>CM059807.1:26907532-36907532 GCA_030435695.1 Brachymystax lenok tsinlingensis | reverse complement strand
GTCTGAAGTTTGCAAATGAACATCTGAATGATTCAGAGGACAACTGGGTGAAAGTGTTGTGATCAGATGAGACCAAAATGGAGCTCTTTGGCATCAACTCAGCTTGCCGTGTTTGGAGGAGGAGGAATGCTGCCTATGACCCCAAGAACACCATCCCCACCGTCAAACATAGAGGTGGAAACATTATGCTTTGTGGGTGTTTTTCTGCTAAGGGGACAGGACCACTTCACCGCATCGAAGGGATGATGGACGGGGCCATGTACCGTCAAATCTTGGGTGAGAACCTCCTTCCCTCAGCCAGGGCATTGAAAATGGGTCGTGGATGGGTATTCCAGCATGACAATGACCCAAAACACATGGCCAAGGCAACAAAGGGGTGGCTCAAGAAGAAGCACATTAAGGTCCTGGAGTGGCCTAGCCAGTCTCCAGACCTTAATTCCATAGAAAATCTGTGGAGGGAGCTGAAGGTTCGAGTTGCCAAACGTCAGCCTCGAAACCTTAATGACTTGGAGAAGATCTGCAAAGAGGAGTGGGACAAAATCCCTCCTGAGATGTGTGCAAACCTGGTGGCCAACTACAAGATACGTCTGACCTCTGTGATTGCCAACAAGGGTTTTGCCACCAAGTACTAAGTCATGTTTTGCAGAGGGGTCAAATACTTATTTCCCTCATTAAAATGCAATTCCATTTATAAAATTGTTCACAAGCGTTTTTCTGGATTTTTTTGTTGTTATTCTGTCTCTCACTGTTCAAATAAACCGACCATTAAAATGATAGACTGATCATTTCTTTGTCAGTGGGCAAACGTACAAAATCAGCAAGGGATCAAATACTTTTTTCCCTCACTGTATATATTGATTCTGTCTCTTCACAGGAAAATCTACAGAGCTGAGATTGTTGTATGCCCCATATATATATATAGCATTCTGTTGGTGGACAGAATTGTATATAATAATTTAAATGGAAAAACACTAAGTGTTGAATCAAGTGTAGTTTTTTGTTGTACCAGTTCATAAACCATCTGCCATGGAATTGGTACATTGAAAATCTCTTCCCATTTATTTTGCAACCTGCATGGTGCTCTGTCAACATTTTTATGCCAGTTCCTTTCAGGCAATTTGTATCTTTAACATATGGCTGGCGAAAAAGTTCCCTACCTTCTCACTTTTCCACTTGTCTCCTCCATTTTTGTGGTAATGCTTTTGGTTGTAAATTTGGATTGAGCAGATATTCCCATATAGTTTCGATAGCTGCACATGTGACGTAACTCCTCCATTTCTATTCATAATATTAATCATAAATATCATTTTTTTCCCATAAAGAATGTTTTTCTATTAATCAGTATATTTGAGTTCAATCATAACATTTGTTGTAATATATATTTTCTGGAGGATAAAACTGAAATTGTAACCAGCTATGTACGCTTGTTTAAGAAAGGGCGATACTTTAAACAAAATTTCATTTTCAATTAGTCGGAAATGAGAAGTTGTAACCTATATAAAGGCAAAAAGGCATTTTTTTAACAAAGCATGAGCCTTTCTGAATAATCGACTGGAGAACCATTTTGGGTTTAAGTATAACTTATGTATGAGTGAAGCTTTAGTGAGAGTTTTAAAGCTTTAATATATAATCATTTTAGCTCCCCAAACTCATATTCATTATATAAATAGGCATGTTTAATTTTGTCTGGCTTAGCATTCCAAATAAAATGAAATCTTTTTTGCTCATATGATTTAAAAAACGAGTCGTCTGGAGTAGGCAGTGCCATTAGTAAGTAAGTAAACTGATAGGACCAAAGAGTTAATCAATGTGATTTTTCCATAAATAGACAAGTATTTACTTCTCCATGGTTGCAGAATCTTATCTATTTTCTATTGAAATTGATTGTGGTAAGTTCATTCATATTTTTGGAGATGTGAATACCAAGTATGTCTAATTCACCATCCACCCATTTTATTGGTAAACTACAAGGTAGTGTAAAACATTTTTTTTTTTATGATCCAATACGTAATATGGTATACTTGTCATAATTAGGTTTTAATCCCGAGAGGCTAGAAAAGTGATCAAGATCTTCAATGAGACTGTACAGGAATCCAGATTGCGGACTTAAGAAAAAACTAGAGTCATCGTCATACAATGACACTTTTGTTTTTATCCCCTGGATTTCTAACCCCTTTATGTTCTTGTTGGATCGAATTTTAATAGCTAGCATTTCAATGGCCATAATAATTAGATGTGGAGACAACAGACAGCCTTGCTTTACTCCTCTTAAAAGCTCAATACTTTCTGAGAAGTAACCATTATTTACTATTTTACATCTGGGGTTGCTGTACATAACTTTAACCCATTGTGTAAGAGATTCAACAAAATTAAAGTAATCCAGGCATTTATATATAAATTCTAGTCGTACTTTATCAAACGCCTTTTCAAAATCTGCTATGAAGACCAGGCATCGTTTCTTCAATGTTTCATAATGTTCAGTTGTTTCAAGTAATTGTCGTATATTATCTCCAATATATCGTCCATGTAAAAAACCTGTCTGATCAGGAGGCCTCCAGAGGCTCCTGTTAGAGGCCTCCAGTTTTTTAAATGGACTGAATCTTTATACTTACCACCAGGGTCCTGTTTTAGTAGTAATGAAATCAGACCTACTTGTTGAGTACCTGAAAGTCTACCATTTGTATAGGAGTACTTAATACATGCTAATAATGGATCTTTGAGTACATCAAAAAAAGGTCTGATATACCTCTACTGGTATACTGTCAAGCCCTGGTGTTTTTCCAGACTGAAAAGGTTTTATTGCATCAAAAAGTTCCTTTTCTGTAAGTTGGCCTTCACACAGTTCTTTCTGTACATTTGTAAATTTTACATTATTATTATTATTATTATTAGGAAAGAATTCCTTACAGTTAACACCATTCAGTGGAAATGGAGGAGACTGAAAAGAAAACATATGCTTAAAATATTTTGCTTCCTCTTTCAAAATATAATTTGGTGAATCATGGATGAAATATAAGGTATTTTTACATGTTGCAATAAAGTTGTGTAAAGTACAAGCTCATCTTTTGTTTGTTTTCACTTGGTAATGAGTATTAAGTAAGTATATGGTAATTGCTCATAGTAACTGTCACGATCCTCAGTAGTGACAGACCAAGGCCCGCGAGGCATCCAGTATACATGCTTTATTTAAAACAACGATACTGGGAAAACAATAAACAGAACGAATGAAGATTGTGCATAAACATAGACTTACATAAACGAACAAAGCTATGCATAAACAATAACCCACAAAACCTATATGAAAACCCCAAACATATATATGGTTCCCAATTAGAGGCAACGACACTCAGCTGCCCCTAATTGGGAACCTTTACCCCAACATAGAAATAGAACACCTAGAACTCAAAAAACCCTTCACCAAAAACGAAACCTAAACACGCCAGCCTAAAACTCTGGCCTGGACGTGACAGTACCCCCCCCCGGAAGGCGTGGACTCCGACCGCGCCCAAAAGTCCATAGGGGGGTCTTCGGGTGGGTCTTTTTGTCCCAGGTGGCGGCTCCGGTGCCGGCCGTGCTGACTTTATGTCCCGCACCGGAGGCCCTGGGCTATTAGCCGGAACTCTGGTGCGAGGAGCAGGAACTGGCCGTACTGGGCTCATTACGCGCACTGGCACTCTGGTGCGGGGAGCAGGAACCGGCCGTACTGGGCTCACTAAGCGCACTGGCACTCTGGTGCGGGGAGCAGGAACCGGCCGTACTGGGCTCATTACACTCACTGGCACTCTGGTGCGGGGAGCAGGAACCGGCCGTACTGGGCTCATTACGCGCACTGGCACTCTGGTGCGGGGAGCAGGAACCGGCCGTGCTGGGCTCACTAAGCGCACTGGCACTCTGGTGCGGGGAGCAGGAACCGGATGTGCTGGGTCCACGACGGGCACAGGGATCCTGGAGCGTGGAGCAGGGACAGGATGTGCTGGGTCCACGACGGGCACAGGGATCCTGGAGCGTAGAACAGGGATCCTGGAACGTGGAGCAGGGACAGGACATGCTGGACTCTCTAAGCGCAAAGGGGCCCTGGTGCGCGGAGCCGGAACAGGACGTACTGGGCTGTGGATGCGAACCGGAGACCCCACACACAGAACCGGTGCAGGATATCTCAGTCCCAGAAGGTGTCCTGGAGACCTAGCGCGCAGAGCCGGCACCACTCTTCCAGGTAGCACACTCACCCTCCCCTGGCAGATGAGTGGAGTTGGAATCTCACGCACCGGGCTCTGGACACGCACCGGAGACACTGCACGTAGAACCGGTGCAGGATATCCTGGTTCAAGGAGGCGCACTGGAGACCAGGAGCGCTGAGCCGGCACCACTCTTCCAGGCTGCACACTCACCCTCCCCTGACTGATGAGTGGCGCTGGAATCTCTCTCACCGGGCTGTGAACGCGCACTGGAGACACCGTGCGCAAAACTGCATAGCACGGCGTCTTACCAGTGCGACGCTCCATCCGACGCTCCCTCCAGAGAGCACGAGGAGTTAGCTCAGGAGTCCATCTTGAACCGGCCAAACTCCTCGTGTGCCCCCCCCCCAAAAAAAGTTTTTTGGGGCTGCCTTTCGGGCTTCCTAGCCAGGCGAGTCCCAACAAACTTCTCTCTCTCTGGACTCCATGCTCCGTAATATTCCTCACACCTGCTCCGCTCAGTCCCCGCTACTTTTTCATCCCTGGGGTGACGATGCTCCGCCGTCTTCTCCCAAGGTCCCTTCCCAGCCAAAATCTCATCCCATGACCAGGACCCCTTTCCATCCAAAATCTCCTCCCAAGTCCAGAACTCCCGGGTCTCTCGCTGCTTGGTCTTTCTATGGTGGGTTATTCTGTCACGATCCTCAGTAGTGACAGACCAAGGCGCAGCGAGGCATCCAGTATACATGCTTTATTTAAAACAACGATACTGGGAAAACAATAAACAGAACAAACGAAGATCGTGCATAAACATAGACTTACATAAACGAACAAAGCTATGCATAAACAATAACCCACAAAACCTATATGAAAACCCCAAACATATATATGGTTCCCAATTAGAGGCAACGACACTCAGCTGTCCCTAATTGGGAACCATTACCCAAACATAGAAATAGAACACCTAGAACTCAAAAATCCCTTCACCAAAAACGAAACCTAAACACGCCAGCCTAAAACTCTGGCCTGGACGTGACAGTAACTATATACAGTTGAAGTCGGAAGTTTACATACAGTTAGGTTGGAGTCATTAAAAACTTGTTTTTCAACCACTCCACAAATGTCTTGTTAACAACTATAGTTTTGGCAAGTCGGTTAGGACATCTACTTTGTGCATGACACAAGTCATTTTTCCAACAATTGTTTACAGACAGATTATTTCACTTATAATTCACTGTATCACAATTCCAGTGGGTCAGAGGTTTACATACACTAAGTTGACTGTGCCTTTAAACAGCTTGGAAAATTCCAGAAAATGTCATGGCTTCAGAAACTTCTGAAAGGCTAATTGACATCATTTGAGTCAATTGGAGGTGTACCTGTGGATGTATTTCAAGGCCTACCTTAAAGCTCAGTGCCTCTTTGCTTGACATCATGGGAAAATCAAAAGAAATCAGCCAAGACCTCAGAAAAAAAAGTGTAGACCTCCACAAGTTGGTTCATCCTTGGGAGAAAATTCCAGATGCCTGAAGGTACCACGCTCATCTGTATAAACAATAGTATGCAAGTAGAAACACGTTGGGACCACGCAGCCGTCATACCGCTCAGGAAGGAGATGCGTTCTGTCTCCTTTTTTAAAAATGGATTTATTTTACCTTTTATTTAACCAGGTAGGGTAGTTGAGAACAAGTTCTCATTTTCAACTGCGACCTGGCCAAGATAAAGCACAGCAGTTTGATACAAACGACAACAAAGAGTTACACATGGAATACACAGACATACAGCCAATAATACAGTATAACCAAAAATAAAAAAAATAAGTATATATATAGTGAGTGCAAATGAGGTAAGATAAGGGAGGTAGGGCAATAAATAGGCCATAGTGGCGAGGCAATTACAATATAGCAATTAAACACTGGGATGGTAGATGTGCAGAAGATAAATGTGTAAGTTACTGGGGTGCAAAGGAGCAAGATAAATAAATAAATAAATACAGTATGGGAATGAGGTAGTAAGATGGGCTGTTTACAAATGGGCTATGTGCAGGTGCAGAGATCTGTGAGCTGCACTGACAGCTGGTGTTAAAGCTAGTGAGGGAGATATGAGTCTCCAGCTTCAGTGATTTTTGTAGCTCGTTCCAGTCATTGGCAGCAGAGAACTGGAAGGAAAGGCGGCCAAAAGAGGAATTGGCTTTGGGGGTGACGAGTGAGATATACCGGCTGGAGCGCGTGCTACGGGTGGGTGTTGCTATGGTGACCAGTGAGCTGAGATAAGGCTGGGATTACCCTAGCAAAGATTTATAGATGACCTGGAGCCAGTGGGATTGGCGACGAGTATGATGCGAGGGCCAGCCAACGAGAGCGTACAGGTCGCAGTGGTGGGTAGTATATGGGGCTTTGGTGACAAAACGGATGGCACTGTGATAGACTGCATCCAATTTGCTGAGTAGAGTGTTGGAGGCTATTTTGTAAATGACATCGCCGAAGTCAAGGATCGGTAGGATAGTCAGTTTTAGAAGGGTATGTTTGGCAGCATGAGTAAAGGAGGCTTTGTTGCGAAATAGGAAGCCGATTCTAGATTTAATTTTGGATTGGAGATGCTTAATGTGAGTCTGGAAGGAGAGTTTACAGTCTAACCAGACACCTAGGTATTTTTAGTTTTCCACATATTCTCTTTACCCGAGCGTAGGTGATAGAATACTTTTGTGTCACTTGAGTTGGAACAATGTGTACAATGACCCGCAGCGGTAGAAATCATTAGGGGCACCTGGGAGCCAGGTAGAGGGTTCAGGTGCAAGATTCGGGAGCACTGTGCACCACGCTGTCTCTGATAAAGCATATCAGGGGAGGGTTTGACACCAATTCTTTGAGCGAGGGGTCACCGGAGAATGTGCCAGTGTTTGAGGATCATGCTTTTTATCTGCACTTTAGACAGGTCGTATTCAGTGGAAAAACAAACCCAAGCAGATTATTCACATTTGTCTTTTTTGGTGAGGAGGGCGACTCTATACGTCTCTCGTGCTCGCTTATGAGCCATGTTGAGGAGACTCTCACTGTAGCCATGTTCAAGGAACCTCTTTTTCATTACTTCAGCTTTAGTCTCAAAATCATTTGATTTGCTGCAGTTTCGCCTTAGTCTAAGGAATTGACCAGTAGGAATCTTGCGTTTTAGAGATTTAGGATGATTACTATAATACCTTAGGAGCCTGTTCCAACTGAGAGGTTTGTGGAAAATAGTAGTTTCAAGTGTATCACCGTCGCCTTTAAAAATAGTGAGGTCGAGGAAATTGACAGAAGAAGTGCAATGCTTTTCTGTAAAGGATAAATGTGGATTAGTAGAGTTGGCATACAACACAAATCTACTCAAGTCCGTTCAAGAGTGCTGGGAGGGAAGGAACCAACAAATTGGTATATCGGTTCCAATATTACCAGAGACTATAGGCTTCAGAGGAGGATCAGGTAGTTTCTTATGAATCCTAGGTAGGCCATAGTAAGCTGCACATACTGGGTGAGGGGTGATGAGGAAATCCCTCTCCTTTTCAGTAATTCAACCTTCGTCTCAAGCACTGTTAATACATGCATAATTTCCCTCTTACTACGATCTGTAAGGTTTATTGTTCATACTGTACCACAACAGTACCCCCCGCCTTATCAGCAGGGCGAATTACAAGATTACAGTTTTGTAGACCTTTGAGTGCTACAACATCTTCTGCACTGAGATTACCTTTACAATCAGGCAGCTAGCTGTATGGGGTAATAGAAGGGCTCAGATTAGAGAAACTGTGAAATGGTAGACTTCTTTTTGAAAGGGGGAGGAATTCTCACTCCCTGTTTGGTTTCAATACCATTATTCACCTGATTTCTAAGAACAGTGTCACTGTGACTCAAGACTGTCAGATGTGAAGAAATGCTTCAAATGCTGTTATCTAAAGAATTTGAAGCTGTTAGCTTAAAAGGATCAACTGCATTAATAGGCATGAAACCAGGCCTTTTCTGAGCACAGACACAGACTAATGGTTGTACCAGCAGTCTGTGGCTCAAACACACAATATTTAAAAAGGTTTAGATGTCCAAAATGTATCGGAGTGACCGTGGGACTCAAGAGGTTTTAATAGCTAGCCTATTCATTAATATATTAATGATATTTCTCAATTTCTACTTTAGATTTAAGATGATAAGATAGCCATATTGTTTATTTAATTATTAATGAACTACTGTTACTGTAAATTATAATGGATATAATGGCGCCGGACGGGAGGGCTGCCGTTTTACAGGCTCCTAACCAACTGTGCTATTTTGTTAGTTTTTTTTGCATTGTTTGTAACTTATTATGTACATAAAGTTGCTGCTACCGTCTCTTCTGGACATCAGAACAGCGATTACTCACCTCGAACTGGACAAAGATTTTTTCTTTAATAAGTCCGACGCAAAGGATATACTGCTTTCCGGGGAGAACAGGTCCAGAACCCTGTCATTCGTGTGAAGAAAAGGCGGAGATACCGTGGGAGAAGGTTGGGATGCTTTGTTAGGATTCGTAGGCAAGTGAGGAAATCGCCATAACCATCGGTTCTGTTGGCCAGCATGCAATCACTGGAAAACAAACTTGATGATCTACGGTCAAGACTATCCTACAAGCGGGACATTAAAAACTGTAATATCTTATGTTTCACCGAGTCGTGGCTGAACGACGACAAGAATAATATAGAGCTGGCTGGGTTTTCTGTGTATCGCCAGGACAGAGTAGCTAAGTCTGGTAAGATGAGGGGTGGGGGTGTCTGTCTATTTGTCAATAACTGCTGGTGCACGATGTCTAATGTTAAAGAAGTCTTGAGGTATCGCTCGCATGAGGTAGAGTACCTCCTGATAAGCTGTAGACCACACTATCTACCAAGAGAGTTTTCATCTATATTTTTCGTAGCCGTCTATATACCACCACAACCGGATGCTGGCACTAAGACCGCACTCAACGAGCTGTATAAGGCCATAAGCAAACAAGAAAATGCTCATCCAGAAGCGGCGCTCCTCACCGGCTTCATCAATAAGTGCTTTGAGGGCGTCGTCCCCACAGTGACCGTATACGTACATATCCCAACCAGAAGGCATGGATTACAGGCAACATATGCACTGAGCTAAAGGCTAGAGCTGCCGCTTTCAAGGAGCGGGACACTAATCTGGACGCTTATAAGAAATCCCGCTATGCCCTCAGACGAACCATCAAACAGGCAAAGGGTAGGACTAAGATTGACTCCTACTACACCTGCTCTGACGTTCATCAGATGTGGCAGGGCATGCAAACTATTACGGACTACAAATACAAAGGGAAACCCAGCCGTGAGCTTCCCAGTGACGCGAGCCTACCAGACGAGCTAAATGCTTTTTATGCTGGCTTTGAGGCAAGCAACACTGAAGCATGCATGAGAGCACCAGCTGTTCCCGGACGACTATGTGATCACGCTCTACGTAGCCGATGTGAGCAAGACAAAAAAAAAAAAAAGAGTTAATAAAGCTGCATACAAACTTGGTCTCTTTTTTGCATTCTTGAGTAAGGCAGCTCCAAAATGCATGTGTTTCAGCCTAGTTCAGTGCTTTCTGTGGTGGTGGGGCAGCCAGAGGAAAATGCGGAGCGTAGGGGTTGGTAATGTTCTCTAGTTGCGCCGTGATTGGCTCATTGTTCTGTCACTCATGGGGACACTACATCACCGCCAAATCAAAGGGTAGAGCTTAAAAATTCAAGCCCCTTGGGTGCTGCCATAGAGTTACATTAGAAGTGCCCATCCAAGAAGGCTCAAGGTCATTGGCCACAAATAAAAGTATGTAAAATCACGTTAAATCTACAGCAGCTTTGATTGGACTGTCAACATCATACTTTCAAAATCTTAGCTAGCAGGCTACTGTAGCAGTCATCATCATGAATCAAGTTAACAATATACTGGAAATCCTTTTAAATTCTTGTCATATGAAGAGTAATAATGAAGAGAAATTATAGATAAAACGAATCGGTGCTCATCATCCATTGGATATAACCATTACACAACAAGTTGGAAATTGCAAATTCAACAATGAGTGGTTTGGAAGGAATCAGTAGCTAACTGCAAGCATTGCAAAGCAATCACTAGCCTGCTATTCAGTGGAGTGGGTGTGTGGTCGGCAGCCTGGATTTAAGGGACTCTTTTCCTAGCTTAAAAGGATAAACATTCAACATTGACCATGATGTCAATCCAGCATGACTTCTGCCGCGCGCTCAAAATAACTGGAGACTCAGAACTGGGAAATCTGATTTCAGTGAGTTCAAATTATTATTATTAACAACAAATCATTACAAAAAGTACATGGGGGAACAGAAGTACACTACCGGTCAAAAGTTTTAGAACACCTACTCATTCAAGGGTTTTTCTTAATTTTTTACTATTTTCTACATTGTAGAATAATAGTGAAGACATCAACACTATGAAATAACACATATGGAATCATGTAGTAACCAAAAAAAGTGTTAAACAAATCAAAATATATGTTATATTTCTGATTCTTTAAATAGCCACCCTTTGCCTAGATGAGAGCTTTGCACACACTTGGCATTCTCTCAACCAGCTTCACCTGGAATGCTTTTACAACAGTCTTGAAGGAGTTCCCACATATGCTGAGCACTTGTTGGCTGCTTTTCCTACACTCACTTTTATTTTTGCCCCAGCAAGATTTACATGCTAAAATCGCCACTGGATGTATCCTAGCTACCTAGTTAACCATTGGTAATCTTATAGACTAGAGATATGCCCTTAGCTATAGTTAGTCAGTGGTTGCACATCTAACTAGCTGGAACGAAGCAAATGTGTGAATAGTAGACATGTAAATATCCTTTCACTGTTTATAGCCTGTCTCTAACTATTCACAACCATACTCTGAGGAAGAACCAGAACTGCCTGTCTAGGGTGATCAGCCTGATAGGGTGCCGTGGGTGTATCCAGCAGTGGAATTAAACATCCAACCAATGCCTCAACTGACATGCTGAAGGTCCAGCACAAACCCACAGGGTTGTGGGGTCCTGTCCAGAAACAACCCCTAGCACATACAACCTAGGCACTTGTAAAGATCTGAGAGGATTGGACAGGTGTAAGCAATATGGCAAAAATGTCACCAAGTCTGTCAGAGGGCAAGGTGGAGGAGCTATCTCCATGTCACCACATCAATCCCTCTCAGATCTCCACAAGTGTCTAGAGCGTAGGGTCTATGGTAGGGGTTGTGTCTGGGTATCACGGACGGCAACACACACACACAAACACACACACACACACACACAGAGACAGACAGAGAGAGCTTGTTCATCATGTGAGCTTTTCACTATTCTTAGGTGATATGCAAAGTTCAAGTGCCATACAAAGTCAGTAATGTTGAGCCCCCGAATCAACATAAATAATCATGCATTGGCTCATTAGTTGTGTGACTATAAAGAAGGGGACTGACCATCGTAGACTATATCAATCCTGAAGAGGTGTCGTTTCAGAATGAGGGTTGCTGTAGCTCTGCTGGTGTTTCTATTCTGTCTCTCAAGAGCATGGGTTTAGGAAAAGAGAAGAGTGGAGGGGTCAGAAAATGACATCACTCAACAGATTGACAGTGAAGAGGTAGAGAACCGGGTGAGAGATTTAAATTAAGACCCAAAGGCCTGAGGCTATAGAGACCACCCACAAATGACCAGCCAGGCTAACACACACACCTGCAGTACACTCCTCTCCCTGTCACCAACCCTTCCTGTCATTTACTCACTCACACACCTAACATTTAGAGAAGATTAAGGCCTGTATTCACAAAGTGTCACAAAGTAGCATTGCTGATCTAGGATTACTGATCAGGTCCCCCTTGTCCATGTGGTCAGCAGATACAGCTGCTGTTTCAGCACTAAGGACCAGACCCCTGATTGAGTTATTTTGATAGGAAAGGCCCATTTAATACATTATTGTGGAGATTAGTTCCTCTTTATATTGAATTGTTGTGTCCATTTGTGACATTTTATCTTTTATCATAGGGAATACCATGGAACGTAACCTATTTATCATGTTGTACAAGATGTGCAACCGCAGGGTTTTCATGAGACAAGTGTACAGGTCTCTCCGCTCTATCCAATCAAGGGACACAGACCCTGTCATCCTAATATAGACTCCTCACACCTGTTTCTTATGCCACAATGCAGAAAATTATTCTGTAAATGTCCAATCTTTTTCATGCTCTCACTTATGCAGATGTAAAACTCATCAGTATTAACAATCAAATATGTGCTTTGATGGATAGAAACAATGGTGTTTGGGCTTCTTCTCAACATTTCAGAAAAAGGCCTATTTAATGAAGTTGAATTGTATGTAGTAATCTCTTGAATTCCACTAGATCAAATCAATCAAATGCATTTTATAATGCCTTTTCTGATACAAGTGTGAGTGAGTATCAGTAGATTGAAAATGGTACATTTGAATTTACAGATGACAAGTAGGACTGATAAACACACACACAAACAAACTTTTGTATCACTTTGCTTTCTTTATGGTTATATTGCATTTTACCCACCCACCCACTAGCAATCAAATCCTTGCTTCCTCTGTCCTTGTTTCCTCCATTCCTCACCTCACTTTCAAAGTGCATCAGAGGAGGAGGCCCAAGGGGAGGAACCTCCAATCCTCTCCCCCAATGTGGTTTCAGAGGAGTTGAGTAATGATAAAAACAATGACAGAAGAAGCAAGGATTTAACAGCCAGTAACATTTTTAGACAGTGCCTGAGTGAGACATTTGCATGTCTACTATTCACACACTTGCTTCGTTCCAGATAGTTAGATGTGCAACCACTGACTAACTATAGCTAGGGGCATATCTTTAGTCTAACAATAGATACTGTTGTTTTGGCTGTATGCCAATAATAGAAAAATATGAACAATGGTTAACCAGTTAGCTGGGATATATCAGTTAGCTAACCACGTACAGTAGAAGCAGTTCATCAATAAGTCAAGAAACACTTATTTTTGTGGCTAGCTAATAATCTTGAATTTAAAGTAGAAATTGAGAAATATCACCTTGTCTTAACATGAATATAAAATAATGGAGTTAGAAGGGTAAACCTATATTTTGAAGGAACAGGAAGTGTTGGTTGTGCATTTGGCCAATGACATGCATTCAACATTTAACCCCACGCACATGTGAAATTCGAAATATCAAGTTGTTTTTTGGTTTATTTGCAAAAACGAAATTCTCGTTCGCGATGGCTCTGTTTTAACGCAGAAAATGAATTATCCACACGGACACATCCTAGAGCTCTGACTTCTCCCATCTTAAATTCATCAACATCACGATTTTTCAAACTTGGGCGTGCAAAAACACGCCTAAAGGTAACCTAGCAACATTCAAAGCTGCGTTGATTGGTCAGAGTTTGGACATTCCCTGTGACAAAGTGAGACAGGATGACGATGAACGCTAGAGTGGAATCACCGCAAAGCTATGCAGCATATCTTTTGCCAACTACCACAAATGTCATTTAGTATCTCAATAGTAATTTCGTAAACACTTAGATAGCCACACTAAGCTAATGCTAGAAGACGCACACTACTAGACAGCTTTAGCCCAATCGGCATTGCAACATAGCAATAACAGTTGTTATAATTCACAGGTTACAAAACGACTCGTGCAGGTTTTCTTTCAGAATTCCCAGTTGTCTTGAACGCACCAAAAGTAATACCTTTCGGCATACTTTCTACTAAACAGTACGTGCTAAATCGCTTTGTTGATTTCTGTTAGCCTATATCACCAAAATAAGAGCCCCACCTGTTTTGAGCCCCATATTTTTAGCAACAAAAAAAATATATACAGTTGAAGACGGAAGTTTACATACACCTTAGCCAAATACATTTAAACACATTTTTTTTACAATTCCTGACATTTAATCCTAGTAAAAATTCCCCGTCTTAGGTCAGTTAGGATCACCACTTTATTTTAAGAATGTGAAATGTCAGAATAATAGTAGAGAGAATGATTTATTTCAGCTTTTATTTCTTTCATCACATTCCCAGTGGGTCAGAAGTTTACATACACTCGATTAGTATTTGGTAGCATTGCCTTCAAATTGTTTAACTTGGGTCAAAGGTTTCGGGTAGCCTTCCACAAGCTTCCCACAATAAGTTGGGTGAATTTTGGCCCATTCCTCCTGACAGAGCTTCTATATCTGAATCAGGTTTGTAGGCCTCCTTGCTCGCAGGCGCTTTTTCAGTTCTGCCCACAAATCTTCTATAGGATTGAGGTCAGGGCTTTGTGATGGCCACTCCAAGACCTTGACTTTGTTGTCCTTAACCCATTTTGCCACAACTTTGGAAGTATGCTTGGGGTCATTGTCCATTTGGAAGACCCATTTGCGACCAAGCTTTAACTTCCTGACTGATGTCTTAAGATGTTGCTTCAATATATTCACATCATTTTCCTGCCTCATGATACCATCTATTTTGTGAAGTGCACCAGTCCCTCCTGCAGCAAAGCACCCCCACAACATGATGCTGCCACCTCCGTGCTTCACGGTTGGGATGGTGTTCTTTGGCTTGCAAGCCTCCCCCTTTTTCCTCCAAACATAACGATGGTCATTATGGCCAAACAGTTATATTTTTGTTTCATCAAACCAGAGGAGATTTCTCCAAAAAGTACGATCTTTGTCCCCATGTGCAGTTGCAAACCATAGTCTTTTTTATGGCGGTTTTGGAGCAGTGGCTTCTTCCTTGCTGAGCGGCCTTTCAGGTTATGTCGATATAGGACTCCTTTTACTGTGGATATAGATACTTTTGTACCTGTTTCCTCCAGCATCTTCACAAATCAAAATCAAATGTATTTATAAAGCCCTTCTTACATCAGCTGATGTCACAGAGTGCTGTACAGAAACCCAGCCTAAAACCCCAAACAGCAAGCAATGCAGGTGTAGAAGCACGGTGGCTAGAAAAACTACCTGGAAAGGCCAGAACCTAGGAAGAAACCAAGAGAGGAACCAGGACAAGGTTCTTTGCTGTTGTTCTGTGGTTGATTTGCACTTTTTGCAACAAAGTACTTTCATCTCTAGGAGACAGAACACGTCTCCTTCCTGAGCGGTATGACAGATGCGTGGTCCCACGGTGTTTATACTTGCGTACTATTGTTTGTACAGATGAACTTGGTACCTTCAGGCTTTTGGAAATTGCTCCCAAGGATGAACCAACCTTGTGGAGGTCTACAATTTTTTTTCTGAAGTCTTGGCTGATTTCTTTTGATTTTCCCATGATGTCAAGCAAAGAATCACTGAGTTTGAAGGTATGCCTTGAAATACATCCACAGGTACACCTCCAATTGACTCAAATTATGTCAATTAGCCTATCAGAATCTTCTAAAGACATGACATCATTTTCAGTCAACTTAGTGTATGTAAACTTCTGACCCACTGGAATTGTGATACAGTTGAATAATCTGTCTGTAAACAATTGTTGGAAAAATTACTTGTGTCATGCACAAAGTAGATGTCCTAACCGACTTGCTAAAACTATAGTTTGTTAACAAGACATTTGTGGAGTGGTTGAAAAACTAGTTTTAATGACTCCAACCTAAGTGTATGTAAAGTTCCATCTTCAAATGTATATATATTTTTGGGGCATTAATACAAGTCACAAACAAAAGATATATCATTGAGTTAATAAAGCCGCATCCCAAACTATTTTTTGTTTTCTTGAGTAAGGCAGCTCCAAAATGCAGGTGTTTCAGCCTAGCACAGTGCTTTCTGTGGTGGAGGGGCAAGCCAGCAGAAAATAGGAGCGTTGTGCTGTGATTGGCTCAGTGTTCTGTCACTTGTGGGGACACTACCTCACCGGCAAGTTTAAGTCCTTAGTAAGGGTAGACATAGAAAATGCAAGCCCTTTGGGTCCTGCCTTAGAGTTACATTAGTAGTGCCCTTCCAAGGTGGCTCAAGGTCATTGGCCACAGATAAAATGACATCAAATCACGTTATATGTACAGTAGCTTTGATTGGACTGATCATGTCAAAATCTCACTTTCAAAATCTTAGCTAGCAGTCATCATCATGAATCAAGTCAGCAATCTACTGGCAAATCCTTTTCAATCCTTGTCTTATAAAGAGAAATAATGAAGAGAATTATAGATAAAATGTATCGGTGCTCATCGGCCATAAACATTGCACAACAAGTTGGAAATCGCAAATTCAACAGTGAGTGGTTTGGAAAGAATCGATGACAGTGGCTAACTTTGGCTTACTTAGTGTAACTTTGGTCTCTCTCTCTCTCTCTCTCTCTCTCTCTCTCTCTCTCTCTCTCTCTCTCTCTCTCTCTCTCTCTCTCTCTCTCTCTGTGCTTGGCGTATCCAGAAAGTGGGTGTGTAGAGTATCTGGCTAATTAAATAGTGCTTGTAGTGATGATGTAGGGAGCTAGCGCGCAACAGAACGGTAATCCAACTCTGTATTCAAAGTCAGGAACTCTAATGTACCTTTCTGGAACTTGTAAACTGTACTCCCTGTATATAGATACATTCTTGTATTTTATTTTATTACTCATGTTACTATTTTATTTGTATTATTATTTTAAAACTCTGCGTTGTTGGAAATGGCTCGTAAGCCATTTTTTTCCGGCACTGAGCAAATTTCAGGTCTGCTGAGCTCACACTTGAATGCTGTGAAAATCCTTTGCAACTTCTGGCATATGTTTTCTGGTGCCCAAGTAGGCTACTGTGGCTATTTGATCATACTGTAGGCCTGTCAGAGTGGCCTACCATAAAAACTATGGAGAAAATGCATCCCATAACATTTTAACATGGAAATAGCTGTTCTGTCATTCAGCCTACAGTAGCAGGCAATGTGTGGTGTTCATTGTAGGCCAACATTTCATTAAACCTTTGAAAAAAACATGTAGGGATTGACATGAACCTGTTTATCCACTTGTCTTTCACAAAAAGGAGGTGACTGAAAATGTGTTGTTTGATGCAAGAAACCACTTTACAAAATAAAATGCATAATTATTCCCATACCATTATTACAGAGAATCAGACAAATTATGCTACCCTCTCCCTATTGGCTACTTAACTTACTCAAGCCTGTCTCAAAATACAACACTGCCCCTTTAAAGACAGAAAAAAAGCTCTTTACCTGACTTGCTTTTCAAAGATGGCTAGAAATGTACACGTTTTGTGCTCTTGTAGGAAGCAACCACTTCCATTGCTGAAATTAGATATAACTGGACTACTAACTGACTTACTAGCAAAGAATATGAACAAATGTGCACACGTGGCTACATGCAGCTCTCGCTTTGATCTCAAAACATGCACAACTACTCACAACCACTCATGCTGTAAACACAGTCCAGTTCAAAGTGAATGGCACAGATCCATATATGGCAATGGTCTATTTGCATATACTGTAGGGATACTGCAGCTCTGATTGGTTATGGTGCATCAGTCTGTGTAGAGTATGGGCCTGAGTTGTGCCTGTCAATGCAATAGAATCCTACTCCAATGCACTCTGCATACAAGAAAATATCTGGCATAGTTTGTTTTGTTTTTCGTTATGTTGCATTGAAACTGTTGCATTGAAACTAATTCCCACAGTAAAGGGACACGTTGATAGTGTTAACTAAAGGGGATAACTAGAAAGTTGAGTAAAGTTCTATCTCATGGGCTGATATTTCTTCGAGGCAGTCCTGGGTGAGCTGTGCGCCCGTTTCGTAGCTTACAGGGAACATTGCTCGTAAGAAAGCACGTCACGGTAAAGTCTACAACAGTTGTATTCGGCACATGTGGTAAATAAAATTTGATTTGATGCAGTTATTTTGGTATGAAGCATTCAAAAAAAAGGACGTTTGAGTGGTTATTGTCTTGCTCTTCACTGTAATCAGAGGGCTAATATCAATACTATGCATGCCACTCTCTCTTGGCTAAAAGTAAAGGAGAGACTGACTGCATCACTTTTTGTTTTAATATAAAAAGCATTAATATGTTAAATTGCAATTGTTTCCATAGTCAACTTACACACAGCACTGACACACACATTTACCTCACCAGCTATGTGTGACATTTTAAATGTGTACACTACCGTTCAAAAGTTTGGGGTTACTTAGAAATGTCCTTGTTTTTTAAAGAAAAGGACTTTTTTTTTTTTTTTGTCCGTTAAAATAACATCAAATTGATCAGAAATACAGTGTAGACATTGTTAATGTTGTAAATTACTATTGTAGCTGGAAACGGCAGATTTTTTATGAAATATCTACATAGGCGTACAGAGGCCCATTATCAGCAACCATCACTCCTGTTCCAATGGCACGTTGTGATAGCTAATCCCAGTTGATCATATTAAAACCCTAATTGATCATTAGAAAACCCTTTTTGCAATTATGTTAGCACAGCTGAGAACTTATTCTGATTAAAGAAGCAATAAAACTGGCCTTCTTTATACTAGTTGAGTATCTGGAGCATCAACATTTTTGGGTTCATTTACAGGCTCAAAATGGCCAGAAACTTTCTTCTGAAACTCGTTCTCAGAAATGAAGTCTATTCCATGCGAGAAATTGCCAAGAAACTGAAGATCTCGTACAACGCTGTGTACTACTCCCTTCACAGAACAGCACAAACTGGCTCTAACCAGAATAGAAAGAGGAGTGGGAGTCCCCGGTGCACAACTGATCAAGAGGACAAGTACATTAGAGTGTCTAGTTTGACAAACAGACGCCTCAGAAGTCTGCAATATGTAACTTAACTGGCAGCTTCATTAAATAGTACCCGCAAAACACTAGTCTCAACGTCAACAGTGAAGAGGCGACTCCGGGATGCTGGCCTTCTAGGCAGAGTTGCAAAGAAACCCTGTGGACAGTGCTTAATTGGAGCCAATTCCCTCCTAAAACAGGACAATGACCCAAAGCACAGCTCCAAACTATGCAATAACTAGCAAAGTTTGAAGGACACAATTATTATTTCAATTAAAAATCATTATTTATAATCTTGTCAACATCTTGACTATATTTCCTATTCATTTTGCAACTAATTTCATGTATGTTTTCATGGAAAACAAGGACATTTCTAAGTGACCTCAAACTTTTGAATGGTAGTGTAGTTCTGTCCTTAAGCTGTTCTTGTCTATTATTGTTCTGTATTATGTCATGTTACATTTCTTGTGTGGACCCCATGAGGAGTAGCTGTTGCAGTCGCCACAGCTAATGGGGATCCTAATAACATATATATATTTTTATACCAAAATTCAAATTAGCCTACATCACTGCAGTTTACAGCCCTAGCCAATAATTGTGTACTCACTTGATAACAATGCTTTCCTCATTGCACTCTGTTGTTGTAGCCTAGGTAGGAAAGTCAAAGTCACCATTATTAGTCAGTTGTACAACCAAATGCCTTCAACCAAAATGTTTCTTCCGCATTTAACCCAACCCCTCTGAATCAGAGAGGTGCAGGGGGCTGCCTTAATCGACATCTACGTCTTCAGCACCCGGGGAACAGTGGGTTAATTGCCTTGTTCAGGGGCAGAACGTGTCAGCTCGGGGATTTGAACTTGCAACCCTCCGGTTACAAGTCCACCACTCTAACCACTAGGCTACCTGCCGCCCCTAACAATAATGTTATAGTCTAAAAACGTATGCCTATTCAATAGTGGAGCTTTGCGTGCCCGACTGCTGCAGAGCGCAGCCTGGAGGAACACACAGATCTGCCATTTTAATAATCAAACTTTTTTTCTTGCACTTTGACAGATAAGTATTTATACCCCATAATATTTAGCTAATAAGTGGCTTAATATCTAGCTAATATTTAGCTTCTTCAGCTACACAATAGCCTCTCTCTTCCAGCTATTCCCTTGCACAATTGGCTATACACTCTTAGAAAAAAGGGTTCCAAAAGGATTCTTCGGCTGTCCCAATAGGAGGACCCTTTTTTTGTTCCAGGTCGAACCCTCTGTGGAAAGGGTTGTACATGAACTCTTTTAACCCTTTTAAGTTCTGGACAGCACTCTAAGAGTGTAAGCTACGGACGCAAGACTATTCATCTTCTCATGAAATCCCAGGAAAAGCTATAGGCTGCAAAATCTATAGGAGGTACATTTTTTATACTAGGGGTAATAGGCTTTTTGTGGAGAGAAGCAGGCTTGCTCTTGCTAATTGCTTAATGTAAAATAGGCCTAGGCCAAATGAACTGTCAGGGAAAGTTGCGGCAAGAGAGTGCATCACTGGCCAGTCAGTGATGATAACATTGTTGCACTGATTTATTAAGTGGTTGCACAGGACAGACAGTGACGAGCACAGGGAAAAAGAAGATCCAAACGAATTGGCATCCATTAGAAAAATGGGAATCACTTGCAAACCACTTGAGCAAGGAGGCAAGCAATCATGCATAGCTGCAGGAAGTTGGGGTGCTGAGGGTGCTACAGCACCCCTTAAAAAATAAAAATAAAATATTTTTTGGAGGATTTTATTTATTTCTCACAAAAGCAGTGCACTGGGCCTTTACTAATCCTGTATTAGTGGACCGATATAGCCTTCTGTTGCGCAGGCAAACATTTTTGGGGTGTGAATACAGCAGTGATTCTCAACCACGGATTGATTTGATAGAAACCACGACTGCAACGTTGATAGCCTAATAAAAAGTGATTTAATATTCCTTGCTATTTGGTTTTCAATTATCATTTTTCAAACTCTCGGGGGAGGGCCAGGTAAAAAAATATTTTCCTCAGGAGGAGGGCCACCCATTTTCATTTCAAAAGAGGTCCGATACCTCCAGGTATCCCTCAATATAAATAGCATCCACGCCCTAATCACTTCCATCTACATCACGCTGAAATCAATAGAACAGGGGGGCAAGCATTTGGGGTGTCGCACTGCTTAAAGATGCACTATGCAGAAATCGCTCAGCCATTTCCTGTTTTCTATAATTCGGAATAGTTCACCTAATTTCAGTTTATGTGACAAAACAAGCAAGTATAGTGTAGAGAATCATTGTACCATCTAAACCGCTGTGAAATATATTTTCCATAGCCAAAAATATTGTATTTTCAACTATTTGAAGCTGGTGTACAAAACCAAAAGATGCTAAACTAAACTTAAGTCCCGGAAGCATAGAAAGAGTGCACATAGAAAAGATCTACCGATACTTCTTAGACTTGCTTTCAATGATAATGACAGATCAATAACATACATTTCTATGTGAATTTGGTTGGGTCGCCCAAAAAGTTACATATTGCAGCTTTAAACTAACACTATTCAAAGACCACAAGAAAAATGTGAATGTATGATGTTGATTTCAAGAGGCTGACATCACAGAAAATGGAACAAACCACTTTTTCTGTTAACTTCAGCGAATCATGACGCGGCATATCAACAGTGATATCAACTGCTACTTAAGTGATTACTGTAGTTTGCCTGTCAAATCCATGTATTGGTGTGGACCTGGCTTTGTGGCTTTAGCCACAAATGATTTTGTGTCAGCCCCGAATCTTTTGCGCTGCTGTGACTGTAGTCAAATTACAGTCATCTGAATGCGCTGCTTAGTTCATAGAGCTTTGGTGCCACTTCTCAGAATGGTGCTATGTCTTGCAAGATCACTTAATGATTAGTTAGTATTCTACATAACAAACCAGGGGCGTAGGCATCGGTGGTTTTGCGTGGACACAGGCCCACCCACTAGGGAGCCAGGCCCTGCCAGGCCCACCCAATCAGATTGATCAAAAACAAAAAATACAATATATATATATATATATATATATATATATATATATATATATATATATTTTTTTAAACACTTTTCAGCACCTGTAGCAAACGGAATGTAAAAGCATAGATAATGCTAGGCTACTGCTATACCAAATAGACCATGTAATTTCTAATGACAATATAGGATGATTGTGCTGAAATGTTGATTTTTTCTCTCATTCAGACAGAACTTAACAGCACATGCCATAGGCTAAAATATGCTCTGATTGAAACAGAATACAGGCTGCTGTGTTTAACTCCATCTGCTCTACAATTTGAAAAGGCTACTTAGCCTACATCATTCAAAAAGATTGAAATGTATATTCCCATGAAGCTGATTGGGATCAAATGGTTGGCATGCAGCATGCACGTTTCACCTGTAAAACGTGTAGGATTATTATTCGCTATTGACAGTGATGATGGCCTAATTTATAATAAAGTAGGCCTAATTTGGTGTTTTAGGATTAAAAAAATAGAACATTTTCATTGAGCCACTTACAGTACCAGTCAAAAGTTTGGACACACCGACTCATTCAAGGGGTTTTCTTTATTTTTACTATTTTCTACATTGTAGAATAATAGTGAAGATATGAAATAACACATGGAATCATGTACTAACCAAAAAAGTGTTAAACAAATCAAAATATATTTTATATTCTTCAAAGTAGCCTCCATTTGCCTTGATGACAGCTTTGCACACTCTCTCAACCAGCTTCACCTGGAATACTTTTCCAACCGTCTTGAAGGAATTCCCCCATATGCTGAGCACTTGTTGGCTGCTTTTCCTACACTCTGCAATCCAACTCATCCAAAACTATCTCAATTGGGTTGAGGATGGGTGATACTGGAGGACAGATCATCTGATACAGCACTCCATCACTATCCTTCTTGGTCAAATAGCAATTACACAGCCTGGATGTGTGTTGGGTCATTGTCCTGTTGAACAACAAATGATAGTCCCACTAAGTGCAAACCAGATGGGATGACATATCGCTGCTGAATGCTGAGGTAGCCATGCTGGTTAAGTGTGCCTTGAATTCTAAATAGATCACTGACAGTGTCACCAGCAAAGCACCACCACACCTCCTCCTCCATGCATCATGGTGGGAACCACACATGCAGAGATCATCCGTTCACCTACTCTGCGTCTCACAAAGACAAGGCGGTTGGAACCAAATATCTCAAACTTGGACTCATCAGACCAAAGGACAGATTTCCACCAGTCTGATGTCCATAGCTCATGTTTCTTGGCCCAAGCAAGTCTCTTCTTTTTGGTGTCCTTTAGTGGTGGTTTCTTTGCAGCAATTCAACCACGAAGGCCGGATTCACGCAGTCTCCTCTGAACAGTTGATGTTGAGATGTGTCTTTTAATTTAACTTTGTGAAGCATTTTTTTGGCCTGCAATCTGAGGTGCAGTTAACTCTAATGAACTTATCCTCTGCAGCAGAGGTAACTCTGGGTCTTCCTTTCCTGTGGTGATCCTCACGAGAGCCAGTTTCATCATAGCGCTTGATGGTTTTTGGTTACTACATGATTCCATTTGTGTTATTTCATAGTTTCGATGTCTTGACTATTATTCTACAATGTAGAAAACACTAAAAATAAAGAAAGACCCTTGAATGAGTAGGTGTGTCCAAACTTTTGACTGGTACTGTATGTGTAGGCATAGGCAATCATGCAATTTGGATGATGCAATGTATGTATATTCTAAAAAAGATGTTATACAATAGGCTACATGTCGGTACCAACTTTCATTCTGAAATGATGACGTAATAATAAAACATTGTGCTACAGTAGGCTACCTACAAAAATTGCTTTACACCACTGGTTATAAAAAATGTAAAGCAATTGCCATGTGTGGTCAACTGATAATTCCAGCACCGTTTTGATTGGGACAGTGTCATTGCGCTGCTTTGAGACAAGCATGGGAACTCGTCTTGATAAATCAATCAATATCAGATTTTTATTTTCACTGAGTCTCCTTTTGATATTTTGTTACAATTAGGCCTACACACACACACACACTAGGCCTAATGCCTACCTAATGTTTTCCTGAACTTTCCAATACACTTTTTTTACACTTTTCCCATAGGCTATTCAAGTCATCTTTTCTTATTGGTTAAGAAGGTCATAAGGCCTACATCGTTTTAATAACAAAGTAGCTGAAACCACTATTGGCTTCATTGGGCTGCAGATAAATTGAAATCAATTTGCCAAATGATATCATTACTCCTGTGTCTACAGAAATAAAATCATTAAATACTAGCCACATAAAAAGAAATTGCTGCAGATTTGTGTTTTATCACATTACGAGCGCATAAGCCTACAGTCAGGAGTCCCGCAATTGGGCAGCCTGCGCGGCAAATATCAAACAGCTGATTGCTGAGTTGTGGCTGTCAATGAACAGCAGCCAGCAGCTAAATGGGAAAAAACTGTTTGGATAAGTGAGTGCCAGTGGAAAGTTGGTGGACTATAATTTCCTCCTCATATTGTAGACCTACAATCTGTGCATCCACTCTTCATTGGCCTATGCTGTTGGTTGCATTTAAGACTTGGTTCGTTTGTTTTATTGATCTCAGTATGCCAATGTCAAAGGAGCTTGTCATTTTGTGTGGTATACTTTTTTATATTGTAATGTCTCCAGTCCTTCTTAGAATTGTAGGAAATACTTTTTTTCTCTGACCTGCAAACCTCTCAGCCTCTGGTCTTCAGGACTGAGCCCCGAATGTTATGAAAATCTGGTGAGGGCCCTGGTATGTGGCCATCAACTTTTATAGAGAGAGGGTGTTCTGAGTTTTCTGTGCCACTTCATTTACTCCGCGTTCAAAGTCCTGAGCACCCCAGCGCTAGAGGTAGTATTCAGCATTGAGTAGACCTATGGTTATATGCACACTGTGATTATTGTGGATAGTCAGATTAATATAATAGTTTGATTAAAACATTTACATGCTATGCAAGAAAATAACCCTTTTATCTTTGGAGAGTTCTTCCTAGAACCCTCTATGAACGGGTAGATCCCACTGTAGCATTATTGGTGATCAATATCTGTATTAAGGCAGTGTTATGTTATGGCACCTAATAGGAAGTGCACTTCGCAATAACATCTGCTAACCATGTGCATGTGACCAATAACATTTGATTTGATTTGACATGCGCACTATTGGCCCGGGGTCTGTAGGGCACAAGATGCTCTTACTAAACAACACTAAACTGTACTCCCGTCTCATGCCTGGTAATTTTCTCCTCAACACAAATAATACACCCACCAGCCTTATTAGCCTTTTAAATTTAATTATTAATGACATTACATGTGTCATAATGCCTTTCTTTGAGGCCCTAGTATGCTGGCTTGCAAAGTGATGTGAAGTTCCTATTGGAATCCAGCCAGAGTTGGATAACCCGAAACCTCAAATAACCCGAAACCTGCATTCAGAATGACTGCCAGGGGGGGACACTGTGACCCTGTCCGACAACACACCTGGACAGGGCCAACCAGACAGGATATAACCCCACCCACGTTGCCAAAGCACAGCCCCCACACCACTAGAGGGATATCAACAGACCACCAACTTACTACCCTGAGACAAGGCTGAGTATAGCCCACAAAGTTCTCCTCCACCACACGAGCCCGAGGGGGAGCAAAACCGGACAGGAAGATCATGTCAGTGACTCAACCCACTTAAGTCGAGTATAACGAAAAAAGCCTGGCACGACGTGACACACCCCTCCTAGGGATGGCATGAAAAAGCACTAGTAAACCAGTAACTCAGCCCCCGTAATAGGGTCAGGGACAGAGAATCCCAGTGGAGAGAGGGGAGTCGGCCAGGCAGAGACAGCAATGACAGTTTGTCACTCCTGTGCCTTGCAGTTCACATTCGCACCCCTGGGCCAGGCTACACACAATCCTAGGACCTACTGAAGAGACAAGTCTTCAGTGAAGAGACAAGTCTTCAGTAAAGACTTAAAAGGCCGAGACTGAGTCTGCGTCTTTCACATGGATAGGCAGACCATTCCATAAAAATGGAGCGCTATAGGAGAAAGCCCTGCCTCCAGCTGTTTGCTTAGACATTCTAGGGACAATAAGGAGGCCTGCGTCTTGTGACCGTAGCGTACGTGTAGATATGTATGGCAAGACCAAATCGTAGTCCATGTAATGCTTTGTTGGTTAGTAGTAAAACCTTGAAGTCAGCCCTAGCCTTAACAGGAAGCCAGTGTCGAGAGGCTAGCACTGGAGTAATATGATACCATTTTTGGGTTCTAGTCAAGATTCTAGCAGATGTATTTAGCACTAACTGAAGTTTATTTAGTGCTTGATCCGGGTAGCCAGAGAGAAGAGCATTGCAATAGTCTAATCCAGTGGGGTATAGTACTTAAGTAAAAATACTTGAAAGTACTACTTAAGTAGTTTTTTGGGGTATCTGTACTGTACTATTTATATTTTTGACTACTTTTACTACACTAGATTCCTAAAACAAGCATACTTACTGACCACAACTAATAACCACAAATATTGAACACAACCACAGAACACAACTACAGGCCACAACCACACAACTACAGACCACAACCACACAACTACTGACCACACAACTACTGACCATAACTAATAACAACAAATACTGACCACAACCACCAACCACAATTACTGACCACAACTAATGACCACAACCACAATTACTGAGCACAACCACACAACAACTGACCACATCCACAGAACTACTGACCACACAACTACTGACCAAAAATATGTGAGCAGCATTAGGTGAAAATGGATGAGAAATACTCCTACAAGACAGATGGAAATGTATACTTTCTGGAAAATGTACCTGTTAGTGTATCAATAGCAACAGTCTGGCCATTCTCTCATCAACCCGAGAGACGTTTCAAAAGAAATGTTCTGGAATTCCTGTTTCTTATGATGTGAAAAAATCAAGAGCAGTGGTGTAGTAGATGGTAAATGCAAACACAGTTTACCCACCTTTTGCGGAAAAATTTATTGAAACTATATGTATATGTACTGTAGACAAACAGTGGTTATGTGTAGGATCCGGTAGAATCAATTCTTCCTTAGCAGTTGACTGTATGTCATTATTTTACACAAGATTAAAACAATCATGAATGAGCATCATTAGGTTAATATGAATGAGAAAACATATTGGAAAAATGCAAGATGTTTTCAGGGAAAGTAGATTTTTCAAACAAGTCAAACGGTGTAACAAGATAGGCAGTTTTCATGTTTTTCTCGTGTATCACTTTAATCAGAGTATAGACAATGTTGGTCTTTCTCATTTTCTCATTTACCACAAAAATAACTTTTAAAGAGCTTTAACAAGCCCCACAATTTTACTTGTAAAGTTACCATCTAGTTATACCTCATTGTTTGAATCACAGCCCTGCCAGACTGATATCCGTGCAGCGTTTAATGTAAGCTTGCGGGATCAGGTGGCTTTGTGAGGCTACAGGGGTCCTGAAATTCAAAATCAAATATCTAAATGGTCCTTGGTATGACCATCTAAAACAATTCCATATGTTAGCTCAGTAGAAAGTCAGGCCCAGGCCCTTAGACCTTAATGTTGTGTGTTGTGTTCCAGTCACAGAGGTCTTGGATTGATGACACCTTCTGCAAGAGAGAGTGTATTAAATTCATCCCAGCATGTCGAGACATACACAGGTGAGCTGGAATTGGTATTTGCTGAACAATGTCAAAATGTCATATGATAGTAGTGCTGGAATAATCATTTTTATAATTAATGTCTGGTTTTTGAAAAAGCTAACTTTTGGCAACCATACTAACGGTTCCAGGGAAACTCTAGCTATGTGGTTATGTTGCTCATGTATAATTTCCTGTTATTGCAGATGTTCAGTCCTTCCAGGATTCCTCAATTCTGTGATAGCAGAATTTTTAGCAAAATCAACAATTCCCCCGCATGTTATGCGAGGACTTGCATATTTGACCGCATAAAACAGACAAATCATTGCGATATTATTGCATAAAACGGACCCATTGCCGCAGTACAAGAAGAGGGCTCGTAATTTCAACCAATCACCTCACATTTACAGCATAATATGGTTCAATCAAGACACATGCCAACAAATGTTTTCCCTCATCATTGCATTTTTTTTGACAAATTTGACAAAATCTTCACATATTGCCACGTAAAATGTCATAATTGCAGCAGCAACATTTTTGCCCACAAGATATCATAAAAAACCTCTGAGGAATCCTGAAGGGACTGTGTGTAAAGTATGACAAAACCTAAAAGGTATGACTTTACTGTGTGTGTGTGTGAGTGTGTGCGTGTGTGCATGTCTTGAGAGTGAGATTTCCCATTTTAGTGTAAAAGTAAATGTATACGATCATGACATTTATAGGGTCCGCAAAGCATTTCTGTGCCAATGTTTAACAACTAGAAAGGTTTGAGTTTTTCCTCTCTCCCTACCCCCCAGATGCTGCTGCGGACGTCTGTTAGGGGAGCACACCTGGCTGGGGACTGGCCCCTTCATGTCCCGCTGGCCTGGGCCCCATGTAGTGCAAGAAGAGAGGTGGTCAGTGGAGTGTCACACACAAGCCAGTGCCACCGATGCCTACGGAACCATTGACTTCCAGGACTGCGCTGAACGTAACTGCCATGCCAAGGTCTGTAGCTATTGCTGCATTCATGTGCTAGTCGAAACTAGGAAACTCAGAAATATCCAACTGGGGGTGCAACGATGCTACCCGAGTTTCCCACTTGTATTTACCACTTGGAAGCTTGTTAGGAACTGTTCTCATATTCATGTGTTTGACCATGCTTTATGTGATGACTGCGCAGTACGTTCGTGTTGCGGTCGATGCGAAGGCTGAGGCTCTGCTGCATCTGATGCTGAGGGAGTGGCAGATGGAACGGCCTAAACTACTGCTGACGGTCCACGGGGGGGCAGAGAACTTCTCTCTCCCCCCCAAGGTTAGACAGGCCTTCAGCAAAGGCCTGATCACCGCAGCCCAGAGCACTGGAGCCTGGATAATCACAGACGGCATCAACACAGGTGTGTGAAATAATGCAGATTCATTTTGCACTGGGGCTTTAATTAAGACAGTCAGCATGTGTGGATGTGAGCATCTGTGTGTGTGATTTTGGCTCACTTTACATGTATTATACTGTGTGTGTGGGAGGGGGTGTATTACGTTTATATGTGTGTAAGTGGACTGAGTATCCGACCCTTCCTAGGTGTGTCCCAGTATGTAGGGGAGGCTGTGAAAGCGTACGGCACCAATGGCTGCAGGAAGAGGAACGCTGTAGGGGTCACGCCCTGGGGCGTAATTGACAACCACAGTGACCTTATAGGGAGAGATGTGAGTGTTGTTCTCTGTAAAGATAGCAGTGCTTTTAAGGAACATTTCAAATTAACCTTTTACTGCAGCAGGCTAAATCAGGGTCACACAGAATGTTTCTTGGTAGTCTTAAACAAATGTACTTTGATACAAAAGTATATAACACACATGGTTATGGGCTTAAAAAAAAGAAGACACCTGTACCATGTCAGATATAGAGTATTTTTTTGCACAGATCTGTACCAAATCGCCACAAAAATGTCACCTTTTATCTCCTTTGAGCTGCCATCTGCTCTCACTTTTCCGCTTGGACTATCCCAAATCCTCTTCTATTTTCTCTCAACCTGCTTTCTGACCTGTTTTCTGATACCTAATCCAGGTGCTCAGGCCTTACCAGCCCCTGAGAAATCCTATGAGTAAAACGGTGTGTTTGAACAGCCTGCACTCCCACTTCCTGTTAGTGGACGATGGAACTCTGGGAAAACATGGGTGCCAACTGGGACTCAGGAGGAAGCTGGAGAGACACATTCAAATGCAGAAGATCCATCCTAGTGAGTATGTGTGTGGCTTTGTGCATGTGTTTGTCTGTGTGTGTGAATGAGAGTGTGCGTGTGAATGTGTCGATGTGTGTGTGTGTGTGTGTGTGTGTGTAAGAAAAAGAGAGATTGCAATGTGTGTGTGTGTGTGAGTATTGTAATACACATGTGTGTGTGTGTGTGTGTGTGTATCTCTCTCTGGCAGGGGTTAACCAGGGTGTGCCAGTGGTGTGTGTGGTGGTGGAGGGCGGCCCTGGCATTGTGTCCATGGTGCTGGACTATGTGAGCAGTGTGCCCCCCGTGCCTGTGTTCGTCTTCGAGGGATCAGGCCGGGCGGCTGACTTGCTGGCATTCTTACACAAACAGACCGCTATGGATAGGTATGTGGTGCCACTGTAGTCATCTACTGTATATGTTTTTTCAGGTTTTCGCTCTCAAAATCACACTTAATTTTTTTGGGGAAAAACAACATAATTGGATGTTCTAAGTACACAACAATGATAAAACCAAATCAGGAGAACACTTCTGAGAAAAGTGTTATTTTTTTGTGTAATTACCCGTTAATTCAAGTGCGAATGCACCTAGCACTGTTGTTTGGTTAGCAGCGTTTCTGTAGGGCACACGTGATGGAGTTTGCAAAACAAATGCCTACTGGATTGATCCAAATAATCATGATATCATTCTGCCAGGTAGGCATAGGCTTCATTCCATCGTTTTTGTGAAAGGCTTTCCATCTACCAGAAGGCTTTCATTAACATCGCAACTTTTTTTCCTGTTCAATATTTTTTGGGTGTGGCGGCAACAATTTAGCAGCGGCCGTACGTCACTGCTAAATTAATACAGGGGAAACACTGCTTACATGTTGAAGACTCTGGTGTTTGTCCATGTAGAGGAACTACAGAGCTACAGAGACACATGATTGAATAGAGCCCTGAGGTTTCCCTGACCACCGCGTGACCTGTCCAAGAAAAATGCTGAGCCCTGAAGGACAGATTTACTAAACGGGAGGGGCTGGTCCAACTTAAGGTGTAATAAACCCCCTCCCCAAAGTAAAACATATTTTCACATGACCCTCCCCTTCTACTGTAAAATCAATTGAACACCCTCCCCCCTCATAGAATTAACTCCAAATAATGTTTACGACCACAAATAACTGTAGCGACCCTGTGTTTATAAACGTGGATATTGACTTTGCCACTTTTGTGGCACTGTCGATGCCACGCACGGCTACGGGCCAGAAGGTTTAGAGTTAACCAACCACCACAGACGAGCTCACTCTCCCTGCCAGTTTCATTACACTACGATCAGAACTGGCTGCAGACAATGATCAACTAGGTCGAATTTTCAACATTTTGATGCAGTATTTATAATTATGTAAAATATATGCAACTAATTTTCCACCAACAGATTTCTGTGCCAATGCACCACACAACCAATAAACAAAGCATGCCGAATTCGTGCACTTCAATATCATGGTTTGCGTTTTCAACACCGCAATAGATAGACTATGTCAATCCTGACAAACAGAAAATAAATCCCCCCCCCTAGCTTGTAGGCTTAGTCAGTATCGAAGGCTTGGCTTGACAATGTCTGAATGTCATTAAACTTTTTGGTGTTTCGTAACAGATGTCTCTTTCTTTTCATCAATTGGCCGCTGCACAGTTTGGATTAATTGATTGATTTTAATTGTTTGTTAAAAAAATACATATACAGTGCATTCTGAAAGTATTCAGACCCCTTCACTTTTTTTTTTCACATTTTGTTACGTTACAGCCTCATTCTAAAATGTATTATTTTTCCCTCAATCTACACACAATACCCCATAATGACAAAGCGAAAACAGGTTTTTAGAAATGTTTGCACATTTATTAAAAATAAGAACAGAAATACTTTATTTACAAAAGTATTCAGACCCTTTGCTATGAGACTCGAAACATCCTGTTTCCATTGATCATCCTTGAGATGTTTCTACAGCTTGATTGGAGTCCACCTGTGGTAAATTCAATTGATTGGACATGATTTGGAAAGGCACACACCTGTCTATATAAGTTCCCACAGTTGACAGCGCATGTCAGAGCCAAAACCAAGCCATGAGGTGGAAGGAATCAGGTCTTTATGGAAAAGTGGCCAGACAGAAGCCACTCCTCAGTTAAAGGCACATGACAGTCCGCTTGGAGTTTGCACCTAAAGGACTCTCAGACCATGAGAAACTAGATTTTCTGGTCTGATGAAACCATGATTGAACTCTTTGGCCTGAATGCCAAGTGTCACGTCTGGAGGAAGCCAGGCACCGCTCATCACCTGCCCAATATCATCCCTACGGTGAAGCTTGGTGGTGGCAGCATCGTGCTGTGGGGATGTTTTTCAGCGTCAGGGACTGGGAGACTAGTCAGGATCGAGGGAAAGATGAACGGAGCAAAGTACAGAGAGTTCCTTGATGAAAACCTGCTTCAGAGCGCTCAGGACCTCAGACTGGGGCAAAGGTTCACCTTCCAACAGGACAATGACCCTAAGCACACAGCCAAGACAACGCAGGAGTGGCTTTGCGACAAGTCTCTGAATGTCCTTGAGTGGCCCAGCCAGAGCCCGGACTTGAAGCCGATCGAACATCTCTGGAGAGACCTGAGAATAGCTGTACAGCGACGCTCCCCATCCAACCTGACAGAGCTTGAGAGGATCTGCAGAGAAGAATGGGAGAAACTCCCCAAATACAGGTGTGCCAAGCTAAGACTCAAGGCTGGAATCGCTGCCAAAGGTGCTTCAACAAAGTACTGAGTAAAGGGTATGAATACTTATGTAAATTTGGTATTTCAGTTTTTTATTTTTGCTTTGTCATTATTGGGGTATGAATGCATATACTGTTACATAGATACAGACACATTACAGAGATAGAGACAACAAATGCTCAACCTCAAGATGAGTATGGGGGGAGGTTTAAATACAATTCTTACAAGCATGTTTGGCTGGTAGCTTATTCATTAGATGTTTGGGGCTTCTGGTGAGCTATGATGTGCAGGCATAATCACAGTGACACTGGACTAGCGCACTTGCCAGAGTCTTTAGGGTGTCTATAGATAGGTTTCCATCCAATTGGCGACAGATTTTCAAGTGAATATTCTAAAATCTTCATAAAAACAATATGCCATTTCAGAGTTTCCTTTAGGAAAATCTTATTTTACCGGATGTTTTAGAAATTCTACGGACATCCATATGCATTCAGATATTGTTGGATTATAGGAGTAAATCTGGTAGGCCTGAAACAGTTTTCCTCACCTCAAGTTCAACTGTTGGACTCAGTTGGAGCGTCAAGGCGCACTGCCTTCATATCATAGGCCAGCAGTAGCTAAAGCTTAATAATAGCCATACCACACCAAACCTTCACAAACGTTTCTAAACTTTATTAGGGTAATATCAAAAGTAACCCAAGCCATTGTTTTTACGAGCAGAAGACAAAGTCTTCCCTATGCCCCCCCCCAAAAACACACAACCCTGCCCAAAGCAAAAAATAATATTTGGACAGCCCTCCCCTATTTGGATCCCCCCTCCCCAACAGTAAATTTCGATCTGTCCCTAACCCAGTGGAAGGCCCAGAGTTTTTCCTGATCAGGTTACGGGTTCAGGAAAATCTCAGGGCTCTACTCATGTATATCCGTAGCTCTGTAGTCAGTGTGTATGCGATATACTGTATGTAGGTACAGTATACAGACACCTACCATGACGTTTTTTTTGGGCCAAAACATGCCAACCTTTTGAACTAAGTGGAAGAGGAAGCTAGCCAACCAGACCTAATATCTTAGCATATGGTCAGGCCAAATGGACCCATGTTGTTGGCCTGTGTCTTACTGTACCTCACTGGTGTATCAGTCTATACTTACTGTGTTGGTACTGTGTACAGGCAGCTGGACACAGACATCAAGGAGGACTTCCTTCTGAGGATAGGGGGCATGTTTGGTCTGGAGAGAGCAGACGTCAACCAGCTCTACAACCTTCTGATGGAGTGTATGGACTACAGACAGTCTGTGAGTAATGTGACTGTGGGCCGTTTGCCTACACATGGACAAAAATGCACTTTCAATTGAGATTCTCCTTTAAAGAATGATTTAGGCTTAACCTGGGTCTAGGAAACCATCCCATCCATGTTCAGTTCATGATTATTTTCTACCTTTCAACAGGCTCCCAGGCTTAGTATAATGTTTACGTAAAGGGTGGTTGTTCACTGCATAGAACTATTTCTATATTTATAAAACACAGATCACAATCTTCGACTCGGAATCTGAAGATCAACAGGAGGCAGACTGCGCCATTTTGATGGCCACACTGAAAGGTACTCCTCCCCCTGCCTTTATGCTTGTGTCTTTCACTGGAATGTGTGATTTCATTCAGTAGATACTCATCTGAGACTTGACCCAGTCGTGTCGTGCTTAGGTCTGTGGTGGTCCGTTAATTAACATAAACACATGTAGCATCTCCTGGCTTCCATGCTTAGCCTACAAGCCACTGATGCAGACTTTTGGAACATCTACATTTCAAAAAGTCAAATAAATCTATTTAATATAGCCTACACCATCACAATATATCCATTATGTATTTTAGGTCTAAAGAAACATGATATGAAGATAATTTAGTCTATTTCAGAAGAACAGAATAGCATACTCTGAGATGCCATATGCTACACTAGTTAATTTGGCAGACAAGATATGCTTTGAATTCCGTGGCATTATTGTATTATATAGTATGAAGAATACAATTGAACATAGCTGAATAAAATAGAAAGGATATTTTCTTCAAACGATTTGAGTTTGGAGTGCGCACATGTGGCCAGTCTATGTTGAGCAGCTATCAAAGAAACAGGTACTCCTATTTGCTTAATTTAGAGTTATTTATGCAACTTTAGTTGTGATACAAATGTTGGGCTATATGTTTTGATATTTAATACATACAAGGCTGCATGATGCGACTCTAATAATGATTTGAAAAAAGTTGCATGAAAGACATGAGATCTGCTTTGTTGTTTGTGCAGGCTGCACACACTTCATCAGTCTCTCATTCACAATTTGACAAGCACTTGACAATGCCTCGAATTTCCCAGCAGCATCTCCTTTGTGTGGCTGTAATACCCACAAAAAAATATAAAATAAAACATGACTTTTGCGGCCGTTGTGCCCTTGTGCTGAATATAATAATTATAATTCCCTTCTCCCGGCTGCGTGCCCCGAAGCACCTCTCACTCACATGGCTCTCTCAGATATCTCAATTCTTATTAGCCAATACCCTTCACGTGATCGGGTCCTTCTCGCAGGCATCTAAGGTCCTTCTCACTGGCTACATGTGAAGACAGACACATCAGGGATGCAACTGCGAGCGTCCTTATCGAATTCCGAGGTACATATTGAAGATGTTGGAGGAACTGTCCACATTTACTTTTCGTCAGCCAACAAGATGAGTAGGCCTAACAAACAGCAAAAACACTAACCTATGTCAATCTACTATCCTCCTTAGTACAAAAGTTGACATTCTATTAATCAACTTGTCCTTCTGTGCGAGAAATAAATATTCCAAACATAGTCTGGGACAGTTGTGGGATCCGATAGATCTCAAATTAATACAACCACTAGCATCAACAAACATTTTAAAATCAAATCAAATGTTATTGGTCACATACACACGGTTAGCAGATGTTATTGCGAGTGTAGTGAAATGCTTGTGCTTCTAGTTCCAACAGTGCAGCAATATCTAACAAGTAATATCTAACAATTCCACAACAAATACCTAATACACACAAATCTAAGTAAAGGAATGGAATAAATATATGGATGAGCAGTGTCAGCGCGGCATAGGCTAAGATAGATAGTATAGAATACAGTATATACATAGGAGACGAGTAATGCAAGATAAGTTAAAAAGTATTAAAGTGGCATTATTAAAGTGACTAGTGTTCCATTTATTAAAGTGGCTAATGATTTCAAGTCTGTATTCAGGCAGCAGCCTCTGTGCTGGTGTTGGCTGTTTAACAGTCTGATGGCTTGAGAAAAAAAAGAAGCTATTTTTCTGTCTCTCAGTCCCAGCTTTGATGCACCTGTACTGACCTCGCCTTCTGGATGATAGCGGGGTTAACAGGCAGTGGCCCAGGTGGTTTTTGTCCTTGGTGATCTTTTTGGCCTTCCTGTGACATCGAGTGCTGTAGGTGTCCTGGAGGGCAGGTAGTTTGCCCCCGGTGATGCATTGTGCAGACCGCACCACCCTCTGGAGAGCCCTGCGGTTGTGGGTGGTACAGTTGCCGTATCGGGCGGTGATACAGCCCTACAGGATGCTCTCAATTGTGCATCTGTAAAAGTTTGTGAGTGTTTTAGGTGACAAGCCACATTTCTTCAGCCTCCTGAGGTTAAAGAGGTGTTGTTGCGCCTTCTTCACCACACTGACTGTGTGGGTGGACTATTTCAGTTTGTAAGTGATATGTGCGCAGAGGAACTTAAAACTTTCCACCTTCTCCACTGCTGTCTCGTCGATGTGGATCGGGGGGTGCTCCCTCTGCTGTTTCCTGAAGTCCACGATCATCTCCTTTGTTTTGTTTTGTTGACGTTGAGTGTGAGGTTATTTTCCTGACAAAGAAGGTGTTGAGTTTGTCTGGAAGCAAGACGTCAGTGTCCGCGACGTGGCTGGTTTTCCTTTTGTAGTCCGTGATTGTCTTTAGACCCTGCCACATACGTCTCGTGTTGAGCCGTTGAATTGTGACTCCACTTTGTCTCTATACTGACATTTTACTTGTTTGATTGCCTTGCGGAAGGAATGACTACTCTGTTTGTATTCTGACATATTCCTAGTCGCCGGTGGTAGGCGCTTTCAGTTTAAACCGAATGCTGCCATCTATCCACGGTTTCTGGTTAGGGTAGGTTGTAATAGTCACAGTGGGTACAACATCTCCTATACACTTCCTTATAAACTCACTCACCGAATCAACGTATACATCGATATGATTCTCTAAGGCTACCCGGAACATATCCCAGTCCGCGTGATCAAAACAATCTTTAAGCGTGGATTCTGATTGGTCAGACCAGCATTGAATAGTCATAGCACGGGTACTTCCTGTTTGAGTTTCTGCCTATAGGAAGGGAGGAGCAAAATGGAGTCGTGGTCACATTTGCCGAAAGGAGGGCGAGGGAAGGCCTTGTATGCATCGCGGAAGTTAGAGTAACAATGGTCCAGTGTTTTTCCAGCACGAGTGCTACAGTCGATATGCTGAAAGAATATAGGTAACCTTTTTCTCAAATTCACTTTGTTAAAATCCCCATCTACAATAAATGCAGCCTCAAGATATGGTTTCCAGTTTGCATAAAGTCCAGTGAAGTTCCTTGAGGGCCGTCGTGGTATTGGTTTGAGGGGGGATATACACAGGACCGCCGAGTGCTGAAGCGTGTAAAATTTGTCTGTTCTCGGTTGCAACACTCACTACCGAGTTCCAAACTGCCTATGGAAGCAACATCAGCACAATAACTGTTCGTCAGGAGCTTCATGAAATGGGTTTCCACAAGTCTAAGATCACCATGCGCAATACCAAGTGTCGGCTGGAGTGGTGTGAAGCTTGCTGCCATTGGAGAAGTGGAAACGCCTTTTCTGGAGTGACGATTCACGCTTCACCATCTGGCAGTCCAACGTACTAATCTGGGTTTGGCATAGACCAGGAGAACGCTACCTGCCCCAATGCATAGTGCCAACTGTAAATTTTGGTGGAGGAGGAATACTGGTCTGGGGCTGTTTTTCATGGTTCGGGCCAGGCCCGTTAGTTCCAGTGAAGGGAAATCTTAACGCTACAGCATACAATGACATTATAGATGATTCTGTGCTTCCAACTTTGTGGCAACCATTTGGGGAAGGCCCTTTCCTGTTTCAGCATGATAATGCTGAAAAAAAGTGAGGTTCACAAAGTGAGGTTCATACAGAAATTGTTTGTAAAGATTGGTGTGGAAGAACTTGACTGGCCTGCACAGAGCCCTGACCTCAACCCCATCGAACACCTTTGGGATGAATTGGAACGCCGACTGCAAGCCAGGCCTAATCGCCCAACATCAGTGCCCAACCTCAAATGCTCTTGTGGCTGAATGGAACCAAGTCCCTGTAGCAATGTTCCAACATCTAGTGGAAAGCCTTTGCAGAAGAGGAGGCTGTCATAGGAGCAAAGGGGGGACCAAATCCATATTAATGCCCATGTTGTTGGAATGAGATGTTCAAAGAGCAGGTGTCCACATACGTTTGGTCACGTAGTGTATATCACTCACAAGTGATAGGCTAATATTGTCACCCATCAGACTATTCTTGATTTAATCTAGTCTTTACATAAACTCAACAAAAAAAGAAACGCCCCTTTTTCAGGACCCTAATTAGTAAAAATCCAAATAACTTCACAGATCTTCATTGTAAAGGGTTTAAACACTGTTTCCCATGCTTGTTCATTGAACCATAAACAATTAATGAACGTGCACCTGTGGAACGGTCATTAAGACACTAACAGCTTACAGACGGTAGTCAATGAAGGTCACAGTTATGCAAATTTAGGATACTAAAGAGGCCTTTCTACTGACTCTGAAAAACACCAAAGAACGATGCCCAGAGTCCCTGCTCATCTGTGTGAACGTGCTTAGGCGTGCTGCAAGGAGGCATGAGGACTGCAGATGTGGCCAGGGCAATAAATTGCAATGTCCATACTGTGAGACACCTAAGACAGCGCTACAGGGAGACAGGACGGACAGCTGATCGTGCTCACAGTGGCAGACCACGTGTAACAACACCTGCACAGGATCGGTACATCCGAACATCACACCTGCGGGACAGGTACAGGATGGCAACAACAACTGCCCGAGTTACACCAGGAAAGCACAATCCCTCCATCAGTGCTCAGACTGTCCGCAATGCTCAGACTGTCCGCCTGAGAGAGGCTGGACTGAGGGCTTGTAGGTCTGTTGTAAGGCAGGTCCTCACCAGACATCACAGGCAACAACGTTGCCTATGGGCACAAACCCACCGTCGCTGGACCAGACAGGACTGGCAAAAAGTGCTCTTCACTGACGAGTCGCGGTTTTGTCTCACTAGGGGTGATGGTCGGATTCGCGTTTATCGTGGAAGGAATGAGCGTTACACCGAGGCCTGTACTCTGGAGCGGGATCGATTTGGAGGTGGATGGTCCGTCGTGGTCTGGGGCGCTGTGTCACAGCATCATCGGACTGAGTTTGTTGTCATTGCAGGCAATCTCAACGCTGTGCGTTACAGGGAAGATATCCTCCTCCCTCATGTGGTACCCTTCCTGCAGGCTCATCCTGACATGACCCTCCAGCATGACAATGCCACCAGCTATACTGCTCGTTCTGTGAGTGATTTCCTGCAAGACAGGAATGTCAGTGTTCTGCCATGGCCAGCGAAGATCCCAGATCTCAATCCCCTTGAGCACGTCTGGGACCTGTTGGGTCGGAGGGTGAGGGCTAGTGCCATTCCCCCCAGGAACTTGCAGGTGCCTTGGTGGAAGAGTGGGGTAACATCTCACAGCAAGAACTTGCAAATCTGGTGCAGTCCATGAGGAGGAGATGCACTGCAGTACTTAATGCAGCTGGTGGCCACACCAGATACTGACTGTTACTTTTGATTTTGACCCCCTTTGTTCAGGGTCACATTATTCAATTTCTGTTAGTCACATGTCTGTGGAACTTGTTCAGTTTATGTCTTAGTTGTTGAATCTTGTTATGTTCATACAAATATTTACACGTTAAGTTTGCTGAAAAGAAACGCAGTTGACAGTGAGAGGACGTTTATTTCTTTGCTGAGTTTATACTAAATAATATATCTGTGAAGTTTGTTTTTATTTCGAATTGACCATTATCATGCACCTGCTTTGAAGCAGGGGGAAAAAAACATATAATTTATGCTCTTAAATAGGGAATGGAGGACACTTCCCGTGGTTCGTTTCCATGCCAGCCAGGTAGGCTGTAAACCTGTTGTAAAGAGAAACAATGTGCTTAATATTAGGAAAGTTGAGAAATAAATATAGTTGGCCTAGCCTATAGAAAGCTGATGGAATTCTCCTCATTTTAATAGAGGCCATCAAAAAAAACTATTGGAAAGGTCAGAGTGATTAGAGGGACAATAGAGTGCTGAGTACCAGGCAGTTAGCAAATTTGGTAGGCTACTAATGACCATCAGCAGCATCAGAGCTTGGAGGAGACTGTGACTAAACATGGCTCATGGCTCGTGACTGCCGGTGAGCGGTAATACGGTCACCATAACAGCCCTAGTCGTGCCTGTTCTATGTGTTCTCTGGGCTGAATCCTAACTTGAAATATGAGTTTTCACACAAATGTCCAATAAATCTATACATGATCTTTAAAATTGTGAGTTAGGTAGGGCAGATGTTGCGTTAGTGTCAGGCCAAAAGTCATTAACAGATTTTGTGACAATTGACAGGTACCAAGGCATCTCCAGCGGAGCAGCTCAGTACGGCTCTGGCTTGGGACAGAGCAGACGTGGCTAACAAACACATCCAAGTGTACGGCCAGTACTGGCAGGTAACACAGACAAAGAGGCAGCCAGGGCAAGGCTGCCCAGTGTCATTGATTTCATGTTGAATATGATGCTATGACAGTCATGCTTGATGGTGGTGGTTGTTGTCTGTCAGGTTGGTTCGTTGGAGCAGGCCATGCTGGATGCTCTCATCATGGACCGGGTTGGCTTTGTCAAACTGTTGATCGACAACGGTATGACCATGAAACGCTTCCTGACCGTTTCACGTCTGGAAGAGCTCTATAACACGGTAATGACTTAATCACGTTCTCTCTCGTCATCTTTTCAGCTCTGTATTTACGAGTTACAATATATTGTATGCTGTACATAAAGAAGCAATTCTGTGTTTTCATATTGACAGTACATTGGCTATTAGGTTACTCATATACCATAATTGCCATAGCAGTGGTTTTATTTGTACAATAATACAGTGTAAGTATCTCTTTGGTTGTTTGGTTTTTCCCCTGTTTTGTAGATCACATAGCTCTTTGTCATGAGTCCAGCTGTGGATGATCTTTCCAGTTATAAACAATATTCAATAATTAATAACTTTTAAAATAATGTAGCTCCATAAGGAGACAAGTACCAACATATATGATCATATGAAATTGTGGAAGTTTGTTTTCTGGAAGTTAAAATGATGGTCATTTTTTATCTGGTCTACCACTTCATTCCATAGGAACAAATGTATTATAATCCAGATAACTAGCCATTTAAGTATTATTCTGGTTGGCATTTGGCATTTGGTTGTTTCTGAGTTGATTGTGGATAATGACGACATGACATGTCATCATTTTTTATAGCAACAGGGACCAACAGACAATTTCCTCCATCACCTTGTGGAAGATGTGAAACAGGTGAATACTATTGAACATGCAACATTGGTGAAAATGTAAGGTTTTCCTATGTGTGTTTCTACAGTATTTGTGTGTGGAAATATTTATGTGTGTGTGTGTGTGTGTGCGCGTGTGTGTTTTTGTGCGTGTGTGTGCGTGTGTTTGTGTGTAGAACCATATACCCAAAGGATACAGAGTCTCCCTCATAGACGTGGGGCAGGTGATTGAGTATCTGATAGGAGGAGCCTATCGGAGCACATACACACGGAAACACTTCCGGGCCTACTATAATCGCCTACATGCCGACTGCATGGTAAGTGACCATGGTCGCGTTTCAGGCCGACTATTTTGCAGTTGCCTGCCAGATGTCACAGCGTCTGGATAGGTGTTTAACCTAGTCCTATCAACTGACCTCATCATACGATATAGGTTGTGTTCCTCTGCTCAGACGTTGCGTGCATCAACCAATGGTTGCATGTCAAGTCATTGACTGTGCCGTCGGGCACCATATTGCTATAACGTGCACTGAGTACTGAAAACATTAGGAACCTTCCTAATATTGAGTTGCACCCCTCCCCTTTGCCCTCAGAACAGCCTCAATTCGTTGGGGCATGTCGAAAGCGTTCCACAGGGATTCTGGCCCATGTTGACTCCAATGCTTCCCACAGTTGTGTTAAGTTGGCTGGATGTTTTTTTGGTGGTGGACCATTCTTGATACACACAGGAAACTGTTGAGCGTGAAAAACCCAGCAGCGTTGCAGTTCATGACACAAACCGGTGCACCTGGGCCTGGCACCTATTACCATACCCCGTTCAAAGGCACTTTTGTCTTGCTCATTCACCCTCTGAATGGCACAGATACAAAATCCATGTCTCAATTGTCTCAAGGCTTAAAAATCCTTCTTTATCCTGTCTCCTCCCCTTCATCTACACTGATTGACGTGGAGTTAACAAGTGACATCAATAAGGAATCATAGCTTTCACCTGGGTTCACCTGGTCAGTCTATGTCATGGAAAGAACAAGTGTTCTAAATGTTTTGTATACTCAGTGTGTGATGTGGTTAGCTGATTGGCCTTGTTAGGTTCTAAATGAACTGAGTAAAAACACACAGACAATTGTTAAAGCTCAAACCCAATTTATTCCCCCCAAAGGGTCAGACAGCTGAACAGACCAAGACATATTCACACAAGCACTGGTATTTAACTATTCCTCCTATGTTGAGTCTCCTCCTTATGTAACAGTATAGCTTCCGTCCCTCTCCTCGCCTCGAACCAGGGACCCTCTGCACACATCAGCAACTCCCTCCCATGAAGCATCGTTACCCATCGCACCACCGAAGCAGAGCAAGGGAAACAACTACTTCAAGGTCTCAGAGCGAGTGACGTCACCGATTGAAACGCTGTTAGCGCGCACCCCGCTAGCCATTTCACACCGGTTACACTTACATCTCTGAACAGCCAATACACCTCTGTGCTAGACAGAACTTTAGTGATATCTGTTCTTCCTCACTTCATCTGACCTGACCTATGTCCAAATTCCTCACATCTCCCCAACGTACAGCTGTCATGACTTGTGCCAGCCATTCTCCTTCCATAGGATCCCTGATGTCTAACAATAGAATATTCTGACAGAATGTAAACGTTCTACATTCCCCTCTCTCCCTCAGTGACATGAATAAAGATATTTCATATTTCAAGTTTAGAAGTCAGAACCCATCAGCCTACATAAAATACCTATCCAGGTGTTGTAAGATCTGGCATACGTCAGCAACGTCTTGGCAGAGGAACACAACCATAGTAATGTGGAGCCCCACTACTCATTCGATGGCATAGCACACAGCCATTGGATGTTGCATGCAGTGTGACTACAATGTAGTTGGTCTATAACACAGCCCATGTTAAATGTCTGTATACAGTACACGCAGGGCAAGATATCACCCTTACCGTCAAGTTGTAAAAACGGACACAAATAAAATAGCAGTTATGGTTTTTGTGTTTTTATTTTTAAATGTAACCTTGTGTACTTTGCACTGATTTGAGTGGCCATCCTTTCCAGGAGACTGGACTGGACAGGATAGTTCAGGACTCCGGACCAAACAGGGCAGCCTGCACCCTTCACCCACCCCAAAGCCCTAACAGCAGTCCGTCATGCCCGCCTGTCTTTCACACTGCTCAGCCCTACAAACGCAAGGTCTGTGAAAGATCTGGGACAAGCACAAACCGATCTGGGACTAGGCTAACTTTTCACCTACAAATGCAGTCTTTTAAAGACACTTGTCTCCACTCACACACTGAAACACACACACACAGGCTATTGATTGCTAGCTAGTATATTCTGTGGCTACAAATACGCCCTGTGCATTAGTGTTCTCATTGGCTGGCCACCTCTCCCCTCCCTCCTCTCTCTCCAGGAGAGATCCATGGTCCCCAGGGACCTGAAGGAAGCCCAGCAGCAGAGCTCCAAGCTCGGTGACTCTTCTCTGGTTGTGTTCAACTTCAACGACCTGTTTGTGTGGGCCGTGCTGCAGAGGCGCCAGCAGATGGCGCTGTTCCTGTGGCAGCACGGAGAGGAGGCCATGGTCCGGGCTACGGTGGCCTGTAAGCTGTACCGCGCCATGGCCCACGAGGCTCAGCAAAGCAACATGGATGACACCACAGCGGAGCAACTCAAAACCTACTCGCTGTCAGTCTTTCCTTGTACACGTCTTGAAATGTTTGTTTAGTAGTAGTGTGTCTCTGGGGTTTTGTGTATGTTGTTTCAGCAGAGTGGACCTTTGTGGTTGTGTGTGTATATTACTATGTTTATGAGTGTGTGTTTTCCAGTCTGTGTTTCTCAATGTTCGTGTGTTGTGGCATGGATGGCCGCAGGGACTTTGGTCAACTGGCTGTAGACGTGCTGGACAATGCCTTCAGGCAGAATGAGCGCATGGCCATGAAGTTGCTGACCTCAGAGATGGAGGCCTGGAGCCACTTCACCTGCCTGCAGATGGCCGTGTCCTCCCGGCTCCGCCCCTTCGTCTCACACTCCTGCACCCAGATGCTGCTAACCGACCTGTGGACCGGGCGCCTCAACATGAGGAAGAACTCCTGGTTCAAGGTGAGGGTCTCAAACTAATTTTGTCTTCAACAAGGTCTGGAGGGCCACCCTGTATTGCCTTGCCCTCAAAAGCCACGGGCTGTACTTACTAAGACAACCGCAGATCGCATTAAATCAGTTCATGGGCTGTATCTATTCCAAGGGCCAACAGTTTGAGTGTTCTAGGCACCTTGTCTCCTGAAAAGTAATTTAAAACCAGTGCACCTCAATGTTCTTTCCATGATAAGATTGAATGACAGCATAAATAAGCATTAGTTCAAGTGTATTCTTAGTCAATTAGCATATTCATATGATTAGTCTATTAGTCTATTAATATTATTAGTGTATTAATATCAGTCGATGTTGTGCTGTTCTAACAGTTACCCCTCAGATTAGATTTTTGTTTGTGTCTCAATCTTGTGTGTGTGTCAGATCATCCTGAGCATCCTCATGCCCCCTGCCATCCTGCTACTAGAGTTTAAGAGCCAGGCGGATATGTCCCATGTGCCCCAGTCCCAGGAGGCTTTGCAGTTTATTTGGGACACTGGGAGACCAGAGGCAGCCCAGGAGGAGGGGCATACAGTAACTAAGGTGCCAAAATGTACAATTCCTTCAAATTCCTGTCGTCTAGGTTGGTATTCTAATGTGAGATTGATGCTAATGTTGATACCGGGGTCGTTTTTATTAGGCATCAAATGGTAGAAAATGGACTGAAACAGTGAGGGACTTTGATCATTATTGATTTCCGTTGCAAAACGTTTTCTGCTGTGTGCCCTAATGAACGTGGCCATGATCTCTTGGTGCTCTGAAGGAGGGCCAGGATGTGGAGAAGGGGTCAGCATGCTGGGAGAGGATCTCAGGCCCCGAAGCTGACACAGTCACACCCGTTACCGCTCAGTGTCTCTTCTGGACCAGGAGGCTGTACGAGTTCTACAACGCTCCTGTCGTCAAGTTCATGTTCCACACGGTGAGCTAGCAGCATGCACCCACCCCACTTCTGTTAATCACTGTCATTTCTCCCATACAGTTTGCAATATGTTGAGGGGGAAAAAAAGTACTCATTATACTCTTCTACGCCTCAGGACATGCGTATTATACAAAGACCTTTTGTTGAAAATATTTCTGTCTGATACGAATGACAGTGAATAGACTCACTAGATCGCTGTGTCTTGGTGGTGTTCTAACTCGGGTCTATGTGCTGATGCATTTTCACTGTGTGGTCTAGATGTCCTACCTGGCCTTTCTCATGCTGTTCTCCTACACTGTTCTGGTGAAGATGGAAGATCGGCCCAGCACTCAGGAGTGGCTGGTCATTGCCTATATTGTATCCACCGCGGTGGAGAAAATAAGAGAGGTGAGTGTGTAATAAATTGAAGTCTAAACCTGCTCTGAGAAAAGCCGTCTTATCTCTGGCATGTTAGACTCAAAAGGTCTGACACAGCTCATCTGTTACACCTGATAGGGACTTTCACATCTCTATCCTTCTTAGTGCATATTGTTAGCTATTAAGCAGTCATTTTGGCATGGGGATAGAAGCTGTTCAGGAGCCTATTGATGTCAGTCAATGCACTGGTAACGCTTGCCATGCGGAAGCAGAGAGAACAGTCTATGGCTTGGGTGGTTGGAGTCTTTAATGATTTTCCGGGCCTTCCTTTCACACCACCTGATATAGAGGTCCTGGATGGCAGGGAGCTCAGCCCCAGTGATGTTCTGGGCTGTCCGCACCACCACCTGTAGTGTTAAACGATCAAGGGCAGTGCTATTGCCATACCAAGCAGTGACACAGCCAGTCAAAATGCTCTCAATGGTACAGCTGTAGAACTTTTTGAGGACTTGAGGGCCAATGCTGTAGTCCACCATCAGCTCCTTGATCTTACTAACTTTGAGGGAGATATTGTTGTTCCGGGCCCCACCCTGCCAGGTCACTGACCTCCTCCTCCCTGTAGGCTATCTCATTGTCGCCGGTGACCAGGCCTACCACCGTCGTGTCGTCAGCAAACTGGGTGAACATGAAGTACAGGAGGGGACTAAGCACACACCCCTGTGGGGCCCCCGTGTTGAGGGTCAGCATGGCGGATGTGATGTTGCCTACCCTCACTACCTGGGTTCGGCCCGTCAGGATGTCCAGGATCCAGTTGTGTTCCGTCACAGAGTCCTAAGCTTGGTGACGAGCTTGGAGTGGACAATAGTGTGCGGACAAATTCTGAACTGTAGTCAATGAACAGCATTCTCACATAGGTATTCTTCTTGTCTAGGTGGGTGAGGGCAGTGTGGAGTGCAATTGAGATTGCGTTGTCTATGGATCGGTTGGAGCGGTATGCAAATTGGAGTGGGTCTAGGGTGTCTGGGATGATGGAGTTGCTGTGTGCCATAACGAGCCTCTCAAAGCACTTCATGATTACAGACGTGACTGTTACAGGGCGGTAGTCATTGTGACATGAAGCCTTAGAGTTCTTGGGAACAGGAATGATGGTCTTCTTAAAACATGTGGGGATTACAGACTGGAACAAGGAGAGGTTGAAAATTACTAATATCCCTGCCAGGCTTTCTGTACATGATCTGAGAATGTGCCCTGGTAGCTGCTGTTTAGCTGCTGTGTAACCTAACCTACTATGTTTATGTTATTTATTTTCTGAACCACTCCAAAAATAAGTTCCCTTGCAGTATTCAACTTACCATCAAGCATGTGAGAATCACAATGATAACCAATCACACTGCCTGTCATTAGTTATACAGTATGTTTTATGACATCACCATTGTGATGCAAGAGGTTGCCACGGGAGCAGACAAATCACTAGCCACAATGTGCTTCTCAAATCACACCCTACATTTTTTTTCACCTTTATTTAACCAGTTAAGCTAGTTGAGAACAAGTTCTCATTTACAACTGCGACCTGGCCAAGATAAAGCACAGCAGTTCGACACATACAGCAACAAAGAGTTACACATGGAATAAACAAACATACAGTCAATAATACAGTAGAAAATAGAAAGAAAAAAAAATCTATAAACAGTGAGTGCAAATGAGGTAAGATAAGGGAGGTAAGGTAATAAATAGGCCATGGTGGCGAGGTAATTACAATATAGCAATTAAACACTGGAATGGTAGATGTGCAGAAGTTGAATGTGCAAGTAGAGATACTGGGGTGCAAAGGAGCAAGATAAATAAATAAATACAGTATGGGGAGGTAGTAGGATAGGCTGTTTACAGATGGGCTATGTGCAGAGATCTGTTAGATGCACTGACAGCTGGTGCTTACAGCTAGTAAGGGAAATATGAGTCTCCAGCTTCAGTGATTTTTGTAGTTTGTTCCAGTCATTGGCAGCAGAGAACTGGAAGGAAAGGCGGCCAAAGGAGGAATTGGCTTTGGGGGTGACCAGTGAGATATACCTGCTGGAGCGTGTGCTATGGGTGGGTGCTGCTATGGTGACCAGTGAGCTGAGATAAGGCGGGGCTTTACCTAGCAAAGACTTGTAGATGACCTGGAGTCAGTGGGTTTGGCGACGAGTATGAAGCGAGGCCCAGCCAACTGGTCACCACAGGTCGCAGTGGTGGGTAGTACAGTGAGGGAAAAAAGTATTTGATCCCCTGCTGATTTTGTACGTTTGCCCACTGACAAAGAAATGATCAGTCTATAATTTTAATGGTAGGTTTATTTGAACAGTGAGAGACAGAATAACAACCAAAAAATCCAGAAAAACGCATTGTGAAAAATGTTATAAAATGATTTGCATTTTAATTAGGGAAATAAGTATTTGACCCCTCTGCAAAACATGACTTAGTACTTGGTGGCAAAACCCTTGTTGGCAATCACAGAGGTCAGACATTTCTTGTAGTTGGCCACCAGGTTTGTACACATCTCAGGAGGGATTTTGTCCCACTCCTCTTTGCAGATCTTCTCCAAGTCATTAAGGTTTCGAGGCTGACGTCACCCAAGATTTGATGGTACATTGCCCCGTCCATCGTCCCTTTGATGCGGTGAAGTTGTCCTGTCCCCTTAGCAGAAAAACACCCCCAAAGCATAATGTTTCCACCTTTATGTTTGACGGTGGGGATGGTGTTCTTGGGGTCATAGGCAGCATTCCTCCTCCTCCAAACACGGCGAGTTGAGTTGATGCCAAAGAGCTCCATTTTGGTCTCATCTGACCACAACACTTTCACCCAGTTGTCCTCTGAATCATTCAGATGTTCATTGGCAAACTTCAGACGGGCATGTATATGTGCTTTCTTGAGCAGGGGGACCTTGCGGGCGCTGCAGGATTTCAGTCCTTCACGGCGTAGTGTGTTACCAATTGTTTTCTTGGTGACTATGGTCCCAGCTGCCTTGAGATCATTGACAAGATCCTCCCGTGTAGTTCTGGGCTGATTCCTCACCGTTCTCATGATCATTGCAACTCCAAGAGGTGAGATCTTGCATGGAGCCCCAGGCCGAGGGAGATTGACAGTTCTTTTGTGTTTCTTCCATTTGCGAATAATCGCACCAACTGTTGTCACCTTCTCACCAAGCTGCTTGGCGTTGGTCTTGTAGCCCATTCCAGCCTTGTGTAGGTCTACAATCTTGTCCCTGACATCCTTGGAGAGCTCTTTGGTCTTGGCCATGGTGGAGAGTTTGGAATCTGATTGATTGATTGCTTCTGTGGACAGGTGTCATTTATACAGGTAACAAACTGAGATTAGGAGCACTCCCTTTAAGAGTGTGCTCCTAATCTCAGCTCGTTACCTGTATAAAAGACACCTGGGAGCCAGAAATCTTTCTGATTGAGAGGGGGTCAAATACTTATTTCCCTCATTAAAATGCAAATCATTTTATAACATTTTTCACATGCGTTTTTCTGGATTTTTTTGTTGTTATTCTGTCTCTCACTGTTCAAATAAACCTACCATTAAAATTATAGACTGATCATTTCTTTGTCAGTGGGCAAACGTACAAAATCAGCAGGGGATCAAATACTTTTTTCCCTCACTGTATATGGGGCTTTGGTGACAAAATGGATGGCACTGTGATAGACTGCATCCAATTTGTTGAGTAGAGTGTTGGAGGCTATTTTATAAATCTCCGAAGTCGAGGATCGGTAGGATGGTCAGTTTTACGAGGGTATGTTTGGCAACGTGCGTGAAGGATGCTTTGTAGCGAAATAGGAAGCCGATTCTAGATTTAGTTTTGGATTGTAGATGCTTGATGTGAGTCTGGAAGGAGAGTTTACAGTCTAACCAGACACCTAGGTATTTGTAGTTGTCCACATATTCTAAGTCAGAACCGTCCAGAGTAGTGATGCTGGACGGGCGGTCAGTGATCGGTTGAAGAGCATGCATTTGGAGGCCACGGAAGGAGAGTTGTATGGCATTGAAGCTCGTCTGGAGGTTAGTTAACTACTTACGGAGTGGTGGGGCGCTAGCCCCCACTCCCGACACTACCCGGTGAAATGTGAGGTGCCAAATTCAAAATCCAAAAGTTGAATTAATATACAAGTGTTGCATAGTCATCAAAAGCTCTGATTCTTGGCAATATCACAGCGTTGTCAGATTTCAAAAAGGCTTCATGGCGAAAGCACTACATTTGATTGTTTGAGGGTAGCACCTCTAATATTTATGCATTAGCATAAATCCATAACCCAACACGGGTCTCACAAAAAACATAAAATCGCTAATATAAAATCGTTTACCTTTGATGAACTTCTGCTGAGGGCTTCCCAAGTGTCCAACGAAGACAATCCATTCTTCTTTTGTTAGAAAAAGTAATTTATTATATCCATAAATCTCTGTTTGGTTGGCGCGTTATGATCAGAAAATCCACCGTTGAGTCGCCCATTGAACCGTGAAGAGAACACGTTCAAATTATACCTATACACTTTCTACAAACAAATCAAACATCATTTTCAATGAATCCTTAGGTATCCTTTTGTGTATTTTTGCTGTAATATTTCAACCGGACGATAACGTGAATGATAGGAAAGAAAAATAAAGTGGTGTGCGTCAAAACCTTGTTTACAAAAGTGGTCGCCTGACAATTTCCTGTTCCTATCTGTTCTGGTCACTCCTAGAATTCCCAGACTTTGTATATAGACTGTTGACATCTAGTGGAAGCCATAGGTACTGCAGTCTCAGTCCTACATAAAGTTGTATGCAATAGGCACAATGGAGAAGATGCTCATTTACAAAATAAACTGCAAATCCTGATGGATTTTCCTCGGGTTTTCGCCTGCTATATCAATTCTGTTATACTCACATACATTATTTTAACACTCTTTAACACTCTTAGAAACTTCAGAGTGTTTCCTATCCAATAGTACTAATTATGTGCATATCCTATTTTCTGGGCCTGAGTGGCATGCATTTTACTTTGGGCACGCCAGACTCTCCAAAAACGTCACCTATGCAGCCGCTCCCTAAGAAGTTTACACAGTGTCCAAAGAAGGGCCAGAAGTATACAGAATGGTGTCGTCTGCGTAGAGGTGGATCAGAGAATCAGCAGCAGCAAGAACAACATCATTGATGTATACAAAGAACAGAGTCAGCCCGAGAATTGAACCCTGTGGCACCCCCATACAGACTGCCAGAGGTCCGGACAACAGGCCCTCCGATTTGACACACTGAACTCTATCAGAGAAGTAGTTTGTGAACCAGGCGAGGCAATCATTTGAGAAACCAAGGCTGTTGAGTCTGCCAATAAGAATGTGGTGATTGACAGAGTCGAAAGCCTTGGCCAGGTCGATGAATACGGCTGCACAGTAATGTCTCTTATCAATGACGGTTATAATATCGTTTAGGACCTTGAGCGTAGCTGAGGTGCACCCATGACCAGCTCTGAAACCAGATTGCATAGCGGAGAAGGTATGGTGGGATTCGAAATGGTCGTTAATCTTTGTTAACTTGGCTTTCGAATACCTTAGAAAAGGCAGGGTAGGATAGATATAGGTCTGTATCAGTTTGGGTCTAGAGTGTCTCCCCCTTTGAAGAGGGGGATGACCGTGGCAGCTTTCCAATCTTTGGGAATCTCAGACGATGCGAAAGAGAGGTTGAACAGGCTAGTAATAGGGGTTGCAACAATTTCTGTTGATAATTTTAGAAAGAGAGGGTCCAGATTGTCTAGCCTGGCTGATTTGTAGTGGTCCAGATTTTGCAGCTCTTTCAGAACATCAGCTATCTGGATTTGGGTGAAGGAGAAATGGGGGAGGCTTGGGCGAGTTGCTATGGGGAGTGCAGAGCTGTTGACCAGGGTAGGGGTAGCCAGGTGGAAAGCATGACCAGCCGTAGACAAATTCTTATTGAAGTTCTCAATTATAGTGGATTTGTCGGTGGTGACAGTATTTCCTAGCCTCAGTGCAGTGGGAAGCTGGGAGGAGGTGCTCTTATTCTCCATGGACTTTACAGTGTCCCAGAACTTTTTTGAGTTTGTGCTACAGGATGCAAATTTGTGCTTGAAAAAGCTAGCCTTAGCTTTCCTAACTGCCTGTGTATATTTGTTCCTAACTTCCCTGAAAAGTTGCATATCGCAGGGGCTATTCGATGCTAATACAGAACGCCACAGGATGTTTTTGTGCTGGTCAAGGGCAGTCAGGTCTGGAGAGAACCAAGGGCTATATCTGTTCCTGGTTCAATTATTTTTGAAACGGGCATGCTTATTTAAGATGGTGAGGAAGGCACTCTTAAAGAATGACCAGGCATCCTCTACTGATAGGATAAGGTCAATATCCTTCCAGGATACCCGGGCTAGGTCGATCAGAAAGGCCTGCTCACTGAAGTGTTTTAGGGAGCATTTGACAGTGATGAGGGGTGGTCGTTTGACCGCAGACCCATTACGGATGCAGGCAATGAGGCAGTGATCGCTGAGATCTTGGTTGAAAACAGCAGAAGTGTATTTGGAGGGCAAGTTCGTTAGGATGATATCTATGAGGGTGCCCGTGTTTACGGATTTGGGGTTGTACCTGGTGGGTTCATTGATAATTTGTGTGAGATTGAGGGCATCAAGCTTAGATTGTAGGATGGCCGGGGTGTTAAACATGTCCCAGTTTAGGTCACCTAGCAGCACGAGCCAGGATAGAACCCTGTGGATAGATGGGGGGCAATCAGTTCACAGCTGAGGGCAAAGGGTGGTCTATAGCAAGCGGCAACAGTGAGAGACTAGTTTCTGGAAAGGTGGATTTTTAAGAGTAGAAGCTCGAATTGTTTGGGTACAGACCTGGATAGTAAGACAGCCTGCGGAGTTCTATCTCTGCAGTAGATTGCAACACCACCCCCTTTGGCAGTTCTATCTTGTCGGAAAATGTTATACTTAGGGATGGAAATGTCAGGGTTTTTGGTGGTCTTCCTAAGCCAGGATTCAGACACGGCTAGGACATCCGGGTTGGCAGAGTGTGCAAGGGCAGTGAATAAAACAAACTTAAGGAGGAGGCTTCTAATGTTAACATGCATGAAACCCAGGCTTTTACAGTTACAGAAGTCAACAAATGATAGTGCCTGGGGAATGGGAGTGGAGCCAGGCACTGCAGTGCCTGGGTTAACCTCCACATCACCAGAGTAGGATAAGGGTACGGCTAAAGGCTAAAAGGTACGTTCAGAACAGAGAGTAAAAGGAGCAGATTTCTGGGTACAGTAGAATAGATTCAAGGCATAATGTAACAGAGTAGGCAATCTCTGGAATAGGCTACTACTTTTGAGGAGAGTGTTTGTAGTGCATAAATGAACTAAGGGAAATAGAGATTAGCCTAGAGGATACCTACTAATGGGGAGAGGATCATTGCTAAATAGACCTTGTGTCAGAGGCAATAAGTGCCACCAGTTTTTTCAATCTGTATTTAGCTATATTTCAGTTATCATTCATTTCATCAAGACCAATACATCTATTGACACCATGTTTGTATGACTTAAAGACATGCTCCGGAACTTTGGTGACTAACAAGTATTTTATAAACCTCCTTCTTTGGCCTGGATGTGTTAATGTGTAGTTCATACATGCATAATCTATGAGCAGAATTAGTCTTACCTCAATTAGCCACAAAATCCCTAGTTTGAAAGCGACGGTTTCCTGGTAGCTGTGCAGTGCCATTATCCCTACATGTGGGTAAGCCCCCTAGCAATTAGAGTTCTAGCTAATGAGCTTCAGCCCCTTGCCATTTGAGTGACAGCTAGCAAGTGGCAAGAGAAAGAGAGAGCAATGACGTTGTGTGATGTAGTATGCACTTTTCTGGGACCATGCTCTTGAGCACTACTTTCAGAACTGCTGGCTAAAAAGTATACAAAACTACCGGAGAATCTCTTTAAACCCCACAATAATACAGACTGTTCCTACTCTGCATTAGATTTTATATAATGATTCTTCATACCAGCTCTCACAGTCTCACATCAGAACTAGACGTTCATCCATGTTTCTCAAATGTCACATTTTTAAGTTGTTCCAAACATCACACTTCAAAGTGTTTAACTTTTCAGACAATTTAAAAAAGTGCTGCATCAGAAGAGTCTGTACCTTTTCAGAAAGTAGATTACTCTGGCATAGAATGTTCGGTATTGTTTCCCTGACAACAACAAACGTTGCTGATTGATGTGCTGTTGGGTTGTTTTTCTGCAGTTTGTTATGGTATTATTCCAAGAACCCCAAAGGCGGTGGGGTTCATCAAGGAACCTCCTTAGTTGGTGGGGGTTCTTGCAGGAACCTAACTGCCCAACTGAAACATTTGGATTTGAATTTTAAAGGACAGCAGGTGCAGGCACTTAAATTGAAGAAATCTTTACATTTTTCAGTTAAGGTAAGGGTTGTCCCTTATATGATCTAAATTGATATTGTTTATGACGATACCATCTATCTTTTCATATTTGTGCAAATCTTTCTAAAACAGAAAAAGGACACAATTCAATGGATATCAAATCAACAAAGAGGTAAGAAAATGTAGGCTATAAGAATACGTTGAAGGCTAGCTGTATTGGGTGCCGATGCCTGAACTGCTCACTTTTGTGGCTGCAAGTATACAGACGAGGAGGAAAACAAAATGTATGTCAATTGGTATTGGCATGTTATTATGCAGATCACATTTACCCTCCTCCCTTGCCTCTTCAATGAATATCCCATAGGCCTCTACATTATGGACAAGGTATGTGTATTAAAACCATTATCAAAACAGTTTTTTTTCATTCACATTCACCCCAAAAACCAAGGTATGAGGAGGGTTAATGTGATCTGCATAACATACCAATACCAATTGACATACAGTTGTATGCCTCCTCGTCTGTATACCTGCAGCCAGACACAAAAGTGAGCAGTTCAGTCATCTGCACGCAATACAGCTAGCCTTCAACATATTCTTACCTCTTTGTTGATTGATATCCATTGAATTGTGTCCATTTTCTGTTTTAGAAAGAGGGGCACAAATATGAAAAGATAGATGGTATCATCATGAAACAATATCAATTTAGATCATATAAGGGACAAACCTTACCCTAAATTGAGGAGGTCGTTACATTTCAGTTAAGTGCCTAGACCTGCTATTCTTTCAAATCCAAATGTTTCATTGGGCAGTTAGGTTCCTGCAAGATCTCCTACCAACTAAGGAGGCTTCTCGATGAACCCCACCTCCAATGGGGTTCTTGGAAGAACATTTTGTGGCCATTTTCAGTGCCAAGAACCCTAAGGTTCTCCAAAGAACTTTGAGGATCTTAGAAGAACCCTTGTTGAACCCCACATTTTTTGAGTGTACTTATACCAATTTGTAGCAGACAGATGGAAGTTGTTCCTATCACATTTTGAATGTAGTAACTGAGAAATTGACAAACAATTTTTATTTAACTAGGCAAGTCAGTTAAGAACAAATTCTCATTTTCAATGACAGCCTAGGAACAGTGGGCTAACTGCCTTGTTAAGGGGCAGAACGACAGATTGTAGGCTACCTGCCGCCTCACAATTCAACAATCAATGGTGTAAAGCACTTAAGTAAAAATACTTTAAAGTACTACTTACTGTAAGTAGTTTTTTGGCGTATTTTTTTACACTTACTTCACTACATTCCTAAAGTCAAGTGTGTACTTTTTTACTCCATACATTTTCCCTGACTCCCAAAAGTACACATTACATGTTGAATGCTTAGCAGGACAGGGAAATGGTCCAATTCACACACTTATGAAGAGAACACGTGGTCATCCCTACTACCTCTGATCTGGCAGACTCACTAAACGCAAATGCATCGCTTGTAAATTATGTGTAGGAGTGTACCCCTGGCTAGCTGTAAAAAATGTTATCAAGAAAATGGTGCCGTCTGCTTTGCTTAATAAAAGAAATGTGAAATTATTTATACTTTTACTTTTGATACTTAAGTATATTTTAGCAATTACATTTACTTTTGATACTTAAGTACATTTAGAACCAAATGCTTTTAGACTTTTTTGTAAGTAGTATTTTACTGGGCGACTAACTTTTACTAGAGTAACTTTCTATTAAAAAGGTATCTATACTTTTACTCAAGTATGACAATTGGGTACTTTTTCCACCACTGCAATTAATGCAAAAAGTATTACAACCATCCCTGGTATCCCCTACTTTTCTTATGAGCGAGTGCTCTGCGCACAGGCAGCAGGCAGCTATAGACAATTTGACTGACAGTTCTGGTTGCCTAGTGATGGACGTTAGTCCCGCTTCAGAAGCGACATTCCTTTACAGACAAGTTAAATGCCCGTTCAGTGGCGCTTCGAAACTATCTCCATAGATGTTTGTGGCGGCATTTAAAAAGCCATAGTGTATGTACTCTTTCATACAAACAAACATGCCATAGCTGAGGAGTTTTCAAGGCCCCACATTCCATATATCTGAAAGGGGGCCGCAACTTTGCTTTTAGAAGTGGCGGGGACATAACCTGGTAGGGGATCTGGGGGTCCTCCCTCAGATTTTTTGGGACATTAAGCTCATTTACTGCATTTCTACACAATCTAATTTGACCCTTTGGGGGTACGTTTGGGGTCACTATTGCAAATAAGAATAAAATATGTTTCTAAACACTTCTACGTGAATGTGGATGCTACCATGATTATAGATAATCCTGAATGAATCGTGAATAATGATGAGTGACAAAGTTAGACGCACAAATATCATACTCTTCCCTGATTCAATCAGGATTATCCGTAATGTAGAAGGGTTTAGAAACATATTCTATACTTATTTAAAATAAAAGTGACTCCAAAATGACACATTATATGACAAAATTAGGGGAGGCATAAAAACAGGGATATGAAGAGAGAAATCATAAATACAAGGCAGTCCCAGACCACCTACTGCACAACCATTCTATTAAATATGGGAGTTATGTACAAACATGTTTTCCTTTTAATGGTGTTGCAACAGCAGAGCAGAGCTCCTGAAATGTCTGCTTTTAAAATTGTCAACAGGAATATATATATATATAGGGCACAAAATAATCTGAAACAACCAAAACAAACACCAAATGCATCCAACAAATTTGTAGTCACAAGCTTGATGTAGTTGTTGCGCACTATGAATGTGGGATCAAATACTTAACTTTTTACTACTTTAATACACATACTAGAAGGGAATTTGTCCCCATACTTTTGCTCCCAATACTATGTACAGAAAGTGCTGTAATTTCTCAACGGTTCCCCCAATATGGATGAAAATACCCTCAAATGAAAGCTGACCGTCTGCACTTTAACTTCGTAATCATTATTTGATTTCAAATCCTAACTTTGAGCATAGAGCCAAAAGAAGAAAAATAATTACTGAGGGCACTGTAAATCATATCATAGGCCATATCATAGGCCATGGAAACATGCATTATTTGTTTTAGGTGTGTTAGGCCAAGGCCAAAGTGACAACCAACAGTACAACAGATCCCCCAGGGCCAGGACTGAGCAGCCCAGCAGCTAGGGATTGCCTAAATAGGTATCTCCCTTGACGTGCGCATGTTTTCAGTACAGACTCATCTTGTCATACAGTATTCCATATAAGGCATCCAGACTTTACGAAAGTTGCACAGCATACCCTTAATCTGGTAATAAATCAAATCTAGTGATACATAACTTGACATTTCTGCCATCCATTGTGACATTGTGGGAGGATAACCAACCTTCAAATTAATAGCAATGCATTTCTTAGCAGCTATAAATGCTACAGTTTCTTCTGATAACAGTCTCCAGCATCAACATTTCCAAGCAAACAGAAACAGGGAGAAGGGAGAATCTGTAGACATGCTGAGATAAAATAACACACACTTTGCCAGAATTCAACCAGCCTTCACAAGAGCATAACATATTGAAATATGTCCCCTTTTGTGTTTTACACCTCCAGCAGAATTATTACATTTGTGTGCATGATATTCAGTTACACTGGCATATAGTATGTTCCATGGATGGTCTTAAACTGCAGTAATGTATGTCTGGGATTATATGAACATGACTGGGCATTCAAACATACAGTATCTGTACCCATTCATTATCATCAGTAGCGTCTTGCAGGTCTTTCTCACATTTTTGTTTTACATGTTTTGTGTCATCGGGAAAAGCCCATCAACTCTTGATACAGTTTGAAAATTAACTTTAGGTTTGTTAGACTCTTAATATAGTTTCAATCTTTGAAGCTTCTGGCTTGTCCAGTGTTTGCTGCACAGAGATAATAAAGTGTTCCATCTACAAAAGTTCACTTCGCCTCTGTCACAGACTGGTCTTCCCTGGTTGCCTGACCCTGCTGATGGAGACCCCGGTCACCATCGGATCCTGCTCAGATGAGGCATAACAAAGAATTACCTTGGTGTATATTTATACATTATATTATCCAAAAATAGAATCAATGGTTCAATAATTGAAATGCAGCCTACCCATAAACTTAAGATGGAACTTTGTATCCATTCACTGATTGTTACAATATACTGCAAAATTCAGGCTGGTCTTCCCTGGCTGTCTAACCCTGCTGGGACACCTGTCACATTCTGATCCTGCTAAGACATGATGAACATAGTGTTGTGTACTAACTGTGCACCATGACAGTGAAGCCTGTAGAGCTGTTTATACTGTGTCTGTGTGAAAAGTAGGGAATTAGCTAGGGAAACTGACAGATCAATAACGTTACATTGCTATACTGACTGATTGGGGCAAACATTTTATATATGAAATCACTTTTGGCTAGCTCGAATGGTACATCAACTGGCGAAAACGAGAAAAATGCAATTTAAAAATGTGTGTGTGTTTTGGGGGCAACTTTTTTACCCATCCCCAGTGAAAGTTGCATCCCTGTGTCTGAAAGGGGTATACAATTATATTTTTTTATGGATTTCAACTTTGCTGTATTATCATTTAACCCCCGGTATAAAATCACCACAACTACAGTATTTCAGAAACTAGTAAAACATCAATTAATAAAATGACTACATATTTAGGCTACTTACCTCCATGGAGCCTACTTGAGAAACACTGACAACAACAAATGAAGCTGTATTATCATGTTACTGCAAATCATAGGCTATGGTTCAACAACAGTGGCAAACACTGATTGAATTATTCTGTTCACCATTATTACATACAAATTATGTTTTTTGACATTATTGTGATGCAGACAGTTGCCATTGGCAACAATACATCAGACACCAAACCACCTAGGCCTACTTCAGTTTCCCTCTGTAATTGACTCATTTCTGTAATTCAGGGCTCATCTGTAAAAGAGACCTTGGTCTCAGTATGACTCCCTGATAAAATAAAGGTTAAACAAAATAAATACATAAATAAATAATAGGGAGAGGAGTGACAATTAAGCAATAAAGAACGAGGTGGTGTGGTATATGGCCAATATACCACGGCTGAGGGCAGTTCTTAGGCACGATGCATCACGGAGGCACGATGCATCACGGAGTCCTTATACATCCTCTTAAGGATCGGATCCTTTTTTTTTCAATTTCCGCCTAAAATGACATACCCAAATCGAACTGCCTGTAGCTCAGGACCTGAAGCAAGGATATGCATATTATTGATACCATTTGAAAGGAAACATTTTGAAGTTTGTGGAAATGTGAAATTAATGTAGGAGAATATAACACATTAGATCTGGTAAAAGATAATACAAAGAAAATAACATGCATTTTTTTTCTCATCATCTTTGAAATGAAAGAGAAAGGTCACAATGTATTATTCCAGGTTAGGCACAATGTATGTGCAAAGTTTTATACTGATCCAATGAACCATTGCATTTCTGTTAAAAATGTTGTATCAAGTCTGCCCAAATGTGCCTAATTGGTTTATTGATACAAGTTGGCTTATTGATACAAGTTATGAACTTGATACAAGTTCATAACTGTGCACTCCCTTCAAACAATAGCATGGCATTCTTTCACTGTAATAGCTACTATAAATTGGACAGTGTAGTTAGACTAACAAGAATTTAAGCTTTCTGCCCATATCAGATATGTCTATGTCCTGGGAAATGTTATTGTTACTTACAACCTCATGCTAATCACATTAGCATACGTTAGCTCAACCGTCCCACAAGGCACACACCGATCCTGTACTAGTAGGCTTTCCCTCTTCATGTCACACATTCCTGGCCCTACTGATTGTTTACTGTGTTTAGGGCGGGAGTTCCCTGATCACATGACCTGACCAATCATTTAGACTATATGACCCATAGAGATACTATTAAAATTACACAATGAAATTACAAATTGAAGTATTCTAATTCTTAATTCTATGATATGAGTCTTATAGGGGCGGCAGGTAGCCTAGTGGTTAGAGCATCAGACCAGTAACTGAAAGGTTGCTAGGTCGAATCCCTGAGCTGAAGGTTAAAAGATCTGTCGTTCTGCCCCTGAACAAGGCAGTTAACCCTCTGTTCCTAGGTCGTCATTGTAAATAAGAATTTGTTCTTAACGGACTTGCCTAGTTAAATAAAGGTTAATAAAAAAGTATCAGACCGCTGTAGGCTACTCATACAACCTCTACCGCTACAGTATTGCAGTAAAAAAAGTGTTAAACTCCCTCTGCACTAGAGGGTTGCGGGACTGCACTGTGGCGTTAACAAAAAAAAAGAATTGTCCTGCTGATTATTTGGAAACGGTTGTCTTTCTGTGTTGTATGTGTTAGCCTAGGCCTGCCTATTGTATTAAAAACACATATTTGTCACATTCACACACTCAGAATTCACTGCTTCATGTTCAGAAGCCTACAGTACCACTCCTCTCCTAGTTTGGCGTGCGAGATCACGTGGCGCCTAGTAGACCTATATGTGTGGTCTCATTGCCTATGCATGGGCGGAGAATCACGTGGCAGTTGTTCCAAGGAAATTAACTTAAATATGATTCGACTATAGTTTAATACAGTGTCTGTAAACAAATATTTATAATGGAAAGAAGTGGAGGTCAAGTGAGTCGAGGTGCAATCCAAAAATGTGATCATCATTGAAAAGGAAAAGGCGCAACACACACACAGTCTACCATGGTGAGCGAGCATTGCTCGTTTTCATTTTGAATTCACATTGAATCCCCATTTATTTGTCTCTGCCTGCAAATCCTCCTCCTAAAAGTTAGGCTTAGGCTATATCTTATAGGCTACAAAACCTAGCTCAAGAAAAAGTGCAAGTGTCCTCTGTTATTGCTGCTGCAATATAAGTTCAGTAGCCATACGTGAGAGATCAGGGACGCGTGTAATTAAGTAGATAATGTAGGCTATAGCTGAGGAAGCCATGCCAAACTAGTAAAAAAATAAATAATAAGATATCAATATTACAACATACATACATATTTGCATTTTTGCTCTATTACCCATTCCTTAACAATATGCCACCTTGATACAGACCTACAATAAGACCTTGACAACAAAAAGAAAACAGTCAGTGGCAGAATGAATTCAACCAGACATACATTTGTTTAATGCCAAAACCAGAGAGCAACATCTGTTCCATGAAGTCCACAAAGCAAATATTACATGTACCAAACAGTAATATGACCTGCAGCATGGTCAAGCAAGTTAATGTTTTCTAGAGTATACTAAACAACTAGGCTACTGATTTAGAACCAGGAGCGCTGCCTCTGTTATTCCAGCACCATTTCAACTTAAACATTTAAACATCAAATCAACAGGGCTATACATGTTCAGTTTAATACACTGAAAACAAACTTAAAGATACCAAAAAAACAATTTAGTCAAGTCAATGTTGCTAAATATAATGTGGCTGTCCATGGTGTGTGTGTGTGAGTGAGTGAGTGTGTGTACAATAAAAAAATATATGTTTCTCTTACCCTACTTGTTGTGCTAGTTGAATGTCAATGTCATCCTCCTCTCTTTCATGTTGGCAAAACCTCTATGGCTCTGTCATACACTACACTTTTAGTTGTTGTTGTCATAAGCTACCTAGCTAAAATGCTTGCTAACCTAATTTCCTTGCATGTGCAACAATGAACCAGCTAAGTTAGTTAACATGAGCCTACTAGGATACATATAGGCCACATATTAAACGTCAAGCCTCTCAGGCCAGTGGCATAATATTTAATTTATGGTTAGATCAGAATCGCCATCATAATAATTGGCCGTACAGAGAATTAAGTCAAAACCACAAGTCTAAACCCCCATCCATGTCTTAGGAAAGGGTTGATTTAGCAAGCTAGCTACTGCAGGACATCAACACAAGCAGACCAGAAACAAACATGTTTTTCTGACGTTTTGCTTAGGATGTGATTTGATTGGTGTGAAGCCAAATCTAAACTGGTCTGCCTCCCTTGGTGGGAGTTTTGCTGCTCCAGTGCTACACACAGTTGAGCTCAGCTCAATGCTGATTGGCTGTCCTTTATTTTTTTAAATTATCAAGGTAGGCTAAATGCTTGCTGGCATCAATCAATCAAATGCTACCAGCTATACTATTTTGTTCCAGACAGCATCATGGGCTACACTTACTGAGAGAGGGGCTCTGCACGTCTCGCTCAGATGATTTCTCGGGTGAGATTCAGCCACCTCCGAATTGATGGGAAATTATGAAAACAGAGATGAAAGAGAAATGTTGTAATTTTTATTGGTCAAATATTTTGGGAAGTCTGGCATAGGATTTCACACAAGTGTGCTAAAATCCATTTAATCCGTATTATTTTGAAATTCTTTAGTAAGTAATACTAATTGTTTAAATAAAATATGGGGGGGTCAAATAACATTGCCGGAGTGCGGTTGTGTTGGGGACCAGTTCTTGCGGTAGCGGGTGGGAGTCGGACAGACAGCCATTTGGTGCGGGATGAAAAGCTGAAGGTGCGGACGATAGCGGGATCAATTAATCAGTCCCGCGCAGACCTCCACTACGCACTGTACCCACTTAGTGTACTTCTACTACTAGCCTGTGAATGTTCATTTACCGCAGAAGCGTTTAAACTGTCTTACCACAGCTGTCCCCCAATTTCAGACTACCACACTGGTAGCTACAGTATCCCTCTCCTACTACTTCACTTTCTCAATTTACCAGTACAACTCAATATGTAGCTGCACGACAAACAAAGCTGGCAAAAAATACAGCCAAATGTTATCTGATTTTACCATTACATACAACTGGCTACAACATGAAGAGTTACATCCATGAATGGACCACATGGAATGGGAATTAATTAGTAAAAGTGGCTAACACTGACATCCATTAATCAGCCTTTATTTTCGGTGTGAGCATCTTCTGATTCTGGTAATAGAATACATGCATACACAATGTCTAGTATTACTTCACCATTGTAATTCAAGGAATTGCTGTGGGAGACAACATAAGTATGATTTCAATTCTATGGCTGGATCAAGCTACAATTCTACATGTTGTATTGTTGAGTCAAATGTAATTCTAATTTAGAATTTTAGGGCTAATCAGATAATCAACAGCAGCCCCTAAACAAATTGCTTTACTTTACTACTATGCAGCCCTGGGCTCTGGTAAATGAATGTATTAAGGAGGGAATAGGGGTCATTTGGGACAAAGCCTAAATGTGTGTACTGGCTTTTTATGATAAATAAAAAACGTCAAATAAATCAGAAAATGTGACAAATGTGTGGGTTGTGTCTACCTGTTAGGTGTTCATGTCAGAGCCGAGGAAGCCCAGTCAGAAGCTGAAGGTGTGGTTCGGGGAGTACTGGAACGTGTCTGACTTCCTGGCCATCCTCCTCTTCCTGGTGGGGCTGGCACTGCGCTGGCACAGTGGGTCCTACCGGACGGCAGGGCGGATCACCTACTGCCTGGACATCATCTTCTGGTATGTCCGGATGCTGGACCTGCTAGCGGTCAACCAGCACGCTGGACACTACCTCACCATGATCACCAAGATGGTGAGTACAGCCTTTCCTTCCTTGGGCTAACATCTAGGGTACGTACGAAACTATATTCCCTATAAAGTGCACTACTACTGGGTTAGTGTAATAGAGATCCTGAGTGACGCAGCAGTCTAAGGCGTCACTACAGACCAGGGTTCAATCCCAGGCTGTATCACAACAGGCGGCGCACGATTGGCCCAGCGTCGTCCGGTTTAGGGGAGGGTTTGGCCGGGGTAGGCCGTCATTGTAAATAAGAATTTGTTCTTAACTGACTTGCCTTGTAAAATAAAGGTTAAATAAAATACATAGCTCCACCTAATGACAGCCCAGTGTCTTGGTCTATAGCCCTCAAACTCAACTCTGGAACTCAAAGCCAGTTCCACTGCATTTTCCATTGTTCACCTCTAATCAGGGACTGATTTAGATCTGGGATACCAGGTGTGTGCAATTAATTACCAGGTAGAACAGAAAATCAGCAGGCTCCGGACCTCGTAGGGTAAGAGTTGAATACCCCTGGTCTATAGGGACCCACAGGGTCCCACACATTTTAGTTCTAGTCTAGCAATAAAATACCTGATAAAGCGAATCAAGGGCTTGTTGATGATAATCAGGGGTTTTATTTTGTTGCATGGACAACTAAAATGCGCACCTTTGTGTGCCCCCCCTAGCACCAGGATGAAAAACACTGACTTATGCCACATAGGGATGTGATGGTCATTGAATTTTGGATAACATTTATTGGTCAGCCAAATGACCGTGGTCACCATTATAGAATTAGTAGAACTGGCGTCCCCATTAAAATAAATAATGGCATAATGTGTGGACTGGTGGCCATTGTGAGTGTACCCATAGGATCAAAGCAGGAAATAAAAGCAGGAAGTGTACCCATCAATATGTCCTGTGATTTGCGATTTGATTACCATGGAAATTACCAGCCAGCCATTGCGAGGGTATCCATGAGTTTACTAGCCAAATTGCCAGGCTTCGATGTTCCAAGCCCGTTCTATTCATTATATTTCTAGGTGTGCTGCTGCTGCAGGGAGAGGGGCGTTGCCTAGGCACCCAAAGACTTGTTTCAGCAAGGAGCAACAAAGTTTCATTATGTTGTAAAGAGTCCATGTTACCGCAGAAACGGACTCAACCTCACGAATGCCTGGCCGTCTCTTCTTCAGTCGGCTGTTCGTTCTACAAAAAAGAAAACAGTTATGATGGTTATTTTATTTTCATGGTGGTCTTCATCCATAACCGTTAGTTACACAGTTATGCGGTAATTGTGCCAGCCCTAATGCCACAGCATATGCCACATACAATGCATTCGGAAAGTATTCAGACCCCTTTACTTGATTGAGGCCCCTGTGTTCTTGGGGACCTTCAATGCTGCAGACATTTTTTGGTACCCTTTCCCAGGTCTGTGCCTCAACACAATCCTGTCTCGGAACTGTACGGACAATTCCTTCAACGTCTTGGCTTGGTTTTTGCTCTGACATGTGCTGTCAACTGTGGGACCTTATATAGACAGGTGTGTGCCTTTCCAAATCATGTCCAATGAATTTAATTGACCACAGGTGTAGAAACAAGGATGATCAATGGAAACTGGATGCACCTGAGCTCAATTTCGAGTCTCATAGCTAATGTCTGAATACTTATGTAAATAAGGTATTTCAGTTTCTATTTTTTTATACATTTGCAAACATTTCTAAAAACCTGTTTTCGCTTTGTCATTATGGTATATTGTGTGTAGATTGATGAGGATTCATTTTTATTTGATCAATTTTAGAATAAGGCTGTAACGGAACAAAATGTAGAAAAAGCCAAAGGGTCTGAATACTTTTCGAATGCACTGTATTTCTAAAAAGGGCCTAAAATTGAACATTTTATTATGATAAAAAAAAAAAGTGTGATACAAATGTAAAAAGCATGTCAAACATCCTTCCTCTCAATGAAGTTTCCATGTGAGAACTGCCAGAACGCTCTGAAATACCAGAAATATTTACCACTCCTGCTTGCGTGTAATCGCCCAATTAAAAATATTTTCCTCTATGTTCTCGACCCATCTGCTCAGACCAGTAACATGTTTTACATTGTGGTTATGATGGCCATCGTGCTGCTGAGTTTCGGGGTGTCCAGGAAGGCCATCTTGTCTCCAGACGAAGCTCCGTCATGGAGCCTGCTCAGAGATGTGGTCAACCAGCCGTACTGGATGATGTTTGGAGAAGGGTACCCCGATGAAATAGACGGTGAGTAACTACTAACCAGTGACCAGTTACAGTAGTGGCTCCGTTTGGTTGGAGTTGCTTGCAACACCAGAGTTGTGGGGGTGACTCCTGCATGGGCCACAGTCAATGGGAATATGGTACCATTTGAGACCCCCGTCCCTTTTGTGTTTATGGCAGCCTGTGCAGAAGGCAAGTCGTGTGCCCCCGGGGCTTTCCTCAACCCTTTCCTCCAAGCCGTCTACCTCTTCTTCCAGTACCTCATCATGGTCAACGTCCTCCTTGCCTTTCTCAAGTAGGGACTCTAAACTCCATCAAAAATATAAATTGTCTTTTGAATCTGTCTTTCTCTGCCAGATTGTGTCTTCATGTTTATGCTTCATGTACAAATTGGGTTTTGCAGCTTCTCTCAGTGCTTTACGGTTTGTTATGGATCTTTTTTTGACAGCAATGTCTACTTTAAAATGAAGTCCACGTCCAAAAAGCTGTGGATGTACAACCGTTACCGTTACATCATGACCTATCAGGAGAAGCCGTGGCTGCCCGCGCCCCTCATCAGCCTGAGTCACATGACCCTGTGTGTGACCTCCATTTACCGGAAACACAGGGGCTCGTCTGAGAAGGAAAGGGACTCCTGTCGGCTTAGTGAGTGTGTGTGCGTGTGTGCGTGTGTGTTTTTGGATGAGTACAACTGATTTAGCCTTAGTCTACTACACTGTTGTTCTATGACAGTATTGCTTCAAAGCATTTCCACGTGGTAGGAAAATGCTACAGTACTTCTAAGTGTATGTGTGTTTGAAATATGTACTTGTTTGTAATCTCTCTCTCCCTCTGTCAGAGCTTTACCTGGGCCGAGAGGAGCTGAAGAGGCTGCATGAGTTTGAGGATAGGTGTGTGATGGCGTATTTCCACAAGAAAAAACAAGATGTTCTCTGCAGCCAGATCCACAGGATCCGAGCCACTGCAGAAAGGTGAGACTTAGATTTCGGAATAGTCCAACTACCTCTCAATAGCCATTGAGATACCCTTTTTGTGACTCCCCTGAATGTCTCTGTGTCCTTGACCTGACAGGGCTGAGGAGATGGGTGTAGTAATTGGTGAGGTGTCTGAGAGGGTCCATTTCATCCAGGACAGCCTGCAGGTGCTGGACAGCCAGCTGGGCCAGCTGCAGGACCTGTCCGCCATGGCCGTGGACACCCTCACCCTACTGTCGGCCTCTGACAGCCTGCAGCAGAAGGAAGCCCACCTGGGACACTGCCGGCCAATTGCCCACTCCCATCACCACTCACCCAACAACTGGACCCTCCCCCACATTGACATCACGCCCTGCCACACACCCAAGGCCTACCGCAGTACCCCACCCTCCCTGCTGCAGGGCCACACCTCCTCCCGCAGCCACCGTCCGCCACTGGAGTGGCACCCGGGAACATGGGGGGTCGATGGCCGTGAGGGGTGGGGGGCTGGCGAGACAAAAGAGGAAGAGGAGGTACAGAGTATCACGGTGCATCACGGTGGCGAGGTATGGCCGGTTGGTTATGGCTTTGCCCCCCATGAATCTCTCCCTCACCTGGGCGGTGCAGGACTCAGGGACAGGACCCCCTGTGAGTCATGCGGGCCATCCCACTGTGGCTCTCCCCTGTACCCCTGGGACTGGGCTGTAGAGGGTTCTCTGGAACCCCCCCACTGCAAACACTGGGCCTACTGCGACACAGAGATGTCCATGGAGGATGAGGAAGAGGAGGAGGTTGGGCAGCCCTTTGATGTGGATGTGTCGAGGGCCTCTAGCCATGACTTTCTGTTGTTGGACCCCCAGGACGAGAGAGGCTGTGGGGCCAGGGGTTTGGTGAACCCTTCCTTCTGTAAGGACGATGACCATGGGGCAGCTAGCTCCAGACTGGGCCAGTGGGGCAGGAAGTGTCCTCGTCGGTGGACGTGTCTGTCCAGGGACCAGCCGCACAGACACAGCCGCTCTCCTTCCTCTAGCATGGAGAACATGGCTCTATCTAATCCCTCCCTGAGGCCACTACAAGCCTCTTTCCCCGCCCTCGACTGCCTATCAGGGGAGCGGAGTTTCACAGCTGACATACCCCTTGGCTGCAGTAAAAGCAGAGGTACTGTACCACCCTCTTATGCTTGGTGAGCATTAGAAACAACATGCAAATATTTTATTTTGTTATCACATTTGTATTATGTACCACATTTCAAATAAAATAAAATGTATTTGTCACATGCTTCGTAAACAACAGGTGTAGACTAACAGTGAAATGCTTACTTATTGGCCCTTCCCAACTATGCAGAAAGACAAAAATGAGAAATAGTAGAAAAATAATAACACAAGGAATAAATACATAATGAGTAAAGATAACTTGGCTGTATACACAGGGTACCAGTACCGAGTCGATGTGCAGGGGGTACGAGGTAATTGAGGTAGATATGTACACATAGGTAGGGATAAAGTGACTAGGAAATGGGATAGATAATAAACAGTAGCAGCAGCATGCAGTATTTGATCTGGCAAAATAGTTTGTGCAAAAAGGGTCAATGTAGATATTCTGGGTAGCTATTGGTTAACTATTTAACTAACTATTTAGCTGTAGGCCGTCATTGTAAATAAGAATGTGTTATTAACTGACTTGCCTAGTTAAATAAAGGTTAAATAAAAATAATCTAAAATTAAAAGCAGTTTTATAGCGGTGGTACCGCTTACCGTGTGGTAGCAGACAGAAAAGTCTATGACTTGGGAGTCTTTGACAATTTTTAGGGCCTTCCTCTGACATCGTCTGGTATAGAGGTCCTGTAGCGCCGGTCGGATGCCAAGCAGTTGCCATACGAAGCGGTGATATAACCAGTCAAGATGTTCTCAATGGTGCAGATGTGAATGCTACGGGACGATAGTTATTTAGACAGGTTACCTTGACGTTACCTTGGCCACATACCCATGAACGAGTACAATACCCATAAGGTAAAGATTCCATGACACTAATCTGTTTCCCAATGCATCTCTAGTGATTCTACCTGTCCTGGTTGTGTTTTGCAGAGTGGTCCAAGTCGTCTGACCTGGCGATGACCTCAGGGAGCAGAGAGAGGTGTCAGCCCAGGAAGACAGTCAAGATTTTGGAGGGGAGTTCTTCAGATGCTGTAAGACAGACAGACATCTGAACACTGAATCTGTTCAATCATATACTCAAACTGCATCAGCCATTTACTACTAGGTCCTGCACAGTGCCACAGTCTAACGGAGCCATAGCTATTTATATCAGTACATGTAAAGCTGTGTATAGCCCATGTATATCGATTGATCTGAGATGACCCTTCATTGACCGCTCTCAGGTGAAACAGGTGGACTCTTACCTCTCTGACGTGTGCAGGAAGAGGAGGCGCAGGGGACGAGAGCCTGTGTGCTGGTCTGCATCTGCTAGCCTCAAGAGGTTCCGTATGTGTCAATGTATTGTTCACCTAATACCTTTTTTGCACTATTGGTTAGAGCCTATAAGTAAGCATTTCACTGTAAGGTCTACACCTGTTGTATTCGGCACACGTGACAAATAAACTTTTTTTGATGTACAGTTCCCATAGAGACAGAAACAGGGCACACCTCCTTTCTTTGCCATAGATCACTTCTGTGACAGCGTGCTAAAGCTGCTCTCCGTCTCTATGACAGTGCTCTACCAAAAATGTCTGAATATACCCTAACCTAAAGCTATGGCGATTCACCATTATCGTTTCACCGAACACCCTCTCATGTCAATATTGTTACAGATTTTGAACCCATGGATTCTTTGCAGAAAGAACATTTTTCACGTCAGGTAAGATTTTATGTTGTGTATAAGCAGTTATATTTCCTGTATTATAAACATGTTAAAGGTCCAATGCAGCCATTTGTATCTCAATATCAAATCATTTGTTGGTAACAATGAAGTACCTTAACTGTGATTGTTTTCAGTTGAAATTGTAAAAAAATTAACAAAAATAGCTTCTTAGCAAAGGGCAATTTCTCAAGCAAGAATTTAGGACAGAAAATGTGCAGTTATTGGCAGAGCAGTTTGGAATTCGTTCTTATTTGTCTATTAACTGATTTACTGTGTAGTGATGTCATCTTCGAAGGCCAGAACTCCATCCCACCTAAACAGGGTGAAATGTCAGTCTTTTCAAACAGCTCTTACACTAAAAGGTCATTATCATAATTTTCACAATTTCATAGTATTATTCCAACCTCGTAGCGTGGAAATATATACAAAACACAGGGAAATCACGTTTTTGACTGCACTGGGCCCTTAAGTAATAAAAACGTGGGGATGTATACCGTATAGCTCTATATAGGTTGAAGACTAAGACTATGGCTGTGTTCCAAGCTGACTACATTGCAGTTGTCTTCCAGATCTCACAGCGTCTGGATAGTTGTTTAATTATCAGCTTACCATATGACATACAGTGCCTAGTGAATGTCTAGTCACCCTTGCAATTTCCATTGTTTTGCCTTAAAATGTCTATTTTCCCCACCACTGATCTACAGTTTACTCCACATTTAAGTGAAAGAAAAATTGTCATCAGAAATGAATACAACATTTTTAACAAAGACGTCTTGATTGCAAAGGTCTTCACACCCCTTGCTGTGGCACATCTAAATATGTCCAGGAGCAAATATTTTCATAAAGAATCACCATTTCTTGATTGGGGTCAGTTTTTGCAAAAGTAGTGGCTCTCTTAATTTGAGAGCAACTTCCTCTGCCTATCAAGTATCAAGGTAAGACCCAAGTGCAGACGGTGGGACGTAACAATGTTTATTGTAACAACAGGGGCAGGCAAACGACAGGTCAAGGCAGGCAGGGGTCAATAATCCAGAGTAGGAGCAAAGGTGCAGGACGGCAGGTAGGCTCAGGGTCAGGCAGAGTTCAGTAATCCTGAGGTTGAGCAAAGGTACAGGATGGCAGGCAGACTCAGGGTCAGGCAGTGGTCAGGCGTGTGGGTACAGGGTCAGGACAGGCAAGAGTCAAAAACCAGGAGGAATGCAAAACCGAGAGGCTGGGAAAAGACAGGCGCTGACAGGACAAATGCTGGTAAGCTTGACAAACAAGACAAACTGGCCCAGACTGACAGAAAACACAGGTATAAATACCCAGGGGATAAGTGGGGAAGATAGGCGACACCTGGAGGGGGGTGGAGACGAGCACAAGGACAGGTGAAACAGATCATGGCATGACACTGCCTCTATAACACCAGAGGATAGTACACAGAGAATATTGCTATACATCAATCACTTCCAACCAAACTGACTGAGCTTGAGCAATTTTGACAAAAACAATGGATATATGTTTACCTAAAAGTTATACAAAATTGGTGGAATATTATAAAAAATGATTCACAGCAACAATTGCTGCCAACGGTTCTTCCAGCAAGTATTAACTCTGGGGTGTGAAGACCTTTGCAATCAAGATATCAGTTAGTTATTATTGTTAGTAATTTTTTAGGTGTTTTATACATTTTCTTTCACTTTGAAAATGTGGAGTAAGTTGTGTAGATCGGAAGGACAAACATCTAATTTAATCCCTTTTTAGATAACATTTTAAGGCAGCAGTATGTGCAAACTGTGCAAGGGGTGTGTAGACTTTCACTAGGCACTGTAGCAATCTGATGCCCGACTGTGCAGTCGATGACATAGCAATAAACTATTGGTTGATGCAATGCAACAACTGTTATGTATGTTCTGCTCTTGTCCTGTAGGACTCCAGTCAGTCCGTGTGGACCAGCTGGGACCGCTCTGTAGGCCGCAGGTCCTCGTAAGTCTGCATGGGGCGGGACGAGCTTATGAGATCACATGTACTGTACATGTAGCCTTTTTACACTATCTCGGTTTGGCTTAGTAGTGTACGAAGCCAAATTATGTTTATTTTTTTATTTTATTTCACCTTTATTTAACCAGGTAAGCAGGTAGAGAACAAGTTCTCATTTACAACTGCGACCTGGCCAAGAAAAAGCAAAGCAGTGTGACACAAACAACAACACAGAGATACACATGGAATAAACAAACGTACAGGCAATAACACAATAGAAAAGTCTATATACAGTGAGTGCAAATTAAGTAAGATTAGGGAGGTAAGGCAATAAATAGGCCGTAGTGGCGAAATAATTACAATTTCGCAAATAAACATGGGAGTGATAGATGTGCAGAAGTTGAATGTGCAAGTAGAGATACTGGGGTGCAAAGGAGCAAAAAAAAATGTAATAAAATAAATATCAATATGGGGATGAGAGGGTTGGATGGGCTATGTACAGGTGCAATGATCTGTAAGCTGCTCTGATAGCTGATGCTTAAAGTTAGTGAGGGAGATATGAGTCTCCAGCTTCAGTGATTTTTGCAATTCGTTCCAGTCATTGGCAGCAGAGAACTGGAAGGAAAGGCGGCCAAAGGCGGAATAGGCTTTGGTGGTGACTAGTGAAATATACCTGCTGGAGCGCGTGCTACGGGTGGGTGCTGCTATGGTGACCAGTGAGCTAAGATAAGGCGGGGCTTTACCTAGCAAGGACTTATAGATGACCTGGAGCCAGTGGGTTTGGCAGCGAATATGGAGTCCAACCTGGGTTCAAAAATGTCCTTGAACTTTCAAATACTTTGAGCCTACCTGGAGTGACAGATGGGCGGGGTTTACAGTTTTTGTACTATCCCATTGCGCCAGGCAAGATCAATCAACCACAGCTAGTGATTGGCTAGCAGTTAGCTAGCAGCTAGTATTTGAAAGAAAAAACATTTGATCTCAGGTCTGCATGGAGTAGTGCTGGAATTGTGGAGAAAGTAGTTATTGTGGAAGTACTGAAGTTGTGTATAGTAGGATAGTTTTATCAGTTCTGTATGTTCTTCTGTTTTAGAGTGCAAGGTGGGATCACACCTGAAGGTAGGAAACCTGACTCATGTCTAGATAAATTGCTTGTATGTAAAAAATGTGTATATTAGTTTCCCCTCTCATTCTTTTTCTCATCTTTCCCCTCTGCTAGAATATTCACCTTCCAAATCAAAGTCGTAATTGTTAACTGTAATTGTTTGTTTTGTTCTGTTCTTTGTTGCTTTCTCTGTGTTTGTCTGTTACATTTCAATCGATGGAAGACCTGGACCCACACTACTCAGGTACTCCCCAACAATCACATAAATCATATATGAAATATAGCTGCAAGCAGCAATGAACGGTGTTCACAGGATGACAGATAGGACACAAGATCAGTTGGATAACAAAGTAAGCACTTTATCATGTATGAACTATCTTCCTTTATGTGCAAACAGTGAAAGCATTACCATGTTTATCTCTCAATACCACAAGGATGACACTAGCAGGACCAGATTACCGAACGAAGGGCACGTGCCCTGTGGTCCCCGACCTCCAGGGGGCCCCAACCAAATGTATTTATTTATTTTTTGGGTTGTGGGCCCCCTGGAGGTCAGTGACACCCCAGATAGCATATGATAGCAAAATGTGTGAATTGCAGGAAATTGTTTTACAACTGCAGAATTCCCTCTCAGCCTCATCGACAAATGTGTGGAATAGCAGGAAATTTGCTTTAAGAATGCAACATGTTAAAGGGTAATTTCACTGCTTCTCTATTCCACTATATATGTCCATTAATGTTATAAACATATCATGTGTCATAAAAATAGATAATTTCTTCACTACACGCAAATACCAGCGTTTCTGCATCTCATTTCCTTGTTGTATGCAAACCAAAATTTCCAGAATTCATAGCGATTTCAGGACATAGTACCGCCCCGTTCCAGTTGATGTGGAGAAATATCAAAATGTCTGTGTTTGTAACCAGCACTTTCAGCCAGAGGATTTCTAAACTGATGGGGTTGCCAGGTCGTCAAATGTTGAAAAGTGAAGCTATTCCATCGATTTTCCCCTTCAAAAAAGAAGGCATCCGATCAGCCAGCATCAGCGCAGCAGAAAAGAAGTCAAGGTGAGGTAACGTAGCTAACATTACCTGCTAACTAGCTAGCGAACTACATGTGTTTATCTAAACCAAAATCTAGCTCGCTAGATTTAATAATATGCTGGCTAGACATTCCAAAGCAAATGAATATAATTAGCCACCTGCTATCTGGCGACGTGATTTGTAGCTTTGCAAGCTAACGTTAGCTTCGTTAGGTTACGTTAGTTCCAACCATATCCGGAACGCATTTAACCGTTAGCTAGCTAACTAGCTAGCTAGCTAACTACCGGAGAGGCTAACATGACCACATGTTCTATTTAGAGTCCGATCCAATCGATACAGTGCATTCAGAAAGTCAGACCCCTTGACTTTTCCCGCATTTTGTTACGGTATAGCCTTATTTTAAAATGTATTAAATTGTTTTCCTCATCAATCTACACACAATACCCAATAATGACAAAGCAAAAACTGTTTTTTTTAAAAGGTTGCAAATGTATATAAAAAAAAACAACTGAAATACCTTATTTACATAAGCATTCAGACCCTTTGTTATGAGACTTGAAATTGAGCTCAGGTGCATCCTGTTTCCATTGATCATCCTTGAGATGTTTCTACAACTTGATTGCAGTCCACCTGTGGTAAATGCAGGTTTGGTCCTACAAAGCCAGAGCCCCCTGATAGGAGAGCATAATATACAACAAAAAAATCTCAAAGCTGCTACCACCACCCAGGTAGTGGTAGTGCTGGCAACACTGGCTGCAGTAACGTATGGGGAGGGGGTCACACTTGGACAATCAGAGAGAGGTTGTATTATTGTGACCCTGGTGGCACAAAATAATCAAAGGTCTGACTGCACAGAGGTGCTTGGGAAAATGGTCACAACGGGGGACCAATGTGTGTGTGTTTCAGGGAAAGGGGGTGTATCTGATCTCCATCACCTAGAACTTGACATTGGTTAATCAAATCTCCCCATTTTTGCACATTTTCTCAACCGTGCATGCTTTCTCAAACAGCTGTAACTGTATATGCATTCGTAAATCAAGTCCTTTCTTGAGTTGGGCTCTGGGATGTAACAACTGTTGAGCTTATGGTTGATTGTGGGGGAAAGGGGTTGAGTGTGTGTGTGTGTATGTATCCCACATCTTTTGCTAGGGGGTAAGAATGTTAGGGACAATATCTGGCCAAAATCTAAATTGCACCTGGGCTGGAATAATACATTATGGCCTTTCTCTTGCATTTCAAAGATGATGGCACAAAAGAAAGTTTTTTTTCTTTGTATTATCTCTTACCAGATCTATCGTGTTATATTCTCCTGCATTCCTTTAATATTTCCGCAAACTTCAAAGTGTTTCCTTTCAAATGGTACCAAGAATATGCATATCCTTGCTTCAGGGCCTGAGCTACAGGCAGTTAGATTTGGGTATGTTGTTTTAGGCGCTAATTTGAGGGGAAAAAAGGGCCAATCCTTAAGAGGTTACATCCGGGAAAACTCCAGGGCTGGATGGCATACCAGTTGAGGTATACCAAACTTTTTTTATTTACTCAGAAGACCGTTATTAGCATGTTTTAACCACTCTTATGTAAATGGTGGATTATCGGACACTCAACAAGGTCTGATTTAATTATTACTGAAACAGGATACAAGTGGTAAATATAAAAATCCAGTCCATTTAAAAAAATTGGAGGCCCCTTACAATGTTGTGATGCAAAATGTATAGCACATAGAATTAAAAAGGTATTGTCGGATATTATTCATTGTAATCAGACAGGTTTTTTATATTGAGGATACATTGGAGATAATATAAGACAAGTACTGGAAACTGTAGAACACTATGAAAAATCTGGGAAACCAGGCCTGCTATTCATAGCTGATATTGAAAAGGCTTTTGATAAAGTACGACTGGAGTTTATATATAAATGCCTGGAACATTTCAATTTTGGAGTCTCTTATAAAATGGGTCATGTATAGTATCCCTAGGTGTAAATAAGGGCTAATTCTCTGAAAGTTTTAAACTGTCAAGAAGAGTAAAACAAGGATGTCCACTTTTGGCATATCTATGCTGGTTGAGAGAATGCCAAGTGTGCAAAGCTGTCATCAAGTGAAAGGGTGGCTATTTGAAGAATCTCAAATATAAAATATATTTTGATTTGTTTAACACTTTTTTGGTTACTACATGATTCCATATGTGTTTTTTCATAGTTATGTCTTTACTATTATTCTACAATGTAGAAAATATAAAGAAAAGCCCTTCAATGAGTAAGTGTTCTAAAACGTTTGACCGATAGTGTATATAGGTTCAGAACTTTTGTGAAGGAAATAAATGATTGAGGTTAGAGGATGGACAGGAGTAAAAACAAACAAAATATAACTATTGTAAAATAGACTTTGCCCGTAGAATGTATAAGCTGGAAGTAGAAGTCTAAGCGTTGTTGTTCCCTAGTTTACTCCAATTAGGGGAGGGGTGGTAGGGTTAGAAAGTAATCAAGGAAAATATATATTTTTAAAGATGTGTATGTATACTGTATGTGTGTATATATACACTACCATTCAAAAGTTTGGGGTCACTTAGAAATTCCCTTGTTTTTGAAAGAAAAGCAATTTTCCATCCGTTAAAATAATATCAAATTGATCAGAAATACAGTGTAGACATTGTTAATGTTGTAAGTGACTATTGTAGCTGGAAATGTCAGATTTTTTTATGGAATATCTACATAGGCGTACAGAGGCCCATTATCAGAAACCATCACTCCTGTGTTCCAATGGCACGTTGTGTTAGCTAATCCAAGTTTTAAAAGGCTAATTGATCATTAGAAAACCCTTTTGCAGTTATGTTAGCACAGCTGAACACTGTTGTCCTGATTTAAAGAAGCAATTAAACTGGCCTTCTTTGGACTAGTTGAGTATCTGGAGCATCAGCATTTGTGGGTTCGATTACAGGCTCAAAATGGCAAGAAACAAAGTACTTTCTTATGAAACTCGTCAGTCTATTCTTGTTCTGAGAAATGAAGGCTATTCCATGCGAGAAATTGCCAAGAAACTGAAGATCTCGTACAACGCTGTGCACTACTCCCTTCACAGAACAGAGCAAACTGGCTCTAACCAGAATAGAAAGAGGAGTGGGAGGCCCCGGTGCACAACTGAGCAAGAGGACAAGTACATTAGACTGTTAGTTTGAGAAACAGAAGCCTCACAAGTCCTCAACTGGCAGCTTCATTAAATAGTACCCACAAAACACCAGTCTCAATGTCAACAGTGAAGAGGCGACTCTGGGATGCTGGCCTTCTAGGCAGAGTTCCTCTGTTCAGTGTCTGTGTTTTGCCCATCTTAATATTTTATTTTTATTGGCCAGTCGGAGATATGGCTTTTTCTTTGCAACAAAATATTAAAGAAAAAATATAAGAATGGGAGAAACTCCACAAATACAGGGGTGCCAAACTTGTAGCGTCATACCGAAGAAGAGTCAAGGCTGTAATCGCTACCAAAGGTGCTTCAACAAAGTGCTGAGTAAAGGGTCTGAATACTTATGTAAGTGTTATATAAAAAAAAATGTGTAAACATTTCTAAAACCTGTTTTTGCTTTGTCATTATGGGGTATTGTGTGTAGATTGATGAGGGTAAAAAACAATTTAATCACTTTCAGAATAAGGCTGTAACTTGTACTTTACGAATGCACTGTAAATATACTGGAGCTAGGAACATGGTCCATGTTTTGTTGTCATAGTTGGTGTGTTTACAAGTAAGCTACAACTTCTACTGTAGTTTTCTCTGTATTATGGAAACTAAGTTGATTGTTCATGCAAGACTAAGTCTAATTTGCAGAAAATAAGATATTAGGTCTGGGTGACTGACTGGTTTCTGTTGGAGGTGGGTATTGTGTGGAGGGGATGGTGTGGGGTGACTGACTGGTGTCTGTTGGGGGTGGTATTGTGTGTAAAGGTTAGTATGCATGATCTATTGACATGAGGGGGGTGGGTGGATGTAGTACCTTGTTTGAGTGTGTATTGATGGGGACAAAGTAGTAAAATGTTGGCTAATCATTGACTACTGTATTTCCTACAGACTAATTCTGCTGCTGACTATGACCTTGACACCAGCTTTAGTAGAACAGAGCCTGTAGACCCATTGGATAAAGCTTTCAGCCGGGAACAAGCTCGAGCTCAACAACATCTGATTCTGAAAGCACAATACCCTCTTGAGAAAACAAAACCTTTCACACCCTTGCAGTCAGTTCTTTGGCATGGGGAGAGGGGCCGTTAGTATATTCTTCTAGCCTATTCACACTAGGTGTAAATGCTGTAGGTGCTCATACATGACTAGACTGTCTACAAGTCAAGCCCCCCTAAAACTTTTCACATCTTTGTTAACAGCCCATCTCACTGCCCCATTATTGACTCGGAGTGTAACAAAACACATACCAGTCTGCTGTAACCTTTTTTATTTACAGATTAACATTGTTTCTTGTATAGTTACACATCCTCATGATCAGTCTTCATGTCTTTCCAGGACACTTGCAGTACAAACAAATCTTCTGCAGGTGGTAGAAGTAGTGGGGGCTGAACGAAGTGTACAAGCCCAGAACCCACCACTTCAGGGAGAGGCTTTTCCACCTTGTTGTGGAGTGCAGAAAGGACCAGATAGTTATCTACAAGGATCCAGAGTCACAGCTCCCCAAAGCCAACATCCCTGCCAACATCGCCACAGCGCCAAAACCTGCTAAACCATTACCCAACAAGAGTCGCACCAGTTGAAGAACATTCTGGAACCTGCTGCAATATTCATCCAACACAATATCCATATTCAGTTAGACTGATGTTGTAGTATAAGATAGAATACCTAGTATGCTCCCAACTGCATTGTGGTATAGATATTGCTAGCTTGTACATATGTATATAATTGTGTTTTATATAAGTACTGACAACTGACTAAATGATTCCAGCGGCATCAGAAACCAATTCATTGTGATATCCATGAAATGTATTTGGATAGACTAGCTCCCATCTCACTGCTAAAACAAATGATGCAGGAAGTTGGTGTATCTTTTAAACTTTAATTTGTTTGCAACTGTTTCAATAAAACACTACATAAGTAGACATGGCTTATTTGCTCTAGAGACTGAAGTGAGTTTACAAAGCAGTATGCGGGAACAGTTATGGCAATGTATGACATACACATACAGTAAAATATAAATGTACTACTAACGCCTTTAAGTATTACAGTTCTACAAAGGGAATACTTGCATATGGTGTGTTTGGGTGGTGCGTTAGGTGTTCGCAGTCACTTTGCTACAAGGGGAGATTGTTGTTATGTGACCTTTCACATCTCTTCAAATCAAATCAAATTTTATTGGTCACATACACATGGTTAGCAGATATTAATGCGAGTAGCGAAATGCATGTGCTTCTAGTTCCGACCGTGCAGTAATATCTAACAAGTAATCTAACAATTTTACAACTACCTTATACACACAAGTGTAAAGGAATGAATAAGAATATGTACATATAAATATATGGATGAGCGATGGCCGAACGGCATAGGCAAGATGCAGTAGATGGTAAAGAGTACAGTATATACAAATTAGATGAGTAATGTAGGGTATGTAAACATTGTATAAAGTGGCATTGTTTAAAGTGACTAGTGACATTTATTACATCCAATTTTTTTATAATTAAAGTGGCTAGAGATTTGAGTCAGTATGTTGGCAGCAGCCACTCAATGTTAGTGATGGCTGTTTAACAGTCTGATGGCCTTAAGATAGAAGCTGTTTTTCAGTCTCTCGGTCCCAGCTTTGATGCACCTGTACTGACCTCGCCTTCTGGATGATAGCGGGGTGAACAGTCAGTGGCTCGGGTGGTTGTTGTCCTTGATGATCTTTTTGGCCTTCCTGTGACATCGGGTGGTGTAGGTGTCCTGGAGGGCAGGTAGTTTCCCCCCCCGTTGATGCGTTGTGCAGACCTCACTACCCTCTGGAGAGCCTTACGGTTGTGGGCGGAGCAGTTGCTGTACCAGGCGGTGATACAGTCCAACAGGATGCTCTCGATTGTGCATCTGTAAAAGTTTGAGTGTTTTTGGTGACAAGCCAAATTTCTTCAGCCTCCTGAGGTTGAAGAGGCGATGACGATGGGTGCTATGGGGCGATAGTCGTTTAGCTCAGTTACCTTAGCTTTCTTGGGAACAGGAACAATGGTGGCCCTCTTGAAGCATGTGGGAACAGCAGACTGGGATAGGGATTGATTGAATATGTCAAGTAAACACACCAGCCAGCTGGTCTGCGCATGCTCTGGGGACACGGCTAGGGATGCCGTCTGGGCCGGAAGCCTTGCGAGGGTTAACACATTTAAATGTTTTACTCACGTTGGCTGCGGTGAAGGAGAGCCCGCAGGTTTTGGTAGCGGGCCGTGTCAGTGGCACTGTATTGTCCTCAAAGCGAGCAAAGAAGTTGTTTAGCTTGTCTGGGAGCAAGACATAGGTGTCCGCCACCGTGGGTACAACATCACAGATGCACTTGCTAATAAACTCACTCACCAAATCAGCGTATACATCAATGTTGTTGTCTGATGCTTTCCGGGAACATATCCCAGTCCACGTGATCGAAGCAATCTTGAAGCGTGGAATCAGATTGGTCGGACCAGCGTTGAACAGACCTGAGCACGGGCGTTTCCTGTTTTAGTTTCTGTCTATAGGCTGGGAGCAACAAAATGGAGTCGTGGTCAGATTTGCCGAAAGGAGGGCGAGTGAGGGCTTTGTATGCGCCGCGGAAGTTAGAATAGCAATAATCCAGAATTTTGCCAGCCCGGGTCGCGTATTCGATATGCTGATACAATTTAGGGAGCCTTGTTTTCAGATTAGCCTTGTTAAAATCCCCAGCTACAAGAAATGCAGCCTCAGGATATGTGTTTTCCAGTTTACATAGAGTCGAAAGAAGTTCTTTCAGGGCCGTTGAGGTGTATGCTTGGGGGGGATATACACGGATGTGATTATAATCGGAAGAGAATTCTCTTGGTAGATAATGCAGTCGGCATTTCATTGTAAGGAATTCTAGGTCAGGTGAACAAAAGGACTTGGGTTCCTGTATGTTGTTATGATCACAACACGACTCATTAATCATAAGAGAGTCATCAACTTCTTTGTATCCAAGTGGCATTGTCTGTGAGAGAAAGACAAAAACGCCATTAGACATTCATGGGCAATCGTTGTGTACTGTCTGTATTTCTACTATAGCAGCATGATGTATAATATGAGACATCTGACAGACACACATTAGCTAGCTAGGTACAACACACAGGTATAGTTAATCCAAGACTAATATGAGTCATAAAGCCAAAGTCAGTCCTTTACGCTTCGTCATCATCTTCAAAACATGTCTCCAGTTTTGCTCCTGATGAGATTCACTGAGGTTAGCTAGGCTAGTTAGCTAGCTACCTAGCTATGATGTTAGACTACAGTACATATTTGGTATAGCAAACAAAGATAGACAGCTAAGCTTGGTTTGTAGTGGTACTAGCAAGCCCTGTTATGGCTGAATCGATCATGAATTTGTACTTTACTGAATAACACTGCCACGTGTAAAAATAGAGCTTATATTGCTAGCTAGCTACTGACAGCAAAAAACATACTTGTTTGTCATTTGCCCTCCTGAGTCCTGGTCCGCCTGGTCTAGGCCACCGCCGCTGCTTGCTGGTCTCACAATTCTTTTTCTCGCTGTTTCAACACCTCTTCACTGTTTTCTGGCTCAAATAAATAGGGCTGTTTGTTCCTATGTAAAATAACCTTACATTTTTGGGGGCGTCCAGCTCTTCTTGTAAAGAGGAATCATCTGAAGCAACCATTGTGGCTAATTATTTAGCAATCTCAGATAGACAGTGAACCTGTAAACTAGTAATGCCCCTGTTTCAAAAAGCCTGCCTTCGATGGTGGGAACAAGGAAGTAGGGCCCCCGTCAGGCTATAGTCTTTACAAAGCCAGGGAAAATTAGTCAACCTAGTGTCGTAATGTGACTTTTCATTAATGTGAAGACTAATATCAAATCAATTCTCTGTGTGTAATTATTATTATGGGATTAAACTAATCACGTAACATTAATTAACTAAGAAGTTGGGGCACCACGGGAAAATGTTACTATGTTACTAGTTACTATTTCCCAAATTTAACTCTCTTCAGATATTTTCACATCTTATTGATTACTGTCACTTATTAATTATCTCATCAGTCATTCGGAACGTTGTAATTTCTTGTAGTCTGCATGAACCCTACTTTATTTATTGAATCAGCGATAAACAAATTGGCTCAATTATTTATTTACTAACTAATTAAACAATTACAGAATATACAAATACACACTAACGTTATACAGTAAATAGTCTCTAGAAGATTAACAAAACAGGACCGTTTGGTTATAACATGGTGGCGAATTCAGAGAGACCAGGGGGGAGGAAGGGAGACAAAGGAGTTAATCTATCAGACATTGGGAAGCTACGCTCATGAAAATACAAAATCTTAAGCACTCTAATAACCACTCATTCGGAAAAAGAGAATGCAATTTATGAATTTACGAGTGAGCTGTCCCTGATCGTCCAAATCCTTTGGTCACGGAGATGTTGGGTGTACGACTCTGGTTCGGCCACCAGAGTTCACCATGTCCTTAGGTGGAACTCCTGGTCGTGTTGGTGGTAAGAATGGATACTTCCACGTACCCTGTACAGTAGTTCTCAGAGTTGAGAATACTCGTTAGAATACTTCAGAGGTTGTCGGTGTTCTCGTCCTAGGCTACGTACGTTTCCAGCTGCAGACTGATAACGCGACGTCTAGGATTTTCTTCTTCTGTAGTGATCAATAGTTTCAGAGTTTATAACTAAAATGACATTTCTATCTTTTTAAAAGTATTCTGATACTTAATCATTCATTTTATGCAACATTCAGATGCAAACCTCATAATTGAGAAGTGTAGACAAACAGAGGTACAGTTACAGTATGTGATTCTACTGTCTTTCACAACATCAAAATGAATTTGACATGAGGGTTCTTTTAGTCTCCACTGAACATTTCCACATTCTTAAAAATATAAATATAGTTTCATTCTCCATGTTTGGGGAGGTAGGAGTTTTGGCGGGAGAAGGTCCTTTGTTCTACTAAATTCTAAAACACTGCTATAGTGCATAATTATGTCTGAAACACCTCTCATCACAATTATGTAAGGAGACTGGAAAAACACCCCAAATAGACTAGTCCGGCCCTTGTGAAGTTTAGTCTAGTGCTGTAGGTTGATTATCTTTGAATGCAGCACGGAATTATTCTTAAAGTCATGACTTAATGTATTGAGTTTATATACCAATTCTGGGGTCAATTTGACTAACATGGAACCCAAACCGGCTGCGCGCATGAGCCATCGTGCATACATTTTATTTTGTCCCCCCACACTAAACGCGTTCACGACACGGAGGTTAAAATATCAAAACAAACTCTGAACCAATTACATTAATTTGGGGACTGGTTGAATTTTTGTATTTATTTATGGAAATTTAGCTAGCTAGCTATCTAATTTGTCTGATTTAGCTAGCTTGCTGTTGCTAGATAATTTGTCCTGGGATATAAACATTGAGTTGTTATTTTACCTGAAATGCACAAGTTCCTCTACGCCGACAATTAATTTACACATAAAACGGTCACAAATAGAACTGACTTCTATTTTAGCCCTTGGCAACGCAGATGCTCGATGGCGCGTGCGAGCAGTGTGGGTGCAATAATTGAATAATATAGATTTCTAAATGTATTTTGTAACGCACGCGACGTGAGCGGTGTAGTCAGGGTCTAATGGTTTATGTTTTCGGTTTTTTTCACAATATTTCACATTGTGTGTCTGCATAATTTAAATCTAACAATAATTTGCACAAGACGAAGTCCACTTGATCAATAGTTATTGCTCTTGTATCCTATAGTGTCACTGGTGCCAATGACATCTATAGTGCCACCAACTGGTCTGGTGCAGCCATCTAAGGTTGCAGTGACTTTATATTCGCACAGCTTCTAAGGACAAATACATAAGGTTTATATATCAGATGTACATACCAAATTTCATGGGCCAATGTTCCTTCGACGTGTCTGACATTTAGTACAGCAGCTAATAATTCTCAAATTCATTAGAGGCTAGTTCATTGAGTCTATATACCAAATCTGGAGTCAATCCGACTTTATGGTTCATGAGAATACGCTTTTTAGCATTAGCATATGTACTAACGTGCATCTATAGGTACAGTGCCTCAATATTTGAAAGCAACAATTAATAATTCTCAAAACCATTAAAGTCTAAATCCAACATCTGGAGTGAATCTGATGTGTGGTTCATGTGGAGAAGCCATCTTTTGACAAATCCCTTAGCTTTTCTCAACTAAGTTAAGACATGTACCATGGGCCTACATTCCTATGGTTCATGAGAAGAAGATTCTTGAAGTATATTTAGCATATTTTAGCATATTAGCGTATGTGCTAATATGCATCTACTGGTATAATGTGGCCATATTTTTATGCATTTACGTTATTTTTTCAAACTCTTTAAGGACTTGTGATGAGTCCAAAGAACACATTTGGAGTGAATCTGACTTTTAGTTCATGACAGGAAGATTTTGTATGATTATTTTAAGCATTAGCGTTACATTGTAAAAAAAAAAGGGAATTCTTAGTAGTTTAGTTATTTTTTTAAGATATCAATGCCAAACTGAATATGGCTCATCGTGGTAATGGCTTTAATGAACCTAAAATGTTTCAAGTAGATAGGCCATTGTGGAGTGGATTTATGAAGGATTTAAATGGACACATAAAATCAGATTTCCTGATTTGAGCTATAATTCAGCCAACCCCTTAGCTTTTCTCAAACTAAGTTAAGAGATGTACCATGGGCTTACCTACTACATTTGGTGTTATTTAGAAAATAATTTTAAAAAGTTACCAATCTGTGCTTGAGTTATTTGACAATGTCAAGAAAAAACAAAAATAATACACAGAAACAATAGGCTTCACAGCTTTTTTGTGAATCCCAAAAATATATCTAATACTATATTACCTCATTCCATGTGTGTTTACCTCATTCTGGTTATGTTGTGTTATATTGTGTTCCATTGTGTTGTGTTATAATGTGTTATTTTGTGTTCTGTTGTAAATGTGTTGTGGCCATGTTAGCCATGGAAAAGAACAACCTGATGAGGCTTGCTCACACCATACCTTTCACACCTGTCTCCATAATGGGTAAGTCATCAGCCAGTCACGTTAAAGGGATAGTTCACTGTTTTTGAAGTTTAGAATATTTTTGACTTCTGGGGTGTGGTTGTTTCCTCTAAAATCTTCTTAAATTTGTTAGCTGGTTATGTAGCAAGAATAATCTGGCTAGCATTTTATGAGAATATAGCAATGCTACTGGAAATGGCTGTTTCTGTTAGGGATTGATTCGAAAGCATGCCATTGCCTCCCTAATACCTATCTCCCCCATTGTTGCATGGTCCCTGGCAGCAGGAGAGGAGGTGAGTGTCTACTCCCTGGAGGAGGTGGAAGATGCAGGTGCGGAGTCCTCCGTAATCTCCTGGTCACCCCGGGGGCTGTCTGCAGTGCTGCAGCCGCTGTCCAGCGAGGGCTGTCTAGACGGGCCGCTGCGCAGGGCCATGCGCGTGTTGTGTACCTGGGCCGAGGGGGACGTCCTGAGTGTGGGCTGTGTGTACGTGGTCAAAGCCTTCCAGCCCAAGGTGATCCACACCTGGCAGAGGGTCTTCCACAGCGACACCCCCCCCTCCAACTCTGTCTGCGGGTATACAATTCATATATAACATCATCATATAAATTGTATACTGTAACATCATATATTGTTGTTAGAGTGTTTTCTGACTATGAGACCTGTTAAACTCTGGGCCCTGGTTATTGTTAGCCTTTAGTATCCTATAGTTATAGGCTATAACTGGCGCTCAGATTCTTTACTTGTTCAGGTCACATAGTCAGGGAAAACTCCTGGTCCTACTTATGTATATCCACTTTCCACATCACCTTATTTTTGTTGTGTCTATTCGTTATCTTCTTATTTTTACCCTAATGTGTTACTTGGCATGTATTACACCCACCAATAGCATCATTCTGGCCATCTCTTGTTCTCACAGGAGATACAGCAACAGAGAGCTGCTCAGAAACTCATGCGTGTGTTCAACCAAGTCAAACCAGAAAATGTGCCCCTTTCTCCCAGGTTTGTACTCAACAACTAGGACTTGTCTACATTACACATGTGTGTGTGTGCTTGTGTGAGCTGATTGAATCTGTCTGTGTATGTTTGTGTCACGTTGAGTAAGGATGGGAGACAGGCGCAGGAATATGTAATAGGGTTTTTTAATTATAAACCCAAAAGAGGTGTAAACCTCTAAAATAATTCACAGGACGAGACCCATAATAACAAAAATACATGTAGCACCAAAAACCGAAGGAAACAGAGTACTTCTACTCAAAAGACCAACGGACATAGGACAATGATTGACAAGGACAATGGGGAACAGAGGGCACATATATACACATACTAATCAGGGGGAATGAGAACCAGGTGTGCGTAATGAGACAAGACAGTCCACGGTTGGTGGTAATGAATCCAGTTCAGTGGCGCTTAGAAGGCCGGTGACATAGACCCCTGGAGCTGGTGAACGGAATGAGCAGCAGTACCTGGGGAATCCATGACAGTTTGAATGTGTGCACACGTGTGTACGTGTGTTCATATGTGCATCAACTTATGTGTGTGTATTATCTACTTAGGGAGTGGTGGGGCGCCCCACTCCCGACACTACCCGGTGAAATGCAAGGCGCCAAATTCAAAATCCAAATGTTGAATTATTAAACATTCATCAATATACAAGTGTTGCATAGTCATCAAAAGCTCTGCTTCTTGGCAATATCACAGCGTTGTCAGATTTCAAAAAGGCTTTACGGCGAAAGCACTACATTTGATTGTTTGAGGGTAGCACCTCCAATATTTTACCATTAGCATAAATTCATAAACCATCACGGTTCACACAAAACACATTTCACAGCGAAAACAAATCCCTTACCTTTTGAAGAACCTCTGCTGAGGGCTTCCTAAGTGTCCAACGAAGACAATCCATGGTTCTTTTGTTAGAAAAAGTCATTTATTATATCCATAAATCTCAGTTTGGTTGGTGTGTTATGTTCAGAAAATCCAAGAGAACGCGTTCAAATATATCTATAAACTTTTCCTAAACAAATCAAATACCAGTTAAAATGCATCCTTAGTTCCTTTTATGAATATGAGCGATAATATTTCACTCTGAAGGTCACCTAAACGTTATATAAGTAAAATAAAGTGGGGCGCGCAGCCAGACTCGCACGAGAAAACTTGTTGACATCTGAGCTACCTTGGCCATTTCCTGTACCTATTCTTCCGGGTTCCTCCAATCTCTCTGAGGCTTTATATATAGACTGTTGACATCTAGTGGAAGCCATAGGTACTGAAATCTCAGAGCTGCTTGCCATAGAACTCAATAGGGAGACTGTCAGGGAGGAGGTGAGGGCCCTCGGAGTGTGGTGTCAGGAAAATAACCTCTCACTCAATGTCAACAAGACAAAATATGATCGTGGACTTCAGGAAACAGGAGAGGGAGCACCCCCCTATCCACATCGAGGGGACAGTAGTGGAGAAGGTGGAAAGTTTTAAGTTCCTCGGCGTACACATCACGGACAAACTGAATTGGTCCACCCACACAGACAGCGTGGTGAAGAAGGCGCAACAGCGGGGTTGAAGAAATTCGGCTTGTCACCAAAATCAATCACAAACTTCTACAGATGCACAATCGAGAGCATCCTGTCGGGCTGTATCACCGCCTGGTACGGTAACTGCTCCGCCCACAACCGTAAGGCTCTCCAGAGGGTAGTGAGGACTGCACAACGCATCACCGGGGGTAAACTACCTGCCCTTCAGGACACCTACACCACCCGATGTCACAGGAAGGCCAAAAAGATCATCAAGGACAACAACCACCCGAGCCACTGCCTGTTCACCCCGCTATCATCCAGAAGGCGAGGTCAGTACAGGTGCGTCAAAGCTGGGACCGAGAGACTGAAAAACAGCTTCTACCTCAAGGCCATCAGACTGTTAAACAGCCATCACTAACATTGAGTGGCTGCTGCCAACATACTGACTTAAATCTCTAGCCACTTTAAACATAGGAATTGGATGTAACAATGTATCACTAGCTACTTTAAACAATTTTGTATATAATGTTTACGTATCTGACATACTCATATCAAATGTATACACTGTACTCATCTAAACCATCTGCTGAATTTTGCCTATGCCGTTCGGCCATCGACCCAAATCTCTAGCCACTTTAATAATTATAATTGGATGAAATAATGTATCACTAGCCACTTTAAACAATGCCATTTATATAATGTTTACATACCCTACATTACTCATCTCATATGTATATACTGTACTCCATACCATCTACTGCATCTTGCCTATGCCGGTCAGCCATCGCTCATCCATATATTTATACGTACATACTCGTATTCATTCCTTTACTCTTGTGTGTATAAGGTAGTTGTTGTGAATTTGTTAGATTACTTGTTAGATACTACTGCATGGTCGGAACTAGAAGCACAAGCATTTCGCTACACTCGCATTAACATCTGCTAACCATGTGTATGTGACAAATAAAATTGGATTTGATTTGATTTGTCAAACAGAGCCAATGTGACAAAAAAATGTAATTCCGGATAGATTTTTCTCGGGTTTTCGCCTGCTATTTCTGTTCTGTTACACTCACAGACATTATGTTAACACTTTTAGAAACTTCAGAGTGTTTCCTATCCAATAGTACTAATTATGTGCATATCCTATTTTCTGGGCCTGAGTGGGAGACATTTTACTTTGGGCATGCCAGACTCTCCAAAACCGTCACCTCGGGAACCGCTCCCTAAGAAGTTAAATGTGTTACATATTTGAATGTGTTTCTCCCTCCTAGGTTCCTGGATGTGTCTCTTCTTCACTGTCACTCAAACGGACAGTGGTTGACCATAGAGAGGAACATGTTGGGTGACTTCAGGAAGTACAACAATAACACCGGAGAGGAGATCGCCCCCTGCTGTGGAATGGAGGAAACGCTCCTGGCCTTCTCCCACTGGACCTACCAATACTCCTGTAGAGAACTACTGGTGCTGGACATACAGGGTCTGTCTCTCTGTCCGGTTCTGTCTGTCTGTCTGTCCGTCTGTCACATTCTGTCTGTATGTCTGACTATGGCTGGATTGTAGTTTTGTTAACATCATGCTTTGCTCTTTATTATTTATACTGTTTTGCACCCACATCACTTAACAGGTTGTCCTATAAACTAATAAATTCAATTGAAGTCTCTTCTCTCTTTCCTTAATCTTTCACAGGAGTGGGGTCGGAGCTTACAGACCCATCAGTCATCCGAGCGGACGACAAAAGGTACTCGCCTCACATGGTGGAGGTTCAGTGTGTGACACCGACACTTATTATCTTTTTGATATACATTCCTTTGAGGTTTAAAGATATCTGACAAACATAGATTTTTGAGTACCCTCTTCTGCCCCTGGTCTACCTGTAGCTTGACTGGTGACATGGTGTTTGGTCCTGCTAACCTGGGAGACACTGCCATCCAGAGCTTTGTCCTCAAACACACCTGCAACTCCTGCTGCAAGAACCTCGGACTCCCAGGTAAGAGTCAGGAGCTATTCAGACCACCACTGTCATAAGGGGGTTATAGAGGAGATAGATTGTGTGTGTGTATGCGTGCTTGTAATGTGTGAGAATGTGTTGTCTGTTTGCCATTTGTATTCAGAGAGTGGAACTGTAGTGCTCATGTGTGTATGTATGTGGGTGTGTGTGTGTGTCACATTCATGTCTTCACCTGGGAGTCTCGTTGGCTTGGAGATGAATGCCTGAACTTCAAATGAAGATAGAACCAGCTAATTAAGCCAAGGAAGCATTTATTTCGATGACAACAAAGCATTGGAGGCAGGGGGAGGGACTTGCTTTGTGCGGTGTGCTGGGCTCTCTTTGATTACATATTAAACAGGGCTTTGTGCTGGCAGAGTGCTGTGGAGACATTAGCTTTGATTAGATATTAATTGCAGTCTCTGGGTAGACCCGAGACGCATGATACTAGCATCTAGAGAGCCTCGCCTCGGAAAACTCACTCCAAAACAAACAAGTGAGCAAACAGACAAACACACACGCAAACATTCAGCATACTGGTTTTGATATTTTCAAAGGTGCTTTTTTTTCTTCTTCTTGTGTCTTCTCCAAGATTCCCATAAAATCAAAACATATTATTAATGAAAAATCCATGGACTTTCTCTCCGGTCTGATCCAATTACTTTTTAAGTGGTAATGACTACGTCGACTACCTTGTAGCTGATTGATGTTTGTGTTGTCAGATTTGAAGAGGAGCACGGACAGCTGCAGGAAAACAGAACACAGATCTTCTGAAGAGGAAAGTGGAGTGATCATGACCAGAGTGTAACCTCTGACTTGAAAGCAAAAGTACGCCATCCTAACCTCTGGTTCAGGTGGGATGAAGTTGCCATTAAAGCATAGACACTGATCAGTTTTGTTTTTTTCTCCCTAAATGGTTATGGATGAGATTTGGGAAGGCTTACTTGATCCAGAGGTGTGCTTAAGGGAAACTTCTACCAGGAATAAAAGCCCTCACTTGGGGCTTTGAATGGATAGTGTATATTGTATAACTTCATGTGGACGACCTCTTGTGTTAGATGGCTGGTAGGGCTTTTGTTTTAAAAATGGTTAACATTGCACTAGTCTCAGCAGCAAGCCAGATGCCATAGTCTTGCATTTGTTCCACCAATGGAGTGCATAGTGGAGGGAGGCCAAGGCGAATACATTTTATGTTCATACTCTCCCCTCCGTATTCTTTTGGACAGTGAAGTGAAATTTGGCTCTATACTCCAGCATTTTGGATTTGAGATCAAATGTTTCATACGAGGCGACAGTACAGAATGTCACCTTTTATTAGAGGGTCTTTTCATACATATTTGTTTTACCGTTTAGAAATTAAAGCACTTTATGTATCTAGTCCCCCATTTGAAGTCAAAGTTAATACATTAATGTAATCAAAAGTTAGTATTTGGTCCCACAATCCTAGCACGCAATGACTATATCAAGCTATATCAACAGGAAACCGTCTTTAGAGACACTGACCAAATTGCTCTGGCTGGACTCAAGCATGTTATTCTTTTGGAAATTAAATTAAAACAAAATTTGATTAAAAAAAATACTATTTATTCATCGGACATTGCACATTAAAGCTTCAATCTAGGATTAGTTTTTCAGCGAAACAGTCTCTCACATCAAATGTTTTTTTTCTGTTTTCGAACACATTTTTTAGCAATGCTGAATGCTAAAATGTATTGTTATGCTGCTTATGTTCAAACTGGTTTCATGAAAAAAATGATGCTTCTCATCTTTGGAAAATAAACATTGACATAACTCGGCTGACGCATTATGTCTTACATTATAGCTTACATTCGGAATTAAAATACTAATTTCAAGAATAACTCAATCTGATCTCTTGGTGGTTGGAATTTGCACGGCTCAGACTCAAACTATTACAATTATTATAATGGATAGCACAGATTTTTAGATAATGCTATTAGTCCCTTCGCAGTTCTCATTGAAGATGTCAGCATTGTTACCCTTAAAATGCTAGTTTGTCTTTGTGTGTTTGTGTGTGTGAATGGAAAAAGAACAGGACAGAAATGCATCCATAACATTTCTTTTATTTTTCCTCCCACAAAGAAATGTCTACAAAAGCGATAAAATATAGAATTTAACAAAAATCACTTCAGACTTTGACTTCATTATTTACATCTCGAAGGAGGAGACACTGAGATGGCTCAGGAAAACTCAGAACTTCAACACAACGATCACCAAAGCTCAAATTTATGTCACTATATCTCTCTCTCTCTCTCTCTCTCTCACACACACACACACACACACACACACACACACACACACACACACACACACACACACACACACACACACACACACACACACACACACACACACACACACAGCTGGGTCAAAGCTGGGTCAAAGTTCAAAGGTCCGAGTTGACTCAACAAGTGAAAAAAGCAAACCTATAAACAAACAATTCAATGTAATGAAATACACACTTGCCTCAAAATTCCCCTTTTTGATTGGTTAACTCACACAGTTAAGCAACTATTTCCCATTTCGCCAATCGAGCTTGTCCTCTCTAACTATGGCACTTGAAAAAACGTGTTCCTTTTTTAGTTTTGTTAGTTTCTGTACCCCATACCTTTTTTAAGGGTTTTGGTCACAGATGCTACATTTACTTTACTTTCTCATCCTGGGAAGCAAAGACATTCTAATCAATAAATTAACAATTTCAACACTACTCCAATAGCACACATGTTTAATGCATTAAGAAAGTATACAAAGCATCAATAGAACAAAGAACCTCAATTTCTCCCTCTCTCGTTCATTCACTCTCTTTCAGCCTCACTCTCTCTCTCTCTCTTACACAAGCCCGCACACACACGAACACACATATACACAGGTTCTCTAAGGAGGCAGAAGTTGGGGTGTAGTGTATTTGACTCCGGATGTGAATTGTTTTTGATTAAGTATATAAAATGGCGGTGCACTTTGTCCAGTGGTCTAGTTGGGATAACAACCACATTTTGTCTGCGCTCCATGGTGTCTGTTGATGGAGTAAAAGGGGCATAATGCGTTCAGTCCCTCACACTGAAAACGCTACTCCATAACATTCAGAATAAAATAATCCCGCCCCTGCAAAACCCACCCATCACTCCCACCCCTGACCCACAGCATTGCATGAGAAAACACAAAAGCCCCAATGTTTCATTGCCATGAAACGGCATGCAAAGATAACAGAACGACAATAGGCTAATAGTAATATAAGAGTAGTAGTAATAATAATAACAATAATAATAGTAATAGTAATAAAATTCAAATAATCTTACAATACAGTAGTAAATGCTTTCCAGATATTATTGCTACAGTACCTTACAGTGTTGATTTGTCACTCAGATTACCAACTTCTGTCCCCAAAACCCAACCCCAACCCCCCGATTCACAGTCTAGAAAGGGAAAATAAAAACAAAGTGGGGTTGAATTCACTGTCCTATAGGCGTGGAATGGTTGGACGCCAGCTTAGTTATGGTCTTCCTTCATTGTAACACAAGCAGCATATCTAGAACAGGGGTGGCTTTAGGAATGCACCTGAAAATGTTATTTTCAGGACATTATTAACATGAATTTCTGGGAATATGGTAGATAATGGCTCTCCCCCATTATATGGACCCGGACAGTGAATCTTTCCCACACACAGATACACACACACACAAACACACACCAGCCTTGTCTGGGTAGGTTCCTTCGCTGGGAGCCACCAGCATATTTATCTCTCCAAAAAACGCTTACATTTTTCAAAAATGTTAAAATGTTATTTTTATGCAAAGACAGAAAAATTGTTGCTCCCTGAGAGAGATGCTGTGTAGTGCATCGAAATGCAAGTGATTGTCTTTAACGAGCCTCTGACCTATGAGGGGAGAGGGATGGGAACTACTTTTGGGCGGGGTGGAATGGGGGGGTTGGGGGTGGGGAGCTATGACTAGGAGAAGCTCATCCTGTGTATACAGAGGATGACAGGACAACATAGTGTTCACTGCATATGGGAAAGGGTGTCGAGAAATGGATATAGGAAGTGGAGGAAAAATGTCTCAGGTCATACTGTTCTGTACACTGGCACTGGCTAGCATCTAGTCTCCACTAAAAGCTCAGAGGGATTTGGCAACTGTGCGAAACACGTAAACGTGTCTATTATAACATCTAAGGACATCCTCGAAAGATCTTCAGCATTAACATTTAAAAAGCATTTGAAAAACATTCTAAACTGTTCATAAATAAAACAAACCATGAAGTGATTGTCTATCATAGCTTACTATAAAGATTATACAATGTATTGCAACTTTAGGTGGCAAACGTTTCATAAGCAGTGCAAGATCTACAGTCCCAGAGAGCACTCTCTGTAATGTGGAATGTGTTTCAAGTTTCCATTTTAATCTGAAAGATTGAATGTCCGATTGTCAGTCAAATGGAAAGAAATGATCGGTGGACATACTGGCGTATCCGCTCTAGCTAATCATGACTACCCTGTGATTGACTGTTCTAGAAGGATGAGGCTGAGCAGAGAAATGCAAGCATGAGGATAAAGCAGTGTGAAAGTTCTGTCTCCTCAGAGAGAAAGAGAGAAAGTATTCTTCATTTAAGATGCCCAGTGATTAGCATGGGCGTAGATTGTGCAAAATGAGGGGGATGTAGAGAGGAAGAGGTTTATGCAGTGACTGGGGTTCTTATATTCAGTAAGCCATCATGAAAAGACACCAAGATCGTTTTGGCTAGGTAGGGTGGAGCGAGGTGGTGGTAGGTTTAGGGAGGCTGGCAGGATGGCAATCTGCCAGAACCTTTTTTTCACACAAAATAGAATATTTATGTACATATCTTCACCTTGAAGAGTAGCCATAATTGTTTTTTCTCCTTCTTTTACAGTTTAATAGTTCTCAACTGAAAGATGCAATACCCTCTTCACAGATCAACAGAGCCCAGACAAGGTTTCTCAACGTACCGAAAGTACCCCCCCAGGTTTAACCCAATATTCTTTAACAAGTCTCATTTAAACTTGACAAATTCTGTACACATGAATCTATCAAATAAAAAAACACATAGACAAGGTATCAGCCACATAGGGCTGCTGCAGTTTTAAATTAGGACTAAAATATTAACAGAAAAATAAGTAATACTGGAATCCGCTCTGTACTAAAGAATATCTACAATAGTTTTTCTGAATCCACACAAATCCCTCCCCCACCTTCAATATTACAATATCATGTAAAAAAAAATCAAAGATAAACAAATTGACTTACCCAGTTAAAAGACAGCTTAAATGTGCTAGTTAAAGTCTGTACATTTCTGATCAGTTCTGAAGAGCCCCTTGGTCATGGGTGCATTATATACATTCTTTAGACTGTATCGGTGAATAGGGTTGGATAAGTGCTGGACATTCCTAGTGTTTGCGGCTGTAAGTGTCTGGAGGGTCCGGGCCTGGGGTCCGGGCTTTGCGGTTGCGGTAATGATGCGTTCGAGGTCACGTTTTGGTCCACTCTCTGAGATTGGACCGTAGGCAGTCACTTGGGTATGGTGATGGCTGCATTGGGGTCGGGATTGAAGAGCTCCTTGTAGAGTGGGGGGAAGAGCACATTGACCGTCTCGGGATGAAGCTGCTGGAAGGCCTGTAGCTCCTCGGTGTGGAGAGTACACAGGGCCGACAGCGTGGGGATCCGACCAATCAGCTACAGAGGACAGAGAGGAGTCAGCAGTCAGGGGTGATGGGTCAAGAAGTCTCAGGCTGTACAAACCGCAGCTAAAGCGAAAAAGGCTTTCTAAAATACACTGCCATCCAGGGGTGTATCTTTCACTGGGGAAGGGGAAATCCCCCACACATTCTGAAATTGCATTTTGTCCCCCCCAGTTTTATAATTGGAATGTGATACAAAACGAGGCAACGGTGTGCTTTAGGACCACGCGGACGCCTCCGAGCGGTCAGGTAAGCTGTTTGGAGTGTTTATCCGACTGGATAAAAAAATATATATAATTGTCCCCCCCCACTTTTAAAACCAAAGTTGCGCCGCTGCTGCCATCTAACAGTGCCTAGGTGTGACGCTCTTCGATGTGAAGCCTCAAAACAGATGTACTGTATGAGGCTCAGTGATCTGTGTGGTGATGCGCCCTACCTTAGCCAGCGTGTCCTCATCCATGTGGTTCTTCTGCATGATGTGCTGCAGCGCAAAGTAGATCTTCTCCTGGAGCTTCTGCACCTTCCTGGGCTCCATCAGCCACGGCCGGTCTGACAAAGGAACACACAACCACATCACATGTCAATCAATCAATCAAATGTATTTATAAAGCCCTTTTTACATCAGCAGATGTCACAAAGTGCTGTACAGAAACCCAGGCTAAAACCCCAAAGAGGAAGCAATGCAAATGTAGAAGCACGGTGGCTACGTAAAACTCCCTATAAAGGCAGGAATCTAGGAATAAATTGTGTCTGTCTTACTACTAGTAAAGACAGCTTCAGTGATGCAGCACATGTCAATCACTGTGACAGCAGCATTCTCCAGCCAGGCACTGCCTCAGTAAGGTGTGCCTGTAGGTGGCAGCAGCAGGCTAGCTGTGGCTGTGTGTAGTCAGTACTGACCTGTGGAGATGAGCACTGCTGCGGAGAACAGAGCGATTTCCTCCTCAGTGAGCTGCAGAGAGCACAGACTCTTGGCAAAGTCAAACACCGCGCTGACCAGGTCGTCACAGCCTGAGAGAGACATTGAAGAGGCGGTCAATTCATTGTCAAAGTTATATCTTGTCCAGAGCATTATGGGTACTGTAGTACATCATGCTACTTTAGATGACAGTTGATGAGGTGGTACAGTAGCGCTAGCAGCAGTGCCTTACCTAGAGCTTTGAACATCTGCATGCCCCCGTACTTCCCCTCAAACAGCACTGTGTTGTTGAGTGGGTTAAACGCCCGACACATTCTAACCAGGACCACCTCCAGACAACCTAGATAGAGAGAGAGACATTGATGACTTTTTGCTAATCCAATATGTTTTTCATGTTGGTTCATCATTTTTTTTTTTAAAGGATGTGGAAACGTGGTTGTTTCAAGCAGCTTGTTTCCAGTGTGTCAGCAGTGTCAGCTCACCTGACTTGAGCAGAAGGATCTGGTCGTTCTGGCACAGCTCCATGAAGCCTGAAATGCGCTTGGCAAACTCCACCACATACTGGATGGCATGGGTGATCTGGATGGCACACTGCTGCCACAGCATGTCTCGTGTCTGCAGAGAAATACACACGTTGGCAAGTTCGGGACTTCTGTGCAGACCTATCGACGCGTGTTATGACAGCTCATATACACACTTTTCAAACACTGCTATAGCACTTCTGCAAGTGCAAATACGTATTTAACACACATGTTTATGCCACAGGACTATGCACACAACAAGACACGCAGAGTTGTATTTGGGTAAGTCATCCCTTTTTACAGTTCAATGAAGTACAATACAGGAATTGGGAAAATGCATACTTAGAAAATAGTCAGCTCCCTCGCTACTCAGAATATCCAAAGTACAATATCAGCAAATTGCTTTTGTGTGTTCTATAGTGTCTGTCTGTAAGATGAATCTCTATGGAAAATATTTCAAAGGGTTCTTCTGTAATGACCCATAATCCATTAGACACAGAGGAATGAGAGAATTCACGGTGATATAAAGGAACTAGTGCTGTTTCACGCACGCGCGTGCGCGCAACACACACACACACACACACACACACACACACACACACACACACACACACACACACAGGCAGGCAGAGAAAAGGAGCGAGAGAGAGATAGAAACAGAAGAAGGAGAAACGAGCAGAGAAAGAGAGAACTTGAGACAAAAAAGAAAAAACAGAAAGAGAGGGGGGTGAGATTCTATAGACAACCAGAGTTTGGGAGAGAATGAGGGCATTTGGTATAGGGAACAAAAGAGACATTGGATGACAATAGAGTAGGGAGGTGCTCAGAGGTTGTACTGTAGGTTAGTGAGCAGTGTAAACTTGGCTGGTCACAAGGAACACACACACACCACAGGAGGCTGCTGATGGGAGGACGGCTCATAATAATGGCCGGAACGGTGCAAATGGAATGGCATCAAACACCTGGAAACCATGTGTTTCATGTATTTGATACCATTCTACTGATTCTGCTCCAGTAATTACCACGAGCACGTCCTCCCCAACTAAGGTGCCACCAACTTCTTGTGAGGTAGACACACTAGTCACACTCACTTTGCTCTGGTACATCTTGATGTCATCGTAGGAGTGTGTTTGCCAGGCCAGCTGCTGGAGCTCATCTGCTGTGTATTGACATGTCTCCAGGTGAGACTTTATAATGTTCTGGGCGATACGATCTATGGAGGGAGAGGGGGTGAAGATACAGAGTCAGACACACTTTGATCACAATTCTAGCAAAACGGTAGCTTACCATTCATTGTCTATGGAGCATGAAACCGATGAACCGTACATATGCTTAATGAAAACTTTATTTAACTTTATTCAACTTCCGAAAGTTTCAGTCCTCATGCAACTTTCTATGTAGTCTCGTCCACCAGCCTGGGGACAAAGTTTATTTTTATGTATCTGAATTGTAGAAAAAAATTGTTGGGCTAATTGAAACGGGGTGTAGAAAACAGCAGAACGGATATTTTAAATAATCAGGTAATGTATTGTATACCCCCAATCCGAGTATGTGACAACTCCAATATAGAGTGCACCAGTAAAACTGTGTTCAGCCGAGTTGACATTGCAACCTTAGTAAGGCAGGCAACAGTCAAGCTTCACTCTGCAATCTGACAGGGTGCTTCTTGCATTGATGGGCTGAGCTTAATTTGATGCAGGGTCAGCTCACTCACTCGCAACCCCCCCCCAAGAAAGTCTGATCTCATGTACCTCACACAGCTTATCACACTGACAGCTTATCACTCTTAGCCTTGCCATTACACCTTCCTGTTCAAATCATCAACTAAGGCCTGGTGTCTTCCTGCCCCGTACTACACTCGGGCCTCATTATGTCATGCACCTAATGTTTTTGAGGGGGAACTGATGGTCCAATTGAACATCTGTGAATAAACTTAACCCTAACCCTTAGTTACCTAGCTCTCCCATGCTGACATTGCTTGGTGCCAGCTGACTGTCCTGGTAGGAGCTGTAGTTGAACAGGTTGGTCACAGGGGTCAGGTCGTACACAGGCTCCTGCTTGATGTGCTTCATGCCCGCCATGTCCAGGCCTGACTGATCCGGGGAGGGCTGGGTGGAGTCCATACCGTGGTAGTAGCCGCCGGGGGCACCACCGTTCACCTGGCCCTTGGGAAGCTCGATAACGTGGCCGTTGGCGTAGGTGCCACCGATCTCGTGGTTGAGGGTGCTGAGGCCATTGGTGAGGCTGGAGGAGTAGACGCGCGCCAGGGCCTCAGCCTCACCAGTCTGCTGCTGCCGCTCATTCAGGATCCGCTGCTGGTGCTTCTGCACCTCGGCGTACAGGCTGTCTCGCTGCTTCTTTGACATGCGGCCAAACTTCACCGCTACGCACAGAGGGAGGGTTCTTTATTAGTCACATTGTGTTTGGTTTCTCTCTCAGCTTCACCTGTGCTTTTACATTCTAGAGATTACAATAATATTTGACAATCTTAAAGGGATAGTTCGGGATTTTGTCAATGAAGACCTTTTATCTACTTCCCTAGAGTCAGATAAACTTGTGGATACCATTTTTGTTTCTGCGCCCAGTATGAAGGAAGTTTGAGGTAGTTTCTTTAAGCCAATGCTAACTAGCGTTAGTGCTAGCTTAGCGCAAAGACCGGAAGTCATCAGATACAGCTAGCATGCTAGCAGACGCTAGCTGTAACCAAATACTTTCAGTTTTTGCGCTAAGCTAGTTAGCATTGGCTCGCGAAACTACCTCTAACTTTCTTCATATTGGACGCAGTGACAAAAATTATATCCATGAGTTCATCTGACTCTAGGGAAATAGATGTCAAAATCACAAACTATCCCTTTAAGTAAGTAAGTGTCTACACTTGTGTTTGTGCATGTATTTGTGTGTACGTTCATGATTGTGTCTAAGCGGTCTCACCATCTCTGGACATTCCGAGTGCGAGACACTTCTGTAAGCGGCAGTGTTGGCAGCGGTTTCGGTTGGTCCTGTCAATCAGGCAGTTCCTCTGGCGAGGGCAGGAGTATGCAGCGTTGTTCTGCTGACTACGTCTGAAGAACCCCTACAGGACAATCACAAACACAAGAGCGGTCAGTCAATGTTTTGGAAAGATGGGAAAATAATAGAATAGAATAGAAAAGAGTAGGAAGGAGATGGCGGAATAGGAAAGAAGATATAAAACAAAATGACAGAGGAGGTTGGACAGAGGGAAAAACAGAGCTGTGTTGACAACTCACTTTGCAGCCCTCACATGTGATGACTCCATAGTGGATTCCTGATGACTTGTCTCCGCAAATTTTGCATGGTATAACTTCGATTTGGGCTGTGGACAGAGAGAGGGGGAGGGGAAAACACACATACCTGAGTTACATAACCGTTTTATTGTATCACACACACTTGCCTGTACTGTACCAGTGTTAATGGCCGCTCAACTTTTCCCCCACTGTCGGGGGGCTCATTAGTGTGTGTGTGTGTGTGTTTCTGTCACATATGACCCAGTGAGGGGGCACAGCACTCCCAATCAGAAGGAACCTCTCCAGTCAGCAGGTCACTGTGACATTGGAACATCCTGTTAATTTTAGCAGTGTCTTTTTTGTAGTGGTAATGACAGGAACACTAGTGACAGACTTTATGTCATGAGGACGAGCAGGGGTCCTTAGATGTGCTCCCAGGATTGTAGTGGGGTTACATCACCAAAGTATCTTCCTTTATTCACTCACTCGCTCACTCGTAGTGTAAATGTAGTGTACTGTAGGACTGAACTGTGTACTGTAGGTCTGAAATCGCCACACACAGAAACCATTAGGAGTGTCCAGTGACCACAGTAACCAGTGTAGCCACGTAGTTCATTAAGGAGAATGAGAGTGACAGATAGAGCGATCGATGGCACATATCTGCTGAGACTGCACACTCACTATAAAGAGATTAGACACTCAATCTAATCCTAAATGACTTCCTTCCTCCCAAGCTGTTTCCGTGCGCTGCACACTGGCTTATCCTAAGCAGCAATTCCCTAATATTCTCTCTGTACCTGAACCTGCACCTGGTAGAACCAGTTAAGCAGCTAACGTTAGCTAGTTAAAAGATTGGCTAGGTTGAATATACAATTGTGGCTAGCAACCTCAACCTAATAATTACCATCACAACACACTTAAATGGGAGGCAACAGTCATATATATATATATACACAGTGGGGCAAAAAAGTATTTAGTCAGCCACCAATTGTGCAAGTTCTCCAACTTAAAAAGATGAGAGAGGCCTGTAATTTTCATCATAGGTACACTTCAACTATGACAGACGAAATGAGAAAAAGAAATCCAGAAAATCACATTGTAGGATTTTTAATGAATTTATTTGCAAATTATGGTGGAAAATAAGTATTTGGTCAATAACAAAAGTTTATCTCAATACTTTTTATATACCCTTTGTTGGCAATGACAGAGGTCAAACGTTTTCTGTAAGTCTTCACAAGGTTTTCACACACTGTTGCTGGTATTTTGGCCCATTCCTCCATGCAGATCTCCTCTAGAGCAGTGATGTTTTGGGGCTGTCGCTGGGCAACACGGACTTTCAACTCCTCCAAAGATTTTCTATGGGGTTGAGATCTGGAGACTGGCTAGGCCACTCCAGGACCTTGAAATGCTTCTTACGAAGCCACTCCTTCGTTGCCCGGGCGGTGTGTTTGGGATCATTGTCATGCTGAAAGACCCAGCCACATTTCATCTTCAATGCCCTTGCTGATGGAAGGAGGTTTTCACTCAAAATCTCACGATACATGGCCCCATTCATTCTTTCCTTTACACGGATCAGTCGTCCTGGTCCCTTTGCAGAAAAACAGCCCCAAAGCATGTTTCCACCCCCATGCTTCACAGTAGGTATGGTGCTCAGCATTCTTTGTCCTCCAAACACGACGAGTTGAGTTTTTACCAAAAAGTTCTATTTTGGTTTCATCTGACCATATGACATTCTCCCAATCCTCATCTGGATCATCCAAATGCTCTCTAGCAAACTTCAGACGGGCCTGAACATGTACTGGCTTAAGCAGGGGACACGTCTGGCACTGCAGGATTTGAGTCCCTGGCGGCGTAGTGTGTTACTGATGGTAGGCTTTGTTACTTTGGTCCCAGCTCTCTGCAGGTCATTCACTAGGTCCCCCCGTGTGGTTCTGGGATTTTTGCTCGCCGTTCTTGTGATCATTTTGACCCCACGGGGTGAGATCTTGCGTGGAGCCCCAGATCGAGGAAGATTATCAGTGGTCTTGTATGTCTTCCATTTCCTAATAATTGCTCCCACAGTTGATTTCTTCAAACCAAGCTGCTTACCTATTGCAGATTCAGTCTTCCCAACCTGGTGCAGGTCTACAATTTGGTTTCTGGTGTCCTTTGACAGCTCTTTGGTCTTGGCCATAGTGGAGTTTGGAGTGTGACTGTTTGAGGTTGTGGACAGGTGTCTTTTATACTGATAACAAGTTCAAACAGGTGCCATTAATACAGGTAACGAGTGGAGGACAGAGGAGCCTCTTAAAGAAGAAGTTACAGGTCTGTGAGAGCCAGAAATCTTGCTTGTTTGTATGTGACCAAATACTTATTTTCCACCATAATTTGCAAATAAATTCATTAAAAATCCTACAATGTGATTTTCTGGATTTTTTTTTCCTCATTCTGTCTGTCATAGTTGAAGTGTACCTATGATGAAAATTACAGGCCTCTCTCATCTTTTTAAGTGAGAGAACTTTTTTTGCCCCACTGTATGACTGTTGCCTCCCATTTAAGTGTATATATACACAGTTGAAGTTGGAAATGTACATACACCTTAGCCAAATACATTTAAACTCAGTTTTTCACAATTACTGACATTTAATCCAAGTTATAAAATTCCCTGTTTTAGGTCAGTTAGGATCACCACTTTATTTTAAGAATGTGAAATGTCAGAATGATAGTAAAGAGAATTATTTATTTCAGCTTTTATTTATTTCATCACATTCTTAGTGGGTCAGAAGTTTACATACACTCGATTAGTATTTGGTAGCATTGCCTTTAAATTGTTTAACTTGGGTCTAACGTTTCGGGTAGCCTTCCACAAGCTTCCCACAATAAGTTGTGTGAATGTTGGCCCATTCCTCCTGACAGAGCTGGTGTAACTGAGTCAGGTTTGTAGGCCTCCTTGCTCACACAAACCTTTTCAGTTCTGCCCACAAATGGTGGCCACTCCAATGCCTTGACTTTGTTGTCCTTAAGCCAACTTTGGAAGTACGCTTGGGGTCATTGTCCATTTGAAGACCCATTTGTGATCAAGGTTTAATTTCCTGACTGATGTCTTGAGATGTTGCTTCAATATATCCACATAATTTTCCTACCTCATTATGCCATCTATTTTGTGAAGTGCACCAGTCCCTCCTGCAGCAAAGCACCCCCACAACATGATGTTGCCAACCCCGTGCTTCAAGGTTGGGATGGTGTTCTTCGGCTTGCAAGTCTCCCCCTTTTTCCTCCAAACATAAAGATGGTCATTATGGCCAAACAATTCTATTTTTGTTTCACCAGACCAGAGGAAATTTCACCAAAAAGTACAATCTTTGCAAACCGTAGTCTGCAAACCGTAGTCTGGCTTTTTTATGGGGGTTTTGGGGCAGTGGCTTCTTCCTTGCTGAGCGGCCTTTCAGGTTATTTCGATATAGGACTCGTTTTACTGGGGATATAGATACTTTTGTACCTGTTTCCTCCAGCATCTTCACAAGGTCATTTGCTGTTGTTCTGGGGTTGATTTGCACTTTTTGCACCAAAGCACGTTCATCCCTAGGAGACAGAACATGTCTCCTTCCTGAGCGGTATGATGGCTGCGTGGTCCCATGGTGTTTATACTTGCGTACTATTGTTTGTACAGATGAACGTGGTACCTTCAGGCATTTGGAAATTGCTCCCAAGGATGAACCAGACTTGTGGAGGTCTAAAAGAAAATTCTGAGGTCTTGGCTGATTTCTTTTGATTTTCCCATGATGTCAAGCAAAGAGGCACTGAGTGTGAAGGTAGACCTTGAAATACATCCACAGGTAAATCTCCAATTGACTCAAATTATGTCAATTAGCCTATCAGAAGCTTCTAAAGCCATGACATCATTTTTTGGAATTTTCCAAGCTGTTTAAAGGCACAGTCAACTTAGTGTATGTAAACTTCTGACCCACTGGAATTGTGATACAGTGCATTATAAGTGAAATAATCTGTCTGTAAACAATTGTTGGAAAAATTACTTGTGTCATGCACAAAGTAGATGTCCTAACCGACTTGCCAAAACTATAGTTTGTTAACAAGAAATTTGTGGAGTGGTTGAAAAAACGAGTTTTCATGACTCCAACCTAAGTGTATGTAAACTTCCGACTTCAACTGTATACACGACCATTCAAAAGTTTGGGGTCACTTAGAAATGTCCTTGTTTTTGAAAGAAAAGCAATTTTTTTTGTCCATTAAAATAACATCAATTTGATCAGAAATACAGTGTAGACATTGTTTATGTTGTAAATGACTATTGTAGCTGGAAATGGCATTTTCTTTAAATGGAATATCTACATAGGCGTACAGAGGCCCCTTATCAGCAACCATCACTCCTGTGTTCCAATGGCACGTTGTGTTAGCTAATCCAAGTTTATCATTTTAAAAGGCTTCATTACTTTTAGACATGAAGGTCAGTCAATACAGAAAGTTTCAACAACTTTTCAAGAGTCTCTAATAAAATGGGTTAAAGTCATGTATAGTATCCCTAGGTGTAAATTAGTAAATATCTTCTCAGAAGGTTTTAAACTGTCAAGTGGAGTAAAACAAGGTTGTCCACTATTGGCATATCTATGCTGGTTGAGAGAATGCCAAGAGTGTGCGAAGCTGTCATCAAGGCAAAGGGTGGCTATTTGAAGAATCTCAAATATAAAATATATTATGATTTATTTAACACTTTTTTGGTTACTGTATGATTCCATATGTGTTATTTCATAGTTTAGATGTCTTCACTATTATTTTACAATATAGAAATTTGTCAAATAAAGAAAAACCCTTGAATGAGTAGGTGTTTCCCAACTTTTGACTGGAACTGTACATATATATATATATATATATATATATATATATATTTATTTATTTATTATTATTATTAGTATTATTATTTGTTTTACTATTTCCCCTTAATCCTACCATCCCTCCCCTAATTGGAGTAAACTAATGGTCAACAACACCTAGGCTTCTACTTCCAGCTTATACATACTATATACATTTTACAGACACAATGTATTTTACAGTAGTTATATTTTGTTTTTAATCCAATCCTTCAGCTTCCCTCAACCCCTCCCATCTATCTCTCAAGACCATCCAGTTTTGATTTCTATGTGCCATATATTTTTCAACTGTGCTGTGACGTTTCACAAAAGTTCTGAACATTTCTATTCTTTCTATTCTCTGTAAATGAAAGAAACATTTTTGCCAAAAGTATTATTATATTATTGATCGATTGACTTAGATTTTTCAAATCACCCAGCAGTGCTATTTGCAGAGTTAGCTCTAGGTAAATGTTGCAGTCCTTCAGCCATTCCTGAACCTGCGACCAAAAACATGCTACATATGGACAGTACCAAAACAAATGATCTAATGATTCTGTCTCTTTGCAGCAAATGCTGCAGAGCTGGGATGGTTGTATCCCCCATATATATAACATTCTATTGGTTGCAAGAATTTTGTATGATCATTTCAATTGAGAAATTATACATTTTGAATCAGGTGTTGTTTTGCTGTCATTTTTTTGGTCCTTAAATGAAACTGGTATACTTTTTTATTTATCACAATTTTCTTTAACAAATGTTGGTCTGCAATGCAGAGCCGACAGACAAGTTCCTTACTTTTGCCCCCTTCCACTTGCCTCTTCCATTTTTACGGTAATGCTTAGTTGGTTGTACATTTCTGTGTGACATAACTCCACCAGTCCTATTTATGATATCATTTACAAAGATTATACATTTTTAAACATGTTTATTATTTAACATTACTATTAAAACAGTACTCACTTATAGTAATGGTTAATTGTTTACAAGTTGCTAGCTATACCATAAAGCTGTCACCAAAAACTACATATTTTCATCTTCTTCTTTGTTTTGGTAACTTCCTGTTCTTCCACAGACTCTGGCTGGACTAAAGACGACGCAAAGATTGAACATTTTCAAAGTATGCAGTGTCCGTCTCCATTAACATCCGGCACAACATAACGGAGTGTTTATGGGTATTATGAACAAGGCTTTAGGGCTCTATTCAATCTGGTTGCTGAAGCGTTACAGATTGCACGCTAGAAATTTAGAAGTAATTTCCAATTGAGGCGACATGCAGCATTTACAGTGAATGCAGTCTCGGCTAACACGGGAACATTGCCTTTAAATTGCCTTTAAACACTGAACATCAGTGATACGGATTGAATATAGCCCTATTTTCAGTTTCTGAAATAGTAATATTCCACAAATCTACGAGAATGAATAGCCTTCAGATTTTGTCTGAAACAGATAAAAACACAGAACTTTGATGACCCTGAGAATAGCACAAAACTACTAAAAACAAGGGACCCCACCTGGGTTGTGTTCATTAGGAACCAAACGGAAGAAAAATGGACAGAATCAGGAAGGGACTACCTGGATTTGTCCAATAATAAACACTAGTTTTCGTTTTACGTTGCAAACATTATTTTTACGTGTGCCCTAATGAACACAACCAATGATTCATTACGATCTGCAGTAGAGCAATAGCAGAAAAACTTCAAAGTACACAGAGAAATTACATCTAACGTTTTAGCCCAAGCTTCTCATATTAATGTAGTAATTTGCGGTCAAAGGCAATGTCCAAGAGTATGTCTTACCTATGGCATCCGTTTTCATTTTCCGTGGAGACACATGCATAAACACATGTAGCCTACACACACAGCTCTGTGTTGCAGCTACAACAGGATAACAGGTGTTTTAATGTGTGTGTGGTAATGATTTTGTGCATATGCATGTTGTGTGGGTGTCTGATTGGTTTACGTCCAGGTCCGAATTGGTCTGATGAGCATCAGCAGTGTTTATGGAGTGTTTGTTTGTGGTTTGTATGTCATCTGTGTGTGTATAGTGTCATAATGGGATTAGCTCAGGGAGATAATGACTACTCAGAGTTGTCTGCTGCCTAAGCTGGAGCTGTCTTGTACCTCTTTACCCAGGGAGGGACGTCCGACTCCCCTCACAAAGCCTGAGTAAGAGGGTCTGACTGCGGGTTTAATGACCATGACCTCTGTGACCCCGGAGTCTAAGACCATGTGGTGACACAAGGTTAGTTAGATCCTGACCCCACCCGACCCAGGACACTATTATGTTCCAGACAGACAGACAGACATAATTAGCAAGACAGAAACTGAAAGATTGAAGATAACAATGTCCGAATTCATGTATGGGTTATGGAGACTTCATATATTGTAACAGTCTTTGTAACATTCTTTCTGCCTCACGATTGTTCAGCCACACACTTAGCCACTCATGTGGGAGTGGAGAGGAGGTACAGTAGGGGTTAAAACTGATGAGGAGTAAGACAAGACCCTCTTGAGAGCTGAAAACCCTCAGCAGACAGGACAGTTTGTACTTACCCCCATTTATTTAATCTTCCACCTATTCCTTTCCCTTATCGATCTACAAGCCCTACATACCCATTGTGAATGCAAGTCATTAACTGTGTTTTCGGGGGGGGGCCGGGACATGTGTGTGTGTGTGTGTTTGAGGTCCATAGCTGCTGTGTGTGGACTGTGAGTGTTATGTAGGAAGGACTTTCTGGGTTTGTTCTAGAGGTGACCCATTTCCACCAGTTCCTGGCCAGTGCCAAACTGGGTCAGCGCAGCGGGCTGGACTGGGCCGGACTGGGAAGGAACACACACACAGTGTGATGCAGTGAAGATGTCTATTTATAGTGTGAAAAACAGGTCAGTTGTGCTTCAGGAAATGGCAGTAATAAACAGAGAACAAAACTCTTTGTGTTTGTGTGTGTGTTCAACCGCTCTCATTTACAACCACGTTCTGCTATATTTTTTGTAGCTCCTTTAGGAACAACTCCTAATTGAACTTCAAGGATGGACATCTTAAAAAACGCATTCATCAACTGACCAGTCTACAGTTTATAATAATGTTTTGAGGGGTGTGTGAACAGACAAAGATTATAATCCAGCTGTCAGTGTTTCTGTGTTCATGTGGGTGAGTGTGTATGAGTGTGTAAGCTTTTGGGTGATTTTGTGTATGTGAATTTGTGTGTAGGCGTCTGTATTCTTGTGTGTGGGTTTGAGAGTGTCTGTGTGTGTGTTAGAGAGTGTGTGTTTCAGAATATGTGTGTTTGTGTGTGTGTTAGAGAGTGTGTGTGCATAGCCACCGGGCCTGTCAGGTGGAATAAGGAGCCAGTCGTGACAGCTTGGCTGTTGCTAAGACGACCACCCACTCGCTTCTGTCGTCTGGCTGTCAGAGCAATGATTTGCTGAGCTGTCACACACACGCCTACAGGAAGTGATGTCACCAAACTCTGGAGAATTTCTTGCTTACTATCACCATCCTACCCTTCTTACTGCCTCCTCTCACTTGGTGAGTGCTGGTGCACCAAGTCAAATCAAGTGGCTCTAAAACTGTGTATTTACATAGTAGTAATGCAGACAGGTACATTGAGTGCAGTTACTACTGTATATATGGAACACATGCTTCAGGATCCTATTCTACATGAGTTTAGAACAGATAGACAGCATATAAATAGCAGATAAATAGCTGCATGAATGATTCCTAGGCCCTCTGACTGGCTGGCTGTGTAGGCGTGGCTGCCCTCTGACCCTCTGACTGGCTGGCTGTGTGTTATCCAAAGGTTATGTAAGAGTGCAGCGCTGGCGATTCCATGGCTAAGAGGAGCTCAGCCCCACAATCTCCTCAGAGAGAGAGAGAGAGCGCAAGAGAGAGACACAGACACCAACAAACAGACAGACAGACAGGTGGGTTACAGTAATGTAAGGGAGACAGTTTTGTAGTCTGGTTGGTGCAGTGAGTGATGTGTAGTGAACTGGCACGTGGAGTGTGTTAATTGATTTTTAATGAAGTGAGGAACTCCACTCAGTCTCCTGGGTTCCCAACTCTCTAAATAGAGCCTTAATTAGCTTCATTAGAAGAGATGGGAGCATCCGTACATGAGCACTGGCTTACCATTACTCAATTTATAAAGAACACACACACACAGAGGATATGAGCACAAAGCAAGACAACATCAAAACTTGAAATTGCCATGCGGTCTCCTGATTAAATGGGCGGATGTTGAAGTTGATGTGCTTGATGTACATATCCCAGAAAACTTAAAAATAGATAGGATGTTGAAACTGTGGAGAGGGAAACACCTGTCCATCTACAGGAATATTACCCAGATGAATGTTCTATTGATATCGCAGGTTCCATATTTATTCACTCCTGGAGTCAGTAGAGTTAAAACTAGGAAATATTAAGGCAATAAACCTCTCAAAATGATATTTAAATCCAAACTGGTTTTGCAGCAGGCTACTAAGAGAGGCACATCCAAGGTTTAAAGTGGTGATTTTGCCGTTTTACAGATTTAAAACCAACCATTTCCGGTGGATTGATAATGGATCCCTGCTTAAAGTATGATCCTTTTTAAATTAAGCAATACAGAGTTGGTGTCACGTCCTGGCCATAGATAGCCCTCTGGCTTCTCTATGGTGTTTTGGTCAGGACGTGACCAGGGGGGTTTTGTTCTATGTTGTATTTTCTATGTTTGGTTTTGGATGGTTCCCAATTAGAGGCAGCTGATTGTCGTTGTCTCTAATTGGGGACCATACTTAGTTTGTTCATTCCCCCACATGATTTGTGGGTTATTGTTTTTGTATGTGCTGTTGTGCGCACACTTATGTCCGATCTGTCGGTGCGTCTTGTCTTGTAGTAAGTTTCACTTCCATTAAATATGTGGAACTCCAACCACGCTGCGTTTTGGTCCGCTTCTGAGCGGACAGAATAACCCACCACTCCAGGACCAAGCAGCGTGCCCCTATGGTGGAGGAGAAGGTATTCTGGACCTGGGAGGAGATCCTGGGGGGCTGTGAGACCCTTCCTTGGCGGGAGTCGCCAAGGAAGAGGGGAGGTCAGCCATGACGCCGGGGTCCAAGGCCACAGTAGTCAATCCCAAGATATTTTTGGGGGGAGGGCACATGGGGCAAAGGGCCCGAAACTAGGCCAGAGCCACAGCCTGAATGGAGGAACATAAAGGAGTTTAGGCTGGGATATGAGAGAGAGGTTGTGGCACGTAAGGAGCTGCAATGCAGGCGCCGAGAGGAGCGTCTGCCCAGTCCAGTACGTCCAGTGCCAGCTCCCCGCACTCGCCCAAAGGTGCATGAGACCAGCCCGGTACGTCCTGTTCCGGCTCTACTCACCAGGCGTCCAGTGCGCAACTCCAGCCCAGTACGTCCAGTGCCAGCTCCCCGCACTCACCCAGAGGTGCGTGAGACCAGCCCGGTACGTCCTGTTCCGGCTCCACGCATCAGGCCTCCAGTGCGTCGTCCCAGCCCAGTACGTCCTGTTCCGGGCTCCACTCACCAGGCCTCCAGTGCGTTGTCCCAGCCCAGTACGTCCTGTTCCGGCTCCACGCACCAGGCCTCCAGGCTGTCGTCCCAGCCCAGTACGTCCTGTTCCAGCTCCACGCACCAGGCCTCCAGGGTGTCGTCCCCGGCCCAGTACGCCCTGTTCCGGCTTTCGGCACATCCAAAGTTTAAAGTGGTGTTTTTGCCGTTTTACAGATTTAAAACCAACCATTTCCGGTGGATTGATAATGGATCCCTGCTTAAAGTATGATCCTTTTTAAATGAAGCAATACAGAGTTGGTGTCACGTCCTGGCCATTGATAGCCCTCTGGCTTCTCTATGGTGTTTTGGTCAGGATGTGACCAGGGGGGGGGTTTGTTCTGTTGTATTTTCTATGTTTGGTTTTGGATGGTTCCCAATTAGAGGCAGCTGATTGTCGTTGTCTCTAATTGGGGACCATACTTAGTTTGTTCATTCCCCCACATGGTTTGTGGGTTATTGTTTTTTTGTATGTGCTGTTGTGCGCACACTTATGTCCGATCTGTTGGTGCTTCTTGTTTTGTAGTAAGTTTCACTTCCATTAAATATGTGGAACTCCAACCACGCTGCGTTTTGGTCCGCTTCTGAGCACGATCGTGACAGTTGGTTACAATTCCAATTTCATCCTTCAGAAGAGGCAACAAATATTACAGCAAATAATGTCTAAAACTCCAATATACTAATAGAGGAAAGACCAATTTTCTTGGGAGAAATGCATAAGGTATCATGTTTCTGAATGACATTGTAAGTAAGGATGGTAAAATTGTCACACAAGCTATTAACAAATGTGTATGGAGATGTATATTCAATCCAAAATTATAACCAACTCATTGAAGCTCTGCCACAAAAATGGCAATTACTCAAAATAGAAAGGAAGTATATGATTTGTCTGCCTCCAATGAAAAACAATGCGTGGCCTAAAATGATTAGTGTAAAATGTATCAGTTTCACTTAAAGTCAGAGGTTTGATAACTATGCCGCTTCAAATTAAAGATTGTTGGGAACAGGTTTTTTATGTGCCAAAACCATGGCATCGGGTTTATGAAATGATATACAAAACAACAACTGAAGCGTCAATCCATTCTTTTCAGTTGAAACTATTATATAAATCTGCACCACTTATGATGGCACAACACGCAGAGGGATGTCTCCGGTCACCATTCCTTTTCCTGGTAGCCATCGACTGGATCATAAGGAAGATAACAGGGAACAGGCGAAATGGCATACAGTGGTTTCTATGGACACAGTTTGACGACCTCAACTTTGCGGACGATCTAGCACTCCTGTCGCACAGTCAATAGCAAATTCAAGATAAAATACCAGACCTGGACACCACATCATCCCAACTAGGACTCCATATCCACAGAAACAAAACCAAGAAAATAAGTCTCAACAACTGTTCAGCCCCTGGTTTGACCGTGATCTTGCAAAGTTACTCCACCTCAAGAATTGCATTTGGCGAAAGGCTCGGCACACGCATACTCAGGCTGACTGGCTATCGTTCAGGCAAATGAGAAATAAGTGCACTCAGGCTATCCGGAAGGCCAAAGTTAGTTATGTTAAGGAGCAGTTCTCTCTCTGTGGTCTAACCCCAAGAAGTTCTGGAAAACGGTTAAAGACCTGGAGAATAAACCCTCCTCCTCACAGCTGCCCATGTCCCTTAGAGTTGATGATGTGGTTGTTACTGACAAGAAGCACATGGCTGAGCTCTTTAATCACCACTTCATTAAGTCAGGATTCCTACTTGACTCAGCCATGCCTCCTTGCCCCTCCAACATTTCCTCATCTCCCACCCCTTCTAATGCGATTATCCTAATGCTTTTCTCACTTTTCCCCCTGCCCCGCTACAAAGTTTCTCCCTGCAGGCAGTCACTGAGTCAGAGGTGCTAAAGGAGCTACTTAAACTTGACCCCAAAAAAACATCTGGGTCAGATGGTTTAGACCCTTTCTTCTTTAAGGTTGCTGACCCTATCATCGCCAAGCCTATCTCCAACCTTTTTAACCTGTCTCTCCTTTTTGGGGAGGTTCCCATTGCTTGGAAGGCAGCAACGGTTCGTCCTCTATTTTGCTCTGTTTATCAAAAGTGTTGAAAAAACTTGTCAATAATCAACTGACTGGCTTTCTTGATGTCTATAGTATTCTCTTGGGTATGCAATCTGTGCTGCTATTTTTATTGACTTTGCCAAAGCGTTTGATACGGTAGACCATTTCATTCTTCTGGGCCGGCTAAGGAGTATTGGTATCTCTGAGGGGTCTTTGGCCTGGTTTGCTAACTACCTCTCTCAAAGAGTGCATTTTATAAAGTCAGAAAATCTGCTGTCTCAGCCACTGCCTGTCACCAAGGGAGTACCCCAAGGCTCGATCCTAGGCCCCAGGCTCATCTCAATTTACATCAACAACATAGCTCAGGCAGTAGGAAGCTCTGGCATCCATTTATATGCAGATGATAGAGTCTTATACTCAGCTGGCCCCTCCCCGGATTTTGTGTTAAATTCTCTACAAGAAAGCTTTCTTAGTGTCCAACAAGCTTTCTCTACCTTGTTCTGAACACCTCCAAAACAAAGGTCATGTGGTTTGGTTTCCTTTATCGTAATCACTCCTCTTTCACCCCAGCTGCCAAACTAACCCTGATTCAGATGACCATCCTACCCATGTTAGATTACGGAGACATAATGTATAGATCGGCAGGTAAGGGTGCTCTAGAGCAGCTAGATGTTCTTTACCATTCGGCCATCAGATTTGCCACCAATGCTCCTTATAGGACACATCACTGCACTCTATACTCCTCTGTAAACTGGTCATCTCTGTATACCCGTCACAAGACCCACTGGTTGATGCTTATTTATAAAACCTTCTTAGGCCTCACTCCCCCCTATCTGAGATATCTACTGCAGCCCTCATCCTCCACATACAACACCCGTTCCGCCAGTCACATTCTGTTAAAGATCCCCAAAGCACACACATCCCTAGGTCGCTCCTCTTTTCAGTTTGCTGCAGCTAGCGACTGGAACGAGCTGCAACAAACACTCAAACTGAACAGTTTTATCTCAATCTCTTCATTCAAAGACTCAATCAAGGACACTCTTACTGACAGTTGTGGCTGCTTTGCGTGATGTATTGTCGTCTCTACCTTCTTGCCCTTTGTGCTGTTGTCTGTGCCAAATAATGTTTGTACCATGTTTTGTGCTGCTACCATGTTGTGTTTCTACCATGTTGTTGTTATGTTGTGTTGCTACCATACTGTGTTGTCATGTGTTGCTGCCTTGCTATGTTGTTGTCTTATGTCTCTTTATGTAGTGTTGTCTCTCTTGTTGTGATGTGTGTTTTGTCCTATATTTATATTCTATTTACTTATTTTAATCCCAGGCCCCTGTCCCCGCAGGAGGCCTTTTGCCTTTTGGTAGGTCTTCATTGTAAATACGAATTTGTTCTTAACTGACCTGTCTAGTTAAATAAAGGTTAAATGAAACAACAAATCCAAATTTCCAATCACCCTCAAATAAATAACCACTGGAGGACGTCAACTCCTTCACCTACCTGGGCAGCATCATCATCAAACAAGGCACGGCAGGTAGCATAGCGTTTATGAACGTTGGGCCAGCAACCGAAAGGTCACTGGTTTGAATCCCTGAAATGGCAAGGTGGAAAAATCTGCTGTTCTGCCCTCGAGCAAGGCAGTTAACCTCCAACAACCACTGCTCCCCGGGTGCCGATGACGTCGATTAAGGCAGTCCCATGCACATCTCTGATACAGAGGAGTTGGATTAAATGCAGAAGACACATTTCGGTTGAATGCATTCAGTTGTGCAACTGACCAGGTATCCCTAACTGAGGAGGACGTAAAGGCCAGATTACAAAAAGCAAGAATAACCTTAGTCTCCCTAAGAAACATCTGGAGCTCCAAGAATATAAAAACACATCTGTCTTTTCATCAGCAATGTTAAGTCAGTGCTGCTGTATGGCTCAGAAACATGGAGGACAACTAAAGTCACAATAACAACAACCTTCATAAACAAGTGCCTGCGACGCATCTTTAACAACAGATGGATAGACAGAGTCAGTAACATCGACCTGTGGGAGCCCACCAACCAGGTGCCGGTGGAAGAGGAGATCCAGAGGAGAAGGAGTGGCTGATTCGGCCACACCCTTTGAAAGCCCCCTCCAACATCACCAGGCAACTCTATCCTGGAACCCACAAGGGAAAAGAAAAAGAGGGCTCCCGAGAAACACCTGGAGGCAGGAGCTTGAGGCAGATACAAGGAGAACCAGTATGGGGTGGAACGAGTCAGAGAACACTGCCTAGAACAGAGTGTGATGGAGAGGAGTCGTCAATGCACTGGTGGAAAATGTACCCAATTGTCATACTTGAGTAAAAGTAAAGATGCCTTAATAGAAAATGACTCAAGAAAAAGTGAAAGTCACTCAAAAATATTACTTGATTATTTGGTTTTAAATATACTTAAGTATCAAAAGTAAATGTGATCGATATACTTAAGTATCAAAATAAATAATTTCAAATTCCTTATATTAAGCAAACCAGCCGGCACGATTTTCTTCTTGTTTCTTTTATTTACGGATAGATGGGCACATTCCAACACCAAGACATAATTTACAAACGAAGCGTTTGTGTTTAGTGAGTCCGCCAGATCAGAGGCAGTTGGGATGACCAGGGATGTTCTCTTGATAAGTGCGTGCATTGGACCATTTTCCTGTCCTGCTAAGCATTTCAAATGTAAAGAGTACTTTTGGGTGTCAAGGAAAATGTATGGGGTAAAAAGTACATTATATTCTTTAGGAATGTAGTGGAGTAAAAGTAAAAGTTGTCAAAAATATAAATAGTAAAGCAAAGTACAAAAAAAGACTCAAGTAAAAATACTTTAAAGTACTACTTAACTACTTTACACCACTGTGTCAATGCCCTATGTTCCCAAAGGAGCGATGGACCTAAGTAAGTAATTCTCGCCACAAATGGGGCATGCTCAATATATATGGCAACAAACAGTCAGCCCTGTTCAGACTCGTGGAAACATAATCAATAGATCATCACTTTTGGTTCTGTCCTTCGGTGGCTCACTTTTGGAGTCAGGTCCAGGAGTGGATGTTTAGTCATAATGTCTGTGTTCAGATGGACCTACAAACAGTACTGTTAGGAGATCTGAAAAACCACAATCAATCAATGGGAAATATGATTATACTCTTAGGTAAACAATAAGGGAAATCACAGTAGAAATGGTACAAATAGAGAGGTTCAGACTCTCGTAAGACATCACAGTAAAATAGAAGGATGTATTGCAAAAGGAAATAGTAAAATGGTTGTTGACTCGGGAAAGATGGGTTAGTCTGTGGAAATCTGAGTGTTGGAATTAAGATTAGAGTGATTGGTTGATTGGCTGATAAACTTGGAATCCAGTATGATTAGGAAATAAACATTATGTATTGAATTGTAATGTTTTCCACCAAGTCCTTCAACTAGGAAAGGGGGGGCATAATAAAACACATATAAAAAGTGGATTAGAAATGATGCAAGTAATGTTATTTGATAGACTCCTTACTGCTAATTTCATAGCTGATCTACACCCCCACACCACACACAAAAAGCATCAATACCAAGCGCAATACCAGCCCTTGTTAGAACAGCAATAGTCCTCACCGTGAGCGCCTCTAAAACTGCGGGGTGATCTTTCTACCACTAGGTGTTGCTGTATTTCAACAGCTGTAGGGGCTATTTGTGTAAGCATGAACATGAGGGGCAGATTGGACATGCATGTTTCATCTATTAACTAGAGGGGACTAGTTACAAAAAAAACACACCCGGGGCTGTACTATGTTCAGCATGCTGTTGCATGGGATGGGACCGTGGAATAGCAACAATAGAGGTTATGTTGCTACTTGCATTGCTGCTCACACACACACACACACACACACACACACACACACACACACACACACACACACACACACACACACACACACACACACACACACACACACCTGCGTTTTCACTAGGGTCAGCAACGGCTACATTGACCCACTTGGACGGCTCTGGCATCATGGCAGCAGCCGGGTATTGTAGGTAATTACTCAGACCTGTCTGTGTGGTTGGCACTGTCTCCATGGGCTCCGTACAGTCTGCTGGAGTGAAGAATAACGCAGGGCAGGCAAGCAGGGACCTATCCCCCGTCCCCCTTCCCTCCCCTGATGCCTGCCTGTGTTGTGGGGCAAACATGTCTTTGTCCAGTTGACAGTAGCCAGGATGCATCAAGGATGTTAGTTACTCCCCCCTTGCCCTCCTCCCCTCCCCTTATGTGTAAGAGGGCACAGGCTCGTCCAGTTTGCCGCAAGGCTGCAATGCTCTGTGGGTAATTGCTCATGGGGCAGGTCTGGGATCAGCTGCGCTGGGCTCATGGAATCCAGCACTGTGTTCCGATTGTACACCCCAGAGAGGGAACAGAAGGGGGCCACTGGCTGACATCCAACGCATCGATTCACACACACAGACACACATGCACGCACACAAAAGTGTACATATGTATACACACGTACAAATGCACTCATACATACGCACACGATAGTGTTTATATAGCGTTTATACATCCTATGTTTTAACTATAACTGTGTGCATGAGTATACAGTATTTTTTCTCCACCCTGTGGAGTATTTCCCACGTCTCCCTTGCATGCCTCCACCCCCCTGCCCACTATAAGTGAAGCCCACACAACACATTGTGGGGTTCCTAGTGAGTGGCCCTGAGATGGGGAGGCATGCAAGGGAGGCGTGGGAAATACTCCACAGGGTAGACCCAATCCCAACACCCCCAACCCATCCCTCCCACCCCCATGCCCCCTCAGGTCTATCTCTCAAGTACACTGTGCCATCTCCTTCCCAACACCATCCTCTGTGACCTGTAAGGCCTCTCCGGGCTTGACCTCTGACCTTTCCTTCAGGCCTGAGAGAGAGAGAGGAGGAGGGGGGGCATCGGACTGGAAGGAACAAGTCCAAGGATGATGTGTGTGACCACAGCACCTGGTCTCTCCCCCTCTACTCTGAGAACAGGGGTAGCCTACACACTGTGTACAGAGATAATGATAAGAATTATCCAAATCATGTATTTGCTGGAGTGTACAAAAATAAGTAAATGCCTGGAGCACATGGAGGCATGGGCACACACTGTCATCGTAGCATCCCGCCTATTCTGGTTTGAGAAAAAAATGATTTTGTTGTCATTGCCTGCTTCCTAACCCTCCCTTAACCTCACACTGTTCTTCCTATGGTCTTGATCCTAATTGTAGATGACATTGTGTGTGTGTGTGTTGTGTGTTTGTGTGTGAGAGAGGGGGATGGTAGAGGGGACTAATAGGGAGAAAGAGAGCGAAAACAAGAGAACTATAGCATTAAAAACCTGCAGATTCTTCCACATCTTGGTTGGAGGACACTAGCTAATCACATGGACCCAAAGGAATGGAGGCTAAACATCAATTACACTAAAATAAGTGTTACCGTAATCCACAGACAAGTCATTGGGCATACACAAATATTTGGACCAAACTACAACACTTGCCTTGGAATGTTAGTGTGTGTGTGTGTGTGTGTGTGTGTGTGTGTGTGTGTGTGTGTGTGTGTGTGTGTGTGTGTGTGTGTGTGTGTGTGTGTGTGTGTGTGTGTGTGTGTGTGTGTGTGTGTGAGTGAGTGAGTGAGTGAGTGAGTGAGTGAGTGAGTGAGTGAGTGAGTGAGAGAGAGAATGTGTGTGTGTGTGTCTCTCAGGGATGGACGCTAATAGCTCGCCTCAGGCCACAATTTAACTCAGTCTAACAAGGTTTTCCCCAAAGTGGCCCCAGGGGCATCTTTCGCAAAGAGCCAAATTGATCACAAAGACAATCCAAGTGTTCGCTTCACCTGCACTCTCTCTTTCCCTCGCTCTCTCTCTTTCTCTCTCTCTCACAGACATATAATATGACTATTTTCTGAAAATTAGTATGAAGGCACTGCTTAAAACAAAGAGGCTATAATGAAATATTACTTTTTTTTTTATAAGGACACTATTCAGAGCACTGAGGTTAGCGAAGACCTGGGTTAAAATACTATTTGAAATATTTCAAATACTTTGAGCGTTTGCTTTAGCCTGTCTGGAATACCAGATGGGCAGGGTTTATAATTGTGGGAGGTACCAGCAGGTCAGTACCTGCAGGTCAGTACTAGCAGGTCTGGTAGTGAGGTTCAAGATGAAGTGCAGCTCACAAGAGAGAAATAGAACTGATGATGCCCTGGAGAATCTCCTCGATGAGATTAGCTACTGACGTTAACACAGGCTAACCTTTGCCACTCACAAAACGCTAACCCCTATTAGAAGCTCATCCGTATAGTTGACACAATAAGTGCTATAAGTGTGCTACCACAAACTTCCTTCTATGGAATACGATGGTGGGCAATACCTTTTTAAAGCATCTAATTGAGTTGTAGAATACATGCTAAATGCATAATATAAAATAGTCTTCAGAAAAGTGCTTTAAGTAACTAAAAATGAGTTGCATCCATGGTAGCTATGGTCACCTTCTATAGGACGCTATTAAGTGCACAGAAATTCCACCTAGTTTCCTCCCAGGACATAGTAAAGTCTGGAATGTAACAGGGACATAACTCAACACTACAGCGCCTTCAGAAAGTATTCACGTCCCTTGACTTTTTCCACATTTTGTTGTGTTACAGCCTGAATTTAAAACGGATTAAATTGCGATTTTGTGTCACAATACACTATAATGTCAAATTGGAATTATGTTTTTAGGAATGTTTACAAATGAATTACAAATTAAAAGCTGAAATGTATTGAAATGTCTATAAGTATTCAACCCTGTTGTTATGTCAAGCCTAAATAAGTTCAGGAGTATTAATTATAAATTATATTATTGCATGGACACACTGTGTGCAATAATAGTGTTTAACATGATTTTTAAATGACTACTGCATCTCTGTACCCCACAAATACAATTATCTGTAAAATACTGAATAGAAAGTCTTATGTTTGGGGCAAACACATCACTGAGTACCACTCTTCATATTTTCAAGCATGGTGGTGGCAGCATCATGTTATGGGTATGCTTGTCATCGGCAACGACTAGGGAGGTTTTTTTAGGATAAAAAGAAACGGAATAGTGCTAAGCACATGCAAAATCGTAGAGAAAAACCTTGTTCAGTCTGCTTTCCAACAGAGACTGGGAGACAAATTCACCTTTCAGCAGGACAATTACCTAAAACACAAGGCCAATTATACAGTGGTTGCTTACCAAGATGACATTGAATGTTACTGAGTGGCCTAGTTACAGTTTTGACTTAAATCGTCTTGAGAATCTATGGCAAGACATGAAAATGGCTGTCTAGCAATGATCAACAACCATCTTGATAGACCTAAAGAATAGTGGGCAAATATTGTACAATCCAGGTGTGCAAAGCTCTTAATGACCTACCCAGAAATAATCACAGCTGTAATGGCTGCCAAAGGTGATTCTAACATGTACTTATCTAATCAAGATACATGTGTTTAATTCTCAATTAATAATTAAAAAAATTGTTAGAATGCTGATGGCTACTGTAATGCCTCTAGAAAGTACAGCTAAGGGTGCTGCCTGGCTTCACACTGTGTCCGAGAAATTGTATTAACTGTTTATTAGCTGTTTATTAGCTGTCATTGTTGAATTGTTAAGTATGACACCGCATAGACGCACGCACACACACACACACACACACACAGATGGTGAATTGCACACATCCAGAAACCTGAATTAACAGCTCACACAATCTGATTGTACCATTACATAACTCTTCTTAAGTCTCTCTCTCTCTCTACCCCCATCTTTCTTTATATTTTTCCTTTCTCCCTCCTTCTCTCTTTCCCTCTCCCATCTCTCTCTCTTCCTTGCCTGTTCTTGTATCCATGTGATTCACATCATGATGCCTACCACCCACAATAGACACATCTAGTTACTACTGAACAAAAGTGAGCTGATGAGGTCAAAGTTCAATCCCATATTGCACCACATCACACTCCACCGTACTACCAGGGTGCCTCTGCTACCACCACCAGCCAGCGTATGGATACACTGCATAATTGAGAGCTACTTCCAGTGTGTTTAACAAGGACATACTAAAGAGAGAAAGCCCTTTTCTTTAACTCAGGGTCGGGCAGCACTGGGTGATAGCAAGAGATCCCTCCCAGCCTATATAAACTAGATGCAATGTACTGCTAGTCACGCACACGCACACTCTCTCTCTTTCTCACACACACCCCACTGACTGAACATATTCCATCCCTCTCAGCGGGGTATCGCATACAATCCCTCAGACACTGAGGAATAAAATCAACACGGAGCAATCGCTAAGTAAGCACGCTTGGATGCCACCCTCACACTCAGAACCACTGGGACCACACACTGATAGAGAAGCACGGTCTACAGGCTGCTGTTAACCACATTATCTCAAACACACTGATAAGTCAAACATGCAACAGCAGGCAGACACACACACACAAACCCTCACACGCACACACACATTAGCTCTCTTAATTTGAGTTGAGAGCATAAGTGATAGAAGAGCAGACATGTCGAGTGAGGAGAGACAGGGATACAGGGTTAGAGCAAGAGCAGTGGTGTAAAGTAACTAAGTAAAATGTCTTTGAAGTACTACTTAAGTCGTTTTTTGGACTATCTATACTTTACTATTTATATTTTTGACAGCTTTTGCTCCACTACATTCCAAAAGAAAATATGTACTTTTTACTCCCATACATTTTCCCTGACACCCAAATGCACTTGTTACATTTTGATTGCTCCGACAGGACAGCATTATGGTCCAATTCACGCACCATCAATATAGCATGTTGTCATCCCTACTGCCTCTGATCTGGCAGACACACTAAACACAAATACTGTGTTTGTAAAATATGTCTGAGTGTTGGAGTGTGCCCCTGACTGCCCATAAAAAAAAGTTAATCGGCCGTCTGCTTTGCTGAATATAAGGAATTTGATGAATAGCTTTTACTTTCACTTTTTACTTTTACTCAAGTATGGCGGATGAGTACTTTTTCCACCACTGTACTTAAGTATATTTAAAACCAGAAACTTTGAGAATTTTACTCAAGTAGTATTTTACAGGGTTACTTTCACTTTTACTTGAGTCATTTTCTTTTAAGGTATCTTTTCTTTACTTTTACTCAAGTATGACAGTTGAATACTTTTCCACCACTGACCAAGAGACAGAGGGGGATAGAGTAACACAGTTACAGATAGAGAGGCTATACATACTGTAGCCATACGTGGAATAATTGGGTGCAGTGTGTGTGTGTGTGTGTGTGTGTGTGTGTGTGTGTGTGTGTGTGTGTGTGTGTGTGTGTGAGTGTGTGTGTGTGTGTGTGTGAGAGTAATTGTGCAACGCCTCAGTGTGGAGGATTAGCTCTCCTGGCCCAGGCTTTGAGTAATCTTTCCCCCAGTTACATAACACTGGGCCATTAGTCAGTAACACACACACACACTCATACATACACATACATGCTGTACACATACACACGATGAGTACATTTTCCTCTATACTGTTTCCTCACACCAACTAAGGTGTTGAGTGCTCCTTCCCCACAATGAATGCTACCCAATGAAACGAAGTTTTATGTTCCTAATTATGACAATATAGAGAATGCTGTTCAAGCTGTGGGTAATGTTGATGAAGAGATGAGATAGATCGTGTAATGTGATATAAATGATGTGGAGCAGATTATGTAAATTAAACTGCACCACAGTATAGATTATGTTGTGGATTGCTTCCGTAGGCCTTCAGGAAGCATCGATCTCCTGATAACGCCGGGATTGGCTGATCAATGCAGATGCAGGATGCCTCAAATTCTATTGGCATTGGGACCTCATGCATGGCATTGTGGCTATTTGTGTTTTACAGGCCAGAGTTGAGAACAGAGTGGGTGTATGTGTTTGTGTGTATTTGTGTGTGTGTGTGTGCACGAAAGAGAGAGAGAGAGAGAGAGAGAGAGAGAGAGAGAGAGAGAGAGAGAGAGAGAGGAGAAAGAGAGAGGGAGAGAGAGAAGAGGAAGATGTAGAGAGAGAGACAGAGAGATGATGGCGTGTGGCGTGTGGGGCCTTCTGTGGTGCCGTCTGTAGATTATGGAGTGTGTTGCCGTCTCACATCTACCCACCACACCCCCTTTGTCATCCTCCTTTCTCTCTCTCTGGCATTCTGTATTTTCCAATAGAGAGGACGTGTGGGAGATTGTGATTGACACCTTTCACTCACAGAGAGGATCACATAGCCCACACCCAACCCCTGACCGATCCCCCTCCTGCTCTGGACTGAACTCATTGACCTATACGGTCTATGGGAGGGTTAGCCTGTGTGAAAATGGCATTGCATTGCAGTAGTGTGTCATTGTGTGTCTGTGTGTGTGTCTGTTGGTATGCATTTGTGCATGTACACACATACATACATATACATATTATTAAATCAGGTGTTTGGTCACCTGTGGTAGGCTTATGCATGTATGCGATATCTGTGAGAATGTGTGTGATCATGTGTGTTTGCCTGTGATGTGCGCAAGTGTGGTGGCATCATTATATTATACTGAAGGTGTATTTTGGGGGGTCACCGTGGATGAGGGTGGGAGTGTACAGTAAGGGTAGGTGTAAAGGCGCACGTGGTTCCAGAAGCCCCCAGGCCAAACATAATCAAACCGAAAGAAATGAACCCATCTGCAAATATGATTTTTTTTTTAGGTTAACCCTAACCCTAACCCCAAAATGAAAAATTATTCAATTCGAAAGCACAATTTTTTAAATAAAAAAGTAGGGTGTTCGATGATTAGAATGATTACAGAACTTGTATAAACCAATTATTAACGATAGGCTTATAGCCCTCTCAACAAAATGGCTTTAAGTGATTTAATTGGCAATGAAAATGTATGGGGGGGCTGAACTTGGGAAACAAAATGCTCGGACCCCAACCATTAAATCCTAAAGACGAGGTAACGGAATCGAATCAGCCAAATTAAAATAGCAACAATTAATCAAGAGCACGTAAAAAACATTTGACCCTGAGCGCGATCTTTTTGTTTGTGTTTCGGAGCATCAGGTTATAACTATTTTCAGAACGTTTCCTTCTTGTCATTGGATAACTGCTTGTCATTAAAAAACGGAAATTGAACAGTATAAGACGAACACACATATGAGAATAATCTGGTAATAAACGTTTCTCTTTTTCGCCGCAGCGTTTTCTCCCTCCCTTGGTTTGTTTTGATGATCATAGGCTACATCATCGTCCGTCGGTCAGCCGGGACAGAAGTTTTGACAATTGCTAAATGATAATTAAACAAGGCATATGAGGGGGGCTCTATTTTTCATAACCTCGTGGATGTTTCTCTGTGAGCAGTGTAGATTCCACAGGCTGCGAAGGCCTGGGAGAGAGGCCGCGTGGCGCACACTGATTTAATTCTATCTGACAAACCCTCTGGGGCGTTCAGCAGGATAGATGAAGAGAGGAAGACAGGGGGACAGAGAGAGACGCTTCGGGCCCTCTTCTACCCACCACAGCTATAAAGTCGGAGAGTTCGGCATCCCCCCAAGAAGCCCATGCACGAGAGTGGTCGCAAGGCCCAATAAAGTGTGCGTGTAGGCTAAAATTATTGCAAGGTGGGCGGGGAGAGACGAGTTAAATCCTTTGCGAGAGAGAGACAGAGAGAGAGAGAGAGAGAGAGAGAGAGAGAGAGAGAGAGATTTGTCCTCCCCAAAGTTTTCTTCCTCTTTTTTCTCCAGGGTTATAAGAGAAGGCCTACTAAAGAGGTGTATTTTAATCCATCTAATGTTGAATGAAGCGCTTGATTTTCAAAGACAAATAGCAATAGCATTGGACACGATAATAGTCATGTAAAAATAGGAAAATACTGTTAATTAATATCACATAAATATAGTGGCACTGAAAAAATATTAATTAATTAGTCTAAATATTGTCTTATAGCTATAACTTCAACAATGGGCTTAGAATCATAATAATTATTATTTTAATGTTATTTATTTTAAGAGTCATTTCTGTACGGGGCATGTTGTATCTTTAATGATGACAAACTCAAATTAAACTCTCCATTGATAATCGATGTTTAACGTTAAATTGCCCATAATTCAGTACAATTTAGTTTAACTACACGTTATTAATATCAACACAATGGCGTTTTTGTATCATTTGTCATAGGTCTATACACCTACAACGAAGGAATGAGAATGCAGCCTGAACAACAGACGCTATAGACTACCTCTAAGTGAGGCTATCACCTGTCTTTCATTGAACAAACGGGTTACTTCATTTATACTTTTACACTATCATAATATTTCCTGTAGTCTTATTTTCATCACGGGTTTCCGTTTAAGTGATGATAGTTATTTTACAAGTCACAAGGTAGCCTATAGGCTAGTGATCATAGACCTATGCAATTTGACAACAATTGGTCATCACGGATATTTTCATTTCAATTATTGGACAGAACAGCATTGCCACTATGTTTTGTTAGTCTGACATAAATTGTAGGAGTAAATTGTAAAATAGGAGAAAGAGGGAAAAAGAGTGAGAGAGCTGTGGATTTAACTTTCGTCTCGAAGACATCTCTCTCTCTCTCTCTCTCTCTCTCTCTCTCTCTCTCTCTCTCTCTCTCTCTCTCTCTCTCTCTCTCTCTCTCTCTCTCTCTCTCTCTCTCTCTCTCTCTCTCTCTCTCTCTCTCTCTCCCGTGTGTGTGTGTGTGTGTGTGTGTGTGTGTGTGTTGGACGTGGGGGGGCACTGATGTTGCATGTCGATGTTTACGGAGCGGTGCTTGACTGATGGAAATGGGTTAGTAGAGCGCACTCCAACACAAAACCTCCTTGCTTGGCCCTATATCACCACGGAGGTCTGTAGGACACATCCTATACATGGAAAACAATCTTATATTTGGGGTTCTGATGGGGTACGACAGTTGAACTAAGCTCACGAGGCATGTATAATTTATATTCTTCAAGAATCAATGGGTACATATAATTTCTAAATCCATAAATGGATGCTGCAACTGCAGATTGCCCTTTAAAGAATAAAACGTCGTTACATTTTTTAGAGAGCAAACATGTATAGGATGTGTGTCCTACAGACCTGGTACTATAGGGCCAAGCAAGGAGGTTCTGTGTTCCAACGTGTCATGCGCTCTTCTAAACCATTTACATTTCCCCAGCCCCATCCCTCAGCTTTTTACCGAAACAGGGGTGGGAAAGGCTTTGTTATTGTTTCAACTGCGGATTGCCGCTTTAAATCGTCAGTGGCAATAGTTTACGGAAATAGTTCACGGCAATAGCAAATGATGTCCTTCGTGAAGATGGCACACTATTCAGCCAGAGCATCTGAAGTCTTGACGCTCCTCCAAACTAGATAGTGTTGAGTTAACTCAGAGTTAACTCCAGCATTGGGACGTTAACTCACTTCTACAAGGTGTTTAATGGGCCATACATGGACGTCTCATGGAGAACAACACACACACACGCACACACATTATAAAGCTCCGAATAGGTTACTAAATAGTGAGACTAAATTGTAATATTATCCTCATGCTGGGGCTAATAGTACTTGAGTCATGAGCAAGTTGTGAGGAAAAAAACTTCCCTAGTAAAGTTTACACAGCGCACACACAACAGAACTACAGTACCGAATGGATGTGGGGAATACCAGTGATGTGAGTGGGTAGATGCGCCCGCTATTTAAATGAGCTGTCAAAAGCAGTCGGATCCTTACCTCGCATGGTGGTGTTTGTGCGACTCGCTTCCGAATGCAGCAGTCATGAAGAAACAAACATAAATACTTTAAAAAGCTAAATCCTCGGGCAAAAAAAACCAACAATGTTAATGTTTGCCGTCGTCCACGTTCATTCAGGGAGTGTTGTTTCTGTGCAAAAGCATTCCAGACCAGAACAGGCTCGTGCTTGTTGGCGCGCCGGGCAGAGCGGAGCAGAGCGCGGGCGGTGGAGTGTGGAGAGGTGGTCAGACGGTTTGAGTCGTCCGCTCAGCGAGCATGCGGGTTTTCACATGACATCTGCGCCTGAACATCTACTGGAGGTTTTCACTGTTTCCCCCGGCGGAGGGGAGAGCGCTAGAGAGGTTTAGAGGAGCAGGGATTGGACTAGCACTTTCTGCTCCTCCCACTCTCGACGCCCGCTATAATGAGCCAGTGTAGTAGCCCATAGCATACAGTAGGCCCTAATCCAGCACGTACCTTCATAACAGTGATAACGTTATATCGTCCTCCCCAATATGGTGTTTACAAACAGTTAGTTAGCCTACAATAACACAGAATCCAACTACCTAACAACCATATTTATGCAGAATTATATAGTCTAAAGAGGAGCGTTTGGGTAAAGGCTGTGTATGCCTACATCATCAATAATCTTTAGAGTTGACTATGGAAATGGGTTAAAATCACACGTTTCTTTAATTTCACAGACAGTTTGCAGTCAAATAAATTATTCTGTAATGTATAGGCAGGCCTAAACCTCACACGTAGTTAGATTAGGCTATGTCAGTTAGACTAGCAAATCTTGAAATCCTTCAGAATTGGGATTTGAAAAATGGTTGAATCTAAATAGTTTATTGGTTACACAGTTCAACACTCTCGCTGGTAAATATTTAATATATTGGATGTTAAACACTGTAATGGCTGTGGAAAGAGAACCACATAAAAAATATTGAATACCTGCAATACATATATTGAAATGCTAAATGTTTATCAGTCAAATTTAGCTGTTTAAATGCTCATGTGCCAGGATAAAGGCTCAAATTATATTACACATGTCTAATGTTTCCTCTCTACTGCACATCAAGTATTTCCCAGTGCATATTTCCAGGGTGAGGGCGTTTATTTACAGTGCAGACGCTGGCAAACTATCCACTATGTGCAGAACATGTACAAAAGAAAATAACCAACAGGACAATTACAAAACAGGAAATATAAACTGTGGATAACGGAATGTAACTCAAATCGTAGTAGAGTACTCAAAATAACCAGGCCTCAAGTACTCCTGAAACTGTCAGCATGCCAACATTTACCTGTCTGATCAGGACAGATATTAAGGAGCTTACTTTTTCAACATGGCCTTCACCTGGACCATCGCCTACCATCATTTACCAGAGATGTTTCCATCAGATTGACTAGTTGCGTATATAAGTGTGGATATAGTCTATATGATGAGATTATTATGGACAAAAGAGCAACACTATTTTTATGTCTCAAACAGCAGCCAAGCAACGATGATCATGTCGCCAGAATAGGACTCTAGATATGTATTGGAAAGGAGCATCAAGCTCATCACCTTGCTCTTTCGCCACCCTGTGAAGTTCATCATCTATTTCATCTGTAGCCTAATAAACTGCATGCTTTCCCGACGAGTCGTAGCTGGAGGACCACACAACATATTGTGACTTGAAGTTTACTTCAATAAGATGGTTAATACTGTACAGTATATCAATATTTGTGCATAAAAGCGCTTCCACTGACATTTCTCGCATAATACATTTTACCGACACAAAAAGATCCCACCTCATCCAGCGTATTTTGTTTTGCCGACATTTGGAAGGTTCACTGTCAATTTTCAGTTTCCATCAAGCCTGTCATGACATTTTTCTCTGTACTTTACTCGCATAAAAACGTTGGAAACCTGGTTTGTGACTGACATAACAAGAGGAAAACTGCTGATGCCCAACCACGTTTTGAAATTGCACTTTGTGTAGTTTACTAATCTAATGCTCAACAGTAAGTTGAGACCCGACTGAGTTCTTAAAAAACAAAACACCTTGGTGCTGAGGCCCTGGGCAACCGCCTATGCCACTTCTGCACATGGCCTTCCCTGATTCTTCTTCTACCTACAATGACTACTAGCCTACTACTACTACTACTACCAGGCCTGCCACCACTATACGTTTCAACCTAAATAAAGGCACAGTATTTACCCCAATGCCTTGTTTTCATTCTGAGTATCCCAGCTACAGTAGTTCATCTTCTTTTCATGGAGAATATTAGGCTCTTGATGGACATACTTTGAGCACAGACGTGAGCACCTTTACATGCAAGAGTATGTGTTGGTTTTTAAACGCAGGCTATAGCCTAAGAGGTCCCACAAAGCCCTGTAGTCGTGGCGTCAGAGTGTTGGACCTGGTGAGGAGAAGAGAGAGAGAGTGAGAGAGATGGTAGGCGGGAGGGAGAGAGACAGAGCGCCCCGAGCACATCTCCACTGACCTACATTTCATCCTTTGCTTTTTTCATCCATCCTTTTTTTCATCTCTCATTTCTCTCGTACCAACAGCTCCATAATTGTGATGTAATGACCAAAGCAAGCGTGACAAAAGCCTAGACTGGTCAAAGTGAGATGGTCCTGAAGAGAGACAGAGAGACAGACATATAGAGAGAAAGAGAGAGAGACAAGGGAAGAAAGAAAAGAGTGAGCTGTGTCAAAATACAAAAGCTTTTCCTTTTTGTTCAGGCAATAAAACCTGTCCTCGTATGATCTTTGTGTGCGGTGATCTTAATGGCATACAGTAGAGCAAGCATGAGCTACTGAGCACTAAGGATCCATTAAGCAGGATTACCTCTCAAACTGATGCCTTATCAACGGAGAGAAAACCTATTGATGACATGGAACTGAAATGATTGTTCCTTGAGAAGGGAAGAAATGAGATAAGTAAAAAAAGAGAGGATACATTCTTCTGTCGGTGAAGGTTCCTCTAGATACTTGATGGAAGATAGAAAATAATATAAAATAATATTAATAGGCTTATCAAAAATCCTCCTTGTAAATAGTACTGCCGGTATACTAAATGTGTAATTCTGAATTGAAGAAGTCTGCTGCCGTATGGTGTCTAAGCCAACAAGCTCTCTAAAAATGATTTAGACATTTATCCATTTCGAAGTTGTTCCAAATGTCAAATTTCAAAGTGTTTAAGGTTAAGTTTAGGCATTAACTCAGAAATCTTAAAGTTAGGCATGAACTCTGAATGGTTAAGTTAAGGGTTAAGGTTTGCTGAAAACAAAAATCTCAAAAACAACTTTCTATGTCTGGATTTGAACATGTAAACTTTAGCATCAGAGACAGATGTTTACACACAACTATCACCCCCATCGCCCTAGTAAAACTGAAACCTACTTGAAGGTAACAGCGCTCACGGTTGCTCCTAGTGGCTGGTTTCCACGTCATCTCTCGACGTCCTCAGACATGGATGGACGTCGAATACTGACTTATATCACAAGTGACCTGGCTGGTCTAAGCAGAGTGAGAAAAGAACAGACCTGGCCATGCCCAATGGCTTAGCATGGAGAAAGCACTGAAAAGCACTCAGACCAGAGAGAGAATCCAAGGTCCCTCTCTCTCTCTCTGTCCGTCTGTCAGTCTCTCTGCTTGATTCAGTACTACTGCTTTGCTTTACCTTCTTGGGTTTATTATCTTCCTTATTCTATATGTGTGTGTGTGTGTGTTTGTGTATTTCTATCCCAACCCATCACATCCTACAATTCTGGCATCCTGAAGAGGAAGTCAGTGAACCTGGACTTTTTTCCCCTATCTGTCAGGAAATTTGTGCTACATACAGTTCTTATAACAACTCACACGTAAACACTTGCAGACAAGCAACCACCCACCTAAACACACACACACATGCACCACATAATTAAAGAGGATTTTGGGAGGACTATTGTGTGTGAGCAGGAACAGGAGAGAATAAACAATAGGATTGTGTGCTGGAGAGAAAGAATAAGATGTGATAGTCCTTTTTGGGGTAAAACTCATTCATACAACTCTGTCCTGCCCTTGAGTCGACCATCAGGAAGTTAACTTACATATAATTAGATAAGTTTCCTCCTGAAAATAAGAAATTAGGCCAGGGGTCTCTGAGGATTCCCCCTCTCGTCTCAAACGACATGTACAACATTGCCTTTTATTTTCTCCCGAAACAAGCAGGTGATTTTCACTCTATGAACGTGTGTGTGTGTGTGTGTGTGTGTGTGTGTGTGTGTGCGTGCGTGTGTAAATCTGTGAGGGAACATTTGTGTGCATAAATGGGTGTCTGTGTGGTACTATCCACCTTGAACTTTCTGAGTTGAAATGAAGGGGTTACCCCCGTGCTTCACAATCATCTACCGAACTGTGATATGACATTGACAAAGGTGTCAAAGTAGAGAGAGAGAGAGTAAGAGAGATAGCGAGAGGGGTAGGGAGAGAGAGAGATTGAAAATACACTTGAGAAATTTGCAGAGATATACCACAAGTGACATAGGCAATTTCTGGAGAAAAATTACTTCATCATAATTTAAATCCCAAAAAGAATCGAAAGGAAAGCCCTGAAGGAGGAAGGCCGTGTCACCTTGAGAAGCATTAGAGGAAACGTCAGCTCACACACACACACACGCACGCACGCACACACACACACACGTACAACCTAATTCACACATAATCAAAACAAGTATTCAAGCACATGCTGCATGCGCAAGCAGTATGCTGTTCATCATGTATGCACTTCATTATATTTGTAATATGTAGAAAATCAAATGAATATTATTGAATGATGAAAATGACTGTAGGATCTGATTCAAGGCACAGGCCTAATCCTATTCTTGTTAAACAATGTTGCACTCCAGTTACAGTCAAAGGCTGTGGTAACCAGCATCATCTCATCAAAGCTTTATATAGAGTCAGTCAATCCGACAAAACAGGCCTATTTCCAACACCATACCTCACAGTACCAATCATCTGATTTAATTGGATTTCTGTATTATCCCTGTTTTTTTCCACCCAAAACCATTAAGATATTCAATCTCGTTTTACTTTAAGTCAGTCGTTTTTTTTCCTGTCCTTATTTTACTACACATTGGAATATGACTGTATGGCCTGAGGCGCACTTTGAAAATAATTTAGTCGTTGATTTCGTTCGGAGAGCTTAATAAACGTCGACGTTGAAATGGTGAGGAATAACACTCAGAGGCTCAGAAGCTTTCCTTTTCAGGGCCTGTTGTCTGATACGTTCTGGATGGCCTTGGCAAGGGACACAATACATACTCTTCTTAGATCAGTTTCTAAGTGTTGATCACTTCATCCTACATCAATAATAATGGTTGTCGTATCAGCCCTTATTGGAAAATATCCTCTACAGCAGCTATGAGTAACAAAAAGGACCAAGAACACTGGCTCCAGTATAGAACCCCACAGTGGAGGTGTCATAATACCCAATAAAACCAAGAGGTCAAACAGGGAAATGGTTCCAATCATTTTTCCACCATTAATGTTTTGTGTAGGCTTACCCTGGTGTGACGTTTTGATAACTTTGTAAATCTCTGGGACATATTTTTCACCCATTTTGTTTTCACCCTTTCCTACAGACCAGGTTCCCAGAACGTCAAGGCTGTATGACACAGAGGAGCAGTCCATGGATCCTACCCCCCTACCCCCATACTCCCGGCCTCCTGCCTAGTGGCGCCGGTAGTATGGGAGCTGGACGCGGACATTGAGCAGGCGTTACGTGCAGAGCCCGCTTCCTCTCAGTTTCCCGCTGGTCGTCTGTACGTTCCGTCTGCTGTCCGTGATCGGTTGATATATTTGGCCCACACTTTACCCCCTTCTGGTCATCCTGGGATCGGTCGGACGGTGCGCTGTTTGGTTGGGAAGTACTGGTGGCCTACCTTGGCCAAGGACGTGACGGTTTATGTTTCCTCCTGCTCGATGTGCGCTCAGTGCAAGGCTCCTAGGCACCTGCCCAGACGGAAGCTTCACCCCTTACCCGTTCCACAGCGGCCTTGGTCACACCTGTCGGTGGATTTCCTGACTGATCTTCCCCCCTCACAGGGAAACACCGCAATCCTGTTCTCTGAGTCCTGCCGTCTCCTCCCTCTGCCCGGTCTCCCTACGGCCCTACAGACTGCAGAGGCCTTGTTTACGCATGTCTTCCGGCACTATGGGGTGCCTGAGGATATAATGTCTGATCGGGGTCCCCAGTACACTTCGAGGGCCTGGAAGGCGTTCATGGAACGTCTGGTGGTCTCGATCAGCCTTACCTCGGGGGTTTCACCCCAAGAGTAATGGGCAGGTCGAGAGAGTGAACCAGGATGTGGGTAGGTTTCTGAGGTTGTATTGCCAGGACCGGCCGAGGGAGTGGGCGGCGTTCGTGCCCTGGGCAGAGATGGCTCAGAACTCGCTTCGCCAATCCTCCTCTAACCTCTCCCCCTTCCAGTGTGTATTGGGGTACCAGTCGGTTCTGGCGCCGTGGCATCAGAGTCAGACCGAGGCTCCTGCAGTGGACGACTGGTTCAGGCGCGCGGAGGAGACATGGGACGCCGCCCATGTTCATCTCCAGCGGGCCGTGCTGCGCCAGAAAGCCAGCACAGACCGTCACCGCAGTGAGACCCCGGTGTTCCCACTGGGGGACCGGGTTTGGCTCTCGACCCGAAACCTTCCCCTCCGCCTGCCCTGCCGGAAGCTGGGTCCGCGGTTTGTGGGCCATTTAAAGTCCTGAGGAGAGTGAACAAGGTTTGTTATAGGGGCCTTCAGTACCTTGTGGAGTGGGAGGGGGTACGGTCCGGAGGAGAGATGCTGGGTTCCAGTGGAGGACGTTTTGGATCCGTCTATGCTGCGGGAGTTCCACCGTCTCCGTCCGGATCGCCCGAGGCCGGGGAGTACTGTCACGACTTCCGCCGAAGTCTGTGCCTCTCCTTGTTCGGGTGGTGTTCGGTGTTCGACGTCACCAGTCTTCTAGCCATCACCAATCCTCTTTTCATTTTCCATTTGTTTTGTCTGTGTTTTCCACACCTGGTTTCAATTCCCTCATTACATGTTTTGTATTTAACCGTCTGTTCCCCCTCATGTCTTTGTGTGGGATTGTTCATTGTAGTGCTTGTGCACTTTATGTACTGGTGCGTTACGGGCTATTTTGTGCCCATTTCATCTCGTGTTGTTTGAACCGTTGGGTTGTTTAATAAACAACTAAGTTTATTACCCAGTTTTGCTCTCCTGCGCCTGACTTCTCTGCAACCAGTTACGCAACCCCTACACTCCTGTAAAACTGACTAGGTATCCCCCTTTCCCTTTTCTTTCCCTTTCCTGGACATCATCTCTAGCTGACACCTTTGCTAACAGGTATTGTGTCAAATTAAGACTTGTTAAGACTTGTTAAGACAGTTCACAGAATTGTCAATTTAAAGAAATGTTGCCAATTTATTCATTACTACACTTAGATAACATTAGATAGCTCATCCAGAGATTCTTACCTTTGCCTCGATTCGTCAGTCTCGTCCAGATCATCATGGGATTTGTAGTTCTTTATGATAGCCACATTAGCAGCTAATTAGCGTTTCATTTTTGAGGGGTAAATATATGCAAATATATTGATAAAACTAATCTTGTCCTAGAGAGATTTACACGGTTAGCAAAACGTCACACCAGGGTAAGCCTACATGAAACACAGCCCTTATTTTAAATGTTTCTATAAAAATGAATGCCGGAAAAACTATTGGAACCATTTTCCTGTTTCACCGCTAGGATTTATGGGTATTATGACTCATCCTGTAGTACTCTATTACCGTTTCCGATGATTCAGTCTCCAATACTAATGTTTGCTATGACCGCGCGAATGTCATTAAAAGGTTAACTTTTTCATCGTTTTTCTTTCAGTAATAGCAGGAATTTCCACCATGTATTTATCTTATTTTCTTAAGGCATTTATGGCCTGTCACTGTGTTACGTCTATACCTGGAATTACAAAATCCCTATTGTTGGATTGATAACACACCACACAGGCCCCTATCGCTCACCACTTTATCAAATCCTGTCCACCGCTAACCTTTACCCTTAGACTTCTACCCTACCAGAGGGATGCTTGGCCAGAAGCTTTTACAGGGGACCAATAGATCCTCTTACTGTCTGTTCCACAGGGGCAGCACTAAGCACTTTAATCTGGAGATAGTGACTGTATGGATGTGTGTGTGTGTGGGGGGGGCATGGGCAGAAGAGCAGAGGCTCATGTTTTTAACCCCTCAATCGCCCCCTCTTCTTTAATCCCAAGTCTAGCATGGGGATTAGAAGGCAGTGTCCCTCACCACTGTTTGACAGAAAGCAGCGTTTCTTATAGCACATCTAGAAGATTACGCCTATAAGCAGTTTACCCGCCCCGCATGTGAGAATATTTCAGTCAGCGCGAGGCCAATGACTTTATATGTAATCAGAGCATCCCTCCATACATCCACCATGTATGATCAGGGCCTGGTATGTGTGTGTGTGTGTGTGTGTGTATGTGTGTATATACTGTATATGTGTGTGTATATACTGTATATGTGTGTGTTTGTATCCAGGTGTATCCAGGTGTGCCCATCAATGTGTCCCTATCACTCACTCACTAGACTATAGAAACACACACACACCATCATGCTAATACGATCATAACCTTTAACTGTTTGACATCTCTCTTTGTTTGGGGTGAGGTGTGTGTGTGTTTCTGTTTGTTTAATAATGTTACCAGATTTTAGTGGAAAGAAAAAAACCTTGTCGTGATACAGTAGACTTACATAATATACAGTATAGTAAGACTAATGTTAAAAATATGCTAAATATAGTATATTCCCAAATGTGAGTTTTGACCTCACATAACTCTTGATGTTGGTTCATTTACAGTATGTTGATTCATCTGACCACACTGAGGATACGTTTCTAAGTAAACACACAGTAATAATGGTTTTGGGATTTGATTGCTAATGTGACAGTGTTGTAAAATGAGGAGGGGACGCATCGGGGATTACATGATATTTCTCTGGTATTACGTACGCTTTGATGAACATATACTTAAGTCCTGCCTTATGTGCTGCTGTCTGGAACACACACACAAAAAGCACCCTGTTCCATTCACACACACACAAAGACCATTAGTACAGTCCAGCTGATCCTCTCAATACGCAGAAGAAAGGAGAGAAAAACATGTAAAGTCTTTGTCTTCCTCTGTCTGGCTCATTCTTTCTCTCGCTCATAGTTGGAGGGATGGGAAAGAAAAAGTGGACAGATTTGTTCATTTTAGTTTCTGGTTGAAGTGATAAACACTTTACTTTACATCGGCTATACTGTGCTGTTTCATAGAAATACAATGGGACCACTACTCCACCACAAGTACGCTAGATGTACACATTTCACATAGACACTTTTGTTGTTTTCATTAGAGATTTGTTGTGGTGAAACACAATTACAATTTTATCAAATTCAGTTGCTCATCATGTAAGTAACATGTCAACTACATTTGTTCAGAGTATTTGAATAGTAGGTTATTATGGTTTTTAGATATCATTACCAAATCATTGTTTCAACTTTCTCTAGGAATAATGCAGTAACACTTTACATGAAGTGTAATGTAATTGGAGGACTGGCTCTAAACTGTTTATAAACATTAGTTGAAAAGTTGTTTCTCTCCATGCAGCTCGGCATGAGCACCACGTGGCAGCAGCAAGTACAACTGCAAGTTTGATTGGCTTCTAACATTTGAAGACATTCGAGTGAGCGTTAACATCGAAGTCACAAGATGTGCACAGTTTCAGAGGTACATTGAGTGTTTATTACATTTGCATCAGAATTTAACAAACTGTAAGTATGTCATGGTACAGTACTTCGCTTTTGAGGGCAGAGTCTGAGATTCTGTGGGTGTTTCAGATAAGTTGCTACCTTCAAGAGGCGATTTGCGTTGGCCAATAGTTTTTGGACACTGTGCTTCTGGAAATCACAAAGTCCGTGCCACGAATGCTCAACGCAATGCTTGTTCATGGAAATTGCAAGGGAAATTGATTATACTAGCCAGGCAATAATGTTTATTGGGTTACGGTAATTTTATCGTACAAAATGGCAAGAATTTTAATACATTGCTGGTGTGAATCTAAACATTTATTGAAGAAACTATTTTATTTACATAGTCCACATGTCACGTTCAGGCCTGATTTTGACAGGCTGGCGTGTTTAGTTTTGTTTTGGTGTAGGGTTTTTTCTGTTCTAGGTGTTGTGTTTCTATGTTGGGGTAATGGTTCCCAATTAGAGGCAGCTGTGTGTCGTTACCTCTAATTGGGAACCATATATATGTTTGGGGTTTTCACTAGTCTTTTGTGGGTTACTGTTTGTGCATAGCTTGTTGTGTGTGTAGTTATGTTCAGCATCACGATCTTCGTTTATGTTTTGTTATTTTCCCAGTTACGTTTGTTTTAAATAAAATGTATACTGGAAGCATCGCTGCGTCTTGGTCCGTCACTTCAGAAGATCGTGACACCACATGTGTACATGATTTATGACTACATAGGCCCAAATATATCAAATCAAATGTATTACTCACATGCGCCAAATACAACGTGTAGACCTTACAGTGAAATGCTTACTTACGAGCCCCTAACCAACAATGCAGTTTAAAAAAATAGGGATAAGAACAAGAGATAAAAGTAACAAGTATTTACTAATATGAATGAAATTAACAGTTTGGTAATGTTAACAAGCTATTTAATAATGGCATATTCTACAGGCAGACAAAGTATTTCCAAAGATTCAAATTGCAAGGGTTTGACATACAGTTCTGTATATTGACCATTTAGCTCTTGCCTTTACAAATGACACATTTATGAAACTGGAGGTCGATGGTATCTGCTAGCATTGCTCTAGCACTAGCAAATATTGTATTAAAACTTTTGTTTTTGGTATATTTTAACATGGCATTCAGTGACATTATGGTATACAGTGCCCCTTGACCTTTTCCACATTTTGTTACGTTACAGCCTTATTCTAAAATTGAATGAATTGTTTTTTGAGACATTTTTGCTAATTTACTAAAAATAAAAAATGGAAATATTACATTTACATAAGTATTTAAACCTTGTATTTAGCACTTTGTTGAAGCACCTTTGGCAGCAATTACAGCCTTGAGTCTTCTTGGTATCACGCTACAAGCTTGGCGCACCTGTATTTGGGGAGTTTCTCCCATTCTTCTTTGCCACTCAAGGACATTCAGTGACTTGTTCTGAAGCCACTCCTGCATTGTCTTGGCTGTGTGCTTAGGGTCGTTGTCCTGTCTGAGGTCCTGAGCGCTCTGGAGTAGGTGTCATCAAGGATCTCTCTGTACTTTGCTCCGTTCATCTTTGTCTCGATCCTGACTAGTCTCCCAGTCCATTCCACTGAAAAACATCCCCACAGCATGATGCTGCCACCACCAAGCTTCACCGTAGGGATGGTGCGAGGTTTCCTCCAGACGTAACGCTTGGCATTCAGGCCAAAGAGTTCAATCTTGGTTTCATCAGACCAGTGAATCTTGTTTCTCATGGTCTGAGAGTCTTTAGGTGCCTTTTGGTAAACTCCAAGCGGGCTGTCATGTGCCTTTTACTGAGCAGTGGCTTCTGTCTGGCCACTGTACCATAAAGGCCTAATTGGTGGAGTGCTGCAGAGATGGCTGTCCTTCCAGAAGTTTCTCCCATCTCCACAGAGGAACTCTGTAGCTCTGTCAGAGTGACCAATTGCTCAGTTTGACCGGGCAGCCAGCTCTAGGAAGAGTCTTGGTGGTTCCAAACTTCTTCCATTTAAGAATGATGTGTGTTCTGTGTTCTTGGGGACCTTCAATGCAATTCCTTGGGAGTTTCCACGTGATTCTCATGGATTTATGGGACAGTGGAAGATTTAAAAAAAAATAATATTGCAGAGACATCATTCAGAATGGGATTCTGACGTTATATGTCTTGGTTGGAGTGTTTTGAAGCGCTTTCTAACATGCTTCAGAACTATTTTCATATTTAATTGTATTCAAAGGCAAGTGATGACTCAGCAAAACGTGACAACCAATTTTCTCTGTAACGAAACAAAATATTTAAAAAAGTTGTTTGGGGTATCAAATACAGGCACAGAAAGAGTGAAAATAAGGCCATGTAAAAATGGGTTAACTTCGCCTTTAACCATTTTTCTCTCATTTTGCTTCAGTGACTTACATCTCTCCTCATGCCCTGCTATCCCTTCCCCCTTTGGACCTCGTTCTGAATTATCCATACCAATATCTCTTCTTTCCTTCATCCCAGTCTTTCCTGTGCTCATGTCTGTACGTCTACAGTACGTCTCTCTCCCTCTCAGCCCGTCATCCCCCCCATCTCACTTTACTCTCTCATCCTCTCTCTGCTCTCTCTCCAGTTAGTCTCTATTTCTAAATCTCTATCACAGCCCTTCCTATGTCTCTCTCTCTCTCTCTCTCTCTCTCTCTCTCTCTCTCTCTCTCTCTCTCTCTCTCTTTCTGTCTTTCTCTCTCTCTCTGTCTCTCTCTCTCTCTCTCTCTCTCTCTCTCTCTCTCTCTCTCTCTCTCTCTCTCTCTCTCTCTCTCTCTCTCTCTCTCTCTCTCTCTCCAACCTCTCTCTCTCACTGTGTCTTTCTCCACTCTATTTCTGCTCTCTATTTCCAAATCTCTATCACAGCCCTTCCTCTATCTCAGTCTCTCTCTCTCTCTTTCTCTCTCTCTCTCTGTGTCTTTCTCCACCCCCCACCTCTCTCTCTCTCTCTCTCTCTCTCTCTCTCTCTCTCTCTCTCTCTCTCTCTCTCTCTCTCTCTGACTCCCTGTCTCTGTGCGGGTGTGCAGTGTTACTGTAGGATATAGGTCAGCGGGGCGGCTTGGCTGGCTCGTGTCTAGACTCAGCCTCAGTCTTGGGGGCATGCAGTCCCACAGTGAAGCACATTGACCAGCACAATCAGCAAAGCACAGAGGCACTCCAATGCACACTCCACTGTGTGTGTGTGTGTGTGACAAACATGAAACCTCACTTCCGAAACAGAAACAGGAGGGAGCACTAGGCACTCACGAAACAAACAAACCATTTGCACAAACACAAACAAACACATACACTCTCACATACATATGAACGCATGTATGTATGCATGCATACATGCACAGACGCACACACGCATGCACGCACACACACAGGGCAAGAGTGCTTGTTAGGGGGCCTCACAGCACAATGAGCATTACCAAAAATATTCACACCGTCTGCGCTGAAAAAATGTACCCGGCGAAATGTCAGTAAAATGCCATTAGTTGATATTTACATAGTAGACAATATAACTACAGGCAGTCTTTACATTTATATGAAATTCAAAGGATGCATCCAAGCAAATATAGGTATTCATGAATATACATTTTACATGTAAGCATGCAGTACTTATATGGAAATTAAACCCAGCTATTTCAAATAATGAATTGAAATCAGCATGTCTACAGAACACATGTGCATAGTATACTGTCAGATAGTAGTAGTGTAGGTGTGTGCGTGTGCGTGTGTGTCTGTGTGTGTGTGTGGGGGCAGCTGTATGGCAGAGGGTGCTGCAGGGTGTAGGATGCTGTAGGGAAGGGTAAAGGGGGCGATGGGGAAGGGGCAGAGGGGGGAGCATGTGTGCTGGGCAATGATTCATTAAAGGGAATCTAGCCATGTAACCCCCCATCATCCCCCTTTTCTCCCCTACTCCCTCCAAGTCTGTAGTCCAGATGTGATCCCCCATGTTTCCCTTGATAAGAGCAGATCCCAGCTCCATCCACTACAACCATGAGTCACCAGCTGTCAGCTCACATTCTGATCTCTTCATTATTAGTGTGTGTGTACATGTTTTCCTGTCTTATCAGGAATAGAATGTCCAGACAAGTCACCAGAATGTCCTGAAAAGTCACCAGAATGTCCTGAAAAGTTTCCAAAATGTCCTGACAAGGTAGCAATAGAATACCATTTTTGAAAAGTCATTATTTTATGCTATTTTGGGCTTAAGGTTTAGGTTTAGGGTTTGGGGTTAAGGTTAGGGATTAGGGGTTAAGGTTAGGGTTAGGGTTAATGTAAGAAGTTAGGGTATGGGTTTGGAGTTAAGGTTAGGTTTATGGTTAAGGTTAGGGGTTAGGGAAAATTTGATTTTGAATGGGATTACATTTTTACTCCCCAAAAAGTCCTGAAAGAATTGTGTGTGTGTGTGTGTGTGTATATGTTTTTGTATAACCGGTGGTTCCAATGAATATGAGAGAATGAACAGGAAATCTGAGAAGTAGGCAGACATTGCTTCCTCCTTGCAAACAAAGAAGCATCAGCAAAGAGAAGAAATGCTTTCTTATTTACCCCAAAGAATACAGTCTGTACCATGTAATCCTGTGTGCATGGCTTCCATCCATTGTTTTTCTTCATAAATGTTGAGAATATCTCATCCAGTAATCAAACCCGAGACACCTGGCTCATTGTAATGTTGGAGCTGATGGTAGGGTGCAGCCCAAACATCCCCACTCTACATTAGACTGGTGTCCTCAACCCACTAGTTTCTCAGCCCTGTTCTAAACACCACAGGTCAAAGAAACATTTTCTAAAGAGTAGAGACCGGACGAGATCACCCTGCAGCTATTTTGCGCCACGTCTCTTTCCAAGGGACATTTCTTGATCTCAACGAGACTATAACCCCAATAAATTAAGGTTAAATCAAATTGAAATCAAACAGAGAATGGTGGGATGGAGGGCTAGGTGGAAGGATGAAGAGAGGAGAGAAAGAGCAGAGAGTGTGAAGGAGAGTTGGGCATGGCTGGCCTTCGCCTCAGAACTGTTTTATTAGGCACACAGCTCTCTGCGTGGTGACGGGATGGCAGTGAGCACAGCTGTAAAGCAGCTAGACACATTAAGGACATGTCTCAAGTCCTCAGGCAGTAAAACCCAGTCGAGGAGATGAGCAACCACAGAGAACGAGGAAGGGAAATCTGAGGGAGAGAGAGAGAGAGAGAGAGAGAGAGAGACAGGAAAATCTCAGTAAGACTAAAATAATTGTCTTACAAAAAAGGTCCAGTTGCCAGGACTACAAATACAAATTCCGTCTAGACACCGTTGCCGTAGAGTACACAAAAAAACGATAAATACAGTACCAGTCAAAAGTCATTCAAAGGTTTTTCTTTATTTTGACTATTTTCTACATTGTAGAATAATAGTGAAGAGAACAAAACTATGAAATAACACATATGGAATCATGTAGTAACCAAAAAAGTTCTAAACAAATCAAAATATATTTGAGATTTTTCAAAGAAGCCACCCTTTGTCTTGATGACAGCTTTGCACACTCTTGGCTTTCTCTCAACCACCTTCATGAGGTAGTCACCTGGAATGCATTTCAATTAACAGGTGTGCCTTGTTAAAAGTTAATTTGTGGAATTTACTTTCTTCTTAATGCTTTTGAGCCAATCAGTTGTGTTGTGACAAGGTAGGGATGGTATACAGAAGATTTGGTAAAAGGCCAAGTCCGTATTATGTCAAGAACAGCTCAAACAACCAAAGAGAAACGACAGTCCATCATTACTTTAAGACATGAAGGTCAGTCAATTCGGACATTTTCAAGAACTTTGAAAGTTTCTTCAAGTGCAGTTGCAAAAACTATCAAGCACTATCATGAAACTGGCTCTCATGAGGACCGCTGTCACGCTGGTATCATGGATCGAGAGACAGACGCAGGAATGCGTAATAGGCGTTTTTATTTAGCCCAAGTTACGGTGTGCCGTGTAAGGGTCCGGGGGACGAAGACCAAAGAAACACGTAAATAAAACAAGGTTGAAACCCAAACAAACGAGTGAGGAGAACCTCAAATAAATACACGCGCATAATGATTAACACACGGGACGAGACCCGTAATCATCTACGCAATCCACAAGGGCACGAAAGCCCAAAACACACAGCTCAAGTACTCACACGCACCAACAGACATAGTAACAATAATGAACAGCCCAATGGAAACCAGAGGGCACATATATAACATACTAATCAGTGGGAATAGGGGGGGCAGGTGTGCGTGATGAAAGTTCCGGAGGGATCCATGACAACCGCCACAGGAAATGAAGACCCAGAGTTACCTGACACAGAGGATGAGTTCATTATAGTTAACTGCACCTCAGATTGCAGCCCAAATAAATGCTTCACAGAGTTCAATTAACAGACACATCTCAACATAAACTTTTCAGAGGAGACTGCGTGAATCAGGCCTTCATGGTCAAATTGCTGCGAAGAAACCACAATTAAAGGACACCAATAAGAAGAAGAGACTTACGTGGGCCAAGAAACAAGAACAAAGGACATTAGACCGGTGGAAATCTGTCCTTTGATCTGATGAGTCCAAATTTTAGATTTTTGATTCCAACCGCCGTGTCTTTGTGAGACGCAGAGTAAGTAAACGGATGATCTCTACATGTGTGGTTCCCCACTGTGAAGTATGGAGAAGGAGGTGTGATGGTGTGGGTGTGTTTTGCTGGTGACACTGTCTGTGATTTCTTTAGAATTCAAGGCCCACTTAACCAGCATGGGTACCACATCATTCTACAGCGATACGCCATCCCATCTGGTTTGTGCTTAGGGGACTATCATTTGTTTTTCAACAGGACAATGACTCAACACATCTCCAGGCTGTGTAAAGGCTATTTGACCAAGAAGGAGAGTGATAGAGTGCTGCATCAGATGACGTGGCCTCCACAATCACCCGACCTCAACCCAATTGAGATGGTTTGGGATGAGTTGGACCACAGAGTGACAGAAAAGCAGCCAACAAGTGCTCAGCATATGTGGGAACTCTTTCAAGACTGTTGGAAAAGCATTCCAGGTGAAGCTGGTTGAGAGAATGCCAAAAGTTGCAAAGCTGTCATCAAGGCAAAGGGTAGCTACTTTGAAGATTCTAAAATCTAAAATATATTTAGATTTTTTTAACGCTTTTTTGGTTACTACATGATTCCATATGTGTTATTTCTGATGTAGTTCTGATGTCTTCACTATTATTCTACAATGTAGAAAATAGTAAAAATAAAGAAAGACCTTTGAATGAGTAGGTGTGTCCAATCCTTTGACTGGTACTTTACCTCGGCCTAAACATCAGCGCCACAGGTAACTTCCACAAAGCAGTGAACGATCTGAGAGGCATGAAGGACCTTCTACGCCATCAAAAGGAACATAAAATTAGACATACCAATTAGGATATGGCTAAAAATACTTTAACCAGTCATTGGCCTTTATGGTTGTGAGGTCTAGGACAAACACCAAATTGAGACGGCATGCAGAATTCTGCAAATATATCCTCTGTGTACAACTTAAAACACCAAATAATGCATGCAGAGCAAATTAGGCCGATACCCGCTATTTATCCAAATCCAGAAAAGAGCTGTTAAATTCTACAACCACCTAAAAGGATGTGATTCACAAATATCAAAGACATTACCTACAGAGAGATTAACCTGGTGAAGAGTCCCCTAAGCAAGCTAGTCCTGGGGCTCTGGTAACAAACACAAACAAACCCCACAGAGCCCCAGGACAGCAACACAATTAGACCCAACCAAATCATGAGAAAACACAAAGATAATTACTTGACACATTGGAAAGAATTAACAAAAAAACAAAGCAAACTAGAATGTTATTTGGCCCTAAACATAGAGTTCACAGTGGCAGAATACCTGACCACTGTGAATGACCCATAATTAAGGAACGCTTGACTATGCAGACTCAGTGAGCATAGCCTTGCTATTGAGAAAGTCCGCCATAGGCAGACCTGGCTCTCAAGAGAAGACAGGCTATGTGCTCAGTACCCACAAAATGAGGTGGAAACTGAGCTGTATTTCCTAACCTCCTGCCAAATGTGTAACTGTATTAGAGACACATATTTCCCACAGATTACGCAGACCCACAAAGAATTTGAAAACAAGTCCAATTTTGATAAACTCACATATCTATTGGGTGAAATACCAGTGTGTCACCACAGCAGCAATATGTGTGACCTGTTGCCACATGAAAAGGTCAACCAGTGAAGAACAAACACCTTTGGAAATACAACCCATATTTATGCATATTTATTTTTCCTTTTAACTATTTGTATATTGTTACAACACTGTATATTGCCATAATGTGACATTTGAAATGTCTCTATTCCTTTGAAACATTGGTGTGTGAAATGTTTACTGTACATTGTTTATTATCTATATCACTTGCTTTAGCAATATAAACATACAGTATGTTTCCCATGCCAATAAAGCTTTTTGAATTGAGAGAGAGAGAGAGAGAGAGAAATAGTGCCATCTTGGGTGGGGTAACAGCTACATATAGATAGAAAGGAAAACTGGAAATTCTGTTTGGGATGGAGCACTTTTGTGCCCTGCTAGAGCTTCCCCGGTCAACTGTAAGTGTTGTTATTGTGAAGTGGACATGTCTAGGAGCAACAACGGCTCAGCTGCTAAGTGGTAGGCCACACAAGCTCATAGAATGGGGCCGCCCGTAAAAATCGTCTGTCCTCGGTTGCAACACTCACTACCGAGTTCCAAACTGCCTCTGGAAGCAACGTCAGCACAATAACTGTTCGTTGGGAGCTTCATGAAATGGGTTTCCATGGCCGAGCAGCCGCACACAACCCTAAGATCACCATGCGCAATGCCAAGCGCAGTCTGGAGTGGTGTGAAGCTCGCCACTATTGGACTATGGACCAGGGGAAATGTGTTCTCTGGAGTGATGAATCACACATCACCATCTGACAGTCCGATGTACGAATATGGATTCGGCGGATGCCAGGAGAACGCTACCTGCCCCAATTCATAGTGCCAACTGTAAAGTTTGGTGGAGGAGCAATAATGGTCTGGGGCTGTTTTTCATGGTTCGGGCTAGGCCCCTTTGTTCCAGTGAAGGGAAATCTTAACGCTACAGTAGACAATGACATTCTAGACGATTCTGTGCTTACAACTTTGTGGCAACAGTTTGGGGAAGGCCCTTTCCTGTTTCAGCATGACAATGCCCCCGTGCAGAAAGCAAGGTTCATACAGAAAAGTTTTGTCGAGATCGATGTGGAAGAACTTAACTGGCCTGCACAGAGCCCTGACGTCAACCCCGTCGGGCACCTTTGGGATAAATTGGAACGCAGACTGCGAGCAAGGCCTAATCGCCCAACATCAGTGCCCGACCTCACTAATGTGTTTGTGGCTGAGTCCCCGCAGAAATTTTCCAACATCTAGTGGAAAGCCTTTCCAGAGGAGTGGAGGCTGTTATAGCAGCAAAGGGGGGACCAACTCCATATTGATGCCATGATTTTGGAATGAGATGTTCGACGAGCAGGTGTCCACATACTTTTGGTCAAGTAGTGTATCTAGAGCACCTTATTCTAAAGTCTATGTTTTTAATGCCTTTCAGCATCTCTCATCATGACTTCATAACCATTTAAGTGCACATTATTACCAGGCATTTAAATTACTGTTAATATTATTTCATCAAACAGTCAAAGTGAACATCAATATGACTTTTGTGAATTTTACTTGAATAGTCATTTTTATAAGGCCTCTTTAGGGAGGTTGACAGTGAGAGACTGTGGAGGAGAGATGGACTGAGCAATTGAGACAGACTGAGAGAATGAAGAGAAAGGTTTTTAAGAGCATGAGAATGAGCTTTACATGTAGGCACGTCTAGACACTCGGGGCACCGTTATGCACGAATGGAACACTTTATGAGTGGAAGACCCATCCAGAAGCACTATCCTGCCTTATCTGCTCACCCTCTCAGAATAAAGATGTACACACACACACACACACACACACACACACACACACACACACACACACACACACACACACACACACACACACACACACACACACACACACACACACACACACACACACACACACACACACACACACACACACACACACACACACACACACAGCTCAAGGCTTCCACATGATATGTCTGTTAGATTCCTTCCGCAGGCGATGGGGGATGGGAGGAAGAGGAGAATAACCAACCTTGTATACAACATTTCCTCACTAATACTGTACCCAACGACGTTTTACAAAACAAGAAGCAGTTGTTTGCCATTATTCGACTACAACAAAGATTCCCTATCTAGCACTGAATGTACAGTATGCTAGCATTCGACTTAGTGTCCTTCAATGTCAAGAAGGGCTAATTTGTGATGTTAGCTCTTTAGCCTAATTTCTTCCACAGTAGTGTAGTGACACTTGTTCAGTGAGGTTGGGGTGCCTAGCCTACTCAACGGGGGTCAAAGAGCAAATGACACTATGTGTCAGTATTATGATTGGTTTATAATTACTGTTTACAATTTGATGTCGCTAAGGCCTAGATTCAATCAGATCAAACGTTAACCGGCAATAGCCGCCACCCGCATAGCTGATGTTTTGACGGTGTTGGAGGTGTAACCGCCTGCGTTGGAGCAGTTACACCTCCGGTGAGCAGCTGCTCTTGATCATTGTCACAAAGCCACACCCGTCCCACTCGCGTTAGAAGTTCAGAAGGAGAAAGTGCAGGCTATATAGAAATAGTTAACACTCAAATGTAAAATCCTTAAACAACATAATGAGGATTTCTATCAGCCTAATTGAGGTTTAGATTACATCTCAGATTCCAGTGTTCGAACTTGTCAACAAGGCTGCATGGGATTTCTCTTAATGCAACTCCATGCAGCCAATGGCAATGTCGCTTTAGGTATAATGCCAGGAGCCGCTTGTGGATTTGACAGCTCTGTCGCAGTTCCACCTCCGACATGCCAATGGCTAAAGTGGATCTGATTGAATAGAACCATTAACTTAAAAAAGCACAGAGGTTTTGATGTAATGTAATTTGTAGCATAAACTCTTATCTGCAAAAATATACATTTTCTATCTATACTTTGTATACTAAGTTTTGTTTGTTCAATACTTGATGCTGTCAGAAAGTGGTGTGTGTGTGCGTTCATGGGTTCACAGGACCATGCAACCATGTGTGTACATGTGCATTTGTGTGCGTGCATGCATGCTTGCGTTTATGTGACTGTGTGTGAGTATGTATGTGTCTGTCTGGGTGTATATCTGTGTGGCTGTGTGTGTGTCCCCAGCACTATGATTGGAGGCATCCATTATTGATGATGTCCTGATGAGATCAATCAAGCCAGAGTTTTTTTTTATTTTCTGCGTTGAATCCGATAATAGCATTATGACATAGTAATCGTCCCCCATGAATATTTAAATCACATGGAAATCGCCGTTCCATATTCATGACCTCTCTGTTTTTGTTTTGCTTTCCTCTCTGAAGTTCTATCCCTTATTCACTAATTTATTTTCTCTTCCGTCCATTTGAGCATATAGCATTATTTGCTTCATGAAAACAAGTCATGTCAACATCCAATATAATAGTAGACGTTCCTATTTCAAGATGAAAGAACAAATGGCCCATTGGCATAGAAAAGTATAATTCAAACAAATGAGTTTATCTGCCTCCCTGGTACGTTCAAGATGGAGAAGCTTGTTGTTGTTTTATTAACCAATCATCCAGTCATCGTCTATGTCTTGAACGTAGAGCCCTGTGCAGGCTTCTGTGTTGTTTAAAAAACGTGAAAAGTGTCTGGCATTGTGTGCACCAATTGAATTCGGCAAATTTTCACTGCTATGATTTTCACTGTGATTACGTCATTCCCTCTGCGCAACCCTCCTCACCATGGACGCCACGAAAGCATAAATGGAGTGCTATTAGAGCTGACTACTTTGGAGGTCTTGGTCACTGGTTGTACAGCAGGATTCTCCTCACAGCGGGCACCATTTATGTAGTGGGACCTTCCAATTAGAGGTCTTCAAGGGTCCAGAAAGTTGGACCTGCTCTGAAATGGACCTGGGGCTTTCCAACCTGGACCCGATCTGCATAAATACATTTTTGAAATATAGAGACCTGTTCCGTATAGGCCTGGTTGGATCCAGACCAGGTCCGATCCGAGTGAGGGAAGCAGCAGAAAATACATTTTTACTTTATTAACCACAGCTGATAAAGCGCGAGAGGAAGGAGAGCGGTGCCACTCCAGCAGGCGGGGGAGGGGCCATATTGTGAGTGACAAGGTGAGCAAGGAGGCGGGAGGGAGAGATGATAGACATGTCACGACTTCAGCCGAAGTTGGTCCCTCTTCTTGCTCGGGTGGCTTTCGGCGGTCAACGTCACAGGCCTTCTAGCCGCAACTGATCCATTATTCATTTTCTGTTGGTTTTGTCTTCCTTTTTTCACACACCTGGTTTACATTCCCATGATTACATGTTCCTTATTTAACCCTCTGTTCCCCTCATGTTTTTGTGCGGGATTGTTTGTTGTATATGTTTCCGTGTTGCGAGTGGTTGTTTTCCCACTCTTATTATTGAATTTGAGTAAAACTTATGAACACTCATCTTTGTTGTCCTGCGCCTGACTCTGCCATACCAGCATCATAGAGAGCCCTTACAGAATCACGCACCGGCAAATGGAGTCAGCAGGAGCACCCAGCCCTCCTCCACCAGTCGAGGAGCGCCTTCAGCAGCATGCGACAATGTTGCAGAGTCTCGGCACAGCTATGGATCGCGTGCTGTAATAGTATGGAGCAATGGGACAAAGGAGGTTTTCCAGTACCGTTACCCTCATCACAACCTCCTACTCCATTACCCACACAGCTGTCCACCCCTACTTCACCTGGTCCAAGTGGGATTCGACTCGCGCTCCCGAGGGAGTATGATGGGACGGCTGCCGGGTTTTAGGGGTTCCTACTCCAGCTGGAGCTCTACCTGGCGACCGTTCACCCGGCTCCTTCGGGACGCGAGAGCGTGTTCACCCTCGTCTCCTGTCTATCCGGAAAAGCCCTGGAGTGGGCCAACGCCGTGTGGGGAGAGGAAGGAGCGGCGGGTGAGAGTAGAGCGGTGGGTGAACGCTTGTTCCACCTCAGACAGCGGACGAGGAGAGCGCACAGGACTTTGCGCTGGAGTTTCGAACACTGGCCGCCGGCGCGGGATGGAGTGACAGGGCCCTGATTGACCAATATAGATGCAGTCTGCACGAGGACGTCTGGCGGGAGCTGGCATGCAGAGACACCACCCTTTCTTTTGAGCAGCTGGTGGACCTGTCCATCAGGCTGGATAACCTGCTGGCCACCCGTGGACGTCTGGATCGGGACCTGTCATTTCCATCCCCCAACACCTCTGCTCCGACGCCTATGGAGCTAGGAGGTACTGAGTTTAAGGAGGCCGGAGGAGGGGCTATTCCCTGCACCCTCTGTGGCCGCAGAGGGAACACTGCTGGTCGGTGCAGGGGGGGGGTTCCTCAGGGAGTCGAGGCAGCAGGCAGGGCACTATCGGGTCACTCAAGGTGAGTAGGCATCAGACTCACCCAGAGCTCCCTGTTGCTCACATGTTTTTGTTTGTTCATTTTCCAGATTTTTCCCCACATTCCCAGCATAAGGCGCTAGTCGATTCAGGTGCAGCTGGGAATTTTATTGATCGATAATTTGTTCATAGTTTAGGGATCCCCATTGTTCCTGTTGATATGCCCTTCCCTGTGCACGCCTTAGATAGTCGACCATTAGGGTCATGGCTGATTAGAGAGGCTACCGCACCACTAAGCATGGTTACGCAGGAGGGTCATGAGGAGAGAATCAGTTTATACCTCATTAATTCTCCTGCGTTTCCCGTGGTGTTGGGCCTACCCTGGTTGGCCTATCATAATCCTATTATTTCGTGGCAACGGAGGGCTCTCAAGGGATGGTCACGAGAGTGCTCGGGGAGGTGTGTAGGTGTTTCCATCGGTGCGACTACGGTGGAAAGTCCAGACCAGGTCTCCACCGTGCACATCCCCTCTGAATATGCCAATTTGGCTCTTGCCTTCTGTAAAAAGAAGGCGACTCAATTACCACCCCATCGACAGGGGGATTGTGCGATAGATCTCCTGGTAGACGCAGCACTTCCCAGGAGTCACGTGTATCCTCTGTCACAAGAGGAGACGGAGGCTATGGAAACATATGTCTCCGAATCTCTGGGGCAGGGATACATTCGGCCCTTCACTTCACCTGCCTCCTCAAGTTTATTTTTTGTGAAGAAGAAGGATGGAGGTCTGTGCCCGTGTATTGACTATCGAGGTATCAATCAGATCACTGTGAGGTACAGCTACCCACTGCCTCTCATAGCCAGTGCGATTGAGTCAATGCACGGGGCGCGCTTCTTCACAAAATTGGATCTCAGGAGAGCATACAATCTGGTGCGTATCCAGGAGGGGGACGAGTGGAAGAGGGCATTTAATACCACCTCAGGGCACTATGAGTACCTCGTCATGCCATACGGGTTAATGAATGCTCCATCAGTTTTCCAGGCATTTGTAGACAAGATTTTCCAGGACTTGCTCAGCCAGGGTGTAGTGGTGTATATTGACAACATTCTGATTTCCTCCGCGACACGCGCCGAGCATGTGTCTCTGGTGTGCAAGGTGCTTGGTCGACTGTTGGAGCATGATCTGTACGTCAAGGCTGAGAAATGTCTGTTTTTTCAACAGTCCGTCTCCTTCCTAGGGTACCACATTTCCACGTCAGGGGTGGAGATGGAGAGTGACCACATTTCAGCCGTGCGTAATTGGCCAACTCCCACCACAATAAAGGAAGAGCAGCAGTTTTTACGGTTTTCCAACTACTACCGGAGGTTTATCCGGGGCTTTGGTCAGGTAGCAGCTCCCATTACCTCACTGCTGAAGGGGGGACCGGTGTGACTGCAGTGGTCAGCTGGGCGGACAGGGCTTTTGGTCACCTGAGGGCTCTGTTTACCTCGGCTCCCATGCTGGCTCATCCAGATCCCTCTTTGGAATTTATCGTGGAGGTGGACATGTCCAAGGCTGGGATAGGAGCTGTGCTGTCTCAGCGCTTGGGTATGCCACCTAAACTCCGCCCCTGTGCCTTCTTTTCGAAGAAACTCAGCTCGGCCGAGCGCAACTATGATGTGGGGGACCGGGAGCTGTTGGCTGTCGTCAGGGCTCTGAAGGTGTGGAGACATTGTCTTGAGGGGGCTAAACACCCTTTTCTCATCTGGACCGACCACCGCAATCTGGAGTACATCCGGGCGGCAAGGAGACTGAACCCTCGCCAGGCAAGGTGGGCCATGTTTTTCACTCGTTTTGTTTTCACCCTATCCTACAGACCAGGTTCCCAAAACACTAAGGCAGACGCACTGTCCCGGATGTTTGACACAGAGGAGCGGTCCATAGATCCCACTCCCATACTTCCGACCTCTTGCCTGGTGGCACCGGTGGTGTGGGACTTGGATGCGGACATCGAGCGGGCGTTACGTACAGAGCCCACTCCACCTCAGTGTCCAGCTCGGCGTATGTACGTTCCGTCTGTTGTCCGCGACCGTCTGATCTATTGGGCCCACACATCACCCTCCTCTGGTCATCCTGGCATCGGTCAGACAGTGCGTTGTCTTAGTGGGAAGTACTGGGGGTCCACCATAGCTAAGGACGTGAGGGTTTATGTTTCCTCCTGTTCGGTGTGCGCTCAGTGCAAGGCGCCTAGGCACCTGCCCAGAGGGAAGTTACAATCCCTACCCGTTCCACAGCGGCCTTGGTCACACCTGTTGGTGGACTTTTTGACGGATCTTCCGCCGTCACAGGGTAACACCACGATCCTGGTCGTTGTGGATCGGTTTTCTAAGTCCTGCCGCCTCCTTCCTTTGCCCGGTCTCCCTACGGCCCTACAGACTGCGGAGGCCCTGTTCACCCATGTGTTCCGGCATTACGGGGTGCCTGAGGATATAGTTTCTGATCGGGGTCCCCAGTTCACGTCCAGGGTTTGGAGGGCGTTTATGGAACGTCTGGGGGTCTCGGTCAGCCTTACCTCAGGTTTTCACCCTGAGAGTAACGGGCAGGTGGAAAGAGTAAACCAGGATGTGGGTAGGTTTCTGCGGTCCTATTGCCAGGACCGGCCGGGGGAGTGGGCAGTTTTCATCCCCTGGGCAGAGATGGCCCAAAACTAACTCCGCCACTCCTCCACTGGTCTCTCCCCTTTCCAGTGTGTACTGGGATATCAGCCGGTTCTAGCACCTTGGCATCAGAGCCAGATCTAGGCTCCTGTGGTGGATGAATGGTTTAGGCGCTCGGAGGAGACCTGGGAGGCCGCCCAAGCACAACTACAACGAGCCGTGAGGCGGCAGAAGGCGAGCGCTGACCGCCACCGCAGTGAGGCTCTCGACACCAAACCTGCCCCTCCGCCTGCCCTGCCGGAAGCTGGGTCCGCGGTATGTGGGGCCCTTTAAAGTCCTGAGGAGATTGAACGAGGTATGTTATAAATTACAGCTTCCCCAGATTACCGTATTAATCCCTCGTTCCATGTGTCTCTCCTCAGGCTGGTGGTGGCTGGTCCACTCCAGGAGTCTGAGGTACGGGAGGTTCCTCCGCCTACTCTGGACATCGAGGGGGCCCCAGCGTATACTGTTCGAGCCATTATGGACTCAAGACGTCGGGCAGGGGGCCTCCAGTACCTCGTGGAGTGGGAGGGGTACAGTCTGGAGGAGAGATGCTGGGTGCGGTGAGAGACATCCTAGACCCTTCGTTGCTGCGGGAGTTTCACCGTCTCCATCCGGATCGCCCTGCGCCTCGTCCTCCAGGTCGTCCCCCAGGCCGGTGTCAGCGCGATGCTGGAGCCGGGCGTCAAGGGGGGGGGTACTGTCACGACTTCAGCCGAGGTTGGTCCCTCTTCTTGCTCGGGTGGCTTTCGGCGGTCGACATCACCGGCCTTCTAGCTGCTATTGATCCATTATTCATTTTCTGTTGGTTTTGTCTTTTTTCACACACCTGGCTTGCATTCCCATGATTACATGTTCCTTATTTAACCCTCTGTTCCCCTCATGTTTTTGTGCGTGATTGTTTGTTGTATGCTTTTATGTGTTGAGAGTGGTTGTTTTCCCACTCTTATTATTGAATTTGAGTAAAACTTATGAACACTCATCTTTGTTCTCCTGCGCCTGACTCTGCCATACCGGCATCACGGAGACCTTTACAAGACAGCAACCAACCAACCAAGTCGACTCGCACTATATTAGTCTAATAGCTGCCATAGCTAGGTTACTTATCATCAAATATGATTATTTACTACCTGTCTTGACTGCATCAAACCCGGGAGAAGTTTGTTAAGCTAGCTAACGTTAGCTAAAGAGGCTAACTGAGGCTGCAGTGCATGCACTTTCTCATCCTACAGTTACAAATAACAACAACTCCATTCAGAATATGAAGTACCAGCCTACCTGTTGGTTCTTGGTCATTGTAGCCTATCCTTCTCCTTCAACTTTTAATTCTGTAATTTAAATCTATCTTCCAACTTTTGCAACACGGAGCGAGGCTTTTGCTGCAGCCGATTGCTGCTTTGATGACTTATTATTCACGAACAACATGATATGCACGCCATGCTCCACTTTCGTGAAAAGCAAAAGCAGCAGCATAAGTCAGTTAAAATTACACATACCAGAGACCCGTGACAATCATATTAGATCCGACCCAGACTCATTTCTGGATAAACTCACGTCGATCCTTGATGTCAATTTGATTCTAGATGTTTGTCCAACTGCCATAAACGTCAAATTGCAAGGTTTAAATATGAGACCATGCTGCAGGCTAATGCTTTCATCAAAATTATGACATTCAGGGTGACCTTTTTGGCAGTGCATGTAAACCGTGCTTCATTAGCTCATTGTTATGGATGTATCCAAATAAATGTCACTAGAAAACAGCTTACACAAATGCAGCTACTGTTGTTATTCTGTCGGCACTGTTTGACGTGACTGTAAGTTAGCCATAGTTGGCCAGCTAACAAGCAAGCCAGTAGTACGGCAATGGAACATTTAGAACGAACGACTCCATAGATATAGAACAAAAAGCCTGAACGACTGGGTCGTATCTCTGGCAACCGAACCAATAGAATGAACGACCAGCGGGCTTGGGTAGCAACCCTAGATTTGTTTCGGGACTGTATCTTGTGGAAGGATGATATAGTATGAATAAATTCATCAGAATAACGTTTTTAATGAAAATATGTCAATCATTATTTGAATATGTTGGTAACCCGTTGTATCAAAGTGATAATGCCCGAGAAGCTGGTGTTTGGAGGATATATTGGCACGGTTTGCCGGCACCCGTGCTAACAACACCCGTGCTAACAACACCCGTGCTAACAACACCCGTGCCAATATATCCTCCAAACACCAGCTTCTCGGGCATCACTTAACTAGAGTTTACTCAACATAAATAGCTGTTGATTATATTGCCCATTAAATCACGCTTACAGATTATTATGAGGTCAATGTGAAGTTTTCCACTTTGTACAATTCTTTTGCACTGCAAAAATGCCCCCACTCTTAAAATCATGGCTTATAGGACTAGTGCCCTAGTAAAATTGTGCTACAACACGGTAAAATACATTCGGCTGCACTCTCCCTTACAAACTGCCATGACTGCTACGACGTATAGCGAGGAGAAATACTTGATGTAATCCTCCTGCAGTGTAAAGCTAGGACCAGGTTGGATAACACACTGTGAAAGCTGGAGGCTAGGAGAGCTTGGTTTTTTAATGCTAGTATGACAGCCATTAAAGCTGAATCACTGAACCTTTTCAATATCTGTAATGAAGTTTTATCAATTAACAGACACCATCATACCATATTTATGAGGCAGATGGGAGGGAAGCCTGAGCAGAGCTGCTTTTAGAGAGGTCAGAGTGTGTTGGTGCTGCTCTCTGACTTTCTGAGAGTCCCTCTCCACATGAATGTTTCAGGGGCTAAATGGAGGCAGACAGGCTCGATCCCCTGGTCCCTCCCTCCCTCTACCCCCCACCAACGCTACAGGAAAACACTGTATGGGAATGTTCACAGTGTATTAAAGAGTAATGAATTTAAATGCAATGTGTGTGTGTGTGTGTGTGCGTGTGGAGGGAAGGGATTGTGTGTGTGTGTGTGTGTGTGTCTATGTGTGCGTGCGTGCATGTGCGGGATATGTCAGGTTGACGTTGAGTATCACTGCCGTAACGTTACATCAATGTCTGATACAGATGACTTTGAACAACGATGTGTGGGTGGACAAGAAACCCGAAGTGTGTGTGCGTGTGTGCGTGTAGAGGGAAGGGATTGTGTGTGCGTGTGTGCGTGCTCTTGTGCTCCTTTCTTATTTTTCTTGTATTGTTTTTCTTCTAGATGCTCCAATGTGCTATGACTTTGTGTGTGTACTGTATGTTTGTGTCTAGATGTGTTTGTGCTGTACTGTAGGTGAGGGACATTCTGTCTAGGAGCTGTCTAGACCTCTTGGGAAACCGGCAAACATGGCTTTTATTCACTAACCCCCCAACCCTAATACCCATGCTATGTTTTTGTAAGTTGTATATAGCCAGCCCCAGGCCCTGTGCAGTAATATACAGACACAGTGCTCAGTTGGATTGAGCCAGTAAATGGATGTATGAGAAGCATTGTAGTCCATGCTGACTGACTACGGTGTATTACAGATTGACCCCCAGGCCCTTTCCTCCTCTCTCTTTCTCTTTCTCTCGTTCTCTTGCACTCTCTCTCTTTCTCTCTCTCATTTTGTCCATGTCACCTACCTCTCCTACCTCCTCTTTTTGCCTCCTTCTCTTTCTCTGCCTCTATCTCCCTTTTTTCCTCTCCCATCTGTCATTATAGGCTTACATTTATCTACTGTACATGCCTCTATCTCTCTCTCTTTCGCTCTCTGTGTGTGTGGAGGTTCTTGTAGACTACAACAGCTCTGTCAGTAAAGATACATCACAGCGCCCTATCACCCCACCCCCCCTATCACCCCAATCCCCCCTTAGGCCAGGGGGGATTCCATTAGCACTACCACCTGCTGTGATGCCCCCAAGTGTACACACACACACAAACACATAATGGAAAATAGACACATACACAAGGATGCTGCTCTGCAAGAAGGACCAGGAAATGCGAGACTGGGAACCTCAACACCCCTTCTCAACTCAACCTCCCCCTTCCTCCCTCCCCTTCCCTCTCTCCCGCTCTCCCTCCCTTCCTCCCTCTTTCCCTTCCACCTCACTCTCTTTCCTCGACTCACGACTCTGTAGTGAAGACAAGGCGATGCGCTGCAATTACTCTAATTGGTTGCGACTTCTTCATTTACATGACAAGTGCGTGCCGGGCCTGGGAACCAACGGCCTGCTCCTCCTGGTCAGCCGGGGCCTGGGCCTGAGACTGGGGGTCTGGGGGCTTCCATGGGGCTATGGGGGTTCCAGGGGGTCTGGGAGAGAGAGAGGATGCCTGCATGGGCTTTGCCTGGTGGGAAGGGGGGTCAGGGGGGTAAAGGGGCAAGAAACAGGGAGGGCACTCGGGTGGATGCTGCCGAACAATATCGTCTGCTTCTCGGGGCATTCCTCCTGCTCATCGTCACGGCGAAGCGGTCGTGGTCTTCAACACTAACAGGAACAACATTCTTAAGCAGTGAAACCATTCATTAGTGTGTGTTGGTGCTGTTGCTGCCAGCCTTGCCCGCCCTGCCCGCTCTGCCCGCCCTACCACGCTGTAATGTTAGTTTAGCATTACAGGCGCTCTCAGCTGAGCCATTCTTATGGTAATTTTTTAGTAGTTATTCATTTTCCCCCACTCTAAAGTTTGCTTAGAAGATAAAGAGGCGTTTTTTTATTACCCGCTGAAGTTCACATGTCAGGATGAATCGGATTTACATGGTCATTCTGCAGGGGCACACAAGGGAAAAGGCCAAAGCTTTATACTCATAAAGTATTCAGTAGTATATTCAGTAATAGACAACTATTCTTCATTAATTTAGCTGTAATAAAAAAGATTTCTCTTGTCAAGAAAACACATTTATTTTCATGTCTTTTCGATGATGTCCAGAGGCCCATCCACAACAATATGTTGAAATCCTCCTTTAGGATAGACACAGCAGGAGACTTAGGATGCCTTGACCCTGAGGACCTGTGGGATGACCCCTAGCCCCTGCCTGGGTTCTAACAATGGATGCTGACATGTTCTGCCTCAGAGGTCAAAAGGGAGAGCAAAGGGCATGTCCACAGTGACATGGTGACATCAGTGACTGGCTGTTTGATCTGAGGAATACAAGACAACATTCTATGTTATGTTATCAAGTTATATATATAATATCCTGAAAGCATATGGTTTAGCCCCATTTAAACGTTCTGTAGCTATATTCTGTAGCTTTCTATAACTATTTAGAATCAGCTGTGGGGCGCCTTGTTTCAGACCTACACGGTAAAGTCATTAAAGATAATAGATGACGAGACTTCATTTTGTCAGCATGATAAGTCGCTGACTTCATTTTGTCAGCATGATAAATCGCTGACTTCATTTTGTCAGAATGATAAGTCTCTGACTTCATTTTGTCAGAATGACAAGTCTCTGACTTCATTTTGTCAGCATGATAAGTCGCTGACTTCATTTTGTCAGAATGATAAGTCTCTGACTTCATTTTGTCAGAATGATAAGTCTCTGACTTCATTTTGTCAGAATGATAAGTCTCTGACTTCATTTTGTCAGCATGATAAGTCTCTGACTTCATTTTGTCAGCATGATAAGAGCATGATAAGTCTCTGACTTCATTTTGTCAGAATGATAAGTCTCTGACTTCATTTTGTCAGCATGATAAGTCTCTGGCTTCATTTTGTCAGCATGATACGTCTCTGACTTCATTTTGTCAGCATGATAAGTCTCTGACTTCATTTTGTCAGCATGATACGTCTCTGACTTCATTTTGTCAGCATGATAAGAGCATGATAAGTCTCTGACTTCATTTTGTCAGCATGATAAGAGCATGATACGTCTCTGACTTCATTTTGTCAGCATGATAAGAGCATGATAAGTCTCTGACTTCATTTTGTCAGCATGATAAGAGCATGATAAGTCTCTGACTTCATTTTGTCAGCATGATACGTCTCTGACTTCATTTTGTCAGCATGATAAGTCTCTGACTTCATTTTCTCAGCGTGATAAGTCGCTGACTTCATTTTGTCAGCATGATAAGTCTCTGACTTTATTTTGTCAGCGTGATAAGTCTCTGACTTCCTTTTGTCAGCATGATAAGTCTCTGACATCATTTTGCCAGCAAGATACATTGCCATGCATGTGTGTGTGTGCGTGAATGTGCGTTGGAGCGTGCGCAAGTGTGTGTGTGGGGGGGCAGGGTGGGGGGTGGGGTGTTGCGTGTGTGTGTGTTTTACTGTATTCAGCCACCATTGTCACCTCATAAGAGGAATATATAATTGTTTTTTTCTGAGATCCAATTAGACTATGATTGAATGCAACATTCTTTTCTCCCAAGGTGACAACTGATTTAAAGTAGTAATTTCAGTAGCTATCAACATGGCGCTATAATCAAAATAGATATCATGAATTAGATAATCTGTATCTGTTTGGGACTTTGACCTTGTGAAGGATCATTTGAAGCAGAGTTGCTTGACAGTTGTATTATATGACTGTGTGTAACTAGCTTCCACGAACATTAGTGTCATTGACATTAGCTATACCGTCTTGTACATATCAAAGGACAGAGAGATCAGAGTAAGAAGAAGAATGTGAATAACATAAAACAAGAAATGTATTTACTTAGATTGCTAGTTTAACTTGTGCGTGCACCCACAATGCTAACTTAGCTCAAAAAGGAGAAGGAAGGTGGAGATGAGTTTGTACCGTGTTTGTGTGTTTGCTTTAGGAGAGCTAAGGGCATGTCCACAGTGCTGCCCGCCGCAAGTGACCGACTGTGTGTAACTTGCTTCCAACTAACATTAGCATCATTGACATTAGGTATACTGTCTTGTACATATCAGAGGACAAAGAGATCAGTGTGTGTATGTGTGTGTGTCTGTGTGTCTGCGTCTGTGTGAGTGTATGTGTGTGTGTGTGTGTGTGTGTGTGTGTGTGTGTGTGTGTGTGTGTGTGTGTGTGTGTGTGTGTGTGTGTGTGTGTGCGTGTGTGTGTGTGTGTCTGTGTGTGTGTGCGTGTCTGTGTGTGGGTGGGTGCGTGTGTGCATGCCTGTGTCTGTGTGTTGTCTGTCGATGTCTGTGTGGGGGTGTGTGTTTCAAAACTATTGCTTGAGGTACAACATCAGCAGCTTAACTGGAATTAAAATAAATGAAGTCTTCTTTGTTTTCTCTCCTCTCCCAGGGAGTCACTTACTGCTGTGCCAGATTTACACACTGACATACAGTGCCATCAGAAAGTATTCATACCCCTTGACTTTCTGTTGTGTTAAATCCTGAATTAATTAAATAAATAAAAATTCTCACCCATCTGCACACATTACTCTATAATGACCAAGTGACAACATGTTTTTAGAAATGTTTGCAAATGTATTGAAAATGAAATACACAGATATCTAATTTACATAAGTATTCACTACTTTGAGTCAATAATTTGTAGACGCACCTTTGGCAGCGATTACGGCTTTGAGTCGTCTTGGGTATATCTGTATCAGCTTTGCACATGTGGATTTGGGGATTTTCTCCCATTCTTCCTTGCATATTTTCTCAAGCTTTTTTAAGTTAGATGGGGAGTGGTGGTGAACAGCAATCTTCAAGTCTTTCCACAGATTTTCAAAAGGATTCAATTCAGGGCTTTGGCTGGGCAACTCAAAGACTTTTACATTCTTGTTCTGAAGCCATTCCAGTGTTGCTTTGACTGTATGCTTGAGGTCATTGTCCTGTTGGAATGTAAATCTTCATCCCCAGTCTAAGGTTGTTTGAACTCTGAAGTAGGTTCTCATCAAGGATTTGCCTGTATTTGGCTTCATTCATTGTTCCCTCTAACCTTACCTGTCTCCCAGTCCCTGCCTCTGAAAAACAACCCCATAGCATGATGCTGCCACCACCATGCTTCACGGTAGGGATGGTGTTAGACGGGTGATGAGCTGAGTTCAATTTCTGTCTCATCAGACCACAGAATTATGCTTTCAGAGTCTTTCACGTTCCTTTTTGCAAACTCCAGGCATGCTGTCATGTGCCTTTTTCTCAGCAATAGCTGGCCACTCTCTCTTAAAGCCCAGATTGGTGAAGTGCTGTAGAGACTGTTGTGCTTCTGGCAGGTTCTCCCATCTCAGCCAAGGAACTCTGTAGTTCTGTCAGAGTAGTCATTGGGTTCTTGGTCACCTCCCTGACCAAGGTCCTTCTTGCCCAATTGCTCAGTAAGGTCGGACAGCCAGCTCTAGGCAGAGTCTGGGTAGTTCCATATTTTTTCCATTTCCCAATGATGAAGACCACTGTGCTCTTTGAAACTTTCAACAATCTCAAAATATTTTGTACCTTTCGCCAGATATATGTCTCATCACAATTCTATCTCAGAGATCTACGGACAATTCCTTGGACTTCATGGTATAGTTTCTGCTCTGACATGCACTGTCAACTGTGGGACCTTTATATAGACAAATGTGTTCCTTTCTAAATCATGTCCAAACAATTAAATTAGCCACAGGTTCACCATAGAGTACTGTGTGTAGAGGGGTGAGCAAATTACATCTTTTTAATCCATTTTGAATTCAAATGTGGAATAAGTCAAGGAGTAAGATTACTTTCTGAAGGCACGGTATCACTTCACTTCCCTGAAAGCAGCATGTTTTAAGAAAGAGGTGTGTGTTTTCACACAGAGAGATGCCTTTGTGGAGTATGTGAAAGAGACACTTTTAAAGTAGTCTTTTGAAGCTGGAGATCCTGAGAAGGATATGAGGTATGATACAACACACATACACACAACCACACAACCACACAACCACACACACACTCCCACACAGACACAGACACAGACACACAGACACACAGACACACACACACACACACACACACACACACACACACACACACACACACACACACACACACACACACAGACACAGACACACACACAGACACACAGACACACACACAGACACACACACACAACCACACACAGACACACACACAGACACACAGACACACACACACACACACACACACACACACACACACACACACACACACAGAGACACACACACAGAACAAGCTGCCAAATTCCCTCCAAACAAGCCAAGGATGAAACCCAAAGCTAACGTGTGTGTTCACTGTCTGACCACAGCTGCTCCGCTCTCACGCTCTCTGAGGTGTGTCTCCAACACACGGACACACACACACAGACACATGCTTGCACACTAATACACACACACAAACACACACACACAGACACACACACACAGACACACACACACACACACACACACACACACACACACACACACACACACACACACACACACACACACACACACACACACACACTTAAGCACCCAGACACAGATAGATACACACAACAACTAACACAAATATCCCCTGTTCTACTGAGGAGTGGTCTTGCCCTGTCAGTGCCCCTGACTCTCTCTCCCTCTCTCTCTCTCATCAGCACCTCTACCCCAAGCAAGGTCATTACACACTGCTGGGACAGCAAGAGAACACTAGGAGAGATACAGAGAGAGAGAGACAACGAGAGGGATATAAGAAGAGAGAGAGATAGAGAGAGAGGGGGAGAGAGAGAGAGAGAGAGAGAGAGAGGGAGAGAGAGCTGAAGAGAGAGAGAGAGAGAGAGAGAGAGAGAGAGAGAGAGAGAGAGAGAGAGAGAGAGAGAGAGAGAGAGAGAGAGCTGAAGAGAGAGAGACAGAGAGAGAGACAGAGAGAGAGAGACAGAGAGAGGGAGAAAGAGAGCTGAGAGAGAGAGAGAGAGAGAGAGAGAGAGAGAGAGAGAGAGAGAGAGAGAGAGAGAGAGAGAGAGGGAGAGCTGAAGAGAGAGAGACAGAGAGAGAGAGAGAGAGAGAGAGAGAGAGAGAGAGAGAGAGAGAGAGGTGAAGAGAAAGAGAGAAAGACAAAGAGAGAGCAAGAGAGATGAAGTGAGGGAGAGAGAGGTGGGAGTATTGTTAACATATTACCGGGCCGGCGTCTTTGGAGATTGCCCATGTGATTGGCTCCCGAGGCCTCTGTGGCACACAGCAATTAGGAGCCCAACGACCCCGGATCTCCACAGAAATCCCACCGGAGACTCCCGCTCGTGTTCTGCCATGCTATCGGAGTGCCGGCTCGCTCCCAGACAGGGTGAACATCCCGATATTCAGAGTATGGAAAGCGGAGAGAGAAGCTGCCGGAGTTCTGGCAGAGGTTAATGGTTTTTCCCAGTCAGGGAGCATACAGTGTGTATCAGGTAATTAAGGGTAATTGGTAAATGTTACCATAATGAAAGAATTACCAGCCATTCTAATTAGACCTAGAGATAGAGAGAGCAAGAGAGAGAAAGAGGGAGAGAAGAGAAAACAGTGTCAGCATGTGAGTGAAAGAAACAGAAACCCGAGTCGACTTTAGAGTGAAAGAGAGACAAAGTGAGATAAAGATTGAGGGAGAGAGAGTTATAACAACGAAAGAGAGGGGAAGAGCAATGGGACCCAGTATAGACGTAGATAAGCATGAATCGTTTCATTTTAATAGAATAGCCTCCAGCTGTGAGTTAGAAGAGTCCCATTATAGCCCTCATTAAACTGCTGTCTGTGGCGTGCATGTGTCATTGTGTTGTTAACTCTCTTAAGCGCAAGGTGATCAGTGCACAATTGTTGCAGGATGAATCAAAATACAAATGTACAGTTTACTGGACGAATGCGCCCAATGACAGTGTTTTGACTGGTTTGAGCCTTTTCACTATGAACACCTTGCTTTATTGCCTCAAGTGAACCAGTGACAGTAGATAGAGGTGTTCAAATGAAGACAGTTACAGTTTTTTACAATCACTTTGGCACAAATTTCAGAACCTTGATGTCATTTTTCAAAACTCTGGACACAAAACTCACAACCGATGATCAAAATGCAAATCATTCAAAATTCAAAAACTTTTTCCAATTTCTTGGATACAATACACATAAAGCTAAGATCATTTGTTCATTGAACTAAAATCACCTGTTCAAAATGACACAACTTAACATCAAAGTATTACCATTTCAAAATGCAATTCACACATTACATCTGAGATGTCTATTCATTTCATTACAATGATCTAACTATCAACTGATACAACTGCTCAAAATGATAAGTAACTGTTGCATTACTCTTAATGCATAGTTTTATGGAAACTGATTAACAATATTCCATATTTAGATAATGGAAGTTTCAGGATAACGAGCTCCATTGACACCAATTACCGTGGAACATGAACCAATTGGACTACATTATCTATGGATGTAATATTTCATCATCATTCTTTATCAGACACTGTTTCTATGGTCCCATGTACAACTTTTCCAGACCATGTTTTCAGATTTGACATTACTGCACACTCATTACTGTACATTCAGATTTGACATTACTATGCACATTACTGTACACTCGGCCACTTTATTGGGTACACCTATCTAGTACTGGGTAGGACCCCCTTTTGCCTCCACAACAGCCTGAATTATTCACGGTGTTGTACGTTAAGAGATGCCCTTCTGCACACCACTGTTTTAAACGGAATGAATGTACTTTGTTACGAAAATTTCAAATCAATCCCAGAACAACAGCAAAGGACCTTGTGAAGATGCTGGAGGAAACAGGTACAAAAGTATCTATATCCACAGTAAAATTAGTCCTATATCGACATAACCTGAAATGCCACTCAGCGTTTCAGGTTATGTGGGGTGCTCCAAAAAAGCCAGACTACAGTTTGCAACTGCACATGGGGACAAAGATCATACTTTTTGGAGAAATTTCCTCTGGTCTGATGAAACAAAAATAGAACTGTTTGGCCATAATGAACATCGTTATGTTTGGAGGAAAAAGGGGGAGGCTTGCAACCCGAAGAACACCATCCCAACCGTGAAGCACAGGGGTGGCAGCATCATGTTGTGGGGGTGTTTTGCTGCAGGAGGGACTGGTGCACTTCACAAAATAGATGGCATCACGAGGAAAGGAAAATTATCTGGATATATTGAAGCAACATCTCAAGACATCATTCAGGAAGTTAACTTCTTTGGGAGCAGCGCACGAGGTGACGGTTTTGTAGAGCCTGGCGTGCCCAAAGTAAAAAATGCCTCCCATTCAGGCCCATAAAATAGGATATGCACATATTTAGTACCATTGGATAGGAAACACTCTGAAGTTTCAAAAAGTGTTAACATTTTGTCTGTGAGTATAGCAGAACGGATATGGCAGGCGAAAACCCAAGGAATTTCTGTCCTGGAAAAAGTGGTTTTGACACATTGCCTCGTTTGGAACCCCTCCCTTGTGAAAATGCCCATATAAGGGCATATGAATGCAGTACCTATTGCTTCCTCTGGATGTCAACAGTCTCGAGAAAGGGTTTTGATTCTTATTAGCTGCTTTTAGATTGTAGAAGAAGACGAATAAGGAAGTGGCCACACAGATGTCAATAGAAGAAAACGCGCGTTCACGGCTGGCGCGCTCTGTGTTTTTTTCCTTTCTTATCGCCCAGTTTATATTCCGGTTGAAATATTATACAACATATACATAAAAGTGTTCCTAAGGATACATTTACAATTATGTTTGATTGTTCTTGGACAAGTTTATAGGTATAAGTTGAACGAGTTCTCTTCACGTTTCAATGGAGGAGTCGACGCTGTATTTTCTCACTATAACGCGCCAACCAAACAGAGATTTATGGATATAATACATTACTTTTTCTAACAAAAGAACCATGGATTGTCTTCGTTGGACACTTGGGAAGCCCTTAGCAGAAGTTCTTCAAAAGGTAATTGATTTGTTTTCGCTGTGAAATGTGTTATGTGTGAACCGTGAAGGCTTTTGAATTTATGGTAATGGGAAGAATATGTGGGGTGCTATCCTCAAACAATCAAATGTGGTGCTTTCGTCCGTAAAGCCTTTTTGAAATCTGACAACGCTGTGATATTGCCAAGAAACAGAGCTTTTGATGACTATGCAACACTTGTATATTGATATATGTTTAATAATTCAACTTTTGGATTTTGAATTTGGCGCCTTGCATTTCACCGGGTAGTGTCGGGAGTAGGGGGCTAGCGCCCCACCGCTCCCTAAGAAGTTAAACCTTGGTTGCAAATGGGAACTGAACTGAACTGAAAAAAAGCGTGTGCGAGCAAGGAGGCTTACAAACCTGACTCAGTTACACCAGCTCTGTCAGGAGGAATGTGACAAAATTCACCCAACTTATTGTGGGAAGCTTGTGGAAGGCTACCCGAAACGTTTGACCCAAGTTCAACAATTTAAACTTCTGACCCTGTCACGTCCTGGCCTGGGATAGCCAGATGGCTAATAATTTGTGTTTAGGTCAGGAGGGGTTTTTGTTTCTAGGTTCTATATTTCTATGTTTGGTTTTGATGGTTCCCAATTAGAGGCAGCTGATTGTCGTTACCTCTAATTGGGAACCATATATATGTTTGTTCTTTTCAACACTGGGGTTGTGGGTTATTGAATGTATGCGAATGTCAGTTCTACTGTATATGTGTTTGTCTACACAGTTTATGCGATCGTTGTGTTTTCTTTATTTTGTTCGTTGCATACTTGTACGTTCCACTGATCATTATTATTAAATATGTGGAATAGCAATCGTGCTGCATTTTGGTCTGATCCTCACGACGGTTGTGACAGACCCACTGGGAATGTGATGAAAGAAATAAAAGCTGAAATAAACCATTCTCTATACTATTATTCTGACATCTCACATTCTTAAAATAAAGTGGTGATCCTAACTGACCTAAGACAGGGAATTCTTACTAGGATTAAATATCAGGAATTGTGAAAAACTGAGTTTAAATGTATTTGGCTAAGGTGTATGTAAACTTCTGACTTCAACTGTATATAGTGAAATGAGTGGTATCCACCTACAACAACATAGCGATAACATGGAGCCGGCAGGTGATCCAGGTCACAATAGAGGTCAAGCAGTGGGAGGAGGAAGACGAGGAAGACGTGGTGGTCAAAGGAATGGCAGGGGACAAGTACCCTTCTGAGAGGTGGTCGAGGGGGCGTGGTAGAGGACAAGGCCATGGACCAAGACAGCGGCAGTAACAGCGAAGAGTGTCCAATGAAATCCGAGCAATAGTTGTAGACCATGTCGTAAATCATGGCATGACAATGACTGAGGCAGCTACAATGATTCAACCAAACCTCCAAAGATCAACCGTGGCCTCAATCATCAGAACCTTCCGCAATGAGAACCGGTAAGTCTTCAGCATGCACTGAACATTAGGCTACTCTCAATATTGTAGAGGGTGATGGAACTAGATGCCGATGAAAACCATCACAAATTCCTCTTTTTGGATGAGGCAGGCTTCAACCTGGCCAAGACAAAGAGGAGAGGTCGGAATTTCATTGGCCAGCGGGCAACCATCCAAGCACCTGGACAACGTGGTGCCAACATCACCATGTGTGCGGCTATATCGGAAGATGGTGTGGTGGGACGCAGACCTCGTATTGGATCATATAATGCAGCTCTCCTTGTAACCTTCCTTGATGAGCTAAATCAGGTCTGTGGAGCTGATGGCATGACCTGTCATTGTGTTGGATAATGTCAGGTTCTACCATGCTCAAATGGTGCAAGCAGGTTTCAGGCCCATCCACAATTTACCACCCTGTACTTACCCCCATACTCTCCTTTCCTTAACCCGATTGAGGAATTTATTATAGGCCCCCAACAAGCCCCCCTTCTCCAGGCCATGGATGATGCATGCAATGACATCACAGCAGACCAGTGTCAGGCCTGGATTTGCCATGCCTGAAGATTTTTCCAAAGATGTTTGGCTAATGAAAACATCCATTGTGATGTGGATGAGAACCTGTGGCCAAATCCACAAGACAGGGTTGATGGAAATATAGAAGTTCAGTAATCAGCCCTTTGTTTTGCTTTTTACAGTAAGCCAGGTGAGGAACACTGCAGTTGACGTTTTACTGTAGTTTACTTCTGTTTTGTAGCTAATTATTTTTTACTTTAATTCAAAGAAACCTATGTTGTGATTGTATTGTATTTCATCAATATATTTCAGATTTTGTTCATTGATTCCACTGTGTCTGTAGTTTTCTCTCTACTAGTCATTTTACAGTGATGTATTTACGTGTAGTACCATAATGAAACATGTAGCACATATTTTGTACTACAATATTTAATGATTGTACGAACAAGTACACAGTGAAACTATTGTATCTTGTGTGTGGGTGATCTAAATGAATGTTCCTATGGTATTTCACGATAAATGAGTTATTTGAACCAATGATTCTGCAAGTGCAAGGTTTCTTTAAAGATGTGAATGCACAATGCCATGTTTTGAACATTGGACAGCCTGTATTACAAGTGATGACCATTTTGAGTTTTGTGTCTAGAGTTTTGAAAAATGACCACAAGGTTCTGAAATTAGTGCCAAAGTGATTGTAAAAAACTGTAACAGACTGTGGAGAGAGAGATACAGAGAGACAGGTGAGCTGACCAAATGGATGAGAGTCTGCATGTGAGAAAGGAAATCAATGCTGTAAACTAAAATGTACAGTATCTATATCTTTCTGACGGGTTGTGAGTCTGTCTTTTTGATTATGGGGGATGTGTATGTGTGTGAGTTAGCACATATATGTGTGTGTGCATGTAAAAATGTGAAAGCATGTGTGTGTGCATTGTGTGTTTATTTCTGTTATGTTTGTCATGTTGGTATTTGACCAAGGTAGAAAGCATGACTGTCCATCACTGATGGAAGGAGATAAGAGAGAAAGGCAGAAAAAGAAAGGCAAGGAGGCTATGTTCATTAGGACACAACGTAGCAAAACAATGTTCAATGGAAAATCAAAATGTATGTTTCTTATTGGACAAGTTCTGCTTTGGATTGCTTTCTTCCGTTTTCTGCCTAGTAGACACAGCCCATGTGGGAGAGAGAAAGAGACAGACACATCCTGCACATCCTGCAGGCACTGTGTTCCACTACCATTACGTTTAGTTAATGTTACCATTGTTTCGTTAATGTTGCGTTCACTCTCTCTGGGCCTATTGTCTTCCTCCAACTCTTTCAACTATCATAGAGGGAAACACAAACCATTAAACATTTAGCATCACTCTTCAATTATTCATTCTGAGTGGCATATGTTAAATATCTTGTTGAAATTTGATTTGTTTTGTTTACAAATCATCCGAGGGCACCCGCCTCGAGGGGAATTCTAGGATAGTGAGGTAGTGCAGAGTTGGCTCTGTTCTATTATGTATCTGTGTGGATAATACAGTATGATGGCCAATTCCCACTGTTTCTAGTGCCATTGTTAATAATGAGAAGATAAAAACCAATTTCCATGGCGAGGGACATTTTTTAGGGAGGGATGGAAGGGCTTCATGGAGTAAACATACATACACAGGTACTGTCTGTCTGCCTGCCTGCCTGCCTGTCTGTGGCTGCTCTTGCTCATTTCCAGTCAGAGCAGCCCTAAGGCAGTGCTATGTGGGCACGATAGGGTGTCCTGTTCTCTCTTTACTCTCCCCCCTCCACACTAACCTTTTCCGACATATCCACAGCGCTGCCTCTATGTGCGCGCAAGTGTGTGTGTTCTTAACCCTTGTGTAGTCTTAACATTCTGTATACTCCCCTTGTCCTAAGGGTCAAAAATTACCCGCCTTCACTAAACCCCAAATCTATTTTGCATGAAGAAACAACCTGTCTTTCATCACAAACGTTGTGAATATCTGGGGTTTCCCTCTTCACAATGCAGAAAGACTGCATTTAATCAGTGGACACCACTTTTTTTATTACAACACACCTGTCATAATTATTTTCTTTACTAAAGTAGAGCTTTATTATTATTATTATTATTATTGCTAAAGGTACTGCATAGGTGTAAACATGTTTTTTTTAGATAGAGATAGCCCTTGTATAGCCTAAGAAAGTAGCAGAAATGTGCAGAAAGTAGTTTTGAACGCATTTTATTGAAGGGAAACAATAACAGTCTTGAACCTTTTTTGGCAACACAGTGATATATTATTAAATACTGTACAATGAGGAATTCAACTACAAAATACTAGTCTTCTCCCATTTTTTTAACCATTGGCCCCACCCACAAGGTGTATAAACAACAACAATAAATTAGAATAAAATAAGATAATAGATACAAAACAAAAACATGAAGAACATGAATCAATCAACTCTAATTAGCACATGTAGGACAGGATGCAAGTGTGTGTGCATGGACTTTGCAGATGTATTTCTCACATGTGCAGCACATAGTATTTGTTTTACAGTCCTTCTTTGGGGTGGCAAAATTGGCATCTCCTCCTCTTGCCTGCCCCAGCTGCAGCCTCAGGTGGATCAGGACAAGATTCAGCCCCCTGAACAGCTTTCACAAGCGCTGCAGAGGCTGCTGTGCAGGGGAGGCGCTCCATTCTTTGAATGTGTGGGGTTACACGTGCCTTTCCCAGCTGCTTCAGGAACACCCTCCTCTTGTTCTGCTTATCAGGCATCCAGGTAGGCATTGTATGAGGACACATCAATGATGTTATGGAAGATGACCAGGGGCCAGCGGGCAGTCATCCTCCTGCAGCTGTAAGTTCACCTTGTCCAGGTTGTCCACGCCTCCTTTGTTGTGTTTGTAGTCCAGGATGATGGCTGGCTTCCTGTCATCACGATCACTGATCTCAGCTGTTTTGTGCAGTGTGCTCAGCAGGACCAAATTCTTGTTCCTCTTTGGGAGGTAAGGAACTAGAGTGGTGGTGGGGGTGAAGGCAAACTTTGATGAGAAGGCCTCTCTCCCCCCTTGTTGCGAGGAGTGCAGGGAGGAGCTCAGGCTTGTTCTTTCTCACTGTGCCAACTATGGTGATCTTCCTCTTCAGGAGCTGCTGGCTGAGTTCATAAGAGGTGAAGAAATTGTCACACGTGACACTGTGCCCCCTCAGTCCATCTGTCACATCAAGCACAACCCGCATCCCCTGGTTCTTCTCCGGGCCTCCACTGGTCGGCTTCCCTGTGTAGACTTGCATCTTCCAAGCGTAGCTGGATTGTGCGTCACAGGCCACCCATATCTTGATACCATGCTTTGCTGGCTTGCTGGGCATATACTGCCGAAAAGTACAGCAACCTTTTGACAAAAGAGATTACTATCAGTAATTAGTATCAGTGTCACAAAAAACAATCACATAAATCAATGATATTACAGCAACACATAATAAAATTACAGATTTGAAAGAAAAAATACGTACCTCTGAATGGAACCAGTTGCTCATCCACTGTTACTTCAGGCCCAGGGTTGTAGAGGTATGGCAGACACTCCACCCACTTCTCCCAGACCTCTCTTATGGCCGCCAGTTTGTCTCTCACACGTCTTGCAGGTCTTGACTCACGGTTATCAAATCGTAGCATTCTTGAGAAAGTGAGAAAGACTTTCAGTGGCATCGTGGCACGGAAAATCGCCCTTCCACTCTCTGCATCCCAGAGACTATATGCAACCTCACCTCACCCGCTACGATTAGCAGCCCAATGTATGCTGCACATGCACAAGAAAGTTTTTGTTTTGTCAGAGTTCAATCAGTAGCTCACATCATCTCAATTTATCATTCTGTGTGTGTCTTTGTGGTGTGTAAATCGTTTTATAACTGCCGGGTCAAAACCCTAACACAATCTTTGAACCCTGGTGGTGTACAGCTTTCATGGAAATATGAACAGAGGCGATGTTTCACTTTTTCTAATGTTGGGGTCACTCTAGGAAAAGTCATCAAATTTCAAGTTGAAAAATATAATTTAGGGGGTTTTCTCTGCTGTTAAACGTAGTGGCGGGTCATTTTTGACCCTTAAGACAACACAAGGGCTAAATGTGTGCATGTTAATTTCCCTATAGCCTATATCTTTGTAATGCTGTGTGTGTGTGTGCATGAGCATATGTTTGTGCTTGTGTGTGTGCGCTAAACACAAATCTTAACATTGTGCACATGCGCATGTGTCTGTGTTATCTGCAGTGGATGAATGGCCTTGATTTCCAGTGTGTCACTGTGCCAAGGTGGTGTTCACACATGCATACTAAGACATTATACTCTCTACTCCACATTTTACAAATATTCTGGGTCCTTCTTCTGTCACTTGGCAGGTTGAAAGTCACAATCCTGAATTTGTGTTTCAGCCCGTTTGGCAGGTGCATCACTCCGTTTGGTTAGAAGCTGAGGGATGGGGCTGGAGAAATGTTAGGCAGGGATTCAATCCAAGGTACATTATAGAGAAGCACATTGCATTTGACTGTAAATGTTATTTTTGGCTTTAGCCAACACACACAGAATTTTCCGTGAATGCGATTTATGTGAACGTCTAGGAAATTGCCTTTAAAAGGCAAATTGTCAGCTGTCCAGTACTAGTTTACATATCACAAATTTCCATGCAGAATCAAACCCAATCACCCATCTTCACTTCTGGTTCAAGGTTTATGGATTTGCAATGAATGTTGATGTACTCACAATTTGCAATGAAATCTGTGTGTTAGAACCTTTGAGGCCTATATTGCGACAAGCAAACCTTTTCACTGAAAACGTTGCCTCTAAAAGCAAAGGACAAAGGCTTAGAGAAAGGATGAGTAAAATGTAATAGTTAGGAAACTGATCAGCAGCAAACTGCTTAAGTGGAAAGATTATGAGTAAACTTAGCAAACTGTGTTAATTTGAATACAGCCCTTTAACCCTGTCTCTCCAGATGCTAAAAGTTTCACGGGAAGTTTGTGCAACTCCTGTGGCTTGGGTGGCTTTTTAAGTGTTCTTTATTCATGTGTTATTTGTTTATGCGGATTAATTATTAAAAGTTTGCTGCATTTTACAAAGGTTCTAGTTTGTGGGTAATGATTCCCTACTTTCTCTCCCAATGGGTTGTATTTGTAATTTTCTTGAATATAAAAGTTGCATTATTCATGTGTATCGGCGGGCCGCATCTATTAATGATGCCTTTCTTTATAGGTGCTCATGTCTTTACCATGTCTTTCTGACTCAAAACAACACAAAGGGGGTACATAGAACCTCTTCTTTCTGTTCCTTTCTCCCTCTTTCTTTCTCTGTTTATTTTTTTTCTTACTTAGCGCATTGTGTTATCTCATTAGGGTCAGATGGACATTGTCTTTTTTTTCACATAACCGACCAGAAAAAAAGAGGGAGAAGAGAGAAAAGTTTGCTGTGGCACTGTGATGTAAATGTCCTTATTTAGTAATTTATAGATGTGGGAATTGAGTGCAACTCTGTAGAGAGTCATCAACTATTGATGTGTCTAATCTTTTGGATCCTGCCAACATGATAATCATGATCTGTTTTCGAGTGAGGAGGCACCAGCTCTCTCCTTCCACCTCACTGAGACTCCACATAGGCTTATTGTTTATATCAAATCTGTAATTCCAGATTTGCAAGGCGCTGTTAGTCTGCTCCAGCTAAAGCTAATAAATGTTTTTCCCCGTGTTAGAGATAAAAAGCCAGCAGTATTATACAGTGCTAACAAGCCACTTTAACACCCAGCACACAACCACACTATTCAGATAACCATCAAATAGAGGAAGAAAAAGATAATGTGCAAATGCGAACGGATCTATATTACAATTGTATCTTTGGAAACTCTTTGAGAAGGGTAAGGAACACGGCCGTCATCTCACTCTACAACCAAGGTGCTTGAATTGAGATACAAATTCGATTATCTGTGTACTTACAGTCCTTCAGTATACAAGTACCGGTAGGTGGGAGAACTGCTATCACTTTTTTGCCATTTTCCTCACTTGTATCTCCCTACAAGCACACCCATCCCTGCTTGCCTTACCTTACCTATTTGACACATATGTGCCATGTTCCCTTCCATGCATGTGCTCATAAACAACACCTTTGGTGGAACCCATATACTGTACTGCATACTGTAATAAGCCTATACAATTTGTGAACACAAACACACACACACACACACACACACACACACACACACACACACACACACACACACACACACACACACACACCGTAATAGAATAGAGCCAACTCTGCACTACCTCACTATCCTAGAATTTCTCTCGAGGCGTGTGCCCGCGGATGATATGTATACAAAACAAATCAAATGTACGCTTTCAACAAGATATTTAACATAATTAATAATTGAAAAGTGATGCTTAATGTTGAATGGTTTGTGTTTTCCATCTATTAGAGTTACGGGGTTTGGAGGGAGACACGTAAACTAAACGTAATGGTGGTCGAACACAGCGCATGCAGTCTGCATGCAGGATATGCAGGATGTGTCTGTCTCTTTCTCTTCCACACATGTGCTTTGTCCACTAGGCAGGAAATGGAAGACAGCGATCCAAAGCAGTATGATCTGATCTGGTCCAATAAGAAACATTAATTTTGATTTCCCATTGAACACTGTTTTGCTACGGTGTGTCCTAATGAACATGGCCTTACATTTATTTTTCTGACGTTCTCTCTTATCTCCCTCTGTCAATGATGGACAGCCATGCTTCCTATATCTTGGTCATACACCAACATGAAAAACATACAGAAATAAACCCGAAGGTGCACACACACACACACACATGCAGACAAACACACGCATGCACGCACATATGTATAACTAGCTCTCACAGTCTCACGTCAGAATTAGACGTTCATCCATGTTTCTCGAACGTCAAATTTAGACGTTTTTTTCAAAGTGTTTAATGTTAAGTTTAGGCATTAACTCAATTTTGTAAAGGTTAAGCATTAATTCCGAATGGTTAAGGTAAGGGTTAAGGTTTGGGATAGGCTTAAAAGAAAAAATATAAAAAACAACTTTCTATCACTGGATTTGAACATGCAACCTTTGACACCAGAGACAGATGCCTAAAGCCATCCACCACGCCCTGTCAAAACCAGAACCTACTTGAAGGTGGTGTTCACTGTTACCCCTTATGACCGTTTTCCCCGTCATCTCCCGACATCCTCAGACATCGATGGACGTCGAATACGGACTTGTATCTCGGGTGACCTGGCTGGAAATGCAGTGATGCAAATGTACACACACACACACACACACAAAGGTAGAGAGGGGTTCTCTCTCTACACACCATCTCTTACTCCTCTTTCTCTTGCTCTTCTCTTCCTCCTTTTCACTTATCCTCTCCCTCATCCATCTCTCTATCTCTCTCCCACATGCTCTTTCTCAATCAGCCTCTCTCTTTCTGTCTTTCCCATTCTTTCCTTCCCTCTCTCTCAGCAGGAAAATAGGAAGTGCTATTCATGCTGGTAATTACATGTCTCTCTTTTGTTATGGTGGCATATTATTTTCCCTTAATGGATGGACAAATTATATAACTACCTCTTTATGGAAATAATAATGGTAGAGGACAGCAGAGATAGCTGGCAGTGGAGCATATCAGTGTTTGTCTCTCTCTCACGCACATACACAACCACACACAAACACACACACACACACACACACACACAAACAGAGACACAACACCAGCCCAGTGGCACACGAAAACACACATTCTCTCTCTCTCTCTCTCTCTCTCTCTCTCTCTCTCTCTCTCACACACACATAAACCTCACCATTCAAAAAAATTGAAAAGTAGGCTGTGGTGATATTCTGTTGCAGGGGTTATGCCCATTTTTACAGCATATTTTATTCATCTGTTGTTTGCAAAATGCTGTATGAAATATAGATGGTCTACACTACTCTGACTGCCAGGGCAAGGAGACAGGAGAGAGCACAGGAGGACGGGTTCCCAACTACACACAGGATCACATAGTGTATATGGTTGAATGGATGGATGGAAGTATGGATAAAGGGATGAATAGAAGGGCGCATGGGCAGACAGACGGAAGCATGGCTGCATGGATAGATGGATAGCAAATTTACCATAATTGATTGGAAACAGCTGGGGTTTTCCCATGGGAGTGAGAAGTAAATGTATAATTTTGCTTTTTTGCTTTGCAGTGCTCTTATCATATTGACTATACCGGGGGGTTAACATGTAAATGGCTGTAAATTGTTGTTTTCCCACAAACTAGCCCTCAGTGGATGAATGGGGGAAAGAGATAGAGACAGTGTTACATATATATGCATGAAATTTTCTGAAATATGCTCCTGGTGGTGGAGTTACATCCACTTTTTAGCAAATGTTTATTTTTACCGGAACTGTATGCCTGTTTTCCTCTGTAGAAAATAGTGAAGACAAACATATATAGTAGGGATGGAGTAAAGAGAAGAGTAGAGGCTGAAGCGTACAACCAGAGAGGGCTTCCTCAGCAACGCTGCGCTCCCACTATTGGAGCACGGCGTGATGGAAAGTGACAGCAGCGCCCGGGGCCGCCACGGAGAGGGCGGAGTCTAAGAAAAGAGCCAGGAGGGGTGAGCTGTGCTGCTTCATCAGTGTGTGGATGCACACTCACACACTGTACACACACCCAAACACACACTCACACACTGTACACACACACCCAAACACACACTCACACACTGTACACACACACCCAAACACACACACACTCACACACTGTACACACACACCCAAACACACACTCACACACTGTACACACACACTGTACACACACTCACACACTGTACACACACACCCAAACACACACTCACACACTGTACACACACACCCAAACACACACTCACACACTGTACACACACACCCAAACACACACTCACACACTGTACACACACACCCAAACACATGCTCACACACTGTACACACACACCCAAACACACACACACACACACACAAACACTGTACACACACACCCAAACACACACACACTCACACACTGTACACACACACCCAAACACACACACACTCACACACTGTACACACACACCCAAACACACACTCACACACTGTACACACACACTGTACACACACTCACACACTGTACACACACACCCAAACACACACTCACACACTGTACACACACACCCAAACACACACAAACACACACACACATACACACACAAAATACACACACACCCAAACACACTGTACACACACACCCAAACACACACACACACACCCAAACCTGTCCACATGCACATATTTCCTCATCCAACCAGAGAGTAGAGTAGGAGGTGCTCTGACAGTAAGCCACAGGGACGGGCCAGAGAAACATATCTGACACAGTGGCAGACAGGGCGACACCCCGGCCAAGGTGAGGTCATCCCAAAGACCACTGGGGGATTGAAGGTCACAGGACACAGGGAAGAATCAGCCACAGAGCACATGGGGGCATCGCCAGGATTCTACAGACACCTTAGGCTCATAGGGGCTAGAGAGTCTAAGCAGACAGCACTCTCATGGAGGGAACAGAGTACTCCTCTCTGTATTTTAACACATCACAGGGATTTTATGTTATGTTTATGTTGTACCAGTTGTTGATTTTATAAAACAAATTACCCGGAGGCATGTTACAGGGCAGTTCCGCCACTTTTCAACCTCATATTATCTCCAGCACCATACCAGTGTCTACATATGTACAGTGTGTTTATTTGATCTGTGGTTAAAAAGATAATAATAAATTATTCTCTGCGACATCGTAGGGTAGGATTCAAAGTAAAAGGTAGGATTTAACACCTACAGCAAGTTTTTAGCCAGAGGGAGGGAGGGTCACCAAGAATCTCATAGTGTTTGAAAGTCACTGTTTTTTAAATGTTTTAACTTTTGATGATGTCATCCCCTGCTGGAAAAAACAGCATAGACCAGCATACATTTCAAGCTGGTCCATGCTGGTCTATGCTGGTCCATGCTAGTCTATGCTGGTCAGTGTGGTTGGATGCTGGTCAAGCTGGTCTGACCAGCATGGCCTAGCTGGTCAAGCTGGTCTGACCAGCTAGTCTAACTTAGTATAGTATTTAGTATAGTACAAGCTTCTGTCTTAAGCATCCTAAATAATGCCATAGATTCAGAGTTTTTGAAAAATAGTATACTTGAAGGCAAAAAAGGGAAGCATGATGCAAACTGATGATATGCTACTAAAGCCAATGGCTTACCACTGCACCTGTCATGTCCCGGCCATAGATATCTCTCTGGGTTTTGGTCAGGACGTGACTAGGGGGATTATGGTTTATATTTGTTGTATTTCTATGTGTTGTTGTGTGTATGGTTCCCAATTAAAGGCAGCTGATTGTCTTTGCTTCTAATTGGGGACCAAGTTGTTCTTTTTTCCACCTGTATTTGTGGGTTATTGTTTGTTGTTAGTGCCTGTGTGCGCTACACTTATTGTTAAGGAGTAAGGAGGGACAGTGACGACGCTGGTGTCCACGACCACACGCAGCCCAGGGACAACCCCAAGATTTTTTTTGGGTGGGGGCACATGGGGCTGTCGGCCGAGCAGAGGAGAGCCAAAGCCCGAATGGGAGACGTATGTGGAGTTTATGGAAGGTTATCGAAGAGAGGTATTGGCGAGGAATGAGCTGCAGCGCAGGCGCCTAGAGGAGCGTCTGTCCAGCCAGGTACGTACTGTGCCAACTCCCCGCACTCGCCCCGAAGAGTGTGTCATAAGTCCAGTGAAACCTGCGCCGGCTCCACGCACCAGGCTTCCAGTGCGCCTTCCCAGCCAGGTACGTCCTGTGCCAGCTCCCCGCACTCGCCCTGAAGTGCGTGTCACCAGTCCGGTGCAACCTGTGCCGGCTCCACGCACCAGGCTTCCAGTGCGCCATCCCCGGCCGGTGAGACCTGTGCTGGCTCCACGCAACAGCCTTCCAGTGCACTTTCCCAGCCAGGTACGTCCTGTGCCAACTCCCCGCACTCGCCCTGAAGAGCGTGTCATCAGTCCGGTGAAACCTGTGCCGGCTCCACGCACCAGGCTCCCAGTGTGCCTTCCCAGTCCGGTATGTCCTGTGCCGGCCCCCCGCACTCGCCCTGAAGTGCGTGTCACCAGTCCGGTGCAACCTGTGCCAGCTCCACGCACCAGGCTTCCAGTGCGCCTTCCCAGCCCGGTGAGACCTGTGCCAGCTCCACGCAACAGGCTTCCAGTGCGCCTTCTTAGCCCTGGCCAGGGTCGGAGCCTTCCTCTGCACTGAGGTCCAAGCCGGGCACGGCGTTCAGCCCGGCTATATGGCCAAATCCGTGGGCTGAGTGGGTGCTACGTCCCGCACCGAACCGCCACCGACGCTAGTCACCCACTCCGAACCCTCCCCGTCATGTTCAGGTTCCGCACCTTTGGGGGGTACTGTCACGTCCTGGCCATAGATAGCCTTCTGGGTTTTCTATGGTGGTTTTGGTCAGGACGTGACTAGGGGGATTTTTGGTTCTATTCTTTTTATTTCTATGTTTTGGTTTTGTATGGTTCCCAATTAGAGGCAGCTGATTGTCGTTACCTCTAATTGGGGATCATACTTAAGTTGTTCCTTTTCCACCTGTGTTTGTGGGTTATTGTTGTTTGTTAGTGCCTGTGTGCGCTTCATTCTACGTTACGGTCAGTTATTTATTTCTTGTTTGAACGTTTCACTACGAATTAAAAGTATGTGGAACTCGATGCACACTGCGCCTTGGTCTACTTCTTTCGATGATCGTGACAGCACCACAGAGTTTTGATGAAAGCAGTGGAGAAAAATAACTGTCTCTGATAATCACATGCTGCTATTTATTGCTGACCAGCATATATCCCTAATGTGCATTGTGAACAGATAATGAAGCTCAGAGTAATTAACCATTTTGGTTAATTTGGTGAAAGGGCTGAACACGTCAGAAAGCCTCGGTTTCCCATCTCTAGTTACTAGCAGTTACTGCCTTTTAAGTTACTGTGAATTTTACAATAACATACTGGTTGCCAATTAGATAACGCAAAATTCACAGCAACTTCCAGGCAACTAATTTCCATTAAGTCACTGTAACAGTGCAGCTCATTAATGTCACATGCTCTTACAAAGATTGCAGAACTAACAGTGTTAAAAGAGGTGCTCAACCTTGATGGACAACATAACCATCAACCACTTAAACTGGTACAACACTTCCACTGACAGTTGACACAAATACAAATATATTGTATCATGCCCCCAAATGTGCTTATGAGCCCCACCGGTACATTGCCTCCACCTACATTTCAAAGTGCACTAATTATTGAACCTTATATTCAAAATAGTGGGTAAAAACATTTACCATTATACTAGATTATCCGCACATATGAATATCTATGTGTAACTCTGAAGGTACCTTATTTGTACCTTTGACCTTTTTGTACACCAGGGAACAAAACTGTACCCTAACTGTACCCTAATTTTGAGAGTTTGTGGACATACAGTTGAAGTCGGAAGGTTACATACACTTTAGCCAAATACATTTAAACTCAGTTCTTCACAATTCCTGACATTTAATTCTAATAAAAATTCCCTGTCTGAGGTCAGTTATGATCACCACTTTATTTTAAGAAGTAGAGAGAATGGTTAATTTCAGCTTTCATTTCTGTCATCACATTCCCAGTGGGTGAGAAGTTTACATACACTCAATTGGTAGCATTGCCTTTAAATTGTTTAACTTGGGTCAAACGTTTCGGGTAGCCTTCCACAAGCTTCCCACAATACGTTGGGTGAATTTTGGCCCATTCCTCCTGACAGGGCTGGTGTAACTGAGTCAGGTTTGTAGGCCTCCTTGCTCACACACGCTTTTACAGTTCTGCCCACAGATTTTCTATAGGATTGAGGTCAGGGCTTTGTGATGGCCACTCCAATACCTTGACTTTGTTGTCCTTACGCCATTTTGCCACAACTTTGGAAGTATGCTTGGGGTCATTGTCCATTTGGAAGACCCATTTGCAACCAAGGTTTAACTTCCTGACTGATGTCTTGATGCTGCCACCCCTGTTCTTCACGGTTGGGATGGTGTTCTTCGGGTTGCAAGCCTCTCTCTTTTTCCTCCAAACATAACGATGGTCATTATGGCCAAACAGTTCTATTTTTGTTTCATCAGACCAGAGGGCATTTCTCTAAAATGTACGATCTTTGTCCCCATGTGCAGTTGTAAACCGTAGTCTGGCTTTTTTATGGCAGTGGCTTCTTCCTTGCTGAGCAGCCTTTCAGGTAATGTCGATATAGGACTCGTTTTACTGTGGATATAGATACTTTTGACTTGTTTCCTCCAGCATCTTCACAAGGTCCTTTGCTGTTGTTCTGGGATTGATTTGCACTTTTCGCACCAAAGTACGTTCATCTCTAGGAGACAGAACGCGTCTCCTTCCTGAGCGGTATGACGGCTGCATGGTCCCATGGTGTTTATACTTGCGTACTATTGTTTGTACAGATGAACGTGATACCTTCAGGCGTTTGGAAATGGCTCCCAAGGATGATCCAGACTTGTGGAGGTCTTGGCTGATTTCTTTTGATTTTCCCATGATGTCAAGCAAAGAGGCACTGAGTTTGAAGCTAGGCCTTGAAATACATCCACAGGTACACCTCCAATTGACTCTAAATATGTCGATTAGCCTATCAGAAGCTTCTAAAGCCATTACATCATTTTCTGGAATTTTCAAAGCTGTTTAAAGGCACAGTCAACTTAGTGTATGTAAACTTCTGACCCAATGGAATTGTGATACAGTGAATTATAAGTGAAATAATCTGTCTGTAAACAATTGTTTGAAAAATGACTTAGATGTAGATGTCCTAACCAACTTGCCAAAACTATAGTTTGCTGATAAGAAATTTGTGGAGTGGTTGAAAAATGAGTTTTTAATGACTCAAACTTAAGTGTATGTAAACTTCAGACTGTAAATGGCATACATTTTTCTAAACTAATCCAATGGAGGCTGGTCACAACAAAGGCTGGTCACCAGCGAAAACACAACGAAGGATAGTCACCAGCCTATGCTGGTCTATGCTGTTTAAAAAAAAATCGGAGTCGTGTTGAACATTTTAACAAAATATTATTTTCTACAATAAGTAGAATTGCACTGTTTTCACAAATGTAGACACCGGTATTGTGCTAGAGATAATGAAATGGATTTGAAAAGTGGTGGAATTGCCCTTTAATAAAGAAAAAATGACTAACCACTACCTATTATGTAGAGGCTACGAGAAAGTGAGAAAGATATGTTAAGAATAATCTCATCTTTAACCTACAGCTTTTTCTTCAAAGTATCTAAGAGTTTATAAAAATAGACCAGGAAGAGATTGCAGAGACGCAAAAGCCATATATGGTAAAAAGATCAAGAGGAGATGCACACAGCTACAACTCAGTTAGCAGACACAGCAGGTCTTCATTCCATTGGACATGCAATCCCACCAACGCCTCATCCAATTGGATAGAGGAGCATTCTGATTATCAATCATCAATTTGTTAATCACCTACACTGGATGAGATAATAACAAACTACATAACGCCCACACATCATTCCGGCAGACCCGTGTCTACTTCACAAGAAAAAGGAGGCTGGTCTCTGTTCAATTTGGACTATTGATAGTTTGGATCATCGGCTCCTGGGGTCGGTTGAGTAGTAAATGCTTCCTGTATGACAAAACAATCCACTACTGGTTGTCCATTCACAGCAGTTCTTGCCCTCACAGCAACCTAACTGCCGTTTGCTGGGATGTATGCGATCTCAATCTCAGCCTTTCCATTGTTTCATCAAACTACCAGGCTCTCTGTCTCGAGATCAGGAGTGGATCTGTGATGCAGTCTGGAGCGCTCTCTTGATTTTCCACCCCGAGACCATTCGCATATGAGGCTGTCTGCCCACGATTCTGCCTGGAATCTTCAAAGGGCTATCCCATGTAAAGAGACTATATTTACTGTGTGTCACAGTGTTACATTTCCTCACTTCTATCTACCACATTCAGTGACCTGATTAATCTTGAGGAATTGTCAATTGAGAACTACAGGCTTTCTGTGATGGCACTGGATTCATTGGGAGGGATCCCTCTTCTGAGGAAACTCACAGTCAACACTTGTACACAGGAGCGCTCTGATTTGCTATGTAGCATAGTCAATATGTCAAAGTCATTGACGACCCTGGACTTTAATTCAGATGGGACAGTCATTTTGAGACAACAAAACTGTTCTGACACAAACAGAACTGGTCTTGAGCTTCCTTATTTCTATCGTCTTTACTTCCCTAAAGTACACTGTTTAGAAAAGGGAGTATTAAAATTCTTTGAAAACACAATCTCTTTCTTTGCCTGACAATGATGAGCTACAGACACAACTTCTGCAGTCTGGTATCAGCAGACTGCGTCATTTTGTGTTAAAAACTTTTTTTGCGAGACTGTATTCAAACTATCAATCATGCAAGTTGATATAAGTAACCATAAAACTGGGAACCACTCAGAGTCTGCTATGAGAAATTGTCAGTGGAGTGGTGCTCAGCCTCTGTAATAGTGATAATGTTATACACAATTTGAGCATGATCAATTTCTTTAATAATCTCACCCATTTGTCAGTCACATTGTACGGAAGTTATCTCTGAGCTCAGTGAGCTTTGTGACACTCATAAGGGTCCAATCACATGGCTGAAGAGACTTTCCTCGAGTAGATTTCACATCACAAATACCTCCTCAGAGCAGTTCTGTTGCTTGAAAATCTGGAACATCTGTGTCTAGTATCCAATGACATTACTCATATTTCTGACTTTATATTTAAGGGACTTGGTAAATTGAGGTTCCTATATTTAAGATGTAACAAAATCTCTCAGTTTACAAAGAACACTTTCTTTGGCCTATACAACATAGAGATCTTTTCACTGGAACTAAACTCACTCGTACACATCGGAGCTTCCGCGCTTATTCACCTCACTTCACTGAAGAACATAGATTTAAGGGACATTCACCATCCAGCCAGCCAGTGGGAGGTGTGTGACTTTAAATCTGACGCTCATATTTGGTGTCTTCCCTTTGGGATTGATGTACATGAACATTACCTCCTTTTTTGATTGTCTCAACATCATCATCACCAGGAACAGCACCCCAGAACCAGGCTTGGCCCTTCAGCTCCGTGCCCAAAATGTATCATTCCAGTACTGCTGGAGGCCATTCTTCAAGTCTGTTGTCAGCCTCACAGCCATAGTGGAGCACCTCCTGTGTGGATCTCACTTCGCTGCAAAGTAGTTCCCCTCCCTGGAGTATTTTGACTTCCAGTCTATGCTCTAGCAGACTGGCCTGAATATATTTGTGCAGCTGAGGCATCTTAAGCTGAAATGGGTGGATCTCATCCTGCAACTAAGGATTGCCATCATGTTCCGCAACCTGACCGGGCTATAGAGCCTGAACCTCATATCCTGTTGGAGATGAGTTCAGTGTGTTGGAGGACTTCCCCGAGCCCCTGACCAGTCTGAGTTGCCTGTTGTTTAACAGACCTCGTCTGCACTGCAGATGTGAAGACACCTGGATGGACACCTAGGCCAGGGGTCAGAGGCATATCTACATCATCATCTGGCACCCCAATAAGGCTGATCTCACCTGCAATTATGATGTGGGCTTTGTCCTGTTCATCTTCACCTCCCTGGGCCTGCTCCATCAGCTGGCTGGGGACTACTTGCTGGCATTCTGCCATAGCGTCCGTGGATGGCTGGGGGAGAAGGCGCAGAAGCCCAACCCCAGAGGGTGCCACCACTATGATGCCTTTGTGTCGTACAGTGGTAGAGATGAGCGCTGGGTGGTGGAGCAGCTGCTGCCGGGCCTGGAGCAGAGGGGGCCTCCCTTCCTGCATCTCTGTCTGCATAGCAGGGACTTCCAGCTGGAAAAGGACATTGTGGACAATATCACAGCCTCTATGGCAGCCGCCACACCCTGTGTGCGGTAAGTCGTCACTACCTTGCGCAGTAACTAGTGCTTTCTGGAGCTGCGACTGCCCACCTTCAATCTGCTGGTGGAGCATAGGGACTACCTCATCCTGGTCTACCCGGAGGACATCTCCCCTCGCCAGCTGTCTGCCCACCACCGCTTGGCCAGGCTGGTCAAGATCAGGACCTACCTGGACTGGCCCCAAGACCCGGCCCTAAAGTCTGCTTTCTGGGACCGTCTGTGGACCAAACTTGCCCCTCCTGAACCAGATCCCAGACCGTAACACAACACAGATATACATGTCTACCTACAGTGCATTTGAAAATTATTCAGACCCCTTGACTTCTTCCGCATTTCTTTACGTTGCAGCCTTATTCTAAAATGTATTAAATATTTTTTTTCCCTCATCAACCTACCCCATAATGTTATTTTCAGGTCTCTCCAGAGATGTTTGATCAGGTTCAAGTCCGCTCTGGCTGGACCACTCAAGGACATTCAGAGACTTGTCCCGAGCCACTCCTGTGTTGTCTTGGCTGTGTGCTTAGGGTCGTTGTCCTGTTGGAAGGTGAACCATCACCCCAGTCTGAGGTCCTGAGCACTCTGGAGCAGGTTTTCATCAAGGATCTCTCTGTACTTTACTCTGTTCATCTTTCCCTTGATCCTGACTAGTCTCCCAGCCCCTTCTGCTGAAAATCAAATCAAATTTTGTTGGTCACATGCGCCAAATATAACAGGTGTAGACCTTGCAGTGAAATGCCTACTTACAAGCCCTTAACCAACAATGCTTGAAGAAGTTAAGAAAAAAAGGAAAAATAAGTGTTAAGTAAAAAATTGAAAATAGAAAATAAAAGTAACAAATAATTGAACAGCAGCAGTAAAATAACAAGGGAGGCTATATACAGGGGGTACCGGTACAGAGTCAATGTGCGGGGGCACCGGTTAGTTGAGGTAATTGAGGTAATATGTACATGTAGGTAGAGTTAAAGTGACCATGCATAGATAATAAACAGAGAGTAGCAGCAGCGTAAAAGAGTGGTCTGGGTAGCCCTTTGATTAGCTGTTCAGAAGTCTTATGGCTTGGGGGTAGAAGCTGTTAAGAAACGTTTTGGAGCTGGACTTGGCGCTCTGGTACCGCTTGCTGGCTGGGGTCTTTGACAATTGTTAGGGCCTTCCTCTGACACCGCCTGGTATAGAGGTCCTGGATGGCGGGAAGCTTGGCCCCAGTGATGTACTGGGCCATACGCCCTACCCTCTGTGGTGCCTTGCGGTCGGAGGCCAAGTAGTTGCCATACCAGGCAGTGATGCAACCAGTCAGGATGTTCTTGATGGTGTAGCTGTAGAACCTTTTGAGGATCTGAGGACTCATGCCAAATCTTTTCAGTCTCCTGAGGGGGAATAGGCTTTGTAGTGCCTTCTTCACGACTGTCTTGGTGTGTTTGGACCATGATAGTTTGTTGGTGATGTGGACACCAAGGAGCTTGAAGTTCTCGAAATGCTCCACTACAGCCCCGTCGATGAGAATGGGGGCGTGCTCGGTCCTCCTTTTCCTGTAGTCCACAATCATCTCTTTTGTCTTGATCACGTTGAGGGAGAGGTTGTAGTCCTGGCACCACACAACCAGGTCTCTGACCTCCTCCCTATAGGCTGTCTCATCGTTGTTGGTGATCAGGCCTACCACTGTTGTGTTATCGGCAAACTTGATGATGGTGTTGGAGTCGTGCCTGGCCATGCAGTCATGAGTGAACAGGGAGTACAGGAGGGGACTAAGCACGCACCCCTGAGGGGCCCACGTGTAGAGGATCAGCGTAGCGGATGTGTTGTTACCTACCCTTACCACCTGGGGTCGGCCCATCAGGAAGTCCAGGATCCAGTTGCAGGGGGAGGTGTTTAGTCCCAGGGTCCTTAGCTTATTGATGAGCGTTGAGGGCACTATGGTATTGAACGCTGAGCTGTAGTCAATGAATAGCATTCTTACGTAGGTGTTCCTTTTGTCCAGGTGGGAAAGGGCAGTGTTGAGTGCAAAAGAGATTGCATCATCTGTGAATCTGTTGGGGCGGTATGCAAATTGGAGTGGGTCTAGGGTTTCTTGGATAATGGTGTTGATGTGAGCCATGACCAGCCTTCCAAAGCACTTCATTGCTACAGACGTGAGTGCTACGGGTCCGTAGTCATTTAGGCAGGTTATGGTGGTCTGCTTTAAACATGTTGGTATTACAGACTCAGTCAGGGACAGATTGAAAATGTCAGTGAATATACTTGCTAGTTGGTCAACGCATGCTCGGAGTACACATCCTGGTAATCCGTCTGGCCCTGCGGCCTTGTGAATGTTGACGTTTCTAAAGGTCTTTCTCACATCGGCTACGGAGAGTGTGATCACACAGTCGTCCGGAACAGCTGATGCTCTCATGCATGCTTCAGTGTTACTTGCCTCGAAGCGAGCATAGAAGTAATTTAGCTTGTCTGGTAGGCTCGTGTCACTGGGCAGCTCGCGGCTGTGCTTCCCTTTGTAGTCTGTAATAGTTTGCAATCCCTGCCACATCCGACGAGCGTCGGAGACGGTGTAGTACGATTCAATCTTAGTCCTGTATTGACGCTTTGCCTGTTTGATGGTTCGTCGGAGGGCATAGCGGGATTTCTTATGCTTCCCGGGTTAGAGTCCCACTCCTTGAAAGCGGCAGCTCTAACCTTTAGCTCAGTGCGGATGTTGCCTGTAATCCATGGCTTCTGGTTGTGGTATGTATGTACGGCCACTGTGGGGACGACGTCATCGATGCACTTATTGATGAAGAGAGTGACTGATGTGGTGTACTTCTCAATGCCATCGGAAGAATCCAGTCTGTGCTAGCAAAACAGTCCTGTAGTTTAGCATCTGCTTCATCTGACTACTTTCTTATTGACCGAGTCACTGGTGCTTCCTGCTTTAGTTTTTGTTTGTAAGCAGGAATCAGGAGGATAGAATTTTTGTCAGATTTGCCAAATGGAGGGTGAGGGAGAGCTTTGTACACATCTCTGTGTGTAGAGTAAAGGTGGTCTAGAGTTCTTTTCCCTCTGGTTGCACATTTAACATGCTGGTAGAAATTAGGTAAAATGGATTTGAGTTTCCCTGTATTAAAGTCCCCGGCCGCTAGGAGCGCCGCCTCTGGATGAGCGTTTTCCTGTTTGCTTTTGGCCGTATAAAGCTCATTGAGTGCGGTCTTAATGCCAGCATCCGTTTGTGGTGGTATGTAGACAGCTACAAAAAATACAGAGGAAAACTCTCTTTATAAATGGTGTGGTCTACAGCTTATCATGAGATACCTTACCTCAGGCGAGCAAAACCTCAAGACTTCCTTGGATTTCGTGCACCAGCTGTTGTTTACAAATATACCTAGACCGCCACTACACAACATGATGCTGCCACTACCATGCTTCACTGTAGGGATGGTGTCAGGTTTCCTCCAGATGTGATGCTTGCCATTCAGGCCAAAGAGTTCAATATTGGTTTCATCAGACCAGAGAATCTTGTTTCTCATGGTCTGAGAGTCTTTAGGTGCCTTTTGGCAAAGTCCAAGCGGGCTGTCATGTTCCTTTTACTGAAGAGTGGCTTCCGTCAGGCCACCCTACCATAAAGGCCTGATTGGTGGAGTACTGCAGAGATGGTTGTCCTTCTGGAAGGTTCTCCACAGAGGAACTCTGGAGCTCTATCAAAGTGACCATCGGGTACTTGGGTCACCTCCCTGACCAAAGCCCTTCTCCCCTGATTGCTCAGTTTAGCTGGGTGGCCAGCTTTAGGAAGAGTCTTGGTGGTTCCAAACTTCTTCAATTGAAGAATGATGGAGGCTACTGTGTTCCTGGGGACCTTCAATGCTGCAGAAATGTTTGATCTCTGAATTATTTCGACTTCATGGCTTGATTTTTGCATTGACATTCATTTTCAAATGTGTGTGCCTTTCCAAATCATGTCCAATGAATTTCATTAAACTTGTGAGGCTCTCCATGGTCATTAGTTGCTCATTCAACAGTATTTGCTGCTACTCAATCCCGTTTAAAAACTCTCCCGTCTTAACTATTTTACATTCCCTGAGACACAACCAGAAATGTTTCCTTGGCCAAATATTTCCAGATTTTCATAAAACAGCCACACATGTGGTCTCTCGTTTCTGCATCAACAAATTTTGCACGAGGCAAAAGAGATGGCTTGGTGCGCTTCAATTGCTCGTTCAGTGCAGCGGACCACAGGGGCGTAGTGCTGCCGGAGCTTCTCACAATGGTGAATCAAAGCTGAATCAATGTCTTGGAAGATCGCATAATGATTCATTAGTATTCTACATAACATAACCAAATATAATAGCATAGTATAACGTTACTGTTACACCAAAAACACCACCTTTTCACTTTTGACATTTTTGGAAGGTTAGCTGAATAGTGAAAGAAAATGCTAATTCGGGCCAAAACTCTACAGCACCACTAGGTAGAATGTGAAACAAAATATACATTAAGGCCTTCACTGCCTTCAGAAAGTATTCCCACGTTTTGTTGTGTTACAGTTGGATTAAAATGGCATTACTGTCATTTTTTGTCAACGATCTACACAAATTACTCTGTAACGTAATAGTGTAAGAAGAATTCTAACATTTGCAAAAACAGTATGAAAAATAGAACACTAATATATCTTGATTTGATAAGTATTTAATCCCCTGAGTCAATACATGTTAGAAACACCTTTGGCAGTGATTACAGCTGTGAGTCTTTCTGGGTAAGTCTCTAAAAGCTTTACACACCTGGATTGTACAATAATTGCACATTTATATTTTTTTGTGTGTAGGCCAGTGACAAACATAAATTTAATCCATTTTATATTCAGGCTGTAACACAACAAAACGCGGAAAAAGTCAAAGGGTGTGAATACTTTCTGAAGGCACTGTGTATAGTTTATTAACACCATCTGCATAATTTGCTCACGAAACAGTCATTCAAGAAGATCTAAATGCATATTCTCCTGAAACTGATTGAGATCAAATGATTGGGATGCAGATGCAGTTTAGACATTTCACTGGTAAAATATGAAGTATGATCACTCACGATGGACAGTGATGATGCCATGGCCTATTTTGAAATTAGTTATGCCTAACTTCGTGTTTGAGGATATAAAAAATATAATATTTTTTTGAGATAATATGTGTGGGCGTAGGCAGACGTTGCAATCGTAGGATGCATTTGATGCATATTCTATAATGATATTTAATAGGCTAGTACATCTGTCGGTCACGGTTGATACATTTGACGGATAATACAATGCTGCAGAGTAATCAAAATACCCCTCTGTTGTCCTAATTCCTCCTAATTCCCCATCCGAGCATCCATTTAAAACACCTTTTCAAATAGAAAGGTTCAGGCACCAAGAGACACTGAACTAGTCAGAGAAAATAAGTTACAGACAAGACAGCAGCATATTAAATGAAGTGCTACAGGAAGTTACAAGTATAGCTACCGACGTTTACTGAAGTAGAAACGTTTCTGAGGCACAATATTTTGCTGTGTCTTGTGCATGCGTGCATCTGTGTGAATGTGCGTGCATGTTTGCATGTACAGTATAAGGTTGTATGAATAAGCTAAGGTAGTTGTCTGAGGTCTAGAGCTCTTATTTACAAGTGGACATAAAGTACAGAGGAACTTTTAACCAAGAACCTTTAATGACACTGCTAATTAGCTTATGCTAAATATGGAAGAAAACTGTGGTTATCTTCTAACACACAATCCAATTTCTGCAGGATCAGTGTGTGTGTGTGTGTGTGTGTGTGTGTGTGTGTGTGTGTGTGTGTGTGTGTGTGTGTGTGTGTGTGTGTGTGTGTGTGTGTGTGTGTGTGTGTGTGTGTGTGTGTGTGTGTACTGGTGTGTGTGTGTGTGTGTGTGTGTGTGTGTGTGTGTGTGTGTGTGTGTGTGTGTGTGTGTGTGTGTGTGTGTGTGTGTGTGTGTGTGTGTGTGTGTGTGTGTGTAGTTGATGGTTATTAACCTCTCCCACAGCAATGTGTTTCTAGTTGGGATGTTTGTATTGTTTTTGAGGATGTAGTACACTTTATATACAAAAGAATGTGGACACCCCTTCAAATTAGTGGATTCAGCTATTTCAACCATACCCGTTGCTGACAGGTGCATAAAAGGTAGCACAATAACTGTTTGTCGGGAGTTTTCAATGGCTGAGCAGGCGCAAACAAGCACCGCCATTGGACTCGGCGCAGTGGAAACGCATTCTCTTGAGTGATGAATCACGCTTCACCATCTGGCAGTCCGATGGACAAATCTGAATTTGGCAGATGCCAGGAGAACGCTACCTGTCCCAATGCTTAGTGCCAACTGTAAAGTTTGGTGGAGGAGGAATAATGGTCTGGGGCTGTTTTTCGTGGTTTGGGCTAGGCCTCTTAGTCCCAGTGAAGGGAAATCTTAATGCTACAGCATACAATGACATTCTAGACGACACTGTGCTTCCAACTTTGTGGCAACAGTTTGGTGAAGGCCTTTCCTGTTTCAGCATGACAATGCCCCAGTGCACAAAGAGAGGTCCATACAGAAATTGTTTCTAGAGATCAGTGTGGAAGAACTTGACTGGCCTGCACAGAGCCCTAACCTCAACCCCATCGAACACCTTTGGGATTAATTGGAACGCCGACTGCGAGCAAGGCCTAATCGCCCAACAGTGCTCGCCTCACTAATGCTCTTGTGACTAAATGGAAACAAATTCCCGCAGCAATGTTCCAACATCTAGTGGAAAGCCTTTTCAGAAGATTGTACACTATTATAGAAGCAAAGGGGGGACCAACTCCATATTAATGCCCATGATGTTGGAATGAGATGTTCGATGAGCAGGTGTCCATATACATTTGGTCATGTAGTGTATGTCCTACAGCATTGTTTGTGCCCGTGTCTTACGACTCCCCAAGCTTTCCCACTGGGCAAAAACTTTTGAATCAATCATTTCAACCAAAACGTTCAATATGATGATGTTGAATCAACGTGGAAAACTTAGTAATCAGCGAAAGTAATCAGCGAAAGGCAATTTCGTTTTTTTTTTCACACAACTTTTAACCTAAATTAAATAACAGGGTGAAATATTTTGTTGATTTCACATTGAGTTCACGTTAGTTGACAACTAAACCAAATGTAAATCAGAACTCGATGTTGAACTGACGTCTGTGCCCAGTGGGTTGTTTGTGCTATGTCTGTTAAGGAGTAGCTTTTGTATTTTGCGTCATCTATGCTGATTGTGTGTGTGGTTGTTATAGCGTGTGAGACTGTGTGTGTGTGTGTGTGTGTGTGTGTCCTGCAGCGTTGTTTCTGTTGTGTCTTCCAATGTAATGCTGTTGCCCTCAGTGAGAGCAACCCAGCTAGCAGGCCCAGTTCTGTTTTGCTTCCATGTGTCACTTTGTGTCATCAGTCAAATTGTCATCACCATGGTGACTAAACAGTGACATATGCCCGCTTGTCTGCTCTTTGATGGACACATGAAAGACAGATACGTAGAGACGGAAACACTTTGTCAAATAAACTCACACCTCGGTATCTGGGTGCCAGTGTGTGTGTGTGGGGAGGTCTGCATCGGTGTGTGTGTATCTGAGTCATGTGTGTATCTGTGTTTGTGGGTGTATCTGTGTGTTCATAGAATTAATCAAATTCATAATACTCAGATTCCCAAAACAGACCACAGGCTCCATTTTAACAAACCAAACGGAATGGTAAATCGAATCACCAGTGGTAGCGCTATAGGTTCCAGGGTGTCAGAAATATTTTCACTATTGTCACCATCACAATTATCGGCGTACTTGCTGGTGCGAAAGGGTTGGGTTTTGATGAACAAACAAATTGTTGGTGTGTCAAAGCTTAGCCCTTCTGGTCAATCAGAACGTACTCCATGGCGAAATATGTGGTTGCCTCAAGTAGTGTATTCACAGACTTTTATGCATTGCCTTTGGAATCAACTCCATTCCAGGGTTAGTCCATTATAGTTAAATAAATGGCTTACAGAAACAAAATAATAAATGTAGACCTATCTTTGCTACAGTGGGGGAAAAAAGTATTTAGTCAGCCACCAATTGTGCAAGTTCTCTCACTTAAAAAGATGAGAGAGGCCTGTAATTTTCATCATAGGTACACTTCAACTATGACAGACAAAATGAGGGAAAAATCCAGAAAATCACATTGTAGGATTTTTATGAATTTATTTGCAAATTATGGTGGAAAATAAGTATTTGGTCAATAACAAAAGTTTATCTCAATACTTTGTTATATACCCTTTGTTGGCAATGACAGAGGTCAAACGTTTTCTGTAAGTCTTCACAAGGTTTTCACACACTGTTGCTGGTATTTTGGCCCATTCCTCCATGCAGATCTCCTCTAGAGCAGTGATGTTTTGGGGCTGTCGCTGGGCAACACGGACTTTCAACTCCCTCCAAAGATTTTCTATGGGGTTGAGATCTGGAGACTGGCTAGGCCACTCCAGGACCTTGAAATGCTTCTTACGAAGCCACTCCTTTGTTGCCCGGGCGGTGTGTTTGGGATCATTGTCATGCTGAAAGACCCAGCCACGTTTCATCTTCAATGCCCTTGCTGATGGAAGGAGGTTTTCACTCAAAATCTCACGATACATGGCCCCATTCATTCTTTCCTTTACACGGATCAGTCGTCCTGGTCCCTTTGCAGAAAAACAGCCCCAAAGCATGATGTTTCCACCCCCATGCTTCACAGTAGGTATGGTGTTCTTTGGATGCAACTCAGCATTCTTTGTCCTCCAAACACGACGAGTTGAGTTTTTACCAAAAGTTATATTTTGGTTTCATCTGACCATATGACATTCTCCCAATCCTCATCTGGATCATCCAAATGCTCTCTAGCAAACTTCAGATGGGCCTGAACATGTACTGGCTTAAGCAGGGGGACACGTCTGGCACTGCAGGATTTGAGTCCCTGGCGGCGTAGTGTGTTACTGATGGTAGGCTTTGTTACTTTGGTCCCAGCTCTCTGCAGGTCATTCACTAGGTCCCCCCGTGTGGTTCTGGGATTTTTGCTCACCGTTCTTGTGATCATTTTGACCCCACAGGGTGAGATCTTGCGTGGAGCCCCAGATCGAGGAAGATTATCAGTGGTCTTGTATGTCTTCCATTTCCTAATAATTGCTCCCACAGTTGATTTCTTCAAACCAAGCTGCTTACCTATTGCAGATTCAGTCTTCCCAACCTGGTGCAGGTCTACAATTTTGTTTCTGGTGTCCTTTGACAGCTCTTTGGTCTTGGCCATAGTGGAGTTTGGAGTGTGACTGTTTGAGGTTGTGGACAGGTGTCTTTTATACTGATAACAAGTTCAAACAGGTGCCATTAATACAGGTAACGGGTGGAGGACAGAGGAGCCTCTTAAAGAAGAAGTTACAGGTCTGTGAGAGCCAGAAATCTTGCTTGTTTGTATGTGACCAAATACTTATTTTCCACCATAATTTGCAAATAAATTCATAAAAAATCCTACAATGTGATTTTCTGGATTTATTTTCCTCATTTTGTCTGTCATAGTTGAAGTGTACCTATGATGAAAATGACAGGCCTCTCTCATCTTTTTAAGTGAGAGAACTTGCACAATTGGTGGCTGACTAAATACTTTTTTCCCCCACTGTAAATACATTAACTTGAACCTATTTACAGTCCACATTGTTCTAAACAAAACAAAACAAAACTACATCTTTAAATAGGCTATGTCACACCTACAGGAACCATCATTTCTCCCCGTCATTTCTCATGTAATATTAAAACAACGCAGACTATGGAGGGTTTTATGCACATCCACACTTCTCACAGTAGCTGGACAAAGATCCAATATAAATAGAAAGGGAGAATGTCCACTTACCGTTATACCGCTCCCAAGTAAACCCGTTTTTTTAACATAATCAGAACCATCTTACAGATCAGATCGCATTCACACATCTTGCATTGCAAGATGGATGTTGTCACCATAAAACCAGGAAGGTGAATCATTCTAATACGTTTGGTTGTAATAAAATTAAACGAAAAACAAGCGATCCATTTTTTATTCCATGTAAAATGTAATGATATCATAAAACCGCCAGGATAAAAACGACACATATTGCTGATGAACCGTCCTTCATTACAGTAGGCTTAACAGTGGGCCTGGGTTCTACATCATGAAGGGGTTTTACACACTTCCAAAACTGGATCTGCATGGCAAAAATAATGTGGGCCTGCCTACAATGCATAGACAAAAAGGGAATGTCAGCTCACTGTTTTACTCCTCTGAAACTTGATATTTTAATAAAGCTTTGGTGATTAAGGTTGACATTAAGAAGTCTTGACTACTTCACGATTGCATTGGGCAGACAAAAAAAAACTTAATTGAGAGGAGGGGAGACTATGCTTGGTTTTTAAACAAATTAAACGAAATGGGAAAAAACATTTGTTTTTTATGTTTCTACTGTAAATACAAAGTATACAGGCACCAAAAGCACATTAGGCTACTCTTGTTCCATGCGCATATGGGCCCTGAGAGTTGTGTCTGGATAGGTTGCGTTTCCGCTGTAAAAAATGAATGCCTTAACCAACTGCGTTACTGCTAAAACCAGCTTTTGGTTGGTCTTAAATATTTTTTTTATTACCTTTATTTAATTAGGCAAGTCAGTTAAGAACAAATTCTTATTTTCAATGACGGCCTAGGAACAGTGGGTTAACTGCCTTGTTCAGGGGCAGAACGACAGATTTGTACCTTGTCAGCTCAGGGATTTGATCCAATGCTCTAACCGCTAGGTCACCTGCCGCTCCAAATATCCCTATCAGCGCTGCCTGAAATTAGCACTTTCGATCATATTTTTAAAGACACATCTCAAATATTTTCACCCCGCTCATCTGAGCGCAAGCGAGCTGATATAAGACATGTAAATTGCCGAGCCTGGCATTAGGGCTGGAAAATGCTAGTGTGTCAGTTTTCTACATGAAATGGAAATGGAAAAACTAACGTGCGTTTGACGCTAGCGCCGCCTTAACGGCAACCGGAAGTAGAGCCCCACATGAGTAAACAGTGCTGTCTTACACAATTTGTTAATTGTACATTTGCACATACATATGTATCTATTTTCACATATTAAGTTAGTGTGTGTATTTTCACATAGACATGTGTATTTGGACATATTAAGGCAATGTTAAGTTTACCTATGCTAGCGAGTGGTTAAGGTAAGGGTTAGGGTAACATTCTACTCGCCACTTCCGGTTGACTCTTGACACGTTTAATCTTGCCACTAATATGTTCACATACACAAACTGAGCTTCCCATACAAACAACAACTTGAAACGAAACCCCTCACTTAACAACCTGTCTTAGAATTGATTTCCAGTCCATGTTTGAGTGAATTTCTTCAAATCCCCCCCATATTAGAAAAATACTGTGTTTCTTTCAGTATGAGACACCAGTACGATTTTTAAAGACAAAACAAATGACTGAAGATTTGTTGTTTTAGTTAAATCGCCCCAATGTCTGTACACCCCTAATGTGAGCACATGCAGTGCGAACAGATCAAATGTCATCACTGGTCTCTAGTCACCCATATCTTACACTCAGGGCATATTTAGCATTTAAGCTTCCCAAAACCAGGACTGCTAACATTTAACGCCAGGGAAACGACAATGGCGGAGGTTTCCTCAGGCTCTCTGGATGGGCCGAGGGGAAGCTTTAATTCCTGCCATCATGGTTCATTTGTTCCCCAGATTCCCCAACTGAATCCCTGCAATGGCCACTCATGTGTGCATCCCCAATGAATTATTTAGGGCAGGGAAGAGGAGAGGAGATGAGGGAAGCTTGGAGTAGGGGAAGGACAGGTGTGGAGAGGAAAGATGAGGTGAGGTGCGTGCGTGCGTGGGTGGGTGGGGGGAGAGGTGAGAAGAGAAGTGGGAGAAAAGGTGCGTGTGTGAGAAGTGACAGTGGAGAACAGGAAAGTGAAAATACTTCAGAGTGACCGAGGTCCTCTAAGCACCGACTGAGACTTTATAATAACAATGATAACTGAATACTTACTGGTATACTATCTGCTGGATGTGCGTAGATGTGGGGGTGCGTGCATGTGTGTGTGTTTGTACGTGAGGTATGTCTCTTACATTCCTGCTCTGCTACTTACAACATCCTTTTTTTAGGTTGTATTGCTAATTTTCATTATTCATGAGACTTTCTCTCTCTTTCTCTGTTAATTAATTTATCTCTCCTCTGTACAGATTCACGCATTTGCAAGCGACATTGAATAGCAGTGACTGTGTGTTGCATTGGAGAACTAAAGACTCTTTGTCTCAGTTGGATTCTATCAGGTACGAATGTAATAGAATAGGATGAATGTGTTACTAGCATGATATACTATAGCTGGTATATCACAGTGCATGTGAATTAGAGTAGTGGTCACCAACCTTTTTGGAGTCAAAATCCAAGCCAAGATCTACCGCAATTTTCTTTTTCTTTCAACATGACTTAAAAAATCTTAGCCTATGCAACATGAACCTAATAAAAACAGTTCTGTAGGATTGAGGTTTGTGCATTAGGTCTAATACATTATCAAAGCATATTGGCTATACTTGGCCTGCCAATATTCTTCTATTCTATTCTTCGCAGACCATATTATATTTCAAAACTTGAGCTATGATAACAGCTATGATATCAGTTGTGGCATTACTTGAGAGGCACAGCTGAGCATAGCAATTTAATTGAAATAATTTGCTTTTTTTGTTTTACTTGATTTTTCTGATGATCAGTCTCAGCGGAAGGAAGGAGAGAGCAGCAGGGGTCCGTTCTCTCTCCCTTCCAATGGTGAGTCTGACCAGAGAGATGGGACACCGTCTTCAACCTGATGGCAAAACTCCAGTCGCACTGCATTATTTCTGCCTCATGCACAAATTCATGTTGTTGTTCCAACGACCAGAGAAATTGAAATATTCCTTGATATTAAAATAGACACTCTGATTCAGAGGGGTTGGGTTAAATGTGGAAGACAGATTTCAGTTGAATGCGTTCAGTTGTACAACTGACTAGGTATCCCTTTCCCTTTGAAAAGTAACGTGAACAGTCAGATAGCTAGCAACAATAACAAGAAGCTGCCATGTGGGAAGTTGCACATTAGGTGGCTCATTTCAGCTAGTTTTACCTTGATCTTGATACCATGTCTTCTTTTGAGGTGTTTTGACTAATATTATGGTAATGCTAATATGGCACAACATTTTCTAGTTAGCTAACCAACAACTGTAATAATGTATTTGAGAAACAACAAGTGTTCATTGTGCAAATGTATTTATGTTTTCAATAAACATTTGGAGACCAAATATACTATAGTTTACATGTTGTTAAAAATTTAAGCCAAGCCTGTCTGTTTTGCCCCATAGTTGCACACGGCAGCTGAATCAAGCGCACCTACCGCCAACGGTGCAATACGAATTTAAAACAAATCGGAGCGGAAGTCTTTTTTGATGGTTTTTCTACATAAATGTTTGGCTAGGAATGCCTTGAAGATCGACCAGTTGATTGTGATCTACAAGTTGGTGACCACTGAATTAGAGGAAGTGACAGACAATCATAGCTTAATTTATTTGGTGGAAAAAAAGAAAAATAGCTAGCAAATTAGCTAGCTTTGCTAGTTTCCTAGCAATAATATGCGTGGTTGCCAGATAACTGTAAATAAGTGAATAGTTTTGTCCCACAGTTAGTCAAGATGGTTAGCTAGCTAGCTAAGCTGGTTTGCAACTGCTTAATTAGCAACCACTCCTATACTCCTTTGCTAGCTCTTGTAAAGCTCTTATATCGAAAATATATTTCCTAAAATGATGAGGTGTCTCCAGTTGTGTTTGCATTTTACCGATTGTGACGCAATCCACTTTCCAAGCATATTACTTTGACCCATTGCCGTTCATTCTAAAACGGCACAGTAAAAGTTGAGTAGGCAGAGTAAGCTGGGCTGGTAGCCACGTCATAGTCTCTACCTGCAACCAACCATAATTAGTTGACACAACCAACTCAATGTAGGTTAGGAGAGAACTGGGCACAAAGTAACACTTTTAGTCTTTTGCTTATTTATGAAAATATAATTTGAGTTAGATTGAGAATGTTTTATTATATTATACAAACAACATACACATCTCAGCTACTATTACACACTGTAACTATGTTTCTAAGACATACCAGTCATTTACAATTCCACCGAAAGTGGTGGAAGTCAAAATATAACACTGTCTTCAATAATAAAAATGAAAGAAATTCTAATTTGAAACTGATATTTGGATGAAAATACACAAAACTGACAGAAATATATTTGAATTTAATATTTTAGGCAAAAACAGAGTAGCCAGAATTAATATATTATTTAGTTGTTACACCGGTCTCCCCTACCTCATTGCATACAGTACTGACAATGACCTGTCTCCAAGTGAGAGAGAGGCTTTGAAAACGTAAAGGTGGGACCCACCCATAAGTGGTTGCAACCTTGTCAAATAAATCACATGGGAGCATAGAATGCAGTGTATGCAGTGTATCTCTTTTCACCTCTTAAGGAACATTTTGATATCAGAGACAATAGATGTGCGTAATGTACAGTACCAGTGAAAAGGTTGGACACACCTACTCATTGAAGGGTTTATCGTTATTTTTACTATTTTCTACATTGTAAAATAATAGTGAAGACATCAAAACTATGAAATAACACACATGGAATCATGTAGCAGCCAAAAATAAATCTAATAATATTTTATATTTGAGATTCTTCAAAGTAGCCACCCTTTGCCTTGATGACAGCTTTGCACACTTGGCATTCTCTCAACCAGCTTCATGAGGTAGTCACCTGCAATGCATTTCAATTAACAGGTGTGCTTTGTTAAAAGATCATTTGTGGAATTTCTTTCCTTATTAATGCTTTTGTGCCAATCAGTTGTGTTGTGACAAGGTAGGGGTTGTATACAGAAGATAGCCCTATTTGATAAAATACCAAGTCCATATTATGGCAAGAACAGCTCAAATAAGAAAAGAGAAACGACATGAAGGTCAGTCAATGCAGAAAATGTCAAGAGCTTTGAAAGTTTCTTCAATTGCAATTTCAAAATGATGATGAAACTGTCTCTGAGGACCACCACAGGAAAGGAAGACCCAGAGGTACCTCTGCTGCAGAGGATAAGTTCATTAGAGTTAACTGCACCTCAGATTGCATCCCAAATAGATGCATCACAGACTTCAAGTAACAGACACATCTCAACATCAACTGTTCAGAGGAGACTGTGTGAATCAGGCCTTCAATTGCTTCAAAGAAACCACTACTAAAGGACAATAACAAGAAGAAGAGACTTGCTTGGGCAAAGAAACACGAGCAATGGACATTAGACCGGTGGAAATCTGTCCTTTGGTCTGATGAGTCAAAATGTTAGATTTTGGGTTCCAACCGCTGTGTCTTTGTGAGACACAGAGTAAGTGAACGGATGATCTCCGCATGTGTGTTTCCCACTGTGAGGTATGGAGGAGGAGGTGTGATGGTGTGGGGGTGATTTGTTGGTGATTTATTTAGAATTCAAGCCATATTTAACCAGCATGTCTATCACAGCATTCTGCAGCGATACGCCATCCCATCTGGTTTGCGCTTAGTGGGACTATCATTTGTTTTTCAACAGGACAATGACCCAACACACCTCCAGGCTGTGTAAGGGCTAATTGACCAATAAGGAGAGTGATGGTGCTGCATCAGATGACCTGGCCTCCACAATCACCCGACCTAAACCCAATTGAGATGGTTTGGGATGAGTTGGACCGCAGAGCGTGCAGAGCATGCAAAGCTGTCATCAAGACAAGGGGTGGCTACTTTGAAGAATCTAAAATCTAAAACATATTTTGATTTGTTTAATACTTTTTTGGTTACTACATGATTCCATATGTGTTAATTCATAGTGTTAATGTCTCCACTATTATTCTACAATGTAGATAATAGTAAAAATAAAAAATACATCTTGAATGAGTAGGTGTGTCTAAACTTCTGACTGGTACTGTATGTATGTAATCATTTCCTACCCACTCATAAGAGCATGCGCGCACGCGCGCACACACACACACACACACACACACACACACACACACACACACACACACACACACACACACACACACACACACACACACACACACACACACACACACACACACACACACACACACACACACACACACACACACACCACGTCTGAAACCCTGTACCTTATTTTTGACTTGCTATACTACTCTTTGACTACTAAATAACCATTCCACTAGGAGGGTGAAGAGGATAGGATGGGGGGTTAGAACATCCTCATGGGGTACGAGCTGATTGGATCCCCCCCTCCTCTCTGGCTCTGTCTGGGGGAGGTACAGTAAGCCCTGGCGGATTTGAGAGAGGCCCGGATTGCTCATTAATAAAGAAAGGATGAGACTCGGAGTGGGAGTTAGGGGGGAAGGGGGGAAGGGGCTGACTAAAAGGGAGTGAAAGAGAAGGGGAAAGACAATGTAGAGATAGAGGGGGGAAGGGGAGAAGAGGGCTACTTCATATTAGACAGTAATTAAATAATCATGTTTCCCTTGTTCACCTCCTCCCCTCCGCCTCCGTTAGCACCAGCGGCCACAACACCTGTCACAACTCATTGCCCTCACACACACACACACACACACACACACACACACACACACACACACACACACACACACACACACACACACACACACACACACACACATGCACACACACACTCACGCACACTCCCTCATACTGTAAACATTGCACAGAGACACACCTAAACACATCAAATAAATAACTCACACAAACGCAAAACAGTGATGTGTGTGTGTACTGTATGATGATGGTTTTATGGATCAGTATATCTTATGGGAACTACTTAGGGGGATTTAAGGACAGGGGTCTTAAAAAGAAATAGGGTATACCTCCCCCACTGTGTAACGGATATCTCCCAAGGTGGGGGTTAAGCTCTGATCAGGCCTGGGTGATCGGGGGACGAGTGACAGGGGTGAGGAGCCACGGTACCGGGTGTTGAGGGGGTGGTAGACTGAAGGCTGGAACTGTATCAACAGTAATTAAAAACAACCCACACCAGGACAGAGCAGATTACACACACACACACACACACACACACACACACACACACACACACACACACACACACACACACACACACACACACACACACACACACACACACACACTCAACATCAGATTAGGCTGCAAAACACGGTGCCCACCCATCATCAATAACAGCAGCTATGTCTAGTGTATGTACTATTGTCTCTAGATAACCATGTTTATTAACGTTATTACCTCCAATGTGGATTTACTTATGAGGTTATCTACAGTGCTTTATTTGTAAATTGGTAGGTGACGGAACAACATTAAGCGTGAGAGGGGGGTTGATCCGGGGGTCTCCAAGGTACCTGAAAGCATGAGAAAAAAAGTGTCAAACGCAACGTAGTTTCACAACAGACGGATCAAACAGCCAGGTAGCTTACTATCTATGGTGCTAAAATGGAGTGCTCTCCGGCGCTGAATAATTCAAATAATTTTTGATGTCACTTCAGAACACCCGCCATACGCAAATTCCTATACTCAGCTGTGGGGATTACAGGGCCGAATTTCATATCATTTTCAAGCCGTCAAAGTAGCAGCAGAACACGCATAACAGAATACCTGAAAACATATGAGAAAAAAAAGTGTTAAACACAATGTAACAGCGCAGCAGATCTATATATGGTGCTGAAATGGACAGCGCTCGCCAAGGTGCTGATTAATCCAAAGCATTTTAGACGTCACTGCTAAACACTCGCCACACGCATATGCCCAGATACTCAGCCGTGGGGCTTACCCGAATTTCATATAACTTCAAATAAAATATGTCAATGTAGAATAGAGCAGAACACACATAAGAATATATAGGCCTGTCACCTGTCTATGTGATAATATGAAGCACATATGTCACTAGTGTGTGCAAGGTGGCATTGAATGTGTCACTAGCGAGGTTTCCATCCAATTGGCGACAGATTTTCATGTGAATATTCTAAAATACGCATTAAGCAAAAATATCCCACCAGTGGTGTTTCCACCAAACTGACTTGTTGCAGATAAAAAGCAGTGAGTGATGACATAGTGAACAAAAAATGTGTTTTTCGCTTAAGTTTTCATGTACCAAATAAAAATCTAAAGTTCAATGTGTTTCCTTTGCATTTTCAACTCCACCAATAGTTTTGTCACAAAAACTGTTGTGTTAAATAGAAAATCTGCCCACTCTGGTCTTGGCATGTGTGCTCTAATATCTTTCAGATACAGTGTGGGTAGCCTAGCCTACATGATGAGATTATTACGGATTATTACGGATTAATATCATTACTTCTATTTGTCAAACCGCAGCCAGGGATCGATCATCATGTCACCAGAATAGATATTCATTGGAAAGGAGCATCAAACTCATCACCATGCACTTTTACCATCCTGTGAAGTTCATCATAACATATACTGAACATAAATATAAATGCAACTTGTAAAGTTTTGGTCCCATGATTAATGAGCTGAAATAAAAGATCTCAGAAATGTTCCGTATACACAAAAAAGTTTATTTCTCTCAAATTTGGTGCACAAATGTGTTTACGTCACTGGTAGTGAGCATTTCTCCTTTGCCATAGATAATCCATCCACCTGACAGGTGTTGTGTATCAACAAGCTGATTAAACAGCATGATCATTGCACAGGTGCACCTTGTGCTGGGGACAATGAAAGGCCACTCTAAAATGTGCAGTTTTGTCACACAACACGATGCCAACATTCCTGCAGTCTTCCATGGCATGCATACTCACCAGACATGTCACCCATTGAGCATGTTTGGGATGCTCTGGAACGACGTGCACGACAGAGTGTTCTAGTTCCCGCCAATATCCAGAAACTTCGCACAGCCTTTGAAGAGAAGTGGGACAACATTCCACAGGCCACAATCAACAGCCTGATCAACTTTGGGTGAAGGAGATGTGTCGCGCTGCATAAACCTATCGATGTTACATTGAGCTGGATGAATGGAATATGAATGACAGTCATCCAGGATGATGCAATAGAAATCAGGCCGTGCTCGTAAAAAAAATGTGTCTTCCCTAATCATGAACGGCACTGGTTCAGATCACACCTGTGACACCTGGTTGTGCCTCCAGATTACAGAGAGAGTGATGTCGGCAGGGATTCAAACAAACGCACATAAACGACGTGTGCACTACTGATTGACCTTTAAAGGTGATGTCTTTTTAGACAACATTTTTAGCTTTTACAGCAAACCTGAGCTCTGTGAACATTGCAAAAATGTCCATTAAAAGGTTGTTAATCCTGGTCGTCATCTACCTTACCGCAGCACCTAATGTATGACCTTAACTACACCCTCAGCCTCATGCTTAACCCCACCCTTGAGTCAATTGTTACAGGCTGACTACACTGCTCGCGTTGCAAAATAAATTTAGAAATCCATATTATTCAACTAAAAACCAACGGCAGATGAGCAACCGACAAGTGGCGGCGGCCATGTTAACGACCCTCCAGCAGCGTGGACTATCTCTGGGAGTGAGCGTATGGTTGGTGTGAATGGTGTGAACCCAAAATATTTGTATTAAAAACCTTATTAGCCTGGGATCAAAAAAGCCTGTAACTTTGACATCAACACACACAAACATTCAACTAACACACATAAATTACGTGTCAAGCAACATCCAAATTTGCTCCACCATAACATGTATTCCATACATTACACTGTACCTTTAACGACAATGGAAGGATATTAGATTCTACGCATAATGAAAACATGTCAGATGTACAACATAACCAACTATCCTTTAAACAGCCTATACGTGACGGTGTAATACCCCAATCTCCATCTGCACTGAGCACATACACACCCAAAAGCAATTACATTGGCAACACTCTGGATACCAAATAAACATGGAGGTTACATTATGTATAATTATACACACCATATGGCTGTGTAGACTGCTGGCTGGGCCATCAGCATTTGACTTTAAGGTTATATGTGGGCTGTGCAGCCTGTGCCTATTCCATCACGCAGGTTAGCCAGAGGCCGGGTAATGTAGCATATTGGTAGTATGGGCTGTTAATATGGCCACTATTAATGACGGTCATCTACAGTGGCTTGCGAAAGTATTCCTATTTTGTTGCCTTAAAACCTGGAATTTGATTTACACAACATGCCTACCACTTTGAAGATGCAAAATATTTTTTTATTGTGAAACAAGAAAGAAATAAGACCAAAAAATGGAATACTTGAGCATGCATACAGTGGGGCAAAAAAAGTATTTAGTCAGCCACCAATTGTGCAAGTTCTCTCACTTAAAAAGATGAGAGAGGCCTGTAATTTTCATCATAGGTACACTTCAACTATGACAGACAAAAGGAGGAATCACATTGTAGGATTTTTAATGAATTTATTTGCAAATTATGGTGGAAAATAAGTATTTGGTCACATACAAACAAGCAAGATTTCTGGCTCTCACAGACCTGTAACTTCTTCTTTAAGAGGCTCCTCTGTCCTCCACTCGTTACCTGTATTAATGGCACCTGTTTGAACTTGTTATCAGTATAAAAGACACCTGTCCACAACCTCAAACAGTCACACTCCAAACTCCACTATGGCCAAGACCAAAGAGCTGTCAAAGGACACCAGAAACAAAATTGTAGACCTGCACCAGGTTGGGAAGACTGAATCTGCAATAGGTAAGCAGCTTGGTTTGAAGAAATCAACTGTGGGAGCAATTATTAGGAAATGGAAGACATACAAGACCACTGATAATCTTCCTCGATCTGGGGCTCCACGCAAGATCTCACCCTGTGGGGTCAAAATGATCACAAGAACGGTGAGCAAAAATCCCAGAACCACACGGGGACCTAGTGAATGACCTGCAGAGAGCTGGGACCAAAGTAACAAAGCCTACCATCAGTAACACACTACGCCGCCAGGGACTCAAATCCTGCAGTGCCAGACGTGTCCCCCTGCTTAAGCCAGTACATGTTCAGGCCCGTCTGAAGTTTGCTAGAGAGCATTTGGATGATCCAGATGAGGATTGGGAGAATGTCATATGGTCAGATGAAACCAAAATAGAACTTTTTGGTAAAAACTCAACTCGTCGTGTTTGGAGGACAAAGAATGCTGAGTTGCATCCAAAGAACACCATACCTACTGTGAAGCATGGGGGTGGAAACATCATGCTTTGGGGCTGTTTTTCTGCAAGGGGACCAGGACTGACTGATCCGTGTAAAGGAAAGAATGAATGGGGCCATGTATCGTGAGATTTTGAGTGAAAACCTCCTTCCATCAGCAAGGGCATTGAAGATGAAACGTGGCTGGGTCTTTCAGCATGACAATGATCCCAAACACACCGCCCCGGGCAACGAAGGAGTGGCTTCTGTAGAAGCATTTCAAGGTCCTGGAGTGGCCTAGCCAGTCTCCAGATCTCAACCCCATAGAAAATCTTTGGAGGGAGTTGAAAGTCCGTGTTGCCCAGCGACAGCCCCAAAACATCACTGCTCTAGAGGAGATTTGCATGGAGGAATGGGCCAAAATACCAGCAACAGTGTGTGAAAACCTTGTGAAGACTTACAGAAAACGTTTGACCTCTGTCATTGCCAACAAAGGGTATATAACAAAGTATTGAGATAAACTTTTGTTATTGACCAAATACATATTTTCCACCATAATTTGCAAATAAATTCATTAAAAATCCTACAATGTGATTTTCTGGATTTTCTTTCCTCATTTTGTCTGTCATAGTTGAAGTGTACCTATGATGAAAATTACACGCCTCTCTCATCTTTTTAAGTTGGAGAACTTGCACAATTGGTGGCTGACTAAATACTTTTTTGCCCCACTGTAACTATTCACCCCCCAAAGTCAATACTTTGTAAAGCCACCTTTTGCAGCAATTACAGCTGCAAGTCTCTTGGGGTATGTCTCTATAAGCTTGGCACATCTAGCCACTGGGATTTCTACCCATTCCCCAAGGCAAATCTGCTCCAGCTCCTTCAAGTTGGATGGGTTCCGCTGCTGTACAGCAATCTTTAAGTCATACCACAGATTCTCAATTGGATTGAGGTCTGGGCTTTGACTAGGCCAATCCAAGACATTTAAATGTTTCCCCTTAAACCACTCGAGTGTTGCTTTAGCAGTATGCTTAGGGTCATTGTCCTGCTGGAAGGTGAACCACCGTCCCAGTCTCAAATCTCTGGAAGACTGAAACAGGTTTCCCGTAAGAATTTCCCTGTATTTAACGCCATCCATTATTCCTTCAATTCTGACCAGTTTTCTAGTCCCTACCAATGAAAAACATCCCCACTGCATGATGCTGCCACTGCCATGCTTTACTGTGGGGATGGTGTTCTCAGGGTGATGAGAGGTGTTGAGTTTGCGCCAGACATAGCGTTTCCCTTGATGGCCAAAAAGTTACATTTTGTCTCATCTGACCAGAATACCTTCTTCCATATGTTTGGGGAGTCCCCCACATGCCTTTTGGCAAACACCAAATGTGTTTGCTTATTTTTTTCTTTAAGCAGTGGCTTTTTTCTGGCCACTCTTCCATAAAGCCCAGCTCTGTGGAGTGTACAGCTTAAAGTGGTCATATGGACAGATACTCCAATCTCCGCTGTGGAGCTTTGCAGCTTTTTCAGGGTTATCATTTATCTCTTTGTTGCCTCTCTGATTAATGCCCTCCTTGCCTGGTCCGTGAGTGCCATATTCTTTCAATTTTTTTTATAATGGATTTAATGGTGCTCCTTGCTCAAAGTTTCGGATATTTTTTAAAACCTAGCCCTGATCTGTACTTCTCCACAACTTTGTCCCTGACCTGTTTGGAGAGCTCCTTGGTCTTCATGGTGCTGCTTGCTTGGTGGTGCCCCTTGCTTAGTGGTGTTGCAGACTCTGGGGCCTTTCAGAGCAGGTATATATATACTAAGATTATGGGACAGATCATGTGACACTTAGATTGCACACAGGTGGACCTTATTTAACTAATTCTGTGACTTCTGAAGGTAATTTGTTGCACCAGATCTTATTTAGGGGCTTCATAGCAAAGGGGGTGAATATACACGCACGCACTTTCTTTTTAGAAACAAGTCCTTTTTTTGTTTCACTTCACCAATTTTGACTATTTTGTGTATGTCCATTACATGATATCCAAATAAAAATCCATTTAAATTACAGGTTGTAATGCAACAAAATTGGAAAAACGCCAAAGGGAATGAATACTTTTTCAAGGCACTGTAGATGGCCTTTATTAGATATAGGCATGCAAGACAGTATCATCTGCTGGAAAATACAGGATTTTGAATCCTCTTTTTGTAAATGCTCTGCCTGAGAAAAGGTAAAATTAGTGGAGTACTATTATTGTCCTAAAAGCTTATTGTACATTTCAGACTCTAAAGGCCTGTTTACCATTTACTATGTATCTTTAAAAGAACACATCGACATACACACACTCTGACACATGCTCATTAACATACAACAGAAACAAACAGACAATACTCCTAAGCATACACAAAGAACTACAGTAACTGTCACACACAAAAACACACACAAATGTATTTAACAAATGAGCATGCATGAAGATAAACAAAACTGTTTAAAACAAACACACACACACACACACACACACACACACACACACACTCTATAGTCCTGTATCTACAGGAGAAGAGGATTTGATCATTGGAATTGAATCTCCATGTATGTAACGTGATAATGAAAAGGAATATTCATATTAGGGGAAACAAACTATTGAAAAGCTCCTCATTAGACCTCATAAATAAATGCAAATGCACTTAATTAGACAGAGGACCTTGGGCGCCTCTGCGATTCCTTCTCTTTGCGCTAGTTTTTTCCCCTTGTTTGTTCTTCTCTTGTTGTTGTTTTTTACGTCATTTTCTGTTCCCTCTCCTCCTTCTTCCATTCTCCCGGTTCTCTCTTCCTCTCTTCCTCTCCTCCCCTCTGGTTACTCTTAAGGTCCTTTCATCACTGTGGTCCCGACCCGCCCTGACCTATCCCTTCTCCCCGGACACCCACAGCTCTCTGCTCGTCTGTACTGGAGGATGGAGATGCTTCACAGGAGGAGCCCTGCTTTGGTGTCTCTCTCTATGTGTTGTGGTTCCGGCCAAACCCCCTCACTCACAGTGATTGTCATGGGCCCAATCTAATATCCACATTGAGCTCCTAATAAACACACTTTTCCATTGGGGCTGATGAAGTCTTATCAAATCGTTATACGGTTGAAGTATGGCGCCTTAACAAAGTCACAATGGACCTGTGCATGTTTTAGTGCTAATATACAAGTATTCAGACTTCAAGTTCAAGTTCAAGTTTAATTTCTATTTGACGAGAGCTCAATAGTAAAAATGCAGAAGAAGAATAAAAAACAAAACAAATCAAATCAATACAAATAGACACCTGGGGTGCAAGTGGAAACACTTTTCAATCAGCCTGGGGGCCACTGTCTGCAGGAAGATAGTCTGGATAAGGCCTTGGGGGCCTCATTTCACGGTGAATCTGCAAGTGTCAGTGAGACGTGTTGAACTTCTTTTCTCTATTTGCAGTCAACTTGGTATATCACTGTTATTTTTGACACTTGGTGTACCTGTTATTTTTTTGAGACAACCAATTGGCTTGTGTGGTCAGGGCAAGGGAATCAGTGGCTAATTGAACAGAGAAGTAAACTCTAGGTGCAGCAGTAGGCTGCCAAGAGGTGGCCTGAGTGACAGCCCAGCGGAAGCAAAGGTGTTATGTAACATCATCACGGGGTGTGACAGGGTGTCCCTTGCACATGGCCTACATATAGACCATACATACAGGCCATGTGACACACATACATACTGTACATAGAGTTCATACACACACTGACTCACACATCATAGTACATACAGGACACTGTTAAAAGGAAGTGATTCAAAATATGCAAAGAAGCTGCCACCATTTTGGCAGTGTTGGGAATCACCTGAAAAGCTGTTCAAATGTTTTTCTATGGATGCTTTTTTATAATTTATCATCATTAATTACCTGTAATACTGCATTGTAAAGCATACCCAGAAACAAACACATTACAGAACCCTTTCAGGTGTTTCCCAACACCTGCAAAATCGTGGCAGCTGGGTGAATGAATGTAATCCAGTTTTTTTGGTGTTTCAGAACAGTAAACATACAAATATCACTACTCTGGTGATTTTATGGTTGCTGATGATCTAGACTCAATTCAATAAAACCCACAGTGAATTGTTTATATATAGTCTCCTTTTCCCAGGGTCACATAAAAATAGGGTTTTGATACCGTAAATAAACTCTTACCAGGTAGACTTCCCTCACAGTTAGATGGTTCCAGTTTTCGGACTTGGAAATAGACAGCGTACAGTCTGATAGTGCTCCCGCTGGACTGCCAACACATTCTCGAAGCACTCAACAGAGGAAGCCGTAATGATTCTTTTAAAGTTACAAAAACACCCGATGGACAGCTTATTACAGTAAACAACTTATTAAAACGGTCTTCATCTTTCAGTCCATAAACTTTCCTTGTGATTCTCATGTTGTCGTCATTGTCCCCCCGTGCTTTTAATAAGTGAACATGAAAAATGATCTCTGATGACTAAAAAAAGCAGTAGTTAATTGGACTTAAAGAAAAGTTTTGCAGTTTTCTTCGCTTTTATACATTTCTTGGATTGTACCATAGGACTTTTTTTCTGCTTTCATGTCAGTTCATTACATTTAATTTATTAATATCCAATATTTAATGTGCCAAAAATGTCAGATTCAAAGACATGAAAATGGGGCATTTTTTTCTCGTAAGGGGGATGCTCAATCTGTTTGGTGTCTGTTGTTGTGACTCAGGGGGCTCATAGATCGAGGGAGGGGAAGAAGGAGAGAGACAGAGGGAGGGTAAGAGAGCGAAAGAGTGAACTCATCAGTCAGACCTGAAGTTTATCTTTAAACCAAGTCCCAAACCACTGTGATGCTGTGTGCCAATAGGCACAACTTTAGACAAACTAACCTCAAAACACAATATAAGACAGTTACAACTTCACACAAACAAACATCCGTTCATGACTGTATCGCAGGCAACATAAATATATTTTCACACAGTCACAATGCCGTCGGGACTGCAGAAGAGTTCATGGTGTCTATGCATGAAGTTTAAACACAGACACACACACACACATATTGATCTGCTGGCTGTTTGCCCTTGACGTCTGTCCCTCTCTCATCAGAGGTGATCGATATTTCATTGACTTGCTGAGAAAGACACAAATACACTCACACACGCACACACAAACACACATACGGTATATCTGAGTTTACTGCATCTGTGAGAACAAACACATCATTTTATGCCAATAATCTGCAACAGAACAGTTTGCTTGTCTTGAGTAGTATGCACCGTTGAATGACACGTAGGAAACCACTTAGCTTAAGATGTACGTTTTCCTCTTTGTCAAGCAGCAGGCTGTTGTGCTAGAAGCTCTGACGTCACCTCGTCTCTGATCAAAATAGCAACACGCATGCCCTGCCCACCAGAGGATCTGTCTTTTTCAGCCATCTATTTCCTGTGTTTGATGGGTGAAAAATCCACTTGTCAGTCAAATCTCATTTGAATAATTGCTTTTATTTTACTTCTACTCTTGCTTGTCCCTGTTGATTTTTCCCGTTAACGTTATGATGACGGAACTGTTTGCAATGACCTGTCAAACAAACCCTTGTAATGGCTGAAATGGGCTCAATTGGAGATATCGTTTTTTTGTTGAATCTATAAGAACGATAAAGCTTCTATCGGGGATTTAAAGCACCGTCTAGACACTTACATCACAAGAAAGAGAAGAAAGAGAACTTTAGTTTGATGGGTGTTCATTTTTTTGTGGAATTTAAAAAAAAAAAGTATACAGTTGAACTATTTACAAATTAGATGTGCTGAAATGAAAGCATCTTCCGAAAATGAACACTCAGATTATAGTGATATTATGTCTGATCTCGCAAGCAATGTATGTTTAGAGCCAAGCGTGTTTATTTCTAATTGGAGGGTATCCTGCTATTGACACACTTGTTGAGTTATGCAAGAGAACGTGACAACAACAGTAATTAATGAGTGCAGGTAGGGTAGACAGACCAAGTGTTTGGTGGTTGCAGCCCTGTTCCTCCCCTTTATGTTAATGTCCTCATATATGCAAATACATCTGGTGCGTTTATGCAAATGAGACACCTATCATTTTCTTTCTTTTAAAATAATTTTTATCACCACGTTTTTCTCCCCAGTTCCGTGGTGTCCAACTGGTGTTTACAGTTTTGTCTCATCGCTGCAACTCCCGTACGGACTTGGAAGAGGCGAAGGTCGAGAGCCGTGCGTCCTCTGAAACACAACCCAGCCAAGCACTGCTTCTTGACACAATGCCCACTTAACCCGGAAGCACCAATGTGTCGGAAGAAATACCGTACACCTGCCAACCATGTCAGCGTGCACTTGGCCCGGCCCGCCACAGGAGTCGCTTGTGCGATGGGACAAGGACATCCCTGCCGGCCAAACCCTCCCCTAACCCGGACGACGCTGGGCCAATTGTGCACCGCCCCATGGGTCTCCAGGTCGCGGCCAGCTGAGACAGAGCCTGGACCCGAACCCAGAATCTCTAGTCGCACAGCCTTAGACCACTGCGCCAACACGGGAGGCCCTAATTTCTATATATTTACACCAAATATAAACAAAATACCTGATACAATAAGAACATGTACAGTGGGGCAAAAAAAGTATTTAGTCAGCCACCAATTGTGCAAGTTCTCTCACTTAAAAAGATGAGAGAGGCCTGTAATTTTCATCATAGGTACACTTCAACTATGACAGACAAAATGAGGAAAAAAAAATCCAGAAAATCACATTTAGGATTTTTTATGAATTTATTTGCAAATTATGGTGGAAAATAAGTATTTGGTCACATACAAACAAGCAAGATTTCTGGCTCTCACAGACCTGTAACTTCTTCTTTAAGAGGCTCCTCTGTCCTCCACTCATTACCTGTATTATGGCACCTGTTTGAACTTGTTATCAGTATAAAAGACACCTGTCCACAACCTCAAACAGTCACACTCCAAACTCCACTATGGCCAAGACCAAAGAGCTGTCAAAGGACACCAGAAACAAAATTGTAGACCTGCACCAGGTTGGGAAGACTGAATCTGCAATAGGTAAGCAGCTTGGTTTGAAGAAATCAACTGTGGGAGCAATTATTAGGAAATGGAAGACATACAAGACCACTGATAATCTTCCTTGATCTGGGGCTCCACGCAAGATCTCACCCGTGGGGTCAAAATGATCACAAGAACGGTGAGCAAAAATCCCAGAACCACACGGGGGACCTAGTGAATGACCTGCAGAGAGCTGGGACCAAAGTAACAAAGCCTACCATCAGTAACACACTACGCCGCCAGGGACTCAAATCCTGCAGTGCCAGACGTGTCCCCTGCTTAAGCCAGTACATGTTCAGGCAAGTCTAAAGTTTGCTAGAGAGCATTTGGATGATCCAGATGAGGATTGGGAGAATGTCAGATGAAACCAAAATAGAACTTTTTGGTAAAAACTCAACTCGTCGTGTTTGGAGGACAAAGAATGCTGAGTTGCATCCAAAGAACACCATACCTACGGTGAAGCATGGGGGTGGAAACATCATGCTTTGGGGCTGTTTTTCTGCAAAGGGACCAGGACGACTGATCCGTGTAAAGGAAAGAATGAATGGGGCCATGTATCGTGAGATTTTGAGTGAAAACCTCCTTCCATCAGCAAGGGCATTGAAGATGAAACGTGGCTGGGTCTTTCAGCATGACAATGATCCCAAACACACCGCCCGAGCAACAAAGGAGTGGCTTCAGAAGAAGCATTTCAAGGTCCTGGAGTGGCCTAGCCAGTCTCCAGATCTCAACCCCATAGAAAATCTTTGGAGGGAGTTGAAAGTCCGTGTTGCCCAGCGACAGCCCCAAAACATCACTGCTCTAGAGGAGATCTGCATGGAGGAATGGGCCAAAATACCAGCAACAGTGTGTGAAAACCTTGTGAAGACTTACAGAAAACGTTTGACCTGTGTCATTGCCAACAAAGGGTATATAACAAAGTATTGAGATAAACTTTTGTTATTGACCAAATACTTATTTTCCACCATAATTTGCAAATAAATTCATAAAAAATCCTACAATGTGATTTTCTGGATTTCTTTTCCTCATTTTGTCTGTCATAGTTGAAGTGTACCTATGATGAAAATTACAGGCCTCTCTCATCTTTTTAAGTGAGAGAACTTGCACAATTGGTGGCTGACTAAATACTTTTTTCCCCCACTGTATATATGAGTGCGTTCTAAGAAGTTTGGAGTATCTTCATCTATTGTCCAATTGTTGTATTTTTTTAGAATAGTTTTTCAACCTTTTAACAATTTTGATGACTGTTGCTAATAAAAGCGATGCAGAGCATTGGCCCGGCATAAGTCATGTAATTACTAATGAATGAAGCCATGAATTGGATGACCGGGGCAACTATCATCATGTTTAATCATAGCACATTATTTTGTCCTTCAACAGCACTCACAAGCCAGTAAACACTGCTTTCCACATGAAACCTCTTCAACTCTTCAACTGTGACTATTCTCGGAAAAACTGTGTACAAGAAAATAACTACTTGATTCATTCAAGTAAATGTGTTTGTGTGTTTGAAAGACAGAGGTGAGACAGAGGTAAGTGACACAGAGGTGAGACAGTGGTGAGTAAGTGAGTGAGTGAGTAGTTTTTGTAAAAGTGAACATAAATTTGTCAAAATAATAGTCTCTGTCTGACTGTGTGAATCTGACTGTGTGTGAATCTGACTGTGTGAATCTGGCTGTGTGAATCTGACTGTGTGTGAATCTGACTGTGTGAATCTGACTGTGTGTGAATCTGACTGTGTGTGAATCTGACTGTGTGAATCTGACTGTGTATTAATCTGACTGTGTGTGAATCTGACTGTGTCCCCTTAGTGGAATTGATTGATAATCATGTGTGACTTAATCATTTCATGACACACACACACACACATCAAATATAGAGTTTCTATGGCAACCTCTGACTAGCACAGAATGTTCAGGAGACAGTTTTGCCAATTTGGTTAATTATGTCTTTGTGCCGGTGAATAGGGCTTGACTTGCCCCCACCCCACCCCACTCATCTCCAGCTACAGCCAGCCATAGTCCGGGCCGCACCAGTGCAGAGCAGAGTCACAAACAAACACACACACACACACACACACACACACACACACACACACACACACACACACACACACACACACACACACACACACACACACACACACACACACACACACACACACACACACACACACACACAGAGGCATTGTTTGGGGGGCTGGGAGCCGGCGGACACAGGAACATAGAGCGCGGTAGCCCTAATGAGCGACTGGCTGTCAGGAACTGTTAAGGCGCTGCGCACAGGGAGGATGGGCCAGCAAGGGGCGGGGGCCAAAGTGTCTCTCTCTCTCTCTCTCTCTCTCTCTCTACTTCTCTCTCTCTACATCTCTCTCTCTCTCTCGCTACATCTCTGTCTCTCTCTACTTCTCTCACTCTACATCTCTGTCTCTCTCTTTCTCTCTCTTTCTTTCTCTCACTCTACATCTCTCTCTCTCTACATCTCTCTCTTTCTCTCTCTACATCTCTGTCTCTCTTTCTCTCTCTCTCTTATGGTTAGGTTAAGGGGTAGGGATAGAGAAAATAATATTTTTAATGGTCAAACATTTTTACACTCCACAATTTCACGAAAACAAAGCTGTGTGTGTGTGATTGTGTGTGTGTGGGTGCGTGGTCAAACGTGCCGCCTCTTTAGTTCCACTCACTGAGTCCTGCTGTCCACTACATATGCTTTGTATGTTCATCTGCCTCCATTACATAAATGTGCAAACCAGCTCTCATACAATGACAACCATCTGTCTCCACCTCCCTACTCCTCACTGCACCTCCAAACAAGAGGGGAAACTGTTCTGTTTTTACAGACGTTCAAAATAAATACACACCATACAACGACTCATCAGAGGAGAATTGTTATGAATGAGTCTGTAATTTACTCCGTTGCCTCTCACATTCCAACAGACGTTAGAAAAGTTGTGGAAACGGATTTATCAGTGCACACAATGGTAAACATTTGAAAACCTTTTGCAATGAAAAATGTGCATTTCTTATTGAACAAGTCAATGTAGTCCCTCCCTGTTCCAGTCTATTTTCTTCCGTTCGGAACCTAATGAACAGAACCCTGTTCTCTACACTCTTAGAATTTGTGGTGGCTCAAGGAACCCTGAAGTTTCTCAAGGAACCCTGGAGTTTCTCAAGGAACCCTGGAGTTTCTCAAGGACCCTGGAGTTTCTCAAGGAACCCTGGAGATCCTCAAGGAACCCTGGAGTTTCTCAAGGAACCCCGGAGATCCTCAAGGAACCCTGAAGTTTCTCAAGGAACCCTGGAGATCCTCAAGGAACCCTGGAGTTTCTCAAGGAACCCTGGAGATCCTCAAGGAACCCTGGAGTTTCTCAAGGAACCCTGGAGATCCTCAAGGAAGTATTGCTAGTCAATGGTTCATATTTGCATCTTCAGTTAGTTGAGGAGGAGGGGCTTTAATATAGATATATTTTTGGCCACTTGTTAGAATAGCAAGCATTTCATTACACCCACAATAACATCTGCTAAATATGTGTATGCGACCAATACAATTTAATTTTATTTGATTTAAATGTTATTCCTGTTCATCTGTTCTGTTGTATTGTCATCACATGCTAAGGTTGAACACTGACAGTTTTGCAGCTTCAATGAGGCTAACAGAGGTGTAGGAGTTCTTCAAGAGTCTATGCAAATTCCAAAGTTGGAACAGGTACCACTTTATTACTGTATGTAATCAGCAATGTTAATATAGTTCATATTATCATATGTAATATACATAACTATATTTATTTGAAGTATACCAACTTTATGCTAACTGGTGACCAAAAACTAGCTAAAAGCCACGCCTCCAATAAACCACACCTCTAATCTGATAGGCTGCCACCTCTACAATATATTATTAAACATTATCCAAATGTAACCCTCCCATTATAAAAATATTCCTATTCGAGCATTTAAACAAGGGTTCCTTGAATACCCTTTTCAGAAGGGTTACTCATGGAACCATTTTCAACTGGAAAGGTTCCGCCGGTGTAACAACCCAAGAGGTTATTCCAGGCACCTTTACTTCAATCCAAAATGGCACCATATTTCTTAGATCACTACATTTGGCCAAAAGAAGTGCATTAAATAGAGAAAAGGAGAATGCCACACAAATGTATTACAGTGCACAGGGTTGTTGGGTAGGCTGTAGCCAGGGATTCTGGGAGAATAAGGTCCGCTGTGGTGTACAGTTCAGACTCAGCTGAAATATAGGCCCAGATGTTTCATTAGAAAGGCCCGGGGTGTGTGTGTGTGTGTGTGTGTGTGTGTGTCCGTGGGTGAGTGTGTCTGTGTGTGCGTGTGTGGGTGTGTGTGTGTGTGTCTGAGAGAGAGTATGTCATGTGCGCTGATCCTGGGGTGGTTGTATTAAAGTTGTACCAGTCTCAGTCTGGATTGACAGGTGGTCCTTAATTCCACCCCTCCACGCAATTCCCCCATCTCTCTCTGTCCTCTAGTCCTTTCTAATCCCATGGCAGGGGACGAGGTGTGGTGTAGGTTGTGTGTGTATGTTTGCGGGTGGTGGGAGCAGGGGTTATGGTAGGGTTCTCAGGGCGTGTTAGAGTGGGGATTCTGACCTAAGCCTGTAGGGTGCCTACATCCCTGCTGTGGTACAGAGAACTTCGGGGGGGAAAACAACACAGACACAGAAAGATGGAGCGATAGGTCAAGGGTTGGTCTAGGCGTGGGGGAGAGAGAGAGACAGACAGAGAGACAGAGACAGACAGAGAGAGACAGACAGACAGACAGACAGAGAGTGAGTGAGTGAGTGAGTGAGTGAGTGAGTGAGTGAGTGAGTGAGTGAGTGAGTGAGTGAGTGAGTGAGAGAGAGAGAGAGAGAGAGAGAGAGAGAGAGAGAGAGAGAGAGAGAGAGAGAAATATAAGGTGGTGTTACACTGGAGCTAGAGAGTGAAGACAAATAAAGGACATGGAGACAGACAGAGAGAAGGAACATATACAATCAAAACTAGACAAGAGAGAGATGGGGAGACAGAAAATGACGAAGAAGACAGGGTGGGTGGGGTGACTTTAATGATCTACGGATGGACTCTCATTCCTTCATTCCCCTCACCCTTTCAACAACCCCCGTGAACCACCAGCCTCGCGTAATCTGATGAATAGTTGTGGATTACAGTTAATTCAGATTATTTTTTTTACATTGCAGAGGAGATGCTGGTGATGTGGAGGATGATTGCTAACATTACCATAATCATTACACTTTGTCTGCACGTGTGTGTGTGTTATGTCGCGTGGTCGCGGAAATACTGTATACCCGCTCACAGGGGTTTATAAGTGCATGCATATTCATTAGCATTCTGTCTAGACATGACATCACATTTATCCTTTTGTTTTCCATAAACAATATGCATTGACCTTGCGTCAGGGGTGGCATCTCTACTTACGCTTTAAGACCGGCAGATAACAGCACCACAAATAAAAAGCCTTTTGTCTTAAGAGAAGGGGGAATCAGAGACTAATTTCCCATCTCCATCTTCTCTCCCATTCCACAGACGAGGATAAGACATGGATTTGAACAGAATTATGAATACATGGATAAAGTGATAATGTGGATAGATTACAGGAGCAATGTAGTAAACAGAGGGATGCTGATTCAATGTCAAGGATAGGCCATAGTGCCCATGGAGTAAGTCAACATAGTTTTTGGTTAGCAGTGGATTTGAAACAAACCTGAACTGTGGGAATCTGTCTCTCCTGACCTGGCCCATATACTACTTCCAGAGGTTAAATATTGTGAAAATCAAAGTCTAAAAAAGAGTATACAGATGTAGGATCTTAATTTGATCACTCTTTTGTTGAAGATAATTTAGTGTGGCAGACTATACGGATTTCCGCATGCTTGCAGCCCGGGAACAAGCGACGGATCTCGACTCACTCATTGCCTTAACCATTCGGATCGATGGACGGCTACGGGAACGTAGGAGGGAGAAGAGTCTTACGGATGGTGGGTCTTACGGATAATTTTTCTTCTCCCCTTACAGTCCAAGTCTCTCCAGGTACTCATCAACTCGGGGGCCGATGAGAGCTTTATGGACGTTACCCTGGCGTCATAGCTGGACATCCCAACAGCCCCTCTCCCTTCCCATGGATGTTAGAGCGCTGGACGGGTGCTCTCTAGGCCGGGTCACCCACCATACCACCCCCATCAACCTACAAGTGTCAGGGAACCATAGCGAGATGATCCGATTCCTGCTAGTTAAGTCTCCGCAGGTTCCCGTGGTATTGGGATTCTCTTGGCTCCAGTGACACAATCCCTCTATTGACTGGTCTACTGGTGCCATCGTGGACTGTAGCCCGTTCTGCCCACTCATTGCCTGAAGTCAGACTCTGCCTGCCCCGGGACATCTTCCTGGGGGCTTGTAGATTGCCCCGGACCTCTCCGCCATTTCTGCGGAGTACCAGGACCTCCGGGAGAGGTTCAGTAAGACCTGGGCCACTTCGCATCCACAGGACCGACGAGTATCCAAAAATGTCAAGTCAGATGCGCTGGCACGCCACTATAGCCCCGCGACTACACCCCCGAAGCCAAGACCATTCTCCCCTGCTCCAAGCTCATTAGCCCCTCTGCTGTTTGTCTTCTGTTGTCCCATACCCTCCGTGTACATCCTACTTTTCATGTGTCTAGAGTTAAACCCATGTCTCACAGCCCTTTGTCTCATGTTTCCAGCATCTTTCAAGGATTTTATGTAAATTATCACAAGACATCTAGTGGCCCTTTTGGGTACTTCAGATTATCACAGGTGTCTTTAATTATCTCTGGCCCTCTGTGTGGCCTTATCACATGTAAAACATATGAAATAATTAAATAAGATGATTTTAAAATATAAAAATGAATGACAAAGCTGTTAAGCATTATCCTAAATACAAACCATCAATTTAGTTAATACCATTGGTATTTAATAGGAGGGTTTCAGCATGAAATATTCTTTATTTTATTTTTTTTTACACAATTTTTTTACACAATTTCAATAAAATTTCAATAAATAATTTTACTATGTCAACATATATTTGTTGTCAATGTTTTGGTGTCAAACTGGTGGCAGAAAAAGTCAATAGTTGGATGAGTTGCAGAGATAATTGAAAATAGTGCAATTGTTAATTAGAATCTTTTTTTCTCTCCATTAATTAGGCTATTTTCTTTTGAACCAAATGGTCTATCTACTAGAAACTCATGAACAATATGGACACAGATATAACCTACATTATACTATACTGTATATGAATACATTTAAAAAAAGTTATTCAAGTATAAATGATCAAAGTTACGATAGTTTGTCATAGATTGTCTGTTAACAAATTTACTGAAGATTCAGGTCTCTTTAGTAAGTTACTGGTAGCTTTGCAACCCTAACTGTGGGTAGTAATATAGTGTAGTGGTGGTGTGACGGACAGGGGCTCTATCCAGTGATGTCATATTACTTATAGATATCCTCGAACTGTTTTATTATCTATCAAACGGTTACCATAAATATTACTATCCCCCAGAGTTCAGCAGTTCGGCTGAATGACAAACAAACAAAAACAGGGCATAACAGAGGGTGTTACATTATCTGCAGCATAATAGGGCATTTTCATGCTTGCCCATGCTATGTCTAGCACACTCTGAAGTCTGCGTTTTAAAAACAATACCGCCCAATTATGGTTTAATGAATGTGGGCAGAGGAGGGTTGGTTGGGGGGGCATGCAGACTGAGCCTCTCTCCATCTCTCTGTAAAAGTACAACACTGCAGCGATCCCAGACAACAACAGGGAGGAACAGCACAGCCATTTATAGGTTTCCCTATGTTGTGATGCGATTGAGAGAAACTCTTGCACAGCTCCACTCATGCTTAATTAGATGTTATGATAACTTGTGTAACATTGACTTCAATCCTGGCTTTTGAAAGAACGCATAAATACACAGTACCTGTCAAAAGTTTGGACACACCTACTCATTCAAGGGTTTTTCTTTATTTTTCCTATTTTCTACATTGTAGAATAATAGTGAATATATCAACACTATGAAATAACATCTATGGAATCATGTAGTAACCAAAAAACTGCTAAACAAATCAAAATATATTTTATATTTGAGATTCTTCAAAGTAGCCACCCTTTGACTTGATGACAGCTTTGCACACTCTTGGCATTCTCTCAACCAGCTTCATGAGGAAGTCTCCTGCAATGCATTTCAATTAACAGGTGTGCCTTGTTAAAAGTTGATTTGTGGAATTTCTTTCCTTCTTAATGCGTTTGAGCCAATCAGTTGTGTTGTGACAAGGTAGGGGTGGTATACAGAAGATAGCCCTATTTGGTAAAAGACCAAGTCCATATTAATGGCAAGAACAGCTCAAATAAGCAAAGAGAAACAACAGTCCATCATTACTTGAAGACATGAAGGTCAGTCAATGTGGATACATTTCAAAAACTTTTCTTCAAGTGCAGTCACAAAACACATCAAGAGCTATGATGAAATTGGCTCTCATGAGGACCGCCACAGGAAAAGAAGACCCAGAGTTACCTCTGCTGCAGACGATGTTCATTAGAGTTAACTGCCTTAGAAATCGGCAATTCACTGCACCTCAGATTGCAGCCCAAAAAAATGCTTCACATAGTTCAAGTAACGGACACATCTCAACATCAACTGTTCAGAGGAGACTGCTTGAATCATGGTTGAACTGCTGCAAAGAAACCACTACTAAAGGACAGCAATAAGAAGAAGAGACTTGCTTGGGCCAAGGAAGACAAGCAATGGACATGTGGAAATATGTCCTTTGGTCTGAGTCCAAATGTGAGATTCTTGGTTCCAACCACGGTGTCTTTGTGAGACGCAGAGTAGGTAAACGGATGATCTCCGCATGTGTGGTTCCCACAGTGAAGCATGGAGGAGGAGGTGTGATGGTGTGGGGGTGCTTTGCTGGTGACAATGTCAGTGATTTATTTAGAATTCAAGGCACATTTAACCAGCATGGCTACCACAGCATTCTGCAACGATACTCCATCCCATCTGGTTTGCACTTAGTGGGACTATCATTTGTTTTGTTCAAAAAGCTGTGTAAGGGCTACACCTCCAGGCTGTGTAAGGGATATTTGACCAATAAAGAGAGTGATGGAGTGCTGCATCATATGACCTGGCCTCCACAATCACCTGACCTCAACCCAATTGAGATGGTTTAGGATGAGTTGGACCGCAGAGTGAAGGAAAAGCAGCTAACGAAGGCTAGAGCCAGGGATTTAACCAGACTCCAGCACGATAACGAAGCTAGTTTTTTCATCACAGAGAGATTGTTAGCACTCAATGTCACCGGATGAATATCATTTGGAGTGGGAGACATTAAGCTTTGTTAAACATCGTTAATGTTACTGTAGGACATCCCTGGCAAACTCAGGCCTGACGCGTGAGACTCAGGGAGGGAGTCGCGTTGGACATGGAGAGGCGCTGGGCGAGACGAGAATGTCACTTCAGCTGTTTGTCTGTCCCTTGCGAGGGAGGCGAGAAGGGCGAGACTGGGTGCCCCTAATGAGCAGGTCCCTGAAAGCCCCCCGATTACCCTAATTAAGCAGTGTATGATTCAGTTTACATAGCCCACACCCAGTGCACATCACCCCCCCACCCCCAACAAAGATACACACACTCACTCCCAAACAAACACATGCCGCATCGCACCTTCACACATATACATACACATTCCCCCACAGTCACACACCCTAGTTCCATTGCAAACCCTCCAATAGATACAGAACATACACTTGCTCCCTCACCCCTGCCGCCTCTCTAAAACTTACACAAACACGCTCAACCCTGTAACTCCTCCCATAAAGCAACCCAACTCATTAGAGGTATTGATTTAATGGACCAGGCCTGTCGCTTTGTCTGAAGGACATCGTCACACACATAGCCTATACAGTAACCGTGAGGACACACACGCACTCATGCACACACGTACACACACACATACACACACACAGCGTGCTCCTCTACTCCGTCCTGTCGTCTGGCTGTCACAACCCCATGGCTGGGCCTGCTGCTCAGTCAGACAACCCCTCTCTGGGCAGATCAAGTTTAGCCAGATTAGAGAACCCACATCCAGCTGTCTACATCAGCAAAACACTGCCTCTGTGATCTTTTAACCCGATACGACCTTTTCTCTCTCTTTCTCTCTGTCTCCCTCTCTTTCGCTCTCTGTTCTCACATCCTGTCTTTATTTGTGTTGGCTTTACCATAAGAACACAATTTGGTGCTGGATGTTTGTCGACTGCTGTCAGGGAGGATTTTGCTGCTGAATCATAGGAAGTCAAGGGACTCCCAGAGATCAGTAGGTTTTTCTGAGCATGGCTGTGTAGGCCTTTTTTTCTCTTTCCAAAAGCATTGAAGAACACAAACCGTTTTTCATGTAAAGAGAGAGAGATTGCTGATCTAAACCTATTTCCCTGTTATGGTAAATAACATTTGTGCATCTCTGTGTGTGTGTGTGTGTGTGTGTGTGTGTGTGTGTGTGTGTGTGTGTGTGTGTGTGTGTGTGTGTGTGTGTGTGTGTGTGTGTGTGTGTGTGTGTGTGTGTGTGTGTGTGTATGCATGTGCCTGAGCATGTTTGTGTCAGCATGTGTGTGTTGGGTGTATGCCTCATGCTTGCCTATAATAAAACGTTTTTCCCAACCCACAAACTGTAAATGTACCATAAATATCAAATTATCTCTGCTTGTTTCTGTTTACATAAGACCACTTCCCCTTTGGAGCCAAAATTAAAGAAGATTTTACAGGTTACTATCCTCAGGGACTGCCGAATGGGAATGAGCCTCTTGTCAAAAGCCAAAAAGGCTGCCGTCTGCGCTGGTGAATGAAACAGGTCCCCCCTGTCAGGGAAGAGTGTGATGGCTGAGGGCTATTCTAGTAAATGGAGCGAATCCCCCCTGCTTAAACCTTTGTCACAGTACCCCTCCTCCATAGAGTTCTAATGGCACAACAAGCGCTCTGAAGGGGGATTAGAGGTGCTTACAGTACATGGGCGCTCAATAGACCTCCACTTTGTACCCCCCCTGTCATTATCTGCCTGTATGTATAGCAGGTGAAGAGATGGGGGAGGAGGGAAGCTTATAGGCCCCACACTCCCTCCTCAGAGAGGAAGAGAGTGACAGAGTGCAGAGCGACAGGTCTGTGTAGGTTGAGCCCATTGAAAAGACGACAACATGAAGAAAACACAGTCCTATGTAAGGCAGCATATGCATTTCTCTGCTGGAAATGTATTTTGGTAGTTTGTTTTCTCTCTTACTGTATTGTTATTTACCTCACATGACTAGTAGGCCTAGTCCAAGATGACACAACTTACTTTTCATTAGGCAGAACACAGCACACACACACACACAAGCCTCCCAGGCTTTCTCAGAAAGAATGTTTTGATTTTCAGCCTGAGGTGAGAGGGAGGGAATGTGGTGAGAGAAGCAGAGGACGGAAGGAGAGAAAAAAAGGTATGGACGAGTGGTCTGCACCCTCCAGTGCTGATGAGAGAGAGACCTCCCACTGCGGGCGCCAGATTGGCAGAAATATTCCCTGCAGAGGGGAGTGCCTCTAGGGAGAGACACTCCTGCCACGGTTACCATTGTTGTGACTAATGCATGGATCTAAGTCTCCTTTCCTGACACATTTAGTCACACTTATATACAGCGCATTCGGAAAGTATTCAGACCCTCCCCACATTTTGTTACATTACAGCCTTATTTTTAAAGTACTCATTTTAAAGTACTTATTTTAAAAGGACAACCATCTCTGCAGCACTCCACCAATCAGGCCTTTATGGTAGAGTGGCCTAAAGGACTCTCAGACCATGAGAAACAAGATTCTCTGGTCTGATGAAACCAAGATTGAAGTCTTTAGTCTGAATGCCAAGCGTCACGTCTGGAGGAAATTAGGCACCGCTCATCACCTGCCCAATACCATCCCTACGGTGAAGCATGGTGGTTTCATCAGACCAGAGAATCTTGTTTCTCATGGTCTGAGAGTCCTTTAAGTGCCGTTTGGCAAACTCCAAGTGGGCTGTCATGTGCCTTTTACTGAGGAGTAGCTTCCTATTTCTAGGAAGAGTCTTGGTGGTTACACACTTCTTACATTTAAGAATGATGGAGGCCACTGTGTTTTTGTTTGGACCTTCAATGCTGAATAAATGTTTTGGTACCCTTCCCCAGATCTGTGCCTCGACACAATCCTGTCTCAGAGCTCTAAGGACAATTCCTTCGACCTCATGGCTTGGTTTCTGCTCTGACATGCACTGTCAACTGGGGGACCCTATACAGACAGGTGTGTCCCGTTCCAAATCATGTCCAATCAATTGAATTAACCACAGGTGGACTCCAATCAAGTTGTAGAAACATCTCAAGGATGATCAATGGAAACAGGATGCACTTGAGCTCAATTTCGAGTCTCGTAGCAAAGGGTCTGAATACTTACGTCAATAAGTTATTTCAGTTTTTTATCATTTATAAATTTGCCCAAATGAAAAGAGAACTGTTTTAGCTTCGTCATTATAGGGTATAGTGTGTACATTGATGAGGAAAATTGTTTATTTAATCAATTTCAGACTAAGGCTGTAACGTAACAAAATGTGTATGTCTGTGTATGTGTGTGTGTGGGGGGGGTCTTTAGTACTAAAAATAATACAACGCATATTATGTTTTGCTGCTGCTTCAGATAGAGAATGACATCATGGTCTCCAGGTCACCCTGAGCCTGCACACACATACAGTACTTCAGATAGAGAACGGCATCATGGCCTTCAGGTCACCGAGAGCCTGCAAGTGCACACACATACAGTACTTGCAGACACACGCACGCACACACACACAAACAAAATGTATCATACACAGTCACATGGCCTCCACGTCATTGACTTCCTCAAGTCATTACCATGTCCTGCTCAGAGTTATTAAATAGACCCCGCCATCACAGCTGAGCCTCCTTGACATAACCTTACCCAAGCCTGTCGCATAAATAATAAAGAAATAAATTGACAATGCAATCCAAAGCGGAGTAACTCCTTCTAATATAAAGGACATGCATCGGCACCAACGTGGATGTCCTAACACCTTTCGTAGTTCCTAAAGGGAAATCTAAAGATAGTCTGGTCCCATTTGGGAAAGTTTTTCCTTTATTAATCAGAAGAATACATTTCAGCTTGGGATTGATAAACATTTGGGAAGGAGGAAGAAGATGATGGTGAGGATGAGGAAGAGGAGTAAAACAAAGCGGGAGACAGACAGAGTACAGGATACAGTAGCACAGTAGCTATAGCGTGTGGACGATGTATCAGATCTAGAGAGGTATCCATGTCTCTTATTATTCTACAAACAAACATAAAGTCATCACCGGGAGAGGAAACACTCTGACACCTGATGCTCTGGCTCATCCCTTACCTCCCAGCTTAGGTTACCCAGCAGGCCATTCTGCTGTCCGCGAGACAATAGCCGCGCAAAAAGACGACACCTCTTCCCCCTCTGGGTGTTCCAAGGCAACAAAAAAGAAGAAACAACACTATTGTTTGCAGAGATTAAAACATGTCGCAATCTCTACCTCCCTGTTCTTTCCCCGATGGTAACTGGATCTGGCGATAGACGAAAACAGTCAGTGAACTCTCGCTCTCTCTTTCTGGTCATGCTTTTTTTTTAAGAATGTGATTTTTTTTATTTGTCCTGTATACTTTTGTTTTGTGGTGTTATTGTGTCCGTGTGTCTCGCGACGGTACGCTTTAGCGGCTTAGCGCCCACTAGCTTGGCTCTGGCTGAATGGGGTAGCCTGTCCTTTCCCTGCATGTCTATGTAATACGGGTATAAGGTTGGTGTTATGACCACCTCAGTGTCCCATCTCGATTGTTACTGTGTGAAATGAAATAGCATCAAGTTATAAAAGAATCACGGGTGTCCTTCCTTGTGAACCTACACTGGGAAACCTTATGTGGATGATATCATGCTGTGGGGATGTTTTTCAGCTGCAGGGACTGGGAGACTGGTCAGGTTTGAGGGAAAGATGAACGCAGCAAAGTACAGAGAGATCCTTGATGTAAACCTGCTCCAGAGCGCTCAGGACCTCAGACTGGGGCAAGGTTCACCTTCCAAAAGGACAACGATCCTAAAAACACAGCCAAAACAACACAGGAGTGGCTTAGGGACAAGTCTCCGAATGTCCTTGAGTGGCCCAGCCAAAGCCCGAACTTGAGCCCGATCTAACATCTCAGGAGAGACCTGAAAATAGCTGTGCTGCGACACTCCCCATCCAACCTGACAGAGCTTGAGAGGATCTGCAGAGAAGAATGGGAGAAACTCCCCAAATACAGGTGTGCCAAACTTGTAGCGTCATACCCAAGAAGAAGACTTGAGGGTCTGAATACTTATGCAAATGTGATATTTCAGTTCTAAAAATGTTTTTGCTTGTCATTATGGGCTATTGTGTGTATATTGATGTGAAAAAAAAACAATTTAAGCAATTTTAGAATAAGGCTGTAAAGTAACAAAATGTGGAAAAAGTGAAGGTGTCTGAATACTTTCTGAATGCACTGTATATACTAAAATCAGTGGCAGAATTGTCCTTAAATCAGCCCATCTCTATTTCACATCAGTGTCCACTGGGTCCAGTTGCCCTGACTGAGTCTCCTACAGGATCTACATTTACAGATTCAGGCCTAGATTCAATCAGATCAAGCGTTAACCGGCGATAGCCGACTCCCACATAGCTGATGTTTTGCCGATGTTGGGGGTATTACTGAGTTGGAGCTGTCAAATTGGTGAGCAGCTATTCTTGATCATTGTCACGAAGCCACACCCGTAACACTTGCGTTAGAAGTTCATAAAAAGAAAGTGTAGGCTATATAGAAATAATAATGCTCAAATTGAAAATGATTGAATAAATGAATGAGGATTTCTATCAGCCTAATCGAGGTGTAGATTAAGTCTCACATTCCAGTCTTTGAATTTGGCTCTATTCAGTCTGTTACGCTGAAGTTACAGATTCCGTTATAGAAATGTAAAGATAATTTCTGATTGAGCCGACATATACAGCGTTTACCGTAAATGCAGTCTACGCCAAAGCGGGAACTTTGCCTTTAAATTTCAATCACACTGTAAACATGAACTTCCGCGATGCGGATTGAATAGGACCCTTAATGCAACTCCGTGTAGCCAATGGTATTGTACTCTTTATGTATAATTCCAGGAGCCGCTTGTGGATTTGACAGCTCTAACCCAGTTCCCACCCGACACCGCCAAAACAACCGTGTGCGGATGTCGGCTAAAGAGGATCTGATTGAATAGAGCCCTTAAAAACCCAGAGACAGGACTCTCACAGGTGTGACTTATTTTCATGTTTAACCTAACTAACAGTCCTATTGGTTAATTGTTGTCTTCTAGGCAGACGCCCACAGGAAGTGAATGCAGTCCGGAGGCATGGTGGAACCCAGGTTGTGATGGCGGTCCTCTGCTCAGACGTTGCATGCATCAACCAATGGTTGCGTGCCACGTCATCGACAGTGCCGTCGGATTGATATAACATATGATGTACATAAATACCTATCCAGGCGTTGTAAGATCTGGGCAAAGGAAGGCGTCCTTTTTCTGAGCATGCAGCGGCTTCGTTAGGTGAGAGCACATGCCGTTGGTGCTAAATGGAGATCTTGAAAAAAAATGGAAGCCTGCCTCCTGGGCTGCACCACTTCCTGTGCCACGTTTTGTTTTGTTTGTATGTTTGTCATTTTAACTTTGATGGTTTTTAAAGTTACAAATGTAACCCCCATAAATCCATGCCCTATTAAAATATGTTGTTTGTTGAATGTGTTGTCTTCCTCTACTTCACTAAGCTTTCTCAATCCAGATCCAAAACAAGTTGTCACTTTTCCACCTCGTGACAGGACCGCCACAAACTTGAGGTACAGCATACAGAGAATGTGAGCACACCAGGGCAGATGATGGCCTATTAGGCTTGAATGCTGCAACCACTGGTTATATTTGTTTCCCATTCATCATGAACAAGATCATGGCTACTGTACACATCATTACAATGAGTGGGAGCTCGTGGTGCCTGGATAAACCTTTTATATCCCTCAAATTCAAGTCTGGACCTCGGCAGACCTGGGACACCAGGTAGGTGCAATTCATTATCAGGTAAAATAGAAAACCAGCAGTACTCCGGACCTCATATGGTAAAATGGGTGGCATGTAGCATAGCAGTTAGAGAGTTGGGCCAATAACAGAAAGGTCTCTAGTTCAAATCCCTAAGCTGACTAGGTGAAAAATCTGTTGATGTGCCCTTGAGGAAAGCATTTAACCCTAATTGCTCCAGGGTTGCCGTTGATAATGGCTGGCCGTGACCTCACTCTCAGAGGGAGTTGGGATATGCAAAAAACAATTCCAATTCACACGTGTATAGTACACACTTGTGAAATAGTAAAAATATAAGCACCCACCAAATCATTATAAGACTTGAATACCCCTGCTTTGGACTTTAGAAGGCTAGAAACGTTTCACATTACAATCTAATTGTCAAGATTTTAAGGTGTATTCATTTGAAAAAACAATAATTATACTGAAATTAAGAGGGACCTGGACAAAACAATGTCTTCATAGTGAGTAACAATAACTTGTTACCACACTATTACCATGTTATTATCATGCTGTAATGTAATGCTACCATTTTAAGAATGCCACCGTGGCTGTTACCTTATCTTGGTGAACAATCACTGCACTCCCATGCGCTAATCAGTAGAACCCATGCACTCAGGAAACCTTGACTGCGTATAGAGCTGAGACAGCAGATACTGTGACTGTGAGAACCAGAATCACAATGGCTGATCGGGGTGTATAGGGTTGGAGCCTGCCTTGCAGAACAGAGGCAGGAGCCACAGCAGGGCTCCGTTTCTCATTAGCTAAGACCTGAGGAGTAACCCTAGCCGTGGTGATGGATAAATACTGTAGCAGCAGTAGTGTCTTCCCTTCCCTCTGAGTTGGCTCTCTTACCACGTGGATGACAGTGCATACAGTATGCTGCACAGATCACATGACTGTAGCACCGATCGCAACATGATGTACATTCCATGACTAGCCTCTCCAGCTAGGGTGATATCGCTTCTGGTGAGACACAAGCGGTCCAAGAGGTCATCGAAGTCAGACCTTTCAGAATTGGGAGCATCACAGGATGGTCTAGTCCTACTGTTCACTGGTCACCCTCATTTTGGTAGCGCAGGCCTAGCTAGTGCTTTCTTCTTATTATATCTGACCATGTTCCATTTCAACTCTGTTACTTTACTGGCGGAATTCAATGAGAGTGATGCACAAAGTAAACAGCAGTATCGGTCCGACTTCCGCAACAACTAAGGGATGGATTCAATCGGTGTCGCAGAAGTATTGCGGAAGATCCGGGTTACACCTCGATTGAAAAATAAAGGCAACGTTCCTGCATTCCATGGAGACTGCGTTCACGGTAAATGCTGCATATGTCGGATCAATGGGAAATGACCTTTACATTTGAATGCATTTCCGAGATACGGACTGAATATAGCCCTAAGAGCACAAAACTAAACTGCTTCGCTTTTGTTGCCTTGCAGCTATCACGTTGCAGCAGAGGTAAACCTGTGCACACGTGCAAATACTCGGTGTGAGTCAGCGGAGGCTGGTGTGAGGAGCTATAGCAGGACAGGCTCATTGTAATAGCTGGAATGGAATAAATGGAACGGAGTCAAACATGTTGTTTGATACCGTTCCATGAATTCCATTCCAGCCACTACAATGAGCCCATCCTCCTATAGCTCCTCCCACCAGCCTTCACTAGTGTAATATCTTCGGTTCATCCTGATGATTGTAGCAACATCATAACGCTGAGTTTCAGTTTAATCTTCAATTCACTAATTGGAATTTGCCCATTGGTTTCAATGAGTTGAAATCAGATTGTACAGATCCCGGTATCTGTACAGTGTGTAGTAAGAACAGCTGAACATATGCATTCAAGTAGAGTCCTAAATTCCATTGTCATTCCACTTGAACAGTAGTAATTTTCATAAATAATCTGTACTCCCTGCCAACATAATCAGTCAGCTGTTTTTAGAGGCTGACTCTAATCTGCATGAATATCCCATTGCGAGACAAAATATCGGCGATAGCACCATATCTTCAAGTGTGCGTTTGTGTGTGACTCGTGATTCCACCAATGCACTTACGAAACGATACAAAAGGGAGACATGCTTGGTCTATGGTGATGTGTTCAGTAATGAGTGCTAGTACAAATAGTGAAGTACTACTGTAAAAAGTGATGGAAGCTGGTCTGTAGGGACAAATCCAATAAAGAGGGGCCTATAGAGTCCTTTCTGATGGGTGGAGATGTGACAAGCTGCCAGCTCATATGCTGTTGTGGTTGAGTCACTTCACTGTGGGTCGCGGGCCCCTCTCGCCCCATCCCTGGCCTCACCCCACTTGCTCACAGCCTCGTTTGAGCCATTAGGGCCATGGCAGAAGACGCCCCATGTTTCAACCCACCGCTCCACTCGCCAAAACCCCCACCCGCCTCTTCCCTCTGCTACTCCATCCATTCACCCCCTCTGCGTCTTATAGACAACCTGTCATGACACGTTGGCTGAGGGTTAACTGCACCACGCCACAGTGTTTAGGGTGTGTTGTGAAAAGCCCTCTCTAACAATGTCATGATTACATGTCTGTCCATCAGCCAGCGCGGTAGCAACTCCACAACTCTAAGAAGACACACCAAGAATTTAAAGTGGTTAGCTGCATTTGCATGAGTGATTAATCAGGAAACTCGGTCTCACATTGATAAAACTCAAGGGAGTCGAATGAATAACCGTCTTTGTTTCATGTCTTTGTGTTGTGCATCTTTGATGTATCTGTTTCAATTTCAATACTTAAGCCATGCCCTTTTAACTGGCAAGGAAACAACATTTCTTGGCTGGTAGGACTGTTTTTTTCCTGGAATTTCTGCCTGCCTACCTACTGTGGAGAGGCAGACAAGTTTTGGGTTTCCTCATATCTGGTAAATAACACCTGTAGGAAATACAAGGATTACAATGCCAAATTAGGCATTGTAATGGCATTGTAATGCTCAACAGTGTTGTAATCCTGCAGGAAACCTGAACACTGCACGTATAGTGATACCATCGCTCAATGTTGAGTTTGAATTTAAATGGGTCTATTGATTAGATGGTCATTCGCTTAGTTATTCTTCTCAACACCTGTGTTTTCATTCTCCGACAGCGAGAGCCAAACATGATCAATGTGGGTTGAGAATGTCTATACCACCTGTGCTTTCTGAGAAATATCAATGCTGTACCTAGAATGTGATGAGTGTGTTTCATGGAACAAGGGGAGCAGTATAGGAGGAGAGAGATACAGGTTGACTTGGCAGAGGATTCACCCTTAGGGCAGATGTGCTAATGGTAGACGATGGGGTCTTTCTCTCTCGAACACACACACACACCAGAGCTATGGTTATCAGGAGGGCCCAGATGTAATGAGATCTTGATCCAAAGTGATATAGGGTGGATATATGGGAAGCGTGTGTGAGGAATTGATAATTGTGTCCCAAGATTTGCCATGGTGAAATGGCTAGCCTAAATCCCATTCAGTCACTGGATATAACGGGTATGATATATACCATGGTGAAATGGCTAGCCTAAATCCCATTCAGTCACTGGATATAACGGGTATGATATATACCATGGTGAAATGGCTAGCCTAAATCCCATTCAGTCACTGGATATAACGGGTATGATATATACCATGGTGAAATGGCTAGCCTAAATCCCATTCAGTCACTGGATATAACGGGTATGATATATACCATGGTGAAATGGCTAGCCTAAATCCCATTCAGTCACTGGATATAACGGGTATGATATATACCGGTGCTCCGTTGATATTAAAGCTAGACTCAGCGAGATGGCGTGGCATGCACGAAGTAACAGTGTCAATTTCCGCAATAACTACGAATGTTGAGGCGGAGCTAAACTTGTCAGCTGTTTTGGCCCCGTAGCTACGTTGTAACAGCGTGACACACCGTGCACAGAGACTGCGTGAGAGCGAAGTCTCGCATCACGTTCATCTAAACGCCATAGTCTACCTTTAATGTTATGCTTTACATTTTACAGGTATTTACTTTGATTTCATTTTAGACTGATGCCAAAGTAATGGTATTAAAAATTGGGAAGTTCAGGTAGAATATTTTTACAATATATGACATTACTACAGTAACAAGCACACATACACGGCACATAGACATTTGGGTAGCAGCTTTATTTTTGTGCCAGTCTTTCAGCACGTGTCAGAGACGGGGGTGTGCTTTGCAACAAGTGCTTTACATTAGAGTGGGCTTGGCTGCATTGGTCTCAGTGACCCCGCTATTCATGCCAATTCATATCATGGCTGCTCTGGTTCTATATCCCCATGGCTGTCCCTATCTGAAACTGCGTAGGTCCTGTGTCACTATGTCACCTCCCTGACCTGTCATCCCTGTGACTATCTGTTATATTATCATTCAGCCATCACAATGAGAGATACGGTAAACAAAAGACAGATGGTATTCGATCGGTGTGAGGCATTGGCTGAATATTTGCGTTGCTTTCCCAGTAGACGCCTCTCGCCAGTCCAATGAACCATTCGTAAGCAAAAAGAAGGCACCACAATCTAAGTTGCTTCAGCTGGTGTATGTTACAAGCCCAATAAAAAGTGATTCGATAAGGTGTGTGTTATTTTTTAAGAACTTTACACATAACAGAAACAAGTAATATCAGCAGTAGTCTATGTAACACAAAAAATAAGTATTTTTCCCTCACCAGAATCCATAAAAAAATACCTGAATCCATAAAAAAAAAAAATATTCATCCAATCCTTGACAACTTGCCACCATGCATTATGTAAGGCTATAGTTCCCTCTTTGCGCTAACAAACCTGTGTAATGGTTTAAGCTAGCTATCGCTAATCAAAATCGTACTCTAGCTAGCAAATGTTGTACTATACAGCCCACTAGGCTCTTCTGCATGTCTTACAGTGTTAAACAGAGGTAGTAGGGATTGGTAAACGTCGCCACAGAACTAGTGCAATGGCAAACTGATAAGACATATAGAACCTTCATCGCTGGCTAATCCCTGGCTAAGTATTACTGCTGGCTTAAGTTTTATTTCTGTCTTGGCATATATGAAAATGGCTCAGATGGTATGTCCTCCAATAACCCCTTAACAGCTTTCCCCTATATTGCTCTCCCTATCCCTTATGCTACTGATCCAATCCTCCAACTCCATACAGCTACTCATCGGTGTCCTGGAAAAATCTCCAACCCCCACACCCACCTTGTTTAACGACTCAACTGATCATCGACACCTTGAATAGCTTGATCAGACAAGTTAGCACTGGGCAATTCAAAACTGCATGCACACTGTATTACTCTCAAAGACCAGGGGGTTGGGGACCACTGAGTGAGAGGGATTGTGTTGGCAAGGATCATTGCTGGTTTGGATGGGGGGGGGTGCTAAAGCAGTTACATAAGGGATGGTTGAGCTGTTGGGGAAGAGCTGATCACTTGGGCTGTTCTTTGAGCTGTTCCCTGAGGGCCCCGGTATCCGTGGCCCTCCAGACGTGGAGGGCTGTACCGGCCGAGAGAACCAGGAAGAGGAGGAAGGCGGTGGGGAAACCCACCCAGTCCACCAAGCCCCCCGCCAGGGCACTGAACATCAGCTTTCCCAGTACCTCCAGAGTGGACAAGAAACTATAGTGGGTGGCCTGTAGGGAGAAGAGGAGAAGGGAGAGAGGAGAGGTTTAAGTAGGGGCGAGGGCAGAGGGAAAAAAACAGCACTCGGGTGACATTTCTGTCTCGGGTGTGTGGTCATCTACTTGTCTTTAACTGGATTTCGCAAGAGAAATCAGTGGGGAGACAAACTCCCACGAAAAAGGAGGAGGGGCAGGAGACAGAGAAAAGGAAAAAAATACTGCAGAAGAAGAAAGGAACTAAAAGAGAATGAAAGAGGGAGCCGGAATGATAAAGCTTGAGATTTTTGTCTCCAATGTGTGGATGGAGGCCAGCTGGTGAGGGGTATCTGGGTCCAGGCCTGCAGGCTCTTAGAGGGAGAGGGGAGAGGAGAGGAGAGGAGAGGAGAGGAGAGAGGAGAGGAGAGGATAAATAGTGAGAGAAAGAGCAAGAAAGAGAGACCAGACAAACACAGATTACCTAACATCCCAGACGCTACCTCTCAGGCCCACAGCAACACAACAAGGCAATATAACTAACGCAGATTCGTGGGTCTCCACCCTCTACTGACACCTACACACGGTGCAACCCTATTCAATACACTCATGTGTTTACGCCAACAGACATACAGACTTCAAGTGTGCCAAGGTTGGTATTTCAAACCATTAATATTGGTATTTTCAAAAAATGAATTTTTACTTCTTTAAATTGGACATACAGCAACAATTGCAAAGCTTACTACATTAAATTACACAATTTAAAAGCCCATTTCATAGAATGTAACAAATCTTTAGCAACTTACTTGGAAGAGATGGTGATTGGGTCTAAATAGCTGTATGGTTTTTGGTAGTATAGTGGTTAAGAGCGTTGGGCCAGTAACCAAAAGGTCGCTGGCTCGACTCCTTGAGACAACAAGGTGAAAAATCTGTTGATCTGCCCTTGAGCAAGGCACTTAACCCTAATTAATCCTGTACTCACTCTGGATAAAAGTGTGTACTACAATGTAAATTCAGTAAATTCTTTCCACACACAAATACATTTTTCTCAGATACATCTGCATTCACCACATTTAGTGTGATTATCCTTAGATATATTTTCCGTAATTGTTGATATGTTGTCAATTTTCTATTCTAGATAGCATTTTATTTGGAAAAATGCAGCTCAGCATTATACAGACAGAAAGATGAAAAAAGTATTTATGGGCAGGTCCAGTCCTGTGTCTTAACAGAGTGAAACAAAACTATTTAAGCATACTTCATCCAGTGTCCAGAAAAAATAATTTGAGCGATATGCAAACGTGCATATTTAATGAGACATTGCCTCATTTGCATATCTTAATAAAATATTGCAGAAAAAATTTGTCATACAAAATAAGTTGTGTGTTTCTACATTCAACTGGTAAAAGTTGATTGTGATATGATTAAGGGTAAACAAGTGAGTGTGGTGCCTGGCCTTAAACCACCTCTACAAATGAAACTATGTAAACTACTAACCACTTAACAAAATTGATTTATTTCAGCACAAACCACTAAAGCATCCGCTGTGGCATGCATAGTTATCAGTACAGTTCTGGCTACGCCTAAATCCACATGATCAAAGTGAAAGGAACCAAACTCAATAAGAGGAGTAGGTTGCCGTGGAAAACTTTGTTTAATGATTACGGTAAGCAGATGACTTAGATTATTACAACTTTGGGCTGTGAAAAGGCGACAAGGCCTTCATTCGTTGTGCCTTTGACGCCGTGTAATATAGCTCCTGTGTGGCTATGAGTAACTTAGCCAGTTACCTGACTCGGACAAATGTCACTGGTGGCAAAACTGGCGAGCTGTAAAGGAGACATTTCCCAGGCATCTTTGCTGGGTCTCAGTAGAGTCCAGTGCTGGGTTGAACCGGGTTCACACAGCCAGAGCGCCTGTAGACCCGAGTTAAGTGAAGTGCTTTTATTCGAGCGAACTTGTTTAAGGGATTCCATTTCTCTCTCCTGGGCCCTCGACAAGCACTCATGGTATCAGCTTTCTGTCACTGGATATGACCTTAAAATAACAGGCAGCTATATGTGTCATGAGAACATTTCAAATTAACCCCGGAGGTTATCGCCTGTCTTTATCATCAAGGATTTGTGATTAGCTTTGTTTCATTAGGTTTTTCTTCCTTAATTGCCCAGACACAGCCTTGTATCCTCCTTGGTGCAGTTTTCCTAGTCTTCGACTCCTTGGTAGAACCGAGGCAACTCATCACCTTCAGAATTGATTGAGTGATGTTTGAGAGGCTGCAAACGGATCACCTCCAGGCAGCGATGGCCCAGTTCGAATGGGACAAAAAAAGTTATATCAAAGAAGAGGGGTAGAGAGAGATGAAAAAGGAGAGAATGAGAAAGACAGAAAAAGGGAGAGAGGGAGGGAAAAAGAAAAGGGCTCGTCAGTCCCAGATGACGGGTGGGTGTTGTTGCTTTGAGGAGGGCTACCTGTCCTACCTGTTGACACCACAGGATATGACCTAACTCCATAGAAGGAGCACTTTAAAAAGAGAACAGTGGGGAGAGCAGAGAGGGAACAGAACAGAGCAGTTTAGCCTGGGCTCTTTGTTGTTTGTTCACAGCCAGGAGTTTCTGTTTCGTTCGCTGGCTTACATAACAGACCACCCCTGTGTCTGCGCTGGGGTTCGGAGAATCTCGTCTTCTTAAGTAGAAGCCTCTCCTCCAAGCGGAGGTAAATGGCTGAGGGTTCCACTCCGTAAATGTGTGCATGACCTTCAAAGTGTGGGCCACCAACAAAAATGTAAACAACGGAGCAAATGCACCCCCATGACATTTTCACATTCCATGAGAGCATCTTTACGTATTAAAACATCAAGCTGAATATAATTAGTTTCTCACACCTAGGACCTGACTTGGCCATGGGAAATTATGTTCTTGGTGTTACTTTTCTTTACATCAGAACGGTGTAGCCGGGAACAAATGCGTTACATTCATTTCTGAAACTAGGTATCTTTTATGTATTTTCTTTAAAGATTCCACCTACGCCTCTGTGAAAATGTCGCCTTTCATCTAACCGGCGTTGGCAAGCATTAAATCATGAATATTCTATTGTTGTCCGACACCAAACTTGTCCTTGTCGTTATGAAAAAGTATCAACACAAAAACGACAGTCTAAGTTTGCATGACATCGCTGCAGCCTGGTCCAGATAGCATAGCTACCTGCACTATCATTTGCACCCCCCAAAAACAACTTCTGTTTCAAAATGTCAATCTGCCAAGCAAGGCAACTAAAAATAGGCAGAGCAAACCCGTTTTGGTGATTTCTGGTACAATATATGACCAAAAGCATGTAGACACCTGCCTCCATTCAGCCACAAGAACATTAGGCCTGGTTCGCAGTCTGCGTTCCAATTCATCTGAAAGGTGTTTGATGGGGTGGAGGTCAGGGCTCTGTGCAGGCCAGTCAAGTTCTTCCACGCCAATCTCGACAAACCATTTCTGTATGGACCTTGCACATGGGAGTATTGTCATGCTGAAACAAGAAAGGGCCTTCCCAAAACTGTTGCCACAAAGTTGGAAGCACAGAATCTTCTAGAATGTCATTGTATGCTGCAGCGTTAAGAATTCCCTTCACTGGAACTAAGGGGCCTAGCCCGAACCATGAAAAGCAGTCCCAGAGCATTATTCCTCCTCCACCAAACTTTACAGTTGGCACTATGCACTGGGGCAGATAGTGTTCTCTGACATCCGCCAATCCCAGATTAGTCCGTCGGACTGCCAGATGGTGAAGCGTGATTGATCACTTCATCACTCACTTCATCACATTCATCACTGAATGCGTTTCCACTGCTCCAGAGTCCAATGGCGGTGAGCTTTTGGCAAAATCTAAGCAGGCTGTCATGTGCCTTTTATTGAGGAGTGGCTTCTGTCTGGCCACTATACCATAAAGGCCTGATTGGTGGAGTGCTGCAGAGATCGTTGTCCTTCTGGAAGGTTCTCCCATCTCCACAGAGGAACTCTGGAGCTCTGTCAGAGTGACCATTGGGTTCTTGGTCACCTCCCTGACCAAGGCCCTTCTCCCCCGATTGCTCAGTTTGGCAGGACAGCCAGCTCTAGGAAAAGTCTTGGTGGTTCCAAACTTCTTCCATTTAAGAATGATGGAGGCCACTGTGTTCTTGGGGATATTCAATGCTGCAGAATTTTTTTTGTACCCTTCCCCAGATCTGTGCAATGACACAATCCTGTCTCTGAGAATTCCTACGACCTCCCAGCTTGGTTTTTGCTCTGACATGCACTGTCAACTGTGGGGCCTTATATAGACAGGTAGGTGCCTTTCGAAATCATGTCCAATCAATTGAATTGACCACAGGTAGACTCCAATCAAGTTGTAGAAACATCAAGGATGTTCAATGGAAACTGTCTCAAAGCAAAGTGTCGGAATACTTTTTAAAATAAGTTTTTTATTTTTAATGCATTTGCTAACATCTCTAAAAACCTGTTTTCGCTTTGTCATTATGGGGTATTGTGTGTAGATTGATGAGGGAAAAAAATATTTAATACATTTTAGAATGAGGCTGTAACGTAACAAAATGTGGAAAAAGTCAAGGGGTCTGAATACTTTCTGAATGCACTGTAAGGTTCCCTCAGTCGAGCAGTGAATTTCGAACACAGATTCAACCACAAAGACCAGGAAGATGTTCCAATGCCTCACAAAGAAAGGCACCTATTGGTAGATGGGTAAAAATTAAAAGCAGACATTGAATATCCCTTTGAGCATGGTGAAGTTATTAATTACACTTTGGATGGTGTATCAATGCACCCAGTCACTACAAAGATACAGGCGTCTTTCCTAACTCAGTTGCCAGAGAGGAAGGAAACCGCTCAGGGATTTCACCATGAGGCCAATTGTGATTTTAAAACAGTTACAGAGTTGAATGGCTGTGATAGGAGAAAACTGAGGATGGATCAAAAACATTGTAGTTACTCCACAAAACGAACCTGAATGACAGAGTGAAAAGAAGGAAGCCTGTACAGAAAAAAAACATTACAAAACATGCATCCCGTTTGCAATAAGCCACTAAAGTAAAACTGCAAAAAATGTGGCAAAGAAATGAATTGCATGTCCTGAATACAAAGCATTATGTATGGGGCAAATCCAACACAACTAATCACTGAGTACCACTCTTCATATTTGCAAGCATGGTGGGGGCTGCATCATGTTATGGGTATGCTTGTCATCGGCAAGGACTAGGGAGTTTTTTAGGACAAAAGGAAACAGAATAGAGTTAAGCACAGGCAAAATCCTTGAGGAAAACCTGGTTCAGTCTGCTTTCCAACAGACACTGGAAGACCAAATTCAACTTTCAACAGGACAATAACCTAAAACACAAGGCCAAATATACACTGGAGTTGCTTACCAAGATGACATTGAATGTTCCGGAGTGGCCTAGTTACAGTTTTGACTTAAAATCTTGATGTGCAAATACTGTATTGTACAATCCAGGTGAGAAAATATCTTAGAGACTTACCCAGAAAGACTAATTCTAACATGTATTGACTCAGGGGTGTGAATACTAAGATATTTCTGGATTACATTTTTCAATAAATTTGCCAAAACTTATAAAAACATGTTTTCACTTTGTCATGGGGTATTGTGTGTAGATGGCTAAATAAATATAGAATCTATTCTATCCATTTTGAATTCAGTCAGTAACAACAAAATGTGAAATAAGGCAATGGGTATGATGAATACTTTCTGAAGGCACTGTAGGTACTGGATTGACAGGTGTGTAGAGTGGCTCTTACCTGTACACTCTCCTCCGCTCTCTGTGTGCAGTGCATCATGGTCGTGAAGGTGAGCGTGGTGATGAGGCCGCCCAGGAAGTGCTGAACGCTCAAACTCAACACGGCCATAACTGAGGGGCACAAACACAGCCTGAGAAACAGCCTTGACACGTCTCAATGTCAACACAATAGCACAATGTTGCGAGACATTACGGCATGTCCGGTTCTAAGTTAGTGCTATTTAAATCTCCCCTTTCGCTCAGAGATTCCTACTGGATGGATGGTGTGAGGAGAGCTCTGTGGCACAACGTGTATCAGAGGAGCCTGATCTGTTGCTGAATAAAGGTGGAAGTGGGGGCGTCTCCTCGCGTTCCCCCAATCAAGTCGTTCCCTCTCAGGAGAAGAGAGCAGAACACAGGCGACACAGAGCATCTCTCAGCTCCCACTGACGGTGAATTATTCACCGGAGATGTCGAGTTTTGCTGAATAAGACTTCTCCATTTCATAAGATTCAGAGAGCGAGACACTAACTCAGCTCATCAGAGTGAGAGAAGGGGGCACTCATGTAATATTAAGAATTTTGCGGCAAAACATTGTCACATTTTTGGATCTTTGAAATCACAAGAGGGAGGCCTCCACTTCCAGAGGTTTCCAGAGTGAACAGCTCAACAAAGGTTCAAACAGGTCACACAGAGAGCTTCTGTTCTTCGTTCAGCTTGCCTTCATTTGCATGAGATTAAAAGGGAGAGAGCAGAGGGGGGTGGGGATCAGAGATTTGTAGATCTACAAAGATATTCTAGTGTATCCTAGCATTTCATTCTTTTTTGACAACAATAATTATTTGAACCCATGTCTGCTTGGCTGGGGAGCATGCATGGCTTATGGGCTAATGCAACATACTGAATGGACTTTGGGACGGCAGGTAGCCACGTGGTTAGAGCGTTGGGCCAGTAACCGAAAGGTTGCTAGATCGACTCCCCGACTCCCCAAGGTAAAAATCTGTTGTTCTGCCCCTGAACAAGGAAGTTAACCCACTGCTCCTCGTTAGGCCGCCATTGTAAATAAGAATTTGTTCTTAACTGACTTGCCTAGTTAAATAAAGGTTAAATAAAAAAAAAATATATAAAAAATGTAGTATCATATACGTGTGTTTTATGTATAGACCTAAATGTGGATGGGTCACACATGACACAACGTGTTATTTGTTTTGCCAGGGGGACAGGGGGTTAGAGCATGTGGGTTTAGAGCCAGGGTTCCGGTCTTGAAGCACGGTTTCAACTACTCCTACAGTCTTGTTTCGGTATTGCAATTTAACTGACGCCCAGCCCAGAAAGACAATTTCAATGCACAGCCACATAGAAGTTAGATTTGAAAAATCCTAATAAGACACTTTAGTAATCACCTTTGTGCACAAAACATCCATTGAATTATTCAAATAATTGTCGCTGTGGATGTTTTTGTCTTCTCCCATTGCAGCGGAGGATATTACATTTTTTTCTTCATCCAATGTCTGCCATGTTTTTGGATGACGTGATGATGACGTGATGATGTCGTCGCTGGTCACGCTGCTCCCTGTACGCACTGAGTGCTACTGCGCATGTTGGTCCGTGGTAACCGGATGCAACCTGGACATCCATGACGCCCAGGAATCTATTCGAACCTTGAAAACAGAGGTCGGACATCTTGGACGCAGTCTCCAGTTCTATATACCTCAGTGGGTTAGAGTGCCGCAGTTGTGGACACATGCTAAGGGTATCCGGTAAAGTCCATCCCGTGCAGCTTTCATGTACAAAAGCGGATCGATCTGGGAGCCCTGTGGGTCTGTTCATAATATTCATAGCTACCTGTATGAGTCAATGAGGTTACATTGAGGTGTCTGCCTTCATTCATCAGTCCCACAGTCACCTGCTCCCACATCGTAAAGGAAAGAAAAGATATCGAGCTACATATGGACAAATAGACGTGGCTAGTGGGGGACTAGGGACGTGTGTAAGTCTAGATCAGTGGTTAAGGACAGGCTGGTTAGAGTCAATTATGTACTGTATGTCCATGGTTAGTGGGTGAACTGATGCCCATGTTGCCTAGTCAAGAGTGCGGTCGGGTCTTCTCTCACCTTTCATGAGTGGGGAGGGTTCCAGCACAGTCAGGAGGGAGCTCTGGAACACCATGCTGACCGTCCGCATTACAAACACCCGCCTCATCAGAGAGCCAATGCTGTGGAGAAACACAAGACAAAAAAACAGTCACACTCTTAGAAATAAAAGGTTCCAAAAGTGTTATTTGGATGTCCCCATAGGGGAAACCTTTTTGTTTCCTGGTAAAACCCTTTTTGGCTCCATGTGTGGAAAGGGTTCTACATGGAACCCAAAATGGTTCTACTTGGAACCAACAAGGGGTCTCCTATGGGGACAGCTGGAGAACCCTTTTAGGTTCTAGATAGCACAATTCTTTCTAAGAGTAGACAAATGCAATTTGACACACACACACACTGATAAAGAATACTATGGAGTATGTGCATGCTAACAAAAACAAACACGATATTTCCCCTCTACAGTAGCTCACACAAGTGAGCGCATGCACACACACACGACGTGTCGCCAGATGCTAATCGATTCCCTGATAGTCTAAGAGCTTTGTCTCCCGGTGGGCATGGCTCATGCGGTAATCAATAACCTAAGGACGTCCCCAGTGTGGAAGTGAATTAATGACCATCGGGACACTCACCCTCTTAGAGCAGTGTGCAGTGTGTGTGTTTGTCACCTAGGGATTACCACTGTGGCAATCATTCTCCAAAAGGTTCCTGTCAATCAGACGTGTCACTGTCTGATATCTGAAATCTATACAACCCATATGACATTGACCTTACCACAGCTTAGTTTGAACTCAGGCTAATGTGAGCATACAGTTGGTTTCATAACCATTCACCCCCTTGGATTTCTTCACATTTTGTTTTACAAAGTGGGATTAAAATGGATTTTTTTGTCAACGATATACAAAAATACTTTGTAACTATCATGTCTTAAAAATGTAAAATTAAACACTAATATACTTTGATTGGATAAGTATTCACACCCCTGAGTCAATACATGTTAGAATCACCTTTGGCAGTGATTACAGCGGAGTCTTCTTGGGTAAGTCTCAAAAAGCTTTGCACAACTGGACTGCGCAATATTAGCCCATTATTCTTTCAAAATTCTTCAAGCTCTGTCAAGGTGTTGGGTGTCATGCCTAGAAAGTCATTTTCACGTCAAGCCATAGATCTTCAAGCAGATTTACGTCAAAACTGTAACTTGGCCACACAGGTTATTGTCCTGCTGAAAAGTGTATTCCTCTACCAGTGTCTGGTTTAAAGCGGGTTTTCCTTGAGGATTTTGCCTGTGCTTAGCTCCAACTCGTTTATTTTTGTCTAGCATACCAATACCATGATGCAGTCACCACCATGCTTGGAAATTAGGAGGCAGTTACACAGTGATGTGTTGTGTTGGATTTGCCCCAAACATAACGCTTCGCATTTATTCATTTTCTGTGTTCTCCTGCCTTATAACTTTAGTTCCTTGTTGGCTACAGGATGCATGTTTTGGAATATTTTTTATTCTGTATATTTATATTGTTATTTTCATGTAATTATTGTGAAGTAACTACAATGTTGTTGATCCAGTTCTCCCATCACAGCTATTGAACTCTGTTACGGTTTTCAAATCACCACTGGCCTCATGGCGACATCCCTGAGCAGTTTCCTTCCTGTCCTGCAGCTCAGTTCAGAAGGACGACTGTACCTTTGTTGTGTGTGGGTGGTATAATACATCATCTAGAGCATAATTATTAACTTCACCATGCTTAAAGAGCTATTCAATGTCCGGTTTGTTATTGTTACCCATCTACCAATCACTATCCTTCTTCATGAGGCTTTCGATATGCTCCCTGGTCTTTGTAGTCGAATCTGTGATTGAAATTCAATACTTGACTGATGGACCTTACAGATGTTGTATGTATGGGGGACAGAGGAAGGGGTAGTCATTCAAAAATCCCGTCAATCCCTTATTTCACACAAAGTGAGTCCATGTAACTTATTTTGTGATTTGTTAAGCAAAATGTTATTCCTGAACTAGTTTAGGCTTGCCTAAACAAAGGGGGTGAATACTTATGAAACAACTATATTTTAGTTATTTTATTTTCATTAATTTGTAAACTTTTGTAGAATTTTCTTTCCACTTTGACATGATGGAGTACTTTGCGTAGAATAATAAAAAAAATGCACAATTAAATACATTTCAATACCACTTCGTAATGCAATAAAATGTGGAAAAAAGGGACTGATCTACAAACTATCCAAAAATGGTATATCAAATAGAATCTGTCTCCTTCTGTCCATTCTATCGGTCTGTAAGCCTACAGGACCTACAGCGTCCTTCCAACCTGTAAACCAATCTGCTATCATTCACATGCTAAAGACATTCTTTCCCTTCGTTCATTATTCCCTCCCTTCTCAATGACACTCTTTGAAATCTGGCTCTCTGGGGAGTTGCCGTAGTGATGGGGCGAGAGAGGAGAACCTGCCTTGCTACTGACACCTCACACGGGCTAGGCCCCGATACCATATAGGCTCTCAGGTAGCCGATGGCGATCTGTGTGAGGGGGTCAGTCTCTGGCCACTCAAGCGTTTCTGATGGGGCCCAGGATAAGCGTCCAAATGAGCTTTTAGAGCATTGAAACGGCCTGGTGGATGGGCTTTGTGTAATGTGTGTGTGTGTGTGTGTGTGTGTGTGTTTGTGTGTTGGGACGTCGGGGGGAGAGGGATGGGAATAACTCTGTGGGAATCTGGACTGAGTGTACAGTGTCAGGTGAACGCACCTCCGTGTGTGAAAATGTGACAATTCTGCCCGAGTCCTTTACAAGAAAGAAAGAAAGACAGACAGAAAGAGGGAGAAAGACAGACATAAAGAGAAAGAAAGACAGAATAGAAAGTACCCCCAAAAATATGACAGAACTTTTGTGAAAGAGATTTCAAACAAAAGGTATTTGGACTTACTATTTTACAGGTAGTGTAAGAAAACCTCAGAGCAAGCTGTGCAGACTTTTTAATAAAAATACAATATATAGGTATTCTCTTCATATATCTATTTCAGATCGACGCTAACGGTAGTATTAAGCAATAAGGCCCGAGGAGGTGGGGTATACGGCCAATATACCATGGCTAAGGGCTGTTCTTATGCACGACGCAACGCGGACTCTAATAACCTAATTAGAGCAATAAAACAAAATGTTTTGTCATACCCGTGGTATACGATCTGAAGCCCCATGGCCTTCAGCCAATCAGAATTCAGGGCTCAAACCACCCAGTTGATAATTATCATTAACCCATCTAGCTTTGTGAGTGCTATAGATGGATATGGTTCTGTGTGATCCACGCTAAAGCCTTTGTGTGGGAAAATACATACACAACGTTATTTATAGATCGCATTACATCTCATGTGCCGAGGGCAGAAGCTATACTGTGAAGATATGGACAGATGTATGGTCTTGTGCAATGGAGGATGAGTTAGGGTACTGTATGTGCTGTAATGGTAATTGCTGAAAGTGTAAGGTTAAGTAGCAATTTAAAGGAGAACTTAAAGCTCTAAAGCTGAGGCACGGTAGTGAAATGTATATTGTGTGTACAGTGATAACTGCATAATGACTTCAGCCCGGCTTTGATGTGCAGGTGCTTTATTTCAAAACGTACGTGGTATGTGGACACCCCTTCAAATTAGTGGATTTAGCTATTTCTGCCCTGCTACAGATGCCCCGGTCAACTGTAAGTGATGTTATTGTGAAGTGAAAACGTCTAGGAGCAACAACAGCTCAGCTACGAAGTGATAGGCCACACAAGCTCACAGAACAGGACAACGAAGTACTGAAGCGCGTAAAAATTGTCAGTCTTCGGTTGCAACACTCACTCCCGAGTTCCAAACTGAGCTTCATGAAATGGGTTTCCATGGCCAAGCAGCCGCATAAAAGCCTGAAGATCACCATGCACAATGCCAATTGTCGGCTGGAGAGGTGTAAAGCTTACCACCATTGGACTTTGGAGCAGTGGAAACATGTTCACTGGAGTGATGAATCATGCTTCACCATCTGGCAGTCTGACGGACAAATCTGGGTTTGGCAGATGCCAGGAGAGCGCTACCTGCCCCAATGCATAGTGACAACTGTAGGGTTTGGTGGAGGAGGAATATTGGTCTGGGTCTGTTTTTCATAGTTCGGGTGTATGCCCTTTAGTTCCAATGAAGGAAAATCTTAAAACTACAACATATGTTCAGCAATGTTCCAACATCTAGTGGAAAGCCTTCCCAGAAGAGTGGAGGCTGTTATAGCAGCAAAAGGGGGGACCAACTCCATATTAATGCCCATGATTTTTTACTGAGATGCTTGACGAGCAGGTGTCCACATACATTTGTAGTATACAGAACTGTTCAACAAGAAGTCAAAAGTCTGGACACACCTACTCATTCAAGGGTTTTTCTTTATTTTTTACAAATTTCAACATTGTAGAATAACAGTGAAGACATCACAACGATGAAATGACACATATGGAATCATACAGTAACCCCAAAAAAGTGTTAAACAATTCAAAATATATTTCATATTTGAGATTTTTCAAAGTAGCCACCCTTTGCCTTGATGACAGCTTTGCACACTCTTGGCATTCTCTCATCCAGCTTCACCTGGAATGCTTTTCCAACAGTCTTGAAGGAGTTCCCACATATGCTGAGCACTTGTTGGCTGCTTTTCCTTCACTCAGCGGTCCAACTCATCCCAAACCATCTCAATTGGGTTGAGGTCGGGTGATTGTGGAAGCCAGGTCATCTGATGCAGCACTCCATCACTCTCCGACTTGGTCAAATAGCCCTTACACAGCCTGGAGGTGTGTTGGGTCATCGTCCTCTTGAAAAACAAATTATAGTCCCACTAAGAGCAAACCAGATTCTGTGGTAGCCATGCTGGTTAAGTGTGCCTTGAATTCTAAATAAATCACTGACAGCAAAGCACCCCTCCTCCATGATTCACGGTGGGAACCACACATCTACTCTGCGTCTCACAAAGACACGGCGGTTGGAACCAAAAATCTCAAATTTGGACTCATCAGACCAAAGGACAGATTTCCACCGATCTAATGTCCATTGCTCGTGTTTCTTGGCCTAAGCAAATCACTTATTCTTTTGGGTGTCCTTTAGTAGTGGTTTCTTCGCAGCAATTTGACCATTAAGGTCTGATTCATGCAGTCTCCTCTGAATAGTTGATGTTGAGATGCGTGTTACTTGAACTGTGAAGCATTTATTTGGGCTGCAATTTCTGAGGTGCAGTTAACTCTAGGAAAATGGTGGCTACTTTGAATAATCTCAAATATAAAATATATTTTGATTTATTTAACACTTTTTTGGTTACTACATGATTCCATGTGTGTTATTTCATAGTTATGATGTCTTTACTATTATTCTACAATGTACATAATAGTAAAAATAAACAAAAACCCTTGAATGAGTAGGTGTGTCCAAACTTGTGACTGAACTTCAGGCTATTGGTAGAAAAAAAGATGAAGTCAAGGAGAGTTCAACTTACACTATGAGTGACATTTTGCACAATAAAAAAATCTATGAGTTTTAGGCTAGAGTTTGTGATCTTTGATCTCTTTAAAAAAATAAGACAACTTCTGGTTAGGTCAATAGAAATGGTTGATTATTGGTGGATGGTTTGCATTGTCAGCTGTAGAAGTTACAGGGCCTAGTGTTTCTGTTGGGGCCTGTCTCCTTGCCTCTCTTAAGAAATATTGGAGGCTACACAGCATCTCCCCCATGCTGCTATCATACCACACATCTCACACTGGGATGCCACACACACAGAGAGTTAGAGAGTTAGAGAGAGAGAGAGAGAGAGAGAGAGAGAGAGAGAGAGAGAGAGGAAGTGAGCGAGAGAGAGGGGCTACACAGCTCTGAGGGCTGTGTTCACTTCCATTAAAACACACATACGCAAATGCACGCACGCATACACACATTTTTTTGTTATTTTATTTCACCTTTATTTAACCAGGTAGGCATACACCCCAGTGTGTGGAGTGGAGGTGAAGTGATATCTGTGCCACAGAAAGGGATGCGTCTGAGACATGGGCACTGTAGATAATAAACAGATGATTTTAAAACAGCTGGTGAGTATTTCAAATAAGTTACAGACGCGGTCTGTCTCCTGAACGCTACCTGAACTGGAAACGCTACTAGGGGCGTGTTGCCCCGGAACGCTACCTGAACTGGGAGAGCAGCAGGCCGCCGAGGGAGGAGCCACAGATGGAGAAGCCCATGGCGATCACGCCGTTCCAGAACCCCAGCTCACGTGCTGTCATGTGATTGTCCAACAGGAAAAGAGGGAACATGGTCACCGCTCCCTGCTCACCTATGGGTGGGGAGAGAGAGAGAGAGAGAGAGAGAGAGAGAGAGAGAGAGAGAGAGAGAGAGAGAGAGAGAGAGAGAGAGAACACACCAGCTGGAGTTACGGTTAGACAAGAGAGAGGAGTTAGGCTTAGACACTTTACGTAAATCAGTTCATCTGTAATTCTATCTACAACACAGTCCCGCGTTAACTACGATGGATTAGCCATTGTAGGAAAAAACACACACAAAAGCATCTACAATCCACCTTCCTGTGACAGAGCTATTCAAACGACAAAAGGAAGAAGACAATAGTGTATTCCTTCCATGTGAATGTAAGACAACTCCAATGTTTTTAAACACGGTGACAGTGCACAAAGTAGTTACCTACTTAATAGACTGACTGGACACTGTTACAGTAGTGTTAACGTCTTTTCAAAATCAAACAACACACACTATTCCTAGATAGTGTCAATAATAGATGATCAACAAGACAAATAATATCCTCTGCCATTTTTCTAAAGGAGGGGGACAGAAAAAATGCAAAACTTCCTCACACAACACAAGTCTCAGTCACAGAGCTCTCGGTTGAAATAAAAGTTTTGTCAGGCAGACAATTGTCTTTCTGTCGCTGTGTGGCGTCAAAGACGGGATAACGTACTGCCGAGCGACAGTGTAAAATATTCAGCGCCACCGCCATTATTAATGGAGAGTGACTTCACAGAGACGGGAAGACTGAGCGCTGAGTGACAGCTCAGAGACTACTGTCAAAGAGACGACACACACAGCCACAACTTGGCCAGGAGAAAAACAAAAATAGAGAGAGAGAGAGGAGAGAGAGAAAGCCCTTCACATGAAATGGAGAAGGAAATCAAAGAGTTCAGAGAAGACGCTGAAAACCTCCCGGCGCGCGGGAACGCTGCGACAACGCACGCGTAAACGTTCTGACAATGCTGTGTGACAGCCCAGCTAAATGTGTGGCAGGAGAATGAGTGGGATAAACAGAGGTTGCGATGATGACATATCCATCACATTCAGCATCTACATCTCCTATGTCTGTCTCTACACGGCAGATCTAACATCAACAGCTATTCATCTACTCTACTACTCCCTATTCCCCACCATCATCAGTTTAAACCTGGGAAACGTTTTAACATCTAACAGTGTAGGTAGTTTGACCATTTGTAATTATGGCAAGACTTTACTTAAATGGGCAATCTGTGATTGCCACATCCATTTTTTGACTTTTTATTGATATACACCCATTGATTCCTGAAGAATATACAGTTGAAGTCGGAAGTTTACATACAGTTAGGTTGGAATCATTAAAACTCGTTTTTCAACCACTCCACAAATTTCTTGTTAACAAACTATAGTTTTGGCAAGTCGGTTAGGACATCTACTTTGTGCATGACACAAGTAATTTTTCGAAGAATTGTTTACAGACAGATTATTTCACTTATAATTCACTGTATCACAATTCCAGTGGGTCAGAAGTTTACATACACTAAGTTGACTGTGCCTTTAAACAGCTTGGAAAATTCCAGAAAATTATGTCATGGCTTTAAAAGCTTCTGATTGGCTAATTGACATAATATGAGTCAATTGGAGGTGTACCTGTGGATGTATTTCAAGGCCTACCTTCAAACTCAGTGCCTCTTTGCTTGACATCATGGGAAAATCTAAAGAAATTAGCCAAGACCTCAGAAAAAGAATTGCAGACCTCCACAAGTCTGGTTCATACAAACGCCTGAAGGTACCACGTTCATCTGCAAAAACAATAGTACCCAAGTATAAACACCATGGGACCACGCAGCCGTCATACCGCTCAGGAAGGAGCTGCGGTCTGTCTCCTAGAGATGAACGTACTTTGGTGCGAAAAGTGTAAATCAATCCCAGAACAACAGAAAAGGACCTTGTGAAGATTCTGGAGGAAACAGGTACAAAAGTATCTATATCCACAATAAAACGAGTCCTATATCGACATAAACTGAAAGGCAGCTCAGCAAGGAAGAAGCCACTGCTCCAAAACCGCCATAAAAAAAAGCCAGACTACGGCTTGCAACTGCACATGGGGACAAAGATCATACTTTTTGGAGAAATGTCCTCTGGTCTGATGAAACAAAAATAGAACTGTTTGGCCATAATGACCATTGCTATGTTTGGAGGAAAAAGGGTGAGGCTTGCAAGCCAAAGAACACTATCCCAACCATGAAGCACGGAGTCAAGGTATTAAGAGTGGCCATCACAAAGCCCTGACCTCAATCATATGGAAATTTGTGGGCAGAACCGAAAAAGCGTGTGTGAGCAAGGAGGCCTACAAACCTGACTCAGTTACACCAGCTCTGTCAGGAGGAATGGGCCAAAATTAACCCAATTTATTGTCGGAAGCTTGTGAAAATTTAAAGGCAATGCTACCAAATACTAATTGAGTGTATGTAAACTTCTGACCCACTGGGAATGTGATGAAAGAAATCATTCTCTCTACTTTTCTGACATTTCACATTCTTAAAATAAAGTGGTGATCCTAACTGACCTAAGACAGGGAATTTTAACTAGGATTAAATGTCAAGAATTGTGAAAAACTGAGTTTAAATGTATTTGGCTAAGGTGTATGTAAACTTCCGACTTCAACTGTAACTTATAAATGCCTCATGGGCTTAGTTCAATTGTCGTACCCCATCAGATCCCAAAATATAAGCTTGATTGACTTCTTTGTTTGTAAGCAATGTAGGTCTTAAACAAAGACTGTATAGCCTCAAAATATGGTTATAATTATAATGTGCTCATGGATGGTCAGTTCTTGTAATTCTATACATTTGAGAGTGGCTACATTTCTCCAACCCCATCCCTCAGCTATTTAACAAAATACTGACGGGGTGAACGCTTTGCTGTTAATGGCAGATTGCCCTTTTATAGCCTGCAGGCTACTGTTGCAGTTCATCATTTTTCCTACACCCATGTCTTGATGTTTTACCAGTGGTTCTGTCTTCACAGCATTCAGTGCTTAAAATTAATGCAGACAAACACAACAAGGCTGATTATTCACTTCTATAAATACTCTCAAAGCAACAATTGTCATTTTCAGAGGGGATTTCATTAAGCATCCACAAAGAAGAAACTAGCTGAGAGGGGGGTAAGGGAGTAAGATAGTGACAGAGAGGGAGACACAGAGACACAGAGGGGGAGACACAGAGACAGAAAGAAAGAGACCAAAACAATGCATGAGAGAGAGAGAGAGAGAGAGAGAGAGAGAGAGAGAGAGAGAGAGAGAGAGAGAGAGAGAGAGAGAGAGAGAGAGAGAGAGAGAGAGAGTTCACAAACCTGTTCTACTAACACACTGAAGCCTCAGGACCAGAACATCCAATCAATCAGAATAAACCAAATTACATCACAATCAAAACAAAACTACATTGCTCATTGGGAAACACAAGCACAAGCACAAAGCAAAATGCAGTGCTATCTGGCCCTAAATCGACAGTACACCGTGGCAAACTATTTGACCATGGTTACTGATCAAAACCTTAGAAAAACCTTGACAAAGTACAGGCTCAGTGAGCACAGCCTTGCCATTGAGAAGGGTCGACACAGGAAAACCTGGCTCCCTGTAGAGGAAAGGCTGTGCAACCACTGCACCACAGCAGAACCTGAGACAGAGCTGCATTTCCTGACAACATGTCAAAAATATAAAACAATTAGAGAGTGTCATTTCCCCAAATTTGAAACCCATATTCAAGGTTTCAAAGACCTCCCTGATGAGAATAGGCGACCCATCCTGTTGGGGGAGGAAGCAGAAAGCTGTGGGTTGGCAGCGCACTACATTGCTGCCTGCCATAAGATGAGGGACAGTGTCTGACAGACCAGTCAACCTGCACATGTCTTCTACTATATGCTTATTGTTGTTGTTCAATGTGGTTATTGTTGTTACTGTTGTCCTGTTGACAATTTTGATTATTAATTATGTTCATATTATAAATATCAAATGTAAGCTTTGGCAATATGTACATTGTTACGTCATGCCAATAAAGCAAATTGAATTGAATTGAGAGAGAGAGAGAGAGAGAGAGAGAGAGAGAGAGAGAGAGAGAGAGAGAGAGAGAGAGAGAGAGAGAGAGAGAGAGAGAGAGAGAGAAAACAGACATGGTTTGAGAAAGGAAAGGGAGAAATAAAGAGGGGAAGGGATGAGGAAAGAGAAGAAAAACATTCAAGCGTGAGGGTGAGGAATTTGGTGCAGGGGGGCGGACAGAGGAGGGCTGACAGGTTGCTGATGGAAAATGAGAGGTGTTTGTGTTTGTTGGTGTACGAGCGAGAGTGAAAGAGAGAGAGGAGGAGGGGGATCAGCATGAGAGGGGAGGGGGGTTGAAGGGTCAATGAGGACACAGAAGGATCACAGAGTGGTCACATGAAGCTCAGACAGAAGAGGCCAGGATCAGAGGGGATCACAGACACTTGGTAGAAAACAACAAGCCACAACCCACCCTGGGGACACGATACAGAGAGAACCAGTACAAACACAAATCTACAGTACATAAACCATCCATAGAGAATAGAGAAGAAGGTCTTGACCAGCCCTACTGACACATTAACAGCTATCCCTATAGGTGTGCAGGGGGTCACAGAGTTTGTTGACCACCTAAAGGACTAGGGTGAAGCATGGGAAAAATACTGTGTGTGGCTATTGACAAAGGGTCAAAGCAAGGCAACTTGAACCCCAAACCCCAGATGGGTCACTTTGCTAAAATGCTCTTATGTTACCAACTACGTTTTACTTCCATAACCACATGAACTATAACCAATGTTCCCTCTCATTTCTTTCAGCACAGAGCAAATTTCAGGTCTGCTGAATGCAAACTTGAACTTGAACACTGAGGCTGTACCCGCTTTAGGTTAAAGTTTTAACAGTGGCCAAGTAGGCTATTTGATCTTAATGTAGGCCGTCCTGACTGATGTCTTGAGATGTTGCTTCAATATATCCACATAATTTTCTTGCCTCATGATGCCATCTATTTTGGGAAGTGCACCAGTCTCTCCTCCTGCAGCAAAACACCCCCACAACATGATGCTGCCACCCCCGTGCTTCACGGTTGGGATGGTGTTCTTCGGCTTGCAAGCCTCACCCTTTTTCCTCCAAACATAACGATGGTCATTATGGCCAAACAGTTCTATTTTTGTTTCATCAGACAAGTGGTCATTTCCCCCAAAAGTACGATCTTTGTCCCCCTGTGCAGTTGCAAACCGTAGTCTGGCTTTTTTTATGGCGGTTTTGGAGCAGCGGCTTCTTCCTTGCTGAGGACTTGTTTTACTGTGGATATAGATACTTTTGTACCGGTTTCCTCCAGCATCTACACAAGGTCCTTTGCTGTTGTTCTGGGATTGATTTGCACTTTTCACAACAAAGTACGTTCATCTCTAGGAGACAGAATGCGTCTCCTTCCTGAGCGGTATGATGGCTGCGTGGTCCCATGGTGTTTATACTTGCATACTATTGTTGGTACAGATTAACGTGGTACCTTCAGGCGTTTGTATGAACCAGACTTGTGGAGGTCTGCAATTCTTTTTCTGAGGTCTTGGCTAATTTCTTTAGATTTTCCCATGATGTCAAGCAAAGGGGCACTGAGTTTGAAGGTAGGCCTTGAAATACATCCACAGGTACACCTCCAATCGACTCAAATTATGTAAATTAGCCTATCAGAAGCTTCTAAAGCCATGACATCATTTTCTGGAATTTTCCAAGCTGTTTAAAGGCACAGTCAACTTAGTGTATGTAAACTTCTGACCCACTGGAATTGTGATACAGTGAATTATAAGTGAAATAATCTGTCTGTAAACAGATGTCATGCACAAAGTAGATGTCCTAACCAATTTGCAAAAACTATAGTTTGTTAACAATATATTTGTGGAGTGGTTGAAAAAATAGTTTTAATGATTCCAACCTAAGTGTATGTAAACTTCTGACTTCAACCGTACATAAGTATTCAGACCCTTTACTCAGTACTTTGTTGAAGCACCTGTGGCAGTGATTACAGCCTCAGGTCTTCTTGGGTACGAAGCTACAAGCTTGGCACACCTGTATTTAGTGTGTTTCTCCCATTCTTCTCTACAGATCCTCTCAAGCTCTGTCAGGTTGGATGGGGATCGTTGCTGCACAGCTAATTTCAGATTGGATTCAAGTCCGGGCTCTGGCTGGGCCACTCAAGGACATTCAGAGACTTGACACATCCCCACAGCATGATGCTGCCACCACCGTGCTTCACCGTAGGGATGGTGCCAGGTTTCCTCCAAATGTGACGCTTGGCATTCAGGCTAAAGAGTTCAATCCTGGTTTCATCAGACCAGAGAATATTGTATCTCATGGTCAGAGTACTTTAGGTGGAGCTTGGCAAACTCCAAGTTGGCTGTCATGTGCATTTTATTGAGGAGTGGCTTCCGTCTGGCCACTCTACCATTAAAGGCCTGATTGGTGGAGTGCTGCAGAGATGGTTGTCTTTCTGGAAGGTTCTCCCATCTCCACAGAGGAACTCTGGAGCTCTGTCAAAGTGACCAACAGGTTTTTGGCCACCTTCCTGACCAAGGCATTTCTACCCCGATTTCTCAGTTTGGCCGGGCGACCAGCTCTAGGAAGAGTCTTGGTGGTTCCAAACTTCTTCCCTTTAAGAATGAGGAGGGCACTGTGTTCTTGGGGACCCTCAATGATGCAGAAATGTTTTGGTACAATACCCCAGATCTTTGCTTCGACCCAATCCTGTCTCGGAGCTCTGCGGGCAATTCCGTTGATCCCCATGGCTTGGTTTTTATGCTGACATGCACTGTCAACTGTGGGACCTTATATAGACAGGTGCGTGCCTTTCCAAATCATGTCCAATCAATTGAATTTACCACAGGTGGACTCCAATCAAGTTGTAGAAACATCTCAAGGATGATCAACGGAAACAGGTTGCACCTGAGCTCAATTTCGAGTCTCACAGCAAAGGGTCTGAATAGAGTTTTTCGCTTCGTCATTATGGGGTATTGTTTGTAGATTTATTGTTTTTTTTAAATACATTTTAGAACAAGGCTGTAACGCAACAAAATGTGGAAAAAGTGAAGGGGTCTGAATACTTTCCAAATGCACTGTATATATGGCAATGGCTATTTGCATATAGGCTCACTTGAGCTCTGATTGGTTATGGCACACGGGTCTGTGTAGTGTACGGGCCTGAGCCACGCCTGTCAATGCAATAGAATCCTACTCCAAATGAAAGCTAAGACTATATTTTTGAGAAATTAAGGCATATAGTATATACATTTTTCAACCATTTTCCATCCCAAACATTTGGAATAAGCAATGGCTTTGATTTTGGTCAAACAGAGGGAAAAGGGGTATTGGACAACATCTACTAGAAAAAGTTGTAAGGTATTGAAAATACATGAAAACACAATAATGTTGAAGTAAAGAACCCCTGCCAACTAATATCAACAATTATATTTCGTTTTGTAGAAATTATTTGCCTTTGGTAAATTTAGTTAACATTGCCATGTGCCTTATAATCCTGTTTAAAGATGTTTTTCTAATTTCTCTCCCTCATGAGGAGGAAGTATAATGAAAGTTCACAGCAGTAAAAGGTAAGCCTACAAATGAGCTGTGTTTTTACTGATATCAAGTTTGTTTATTAACTATGAATTGATTAAAACGTAATAATTCTTAATAAAACAAATCAGTAACGGAATTACTGCAATTGAATTGGCCACAATGGGACAGAGTAGTCACAAACTACAGTTGGGTCACCTGCTACAGTCCTCCCTTCCACTGGCATACTGTTATGTTCAGTACTACAGTCCTCCCCTCCACTGGCATACTGTTATGTTCAGTACTACAGTCCTCCCTTCCACTGGCATACTGTTATGTTCAGTACTACAGTCCTCCCTTCCACTGGCATACTGTTATGTTCAGTACTACAGTCCTCCCTTCCACTGGCATACTGTTATGTTCAGCTCATTACTGGTTTCTTTTCTCTTTTTGTCATCTGGTGGTCAAAGCATGTCACCTCTCCCGGCTCTTACTGATACCATGACACCTACCACCCATCCTCTTTCCATTTCCTGTAACAAGCATCCTCCCACTGAGAAGCGACTGACACGGACGGCCATGGACGTTGAAATTTGGTCAGTCCGCCCTGGGTGGGCCAAATCGGAACCAATCATAGATTTCTATGTTTCACAAGTTTGGACAGCACAGTAATGTACAGTATTATACAATGGGTGGTTTTAATCCTGAATGCCGATGGGTTAAAACCGCATTCCAGCCAGTGTCTATGCCACAAGTTAATACCGGCTAAATATATGACATTAAAATGCCTATTTACTCTGTTACATCCGACTGTGCAATCCACTGTCATCCGACAGCCAGGCAATTTATAAACTTGGTGTCCACTTTAAAAAGCATCTAGACATTATCTAATTTCTTTTAGACAGCGGAGATTTGTATAAACCTTGCTTTCGGTCTGTCCGACATTTGCAACATGGTTTCAAAATTCGATCTCCAGCTGTCCCATAGTAATGAATGTTTCGGGAGTTGGGATGAGACAGACAGGCAGGCAGCTTTTCTCAGCCAGTCAAAATCATGAATCAGCATAATGTTTATGGATATGTCAATTGAAAAAAGTTCAAACGAAACCAAGTGCAGCTAGTTTGCAGTCTTTCCAGCTTCAGGTTGAAGTGATTGTGTTAGTTGTGTTGTTGGCTAGCTGCTCTGAACAACAGTGTGCTGATGAGTGAGCACATTTTCTATGCCAGGCGAGCTCGTACCTAACTAGCTCATTGTTATGGATGTATCCAAATACATGTCAATAGAAAACAGCTTAAACAAATGCAAAGGCAGCTACTGTTGTTATTCTGGCTGCACTGTTTGACGTGACTGTAAATTAGCCGTAGTTGGCTAGCAAACAAGGGATAAGAACGTTGCCAGCCAGTATGGCAATGGAACATTTATAATGAACGACTTGGTCGTGTCCATAGATACAGAACGAAAAGACAATGACAGGGTCGCGTCTGTGGCAACCGGACAAACGACCAGCCGGCTTAGGAAGCAACCCTAGATGTGTCGGGACTATATCTTGTGGAAGGATGAAATAGTATGAATAAATATATCAAATAAATGTTAATTAAAATGTCAAATCAATATTTGAATATGTTGGTCACCCGTTGTATAAAAGTGATAATACCCTCCAAGCCGATGTTTGGAGGAGATATTGGCACGGTTTGCCGACCCGAGACAACACCATTGCCAATATATCCTCCAAACACCAGCTTCTCTGGCATTATCACTTAAGTAGAGCACAGTCGAGAACAGTGCAGTAGAGCACAGTAAATAAAAGTACAGTACTGTACAGGGGAGATCAGTACTGTACAGTAGAGATCAGTACTGTACAGTAAGGCACACTAGAGTATACAACATAATGTAGGGAAGGGAGTTTGAAATAATTTCACTATTCGAATAGTATCATGAATTTTTGTTGGATATCCGGAAATTCGAAATACATGTCGTTTTAAACGTATGTTTTTAACCTATTAACCTAAGCACTGCTGCGCGAGGGCTAGAGGCTGGCGCTCTATTGCTGCAGCTGCGGAGGGGCGATGTGTGTGAGATGGGAGTGAGCAGACGGAGAGAGGGAGAGAGACGCCAAGTTAACTTGGCTACAGCCAAGACTAGCTAACTTTTAGCAGCCACAATGTTGTTTATCATCCCAGTGCCTGTCTTGACTGGAGTAGCCTAGAGAAGCTAATGGCGGCCACATGCTGAGCTTTCTCTCAAACCCCATTCAGATAAAACAGTAATTTTTGTGCACGTCATAAAAACTCAATTTAAAAGTTTAATTTAATAAAACAATCATTTGAAATGTCATGGTATATCCTTGTGTGTGTAACAATGTCACATGGATGTTTTAATTTAGAAAAAGCCTTTTCAGTGTTAAAATAGGCCTATAACAGTTTTTTCTTGCAAAAATGAACAATAAGTATTGGAACACAAACTCCCATTCAGATATTCGATTAACTGTGCCCATCCCGTAGTATAATGTACTGTATTGAACATATCTACTTGACTGTACTCTACTGAACTCCACTGTGATGTCCAAACTTGTGAAACACAGACGTACGTCCATGATTGTTTCAGATTTGATCTGGTCCGGACCAACCAAATGTGGTCTTGTATGGGGGCAGAGCTCATTACAATAATGAGTATAATAGTGAGTATAATAATACTCAAATATGCAAAATAAGGATATTGTTCATTTCTACCTTTGTGTACCTATTCAGGATACATCACCATGAAGAGAATGATATTCATAATTATGCATTTCTGTATAGTACAGATCAGAGACCCATGATGTAATTCCGTTACCGGATGTAAATCCACTTCACCTACTGTAGTTCAATAACCAAAACAAGAAAATATCAAAATCAGTGTCATAGCTGACACCCCATTCTTTCTGCAGGCATCTTTGAATCTTAATTCAGAGCAGATATTTAACAGTTTTTTGGAAACGTGGAAACATAAAAAACTGAGGGAGACATTCTGTAATACCGTAATTCTGTAATCAAACATTGCATCTGCAAAATTCTTACAGTAAATGTGTTTTTGTGAAATGTGTGTAAATTGTTCAACGTAATCTTTGTGCATAGAATTGTATGGTTTGTTAAACTTTGAAATCCATGTTTTTAGTTTGGCAGCCCTACTAGAGTACTGACCAATGATGTACAGTACCAGTCAAGGGTTTTTCTTTATTTTTACTATTTTCTACAATGTAGAATAATAATGAAGACATCAAAACTATGAAATAATACATATGGAATCATGTAGTAACCAAAAAAGGTTTTAAACAAATCAAAATATATTTGAGATTCTTCAAAGTAGCAACCCTTTGCCTTGATGACAGCTTTGCACACTCTTGGCATTCTCTCAACCAGCTTCATGAGGTAGTCACCTGGAATGCATTTCAATTAACAGGTGTTAATTTGTGGAATTTCTTTCCTTCTTAATGCATTTGAGCCAATCAGTAGTCTTGTGACAAGGTAGGGGGGGTATACAGAAGTTAGCCTTATTTGGTAAAAGACCAAGTCCATATTATGGCAAGAACAGCTCAAATAAGCAAAGGGAAAGGACAGTCCATCATTACTTTAAGACATGAAGGTCATTCAATGCGGAAAATTTCAAGAACTTTCTTCAAGTGCAGTTGCAAAAACCATCAAGCACTATGATGAACCTGGCTCCCATGAGGACCGCCACAGGAAAGGAAGACCCAGAGTTACCTCTGCTGCAGAGGATGTTCATGCAGCCCAAATAAATGCTTCACAGAGTTTAAGTAACAGACACATCTCAACATCAACTGTTCAGAGGAGACTGTGTGAATCAGGCCTTCACTGTCTAATTGCTGCAAAGAAACCACTACTAAAGGACACCAATACGAAGAAGAGACTTGCTTGAGCAAATGTGTTATTATTGGTTCCATCCGCTGTGTTTTTGTGAAACGCAGAGTAGGTGAACGGATTATCTCCACGTGTGGTTCCCACAGTGAAGCATGGAGGTGGTGGTGTGATGGTGCTTTGCTCGTGACACTGTCTGTGATTTATTTAGAATTGAAGGCACACTTAACTAGCATGGCTACCACAGCATTCTGCAGCGATACGCCATCCCATCTGGTTTGCGCTTAGTGGGACTATAATTTGTTTTTCAACAGGACAATGACAGGACAACAGGACACCTCCAGGCTGTGTTAGGGCTATTTGACCAAGAAGGAGAATGACGGAGTGCTACATCCGATGACCTGGCCTCCACAATTGGTTACTACATGATTCCATATGTGTAATTTCATAGTTTTGATGTATTCACTATTATTCTACAATGTAGAAAATAGTAAAAATAAAGAAAAACCCTTGAATGAGTAGGTGTGTCCAAACTTTTGACTGGTACTGTAAATATATGGGTTGACAAAGCAAGCAAACACTGACAAGGCAATCCAGGGGAGCAGTGTTATGGACAACCAAACATGGCCACTGGTGGGTTTGCTTTGCAAATAAAACCTCTGGGGGAACCCCCCACACAGTATTGGAAAAGTAATGTTATACCACCATAATACTGTGCTCTCTCTTTAGGCCTCTTTGCCTTTATCCACCCCTTTCTATGTATCTCTCTGGGCACCATGTGGTGGTTCTTCATTAATTCATCCCCCCTTCAGCCTCCCTGCAGTCCTCTTTCTCTCTGGAAATTAAACCCCACACCCTTCACTACTCTCTCCCCCCACTTACCAACCCCAACCCTTCTCTCGCCCCCTCACCACGCTCTGCCATCATCTCTCGATCCTCCTAATCCAACCTACGGCTGTGTATGGCGGGGACGGACGGACGGGGGGAGTCTCACCTAAGCCCCCCTACCACCCACCCGGTCACTTCCCAGAGGAATCATCCATGCTGTCTTCTCACAGACACACGCAAACACAGACTGTCTCTCACCATCACTCACATCTCCTCATGCCATCCCAGCACCCGTCCTGCCTCCACACTATAACATCCATCCACAGTAGGTAGATGTTGGCGCTAAGTAAACCACTGACTGATACAGGGTCAAGTTTTTCTCCATTTGACTAGTGGTGGCCGCAACACAGGGGTCATCCAAATGGCTCGCTGTCATTGGTTGTGCGGTTGTACACAGACAAAACTCACAGTGTTCATTAAGAGTGCGTGGGAGAGCGGGGTATGAGAGATGTGTGTGTGTATATTGGGGGGGGGTGGACCTTTCACTCCCAAATCTCACACACGCAGTTAAGACACACGAACACACCCTTGCACAGACATAATACCATCTCACATTCACACGGATTGTCGAGTCTCACTCGACAGTTGCACACAAACGCAAACAGTCTGACCTTTTAGTCTGAATAGAAGAGCGGACAACTAAACTAATATGATGATTATTAGGGCTGTGACGATACCAGTAGCACAATATTTTTCCATGGCAAAAAAATCAATACGAAGCAGACCAAATTCTTTGAACCTAGCAGCTTGGAAAAGAAATACATGGGACTCTAGATGATAACATAATGATGTTTGTTTCCAACATTAAGGCTGTTTTCATAAAGAAGTTAAATACGCTTTGTGTTTTGTTTCCGAGTATCGCATTACTGGTATCGTCCTGGACCTAATGATGATGTTAATATTGATAACATTATGAGGATGTTAACGATAATGGCGATGATTGCGATGGAGAAGGTGACAGTGGTGATAATGATGATATGGAAATGATGCTGGTGAACCCTCATCTGGATTAGTGTCAGGGAGGGGTCCTGTCTAGTGTCTGCCTGGGCACATCTGATTACCGTGCCAACCCTACCACACTCTCTCTCTCAAACACACACACACACACACAACACACAGGAAAAAAACTATTGCACACACAAGCAAATGTATGCAAATGTAAAATAGCATGTTTTCCCACCACCCACACAAACACAAGTGTGATGCTGCGTCCTCCATTTCAGTTTCCCTGAAGAAGAAAAAAGCCACAGACACAAAGACACTTCAGGCCTAATCCTTACATAATCTCCTTCTGTTGCCACACACCAAACTCTGTTTATCATAAATATTTGGATCTTGCAAATATGAACTACAAAACAACTGGTTTAAAGGACAACATTCCTAACATCTCACTAGGCCCAATATATACCTGTTGATTTGTACATAAATGCTATTCACACATCCCAAAATGTCATATTTTCTAAGAACAGGACTTTTAGTAGGTTCTGGACTAACTACCAAATCCCTGGTAATAACCCCATTCCCTTCATTCATCAATAAGATTAGCAGGGCTCCCTAGTCTAGGATATGGCAACAGAGACATCTGGTGGTAAGTAATGAGACCACAGTTGAATGGAGAAAAGTCACCTCTCAGTCGTCCTTACCTCACAAAAGCGGCTATAGGACTGCGTAGTGTTCATTTAGGCACCAAACTGTAGAAAACTAACTGAAACAGCGAGGGGATTACTTGGATTGGACCAATATAAAACACAATTTTGTTCACCATTGCAAACCGTTTAAAAATGTGTTCTGTTGCCTGCCTTAGTAAAAACTACACAGGAAGGGATTATCAGAGCTTGTCCAATAAGAAATGCTTGTTTTGTTTTCAGTTGCAAAAGGCTTTGTGACGTAGTGCACTCATGAATACAACCCGGAAGGTTTTGTCATGTTCTCTCATAGGACTCAAACAGATACTGCCCGATCAATGCGCTCCAATCCCCACTTACCTAGAGAATGAGTTGAGAATGTGTTAAAAGTCATTTTAACAACTTTGGCTATATTCAGTAAAGCTTTTCAAAGTGGAGATGCTGACAGCAGGAATGTCCACCAGAGCTGTTGCCAGAGAATTTAATGTTCACTTCTCTACCATAAGCCACCTCCAACATCGTTTTAGAGAATTTACACCCAACCTGCCTCACTGCAGACCACGTGTCACCATACCAGCCCAGGACCTCCACATCCGGCTTCTTCATCTGCGGGATCGTCTGTGACCAGCCACCCGGACAGCTGATGAAATTATGGGTTTTCACAACTTAAGAATTTCTGCACAAACTGTCAGAAACCATCTCAAGGAAGCTCATATGCGTGCTCGTCGTCCTCACCAGGGTCTTGACCTGACTGAAGTTCGGCGTCGTACCAGACATCAGTGGGTAAATGCTCACCTTCGATGGCCACTGGCACGCTGGAGAAGTGTGCTCTTCGCAGATGAATCCCGGTTTCAACTGTACCGGGCAAATGGTGTGAGGGCGAGAGGTGTGCGGATATCAACGTGGTGAACAGAGTGCCCCATGGTAGCGGTGGGGTTATGGTATGGGCAGGCTTAAGCTACGGACAACGAATACATTTGCATTTTATCGATGGCAATTTTAATGCACAGAGATAACGTGACCTGATCCTGAGGCCCATTGTCGTGTCATTCATCTGCCGACATCACCTCATGTTTCAACATGATAATGCATGGCCCCATGTTACAAGGATCTGTACACAATTCCTGGAAGATGAAAATGGCCCAGTTCTTCCATGGCCTGCATACTCACCAGACATGTCACCAATTGAGCATGTTTGGGATGCTCTGGGTCGACATGTAAAAGAGCGTGTTCCAGTTCCTGCTAATATCTAGCAAATTCAAACAGCCATTGAAGAGGAGCGGGACAACATTCCACAGGCCACAATCAACAGCCTGATCAACTCTATGCGAAGGGGATGTGTTGCACTGCATGAGGCAAATGAAGGTCACACCAGATACTGACTGGTTTTCTGATCCACGCCCCTACCTTTTTAGGTATCTGTGACCAACAGATGCATATCTTTATTCCCAGTCATGTGAAATCCATAGATTAGGGCCTAATGAATTTATTTCAATTGACTGATTTCCTTATATGAACTGTAACTCAGCAAAATCTTTTAAATTGTTGCATGTTGTGTTTATATTTTTGTTCAGTGTAGATTTGTCTCTGTGCTTTTCAACACAGGCACCGCTCATCAATGAGATGGTAGCCTAGACCTCTTGGACTACTATGAGAAAACATGTTTTGGCATATGGTCTAGTCATTTATGACATAGTGGGTTTCTTCTGAAGTAGCCTCGCAGTGGATTAGGTTTAGTATGTAGGCTGAGAGTTGAGGTTTAGTGTTAGGACTTTTAGCTACATCTCCAGTTGGTACAATAGGCAAGTGGCGCATGGTTGTCAGACGGAGACTAGCAGACTTACCCAGTTTGTATGTGAGAACGTAGATTATAGTCCAGGGCGTCCCAGGTACTGACAGCAGCTTCCGCCACACCCTCCAGGGATGCACAGCGTCCGACTGGACCCCCCTCCTCCCCTCTGCCTGGCCCCTCAACAGCTCATCGTCCAGCACGGGGGCCCCCCACACAAACAGCGCCACCCCGAAGTACACAAAGGCCAACAGCATGAACATAGGGCCCCACCCGGCCACGTCGATCACAGCCAGGAGCCCACCCCCGGCAAACACCGAGCCGGCCTTGTAGCCCACCACCTGGGCCGTGTTGCCCAGGCCCAGCTCGCTGCGGCCCTTCAGCAGTCCCACAGCGGCCCCGTCCACCGCGATGTCCTGAACCGACGCCAGGACATTCATGGCAAGCAGTGTCCCCGCAACGCCCCAGATGTGGGCCTCTGGGGACATGGCCGCACTGGAGAGACAAGTGAGCGCCAGGCCAGAGACAGTGGCCACAAGCCAGAGCCGCTTAGTGCCCACACGGTCCACCAGGGGCGCCCAGAGGACTTTGAGCACCCAGGGGAAGTAGAGGATTTTGGTCAGGCCGATGCGCGTGAGGGAATGGCCCGGCCCGCGGAGGTAGACGGGGAGCAGCGAGGACTGGAGCCCATAGGGGATTCCCTGGACAAAGTACAGGAGGCCCAGGAAAACCATCTTGTCATTCATGATTCAATGGGAACGAGACAGTTCTTCAGGTCATGATGATGGTCCAGCAGGAGCTGATCGAATGGGTCGATCAGGCTAGGAGAGATGTGGAAGAGAGAGAGGGGATCATTTCACTGACAAAAAGTTCGCAAACATAAGCAAATGGGTGCCAGTCTGGTGTAGTAGTAGCCTGCTGACTCCAGACCACACATGCCAGCTGGAGATGGGGGTTACAAATCCCACCTCGTTCCCTACTCTCTGTATCTCCTTCTCTACCTGTCACTGTCCTTAAACCAATACTAAAAAATATGTATTTATTTTTAAACATGATCAAAAGGAATTGAACTCGCAAGAAACATAGTTTGGGGTTTTATTATGCAAGTGAAATAAACACATTATTGATTATTGCAGACTGACGCGTCAGACAGCTGTCCAACGTTTGCTTATTCACCGGCAGGAATGAACTTTAACTAGTTCCTTTTCCTTTGAATTAAATGTATAACATATTGGGATAATGTCTAGATATCATTTTACGCCCCAAACTTGACCTTTCGATAGTAGCAAGCTAAGCTAACAATGTCTCGGTAAGTAGGCTAGACATAGCACTTAGAAGCAATAAACAATAAACATGCATGGCCAATACTCAAGCTAACGCTGTGATACAACCAATTCAGAACAAGTACCAGCGCGTGCCAATAGCTAGCAATTTCGGTCGTACTTTTCCCAATATTATAAAACGTATATCTCACTGCAATCTGTTTTCAAAGTTGTGTTGTTACATACTGGAATACGCGAATATGTTAGCCGAAGCCGATCCGCTTACGCCCTGCCCTTGAAAAACTACTTCCGGGGCGTTTGGCTCTGTTTACCTAAAATAGCGGTTCATTTGACTCCCAAACGGCTAGTAGTGCTTAAAGACTTTGCAAAATATACCATTTCTACCGTAAAACCACTATGTCCGATCGTTTACACGAATACTCTCTCCTCACGACCTATTGTTCCTGCAGTGAGTGATCTTCAGAGAATGTTTTTTATAACTTTACTTAACTACAGATAATCGTTGAATGGAGTTCAAAAAGCAGTAGCAGCAGTTTGCAAATCTGGGAGCGAAATTAATGTTTTTTTCACAGATTCTTCTTCTTTGGTATATTGGCGATTGAACAATTTCATGTGCATTCCGTCACCTTCTGTGTGGGATGGAAACAGAATTCCCAAAAATGGAACAAAATATATTAAAAAAAACGAACAAGCTACCAAAAACTAAATAAATAAACTAAACTAAATCAACCAACTTTTCTGTTAAAAAAATTAAATATAACAGATCTGATCCCTACACAGGCTCAAGGGGAACCTGGGAGGGCGGGTTTTCCGGCGCCAGTACCCCTTGCAAGTATTCACATGTAAAGTCACAAACACTTTTCTGCCACAGCCACAATAATACACATTTTCTTAGATTTCTTTGAGACTTGTGCCGTAATGTATAACTGTGGCAATGAACGCCACAAAATCCACAGGGTATCTTTTGACTGGGAGCAAACATTTACTACAGGGTGTGGTGTGTCCACTGCCATATCTTCACTAGTTTTCTCAATTATTTTAATTGCCTCCGCATAGGAGATTCGATTTACCGCTCTAACTTCTGCCACCTGAATCTCCTTCACTCTTACAGGGCACTCCACGAACTCGGGATCATGATCCGCACCACAATTGCAACACTGTCGTCCTTCTACACACCGTTCTTCAATATACTATGGCCATCTGTACACACTTGAAACATAGCCAAATCCTTTACAATTCTTACACTGCAATGGTTTGGGGACGAACGCTCTTACAGCATATATTACATAACCAAGCTTCATATGTGTCGGTATTTGCTCTTTTCCAAAAAACAACAGGACCCGACAGACTTTCTTATTTTTCTCCATTCACCTCGCGGGTCAGACACCGGGCACCAACCACACCAGGAATTCTATTCAGGGATTCAACTTGAACATCCATCGTCATGACTGAGATGACTCCTTTGACAGGTGCTCTACTCCAAAGTTCAAAACACAAAACTTCTATTGTCCGGATTCTTTTGAGGCTCACTGAAATCTTCGCATACTTCACCATTTTCCACACATAAACAGGTCTCCCACATATGCATCCCAATAAGAAGCGATTCATTATCATTCATACACGTCTCCTCCACTCCAATTTTACACTATTTCCTTTTTTGTTCCAGTTTTCGACACTACTGTTGTCCATTCTGAACATTCGTCTTCACCAACTTTTCCCGACGCGCTGCTTGATTCGAACTCATCATCCACTTCCGACATCTTTCCCAAGCACCATCACAGTTGCGATCCTGACCCGACGCTTCTTCTTCTATGTTATTATGGCGGTCTGCAAACATTTGTTAGAGGTGCATGCCGCCACCTAATGTGTGGGCTGTGTCTTGCCTACTGTTCTGTAGTGTGAATTCATTACATTTTGTGTCACAAAGAGGGAAGGGAAAAGGGGAGAAAAATTGCCTTACCAACTAACCCTACACCTATTAAAACCTCGCCACTATTCCACTACTTGGCCGTATCTGCTCCTACACCAGGCCGGCAGCCTCGGAGGACAGGGCACTATCATTCAACACACCTTGTAACTCTTCTGCATTAAAATCTCTGACACCCAAGTACTTCTCTGCAGCTGCCACCACAGCATCTATTTTCTGTGATTTCTGCAGTACAATTAATAACCCTTGCTATGAATGTTAAGAAGCCAACCTTACTGAAGCACAAGTTTTTCCAATCACTCTCTACTGGCCTCGGCCTACTTACAGGAAGCCTCTCAGGAGCTCTGGATCCATCTTCTTCTACTACTCTCTTCACTGCCTCAGGATACGACACCTTCTGTACTACTCTGATCCTGTCATCCTCAACCTGCCTTTCTCTCACTGGACACTTCTGATCTCCAGCACCATGGGTACCCTTACAGTTAACACACACAGCTTTTTCCAGGGATACTGCACATTCCTTTGTCTCATGCCTACATGACTTTATAAAAATCATGTGATCAAAGTTAATGAAGTTTTGACTGCAGTCGATTGCAAGTTTCGGCAGTTCCTCTTCACCAATTTCATCCTGCAGCCATCGCCTGCCTGCATTGTGGAAGGCTTTATTGTCAACCAATCATTAGGGTTTTTGTGCCAAACAGGAACGAACTTTGCCGCAATTCAAGTAGGCTTATATAGTGGATATGTAAAAATTAAGTGCTAATTGAGGCTCTCTCACCAAATGATAAAAAAATGTAAACATATTTTTGCCACCCCTCAGAGCCTGCTTCCTCTCTAGGTTTCTTCCTAGGTTCCTGCCTTTCTAGGGAGTTTTTCCTAGCCTGTGAAATTCTACATCTGCATTGCTTGCTGTTTGGTGTTTTAGGCTGGGTTTCTGTATAAGCACTTTGTGACTTCTGCTGATGTAAAAAGGGCTTTATAAATCAATTTGAATGATAGATTTTCAGTTTGTGATATTGGGGTCGGAGAAATGTTTATTTCAACATTATAAAGAACAACTTTTATAAAAAATGGCAACACTGCCATGTTCAGCTGAGCCTTGCTGTTGGAAAACCACATAAGATTTCGGCTGTCGCAGATCCACCTCCCCCGACTTCACTCCTCAACTTTTGTCTACAGTCGGTTGCTTTCGCCTTACCACTCAAACGAGCCCAGTATCTTCTCTATTTCAGAAGGCTCTCCACCAGGTCTGCGTCGCACCAAACCGTGGGTGTCACAGACACCGGGAATCTTCAATGTCAGTTGATCCTTCTCAACATTTAACGCCACCCCAGTTATCACTCCTTTCAATGGTGCCCTGCTCCAGAGAGCAAAGCAAGTCACAGGTCTTGTCCCGAGGTGCGTGGTGAGGAGCGCCCGCTCCCTCTGGGCAGAAGACACACCAAAAAATCATCACAAGACCACTTCAAGTGACTTTTACCGATTCAACAGTCATCCTCACTCTCATCAGGGCACATTTCACATTTTCTTATTTTTGTATTTTTGAACTTGACGCCTATCTTCCTCACCACACTGCTTCCCTCTACACTCAGCTCCTTTCCTTCTTCCTAGCTGTCCATTTCCACATCTACACGCTCTTTCCTCTCCTTCAAACGCTGTAGTAGCAAACTGTTCAAATGGTTCTTCCCACTGGGCACAAACTGTTTGAATCAACGTTTTTTCAATTTAATTTGTCAACGTATTGTGACGTAGAATCTATGTGGAAAATACATTGGATTTCAAAAAATCATGATGGTCTCCATCCAAGGTTTTAATCAAGGCCAGTCCTGCTTAGCTTTGATATTTGTCACTGACTACTACCATTGTGCTATTGTGAGAATGATTATTGAGAGATCTCTTAATAACTAAATATATTCACTGTTGCTATCGTAGTCATTCCAAAGGGTAGGTTTAACAGAGCAAATTATATACATGGAATTCACATCTCCATCTCAACCAAAAATCTAAATTAATGAATAGGACTAAATCAAATCCAACTTTAAATGTACTTTAAAGTCTAAGCTATTGGGGGGGATCTGTTTCAAATCAAATCACAACAAGCCCTAAACCAACAATGTGGTTAAGAAAATATGTATATAAAAATGAATATAAAAAAACAATATTGAAAAAAGTAACTCAATAAAATAACAATAATGATGTTATATACAGGGGTACCGGTACCGAGTCAATGTACGGGGGTACAGGTTAGTCAAGGTAATTTGTACATGTAGGTAGGGGTAAAGTGACTATGCATAGATATTAAACAGTGAGTAGCAGCAGTATAAAAACTTTAAACTCTCTACTGCAGTCCTGTTGATGTGGACCAGGGCATGTTCCCTTCAACAATCAACTCCTTTGTTTTGCTGACATTGAAGGAGAGGAGGTTGTTGTTATGACACCACAATGCCATTGCCCTTACCTCCTCCCTATAGGGTGACTCGTCATTGTTGGTTATTAGGTCTACAACCGTGGTGTCAACTTGGAGTTGGTGTTTTGCAAAGCCATGCACTCGTGGGTGATCAGGGAGTACAGCAGAGGACTGAGGACACACCCCTGGGGGGGGGGCCCTGTGTTAAGAGTCAGTGTGGAGGATGTGGTGTTACCAATCCTCAGCCGGTGGTCTGCCCCTCAGGAACTCCAGGATCCAGTTGCAAAGGGTGGTGTCCAGACCCAGAGCCTGGTGTCAAGCTTGAAAGGAACAATAGTGTTGAACGCTGAACTGTAATCAATGAACAGCATAAACACGTAGCTGTTCCTCTTGTCCAGATGTGTTACGGCCGCGTGAATATCAAATGTAAATGGTATCTTCCATGGATCTGTTGGAGCGGTAGGCCAATTGGAGTTGGACCAGTGTGCCTGGCATGCTGGCCTTAATGTGGGCCATGACCAGCCTTTCAAAGCACTTCATGGTGACCGCGACAGTCAAGTTATTGAAATTAGGCCCGCCTTACATAAGATTTAGAAGTCAGTTGTTTGTTCCTCTTCCTCGACCTTCTTCAAAAATGGCCTTACTATAGAGGAGGCTGGTGAGAGAAGCTATAGGAGGATGGGCTCCTTTTAATGGATAGAATAAGTGGAACGGCATCAAATGTGGTTTCCATGTTTGATAGTTTCCTTTATTCTATTACAATGAGCCCATCCTCCAAACTCCTCCCACCAGCCTCCCTCTGCCTTACATGCACCAACCTCATGTGACCATCCTTCCAAATCCAGTTTAGCTACTGTACATTTAAAATCGAGATCCTTCATTTGTATTAATCACACATACCATGTCTGTGTTTTACAATTGTTGTCATGAGTTCAATTCACAACATGGTCTTAAGTGGTTAATTCTCAGTGGGTCATTCTCAAATTAAACCTTAGGCTATATGCTGCATTTTGAAAATAAACATGCAATTTTGCATAGACTTAAAAATATACACAGATCAATTCCGACAATTTGGAGCCACATAAAATGCTTTATTTGCACAAAGGACCAGTTATCCAGGGCATTCGTCGCACACAAATGGTGTCTGGTATATTGCACTATGGATCCAAGTCTGCTGAAGCTAGGCTAAATATATGTCAATGCTGCTTACCATGTTTACTGTGCTCATTGCTGTTAGCAGGTAGAGAAAATACATCATGACGGCCATTTCAGATAGTTGTCATGAACAATAACATTTTGCATTTGGGAAGTGCACATTGAGGCATTGGAGGGGAATGTTTAAACATGTACATTATTCTCCATTGGCACTCATGCACTGTGGTAACTGGCTCCAGGTGAGATAGGAGAGAAAGTTAGTTGTCACTTCCACACAGGGCCAGTAGGATCTTCTCATAGTCTCCCTTGGTGTCATCCTAAGGAGGTAAGAGACAGAGCGCAGAGTTACTCTACAAAATATAAAGGCCAATCATATAACATTTTAGTTTGAAAATTATTTTCAGATGCCATATTTCCCAAATGGTTTGTCTGCTATCCAAACGCCAATTGGACCTAGTAATCAGAATGCCTTGTACATGCATCACATTGTATAGTGAGGGAAAAAGTATTTGAGCCCCTGCCGATTTCCCTCATTAAAATGCAAATCATTTTATTAAAATTTTCCCATGCGTTTTTCTGGAATTTTTTGTTGTTATTCTGTCTCTCACTGTTCAAATAAACCTACCATTAAAATTATAGACTGATCATTTGGGCAAGTGGGCAAAATCAGTAGGGGATCAAATACCCCCTCACTGTACTTAACTCTGAGGGGGTGGGTCGGTTTCCCGGACCCCGATTAAGTTCAGTCCTGGATATAAAACATATCCTCCATTAAGAATCTGTTTAATTCGATTTTTAGTCCAGGAATATGCATAATCTGGGTCTGGGAAAACAGTCCCTTGGCTTTTATTGCCATTTTGGCAGTGGAGGTTTGCTCACCAGAATTTCCTGGGAGAGGGTTTTCCCAAATGTCTTCTTGTATTCCTGTTTAATCCGGGCCAGGTCTACTTCAGACCTGCTCACCATGACCCGGGTCAGAATATTGGTCCTGGTTCCTTTACCCTGGGGTATGGCACAGACACACAAACTGAAGATTTATAACCGGATAGTGGAAGCTCCTTAGCCTGAACCCAGATCTGTTTGTACTGTCTTGTACAGTATGTGCATAACCAGTGTTCTTGTGTAGATTGTCAAATCTTAAAACAGGGTTGTATTCATTAGGTAGAAAATTGTACTAAACAGGGAGGAACTACCAGGATTTGTCCAACAATAAATGCTAATTTTCATTTTTAATATGCATTTCTGTCATGTACCGTAATGATCAGAACCCAGGGCAACCTCTCATCCGGTACATAACTGTTAAACATTGTTAGGTTAACACACCTTCATTGCCAAGTTGAGTTTCTCGGCAAAGAAAGCCGGCTTGCTTCCAGCACACTTCACTGAAAGACAGGAAAAACAGTCAGGTGACAGCATCGACAAGAAGTTGAATTCTCCAAAGCTGTCTCTAGATGGGGACTTACTTAAGGCCCCCAAAAGGCTAAGGCCCTGAATGGACAAGATGGATAGGAATAAGTGTATGGAGAGAGGTATGGTAGAGGGGATTCAATCAAATGTTAATTACACATGCTTTGTAAACAGGTGTAGACTAATCGTAAAATGCTCACTTACGGGCCCTTCCCAACGATGCAGAGAAAAAAAAAAATAGGAATAATACACAATGAGTAATAATAACTTGGCTATATACACAGGGCACCAGTACTGCGGCGATGTGCAGGGGTATGAGGTAATTGAGGTAGATATGTACATATAAGTAGGGGTAAAGTGACTCGGCAACAGGATAGATTGACATTAGAAGCATATGTCAGAAGAGTTTGTGCAAAAACTATTTAGCAGTCTTATGGCTTAGGGGTAGAATCTGCAGAGGATCCTGTATGTTCCAGACTTTGTCCATCAGTACCGCTTTTCGTGTGGTAGCAGAGAAAACAGTCTGACTTGGGTGTCTGATGTCTGACAATTTATAGAACCTTCCTCTGACACAGCCTGGTATAGAGGTGCTGGATGGCAGGGACCTCAGCCCCAGTGATGTACTGGGCAGTACGCACTACTCTCTGTAGCGCCTTGCGGTCGAATGCCAAGCAGTTGCCATACCAAGCCGTGATGCATTTCATAGCTACAGATGCCATTTAGGCAGGTTATCTTTGCGTTCATGGGCACAGTGACTATGTTGGTCTGCTTGAAACATGTAGCTATTACAGACTGGGTCAGGGAGAGGTTGATCGAGTCAGACACTTGGCCAGCTGATCCTATGGTCATTTCTAAAGTCAGACATAGTGCTCTATTGTCCTCACACAAAACGGAATGACCATGAAATGATAAACAGGCCATTGCAATCAGTAATTGGATAATATGAATATGCCTTGAATAATGTGCCATCATATCTATTTATACAAAAGTGATGATTATTTTAGTCTCGAGAGACTAATGTTATTTTGCTGGAGCCCGTGGTGTAATGTTACAGGACTAAGGCCTAGTGAAGGGTGTGATGCAGCAGAAGACATGGATTGAGGGTGATGCACAGATTATTTGAGGACATTGGAACGTTTGTGGAACATTACTAGGCTTGGTCCTGGCTGTGCTCTCTCACCTACGGCAGTCAGACAGTTCTCAATGTCTCCCTTGAGTTCCAGGTCAATAGCCTTTGCAACATCCACCTTACTGTACTTGGAGTACCTCTCAAACGCTGGGAGAAAGAGAGTGGGAAAGGATTATGTACTTGAAATGATTATACAGTATCAATCATGTGTGTTTGCACATGCAGTGTAAAAAAAAGAAAAAAAAAACCACACACATCTAGATTCTATTAGTATTTGTGGTGCATTGACCAAAAGTAACATTCTATGATTAAAAAAGGTCCACACTCAGGTATTTGTAGTGAAAAGACAAATGTTGCTTCGCCCGACTTCATCAACAGAAGGCTGTCCTTTGCGGACTGCATTCGGTGTTCAGAGGGCCACACTTAAACTGTATTATACATCTTCGCAGTAAAAACTAATATGGTCCTATCCATCCCTTCCAGTGCTACCTTTCATTTCAATGACTGTTAGTCCCTTCTCTCTGTCCAGCTTACTATAAATGTAGGTCTGTTATCATTCAGCTTGTCATTTAAAATGTTTTCCTCCCTAAATAAAATACCCCCCCCAAAGCACCCACAGGCCAGATTGAATGTGCTCGTGGGCCATATGTTTGACACCCCTGGTCTAACTGATGACAAAAACAAAGCAAACTATAGGACTATGACATAATGAACAGGTGGTGAGAAAAGTAAGTAAGCTTATTGGGCAATATCTTATTTACCAAATATGTGCAGTGTGTGTGTGTATATATATATTCACCTTGGCGGAGCTGAGGAGCACTCCTGGAGGTCAGAATGTCAATGAAGACAGAGCAGTCTGTTCCCTTCCTCTTCTCTCCAGCCTCATACAGGGCCTATAGACAGATACAGTAGGCACGGGCATCACACACACAGGGTTCACATTACACAGTGACTCTTTGCAGTGCCCAACCTTGATTCTGACACACACTCTCTTCCTCTCCTCCATACCCTGGCATCACTGTCAGCAAGTTCCTGGTTCACCATGGTGTCCTCACTCCTAGTAGCCTACAGCGTGCGAGTGAGAGAGAGGGGGGAGTGAGGTTAATTGTGCCAAACTATGCATCTTTAAACAAACTATAAACACACACACACCTTGCAGAGAGAGAGCAGAGCATTCCTGAAGTCTGCGCCTGTGTCAGACTTGATGTCATCCTCTAGCTCCTTTTTGTATTCTAGCAATGAAAATGACATGATTATTGGTTCGTTGTAAGTATCACATAGAGGACATTTACATAGACATATTTACATGCGGACACACCTCCCTTATAGACTTTCTTTATCTCTCTGATCTCCTTATTGGTCCTGGAGGCCAGAATCTCAACCAGAGTATCCTCATCTGTGCCCAATCCCTGAGAGAGAGAAGCGAGAGCAGAGGGTGGTGAACGGTCAACAAGGACAAAAGGGTCAGGTCACATAAGTCGTAAAGCTGAGAAAGAGTCCAGGATCGGATAACACAAACAGAAAGAGCAAGGCTGTGTTAACTATGCCCTAAACGGAACAAAACACACTGAAACATGGAGGGACTACCTGCACTTGTTCAATAACAGATTATTTTCAGGTCTACCGCTATACCAGACACCTCACACACCTACTGCACATCGTGAAATCTAAAGTACAGTAGATACTCGTCAGCACCGTCTCCTCACATTAAAAAAACAGTCCCACCCATTGTAAAAGTCCCACCTTTCTGCCTCTCTCACAACAGTGTAATAATACATCAGAATGAGTCACTCTGGGCTGAATGTGAGGAAGTGGGTGGGTGGGTGTGACTAAGCAGCAGACCAACAATACTGGATGACGACGTCACACCTCCATCTTTAGAACTGATTCATTACTCTGTGGTGTAAAGTACTTAAGTCGTTTTTGGGGGCATCTGTACTTTAACATTTATATTTTTGACAACTTGTACTGTTACTTCACTATATTCCTTAAGAAAAATATTGTATTTTTTAATCCATAAATTTTCCCTGACACCCAAAAGTACTTGTTACATTTTGAATGCTTAGCAGGACAGGAAAATGGTCCAATTCACGCACTTATCAGCAGAACACTTGACCCTGGTCATCCCTACGGACTCACTAAACACACAGGCTTCGTTTGTAAATTATGTCTGAATGTGGGAGTGTGCCCCTGGTTATCTGTAAAAATGTTTAAAAACTAGAAAATGGTGCTATCTGGTTTGCTTAATAAGGAATTTGAAATTATTTACATTTGATACTTGAGTAAAAGTATTTGGTTTAAAATATACTTAAGTAGAATTTTACTGGGTGTCTTTTACTTGAGTCATTTTCTATTAAAAAGGTATCTTTACTGTTACTCAAGTTGAAAATTGGGTACTTTTCCCACCACTAATTACTCTTTAAATATTTGTATTCTGTTACCGTCTCCAGGCCTACACAAACAAGAGGGAATCTGCACAGTTGTTTGTATTCTAAGTAGTAGTGTATATTCGGAGTTAGTGAGTGACTAGGTGTGTGCATGTTTACCTTCATGGCCAGTTTAAGCTGTTGGGCGTCATATTGGGCTGGCGTCTTGAGCAGAGCCAGAACCACATCCTCCAGGTCTCCCTTTAGGGCCGACTTCAGGGCAGTCTCCAGAGGCTGCAGAGAGAGGGGTGACACACTCTTCCACAGTCATACACAAGTGTGTGTGTGTGTTAGGCTGGAGTTTGCATGTTTTGCATCCTTCCATCGGTCCTAAAGTGCAAACTCCACCCACCCGCCGCATATCCTAAACCAAACTAGTGTGTTGGTAAGTGTGTGTGTGTCACAGCTTACCTTGCCGCTAGCCTTTTCGTAGGTAGCTTTGATCTGCTGTCTCTGGGCGTTGCTCCTCCTCACCAGCACATCAATGATGGTGTTCTCATCCACACCTACATCACAAGATTGAGGGACTTGTTCAATAAGAAACGCTGTTGCGTACGTAGCCTAATCCATGAGTCACTACTGTAAGTCGCTATTTACAGAGGGCATACACATTTGTTATTAAGGCACACGAAAGTTTGCATGTTCCAGAAGGAATTTCTGCCCAAATAAAACACATTTTGATAAAAATAAAAACGTTTACTTTCAAACGGCTCTCCTGTGAAGTAGTGACGCGCGACATACGCCTAGTGTCCTGAAACGAGTCACATATTTTCAACTGGACAGAGTGAATGGGGTGATTAAGGAAATGTGTGTGATTGATAGAGATAGATATATACACACGATGTGTAAGGTGCTGTAAAACGAATTCTTTGCTTGTCTCAGCTAAAGCTGGAAATATCTAACACAATTAATGATAGCGCTGCTGGAAATGTGTTGTTTAATTATATTATTTATGTCTGCCACATATGTGAATTGTGTTTTGTTTGTTGACTGAAAAACAAAATGGGTAAAAAATAAATAAATTGAAAACAAACAAAAAAGTGCGTGGACAGACATTTGGTACTGGGACCTATCTACTTTCACCCCTAGCTGTCACACACACACACACCAATCTCACCTTTGGCCTTGATGGCCTTATCCAAGATGCCTACATCCCCATCGACACTGAAATGCGGGTCAGGAGTCACAGTGCCCTGATTGGGTAAGGTCTGAGAGAGCGATTCGAGAGAACACTTAGTTTCCATGCAGTGAATTAATGTATACCTTCACAAAATACAGAACAATAGTAAAGAAGCAAAGAAAGGAACAGCCCATACTACATCATAAAAAAAGAATATGTTAATAATCTTACAGAGAACATGTTACTAACAGAGGGAAAGAGCAGGAATTGTGCAGTTTTCCCTCGGTTTCAACTGTTTCTGAAGGGAAGGGCTCCTACTCCTAAATTCCTTCTATGAGTCACAAGATAAGTATGCTCATCCATCTCAGACTCTGACCTCTTTCTTTATCCTCAACAGCAATCACTTTTGGTCTCCCTTTTCTCTGTCCTCCCTCCTGTCTATCGGGCTACAAATGTACAAACACTGCCTGGTAACTTTTTCCACACATGCATACCGCAAGAGGGGGAAAACATTTTTTTTGCCGATTTGGGGCGTTTCCTCTAGAAAGTGGAGCAGAACCCTACCGAGTCATCGGGCAGGCCCAGATAGACGGTCTGCTGCAAGAAGGCTGCGATGAATGACATGGTGGTACAGGTCTGAAGAGAGAGGAATAGGGGGATTCAGTAATAACCACAGTATTAATAATATCCTTTGTATTGAACACCAAGGCCTTTTGCATTTCTGAGTGTGAACTGGAGAGATGAAAGGCTCTCTTTGTTGCCAGAATATGCTACAGTACAAGACCAATTTGGTCAAATTATATTTCAGCGGATTTAGCCAACAAAACCTCGTACACTTTATGCCTCATTGAATCTGGTACAAAAAATATTTGGCTATGACTGCCACTTACATAGGATAATCATCATTACATAGAGTAAAAGTAAACATGCGTAGAACATGTGGATATAATTCGTGTTGATGATGCTGAACAGATTATTTGTCAATGCAGAACAAATTGCCCCATCTATTTCACAATGGTATGCCAAAGATCGGGGTGACCACGCCTAGAATTTGAATCATGTAGAACTCGCCCAAAACTTTAACCGTTTCGTCAATTTTACTCAATTAGGTCAATGGTTTTCAAGACATGACAGGATCCCCTATATAAAATTATGAATCAAAAATAATTATGAAAAATGTCATTACTACGCCAGCCGCACACACACACACTGGCTACCCAAGCGACAAACAAACAATGATGTAGGCTACGTACAGTAAAGTTCCTTGACAACGTAGCTGTATTTAGAATGTAGGCTAACGGGGAAGTTAGTTTCCCAGTTTAACACGGTTCAAACTCCCGAAGAAAAATAGAGAAATGAACAAATTACTGTTACCTCGATGTCGCGGTGCTCAATTTCCTGTAGTAGGTTTATTGAATCAAAAATAGGATATTTTACCGGCAGCCCAAAGATAAGGACTGGAAAACTTTCTCAGACTGAGCTGGCAGAGGCGTTGTGAAGTTGCGCTCCTGTTTTTATATAGCCACACAATAAACCCCACCTAGCAACATGCATCCCACACTTGCGCTACACTCCCATTGGACTGGTACTGCGGAAAAGTTCCCATGCAGTCCAATAAAGTAAAGTAGAAATAAACGGGAAACCCTGACACATTTTGGTTAAATGAAAACAGATGTGGAATGTTCAATTACCCTCTTGAGTTGATGTTTACAAATTACATATTTAATATATACACTACAAATTGAGAGGTAAAAATAGAATTAGATTTAGACCATGTTTCCATCCAGTTTTGTATGTGAGTAAAACAAATCAAGACAGCTCTGATGGAAACAGGAAGTTTAGGTAAAATGTAATAAATGCCGACATATTTGTTTGTTCAATATGGTGGGATCCGTTTGTGTCAGTAAAATTAATTAAGCGAGAAATGGCGGTGGAAAGGACTTGATGCCCAACTATAAATAATATCAAAGTAAACTTGGAGTCACGAGATGATATGGTGAGTGGTCCTTCCACTAGGACTCGAGAAACCATGCAGTTTATTAGGCTACAAATGAAATAAGTTATGATGAACATTGGAGGCTGCTGAGGGGAGGACGGCTCATAATAATGGCGTGAATGGAGCGAATTGAATGGCATCCAACACATGGAAATAATGTGTTTGATGTATGTGATACCATTTCACTTATTCCGCTCAAGCCGTTACCATGAGCCCGTCCTCCCCAATTAAGGTGCCAGCAACCTCCTGGTGAAAGTGCAAAGTGATCTTTATGCTCCTTTACAATAAATATCAAGGGTCTTATTCTGGTGACATGATCGATGCTTGACTGCTTTTTGAGAAATACAAATATTATCGCCCTTATCAATAATAATCTCATCATGTAGACCCCGTAAACACCACACAGAACGCACTGCAACTGCCTCTGTAACGCAATACAGCAAGGCAAACTCAGCGTTCTATTGGAAATGTATGTACTCCGGGACCCAGATTCACAAAACACTTATTACGCAAAAACTTAAGAAGCTTCTTAAGAAAAAAAAAAAAATGGTTCGTAAGTGCAATTTCTCAACAATATCTCAAGATTTTCTTCTCAAATATCTTATTACAAATATTCTTAAGATGTCTGTTGCTAGGCAATCGTTTTTTATAGCTATCTAGCTAAACATGTTCAATTGCCTTCAATTGCTTTTTCTCTCACTGACCTGAGATTAAGACAACGGTTTAGCTATCTTGGAGTTAAGAACATTCCCAATAACTATATTTTCAATAACCTAATTTCTTCTTATTTTTTTGTTTAAGGAGGAACATAAGAAGAAAGTTAAGCAAATTTCTTAAGGGAAAATGGCAGTTGAGAAGGCATTTCTTCTTAAGAAGGTTTTGTGAATCTGGGCCCAGGTGTACCAAAATGCAATAACTCCAAAGATTTTTATAACTAAACCAAGATAGACCACAGCCTGTCGTTTCCAATGGGAATAAACGATTCATAGTGGGCAGGACAAGCAAGGAAGTGGGCATAGCCTAGCAAGATCCAATTGACGCGTTCTAGCGTGCATCTGCATATTTCCGTTAGGGAACGCCAACTCTGTGAAGTGCGCGTGTGCAATAACTCCATTCGCCTGTGTACTCCTTCTAAACAACGTGCTTTTGCAAAGGGTAAAGTCTACAAAACTTAGTCCAGTTTGTTGATAACTGTATTGAGATCTAATGTGTCATCGGTGAGAAAATCTGCAGAATGTCTGCCAAAATCCACTCCCACAGCCGGCCATTGGGCTTCCTCTCACTACCATATTTGGTAGTGAGTGGAAACGCCAAGTGGATGCTTAACATTTATACATCAGGTGAAATAACTGTCTCATTGTTCTATCTGCGATAACAATGTTGGTGTGATTAAGGCGTTAGCCTATGAAAGTTTTGACTCTGGGAGTGTAATTGAGCAAAAGGGATTTCTTTAAAGGTGCAATATGCAGAAATCACTACCCCATTTTCTGGTTGCTAAAATAGTTTGCCTAATTTCAGTTTATTTGACAAAACAAGCAATATATAGTGTAAGTAATCATTGTCCCATCTAAACCACTGTGAAATATCTTTTCAATACCTGAAAATATTGTATTTTCAGCTATTTAAAGCTGGTGTACAAAACAGTAAAAGATGCAAAAAATGAAACATAAGAATGGGAAGCATAGAAATAGCGCACATACAGTTTAACATATCTACTGCTTCTTAGACTTGCTTTCAATGATAATGACATATCTTTAATACACATTTCTATGTGAATTATTGCATCTTTCAGAGGTCGAGAAGCAGCTGAGAGAGAGAGAGAGTCAAAAACAGCAGGTAAGCACAAACTCCCCCTGACCTGTGTGAGCTGTTTCCGGATAGGTTGCTAGGAAGGTTGTTAGGGAGCCGGACATCTGCTCATCCTCTTGACCATACAGGTCACACAATACTTGCAGTCTCCCTCAAGCAGTGGTAGAGAGCAACATCTTTGTCTCTGCCCATCAACAACTGGACTCACTCATATCACTGGACTTCTAGGATGGTGTGCATGCCCAAAGTGAGTTGTGTGAAGTATATATTGTTCTTAACAGTTAGTTGTTACTAATGTTTTTATGCTGCCTTGGTGTATAGCTGTATTACAATATGTGCAGGTAGAAGAAGCGGGGGTCCTGGGCTGCATGGTTACACCTGGTCTGCGATTGTGAGGCCGGTTGGACATACTGCCAAATTCTCAAAAATTACATTGGAAGTGGCTTATGGTAGAGAATTGAACATTCAATTCTATGGTAACAGCTCTGTTGGACATTCCTTCAGTCAGCATGTCAATTGCACGCTCCCTCAAATCTTGAGACATCTGTGGCATTGTGGCCTTTTATTGTCCCAAGCACAAGGTGTACCTGTGTAATGATAATGCTGTTTAATCAGCTTATTGATATGCCACACCTGTCAAGTGGATGGATTATCTTGACAAATGAGAAATGCACACTAACAGGGATGTAAACAAATTTGTGCCCAAGATTGGAGAGAAATAAGCTTTTTGTGCATATAGAACATTTCTGGGATCTTTTACTTCAGCTCATGAAACATGGGACCAACTGTCACGTCTAGTCCCGCTCCTCCTCTCCAGCATTCGACTTCGCCGGTCTACTAACCACTGGTCCTGGCAACCCATCTTCACGCACACTTGGCAACCACCATTACGCACACCTGCGTCTCATCATCAGTCACACCTGTACCTCATTACTCCCTGATTGATATCGTCTCCCACATTTGTGCATGACACAAGTAATTTTTCCAACAATTGTTTACAGACAGATTATTTCACTATCACAATTCCAGTGGGTCAGAAGTTTACATACAATAAGTTGACTGCGCCTTCAAACAGCTTGGAAAATTCCAGAAAATGATGTCATGGCTTTAAAAGCTTCTGAAGCTAATTTACATAATTTGAGTCAACTGGAGGTGTACCTGTGGATGTATTTCGAGGCCTACCTTCAAACGCAGTGCCTCTTTTCTTGACATCATGGGGAAATCAGCCAAGACCTCAGAAAAACATTTTAGACCTCCAAGTCTGGTTCATCCTTGGGAGCAATTTCCAAATGCCTGAAGGTACCACGTTCATCTGTACAAACAATAGTACGCAAGTATAAACACCATAGGACCATGCAGATGTCATACCGCTCAGGAAGGAGACGCATTCTGTCTCCTAGAGATTAACGTACTTTGGTGTGAAAAGTGTATATCAATCCCAGAACAACAGCAAAGGACCTTGTGAAGATGCTGGAGAAAACGGGTACAAAAGTATCTATATCCACAGTAAAACGAGTCCTATATTGACATAACCTGAAAGGCCGCTCAGCAAGGAAGAAGCCGCTGCTCCAAAACCACCATAAAAAAGCCAGACTACGGTTTGCAACTGCACATGGGGACAAAGATCATACTTTTTGGAGAAATGTCCTCTGGTCTGATGAAACAAAAATAGAACTGTTTGGCCATAATGACCATTGCTATGTTTGGAGGAAAAAGGGTGAGGCTTGCAAGCCAAAGAACACCATCCCAACCGTGAAGCACGGGGGTGGCAGCATCATGTTGTGGGGGTGCTTTGCTGCAGAAGGGACTGGTGCACTTCACAAATAGATGGCATCATGAGGCAGGGAAATTTTGGATATATTGAAGCAACATTTCGAGACATCAGTCAGGAAGTCAAAGCTTGGTTGCAAATGGGTCTTCCAAATGGACAATGACACCAAGCATACTTCTAAAGTTGTGGCAAAATGGCTTAAGGACAACAAAGTCAAGGTATTGGAGTGGCCAACACAAAGCCCTGACCTCAATCCTATAGAAAATGTGTGGGTAGAACCGATAAAGCGTGTGCGAGCAAGGAGGCCTACAAACCTGACTCCGTTACACCAGGTCTGTCAGGAGAAATGGGACAAAATTCACCCAACTTATTGTGGGAAGCTTGTGGAAGGCTACCTGAAACGTTTGACCCAAGTTAAACAATTTAAAGGCAATGCTACCAAATACTAATTGAGTGTGTGTAATCTTCTGACCCACTGGAAATGTGATGAAAGAAATTTTAAAGCTGAAATAAACCATTCTCTGTACTGTTATTCTGACATTTCACATTCTTAAAATAAAGTGGTGATCCTAACTGACCTAAGACAGAATTTTTACGAGGATTAAATGTCAGGAATTGTGAAGAACTGAGTTTAAATGTATTTGGCTAAGGTGTATGTAAACTTCCGACTTCAACTGTAAAATGATTGCATATACTGTAGTCTTTCAAATTTGTGATTGTATTAGTGTTTGTATATTGCTATTTTTGTATAACGTACTTTCAGATCACAGAAACCCCACCTGATATGGTGGAAGTTGTCGAACCAGATCAGAACGCCTTCAAATACCACCTTAAGGCACGGACTAAGAAGCATGTGGAGGTTTTTGACCAGGTAAAAATGATTGTCCGCTGTTAGTTTATTTTCTGGCCCTCCAAGAGATATGTAAGAAATGTATTTGTAATATGAAATATAATTGCATTAATTCCTGTTATCAATCAAGATGAGACTGAACACGGACAAGGCACAGGAGAAACAGAAGGAGAGCTACCGGAGCAGAATCAAGATGGGGACCAAGTTCTACGACATGCTGGCAAATGACTTGGTTTGGAAGAAGGATGAAAGGAAGGCGAGACCTGGGAAACCTCGCTGCTTTTTCGCTCGTAGCTGGGGTCACCATCTGTTAAAATGAATATAAAAAAATCTCATAACTATTTGCACGCAAAATAAAGCTAGTTTTAGTTTCAGAACACTGTTTGTCTTCCTAGGGTTACAATCTTCTACAGTTGGAGCAGCTGGATGGTCGACCAGTGAAAGCACTGACGCCCTACACTTCAGTGAAGCCCAATAGACAAAGTATGTTAAGCTTTGGTTGACATTTGAGAAAGCAAGAAATGGTAGTTATGCTGAGCTTATAAAAATGTACCTCTTCAATTTGCCTCCAAATTTGTACCCAAAAGTAGTTTAAGGTTTTTCTTTTATTAGTTAAACAACTTGTTCAAACAGCGAAATTGTTGCGGAAATCCGCAGCAATGATGAAAAGAACGTCATTTAGGCTGTAATCTCAAACTCTAATCATTAGGTCATCACACCGTTGATATAGCAACGGACGCTAATAGTTTATTGAATCCCATTGTGATGCAGAGGGGGACACTATTTGTCATGACAGGACCGATTCCTTCCTTGGGCACAGTACGCCCAGAATTAGTTGTCATTCCTCCACCGGGCTGACTCCCTTCTATTGTATTCTGGGTTACCAGCCAGCTCTGGCCCCATGGACTCCGAGCCAGACCGAACCGCTATCTGCCGTCAGAAGGAGCAGGCGGTTCACCACAGCAGTGAGGCAGTGAAATTCTAATCCATAATGATGAGAGACATGAACCATTAACACTCAGATGATAATCTTCATTCAAAATGTATTAATAAGGGAGCAAGTCACAATACACACAGCGTGAATAGAGAGCTCAGTGAGTTGGGGCTTGCTTTATTGGGCTAGGTGTCCCGCTAGCGGGACAACTTCCGGTGAAACTGGTTGCTCTGGATGGTAATAGAAGAAGAATTTCGAATTAGTCATCGGATGTAAACAGAAGAGGCGCGTTCACGGGCTCACGCGCGCTGTGGTGTTCACATTATACACTTGTCCAAGAACAATCAAACATCATTGATAAGGATACATTAGGAACACATGTATATTTACTGTAATATTTCAACCGGATTATAAACTGATCGATAAAGACGGTAAAAAACACACAGCGCGCCTTGTCGGGAGGAGCGCGCGCTGGCTACTGTTGACATAAATAAGACACTTCCTGGTTTCCTCTTCTTCTCTGGTCTAATTCATCCTAAATGAAAATCCATACTGTCTCGAGACTGTTGACATCCAGAGGAAGTGATGGGTACTGCATTCATATGCCCTTATAAGGGCATTTTCATGAGGGAGGGGTTCCAAATGAGGCACTCTGTGAAAACCACTTTTTCCAGGACAGAAATTCCTCGGGGTTTCGCCTGCCATATCTGTTCTGTTTTACTCACAGACAAATGGTTAACAGTTTTGGAAAATTCAGAGTGTTTCCTATCCAATGGTACCAAATATGTGCATATCCTATTTTCTGTGCCTGAATGGGAGGCATTTTACTTTGGGCACGCCAGGCTCTCCAAAACGGTCACCTCATGCACCCATCCCCAAGAAGTTAAAACAAGTCAAAATACATTTCTATTGACTCCTCAGATACCCTAAAATGTAATCAAACTATAATATTTCATACGGAAAGAAGTATGTTCAATAGGAAAACGATATTAGCAGGTGCGTCTCCTCTTCATTGTGCGCGCATACACACATTTCCAAGACTGTGTCCCTGTAGTAAAACTCATTGTTCTTACTTGTTTTGGAAGAAACAAGCCTGAAACTTTGAACATTGAGTGCTGACACCCAGTGGAAGCCATAGGAATTGCATACTGGGAGCTAGATTTAATTATTTCCCTATACTTTCCATTGGATTTTCTCCTACTATATTGTGTTAGTCTGCTACAGTTATATAGCCCAACCATGTTACATTTCCTTAATCCACCACAACTGTCTCAATGTGTCGAACCAACTGATATCTGCTGGATGAGGTGGCCAAATATTCGGAGTCCTCTGTGTTCTCTTGTGAGTATTAAGAACTGTTTGTTCTTAGAATAGAGGATAAGGGGAGACTTTGTTCGGAACAGAGATGCCTCGTTTCGAACATGCAAGTTTCAGAGTACAGAGGGTGCGGGTAAGAACACGAGATGTGTATTAGGTACAGAGTTGGGTGAAAACAGCAATTTACACAACCAGAGTAACATGATTGTACAAACCTTTTTAATTTAAAGTAATACAAAAAATAATTCCCCTACAGGCGCCCATGTTCAATCCTGGTGACCGCATCTGGCGCTCCACCAGGAACCTCCCACTCCATCTGCCCTGTAAAAAGCTGAGTCCCCGGTTTGTGGGGCCATTTCAAGGTCATCCGGAGAGTCAACGAGTAAACATACAGATCTAACTACCGGAGCTCACCCTTTTTTCACGTTTTCCCTCCTTAGGCCTGTGGTTCCTGGTCCCCTGGCAGATGTCCCGCACAACACTCCTCCACCTCCTTTGGACATCGAGGGGAAGCCCCGCCTATACCATCAGATCCCTCTTGGACTCCCGAAGTCATGGTGGTCGGCTTCAGTACATGGTGGACTGGGAAGGGGTGCGGTCCAGAAGAGCGGTGTTGGGTTCCAGTGGACGACATTCTGGATCTGAACATCATCTGAGATTTTCACCTTTGCCGTCCGGACCGCTCCTCGCCCACAGGGCCAGCGTCCCGGAGTCACCTCTTCACTGTTGACGTTGAGACTGGTGTTTTGCCTGGTACTATTTAATGAAGCTGCCAGTTGAGGACTTGTGAGGCTTCTGTTTCTCAAACTAGACACTAATGTACTTGTCCTCTTGCTCAGTTGTGCACCCCGGGGGCCTCCCACTCTTCTTTATATTCTGGTTAGAGCCAGTTTTGCGCTGTTTTGTTAAGGGAGTACTACACAGCGCTGCACGAGATCTTCATTTTCTTGGCCATTTCTCGAATGGAATAGCCTTCATTTCTCAGAACAAGAATAGACTGACGAGTTTCAGGCCATTTTGAGCCTGTAATCGAACCTGCTGATGCTCCAGATACTCAAATAGTCTAAAGAAGGCCAGTGTCTATTGCTTCTTTAGTCAGCACAACAGTTTTCAGCTGTGCTAACATAATTGCAAAATGGTTTTCTAATGATCAATTAGCCTTTTAAAATTATAAACTTGGATCAGCTAACACAACGTGCCATTGGAACACAGGAGTGATGGTTTCTGATAATGGGCCTATGTAGATATTCCATTTCCAGCCTCAATAGTCATTTACAACGTTAACAATGTCTACACTGTATTTCTGATCAATTTGCTGTTATTTTAATGGACAAAAAAATGTTTTTCTTTCAATAACAAGAACATGTCTAAGTGACCCCAAACTTTTGAACAGTAGGTTATATTCTTCATGAGCTTAGTTCAACTGTCTTACCCTTCAAAATGTAAGCTTTAACGCCATTGTAAACAAACACAGACGCTTTGAAAACATGGTCAAAACTATGATTTTTAATTTCATGGATGTTCAGTTCTTGCATCCATAGCTCTGTCTATGAATTTGAAAGTGGATACATTTATCCAGCCTCAGCCACTTCCTAAAGAAGTGGTGGGATGCCAGCTTTCTTTGAATGCCAGATTCATATCAAATCTTTTCATGGACAGATTAAAAAAATTATAATAGGACAGCATTTCAGGCACCCCTCCCCATGTGCAAATGCTCAATTAACATTGTATTATTACTGCATCCTCACTTTTGTAACTGCAGTAGCCTAGCGCAGGGCCACCGTGTCCCCCCTGCCGCCCCACAGTTTGGGAATCACTGGCCTAGTGCAGTAATTTTGTAGTTCTACTGTAGTTATTTTGCCCGTTAAAGTACATATTGCAATTACTGCATCCAAATTAGGCAGATTAGGCAGATGACAAGGATTGCCCATGGCAATGTTTTTTTTTAAGTGTAGCATATTTGTTTGCTTTAAGTTAGTGAGATAGAACCTCCCTTTACACTGCTCTTGGCGGATATCTTTGCATAATTGAAAACACCTCACATTCCTGCGCATGATGAAGGAGTGGATTGCATTAGTTTATTAGGACTGTCACAATTACGTATAACCGTGTAACAGACTGTTATGGATGAAAATAACCTTCATAACTGTTTACATTTTTACCAAAAATATTTTGTGGAATGATAAGCTGACTATATGGGATTGTAGGGCAATCATGTGGTTGAGTCCTTTTCAGCTGTAACATGGACTCTTAATAACAACGTGATGAAACCACAGAGTTTTTAAACCCAAAGGCGCAACTTCGCGAGACTTCCGGGAATGCTTGCGAAACAGACTAAACAGTTTGAGAAGTCAATGAGAGAAGTGAAAGATTCTTCCTTAGCTGTTAATTTCCTCAAAATCTAGTCAATGTCTTAAGTAGCTGAACATGTTATTACTCACACCTTGTGAAAGTGAATAACTGTCACATTTTCGTCAAAAACAACTTCATATCAACAGACTGCCTTTGATTTGATGGCCTGCACGTGCACAGTTCGCCACGAGATGATCGTTAGACCCGATAACGTGTTTCTACACGAGCTTAGCTAGCCATTGGTTCCCAAACTGTGGGGTTTAAGGGGAACTCAGTCCAGCTTTCAACTTACTCTTGAAAGCTGTAACAGTAGAATGCACAAGGTACAATTTTTAAATGAGGTAGTGCATCATCAGTTTTCCTCTTGTCGTGTCAGTCATTGTGTATCTTAGAGCTATTTATAACTTGCCAGATATGTCCAGATGAACTAGCCCATGCCAGCTAACATTTTTTATCCCATAGATTTTGTTGTAATGTTTGAGTCACTCAAATATCACATGAATACACATTAGACATGGCAAAATGTATAGAATTGCATGAAAATTTGCTTAACTGCAAAATGTTCTCTGCACCCCATGACAAAATGTGTTGAATTGCATGAAATAAGCTTTAAACCTACAACATTTTCTCTCTGCCAACAAGAGGGGTGTGAACAATATACAAACACTGTGCCCATTGAAATAGATGTGCAGGGAGGGCGTAGGATGTTCCCCAATGCTGGAAGGGGGGGCTGAGTGAAAAAGTTTGGGAAACCCTGAGCTAGCTGACATCGCCTATAATTAGGGATTTGTGATTAGGGATTTCTATTGGAGAAGCAGTTTTAACCTATCATCATACTGTACTGTCTGATGAAACAAGCAAAAGAGTATATGGTTCCCTAGGCAATGTCCCTCACAATGCAGCAGCAGCACACGTAGAAATAGAATGAAAATATATCAGCTAAGAACACATTTTTATTTACAATGACGGCCTACCAAATGGCCAACGGCCTCCTGCGGGGAGGACAAAACACACATCACGACAAGAGACACCACAACACTACATAAAGAGAGCCCTAAGACAACAACTTAGCATGGTAGCAACACAACATGACAACAACATGATAGCAACACAAAACATGGTACAAACATTATTGGGCACAGACAACAGCACGAAGGGCAAGAAGGTAGAGACAACAATACATCACGCGAAGCAGCCACAACTGTCAGTTAGTGTCCATGATTGAGTCTTTGAATGAAGAGATTGAGATACAACTGTCCAGTTTGAGTGTTTGTTGCAGCTCGTTCCAGTCACTAGCTGCAGAATGTGACTGTCAGAACAGGTGTTGTATGTGGAGGATGAGGGCTGCAGTATGTATCTCAGATAGTGAAGCCTAAGAGGGTTTTATAAATAAGCATCAACCAGTGGGTCTTGCGCCGGTTATACAGATATAACCAATTTACAGAGGAGTATAGTGCAGTGATGTGGTGGCAAATCTGATGGTCGAATGGTAAAGAACAACTAGCCACTCGAGAGCACCCTTACCTGCCAATCTATAAATTACGTCTCCGTAATCTAGCATAGGTACGATGGTCATTTGAATTGGGGTTAGTTTGGCAGCTGGGGTGAAAGAGGAGCGATTACGATAGCGGAAATCAAGTCTAGATTTAACTTTAGCCTGCAGTATGGCTAGACAGTGTACTGTCTAGCCATACTGCCAAAGTACTTGTATGAGGTGACTACCTCAAGCTCTAAACCCTCAGTTAGTAATCACACCTGTGGGGGAGAGGAGCATTCTTCTTACCAAACCACATGACATTTGTTTTGGAGGTTGTTCAGAACAAGGTTAAGGGCATAGAAAGCTTGTTGGATACTAAGAAATCTTTGTTGTAGAGCGTTTAACACAAAATCTGGGGAGGGGCCCGCTGATTATCAGACTATCATCTGCATATAAATAGATGAGAGAGCTTCCTACTGCCTGAGCTATGTTGTTGATGTAAATTGAGAAGAGCGTGGGGCCTAGGATCGAGCCTTGGAGTACTCCCTTGGTGACAGGCAGTGGCTGAGACAGCAGGTGTTCTGACTTTATACACCGCACTCTTTGAGAGAGGTAGTTAGCAAACCAGGCTAAATACCCCTCAGAGACACCAATACTCCTTAGCCTGCCCACAAGAATGGGATGGTCTACCATATCACAAGCTTTGGCCAAAAGCGTCTATGACAAATCAGGACAGGTCATTTCACTGAGCAGCCATTATGAACACAGGCTGTAAAACAGTGATCACTAAGGTCATTACAGAAAACACCAGACTGATACCTATCAGGATTATTTGTGAGGATAACATCGAGGAGAGTAGCCTTTTCTGGGTGTTTGGAGTCATACCTTGTGGGATTGGTAATAATCTGAGAAAGATTTAGGGAGTCCCACTGCTTTTGGACTTGGTAAGGTGGTTTAAGCATGTCCCAGTTTAGGTCACCTAGCAGGACAAGTTCAGACTTAGTGTAAGGGGCCAGGAGAGAGCTTAGAGCAGGTAGGGTACAGGCCGGTGCTGATGGAGGATGATAACACCCAATAACAGTCAACAAAGAGCTATTTGAAAGTTTAATGCTGAAAACAAGGTAATCAAATCATTTGCGGACAGACTTGGTGGAGACAGCCAAGCACTGAAGGTGATCCTTGGTAAAGATTCCCACTCCACCACCTTTGGAAATCTGTATTGCCAAAAAAGGTTATAACCAGAAAGGTTAACATCAGTATTCAAAACACTCTTCCTTAACCACATCTCAGTAATGACCAACACATCTGGATTGGAGCTTTGAACCCACACTTTCAATTGATCCATTTGAGGTAATAAGCTTCTAGTTTTAACGTGCAGAAAACCCAGGCTTTTACGAGAGCAGATATCAGAGCACAAGTTAGAATTGGGGCACAATATCAAGTCAGAATTGGGGCTAGCAACAGTAGCTGGGACAGGGTGTACATGCACATTTCCAGATATCATCAGCAGTAATACAATCAGGGCACGGCAGAGGACATGGAGAGCTCTGCGGTGTTGATTCATTACATTTTAATGTGCATTAGACGGCAACAAGATCATATTGTACAGCAATTTAATCAGGTAACATGAATAGAAAGCCGGCGAGAGGTGGTTAGAATAGGATGGGAGGCCAATAGTCTGTGTAACCAATAGAGAGTCAGAGTCCCGAGTGTGGGAACAAACAGTCTGTCCCACGGTTGGGTGAACAAGAAAGTTCATAGTCAACAAAGCATGCAGGAGTCATGAGGCAAATAGCATAAAGCACAATAAAAAAAATATAATGACTTGCGTGTGTGCTGGAGGTGAGCAAAAGCTCAGGAGAGAGGGGGGAGTGTGGCGAGGGTACCTGTACCAGACGGGGAGACAGGCCAGGGCAGACGGTGAACAGATCACCAGGTTGAATCCAAGCAGCAGTGCAGCAGGCAACGGGAGTAGGTGTCACATCCACTTGGGAGAAACATTTTTCTGGAGGTAGATATATTGTACAAAATGCCAGTGGATGGTCTCTGAACAGCCATAGGGGGTTTCAAAGGCCTCTGGATTTGTTTGGGGTAGGCTGTGAAACTCTCCTGCCATTGTTGGGCTCAAAGGCTTTACACCTCAGCATGTCAAGTCGTTTGTCTGTGACTAGTAGATTTTAACCTACTAATAACCTATTCATTTATGGTGGAGCAAATCTACAATTTCCTTGTTGTGTAGTGCAAACTATTTCGTTTTGCTGGTGTAAAGATCGCGGGTCTCCCTCAACTCGGATAAAAAAAAATCTCGTTATTTGCACTTCTTTACTTGAAGTTCACCAAAGTAACCCGCTCTCTGGCTGGCCTGGGATCTATCCTCAGCTTTCCCTCCGAGGAGTATCTCGTCCAAGCTGCTCCTCTTCGCTCTCCGCCTCGCTGTCAGAAGCAGCTCAACAATCCCCAACCCGTTCTCTCAATCGACCCCCACACCCAATCTACTCACATGCGCACACACTCACATACAGACTCATACATACACACAGTCACTCTCTCCTCTTACCTTTCCTTGGCCTCTAATTCTTACATCTCTCAGAGAAAATGACAATTTTCGTGGTATTGCTTTGTGCACTGACTGGAGAAAACGAACATTGTCGCTGGGTGAGTACATCTGACAATATGCTCTCCCGTCCATTAGACATTTTGTCTGCGGAACTCGCTCTTTTTCACTCGGTCCACTCGTCCAAGTGCCGATGCATTTGTGGCATGATGTGAACAGTGCGAACTTGTGTCACTACCAAAGTCTAATGGTTTTAAATGACTGTTTTGTATTGTCTGGAAACTCACTTGTAGAATTTGCTTGCAGTAGGTCTCGTAAAAAAGAGAAGCCGTGCAAGGTTATTAAACAGAGGTGCCTAGTTATTCTTCTTTAGTTGATATCAGGTAACGTGCAACCTAACCCTGGCCCTGATATGCAATGTCTCCAAACCCCCTCTGATTTTAAATCTAGATCTGGTTTTGGTATTTTTCATTTAAATGTACGCAGCCTGTTGTCAAAAATTTATGGGGTTAGGATTTGGGCTAAATCAACTGATGCTGATGTAATTGTGTTTTCTGAAACCTGGCTCAGCAAGTCTGTTCTTGATAAGGATATTTGTATAAATGGTTACAATGTGTATCGCACTGATCAAGTTAAGAAAGGTGAGGGATGTGGCTATATATGTAAAGACTAAATTCCTTGTAATTGTGGCAAAGTCTGAAACTATTTGTAATCAGAATTTCTTGCTTTGAATCTTAAGGTTTCAAAGGGTCTCTCTATAACTGACTGGCTGTTATAGACCCCCCTTTGCTCTCTGTGATGCATTGTCTTCTCTCATGCACCTTATGTCTAAACTTCTTTACGGTGAAATGATCTTGATTGGTGATCTCAACTGGTGTTGGTTAAAGCCGGTATCTGATGATTTTAAAATGTTTTGTAATTCTATGAATCTTACCCAGTTGATTAACTCAGCCACCTGCCCAAATCTCAAATGTCCAGAGAAATTTACCCTGACTGATTTGATGTTGACAAATGTTCCACATAAATATTCTGCGGTTGGTGTTTTTTGTAATGATTTAAGTGACCATTTTGCTGTTAGAAATACTAAGGTTCCTAAGACAAACCCACGCTTTATTTGTAATAGAAATGTTAATGAGCAGGCTTTCTTTCGTGATTTGTTATATTTTGACTGGTGCAAGATTGACCTTATTCCTGATGTGGAAACTGCCTGGAAGTTCTTTCATTATGTTGTTTTCCAAACAATAAACATGTCCCATTCCGCAGGTTCAGAGTTAAAGGGCGGATAATCCATGGTTTTCTTCTGAGCTGTCTTGTATTATTCACAAACGTAATCTAGCCTGGGCTAAAGCAAGGAAATCATGTTCTGTTGCTGATTGGCTTCTTTTTAGGCAGTTGTTCTTTTCTTTTCAGGAAGGCCAAGTCTGAATATTTTATGTATGTTACCACTGATAACATGAATGACCCTAGAAAGTTTTGGAAGGCTATTAAGTCTATGTCTGGTAACAGTAAGGTTAATGAATTACCGTCGTGTATTGAAGGACTCTGTTGCTGTATATGACAAAACTGAAATGCTGAATTGTTTCAATGACCACTTTGTATCATCTGGTAGGCTGTTTGATTCAGTATCCTCTGTCTCTGTACAACCCTGTGTGGATGAACCAGTGAGAGCTGGTCAAACTTTTAGCTTTTTGCCATTCTCAGTGCAGGAGGTACATAAAGCCCTGAAACCCTTAGATCCTTAGATCAGATCTTCTTGATCCCTTCTCTTTAAAACTGGCAGCTGATTTCATAGCTGAACCACTTACATATCTGTTCAATCTAACCCTGGACTGTAATGAAATTCCAAAGTTCTGGAAATCAGCATTTGTCCTACCACTTTTAAAAGGGGGAGATCCAACTCTTTTAAATAATTATAGGCCAATCTCATAGCTGTCACCCCTGGTGAAAATACTTATACCCTTGTTAGTGTACAGCTAAAATAGTTTTTATATACAAACTCTTTTTTATCAATGTATTAATCGGGCTTCAGGAAGAAGCATAGCAGGATTACAGCAGCCATGAAGGTTTTAAATGATATCACTGAAGCCCTTGACAAAAAAACAGCACTGTCTCACTTTTTATTGATCTCTCTATGGCTTTTGATACAGTTGATCATGCTATACTGAGGCAGAGATTGTCGAGCGTAGGTCTTTCAGAGCATGCAGTTGCATGGTTTGCTAACTATCTGTCTGATAGAACTCAGTGCACTCAATTTGATGGGCTCATGTCTATTAAATTGTCTGTCTGTAATGGTGTACCCCAGGGCTCTGTACTTGGTCCCATCTTATTAACTATTTATATAAATAATTTAGACAAAAATGTGCAAAATGCGCAACTTCACTTTTATGCTGATGATACTGTTGTATATTGTTGTGCCTTGTCTCTCACAAAAGCTTTACAGAACTTGCAAACTGCTTTTTATACTGTTCAACATACCTTGTGTCAATTTAATCTCATCCTCAATACTGACAACTAAACTAATGGTGTTTTCTAAAGCAAGAAATAGACCTCTGAACCTTTTACCTATTACTACCTACCAGGGCAATGAGATTGAGACTGTAACCTCATATAAATATCTTGGAATTTTAGTTGATGACGACCTCTCTTTTAAATTGCATATTCAACAACTTACAAAAAAAATGAAGCTGAAGTTGGGAATTTATTTTAGGAATAAGGCCTGTTTTTCTTTTGAAGCCAGAAGGAGGCTAGTATCAGCTACATTTATGCCTTTACTAGACTATGGGGATATTTTATATATGAATGCTTCCGCTCAGTGTTTGAGATCAATTGACACACTTTACCATGCAGCATTGAGATTTATTTTAAACTGCAAAACACTTACGCACCACTGCACTTTAAATACAAGGGTTGGCTGGCCTTCTCTAGTCACTCGTAGGCTCAGTCACTGGTATACTTTTATTTACAAACTCATTTTGGGTTTACTACCATTTTATTGGGGCATTTTTATTGTTCAGAAATGTGGTGGGTACTCTCTTCGTTCGGCAGGACTTTATCTTGCTAACTGTTCCAAATGTCCAAATTGAATTTGGTAAAAGGGCTTTTATGTACTCTGCGCCATCAGCTTGGAACGCCTTACAAAATACTTTTAAACTGGAAGAACTTGTCCCGATTGGTGTTTTTAAATCACTGATGAAGGATTTAATGGCTGATTCCCTGACCTGTCAATGTTTTTAATTTTCTGTTTAATGATTTTGTTATACTCTTGTTAATTCTATGGTTTTTTTATGAGATACGTGTAGTTTTTTATGTTGTCTGTCTGTAATTGTGTAATGACTTGGTGCTGCATATCTTGGCCAGGACGCTTTTAAAAAAGAGATTTAAAATCTCAATGAGCCTTTCCTGGTTAAATAAAGGTTAAAATTGAGTTTGTATCTGTTCTGTCCTAGCAAGCTTGACATTCAGTCCCCATAAAGTAAAATATATAATTGTAATGTACTTTATTTTTTATTTTTCTTCTTGACTTTCAAAATAGCGTCAGACTAAAATTACTCAGTCAGTGACAGGTTGGATGGTGTCCTCGGGTCTCTGCTGTTTGTTTATTAGAGCACCCGCTGTACAGCCTAGAAATAGGAATCCTTGGTAGTAGGAATCCTTCCAGGTAATTTTGTCCAAAATCAGGTTGTAGGTTTGGAGATTTGATCTGGAGTGAAGGTTATACTGTGGAGGGTAGCATCCTGTATATCCCTGCTGAAAAATCCAAGTTATCTATCTTTTTGTAAAAACATGCTGAAAAATGTGGGAGCTCACAAGCAGCTGTGTCTCTCTCTCTCTCTATGGTCAACGGGCTTGGAACCTCTAACCCTGGCAATTTGACTGGTAAACTCCTGGCTACATTCGAAATGGCTACCTGTGGTGGGTTCAACAAGGCAAATAGTTAGCAAACTTTGGCTAACGTTAGCTAACATATTCCATTTGTTTTTGTGTTAGCCGCGACAGTTCACTAATGTTAGCTAACAGTCTGAGAAGATAGTGTGGGGCGAACGTAAGTGTCTGTTTCGGGTCTAAACTGCTGCTAAAAATAATCAAGCGGCCAAGTAGACTTTCTGCTATATTTAGTAGGAATTGCTAAGATGTTTTCAGTTTGAATATTGTTGCTAAAAAGCCACAGTAATTCTTACAAATAGTAGCTGTTTTATGTTTCAGCATAACATTTTGGAATGTTCTTTAAAATAGTTCAACTGAAATTGTTACTCTGGCAACATGTTCGCTGCAGACAGAAGAAGCTTGTTGAACTCGCCACTGGTATTGTGATGCAATAACTTCCATGGTAATGTAGAATGGTCATTCTAGTTATGTTAACTGATGTGGCTCATGCAATGGAATATATTTTTTGTAATGTCACTTGAGTTGAATCAACAGATCACAGCACATATTTTAGCACATATTTTAGTTCCTGCTATGCTCCTATGGGTACACTCGCAATGGCCGCCAGTTCTCCCATTATGCCATCATTAACTTGAATGGGAATGCCCGTTCTATTCATTCTATTTCTATGGCAGCACATGCAGTCAGGAGTGAAGGAGATCAGAACATGTGCAGCAAAAAGTATTTTTGCTTTTCAAACGGTTATTAAGGTGACCGCGGTCATTTTTCTGCCCAACCTTCATCCCAAATTCTATGACCATAACAGCCCTTTACGCCTTGGAACCGTGCTACCACCCGGGCATGAGCCAGGAGCCCCACTCTGGCCGACAGCGAAGTCGACTCAAAATAAAAGGGACGTGGGTTAAGCAGACATGTTCTGCTCTTCTTCACTCCTGACTACATGTGCTGCCATAGAAATAGAATGAATAGAATGGGCATTCCCATTCAAGTTAATGATGGCATAATGGGAGAACTGTGTCATGCACAAAGTAGATGTCCTAACCGACTTGCCAAAACTATAGTTTGTCAACAAGAAATGTGTGGAGTGGTTGAAAAATTTGTTTTAATGACTCCAACCTAAGTGTATGTAAACTTCTGACTTCAACTGTATACTGATACAATTTATTTTGCGTTTAGTAGTCCAACAGCATAAGGAACGAATGAATGTTTTAACATGTTCTTCTTGGACATTTGCATTCTGAAGCGTTGGCCAGAGGGAAGCCTCTCGAACTGAGGGTGTAGAGGGTGGGAGGGGTCGCCAACGAGAGCCAGTGCCTTCTTTTTGGTTGCCTTGTGGAGCAGAATGCTCAAATGGGCCTGTGGTCGACCAATTACTGTCTGCCAGGCTACTGTCCAACTTTAATAAACAGTCCATGCTTTATACAATGGAGATGTTTGGACAAGTTACTCAGAAAGATTAGGATACAATCTCTCCAAAGCATTATTAGCACTTATTATTAGCACTTATTATAGTCTACCTATTTCATCATCAAAATAACTTGGTCACTTGTGTCATGGCTGAATCGACTTTATGAAAACAAAAGCCATTGGGTTTTTGTTTTTCAACACAGGGTGTTATGAGAATCATTACTGTAGACATAATGATCAATGACCAGTTACAATGATCAGGTATCTCAGCAGGGTTGTTGTGAGAAGCTCTGTCACTCTGACTAACAAGACTGTATCAGAGATACAGTGAAATAACTTTCACTGGCAGTTACACAATCAAAGAGGATAAGACTAAGATTCCAGAGGCAGCCAGGCTGAGGATGGCCGGACGCAACGTCCCTCAGTTGTGACCTCTTCAACTGTAACTCGCCCTGGCCCCTGGAGAGTTTAGTGCCACCCTTACCTGCAACGACCCTGGCATGTGCATGCAATGTCAACTGTGAGTGACTTACTGACAGGTCTCTGTCTGCCAGGCTATGGATGTCCTATGGGCAATCTGGGTTGTGGAAGCGGAAGCATGCTATTGGTCATTTCCTGCTGAGTCCGGATGTTCATTAAAATGGCATCAAGATGGATTTAGGGCTTCCTGGGTTATAACACATGCTTTGCTGGTGCGCGCTTACCCTTTGTGCCTTCCAATTCAGATCATTACTTGGAGCATGGGTGGTTTCACGAATTTTTACTGACCATGTGACCTGACCACAATCACTCTGGGCCCTAGGTATAGCATTTACACTTGATTCATGTAAATCTTATAGATGGCTTTAAAGTGATTCACTACCGGTCATTTGACCTTCCTGTTAGTCTGGTTTCACTCTGTTTGTTTCTGCTCTGGACAAATTCTCTTGTTTTCTGACATGTCGACCACCCCAACAACAGCAACAAAGTTGGCTGAAGCAGAAACCAAATGTCATCCAGGCTAGCTGAACATACTGCACAGCAGTTACTGTGATCAGTCTGTGTTAGGTCCCCCAATTATCCCACCAATACCTTTCTCATGCACCCTTGCATATGCGTGACCTACTGTACAATACACCCCCATCTCCACCCAAGAAGTTGCAAGGGTTATGAAGACATGAGTGTCTCGTGCCATCAAATGAGAGTCTTTATTTAAGTGTTTTGTGGTTTTGTCACTAGTCTACATGTATCCCTTTTTTGCAGCTTTGTGACAGGGTCCAAGCACTCATACATGCACAAACACACACTCATAATTCCTCGGGAACTGAGAGCTTGTCCCTGTCTCTGACGTTTCTGGTGAAGACAGTAGGGAGGCGCTGCTCTGTCGCCCCTTCGTCAAAACAACGTAAATATGCCACCAACTCACAAACACGTGCACGCACGCACGCATGAACAACGCATGCAAGCACACACATATAGAGGGGGTTAGAACTAGTCTAACTAAAGTGATGATCCTTATTGTAATTTGTAGTTGTTTGGATCCTTGGTGAGGAGTGTCGTGGAAATTCTACACATTAAAGGAAAGCAAAAGAGACTGCAAGTTTCCTCAAACAATAAAGTTCTTTATTAGTAAGATTTGGAGCTGGTTAGCGGAGACCCAAAATGTTGCACAGCTAAGAGCCCCCGAACACATTCAGACTTCGTCATTTATAGCCATCCTCAGTGTCTGTCTTTGCCAGATAACCTACAGCTGGCAAAAAGCCATTTGTCCTTATATGGCTCTTTGTTTCGCTAAGCATGTCATGGTCATCTCATTTTCACACCCTGATCTGTTTCACCTATCTTGTGCTTGTCTCCACCCCCACCAGGTGTCTCCCATTGGTCTCCATTATCTCCTGTGTATTTATACCTGCATTCTCTGTTTGTCTGTTGCCAGTATGTCTAGTCCCGTAAAGTCCTACCAGTGTGTTCTCATGATTCCTGTGCTTCAGTTTTTGGTTTTCCTAGTAGTCCAAGTTCTGACCTTTTCGGCCTGTCCTGATCCTGCCTGCCGTCCTGTACCTGCCTGACTCTGATTTGGCCTGACTTGCCTGACTTGACTTACCTTTTGCCTGCCCCTTGTACTATAATAAAGAGTCACATTATCCGAGACTTGTATTATCTGCCTCCTTTGTCTGCATCTGGGTCTTAGCCTAAGCCGTAATAGTACGAACTGGCCCTGATTGACCCAGCAAACTCGGACCAGCTCCATTGGAAGGCACGAGGAGTTACTGCAATGCCTTATGGAGGGACTCCATACCCTGGCAGAATGCCATGATCATGTGTTCGATACATTGCTGGAGCAATTCCGTGGATTCCCAACTAGGCAGCAAGCCACAACCGTAATCCCCCAAACTCTCAATAACCCCTCCACCAGCGGCGCTTCTTCTCAGCCTACCCCTGTGTCCCGAGAAGCTCGCTTACGTCCTCCGGAGCACAACGCTGGAGATTCTGGAACCTGCCGTGCGTTTCTCTCCCAGTGCTCCCTCATATTCGAGCTGCAGCCTTCTTCGTTCCCCCGGACCGCTCGAAGATAGCGTATTTGATGACGCTGATGTCCGAGAGGGCACACCCGCCTGGGATACGGCGGTGTGGGAGCAAAAGTCTGTTTGCCTCAGTCTGGAGGAGTTTGTGGCGGTGAAATATAAAGTGTTCGATTCTCTGTTGTCTGGGAGAGAGGCTGCTCAAACTATGTCAAGACTCCCTTAGTGTGGTAGACTACACAGTGGATTTTCGCACTTTGGCGGTTGAGAGTGCCTGGAACCCGGAATCCCTGTTCGATGCTTTCCTTCACGGATTATCAGAGGTGATTGAAGACGAGCTCACAGCCCGGGAGCTGCCCATGGACCTTGACTCCCTCATAGCCTTGACTATCCGGATCAATGGGCTGCTACGGGAACGTAAGAGGGAGAGGGAGTCCGTTCACTGACACCCTTGCTTGTCCTTGATTTCCACCTTGCCCCCGAGTTCTCTTGGAAATCACAGAGGACCGTAGGGGGAATCTCTCACTACTCGTAACCCCCTCTATGCTACCCTGTTGTGGGGAGGCCAGTCCAAATCCATCCGGGTGCTCATTGACTCTGGGGCCAACGAGAGCTTTATGGACACTACCCTGCTGTCAGAGCTGGGTATCTCCGCTCAACACCTTTCCATCCCGGTGGACGTCAGAGCGCTGGATAGGCGCACTATTGGCAGAGTCACCCACAATACGGCTCCTATCCACCTGCGAGTGTCAGTTAACCACAGTGAGTCTATGCAGTTTCTGACCAACGCTCCCACAGTGTTCCAGGCCCTGGTCAATGATGTGCGCTGTTACATGTTGAACCGATTTGTGTTTGTCTACCTCTACGACATCCTCATTTATTCCTGGTCAGCTCAAGAGCACGTCCTCCATGTCCAACAGGTCCTCCAGCGTCTCCTGGAGAACCATCTTTTTGTGAAGGTGGAGAAATGTGAGTTCCATCGCTCCACCATATCCTTCCTAGGATACGTCATAGCTGCAGGGAATATTTGGATGGACCCTGACAAAGGGAGAGAGGTGGTGGATTTGCCTCAACCCACACCCAGAGTGCAGCTGCAATGTTTCCTGGGGTTTGCTAATTTCTACCGTTGTTTCGTCCGGGGTTACAGTACCCTTGCTTCCCCCCTCTCTGTCACTCTCCTTTCCCAAAATTCCATTCATATGGTCTCCAGCAGCTGACCGTGCGTTCTCAGACCTCAAGCAAGTATCTTAATCCATCCAGACCCGCCCCGTCAGTTTGTGGTGGAGGTCAACGCCTCGGACGTCGGAGTGGGGGCTGTCCTGTCCCAGCATTTTGCCCAGGACCAGAAACTGCATCCCTGCGCCTTCCTTTCCCATCGTCTTAACACCGCTGAGAAGAACTATGACGTGGGAAATCAAGAATTATTCCCTGTTAAGATGGTGTTGGAGGGGCGGAACATCCATTCTTGGTGTGGACGGACCCTAAAATCCTGGAATATCTTAGCACCACCATGTGCCTCAACTCCAGGTAGGCGAGATGAGCCCATTTTATCCACTTGTTTCCATTTCACTATTTCCTACCGCCTGGGGTCCAAGAATATGAAGCCTGATGCACTTTCACGTCTGTACAGCCCTGCTACTATACCATCAGACCCTGAGACCATCCTCCCTACTTCCTGTCTTGCGCTTGCTATTATCTGGGGAATAGAAATTCTGGTCCACAAGGCGCAGTGTTCCCAGCCGGACCCCGGGAGGGGCTAACCGGATGTTTGTCCCTGACTCTGCCCCTGCTCTGGTTCTGAAATGGACCCATTCCTCGAGGCTCACCTGTCATCCTGGCTCCCTTCAGACCTTGGCTTTCATTCGACAACGTTTTTGGTGGCCATGGTTCCTGATGTCTCCGCATTCGTAGCCACCTGCACTGTGTGTGTGCAGAACAAGACTCCGAGCCAAGCTCCACCAGACCCCTGCTCCCCGCTACCGTCTTGGGCAGAGGTTATGGCTTTCCACTGGAATCTGCCCCTCCGGTGGAGTCCTGAAAACTTTCTCCCAGTTTTATCATCCCTTACCCCATCTCTAAGGTCCTTAGCCCCTCTGCTGTTCGCCTTCTGTTGCCCCGCACTCTCCATATACAATACCATTCAAAAATTTGGGGTCACTTAGAAAGGTCTTTGTTTTTGAAAGAAAATCACATTTTTTTGTCCATTAAAATAACATCAAATTGATCAGAAATACATTGTATGTTAATGTTGTAAATTACTATTGTAGGGAATATCTACATAGGTGTACAGAGACCCATTATCAGCAATCATCACTCCTGTGTTCCAATGGCACATTGTGTTAGCTAATCCAAGTTTATAAATTTAAAAGGCTAATTGATCATTAGAAAACCCTTTTGCAATTATGTTAGCATAGCTGAAAACTGTTGTTCTGATTAAATAAAACGGACCTTCTTTAGACTAGTTGAGTATGTGGAGCATCAGAATTTGTGGGTTTGATTACAGGCTCAAAATGGACAGAAACAAAGTACTTTCTTCTGAAACTCGTCAGTCTGTTCTTGTTCTGAGAAAGGAATGCTATTCCATGCAAGAAATTGCCAAGAAACTGAAGATCTCGTACAACGCTGTGTGCTACTCCCTTCCCAAAACAGTGCAAACTGGCTCTAACTAGAATAGAAAGAGGAGTGGGAGGCCCCAGTGCACAACTGAGCAAGAGGACAAGAATATTAGAGTGTCTAGTTTGAGAAACAGACCCCTTACAAGTCCTTAACTGGCAGCTTCATTAAATAGTACCCGCAAAACACCAGTCTCAACGTCAACAGTAAAGAGGCGACTCCGAGTTGCAAAGAAAAGCCTGGCCAATAAAAAGAAAAGATTAAGATGGGCAAAAGAACACAGACACTGGACAGAGGAAGATTGGAAAAAAGTGTTATGGACAGACAAATCTAAGTTTGAGATGTTCGGATCACAAAGAAGAGCATTCATGAGATGCAGAATTTTTTGAAAGATGCTTGAGGAGTGCTTGACGCCATCTGTCAAGCATGGTGGAGGCAATGTGATGGTCTGGGGGTGCTTTGGTGGTGGTAAAGTTGGAGGTTTCTACAGGGTAAAAGGGATCTTGAAGAGGGAAGGCTGTCACTCCATTTTGCAACGCCATGCCATACCCTTTGGACGGCATTTAATTGGAGCCAAAGTTCTGCAAAGCTGTAATTGCTGCAAATGGAGGATTCCTTGATGAAAGCAAAGTTTGATGGACACAATTATTATTTCAATTAAATATCATTATTTATTCATTTTGCAACTCATTTCATGTATGTTTTCATGGAAAACAAGGACATTTCTAAGTGGCCCCAAACTTTTGAACGGTAGTGTACATCCCACTTTCCATGTATCTAGAATTAAACCCCTGTCTCACAGCCCTTTGTCTCCTGTTTCCAGACTCGTACTATCCGCCTCCTGTGTCTGCATCTGGGTCTTAGCCTGAGCCGTGATGCTCATACCATGAGAAAACAGGAACCGTATCTCAAACAGGTCCACTTGAACAGTGACTGACAAGTTTACAGAAACCAGTCGTTTCCTGCTTTCTCAGGGCATAGCACACAGCTAACATGAACAGAATAAGATGTATGCTTATATAAATCTTTATGCTTGCAATCCCTCCTTTTACACTCAATTGTCAATTCAGAAATGTTGTTTAGCAAAGAAAAGTATAAACCTTCAATTCTTTAACACCAGGTATACTATGTACAGTAAGTAGCCACCATTGAACTACGGAACCTAACCTCCTCCTTGGCTGTAACCGTTCTCACACACGCCTCATCAGTGCAGAAGGAACAGTGGTCACGCTCAGCATGGCGGTCATGTCCAGGTCCCATGGCCTTGGAACACACCACTTACAAGACCCCCACTTGGGGCAGGGGTGACACACTTGGTGTGCCATCAATTTAATTTGCACCACTTTGGAGATCAATTTGCTCAAAACTCGACAGGTAGTGCTGCCATTATTTAGCTTAGCTACTTCCGTTTCATTCCAGACCGTTTTATTCAGACAGGGGTCACATTTAACCCTATACCCATGTATGCATGATGAAAAATTATAAGCCTTGCTGGTGAGGTTCTTCTCCATGAACACTCCTGTGGTTTGGTTAAACCACCACACATACTCTGATTCATTCTGTCCAATAGCCTACTCCTCCAGTTCCCAACTTTCACCTCAAAACATCCTTTCCAAAAGTGCCATTTGCAAACAACCAGAAAGGAAAAGGCGATGCGAGAGTGTCTACTCCGCCCAAAATCTGTCTGCATGAAATTAGCGTGAAGCAGATCAGGTGAGAAGTTATTTTTTTATTCTAGACAATAAGAGAGGTTAAGATAAAACTTAATTGCTATTTTGATACGTGAAGCTTATTTTATCAAATATAAGTTTTATAATGCTTAGGTTATTTTATAAGTGTATTGATATGGTTTCAAGTTTTATTAGTCGTATGTATGGGATATCCATGGTATACTGTACATCGTCCAAAGAAATGCTTACTTGCAGGTTCCTTTCTACACAAGTGTGTAAATTGAGCAGTATAATACAAGTAATTCTCAAATTAGACCTCAGGCTATATGCCGCAATGTTGGATAGAATAAAAAATATACACACAGAACAATTCCGACAATTTGGAGCCACATAAAAAGCTTTATTTGCACAAAGGACCAGTTATCCAGGGCACAATGACACACAAATGGTGTCTGGTATATTGCACTATAAGATCCTCAAGTCTGCTGAAGCTAGGCTAAATATATGTCAATGCTGCTTACCATGTTTACTGTGCTCATTGCTGTTAGCAGGTAGCTAAAATACATCATGACTGCCATTTCAGATAGTTGTCATGAACAATAACACTTTGCATTTGGGAAGTGCACATTGAGGCATTGGAGGGGAATGTTTAAACATGTACATTATTCTCCATTGGTACTCATGCACTGTGGTAACTGGCTCCAGGTGAGATAGGAGAGAAAGTTAGTTGTCACTTCCACACAGGGCCAGTAGGATCTTCTCATAGTCTCCCTTGGTGTCATCCTAAGGAGGTAAGAGACAGAGCACAGAGTTACTCTACAAAATATAAAGGTCAATCATGTTTAGACACACCATCATATACAATTGTAGTTTGAAAATTATTATCAGATGCCATATTTCCCCATTTCACAAATGGTGAGTCTTCTTCTATCCGAATACTTTATACAATGTGATGCATGTACTTAACTTGGTGGGTCGGTTTCTCTGACCTCAATTAAGTCTAGTCCTGGATCTAAAACAATTGGAGTACCTCTTTAATTTGATTTTTAGTCCAGTACTATGCTTAATCTGGGTCTGGGAAAAACAGTCCCTTGTCTTTTATTGCCACTTTGACAGTGGAGATGTTTGCTCACCAGAATTTCCTGGGAGAGGGTTTTCCCAAATGTATTCTTGTATTCCTGTTTAATCCGGGCCAGGTCTACTTCAGACCTGCTCACCATGACCCGGGTCAGAATTTTGGTCCTGGTTCCTTTACCCTGGGGTATGGCACAGACACACAAACTGAAGATTTATAACCGGATAGTGGAAGCTCCTTAGCCTGAACCCAGATCTGTTTGTGCTGTCTTGTACAGTATGTGCATAACCAGTGTTCTTGTGTAGATTGTCACATCTTAAAACAGGGTCGTATTCATTAAGTAGAAAATGGACTTGAACAGGGAAGAACTACAAGGATTTGTCCAATAAGAAATGCATTTATTTTTTTTAAGATCTTTGTTGCGTACCCTAAGGATCAGGACCTAGGGCAACCTCTCATCTGGTACATAAAATGTAACAATGTTTACCTTCATTGCCAAGTTGAGTTTCTCTGCAAAAAAAGCAGGCTTGCTTCCAGCACACTTCACTGAAAGACAGAAAGGAAAAACAGTCAGGTGACAACATCGACAAGAAGGGGCATTCTCCAAAGAGAGGAAAAAAACAAGGAATAAATACATAATGAGTAACAATATCTTGGCTATATACACAGGGTACCAATACCAAGTCAATGCGCAGGGATACTAGGTAGTCTAGGTAAATATGTACATATAGGCAACAGGACATTAAACAGTATCAGTGTATGTGATAAATCAAAAGATTTAGTGCAAAAAGTGTCAATGCAGATAGTCCGGGTAACTATTTGGTGAACTATTTAGCAGTCCTGTGGCTTGGGGGTAGAAGCTGTAGAGGATCCTGTTGGTTCCAGACTTGGCGCATTGGTACCGCTTTCCGTGTGGTAGCAGAGATAACAGTCTATGACTTGGGTGTCTGAAGTCTTTGACAATTTGTAGAGCCTTCCTCTGACAACGCTTTGTATAGAGGTCCTGGATGGCAGGGAGCTCGGCCCCAGTGATGTACTGGGCCGTACGCACTACCCTCTGTAGCGCCTTGCGGTCGGATGCCAAGCAGTTGCCATACCAAGTGGTGATGCAGCCAGTCAAGATGCTCTCAATGGTGCAGCTGTAGAAATTTGAGGATCTGAGGGCCCATGCCAAATCTTTTCAGCCTCGTGAGGGGGAAGAGGCATTGTTGTGCCTTATTCATGATTGTGTTTGTCTGTGGGGACCATATTAATTCCTTAGTGATGTGGACACTGAGGAATTGAAGATCTTAACCTGCTCCACTACAGCCCTGTTGATGTAGATGGGGGCGTGCTGGGTCCTCCGTTTCTTGTAGTCCACGATCAGTTCCTTTGTCTTGCTGATGTTAAGGGAGAGGTTGTTGTTCTGGCACCACACTGCCAGGTCCCTGACCTCTATAAGCTGTCTCTTTGTGCAGGTGATCGGGCCTACCAACGTTATGACGTCTGCAAAGTTAATGATTGTGTTGGAGTCGTGCGCGGTCATGTAGTCGTGGGTGAACAGGGAGTACATGAGGGAACTATGCACGCCCCCGTGTTGAGAGTGTGTTGCTGCCTACCCTCTCCACCTGAAGGCGGCCTGTCCGGAATTTCAGGATCTAATTTCAAAGGGAGGTGTTCAGTCCCAGGGTCCTGAGCTTAGTGATGAGCTTGGAGGGCACTATGGTGTTGAACGAGCTAAGCTTTAGTTGCTGAACAGTGTTCTCACATAGGTATTCCTCGTGTACAGATGGGAGAGGGCAGTGTGGAAAGCAGTAGAGATTGAGTCATCTGTGGATCTGTTGGGGGGTATGAGGATTGGAGTGGGTCTGGGATGATGGTGTTGATGTGAGCCATGACCAGCCTTTCAATGCATTTCATGGCTACAGACAGGTTACCTTGGTGTTATTGGTCACAGGGACTATGTTGGTCTGCTTGGAACATGTAGGTATTACAGACTGGGTCAGGGAGAGATTGAAAATGTCAGATAAAACACTTTCCAGCTGGTACTATGTTATTTTCTTAAGTCAGACATAGTGCTTCAATGTCCTCACACAAAACAGAATGGCCATGAAATGATAAACAGGCCTTTGCAATCAGTAATTTGATAATATGAATATGCCTTGGTTAATGTGCTTTTTTATTTATAAAAAAGTGATGAATATTTTAGTTTCGAGAGACTAATGTTATTTTGCTGGAGCCCGTGGTGTAATGTTACAGGACTAAGGCCTAGTGAAGGGTGTAATGCAGGAGAAGACATGGATTGAGGGTGATGCACAGATTATTTGAGGACATTGGAACGTTTGTGGCTTACTAGGCTTGGTCCTGGCTGTGCTCTCTCACCTACGGCAGTCAGACAGTTCTCAATGTCTCCATTCAGTTCCAGGTCAATAGCCTTTGCAACATCCACCTTACTGTACTTGGAGTACCTCTCAAACGCTGAGAGAAAGAGAGAGTGGGAAAGGATTATGTACTTGAAATGATTATACAGTATCAATCATGTGTGTTTGCACATGCAGTATAAGAAAAAGGAAAAACCCCACACACATCTAGATTCTATTAGTATTTGTGGTGTGTTGACCAAAAGTAACATTCTTTGATTAAAAAAGGTCCACACTCAGGTATTTGCAGTGAAAAAAAATGTATGAAGTGTCGAAAATAAAATCTGGACAAATGTTGCTTTGCACGACTTCATCAACAGAAGGGTGTCAAACTAATTTTGCGGACCGCATTCGGTCTTCACCGAGGTACCAGAGGTCCGCATTTAACGTTGATTATATTTCCTATATTAAAGTCCCCAAAAATATGGTCCTATCTATCACGTTTAGAATTTTCGATGCTCCCTGACTGTTTAGCTTTTGTCTTGATGACTGTTGGTGAGCTGGACAGAGTGAAGGGACTATGAATGTAGGTCCATTATCATTTGTACACAGTTTCGATTTGGTTTTAGTCATTTAAAATGTTGACTAAGATTTGTTTTCCCCTAAATAAAATACCCCTCTCCCCCCCAAAGCACCCGCAGGCCAGATTGAATGTGCTCGTATGTTTGACACCCCTGGTCTAACTGACGACAAAAACAAAGCACACTATAGGGCTACGACATAATGAACAGGTGGTGAGAAAAGTAAGTGTAAGCTTATTGGGAAATATCTTATTTACCAAATATGTGTATACATGTGCAGTGTGTATGTGTGTGTGTGTATATATATATATATATATATATATATATATATATATATATTCACTTTGGCGGAGCTGAGGAGCACTCCTGGAGGTCAGAATGTCAATGAAGACAGAGCAGTCTGTTCCCTTCCTCTTCTCTCCAGCCTCATACAGGGCCTATAGACAGATACAGTAGGCACGGGCATCACACACACAGGGTTCACATTACACAGTGACTCTTTGCAGTGCCCAACCTTGATTCTGACACACACTCTCTTCCTCTCCTCCATACCCTGGCATCACTGTCAGCAAGTTCCTGGTTCACCATGGTGTCCTCACTCCTAGTAGCCTACAGCGTGCGAGTGAGAGAGAAGGGGGAGTGAGGTTAATTGTGCCAAACTATGCATCTTTAAACATGTTTAAACAAACTGTAAATAAACACACCTTGCAGAGAGAGAGCAGAGCATTCCTGAAGTCTGCGCTTGTGTCAGACTTGATGTCATCCTCTAGCTCCTTTTTGTATTCTAGCAATGAAAATGCCATGATTATTGGTTCGTTTTAAATATCACATAGAGGACATTTACATAGACATATTTACATGCGGACACACCTCCCATAGACTTTCTTTATCTCTCGGATCTCCTTATTGGTCCTGGAGGCCAGAATCTCAACCAGAGTATCCTCATCTGTGTCCAATCCCTGAGAGAGAGAAGGCAAGAGCAGAGGATGGTGAACGGTCAACAAGGACAAAAGGGTCAGGTCACATAAGTCGTAAAGCTGAGAAAGAGTCCAGGATCGGATAACACAAACAGAAAGAGCAAGGCTGTGTTAACTATGCCCTAAACGGAACAAAACACACTGAAACATGGAGGGACTACCTGCACTTGTTCAATAACAGATTATTTTCGGGTCTACCGCTATACCAGACACTTCACACACACTGCGCATCGTGAAATCTAAAGTACAGTAGATACTCGTCAGCAGCATCTCCTCACATATTAAAACAGTCCCACCCATTGTAAAAGTCTCACCTTTTTGCCTCTATTCTGAGTTATAGTGAGTGACTAGGTGTGTGCATGTTTACCTTCATGGCCAGTTTAAGCTGTTGGGCGTCATATTGGGCTGGCGTCTTGAGCAGAGCCAGAACCACATCCTCCAGGTCTCCCTTTAGGGCCGACTTCAGGGCAGTCTCCAGAGGCTGCAGAGAGAGGGGTGACACACTCTTCCACAGTCATACACAAGTGTGTTAGGCTGGAGTTTGCATGTTTTGCATCATTCCATCGGTCCTAAAGTGCAAACTCCACCCACCCGCTGCCAGCCGCACATGCTAAACCAAACACAACTAATGTGTTGGTAAGTGTGTGTGTGTCACATCTTACCTTGCCTTTAGTGTTTTCGTAGGTAGCTTTGATCTGCTGTCTCTGGGCATTGCTCCTCCTCACCAGCACATCAATGATGGTGTTCTCATCCACACCTACATCACAAGATTGAGGGACTTGTTCATATGTATGTTGCCTAATCTATGAGCCCTCATCCGTTTTTTTTTACTAATCCAAAATCTCTGTATGGTCCCGGCCTTACGGTGAGGCAACCCTGACTACTCACCATCAACAAACAATGAAAAAACGGACCCGGACATGTTCACACTAGTGTTTTTTACCGATACCAGGTTTAGTATCACGATACTCGATACCGAAACGATACTCAATACCAAAACGATACTTAGTACCATGGATAACTGTGTGGCTCAGATGGTAGAGCATAGCACTTGCTACTCCAGGCTTGTGGGTTCGATTCCCACAGAGGACCAGAAAGGGTGAACAAAGTTTGAAAATGTATGCACCGTTGAACAATAATTGGTGAAACTAAAATAACAAATAGAGTATCTTCTGTATGAAAAAGTTAATAACAGAAGAATATCTTCAATGTTCTTCATGCAAAACCATATCTGTGACTCAGTAATTTTTTGATACACAGTGTTAAATGGCTCATCTAGGGCCATAATATTGGGTCAAATGACATTCATTAGGCCTATGATTCATTATAGCTAAATCAATTAATGTATGAAATTAATAGTTTAGTTAAAAAAAATACATAAAAACACTGAAGCTCATTTAGAAAGCTTCTATATTGCACTAGTCTACTACACACCATAGAAATATAGTGGATTTTACACCGCATACTACGATTCCCAGAGTGCATTTCACTTCCCATGGTGCAATGCTCCGCCCAGGGCTGCTGGCTGTAGTAGTCTAAATGTATTGCTGTTAAGTTATGAGTGCATTTCACATTACTTTTGGGTTGTAATCATATATTACAAAGCTCACATGAATGCCATGCTGAATATATGTTCATGCCACTGTTACTCAAATTATTCCAATTTAGTTGCTAGTAGACTAACGTTACAATGCAAATGTCATGTGTAATATATATATTTTAATGTAGTTTTGGAACTAAACCTCCCTTGCACTGCACTACTTTGTAACACCTTTTTCTTAGTTGTGTCAGTAGGCTGGCCCTCATCTGCTCTGTGAGCAAAGTCTTCCAATAGTTTGCTTCTGCAGCCACTTTTGTCAACAAGCTGCAGGCGTGGAGGTATGATGTTTCTGTTATAAGAAGCCATGCTGTCAGCATTTTCTCTTTCCCCCTCGTTTTCTTCTCAAAAATGGCTCATGCTGTGTCAGCTGCATGCGCAAGTAGCCTGGTTAGCTACTGCCCCCTTGAGAAGTTTCAGACAAATTACGAGACGGACTCGATCCTCTCAATCCGTATATAACGTGAGACACATTTGACAGTACTGAAAGTAACAAACATTCTAGCACCAAACTAGTATTGAAAAAGTTCCGAAGTGTCGGTACACTGTCCAACACTACACACATGCTCACATTTCCTCTCAGAATGCCCCCCTATGCTGCCTCATGTTACACACAGAGAGTTATGTTCAACTGAGCTGCTCTGCTATGAATGGTTCGGTAGTACCAGCAAAATAAATAGTGGGGGTACGCCATACCGGTGAAACAGGACTATCACAATAATTTAAACATACAGTGCATTTTGCTCTGAGACTCAGGTGCATCCTGTTTCCATTGATCATTCTTGAGATGTTGTGTAGCCTAAACGTGTCATTTCTTTCAACGACATAAAAGCTGACAGTATTTAATTTTCAACCACATAAAATATGCATACAAGGTAAACTGAAATACTATCCGAAACATGTTGGATCTGTTTCACAGCTTTTCATTAATTTAAACTGGCCAAAAAAAAGCCATTGCTTAAAGAAAAGAAATAAGCAAACACGTTTGGTGTTCGCCAAAAGACATGTGGGAGACTCCCCAAACATATGGAAGAATATACTCTGGTTAGATGAGATTTTTTATTTTATTTTGGGCCATCAAGGAAAACGCTATGTCTGGTGCAAACCCAACACCTCTCATCACCTTGAGAACACATCCCCACAGTGAAGCATGGTGGTGGCAGCATCATGCTGTGGGGATGTTTTCGACTGGGACTGGGAAACTGGTCAGAATTGAAGGAATGATGGATGGCGCTAAATACAAGGAAATTCTTGAGGGGAACTGTTTCAGTGTTCAAGAGATTTGAGACTGAGACGGAGGTTCAATTTCCAGCAGGACAATGACCCTAAGCATACTGCTAAAGCAACACTTGAGTGGTTTAAGGGGAAACATTTAAATGTATTGGAATGGCCTAGTCAAAGCCCAGACCTCAATCCATTTGAGAATCTCTGGTGGAAGAAAAAAAGTGTGCGGACACAGAAATGTTTCCTGGTACGGGGACCTCCTATCTGCTTTCACCCCTAGCTATGTAACACACATATACATTGTTGAGTGCATGCGTGTGTGTGTATGTCAATCTCACCCTTGGCCTTGATGGCCTTATCCAAGATGAGTACATCCCCATCGACATTGAAATTTGGGTCAGGAGTCACAGTGCCCTGACTGGGTAAGGTCTGAGAAAGGAAGAGAGAGAGAGAGAGAACACTTAGCTGCCATGCAGTTAATTAATGAATTACTTCACCAAATCCAGAACAATACTATAGAAGCAAAGGAAGGAACAGAACATGTTAACAGGAGGAAAGGGCAGGAATTGTGCAGTTTTCCCCCCAGTTTCAACTGTTTCTGAAGGGAAGGGCTCCTACTCCTGAATTCCTTCTATGAGTCACAAGACTTCCATTATTTTGTATCTCAGACTCTTTCTTTATCCTCAACAGCCATCACTTTTCTCTGTCCTCCCTCCCCACCTCCTGTCTATCCAGCTACAAATGTAGAAACACCACCTGGTAAGTTTTTCCACACATTCACATTTTTTATTTAACCTTTATTTAACTAGGCAAGTCAGTTAAGAACAAATTCTTATTCACAATTAGGCCTACACTGGCCAAACCCGGACAACACTGGGCCAATTGTGCAACGCCCTATGGGACTCCCAATCACAGCCAGTTCTGATACAGCCTGGATTCGAACAAGGGTGTCTGTAGTGACGCCTCTAGCACTGAGATGCAGTGCCTTAGACCGCTGCACCACTCGGAAGCCCATGCATAACACAAGAAGGGAAAAAGAGCAGATTTGAGGCGTTCCTTCAAGAAAGTTGAACAGAACTCTACCAAGTCATCGGGCTGGCCCAGATAGAAGATCTGCTTGAAGAAGTCTGCGATGAAGGACATGGTGGCACGGGTCTGAAGAGAGAGGAGTAGAGGGATTCAGTAATAACCACAGTATTAATAATATCCTTTGTATTGAACACCAAGGCCTTTTGCATTTCTGAGTGTGAAATGGAGAGGGCACCATATTTGGTCAAATTACATTTCAGTAGACTCACCCCCAACACAACCTTATGCACTTTTTATGCCTCATTCAATGTGGTACAGACATTTAGATATTTTCCTATGACTGCCACTTACATAGGATAATCATCATTACATAGAGTAAAAGTTAACAAGCCTAGAACATGTGGATATAATTTGTGTTTATGATGCTGCACAGATTATTTATTTGTCACTGCAGAACAAATTGCCCCCATCTATTTCACAATAGTATGCCAAAAATTGGGTGTTGACCACACCTACAACAGGAATCATGCAGAACTCACCCAAAAAATGAACCGTTTCATCACTTTTGCTCAATTAGTTCACAATGGTTTTCAAGACATGACAGGATCAGCTACATAAAATAATTGATCAAATAATAATGAAATGTCACTACTACGCCCAGCCACACACACTTTGGCTACCTAAGCGACTTGCGTGACAAACAAACAAGGATGCAGGCTACATATGGTAAAGTTCCTTGGTAACTAGGCTGTATTTAGAATGTAGGCTATTCATACAGAGGGAAGTTTAGTTTCCCAGCTAAACAAGGTTCAAAAACTCCCAAAAATAGAGAAATTAACAAATTACTGTTACCTAGGCTCGAGGTTGCGGTGCTCAATTTCCTGGAGTAGGTTTACTGAAGGGACTGGGAAACTTCTTCAGTCAGTTTGCAGGGGCATTGTGAAGTTGCGCTCATGTATTTATATAGCTACACAATAAACCCCACCTAGCAACCATGCATCCCACACTTGCTCTATGCTACCATTTGATTGGCACCCAGGGTGGTGAAAGTGCATGGTCATCTTGATGCTCCTTTCTAATAAATATCAAGGGTCTTATTCTGGTGACATGATGATCAATGCTTGACTGCCGTTTGACAAATAAAAATATCAGTAATAATCTCATCATGTAGACAAGCCTACCAGCACAGCCTACCCCGTATGCACCTACCCCGTATGCACCATTCAGTACACCACACACAACTGCCTCTGCAATGCAATGCTTTAAAAGCCAATCCCTTACAAAAAGCAGTGTTGAAACTGCAGTAAAGTGCAGTAACTGCAATCGACTGTGATATTTTGGATGCATTAATTGCAGAATAACTGTTAACAGTTGTACTGCACTGTCACTGAAGTAACACTGCAAAAGGTTTTTGAAAAGTATTCAGACCCCTTCACTTTTTCAACATTTTGTTACCTTACAGCCTTATTCTAACATCAATTAAATCGTTTTTTCCCCACATAATTCTACTAACAAAACCCCATAATGACACATTTAGTAAATGTATAAAAAAAAACACGAAAATATCACATTTACATTCATTTAGTATTCAGACCCTTTACTCGGTACTATGTTGAAGCACCTTTGGCAGCGTTTACAGTTTCGCGTCTTCTTGCGTATGACGCTGCACTGAGGCTAGGTAACACGGTCACCACCGATAAATCCATGATAATCGAACTGTGCAGCTCTACTTATGCTATCAAATATAATATTGTGTACTGTGTATTCATTACCTCAGTTTCTCCTGTTTCAGAACCACTACCATTCCACTACCTTTCCACTACCATTCCACTACCTTTCCCACTTTCCATATCCATGTACATCCCCATGTGCATCCCCATTTTCATCTTCCTCGGTGTGTTTAAATAAAGTTCCTGTGTGTTAACTCTTGGGCTGCTTTACTCCCCTCTAACTGGGGGCGATGTCAGTTGGTCATAAAACCAGTAAAATACGTAGAGCCGGGTCACTCTCTTTCAGAAATGTAGCCATTGATACTTGAAGAATATAACCTATAAATACATAATGAGCTTAGTTCAACTGTCTTACCTTTCAACAAACACTGTAAAGCTTGCTTCAGATACTTAGGAAACTATGCAGTTATTCGTTTTTTTTATGTGTTATTTTATGTACTATTTCTTACATTGTTAGCCCAGGAAATCTCAAGTGTTATTACATACAGCCGGGAAGAACTATTGGATATAAAAGCGATGACAACTTACCAACATTACGACCAGGAATACGTCTTTCCAGAAGCGAATCCTTTGTTCAGACCTCCACCCTGGACATGGGATCTTATCCCAGAGGCCGACCCAAAACAACGCGGTCACCGCAGGAGAGGCAGACGGAGCGGCCTACTGGTCAGACTCAGAAGGCGAGCACACCATCCACCGCTCCCGAGCGTATTACTCGCCAATGTCCAATCTCTACATAACAAGGTGGATGAAATTAGGGCCCGAGTTGCCTTCCAGAGAGACATCAGAGATTGTAACATTCCTTGTTTAACGGAAACATGGCTCACTCGGGATATGTTGTCAGAGTCGGTACAGCCACCCGGTTTCTTAATGCATCACGCCGACAGAAACAAACATCTCTCTAGTAAGAAGAAGAGCGGGGGTGTATGCTTTATTATTAACGACTCATGGTGTAATCACAACAACATACAGGAACCTAAGTCCTTTTGTTCACCTGATCTAGAATTCCTTACAATCAAATGCTGACCGCATTATCTTCCAAGAGAATTCTCTTCGATTATAGTCACAGCCGTGTATATCCCCCCCCAAGCAGATACCTCGTCGGCCCTGAAAGAACTTAACTGGAATCTATGTAAACTGGAAACCATACATCCCGAGGCTGCATTTATTGAAGCCGGGGATTTTAGCAAAGCTAACCTGAGAACAAGACTTCCTAAATTCTATCAGCATATCAAATGCGCGACACGGGCTGATAGCATTCTGGATCATTGCTACTCTAACTTCCGCGATGCATACAAAGCCCTCCCCCGCCCTGCCTGAAACAAGAAACACCCGTGCTCAGGTCTGTCCAACGCTGGTCGACCAATCGGATTCCATGCTTCAGGATTGCTTTGAAAACGTGGACTGGGATATGTTCCGGATAGCCTCAGACAACAACATTGATGTATATGCTGACTCGATGAGCAAGTTTATTAGCAAGTGCATTGGAGATGTCGTATCCACTGTGACTATTAAAACATTTCCTAACCAGAAACCGTGGATTGATGGCAGAATTCATGCTAAACTGAAAGCGCAAACCACGGCTTTTAATCATGGCAAGCGACTGGTAACATGACCGAATACAAACAGCGCAGCTATTCCCTCCGCAAGACAATCAAACAAAGCAAAACATCAGTATAGAGACAAAGTAGAGTCGCAATTCAATGGCTCAAACACGAGACATATGTGGCAGGGTCTATAGTCAATCACGGATTACAAAAAGAAAACCATCGCCGTCGTGGACATCGACGTCTTGCTCCCAGACAAATTAAACAACTTCTTGGCTCGCTTTGAGGACAATACAGTGCCACTGACACGGCCCACTACCAAATCCTGTGGGCTCTCCTTCTCTGTGGCCAACGTGAGTAAAACATTTAAACGTTTTAACCATCGCAGAGCATGCGCAGACCAGCTGGCTGGTGTGTTTACGGACATGTTCAATTAATCCCTATCCCAGTCTGTTGTCCTCACATGCTTCAAGAAGGCCACAATTGTTCCTGTTCCCAAGAAAGCTAAGGTACCTAAACTAAATGACTAACGCCCCATTGCACTGACTTCTGTCATCATGAAGTGCATTGAGAGACTAGTCAAGGAGCATATCACCTCCACCCTACCAGATACCCACTACAATTTGCTTACCACCCCAATAGGCCCACTGACGATGCAATCACCATCACACTGCACACTGCCCTATCCCATTTGGACAAGAGGAATACCTATGTAAGAATGCTGTTCATTGACTACAGCTCAGCATTTAATACCATAGTACCCTCCAAACTTGTCATTAAGCTCGAGACCCTGGTCTCGACCCCTTCCTGTGCAACTGGGTCCTGGACTTTCTGACGGGCAGCCCCCAGGTGGTGAAGGTAGGAAACAACATCTCCACCCCGCTGATCCTCAACACTGGGGCCCCACAAGGTTGCGTTCTCAGGACTCGCTTCCAACTCAATCATCAAGTTTGCAGACGACACTACAGTGGTAGGCTTGATTACCAACAACAACGAGACGGCCTACAGGGAGGAGGTGAGGGCCCGGAGTGTGGTGTCAGGAAAATAACCTCTCACTCAACGTCAACAAAACAAAAGAGATGATCGTGGACTTCAGGAAATAGCAGAGGGAGCACAAATTGTCAGAATGCTTGGTGTAGTTGGTGCAAAAGAGTCAGGCGCAGGACAGCAGAGATGAGCAACACAACATAGTTTACTCATTTAGATACAAAGTAGATACAAATACCAAGCCCACCAATATGGACTGACATAAAACAGGAACAATAACCCTCACAAACATGGGAAAAATAGAGGGTTTAATAATGAACATGTAATTGGGGAATAAAAACCTGGTGTGTATTAAACAAAGACAAAACAAATGGATCGGCGATGGCTAGAAAGCCGGTGACGTCGACCGCCAAACGTTGCCCGAACAAGGAGAGGGACCGACTTCAGCGGAAGTCGTGACACAAATAATGAATAACGAATACAAATAACAAGTAAAAATAACATGGGTACACTCGCAATGGCTACCTGTGGTGCGTTTGTGAGGGCATTTTGAAGTTAAACCTTACTAATGCTTTTGTACTAAAATATCCATCTTTAAGCCTAGGCATTGGGCTTGAGTTAGCTTCTTTAACAAACTCAAATAAGATAGAAAAGTTTGTGCGCCTTAACAAAAGGCCTGTTCTAACTGTTTTGTGTGTGTAGAATGACCCCATGATGTCTGCGCACTGAGCCATATGACAGAAACTGACTGGTTCCTATTGATCCTAGACATGACAAAGTGTTATATTCTGCACACCAGTAATAGAGCTATTGTTCTGTTTTGGAGCCTGTTTCTGGGCGAAAGGTTGATGTTTTTATGTGTGTATGTGACCAGTAGGACCGTACATCATATGGGCTGACAGTCAAAGGCACTTGCTTGCCCAACTTGGGGGAACTGTGGAGCAACAGTTAGAGGAAGCATGTCTGGTTCCTGTCATTCTAGCGCCTGTTGTCCTCACTCGGTTGCTACAGACTCACACACACGTACACATACATAGGGTCAAGTGTTTTGCAGATGCTTGCATGGGGTAGCTTGACTATATAAATGTTCCTGTACTTTCTGTTCAGGAGGCTCTCACTCCATCTCACCTGCGGTGGTGGGGCAGCACGCCTCCTTATTATAATACGTTTTATTAAAAGTAATACCTTGATTGATTATTGATTTTGCCTCTCCTCATTATTAGTTAAAGGTAGAATTTCCACCATACATTCAACATGGGAAATAGTTTGCAAACGTTGGCTAACGTTAGCTAACGTATTCCATTTGTTTCGTGTCAGCCGAGTGTGGGGCGAAGGTAAGTGTCTGTTTTGGGTCTAAACTGCCGCTAAAAATAATCAAGCGGCCATGTAGACTTTCTGCTATATTTAGTAGGAATTTCTAAGTTGTTTTCAGTTTGAATATTGTTGCTAAAAAGCCACAGTAATCCTTACAAATAGTAGCTGTTTGATGTTTCACCATAACATTTTGGAATGTTCATTCAAATACTTCAACTGAAATTGTTACTCTGGCAACATGTTCGCTGCAGACAGAAGAAGCTTGCTGAACTCACCACTGGTATTGTGATGCAATCATTTCCATGGTAATGTAGAATAATAATTCAAATTATGTTCATGTATGTGGTTCATGCAATGGAATGTATTTTTTGTAATGTCAAATCACAGCACATATTTTAGTTCCTGCTTTGCTCTTATGGGTACACTCGCAATGGCCGCCAGTCCACCCATTATGCCATCATTAACTTGAATGGGGATCCATGTTCTATTAATTTAATTTCTATGGCAGCACATTCAGTCAGGAGCAAAAGAGAGCAGAACATGTGCAGCAAAAACGTTTTTTTGCTATTCAAACGGTTATTAAGGTGACCCCGGTCATTTTTCTGGCCAACCCTTCATCCCAAATTCTATGACCATAACAGCCCTTTGCGCCTTGGAACCGTGCTACCACCCGGGCATGAGCCAGATGCCCCACTCTGGCCGACAGCGGAGTCGACTCAAAACAAAAGTGACGTGGGTTAAGCACGTGGTTTAATGATACAAACGCTTTATCTACCTTCCCAATGAAAACTAGTTGTAAATTCTGACATAAACATGTATGATGCATCATACATTGACAATATGACCACCCGGTGCAGATTACTGTTCGATTTGAGCAGGGTGCGCGTCCCTCACTGGCTTCACCCGGTCACGTGACGGGCCGTATCCCAGTGCAACGCGGGGCAGCTTAATCGAATCCCCTCATTGGCTGTCCATCATCCTTGACTCTAGCAGGCAACCTGCAGACACCGTTCACTGATCTACTCCAGTCTACCTGGCCACAACTGTTATGTCATCTCAGGTCTATGGTGTATAGAACACCAAACACGCCTGGTTATCTTTGCTGTATCATCCTTGATTATGTGAGCAGTGATTCCTCAATAGATCCTCCTTTGAGGCTGGCAGTAAAGAGTGCCTCTACGGTGTGGTTTGCTAGTTACCTCCTGCGGTTGTCAAGGCAACATGACTGTCTGGGACCTGATGCTACCTGTAAGCTACTGCCCAACTTTAATAAACAGTCCATGCTTTATACTCAGAAAGATTAGGATACAACCTCTCCAAAGCATGCACTAATTATAGTCTACCTAATTCATCATCAAAATAACTTGGTCACTTGTGTCATAGCTTAATCGACTTCATGAAAACAAAAACCATTGAGTGTTATGAGAATCATCACTGTAGACAAAATTATCAATGATCAGTTACGATGATCAGTTATCTCAGCAGGGTTGTTGTGAGAAGCTCTGTCACTCTGAGTAGCAAGACTGCATTAGAGATAAAGTGAAATAACTTTCACTGGCAGTTAAGGATAAGGATAAGACTAAGATTGCAGAGGCAGCCAGGCCGAGGTTGGCCAAACGCAACGTCCCTCAGTTGTGACCTCTTCAACTGTAACTCGCCCGACTCCTGGAGAGTTTAGTGCCACCCTTACTTACAACGACCCTGGCATATGCATGGAATGTCAACTGTGAGTGACTTGCTGACAGGTCTGTCTCTGTCTGCCAGGCTATGGATATCCTATGGGCAATCTGGGTTGTGGAAGCGGAAGCATGCTTTCCTGCTGAGTCAGGATGTTCATTAAAAAGGCATCAAGATGGATGTACGGGTTATAACACATGCTTTGCTGGTGCGCGCTTACCCTTTGTGCCTTCTAATTCAGATCATGGGTGGATGGGTGGTTTCATACATTTTTCCTAACCATGTGACCTGACCACAATCACTCTGGACCCTAAGTATAGCATGTACACTTGATTAATGGAAATCTTACAGATTATGGCTTTTAAGTGATTCACTACCGGTCATCTAACCTTCCTGTTAGTCTGGTTTCACTCTGTTTGTTTCTGCTCTGTACAAATTCTGTTGTTGTTTGGCATGTCGACCACCACAACAACAACCACAAATTTGGCTAAAGCAGAAACCAAATGTCATCCAGGCTAGCTGAACATACTGCACAGCAGTTACTGTGATCAGTCTGTGTTAGGTCCCCCAATTATCCCACCAATACCTTTCTCATGCACCCTTGAATATGGGTGGCCTACTTTAGAATACACCCCCACCTCCACCTGAGAAGAGAAGGGTCATATTGGACAATGCTGATCATAGACCTTGGCCCGTTTTCATGAAGCATCTCAGACTGAGTAAGCTCTAGGATCAGTTTAGCCTTTTAGAGTACAATGAATAAAAGTAGATGGACATGGGGGACCTGATCCTAGATCAGAATTCACTACTCTGAGGCACTGAATACAAGCCCTGATCCGATCTAGACCATGGTGGTGATGTATGGGGTCTCATGGACTAGCGAGACAGCATCTAGTTGCAATCTCTATCTCACACACTGGAAACTCGATGAGCATTTGGAGCTCTTCCTCCACAGCGAACAGGGCAAGCTAATACCCAAGTGGTGAAACCCCATCTCTAAAGTTTAATATTTAAAGAGTGTTGAGAGTTTGGTTACCCTGAAAAGCGAGCAGCATTCCAGCTATTCCCTCTCCGTACCTGGACAGCAGCAGGTCTCCGACATCGCTTTGCCACAGCAGGGATCAGATCTGAAATAAGGTGCTAATTTACAATCAAGCCAATATATGATTTGATTGTTTTTTTTTTTTTTGGGGGGTGTACTTTTTAGGTTCATGTCATTGATAAGCTAAATGTGTGAACGAATCTCATCCTGTAGTTGAGTGACAGTACAAGTTCAGATCAAAACTGTTACTGTGTGTAGATTATTGATGATAATGTTTGAAAATGTAAAATTCATAGTGTTACAAAGTGAATCAGTTCAAGGTCTGGACCAACCTCAGTGGAAAGTAGCTTAGGCTAGCTGGTGAGATAGACGTGCACCTTCCAGAATGCTCTTTGTTTGATAAAGATGAGATGCTATTTTAGTTTTTTTCTGCATAGACTAACAGTTAGTGTGAAATCCTGTTTTGCAAAGCACACACACACACACACACACACACACACGCACACACACACGCACACGCACACGCACACACATGCACATGGACAGCTGCAAGGGTTATGAAGACATGAGTGTCTCATGTGCCATCAAATGAGAAAATCTTTATTTAAGAGTTTTGTGGTTTTGTCACTAGTCTACATGTATCCCTGTTTTGCAGCTTTGTGACAGGGTCCAAGCACTCATACACAAACACACACTCATCTCAGACATCATGTACATGAGTTCCTCGGGAACTGAGAACGTGTCCCTGTCTCTGACGTTTCTGGGGAAGACTGTAGGGAGGCACTGCTCTGTTGCCCCTTCATCAAAACAACGTAAGTATGCACACCAACTCCCAAACACATGTGCACGCACGCATGCACGAACAACGCATGCAAGCACACACATACAACTAGATGCTGTCACCCCAGTATCTCTACTGGCACATCATCATCTGCACATCTATCACTCCAGTATTAATGCTAAATTGTAATTTTTTTGCCTCTATGACCTATTTATTGCCTACCTCCCCACTCTTCTACATTTGCACACACTGTACATAGATTTTTCAATTTTTCTTTTATATTGTGTTATTGACTGTACGTTTCTTTACAGTGAGGGAAAAAGTATTTGATCCCCTGCTGATTTTGTACGTTAGCCCACTGACAAATAAATGATCAGTCTATAATTTTAATGGTAGGTTTATTTGCACAGTGAGAGACAGAATAACAACAAAGATATCCAAAAACACGCATGTGAAAAATGTTATAAATTGATTTGCATTTTAATGAGGGAAATAAGTATTTGACCCCCTCTCAAGGCTCCCAGGTGTCTTTTATACAGGTAACGAGCTGAGTTAGGAGCACACTCTTAAAGGGAGTGTATAAAAAGACATCTGTCCACAGAAGCAATAAATCAATCAGATTCTAAACTCTCCACCATGGCCAAGACTAAAGAGCTCACCAAGGTTGTCAGGGACAAGATTGTAGATCTACACAAGGCTGGAATGGGCTACAAGACCATCGCCAAGCAGCTTGGTGAGAAGGTGACAACAGTTGGTGCGATTATTCGCAAATGGAAGAAACACAAATGAACTGTCAATCTCCCTCGGCCTGTGGCTCCATGCAAGATCTCACCTCATAGAGTTGCAATATTCATGAGAACGGTGAAGAATCAGCCCAGAACTACACGGGAGGATCTTGTCAATGATCTCAAGGCAGCTGGGACCATAGTCACCAAGAAAACAATTGGTAACACACTACGCCGTGAAGGACTGAAATCCTGTAGCGCCCGCAAGGTCCCCCTGCTCAAGAAAGCACATATACATGCCCGTCTGAAGTTTGCCAATGAACATCTGAATTATTCAGAGGACAACTGGGTGAAAGTGTTGTGGTCAGATGAGAACAAAATGGAGCTCTTTGGCATCAACTCAACTTGCCGTGTTTGGAGGAGGAGGAATGCTGCCTATGACCCCAAGAACACCATCCCCACCGTCAAACATGGAAGTGGAAACATTATGCTTTGGGGGTGTTTTTCTGCTAAGGGGACAGGACAACTTCACCGCATCAAAAGGACGATGGACGGGGCCATGTACCGTCAAATCTTGGGTGAGAACCTCCTTCCCTCAGCCAGGGCATTGAAAATGGGTCGTGGATGAGTATTCCAGCATGACCCAATGACCCAAAACACACGGCCAAGGCAACAAAGGAGTGGCTCAAGAAGAAGCACATTAAAGTCCTGGAGTGGCCTAGCCAGTCTCCAGACCTTAATCCCATAGAAAATCTGTGGAGGGAGCTGAAGGTTCGAGTTGCCAAACGTCAGCCTCGAAATCTTAATGACTTGGAGAAGATCTGCAAAGAGGAGTGGGACAAAATCCCTCCTGAGATGTGTGCAAACCTGGTGGCAAACTACAAGAAATGTCTGACCTCTGTGATTGCCAACAAGGGTTTTGCCACCAAGTACTAAGTCATGTTTTGCAGAGGGGTCAAATACTTATTTCCCTCATTAAAATGCAAATCAATTTATAACATTTTTCATATGCGTTTTTCTGGATTTTTATGTTGATATTCTGTCTCTCACTGTTCAAATAAACCTACCATTAAAATTATAGACTGATCATTTCTTTGTCAGTGGGCAAACGTACAAAATCAGCATGGGATCAAATACTTTTTTCCCTCACTGTATGTGTAACTCTGTGTTATTTTTGTCGCACTGCTTTGCTTTATCTTGGCCAGGTCGCAGTTGTAAATGAGAACTTGTTCTCAACTGGCCTACCTGGTTAAATAAAGGTGAAACAAATAGAATAAAAATATAGAGGAGGTTCTAAGGAGTTATAAGTATAGTGAGGATCCTTCTTGTAATTTCTAGTTGTTTGGATCCTTGGTGAGGAGTGTCGTGGAAATTCTACACATTAAAGGAAAAGCAAGAGAGACTGCAAGTTCCCTCAAACAACAAAGTTCTTCATTAGTAAGATTAACCGAAATGGAGCTGGTTAGTGGAGACCCAAAATGGTGCACAGCTAAGAGCCCCCGAACACATTCAGACTTCGTCATTTATAGCCATCCTCAGTGTCTGTCTTTGCCAGATAACCTACAGCTGGCAACAAGCCATATGTGTCACGACTTCCGACGAAGTCGGTTCGTCTCGGCGGTCGACGTCCCCGGTCTTCTAGCCATCGCCGATCCACTTTTCATTTTCCATTTGTTTTGTCTTGTTTTTCCACACACCTGGATTTCATTTTCCCTCATTACTGTTGTCTATTTAACCCTTAGTTCCCCCCATGTCTGTGTGGGGAATTGTTTGTTTTGGGCATGTTGAGTTACGCCGGGTTTGTTATGTTTTGACCCGTGCTTTGTTCAGCCGGTATTTTGTACGTGTATTTTGTATTTTTGCTTAAAGTAAAGTTACTTAGTACACTCATCTCTGCTCTCCTGCGCCTGACTACCTACACCAGCTACACCCACCGTATTACAATATGTCCTTATATGGTCACTTAAGTTATAGTCATCTCATACCTTTAGAAAACAGAAACCATATCCCAGATAGGTCCACTTGACGTCAACAGAAACCAGTTGTTTCCTGCTTTCTTAGGGCACAGCACACAGCTAAGATTAACAACAGAAAAAGATGTAAGCTTATATAAATCTTTCAGTGTGCAATGTAAAAGTAATAGAGTATTCACAACATTTCTCCCACAGGAGGTACGTTAATACCTTAATAGAATAGAATAACTTGTTCCCGCTTCTTTTTGGAGATAGTGAGGTCATGAGGGAGGATTCTAGGTAGGACCCAGACTGTGAGGCGCTGGTTCGTGTGTGTCTGGGGAGCTCCTGGGTTCTTAGAGGAATGTGTTGGGTGTAGACATGCGAAGACAGAAGAGGTTTAAATATTTCAGCTGCTTGGTTGGGTCCATTTTCAGGCAGCAGAGCAATCAAATCTAATTGTATTTGTCACATGCTTTGTAGACAGCAAGTGTAGATTAACAGTGAAAGAATTACTTACGGGTCCTTTTCCAACAATGCAAAGTTAAAGGGCTAGGCCCCTTTTTTCTCAATTTCCTGCCTGAATTACGTACCAAAGGAAACTGGCTGTAGCTCAGGCCCTGAAGCCAGGATATGCATATAATTGGTACCACTGGAATGAAAACACTTTGAAGTTTGTAGAAATGTTAAAATAATGTAGGAGAATATAACACAATAGATATGTCAGGAGAAAATCCAAAGAAAAACCAACCAGAATTTTATTTTCATATTGAAAATTAGCTCCCTGGATGCAATTCCTATGGCTTCCACAGGGTGTCAGCAGTCTATGTTCAAGGTTTCAGGCTTGTAACTTCAAAAACAAATAAGAAATATTTTAGTAGAAGGACACAGTCTTGGAAATTCATGTTTGCGCACGCCGTGAAGACATTACGCACCTGCTGAAATCGGTTTTCTATTGAACATACTTCTTTCCAAAATAAATATTATAGTTTGATTACATTTTAGGGTATCTGAGGAGTAAATAGAAAAGTATTTTGACTTGTTGAAACAAAGTTTAGGGGTACATTTTCGGATTCCTATCTCTTCAATCGATGGCACCAACTAAACTGACTTTTTGGGATATAAAGAAAGATGTTATCTAACAAAATGGCACTACATGTTATAGCTGGGACCCTTTGGATGACAAATCAGAGGAAGATTTTCAAAAAGTGAGTCAATATTTAATCTCTATATGTGAATGTATGAAACCTGTGCCGGTGGAAAAATATTTTGATGTGGGGCGCTGTCCTCAAACAATCGCATGGCATGTTTTCGCTGTAATGGCTACTGTAAATTGGATAGTGCAATTAGATTAACAAGAATTTAATCCTTCAGCCGATTTAAGACCCTTATATGTACCTAAATTCATAAAATCCATAATATTTATGATTATTTATTTGAATTGCGCGTCCTCCAGTTTCACCGGAAGTTGTCCCGCTAGCGGGACACCGATTCTTAATGATTAGGAAATCCAGTTTCAAAGGCCTTTGGTTTGACAAGGGTATTCATTTTGTATGTGATTTGGTAGATAACACGGGAGTTTTTGCCAATTGGTGAGTTCATTGGTAAATTTCAGGTTAATATTATTCAGAGAATATATGAAGGTTTGCAAAGCAATTCCACTTTCTTTACTTGGACTTTTTAAGAAAACTTTGTTATATTATGAGATTGTTCTCTCTTTTCAAGTTTACAAATTAATGACTTGAATCTTTTGGATAAAAAATGCAACAATAAGTGGATAAGTGGATACGATTCAATATATTGCTATGGAAGTGGTCAACCCATGCTATGGACTACCTTTTAACTTACTTGTCCAGTTATGATTTGTCCCCTCTGATTCAGAATCTATAGAGCATTTATTTTTTTCATGCCACCATTCTAGTAAACTATGGATTGAAATTCATGAATGGTTGTGTATAAAATGTCCAGAATTACCTATATTTACCTTTGATGATGTTAAATGGCATTATGCTTATCCTTGTAGTTCCGATCATAACAATTTCATTAACATTATTATTCTCTTGGCCAAATATTTTATTCACAAATGTAAATGGGGTGGAAACATTCCTTATTTTGTAGGTTATTTTTCATTGAACTGTTACAATTTTATAAATCCATCAAACTTGTGAAACTTAAAAAGTTGGACAAATTATTAGAAGTCATGTCTCTGAATGTCTGTTACTGTCTCATTGCCTTGTCACATATTAATGTCCTGAATTATTACGCCTGGTGTTCGCCTGGTGTTCTATTATTTCATTTTTTAAATTGTATTCACAGGAATTTCCCTGTATTGATGTGTAATATTGTTATTATTGTTGCAATAAAAAAAATGTGGGTGTCAGTGTAAGTATGTATGAGTGTGTGCGTAGAGTCCAGTGTGTGTGCAAAGAGTCCGTGCAAGAGAGTTAGTACAAAAAAAGTGTCACTGCAGGCAGTCCATTTAGCCATTTGATTAGCGACTGCAGTCTTGCAGGGAGCTCGGCCCCAGTGATGTATTGGGCCGTAGGCACTACCCTCTCTAGTGCCTTGCGGTCGGATGCCAAGCAGTTGCCATACCAAGCGGTTATGCAGTCAGTCAAGATACTCTCGATGGTGCAGCTGTAGAACTTTTTGAGGATCTGAAGGCCAATGCAAAATCTTTTCAGCCTCCTGAGGGGAAAGAGGCATTGTCGTGCCCTCTTCATGACTGTGTTGTGTGTTTGGACCATGATCCTTTGTGATGTGGACACCGAGGAACTTGAAGCTCTCGACCCGCTTCACTACAGCCCCATCAATGTGACTGGGGGTGTGCTCGGCCCTCCATTTCCTGTAGTACCCAATCAACTCTTTTGTCTTACTGACGTAGAATCTGTCCGTAAGTAGCGTTCCTCTGTTTGGACCAGAGCCCTTGAGAGCCTGTGTGTGTAGTGTGTGTGCGTTCATGTGTGTGTGCTTGCAAGCGTGTGTTAGCCTGTGTGCATCTATTTCTATTCTCTTGTTTAGCAAACCTGTAGGCTGTCCTCACTGCCAGACAGACTGATGTGCTCTAGCTGCCAGCTCCACCGTCTTCTGTCCAAATGTCCTGTTTATATCAATTACCTTCTCTGTCTGCTTTATCCCAGTCATTAGGCATCTCTCTGTCCTCATATATCTTCTTCCAGTCTCTAATCTCATAGTGACGTATATCTTGTGTTGTATTTTGCTCAGGCGCTTGGGAGACGACCACTCGGTCGCCATATCCTGAGGTGACAGTGGGGTCCTCGCGGGTGGAAAACGCCCCCTTGGCAGTGTCAGTTCTGGAGGAGTTACCTGGGAGTGTCCCTGACCTGAGGGAGGAGGCCAAGCACCACCAGCCATGCCCAGTAGTACACAGCACACACCTGGACCAGGAGCTGGACGCAGGTCAGCACAAGCAGAAACCCTGTCATGACACCATAAACCGTAAAACTTTAGCCCTAACCGTGTCAGGAGAGTAAGTATTGTTCCAAATCCATGATAACGCTAAAGCTTAAATAACTTTAAACTTGAACAACAGTCTCCAACAATAACCATGAATTCTACCAAAACACAGGCCCTAAGACGTGTAGGCTAAATGGACTATGTTTAATCATAGAATGCAGCAAGCTTGTATACTGACTCCTAACCTTTCAGATAACTAATTATTTACCCTCATTCATAATATAATTTCTGTCTCTCCACAAAAAGGTGTTTCTGGGAAGAGAGTTACAACATGAGGCCATAACCATTCTTCTTCGGAGTAAAAGAGGCAGGAAGAGAGAAGGGGCGGGCGAAAGACAGAATGAAGAAAGTATTCAAAGGCGACCATCTCAAGCAATGAACTGTGTTGCTGGTCTTTAGCCATGTTGCTGATATCGTTTCCTAAATCGTGATAATAAGGGACTAACCTTTACATAAATACTGCATAGAAATAGAAAATATATTGTGGAAAACATACACCTTTAAACATATATATTCTGTAGATGTGCATCATAATAACAAAACATAAGTGTATCTGTGTAACTATACAAAGTGTTAAACTATTATTATGAGAGCAACGTGGTCTCAGAGTATTTCGTATTATTCTGTATGTAAATCCGAGACACTTCATTTAGTATGATATTTAAAGTTTTGTATGGTTTGTGTTAATTTGTGGATGTCCATAATCCATTTTGTATGATTTGTTACAAATTACAATTTGTACAATATGTTACAAATTGCAATTTGTACAATATGTTACAAATTGCAATTTGTACAATATGTTACGCATTTGCAATTGTATGACATGTTACAAATTCCAATTTGTTGTGGCTAACGTTAGCTAGGTGGCTAGGTTGCTAACGCTATCTTTAAGTTTATGGTTAAGGTTAGGAGTTAAGTTAAAGGGTTGGGTAAGGGTTAGGAGAAGGGTTAAGGTTAGTATTTGGGGAAGGGTTAGCCAACATGTTAAGTAGTTGCATAGTAGCTAAAAAGTAGTTGCAAAGTTGCTAAAATGTTTAAGTTGTTTGTGATGACATTCGAACATACAACCTTTGGGCTGCTAGATATTTGCATTATCTGCCCACCCATCCACCCTGTGTTATACACCCACACATCCACCCTGACCAACCACCCTTCCTTAGTTTTTGCCCTAAGTAACCTTCTAACATAACCATACCAAACGTAACATATCGTACTAATTTGAGCGTCTCTGATTTACATTTAATATGTTACACCTTGTCTATGAGACCAGTCTGATCAGAGCCATGTAAACCGTGTTTTAAACTAAATTAATAAAAGGTAAACTTGACTTAAAACAATGCTGTAGTGTGTGTGTGTGTGCGCATGTGTGTGTGTGCGTGCGTAAAAATATCCAGGCCAGCACAGTACAAATCAGGTCGGCCTTATGTTTGTTCGACCGTGATAAAATTGCAGTTCTCAACAGACAAACATTGGCCATATATCTCCAACCTTCAACTCAATCTGAACCACAACCATTTTTTACTTTTTAAGTGGTGGTTGAACACAAAGCATTGTGGTTGAAGAGGTGGGCTGCATTTCGACGCTGGATTGGAGCTGACCACAGAAAAGAGCCTGGAGGCGGGTCCGTGGAACAAGGTGCTGTATACAGACAGGGGAGAAGGATGGGAGATTCAGATTTTTGTCTGGATGGCAGACAGTTCAAGCAGGGTGGTTGGTAAATAAATCAGATTGCCGAAAACATTGGACGCCTCTTCACAAAAGCAAAACAAAAAAACTTCTGCGCATGTGTGGGATTCTCTACTTCTACCTTGTGTGTGTTTGTGTTTGTGTGTTTGTGTTTGTGTGTTTGTGTTTGTTTGTGAAGTTGGGAGAGTTAGCTAAGTGTTAAGGATGAATTTAGCATGAATGATTTCAGGATATAATGTTAACGCCATTTTGGGTGAAAAATCACTATAACCAAGCAACCACTCTTGTGCTTTAGCTGTCAACTTGAAAAGCAACTTGTGCTTTAGCTGTCAACACTAGCTAATTAGTACTTCCCTAGACGTAACGTTAACAGAACTGTGGGAAAGCAGCGCTCGGCAGGTGGGGGTGAAGGACACTGTGTCCCAACTTGCTGTGCATGCTCTACCCACTGAATAGACTGTATCCCAGTGACATCCAGATGGTTACCAATATTATTATAATAATTATCATGAAGGCTGCTCTCCTACTTGGAATAAAAACAACGTTGAGAAAAACATTTGGCCACGACCCTACCGCCAGCGACACAGTCTCTGATCCTGTCTCAGCTAGCATGTCTCACAGTGTCTGTAACACATGCGCAGAACGTGAATACATTTTTTAGCTCTCTGGAAGAGGTGTCCGATTCGGTCACGCAGCCTCAGCCTAAATAAAATGACTAAAAACAGAAATTATTATAAGCACAACATTTGCTGCTGAACTTCATGCTTTTCCTTCCTGGCATGAGTACACTCAATATGGCAGCAGGTTCACCCGTCACAGAATATGACTTGAATGGAAATGGCCATTCGAGTCACTCTATATGGGAGTGGCAAGGGAAGTGTGTTAGTATTGCACAGAAGATAGAGATTGGTATGTTTGGGCGATTCAGTGCAAAGATAATTAAGGAGCGTGTGGGTGGAAATTAAACTATGACATTATCTAGAATTCTTAGGAAAGGCTTGACTTAGAGGTCAGTAAGCGGAAGAGAATGGGTACCCTCTGGGCACAAACTGGTTAAATCACCGTTGTTTATAATTTTTCAATAAAAAAAATCTGTGATGATGTTGAATCAATTTGGGAAACTGATTGGATTTGCAAAAAGTCATCAACGTAAAGGAATTTCGGGAATGCTTTTAACCAGCCATTCTAATTAAATGGTTCATCTAAAAAATACAGTGAGCTTCAAAAGTATTGGAACAGTGACAAATGTGTTGTTGTTTTGGCGCTGTACTCCAACACTTTGGGTTTGAAATGATACAATGATTATAAGGTTAAAGGGCAGACGGTGAGCTTAAATTTGAGGGTATTTTCATCCATATCAGGGGAACAGTTTAAAATGTCCCTCCATTTTAAGGGACCAAAAGTATTGGGACAAATTCACTTAAATGTTTATTAAAGTTAAAGTTTTTGTTCCCATATTCCTAGCACGCAATGACTACATTAAGCTTCTGACACAACAAATTTGTTGGATGCATTTTCTGTTTGTTTTTGTTGTTTTTCAAATTATTTTCTGCCCAATAGAAATGAATGGTAAATAATGTATTGTGTCATTTTGGAGTCACTTTTGTTGTAAATAAGAATAGAATTTGTTTCTAAACACTTCTAAATAAATGTAGATGCTACCACGATTACGGATAATCCCGAAAAAAATATATTGTTATTGTAATGGTGAGAGGTTAGCATGTCTTGGGGGTATGATATATGTGCGTCTGTAACTTTCTCACGATTCATTATTCACGATCCATTCAGGTTTATCCATAATCATGGTAGCATCTGCATTCATGTAGAAGTGTTTAGAAACATATTCTATTCTTAGTTACAATAAAAGTTACTCCAAAATGTAACAATCCATTATTACCAGTAATTTACATTTTTGGTAGATTGTGTGTGTTATCCTTACCTCCCATAGGCATCTCTGAATCTCTGCCCTCCAATGAGAGAGGGAAGCACCAAGAGTTGAAAGTAGAGGGGGCCATGGACGTTAAGATCTACATCCCCTACGAGTCAGCTGAACTCTACATTACGCAGGTACACATCCATAGGTCATACAAGATCTGGGAAAAATTCTAATTTCAAATAATTGTTTTGCATAGTATACCGTGCCTTTATAAAGTATTTTACACATTTTGTTGTGTTACAGCCTAAATTTTAAATGGATTAAATTAAGATTTTACACACAATACCCCATAATGTCGAAGAGGAATTATGTTTTTACAAATTAATGAAAACTTCAAAGATTACGTTTCTTGAGTCAATAAGAATTCAACCCCTGACTGTAGTTATGGCAAGCCTAAATAAGTTCAGGAGTAAAAATGTGCAATAATAGGGTTTAACATGATTTTTGAATGACTACCTCATCTCTACCCCACACATACAATCAATTATCTGCAAGATCCATCAGTCGAGCAGTGAATTTCAAACACAGATTCAACCACAAAGACCAGGGAGGTTTTCCAAAGACTCGCAAAGAAGGGAACCTACTGGTAGATGGGTAAAAAAACTAAACAGACATTGAATATCCCTTTGAGCACGGTGAAGTTATTAATTACACTTTGGATGGTGTAACAATACACCCAGTCACTACAAACTCAGTTGCCGGAGAGGAAGGAAACTGCTCATGGATTTCACCATGAGGCCAATGGTGACTTTAAAACAGTTACATAGTTTAACGGCTGTGATAAGAGAAAGCTGTAGATTGTAGTTACTCCACAATACTAACCTAAATGACAGAGCGAAAAGCTGGAAGCCTGCACAGAAAAATAAATATATAATATATATATATATTCAGGAGTAAATATTTGCAACAAGGCACTACAGTAAAACTGCAAAGAATGTGGCAAAGAAATTAACATTATGTCCTGAATACAAAGCGTTATGCTTGCCTCAAATCCAACACAACACTTTACTGAGTATCATCCTTCGAATTTTCAAGCATGGCAGTGGCTGCATCATGTTATGGGTATGCTTGTCATTGGTAAGGACTAAAGATGTTTTTTTTTTTATAAAATAAGAAAAATCTTGGAGGAAAACCTGGTTCAGTCTTCTTTCCAACAGACACAAGGCCAAATATACACTGGATTTGCTTACAAAGATGACATTGAATGTTCCTGACTGACCGAGTTACAGTTTTCACTTAAATCTACTTGAAAATCTATGGCAAGACTTGAAAATGGCTGGCTAGCAATGATCAACAACCAACCTGACAGAGCTTGAATCATTTTTTAAAGAATAATGTGCAAATATTCTACAATGGATGTGAACAAAATTCTTAGACTTACCCAGAAAGACTCACAGCTATAATCGCTGCCAAAGGTGATTTTAACATGTATTGGATCAGGAGTGTGAATACTTAAGTAAATTAGATATTTCTGTATTTCATTTTCAATACATTTGCAAAAATGTATAAAAACTTTTTTTTCATTATGGGGTATTGTGTGCAGATGGGTGAGAAAAAAACTATATTTAATCAATTTTGAATTCAGTCTGTAAGACAGCAAAATGTGGAATAAGTCAAGGGGTATGAATACTTTCTGAAGTGGCTGTAAGTTTATCATTTCTGTGAAGCCACATAGTACAGTAATGAGATGAAGAACAGTACTCATTATGAAATGTACAGAGAAGGAATGGGTTAAGATAGTCAGACGTGTGACTAAGGGACATACCCGATGTTGATCAGTGTGAAAAGAAGCACACAGTGAGCTCATTGTTAGAGATAATGTTGTGTTTTCCTCTTTACTCACATGTCTGCCGCTCCTTCTGCCTGGAAAAGGCTTTATTGTGTGTGTGTGTGTGTGTGTGTGTGTGTGTGTGTTTGTGTGTGTGTGTGTGTGTAGGGCCAGGCCTTTTGGGGACTCTAAGCAAGATTTGTTTGGAAGGGGGCACCATCTCAATGCACAACATTATGGTGGCCTCCCTTTTGTCGGCAGAGAGAAACATTTACGTTTGAAAGTTAATTTCCTGCATGGGGGTGTAGAGAAAATGTTGCAGATTTAATCCAAGTTTTATGCAATTCTACACATAATGCCATGGATTATGCCATGTTAATATGATATCTGAGTGAGGGTGACTTACAAAATCAATGGGGGCCCCCTGGAGGCCGACCCTGTGTGTGTGTGTGTGTGTATGTGTGTGTGTGTGTTGTGTGTGTGTGTGTGTGTTTGTGCGTGTGTGCATGCCTGTGTGTGTGTGTTTGTGCAGGATCAGAAGACCAGATGCCTTTGATTTTTCAGTCTTTATCTCTATTTAATTGTTAGGCTATCATGCTGCTGTGCATTCTCTGTTTTTATAGTATATGAGTCAGTGACGTCAGTGCATCATTTCTTGTGGCAACAGATAGCTGAGGACATGCAGACTATGAAAAGTAGACATCTGGAGATGGTGCAAGAGCTAGAGGAAAACTTTCAGATCGCGTCACGAGAGAACCAGGTGATCTGTGTGTGCGTGCGTGTGTGTATTGATTAGGTGTCACTACAAGTTTAATTCAACACTTATCTGTGTTAGTAGGAGAGGACAATAGAGAAGATCCGATCTCACTATCAGAACAAGCTGAATGCACTGAAGAGAATCTTAGACCTTTACCAAGAGAAGGTAGAAAAGAAGAACACCCACTGGGAGGAGAGAATCACAGTGAGTTCCCTCTTACCAACCAACTATCACCACCCCTCATCGGGGAACAACTTTGCCACTATGCTATATTCTATTTAGTTCAATAGACCTTTATTGTCCCCAGAGGGCTTTTTGAGTGTAACATAACAATAAAAAACATACAAATCAACATACAAAACATGAAACCATACAGTACGACACATTAAGATCAAAATCGGGTTTGCCTAGTCATCAACAAGAAATGACGTTGACTCTAGCGTAGTGGAAGTCTCGCCCTTCTTGGAATACCTGATGGTCAAATGCTGACACTTCTACCTCCCGAGAAAGTTTTCAGCTGTTATCGTGACTGTTGTAGACATTCCAACTCAGGACAAGAAAAATAAGAAGCTGGCACTTAACGAACTGTACGAGGCTATAAACAAACAGGAAAACTTGCACCTGGAGGCTGCTTTCCTTGTTGCCTTGCTAGCGATGATTGTAATATGTTCCGAGACTCCGCCGATAACATCAACGAGCAAACCACCTCCGTCACCGGCTTCCTTATGAAATGCATAGGCAACGTTGTCCCCACAGTGAAGGTTCACTGCTTCTCCAATCAAAAGTCCTGGATTAACACCGAAATTGGCGCTAAACTAAAGGACAGGGCTACTGCACACAGGGCTATCGCAGGCAACCTCGAGGCTACGGCTGAGGACAGGAATAAGTACAATAAGTCCCGCAAAAGGACAATATAGGAATAAGGTGGAATCATATTACACAGGCTCTGATGCCTGCCACATGTGGCAGGGGCTACTGTCCATTATGCATTACAAAGAAAGACCCAGCCGTGATCTGCCCAACGATGCCTCTCTACCAGACGTACTCAATGCATTATATGCAAACTTCGAACACAGTGAGGGCCCCCACTGAACCAGAGGACTGGGTGATCTCGTGCCGACGCGAGTAAGGTCTTTAATCAACACTCTCAAGGCCGCGGGGCCGGACGTTATTCCAGTGCGTGTTCTCAGACTATGCGCTGAACAGCTGGCAGGCAAATTCATGGTCATTTTCAACCTCTCCTTGTCCCAGTCTGTACTCCCCACGTCTTAAGCTGACCACCATCATTCCTGTTCCAAAGAACTGTAAGTCTTCATGCCACAATGACTACCGCCCTGGAGCACTCGCATCGGTAATCATGAAGTGCTTTGAAAGGCTGGTTATGGCACATATTAACTCCATCTTCCCAGACACCCTACACTAGACCCACTCCAATTTTCATACCTCCCCAACAGATCCATAGACAACGTAAGAAGAATATCTATGTGAGAATGCTGTTCATTAACTACAGCTTAGCGTTCAACACCATTGTCCCCACCAAGCTTGTGGCCAAGCTTTGGACCCTGGGACTGAACACTTCCCTCTGCAACTCGATCCTGGACTTCCTGATGGGCCCACCCAGGTGGTGAGGGTAGGCAACATCACCTCTGCCGCGCTGACACTCAACACGGGGGCCTCACAGGGGTGTGTTCTTAGTCCCCTCCTGTACTCCCTGTTCACCCACGACATTGTGACCCCGCCACAACACCATCATCAAGTTTGCTGACAACACGACTGTGGTAGGCCTGATCACCAGTGACGATAAGACAGCCTACAAGGAGGAGGTCAGTGACAACAGTGACAACAACCCCTCCCTCAACGTCAGTAAGACCAAGGAGAGCTTCCAATTGCTTGGTGTCCAAATAACTAAGGTCTTTAAATGGTCCACACACGCACAGTTGTGAAGATCGCGCAACAGCCCAGTACATCACTGGGGCCGAACTCCCTGCCATCCAGGACCTCTATATCAGGCAATGAGAAAGGAAGGACCAGAAAATCATGAAAGACTCCAGTTAGAATTTTCTCTCTGCTTCCGCATGGCAAGCGGCTATAAAACAACGCAATATACTGTACGTCACAACAGGTGTAAATATATGGGTCATGACAGTGTAATGACCATATTATGACAGGTTATGACACGTTATGTCAGCTGTTATGACATATGTATGGCATGTTTATGACCGTGTCATAACGTGTTATGACACTGGGTGTCAATTAATGTGTTACCAAAACGTTAAACTTAAACCAACATACAGTGCCTTCAGAAATGATTCATAGCCCTTGACTTCTTCCATATGTTGTTGTTTTACAGCCTGAATGCAAAATGGATTAAATGTATATGTTTATGCCATAATGACAAAGTGAAAAACAAATTACACATTTATTGAAAATTAAACACAGAAATATGAAATTTACAAAAGTATTCACACCCCTGATATGTGAGTCTTTCAGGGTAAGTCTCTAAGAGCTTTACACACCTGATTGTACAATATTTGCCCAATTATTCTTTTGAAAATTCTTCATGCTCTGTCAAATTGGTTGTTGATCATTGCTAGACAACCATTTTCAAGTCTTGGCATAGATTTTCAAGTCGATTTGAGTCCAAACTGTAACTCAGCCACCCAGGAACATTCACTGTCTTCTTGGTAAGCAACTTCAGCGTACTGTAGATTTGGCCTTGTGTTTAAGGTTATTGTCCTGCTGAAAGGTCAATTAATCTCCCTGTGTCTGACGATGGATCAACAACATTGTAGTTACTCCACAATACTAACCTGATTGACAGAGTGAAAAGAAGGAAGCTTGTACAGAATACAAAATGTGGGAAGAGACTAAGTAAAATGCACCGCCTGTTCATGTTGCAAATACGATAAGGTAGTGCAACTAGGCAGAGTTGTTGTGCAAAATACAAATAAAGTAAATATCAAGAGAGCAGCAGTTGTCTCACTAACCATCCCATATATTAATTTGACATAAGTTCAAATCACAATGTCCATCGGGGTCCCAATGTCTGTCTCATATGTTTGTCCTCTTCCACTCAGAGTGTGAGCCGGCAGAATGAGAGGCTGCAAGGAGAGCAGATCGCTGAGAGGAGGAGGAGTAGAGAGGAGGCCCTGCAGTGGCAGAGAGAGAAGGTCTGACCATACAGAGTCTAAAGAGGTTCTGATTCTCTGATTTGTTTGTGAGTCTTGTAGTGTGCCCTGTCCCAGCTCTCACCACTGAAAGGGACTTGTGAGAGCTTGACCATTTCCAAGCCATGGTCACCCTCTTATGGCCACAGCGGAAACAGAGGCTCTGCTACAGCAGCATTGGCTATGCTACTTATTATTGAGTTGCATAGCGAAGACACATGACTTTTGTGACATGAAACAACGTGACAGGGCAGTGATTTCTTTCTTGAAATAATAGGGAAGCTCAGACTGATGATACTTGGCTCTGCTTAGATAACCTCAACATGGTTCTTCTTCCCAACAGAATAAAATGATGGAGCTTTTCTCCACCAGGCTAGACCTCCTCCACAGCCACCAGGCATCCAGTGAGTCTTTGTGCTTGTGTTTGTGTATATGTGTGTGTTTCTGACTGCTATAAATGGTTTACAATGGTGAATAGCGCTACAGGAGCTGCAGATGGCCAGGCGGGAGGTGGGGAAAGTCCAGGAGATGCTCAGGAACTCCCCACAGGAGAAGGGGCAACAGGAAGCCCCTCCTACTGATGCTGGTGACATATTAGAGAATGACAACGGTCCCGTCCAGCAAACTGAGGTGGGTGTATGTATGTTTTCTATTGTGATCAGTTATTTACTCTTATGGAGAGTTGCTAGAAGTTGCCCCAAATCACTGAGACTGGGTCAGACTGCTTTCATTGCCCTAATTGTTAAGGTAAGGATTGGGGGGTAGAGTAATCTGATCCTCGATCTGTAATTATAATGGCAATTTCAGCCATAAACATTGTTCAGTGTAGTGGGGGTTGTGACTGAGCACTGAGCAGGCTTTGCTGTCCATAGGGGTGCAGTGACACAGAGCTGCCACTGGAGGGGGCCCAAGCTCGCCTAGAGGAGTTGAAGGAGAGTCTGTATAAAAGGGAGAGAGAGATTACTGAGCTCCTGGAGGCAAAGCAGACACCCATCCCACCTATCCCTGTGGCACAGCCCTCCTGTGCTGTCCTGCTCCGCATTGTCGTTGAGAAGGTGAGGTGTTTAAGTGGCTCATTGAAACACTTTGGAGCTAAATGCTGAGACACCTAAACGATGCCTTACTGCATCGTTTGCCTTTTGGGAGCACTAAGCGAAATTTGGTTATGTGGCCCTCCCACCTCGTGGGCAAAACATTTTTGTGTCAGAGAGAACATTTTTAAGTTTTAAAGTACATTTCCTGCTATTCTACACATTTTCCCATGGGTCATAGAGAAAATGCTGCAGTTTTAAAGCAAGTTTTCTGCAATTCTACATATTTTTCCATGGGGGAGAGAGAATATTTTTGTACCAGGTCGGTAATTTGGCCATGATTGATACAAGTTTAGATAGCTGGCTAGACTAATTTACCAATCTGGCCTAATTGAGTAACTGTCAGTGGCTGACATAGGAAAACTGCTGATGCACAACCACATTTCGAAATTGCACCTTGTGTATTCTACTATTCTCACTCTCAACTGAGTAAAACATTTGCATATGCCCAGGGCCGGCCCTGCCTAACTGAAATTGTTCTATTATTTTACAGCTATGAGTCTAATGATCAGTGAAGCACACCGTTCAAACTGTAAAAGAACCACATTATTGAAATAATTTGTCTTAGGCCCATGATATCTGTAGCGAAGTGAGCGAGGCGAGGCTCCTTGTTGACCACATGTTCGAGGAGAACCGTGTGGCCTTGGCCCAAGCAAGAGAAAAACTTGACCATATGTCACAGATGACCGCAGATGATAACAACAGCAGAGAGGAGGTCAACTCTGCCCCAGAATGGTCAGTACATGAACTACAAAGCCAATTTCCTTCCCTTTGAACATTTATTTGACTTACTGTAGCTTCCTTTTCTGCCATATAACTGGAGGGTCCCATCCTTCAGCTTTAGGTGGAATTTTACTTATTGAATCTTGGTCTGAGGGCATCTCTGCCTCGAGGGCAGATACAAATGCGATTTTGTTTAGGCAAGTAATCCTAATTGGTTAGGGTAAGGGTTGAGGCAAGGATTAGGGTTTAACCAAATATATATATATATATATACATATATATATTTTTTTAACTTTTATTTAACGAGGCATGTCAGTTAAGAAGAAATTCTTATTTTCAATGACGGCTTAGGAACAGTGCCAGTGCCTTGTTCAGGGGCAGAACGACAGAGTTTTAACCTTGTCAGCTTGGGGATTCGATCTTGCAACCTTTCGGTTATATATGGACATGAAGGTAGGGTTAGGGGTTAGGGTTAGTGTTGAGGCTAGGGTTAGAGTTGAACCAGGATATGGACATGAAGCTAGGGGTTATGGTTAGGTTTGAGGCTAGGGTTAGAGTTGAACCAGGATATGGACATGAAGCTAGGGGTTATGGTTAGGTTTGAGGCTAGGGTTAGAGTTGAACCAGATAATTACATGAAGCTAGGGTTAGGGCAAGGAGTTAAATGTAGAAAATGTATGGAATTGGTTAGGTTTAGGATTGGGCTAAGGGTTGGGGTGAGTTTCAAACCAGCTGCCTTTTGTATGGAAGCACCGGAGAGACCATAGAGAACCTATTTTACATAGTGCCCTTTTGATATGGGCCAAACAAAATTATCACCCCTCTTGTTATTGAGTGAATAATGTTCTGTACTACAGGTTGGACTCTTCCGATGAGTATGCATCTAATGTGCTGTTGCTACAAGAGACGCTGAGGGAATGTGAGATTACCCAGATGGCTCTGGACTGTATCAGAGTCGGGGACAGGCCTTCTCTCTCTGGTAATGTAATGCTGTGTGTGTGTGTGTGTGTGTGTGTGTGTGTGTGTGTGTGTGTGTGTGTGTGTGTGTGTGTGTGTGTGCGAGTGTGCGCGTTGTTGCTACTACGTATGTTTACCCATGTGTGTCTGTTTCTATTTGTGTGACTGAACATTGTGGGATTGAGGGTCTAAATTGTATTGAATGTTGTATTTTCCTGGATATGTGCTGTGTAATCACGTGACATGTACAGTGGGTATCATGAGTATCCACCCCCTTGGACTTGTGTGATTAAATGGATTACGTTTTCATTTGTTGCCAATGATCAACACAAAATACTTTGTAATGTCGAAGTGGAAAAACTATTTAATAATGTTTGAATGAATAATGAAAATAAAACAATACTATACCTTGATCAGATAAGTATTCACCCCCTTCGGCAGCGATTACAGCTGTGAGTCTCCTAGACTACATCTCTAAGAGCTTTACACATGTGGAGATTTTCAAGCAGATTTAAGTCAAAACTGTAACTTGGCCACTCAGGAACATTCACTGTCTTCTTGGTAAGCAACTCCAGTGTTTTAGCTTATTGTCCTGCTGAAAGGTGAATTCCTCTCCTCGGGATTGGTGTAAAGCAGACTGAAGAAGGTTTTCGTCTAGGATTTTGCATGTGATGAGAGCGATCCTGTTTCTTTTTATCCAGAAAAACTGCCCAGTCTTTGTTGACGTCAAGCATACCCATACCATGATGCAGCCACCACCATGCTTGAACATAAGGAGGCAATTACTCAGTGTTCTGTTGGATTTGCCCCAAACTTAAGGCTTTGGATTTAGGCCAAAAAGTGTATTCTTTTGCAGTGTTTTTTGTTGTTGTTCCAGCATTACTTTAGTGCCTTGTTGCATACATTATCCATGTTTAGAAACATTCTGTACATTGTTATTCTTCTTTTCACATATTTAGGTCATTAGTGTGGAGTCACTACAATGTTGTTGATCCATCCTCAGTTTTCTCTGATCACAGATCACAGTCAGTTCAGAAGGACAACTGTATCTTTGATGTGTCCGGGTGGTTTAATATATCATACACAGCATAATTATAAACTTGACAATGCTTAAAGAGATATTTAACTGATTGTCTGATTTGTTATTGTTACCCATCTACCAATCACTGCCCTTTTTTATAAGGCTTTCGAAAAGCTCCCTGGTCTTTGTAGTTGAATCTGTGCTTGAAATTCAACACTTGACTGAAGGACCTTACAGATGTTGTATGTACATAGGAAACATGTCAACCCCTATTATTTCACACATAGTGAGTCCATGTAACTCATTTACATGATTTGTTAAGCCACATTGTATTGCTGAACTAATTTAGCCTTGCCTAAACAAAGGGAGTGAATATGCAACAACTATATTATATTTGTTGCATTTTTATGTATTTCCCAAAAATGTATATATATATTTTTTTACTTTGACATTGTGGAGTATTTCCAGTATTATTGTCTATCAGTGGTCCCCTAACTTTTTATAGTCCCGTATCCCTTCAAACATTCAACCTCCAGCTGCGTACCCCCTCTAGCACCAGGGTCAGCGCACTCTCAATATTGTTCTTTGACATCAATGTAAGCCTGCCACACACACACACACTATACGATACATTTACTAAACATAAGAATGAGTGTGAGTTTTTGTCACAACCCGGCTCGTGGTAAGTGACAAAGAGCTCTTATAGGACCAGGGCACGAATAATAATATAATAATAATCTATCATTTTGCTCTTTATTTAACCATCTTACATATAAAAACCTTATTTGTTCATCAAAAATGGTGAATAACTCACCACAGGTTAATGAGAAGGGTGTGCTTGAAAGGATGCACATAACTCTGCAATGTTGGGTTGTATTGGAGAGAGTCTCAGTCTTAAATAATTTTCCACACACAGTCTGTGCCTGTATTTAGTTTTCATGCTAGTGAGGGCCGAGAATCCACTCTCACATAGGTACGTGGTTGCAAAGGCATCAGTGTCTTAACAGCGCGATTTGCCAAGGCAGGATACTCTGAGCGCAGCCCAATCCAGAAATCTGGCAGTGGCTTCTGATTAAATTAAATTTTTACAGAACCGCTCATGCAATTTCAATGAGGCTCTCTTGTTCAGATATCGGTAAGTGGACTGGAGGCAGGGCATGAAAGGGATAAAGAATCCAGTTATTTGTGTCATCCGTTTTGGGAAAGTACCCAACTCACTCAGGTGCTTCCCTATATCACATTTGACATTATCCGTAAGCTTGAGTTCATTTGAACACAAAAAACATACAATGATGGAAAGACCTGTGTGTTGTCCTTGTTGATGCAGACAGAGAAGAACTCAAACTTCTTAATCATAGCTTCAATTTTGTCCCGCACATTTAATATAGTTGCCGAGTGTCCCTGTAATCCTAGATTCAAAAAACATCACCCAGATAGGCCAGTCGTGTGAGAAACTCGTCATCATGCAAGCGCTTAGACAAGTGAAAATTATGGTCAGTAAAGAAAACTTTAAGTTTGTCTCTCAATTAAAAAAAATGTGTCAATGCTTTGCCCCTTGATAACCAGCGCACTTCTGTATGTTGTAAAAGAGTTACATGGTCGCTGCCCATATCATTGCATAGTGTAGAAAATACACGAGAGTTCAGGGGCCTTGCTTTAACAAAGTTAACCGTTTTCACTGTAGTGTCCAAAACGTCTTTCAAGCTGTCAAGCATTCCCTTGGCAGCAAGAGCCTGTCAGTGGATGCTGCAGTGTACCCAAGTGGCTACGGGAGCAACTGCTTGCACGAGCGTTACCACTCCACTATGTCTCCCTGTCATGGCTTTTGCACCATCAGTACAGATACAGTGGGGCAAAAAAGTATTTAGTCAGCCACCAATTGTGCAAGTTCTCTCACTTAAAAAGATGAGAGAGGCCTGTAATTTTCATCATAGGTACACTTCAACTATGACAGACAAAATGAGGAAAAAAAATCCAGAAAATCACATTGTAGGATTTTTAATGAATTTATTTGCAAATTATGGTGGAAAATAAGTATTTGGTCACATACAAACAAGCAAGATTTCTGGCTCTCACAGACCTGTAACTTCTTCTTTAAGAGGCTCCTCTGTCCTCCACTCGTTACCTGTATTAATGGCACCTGTTTGATCTTGTTATCAGTATAAAAGACACCTGTCCACAACCTCAAACAGTCACACTCCAAACTCCACTATGGCCAAGACCAAACAGCTGTCAAAGGACACCAGAAACAAAATTGTAGACCTGCACCAGGTTGGGAAGACTGAATCTGCAATAGGTAAGCAGCTTGGTTTGAAGAAATCAACTGTGGGAGCAATTATTAGGAAATGGAAGACATACAAGACCACTGATAATCTTCCTCGATCTGGGGCTCCACGCAAGATCTCACCCGTGGGGTCAAAATGATCACAAGAACGGTGAGCAAAAATCCCAGAACCACACGGGGGGACCTAGTGAATGACCTGCAGAGAGCTGGGACCAAAGTAACAAAGCCTACCATCAGTAACACACTACGCCGCCAGGGACTCAAATCCTGCAGTGCCAGACGTGTCCCCCTGCTTAAGCCAGTACATGTTAAGGCCCGTCTGAAGTTTGCTAGAGAGCATTTGGATGATCCAGATGAGGATTGGGAGAATGTCATATGGTCAGATGAAACCAAAATAGAACTTTTTGGTAAAAACTCAACTCGTCGTGTTTGGAGGACAAAGAATGCTGAGCACCATACCTACTGTGAAGCATGGGGGTGGAAACATGCTTTGGGGCTGTTTTTCTGCAAAGGGACCAGGACGACTGATCCGTGTAAAGGAAAGAATGAATGGGGCCATGTATCGTGAGATTTTGAGTGAAAACCTCCTTCCATCAGCAAGGGCATTGAAGATGAAATGTGGCTGGGTCTTTCAGCATGACAATGATCCCAAACACACCGCCTCGGCAACGAAGGAGTTGCTTCAGAAGAAGCATTTCAAGGTCCTGGAGTGGCCTAGCCAGTCTCCAGATCTCAACCCCATAGAAAATCTTTGGAGGGAGTTGAAAGTCCGTGTTGCCCAGCGACAGCCCCAAAACATCACTGCTCTAGAGGAGATCTGCATGGAGGAATGGGCCAAAATACCAGCAACAGTGTGTGAAAACCTTGTGAAGACTTACAGAAAACGTTTGACCTCTGTCATTGCCAACAAAGGGTATATAACAAAGTATTGAGATAAACTTTTGTTATTGACCAAATACTTATTTTCCACCATCATTTGCAAATAAATAAATTAGAAATCCTACAATGTGATTTTCTGGATTTCTTTTTCTCATTTCGTCTGTCATAGTTGAAGTGTACCTATGATGAAAATTACAGGCCTCTCTCATCTTTTTAAGTTGGAGAACTTGCACAATTGGTGGCTGACTAAATACTTTTTTGCCCCACTGTACCAACATGAGCAGCAGTTACGTTTGGCTACATACGGACCATTAGTGGAATTCCCGCGAGAGAGTAACGACTAATGTGATTGGATGTTAATTATTTGACTAGGCTACCTGTATTTGACATTGTATTGTTATTTCGCTGAACACTAGATGGTTTAATTTTATTTTTGGCAGTGAAATGAGGCCACTCAGGCGATAAAAAAACCTCACCCAAATGTATAGCCCCGTTGGAAAATATAAATGGACTGTTTTAAAATGTGAAGATGTTTTTGTTGTTGAAAAAACACTTTTATTTGGCGTACCCCCAACGGCATTGCGCGTACCGTACCCCAGTTTGTGAATAACTGGTCCAGATCAATGACAAAAAAAATCACAAGGAAATAAAATTTTTATAATGCTTTTATTTTTTACTCAATGGGAGGTGAATACTTATAATACCCACGGTCAACTACATATCTTTCATTAGTTTGATGCACTACAGCAGCGTTGGGGTCAATTTGAATAGAAGCCAGTCAATTCAGGAAGTAATCTGAAATTCCAATTCAATAAATTGAAAGAAAAATGCCTTTATTCTCAGTAGCTATATTTCCGTTATCTTGTCCAGTGAGTTTTTTTTGTCGACATTTAGAAAGTTTGCATAGATAATATATTTGACAATTGCCTGCTATGGTGCGTTTCCATGTAACTATCTTGTGTCGATCAAAACAGCTGGACGTAATGACATCACACCTTAAAACCCTAATTTTTCCACAAAAACCTAGTGTATAATAGGAATTAAGTGGTTGAAGTGTTTCCGTTACCCATTTAGGCAAATTGCGCGTTAAATAATTGGCGATCGCCTGTATGCCCTCCCACCTATCTGTTTCATGTCTCAGGTAGCCCGCAAAAGCCAGCATGGATAGAATGCAGGAATTTACTAATATATGCCATATTCTAATCATTTTCATGTGCCAACATATCTCCACGGTCTGTGCCATGACAAAACCTGTAATTGGATGGTGAAACTTGCATCCAGCCGACCTGAAAAGCAAGTCGAAGCAATTCAGCCATTCTTGAAAGTCAGGACAAGAATCCTGAAAAGAAACATTATAGTTGGAAAATAGATTTAGCAGGCATTGCTAAATTGTTGGCATTTAGAATTTCCATTACACATGTCACAAAGATTTTTTGGGTGACATTGCTTTTGTCGAATAAACCTGGATTAATGGAATCCTGCCTATAGACTTCTTCAATTCGACTTGACCCCAATCCTGCACTACAGTACCCATACTATGCTTTCCTCTACCCCTCTCTCAGACTGTGACACAACTCCAGAGTTGGATGAGATTTTGGGGAAAGGTGAGGGAGTGAAAAGCGTTGGCCAGCAACTTTTATTGCTGCAAGACCAGGTGAGATGTCCAAACAGGGACCTGGGTGTGGTGTGACTAACTAGCCTATAGCTAGCTAGCTAAGCCATGAAGTAGAACCTTCAATGTGCACAATCAGCATTTCTCAATGCTAAGGGCCTTGACGGGACAACCATGTTTGTAGAGGATGTTTTCAGAGGGGTTCTCATCCACTCTACTCTTGGTTGTCTTACTGTTTGTTGTCTCAGTGTTACTGTCTCTTCTATCCCCTGTTGGCAGCTGAAACAGGTGAGAGAGGAGAACAGGAAGGTCATAGAGAACTACACTTCAGAGAGGACCATGAGGAAGAAGTACTACAACATGGTGGAGGACATGAAAGGTAGTTCTCTATCTACGTAATTGACTAGGTTTGAACGCGGGTCTTCTGCATGGCGTTGGACTAGTAACCGAAAGGTTGCAAGTTCAATTCCCCGAGCTGACAAGGTACAAATCTGTTGATCTGCCCATGAACAGGCAGTTAACCAACTGTTCCTAGGCCGTCATTGAAAATAAGAATGTGTTCTTAACTGACTTGCCTAGTTAAATAAAATAAAAGGTAAAATAAAAAAAATAAAAAATGCCACAATACTATTTTAGCTGAGCTAGCGTAGGTGTAAGTTCAGTACTGTACAGTTTGGGGACAGTGGCGTCGCTTGACCTTTGCAGGGGTTTTGTTGTGTGTTGCAGGTAAAATCCGGGTGTTCTGTCGGATACGGCCCATGAGCCGCGCCGAGGCAGCTCAGGGAGGGGCCATCGCCGTGGGGCGTCTGGACGATTACTCTGTTACAGTGGAAACCTCAAGGGGGCCGAGAGAGTTCCAGTTCGACCGGGTATTCAGTGGCGAGAGCTCCCAGGAAGATGTGTTCCAAGACACCAGCAGGTGATGCTGCCAATCTTAACATCCTTTTACTGGCTCAAATGGTTCATTTTGATTTGATTTGGGAAGCGGAAATGTTCATATCTGAACCAAAGGAAACAGGAAAGGAGGTATCCTCCCCTTTCAAAACTTCTTCCAAAGCCCATCCTTAGACCCCATTACCCCTGTGTCAGATTCAATAAGTCTGTCACGAAATACAGTATAGAGCACTGTGATTGGTTTGGTGGAGGTGGGGGAACTGGAAATGTATTCAAAGGTCTTCTGTAAATTTTTAGTTTTGTGCTTATTGTACGCACCATTGAAACTTAACTAGGGTTGCAAAGGGAGGCTATATTACTGGAAACTTTCAAAGTTTACCAGTAAACTACCAGAATTTTGGTATCCTTCTTTTTGTGAACAATTATTTATTTGTTTTTCTTGCATGTCTTAGACAATTACAGTTTCAAGATATTCATATGTACAGTTCAATAGGGGGTACATCTATCATACAATTATCTAGTGGCCCTTTTGAGTACTTCAGAGTATTACAGGTGTCTGGTGTTATCTTATTATTTACATAATACTTAATTACTTATTTACATAAGTATTCAGACCCTTTGCTATGAGACTTGAAATTGAGCTCAGGTGCATCCTGTTTCCATTTATCATCCTTGAGATGTTTCTTCAACTTGATTGGAGCCCACCTGTGGTAAATTCAATTGATTGGACATGATTTGGAAAGGCAACCTGTCTATATAAGGTCCCACTGTTGACAGTGCATGTCAGAACAAAAACAAAGCTATGAGGTCAAAGGAATTGTCCGTAGATCGCTGAGACAGGATTGTGTCGAGGCACAGATCTGGGGATGGGTATCAAAACATTTCTGCAGCATTTAAGGTCCCCAAGAACACAGTGGCCTCCATAATTCTTAAATGGAATAAGTTTGGAACCACCAAGACTCTTCCTAGAGCTGGCCGCCCGGCCAAACTGAGCAATCGGGGAGAAGGGCCTTGGTCAGGGAGGTGACCAAGAACTCGATGGTCACTCTGACACAGCTCAAGAGTTCCTCTGTGGAGAGGGGATAACCTTTGAGAAGGACAACCATCTCTGCAGCACTCCACCAATCAGGGGTTTATGGTAGGTAGAGTAGAGAAGCTACTCCTCAGTAAAATGCACATGACAGCCCACTTGGACTTTGCCAAAAGGCACCTAAAGACTCTCAGATCATGAAGAACAAGATTCTCTGGTCTGATGAAACCAAGATTGAACTCTTTGGCCTGAATTCCAAGCATCACGTCTGGAGGAAACCTGGCACCATCTCTATGGTGAAGCATGGTGGTGGCAGCATCATGCAGCGGGGATGTTTTTCAGCGGGGGACTGGGAGACTAGTCAGGATTGAGGGAAATATTTGTTCAGTTTGGCCGTGCCGCCAGCTCTAGGAAGATTCTTAGTGGTTCCAAACTTATTCCATTTAAGAATGATGGAGGCCACGGTTTTCTTGGAGCCCTTCAATGCTGCAGATGTTTTTTGGTACCCTTCCCCAGATCTGTGCCTTGACACATTCCTGTCTCGGAACTCTACGGACAATTCCTTCGACCCAATGACTTGTTTTTTTTGTCTCTGACAAACACTGTCAACTGTGGAACCTTATATAGACAGGTGTGGGCCTTTCCAAAGCATATCCAATCAATTGGATTTACCACAGGTGGACTCCAATCAAGTTGTAGAAACATATCAAGGATGATAAATGGAAACAGGATGCACCTGAGCTCAATTTCGAGTCTCATAGCAAAGGGTCTGCAAAAATGTGTACAAACCTGTTTTTGCTTCGTCATTATGGCATTGTGTGTAGAAAACAATTTAATACATTTTGAACTCAGGCTGTAACACAACAAAATGTGGAAAAAGTCAAGGGGTCTGAATACTTTCCGAAGGCACTGTAAAAACATTTTTGACTGCACAGGGCCTTTGAGAATCCCTGTTTGAACCAGTCTCTTTTCCAGGCTGATCCAGTCAGCCATCGACGGCTTCAACGTGTGTATCTTTGCGTACGGTCAGACAGGCTCCGGAAAGACCTTCACCATGGTGGGTGACAGAGACCAAAAAAGCCCAGGCATCATGCCTAGAGCGTTCAATTCCGTATTTGACATCCTCCAGGAGAATGCCACCAAGTTTGACTTCAAGGTGAGGGCTGTGAAGTCTTTCTGAGCGATGAGAAACAATTTCCTATTGTATATCAGCAACATGAAGCAAATATACTTTATAGTAAACATGAAATGACTCTCCTCTCCTCCATCCTGTCCTTTTTGCTCCTCTCATCGCTCCTTTCCTCTCGTCTCTTCTGTGTTACTCTCTTCCTAGGTCTCGGTCTACATGTTGGAACTGTATAATGACCGGCTCCAGGACCTCTTTGTGAGCGGGGCCGAGGCCCAGAGCAGGCGGGTGGAGATTAAAAGGAACAGAAAGGGGCTTGTGTTTGCCCAGGGAGCAGAGACAAAGGAGGCCTCCAGCGCCGGGGAGCTCTTCGCCATGTTTCAGCAGGCTTGCGCCAACCGCCATAACGCAGCCACCAGTATGCCCAAACGCCCACTCCCAACTTCAATAGTGCCCTGTTAAATGGTTTGGAATAATTGGTTTAGTCACAGACAGATTGAGTGGATGGTAGGTACATCATTACAGAACTGAGCTCAGAGAGAGAGAGAGCTGCTAAGCAAGGCATATGTAAGAGGAGATATTGGGGTCTTAACAGAATGACTGGCTCTTTCATTTACTTCAAGGGTTAATGTGGCAACCATGATACCATACTTCACAATTCTACCTCATGTCATAATGCTGTTTCTCTGACAAAATATGATACAATCAGAAAATAGGAGTAAAGTAAACAGGAAATAAATCTATATACAGACATTGAAAACTATTTTAGGAGTTTTGATTTAAAAAGGCTTACTTCTTTTCCTCTGTGTGGTTGATGCAGAGATGAATGTGGAGAGCTCTCGTTCCCACCTGATCATTGGAATCATGGTGGAGAGCAGGAATCTGACCAATGGGAGTGTGAGCTTTGGGAAGTTGAGTCTGGTGGATCTGGCAGGGAGCGAGAGAGCAGCCAAGACTGGGGCAAAAGACGACCAGCTCAAGGTTATTAGGTTACCCTGTTAAATTTCAGGCATAAAGCTTTATATATCACAGGCATTTATGTGGGTGGGCTGTTTACAACTAACAGTTGACATTTTTTCCCATGGATATCATTGTTGAATCATCCTCCCTCTCGCTCTATCTCTCGCTGTTTCTCTCTCTCTCTGTCAGTTCAATTTGCTTTATTGGCATGACGTAACAATGAACTTATTGCCAATGCTTACTTTGGATATTTACAATATGAAAATAATAAGAATTAAAATTCTCAACGGGACAACAGTAACAACAATAACCAAGGCTCTCTGTCTCTCTCTCTCCCTTCCTCCTCTTTCTATAGGAGGCTAACTCCATTAACAAGTCTCTGAGTGCTCTTGGAGATGTGATCTCGGCCCTGTCCTCGGACCTGCCGCATATCCCCTACAGGAACAGCAAGCTCACCCAGATCATGCAGGACTCGCTGGGCGGCAACGCCAAGACGCTCATGGTCGTCAACGTCTCGCCTTCCGACTGCAACCTGGACGAGACGCTCACCTCCCTTATGTGAGAGAGTTTTCCCAGTACACGTACCCCATAAAACTCAAACCCTAAACACCCGGCCCCCCACCGACAAACACTTCTAACAAACTCTGATATAAAAAGAGAAACCCATGCCCATAGTAAAAAATGCTGAAATCACATCCCTCCATCCTTACCAGGCTGGAGCTCCAGGAAATGGTTAAAACTGTAGTACTAAGCCCCCAAGACGCACCCTCCAAAATGGCACCCTTGTGCACTATAGGGGAATTGGGTGCAATTTCAAAGTTGCCCTTGCTTGGGTTGTTCTTGTTTGTGGGATTTTGTTTGTGTGATGCGTAGTGAAACGTACCAAGTATGTGACACGAACCATCTCTGTAACACGCATGTAAATCGTACCATAATGTATACGTACCATCTCTGTAACACGTATGTAACACATACCATAATGTAACATGTACGATAATGTAACACATACCATCTCTCCATACTATTTATCCTCTAGCTATGCCACTCGAGTGAAGACCATAACCAACATTGCACAAAGAAACCTGGAGAGTAAAGAGATAGCCCAGCTCAAAGAGGTAAGGTTTATTTTCTTCACACTTCTTCACACTTTTTTTGCAGTATGCAGCTAAAACTCCTCTTCTCGAGTACGTAATGTCTGGGATATTAATTGACTAATGACCCAAGACGACTATCATAAAGAGCAATATATTGGCAAACTGAGGAACCTAAGGCATGCCGTTGTAACACGTGGGATATGATCCTGGGTCTAACGCGTGGGAAACCAACGTCTTGACCATTAGACCAAGAGGAATTTCCCTCTTGGCCCAAGGGCCGACACTGATTTTGAAGTCACAGAAGGAGCGACCCATCACGTGACCATGAGCAACCATGGCCGACTCATATCCACTACACCATCACGCATGCACACACATGCATACACACACACCAGTTTTAATCGGGCAATGATGAATTCTCTGTCAAAACAAATGTACAGAGTACAAGCTCCACTCATGACCCTTGTCTCTCGTTTTAATCCTTTCTTTCTCTATTTCTGGCAGGTGATCATGAAGTTGAGGTCAGGACAGCCAGTGGAGGATGAGGAGGTCTAATTCCAGGCTGTGGGAATTGGATCTACAGTGCCTTCAGAAAGTATTCAGACCCCTTGACTTATTCCACATTTTGTTGTGTTACAGCCTGAGTTCAACATTTATTAAATATATATTTTTTTATCTCAGACATCTACATTCAATACCACACAATGACAAGGTAAAAACATGTTTTTAGACATTTATTGAAAATACAGAAATATCTCATTTACATAAGTATTCACACTCCTGAGTCAATACATGCTCGAATCCCCTTTGGCAGTGATTACAGCTGTGAGTCTTTATGGGTAAGTCTCGAACAGGCTTACATCCACAGTGTAATTAATAACTTCACCATGTTTTTACATTTTCACCCATCTACCAATAGGTGCCCTTCTTTCTGAGGCATTGGAAAACATCCCTGGTCTTTATGGTTGAATCTGTATTTGAAATTCACTGCTCGACGGAGGGACCTTACAGATATTTGTATATGTGGGGTACAGAAATGAGGTAGTCATTAAAAAATCATATTAAACACTATTATTGCAAATAGAGTGAGTCCATGCAAATTATTATGTAACTTCTTAAGCAATTGTAGGGTCCCAAATTTTGGCTTGCCATAACAAAGGGGTCGAATACTTATTGACTCAAGACATTTCAGCTTTTCATATTTAATTAATTTGTAAAAATAAAAAAACATAATTCCACTTTCACATTATGGGGTATTGTGTGTAGGCCAGTGACACAATCTCAATTTAATCAGTTTTAATTTCAGGCTTTAACACAAGAACATTTTGAAAAAGTCAAGGAGTGTGAAGGCACTGTATGTAAGTAAGGAGTCAGATAAACATTCTCTTCAATCAACGTGTTTGCAGCTTTTGTGCTCTGCTGGATGAGAAGAGCCTTGCTGAGTGATGTGTGTGTGTGTCGTTACAGCATCTGTGTTTATTTATAAATGTGTATGAATACACTTGCATGCTTTGGGTGTTTCGGTAATATGCATGAATGCGTGCGTGTATGCACTGTATGTCTACTGTCTGTCTGGGGGCTAGGTTTAGGTCTGGGGGACATTGCCTGCAGGGTGTTAATGGAGGACCCTGAACAGCAGAATGAGGCCCACAGGGGCCCCTGGAGGACCAGCGGGGCAATTAGGGAATTAGGGCTCGCTTGGCAGGTAGAGACCCGTGCTGAATTGCTCATGACCAGCCAATGTCACGCAGTCAGAACCCATAGCAGGGAACAGACAGGGTCACACTCATACACACAAAGGCTCAGTAGTATTGGTTTTGTTGGGGGGGCACTAACTGGCACTTTCAAAAAAGTGTGTCATCACTGGTGAGGTTGATTCCACTGGTTTTCCCTTCCACTTGTTTCTCTTTCACTTATGTCTTACTTTTTCTGGTGTTAGATGTGTTGAATATACAGTACAGTGTGTCCCAGCAGGTGTCAATAAAAAATATTTTAAACACAAATTCAAATCCAAAATGTGCTTGTCTGTTGAGTGTGAGAAGGTAATTTTGTTCCCCTAGGTTATGAACTTATTTTTATAAACCAATTTTTATGCTTGCTTTCTATTTTGATACAGAGTGATCTTAGAGTGGACTAGGTCACTTTAGGGGTAATTTTATTTATAAATGAATATAAAACTAATGATTTTATCACTTTATTATTTTATCACATTATTATTTTATCATCATTTTTGGTTGTCTTATTTCTCAAATAAATATAAATCTGTCGTGTCATCTGAGTTCAGCACAGCTGGTACAAGAAAATATGACAATCAAGACTAGAATGATTAAGTCCCATGAGCTCATTGGTGCTACGTGTTCTGTTTCCTCTTCTCCATTCTTCTCAGTCCTCTATATGTTACTCTGCTCCGAAAATTCTATTAGAAGTGTTTAAAATATCACCCTAGTTGTAAAGTATGTTCTCTGTTTCAAACTTAATTGAGTCGGAGTTGTTTTAGAATGTTATCTGTACAACCTCAGTGGAATGTTCACTGTAATGTTGAGCTCGAGCTGCTAGTTCTTCGTGTTGTTTTTTTGCATTGTGCTAGGGTCAGTGCTATCCGGGATGTCCCTACCCTAAACCCTAACCTTAACCCCTACGTCCCAAGGATCCCAGATAGCACGGACCATTATGCTAGCTTTGTATCCTAGCTAGTATGTTAGTATTTCAACTGTCAGTATTCTGTTATTTCATGTAGAAATAACTATGCACTGTGCTCTCACTGTTGAGGCACTAAGCGTTATTGCTTTACTCAGTCCCTCCAGGATTTTGCAGCGTTTTTTTTGGTGATAGTTGCAGGACATAATGATGGATTTTGCTTCAGCAATAATTACATTTTGCATGGCAATTTGCAATGATTTTGTCCAATTTGTCGCGAAAATGCACTGACGAGGGAAAAGGTTTGTTGACATGTTGCATGATTGAACCATTTTTGCGGTTAAAGCGTGGTGATTGGTTAAAATATGCATTCCCTCACATTATGTGTGAATTTCTTAATTTTGCTAAAAATGTTGCTATTCAGAATAGTGAAATCCTGGGGGGACTGTTTACTGTCCAACAGGCATGGATGCAGTTGACAGACATTGAATGCATGTATGGTATCTTATTATGTGAGCATGAAACACAAGTTTTTATAACTGTGTTTTCAAATTATAATATTCTACTGTATGGTGTATCTAAATTGTGGAGCCACGTGCATTGTATGTGCATGCGATTCTGCTACACTCTTAGAAAAAAAAGGTGCTATCTAGAACATAAAACAGTTCTTCAGCTGTCCCCATAGAATAACCATTTCAAAAACCCTTTTTGGTTCCAGGTAGAACCCTTTTGGTTCCAGGTAGAACCCTATTGAGTTCCATGTAGAACCCTTTCTAGCATCCCGGAGTTGCCTCTTCACTGTTGACGTTGAGACTGGTGTTTTGCGGTTACTATTTAATGAAGCTGCCAGTTGAGGACTTGTGAGGCGTCTGTTTCTCAAACTAGACACTAATGTACATGTCCTCTTGCTCAGTTGTGCACCGGGGGCCTCCCACTCCTCTTTCTATTCCGGTTAGGGCCAGTTTGCGCTGTTCTGTGAAGGGAGTAGTACACAGAGTTGTACGAGATCTTCAGTTTCTTGGCAATTTCTCGAATGGAATAGCCTTCATTTCTGGCCATTTTGAGCCTGTAATCGAACCCACAAATGCTGATGCTCCAGATACTCAACTAGTCTAAAGAAGGCCAGTTTTCTTGCTTCTTTAATCAGAACAACAGTTTTCAGCTGTGCTAACATAATTGCAAAAAGGTTTTCTAATGATCAATTAGCCTTTTAAAATGATAAACTTGTATTAGCTAACACAACGTGCCATTGGAACACAGGAGTGATGGTTGCTGATAATGGGCCTCTGTACGCCTATGTAGATATTCCATAAAATATCTGCCATTTCCAGCTACAATAGTCATTTACAACATTAACAATGTCTACACTGTATTTCTGATCAATTTGATGTTATTTTAATGGACAGTTTTTTAAAATTTTCTTTCAAAAACAAGGGCATTTCTAAGTGACCCAAAACTTTTGAACAGTAGTGTATGTATATATAATCATGAAACAAAACACTTTGCCTTTATTTTTCCCAGAGACTTCTTTCTTCCTGTCTGCTTGATAGACGGGGAACCCCGCCTGCTGAATGGATGAGGACAATATATCCGGAGAGGGCCATGATTCCGTAAAATAGAGTATGTTACACTCCAGGATGTCTCTCTGGAAGGATATCCTTGCCCTAAGCTTGTCTACTTTATTGTCCAGGTACTGAACGTTAGCGAGTAATATACTCGGAAGCGGTGGAGGGTATGCACGCCACCTGAGTCTGACTAGGACCTGACTTGCTTCCTCTTCTCCGGCATCTGCGTTTTGGTGGAACACCCGGCATGAATAAAGCTGCCTTAGCAAGTTCAAACAAAGAAAGTTTCTGCTCGTATTTCTGGTGAGTGAGCGCCAATCTAATGTCCAAAAGGTATTTTCGGCTCTATGGCTCTAGTTTAGGGTTATCTTTAACATAACTGAAGCTCACAGATACCTTTATAGCTATGGTCCCTCTCTATTAGGGCTGGGCGCTATACTGTATTTTACTATATATCGGTATTGATGCATGGACTGGTTTAGGTTTTTGCTTTACCTTCTATAACGCTATTTGAATGTTTGGTTTGTTAAATGTGATATGCCGTGTGTATCGTCCATTTTTGTAGTTTACTCTGCTACTTGAGTCATCTCTCTCTGCTCTCTCTCTCTCTATGCCGCTTTCCACACAGACATAGCCCAGCCCCCTGTCACTCAAGGAGTGCATTTGTTATTGCTTGACCACTTTCAGCATTCAGTCTCCATGGTCAATGTAGCTCAAGCAACAATCTTAATGAAAACTATGCTCTTTTCACTGCTTCCTAATATAAATCAACTAGCGTTCTTTAATTACACTATTAGTCTATGTTTCTGTAAACAGCTAAATCGTGTTAGATGCTAATGCTAATAAATGTACTGAGTCAGAGCAAACTAGTTATACAGCCTGATAATACCAGTGATGGTGTAGTTTACATCCAGGAAGTATTTCTCCTTTGCTAAAATAATCAATCTGCAATCTCCATAGACAAACATTGGCAGTGGAATGGCCTTACTGAAGAGCTCAGTGACTTTCAACGTGGCACCGTCATAGCATGCCACCTTTCCAACAAGTCGGTTCGTCAAAGTTCAGCCCTGCTAGAGCTGCCCCCGGTCAACTATAAGCGCTGTTATTGTGAAGTGGAAACGTCTAGGGGCAATAACGGCTCAGCCGTGAAGTGGTAGGCCACACAAGCTCATATAACGGGACCGCCGAGTGCTGATGCGCGTACCACGTACAAATCTGTCCTCGGTTGCATCACTCACTACCAAATTCCAAACTGCCTCTGGAAGCAACTTCAGCACAAGAACTGTTCGTTGGGAGCTTCATTAAATGGGTTTCCATGACCGAGCAGCCACACACAAGTCTAAGATCACCATGCGCAATTCCAAGCGTCGGCTGGAGTGGTGTAAAGCTCGCCGCCATTGGACTCTGGAGCAGTGAAAACGAGTTCTCTGGAGTGATGAATCACACCATCTGGCAGTCCGACGGACGAATCTGGGTTTGGCGGATGACAGGTGAACACTAGCTGCCCGAATGCATAGTGTCAATTGTAAAGTTTGATGGAGGAGGAATAATGGTCTGGGGCTGTTTTTCAGGGTTCGGGCCAGGCCCATTCCAATGAAGGGAAATCTTAACGCTACAGCATACAATGCCATTCTATATACGATTCTGTGCTTCCAACTTTGTGGCAACAGTTTGAGGAAGGCCCTTTCTTGTTTCAGCATGACAATACCCCCGTGCACAAAGCAAGTTCCATTCAGAAATGGTTTGTCAAGATCGGTGTGGAAGAACTTGACTGGCCTGCGCAGAGCCCTGACCTCAACCCCATCGAACACCTTTGGGATGAATTGGAACTCCGACTGCGAGCAAGGCCTAATCGACCAACATCAGTGCATGACCTCACTAATGCTCTTGTGGCTGAATGGGAGCAAGTCCTCGCAGCAATGTTCCAACATCTAGTGGAAAGCCTACCCAGAGGAGTGGAGGCTGTTTTAGCAGGAAAGGGGGGACCAACTCCATATTAATGCCCATGATTTTGGAATGAGATGTTCGACAAGCAGGTGTCCAAATAATTTGGGCCATGTAGTGTATATTGCAGATTATTACTATAGGTTCATGATATTGTAATAGTACTTTGTTTCTACCTCGTTACCTACCCCCCCACTCACAGAATTACAAAAGATCCTGAGAGCAATCACAATTACCATTCAGATACTCACCTGGATCAGACCGTTTGGAATAGACTGTCTGGAAAAGAATGTGAGCTGGCCACTCCAGTCAACAGGACACACATCAACTCACCATGGAATAGGTGGAGATAACACAGTTGATTGGGTTGATTAATTATCGTCTGATTAAGTCAGGAAGTGTTTCTCATTAGAATGTTCAGCTAAATTACTCTTGCAGTATTGAAAAAGGACAGCTAGCTATTACACTTCCAATAAGGTGCAGTCTGCAATATTACTCTTGCAGTATGTCATGTATTATGTATTGTTAGTCATAGGTATGTACTGTATCTATCCAATAGACAGATACACATTATGTAGCTAAATAGATACATTGTACTACCACACACAGCATACTGCACAAGTAATACCATATTGCAGGACTGCACCTTATTGCAAGCAACTGTAATAGCTGTCCTCATCCATAAATAAGTTTTGAACAATTCACAAAGACAGATAGCTACACAACAGCTAGCTAAACAGATACACATACAGTGCGTTCGGAAAGTATTCAGATCTTGACTGCCATTTTCAAGACTTGCCATAGATTTTCAAGCCGATTTAAGTCAAAACTAACTAGAAAGAAAATAAGAAAATATAAATAAAAATGAAATATTAAATTTACATAAGTATTCAAACCGTTTAGGGGCAGCAGGTAGCCTGGCGGGAAGGAGTGTTGGGCCAATAACCGAAAGGTTGGTGGATTGAATCCCGAGCTGACAATGTAAAAATATCTCGTTCTGCCCCTGAGCAAGGCACCTACTGTACTTCGCTACTTTCATCTTTGCCTCGATCCTGACTAGTCTCCCAGTCCCTGCCGCTGAAAAACATCCCCACAGCATGATGCTGCCACCACCATGCTTCACCGTAGGGATGGTAACAGGTTTCCTCCAGACGTGACGCTCAGCATTCAGGCCAAAGACTTCAATATTGGTTTCATCAGACCAGAGAATCTTGTTTCTCATGGTCTGAGAGTCTTTAGGTGCCTTTTGGCAAACTCCAAGAGGGCTGTCATGTCGTTTTTTGGGGAGTGGCTTCCGTCTGGCCACACTACCATAAAGGCCTGATTGGTGGAGTGCTGCAGAGATGGTTGTCCTTCTGGAAGGTTCTCCCATCTCCACAGAGGAACTCTGGAGCTCTGTCAGAGTGACCATCAAGTTCTTGGTCACTTCCCTGACCAAGGCCTTTCTCCCCCGATTGCTCAGTCTGGCCAGGCGGCCAGCTCTAGGAAGATTCTTGGTGGTTCCAAACTTCTTCCATTTAAGAATGATGGAGGCCACTGTGTTCTTGGGGACCTTCAATCCTGCACTTTTTCTTTTTCTAGTACCCTTCCCCAGATCTTTGCCTGTCTCGGAGCTCTACGGACTATTCCTTCGACCTCAAGGCTTGGTTTTTGCTCTGACATGCACTGTCAACTGTGGGACCTTATATAGACAGGTGTGTTCCTTTCCAAATCATGTTCAATTTACGACAGGTGGACTCCAATCAAGTTGTAGAAACATCTCGAGGATGATCAATGGAAACAGGTTGCACCTGAGCTCAATTTTGAGTCTCATAGCAAAGGGTCTGAATACTTATGTAAATAAGGTATTTTTATTTTTTTGAAATGTGCAAAAAAAAATAAAAAAACTGTTTTTGCTTCGTCATTATGGGTTATTGTGTGTAGGTTGATGAGGAACTGTGTTTATTTAATCCATTTTATAATAAGGTTGTAACGTAAGAAAATGTGGAAAAAGTCAAGGGGTCTGAATTCTTTCCCAAAGGCACTGTATAAACGTTTTTGATTTCACAGGGCCTTTAACTACTTCGGGATCGGTGTCCCATCCACCCATCCACGGGACGGTTTCGCTAATACCATGCGATTAGCATGAGGTAGTAAGTGACAAGAACATTTCCCAGGACATAGACATAACTGATATTGACAGAAAGCTTAAATTCGTGTTAATCTAACTGCACCGTTCAATGTACAGTAGCTATTACAGTGAAAGAATACCATGCTATTGTTTGAGGAGAGTGCACAGTTTTGAACATGAAAAGTTATTAATAAACATATTAGGTATATTTGGGCAGTCTTGATACAACATTTTAAACAGAAACGCAGTGGTTCATTGGATCAGACTAAAACTTTGCACACACACTGCTTCCATCTAGTGGCAAATATCGTTATGGCCTTTCTCTTGCATTTCAAAGATGATGGTACAAAAAAATACAAAAGACGGTTGGTTTCTTATTTTTATTATCTTTTACCAGATCTATTGTGTTATATTCTCCTACATTCCTTTCACATTTCCAAAAACGTTTCCTTTCAAATGGTACCAAGAATATGTATATCCTTGCTTCAGGGCCTGAGCTACAGGCAGTTAGATTTGGGTGTCATTTTAGGCGAAAATTTTAAAAAGGGGCGGATGCTTAAGAGATTTTAAGCATCCCTGTTTGAACCATTCTCTTTTCCAGGCTGATCCAGTCAGCCATTGACGTCTTCAAATCAAATCAAATGGTATTTGTCACATGCACCGAATACAACAGGTGTAGACCTTACAGTGAAATGCTTACTTACGAGCCCCTAAACGTGTGTATCTTTGTGTACGGTCAGACAGGCTCCGGAAAGACCTAAGGCTGTAACGTAACAAAATTTTGACAAAGTCAAGGGGTCTGAATACTTTCTGAATGCACTGTACCTCTTGAGCGTTTCTTTCTACGCATCTTTTAACCGGCTGAAGCGATCCTCTCCTTGCATGACAATATGTTGTGTATTTCTCCATCTCTTTTCTGCTCTTTTCTGTTCAGTCTCCATTGCTGCCACAAATAAAAATGAAAAGGACGGCACAAAATAGCCTAACTCTACCAGCACGTCTCCCTCCTCCATACTTAAAAATGCCAGTCACCAAGGATCACAACAATGTCGCTGTCGAAATATTTGCAGTTTTTCCCGCAAATTGAACATAGTCCTGTTTCCAGTTCCTCGTAAATAAAAAAACAACCAAGAAGGAACAAGTCTAGTTCGTGCTGGTTGCAGTTCGGCCCAGCACGATTTGGTTCCTCTAGTGGAACTGCACCATAACTGAACAAAAAAAGTGTACAAATGGGTGGGTTTTAAGAATAATTATGACTTTTTCGCTGTGTTAACTAGTGATAAGCCTATACTAGCTAGCAAAGTATATTGTATCAAATAAAATACAATTGTATTAGTCGCATACACATATTTAGCAGATGTTATTGCAGATGTAGAGAAATGATTGTGTTCCTAGCTCCAACAGTGCAGTAGTATCTAACAATACACAACAATACACACAAATCTAAAACTTCGAATGTAATTAATAAATATAGAAACATTAGGATGAGTATAATATATATATAAGTGTGTGTGAAGGGATGTATAGACATTGGACAGCATGTGGATAGAATATGTAGCATATCTGAAGAATATGTGGATAGAATAGCATATGAACAGGAATAGTTGAATAGGATGGCCTTGACTAGAATACAGTATTAACATATGAAATTGATAAAACAGTATGTAAACATTATTAAAGTGACCAGTGTTCCATTATTAAAGTGACCAGTGTCCCATATCTATGTACATAGGACAGCAGCCTCTAAGGTGCAGGGATGACTAGCCACGTGGTAGCCGGCTAGTGACAGTTCAGGGCAGGGTACTGGGTGGAGGCCGGCTAGTGATGGCTATTTAACAGTCTGATGGCCTTGAGATAGAAGCTGTTTTTCACTCTCTCAGTCCCAGCTTTGGTGCACCTATACTGACCTTGCCTTATGGATGATAACGGGGTGAACAGGCCATGGCTCGGGTGGCTGAGGTCCTTGATGATCTTCTTGGCCTCCCTTTGACACCTGGTGCTGTAGATGTCAGGCAGTGTGCTCCCGGTGATATGTTGGGCTGACCGCAACCCCCTCTGGAGAGTTCTGCGGTTGCGGACAGTGCAGTTGCTGTACCATGCGGTGATACAGCCCGACAGGATGCTCTCAATGGGGCATCTGTAAAAGTTTGTGAGGGTCTTAAATTGTATTGTTTATTTTTGTCATAAAAATATATCCGTAAAATATATAATTTATATAATTTGTTTTACCATCTAAAGGTTCAGGGCTGGACCAAAGAGCCAAAACAGCCTTAAGCTAGTGTTACAGTGCTTTAGGAGGATAGCACTAGTGCTAACACAGCCTCTATCATTACAGTGTTTATCCCTGGTCAAAACATTGCCTGAAACAGTATAGTGTAAGAAGAACCCGTGGCGACCTGTCATTTAGTGCAGAGACCCACCTGTTAAGCTAAAAAAATATATACAGTACTAGTCAAAAAATGTGGACACACCTACTCATTCAAGGCCTTTTCTTTATTTGACTATTTTCTATATTGTAGAATAATAGTGAAGACACATGGAATCATGTAGTGAAGACACATGGAATCATGTAGTAACCAAAAAAGTGTTAAACAAATCAAATGCGTTTGAGCCAATCAGTTGTGTTGTGACATGGTAGGGGTGGTATACAGAAGATAGCCCTGTTTGTAAAAGACCAAGTCCATATTATGGCAATAACAGATCAAATAAGCAAAGAGAAACAACAGTTCATCATTACTTTAAGACATGAAGGTCAGTCAATTCGTAAAATGTCAAGAACTTTGAATGTTTGTTCAAGTGCAGTCACAGAAAACATCAAGTGCTATGATGAAACTGGCTCTCATGAGGACCACCACAGAAAAGAAGACCCAGAGTTACTTCTGCTGCAGAGGATAAGTTCATTAGAGTTACCAGCCTCAGAAATTGTAGCCCAAATAAATGCTTCACAGAGTTCAAGTAACAGACACATCTCAACATCAACTGTTCAGATGAGACTGTGTGAATCAGGCCTTGAATTGCTGCAAAGAAACCACTACTAAAGGACACCAATAAGAAGAAGAGACTAGCTTGGGCCAAGAAACAGGAGCAATGGACATTAGACCGGTGGAAATCTGTCCTTTGGTCTGATGAGTCAAAATGTGAGATTTTTGGTTCCAACCGCTGTGTCTTTGAGACGCAGAGTAGGTGAACAGATGATCTCCACATGTGTTGTTCCCACCGTGAATCATGGAGGAGGAGGTGTGATGGTGTGGGGGTGCTTTGCTGTTGACACTGTTGGTGATTTATTTAGAATTCCAGGCACACCTAACCAGCATGGCTACCACAGCATTCTGCAGCGATACACCATCCCATCTGGTTAGCGCTTAGTGGGACTATCATTTGTTTTTCAACAGGACAATGACCTAACACACCTCCAGGCTGCGTAAAAGCTATTTGACCAAGAAGGAGAGTGACGGAGTGCTGCGTCAGATGACCTGGCCTCCACAATCACCCGACCTCAACCCAATTGAGATGGTTTGGGATGAATTGAACTGCAGAGTGTAAGAAAAGCAGCCAACAAGTGCTCAGCATATGTGGGAACTCCTTCAAGACTGTTGGAAAAGCATTCTAGGTGAAGCTGGTTGAGAGAATGCCAAGAGTATGCAAAGCTGTCATCAAGGGAAAGGGTGGCTACTTTGAATAATACATTTTTTGGTTACTACATGATTCCATATGTGTTATTTCATAGTTTTGATGTCTTCACTATTATTCTACGTTGTAGAAATAGTAAAAATAGGCCTACATCTGAAATTAGATGTAGGCCTATCCGTGGCTATAGGCTACCTGCATCTAGCTAACCATGCCATGGCAAAGTTGAATTACAATCAAAAACTCAGATTTTAGTCTGCAGGCCTAGACAATGCCTATTGAAATGACAAGTCAATCTTGCAAATAGGCCATTTATAACGGTTTGTAGTCTTACCATCTGGCACATAATACCATGCACCTCATAATTCACTCAATAACATTCTGGAAAAAGGGTTTATTGGCTAAATGTGGCAATTCCTTTCTTGCTGCGAAAAAAACTGCGAATTAGGCACATTTGGGCATTCTTGATACAACATTTTGAACAGAAATGGGGCGATTAATGGGGCGATTAATAAACAAATCAGGCACATTTGGGCATTCTTGATACAACATTTTGAACAGAAATGCAATGGTTCATTGGATCACTCTAAATCTTTATACATACACTGCTGCCATCTAGTGGATCTAAATTGCAGCTGGGCTGGAATAATACATTATGGCCTTTCTATTGCCTTTCAAAGATGATGGTACAAAAACAATACACAAGAATGTTATCTTTTACCAGATCTATTGTATTATATTCTCCTACATTCCTTTCACATTTCCACAAACTTCAGAGTTTCCTTTCAAATGGTATATGCATATCCTTGCTTCAGGGCAGTTAGATTTGGGTATGTTATTTTAGGCTAAAAATGACAAGCACTTCATACATTTCTCACCAGGCCTCAAGTTTCCTGTGAAACTTTGAATATTATTGTGAATGACTTGTTTATTGTGAAACATTCTGATATTGTGAGATACTAATACGTCACATTATAACATGTTTACTTTGTCATCAAATGAGAGAGCCAAAATGAGAGGGCTAAAACAATACCTTTGAACTTGAGATGGGTTAAATGGAACACTAACTGAAATATGAACACTGACAGGCCTGTAACATCTCACATGTAACCTAATATGAAATTAACTCCTGCAGAACTAAGTATTTCTTGCAGTACAATGATACACCAAATGTTATTTTTGTCCCGGAAAAAGGAGTGGAGCAATATGGTAAGATGTATTTATTTCAGTATCTCGAGCATATGCGAGTACTTCAGAGGACGTGGGCTACTTGGCCTGGAAAGTGGTGAGAAGCAGCGGGCTATTATAATGCGATATATTCGTTTCTCACAATATCACAATCTTTCACAATAAACAAGTCATTCACAGTATACTAAACATAGGCATTGTAATAGAGACATTAGTCTTTCACAGTGTCAAATATTTAAGTAGGCATATGTGGGTGTCTTATTCAGTGATTTATCATTTTACATAACAGCTGTCAGTATTTCAACCACGTAAAATATCAGAAACAGGGATTTTCACTGGTTTAATCTGAAAATGTTTGCAAGGGAAGAACATGTAGGCTCGCCACTATCCAGACGAAGGAGCCTACATCCTCTAAAGTATCTGGCTGGCTAGCTCCACCTCCAACTTCTCCACACACTGACTAAGCAACATGTAACCCTGCTTTTCTGTCTTTGTAAGTAGACTTTGTTTACTTTGCTGCTTGTAACATGCACTTGACAGCTATGCATTCTAAATAAGTTTGTTATTTTTTACCTTCCCAAAAAGGTCTATAGCTTAACTCCATCTGCCCCCTGGCGGTGATTCTAAATATGAAATATTTATTAAAATCCACCTGCTGGAAGATTATTTTCCTCCTGTGGTGAAATGAGTCAAATTAAGATCCGACATCTGTAGACCTCCCTTTGTCTTCAATGGGGCGATCCTAATTGCTCAGTATTTTTTTAACCATACTGTACATTTAGTGTTTTCTGCCGCATTAGCTTTCTGATTCGGTTTGTGCGTTCCTGCTGTATTGGCCCAATCAGATCAGAGCTGCTTCTACACATGCTCACCCTGGTTTGTTATTCTTAATAACTCCATAGTTTAATACATACTATGAGCTCTGCTGACTAGAACTAAGTGAGAGACAAATGGGTTGATCAGAAAGCAGAGGGAACAGGCAGGGAAATTGGGTGTGCGTAGGGGGGTTGCATTCCCTGGAGAGTATGGCAGCTATTTTGCTGATTAACAACCCTTATTTCGCACGCCCAAACGATCTCTCTGCTATAACGGACATAGTTGGAGTCTCCTATGACAGCACAGAGGCAAATTAATTCGAAATGTGGGTAAGTCAAAACAATTCTAACTGCGTGATGGAATCAGAGGTACGAAAGCAGATGATGCTCCCTACTCCGGACCACACAAGCCCCTGTCTCTATGGGTTCAAGCCCTGCATCGGGCCACTTCAGCCTATGCCCTTCTAAACTTTGTCTTTTCCTCTCTCCATTTCCGGATGTCCTTTCAAATAAAATAAAAAAATGCTCCTAAACTGCCATGCTTGTACGTTTTGCAATTCAGAGAGCATGCATCCTCTGGCTGTTGGAACTCGGACAATGTGAGTGTTTGTTATGAGATCTAGTTGATTATCCCGGTGTGCCTATACTGAGGTCTGAGGAGTGGTTCAATTTTGTTTTTTTTCAAACGACATATATTTACCTCGAAAGTGGTCTAATGTTGAGTTGCGTCCATGCTCCACTCCAATCATGTTAATTAATTTATCCTATGGCGCATATAACAGGATTTACCATGGAGAAGATAGCATGGTGCCTGAACATGAAACCAGTTCAACTTTGAATTGTTTCTTGAAGAATATTATTTATAGATGACTTGTGCTTATACAACTGTATTAAAGCTACAGTCTGGGTTTTGAAAAACAACAAAACGGTCTCCCCGCCACTTGTTTTGGTAAGCAGCTTATTCATAGACAGGGCTTTGGAAAGGACTGATCATCTATGACGTTTTTTGAAGCTACAGAGTGTTTGTTTACAATTACTGTTTTACAAATAATGGAGTAAAACAAGTTTATATTTTGAGGCAAGTTATCTTCTTAAAGAATCAGTCTTTGCAAACAAACAGTGCTTTAAAATATGTTTAAAATATGTATCTCAATCTATGATTTCGAGTGGTCACATTTCTCCAGTCCCATCCCACTGCTTTATAGCAAAGCATGGTGTATACTGTTGTCTGAATAAGGACATGTCTCTCAAATGATTTATTTTACTTTATTTTACTAGGCAAGTCAGTTAAGAACAAATTCTTATTTACAATGACGGCCTACCCAGGCCAAAACCCGGATGACGCTGGGCCAACTGTGCGCCGCCCTATGGGACTCCCAATCACGGCCAGATGTGAAACAGCCTGGATTCAAACCAGGGACTGTAGTGACGCCTCTTGCACTGAGATGCAGTGCCTTAGACCGCTACGTCACTCGGGAGCCCCAAAATGGCTTCACTGACATCTGTGAATTATTCTCTAAACATATACTGGAAATCAAGCTTAGATAATGTCAGATACTCATCTTATTCAAACATGTATTGTCATGGCTTTTCAGTTCTAGTTTTATCTTTTAAAATTATATTAAAATAGAACATCAACATGATCCAAATGTGAAATTCTGTCCTCTTAACCTCCCTGGAATAAGTCTGATAGATCCAAAGACTGTGTCTAATCGGTCTGTTAGAGAGAGGGGAGAGCATATGGTAAAAAAGTGATTCTACTCTATCTATGAGTAGCCCCGGCAACTACTTAGGATGGGGATTGGGGAGAGGAAGGGAGATAGAGAGATCTCTTTAAACCCCGGAGTTACAGATGGAGAGGAGGGGAGGAGTGAGTCGGGTAGGAATGAACCCTGAGTGAACGCTGCGTGGTGCCCAAGGCTCTAATCACTTATCTAAAACAACACTCCCTGTCTTCCTAAGCGTTTAGTTGTGATTAATAACCAGATAGGAGTTTTAATAAAAGGCATTTCTAAACTCGTTCCACTTGATGAAGGTGGAAGGACTAATCACCATCCCTAATAGTCAAAATAATACTGGGGATGACCCTGTACAATACACTTTTCCAAATCTTGGAATGCATAGATATTCTAACATTATATTCAGATATCATAAAAGTACTTAAGTTATATATATAGAATAGGCCTACCTTAATAAACCACTACAATAGCACATAACATGCTTCTAGGTAAATATCAATATCTATCAATTTTATTACCAATGAAGATATGGCTGCTCACTTTGTATCGGCTCTGTCTTGACTCTGACAGCTAGCAGCTGTGTTTGCATTACAGTGATAATGGCGCCACTGCTAGGTAAAGATGTTGTGTTCAGTCTGTATAGTAGTTATGTGTTAGTGTCTGAGTAGCCATGGTTTCTGTGCGTTATGAAGGTGTGGGCGAGGTGCTGCCCAGTCAAGCCAGTTGTGGCCTTATTGTAGTTGATGCCGTATGGCTTAATGGACGGGATCTAAAGGCGTGACGAGACAATGATCCTGTAGGGGTGGGACTTCGTGAGCCCAAAATGTGTACTGAGATCTAGCTCCTGTAACGGATCATTCTTGATACGCAGCCGGTGGAGCAGTGTGGTCAAGACAAACATTTACAACCGGGCAAAACCCAGGCAGCACCTTTTCTCCCTCCCGAAGATCATGACCTTCTCTGTCAGGTCTTTGTTGAGCAGTCCCTCTTCACCCAGGAAGTGCTCGGGGCAGAACACGTCTGGGTCACCCCACAGATCTCTACAAATGAGTAAAACGACAACCAACAAGTGATGACCACCACAAGAGAGTTGTGTTCATTAGGGCACACAATGTAAAATGTTTTGCAACTTGGAAACAAAAACTATAATTTCTTATTTTTTCCTCAGTTTCGTGGTATCCAATTGGTAGTCAAAGTCTTGTCTCATCGCTGCAACTCCCGTACGGACTCGGGAGAGGCGAAGGTCGAAAGTCGTGCGTCCTCCGAAACACAACCCAACCAAGCCGCACTGCTTCTTGACACAATGCCCACTTAACCCAGAATCCAGCCGCACCAATGTGTCGGAGGAAACACCGTACACCTAGCGACCGTGTCAGCGTGCACTGTGCCCGGCCCGCCACAGGAGTCTCTAGTGCGCAATGGGACAAGGATGTCCCTGCCGGCCAAACCCTCCCCTAACCCGAACGACGCTGGGCCCCATGGGTCTCCCCGTTGCAGCCGGCTGGGACAGAGGAGTTGGGAGGCCAATTCACATTTATTTTCGGGACAAGTTTAGGTAGTCAGTCCCTCCCTGTTTCAGTCTGTTTACTACTTCGATTGAAGCTAGATCTACTCTGGGTTTTCTAGAGCTAGCCAGCTTCTGTTATCTTCACATTCCAGCTCAGGCTTCATCCGTTCTACTGCGGTGGATATTGCTTGTGCACCTTCTGCTAACTCTAGCAGGCTTGTAACTGCCTGTGCATGTCACACGTGTCTAGTTGAACACCAATCTCTTAATTGAGACAATGCTGAAATATCTATCCATTGGCGAGTCACCACATTTTCATTTGTGATGAAATCGATATGAAAGAAAAGTTATCTTGCAATTTCAACAGGCTATGGTGTGAAACAGGCTTGTTGAAGTGCCATCTTTATTTTATTACTTATAATTAATGCCATCTTTGGTGTGCTTATCAATGCACAAGCACCTTTTATCCCACTCCTATCAATAAAATAACTTGATTAAGTGTCACTGTGCGTGAAGTTTCAAATGCATTCCGTCGTTGACATCTCCAAATAGTCATGTCACCTCCTCAAAGGACAAATATTGATATTGAGAAGTGTGTTTTGAGACGCATACAGATAACACTCACATGTCATGATTAACTTGATACTGATTGACGAAGACACGTGTCCTTAGGAATGAAGTATCCATTGAGTGTGACGTTTTCTGTGGTACTAAAGGACAAAAGAGACCAACTGGGTGAATAGCGACATTCCATTCCCAGAGCTAACACTTTGATCTGCACACACCAGCAGACAGGCACCATGCAGAAATAAACATTACAAGTTGTTACTGTAACTGTTATCAGAGCCTCACCAGTGTGGTATGGTGAAGGGGACGTAGGATACGTGATGGAACACCTTGTATATGAAGGCCTCGGTAAAAGGCATCTTGGTCTTGTCCACAAACCGAGGGAGTCTGGCAGGGCCAATGTGGTTGCCTAAACCATACAAAGGCAACATACTAAATGTCTCGGGTGAAGACAACAAGATACTGTACCTGAAAGTGAAAATGCAGAGAAAAGGATCAGATACATTGCAGTCGATCAGAAAAAGTGAGACCAAAGAAGAAAGAAAGACTGTTGGATTATTGCCATCTATTCTGGAATTTCCATCCACAAATAAAGGGATAATTTGTGTGGTTGTGATTCACGTACGGTGCAATACCCCTGCGTGTGATCCTCTTTGTGCCTGTCTGAGTAGACTGTCCAAGTATCTAAAATCTCTCTCTCTGTGTGTAAAAGCATCGTGCCTACTGAACAGACTGCACCAGTTTTCTCAGCCCACATCAAAACTAGCTTGGGCTTTAACAAATTAGAGTGACCTTTTGCGTGTCACCCTGGCAAGCAATGGTCTCTAGCCATTGAGGACAGGACATAACTGGGTCTGTCTATGAAAGATTAGATCATTGTATGGAACTGCACGGACGGCCCATCCACACCATCAAACTGTCAAACTGGGCGGTACTGCAGGAATCTCTGCTCATTAGGACATGCTGTTTGTCAGGAATGACCGTTCATTCATAAAACAGCTGAACTCCCGTCCATTTTTAGATAACAAAGGAATTATTCTTAGCAGGTAAAGCAGACACCCAAGCAGACATTTCAAAGAGACAAGGTATGAGGAGACAATAAGACCTTATAGCGCTATAAGGGCATAAGGTATTCAGGTTTTCTATAAGAAGTGCTGTTCAGTCAGGAGGAGTCAGGAGGTGTTGTTCCTGTACAGAGGATCTCCTGGTGTATTTTGACCTGGATGCAAGGCAACTTGATGAGGTAAAAGAGACTCCACTGCAAACCAGCTATGATGGTATCGAGTCCTGAAATGTAAAAGTTTAATAAAAATTGTAACATCAGTTACAACCGTCTATATTCCCATCATCATATCCATGGTATGATGAACGCCAACTTAAAGAGATTTCTGTCAAAGGTATTCTTTAACCCATCCCTGCCAGGCATAGAGATCCTACAGAAAAAAATGAACTAACCTGGATTTGAGGGAGTTGGACAGCACTGCTGTGTCCTCATCCTCCTGCCGCTCCTCACAGAGTGCAATCAGAGCATCTGTGATGTTACGGATACAGTCCTGGAAACACACATATCCTCAAAACGTTACTTAACACTTTACTTTACAATCTACTTAATGCCGGCAGCTATTAAGATGAAGATTAAATGCGCAGGACGAGTCCTAACCTTGCCACTCCAGGTTATATCCGTGTCCTATATACATCCAGGACATTTCCATATACACTTACAATGAAATGTAATCCTTTCAAAACTTTAGCGCACGACCCGCTAATCAAATGTACCATCAAATTGTGAGAGTGAGACTGACTGTAAAATGGCAGCATCTTCTAGAAAACATGTGAGCACATGTCTTCCACCAGATGAATAATTCCTAATTAAAGCATTTTAGACACTGTGCACAAGAACAAAGCCTTGTTCGGTAGATATTAGCCTGGTCTGCCCTGTCCTAGAGTATAGGTCTCTTATACTGTAGCTTCGATTTGAGCTGCCAGCTATTTCCATTTTTCACATAACTACCTGTTCATGTATTCCCTACTGTCATATACAACCAGAAGAGACAAAATCACAAGCAAAAAGACGCTTTCCAAAAAGTAACCTTACTTTTTCCACATACCTCTCCTCAAACTATCTCTCCCTCCCTCTCTCCCATCTCTTCCTTTCTTCCACCCCTGCGTTATTCCTTTACTCTCTGTGTATCCCTCCAGCAAAATCTATCCCTCTGAAACAAATCCCTCAATGGCTGACTGGTTTTCTGTGCCTCTGTACCAGCGTCTGATAGCACTGATCACATCTGATCTAACAGTTTACTAATCTACCAAGTTCACCCTAAAAGTCACACATGAAAGCTGAGATTTTCTCTCCAGGTTGAGATGTCTGCAAAAACTATCCTCGTCAACTCGTTTTTTAACTGTATACACATGATAGATTATACGCCTCTAGCCCATAGTTTCAATAGCATATCTGTCAACATATCCTACCCCTGCCTCCAGCTGTAACAGTAGAATGGCTGAATCCCGTTGGATATGTTATCATACATCAATATTGCAATATATCATACTGTCTGTGTTCAGGGTCTGTTCAGGGTCTGTGATTTTAATATATACTTAAATATACAAAATATTAAAATAACATACTTTAAATACGAGGGGTATTTTTGTGTATATCTTAAATATACTATAAATATCATATCTTTACACTTCAACACACTTATTAAAAGTTAACTTTATATTGATAGTTGTTTCAGTCTTTTAGTATACTATAAATATACTATCATCTACCTTCAATACACTTACTAAAAGTGTACTTTAAATTCATTGTTTTTCAGTCTTTAAGTTTACTATTATTAAACTTATTGGAAGAAAACTGAGGATGGATCAACAACATTGTTGTGACTCCACAATAAAGTAATACTGCAAATCCAACACGACACATCACTAAGTAACTGCCTCCTAATTTCCAAGCATGGTGGTGGCTGCATCATGGTATGGGTATGCTTGTCATCGGGCAAAGACGGGGCAGTTTTTCAGAATGGAGATAAGCACAGGCGAAATCCTAGAGAAAAACCTGCATCAGTCTGCTTTACACTAGACACTGAGAGAGTAATTCACCTTTCAGCAGGACAATAACCTAAAACACAAGGCCAAATCTACACTGGAGTTGCTTACCAAGAAGACAGACAGACATGTTTCATAAAACTCTTAGAGACTTACCCAAGAAGACGCATAATCGCCGCCAACGGTGTTTCTAGCATATTGACTCAGGGAGCTGAATACTTATGCAATGACTATATTTTAGTTATTTCATTTCTATCAATCTTTTGAAAACAAATAAATATAAATCTTCCACTTTGACATTATAGCATGTTGTGTAGATTGTTGTCAAAAAATGACCAGTTGCAATTACAATTCCATTTTAATCCCACTTTGTAACAACAAAATGTGAATAAATCCAAGGGATATTAATACTTTTGCAAGGCACTGTAGTTTCAGTGCCAATAATGAGTTTTAAAGTACTTTCTGAAATTCTGTTCAGAAAAGTGCAGAGAAAGTTGACAATGATAATGATTGTTTATTGTACAGTGGAAGAACATGCTTCCAGAGAGTATAGTTTTTCTTATCTCAAAAAAATATACTTAGGTATACTTTCAAAAAGTATATTTAGCTTATATGTCCACAATATATTTAAAGTATACTTTCAAAAAACGTATTTGCACAGAAATGTGCATATTCCCCAGCATCCTTTTCTGTTGAAGTTTTGATTTATAATATGATATTGTTCCTCATATTTAGCTTATTCAAATGTAACACATTACACGTTTTATTTAAATGTTAATTTATTACCATAATGTGAACAACTAAAGTGTGAAATGCGAATGGTGCACAGTTCTCAAAAGTGTTACTTGTAAATCTCTGCTCCAGCCACAACTGCTTTGTAAATGGCATGTTAACGTTGGCAGAGAAGATGCCTTGGTCAATGAAGGTAACCTTTACATGGTTAATTACAATAGCTAATGTGGTTAATGAGTAGTAGTGTACTTGTAAAAGTATACTTCAAACAAATTATAAATATACTTTTTTGTAAAGAAAATACAGGAATTCTAATTCAAACACCATTTTAGTATATTTATAATTCATGAGAAATATAAATAATGTCTTTAAGGTTGTCATGGTTATCTCCTGGGACAGACCAATGCGCAGCGAAGTATCCAGAATACATATTTATTGACAAACGTGACTTGACGGAACAAAGCAATAAACGATGAACATGACGTGAACACAAACGCTAAATCCTAAACTCGACACTGTGACATGAACCTAAACACGACGGCATGAACCTAAACACGACGGCATGAACCTAAACACGACGGCATGAACCTAAACACGACGGCATGAACCTAAACACGACGGCATGAACCTAAACACGACGGCATGAACCTAAACACGACGGCATGAACCTAAACACGACAGCCATAACATTCAGCAATAACCCACAAACTTAAGTGCAAACCCCAAACATATATATGGTTCCCAATTAGAGGTAACGAGACTCAGCTGCCTCTAACTGGGAACCATTACCCCAACATAGAAATACACACCATAGAACAAAAGAAACCCTACACCAAAACAAAACTAAACACTCCAGCCTGTACACTCAGGCCTGGACGTTACAAAGGTGTATTCAAAGTTTATTTGTTTTGCTCTTTATCAAATATACAAAAAATATACTTAAGTACAAAAAAGTGTCCCAATTTAGATAAGTTTACATTTATTTAATATACTTAAATGCCAATAAAATAAAAATAAACTGGACATTAAATGTATTCAAAATTGTTCCAATTTAGATCATTTAAATATACTCATGAAGTATGATTTAAACATATTTAAATATTATTTTTTTCCCGCTTGGGATTAGGCACTAAACAGAAGAAAACTGATTGAAACAGGGAGTGACTACTTAGACACCCAAAAAGAAGCACTCAGGTTTTGTGTTCTGTTTTTAACTATTTCCGTGGCATGCTCTAATGTGCATGACCCAGGTGTGGCTCATACCTTTTCAAAGGTCTACAGGTGCTCCTCGATGTTTTGTTCCATGAAGCTGTTCATTCTCCTGATGTGCTCGACCATCTTTCTCAGAGACGGGCTCGGCAAGTAGCGGAACACAGGAAAGAAGTTGGCCAGGTTTCCTGCAGCGAAGATCCGCAACACCTCGTTGTTGATGTACACAATAGTGAGGAACTCTGTGTCATTGTAGTCATTCCTCTTCCCGAAACACAGGGCACACACCACATTTGCCACCGACGTGACCAGAGGGTCCAGCCCTAGCCCTTTGCTCCCCTCTGAGCCCTCCCAAATGACCTCCACCATACCAACTGCCTCGGCGCACACGTGCTCCTTTAGCAGACAGATGGTGCCAGGGCCCCGCGGCTCTGCCTGCGAGAAGGAGCGCAGGGCGTTCTTGCACAGCTTCTTGTGGAGCACACAGGCAGCGCCGTACTTCTCGCTGAAGGTCATGCTGGTGCCATTGGCCACGTCGGAGAAGGTGAAGAGGTCAGGGTGTCTGGCGAAAGCCTACCCATGCTGTACCAGCGCCTGTTTAATGGTAGCAGAGTCGTGCAGCACCACCACAAGGGAGCCCACATGCATTTGGAAGACATCTCCGTACTGCAGACGGAGACACGTCAGTGACAGGTGGATCTGGTCTCCCATCTGGAACAGGTTACCCACCAGGGGCAACGGGGTCGGCCCCGAAGGGCAGAGTGCTTTTGGGGCCGCTCCCGCCTTCTCGCTTTCAGCCCCTGAGAGCCACTAGGAGCAGGGTGAGGGTACAGAGAGACAAGGTGATTCCAGAGAAGGTTATACAGGAGCCATCCTTTGGGAACATCCCAAACGTCAGCCTCATATTGCAGTCTCAGAGCGCCCCAGCCAGGATACTGTATGTTACTCACCGGATGCCAGGAGTGAAAGTTCTCTAAAGTTGGAGACTGGTCTAATGAGTTCAGTTTGACCCCCAGCAAAGCAAATTGCCGCAGGGTCCGGTGACTGGATACACTCTGCGAGAAGACTGGCTCTAGGCAGGTCCAAGTACCATGAGAGGCAGTGACATATCAGCCTATTTAAGTATAGACTGCAAACCAGCGGGCGGTCGATTGAACAGCTTCATAGAGCTTGATCTAGCATTCCATTTTCTTCTTGTTCTTTGCGTTGTTTTAACAGGATGAGACATTATTGTGTGTGCCCAATATGCGTGTCAAGTGCCAACTGTGTGGTCCACTGTAGCTTAATTCTCTCATCATTTTGTGTACAAGCGGCTGCAGATCGCACACATTTGGCAGTGGCCAAACATACACAATTATTGTAAATTGGTCTTTGGATTTCCTCACTCTAAAAATGTATGGACTGTCTGACTAATTGTAATCTAGCCTGCCCAACATAAAGAGAGAAAATAATATGATTAATCTAAACATCAAACTTTTGATATTTCAATTCATAACAATTTAATTCCAGAAAACAAAAAATGTATCTAATTTGACAGACTAATGCATATTTTACAGCACACCACGGAACAGAGGCCCCAGGTGTTCATGAAATTCATTAAGTCACATACTATACTACTGTACATGCCACAAGGTGGCAGACTGAAAGTACGTATTGACTAGCACTTGCATTTTGCCACTCCACACCAGCTTTCCCCTCGTTTGGCTGCTTGCAAGCTAGCAAGCATGTTAGGTACTGCTAGGTATCAACAATCAATCCAGTAGGGTCTGGAAGCTATAGTGAGCTTTGATTGGTCAATAGCGCCGCAACGTCGCAGCAAATTTACATAAAGTTCAGCTTTCCCCAACTTTGGTCCCGCCCTGTTCACGTCCCTCGCCCATACTCACATTGCCCAACAGTCCCCCTGCCCACTTCACTTCTTCAATTGAAAATGAATGCTTTCCCAAGTTTCATCGCCCATGTCGTCTTCAGTGAATATGTTCTGTAAGTCAGTGAGTAGTAGGCAATGACAGAGCCAGTAGTTTGAACCACTGGTTGGTTTTGAGCCTTACATGGCCCTTAGAGCTGGTCCAGCTCATGGTACTGATATGTACTTACGGACAACATGTAACTAATCCCGTGACACTGAGCAAGTGTGCGAAGTGAGTTTTGAAATCCATAGTTTTTGATTAAAAAAATATTTCTATGCGATCTCTGCCAAAATTGCGTCAAGGGAGCCCCAGAAAAACCCTGGAAATTGTCCTTACATACAGTTGAAGTCGGAAGTTTACATAAACCTTAGCCAAATACATTTAAACTCAGTTGTTCACAATTCCTGACATTTAATACTAGTAAAAATTCCCTGTCTGAGGTCAGTTAGGATCACCACTTTATTTTAAGAATGTGAAATGTCAGAATAATAGTATAGAGAATGATTTATTTCAGCTGTTATTTCTTTCATCGCATTCCCAGTGGGTCAGAAGTTTACATACACTCAATTAGTATTTGGTAGCATTGCCTTCAAATTGTTTAACTTAGGGTCAAACGTTTTGGGTAGCCTTCCACAAGCTTCCCACAATAAGTTGGGTGAATTTCGGCCCATTCCTCCTGACAGAGCTGGTGTAACTGAGTCAGGTTTGTAGGCTTCCTTGCTCGCACACACTTTTTCAGTTCTGACCACATTTTTTTTATAGGATTGAGGTCAGGGCTTTGTGATGGCCACTCTAATACCTTGACTTTGTTGTCCTTAAGCCATTTTGCCACAACTTTGGAAGTATGCTTGGGGTCATTGTCCATTTGGAAGACCCATTTGCGACCAAGCTTTAACTTCCTGACTGATGTCTTGAGATGTTGCTGCAATATATCCTCCTCATGATGCCATCTATTTTGTGAAGTGCACCAGTGCCTCCTGCAGCAAAGCACCCCCACAACATGATGCTGCCACCCCCGTGCTTCACGGTTGGGATGGTGTTCTTCGGCTTGCAAGCCTCCCCCTTTTCCTCCAAACATAATGATGGTCATTATGGGCAAACAGTTCTATTTTTGTTTCATCAGACCAGAGGACATTTCTCCAAAAAGTAGGATCTTTGTCCCCATGTGCAGTTGCAAACCGTAGTCTGGCTTTTTTATGGCCGTTTTGGAGCAGTGGCTTCTTCCTTGCTGAGGGCCTTTCAGGTAATGTCGACATAGGACTCATTTTACTGTGGAAAAAGATACTTTTGTACCTGTTTCCTCCAGCATTTTCACAAGGTCCTTTGCTGTTGTTCTGGGATTGATTTGCACGTTCATCTCTAGGAGACAGAACGCGTCTCCTTTCTGAGCGGTATGACGGCTGCGTGGTCCCATGGTGTTTATACTTGCGTACTATTGTTTGTACAGATGAACGTGGTACCTTCAGGCATTTGGAAATTGCTCCCAAGGATGAACCAGACTTGTGGAGGTCTACCATTTCTTTTCTGAGGTCTTGGCTGATTTCTTTTGATTTTCCCATGATGTCAAGCAAAGAGGCACTGAGTTTGAAGGTTAGCCTTGAAATACATACACAGGTACACCTCCAATTGACTCAAATGATGTCAATTAGCCTATTAGAAGCTTCTAAAGCCATGACAACATTTTCTAGAATTTTCCAAGCTGTTTAAAGGCACAGTCAACTTAGTGTATATAAACTTCTGACCCACTGGAATTGTGATACAGTGAATTATAAGTGAAATAATCTGTCTGTAAACAATTGTTGGAAAAATTACTTGTGTCATGCACAAAGTAGATGTCCTAACCGACTTGCCAAAACTATAGTTTGTTAACAAGAAATTTGTGGAGTGGTTGAAAAACGAGTTTTAATGACTCCAACCTAAGTGTATGTAAACTTCTGACTTCAACTGTAGCTACCTGCTCCACTGGGGGTGTAGCGAAAGAGTCCGTTATCGAACCCACAAATGCTGATGCTCCAGCTCTATTATTGCTTCTTTAATCAGAACAACAGTTTTCAGCTGTGCTAATATAATTGCAAAAGGGTTTTCTAATGATCAATTACCCTTTTAAAATTATCAACTTGGATAAGCTAACACAACATGCCATTGGAACACTGGAGTGATGGTTGCTGATAATGGGCCTCTGTACACCTATGTAGATATTCCATTCAAAATCTGCCTTTTCCAGCTACAATAGTCATTTACAACATTAACAATGTCTACACTGTATTTGTGATCAATTTGATGTTATTTTAATGGACAAAAAATTTGCTTTTCTTTCAAAAACAAGGACATTTCTTAGTGACCCCAAACTTTTGAACGGTAGTCTATATAATATCATACAAGGAAGCCTGTCACGTTTCTCTACTGAGGGGACAGACCAAGACGCAGCGATGTAGCCAGAATACATATTTAATTATAAACGGGACCACGACGGAACAAAACAAAGAACGGAGAACGTAACGATGCACATAACTGAACAAACAAACACAGCTATGAACATACAATAACCCACCAACCCAGAGTGAAACCTACTAGCCTAAATATGGTTCCCAATTAGAGACAACGACACACAGCTGCCTCTAATTGGGAACCATTACCCAACATAGAAACACGACACCTAGAACAAACAAACCCTACACAAAGACAAAACCAAAACGCTCCAGCCTGAAACTCGGGACTGGGCGTTACAGTACCCCCCCAAAGGCGCCGGACTCGACGCGCGCCAAAAGTCTGTGGGGTCTTCGGTGGTCGCTTTGTCCCAGGTGGAGGCTCCGTGCTGGCCGTGCTGGTCTGACATCCAGAACCGGAGGCCCTGGGCCTTCCTGGAACTCTGGTGCGTGGGAGTTGGAACTGGCCGTGACTGACCCGTGATGCTCACTGGAACGCTGGTGCGTGGAGCAGGAACTGGCAGTACTGGACTTGTGATGCTCACTGGAACTCTGGTGCGTGGAGCAGAACTGGCAGTACTGGACTTGTGATGCTCACTGGAACTCTGGTGCGTGGAGCAGGAACTGGCAGTACCGGACTAGTGATGCTCACTGGTACTCTGGTGCGTGGAGCAGGAACTGGCAGTACTGGACTTGTGATGCTCACTGGAACTCTGGTGCGTGGAGCAGGAACTGGTCGTACTGGACTTGTGATGCTCACTGGGGACGCTGGTGCGTGAGCAGGAACTGGCAGTACTGGACTCGTGATGCTCACTGGGACTCTGGTGCGTGGAGCAGGAACTGGTCGCACTGGACTCTCTGAACGCACGGGAGCTTGGCGCGGAGTCGGACAGGACGTGCTGGACTCTCTGAACGCACGGGAGCGCGGCGCGCGGAGCCGGACAGGACGTGGCTGGACTCTCTGAACGCACGGGAGCTTGCGCGCCGGAGCCGAGGACAGGACGCGGCTGACTCTCTGAACGCACGGGAGCTTGGTGCGCGGGCCGGGCAGGACGTGCTGACTCTCGGAGCGCACGCGTGGAGCTTGGTGCGCGGAGCCGACAGACGCGTGCTGGACTCTCGAGCGCACGTGAGCTGGGTGCGCGCGAGCCGGAACAGGACGTGCTGGACTCCTCGAGCGCACGGGAGCTTGGTGCGCGGGGCCGAGCAGGACGTGCTGGACTCTCGGAGCGCACGGGAGCTGGAGTCGCGCTGGGCCGGAGCAGGACGTGTTGACTCTCGGAGCGCATCGGGAGCTTAGTGCGCGGGCCGGAGCAGGACGTGCTGACTTCGGAGCGCACGGGAGCTGGGTGCGCGGCCGGAGCAGGACGTGCTGGACTCTCGGAGCGCACGGGGAGCTGCGCGTGGAACAGGGGACTGGACGTAGACACCACTACACGGACTGGGATCTTGGAACACGGAACAGGGATCTTGGAACGCCGGAACAGGGATCTTGGAACGCGGAACAGGGATCTTGGAACGCCGGAACAGGGATCTTGGAACGCCGGAACAGGGATCTTGGAACGTGGAACAGGGATCTTGGAACGTGGAACAGGGATCTTGGAACGTGGAACAGGGATCTTGGAACGGAACAGGGATCTCGGAACGTGGAACAGGGGTCTCGGGAACGTGGAACGGGACTGGACGCGGTAGAAACTCTCTACCCGGACCGGGAACCTGATATGGAGAGCCGACATACCTCCAGCTAGCTCACTAACCCTGGCCTTACGGGTGAGTGGAGCCGAATCTCTCGGACTGGGCTGTGGATGCGATCGGAGATTCTGCCCGTAGGACCACAGGATAACATGGACCCAAAAGGCGCACTGGAGGCCTGGCTCGCAGAGCTGGCACCACTCTCCCAGGTAGCACACAGACCTCGGCCCGACCAATGAGTGGCGCTGGGATCTCTCGCACTGGGCTGCGGACACGTACCGGAGACACCGCACACGGAACTGGAGCAGGATATCCGGGTCCCAGGAGACGCACCGGGGACTTAGTGCGCAGCGATGGCACCACTCTTATTGGCTGAACACTTCTTTTCGCCCGACTGATGAGTGGAGCGAGAATCACTCGCACCGGCCTCTGAATCCCTATAGGGAAACCGTGCGCAACACTGCATAGCACGGCCTCCTCTCGCTGCGACGCTCTCCCCAACGCTCTTCTCCATAAAGCACGAGGGGCTGGCTCAGGAGTCCCTCCTGAACCGGCCAACCTCCTCGTGTGCCCCCAAAAGTTTCTTGGGGCAGCCTTACGGACCTCCGTGCCAGGCGAGATCCGATGAGGTCCTCCTGGTCCAGCACTCCCGAGTCTCTCGTTGCTTGGTCTTTTGCTGGTGGGTTATTCTGTCACGTTTCTCTACTGAGGGGACAGACCAAGACGCAGCGATGTAGCCAGAATACATATTTAATTATAAACGGGACCACGACGGAACAAAACAAAGAACGGAGAACGTAACGATGCACATAACTGAACAAACAAACACAGCTATGAACATACAATAACCCACCAACCCAGAGTGAAACCTACTAGTTTAATATGGTTCCCAATTAGAGACAACGACACAGCTGCCTCTAATTGGGAACCATTACCCAACATAGAAACACGACACCTAGAACAAACAAACCCTACACAAAGACAAAACCAAAACGCTCCAGCCTGAAACTCGGGACTGGGCGTTACAAAGCCAGTCTACACAAGATAATGCGAAGAGGAAGACTTGTACAGGATTGACTGCAATAAACACAATTTTTTATTTCATGATACAGTATCAACATTGAAAGCAGGCCACCTTCAATCCAGACTCAGCATTTTGTCTCTATGCTGCATGCTTAATTTATTTGTAACTCTGACTTGCCCTGCTTTCTCTATGTTTCTGGCGTCTGTGCAAATCCTCTCTCTCCATATCCCTCCATATCCCACTCTTCCTCTCTCCAATGGGTCGTCGGTTCCACTCAGGCTCAATTGTGGGACACCCGGTGCTGTCAGGCTGCGACGCCTCCTTTGACCGACCTAGGCCCAGTCCCAGTCCCAGTCCAGGCTGAGCGATCCGGCAGTCCCGCCACTCCTCCTCCCTACCGTCATTAGCACAGCCACTGGGGCAACACGTGTCACGGAGCCATGGCGACAACCAACACAGACTAGACTCACTGGAGACACCACCAAGGAACCTACCAGGACCCTACCATACACACAGGCACGCACGCACACACACAAACACATACATTACAACACACAGCAAATACAGATGCACACATACTCACACACACATGCACACATGCATCACATACATAGAGCTTATTAAATGTCTATTGGGTTGGGATGCGGTCATTAGTTGCAATTAGCACTGATGGGGCTTTTGTTGCTTCTTTCTGGCATACAGATGTTCAGTTTTATAGGTACCATCGAGCCTAATTTCTTTGTTAAGGATATCATCCTCATCATCAGCCTCATCTCCACTGCAATTGGCTCAAAGAATCAGCCTACTAAGTGAGTCCAAAATGTGTGCTGAGTTTGCGATAAGGAGAAAAATACATCAGCGTATGCCTCTTTTTCACGGCACATTACAACACTCCAAAACGCAGCTCCGCTGTGCTTTTCATTATTTAACTAGGGTTAATTACGAAGGTTATGTTGTCTAAGCCCAGGGGTAATTTTCAAAGGACTTTGCGTCTTTCCAGACCGGCTACACCAAAATAGAGCCGCACCAGACACAGTTATGCGATGGTATTGTTCCTGGGAGACAGCAGGCAAGCAGGGGGCCCTTATCAAAGCTAAAATCTTCCCAATTATTACGTTTACCGCCTCCAAATCGGGCGTGCAATAACCCAAAGTGGTGTAAAACTAGTCCCTTTTTAAAATGTCCCTTTCGGCAGAGATAAGTGGATTGGACCAATGCAAAGGTGACGGGGAAAGACAAGAGGTGGTCCGCACATCAAAAATGACATGCTGCGTTTCACGGTCATGGAAGCTGAGCGGTATGCGTGCTTGCCTCGCGGCCAGTGTACAACAAGAGTGGTGAGTAAAGTGGAAAATAGGGATTGGTTCTGTTTGAACAGTGATTAGCGTATGGGCCCAAAGGCGTGGGTCCCTGGTGGGTGCGACAGCTACGTGGTACTCTGTTGGTCCCAGTAAGAAGTGGGGCTTTTTTTTTACCAGTGAGTGCAACTATATAAGAAGGGTGGTGGGTCTGCATTGGGTACTTTTGCCTTTCTCAAATTTGGGGCTGCAGTGAGGAGAGTTGAAGACATGCCGGTGATTGGAGTTGAGAACGTTCAATCTGCAGGTGCACCATCTGCATGCACAGGTAAGACAGCCAAACTCCGGTCCATATCCACTGCGTCCAGTCATTTATTTGTTTCTCACAGTCTGCTAATGCCATACGTCACAAGTCAAGGTTAAATAAGTTATAATAAATGTATATTATTCTTGTGTAAATAACCTGTTTTTCTTCATATACCATAATTATGTTTGGTATAAAGTTTGGATTTAGGATTACATTTTAAAATTAAACTAAAAATACTTTTCACAAGTGAAGACAGTAAAATAACTTTAACTTTATTCTTCAGGAGTACATTTGTATTTGTGACTTTGATTTTATAAGAATGTCAGCTGATTATGAAAAAGGCTGCTGTGAAATATTATCTATTAAATATAATAGGCTAATACATTTTGAGTTCTGTGTCTTTCTCAAGTGGTGCTTCAAAATGCAGAATTAGTTACAATCAGTTACAATCAGAATAATGTTCATGCAAACACAATGTCAATATGATGCATGTTTTCAAAAGTATTTTTTCCAAGTAAACTTTTTTAAGGCACAATTTTAACTAATGGTTAAACTGAAAATGTTACACACATGACTAGCAATGAAATCCTGGGTCACTAAAATAGTCAGATTTTATCCTGGTAAAAAAAATTGGGTCACAAAAAAAACAGCTCTATCAACATATTTGCCAACTACTGTCCGACAAGATACATTTGTCATTTATGTCCAATAACTAAACAGTGTTGTGTTCATTAGGAGACACAACAGGTAGTCCCTCCCTGTTTCTGTCCATGTGACGCCAAAAGAACACGACCCAGGTGACATGATAATAATGGTTGAAAAAGTAGACTGAAAACATTTTCAAAACATTTTGCAATGGGAAACAAAAATCAGCATTTTGTCCAGGTAGTTCCTCCATGTTTCACTCTGTTTTGTTTAATTTAGCGCCTAATAAACATGACCCTGCTGTCCTCAGGTTCCCTCTGTAGCCTAATGAGATGAGATCAGGGCTCTGGAGCCGGCACCGCCAGCCCCGACTTTATGGTGCCAGTCGTGACCTCTGACCCCTCAGTGTGATGCAGTAGCAGATGCCAATATCTCATTTGGCTCATATTCTCTAGGGATGACAATTATATAGGGATGACAACGTTTTCACACTTGCTCTTGCGAGTACTATGCACGCTCACACGGGCACACACATTGCTTGTATTGCTTTTAGTCGATTTTACTGTGTTATTTTTACTTTTGTGTGTTGCCTTTCTCTTTTTGTAGTTTTGAAAACTTGATTGGTCGGTTTGATTTACTTAAATGTCCACCAACCACGTCTCTTTGATAGAACCTGTCACTGTGAAGTTCTCACAGGTTCTCACCATCCCTCCAATCAGGTTGAACTATGCAAATCACCCCCTTCCACAGGTTTGCCTGTCGTCCAATCAGTGCCTCTCAATGAGAGGAAGGGGCAGGAGACAGTAGGTGGGATGGGAGAGGGGCATGTGTTCAGCCCAATGTCATACAATTTCACCTTTTGCTGTCCCAGTAGGAAAACAGGGCAACATGAGCTCCGAGCCAGGAAACTGCCAGAACCACCAGGACCATGATCCGGACCACGGAGACACCGGGCCAGCCAAACAGACCATGCCCATGCCCGTCCCTGACCTGGAGGTCCAGTACACTAAGGTCAGCTGGAACAATCTTTATAGCTAATGTAGTATGTCATTATGTTTGTGTAGGTTATGTATTCTCTTTTGCTTTTTGTTTTAAAGGTTGAATTTTGTGGAGTACTTTGCTGCTAAAATCATCTATGCATTATTAGTTTTAGGAGTATTTTGTAGTATATTTGCTGGTGAAAAAGCTTTTGCTACAGTGAATATCACACAGTATGTTGCGAAGTCCAATCTTTTTCCAGATGTCCCCTCTCTAAATCTTCAGCTACAAAATGTGATCTAAACGTCTACATGCTCTGATGCATTTTATTTATAATGGCATATTTCATTAATAGTTCTTCATTAATACTTTATATTTCTGTGTGTGTGTGTGTGTGTGTGTGTGTGTGTGTGTGTGTGTGTGTGTGTGTGTGTGTGTGTGTGTGTGTGTGTGTGTGTGTGTGTGTGTCTATTGGAGATGTAGTAGAATGAGTGTGGTATTTACATCCCTTTGGCAAGATGGTTCCCAGGAGCAGAGGAAGTCAGTAAACTGTTTACTGTGATCTTATCAGAAAGTGTATTACAGTAGAGTTACCTCGATTTATTATTTTAATATATTGACTTACTAACAACACTCAGATGCATCTAATCAAGTGAAAGGATTTAATCAAAGGTTAATGTTTCTTTTCCAATAAACAGAGATCTGGTCAGGACAAAACTATAAAACATGCTCTACTGAGGATAAAAATCTAACTCATTGTTATGGAGTCTGTTCCCTGAAATGGAAAACTATGCTCTCTGCCAGAGGCCCGTGGTCATGGATGACAGGAGGGAGGGCGTTCATTAGCGTGGTCTCCGATCTCTTTTCTCTATATGGCCAACTCCCATGGTCGCTGTTTTGTTATGTTTGGCATGTCAATTCCTATAGTTGGCAAGACAACACAAACAGATCTAGGATCAGGTTAGGAGTAAATTGACACAGGAGTGTTCGTGTGTAGTGTACAGTATACACTGAGTGTACAAAACATTAAGGACACCCGCTCTTTCCATGACATTGACTGACCAGGTGAATCCAGGTGAAAGCTATAATCCCTTACTGATGTCACTTGTTAAATCCACTTCAATCAGTGTAGATGAAGGGGAGGAGACAGCATAAAGAATGATTTTTAAGCCTTGAGACAAGTGAGACATGGATCGTGTATGAGTGCCATTCAGAGGGTGAATGGGCAAAGGGGAGGTGAAACTCAACATTAGGAAGGTGTCCTTAATGTTTTCTGCACTCAGTGTATAGCACCAGCTTGGGGTTTGTTGGGTCTGTGTGCATGGCATATTCAATATTGAGGTTTTTACTAACGACATCTGTTTTGCTGTTGTGTCTTTATGTGATTTGGGGAGATCAGATATTCATTGATAACGAGTGGCATGAGTCCTGCAGCGGACGGAAGATGCCAGTTCACAACCCTGCCACTGGAGACCTGCTGTGTGAGGTAGAGGAAGCAGACACCGTGAGTGACATTGTCAATTAGTCAAACAATCAATCAATACATTTTTGTGTGGCTCTTTGAGTACGGTTGAGAAAGAGAGAGAGAGAAAGAGGGTGTGTGTTCGTGTGTTTTTATCTGTTTGCATGCCTGTGTGACTTGCGTATGTGTGCCTGTCTGTGTGCATGTGTGTGTCTAACTTTCCTTTCGTACCCAGGAGGATGTGGACAAGGCGGTCCGGAGTGCTAGGACAGCCTTCCAGCTGGGGTCTCCATGGCGATGCATGGATGCGTCCGACAGAGGGCTGCTGCTCAACAGGCTGGCTGACCTGGTGGAGAGGGATCGCCTCCGACTGGCTGTGAGGAACACACACACACATAGTCTAACACTACAAGTGCTCAACAGCCATATGTCCCACATGTCCCATACCTGGCTCAATGTGTGTTATGCATTTGCTAGATGTTGCTGAGGAGTTCTTCATAAGTCTGTTTAATGTATATGTACTCAGACATTGGAGGCTCTTGACTCGGGGGAAGATCTTCCTCATGGCGTACTTTGTGGATCTGATGGCCACTGTTAAAACTCTGCGTTATTATGGAGGATGGGCCGACAAAGTACAAGGCAAAACTATTCCTGTGGGTGAGTTAATCCGCAAACACTTTAAATTTGACCATCTCACAAATATGAGATCATATCCACCTGATTGAAATGAATATAAACTTTATTGTATTAAATTGTGTATCAACTATTTTATTTACATACAGTACCAGTCAAAAGTTTGGACACAACTACTCGTTCAAGGGTTTTTCTTTATTTTTACTATTTTCTACATTGTAGAATAATAGCAAAGACATCAAAACTATGAAATAACACATATGAAATCATGTAGTAACCAAAAAAAGTGTTAAACAAATCAAAATGTATTTTATATTTGAGATTCTTCAAAGTAGCCACCCTTTGCCTTGATGTCAGCTTTGCACACTCTTGACATTCTCTCAACCAGCTTCATGAGGTAGTCACCTGGAATGCATTTCAATTGACAGGTGTGCCTTGTTAAAAGTTAATTTATGGAATTTCTTCCTTCTTAATGAGTTTGAGCCAATCAGTTGTGTTGCAACATGGTAGGGGTGGTATACAGAAGATAGCCCTATTTAGTAAAAGAATAAGTCAATTTTATGGCAAGAACAGCTCAAATAAGCAAAGAGAAACGACAGTCCATCATTACTTTAAGACATGAAGGTCAGTCAGTCCGGAAAATGTCAAGAGCTTTGAATGTTTTTTCAAATGCAGTTGCAAAAACCATCAAGCGCTATGGTGAAATTGGCTCTCATGAGGACCGCCACAGGAAAGGAAGACCCAGAGTCACCTCTGCTGCAGAGGATAAGTTCATTAGAGTTAGCCTCAGAAATTGCAGCCCAAATAAATGCTTCACATAGTTAAAGTAACAGATACATCTCAACATCAACGTTCAGAGGAGACTGCATGAATCAGGCCTTCATGGTCGAAATGCTGCAAAGAAACCACTACTAAAGGACATTAATATGAAGAAGAGACTTGCTTGGCCAAGAAACAGGAGCAATGGACATGGAAATCTGTCCATTGCTGAGTCCAAATTTGGGATTTTTGGTTCCAACCGCCATGTCTTCGTGAGACGCAGAGTAGGTGAACAGATTATCTCTGCATGTGTGGTTCCCACCGTGAAGCATGGAGGAGTGATGGTGTGGGGGTGCTTTGCTGGTGGCACTGTCAGTGATTTATTGTGAATTCAAGGCACACTTAACCAGCATGGCTACCACAGCATTCTGCAGCAATACACCATCCCATCTGGTTTGCGCTTAGTTGGACTATCATTTGTTTTCAACAGGACAATGACCCAACACACCTCCAGGCTGTGTAAGGGCTATTTGACCAAGAAGGAGAGTGCTGCATCATATGACCTGGCCTCCACAATCACCCGACCTCAACCCAATTGGGATGGTTTGGGATGAGTTGGACCGCAGAGTGAAGGAAAAGCAACCAACAAGTGCTCAGCATATGTGGGAACTGTCACAACTTCGACCGGTCGACGTCACCGGTCTTTTAGCCATCGCCAATCCACCTTTCATTTTCCATTTGTTTTGTCTTGTTTTCCCACACACCTGGTTTTCATTTTCCCTCATTACGGTTGTGTATTTAACCCTTTGTTTCCCCCATGTCTGTGTGGGGAATTGTTTATTGGCATGCAGGTACGCCGAGTTGTTGGTTTTTCACCCGTGCTTTGTGGCAGCCGGTATTGTGCGGTTTATTTTGTACTTTGTGCTGGCTTGGTTTTTAGGCATTTGTTTTGCGTTTGAGCCAATCAGTTGTGGTTGCGTTCTGTATTTTGACGTTGCCTTAGTAAAGTGCTTAGCCCACTCATCTCTGCTCTCCTGCGCCTGACATATTTACACCAGCTACACCCACCGCATGACAGGAACTCCTTCAAGACTGTTGGAAAAGCATTATAGGGGAAGCTGGATGAGAGAATGCCAATATTGTGCAAAGCTGTCATCAAGGCAAAGCGTGGCTACTTTAAAAAATCTAAAATCAAAAATGTATTTTGATTTGTTTAACACTTTTTTGGTTAATACATATGTGTTATTTCATGGTTTTAATGTTTTCACTATTATTCTACAATGTTAAATGTTAAATAAAGAAAAACCCTTGAATGGTGTGTCCAAACGTTTGACTGGTACTGTAACTATGATGAAATACTTTCAAAGGACAGAACAGCAGACTTATTGCCCAAATTCCGTTACATGTCATTGTCTTCAGATGGAGAGTATTTTACCTACACACGACACGAGCCCATAGGGGTGTGTGGACAAATCATTCCAGTAAGTAAATCCCCTTTGTTTGTGTGTGTGTGTGTGTGTGTGTGTGTGTGTGTGTGTGTGTGTGTATGTGTGTCCTCAGCTCTCATATAACCCATACCTTTGCTCCCCTGAATGCAGTGGAATTTCCCTGTGATGATGTTTGCCTGGAAGATCGCTCCAGCTCTGTGCTGTGGAAACACTGTAATCATCAAACCAGCTGAACAGACACCACTAACAGCCCTGCACATGGCCTGCCTTATCAAAGAGGTAGACTATGCGCATGTAAACACGCACATCCACCTCTAATACTTCAGAGGTATTCTCACAACACATTAGCCGTACCCTCAAGATAAGTTTAGCTTAACTCAACAACTATTACTCACCCTCAACCTCAAGGATGAAGTGTGTTTTTTCTGTTTTAATCTGGCCCTGCTCTTTACCCTTATGTGAACCCTTTGAAGTTACACCTAACCCTAACCCTAGAGGCTCCTGCGGTCATTGTAGTCATTGCCTTGACTAGCTCAGTCAGGTCAGCCATTATGTAAGTCAGTATTCGACGTCCATCCATGTCTGAGGATGTCGGGAGATTGCATGGAAACTGGCCACTAGGGGCAACTGTGAGCACTGTTATCTTCAAGTCACTCAAGTGATAGAAAGTTGTTTTTGATATCCCAAACCAAACCTTAAACCTTACCTTAACCATTCTGAGTTAATGCCTAACCTAAAGCATTTCCAGTTAATGTCTGAACTTAACCCTAACATTAAAAAGAATGCCTAAACTTAACCTTAAACACTTTGAAATTTGACACTTGGAAGAACTTCAGAATTTTACGTTTGAGAAACATAGATGAACATCTAATTCTGAAGTGAGACTGTGAGAGCTGGTAGAACTAGCTAAAGGCATAATGTTTTTGAGGCACGTCCATATTTAATGATTCCAAAATCAGACATTTTAAAATATAGACCTGAGTTAACAAGATCATGTTGTGTTGGTCTCTTTCATTCTGTGTGTGTGTGTGTGTGTGTGTGTGTGTGTGTGTGTGTGTGTGTGTGTGTGTGTGTGTGTGTGTGTGTGTGTGTGTGTGTGCTTGTGTGCGTGTGCGTGTCCAGGCTGGTTTTCCTCCAGGTGTGGTGAATGTGCTGCCAGGATATGGTCCAACAGCAGGCAATGCCATTGCTCATCATATGGACATTGACAAAATAGCATTCACTGGATCAACTGCTGTACGTATTCAGAGAATGACCCATTCACTTTCAATAGTGACACACTTCACTGATCACCCAACCCTTAGTTCACAATCTCCTTCCTATTAGACCAGATTCTGACCTAATCGGCCATCTCCTAAACCACCAGCCCAGTGCCCTCCCAATTTGGTGTGAATGGTTGCCAGATAGGATGGGGGTTTTGGTAATAGTTATGTTGTAAATTGAGCTTTTTTCCCTGTGGTGGTTTCCAGGTAGGGAAACTCATCCAGAAGGCTGCTGGTGACAGCAACCTGAAACGTGTCACTCTGGAGCTGGGCGGCAAGAACCCCAATATTGTCTTTGCAGACTGTGACTGTGAGTGTGCGCGTGTGTGCGTGTGTGTTTGTGCATACGTATGCTTGTCTGTCTGTGTGTGTTTATGTTTATATGTTTTTGGGATGTGTTGAGTTTGTGTCTGTGTATACAACTAAGTGTTCATGAACATGAGTGTGTATGTGTGTTGCAGTGGAGTATGCGGTGGAGCAGGCCCACAGTGGTCTCTTCTTCAACCAGGGCCAGTGCTGTCTGGCTGGCTCCAGGGTGTTTGTGGAGGATTCTATCTATGAGGAGTTTGTTTGTCGTAGCGCGGAAAAGGCCCGTAACAAGGTCCTGGGAAACCCACTGGTACCAGGAGTGGACCAGGGACCACAGGTAAGGTATTGTGGTAGAACACACTGTTATCCCCCAAATGGATAACAATAGCAGTACAGTTATGGGACCTGAAACATTGGTTTTCCTGACACCCTCGCCTTGATGAAGGAGACGTGCCGTGTGGCTGCACATACATCTGCAAATTTGAATATCATCGAACATTTCAAGACGGTCGAGTGAGTTTTAATATCAAAGTCGCAAGATGTGAGGCTTTCATATTAACACTTTTAGAATGACAGTCAAAGCTTGTGTGGTGATGATTTGTCGGCTGTTCTCCTTGTTGGTGCAGATAGATCAGAAGCAGTTTGATAAGATCCTGGAGCTAATCGAGAGTGGGAAGAGGGAAGGGGCCACACTGGAGTGTGGCGGGGGGCCCTGGGACCGGAACAGCCTCTTCATCCAACCCACTGTCTTCTCTAATGTCACTGACGACATGCGTATTGCCAAAGAAGAGGTAAACACACACACACAACATACTCTTTCTCACACACACACATACAGTACATACGTGCATGCATGAGAATGCACAAATTATCTGTCTCACTCTCTTTCTCTCCCCCTCCTCTCTTTCTCTCTCTCTTTCTCTATTCTCTTTCTTCTCTCGCTCAGATCTTTGGACCGGTGCAGCAGATCATGCGTTTCCACAGCGTGAGTGAGGTAATTCAGAGGGCCAACGCCACCCATTACGGCCTGGCTGCCGGAGTTTTCACCAATGACATCGACAAAGCCCTCACCGTGTCCTCAGCTTTACAGGCCGGCATGGTGTGGTATGTATGGACACCTCCAAAAGCTTTTGACCAGTTCAGGCAACATTTTCATCTGGCAAAAGAGCACAGATCTGTGCAAATACTATAAACCTCAATATAATCTAGCAGCGTGATTTCATATGAAACACCTCTTCAACACTATAGGTTATAAGGAAGTGATCATTTATGGATTATTCAGTTTACTCAAATCTAGTTCAATAATCACATCCTTATAACGCACATTTTTGAAGTTAATTTACTTGTTTCAAATTAATTTACGCTGCCAGATTTTGTATTTCAAAGGTATTTGAACTGGGCCTTTGATTTCCTCTTTATCAAAGGGTGAACTGCTACAATGCCATGAGTACCCAATGTCCCTTTGGAGGGTTTAAGATGTCCGGGAATGGGAGGGAACTGTGAGTGATTCCACATTTCCAGATTTGTAGAATAAGACCAAAATTCGTTTATTCAATTCGTTTATCTTAGTTTCCTTATTGTTCGTACCATGTGTCTGGATTTCAGAGGGGAGTATGCCCTCCAGGAGTACACAGAGGTCAAGGCTGTAACTATCAAAATCTCACAGAAGAACTCCTAAGATTTGCTGTACGGTACCATTCAAGTTTTTCAGTTGGACTTCCACCGAAATTCTCTATGGACCACCTGGGAATTCTCAGCAATGACCAACAGACTATTGTATGCTATTAGACAAAACAGGGAGTCACTTTGTTTAAAACAGCTCTCAGTGCTCAAGGTTGCCCAAAATTATCATCACCACTAGACATGACAGCACTTAATCCTAAACAAGTTTGCATGCACAATCTGTTAACTTCATTGATTGATTTGGTTCATCATATAAACTCCATCCCACTGGTTATTGTGGTCCAATTCGACTGAAAGACAATGTTTATGGTATAATCTATCATTTGTACACTATATATGATCAATTTGACCAGTCCAGTAGTTTGAGATCCATCGGAATCATAATTGTGTGGTTTATAGTATATACTGTCTTGTCGTTGTTATTGTCAATGGATAGTGAGACTGTGTATTTCTGGAAATGTGTGTGTGTTTGCTTTTGTAAATCTCCCATAAGTAAGCAAATAAAACCTGATATATCTGGCATAGATATTCGTAGACATATTTTGTAACTCTTGTATTTTATTGGTTGTAATAGCAAAAAGGTAGCTCTTTACATTCCAGTTTGGCGAAAACAGCCTAATAACATGGCATCCAATTCTTTTCTAACTAGCCAAAGGTTTTGTATCTGGAAACAGAGATGGTAGTTTCTATGTCATAACGCTGACTCCGTGCAGGAAAATGCAACATTACCCATTTGTCTTTAGTTCTACTATTAAATCCATCCATTCCGTGTCATGTGGCCTTATTTAGTGTAAAGTGACGGCCAACCAATAGCTCAATAACTCATTCTTTGAGCAGTCTTTTTCCTTTTAGTTAAGTTACAGCTTGTCACCAAATGTCACATCTTGTGCATATCTTTTTTATCAATAAAGAAACCTCTGATTATGAACTGGGCTTTGTTTGTCACTTGAACATTTTAAGACACTTTACACAAAGTAAGGCCACATGACAATTTTATAGGGAATAGATAAAACAGTATAGAACTAAAGACGAACAGGTAATGTTACATTTTCCAGCACTGATTCGGCGATATTACATAGAAAATTCCATCTTCCTATTAACAAACCATGGGCTAATTGGGATGACAGGAAATGATTGGGGGGAAACTACATTGGTAACTACTAAAGTAGTTAAAACATAGTTATTACCATGTTATTACCGAGTGTTAATGTAAAGTGCTGGCACAAAAAAAAGTACTACAAATTTGTCAGGGTGGTATGGACATCCTTGCACCCTGGTTTTCACCGGTTTAGTGTCTAGGGGGAGGTGTGCCCCTCCCTCTCCCCCTCGCCGGACCTGGGGGTGGTCCTCTGGCGTTTCCAGACAGCCCCCTTGGGCCTGGGGGATGGGTCACAGCTGCTTTGGGGTTTGGTGCAGCCAATGAAACATCATTCTGAAGATTAACCCCCTTGCCATTGGCTGCTGCTCCTGGACGTTTTGCCACTTTGGGAGATTTGCTTCCCTTCTCGCGCACTTTGTCTGAAAAGGCAAAACCGAAAAACAGAGTGGATGTGTATGTACACCTAAATGCATGTAGCTCTGCTGAGGGGAGATATTATGGTACAATTCACTCAAAAAAAACTGTTTCTTAAGTTATGTTCATTAAGTGGATTCACAGTTTTTTGTGAACGCCCAAAAAACATCCAGCCACTAGGTGGCACTAAGTGGAGACGGTAGGTAGGTAGAGTAGGCTATGTGAACTGACCTGGTGGAGGATTCTCCTCCTCCGCAGCAGGGGGGAGCAGAGAGCGGTTGGGCAGGAGGTCCTCCAGGTCTTGCATCACCTGGTTGGTGTTCTCCTTGTTGTTCCTCCGGTTCTTCTCCTCATCTCTAGCCTAAACACAACACAGACAATACTGTTGGTGTTTCTGCAATCACCACATCAGCATTGTGTGCATGCACTGACCAACAAGTACTTAGTAGCATTACATTGTTTACAGTAAACAATTTAAGTCTTGAGAGACAGTAGTTTAGTTGATAATGCTCATTTACCATTTGCATCTTCTTCTTCAGTTCCAGGTTGGCATTTTGATAGTTTTTAGAGGTTGCATTCAGATAGTAGATGGCCAACCTGCCACAGGATCACAGAAAACTATTTAACCCGTTTTAAACATGGCATGTATTATGATGAGTGTGTGTATTTTACTATGACCATATGTGTGTGTGTGTGTGTGTGTGTGTGTGTGTGTGTGTGTGTGTGTGCGCATACACCATCAGCAGCACTGCTGGTAAGATCAGCCCAGGATTAGTTGCGTAGGTGAAGATATTCCCAATGAATGCTGGTAGGTCGTTTTCTATAGTCTCCATGACGACATTATACATTTGCTCCCTTCCGCTGGTAGACAAGAGATCAGCATTAGACGTGTGCCTAGTGTGTGTGTGTGTCTGTGCGTGTGTATGTATGAGAGACACCTGAAGGGGCCACAGTCGAAGGAGGGCGGCAGGGTCATTATGGTGTAAACCACGGGCAGAAGGCTGAGGAAGAGCACCAGGAGGAGGAGGCCCATGTAGAAGTTGTTGGATTTAGAGGCCTTGAAGACCCTCTCATGGGGAACGTTACAGCTCATCACTGCCCAGGACTGGTAATACATGGAGGTGAGGAGACGCAAGACGTTCAGCCCTACCAGGCCAGGGGCGTAGAACGCACCCATCCTGAAACAAACACAAATACAGAAATGGGACTCTTATGGCAGATCAACACAACTTACAGGGTTTGTGGAAATGCGTCAATGGTTTATTTGGTGTCTCATATTTACTCACCAAATCATTCCTTGATTGAAGATTAATCCAAGCACGTTGCCGCTGATGTCAAACTCTCCATAGGACGGCTAGAATCACATACCAAAACATATTGCAAATCATGATAAATAATGTAAACGTAATTCTATTCTCTCTCTCCCTCTTTCTCTCCCATAGTAATTAACTTAACAGGGCAGTGTCCTGTGTCACTATGTGAAGGATCACCTATCTTTCCGGATGTCACTGTGTGGTATCAGTGTTAATTTTGTCAGCATTGTTTTATTTTAGTCTTAGTCACTTGACCAAAAAAACTTGTATTCTTAGTCCCATTCTAGTCCTCACATGCTTCGTAGCTTTAGTTTATCAGTAGATTAAAACTCTGGACAATTTTAGTCTAGTTTTAGTAAAATTTGACTGCATTTTCTTTCCATTAAATAATTCATATTTACCTCAAATTTCCATCACGTGCACATAGCCTTGTCCAACTAGGCCTACTATCCCCTCATATAGCTGGCAACATTGCTGTTGTGGCAGATTTTAACCAATGCCAGCCATGATTTACCATACTGTATAGGCTACAAAGCCTTGGCTACAGGTTAAACAATTTAGGCCAACAGCTCTGATTTTCTCCCCATCATAACCTTGTGATGGGGGGTAAATAACAGCGATTCCCTTAAAATGAGGAATCTAAGCTTTCCAACAATGCCAGAATTATTGCTGTACTCCTAATATTCAGCAAATAACATTAGCATTTCCAATAGCCGACCACGAGAGCGTCAACACAGATGAACAAAAGCGCACCTAGTAATTGAGCTTCTGATGTGATCCAAAGCAAAAATAGACTATACGAAAGTAAGAAAGAGTAAACAATTTTTTCTAGTTGAGGTTAGTTAAAATCTGCATCCGTTCAAAGGCGAGACGAGTGACTGAAGTTACCGCCTGGTAGCTTTGTGTGTGGAGGAGGGCAAGGCAGATCAGCTCATGCAGCCCGCGCAACTGAAAGACCAATGAGAGGATTGTTTTATATTCTGCAAAGGCATGGTTATGATTGGACAAAACAGATCAATAGGAGATCAAAAGGATCTTCATGTGCAATTGAATGTCCATTAGTCTCACATGGAAGTCTCATCTCGTTACATGGTCATCAACTAAAATGAAAAGTCATTTGTAGTAGTTATCTTTTTTTTCAGGGCATCTTGTCTCGTTATCGTCATTCGTTTTCATAAGGAAAAATAGGTTGTTGATAAAGAAATTCTGTCATAGTTAGTGTTGATGAAATTAACACTATGAGGTATCAAGTTTACTTGGAACAAACACATAATGCACTCACACTTACAATAAGCAAAGAAAAACACTAGTATTGAGTATTTACATATGTGGTGTATAACCTTGAAACAAGAATATAATTACACACAAATGAAGGGGTAACTGTGAAGAATTATGTATTGATATTGAGTAACTATACCTTGTTACCATACTATTACCATGTTATTACCACTTTATCCCATATTGTAATGTAAAAGGCGGCAGGTTCGAATCCCCAATCCAACTAGGTGAAAAATCTGTCGATATGCCCTTGAGCAAGGCACTTAACCCTAATTAAGTGTCTGCTAAATGACTAAAATGTTAAAAATGTAATGCTACCAAAAAACGAATACAATAAAATGGGAACACACACACACACACAGCAGAATGTCAGAGTTATGTTATGCTTTGATAGCCTAGCACGTACAAATCCAGCCTCCAGATCCCAGCACCAGCAGTAGTTGAGGAAACGCACGATCATGGCTCGCAGGAAGTCACCAATCAGGATGGTCATATACGTCACCTGGATGTCAGAGACGGTGAGCTTCACAAACTCCTAGAGATACAGCACAGAAAGAAAACTAAACATGAAACACCCAGCATGTCACAGACAGCCTCAGTCATATCACTGATGCACACTGAAGGGAACTTTTTCCTGCTCAGGTCAGGTGGAGGAAAAAACAGGGTGAAAAACTCTGTGATAAATGGAAAACAGGAAGAACTCATGGAAGCCTCACTATGCCAACGGCGGTCTCCCAGCACGGGCCTCTGATGACATCAGCAGGGTGGATGTCTGGAGGGGGGATGTCAGTAGTGTTGTGGTAGGAGCTATAGTTGGAATAGTACTCATTCAGACCCCAGATAGTGGCATTCCTAATAGACTTCTCCTTTTCCAACTGTACACATGTTAACACACAAAGACAGGTTCAGGTGAGTAAGTCAAATATACATGTGTACAATATGTACTGAACACACCATCACACACACACACACAGTGGCAGTTCTAGCTTGTATGGCTAGAATCGCCTGCCTAGCTCACAAACTAGAATCAGGGCGCCCACTCCGACAAGGTTAATTGACCCACAGTCCCACACGGTGACATGATATCATTGACGTGACGTGCAAATGAGCGCTAGAAAACCGATTGCGCATATGTCACCATTCTAAATTTTTGGGTGCGTGCGCCCCGTGCCGGCCCCGGCAAGCTGCCGACCTGGGCGGGAGCCCATGTCACCTATACCTAAATCCGCCACTGCACACACACACATACACATATACAGGTGAATAAACACACACATATGCATTTTGCAGGTACATGTCACTGACATACTGTCTGGTACCTTTGCGTTGACTTCGTCAAAAAGAGCGAACAGAAAGGTGTAGAGGTTCCCAAGGAACAGGGCAAAGATGCGGCCCAGCTGCCACTTGAGGGCGATACGAGGGTGGTACTCCTCCAGCTCAGCGATGGTCTCAAAGAGAGGGGGGCACACCAGCCCCAGCAGTGACATCACAAACTCCACCTGGAATGTAGAACACAACCAATCACCGGGATGAAGGCTGGAAAAACACTTTATTTGTAAAGAGATATTAGCATTCATTAGCATTTTAAGATTCAAATTCATTAACATTTATAACATAGCCTATATCATTTAATTTATAAAGTATTTATAACATGTATATAAACATGTATAAGCATTTCAATGGCTTATTCATTAAAGCTATTAAGTGTAACCGAAGCATGGTAACACTTTACAGAGTAACACTTCATTTTAAGTGGTCTTTATTTCAGTGTAATTACATACGTAATTTGAAATGCATGGAAGCTTATTGAGCGCTATGGCAAAAACGGGGGGTTTACATAAAACAATATCTTAAATTGTTAAATCATTTAACGGTGCATTTGACCTGGACAGCAACAGTAGCTAATGAGGACGGGGCTTGACAATGGGTGAATTACTTCATTAACCACCAATCAAACATTTTTAACATATTAATAAACAGTTTTGGATTAAATTGTGAGAGTCATTCAGTGCTTGCCAAATTGTGAGCCTAATGACCCTTCACTAATCCCCGCCCCAGAATTCTTGCTAGCAATCGCAGCGCTCCAATAGATAGCAACTGTCGTCAAGTCCAACACCTCAGACAAGCTCACGTTTCAAATGCATGAAAACCAGTGAGCACAATGGCAAAAACTGAGTTTTCTTTAAAAGTGTGTTTAAATTTCATTTTTATATATGAAATTATACTTTTGTTATATTGTTTGCTAGCTCAGCTAGCTCTCAGTCTCATTTATATTTTTAATATTTTTATTTAACCTTTATTTAACCAGGAAGGGCTCATTGAGATTTGAAATCTCTTTTTCAAGAGCATTCTGGTCAAGATAGGCAGCACCAAGTCATTACAAAATTATAGACAAACAACATAAAAACTACAAGTAATCTAGTAAAAACCATAGAATTCACAAGAGTATAACAAAATCATAAAACAGCAATTTAAAAACATTGACAGGTCAGGAAATCAGTCTCAAAATCCTTCATCAGTGATTTAAAAATACCAATCGGGACAAGTTCTTCCAATTTAAAAGTATTTTGTAAGGCGTTCCAGGACGATGGTGCAGAGTACATAAAAGCCCTTTTACCAAATTCCGTTTGAACATTTGGAACAGTTAGCAGGATAAAGTCCAGCGAACGAAGAGAGTACCCACCGCATTTCTGAACAATAAAAATGCCCAAATAAAAAGGTAGCAAACCCAAAATGGCTTTGTAAATAAAAGTATACCAGTGACTGAGCCTACAAGTGACTAGAGAAGGCCAGCCAACCCTGGTATACAAAGTGCAGTGGTGCGTAAGGGTTTTGCAGTTTAAAATAAATCTCAAAGCGCCATGGTAAAGGGTGTCAATTGATCTCAAACACTGAGCGGAAGCATTCATATATAAAATATCCCCATAGTCTAGTAAAGGCATAAATGTAGCTGATACTAGCCACCAAACGTTGATCACCAAACGTTGCTAATTTTAAAAACATTTTATTTCACCTTTATTTAACCAGGTAGGCTAGTTGAGAACAGGTTCTCATTTACAATTGCGACCTGGCCAAGATAAAGCAAAGCAGTGCGACCAAACAACAACATAGAGTTACACATAGAATAAACAAACATACAGTCAATAATACAATAGAAAAAGTATATATACAGTGTGTGCAAATGAGGTAGGGTAAGGGAGGTAAGGCAATAAATAGGCCATAGTGGCAAAATAATTACAATATAGCAATTAAACACTGGAGTGATATATGTGCAGAAGATGAGTGTGCGAGTAGAGATACTGGGGTGCAAAGGAGCAAGAAAAAAAAAACTAACAGTATGGGGATGAGGTAGTTGGATGGGCTATTTACAGGTGGGCTATGTACAGGTGCAGTGATCTGTGAGCTACTCTGACAGCTGGTGCTTAAAGCTAGTGAGGGAGATATGAGTCTCCAGCTTCAGTGATTTTTGCAGTTCGTCCAGTCATCCAGTCATTGGCAGCAGAGAACTGGAAGAAAAGAACGCATGGAATTGGAGCCAATTGGAGCCAATTGGAGAAATTGGCTTTGGGGGTGACCAGTGAAATATACCTCCTGTGGGTGCTGCTATGGTGACCAGTGAGCTGAGATAAGGTTAGCTGCCATTTTTGGAAGGCCTACGAACTGTCAAGCTAGCTAGCTAGCTTAGTTAAAATCTACAGAATAGACTAAAGTAGAATCTCATATTCTCATAGGTAACTATATATGAAGGTAACATACAACGTATGTACACAATAATTACAAGTAAGTACCCCTCAAGATACACTTCATTTTAATTACATTGTACTTAGGCAGATATTTAACTTGTTTCACGTGTCAATACTTTACAGGAGAGGCATTTGAATGTAAACACATATTTTTTATCATGTGAACTTTCATGTGCCTTAATAACAAACTTGTATGCCATCTGTAAATATGAATACAATTGTTAAATTATGAGCCTAGTTGACTTAGCCACGTTGACTTAGCCAGACAGGAACCTTCCTGCTAGCCATGATTGGCTGAGATAACGGATGGGCTGGACATGCCGAGAGATGAGTTTGGATTGATATGCCATCTAGCCCGCTTCTGCCTATAACATGATGAGCTTCTCAGTATGTGTAGGTAACCCTTTCTAACGTGGCTATTAAAGATATCACGAAAAAATGCATACGTGTTGCTAATACTCGCCACTTTCTTGTGGAGTTTTATATCAGTGGAATACCCGGCAGATGCAGAGTATGATAGCTAAGGAGATGGAGAAAGTTCTGCCATTTGATTACAAATAATGCGTCGGGAGTCGAAAAGAGAACACAGAGAAGAAGGCTGTTGTATAAAACATCTGTCTCCGGATTACATCTTCAAACTGAGGGCAACCAAAGTCAAAGTCACCATTATTAGTCAGTTGTACAACCAAATGCCTTCAACCGAAATGTTTCTTCCGCATTTAACCCAACCCCTCTGAATCAGAGAGGTGCGGGGGGCTGCCTTAATCGACATCCACGTCTTCGGCGCCCGGGGAACAGTGGGTTAACTGCCTTGTTCAGGGGCAGAACAACAGATTTTTTCCTTGTCAGCTCGGGGATTCGAACTTGCAACCCTCCGGTTACAAGTCCAATGCTCTAACCACTAGGCTACCTGCCGCCCTGAGATACATGGATAAACGCTACCATGGTATCCATGACAGAGAGGGAGTAGCGTTTATCCATGTATACAGGTAAGAGAGTCTAGATAGCTTCATTTTCAGATATCATAATTTTCAAATTTTGTCAGAAAGTTGGTTTCATTGCAAGTTAAAGTGTACTGTTAGCTAGCTAGCTAACATTAGCTGGCTGACTCGTTAGCTAACGTTATGTGTATGATCTGTGTATTAATATTATTTGTATCTCAGAGCCATTTGCATTGCTAGTTATAGCCTTAGTTATAGCCTAGCTAGCCAACATTGAACCTAGCTAGTTGGATAGCTTTAGCTACCAGCAGAAACATGTAGGGTAGTAAAGTTATGAGTTGGGATTATGGTACATTGTTTAGATAGCTAGCTGTCTAAACAAAAGACTCCACCATGCAAGTAACCATTTCACTTTACCTTTTACACCTTCTGTATCCTGTGCATGTGACAAATAAACTTGAGCGTGTGTTTACCAGAGACAGTAATGTGAAGAACAACATTAACTGCACCAAAGTCAAATTAGGATATACAGTAACGTTAAGCCAACTAGACAGTGTCCAAGTTCTAAAATTCTCCAGTAGAATGTCCTGCTTTCATTTCATCACACTCACAAGAGTAAGCTATCTGTAATTAGCTTGCCATTAACTTCTAAATAATGATCTTGATTTGAGTTTATTTTCCTCTAATAAGAAATACAAATGAGATAAAGTTGAGCTAGGGGGCAGTATTTTGAAATTCAGATAAAAAACGTGCCCAAAGTAAACTGCCTGTTACTCAGGCCCAGAAGCTAGGATATGCACATAATTAGTAGTATTGGATAGAAATCACTCGGACATTTCTAAAACTGATAAAATAATGTCTGTGAGTATAACAGAACTGATATGGCAGGCAAAATCCATCCGAGAAAATGTGATTCTGTGAGCTGGCTCATTTTCCATAGAGTTGCTATTGGAAATGCTTAAATCCAGCTCCCAGGTTGCAGTACCTACGGCTTCCCCTAGATGTCAACAGTCTTTAGACAAGGTTTCATGAGTTTACCTTGAAAAATAGGGGAGTAGAAGAAGTTTATCCAAGTGGAGTGAGGAAGTACCTTTTGTGTTTGGCGTGCGGGACTGTGAGCGCGTGCCTTGGTTTCGCCCAAGATATTACCCGTGTGAAATATTATCGTTAATATACATAATAGTGTACCTAAGGATCAATTAGAAACATTGTTTGATTTGTTTGGACAAAGTTTATAGGTGTATTTTGAACGCTCTATATGTCTTGTATAATGGACGAGTGGACGGTGGATTTTCTGAACAGAGCGCGCGCCAAACCAAACGGAGCTTTATGGATATAAAGAGGGACTTTTTAGAACAAAAGGAACATTGATTGTCTTGCTTGGACACTTCGGATTGCCATTAGAAGATTTATCTTATCTATTTTTATGACTTTTGTGGCACCCGTGCTGGTTATGTTTTTATGCTAATGCAGGGAGTACACGGGCGCTGTCCTGAGACAATCAAAAGTTCTGCTTTCGCCATAAAGTCTTTTTTAAATCTGACAACGCTGTGAGAGTGTGCAACACTTGTATTTTTATGAATGTTTGAAATTTGTATTTCTGGAATTTGGCGCTCTGCAATTTCACCAGATGTTGTCGATGTGGGACGTAACCGTCCCACCTAGCGCAAACAGGTTACAACGTTGTCAGCAATATGGTATGGCCATTATTTGAACTGGCTAGCCAGCTAACTTAACGTTAGCTAGCTAACTAACAAGCTAGAAACTAACCCACTTTTTGTGCTTTTAGTTGCCTGTTTAACTAGATTGACATATACTATATTCATTTTTAAACGGATGGGTTTATTGGCATTAAAATACACCAGTTATGCTATTTTGGACCACCAGGCTGCTGATGTCATGCAGCCTCTCGTTTTGTGTTTATAGTTTTTCATAACGACAAAGACAAATCTACAGATTTGGCGATAGACGTAGTTTAAACCAGCCTTTAGTCTTGAAATCTTTGGTTGTTTAGTACACTACCATACTCACTCAGTATAGCACATGGCCTCATGTGAATCCTTAAAGAGATGGGTGTGGCTAAGGCTTAGGGTGTGAACGATGCTGAATGGGTGTAGACAAAGAAGAGCTCTCCAGTAGGTGTACCAAAACATTGAAGGGCCATTTTCTTCAAAAGTGAGGTTACAAGTTTGTCAACTTTCAAAACAGAATTACTTTTGCATTGTTCCTCAACTGTAGTGTATGCTATACCATTTTCTAGCTCTGAGTCTCTACTTTTATCCAATGTAAAAAACACATTTATTTTCCACATAAAACCGAATCGATCCAGGTTGGTCACATATTACATGTACTTTGTGGTGTACTAGTGTGTTCATCCTCCCACTTTGATGGTGCTTCCGGAAGCCTTAAAATGAGGGCCAGGTTGTCAGGATGGGTAATGTACTAGACACATTCATTACAATAAGTACCCATCAAGATGCACTTCATTTTAACTAGCTAAAACGTGTCTAACACCTAGTAATTACATTGTACTTAGGCAGATATTACATGTACACTGTGGTGTACTAGTGTGTTTATCCTCCCACTTGGATGGTCCTTCCGGAAGCCTAGAAATAAGGGCCAGGTTGTCAGGACGAAGTTAACCCAGATGGTACACGTTTTGTGCCAGTAACAACATTTGAGAGGAGATTTAGAAGAGTGCATTCACAGGTAGAGCCTCCAACCTTAGTAATCTCAGTCATCTAGCACATCTGTTCACGAGAGATGTACAACCTTGTGATAGTTGTTACTGAATCGGATGCAGCTGAGAAGAAACGAAACATTAAATTGGTGAATTTAGTGGAAACTTGCACATTTGTAACAAGCACAGTAACAAGCATTTGTTGTTACACGTCTGTAATTACAGACCGTATTTACCACCAGTTAAATGTTTTTATTAGAGTGCAACTTTGATTTATTACAATGTACTACAAAACTTGTTAGTGTAATTACACATGTAATTACACTGTAATAAGGACCCCATAAAATGAAGTGTTACCCTTTATGGGATGATATATTTTGAATCTTTTGTTCTGAAAGGTTTTTCATCTGTTCCCATAGTTGAACCCTTTTTGGTTCCAAGTAGAACCCTGTGGTTATTCAAAGGTTTCACCTATGGGTTCTAAATAGCACCTTTTTTTCTAAGAAGAAAACAGGACAAACACAAATGTACATTTCTGGCTCACTGCATTTGACGAGATGAACCATAACACAGCATGTACAGTGCCTTGCAAACGTATTCAGACCCCTTGGATTTCTTCACATTTTATAGTGTTACAAAGTGGGATAAAAATGGATTGTAATTGTTTTGTCAACAATCTACACTAAATACACTGCAATGTCAAAGTGGAAGAAAAATTCCTGTGCTTAGCTCCACCGCGTTTTCTGAAAAACTCCTTAGTGTTTGCCGATGTATACCCATACCATAATGCAGCCACCACCATACTTGAAAATAAGGAGGCAGTTACTCAGTGATGTGTTGTGTTGGATTTGCATTTATGCCAAAAAGTGTATTCCTTTGCTTTGATAGTATTACTTTAGTGCCTTTTGAAATATTTGTATTCTTCTTTTCACTCATTTAGGTCATTGTTGTGGAGTCACTACAATGTTGTTGATCCATCCTCAGTGTTCTCTGATCACAGCCATTGAGCTCAGTTCAGAAGTACAACTGTATCTTTGATGTGTCTGGGTGGTTTAATACATAATCCACAGCTTAATTATTCGATTGACCATTCTTAAAGAGATATTCAATGTCTGATTTGTTGTTGTTACCCATGTACCAATCACTGCCCTTCTTTATGAGGGTTTTCGAAAAGCTCCCTGGTCTTTGTAGTTGAATCTGTGATTGAAATTCTGTACTTGACTGAGGGACCTTACAGATGTTGCATGTATGGGGGACAGAGGAAAGGTTAGTCATTCAAAAATCATGTCAACCCCTATTATGTCGCATAGAGTGAGTCAACGTAATTTACAGTGTCAAGAAAAAGTAAATGAACCCTTTGGAATTATCTGGATTTCTGAATAATCTGCAGACTCAACAGCCTTGGTTTCTCAAATGACTGCCTCGCCTGGTTCACCAACTACTTCTCAGACAGAGTTCAGTGTGTCAAATCGGAGGGCCTGTTGTCCTGACCTCTGGCAGTCTCTCTGGGGGTACCACAGGGTTCAATTCTCAGGTCGACTCTTTTCTCTGTATATATCAACTAAGTCGCTCTTTCTGCGGGTGATACCCTGATCCACCTCTACGCAGACGACACCATTCTATATACATCTGGCCCTTCTTTGGACACTGTGTTAACAAACCTCCAAACAAGCTTCAATGCCATACAACACTCCTTCCGTGGCCTCCAACTTCTCTTAAACGCTAGTAGAACTAAATGCATGCCTTTCAACCGTTCGCTGCCCACCACTGCGACCTGTATGCTCTAGTCAGCTGGCCCTCACTACATACTCGTCGCCAGACCCACTGGCTCCAGGTCATCTATAAGTCTTTGCTAGGTAAAGCTCCACCTTATCTCAGCTCACTGGTCACGATAACAACACCCACCCGTAGCACGCGCTCCAGCAGGTATATCTCACTGGTCATCCCCAAAGCCAACACCTACTTTGGCCGCCTTTCCTTCCAGTTCTCTGCTGCCAATGACTGGAACAAATTGCAAAAATCGCTGAAGCTGGAGACTTATATCTCCCTCACTAACTTTAAACATCAGCTATCTGAGCAGCTAACCGATCGCTGCAGCTGTACATAGCCCATCTGTAAATAGGCCATCCAATCTACCTACCTCATCCACATATTGTTTTTATTTACTTTTCTGCTTTTTTGCACACCAGTATTTCTACTTGCACATCATCATCTGCACATCACTCCAGTGTTAATTTGCTAAATTGTAATTATTTGCTACTATGGCCTATTTATTGCCTTACCTCCTCAAACCATTTGCACACACTGTATATAGACTTTCTGTTTTTCTATTGTGTTATTGACTGTACGCTTGTTTATTCCATGTGTAACTCTGTGTTGTTGATTGTGTCGCACTGCTTTGCTTTAGCTTGGCCCGGTCGCAGTTGTAAATTAGAACTTGTTCTCAACTAGCCTACCTGGTTAAATAAAGGTGAAATAAAATAAAAAATAAATAAATTGGTCTTTCAAGTCACAACAACAGACAAACTCAGTCTGCTTAAACTAATAACACAGACATTATTGTATTTTTCAGGTCTATATTGAATACATCATTTAAACATTCACAGTGTAGGTTGTAAAAAGTATGTGAACCCCTAAGCTAATGACTTCTCCAAAAGCTAATTGGAGTCAGGAGTAAGTTAACATGGAGTACAATCATTGGGACGAGATTGGAGATGTTGGTTAGAGCTGCCCTGCCCTATAAAAAACACTCACAAAATGTGGGTTTGCTATTCAAAAGAAGGATTGCCTGATGTGAACCATGCCTCAAACAAAAGAGATCTCAGAAGACCCAAGATTAATAATTGTTGACTTGCATAAAGCTGGAAAGGGTTACAAAAGTATCTCTAAAAGCCTTGATGTTCATCAGTCCACGGTAAGACAAATTGTCTAGAAATGGAGAAAGTTCAACACTGTTGCTGCTCTCCCTAGGAGTTGCTGTCCAGCGAAGATGACGCAAGAGCACAACGCAGAATGCTCAATGAGGTTAAGAAGAATCCTAGAGTGTCAGCTAAAGACTTACAGAATTCTCTGGAACATGCTAACATCTCTGTTGACGAGTCTACGATACATAAAACTCTAAACAAGAATGGTGTTCATGGGAGGACACCACGGAAGAAACCACTGCTGTCCAAAAAAAAACATTGCTGCATGTCTGAAGTTTGCAAAAGAGCATTTGGATGTTCCACAGCGCTACTGGCAAAATATTCTGTGGACAGATGAAACTAAAGTTGAGGCCCTGGACAGCTTGCTATCATCGACAGAAAAATGAATTCCCAAGTTTATCAAGACATTTTGCAAGAGAATGTTAGGCTATCTGTCCGCCAATTGAAGCTCAACAGAAGATGGGTGATGCAACAGGACAACGACCCAAAATGCAGAAGTAAATCAACAACAGAATGGCTTCAACAGAAGAAAATACACCTTCTGGAGTGGCCCAGTCAGAGTCCTGACCTCAACCTAACTGAGATGCTGTGGCATGACCTCAAGAGAGCGGTTCACACCAGACATCCCAAGGATATTGCTGAACTGAAACAGTTTTGTAAAGAGGAATGGTCCAAAATTCCTCCTGACCGTTGTGCAGGTCTGATCCGCAACTACAGAAAACATTTGGTTGAGGTTATTGTTGCCAATGGAGGGTCAACCAGTTATTAAATCCAAGGGTCCACATACTTTTCCACCCTGCACTGTGAATGTAAAGACATGAAAATGTATAATTGTTTGTGTGTAATTAGTTTAAGCAGACTGTGTTTGTCTATTGTTGTGACTTAGATGAAGATCAGATATCCAATTTATGCAGAAGTCCAGGTAATTCGAAAGGGTTCACATACTTTTTCTTTCCACTGTATGTGATTTGTTCAGCCACATTTTGCTTCTGAGCTAATTTAGATTTGCCTAAACAAACAGGCTGAATACTTTATACTTTTGCAAAGCACTGTATCTGATCAAAACAACTGTACCTGCCTCATTCTTTTCAAACCAGGAAAGCTCATCCTGATCTAGGTTGGCAAACTCCTGAGACCTCTTGACCACAAAATAGATGAGGAAGCCACTGCCCCCTAGGCTGCAGAGGATTAAAAAGTTGGCTAGAACCCGCAGGAACCTCCGCAAGTGGATGTTCTCATCCTTCTGGTTCTCCTGTTCGTCTACTATGGATTCCTACCAAGAACAGTCCGGTCAGTGAGAAACACAGAGGATACTTTGTTTGAAGATAGTAAGTGAGTAGGCTCATACATGTAGCACCTTTTTATGTGCATATGATTCTTGGGAGATTACAGATAAGAGCAGGAGAACGGATAATTGCAGAACAATGTTATAGGGCGATTCCACGCCAGGACAGCCCAAAAATATTTTGGGTATCTCAGATTGTTCTGGCAATTTTCACATATAAACTTCAATGCAGGAAGAAGTTTGACATCATTTTTACATTTGTATCAAGAGTAATCTTCCAGAAAATAATGATAAAAGTGTCAATTTTAGGCCCTTTTCAGACCTATACATACCTCCTGTAAGACCCTATGATCTCTCTCACTTTAGCTGATGCTGAAACTCTAATTCATGCATTAATCACTTCACGCTTGGACTATTGCAATGCCTTACTTCTTGGTCTTCCCAAAAAACTTATTGCAAGATTACAGTATGTTCAAAACTCAGCAGCAAGAGTTCTCACCTCCACTAGGCGCTCTGCTCACATCACTCCTCTGCTTCATGACCTTCACTGGCTACCTGTGGCATCACGTATCCACTTTAAGGTATTGCTTCTAACTTTTAAAGCATTAAATGGTCTTGCTCCCCAATATCTCTCTGACTTACTCTATCCTTACCGCCCTGCTCGGTCCCTTAGATCAGCTGAACTTGGTTTGTTGACCGTCCCTCGTTTCCGGTTGTCCACTGTAGGTGGGAGGTCATTTGGTGTTAATGCTCCTAAATTATGGAATTCACTACCTCTTACACTACGCAATACCTCATCCGTGAGTGCATTCAAGATCCAGTTGAAAACATATCTGTTTGACATGCATTTTGGGTAGTGTGTATCCTATGTGACTGCGATGTATGTGTGTGTGTTCTGAATGTATTGTAATGTGCAATGTAAAGCGACCTTGAGCTATGGAAAGGCGCTATATAAATAAAACTTTTTCTTCTTCTTCTTCTTTATGATCTGTGATCCGTACATGATACAGACAACATCGTGGTGTCATTGTTCTCCTTATAGTGTGCTCTAACATATGGAGTATTTCTAGATTCTGAAATACAATTATTCACAATCATTTATTCAAAGTTGAAACTATTAATATTAATCTCAAAAGTACCCTTTTTGATTTTGTTAATTTTAGGACCTATTGTTTGTAACAATATACTCTACAAGTACATCACATTTCCAGAGTGGGCTCTCTGCTAATTTTGAAGTTATAATACATTTTATCAGCACCACCAACACAGTGTATGGGAAAATGTATTCAAATCGAACTCCTTCTGCTAGTGATTTGCTGAATGTGCAATCCTAAAGGAGGGCTGTGATTGGTTAATTAACTAAATGGCAATTTCTATGTATAAAATTGATCATATTTTTTTTATTTCAGAATGTAGACATACTCCATATGTTAGAGCACACTATAAGGAGTATAATGATACCAAGGTGTTGTCTGTGTCATGTACGGATCATAGGGTCTTACAGGAGGCATATATAGGTCTATAAAGGGCTTAAAATGCCCACTTTCATCATGATCCCCCCCAAAACAAATTGTGATAAGAATGTAAAAAACATATCTAAGATCCTTCCCCCAATTAAGTTTCTATGTGAGAATTATAACAATGTGAGATAGCCAAAATATTTCCAGGCTGTCCTGGTGTGGAATCGTCCTATGTCATAAACAACAGGGTCAAGATAGTAGGTAGGTAGGCCTACTAGCTATGGATAAGAATTTGCTTCTGCTGTGTTTACCTTAAAGCTGGTGGTGATGGAGGCATACTTGTTGTCGGCTGTCTCTGGGTTGCCAATGAGGTAATCCCAGCTGGTGAACATCTTAAATGCGAAGGTGAACTGTCCGTCATCCCCACCGTCTCCTCCCTCGTCCGAGTTACGGGCCATCCTGAGGAACACAGAAGATAGATGTGACCTACACTGTACTGGGGGGACTTGATTTTAGAGATGTGGGCAAGTAACTGGAGGGTTGCTGTTCGAATCAAAGTTCTGACTGGAAAAATGCGGAGGGAGTGAGCTGGCAATGGGAGGGTTGCTAGCATCAATATTTTAGATACGGTGTGTGAATGTGGATTAGTATTTACTGTGTGCACAGGTGTGTGTTCACGTGTGTGTGTGTGTTTTACCCACGTTCTAATGACCACCATCAGGCTGTAGCCGAAGATGCCGACACCAACTAGTAGGTAGGACAGAGGCAGTCTGAACTGAAGGACTCCGATGGTGCGTTCGTCATTATAGAAACCATAGAAGAGAATAGAGTACTTGCAGTAACCCTGTTGAAATTAACAAAAATAATAATGTATATATGAAAGCAATTCATCTCAAAGAAAGCTGATGTAGATGCAAAATGATAGTGACAGGTTCTTATACCTAGGGCCAGCCCTGCGAACACATTACACACAAGCAAACCAAGCACATAGGAATACGACAACCTAATCAAAGAATGGCAGGATCAGATGGCGATACAGTGGACTATGTATGGTTAGCAGGACCCCGCTATTGTGTGGTGGATATGACTGGATTCCTTTCAACAACTGCAGGGCATAACATTGTCCGTGTTTAATATTCTAATCAGCAATGCCTCTGTCATTACCAGCCAACAGAGATCTGAAATACAGGGAGAACACAACCAACCAAACTCCCTGCAAAACCAACCCACTGGATCATTTATCAAGGCTCCATCAGAAAATAGTCAAATACAGAGTTGCGTTCATTTGGACAACTTCCTCGACTCACTTTTAATTGCTGCCTGTTGTCAGTCGATGTTACTGGCACTGAGATAAGATAGCAATACCCAGGCCCAAACAGACTTAAATAACATTAAGACTGGGCAGGGTCTTGGCAGTTAACATGACATGGTCCATTGTAGCTCAGTTGGTATAACATGGTGCTTGTTACGCCAAGGCAGTGGTTTTGATTCACAGGAATCACTATGTAAAATGTATGCCGCATGACTGTAAGTTGCTTTGGATAAATGTGTCTGCTAAATGGCATATATTCTTACTGAAAATGTGTAATACTTAACCTAAAGCCTGCAAGAACAATGCATTATCATGCAGTTATTCATGAACATGTATGACACCTTATGTCTTAAAATCATATTTTTACCTGTATTTTAAAAGTACTGTATGACATCACATTGTATGTATGTTTTTTCATAGCTATAATCATGTTAAATAAACCTGAACCTGAAGTAGTTTAAGTCTAAACAAGGTTTCTAAATGTGACATCACAAGGCAATTGCTTGGAAGGAGGTGTGTCACTCCAAAGGAAGTAGTAAGTCACTCCAAGATCCTCACACCAAAATCAAGGAGGACAGAGATGTCCATGGCTCTTTCCTGCTCTGCTCTGGGAACAGTTTTTCTGGCAATAGACCCATACGGAAGACCCATCATCACCTCCGGACAGTAGGAAAAGAGAAACAAAAAGAGAGGGAAGTGGGGATTGGGAGAATGAGACAGTGAGTCCTCCTTCGATATCTCTCCATATACTGACCAAATGTACTGCAACAGAATTGCAAAACAACTGACTGTGCTTAAGGTAAAAAGCTGCTCACCTCTGGGAGAACCACAAGACCAAACATGAACGCAAACAGGACCAGGTTTAGACCGTACATCCACCGCAAAAAGATGAAGTATGAAGCCACAGATGACCCAAAGTGACCTGAGGGTTAGAGGTCAAATTCCAAAAGTTACATGATGAATAGATAAAACTACATGACATGAACAAGATAGTAACTCAAATAGCTTTAAATAACGGTACCCACTCTCAACCTCTTTTATCTTTCTTTCCCACGGAATACAGGCTGTTTTGAAATTGTCAAAGTCACGGTTGAACTTGATCATTTTCTGAAGAAAAAAAAAGGTTATGAGAGAATATTTGAAAAGATAAGTTTATCACAGAAGTATAGTTCCTGACTAACATATCAGGTTGTAACTGATGAGGGCAACAAACATTCTGCTAACGATATTATAGTCATGACAAATCATGAAGCTAATGATGAACTTATGATTAAAAGTTGTATTTTATGCACCATATAACTAAAATCTTAAAGTATATAAATGCATAATTGCGTGAAGTATTCATAATGATTCAATAGAACATAACTAATCTTCGAGAGTGTGGACTGGGAAAAGTTACCTTAGCCATCATGACTTTGTAGGCATAGAGCTTCCTCCCTTTGCCCTTTCCCAGAGCCCCCTCAAACTTCTCCACAAACGCCTGGCATTCCCTACAATTCCAACCCATCAAAAATAATGACCCGTCAACCAGCAAAAAAACATATCAATCACTGGCTTGAAGAACCACCAACCAATGAATTTATAACGGGTGAATTAGTCATGATTAAATTAAGTAGATGAGAAAACAACCAATCCATCAATCAAGACTGTAAATTACTAGCCAGGGAAATGTGGAGGAGGCCATGTGATGAAAGATTATCAACCTGGAAAGACCAGTGATGAGAGGGAATTGGCAAGCTACAGGCAGCCACAACTGCATGCATATTAGACAGTGTTGAGCTCATGAAAAAGTCAAGGCGTCTCATCTGTCTTAATAATGTACAGTGCTTGTGTCCTGACCTGTAAGTGACTGCCAGCTCACAACCCTGGCTGGAATACAGTGTTTCAAGTCCAGCAGGCCTTGTTTGTTTTAAATGTAACCCAACAAAAAAAGATCTAAAAGGGTTTTGTGTTAAGTTGAAAGGATATACCTGGAACCATAAAAGGGATCTTCTACTGGGACAAACTGAAGAACTTTAAATGGTTCTGGGTAGAAACCTTTTAAGAGTGAATGATAGGTGAATACTGGTCAGTGGAGATACACTCACGTTGTGGAGATACAAGTGAGAATCTGTCTAAAAAAACAACAATTCAAAGAACATCAATCAGCAAAGCCAATTCACCAAACTCCTAAATAGTTCAAAAGGTGAAGGACAATCTAACTACTTTGTTGTTCCACAAGGTAGTTTAAAGGATTTCACACTCAACAAAATTTTTAAATGTAGCATCAGACACAATTATGCTTGAATTAAATTAAACAAAAACATTTATATCACAAATAAGATGATAAATAACACACTGGTTGAATCAACGTTGTTTCCACGTAATTTCAATAAAATTACGCTGAAACAACCTGGAATAATGGCGCCGTGATAATGGAGCCGGAGGAGATGGCTGCCGTTTTACGATCCCCTAACCAATAGTGCTATTGTGTGTGTTGTTTTGCGTTATTTGTAACTTATTTTGTACATAATGTTTCTGCCACCATCTCTTATGATAGAAAAGAGCTTCTAGATATCAGGACAGCGATTACTCACCCCATACTTTCCTTAACGAGTCGAACGCAAAATATTTACTCTAGAGAACCGACAAGGTCTTCATCCCCGTCATTCGCAGGAGAAAGAGACGGAGATATCGGGGAAGTAGGTCTGGATGCCTTGTAAGGATCTGACGACAAGTGGGTAATCTGCCTTTACCATCGGTCCTATTAGCTAATGTACAGTCATTGGACAATAAAATAGACGAGTTACGAGCACGTATATCCTACCAATGGGACATTATCTTATGCTTCACCGAGTCGTGGCTGAACGACGACATAAATAACATTCAGTTGGCGACTTTAAAGTATTTTCGGCATGATAGAACAGGCACCTCTGGTAAGACAAGGGGTGACGGTCTATGTATATTTGTAAACAACAGCTGGTGCACGAAATCTAAGGAAGTCTCAAGGTTTTGCTTGCCTGAGGTAGAGTATCTCATGATAAGCTGTAGACCACACTATTTACCAAAATAGTTTTAATCTATATTCTTCTTAGCTGTCTATTTATCACCACAAACCAATGCTGGCACTAAGACAACACTCAATGAGCTGTATACGGCCATAAGCAAACAGGAAAACATTCATCCAGAGGCAGCGTTCCTAGTGGCCGGGGACTTTAATCCAGGGGAATCTTACATCCGTTTTACCTAATTTCTACCAGCATGTTAAATGTGCAACCAGAGGGGGGGAAAAAACTCTAGACCACCTTTACTCCACACACAGAGACGCAAACAAAGCACTCCCTCACCCGACATTTGGCAAATCTGACCATAATTCTATCCTCCTGATTCCTGCTTACAAGCAAAACTAAAGCACCAGTGACTGGTCAATAAAAAAGTGGTCAGATGAAGCAGATGCTAAGTTACAGGACTGTTTTGCGATTCTTCCGGTGGAATTGAAGAGTACACCACATCAGTCACTGGCCTCATCAATAAGTGCTTTGATGACGTCGTCCCCACAGTGACTGTATGTACATATACCAACCAGAAGCCATTTGATTACAGGCAACATCCGCACTGAGCTAAAGGGTAGAGCTGCCGCTTTCAAGGAGCGGGACTCTAATCTGGAAGCTTATAAGAAGTCCCGGTATCCCCCCCGACGAACCATTAAACAGGCAAAGTGTCAATACAGTACTAAGATTGAATCGTACTACACTGTCTCCGACGCTCGTCGGATGTGGCAGGGCTTGCAAATATTACAGACTACAAAGCCGCGAGCTGCCCAGTGACACAAGGCTACCAGACGAGCTAAATTACTTCTATGCTCGCTTCAAGGGAAGTAATACTGAAACATGCATAAGAGCATCAGCTGTTCCGGATGACTGTGTGATCACGCTTTCCATAGCCGATGTGAGTAAGACCTTCAAACAGGTCAACATTCAGAAGGCCGCAGGGCCAGACGGTTTTACCGGGACATGTACTTCGAGCATGCGCTGACCAACTGGCAACTGTCTTCACTGACATTTTCAACCTGTCCCTGACTAAGTCCGTAATACCAACATGTTTCAAGCAGACCACCATAGTCCCTGTGCCCAAGAACACTAAGGTAACCTGCCTAAATTACTACCGACCCGTAGCACTCACGTCTGTAGCCATGAAGTGCGTTGAAAGGCTGGTCATGGCTCACATCAACACCATAATCCCAGAAACCCTAGACCCACTCCAATTTGCATACGGCCCCAACAGATCCACAGATGATGCAATTGCTATTGCACTCCACACTGCCCTTTCCCACCTGGACAAAAGGAACACCTATGTGAGAATGCTATTCATTGACTACAGCTCAGCGTTCAACACCATAGTGCCCTCAAAGCTCATCACTAAGCTAAGGACCCTGGGACTAAACACCTCCCTCTGAAACTGGATCCTGGACTTCCTGACAGGCCGCCCCCAGGTGGTAAGGGTAGGTAACAACACATTCGCCATGCTGATCCTCAACATGGGGGCCCCTCAGGGGTGCGTGCTCAGTCCTCTGCTGTACTCCCTGTTCACTCAGGACTGCATGGCCAGGCACGACTCCAACACCAACATTACGTTTGCCGATGACACAACCGCCTGATCACTGACAACGATGAGACAGCCTATAGGGAGGAGGTCAGAAACCTGGCCGTGTGGTGCCAGGACAGCAACCTTTCCCTCAACGTGATCAAGACAAAGGAGATGATTGTGGACTACAGGAAAAGGAGGACCGAGCTCGCCCCCATTCTCATCGACGGGGCTGTAGTGGAGCAGGTTGAGAGCTTCAAGTTCTTTGGTGTCCACATCACCAACAAACTATCATGGTCCAAACACACAAAGACAGTCAAAGCCTATTCCCCCTCAGGAAACTGAAAAGATTTGGCATGGGTCCTCAGATCCTCAAAGACTCCAGCCACCCTAGTCACAGACTGTTCTCTCTGCTAACACAAGGCAAACGGTACCGGAGCGCCAAGTCTAGGTCCAAAAGGCTTTAACACTTATTTTTCTTAAAACTGCATTGTTGATTTAGGGTTTGTAAGTAAGCATTTCACTGTAAGGTCTACAGCTGTTGTATTCGGCGCATGTGACAAATACAATTGGATTTGTTTTGATATGATTTGATATAGACTTTGAATTGACATGTGTGCCAAGTGGGAAGTGACGGTATAAACCTTCAGGAATGTGTAAAGTATTATAGGAAATTGAAAAACAGCACAGCAAGAGCAAGTCCCTATGAGTCATGAAGGAAATCAGCCAATGGGAAATCGGCAGAGGAATGCATATGTCATGTGAAATGACATGGCAGCATCCACTTTGTTTACTTGAGGAGTTTGAGCCTCCTCTTCATGCGCCATGGTTTGTTTCTGAGAGTGGCTATCAGCTTCTTCTTCTCCTCCACCTCCTCCTTCAGAGAAGCCATCTCCCCCTCTGACAGAGAATCTTCGTCCCCTGACTCGCCCGAAGAAGAAGAACTGTCAGAAGAAAGAGCTGTCACCAAGTGCCAGGGGTCGAGTAAGGGTCAACCTTGTGTCAACCAGAGTAGAGTTCTAGTTGAGGTGGCCAGTGGCTTTACACAGTGCCGCATTATCATGGTACAAACTCAGAAGGACTTTGGACTTGTCACATAATGTTGAAAAGCATCTGGATGACCAACAGAAAATGCAAAAAGAGATGCAAGTCAAATGACAGACATATCCTAGAATTATCCAGTAAGCAAGTCCATCCATTGAAATAACCAGACATTAAAGCTAGAATCCTTAGTTGTTACGTCTATTTTTGGACATATAAACAAATTATCTTTACCCATTGATTCTTGAAGAATATAACTTATATACAGTGCATTCAGAAAGTATTCAGACCCCTTGACTTTTTCCAAATGTTGTTACAATACAAACTTATTCTAAAATGTATTAAATAGTTTTTTTCCCTCATCAATCTACATACAATACCCCATAATGACAAAGCAAAAACAGATTTTAGAAATGTTTGCAAATGGAAATATCACATTTACATAAGTATTCAGACCCTTTACTCAGAACTTTGTTGAAACACCGTTGGCAGTGATTACAGCCTTGAGTCTTCTTGAGTATGACGCTACAAGCTTAGCACACCTGTATTTGGGGAGTTTAACCTATTCTTCTATGCAGATCCTCTCAAGCTGTGTCAGGTTGGATGGGGACGTGGCTGCACAGCTATTTTCAGGTCTCTCCAGATATGTTCGATCTATTCAAGTCCGGGCTCTGGCTTGGCCACTCGATGACATTCAGAGACTTGTCCCGAAGCCACTCCTGTGTTGTCTTGGCTATGTTCTTAGGGTTGTTGTCCTGTTGGAAGGTGAACATTCACCCCAGTCTGAGGTCCTGGGCACTCTGGAGCAGGTTTTCATTAAGGATCTCTCTGTACTTCGCTCCGTTCATCTTTCCCACGACCCTGACTAGTCTCCCAGTCCCTGCCGCTGAAAAACATTCTCCCAGCACGATGCTGCCACCACCATGCTTCACCGTAGGGATGGTGCCAGGTTTCCTTCAGACATGACGCTTGGCATTCAAGCCAAATAGTTAAATCTTGGATTCATCAGTTCAGATAATCTTGTTTCTCATGGTCTGAGAGTCTTTAGGTAACTTTTGGCAAACTCCAAGCGGGCTGTCATGTGCCTTTTACTGAGGAGTAGCTTCCGTCTGGCCACTCTACCATGAAGGCCTGATTGGTGGAATGCTGCAGAGATGGTTGTCTTTATGGAAGGTTCGCTTATCGCCACAGACGAACTCTGGAGCTCTGTCAGAGTGACCATCGGGTTCTTGGTCACCTCCCTGACCAAGGCCCTTCTCCCCCGATTGCTCAGTTTGGCCGGGCGGCCAGCTCTAGGAAGAGTCTTGGTGGTTCCAAACTACTTCCATTGAAGAATGATGGAGGCCACTGTGTTTTTGGGGGCCTTCAATGATGCGGTACCCTTCTCCAGATCTGTTCCTCGACACAATCCTGTCTCTGAGCTCTACGGATAATTCTTTTGACCTCATGGCTTGGTTTTTGCTCTGACATGCACTCTCAACTGTGGGACGTTATACAGACAGGTGTGTGCCTTTCCAAATCATGTCCAATCAATTTTAATTTACCACAGGTGGACTCCAATCCAGGTGTAGAAACATCTGAAGGATGGTCAATGGAAACAGGACGCACCTGAGCTAAATTTCGAGTCTCATAGCAAAGGGTCTGAATACTTATGTAAATAAGTTATTTCTGTTTTTAATTTTTTATACATTTGCAAACATTTCTAAAAACCTGTGTTCACTTTGTCATTATGCGGGTATTGTGTGTCGAGTGACAAAGATTTTATTTTATTTAATACATTTTAGAATAAGGCTGTAAAGTAAGAAAATGTGGAAAATACTTTCAGAATGCACTGTAAATGCCCCATCAGAACACAACATATAAACTTGTTTTTCCTCAACAAAATTTAACAATGTACATTTTAACCAAAATTGTATTGCCTCAAAACATGGTCAAAACTATAATTGTGATATCATAGATGGTCAGTCTTGCATCTAAGAATTTGGGTTCTGACTAGAGTGACTTTTTCGTAGCAGGTTAGGAGAATTTACACAGCAGGTTAACGTGGCAGATTAGGAGACTAGCGAAACAGAGGCGGGGTACCGCTTTGTTATTGTTTCAACTAAGGAAGCTTAAACTCCAACCCCATTCTGACCATGGTATCCCTCAACTCAATGCTATGACCTAACACTAACCCATGTTTGAGCAAGCACAAATACCACTACAACCCAACTCTACTCTGGTAACAAATTCTGGTTGCCTGTCCCTTTCCAAAACTTTAGTGGGGACATTTTGATAATGTTGACACGTTTTTAACCAAGGTTCCCATGGATGTACCTAGGGATTTCCCCATCACATGGCTATAACGATTTCTCCATGAACGTTTTGTTAACACATTCTAGAAATGTAAAAAACAAACATAGTTGGATAATTTCCCCAAATGTTCTTATAACCTTTACAGCATGTCCTTCTACTAATGTTTATCAAATACTGTTTTCAAGGGGCATTTAAAAAATATGTCAGGGACGTTGTCATGCTAATGTTAGCGGCAAACCATTGGACTCAACCAGGACTCAATCGGAACGTTACCTGACGTTATAGGATCGTTCACTGTGTGAAATGTATTTTTTGGGGCGATTGACAAATAGTGAGCTTTGGTCATTGTCGTAGTATTTTGTAACACTTTAGCGCAACCCTATAACCAAATTTCATAACTCAACTCCCTGAACCAATAACTCAATACAATGAAGGGGCATATACCAACAGAGTCTGTCAGAGTCCTCCCTCATACATGAGGGTGCGTGGAATGTGGAGATATGTGAGAGAGATGGCCCTCTCAAAGGATACTGCACCTGCTGTACTTTCCATTCTTCTTTTTCTTGTCTTTTACGTTCCCTTTGTCCTTCCCTCCTTTGCCTTTGGCATCACCCTTCTTTTCCTTGTTCTGCTCGTCTTTCTGCTTCTTGCTAGTCACTTTTATGCCTTTCTTTTTCTTCCCTCGTTCCTCCTCCTCACTCTCCTCCTCGCTCTCCTCTTCGACTGCCTTTTTCTTTCGGCCCGCAGCCTTTGTGCCCTTCCGCTTGACGCTTCTGTCGTCTTCCTCCTCCTCTTCCTCGCTGTCCTGGGCACTGGCTTTCTTCTTACGAGCCCTCTTCCTCGGTGCCTCGTCCTGATCCTCCTCTTCCTCTTCGTCCTCACTGGTGGCTGGTTTGCCGTTCCGTCCCCTGGCTCGTGGAGAGGCTTTGGCTTTCCTGTTTCTGTCCCTCCGCCTGGCCTCATCTGATACACACACGCTCACGTATATATCTCACACAAATATTAACAGACAGACTTCATAGATTGCATTCAAACCTGAACAATTAAACAAACATATAAATCAGGCAGGTTGGTAGCCTAATTTTGATGTCATCATTTTGACAAGGTGTGTCTCACCTTCGGAATGTCATGTTTTTCAAAATAATATATTTTTTAAATATCAACAATCAAAGTGAGCTTGACTGTACATACACCCACTCGCAGGAAGTAAGCAAACACACATAAACACACACATCAAACACTTTCTCAATTTTATGACTTACCCTCACTCCCACTGTCTAACTCTCCATCGATTTCAATTCCCACTATAAAATAAAAAAACATTGTGATGCAACACCACAGTCATTCAGAATATCCACAAATATTGTATTTTGTCTTCGAACCAACAAAAATCCCATTATCTTAATGTTCCTTTATGGTTTAACAGTATGGATTCTGTTACATGTTATAGAACATCTAGTAGTACATCTATGTACTACTTCCATATTTACCACAAACACCTCAAAGAAAGTGAAGAACTGAATATTCTTCAGTATTCAAGAGAAATCCAAAATAAGAAAAAGGAACCAAATAAATCCAACCTACCATCTTCCATTCTAATTGCAATGTCATTTTTCTTCTGAGAAGGCATTTTGGCTGAGTGTTGTCCTCTTACTATCTTTCGGTCAGCCTGCTCTCTCCCTCTCAGGCCATGGAGACCTCAGCTAAGCAGATAGCCATCACACCTGTGCAGGCACTCACATACTCCGACAGTTACACCGGTGTTTGGGCTACTAGACTGGCTGTTTCCCTGACAACCACCAATGATATTGCCCAAGAGATGATAATCTTTAAACCTGAAGGAGAAAGACAAAATCTAAAGGGACAATAAAGGGGTACAAAAGGAATGTCAATTAAAAAAAACATCAGTTGATATGATTTACAGCATGCGTGAAGACACACAGATACAGTACACACACCCACATGCACACACAAGCACTTATGCTCACACACATCAATTCCAACTGAATGCCTTCATGGGTGCATTATAACCTGTTTTGCAGCGATAATTCGTTTTGACAAACGGTTGTAAAACTCACACCAATATATTCCATCATGTACTGTACGTAACTCTGACCCTGAAATTCGAAACCAGCGCACAAATGCTGAAATAAAGGACAGTTCTCATTAAAATTCAATGAAGTCTTAAGTACTCTAAGCTTGACGGGAAAGTGAAACAACAAGCAGCGTCTATGACATGATTGTGCTATACAAATACTATCATGGGCTCTTGACATGGTAATATCGCTAATTTGCCTGAAAAGAATGTGGGTTGCAACATAACCATTAGTGATACATCTTGGACAGAATTAGTTCCTGCCATTGTAAGATTACCGTAACATGTCTCAAAATGCATTTCTGCTCTTGTTGCGCTTGTTGCCAATAAGTCCATTCAGAACATCTACTCGAAACGGTGCCTGAGGAAGGCAGGCAGCATCATCATGAGCCCCACACACCCCAGCCACGAGCTGTTCTCTCACTTACCGTCGGACAGACGGTATCAGAGCATGAGGTCTGATACCAACAGGCTCAGAGACAATTTCTAACTACAAGCCATCAGACTGCTGAACACTTGAACTGGACTGACCACCTGCACTGATTCTCCACACCTTAGCACACATTTACTCACTCATGCTCCTTCACACACACACACACACACACACTGTATATACATTCATGCTACACACACACATCACAACTGCTGCTACCAGACTGTTATTATACTGCTCAATTTCTACACTTGCTCCGATCCCCCAATACACGTGTATATATTGGACTATAAATGGTGCCTTCCTGTATTATACCTATGCTAAAATGTTTATTCTATTCTACTGAGCCATTTACTTAATGTTCATATTCTTATATTTTATTATTTATTATTGTTGTTAACCTGTAAGTAAGCATTTCGTTGGATGATGTATACCATGCGTACCCCATACATACGACTAAAAAACTTGACATTTAAAATTGAAACTAAACAAAGAATACACAATGTACTCGCACATTAAGCTTCATCCTTCACTGTTAATAAGATTAGCTTGGTGCTTATGGTGATATGTCAGGGATGACCTGGTGAATAATGCATGGCAACTGGAGACATGTAGCGAAAGCAGCTAACGCCACTCTTCCTGTGATTATGTGGGAATTAATAGGGCATGATGCTGAAACCTAAGCCACGCTGTATCCCTCCTTCTCTGGGTAACTCTTCTTCTCCCATCCTCTGTCCTTCTCAAGTTCCTGTCGAGACGCGCCACTGTAGATGAACAGTACAAACCATACAGTGACTTATGAGCCCTTTAAGATCAAAAGAGGACAGCAAGGCTGCTGCATAAATTATATAATATGCCAGGTAGATATGTATACTGTAGCTAAGAAAGTAATACTAATGTAACGTCTGCTTCCAACTCACACCCTCAAACACGTAGATCCCCTGAATGCAGCTCACTTTCCAGCCCACTTTCCAGCTCACACTCTCAAACACCTAGATCCCCTGAACGCAGCTCACTCTCCAGATCCCAATCACCTGAATTCTAATCACCTGTTCACACACCTGTATGTCATTATCACACACTATTTAGTTCAGTTCTTTTCTCCCCATCACTGTGAGGTAGTGTTTGTTTTGTGACACGTGTCTTTATGAGTGCTGTGTTTCCCCGTGATTTACTCCTGTGTATAATAGTTTTTGCCTGCCTCACTAATGACGCCTTTTGCCTATTCCCTGCCTGTACTTTATCGGATTTCCTGTTATATACCTATTGCCTGATCTCCTGGACTACGTTACTAGACTTTTCCCTGCCTGTACTGTTTCCCTTTTGGACCCCCTGTGTATGACCTTCTGCCTGCCCCTGCCCCTGGACCCAGCTACCTGCCTCCTCCTGTGGTCCTTTGCAATTAACACCTGCTGTGCCCTGCGCTTGAAACCAGCAGTCTGTCTCCCCTCGTGTTCATTACAACTAAGTGTATGTTGTGTAGTAAGCTGTTAGTAGCCCATGTGCATAACCCTAATAATTTGGTTCCTTTCCCCCTCATAATTTAGCGTACTGTTCTGACTTGTTGGTGTACATGTAGCTTATAGCCTGTTTTAGAGAAATGTCATCATCAAGTATTGTAAGAGCTTTCATTGTCTGCTTATATGCCCCCTATATTTATCCTATGGTTCTGACTTGGTGTACGGGGAGAATACTGTAAGAACGGCCCATGTTCTGTATTCTGTCGCTGTACATTTCAAAAGTGCTGAACAAATAGTTATATTGACTTTGTCCGTTCCAGCTCGCTCATTAATCTCTTAATCCAAATTTCAGATTGCCTCTTATCCGCTCGTCATCACCTTATGCCAGAGTTTGTACATCTCAATTGTCAGTAGAAACCACATTTGTTTAAGAAAGTCAGCCATATCAGCAATGTTTTTTTAAAAAGCAGTAAATGAGGCTGAATGAACTGTTTCACTGCCTGCTGAAAGGCTCTGCAGAAAGCCAGGTGTAGCAGTGGTAAGGATTCACTACATAGTGCTGAAAATAAATCTCTGCTGTTGGGACAGCTTTATGTAGGCCCTAACAGTTTGTGGGCACCGTTATAGTGCAATTAATGTATTGTTTAGTGTTGTGTTGTGTAGTGGCTTTGCTGGCATGCATCAAAATTGGGGGAGTTTCCCCCACCAAGATTGACATGCTAAAATCGCCACTGGCTTACATAAGGACACAATAAAGGAAATCAATTACTGGTCAAAATCTAAATACTGCGCATAGCGTTGATCAAAGCTCAGAATGCTTATATTCTTGATCTGACTGAGTTCTAATCGCGTTTGCCTCTTTGTGAACCAGTTGAATCATGAACAATGGTTTGTTAGATGTTCGCTGAATTTTCCTCCCGGATTTGCCTTTTTAGCAGCACGTTCACCACTCTCTCAAACGGCTAGCTCCAACCGCTCGCGACTCAGGCCGAGGGCCTACGTGAAACAAACTACCCCAGCTCGTAGTTGGCTCAAAAAGGCAACTAGAGATGCTGCTGACAGTGTGTCTACAGACATTACCCAAACAAACAAAAACCGACTCGGAGAATGAATGCATAACTGGTAAATAGTCACTTATAGATAATATGTCAGTCAGGTGGCTAGCTGTCTGCAGAGACATCTTTTGCAGTAAAGTTCAAGGGCTCTGTCAAAAGGATGAAGCTAGAAGGATGAAGCCAACTTTAAACAGAGCAGGAGCAAAAGATACACTACTAAGTTCTCATACAATGAACAAAAAATATAAACACAACATGTAAAGTGTTGGTCCCATGTTTCATGAGCTGAAATAAAAAATCCCAGACATTTTCCACACACACAAAAAGCTTATATCTCTCAAATGTGTCAACATTTCGCCGGTGTTTTCCGTTTTTTGACCACTAGAGGCTCCCATAGTGTCTTTTTTTGTCTGATCCTTTTTCCTCTTTCCCTTGTTTCCAGTTATTATTTGCACCTGTGCCTCGTTTCCCTTGTATGTATTTAAACCCTTAGCTTTCCTTAGTTCTTTGCTCTGTTTGTATGTTAGCACCTTGCCTCAGTTAAGCTGTGAATATTTCGGTTGCTCCAGTTTGGACTCTCTTGTGGAACTTTGTTTTGGGTAACGTTTATTTTTTGGATTATTCTTTTGAGACCATTTTTGCTGTTCCTTCTTTCCTTGTGGATTTACCTTTTGTCTTTGTGGATTACTTTTTGCCTGAAGTACTTTCATTTTTTTGTCTTTATTAAAAACACCATCTCTATTACGGCTATGTCTGCCTCATCTTCTGGGTTCTGCCGACTACTCGTGGCTCAGTTTGTTAAGTGACTGGTTCTCACACTGGAGACCCGAGTTCACGACTGGGTCCTGACAGAAACACAGAGCCAAGAACATGAATCCAGAGGCAGCCAGTACCCAGGAGCTTTTTGCCACGCTGTCCCACCATGAGGGGACTGTCCAACGCCAATCTCGAGTCCCTGATCAAGTTGGCCTCGCGTATAGACCAGCCCCTGAGAGAGCGAGAACTCAACCATAGACCCCCCGCTCTAGCTCCTATCGGTCCCAGCTCTGAGTCTCCACCTTGATCCCCGCTGGTTCCCCCGGAACCCATACAGATCGGATGCATCTCCCAGGCTGAAAGAGACCGCCGGATGAGGGAGCGATGCTGTCTATATTGCGGTAAACCGGGCCATTTCCGCTCTGCGTGTCCCGGGCTCCAGGGAAACGCACGGTCCCATGCAGACCTGGGGGGACTGTAACGGGAAATATAACCTCCTTCCCTCCAACCAACTCCCGTCAGCACATTCCAGTCACCCTTTCCTGGGATAATCACGAGCTACCCCTTCAAGCCTTGATAGACTCTGGAGCCGCAGGCAACTTTATGGACGGCATCTGGGCTAAGGAGAATGGCGTTCCCTCTGAACCTCTCACTGACCCCATGAGGGTTACTACGTTGGATGGAAGTCCTCTGGGATCTGGACTTGTCAACCGCGTCACTGCCCCCTTACGACTATCAGTTTCCCAACACCAGGAAGTAATAAACTTTCATCTGATCCCCTGTTCCGAGTTTCCTCTCGTCCTTGGCTACCCCTGGCTGCACAGCCATAACCCTCACATCGACTGGTCTGTGGGCACTATCGAGCAGTGGGGCCCTACGTGCCAAGCCACTTGCATCTTCCCGAGTTCCCTGAGGTCTCCTCCCGAGTCTCTAGAATCCATTGACCTGTCCCGAGTTCCCGAGTGTTACCATGACCTCAAGCCGGTATTCAGCAAACAGAGGGCCACCACACTACCACCCCATAAACCTTAGGATTGCCCCATCAACCTGTTTCCAGGCACCTGCCCCCCCCCCCAGAAGTCGGATCTTTTCCCTATCTCCTCCCGAACGAGCTGCTATGGATACCTACATCAAGGACGCACTGGCAGCAGGCCTCATACGTCCGTCCACCTCACCCGCGGGAGCAGGTTTTTTCTTTGTGGGAAAAAAAGACGGTGGTTTACGTCCATGCATCGACTACCGGGGACTCAATGCCATAACCGTCCGCAACCGCTACCCCTTATGGCCACAGTGTTTGAGTTGCTCCAAGAAGCAGCTGTATTCACTAAGCTTGATCTGCGGAACGCATACCATCTGGTGCGGATCAAACACGGTGACAAGTGGAAGACCGCTTTCAACATGCCTACTGGTCACTACGAATACTTGGTGATGCCCTTTGGTCTGACCAACGCCCCGGCTGTGTTCCAAGCGCTCATAAATGATGTGCTCAGGGATATGCTTAACATCTTCGTGTTCGTTTACCTGGATGATATCCTCATCTTTTCGAGCTCACTTCAAGAATACACTAAGCATGTCAGACAAGTAACGTCTCCTAGACAGCCATTTGTACGTTAAGCCAGAGAAATGCGAATTCCATGCATCCCGAATACAATTCCTGGGATTTGTAGTGGAACCCGGCCGAATCCAAATGGACTCCAGGAAGTTAGAGGCGGTAGCGGATTGGCCCACCCCTAAATCCGTTAAGGAAGTTCAGCGTTTCTTGGGCTTCACTAACTTTTACCGCAAGTTCATGAAAACTTCAGCTCGGTGGCAGCTCCTCTCTCAGCTTTAACCAAGGGTGGCAACGCAAGGTTTCTGTGGGGTGAAGAAGCTGAGACGGCCTTCCAAGGACTCAAGCAGCGCATCCTCTCTGCTCCCATTCTGACACTACCTACTGTGGATAAACCTTTTGTGGTGGAGGTAGACGCCTCAGAGGTTGGTGTTGGGGCTGTTCTGTCTCAGAGGGGTGAAGACAAGAAGCTCCATCCCTGCGCCGCCTTCTCTCACCGGCTTACCCCGGCGGAGAGGAATTACGTTGTGGGGGATCGTGAACTCCTAGCGGTTAAGATGGCCTTGGAGGAATGGAGACACTGGCTCGAGGGGGCTTCTCAACTGTTTCAAGTGCTTACGGATCACAAAAATCTGGAGTTTATCCAGCAGGCGAAGCGGCTGAACTCCAGACAAGCTCGATGGTCTCTTTTTTTCAATCGGTTTCAGTTTGTCCTCACCTATCGGCCCGGGTCGAAGAATCTCAAACCGGACGCGTTGTCTCGAATCTACGCTCCTGCCGTTAGAGAAGATACTGACATGCCTGTTCTTCCTACCGCTAAGATCGTAGCCCCGATCTCGTGGCAAGTTGAGGACACCGTGAGACGAGCTCAAGCTACCGAGCCGGTTCCGATAGGAGGGCCTGCCAATCGTTTGTTTGTTCCCAAAGGCGGCGAGGTCCCAGGTTCTTCGGTGGGGTCACTCTTCTCGCCTCACCTGTCACCCAGGAGTTGATCGCACCTTGGAGTTCATCCAGCGTAAGTTCTGGTGGCCCACCATAAAGGAAGACGTCGACACCTTCGTCAAGGCCTGTCCCGTGTGCTGCCAGGGCAAATCTTCTCACCTCCACCCTCAAGGACTCCTTCACCGTTTATCTATCCCCCACCGACCCTGGTCCCATATCTCGTTGGACTTTATTACTGGCCTTCCTCCGTCCCTTGGTAATACTAATATCCTAGTCATCATCGACAGGTTTTCCAAGGCGGCCAGGTTCGTCCCCTTGGCTAAGTTACCTTCGGCTAAGGAGACTGCTGAGCTGGTAATTAACCACGTGTTCCGAGTCTTCGGCATCCCTCAGGATATGGTTTCCGACAGAGGCCCCCAGTTCACCTCGAGGTTTTGGAAGGCCTTCTGCCAGCTCATAGGGGCCACCGCCAGCCTATCTTCAGGGTACCACCCGGAGTCCAACGGCCAAACCGAGAGAATGAATCAGGAACTGGAAACCGCCCTCAGATGTATGGCCTCCGACAACCCGTCCACATGGTTGTCTTTCATCGTTTGGGCTGAGTACGCGCACAACACCTTGCTCTCCTCCTCCACTGGTATGTCCCCGCACGAGAGTCAGTTTGGCTATGCCCCCCCATTGTTCCCTGACCAGGAGGTAGAAGTCGGAGTGCCTTCAGCCCGGAAGTTCGTCAGACGCTGTCGGCTTACGTGGAGGAAGACCCGTCTCAATCTTCTGCGTTCCTCACAGCGTTATCAACGACAAGCCAACAGACGTCGCCGCCCCGGCCCCAACCTGCTCCCCGGCCAGAGAGTCTGGCTCTCCACTAAGAACTTACCTCTACGGGTGGAGTCTCGCAAGCTGTCCCAGAAGTACATCGGTCCCTTTAAGTTTGCCAGGAGAGTTAACCCGTTACTTATCGCCTTCAATTACCCAGATCCCTTAAGATTAATCCCACATTTCACGTCTCCTTATTAAAACCTGTTGTTTTTTCTCCCTTTGTCCCGGCAGGCAGAACCCCCTGCCCCGTGTCATCGGAGGACAGCCGGCTTATACCGTCCGCCGGATACTGGACTCCCGCCGGGTGCAGCGGTCCTGGCAGTATCTGGTGGACTGGGAAGGCTACGGTCCCGAAGAACGCTCCTGGGTTCCTGCCAAAGACATACTGGACCCTGACCTCATTCCTCAGTTTAGGGTTCTCCACCCTGAGAAAGCTGGTAGGAACGTCAGGAGCCGTTCCTAGAGGGGGGGATTCTGTCAACATTTGGCCGGGTGTTTTCCGTTTTTTTACCAGAGGCTCCCATAGTGTCTTTTTTTGTCTGATCCTTTTTCCTCTTTCCCTTGTTTCCAGTTATTATTTGCACCTGTGCCTCGTTTCCCTTGTATGTATTTAAACCCTTAGCTTTCCTTAGTTCTTTGCTCTGCTTGTATGTTAGCACCTTGCCTCAGTTAAGCTGTGAAAATTTTGGTTGCTCCAGTTTGGACTCTCTTGTGGAACTTTGTTTTGGGTAACGTTTATTTTTTGGATTATTCTTTTGAGACCATTTTTGCTGTTCCTTCTTTCCTTGTGGATTTACCTTTTGTCTTTGTGGATTACTTTTTGCCTGAAGTACTTTCATTTTTTTGTCTTTATTAAAAACACCATCTCTATTACGGCTGTGTCTGCCTCATCTTCTGGGTTCTGCCGACTACTCGTGGCTCAGTTTGTTAAGTGACTGGTTCTCACACTGGAGACCCGAGTTCACGACTGGGTCCTGACAAAATGTTGTGCACAAATTTACATCCCTGTTACTGAGCATTTCTACTCTGCCAAGATAATCTATCTGTGTGGCATATCAAGAAGCTGATTAAACAGTATGATTATTACACAGATGCACCTTGTGCTGGGGACAAAAGGCCACTTAAAATTGTGCAGTTTTGCAGGATTGTCTGAGGGTGGTTGGGGGCTCAGGAGTACTTCTGTCTGTAATAAATACGTTTTGTGGGGGGAAACTCATTCTGATTGGCTGGGCCTGGCTCCCCAGTGGGTGGGCCTATGCCCAGTCATGTGAAATCCATAGATTATGGCCTAATGAATTTATTTCAATTGACTGATTTCCTTACATGAAATGTAACTCAGAAAAAATCTTTGAAATTGTTGCATGTTGCATCTAGATTTTTGTTCAGTATAATAACTTTGCTTCACAGAGAGTAGGTTACTGAGACAGACAGTGATGTAGCGCTCAGTGTTGATGAGGCCGAGGCAGGCTGCAATGCATGCAGGAGGAGAGAGAGAAAGAGGTTAGTACAGTGATTCACAAACTTGGGGTCCATGTAGCATCCCCTGAGAAAATCTGTACTTATCTTATGAAAAAAGTTAGGGGGGAAAAATGGCGTTTCAATATGAACATCTCCATATGGCCTATCTTCCCTATAGGCCTACATTAAAATGCAATCAAAACGTAAACAATACAGTTCTAAAAATGTCATAGGTTGTTGTTTAGCCGCTGATGCTACTGTACGTGTCAGTGAATCATTTCTCATATTTCCCCCCTTTCAGGGGTATAACATCACAATTGTATAGCTAATAGGCTAAGTGTTTATAGATGGACTGAGGTGAATGAACCACCACAGCCAAGCTGATAATGGCTGGGGACACTTCCGGACCTCACTAAGACTCAAACCCTGGTTACGGCCCTGTAAGGACAGTATCTATCAAGTAAGGAGGAGGAGGATGATGATGATGCGCGTGAAACTAATTAAGGTGTTTGCCAGTGTTTATTGAAATCTGAGGATTAAGTGGTCTCTATAAGTGGTGTAAAAAACCTTGCATAGGTAGGCTTGTTACAATTACCCCCCAATAAGGTTAACCCTTATTGGAGCAGTAGTTAGCAGGTCTGGGGATGATTAGGTGGCCATGATGGTATGAGCAGCAGATTGGGAATTTAGCCAGGACCACGGGGTTAACACTCCTACTCTTACGATAAGTGCCATGGGATCTTTATTGACCACAGAGAGTCAGGACACCCATTTTAACGTCCCATCCAAAAGATGGCACCCTACGAAGGGCATTGTCCCCTTCACTACCCTGGGGCATTGGGATCTCCTTAGACCAGAGGGAAGAGTTCCCCCTACGGGACCTCCAACACCACTTCCAGTAACATCTGGTATCCCATCCAGGGACCGACCAGGACCGACCCGGCTAACTTCAAAGGCAAGCCAGCAATTGGATGCAGGTTGATTCCTGTTCAACATGTTTTCCTGGACCAGTTGATCTGGGGATCATGGTTCCATTTATTAAAAGTTCTTAACTACTGTTTATAGACCTGTTGAGTCATGGACCTGTTGAGAATGTATGAAATTCTGCACACAATCTCTGATATCTAATTGGACAAGAAAATAAAGTAGACAGGAGGCCAGGTGGGAGTGAGAAATCAGTGCCTGTGATGCTCTGACATTTCACTCTGCCCTTCATTACCGGTGGTTGTACTATAACATTGAGATATCCGGTAATCGAGAACCATGCGGTCACGGTTCAGATATCCTGCCCATTGTACAAACATGGCGGGAGACTGGGAGGTAGCCAAACAGAGCAAGGTTGGGTTGAGACAGCGGGCACAATGGTAGCTGATTACCCACATTGGGGGTAAGGTAACTGTGCCTTTGGATGATCCAGAATATACTATACTAACCTTTGCGAATGAGCTCCAAAAATGCATGAACCACGCTTGTGTCTTCTGTTGTGACTAAAGACAAATGTTTCTTCACCAAAGAAACCAACCGGAACCCCCAATAATTTAAACATTTGTGTGGAAAAATGTTTGCATAAGGGCCTTGCGGTCTCTTAAGATCTCAAATAACTAAAATGAATACTTAATGATAACTGTCCATTAATTGAACATGAGCATTTGCAATGTTAATGGATTGTACTATGCGCAAGTTCTGGAATGAATAAATGTTAACGACATTATAGGATTGATTTCTCATGGTTCCTTTGAATAGGCTGAGTTGGGGATGTTGACTCGGATATTAAAATAAGTCAGAGAAGCAATGCACAAACATGCCAGCAGCATACCACCCTGCATCCCACTGCTGGCTTGCTTCTGAAGCTAAGCAGGGTTGGTCCTGGTCAGTCCCTGGATGGGAGACCAGATTCTGCTGGAAGTGGTGTTGGAGTGCCAGTAGGAGGCACTCTTTCCTAAGGTCTAAAAAAATATCCCAATGCCCCAGGGCAGTGATTGGGGACATTGCCCTGTGTAGGGTGCTGTCTTTTGGATGGGATGGGATGGTAAATGGGTGTCCTGACTCTCTGAGGTCATTAAAGATCCCATGGCACTTATTGTAAGAGTAGGGGTGTTAACCCTGGTGTCCTGGCTAAATTCCCAAGCTGTCCCTCATATGGTCACCTAAATCATCCCCAGCTAATAATTGGCTCATTCATCCCCCTCCTGTAACTATTCCCCAGGTTGTTGCTGTAAATGAGAATGTGTTCTCAGTCAACTTACCTGGTTAAATAAACAATGAGTTTGACTGTTTGAAGACCAACACCTTCAAATGAAGGTTTATAAAACCATGCAAGCTACTGTAATTAGATGTTGGTAGCTATATTACCCCAGATCTCACAGAGGAGGAATGACAGGATGATTAACAGATAAAAACCAGTGTCCAATCAGTGCACCAGAGGCAAGATATTGGGACACTCAATATGTAGATCTGAGCACAGGGACACTCAATGAGTATGAGATACTTGTTCAGGCCAAGGACCATTGGTAAAGTTAACTGTGGTGCATGTCCATTGTTTGGTTGATGGGAGCTGTCACTGAAAACAGTCAGCATTTCAAGTTGATCATTGTATCCTGTTTTGAATATCAATGTACAAATGATATTCCCCCTATGATGTAACCCTGCAGTTAAAATTAGAGTTGGCGGAGGGGGAATTATTCCTATAATCTGCTCACAGACAACTTCTAAACTGCTGGCCAACCAAGAACATTCCCTGAATTGATGGTCTTTCAGTGTTTAGTGCAGGCTTTCCCAAACTCAGTCCTGGGGACCCCAAGGGGCGCACGTTTAGTTTTTTCCCTAACACTACACAGCTGATTCAAATGAACAAAGCTTGATGATTAGTTGATCATTTGGATCAGCTGTGTAGTGCTAAGGCAAAAACCAAGATGTGCACCCTTGGGGTCCCGAGTACAGAGTTTGGGAAACCCTGCTTTAATAACACTCCACAATGTAAGGTCCTTGTAAAACCGGATAATGTAATAACACAGGATATTATGTATGAACTCATCAGGTCCTGTCAATGCCAAATACATTTTATGTTGCTTGGTGTGCAGAATAGTTAGTACAAATTAATAAGAAATTAGAAAGTATATATTAATCTATCACCAATTCAAAAGGTTACATTTTTACAGTCACAATTCACACAACACTGTTTGAATAAAGGTCCATTAGAACTGTAGTGTACAACCTGATAATAAGGAATCAACTATTACCAGTCATGATACCTCTGGTGTTAAAGTAACTTTAGCAGTCTTTTACTTTCAGTCTGCCTCTGAAATCAGAGTGACATTTTTATATTCAGGGTGGTGTGTGTCTGTCTATAAAGTGCTTGCCATTTCCACATCTGTGACAGCAGTCATACTCAGTGTCTCTGGGAGTTTGGGACCCTCTGAACACTGGGTGCTGGTTGCCGCTGGTTACCTGGTAGGGGCCCAGGCATTCTGTGGCCCCTCGGGGCTGGGGGGCTGGTGACAGAAGGGGGAATTTGATGGTCGCTTTTTCCTTGATGTGCTCGGTGTTCCCCACCCATCTTTTCTCTATCTTCTTAGAAAGGGACAGGGGGAGAGGAGAGGTATGATGACATAACTTGGTGTGAATCAAATTTTCAGATACTAAACAAAAACAAAACTGCTAAATAAATGCCACAGTATTCTTCTCACCCCTATAAGATTGCTGAGAGGCGTTGTTATTTCTCTGTTGCCGCGGTGATTCTGACCGAGCGTTTTGAGCCTCCTCTAAATCCATGGCAGCTTTCTGTGCTGCCATTTTAGTCTTCTTCTTGTTCTCTTCATTTTGCTGGAAGTAAAGAAGCAGCTACTATACAGGAATGGCCCCAAACTTTCTGATCGAGATTACAGGGATCACGGAATGTTTCGTTTAAGCAGTGTGGATGTGGATCCAATACTGCCTCTAATTCCCCACCTGAAAAAATATATGACTGGCCTCTCTGCCTCCTGCTTATGTTTGTGATATTTGTAATATTGTAGCTTAAATATACTCTCATATCCTAAATAACTGGCACTTCCCTATAACATTTTGAAATGTTTATTGAAATTGCAGCAAAATGGGCTGTCCATCAGATGATGTAGCCTCAACTGTAATTGACAAGTGAGTGTGTAGATTTGATCAGTTTAGAAAAATTAAATACTCTGGCAATTGCTGCTCTCTGGTGGACAGACTATGTCAGTGCAAGTATCACACAGGGAATATAATAGATACTGTATCAGCGACAGAACCTTACTGACGGTATGACTTACGGTTTGAAGTTTCTTCTTTAACTCCAGGTTGGCTTGCTTGTAGCTTTTGGATGTAGACTGCAAGTAATAAATGGCCAAACTGTGTGGGGGGGTAACAAATACCAAATATTTTATTTTACATTGTTATCTTGTATATAGTCTGGGGACTTCCCTGTGGATCATTAGCCCTGACTACTCACACCATGAGCAGTAGGAAAGGCAGCACCAGGCCAGGGTTGGAAGCGTAGCTGAACACCTTCCCAAACCAGGCAGGGAAATCAGATTCCAGCGTCTCCTGGATCACATCAAACATGCGGCTCTTCCCACTGCAGTGGAGCAAACAACTGGAGTGTGTGTGTGTGTGTTTACATGCATGTCTTGTCATATACAGAATGCAGGTGTTTTTCTGTTACCTGAAGGGGCCACAGTCGAAGGAGGGGGGGATGGTGACTATGGTGTAGATGGCGGGCAGCGTTGAGAGGAAGAGGATGACCAGTAACATAGCCATGTAGAAGTTGTTTGAGCCTGAGGCCTTGAACACCCTCTCCTGGGGAACGTTACAGCACATGACGGCCCAGCACTGCAGGTACATTGACACATGCAGTCTCAGCACGTTCAGAGCAGGCAGGCAGGGGGCATAGAACGCACCCATCCTAGCAGAGAGTGAAAGGAGGGAGTTAATCCTTAAGAGGGGGTTCTACTAAACATATGGAGTTGTTTTAAGATGGTCATACCAAGGATCATTTAGCTATTTGATTGTGAATTTTAAGACCCTTTAAGCATCCGCCAAAAAATATATACAAAATATTTGATGAAACACTTAACTAGCCCATAGAAACCCATTTTATTACAGATTCAGAAATGGAAAAACAGATAATAAACATTTTTATCAAAAGGAAGTTTGTTTTAAAGTGTCTGTCCTATATCTGAGAGATACAAGAAAGATCAGGAAATTATTCATTTTTAACCATATAATTTTTTTTATAAATTGTCTCTAAACCACTTCCATAATTCCATTAATTTGTTAAACTGGTACCGGACTAACTTCAGACGAGTTATTAGTTTGTAGGCCAAACCGTTCGGACGCTACAGACATTTCTGTGAGAAGACCGATTTTCGGGATGTCTCATGGTCGCTTACATAAAACCTTCAGACGCAGCTTCACAAATCATCTATACACTTGCTTCTCAAACCCAGCGGGGGGGAAGATTTTGAGTATGTGACTGCAGAGCGCAGAAGCTACAAGGCATAAGCGTGCATTGCACCTGCGAGCGCTCTGGTTTGAATATGCAAACGTCACACGGCAAAACTGCTGTCAAATGTCCTGTAAAGCTTTCAAATGCATGACCAGGTTGCCTAAATGCAAGGCACATTTGCAGCCCCTAAGTTGTTGCTGAGAAGCTCTTGCCTTGTTTTTAAATGGATAAATATCTGTCTATTTTTGTACATCAGCCCCTGTATCTGTTCATTTAATTCTACATACCAGTGGGACACCTAGCCTTACTTAACTATCAGAGGGCCTCTCATACGTGGAGGTGCCACAATAAGATCACAGTAGCAACGGCCTACCATATCATGCCTTGGTTGAAGATCAGGCCCAGGACATTCCCACTGACATCGAACTCTGAGTAGGAGGGCTTACACAAAGGAAAACAAGAATAGTCAATGTCGGTGCAATTCATCAAATCAATGACCAAATCAGTAACACTTGAAGGGGCTATACATGAGGCATTATAAACTGGGTGGTTCGAGCCCTGAATGCTGATTGGCTGAAAGCCGTGGTATATCAGACAGTATACCACGAGTATGACAAAACATGTATTTTTACTGTTCTAATTCAGTTTATAATAGCAGTTTATAATAGCAATAAGGCACCTCAGGGGTTTGTAGTATATGGCCAATATACCACAGCTAAGGGCTGTATCCAGGCACTCTGCTTTGTGTCGTGCATAAGAACAGCCCTTTGCCGTGGTATATTGGCCATATACCACACCCCCTCTGGCCTTATTGCTTAATTATAACACATCTCTGAAACCAGTCATGACACCTTTATGGGTGTTGCAGTATCATTCATAACAACCTTCATCCCACTTTTATTTAACATAATTCAACAGACCAGACTGTTCGACGGAGAGAGAGACGTCTGGTGGATGAGACTATGCAACATGTATACAGGTGTCATGGTTTTATATTGGTGTTATGGATGCCTTATGTATACCCACTTCAAGTAAAGTGTTACCTCAAAAGCAATATCAATGCAAGTCAATGCAATGACAAAATGGACTTGAAGTATGGCTAAAACAGATTTCAAGCCTAAATACAGAGTAGAGCAAAGTGGTCAATCCAGAGACTCACAAATCCAGCCTCCAAGTCCCAACACCAGCAGTAGTTGAGGAAACGCACCAGCACAGCACGCAAGAAGTCACCGATCAGGAGCGTGATGTAGGTTGTCATAGTGTCCGACACAATGAGTCGGACAAATTCCTACATATTACCAAATTATATTAAATGGCAAATAATACACACATCACCACAGTGCATTTACGCTGTAAAAATGATACTAAACATACACACAAGAATCATGAACGCATTCCCCCCTTCCAATTCACCCAAACAAAAAGCTGTTTGTCATTACCAGACCTGGATTCAAATAGTATTTTACCATTCATTACCTGTCCCACCATGGTTTCCCAGCAGGGTCCTCGTGGGATGTCGGCAGGGTGGACGGTGATGGGAGGAGCTGTGCTATTCGCTCCCAGGGTCCCATTATACAGACTGGCCTCCCATATAGTCATATTAAGCTTTAGCACCTCCTCCTCCTCCCGCTTCAATCAACAGAAACAAAACATTTAGTGCTCAATTTAAATGCAGGTGTCATATCAGCCTGTTTCCCCATCTACAGCAATAGTGGGTCGATACTTGTGTATGAAAACCTCAGGTTTAAACCAAAGGTTTAACCTAGGTGCAGGTTAAGACTAGAAACTCATTTGTTTCCTTTGTGAAAAGAAAACCTAAGGAACATGAGAGGGTTACAGTTTTTCTAAAAAAAAGATGATGATGATAAATGATAAAATGATGTAAAAGAATCATCTGAAAATAACCGTAGAATACGTTTTGGGGTCATTCGTATTCCTATTGTTAAAAACCCTTTACAAAGCGTTCAAGGAACCCTAGAGGGTTGTTGGTAGAACCATTAGAAGATAAAAGGGTTTTAGGTAGAACCCTTCATGGGGGTACGTGGTGTAAGTAGCCACAGGCTTCCAGATTTACTTTGAGGTTGATCTCATCCATGAGTGCGATGATGAAGGTGTAAAGGTTCCCCAGGAATAGGGCGAAGATGCGTCCCAGCTGCCACTGTAGAGCAATGCGGGGGTGATAGTTCTCTAGTGCACTGATCACATCAAACAGCATGGGACAGAACATCCCCAGGAGGGACATCACCATGTTCACCTGACAGACATTAACACGCATACAATACAGTATACTGTTATTTACACCTATGAATAGATGAATATAAACTCAATCACACAGACACACAAGAGCACGCAGATCGCACAAATAAACACAATTAATCAAGGTACTGATTGCAAACACATGTAAATCAGAAAAGGCTGGTGGGAGGATCTATATGAGGATGGGCTCATTGTAATGGCTGGAATGGAATCGATGAAACGGAGTAAAACATGGTTTCCATATGTTTGATGTGTTTGATACTGTTCCATTTATACCATTCCAGCCATTAAAATGAGCATGTCCTGCTATACTTCCTCCCACCAGCCTCCTCTAAGTCAAACACACACACATGCTTGTACCTCATTCCTCTCCCACCAGCTATGGCTCTCCAGTCCCTCTAAAGCAAACTTCTGGGAGCGACGCACCACAAAGTAGATGAGATATCCACTTCCTGCTAGACAGCACAGCACCAGGAAGTTGGCCAGAACCCGCAGAAAACGGGTCAAGTGGATGTTGTCATCCTTCCTGCTCTCCTGTTCCTCCAGAATGGCCTCCTAGGAAGTTGGCATCACAAGGGCAGAGAACACACACACACACATACACAGACACCCATGCACAAACACACGCAGAGAGAGAGACAACCAATCAAACATTACCATACATAAACTAATGTAACAGGGTGGAGGTGCCTTTATTAGAATATACAGAGTTGTCATGTGAAATGTGTATGCTTTCCTATTGGTCCATTTGAATTAATTGCTTGTGTGCTCTGATTTGTTGCAGGAGTGGCTCTGGAGAATGCACATCTACCTGTTCCTACAAAATGGTATTGCCTTTCCTGAAAAGGACAGAACTGCGGTTGTCTCCGAGTCCCACACCAGACCTATGGTAGCTGCAAACTGACATTCATTCACAAATGACAAATCTTCTGTCCAGTCTCTGTGTTGTGTATGTGTTCATTGTAAAGGGTCTATCAGAGTACCAAACGTGTTCACGTATGCAGCAGTGTTCTAGAATATTGGGCGGTTGGCATTTATACTTTCGAATTATCATAGCAGCTCAAGCAATTTCTGTCAACACATTCAAATGAGTAGAGGATGCATACTGGGAGAACTCATACCTACCTCACAATGTGACTCAGGACTATCTCGTCTCAGCGTCTGTGGACTATGATTTACATATCCTGAGTACAACTTGTTATTGGTAGCTGTAGGGACTTGGAGACAGCCAGCAAAGGTGTTGACTGTGTAATTGTACAAGGGCTTGATTATCTATTGCATAAAGCACTTTAAGTCTTTATGACCCTATTGATATGTACTCTTACTAGATGCGTTGTGTGAAGTTTGCTGTGCTTAGACTTGTTATCCTGATATGTGCTGTACCTGAGCTACACTACTTGAGAATTGCATATTGCACGTTACACTGGAATTATTATTATCTGCCTTTTGATTGCCACTTTAAGCCCGTCAGCCCATACAGCTTGAAAACTATTTTAACCTTAGTTGTTTGTAATAAACAATATTTTTGATAATCCTGTGTTGTGTGAATTCCATACCGGTACCCAGTTCAGAGGGGTATCCTATGAAGGAAGCTAGATCTACTCAGGGAAGGGCTAGACTACCACATTTGGGGTGTGTTTATTAATGCACAAGCACCTTTTCCCCACACCTATCACTATTTGTATTTTATTAAGTCATACAAAAGTTACATTGCGTGAAGTTTAAAATGCATTATTTCATTACTAAATGTGTCATGTCATATTTTAGCATGACTATTTTTAACACACAAAAAAAAAAAGATAAAGATAAATCAGTCGTCTTCCTCAAACGAAGGGGATGATGACAATCTTTGCGAGAGGGACTGAGGGAGAGAATTGGATTTTATTGGTCCTCTACTCGTAGCTCAGTCATTTCATTCAGGGTAAGTGGAGTCAGCTGTGAGTTAGCCTGCCCCGGAGCGGTTAGTTCTGAAGGATTCGTTGCCATAGAAATGTACCTGGCTAAAAGGTGACCCACTTTTGTATGACTGGTCATCCCGAGTTGAACTCAAAGTTGACCAAAGTTACCTTGCTAACTCCTCAACCCTGCTTCGTATGATACCTCTCTAGTCTCTATTGACCCTGCCCTATCCTAGTACCTGTGGTTGTTACACTAACGTGTATACCTTAAAGCTGGTGGTGATGGAGGCAAACTTGTTGTCGGCTGTCTCTGGGTTGCCGATGAGGTAATCCCAGCTGGTGAACATCTTCCAGCTGAAATTGAAGCTGTTGTTGTCTCCGCCCCCGTCCTCATTCGCATTCCGGGCCATACTTTAACACGTTTCATAATAAATAGAAGAAGTGTCAAACAATAACATCATCAGAAATCATCAGATTTGACTGAGACTCTGTTTCTCACTGGAAATGTTATCAATGTTTAAAGAAAATGTTGTCACAATTGGCATAAAGTGCACACACCAGGGTCATTTTCATTTGGCGCCAAATGGAATACAACGGACTGAAACAGAGAAGGACCTGGACTTTTCCAATGCAAAATGTTCATTTTAATTTTCTGTTTTTGCACAACCTTGTCGAAGTCCCCTGGTGTGTGGGGGAAGGGGGTCTTTGAGGACCACTGAGAGACTAGTAAACATACAGGTACTCACGTCCTTATCACCACCATATAGCTATAGGCCACAGTTCCCACGCCAACCAGGAAGTAGGAGAGGGGCATGCGGAACTTGAGCCAGCCAATGGCGCGCTGGCTGTTGTAGTAGCCATAAAAGAGGACAGAATACTGGGCGTAGCCCTGGGACACACACATGATTCAGATTTCATTCAGTATTAAGTACATTAAAAACACCATGCACACTGTGTGTCACACACACTTAAAGAGTCATGTTAGTGGTAACATTACACAGTGGTCACATTACACAAATAAACAATTATTAATGACCCCAAAGTCCCATAGGACAGCAAAGTCCATGGCGTTGGCTTCGTTAGCTCTAGGGACAGTCTTTCTTGGCATGCTACCATACGGCCTGCCCATCAGAGCCTAGACAGAGATAAAGAGTTAAAGCATCTGTAGGTCCTTGAGATGCTACTACAGCCTGCCCACTGGACATCATTTCAATGTTTAGTTTTGATTTACATTTGGTTGAGTTGTCAACTAACATGAATACAACCGGAAATCAACAACAAAAATTCCCCGTCATTGGATTTAGGTGAAAAGTTGGGAGAAACAAATACATAATTCCCTTTCGTGGGATTACTTTTTGCAAATCCAATCAGTTTTCTACATTGATTCAATGTCATCTCATTTAAAAATGTTTATTGAAATTATGTGGAAACAACATTGATTCAATCAGTTTTTGTTCAGTGAGTGGGGCCTCATTTATAAATAAATACAAATTCTTCATTTTTTTATAAAATTACTGTATATGATCAAATATGAGGAAATGTGAATTATATCATGTCTACACCGAAGTCACAAAATTCCGGCCCCAAATTCTGGCCCCAATTCTGATTTGAGGATCAAATGGCCCCCTACCTCTGGCACCATAACCAGGCCAAACGTCAGCCCAAAGAGGATCATGTTGATGCCATACATCCACCTCAGGAATATGAAGTAGGAGGCAACCGAGGAGCCAAAATGGCCTGTAGGAGGCACAAAAACACAGTAATTGAACTGTGTTTCATCACACTGAGGAGAATTATATAAATCAGTCGATCACAGAGTGACTTCCAAGGACTCCAAGGGGGTCGGCAAGAGGGCCCCAGGGGTCCTGAAAAAAGTGATACACAAATTAGAGAAATGGGGCGTAAGGAACAGAGGTAGCTAGCTGTGTGCTAACTTTTTCAGCGAGGTTGAAAAAAAATGGACAATCAGGAAGCACCAACAAAACCTTGCAGGGATACAAAGGGAAGAGGTAAGAGACATACTTACTCTCAATCTCTTTGATTTTCATCTCCCATGGAACGCAAGCAGTTTTGAAGTTTTCAAAGTCCCTCTGAAACTTCATCCATTTCTAACAGCAAAACCAGCAGTGTCATGGAATATATTCCACATAGGCTTGCTGACTATACTTGTGTTGTAAAGGATCATAGATAACTGGTAGCATAAACATGACACAATGAAAAACACACAAAACATTGGTCCAAGTATCGACAAATCAATGCCTTTGTCACCTATAACAGATGACTGTCCTCACCTTCAACATCATGACTTTATATGCATACAGTTTTCTGCTCTTTCCTTTCCCAAGAGCTCCCTCATATTTCTCCACAAACTCATGGGACTCCCTGTGAAATATGAGGCAGGATCAGTTACTGGTACCGGTACTGGTAAAATAAATATAATCATATTGCACCATACTCCATGCTCTGGCTACTCTGTGCGCCTCAAACGTGCTAAACAAGCTTCCTGGTTCCATTACATACCAACAGCTACATTAATACCCTTTTCACACTACTGAGCCGAGCCAAACCAAGCCGGGCTGTAATGTGCTGGCCTGGCTATGCCTCGACTATAATTTCAGGGACCATGCTGGAAAGGACAATGTGACAGGGAAATATCTGAGACACAAAATAGGTTTCGGAATCGAGACATACTGTAGAGATGGATGGACTTGCCACAAAGCCTGTTTTAGCATGGACAGTGCCAATGAAGGCTTTCACCATTTTACATTAGTCAACTGGGTGAGACTTTCCATTGGTTAAGGAAGGATCACTCAATTCCATCCAGGTCAGCGGGAGAGATCAGCCAATGAATCATACACCTGGGCAACCATCCCAGCATTGCAGTTGGCAGTAAATTACTAAACCACGCTTTATGCCTGTTCAGACTATGGCCTTTTCTCGATTTCATACTCCTCGCGTCCTCATCTCCTTCTCAAAGTCCATTGGATGAGAAAGCCAGATGTCCCTTTCAGTTTGTTTATTAACCGCCAATTAATTAACAGAAGTAGAAGAAATGGACCACATTAAAAAGGCGATAGCACTCAATGGCACTGCCCACTGAGGCATCTAATGGCAAAGATAGGTGTACCCTCTTTCCATTTTTATGGGTCAACTCGACACAATAGTGTGAAAGGGGTAATAGTTTAGGGGCTGGGGAAATGCTTTTGCTTTAGAGTTGGGGTTATCTCAGCACCGTAGAGTTAGCAGTTTCTTCCTCATGGACCAAGGCTTTCCTCTTAGGGTTGAGATAAGTTTCTTCCTCTCATCCACTTCCTCCTTCAGATTCTCCAACTCCTCAGGAGACAAGACATCTGGTTTCTCCTCTCCCTCTTTCTCTTCCTCATCCTCCTCTTCTTCTGATGACTCATGCTCTGAACTGAGACAGCAAGAAAAGTAGTTTTGTTTTTGTTTGTAAGGTTGGTGTAGGTAGAGGGCAACATTTTTGTCACGCAAAAGATAATTATAGAGATTCTGGGATCCGCAATTCAATGTGAAACTTTTTTAAACAATGTGCATCTTGATGAGCCGATTATTTAACTATGCAGAGTTTGGTACCCTGCACAAGGAATGTGAGGATGCACATGTGATGATGGGTTGCGAGCTGTATTTAAACGTGCATTGGATAACTCCAGAGTGGCTCAATGGTCTAAGGCACTGCATCTCAGTGCTAGAGACGTCATCGATTCCAGGCTGTATCGCAACCGGCCGTGATTGGGAGTCCCATAGGGCCGCACACAATTGGCCCAGCGTCGTCTGGGTTTGGCTGGTGTAGGCGTCATTGTAAATAAGAATTTGTTCTTAACTGAATTGCCTAGTTAAATAAAGGTTAAATAAAAAAACTTCACTGCCCTTTGCTCATGCAAAATGTTAGCCACAATGTTTTGAAATGTAAAACGCAATGCAAGATTGCATACACAGGACCTTACCTTGTCTCAACATTTTTTTTATTTTGTTTCTTCTCAACTTTCTCCTCCTTTTTCTCATCTTTTTTTGAGCGTCCATTTTTCCTCTTCCCCTCGGTATCCCCATCCTCCTCTCCTACAACCTCCATCTCTTTTTGCTCCAGTTTTCTGGTGTTTTCATTGCTGAAATTCTTTTGAATTTTAGCAACCGTGTCATTCTTTACTTCTTCCTGCCTCTCATCCTCTCCCCCTTTCCCTTTCCCTTTCCCCTCCTTATCCCTCTTTTTTCGTCCTCTCCTCTCCTCTCTTTCTGGTCTGTCCTCCAATTCCTTTCCTTCTTTTCTTGCACTGGAAGCTCTTCTTGCTACATTTCTTCTTCTCTTTCTGTCCCTCTCTTTCTTTCTCTCCTTATCTTTTGCCCTCTCCTGCCTCCCATCAGAGTCAATAACTGTGTCCTCTTCATCTGCAGTAAAAACAAAAAAGCAATACAAAACAGGATACAAATGAAGGGGTATCTCCTGCCACCTAAAGTTTCTTTGAAAATACATTCACCACTAGAATAAGATGAAAGAGACGGAAAAGAGATAGACATGCCAGTAGGTGACAGATAACCAACCCCAAAATGACCCCTAGCCCTGTGAGATCTGAGTGGAATTTAGATGTTCATTTTATATTAGCTCCACCTTGCCCTCTGATAGGCTAGGTATCATTTTCACCATATGGCTTTTACCTGTCAAATCCTCTCAGATCTCCACAATTTCAAAGAGGTAGGGTCTTGACTGGGGATTGGGCACAAGAGTCACTTCTGAAATGGAAGATTATTTTGTGATTTGTTGAGGGACAGGCACAGGCAGCATTTCAGTTTAGTAGGTTCCTCGCACTCAATCAAACCATAAAATGGAAAAAACTGCTCATTTTTTTGTTCAGCCCTTTTTAGCCCTTTTTTCCTTTTTATAGTTTGAGTGCAAGTACCTACAGAACTCCACAGATATTTTTTCCCTCATACACCAGCCCCCATTCAGTCCTAGCCTGAGCACAGACCTTCATACTGGCTTTCCACAGGTAGCATTTCAGCCACGTTTCATACACAAGATACTGTATATTATCAACTGTGACTTCTGTCCATGTTGGTCACTTTACTCTATCCCTTAACATACCACCGACTCTGCCCACTTCCATCCTTTTTGCCCTCCCTCCCTCTCTCTGATGCAGGCTGTTGTCAGAGAGCCATATTAATCCAGTGGTAATTGGGGACACAGGTCGTGAGAGGGGGACTGAGGAGTGCACAGGGTCGTGTGACGAGGATTTAGGCAGTAAGAGTGGGGAGCAGAGAAGGAGAGTGTTTCCTGACTTGGGCACAATGCCACATGTCAACACCTCCAGCAGCCCCTCTCTAGTCTTCCCCAGCCAACCCAGCCCCTGATAAAATAATGTGAAAGCTTGTATACTTTACATAGAAATAGAATGACTAGAAGTTGGTGTAAACCAGAGGGATTGACATGTCTTGCCAAATCAGGTGACCTTCACTAGGGCAGAAGAGGAGAGACTGGGTGGAATTCAATCGTAATGCATTTCAATTAAGACCAACAAATCTCTGTGCACACTGCTTCGTATTGCAGCCCTGTCTGTGACATCCCGCCAAACTACTTCAATTTGTCATTCGAATTCAACAGTTGTACAGGGCAGGTATGCCATGTTTACATTTTGTAGGCTTGAAAATGCAATTTGTTTATTCTCCTCCAGCCTTAGAGAAGTGAAAGCTATTACATCATTTTACTGTACTTGCTGAAGCAGAGAGTAAAGGTATGCTGCTGCATGTGATTGACAGTTGAAATAAGGTATCAACAATCACCCAGCCCAAGGATCTACTCACCTGCATCCTCCCAGCCAATGCTGACTGTGGGTTGAAGAGAAACAGTCATTCAAAACAGTTGTGTATTTCATATGTTATATTCATGGACATGGTGGAGATGATATAGACGAGGATATCTAAACAACTGAATCAATTGAAAGCATTCACAGTGCAGTGCTCCCACAGTTGACCTGTATCATTTTACCTACCACTTATTAATGACCTCAATAAGGGGCAGGTAAAGTGATGAGGGAGGTGACAATATGAGGACCTCAAAGAAAGTCAACTGGAGGAGAGGACTCAAGCCTGTATTCATAAAGCGTCGCAGGGTATAGGAGTGCTTATCTAGGATCAGTTTTAAGATTGTAAGAACAGGGAGGACCTGATCCACTATCAGCACTCTTACTCTGAAACATGTTGTGAATATGAGCCCAGGAGAATCTGGGTCAGACGAGAAAGCTGCTGAGGTTTGACAGGATTCAGGCTGCCTGTCCCCCTCCAGGCTGACGTGTGTTACTGCAGAGAGTGCCTGTCCCCCTCCAGGCTGAGGTGTGTTACTGCAGAGAGTGCCTGTCCCCCTCCAGGCTGAGGTGTGTTGCTGCAACGAGTGCCTGTTCCCCTCCAGGCTGAAGTGTGTTACTGCAGAGAGTGACTGTCCCCCTCCAGGCTGAGGTGTGTTACTGCAGAGAGTGCCTGTCCCCCTCCAGGCTGAGGTGTGTTACTCCAGAGAGTGCCTGTCCCCCTGCAGAGAGGTCCTCCAGGATCCTCATGACTGACTTAAAAGAGGAGCTAAACATCTGGCTTAAAGGCCTGCTGAGTAAATCATGGGCAGAGAGGTGTATGGTCTTCCACCCCTGAAGATAGCTGCCCACCTTCCCACATGAGTGGGCACTGCCCAGGTAAGGAAGCCCAAACGTAATGTTAGAATAACTGACTGGAGGGGTGGGAAACATCTCAAGGCTCGAGAGCCACATTGGGAATTCAAAATTCATATCATGTGTCTGAATTCATATAAGTTGTTAGTGTTCAACCTTCCTTTGGTTGAAGGTATACAAAATAAAACATAGTCAAGCATCAAAGCTAGAATCCTTAGTTGCTACGTCATTTTTGGACTTATTCATGTATTATATATACCCACTGATTCTTAAAGAATATAACTTATAAATGCCTCATGAGCTTAGTTCAACAGTCTTAACCCATCAGAACCCAAAATATAAGCTTGTTTTACTCCAATGTTTGTAAACCAAGTAAATGTAAACAAGCACCGTATAGCCTCAAAACATGGTTAAAACTATAATTGTGATATCCTGGATAGTCAGTCCCTGCATCCAGAGCGGTCTATTCATTTGAGAGTGGTTACATTTCTCCAGGCCCATCCCTCAGCTTTTAACCAAAACAGTCAAGGATTTTAGCATTAAATGTGGATTGTTTTGCGTGGTCATTGTCCTATACTGTATTGTTCTGGGGGATAGATAAAGGGGGACCTCTGACAGGGTGAACAGATGTCACTGGACAGGCTTTATTTCGTTTGTATGTGTGTCCGCGGAGTAACCGGAGTGGCGAGCGATACAAGGGTCATTACAGACATTCAGAGCACATAAACACAAAGGACACAATGAAGCCTAATGAGGCATGGCCTGTGGCAAAAGCAGTCCAGGAGAGAAGGGGAGCAACTAGGGGTCAGGGGGCATTACGCCACCTGCCTTAAATTCAGCCTCATCACCTGTGTGTGTGTGTGTGTGTGTGTGTGTGTGTGTGCAAGGATAAGCCTCTGATCCTCTTCTAGTCTTCAGCTTACTACAAAAGGTGATCACATTCTGAGGACTGAATGGATTGTTTTTTTATTGCTCATGACCTTGATGTGATCGTGAAAATGATCATAAAACTGGCTCTGATAATATGAGCTGGTTTTCATTGTAAAATCTAAGTACAAAAAATTGAAACAATAACATGATACTAACATTCAACAATTTAGGGCCATAGGCATCATTATAGACAACATATTCCACAAACGCAATAGCAAATGGACCCCAGTTTGTAAGCATATAAATCTCCTTAACATTTTACCATTTGAGTAAGCTCGGAAATAGTACCTATCATTACAAATGTCCCCTGGGTCCAGGTGACATGCAGTCTGAAAAATATGAACAGAAACAAAATCGGGAAATCTTACTGTCACTCTCTGAGGTGATTAGACTCTCCCGTGGCATCCTCTTTTCGCTCCTCTTCCTCCTCCTCCTCCTCAGTGGTCCAGTACGACTGTAGCTTAGTGTGTGTCCCACATGTACCTCTCTACACCTACCTGCTGGTTCCTCAGAGGGGGAGAAGAGCAACCACCCCATCCCGGCCCACCCTGACCCAACCCAAACTGGGAGGGGAGTGAGGAAGAGGAGGGGGGAAGGGGGCATGATAAGGCATCTCGCATGAGGAGTTCACTTTTCCCCCGCCACTCAGCAACCCAAGGCGGGGACAATACAAGGCCCGAAACCCTAGAGCCACGCAATTTCACTACCTGTGAATAATTCATACATGAGTTATGACTGCCTTTATACAGGGAAGGTTTAAAAAGGGTTGCCGCTAGAACACTGTGGGACGTGTTGATGGGAGTCACAGATTCCATTATGCATTGCTCTGCTCCATTCTTAAACGCAGCCAAATTCATAGATCTGTCCAAAAATCCATGTGACAGGATTTTCCCTATGTATTATCAAATGAGTTACATGTAACATTTCCACCTGCAACTCACACCAGATGTCAAATACATACTTTACCAGTAGTAGCAAAGGAATAGAAATCCATGAAAGTGAAACATACTTTTTAGAATGCAGCGTAACCTGCTAATTTTACCTCTAATTGGCCATTTTATGCTTTTCTAAGCAGTGTCCATAAAAAATAACATGAAGAAATCAAATGTATGGGTACAATGTTACATGTTGCTCCTTAGTATATCAATTCACAATCACCTCTGTAATACATGGTTCTCTCTCGGACACAGCATATGTTAAAATATACAACATGTGAAACCAGGTGACCTGGGCCCAGTTTTTCAAAACTTTTCTGATCGGATTTCGGCAATCGGATTGAATAAAATCTTGGAATTGGGTATTTCAAAACTGAAACGATAAAATCTGATCATACGTATTGGGATTCGGTTTGGTATTCAAATTTGACCTTTAAATGAGATGAAATGTTGTAATTACGTTTTTCAAAACTCAAGGTTAGTGATTAGGATAGTTCTAATGCCGAAAATCTGGATAATCTTGATCCCTTTGGAAGCGTGGATTCAGGGTGGATTTAGAGAGGTGAAAGGCACTACAACCTAGATATGTCAATGTAGCTAAGGTGGGGAGGTTTAAAAATAATGTTCTTATATCTGAAAACCAAAGGTTAATTATGTTAAATTGACGGCAGAACAGGTATGTGATCATTTATTTTATTGAGAAGTGCTTGAACTTATAAGTGATATGCAGGCTCTATATTTTTTTATACTGTATTATACTGAACAAAAATATAAATGCAACATGTAAAGTGTTGGTCCCATGTTTCATGAGCTGAAATAAAAGGTCCCGAAATGTTCCATATGCACAAATAGCGTATTTCTCTCAGATTTCGCTCAATTCCATACAAATTTGTTTACATCCCTGTTAGTGAGCATTTCTCCTTTGCCAAGATAATCCATCCACTTGACAAGTGTGGCATATCAAGAATCTGATTAAACAGAATGATCATTACACAGGTGCACCTTGTGCTGTGGACAATAAAGGCTGCTCTAAAATGTGCAGTTTTGTCACACAACACAATGACAAAGATGTCTCTAGTTTTGAGGGAGTGTGCAATTGGCATGCTGACTACAGCACTGTCCACCAGAGCCATTGCCAGAGAATTTAATGTTAATTTCTCCACCATAAGGTGAGCATCTGCCCACTGAAGTCGGTTATGAAACCGAACTGCAGTCGGGTCAAGACCCTGGTGAGGACGACGAGCATGCAGTTAAGCTTCAGACAGTTTCTGACAGTTTGTGCAGAAATTCTTCAGTTGTACAAACCCACAGTTTCATCAGCTGTCCAGGTGGCTGGTCTCAGATGGTCCCGCAGATGAAGAAGCTGGATGTGGAGGTCCTGGGCTAGTAAGGTTACACGTGGGCTGCGGTTGTGGACGTACTGCCAAATTCTCTAAAACGTTCTAGAGAATTTGGCAATACATCCACAACCACAAACTGTCAGAAACGGTCTCAGGGAAGCTCAACTGCATGCTTGTCGTGCTCAACAGGGACTTGACCCGAATGCAGTTCGGTTTCGTAACCGACTTCCGTGGGCAGATGCTCACCGTTGATGGCCACTGGCATGCTGGAAAAGTGTGCTCTTCATGGATGAATCCCGGTTTCAACTGTAACGGGCAGGTGGCAGACAGCGTGTATGGCATTGTGTGGGCGAGCGGTTTGCTGATGTCAACGTTGTGAAAAGAATGCCACATGGTGGCAGTTGGGTTATGGTATGGGCAGGCATAAGCTACAGACAACAAACCCAATTGTATTTTATGGATGGCAATTTGAATGCACATGAAGGCCCATTGCCGTGCCATTCATCCACCGCCATCACCTCATGTTTCAGCATGATAATGCGCGGCCATATGTCGCAAGGGTCTGTACAAAATTCCTGGAAGCTGAAAACGTCTGCATACTCACCAGACATGTCACCCATTAAGCATGTTTGGGATGCTCTGCATCGACGTGTATGACAGCGTGTTCCAGTTCACGCCAATATCCAGCAACTTCACACAGCCATTGATGAGGATTGGGACAACAGTCCACAGACCACAATCAACAGCCTGATCAACTCTATGCAAAGGAGATGTGTCGCGCTGCATGAGGCAAATTGTGGTCACACAAGACACTGACTGGTTTTCTGATCCACACCCCTACATTTTTTGTAAGGTATCTTTGACCAACAGATGCATATCTGTATTCCCAGTCATGTGAAATCCATAGATTAGGGCCTAATGAAGTTATTTCAATTGACTGATTTCCTTATATGAATTGTACCTCAGTAAACAAAAATGAAATTGTTGCATGTAGCATTTATATTTTTGTTCAGTAGTTACTAACAGTGTAGAAGTTATAACATCACCTGTCCAGTAGAAAGCAGTGTGATTATCATTTATTACATATTAGGGTACATGAGAATTGATTAGAAACGTTGTTTGAGTTGTTTGGACAAATTTATAGGCATCTTTTTCTCAGTGGAACGGTGGATTACTGAACAAAACGCGCCAACCAAACGGAGCTTTTGGGATATTAAGAGGGACTTTATTGAACAAAAGGACCATTTATTGTGTCGCTGGGACCCTTTGGATTGCCATCAGAGGAAGATCTTCAAAGGTAAGCGATTTATTTTATCGCTATTTTGAGTTTTGTGGCACCTGTGCTGGTTATGATATTATGCTAATGGTGGAAGTATGCGGGGCTCTGTCCTCAGACAATCAAATGCTATGCTTTCGCCGTAAAGCCTTTTTGAAATCTGACAATGCTGTGAGATTACAAAGATTCTAAGCTTTTGAATGGTGTGCAACACTTGTATTTTCATGAATGTTTAATATTACTATTTTGTAATTTGAATTTGGCGCTCTGCATTTTACCGGATGTTGCCGTAGGTGGGGTGCTAGCGCCCCATGGATCCCTAAGAAACTTTAAACAATTTCAAGGCAATGCTACCAAATACTAATTGAGTGTATGTAAACTTCTGACCCACAGGGAATGTGATGAAAGAAATAAAAGCTTAAATAAATCATTCTCTCTACTATTATTGACATTTCACATTCTTAAAATAAAGTGGTGATCCTAACTGACCTAAGACAGGGAATTTTCACTAGATTTAAATGTCAGGAATTGTGAAAAACTGAGTTTATATGTATTTGGCTAAGGTGTATGTAAACTTCCGACTTCAACTGTACAGTATACATACAGTTGAAGTCGGAAGTTTACATCTGTAGAGTCTAAACATCTGTAGAGTCTAAACGGTTTGGCCTACAAACTACAAACATGACGACTCTATGGAAAAATGAGACTCATGAACACGTTAGTGTTCTCCGACCCTCACAAGTGTCACTGGACTCGTCTGAGGTCAGTACCGTCGATGTGCCAACATCTGTTTGTAGCATCTGAACAATTTGGGCTACAAACTAATGTGACCCCACTGTGGAAAGGAGAGATTTTCACAATCACGAGGGTGTTCTCCATTTTTCCTGGTTACCTGGGACTCGTCTGAAGGTAACCGGAACCGTTTTTAAATATGGAACTATGTAGGTAGTTTTGTGCACACCCCCAAAAAGGGGTTAAATACGTGTATGATACATTTCTTTACTGTATTTTTTGCCATTCATGAATGTGTTCTTAATTTCTATGGGCTATAGTAGTAAAAGCCAGATTCAATATTTTATCCTAAAATTCAAAATCAATAGCTAAATGATCCATAGCATTAACATCTTAAAACAATTCCAAATGTCAGCTTAGAACTAAGAGTATGTGGATTTGAATTACAGAAGTGTTCATCTGTTACAAGCACACTAAACCCTAATAGTATTACTTCTGGTTAGGTCAGTAGCATATGTGTGTGACTAATTGCATTTGTAGTTTAAAATTAATAACTTAGGTGGAAAAAGACTCATCTGTCAATGATTTGTTGCGTCCACATGAAATATGTGCATCGATTAACATTGAATTTGCATATTATTAACTTTCAACTTCCATATGTATATTTAATTCTATTTAGTTTTAACATGCTCATATTATTGTGTAACCCCTGAAAATGTCATGACATTGATATAGTTTGGTTTATGTTTGTTAATCTTAGTCCACATTTGTAATTTCTGTTACATTTTTGGAAAAGGCTTTGCTATTGACCTGTGCATTATCTCCCGCAACCTTTTGACCCAGAATTCGGACACACAAATAGTAACATTTCAGCAATGGTAAGGCTTACTGACATGAAACAAATTGCACTGGGCTTGTGAGAGTCTGATGTATCAGTTCAGCTTTTAAATTGAATGTTTATTCCCCCTAACACCCTGCATTAGGTCTACTTACAACTATGTTTAGCCAACTGTACAAAGTTTCTACTGGTAGCTTGCAAAGTAAAAATGATCAGCTTATAGTACATCGGCAAATATTCGGCTGCTTGACAGGCAGAGCCCATAAAGGATTGGGAAATTAACCTAAACCACTCATAGTATAGCCAATAGAGAGATATCTTGAGGCTACCTTCACATATCTAAATGACATGATTGATGTTTACTGATGATGAAAAGCATTCAGTTACTTGTTACTTGTTGTATAGAGCTAAATGTACGCAATTGTTTTGCATGGAAAAATCTGTAGTTCTGACTATGCTCTTCAAGAGGTAATAAAATGACAACCAAATAGTCATAATTAATTTAACAATCCACGTTTTATTGATAACGACCTATAGCCTACACTTTCTCGGATATGGCTTCATGACAATGATCGCAAGAGCAGGTGCTCACGGCTCCAACACAGTTCCATCCCCAAACCACCAAAACATCCACTATGAGGGGGTCTGCTATCCCCGGTTAATGCTTGATCTGATTGAATCTAGGCCTTAGTGGTCAGTTTGAAAGTAAGCACCTTCCCGTTATCTTATATCCCTGGCTTCAACAAAGACCTGTCATAAACTCCATGTCACAATATTTTGTTCCCTCGACACTTAGGCTATTATTTAAAGTAGGTTCTACCTCAGGCTCAGCGGGCACAGTCCCCAGACACCAACTATGCCTAGGCTACATCATAGGCTACCTATTGTATGAAAAAGCTGACCAACACTTAAAAGGCTTAAAAACAATAACTGAGATAGAGATTCAAGATTACTTAATTTATTTTAAAAGTCGCAGAGCAAGTAAAACCATTGGCGGTAAATACATCACCTTGCTTGGAGGACCCCCGAACACACGTTCCTTCATTAGAAAAAATCAAGTACCCATGTCTCAGTCTGCCAGCATAAAATGAAACAACAAATCGGAACACAGAAATGGAGGAAAGAAGGTGGAGGCATTGTTTGAGTCGGATGGCGCGCTGTAAAGTTAATGGACATGAGCGAAGTTGTAGCATTGGAGAATGGAGCAAAAGGGGATAAAGTTGTTAATGAATATAGGCCTCAGTCTAAAAATGCCTTGTTCCTTGTTGGAGTACATTTCATAGACAAGGATGTGTTTTTGGGAGATCCATTTGTAGTCAAGGAGATGGTGGAGGACGCACTGGGAAAGGTGGAGTCAAAGTGACCAGGAGTGTTATGGTGTTGATTTATTGTTTGTCAGAAGAACTAAAGGAAAGTGCATTGTGTATCAGGGAATTATCGAAGTATGAAGAAGAAAGCTTTGATTTTCTGAACAGGGTACCGTTAAAAGGTGTCATATCTGGCATCAAGGTGAAATTGAGGCTGAAAATCTATAGCACCACATACCAGGAATAGTTGACGCACGTCAATTGAAGCTTATGGTGAATGGAAGGAAAGAAGAAAGCCTATTGGTGCTAAGAGTCTGTGGATACAAGGTGGTGGGAACCACATTCCTGAGTTTCCCGGAGTGCTCTGTAAGGTGAAGGGGGTCGAAGTAGCAAGAATCCTGGCTGTCCATCAGGTCTCCTATGCAGAGGCAGTGCAAATAGCTGAAGGTGCAAGTGAAAATGAGGACAAAATGGCAATGGATGCCTCACAACCTGCAGAAAGTGTTGTTCATCAGTTGAGGGATTCTGAAGTACTGATAGTGAAGGTGGATTTTGTTACATTTACTGAGCAGGTGATAAATTGTACCAGTGAAACGTACAACAAATCTAAGAAACTTGACAATTGTGAATGCGGCAAAAAGGTTTTTAGATCTCCAGGACTTTATGGCTGAAACACTGCAGGGAATAATGTCAGAAGATGCGTTTCTCTCTCAGGCCCCAGAGCCCATAGGGATCGGAGTAGACATTTGAATCTGACTGAAGCAGAACATTGAGAGACCTGGCTGTGTGGTGCCAGGATAACAAACCCTCCCTCAACGTGATCAAGACAAAGGGGATGATTGTGGACTACAGGAAAAGGAGGACCGAGGACACCCCCATTCTTATCGACGGGGCTGTAGTGGAGCAGGTTGGATCTTCAAGTACCTTGGTGTCCACATCACCGACAAACTAACATGTTCCAAGCACGCCAAGACAGTCGTGAAGAGGGCACAACAAAACCTATTCCCCCTCAGGAGACTGAAAAGATTTGGCATGGGTCCTCAGATCCTCAAAAGGTTCTACAGCTGCACCATCGAGAGCGTCCTGACTGGTTGCATCACTGCCTGGTATGGTAACTGCTTGGCCTCCGACCGCAAGGCACTACAGATGATAGTGCATACGGCCCAGTACATCACTGAAGCCAAGTTTCCTGCCATTCAGGACCTCTATACCAGGCGGTGTCAGAGGAAGGCCCCCAAAAAAGACTCCAGCCACCCTAATCATAGACTGTTCTCTCTGCTACCGCATGGCACGCGGTACCGGAGCTCCAAGTCTAGGTCCAAGAAGCTTCCAACCCAAAGCCATAAGACTCCTGAACATCAATCAAATGGCTACCCGGCTAACTGGACGTTGTGCAAACTGGAAACAACATGGTCTGACCAATTGGAATCCATTCTTCAAGATTGTTTTGATCACGCGGACTGAGATATGTTCCTGGTAGCCTCTGAGAATAACATTGACGTATACAAGGATACGGTGACTGAGACAAAGTGGAGACGCAATTCAACGGCTCAGACATGAGACGTATGTGGCAGGGTCTACAGACAATCACGGATTACTAAGGGAAAGCCAGCCACGTAGCGGACACTGACATCTTGATCCCGGACAAGCTAAACACCTTTTTCGCCCGTTTTGAGGATCACACAGTGGCACCGACGCGGCCCGCTCCCAAGGACTGTGGGCTCTGGTTCTCCATGGCCAACGTGAGTAAGACATATAACCATGTTAACCTTTGCAAGGCTGCCGGCCCAGACGGCATCCCTAGCCGTGTCCTCAGAGTATGCGCAGACCAGCTGGCTGGAGTGTTTACAGACATATTCAATCTCTCCCTATCCCAGTCTGATGTCCCCACATGCTTCAAGATGTCCACCATTGTTCCTGTACCCAATAAATCAAAGGTAAAATAACTAAATGACTACTGCCCAATAGCACTCACTTCTGTCATCATGAAGTGCTTTGAGAGGCTAGTTAAGGATCATATCACCTCTACCTTACCCGACACCCTAGACCCACTTCAATTTGCATACCGCCCCAATAGATCGTCAGACAATGCAATCGCCATCGCACACTGCCCTATCCCATCTGGACAAGAGGAAAACTGTTAATTAACTATAGCTCAGCCTTCAACACCATAGTACCTTCCAATCTCATCATTAAGCTTGGGGCCCTGGGTCTGAACCCCGCCTTGTGCAACAGGGTCCTGGACTTCCTGATGGGCCGCCCCCCAGGTGGTGAAGGCAAGAAACAACACCGCCACTTTGATGATCCTCAACACTGGGGCCCCACAAGGGTGCATGCTCAGCCCCCTCCTGTACTCTCTGTTCACCCATGACTGCGCAGCCACGCATGCCTCCAACTCAATCATCAAGTTTGCAGACAACACAACAGTAGTAGGCCTGATTACCAACAATGACGAGACAGCCTACAAGAAGGAGGTGAGGGCCCTGGCAGAGTGGTACCAGGAAAATAACATCTAACTCAACGTCAACAAAACTGAGGAGCTGATTGTGGATTTCAGAAAACAGCAGAGGGAGCATGGCCCTACCTTCATCGACGGGACCGCAGTAGAGAAGGTGAAAAGCTTCAAGTTCTTCAGCGTACACATCACTGACAATCTGAAATGGTCCACCCACACAGACAGGGTGGTGAAGAAGGCACAAAGGCGCTTCTTCAACCTCAGGAGGCTGAACAATTTTGCTTGGCCCCTAAGACCCTCACAAACTTTTACAGATGCACAATTGAGAGCATCCTGTCGGGCTGTTTCACAGCCTGGTACAGCAACTGTACCGCCCGCAACCGCAGGGCTCTCCGGAGGGTCTGCTCAAAGCATCACCGGGGATCATCAAGACATGAACCGGCAGTTAAGGCAGTTAACCCACTGTTCCTAGTCATAGTAAATAAGAATTTATTCTTAACTGACTTGCCTAGTTAAATGTTAAATTAAATTAAATTAAAAAAAAACTGCCTGTTCACTCCGCTATCATCCAGAAGGCGAGGTCAGTACAGCTGCATCAAAGCTGGGACAGAGAATGAAAAATAGCTTCTATCTCAAGGCATCAGACTGTTAAATTACCATCACTAGTCAGCTACCACCCGGTTACTCAACAATGCACCTTAGAGGCTGCTGCCCCATATACATAGACATGGAATCACTAGTCATTTTAATAATGTTTACATACTGCTTTACTCATTTCATATGTATATACTGTATTCTATTCTTCTGTATTTTAGTCAATGCCACTCCGACATTGCTCGTCCTAACATTTATATATTTCTTAATTCCATTCTTTAACTTTTAGATTTGTGTGTATAATTGTTGTGAATTTTTAGATAGTACTGCAATGTTGGAGCTAGGAACACAAGCATTTCGCTACACCCGCAATAACATCTGCTAAATGTGTATGTGACCAATCAAATTTGATTTGGTTATGAAAAATAACATGTGTTTGTATATCTTCCTTCTATTTCTTCCTCTCTCATTTTACCATCTCACCTCTTTTTTACCTTACCTCCTCCTCCTTCTTATTTGCTCTGGAAAGATGTTGTTGATCATGAAATCCCTCTAGGAGTACTCTTGCCTTTGGTTGTTCGGTAGAGTTCCTCTGTTAGATTCTTGTATATGAGTGGTGGGGATGGAGAGGATAGGTATTGTGAAGGAGTGACAATTGGACTACAGACTCATTTTAAAGTAACTTATTTAGCTTTTGAAGCAAGTCATGTCATGTGTGTGTCTTTGTATTTCTGTTAGTTTGCCATTCCATTCAAGCATTCCATAGCCTGTGCTGATTGCCAATTGCACCCACCCAAACTGCTAATTGTCTTTTTAATCGTTTCTGTTCTTCTGTTAAATCACGAAAACGTCTATCATACACGTCAGATTTCAATACTGGTCGGTGTCATAACTCGGGAGGTTGTCTTCTCTCGAATGAGCAATTGATCATATTTTTGCGATATTCCTAGCTCGAGTAACTTGTAATTTAACATTGGGTCCACCACATTTCTCCTATTTGTCTGCCTCTTCAGTCCAGGGTGCTTTGCATGGTGTCGTTGCAAATGTCAGACTCAACTCTGCAAGGCACATCGATCTGGTGAGATTGTAGAGTCCTAAATTGATAGTGCAGTTTCTTTAGGAGATTTTACAGCTAACAAGCTACTTCACATGCTGATATTGACTTTGGTATTATTATTGCTTGCTTGCCATCCAGCCAGCCCATAGACCGAGCATTGCATTGTGGGTTTTGTATTCGACTTCAGCTGCAACAGATTTGCTACCAAATCTATTAAAACAACAAAATGAAACATTTGTTCTCTCATATTAGTGTTATTTAACACAGTAAATTATAGCAATTAGGGGGTTTGTGTGGATTTTTATTTTAAGGCTAAATTCATTGTTAGATCTATTGAGCTCAATGATTCTAACGATGAACTTAGCCTTAAGATGCTTGTGGAAAACCGGGTACAGATCTGTTATAGGGAACAGTTTGCCCTGTAGGCATTTAAGTGTTTCTTGAGGAGAAACATCTTACAAAGGAAGCTCTTGGTTAAATTACAACCAGTCTAGTTTTTCTGAAAAAGTCATATCGATTCCATGGTGGGTGGAAGAAAATGTGCACAACTTAGAACTAGCTTACTGACTTTCTCTTTAATGTGAGTTGAATAAAGGTCAACAGATAAGGGAGGTGTGTGTGGTGTACACAGATTGCACGAAAACTGTGTTGCGTTCATTAGGGCACACAACGGAAAACTTTGGAAACATTTTGCCAACGAAAACGAAAATGAGCATCTCTTGGATATTTTCAGATAGACCCTCCCTGTTTCAGTCCATTTTCTTCTGTTTGGCGCCTTTACAGCAAAGTGGTGGGGCTGCTGTTGGGCTGAAATGCAAATGGAGGATTGTGGCTTAAAGTGGCAATATAGAAGATAAAGCCCAGAGGTAAAACCATGTGCACTTATGTCTGTTTCTGTGTACGTGCATGTGTGGGTCTGTGTGTCTGCCTGTGTTTTTGTGTGTAGGGAGCTCATAACCAGTGACCTTTTACTGTGCAATAGTGCTAAAGAGTTGTTGACACTAAACATGAAGAAGCAGGGAGGGTTTCAGCCCGGGGGAAAACAAACTCTGCTGTTTGTTTCTGGGGAGACAAGTTCAGTGAACGGTAGAGGTGTCTCAGGTGGGGGAAGGGGTTTGGGTGGGGGTTGAGTTTCAGGCATGGCGCACATTTTTCCCCAGGGCTCCACACACACTGCTCTTGTGAGAAGTCAGAACAATTGATGTGTTGTTTCAGCATGACATCATTTATTTTCCTCTACAGACAGTTGCAAAGAGTCATTGTGGCTATTATGCGCTTGGCAATACATTTTTATTTCATTTTTTATTTCATTTAACCTTTATTTAACTAGGTAAGTCAGTAAAGAACAAATTCTTATTTACAATGACGGCTTACCCCGGCCAAACCCGGATGACTCTGGGCCAATTGTGCAGTGAATACATACAGATATTAAACGTGGCTTTCAGTAAGTTTTGTTGTCTATTGTTAATGATAACTTAGTAGCGCAGTTGTTTTGGTATTTCAGTCTCTCCAGGATTTCACCGGGAGTTTTGGTGATATTTACAGGGGGAAATGCTTGACTGTGCTGCAGCAATTCTGAAATTTTGCATGGGACTAAGCAATGATTTTGTCCAATTTTACGTAGAAATCACTAACAAGGGAAAAGGTTGGTAAATGTGCAGTGATTATTTGAAAGTGGGAACCCACTTTTTGTACTGCGATGATGCTCAATTACAAAATTACATTGGTTTCTTTACACTGTAAGCAGTCAATAGATAAGGAATGACAACAACCCATGCTTTGGTTTTGTTTACCTGACCACTGTTTCAAATGCTAACTTTTTAGCATTTGTGGCACAAATCCAATGCAAGTCAAATGGTACCTATGAACATGCTAATATAGGTACCATTGACTTGCATTGGATTTGTGCCACAAATGCAAAAGAGTTTGCATTTGAAACAATAAAAAACATTGGGGGGGATCTAACTTTTCACCTAGTAACAGCAGCAGCAACAGCACCATCTAGTGGTCAGAATCTGGTAATATCAGGACGTAGGATGGGACATACACCTAATAACTTTAATGACTAATTTCTCTAAACGGGGGAATCATCAAATTCACTGGGAATACATTACACAGGATGAAGAAACAATACTCTCAGCTGCAGCTCCATACTCTTGATAAAAAGGCGTCTGGGGAAGAAGGCAGACTCTTTACGTGCCCCCAACCGATTGTGTTTTTTTATTTGTTCATTGGTGTTGTTTTTAACTTATTTTTTAACTTATTTGGTACATAATGTTGCCGCTACCGTCTCTTATGACCAAAAATAACTGACTGGCAGAATCTTTTTTTCCCCTTTAATGAGTCTGACGAGCCTGACGCAAACAATATACTGCTTTCTCGGGAACAGGCACAGTTCCCCGTGATTTGCGTGAAGAGGAGGCGGAGAAAAAGGGTCCGGAGGGCGGGCTGCCTTTGGAGAATTCATAGGCGATCGAATAAACCCCCACTTCCTTCCATTCTGCTAGCAAACGTGCAATCTTTGGACAATAAAATAGATGACCTACGCGGAAGATTAAACTACCAATGGGACATTCAAAACTATAATATCTTATGCTTCACGGAGTCGTGGCTGAACAACGACACTATCAACATACAGCTGGCTGGTTATACGCTGCATCGGCAGGATAGAACAGAGGCGTCTGGTAAGACAAGGGGTGGCGGACTATGTATTTTTGTAAATAACAGCTGGTGCACAATATCTAAGGAAGTCTCCAGCTATTGCTCGCCTGAGGTAGAGTATCTCATGATAAGCTGTAGACCACACTATCTACCTAGAGAGTTTTCATCTGTATTTTTTGTAGCTGTTTAATTAAATACCACCACAGTTAGAGGCTGGCACTAAGACAGCATTGAATGAGCTGTATTCCGCCATAAGCAAACAAGAAAACGCTCACCCAGAGGCGGCGTTCCTAGTAGCCGGGGACTTTAATGCAGGGACACTTAAATCCATTTTACCAAATTTCTATTAACATGTTGAACGTGCAACCAGAGGAAAAAAAAACTCTGGACCACCTTTACTCCACACACAGAGACTCATACAAAGCTCTCCCTCGCCCTCCATTTGGCAAATCTGACGATAATTCTATCCTCCTGATTCCTGCTTACAAGCAAAAACTAAAGCAGGAAGCACCAGTGACCTGATGAATAGAAAGTGGTCATGAAGCAGATGCTAAGCTACAGGACTGTTTTGCTAGCACAGACTGGAATATGTTACGGGATTCCTCCAATGGCATTGAGGAGTACACCACATCAGTCATTGGCTTCATCAATAAGTGCATCGATGATGTTGTCCCCACAGTGACAGTACGTACATACCCCAACCAGAAGCCATGGCAACATCCGCACTGAGCTAGAGCTAGAGCTGCCGCTTTCAATAAGCGGGACTCAAACCCGGAAGCTTATAAGAAATCCTGCTATGCCCTCCGACGAACCATCAAACAGGCAAAGCGTCAATACAGGACTAAGAGCAAATCGTACTACACCGGCTCTGACGCTCGTCGGATGTGTCAGGACTTGCAAACCATTACATACTACAAAGGGAAGCACAGCCGAGAGCTGCCCAGTGACACGCGCCTACCAGACAAGCTAAACTACTTCTATGCTCGCTTCGAGACAAATAACACTGAAACATGAATGAGAGCACCAGCTGTTCCGGAAGACTGTGTGATCATGCTCTCCGCAGCCGATGTGAGTAAGATCTTCAAGCAGGTCAACATTCAGAAGGCCGCAGGGCCAGACGGATTACCAGGATGTGTACTGCGAGCATGAGCTGACCAACTGGCAAGTGTCTTCACTGACATTTTCAACATCTCCCTGTCCGAGTCTGTAATACCAACATGTTTCAAGCAGACCACCATAGTCCCTGTGCCCAAGAACACTAAGGTAATCTGCCTAAATGACTACCGACCCGTAGCACTCACGTCTGTAGCCATAAAGTGCTTTGAAAGGCTGGTCATGGCTCACATCAACACCACTATCCCAGAAACCCTAGACCCACTCCAATTTGCATACCGCCCCAACAGATCCACAGATGATGCAATCTCTATTGCACTCCACACTGCCCTTTACCACCTGGACAAAAGGAACACCTATGTGAGAATGCTATTCATTGACTTCAGCTCAGCGTTCAACAAGATAGTTACCTCAACTAACCGGTCCCCCCGCACATTGACTCTGTACCGGTACCCCCCTGTATATAGTCTCGCTATTGTTATTTTACTGCTGCTCTTTAATTACTTGTTTATTTTATTTCTTATTCTTTTCCGTCATTTTTAAACTGCATTGTTGGTTAGGGCCTCGTAAGTAAGCATTTCACTGTAAGGTCTACACCAGTTGTATTCGGCACATGTGACTAATACATTTTGATTTGATTTAATACTACTAGAGAACTGATACTATACACTTGTTGTTGGGGTTGGATTGGCATGGGGTGTGGGGGGTCTGTGGGTGCCTTTTCATCATTCCTTTGAATTCCTCTTGTCTAACTCATTGTTAGAAAACAGTTTGGTCCAAATTGGCAAATGTTGATGAAATCAATTAGCTTAATTTCTCAGATCAAATTATATTTCAACAAAATAGTGTTGCATGAATATTAATCTTATGTTTCTAACAACATAAACGATTTCAGAACAATCAAGAGATCGTTTCTTGTGCTTTTTGAGGTGTAATCTTTCTTGTGCTTTTTGAGGTGGAACGACCCTGTAGTTATGATTGACTGGAGCGAGCGAGAGAGAGAATGGGTGCAAATTATTTTAAGCTTTCTCTCCTTGGTAGACAAGTGCATAATAGAAGTTTGCAGTCTGGAAGCGCAGGGGGGGAATTAGTGGGAGCAGACACTACTATGTTTTACTTGAGAACTAAGAAACATCATGACAGGTCCCCTAAGACAGAGGGATGTGTTTACAGAGAGCTAGAGAAGGGGGAAGGGCAGGCCTGCAGAAGAGAGAGAGGCTTTGTGTGAGCATGTGATTGTAAGTCCAACTGGTCAGTGTGTGTGTGTGTGTGTGTGTGTGTGTGTGTGTGTGTGTGTGTGTGTGTGTGTGTGTGTGTGTGTGTGTGTGTGTGTGTGTGTGTGTGTGTGTGTGTGTGTGTGTGTGTGTGTGTGTGTGTGTGTGTGTGTGTGTAAGTGAGAGAGAGAGAGAGGTAACAAGATAGTAAGAGGGTGGGATTAGGGGTGGAGATTGAGCTCTCTGATTGACAGCTCACACACCGATGGAGGCGGAGCAGTACTCAGCAGACACAGATGCACGTGGCCAGCCCCGTCTGCATGAGGGAGCAGCAACAAAGACCAGCCAGTCTGGAGAACAGAGGACATCTGCTGCCCTCACAGATGCACACGTGTACACACACACACACATACACACTCATATTGTGCACAATACCAGGCACCAAAAAATACACTATAATACTAACACTTAATTTCATTACTTATATTATATTTCACTGAAATATACCTCATGATACAAACATTAAGTACACATAAATTGTAAATAAATTCTTCACCAACACTATCAACAGTGTTACTACACTGACTGTAGACAGACAAGCTGTGTGTGTCTTCCTCTAGATGTGTCTCTCTTTCTCTACCCCTTTGTGTGTGTGAATAGAATAGAACTTGAATGTGTTTTCGAACATCATACACATTAAAAACAGCAGGTCTAGTACATTGTATACATAAACAGAGGACATTGACACGCTCACTCATAACTGACCACTGCCCAGTGTCTCTCCCTTTCTCTCCATCTGTGTGTGTGTGTGTGTGTGCCTATCTCAGTTCAGGGGCTGTACAGGCAGCCAGTTCCAGATATGCACACAGAAACACACACTGTATGTTGCTGTTGTCATGGCAACGTTGTCACCTACTGTATACCCCACAGATTCTCACATATAGGGGATGCTCCACATGACAGTGTTGGGGGATGGGGTAGGATATATTATATACCTTACCCATGAACCTTCACGAACAAAATCCCTCATAAATCACTTCTGAGGCTGAAAATGTTTGTGCTTCTGCACTCTCAGCACTGAGCAAATGCAGGTCTCACACGTATGTCCCAGGCACACACATAAACAGGGCTTAACCCTTGTGTAATCTTAACATTACTGTGTACTCCCCTTGTCCTAAGGGTAAAAAATGACCCGCCTTCACTAAACCCCTAAAATAAAGCAGCTTCATTTTATTTTATTTTGCATGAAGAAACAACCTGTCATTCATCACAAACTTTGTGAATATCTGGGGTTTCCCTCTTCACAATGCAGAAAGACTGCATTTAATCAGTGGACACCACTCGTTTTTATTACAACACACCTGTCATAATTGTTATCTTTACTAAAGTAGAGCTTTATTATTATTATTGCTAAAGGTACTGCATAGGTGTAAACATGTTTTTTTTAGATAGAGATAGCCCTTGTATAGCCTAAGAAAGTAGCAGAAATGTGCAGAAAGTAGTTTGAATGCATTTTATTGAAGGGAAACAATAACAGTCTTGAACCTTTTTGGCAACACAGTGATATATTATTAAATACTGTACAATGAGGAATTCAACTACAAAATACTAATCTTCTCCCATTTTTTTTAACCATTGCCCCCACCCACAAGTTGTAAAAACAACAACAATAAATAAGAATAAAATAAGATAATATATACAAAACAAAAACGTGAAGAACATGAATCAATCAACTCTAATTAGCACATGTAGGACAGTATGCGTGTGTGTGCATGGACTTTGCAGATGTATTTCTCACATGTGCAGCACATAGTATTTGTTTAACAGTCCTTCTTCGGGGGACAGAATTGGCATCTCCTCCTCTTGCCTGCCCCAGCTGCAGCCTCAGGTGGATCAGGACAAGATTCAGCCCCCTGAACAGCTTTCACAAGCGCTGCAGAGGCTGCTGTGCGGGGGAGGCGCTCCCTTCTTTGAATGTGTGGGGTTACAAGTGCCTTTCCCAGCTGCTCCAGGAACACCCTTCTCTTGTTCCCCTTATCAGGCATCCAGGTAGGGTTGATCTTGTTCTATATCATGAAGGCATTGTATGAGGACACATCAATGATGTTATGGAGGATGACCAGGGGCCAGCGGGCAGTCATCCTCCTGTAGCTGTATATTCCAATCACCTTGTCCAGGTTGTCCACGCCTCCTTTGTTGTGGTTGTAGTCCAGGATGATGGCTGGCTTCCTGTCCTCACGATCACTGATCTCAGCCGTTTTGTGCAGTGTGCTCAGTAGGATCACACTCTTGTTTCTCTTTGGGAGGTAAGGAACTAGAGTGGTGGTGGGGGTGAAGGCAAACTTTGATGAGAAGGCCTCTCTCCCCCCTTGTTGCGAGGAGTGCAGGGGGGAGCTCAGGCTTGTTCTTTCTAACTGTGCCAACCATGGTGATCTTCCTCTTCAGGAGCTGCTGGCTGAGTTCAATCAGTAGCACACATAATCTCAATTTCTCATTGTGTGTGTGTGTGTGTGTGTGTGTCTGTGTGTATGTGTGTGTGGGAGCAAAAAGTGGGAGCAATCTTTGTACCCTGGTGGTGTACAGCTTTCATGGAAATATGAACAAAGGCGATGTTTCACTTTTTCTAATGTTGGGGTCATTCTAGGAAAAGTCATCAAATTTCAAGTTGAAAAAATATCCTTTAGGGGGTGTTTTCTCTGCTGTTAAACATAGTGGCGGATCATTTTTGACCTTTAAGACAACACAAGGGTTAAGCATAAACATATTTTTTTCATTGTCAAGGAATGGGAGACTGTGTAGGGCACACAGCACCACATTCGTATGATAAAGGCACATTATCAGTCTCCATATTGGACCTAGTGGCCCCTGAAAAGGCTCTGTTGTGCCAAAATCAAAAGCTTGAGTGGCACAGTTTCAATTGTTATTTTTGCTTCCCAGAGAGAGAGGTCATGAGCAGATGATAGATTTAGAGTTAGATAAACTTGGACATATACAGGATAGGACATACAGGATACTACCCTCCACAACATAACCAAATGAAAACTCCAAACTTACAACCTGATTTTGGACAAAATTACCTGGAAGGATTCCTTCAACCAAAGATTATTATTTCAAAGCTATACAGCAAATGCTCTGGCAAACAAACAACAGAAACCTGAAAACACCATCCAACCTGGAACTGAGTGAGTAATTTTTAGTCTGAAACTATTTTAAACCAAGTAAAAAAATATATTGCGAGGATTTTTACTTTACTTTATAAGGACTGAATGCTAAGTTAAGGCTACCAAGCTTGCTAGGACAGAAGAGATACAACTTCAATTAGCACTGACGTGTGAAGTGAGAGGTGTCAAAGCCCTTGAGCACAACAAAGCCCTTGAACCCCCCCTGTCAGCCAATGGCAGGAGAGTCTCAAAGCCTATCCAACCCAAATGCAGAGGCCTTTGAAGCCCCCTCCCGCTGTTCAGAGGTATTTACTATAAAGTACCCTCTGGATGTAAAAAAATGATAAGGCACGAAAAGAGTACAAAAATAATGTCCTTATGGAAAATCCAGAGACACTTTTTGGGAACATAAGCAACTTAATCTTCCACACAGACCATCCCTTTGCATGGCGCTGTGCTATATTAACACACTCTGTTAAGAGGGGGTGGAAACTCAGGATACTAGATAACGAGGACTCTGAGTCAGCAAATGTGACCATGTACAAATCTGGAACAGTAATGGTTCCAGCTCTCTCTTGAGAAAGATACCACCCCAAGCGTGTCAGACCAGACCTCTTCATGACACAACCCCACAGACGAGCAACCCCAAGCGAAAAGTCAACCTCCCAACACAGAGCACTACTCCCTCATGTAAATGATGGATAAATTCACCCAGCTGGAGGTAAGGCAGGTGGAGCTGGAACAGCAGATGAACACACTCCAGTCAGGACAAAAAAATTGGCCAGCTCAACAACACCCCCTCAACCAGACCCGGAGAGGTGGAGAGAGACATATCTGCACTCTGGACTGTGGTGAGACAACATCAACAGGAGAAAGAGCAGGAGCAGGAGAAGAACAGAGCGCTAGAGGAGAGGATCAGAGTGCTGGAGGAGAGGGTGAGGGGGATGGCATGTAACAGAGAACAACCCATTAGAGAGCTGGCCACTCCTGCAGAGAAGCCAGCAGAACAGCCCACCTCAGACCATAGCCTTGATATCACAGCAGGACAGACAAATGACGAACCCCAAGCCCAGGGGTTCCCACCCCCTCTGAGTACTCCCCCTGTCAGCCACCCTGATAGCCCTCCTGACAAAACCCCACACCCACTGAGAAAAACCACTGAGGACATACACAAGCCACAGATTGTACTCCTTATGGACTCAAACAGGAAATATATACAAGAAAATAAACTTTTTCCCAATCACAGTGTCTAACCTCTGGTGTCCAAACACCCAGTGCGCCCTAGACCTTCTGTCTGAGGACCAACTAGGGTGCCCCAGCCACATAATAATACACACAGGCACAAATTATCTGAGAGCACAGCAGGAAAGGGTGTGATTGAAAAAACTTCTTCTACTTTCCCCAACGCACAATCTCCACCCTGCTACCATACAGCGGGTAAACGCAAGTATTTCCCGTGATTGTGCCTCAAAACCAAATGTTTTCCTGGCCCACCACTCCACCCTGGACTTGAACAGTCTTTACGACCAGGTCCACCTATACAAGGCAGCGGTGCCCACCTTCACCCGGTCCTAAAGGACATCGCCCTCAAAGGCAGCCCCAACACTTCACACACATCACACTTCACCCCCTCCCCCAAGTCAACCGTGCCCACACCCCATTTAGGCCCCCTCAGATCAGACCTACAGTTGAAGTCGGAAGTTTACATACACCTTAGCCAAATATATTTAAACTCCGTTTTTCACAATTCCTGACATTTAATCCTAGTACAAATTACCTGTCTTAGGTCAGTTAGGATCACCACTTTATTTTAAGAATGTGAAATGTCAGAATAATAGTAGAGAGAATGATTTATTTCAGCTTTTATTTCTTTCATCACATTCCCAGTGGGTCAGAAGTTTACATACACTCAATTAGTATTTGGTAGCATTGCCAAACGTTTCGGGTAGTCTTCCACAAGCTTCCCACAATAAGTTGGGGGAATTTTGGCCCATTCCTCCAGACAGAGCTGGTGTAACTGAGTCAGGTTTGTAGGCCTCCTTGCTCGCACAAGCTTTTTCAGTTCTGCCCACACATTTTCTATAGGATTGAGGTCAGGGCTTTGTGATGGCCACTCCAATACCTTGACTGTTGTTCTTAAGCCATTTTGCCACAACTTTGGAAGTATGCTTGTTGTCATTGTCCATTTGGAAGACCCATTTGCAACCAAGCTTTAACTTCCTGACTAATGTCTTGAGATGTTGCTTCAATATATCCACATAATTTTCCTTTCTCGCGATGCCATCTATTTTGTGAATTGCACTAGTCCCTCCTGTAGCAAAGCACCCCCACAACATGATGCTGCCACCCCCGTGCTTTACAGTTAGGATGGTGTTCTTCGGCTTGCAAGCCTCCCCCTTTTTCCTCCAAACATAACGATGGTCATTATGGCCAAAGTTCTATTTTTGTTTCATCAGACCAGAGGACATTTCTCCAAAAAGTACAATCTTTGCCCCCATGTGTAGTTGCAAACCGTAGCCTGGCTTTTTATGGCGGTTTTGGAACAGTGGGTTCTTCCTTACTGAGCAGCCTTTCAGGTTATGTCGATATTGGACTCATTTTACTGTGGATTTAGATACTTTTATACAGGTTTCCTCCAGCATCTTCACAAGGTCCTTTGCTGTTGTTCTGGGATTGATTCGCGTCAAAGTACGTTCATCTCTAGGAGACAGAATGCGTCTCCTTCCTGAGCGGTATGATGGCTGCGTGGTCTCATGGTGTTTATACTTGTGTACTTTTGTTTGTACAGATGAACCTGGTACCTTCAGGGGTTTGGAAATTGCTCTCAAGGATGAACCAGACTTGTGGAGGTCTACAATTTTTTTCTTATGACGTCTTGGCTGATTTCTTTTAATTTTCCCCATGATGTCAAGTTTGAAGGTAGGCCTTGAAATACATACACAGGTACACCTCCAATTGACTCAAATGATGTCAATTAGCCTATCAGAAGCTTCTAAAGCCATGACACCATTTTCTGGTATTTTCCAAGCTGTTTAAAGGCACAGTCAACTTAATGTATGTAAACTTCTGACCCACTGGAATTGTGATACAGTGAATTATAAGTGAAATAATCTGTCTGTAAACAATTGTTGGAAAAATTACTTGTGTCATGCACAAAGTAGATGTCCTAACCGACTTGCCAAAACTATAGTTTGTTAACAAGAAATGTGTGGAGTGGTTGAAAAACGAGTTTTAATGACTCCAACCTAAGTGTATGTAAAGTTTTGACTTCAATTGTAGGTGGAGTGAGTCTGGAAGGGCATCTAGGAATCTATAATTTATAGCATGGCTTTTGATGGTCCTTTGTTGGGATCTGAGTAGATTTGTTGCGATTGCAAACGTAACTGGGTGTATTCATACACCATCTAAAATAGTGGTGCAACGAATCAAAAAACTCACAGTTCGGATCGGATCACGGTTTTGAGTCACGGATCTGATCATTTTTCGGATCGGCAAAAAAAAAGGAAAACAAAAATAACTTCTTTCCATTTATTACTTAAAGAACACTTAAAGCAAGGACCTTTTCAATGTTTAAATAAAATCTTAAAATAAAATATTCAATACTCAATTGTTAAATTAATGTGCAATGTGAGGCATGATACTTTCTTCCTTTGAACAAGAGTGAATGAAAAATAGCCTGTGTCAACATCATCAAAAAAAGTTAAGAAAGAAAGCAAAGCAGACCTGAGCTTATAACTTCTAATAATTTTTTCAAAAAGATGAGGATGTCTACATTGTCTGGGGAGAGGGTAGACCTCTTTACAGTCACTATGTCCCCTGCCATGGAGAACACCCTCTCGCTAGGAACTGAAGTGCCAGGCACAGCCAGGCAGCGTCTTGCTGTCATGGCAATGTGAGGGTATTTACACTCATTGCTTTTCCACCATGCCAGTGGATCACCATCCACTGGAATGCCGCTTGCTGCCTTGTAGGATGCCACCTCCTCTTTGATGGTGTTGGCAAACGTCTTGCCTGTGTCCTTGCTCGCAAAGGTCTCCCCAAAAAGCTCCATCATGGCCGAATTATTTTGTGGAGGAGATGCCTCGGAGTCTGCTCCTGTCGGCTCTGTGTCTTAACCCTGCAGACAAAATGACTTGATCTATTAAACAAATTATTTATTTTCATATTTCATAGAACTATAATTGTGGCAACAACATTTAATAAAGCCATTATTATCCAAATAAAAAATGTATGATTCTAATAGCAATAGCATAGACTAAGATTATACTGCAGTACATTTATTATTTAAGTAATTCACAGGACATTGTACTGTCAACACTCGGTTTGTTGTTTACATTAAAACATTTTCATTAAATCGATTTTAATCTGAACTAAAGTTTTGTTACTAAGGATTCCACAACGCGGTTAGCCTTCACGGCTGGGACTGCAAGTTTGTGTTCCTTTTTTGTTGTTGCGTGGATTCCGCGAGTGCTAGCTGGCTGTACTACAGACACCTGTCGTCGTGGTGGGAAAGACTCATTGTTATTTTTTCATAAAAATAACTGGTTGCTGTAAAGAGCCAATCTGGATACCAAGGAGATCCTGAGGGAAATCGGCGAGAGACCTTAAAGATAATTGTATGTGTGGGGTAGAGATGAGGTAGTCATTCAAAAATCATGTTAAACACTATTATTGCACATTTTTAACAAAGGGGTTAAAGACTTATTGACTCAAGGCATTTTAGCTTTTGCCATTGTTAATTCATTTGTAAATAATTCTGAAAAAACATAATTCCACTTTGACATTATGGGTATTGTGTATAGCCCAGTGACACAAAATCAACATTTGAATCCACTTTAAATTCAGGCTGTAACACAACAAAATAAATGTGTAACAATTCAAGGAGTGTGAATAATTTCTGAAGGCACTGTATGTGGGTGTGTGTGGGTGTAGTGGCATTAGTATGCATGTGTGAGCGTGTTTTGTGTGTGGGCGTATGTAGTGAATGTCTGTGTTGGGGTGTCAGTGTAAATATGTGTGAGAGTGTGTGTAGAGTCCAGTGTGTACGCATAGTCCGTGCAGGAGAGTTAGTGCAAAAGTGTATGTGTGTGTTGAGGTGGGTATGTGTGTGTTGGGGTGTCAGTGTAAGTAAGTGTGAGTGTGTGGGTATAGAGTCAGTGCAAGAGATTTAGTGCAAGAAAGGGTCAATGCAGGTAGTCCAGGTAGCCATTTGATTAGCTATTTAGCAGTCTTGTTTAGCAGTATTATGGCTTGGGTGTAGGAGCTGTTCAGAGTCCTGATGGTTCCAGACTTGGTGCACTAGTACCGCTTGAGGTGCAGTAGCAGATAGAACCGTCTATGGCTTGGGACACTTTTTTGTGCATTCCTCTTTCACCGCCTGATATAGAGGTCCTGGATGGCAGGGAGCTTGATGTACTGGGCAGGACTCACCACCCTCTGTAGCGGCTTGCGGTCGGGTGCCTTGCAGTTGCCCTACCAAGTGGTGATGCAGCCAGTCAAGATGCCCTCAATCATGCAGCTGTTGAAATGTTTGAGGATCTGAGGGCCCATGCCAAATATTTTCAGCCTCCTGAGGGGGAAGAGGCGCTGTCGTACCCACTTCACAACTGGACAACTGGACCATGTTAATTCCTTAATGCTGTGGACACCAAGAAACAAAGCTCATGACCCGCTCCACTAACAGCCTACAGTGCTCGGCCCCCTCCATTTCCTGTATTCCATGATCAGCTCCTTTTTCTTGGTGATGTTGAAGAGGTTGTCATCTCTGCCCCAACGATGGTGCTGCAGTGGATAGCGGCTGTCTTACAGGCTTCCGACCAATTCTGCTATTTTGTGTGTTTTATTGTATGCTGAATTGTTTTTATTTTATCACATACATTGGCAAGAAAAAGTATGTGAACCCTTTGGAAATACCTGGATTTCTGCATAAATTGGTCATAAAATGTTATCTGATCTTCATCTAGGTCACAGCTAATAACACACAAACAATTATATGCTTTCATGTCTTTATTGATCACACTGTGTAAACATTCACAGTGCAGGGTGGGAAAAGTATGTGAACCCTTGGATTTAATAACTGGTTGACCCCCCTTTGGCAGCAAAGACCTGCACAATGGTCAGGAGGAATTTTGGTCCATTCCTCTTTACAAAACTGTTTCAGTTCAGCAATATTCTTGGGATGTCTGGTGTGAACTGCTCTTTTGAGGTCATGCCATAGCATCTCAATCAGGTTGCGGTCAGGACACTGACTGGGCCACTCCAGAAGGCGTATTTTCTTCTGTTGAAGCCATTCTGTTGTTGATTTACTTCTGTGTTTTGGGTCGTTGTCCTGTTGCATCACCCAACTTCTGTTGAGCTTCAATTGGAGGACAGATAGCCTAACATTCTCCTGCAAAATGTCTTGATAAACTTGGGAATTAATTTTTCTGTCGATGATAGCAAGCTGTCCAGGGCCTGAGGCAGCAAAGCAGCCCCAAACCATGATGCTCCCTCCACCGTATTTTACAGTTGGGATGAGGTTTTGATGTTGGTGTGCTGTGCCTTTTTTCCCCACACATAGTGTTGTGTGTTCCTTCCACACAACTCAATTTAAATTGAATCTGTCCACAAAATATTTTGCCAGTAGCTCTGTGGAACATCCAGGTGGACTTTTGTAAACTTCAGACGTGCAGCAATGTTTTTTTTGACAGCAGTGGCTTTTTCCGTGGTGTCCTCCCATGAACACCATTCTTGTTTAGTGTTTTACGTATCATAGACTCGTCAAGAAAGATGTTAGCATATTCCAGAGATTTATGTAAGTCTTTAGCTGACACTCTAGGATTCTTCTTAACCTCATTGAGCATTCTGCGCTGTGCTCTTGCAGTCATCTTTACAGGACGGCCACTCCTAGGGAGAGTAGCAACAGTGCTGAACTTTCTCCATTTCTAGACAATTTGTCTTACCGTGGACTGATGAACGTCAAGGCATTTAAAGATACTTTTGTAACCCTTTCCAGCTTCATGCAAGTCAACAATTCTTAATCTTAGGTCTTCTGAGATCTCTTTTGTTTGAGGCATGGTTCACATCAGGCAATGCTTCTTGTGAATAGCAAACTCAAATTTTGTGTGTTTTTTATAGGGCAAGGACCTCTAACAAACATCTCCAATCTCATCCCATTGATTGGACTCCAGGTTAGCTGACTCCTGACTCCAATTAGCTTTTGGAGAAGTCATTAGCCTAGGGGCTCACATACTTTTTCCAACCTACACTGTGAATGTTTAAATTATGTATTCAATATAGACAAGAAAAATACAATAATTTGTGTGTTATTAGTTTAAGCACACTATGTTTGTCTATTGTTTAACTCAAATTAGACTACCAAGTTATGCAGAAATCCAGGTAATTCCAAAGGGTTCACATACTTTTTCTTGCCACTGTAATGTCTCTGCCCTCATTTGCTTTGACCAAAATGGGCTTTTGAACATCAGAACAGCGAAGACTAACCTTGATTTGGATGAAGATTTCTACTTTAACGAGTCAGCAGCTCTAGACGTTCTGCTTACTCCGGACCAAGCCCTAATCTCCGAGGCTCGAAAGAGGAAACCGCGGCAAAGAAGAGGCAGGCTACGTGGCCTCCTAACGAGACTACGTTGGTGAAAGAAATAGACCGCTAGAGTAATGACTGTCAGCTTTCATTTGATGGCATTTTCATCCATATCGGGTGAACCATTTAGAAATTACAGCAATCTTTGTACATAGTCCCCCATTTTAGGGGACCAAAAGTTTTGGGACAAATTCACTTGTGTATTGAAGCAGTCAAAAGTTTTGTATTTGGTCCCATATTCCTAGCACGCAATGATTACATCAAGCGTGTGACTATACAAACTATTTGGATGCATTTGCTGGTTGTTTTGGTTGTGTTTCAGATTATTTTGTGCTCAATAGAAATGAATTGCAAATAATGTATTGTGTCATTTTGGAGTCACTTTTATTGTAAATAAGAATATAATATATGTTTATAAACACTTCTACATTAATGTGGATGCTACCATGATTATGCATAATCCCGAATTAATTGTGAATAATGATGAGTGAGATGAGTACAGAGGCATATCATACCCCCCAGAAAAATTGGGGTATGGGAGTATGACATTCGTGCTGTCTGTAGCATCCAAACAGTTTGGGCTACACACTAATATGACCCCTCTATGGAAAGGCTTTGCTCTAAGACACCCACAAGCTCATCTGAAGGTTGCCGGTTACCAGTTTAAAAAATGAATGGAAGTACAGTGCATTCGGAAAGTATTCAAACCCCTTGACTTTTTCCACATTTTATGTTACAGCCTTATTCTAAAATTGATTTAATTATATTCTAAGGCACACACCTGTCTATATAAGGTCCCACAGTTGACAGTGCATGTCAGAGCAAAAACTAAGCCATGAGGTCGAACGAATTGTCCGTATAGCTCCGAGAATTGTGTCGAGGCACAGATCTAGGGAAGGGTACCAGAAAATGTCTGCAGCATTGAAGGTCCCCAAGAACACAGTGGCCTCCATTATTCTTAAATGGAAGAAGTTTGGAACCACCAAGACTCTTCCTAGAGCTGGCCCCCAATCGGGGGAGAAGAGCCTTGGTCAGGGAGAAACCCTATGGTCACGCACCTAAAGACTCTCAAACCATGAGAAACAAGTTTCTCTGTTCTGATGATACCAAGATTGAAGTCTTTGGCCTGAATGCTAAGCGTGACGTCTGGAGTCTCTGAATGTCCTTGAGTGGCCCAGCCAGAGCCCATACTTAAACCCGATCTAACATCTCTGGAGGGTCCTGAAAATAGTAATGCAGCGACGCTTCCCATTCAACCTGACAGAGCTTGAGAGGATCTACAGAGAAGAATGGGAGAAACTCCCCAAATACAGGTGTGCCACGCTTGTAGCGTCATACCCAAGAAGACTCGAGGCTGTAATCGCTCCCAAAGGCGCTTCAACAAATTAGTGAGTAAAGGGTCTGAATACTTATGTAAATGTAATATTTCCAGTTTTTGATTTTTCATTATTGGGAATTGATGAGAAAAAAATGTAATCTATTTTAGAATAAGGCTGTAATTCAACAAAAGTTTAAAAAGTCAAGGGGTCGGAATACTTTCTGAATACACTGTATATATGGAGTAGTTTAGTGCCAAAAAAGGGGTTAAATATGGGTAAAGAAAATACAATAATTTCCTGATCTTTCTTATATCGCTCAGATATAGGACAGATGCGTTTCTATGGGCTAATAGCAATTCAATGTTTCATAAAATAATGTCTTCATATTTTGGGGGATACCTAAAGGGGTCCTAAAATTCAAAATAAAATAGCTAAATGATGCTTGGTATGACCATCTTAAAGCATTTCCATATGTTTGATTAGTAGAACCCCCCCATCAGACCATTTCCGTATTGAGCACTGGTACTTTCTGTTTGAGTTTTTGCTTGTAAGCAGGAAGCAGGAGGATATAATTATGGTCAAGGGGGGAGTCCCAACATGAGAAAGGCAACCAGCCAGATAACAGTTCGGTACAGATTTGAACTAGAATAAACAGGTTGTCTATCCCACCCTACAATAACACCTCCCACTTCCTCATTGTGATTCACGTCTTGGGGGAACACGCTCACCTTACAACCAATTTATGCCACAATCTAGGGGTCCCAGCAAAGAGCACCTAACACACACACACACAAAATATACCCCACCCCAATGTTTATCTTTAGCCCAGGACGTCCTGTATGGTGAAAGGAGTGACGTTATGGTTGAGCGGGGCGTGTAGGGACTTTTATGTATACCCACAAGGAAAACACACTCAATGTTCAGTGTAAATTCCCCATGTTCAAATACACACCCACTGAAACCACAAACATGTTTTCAACATAGGGAGCAAAGTGGTATATTTAATGTGTCAATGTGTGAAGATATTTGAAGGTCTAATGCTGTTTTTGGTGTATAATGGTCTACAATTTCTTTTTAGAGTTTGCAAAGTATAGGATCTCGACCTCCTTGGCAACATTATCTCACTCCACAATGAGGTTTCTGTTACAACAACACATACCGGACAAGTTTCTCATGAAAGAGCAGAGCAGTCAGTACCTCTTGACAAACAGTAGGTGTGTGTCTGATAGGTATGTCACCCAGTGCCGCCTCTAGCCCATGTGGAGCCCTAAGCGAGATTTTGTTTGGGTGCCCCACTCTGCGAATAGGCCCCCTCTGCATATAGGGTGCCCCTCTGCGTAAAGGCAAAGCACTGCTGACATGGGCTAATTGAGTGACTGTCAATAACCAGGCTTCCATCCAACATTTGTACGCGAGTAAAGTACATGTCAGATAACAAATGTCACAACAGGCCTGAAGGAAATACCTAGTTTGTCTGTAAACTTTCCAATCAACAAAACAAAATACGCTAGACAAGTTGAGACTGTTACTAGCCGGCTACCACCCAGTACTCTACCTTAGAGACTGCGTCTTAGAGACTACATACATACATAGAGTCATTGAACACTGGTCACTTGAATAATGTTTACATAATATTTTTTGTTCTGAAATCGTTTCTGTAGTTAGATACATAGCTCACTCTAATTTTTATTTTTATTTTATTTATTTTACCTTTATTTAACCAGGTAGGCAAGTTGAGAACAAGTTCTCATTTACAACTGCGACCTGGCCAAGATAAAGCAAAGCAGTTCGACACACAACAACACAGAGTTACACATGGAATAAAACAAACATACAGTCAATAATACAGTAGGAAAAAAAGAAATCTATATACAAAGAGTGCAAATGAGGTAGGATAAGGAAGGTAAGACAATAAATAGGCCATGGTGGCAGAGTAATTACAATATAGCAATTTAACACTGGAATGGTAAAAGAAAACTGTGCAGTAGATGAATGTGCAATGTAGAAAAACTGGGGTGCAAAGGAACAAGATAAATAAATAAATACGGTAGGGGATGAGGTAGTTGGTTGGGCTATTTACAGATGGGCTATAAACAGGTACAGTGGTCTGTACACTGCTCTGACAGCTGGTGCTTAAAGCTGTTGAGGGAGATAAGTGTCTCCAGTTTCAGAGATACATCTATGCTAATACATCTATGCTGTACACATCATTCTCAGTATCTTGAGTAAATTCACCCAGTGAATATGTATAGACTACATTTGGATCACTGAGTGCTATTTGGGTTTTTAATTACATTCGTTCCAACATTTGATATTTAAAAAATATATATATTATTATTATTATTTACACTTCACTGCATTGCTAGGAGCTAGTTACATACACATTTCCCTGCACCTGCTATAACATCTGCTAAACTGTGTGCGCATCCAATGAACTTTGACTTCTGTTTATATACAGTTGAAGTCGGAAGTTTACATACACTTAGGTTGGAGTCATTAAAACTCGTTTTTTAACCACTCCACAAATTTCTTGTTAACAAACTATAGTTTGAAGAACTATAGAATATTTTATTTTAAGATTTTATTTAAACATTGAAAAGGTCCTTGCTTTAAGTGTTCTTTAAGTAATAAATGGAAAGCAGTTATTTTTGTTTTCCTTTTTTTTTGCCGATCCGAAAAATGATCCGATCCGTGACTCAAAACCGTGATCCGATCCGAACTGTGAGTTTTTTGATTCGTTGCACCACTATTTTAGATGGTGTATGAATACACCCAGTTACGTTTGCAATCGCAACAAATCTACTCAGATCCCAACAAAGGACCATCAAAAGCCATGCTATAAATTATAGATTCCTAGATGCCCTTCCAGACTCACTCCACCTACAATTGAAGTCAAAACTTTACATACACTTAGGTTGGAGTCATTAAAACTCGTTTTCAACCACTCCACACATTTCTTGTTAACAAACTATAGTTTTGGCAAGTCGGTTAGGACATCTACTTTGTGCATGACACAAGTAATTTTTCCAACAATTGTTTACAGACAGATTATTTCACTTATAATTCACTGTATCACAATTCCAGTGGGTCAGAAGTTTACATACATTAAGTTGACTGTGCCTTTAAACAGCTTGGAAAATACCAGAAAATGGTGTCATGGCTTTAGAAGCTTCTGATAGGCTAATTGACATCATTTGAGTCAATTGGAGGTGTACCTGTGTATGTATTTCAAGGCCTACCTTCAAACTCAGTGCCTCTTTGCTTGACATCATGGGGAAAATTAAAAGAAATCAGCCAAGACCTCATAAAAAAAAAAAAATTGTAGACCTCCACAAGTCTGGTTCATCCTTGAGAGCAATTTCCAAACCCCTGAAGGTACCAGGTTCATCTGTACAAACAAAAGTACACAAGTATAAACACCATGAGACCACGCAGCCATCATACCGCTCAGGAAGGAGACGCGTTCTGTCTCCTAGAGATGAACGTACTTTGACGCGAATCAATCCCAGAACAACAGCAAAGGACCTTGTGAAGATGCTGGAGGAAACCTGTACAAAAGTATCTAAATCCACAGTAAAATGAGTCCAATATCGACATAACCTGAAAGGCTGCTCAGTAAGGAAGAAGCCACTGTTCCAAAACCGCCATAAAAAGCCAGGCTACGGTTTGCAACTGCACATGGGGGCAAAGATCGTACTTTTTGGAGAAATGTCCTCTGGTCTGATGAAACAAAAATAGAACTTTGGCCATAATGACCATCGTTATGTTTGGAGGAAAAAGGGGGAGGCTTGCAAGCCGAAGAACACCATCCTAACTGTAAAGCACGGGGGTGGCAGCATCATGTTGTGGGGGTGCTTTGCTACAGGAGGGCCTGGTGCAATTCACAAAATAGATGGCATCGCGAGGAAGGAAAATGATGTGGATATATTGAAGCAACATCTCAAGACATCAGTCAGGAAGTTAAAGCTTGGTTGCAAATGGGTCTTCCAAATGGACAATGACCCCAAGCATACTTCCAAAGTTGTGGCAAAATGGCTTAAGAACAACAGTCAAGGTATTGGAGTGGCCATCACAAAGCCCTGACCTCAATCCTATAGAAAATGTGTGGGCAGAACTGAAAAAGCTTGTGCGAGCAAGGAGGCCTACAAACCTGACTCAGTTACACCAGCTCTGTCTGGAGGAATGGGCCAAAATTCCCCCAACTTATTGTGGGAAGCTTGTGGAAGGCTACCCGAAACGTTTGACCCAAGTTAAACAATTTAAAGGCAATGTTCATCTTTCCCACTGGGAATGTGATTAAACTAATAAAAGCTGAAATAAATAATTATCTACTATTATTCTGACATTTCACATTCTTAAAATAAAGTGGTGATCCTAACGGACCTAAGAAAGGGAATTTTTACTAGGATTAAATGTCAGGAATTGTGAAAAACTGAGTTTAAATGTATTTGGCTAAGGTGTATGTACATTTCCGTCTTCAACTGTAAACCATCATATCGAACTAAACTTGCGGTCACGATATGTTGTGTGGTCCTCCCACCACGACTAAGAAAGCACGCAATTTATTAGGCTACGGATTAAATAAATTAAGATGAACTTCACAGGGTGAAGAAAGTTAATGGTGATGAGTTTGATGCTCCTTTCCAATAAATTTTGAGGGTCTTATTATGGTGACATGATGATCAACGCTTGGCTGCCGTTTGACAAATAAATATTATCTTGCTGAATAATAATCTCATCATGCAGGCTATACCCGCACTGTATATGCTAGCTGTTGACGAGAAAGCATATGCAAAGACCAGAGTGGGAACATTCACTATATAACGCAACATTTTCCCATCAATTTGATGGAAACACATCTTTGGTGGAAAAATGCACATATTGTTTTTAATGCAGATTTTTGAATATTTGCCTGAAAATCTGTCAGCATTTGGATGGAAACCTAGCTAGTGACTGACATAACAGGTGGAAAACTGCTGATGCACTACCAAATTCCGAAATTACACCTTGTATATTCCACTTTTCAACTCTCAACAGTACATTGAGATGCCGACTTATTTCCTCCAAAAAGGGCCCATTGGGGCCCTAGCGGCCGGGAGGCCCTACGAGCAGTGCATAATCTTATCTCTGATGTCACCCCTAAACCTGTTTTGCTGTTTTTTGTTACAGACAATAACATACTGATTCTTGACAGGGGGTGGGCAGAGGAAACAATCTCGTTTTGCATCACCCACACACCTGTCCGGTGGACACAAATCTGTGATATTCTCACAGAATAAACACTCATATGCTACCACAAGCCTGTCAGTGTTATTTTATATGCTACCACAAGCCTGTCAGTGTTATTTTATATGCTACCACAAGCCTGTCAGTGTTATTTGAAAGACTCATTCAGACACATTGATTCATTAAGAATCATGGTATGGCTCGATATGTAAACTGTGGGTGGATGGATGACAAATGAATGTGCAATAAATACGGTATACTCACCACACCTCTCCCATGCTGTTACACGCACCCCAGGGTAGCGAATCACTGAACGCTAGTTTCACCGTGACATCATCTGCCACTCCTCTTACTAAAGTAGGAAACAAACACCGCTCGACAGAGCAGAGGCGGGGGGGAGAGAAAGAGAAGACATTAACGCCTCGGTCAGAGAAAAGAGCGAGAAAATACATTTGGTGGACATTACTCAACCAGACCATACATCGTGTGTGCTTTTGATCAAACTGTGCAGGTGAGAATCGACATTTGAAACGGTGGGTTGTCGTGGTGTATGGTTGAAGACAGAAAAAGGACACCGAAAATTGGATCAACATCAACTTAATATGGAATTTCGTAAGGAAACATTTTTATCAGAACATCAATTAACTAGACGTATGTGTTGTCTTGTGGAGGGAAGGTCATATTTATCCTTGGTCGTTAGCCTCTGGTAAACAAGGTCTAGCGAGCTAAAGCTGTCACCACCACCTCACTGAAAAATATCACAAGCCTTCGAACGTGACCAGTCTGGCTGGGCCTGGAAAAAAAGCAAGTCAGGGAGGGAGGGAGGGTCGCTAGCTAGCCATCTATGCTATATTATCGGTTTTCGAGACTAAGGGTAAAATAGCGATATATACGCTAATTCTCTGTGGTTGTACTTTATCTGAAAAAAACATTTAAAACGATACCAGTTAACAGCTAGTTGCAATTGCTAACCAATTTTTGAGAATTGATAGCATGTTAGTTGATGCTGGTTGATTTCAATTCGTTTCATTTGAACGCTTAATGAAATGTTAACTTTGAATTCGGACATGCACAAATCGGGAATAGGGTGCCAGCTGATGTGCAAAGATTCATTTTAGTATGGAGGCGCTAACGTTGTCAAAACACGTCCAAACAACAGGAAGCAATGGTTAGCAGACAAAGAAAGCACAAAAGAACAAGGGTCAAAACATGGCTTATATCTAATTCACTAAACTAGTTACAGAACATTGTTAGCTAAATTGTTGTGTTGTTAATTTGTTCCAGACGAGTGTGCGCCAAAGCACTATTATTGCCTTTGCTCTCGACTATGTTGCTTGTCGTGCTAATCTACGATAGTTAGCTGGCTAACTCTTGTCTCGTACTTAGCACTTTTTAGCTGTAGCGTGACTCAGTGGTTTTGGGCCATATCAATCTATTTAATTTTGTTCTTTGTCTGACCATGACCATATATAGTAGCTAGGACTCCCCGCAGAAATGTTCCAACATCTAACGTTAGTGGAAAGCCTTCCCAGAAGAGTGGAGGCTGTTAAAAGGGGGGGCCAACTCTATATTAATGCCCATGATTTTGGAATGAGATGTTCGACGAGCAGGTGTCCACGTCATTTTGGCCATTTAGTCCATCTGTAGGCTAGCTTTGGAGCGTTATTTTTTACATTTATGGTATATCTAGGCAAATCTGTCGTGAATACCCACATTGTGCCAATGAATAAACAAAACAAATATTAGTCACTACAAGCTATGGAGTGATGGATGCATGTGGAGCACATTGATTGACGTGGCCTCATAGACTCTGCTGCTCTCCGACAGATGTCAATGACAGTGAAGCAAGAATACTCACTATTTTTGTGTGTCCTGGAAAATGGATGATTGCTTGCAAATGCTATTTATTTCTCTTTGAGAAAGCAATGTGTGAGAGCATTTGTGTCCATGCATACCCAGGTGGCAAACAGGTTGTCGGGCATCCAGGTACCGCTTGTGACAATCGAACATTTTGTCCCAGGCAACGTGATCTTCACCACAAAGTCATAAACGCCACCTGTTCCTACAACTTCGCTTTTGAAAAAAATAAATATTGACTTTGTGGCTGTGGTAACTAGTGTAAACCAGGCAACGTCAACAATTGTGGTGCTTGCAGGGGGCTTTGCAGTGAGCAGGCAGACACGTGATACAGTCGAAGAGGCTTTTCTAAGGAAATCCTTGCGTGACAGGCCACCTTGGTGGGGGTTGGGGACTACACTATGTGGTTGGAGAGTGCAAAAGGCTGTCAGAATTGTATGTTTGTCCTTCGCATCCTCGCAGGGCCATAACACTGACATCTCTGAATGTTCTGAGCAGGCTGCTGTGGCCCCTTCCTGTCAGAGCATTTTTTTATGTTATCGTCATGATCTATAATATAAATCTGTTTATTTCTCTTGCAAAGTTACCGTTGTTCATTACCTGGAACTTAAAGACATGCTCCTGAACTTTGTCGCCTAAGTATATTTTAACCTCCAACTTTGGGCTGGATGTGTCAATGTGTAGTTCGCACATGCATAATCTTTGAGCAGAATTACTGTTTTACCTTAATTAGCTACGTAATCCCAAATTTGAAAACATGGGCCAGCTCCCTAGCAATTCAAGTTCAACCAATGAGCTCCAGCCCCTCAGCATTTGAGTGACACCAAGCAAGAGGTACATCATGCACCCATAGCAGAGCGAGAGAGATGGCAATGAGGTGGTGCACAAATCTGCACGTGCAGTGCATTCGCAAAGTATTCAGACCCCTATACTTTTCCACATTTTGTTATGCTACAGCCTTAGTCTAAAAATGGATTCTTTTATATTTTCTCTCAACAATCTACACACAATAACCCGTAATGACACATTTTTGCAAATTTATTTAAAAAACAATACCTTGTTTACATAAGTATTCTGACCATAAGTATTCTGCTATATGAGACTCGAAATTGAGCTGATGTGCATCCTGTTTCCATTGATCATCTTTGAGATGTTTCTACAACTTGATTAGAGTCCACCTGTGGTAAATTAAGTTGATTGGACATGATTTGGAAAGGTTAACACTTGTCTATATAAGGTTCCACAGTTGACAGCGCATGTCAGAGCAAAAACCAAGTCATAAGGTCGAAGGAATTGTCCGTAGAGCTCCGAGAGGATTGTGTCGAGGCACAGATATGAGGAAGGGTACCAAAACATTTCTGCAGCATTGAAGGTCCCCAAGAACACAGTGGCCTCCATCATTCTTAAATGGAGAAGTTTGGAACCACTAAGACTCTTCCTAGAGCTGGCCCCCCGGCCAAACTGACCAAGAACCCGATGGTCACTCTGACAGACCTCCAGAGTTCCTCTGTGGAGATGGGAGAACCTTCCAGAAGGACAACCATCTCTGCAGCACTCCACCAATCAGACCTTTATTGTAGAGTGGCCAGATGGAAGCCACTCCTCAGTAAAAAGCACGACAGCACGCTTGGAGTTTGCCAAAAAGGCACCTAGAGGACTCTGACCATGAGAAACAAGATTCTCTGGTATGATGAAACCTAGATTGAACTCTTTGGCCTGAATGCCAAGCATCACATCTGGAGGAAACCTGGCACCATCCCTATGGTGAAGCATGGTGGTGGCAACATCATGCTGTGCGGATGTTTTTCAGCCGCAGTATCGAGGCAAAGATGAACAGAGCAAAGTACAGAGAGATCCTTGATGAAATCCTGCTCCAGAGCGCTCAGGACCTCAGACTGGGGTGAAGGTTCACCTTCCAACAGGACAACAACCTTTAAGCAGACAGACAAGACAACACAGGAGTGGCTTCTCAATGTCCTTGAGTGGCCTGACCAGAGCCTGGACTTGAACCTGATCGAACATCTGGAGAGACCTGGAAATTGCTGTGCAGCGACGCTCCCCATCCAACCTGACAGAGCTTGAGAGGATCGGCAGAGAAGAATGGGAGAAACTCCCCAAATACAGGTGTGCCAAGCTTGTAGCGTCATACCCAAGACTCAAGACTGTAATCACTGCCCAAGGTGCTTCAACAAAGTACTGAGCAAGGGTCTGTATACTTTTGTAAATGTGATATTTCCGTTTTTATTTATTTTAAAACATTTGCAAACATTTATAAAAACCTGTTATAGCTTTGTCATTATGGGGTATTGTGTGTAGATTGATGAGGAAAATATGTAATTTAATCAATTTTAGAATAAGGCTGTAACGTATCAAAATTAGGAACAAGTCAAGGGGTCTGAATACTTTCCAAATGCACTGTATGTGACATGGTAAGCAATTTTCTGTGACTACTTTTGGCTCATGAGCGCTACTTTGACAACTACTGGCTAAAAAGTATACAAAAGTACCGGAGAATCTCTTAAGTGTCTTGTTACAGCACCTCCGAGGGTTAATGACAATCCAACGCGAAACGTTGTTTGAAGGAAACTGATCAGCAAATGTGACTCCTTGGTTTATTCTCCCCCTATTGGCACTATTCTGTCCTCGTCACACAGCGGCGGTGAATAGTGTAAATAAATATCCATCAAAATGTGCTTAATCACGATAAGCTGGAGGACCAGCTGACACTATTATAGGCCTAGTCATTTATGGTAATGAACTTTGACACATCCTAGTCCTGACTCCTGTTGATGTGAACAGCCTCTGCCAAGGAGGGGAGCTGAAAGTCTTAGGCCTAATTCTTCTCACTGTTCGTTCCGTTTTCTTGTGCACAATGAGGAATTTCAACCGTCTTTAACTTTGGTAGTAGAATCCTTGCTTCGGTGGATGTCTTTTTACAATAATTTTTTCTCTCCTGTTTCTTCATTAGTTGTAATGTTCCTTCCTGGTATGTTATTTTCAAATGTATGTGCCTAACCAACACACCTACATTTGGTCACGTAAGACACACTGTTACGCATGCAGACACACGCACACATACTCCCACACTAACAAGGCACCTTGCTCCCATTTGTCAACAGCGATGGCCCAAGAGACTAACCCGAGCCTGACGCCTGTGCTTTGTGCCACTGGCTGTGGTTTCTATGGCAACCCCAGAAACAACGGCATGTGCTCGGTCTGCTACAAGGAGCATCTGAACCGACAGCAGAGTAGTGACTGCAGCATGAGCCAACTTAGCCCAATGGGTAAGTTCCCCCTCCACCCTCTCTCTTACTGACCACACAAATCTACTTCAAACAGTGCCCCCTAAAATTCACTATTTGCGCTAGGGTTGTCACGATACCAGTATTGCAATACTAAGATACTCTTTGGTCCTTTAAAAAACCTACTGTATGATACATATTGTGTGCTATAGTTTGGAAAGGAAGCATGTGATTCTGGGTGACAACATAAGGCTGCTTGTTTCCAACATTAGGACTGTTTTCCTCCGGAAATGTAGCCTGCCTCATGCTTTGTTTCCTTGCCAAGATACCTCTGAGTATTGCGATACTGGTATCGTGATAACGCTAATTTGCATACACGTAATGGACCAGCTGCACTCTTGAGCGGAAACCGTTGAACCAAAATTGAGTCTCGTCTCCCATCTGAGGTTGTTTTGCTTTTGCTGTGTGACAGGGGCAGTCGGTAGTCCTACCTCTGAGGCCTCAGCCATCCAGAGGCTAGAGGCCAGTCTCGCCAAAGTAGACCCTTCATCTGGCTCTGCCGCAGACATGGCTAGGTAAGGTGTGCGTCCGCATGTGATACAATGGATGTGTTATTGCTTTATGCTCTCTCATATCTGTAACTTATCATTTTCTTTCATTCACCCCCTCTGCAGAACTATTCAAGGCTCTCTTCCAGTGACTCAACAAATGACAGAGATGAGCATCTCAAGAGAGGATAACCCAGATTCCCTAGAGCCTGGTAAAACACACACGCCTAGAGGGAAACATTTCTCTGTTCGACCCACTTTAGCATTGGCTAATTCGATGCACCCTGGCTTGTATAGTTTGCACCCAACTGTGGTTTTACATACAGCCTCCAAAACACGGAGGCTGCCTAAAATAAACCCGTTTAAAAATACCCTTGTATGTGAGTGCTAAAACTGCCTTTAGAAAAATCAGTAACAGTTCTATTTGAATCCTAAGACTGAAAGAAGTGTACATTTAACAAAGTGCTTTTCTCCTCTGTTTTCTCCTTCAGTTGTGAGTCAGCCTACTGCGTCTAGCCCGGTCACTGCCAGCGGTGATGAGGCCAAGGAAGACACCCCCAAGCCCAAGAAGAATAAGTGCTTCATGTGCCGCAAGAGGGTGGGCCTCACAGGTGAGCATGCCATAGCAGGACGTGGTGCTTCTCCAATGAAGTGGGATGACAGGATTGAGCAATGTATACGACGTTGTGCAGTTCTTGCGAAAGAGGTTGGCCATGTTCCAGGCCACCTACACTGCAGTTGCACAAAAAGTCAAGTCATATTGATGTCATTTCTGAAATGTAAAACACTACTTCTGCATTTGTGATTGGTCTCAGATCTCTACTATGTATAAATAGCGTGTAACACGCAGGAACCCCATCAATATCACTTACTTATCTGATCATCGGCACAACGCGGCTGCAATGTAGGTGGTTTGGAATGTAACCCTAGTCTTCCTGTGTCTTTGGTCTTATTATCAGAGGTTAGTTCTTATTGAGTTGGTGTTTGGTTCATGCTGTGGTTCCCCTCTAATCTCTGACCTTTTGAACTCTACTCCAGGGTTCGACTGTCGCTGTGGGAACCTGTTCTGCGGTGTCCATCGGTACTCCGACAAGCACAACTGTCCTTACGACTACAAGGCCGAGGCAGCTGCCAAGATCCGCAAGGAGAACCCTGTTGTGGTCGCTGACAAGATCCAGAGAATATAGGGTTAAGAACCATCCACACAAAGACTAGAGTATGATGTCGAACCCTTGACATGAACACTGGCACGAGTGGCAAAAGGATAAGTCATTTTTAAAGTCACAACCTCGAGAAAGGACAGAGATCCTGCCCGTGGGGGGGATGCATGAACGGTCACTTTGTTACGTACATTTTTTTGTTTTCCCTCTTTACTGTGTGTCTTTGCTGATATTCTGTATAAAAACAAACATGTATTATCTTTTAAAGGAGCAGCCCAGGGTAACTTTCCAGGAGAGGCGTGTCTGTTCTGCAGAACCTATATCTATCTGGACGTTCCATCACAACTGAATACGGCCCCTGAGCTGTTTGGCCACTTTGTTGCCAAATAGCCGACAGCCATTTTTTTCCTAAAGTTGTGTGCACATGCAGTATCCCGACGAGTTCAGTTGAATCTACTTTCCGTTCCCATTAGTGTCAGTCGGGTCAGTTGTCCGATAGGTATGACCACTCAAGAACTGCAACGCTCTCCCAAAATGCAGGTGGGCTTTTTTTCCAGACTGTGACTTGCCTACCTCACAGCAGCAGGTCATGTTTCTCCTCATCACATTGTCCATGTGAAGCTTTTTCATAATCGTCTCCTCTTACAATCACTTAATTATTACCAGAGGAAGGGGTTACCTCTGACATTTTTAAAGCAGTCCTTAGGCACCATTTCTGTTTGATCACCCGAACGCCGCGGCCCGTGTGTGAGGAGGACAAAAACACATTTTTACCAACTATCATGTGGGACAGGACTTTTAGTCAAAGGAGGTCCTAGACTAATCTAAGGTCAGAATCTCCCAACTGTGGTCTCAGGCAGAGGGTTGCGTGCCGTGACCCTGGTGCGGGCAATGGGAGAGCAACCCCATGCAGTAATATCTTAAATCATGTAAAATATCTGAATGAAGTGCTAGGTCATTATTGTATCTGCTAAGAGACATGTTTAATCCCTGTTTTTTTTATATATTAACATAGTACTGATATTAGAACATGTATTCAGTGCAGTTGTGAAGTTAGGGTATATGAGACAGCCATGCTTTGTGTTGATTTTGTTGTGCGTGTTCAGTGAGTTTGAGTGAACACATAGGTGTCAGTGTGTGCACCACCTCATTTTGTGAAGCAATATCCCGTAGCTTTGCACATGTTTACAAGGCTACAGGAGCATGCCAGAACTGCGGTTTTGAAAAATAGCGATTCCAGAGTTGGATTCCAACTGCTCTTTTCAGCTTTCTTTCCGCTATTGGTCTGTGTGACTGATATAGAGTAGTGTGTGTGTGTGTGTGTGTGTGTGTGTGAGACTCCTTGGCTGTGTGAAACATTGATACAAGTGTGTGTCCTGTGTAGATCTTTCTTCTCCCGTAGGGATGAGGTTTTTACTTTTTAAAAGAAAGGTATCCATTTCATTTTTTTCCTTTTGTTAGTTATGCAAATTTGTACAAAAAAAACGAACTGATATTTATGAATGACATAATCTTGCTACCCAGCATTACAGCATAATTGTATCATGTAAATAAAGACTTGTGTACAGAGACATTACAAGGCCTGGTTGTATTGGTTGTTTACATTATAGGAGTAAATATGTGGGCCAGTCAGACTGTTTGGAAGCACACTGTTTTCAAATGCAGTGTTTTCTCGCACACCTGTCACGGGCTTGGGGGAGTGCATCGGCAGAAAGAGTCAGACTGGCAGCTGCTCAGACAGCGCAGGCCGGGAGAGTGCACGAGAGGAAGACTGCAAAAATGACTACTTGGCTCAACTCCCCCAGTACCTCAGTGTCATCCCTTCCTGCCTCTGCACATGGAGAAAAAAAGAGGACGGCTGATGTGGGACATGTGCTGGGGGATCAGAGAACCAACGTGTTCTGTTCAACCTGACCCATGAACAGCTGGGGAGGTCCCGTAGCCTCCCTCTAGGGGTTGGGACAGACACACATTCCTACCCCCTAGCGGACGGACCCTTAATCTCCTCTTATGGGTGTCTGTGCTTCACTTGCCATTTGTGTGTGTATGTCTGGAAAGCTGGTTCAGTGTTTGACATCACAGTGACGGATGTGGATATGAAATGAATGCACCTCTGTCTACTGTGGGGAGTTGGGAAGGAACACTGAGCTAGGGGAACCAAGGTAAGGAAGGAAATGGTTTGCAAATCGACCTCTAGCCCCTACACCCGAGCCACTGATGTAGATCTGAGTGGATTGGATAAGCGTCATGGTAATAGCTTCTTTCCTTTAGATTGACAACATTTCCCCCCAGGAGGGGGTTGGGTTTGGATTCAGGGAATGAGAGCACACAAGTAGGGCCATAGGGGAAAGTGGGAGTGTTTTGAGAGGTCAGGGCGAGTTCACAGTGAACATGGGAAATGGACAGGCTTGAGATTATGAGGGGGTGACCCGAGGTAGCGTCACTAAGCTCTCGGAGCGTAACCAGATTAGACCAGTCTGAGCCCGGTCCAAACGATCAGACATACTCCCTTACCATACAGAACACTCTAAACACCAGAAATACAGACACCTTTTCCATTCCTTTTGACCTGTTCTCAGCTTCTCCATCCTTATCTACCTTATGTCCCTCTCTTTTTCCCAGACTAAATGGATAAAGAGAAAAAGAGAGAGTGCGGGGGGAGAGGGAGACAGGTTCGCAGGCTTGCCCTTGCTCTAGGTTTAACATTAAGTGTCAGTAGCCATCTAGGAAGCGCCTTTGAATCACTGAGATTTGAATCATTGAAGATTGATAGCGGGTGTAGGTGAGTCAGTTGATTAGTGATGGAGGAGTGGGTGATCAGGGATGGGGAAAAAGTGACTTATTGTGAAAGTCAAGTGTTTCATTAACATGACAGGCCAATCATAGGTCCAGAGGTCCCAATGTTTGAGTGATTGGGACAAAGCAAACGTGCTCTTTGTCTTGACTTAGTTTTACATTACTGTGTTTGAAACTGCTAACCACCTGCTGGGGACAAGCATTAGAGGATATTGTGACAAAGGACCTGCCCGGGGACACTTAAGGCATTCCAGAAATTCTCGGAGTCAACGCAGCAGCCAGAGTCAGGTAAACCACAAAGTCGGCAACTTTGTAGGTGAAGAATATATTTGAATATATTGTAAAGATGGATCTATTGAGTGCAGTATCATTTTATAATGTAATTTTATACAATACAAAAGTCATTAAAAAGCTTTGACAAATTATTCTTGTCATAAGAATGTTTTTTGTCTTCTATAAGCCCCTATAGTGATCATATGTATTATAAAGTGGGTGGTTCGAGCCCTGAATGCTGATTGGCTGAAATCCATGGTATATCAGACTATACCATGGGTATGACAAAACATTTATTTTTATTGCTCTAATTATGTTGGTAACCAGTTTTTAATAGCAATAAGGCACCATGGGTTTGTGATATATGGCCAATATACCATGGCTAAGGGCTGTGTACTAGCACTCTGCGTTGCATCGCGCATAAGAACAGCCCTTAGCCATGGTATATTGGCCGTATATCACACCCCCTCGGGCCTTATTGCTTAATACTACAACAGGGGTAGGCAACTAGATTCAGCCGAGGGTCAATCCTTGTCGGAGTGGATGGTCAGAGGGCCATCATTATGATAATTTGTACACTGCAAATTGACCACAACTAAGCCCAAAAAGATTGTATTTGAAAATAAATAATTTCATACTTTGATTACATTGAGACACGATCACATACAGTGCCTTCAGAAAGTATTCATACTCTTTGACTTATTCCACATTTTGTTGTTACAGCCTGAATTCAATTTTTCTTTTCTTTTTTTAAATCTCACCCTTCTACACACAATACCCTATAATGAAAAAGTTAATGTTTTTAGAAATGTTTGCAAATGTATTAAAAATTAAATACAGAACTCTCATTTATATAAGTATTCACACCCCCGAGTCAATTCATGTTAGAATCATCTTTGGTAGTGATTACAGCAGTGAGTCTTTCTGGGTAGGTCTCTTTGCACAATAGTTGCACATTATTCTTGAAAAAAATTCTTCAAGCTCTGTCAAGTTGGTTGTTGATCATTGCTCATCGTTGATCAGCCATTGTCAAGCTGATTTAAATCAAAACTCTAACTAGGCCACTTCAGTGTATATTTGGCCTTATGTTTTAGGTTATTGTCCTGCTTAAAGGTGAATTTGTCTCCCAGTGTCTGTTGGAAAGCAGACAGAACCAGGATATCCTCTAGGATTTTGCCTGTGCTTAGCTCTATTCTGTTTATTTTTTATAAAAAAAAATGTCCTCGTTTTTGCAGATGACAAGCATACACATAACATGATGCAGCCACCACCATGTTTGAGAATATCAAGAGTGGTAGTCAGTGATGTGTTGGATTTGACCCAAACATACATTATGTGTGAATGAGGGTGCCGCCGCCTGGCAGCCTGTTGTCAGATGTAAAGCACATCATGTCCAGGTGATAGTGATACAACGTTGCCTCCTGGTGGCTGTCCTCTGTAACTGCCTCATGTTGTCCAGGCTCACTGCCCAGCAGCCTCTCAGGTCCAGGCTGCTCAGACGCCTGTTGATGGTCATCAGGCCCGACGCTGTCACCATGGAAACATCACTGCGGACAAGGCTGAGGTGGCATAGTTGTTGTAGTGGAGGGCTGTGGGGTCGGGCGGCGGGGTGCTTCAGAAGCTTCTGGAACACAGGTTCCAGCGGACAGGGCACTGCCACCAGAGAGACCCTCTCCAGGAGGGGAGAGCCGGATAGTAAGCACCACAGTGCCCCCCTCAGAGACCTCCAGGACATGATGGTCTTCATCTGGCACTGGTCATAGGAGAAGCTGGAGGAGACAGAGACAGAGACAGATGAGCACTGAACAGGATATCACAACTTCAATGGGAAGGGATATACAGAAGCTTAAACAATGGTGCAGTCAACACCATAGTGGGTGGGGGCGTACAGCCTGGTGAAGTCAAAACTAAATACAGATATCCAGAGGGTACAGGGGATCGCCAGACCCACTCACCAAAACAGGACCTGCAGAGAAAATGACTGGTGATTCCCAGTTGGCATGTAACCCTTTGAGTCATAACCCTTGACAGTAGTGTGACGCCCTACAGAGAGAGCATAGCAAGTTAACCCTATTTGTGCAGCAGTTGACCTACTTTAGGGAGAGAGAGCACAGTTGGGGTAGACAGGGTAGATCCCTGTCCTCGTCCTCGTCCTCCTCTTCCTCCTGGGGGGCTAAAGGAGGCTCAGCGTGGACGACGAGGCTCCTCAGCCTGGGACAGGCGTGGAGGAGCTCCAGCACGGGTGTGTGAGAGCTGGTTCTGACCCCCTCCAGAGTGAGAGAAACCAGGGAACCCTTCATAGCACGCAGGGCAGGCAGCAGCTCATCCAGGGGCCCCGGGAAGCGCACAGAGAGTCCCCTCAGCTGGCCCGTCCACCTGGCCAAGCCTGCAGCCAGACAAGACCCCTGGCTAGGCCCGTCCTCCTCACAGTCCAGTGATATAGAGCGCAGCTCGGGACAAAGCTGACTTACAGCCTCCAGAGTCCCACCAGACATGCCCTGCGCCTCCCTTAGACGTAAGGTAAAGCCCTCACCCCCTGCCCCCACTCCCTCTTCTCTTCCTTTCTCAACACTGTCTTTTTCTATTTCCTTCCTTGTCCTCATCTGGGCATCACCTCTTCCATCTCCATCTCCCCTTGTCTCCTCACCTGTACCCTCATCCTCACTCTCACCCTCACTCGCCCATGAGAAACGGTTGTCGTTTTCCTCCTCTTCAATTTCCTCCACATCTGCTCCTGATATCTCGCCTGTGTCTGTGGCCCTCCCACTCTGCCTCCTCTCCCTCCACACCTCCCAGAGACTGGGCAGCCCCTCTCTGGTTGTGAGCTCCTCAGTCCCTCCGAACTCCCTGCTGTGTATGAGGCCACAGGCCTCCCCCAGGCCCTCCATTGCCACTCTCTCCAGCCACGGCAGGGAGAGCAGGAGGAAGGCCACGGCAGCCACCCCGTCCCCCTCCCCAAAGCCCACATCCAGAGCCAGCAGGCTGCCGAGGGGGGGTGGGGAGGCGCAGGAAGAACCCCTCAGGCAGAGCAGGCCCGCGGGGGGCAGGAAGTGGCAGCGGGACACATCGAGGTGGCGCAGCGCAGGGCAGTGGCGGGCAACCACCTCCACAACCTGTCTGTCACAAGGGGTGCCAGCCAGAGAGAGGGAGCGCAGGGAAGGCAGACAACCCAGCAGGTCACACTGGACATGGGCAGACACCTGCTGGGCTCCAGAGAGGTCCATGGAATGCAGACTCTGAGGGAGATAGTGAGAACCCATACATACAGTGAGCTCCAAAAGTATTGGGACAGTGACACATTTATTGTTGTTTTGGCTCTGTACTCCAGCACTGAGTAACAATGAGTGAGAAAGTTAGAGGGATACATTTCATCATCATTGTCATGGTGAGAGGTTAGCAGCATGTCTTAGGGTTATAATATTTGTGTGTTTGACTTTCTCACTCACCATTATTTATGATTCATTCAGGATTATCCGTAATCATGGTAGCATCCAAATTAATGTAGAAGTGTTGCTACATATTCTATTCTTATTTACAATAAATGTGACTCCAAAATGACACAATAGATTATTTACAATTAATTTCCATTGGGCACAAAATAATCTGAAGCACAACCAAAACATACAGCAAATGCATCCAACTAGTTTGTAGAGTCACAAGCTTGACGTAATCATTGCGTGCTAGGAATATGGGACCAAATACTAAACTTTTGCCCCAATACTTTTGGTCCCCTAAAATTGGGGGACTATGTACACAAAGTGCTGTCGGTTCTAAACGGTTCACCCGATATTGATGAAAATATCCCCAAATTAAAGGTGGCAGTCTGTACTTTAACTTCAGTCATTACATCATTTCAAATCCAAAGTGCCGGGGGTACAGAGCCAAAACCCCCATAAATGTGTCACTGTCCCAATACTTTAGGAGCTTACTGTAACACATTCAATAAATTATTAAGGGGGACCAAAGCCTGTCCTAACCTGGCAGCGAATCCCGATGAGGGTGCAGAGGCTGGGGGTGACCAGGGCAGAGTAGCCCCCAAGAGATAGGGTTCTGAGCTGAGGGATCAACAGGAGGTGTAGCGCCGCACGGGACAACTCCCCGCCTGGAGGACAGGATAGACAGGAGCTCCTCTACCAGCTCAGCCGCTAGAGAAAGAAACAGACAGAGAGGGGACACACAGACACATACACACTTTTACCTGTAACTAGTGGACTAATCATGTGCACATTTACAAATGACCAGAAATGGCATCATATACATACACAATCCCTTCCAGTTCCTATGACAGACTCACGCAGCAGGGTGAAGGGGCCCATGACATATCTGAAGAAGTACTGGTCCATGTAGTTGTCAGCGTAGTCTTTGACCCACACTTCCTTCATGTTCTCCGCCAAATTCCACAGACAAAGCTGGGTCAGTCGGGGAGGGTGACCATCATCCTCCTCCCATCTTCCTCGTCCTCTAATCTTCCTCACTACCCGTTTCTCAGCCCTGGGCTCCATCATGGCACGGAATAGAGGCATCTCCAATTCTCAGCTGGCGTCTTGCTGGTTCAAGGTTCACTGTAGTCTACAATACTGCCACAATTGTGTCCTTGCAGGTATGGAAAATATACGAAGCTGAAGGGCAGAGAGTAATAACATTGTAATAAAGAGAGTAATAACATTGTAATAAAGAGAGTATTAACATTGTAATAAAGCTACAGTCTACAATTCACACAGTCAAAATAAAGGTTAAAAACTAAAATTAACTAAAATTATTTTTTCACATATTTGAAATATAATAAAACGGCTGTTCGGCTGACATACATTTTTCTCAGCAACCCTTGAGCCAGAGGGATGCGAAGGGGGACACCCGTATTGTTGAAAGTACCAAGTAGGTCGGAGCAACTGTTGAATTTACCGTTAAAGGTTTATCAGCTGTACCTTAAAATAACAACCTTTGATTTAGGGCTATCGTTGCCAACAAACAGCACATGAACACAACATAGACCAAACGTACAGTCGCCAATAACAGTTTATTTGTGGGTGCGAAACTGTATGCAACACTGTCAGATCAACGTTATTATTTACTTAGACAACAGTTTACCTCGCAATAAAAGAAAATCTCTGAAAACAGGCATTCTTTCCAATCTACCGTTTACTTCCTGGTGTTACAATCCGACTGTAGGGTGTTCGAGTCCGGGGCGTTGACATCGGGTGTGGAATTATGGGGAATGTTCAAGAACCCCAACTGTTAGTGTTTAAAACGGATGTTGATGCGCCTAGCTGTCTAGAATCTATCGTACATATAAATACGTTTGTATGTTTCATAAGAATAAAATGTATTTCTGGTGATGTCCTGTGTTTGTTATTGTATTGTAATATATATATATATATAACACGCAAATGGGTATAGAGGCTACATTTATCCTAGTTCCTAAGTACACTTCATACCTCTTTATCTTGAGGAATTTGTATAAAAGCATTTAAATGGTATAACATCCAATGTTGATAGGTATTAGGATGTTGAAAACTCCATGTTTATTTAAAAATACTGTATGAAGGCCTATAGGAGATATTATTCCAAGGTAAATATTCAAACTAGTCCCAGCAGTTGTAATCAAAATGTTATGTGCTTGATTTCCTCTCTGGATCAATGAGCTCAGTCCCTCGATCGGCAGAACAGAGCGGTGTCATGTGTAAAGGGGGTTAGGTTCAAATCAAATTGTATTTGCCACATGCGCCGAATACAGACTTTACAGTGAAATGCTTACAAAAACACAATAGCACAATTGGTTACGGGATCGTAAACCGGCAGCCATCTCTTTCGGCGCCCTTCTTCTTCAAGTTAACCTCCACTGTAGGACTGCCCCATACTGATCTCAAACAGTGATCCTCTGCTTCGCATTGATAACATGTACATCATATGTGCCAACATGTAAAAAAATAAAATAAAAATGCCATGTGTAACGGAGTTAAGAACATATCGTGACAGCCCTCCTTGACAACGGGGTGAGCCACCCAAAAGGTAACAATTGGATGGCTCCATCTGCGACATTTCAAGCTGGCTGTGGAGTGAGTTTATGATATGTTCTTCACTCCGTTAAACGCTTTATTTTGGAACATATGCGGTAAATGTTATCAGTGACATAAAGCCTACCCACAGGTAAAGTACATACACTGACAATCAGTGCTTAAATGTGTAAATCGGGAGGTGACGGAACAAAAAGTGAGCGCGAAAGGGGTGTGACCTGGGGAGCTGAGGTACTGGTAGGCAAGGCATACATTATTATAATTTTTTAAACATTGCATGCATATTATCGCATTTGCGTAGTGGCATAGAGCAGTAGAGGCACTTACACAAGTTGCATACATGGGTAACATTTTTTAGTAGCCTAGGGTTCCGGGAAAAATGTGGCCTTATATAAACGCATTTCATGCAATTATATGTCATTTTACAACCGAGGTAAAGACAGTTTCAGGTAGGATATTCGACGGATATTCGCCTGTACTTTTCCTTACGTCCACCAACAGCAGTTAGGGACCGTCAACATATAGTGACAAATCTAATTTTTCAAATTTCAATAGCTCTTTAACCATTACTCCTAAAACTTTCATTACTGGTTGTAGCTAACCCGATGGCATAGACACACATTGCACACACTTTTTTTGGTCGATTTACATCTTGCACTATTTTAAATTATTTATTAACATTTTTGAATTTCAATAGCTCTTTGGTCATATGACCTACTGACTTCAAACAAGGTTCAGAATGTACACTCAGTGGGCCTACACATTGCACACCCTTTAGTTTGTCCATTTTCATCTCACATGATTTTACATACATTTTTTAAACATTCTAATTTCAATAGCTCCTTGGTAATGTGAACTACTGACTTCAAACAAGTTTCAGAATGTCCACTGACTACCCTTATATAGTCAGTGAACTATAGTTATTCCATTGTACTGGATCTAATACATTTGAGCATTTTACATACATTAATAGGTGTCATAATTTTTTTATGACATACTGTGAAAAACTCTCTTGGCTGCTGGCTGTCACTTTCAGACATGCACAGAGCAGACTGAAAGGGGAAGGGTAGCTCTTGACTTGAACCACAGGGGTTCTCTGTAAAGAGAGAGTAATCCAAAAGTCAGACACACCCCTTGACTTCCAATTGGCACCCTTGACCTGTATGTATTTTCTCCTGATTGGTCTCCGTGGTGCTTAGTCAATGGGCTCTCCGTTGCCGGCCCCATCATAAAGTTTTACACAGTCTGGCAGTCTGACTAAAGTGCCAGAGGTATGAGGAGAGACATCCTCCTTTGTATATCCTAACACTTAGGATCCTATTCTTGGACAGTTAGAAGACACAATGCAACAAAAAAATGTACTAATTACTGTCCATGAGTAACCTCAACCTTGTGGGTCTGTGGGTGTTTGAGCCAATAAAAGTGCCAACTCAATTCTACCACTGACTAGTCTCTCATGCCCTTATGAACGAGGACACAAGGCAATAGTTTTTAATCTAAACCAGCCCTTTTTTTACTGTACACTAACCCCTAATTGGTGCTCTTTTCTTGACACACAGTATCAATTTACCAGATAAGAAGTCAATAAGATCAAAAAGTAGATTGTTGTAAGTGCTTTAATGTGTATTACGTCCTGTGCTGGCCCCATTGTCATATCCATTCTGGATTCGGAGTGGTAAAATCATAGCTGACAAATGCCTCGATGTATGTGTATACTGTGTGTGGGAATGTCTTATGTCCGTCCTACATGTAGTGTTGATACATGGAATATTCCTCAACTGCATATATGATAAATTCCTATTGCAAATACAAGTATTATATTCAACAACTGAAATTTTCAGATATTATTTTGACAAACACATTTTAACACACTTTGGTGCTTCCAATTCATTCTCTATTGTCATAGACTTGATGGGCACTGTCATCTGTGATCTTTGTGATATGACTTTCTTTAAGCACGAACTGATGAAACTGTCACTTAATATTTTTTTCTTAAAGTCTACAAGCGCTCTACATTTATTCACTCTGTGATAGGGTTGGACCCTATATGCTACTTTTGTTATTCTCCTGTAAGTGTGTCAGTGCCTATAATTTAGGCTGTTTGTAGAATGGGGCATAAAATAAATGACCTCTACTAGATTATAGTGATAAGGAAATCAGCATACAGTTTTGGCTTGTGTATTCATTTGCCTATAACTAATAAGAATTCCATTATGTTTACATAAAAAAGAGAATACTTCAAAAGGAGAAGATCCTGCCATGGAGCAGATGACTGGGTGGACATCAAGTGGAAAGGAGGGGAAATAACTCACACCATGCAGCAGGACACCTTCAGCTGCGGGGTCTTTGTAATGCAGGTTTGATAGTTATATTTTCAATAATGAATGGTTAGCTGTTATGTGACAATTAGCTCAAATACTCTTTTATTTGTTGGTGTAGATGGCCAAGGAAGTTGCACAGAACTTCCCCAACATCCCCTCCCAAATTGATATAGAACCATGGAGCAACTGCGAAAAGAAATGGCTGAGGATATACTAAAAATGTCTGGTATGTAATGACATTTAATTCAAAGTAAATGTCAATTCTTTATTTTAATGTAGTTGTGTGGGACAGCCATATGTTCAGTTCATGCCGATGATTTCAGAGTTCAACAAAGCCAACAACTGCTTCATGTGTGCCACTGATAAAGAACCTTTACTGATAAAGAACCTTTACTGATAAAGAACCTTTACTGATAAAGAACCTTCACTGTACATAGACTTTTTCTATTGTGTTATTGACTGTACGTTTGTTTATCCCATGTGTAACTCTGTGTTTTTGTCGCACTGCTTTGCTTTATCTTGGCCAGGTCACAGTTGTAAATGAGAACCTGTTATCAACTGGCCTACCTGGTTAAATAAAGGTGAGAAAAAAATAAAAAAAATAAAAACTGGATGTGGCCCAAAGACTGACTGGGTTAGTAACTTTATTTAACATGTTTCTAATCTTTTGACAACAGTGACAGCATGTAAGACAATTTATGATATAACACAATGGATGGCTAATCCGTCATACTGCACTGATATTCGATATTATTTATAACGTGTTATGCTTTGTTTTGTTTTAGATTGAATGTTTAGTATGCCAACGGTTGTTCCATGTGCTGTGCCTAGGAATGAGGACAAAAGAGTTCAGAGTGAAGAACACAAACTGGAAGCACGGTCTTTGTTGTTGAAAATGTATGCTATACCCCATCCACACTGAAGAGGCTCTGAAATGTACATCAACCAGGGATAAAGAGAAAGTTGACACTGAAATGTTTCGTACTTATTTGAAGTAAAGTGTCTGTTGACATGTTGGAAAAGATTAAAAGGTCTACAATTTCTGTTTAATTTGTCAATATAACATTTTTATTCATTGATTTTCTGGTCACCATTACTTTGGTTACATGTTCAGTATATGTGTTGCCCAGCAAACCCACTGCAGCCAACCTTACTAGCTCACTCTCCATCCCTGCTTTGGACAATTAATAACATGACTCTCGTACTTTGCCCTTTTCCTTTATGGTTTATATTAACGATGAAAGGAGATATTATCTGTCTCTCTCCTATTGTGTACCGCTGTTAAATACTGTGGAAAAATAAAAAAAATGGGAAAATAAGTACTTAGAACTACCAATTATTATAGATAAATATTAAAGAAAAGGGTTAACACAACACTGGACTGAACCCCCTAATTGTCAAACTATTATTAATGTACTACAATATAGAAGATACATGACTAGAGGTTATGCAATATGGGTGTATATCCACTGCACGCTTCTTAGGTGTGTAATTGACATGGCCAAGGAGCTGTTGAAATTTAAAACGATGAAAAATGTACGTTACACTGTGTGATTTTACAGTACATAAACAAGAGTGTGCAATATATTCATTCTGAAGTTTGTTTGAGTCCAGTAGTTCACATGACTAAGGAGCTATTGAAGTTTTAAATTCTGAAAAATTTATGTAAAATGGAGTGAGATGAAAATTGACAAACTAAAGGGTGTGCAATGTGTAGGGCCCACTGAGTGTACATTCTGAACCTTGTTTGAAGTCAGTAGGTCACATGATCAAGGAGCTGTTGAAATGTTAAAGTTTGAAAAATTCATGTAAAAACATGTGAGATGAAAATGAACAAACTAAAGGGTGTGCAATATAGAAGGGTAGTCAATGGACATTCTGAACCTTGCTTGAGTCAGGTAGGTCACATGACCAAGGAGCTATTGAAATTCAAATGTAAAAAAAAGTTTGTACTTTGTTTACACTCCTTAACTAATTCAACTAGGAATACAAAAAGCGGCTCACATTTCCACATATTTTTTAGCTTTGGAAAGCGAATGAATGTCCAAATCGTGAAAATAAGACCTGTGCAATGTTGTGTGCAATTTCTCCAACATCATGACACTTATTTGGAGTCTGTGGCTCAAGTGGTTTGAAAGCTATTGTGGTTTGAAAGCGTGAATATCTGTCAAATATCCAACTTGAAACTGTCTTTACCTTGGTCATTTTACACAACTGGAGACTTTGGCAGAATATTTTTTAATACCGCACGAATGATCGTAATGACAGGCTACTTTGACACTATTGTATTTTAATTATTGCGATCCAGCCAAATAGGTTCCAGAACGAAATAGTCCAAAATTGTTTTGTGTTGCTCTAGGTTCATTGGTGACCTCTTTAAGAAGAAGGTAACACTCCTGTTCCAGCAGTATCCGGCTCAAATTAAACACTGCTGACAATTATGATAAATAATCTAATGGAATAGGATCATCCATTGTTTTGGGATGTGTTTGCTGTGGACCAGAAACTTGAATCTCTGTAGTCTTTATAGTGGACCTGTCAATGACAGATGTCCCACATTGTGCTATGGTAGGCTGTCAAATGGACACTTCTAGCTTTTCATCTGTCACACACAGATGGGTCTACAGTGTAGTAGATATAAGTGTGTGCGTGAGACAGGGAAATTATCTGGCATAGAGGAATGTTTGCTTTAACAAAATAATTTTAAAGCTATGCGGTTTGCAGTGTTCAGCCTCTATATTTTCATATAACCCTATGTTTTATCCAGGAACCACTATCAATAATGCGTTAAACCTTTGCCTCCAGGCGTGAATACTCGCGAAAAATGTTACAAACAAAGAGACAAAATTTCAATTAAAATCATGCAAATACTCTTTACTTAAATCTTTCAGGATATTTGTCCCTTTTACTTTGTAGCTTTTTCTGCAAAACTCAGCACTGTAGCATGGAACAGCAGTTGCACAATAATTACCGGTAAGTGATAATGCCCGAGAAACCGGTGTTTGGAGGATATATTGGCACTTGTGTTGTTAGGCTCGAGACGAAGTCAAGGATGCTGTAAAAGCCAGAAAAAACACAAAGCTACAGATACAATAGGGGGAACAAATAGCTTTGGACCTTACACACAGAGTTAAGTATTGGACCAGTATGACTCCCTTCCCTCCTGGCGCAGATATATGTAGATCTCTGGCATACAAGTCTAAGAGAGCAGCTTCTAGTTTTGTGCTATCATCCATCAAACTCCTCAACCCATGACGTTTTTATTTTTGATGTGTTTACATATAGCCTATGATTGCATGTAATCTATTATACTGTACATGCTTCGTGTTCTATGTAGCTGTGTTGTTATATATCTTGTTTATATCAAGACATCACCATACATGAAGTTCCCTCTCAGGAAATAAAAGTTACTTGAATTGAATAAACATACATTCATAAACACACACACATTTCCCTTGACTTTGAAATAACAAAAACAACATAGACAATGATGTTCTTTGGGTTACTACATAAGTATGACAACCAACGAAGGATTCACTCTGAACTTCACGATGTGCAGCAATACCATAAATTGGATTTAACTGTATGTAAGCACACTAGATGATTGAACACGCACTGTATATACAGTAATAATTTAATACATTTTCCTCATCACCTCCTGTCCTGTTACAACAGCAGTCAGGTAGACTGGTAGAGGGTTCAGACAGATGGTAACAAGATGGCAACAAGCCAGCAACCAAACCCAAATCTATGGTCTTTCTACGAATGGGACCACTCTCTTCCCTGCCACGTACACCTCCGCAATGTTCCGATCATCTCCTGAAGGAAGAAGGGAAAAGTTTTTTACCTGAACGTACTTGAGCGATTGTACAACACCTAGTGACCTCAAGAGTTTCGGACCTCTTGGCTGACAGCTGCAAGGACCCAGGTTTGAGTCCCTGTCGTGGCTATCAGTAAATTCGCACAATACTTTCATGGCACGTAAAGGGCCAATCCACCAAAGTCTGAAAACATGTAGCCTATTGTGTGAGAGACTGAAACAGATACTAAACTCTTACCCAAATTCAAGAACTTCTCCAGGAGCACCTAAAATCAAATGGAACCAAGATGAATGTCATGTCTTGGGAGACAGAATGACTCAACAGGTAACATGGTTTCCCATTTTATTTGGCCTCCCAAGGTTTTTGGGACATAAGACAGTAAAAACACAGGCAAATCAGCTCAAAGTGATTTTAATTTTGGACATCTGTTCCAATGTATTCCCACGCATAACAGAGAGATATACAGGTATGTGATCGTATACAAATGAAAGCAAGGTTTGAAATTCTGTTTGGGCTTATTGCGATCAATTTGCAATCTACTAATTATCTGTTATTATGTTCCGGCCCCCTGACCATCCGCTCAAGAAAGAATTGGCCCATAGCTGAATCTAGTTGATGATCCCTGCTCTATGTATAGGGAGATTGGTTCCTACCTTAGGCCCCTCTCCGTGGTTGATGAGATCAATGGGTCCTCCTTCTATGGCCGTGTTTACCCGCAGAGCATCAAAGTCTTTCCCCACCTTAAAGTTTCCTGTATGCTCATCCAGGGACAGGGCTACAAACCAAACAATAAATCCAGAGCTCAGAATATCAATCAATTATTAATCTATTAAGGACTCAATAAACAAATACGCAGATGTACAGTTGGTTTCCTTAAAAGGTTTTTGACTGTAGTGCAGGTCAAAAACATGTGCTGCAAAGTGGATATACCTGTACCGTCAGTGGAATATATTTCAGAAATGTCACCTATGTATTTCATTGCAGTTTAGGTGATTGCAAATAAACTTGTTGGCTTGGCATCACTCTATGAGAACGTTTGTGCTATGAGCAATGTATCGATGCTGCAGCACATGCGTTTTGAAAAGTAACATTTGAGCGCATGCATCTGTATCAATTCATAAATCATCATGTATCAAATCATTCATACTGATTGATGTGTTGATTTAATAATAGAGGTGATGATGACCCTCCCACCCCATGCCCCACCCCTCTGGCCAGGTCTCCCACCTTGGCTGCCTCCCAGTGTGGCCAGTCTGAAGACCTCCTCGAAGGTGAGCGTTTGGTGCTGGGGGTCCTGGATGGTCAAGACTTTAGAAGTATCCAACGTTCTCCGCACGGCATCCAGCATAGAGGGAGAGTAGCCTCCTGCCACATCTGCAAGGCCGGAAACACAGGCACACGCACAAGTGCATAAGATAAATGTATTAATGCGTTAAACACTGAGCCAATTGCAACAAAAAAGCACTGGTTTTCTAAAAACTATACTAACGGGAAATAACATGCACCTGTGTTCTAAAATAAACCAGCAGATCAGTTGCCTCTATTGCCGCCCTCAATGAAAAAACAGGATCATCCCAAATCATAATGAGTGTAAAATAATTAGTCTAAGAAATAATATTATCTGTGCCATTTCAAATAACTTCCTTAGACTTTAATTTGATCAAAGATATATAGATTATTATATAACTCAATGCCTTGATTTAGTTACAAATTTTAAATATGGACAACTCAGGGATATTACATGCGTTTTTCTATACAGTACACATGGGCTAAAAACATTACAGAACACTGTGCTCTCAGGTAAAAGGAAGTTGATCTGCTTTGTAGTGTGTTGTCATGGACTCACCTGTGCCCAGCCCCAGTTTTACTTTGTGGTTCAGAACCCTGCGGACATCTAGCATACCACTGCACAATCTGAAGAGAGGGACATATGAGAGAGAGAAATATGACAGAGAGAAATATGAGAGAGGGAAATATATGAGAGAGAGAGAGATAGAGGGAGAATATGGGCGGGTTCTATCTTGAGTGCTGATATGATATCTAGTATCACTGCTGTATTCTTAAAAGGATAGGATATGAAAATATTTATAAATCCTTTGACATGGTCTTTCCTTTCACATATTCCATCAATGACCCTTGGGAATACACATGGGTAGGCAGGGAACGTGAACTGTAGGGTAATAAGAAACACTTACGAGATGTTGGAATTGGGACAGTGAGCGATGGACGCCCCTTTCTCTCTGAACAGCTTCAGCTCTTCATCGGTTAGGTGACAACCGTGAGCCATCACAGTCTGTGAACCATCACCTTTATCATCAACTTCAGCATACTTACAACCATTACCACCACTATCATTATAATCAACATCAGCATACTTACAACCATTACCACCGCTATCATTATAATCAACATCAACATACTTACAACCATTACCGCCGCTATCATTATAATCAACATCAACATCAGCATACTTACTACCATTACCACCGCTATCATTATAATCAACATCAGCATACTTGCAACCATTACCACCGCTATCATTATAATCATCATCAACATCAGCATACTTACTACCATTACCACCACTATCATTATAATCATCATCAACATCAGCATACTTACTACCATTACCACCGCTATCATTATAATCAACATCAACATACTTACTACCATTACCACCACTATCATTATAATCATCATCAACATCAGTATACTTACTACCATTACCACCACTATCATTATAATCATCATCAACATCAGCATACTTACTACCATTACCACCACTATCATTATAATCATCATCAACTTCAGCATACTTACTACCATTACCACCGCTATCATTATAATCAACATTAGCATACTTACAACCATTACCACCGCTATCATTATAATCAACATCAACATACTTACTACCATTACCACCGCTATCATTATAATCATCATCAACATCAGTATACCTACTACCATTACCACCACTATCTATATAATCTTCATCAGCATACTTACTACCTTGACCATCGCTATCGTTATAATCATCTTCAACATCAGCATACTTACTACCATTACCACCACTATCATTATAAGCAGCAATATTATGATCTTCATTATCTACAGAATGTCCTTGTACTGTGTGTGTGTGTGTTGGGCTAACCTTGTCAGTGAGAAGGTTGTGTTTGTGGTAGACGTCTGTGTAGGAGTCGTAGTCTGGGAACAGTTCCTTCACCAGCTTCACCTCCTCCTTCGTCTCACTGATGTGACTCTGGGGATCACAGAGACGATCAATGCATTTTTGTAATCTTCAGGTGATTATCAATGTGTATGAATTCAAGAGAGAGATAGAGAATGGAAGGGAGATAAATAAAGATTATTATCCTCAAAGCAACATTCCCATAGGATCCTCTTGACTTGGTTACTGTGGCTACAGGCTGGCAAGGCTCACCTGGATGTGCAGGTGGTTATTCTGGGCGATCTCTCCCAGGTGACCCAGCAGGGCAGCAGAGCAAGACGGGGCAAAGCGCGGGGTCACCACCGGCCTTACAAGGGGGTACTGCCCCAAACAAGACAGAAAGACACCCAGTGAGCAAAACCCTAAAAAGCTCCTTTCACAGAATCTGATCACAAATGTGTCTGTGATATTATTATATAAAAAACATTTTGGGGGGAGATACAATCCATACATTGCCACTGACTTGTACATGTTCCTTTAGATTCTATTAGACATAGAAACCCCCTGTGCTAGCAGGGCTAAGGAGTCTTACCTTCTTCTCCAACAGCTCCCTAATGAACCTAGAGAAACACAAAACAATAATCAACAACAACAAAAAAAATCTTCAAAAGAATGACAGACAGAATGGCTAGGCCGCTATGAAACCACACACTAATGCAGATACTTTGATATTATCGGCCACAATTGATATGGTGAAAACAATGTGTGGGGAGGCAGAGACACAGAAACTCACATCAGGGTATTCCTTGTCAGTTAACACTTTTAAATAAAGAATGTATACTATTGCTAGCAATCAAGAGGAAACTGACTAAATGACTCAAAAACTCCCCAGCTTATGCTCTCCAAATGGACGTTAGCTGTGAGGGCCGAGATGCCCATGCATTGACTTTTGTTCACTATACATGTTGGGGGATGCTACTCACAAGGACATATTTTTCTTAACGCTGCATTCAAAACAACTGGGAACTACTGTTAAGAACGTTTTTCAACAGATCGCCATAGCCGCAAATAAAAAAGAAACATTCGCTGTTAATTCCATAATTCTTTTCACATGGTTGGGGTCCAGATATCAAAATGGGGCGGGACAAAAAGGTTTGGGAACCCCTGTGCTAGAAGGTCCCATAAACTTATGTAAAGTCTAGAATGACATGTCTGTTCCCATTGGTTATTGCTGTACAAGCCAGTCATGACTCAATATGATGCTTTTCTTAGTCATTATTCTATCCTCCGAGGAAATTCTTTTCCATGTCACCTTACGGTCCTGAGACATGAAAAGCCATTGTGAGAGCCCATAACCCCATCCAGTGCAAAGCTCCTGTTCTAATCATTTAACTCTTTATTATGTATACAGCCTTGCCCCCTCTTCTGTCTATTACCTACCTGTTGGTTTCGTCATGGGACTCCTCTGGCGTCTCTCTGTAATGTGGGACAAAGTTGTTTGTATCCATACACACCTTGCCCACAAGGGCACGCTGTCCAAAATCATCTGCAATGACAAGAAATATTGGGAAAGGTCACCAAACGGGTCAAATCACCCATCAGGGGAGCTGCATTTGGTGTGATTAGAGTAGCGCTCTGTCGAGTCAGAAGGGACATTTGTGATGTTGCTCATCAGCCTTCATCAGCATCCTGGAATAACCTAAATAATAAACTAAAGCGAACATTAAATCTCATAAACCAAAAAGGTGGGCGCTGTTGGTTGTGGTGAAACAATTCTGGTGTCCTCCCAAACTACAAACTCTGGATGGCTTAGGAGTAATGCAACCACCAAAGGACAAACATTTCATACATGCAGTAAGTAGATGAGAAAGTGACAAATTCCTCTACATACAAAACCCTATGTTCATGTCTTGTTCAGAGGTGGTGTTGGTAAACATTATTTTCATTACAGTGGGTAACCCTAATGACAGAATGCAGCAAATTAATATTTTCATGCCCAGCCAATCCATGTATCTGAAACTCAATACTTTCATTACCTGCTAGCCCTGCCCTCATTTAGCCTCACACTGAAGTGTTTTATCATTTTATTCTCAACAAGTAGAACACAAAACATAAAACATTTACAATTATAAGTTCTATTGACAAATGTCAATAAAAAAAAATTATTGCAGAAATTATTTCCTTGGTGGGAAATTATTATGCAACTAGTCAGTGACTGTGTGGAGTTTGGAGTTTGTGACAGCAACTATGTGATCTTATTACAGTGTTATAGAGACAAAGTCCTGGGCAGAAATTGAACTTGGTGAAATAAACTTTAATATCCACAGGACAATTCGGAAATGGATCTGAGAGATATAGCAAAGTTCAGGAAAACACCAGGGACGATTACAATGCAAAAAATTGTGAATGATTTTCTCTGTTGAAGAACCCTTACCTTCTAACAACTCTTGTGCGGCGTGAGTGTCAGAGCAAGAGAGTCTCAGCTGTTCATAGTGGGGTCATAATAGTTTGTAGATCTAAAAAAAACGCTTGGACTTTACAGACGTTTTTGTGAGAAGAACAGTTTCCGGGATCTGCCCGATCAGCCCTGGTCTCACAAACACCGCTCTAGTTCAGCCCCCATCAATCGTACAGGCTAATGGACAGAGAAATCCAACGCAACAAGACAGAAGTCTAGCTAAAACACAGAATGTTTAAGAGAGTTCGGAACAGAACAGACCACTCTCAATGAAGCCACAGAAGTTCAAGGCCAACTGCGGTACTGTAGGCATTGTTTTCAGAAAACAGGATCCCCATTATAGTGAATGGGAAAATGGCCATCTTCATGTAAATAAAATACAAATTCAAAGACAATCATGGTACCAAGAATTGCTTCTAATACACCATAGGCAAGTCCTTCAAACGATAATGTTGTAAAAATCACACAGAAGTTATAAGGATAATTTAATTTAATTTAGTTTCTAATGGCAGCCTGCAGTACCCCGGTCAGCCTTCAATTTGAGTTACTCATTGAAAGGGGGCAGCACTGAGCTAGCCGGCAAAACACCACTTCCTGAATTAGCTCAAACTGCGCATGTTACGTATCCATGAGATGTCTTCACATAGGAATGAATGGTGTCACGTGATCGATGGCTTTGTCCATTCCTATTCAGTCATTGGTATCGAAGCACTAAAATATTTCCGATTATAGCATGGGACTCAAAGCGTTAACAAAACATTCACACAATAGACTCCCCCCAAATTAAGTTTGCACTGTGACAGACCACTTGTATTGTGCCCCCCTGCAGCGAGGTTATAATCCCCACACCGCCACTTTTAATACTGTCTATCCCCTTTCTGTGTCTCCCTACTTTCCTGTCTAAATAAATATAACAAATTTGAAAGAGTGGAGTTCCAATCCCCCTTTAAAAAAAAAAAGAGACTGATTGATACATTGTTGCATAACAACTTGCGTGTGTGTGTACTCCAGGTACAGTTGTACATTGTGACTGAGGTTAATGTTTATAGCCAGTCAAATAATGTCCTGTGCTCTTTTATCATAGAGCATGCCTTGTCCTTCCCTTCCTCTGTCATTAAGTTATATACTTATGTAATAAACAAGAGTTAAACAGACGAGAAGACCACTGGGAACAGGTCAAAGTACAACCACTGACTAAATCGCACAAACATCTGGGTTATGTTCAATGTTCAGCCATTGTGCAAGTGAGCAGTAGAGTTTGTCTACAGGTTTGTGTGTTCATGTGTCTGTTTTCTCACTTGCGATTTGGCCCAGCAGGAGAGAAGCGTCGGTGTGTATGGTGGCAAAGTAACAGGCCGTAGTGGTACCATTTCTCAGGGTTCTTTTCTGAAATAGACAGAGATTGTTTTAGTATTCAGGCCCCATTGTTCATAAACACCACTCTTTCACTGCAGTATCACCTGCCCTAGCCTGCTGTGTTACAACGTATCCAGATTTCATCAGATTTTCTATGCTACTGTCTCTGTGAGCTTTCCTTACGGTAGCCAAGGAAGCAACCTAAATAGTTCAATTTTTATTGTTTTTGCTACACTGGAGGTCATTTAAAATAAGCTAAAGCTTCACAAATGTAAACTCTCTCTTTAACCTTCATTAAAAAGGCCATAGCAGCCTGTTATTGGCCCTACTTTGGCATTCCTATCCCTGCACAGCAGCGAATTCTGAAAAACTAGGGAAAATAGACACAAGGGAGCAAAGACGGCAACCAAAGTTTCTGCTCCTGTGTCCATCATCCTTGCAATATTAACCTTTAAAAGTATAACAGACATTTAGAATAGGAAATAAGGATAAGAATGGTCTATAATCATCTATGCAAGTGGGACGTATTAATTTGGGTGCGCAAAGGCATATATTTTAAAACACTGTGTGTTTCTTATTAGACAAGTCCAGGTCTGTTTCAGTCCGTTTTCTTCCATTTGGTGCCTGGTGAACACGATCCTGATTGCCTATAGAAGTTGAGGTGTGTTAGTTTGGCCCGGACCGCTCACCACGACATGGGTGTAGACGTTGCGGGCGAACCCCAGGTCTTTGTAGCAGGCCTCCACTGGGAAGGTGTACATGTTGAGCCACTGTAGCAGGGGCAGGTCCAGGGCTGTGCCTGCATAGCTGTACTGAGACGCATGGATGTGGGTGTCCACCATCCCTGGCATGAAGAACTCACTGCAGACCACGATGACAACAAAATGGACTTTAGGATAATAACTTGGTTGTGTTCAGTCACAAATAGATGTAGTGAAGTAGGAGTTACATTAGGAATCAGTGTTACTCTCATAGGATGGACTCTTCACTCACTACTGTCCAAGCTGTGTAACAGCCAAGGCCTCAAACCTCCACTTCTGTGAAAGACTGTCGACTTCCTGCCCACTCCCAATGAAGGCAATCTGTCAATATGAGAAACAACCAAAGACAAGGTGCTGATTAGAGAGAGACAATCAGAGCCTGACTCAACAAGGTGTTCATTCATTTCAATATAATTTATCCATGCATTGTTAATTTATCTACTGTAACAAATTAAGGCATAGCCAGATTACACAAACACCCTCAACATACAGTACATTCGAAAAGTATTCAGACCCCTCCACATTGTTACATTACAACCTTATTCTAAAATGTATTAAATAAAAACATTTCCTCATCAATCTACACACAATGACAAAGAAAAAATAGAATGAAACAATTTATTGTACATAAGTATTCAGACCCTTTGCTATTATCAAATTTATTTCAATCAATCAAATGTATTTATAAAGCCCTTTTTACATCAGCTGAGGTCAAAGTGATATACAGAAACCCAGCCCAAAACCCCAAACAGCAAGCAATGCAGAAGCACTGTGGCTAGGAAAAACTCAGTTGAAAGGCCAAAACCTAGGAATAAGGCTCTGAGGGGTGGCCAGTCCAGGCCAAGATGTTCAAACGTTCATAGATGACCAGCAGGGTCAAATAATAATAATCACCGTGGTTGTAGAGGGTGCAACAGGTCTGCACCTCAAGAGTAAATGTCCGTTGGCTTTTCATACCCTATCATTCAGAGACCGCAGGTGCGGTAGAGAAAGAGAGTCGAAAACAGCAGGTCCGGGACAAGGTAGCATGTCCGGTGAACAGGTCAGGGTTCCATAGTCGTAGGCAGAACAGTTGAAACTGGAGCAGCAGCACGACCAGGTGGACTGTGGACAGCAACTAGTCATCAGGCCAGGTAGTTCTGAGGCATGGTCCTAGGGCTCAGGTTCTCTGAGAGAACTTAAATTCACACAGGACACTGGATAAGACAGGATAAATATTCCAGATATAACAAACTGACCCTAGCCATAAACTATTGCAGCATAATTACTGGAGGCTGAGACAGGAGAGGTAGGGAGACACTATAGTTTTGGTAAGTCGGTTAGGACATCTACTTTGTGCATGACAAGTAATGAGGCCTGCGTCTTGTGACTGTAGCGTACGCATGTAGGGCAAGACCAAATCGGAAAGATACAGTTGAAGTCGGAAGTTTACATACACTTCGGTTGGAGTCATTAAAACTTGTTTTTCAACCACTACACAAATTTCTTGTTAACAAACTATAGTTTTGGTAAGTCGGTTAGGACATCTACTTTGTGCATGACAAGTAATTTTTCCAACAATTATTTACAGACAGATTATTTCACTTATAATTCACTGTATCACAATTCCAGTGGGTCAGAAGTTTACATACACTAAGTTGACTGTGCCTTTAAACAGCTTGGAAAATTCCAGAAAACAATGTCATGGCTTTAGAAGCTTCTGATGGGCTAATTGACATAATTTGAGTAAATTGGAGGTGTACCTGTGGATGTATTTCAAGGTCTACCTTCAAACTCAGTGCCTCTTTGCTTGACATCATGGGAAAATCAAAAGAAATCAGCCAAGACCTCAATTAGAAAAAAAATTGTAGACCTCCACAAGTCTGGTTCATCCTTGGAAGCAATTTCCAAATGCCTGAAGGTATCACGTTCATCTGTACAAACAATAGTACGCAAGTATAAACACCATGGGACCACGCAGCTGTCATACCGCTCAGGAAGGAGACGCGTTCTGTCTCCTAGAGAGGAACGCACTGTGGTGCAAAAAGTGCAAATCAATCCCAGAACAACAGCAAAGGACCTTGTGAAGACGCTGGAGGAAACGGGTACAAAAGTATCTACAGTCGTGGCCAAACGTTTTGAGAATGACACAAATATTAATTTCCACAAAGTTTGCGGCTTCAGTGTCTTTAGATATTTTTGTCAGATGTTACTATAGAATACTGAAGTATAATTACAAGCATTTCATAAGTGTCAAAGGCTTTTATTGACAATTACATGAAGTGAATGCAAAGAGTCAATATTTGAAGTGTTGACCCTTCTTTTTAAAGACCTCTGTAATCCGCCCTGGCATGCTGTCAATTAACTTCTGGGCCACATCCTGACTGATGGCAGCCCATTCTTGCATAATCAATGCTTGGAGTTTGTCAGAATTTGTGGGTTTTTGTTTGTCCACCCGCCTCTTGAGGATTGACCACAAGTTCTCAATGTGATTAAGATCTGGGGAGTTTCCTGGCCATGGACCCAAAATATCAATGTTTTGTTCCCCGAGCCACTTAGTTATCAATTTCATCATGCTGGAAAAGGCATTGTTTGTCACCAAACTGTTCCTGGATGGTTGGGAGAAGTTGCTCTCGGTGGATGTGTTGGTATCATTCTTTATTCACGGCTGTATTCTTAGGCAAAATTGTGAGTGAGCCCACTCCCTTGGTTGAGAAGCAACCCCACACATGAATGGTCTCAGGATGCTGTACTGTTGGCATGACACAGGACTGATGGTAGCGCTCACCTTGTCTTTTCCGGACAAGTTTTTTTCCTGATGCCCCAAACAATCGTAAAGGGGATTCATCAGAGAAAATGACTTTACCCCAGTCCTCAGCAGTCCAATCCCTGTACCTTTTGCAGAATATCAGTCTGTCCCTGATGTTTTTCCTGGAGAGAAGTGGCTTCTTTGCTGCTCTTCTTGACACCAGGCCATCCTCCAAAAGTCTTTGCCTATTGCCATTCCTGAGCAAGCGCTGTACTGGTGGTGCCCCGATCCCGCAGCTGAATCAACTTTAGGAGACGGTCCTTGCGCTTGCTGGACTTTCTTGGGCGCCCTGAAGCCTTCCTCACAACAATTGAACCGCTCTCCTTGAAGATCTTGATGATCCGATAAATGGTTGATTTAGTTGCAATCTTACTGGCAGCAATATCCTTGCCTGTGAAGCACTTTTTGTACAAAGCAATGATGGCACATGTTTCCTTGCAGGTAACCATGTTTGACAGATGATTCCAAGCACCACCCTCCTTTTGAAGCTTCCAGTCTGTTATTCGAACTCAATCAGCATGACAGAGTGATCTCCAGCCTTGCCCTCGTCAACACTCACACCTATGTTAATGAGAGAATCACTGACATGATGTCAGCTGGTCCTTTTGTGGCAGGGCTGAAATGCAGTGGAAATGTTTTTTTTTTCTTCGTTATTCAGTTCACTTAGATGGCAGAGGGACTTTGCAATTAATTGCAATTCCTCTGATCACTCTTCATGACATTCTGGAGTATATGCAAATTGCCATCATACAAACTGAGGCAGCAGACTTTGTGAAAATGTATATTTGTGTCATTCTCAAAACTTTTGGCCACGACTGTATATCCACAGTAAAACAAGTCCTATATCGACATAACCTGAAAGGCCGCTCAGCAAGGAAGAGGTCACTGCTCCAAAACCGCCATGAATGCTACCAAATACTAATTGAGTGTATGTAAACTTCTGACCCACTGGGAATGTGATGAAAGAAATAAAAGCTGAAAAAAATTCTCAATACTATTATTCTGACAATTCACATTCTTAAAATAAAGTGGTGATCCTAACTGACCTAAGACAGGGAATATTTTCTCGGATTAAATCTCAGGAATTGTGAAAAACTGAGTTCAAAGGTATTTGGCTAAGGTGTACGTAAACTTCCGACTTCAACTGTAGGTAGGAGCAAGCCCATGTAATGCTTTGTAGGTTAGCAGTAAAACCAGTGTAGAGAGGCTAGCACTGGAGTAATATGATACATTTTTGGGGTCCTAGTCAAGATTCTAGCAGTCGTGTTTAGCACTAACTGAAGTTTATTTAGTGCTTTATTCGGGTAGCCGGAAAGTAGAACATTGCAGTAGTCTAATCTAGAAGTGACAAAAGCATGGATGATTTTTTTTAATATGATACAGTGAGGGAAAAAAGTATTTGATCCCCTGCTGATTTTTCTGGGGCTCCATGCAAGATCTCACCTCGTGGAGTTGCAATGATCATGAGAACGGTGAGGAATCAGCCCAGAACTACACGGGAGGATCTTGTCAATGATCTCAAGGCAGCTGGGACCATAGTCACCAAGAAAACAATTGGTAACACACTACGCAGTGAAGGACTGAAATCCTGCAGCGCCGCAAGGTCCCCCTGCTCAAGAAAGCACATATACATGCCCGTCTGAAGTTTGCCAATGAACATCTGAATGATTCAGAGGACAACTGGGTGAAAGTGTGGTGGTCAGCCAACAAGGGTTTTGCCACCAAGTACTAAGTCATGTTTTGCAGAGGGGTCAAATACTTATTTCCCTCATTAAAATGCAAATAAATTTATAACATTTTTCACGTGTTTTTCTGGATTTTTTGTTGTTATTCTGTCTCTCACTGTTCAAATAAACCTTCCATTAAAATTATAGACTGATCATTTCTTTGTCACTGGGCAAACGTACAAAATCAGCAGGGGATCAAATACTTTTTCCCTCACTGTATGTTCATCAAAAGAGAGATCAGGGTCCAGAGTAAGGCAGAGGTCCTTCACAGTTTTATTTGTGACGACTGTACAACCATCAAGCATAATTGTCAGATCCAACAGAAGATCTCTTTATTTCTTGGGACCTAGAACTAGCATCTCTGTTTTGTCCGAGTTTAAAAGTAAAACATTTGTCGCCATCCACTTCCTTATGTCTGAAACACAGGGTTCCAGGGAAGGCAACTTTACGACTCGAAATTGAGCTCAGGAGCATCCTGTTTCCATTGATCATCCTTGAAATGTTTCTACAACTTGATTGGAGTCCACCTGTGGTAAATTCAATTGATTGGCCATGATTTGGAAAGGCACACACCTGTCGATATAGGGTCCCACAGTTGTCAGAGAAAAAACCAAGCCATGAGGTCGAAGGAATTTTCCGTAGAGCTCCAAGACATGATTGTATCAAGGTAAAGATCTGGAGAAGGGTACCAAAAATGTTTTGCAGCATTGAAGGTCCCCAAGAACAGTGGCCTCCATAAGGACTGACCCGCCCGTTCCCCAGACCTGAATCCAATTGAGCACATCTGGGACATCATGTCTCGCTCCATCCACTAACGCCACGTTGCACCACAGACTGTCCAGGAGTTGGCGGATGCTTTAGTCCAGGTCTGGGAGGAGATCCCTCAGGAGACCATCCGCCACCTCATCAGGAGCATGCCCAGGCGTTGTAGGGAGGTCATTCAGGCACGTGGAGGCCACACACACTACTGAGCCTCATTTTGCCTTGTTTTAAGGACATTACATCAAAGTTGGATCAGGCTGTAGTGTGGTTTTCCACTTTAATTTTGAGTGTGACTCCAAATCCAGCCTTCCATGGGTTGATAAATTTGATTTCCATTGATAATTTTTGTGTGATTTTGTTGTCAGCACATTCAACTATGTAAAGAAAAAAGTATTTAATAAGATTATTTCATTCATTCAGATCTATGATGTGTTATTTTAGTGTTCCCTTTATTTTTGAGCAGTGTATATATATATATATATATATATATATATATATATATATATATATACACACACACACACACACACACACACACACACACACACACACACACACACACAATACAAACATGCATCCAATTACCAAATGAAATAACCTTGGGAAACCTTAGTAATAAAATCCATGTGATAAAAAAAATCACATGCATGACAAGGCAAAATAAATCGCAAGAAACAATTTCCATGAAACTACCATCATTACAAAGTCCAGACCACATTTCATAACTTTTGTGGCAGCTGTCACAGGTCCTTTGTAGCCTCTACTAGAGTTACACACTGCACAATTATAATGATTGCAGGAAACAGGTTTATCTTCTTTTGAAGAAAATGTGTGTAGGTCAATGGTATCTTTACAAAAATGCTGAATCCAATTCTGTCTTGGCGCACTTTTTTGGCCAAAGTTAGCTATTATAGTGTTTTGAAAAGATTTACCTAGCCTATGCAGGTTTGTAAAATGGATAGAAATTGGGGCAGCAAATAAATAAATACAACATTTTAAAAAATGAATAAAAGAGATGAAAAACATAGGCCTATAAAACAATGCGAGTTCCACTTAGACAAAGTGTTATACGCCTAGGACATTGTAAAATAGCCTAATAATTGAAGTTAAAATCCAAGTTTTTTTTACATACATTTTGCATACATTATTTCTAAATAAATTAACATAATGTATGCTGTTCATAGATATTAAAATAGACTTTAACTTTTTATTTCTGACAGACCTTTCCCTCTGTGTCCACTCCCAGAAGCCTATCCTCCAGAATTTCCACGGCTGTGTGATCGGTGGAGTGCACAAACGTCCCCCTGTAGACGTGCGCAATGTCCACAGTGGATTTGTTGGAGGTAGTCATATCTAGAATGTTAATACAGCAGGGTTTGGCAGTTTGATGCTGAAAATGAATCTTGTCACGTTTTTATCCTCGGCAAGGATAGTGGGCGGTTAATCTTTGCGCACCAAGAAGAGACTCCACCTGCCGACACAGTGAGACTGGCCACAAGCGTAGCGTGCGCCCGCATGGGACAGCCATAGCAGGAATTGTATTAGCCTACTGTGTCGTTAAAAATAGGTTTTTATGCTCAGCAATGACGCATTGGTCATTTTCGTATCGTATGATAGTTTTCACTAATTAGACACAGGCAGAACTAGAGTTTTATACTTCAGGTGGTCCATAGACCATGACAGAAAATGTGTGTGTAACCCTAACCTGGGATCTAAGGAGCATGAATGAATCATATGATTGCTGATTAGAGGTAGAAGTGATAACTCACTTAACCCGGAGTTCTTCAACGTGGCAGATAGTGTGGTCCAAAAGGGTTACTTCACTAGAATTACTTAACATACTATGAATAGTCAGTGTCTCTACCTCAGAACTGCAGCTAAATTTCTTGCTCTCTCTCTCTCTCTCACACACACTGAACTCACATACTGGAGAGACTTGGGTCACTCTGTTTTCATGAATATATAATCTGGGTCTATAAGTGTTGAACATCCAAAATATTTTCAGAAAATAAAACTCTAGCACCAAGGAGATAAGATAGGATTTGTGTTACGTAAATTGCATAGTTTATTTACAAACAACAACAAAAAAAAAACACTGCAATTTGACATACCAGGTATCAAACCAAAATGGACATGAAAAATTAATTAATTATGGTGCCTATCAATATTACAAATTTACAGTATCATATTTATGCTCACACACACACACTGCTAACTAATAGCAAAGAAAAGTTTTAGAATTGGCCTAATCAAGACCAAATTAAATCTGTGTGACATTATACCCATTGGATTTATAATTTTAGAATGTCAGTGTACTAGCCAGTAAACAGTGCAGGTTTTAATCATGACCAGAGGGACCGCCTAAGTGCCAAATTATCCTAGGTAAATTTAAAACAGCATAATTCTGCGGTTCTGGTGAGAACTGGCAAAATGTTTCACAAACTCATCCATGTTGAGGGAGCGTACCCTCCTTGACTCAACACAGAGAATTTCGAGGTGACTTTACCTGTCATCAACCATTGTTGTCCTAAGGTGGGTTTTAATCAGTTTTAAAGCTGAGAAGCTTCTCTCGCAAGAAGCACTGCTGACTGGTGTAACAACAGAAATCTTACAAAGTCGAAATAGCTCATGGAAGACCTCTTTGTAGAGATGTCTACAAACAACACTGACTATTTGTGATGCACAATTGTCATCATGCGCTGTTTGCATCAGGGGCGTATACACACACACGGGCCTGGGTGAACACAGTCCCACCCACTGGGGAGCTAGGCCCTGACAGGACCACCCAATCAGATTGATGTGGTTTAAGCATTGTTGTGGACCTAAACACATTTGTATTTTTTCTATAAAAAAAAAAAATATATATATATATATATATATATAAAATAAAAAAAAGTGTGATTTTGAGAGTGAAAATTCTATAGGAAAACAGGACTTTTCACACAGAGTGCCTTTCCCTCACTGGACAGGCCGTTTGGAAAATTAGACTATAACACCTCCTCCAGGCACCACTACACCATTGCATAGGGCTGATGGAAAGATAGCAGTCACACACAGCCTGATGTTAAAGGATAAGCAGTCCATAAACTGGGACATAATCAGAAGAACACAAAAACACAACCAATAAAGCATTTCCCAATCGAACTATTACTTCCCATTCCAAAAAACATTTCACGTTTAGCACACAAAGTAACCAGTGACCTAAAGTTTAAACTGGAACTGACAGTGTTTTAACTACTTTGCAGATATGAAACAGATATTTTTTACTGATATTATAATTATCAAATTCCCAGTTTGCTACAAAACATATTTGGGGTTGTGCCGTGGGGGAGATCTTTGTGGGTTATACTCGGCCTTGTCTCAGGATGGTAAGTTGGTGGTTGGAGATATCCCTCTAGTGGTGTGGGGGCTGTGCTTCGGCAGAGTGAGTGGGGTTATATTCTGCTTGTTTGGCCCTGTCCGGGGGTATCGTCGGACGGGGCCACAGTGTCTCCTGACCCCTCCTGTCTCAGCCTCCAGTATTTATGCTGCAATAGTTTGTGTCGGGGGGCTAGGGTCAGTCTGTTATATCTGGAGTATTTCTCTTTTCTTTTCCGGTGGCATGTGTGAATTTAAGTACGCTCTCTCTAATTCTCTCTCTCTCAGAGGACCTGAGCCCTAGGACCATGCCTCAGGACTACCTGGCCTGATGACTAGTTGCTTTCCTCAGTCCACCTGGTCGTGCTGCTGCTCCAGTTTCAACTGTTCTGCCTGCGGCTATGGAACCCTGACCTGTTCACCGGCTGTGCTACCTGTCCCAGACCTGCGGTTTTCAACTCTCTAGAGACAGCAGGAGCAGTAGAGATACTCTGAATGATCGGCTATGAAAAGCCAACTGAAATTTACTCCTGAGATGCTGACCTGTTGCACCCTCTACAACCACTGTGATTATAATTATTTGACCCTGCTGGTCATCTATGAACATTTGAGCATCTTGGCCATGTTCTGTTATAATCTCCACCCGGCACAGCCAGAAGAGAACTGGCCACCCCTCATAGCCTGGTCCCTCTCTAGGTTTCTTCCTAGGTTCTGGCCTTTCTAGGGAGTTTTTCCTAGCCACCGTGCTTCTACACCTACATTGCTTGCTGTTTGGGGTTTTAGGCTGGGTTTCTGTACATCACTTTGTGACATCAGTTGACGTAAGAAGAGCTTTATAAATACATTTGATTGATTATAAAATATTTGTAAAAATATAAGTCTGGGAATGTCAATACAATGAAACTCGCAAGGGCAATGATCACAAGTCAGTCATAACGTAGCTAATAGGCTAGCGTATCTATTTACGTAGCAAGCTAAAAACACAGGGCCCAACGTTGGCTAGATAGCTAGCTAGCTGCTAGGAGGATGTCATGTCATGCCATTGGAGTCGGTGAGTCACTGACTTTTTCCCCTTCCTGTAGTTTTTCAGTGGCTATACACAGCTAGAGATGCAGCTGTCATTTGGTTAGCTAGCAAGAACTTGAGCGACTGTTATCCAGTTCTCTTGCGTTCGCAAATTCACTCTGGCTATCTACTCCAATTTCAGCGCACTTGTCTGAGTGTGCCAGAGAGCAGAACAACTGATGAATTTACGAACGCGCAACACCCCCTGAATATGACCGGTGTCAGTAAACGTAGGCAAAAAAAGTCAGTCAAGAACTCATTAGATACATGTAAACAGCCCTGCTATGGCGAGTAAAATGGTCAGAGTGAGGTGTTCTCTCATTTGTGTTTGGAAGTATCGTTAGCTAGCCAACTTTAGCCAGTTAGCTTGGGTGCTTGGTTGGGACAAGCATGCATTGGCAGGGAAGCTGCAGAAGGATGAGGAGGCTATTCCCCACCGTTTATCAGTGCAATGGAGCATTGGAAGTTAAGACCAGGTTTAGCCATTGTTCTCTCTCTTACGTCTGGCCTTAACAAGAGAAGGTCACGGTTGCTTTGTGGGGTATATTTCATTTAGTTGGCGTGGGCTACGGCCAAACAGTAGCCTGTGTGATGTTGGGTTAATAAACCGTAAATTCGTAATTCAAACCTCTGTCTAGACAATTGTTAATTTTATGATCTAGTCAGGTCATTACAATATGTTTTTGTAAAAAACGGTCCCACCCATTAAATCAAAACGTGATTGGTTGATTCCACTGTCACTCCAAAATGTTGCCCTAATACACTCGAATGGCAGATGCCTTTACCTACTGTAGCTTCTGATGGCCTAGCCAATGGCTGATGTAGCTAGATTTGGCTCGCCAGAAACCAGCAAACATTTTTTTTTCTGTTCAGTATTAGCCCTTTCCAACACAAATTGACTAGATTAATATCAGAACATAATTTAAAATATAATTATTTTATAAATCCTTAGCCTTTCTCTGAAGACGTAGAAGGCCCATTGTTCCCCACTGTGTTTTGGTTTAGTACTAATTTGTAGAGTGGTTCTAATTTCCCTCAGCATGCATTTTTTCACTATTCTGAATGTCTAAAGAATCCATATGTTGTTCTGAAATATGAACACAGAAATACTGGAAATTTTTTACTGTTATTATGGTGGTGATTTGACAAAATTACAATCATGGTCTTGAACTGGACTCGCATTATTCTGGTATCGGTCTCTTTCTTGTCCCTCTCCCGGTCTCGCCTCAGGTCTTGGTCTTGACTCGGACTCAATTTGCTCCAGTCTTGGTCCTGAAATCGGTCTCGATTTAGGTGGTCTCAAACACAACACTGCTTACTAATATCATAGGCAAAATAATTTGGGGTTCAATACCGGAAGTGGAAACTCAAAGCACATGAACTAGATCGCTAACTAAATAAAATACCCACTTCTAGTAGCTATGTATTCATCCAACAGTACATTTAATGTCCTTTAAAAAGTATTCAATGGCCGGAGGGGATTTCAAGTGTGCGTCATTCCATATCTCAAATATCTTGGTTGTAAATTAGTTGCTATTGAGCTGAATATTGAGAGTTGATTAATAAAAATACCAACAGAAAGCTGAGACCCTCTCTTTGACAGGGACAAGGGACTGATTGCGGGACAATCAGAATGCATTTTTTCATGAGCGCATGGGGGTAAGTAAGAGTGGCTCGCTCATCACAGCAGCAGGCCCGGCTAGGGCTCAAGTACAAGGCAGACACTTTCATTACAGGAATTATGAGGATAAAGCACTTTACTGTTTGACCAAATCATGGTTTTAGCCACCCCAAAAATTTGATGTTTTGAGTGAGGTGACAATGTGGAATGAGCTCTTTCTACGTTTATAAGCACCCTTTACGTTTTTAAGATCCATGAGCTTGGCTGTCTAACTGATGACAGAGTCAGAGCAGGTCTCTTTGCTGATGCCGCATTTGACTTTGAATGCGAGTTTGCGTGACGTCAACTCAGCCGTTGCCCACTGATCAGCCAAATGCTCAATATAGATTAGTAGAACAGAGAAACTGTGCAACAAAATAAGAAATATTAACAGGCCCATAGTCCACCGGCCAAGTCACATCAATTTCGACCAGCCCAGCCAAAAAAAAAATTGTCCAGCCTATCTGGCATTTGCCACATGGCCAATCCTCCCCTGGGTATAGGCTTAGCCACACCCCTCCTTAGAACAGGGTGATTTTTAAACAATTATAAAATGGGGGACATTATTGAAATGTCTAGAATAATTTTCACCTTTGTGGAAAGCCTAAATTAGTTAAATTACACTGAACAACAAGAATGCAACAATTTCAAAGATTTTACTGTGTTATACAAAAGGAAATCAGTCAATTGAAATTAATTCATTACGCGCTCATTTATTCATTACGCCCCCAGTCAGTATCTGGTATGACCACCATTTGCCTCATGCTGTGCAACATCTCCTTCACATAGAGTTGTTGATCGTGGCCTGCGGAATGTTGTCCCACTCCTCTTCAATGGCTGTGTGAAGTTACTGGATATTGGCGGGAACTGGAACACACTGTCGTACATGTTGATCCAGAGCATCCCAAACAAGTTCAATGGGTGAAATGTCTGGTGAGTATGCAGGCCATGGACGAACTGGGACATTCAGCTTCCAGGAATTGTGTACAGATCATTGCAACATGGGGCTGTGCATTATCATGCTGAAATATGAGGTGATGGGAGGCGGATGAATGGCACGACAATGGGCCTCAGGATCTCGTCACGGATCTCTGTGCGTTCAAATTGCCATTGATAAAATGCAATTGCGTTCATATGACTGCCCATAACACAATCCCGTCATGGGGCACTCTATTCACAACGTTGACAATAGCAAATTGCTCGCGTACATGACACCATACATGCGGTCTGCCATCTGCCTGGTACAGTTGAATCTGGGATTTACCTGTGAAGAACACACTTCTCCAGGGTGCCAGTGGCCTTCGAAGTTGAGCATTTGCCTCTGAAGTCGGTTACGATGCCGAACTACAGTCAGGTCAAGACCAGATGAGCTTCCCTGAGATGATTTCTGACAGTTTGTGCAGACAAGGTTTCATCAACTGTCCGGGTGGCTGGTCTCAGACGATCCCGGAGGGGATGAAGCCGGGTGTGGAGGTCCTGGGCTGGTGTGGTTACACGTGATCTGCAGTTGTGAGGCCGGTTGGAAGTACTGCCAAATTCTCTAAAACGATGTTGGAGGCAGCTTATGGTAGAGAAATTAAAAAATTAACATTACAACATTCTCAGGCAACAGCTCTGGTGGACATTCCTCCAGTCAGCATGCCAGTTGCATGCTCCCTCAAAACTTGAGACATCTGTGGCATTGTGTAGCATGACACAACTGCACATTTTAGAGTGACCTTTGTCCCCAGCCCAAGATGCACCTGTGTAATGATCATGCTGTTTAATCAGCTTTTTGATATGCCACATCTGTCAGGTGGATAGATTCTCGGCAAATCACTAACAGGGATATAAATACATTTGTGCAAAAAATGAGAGAAATAAGGTTTTTGTGCGTATTAAACATTTCTGGGATCTTTTATTTCAGCTCATGAAACATGGGACCGTGTTACGTTTACATTTTTGTTCAGTGTAGTTTGCTTAACAAATAACTTGCATGATGGATTCCAGCTGTGTGCAATACTAGGAGTTAATATACCACAAAGACCAAGGAGCTTTTCCAACAGCTTATAAGTAAGGGCACATAATGGTTTGGGTCAAAAAGATACTGAATATCCCGTTGAAAATTGTAAAAAAAAAAAAAATGAAATGCCTACTCATTCATTTGAAAAGCACCACAAATGGTAGCCACTTAGTTTCAGAAGGATATCACAAGTTCATGAGCTTAGTTCATATAACTAACCACATCATAACCTAAAATCTAACGTTGTTTTACTCGTGTTTGGATATAAAACAAATAATAAAACAATTGGCCTAATGTATTGCTTCAAAATATGCTTCAAACTATCAAGAGATTGTTAGGATACTAATGATTTATAGTGCTTTACATATGTCCCAATAGGCCAAGTAAATTAGCTAACATCTTCAAATGAAATAAACTAGAAGACAATTGTATTAAGCAACTTCTATGTCATAATCCAGACAATTTCAAACAGGCGCTGCTTCAGCCCTAAACCACAGATGTTCCAGTTGATAGAAAGATGCAGGTCATCTCACGTAGAAAGGAATTATGATTAACACACTTGTCTTAATCTCTGGGGGCATTCCATGCGAGTTTGGCCCAAAGTTTATTATGTTTAGGATCTTCCTGAAATTAATAGAAGGTATGTATTTGTATTTATTAACTAGGCAAGTCAGTTAAGAACAAATTCTTATTGACAATGACGGCCAAACCCTAACGACGCTGGGACAATTGTGCACCGCCCTGTGGGACTCCCAATCACAGCCAGTTGTGATACACCCTGGAATTGAACCAGGGGCTGTAGTGATGCCTCTAGCACTGAGATTCAGTGCCTTCGACCGCTGCTGCACTCGGGAGCCCTATATGTTTGGCATACTTTTGATATCTGCATCTAAATAATTAAGACATTTTTCGAAAGTAGCAGAGCACTCACTCTGGAAATTTGAGGCAGCGTCTACAGACTAATCATTGTAGTATCTTAAAGCAATCTATGCATGAGGACAGACTATGCTTTCAAGGTAAGGAAACACATTTTGTTTTGTTATTTGGGAAAACTATTCCTTTAAGTCAGGAGGAGCACTAAGGTCATTGGACTTTAAATCATGTAATAAGCAGAACAAAACTGGCATGTGATCATTACCAAAGGCACTAAATGAAACCCACTGAGATCATCAATGAATTATGTTAATAGTGTGGTAACAAGTTAGTGCGACTCACCATAAAGACTATGTTCCACTTGTAGCTCTAAAAAGGGAGAAATCTGAGACGATGTCCCACCATGGCCTACAGAGGGACGCATTGAGCTGAAATAATGCATATTACTCAAAATAAATTGTCAGAATAAATAAAAGGAATCACCATTTTCTCAAAATGTATCTTTTGACATATGTGTACATACGTGTGTATTTCTGTATCTGTAGAAGTTCAAAAACAGCTGCTGGGGCACTATAATGACATAAATCCAGTAGTGCTTGTGAATATTCCTTCACAAACAAAACAAGGTAATGCTTCCTTAAACCCACCAAAGCATGACAAAAATTGCTGTCTTATAGGATTTACTACAAAACAGTTAAAAGTGGGGTTTGTCCATTTAACATCCCAACACAAGTAGGCTACTGTATTTTAGAGTGAATAAATCTACAGTGATGAGTCTTCTTAGCAAAAGTATGTATAATCACAGAGGTTTAGCAGTCTTTAGTCTTTGAAACTAACATGTGCCACATTAGAGACAGGGGCCTTGCTGCTTCCTGCCTTATCAGGAACGGAGTCACTGGCAAAGTCATCATCACTGCCCAAGTCGCCAAAATCATCATCAAGCTCATTGAAGTCCTCCTTCCTCAGAGTGCGTCCGGTCTTCTTTTGATTGGGGTCTTCCTCCTCTTCCTCTCCCTGCTTCTGTGCGTTAACCCTTTGGGAGGAATTTTAATTAAAAACTTTAAAAAATGACAAATGGAACCCTTTGATTTTTACAGCATGAAACTACTAGTGCCCAACAGCACACTTGTGGAATGTCGACCTAGGTTTTTTGTAGGTTCTTCAGAGACTTAAGCCGATTGAAATAGAAGTATGGAAGACTTAACACTTTTTACCTTTTGGATAGTTACTCAAAGCTTTTTAATAGCTACAGAGATCAAAATGGGACACAAAGAACTTAAATTTGTCTCCTACAAATGTATTTTAAAGCAATCACAAACACATGGAGAGTAATGTTACAACAGACCCTGGGGTCAATTAACAGTATTTGGGGTGTAATGTAAAAAACATTTTTTTAATCAATTACACTCGTACCCGAATACAGGTTGAAAATGGCAGCTTTTGACACTGAGAAGTGCCTAAATTGGAACGCTGTAGCTGTACAGTAACATGCTATACATGAAGTCAGAGCTCTGGCTCTGCGCTTCACAGCTCTGTATGGGTTTTAACGGACGGCCATTCTGAACTTGAGCACCTTGTGAGACAAGACACTCACTGTGCACACTTTGGAGAGGTGTGTGGTAGAGCTGGGACGATAAACCGGAAATTATCGATACCGATCACTTATCGCAGGCATTTTTCTGATATCGTTCAATGCGATAAGTAGCCTACACGAGAAATTTGAAATGAAACAAGTTTTCTAACACGGGTGATTGTTAAATGGGATAATTGATGGCTTTAAAAGGATAATATATCGACACAATAACCCAGAATGTCAAAGCAAAAACAGGTTTCGAAATTATTGTAAATTTGTATTTATTTTTAACCCCTGAAATATCACATTTACATAAGTATTCAGACCCTTTACTCAGTACTTTGTTGCCTTTGGCAACGATCACAGCCTTGGGTATGACGCTAAAAGCTTGGCACACCTGTATTTGGAGAGTTCCTCCCATTCTTCTCTGACGATCCTCTCAAGCACTGTCAGGTTGGATGGGCAGCGTCACTGCACAGATATTTTCAGGTCTCTCCAGAGATGTTCGATCGGGTTAAAGTCCTGGCTATGGCTGGGCCACTCAAGGACATTCAGAGACTTGTCCAGAAGCCACTGCTGTGTTGTCTTGGCTGTGTGCTTAGTGTCGTTGTCTTGTTGGAAGGTGAACCGTCGCCCCAGTCTCAGGTCCTGAGCACTCTGGAGAAGGTTTTCATTTAGGATCCCTCTGTATTTGGCTCTGTTCATCTTTTCATCAATCCTGACTAGTCTCCCAATCCCTGCTGCTGAAAAACATCCCCACAGCATGCTGCTGCCACCACCATGCTTTACCGTAGGGATGGTGCCAGGTTTACTCCAGACGTGGCTCTTGGCATTCAGACCAATCTTGGTTTCATCAGACCAGAAAATCTTGTTTCTCATGGTCAGAGTCCTTTAGGTGCCTTTTAGCAAACTCCAAGTGGGCTGTCATGTGCCTTTTACTGAGGAGTGGCTTCTGTCTGGCCACTCTACCATAAAGTCCTGATTGTTAGTGCTGCAGAGATGGTTGTCGTCGTGGAAGGTTCTTGATCTCCACAGAGGAACACTGGAGCTCTGTCAGTGTGACCATCGGGTTCTTGGTCACCTCCCTGACCAAGGCCATTCTCCCCCGATTGCTCAGTTTGCCTTTCCAAATCATGTCCAATCAATTGAATTTACCACAGGTGGACTCCAAGTTGAAGAAACATCAATGGAAACAGGATGCACCGGAGCTAAATTGAGTCTCATAGCAAAAGGTCTGAATACTTATGTAAATAAAGTATTTCTGTTTTCAATATGTTTTATAAATTTGCTGTCATTATGGGGTATTGTGTGTAAATTGATGAGGGATTTCTTATTTAATCCATTTTAGAATAAGGCTGTAACGCAACAAAATGTGTAAAAAGAGAAGGGGTCTGAATACATTACGAATGCATTGTAAATCAATGTTTTATGGGTAAATAATCCCGATAAGACAAAAGGGTGACATTGCCCAACCCTAGTCTACGATGAACAAGGTAAATTTGGATGATTTGTTTTACTTTGGCTGCGGATATGACTTTTCTGTACCTTTCTTCCCAAGCGCTAAAGGTCCCGAAGCTTCTGCTCATGCGTTTCTTTACCTCTACTTTATGCCCAAAAAATGGGTGGTCTCCCTCCCTTCACATTTCTCACTGTTCTCTCAAGTTTTACCGGTGAAACGTCTATACAGCATCTGCATACCAACCATCTGATCTCAGTCAGTTTCACTGGGATGTGCATTTACATTTATTGAGCTAATTATACAGTGTTATTTAGAAGTAGTGTTGTTTTGAATTATGTACAGTGAGCGATTTTTGCCTAGTAGCGCACCGTTGAGGTTTGGCCACACGAGACAAAAATGCAACCATTTGCACAATAATCCTTAAATCCCCAAAACTAGGTGGTGTTTTTGTCTTACATTAGCATACTATTATATTCAGTTCTGCTATGTAGAATACTATCATTATGTGATCTTGCACATTGATTCAGGTGTGATCTAACTTTATTAAAATGAGCACCATACGCCAGAGTAACCTGTTTTATACGAGTAGCTAAGAGCAGAGACTGTACATAAAGTAGAGAATCCCGCAAATGCGCTGAAGCGTCAGGACCTTTAGTGCTCGGGAAGGTCCAGAAAAGTTGGATCCGCAGCCACTCAATATTTGTAGCCCTTCAGTAGATAGCAGTCTTTGAAACGCTGTGATTATCTTACAGGAATGTTTTCTGGACTTTGACAAGCTGCATTCTGACCCCCCCCAAAAAGACAACACAGTTCCCAAGCAACACCTCTGCCAGCTTAGCTCACTGTGTGTGGGCTTTAGACTCACGCACACACCATAGTGTAGGAAGTAGGAACACTCACGGAATTACGATGTCCTCTTTCTTCCCACACTTGGCACAAAGCTCCAGCTTCAGTGCACAGGTTTTACAAATGACGTGATATGCATCCTTCACCGTCTTCTGAGAACATTTCACACTAAAAAAAACACAAAAACACTGAATACCCAACAAGCTTCCCTCTGTCTTGCACATTTAAAACAAGTATAGAGAAAAACATGTCCCCCCGCGAATGATGTAGCGCTCCTACTCGTGTCAATTATTCCAACGTATGTTGCGTGGATTAATGAGATATATACAGTTGAAGTCGGAAGTTTACATACACCTTAGCCAAATACATTTAAACTCAGTTTTTCACAATTCCTGACATTTAATACTAGTAAGATTCCCTGTCTTAGGTCAGTTAGGATCACCACTTCATTTTAAGAATGTGAAATGTCAGAATAATAGAGAGAATGATTTATTTCAGGTTTATTTTCTTTCATCACATTCCCAGTGGGTCAGAAGTTTACATGCTACCAAATACTAATTGAGTGTATTGCCTTAATTGTTTAACTTGGGTCAAACGTTTCAGGTAGCCTTCCACAAGATTCCCACAATAAGTTGGGTGAATTTTGGCAGATTCCTCCTGACAGAGCTGGTGTAACTGAGTCAGGTTTGTAGGCCTCCTTGCTCGCACACGCTTTTTCAGTTCTGCCCACAAATGTTCTATGGGATTGAGGTCCGGGCTTTGTGATGGCCACTACAATACCTTGACTTTGTTGTCCTTAAGCCATTTTGCCACAACTTTGGAAGTCTGCTTGGGGTCATTGTCCATTTGGAAGACCCATTGGCGACCAGCTTTAACTTCCTGATTGTCTTGAGATGTTGCTTCAAAATAGACACATAATTTTCCTTCATGATGCCATATATTTGTGAAGTGCACCAGTCCCTCCTGCAGCAAAGCACCCCCACAACATGATGCTGCCACCCCCGTGCTTCACGGTTGGGATGGTGTTCTTCGGCTTGCAAGCCTCCCCCTTTTTCCTCCAAACATAACGATGTCATTTTTGCCAAACAGTTCTATTTTTGTTTTATCAGACCAGAGGACATTTCTCCAAAAAGTACAATCTTTGTCCCCATGTGCAGTTGCAAACTGTAGTCTGGCTTTTTTATGGCCGTTTTGGAGCAGTGGCTTCTTCCTTGCCAAGCGACCTTTCAGGTTATGTCAATACAGGACTTGTTTTACTGTGGAGATACTTTTGTACCCGTTTCCTCCAGCATCTTCACAAGGTTGTTCTGGGATTGATTTGCACGTTTCGCACCAAAGTACATTCATCTCTAGGAGACAGAACGCGTCTCCTTCCTGAGCGGTATGACGACTGCGTGGTCCCATCGTGTTTACTTGCGTACTATTGTTTGTCAACTTGTGCAAGATGTTAGGAGATAAAGTAGATCGCGTTCATTTCAACTGTCAGAATATTTCATTATGAAGCTTACCGGTAGTCCCCAGTCACGTGGTGTTTGTTTACAAGCACACAACGACGAGACTTGTGCAGCCAGGTCATCTAGTTACAGTATGGAATTCACAACTAAATGTTTGTCAGCTACATATCTTATAACTAATAAGTCAACTGTCTAAATTGTGCTAAATGCAAAACCAAGTTTCGCGTGGTAATAACAGAGAATCCAATCCTGGCTCAAGAGCCTTGTCGATTTGTTTTGTGCGTGCAACACACTGATTGGCATTTTCTGTTACTTGTATAGCTTTGAGCTGGGATGTATGTCTGGTGTACTGGTGTGTTTCTTTTCAAAACCACCAGAAAGAACCATAACATACCATTATCGCAAACGGGTTAAAGTAAGTACTGTTGGGAAGGCAAGTATGCATCCACAAGAACATAAGATGTTTCAGAAAACCGTATACTTTTTCCCCATACAGGTTAAGGTTGGAATAAGGGTTAGGTTTAATAGGTTTAAGGAAAATATGATTTGGAATGGAAACAAATGTTATGTGTCCACGAGGATAAAAGAGCATAGCATGTGTGTACTCACCATGTTCGAGGTTGGGTAAGGGACTTGTATTTGTTGTATTTGACTTTCCACTCAATAACTTCCTTGCAGCGTTGACACAACCCGTCGTGGACCTTCGAGTTTGCTATCTGCAACAATAACATCCGATATATACACACACACAGAGAAAAGTAAAACAGTAGAGCTACAATTAGCCCAGCAGTATCCATACAAATGGTGAACATGCTGTAGCTGACTTGCCAGAGTTGCTCCAAATGTACGTTAGCCAGCCAGTCATAAGACCCTACCTTTACTTGAACACTTGCACCATATTTGTCGTTTTTGTAAGCAGTCGTGTTTTGGTGCTTTTGTCCTCGCGAGCGAGATGCGTTGCCCTTTTGAGAACTCATTTTGATCTAAACATAGATTTCTAACGTTAGCTTAGTATCAGCTACCACAACACATGGACCAGCTACTCGTCAGCAACACACAAAAAAGTCCTTCCGGGTCACGGATTTTCGAAGTTTCGAAATAAAAGCCCCTCCGCGAAGTGTCACTAACCACGTTTCATCCACAGTTTTTATGCGAGTAAAGTCATACCATATACAAACAATCACGACAGCTGTGATGGAAACAAGAAGTCTGGGTCGGTTTTTCATGGTTCGGTTCAGGCCCCTTAGTTCCAGTGAATGGAAATCTGATGTTACAGCATACAATTATATTCAAGTCCAGACGATTCTGTGCTTCCAACTTGTGGCAACAGTTTGGGGAAGACCCTTTCCTGTTTCAGCATGACAATGCCCCCGTGCACACAGCGAGATCCATACAGAAATGGTTTGTCGAGATCAGCGTGGAAGAAATTGACTGGCCTGCACAGAGCCCTAATCTCAAACCCATCGAACACCTATGGAATGAATTGGAACGCCAACTGCGAGCCAGGCCTAATCGCCCAACTTCACAAATGCTCGTGGTTGAATGGAAGCAAGGCCCTGCAGCGTTGTTCCAACATCTACTAGAAAGCCTTCCCAGTAGAGTGGATGCTGTTATAGCAGCAAAGGGGGGACCAATTCCATATTAATACCCTTGATTTTGGAATGAGATGTTCCACGAGCAGGTGTCCACACACTTTTGGTCATGTAGTTTATTACAAATATCCACATGCGAATATGTTATTGTTCTAATTGAAATATTGTATTGACACTTTCCCTTTCAGATAACGCATTTGCCTCATCCCAGTCCGCATAAAATGTAAATAAGTATTCCATTCAAAATTGAAGCTCTAATGGCGCTTTCAAGACAACTGGGAACAAAAACTAGGTCAAATCATGACGTCAGTGATCTTCCAAGTCGGAATTCCGGGTTGACAGTTCAAAACGATTTTCCCATTCGGAGCTAGTTTTTTTCCCCAGAGTTCCCAGTTGTCTTCAAAGTAGGCGACTGAATTCGGAGATTTCAGAGTTCCCAGTTTTGAAGGCGGCATTAGTTCCCAGTGCTGATGTTCGATTAATCACACCGGGCGCCCGTGTAGGCGTGTTTCCTATCTGTTGAAGGTTGATTGCATTCGATTTGGAATGGCTGCCTCCCGGGCGTGAGCCAGTTACCCGCTTCAAAGCCACAGCAAAGTCTCAAAACTAAAGTGACGTAATTAAGCACGTGTAGTAATTACTGGGATTCTGTGTTGTCCCATGCAAAAGGGATTGCTTTTGATGAAAACGCGTTATTTTCAATTTCCAATGAAAACTAGTTAGAAAAACCTAACATTTATTTTATCGAGGAAAAAAAATATGTTGTGTGTTTCTGGACCATCCACCATGCTGCCTTGTTGACAAAATGATCGTACGGCGCAGATTACTGTTTGATTTGAGAAGGGCGCGCATCCCTCCGCGCTGTCGTCTAATGACGTGACGGACTATGTCCGGTGCCCCGCGGCTCAGCTTTATGGAATACGCCCAGTGGGTCAGTAGTTTTCAACGCTGCAAAACACCGCCTTGGGCAATCTGATTGGTCTCTGCTAGCACATTGTAGTTTCTAATTGGCTTTCTTATAAACCAATCCAATCATCACTTCGCCACTGCGGTTTCGATATGTTCCCCAGCCGGTTTCCTTGGCTTGAACGGAAGACATCTAGCGACAGCGGGCTATCTACAAGAATTGATAACAGTCAACATTTATATATACCATTTGTTTACGCAAGTCTTGTGGAGGCAGTTAAGTTAGTATCCGGACCACATGTTGACAAGCGTGAGTGGTAAGCAGTCGGAGCTTGGTTTGGGTAGTCGTACAAGTGTCAAGAAGATACATAGCTATTTAACGCTACCTATAAGAGAGTGGACGAGGGGGAACGAATGGACATTCAAGTCAACCTGTCTGGTTAACTAGCTACCTGTACTTGTTTCTATTTAGCTATTTTTCATCAGCTGGCTTGTTCAGACGTTAACTACAACCCGTGACGTTACCAATAACCAGGTATGTGTGTGATCCTCTTCGCCGTTTGTCAGTTTTTCAAAGCTTAACATTATTGCCGGTGTTTGTTAGCCAGCTAACTAACTAATATCAATTAGATACTACCTGCCTTTTTCTTTACTGAGCACTGCGTGACTGTTCACTTAAATGAGCCATACGATTTGTTGTCGCTAATCGATGCGACGCAATTATGGCAAACACGACAGTGATTCAGAAATCAGAAGTGCCACTGTTAACGTGAATAGCTAACTAGTTAAATGTATAAAGTAACGCTAGGCTAGCTAACGTTGTAGCCAGGCCTTTTGGGTACTGTAACGTTAGTCTCTAAAACAAACCCTCGTCGACGATGTTATTTGAGGTCCCCTAGAAAAATAATTTATTTTATCTGAGGGGTCACCGCCAAGCTTGTCATCCAAGACAAGTGGTCATTTTCATGTTGGACAGTGCTCAATTTACTGTAGAGAAGTGGTTTCAGAATCGTCATAACTACATATCCATCTGAGCATGATTCCTGTCCCCAGCCCCCTCTCAAACGAAAATAGATTATGGAAGCCTATGTGTGAACTAGACTACCTCCCATAAAATTAGTTTAGTACATTGTTTCCAGATTATTTCTGACCTATAACCTGGATATTAAAACACACACACAGTAACATTTTATTTGTCACATGCTTTGTAAACAACAGGTTTAGATTAACAGTGAAATGCTTACTTATTGCCCCTTCCAAGCAATGTAAATAATAGGAAATAAAAACACAGTAATGCAAATAATAGAAAATAAAAACACAGTAATGCTAACGTGGCTGTATACACAGGGTACCAGTACAGTCGATGTGCAGTGGAACAAGGTAATTGAGGTAGATAAGTACATACAGGTAGGGATAAAGTACATACAGGTAGGGATAAAGTGATTAGGCAACAGGATAGGAGGGAGGGAATGGCATACATTAAAATGAGCACTTGAGAACTGACTAAATGGACCAGTCCAGTCCCAGGAATCGATGCTGGTCCATGAACTGGAGATAGAGAAACATACATTTCCAAGTCTCAGTGAGAGGGAATACAAATGACACCAATCTCTTTTCTTAAAGCATGTGTGGTTCACAGAATACATTGAAAACACCTAGACATTTCACCAGTGGAACATTTTGATATGACATAATTGAAACAGCAGGCAGTGCAGACAGATCATCACAAAGACGCTTACCAACAGGCTCTCATCAAACCAAGTTATTTCTGAAAGCAAGCCTGGGACCAAGGAGGCATTGTAAAAGCTACTCTATGTACTCAGCGTAGCAAGAAACATTGAGGCAGACAGAAGAAATGCTCATCAGTACTATAGCTATCGAATGATCCCTGGGCCAAGGAAGGCCATACATGCAGAAGAGAATCAACAGTGTATGTAAAAGCAGCTTTGTCTTAAGGGCAAGCCTAGGGGAGTTGATGTGCATTTCCCACTTAACAAGATGTCTGAGAGGGTGGATAGAGAGCTTTGAGAATCCCTGCACACCAGCCTAGTAGCCTAAACACTCGCGGTCAACTCTTCCCAGGGTTCGCCGAACCAAAAATACATGTTTAGATACAGGGTTTCTGTTAATCAGTTATCAGTTACGCTTTAACATGTGTGACTCGTGGTTGGTTGTTGGTCTGTTTGTGGAGTGAGTAATGCATCAGTGGTTGAGACTCAGCTGTGAGTCACAGCTGTGTGCCTGAGCAAATTTTCAAAATGGCCGTCAATAACTGGGGTGTGCTTGTGCACTGGGCTGGATAAGAGACGTGAGGTGTACAATTAACCTAACCACATGTAAACATGTGCACACCTTAAACCCTCTTTCATTTGTCCTCAGTCTTTGGGAGATCATGCTAGTGTTGGGTATTTAATGTGCCACGTCAATGATACCTTTTTAGTAATAGTGATTGATGAGCAGTAAATGGTAATGATTCCCCCTTGCCCCAGCAGTGTTTGAGGATGAACCACCTGTCCCTGAGTGAGCTGTGCTGCCTATTCTGCTGCCCTCCATGCCCCAGCAAGATCACCTCCAAGCTGGCCTTCCTGCCCCCGGAGCCCACCTACACCCTCTTGTGTGACGAGAGCGGTAGCCGCTGGACCCTGCACCTGTCTGAGCGCGCAGACTGGCAGTACTCGGCACGTGAGAAGGACGCCATCGAGTGCTTCATGACGCGCACTTCGCGTGGCAACCGCATCGCATGCATGTTTGTGCGCTGCTCGCCCAGTGCCCGCTTCACACTTCTCTTCTCGCACGGCAACGCCGTGGACCTGGGCCAGATGAGCAGCTTCTACATCGGCCTGGGCTCACGCATCAACTGCAACGTCTTCTCCTACGACTACTCTGGCTACGGGGCCAGCTCGGGGAAACCCTCGGAAAAGAACCTGTACGCCGACGTGGACGCCGCCTGGCACTCCCTCAGGACACGGTAAGTAAGGGGACCATGGGGGTGGAGGAGGAGCTGTCTGTGACGTTGTTCTGTCCTACCAAGAGTTGTTGACTGTCTTTCCACCTTCAGCTCGCTCCATGGCTTATACGCCCTAGGTTGGAAAGCAAGGTGGGGACAGCTTTTCTTGTTCGTTACATCGAATGATGATTGAAAATGTGTAGGCTAGGGGCTGTCTCCTCCACCCTCTACCCGTCCGCCCCTAGGCAATGGTTTTCTGTTCATTGGTTCCTCTAGCCATCCCTTTGGCCCTCCATTTATCCATCTCAACGAATTGATCCCCATATAACCTCTAGTCTCAACACTCCTCTCTCTCTCCTCCTCCCTTTGTCCTCTGACATCCCCTTCCCCTCTCCAGTCTGTTTTCTCTTGCCGACAGCTCTGGGTCCAGGTGGGGTCCTATACCAACACACCCAGCTTCCCTGTGTCTTTGCATGTGAGATGTTTAAGCTGGATATTTTGTTTGAGTGGCTTTGTTTATGCACTGTTTTTTTTGGTGGGTAAAAGTGAATCCCGATTTATTTCCTGCATCATGACGACAAATCAAAGCAACAACAAATGAGTCAGAGAAAAGACACAGGGAGAAAGACAGAGAAAAGAGTGACTAACATCGAGTGCCTCTTAGGCCCAAATTGCCCACCGTAATGACATTGACTAGAATAAGTGGTCCTCTACATAATAGGCCCCGTCGCCTCCGTGGGGGGGGGGGTCTGAGAGTCAAGTTAAACAGGAAACTATTATCATACAGAGACTAGTCTACAAACAGCAGGTAATACTGTAGCTAGGGCTGAGAAACCTGTCTGACTGCTACTACTTTTGCATTTCAGTCTGATGTGATTTATGAATTCATTATAAAAGTAAGGACATGAATTTGAATGTATTATGCTTATGTGTTGAAGTGGCAAAGGAGTGTTTCACCCAGGCGCCCCGTGGAATTGTTTTAAGATGGTCATACCATAGATCATTTAGCTATTTGATTTGGAATTTTAGGACCCTTTTCGGTATGAAAAAAATATATATATTTATGCTACAGATGTTTCTGTGAGAAGACCGATCTTCGGGATGTCTCATGGTCTGACAAACACCAACGTAGCTCGGCCACCTTCCACCACAGATGCAGAAGGCCGACACAGGTGGATGCATTGGATTGAGATTGTTACTTAGATTGACTCTTAAGGATTACATTTGGATGGGCTGCCTGGATTCACATGGCTGCGCAATGAGAAGCTATCAGAGGTGTTTGGTTGTTTTCTGTCCAAATTTACTGCTACAGTGGAGCTATGTAGATAGAGTAGAACATTTTCAGGAGGCCAGTATTGAACGGAACATCACAATCTGATTCATGGCTCCAGTAACATGACACAGATAATCAGATCGTTCTCTGGCATTGTGTAAGGCTTAACTGAACATTTGTAAAAAAAAAAATATATATATATTTTAACTAGGCAACATTCTTAAGAACATTCTTATTTACAATGACTGCCTAGGAACAGTGGGTTGTTCAGGGGCAGAACGACAGATTTCTACCTTGTCAGCTCGGGGATTCGATTTAGCAAACTTTTGGTTACTGGCCCAACGCTCTAACCACTAGGCTACCTGCCACATGAGTGAGGAGTATAGTCACTGAAGACTACAGTAGTTTGGACTTGTCTTCAGGACAGACGGCTCCTCCTCTTTGCATTGAAAGCACCGGCGTCCCATCTACCAACGTGGGCTTCCATTGGTCAGGAGAGAAGAACCTCGAGACAGCAGCACATGGGTGGTGGGGTTTGTAGTCATTGTTGATTGACAATAGCTTAATTTCCACTATCAAGCCAGATGAGGCAGTGCTACTTTTAATTTGGCTCAAGGCTTAGTATAGCCCTGTGCCCGATTTGAGTGCTTCAAACCATGCATGTTTTCAAATGGCCAGTGCTTGCTGTCTCCAATGTCACATTGTTTTCCACCTCAAAATTATGCCAGGTTCTGCCCATAATTGCCAAACTGACTGACACCCTCATGGTAGAAGCTGCCCCTAATGGCAGATCCAAGATAAGTCCACCCCTCCCATAAGTCTTATTTGCAACCACTTTGGGCAAAAAGACACAGACCTCAGATCAGCGCAATGGGGACCTTTCTCGCCCTGTGGCCTCTATGCCACTGCCTGCCCCAAGTATCCACGGGGCATGTGATAATGTTCTGTTTTACAGGGAGCCCTGGCCTCTAATCACATGGTTAATCTTGGTGTGTTTCACTGCCCTGTGTTTGGATGACTGACAACATATCTCTGTTTAAATCATCGGATCACAACAATACAAACCTTCCCACAACTAAACTCACTGGGTTCAGAGAGTGGGGAAACTTGTAATTTTTTTTTAGATGCAGATATGATAAAGATGACCATAGAATTAGAATACTCTCTAGTAATTTAATGGCATCTCTATGGACTTGAATCACCGGTCATATCTGAGAAGGTGATTGTGCGTCTTATGGTTGGGCAGTATACCTTATATACCGTATCCAGGGGTATTACAAAATATCCTCTGATTTTCAATAGCATACATTTTTTTTTGTTTTATTAATGTAAATATTTGTACTTGGAAAAAAGTACGCTAGGTAATAGTTAAATCAGATTGGTAGCGAGTGGGAACTGCAACCGGATGCTTCACACTAGAGGTTGACCGATTAATCGGCGTTGGCTGATTTTATTTATTTCTATTTATTTTTCTCCAAGTTTTCATAACAATCGGTAATTGGCATTTTTGGACGCCGATTATGGCAGATTTTATTGCAATCCACGAGGTGACTGTGTGGCAGGCTGACCACCTGTTACGTGAGTGCAGCATCAAAAAGACCTTGTGGCTGCAAGGAGCCAAGGTAAATTGCTAGCTAGCCTTAAACTTGCACAACCTTCAATGTTATAATTATGAAACATTCTGGAAAATTAATTACGGACACACAGTTCGCAACAAGCCAGGAGGCCCAAACTGCTGCATATACCTCAACTCTGCTTGCACGGAACGCAAGAGAAGTGACACAATTTCCCTAGTTAATATTGTCTGCTAACATGCATTTATTTTAACTAAATATGCAGGTTTAAAAAAATATACTTCTGTGTATTGATTTTAAGAAAGGCATTGATGTTTATGGTTTGGTACGTTGGAGCAACCATTTTGCTTTTTTTCCCGCAAATGTGCTTTTGTTAAATCATCACCCGTTTGACGAAGTAGGCTGTGATTCGATGATAAATTAACAGGCACATTGAATGCTTTTGTTTGATTTGTGCGTATGAATTGAATATTGCCAAATGCTTCAGTAAAAAAATCCTAAGCCTATTTAATTCAACCCTTGCTGTTAATAGATATTAAAGCAGAATACAACTGACCTAAATGTTTGTTAATTATAACTTTCTCATCCATAGCCTTAAAACGCATATCACGTGCAATTGCATTGTTTTTAGTTCGCCAAAATATCGTAATGATTATGATCACACTTCCTCAATTCAAATATAATGGCGACACTAAACCAAAGATTGTTTAGAAACTTGGGAACCAAGCTCGAGTTATCAGTGTGGCCCTATCACCTCGACATGTTAAAATAATGTATATTTATTTCTAGAATTAAAACCTCCAGGCTTCTGTCATAACTGTCAATTTATTGAACAAAAATAAGAATTACAGGGGGCAGTTTGAAAAAAATAAAACAAATCCCGTCTGAATCGTCCTCTGGAATAACGGACTCTCTGGAGTAATAATTACATAACCAACGTTCTCTAGTAATACTAGTCCTGTGCGACTCGGCCTTTGGTCACGTGCAGAGAGCAAGGGTTGAGGGAATAGGGAATGTTTTTCCTCAACAAATTTAATGATTTCGGTACAGAACCTTTCAGTCAAATGGCTGTAATTATGTTGCAGTTTCAGCAACACTGACAGCGGGATGAACACTTTGCTGTTCTATGGTGGTCGCTGCAGCAGGGAGGAGGGAGATGACGGGTTCTAGTCAGTCACTCGCTGTTTTTTATTTTTAACACAGCGCAGCAATTCTGAGCCCGGCACAATCAAATCAATTGCTGTTCGTACTCCCTCTAGTAAATTGTTTTAATTATTTAATCAAACAGTGTGCTTAAAGCATCAGACATGCTCAATATATGGAAAAATGGATTGGTCGAAAGAACAGACGACTCTCTTGGTTGACTAAGATCTTATTTAGTCGTGGACAGCCACAGTGCGTGTGCTGTATGTTTCTTTGTTCTGGTGCAGGGTGAGGTCAAGCCTTTTTATTATTATTCTTTTTTTTTTTACCTGAGTAGTCAGGTGACTCAGTCATGAGTCAGAAGGTGTGTCCCACACCGTCAGCAGACAGCTTTGCCGGTGTGTACACACTCTTTGTTGTTGCATATTATCCCAGGGTATAGGGCGTACAGCCAGTATCCGTGTTATGGCATTGAGGCCCCACACCTGGGTGTGTCGGTAACACCATCTGCTCTCTTCACCACCCAGAGAGAGGGGGACGAGGGAAATAGGCTGAGATCCGGAATGGGATGGACAGAGGATAACATGTTTAATGAACCATGTCCTAGATAAGACCAGTTTATCGAAATTGCTTTCATAAAAAGGGTGTGCTTGCGTTGTGCACGCAAGTAGGATGGGACATTCAGTGTGTGAGAAGTAAACACCGTTTGTTTGTGAAATTGTTGACACCCGTTTGTGAGAGATTCTGGAACTGAAAGGGTTTTGTTTTCTCAGTGTGAGCTTGCTGTGGTTAGGAGGGATGTCCACTCCTATAGAATAGTGCTGTATAATTTTCTTTTCACTTGGACTTGGAGGTGTTCCAGCAGTCAATCCTCCTAAGTCTAATATTGACTGGTAGCCTAGCAACAGATCTTCAATGAGGTTGCAGACAGAATTTTATAGGATCTCTACTGAGACCCAATGCAACCCCGCCAACAGCCTGTGCCCCAGGAAGTGAAAACGACAAACTTCCTAATCAATCATATTATTGATTGGAGACAAAATGAAGGGCTCTTCTCCAGCATTGAACACGTGTGTGCGCGCGCGCACACACACAGTAAGTGGTTTCATTAACTCGTGGTTCGTAACGTCATTTGGTATGGGGCGACAATGCCCTGCACACAATGGCAGCAGTGTCCTCCGTCTGAGTGTAACCACTCAATCTTCAGTTCCGATTGACATGACTGGGAGCCAGGGGAGGATGGCGCATAATGGCTGCAATGGAGTCAAGGGAATGGTATCAAACATTCCATTGACACCATTCCAAACATTATGATCCATCCTCTCAGCAGCCTCCACTGCTGGGAGCAGCTGTTGCTATGTACCCGACTGTACATTAGTATCAGGTCCTCTTAAGTGAAAAATAGTATAGAACACAAAGTACACAAGACTGCTTCCTCCTCCTTGATCTCTCCTGTCAGTTCTGTTCTTCCCTTCTTTCTTCCCTTACATTTGCTCGCCCGCTCGCTTAGCCTACTTCCTCTCTCTTTCTCTAGTTCTCGCTCGCTCCTGCTCTCTCTCTCAAATTCAATTCAAAGGGGCTTTATTGGCATGGGCAACATGTTTGCGTTGCCAAAGCAAGTGAAATAAACATAAGTGAGGACTCAAAATATCAACAAAAAACAAATATAAGGTAACAGTTAATATTGCTCTAAAAAGTTTTCAAAAAGAGAAATACATTTCAAGTGTTATATTATTCACTATGTACAGTGTTTTAGCAATGTTCAAATAGTTGTAGTTCCAATAGCAGAATGTAAGTAAACAGATATTTGTGGTATTTACTATTTAGAGTGATTGTGCTCCACTGGTTGCCCTTTTCGCATGGCAATGGGCCACAAATATTGCTGCTGTGATTGCTCAGTGCTGAATTTCGACGAAGAGATATGGGATTTTATCAATGTTAGATTTGTTTTCAAGTTCTTTGTGGATCTGTGGGAAATATGTTTCTCTAATGTGGTTATGCATTTGGCAGGATGTTAGGAAGGGCAGATCAGTTTCCCCCTCCATTTTGCGGGCACATAACCTGTCTTCTCTCGAGCCAGGTGATTCTCAATAGCAAGGCTTTACAGTCTGTACATATTCAATAATTCTGGGTCAGTCAGAGTGGTCAGGTATTCTGCCACTGTACTCTGTTTAGGTCCAGGTAGCATTCCAATTTGCTCTGTTTTTTTGGGGGGGGGTTGATTCTTTCTAGTGTGTCAAATAATTATTTTTTTGATTTCTCATAATTTGGTTGGGTCTAATTGTGTTGCTGTCCTGGGGCTCTGTGGGGTCTATTTGTATTTGTGAACAGAGTGCCTCAACCAGCTGGCCGAGGAGACTTAAGTTCATCCATCTCTCTGTAGTTGAGGACTTTGGTGGAATGTGTTGGCATTGCTTCCTTTTAGGTGGATGTAGAATTGAACAGCTCTTTTCTGGATTTTGATAACTTGCAGATAGTCCTAATTCTGCATGTGGTGTTTTTGTGTATATTTTTGCAGAATTCTGCATGCAGGTTCTCAATTGGCGGTTTCTGTTATGGCTGTGACTTTAATTGAATAACGTGTAACTGACGGTTATGGATAAAGATGTTAATATGCAACAAGTTTTGGTTTATTTCATACCATTTACGCGCTCCATGTGAGCAATGACATGTCTTGTTTCTCTGTCCTCTTAATGTTGACGGAACACGCGCGCCTGAGCACGCATGGAAGTACCTGGCCTGCTTCTCACAAATGTAGGGAAGTACCCAGCTGGGCTTCAGTCATTTTTCTATTTTTTTTCTCCTTCACCTCACACATTAAGTCAATTAAGTCTGTTTTAATTGTTAATATTTTTTTAATACATCCATTCAAATTTATAATAGTTCCTCACAGTATTAGAAAAATCTTTACAACACGCTCCCCCTCTAATTGGCGTCGCTGATAAATGGCCTTATGGACATGTTGTGTGGGTTCTATTTGAATCATTGTCAATTTCATCTTCATACTATAGCATAGCTGTCCCCTTCATAATTTCCTTGTCAATTTCATTATCTTATTGGTTTTCTGAAAGTAGGCTAAGGTAGTCCTAGGTGTTTTTAATATGTTGTAAAGAAAATATAATATTTCTGACACACTGGTGGCTTTGAAGCATGCTTTTTACGTGGGTTTGTGTGAGTAAGCGGATTCTCTCTAGGTCTATATGTCCATCCAGAAAGTTTTCTAGGGTAGCTTGTTTGGACTCTTTAAGAATCAAATGCTCCTGTCATGATTTTTATCTTTTATAAAATACCTATTTTCAGTAGCTTAGGCTACATGAGTTCTCTCATTCCAGCGTACTCCTTGCGAATATTTTGGGAAAAGTGGGACGAAACCCATCAGACTTCGTTTGAATGGTTTTGTGTCAATAGGATCTGTATTTAAAAAAAAAAAAAAAAAAAAAAAAAAATTATATGGTGAAAAGCCAACTGACAAGGTAGGTATGTCTTTATTTTGACTCCGTTAATGTTGTCAATACAAAAATGTGACAGATCCCCTCCAACCTGACATTTTGTTGATTTAATATTTATGTAATAACCTGAATAATAATAATAATGAAATGCCATGATAATAACGAAGTGTAATGGCGTGTTTCAAATGGGTTTTATTAAGAACCATATCCATGTTAACAAGTGTACGGACAGAATTGTATCCTCCCCCGTGTACATTACCTTGACCTCAAATTCCAAGACTGCCACAGCCCTAGTGTTTGTCCCATTGTTTTGTGAATTCTTGGTTTGTGAGTGCGCCCGAGACCTCACTACGGGGGTGGCAGGTAGCCTAGTGGTTAGAGCGTTGGACTTGTAAGTTAACCCACTGTTCCCCGGGAGCCGACGACGTGGATGTCGATTTAAGGCAGTCCCCCGCACCTCTCTGATTCAGAGGGGTTGGGTTAAATGCGGAAGACTCATTCAGTTGTATAACTGACTAGATACCCCCCTTTCCTACAGTAGGTGCCAATGGGTTCTATAACTGATTTACGTTTTTTGGGGGCCAGATTCTATTTGGGATGTTGCGTTTTATGTTGATGGCATAGGTAGAAGGCCCTTCTTGCCTTGTCGTTCAGAGCCTTGTGGCAGTTACCTGTGGCGTTACTGTTTAGGCCGAGGTAGGTATACTTCTTGTGGGATCTAGGGCAACGGTGTCTTGATATTTGTTTTTCTTCTCTCTCGCAGATTGCATTATTGGCATGAAATACAATTTGATGGCTTTCCCATAAAAATTCTACTCAGTATTTTGGGACAAAGTAGATCCTGTTTACACATGACAACACACATCACTCAATTCAGTAGTTCCATGTATAAAACAGTTCAGTTATATTAAAACCAGGACATCCTTGAGTCCCTTTCTGATTAGAGGCCCATAAGTTAAATAAATTGTGACAATAAAATGATAGCAAAGGTTATAAGTAATAGAATGGCAAGTCTCACCAGACTTGATACAGAGCAAACTTTCGACCTACCATCTTGAATGGCCTTTTCTGTTCAAAACTTTCAACTTTCCAGCTGAAATAATACATTTTAATAATAAAAATATTGTATAAATGTCCTAAAGCACAAAAAATACATTATCTGATGATTAAATTTATTTAGAAAGGGGCACAAGACTGGGATGTCAACAAATCGCTGAATACTTATGCAAATGTTTGGTTTGTCATTCAAACGAAATAATTGAATTGGTCACGTGTCGACTACAACCGATGTGGACCTTACTGTGAAATGGGGTATTGTGTGTAGATTGAAGGGGGGAGGAAACAAACCATTTTAGAATATGCTATAACGTAACAATGTGGGAAAAGTCATGGTCTGAATGCGCTGTATATTAGGCACCAAACGGAAGAAATCAGACTGAAACCGGGAAGGACTACTTGGACATTTCAAAGACGTCCCTCTTCAATTAACATAATTCTCTCCCTCTGTATTGGTGGTGTCACTGTAGTCAATCAATATATATATTTTTTTATAAAGCCCATTTTACATCAGCTGCTGTCACAAAGTGCTATACAGAAACCCAGCCTAAAACACCAAACAGCAAGCAATGCAGATATAGAAGCACGGTGGTTAGGAAACTCTGTAGAAAGGCAGGAACCTAGGAAGAAACCTGGAGGAACCAGGCTGCGGTGTGGCCAATCATTTTCTGTCTGTGCCGGCTGGAGATGCAGTAGGACCGCACAGTAGATTCCATGTACATGTGTAGTGACAAGTCCCCGACAAAAAATAATCTTGGTTGACAGAAAGTTGTCTGCTATTTGAGGTGAAGAAAACATTACTTTGAGAAGCTCCACAGGTTATTAGTGGTGGTGCGTTAAGCCAATCAGAAATACTGTTATATCCCCAAATGGGCAATTTAATATTTAAAATATATTTCACCTTTATTTAACCAGGTAGGCTAGTTGAGAACAAGTTCGCATTTAAACTGCGGCCTGGCCAAGATTAAGCAAAGCAGTGCAACACAAACAACAGAGTTACACGTGGAATAAACAAACAGTCAATAATACAGTAGAAAAAGTCAATATACAGTGTGTGCAAATGAGGTAGGATAACGGAGGTAAGGCAATAAATAGGCCATAGTGGCTAAATAATTACAATATAGCAATTAAACATGAGTGATAGATGTGGACAAGTAGAGATACTGGGGTGCCAATGGGCAAAAATAAATAAAATAACAGTATGGGGATGAGGTTATTTGCAGATAGGCTATGTGCAATGAGCTTCTCTGACAGCTGGTGCTTAAAGCTTTTGAGAGGGATATGAGTCTCCAGCTTCAGTGATTTTTGCAGTTTGTTCCAGTTATTGGCAGCAGAGAACTGGAAGGAAAGGCGGCCGAAGGAAGAATTGGCTTTGGGGGTGACCAGTGAAATATACCTGCAGGAGCGTGTGCTACGGGTGGGTGCTGCTATGGTGACCAGTGAGCTGACATAAGGCGGGGCTTTACCTAGCAAAGACATGTAGATGACCTGGAGCCAGTGGGTTTGGCAACGAATATGAAGCGAGGGCCAGGCAACGAGAGCATACAGGTTGCAGTGGTGGGTAATATATGGGGCTTTGGTGACAAAACGGATGGCACTGTGATAGACTGCATCCAATTTGCTGAGTAGAGTGTTGGCGGCTATTTTGTAAATGACATCGTCAAGTATCGGTAGGATAGTCAGTTTTATGAGGGTATGTTTGGCAGCATGAGTGAAGGATGCTTTGTTGCGAAATAGGAAGCTGATTCTAGATTTAATTTTGGATTGGAGATGCTTAATGTGAGTCTGGAAGGAGAGTTTACAGTCTAACCAGATACCAAGGTATTTGTAGTTGTCCACATTCTAAGTCAGAACCGTCCAGAGTAGTGATGCTGGGCGGGCGGCGAGGTGTTGGCAGCGATCGGTTGAAGAGCATGCATTTAGTTTTTTACTTGCATTTAAGAGCAGTTGGAGGCCACGGAAGGAGAGTTGTATGGCATTGAAGCTCGTCTGGAGGTTAGTTAAGTGTCCATAGAAGGGCCAGATGTATACAGAATGGTGTCATCTGCGTAGAGGTGGATCAGAGAATCACCAGCAGCAAGAGCGACATCATTGATGTATACAGAGAAAAGAGTCGGCTCGAGGATTGAACCCTGTTGCACCCCCGTAGACTGCCAGAAGTCCGGACAACAGGCCCTCCGATTTGAAACACTGAACTCTATCTGAGAAGTAGTTGGTGAACCAGGCGAGGCAGTCATTTGAGAAACCAAGGCTGTTGACTCTGCCGATAAGAATGTGGTGATTGACAGAGTCGAAAGCCTTGGCCATGTCAATGAGTACAGCTGCACAGTATTGTCTCTAATCGATGGCGGTTATGATATCGTTTAGGACCTTGAGCGTGGCTGAGGTGCACCCGTGACCAGCTCGGAAACCAGATTGCATAGCGGAGAAGGTACGGTGGGATTCGAAATGGTCTGTGATCTGTTTGTTAACTTGGCTTTCAAAGATCTTAGAAAGGTACGGTAGGATATATTTAGGTGTGTAGCAGTTTGGGTCTAGAGTGTCTCCCCCTTTGAAGAAGGGGATGACCGCGGCCGCTTTCCAATCTTTGGGGATCTCAGACGATACGAGAGGTTGAACAGGCTAGTAATAGAGGTTTCAACAATTTCGGGGGATCATTTTAGAAAGAGAGGGTCCAGATTGTCTAGCCTGGCTGATTTGTAGGGGTCTAGATTTTGCAGCTCTTTCAGAACATCAGCTATCTAGATTTGGGTGAAGGAGAAATGGGGGAGGCTTGGGCAAGTTGCTGTGGGGGGTGCAGGGCTGTTGACCGGGGTAGCCAGGTGGAAAGAATGGCCAGCCGTAGAAAAATGCTTATTAAAATTCTTAATTATCGCCGATTTTATCGGTGGTGAGTGTTTCCTAGCCTCAGTGCAGTGGGCAGCTGGGAGGAGGTGCTCTTATTCTCCATGGACTTTAGTGTCCCAGAACTTTTGGAGTTTGTGCTACAGGATGCACATTTCTGTTTGAAAAATCTAGCCTTTCCTTTTTCCTAACTGCCTGTGTATATTGGTTCCTAACTCCCCTGTAAAGTTGCATATCACGGGGGCTATTCGAAGCTAATGCAGTACGCCACAGGATGTTTTTGTGCTGGTCAAAGGCAGTCCGGTCTGGAGTGAACCAGGGGCTATATCTGTTCACTTTTTAAAGAATAACCAGGCATCCTCTACTGACTGAATGAGGTCAATGTCCTTCCAGGATACCCGGTCCAGGTTGATTAGAAAGGCCTGCTCGCTGAAGTGTTTTAGGGAGCGTTTGACAGTGATGAGTGGTGGTTTGACCGCAGACCCATTAGGGACGCAGGCAATGAGGCAGTGATCGCTGAGATCCTGGTTGAAGACAGCAGAGGTGTATTTGGAGGGCAAGTTGGGTAGGATGATATCTATGAGGGTGCCCGTGTTTACGGATTTGGGGTTGTACCTGGTAGGTTCATTGATAATTTGTGTGAGATTGAGGGCATCAAGCTTGGATTTTAAGACGGCCGGGGTGTTAAGCATGTCCCAGTTTCGGTCACCTAACAGCACGAGCTCTGGAAATAGATGGGGAAGAGAATCATCAATTCACATATGGTGTCCAGGGCACAGCTGGGGGCAGAAGGTGGTCTATAGCAAGCGGCAATGGTGAGAGACTTGTTTCTGGAAAGGTGGATTTTTAAAAGTAGGAGCTCAAATTGTTTGGGCACAGACCTGGATAGTAAGACACAACTCTGCAGGCAATCTCTGCAGTAGATTGCAACACCGCTCCCCTTTGGCTGTTCTATCTTGTCTGAAAATGTTGTAGTCAGGGATGGAGATTTCAGCGTTTTTAGTAGTCTTCCTAAGCCAGGATTCAGACACGGCTAGGACATCCGGGTTGGCAGAGTGTGTTAAAGCAGTGAATAAAACAAACTTAGGGAGGAGGCTTCTAATGTTAACATGCATGAAACCAAGGCTTTTACAGTTACAGAAGTCAACAAATGAGAGCGCCTGGGGAATGGGAGTGGAGCTAGGCACTACAGGGCCTGGATTAACCTCCACATCACCAGAGGAGGAGTAGGATAAGGGTACGGCTAAAGGCTATAAGAACTGGTCGTCTAGTATGTTCGGAACAGAGTAAAAAGAGCAGGTTTCTGGGCACGGTAGAATAGATTAAAGGCATAATGTGAAGACAAAGGTATGGTAGGATGTGAATACAGCGGAGGTAAACCTATGCACTGAGTGCCGATTAGAGAGATAATGTCCCTAGAAACATAATTTAAACCAGGTGAGGTCACCTTGTGTGGGAGGTGGAACTAAAGGGTTAATTAAGGCGTATTGAGCAGGGCTAGAGGCTCTAGTGAAATATGGCCTACATTTGCGCGCAGGCAAGGTTGCGGAGCGCTCCAAACAAAAGACAATGACTAAATTGAATTGACAACTTGTAAATGGAATGAAATAAACAAAAACATGTTTCTCACAAGTGTTGCATAGGTTGTGCGCTCTGCAAACAATGTTCACTCTGACAATGGGAACGGTACAAGGAACAATAATATATTGAATGCATTAACAGAAATTACCGTAACCAAACATACATTGTAGATACATTTTATAAGAATTATAGATACATGTACTACTAGTGATATATGGAATGGGGAATTGATACACTAACAATCAAATGCAAACAATTTACACAATGATGTTATGGAACAATGAATGTGTACAAATTGGTGGGAGAGAGTGCGTTGTGCATCTGGGCGCTACGTGGTCAATCTGAGGTCTGCATTGGCCATGCAGCATTTACAGTGATACGGCCTCTGCAGAACTCAGGGCATGCATACTTCTTGCGCTTTGTGGAGCAGTGCAGAGCTGTTGTGAGTGAAGTTTGTTTATACAGGATGTACCGCCCCAGACTACCATCAATCATGTCAATGCTGTATGGAGCTCGATTTGGCCTCTGCATGCTTTCGGAGGCTCCGCAATTGCGTCACACCCTACATATGGCGCCACCGACCACAATTTTGCATTTTAGTTTAGGCCTCCGCAATGGATTAGTTCACTGAGATGTATATATTTAAACTGCGCCACAAAAAAAAAAAATCTTGGTCTAACAGCCTGTTGACTAATTGGGTTCAGCCCTAGTAGTGACACTAGAAGTTGTGGAGTCGAGTTCCACCCTAGACAATACGAGGTGGGGGTGACACAGTGAAAGGATCTATTGCATTATAAATTGGATTGGTCTCGGCTCAGGGGCGGCAGGGTAGCCTAGTGGTTAGAGCATTGGACTAGTAACCGAAAGGTTGCAAGTTCAAATCCCAGAGCTGACAAGGTACAAATCTGTCGTTCTGCCCCAGAACAGGCAGTTAACCCACTGTTCCTAGGCCGTCATTGAAAATAAGAATTTGTTCTTAACTGACTTGCCTAGTTAAATAAATAAAGGGAATACATTGATGGGGTGTTAAAGAGCTTGTGTAACTATGGAGCGTGCTCCATGAGGTGAAGTGAGTTCATGCTGAAATTGGTCCTTTTTTGACCTGGCAGAGCACACATTCATATCACCTGACCTACATATCACCTGAAATCCAGGCCTAATGTTTGAGGTACTGCTGCTTAGAACAGTTGCATATAAAGAACATGCTGAAGTTTAAATTCCTCATCCACATCTGAGTATTTTGGTTCTTTATATAGGTAAATTCCTATGGGACCTTGTCAAATGGGGAAACTCCTACATAGTCCATTGGATGGCTTTGACCTCCTGTGAACCTCCACCCCATCACGTGCCTGTGCTGTCACGCTCCAACCAGTTGGATGACCTAATCTGGGGTCAGTGTTCACAGCCTGGCCTGGCTGGATTTCACTGGCAAGTCGCTGGGGGCAGAGGATGTCTGAAGCTTCAGTACAAAAGCTTTGTGTTCATCATGCACCAAATGGAAAAAGACTGAAATGGGAAGATACTATTTTTTTCATTTGTTGCAAAACGTTTTAATACATTTTCTGTTACATGCCCAAATGAACACACCCATGCTCTGTTTTTGTGGAGCGTCTTTGACTCACCTTTCTAAAGAGAAATGTTTTGAAAACCTGCTTGTTGCATGTAATTGATTCATTTGAATAATCCGAAAATGACAATTAGTTAATTAATCTTAAGATGGCTAGGTGATACAATACCACAATCGCATCAAGTACATTTTTCCTTCAACAAAGTGGGCCTATTTCTTAGCAAAGTCAGTGCTAGTAGGTATAGACAATTGCCTTTTTTGGGTGGCCATCGGGGGCACAGTGAGTTAAGATACTCTTCATATATTCCTTTAAAAAAATAGAGGTGCTGTTGTACAGTAAGTACATGCTGGGTTAGGTAGAACGGATTGTTTGTTCTCAGTCCTGCAGCGGTTTAGAGCCAGGATCATCAGCTGACTGGCTGTGTTGGTCATATTCTCCATAATCAGCTATGGAATTCTGTCTCGCTTATATGCCATTTAGCAGACACTTTTATCCAAAGCGACGTATACATCGCTGTATTTATTTTTCTTTGGTCTTATTGACATGTCAATGGTCCCACACCTATCCTTGATTGACTTCTGACCTGAGTAGTGACTGAATCATGTCAATAGAGACTGACTGAATAACTGTGACTATATTATCATCCTGATCTTGACTAGGCCTACAATATCATATATATTAGGTTATTTGCCACCTTGATGCTAATAATGTTTAACCCAAGGGTGTTCTGTGTCTCCCCTCAGGTACGGTATAAGGCCAGAGAACGTGATCGTGTATGGTCAGAGTATCGGTACGGTCCCGTCCGTGGACCTGGCGGCACGCTACGAGAGCGCCGCGGTCGTACTGCACTCCCCCCTCACCTCTGGCATGAGAGTGGCCTTCCCAGACACCAAGAAAACCTACTGCTTTGATGCCTTTCCTAAGTGAGCCACACACACACACAGAGAGATCATAAAAGCAGTCATGTTTGAGTCACTCTGGACTCAATATCCCCATCTGGTGGTCCACCAGGTTATGGAAAATTACACTGTTGACAAGACTAAAAGGGGAAGCTGCCTGCTGTTGAAATGACCACATTGGGTTATTTTAAATCCTATTCATGTCATCTGTTTCAGCATTGGGGGAAATTATACTTGCCTAACTGTTCCCTTCCTCTTTTGTGTGTGTGTGTGTGTGTGTGTCCATGCATCTGTCCTCGCCTTGCCTCCCAAAGTATTGACAAGATCTCCAAGGTGACGTCTCCGGTGCTGGTGATCCACGGGACGGAAGACGAGGTGATTGACTTCTCCCACGGCCTGGCGCTGTACGAGCGCTGCCAGAGGCCCGTGGAGCCACTGTGGGTGGAAGGTGCCGGCCACAATGACGTCGAGCTCTACGGACAGTACCTGGAGCGCTTGAAACAGTTTGTGGCCCACGAGCTCGTCAACTTGTCAACTTGACTTTGACCCTTAGTCACCCACATGCTGCTACTGTGAACATTTTGAAATACCCATCCTGTTTTTTTGATCATTTTTTCTTTTTGTATATTTTAGTTTATAATTTGAAACAGCGTGGTTATTTGTGTGTGTGAGAGACGGAGGGATGATGGACGGAGATAATAATATGCCATTTAGCAGGCGCTTTTATCCATAGCGACTTAGTCATGGGTGCATATATTTTACATACGGGTGGTCCAGGAATCCAACCCCACTATCCTAGCTGGAAAGTGCCCTTTACTAACTGAGCTACAGTGGACCACTTGAGTGTACTCAAGGATTGTGTGTTTTGAGCACAGAAGAGCAGTGTGCTTGTCTCATTTTTTGCTGCCTTTCAGAAGGATGTGGTTCTGGTCCAATGTATGTACATCTGATGCACACACACCTCTGAGCATATCGAATAGGTTTCTGTGGAGCAGCTATGCTGGATGGAAAACTGGACTGCCACTCAACTAAGTCTGTCTTGACTAAGGAGCCAAGTCTGCTACAATGTGGTCAACATGGATGTTTTGTTTATTTTTATCTATATTAAGTTTGCACCTATCACATGTTACTTAGAACTGTACAAGATAAAACTCAGACATTTTAAAATGGCAGTGCCAGTGTTGCCAACTGTTCAGCATATTGAAGAAAATAGCACGGGGTACGGACAGCATCCTACAAACCGCTCAAATTCTATAAGCTATACAATGTCTTCTGTTTCATGTATTCTTTTAGTAAAGCTACTACGACTCAATTTATATAGTAAAACTAATAATAAAGCTCTTCTATCATTTCAGGGGAATAGCATTTCTAGATATTGATTTTTGTATGAACTGCTTGTACACCTGGTAATTCTTGTTACATAGTTTAAGACTCATGCCGCTGATTCCATAAAGCTTTGAAAAACAGTGAAAGTCGTTAATGCGTGATTGGAAATTTCTTTGAAGACAGCTTGGTTTTACGGAGGACACAACTGGACTCTTGCACACTTTTTGTTTAACCCTTATATCTGACAGAATACATGTATTTTTGGGGGGGTTTTCTGAGAGACCCTATTAATGCAGAATAAGGTAAGACATTTACCAATCACGTACTTTATTGTATTAGTAAGACTAAGTGGAAGCGGGTTTTGTTATAAAGTGATACCGCATGCCATGATAGGCTAGTGTTTTCTTAACCTTTTAGCTGGCTACATTCTGGGTAGCTCAAGGCCTTGGATGCTACCCAAAACCCCTAGTTTTGATTGGTACTGTCTGATGAACTGAAATGTTTGGATTGGTTGTTGATATTAGAGTAATCAAGAATTGTTAGGATTGGTTGTTGCTGTTAGATAATGTGTCATTGAACTCTACTGGGGACTTTTCTGTACTTCAATGTAATGCTTTCATCCGTTTTCACTTTATAGAGGCTTGTCCAGTACAAACATTATCTAAATTCTAGTTGTAATTACTACTGTAACTTGAATATGATGATCCGGCATCCATTTGTGGTGAGCATTTGAAATTATTCCGATGACTGTTGAAAATCTGGTCACCCAGATGATGTGATTTGTGATTTTTTTTCTTCCTAAGATGATTCATTACTGAAGGAAATTATATAACATCTTGATAGTTATAATAAAATACACCATTTTAAAATAAGTATTTGAGGAATGAAAACATCTTTGCTAAATGGGTTGTATGTTGTAGACACTTGAATGCACTAGCTGACTAGACACTCACAAGATGATCGTGCCTTCAGAAAGTCCACATTTTGTTACAGCCTGAATTCAACATTTATTTTTCTCACCCAGTACTCCATATTGACAAAGTGAAAACATGTTTTTAGACATTTATGAAAATTGATTGAAAATGAAATGCTGATAAAGTACTGACACCCCTGAGTCAATACTTTGTAGATCACCTTTGTTGGCGATTACAGCTTTGATGGGGAGTAGTGGGGAACAAACTTAAGAGCTTAAAAATCTGCAGGGAAGAACGGGAGACTCTAGGGTATATCTGTATCAGATTTACACATCTGGAGTTGGGGATTTTCTCCCGTTCTTCCCTGCAGATGTTTTTCAAGCTCTTAAGTTTGTTCCTCGCCACTCCCCATCAATCTTCAAGGTTTTCCACAGATTTTCAATGGGATTCAAGTCTGGGCTTTGGCTGGGCCGATCAAGAACTTTCACATGTTTGTTCTGAAGCCATTCCAGCATTGCTTTGGCTGCTTGGGGTCATTGTACTGTTTGAATCACCATGCGTCATGGTAGGGATGGTGTTAGACGGGGAATGAGCTGTGCCTGGTTTTCTCCAGATATAGAGCTTTGCAATCAGGCCAAAGAGTTGGATTTTTGGCTCATCAGATCATAGAATTTTTTGCCTTATGATCAGTCTTGCGCATGCTTTTTTGCAAACTCCAGGGGCCTCATTAATAAACCTTGTGTAAGTACAAAATATACCCCAAAATGTGCATGTGCTGGTTCAGGCAAAAGTTGGCATTTATAAAAAATTCACTTGACGTGAGAATGTGCTCACCTCCCTGCAAACTTTAGACCATGCATATGCACATCTTCTAGTGGTTGAAATATTGTATTGCAAGCTGGCAAGTACGTATTATGTGCAAATCGGGGATATGATGAAAAGTTTATTCATAAACTAACAGGAAAACATAAGAATGCAGCCATTTGCCATTACTGAGCAGATCGAAAATCTGTTATTAAAAAAAGATATAAATGCAAGAGTTACTACAGTTCACCAATGGAAATCAATTCATTAGACCCTAATCTATGGATTTCACATGACTGGTAATGCTGTATGCATCTGCTGGTCACATACCTTTTTAAAAAAGAAAAGGAGCGTGGCTTAGAACCTGTCAGTATCTGGTGTGACCACTATTTGCCTCATGCAGCGCGACACCTCTTCCACATAGAGTTGATCAGGCTGTTGATTGTGTCCTGTGGAATGTTGTCACACTTCAATGGCTGTGAAAAGTTGCTGGATATTGGTGTGAACTGGAACACTGTCGTACACATTGATCCAGGGCATCTCAAACATGCTCAATTTGTGACATGTCTGGTGAGTATTCAGGCCATGGAAGAACTGGGACGTTTACAGCTTCCGGGAATTGTGTACAGATCCTTGCGACATGGGCTGTGCATTGTCATGCTGAAACATGAGGTGATGGCGCCGGATGAACGGCACGACAATGGGCCTCAGGATCTCATCACTGTATCTCTGTGCGTTCAAATTGCCATGGATAAAAAGCAATTGTGTTCGTTGTCCGTAGCTTATGCCTGCCCATGCCATAACCCCACTGCCCCAATGGAGTACTTTGTTCACAACGTTGACATAAGCAAACCATACTTCCAAATTCTCTAAAATGACAATGACTTATGGCAGAGAAATTAACATGAAATGATTTGGCAATAGCTTTGGTGGACATTCCTGCAGTCAGCATGCCAGTTGTACACTCCCTCAAAACTTGAGACATCTGTGGCATTTGTGTTGTGTGACAAAACTACATTTTAAAGTGACCTTTTATTGTCCCCAGAACAAGTTGCACCTGTGTAATGATCATGCTGTTTAATCAGCTTATTGATATGCCTCACATGTCAGGGGAATGGATTATCTTGGCAAAGGATAAATGCTCACTAAAAGAGATGTAAATACATTTGTGCCCAAAATTTGAGAGAAGTAAGGTTTTTGTGCGTATGGAACATTTCTGGGATCTTTTATTTCAGCTCATGAAAGATTGGACCATCACTTTACATGTTGCGTTTATATTTTTGTTCAGTGTAATTAGACATAGGAATCTTTTTCTTGTTTATTTTATTTTCATAATAATTGCAGTATAAATTCCTCACCTTTTTTGACCGTGCTGGATTTATATTCCAGAAGGAGTCACACAACAAATGATCATCCCCATCTCTCATTTAATTGGACAAGTAGCCTAGTAAATAGATAGGCTATACTGTACCTATGACCGGAGCACATCCATGCTGAAACCACAATCAATTACCTTTGTGTATTAATGCTTTAATTACTTCATTAGCTGATGGTGCATAGCACACTGTTTATATTGTTTGTGTTAAAAACTACTATCCCTTTCTAGGAACATTACCAAATACTATCAGAACATCTGATCCCTTGTTTGGGTCCGCATATAAATAAATTGACCAAGTAGTCGTTCCCGTCAGTTGTTTGCTGTTGTAGTCCTTTGTAGCTCAGTATGGCACTTGTAACGCCAGGGTTGTGGGTTTGGTTCTTGGGACCATCCACATGTAAAATGTATGCACACATGACTAAGTTGCTTTGGATAAAAGCATCTGCTAAATGGAATATAAGATATATATTATGATTGTATATTACTCTTCCATCAAGGTTAACACCAAAATGCACCTTTTCTGGATATGTTAATGTATTATTGTATTCAACCTTAATCTTGTAAGATTGGTGTCACGCCCCCAAGTATGTTGTGTTGACACTAGGTGGCATTGGCAACCATCTTACAAAATTAAAGTTGAATAAAATAAATAAATAAACATATCCAGGAAGGAGAAGTTTGGCATTAACCTTGATGCAAGACTAAACAGCACACAATTGACAGGAACGACTCCTGGGATAATTTCCTGATATGCTGACCCAAAATAAGGGATGGGATGTTCTGATAGTATTTGGTAGTGTGCTTAGAGGGGAATAGTACCGTTTTTTTTGCGTAGCACACTGATTGTGATAGCTGATGGTACATGGCACAAAAAAATCAACTGTTTATAGTACTATCCCTCTCTTGGCCACTACCTAATACCATCAGATCATCCCATCCCTTGTTTGGGTCCGTATATAAGGGAATTGACCCAGGAGTCGTTCCTGTCAGCCATGTGCTGTTTACTTTTGCATCAAGGTTATGCCAAGCTGCTCCTTCCTGTATGTATTTATTTATTTTATTCAACCTTTATTTCGTCAGATGGGTGCCATGCCCTCCAGGGGCCAAATCTGTGATGACCTGATATCTAAATATTTTTAAGGACATCAAAAGTATGTGGATACCTGCTCGTCAAACATCTCATTCCAAAATCATTGGCATTAATATGGAGTTGGTCCCCCCTTTGCTGCTATTCAGCCTCCACTCTTCTGGCAAGGCTTTCTAGTGGATGTTGGAACATTGCTGCGGGGACTTGTTCCATTCAGCCACAAGAGCGTTAGTGAGGTTTGATTTGATCAGATCCTTGGTCTTACTGATGTTGAGGGAGAGTTGTTGTCTCTGACCTCCTCCCTGTAAGCTGACTCATTGCTGTTGGTTATCCAACCCCCCCCCCCATCGTGTCGTCAGCAAACTTGATGATGGTGTTGGAGTGGTGCGCGGCCATGCAGTTGTGGGTGAACAAGGAGTACAGGACTAAGCACACACCCCTGAGTGGACCCCGTGTTAAAGGTCAACGTGGTAGAGGTTTTATTGCCTACCCTCACCACCTGGGCCCAACCTGTCAGGAAGTCCAGGATCCAGTTGTAGAGGGAGGGGTTCAGTCCCAGGGTCCCTAGCTTGGTGATGGGCTTGGAGGAGACTATGGTATTGAACGCTGAGCTGTAGTCTATGAACAGCATTCTAACATACTGTTGTTATTTCCCCTCTTGTCCAGGTGGGAAAGGGCAATGTGAAGTGCAATTGAGATCGTCTTCTCTGGATCTGTTGGGGTGGTATGCAAATTAGCTTGGGTATATGGTATCTGGAATGATGGTGTGATGGTGTTGCACAGGATGTTGGTGGCACCTTAATTGGGGAGAACAGGCTGGTGGTAATGACTGGAGTGGAATGGTTTAAAATACATCAAACACATGGTCTCCAGGTGTTTGAAGCCATTCCATTTTCTCTGTTCCAGACATTATGAGACGTTCTCCCCTCAGCAGCCTCCTGTGTGGTGTTGATGTGTGTCATGACCAGCCTTTCAAAGCTCTTCATAATTACAGGTGAGTGCTACACAGTGATAGTCATTTAGGCAGGCTACCTCAGAGCTCTTGCGAGCAGGGACAATGGTGGTCAGTATGAAACATGTTGGGATTACAGACTGGGACGAGGAGAGATTGAAAATGTCTGTGAAGACACCTGCCAGCTAGTCTGCACATGCTTTGAGAACGCGCCCTGCTATTTCGTCTGGCCAGGCGGCCTTGTGATTCTTAACCTGTTTAAAGTTTTGCTCACATCAGCCATGGAGAGCAAGATCACACAGTCATCCGGAAAAACAGGCTTTCACGTAAGGCACATTGTTATATTCCTTAGAGAGAACATAAAAGGCATTTACCTTGTTTGGGAGGAATTAAAGGTGTCCGCAATATAATAAGTGTGCCAAAAACTAATGTAGACATTAGTTATGCATTTATATAGCTTCCAAAATATTTTTTACAATGGAGAAGGAGTGCCAAGATGGCTGTTCAATGGCTTCAATACAGCGCCCACTGACAGTCATCCAGGGTTTATAACACGAAAAAAAAAAAAAAGCTAAAAATAAATACATTTTAAAAAGCTTCAAGTCTTGCCGGAAATTCACACGAAGAAGAAGAAGAAAGACTCGGTGGCTTCCGTTCGTGCGACAGCAGGTGGCGGCAGTGCGAGTTACTCAAGCTCCTCCCACGTGCTCGTGCGCTCCTTCCTCCTCACTTCCTCTCTCCAAACCGCGCCTGGGAGTGGGGCTGGCGGTCTACAGCCCCGAAACAAAACACCATGTCAAAGTATAACAAGTACACGGAACGCAAACTATAGATTTGTCTAATTATTAGTTCGGTCAGTTCACGCGCCGGGGCAACGCTTGCTGTTTGGAAGAGAGCGAATAGTCAGTGAAGGCACAGATTCATTCCGTGAAAGGTAGGAGACCTCACATTGTTCCGATGGCACCGCAATCAGCCCCTGATGAAGATGATAGAATATTTCCTATAAGTATTTAGCAAGCGGTCTGTCTGTAGCCTATACAGACCGAGCGACTCTGTGAATTTTCAACAGAAGAATGTTATGATTATTGCATAGTGAAAAGGGGGTGCTTGATGCACACTTAATTTTTTCATTTTTTACCAAACCGCACACTCCATGTTGTTCAAAGGTTAAGTTACTTAATGTATGGATGCAACATGTTTCTGTCATCTTTCAGTGGAGACAGAGGTGTGTATTCGCCTGTAAAGTACTGTTTAAAGTAGATATGTGACCAAAATCCAGCACTACATCCTTCATGCTTCTCTACCATCTCACTCTACTCTGTTGCAGATGTGCATGATTATCCCAGTCAGTTACTTAATCCTTTCATATCTTGAATTTCTTATACAAGGAATATATTAAATATGTATGAAGCTCATATGTATAGTTCATATGTTTCTCTCATTGAAATAACACAGTTTGATGCTCATGTATGATGGGACTGTTGCTGACATAGGCTTAGGCCTAATTATTAAATTATTGGCTAGTCAGACCATTACTACTGTTCCAGCTGGCTTTGTTTGTGTGTGTGAGGGGGGGCATTTTCCTCTAGCACTCTAATTGGTGCCATCTGTGTTCTCTTTTTGACGTGGCTTCAGAATATAGCAATACATTGAACATCTCTTCATTACTCTGGACAAGGGCAGCCACGGTCACGTCCTGCATGGACAGATTAATTCTAGATTTCAGCTAAACTCGCCACCTGGGGAAAACAGTGAAGGCCTGCTGGATCATTGCCTGTTTCCCCTGAGTTTAAGATTCCATTATTTTTCCACTTTCACTCTTCACTCACACACTTACACTCACTCTCACACACACACACACACACACACACAGTAGGTAGCAGACAGATACCATGCAGATAAGTGATGGCCCCAGTTACTTCCCCGTCTTTGTGGCCCCGCCCAACGGTAACCACCGGTCGCCAGGATTTGTCCCCGGCAGAGTCGTACCCGTCCACTCCCCGCCTCCGACCAAGGCCCCACCCCCTCCCCCACTGAAGCCCATTGGCCCACCTCCTGAGCGCCGGGCGACCTTTAGCCTATCAGAGAATGGCCACCACCTAGAGCGTGGTCAGAGTCTGAGGAAGAGGAATACCTTAATATGCTTCGGTGTCTCCCTGGGGGCCTTCTTCTTCTCGCTCATCCTCATCCTCAGCCTCACCAGTGGAGACGTGTTGGACGGTGAGTGTGTATGTGTCTGTGAGTATGAGGATGTTATGAGCTGATGATACTGACCTGGCTAAGTTACGTAAGGCCCATTGCTCCACAGGAATCAGACTGAAATATAGTCAATGACCTATCATATCCTGTTTTACTCTGTCTTAGAGCTACTCCATCTAAGTGCTGTGTCAGTGATGTTGTCTTTGATTGGTCATGTCTGTGTGTACAGAGAACTGTCCAGACCACAGCACCTCCCTGAGCAGCTGGAACCCAGGTCACAACCCAGAGAAGGCCATGGTTGTTCGGAGGGGAGATCTGTTTCGATTGGACTCTTCTGCCACCTTATACTCCCTAACCATCCAATCAGGAGGTAGGCTAGGTCCTCCCTCTGGTCTGAATGCTGTTTCCGGCTAGCTCAGAAGTACAGCGCATTTGTAAAGTATTCACACCCCTTCACATTTTATTATGTTACAGCTTTATTCTAAAATGAATTAAATAGTTTTCACTCATCAATCTACACACAACACCCCATAATTTTAAAGCAAAAATAGGTTTTTATAAATGAAATATCACATTTATGTAAGTATTCAGACCCTTTACTCAGTACTTTGTTGAAGCCCCTTTGGCAGCGATTACAGCCTCAAGTCTTCTTGAGTATGACGCTACAAGCTTGGCACACCTGTATTTGGGGAGTTTCTCCCATTCTTCTTTGCAGATCCTCTCAAGCTCTGTCAGGTGGGATGGGGAGTCTCGCTGCACAGCTATTTTCAGGTCTCTCCAGAGATGTTTGATCGAGTTCAAGTCCGGGCTCTGGCTGGGCCACTCAAGGACATTCAGGGACTTGTCCCGAAGCCACTCCAGTGTTGTCTTAGCTTTGTGCTTAGGGTTGTTGTCCTGTTGGAAGGTGAACCGTTGCCTTTCCAGACGTGATGCTTGGAATTCAGGCCAAACAGTTGAATATTGGTTTCATCAGACCAGAGAATCTTGTTTCTCATGTTCTGAGAGTCTTTAGTTTCCTTTTGGCAAACCCCAGCGGGCTGTCGTGCTTTTTACTGAGGAGTGGCTTCCGTCTGGCCACTCTACCATAAAGGCCTGATTGGTGGAGTGATGCAGAGATGGTTGTCCTTCTGGAAGGTTCTCCCATCTCCACAGAGGAACTCTGTAGCTCTGTCAGAGTGACCATTGGGTTCTAGGTCACCTCCCTGACCAAGGCCCTTCTCCCCCGATTGTTCAGTTTGGCCGGGCGGCCAGCTCTAGGAAGAGTCTTGTTGGTTCCAAACTTGTTCCATTTAAGAATGATGGAGGCCACTGTGTTCTTGGGGACCTTCAATGCTGCAGAAATGTTTTGGTACCCTTCCCCAGAACTGTGCCTCGACACAATCCTGTCTCGGAGCTCTACGGACAATTCCTTCGACCTAATGGTTTGTTTTTTGCTCTGACATGCACTGTCAACTGTGGCACCTTATATAGACAGGTGTGTGCCTTTCCAAATCATGTCCAATCAATTAAATTTACAACAGGTGAACTCAAATCAATTTGTAGAAACATCTCAATGATGATCAATGGAAAAAGGATGCACCTGTGCTCAATTTCGAGGCTCATACCAAAGGGTCTGAGAACTTATGTAAATATAGTATTTCTGTTTTTTGTTTTTAATAAATGTTCAAACATTTCCAACCGATTTGTCATTATGGAGTAGTGTATGTAGATTGTTGTGGAACATTTTAGATTTATTTTGTAAGTTTTGTATTTTACCCCCTTTTTCTCCCCAATTTCTATCATTTCTCATCTCTGCAACTCCCCACTGGGCTTGTGAGGTGAAGGTCGAGTCATACGTCCTCTGAAACATGACCCGCCAAACCGCGCTTCCTAACACCCGCCCGCTTAACCTAGAAGCCAGCCTCACCAATGTGTCAGAGGAAACACCGTTCACCTCATGACTGAGGTCAGCCTGCAGGAGCCCGGCCCGCCACAGAGTCGCTAGAGCGCGATGAGAGAAGTAAAGCCCCCCTGGCAAACCCTCTCCTAATCTGGAATGGCGCTGGGCCAATTGTGCACCGCCCTACGGGACTCCCGTAAACGGCCGGATGTGATACAGCCCGGGATCAAACCCGGGTCAGTAGTGACGCCTCTAGCACTGCGATGCAGTGCCTTAGACCGCTGTGCCACCCGGGAGGCCCGATTAAAATGTAATTTAATCTATTTTGGTTGTAACGTAACAAAATGTGGAAAAATGTAAGGGATCTGAATACTTTCCGAATGAAGTGTAAATAGCATGCAATATTTGGCACTGGGTTCTGAGATGAAGTTGAGGAATAAAGAACACAGCCTCTGCTGAACGGATTGTTTTCATGTTTTATCATTTATATTTGTCTCCTCACAGGCCGAGTGGTCTTTGCAGACAATACTGAGGGCTCCAAAAACATCACTCTCAGAACGCGCCATGTGCTGATTGAAGACGGGGGTTCGCTGCACATCGGTGCCCCCAAATGCCGGTACCGCTCCCAGGCCACAATCGCCCTGCTGGGCCGTTCAGATGAAAAGGCAGTAGCGGAAGTACCGGAATTGGGTCGGAAGTTCATTGGGGTGCGTGGTGGTGCAACCCTGGAGATTCACGGGACAGAGAGGCTGTCGTGGACCCTCCTGACCCGCAGCGTCTCCTCCTCAGGCCTAGCCACGGGGGGCTATGCCTTCCAGCGCAACTTTTACCGTGGCATCAATCTGCGTGTGGTGGACCAGGACACGGCCGGTGTGCTGTTCAGCGAGCGCTACGACACGCATGAGTCACGCAACGACAGCCGGCGTCTCACGCAGCTGCTCCGGTCGCTACCTGCGAGGCGCATCGTCATGCTGGCCGTGGGAGACTCTGCTTTCAAGAGCCTGCTGGACGAGACCAAGAAAACCATCCAGATCCTGCTTGGTAGTACGTACGTCCATGACCTCAAATACAGGTAACAATACAGTTGAATACAAAATCAATATAACCTAATGAATTTGGTAAAGAGTAGGTAGACAATGAGTTGAGATGGAGTCGTAGGTGATGCAAGAGAGTCATCTCATTTGGGAGCATCACAGGGTGTAGCGCATCATCAAATGAAAAATCCAATTGCTTTCCATCTGAAGCTGCGTCGTTGTCTGGAGGGGTGTGTAACTGTTTATACTACCCATCTGATGGGGGTGATATAGAGGGTTTGTTTTACTCTGGCCTTCAAGATCAAGCCGAATCTCATGTCTTTTTGAGGCGCACCCTTTCCCTCAATACCGTTGCCAGCAGGATCTCATTTTATCTGCCAGCAGAATCACTCCATATTCTGTCAGGAAGTGCATGGCTGGAGGGTTAAGCATGCTTGCTTCCAGGATTTGTGCAAAATGAGCTGACTCTGTAGTTTTTGCCCCTTACAGAGTTCCTGAACGGGTCAAAAACACACAGTCTCCCCTGAACACAGAGGGACACACATCATGTCCAGTTAAATACGGACCTTTAGCAATGCAAGTGACTTTGACTTTTTTTTGTTGTGATCTGCTGTAAAACCCATTCAAATAGTCTAGTTTGGGTGTCTCACTGTTTTAGGTGTAGAGCTTATAAAACATCTTAAGTTAATTTTCTCATTTGCACAAAACTTTTTAAGGCGATTTCCCCCCTTAAATTAAGTGAAGAAGTTAAGGATGCCCATGAGGTCCCTTAAGTGCTTAATTCATTATGGATATTTATTTTATTTATTTATTTCACATTTATTTAACCAGGTAAGCCAGTTGAGAACAAGTTCTCATTTACAACTGCGACCTGGCCAAGATAAAGCAAAGCAGTGCGACAAAAACAACAACACAGAGTTACACATACACAAACGTACAGTCAATAGCACAATAGAAAAGAAAAATAAATCTACGTACAGTGTGTGCAAATGTAGAAGAGTAGTGAGGTAAGGCAATAAGTAGGCCATAGAGGCGAAATAATTACAATTTAGCATTAACACAAGAAGATAAATAACAATATGGGGATGAGGTAGTTGGGTGTGCTATTTACAGATTGGCTGTGTACAGGTACAGTGATCAGTAAGCTACTCTGACAGCTGATGCTTAAAGTTAGAGAGGGAGTCTCCAGCTTCAGTGATTTTTGCAATTCGTTCCAGTCATTGGCAGCAGAGAACTGGAAGGAAAGGCGGCCAAGGGAAGTGTTGGCTTTGGGGATGACCAGTGAAATATACCTGTGTTGCTATGGTGACCAGTGAGCTGAGATAAGGTGGGGCTTTACCTAGCAAAGACTTATAGATGACCTGGAGCCAGTGGGTTTGGCGACTAATCTGTAGCAAGGGCCAGCCAATGAGAGCATACAGGTCGCAGTGGTGGGTAGTATATGGGGCTTTGGTGACAAAACGGATGGCACGGTGATAGACTACATCCAGTTTGCTGAGTAGAGTGTTGGAGGCTATTTTGTAAATTACATTGCTGAAGTCAAGGATAAGTAGGATAGTCAGTTTTACGAGGGTATATCAATGTAAACAGCATTTGTGGAGATTAATGTTGCTTTCCTCTGCCCTGGTTGCAAAAGGAAAACATCAACAACCTAGCTAGGTGTATAACTAGCTACTTAGCTAAACAATGGAAGGTGCACAATCCATGACTACAAAGCTAGCTGGCTAGCTAGCTACCTACTATAAGTTAGCTTGACGTACTAGAAACTAATAGAAACAAGTGTAGAAAATAGTAACTAAATGAAATGTGTTTTATCTTCTGAATCAATTTGTTTCTACTGTCTTGAATGTAGAAATTGTATTTTGCCATCTCCCACAAAATAAACACGACCTCTGAGGAGAAGTTCAGTGAATCAGGTTGTCTCCACGGTGTTGCCAACTGTTTTTCAAGGAAAGTAGCGGTTGGATGCTCCATTTGTCGCCAGAAGTCTCTACATGACGTCACAACATAGTGGTGACATCATAATGTAAATTTGCGCATTTGCATTTACTAAAAAAATAAATGCTGTCAGTCTCTCATGCCATGATCAATTCTCCAAAGCAAAACTAAATTGTGAAGGAGAACACAAAGGAACTGATTAAATAATTAAACAGCACAGATAAAACAGAGTAAGGCAATTTTTTTGTTGAAATATTTGTATTATTATTTATGCTTGGTGAGCTGTGGTGTCATTTAACAACAAGGAACCAATTTTATAGATTCACCTCACTCGCTGCTGCAGCGGGAGAGGACCGAGAGGCGGGGGAAGGGGCGCAAGTGACAGGTGCACACCAGTGGAGGCTCCTCAGAGGATGAAGAACATTTATAAAAAATAGTGAAACATTACAGTTATCTAAACATATTGAATATAAATATAAAACACACTGTTTTGCAAAGAAGGCCTCAACAGAACCTTAAAGGGTAGCACCATGGTGAAGCCGGACGACAGCTAGTTTCCATCCTCCTCTGGGTACATTGACTTCAATACAGAACCTAGGAGACTCGTGGTTGTCACTCCCTTGCATAGACTTACAGAGTAATTATGACAACTTTCGGGCGACGTCCTCCAACCTATCAGAGTTTTGCAGCATGAACTGACATGTTGTCTACCCAATCAAAGGATCAGAGAATGAATCTTGTACTGAAAGCATAAGCTACAGCTAGCTAGCACCCCAGTGCATAACATGTGGTGAGTAATTTACTCAAAGAGAGAAAGTCAATAATATCTTAAAAAATGAAGGAAAAGCGAGAGAGGGAGAGCTATATTTCGTTGTATTTGTTTTCACTTTTACAGCTAGCGAATGCAGCTTGCTAGTTTAGCCTACTCAAACACCCGGCTCAAACAAAGAGGGATACTATGTTGGCTAGCTGGCTATGGCTATCCAACGCTGTAACTCTTCCAAGTCAAGGTAAGCTTTTGGTTTTATAAATTTATTGCCACCGGGGCCCGCCACTGTAACTGCTAAACTGCTTGTTGCTCACTACTGAATGATTGTAGCGGGTTTACTAACTAATTATTTCTAGTAGCTATTTTGACTGTGATGATAATATGGTGATAAGGATGTAGGCTGTGTGTAGCGGTTATACCCACCATGATATAAAGGGTTGGCTTGGAAAGGTTTTTGTGCCTGGTCACCGAAAGCTGATTTGTTGTGCACTGAAGTACACAAGTGAAGGGAAAAGGTGAGAGGAAGAGAGCGCGTAGATGCGAGAAGGAATACAATGATCAAAGGGATCATGCTGTTTGTATGTGGCTGCTATGAAAGTGAACTGTTTGCATGTGATATTTATTTATTTATTTATAAATCCCTTTTCTTAAACGGAAGCAAACTGAACTAAACAGGGATTAACATTAACTGTCTGTCACCTTGATTACAAAAATGTATCTCGACCTGTGCACCTTCATTGTAAACTTTCATTCATAGGCTAGGTTGTAGCAACCTTGTGGGGTATAGGGAAAATGTATGGGTATAAGGAGTATCATGTAGTAGCTTAAACCTATCAATGTTACATTGAGCTGGGTGAATGGAATATGAATGACAGTCATCCAATATGCTGTAAATGAAATAAGGCTAATCTTCCCTCAATCTTAAATGGTACCGACCGCCACTAGTACACACACACTCAGCAGCCGGCAGAGCCGCAAGCACACACACAAAAAGGGAAGTTATTAAATCAACCAAAAGTTGCTGGGGCAGCCTTCAAAAGTAGCTACATTTGTCACTATACTCTTTTTTTTATTTTATTTTTTCCCCACCAATAAAACTTGCTGGTGGGGTCTAAACTTGTTAAATCTAGACGACAAAGTCACTAAGTTGACAACCCTGCGTCTTCATGGTAACAAGAAACTCTTCAGTATGCCCTTACCTAATTAAAACTCTATGCAATACCCTTAAACAATTCCCTTAGGTAAGTGGAAATTAGTCACGTTTCACATGTGGAGTTGTCGCCAAGGCAACGCTGTGGTCCCCAGCGCCAAATCAATCAAACCCATAGTGTGACGCTTTCATGAGCTGATCACAAATCAGAGTCGCATTGCCCAGGCACCATAAACAGGGTCTGTTATGCTTCCTGATTGCACACTGATTTTGTTTGTGCGTAGCATGAATGTCTGTGTGTGAGCTAGCTAGCAGGGTTTAGGGTATTTGACAGTGTTTGTACCCTTTGCCAAACATTGCGCTGTTTAGGAGTCCAAGGGCGAATTGAGTTATTGCACACGTGCTCTTCACAGACTATGCACACACGCAAGCTTGCACACACACACACACACACACACACACACACACACACACAGGGTTTTCGTTAGCTGGTAATTGCCGGCTTTTGACCAATATAAAAAAATATATATATATGAAAAGCCGATGAATAAAGTTGTTCCCTGCCAAATTGACCATGAGAAAAAACAACGGTAGGCTGGCTATCAGTGCCTCACCCACCACTTTACAATGTGAGCTGGAGGCAGAACGCATTTTGAAAACATACTTAATTGTTTGAAACCTGAATGTTTTACTTCATATTATAAGGCATGCCTTACTTTGCTTGAAAATCTGACCATAGAACATGAAGGCAGTTATGTTATAAAAACATTATAGGTGGCGCGTGAGTTTCAAGTTTGGGGAAACATATAATTTATCCTACCATTTCTACTGATCTGCGTGCCAGTTATGATTTTCATATTCACATTTCCGTGGAACAGTTCCATTTCAATAATGTCATAATTTATCATAATCATTCTCATGTGGTTAATCATAAACGTGATAAAAATATAAAATTCAACTAATGCAAGAGCACCAGCCTCTGCCATATGGACACATTTGATACACCGTGATCATTGGCAGCTACATTAGATTTTTTTTATTTCACTAGTCAAGTCCGTTAAGAACAAATTCTTATTTACAATGACGGCCAAACCCAGACGCTGTGGGACTCCCAATCACGGCCGGTTGTGATACAGCCTGGAATCGAACCAGGGTCTGTGATGCTTCTAGCACTGAGATGCAGTGCCTTAGACCGCTACACCAATCGGGAGCTTGTATAAATAACCTAAATGAGTGCATGGAACTCAGATGGCCAATGCAGCCATTGGCCTAAAACTTCCATTGTCAACAAAATAAAAATACATAAAGCCGACAAATAAAAACTGTAGAATATATACTGATAAATTCCGGTTCTTTCAAGCACATTCATCTCTCTCTTCAGCCTGTCTGCCTCCGTTTTCTATGTGTCTTGACTTGAGCTATCACTAGTGAAGTGCAACATAGTATCAACTGGATCCAGCTGAAAGCTGTCTCCAACGAACTTGTAACATTATATCAACTAGCCTATTCCAGGCCCTCAGTTAGCTTCCAGCGCCTGTGAGCTCAGGACAGACAGTTGTTGCGCAAGGCAAAGATATTTTATTATGTTTCCACTGGATAAATGGGATCATCAGATGATGATGATACTGAACAAGAATATAAACGCAAGATGTAAAGTGTTGGTCCCATGGTTCATGAACTGAATTAAAAGATCCCAGAAATGTTCCATACGCACAAAAAGCTTATTGCTCTAAAATGTTGTGCACACATTTGCTTGCATCCCTGCTAGTGAGCATTTCTTCTTTACCAAGATAATCTATCCACCTGACTGGTGTGGCATATCAAGAAGCTGATTAAACGGCAGGATCATTACACAGGTGAACCTTGTGCTGGGGACAATATAAGGCCATTCTAAAATGTGCAGTTTTGTCACACAGCACAATGCCACAGATTGGGGAGTATGCAATTGGCATGCTGACTAGAGGAATGTCCACCAAAGCTATTGCCAAATAATGTAATGTTCATTTCTCTACCATTAAACTGCCTCCAGCAGCGTAGAGAATTTGAGAATTTGGCAGTACGTCCGAATGGCCTCACAGCCGCAGACCACGTGTAACCTCGCCAGCCCGGGACTTCCACATCCGGATTCTTCACCTGCGGGATCGACTGAGACCAGCCAACCGGACAGCTGATGAAACTGTGGTATCTGTGACCAACCGATGCATATCTGTATTCCCAGTCATGTGAAATCCATAGATTAGGTCCTAATGAATTTATTTCAATTGACTGATTTCCTTTCATGAACTATAACTCAATAAAATCTTAGAAACTGTTGCATGTTGCTTTATATATTTTGGTTCATTGTATTTGCTCTTTCACACCGAGGCTTGGTGATTATTGAAGGGGAGATTGTTGGAAAGATTTTTTCGAATAGGCCTACTGTGAGCAATCGATGTAAAAAAAATATATATATATATATATAAGCTCATCTTATTAATGCTGGACGTGGTCAGAAATCAAACATCCCCAAATAGGCACTTTCCTACATTTGCGCGCAGCAGGCCAGGCTACAGGCAGGTAGGCTACTTCTATGAGTGCTGAGGCACGCACACTCCCTCAACATTAACAAGACAGAGAATCCATACCCATGCTCGTTTTTCACATTAAACAGTTGACAACTCGTAAATGATGGTTATGAAATAAATCAAAACTTGTTTCTCACAAGTGTAGCAGGTTGTGAACTCTGCAAACAACGTTTCCTCCCAGAATTTCTAACAGAGATGTTCAAATCTGTCATATACAGCTCACATCAGGTGCGTCGTTATAAAATTATGTTTTATTGTCTGCTTCATTACATGAGTTGCATGTTCTGGTAACATGAATGACCATAATCTAAATGTCATTTCTGTCATTCTGGTAGGTGGACACCCTAATGGGTTACGCTCCCAATGCATATGGGTCCAGTAAATTCAAATCTTCCCGGTCACGTTGTCCGGTGCCACATTTCCTTAACGGAAACCCTGACACACACACCCACACACGTACTGTGCCTATGAGCATTCTTGCATCATTTGCCCCCCAGGATCCTGCAGGTGAGCCTCAAACGAACGGCAACAATCCATTTTAAGCCAACACATACACTATCAATGATCAAACACACCCACTGCATAGAGCGACAGTAATGACCATTGCCCTTCCTTCCCGTGTCAGACCCACATCAAACGGTTTGTCAGTTTTTAAAATGCCTTTGTCCACCCCTGCCTGGTGCCTCCTGGTCATGTGTCATCTACCTAATCTGAGAGGACGGAGCTCTGATGGACAGTAGTACCGTGACCTCATCTAGTGTCCACAGGGCCATTACTGGCCAAAACAAAGAGCCCGCTAAAAGAGCGTGTGAACTGTATCAGGCAATTAAGGATGTTCTGGGAAAAGATTTGAAAACAAACATGCAGTTTCTCTCACTGGCACTTTCTTTCTCTCTCTTACACGCACACATGCATACACACGCACATGCATGCATATAGACACACGCACACTGACTAATGGCTGCCTGGAGGGCAGGGCGCTTTCACAGATTGTTCCTGTTTTTATTTCAGCGGGTAAAAGTGCTCTTTGACCTGCTGAATGGCGTGTTGGCCCGTGATTTTGTCGTTAGGATCAGCCTCCACAGAGAGCTGACAGTCAGGCCTTCTTCCAGACGTCATTGTGTGGAGTGCCTCTTCAGATGCGAGGCCAAAATCCATACAGTAATGCAAGGGGAAATGGTTTAAATCTTTTCATGCCTGAAAAGGTTACGCAATGGATGAAGATAACGACTAAAAGGGATAATCCACCCCAATAAATAAAAATCATGAAATTCCTGTCAATTTGGTTAAAGCCTATGTAATAATAGTGAAACCATTAAAACTATGAAACATGTTAAACATGTCTTAAAGTAATGATGGACTGTCGTTTCTCTTTGCTTATTTGAGCTGTTCTTGCTATAATATGGACATGGTCATTTACCAAATAAGGCTATCTTCTGTATACCACTCCTACCTTGTCACAACTCAACTGATTGGCTCAAACGCATTAAGAAGGAAAGAAATTCCACAAATTAACAAGGCACACCTGTTAATTGAAATGCATTCCAGGTGACTACCTCATTAAGCTGGTTAAGAGAATGCCAAGCGTGTGCAAGAATATTTGAAGATTCTCAAATATAAAATATATTTAGATTTTAACACTTTTTTGGCTACTACGTGATTCCATATGTGTTATTTCATAGTTTTGATGTCTTCACTATTATTCTACAATGTTGAACATAGTAAAATATTGTGTCCATACTTTAAACTGAGATTAATGGCTTTGAAAGGAGAACTGAGGATGGATCAACAACATTGTAGTTACTCCACAATACTAACCTAAAAGATGGAAGCCTGTACAAAATACACATTTTCCTAAACTTGCATCCTGTCACTAAAGTCACTAAAGTAAAACTGCAAAAAATGTGGCAAAGATATTAACTTAATGTCCTGAATACAAAGCGTTATGTTTGGGGCAAATCCAACACATCACTGAGTACAACTCTTTATATTTTCAAGCATGGTGGTGGCTGCATCATGTTATGGATATGCTTGTCATTGGCAAGACTAAGAAAGAAACTGAACAGAGCTAAGCAAAATCCTAGAGGAAAACCTGGTTCAGTCTTCTTTCCAACAGACACTGGGAGACAAATTCACCTTTCAGCAGTACAATAACCTACAACACTAGGCCAAATATACATTGGAGTTGCTTACCAAGACAACATTGAATGTTCCTGAGTGGCCTAGTTACAGTTTTAAATCGACTTGAAAATCTATAACAAGACTTAACTAGCTGTCTAGCAATGATCAACAACCAACTTGACACAGCTTGAAGAATAATAAAAAAAAAAGATGTTCAAATATTGTACAATCCAGGTGTGCAAAGCTCTTAGAGACTTACCCAGAAAGACTCACAGCTGTAATCACTGACAAAGGTGACTCTAACATATATTGACTCATGGGTGTGAATACTAATGTAAATTATGTGTTTTATTTTCAAGACATTTTCCAAAATGTCAAACATGTTTTCACTTTGTCATGATGGGGTATTGTGTGTAGATGGGTTAGAATATATATAATCAATTTTGAATTCTGGCTGTTACACAACAATGTGGAATAAGACAAGGGGTGTGAATACTTTGAAGGCATTGTAGCAACAGTAGAAGTTATGTCTACAGTGACATTTGTACCACCCGTATCAGTTAGTATTATTAGAAATGGCCCTGGCAACATTATGAGCAGTAGCAGCAGTAGTAACTTCTGAACTGTGCTGTTAGTCTTAAATCAGCTTATTTTGTGTGTGTGGAAACCAGGAAATTCACGGAAGGCTTGGTTCCATTCACTCACTCACTGCCAAAAATCAAGTTGAGCGAAAAGTGCCAAGCCTCCTGGGGAAAGACCGGGCCAATGGTTGGTTACTGATGAGCCAGGGCTGAGCCATCGATGGCGGGCGACTGATGAAACCGCAGTGTGGTGAACTGACATTGTGCCTAGGTGTGAAGATGGCATTTTATTGCATTCAATGTATCTTTACTTATACATTTTAAATGTGTGATTTTGGTACTTGTGTGTTAATTAGGCCCAAAACCCTTTCATAATTAAAACCAGTCCATATATGTCTATATTTACTCTCAACTTCATCCTCATCAGTCAGTAGTTTGTTTTGTCAATTTGAGTGTGTTCAGGTGTGTTGGCCACACCTAGTAATTGGCCACACCTTATATTAATTGTTTTTTTGTGTCTTGAATGGTGGTCTGTTTCAACAGTGGGGAAAAAAAATGCTTGGAAGAGGTAAAGCCGATTTCTATGGTCATTCCGGCGTCTGCATTGACCTAACAGCATTTACTGCGATGCGGCCTTTGCAGAAGTTAGGGCATTCATACTTATTGTGCTTCTCAGTGCTGTTGTCAAGGAAGTGAGTTTGTGTTTAGGATGTACCACTTCCACCTACCGTCAAGGCGGAGCTATATGGAGCCCTCCGCATTGTTACAAAATTTGGGAGGCACACCGCGATGCGGTATAGAGCTTGATTTGGCGTCCGGAGGCTTCGCAATTGCATCACACCCTCTGTACGGAGCCTCCGGATCACATTGCCAGAACGAGTATAAACCGGCTTGTAGTGATGCTATATGCTCTGCAGAAAGTATTTTTGTTGCTTTAACCTTTTTGCGTGGTCTGTATTTTAACCTCTTTCAACCATCTGTTTGATAGCTTAATAAATATTGATTGAATTTTGACCATTTGTATCAGTCCAGTGATTATTGTAACCTCTTGCTGTGCACAGGGTGAGGCCAGCTCCGTAACACTGGGCTTGGACACACTTTAAATGCGTTCTTCCCTTTTTGGCTGTGTCAAAAGCTAAAGATTCGTAAAGAGGCTTCCTCCTTAGCAAAATGGGTCTCTAACACTATACTTGAAGCATGCTGGTATAATACGTTATGATGCAGTTATGCATTGTAAGATTTGTCATGAGTATTTATGACCCACTTATAATGTCTTATAGTCAGTCATCCTTATAATTGTATGCATAGAGACACATAACATAACAACAAACCTTGTTATAAGACAATACAAAGGCTCAAGCCATATTGTTATACCTGCCTGTATGCTTTAGGTAAAGTGTTAACTCAATTTCTGTTCAACTTAAAAAGCTCCCTCTCTCTGTGTCTCTGTCCGTAGGCAGGCCTGGGCCTTGGTATCTGTGATTGGTGGAGGGAACGGCTCGTGTTCAGAAGCCGTGCGGGAACATGAGAACCATGACACAGGAGGGAAGGCGCTGGCCCGCCAGAACTTCACTACTGTGGACGGGGTCGGCTTCTCTGTCACAGCCTACAGTGAATGGAAGAACGGTGCGTCATTATAACCAGTTCGGCTCACATTTTTTAAAGCCTACTGGAATAATGGTTTATAACTTCTTACAAGCATGTATGAGCCTAATACATGATGTATGAGCCTAATATGTTATAAAGATTTCCATAACCGCGTTAGAGTGCATTATACCTGGTGGCTTTAAGTCAAGTGTTACCATGTAGGTAACCCAATATCACAGATATTGTCTAAGGAGATCAGCATGATTGTAGGTGCTTGTTTACTTGTGTATGTCATTGATTGTTTGCTCATTGAGCAGGTCATATTAGGACCATCACGTAGTCAGGAATCAGACATGTAAAAGTAAAGCATACACTCAGTTGCTTCGATCCTGCAGCTTCCCCTGGAAGGTACACCACATGACCAAAGGTATGTGGACACCTGCTTGACATCTCATTCCAAAATGAATGCAGGGAAACTTAAAACCATTTTTACCTAATTTCTACCAGCATGTCACATGTGCAACCAGAGGGGGAAAAAAAAACTCTAGACCACCTTAACTCCACACAGAGAGACTCATACAAAGCTCTCCCTCGCCCTCCATTTGGCAAATCTGACCAGAACTCTATCCTCTTGATTCCGGCTTACAAGCAAAAACTAAAGCAGGAAGTACCAGTGACCCGCTCAATACAGGACTGTTTTGCTAGCACAGACTGGAATATGTTCCGTGAGCTATACCCTTTAGCACTGAGCTAAAGGGTATAGCTGCCGCTTTCAAGGAGCGGGATTCTAACCCAGACACTTATAAGAAATCCAGCTATGCCCTCGACAAACCATTAAACAGGTAAAGCGTCAATACAGGACTAAGATTAAATCGTACTACACCGGCTCCGACGCTCATCGGTTGCGGCAGGGCTTGCAAACTATTACGGACTAAAAAGGGAAGAACTGCCGTGAGCTGCCCAGTGACACAAGCCTACCAGATGAGCAAAATGACTTCTATGCTCGCTTCAAGGCAAACAACACTGAAGCATGCATGAGAGCACCAGCTGTTCCTGACGACTGTGTGATCACGCTCTCCGTAGCCGATGTGAGTAAGACCTTTAAACAGGTCAACATTCACAAGAACATGCAGGGCCAGACGGATTACCATGACGTGTACTCCGAGCATGCACTGACCAGCTGGCAAGTGTCTTCTCTGACATTTTCAACCTGTCCCTAACCGAGTCTGTAATACCAACATGTTTCAAGCAGACCACCATAGTCCCTGTGCCCAAGAACACCAGGGTAACCGGCCTAAATGACTATCGACCCGTAGCACTCACGTCTGTAGCCATGAAGTACTTTGAAAGGCTGGCCATTGCTCACATCAACACCATTATCCCAGAAAGCCTAGACCCACTCCAATTTGCATGCCGCACCAACAGATGCACAGATTACGCAATCTCTATTGCACTCCACACTGCCCATTTCCCACCTGAACAAAAGGAACACCTATGTGAGAATGCTATTCATTGACTACAGCTCAGCGTTCAACACCATAGTGCCCTCAAAGCTCATCACTAAGCTAAGGACCTTAGGAATTTAACACCTCCCTCTGCAACTGGATCCTGGACTTCCTGACGGGCCGCCCCCAGGTGGTAAGGGAAGGTATAACAACACATCCGCCATGCTGATCCTCAACACGGGGGCCCCTCAAGGGTGCGTTCTCAGTCCCTTCTTGTACTCTCTGTTCACCCATGACTACATGGCCAAGCACGACTCCAACACCATCATTGAGTTTTCCGACGACACAACAGTGGTAGGCCTGATCACCGACAACGATGAGGCCACCTATAGGGAGGAGGTCAGATACCTGGTAGTGTGGTGGTTCTTGGTTCCAAGAAGTTTGGAACCAAGAAGACTCATTCTAGAGCTGGTCGCCTGGCTAAACTGAGCAATCAGGGGAGAAGGGCCTTGGTCAGGGAGGTGACCAAGAACCCAATGGTCACTCTGACAGACCTCCAGAGTTCCTCTGTGGAGATGGGAGAACCTTCCAGAAGGACAACCATCTCTGCAGCACTCCACCAATCAGGCCTTTATGGTAGAGTGGCTAGACGGAAGCCACTCCTCAGTAAAAGGCACATGACAGCCCGCTTGGGGTTTGCCAAAAGCCACCTGAAGACTCTCAGACCATGAGAAACAAGATTCTCTGGTCTGATGAAACCGAGATTCACCTCTTTGACCTCACTTCTGGAGTAACCCTGGCACCATCCCTACGGTGAAGCATGGTGGTGGCAGCATCATGCTGTGGGGGGAAGGGGGTTTAGCGGCAGGGACTGGGAGACTAGTTAGAATCGAGGGAAAGATGAACGGACCAAAGTACAGAGAGTTCCTTGATGAAAAGCTGTTCCAGAGCGCTCAGGACCTCAGACTGGGCGAAGGTTCACCTTCCAACAGGACAACGACCCAAAGCACACAGCCAAGACAACGCAAGAGTGGCTTCGGGACAAGTCTCTGAATGTCCTTGAATCCAGTGCCCGGACTTGAATCCAATCGAACATCTCTGGAGAGACCTTAAAATAGCTGTGCAGCGACGCTCCCCATCCAACCTGACAGCTTGAGAGGATCTGCAGAGAAGAATGGGAGAACCCTAAATACAGGTGTGCCAAGCTTGTAGCGTCATACCCAAGAAGACTCAAGGCTGTAATTGCTGCCAAAGGTGCTTCAACAAAGTACTGAGTAAAGGGTCTGAATACTTATGTCAATTTCATATTTTAGTTTTTTATCTTGAATAAATTAGCGAATATTTCAATGTAGATTGATGAGGGGAATTTTGTTTTTGAAATACATTTTGGAATAAGGCTGTAACGTAACAAAATGTGGAAAAAGTCAAGGGGTCTGAATAAGGCACTGTTTCCGAAGGCACTTTCCGAAGGCACTGTTTATTGATTTAAATAGGACTTTTCGTGACTCTAGATCCTGTTCCCGCCATTAGTTCTTTGATATGCAGTAGAAAACCGCTTATGCAACAGATCTTATACCACCCATTCTTTGGTCTTCCAGGTTTTCCCATATCTGGGTTCCAGGTTGATGCTGTGGACCAGGTTGTCCTAAACCTGCAAGATGATGTACGCACTTGGCAACCTGGGAACCAGGTTGTGGTTGCCAGTACTGACTACTCCATGCATCAGGCAGAGGAGTTCACCCTCCTCCCATGCCCGCGCTGCACCAGCAGACAGGTCAGAATTCAAGGTGAGTGAAAACAAAAGGTGTGTTTGTACATTCAATGGGCTTTCTTGAATGCTCATATTGAGTATCACTGCTGTGATTTTTTTGTTGTTGATGTAGGATCGTAATTTGTTTGCTACAGCAGGAAAATAATCTTGCTGCAACAGGAAATGTGAATTATTATGTGGACGTTTTTCTAGTAGTTGATACATTTTTACGTAAGGGAAAGTCAAGTCTGGAAATTCCAGACTTCAGAAGCCTTTTTAAACCTCAACTACATTGCAAGTTTAAAATGTCCTGTATTGCAGGAAAGTTTTTCTGCGACACTGTGTGATCAAATTAAGAGCCAACATTATGATATAAAAATAAGAATCAAGAATCATTTCTTGATAAATTCTGAGCATTAGTTTTTCATTTCACGTCTTCTATATATGACCCTTGGGAAAAGCCTGGGATAGTAAGTTTTTCTTATTTTTTCTTCATGGGATGGTGCTGCTAAATTATATATTTCACTCCCTCCCTCCTTCCTTCCCCCTGTTTTCTGCTGTGTGTGAGGATGCCAGTCCTGTTTATAAACTGTCCATGGTGTCACACGCCCAGCGAGCAAAACTGGTTGCAATGACTTCATGGTCATGATTGTATATTGTAGAATTGAATTAGTTTTTTTAGCAATAGCAACCAGAAAAAAAATGTCTCATCTGGTTATGTTACTCAACCAGAGAACCAGTTTACAGCATGTGTTATCTGAAGTGGTCTCGGTCTCAGTCTCTCTCTCTGTGTGTGTGTGTGTGTGTGTGTGTGTGTGTGTGTGTGTGTGTGTGTGTGTGTGTGTGTGTGTGTGTGTGTGTGTGTGTGTGTGTGTGTGAATGAGGTTGGCACTGGCAGCAGTTGGCAGGTCATATTGGGAGACAATAATGGCAAACAGACAGTCTCAACTCTTTATTTTTGAGTTTGTTTTCATGGCTAGAAGGAGAGGTGCAGAAGTTGTTCTGTTTGGGATTAAAGTCACTCTCCTGGCCCAATTAAATATGTAGACCTACTGTATCATGACAACCATATATTTGGCTGACTGTTGTTAATATGACCACTCTTAAATATATGTCTAAGTGTTTACATACAGCAAATTATTGTTGCTTTTACTGATATATGACAATTGTATATGCTATAAAAATGTATGTGTTTTCTTTACCCCCCAGGGAGGCCCCAGTTTGGCCACGTGGGGGAAATTGTAGACGGGGTGGACATGCGGGCTGAGGTAGCAATGCTCAGCAGGAACATACTCATCTATGGGGAGATGGAAAACGCCTGCTATGGAAACAACTGGTGCCAGTTCTTTGGCCACGACACGTACGGTGGACACATTAAGGTGTGTGTCTGAGTGCTTATGTACCTGTGTGTAACTGTGAGTATAGGGTCTGTGTTGAATCTTCGGCCTGCTTGCCCTGTGCATTTCAGCCAGAGTTTATATGCTTATTTAATGCCAGTCAGTCTGGTGTAATCATGTTGAAACTTCCCATACTGCTGTGGCATAGGGTCATTGGAGCATGCAGCAGGCACTGATGAGTGAGGGCATTCTACATTCATACATGATCTGCCACAGCAGGTAGATGTTGATTAGGCACCAAATGGAATAAAACAGCCTGAAACAGGGAGGGACTGTGTCAGTCCGTTTTCATTTTTGGTTGCAATTATAATTTTGGGGTTTTCCGTTGCATGCCCTAATGAACACAACCCACGCACCACTCAGAGAGAGAAGAGCCACGGACTCTCCCTACTCTTAATGTTTTGTGTTTAGTATTGAACTCTTTATTTAATCCAACCCCCCCTTCCCCCCCGGCTGAACACTTACACAACTCAGACCGATGATATACACTTCCTGATTCATACACCCCTCCCTCACACACATAATCTTTGTCTGTGATGCATAAGCAAAATATTTGCCCTGTATAATGTGTTACATACATTATTTATTCTGATGAATACATACAGTTGAAGTCGGAAGTTTATATACACCTTAGCCAAATACATTTAAACTTAGCTTTTCACAATTACTTTTAATCCTAGTAAAAAATAATCCCTGTCTTAGGTCAGTTAGGATCCCCACTTTATTTTAAGAATGTGAAATGTCAGAATAATAGTACAGAGAATGATTTATTTCAGCATTTATTTCTTTCATCACATTCCCAGTGGGTCAGAAGTTTACATACACTCAATTAGTATTTGGTAGCATTGCCTTTAAATTATTTAACTTCCACAAGCTTCCCACAATAAGTTGGGTGAATTTTGGCCCATTCCTCCTGACAGAGCTGGTGTAAGTGAGTCAGGTTTGTAGGCCTCCTTGCTCGCGCACGCTTTTTCAGTTCTGCCCACACATTTTCTATAGGATTGAGGTCAGGGCTTTGTGATGGCCACTCTAATACCTTGACTTTGTAGTCCTTAAGCCATTTTGCCACAACTTTGGAGGTATGCTTGGGGTCATTGTCCATTTGGAAGACCCATTTGCGACCAAGCTTTAACTTCCTGACTGATGTCTTGAGATGTTGCTTCAATATATCCGCAGAATTGTCCTACCTCATGATGCCATCTATTTTATGAAGTGCAACAGTCCCTCCTGCAGCAAAGCACCCCCACAACATGATGCTGCCACCCCCGTGCTTCACGGTTGGGATGGTGTTCTTCGGCTTGCAAGCTTCCCCCTTTTTCCTCCAAACATAACAATGGTCATTATGGCCAAACAGTTCTATTTTTGTTTTATCAGACCAGAGGGCATTTGTCCAAAAAGTACAATCTTTGTCCCCATGTGCAGTTGCAAACCGTAGTCTGCCTTTTTTATGGCGGTTTTGGAGCAGTGGCTTCTTCCTTGCTGAGCGGCCTTTCAGGTTATGTCGATATTGGACTCGTTTTACTGTGGATATAGATACTTCTGTACCTGTTTCCTCCAGCATCTTCACGAGGTCCTTTGCTGCTGTTCTGGGATTGATTTGCACTTTTTGCACCAAAGTATGTTAATCTCTAGGAGACAGAACGCGTCTCCTTCCTGTGCGGTATGACGGCTGCGTGGTCCCATGGTGTTTATACTTGCATACTATTGTTTGTACAGATGATCGTAGTACCTTCAGGCGTTTGGAAATTGATCTCAAGGATGAACCAGACTTGTGGAGGTCTACAGTTTTTTTTCTGAGATCTTGGCTAATTTCTTTTTAATTTCCCATGATGTCAAGCAAAGAGGCACTGCGTTTGAAGTTAGGCCTTAAAATACCTCCAATTGACTCAAATGATGTCAATTAGCCTATCAGTAGCTTCTAAAGCCATGACATAATTTTCTGGAGTTTTCCAAGCTGTTTAAAGGCACAGTCAACTTAGTGTATGTAAACTTCTGACCCACTGGAATTGTGATACAGTGAATTATAAGTGAAATAATCAACCATTTTTGGAGTGGTTGAAAAACGAGTTTTAATGACTCCAACCTAAGTGTATGTAAACTTCCGACTTCAACTGTAATAACCTGCATGTTTTTCCATACTTCAACAGATGTCAATTGTAACATTAGAATATAGCAATCAGGAGATCAACGCAATCATAATAGTACCAGTCAAAGGTTTGGACACACCTACTCATTCCAGGGTTTTTCCTTTATTTTTTACTATTTTCAAAAATGTAGAATAATGCTGAAGACATCAAGAGTATGAAATAACACATATGGAGTCATCTACTAACCAAAAAGTGTTAACCTCTTCCAGCTAGGGTCCCATTTTCCGAATTTTCGCCTGTCTGACGTGCCCAAAGTTAAATGCCTACCACTCATGGCCAGAAACTAGGATATTTACATATTTAGTACTATTGGATAGGAAACACTCTGAAGTTTATAAAACCATTAAGATATAGTCTGTGACTATTCCAGAACAGATTTAGCAGGCAAAAACCAGAGAAATTTCTGTCCGGAATTTATTTTTCTGTTGCTCTCCTCTCATTTTGAAGCCCATGTAATATTTTTTATGGGGAATAGGACCGAGGTTGCAGTACTTATGGCTTCCACTAGATGTCAACAGTCTCTGGAAAGGGTCTGGAGGAAAAAGCTCTGACCAGATCCTTAGAGAGAGAATTACTACGGGTAGGGAAAAAGGTAAACAGGCGTGCGTTCACGAACGTGAACGCGCTCAGCGCGACCAACTTTCTTTTCGTCTTTTAACGTTTCACTTACCGTTCTTGTAAAATATGATCGCTATTATTCATAAAAGAATACATAAGGATGCATTATTAATGATATTTGATTTGTTTGTGAAAAAGATGAGAGGTATAATTTGAACGCGATCCCTTCACTGTAAAGCGGGCGAGTAGACTGACAATGCTTGGTGGAGTAGCTGAGCGTAATGTGCCAAAAACAATGGATATTTATGGATATAATTATTTACTTTTTCTAACAAAAGAACCATGGATTATCTTGTTTGGACACTTGGGAAGACCTCAGAAGAAGTTATTTGAAAGGTAGCGATTTATATTAGCTGTGATATGGACATTTTGAGAACCGAGCTGGATATGAATTTATGCTAATGTGGAAAATATGTGAGGTACTAGCCTCAAACAATCAAATGTGGTGCTTTCGCCGTAAAGCCTTTTTAAAATCTGACAACGCAGTGATATTGCCAAGAAGCAGAGCTTTTGATGGCTATGCAACACTATGCAACACTTGTATATCGAGGTTAAATATTACGAATATGTATTACGAATATGTATTTTGAATTTGGCGCGTTATGTTTGCTCTGAAAACGATCCCGCTAAAGGGATCGGTGCGGTAAGAGGTTAAACAAATCTAAATATATTTTATGTTTGAGATTCTTTAAAGTAGCCACCCTTTGCCTTTTGGCATACACTCAACCAACTTCATGAGGTAGTCACCTGGAATCCATTTCAATTAACAGGTGTGCCTTGTTAAATAGTGGAATTTCTTTTCTTCTTAATGAGTTTCAGCCAATCAGTTGTGTTGTGACAAGGTAGGGTTGGTATACAGAAGATAGCCCTGTTTGGTAAAAGACCAAGTCCATATTATGGCAAGAACAGCTCAAATAAGCACAGATAAACGACAGTCAGTTATTACTTTAAGACATGAAGGTCAGTCAATCGGGAAAATTTCAAGAACTTTGAAAGTTTCTTCAAATGCAGTTGCAAAAACCATCTAGCGCTGTGATGAAACTGGCTCTCATGAGGACCGCCACAGGAAAGGAAGACCCAGAGTCACCTCTACTGCAGAGGATAAGTTCATTGGAGTTAACTGCCTCAGAAATTGCAGCCCAAATAAATGCTTCACAGTGTTCAAGTAACAGACACATCTCAACATCAACTTTTCAGAGGCGACTGCGTGAATCAGGCCTACATGGTCAAATTGCTGCAGAAAAACCACTACTAAAGGACACCAATAATAAGAAGAGACTTGCTTGGGCTAAGAAACACGAGCAATGGACAATTGACCAGTGGAAATCTGTCCTTCTGACATGATGAGTCCAAATGTGAGATTTTTGGTTCCAACCACCGTGTCTGTGAGATGCTGAGTAGGTGACTGGATGATATCTGCATGAGTGGTTCCCACCGTGAAGCATGGAGGAAGAGGTGTGACGTTGTGGGGGTGCTTTTCTGGTGACATTGTCAGTGATTTATTTAGAATTCAAGGCACACCTAACCAGCATGGCTACCGCAGCATTCTGCAGTGATACGCCATCCCATATGGTTTGCTCTTAGTTGCACTATCATTTGTTTTTCAACAGGACAATGACCCAAAACACACTAGTCTGTGTAAGGGCTATTTGACCAAGAAGGAGAGTGATGGAGTGCTGCATCAGATGACCTGGCCTCCACAATCACCGACCTCAACCCAATTGAGATGGTTTGGGATGGGTTGGACCACAGAGTGAAGGAAAAGCAGCCAACAAGTGCCCAAAATATGTGGAAAAGTATCCAACAAGTACTTAGCATGTGTGGGAACTCCTTCAAGACTGTTGGAAAAGCATTCCAAGTTAAGCTGTTTGAGAGAATGCGAAGAGTGTGAAAAGCTGTCATCAAGGCAAATGGTGGCTACTTTGAATAATCTAAAATATAATAAATATTTTTGTTTGTTCCGTATGTGTCATTTCATAGTTTTGATGTCTTCTACTATGTTGAAAATAGTACAAATAAAGAAAAAGCCTTGAATGAGTGTGTCCAAGCTTGAGTGTGCATATATATGAGTGTGTGTGTGTATATATGAACATAATATGATACACAGCAAAACTTACTCTTCGCTCTCTCTCCTCTATCCCATTTCTCCTCAGATATTTGGGAATTTTACCTCTGTGCACCTGTCCCACGTGGAGCTGAGGAACATGGGGCAGCAGGAGCTGGGCCGCTACCCGGTCCACTTTCACCGCTGTGGGGACGTGGACCGACGAGGGGGCTACCGGGAACCAACCTATGTGGACGGCCTCTCCATCCACCACTCTTTCTCCCGCTGCATTACCATCCACGCCACCAACGGCCTGCTGGTCAGTGTGTGTGCATGTACAATACTGTTCAAAAGTTTGGGGTCACTTAGAAATGTCCTTGTTTTTGAAAGAAAAGCAAAAAAAAATCTATTAAAATAACATCAAATTGATCAGAAATACAGTGTAGACATTGTTTATGTTGTGATTGACTATTGTTGCTGGAAACGGCAGATTTTTAATGGAATATCTACATAGGCGTACAGAGGCCCATTATCAGCATACATCACTCCTGTGTTCCAATGGCACGTTGTGTTAGCTAATCCAAGTTTATACTTTAAAAGGCTAATTGATCATTAGAAAAACCTTTTGCCATTATGTTAGCACAGCTGAAAACTGTTGTGCTGATTAAAGAAGCAATACAACTGGCCATCTTTAGACTAGTTGAGTATCTGGAGCATCAGCATTTGTGGGTTCGATTACAGGCTCAAAATGGCCAGAAACAAAGCACTTTCTTCTGAAACTCGTCAGTCTATTCTTGTTCTGAGAAGTTAAGTCTATTCCATGCGAGAAATTGCCAAGAAACTGAAGATCTCGTACAACGCTGTGTACTACTCCCTTCACAGAACAGCACAAACTGGCTGTAACCAGAATAGAAAGAGGAGTGGGAAGCCCCGGTGCACAAGCAAGAGGACAAGTACATTAGTGTCTAGTTTGAGAAACATACGCCTTACAAGTCTTCAACTGGCAGCTTCATTTAATAGTACCCACAAAACACCAGTCTCAACGTCAACAGTGAAGCGGCGACTCCGGGATGCTGGCTTTCTAGGCAGAGTTGCATTGAAAAAGCCATATCTCAGACTGGCCAATAAAAATAAAAGATTAAGATTGGCAAAAGAACACAGACCCTGAACAGAGGAACTCTGCCTAGAAGGTCAGCATCCCGGAGTCGCCTCTTCACTGTTGACGTTGAGACTGGTGTTTTGCGGGTACTATTTAATGAAGAAGAAGCCCAGTTGTATTGCTTATTTAATAAGCACAACAGTTTTCAGCTGTGCTAACATAATCGCAAAAGGGTTTTCTAATGATCAATTAGCCTTTTAAAATGATAAACTTGGATTAGCTAACACAATGTGCCATTGGAACACAGGAGTGATGGTTGCTGTTAATGGGCCTCTGTACACCTATATAGATATTCCATAAGAAATCTTCCGTTTCCTGCTACAATAGTCATTTACGACATTAGTAATGTCTACACTGCATTTCAGATCAATTTGATGTTATTTTAATGGACAATCTTTTTTATTTTCTTTTGAAAACAAGGACATTTCTAAGAAACCCCAAACTTTTGAACAGTAGTATATATGTGCAGTAATAATAATAATAATACTAATAATAATAATACAAAGTATTTTTAGTGCTTTTCTAAAATCCAGAGTTTGTGTCTGTCTGTGTGTGTGTGTGTGTGTGTGTGTGTGTGTGTGTGGAGGAATGGACACGGTTATTTGAATATCCGAACAGACGTTAGTATTCAATTACTTGGGAGAGTATTCATTATTTTTATATAGCCTAGGCCTAGTTTTATGACTTTTTTTACGAGTGCACCCCATAAAGACACACCGGTAGCCTACACACGTTTCAATGTGTTACTTGCTGTTATGTCGGTCAATCAAAATGCCGCTACATTGAGGCTCCATGTGTAACAAGTAAAGTGGGAGATTTCTAATCAATGCAAAACTGAATTAAAATGACAGAATTACATTGTCTAAATGAGGAGGAGGCTACAATAATCAACCAACAGGTAGGCTGTTGTTTCATATGAATGGAGTTGTTTTAGACAAGGACTGGTTGCGCAGCAAAATAGCCTCAATTAGCATTTCTACTTCAGCCAGCTAACTTAGCCAGCCACACCCGCTAGCTTCGTTACAACAATTTGATGCTGTCAAGACAGGCATTACCATGACAGATAACCTATGGCAGCAACACGTTTGTGTAACTACCGCGAGTTGGTTTGGCTACTTTCTCTGTCTCTCTCCCGCTGTGTCTCTCTCTCCCTCTGTGTGTGTCTCTCTCTCCCTCTGTGTGTGTCTCTCTCTCCCTCTGTGTGTGTCTCTCTCTCCCTCTGTGTGTGTCTCTCTCTCCCTCTGTGTGTGTCTCTCTCTCCCTCTGTGTGTGTGTGTGTCTCTCTCCCTCTGTGTGTGTCTCTCTCCCTCTGTGTGTGTCTCTCTCCCTCTGTGTGTGTCTCTCTCCTCTCTGTGTCTCTCTTCTCTCTTTCTGGCTCTCTCCTCTCTCTCTGTTTGTCTGTGCCACACACACATACACTGTTTTCACATAGGATTTACAGAATCTTGCCTGTAAAAAATTGTGGGCAATGTTTATATGACCCCCTTACAAGCAGGCCAATTTTACCACATTCTTGCCTGCATATGCCTTTGATACCTTCCATGCACATGCCGGTGACGAGTGTTAGTGATGTGCAGATGTGGTTGGCCTTCTATTTTAATAAATCCATTGAATTGAAACCTTCAAAAATGAATATTATTAATTAGGTTAGGCAGGTCCTAAGAAATATAATAAAATGTATTTTCAAACGAATAGGATAGTTTATTTTGAGTTTAATTAGGCCTATGTTACAGGTCTGTGCAGCCTGCAGCGTCCAAATGAAATCAATAGTTTGGTCCTGTCTGTTTAATGAACAAAATAACAATGTTCCCTCACATTTTTGGGGGCACTGAGCAAATTTTAAGTTTTGTGAGCGGAAACTTGAACGGTGTGAGAATTTTGTGCAACTTCCGGGGCTCATTTACAGTGAACACTGAGGCTGTACCCTTACAATTTTAGACATTAGCCAATAGGCTATTGTGGCTATTTGAGCATAATGGAGGCCTACCAACAAAACCAATGGAGCAAATCCCATAACATTTTCACATGGAAATAGCTATATCTATGATATAGCCTACAGTAGCCTAATATGTGGTGTTCAATGCAGGCCTACATTGCATTAAGGGCTTGATATCAGTTAATAATGTTTTACTTGATCTGTAACACCATGGGCCAAATAGGTGACTGTAAATTGTGTTGTATGATCCAAGAAACCACTTTATAAAATAAAAATAATTATTAAAAGTAATTATTAAGCCTATTGGCTTATTTGCATATTCAAGCTTGTCTCAAAATGCAACACTACCCCTTTAAGTCATTTTACCTTACTGGCTTTTCAACGACAGCTTGAAATGTAGTCTACATGTTTTGTGCTCTTGTAGGAAGCAGTAACTCCCCATTTGCTAACCTATATCTATCTATAACTGGGCAAATAACTCACTAACTATCAAGGAATATCAACAAATGTGCCCCCAAAATCACAGACTCATTCTTGCAAAGTTAGATCTGTTTTGGTTTGTTGCATTGAAAAGGGCCTCATATAATGTTGATTCGATCACAGAAAAAACATTGATCTATATAGTGCAAACTAATAGGGCGAGCTCTGAAGTTCTATCTCTTGCGTCTCTGCACGCGACACGGCATTTCTTCTTCCGCACTCCAACTAGACAAAAGGAACACCTATGTGAGAATGCTATTCATTGACTACAGCTCAGCGTTCAACACCATAGTGCCCTCAAAGCTCATCACTAAGCTAAGGACCCTGGGACTAAACTCCTCCCCCTGCAACTGGTTCCTGGACTTCCTGACGGGCTGCCCCCAGGTGGTAAGGGTAGGTAACAACACATCCGCCACGCTGGTCCTCAACACGGGGGCCCCTCAAGGGTGTGTGCTCAGTCCCATCCTGTACTCCCTGTTCACTCATGACTACATGGCACGAATCCAACACCATCATTGAGTTTTCCGATGACACAACAGTGGTAGGGCTGATCACCGTGAACAATGACACAACCTATAGGGAGGAGGTCAGAGACCTGACCGTGTGGTGCCAGGACAACAACCCCTCCTCTCAACGTGATCAAGACAAAGGAGATGTTTGTGGACTACAGGAAAAGGAGGACCGAGCACGCCCCCATTCTCATCGACGGGGCTGCAGTGGATCAGGTTGAGAGCTTTAAGTTCCTTAGCGTCCACATCACCAACAAACTATCATGGTCCAAACACACCAAGACAGTTGTGAAGAGGGCTGCGCCACCGAGAGCGTCCTGACTGGTTGCCTCATTGCCTGGTATGGCAACTGCTCGGCCTCTGACCGCAAGGCACTACAGAGGGTAGTGCGTACGGCCCAGTTCATCACTGGGGCCAAGCTTCCTGCCATCCAGGACCTCTATACCAGGCGGTGTCAGAGGAAGGCCCTAACTATTGTCAAGGCTCTAGCCACACTAGTCATAGACTGTTCTCTCTGCTACCGCAGGGCAAGCGGTACCAGAGCACCTAGTCTAGGTCCAAAAGACAACTTCCTCTGTCCAGTGTCTTGTTCTTTTTTCCGTCTTAATCTTTTCTTTTTATTGGCCAGTCTGAGATGTGGCTTTTTCTTTGCAACTCTGCCTAGAAGGCCAGCATCCCGGAGCCGCCTTTTCACTGTTGACGTTGAGACTGGTGTTTTGCGGGTACAAGTTGTGTGGGAAAAATATTATTTGTATTTTATTTTGTTATTTCATATTCTTAGCTTACTATAAAATATATGTGTGTTAATTGTGATCAGGGTAGGCTAAGTGTGTCTGGTCTGTTTAATTAACAAAGTAACTAGGCCTATTGATTTAATGTGCATGGTGCCACCAGTAACGTAATTACAGTATGCCATTCGATTCTTTTGAAAATACATTTTATTGATCTTATGTTTCTTATGACCTGCCTTTTGTGATGGTATATATCCAATGGATTTAATTTAAAATAGATGTCGACCCACATCGGCCCACGTCTACTCTCACTTCTATTCTTGCCGGCATGTACACGGGAGATATAAAAGGCTCATCTCGACAAGAACGTGGTAAAAATGGGACTGTAAGCCTCCCGAGTGGCGCAGTGGTCTAAGACACTACATTGCAAAGCTAGCTGTGCCACTAGAGATCCTGGTTCGTCCAAGTTAGGGGAGGCTTTTGCCGGCAGGGATGTTCTTGTCCCATCGTACACTAGCGACTCCTGTGGCGGGCCGGGCGCAATGCATCCTGACACGGTCACCAGGTGTGCGGTGTTTCCTCCGACGCATTGGTGCGGCTGGCTTCCGGCTTAAGCGGGCATTGTGTCAAGAAGCAGTGCGGCTTGGCTGAGTTGTGTTTCGGAGGACGCACGGCTCTCGACCTTCGCTGCAACTCCAGTACGTACTCGTGAGAGACGAAGGAACAAGACTGTAACTACCAATTGGATACCACGAAATTGGGGAGAAAATGTATATTTTTTTTAATAAATTGGGCTGTATGAATTAGGTTCTAAAAAAACACGAGCAGATTTTTTTTTTTACAGGCATCATACCATAAAGTAAAGTGTTTATGAAAGGGATAATAGACTGCCATACACCGGCCCCTGCTGTCCAGATATCTGAAAATAAATGTAATGATTTTATTCGAATATTGAAAACATTTCAAATGCCTATCCCGTGTGTGTGTGTGTGTGTGTGTGTGTGTGTCGCATGTGTGAGGACTTGGGAAATGAGGACCATGTGATGCTGGTCGTTAAACAAATTCATCTAAAATGCGTCGATGAAGTGAATCGACCAACATTCAGCTCCAAGCTGATTTCATGCTCTGCTCAAGTAAACGTTTCCTCTTTACTCCTGTCTCTGTGTAACCTTTCCCAAATGTTTCCCCTTCCCAGGTGAAGGACACTGTAGGCTATGACACCCTGGGTCACTGTTTCTTCCTGGAGGATGGGATAGAGCAGAGGAACACATTCTTCCACAACCTGGGTTTGGTGACCCGACCGGGAACGCTCCTGCCCACCGATCGCAATGAGACCATGTGCACCAGCATCCGAGACAAAGTGTACAAGAACTACACACCTTCACCGAGCATGGAGTGCAAGTAAGACTTTTCTGGCCACGGATAGAAAGAGTGAACATGTGACAGAGGGGAATAATAAAGGAACAGAAAGCAAGTGAAGAGGCAGACATTTGAAAAGATAATGGCTCAAAATAAAATAGTTATAAAGTGGAGGTATACACTGAGTAGACTGACCAGGTGAATCCAGGTGAAAGTAATGAGCCCTTATTGATGTCACCTGTTAAATCCATTTCAACCAGTTTAGATGAATGGGAGGAGACAGGTTAAAGAAGGATATTTAAGCCTTGAGACAATTGAGACATGGACTGTGTGTATGTGTGCCATTCAGAGGGTGAATGGGCAAGACAAAATATAAAAAGTGCCTTTCAAAGTGCCTTTGAACGGGGTATGGTAGTAGGTACCAGGCACACTGGTTTTGAGTGTGTCAAGAACTGCAACACTGGTAGGTTTTTCACACTCAACAGTTTTCTGTGTATATCAAGAATTATCCACCACCTAAAGGACATCCAGCCAACTTGACACAACTGTGGGAAGCATTTGAGTCAACACTTTCGACACCTTGTAGAGTCCATGCCCTGATGAATTGAGGCTCTTCTGAGGGCAAACGGGGGTGCAACTCAATATTCAGAAGGTGTAACCTAATGTTTTGTACATTGTGTGTATATATATGTGTGTGTGTGTGTGCACGTGCGCATAATGAGTTAGATTAAGTGTATGTGCAGCTTTATTGGACAGGCTTACCGTGAGAGAAGACAGAGGGATCATGTCCTCTGTGTGAGAGTGATAGGGTGGTAGTAGTCTTGTACCTGCAATAACAACCACCCCGCTGCATGGGATGTGTTTGTGTTTCTGGGGGAGGTTGAAAAGGAGGTCTGTTTGGGGAGCAGCAGGCGCTGTATTTGGAGGAGTGTGTATGCGCGTGCGTGTGTTGGCAGACCTGTCACTGTACAGGATTTATGTGGGAGAGATGGATTATTCCATGGATAACAACAGTCAGGGTTCTGTTTCTGCTTCATATTAAACTCGTATATCCTGATACTAACAATCACTCACGCCTGGAGACATCTTCTTCAATGCCCCTCCTCCTCCCCGTGTGTGTGTGTGTATTGGTGTGCGTGTGTTTGTTCTAGGGCAGTGTCTACGTTCTGGATCGCCAACCCCAACAATAACCTCATAAGCAACGCTGCTGCTGGCTCCCAGGTAAGACTATAATGATCTACGCCAAACACCAAAGCAACCACTGATTAATTAATGAATAGCAATTAGCAGGGGACTGATATTGTATATCTGGTACGGTTGTATTGCTCCCCTCATCCCAGACATCAGTCATTTATAATTTTGATCTAATGGATGGTCAGTCCTTGTATCCATAGCTCTATGAATTTGAGTGGTTACACATCTCCAGGCCATCGCTCAGCCATTTCGTTGTTGTTTTAATTACGAACTGCAGCTTTATGGTTTAGCAACTCATTCGGATGTAAAACTGTGGCTCACCGGTTCATCTCATGTGATCTGGGGAGATATTGTCTTCCTACTCTTACATCAACAGCAATAAATGATGACTTGAACTGGGGGATTATGTTCAACATCGTTACTCTACTGCTCAAGTTCAGGCACAATTGTGTGAATGTGTAAGCGCAGTACTCAATGCTCAAGGATCATTCTTTTTTCTTCACCCCATTGTCAAAGCCACAAATTTAAATCAAATGTTATTTGTCACATGTGCCAAATACAGCTGGTGTAGACCTTACAGTGAAATGCTTACTTACAAGCCCTTAACCAACAATGCAGTTTTAAGAAAAATACCAAAAATAAATAAATAAATGTAACAAATAATTAAGAGCAGCAGTAAAATCTCAATAGCAAGGCTATATACAGGGGGTACCGGTACAGAGTCAATGTGTGGGGCCGCCGGTTAGTTTAGGTAATATATGCATGTAGGTAAAGTTATTTAAGTGACTTATGCATAGATAATAACAGAGTAGCAGCAGCGTAAAAGAGTGAGGGGGCAGGCATTGCAAATAGTCTGGGTAGCTATTTGATTAGATGTTCAGTAGTCTTATGGCTTGGGTGTTTAGAAGCCTCTTGGACCTAGACTTGGCGCTCCGGTACCGCTTGCCGTGCGGTAACAGAGAGAACAGTCTATGACTAGGGTGGCTGGAGTCTTTGCCAATTTTTAGGCCCTTCCTCTGACACCGCCTGGTATAGATGTCCTGGATGGCAGGAAGCTTGGCCCCAGTGATGTATTGGGCCGTACGCACTACCCTCTGTAGTGCCTTGCAGTCGGAGGCAAAGCAGTTGCCATACCAGGCAGTGATGCAACCAGTCAGGATGCTCTCGATGGTGCAGCTGTAGAACCTTTTGAGGATCTGAGGACCCATGCCAAATCTTTTCAGTCTCATGAGGGTGAATAGGTTTTGTCATGCCCTCTTCGCGACTGTCTTGGTGTGCTTGGACCATGTTAGTTTGTTGGTGATGTGGACGCCAAGGAACCTGAAGCTCTCAACCTGCTCCAGGAGTCACATGTGATATCTCAGACACCATGTGATATCTCAGACACCAATTGAGGAGTCACATGTGATATCTCAGACACCATTGGCCCAATTTTGACACAACTTGGGTGAATGATGCGTCTTTACAAAAATATGCTGATTGGCTGCATCATTCGTAGGGGACAACATGTTTACTGTTGCCTTGTTTTATTCTTCTCCTTTTTCTCCCTTCTCTGCCACCCCTCCCCATGTCATCCTAAAGGATGCAGGGATATGGTATGTGTTCCACAGCTCATCCACAGGGGACTCTCATGGGCTGGTTCCAGAGACCCGGGCAGAGCTGACCCCTCTGGGGATCTTCTACAACAACCGTGTGCACTCCAACTTTAAGGTACCACTCACTGGCAGCACTGTGTGAAAGACAAACACACCTCGGGTTCTATGTGGCTCAGCTGGAAAAAGCATGGCGCTAACAGAGCCGAGGTCTTGGTGTTCAATTCCTGCAGGGATCACATATACATACCAGTAAGAGCGCTTCCAGTTGTCTGATTTCATACAGTATTCCAGCTCTTACTCTAAACCACAAAGGGTACACGCGCACACACTTACCTCACTCGCCACAGAAGCGTGCACACACAGACACGCACACACTAGCCTTTACAATAGGCCTCTGTTTCTCTGGCTCAATAAATTAGGTCAGGTGAACTGGGAGCCCTTTGTCCACTCTGTCCACAAGTGCCTCTCTCATAAGGAGTGTGCTTACAGTCTCAAGACTATGCTCCAATTATAAACCTGTGGTATATACTGTCTCAATGCATTGCATTCACACTTGAACTGCACATACAAACACGCTTAAACCCCAGACATATGACAATATGTCTGTTTCACAGAGCTGCAACTGTGAGTATACCTCTATACTATACTGTGCCTTTACGTCCGTACTTGTGACAGTAGTTCCCTTACCGATTTGTGTTACCTAGGCTGGGCTCTTCATTGATAAAGGTGTGAAGACCACCAACGCCAGTGCTGCAGACCCTCGGGAGTACCTGTGTCTGGACAACAATGCCAGGTAAGCACAGGTCAAACCACATAACATTTAGAACACACAGCTGAGCAAACTTTACAAAAAGGGACTATCTGGTCATTTATTCTCTGTGCTGGCTACACAGACTCTAATTTTGACATGAATGGATAAACAATTTGGCGTGTGGTAGAGATACCATGAAATTCCGCTGGCGCAAAGAGAGAAAATGCATGCATGCGGAATTACACTTATTTGACATAGCGATTTATTAGAGACCTGTTTATTTGTTCAAATGTGAAACTATGCCCGGCTGTTACAAGAGACCGGCGGTCCAGGGCTCTGAAGTGTGACAAAATATACTGAACAAAGATATAAACGCAACATGTAAAGGGTTGGTCCCATGTTTCATGAGCTGAAAAAAAGATCCCATAAATTATCCATACGCACAAAAATTATATTTCTCTCAAATTTTCTGCACAAACTTGTTTACATCCCTATTAGCCTCTACGGACTAGGGGGCAGTGTTCGGAAGAACGGAGAGTCTGACGTGCCCAAAGTAAACTGCCTGTTACTCAGGCCCAGAAGCTAGGATATGCATATAAGTAGTGCATATGGTAGTATTGGATAGAAAACCCTCTGAAGTTTCTAAAACTGTTAAAATAATGTCTGTGAGTATAACAGAACTGATAAGGCAGGCAAAAACCTGAGGAAAATCCACCCGGAAAATGTTTTTTTTTTTTAGGTCACTGTCATTCCATTGACTTGCTATTGACTATAGAGGGAATTAGCTCCCAGATTGCAGTTCGTATGGCTTCCACTAGATGTCAACAGTCTTTAGACTTGGTTTCAGGCTTGTTTTTGAAAAACAAACAAGAAATTGAAGTTCTTCCAAGTGGCTCATGAAACGGACAATACTGTTTTGCACTCCTCGTTATTTTTCTTTCCTATTGAACAGACTATTTTCCGTCTGAAATATTATCGTTTATTTAGATATTTGACAACCTGAGGATTAATTAGAAACATTGTTTGACTTGTTTGGACGAACTTTACCGGTACTTTTGGGATTTCTTCGTCTGCATGTTAAATGACTGGATTACAGAACTCCATGGCGCCAACTAAACGGACTTTTTGGGATATAGAAGGACTTTATCGAACAAAACGACCATTCTTTGTGTTCCTGGGACCCGTGGGATTACAAACAGAGGAAGATCTTCAAAGGTAAGTGATTTATTTTATCGCTATTTTGAACTTTGTAACGCCTGTGCTGGTTTGTATAATATGTTGTTGTGAGGCGCTGTCCTCAGACAATCGAATGTTCTGCTTTCGCTGTAAAGCCTATTGTAAATCCGACAACGCGGTTCGATTATCAAGATTCTAAGCTTTGAATGGTGTACAACACTTGTATTTTCATTGATGTTTAATATTACTATTTTTGTAATTTGAATTCAGCGCTCTGCATTTCACCGGATGTTGTCGTAGGTGGGATATGCTAATATGCTACGCTAGCGTCCCACCAATCCCTAAGAAGTTAGTGAGCATTTCTCCTTTGCCAAGATAATCCACCCACTTGACAGGTGTGTCATATCAAGAAACTGATTAAACAGCATGATCATTACACAGGTGCACCTTGTGCTGGGGACAATAAAACAGCATTTGAAAATTTGCAGTTTTGTCACACAACACAATGCCACAGATGTCTCAATTTTGAGCAATCACGCAATTGGCATGCTGACTGCAGAAATATCCAACAGAGCTGTTGCCAGAGAATTGAATGTTCATTTCTCTACCATAAGCCACCTCCAACGTCGTTTTACAGAATTTGGCAGTATGTCCAACCCGGCCTCACAACCACAGACCACATAACCACGCCAGCCCAGAACCTCCACACCAGGGTTGTTCACTTGCGGGATCATCTGGACCAGCCACCTGGACAGCGGTTGAAACTGAGTAGTATTTATATCTGTAAAAAAGCAATTTTTGTGGGGAAAAACTCATTCTGATTGGCTGGGCCTGGCTCCCCAGTGGGTGGGCCTATGCAGTCTCAGGTCCACCCATGGCTGTGACTCTGCCCAACCATGTGAAATCCATAGATCACATTTTATTGGTCACATACACAAATTTAGCAGATGTTATTGCGGGTGTAGTGAAATGCTGACAGTGCCGTAGTATCTAAAAACTATTCACAACAATACACACAACTATTCATGTGACATTGGGTGCTGTAGGTGTCCTGGAGGGCAGGTAGTTTGGCAGACTGCACCACCCTTTGGAGAGCCCTGCGGTTGTGGGCGGTGCAGTTGCCGACCAGGCAGTGATACAACCCGACAGGATGCTCTCAATTGTGCATCTGTAAAGGTTTTAGGGGCCAAGCCAATTTTCTCCAGACTCCTGAGGTTGAAGAGGCACTGTTGCGCCTTCTTCACCACACTGTCTGTGGGTGGACCATCAGATCGTCAGTGATGTGTACGGCGAGAAACTTGAAGCTTTCCACCTTCTCCGCTGCGTTCCAGTAGATGTGGATAGGGGCATGCTCCCTCTGCTGTTTCCTGAAGTCCACAATCAGCTACTTTGTTTTGTTGACGTTGAGTTAGATGTTATTTTCCTGCCACCACACACCCAGGGCCCTCAACTCCTCCCTGTAGGCTGTCTTGTCATTGTTGGTAACCAAGCCTACTACTGTTGTGTCGTCTGAAAACTTGGGGCCACGAAGTCATGGGTGAACAGGGAGTACAGGAGGGTGCTGAGCATGCATCCTTGTGGGGCCCCTGTGTTGAGGATCAGTGAAGTGGAGGTGTTGTTTGCTACCTTCACCACCTGGGGGTGGCCCGTCAGGAAGTCCAGGTCCCAGTTGCACAGGGCAGGATTCAGACCCAGGGTCCGAGCTTAATGATGAGCTTGGAGGGTACTATGGTGTTGAATGCTGAGCTATAGTCAATGAACAGCATTCTTACATAGCTATTCCTCTTGTCCAGATGGGATAGGGCAGTGTGCAGGACGATGGCGATTGCATCATCTGTGGATGTATTGGGGCAAGTAAGTTGTAAGCAAATTGAAGTGGATCTAGGGTGTCAGGTAAGGTAGAGGTGATATGATCCTTAACTACTTACGGAGTGGTGGGGTGCTAGCTGCCTCCTGTGGCTGCTTGCTTCCAGTTACCGGGCCAAACACACCAAGCCCCACCCCCTGTCACTCAAGCAGGCAGCACACAGTTCCTTCATGCTGTTTAACCCCCCAGCATGCTGTCAATTCACGCACTTAACATATTCAGGAATGTTGTTCCTAAATATGAATCCACGTTTTCTCTATTATACTATACGTTTGTATCTTGCTCTCTGCAAAACGTGAGTTAGTTAGTCTAAGGAAGATAGCATGTGCCTAAAATAATGCTAATCGCTAATGCTAATCGCCAACTAGCTAGCTGGCTAGCTAAATGCTATTTAGCTAAATGCACTAGCTAGGGCAAAGTCAACGTTAGCTCTAATACAGGTTGTTACCAGTGGTGGTGTAGATCAGTATGTTGTTTATGCAATGGCATGTTCCGAATCAGCCTATTCTTTGTCTAAATGCAACATCTATTCAAATGTGATTAGGGTCCCCTGGGAAACACTGACCCAACACTTTGGTCCCTACCTGTCATAACTCCTTCCTGACTTTTTAATTTATTGTCATGCCAAACAACACCAACCATTTAAATATAATGATTATTCTAATTCTATGATTCCAACAGTTCACCCAAGTGTTTTGATCTACAGGTAACTGCCAACATAAATAAAACACCAACATTGTGTCTTAATAGCGCATAGGGCCACACACACACACACACACACACACACACCCTTTAAACCTCTTATGCTCCTTTTGAGTCCCCTATTTCAAAGTCACTGAGATCTCTTCTTCTAGCCATGGTAGGCAAAATAATGGGCAACTGGGAATTCTTATACATGACCCAATGTTAATTGCTTAATTAACTCAGGAACCACACCTGTGTGGAAGCTCCTGCTTTCAATATACTTTGTCCCTCATTTAATCAAATATTTCCTTTATTTTCGGAGTTACCTGTATATCGCAAGTCAAATCGCAATATTTGGTTGAACAATCTCAGTTAGATTTCCTACCCACATCGTGTAGCCCTACTAACAACCTGGTAACTTTACCAGTATATGCAAACATTTGGCAACACAGAAAGAAAGGAAAAGTGATATCCTCTTCAGGAGATGTGCTTCAAAAGTAAGTAGGATTCATATAGTCCCAATGTAGGCTATATCTCAATAAAAGAAATATCAATATAATTCTGGTGCTTCTAAATTGTGGAGCTCCTAACTTTAGGAGCACCAGTGCTACCAATGAATAATGTTAACTTAGAGCCCTGCCCGGCACTTGTAAAAGACTCGTTCAATGGAAGTTTTACCGTAGATGGTATTTGTCTAATCTACAGTCTATATGTGTACTTATTCTGGTAGTCTATGGTTAAGTTTCCTTAGATGGTCGGTAGTTTAAATGGTTTAGTCTTGGTCTGTACTGTATTTGTATGGTCTGTACTGGGCCCGGTTTCCTAATAGCAATTGAATTTAGGCTTACGAGTGTTTTTAACGCTGCATCGTTCCTACAACAGCCAAAGATGTACCATGTGATTCCCAAAACAACATCTAGAAAGAACCTTAGCTAAGTGAGTCGTTGAGACGTGTGTTGATACTGAAAGGATCTAAAGAAAGGCAGCGCTGATCTCAGATCAGTGTTCTTCCTTTCAAATCTTACCTTAACATTATAATTATTTGAAAATACTGACGACCTATCAGCTCCTAGAGTTATATTATCACCTGGCTGCAAATATTGAGGCTGCTTATTCTAATGTTTAGCCTACCCTATAATAATGCAGAAAATTGTAGAGTTGGCACATCATTACGCACATGTTACACATTAAATACAGTGGGGGAAAAAAGTATTTAGTCAGCCACCAATTGTGCAAGTTCTACCCCCATGCTTCACAGTAGGTATGGTGTTCTTTGGATGCAACTCAGCATTCTTTGTCCTCCAAACACGACGAGTTGAGTTTTTACCAAAAAGTTCTATTTTGGTTTCATCTGACATTCTCCCAATCCTCATCTGGATCATCCAAATGCTCTCTAGCAAACTTTAGACGGGCCTGAACATGTACTGGCTTAAGCAGGGGGACACGTCTGGCACTGCAGGATTTGAGTCCCTGGCGGCGTAGTGTGTTACTGATGGTAGGCTTTGTTACTTTGGTCCCAGCTCTCTGCAGGTCATTCACTAGGTCCCCCCGTGTGGTTCTGGGATTTTGCTCACCGTTCTTGTGATCATTTTGACCCCACGGGGTGAGATCTTGCGTGGAGCCCCAGATCGAGGAAGATTATCAGTGGTCTTGTATGTCTTCCATTTCCTAATAAATGCTCCCACAGTTGATTTCTTCAAACCAAGCTGCTTACCTATTGCAGATTCAGTCTTCCCAACCTGGTGCAGGTCTACAATTTTGTTTCTGGTGTCCTTTGACAGCTCTTTGGTCTTGGCCATAGTGGAGTTTTGAGTGTGACTGTTTGAGGTTGTGGACAGGTGGCTTTTATACTGATAACAAGTTCAAACAGGTGCCATTAATACAGGTAATGAGTGGAGGACAGAGGAGCCTCTTAAAGAAGAAGTTACAGGTCTGTGAGAGCCAGAAATCTTGCTTGTTTGTATGTGACCAAATACTTATTTTCCACCATAATTTGCAAATAAATTCATTAAAAATCCTACAATGTGATTTTCTGGATTTCTTTTCCTCCTTTTGTCTGTCATAGTTGAAGTGTACCTATGATGAAAATTACAGGCCTCTCTCATCTTTTTAAGTGAGAGAACTTGCACAATTGGTGGCTGACTAAATACTTTTTTTCCCCACTGTATATTGAGGCAAAAATTACAGATAGTAGCCTTCAATTAGCAAAATAGAACTCAATTGAATGCACATGAAATTGATTTAAATGTAACTTTAAATATAGTCCCATGTAGGGTAGTGTATTTGTATTTTAATGCAGTCATTTTTTTTTTAATGTTAGGCAGAATCTTCTGTGTATAAAATTCTAATGACGACGTTAGCTGGTCTACAAATGGTCCGAGGCAGTTGTTAGATGACTAGCGTTTTTTTGGCATGATTGTTTTGGGAAACAGTTCAGAGATTTAACGATGCTCCTACGAAGGTTCTTACGATGATCTTAGCCTTAAGATGCTTTTTGGAAACCAGGCCCTGTACTGTACTTGGATAGTCTGTACTGGTCTGTACGGTACTTGGATAGTCTGTACGGTACTTGTACTGTAGTCTGGAGGGTCTGGCAGTTTTTTGTTTACAGAGAAAACAAGGCTCCACAGATAGTTTCCACTCTGCAGCAGTCTGTCCAAATACAAGCCTCGGATTCAACAGATGGAAAATAGCTTAGGCCTTCCTCCAAGACCACTGCCCACACTGTGTGTGTTTAGTGGTTGTGTGTATAGGTGAGTTTGTGTGTGTAGTGTTTGTCTGTGGCTATTTGAGAGAGTGCTGTGTGTCAGAGAGAGATTAAAAGTGTGTGTGTGTTTCTATGCTCATATTACATATGGGTCCGTTTCAGGTTCCGTCCACATGAGAATGCAGACTCAAACCGGCCACGGGTGGCTGCTCTCATCGACACACTCATCGCCTTCAAGAACAATGACCTTGGAGCCTGGATACGTGGCGGTGACATCACCATTCAAAACTCTGGGTGAGTGCTGTGATGTCAACACATTGAGCCCATGATTAATGCGCTTACATTCATCATTGTTCATCAATGTCCTGTGCAGTAGTCATATCATGGGTTGTCTCTTAGGTTTGCTGTATGATTGGCACAGAGTTAAGTGTCTCAAATGTTAACCAGGAGTTACCGTAGCAACTTGTATTACAATCAGTAGTTAGCATGCTATGCTAACATGTAAACAAGCTGCCATCTCTATGTGTAAGCTATCATTGGGCTATGTGTAGCCTATTAACATGTTGCTAATAGTTTAATTTGGCTAGGAGTTCCTATTTCTCAGTTCGCAAGGCCATAGATGACAGTGAACCAGTGACTCCTCCATTGCTGGGTTTTCACCATAATTACTGATGCATTTATTCTCTCTGGTTATAGATTTGCAGACAATGGGGTGGGACTCTCCTTTGCGAGGTATGTACCAAGGCTCCTGTGTATGTTTCTATATCTGTGCATACCCCCACACACACACATTTGCTCAAAAACACATCCCCTGCCTGTTGTCTTCTGTTAGTGATGGTAGCTACCCTAAGGATGAGGGCTCCAGTCAGGAGGTGACCCAGTCTCTGTTTGTGGGAGAGAGCCGGAACCGCGGTTCCAACGGAGGCCAGAACAAGTACTGGGGCCAGGGAGGAGCAGATGGCAAGATGAGGACACTACCCAGGAACAGGTGTGTGTGTGTGTGTAATAAAAAACATAGTGTTCGAAAGGGGGTGATCAAGTGTGTTGCTCTTGGAAGGGAAGTACCGCTTCCTGTAATAGGATGAATGGTTTTGCTGTGTCACTTCCTGTGTTTCCTGTTAAACAATTTACTAGATCGGTGTAGTAAGCCTTATATGACAGAGACCGAAAGGGGGAAAAAAACCTGTCTTAGAAATAGAGGTTGACCGATTAATCGACATGGCTGATTAACCTCTCAGGGATTGCTGGGGCGCTAGCGCCCCAATCCCGACACTACCAGGTGAAATGCAAGGCGCCAAATTCAAAATCCAAAAGTTGAATTATTAAACATCCACCAATATACAAGTGTTCCATACTCATCAAAAGCTCTGTTTCTTGGCAATATCACAGCGTTGTCAGATTTCAAAAAGCTTTACGGCGAAAGCAGCACATTTGATTGTTTGAGGGTAGCACCTCACATATTTTTCCCATAGCCATAAATCCATTAGCCATCATGGCACACACATAACACATTTCACAGCGAAAACAAATCAATTACCTGTTGAAGAACTTCTGCTGAGGTCATCCTAAGTGTCCAACGAAGACAATCCATGGTTCTTTTGTTAGAAAAAGTAATGTATTTCATCCATAAATCTCCATTTGGTTTTGGCGCTGCTATAATCAGAAACGACAGCCTCCACTCCTCCATTGAAACGTGACGAGAACTTCGTTCATCTTATACCTATAAACTTGTCCAAGAACAATCAAACATAGTTTTAAATGTATCCTTAGGAATACTTTTACGTATATTTACTATTATAAATCAACCGAATATAAACTGATCGATAAAGACAGTAAAAAAGACACTGCGCGCCTTGTCGGGAGCGCGCGCTGGGTACTGTTGACATAAAAAGTACACTTCCTGGTTTGCTCTTATTCTCTGGTCTAAAGCATCCAAAATGAAAATTTACACTGTCTCGAGACTGTTGACATCTAAAGGAAGCGATGGGTACTGCATTCATATGCCCTTATATGGTCATTTTCATGAGGGAGGGGTTCCAAATGAGCAATGTGTCAAAATCACTTTTTCCAGGACAGAAATTCCTCAGGGCTTCGCCTGCCATATGCGTTCTGTTTTACTCACAGACAAATGGTTAACACTTTTGGAAAATTCAGAGTGTTTCCTATCCAATGGTACTAAATATGTGCATATCCTATTTTCTGGGCCTGAATGGGAGGCATTTTACTTTGGGCACGCCAGGCTCTCCAAAACCGTCACCTCGGGAGCCACTCCCTAAGAAGTTAATTAGGGCCGATTTCAAGTTTTCATAGCAATCGGTAATCGGCATTTTTGGATGCAGATTATGGCCGATTACATTGCAATCCAGAATGCGTGGCAGGCTAACCACCTGTTACGCGAGTGCAGCATCAAAAGGACCTTGTGGCTGCAAGGAGCCAAGGTAAGTTGCTAGCTAGCATTAAACTTCTCTTATAAAAAACAATCAATCTTAACATAATCACTAGACATGGTTGATGATATTAATAGGGTAACTAGCTTGTCCTGTGTTGCATATAATCAATGCGGTGCCTGGTAATTTATCATCGAATCACAGCCTACTTCAACTTCGCCAAACGGGTAATGATTTAGCAGAAGCGCATTTGCGAAAAAGCTCAATGGTTGCACAAATGTACCTAACCATAAACATCAATGCCTTTCTTAAAATCAATACACAGAAGTATATTTTTTTTAAACCTGCATATTTAGTTAAAAGAAATTCATGTTAACAGGCAATATTAACTAGGGGCATTGTGTCACTTCTCTTGCGTTCAGTGCAAGCAGAGTCAGGGTATATGCAGCAGTTTGGGCCGCCTGGCTTGTTGCGAACTGTGTGAAGACAATTTCTTCCTAACAAAGACCGTAATTTTTTTGCCAGAATTTTACATAATTATGACAACATTGACAGTTGTGCAATGTAACAGCAATATTTAGACTTAGGGTTCCCACCCGTTCGATAAAATACGGAACGGTATTTCACTGATAGAGTAAATGTTTTGTTTTTCTAAATGATAATTTCCGGATTTTACCATATTAATGACCTAAGGCTCGAATTTCTGTGTATTTATTATATTATAATTAAGTCTATGATTTGATATTTGATAGAGCAGTCTGACTGAGCGGTGGTAGGCAGCAGCAGGCTCGTAAGCATTAATTCAAACAGCACTTTACTGCGTTTTCCAGCAGCTCTTAGCAATGCTTGAGGCACAGCGCTGTTTATGACTTCATAATTCCTGTAATAACTACAACCTAAAACTTCTTAACTGGGAATATTGAAGACCCATGTTAAAAAGAACCACTAGCTTTCATATGTTCTCATGTTCATTGTGTTCATTGTTCATATATAACAATATCGGCAGATTAATCGGTATTGGCTTTTTTTGGTCCTCCAATAATCAATATCGGCATTGAAAAATCATAATCGGTCGACCTCTACTTAGAAATCATTCACCAATTAAAGTCGGAGAAAATGTAAGATAGTCACGGATAACAGTTGCACAGGAGCACTCAGATCAGGGACAGGGAGCAGGCTGTCAGCCACCCACCCAAAGTCAGAGAGATGGGCCTCTTGGTCATGTTCATTAAAGGGGCAATACACAAATGCTACATACATTTTGGGACTTAGAAATTAATAATATAATGTGCTTCCAGAAAGTATTCATACCCCTTGACTTATTCCACATTTTGTTGTGTTACAGCCTGTTATAGAAATTTCGTTCTCAATGTTCATAAACTGAACTCCAATTAAACAATCTCTGTCTGTTACCCAGTATTTGTAAGATACTGGTTGAAATGAGACAGAGGCCCAATCTATAATGATCAAATGTGGATTATTTATTCACGGGAGAGCTCTGAGCTCTAAAAGGTGTACACAGTCTTTTATATGGTACAATGTTGAAACACAAAGATGCAAAATTCCCACCTCTTCCCCCACCCTCTCCAAGAACATAGTGGTTCCCACAGCCTTATCACAATCTTTGCAAATAAGTCAAACTTGTGAGGTGTTGGGAGGTTCTTCTCAAGGACGGGCCTCTCGCATGTGTCTGGTAGAATCAAAGAATTCTTTGTTCACACAGACACCCCCTAAATGAAGTCATACTTCTGCACACCAAGTTAATATCTAGACACACACACATATTAATTGGACTGCCATTTGTCTTGTAACCCTCTCTATTGCATACATTTTCAGAATGGAATGTTCTTAGATGTACAAACATTTAGTCATAACCATAAAATCTATAACACAGCCTGAAATCAAAAATGGATGAAAAGAAATGTCTCCCCCATCTACACACAGTACCCCATAATGACACGGTGAAACATATATACAGTTGAAGTCAGAAGTTTACATACACTTAGGTTGGAGTCATTAAAACTCGGTTTTCAACCACTCCACAAATTTCTTGTTAACGCACTATAGTTTTGGCAAGTCGGTTAGGACATCTACATTGTGCATGACTGCACATGGGGACAAAGATCATACTTTTTGGAGAAATGTCCTCTGGTCTGATGAAACAGAAATAGAACTGTTTGGCCGTAATGACCATTGTTATGTTTGGAGGAAAAAGGGGGAGGCTTGTAAGCTGAAGAACACCATCCCAACCGTGAAGCACAGGGGTGGCAGCATCATGTTGTGGGGGTGCTTCGCTGCAGGAGGGACTGGTGCACTTCATAAAATAGATGGCATCATGAGGTAGGAAAATTCTGTGGATATATTGAAGCAACATCTCAAGACATCAGTCAGGAAGTTAAAGCTTGGTCGCAAATGGGTCTTCTAAATGGACAATAACCCCAAGCATACTTCCAAAGTTGTGACAAAATGTCTTAAGGACAACAAAGTCAAGTTATTGTAGTGGCCATCACAAAGCCCTGACCTCAATCCCATAGAACATTTGTGGGCAGAACAGAAAAAGCGTGTGCGAGCAAGGAGGCCTACAAACCTGACTCAGTTACACCAGCTCTGTCAGGAGGAATGGGCCAAAATTCCCCCAACTTATTGTGGGAAGCTTGTGGAAGGCTACCCGAAACGTTTGACCCAAGTTAAACAATTTAATGTATGTAAACTTCTGACCCACTGGGAATGTGATGAAAGAAATAAAAGCTGAAATAAATCATTCTCACCTATTATTCTGACATTTCACATTCTTAAAATAAAGTGGGGATCCTAACTGACCTAAGACAGAGAATTTTTACTAGGATTAAATGTCAGGAATTGTGAAAAACTGAGTTTAAATGTATTTGGCTAAGGTGTATGTAAACTTCTGACTTCAACTGTATATATTTTTTTTCTTCTCAAATGTATCTAAAATAAATTTTCAGAAATATATAATTTACATATGTATTCACACCCCTGAGTCAATACTTTGTATAAGCACATTTGTCAGCGATTACAGCTGTGAGTCTTTCCACACCTGGATTGTGCAACATTGGCAAATAATTTTTTTTCAAAATTCTTCAAGCTCTGTCAAATTGGTTGTTGATTATAGCTGGACAACCATTTGCAGGTCTTGCTATAGATTTTCAATAAGATTTGCTTCAATAAGAACTGTAACTCGGCCGCTCAGGAACATTCACTGTCTTCTTAGTAAGCAACTCCAGTGTAGATTTGGCCTTGTGTTTTAAGTTATTGTCCTGCTGAAAGGTGAATTCATCTTCCAGTGTCTGGTGGAAAGCAGACAACCAGGTTTTCCTCTAGGACTTTGCCTGTACTAAGCTCCATTCTGTTTTTTTTTTTATCCTGAAAAACTCCCTAGTCATTAACCATTACAAGCATACCCATAACATGATGCAGTCACTACTATGCTTGGAAATATGGAGAGTGATTGTGTTTTATTGGATTTGCCCCAAACATAACAATTTGTATTCAGTCCAAAAAGTGAATTGCTTTGCCACATTTTTGTGCATTATTACTTTAGTGCCTTATAGCAGGATGCATGTTTTAGAATAGTTTTATTCTGTACAGGCTTCCATCTTTTCACTCTGTCAATTAGGTTAGTATTGTGGAGTAAATACAATGCTGATCCATCCTCAGTTTCCTATCGCGGCCTTTAATCTCTGTAACTGTTTTAAAGTCACCATTGGCCTCACAGTGAAATCCCTGAGTGGTTTCCTTCTTCTGGCACCTGAGTTAGGAAGGAGGCCTGTGTTTTTGTAGTGACTGGGTGTATTGATACACCAGCCAAAGTGTAATTGTAAACTTCACAATGCTCAAAGGGATTTTCAGTGTCTGTTTTTTTTTTTTTTTTACCCAGCTACCAATAGGTGCCCTTTTGCAAGGCATTGGAAAACCTCCCTGGTCTTTGTGGTTGAATCTATGTTTGAAATTCACTGCTCGACGGAGGGACCTTACAGATAATTGTATGTGTGGCGTACAGAGATGAGGTAGTCATTAAAGAATCATGTTAAACAATATTATTGCACTATGCATGCAACTTTCTGACTTGTTAAGCATATTTTTACTAATTTGTTTAATCTTGCCATATCAAAGGGGTTGAATACTTAATAATCTAATCCGAAAGCGATATAGTGAGGTTAATCCAAAGTAGATTGTTTCCAAAGGCAATAATCAGAGGCGTCATTGGGCACAGGAGACGAGAGGAAGAGTCAACAATAAGACCGCAATCGGAGGAAGGCTCCAGGCAGATGGCAACGCTCACAACAGCACAGTCAGTCAGCTACTGTAGCATGCTAGTACTAAGCTAAGGTTGAAAAACTATTGTAGCCTACTATACAGAAAACAGGACAAAGGGTTGACCAAAATAATTGGAGGACGAAAAACAAACAGAACAGACGAGGTACTAAACAATTAGAGCAGGCAGGAATGATTTTCCGCTTTCCTTTTGAGCCAGAGGCAAGCCTGCTGGTGCAGGAGAAGTCAGAGCTGCCTGGACTGGAGCTGCCGAGCAGGATCATGCGGCCTACACGTGTGGGGAATCTGATTGGTTGTTTACATCACACCTCCTCGTGATTGGTGGATTGTAGCTCACCAATGCCAACACTTGTTCTGCATGGCTAGTGGCCAGTTTGAGCTAGCTAATGCAGAGTATATTCTCCATATGATGTTGAGAAATAGTGCATTGTGAGTAGTTAAGCAGATATCCAGAAATAAGTTAGTAAATATTTTTTTTAAACATAACTATGTTTGTAGTTATAGGTAACCAGATCGTGTCTTTGACCACACTATGTTGTTACTTTGGTGAGTATAAACTCATGCTTCCTGCCCTTTAAACAAACTACAATTTATAAAGGAATTATAGAGCATTTATAAACTGTGCATAAGCACTACGTAAATGATTTTCAAATGATTTATACTACGTGAAGAATGATATAAAAGGTCATAACATCTGATGCCAAACCTGGCATGTCCCCTTTGCCACCCTTTATATAGCAGGACATTTCAAGGGTTTATTAAGGCTTAGAAGTTGTCGTTCATTTAAAGTGGTCGCTCTGGTCATGCTTGCCTGTGGCCACTACCTCTCTGGATATCTTAAAACGTGGGAGCAGCTAATTGCAGCATGCTCTAATTTCTCACCCTCGTTTTTGATGGCCCTGTTACCCCTCTCTGGGATTAATGGGCCTTTTTAGACACTTCCTGACCACCCTGTAACTGCTAGATGTTTGTGTTGTTGTCGCCGCTGATGAGGTCACATCCAGGATTTTTCCAGAGCGTGACACAACAATGTTCCCACTTAAATATCCTTCTGTTATCTAGTTTGACCCCGAGGACAGGCTTTTCCCGCTAAGACAACGAGCTGATAACCCTAGCAATAGGCCTAATGTTTCTCTCCAGTGTTATACAGTGGGGCAAAAAAGTATTTAGTCAGCCACCAATTGTGCAAGTTCTCTCACTTAAAAAGATGAGAGAGGCCTGTAATTTTCATCATAGGTACACTTCAACTATGACAGACAAAATGAGGAAAAAAAATCCAGAAAATCACATTGTAGGATTTTGAATGGATTTATTTGCAAATTATGGTGGAAAATAAGTATTTGGTCACATACAAACAAGCAAGATTTCTGGCTCTCACAGACCTGTAACTTCTTCTTTAAGAGGCTCCTCTGTCCTCCACTCGTTACCTGTATTAATGGCACCTGTTTGAACTTGTTATCAGTATAAAAGACACCTGTCCACAACCTCAAACAGTCACACTCCAAACTCCACTATGGCCAAGACCAAAGAGCTGTCAAAGGACACCAGAAACCAAATTGTAGACCTGCACCAGGTTGGGAAGACTGAATCTGCAATAGGTAAGCAGCTTGGTTTGAAGAAATCAACTGTGGGAGCAATTATTAGGAAATGGAAGACATACAAGACCACTGATAATCAATGATCCCAAACACACCGCCCGGGCAACGAAGGAGTGGCTTCGTAAGAAGCATTTCAAGGTCCTGGAGTGGCCTAGCCAGTCTCCAGATCTCAACCCCATAGAAAATCTTTGGAGGGAGTTGAAAGTCCGTGTTGCCCAGCGACAGCCCCAAAACATCACTGCTCTAGAGGAGATCTGCATGGAGGAATGGGCCAAAATACCAGCAACAGTGTGTGAAAACCTTGTGAAGACTTACAGAAAACGTTTGACCTCTGTCATTGCCAACAAAGGGTATATAACAAAGTATTGAGATAAACTTTTGTTATTGACCAAATACTTATTTTCCACCATAATTTGCAAATAAATAAATTAAAAATCCTACAATGTGATTTTCTGGATTTCTTTTTCTCATTTCGTCTGTCATAGTTGAAGTGTACCTATGATGAAAATTACAGGCCTCTCTCATCTTTTTAAGTTGGAGAACTTGCACAATTGGTGGCTGACTAAATACTTTTTTTGCCCCACTGTAAATAGCTATACATGACTTATAGGTTGTCAGCTGATCCATTCTGGAAGGTAATTTGAAGTTCATGCATGTTGTGTGACTCTCGCACTTATTTTTTCCAAGGACATTCCCAATCCGTGGCTTCCAGATCTACGATGGTCCTGTTCGGCTCACCCAGAGCACTTTCCGAAATTACGTCCCGACGATGGAGCGCTTCACCAGCGCGCGGTGGGCTTCAACCTGAAGAACACCTGGCAGCTCACACCACGCAACAACCTGTCCAAGCTCAGCTTCCAGCCCACTGTGAGTAGCTAGCACACCACTCCACCTTTCATCCTAGAAGTGGGCACTCATTCACTGCCCCTCATGCATAGAAAAGCATTGGATTGGTGCAAGCAAGGTGGTGCCATATTGTTTATGCCATATTCCTTACACCAATGAGTACTTTCATTTTAAATACGAGGGGGAGTGTACGAGTGCACACTTTGGGAGAAGGGCCATTGTTCTCCCCCTTCTTTTAAATACTGACGGAATAATGATGTTACGAAATATACAGTACCAGTCAAAAGTTTGGGCACCTACTCATTTCAGGGATTTCCTCTATTTTTACTAGTTTCTACGTTGTAGAACAAAAGTGAAGACATCAAACTATGAAATAACACATATGGAATCATGTAGTAACCAAACAATTGTTAAACAAATCTAAATATATTATACATTTTACATTCTTCAAAGTAGCCAACCTTTGCCTTGATGACAGCTTTGCACACTCTTGGCAATCTCTCAACCAACATCATCAGGTAGTCACCTGGAATGCATTTCAATTAACAAGTGTGCCTTGTTAAAAGTTAATATGTGGAATTTCTTTCCTTAATGCTTTTGAGCCAATCAGTTGTGTTGTGACAAGGTAGGGGTGGTATACAGAAAATAGCCCTGTTTGGTAAAAGACCAATTACATATTATGTCAAGAACAGCTCAAATAAGCAACAAAAAACGACAGTCCATCATTACTTTAAGACATGAAGGTCAGTCAATGCGGAAAATTTCAAGAACTTTGAAAGTTTCTTCAAGTGCAGTCGCAAAAACCATCAAGCGCTATGATGAAACTGGCTCTCATGAGGACCGCCGCAGGAAAGGAAGAGTTACCTCTGTTGCGAAGGATAAGTTAATTAGAGCTAACTGCACCACAGATTGCAGCCCAAATAAATGCTTCACGTAGTTCAAGTAACAGACACATCTCAACATCAACTGTTCAGAGGAGACTGTGTGATTTAGGCCTTCATGGTCGAATTGCTGCAAAGAAACCATTACTGAAGGACACCAATAAGAAGATAGACTTGCTTGGGACAAGAAACACAAGCAATGGACATTAGACCAGTGGAAATCTGTCCTTTGGTCTGATGAGTCAAAATTTGAGATTTTTAGTTCCAACCTCTTCGTCTTCGTGAGACGCAGAGTAGGTGAACGGATGATCTCTGCATGTGTGGTTCCCACCGTGAAGCATGGAGGAGGTTCGATGGTGTGAGGGTGTTTTGCTGGTGACACTGTCAGTGATTTATTTAGAATTCAAGGCACACCTAACCAGCATGGCTACCACAGCATTCAGCAGTGATACTCCATCCCATCTGGTTTGGGCTTAGTTGGACTATCATTTGTTTGTCAGCAGGACAATGACCCAAAACACACCTCCAGGCTGTGTAAAAGCTATTTGACCAAGGAGATCGATGGAGTGCTGCATCAGATGACCTGGCCTCCAAAATAACCCGACATCATCCCACTTGAGATGGTTTGGGATGAGTTGGACCACAGAGTGAAGGAAAAGTAGCCAGCAAGTACCCAGCATACAATGGTTGCTCAACTAAAAGTTGTGTGATTATGCTGCGCGCCCCCGGCCCCGCCACTCTGGCAACACTTTAATGGGCATTGCGCTATTTATGGAGCTGAATAGGGAAACGTCCCCGCTGTTCTGTTCTTAGTGCCAGTCTGCACGTTTCAACTAAACAATGTGACTAATAATGGCATCTTTATGCTTTCGTTAGTAAAATAATGATAAATTGTCTTTCAAAATGCTGATGTTTATTTAGTTATGGATCCATAATGAATTACTATGGGAATGAGACCAAGCCCATGCATCCACAGCTACACAAACGTAGTTTCAGTGTTATCTGAAAGCTTAGCAGTAAATGTCCAAGTTGATTTATAGTGGAATGTCTGACTAGTCTCTTATCTCTTACACTCCCCTGCAGAGTTCTGTCTTCACAGTCACACATTTCTCAACAGTTTCTTTATAAGAGGCCGAGAGACTAGAAAAGTACTGTGGAACAATATTAAACCTCATGAATATGTGTATATATATTGTTAATCTGTAGTCTAGGACCCTGTAAATGTAAGGAGGGAGGGGTCTTATAACCCTTCCCCTTCTATTAATGCAACATAAACATAATCAGTTATTATAATACATCAAACATTTGGTACAACCCCTGACATTTCCCCCTTTGAGACTATATAGTCTCACAGCTTCAATCATAATATTCTCCTCTGAAATCAAATAGATTAGGCAAATCCATTGGATCCATTTGATCCCAGGGATGGCCTGCTAACGGGAGAAACAACTCCTGAGGTTCCTGGAATGCTGTTGGGGGTGGGGTGAGTCTGTCTATACTCCCATTCCTCCTAAATCCTGGGAAGAACCACACGAGTTGAATAAACAATGGGATTAAGAAAAACCAGAAATGCACCAGTATCACCTTCAGCACGATTTGCATCAACCAACACCATCACTCCAGCATGTTCAAGAGCAGTTACAGTTTACAGTCATTTTCTTACAAATATAAACAGTAACCAAAATCACCAAACCTCCTACAAGTATAGGAGTAAACAATGAAAACAAGGTCAACAATTTTTCCCATCACATTTCCAAATGTAGCATTAAACCAGTCACCAATTTTGTCAAAACAGATTTTTCAGATTTTGAGAGAGTTTTACTAAGATCAGCAATCTTATCAGTTATTGCAGTCATATTCTCAGAGGAGTCAGGGAGGAGCATAGTACGTTACAGTGTCCTCCTTCCTTCGCCAAAAGTTAATCTAAAGCCAACTCATGGTGGGTGATGACTGCTTTCAGATTTTGGACATCTAATGAGAGTTGGCTAAATCCTCGGATCGTTAAATTCATATGGGCCTGTAAAGAGTAGGTTAAATTGTTTACCCACTTTCCCAGGACAGCCACACCCCAGGAAGGTATGACTGACATACCAAAAATCTCACCTGGGTGTAGGACATGACCATAGGCTTCCTGATTGTCTGGGCGGAGTCGTTTGGCACGCTGCAGTACCCCGGAGTTAGTTTTACCCGTCTCTTTGAAAAGATCGGTGACCGAAATTCTTAACTTGTACATTTCTGTTCTCCCCAAATAACAACATCCTCCCCATCCAGGAGGTATAGTGAGGTACCCCTTGTCACTGCATACCCACATTCATCCAAAAGGTGCTCCCATGCCTTCCTCTATCCTGGAAAGGTTTACACGTGTCACCTGTTACTGTAAGTCTAACACACTAAAATCCCCTTTAGCAACTGCCCACAGGTCCTAGTACTATACTCTTCTCTCAGTTGACCCATATATACATGACAAGCTCTAGTATCTCCCATATCTTCCCTCTACAACATTAGGTAAGTTTGCTCCCTTCTTGTGACCACCCCAACATACATGGGTCCCATAATCCCCAAATGTTCAACAGTCTTTTTAGCCAAGCACTTTATTATACATAAAGCAACAGCTTTATCATGGCAGACAGGAACATCATTACTTTACCCATCACGTTTCCAAATACACCATTAAATCAGTGTCCAATTTGGTCAAAGATGATGTTGACAGCTTTTCCCAGAGTACCTCCTAATTTTGCCAGGTCATTAATAATAACTGTCATGTTGTCAGAGGAGTCAGGAAGCAACATGACACAGTAATCATCATCGTCTATTTCAAGGAACCTATAGGCCCCTCTGTCTTTAGCCAATATGTGCCATTTTGTCTCTGGTCATTACTGCCTTCAAATTCTGCACATTTAGTGACAACTGAGTAAAACCCTGTACGGTCAAATTAGTAAGGGCCTGCATGGAGTATGTCAAATTGTTAATCCCCTTACCCTTTACTACAACTGGGTTCCCCACAGAAAGGCTGTGGAGGTGGGTTTCTGGAAAATCATTACCGTGTGCCAGATGTGCTCCCCTTCCCCTGTAATCCTATGTATGTCACTGCTTTCACCCATTTATTATTCTCCACATCCCGTCCACAAAGGGACCAGTAGAATTTGGAAAGCAATAAATACCCTGCATGGGTGTTTCCGTGGTTGCGATTTTCTTGTTTTACAACCATAGAATGTGTGTATGATGGTGACATCTGATGACTCTTCAGGTTCTGTGGCTGAACCCTCTGTTGGTTATTCTGGCCTTTGGTCTCGGCCCTCTGGCTGTGGTCTTCCCAGTTTCTCCTCTGGCCCTCCTCATCGGTGGTTCTCAGCCTCTTTCCTCCTCTGTGTCCTCCAAGCAGGACGGTTGCCAACCTGGGAGAAACCTGCGATGGGAGAGATTATGCCATCCGGACCTTTCCGCTACCCGGATTGCAGTTGGTGTTGCCATGGTCACCTGGAAGGGACTCATCCTTTGTGGCTCGTTCCATTTTCTTTTATGGACTCGTAGTCTCCTACGCAGATGGTCAGAGCATCCATCTGATCCTCACCTGGGATTGGTTCTGCTGCTTTCCTAGTGTGAGAGTGGAGAAAACTTACAACAGAAGTTAGTTCCTTTCATGTACTCAAGATGGTCACACTATGTCTCAGTTATGTCTATCTGTCAGTCAGTCATAGGTCTCACCCCTGGGGTGTTCATTGGTCTTCTTGTTAACATTTCATAAGGTGTACACCCAATACCTTTGTTAAGGCTGCTGCGCATTTTCATGAGGACAAGGGGCAATCCCTCTACCCATGTCATTCCTGTGGAATGGCATAGTTTGGCAAGGGAGCCTTTCATGGTCTGATTAGCCCTCTCAGTAACTCCCGTTACTCCGCGGGTGATAGATGGACACAAACTTCTGGTCAACACCCATAATTTTGGCAATTTGGGCAACCACATCTCCTATGAGATGGTTCGATCTATATAGGCTTTGATCTATATAGGCAGAACCATCAACAAACAGCACTATGTCAGAGTCAAGCAGAGGTTCATCAAACAAGTCTTTGTCCGGTACACATTCCTGGGCTGTCCTGATGTTATTGTTACTGATGATTTGCTCAGGGAAGCTCCAACAACTAGTCCACATTTGCTAAACAGGAACAGTGAGCTCTATTGTCTATTAGCAATGGTAGGTCATGTCCTTAACATTAAGAGTAACCATTGGCTCTTCTCTTCCATCATTGAATTCATACTGGAGCAGGGGAGTCGGGCACCTTCACTGTTAATTCTGAGGGAAATAAGAACTGTTGGTGTTCTGATTTCCCATTGGCCATGGCTGTCCTCTGTCATTAGCAAAGTTTCCTCTTCCTCTGCCAGGCCCAAAGTTTCCTCTGCCCCTGTTGTAACCTCTTCCTCTTTCATTCCCCCCACACTGCGAACTCACATGCCCAACAGCCCACAGGTCCAGCATTGAGTGTTGTTCCAGTCACGCTAGTGTCTTCCGGTCTGTTCCTTTTTGTGGAGTGAGTTGGGGTGGCGAGGGAAACTCCCTCCAGGAACTGTGCCTCCTTTTTCTTCCAGCACCATCATTCCCAACACAGTTTCTGATACAAGGGCACTTCTCTTCATCCCCTTCTCCTTGTCCATTCTTCCTGTCGGAATTATCTCCTTGACTAAATCCAACCTAGTCTTGTTGAATGAACCAGCCATTGGATATCTATTTTCTCTTGCCATTTCTTAAAAGTGAATGTAAATTCCACAGCAGGAAACTTCTTTTTCCTATATTCAAAAGGCGTGATAGGCTTTACTGCTCCTATCTCCTAATTCTGGTTTGACTGTGCCATGGTGCTCTGGCTTTTTATTTAGATAGTCTGCATGTAATGTGTTTTCTAATTTCGATAGGGTTATCCTAAAGTGTCAGTGTTTATGGAGTCCATAAACACAAACAACTTATTTTTATCTTAACAAGAAGAATTAGCAATGCAAACTGGTGGTATATGGACAACCCATTTTAAAACACTCCACAACACCGTTCAAATTGACACAAACGCAGAGCAATGCCAAATTCATGAGAAGTTAAATGGATTACAAAAAGCTATAAAGGACAAATCCATTGGACTCCCCAATTTCTGACCAGGAGCTCTATAAGAAACTTCAGGCCCTCAAATTTAAAAAAGCATGCAGACCTGGTAGCATCCTAAATGAGATGCTCAAATTCACTAGCAAAATGTCAATTGGCTATATTCAAACTGTTTATTTGATCCTGAGTGTAGGTTATTTCCCTGACATCTGGAATCAAGGACTCATAAGCCCAATCTTTAAGAACGGAGACAAATTTGACCCTAACAATTACAGAGGCATTTGTGTGAACAGTGACCTGGGGAAGGTTTTCTGTAGTATTATACATGTAAGAGTTCTAAACTTCCTTAATAAGCACACTGTCTTGAGTAAAAGCCAAATTGGATTTATGCCAAAACATCGCACGACTGATCATATTTACATCTTACACACCCTGATAGATAAACATGTCCACAAAAATACTACCAAAATATACACTTGCTTTATCGACTTCCAAAAAGCATTTGATTCTATTTGGCATACAGGACAGTTCTACAAAGTTATTGAAAGGGTGTTTATTAAAGGTGTTTATTAAAAATAATAATTCAAAAATAAAATAATAGGTCTCCCCCATGAGACCCTCTCCGGGTTACCGTTTTCTGGGCTCCAGGTTTTGCTGTATCCTGTGGAGATCAAAAACTCACTCCTGTTCCTTCGGTCACCGTCCCTCCAGCTATACGGGAGTCCTTTCTGCCCCCCAGTCTCCCTGTGTGCTGCCCTTCTGGCAGCTTTATGGGACTTGCACAGCTGGTGAGCAATCAGCCCTTGATTACTCACCAGCTCCCAATCAGCACCTATTAGTCCTGGCCAGAGAGCCCGTCGAGACCTGGCACGTCCAGCAGATGGCTGTGGATGACGATATCATCCAAATAGGTCGTTGCGTACTGCTGGTGGGGTCAAAGAACTTTGTTCATCAGCCACTGGAACGTGGGCGGGGCTCCATGGAGACCAAACGGGAGCACCCGGTACTGATACAACCCGTCTGGTGTCAAAAACGCCGTCTTCTCCCGGGAGGAGGCTGCCAACGGTACCTGCCAATATCCTTTGGTCAGGTCAAGGGTGCTGATGTACCGGGCCTTTCCCAATCGGTCGATGAGCTCGTCCACCCTCGGCATGGGATAGGAGTCGAACAAGCTGATGTCGTTCACCCCCTTGAAATCGTTACAGAAACGGAGGCTACCGTCCGGTTTGGGCACCAACACGATGGGGCTGCACCATGCACTGTGGGACTCTTCCATGACCCCCATCCTCAGCATAGCCTCCACTTCCTGTTTCACGGCCTTCCTTCCGGCCTATGGCCTCTTTCTTACCGTTTTGCCGGGTCAGGTACGGATGTGGTGTTCAATGAGGGATGTGCGGCCCGGCTTCTCGGAGAACACCGCCGTGTTTCCGATAGACAAGTTGCCTGAGCTCTTGCTTCTGGGCCGGGTCGAGGTCCTCATTGCTCGGCACCACCACTGGTAACCTTGGCGTCCTGTGTCCCGACCATAACATGGCCAAGGCTGTCCTCTCGTGCCACTTCAACAGGTTCACGTGGTAAATCTCTTTAGGTTTCCGTCTCCCCGGTTGCCATACACGGTAATTGACAGGTCCCAGCTTCTCGATCACCTCGTATGGTCCGTCCATTACTTTCGGCCACGGGGATTAAGACACGAACCCTGTCTCCCACCTGGAATTCTCGGGGCTGGGCTCCCCGATTTGTAGACCTGGGCTTGGGTGCGTTGGGCCTTCTCCATATGTTCCCTCACGACGGGCCATATGGCTGTCATCTGTTCCCTCATCATCTCCGCGTGCTCTACCACACTACGTAATGGGGTCGGTTGGGCTTCCCACACCACCTTTGCGAGGTCCAATAGGCCGCGTGGCCTCCTCCCACAGAGGAGTTTGAAAGGGGAAACCCCAGTGGAGGATTTGGGTACTTCTTGGATTGAGAACATTAGGTGGGGTAGTAGCTGGTCCCAGTTCTTCCCGTCCTGCTCGATGACCTTCCGCAGCATCTGTTTGAGCGTTTTATTAAAGCGCTCAACAAGCCCATCCATCTGAGGGTGAAAAACGGAGGTCCAGATCTGCTTGATCTGCAGGAGGGCACACAACTCTTTCATGAGGTGGGACATAAACTCCGTACCTTGGTCTGTCAAGATCTCGTTCGGGATGCCCACCCGGCTAAAGAGGTGGAACAGCTCCCGGGCGATTCCCTTGGATACCGCCACCCGTAGGGGAATGGCCTTGGGATACCAGGTGGCATAATCTACAATCACCAGGATGTACCGGTGTCCTTGTACTGTTTTTACCAGCGGTCCCACTATGTCCATGGCGATCCGTTAAATTCTTGATTTGGAAATGGGAAGTAGCTGTCCATCCACTGCTATCACCTGGGCTGCGGCGGCTTTCAAGTTCGGATCCTCCCACTGGGCCGTCCCGAATTGTCCCCTCAGTTGGCCCCCAGCGGGGGTCTCGACTGGCCCCTCAATATCAAGGAGGGGGAGGCTGGGCTCCTCCTCCAGTGATTCCCCAGGGGGTTCTGGTTCCGGCGCCCCCTCTGACTCCGACTCCGGAGCCGTAGACACCTGCTGGTTAACCGCTTGCTGCCAGGCCGCACAGGCTATTGGTCGTCCCTGTTCTCTTCTTCGGCCGGCTCGTACCTTTTTCCTAACTCATGGCCCCATAGGGCCGCGAACAGCAAACAATCCCATCCCACTAGGAGAGGTACCGGCAACTCTGGCACTGCACCTACCATCATCTGGCAGCTCCCTTGTGGCGTCACGATGTTGGTCCATACGGTTGGATACCGCTTTGTGTCACCGTGAACACAGGAAATGCCCTACCCCGTTCGGTCTCTTGTTTCAGTAGGCTCGTGGTTACGAGCATAACCATACTTCCGGAGTCTAATAGCGCTTCCGTGTCGCGTCCGTCAACCTTCACCGGGACCATGGGTGCAGTTGATTCGTGGTGCGCCCAACAGGAGGTGACATAGTTCACGGCGTGACCCACCTCGCCTCCGGGGCTAGCTGATGGCATCGACGACTCTCGAGCCGGGCAATTCCAGGCAATGTGCCCCCGGGCACCACTCTCAAAACACCTCCTTTGGTCTCCATCTACCTGGGGTCGTTGGTGACGGGTCGGCCCTACCCCAGTCGTCTCTCCACAGGTTTGCGGTCCTTTGGCCCTGCCGACTGTCGGTTCGGGATACACCATGGTGGGGCTGTCCTTCCGTCCCCTTGGACGGGTTGCAAACTCGTCCCAGCTCCCACTCAGCAGGGCCTGAGTGGTCTGATGCGTCTCCACTGCTTCCAGGAGGCCCTCCAAGGTCTGGGGTGCGCATAAACTCGCTGCCTTCTTCATGTCGTGGGGTAGCGCCCGTAAGAAGCGATCCAGGACTACTTTGTCAAGGATGGAGAGGGTGGATATGTCGGTTAGGAGCCATGCCCTGGTGATGCGCAGTAGGTCGCTCATCTGGGTTCGGGGGGATGTGTCTGGTATGAACCTCCAGTTGTGGAACCGTTGAGCCCGATGAGCCAGGCTGTACACGTAGCGGCTGAGTATCTCCCGTTTGAGCCCGTCGTAGTTAACCGCCTGTTCGTCGTTCAGGTCCCAATACGCCTTTTGGGCATTCCCAGAGAGGAGCGGGCCCAGCAGACTTGCCCACTTCGGCCTTGGCCATCCTTCCCGTAGCGCTGTCCGTAGAGAGGTATGTTTCAATTTCATCGTCTTCCGTCTACTAGTTGGGATGCGATTCTGGAGACCCCTTGCAGCTTCCTGACTTCCTCAACGAGGCGGACGTTTTGTAGTCGCTGTTCCTCCAGCGTTCGTTCCTGAACCGCCTGTTGTGCTTGTTGGGCCATGCTGATGCTGTGTAAACGTCAACCCTGATCTGACCACGTTATCAGGATGCCAGCATTCTCCACAACTTGTGGCAGACCAGGGGTTCAGCAGATGAAGCCATCGCCTCGTGATGAATACTCCATCTGTCACCAGGCCTCAACGAGTCTCCCCCTGGTGGCTGACCTGCTGTACGCCACACAATGTATACTGGCAATACGTGCAGCATTAAAATTGTCAAGAAAATAACAGAATTCTTTATCCAGGGGCGGGGCCTTCACTAGGGTTGCAATCTGAGCCCTGCACTCTTCAATATTTACATCAACGAATTGGACACTATTCTAGAAAAATCCTCAGCCCCTGGTGTTAGTCTCCACAATTCAGAGGTTAAATGCCTACTCTTCGCTGATGACCTCTGCCTGCTGTCACCCACAGCACATGGCCTACAGCAGAGCTTGGACCTGCTAGAGCAGTACTGCCAGACCTGGGCCCTGACAGTAAACCCCAAAAAGACTAAAATAATGATTTTCCAGAGAAGATCCAGATCTCAGGGATTTAGACCAAAGTTCTCAGTTGGTTCAAAATATATATAGTACTGCACACACTACAATTACTTAGGTTTAAAAACTCAACTGGACACCTTAATGATGCAGCTCAATGAACTGAGAGAGAAAGCACGCAGGGCATTCTACGCCATTAAAAAACTAATTAAAATTAGTTTAATTAGCCCCATTGAAATCCTGCATGCAGAGTTCTGTAAGATTCTCCTACATGTCCAGAGGAAAACTAAAAAACAATGCATGCAGGGCAGAATTAGGCCAATATCCACTAATAATAATAACTAAAAAAATAGCAATTAAGTTTGGAAACATCTAAAATACAGTGACCCCCTCTCATATCATTACCAAGCCCTGCAATGTCAAGATCTGAGCAAAGAAAAGAGTCCCCTCCCCCAACAGGACGGGTAGCCTATTCTCATCAGAGAGGTCTTTGAAACCTTGAATAATAGTTTCAAATTTGGGGAAATTACACTCTAATTTGCAGAGACTGACAGAGAGAGAGACAGAGAGAGAGAGAGAGACTGTGAGACAGACAGAGAGAGAGAGAGAGAGACTGTGAGACAGACAGAGAGAGAGAGAGAGACTGTGAGACAGACAGAGAGAGAGAGAGAGAGGGAGACTGTGAGAGAGCGAGAGAGAGAGAGACTGAGAGAGAGAGAAAGACTGAGAGAGAGAGAAAGACTGAGAGAGAGAGAGAGACTGAGAGAGAGAGAGACTGTGAGAGAGAGAGACTGAGAGAGAGACTGAGAGCGCGAGAGAGAGACTGAGAGCGCGAGAGAGAGACTGAGAGCGCGAGAGAGAGACTGAGAGCGCGAGAGAGAGACTGAGAGCGCGAGAGAGACTCTGTAAGAGAGAGAGAGACTCTGTGTGTGAGAGAGAGAGAGAGAGAGAGAGAGAGAGAGAGAGACTGTGAGAGAGAGAGAGAGAGAGAGAGAGAGAGAGAGAGAGAGAGAGAGACTGTGAGAGAGACACTGAGAGAGAGAGAGAGACTGCGAGAGAGAGAGAGAGACTGCGAGAGAGAGAGAGAGACTGCGAGAGAGAGAGAGAGACTGCGAGAGAGAGAGAGACTGCGAGAGAGAGAGAGAGACTGCGAGAGAGAGAGAGAGACTGCGAGAGAGAGAGAGAGACTGCGAGAGAGAGAGAGACTGAGAGAGAGAGAGACTGTGAGAGAGAGAGAGAGAGAGACTGTGAGAGAGACTGTGTTGGAGTGCCCTCTAGTGTCAGGCTTGACTCAACTCGAAACATCCATTTTCATAATGTCTTTCAAGGACTTCTGTTGAACGCTCTTCTCTGACACTAGGAACGTTTTGCTACGATGTGCATTAATGAATATGACTCTAACATACATTTAGCTCAACTCTCAAATGCTGTCGATCTCCAAGATCAAAGTTACGAAAACCTACACACAAAGTTGTGCATCAATCACTTTCTAGGCCATACATATCATCATTGTAAGTCGCTGGTTGTGTTGTAGTGTGTGTATATCTTAACCTATTGTCTGTGACAGGTGGGTCTGAGGGTGTTCTTCGGGCATCCGGGCCAGTGGTTCGAGGAGAATGATCTGGACGGGGATAAGAACTCCATCTTCCATGATGTGGACGGCTCTGTGACGGGCTACAGGGACGCGTATGTGGGCAGAGCAGACAACTACCTGATCCGTCACCCCGACTGTGCCAACATCACCCAGTGGAGCGGGTTGGTCTGCAGTGGCACCTACTCTCAGGTACAGGGGGGAGACGTTTGCCATAATTCCTATCACCAGTGACTTTAGATCACAAGTCCCTATCACAAGTCCCTTAGATCACTTCATTACTCCCTTCTTGTTTATAAAGCGTCCAACATATCTCACTTCCCTGTTGAAATATAAAAATATTCTTCTCTCAAACCGGGATATACGGTATTATTGGCTTAGTACACAAGGGGGCGCCGAAAAATAAAAAAAAATGCTTTTACCAGAATGCTAACAAAATTTGCACAAGTAATAGCGAATTTCAATAGAGGCTGCTAGCTAAATATGCTAACAAGCGCAAACGGGAAAAAATGATTTGCAAAGACAGGCAATCCATCTTTTGAAGTTAAACATCCAGTGCATTCGGAAAGTATTGACTTTTTCCAACTTTTTGTTACGTTACAGCCTTAATCTAAAATGGATTAAAAAAATAAAAATCCTCATCAATCTACTCACAACATCCCATAATGATAACGCGAAAACAGGTTTTTATAAATTTTTGCAAATGTATTAAAAATAAAAAACAGATACCTTATTTACATAAGTATTCAGACCCTTTGCTATGAGACTCGAAATTGAGCTCAGGTGCATCCTGTTTCCTTTGATCATCCTTGAGATGTTTCTACAACTTGGGAGTCCATCTGTGGTAAATTGAATTGATTGGACATGATTTGGAAAGGCACACACCTGTCTATATTAAGTCCCACAGTTGACAGTGCATGTCAGAGCAAAAACCAAGCCATGAGGTCAAAGGAATTGTCAGTAAAGCTCCGAGACTGGATTGTGTCAAGGCACAGATCTGGGGAAGGGTACCAAAAATGTCTGCAGCATTGAAGGTCCCCAAGAACACAGTGGCCTCCATCATTCTTAAATGGAAAAAGTTTGGAACCACCAAGTCTCTTCCTAGAGCTGGCCACCCGGCCAAACTGAGCAATCGGGGGAGAAGGGCCTTGCTCAGGGAGGTTTCCAAGAACTTGATGGTTACTCTGACAGCGCTCCAGAGTTCCTCTGTGGAGATGGGAGAACCTTCCAGAAGGACAACCATCTCTGCAGCAGTCCACCATTCAGGCCTTTATAGTAGAGTGGCCAGACAGGAGCCACTCCTCAGTAAAAGGCACATGACAGCCTGCTTGGAGTTTTCCAAAAGGCACCTAAAGACTCTCAGACCACGAGAAACAAGATTCTCTGGTCTGATGAAACCAAGATTGAACTCTTTAGCCTGAATGCCAAGCATCACGTCTGGAGGAAACCTGGCAGCATCATGCTGTGGGGATGTTTTTCAGCGGCAGGGACTGGGAGACTAGTCAGGATCGAGGGAAAGATGAATGGAGCAAAGTACAGAGAGATTCTTAATGAAAACCTGCTCAGGACTTCAGACTGGGGTGAAGGTTCACCTTTCCAACAGTACAACGACCCTAAGCACACAGCCAAGACAATGTAAAAGTGGCTTCGGGACAAGTCTCAATGTCCTTGAGTGGCCCAGCGAGAGCCCGGACTTGAACCCAATCTAACATCACTGGAGAGACCTGAAAATAACTGTGCAGCGACGCTCCCCATCCAACTTGACAGAGCTTGAGAGGATCTGCAGAGAAGAATGGGAGAAACTCCCCAAGTACAGGTGTGCCAAACTTGTAGCCTCATAACCAAGAAGACTTGAGGCTGTATTCGCTGTCAAAGGTGCTTCATTAAAGTACTTAGTAAAGGGTCTGATTACTTATGTAAGTGTGATTTAAAAATTCTAAACAGTTTTTGCTTTGTCATTGTGGGTATTGATGAGTGGAAAAAACAATTTTAATTTTAGAATACGGCTGTAACCATAACAAAATGTGGAAAAAGTCAATGGGTCTGAATACTTTCCAAATGCACTGTGTTTAGGTAGGAGCTACCGAATGTCATTTTTGGTGAGTTTGGACATTTACAAGCGAATGTGAATGAGAGAGATTTTGCAAATCATCACATTTTTGACGCATGCTTGTCTGAAGGAAAGTCAGTACATTCTGTGTATGTGTGGAGTCGCAAGGACAACGGGGCCTGCCTGCTCTGCTTGGAGAAGACGGCCGAGAACGTAGAGGAGAAAAAACTAATTCAGCCGCTAGCAAGTTACGTTTAATGGTCACCTTAATGTAGAATTATGCATTTTTTACACCGGAAAAAAGATGAAATGCTTAAGAAATGTCGCTGTGTTTTGTAAACACAGATGTGAAATTACTCATATTGTAATTTCTGCTCGGCATCACACTAATTTCGTGCTTCAGTTGCACTTCTCCACAATTCACCAACGGGCATTCTCCTGTACTTCTGTACTTTTGTCTGTGTAGCTACTTTTCTCCTGAACTTTTCTCTGTGTAGCTACTTTTCTCCTGAACTTTTCTCTGTGTAGCTACTTTTCTCCTGTACTTTTGTCTGTGTAGCTACTTTTCTCCTGTACTTTTGTCTGTGTAGCTACTTTTCTCCTGAACTTTTCTCTGTGTAGCTACTTTTCTCCTGAACTTTTCTCTGTGTGGCTATTTTTCTCCTGTACTTTTGTCTGTGTAGCTACTTTTCTCCTGTACTTTTCTCTGTGTAGCTACTTTTCTCTGGTAAAATGCAAGATTTACTTTAGGCAATACATTAGGAAATTTAGCTGGCATTCTTTCTATGATAAACATTAGAAATATGTTGGTCATGCATCGTTTTTGCAAAAAATACCACTTTTTCATTGTAAGCTTATTTACTTGTGAGGCTGCCAGCCAAATAGCCGTGTACTTCTGTTGTCATCTGAAGAAAATGAAGCTATTTTCTGCCAAATGTATTTTCTGTGAAGGGAAACCATAGTTGAACCTCCCTGATCACTTTATTGAAGCAAAAAAACACTGTTGACTTACAATATAAAATGCGACCCCTGTCAATACACAGCTGGACTCACCTGCTCGAGCTTTCTCCCATTGTGCTATTTACAAAGAAACACGTGGCTCAACCGTTCTGGGGAACTTCGGTAAGCTTCATAATGTAAAATAATGTAACAGGTGAAATGAAGAATGCAATCTGCTTTATCTCCTCACGTATTGCACAAATTGACTGCAGGTATTTACTTAAGAAGTAGCTACAAATATTAAAGTGTATTGAAAAACTTCTAAGAAATAGTTTCAACAGTATTTAAGGTATTGGAAAAACCATCTCGTGGCTATTTCCAAATACCCCGGTATACGCTATATCGCCCAAGCCTATCTTGAGGTCCCGCTTGTTTCCACGAAGTTTGGTAAGTCCTCCTTTAGTTTTAATGCACCACAGTTATGGAAGACCTTACAAAACAAATGACACCTGGATTCTCTGGTGCTGATAGGGCCGTTTAAACTCTGTTGTTTAAATGAATTCACTGAAGTGTGCAATTGATTATTGTAACTTGTTGTAATAACCTGATGTAATATATTTATAGCTGTCTTGTAGTTTTAAAAAATATATTTTTGTTGCTGTATTGATGTAGTTTTTGTCCTCAGGTCACCATTGTAAATGAGACAATGGTCTCAATTGGGTTCACCTGAATAAATAACAATGTATAAAAGTAGTTACCGAACTCTATTGGTCAACAACTTCTACTGTCTGTCCTCCAGGTGTATATCCAGACCCAGGGAGCTCCCAGCCTCAGTCTGTCCATCAGTAGAGATGACTACCCTGAGGCTCCCCTGGTGCTGAGAGGTATCAACAGCCAGGGGGCGCTGTCCCAGCAGTACCAACCTATCTTCATGATGAGCAAGAGCTACACCCTGCACTGGGACGGCCCGGCTCCCAGAGAGATTGTCCTCTCCCTCATCAACTTCAACCAGTGAGTGACATATTGCGACTTGTGTGTGTGGGTGTGTTTTTTAAAAAGCTGGTTGGTCTGGGTCTTGCACTTTGTCTTGTTTGTCCAGATTGAAACTGGTGTTGGTCTCTTCTCATTTTCTATGCAAGGTCTGGGTCTGAAGGGCTCTGGTTTTGACTGTCTCTGCTGTGTGTGTGAATGCTTGTGCGATGAAAGGCTATGTTTGCGTTTGTCAGTGGGGTTAGTTCAAAAGCCAGATCTTGAACCTTCATCGTCACCTGTTGTCTCCTCTCTCTTAAGAGGTGACTGGGTGCTGGTGGGCCTCTGCTACCCACCTGATGCCACCTTCCAGGTCATGGCTGATATCAACGACCGCCAGAGCAACACCTTCGATGACATCACCGACTACGGGCCCTTGTACTCCCTCGTCGAACTGGAGAAGAAGCCGCTGGAGAGGAAGTACTTCTTTGACCGCAGTGTGGGGTGAGAGAGTCACTTGATGCTACTGTCTGTATATCTGCTGGCCCTCTCTCTCTCTCTGGGGCCAATCCTAACTTCCAATTAAGTGTAATTTTTATTTAGTCATGCTTTGAAGTCATTGGAAGACTAAGTGAAAATCTTACTTAAGTTCTGATTTGCCCCTCTTTCAGTGTCTCTCTCTCTCTCTCTCTCTCTCTCTCTCTCTCTCTCTCTCTCTTTGTCCCTCACCTCTCTTTGTCCCTCACCTCTCTCGATTGACACCAGCCTCTCTGCTCTGTCCTAGATTGCTGTGGCTGTATTTGCGGGCGAGGCAGGGACGCGACGGCCACAGCTACTGCTCGGTTAAAGGCTGCGAGAGGGTGAAAGTGATGGCCACCACGTCGTCCTCCAAACAGACCTGTAACTGCACGGCCAAGGCCTATCCCAAATACACCAAGGCCCCCTCGGCAGTGGTCCCCATGCCCACCCTCAGCACCCAACCTTGCAGGGACTGTGGAGCCTCCCAGGTTAGCCTACTAGCCCCCACACACTGTCATTGTTACATTAGTATGACATTGTATTGGAAAAGGCTTTAGCACATAAAAGCCCTGCTTTGAATCTGTGTGTTTTCTGGTAGCTGGTGTTTTCCAGTGACCCGTGGAATGCCTACCTCCAAACTCAGATCAAATCTCTCAGCAGCAAGGAGCAGCATAGTGGAGACACACATTCCTTTATCACTGTGAGTGCCACAGATTTGAAAGTACATTGTCCCTGTGCATCACAGTGTGCATGTTGTTGGTGTGTAGATTTTTTTTCTGTTCTCGACACAGTTGTTTCTATAAAACATTCAGAATAATGTCCATCAAAAAGCCATTATAAATGTTTATTGATAGTATGCACCCTATTTATGAATAGAAAAGCACCGGCAATGTTTTAAATCTGTATGTGGTGTAGCATTCCAGCGTACTTCTTATCCACTTTTCTACAATGTATTTTTTTCCCAGGTGAACAGTGAGACATTCTCCTTCACACAGCTAGGCTTCTTCCTGGTCTCTGTGGATGCCTGCTCTGGAAAAGTCACAAAGAAGTCATCTTTCTCCAAAATGGACTCTAAAATGGAACAGTATTTTAAAACTGGAATACCAAAGAGGTGAGGGGAAAGGATTAGGCCTTTGCTGGTTAGAGTTAGAACTCAATTGGTGGTCTGTTGCAGACCTGGGTTGAAATACTATTCAAGTAGTTTTTTTTCTTGTCTGGAAGAACTTTTGGCATTTTGATGAAAGACATTTGTCTTGATTGTGAATCGATTAATCCTATTCGGTTATATTCTCTCATGACTAGGTCAATAGTACTTCTGGGAACGCGAGGGCAGCCTGATGGATTAGCCGGTGTTGCGCCGTATCTGGTCACCCTGGGAATGGCCAAGGCAGCAGATCTGCAGACTAAAGGTTGGTGTCACTTTCAGATGGTTCCCTCTCGCGGGTGCTATTACTGTAGGCCAGGTCTGGTTTTTCTGTCCTATTCTCTGGCCCTTGTCACTGGTTCCCTCTTTTACCCCTCCTCTCTTCCTGCTGTCTCTCCAACTGTCTTTTCTCTGCAATGTATACTTTGTATTCTGTCTCTGCTCACCTCATTACAGTATTTTCCACACGTTTTTCTCACACAGAGAGCCTGGTGTTTTGGGGGTTCCAGGGTGGCTCTGACCCCCCTCCGTGGGCCTCTATCCTGGCTGGACAGGGTGAGGAGGGGCTGGGGCTGCAGGAGCGCTACCTCCCCCTGGGCCTGGAAGCCTACGGCTGCACACAGACCAGCACACGCACACGTAGAGACATGGAGCTACTTAGGACCGCCACAGGACCATAGTGACCAATGTGAACACAACTTACCCAAAACACAACCAACCAGCGAATGAATGTGACCTGCTATTATTTATTATTTTATTGGCAAAGATGTTTACTAATTTGGGGGGCGGGGTTAATGCGTGTGTGTCTGGGTGTGGTGTGTGTGTGGCTTGGGGAGGGTCTGTAGAGGCATGAAAATATGCACTTTCCTAGACACATGATTTGCCATATCAGCCAGTCATCTCACGGAGCCATGGATTCAAATTCAGCCTTCAATGAAAACAACCAAAAATACCCTGCACATCAGCCATATTTCATCAAATTAGACTGGGAACAGGAAATCAATGAGGATGGAAAGCAGATGAAGCAAATGAACAAAGTAACCACATCAAACTGGTGTGGTCTGTCACTCCTATCCAGTTCCCCCTGATGGGTTTCTGTCTCAGGCCAGTCTTTGACCGGTCTGCTGCTCACCACATCCATAGACGAAACGCATCATTCATTTAAGAAGAGGACTGAAAAAGCAAACCAAAGGAAAAACACTCATTATTACCCTTTTTGTTTCTGTCTGTTTCCCTGCACGTCCCTGGGTGAGTTTTGTTCAGCTACTAGATCTGTTCAAATGGGTTTTTACTAAACGAATCCTCTAAGTGTATTAGAATGAAAATATTTTGTATGGGATTACGTTGAGACTGTTCCATTTTCAACAAACCTTTTTTCCCCAAGGATGTGTCCTTTTTTGTAACATATTTATTTGATCTCTACACAGTGACACTTTCCCCAGGGCTGGCTACGCGTGCAGTAGAGATGGATTGTTTCTCTTCTTTTTCTTCTCATTATCTCACCATTGAAACTGTGTTTCCAACTCATTTACCTTTTAGTATGGTTATGTGCACTCCCCTATGTATTTATTTGGACAGTGAAGCTAAAATGTTTAACTTGGCTCTGTACTCCATTTTGGATTTGAGATCAAATGTGTTATGAGGCGACAGTACAGAACATCACTTTTTATTTGAGGGTATTTTCATACATCTGTTATGAGGTTTAGAAATGAAAGCTCTTAGTGTACAATATCTAGTATCTAGACAAATTCACTTATAGTGTATTAAATTTAGTCAAACGTTTAGTATTTGGTCCCATATTCATACATTAGCACGCAATGACTACATCTAGCTTGTGACTACACACTTGTTGGATGCATTTGCAATTTGTTTTGGTTGTGTTTCGGATTATTTTGTGCCTAGTAGAAATGAATGGTAAATAATGTGTTGTCATTTGGGAGTCACTTTTATTGTACATTTTTTGGGGGGGTATGACATGTATGCCTGTAACTTTGTCACTCATCATTATTCACGATTGTCCGTAATCGTGGTAGCATCCAAGTGTTGAGATAATATTATATTTTTAATTCCAATAAACGTGACTCCAAAATGACAGAATACATTATTTACCATTCATTTCTAGTGGGCAAAACATAAACCCGAAACACAACCAAAACAAACTGCAAATACATCCAACAAGTTTGTAGAGTCACAGCCTTGATGTAATCATTGCATGCTAGGAATATGGGACCAAATACCAAATGTTTGGCTACATGTAATGCTCTAAGTGAATTGTCCAAATACTTATGACACCTTTTAAATGGGGGGACTAGATACATAAAGTGCATTCATTTCTAAACAGTAAAACATATGTATGAAAATACCCTCAAATAAATGGTGGCATTCTGTACTGTGGCGTGATATAAAACATTTGATCTCAAATCCAAAACGCTGGAGTATAAAGACAAATTTGAAGTTTACCTTCCCTGTCCAAATCAATATCTATGGGAATGTGTTGTTTATTATGTATCAATGCCAAAAGTATGTGTTTTACAAGAGTCTGAGGGACATTTTACAAGGTAAACATTGCCTTATAACGAACAGACTAGTAGTCCATACCAAAACCAAGGCTTACTGTACCTCTCAGGTCTCCGTAGATGATTTGAGCAGGGCTCCCTACTGTGCCAGTGATTAGTGACTTTCTGGATGTGATTGGGACTATTCTTTTTAGCTGGTGAGCTAGACTTCACAAAGAAATGGTAGACCCGGTACCTCGGGCAAACTAAATGAATGCAGCCATTGTGAGCGATTCTCTGTGGAGAACAAGGACCTGCTTTTTAACCACTGTTCTGTTGTAAATACATGTTTTTGTTGTGCTATTTTTTTTTCAAGATGCACAAACCAAGATTGAGCTCTTTTAATACAAGTATGTTGGTGGTGTGGATGAAAATATTGAGAGGTTGTCAATGGTGAGTGTGTGTACACAGTGTGAGAGTGCCTTTTAAGTTGGTGTTTCTTTCTTCAATCAAACCTTTTATATTTGAAATTTCACATCATTGCTCTTCTGAAATTGGAGAGTTGATAACCATTTATACTTTGTGATAGTGTTCAGTCATTGTTCTTGATCTTATTTTAGCTGATGTATTCAACAAAATCAAGGATGCCTCTTCAATGACAAAATGTTATGCACCAAGGAATCTGATTGCTGAAATCTTTGATTAAGCCTATGAGATTCATGGGGCAGCTGTATAGAGTACACTTAGGTTAAAGATGGCAAAAAAGGTTAGGCAGGGAGACTACCAAGAACAGGGTATTTCTGTAAAGATGTGCTGCTTAACAAGCCTACTACTTGGGGGCAGGCTTGTTACAATTGTTAGGAAGTCCTACATATGCCAATGCCCATGCCATCAATCTGTGTGTGTGTGTGTGGGGGGGGGTGTTAGGGGCCCCCATGAGATCGCCCCCCTCCAAGATAGCATATCAACATGTCATAAGCCATTGCAAAATGTGTAGAATTACAGGAAATTTGTTTTAAAACTACAAAATGTTCTCTCAGGCTCATGGCAAAATGTACAGAATATCAGAAAAATTTGTAGCACTTTATAATAACTCCAAGTAATAAAGCATTTATAATGGATTAGTAAATAGTTTATTCATTTATTCATCCTTGCTTCATTCATATAGGTAATTATAAACCATTTACTAATCATGTTACGCTTTTTTTACGTGGCCTCATCTAGAGTGTGGACTATTTATACTTTATAAATGGGTTGGTTTCGTAGACACAGATTAAGCCTAATCCTAGACTAAATTGCACTTTTTAAACTGGACTAACTGCATTTCTCAGACATTGTTTAAAATGGTCTCAGACTTGCCCTAGTCTAGATTTAAAATGTCTGATTTCCAGAAGGACGATGAGAGTTAATCTAGATCTAAGTGAAGGCTTAAATTAATAACTTCAGATTAATGGATGCTGGCTCCCAGGTTGACATTGGAAATGGAGGAAAATGGATTAACTGGACTATTTCAATGATGATCACAGAGCACCACCAAGACCAGACAGAAGGGCGGTTATAGACCGGAGCAACCCACTGAATGATTTTGATTCAATCAATTTCTGTGACCATTTCAGTATGTACAAAGAAAATGCAGCTGATATTTGTTTGCTTGTGCAAGGCTTTCATCTGACTCTTTGGGGAAGGCCCTTCCCTACAAGTACTGACCACCTTGAGGTTTTTGGCATCTGGAACCTTCCATCGTGAAACAGGACATTTGTGTTGTGCAAGTAAACCGATTATGCAGAATAGCCCACAAAGTCTGCAATGCTACAGTATATGTGAACTGAAAGACAATTACGTCAAGTTCCCTGATACTGCTGCCCAAGCCAACTACAAGGTAGAGTTCAATAAGTATTGGCTGTGTAGATGGATGTCATTCCCATCAAGTGTCCCTCTACAGCAGATGCTGAGGAGTACAGGAATCTTAAAAGCTGGTTTTCAATAACATGTACAAAGTGTGTGCACTCCCAATTTGAAGTTCTCCAACATTGCTGCACGTTGGAAAGGTGCAACGCATGACTCAAGGATTTTCCAAAACTCCTCTGTATGCTCAGTTTGACAATATACAGTAGTGGAATCATACTTGGTGACGGTGGGTGTGCACAGACCAACTTGTTCACCCCCTATCTTCATGCAATAGAACCGGAGAAATAACAGTACAACCAAGCTCATATCCATACCAGAGGTGTAGTGGAGCGCATGTTTGGTGTATGAAAGAGTCATTTCCAGTTTCTCAGAAACCCATTGCTCTTTCAACCTCGAAGATGATTCACAAATGGAAATATCGGGACCCCGAACTGGTGCTGGTTCGAGAAGAACATTGGCACTGCTGATGCTTCATGTCTGGTCTTGCCAGTCTTGAAACGCTCCCTACAAGCAACAACATTTGTCTTTAAGTAGATTTTTATATTTTTTCACAGGACCTTAGAAAGACGACAATCTAGAAATTATATTAGTAATTATGTATGATATTGTTTTTGTTACATTTCTGTCCAAAAATACATTTACAGTTGAAGTCGGAAGTTTACATACACTTAGGTTGGAGTCATTAAAACTCGTTTTTCAACCACTCCACACATTTCTTGTTAACAAACTATAGTTTTGGCAAGTCGGTTAGGACATCTACTTTGTGCATGACACAAGTAATTTTGCCAACAATTGTTTACAGACAGATTATTTCACTTATAATTTACTGTATCACAATTCCAGTGGGTCAGAAGTTTACATACATTAAGTTGACTGTGCCTTTAAACAGATTGTAAAATTCCAGAAATTATGTCATGGTTTAGAAGCTTCTGATAGGCTAATTGACATAATTTGAGTAAATTGGAGGTGTACATGTGGATGTATTTCAAGGCCTACCTTCAAACTCAGTGCCTCTTTGCTTGACATCATGGGAAAAAAGTCTCCACAAGTCTGGTTCATCCTTGGAAGCAATTTCCAAACGCCTGAAGGTACCACGTTCATCTGTACAAACAATAGTACGCAAGTATAAACACCATGGGAACACGCAGCCCTCATACCGCTCAGGAAACAGACGTGTTCTGTCTCCTAGAGATGAACGTGCTTTGGTGCGAGAAGTGCAAATCAATTCCAGAACAACAGCAAAGGACCTTCTGAAGATGCTGGAGGAAACGGGTACAAAAGTATCTATATCCACAGTAAAACGAGTGCTATATCGGCATAACCTGAAAGGCTGCTCAGCAAGGAAGAAGCCACTGCTCCATAAAAAGCCAGACTACGGTTTGCAACAGCACATGGGGACAAAGATTGTACTTTTTGGAGAAATATCCTCTGGTCTGATGAAACAAAAATAGAACTGTTTGGCTATAAGACCATCTTTATATTTGGAGGAAAAATAGGGAGGCTTGCAAGCTGAAGAACACCATCCCAACCGTGAAGCACGGGGGTGGCAGCATCATGTTGTGGGGGTGCTTTGCTGCAGGAAGGACTGGTGCACTTCACAAAATAGATGGCATCATGAGGAAGGAAAATTATGTGGATATATTGAAGCAACATCTCATGACATCAGTCAGGAAGTTAAAACTTGGTTGCAAATGGGTCTTCCAAATGGACAATGACCCCAAGCATACATCCGAAGTTGTGGCGAAAATGGCTTAAGGACAACAAAGTCAAGGTATTGGAGTGGCCATCACAAAGCCCTGACCTCAATCCTATAGAAAATTTGTGGGCAGAACTGACAAAGCGTGTGCAAGCAAGGAGGCCTACAAACCTGACTCAGTTAAACCAGCTCTGTCAGGAGGAATGGGCCAAAATTCACCTAACTTATTGTGGGAAGCTTGTGGAAGGCTATTCGAAACGTTTGACCCAAGTTAAACAATTTAAAGGCAATGCTACCAAATACTAATTGAGTGTATGTAATCTTCTGACCCACTGAGAATGTGATGAAAGAAATTAAAGCTGAAATAAATCATTCTCTCTACTAATATTCTGACATTTCACATTCTTAAAATAAAGTGGTGATCCTAACTGACCTAAGACAGGGAATTTTTACAAGGATTAAATGTCAGTAATTGTGAAAAACTGAGTTTAAATGTATTTGGCTAAGGTGTATGTAAACTTCCGACTTCAACTGTAGGTCCCACTGTGTTGTTGCACACGAAAACTAACATTTCAAAGTGACTGATTTGTAAAAGTGAGCCAACAATAAATACAGCATCTTACCTGAAGTTGTTTTGTTTACTTTTCATTTGAGTTGAATTCATTACAAATGGTAGTCTTGTTTTTGTTTTCTGTTGATGAATCATGCTGTTTGCTCTCGATAATTGGGTGGTTTGAAACATTTTGCTTCAAGAGGGTTTTTTTCAAAGTTACTGAAATTTTTTGAACCTTCTCTTTTACCTATGTCCATTGTCACCAGGGGGTGTGTGGTACAGAGTCTGCACCCAGCTCTACCACAAGACCAGGGATGGGGGTGGGGCCACAATACATCTGAACTCATCATGAGGGGGCCGCAGTTGATCTCGGGCCTCGCTGCCAGTAACTCCATCATGATTACTGTTTCGATATCTGGCCGCTTTAAACTTACCAATTAAAAAAAAAAATTAGCTGACATGGGCTAATTGAGTGACTATCAATGACTGACATAACAAGAGAAAAACTGCTGATGCACAACCACATGTAAAAATTATTTGACTATTCTAACTCGCAACAGTTTCCCATCCCTGCACTAGACCATTGAAATCAATGTTGTATACCTGCGTACCATATTGCGTGATATGTCAAGGTTCTTTGACCTGCATAGGCGTTAAACAGAGAGAGAGGGAGTATGATCTCTGGCTGCTGGTAGTAACTTTGACTGCCAATCCTGCATTCCAGCTGTGTTGTATAACCTGCATTTGTGATTGATTGTGTCCCGCTAATAGCTGTGTCTGTAGTCAAGACAAAGTTGTCATATCATCTCAAATTTACTCAAAGAATCTCAGTGGACTGGCAGACTTGTTATGATTCTACAGATATGGTTCTTTTAATGAGCCTCTAGAGCAGATAGAATCTCAAACATCTTAGGTAGAGAAACATTCTCCAATTAAAACATATCTGTCTACGCAGTGGTGAGGTGGCCTCTACAGTATGAGCATTTGAGCACTGTAAAAGAAAACATAAAAAGCATTGAACAATTTATTTCCCTTCATGCACTGGGCTGGGAAGGAAACACTGAGAAAAAAATGGTCAAATCAAATTTTATTTCTCAAATACACATGGTTAGCAGATGTTAATGTGAGTGTAGCGAAATGCTTGTGCTTCTAGTTCCGACCATGCAGTAACAAGTAATCTAACAATTTCACAACAACTACCTTATACACATAAGTGTAAAGGAATGAATATGAGTATGTACTTATAAATATATGGATGAGCGATGGCTGACCGGCATAGACAAGATGCGGTAGATGGTATAGAGTACAGTATATACATATGAGATGAGTAATGTAGGATATGTAAACATTATATAAGTGGCATCGTTTAAAGTGGCTAGTGATACATTTATTACATCCACTTTTTAATTATTAAAGTGGCTAGAGATTTGAGTCGATGGACGAACGGCATAGGCAAGATTCAGTAGATGGTATAGAGTATAGTGTATACATTTGATATGAGTAATGTCGGATATGTAAACATTATATACAAAATTGTTTAAAGTGGCTAGTGATACATTTGTTACATCCAATTTTCAATTATTTAAAGTGGCTAGAGATTTAAGTCAGTATGTTGGCAGCAGCCACTCAATGTTAGTGATGACTGTTTAACAGTCTGATTGCCTTGAGATAGAATCTGTTTTTCAGTCTCTCGGTCCCAGCTTTGATGCACCTATACTGACCTCGCCTTCTGGATGATAGCGGGGTGAACAGGCAGTGGCTCGGGTGGTTGTTGTCCTTGATGATCTTTTTGGCCTTCCTGTGACATCGGGTGGTGTAGGTGTCCTGGAGGGCAGGTAGTTTACTCCCGGTGATGCGTTGTGCAGTCCTCACTACCCTCTGGAGAGCCTTACGGTTGTGGGCGGAGCAGTTACCGTACCAGGCGGTGATACAGCCCGACAGGATGCTCTCGATTGTGCATCTGTAGAAGTTTGTGAGTGTTTTTGGTGACAAGCCAAATTTTATCAGCCTCCTGAGGTTGAAGAGGCGCTGTTGCGCCTTCTTCACCACATTGTCTGTGTGGGTGGACCATTTCAGTTTGTCCGTGATGTGTACGCCGAGGAACTTAAAACTTTCCACCTTCTCCACTACTGTCCCGTTGATGTGGATAGGGGGGTGCTCCCTCTGCTGTTTCCTGAAGTCCACGATCATCTCCTTAGTTTTGTTGACATTGAGTGAGAGGTTATTTTCCTGACACCACACTCCGAGGGCCCTCACCTCCTCCCTGTAGGCCATCTCGTCGTTGTTGGTAATCAAGCCTACCACTGTAGTGTCGTCAGCAAACTTGATGATTGAGTTGGAGGCATGCTTGGCCACGCAGTCATGGGTGAACAGGGAGTACAGGAGAGGGCTGAGAGCTCACCCTTGTGGGGCCCCAGTGTTGAGGATCAGCAGGTGGAGATGTTGTTTCCTACCCTCACCACCTGGGGCCGGCCCGTCAGGAAGTCCAGGACCCAGTTGCACAGGGCTGGGTCGAGACCTAGGGTCTCGAGCTTAATGATGAGTTTGGAGGGTACTATGCTGTTAAATGCTGAGCTGTAGTCGATGAACAACATTCTTACATAGGTATTCCTCTTGTCCAGATGGGTTAGGGCAGTGTGATTGTGATTGCGTCATCTGTGGACCTATTGGGGCGGTAAGCAAATTGGAATGGGTCTAGGGTGTCAGGTAGGATGGAGGTGAGATGATCCTTGACTAGTCTCTCAAAGCACTTCATGGTGACGGAAGTGAGTGCTACTTGGGAACAGGAACAATGGTGGCCCTCTTGAAGCATGTTGGAACAGCAGACTGGATTGATTAAATCTGTCCGTAAACACCAGCCAGCTGGTCTGCGCATGCTCTGAGGACACGGCCAGGGATGCCATCTGGGCCGGCAGCCTTGCGAGGGTTAACACGCTTAAATGTTTTACTCACGTTGGCTGCGGTGAAGGTGAGCCCGCAGGTTTTGGTAGCGGGCCGTGTTGGTGGCCCTGTATTATCCTCAAAGCGAGCAAAGAAATTGTTTGGTTTGTCTGGGAGCAGGACATTGTGGTTCGTGACGGGGCTGGTTTTCTTTTTGTAGTCCGTGATTGACTGTAGACCCTGCAACATTCCTCTCGTGTCTGAGCCGTTGAATAGTGATGCTTTTAGAAAGTTTGGTAGGTCTATGCTTTGGTCTGTATTGGGCTCTAGCATACTTCAATTGAAAATAACTCCAGAGGTTTAGGCAACAGTTTAATAGTTGTAGGCTATGCCAACGAGACAAATAGGCTACATGTCCAATGTTACAATAAAGGGTAAATCCATTTGAATTCAATCACGTTTTGACAGCATCCCTTTTGATTTAAACAAAACTTTCTATACATGTTTTCCCATGGAAGAAGTGGTCAGAAAGCACCTTTTTGGACCTGAATGCCAAAATATTCAGGAGATAAAGGTGCTCATAGTTTACCCATTTTGCATATCCCACCATACCATGAGATATCCATGTCTTCAATCACTGGAAACAGTTGAGTTTGATATATTTTAAAAGCTTACAAACAAGGTTGTCAAACTATAATTTCTTGAATGTTTTTTTTATAACAATTATGGCATTTTTCAACCTTTTAACGTCAATAATCTAAAAATGCATAAACTCAACAAAAACAAATCCATATTTGCATACGTTGTAGCTTAGAACTTTCTTTACATTATCTGAGTATTTTGTGTTGTGCTCGCCGTCAGTTGAGACACAATATGCTCTCGAATACATGATGGGTGGCATTTAAATCATAGAAAAATAATTTATAGAATGGACCTATCCCTCAGATCCCTGCAATTTAGCTGGTCCACCATTGAAATTTAATTTAACTTTGAACTTTTAATTGCTACCACAAAGATAGCCGCCGGACCACCCACTGTCGAATGTCAAATTAAATGGTCATGTCTATTCTGTTATGTATATTTCTATGATTTCAATAGGTTTCCTATGGAGGATTGACAGTATAATTTAAAACGACAGTATATTCCCATTCAAGTCAAGATTCTCTGAAGTGTGGCCCTCCAACCATCTTTGTGGTACCATTTGAAAATGTCTGTTGTATTCCCATTTTCATACATTTATCAGCCAAAACATGATACCCACCCTGTATTCAAGAGCATGTTGTGTCTCAACTGATGGCGGGCACAACACAAAAACTATGTAGAATATGCTCTAAGCTACAACAAAAAGCGTTTTTAGAGCATTGATGTTAAGGTTAATAAATTACAAACTTTTCATTAAAAAAATATATATTTCAAGAAATTATAGTAGTTTGACGACCCTGTTTGTAAGCTTTTAAATTATATCAATCTCAACCGTTGATCTTTTCCAGTGATGGAGACATGGATGTCTCATGGTAGTGGTGGGGTATGCAAAATAGGTCAACTTTGAGCACCTTTATCTCTTGAATACTTTGAAGGCCACTTTCTGAGTACTTCTACAATTGGCAGATATGTATAGAAGGTTTTGATTAAATCAAAAGGAGTACCTTCAAAGAGTGAATGAATTCAAATGGATTTACCCTAAAGTGTTTTCCAGATCCAGATAACCCACATGGCTTTACCTTGGACAAAGTTCTGTGTAGACGAGGTGCCATGCCAATGCCATCATAGTAAAAAAAAAAAATATTACTACTATCGGTCATTAAATGACAAAACTAGCTTTCTGTGACAAGCTTAGGTGAATCAATCTGGCGCCAAATGCCATTTTTTCACGATAAAGTGACTAATTTGTAACTTCTGTCACGCCCAGGAGCACAACTACATGAGTGATAGTTTAGCCAAAGATTGTATAGGAAAGGAAGGGGTTGGGCAACTACTAGCAAGCTAAGTTCAAGGAAGGAGGGAGTTTATGGATGCGACAGAGCACAACTGTACTGTGACGGATCGGCATGGCGGATAGTTTAGGTGGCAGCGGTAATGCAATTGATATTGATAATAATTCCAAGAACAGGATCAATTGAACAGGAACAAAATAAATTGGGATGAATGCTGCTGGGGAAACATTGAGTAGTGTTGAGAGTAGACTTGTAAAGCTCAGGACTACTCTAGACAAAGACATTTTTGAAGAAACTTTGATAACAGTCATTAATTTGAAGACAAACTGTCACAGAATATGTGCCACCTCTTCGATGCCGAATGGTGTATGTTGCTAGTGTGTGTAAAATCCAAATGAGATGTGCAAGGTGTGATAGGGATATGGCAAATATGGCAAATGTGGGCCTGATGTTAAGGTTAAGTGTTGCAACTCTGACGGAGAACAGAGTGCAGCATATGGTGGATGTTTAGGTCAATCAATATTAGTGCTGTACGCAATAGCAGGACTGGACGAATAATGGAAGTAGTGAAGGCAGCCAAATTCTGGGGATTTCAGATGCTGAATCATACTCCAAATGATGATCAGGAACCTAAGTAACCTTAAATGTAATGGTATTGAGTGATTTTGAATTGTGTTTGGTTGTCAATACAACCAAATATCAACATTTGAAGGAGATGTGTCTTCTGCTTGGATAGGTCCATCTGTGCCACTGACTTAGTCTGGCTTTAATTCCAGTTTGTCTACAAATTAATAATTTATATGCTGATTTACATCTCAAACAAAACATCTAAGTATAAAAATAGGACTAAATCTAAATTTATTTAAAGTGCATTCAAAGTTTGATTTGATTTAGTCCTATACTTTAACTTAGATTTTTGTTTGAGATGGAGACGTGAATTGAACATATAAATTATTAGTTTGCAGAAGATACTGTAAATAACCTTCAAATGTTGATATTTGGTTGCATTGACAACCAAACACAATTCAACAAGTTAACAAATGATATGTTGGATTCACGTCTCCAACTAAACCAAAAATAAAAGTTAAAGAATGGGATTATTAAACTCGTGTCTTAAATGGAATTTTCCAAGCAGTAAATCTTCTTCAAATGTTGATGTTTGGTTGCGTTGTCAACCGAACACAATTCAATATTACTTTTGTAATACAGTAAATTGCCTAAAGTTACAAACTAAAGTAACATTCAACATTAAAATGAGTAACACATGCATGGACATATTTTGAGGTTAATGTAACTATACATTTCTTCTCATGCAATCAAATAAAGTGTCCATGTTCAAGATAGCATAAATACTGTAGGTCATCGCAGGTCTGTGGAGATCTTCACAATTGCTTTAATAATTTGCGCAGAATCTCAATCAGCATTGATCACTTGCACCATTTACTTTTAATGTAATCTCAGCTGCAATCCAGGTCATTTGGGTATGCTGTTAGATGAACCATGGCAGTAACACAATAATCTGTTATATAGATAAACAGTGGTTGTGGTTGAAGATTTTATGGAGGGGAAGGGACTAGTTTGTATCAATGATGGTCGGGGGACTAGGGTCAATGTGATCTAATGGTACATCGTCAGGTTTAGATAGTACATAAGTGGCTTCCTCCATTGCTGGTATATGTGAGTGAGATGTGAAGTCAGAATCCACATTAGGGGGTGATCATTTCCCAGTTATGTGCAATGTAGACCTTGGCGTCTGTTTTGTTGGGCCCTGGTCACGGTGTTTTGACAAAGCAAACTGGGAACTATTTGACATTTTATGTCAATGGAAGGGTTAGTAGAAGACTGCTACGTCTATGAATTCAGGCATATTGGATCCTTTCTTATTGGCTTTTCCAATAGGACGGCGGACGGTAGACGGTCGATGGTTCCTTGGTGGGCCGAAGCACAGGGGATGGTAGATGGACGATGGTTCCTTGGTGGGCCGAGGCACAGGGGATGGTAGATGGACGATGGTTCCTTGGTGGGCCGAAGCACAGGGGATGGTAGACGGTCGATGGTTCCTTGGTGGGCCGAAGCACAGGGGATGGTAGACGGACGATGGTTCCTTGGTGGGCCGAAGCACAGGGGATGGTAGACGGACGACGGTTCCTTGGTGGGCCGGAGCACAGGGGATGGTAGACGGACGACGGTTCCTTGGTGGGCCGAAGCACAGGGGATGGTAGACGGACGACGGTTACTTGGTGGGCCGGAGCACAGGGGATGGTAGACGGACGACGGTTCCTTGGTGGGCCGGAGCACAGGGGATGGTAGACGGACGACGGTTCCTTGGTGGGCCGAAGCACAGGGGATGGTAGACGGACGATGGTTCCTTGGTGGGCCGAAGCACGGGATGGTAGACGGACAATGGTTCCTTGGTGGTAAGGAAATAGAAGTGGGTCTAGGGTGGCAGGTAAGGTGGAGGTGATATTGTCCCTGACTAGTCTTTCAAAGCATTTCATGATGACAGAGGTGAGTGCTACGGGGCAATAGTCATTTAGTTAAATTACCTTTGCTTTCTTCTGTGGAGACAACAGACTGGGATAGGGAGAGATTGAATATATCTGTAAACACACCAGTCAGCTGGTCTGCGCATGATCTGAGAACGCGGCTAGGGACATAACGTTGACAATAAGTGATGAATGTAAAAGGAAGAAAAGTTAAGAATACAGATGTATATTGTAAGAAGTGTGATTCTTGAGAATCACAGGACACTGAATTCACCATGTTTGAATTGACAAGGGCTCTGGAGGGCTAGGTGAGAATCGATTATGCTACGTTATGTTTAAACATCTGCCTACAGAAGTTCTGGGAAAGATTTTTTTATTTATTTAACAAAATATGGACAGTAGGAGTGCTGCCATTAGGACGGAAACGTGCTGTGGTGTTGCTTTTTGTGAAGCCTGGTAAAGATCCATCCAGTTCTGCTAATTATAGACCTATTGCACTTACATCAAATCTCTGTAAACTAATGGAAAAGTTTATTGTGGGTAGATTGTTGTATTATCTGGCACATAAGGGTTTTAAGTCCATCTCAGTGGATTCAGGAAAGGAAGGACTACCCTAGATGCATTGATAAACAGATTCTCCAGGCCATCAGACTGTTATTAAACAGCCACCAGTAGCCGGCCTCCGCCCAGTACCCTACCTGAACTTTAGTCACTGTTACTAGCCGACTACCACCCGGTACTCTACCCTGCACCTTAGAGAATGCTGCCCTATGTACATAGAGTCATTGAACACTGGTCACTTGAATCATGTTTACATACTATTTTACCCACTTTATATATACAGTGTCTTATGAAAGTATTCAGACCCCTTAACCTTTTCCACATTTTGTTACGTTACAGCTGTTTTCTAAAATTGATTAAATTGTTGTCCCCCCTCATCAATCCACACACAATAACCCATAATTACAAAAATAAATAAAAAGTGTTGTAGGGTGCAAATGTATGAAAAAACAACAACTAAAATCACATTTACATAAGTATTCAGACTCTTTACTCAGTACTTTGTTGAAGCACCTTTGGCAGCGATTACAGCCTCAAGTCTTCCTGGGTATGACGCTACAAGCTTGGCACACCTGTATTTGGGGAGTTTCTCACATTCTTCTCTGCAGATCCTCTCAAGCTCTGTCAGGTTGGATGGGGAGCGTCGCTGCACAGCTATTTTCAGGTCTCTCCAGAGATGTTCGATTGGATTCAAGTCCGGGCACTGGACTCAAGGACATTCAGAGACTTGTCCCAAAGCCACTCCTGCACTGTCTTGGCTGGGTGCTTAGGGTCGTTGTCCTGTTGGAAGGTGAACCTTCACCTCAGTCTGAGGTCCTGAGCGTTCTGAAGCAGGTTTTCATCAAAGATCTCTCTGTATTTTGCTCCGTTCATCTTTCACTCGATTCTGACTAGTCTCCCAGTCCCTGCCGCTGAAAAACATCCCCACATCATGATGCTGCCACCACCATGCGTCATGTGCCTTTTACAGAGGAGTGGCGTCCGTCTGGCCACTCTACCATAGATGCCTGACTGTTGGAGTTTTGCAGAGATGGTTGTCCTTCTGGAAGGTTCTCCCATCTCCACAGAGGAGCTCTGTCAGAGTGACCATCGGGCTCTTGGTCACCTCCCTGACCAAGGCCCTTCTACCCCGATTGCAGAGTCTTGGTGGTTCCATACTTCTTCCATTTAAGAATGATGGAGGCCACTGTGTTCTTGGGGACCTTCAGTGCTGCAGAAATTTTTTGTACCCTTCCCCAGATCTGTGCCTCCATTCTCTGCGTTCTACGAACAATTCCTTTGACCTCATGGCTTGGTTTTTGCTCTGACATGCACTGTCAAATGTGGGACTTTATATAGACAAGTGTGTGCTTTTCCAAATCATGTCCAATCAATTCAATTTACCACAGGTGGACTCCAATCAAGTTGTAAAAACATCTCAAGGATGATCAATGGAAACAGGATGCACCTGAGCTCAATTTCGAGTCTCATAGCAAAGGGTCTGAATACTTATGTAAATATGGTATTTCTGTTTTTTACTTTTAATGGACGTTGCTAAAACTTAAAAAAAAACTGTTTTCCCTTTGTCTTATGGGATATTGTGTTTATATTGATGAGAAAAAAACATTATTTTAATCAATTTTAGAATAAGGCTATAACGTAAGAACATGTGTAAAAAGGGAAGGGGTCTGAATACTTTCCAAGTGCACTGTATGTTATGGAAAGAGCAGGTGTCCTTAATGTTTAGAATAAGACTTCCTTTTGGGCTCACGACTGGTGCAGCGGTCTACGGCACTGCATCTCAGTGCAAGAAGCGTCACTACAGTACCTGGTTTGAATACAGGCTGTATCACATCCGGCCTTCATCGGGAGTCCCATAGGGTGGCACACAATTGGCTTTGTATATGGCTCGGCAGCAGTCACATTGCTTTTGGGCCTTTATAGTATACAAGCGAGGGCACTCAGGATGTGCGACGGTACACCGATCAAGACTTTACAAGTAGATACTTGGGAAATGCCACTGTCCCTTAGACGGGTTAAGCTAGCCCTTGAGTAGTACTGCAGATCATTCTACGCTGGCAGTATTAGGAAGACTGCTGGGTATATGAACAATATTAAAAGAGGGGTTTTGGCCCAGAGATTGGGATAAGGGTAGATGAACATGGCCTCATGGACCTTGATATAGGGCCATCTCTGGCAATGGGAAATGTGCCAGCATGGTTTTATACAAGGTCATATGTTGATCGTAGCCTGATCGAAGAAAATAAACAGTGTTGTGAAGAAGATAATATAGGAGCAATAGTGGATCAATATATTAGTAACCAGTTTTATTCTCGGTTGGCAGTGTACACATGGTTTGAAAGATCCCATGAACGGGAAGAAAGAAGCATTATTCCTGAGTTATGAAAGTATTCATACACCTTGACTTATTCCACATTTTGTTGTATATCAGTGAGAATTTAAAATGTTATCCAATACCCTAAAATGACAAAGTAAAAACATGTTTTTTGACATTTTTGCTAAATTATTGAAAATGAAATATAGAAATATCTCATTTACATAAGTATTCACACCCCTGAGTCAACAATACATGTTAGAATCACGTTTGGCAGCGATAAAAGCTGTGAGTCTTTCTGGGTAAGTCTCTTAGAGCTCTGCCCATTATTCTTTTCAAAACTCTTCAAGCTCTGTCAAATAGGTTATTGATCATTGCTAGACAGCCATAGATTCTCAAGCAGTCAAAACTGTAACTCAGACACTCAGGAACATTGAATGTCTTCTTGGTAAGCAAGTCCTGTGTAGATTTGGCCTTGTGTTTTATGTTATTGTCCTGCTGACAGGGGAATTCATCTCCCAGTGTCTGGTGGAAAGCAAATTGAACCCGGCTTTCCTCTAGTATTTTGCCTGTGCTTAGCTCCATTCCGTGTATTTTTTATTCTGAAGAACTCCCCATTCCTTAACGATTGCAAAGATTCCCATAACATGATTCAACCACCACTATGCTTGAAAATATGGAGAGTGGTACTCCGTAATGTATTGTATTGGATTTGCCCCAAACATAACACTTTGTATTCAGGGCAAAAAGTAAAATGTAAAATGCTTATCTTTAGTGCTTTTTTGCAAACTGGATGCATGTTTTGTAATATTTTTTATTCTGTACAGGCTTCCTTCTTTTCACTCTTTCAATTAGATTTGCATTGTGGAGTAACTACAATGTAGTTGATCCATCCTCAGTTTTCTCCTATCACAGCCATTAAACTATAACTGTTTTAAAGTCACCATTGGCCTCATGGTGAAATCCCTGAAGGGTTTCCTTCCTCTCCAGTAACTGAGTTAGGAAGGACGCCTGTATCATTGTAGTGACTGGATGCTCAAAGGGATATTTAATCAATGTCTGCTATTTTTTCTTCATTCTTACCCACCTACTGTACCAACAAGTGCCCTTCTTTGCGAGGCATTGGAAAACCTCCCTGGTCTTTGTGGTTGAATCTGTGTTTGAAATTCACTGCTCGACTGAGGGACTTCACAGATAGTTGTATGTGTAGGGTACAGAGATGAGAGTCTTAAAAAAAAACATGTTAAACACTACTGTTGCACACAGAGTGAGTCCATGCCACTATTATGTGACTTGTTAAGCAAACCTTTTAGTCTTGAATTTATTTAAGCTTGCCAAAGGGGTTAAATACTTATTGACTTAGAACATTTCAGCTTTTAATTTTGTATTAATTTGTAAAAATGTCTAAAAACATAATTCCCTATTGAAATTATGGGGTACTGTGTGTAGGCCAGTGGTCAAAATTTAAATTCAGACTAACACAACAAAATGTGGAAAAAGTCAAAGGGTGTGATTACTTTCTGAAGGCACTGTATGCAAGAGACTAACAAATTATTTATCTGTATATGCAGCAGAATTGGTCGTGATAATTATTTGATTGCAAAGGAGAGAGGAGGTGCAACTAAGAAGAGTATTAACATGTTCAAATTCTGCATACGTTTTTAGATAGATGAGGTGCAACTAAGAAGAGTAGTAACGTTCAAATTCTGCATCAGTTTTTAGATAGATGAGGTGCAACTAAGAAGAGTAGTAACATGTTCAAATTCTGCATCAGGTTTTTGCAGTCTAAGAACTGAGATAGAAATAATGATGATGTTGTGGGGGTTGTTAGGATTACAAAGACGTGATAGAGGTTCAGTTTTGTTGGAGTCCTGCTCATACAGGAGTCAATGGAAATTATAATAGGAAAGAAAGCAGTGATTTAGTGGATATACAGGTGCAATTAGTGAGAGGGGACGTTAAATACAAAAGACTGAGTTGGATTGCTGGCAGAGGCAATGAGATCCAAGTAATTAGAGGATACATTTTTATAGTACAAGGAAATCTGTACGCGAGATAGTGTCTTGTAGTGGGAACAGAAGAGAAACAGTTACATAATCTAGGATGAGATTAGGGCACATGGGATTTAATTATTCTTTGCAATTGATAGGGAAGCATGGTACTGGAATGTGTGATGGGTTTATGGTAAAAGAAATGGTTGAACATGTAGTATTATATTGTGAATTTGATGATGTAGAAAGGGAGAGTTTGTTTTCTAGGGTAAGAGTTGGACGGGGATGGGTTTTGGGTGGAGGGATGGTAGTAGTGAGGTGTGTAGTGGTTTATCAGATTTTATTAGAAACACAGGCCTCACACTCCAGTACAGTAGGTGGGGGTGTATGCACCTTTCAGTTGGATGCAATCTGCCAATACAAGGGAGGGTATATTACTGAAAACGTAGGAAATGTACCAGTAAACTACCAGAATTTTGATATCTTTCAAGGATTGTATGTAATCTATCACAAAACATCTAGTGGCCCTTTTGGGTACTCCAGATTTTCACAGGTGTCTAATGATCTCTGGCCCTCTGTGTGGCCTTATCACATGTAAAATATATGAAATAAAAAAATTAAGAATAACATAGCTGTAAAACATTATCCTAAATATAAACTTAGTGAATACCATTGGTGTTTAATATGATGGTTTCAGAATGAAATATCCTTTATCTTTTTTTTTTAAACAATTGTTTTTATTTTACTATGTCAATAGGTACAGTATTTGTTGTCAATGTTTTTGGCATCAACCTGGCTGCAGTTGTGAAGAAAAAACAATAGTTAAGAGTGCCATTGTTGATTAGATGCTTTTTTCATTAATTGGGCTATTTTCTCTACTAGAAACTCATGGACAAAAAATAATACTATATATATTATTGTCCATGAAATATACTATTAGGGTTGCAATGCTACAAGTAATTCACTTTGGTTATTTATACACAAATGACAAAATAAATAATACATATTTTTGTTTTGTTATTTGTGTATAAATGACCAAAGTTAGGTTAGCTTGCCATAGATTTCTGTTAGTTATCTGGAGATTCTGGTAACTTTGGTAAATTACTTGTAGCGTTGCAACCCTAATAGTATATTTAGGTTTAGAAACTCTGTGGTTTAGCCACAGTTTAGCGTAAACCTTGATGACAAATCATTTGAGCACAGCTTTGTTGGACAACGGAGGGAGATGAGAGGACAAGACAAGACAATCACCGTAAAGGTGAAAATACAGTATGTAGGCAGCTGTGTACTTATCGTTTATTTTCCCTGTAGTAGAGCTTTTGAAGTTTTGAAGTTCTAACCAACTGTCAAATTGGCAAAACATGTGGCCACCAGTCACATACAGTAAGTAACACCTAGCTGCATAATAAGCTAAGTAGACCATTATATTGTAAGCACACTTTGTTGTGAGTTTAGCACAGGTGTAGGCCCTAGTCTAAACATTTCATCATAGCCAGGGTACATGTTAAAATTTCAAATACAGCTAGTACGCTAGGCCCAGAGATATCCTATTAAATTACTAGAGGGGCTGTGTCATGAACCCTCAAAGTTACACAATGGTATGATAATGGCAGCCTTTTCTGTCAGGGAGAAATCCAATCCAGTCAAATGCTGCGTTCAAGACAACTCGGAACTCCACAACTCAGACATTTATGAAAACTCTGAGTTTCCCATTTGGAAAGTATCAGAATGAACCAATAGAAAGCTCTATGAAGAAAATGTACGCAAGTAAAGGCAGTTAATTTAAAAATAAAAAAATCTTTCTACTAAACCTGTCTGGATGTCTACCCAACAAACATACAGTGCAGATAATCTTCAAATGCATTGTTCAACAGAATACCTTTTACACAACAGCACTGGCTGACCATGGTTGACCAGCTCCATTACCAGAATGGCTGATCTTTTACAGTATACTGTCATGAGAAGGTTTAAGTCCATTCTAGTATTCACATTTCTAATTCTATGGCTTACATTTTTTTTCTTACCTTGTGAAATTGTAAATGGGGTAGATGAAACTGGTCTCATATTCGTTTGTAACCTAATTGTTCTCCTAATCATGAATCCTCTGTTGCCAAGGTTCCAATTAGGATTTTGAATTATATGCGAAATGAGAAATGGGTTAAAAATACAACATGATAATTATGTCGCAAGCAGCTTAATTGTGGGCTGCAGCCCCGCCTCACAAGTGAACAGTTGCAAGAGCATGCCATGTAGAATACAGAACAAAACATACACAGACACACACCCACACACACACAGGTTAGCGTTTTTCATCATGAATCTTGTTCTGGGGGCATCTCTGCAGAGTGGTCACTAGCTAGCACAGCCACAAAGTCATAAAATCGGATTTGAAACCTAACCTTAACCACACCACTAAACCCAACCGTACATTAAGACTAAAAATCGAATTTTATCCCAATAAACGTCAACCTGCCACACCTAACCCTAACCCGTACTCTTAACCTAACCCAAAAACCTAACCTTAACCCTAATCCTAAACCTAACCCTAGCTCCTAACCAAAACCCTAAAACTAACGCTAGCTCCTAACCCTAATCGTAATTCTAACCCCAAAATGAATTCCAACCTTATCCCTAATACCCCCTAGAAAAATGCGTTTGACCTCGTGGGGACTAACAAAATGTCCCTAGTCGGTCAATTTTTTTTGTCTGTTTACTATTCTTGTGGAGACTTTTGGTCCTCACAAGAATAGTTAAACATGTCAACACACATACACACACACCAAAGTATAGGACTTTATCTACCTTGTGAGAAGCGTGGTGTTATCATTTGTCTTTGGCTATAAGAAAGGAAACCACAGGTTTTTTATGTATTACACTGAATACAGTATTTTAGTAATATAAAATGATATACACTGATCCACTGATTTCTACATTGAATTCCCTGATATCGCGCCACTCATATGTGGGGAAATTCACAGTTAAGCTATTTCTGTACTGTAGACTACTATAGCTTAGTGTTTGTATTTTGTTTGTAGGTTGTTGTTATGTATGCATATTTGTGAGTGTATCAGGCAGCGGTTTCTGAGTTTCATAGCTGATGTGTGAGGTCCTGAATAATTAAACAGTTCTGACAGCAACACAGGGGTGCGTTACCATGGTAGCCCCTCACCGTGGACATGCCACACTGTAGGGTAATGTAAATCTCTTCCTTGCTTAATGTCAGAGGAGGGTTGTACTCTGGAACAGGGCACAGAATGGCGTTATGGCAGTCAGAGAGCACGTTGTAGCCAACCTACCACAGCTTTAAGTGTACAATGAGTGGAGTAAGACCTGTCATATAGTCAAAGCATAAATCATTTCATACCCACTGCACAGATTAGGCTAGTTAAAGAACTAGGCCTGTAAAACTGTGATTTAGTAAATCTCAAGACTGGTTCTTCAGGAAGTATATCTGGGTAGCTGCCATATGCCCAATTCAAAAAATGTATTATAAAATTAATGTTAAAAAACATATAGTTAGAAACAATTGTCTAAACAACACAACATGTTATGTGGCCACCTTCAATTTAAAATGTATATGCAATTTAATGAACCATTTCATGCATTACTGTTTTGAATCTGTCTTCTGCTGTGACATCATTATTCATGTTAATAAAGGTTAACTGATTTCCAAGTAGACAAGGAAAATATTTGTATACATTTTTTGTTATTTCTGTCTATAAATCAGTCATCATATTCTGGAATTTCAATTGAAAAACACAATTTCCTTGTACAATGATGATAACCAAGTGTCTTCCCATTACATTTTGAAAACCAAACCTAGATAAAATGGATAGAAAAGTAGTGTGTGTTATGATGATGGTACCTGCCACGTGCTTAAAGGGGCAATGCAGTTTTAAATTATATTTCCACAAAGTGTCGAAATGACACTTTGAAATTGGGAAAATTATGATAATGCCATTTTGTGTAAGAGCTGTTTGAAAGAAATGTCAGGAATTTCAGCCTGTTCAGGTGGGATGGAGTTTTTGACCCAAGTCATGTCATCACAATCTGATCTGGTTATTCTGACCAATGACCAGTCTTCTTATATTTGCATATGTAACTTCCTACTTTAAAGGGGTAAGCGGGGTAGGCTCTAAGGTAAAAATATTTACATTTGTATCAACACGCCTACATGATCAGACTGAGCATTTAAATTGCAAAAGAATGCTCAGGGAAATAAATGATAAAAAAAAATTTGAGTTATTTTCATGAAATTAAAACACATAGTGATTTATTAGACATATAGTGATGATAAAAAAAAGACTGCATTATTAAAAAAAAAAAATCCTTTCATTTATCATCATCAACCCATAGGACATTATGTCACACAATTGAACAAAACACAACAGGCAGTCAAATTGTACAGTTAAAACATTAATTACGCTTCCAGAAGTTTCACACCATTGTAAAATGCAACTTCTAAACATTAGCAATGGATCCTTGTTAAAGAATTGAATGTGTACTCATTACAATTACTGGCCCTAGAGAAAGTCCTGTTAAATTCTTTTTGGTATACGTCCCTGAGTTGACAGTGGGTAATTTACATGCCTGCTGCCTTAATCCTTAGCAATTGTAGCCATTTCTCAGGCTCACTGTCCTGAATCAAACTCTGATTCCCTGTTACCCGTGGTCATTATAGAAGGCACAGAAGTACCATCGAACGTTGATAAGGCAGACAATAAAATGAGACGTCAATGCCTTGAAGAGCACGTGATCAGCTCAAGACAATCTAGAGTCACAAAAAGTGTCCAGGGTGCCCGAGAGGAACCCACATGGGTTTTGGGTTTGATAAATGCATTCATCCTTGAAGGTCAACATTCCTTCGCATATATTAGCCCTAGAATTGCCACAGTAACCCAAGTAACATTGGAGTGATCAAAGGAATCATTGCTGATGAGCCATTCGCAGTTTCACTGTAGTGGCCATGTGTACTTAGACTTGGTTTTATCTTTAAGACAAGCATATGCTACTGGCAGGATCAACCAGGTAGCCCCTAGCAACACAGGTTAATCTGGGTGCACAGCGAGGCGCAGGGGCACAGTCCTCCAGTGATGAAGGAGACATGTGCACATCCAACGGGAGGCCTCAACCTACACAGTCGAAGCCCTGGGTGTTCTGTTGGAGAGTTGGTAAATAGTATACGACACTATGGAGCCGGTGGTCTTTATTCCAGTGAGATTGCTAAATACAAAGTGTTGACAGTGCTGAGTAAGAACTTAAACAGCAGCTCTTTGCTATATTCGTCTCTATCTAGTCATGGTTTTAAAAGTTTTGAAATCTCACAGTATCAACTTTGCTGTAGCTTTCTTTTATGCCTGCTACTGTTACTGCAGGCACTGTAATCTGAGCCATCCGATTGGCCAGCAGTCTGCGGGCCTGCCGGGAAGACAGAGTTTATACTTTGAAATGTTTGGAATGGTTCAAAACGGCAACAGTTCGCCTACCCGGCACGCAGGGCCGCTGAATCTGGTGCACCTACCACCAACAGCCCGAGACTAATTAAAAAAAAATGGAAACAAGGCTTTATGTTGTTTTTTTACAGAAATGTTTGGTGATCGACTAGGAATGCCTTGGAGATCGACCAGTCACCTTGACCGATTGGTGACCCCTGCTCTAGTAAGTTGAGTGAAGTTCAATGTCGTGCTTCTCTCCATGGGCTGATATTTATTCTGTGCAGCAGTCCTGAGGGGAGCTGTGCAGCAGTCTCTGGGTTATTGCACGCCCGTGCATTCACGCAGAGGGAACACTGTTTCTGACACTTTGTGCAAAAATTCTTCAGTTGTGCAAAGCCACATTGTGGAGGTCCTGGGCTGGCGTGCCAAATTCTCTAAAATGACATTGGAGGTGGCCTATGGTAGAGAAATTAACATTAAATTCTCTGGCAACAGCTCTGGTGGACATTCCTGCAGTCAGCTTGCCAATTGCACGCTCCCTCAAAACTCTGGCATAGTGTTGTGTGACAAAACTGCACATTTTAGAGTGGCCTTTTATTGTCCCTAGCAGAAGCTGCACCTGTGTAATGATCATGCTGATAAATCAGCTTCTTGATATGCCACACCTGTCAGGTGGATGGATCATCTTGGCAAAGAAGAAATGCTCACTAACAGGGATGTAAACAAATTTGTGCAAAAAATTTGAGAGAAATAAGCTATTTGTTTGTATGGAAAATTTCGAGGATATTTTATTTCAGCTCATGAAACATGGGACCAACCTTTTGCGTTTACATTTTTGTTCAGTATAAAATGCAATGTACAGTAGTATAAGTATTAGAATGAGCTAAAATACATTATTTGTTTGTGTGTGTGCGTGCGTGTGAGTATGAGGTGTGTGTTTTGTGTGGGTGAGTGTGCATCACCTGATAGATGGCTAGTGATGGCTGTTCAACAGTCTGATGGCCTGGTAATAGAAACAGTTTTTTGTCTCTCAATCTTGGCTCTGATGCACCTGTACTGTCTCTGTCTGTCAGACGGTAGCGGAGTGAACAGTCCGTGTCTTGGATGACTGAGGTTCTTAAATGACCTTCTTGGCCTTGCTTTAACACTGAGTGCTGTAAATGTCCTGGAGGGCAGGCAGCGTGCCCCTGGTGATGCGTTGGGCTGACCGCAACACTCTCTGGAAATCCATTCGGTTGAGGGCAGTGCAGTTACGTACTAGCTTAACAGAATGCTCTCAATGGTGCATCTGTAAAGGTTTGTCAGGGTCTTAGGGGCCATGCCGAATATCTTCAGCCGCCTGAGGTTGAATAGGTACCATTGTGTCTTCACCACAGTGTCGGTGTTGCGAGACTCTTTCAAATCAAAGTGTATTTGTCACATGCGATAAATACAACAGGGATACCTTACCGTGAAATGCTGCGGCCCTGTCGATGAGGATGGAGCATGCTCCCTCCTCTCCTGTAGTCCACGATCAGCTAGGGCTCTAGCTTCCTCCCTGTAGGCTGTCTTGTCGTTGTTGGTAATCAGGCCTACCACTGTCGTGTCATCGGCAAACTTGATGATTGAGTTGGAGTTGTGCGTGGCCACGCAGTCATGGGTGAACAAGGAGTACAGGAGGGGGCTGAGCACACACAGCGTGGCTGAGGTGTTGTTTGCCTACCCTCATCACCTGGGGTTGGCCCTCAAGAAATCTTGGACCCAGTTGCACAGGGAGGAGTTCAGACCCAAGTCCCTGAGCTTAGTGACGAGTTTGGAGCGCACTATGGTGTTGAATGCTGAGCTGTAGTCAATGAACAGCATTCTCACATAGGTATTCCTCTTGTCTAGGTGGGATAGGGTGTGCAGTGCAACAACAATTGCGTCATTTGTGGATCTTTTGGGGTGGTATGCAAATTGTAGTGGGTCAATTGTGTCACGTATGGTTTGAGGTGATATGGTCCTTGACTAGCCTTTCAAAACACTTCATGATGACAGAAGTGAATGCTATGGGGCGATAGTCATTTAGTTAAGTTACTTTAGCTTGCTTGGGTACAGGAACAATGGTGGCCATCTTGAAGCAAGTGGGAATGACAGACTGGGATAGGGAGAGGTTGAAAATGTCAAAATTTCAGCTGGTCTGTGAATGCTCTGAGAACACAACTTGGGATGCCATCTGGGCTGGCAGTCTTGCAAGGGTTAACACGCTTGAAGGTCCTACTCACGTCGGCTACAGAGATCTGGAGCGCACAGTCCTTGGGAGAAGAGAGGGGGATCACATCGTCAGCTCTGTGTTGCTTTCCTTGAAGCGGGCGAAAAAGGTGTTTAGCTTGCCTGGGAGTGAGGTGTCTGTGACGTGGCTGGTTTTCCCTTCATAATCTTTGATTGTCTGATGTCCATGCCACATGCATCTCGTGTCTGAGCCAATGAATTGCGACTCCACTTTCTCCCTGTACTGTCTTTTTGCCTCTTTGTCATTGGTGGTCTGCTTGTACTCGTCCATGTTTCCAGTCACCTTGCCATGATTAAATGCGAATGTTCACTCCTTTAGTTTTCCTCAAAATCTGCCATCTATTCATGGTTTCTGGTTTGGATATGTTCTAATCGTCACTTTAGGAACAACATCCTCTATGCACTTCCTGAACCCAGAGTCAGTGTATTCATTGATGTTATTCTCAGAGGTGTTCCCGGGCATATCCCAGTCCGTGTGATAAAAACAGTCCTGTGGCATGGATTACGATTGGTCAGACCAGCGTTGAACAGACCTTACCACTGGTTCTTCTTGTTTTAATAAAGTTTCTACCCATCTGCACTGGGAGCAAAATGGAGCGTCAAACTATAAAGTCACAGTTATTAAAGCTGATCATTTATCTAACTGTTTTAGATAAAATAAACAACATATCAACAGTATAATATATAATAATTTCGTCTATTGAGTTCTTTGTACACAAGTAATGTGAAGAAAGTTTCAAACTTTCAAAGAAGACTTGTTCAATTCAAATCTTGTTTTACTGTATATACACACACATTTTCACTTCAGAGCGTGCGTGCACACACAGACACGTGCACACAAACACACACCACACCTCTGACTCAGAGGGGTTGGGTTAAATGCAGAAGAGACATTTCAGTTGAATGCATTTAGTTGTGCAACTGATTAAGTATCCCCTTTCCCATTTCCCAGAAGAGAGAGAGAGAGAGAGCTACTCAATTACCTTTTAACATCAAATGCCTCATCAGTTCCCCGATCCCCATTAGCCAGTGCATTAACCTTATCCACACTCTTAAAAAAAAGGTGCTATCTAGAACCTTAAATGTTTTATTGGCTGTCCCCATAGGAGAACCCTTTGAAGAACCCTTTTTGGTTGCAGGTAGAACCCTTTTGGGTTTCATGTAGAAGTCTTTCTACACAGGGGTTCTACCTGGAACCAAAAAAGGGTTATCCTATGGGGACAGCCGAAGAACCCTTTTGGAACACCTTTTTCTAAGAGTGTACCTGCTGAGACACTAATAGCACAGCTTGTGTAACTGAAAAGGGCTCAGGCTGTTAAATACTTTACCCTGTCCTTAAATAAGTTTAACTTAACTTGAAACTGGTTTTCTCTTAATAAAAGTTTGTCACCACTCGGTTTTTGTGATTCTTTCTAATAATACATCTACAGAATGTCACTATATTGTGTGAATAATGACTTCTACCAACTCGGACATCATAACTCTAAATTCAACCCGTAACCAGTTTGAAACAGAAAACCATCCAATCCATGTCCCAAACTAACTGCCAGCCAAATCACTTTCCCATCCCTCTGAAAGAGACCACCATTAGCTGCAGTATGTTTATCACAGACTTAGTAATTGACTCAGGGTCCCTGTTGCTATGACGCAGTTTTGTTGTGTGGTTGCCTCGTACATTTGGCCTGGTTCATCATCAGACCCTCTCTGATTAGATATTGCTTTTCTGTGGCATTAGGTGAATGACCGAGAAAGAGAAAAAAGTCTACACATAGTGTTGATTAGGTTCCAGAGACAGTCAGATCAGTGACCAGGCTTTCCTGTAGTGTTGGGGTCTCCATCAGGTCCCACTCAGTTCACAGAGCAAAGGCAATTGAGTCATTGCATCATCGTATAACATCACATCGTTTTGTTTTTGCTAACAGGCATCTGGCTGTTCTCTCACACAGAGCCACGATTGCCAGGTTCTCTGGAATAGGCCATTTAGACAAAAACATTCTTCCTAGGTTTGTATATGATTGAAGAAAGAAAGTGTAGAATCAATAGCTCATGTAGCAGGAATTCCAATGGCTGTCTTTGGTGCTGAATCCGCTTGTAAACTATTTGTTTGTTTGTTTACCTTTCACGTGGCAAAGTCACTATCATCAGCGATGGTAAGCTATAGCGATATACACTACATGACCAAAGGTATATGGACACTTGCTTGTCAAACATCTCATTCCAAAATCATGGGCATTAATATGGAGTTGGTCCCCCCTTTGCTGCTATAACAGCCTCCACTCTTCTGGGAAGGCTTTCCACTACATGTTGGAACATTGCAGCGAGGACTTGCTTCCATTCAGCCATAAGAGCATTAGTGAGGCCGGGCACTGATGTTGGGCGATTAGGCATGGCTTGCAGTAGGCGTTCATGTAGGGGTTGCGGTCAGGGCTCTGTACAGGCCAGTCAAGTTCTTCCCCACCGATCTCAGCACACCATTTCTGTATGGACCTCGCTTTGTGCACGGTGGCATTGTCATGCTGAAAAGGGCCTTCCTCAAACCGTTGTCACAAAGTTGGAAGCACAGAATCGTCTAGACTACAATATAATTGTATGCTGTAGCGTTAAGATTTCTCTTCACTAGAACTAAGGGGCCTGGCCAGAACCATGAAAAACGTTTCCACTTCACAATGACAGCTGTCATGACTCTCCTGACAGTGGATCAAAGGACCCATCAGCTAGGCAAATGTTTGAAGATATCCAGACCCCCTCTCTCCCACAGAAGAGGGGGAGGGAGGGGGGCTGTGCCGGTCTTGACACCTTAACACTGGGTCGTAAATGTAAGCAGGAGGGACCTTTCCCCTCTCTGCCTTTCAGTATCCACCAAAGAAAGGCCTTTGTCTACAGAAGACCTTTGCCGCCAAAAACTCTAACGGCCAAAGAATGAACTTTGGAACGAGATAGGAACGTTAAGAATGGTCCATTGGGATCTGAAGAATAATCATGTCACATTGTTAATTATTTTGTGATGTCATTAAGGATGATATAACAAAGTAAATGTATCTCTGAAAGTGTACGCATTCGATGTATCAAGTTTACATCTAAATGTTGTATAAAATATATGATTAAATATGAGAATACTTTTGTGAAGATAGCAATGTGAGTTTAGCCTTCTAAATGAGATTGTCAGTAACCACGCCCAAGTGAGCACAGACATTGTGTCGGCGTGATGGAACACCCCCTTTTGAATCGAGGATAAAAGACTCTGCAAATAAATTTACATTAGACCAGCCAGCGTACAGCGCAAGCTGAAAATAACAAATGGTTTAAACTCTACAGACCAAAACATGCCAGGTTGCTGCTGGTGTGTAAAGTGGTCAGGAGCCTGAACCTGAACAATCAACCTTGAGACCACTACGGGACCAAGCAGACGGACGGTGTAAGCCTGATGTCACGAATGGTTAAAACTACAAGGACAGAAAGTGTGGAGCGGTGGTTACACGGCTGAAATGACGAGACCAGTATATTGCCAGGTTACTACTGGCATGTAAAGTGGTCGGGAGCTGAACCCTGAATAATCAACCATTGAGACCAAAAGACGTGAGACCGTAGTCTACTTGTTGAAATGGTTGGAAACCCTGACGCTCTCAACCTCCACACAAGAAGATGAACTCGCTAGACGTTATCATATCAGTCTGCAAATGGCATGTAAAGTGGTCTAGAACTTTGACTAAAGACACAAGGTGGGAAAGAGGAATCCCCTTTTTGACAACCGTTGGTACATCTGAAGTATCTGTCCTAACAACCACTCAACTATCAAAGAAGCTCTACAAAGGACATGGTTACCTCTGGTGGACAAGCCGAGCCTTACACCGAATGGGACAAACCAGAGCCTTACATCCATTGACAAGTTTTCGTTAGAAGGATCGATCGAGTCCAACAGAGATAGACGACGATTGAGGACAGCTATGCGCAAATGTATACATTGCATTTCTAATCCGAATGAGCGGTGGTTAGGGTGCTAAGTATTAATATATCCATGAGCGTAGCTTCCAAATGTAACGATAGTTGAATCTCTTTGTCTCTCCCTCTCTTTTCCTACCCCTCTCCATGTGTAACAAGTCGCCATATCTTGTCAGTCCACTAGGGACTTTTGTCTCATGTAAGTGTGTATGTGTATTCTGTGTTATTTAATTAGTTAGTAAATAAATAAGCCAATTTGTGCATTGCTGATTCATCAATAAGGTTATAGTTCTTGCAGATATCAAGAAGTATGCGACGTTCAGAATGACACTGATGAGGTAATGATTAATAAGTGACTTATTGATGTAAGAGATATCTATATATCTTCTAGAGTTAATTCGGGAAATGGTAACCAAATTCCTAATGAGTTAATTGTTACATGATTAATTTAATTGAGTAACAATTAAACATAATTAATTGATATGATAAGTAACAGCCATCAGATTAATGATAGTCACATCCCGACACAGCGCTTACAGTTGACTGGGGCAGCTCTAGCAGGGCAGAAATGTGATGAACTGACTTGTTGGAAAGGTGGCATCCTATGATGGTGGCACGCTCAAAGTCACTGCACTCTTCAGTAAGGCCATTCTACTGCCAATGTTTGTCTATTGAGATTGCATGGCTGTGTGCTGGATTTTATACACCTGTCAGCAACGTGTGTGGCTGAATAGCCAAATCCTGTCATTTTGAAGGGCTGTCCACATACTTCTGTATATATAGTGTATATCTCAGATCTTTTATCTCCCTACGAGCCAGGATACAGCCTAAGATCCTCTGTCAAGGCACTGTTGACCATTCCAGTCTAGATTGAAAATGAAAGGAGACTGGGCATTTGCTATTAGGGCCCATAGACTTTGGAATGGTCTGCCAGAGGAGATCAGCCTTGCAGATTTAGTACCTCTTTAAATCCCTGCTGAAGACACACTTTTATAAAGTTGCTTTAAATGTATGCTTTCAGTTAGCTGTCTGTTAAGCATGCCTCTTGGAGGAGGGAACGCAACAGCCTGCTACACTCAACTCTCCGTGAAGTGAAAGAGGTATGTGATTGCAGGTGCGGGTAAGGATGACAGAGCCAGAGAATGTTAGTGTTTACAGGGAATTTATTCTTCCTTCATATGGCAATTTGGGGAAAAGGGGCTGTGCAGAACCAAAGCAAAGAAAGTTCAAGTTAAAGAGCCCCCTCTCTTACCTTACCTACCCACTACTTACCTAACCTTAACGCCACCTGGCGCGCTAACCAAAATACAGAGGGTGGTCCGCCCAGATCTTACCTAGTGTGCATAGACCAAGTACATAGTACAGGTATATGTATGCCTGTAGACCTCTTGCCTAAGCACTCCCAAGGTGCCTTTCCCTTCCCCCCTGGGAACAAAAAAAGAATAATTACAACTTAAAAGTGAACAATTTCACTAATCAAAAACACAATCCTATGGCATACACATACATCTGCAGAACCAGCTACAAAATACTGGCACCAATTTATACAGACCAGCAGCACAGGACATACCAAAAAAGCCAGAAACACTGGCTTTTATCCAGCTGGAAAAGAAGTCGATAATTGAAGACAGCTGCATCTCCTGACAAGAGGGTGGGGTCAGATCTCCAATCATCGATAGGGCCGACCAATTAGCTGCTTGGGGGAATCCAGGAATCCATTTCCTGAAATACATACACATACAAACCCACAACAACACAGAAACTGGGGAACGTAACACTGTCTTTTTTCATTCTCCGTCTTTGTTTCTTTGTTTGTACTTTTATTTTATGGTGTTAAGCACTTTTACATATTGAAAAGTGCTGTACAAATAAAGTTATTATTATTTGTGCCAGCTGAAAATAGAGCCCATTATGTTGGATTAAAAATGCAGTTTTGGTTTCAGTGAGATGTTTCTGATTTTCCAAGTTGGGCTGAGCATGGTGAACGTGTCGTGTGCCTTTCCTATTTTTGTTTTTATGTCCTCATCTGCTCTTCCTCACTCTCCCATATTTTGTTAACTTCTTAGGGAGCGGTGGGGCGCTACCAGGTGAAATGCAAGGCGCCAAATTCAAAATCCAAAAGTTGAATTATTAAACATGCATCAATATACAAGTGTTTCTTAGTCATCAAAAGCTCTGCTTCTTGGCAATATCACAGCGTTGTCAGATTTCAAAAAGGCTTTACGGCGAAAGCACCACATTTGATTGTTTGAGGGTAGCACCTAACATATTTTTCCATTACCATGAATTCATAAGCCATCACGGTTCACACATAACACTTTTCACAGCGAAAACAAATCAATTACCTTTTGAAGAACTCCTGCTGAGGGCTTCCCAAGTGTCCAACGAAGACAATCCATGGTTCTTTTGTTAGAAGAAGTAATGTATTGGTTGGCGCGTTATAATGAGAAAATAGAGCCTCCAGTCATCCATTGAAACGTGAAGAGAACTCGTTCAACTTATACCTATAAACTTGTCCAAGAACAATCAAACTTAATTTTAAATGTATCCTTAGGAACACTTTTATGTATAAATAGTATAATATTTCAACCGGAATATAAACTGGGCGATAAGAAAGGAAAAAACCACAGAGCGTGCCAGCCGTGAACGAGCGTTTTACTCTTGTTGACATTGTGTGTACACTTCCTTATTGGTCTTCTTCTCTGCTCTAAAAGCATCTAAAAAGAATCAGAACACTTTCTCGAGACTGTTGACATCCAGAGGAAGCGATAGGTACTGCATTCATATGCCTTTATATGGGCATTTTCAAAGGGAGGGGTTCTAAATGAGGCAATCTGTCAACCACTTTTTCCAGGACAGAAATTCCTCAGGTTTTTGCCTGCCATATCCGTTCTGTTATACTCACAGACAAAATGTTAACACTTTTAGAAAGTGTGTTTCCTATCCAATGGTACTAAATATGTGCATATCCTATTTTCTGGGCCTGAATGGGAGGCATTTTACTTTGGGCACGCCAGGCTCTCCAAAACGGTCACCTCGTGCGCTGCTCCCAAAGAAGTTAAAGAGGTCAAGCATTGTATCTGCTGCTGCTCTCAGATCTGCCTTCAGAGCTTCCACTGTACTTGTCCTCTTGCTCAGTTGTGCACCGGGACCTCCCACTCCTCTTTCTATTCTGGTTAGAGCCAGTTTGCACTGTTCTGTGAAGGGAGTAGTACACAGCGTTGTACGAGATCTTCAGTTTCCTGGCAATTTCTCACATGGAATAGCCTTAATTTCTCAGAACAAGAACAGACTGACGAGTTTCTGATGAAAGGTCTTTGTTTCTAGCCATTTTGAGCCTGTAATCAAACCGACAAATGCTGATTCTTCAGATACTCAACTAGTCTAAAGAAGGCCAGTTTTATTACTTATTTAATCAGGACAACAGTTTTCAGCTGTGCTAACATAATGGCAAAATGGTTTTATGCATCAATTAGCCTTTTAAAATGATAAACTTGGATTAGCTAACACAATGTGCCATTGGAACACAGGAGTGATGGTTCTGATAATGGGCCTCTGTACGCCTATGAAGATATTCCATAAAAGGTCAGCCGTTTCCAGCTACAATAGTCATTTAAAACAATAATGTCTACACTATATTTCTGATAAATTTTATGTTATTTTAATGGACACATTTTTTTTTATTCTTTAAAAAACAAGGACATTTCTAAGTGACCCCAAACTTTTGAACGGTAGTGTAAGTATAGTTTTTGTATGACTGAAGCCTTTATTGAGAGGTCCAATGCTTTAAAATTTGTGACCGACCGACTCGATTCTGTCTTTTTTGTAGCAATATTTGTACTTGTGCTTTTTTTTAACGTTCGATTAAAGTAAAGACTCAGAGCTAGAAAATGGTATTTCATAAACTACAGTTGAGGAACAATGGGAAATGAATTCTGTTTTGAAAGTTTGTAACCCCACTTTTGAGTAAATGGCCCTTGAATGTTTTTGTACACCTATTGGAGAGTTCTACTTTGTCTATACCCATTCAGCATCGTTCACACCCTCTTAAGCCTTAGCCCCACCCATCTCTTTAAGAATTCACATGTGAGGCCATGTACTAAACAGAGGGAGTACAGTAGTGTACTAAACAACCAAAGATTTGGCTGGTTTATACTAGGCTGGTTTATACTAGGTCTATCAACATGTCTTTAGACAGTTATCGCAGTGACATCATGAACATTCTGTTGTTGTCCGAAATCAAACTTGTCATTATGAAAAATGATAAACACAAAAACTACAGGCTGTATGACATCAGCTGCCTGGTGGTCCAAAATAGCAACACAGGTGTATTTTAACACCAAGAAACCCATCCGTTTAAAAATGAATTTAGTATATGTCAATCTAGCTAACCAGGCAACTAAAAGTAACTTTCTAAACAATGTTTTCATTCGTTTCTAGCTTGTTAGCTAACATTAAGTTAAGAACAGTTAAGAACAGTTTTGGCTTCATGTTCAGCAGAGTTAATTGATGCATAATACTGCACCATGCTGATTTTTCTGAAATTTGAATGGAAGCTGGCTGTCAAGATTCTGTCATTTGTAGGCTCCCATTCAATCATGCTTCTTGTTGCCTTCTTTGTCAACATGAGACTTACTCCATTTCTTTGTTTGGTGGTCCTGAGTATAGGTGCTAGAGTGACTTGTCCTTATGCCGTCAATCATACCTCGGTTAGGCCTAATATTTCCAACCTGTATCTATCCATCTCACTTGTAGTGTTCTGACATTTCAAAATCCAATCCTTGTCATAGTCTTGGGGCCGGGTCGTTGCTTTTGATCTAGTCCATTTTTTTCTTTAGTATAGGTTTCTGTTTCCCAGCTCTTTTTTATGTGGGTGGGGGAGTTAGCCCCACGTAGGGCTGTGGCAGTCACAACATTTTGTCAGCCAGTGATTGTCAAGCAATCGGTTTTCTGGTAATTGACTGTTAATTAACATAAACACATTTAGCATCTCCTGGGCTTCCACACATGATGCAGACCTTTGGAGCATCTACATTTTAAAAAGTCTTCTAAATCCATGTAATGTAGCCTACACCTTCACAATTATTTATTTTAGACCGGTCTAAAGAAGCATGATATGAAGAAAATGTAGTCTATTTCAGAAGAACAGAATAACATGCTCTGAGTTGTCCTTATGTTAGGTTCTGATCTGGCTATGCCAAATGGCTGTGGATTACGCTAGTTCATTTAGCAGACAAGAAGATTTGCTTATAATTCCGTGGTATTATTTTATAGTATGAAGAATACAATTGAACAATGCTGAATAAAATAGAAAATATATTTTCTCCAGGGTCATTGGAGTATGCCAGCCAATCTACTGCGGCAAGGTGACAGTCCAGGAGAGGTGTAAGGAGTGCAGTCTATATCTTATACTTAGTCTTTTTAATGGAAGGGATGTCTCAGCATCTAGGCTAGGTAATGTCTATCGAGATATTTTTTTCTCTCCATTTCCCTGGTTTCTTTCTGTGCCAGGTGTTCAGGGGACTGGGAGTGAACCGCAAAAGAGATCCAGCATGGCTCTTCCTCCAAGGACTTCATCCACACGTCTCCACAACTAACCTCCACCTCCAGATGCTCAGCAGCATCAGATATGGCTGCTCCATCACCAACTAAAGAGCCACATAGTGTGTGACACTCACTGGCAAAACACCAGCCAACACAGGTATGATGTCATTACCAACACTCCAGCAGGTTATCACATAATTGAGCCCACGAGTGAAACTAAATAAAATCAATCAATCAAATTTATTTATAAAGCCCCCCTTACATCAGCTGATGTCACAGAGTGCTGTACAGAAACCCAGCCTAAAACCCCAAACAGCAAGCAATGCAGGTGTAAAAGCACGGTGGCTAGGAAAAACTCCCTAGAAAGGCCAAAACCTAGGAAGAAACCTAGAGAGGAACCAGGCTGTGAGGGGTGGCCAGTCCTCTTCTGGCTGTGCCGGGTGCAGATTATAACAGAACATGGACAAGATTTTAAAATGTTCATAAAACAGGCAGAACAGTTGAAACTGGAGAAGCAGCACGGCCAGGTGGACTCGTGACATCAAGGAGTCATCAGGCCAGGTAGGCCAAAATGAGTGATTATCCTGCAACTCCTGTCATGGGCTTTAATAATTTTTCCTGCTTGAGCATGTGGGAAAGGTGTGAGAAAGGGTACATTTATTTTATTCTAATAATGTATTTGGTGTGCAACGAGGCTGTTTGGTGTTTCTTTACCCCCTCCCCACCCCTCAAACTCAGGACCCAATCAGCCAGCTCAGCAGTTTAAAGTGATAAAATGGTGGGTTGGGTAATGATTCTCATCATCTCTCCTCCGTGTTGTTTGGAGGAAACTGTAATCACAACGTCGGAGAGAGCCACCCCCTCACTTTTGTTTGGGGCCTAATTGAATGGTATGTAGGCCTAATTGTTACAATGTGGTGTTGTCTGTTTCTTAAAAACTCTTCATGGTTCTGCAGTTCCCTGGCGAATGAATAACCTTGTCAGTTTGTTCAGATATTAATTAATAAGAGATTTTCAGGTCTGTTCTCCTCCTCCATTTCAGATACAAACACACACACACACACACACACACACACACACTCTATTTGTGAAATAGGTGAGAGGGGACTGACTGTCAAGGTATGACAGATAAGAGTAAAGTTTTGGGGTTTTAGTTTGTGGTCCATTTGACTTAAGGATGGGTAATGGCTCTAAAGTAGCATGGCAGTGAATGGGCCTAATTCTGGGTTTTGGTTGTGACAGCCCACAGGTGCGCCAATTCAGTCTGCTGTTCACCTGTCAGAAAACAGACAGGCCATGACAATGGAAGGGGATGAGAGGCAGAAGAAGTGGGCTGAGGATGACGGTGGAAAGGAAAGAGAGAGAGAGACAGAATAAGAACAACATAGGATGATTGAAATGTTGGGACAAAGCGAAGAAACTGAAAACTTCAGAATCAGTTGGACAGAGTGCATGACAGGAATTCAGAGAGGTAGTGGATATTGACAAGGGGTTGAGGGAAGCGATGAGGATATATTGACTGGAGGAGAAGAGAGAAGGGGGCCATCATTCCTCAGTATCCAGACAACAGAGCTCTACCCCCTGGCCCTAAAGTGATTGCCTGGGTCCCTCAATGATCACAGCAGACCCCCTATCCCGATGTTGCCCTGGCGTCAGTGGGATCTCATCATTAATTCATAACGGAACGCAGGCTAAATTAGCGCTCGTTAGCCTCCTGCTGTTTACTTGATTTTATTTGCCATCATTGCTTTATAACTCCCTCACCTAGCAACCTGCACCATGGAGATGCTCAAAGGATCTGGACCCTTCTGGCCCTCACATCACATCACCCCCACTCCGCCCTGCTCAGCATTCCACAGAACAGTGGTGGCACCGCTGGTGACCCAGGTGCCTCCCCCAATGACGTTCTGCGTGTCACAAGCCAGTGAGGTCCAACAGACAGACAAACAGACAGACACGAGAAGTGTTCTCTTTCTCCCTCTCGTTATTTTACTCTCTTTCTCTGAGTTATTTGGCCCTGGTCATTTTATCTTCAGCCAAACAGTTTAATTTGACAAATGAGGGATAAGAGAGGAGATCTATGGTATCATTTGAGGAAAAGTGACAGGATCATCATCATTCTCATCTGGATTGTTTTCGACATCATGGTCGCCAGCCTTGAGGAGAAGTGATCAGCTGTTTTCCGTGGAGAGGTGTGCAAGGGGTGTGTGATGGTGTTTGGTTGCTAGACCCCTGGCCTCCATTGTGTGTCGTGACCCGAAAGAGGGGCTACCAGTTTCCAAGTAGAAGATAGGAAATCAAGGGATTACTCACCTGTGGATCCTGGACAAATACATTTTCTCACAGTGCCACTCTCTCCATTGAAATTGGAGGGGGTTCATTTCCTTCAGATTCAGAGGCCACTCAAGAAAAGCAGGAAGGAAAGTCAGCAGTCACTCACAGACCATTTAAACGGTAGGAGATGTATTATTTTAATGGACAAAGTAAGATGAAAATACAACAAGTGGTCAAACAGACTATTGATCACTTGATATTCTGTTAGAGAATAATATTTATTTACCACATTTTTAGAGGCTAAAGTAACCTTTTCAGGTTAATATATATATTTAAAAATATTTTTGATTAATCATACTGTCACGACTTCTGCTGAAGTCGGTCCCTCTCCTTGTTCGGGCGGCGTTCGGCGGTCGACGTCGCCGGCTTTCTAGCCATCGCCGATCCACTTTGTTTTTGTCTTTGTTTTATACACACCTGGTTTCAATTCCCCAATTACATGTTCATTATTTAACCCTCTGTTTTCCCCATGTTTGTTGTGAGTTATTATTCCTGATTTGATGTCAGTCCTATTTTTGGTGGGCTTGGAATTGATGTACTTTGTAATTCTTATGAGTAAACTATGTTGTGTTACTCATCTCTGCTGTCCTGACTCTTCTGCTCCAACTACACCATAAGCACTGACACATACAGTAATTCAAGGACAGTGGTTAGCCATACTGTACATTATAGGTTTCACTATCTTGCCTTGGCTGTTGGATTTCTTTATAACTGCTTAAAAGGCCAGAGATGGTGTGTGGACATGAATAGCTGTACCTACCATATATTTATGCTGTAGTGAACTATCCTTGCTGGATATGAAAGTCTGTTACATTCTACTGTATTTAGCTGTACTGTAATGTTTTGTATGATGCAAAAAGGTGTCCGTTGTTGTGATGGACTAGTAAAAAAATAGACAGTTGAAGTTGCCTTGATAGCGGAAAGATTTTGTGGGTTGTTACTATACTAAATAATGATACCAAGCAGGCCATGGTAAGACTTGGTAGGACTGCCGGTGTTGTGAATAAATTATAACTTTATCACATTTTCCATCTGTTGGACAGTGAGGCGGCCAACGCCATATGCTCTATCTGTATAAATCATTGACAATCCTCCTCTCCTCTCACAATCTTTTTTTCTTTCTTTGTTTCTTTCTCTTTGTTTCCTTGTTTCTTTCTCTATACTCTCTCTAATTTTTTATAACAAGGCCTTAAAGGGGAACTGCACCCGCTGATTTGGCCTCGTTTTTTTGGCTTGCTCTTCAAGAAACGCTGACGGCCATGACAGAAGCCAAATGTGAGTTGGCTTGGGGGTGTGGTTTGATTTGGGTGTTTCTTGGGTGTGTCCTTGCCACCACCAAAGACACACCCATCTGTCAGAACCTTGCCCGAAGCTGTTTCCCCCCACTCATTCACAACAAACAAACCTCCTGCAGTTCGAGTTCAATAACTACAGGCAGATGTATGGTGAGATGCCGGAAGAAGCTTTGGATAGGTCAGTAGCCTACAGAGCAGTGGAGGCTGCGGAGGGTAGGACGGCTTATAATAAAGGGTTATTTATTCTATATGGACCTGTTACTACATTTGGAAGGTATCAAAACACAGTTTAGAATATCTACATACATTCAGCAATTGCATTCTTCTCATATTACCCTGTAGCAGTGGAGGCTTCTGAGGGGAGGACGGCTCATAATAATGGCTGGAATGGAGTCAATGGAATGGTATAAACCAGATGGAAACCATGTGTTTGGTGTGTTTGATGACTTTCCATTGACTCCATTCCAGCCATTATTATGAGCCGTCCTCCCCCCAGCAGCATCCACTGCTACAGAGTAATATTTGACTGACCGGCTCGATTCAGTCTTATGTAGCAAAATTGGAAATTGTGTTTTTTATATTAGATAAAGTAGAGACTCAGAGCTAGAAAATGGTATATCACTCTACAGTTGAGGAACAACGGGAAAAGTAATTCTGCTTTGAAAGTTGATAAACTTGTAACCTCACTTTTGAGAAAATGGCCCTCGAATGTTTTGCTAAACCTACACCCATTCAGCATCGTTCACATCCTCTTAAGCCTTAGCCCCACCCATCTCTTTAAGAATTCACATGTGAGGTCATGTACTAAATAACCAAAGATTGCAAGACTAAAGGCTGGTTTATACTATGGGTTTGTTCGTAAATTCAATCTGGAGTGCCAGAGTGCGCTCTGGGCATTCGTAAACATTGATTGACCGTGTAAATTCAGATCGTTTCACGTACGAAGCGTTCAGAGCGCACACTGGACACTCTGGACGAGGAGTAGGGTTGATCTGAGCGTTCTGACCTAACAACAGCAGTGAAGCACCCGAGCTAACTGGCTAACTTGCTAGCTACTACCAGACACAAATGAGAGAACAGCTCTCTGACCATATTACTTGCCGGTTAATATGGTCAGAGCTGGTTAGTCTGTTTTATGTTATCCAGAGTGTTGTTGACTGTAAATGTGCTGCTGGCAACAATTGAATTACTATTTTTTGCCAATGTTTACTGATTATTCAACAGGTGTTGAGCATTTGTAAATTGTCAGTTATTCTGCGCTCTAGACTAGAGTGCTCTGAAATCGGAGTGGATAGCCAGAGTGAATTTACCAGCTAAGTCTATCGACAGTTGTCGCAGTGGCATCATGAACATTCTATTGAAATAGTTGCTTGCATAGTGGAGTCTTTTGTTTAGACTTGTGGCTAGCTAGCTAAACAATTAACCATAATCCCAACTCATAACGTTACTACCCTGCATGAATCTGCAGGTAGCTAACCAAACAGGTTCAATGTTAGCTAGCTAGCTAACATTAGGCTATAACTAGCAATGCAAATGGCTCAGAGATACAAATAATATTACTACACAGATCATACACATAACATTAGCTAGCGAGCCAGCTAACGTTAGCTAACAGTGTGCTTTAACTTTAAATAAAAAAACGGACAAAATTTGAAATGTGTAATATCGAAAAATGAAGCTAGCTAGACCATCTGACCCGTATACATGGATGGACGCTTCTACCTCTGTCACGGAGAGGATGTAATCCGGAGACATGTGTTTTATACAACCACCTTCTGTGTGTTCTCTTTTCGACTCCCTCTGCATATGCTTGTAATTTAACCATTTTATTTGTATATACAGATGGCATACAAGTTTGTTATTAAGGCACTTAAGTTCAAAATGCATTTTGATAAACCTTTTTTTTTATGTTCAAATGGCTCTCCTGTGAAGTAGTGACGCGTGACATATGCCTAGTTTCCTGAAACGAGTCACATATGAGAAGAATGCAATTGCTTAATGTATGTAGATATTCTAAACGAAGTGATTTGATACCTTTCAAATGTAGTAACAGGTCCATGTAGAATAAATAACCCTTTACATAATACCATAGAAGCAGTGTTCTGCTAATATAACAATGTGCACCAGTCATCTTTCATTGTCATTCCCAGACGATACAGATACTGTGCCTTATGGCATTTTGTCTGGTGGTAATGGGGCCATCTTGGCAAACATATCAGAGTGGTCATACCTTCCTGTGTTGTGTCCCTTATACAACAGGAGTTCCCTGATCCTGGTGCAGAATACACAGGGATTTTCCCACCCAATATTGAATGATACTTTTCAATAATAAAAAAAGAAAATAGAAGTAAATGGTGTGTCTACTTACATTTTAATGCTGAGTGCCAGGTCTCTCCATTCAGAGACATCGGCATTAACCCGCCTGTCATTCTGAACTTCATCACATCCTCTTGCAAGTCTCCATGTGCTGGCTCCATACATGTTTCTGTGACCACAAAGTCAATGTGCTATTACCAATGGCAGTTAGTACCTGTTTGTTTCAGATATTACCTACAGTTGAAGTCAGAAGTTTACATAAACTGAGTTTAAGCTAAGGTGTTTCACAATTCCTGACATTCAATCCTAGTAAAAATTCCCTGTCTTAGGTCAGTTAGGATCACCACTTTATTTTAAGAATGTGAAATGTCAGAATAATAGAGAGAAAGATTTATTTCAGCTTTTCTTTCATTACATTACCAGTGGGTCAGAAGTTTACATACACTCAATTAGTATTTGGTAGCATTGCCTTTAAATTGTTTAACCTGGGTCAAATGTTTTGGGGAGCCTTCCACAAGTGTCCCACAATAAGTTGGGTGAATTTTGGCCCATTCCTCCTGACAGAGATGGTGTAACTGAGTCAGGTTTGTAGGCCTCCTTTTTCAGTTCTGCCCTCAAATGTTCTACAAGATTGAGGTCAGGGCTTTGTGATGACCACTCCAATACCTTGACTTTGTTGTCCTTAAGCCATTTTGTCACAACTTTGGAAGACCCATTTGCGACCAAGCTTTAACTTCCTGACTGATGTCTTGAGATGTTGCTTCAATATACCCATATAATTTTCCTACCTCATGATGCCATCTATTTTGTGAAGTGCACCAGTCCCTCCTGCAGCAAAGCACCCCCACAACATGATGCTGCCACCCCCGTGCTTCACGGTTGGGATGGTGTTCTTCGGCTTGCAAGCATCCCCCTTTTTCCTCCAAACATAATGATGGTCATTATGGCCAAACAGTTATATTTTTCTTTCATCAGACCAGAGGATATTTGTCCAAAAAGTACGATCTTTGTCCCCATGTACAATTGCAAGCCGTAGTCTGGCTTTTTTTATGGCGGTTTTGATGCAGTCGCTTCTTCCTTGTCGATATAGACTCGTTTTGCTGTGGATATAGATACTTTTGTACCTGTTTCCTCCAGCATCTTCACAAGGTCCTTGGTTGTTGTTCTGGGATTGATTTGCACTTTTTGCAGACAGAACGCATCTCCTTCCTGAGTGGTATGACGGCTGCGTGGTCCCATGGTGTTTATACTTGCGTACTATTGTTTGTACAGATGAACGTGGTACCTTCAGGTGTTTGGAAATTGCTCCCAAGAATGAAACAGACTTGTGGAGGTCTACAATTGGTTTCCTGAGGTCTTTTCATTTCGCCATGATGTCAAGCAAAGAGGCACTGAGTTGAAGGTAGGCCTTGAAATACATCCACAGGTACACCTCCAATTGCCTATCAGAAGCTTCTAAAGCCATGACATTATTTTCTGGAATTTTCCAAGCTGTTTAAAGGCACAGTCAACTTAATGTATGTAAACGTCTGACCCACTGGAATTGTGATACAGTGAATTATAAGTGAAATAATCTGTCTGTAAACAATTGTAGGAAAAATGACTTGTGTCATGCACAAAGTAGATGTCCTACCCGACTTGCCAAAACAATATTTTGTTAACAAGAAATGTGTTGAGTGGTTGAAAAACAAGTTTTAATGACTCCAACCTAAGTGTATGTAAACTTCCGACTCAACTGTATGTTGAAGTTTGAACAGGTCAGATGAGACCATAATTGGGTAGGTTTTCCCATCAACCGACTTAGGCTTCCATCTGGCAAAAGCATCATCAGTCCAAAAATCGAAATAGGCAGAGCACATCAGTGACACATGGAATTGAAATGTTTTGCTACTACTGGACATTTGTGCTACACTGTATTATTACTAATCCCTTCATTGTGGATGTGTTGAGTGGTCTCTTTGCATCTCGTGCATCTGTGAACACATACACACAGGCACTGTTCTATTACCAATGGCAATTAGGGAAAGGTGATATCTGACACACAAACATATACTATGTTGAAGTTTGAACAGGTCAGACTAAATCTACCTAATTCTGTTCTCCCCATCAACAATTTGCCAGCGCCCCATTGATGGGCATAGCAGCATAAATCAGCTCCTGGCCCCTCAAGGAGACTGGTCACACACACACACACAACATTATCAATGGTGGTTATGATTAGCCTGGTGGAACCAACCAGATCGCTGCGTTCACTTTTCTATTTCACTTCAGATAGTGTGAAATAAAATGGTGAACACAGTGATCAGGAATTAGCCTACTAGTTTATCAAGCTGGATTATTTAATACAACTTTACACATAACACACATTACCTGTTGTTGTTGAGGAAGCCGTCTGTGCCGTCAGGGCAGTAACTCGGGTCACTATCAGAGGCCTCATTATGGCGTGTTTTTTCATATCAGTTGAGGGAGTTGGCAACAAGTATTTTGGAGTTCACTAAACCATTGCAATCACACTGCCGGACATTATGATACCCACCTTTGCTCCTTCTGGTAGGTCCTGGCATCTGTTCATGACCAGGAGATCAGTCAGGCTGTAACGATGTGCGCTGAGAGTCCGGAAGCAAGTTCAGGGAGTGAGTGTTTTAATAAATAAACGCAACATAATACAAAACAAGCTACACGAACAACGCACAGACATGACATTGGAACAGAAACAATAACTCCTGGGGAAGGAACCAAAGGGAGTGACATATATTGGGAAGGTTATCAGGGAGGTGATGGAGTCCAGGTGATTCCGATGACGCGCAGGTGCCCGTAACGATGGTGACAGGTGTGCGCCATAACAAGCAGCCTGGTAATCTAGAGGCCGGAGAGGGAGCACACGTTAGTCAGACATGACCTAGCTAGTACCACCATAGCTGCATCCAATATTTATTTGTGCCCTAGACATGGGTTGCATCTCGGTGGCTCATGTGACTGTTTCATCTAAATTACATTAACTTGAGTGACATGGCAATACAAGGACATTGCTAAAGTAGGCAAATAATTAGTAGAAAACAATTTTGTCATATTATGATGTCGTCAAATTTACTTTAGAGAGATGGCAATGTTGCCATTACTGTTTCTAGCAAAGTTTGTCAAAAATAGCTATGTGACAGAACCTGGGGAGTGGCCACTTCCATGGGTACAGAGGCTCAGTGAGGCAAACAATTCAAACTCAGGTTTTATTTCATAATTGACCAACAGAAATGCTTAGAATGGAATGGTTCTCTTAAACAGAGTATTTCAGCCCCAACCTGTCTGCTGCTGTCTTCAGTCCTCTCCCTCTAATGGGAGCAGCAGCAGCCTAATAAACTGTTGAGGCTTATTGTCCAGCCAATCACACAGTTATTATAATCCTCAGCTGGGCTCCATTAGCCTCCCAACAGGGAAGGTGCCGGAAAGGCGTGGCAAAAGGGCTTGCCTCCTCCAGCACCGCACTTCTTTCCCCCATGAAGGAGGCCATCAGCCGACTGAAAATTGGCCATTCCACAGCCGCCCCACCCCAAAATGTTTGCCAAGGAGGCAGTGGCAGCTCTTTGGAGTCCCCCAGCAGGTAAGGTGTTGGAAAGGCGCTGGAAGGGTGCGGCAAGAGGGTTTTCCTCCTCCAGCTCTATAAGCTAGCAATGCTTATCTTAAGCTAAAATACGGTGGTCCCCTCAATCTTACTTAGCTGGCTAAAGTTATGCTGCATCTAAAGTCAATCTGGCGAAATCACAATCATGACTAAATGTTTTCCCACTAATTATTTGCCTTCTTTTGAAATGTTATCCTTTTTCCAATCCAAATCCAAGTTGTTTTGAGGTAGGCTAAAGTTAGTCCTAGCTAGCTAGTTAGGGTAGCTAGCTAACATGTTGTCAGCTATGCTAGCAATAATAGTGATAAGTATTTTCAAAATATACGTTACATAACCAAATACATAACCAGCAGTCTATGATCTAGCTACCGGCATTCTCACCACCCAATAAACTCCAATCACCTATTCCGCATGATTGGGTCCTTTGACAGGGCATGCAAACCATTTGGCTGTGCATCCGGCTGGAAGTGTGCATTGCATGGTCAATCCGTATCGGGCTTTTCAGTACAAAACGACAGTGATCCTTTGAATGTGTTGGGGGCGATGAAACAATGGCGCCCCATTCAATGAAGGGAAGCGAAGTAGGTGGAGTTTTAGACGAGACTGACTCTATGACCAAAATGCAACAAGCGCTCACAGTCTCATTGCCGAATTAAATGTTCATCCATATTCTCCAAACATCAAATTTCAGTGTTTTGTTGCTCCTGCTGCCCTGTATCGTTCCATTTCTCCAAATGTCAAATTCCGAATTTAAATGTTAAGTTTAGGCACTCATTCCGAATGGTTAAAGAAAGGGTTAAGGCCAAAAATCTGAGTCAACGACTGGGATTGAACATGCAACCTTCTGTTCTAGATACATGGGATCACACCCATCCACCACCCCTGTCCATAATATCCTAGCAAAACGTCCTCAGAACATGGATCAACATCCAATTTCGACTTCAATCTTGAACGACCTGGCTGAGAAAATAATCCTATTTACACATTGTAGTCAAATTTGACACTAGAATAAATGTTTCTGACTCATATTGATGCCACATACAGTGCCTTGCAAAAGTATTCATCCCCTTTGGTGTTTTTTCTATTTTGTTGCATTACAACCTGTCTGAGTTTCTCTATGGGGGTTAGGCCAGGGCGTGACTAGGTGTCACGTTTCTCTACTGAGGGGACAGACCAAGACGCAGCGATGTAGCCAGAATACATGATTTAATAAATCCACGGGAACAAGACGGAACAAAACAAAGAACGGAGAACGTAACGATGAACATAACTGAACAGACAAACACAGCTATGAACATACAATAACCCACGAACCCAGAGTGAAACCTACTAGCCTAAATATGGTTCCCAATTAGAGACAACGACACACAGCTGCCTCTAATTGGGAACCATTACCCAACATAGAAATACGACACCTAGAATGAACAAACCCTACACAAAGACAAAACCAAAACGCTCCAGCCTGAAACTCGGGACTGGGCGTTACAGTACCCCAAAGGCGCGGACTCGGACGCCGCCGAAAGTCTGTGGGGGGGTCTTCGGGTGGGTCGCTTTGTCCCAGGTGGAGGCTCCGGTGCTGGCCGTGCTGGTCTGACATCCAGAACCGGAGGCCCTGGGCCTTCTCCTGGAACTCTGGTGCGTGGAGTTGGAACTGGCCGTACTGGACTCGTGATGCTCACTGGAACGCTGGTGCGTGGAGCAGGAACTGGCAGTACTGGACTCGTGATGCTCACTGGGACTCTGGTGCGTGGAGCAGGAACTGGCAGTACTGGACTCGTGATGCTCACTGGGACTCTGGTGCGTGGAGCAGGAACTGGTCGTACTGGACTCGTGATGCTCACTGGGACTCTGGTGCGTGGAGCAGGAACTGGTCGTACTGGACTCGTGATGCTCACTGGAACTCTGGTGCGTGGAGCAGGAACTGGCAGTACTGGACTTGTGATGCTCACTGGAACTCTGGTGCGTGGAGCAGGAACTGGCAGTACTGGACTTGTGATGCTCACTGGAACTCTGGCGCGTGGAGCAGGAACTGGCAGTACCGGACTAGTGATGCTCACTGGTACTCTGGTGCGTGGAGCAGGAACTGGCAGTACTGGACTTGTGATGCTCACTGGAACTCTGGTGCGTGGAGCAGGAACTGGTCGTACTGGACTTGTGATGCTCACTGGGACGCTGGTGCGTGGAGCAGGAACTGGCAGTACTGGACTCGTGATGCTCACTGGAACTCTGGTGCGTGGAGCAGGAACTGGTCGTACCGGACTCGTGATGCTCACTGGGACTCTGGTGCGTGGAGCAGGAACTGGCAGTACTGGACTCGTGATGCTCACTGGAACTCTGGTGCGTGGAGCAGGAACTGGTCGTACTGGACTTGTGATGCTCACTGGGACGCTGGTGCGTGGAGCAGGAACTGGCAGTACTGGACTCGTGATGCTCACTGGGACTCTGGTGCGTGGAGCAGGAACTGGTCGTACTGGACTCTCTGAACGCACGGGGAGCTTGGTGCGCGGAGCCGGGACAGGACGTGCTGGACTCTCTGAACGCACGGGGAGCTTGGTGCGCCGGGCCGACAGGGCGTGCTGGACTCTCTGAACGCACGGGAGCTTGGTGCGCCGGAGCCGGGACAGGACGTGCTGGACTCTCTGAACGCACGGGAGCTTGGTGCGCTGAGCCGGGACAGGGCGTGCTGGACTCTCGGAGCGCACGTGGAGCTGGGTGCGCGGAGCCGAACAGGACGTGCTGGACTCTCGGAGCGCACGGGAGCTTGGTGCGCCGGAGCCGAACAGGACGTGCTGGACTCTCGGAGCGCACGGGGAGCTTGGTGCGCGGGCCGGAGCAGGGCGTGCTGGACTCTCTGAACGCACGGGAGCTTGGTGCGCCGGAGCCGGAGCAGGACGTGCTGGACTCTCGGAGCGCACGGGAGCTGGGTGCGCGGGCCGGAGCAGGGCGTGCTGGACTCTCGGAGCGCACGGGAGCTGGGTGCGGCGGGTCGAGCAGGGCGTGCTGGACTCTCGGAGCGCACGGGAGCTGGAGTGCGTGGAACAGGGACTGGACGTGTAGACACCACTACACGGACTGGGATCTTGGAACACGGAACAGGGATCTTGGAACGCGGAACAGGGATCTTGGAACGCGGAACAGGGATCTTGGAACGCGGAACAGGGATCTTGGAACGCGGAACAGGGATCTTGGAACGTGGAACAGGGATCTTGGAACGTGGAACAGGGATCTTGGAACGTGGAACAGGGATCTTGGAACGTGGAACAGGGATCTCGGAGCGTGGAACAGGGATCTTGGAACGTGGAACCGGGACTGGACGTGTAGAAACCTCCACCCGGACCTGGGACCTGATACGGAGAGCCGACATACCTCCAGCTAGCTCACTAACCCTGGTCTCATGGGTGAGTGGAGCTGGAATCTCTCGGACTGGGCTGTGGATACGTAACGGAGATTCTGCCCGTAAGACCACAGGATAACATGGGCCCAAAAGGCGCACTGGAGGCCTGGCTCGCAGAGCTGACACCACTCTCCCAGGTAAAACACAGACCTCGGCCCGACCAATGAGTGGCGCTGGGATCTCTCGCACTGGGCTGCGGACACGCATCGGAGACACCGCACACGGAACTGGAGCAGGATATCCGGGTCCCAGGAGACGCACCGGGGACTTAGTGCGCAGCGATGGCACCACTCTTATTGGCTGAACACTTCTTTTCGCCCGACTGATGAGTGGAGCGAGAATCACTCGCACCGGCCTCTGAATCCCTATAGGGGAAACCGTGCGCAACACTGCATAGCACGGCCTCCCTTCGCTGCGACGCTCTCCCCAACGCTCTCTCCATAAAGCACGAGGGTTGGCTCAGGAGTCCCTCCTGAACCGGCCAACCTCCTCGTGTGCCCCCAAAAGTTTCTTGGGGCAGCCTTACGGACCTCCGTGCCAGGCGAGATCCGATGAGGTCCTCCCTGGTCCAGCACTCCCGAGTCTCTCGCTGCTTGGTCTTTTGCTGGTGGGTTATTCTGTCATGATTATCTTCCGGGCGGACAGACCAAGACGCAGCGATGTAGCCAGAATACATGATTTAATAAATCCACGGGAACAAGACGGAACAAAACAAAGAACGGAGAACGTAACGATGAACATAACTGAACAGACAAACACAGCTATGAACATACAATAACCCACGAACCCAGAGTGAAACCTACTAGCCTAAATATGGTTCCCAATTAGAGACAACGACACACAGCTGCCTCTAATTGGGAACCATTACCCAACATAGAAATACGACACCTAGAATGAACAAACCCTACACAAAGACAAAACCAAAACGCTCCAGCCTGAAACTCGGGACTGGGCGTTACACTAGGGGTTGTCTTACAGACTTCATGGTGGGTTTTTGAGTTGGTTCCCAATTAAAGGCAGCTGGTTGTCATTGCCTATAATTGGGAATCCTATTTAGGTTGTTCCTTTTCCCACCTGCATTGTGGATGATTGTTTGTCAGTGGGTGATGTTGTGTTACACACTGCTTTATGTCCGATCTGATTCTGTGTTCGCTGTATTTTGTTGAGTTGCACATTGCATTCATTAATTAAAAAGATGTGGAACTCAGTCGGCGCTGCACTTTGGTCTGTTCCTTTCAAAGAGCGTGACAGAATCACCCACCTCCAAAAGACCAAGCAGCGTGCGCATCAGGAATCCTGGACATGGGAGGAGATCCTGGATGGTAAGGGACCCTGGAGGCAGGCTGGGGAATACCGCCGTCCAAAGGAGGAGCTGGAGGCAGCAAAAGCGGAACGGCAGTGGTATGAGGGGACACGGCTAGCAAGGAAGCCCGAGAGGCAGCCCCAAGATTTTTTTTGTGGGGGGCACATGGTGCCGGCTCCACGCATCAGGTCCCATGTGTGCCGTCAGAGCCCGGCACGACTTGTGCCTGCTTCATGCATCAGATCCACTGTGCATCGCTTGAGTCCGATGACTCCTGTTCCGGCTCCACCCCCCGCCGCCAAAAGCGAAGACCCACCCGAAAACCCTCCCGATTGACTTTTTGCACTTTGGTCTGTTCCTTTCGAAGAGCGTGACACAACCTGTAATTTAAATGGATTTTCATTTTAGGAACAAGGTTGTTTGTTGGGATGACAAAAAACCTTGACCTAGTTGGGCGAGTCGTATTGACCTGAAACCTAGTGGCAAATTCCAATCTAATCTAAAGTACATCTGCAAAGTGTTTCAATTCCCTTTATGACTCAGCGATTAGTTAGGCTACATGTCTCTGGCTGCCTCGAGATGAGCCATCCCTTAATGTTCCTCTTCGTGGCGATGAGTTGCACGCACACATATACACGCAGGAGTGGAGGCTCCCCAGAGGAGGATGGGCAAGATCATCCTACTTAGTGAATTCCATAAAAATAGTGAAACATAAAAATTTATTTTGCTAAAACTATACTTAATATAGACACATCACCAAATAACTGATTACAACACGCTGTTTTTCAATGAAAGTCTACAGTAGCCTCAATAGCACTCTCTGGGGTAGCACCATGGTGTAGCCGGAGGACAGCTATTTTCCGTCCTCCTCTGGGTACATTGACTTAAGTACAAAACCTAGGACGTTCATGGTTCTCACCCCCCTTCCATAGACTTGCACAATAATTATGACGACTTCCGAAGGACGTCCTCCAAACAATCAGAGCCCTTATAGCATGAACTGACATGTTGTCCACACAATCAAAGGATTTTAGAATTAATCTAGTACTGAAAGCATAAGCTACAGCTAGCTAGCATTGCATTGCATAACATGTGGTGAGTAATTGACTCAAAGAGAAAGAATATACTTGAACAATTTTTAACAAATTAATTTCTTCAAAAATGAAGGAGAAGCAGCAGAAAGAGCGAGAGAGAGAGAGAGCTGCATTTGAACTTTCACTTACTTAGCTAGCTTAGATGCGAGAAGTGACGAAGCTATTTGTATCAGTAGCCCTTTCCTGAAGTCAAATGATCCAATTGTCTTCTAGTGGCCTCATGGGTGGAATGTTATTCATATTTTTTCATAATTAATAAACATTATTCGTTTTTAAACGCCCCAAATCCGGTGTTTCTATGTCAAACGGTTTTGTTGTTATATTTCAGTCTTCTGTGATGTATATAACATGTAATATTGAGATGCAAGCTCAAAATGCACTACATTTCAACTCTATAGCTGACATGGTACTGTCACGCCCGGACCAATATGAGCCTGTTTATGTTTCATTTTGGTTGGGTCAGGGTGTGAGTTGGGGTGGGCATTCTAGGTTCTTTATATTTCGTTGTTTTGGCTGAGTATGGCTCTCAATCAGGGACAGCTGTCTATCGTTGTCTCTGATTGGGAACCATACTTAAGCAGCCCTTTTTCCCTCCAGTGTTTGTGGGAAGGTTGCATCTGTTTGGTTGTATGTTGCTACTACACCAGTTGATCTTCGGTTGTTGTTTTGGGTGAGTTAAGAAATAAACATGTTTTTCTCAACCCGGCACGCTGTGCCTTGGTCGATAAATGAAGATCGGGACAGAACTTCCCACCACCAAGAGACCAAGCAGCGTGGCCAGGAGGAGAAGGGGTTCTTGACCATGACGGAGATCAAGGCGGATTGGGATGCCATGCCTTGGCGGGAGCTCCTGGGGGGTTCGTGGCCACAGCAGCCCCAAAAAATTTTTTTGGGGGGGCACATGGTGCCGGCTCCACGCATCAGGCCCCCTGTGCGCATCGAGAGCCCGGCACGGCCTGTTCCCGCTCCACTCATCAGGCCCCCTGTGCGCCTTCGGAGCCGGCACGTCCTGCTCCACGCACCAGGTCCCCTGTGCGCCTTCAGAGCCGGCACGTCCTGCTCCACGCACCAGGCTCCCTGTGCGTCTTTAGAGCCCGGCACGTCCTGTTCCAGCACCAGGTATCCAGTGCCTTCTCCACGGACCAGTCCGGAGCCTCCAGAGACGGTCCCCAGCCCGGAGCCTCCAGAGACGGTCCCCAGCCCGGAGCCTCCAGAGACGGTCCCCAGCCCGGAGCCTCCAGAGACGGTCCCCAGTCCGGGGCCCGCAACGAGGGTGCCCAGTCCGGGGCCCGCAACGAGGGTGCCCAGTCCGGGGCCCGCAACGAGGGTGCCCAGTCCGGGGTCGGCGGCGAGGGCCTCCACCCCAGAGGCGCCACCAAAGCCTAGGGAGCCAGAGGTGGAGCGGTGTCTACGTCCCGCACCAGAGCCGCCACCGCGGATAGATGCCCACCCAGACCCTCCCCAATAGGTTCAGGTTTTGCGGCCGGAGTCCGCACCTTTGGGGGGTGCGTACTGTCACGCCCTGACCAATATGAGCCTGTTTATGTTTCATTTTGGTTGGGTCAGGGTGTGAGTTGGGGTGGGCATTCTAGGTTCTTTATATTTCATTGTTTTGGCTGAGTATGGCTCTCAATCAGGGACAGCTGTCTATTGTTGTCTCTGATTGGGAACCACACTTAAGCAGCCCTTTTTCCCTCCAGTGTTTGTGGGAAGGTTGCATCTGTTTGGTTGTATGTTGCTACTACACCAGTTGATCTTCGTTTGTTGTTTTGGGTGAGTTAAGAAATAAACATGTCTTTCTCAACCCGGCACGCTGCGCCTTGGTCGATAAATGAAGATTGTGACAGGTACAGGTGTCTTCTTTTGTTTAAGCCCATTACCATGTGTGTGAGGTGTTTACTTTTCTTTCCAAGTAGACTTGTTTAAGAAACACTGTGACCCTAATTTAGCCCACTGCAGTAAAAGGTTAAACAGCACCAACTGCCACTGGAGCCCGCCCTCCCCAATTAAGGTGCCACCAACCTGCTGAGTTCAGAATGATTTACTGTGCCATCAGCTTGCTGTAATTTGGGATTTTGTCAAACAGAGACGGACTCTAACACAGTATTGATGAGGAATGAGTAGGGATAGTGTCACTGGTAAAAAAAGTCTGCTGGCTCCTCACAACAGGGTGCCATGTATGTCTCACATCAACTAGTGCACTGTGACAGCTAGTTAGCTTCAAGTTCAGTGCTCTAGTTCATCTACTGAAACTCTTCCTTCTATTGTGAAGTAACATTAGAGGTATTTTTGAAAGTTACTTCCGAGAAATGGCAAAACCAATAGATGCAGGGGAGAGAAATCTATACCTCAATGCCATCTTGTTGGACAAAGAGAAGGGATTTCTCAATATGTGGTGTTTTGGAAGCATGGGAAACAGGGTTTTGAATTATTGCCTTTAGTTTAACCTTTAAACATGAAATGAATGATGTCTCCCACTAAAAGTCCTTGACTTCGAATTTCAATATTAATTAGCACAGACACACACACACACATTGTCAAAGGGCAATGATGTCCCTAATGCCTCAAGATTGTATTTTTCTCTCTTCCTAAACTCTACCTGATAGGGAATCAGGAGATTGATATGATCTGTTGTTTTTTATGGATTTCGAGGAGGATAGAGGGAGGGATAGGATAAAATGAAGTGAGGGAGAGAGCAACAGGGGGTAATAGTCAGACAAGGTGAGTAACCAGAATAAAGGTGAAAGGGAATAAAATAGGCAGCATTAGAAAGGCCCACGTTAAGAAATAGATAAAGCCACTTAACACAATGCATTAGCTTGTCAAACAGAACATGCCTCTGAATTCATTAAACAGGTATTAGCATGTAGTAATCTCCATCTCCCTTCCTCGTTGGAAAACCAGAGCATTTGGATGAGGGCAGAGCATTAATTGCATTTTGGTTATAAGACACTAAGCCAAGGAAGAGAGCTAACGCTTAGGGGTAAAGGACGTATAATATAACAAAAGAGGGAAGACCTAGGAAAAATAAGGGGAAAGAGGAAGTCAATATGAGAATGTTATGAAAATATATATATACAATTGTTGGGCCTACTTAAATTTGAAGGGACTGTTGACTCCCAAATCAAAGTTTCTCCAATCTTCAGACATTCCAGGTCATCTGTTGTGCGGATTTGGCACAATCCTGATTTGTATTTGGTTGAATTTGTTTCCCATCCTTTTGGGGTTGAGGCATATATCTGGATCTGTACAACTAATCTCATGGGACATGGATTTATCATGACATTAGTCAAAAATGTTTGACTGACTTTTATTTTGGTGTGAACTGTCACTTTAAGTAGAAATGAATCATAGCAACAACAAACAATCACCACTTCTAAACATTGGACTGACTGAATGATGGCACTGGAACACTTGGTGTATATTTCTTTATGAACATGTACTGCAAACGTCCATCTGTCAGACCTGTCCCTTTCCATTCAAACAAGTGGAAGAGTTAGGTGTGCACCAGCATCACTACTCAGATTAGCCCATAATTTGACAGTGACCTGGATATGGTATATTACTAATTGTCGTATTGGCTCCTGTCCTCTTTCTTTCCCCTGTTCCTCATTTCCATATCTCTACTTTCCCTATTTTTCCCTCTCCCCTTACCTCCTGTCTGTCTTCATCCCTGTTTCATGCTCTCTTTCTTTCCGATCTCCTGTCCCTCCTTCTCTTCTCCTCCCTCATGCTCTTTCTCTCTCTCTTGTTCTCTCTCTCTCTCTTTCTATATGTGGGCGTGCCTCATGAATACTGAGGTCAGAAGACCAGAGAGAAGAGTGGTTGCGTGGACAACCTCTTCCACCAGACCTCCATTACTTCTTCATTAGCCTGAATGTCAGAGATATGACCTCTTGAGCTGTCAATAAAGCTTACTTTGGCAGGAAAGCTACACGTAACGGAATCATCAACACAATAAAGCCCATTCAGTGTCATCATCAAGTCAAGTTAGGATTAGATAGTGAGGTTATTTATTTGTATTTATTTACATTTTATTAGGATCCCCCCCATTAGCTGTTGCAAAAGCAGCAGTTACTCTTCCTGGGGTCCACACAAAACACACAACATGACATAATACAGAAGAACAATAATAGACAACAGCTCAAGGACAGAACTACTGTACATAAATGTAAACTAATAATATAGAAATAAGGTCAAGTGAGGTAGGCTTCATTGTAAAAGCTCACAAACATTATTGGAATGGCCATAAACTCATGTACACAAATGTATGCCCACTCATTCGTTCTCCTTAGAATGCAATCACGATGACAGTCAAAACTTTAGTTGCATGACATTTTGTAATGGTACAGAAGTTTTACAGTTGATTAATACGTTGTACAGTGAGGGAAATAAGTATTTGATTCCCTACTGATTTTGTACGTTTGCCCACTGACAAAGAAATGATCAGCCTATAATTTTAATGGTAGGTTTATTTGAACAGTGAGAGACAGAATAACAACAAAAAAATCCAGAAAAACGCATGTGAATTTTTTTTATAAAATGATTTGCATTTTAATGAGGGAAATAAGTATTTGACCCCTCTGCAAAACATGACTTAGTACTTGGTGGCAAAACCCTTGTTGGCAATCACAGAGGTCAGACGTTTCTTGTAGTTGGCCACCAGGTTTGCACACATCTCAGGAAGGATTTTGTCCCACTCCTCTTTGCAGGTCTTCTCCAAATCATTAAGGTTTCGAGGCTGATGTTTGGCAACTCAAACCTTCAGCTCCCTCCACAGATTTTCTATGGGATTAAGGTCTGGAGACTGGCTAGGCCACTCCAGGACCTTAATGTGCTTCTTCTTGAGCCACTCCTTTGTTGCCTTGGGTGTGTGCTTTGGGTCATTGTCATGCTGGAATACCCATCCATGATCCATTTTCAATGCCCTGGCTGAGGGAAGGAGGTTCTCACCCAAGATTTGACGGTGCATTGCCCCGTCCATCATCCCTTTAATGCGGTGAAGTTGTCCGGTCCCCTTAGCAGAAAAACACCCCCAAAGCATAATGTTTCCACCTCCATGTTTGACGGTGGGGATGGTGTTCTTGGGGCCATAGGCAGCATTCCTCCTCCTCCAAACACGGCGAGTTGAGTTGATGCCAAAGAGCTCCATTTTGGTCTCATCTGACCACAACACTTTCACCCAGTTGTCCTCTGAATCATTCAGATGTTCATTGGCAAACTTCAGACGGGCATGTATATGTGCTTTCTTGAGCAGGGGGACCTTGCGGGCGCTGCAGGATTTCAGTCCTTCACGGCGTAGTGTGTTACCAATTGTTTTCTTTGTGACTATGGTCCCAGCTGCCTTGAGATCATTGACAAGATCCTCCTGTGTAGTTCTGGGCTGATTCCTCACCGTTCTCATGATCATTGCAACTCCACGAGGTGAGATCTTGCATGGAGCCCCAGGCCGAGGGAGATTGACAGTTCTTTTGTGTTTCTTCCATTTGCGAATAATCGCACCAACTGTTGTCACCTTCTCACCAAGCTGCTTGGCAATGGTTTTTTAGCCCATTCCAGCCATGTGTAGGTCTACAATCTTGTCCCTGACATCATTGGAGAGCTCTTTGGTCTTGGCCCTGGTGGAGAGTTTGGAATCTGATTGATTGCTTCTGTGGACAGATGTCTTTTATATAGGTAACAAGCTGAGATTAGGAGCACTCCCTTAAGAGTGTGCTCCTAATCTCAGCTCGTTACCTGTATAAAATACACCTGGGAGCCAGAAATCTTTCTGATTGAGAGGGGGTCAAATACTTATTTCCCTCATTAAAATGCAAATCAATTCATAAAATTTTTTCATATGGGTTTTTCTGGATGTTTTTGTTGTTATTCTGTCTCTCACTGTTCAAAAAAACCTACCATTAAAATTATAGACTGATCATTTCTTTGTCAGTGGATGTTATAGTAATTTCAACTTCAATTAAACAAACTGTCTGTTACCCAGTATTTGTAAGATACTGGTTGAAATGAGACAGAGGCCCAATCTATAATGGTCAAATGTAGATGATTTATTCACGGGAGAGCTCTGAGCTCTAAAAGGTGTACACAGTCTTTTATATGGTACAATGTTGAAATACAAAGATACAAAGACCCCACCATTTCCCACACCCTTTCCAAGAAAGTAGTGTCTTCCCACAGTACCCATTCATTCCTTATCACAATCTTTGCAACATAAGTCAAACTTGGGCGGTTCTTTAACTATCCCTCCTGTCTTCAAAGACAGGAGGGTCTCGCATGTGTCTGTTAGTATCAAATAATTCTTTGTTCTCCCAGATACTCCCTAAATGAAGTCATACTAGCCTGTTCCCCTTCCACAAACTTCATTTCTAGACACACACATTAATTGGACTACCATTTTGTCTTATAAGCCCATCTCTATTGCATACATTTTCAGAATGGAATATTCTTAGATGTACAAACATTTAGTCATAACCATAAAATCTATAACAGTGGGCAAATGTAAAAAATCAGCAGGGGATCAAATACTTTTTTCCCTCACTGTATATGATCTGGTTCTTTTTTGTGTGTGTGTGTGTGTGTGTGTCTGTGTCAATTTAGGTTTTACTCAAATGCTATGTTTAGTTTAGAACATACACTGCTTAACCTCTAATGCTGGTGGCTCAGATAATCCCCTGTGATGCACAGTGGCATTTAGACAGATTATGAGATTCCATAGACTGACAGTTCACACTTTTGCTTAAAGTCCCAAACTGCAATTTCAACAGTCTTACTCTTTGTTTTGTAAGCAGAGGGAGCCTCTGTGAATTAATCAAATATGAACACTCATATCAAGACATACAACGTTTAGGTATTGCATCTGTAGTCACTGTAAATTGATTCTGCCAACTTGAGTTGTCAACATGAGGGACTTGAGAGAGAGAAGTGCGGAGCACCCTTTCTGATGGAAGGGGGTAGTGTAGCCCAAATCCTGATTGGGACTATTCCCTGAATTGACTGCAATGTCATTATTTGTAATGACCATCAGAATATGACATACTGTGGCTTTACCTACTTAGGGAGTGGTGGGGCGCTAGCTCCCGACACTACCCGGTGAAATGCAAGGCGCCAAATTCAAAATCCAAAAGTTGAATTATTAAACATTCATCAATATACAAGTGTTGCATAGTCATCAAAAGCTCTGATTCTTGACAATATCACAGCGTTGTCAGATTTCTAAAAGGCTTTATGGCGAAAGCACAACATTTGATTGTTTGAGGATAGCACCTCCAATATTTTATGCATTAGCATAAATTCATATTCAGCGCGGGTCACACAAAACCCATATAAGAGATCAAATAAATCACTTACCTTCCGAAGAACTTCTGCTGAGGGCTTCCCAAGTGTCTAACGAAGACATCCAATGGTTCTTTTATTAGAAAAAGTCATTTATTATATCCATAAATCTCTGTTTGGTTGGCGCGCGTTATGTTCAGAAAATCCGCCGTCGAGTCACCCGTTGTACAGTGAAGAGAACGCGTTCAAATATACCTATCAACTTTGCACAAACAAATCAAACATCATTTATAATGCGTCCTTAGCTATCCTTTTATGAATATTAGCGATAATACTTCACTCGGATGATATCATAAACGATATATAAGGAAAATAAAGTGGGGGGCGCGCTCACAATCTCGCGCCCATTAAACGTTGTTGACATATGTGGTCCTTTGACTATTTCCTCTTCCTTTCAGTTCTGTTTAGTGCTAAAGCCTCCAAACACTGTATAAAGACTGTTGACATCTAGTGGAAGCCATAGGTACTGCAATCTAGGAGCTAAAACCCATGGATTTCAAAAGCAAGTCAATGGAAAAGAGGAAATGTCACCCAAAACAAATATCTGGACAGAAATTCCTGGGGTTTTTGCCTGCTATATCAGTTCTGTTATACTCAAAGACATTATTTGAATAGTTTTAGAAACTTCAGAGTGTTTCCTATCCAATAGTACTAATTATGTGCATATCCTATTTTCTGGGCCTGAGTGGCAGGCATTTTACTTTGGGAACGCCAGACCCAGAATAATTACAGTAGCCTTCCTTTAAGAAAACTGCTATGAGGAAAAACGGCCAAATGTTCAACAGCTGATGATTCACTGCTAGTTTCTTAATACACAGATGCTTGTAAATGCAGTAATGTATATGTCAACTCTAACTTCTGTTTATATCTATTGTTGTCTTTCTTTCAGAGGATCATGACGAGGAAAGCCCACAACAGAAGAGTTCTGACACCACTGTGCACAGAGATGAAGGTAGGAACTCATTTTTTTTATGGGCCATCTTTGGCTTGAGGTATGACTGTATGTCACATCCACCTTAGCAGGCAAGGTCTGGTCTTTACATGATAAAAATCGGGTTTAGGTATGGCAACCAGATCTGGTGTATTACTCCCATAAACCATAAATCCAAGTTGTAACTGGGCCAAGTGGTAAGCGGTTACTTTGTAGATGTGGTCTGGATTTGGACCATAATCATTTTGATGTCAGGGAGGATCTGGTTATAAATCGTATTGTGATACATTATTAACATGTAAAAGTTGTGTTGAATGTCTTTGACTACTTTAAACAAAAACAGGATAATTGCTTCTAATTGGTCATTTATTGGCACCTGCAGATTCCCAGGGAGTGCAAAGTAAAGTATTTGCAGCCTCAAAGTTATAAACAAAAGGTGTTCATTATTCCGGAGGATAAATGACCAGCTATAGTCTGAGAGGAGATGCAGAATGTGTTTTGGATTGCACGTTTTATAGATAACAAGAAGGAACATCCTGTACATTAATAGTTTAAGACATACTTGCAAATTTAGGGGGAAAGTCATCAGGTTTAGACATTACAGATTTACATGGTGTGTGTGACATGAATGCTACTGTTTCTTTCCTGTTTCAGGCCAGGTGGATAGGCTAATGTTCCAGAGTCATCTGGTTGTTGATTTTGGCTGCTAAGACGGACCTGTGTGATAGTGGCGTAGCACTTTACATTACAGCATTGTGATGAAGTAGTTGCTCTGATACCCCTTAATTTCAGTAAAATTCTGTGCTGTAATGTAAAGTGCACACAAATGACAATACTGTACGTCATTGGATTGTTACTGGATATCGTAAATGTTGTGTTGTTTCATGTTGCTGACAACATGAATAGATGCTTGTTGGTAAGTGAATCCACAACACACAATATGCCCCCCAAAATAATGATATCAGTGTACTCCTTTTATTTTATTAAAAAGCAATAAAGCAATTTTCAGATGTTTTTTGTTATACCACCAGAAAATAGCTACAACTCATGATAGGCTACATGTTTCTTCTCCTCTCAGAATCTCATTTAGATTTCATGCCGAGGAAGTAATCATGGACCTGGAAACAGTATCCTATTAATCAGGGAGCGAATTACATTTCTTCTGGGGGTTAAAAATATACTCATTAATGGAATGAGATAAATGCAATCTGGATGGAATCTACAGTTGCTTCAATGTAAAACAGTAGAATTACATTTAGAAATGATATTGGTATGGATTCTAAGTCTTTCTTATCCTGAAGTAAGTACGCATTTCTTTTAGATTTACAGATTCACAGTACAGTGGTCTCCTGAGTCTTTGAAGAGGAGATGAAAGTTCTTCTAGTCGACAGGTGTGTGTGTGTGGTATGACACATTATGAGTCACTTAGTTCTGAGGATATTTCCTGTACAAGCGTGATGGATACCAATTGAGTATAGTGATATGATGCACATATTTCATTATTCCAAAATATATCTTACTTGCTGTATTCCTCTTAGAGTGGCGCTATGATGAATACACAGTGTGTGTGTTGGTATGTGTTCTTCAGTGGTGGGTTAATGTGAAACATTGATGTAAGATAAAAGTTTTCTTGGCAGAAACCATGGCAACTACATGGCCTTGAGTGGGTGGATCCTAAACGGGGGCACATCGGAGTGATAAGGGGAGAGGGCCTCATGGGAACACAGGGGAAGGGTTGAGGGGGATTTCATCTAATTTATAACCTAGGAAAACCTAGCATTCATGTGCTGTCATAATAAGCTCAAAATAAATTGTGCGTGTGTAGAAGTCGCTATGAATATGCTATATGCTTGTGTATGCAATGGCAGTTTGGTTGTTAGCCAATGTCAAAGCTCTCTCGCTCTCTCTCTCTCTCTCTCTCCTGTTGATTCAGTTAAATTCAAACTGCTTTGTTGGTATGACATAGTGACATAAGTACATATTTGTATTGCCAAAGCAACATGTTGAACAATAAAACAAACAAGACAAAATACATTTAGGAACATAAAGATAATTTGTAATTAGATTTTTTTTAAACAATTTTATTTGATAATTTATAAACAATACAAAACATACACATACAATCGACAACATCATACAAACATCAACTACATCACACCTGCCCAGACCCACTAACACACACCCTCATCTTCAGCGCCCCCATCACTTTCCGCCACATGGCCTGAAAATGCACCATTTTGTTTCTCTCCGTAACCCACACACTTTCAATATTTAAAAAACACATCATTTGATTTTTCCATTGTCATAATTATGGCGGTTTGATTGATTTCCAAGTTTAGTATATGTTTTTTCAAGATGAGTGATATCGGGTATCTCACTATAACCCCATACAGTATGCCATGTCTTAAAATATTCAGAAGATGAATTAAAAGTACGTTTACATTGTAATACTTCTGACAGACAACTTTCTCGCCCCGCCCACAACTTCTTGACTTTATAGCATTCCCAGAAAGCATAGATTGAGTTATTAGTTTTACACTTAAGAAATGACTTTGCTGTTGTGCTGTAGAATTTGTGAATTTTGTCTCTTGTATAATAAATTCTATACATTAGCTTATACTGAATTAAGCGTACATTTACATTAGTTATGCTCTAACTTTCCCTCCATCTTGTGTCTTGGTTCCCATAGTTAATTTATTTTTTCTAAGAGATTGTCAGACATGCTCTCTGCAAGGTTTTGTATATCTTCCCTATCATATGAACATCTTTTTCTGGCTCAAATAAGATTCCCTTTAAGGTTGCTCTGATGTCCAAAAGATTTCAAGTAGACATTTTGTGATATGTAACTTTTAAGTTGCATGTATTTGAAACTATCTACATTGGTCAGTCCGAGTATACTATTTTAAAGAATGCCTTCGGTGTGGTAATTGGTATTACCGAAAATAAATAGAAAAACTTTGGCAGCAACGCCATTCTACCAGTAAGATTTATTCTACCTTTAAGATTATGGGAAGATTATTCCATTTAATTAAATCTGTTTTCATATTGTTGAGGAATGGAAAAAAGTTATCTTTATATATTTGTTGTTTGTAGTCACTTATTTAGCATCCTAAGTATTTCATATTTTTTGTGGTATTTCGGTAGATTGTGAGTTTGACATGCAGCTGTAATTGCTGCAAATGGTGGCTCTACAAGGTATTGACTTTTGGGGGAATAGTTAAGCACGCTCAAGTTCAGTTTTTTGTCTAATTTCTTGTTTGTGTCACAAGAAAAAATATTTTGCATCTTCAAAGTGGTAGGCATGTAGTGTAAATCAAATGATATAAACCCCTAAAAAATCTATTTTAATTCCAGGTTGTAAGGCAACAAAATAGGAAAAATGCTAAGGGGGTGAATACTTTCGCAAGCCACTGTACGTGTGGTCCCTGTGGGGACAACGTCGTCCATGCACTTATTGATGAAGCCAGTGACTGAATTGGTGTACTCCTCAATGCTATCGGAAGAATCCCTGTGCTAGCAAAACAGTCCTGTAGCTTAGCATTTGCTTCATCTGCCCACTTTCTTATTGACCGAGTTACTGGTGCTACCTGCTTTAGTTTTTGCTTGTAAGCAGGAATCAGGAGGATATAATTATGGTCAGATTTGCCAAATGTAGGGCGAGGGAGATCATTGTACGCGTCTCTGTGTGTGGAGTAAAGGTGGTCTATAGTTTTTTCACTCTGGTTGCACATTTAACATGCTGGTAGAAATTAGGCTAAACTGATTTAAGTTTCCCTGCATTAAAGTCCCCGGCCACCTGGAGCGCCGCTTCTGGATGAACGTTTTCCTGTTTGCTTGAGTGCAGTCTAAGTGCCAGAATCGGTTTTGTGGTGGTAAACAGACAGCTACGAAGAATATAGATAAACTATCTTGGTAAATAATGTGGTCTACAGCTTATTATGAGATACTCTACCTGAGGCGAGCCAAACCTTGAGACTTCATTAGATTTCATGCACCAGCTGTTGTTTACAAATATACACAGACCGCAACCCCTTGTCTTACCAGAGGCCGCTGTTCTATCCTGCTGAAAAAGCTTAAAACCATCCAGCTGTATGTTATTCATGTTGTTGTTCAGCCACGACTCGGTGAAACAAGATCCTATAGCCTTCTTAGGCTCAACAACTCTGAAGCAATTATCAGCAGACAAAACAAATATCTCTAAAAACAGAGATCATCCAATAAGAAGTATTAGATACTGTTAAACATTTGCACTGAGAAAAACACCAGGAATGGATGGCTTTACCATAGAATTCTATTCAACGTTTTGGGACAAAGAAGCCCCCTATTTTAACTTCTTACGGAGCGGTGGGGCGCCCCACTCCAGACCCTACCAGGTGAATGCAAGGCGCCAAATTCAAAATCCAAAAGTTGAATTATTAAACATGCACCAATATACAGTGGGGCAAGAAAGTATTTAGTCAGCCACCAATTGTGCAAGTTCTCCAATTTAAAAAGATGAGAGAGGCCTGTAATTATGACAGACGAAATGAGAAAAAGAAATCCAGAAAATCACATTGTAGGATTTTTTATTTATTTATTTGCAAATTATGGTGGAAAATAAGTATTTGGTCAATAACAAAAGTTTATCTCAATACTTTGTTATATACCCTTTGTTGGCAATGACAGAGGTCAAATGTTTTCTGTAAGTCTTCACAAGGTTTTCACACACTGTTGCTGGTATTTTGGCCCATTCCTCCATGCACATCTCCTCTAGAGCAGTGATGTTTTGGGGCTGTCGCTGGGCAACACAGACTTTCAACTCCCTCCAAAGATTTTCTATGGGGTTGAGATCTGGAGACTGGCTAGGCCACTCCAGGACCTTGAAATGCTTCTTAAGAAGCCACTCCTTCGTTGCCCGGGCGGTGTGTTTGGGATCATTGTCATGCTGAGCCACGTTTCATCTTCAATGCCCTTGCTGATGGAAGGAGGTTTTCACTCAAAATCTCACGATACATGGCCCCATTCATTCTTTCCTTTACACAGATCAGTCGTCCTGGTCCCTTTGCAGAAAAACAGCCCCAAAGCATGATGTTTCCACCCCCATGCTTCACAGTAGGTATGGTGTTCTTTGGATGCAACTCAGCATTCTTTGTCCTCCAAATACGACGAGTTGAGTTTTTACCAAAAAGTTCTATTTTGGTTTCATCTGACCATATGACATTCTCCCAATCCTCATCTGGATCATCCAAATGCTCTCTAGCAAACTTCAGACGGGCCTGAACATGTACTGGCTTAAGCAGGGGGACACGTCTGGCACTGCAGGATTTGAGTCCCTGTCGGCGTAGTGTGTTACTGATGGTAGGCTTTGTTACTTTGGTCCCAGCTCTCTGCAGGTCATTCACTAGGTCCCCCCGTGTGGTTCTGGGATTTTTGCTCACCGTTCTTGTGATCATTTTGACCCCACGGGGTGAGATCTTGCGTGGAGCCCCAGATCGAGGAAGATTATCAGTGGTCTTCCATTTCCTAATAATTGCTCCCACAGTTGATTTCTTCAAACCAAGCTGCTTACCTATTGCAGATTCAGTCTTCCCAACCTGGTGCAGGTCTACAATTTGGTTTATGGTGTCCTTTGACAGCTCTTTGGTCTTGGCTATAGTGGAGTTTGGAGTGTGACTGTTTGAGGTTGTGGACAGGTGTCTTTTATACTGATAACAAGTTCAAACAGGTGCCATTAATACAGGTAACGAGTGGAGGACAGAGGAGCCTCTTAAAGAAGAAGTTACAGGTCTGTGAGAGCCAGAAATCTTGCTTGTTTGTATGTGACCAAATACTTATTTTCCACCATAATTTGCAAATAAATTCATTCAAAATCCTACAATGTGATTTTCTGGATGTTTTTTCCTCATTTTGTCTGTCATAGTTGAAGTGTACCTATGATGAAAATTACAGGCCTCTCTCATCTTTTTAAGTGAGAGAACTTGCACAATTGGTGGCTGACTAAATACTTTTTTGCCCCACTGTACAAGTGTTTCATAGTCATCAAAAGCTCTGCTTCTTGGCAATATCACAGCGTTGTCAGATTTCAAAAAGGCTTTACGGCGAAAGCACCACATTTGATTGTTTGAGGGTAGCACCTCCAATATTTTCTATTAGCATAAATTCATAAACCATCGCGATTCACACAACACATTTCACAGCGAAAACACCTTTTGAAGAACTTCTGCTGAGGGCTTCCCAAGTCTTCAACGAAGACATGGTTCTTTTGTTAGAAAAAGTCATTTATTATTTCCATAAATCTCAGTTTGGTTGGCGCATTATGTTCATAAAATACAGCGTCCACTCGCCCATTGAACCGTGAATAGAACTCGTTCAACCTATAAATATACACTTGTCCAAGAACAATCAAACATCATTGATAATGTATCCTTAGGAACACTTATGTATATTTACTATAATATTTCAACCGGATTATAAACTGGACGATAGGAAAGGAAAAAACCACAACGCGCACGAGCCTGTGAACGCGCATCCTCTTCTGTTTACATCCGATGACCAGTTCGAAATTCTTCTTCTATTACCATCCAGAGCAACTAAACATCATCAAACACTGTCTAGAGACTGTTGACATCCAGTGGAAGCAATAGGTACTGCAATCTTACTCTTATATATGTCTGTTTTCAATAGGGAGGGGTTCAAAATGAGGCAATGTGTCAAAAACACTTTTTCCAGGACAGAAATTCCTCGTTTTTTTTACTATTATATCAGTTCTGTTATACTCACAGACAATATTTTAACAATCCTAGAAACCTCGGAGTGTTTCCTATCCAATAGTACTAATTATGTGCATATCCTATTTTCTGGGCCTGAGTGGGAGGCATTTTACTTTGGGCACGCCAGACTCTCCAAAACCGTCACCTCGGGAGCCGCTCCCTAAGAAGTGAACTAATTATGTGACTTCTGAAGGTAAATGGTTGCACCATATTTTATTTTTGGGCTTCATAGCAAAGGGCATATGCACGCACTACTTTTTTATTTTGTGTATGTTCATTACATGAAATCTAAATAAAAATCAATTTAAAGTACAGGTTGTAATGCAACAAAATAGAAAAAATGCCAAGAGGGATGAATACTTTTGCAAGGCACTGTACATACCCCAACGAGATTACAGGTAACATCTGCACTGAGCTAAAGGGTAGAGCTTCTGCTTTCAAGGAGCGGGACTCTATCCCGGAAGCTTATAAGAAATCCTGCTATGCCTTCCAACAAACCATCAAACAGGCAAAGCGTCAAACAGGACTAAGATTAAATCGTACTTCACTGGCTCAGATGCTCGTCGGATGTGGCAGGGCTTGCAAACTATTACAGACTACAAGCCACCCCCAGGTGGTAAGGTTAGGTAACAACACAGCCGCCATGCTGATCCTCAACATGGGGGCCCCTCAGGGGTGCATGCTCAGCCCCCTCCTGTACTCCCTGTTCACTCATGACTGCATGGCCAGGCACGACTTCAACACCATCATTAAGTTTGCCGATGACACAACAGTGGTAGGCCTGATCACCGAAAATGATGAGACAGCCAATTTTTTACTTAACACTTATTTCCTGTCAACTTTTTAAAGCATGATTTGTTAAGGGCTTATAAGTAAGCATTTCACTGTAAGGTCTACACTTGTGGTATTCGGCGCATGTGACAAATACAATTTGATTTGATCTGTCCAACTGTTTAATTCTGATTCATATACATTAACATGGAAGCATAAAATTGTCATTAATTGCATTGTTTCTCATTACTACTTTTGTATCTTTATCTTTTAAAATTATAACTGGTTCAGCATGTATTCATTTTGTGAGCGCTCTGAAATATTTATCAGGTTTATTTTCCATTAGATAGAATGCTTTATTTGAGTTTAACCTGTAGTTGTTGGCTCTCTTCAAAAGTAGAAGATCGTATTCCTGCTTAAGTTCGGAATTTCTTTTTTCTGGTCCTTTTCTAAGATAGTGGTTTATTTTTCTTTAATTTAAATTTCTAAATCAGATTTAACTTTTGCCGAGTATGAGATTATCATCCACCTAATGTACACCTTAAAGGCAATTTTATATTGGGGGTTTACTTTTCTCTGTCCTTCATGTATACATTTGTAATGGTAAAGGTTTACATTTTTTCTTTTACGCATTTAATAATTTTTTTGTCCAGATGATTTGTTCTGTTCATTCTCCAAACTCTGTAGATAAGTGTATTTTCTGTTGTTATAATTAAACATGGTACCGGAGAATGATCCGATATCACTATATCATTAAAAAGAAAAATCCAGTAAATTCAGTGCATTTTTAATTTGAGAAGAAAAGGAATAGTCTTTTGTAGTTGGGAATCTCCAGGTGTCCTGTAAATAATTTGTAGAGATAAAAAATGTCAGCCTCTATGGAGGCTCCCTAAATTTGTCGTTTTTAGGTCTGTCGATCTTATCAAATGTATAATTGTGACCGACCGACTCAAATCGGTGTAACGCTTGAAATTGTATTTTTTACATTGGCTAAAAGTAGTATGGTGTACAGCATTCTGATAACTTGGTCAGATCAGGTTTGACATTTACGCAGCATCAGCATGGACGAATTGATAGCTCAGTTCGTCCAGCCCAACAAGCACAGCAAGCGGTTGACAAACCCGTATCTATGGGTCCGGAGTCAGAGTCCGAGAGTGGGAGCCAGAACCCGACCCCTACGGTGAACAACCGGAGGAGAAGCCCATCCTCCCCCTCATCGATTTCGAGGGACCAGCCGAGACACCCGCTATGGGCCAACTGAGGGGATAGTTCGGGACTGCCCAGTGGGAGGATCCGAACTTGAAAGCCGCTGCAGCCCAAGTGATAGTGGTGGATGGCCAGTTACTTCCGGGGGTGAGTGACTGGCGAAACCCCCATTTCCAAATCAAGAATAACCTTTTGTATCAGGTGTCACCAGGGGGAACTTCGAAAGGTATTGTCGCTGCCCTGACGGTACGTGGGAACCATTCTTCAGCTGGCCTACAACCATCTGTTGGGGGCGCACATGGGAATGGAGAAGACCCCGGGAATGGATTGCCTCCCCTTTCCACTGGATGAGGAGGGCCGTAGAAGACTATTGTCGCAGCTGCCCGGAGTGTCAAATCACTGCCCCAAAAGCACATTTCCGAAACCCGCTGGTCCCCCTACCAATCATCTGGGTGCCCTTTGAACGCATCGCCGTGGACATAGTGGGATCCCTGGTAAAAACGGCATGAGGACACCGGTACATCCTGGTAATAGTAGATTATTCCACCCGGTATCCCGAGTCCATTCACCTACGGGCGGCAGTCTTCAAGGAAATCACCCGGGAGCTGTTCCACCTCTTTAGCCAGGCTGTCATCCCAAACGAGATCCTGACTGACCAAGGTACTGAGTTCATGTCCCACCTAATGAAAGATTTGTGTGCTCTCCTGCAGATCCGGATCTCTGTCTTTCACCTGCAGACAAATGGGCTTGTTGAGTGGTTCAATAAAATGCTCAAACAAATGCTGAGGAAGGCCATCGAGCAGGACAGGAAGAACTGGGACCAGCTACTATCTCACCTAATGTTCTCGGTCCGAGAAGTGCCCCAGTCATCCACCGGGTTTTCCCCTTTCGAGCTCCTCTATGGGAGGAGGCCACTCGCCCTAGTGGATCTCACCAAGGAAGTGTGGGAAGCCCAATCGACCCCGTTACGCAGCGTTGTAAAACATGTGGCGACGATAACGGAGCGGATGACAGCCATATGGCCAGTGGTAAGGGAACATATGGAGAACGCCCAACGCGCCCAAGCTCAGGTCTGCAAACAGGGAACCCAGCCCCGAGAATTCCAGTTGGGAGACAAGGAGCTGGTCTTAATCCCCATGGCCGAAAGTAAGTTCCTGGCAACATGACATGGGCTATACGAGGTGATAGAGAAGCTGGGACTCGTCAATTACAGCATACTACAGCCCCAGCAGATTTACCACGTGAAACTATTGAAGAGGCGGCACGAGAGGACAGCTTTGGCCGTGTTATGGTCGGGACCCAGGACGCCAACGGTACCAGTGGTGGTCCCGAGTAATGAGGACCTCAACCCAGCCCAGCTCGCCGATCGGAATATGGCGGTGTTCTCCGGGGAAACAATATGAAAGAGGCCATGTTAGATCCCTGAGGAAGGCAGTGAAGCAGGAAGTGGAGGCTATGCTGAGGATGGGGGTCATCGAAGAGTCCCACAGCGCATGGTGCAGCCCCATCGTGTTGGTGCCCAAATCTACCACATGCCGAGGATGGACGAGCTTTTCATCATGGAGCCTGTGCACATTCTAGGTTAACTATCATTGACAAATCAAGTCAAATACTTTATCAGACATATGAGGGTGGTGGGCATTCAATGGGAGGATCGTAGTATAAATACATAGTTGTTGTATAAATTACATATATAGAGTATGTTGGCTGATCAGACATTTAACAAAAAACACATAACATAGAGCAAATTACGTCTTTGTCCTATGCCTTTTTATGGCTTTTTAGCTCCAACTCCTCTCCTAATTTAAGAAAAAAAAAAGCTGTGGATTCATACATTGTACATACATTTGAAAAAAGACTATCACTTAAGTACTGTGGTTGATTTATATTACCTACAAAATGAAAGTGGCTGGTGGGGGTCTACTTGGGGTCAGTGGGTCCTCGACGAGAATGAAATGGGATGATTGTAATATAATTAATCTCATTCCTTCTCTCTCTCCAAAGCCAAATCCATTTCTCTGCACCACACCCTCCCTGTTCTCCTCCCTTTACCCCACCCAAGCCAAGCTTATCCCCACCTCCCATCTATACCCCCTCTTGTCCGCCCAAGCCAAGCTTGTCCCACCATTGCCCCTCCAAGCTAAGCTTATCACCACCGCCCCTCCTTGCCCTCCCTTACCCACCCAGACCCAGTTTATCCCAACCTCTGTCATTTCCCTTCTCACTTCTTCTCAAACACATTTACACCCCTCTATACATCTACTTACTCATCCATTCTCCTTCATTCACAGTCAACAAATACCCTATGCCTCCGCACAACCATTCTCTCCCACCCTCATACACATATTCATATTCAGACTCCTTCACGCTCCCATTCATATGCACAGACACACACACACACACACACACACACACATCCATTTAACAATTCTTGACTTACATGCTATACTTCCTATTTTCTTCTTTCTATAGATTTTTCAGTGTCCATGTACAGTGGGGCAAAAAGTATTTAGTCAGCCACCAATTGTGCAAGTTCTCTCACTTAAAAAGATGAGAGGCCTGTAATTTTCATCATAGGTACACTTCAACTATGACAGACAAAAGGAGGAAAAAAAATCCTGAAAATCACATTGTAGGATTTTGAATGAATTTATTTGCAAATTATGGTGGAAAATAAGTATTTGGTCACATACAAACAAGCAAGATTTCTGGCTCTCACAGACCTGTAACTTCTTCTTTAAGAGGCTCCTCTGTCCTCCACTCGTTACCTGTATTAATGGCACCTGTTTGAACTTGTTATCAGTATAAAAGACACCTGTCCACAACCTCAAACAGTCACACTCCAAACTCCACTATGGCCAAGACCAAAGAGCTGTCAAAGGACACCAGAAACCAAATTGTAGACCTGCACCAGGTTGGGAAGACTGAATCTGCAATAGGTAAGCAGCTTGGTTTGAAGAAATCAACTGTGGGAGCAATTATTAGGAAATGGAAGACATACAAGACCACTGATAATCTTCCTCGATCTGGGGCTCCACGCAAGATCTCACCCCGTGGGGTCAAAATGATCACAGAGAGCTGGGACCAAAGTAACAAAGCCTACCATCAGTAACACACTACACCGACAGGGACTCAAATCCTGCAGTGCCAGACGTGTCCCCCTGCTTAAGCCAGTACATGTTCAGGCCCGTCTGAAGTTTGCTAGAGAGCATTTGGATGATCCAGATGAGGATTGGGAGAATGTCATATGGTCAGATGAAACCAAAATAGAACTTTTTGGTAAAAACTCAACTCGTCGTATTTGGAGGACAAAGAATGCTGAGTTGCATCCAAAGAACACCATACCTACTGTGAAGCATGGGGGTGGAAACATCATGCTTTGGGGCTGTTTTTCTGCAAAGGGACCAGGACGACTGATCCGTGTAAAGGAAAGAATGAATGGGGCCATGTATCGTGAGATTTTGAGTGAAAACCTCCTTCCATCAGCAAGGGCATTGAAGATGAAACGTGGCTCAGCATGACAATGATCCCAAACACACCGCCCGGGCAACGAAGGAGTGGCTTCGTAAGAAGCATTTCAAGGTCCTGGAGTGGCCTAGCCAGTCTCCAGATCTCAACCCCATAGAAAATCTTTGGAGGGAGTTGAAAGTTCGTGTTGCCCAGCGACAGCCCCAAAACATCACTGCTCTAGAGGAGATCTGCATGGAGGAATGGGCCAAAATACCAGCAACAGTGTGTGAAAACCTTGTGAAGACTTACAGAAAACATTTGACCTCTGTCATTGCCAACAAAGGGTATATAACAAAGTATTGAGAAACTTTTGTTATTGACCAAATACTTATTTTCCACCATAATTTGCAAATAAATAAATTAAAAATCCTACAATGTGATTTTCTGGATTTTTTTCCCTCATTTTGTCTGTCATAGTTGAAGTGTACCTATGATGAAAATTACAGGCCTCTCTCATCTTTTTAAGTGAGAGAACATGCACAATTGGTGGCTGACTAAATACTTTTTTGCCCCACTGTATGTCATTGGCATCGGCTAATTCTATCGTTACTTCCTAGAGAAGAACAGTTACTTGGGGGCAATAGAGTCTAGATTGTATTGGGGGAGTTTGTCTCAACTTATGATAAGCTGGTCCTGGGCATCATTGTATGTAGCCTAGTGTGCTTATCTTTTCTTTCCGCTCCTGCCTCTCCTCAGGGCACTGGGCTCTCTTTCAGCCTGTTCAGGGCTTCATCGGCGCTTGTGAATGTAGCCCTTTCCTGCATTCAAATTACCAAAGCGCCCTGTAGTGGCCTCATGGGTGGAATATTATGAATCTTTTTCATAATTAATCAACATGTCAAACGGTTTTGTTATATTTCAGTCTTCTGTGATGTACTGTATATAAAGTGTAATATTAGGATTCAAACTCAAAATGTAATAGATTTCAACTGTATATCTGACATGGTACAGGTGTCTTATTTTTTTTAAAGCTCATAACCATGTATGTGAGGTGTATACTTTTGTTTCAAAGTACATTTGTTTAAGAATACCAAGAAGCACTCTATGTGACCCTGATTTAGCCCACTGCAGTTTAAACTATGTTCTCTGGCTTCTACATAAAATCACAGTTTTGACAGTACGAAATGGAACTACTATCTCCCCATTCGTCCTATCGGTATGCGCAGGCCCTCAGTCTCAGTTGCAGGTGTGGTGGCTGGTAACAATTATCGACCTCTGCCCTCTGTCTCTCCTCTGTATGGTGTGGGCAGACTGTTTCAAGGTTTTGGTAGTGACAGGCTGCTGGAAAATACAGACAGGCAGATATAGATAGGCAGATATAGATAGACAGAGAGAGAGGGAGGTTGGCAGAGATGGACAGATAGAGACAGACAGAGAGACATAGGTAGGCAGACAGACAGACAGACAGACAGAGCAATGGGCAGGCAGACAGACAGACAGACAGAGAGCAATAGGTAGACAGATAGACAGGCTGGCAAAAGGAGATAGGTAGACAGACAGGCAGGCAGAGAGAGATAGGTAGACAGACGGATAGAGCCATTACATGGGTTTACACCTCTGTCTGCACTGGATTCTCCTGTCATGAGTTTGCTTTAACCTATTTGTACTGCAGTTAAAGGAGTATCAGCTTTAAGCTCTCACTGGCCCCTGTGCTTCTGAATAGTTTTTGATGAAAAGAGTATAGAAAGTAGGAAATGGAGAGGGGGAGGAATGACATTATTATAAACAAAAAAAGTGATAGAGCTTAAGCTCAGCTGAGAAACAAAGCAGTAAAGGAGAGGGGAGCTAGTGAGGACTGTGGAGCGAAGGAGGGAGGGGGAGTGTGTAAATGGGAGAACATGGAGGGGAGGGGGTGCCGCATTCAGAGCGAGAGAGTGACTTACTGAACACAACATTTGTCTTTCTGCCTCTCTATCACAAGAACCAGCGCAGTGCTCCATTCAACAGGAGGAGCCACGCGCCGACAGAAGCCACACCATTTTAGAAAGCTGTCTCTATCCCTGCCTCTCTCTCCCACTCTTTCCCTCCATTCTCTCTGTCTCTACCTCCCCCGGTAGGAGAAACAGCAACAACAACAGAGGTAGCAGCATCACATGCAACAGGGTGCAGACAGCGTCCTTTGTCATTCCTCAAGAGAAGAGAAGAAGGAGTTGAGAAGATAACAGATGGGAGATGACCTGACACACCTGTAGCAGGTTGCAGAGCTGTGTGCTAACTGTCTCAGGCTCTCTCATAGCTATTGTGGCCGTAGCTTCTTCTGGGCTTTGGTTGCTTTTTCTCTGGCTTCTACATGGCTTCTAAGAAGAAATTGGGTGATAGTCGGAGAGCGGGCATTCGCAGGGACCGTGCGTGCTCCACGCGGGAAGAGTCGTCAGAGGGGCCGGGACGTCCCACCACCAGAGGGCGTTTCTCTGAGTCCTGGAAGAGGCTTAGCTCCAGGGGGGGCTCCACCAAGAGGGGTGCGCTCAACTCCCAGCAGCCACCGGTAAGACTTGGAGAAGACTTACTGAGCCCTCCCCCCCTCCAGGCTAAAACAATACCCTGAGAGTGGAGGGGGTTAGGCCTAGGTTGGGGGAAAGTAGGGGATATTGAATTTGGTTGTATGGGTACAGGTGGAGGAGGGGCCAGTTTGAGAAGTCATACAGCGGTGAGGCAGGTTTGTTGAGGAGATTGAAAAGTGAGAAGTGGCAAAAGTGGTATTGAGAATAATAGAGAAGACACCATATTTTTTCAGAATAGTAGAGGACATTGGCTTTGGAAGTATTCTTGAGATGGTTCCAAGTGTAGAAGAATGGAACTTGTTTTGGGAGATTGGAATATGGAAAGAGGAGATGAGTGTATTTTGGGGAATGCTGAGTAGCTGGTTAGAGTTGCTATAGAGTTGGGCCTGGTTCAGAGAAAGAGAGCAACTTGTGACGAGGATATGGGTTAACCCCACCACGCTTCTTTTCCTCCTGTGGTATCTTCTCCAAGGCTTCAGAGTGTGTGCTTAAAGTTTCATAAGTGTTTGGCCAGGCATGTATGACTGAAGAGAGTTTCTCCACGGTGGGTCTGGGAGCAGTCAGCCACCACTCTGGATAGATCTGGTTCGGGGCCGGTCCTCCGTTCTATTTTAGAAATGTAGAACTTTATTGATGTTTTTGGATTGAGGTCAACAAGAAGAATGCTAGGGACTATGTTAACCCATCTGACAACAGCATGATCCCAAATGCAGAGCGTGGAGAGATCAGGGGCTGTTGATCTCGTGTCTATCTTGGGTCTAGCAACGGTCATCAAAATTGTTAAAAGGTTTTAAAAACGATTCTAATAAATGCAACAGCTGGACAATGAATGAAGATACTCACAATTTTAAAATCAATTAGATATTGACTGAATTATAGCACATAAAAGATTGTGCTGACACAGACAAGTAATGAATGGAGTTCAGGCATTTTGGTGGAAATTCAGGTATTACATTTATTGTATAATTTCACTTTTTTTCTTGTGCACTCGTATACATTTTCTTAGTATAAAATAAAGAAAACGATATGTGTATTTGCATACGTGAATAAATTAATATAAAGTGTTGGAACAAGGCAGCAACCACCAACAACTTGCTCTGTCTCTACTACCTGCGCTCACCTGCAAGTTGTCACATTCTCTTGCATAATTCAACAAGTGTGTCAAGAGAAGGACACCCATGTAAATTAACTATTTAAAATATGGGCTCTGACGAAGGCCGATATGTAAAGTTTATTAAAGATCAATGATTCTATCAAGAGCAGTGTGCGGTTTCCATTTTCCCCTCATCTTGTCCAATTGTAACCATGCACCTGCAAAAAGACTGCTCAGATGTGCAATTGTACAATTTTAAATAAAAATGCTTGGCTATAGATTAGACCTATCTATACATACTTTACATCATTACTTTTTTCAATCACACAAGAGAATCAAAACCCACCAAAAAAGTTAGCCGCCTTCTCTTTTTTATGATGTAACTGTCGAGACTGTGCGTTAAATCTCAGATAGATGCAACGGAAAACCAATGTAGTCCATTGAGCCTATTTCAGCCATGACTGGAGTGTGTTTGACAGGTGTTTGACAGGTGTAACGTTTCCGTGGTCATTACGTTAACGGGAACAACCTAATGGCACAAGCAAGAGTGGGAAAGAGTCACCAGAGTAAAATTAAAGCAATCAAGCAAGATTTAAGTGACAAGTGGATTTTGCACATCTCAAACACAGGGAACAGATATCCTAACGTGGGCGGGGCATGTGTGTTGCTATTGAATCAGGTCCATCCTGTCCAAGTAATCTTATTCATTAGGACCTAAAAGGAAAAACTAGATCCTAGATCAGCACTCCTGCTCTTAGACATTTTATGACTAATGCCCCAGAGCTACAACTAATAGTACAATACCATGTCCAAAGAGAAATGACACATGCTGAAACAATAACTGCTGTTTTACCAGCAAAGACTGAGATGAGTTGAGTCAGTGTACACAGAAGCATAGAAAGAAGAGAATAGGAGAGGTGACAATAGAAAGTGTATGTGAGAGATATTACTGTAGGTGCATTAGCCCCATAGGGATTTGGTGGCTGGATATGGACCACAGAGGGATGATCTCAAAGCTTTGCTGCTTCAGCTAGGTGACCCTTCATCATTATGATTTATTATGATCCTGAGTGTCTGAGTGATTCTGTGTGTATGTGTGTGCTTCCGTGTATGTTTGTGGTGCGTGCGTGTCTGCCATCTCGTTGAGAATGCCCTGCAGGTTATACAGCCATCTGTGTGGCGCGGTTGCCTTCTGCTCAGCACATTTAGGTCATAACTATACCCTCTCAAATTTCTACTTAAAACACTAGCGTGTGTTCATTATTGTTTTGTTTTTGTGTATGTGTGTTCGTATCGTTGGATGTGTTTTAGTGGTGTAACTGTTAGTGATCATAATGTCTGATTCCTTGCCAGCAGCACATTAATTTTCTCTCATGGTGCTTGACTAAAATGAGTATCATTTAATCTCACAGTGGGATTATGGTAGTTGTGGTGGTGGATGAAAATAATCCTCCGCACACAACACCCCCGGCAACCCCATCCCTTCATCATTACCACATTGCTGAAACCAAGTCACAACCAATTCAACCAGATCACCTTACTGTTCTAAGCTAACATATGGGATTGTTTTAAAATGGCCATACGAAGGATTATTGTTTAGATTCGATTATTTAACAATTGATTTTGAATTTTATGATCCCTTAAGGTATATAAAAAAAGATGAACACATCATTGGATGAAACATTGAATTTGGCATTACCGCTATCAGCCAATAGAAAAGCATTGAATAACAGATTCACTACAACGAACAGATAGTCCCCCAAAAAGTCTAAAGGACATTTGTTCTGAAGTGTCTGTTCTATATCTGAGCGATATAAGAAAGATCAGGAAACTTTTTTTTGTTTTGTTTTTATATGTATTTATGCCCTTTATGCCCTTAAACTATCTCCATATATACTGTACTTTTAAATCTGGTACTGGGGACTTCAGACGATTCGAGGCTTGTGGGTGCAAAACAGAGAGCATCATGTTTGTGAGAGTCTCAGCTTCCAACAGAGGGGTAGTTTGTAGGCCAAACTGTTCGGACGCTACATACGATTTTGTGAGAAGAGTGATTTTCGGGATGGCTCATGGTTTGACAAACACAGCTCAGTTCTGCCACCATTCACCACAGATGTGGAAGGACGATATCGGCAGATGCGGTGAATTGTGACGCAGCCCATGCAGATAAAGTGCATTCGGAAAGTATTCAGACCCCTTCACATTTTCCACATTGTGTTACATCCTCATTCTAAAATTGCTTAAACAATTTTTAGCAAATGTATTTAAAATAAAAAACTGAAATGATTTACAAACAGTGAGGGGAAAAAAGTATTTGATCCCCTGCTGATTTTGTACGTTTGCCCACTGACAAAGAAATGATCAGTCTATAATTTTAATGGTAGGTTTATTTGAACAGTGAGAGACAGAATAACAACAAAAAAATCCAGAAAAACGCATGTGAAAAATGTTAGAAATTGATTTGCATTTTAATGAGGGAAATAAGTATTTGACCCCTCTGCAAAACATGACTTGGTACTTGGTGGCAAAACCCTTGTCAAATCAAATCAAATCAAATCAAATCAAATCAAATTTTATTTGTCACATACACATGGTTAGCAGATGTTAATGCGAGTGTAGCGAAATGCTTGTGCTTCTAGTTCCGACCATGCAGTAGTATCTAACAAGTAATCTAACAAATTCACAACAACTACCTTATACACACAAGAGTAAAGGAATGAATACGAGTATGTACATATAAATATATGGATGAGCGATGGCTGACCGGCATAGGCAAGATGCAGTAGATGGTATGGAGTACAGTATATACACATATATATGAGATGAGTAATGTAGGATATGTAAACATTATATAAATGGCATTGTTTAAAGTGGCTAGTGATACATTATTTCATCCAATTATAATTATTAAAGTGGCTAGAGATTTGGGATTCGATATTGACACGGCATAGGCAAGATACAGTAGATGGTTTAGAGTACAGTGTATACATTTGATATGAGTATGTCGGATCGTAAACATTATATACAAAATTGTTTAAAGTGGCTAGTGATACATTTGTTACATCCAATTCCTATGTATAAAGTGGCTAGAGATTTAAGTCAGTATGTTGGCAGCAGCCACTCAATGTTAGTGATGGCTGTTTAACAGTCTGATGGCCTTGAGGTAGAAGCTGTTTTTCAGTCTCTCGGTCCCAGCTTTGATGCACCTGTACTGACCTCGCCTTCTGGATGATAGCGGGGTGAACAGGCAGTGGCTCGGGTGGTTGTTGTCCTTGATGATCTTTTTTGGCCTTTCTGTGACATCGGGTGGTGTAGGTGTCCTGGAGGGCAGGTAGTTTAACCCGGTGATGCGTTGTGCAGTCCTCACTACCCTCTGGAGAGCCTTACGGTTGTGGGCGGAGCAGTTGCCGTGCACCAGGCGGTGATACAGCCCGACAGGATGCTCTCGATTGTGCATCTGTAAAAGTTTGTGAGTGATTTTGGTGACAAGCCAAATTTCTTCAGCCTCCTGAGGTTGAAGAGAGCGCTGTTCGCCTTCTTTACCACGCTGTCTGTGTGGGTGGACCAATTCAGTTTGTCCGTGATGTGTGCATGAGGAACTTAAAACTTTCCACCTTCTCTCACTACTGTCCCCTCGATGTGGATAGGGTGCTCCTCTCCTGTTTCCTGAAGTCCACGATCATCTCCTTTGTTTTGTTGACATTGGTGAGAGGTTATTTTCCTGACACCACACTCCGAGGGCCCTCACCTCCTCTCTGTAGGCCGTCTCTGTTGTTGGTAATCAAGCCTACCACTGTAGTGTCGTCAGCAAACTTGATGATTGAGTTGGATGCGTGCTTGGCCACGCAGTCATGGGTAAACAGGGAGTACAGGAGAGGGCTGAGAACGCACCCTTGTGGGCCCCAGTGTTGAGGATCAGCGGGGTGGAGATGTTGTTTCTACCCTCACCACCTGGGACCGGCCCGTCAGGGAAGTCCAGGACCCAGTTGCTGGGGCTGGGTCGAGACCCAGGGTCTCGAGCTTAATGACGAGCTTGGAGGGAACTATGGTGTTAAATGCTGAGCTGTAGTCGATGAACAGCATTCTTACATAAAGTATTCCTCTTGTCCAGATGGGTTAGGGCAGTATGCAGTGTGATTGCGATTCGTCGTCTGTGGACCTATTGGGACGGTAAGCAAATTGGAGTGGGTCCAGGGTGTCTGGCAGGATGGAGGTGATATGATCCTTGACTAATCTCTCAAAGCACTTCATGATGACGGAAGTGAGTGCTACGGGCGATAGTCATTTAGCTCAGTCACCTTAGCTTTCTTGGGAACAGGAACAATGGTGGCCCTCTTGAAGCATGTGGGAACAGCAGACTGGGATAGGGACTGATTGAATATGTCCAGTAAACACACCAGCCAGCTGGTCTGCATGCTCTGAGGACACGCCAGGGGATGCCATCTGGGCGGCAGCCTTGCGAGGGTTAACACATTTAAATGTTTTTCTCACATTGGCTGCGGTGAAGGTGAGCCCGCAGGTTTGGTAGCCCGGGCGTGTCGGTGGCACTGTATTGTCCTCAAAGCGAGCAAAGAAGTTGTTTAGTTTGTCTCTGGGAGCAGGGCGTCATGGTCATGACGGGCTGGTTTTCTTTTTGTAGTCCGTGATTGACTGTAGACCCTGCCACATTCCTCTTGTGTCTGAGCCATTGAATTGTGAGGCTCTACTTTGTCTCTATATTGGCGCGCTAGCTTGTTTGATTGCCTTGCGGAGGAGTAGCTGCACTGTTTGTATTCAGTCATGTTTCCGTAGCCTTTACCTGGTTAAAAGCAGTGGTTCGCGCTTTCAGTTTTTGCCGAATGCTGCCATCAATCCATGGTTTCTGGTTGGGGAAGGTTTTGATATTTGCTATGGGTACAACATCACCAATGCATTTGCTAATAAACTCGCTCACCGAATCAGCGTATACATCAATGTTGTTGTCAGATGCTATCCGGAACATATCCCAGTCCACGTGCTCGAAGCAATCTTGCAGCATGGAATCAGATTGGTCGGGACCAGCGTTGAACAGACCTGAGAACGGGCGTTTCCTGTTTTAGTTTCTGTTTGTAGGCTGGGAGCAACAAAATGGAGTCATGGTCAGACTTGCCGAAGGAGGCGGAGAATAGCCTTGTATGCATCCGCGAAGTTGGAATAACAGTGGTCCAGGATTTTACCAGCCGGGTGGCACATTCGATATGCTGGTAAAATTTCGGGAGCCTTGTTCTTAAATTAGCCTTATTAAAATCCCCAGCCACAATAAATGCAGCCTCAGGATATGTGGTTTCCAGTTTACATAGAGTCGATGAATTTCTTTCAGTGCCGTCGATGTATTAGCTTGAGGGGGATGTACACGGCTGTGATTATAATCGAAGAGAATTCTCTTGGTAGATAATACGGTCTGCATTTGATTATGTAAGGAATTCTATGTCAGGTGAACAAAAGGACTTGAGTTCCTGTATGTTGTTATGATCACACCACGTCTCGTTAATCATAAGACACACACCCGCCCTTCTTCTTACCAGAGAGATGTTTGTTTTCTGTCAGCGATGCGTGGAGAAACCAGGTGGCTGTACCGACTCTGATAACGTGTCCTGAGTGAGCCATGTTTCCGTGAAGCAAAGCGTTGCAGTCTCGAATGTCTCTCTGAAGAGCAACCTCGATCGGATTTACCGTCTACTTTGTTGTCAGAGACTGTACATTGGCGATTAAAATACTCGAGAGGTGCACGATCGCCGATCGGCGTGGACCAAAAGACCGGCGCGTTTCCCTCTTCTCCGGCGCCGCGTTGTTTTGAGTAGCCACGTGCTATCAGTCTGTTGTTGTGTTTGGGTTAACGAAAGGAGAATCCTCTTTGGGAAAGTCGTATTCCTGGTCGTAATGTTGGTAAGTTGAGCGTTGCTCTTATATCAATAGTTCCTCCCGGTTGTATGTAATAAAACTTAATATTTTCCGGGGTAACAATGTAAGAAGTAATACATAAAACAAAATACTGCATGGTTTCCTGAGAACGTGAAGCGAGGCTGCCATCTCTGTCGGCGCCGGAAGTCCAGCAAGTTGGCAATCACAGAGGTCAGACGTTTCTTGTAGTTGGCCACCAGGTTTGCACACATCTCTGGAGGGATTTTGTCCCACTCCTCTTTGCAGATATTCTCCAAGTCATTAAGGTTTCGAGGCTGACGTTTGGCAACTCGAACCTTCAGCTCCCTCCACATATTTTCTATGGGATTAAGGTCTGGAGACTGGCTAGGCCACTCCAGGACCTTAATGTGTTTCTTCTTGAGCCACTCCTTTGTTGCCTTGGCCGTGTGTTTTGGGTCATTGTCATGCTGGAATACCCATACATGACCCATTTTCAATGCCCTGGCTGAGGGAAGGAGGTGCATGGCCCCGTCCATCATCCCTTTGATGCGGGGAAGTTGTCCTGTCCCCTTAGCAGAAAACACCCCCAAAGCATAATGTTTCCACCTCCATGTTTGATGGTGGGGATGGTGTTCTTGGGGTCATAGGCAGCATTCCTCCTCCTCCAAACACGGCGAGTTGAGTTGATGCCAAAGAGCTCCATTTTGGTCTCATCTGACCACAACACTTTCACCCAATCATTCAGATGTTCATTGGCAAACTTCAGACGGACATGTATATGTGCTTTCTTGAGCAGGGGGACCTTGTGGCCGTTGCAGGATTTCAGTCCTTCACGGCGTAGTGTGTTACTAATTGTTTTCTTGGTGACTATGGTCCCAGCTGCCTTGAGATCATTGCCAAGATCCTCCCGTGTAGTTCTGGGCTGATTCCTCACCGTTCTCATGATCATTGCAACTTCACGAGGTGAGATCTTGCATGGAGCCCCAGGCCGAGGGAGATTGACAGCTCTTTTGTGTTTCTTCCATTTGCGAATAATCGCACCAACTGTTGTCACCTTCTCACCAAGCTGCTTGGCGATGGTCTTGTAGCCCATTCCAGCCTTGTGTAGGTCTACAATCTTGTCCCTGACATCCTTGGAGAGCTCATTGGTCTTGGCCATGGTGGAGAGTTTGGAAACGGATTGATTGAGTGCTTCTGTGGACAGGTGTCTTTTATAAAGGTAACAAACTGAGATTAGGAGCACTCCCTTAAAGAGTGTGCTCTTAATCTCAGCTCGTTACCTGTATAAAGGACACCTGGGAGCCAGAAATCTTTCTGATTGAGAGGGGGTCAAATACTTATTTCCCTCAATAAAATGCAAATCAATTTATAACATTTTTCACATGCGTTTTTCTGGATTTCTTTGTTGTTATTCTGTCTCTCACTGTTCAAATAAACCTACGATTAAAATTAGAGACTGATCATTTCTTTGTCAGTGGGCAAATGTACAAAATCAGCAGGGGATCAAAATATTTTTTTCTCTCACTGTAAGTATTCACAACGTTTGCTATGAGACTTGAAATTGAGCTCAGGTGCATCCTGTTTCCATTGATCATCTTTGAGATGGTTTTACAACATGATTGGAGTCCACCTGTAGTAAATTAAATTGATTGGACATGATTTGGAAAGGCACACACCTGTCTATATAAGGTCCCACAGTTGACAGTGCATGTCAGAGCAAAAACCAAGCCAGGAGGTCGAAGGAATTGTCCGTAGAGCTGTTATTTAATCTGTGGAGATGTGTGAACCTTCCAGAAGGACAACCGTCTCTGCAGTACACCACCAATCAGGTGGCCAGACGGAAGCCACTCCTCAGTAAAAGGCATATGACAGCCCACTTGGAGTATGCCAAAAAGCACCTAAAGGACTCTCAGACCATGAGAAACAAAATTCTCTGGTCTGATGTAACCAAGATTGAACTCTTTGACCTGAATGCCAAGCGCCATGTCTGGAGGAAACCAGACACCACTTATCACCTGGCCAATATCATCACTACGATGAAGCATGGTGGTGGCAGCATTGTGCTGTTGGGATGTTTTTCAGTGGCAGGGAATGGGAGACTAGTCAGGATCGAGGGAAAGATGAACGAAGCAAAGTACAGAGACATCCTTGATGAAAACCTACTCCAGAGCGTTCAGGACCTCAGACTGCGGCGAAGGTTCACCTTCCAAAAGGACAACGACCCAAAGCACACAGCCAAGACAATGCAAGAATTGCTTCCTGACAAGTTTTTGCATGTCCTTTGAGTGACCCAGCCAGAGCCCGGACTTGAACCCGATCTAACATCTCTGGAGAAATCTGATAATAGTGGTGCAGCGACGTTCCCCAACCTGACAACCTGACAGAGCTTGAGAGGATCTGCAGAGAAGAATGGGAGAAACTCCCAAAATACAGGTGTGCCAAGCTTTTAGCATCATACCAAAGTAAATTGGCTGTAATCACTGCCAAAGGTGCTTCAACAGAGTAAATGGTCTGAATACTTACGTAAATGTGACATTTCTGCTTAATTTGTTTTATACATTTGCTAAAATTTCAAAAACTGTTTTTGCTTTGTCGTTATGGGTTGTTGTATGTAGATTGACGAAGGGGAAAAAACACATTTAATCCATTTTAGAATTAGGCTGTAACGTAACAAAATGTGGAAAAAGTCAAGTGGTCTGAATACTTTCTGAATGCACTGTATCTCTATCGTAAACAGACTTTTTGATGGGGATTTGTGTATTATGTTCAATTGATTTTCAGGGGGTGTGACAATTTTTGGCTAATGGTAACAAGGGAGTAAAACAATGTTATATTTTAGATTATTATGGGGTTAAGATTAACTACATTTGAGGTATTCAGAATCATAAGTGCTATTCTTTTTCATATATTACTCATTTGAATTATCAAAACTGTCAAATAGGGCCTTTTAAGAAATTGTATGAGACAGATTTGAATTCAGTAGTATTTCACTGTGGACTAAGATTAGACAATTTGTAAATCATTAGCCTCAAGGAACGCTCCTCTCGAATTAAAGTAAAAATGGCTAATTCAAAGCATGAAACAGATCACTGGGTGCCTAAAGACACCAATCCCCAACCATCCTCTGACTACAAATGAGGCAAAGCAACAACAACAAAAAACACCTCATCCTTTATTTTGGGTCAAACTGCACAAAATTAATTTCTTATAAAATATACTGATTTCTTTGTGAACAAGCTTTTTTTCTCAGACGTTTGATTTCACACTCCATTGATGATGGGTGGCTCTTTCAAAAATGTATGCATTGAGCACAGCACTGTACCACTAGGATTGGAACACAGCTGCAGTTGAAGCCGGAATTACACTTAGGTTGGAGTCATTAAAACTAGTTTTTCAACCATTCAACAAATTTCTTGTTAATAAACTATAGTTTTGGCAAGTCAGTTAGGACATTTACTTTGTGCATGACACGTAATTTTTCCAACAGTTGTTTATAGACACACTGAATTATAAGTTAAATAATCTATCACAATTCCAGTTGGTCAGAAGTTTACATACACTAAGTTGACTGTGCCTTTAAACAGCTTGGAAAATTCCAGAAAATTATGTCACTGCTTTAGAAGATTCTGATAGGCTAATTGACATCATTTGTGTCAATTGGAGGTGTACCTGTGGATGTATTTCAAGGCCAACCTTCAAACTCATTGCCTCTTTGCTTGACATCATGGGAAAATCAAAAGAAATCAGCCAAGACCTCAAAAAGAAATTGTAGACCTCCACAAGTCTGATTCATACTTCGGAGCAATTTCCAGACGCCTGAAGGTACCACGTTCACCTGTACAAACAATAGTACGTAAGTATTAACACCATGGGACCACACAGCTGTCATAACGCTCAGGAAGGAAACGCGTTCTGTCTCCTAGAGATGAACGTACTTTGGTGCAAAAAGTGCAAATCAAATGCCAGAACAACAGCAAAGGACCTTGTGAAAATGCTTGAGGAAACAGGTACAAAAGTATCTATATCCACAGTCAAACAAGTCCTATATCGACATAACCTGAAAGGCTGCTCAGCAAGGAAGAAGCCACTGCTCCAAAACTGTCATAACTATGGTTTGCAACAGCACATGGGGACAAAGATTGTACTTTTTGGAGAAATGTCCTCTGGTCTGATGAAACAAAAATAGAACTGTTTGGCCATAATGACCATCATTATGTTTGGAGGAAAAAGGGGGATGCTTGCAAGCCGAAGAACACCATCCCAACCGTGAAGCACGGGGGTGGCAGCATCATGTTGTGGGGGTGATTTGCTGCAGGAGGGACTGGTGCACTTCACAAAATAGATGGCATCATGAGGTAGGGAAATTATGTGGATATATTGAAGCAAAATCTCAAGACGTCAGTCAGGAAGTTAAAGCTTGGTCGCAAATGGGTCTTCCAAATGGACAATGACCCCAAGCATACTTCCAAAGTTGTGGCAAAATGGCTTAAGGACAACAAAGTCATGGTATTGGAGTGGCCATCACAAAGCCTAGACCTCAATCCCATCGAAAATGTGTGGGCATTCTTATAATAAAGTAGTGATCCTAACTGACCTAAGACAGGGAATTTTTACTAGGATTAAATGTCACGAATTGTGAAAAACTGAGTTTAAATATATTTGGCCAAGGTGTATGTAAACTTCCGACTTCAACTGTATGTTCTAATTAACATCTTCATTGCCTTACACCACACATGCTTTAGAACATGGTGCTGGGATGGTAGTGCTTGGATTGGAAGGTGGGGGGTTGTCCATGGACACCCTTGGCAACAGTAACTTGGAAACAGAATAAGCTATTTATCCATGAGGGTTTGTTTTAGCATCAATGCTTGTTGTGAGGTGTTATCTGGTGGGAGAACGTGCTGAGAAGACATCATGCTTATTGGAGCGAAGGAAGGAAGTCAGAATGTGTTGAATAAATTAATAATTACGGTAATGTTATGGGGCATGGTTCTGAATGGAGCTCACTCTGAGGGGTTGGATGCACTCTTAACAGGGGTTCCAAAAGGGTTATTTGGCTGTCCCTATAGAATAACCCTTTTTGGTTCCAAGTATAACCCTTTTTGGTTCCAGGTTGAACCCTTTTGGGTTCCATGTAGAACCCTCTGTAGAAAGGGTTCTACATGAAACCAAAAGAAGGTTCTACATGGAACCCAAAAGGGTTCTACCTAGGGCTGTTACGGTGACGAAGGACATCAACCACCCGAGCCACTGCCTGATCACCCCGCTATGATCCAGAAGGCGAGGTCAGTACAGGTGCATCAAAGCTGGGACCGAGAGATTGAAAAACAGATTCTATCTCAAGGCCATCAGACTGCCATCACAAGCACATTAGAGGCTGCTGCCTATAGGCATAGACTAGAAATCACAGGACACTTTAAGGAATGGAACACTAGTCACTTTAATAATGTTTACATTTCCGGCGTTACTCATCTCATATGTATATACTGTATTATATCCTATTCTACGGTATCTTAGTCACTTAATGTTTACATATGTGGCATTACTCATCTCATATGTATATACTGTTTTCTATACTACTCTACTGTATCTTAGTCCGTTCCGCTCGGACATCACTCGTCCATATGCATATAGTCTTAATTCATTCCTACTTAGACATGTGTGTATTGGGTATATGTTGTGTAATTTGTTAGATTATACTTGTTAGATATTACTGCACTGTTGGAGCTATAAGCACAAGCATTTCGCTACACCCGCAATAACGTCTGCTAATCAAGTGATGTGACCAATGCGATTTGATTTGTATTACTGCCACGCTGGTGGTCACGGCTATTAGACTTCTCCAAGCTCTGATGCTGCTGATGGTCATTAGTAGCCTACCAAACTTGCTAACTGCCTGCTACTCAGCTCTCTACTGTCCCTCTAATCAAAATCAAGAATAGTCTGATGAGTGACAGTATTAACAGTATTAGTATGATATATTATCACTTGTGAATGATGCCCAGCTTGTGTACAATAAGTCAAGAAACAGCGCATGCTTTTTTTGGCGACTTTTTCAAATCGTAGTTGCAAACCTCATGTAGCATAGCTCATAGGCCTATATGTTTTGATAAGGTTTGCATCACAACTTAAGTGGCCAAATAACTTAACTTAACTTCTTAGGGAGTGGCTCCCGAGGTGACTGTTTTGGAGAGCCTGGCATGCCCAAAGTAAAATGCCTCCCATTCAGGCCCAGAAAATAGGATATGCACATATTTAGTACCATTGGATAGGAAACACTCTGAATTTTTCAAAAGTGTTAACCATTTGTCTGTGAGTAAAACAGAACGCATATTGCAGGCGAAACCCCGAGGAATTTCTGTCCTGGAAAAAGTGATTTTGACACATTGCTCATTTGGAACCCCTCCCTCATGAAAATGACCATATAAGGGCATATGAATGCAGTACCCATCGCTTCCTTTAGATGTCAACAGTCTCGAGACAGTGTAAAGTTTCATTTTGGATGCTTTAGACCAGAGAATAAGAGAAAACCAGGAAGTGTACTTTTTATGTCAACAGTACCCAGCGCGCGCTCCCGACAAGGCGCACAGTGTCTTTTTTACCGTCTTTATCGATCAGTTTATATTCCGGTTGATTTATAATAGTAAATATACGTAAAAGTGTTCCTAAGGATACATTTAAACTATGTTTGATTGTTCTTGAACAAGTTTATAGGTATAAGATGAACGAGTTCTCGTCACGTTTCAATGGAGGAGTGGAGGCTGTCGTTTCTGATTATAACGCGCAAACCAAATGGAGATTTATGGATATAATACATGACTTTTTCTAACAAAAGAACCATGGATTGTCTTCGTTGGACACTTAGGATGACCTCAGCAGAAGTTTTTCAACAGGTAATTGATTTGTTTTCGCTGTGAAATGTGTTATGTGTGTGCCATGATGGCTAATGGATTCATGGCTATGGGAAAAATATGTGAGGTGCTACCCTCAAACAATCAAATGTGCTGCTTTCGCCGTAAAGCCTTTTTGAAATCTGACAACGCTGTGATATTGCCAAGAAACAGAGCTTTTGATGAGTATGGAACACTTGTATATTGGTGGATGTTTTAATAATTCAACTTCAATAATTCAATAATTCAGCTAGCGCCCCAGCAATCACTGAGAGGTTAAAATTAAGCACATTAATCCACTTTACAATAGGTGTAGAGCCTAACTGGAATACATATGCAGCGCATGAGTTTCAAGTTTGGAAAATACAATTTTCACCATAAAAATGCACTTTTATAATAAAAGCATTACATGCATTATCACATTTGAGGTCACATTTAAGAATGGTATTATCCAGCTAATTGATTGCATTTTGGAACATTCTCGCTTACAGTGAGGGAAAAAAGTATTTGATCCCCTGATTTTTGTATACAATAAATGTACTATCATAAACTGCCAATACACTTCTTAAAAGTGTAATTTAAATTAATTGTTTTTATTCTTTAAGTATACTATAAATATACTATCATCAACCTTCAATACATTTATTAAACGTGTAATTTAAATTCATTGTTTTAAATGTTTAAGTATACTTTGTTCACTATCATTATGCTTAAACACACTCACTAAAAGTGTACTTCAATGTCATACAATTTAATTGTAATTTAGTATATTCATTCAAAATACACTTGGAGTTGTTTTTTTGGTTGAAGCAAATATATTGTTTTATGAAACTGCTTGTGAATGATCAGGCACACTATAAGTATAATTTCAGTGTCAATAATGTGTTTTAAAGTACTTTCTGACATCCACATATGGGAACATCCACAGCTGAGGAACTTGCTTCCTGAGAGTATACTCAAGAAAATATACTTAAGCATTCTTTCAAAAAAGTATATTTAACTTAAATGTGATGAGTCCAAATTTGAGATTTTTAGTTCCAACCGCTGTGTCTTTGTGAGACGCAGAGTAGGTGAACAAATGATCTCTGCATGTGTGGTTCCCACCGTGAAGCATGGAAGAGGAGGTGTGATGGTGTGGGGGTGCTTTGCTGACACTGTCTGTGATTTATTTCGAATTCAAGGCACACTTAACCAGCATAGCTACCACAGTATTCTGCAGCGATACGCCATTCCATCTGGTTTGCTCTTAGTGGGACTATCATTTCAACAGGACAATGACCCAATAAACCTCCAGGCTGAGTAAGGGCTATTTGACCAAGAAGGAGAGTGATACTTTGAAGAACCTAAAATGTAAAAAAATGTTTTTATTTGTTTGACACTTTTTTGGTTACTACATGATTCCATATGTTTAATTTCATAGTTTTGAGGTCTTCACTATTATTCTACAATGTAGAAAATAGTAAAAATAAATAAATCCTGCAACCTTTTGACTAGTACTGTATTTCACCTAATTTGAACATTCTGTCATAAAGAGCACATGTTCAACTTCATAAAGATGTAATATAACAGCCTTTTAAATTATCAAAAGGATGCTAAACTTTTCATGGAAAGACCCAGGGATGTCCTGTCTTAGGTAATGTTCATTAGGGGACACAGCAGCAAAATGTTTCAAACATTGTGAAAAAGAAGGAAAAAAATTGGACGAGTTCAGATTGTACCTCACGCCATTTCAATCATTTGTGCCAAATGAACACAACCCCGGTGTGCTAGAAACACACCTGCCGAACGCTCTGCTTCAGGCTGCTGGCTGCATGTAGTGAAGCATGTCCAGGTGCGATGGCCGGGAAGTAAATGCTGTCATAAAGGCTATTAACTTAGCTACGTGCCTCAGGGTCCACTTTTATTACACCCATTCCTATAAGATGCTAAATACACAGTCGCCCTGACAACGCCGGGGTCTCGACGACTAAAGCAGAATTTATGTCAGGCGAGCGTGGCATGTTGTTTTTATCCAGAGTGCGGTAGGCCATCGATATTGATGGGGCACAGGGATGAGAGTGGGAGTGATGACAGAGAAAATAGATCCATTTACTCTGTACCAGGGGTTTTATCATGGTAACCATTAGTTTCACCTGACTGTCTGAGTTCATCCAGATCAGTGGGCAGGAGCTGCCCCGGAGGCAGCAAGGCCTAAAACTAAACATTAAAAAGCAATCACCCCACCAGGCAGAATCAGACTGAGCCAAGGTGAACCAGACATGACCAGCTTGACCCCATGGAGTTTGAGTTGAAAAAGCATTCAATTCCAGATTTCGTAAAGTGCTTGTCAAAATTTCATTGTCACAGAAGGCTCAGACAAAATATCCGTGGTCTAAATCCTTTCACCAAGTAAGCAATTATAAGAATATTTTGAAGACAAATATACAACGCAGACGATGAGAGGACTAAAAACTAGAGTACTAATGGTCAATAGCGAATTGTAAATAGGAGTTGGGTTTCAGTTCAACATCTGTTAGAATCTGTGGAATGCCACTCCTGAACTCAGAGCAACGTGTGCTACCTGTGCCACATTTTCATTCGTCTGTACATTAAGTCGGGAGCAGGATACTGGTTATTTGTCCATTGGCCAAGTTGTACTGCAAGGACTTCTGATTGGTCAACCCCAGGCTAGGGTGGGGGGTTATAAATGGCATCCTGTTCCTTTGTTCGGTGGGGAAAAGCTGAGGACAGGGGAGACTGAACATCTGAACATCTACCTCCCAGCATAACATCTTGATTTGTCCTCTCTGAATAAACCAATTTTTCTCTCCCCTGATTTGCTTTGGAGTTTGTGTTACTGAAGAGTAACATAAATGATTTGACAGGAACAGAGGAAAACCATGTAAGGTTTAACCATTATTTTACCAGGCAAGTAAGAGTTGCCAGAAAGAGTTAGACTTATATCTTCAATTGATACAGTAGTTGTTGTGCATTATTACAGTAGCCACTCACTTTGCATAACTGTAGCTTTAGTCTTAAAGAGCCACTCTATGCTACGATCACTTCAGTGCTATACTGAATGAGTACTGGATCCTTGATTTAGAGCTATATCTGGACATGGTCTGTTGATTCCGGAGATTAAATCAGCCTCAGCAGTAAAGCTAATCTGCCATTTATGGATCTATTCCCTGTGTTTTTATAAGTTACATTAGGTGACAGGGGATATAGCTTAGCATTGGCACTGCCAGATGGGCACATGACTGATCCACCTCCCTCGGGAAATGAATGGTGACATCCTGACGCAAAGTACTAGCCACTTGTCTCCGTCTCCTCCACCACACCTCACTGCTGAATGTTGCAGTCCCATCCCACACACACACACACATGGGGCTATTTAAAACAAAGGCCTTATATCCATCAAACTGTCAAAACAGTTATATATAACTGTTTTGACACATATATATATATATATATATATATATATATAAATAACTATTTAGCAGTCTTATGGCTTGTGGGTAGAAGCTGTTCAGTGTCCTGTTGGCTCCAGACTTGGTGCATCGGTACCACTTGCCCTGCGGTAGCAGATAGAACAGTATATGACTTGGGGGGCTGAAGTCTTTTGACAATTTTTTAGGGCCTTCCTGACACCACCTGGAATAGAGGTCCTGGAAGGCAGGGAGCTCGGCCCCAGTGATTGACTGGGCTGTGCGCATTCTCCTCTGTAACACCTTGTGGTCAGATGCCAAGCAGTGGTGCAGCCAGTCAAGATGCTCTCAATGGTGCAGCTGTAGATGTTTTTGAGGATCTGAGGGCCCATGCCAAATCTTTTCAGCCTCCTGAGGGGGAAGAGGCGATGTCGTGCCTTCTTCATGACTGTGTTGGTGAGTGTGGTCCATAATAATACAGCCCAGTCGATGTGGATGGGTGCGTGCTCAGCCCTCCGTTTCCTGTAGTCCACGATCAGCTCCTTTGTCTTGCTGACTTTGAGGGAGAGGCTGTTGTCCAGGCACCACACTGCCAGGCCACTGACCTCCTCCCTATAAGCCAGGGATGGACTATAGGAAGGAGTGCATCCCTGGCGGTGACCATCAGATCAATCCCCCCTCTTTCTGGAAAGTTCTCCCATCTCCACAGAGGAACTCTGGAGCTCTGACAGAGTGACCATCGGGTTCTTGGTCACCTCCTTGACCAAGCCACTTCTCCTCCGATTGCTCAGTTTGGCTGGGCGGCCAGCTCTAGGAAGAGTCTTGGTGGTTCCAAACTTCTTCCATTTAAGAATGATGGGAGGCCACTGTGTTCTTGGGGACCTTCAATGCTGCAGAAATGTTTTGGTACCCTTCCCCAGATCTGTGCCTCGATACAATTCTGTCTCGGAGCTTTACAGACAATTCATTTGACCTCATGTGGGACCTTATATAGAGAAGTGTGTGCCTTTCCACATCATGTCCAATCAACTGAATTTACCACAGGTGGACTCCAATCAAGTTGTAGAAACATCTCAAGGATGATCAATGGAGACAGGATGAACCTAAGCTCAATTTCGAGTCTCATAGCAAAGGGTCTGAAAACTCATGTAAATAAGGTATTTCAGTTTGTTTTTTATACATCTGCAAAAATGTCTAAAACCTGTTTTTCCTTTGTCATGATGGGGTATTGTGTGTAGATTGATGAGGAAAACATGTTATTCAATCCATTTTAGAATAAGGCTGTTATGAAACAAAATGTGGAAAAAGTCAAGGGGTTTGTGTAGCATACATGATGAGATTATTATGGACAAAGGCCAATATTATTTGTATTTGTCAAATAGCAGCCAAGCATCATGTCACAATAATAAGACCCTCAATATTTATTGGAAAGGAGCATCAGGCTTTCCACCTTGCACTTTCACCACCCTGTGAGGTTCATCATAATTTATTTAATCTCTAGCCTAATAAACTGCATGGCTTCCCGGATGAGTCGTAGTGGGAGGACAACACAAAATGTCATCACGTGACTCTAAGTTGACTTCAATATGATGGATATTACATCAATATTTGCACATAAAAGGGCTTCGACCAACATTTTTCATTTAATTCATTTTACCGACACACAAACATCCCACCTTGTCTAACGTATTTAGTTTTGTCGACATTTGGAAAGTTTACTGAGAATTTTTCTGTTTCCATTTGGCCTGTCACAACATTTGTTATCCGACATGTACTTTACTCGCATTAAAAGATTGGATGGAAACCTGGTTAGTGTCAACTTTCTCTGCAATCTTCTGAAAAGGGATTCAGAAAGTACTTAAAAACTCACAATAAACGCTATTATCGCGTATGCGATGGTTTGGAGGCGTACCATAACATCAATAGGTGAGTAGTGGTTCTCTATCAATGTAGTTTGCTGACTACATATTAGAAACGGTCCTTTAATTGAGTCTTTAAGTGAGGGATAAACGCAGACGTTCTGTACATTACCTTGTATTTAAAGGTAATTTACAGTAAGGTAATGTACAGAACGGAGGCGTTTATCCCACTTATACCACAGTTGCCAAAGAAAACAATAATGAAAGCACACATTTACTGGTAGAAATACTCTTTTATCGTTGCTATTTAAATTTTTATAAGCTAATTCATACTTTCTCATCTTTTGGTTGCTAGAGACTTGACCCAGTCGTTCGTTTGATATTTATGGACGCGATCCGGTCGTTCGTTCTTTACGTTCCATTGACATGCTCCCTGGCAATGTTATTATCCCTTGCTTGCTGCTAGCTAGCCAACTAGCTACGGCTACACAGTCACGACCTTTGCAGCCAGAATAACAGCAAAGTAGCAAAGTAGGAAACATCCATGAGCTGATAATGCCCAATTTTGCCTGGCATAGCTAGAAAAGTTTTCCTTCTTGTCAGGACACTCGACACTGTTCATTACAAGAAGATCGCATTGCAAATCAAACAAAAGGCTAGAAGCTAGCTAAATAGTTTGTTGCTAGCAAACCTGCCAATATGACAACCGAATGAAAACATACCAGTTGCTGAAAACATGTCCATAACATAGATAGTGATGTAATTGTACTACGTTAGTCCATTGAGTTTACTGACAAAGTATTTGAAACAGTCCCTTAATTGAGTATTTAATATGCGATGTTAATAGGTTTTGAGGGGTGCATTTTCTAAACGTTAACTATTTGGTCGTAATCTTCTCATGTTAAGCATAACATTTCACGAATGTATACATGGTGTCGCAAGGCTGCCATAGAGACTTCTGACTGGCGTCAACAATGTAATTAAAGTTGGAAATTCAAACATTGCAGATTCTTAAATCAATTTTTCGATACAACAGCAAACTAATCAGCAACCAGTAGATGTATATATATTTATACAGTATCAGTCAAAAGTTTGGACACACCTAATCATTCAAGGGTTTTTCTTAATTTTTACTATTTTCTACATTGTATAATAATAGTAAAGACATCAAAACTTTATTTTGCCACCATGGCCTATTTATTGCCTTACCTTCCTTATCCTACCTCATTTGCACTCTTTGTATATAGATTTTTTTTGTTTTCTTTCTACTGTATTAATGACTGTATGTTTGTTTTACTCCATGTGTAACTCTGTGTTGTTGTATGTGTCGAACTGCTTTGCTTTATCTTGGCCAGGTCGCAGTTGTAAATGAGAACTTGTTCTCAACTTGCCTACCTGGTTAAATAAAGGTGAAATAAAAGAAACAACAAAAAAACTATTAGATAACACATATGGAATCATGTAGTAACCAAAAAAGTGTTAACTACTTACGGAGTGGTGGGGCGCTAGCCAGTGAAATGCAAGGCGCCAAATTCAAAATCCAAAAGTTGAATTATTAAACATTAATCAATATACAAGTGTTTCTTCAAGTGCAGTCGCAAAAAACCATCAAGCGCTATGATGAAACTGGCTCTCATGAGGGCCGCTATAGGAAAGGAAGACCCAGAGTTACATCTGCTATAGAGGATAAGTTCATTAGAGTTAACTGCACCTCAGATTGCAGCCCAAATAAATGCTTCACAGAGTTCAAGTAACAGACACATCTCAACATCAACTGTTCAGAGGAGACTGGTCGGATTGCTGCAAAGAAACCACTACTAAAGGACACCAATAATAAGAAGAGACTTGCTTGGGCCAAGAAACACAAGCAATGGACATTAGACAGGTGGAAATCTGTCCTTTGGTCTGATGAGTCCAACATTTTTATTTTTGGTTCCAACCGCCGTGTCTTTTTGAGACGCAGAGTAGGTGAACGGGTGATCTCCACATGTGTGGTTCCCACCGTGAAGCATGGAGGAGGAGGTGTGATGGTGTGGGGATGTTTGCTGGTGACACTCAGTGATTTATTTTGAATTCAAGGCACACTTAACTACTTAGGGAGCACACTACCCGGTGAAATGTGAGGCGCCTAATTCAGAATCCAAAAGTTGAATTATTAAACATTCATAAATATACAATTGTTGCATAGTCATCAAAAGCTCTGAGTCTTGGCAATATCACAGCGTTGTCAGATTTCAAAAAGGCTTTACGGCGAAAGCACAACATTTGATTGTTTGAGGGTAGCACCTCTAATATTTATGCATTAGCATAAATCCATAACCCAACACGGGTCTCACAAAACGCATAAAATCGCAATTATAAAATCGCTTACCTTTGATGAACTTCTGCTGAGGGCTTCCCAAGTGTCCAACGAAGACAATCCATGCTTCTTTGGTTAGAAAAAGTCATTTATTATATCCATAAATCTCTGTTTGGTTGGTGCGTTATGATCATAAAATCCACCGTTGAGTCGCCCATTGAACCGTGAAGAGAACACGTTCAAATTATACCTATACACTTCCTACAAACAAATCAAACATCATTTTTAATGTATCCCTAGGTATCCTTTTGGGTATATTTGCTGTAATATTTCAACCGGATGATAACGTGAACGATAGGAAAGGAAAATAAAGTGGTGCGCGTTCGCAATCTCGCGCGCGTCAAACCTTGTTTACAAAAGTGGTCGCCTGACAATTTCCTCTCCCTATCCGTTCTGGTCACTGCTAGAACTCCCAGTCTTTGACTGTTGACTGCTGACATCTAGTGGAAGCCATAGGTACTGCAGTCTCAGTCCTATATAAGATTGTATGCAATAGGCACAATGGAGAAGATGGGCATTTACAAAAAAAAAACTGCAAATCCGAATGGATTTTCCTCAGGTTTTTGCCTGCTATATCACTTCTGTTATACTCACATACATGATTTTTACACTCTTAGAAAATTCAGAGTGTTTCCTATCCAATAGTACTAATTATGTGCATATCCTATTTTCTGGGCCTGAGTGGCATGCATTTTACTTTGGGCACGCCAGACTCTCCAAAACCGTCACCTCGGGAGCCGCTCCCTAAGAAGTTAACCAGCATGGCTACCACAGTATTCTGCAGCAATACGCCATCCCATCTGGTTTGCTCTTAGTGGGACTCTCATTTGTTTTTCAACAAGACAATGACCCAAAACACACCTCCAGGCTTTGTATGGGCTATTTGACCAAGGAGAGTGATGGAGTGCTGCGTCAGATGACCTGGCCTCCACAATCCCCCGACATCAACCCAATTGAGATGGTTTGGGATGAGTTGGACGACAGAGTGAAGGAAAAGCAGCCAACAAGTGCTCAACATATGTGGGAACTCCAAGACTCTCAGGAACACGTATGTGTCTGTTTCCCTCTACAATGCCCACAAGCCTCATTAGAACCGAGTGGACAAGACTAGGCACTAAATCAGACTGTTGGGAAAAGAACATCGTCAATGATGATGTTTTTTTCTACACATAAGGTCATACACAATTTTTAACTGATGCATTTCAGTCACTTCAAACCATACTTCCTTTATATTGAAATACTTTCAAAAGTACTGTCAGGCTGATTTGTAATAGACTGTCATAGCCCCAATTAAAAAAGTAAACATTGGCTGTTGATTACATCACCTTTTTTACATGGTGGGTTCGCAAAATCTTTTGATATCAAAATGGGGTCACGGGCAAAAAAGGCTTGCAGTAAAGGTTGATTAGGTCCAAACATCAACAGGAGTCGTGTTATCAAAGATCACTGTGTCTTGTTGTGCCAACCCTGCTGTTTGAGGAATGAGGCCTGCCAACAATCAATATAGCCATGCGTTGATGAGTTCCTTGATAGACATTTACTGTGGGAGATGGCTACTGGCAAGGAATGACAAGTCTAACAATCAGTCATTTCAGGGACAGAGAGGAGGGAAAGTGGTGATCTCTGGAGGTAGAGTAAGGGATAAAATGAGATGGGGAGTGGTGAACATGTCATGATGACTGTCAAATATATTCTTCCTCACTTGTTTGATGTGGATGCTGTCTCAGGCTGAAGTGCAACGTTTTTATTCTTACCGATGTTTAGAGGAGGGAAAATGGTAATGGCCTGTTGCCATGGTGACCAGGTTCTCATTTAACACTTGCCAGAAGATACCAACCCTACTGTTACGCTTGTTTACACTGAGCTGCACTGGAGTCAGAAATCATTACATTAAGACACCATGGAGCCGGCGCGAGATATGGGTCGGAAAACGTATTGCAATGCAGGGTTGGAATATGCCACTATACTCCAAATTGTACCTCTATCCTCACTGCTCCATCGAGAAGATTGAAATACTGCTTGTTTTCCCAGAAAACTGCCTTTTTGTCCTCATGCTAGCAACAGTAGCTACGGCAAGCCATTTTGGAATGGCACGTGGTGTTGAACAACAAAGGAGCAAATTGGCTTATACTGCCATTCCAAAATGGTTGCCGTGGCTACTGCTAGCTAGCATGAGGACAAAATTGGCAGTTTTCCTGGAAAACAAGCATTATTTCATTCTTCTCGATAGAGCAGTGTGGATAATGGTAAAATTTGGAGAACATTGCAATATGTGTTCCAACCCCAGTGCAGCTCAGTGTAAACAAGCGTAACTTTAGGGTCAATATCTTCTGGCAAATTTAACACACCACTGGCAATGACCATTATCTGTATGTTTTTGAGTAAGTATGTTTGTCTTTGAATTTATTTGTGTTCATGTCATTGAATGCATTCGTGAGAGAGAGATTGTGGGACATTAAGGACAGTTTAGATTGATGGTTGGTCTGCATGCAATGATTATATGAAGGGTAGTGGAATCCCACTCTCTCTTTTCTATGCTAAGGCAGCAGTGGAAACATAAGTGGGAAGGTGGTGTGAATGCAGGAATTGAACCCCGGTCTTCGGGGTTGTAATATATGCGCTTGGAGCCAGTCCTGTTGCCACTCAACCACAGGCGCTTGCTGCTTTTTATGGCTTTGTGATTGTAGGATGTGTGATAGGAGTTCTGTCCTGGGGGCTAATCGCTCCCTCTCCAGATGGAGAAAGCCCAGCCCAGCATAGGTCTTCCTGCCTCAGGGTGAGAGATGTGGGTTTTGGGATGTGGAGGAAAGGGGGCATGGAGGGTTGAAAGAGAGGGGTGATGCTGGCGCATTAAGCTATGTTCACACAGCACCTCCAGCGATAGAGCAGCTCAGAGTGGAGTGCAGAGACAGTCTGCCCCCTAACTCTGTTTGGTTCACAGAGAAGAAGATGCACATTCTTAATTAGTGTAATTAGGTGTTAGAGGGATGTATAAGCACAATCTCTTCCTAGTGAGTGACAGGTGGAAATTGCTTTCATATTCATGCCTGTCACTTTGCAAATAGGACTTGTCAGGTTGGGTCTACCTGCACAGGCATGTTCCAGAGCAGAGATACAGTACAAGAAGATAAAACACAAACTAACACAAAAATAAGACTCATAAATTTCAAAAAGAAGTAACAAAGACAAATAGAAACATATTTGTCTTGTTTTGGCACTCGTCCATAAATACATTAACTCAACCAAGAGTTAAGACTAAACCATTTCACCTTGGTGGTGTGCAGACTGGTTTTATATAATTCTTAATGATTTCGCACAAACCAGCAAAAAATGCAACAATATGTCTGTGAAACTATATATTCACAGTATTATGAATGAATTGTGGTTTATTTGGTAGCATTTCGTAGTGTGTCTGATTTTACTATTTGATAGATTCTCCCGCTCCCCTTACCTCTGGCTTCCAGTGGGGAGACCTAAGGTCAACCTACCCCCGCCCCCCTCTCCATCTCGTACTTCTAAGTGGGAGACCTTCCCAGGCAGTAGCCTGTCTAGCTCACAAACTAGAATCAGGGCGCCCACTCCGACAAGGTTAATTGACCCACAGTCTCACACGGTGACATGATATCATTGACGTTACGTGGAAATGAGCGATAGAAAATCGATCACGCAAATGTCACCATTCCGATTTTTTTTTATGCGGGTGCCCCTGCAGCCCTCGGCAAGATGCCACCCTGGGCGGCTGCCCATGTCGCCTATACCTAAATTCGCCACTGCACACACACACACAGGGATACCATGCTCCATAAATCTGCTGTGTTACCATTTGCCCCTCACACACATCTTTAATGGGTTTGTCAGATGATGTTCTGGATACTGAACTAATTATATTCTCCTAGACAAAAGTAGACCTATAATATAGTAGGACTAGGAAGAATGTTTAGGGAATAGGGTTAGAAATAGCGCTGAAAGGTGTACATTAGGCTAGCCTCTGTTTCACTCCTGGAGAAGGCAGAACGTGTCGAAAGCGGGTTGCAGCAAAGAGCTAAAATGGTTTGTCTAAATCAGGCCATTTTGTTGGAACGCTGGGCTCCAGACCAGGGATTCCATGAGGAAAATGTGGCGCTAGACATTTGGCCGACAACATTTTAATTAACCGGACATTTGAGAAATGTGCCGCACCCATATGCATTGGGTGCGTAAACATGATTAGGGCGTCCACCCATGATGCTCAGAATGACATAAATCACATTTAGAATATGGTAATTCATATTAACAGCACATGCAAGTTGGGGATGCAATGATGTGTGGTCCTTCTGACCGAATTCAGATGAACACATTGAACACGTTAGAATAACTGTTTCCATCCCTACCTTTTTCACCTTAGAGGGACAGTAAGAGTGATACAGGTGATTGGCATTCATTGTGATGTTTGCACTCGCACTGCTCAATACTAAAACACTTCAGTCATTCACTGTAAATTGCCTCACCGATTTCCTCCCTAAGCCATACTCAAGGTTCCTTTAGGAAAATAATCAGTCTGAGATGGTAAAATCCATTCTGTCCGGTCTTGTTCGCTCTGTCTTTTTAATGTCTTCTGAGTGCAGTGGTAATTGGATTGTCGATGGGCTTCGCCCTTCTTACTTACATGAAGCAGAAAACAGAATACAACATATTGCACTCCATAGTAGTGGACTAATGGTATGTTGGACTGAGGCCCTCTGGTGGCAAACGTGTGTGTGCTCCAATTGGAGCGTATGGGAATGTGTTGCTGACACCGTCCACTTATCCCATGGGAAACCTTCTGACAGCAGCATCTTCCTCCGGAAGTCAATTTGTTCTCTGGAGCTCAGGGATGAGGATTGTGAAGTGATCACTGAAAAACATCTCAAAACATAATTATTATGAAGAAGTGGGGCTGGAGCTGGAACTAGTGATCTGCATTAGAGGGTTGCCATCTAGTGCTTGTACAGGGGCAGTGCAGGACAGTGACTCCAGTCTGCTGTGTGTGAGGTGAATGCCAACACGACTGCCGAGCCAAGAGCTGGAAAAGCAACAGGATCACAATCAGGAATGATGGAATGAAGGAGCGATCAAGGGGAGGGAGAAGAGGAAAGGGAGAATGAGAGAGAGTGTCTGACACTTCTCTGTTGGTGGTTCCATTGCCGTGCAACACACACACACACACACACACACACACAAACACACTCGAAAACACAAATGAGGTGCATTCAGTTTGCTTGAACATTTGCTACGTTGCGGAACGGTTTGTACTGAACCACACGTTTCCCCAAAACATTCTTGAACAGACTTTTATGTACGTTTGCACCCATTTGGTTGGTGTGGTGAGGTGTGACTTGAAGCAATGAGTGACGTATTTATAGGGCAGTGGCCATGCTGACAGCCTTCCCCAACCCACAACCCAACCCCTACCTGCTTTTCAACTGGTTGTTCACTACAGCACTGTTTCCATTCACTACAGCACTGAACGCAGCTATGGACACACACACGGAAATGGACACTGTGTATATAACACTGTGCAGTTGTTTCATAGAGGTCTGTCATTCAATATCCAAACCAGATTTGATTTGACATCTGAGAGAGTGGCTGAGGTGACTTACTCTGGCTGATACCAAACTCGAAATCCTCCTGACTTCAGAGTCTGGAAAGGCTGTTTTGATGTTGTCAGCATGATGTGTTGATAATGAGGGGGCTGGGCTTTTACTGGTTGGTTCTCCTCCGTGTCTTTGTCACTCAAACACCCACAGGCACAGCCACACACAGCCCTCGAACGCAGCTCCCTTCCATTACAACTGTTGAATTTTCAAATCCAAACAACGAGAGGTCTCAACCCGACAGGAAAATAAAACTATGCGTGAACCAATCAATGTGTCCGCTCAATTTCTGAGCAAATACTGCATTAAAAACAGCCTCTTTTCCAGACCAGTGAGTCACAGCTCTTCCTCGCTGTGTTGTCACTTTGGTCACGTCAACCAGGTTAGAGATGACCGGGGTTAGAGTATGTCAGAGTTGGCCTCAAAGGACAATTCCACCACTTTATAACCAGTTGTTATGCTGTTAGTATACATGCACTACTGTACGATTTGATACACATTTTGATGTTTTATTGTTTTTGCACGATTACTTTTTAAAGCTTCTGCCTTGCCCTTGACTACAGTATACTACAATCCCCAGGGTGCATTTCACCTCCCAGGATCCAATGCTCCACCCAGTCTGCATTTAGCCCAGATGAAGCTTATATCACAATCCAAAAGTAATGTAAAATACACCCATAACTTATAATCATATTGTAATGCTTGCATGAATATCATGCTGAATATATGTTCATGTCATTGTCACCAATCAACTGCAATACACAAAAAATATATCATTTAGATGCTAACGAATGCTAACCATAAATGACTGTATCTGATGGTTAGCATGCCAACTGCTACATTCGAAATAGGGTTTGCAACAACAATAACAGTCAAGTTCAAGCTTAGCAAATGTCTTATACAACAGTCCAAACAACATGTATGCCTGTTGGAACACAACATTTATTATGAAACTTACAATTAAATCGCTACAGAATCCTAGTCTCATGATTGAAGCCTGTATCTTTGGTGCTAACATTAACACTGCTAGCTAGCTAAGTAGCTAACCTTGCTGCATCTGAAATAAAGTGTTTTCAACAATAACATCCAAATACAGCCTTAGAGACTGTCCAAGCAACCATTTAAGCAACCATTCAACAACACCTATCGGAACGAATAAAATGTATGAAGTTTACAAGTAATTCACTTCGAAAATATAGCCTATTTGGAAAGGGTGCAATGGCCGCCGGAGCTGAAAGTTCTTTGGTGATGGTGGGAGTGGTTTTCCTAATGGAATCATGGGGGTTTGAGTAAGCTGACTATAAATATAATTCTATAGGTTTTTGAGTCTATTACAAATATTTACAGGTGTTATTAGACCAAGACAACCAGAGCAACATATAGCAGTGAGTTCCAATATGATCAGAAAACTACCAAAGGGTTATATACAGTAGATCGCTGAAAATTACTGTCCATCATTTATTTTTATTAGTCATCTCAGGGATCCTTGAGAAAACGTTACTGTGTGTGTGGTGTGTGTTTGTACTGGTGTAACCCAGGGGGTGAAACTAAGCCGGTACAGAGTACCAGTAAAATAAAGAGTGGTGGTACGCCGTACCGGTAAAAGATTAGCCTACCACAATAATAGCACCCCCTGATTTGCACACCTTTTGAAGTTCAGATGGGAACAGTAATAGTTGGAATAGTAACTGAAGTCTGGACACTGACTGTAGGCCTCACATGTAGCCTATTATAATATTTACTCCTGCAGAATGATGTGTTTCTGCAGTAAAATGATAGGCCAAATAATTTTTTAAGGGGGTTAGATCAGCTATGAAATTAGCAGATATAATTGAAGTCTATCAAATATAGACATCAATAAAGTTTATTTCCTAATTGCACTGGACTCCAAGTGTATCTGCCAATCAACCAATCACTCCAATTTTATACTGAATATCATTTTTAACGCAATATGCAACAATTTCAAAGATTTTACTGAGTTACAGTTAATTTAAGAAAATCAGTCAATTGAAATACATGTATTAGGCCCTAATCTATGGATTTCACATGACTGGGAGTACAGATATGCAAAGAAAAGTAGGGGTGTGCATCAGGAAACCAGTCAATATCTGGTGTGACCACCATTTGCCTCATGCAGCATGACACATCTCTTTCGCTTAGAGTTGATCAGGCTGTTGATTGTGGCCTGTGGAATGTTGTCCCACTTCTCTTCAATGGCTGTGTGAAGTTGCTGGATATTGGCAGGAACTGGAGCACGTCGATCCAGAACATCCCAAATATGCTCAATGGGTGACATGTCTGGTGAGTATTGCAGGTCATGGAAGAACTGGGACATTTTTACCATCCAGGAATTGTGTACAGTTTCTTGTGACATGGGGCCGTGCATTATCATGCTGAAGCATGAGGTGATGGCAGCGGATGAATGGCATGATAATGGGCTTCAGGATCTCGTCATGATATCTCTGTGCATTCAAATTGCCATCGATAAAATGCAATTGTGTTCGTTGTCCGTACCTTGTGCCTGCCCATACCATAACCCCACCTCCACGATGGGGCACTCTGTCACAACAGTGACATCAGCGAACCGCTGATGAGTCGCCTCGGCTTATGGTAGAGAAATTAATATTCAATTCTCCGGAAAGCGATCTGGTTGACATTCCTACAGTCAACATGCCATTGTGTTGTGTGAAAAAACTGCATAGTCTAGTGGCCTTTTATTGTCCCCGACACAAGGTGCACCTGTGTAATGATCATGCTGTTTAATCAGTTTCATTTTTTGAGGAACAAGCCAAAAAACGAGCCCTAATCAGCGGTTGCAGTTCCCCTTTAATATTTAAGTTTTAACCATCCAAACTCATGTTCGTTATATAAGTATGCCTGTTGAACTTTATCTGGTTTGCCATTCCAAATAAAATGAAATGTTTTTCTTGCATGATTTGAAAAATTATTCTCCTGGAGTCAGTAGAGCCAAGAATAAATATGTAAACTAGATAGACCAAATGATAACTTTGTCTCTGGAATGGGAATGGAGAAATATGATTTGTTTCAGCATCTTTAGAGAATACAAATGTATGCTTAGTGACCGTCTTGTGTATTCTAAACGTGCAATTTCTTTCACCGACATAAAAGTTGACAGTATTTCATTTTCAACCACAGAAAATAGGCCTATGCATCCAAGACTAACTGAAATACTATCTATCAGAAACATGTTGGATTGTTTTCACACATTTTCAGTTCCTTATAACCGGTCAAATTGATTTTGCATGGAAAATTCCCAGGTCTCTAAATGTCCTCGCTCTAGGAGAGAAGTAGACATTAAATAGAAACATTTTGTGATGTCCAATTGTTGATGATGCATTCATTCTATGGATTTATGGCTTTATTCTGGTGAACAAGGCTTTATTTAGTATTCTAAAACATCAATTAATGACAGAAGAGAAGCTTTGTGTAGCCTAACATATAGCCTACCAAATGTCATAAATTATAAGCAGAAAAATATCTAAATGAGGCGTAAAAACATATTTTTTTCCCACACCCCCTGCTTATTGAATCGGTCTGTACCAGTCTGAACTTGTGAAGGTTGCCACTGAGGAGATCATAACATTAGCATCCCATTTTTTATGAAGGTTTGTATTATTGGCTTATGAGAAGCTTGTCAGCTTGTCCCTGTGGGCAAGGTATTGTTGTGGTTATGGGGTGTAAATCAATAGCATTCACTAGGGAGGAGCTATTAAAGTCTTCTCCCACGTGAAGAGGGTGTTGATTAAAGAATCCCTTTGAGCCGTGATCGAGAAGGTTAGAGAGGAATCAATACCAGAGCAAGGTAAGAGAGTCCTCTAAGTCTTCTCAGAGATAGAAAGAGATAGATAGATAGAGAGATCTACAGTATGGATATTTTTACTCATTATTTGCAACAACATATTTTTAGGAGGCGGTTTCAATTTGATTGAAAAAAAAGTGCTTGCTTTAGCCATTCTGATGGTTTTACCAACAGATGATTACTGATGTATTCAGCATTGAAATTATACTGATTTGAATGTTCTATTTTTTCCTTTATTCTATTAATCTCCATTCCAAATGAAGGGAGGTGTAGCTGTGACACTCACTCCTCTCGTTGCGTCTTTTTTACACGCCATACCTCTCTCCATCAATCCCCTCTCTCTTACTTGCACGCTATCCTCGCTCTCTCTCCTCGCTCTCTCTTACTTGCACGCTATCCTTTCTCTTCTCTCTCTCCTTCTCTTTCTGCTTGTGCTCAAGCTCTGCTCTACCTCTAACTCTCTCTTTACCTCATTTATTTTCTCTCTGTCAATCAGCCTTATCCATTCTCTACCTTGTCCATTCTCTTTCCTTCTCTCTCTCTGGCTCTCTCTCTCTCTTTTCGTCTTGGAGACAGTGCTGTGCAGCTCCCTGTCACTCTGCTCAGTTTACGTGCTCTGAGCTGCCGTGCTGTGCTGTGCTCCTCTCCTCTCCTTTTTGCTTCCCTCTACTCTTTCTCCGTCGCCTTCTGTTTGTTCTTTACTCTGTTCTGCTCTGCTAGTTTGGAACGTATGCACCGGGTCGACTGGGATTCTGGGATACTGGGATACTGGGATAGTGGGATACTGCATGTGGAGAGAGGGCTGGATGCTTCAGGTGCTCGGAACTCGGCCGTCGGACCCCGTGGATCTGTGGGGTGGGAAGGGAGGGGAGGGGTGGGGGAGAGAGAGAGAGGGGAGGAAGGGCACCCAGGTGAAGGAAGGGCTGACCTGCTGTGGAACAAGGATGAAGGTAGTGGTCTGGTGTTGTGGGTCATGCTCTGCCGGGATCTGAGTTGTTCTATTTGGCTGGAGACCCCCGTTAATTTGCCCCCTCGGAGGGGCTCTTTTCCTGGAAAAGCCGGGAAAAGCCAGGCGAGAGGAGCGGGAACCATGAACCAGCAGCTGGATCCTCCACGGCCAATCAACTGGACCATCAGGAAACTGTGCGCAGCAGCCTTCCTACCATCCGTACGCCTGCTCAAGGTATGGGTACCAGAGGGGGCTGGGGAGTGGAAGAGGAGGAGGAGGAGGAGAAGTGGAGTAGGAGAGAAGGATGTGTAGGAGGAGAGGGACGATGAATGTAGGGGGTGGGGGGGGGATTTTGAGATTGACATAAGAGGGTGGTTAAGAAAAACCTACAAGTACATTTACACAGGAATATGCTTCTCCCAGATCTGTTTGTGCTGTCTTACCTACTCCTATTTGGTTATTGGCAAGACAACCCAAACAGACCAGGCTGGGACCAGGCTGACACAGGAGGAGGTTGCGAGGAGGAAGAAAGTCCATTATACTGTGTACAATGACTGTTTGGTGAAGATATCTGAGCAATTAGGTTCAGATAGTGTTATATCCAATCTACACCGCCCTGTTTTCTGTTTGGCATTTTTGCTACAGTGTTAGGAGCTAGTAACACAAGCATTTTGCTGCACCCGCTATATCTTCCAAATCTTGTACACGACCAATAAACTTTGATTTGATTTGTTTGATTTGATTAGATTTGTGATTCATTCTTGATGTGCCTTCCTTGAGGTTTTGCTTAGCTGGGTGAAAGTGACCACACTGTAACAAACGTTCTCTGCCGGTGGGTTCCGTTTATGATTAGGGAGGACGATTATTATTTTATTTTTTTATGAGCATGGCCTTATTTCTATTACAGCATATTGGAGCTCAATATAATGAATCACCAGCACACACAGTTCACTTTCACAGCATCATCACATCTACTGCTCTCCTCCTCTGATATTTTCACTTCGCTTGTGGACTTCAGTGCACAACACAACTGTCTGGGACCAGGCGAAAAAACCTATAACTAACCAATGATGTACTGTATATAAAGCCTGGATGACTGACATGGGGCGTTGTATTGAAGCCACCTCCCAGCCACCTTGGTACTCATCCTCCATTGTAAAAAAATATTTTGGAAGCTATATAAATGCATTTATTAATGTGTACATTCATTTTTGACACATTTATTCTGTTACAGACACCTTAATGCATACTTTTAGATTATATCATGTTAGCTAAAAATATGTATTTTTTTTAAGAGAATACTAATGTTACTGTCCACATTAAAACAAAAAAGTACTTAAATACATGTAATTTTGTCCTTGAAACATTTCATTGAAATACTGTAAAATTCAATGAATTCCTATGGAGGACTTCTCCTACTGGAGAGTGTCAATATGGCCGATCAATGACTTTAAAGCCTCTCAATGGCCAAAACATAGCATCAACAAACCAGGGTTTATAAACATCATTGGAAATAACCCACAATCCAATCCATGTGCATAGCAGTTTAATAGTTACACCGGCAGGCCCCGGTGGCAATAATTTTATTAAACTGAAAGCTTACCTTGACTTGGAAGAGTTGAAGTATTGGATAGCCTTAACCAGCTAGCTAACATAAATAGTATGCTTCGCTGTTTGTCAGGTTGTTGAGTAGGCTAAATGCATTAGCTAGCTGCATTAGCTAGCTAAGTAAGTGAAAGTGAAGTTCTCACTCTCTGCTGCTTCTCCTTAATTTTTTTTAAAATTAATTTGTTCAAAACTGCTCAACTATTGTCTTTCTCTGTTTGAGTCAACTACTCACCACATATAATGCACTGCAGTGCTAGCTGGCTCTAACTTATGATTTTAGTACTAGATTCATTCTCTGATCCTTTGATTGGATGGACAACATGTCAGTTCATCCTGCAAGAGCTCTGATAGGTTTGAGGATATCCTCCGGAAGTTGTCATAATTACTGTGTAAGTCTATGGAAGGGGTTGAGAACCATGAGCCTTCTAGGTTTTGTATTGAAGTCAATGTACACAGAGGAGGACGGAAGCTAGCTGTCCTCTGGCTACACCATGGTGCTACCCTACAGAGTGCTGTTGAGCCTACTGTAAACCTTCATTGCAAAACAATGTGTTTTTAATGTTTCACTATTTTTATATTAAATGGTTCTCCTCTTCCTCCTCCTCTGAGGAGCCTCCACTGGTTTGATTGTGTGCCTGTGTTCACTGTATGTGCACATTGTATGAGAGGGAGTGATAAATGTGATAAACGTATGAGGCAATTTATTGGCTGTCACAGGATATTTATAGACCTGGTTAAAAACTGTCTTTATTAATTTCCTGGTGTGAACATGTTAAAGGCTGTTTATAACCATGCGTTTTGATACACATTATTATAGAGCTCTTGTCTGTGTTCTTCCCAGTCTTCTTTTGATCTCTCAGCATCAAAGTCTCATAGCAAGTACTGTATCTCTATGATGTTAAACCAGGCCAGTTGAATGTGTGTGTGTGGACGTGTTTTTTCATTTGCATGTGTATAGCTCAGTCAAATGAATTTTATTGTAATCACTGATGGGGTCTGTGTGCATGAGTGTATAAGGCATTGACAGAGAGAGGGGGAACGTGTGTGTGTGTGTATTGATGTGAGTGGTTTTCTAATCACTGATGGGTCTAGATAGTGTGTCTGATCCATCTCGGGAGATTTCAGAATGGCAGTGTAAGTTCATCCTAATAGGCCTATCATTATGATGTGTGCACATTTCTGCACCTCAAGCCCTTTCCCAGTCTCCCGTGAATTTGACCTGATTACCTGGCTACCATGTAAAGTATTGTCTAGTGTGTGTGTGTGTGTTTGCGTTTGTGTGGCTGTTATGTAAAAGGTACAATCACTGAAAACATACCCATATTCGCATTTGCTCGACATACTGAACCATCTTACCATTTGGCTCCACTCCTTTTTCCGGGACAAAAATAACATTTGGTGTATCATTGTACTGCAAGAAATACTTAGTTCTGCAGGAGTTAATTTCATATTAGGTTACATGTGAGATGTTACAGGCCTGTCAGTGTTCATATTTCAGTTAGTGTTCTATTTAACCCATCTCAAGTTCAAAGGTATTGTTTTAGCCCTCTCATTTTGGCTCTCTCATTTGATGACAAAGTAAACATGTTATAATGTGATGTATTAGTATCTCACAATATCAGAATCTTTCACAATAAACAAGTCATTCACAATAATATTCAAAGTAGGCATAGTAAGAGAGACATGAGTCTTTCACAGTGTCAAATATTTTAGGCATAGTACAGGATGTATAACATTAAAACATGTTTACATTGCACAATTAAATAATAGCCATACATACAGTAATGGCAGTGTAGTAGAATACATGGAATACTTGTACAGTTGTGCAATAAGAGGCAATAGAGTCATCTTGTGACAAGAACATGGAGAGAGTAGATACTTTATTGTCAATCGGTTAGAACATAAATGTGTCTTCTGCTTTTCCCAACACCATGCAGTGCAGCAACACCTGGTGGAGAGCAATTGTGCCTTAGTCAGGGACACAATGTCAGGAGATGGTACATGGAAGCCTTCCAGCTACCAGTTCAGTTTTATAGCCATTTTTGTTACATCCTGGGCATGAACCATTGTAGTCATGGCACCACACTTATTCATTGCTCCTGTAACAGCCTAGCTTAGCAGTGTTTCCTGATCCTGGTCCTAGGGACCCAAAGGGGTGCACATTTTTGTTTTTGCCTTGAGCAAGGCACCTAACCCCCCACAATTGCTCTCAATCAGGGGGCTCTGCACTGCTACTCAACCTGTGTCAACTTGTGTGTGTTTGTTGGTGTTGGGAAAGGGAGAATACATTTTCCATTCTAACCAATGAATTATAAAGTTGTATTAAATTGCTCTTTGGAGTCATCCATGTCTTTATCCAGCATATTGTCCATCTAGAGAGGGATAGACAGCCCTGACAACACAAACTGGCTCCCCGTGTAGTCTACTCCAGGAAAAATATGTCTGCCATCGAGCATTATTGACTGAAAAAAGGACAACACATTAGACTCCTCTACACAGGCATTTGTTGAAGTATATTAGCACAATATTGATTGGAGACATCTCACTTTGATTATAATCCACCCCAGTGGGCATACAACATGATAAAGACATATTTTACTGGTTGAAATCTGGTCAGGATGTCTTATAACCAGGTCACAACCAGATTTAGTAATCTTGTTCCTGACGTCTTTTTGATTTCATGAAAAATACATCTTATTTTGGTTGATATCTGTTTTTTGGTTGAAATCTGATTGAACTACTGACCAGTTATCTAAATTCTACTAAATTAATAGACTCCAATCTATATAAACAACATATATATAATGCATAGTGTTTGTAGGCCATGCGCCCATTGCATATAAGACACTAGAACCATTACAATTATACACATTTGAGTAATGTTCTTTTTTCGCAGGGTTTGCATGATTCAGCTTAGCACACTTGGCAAACAACAGCTGGCAGAGGTCACCAAAGAGGGTTAGGGTCTCCTGGCATACTGTACCCAGTCAACACGCTTGGATCGGGCCTAATCCGTTTTAGACTTGGGGTACTCGGCATGGACTCGAACTCTGGGGGCTTCATGTGGGCCGTGCTTTTTCAGATTCCAGCAGAATCATATTTCTCTGGGCTCTGGCTAATGGTACTCGGGCATAATCAACTTCAGCCTATCCGGCCCAATAATTTTTTTTCAGGAGTAGGGCCATTTTACGTTTTTATTGGGCAGGCATTCCCATGATAGTATGAACTGGCGCGGCAGGTTCCAGAATCTCCAGCGCAGCGCTCCGGGGGAGGTAAGTACAGTTCTCCGAAGATTTATTGTAAACATGGGGCAGGCAAAGGGCAGGTCAAGGACAGGCAAGGGTTTGTGATCTGGTCAGAGTCAGGCAGGTACAGGACGGCATTCAGGCTTGGGGACAGGGCAGGCAGAAGAGAAAAAGGAAGATGGGAAACTTGAGAAAAAGGAAGATGGGAAAGCCCGCTGGTAAGACCTGACAAGACAAGACGAACTGGCAACAGACAAACAGAGAACACAGGTTTAAATGCACCAGGGATAATGGGGTAGGCTACACAACAATACCACCACTAGGAAACAATGACAGCTTCTCAAAAATTACACCAAAACAATTGAAGAGAGAGAGAGAGAGAGAGACATCAGAGAAATGTTCATGGCCTCCCGAGTGGCACAGTGGTCTAAGGCCTGATCCTGGTTCGAGTCCAGGCTCTGTCGCAGCTGGCCCTGACCGGGAGACCCATGGGGCGGGGCACAATTGGCCCAGCGTCATCTGGGTTAGGGGATGGTTTGGCCTTGTTCCATCGTGCTCTAGCGACTCCGACGCATGCACGCTGACACGGTCGCCAGGTGTACAGTGTTTCCTCTGACACATTGGTGTGGCTGGCTTCTGGGTTAAGCGGGCATTGTGTCAAGAAGCAGTGCAGGTTGCATGGTTGGGTCGTGTTTCGGAGGACGCATGGCTCCCGACCTTCGCCTCTCTCTCGAGTCTGTAGGGGAGTTGCAGCAATGAGACAAGACAGGTTATGATGAGGTCTTAACTATGACCAGTAGGCTACATACAGCGGTGTAAAGTAGTTAAGTAAAAATACTTTAAACTACTACTTAAGTAGTTTTTTGGGGTATCTGTACTTTACTATTTATATTTATGACAACTTTTACTTTGATACATTCCTAAAGAAAATAATGTACTTTTTACTCCATACATTTTCCCTGACACCACCCCCAAAAATGGTCCATTCATGCACTTATCAAGACAACATCCCTGGTCATGCTTGCTGCCTGATTTGGCGGACTCACTAAACACAGATGCCTCATTTGTAAATTATGTCTGAGTGTTGGAGTGTGCGCCTGGCTAAATTGAAAATTATGTTGTCTGGTTTGCTTAATATAAGGAATTTGAAATGATTTATACTTGTACTTTTGATACTTGAGTATATTTTAGCAATTACATTTACTTTTGATACTTAAGTATATTTAAAAGCAAATACTTTTATAGTTTTACTCAAGTGGTATTTTACTAGGTGACTTTCACTTTTACTTGAGTCATTTTCTATTAAGGTATTTTTTACTTTTACTCAAGTATGACAATTTTCCCACCACTGGCTACATAATAAAGCACATAATATAGTGGTCAGAATTATGACAAGCTGGTCAAATAGAGGTCACAGTTTGCGACCAGAATAAGACGTAATAAAAAGACGTCATGCTGACGTCTTTTCAACCAGGTAATAAACTGTAATCAGGTGGTCCTTACTAGGTTTTTAAAAATGTATTTATTTTATTTTACCTTTATTTAACCAGGTAGGCTAGTTGAGAACAAGTTCTCATTTATAACTGTGACCTGGCCAAGATAAAGCACAGCAGTTTGATACGTACAACCAAGAGTTACACATGGAATACACAGACATACAGCCAATAATACAGTAGGAAAAACAAGTCTATATACAGTGAGTGCAAATTAGGTAAGATAAAGGAGGTAGGGTAATAAATAGGCCATGGTGGCAAGGTAATTATGATATAGCAATTAAACACTGGGATGGTAGATGTGCAGAAAATAAATGTGCAAGTTACTGGGGTGCAAAGGAGCAAGATAAATAAATAAATAAATACAGTATGGGAATGAGGTAGTAGGATGGGCTGCTTACAGATGAGCTATGTGCAGGTGCAGAGATCTGTGAGCTGCACTGACAGCTGGTGCTTAAAGCTAGTGAGGGAGATATGAGTCTCCAGCTTCAGTGATTTTTGTAGTGCGTTCCAGACATTGGCAGCAGAGAACTGGAAGGAAAGGCGGCCAAAGGAGGAATTGGCTTTGGGGGTGACCAGTGAGATATACCGGCTAAGGCGCGTGCTGCGGGTGGGTGTTGCTATGGTGACCAGTGAGCTGAGATAAGGCAGGGCTTTACTTAGCAAAGACTTGTAGATGACCTGGAGCCAGTGGGATTGGCCACGAGTATGAAGCAAGGGCCAGCCAATGAGAGCGTACAGGTCGCAGTAGTGGGTAGTATATGTGAATTTGGTGACAAAGTGGATGGCACTGTGATAGACTGCATCCAATTTGCTTAGTATTGTGTTGGAGGCTATTTTCTAAATGACATAGCCGAAGTCGAGAATCGGTAGGACGGTCAGTTTTACGAGGGTATGTTTGGCAGCATGAGTGAAGGATGCTTTGTTGCGAAATAGGAAGCCGATTCTAGATTTAATTTTGGATTGGAGATATTTAATGTGAATCTGGAAGGAGAGTTTACAGTCTAGCCAGACACCTAGGTATTTGAAGTTGTCTCACATATTCTAAGTCAGAACCGTTCAGAGTACTGATGCTGGACGGGCGGGCAGGTGCGGGCAGTGATCGGTTGAAAAGCATGCATTTAGTTTTATTTGCATCTAAGAGCAGTTGGAGGCCACGGAAGGAGAGTTGTATGGCATTGAAGCTCGTCTGGAGGTTAGTTAACTACTTAGGGAGCAGTGGGGCGCTAGCCCACTCCCGACACTACCCGGTGAAATGTAAGGCGCCAAATTCAAAATCCAAAAGTTCAATTATTAAACATTTATCAACATACAAGTGTTGTATAGTCATCAAAAGCTCTGCTTTTTGGCAATATCACAGCGTTGTCAGATTTCAAAAAGGCTTCATGGCGAAAGCACAACATTTGATTGTTTGAGGATAGCACCTACAATATTTAACCATTAGCATAAATTCATAACCCAACGCGGGTCTAAAAAACGCATAAAATGTATAATATAAAATCCCTTTTCGAAGAAGTTCTGCTGAGGGTTTCCCAAGTGTCCAACGAAGACAATCCATGCTTCTTTTGTTAGAAAAAGTCATTTATTATATCCATAAATCTCTGTTTGGTTGGCGCGTTATGATCAGAAAATCCACCGTTGAGTCGCCCATTGAACCGTGAAGAGAACGCATTCACATTATACCTATACACATGTCCAAGAACAATCAAACATCATTGATAATGTATCCTTTGGAAAACTTTTATGTATATTTACTATAATATTTCAACCGGATTATAAACTGGACGATAGGAAAGAAAAAAACCTGAGTGCGCGCGAGCCCGTGAACGCGCCTCCTCTTCTGTTTACATCCGATGACTAGTTCTAAATTCTTCTTCTATTACCATCCAGAGCAACCTAACATCACCAAACCCTGTCTAGAGACTGTTGACATCCAGTGGAAGCAATAGGTACTGCAATCTTACTCCCATATATGGCTGTTTTCAATAGGGAGGGGTTCAAAATGAGGCAAAAAAAAACTTTTTCCAGGACAGAAATTCCTCGGGTTTTCGCCTGCTATATCAGTTCTGTTATACTCACAGACAATATTTTAAGACTCTTAGAAACGTCAGAGTGTTTCCTATCCAATAGTACTAATTATGTGCATATCCTAGTTTCTGGGCCTGAGTGGCAGGCATTTTACTTTGGGCACGCCAGACTCTCCAAAACCAACACCTCAGCTGCCGCTCCCTAAGAAGTTAACACAGTGTCCAAAGAAGGGCCAGGTTGAACAGGCTAGTGGCAGGGGTTACAACAATTTTGGCAGATAATTTTAGAAAGAGATGGTCCAGATTGTCTAGCCCAGCTGATTTGTAGATGTCCATATTTTGCAGCTCTTTCAGAACATCAGCTATCTGGATTTGGGTGAAGGAGAAGCGGGAGGGGGGGCTTGGGCAGGAGTTGCTGCGGGAGGTGCAGAGCTGTTGGCCGGGATAGGGGTAGCCAGGTGGAAAGCATGGCCAGCAGTAAAATGCTTATTGAAATTCTCAATTATTGTAGATTTATCGGTGGTGACAGTGTTTCCTAGCCTCAGTACATTGGGCAGCTGGGAGGAGGTGCTCTTATTTTCCATGGACTTTATAGTGTCCCAAAACTTTTTGGAATTGGTGCTACAGGATGCAAATTTCTGTTTAAAAAAGCTAGCCTTTGCTTTCCTAACTGACTGTGTATATTGGTTCCTGACTTCCCAGAAAAGTTGCATAACGCGGGGGCTATTCGATGCTAGTGCAGAACGCCACAGGATGTTTTTGTGCTGGTCAAGGGCAGTCAAGTCTGGAGTGAACCAAGGGCTATGTCTGTTCTTAGTTCTACATTTTTGGAATGGGGCATGCTTATTTAAGATGGTGAGGAAAGCACTTTTTAAAGAGGAGGGGTGGTCATTTGACACCGGGCCCATTACAGATGCAGGCAATGAGGCAGTGATCGCTGAGATCGTGGTTGAAGACAGCAGAGGTGTATTTAGAGGGCAAGTTGGTCAGGATGATATCTATGAGGGTGCCCATGTTTACAAATTTAGTGTTGTACCTGGTAGTTTCCTTGATAGTTTGTGTGAGATTGAGGGCATCTATCTTAGATTGTAGGACATCCATGGTGTTACACATATCCCAGTTTATGTCACCTAACAGTACGAACTCTGAAGATAGATGGGGGGCAAGTTAACTAGCTAACATTAATGAGTTATGAGTCGATGGCTAGCTAGTTAGCTACTGGCCAGCTTGTTAGAGATTTTACAGAAACCCACAATCAGATTTATTTTTTCTGTTGCACAAAGTTCGATTTTGGGGTGGCATAGACAGCTTTTAACAAAACAGACAGCTTTTGCTAGGCTTTCAGTCACTGAGTGGAAAACAGACAGATAGCTAGCTAATAGATCAGCCAGACAAATAACACATTCAAGTTACCTGAAGTTAAATGTAGCCAAACCTTCATAGCAGTGATCCACACACGTTGTCCTGTTTCAATGAACCCCAACAAACATCACTCAACCCTTTAGCTACCCCTGTTAGCTAAAGCTAGTTAACTAAACTTCTTCCTGTTGTAGCTTTCTGGAGACTAGACGCTTTGTTGCGTATTGCTGCTTTCACAAGTTGGAATGCGAATTACACATTTGGGACACAGAAAAAGGGGAGAGAGGAAGGGAAGCTACAGTAGCTTCAACATTATACCTCATTGGTTATAACTTGTTGACTACACTAACTATAATAAACAAAAATAAACTTGTGCCTGCAACAGGTAATGGTCAGGTGCCAAGAGTCAACAACCAACAGCTCTATAAAAAAATATTAAAAAGGTCTAAATGCGTCCCTCTGACGCTGCACCCAAATGCTTGGATCACAGATCTCTCCCATACACAAGCACCTTCACCTTCTTTCACACACTGTGCACATGTTCAGAAGTCAGTGCTGTTGGACTTTTCAGTGCTAGGAGACTGAGGTGGTCACTGCTGTTATGTTGTCCATTGATGTCCTTTCTCAGTGGTTGTAGATGGCTCTTGCCTAGGGCCGGATTACCGAACATGCACACATTTATTTATTTTGGTTGTGGGCCCCCTGGAGGTCGGCCCCCCTGGATAGCATATAAACATGTCCCAAGCTATGCAAAATATGTAGAAGTACAGGAAATTACCTTTTAAAACTGCTAAATGTTCTCACAGCCTCATGGCAAAATGTGGTACAAAATGTGGTTACAGCTGTGGTATATCAGACCGCACACCACAGGTATGACAAAACATACATTTTTACTTCACTAATTACGTTGGTAAAGAGTTTATAATGGCAATAAGGCACCTCTGGGGTTTGTGGTATATGGCCAATATACCACCACTAAGGGCTGTATCCAGGCACTCTGCGTTGCGTTGTGCAGAGAACAGCCCTTAGTCGTGGTATATTGGCCAAATACCACACCTCATGCCTTATTGCTTAATTATAAAACAGAAAATGTTTCTTACTGCCTAATGGAAAAATATGTTGAATTGCAGGAAGATAGATGTTTTCTTAAATCAGGATATTTTTTTTTATAAATTGTGTTATTGTTTCATTTTAAATGTTTTGTGGGGTTGGGGGCCCCCTAGAGGTAGGTTCCCCGGGGCCCCAATTGCTGTAATCCGTCCCTGCTCTTGGCACCCACTGCTGGACACTTTGCTCATGGCAAAACAGTGGTTAGAGGTTGTAATTAGAGATATTGGTTGTGCTTATTTGGAAGTCATTGACTAGATTATCCCAAAGCTAGAGCAAACAGCTCTTCTGTATACTAGTGCTTAATGTACAAAAAACACTTGAATAAATCTGGGATACAAAGCATATTGACTGCAGGCGCTTCCACACAGTTGTGGTTCCTGAGTTAATTAAGCAATCAACATCCCATCATGCTTAGGGTCATGTATAAAAAGGCCCAGTTGCCCATTATTTTGGCTACCATGGCTAGAAGAAGATAACTCAATGACTATAAAAGAGTGGTCTTAAAGTAGAATAGGGGGTTTAAAGGGTAGAAGCGGAAAGTGGTCTGAAATATTTTACTGAAGAAGAAGTACTGTTATTTTAATGACATTTTACTCAAGTAGAAGTAAAACTACTGGTGTAAAAAACTACCTACGTAAAAGTAAAAAGTAGCTAATTTAAAAAATAACATTGACCTTATAGCTTATTTCGCTAAGGCTACTTGAACGTTGTTACACATGATCTTTTCCATGCAATACATTGAAAAAGGAAGAGAGGAAATGAATGTACAGTATGCACTGAGTTCATTCATTGTTTGAGTTGCATACTGTATGTATATTGTATATGGCACAGACTTATTCTTTCACTCTCCATTCATCACTCACTCACTCACTCAATCAATCACACACGCACGCACGCACTCACTCACTCACTCACTCACCATACAAGGTCAAATGGGGAGTGCCAGGGCACACTGGACATACCTAAAGGGTTTGGTGTCAAATTAGTTCTTGAGGCAACAACAGAATATCATGGAATATAAAATTAATGAGCAAACACCCCTGAAATAGAGAAGGGGCTATAGATGTTGCATTAGATTGATAAATTCTGTATTTTATTTGTAGGCTGCCACTACTGCCATCCTGGTTAAGCAAAGCTTGCATAGCATCACCTCTCCTGTGCTTGAAGGAGAACTGGTCACAGACTCCTCTGTCTAAATAGTTTTTTTAAACACATCACGTTACATCTCAAACTAAATAAAGTTAGCTCTGAGGGGCTTTCGCAAACTTTACGTCCCTCATGATCTACTATTATGGATAGCCTACAAAATTGTAACTGTAACGGATAGATATGAAATAGTACAATACTTCATTCTAAACATACTTAAGTAAAAGTAAAATTACTCACTTTCAGTACTCGGAAAAGCTACTCAATTACAGTAACGAGAGTATTTGTATGTGTGTGTATGTGTCTTAGTCACCAGATCTCAACCCAATTGAACATTTACAGTGCCTTCAGAAAGTATTCATAGCCCTTGACTCATTCCACATTTTGCTGTGTTATAGCTTGAATTTAAAATTGATTAAATTGATTTTTCTCTCTGTCATCTATAACAATACCCAATAATGACAAAGTAAAAACATGCTTTTACAAATTTATTGAAAATGAAATACAGAAATACAATGTCTAATTTACAGTCAATACATGTCAATACATGTTAGAAATACATTGGACAGCGATTACAGCTGTGAGTCTTTCTGGGCAAGTCTCTAAGAGCTTTGCACGCCTGGATTGTACAATATTTGCACAGTATTCTTTTTAAAATTCTTCAAGCTCTGTCAAATTGATTGTTGATCATTGCTAGACAGCCGTTTTCAAGTTTTGCCATAGATTTTCAAGCCGATTTAAGTCAAAACTTCATATAGGCCACTTAGGAACATTCAATGTCGTATTGGTAAGCAACACCAGTCTATATTTGGCCTTATGTTTTAGCTTGTTGTCCTGCTGAAATTCCAGTGGTATATTCTAACCTGATTGTCCTCTTTGTCAGCATCCTTGCCCACATTGATTTATAGGTAATTCCGAATAATGATAATTATGGGCCTCCCAAGTGGCGCAGCGGTCTAAGGCACTGCATCTCAGTGCTAAAGGCATCAGTACAGACCCTTGTTCAATTCCAGGCTGTATCACACCCGGCTGTGATTGGGAGTCCCATAGGCTGGCACACAATTGTCCCAGCGTCCTCTGGGTTTGGCCGTCATTGTAAATAAGAATTTGTTCTTAACTGACTTGCCTGGTTAAATAAAAAAATATATATTTTAAAAATGAATGTACATCAGGGTGGGTGTGAACAGATTTAGAGATGGCCAAAAGTGTTGGATGCTAATGGGTCCAGTGTGCAATGGTAATTCAATAAGTCTGTGCCATGATTAATTTCCGACCCGAACTGGTAATTAATCAAGTTCTTTGACGTTTTCAACCAGTAATTAAATCCCCCATTAAAAGAGTTTCCCTTCGACCTTCATCCTTTTACTGCAATGGGATAAATCAGGGTCACAGTGTCTTAAACAAATCTACGTTGAAACAACAGTATACACCTCACACACAGTTATTTGCTTAAAAAAGAAGACACCTGTAACATGTCACCTGTACCAAGTTGAACTGTATTACATTTTGAGTTTGCATCACAATATTACACTTTATGTACATCACATAAGAGTGAAATATAACGAAAGCGTTTGAAATAGAAACAACAGATTTTTGGCGGGTTTTTGAAATAATGTTTATTAATTATGAAATTCTAAAAAAGGTGACCGACCGCCTCGATTCGGTCTTATGTAGCAACATTTGAAATGGTGTTTCTCACATTGGATAAAAGTAGACACAGAGCTAGAAAATGGTATATCATACACTGTAGTTGAGGAACAATGGGAAAGTAATTCTGCTTTGAAAAATAATAAATCTGTAACCCCACTTTTGAGAAAGTGTCCCTTGAATATTCTGGTACAACTACTGGAGAGCTATTCTTTGTGGACACCTATTCAGCATCGTTCACACCCTCTTAGGCCTTAGCCCCACGCATCTCTTTAAGGATTCACATGTGAGGACATGTGGTAAACACACGCTATAAGAAAATCTAAGTTATTTGTCACATGCACAGGATATAGAAGGTGTAAACGGTACAGTGAAGTGGATACTTGCATAGTAGCAATATCAAAAACAGAAAGTGTCCAGATCAAAATATTTAATCAATATCTTATCATTATTAGATGACCCTGACACTCTTGTCTAAATTGATGGGTCACGTGAAGGAAATGCTATAACCACCCCACATCTAGCTGAGTGGATGGGTAAATATTGTCTAGATGTGAAATACAATATCAAATCAAATGTAATTTGTCACATGCGCCAAATACAACAGGTGTAGACCTCACAGTGAAATGCTTACTTACAAGCCCTTAACCAACAATGCAGGTTTAAGAAAATACAAAAAAAAGTAAGAGATAAGAATAACAAATGATTAAAGATCAGCAGTAACTAACAATAGCGAGGCTATATACAGGGGGTACCAGAACAGAATCAATGTGCAGGGGCACAAGTGTCGAGGTAATTGAGGTAATATGTACATGTAGGGAGAGTTATTAAAGTGACTATGCATAGATAATAACAGAGAGTAGCAGCAGCGTTCCAGAGGGGGTGGTGGGGGGATGGGGGCAATGCAAATAGTCTGGGTAGCCATTTGATTAGCTGTTCAGGAGTCTTATGGCTTGGGGGTAGAAGCTATTTAGGAGACTCTTGGACCTAGACTTGGCGCTCCCGGTACAGCTTACCGTGCAGTAGCAGAGAGAACAGTCTATGACTAGGGTGGCTGGAGTCTTTCACAATTTGTAGGGCCTTCCTCTGACCAACCCTGGTATAGAGGTCCTGGATGGCAGGAAGCTTGGCCCCGGTGATGTACTGGGCCGGACGCAATACCCTCTGTAGTGCCTTGCGGTCGGAGGCCGAGCAGTTGCCATACCATGCAGTGATGCAACCAGTCAGGATGCTCTCGATGGTGCAGGATCTGAGGACCCATGCCAAATATTTTCAGTCTCCTGAGGGGGGAATAGGTTTTGTCGTGCCCTCTTCACGACTGTCTTGGTGTGCTTGGACCATGTTAGAATGTTGGTGATGGGGATGCCAAGGAACTTGAAGCTCTCAACCTGCTCCACTACAGCCCCGTCGATGAGAATGGGGGCTTGCTCGATCCTCCTTTTCCTGTAGTCCAGAATCATCTCCCTTGTCTTGATCACATTGAGTGAGAGGTTGTTGTCCTTGCACCACACGTTCAGGTCTCTGACCTCCCTAAAGGCTGTCTCATCGTTGTCGGTGATCAGGCCTACCACTGTTGTTTCATCAGCAAACGGAATGATGGTTTTGGTGTTGTGCCAGGCTGTGCAGTCATGAGTGAACAGGGAGTACAGGAGGGGACTGAGCACACACCCCTGAGGGGCCCCTGTGTTGAGGATCAGCGTGGCAGATGTATTGTTACCTAAACTTACCACCTGGGGGCGGCCTGTCAGGAAGTCCAGGATCCATTTGCAGAGGGAGGTGTTTAGTCCCAGGGTCCTTAGCTTAGTGATGAGCTTTGAGGGCGCTATGGTGTTGAATGCTGAGCTGTAGTCAATGAATAGCATTCTCACATAGGTGTTCCATTTGTCCAGGTGTGAAAAAGCAGTGTGGAGTGAAATAGAGATTCCACCATCTGTGGATCTGTTTGTGCAGTATGCAAATTGGAGTGGGTCTAGGGTTTCTGGGATAATGGTGTTGATGTGAGCCATGACCAGCCTTTTAAAACTTCTCAGGGATCACTGGGGCGCTAGGAGGCTGCTCCCGACACTACCAGGTAAAATGTAAGGCGCCAAATTCAAAATCCAAAAGTTGAATTATTAAACATCCACCAATATACAAGTGTTCCATACTCATCAAAAGCTCTGTTTCTTGGCAATATCACAGCGTTGTCAGATTTCAAAAAGGCTTTACGGCGAAAGCAGCACATTTGATTGTTTGAGAGTAGCACCTCACATATTTTTCCCATAGCCATGAATCGATTAGCCATCATGGCACACACATAACACATTTCACAGCAAAAACAAATCAATTACCTGTTGAAGAACTTCTGCTGAGGTCATCCTAAGTGTCCAACGAAGACAATCCATGGTTCTTTTGTTAGAAAAAATAAGGTATTTTATCCATAAATTCTCCATTTGGTTCGCGCGTTATAATCAGAAACGACAGCTTCCACTACTCCATTGAAAGCGTGTGACTTGAACTTCGTTCATCTTATACCTATAAACTTGTCCAAGAACAATCAAACATAGTTTTAAATGTATCCTTATGAACACTTTTACGTATATTTACTATTATAAATCAACCGGAATATAAACTGATCGATAACGACGGTAAAAAAAGACACTGCGTGACTTCTCGGGAGCGCGCGTTCCATTCTGTTTACATGAAAGAGTGACTTCCTTGTTTGCTCTTCTTCTCTGGTCTTATTCATCCAAAATGAAAAAAAATACACTGTCTCGAGACTGTTGACATCTAAAGGAAGCGATGGGTACTGCATTCATATGCCCTTATATGGTCATTTTCATGAGGGAGGCCCAAATGAGCAATGTGTCAAAATCACTTTTTCCAGGACAGAAATTCCTCGGGGTTTCGCCTGCCATATGCGTTCTGTTTTACTCACAGACAAATGGTTAACAGTTTTGGAAAATTCAGAGTGTTTCCTATCCAATGGTACCAAATATCTGCATATCCTATTTTCTGGGCCTGAATGGGAGGCCTTTTACTTTGGGCACGCCAAGCTCTCCAAAACCAACCCCTCAGCTGCCACTCCCTAACAAGTTAAAGCATTTCATGGCTACAGACGTGAGTGCTATGGGTTGGTAGTCATTTAGGCAGTTATTGGGCACAGGGACTATGGTGGTCTGCTTGAAACATGTTGGTATTACAAACTCAGACAGGGAGAGGTTGAAAATGTCAGTGAAGACACATGCTCAGAGTACACGTCCTGTGTATCACTAAGCTGAACACCTCCAGTGCTTAATTTGAGCCGGAACAGGATCTGGCACCTCTCAATTTTTCCTTCCAGTTTCCTTCCAGAACCCATTTGCCAGGATCCAGTACCGCTCTTGGCATGAAACAGCATTTTCACTGTTTGCAATGTAAAAATTATAATAAAATAATTAAGAGTTAATTTAAGTTGTCTCTTCTGTAATACTCCTGCCCCTAAAAAACTGTAATGTGAAAATGTTCCTGATATTCTAAGAATTGATTTGTGTTTGACTGGCTCTGGTTCATGGTTTGCTCAACATTGCAGCCTGTATAGACCAACACGTGGCCATTGCTGTGGTTAGAGAAAGAAGTGTGCCTGTATCTCTTACAGAACTAGAATGAGATTCACTTTCTATGATCTCTCTGCTCTGATAGACATGAGCCTGCAACTCTCATCTCTCCAGCGTTGCACTTCATCCTTTATTTCCTTATATAGTCATAGCCATGGGACGGGTGCTGGAGGTGCCGCAGCACCCCTGATAAATTGAAATACATTTGCCGAAGTTATAGAACTACTTCTGTCTTTTCAGACAGAAATGAAATAATTCAGAATACTACACCAGGAGTAGTCCTATAATTTAGCCACAGAGGATCAATAGCTTATATATAAAAACATAAATGCCTAGCTGTGGATTGTGTAGCCCAATCACAGTCTGGAACCTGTGGCAAATCTGTCAGTGAACAGCATGCAGCCAAAACCTTTCACAATATTTCAAATACAATTGCAGGAAAACACAGGTTGGAAAGCAAATGGATTCTGCTGAAAAGAGATTACTAATTTGGCTGTAGGCTATCAAATTATGTTATCAACTTCCAAATAGGCTTGTTGAGTGAACAGCATTCTTTTACAAAGTAAAACAATAAAGAGATAGGTTTTTGGCACGAGCGCATCAGCCATCGCCAGTGAGTGAGCTGCGCATTATTGGGGGAGTCAGTGAAACTGTAAAGATTTTTTTAGCACTATATTTTTTTTAAATATTTTTTTACAATATGTGTCTCCACACACCTAGGCTATTGATGGATTCAAGACAAGGTAGCTCTTATTGATCTCAGATTTTCAGTTTGTCATTGTCAAAGTAGCCAGTCATTTCGATTATTTGTGAGGTATTAAAAAAATTATGCTAAAAAGTCTCTATGATTTTTAATTGCGTGAAATGCGTTTAGAAAAGGACACATTTTCCCAGACCCAAGGCGTAAAAAAAATGTATCCCCAAGTGTGCATCTTCTGCAAGTAACTCTACACTAATGCTCTATGCCAGCACATAAAAGCTATGATATGCATGCAATGCTTTATTCTAGAAAGATTTTTTTTTCATGCGTTCCGTTACCTCAGAGGGCCCCAGGTCACCCCCCTTTCGCACTCACTTTTTGTTCCGGCACCTCCAAATTTACAAATGAAGCACTGAACAGCTCCCTCTGCAACTGGATCATGGACTTCCTGACGATACGTCCCCAGGTGGTGATGGTAGGCAACAAAACATCGGCCACACTGAACCTCAACAAGGGGGCCCTCAGGGGCGTGTGCTTAGTCCCTCCTGTACTCCCTCTTCACCAACAACTGTGTGGCTGCGCACGACTCCAACACCATCATTAAGTTTGCCGACGACACGACAGTGGTAGTCCTGATCACAGATGACAATGATACAGCCTATAGGTGTGGTGGTGCCATTACAACAGCCTCTCCCTCAACGCCAGCAAGACAAAGGTCTGATCGTGGACTACAGGAAACTGAGGCCCTAGCACGCCCCCATTCACATTGACAGGGCTGTAGTCGAGCGGGTCGAGAGCTTCAAGTTCTTTGCTGTCCACATCACTAAGGATCTATTATGTGTGGGTGTGTATGCATGTGTGTATGCATCTTTGGCTTGGTTGATCACTGGCCCATGGTCCCAGAAGTAATCACCTCCTGTCCTGACTCTCTTATGCACTCTACACAAACACATACATTCATACATACACACATACCTACATGGCTTCACTGTATTTCAAAATGAGTTGAGCTGGCTGCTTGATGACAGTAAAAGGTTTTGGTTAGGTGCACTTAGCATTATTAAATCAGTCTGATCAATTAGTCTAAGTGCTACCTTCTTCCTGTGTGCTTAGAATGTGGAGTGAGGCACTTCCATCTGGGTGTAAGTAGTTGTGAATGTGTGCCTATGTATGTATGTACGTGTGTAGGTGTGTGTGTCTTCTAACGTGTGTTTATTCTTGAGTATTTAAATGTTGTTGGTATTCTACATGCCTGTTAGTTAGTTTGTGCGTTCATTGTGGGGTAATTGATAGATGTCCAATTGACCAAAGGTGAATCAAAAAATCAATGTATCAATACACTACTGTTTGATGATGTATCTATATTTATGGGGTATATTACACTCAAGGCTGTTAGAGTAATGAAGATTTAAATTAGGAGAAGTAAGAGGATACGTATGTACATTTCCACTTGTTCAGACTTTTGGCTTGTACCAAACGGGTTTGCTCTGGATTATGAAACACCGAGAGTGAAGCCAAGCTGTATTGTGATTCTAATGTGCCTAGTCCGAACCATGAAAAACAGCCCCAGACCATTATTCCTCCTCCACCAGACTTTACAGTTGGCACTATGCATTTGGGCAGATAGCGTTCTCCTGGCATCTGCCAAACCAAGATTTGTCAGTTGGATTGCCAGATGGGAAAGCGTGATTCATCACTCCAGGGAACGCTTTCCCACTGCTCCAGAGTCCAATGGCGGTGAGCTTTACACCACTCCAGCCAACGCTTGGCTTTGCGCATGGTGATCTTAGGCTTGTATGCGGCTGCTCGGCCATGGAAACCAATTTAATGAAGCTCCCGACAAACAGTTATTTTGCTGACGTTGCTTCCAAAGGCTGTTTGGAACTCGATAGTGAGTGTTGCAACTGAGGACAGCACTCGGTAGTCCCATTCTGTGAGCTTGTGTGGCCTACCACTTTGCGACTGAGCCATTGTAGCTCTTAGATGTTTCTCCTTCACTATAACAACACTTACAGTTGACCGGGGCAGCTCTAGCAGGGCAGAATTTTGATGAACTGACTTGTTAGAAAGGTGGCATCCTATGACGGTGCCATGTTGAAAGTCACTGAGCTCTTCAGTAAGGCCATTCTACTGCCAATGTTTGTCTACTGAGATTGCATGGCGGTGTGCTCAATTTTATACACCTGTCAGCAACGGTGTGGCTGAATAGCCGAATCAACTAATTTGAATGGGTGTTATATACTTTTGTATATATAGTGTATTTCAAATACATGTACATACATGAGCATTTTTGCTAAAATGCATGTAAATGCCTGACAATTTTCCCTGAAATGCATGACTTTGCATAGTCTACAGGGTGGCCAAAGTGGTTCCTAATTTGGCTTCTTAAATTACTATTTAACTATTGATCAATACAAATATATTTAAAAAAGCACTAGGCTGTTTTTTTTATATATATTTTTTTTATTGAGTTGAACAAAAACTAAACATCGAACAACACTCCACAATATGTCAAAGGGTAGGTATAGGTCTTGTGCTTCCAATGAGCTAGTGGTGCTATGGCGCGTTTGTAAACCAAATGGGAAGTGGGAATTTTCCAACTGGTAATTACTAGTTAAATCTACCACGAATCTCCTTGTGACAGGGGGAATGGAAGCTTGTTGTGTGCAACAGGGATAGGCAATTGAATGCATGATCCACAAAACAATTGAAATTGTTAAAACATTTCTAGCCTGTCTATCTATGGGTAAAAGGGTTTCCGTGTTATGCTCGACCCGCTAAGTTTTTCACCACAAAACACCAGAAAATGGCTAAAATAAGTTACATTAGGACAACTTATTTTTAACTAAGACAAAATCATTTATAACTAAATGTTTCCAGTATAATATAGGTTCAGACAATCCCCTTATTGTTTGGGATACCTTTAAATGTACCTTCAGGGGTCATTTAATTCAATATTCATCAATAATAAAAATCAGTTTCTGGCTAAAGAGATAAGACTAACAATGGAAATCCATGAACTAATAATACAGGTAGATAGCAATAAAAACAATACTACAGAGATAAAAAATAAGTTAGAGGAAAAACAAAAAAGAACTTGAACTTATTCAAGAACGATCTAATGTAATCTATTACAAAAATGAAGCCAACTGGATGGAATATGGAGAAAAATGCACAAACTTTTTCCTGAATCTCCAATACAGGAACGCTAACAAAAAGAAATTGCAGAAACTCGTTACTGAATACATTTGAGGTTATTAAATCCATTCAGTCTGGAAAAACCCCAGGGCTTGATGGCATACCGGTAGAGGTACAGTGGGGAAAAAAAGTATTTAGTCAGCCACCAATTGTGCAAGTTCTCTCACTTAAAAAGATGAGAGAGGCCTGTAATTTTCATCATAGGTACACTTCAACTATGACAGACAAAACAGGAAAAAAAATCCAGAAAATCACATTGTAGGATTTTTTATGAATTTATTTGCAAATTATGGTGGAAAATAAGTATTTGGTCACATACAAACAAGCAAGATTTCTGGCTCTCACAGACCTGTAACTTCTTCTTTAAGAGGCTAATCTGTCCTCCACTCATTACCTGTATTAATGGCACCTGTTTGAACTTGTTATCAGTATAAAAGACACCTGTCCACAACCTCAAACAGTCACACTCAAAACTCCACTATGGCCAAGACCAAAGAGCTGTCAAAGGACACCAGAAACAAAATTGTAGACCTGCACCAGGTTGGGAAGACTGAATCTGCAATAGGTAAGCAGCTTGGTTTGAAGAAATCAACTGTGGGAGCAATTATTAGGAAATGGAAGACATACAAGACCACTGATAATCTTCCTCGATCTGGGGCTCCACGCAAGATCTCACCCCGTGGGTCAAAATGATCACAAGAACGGTGAGCAAAAATCCCAGAAACACACGGGGACCTAGTGAATGACCTGCAGAGAGCTGGGACCAAAGTAACAAAGCCTACCATCAGTAACACACTACGCCGCCAGGGACTCAAATCCTGCAGTGCCAGACGTGTCCCCCTGCTTAAGCCAGTACACGTTCAGGCCCGTCTAAAGTTTGCTAGAGAGCATTTGGATGATCCAGATGAGGATTGGGAGAATGTCAGATGAAACCAAAATATAACTTTTTGGTAAAAACTCAACTCGTCGTGTTTGGAGGACAAAGAATGCTGAGTTGCATCCAAAGAACACCATACCTACTGTGAAGCATGGGGGTGGAAACATCATGCTTTGGGGCTGTTTTTCTGCAAAGGGACCAGGACGACTTATCCGTGTAAAGGAAAGAATGAATGGGGCCATGTATCGTGAGATTTTGAGTGAAAACCTCCTTCCATCAGCAAGGGCATTGAAGATGAAACGTGGCTGGGTCTTTCAGCATGACAATGATCCCAAACACACCGCCCGGGCAACGAAGGAGTGGCTTCGTAAGAAGCATTTCAAGGTCCTGGAGTGGCCTAGCCAGTCTCCAGATCTCAACCCCATAGAAAATCTTTGGAGGGAGTTGAAAGTCTGTGTTGCCCAGCGACAGCCCCAAAACATCACTGCTCTAGAGGAGATGTGCATGGAGGAATGGGCCAAAATACCAGCAACAGTGTGTGAAAACCTTGTGAAGACTTACAGAAAACATTTGACCTCTGTCATTGCCAACAAAGGGTATATAACAAAGTATTGAGATAAACTTTTGTTATTGACCAAATACTTATTTTCCACCATAATTTGCAAATAAATTCATAAAAATCCTACAATGTGATTTTCTGTTTTTTTTTCCTCATTTTGTCTGTCATAGTTGAAGTGTACCTATGATGAAAATTACAGGCCTCTCTCATCTTTTTAAGTGAGAGAACTTGCACAATTGGTGGCTGGCTAAATACTTTTTTTCCCCACTGTATATGAAGTATTTTTTGATATACTAAAAACTCCATTGTTAAATTGTTTTAACTACTCCTATAGAAATGGTAGTCTGTCAGGCACTCAGCAGGAAGGTCTGATTTCTCTATTATCTAAACAAGACCCAGATGGCAAATATAAAGACCCAGTCTATCTAAAAACTGGAGGCCCCTTACACTTCAATGTTGTGATGCAAAAAAATACTAGTACTAGTGCATAGCACTCAGAATTAAAAGGGTTTTACCAGGTATTGTTCATCCTGATCAAACAGGTTTTTTACATGGACGATACATTGGAGATAATATACGACAACTACTAGAAATAATAGAACATCTTGAAACATATAAGAAGCCAGGAATGGTATTTATAGCGGATTTTGAAAAGGCATTTGATAAAGTAAGACTGGATTTTATTTATAAATGCCTGAATTTTTTCAATTTTGGTAATTCTCTTATAAAATGGTTAAAAATAATGTATAGCAACCCCAGGTGTAAAATAGTAAATAACGGCTACTTCTCAGAGAGTTTTGAATTGTCAAGAGGAGTTAAATAAGGGTGTCCGCTGTCACCCTATCTATTCGTTATGGCCATCGAAATGCTAGCTATTAAAATCAAATTGAATAACAACATTAGAGGATTAGAAATCCAAGGCTTAAAAACAAAGGTGTCCATGTATTCCAATGTCTCACTGAAGATCTAGATCACTTTTCTGTACTTTCTGGACTAAGTGTACAATATTACGTATTGGATCTTTAAAACATTTAACTTTTACATTACCCTGCAGTTTACCTTTAACTTCTTAGGGAGCAGTGGGGCGCTACTCCCGACACTTCTTAGGGAGCGGTGGGGCGCCACTCCCGACACTACTAGGTGAAATGCAAGGCGCCAAATTCAAAATCAAAAAGTTTAATTATTAAACATGCACCAATATACAAGTGTTTCATAGTCAGCTCTGCTTCTTGGCAATATCACAGCGTTGTCAGATTTCAAAAAGGCTTTACGGGGAAAGCACCACATTTAATTGTTTGAGGGTAGCCATTACCATTACCATGAATTCATAAGCTATCACGGTTCACACATACCACATTTCACAGCGAAAACAAATCAATTACCTTTTGAAGAACTTCTGCTGAGGGCTTCCCAAGTGTCCAACGAAGACAATCCATGGTTCTTTTGTTAGAAAAAGTAATGTATTATATCCATAAATCTCAGTTTGGTTGGCGCTTTATAATCAGAAAAAACAGCGTCGACTCCTCCATTGAAACGTGAAGAGAACTCGTTCAACTTATACCTATAAACTTGTCCAAGAACAATCAAACATCATTGTAAATGTATCCTTAGGAGCACCTTTATGTATAAATAGTATAATATTTCAACCGGAATATAAACTGGGCGATAAGAAAGGAAAAAAACAAAGATATTTATAGGCTGGCGTGTTTAGTTTAGTTTTGGTGTAGGGTGTTTTTGTTCTAGGTGTTGTGTTTCTATGTTGGGGTAATGGTTCCCAATTAGAGGCAGCTGAGTGTCGTTACCTCTAATTGGGAACCATATATATGTTTGTAGTTTTCAGAGGGGTTTTGTGGGTTATTGTTTGTGCATAGCTTGTTGTGTGTGTAGTTAAGTTCAGCATCACGATCTTCGTTTTCATTTTTGTTGTTTTTGCCCAGTTACGTGGATAAATAAAAATATATACTGGAAGCATCGCTGCGTCTTGGTCCGTCTCTCAACAAGATCGTGACAGAATAACCGACCACAAAAGGACCAAGCAGCAATGTCAAAAGGAGTCCTGGACTTGGGAGGAGATATTGGCTGGTAATGGGCCTTGGAGGAAAACGACGGAGCATCGTCACCCCAAGAAGGAGAAGGAAGCGGCAAAGACTGAGCGAGGGAGTTATGAGGACGTATTTGGAGCTTGGAACCCGGAGAGGGAGAGATGTGTTGGGACTCGCCTGGCGCGGAAACCCGAGAGGCAGCCCCCCAATTTTTTTTGGGGGGGGCACACGGGGAGTTTGGCCGGTTCAGAATAGACTCCTGAGCCAACTCCTCGTGCTCTTTGGAGGGAACGTTGGAGGGAGCGTCGCACTGGAAAGACGCCGTGCTATGCAGTTTTGCGCACGGTCTCCAGTGCGCATTCATAGGCCGGTGCGCGAGATTCCAGCTCCACTCATCTGTCAGGGGAGGGTGAGTGTGCAGCCTGGAGGAGTGGTGCCGGCTCTGCGCGCTAGGTCTCCAGTACACCTTCTGGGACCGAGATATCCTGCACCGGTTCTGCGTGTGGGGTCTCCGGTTCGCATCCACAGCCCAGTGCGTGACATTCCAGCTCCCATCATCCGTGAGGCAAGGGTGAGTGAACAGCCGGGGAGAGAAGTACCGGCTCCACGCACCAGGTCCCCTGTACGCTTAGATAGCCCAGTACGTCCAGTCCCTGCTCCGCGCACCAGGCCTCCTGTGCGCTTAGAGAGTCCAGCACGTCCTGTTCCGGCTCCGCGCACCAGGCCCCCTGTGCGCTTAGAGAGTCCAGCACGTCCTGTTCGGCTCCACGCACCAGGCCCCCTGTGCGCTTTAGAGAGTCAAGCACGTCCTGTTCGGCTCCGCGCAGCAGGCCCCCTGTGCGCTTAGAGAGTCCAGCACGTCCTGTCCCTGTTCCACGTTCCAGGATCCCTGTGCCCGTCGGGGACCCAGCACGTCCTGTCCCTGTTCCACGCTCCAGGATTCCTGTGCGCGTCGTGAACCTAGCACGGCCCGTTCCTGCTCCCCGCACCAGAGTCCCAGTGCGCGTCATGAGCCCAGTACGGCCCGTTCCTGGTCCCCGCACCAGAGTCCCAGTGCGCGTCATGAGTCCAGTATGGCCCGTTCCTGGTCCCCACACCAGAGTCCCAGTGCGCGTCATGAGTCCAGTACGGCCCGTTCCTGCTCCCCGCACCAGAGTTCCCAGTCCGGAACATCCCAGAGAAGGTTCCCAGTCCGGAACCTCCAGAGAAGGTCCCCAGTCCGGAACCTCCAGAGAAGGTCCCCAGTCCGGAACCTCCAGAGAAGGTCCCCAGTCCGGAACCTCCAGAGAAGGTCCCCAGTCCAAAACAAACTGTTCCGGCAAATAGCGCAGGGCCTCCGGTGTGGGACCCCGAGCCAGCACGGCCGGCACCGGAGCCGCCACCTGGGACAAGGAGGCCCACCCGAAGACCCCCCTAATGGACTTTTGGCGCGGTCGCAATCCGCGCCTTTGGGGGTACTGTCACGTTCAGGCCTGATATTTATAGGCTGGCGTGTTTAGTTTCGTTTTGGTGAAGTTTTTTTTTGTTCTAGGTGTTGTGTTTCTATGTTGGGGTAATGGTTCCCAATTAGAGGCAGCTGAGTGTCGTTACCTCTAATTGGGAACCATATATATGCTTGTAGTTTTCAGAGGGGTTTTGTGGGTTATTGTTTTTGCATAGCTTGTTGTGTGTGTAGTTATGTTCAGCATCACGATCTTCGTTTTCATTTTTGTTGTTTTTGCCCAGTTACGTGGATAAATAAAAATGTATACTGGAAGCATCGCTGCGTCTTGGTCCGTCCCTCAACAAGATCGTGACACGCACATTTTCTTGTAAGGACATCTGTGGGGACACTTCCTTATTCCTCTTCTTCTCTGCTCTAAAAAGAATCAGAACACTTTCTCGAGACTGTTGACATCCAGAGGAAGCGATAGGTACTGCATTCATATGCCCTTATAAGGGCATTTTCATAAGGGAGGCAATGTGTCAAAACCACTTTTTCCAGGACAGAAATTCCTCGGGGTTTCACCTGCCATTCCTCTGGGTTTCGCCTGTTTCCTATCCAATGGTACTAAATATGTGCATATCCTATTTTCTGGGCCTGAATGGGAGGCATTTTACTTTGGGCATGCCAGGGTCTCCAAAACGGTCACCTCGTGCGCTGCTCCCAAAGAAGTTAAAATGGGCCGATAATGAAGTAGACATACTCGGTATTCATATCACAAAATATAGAAATAAGCTCTCCACAAGGAATTTCACTAGATAGACAAGATCACTTACTTACTTATGGCGCTGCCTACTCCTGATGATTCGCTTTTCAAATCATATGAGAAAAAAATATTTCGCTTTATCTGGGACGCTAAACCAGACAAAATAATATGTGCCTATCTATATAATGAATATGAATTGGGTGGGTTGAGATTATTAAATATAAAAGCACTAAACCTCTCTCTAAAAGCTTCACTCATTCAAAACTTTTATTTGAACCCTAAATGGTTCTCAAGTAGATTATTAATTAAAGCTCATCTATTGTTTTAAAATTGCCTTTTTGCCTTTGTGCAGATTGCCATGTCTCATTTTCGATTAATTGAAAATGATACTTTTTTCAAAGTATCTCTCTTTTTCAAACAAGCATTGCAGAGCTGGCTACAATTTCAATTTAATCCCCCTGAAAAGATATGACAAATATTACAACAAATATTATGGCTGAACTCAAATGTGCTGGTTGATAAAATACCTGTATTCATGGAAAAGATGTTTGAATGTTTAAGATGTTCTTAAATGATATTGGAATTGTAGAGTTATGTCCTTCATGGAGTTATCAGAATTGTACAGGAAGTTCTGCTCAATCCAAGAGTACAACCAATTGATTACAGCATTACCCCAAAAATGGAGGAGATAGATGAGGTAGGGGTAGGGCACTGGAGGAGGTAGGGAACTGGTCTGTCTGCCCAATGTAAAGGATCAAAACTGGCAGAGGAATAAAAATTGCATAAATAGGAAAGTATACCAGTTTCATTTGAGGACCAGGATGTTGACAACTGTGCCATACAGATTGCAAAATAGTTGGGAAGAGATTTTTGATGTACCGATTCCATGGTACATGGTGTATGGTGCCTGTTTCTGGTCTCAATGCATAGCATTGATCTAAAACTGGCCCTAGAAATAGTACTGTTAGGAGATCTGGAGAGACCGGGTCAGTCAATTATTAATATACTAATACTCTTAGTAAAAGTATTCATCTTCAACTCTCATTCTGTGGATTCTATTCGATTAGATAGATTGAAATTGTACGTTAAACGTCACAGCATAGTTGAAAGATATGTGTTGCGTAGAAACCCGAAGTGGGTGGCCAGCAGAGATAGATGGGATGGGCTGAGGGAAGCGGAGGGTTGGAATGTGGAATTGGAGACAAGTGGGAGTGGAGTTGCTGTGTGGGAGATGAATGATGGTCAAAGATAAAAGTAAAAAATAAAATAAATAAAAGGTCAAAATAAAATTAAAAGTTAGTTTGAATGACACTGAGGGGCAGTGTTTTTACAACTAATGCTGGGTTTGCCTGAGACTGATGCCATGCAGGTGTTTGTACACATGCATATACACACACTCTCATTCAAATATACACATACTGTACATAACACATACAAGAGCACACACATACATGTAATAGTGCCAGACATGCACACAAACATATACAGTTGGCATTGCTGTTATGATTTTAGTTGTCCTTGATGTCCTTTGTTTTAAATGTATTATTTTATTTAATTTTTTTTAGCATTGTTGTTTGCTGTTTTCTTCTGTCTTTTCCTTTTTTCTCTTTAGTTCATTCTCTTGGTTGTTGGTACATTGGGGATTCTTGGGGGTGGGGAATGGAATTAATTGTATTTTACATTTTTCTTATTTCTTATGGGGGACTGTGGGAAGGGGTCTCGAATGGTTGAGGGACAGCTATTGGGGATCTTGGAGGATTCGGGTTCACGTTTTTGGCCAGGTGGTAGATTTGTCAACGTGCCCTTGAGCAGGGCATTGACCCTGGATGCTTCTGTGTGTCGCTCTGAATGGGAATCTGTTGGATGACTGGTATGATGTAGTTGTTGAGCGGCTTCACTGCAAGTATGTTGTATGTTTCGGATATTCAATGAATCAAAAAAAGATATATCACAGAGGGTGCACGGAAAGACATGTCAAAATGTACATTAGCCTTTAGGTGGAATGATGAGACAACAATGACGCAGACTACAGGGAGGAGGTCAGAGACCTGGTCGTGTGGTGCAACTGCTCGGCCTCCGACCGCAAGGCACTACAGAGGGTAGTGCGTACGGCCCAGTACATCACTGTGGCCAAGCTTCCTGCCATCCAGGACCTCCATATCAGGCGGTGTCAGAGGAAGGCCCTAAAAATTGTGAAAGACTCCAGCCACCCTAGTCATAGACTGTTCTCTCTGCTACCGCACAGCAATCGGTTCTGGAGCGCCAAGTCGTGGTCCGAAAGGCTTCTTAACAGCTTCTAGCCACAAGACTCCTGAACAGCTAATCAAAGGGCTACCCAGACCACTCTTTTATGCTGCTGCTCTCTGTTTATCTACGCATGGTCACTTTAACTATACCTACATGTACATATTACCTCAATTACCTCAATTAACCGGTGCCCCCGCACATTGACTCTGTACCGGTACCGCCTGTATATAGCCTCACTTGTTATTTTAATGCTGTGGTTTAATTATTTGTAACTTTTATTTTCTACTTAAAATGTTTTATTTATTTATTTATTTGTTTTTAACTTCTTAAAGCATTGTTGGTTAAGGGCTTGTAAGTAAGCATTTCACTGTAAGGTCTACACCTGTTGTATTTGGCGCATGTGACAATTTGATTTGATTGATTTGAATGACGGAATAGCCCGGGTACTCTACGACAGGCTGGCCTGATGGAATCAGTGTTAATGATTGAGGGTTCTTTGATAAGCTCAGTAGGAAACAGTTAAGGCAGGGACAAGTTAAATGTCATTATCTGACTAGACTCTAATTAAAAGGCTGGAAACAAAAAGGGAAATGCTGGCTTCGTCTGCTACCTGGCTGCGCTTCTTGACGCAGTTTAACACTGTGGCTCAACTGTGGGGATAAGAGCTCAACTCGACTCCATGTACAGAGCATCATGCAGCTATCATTATAGGTGCCAGAAACTCTCTCTCTCTCTTTCCATTTCCTTTTTCTCACAATTTTTTTCTCAGAGATTAAACAAGCAAGACTCGCCAATGACATTGCGATTGACATTCAGTACCAGTCAAAAGTTTGGACACACCAACTCATTGATTTATTTAGAATTTAAGGCACACTTAACCAGCATGGCTGGTTACATCATCCCATCTGGTTTGCGCTTAGTGGGACTATAATTTGTTATTCAACAGGACAATGACCCAATACACCTCCAGGCTGTGTAAGAATTATTTGACCAAGAAGGAGAGTGATGACCTGGCCTCCACAATCACCCGACATCAACCCAATTGAGATGGTTTTGGATGAGTTGGACCGCAGAGTGAAGGAAAAGCAGCCAATAAGTGTTTAGCATATGTGTGAACTCCTTCAAGACTGTTGGAAAGCATTCCAGGCGAAGCTGGTTGAGAGAATGCCAAGAGTGTGCAAAGCTGTCATCAAGGCAAAGGGTGGCTACTTTGAAGAATCTGAAGTATAACATTTGTTTAACACTTTTTGGTTACTACATGATTCCATATGTGTTATTTCACAGTTCTGAAGACTTCACTATTATTCTACAATACAGAAAATAGTAAAAATAAAGAAAAACCCTTGAATGAGTAGGTGTGTCCAAACTTTTGACTGGTACTGTAGGTCTTTGTGACATGTGTCTTTGTACATATCTATCACATTCTGTCCATTCTGATTGCTAATGATATCCCAGTGTGATTGATGTCTTATGCACCGGCACAATCATCAGCGCGTGCGTAGCCTAGAATGTTTTGAGAATGTTCCACCATGGCATCTATGGAGATCTTCTATATGGTTTCTGTCCTCACTCGTGTATTCAGGTTAGACCTTTTCAGACATTTCGACATGGACAAGTGTCAAACACGGAATTAGAATTCTTATGATATCTAGATTTCTAATTCTACGGTGTCCAGTCTGCCTGAGTCGTGGGGAACTTTTCATAGTGATCCAACGGAAACAGATTTCAGTTGTCATTGCTCAACTCAGACAGTGTTTTGGTCTCTAACGCTTCGGCTCAGAGATGGTTTTTTAATCAGTTTTTATCTTAATGAAATGTAGAATACCTGATTCACTTGCTCTGAATAGGAGTTGGGTTTTTGGTTTGGCTTTTGGTTTTCCATTTTACTCGCTCTCTCTGTTTCTCTCTGTCTCTAAAATGTGTTTTATCTCTCTTTCTCACCACTCAAGCAAAGCATATTGTCTTTGTAGTGATGGTTTCTCTCAGGTCATTAGCATTGAGTGGTGGTATCTTAAATCACTGTAGAGCAGTGTGCTGCTTCCATATATTTCCCAAAGCCAACACACGCTCCCAGCACACAATAACACACACACACGCACACACAAACTCTGCAGTCCATTATCTCCCTTGTTCTGTAGAGAGCATTGTTATGTTGTTTTTATGTACTTATGTTTAGCGTAGCTCTCTGGAGCCGGGAGATAATGACCTAGTAATATAAGTGGATCAGTCGTATCCCCTCTCCCTTAAAATGGACTTAATGGTTAAGTGTCTGTCCCCGTTGGAGACATAACAGCATACCCAATACAGCCAGTCTGGATTTTGTGCACGCACACACACGTTTGTTCTACTATCCTTGATTCCCATTCAAAATATTTTTACCTAACCCTAAACTTAACTCTAAACCTAACCTTAAACCCTAACCCTAACGTCTAAACCTTATTGTAACCACAATCCCCTAAGCCTAACCCCTACGCATTTTTCCTTGTGGGGACCAGAGAAAATGTTCCCACTGGTCTTAATTTTCCTTGTTTTTACTATCCTTGTGAGAACTTCTGGTCCCCACAAGGATAGTAAAACCAACCAAACACACACACTTTGAAACTGTGCTGCAGTATTAAGCCTTCCTCCTCCTTAATAGCTGCTGTTAAATAGGCTTGATACCCGTGTCAGAGCGGCCCTCTCAGGGATTAATAGGGAGCGTAGACATTGTTTATTTTCTCTTGCTCTATCTCCTCTCCTGTGTGGGGAAATGGTGCTTACATTCTCCAGACAAACCAATAGGACAAACCATTTGGGAGTTCTGTCGACGATAATGTAGTTAACAACACATGTTCACATCCCTGTGTGTGTTGTGTGTGTGTGTGTGTGGGGGGGGTGGGTTGGTTCTTCTATCCTTGTGGGGATAGTAAAACAAGGAAAATTCTCCCTTATGGGGACATTACCCATGTCGCCATGAGGACAAAGGCTATTTTAAATTGAAGGATTAGGTTTAGGATTAGGGTTACAATTAGGGTTCGGTTTAGATTCAGGGTTAGGGTAAAGGGTTAGTGGTTAGGTTTAGGATTAGGAGTTACGTTTAAGGTTTGGGTTACGGGTTAGGCTTAAGGTTAGGGTTAATGTAGGGGTTAGGGAATACAGAAATTGTACAGGAGATGGCGTGCTAAATTACATTTTTAGAATGGATGTGCTGTGGTTCTAGGTACGAGGCGGAACCTGGAGTGTACAGTACAATTGCTTTTCTACAACGGGCTACCAATTAAATAAAAACCGTTATTTTGATATGTGTATTCATAGGCTACTACAGTGCATTTGGAAAATATTCAGACCCTTCACTTTTTCCACGATTTGTTGTGTTACAGCCTTATTCTAAAATTGATTTTTCCTCATCAATCTACACACAACAGCCCATAATGACAAAGCGAAAACAGGTTTTTAGATTTTTTTTTGCAAATTTACACTACTGTTCAAAGGTTTGGGGTCACTTAGAAATGTCCTTGTTTTTTCACAAGTCCTCAACTGGCAGCTTCATTAAATAGTACCCGCAAATCACCAGTCTCAACGTCAACAGTGAAGAGGTGACTCCGGGATGCTAGACTTCTTCTAGGCAGAGTTGCAATGAAAAAGCCATATCTCAGACTGACCAGCAAAAATAAAATATAAAGATGGGCAAAAGAACACAGACACTGGACAGGAACTCTGCCTAGAAGGCCAGCATCCCAAAGTCACCTCTTCACTGTTGACATTGAGACTGGTGATTTGCGCTGTTCTGTGAAGGGAGTAGTACACAGCGTTGTACGAGATCTTCAGTTTCTTTGCAATTTCTCACATGGAATAGCCATCATTTCTCAGAACAAGACTATACTGATGAGTTTTGGAAGTTTCTGGCCAGATATTCAACTAGTCTAAAGAAGGCCAGTTTTATTGCTTCTTTAATCAGAACAACCGTTTCCAGCTGTGCTAACATAATTACAAAAGGGTTTTCTAATGATCAATTATCCTTTTAAAATTATAAACTAAACTAAGCTAACACAATGTGCCATTGGACACAGGAGTGATGGTTGCTGATAATGGGCCTCTGTATGCCTATTTAGATATTTCATTAAAAAAATCTGCCGTTTCCAGCAACAATAGTCAGTTACAACATTAACAATGTCTACACTGTATTTCTGATCAATTTGATGTTATTTTAAATGGACACGTGTTTTTCTTTCAAAAACAAGGACATTTCTAAGTGACCCCAAACTTTAACGGTAATGTATATAAAATAGAAAACATATATTATTTAAGTATTCAGACCCTTTGCTTTGAGACTCGAAATTGAGCTCAGGTGTTTCCATTGATTATCTTTGATGTTTCTACAACTGTATTGGAGTCCCACTGTGGTGAATTCAATTGGTTGGGCATGATTTGGAAAGGTACACACCTGTCTATATAAGGTTCCACATGAGGTCGAAGAATTTTCCGTAGACCTCCGAGACAGGATTGTGTAGAGGCACAGATCTGGGGAAGGATACGAAGAAATGTATGCAGCATTGAAGGTCCCCAAGAACACAGTGGCCTCCATCATTCTAAAATGAAAGAAGTTTGGAGCCTCCATCATTCTTAAATGAAAGAAGTTTGGAACCACCAAGACTCTTCCTAGAGCTGGCTGCCTGGCAAAACTGAGCAATCGGGGGGAGAAGGGCCTTGGTCAGGGAGGTGACCAAGAACCTGATGGTTACTCAAAAAGAGCTCCAGAGGTCCTCTGTGGAGATGGGAGAACCTTCCAGAAGGACAACCATCTCCGCAGCACTCCACCAATCAGGCCTTTATGGTAGAGTGGCCAGACGGATGCCACTCCTCAGTAAAAGGCACATGACAGCCGGCTTGGAGTTTGCTAAAAGGCACCTAAAGGACTCTGGTCTGATGAAACGAAGAGTGAACTCTTTGGCCTGAATGCCAAGCGTCACGTCTGGAGGAAACCAGGCACCGCTCATCACCTGGTTAATACCATCCCTACAGTAAAGGATGGTGGTGGCAGCATCATGCTGTGGGGATGTTTTTCAACGGCAGGGACTGGGAAACAGGATAGAGAGAAAGATTTACAGAGCAAAGTACAGAGAGATCCTTGTTGAAAACCTGCTCCAGACCGCTCAGGACCTCAGACTGGGGGCGAAGGTTCACCTTCCAACGGGTCTACAACCTTAACACACAGCCAAGACTATGCAGGAGTGGCTTCGGGACAAGTCTCTGAATGTCCTTGAGTGGTCCAGCCAGAGCCCAGACTTGAACCCGATCGAACATCTCTGGAGAGACCTAAAAATAGCTGTGCAGCGACACTCCCCACCCAACCTGACAGAGCTTGAGAGGATCTACACAGGACAATGGGTGAAACTCTTTAGTTGCTAGCCATGCCGGCTGCTCGTGCATTCTATTGGTTAGGTTGACACAGATTTGACCCGTGAAGTATTTTTGTTCAATATCTATGGACGCAACCCAGTCGTTCGTTCTAAATGTTCCGTTGCCATGCTGCCATGCTGCCATGCTGCTCTTATCCATTGCTTGCTACATGCTTTTTACATTGGTGATCAAGTTAATGAATTGGCTGGCTGGGCTGATGAGACAGTGGAATACGCAGGATTTCTCAGATAGAACAGAAAAAAGATGTACATTTTTACCCGTGCTAAGTTGTTTTTTTAGTATGGCTTAGAACGCATCTCAACCAATCACAATGCTTATTTCTACCAACCCACTGTAGAAAATAGAATTTTGAATGGAAATTAAATGTAGGTCCCCACGAGGATAGAAGAACATAACGTGTGTGTGTGTGTGTGAAAGAATGACGTGCACTTCACTTTTGTGTGCTTGCATTAATATATTTTTTATGGGATTTTTAAACACAGGTAGATGTCCGTGTCTTCTCCATCTGACCCAGAGCCTCTTGCAGTGTTGATAATAGTTAATGTAAGGGGTAAGGGGTCTTTGTGTGACGGGCCTGTTTGGAGTCGCTGTAAGATGATGCTAGAGTTTGATGAATACCACTAAGGAGGTCTGCTCCATCTTAGGATGAGACAAAGAGTGAAGTTAGGGTTGGTGGCTATATATAAACAGTTGAAGTCGGAAGTTTACATACACTTAGGTTGGAGGCATTAAAACTCGTTTTTCAACCACTCCACAAATTTCTTGTTAACAAACTATAGTTTTGGCAAGTCGGTTAGGACATCTACTTTGTGCATGACACAAGGATTTTTTCCAACAATTGTTTACAGACAGATTATTTCACTTATAATGCACTATATCACAATTCCTGTGGGTCAGAAGTTTACATACACTAAGTTGACAGTGCCTTTAAACAGCTTGGAAAATTACAGAAAGTTATGTAATGGCTTTAGAAGCTTCTGATTGACATAATTGACATAATTTGAGTCAATTGGAGGTGTACCTGTAGATGTATTTCAAGGCCTACCTTCAAACTCAGTGCCTCTTTGCTTGACATCATGGGAAAATCAAAAGAAATCAGCCAAGACCTCAGAAAAAAATGGTAGACCTCCACAAGTCTGGTTCATCCTTGGGCACAATTTCCAAACGCCTGAAGGTGCCATCATCTGTACGAACAATAGTACGCAAATATTAACACCATGGGACTAGGCAGCTGTCATACCGTTCAGGAAGGAGACACGTTCTGTCTCCTAGAGATTAACGTACTTTGGTGCGAAAAGTGCAAATCAATCCCAGAACAACAGCAAACAACTTTGTGAAGATGCTGGAGGAAACAGTTACAAAAGTATCTATATCCACAGTAAAACGAGTCCTATACCAACATAGCCTGAAAGGCCACTCAGCAAGGAAGAAGCCACTGCTCCAAAACTGCCATAAAAAAGCCAGACTATGGTTTGCAACTGCACATGGGGACAAAGATCATACTATTTGGAGAAATGTCCACTGGTCTGATGAAGCAAAAATAGAACTGTTTGGCCATAATGACCATCATTATATTTGGAGGAAAAAGGGGGAGGCTTGCAAGCCGAATAACACCATCCCAACCGTGAAGCACGGGGGTGGCAAGATCATGTTGTGGGGGTGCTTTGCTGCACGAGGGACTGGTGCGCTTCACAAAATAGATGGCATCATGAGGATGGAAAATTCTGTGGATTTTTTGAAGCAACATCTCAAGACATCAGTCAGGAAGTTAAAGCTTGGTTGCAAATGGGTCTTCCAAATGGACATTGACCCCAAGCATACTTCCAAAGTTGTGGCAAAATGGCTTAAGGACAACAAAGTCAAGGTATTGGAGTGGCCATCACAAAGCCCTGACCTCAATCCTATAGAACATTTGTGGGCAGAACTGACAAAGCGTGTGCGAGCAAGGAGGCCTACTAACCTGACTTAGTTACACCAGCTCTGTCAGGAGGAATGGGCCAAAATTCCCCAAACTTATTTTGGGAAGCTTGTGGAAGGCTACCCGAAATGTTTGACCCAAGTTAAACAATTTAAAGGCAATGCTACCAAATACTAATTGAGTGTATGTAAACTTCTGACCCGCTGGGAATGTGATGAAAGAAATAAAAGCTGAAATAAATAATTCTCTCTACTATTATTCTGACATTTCACATTCTTAAAATAAAGTGGTGATCCTAACTGACCTAAGACAGGGAAATTTTACTAGGATTAAGTGTCAGGAATTGTGAAAAACTGAGTTAATGTATTTGGCTAAGGTGTATGCAAACTTCTGACTTCAACAGTACATATATATTTTTTACCTTTATTTAACTAGGCAAGTCAGTTAAGAACAAATTCTTATTCACAATGATGCCATAGGAACAGTGGGTTAACTGCCTTATTCAAGGGCAGAACAACAGATTTTTTACCTTGTCAGCTCAGGGATTTGATCTAGCAACCTTTCGGTTAATGTCCCAATGCGCTAACCACTAGGCTACCTGCCGCCCCTAAATATATAGGCCACCAATGCAAGACAATTAGATTCCTGTGGAGGAAACTTTGTGAATGTCTGAGTGTGCTCTGTACCTGTGAGCGTGTGCACATACTGTAGATTACACAGTCTGTTCTGACGAGTGCTCTAATTGGCATGCTTGTGCAATGTGCACACTTCAGTGTGTGTGTACGGTGTGTGTTTGTGTGCGGTGTTTGTTACCTATATAGAATTAGGAATTAAAATTATAATTGTCATTTAATAGGATCTATGGTTACCTATGTGTTGTTGCGAGACTTTGCATGACACATATAACTGTGACATTAGGGTTCTGTGCAAGAGTGCAGAGGCAGCACATCAATAGGATTATACCCTAGTGTGTAAAGGCAGAGATTAGTAAGTGGCTCCTGCATGAGAGGGCCATTCTTTCTGCCAGTCCTTGGCTATTTCCCCAAAAGATATATAACTCTTATTGCGACAGTGGTTATAATAATTGTGTTCCAATATCCACACAGACATACTGCTTAGAATGCATGTCCAATGATATTGCATAATATAGGGATGGGCATGGTTAATCGAATATCCGGATATCCAAATGGACGTTAGTATACAATTACTTGAGTGAGTGTTTTTTTTTGTCCTATTTTAACAATGAAAAATCTTGGTGACATTTTTCTCTATGAAGTAAACTACTTTTGACCAAATCAAATCAAAGTTTATTGGTTGCGTACACAGATTTGCAGATGTAATCGCAGGTGCAGCAAAATGCTTGTGTGTTCTAGCTCCAACAGTGCCGTAATAACTATCAATAAAAATAAACAATACACAATACACAGAAAAAATATAAAAAAAATAAATGATATAGGATGAACCACGACTAGAATACAGTATATACATATATAGTGGATGAAAGAGTATGTAAACATTATTAAAGTGACCAGTGTTCAGTGACTATGTAAATACGGCAGCGGTCTCTAAGACGCAGGGTAAAGTACTGGGTGGTAGCCGGCTAGAACAGTGACTCAGGTTCAGGGCAGGGTACTGGGAGGAGGCCAGCTAGTGTTGACTGTTTAATTAACAGTCAGATGTCCTGGAGATAGAATCTGTTTCTCGGTCCCTCGGTTTCAGCTTTGACGCATCTGGGGTGAACAGTCTGTGGCTCGGGTGGCTGAGGTCCTTGATGATCTTCTTGGCCTTCATGTGACACCGGGTGCTGTAGATGTCCGTGGAGGGCAGGCAGTGTACCACCTGTGATGCGTTGGGCTGACCTCATCACCCTCACTTGGGAGTCCTGTGGTTGCAGACAGCGCAATTGCCATACCAGGCATTGATACAGCCCATCAGGAGGCTCTCAATGGTGCATCTGTAGAAGTTCGTGAGGGTCTTAGAGGCCAAGGAGAATTTCTTTAGTATGAGGTTGAAGAGGAGCTGTTGGGCCTTCTTCACCACGTTGTCTGTGTGAAGGAACCATTTCATGTTGTCAGTGATGTACACGCTGAGAAACTTGAAGCTTTTTACTCTCTCCACTTTGGCCCCGTCGATGCGGATGGGGGCGTGCTCTCTCTGCTGTCTCCTGTATTCCACACTTAGCTCCTTTGTTTTGTTGACATTGAAGGAGAGGTTATTTTCCTGGCACAACTCCGCCAGGGCCCTCACCTCCTTCCTGTAGATTGTCTCATCATTGTTGGTAGTAAGGCCTACCACTATTGTGTTGTCAGCAAACTTGATGATTGAGTTGTAGACATCTGTGGCCACGCAGTCATGGGTGAACAGGGGGTACAAGAGGGGGCTGAGCACGCACCCCTGTGGGACCCCTGTGTTGAGGATCAGTGTGGCAGAAGTGTTTCTGTCTACCTTCACCACTTTGGGTCGGCCCGTCAGGAAGTCCAGGACCCAGTTGCACAGGGATGGGTTCAGACCCAGGGCCCTGAGCTTAGTGATGTGCTTGGAGGGCACTTTGGTGTTGAAGACTGAGCTGAACAGAATTCTTACGTAGGTATTTCTCTTGTCCAGATGGGATAGTCTGGTGTGCAGTGCAATGGCGATATGCGAATTGTAGTCGGTGTCGGGTAAGGTGGAGGTGATATGGTCCTTAACTAGCCTGTCAAAGCACTTCATGATGACAGATGAGTGCTACGGGGCGATAATCATTTAGTTCAGTTATCTTAGCTTTCTTGGGTACAGGAACAATGCTGGAAATCTTGAAGCAAGTGGGGATAACAGACTGGGATATGGAGAGATTGAAAATGTCTGTAGACACTCCAGCCAGCTGGTCTGTACATGGTCTGAGGACGCGGCTGGCTTTCCTTTTATAAGCCATGATTGTCTGAAGTCCCTGCCACATATGTCTTGTGTCTGAGCCATTGAATTGCGACTCTACTTTGTCCCTGTACTGTACTTTGATTCTTTGATTGCCTTACAGAGTCGTAGCTGGACTGTTTGTACAAGCACTTCCTGATGAACCCAGTCACTGAGTCAGTTATACTTCGATACTATTGTCAGATGTGACCCGGAACATTTCCCAGTCCGTGTGCTCAAATCATTCTTGAAGCATAGATTTTGACAGGTCAGAAGTTGAACAGTCCTTCCACCGGAGCGTTCTGTTTAAGTTTCTCCCTGTAGGTGTTGAGGAGGAGAATGGAGGTGTGATCTAATTTGCCGAAAGGAGGGCGGGGGAGGGCCTTGTGGCCTTCCCGGAAAGGAGATTAGCAATGATCCAGGATCCATGTTGCACGTGTTGCACAGGAGCTATGTTGATATAAATTTTGTCTAATTTTCCTCAGATTTATTTTATAGTCCCCAGCTACAATAAATGTGATCAACCGCCTCAATTCGGTCTAATGTACCAAAATTTGAAATTGTGTTTTTTACAATGGATAAAATGTTACATAATACACTGCAGTTGAGGAACAATGTGAAAGTAATTCTGCTTTAAGTTTATAAAAACTTTTAACCCCACTTTTGAGAAAATAATATGTGAATGTTTTGGTACAGCTACTGGAGAGCTCTTCTTTGTCTACACCCATTCGGCATCGTTCACACCCTCTTAAGCCTTAGCCCCACCCTTCTCTTTAAGGATTCATGTGAGGCCATGTGCTAAACAGAGAGAGTAGTGTAGTAAACAACCAAAGATTTCAAGACTAGAAGTGATAAAAGTAGTAGCCTACAATAAGGAAACTCCATGTAAAAATGCACTTCATCTAGTCATTGGCCTATATCCTAATCTGCCTTTGGTGCAGGTCATGTTGTTCTTCACATTACCGTCTCTGGTAAACACACACTATCAAAATAAAATCTATGTTCATTTGTCACATGCACATGATACAGAAGGTGTCAATAGTACAGTGAAATGGTTACTTGTATAGCACTATCAAAAACAGAAAATGCACAGATTAAATGTTTTATAATTATTAGATGACGTTTACCTGACACGCTTGTCTAAATTGATGTGAAGGAAATGCTATAAACACCCCACAGCCACATCTAGCTAAGTGGATGGGTAAATATTGTCTAGACATGTACACATGTTCATGAAATACAATAGATCTTTAGGCTATAAATAGCAATGCAAATGGATTTCTGATGCAAATAACAATTCTACACAGATCATGCACGTAATGCTAGCTAGTGAGCAAAACGCTTCAACTTTCAGTGAAAACGACTTTCTGATTAAATGTATCTTATCTGAAAATGTAGCTAGACTTTTATCCGTATACATGGATGAACGCTTCACGGGCAGACTGGAACCATTTAACTCAGTTTTGTTATTAGCTACATCTTGTTTGTGTAAAGTCACTCCGGTTCACACTGACCGTGGCGTGTGCAGAAAGCAGCCCATCACAACTGATCTGTTGATAGCGCCTGCTAAATTCATGGCATCAATGTTGTTGAGAAAACTAGCAAGGCTTTTGTAGTTCTCGGTGGCTAACGTTATATCTTTCAAGAACGGCGCGATAGAAAGGTCTACCAACACATACTGAGCAAGCTCACATTATAGACAGAAGCATGCTCCATGGCAGACCAATCCAAACTCATCTCCCAGCATGTCCAGCCCACCCATTATCTCAGCCAATCAAGGCTAATTCCTGTATTTTTCTGTTGCTAAACCAACTAAGCTCGTAATTTAACAATTGTATTTGTATTACGGATGTAATATGAGTTTGTTATTGAGGCATATGAAAGATCATACCATTAGATGACACAAACCCCTCAACCTTTATTTCTCCCGGAGAGTTCTTTCTTCCTGTCCGCACGATAGACGGAGAACGCAGCTGGCTGAATTGGCGGGGACAATATATTCGGAGAGAGCCATGATTCCATAAAACACATTGTTACCATCGCTGAATAGAGCACTGTTACCATCGTTTTGAATAGAGCTGCCTCAGGAAGTTCAAACAAAAGATCCAGGGAAGTCAAATTTCTGTTTAAATTTCTGGTGAGAGACGGACGATCTAATATCCAAATGTTATTTCCGGCTGTCGGTAATAATACAAGAAACGTGCTGAGTAAATAACACCAACATGAAGTTGTCTAGGAGCTAGAAACAGGGCGGCCGTGTCTGTCGGCGCCATCTTGACCAAAGCCCTATTGCACCCTATTCCCTGCAAGGATATACAGTACCTTCAGAAAGTATACCCCTTGACTTACTCAGAATTTTGTTGCGTTGCAGCGTGAATCCAAAATGTATTTAATTGCATTTTTTTTCTTTCACCCATCTACACACAATACCCCATAATCACAAATTGAAAACATGTTTTTAGAAATGTCAGCAAATTTCTTGAAAATGAAATACAGAAATAACTAAGTATTCACACGAGTCAATACCTTTTAGAATCACCTTTGGCAGCGATCACAGATGTGAGTCTTTCTGGGTAAGTCTTTAAGAGCTTTGCACACCTGGACGTACAATATTTGAACATTATTATTTAAAAAATTCTTCAAGCTCTGTCAAGTTGGTTGAAGATCATTGCTAGACAGCCATTTTCAAGTCTTGCCATAGATTTTCAAGCCGATTAAAGTAAAAATGTAACTAGGCAACCCAGGAACATTGAATGTCATCTTGCTAAGCAACTCCTGTGTATATTTGGCCTTGTGTTGGAGGTTATTGTCCTGCTGAAAGGTGAACTCCTCTCCCAGCCTCTGGTGTACAGTAGACTGAACCAGGTTTTCCTCTAGTATTTTGCCTGTGCTTATCCTGAAAAACTCTGTTGTCCTTGCCGATGACAAACATTTATTTGCCAATTTTCTTGCAGTATTACTTTAGTGCAGTGGTCACCAACCGGTCAAACGCGATCAACTGGTCGTTCTCCAAGTCATTTCTAGTCGACCACCAAACATTTCTGTAAAAAAAAACACGTTCCTATTTTATTTTTTCCATTTCGTGCTGTTGGAGTTAGGTGCACTTGATTCAGCAGCCCTAGCGCCGGGGAGGCAAAGTGTTTGATACCATTCCATTGACTCCAACCATTATTATGAGCCGTCCTCCCCTCAGCAGCCTCCACTGCTATAGACCTACCACTGGCCAATCAGATAGCTCAGATTACCGTGTCTGCACAGTTTCCTCGAGCCATAGACTGTAAACAGTTGCCTCAAATGCACAGTAAAGTTGCTACTGTGAGATTTCAAAACGTTTAAAACCATGACTAGAGAGAGAGAGTCAAGCAAATTGTTCTGATAAACTTCCGTTGTTATTATTAGAGGCTTGTGTCTTTTTTAATTACAAGGAATATTTCACTTCCTCTGGTCATAGGAGTAACAACATGAATTGGTGCATGAAGCAGAAATAATGCAGTGCGACTTCAGTTTCGCCATCAGCTGAAAGCTGTGTCCCCTTTTCTCAGCGGAGGGAGGGAGAGCAGATGGATGGTGAGTCGTGTGAGAGGCAGCCTCACCTCTGTTCCCTCTGGGTTAGCAACTCACACTCTGCTGTAAATCAAGGGATAAGATTCAGGCCTGTTTCAACAGACCTTTTCCCACTAAAACTCTAAAACTGGAACAATATTTCGAACATAGAATGTGGGGAATGTTCAGAGGTGATCTGTAGAACACTAATGTTATTATGTTTGTTATTATGTGATGTGAGAATTGTTTTTATAAAAGAAATACTGTAACTTGGAAAGTATACCTACTACATATATGAAGTTTCCACACTCTGCGTTGTGCATGTAATATAAACAATTATGAAAGTGTTTTTGTTATGAGAGGGATGTGATTTGAGAAGCTATAAGAGATAATTGTTTTACCTAACCTTGCACAGTTAGCAGTCACCGCCCCGAAGTGAGGTCAGAGAGTGTGTCAGCTTTCCGGAACTGCACTTTTCGAGCAAAATGTATACATGATGGGTTAAGAAAAAAAACACATCAGACCAGAAAAACATGAAGCGACAGCTGCACGTTTGAACCTCAACACGAGGTTGAGACAATAATCTCAACTCCCGGACAATCACTGGTACGGCTGATTAGCTGTCCTAAGTAAAGTATCTCCGAAAGTGAATTTAAGTAGGACCATCCTGTTACTCTGCTCAAACCATCGATACGGCTGGCTAGCTTATTTTCAAAGAAGCATCTTCAAGAGCGAATGGAAGGAAAATTATCTCTGTAGTTCTGTTCAGGACTACACAACAAGTCACTGGATACCGGACAACTACAAAGAAGGACAACAGTAGAAGAGGTGTTGGAACCATTTCGGACAATCAGAGCCTTACAAGCATGCCACGAAAAGGCCCAAACCTCTTTCCAAGGCTGCCCTTGCCCTCACGTAAATACATAAATTATTTCTTACTAAAAGCATGTGGCGGTTCTTGTGCAAAGTATATGGTTACTGTGGGTGAGAATAGTTTCTGACTGTACCAATGTTAAGTGTCTCAGTCCCTCTCTCTCTCCCTCGCCCTCTCTTCTTTAACAAGCAGCCATGTTGTTTTCATTTCGCTAGGGACCAGTTTTCAGCGTATAAACTCTCCAGTCAATAACCGGTGCAAAGTGTGTGTTTATCCTGTGCTCCCATTTAATTAGCTAGTAAATAAATAATAAAACCAATTTGTGTATTACTGAATCATAAGTAAGGCTTGGGTTTTTGCAGATGCAAGTAGGTTATGACTGTTCAGAATAATAATATGATACGATGTTATGATTAATAAGTTGACTGTTTAAAGATGTTGTAGGTACAGACCTTTTGAGAGTTTAATTTGGGAGATGGTAACTCTTTAAAGAACCGCTCTTGTGGTGCCCCAGATTGAAATTAAATATTTTATTTAACCTTTATTTAACTACGCAAGTCAGTTAAGAACAAATTCTTATTTACAATGATGGCCTACCCCGCCCAAACCCGGGCGACGCTGGGCCAATTGTGCGCCGCCCTATGGGACTCACGGCCGTTTGTGATACAGCCTGGAATCGAACCAGGGTCTGTAGTGACGCCTCTAGCACTGAGATACAGTTCCTTAGACCGTCGCGCCACTCAGGAGCCCTATTGAGTCAGTTACATGATTCATTTAAATTGTGTAACAATTAAACATAGTTAGTTAATTAGATAAATATCAGTCTTCAGATTAATGTTAAAGTCAAGTCACAACAAGACTAACTTACATTGGCTGGGGTCTGTCCATAGACAGCTGAAGGATCCATTGCAGGAGGGGAAAAATAAGATTCTTTTGCTAAAAAAGTATCTAGCTAGCTAGCCAGACAGTTCTATCTTGCCGTAAGAGAAGTCCAACCCTCATTATAAAGCTAGCTAGCTAGTTAGCAATCAACACATTTCTTGACAAGCTAGCTAGCTAGCCCATTTAATTATGTGACAAAAACAACTAACAAACATTGGCTGTTGACCGTCTATAGGCAGCTGAGGCTCCAGACCAGATGGTTCCACATTCAAGACGGGGGAAATATATATATTTTTGCTAACAATTATCTTCCAGTTAGTTCTAGCTTTTTTGCTAAGATAAACCCAACCCTCACTATAGGCTAGCTAGCTAGCAAGCAACATATTGATAAGTAGCTAAACTATAGAAAGTATGTGGACACCCTTTTAACTTAGTGGATTCGGCTATTTCAGCCACATCCATTGCTGACAGGTGTATAAAATCGAGCACACAGCCATGCATTCTCCATAGACAAACAAAGGTAGTAGAATGGCCTTACTTAAGAGCTCAGTGACTTTCAACGTGGCACCGTCACAGGATGTGCTACAGATCCCCCTGGTACTGCTGCTCATTCTATTCACCAATTCCGGAGGTCTACGTCACCGGCTTTCTAGGCTTCATTTGAACGGGATTCATTATCATCAACCCCGGACTGTCTTGTCTGATTACACACACCTGGTTCCCATTCCCCCTGATTAGTATGTGTATATGTGCCCTCTGTTTGTTGGTTATTGTTCCATGTCCGTTGGTGGTGTGAGTACCTGTGCGTTGGTGCAGCTGTTAGACTGCATGCTTTATATGTTGTGTATTACAGGTATTGTCCCATGTCGTTCAACGAAGTTTACCCTCGCTCTTTTGTTTGGGAACAGCCCAGTGTTTGTTTGTTTTGGGTGTATTAAAAACCCCTATTGTGTATTCCTGGGCCCGTCTCCAAATCCTTTATACCAGCGTGACAGGAGGCCAACTTTCCAACAGGTCAGTTCATCAAATCGTTTTCCCTGCTAGAGCTGCCCGGGTCGCTGCCCCGGTCACGAAGTGGTAGGCCACACAAGCTCATAGAATGGGACCGCCGAGTGCTGAAAATAGTTTGTCCTCGGTTGTAAAACTCGCTATCGAGTTCCAAACTGCCTCTAGAAGCAACGTATGTAGCCAAGAATATTTAACAGTAACTAGCGTTAGCGGGGAAATGTTCTTGTTACTTACAACCTCATGCTAATCGCATTAGCCTATGTTAGCTCAACTGTCCTGTGAAAGGGACACTAATCCCGAAGTGGTAACTGAATTATTCATCCTATTATACAGAGCATTCGGAAAGTATTCAGACCCTTTGACTTTTTAGACATTTTGCTACAGCCTTTTTAAAAAATTGATTAAATAAATATGTTCATCAATCTACACACTAAAAATATTGAAATATCATATTTACATAAGTATTCAGACCCTTTTCTCAGTACTTTGTTGAAGCACCTTTGGCGGTGATTACAGCTTTGAGTCTTGGGTATGTAGCTACAAGCTTGTTACACCTGTATTTGTGGAGTTTCTCCCATTCTTCTCTGCAGATCCTCAAGCTCTGTCAACTTGGATATGGAGCGTTGCTGCACAGCTATTTCCAGGTCTCTCCAGAGATGTTAGATCTGGTTCAAGTCCGGGCTCTGGCTGGGCCACTCAAGGACATTCAGAGACTTGTCCCAAAGCCACTCCTGTGTTGTCTTGAATGTGTGCTTAGGGACGTTGTCCTTCTGGAAGATTCTCCCATCTCCACAGAGGAACCTTGGAGCTCTGTCAGAGTGACAATCGGATTCTTGGTCACCTTGCTGACAATAGGCCCTTCTTCCCTGATTGCTCAGTTTGGCCGGTCGGCCAGCTCTATGAAGAATCTTGGTGGTTCCAAACTTTTCCATTTAAGAATGATGGAGGCCACTGTTCTGGTGGACCTTAAATGCTGCAGAATTTTTGGTACCCTTACCAAGCTCTGTGCCTCGAAACAACCCTGTATTGGGAGCTCTACTGACAATTCCTTTGACTTCATGGCTTGGTTTTTGCTCTGACACGCACTGTCAATTGTGGGACCTTATATAGACATGTGTGTGCCTTTCCAAATCATGTCCAATCAACTGAATTTACCACAGGTGGACTCCAATCAAGTTGTAGAAACATCTCAAGGATGATCAATGGAAACAGGATATTTTTTATGTAATCTATTTTAGAATAAGGCTGTAAAGTAACAAAGTGGAAAAAGGGAAGGGGTCTGAATAATTTCAAAATGCACTGTATACTTATTGTTACATTATATATTGACTTAGACCAACTCGGAAAGGTTCACATTTTTATTTTGGATTTACTCAATCAGATTACTTAAGAGAAAAGGTATCAGAACTGTTTATTTAAACATCAACGGTTTGCAAAACAACTCTTATTAAACTGTACAAAAGCAGCAGCAATGATTCTCAAATTATTAGTTGACAAATTACAGAATTGCAATCAACATCTGATTGCTGCAGGTAGGCAAAACCGTAGAATTGGGAACTAGAACACTAACACTAGCTAGTATAGGATCTCTGTTGGCAGAACCATCTACTTAGTAAAGATAGAAGGGAGCTTCAACTCCATAGACTTCATAAGGACCAAAATATCATTCGTAAAAATCCAAATAACTTCACAGATCTTCATTGTAAAGGGTTTAAACACTGTTTCCCATGCTTGTTCAATGAACCATAAACAATTCATGAACATGCACCTGTGGAACGGTCGTTAAGACACTAACAGCTTACAGACGGTAGGCAATTAAGGCCACAGTTATGAAAACTTAAGACACTAAAGAGGCCTTTCTACTGACTCTGAAAAACACTAAAAGGAAGATACCCAGGGTCCCTGCTCATATGCGTGAATGTGCCTTAGGCATGCTGCAAGGATGCATGAAGACTGCAGATGTGGCCAGGGCAATGTCCGTACTGTGAGACGCCTAAGAAAGCACTACAGGGAGACAGGACGGACAGCTGATCGTACTCGCAGTGGCAGACCACGTGTAACAACACCTGCACAGGATCGGTACATCCGAACAGCACATCTGCGGCACAGGTACAGGATGTCAACAACAACTGCCTGAGTTACACCAGGAACGCACAATCCCTCCATCAGTGCTCAGCCTGTCTGCAATAGGCTGAGAGAGGCTGGACCGAGGACTTGTAGGCCTGTTGTAAGGCAGGTCCTCATCAGACATCACCGGCAACAACGTCGCCTATGGGCACAAACCCACCGTTGCTGGACAAAAAAGTGCTCTTCACTGACGAGTCACGGTTTTGTCTCACTAAGGGTGATGGTCGGATTCGCGTTTATCGTTGAAGGAATGAGCATTACACCGAGGCCTGTACTCTAGAGCAGGATCGATTTGGAGGGGGATGGTCCGTCATGGTCTGGGGCGCTGTGTCACAGCATCATCGGACTGAGCTTGTTGTCATTGCAGGCAATTTCAACGCTGTGCGTTACAGGGACGACATCCTCCTCCCTCATCTGGTACCCTTCCTGCAGGCTCATCCTGACATGACCCTCCAGCATGACAATGCCACCAGCCATACTGCTCGTTCTGTGCGTGATTTCCAGCAAGACAGGAATGTCAGTGTTCTGTCATGGCCAGCAAAGAGCCCGGACCTCAATCCCATTGAGCACGTCTGGGACCTGTTGGATCGGAGGGTGAGGGCTAGGGCCATTCCCCCCAGAAGTGTCAGGGAACTTGCAGGTGCCTTGGTGGAAGAGTGGGGTAACATCTCACAGCAAGAACTGGCAAATCTGGTGCAGTCCACTAGGTGGAGATGCACTGCAGTACTTAATGCACCTGGTGGCCACACCAGATACTGACTGTTACTTTTTATTTTGACCCCCCCTTTGTTCAGGGACACATTATTCAATTTCTGTTAGTCACATGTCTGTGGAACTTGTTCAGTTTATGTCTCAGTTGTTAAATCTTGTTAGGTTCATACAAATATTTACACATGTTAAATTTGCTGAAAATCAACACAGTTGACATTGAAAAGACGTTAATTTGTTTGCTGAGTTTATAAAAATGGGGGCTCGTGGAGGCTCAAATAGTTTGTGTTTGCACTGTGGGATATTTTTCAAACAAAAATGTTGCCTACAAAGCAAGAAAAAAAGAAAGAGATGACAACCCCAATAGTAAATGTTATCTGAACATCTTTACTAGTTTCTTCCTATAACATTTATCTGTTCACAAACACTGCCGATGGATGCCACCCATATTACTTTTGTAATATTTTTTTTTAACTATAAATTGTCTAGTTTAGAGTTTTTTTTCCAAAAGTTCCCATAAAAGTTCCCAAAAGACACCCATTCAAAATAAACTACAAGGTTTTGCAGGTAGACTATCAGTGATGCAGGTAGCATTGTGATGTCATAACAACCATACTGTGCAGACAGACCCAGACAGACCCACCTTGATGAAACTGATTCAAATGTCAGTATTTCAAACACTAACCGAATGGGAACGAAATTTACATAACATTTTACAATGATGTCCTTATTTAAAAACAACATTTTTGTATCTTTGTATACAAAACACAACTTAAATACCGTGGCAGTGAATCTTTAACTCACACCTTAAGGACACCTACACATACTGAGCAGTTCATGTTATAGACCTAAGCGTGCTACATGGCAGACCAATCAGAACTAATCTCTTGGTATGTCTAGCCCATCTGTTATCTCAGCCAATCATGGCTAGCGGGAATGTTACTGTCGTTTTCTGTGGCTAAATCAACTAGGCTAGTAATTTAACAATTGTATTCATATTTACAGATGGCATACAAGTTTGTTTTTAAGGCACATGAAAGTTCACACGTTCCAGAAGGCATTTCTGCCTAAATACCTTTTTTATTTATTTTACTTTTGGAGGTGAGAATTGCATACGCCTAGTTTCCTGAAACGAGTCACATATATGCACATATATTTTTTGAATTTGTGTATTTGCTGAATACATTTAACCAATAGAAATATATGTTCAAATATTGGTCAAATGTATTCAGCAAATACACAAATTAATTAAAACAGTTTTTTTTTTATACATTCCTATACATATTTTTTCCCATATGGGGGACACCCATACACAAACCATCTCTCTTCCTTTTCCCTTTCTCACCTCTGTATTTATTTGCATGTTTGTTCCAGCTTCTCCTCGTGGAATTGAATAGATTGATAGGAGGGGGGGCAAGGGTGTGGGATGGAAAAAAAGCAATTAAACTTCCAGATGAATTATCACGGCACAGAAGTGTATGAGCATGGGATGAAGTCAGTCCCAGGAATAATTATGTGTTTGTATTGCCATGAGACAAGTCATTTCTGCACCAGCGAGACACGTGCGGCTATTCTACATGGTAATGTCTGGGCCTGTATTCTGTGCTGTTACACTATTATATGTGAAGGTCATATTTCATCTGGGTTCATGCATTGCAGCAATTTACATAATTTCTCTGGGCCATAACTGCTAATACAGTCATCTGATAGAATTACAGGGATCTCACTCTCTCACACCCCTTCTCCCCCAACTGTCTTTCTATCTTCCTCTCTCCTACCCTCTCTCCCCATCTGTCACTACATTCAGACACTTCACAAGCGAACGCGCAGATTCCCATTGGGCATCATGGGTAAATTCCCAGTGCCTACAATGCGTCTGCTATTGTGGAGCGCGAAACGGTAGAAATTAGGACAGTGTTATTTTTTCTTCTTCTGTTAAGTGGTGAGCCAATCAGCGCAATGCAGGCAATTCAATAGGACTGCTCTTAGAAGCAGTACTACTGGATTTGTCCTTGAACATTCTAGAAATATTGTGAAATAAATGGTAAATGTTGCAGCTGACTATTATAGCAAGCTACATAGATGATGGAGGATGATCTGTTATGTTTGGAAGTTACTGATGTGATGTGTATAACAACTTTGTTGATTATAGCCCTCATAAATCAATGTAGCTAATGTCAGGAGTTGTCTCCCGCTTTGACTTGTGGAATCAGAAATGAAAATGATGTGTGATCATGGTCCCCCCCCCTCTCTTGCTCCCTCTCTACATGGGAAGCCTTTCCCTCTAATCCTGTAACTGAGACACTTCCTCATTTCCATTCATTCTTAGCCTATCATCCTGGGAGCCAAGCTCTTGAGAGAGATGGAGGGAGAGAGAGATCCAAGTCAAAGAGGGAGGAAAATAGAGAGAAATGACACGGGTGGAATAGTGGTACCAGAACGAACAATCTTGGAACCCAGAATCAAATCTCACGTGCACGGTCCAGCTACTCAATTTGGCTTTCAGGGCTGAGATTTTCAAATCTGTACAGAACAGCGGTAGCAGAACAGTAGGCTTACCACCCATTCTAAAAGTCTCTGCCACCTACCATTCCAATGGTTTCGATGCTGACCATTACCAGTTCCACCTCTGCAAAATCAGGATTTGTCAAAAGAATCAGTGACACTAAACCACTGCACAAGAATAATTCACCCCCCATCACAGAATCCGCACCAGGGGGTGTACAGACGTTCACATTTATATTAACAGTCTGTCACAAGAGACTGCAGAAAGAGATTAAAAAGACACTGGTGAGGGAGTGAGTACAGAAGAAGGGCAGCGGAGGACAATGAACAAAAGAGAGAAATGCAGACCTAATAGGAAATGGAGAGATGGAAGGAGAAGTAAAGAGAGTTAAGGATGTAAGGGGGAGGGGGGGGGTGATAGAAGAGGTTTGTCCCCAATGATCCTGCGTCAGCTCTCCCTTGCCTTATCTGTCTCGTCCAGACATGGAAGACGCACATGTACCCACAATGCAGTGTGGTTCTTACCTATCAGCCTGGAAAGAGGCCCTAACCCCATCCCATCAGCGAGACGGGGTTGCCTGCCAAGCCCCGGGGTTTTCCAGCTCTGGTTCCAAAGGTCTAAGAGCTTTACATGCCCTACAGACACATGGCTTGATTCAGATCTGCGTTGCATCTCAATTTGTGCCATTATCAGTCATTCAGAAATAGAACTTACTGTGTTACACTTCTAACCATAGGCCACGGGCAAGGGCCACTGATAAGAAGGCTTTGCTGCAGTACACTTAGATCAGCACCACTTGGTTGTGTAATGTCCGTTACATAAAAATACTTAAAAATGTTTGAGGACATACTGTACAGTTTGTGCTAACAGGCGGGTTACGTTATAGGCGTCGCGTTTGCATTGTCTGAGGTTACGATGTGTAACAAAATTACTGATGCAGATTAACACCTGGGTTAATCAGTTCCAAGGGGCCAGTCACTGGTGTGTGTGATGTAATTTCGCCCACCACAGGTGTGAAAATAGGCATAAAGGTATATTTTAAACGGTTTGATTTGTGTTAAGGAGAGGGAAGGAGGAGACAGAGACAGAGAGAGAGTGTTAAGGAAAGTGTGTTATGGTAAGCCACTGTTCAATTTGCAGGTTGATGTACGTTGGGATGAATCTTGTCATGGAGGCAGAGCGATTTCCTCTAGATGGGCCAGCTGCGAAGTCAAATTAGCCATATATCGTACAAAATAGTTTTTTTTGTCTTCATCAAATAAGCAACCACTTACAGTTACCTATTTATTTATTACAAAACATTGTCCACATGTCTCACATTGGGAGCACACAGCTGGGGACATTGTTTAATTTATTATGCCCAGAACCTAAACCAGCATCATGAACATGTAAAAATGCTTACATATATATCACGTTTCAGGTATGACCCAGAGGCAGACAGTGTCGAAGAAACAAAAATGTATTTCTAAAACAGGGGCAGACAAAACGACAGGTCGAAGGCAGGCAGGGGTCAATAATCCAGAGAGGATGCCAATGGTCCAGAACGGTAGGCAGTCTCAGGGTCAGGGCAGACGGGTCAATAATCCAGTTAGGTGGGGTAAGGTACAGAACGGCAGGCAGGATCAGCGTCCTGGCAGGCAGAACGGTCAAAACTGGGAAGGACTAGAAAACAGGATCAAGAAACAGGCAGGAGCAGGGAACAAAAGTTGGTAGGTTTCACAAACAAAAAGAACTGGCAACAGACAAACAGAGAACAAAGGTATAAATACACAGAGGAGAATGGGGAAGATGAGCGACACCTGGAGGGGGGGTGGAGACAAGCACAAAGACAGGTGAAACGGATCAGGGTGTGACAATATACAGTGAGGGGAAAAAAGTATTTGATCCCCTGCTGATTTTATACGTTTGACCACTGACAAAGAAATGATCAGTCTATAATTTTAATGGTAGGTTTATTTGAACAGTAAGAGACAGAATAACAACAAAAAAATCCAGAAAAACGCATGTGAAAAATGTTATAAAATGATTTGCATTTTAATGAGGGAAATAAGTATTTGACCCCTCTGCAAAACATGACTTAGTACTTGGTGGCAAAACCCTTGTTGGCAATCACAGAGGTCAGACGTTTCTTGTAGTTGGCCACCAGGTTTGCACACATCTCAGGAGGGATTTTGTCCCACTCCTCTTTGCAGATCTTCTCCAAGTAATTAAGGTTTCGAGGCTGACGTTTGGCAACTCAAACCTTCAGCTCCCCTCCACAGATTTTCTATGGGATTAAGGTCTGGAGACTGGCTAGGCCACTCCAGGACCTTAATGTGCTTCTTCTTGAGCCACTCCTTTGTTGCCTTGGCCGTGTGTTTTGGGTCATTGTCATGCTGGAATACCCATCCACGACCCATTTTCAATGCCCTGGCTGAGGGAAGGAGTTCTCACCCAAGATTTGACAGTACATGGCCCCGTCCATCGTCCCTTTGATGCGGTGAAGTTGTCCTGTCCCCTAAGCAGAAAAACACCCCCAAAGCATAATGTTTCCACCTCCATGTTTGACGGTGGGGATGGTGTTCTTGGGGTCATAGGCAGCATTCCTCCTCCTCCAAACACGGCGAGTTGAGTTGATGCCAAAGAGCTCCATTTTGGTCTCATCTGACCACAACACTTTCACCCAGTTGTCCTCTGAATCATTCAGATGTTCATTGACAAACTTCAGACGGGCATGTATATGTGCTTTCTTGAGCAGGGGGACCTTGTGGGCACTGCAGGATTTCAGTCCTTCACGGTGTAGTGTGTTACCAATTGTTTTCTTGGTGACTATGGTCCCAGCTGCCTTGAGATCATTGACAAGATCCTCCCGTGTAGTTCTGGGCTGATTCCTCACCGTTCTCATGATCATTGCAACTCCCCGAGATGAGATCTTGAATGGAGCCCCAGGCCGAGGGAGATTGACAGTTCTTTTGTGTTTCTTCCATTTGCGAATAATCGCACCAACTGTTGTCACCTTCTCACCAAGCTGCTTGGCGATGGTCTTGTAGCCCATTCCAGCCTTGTGTAGGTCTACAATCTTGTCCCTGAGTTTGGAATCTGATTGATTGATTGCTTCTTTTATACAGGTAACAAGCTGAGTTTAGGAGCACTCCCTTTAAGAGTGTGCTCCTAATCTCAGCCCGTTACCTGTATAAAAGACACCTGAGAGCCAGAAATCTTTCTGATTGAGAGGGGGTCAAATACTTATTTCCCTCATTAAAATGCAATTCCATTTATAACATTTTTCACATGCGTTTTTCTGGATTTTTTTGTTGTTATTCTGTCTCTCACATAAACCTACCATTAAAATTATAGACTGATCATTTCTTTGTCAGTGGGAAAACGTACAAAATCAGCAGGGGATCAAATACTTTTTTCCCCTCACTGTAAGCATTTTACTATGTCACTTATGTCACGATCTTCAAAACGGACAGACCAAGACGCAGCGATGCTTCCACTATACATTTTAATAACGGACGTAAACTGGGAAAATATACAACCAAACAAACGAAGAACGTAACGAAGAACATAACTGACAAGACAAACACAGCTATGAACTTACAATCACCCACAAAACCTAAATGAAAACCCCAAATATTTATATGGTTCCCAATTAGAGACAACGACACACAGCTGCCTCTAATTGGGAACCATTACCCCAACATAGAAATAGAACACCTAGAACATAAAAAACCCTACACCAAAAACAAAACAAAACACGCCAGCCTGTCATCTCAGGCCTGGACGTGTCAGTACCCCCCCCCAAAGGCGCGGACTCCGACCGCGGGGGTCTTCGGGTGGGTTTCTCTGTCCCAGGTGGCGGCTCCGGTGCTGGCCGTGCTGGTCCGAAGTCACACACCAGAGGCCCTGGGCCATTTGCAGGGCTGGGGACCCTCTCTGGCGGCCCCGGGCTGGGGACCCTCTCTGGCGGCCCCGGGCTGGGGACCCTCTCTGGCGGCCCCGGGCTGGGGACCCTCACTGGCGGCACCCGGGCTGGGGACCCTCACTGGCGGCTCCCGGGCTGGGGACCCTCACTGGCGGCTCCCGGGCTGGGGACCCTCACTGGCGGCTCCCGTGCTGGGGACCCTCACTGGCGGCGCCGGGCTGGGGACCCTCACTGGCGGCGCCGGACTGGGGACCCTCACTGGCGGCGCCGGACTGGGGACCCTCACTGGCGGCGCCGGACTGGGGACCCTCACTGGCGGCGCCGGACTGGGGACCCTCTTTGGCACTCTGGTGCGGGGAGCGGGAACCGGCCGAACTGGGCTCGTGACGCGCACTCTGGTGCGGGAGCGGAACCGGCCGTACTGGGCTCGTGACGCCGCACTCTGGTGCGGGAGCGGGAACCGCCGGCCGTACTGGGCTCGTGACGCGCACTCTGGTGCGGGGAGCGGGAACCGGCCGTACTGGGCTCGTGACGCGCACTCTGGTGCGGGGAGCGGGAACCGGCCGTACTGGGCTCGTGACGCGCACTCTGGTGCGGGGAGCAGGAACAGGACGTGCTGGGTTCCCCACGGGCACAGGGATCCTGGAGCAGGGACAGGACGTACTGAGTCCACGCCGGGCACAGGGGTCCTGGAGCGTGGAACAGGAGCAGGACGTGCTGAATCCACGCCGGGCACAGGGATCCTGCGAGTTCCAATAAACTTTTCTCGCTCTGGATCGCATGCTCCATATATATCCTCGTAGCTCCCACGCTCAATCTTCGCACACCTGCGCTGCTCCTTTTTCGACGCCTTTTTCTCCCTGGGGTGACTATAATCCTCCGTCTTCCCCCAAGGTCCCTTCCCAGCTAATATTTCCCCCCAAGTCCAGGACTCCCGGGTCTCTCGCTGCTTGGTCCTTTTATGGTGAGTGATTCTGTCACGATCTTCAAAACAGACAGACCAAGACGCAGCGATGCTTCCAGTATACATTTTAATAACGGACAGAAACTGGGAAAATATACAACCAAACAAACAAACAAAGAACGTAACGAAGAACATAACTGACAAGACAAACACAGCTATGAACTTACAATCACCCACAAAACCTAAATGAAAACCCCAAATATATATATGGTTCCCAATTAGAGACAACGACACACAGCTGCCTTTAATTGGGAACCATTACCCCAACACAGAAATAGAACACCTAGAACATAAAAAACCCTACACCAAAAACAAAACAAAACACGCCAGCCTGTCATCTCAGGCCTGGACGTGACAACTTAAGCAGAAGAAATGTACATCTGATCATTTTAACATGTGGTTATAGGGAGGCAATTTCACTAGCTTAGCTGTGCTTTAGAACAAATCTACTAGATTGGTGGTTCCCAAACTGAGGGTCCGCGGAGGTACTGCAGGGGGTCGGTGGACAGATATATTTTTTTTCTTCTGTATTGCTAGCAACAACATAAGGGGTCTGTGGAACAAGTTTAGAGGGTGCAATACAATACAATGTAATATTATTCATCTACAATATAGGCTACCCTATGATGCACAACAGGGCCTGGGAGGCTCACATGGATCCACAGTCCTCCAACAATGATACATTTTTCAACTCAATACTTCTTGTATTCCCTAGACATGTTGTTTTGAAAATAAATACACTCTAATTTAAGCTTTAAAACTGTGAAAATCTATTTCTGTCCCATGGCAAAATGTGTAGAATTGCCGGAAATTTACTTGAAAACTGCTAAGTTGTCTCTCCTATGTGAAGAGGGGGGGCTTTAACATTTTATTTCCCAGGGCCTGAGACTTGGTTAGTCCGTCCATGCGCTGTCGCAATCATAGTAAAACTCATTGTATGCTATTTCTATGGCATTCTAAAGTCGGGGTTGTGTTCTGATTTTGAGGGGGTCCCTGATGAATTGGCCATATGGGGACACTGTTGGACAGGATAAACTATTTATGCAAGCTCACTGGCTTATAACTGTCATATTTTTGGAGCTAGAGTCTTGGAAAATATTGCATCTAAAGATGTCCATCTTTAGATGCTATTTACCAAAGTTGGTGTCGATTTGGTCAGCGGTTCTGGAAAATAAGTTTGAAGTAGACCAATCATTAAAAATTGTCCAAAATACATCAAAATCATACATCATGATCTGTTTGATTTTGAGTTCTGATATTTGGCAAGTGTGGTAAGAACTCAAAGAGTACAGATGTCGCTCATTTTAGGACGATATGTCCAATTTGGCCGGATGGTGGCACTGTGGGGCTACAGCTTGAACCCTGCCATGGCTGCTTGCAGCTATATTGAAATATTGATATTGTGTATCTACTGTTAAAAGGCTGGCACCTGGGAGATAGCTATGTTTCCTCTTTCATCATCATCATATTCAGAGTTTGGAACCAACGTTATTTTCCAATCATTTCATTCTGAACAGAATCATTCTTCTTTTCATTCCGGTCCACTGTTCCGACCTGCAAAATAAGATTCGAACCAACAAAAAAAAACTATTTGTATAGTCTCTTTCTGTTCCTTTTTAAACCTCTTCAATATATATATATTTTTTTTTTACATTTAGCTCGACATTAAAATACTTCACGAATCAGTGTGGATAGAGCAGCTTGTTATGGAGCGGGAAAGCTATAATTGTTTACATGCACGATGGACAGACGAGTGTAATGCGTGAGATGCGACTGAAATTTTGTGGGTGGGGAGAGAGAAAGAGAGGTTGGAGGAAGAGGCTTAGCTTAAAGAACTGGCCATCTTGTTATGACATGCATTATCTCAATTACAGTAGCTAGGCCCACAGAATTAAATCTTGGGAGGAGCGGCTTTTATGGAGTAACTTTGAATGTCTTTGTACTTCCGAGAGTTGGCTTAACATGCTTGAGTGTGCAGAGCGGCACCAGAATTAGAAATACGTCTTACCTTTCTGTAGTTAATAAATCCAATGTCAAACGTCATAAGTATATATTATCTTTAAATAGCATTGAAAAAGTTGATCCATTCTTCTGTAATTAAATCTCTCCCTAATTTCTGAATCACACTTATGCTTCAGAGGGGGAGGGTCAGGTAGCCTACATAAGCACACACATTCGCAAAGATTTTCAGCTGGCAGACAATCGATAGCTTGAGGGCTTGGCATAGGGGCTTTGTGATGACGTTTCTAACCAGTTCCCATGCTTTTAAAATAATGGCTCTGTTATGGAAAAGCATATTTAGTATTTATTAGGATCACCAATTACCTTGCTGCCGAGGGAGCGGCCCTTTCTTCCTGGGGACCAAAAAAGGAAACAACACAACAAATAAAATACATAATATACATAAATATACATACTGTACATAGCACTACATACAGTACCAGTTAAAAGTTTGGACACACCTACTCATTCAAGGGTTTTTCTTTATTTGTACTATTTTCTACATTTTAAAATAAAAGTGAAGACATCAAAACTATGAAATAACACATATGGAATCATGTAGTAACCAAAAAAGTGTTAAACAAATCAAAATATATTTTAGATTCTTCAAAGTAGCCACCCTTTTCCTTGATGATGGCGTTGCACACTCTTGGCCTTCTCTCAACCAGCTTGTAAATTACCAAGATTCTAAGCTAAAGAATGGTGTATGACACTTGTATTTTCATGAATGTTTAATATTACGATTTTTGTATTTTGAATTTCGCGCGCTCTGCAATTTCACCGGATGTTGTCGAGGTGGCACACTAACGGGACACTGTTCCGTAAGTTAACACATCAACATCTCTCACAAAGGCCAATAGTGATGCAGTCAATCTCTCCTCAACTTTGAGCCAGGAGAGATTGACACAACCTGGTCTCAGAGCATTTCGTATTATTCTGTACGTAAATCCGAGACACTCCATTTAGTATTATATGTTACGTTTTCGTATAGTATGTATTAATTTGTGGATGTCCATCATCCATTACGTGTGTTATGTTACGAGTTACAACCTGTTTATGGTTACGAATTTGCAAACATACAATATGTTACGAATTATAGCTAGGTGGCCACCATTTGCGAGCTTGCGTTCGTTAGCAAGGCTAGGGGTTAGGGCTAAGGTTAGGGTTAAGTTTAGGACTTAGGTTAAAGGGTTAGGGTTAGGAGAAGGGTTATTTAAAAGGGTTAGGGTTAGGGGAAGGGTTAGCTATGATGCTAAGTAGTTGCAAAATATCTAAAAAGTAGAAAGTGGTTGAAAAGTTGTGAAACAAACAAGAAATAAGACAAAAAAACTGCATAATTATTCACCCCCACAAAGGCAATACTTTGTAGAGCCACCTTTTATAGCAATTACAGCTGCATCTCTTGGGGACTGGCTCTATAAGCTTGGCACATCTAGCGACTGGGATTTTTACCCATTCTTCAAGGCAAAACTGCTCCAGCTCCTTCAAGTTGGATGGGTTCCGTTGGTGTACAGACATTGCGTTTTCCTTGATGGTAAAAAAGCTCATTTTTTGTCTCATCTGACTAGAGTACCTTCTTCCATATGTTTGGGGAGTCTCCCACATGCCTTTTGGCGAACATCAAACGTGTTTGCTTATTTTCTTTCTTTAAGCAATGGCTTCTTTCTGGCCACTCTTCTGTAAAGCCCAGCTCTGTAGAGTGTACGGCTTAAAGTGGTCCTATGGACAGATACTCCAATCTCCGCTGTGAAGCTTTGCAGCTCCTTTAGGGTTGTCTTTGGTCTCTTTGTTGCCTCTGATTAATGCCCTCCTTGCCTGGTCCATGAGTATTGGTGGGCGGGCCTCTCTTGGCAAGTTTGTTGTGGTGCCATATTCTTAAAAAAAAATTGTAATGGATTTAATGGTGCTCCGTGGGATGTTCAAAGTTTCTGATATTTTTTTTAACCCAACCCTGATCTGTACTTCTCCACAACTTTGTCCCTGACCTGTTTGGAGAGCTCCTTTGTCTTCATGGTGCTGCTTGCTTGGTGGTGCCCCTTGCTTAGTGGTGTTGAAGACTCTGGGGCCTTTCAGAACAGGTGTATATATACTGAGATCATGTGACAGATCATGTGACACTTAGATTGCACACAGGTGGACTTTATTTAACTAACTATGTGACTTCTGTAGGTAATTGGTAGCACCAGATCTAATTTAGTGGCTTCATAGCAAAGGGGGTGAAATTATATTGTGGCAGACCAGGGGGTTGGGTCAACATTTTTACACAGATCAGACACGGACAGAGTAGGATTAGCTCAGTTTCCAAAGGTGTTTTTTTTTTTTAATAGTACAGAAGAGAAGAATAGGTCTCCCCCAAGAGACCCTCTCCGGGATACCATCTTCTGGGCTCCGGGTCTTGCTGTCTCCTGTGGGGATCAAAAACTGAACTCACTCCTGTTACCTCTGGTACCGTCCCCAACTATACAGGAGTCCATCCTCCCCCAGTCTCCCCTGTGTGCTGCCCTTCTGGCAGCTTTATGGGGCTTGTACAGCTGGTGAGTCTCCCTTCTCGATAGTGCATCCGCGTTTCCATGCTTCGTCCCTGACCTGTGCACAACAGAAAAAGAGATGCGTTGAAGGGACAAGAACCACCTTGTGACCTGATCGTTTGTGTCCCTCCCCCTGGCCATCCAGACCAGGGGAGCATGGTCCGTGACCAGGGTGAATTGGGTACCTAACAGGTAATACTTGAAAGTGTCTAGCGCCCACTTCACGGCTAGACACATCAGCTTTTGGCTGATGTACATGATGGGGTGCTCCTCCCCATCGTGTATCTGGGACAGAACGGCCCCTGGTCCCGTGTCACATGCATCCGTCTGGACCAACATCGGTACCTGGAAATCTGGCGTTACGAGAATCGGATGGGAGCACAGCGCAGGGCTGACCTGCTGTACTCCACAATATGCACGCACCACTTTTCTGGGTTTTTTTTGTATCATTTTTTTCATTTCACTTCACCAATTTGGACTATTTTGTGTATGTCCATTTCATGAAATCCAAATAAAATCAATTTAACACTAAAAATGAAAAAAAATAGACACTACAGCCAGAGTATTCAGAAAAGCCTTAGGAGGCTAAATGTCACAGCCACAGGCCCGCTCATGGCTTTGAGCAAGAAATTGACTCTCAGGAGTTAAATGGACTTGATATGGGGAAAGTCATAGTGGGAGGTTTTGAAAACTAAGGTAGGACATTGTTTTTCCTTAGAAACTTTTTCTGTACTGTGAAGGTAATCTCAATATGTGCTTTATATTATAACATAGGCAGGAGTCCTGCAGTGCCTTCAAAAAGTATTCAGACCCCTTGACTTTTTCAAATTTTGTTACGTTACAGCCTTATTCTAAAATGTATTAAATAAAAACATTTCTTCAGCAATCTACACACAATAACCCATAATGACAAATCGAAAACAGGTTTTTATAAATGTTTGCATATCTATTATAAATAAAAAGCAGAAATAACTTATTTACGTAAGTATTCAAACCCTTTGCTATGAGACTTGAAATTGAGCTCAGTTGCATCCTGTTTCAATTGATCATGCTTGAGATGTTTCTATAACTTGATTGGAGTCCACCTGTGGTAAATTAAATTGATTGACATGATTTGGAAAGGTACACTGTGCATTCGGAAAGTATTCAGACCCCTGGATTTTTTCCACATTTTGTTAGTTTATAGCCTTATTCTAAAATGTATTAAATTGTTTTTTTTTTACTCAATCTACACAATACCCCATAATGACAAAGCAAAAACTGTAAAAAAATAAAAAATGGAAATATGACATTTACATAAGTACTCAGACCGTTTACTCTGTACTTTGTTGAAGCAAATTTTGGCAGCGATTGCAGACTTGAGTCATCTTTGGTATGACGCTACAAGCTTGGCACACCTGTATTTGTGGAGTTTCTCCCATTCTTCTCTGTACATCCTCTGAAGCTCTTTCAGGTTGGATGGGGAGCGTTGCTGCACAGCTATTTTCAGGTCTCTCCAGAGATGTTCAATCGGGTGCAAGTCTGGGCTCTGGCTGGGCCAGTCAAGCATATTCATAGACTTGTCCTGAAGCCACTCCTGCGTTGTCTTGGCTGTGTGCTTAGGGTCGTTGTCCTGTTGGAAGGTCAACTTTTGCCCCAAACTGAGGTCCTGAGTGCTCTGGAGCAGGTTGTCATCAAGGATCTCGCTGTACTTTGCTTCGTTCATCTTTGCCTCGATTCTGACTACCACTGAAAAACCTCCCCACAGCATGATGCGGCCACCACCGTGCTTCACCGTAGGGATGGTGCAAGGTTTCCTCCAGATGAGACGCTTGGCATTCAGGCCAAAGAATTTAATCTTGGTTTCATCAGACCAGAAAATCTTGTTTCTCATGGTCTCAGAGTCTTTAGGTGCCTTTTGGCAAACTCCAAGCGGGCAGCCATGTGCCTTTTACTGAGGAGTGGCTTCCGTCTGGCCACTCTACCATAACAGCCTGACTGGTGGAGTGCTACAGAGATGGTTGTCCTTCTGGAAGGTTCTCCCATCTCCACAGAGGAACTCTGGACTTCTGTCAGAGTGACCATCGGGTTCTTGGTCAGCTCCCTGCCTGACCAAGGCCCTTCTCCCCCGATTGCTAAGTTTGGCTGTGCGGCCAACTCTAGGAAGAGTCTTGGTGGTTCCAAACTTCTTCCATTTAAGAATGTTGGAGTACACTGTGTTCTTTGGGACCTTCAATGCTGCAGATATGTTTTGGCACCCTTCCCCAGATCTGTGCCTCGACACAATCCTGTCTCGGAGCTCTACGGACAATTCCTTTGACCCCATGGCTTGGTTTTTGCTCTGACATGCACTGTCAACTGTGGCACGCTGCTACGTTGCGTTTGACACTTTTTTTTTCTCCATTTGCTCCGGTGCCTCAGAGCCCCCTGGACAACCCAACCAAATTAGGCACTGCAAAGGCTGCACTGAAATCTAACTGTGATTTGGTAAGGTTGGACCCAGGTGCAGAGAAGAGTCCAGATGAGGAATCAGTAGTTAGGGATAAACATAGTACTTTACTGAGAAACGGTAGCCGCAGGATCACAGTACACTTGAAAAAAAAACTAAGTCTCGAAAGCTCACTCAGGAAACGAACGCACACGGTAAACAATTCAAGCTTCTGCAAAGGACCACAGAAAACACACCTCTTTTAACAGGGACACAATCATGTAATAATAAGACACACCTGAGTCTGTCTCTGCCACCCTCTGGTGCCAGGAGGGACCATGACAGTACAACTCCCGCAATCTTCTTATTATCAATTGTATTCAATCAATCATCTAGTAATTTGTGTCATTGCAGTACATGTTGAGTGCCCTTATCTATAAGAATGCTGAAAGGCAGTTGTTAATTTGTTTACAGAGAAATAGCATTGAATTTCGTCAAACACCATTTTTTCCAACAGTTTGCTAAGAGCTGGCAGCAAGCTGATAAGTCTGCTGTTAGAACCAGTAAAGGCCACTTTACCATTGTTGGGTAGCGGAATGACTTTGGCTTCCCTCTAGGCCTGAGGACAAAGACTTTCCTCTAGGCTCAGATTAAAGATACGACAGATAGGAGTGGCTATAGAGTCAGCTACCATCCTCAGTAGCTTTCCATCTAAGTTGTCAATGCCAGGATGTTTGTCATTATTGATCGATAACAAAACATTTTCCACCTTTCCCACACTAACTTTACAAAATTCCAACTTACAATGCTTTTTTTTCCTTATTCGTTTTTTATGCATGAGTATGATGGCTCACTGTTCGTTGTTGGCATTTCCTGCCTAAATTGGCCACTTTGCCAATGAAGTAATCACTCATATAATTGGTGACCTCAAATGGTTTTGTAATGAATAAGCCATCTGACTCGATGAAAGATGTTGGATTTGTCTTTCCGCCCATCATTTTTTAAAAAGTAGTATTTTTTTTATAATAATACAGTAATAATACATAATACAATTTCTTCTTCTTTTTGTTTGTGTGTGTAATTGCAGACGTGTGTCTATTTGTGTCTGTACGGACGCTCATGTATGTGGGTGTGTAGGAGTGATGTGTGGCCTCACTAGTTGGCCGGAGTGATGAGGATGGAGCTGTCTGCTTAAACCTGGCTGGGCTGACAGTTCATTTTCGGGGACATAGCATCGGCGTCACACCACTAATCTTGGCAAATCAAGTCACCCAGTGATACACAACACACATGGGAGGAGGGAATGGGGACGGAGTGTCAATAAACGGATGGCCTTTCTTCATCTTCCTCAGCCCTGTCTTAAAGCCTTAAAGGGGAAATCTGGGATTCGTACACTTTGTTGTTTGAATCCCAGATTGCCGCTTTAAAGCAGATCTTTGCAATATACTTATAATTCCAATTAACATTAGCGGCAAATACAGTAGGTGAGGAACAGCCAACATTGTTTTGTGATTATTCCATCACTGTTCAGTTATTCCAACACAGTTCCACAGCTGTATTACGTAACTGTTACATAACTGATTTATCAACCTCTTTTACTGTTAATCTATTCTCTCACCTTTCCCGTCTCTGTAACACTTTAGATAACTTTCATAACATCCATTATTAATGCTTATAAATTCTTTATAATCACTTACAAATGCACATATTTTATTAATGGTAATCGGTATTATAAAGAGTTATCCCGATCTGTCCAGAGCTAGGATTCAATGTGTTACATACATTCATAATGTTTCTCCCCTTGACCAATACCGGGTCAATACCACTGCCACATCTTAGTATTTTGGGCTTGGCCTGCCTCAATGTACCCTTTATGAGGCAGCATTGAGATGTCATCTTACTAATTGACAGAGGAAGCAGAGAAACCTCAGGGGAATTATGATGTGCTTAATCTATGGCCAATTACAGGCAGGATAGAGAGCTGTGCTGAGGAACAAACGCAGCGACAGCATTGATTAGCTATCACTGGCATTATGGCATTGATTATGAGCGTTTGATACATGCAGAAGGACTAGGTGACTCAAACAGCCCATTCAATGTCCTCTAAACACATGGTGCGCCACTTTAGAGACTTCTATTAGTATGTGGTTAGGGTATGGCTGTTTTAGTGTTGGGGTGTCTGTGGTTTGGCATATTGAGGTTTGGCGGGGACACACATGTGCAGGCTCACTGGAAAGCACACACACACACACAAACAATGTGGATGTAGAACAGCCCCACGGTATTTGTGGCTACCAGGATGTACGGTAAATCAGAGAGTTATTATATTTGTCATCTACACAACAAGTTAAGGATCCATGCCAAATTGGTTCAAGGACATGTCATCATCGCTGACATTTGGCTGCCAGGAGAGACGTGTTAATCCTGCTTTAAATCAAACTTCTGTCAAGCTCTGAAAACATCACTATGTGCAAGGGAAACATTAAGCAATCGTGGGAACAAGGTGTGATGCATCGCTTTGTGATGGTGTGTGTGTGTGTGATTGTATGTGTGTGTGACAAGCCTGATGATGATGACACACTAATAGGTTAGTAAACTAACCATCTGTTTCTTCTCCTGATTAAGAAGAGTATGAGGGAGGAGAGAGAAGGAGAGACTGTGTTAGAGTGCTTTTATCTGACCGTGTTTGTTTTTTTCTAGCCCTTAAAATCAAATCAAATGTTATTTGTCACATGCTTGGTAAACAACAGGTGTAGACTAGCAGTGAAATGCTTACTTACGGGCCCTTCCCAACAATGCAGAGAGAAAGAAAATTGAGAAATAATAGAAAAGAATAACACAATAGTAAAAGTTATAATAAATACACAATGAGTAACACAGTGTACCAGTGGTGTACCAGTGCCGAATCTATGTGCAGAGGTACGAACTAATTGAGGTAGAAATATACTACATATAACTAGGAATAAAGTGACTAGGCAACAGGATAGGTAATAAACAGTAGCAGTAGCGTATGGTGCATTCGGAAAGTATTCAAACCCCTTCCCTTTTTCCACATTTTGTTACGTTACAGCCTTATTTTAAAATGGATTAAATAAAATAAAAAATCCTCATCAATCTACACACAATACCCCAAAATGACAAAGCTTCAACAGGTTTTTAGACATTTTTGGAGGGGAAACTATTTCACTCATATTCATAGAAATCCGTACATACTGGGTAGTTACTTTATGAACTAATCATGTTTTTATTTCAACAATAATAACAATAAAATAAATAAACAAGCACTGGACATGGTTTCATTTCAACAATAAGCAAGGTAAGACACTGATGAATAACACAAAACAAGCAAAGTTGCATACGAATTGGACATCTTCAGTACAACAACAAAATGTACTGTACACCATGTTTACATTGATAAAGCAACCTACTCAAAGTTGCAATAGGTGACAGTATGGAACCACATACCAAACATAATTTGATACATAAGCCATCTGTAAATCAAATGGTTTGTAGTACATAATGTCATTGACATCCAATACCTTACACAGTCCACTTCGCTTCAATATGACTTTAAATGCATGGAAATTGTCTATTGGGTTGAGCCACCCAATAGAACTTGCTCATCTTTCACAACAATGTCCTTGATTTTGTAAAACAATGGCACTTCGATGATTACTTCAACACACACTGTACGATCAAGCCAAGGTAAAAGGCAGCATCTTAGTGCTTTAACCATTTAACTGAGAAAACATTTGTGTGCACTGAGACATTTGTCATGACTGTCCATGGGAATCCAAATAGGTCAGATCAGGTTTGCAATGAATAACTTCAATCAGACCCCCTCTCACCCGCAGAGGGCGGGAGGAAAGAACTAGTGGGAATTAACAACTCATGTCCTGTTGTAAATCAAGGGGAGAAGATTCAGGTCACCCTCTCTAAGATTCCCCAAAGGAATGTTCTTTGTTTCAACAGACTTTTCCTGCTGAAACTCTAACACGTTCAAAAGCGAATACTGGAACAATATTTATAACATAGAACGTGGGGAATGGTCAGAGGTGACCTATAGAACACTGATGTCATTTTGTTTGTTATTTTTTTGTGTTATAAAAAATTGTATAAAGGAAATACTGTAACTTGGAAAGTATACCCACTACCTGTATGAAGTTTCCATACTACGCCTTGTGCATGTAATATGAAAAATGATTCAAGTGTATTTGTAAAGAGAGGGATGTGATTTGAGAAGCTATAAGAGATAATAGTTTTTTTATAACTTTGCACAGTGAGTAGTCACCACCCCTGAGTGAGGTCAGAGAGCGTGTCAGCCTGACGGAACCGCCCCTTTCGAAACAAACTGTATAAATTATTGTTAAAAAAATATACATACCAGACCAGAAAAGTGTGAGAGGCAGCTGCATGTTTAACTACTTAGGGAGTAGCGACGCGCTAGCTGGCCGCTCCCGACACTACCCGGTGAAATGTAAGGCGCCAAATTCAAAATCCAAAAGTTGAATTATTAAACATTCATCAATATACAAGTGTTGCATATCACAGAGTTGTCAGATTTCAAAAAGGCTTTATGGCGAAAGCACAACATTTGATTGTTTGAGGATAGCACCTCTCCTATTTTCCACATTAGCATAAATTCATATCGAGCGCGGGTCACACAAAACCCATATAAGAGCTAAAATAAATCACTTACCTTTCGAGGAACTTCTGCTGAGGGCTTCCCAAGTGTCCAACGAAGACATCCAATGCTTCTTTTGTTAGAAAAAGTCATTTATTATATCCATAAATCTCAGTTTGGTTGGCGCGTTGTGATCAGAAAATCCAACGTCGAGTCGCCCATTGAACCGTGAAGAGTTCGCGTTCAAATATACCTATGCACTTTCTCCAAACAAATCAAACATCATTTTTAATGTATCCTTATGTATCCTTTTATGTATATTTACTGTAATATTTTCACCGGACGATAACGTGTACAATAGGAAAGGAAAATAATGTGGGGCGCGCTCACAATCTCGCGCCCATGAAACGCTGTTGACAAATGTGGTCCCTTCACTACTTCCTCTTCCTATCTGTTCTGCTTAGTGCTAGAGCCTCCAGACACTGTATAAAGACTGTTGACATCTAGTGGAAGCCATAGGTACTGCAGTCTAGGAGCTGGATCCCATTAAAATCAATAGGCATCCTGGAGAAAAAGGTCATATACAAAAAAAACTTTCCTATCCAATAGTACTAATTATGTGCATATCCGATTTTCTGGGCCTGAGTGGCAGGCATTTTACTTTGGGCACGCCAGAGTCTCCAAAACCGTCACCTCTGCTGCCGCTCCCTAAGAAGTTAACCTTCCCAATATCTATCTTGTACACAGTTCTGTATGAAGGTGTACATACTGTGCAGCATCAGACTGTAAGAGGTCCCAAACACAAAGTGTGTCTTGAATAGCTCATCGAAGGGAGCACTTGTAGAGTTGCATGGCAGAGCTTGCTTGTCCGGGATGATGAACTAACTATGGATGCTGCTCCTCTTGGTCCCAACAGCAAGGAGGTACAGTTGACTACTTTGGGCAATGGTATCAAGGTGTTCCTGGATACTGGTTCCTGCCTGAAGACAAAAACAAACAAAAAAACACTACCATTATTTCAAATTCCCCAATGGCTTGGATTCAATAAACCGTGACACTAGGTACTCAGATAAGGAGACCAATGCAATCCTTTTTAAATATGACGAGATGCTTCTCAGCTTGAGAGGCAGACACCTTGCCTGGTCTTTTGCGGCCTTGTGATGAAGGGGGAAGCAAATGGAGCAAAAGGAGGATGGAGGAGAGGTCACTGTCCCATCCTATACACAGAAAGATACTGAGCAATCCAAAACCCAAATGCATGCAAAATATGCCATATCCAAAAACATTTTGGCCAATTAATAATTACATGGTTTTGTAGGGATCCTTGAGGTAAGGGATCAAGGTGACAATTCCTTGAGCATTTGTCTGCTTCACATGTGTGGTGGTGATGTCCTGACAAGAAGAGTACTTTATTAATCAATAAAATTCAATCAAATGTATTTATGAAGCCTTTCTTACATCAGCTGATGTCACAAAGTGCTGTACAGAAACCCAGCCTAAAACCCCAAACAGCAAGCAATGCAGATGTATAAGAACGGTGGCTAGGAAAAACTCCCTAGAAAGGCCAGAACCTAGGAAGAAACCTAGAGAGGAACCAGGCTCTGAGGGGTGGCCAGTCCTCTTCTGGCTGTGCCTGGTGGAGATTATAACAGAACATGGCCAAGATGTTCAAACGTTCATAGATGACCAGCAGGGTCAGATAATAATCACAGTGGTTGTAGAGGGTGCAGGTCAGCACCTCAGGAGTAAATGTAAGTTGGCTTTTCATAGCCGATCATTCAGAGTTAGAGACAGTAGGTGCGGTAGAGAGAGAGTCCAAAACAGCAAGTCCGGGACAAGGTAGCACATCCAGTGAATAGGTTAGGGTTCCATAGCCGCAGGCAGAACAGTTGAAACTGGAGCAGCAGCATGACCAGGTGGACTGGGGACAGCAAGAAGTCATCAGTCCATGTAGTCCTGAGGCATGGTCCTAGGGAGCGTACTTAAATTCACACAGGACACCGGATGAGACAGGAGAAATACTCCAGATATAACAGACTGACCCTAGCCCCCGACACATAAACTGTTGCAACACAAATACTGGAGACAGGAGCGGTCGGGAGACACTGTGGCCCTGTCCGACGATACCCCCGGACAGGGCCAAACAGGCAGGATATAACCCCACCCACTTTGCCAAAGCACAGCCCCCACACCACTAGAGGGATATCTTCAACCACCAACCTACTACCCACGGACAAGGCCGTGGGTAGTAGGCACGAACCCGAAGGGGGCGCCAACCCGGACAGGAAGATCACGTCAGTGACTCAACCCACTCAAGTAACGCATGGAAGAGCAGTAAGCCAGTGACTCAGGCCCCGTAATAGGGTTAGAGGCAGAGAATCCCAGTGGAGAGAAGGGAACTGGCCAGGCAGAGACGGCAAGGAAGTTTCGTTGTTCCATTGCCTTTCCGTTCACCTTCACAGCCCTGGGCCAGACTACACTCAATCATAAGACCTACTAAAGAGATGAGTCTTCAATAAAGACTTAAAGGTTGAGACCGAGTCTACGCCTCTCACATGGATAGGCAGACCATTCCATAAAAATGGAGCTCTATAGGAGAAAGCCCTGCCACCAGCTGTTTGCTTAGAAATTATAGGGTCAGTAAGGAGGCCTGCGTCTTGTGACCATAGCTTAGTGTAGGTATGTACGGCAGGACCAAATCGGAAAGATAGGTAAGAGAAAGCCCATGTAATGCTTTATAGGTTAGCAGTAAAACCTTGAAATCAGCCCTAGTCTTAACAGGAAGCCAGTGTAGAGAGGCTAGCACTGGAGTAAGATTATCAAATTTTTGGGTTCTAGTCAAGATTCTATCAGCCGTGTTTAGCACTAACTGAAGTTATTTTAATGCTTTATCTGGGTAGTAGAGCATTGCAGTAGTCTAACCTAGAAGTGACAAAAGCATGGATACAGTTTGATTTTTGCAATGTTAAGAAGATGGAAAAAAGCTGCAAACAATGCTGCACAACAGCTTTTTCAAACATTTTTGAGAGGAATGGGAGATTCAAAATAGGACAATAGTTTTTTATATTTTCTGGGTCAAGGTTTGGCTTTTTCAAGAGAGACTTTATTACTGCTACTTTTAGTGAGTTTGGTACACATCCGGTGGATAGGGAGTTGTTTATTATATTCAACATAAGAGGGCCAAGTACAGGAAGCAGCTCTTTCAGTAGTTTAGTTGGAATAGGGTCCAGTGTGCAGCTTGGTTTAGAGGCCAAGACTATTTTCATCAATGTGTCAAGAGATATTGGATTAAAAACTTGTATCTCCCTTGATCCTAGGTCCTGGCAGTGTTGTGCAGACTCAGGACAACCAAGCTTTGGAGAAATACACAGATTTAAAGAGGAGTCTGTAAAGTTCAGGAATTTATCACTGCTGAAGTGAAAGCCATCCTGCTGAAGTGAAAGCCATCCATGCTTTTTAGTTAGCTTTGCGACAGTATCAAAAATACGTTTGGGATTGTTCTTATTCTCCTCAATTAAGTTGGAAAAGTAGGATGATTGAGCTGCAGTGAGGGCTCTTCGACACGGCACGGTACTGTCTTTCCAAGCTAGTCAGAAGACTTCCAGTTTGGTGTAGCGCCATTTCCGTTCCAATTTTCTGGAACCTTGCTTCAGGGCTCGGACATTTTCTGTATACAAGGGAGCTAGTTATTTAGGACAAATCAATTTGCAATGAAGCCCCCTGTTGGTTCCGATTGCCGAAATTGCTAAATGTATCTGAAATACAGCCTAGACACAGACAGCTTTCTTGCGTGCCTGGTTTAGTGGTTACCGGTAATCTCTGCTGTGAGAATATTAATTGTCTTTCGTCTGGTGCCATCACTTATCCCTTTTTTTCAAGAGTATTCCTTGATGACAAGATCACCACCAGATTTCTTCTTCAGTATGTTATGGATTAACAATGAAAATAAAATAATCAAGCACAATCCAGAACCAACCTTACCCACTGCAGGTAAAAACGCATGCACTGGATTACAGCTCCCAACTATCAGAAGGGTAAGCTGATATATGGAACATTAGTGAATAGAAAGAGAGGTTAGCAGTTAATGATTCTAAACAGAGGCTCATTACATTACACTCAGAAACGTATGTGTTCAGCTTCATCCTCAGCTCTTTGTCGTTTTCTTGAAGGGCTCCCATCATCGCTCAGAATGACAGTATCATCCGACTCAATGGACGAGATCTCCAACAAAGAACTGGCAAAAGAGGAAGTCATCTGGGAAGATACTGTCCCACAAAGTGGTTGATTATTGTAAATGTTTTGACAAAGACAGACATTCCAAATGAATGTGAGAAAGCAACATAGCTCTATACAGTGACTACCCCAATGGAGAGGCTGACAGTTAAACCCTCCTCTAACTTTATTACTGTGAAAAACGAACACATACCAGTATCGGTATCGTTGTCCAGTGTGATTGTGAAAAAAACAGGACTTGGTTGTGTCACCATCTCCTTAAACACTTCTCCATCAACTTCAGTTCCCGACTCATCAGCTTTGCATTAATTTGGCTTGCGACTGGTATGTACATTTCAGCAATTCTGAGACGAACAATTTCAAAATAACCACTGTTCTCCAGCCTATTCTATAGATGGTTTTAAATAATCCTTACTATGTGAGTTAGAGTTTAGCGGCAATCCTAATGTTTGCATTAGATATTTTATTGATCCCCAATGGGAAATTCTGTTGTTATATGGGCAGTTAAATTGGAAGTTAACACATTTTTGGTAATCACTAAAATACGTTTAGTTTACATTTCACAAAAGTAGTGCACTGGTCCTGTATTAGCGGACCGATTTAGACGTCTTCAACGCGGGCCCAAAGAAATCATTTGCATCCCCTCCAATTAATTGGGAGACCACATAGCAATTTAAAGTGTGTCTTTTAGATACCCAATCCGTAATATAGAACATTTATCATAGTTGGGTTTTAATCCAGATAAACTGGTGAAATTATCCAGGTCCTCAATAAACCCATTCAGGGTTTAATTAATTTCTAACCCCTTAATTTTATCATTGGATCTGATTTCTATAGCTAAAATTCAATGGCCATAACAAAGAGATATGGTGAAAAGGGCAACCTCAAAATTCTCTGAGAAATAACCATTATTTATAATTTTACATAAAAGAGTGTTATAAATTACTTTTATTCATCTCATAAGACATTCTCCAAAATTGAAATCATCCAGGCACTTATAAATACATTGTAGCTGTACTTTATTGAAGGCTTTATCAAAATCTGCAATAAAGATGATGCCTTGTTTCCCTGCATTATTTCTAATAATTGTCTAATGTTATCTCCAATATATCTTCCTTTTAAGAATCCTGTTTGATTGTGATGAATAATATCCAAAGTCTTTTTTAATTCTTTGAACAATACCTTTTGCCAATATTTTATATTTAGACACTGGGTCTTTATACAGTCCACCCATCTCCTGCTTCAGTAGGAGAGTAATCATCGCTTCTTTTTGTGTGTCAGATAGTTTAACATTTATATATGAATAATTGAAACATGCTAGTAGTGGATTTTTTAATAATTCATAAAATGTTTCATATATTTCTATTGGAATACCATCAAGGCCAGGGGTTTTCCCTGTCTGAAAGGAGTCAATTGCCAACCATAGTTCGTCTTGTGTAATTTGTCCTTCGTAAGAATGTTTTTGTTTTACAGATAAGTTTACCAGATTTTTAAGGAAAAGGATATCACAACACTCTTCATCAAGTGAAGATGAAGGAACTTTAAAGGAAACATTTGTGTAAAAATATTTTGATTCTTCATTCAAAATGCTACGATATATATACAGTACATTCGGAAAGTATTCAGACCCCTGGACTTTTTCCACATTTTGTTACGTTACAGCCTTATTCTACAATGGATTAAAATATATATTTTTCCTCATCAATCTACAGACAATACCCCATAATGATGAAGTGAAAACAGGTTTTTAGACATTTTTGCATATGTATTAAAAATAAAAGACATAAATACCTTTATTTACATACAGTAGCAAGAAAAAGTATGTGAATTACGTGGATTTCTGCATACATTGGTCATACAATTTGATCGGGTCTTTGTCTAAGTCACAACAATAGACAAGCACTGTGCTTAAACTTTAAACGTTCACAGTGTAGGTTGGAAAAAGTATGTGAACCCCTAGGCTAATGATCTCTCCAAAAGCTAATTGGAGTCAGGAGTCAGTTAACCTGGAGTCCAATCAATAAGACGAGATTGGAGATTTGGTTAGAGCTGCACGGCCCTATAAAAAACAGTCACACATTTTGACTTTGCTATTCACAAGAAGCATTGCCTGATGTGAACCATGCCTTAAAGAAAATAGTTCTCAAAAGACCTAAGAATATGAATTGTTGACTAGCATAAAGCAGGAAATGGTTACAAAAGTATCTCTAAAATCCTTGATGTTCATCAGTCCACGGTAAGACAAATTGTCTATAAATTGTCTATTGTCTATAAATGGAGAAAGTCCGTCCTGCAAAGATGACTGCAAGAGCACACTGCAGAATGCTCAATGAGGTTAAGAAGAATCCTAGAGTGTCAGCTAAAGACTTACAGAAATCTCTGGGACATGCTAACATCTCTGTTGACGAGTCTACGATACGTAAAACACTAAACAAGAATGGTGTTCATAGGAGGACACCACGGAAGAAGCCACTGCTGTCCAAAAAGAACATTGCTGCACATCTGAGGTTCAGAAAATATTCTGTGGACAGATTAAACAAAAGTTTAGTTGTTTGGAAGGAACACACAACACTGTGTGGAGAAAAAAGGGCACAGCACACCAACATCAAAATCTCATCCCCACTGTAAAGTATGGTTTGGGGCTGCTTTGCTGTCTCAGGGCCTGGACAGCTTGCTATCATCAATGTAAAAAGTTGATCAAGACATTTTGCTGGAGAATGTAAGGGTATCTGTCTGCCAATTGAAGCTCAACAGAAGTTGGGTGATGCAACAGGACAACGACAAAACACACAGAAGTAAATCAACAACAGAATGGCACCAACAGAAGAAAATACGCCTTCTAAGTTGCCCAGTCCTGACCTCAAAACAATTGAGATGCTGTGGCATGACCTCAAAAGAGAAGTTCACACCAGACATCGCAAGAATATTGCTGAACTGATACAGTTTTGTAAAGAGGAATGGTCCAAAATTCCTCCTGACCGTTGTGCTGGTCTGATCTGCAAATACAGAAAACATTTGGTTGAGATTATTGCTGCAAAAAGAAGTCAACCAGTTATTAAATCGAAGGGTTCACATACTTGTTCCACCCTGCTCTGTGAATGTTTACATGGTATGTTCAATCAAGACATGAACATGTATAATTGTTTGTGTGTTATTAGTTTAAGTAGACTGTGTTTGTCTATTGTTGTGATGTAGATGAAGATCAAATCAAATTTTATGACAAATCTATGCAGAAATCCAGGTCATTTCAAATGGTTCACATACTTTGTCTTGCCACGGAAAGTATTCAGATCCTTTGCTATGAGACTCGAAATTGAGCTCAAGTGCATCCTGTTTCCATTGGTCATCCTTGAGATGTTGCTACAACTTGATTGGAGTCCACCTGTGGTAAATTCAATTGATCGGACATGATTTGGAAAGGCACACACCTGTACATACAGTTGAAGTCGGAAGTTTACATACAATTAGGTTGGAGTCATTAAAACTTGTTTTTCAACCACTCCACAAGTTTCTTGTTAACAAACTATAGTTTTGGCAAGTTGGTTAGGATATCTACTTCGTGCATGACACAAGTAATTTTCCCCACAATTGTTTGCAGACTGATTATTTCACTTATAATTCACTGTGTCACAATTCCAGTGGGTCAGACATTTACATACACTAAGTTGACCGTGCCTTTAAACAGCTTGGAAAATTCCAGAAAATTATGTAATGGCTTTAGAAGCTTCTGATGGGCTAATTGACATCATTTGAGACAATTGGAGGTGTACCTGTGGATGTATTTCAAGGCCTACCTTCAAACAGTGCCTCTTTGCTTGACATCATGGGAAAATCAAAAGAAATCAGCCAAGACCTCAGAAGTCTGGTTCATCCTTGGGAGCAAATTCCAAACGCCTGAAGGTACCTGTCACGTTTATCTTCCGAAGGGACAGACCAAGACGCAGCGATGTAGCCAGAATACATATTTAATAAAGCACGGGACAGAAACAAAACAATAAACGAAGAATGAGACGTGAACCCTAACACTAAATCCTAAACAGAACACAGAACTCTAAACCTAAACACGAATGGTGAAACCTAATTAAACACGAACGGACAAACCTAACTAGACGTGACTGGAAAACCTAACTGGACATGACTGGAGAAACCTAACCTCCCAATTAGAGACAATGAGACTCAGCTGCCTCTAATTGGGAACCATTATCCCAACATTGAAATATACACCCTAGAACACACAAACCCTACACCAAAACGAAACCAAAACGCTCCAGCCTGTAATCTCGGGCCTGGGCGTTACAGTACCCTCTCCAAAGGCGCGGACTCGGACGCCGCCAAAAGCCTGTGGGGGGGTCTTCGGGTGGGTCCCTTTGTCCCAGGTGGGGGCTCCGGTGCGGGCCGTGCTGGTCTGATGTCACGCACCGGAGGCCCTGGACCCCTTCTTGGAACTCTGGTGCTTGGAGCAGAAGCTGGGCGTACTGGACTCATGATGCTCACTGGAACTCTGGTGCGTGGAGCAGGAACTGGTCGTACTGGACTCGTGATGCTCACTGGAACACTGGTGCGTGTGAGCAGGAACTGGTCGCACCGGACTCGTGATGCTCACTGGAACTCTGGTGCGTGGAGCAGGAACTGGCCGTACCGGACTCGTGATGCTCACTGGAACACTGGTGCGTGGAGCAGGAACTGGTCGTAACGGACTTGTGATGCTCACTGGAACACTGGTGCGTGGAGCAGGAACTGGTCGTACCGGACTCGTGATGCTCACTGGAACTCTGGTGCGTGGAGCAGGAACTGGTCGTACCGGACTCGTGATGCTCACTGGAACTCTGGTGCGTGGAGCAGGAACTGGTCGTACCGGACTCGTGATGCTCACTGGAACTCTGGTGCGTGGAGCAGGAACTGGTCGTACTGGACTCGTGATGCTCACTGGAACTCTGGTGTGTGGAGCAGGAACTGGTCGCATCGACTCGTGATGCTCACTGGAACTCTGGTGCGTGGAGCAGTAACTGGTCGTGCCGGACTCGTGATGCTCACTGGAACTCTGGTGCGTGGAGCAGGAACTGGTCGTAGCGGACTCGTGATGCTCACTGGAACTCTGGTGCGTGGAGCAGGAACAGGCCGAACCGGGCTCGGGACGTGCACTCTGGTGCGGGAGGCGGGAACAGGCCGAACCGGGCTCGGACGCGCACTCTGCGCGGGAGCGGGAACAGGCCGAACCGGGCTCGGACGCGCACTCTGGTGCGCGGGAGCGGGAACAGGCCGAACCGGGCTCGGACGCGCACTCTGGTGCGGGAGCGGGAACAGGCCGAACTGGGCTCGGGACGCGCACTCTGGTGCGGGGAGCGGGAACAGGCCGAACTGGGCTCGGGACGCGCACGGGGAGCTTGGTGCGCGGAACCGGAACAGGACGTGCTGGACTCTCTAAGCACACGGGGAGCTTGGTGCGCGGAGCCGGAACAGGACGTACTGGACTCTGAAGATGCACTGGGGACCTGGCACGTGGAACAGGGACTGGACGTGTAGAAACCACTACACGGACTGGGATCTTGGAACACGGAACTGGAACAGGACGTGTTGGAACCTCAACACGGACTGGGATCTCGGAACATGGAACAGGGATCTTGGAGCGTGGAACAGGGATCTCGGAGCGTGGAACAGGGATCTCGGAGCGTGGAACAGGGATCTCGGAGCGTAGAACAGGGATCTCGGAGCGTGGAACAGGGATCTCGGAGCGTGGAACAGGGATCCTGGAGCGTGGAACAGGGATCTCGGAGCGTGGAACAGGGATCTCAGAGCGTGGAACAGGGACTGGACGTGTAGAAACCTCCACCCGAACCGGGGACCTGATATGTAGAGCCGACACCATACCTCCAGCTAGCTCACTAACCCTGGCCTCACGGGTGAGTGGAGCTGGAATCTCTCGGACTGGGCTGTGGATTCGCACCGGAGGTTCTGCCCGTAGGACCACAGGATAACTTGGTCCCAAAAGGCGCACTGGAGACCTGGTGCGCAGAGCTGGCACCACTCTACCAGGTAGCACACAGACCTCGGCCCGACCAATGAGTGGCGCTGGGATCTCTCGCACTGGGCTGTGGACACGTACCGGAGACACCGCACGCAGAACCGGGGCAGGATATCCGGGTCCCAGGAGGCGCACTGGAGACTTAATGCGCAGAGATGGCACCACTCTTCCTGGCTGAACACTTAGTTTCGCCCGACTGATGAGTGGAGCGGGAATCTCTCGCACCGGCCTCTGAATCCCTATAGGGGAAACCGTGCGCAACACTGCATAGCACGGTGTCCCTTCGGTGCGACGCTCTCCCCAACGCTCTCTCCACAAGGCACGAGGAGTTGGCTCAGGAGTCCCTCCTGAACCGGCCAACCTCCTCGTGTGCCCCCCCCCAAAAGTTTCTTGGGGCTGCCTTACGGGCTTCCTAGCCCGGCGAGGTTTGAGAAACCTGCCTCTCACAGGATCCCATGCTCCCATCAGGTCCTCACACCTGCGCCGCTCCGCCGCCGCTGCTTCCAGTTCCTCTCTGGGCCGACGATACTCTCCAGGCTGGTCCCAAGCACTTCCATAGAAGAGTTCCTTTTCCCAAGACCTAAGCTCCCGGGTCTCTCGCTGCTTGGTCTTTTTGTGGTGGGTTATTCTGTCACGTTTATCTTCCGAAGGGACAGACCAAGACGCAGCGATGTAGCCAGAATACATATTTAATAAAGCACGGGACAGAAACAAAACAATAAACGAAGAACGAGACGTGAACCCTAACACTAAATCCTAAACAGAACACAGAACTCTAAACCTAAACACGAATGGTGAAACCTAATTAAACACGAACGGAGAAACCTAACTAGACGTGACTGGAAAACCTAACTGGACATGACTGGAGAAACCTAACTAGACACGAAAGACAAGAACCCGACTGAACATGAAGAACGTAACATAAACAATAACCCACGAAACTAAAGTGCAACTCCCAAATATATATATGGTTCCCAATTAGAGACAATGAGACTCAGCTGCCTCTAATTGGGAACCATTATCCCAACATAGAAATATACACCCTAGAACACACAAACCCTACACCAAAACTAAACCAAAACGCTCCAGCCTGTAATCTCGGGCCTGGGCGTTACAGTACCATTCAAATTACGTGGATATATTGAAGCAAAATCTCAAGACATCAGTCAGGAAGTTAAAGCTTGGTCGCAAATGGTCTTCCAAATGGACATTTAGAGCATACTTCCAAAGTTGTGGAAAAATGGCTTAAGGACAACACAGTCAAGGTATTGGAGTGGCCATCACAAAGCCCTGACCTCAACCCTATAGAACATTTGTGGGCAGAACTGAAAAAGCGCGTGCGAGCAAGGATGCCTACAAACCTGACTCAGTTACACCAGCTCTGTGAGGAGGAATGGGCCAAAATTCACCCAACTTATCGTGGGAAGCTTGTGGAAGGCTACCCGCAGCGTTTGACCCAAGTTAACTACTTAGGGAGTGGTGGGGGCTAGGTTTCAAAAAGACTTTACAGCGAAAGCACTACATTTGATTGTTTGAGGATAGCCCCTCTCATATTTTATGCATTAGCATAAATCCATAACCAAAGCGGGTCTCATAAAACGCATAAAATCTCTAATATAAAATCCCTTACCTTTTGAAGAACTTCTGCTGAGGGCTTCCCAAGTGTCCAACGAAGACATCCAATGGTTCTTCTGTTAGAAAAAGTAATTTATTATATCCATAAATCTCTGTTTGGTTGGCGCGTTATGTTCATAAAATACAGCGTCCACTCGCCCATTGAACCGTGAAGAGAACACGTTCAACCTATACCTATACACTTGTCCAAGAACAATCAAACATCATTGATAATGTATCCTTAGGAACACTTGTATGTATATTTACTATAATATTTCAACCGGATTATAAACTGGACGATAGGAAAGGAAAAGACCACAGCGCGCGCAAGCCCGTGAACGCGCCTTCTCTTCTGTTTACATCCGATGACTAGTTCGAAATTCTTCTTCTATTACCATCCAGAGCAACCTAACAACACCAAACACTGTCTAGAGACTGTTGACATCCAGTGGAAGCAAAAGGTACTGCAATCTTACTCCCATATATGGCTGTTTTCAATAGGGAGGGGTTCAAAATGAGGCAATGTGTCAAAAACACTTTTTCCAGGCATTTTACTTTGGGCACGCCAGACTCTCCAAAACCGTCACCTCCGCTCCCTAAGAAGTTAAAGGATATTACAGTTTTTCAGGTCCTGTTGATGTGATAGTCACAAACGGAGCTCGTCCAGTTTGTTCTCCAGTGATCATACGTTCGCCAATAGAATGGAGGGTAGAGGTGGATTACTTACTCGCTGACGTAGTTTCGTCTGGCTGCCCGCACATCGGGCTCTCTTACGCCATCTCTTCCTTTTCTGAGTCTCAGGGATTTTGTATTTGTATTTTTGTATTTGTATTTATTATGGATCCCCATTAGTTCCTGCCAAAGCAGCAGCTACTCTTCCTGGGGTCCAGCAAAATTAAGGCAGCTTACACAATTTTAAAACATTACAATACATTCACAGACTTTACAACACACTGTGTGCCCTCAGGCCCCTACTCCACCACTACCACATATCTACAGTACTAAATCCATGTGTATGTATGGTGCGTATGTTATCGTATGTGTGTGTGTGTGTGTCTGCATGTGTCTGTGCCAATGTTTGTGTTGCTTCACAGTCCCCGCTGTTCCATAAGGTGTTTTTTTAATCTAATTTTACTGCTTGCGTCAGTTACCTGATGTGGAATAGAGTTCCATGTAGTCATGGCTTTGTAGGACTGTGTGCCTCCCTTAGTCTGTTCTGGACTTGGGGACTGTGAAGAGACCTCTTGTGGCATGTCTTGTGGGGTATGCATGGGTGTTCGAGCTGTGGGGTATGCATGGGTGTTCGAGCTGTGTGCCAGTAGTTTAGACAGACAGCTCGGTGCATTCAACATGTCAATACCTCTCATAAATAAAAGTAGTGAGGAAGTCAATCTCTCCTCCACTTTCAGCCAGGAGAGATTGACATGCATATTATTAATATTAGCTCTCTGTGTACATCCAAGGGCCAGCCGTGCTGCCCTGTCTGAGCCAATTGCAATTTTCACAAGTCCTTTTTTGTGGCGCCTGACCAGACGACTGAACAGTAGCCAAGGTGCGACAAAACTAGGGCCTGTAGGACCTGCCTTGTTGATAGTGTTGTTAAGGCAGAGCATCACTTTATTATAGACAGACTTCTTCCCATCTTAGCGACAGTTTACAATCTTGTGTTACTCCAAACAGTTTAGTCATCTCAATTTGCTCAATTTCCACATTATTTAGTTGAGGTTTAAGGTTTAGTGGGAGTTTTGTTCCAAATACAATGCTTTTCATTTTAGAAATATTTAGGGCTAACTTATTCCTTGCCAACTTATTACGGCCTGGTCCGGGGTGAGCAGTATGTCCTTCCAAATATCTTCATCCAAAACGAGGTTAGTGATCGTTTGTCACGACTTCCGCCGAAGTCAGTCCCTCTTCTTGTTCGGGCGGTGTTCGGCGGTCGACGTCACCGGTTTTCTGACCATCATCGCACCCCTTTTCATGTGTTTTGTTGGTTTTGTCTAATTGTACACACCTGTTGTTAATTTGTGTACAAAAAAAGTTAAGATCAACGGAAAAAAACACAAAATAACAGAATTAGTCAAAAGCCTGTAAAATGTCAGCTGTCCATTGCGGCGTCATTCTTCCATCTTGTCTCTGCTTAGGCAACACACGATTCCTGTAGTCGTGCCAATTATGCTGTTTTATTCAAGGGGGAGAGAGAGACAGAGAGACAGTCAAATAACAGATGAAAGGACCCATAGAACTAATCAGATACATGGAATGAATTGGTGGTTAGATACAGAGGAGAGAGGACACAAAATCACCGTCATTAAAAAATTGGACAAATTTCAAGTTATGAACCCATTTAGAAAACGCTGGGGAACAAAACTGGAACATCACTCCAAACATTGCCACAGGTATTGGGCTAAGCCCCGTCGTACATAAACGCAGTCGTCTTCTCAAATTAATTTTTGCTAATAACTGTTTATGCTGTAACCCACAGTAGCAAGTCATCTAAACAATTTGGAAACACAGCAACATTTCCCCGTCATCCCTGCACGGCTCATCAAAGCTTGATCTATTCTGAAATATGCAGTGAAATCCTACATCTAAAATGTAGCAGATGATTCATACTGATAGCTTCTAGATTTAATGTACAGTATGTACAGCATACTGATGGCAGACTGCAGGTAGAGTGGTAATATCTCTCGGATGGATGATGATGGCTCTGACAGGGCTGTGTTGAGGTGTTCTCTTTTCGCCTTGAGTCCTTCCCACATATTCCACACTGCGATCTGACCAAATTAATATCTTGATATCAACCTGGCCAGATTGTACGATTTGCTTCAGTTCTGTCCTCACATTCTGCGATTTGCTTGTGAAGCTACGTCAGCTGACGTAGGCTACTTCAACTGCAACATAGGCTACGCCAACCGGGCATATCAAGCATGGCGTTGAAAGAACAACATCAAGCTGTTGCTGTGTTCCTATTGGTCAGTCACTGGGATCAGCTCGTAACACCAGCCACACTAAATAAATAAATAAATAAAGGCTTAAAGTTTCAGACACTGTCAGAACTTCGTCAGAGCCTACGACCGCACCTAGTGGTACTTCATTTGCAGACCTTGTCACACTGAATGAGCAAAGAAGTCCAGCAATCGCTTACGACCCATGAATCTTCCCATAACGTGGAAATTTTGTCTGGGACAGCACAGTTGTGAAGTCTGTGCAGGCCTTTACTCAACAAAGGTCATTCCCACCCGTGTGATGTCATCTATCTTTCACTCCAGATCTCTCCACTGACATGCATGGCCAGAGCCTTTATAGTTTCTGTGAAAACCTGTGTGTGTGCATGTGTGTGTGTCTGCATGTACCGTAGAGTGCTGTCCTCACAGCGGATGTGGCAACAGAGCTGAGAGGTGTGACAGACGGTGGCAGTGGATGACGTCACAGACGTGACAAAAATACTCTCTTCTTTCTGTCTCTCTTCTCCCCCTCTTATCTCCTTTTCTCTCTTCCCTGCCTGTGCTATAAAAGTCTTTAAGTCTGAGTTGTGTAAAAGTATTGAAGGGACATTGTTTTAATGAGCATTAGCTGTGTTCCTCCTACCCAGCAGCCTCGTCTATAGACCTGGGTTCATCCTAATTTAGATAATGGGAGGGAGTATGTAGGACCACAGCAGCGTCTCCAGCACACAAAAGGAAAACCACCCACAAAGAAATAGAATAGAACCAGCCACCCGCAAATACAAAGAGAAAGCCAGCAATGCACTGTAATGAAAAACTGGTATTGTCAACAGAAAAAAAGACTGAAACTTTTTACGGCAGCACATTGTAAGTTATTGTGCATTGTAGGAAAATGTTGTGGGCGTGAAAAGAATTGTTGTATTTCAAATGGTACTGTAATTCCACCCCACAGAATACAGAACCTTACTGAGTTTCTGGAGCACCAAAAACCTTTTGGCCACTACTGGGTGAATGGTATTGTTGTTTCTGGCTAATTAACATACTTTATAAGAGGTTATATATTTGTTGCACCCATGAGTGAGAATGCTGTACCAATTTAACTCCTATGTGGTTATAATGCCCCATCTATTTAAAATGTTATGTTGTTATGGTTGTTATAGAGGTGCAAGTCATATAAAACACAAAATATTTATTAATATTCTGTAATGTTTGTAACCATTTTACCTAGCAGCGAACCTGCTTGCACCAATCTCTTGTAATTATTGGAAAATTCTGTGAAATACAAACCCCTCCCCTCAACAAATTTCATTAATCCATGAATTAATAAATGCATAAATTTATTGATTCATTCCGATTACGGTAGGACTTTTTTTTACATTATAATACAGTCCATTTTACAGTATTGTACTGTTTGTCATTACACAGTACTTGCTTTGATACTGTAACCCGATTACAGTGTGTGTGTGGTGTGTGTGTGTGAGAGAGAGACCAGGCACCTCACAAACGGAGAGTGAGCCAGAAGAGCTGCAAACAATAAGTTAGCTTCTCTCGCTCTGATCAGCGTGACAAAGACAAAAGTTAATCTTCAGAAATTCAGCGGCAAGCTCTGATGCTGTCAGAAAGTCGGGACACCATAAAGAAAAGTTTACTTAATTTAAATGATACTTTCTCCATACCTAGATAGCATGTTGTCAAAGTGTGTGTGCAAGTGCGTGTGGGTGTGTCATGATGACACAATCTCTGATTGTCACAGACCTAAATGGCATCTGCTCTTGAATATGGATATCATCAGATATCCCCTTCCCCTCTGTGTTTGTGTGACTTCCTGATCTACCTATGTCAGCAGGATATCCATGGAAACCCGCAAGTTGTACTGCATATCCTAAAATAAGATATTAATATTCGATACATCGAAAGCTTTTCCATAGTGGAGTGGAGGCTGGTAGGACAGAGAGAGACAGGACAGCAGATCATGCCCCGGGCTCAACAGGGAGATACAGTACATGTCAGGATGAGTCTAAGCACGGACACGTCATAGCAACGTAGAGCCAACACAGATAGACCGGAGCTCTGATGGAGAGTGATCGGAGCCCACTCTCTATGGTAGTTCCATGGGGAGATCACACACATTACTGTCCCCACATATCCTCTACAAACACCTAAAGCCATGTCCCAAATCAGTAGAAACGTTTAGATTATATGACAATAAGAAATCATGAATGTCAGATCTTTGGGTTTTGCCTCACAACAATGTATAAAGCACAAGCACGGAGGGAGTGTGAGTATATCTAGTTCACAATTCACCGGCAATTGGTGTTGATGCGGGCATTGTGGTCTGATCAGGAATATAAATGAATAGGCCTGGGTCATTCTAGTCAATCCCTGGTTAACCGTGGGCTGTTCTAGGTCTAGTTCTTTTTTCAAATCAGGTTAAATAGGTTAACAAACCTCTTTTGATTGGTACAGCCAAAAGTATTTTAATTTACAGTACCAGTCAAACGTTTGGACACACCTGATCATTCAAGGGTTTTTCTTAATTTTTTACTATTTTCTACATTGTAGAAAAGTAGTGAAGACATCAAAACTATTAAATATCACATATGGAATCATGTAGTAACCAAAAAAGTTAAACAAAGTGTAAAACAAATCAAAATATATTTTATATTTGAGATTCTTCAAAGTAGCCACCCTTTGCCTTGATGACAGCTTTGCACACTCTTGGCATTCTCTCAAGCAGCTTCACCTGGAATGCTTTTCCAACAGTCTTGAAGGAGTTCCCACATTTGCTGAGCACTTGTTGGCTGCTTTTCCTTCACTCTGCGGTCCAATTCATCCCAAACCATCTCAATTGTGTTGAGGTCGGGTGATTGTGGAGGACAAGTCATCTGATGCAGCACTCCATCACTCTCCTTCTTGGTCAAATAGCCCTTACACAGCCGGGAGGTGTCATCAGCAAAGAACCCCCACACCATCACACCTCCTCCTCCATGTTTCACAGTGGGAACTACACATGCAGAGATCATCCGTTCCCCTACTCTGCGTCTCACAAAGACACGGCGGTTGGAACCAAAAATCTCAAATATGGACTAATCAGACCAAAGGACAGATTTTCACCTGTCTAATGTCCATTGCTCATGTTTCTTGGCCCAAGCAAGTCTCTTATTCTTATTGGTGTCCTTTAGTAGTTTTTCTTGCAGCAATTCGACCATGAAGGCCTGAACAGTTGATGTTAAGATGTGTCTGTTATTTGAACTCTGTGAAGCATTTATTTGGGCTGCAATTTCTGAGGCTGGTAACTCTAATGAACTTATCCTCATCAGCAGAGGTAACTATGGGTCTTCCTTTCCTGTGGTGGTCCTCATGAGAGCCAGTTTCATCATAGCGCTTGATGGTTTTTGAGACTGCACCTGAAGAAACTTTCAAAATTCTTGAAATTGTCTTAAAGTAATGATGAACTGTACATTTTCTTTGCTTATTTGAGCTGTTATTGCCATAATATGGACTTGATATTTTACCAAATAGGGCTATCTTCTGTATACCTCCCCTACCTTGTCACAACACAACTGATTGGCTCAAACACAGTATTAACTTTTAACAAGGCACATCTGTTAATTTAAATGCATTCCAGGTGACTACCTCATGAAGCTGGTGGAGAGAATGCCAAAAGTGTGCAAAGCTGTCACCAAGACAAAGGGTGACTACTTTGAAGAATCTCAAATATAAAATATATTTTGATTGGTTTAACACTTATTTGGTTACTACGAGATTCCATATGTGTTTTTTGAATAGTTTTGATGTGTTCATTATTATTCTACAATGTAGAAAATAGTACAAATAAAGAAAAACCCTTGAATGAGTAGGTGTGTCCAAACGTTTGACTGGTACTGTGGGATGAAGGTACTGTGTTTTTGCATGAGTAATGTAGTACACACATGCATCTGCACACCACATGCGCACACACATATTTTTCATTTTTTTTGTGTTGTTATTTTTTGTTGTGGGGGAGGTTACAGATACATTATCCATTTCAAATTATAAATGTATAAACCTTCTACCTGTCGGCTGCCAGTCCAAAAAAATCTGAATAATCAGGAAAAGAAAATAAAAAATGTGGGACTCCACCCCCAATCTCCCATCACACTCCCCCAACCCCACCCAGCCAACATGTCTCCATCCACCGAAAAGAAGTGGGCCTCCACCCCATTCCAGCAACCCCATCCGGCCAACATGTCTCCATCCATATCTAGAGTGTGTTCGGAAAGTATTCAGACCCCTTGACTTTTTCCACATTTTGTTACATAACAGCCTTATTTCAAAATTGATTAAATTATAGTTTTTTTCTCCTCAATCAAAAACTGAAAAAATGCACAAGTATTTAGACCTTTACTCAGTGCTTTGTTGTAGCACCTTTGGCAGTGATTACAGCCTCGAGTCTTCTTGGGTATGATGCTACAAGCTTGGCACACCTGTATTTGGGGGGTTTCTCCCATTCTTCTCTGCAGATCCTCGCAAACTCTGTCAGGTCTCTCCAGAGATGTTCAACTGTGGGACCTTACAGTGAGGGGAAAAAAGTATTTGATCCCCTGCTGATTTTGTACGTTTGCCCACTGACAAAGAAATTATCAGTCTATAATTTTAATGGTAGGTTTATTTGACCAGTGAGAGACAGAATAACAACAAAAAAATCCAGAAAAACGCATGTGAAAAATTGTATAAATTGATTTCCATTTTAATGAGGGAAATTTGACCCCCTCTCAATCAGAAAGATTTCTGGCTCCCAGGTATCTTTTATACAGGTAACGAGCTGAGATTAGGAGCACACTCTTAAAGGGAGTGCTCCTAAACTCAGCTTGTTACCTGTATAAAAGAAACCTGTCCACAGAAGCAATCAATCAATCAGATTCCAAACATGGCCAAGACCAAAGAGCACTCCAAGGATGTCAGGGACAAGATTGTAGACCTACACAAGGCTGGAATGGGCTACAAGACCATCACCATGCAGCTTGGTGAGAAGGTGACAACAGTTGGTGCGATTATTCGCAAATGGAAGAAACACAAAATAACTGTCAATCTCCCTCGGCCTGGGCCTCCATGCAAGATCTCACCTCGTGGAGTTGCAATGATCATGAGAACGGTGAGGAATCAGCCCAGAACTACACGGGAGGATCTTGTCAATGATCTCAAGGCAGCTGGGACCATAGTCACCAAGAAAACAATTGGTAACACACTACACCATGAAGGACTGAAATCCTGCAGCGCCCGCAAGGTCCCCCTGCTCAAGAAAGCACATATACATACCCGTCTGAAGTTTGCCAATGAACATCTGAATGATTCATGATTCAGAGGACAACTGGGTGAAAGTGTTGTGGTCAGATGAGACCAAAATGGAGCTCTTTGGCATCAACTCAACTCACCATGTTTGGAGGAGGAGGAATGCTGCTTATGACCCCAAGAACACCATCCCCACCGTCAAACATGGAGGTGGAAACATTATGCTTTGGGGGTGTTTTTCTGCTAAGGGGACAGGACAACTTCACCGCATGAAAGGGACGATGGACGGGGCCATGTACCGTCAATTCTTGGGTGAGAACCTCCTTCCCTCAGCCAGGGCATTGAAAATGGGTCGTGGATGGGTATTCCAGCATGACAATGACCCAAAACACACGGCCAAGGCAACAAAGGAGTGGCTCAAGAAGAAGCACATTAAGGTCCTGGAGTGGCCTAGCCAGTCTCCAGACCATAATCCCATAGAAAATCTGTGGAGGGAGCTGAAGATTCGAGTTGCCAAACGTCAGCCTCGAAACCTTAATGACTTGGAGAAGAGAAGTGGGACAAAATCCCTCCTGAGATGTGTGCAAACCTGGTGGCCAACTACAAGAAACGTCTGACCTCTGTGATTGCCAACAAGGGTTTTGCCACCAAGTACTAAGTCATGTTTTGCAGAGGGGTCAAATACTTATTTCCCTCATTAAAATGCAAATCAATTCATAACATTTTTCACATGCGTTTTTCTGGATTTTTTTGTTGTTATTCTGTCTCACTGTTCAAATAAACCTACCATTAAAATTATAGACTGATAATTTCTTTGTCAGTGGGCAAACGTACCAAATCAGCACGGGATCAAATACTTTTTTCCCTCACTGTATATAGACAGGTGTGTGCCTTTCCAAATCATGTCCAATCAATTGAATTTACCACAGATGGACTCCAATGAAGTTGTAGCAACATCTCAAGGATGATCAATTGAAACATGATGCACCTGAGCTCCATTTCGAGTCTCATAGTAAAGGGTATGAGTACTTCTGTAAATAAGGTATTTCTGTTTTTTATTTGAAATAAATTTGCAAGAATTTCCAAAAATCTGTTTTTGCTTTGTCATTATGGGATATTGTGTGTTGATTGATGAAGAAATACATTAATTGAATAAATTTGAGAATAAGGCTTAACGTAACAAAATGTGGAAAAAGTCTATGGGTCTGAATGCTTACCGAATTTCCCGTATGTGTTGAGCTTTTTGGATTGTTTATTTGTACTGTATGTGTTGGTCTTTACCTGAGATTATTCTTTACAGAGTGTGTCTAGTCCTCAATTGTTACTTGACTAGCACCATTCATTCTCGCTGTTGATACTTCTCATGTCAAACTTCTACTAGTAACTGTATCCATGAGTGAATTGAGAGAGTGAGGTGATTTCCATCTTAGAGCCAACTTATTTTTTTGCAGCAGTGCTGCCTGCCAGCAGTAATCTTCTCTGATTGGTTGAGAAATTTAAGGGAGCTATCATCGTTAAGTAACATAATAGATGCAAAGAATTGTATATTTATATTCATTCACTTCTAAATTATTTTTGTAAATTTGCCCCAGAAGCATTTAACTGCAGGGCACTCTCACGTCATATGGAGGAATGTGCCTACCAAATTTAGGGTACGCAGTGAAGAGTTGGGAGTTTGGGCCAATTCAATTGTAAAACATTTCCTTGGTGTTAAATACAGTCTGTAAATAAACCTAAAATGTGTAAATTGATGGTTCGAATTACGGGATGCCAAGGTCATATTTTTTCATATTCTATTCCAGTTAAAAGGTTAGTTACATTCAATTAGATCTGTGGACCAACTCCGAATATGCGCTTTCCAAAAGTTGTTTATATATTATAGAGATCAGTCTTTTCGGGAGCACAGATAATTTATTTATAAATGCCATAATTTAATGGTTCTGTAGTTGGGCTTCCTAAGGGACTCCATAGGCCAGAATAGCTGATCTATGTTGTAAATATAGAAGAAAGATTTGCCTGGTAATGTGTATTTCAAATGTTGGAATGTTCTCAAACTATTACTCTCCATAATATCGGCAAGGGTACCGATTGCACATTTTGACCATTGGGGGAATGCAAAAGGCTGCCCTCCAGATCACAAGGTGTTGTTGGTATTATATGGGCATGCCATTTTGATTCCCAGTTACATTGTTTTTCAATTTTGCGCCAAATAGAAATTGTGTAAACAATTCTGTTAAAGTTTCTGTCAATGTTTTTTTCTAATTAAGGAAATATATATCTATTCCCAAATATTTAAAATGGAAACTGATTGGGATTCCATAAGTAGAAATGGAGTCTTCCAATGGGTCTTTAGAGGTAGTAGGGCAGATTGTTAGATTTATTTCAGAACTTCAGATGGATCTGGATCTCTTAAGGATCGTACCTTTTATTTCCAATCTTTGTCTAAAATGACATACCCAAATCTAACTGCCTGTGGCTCAGGACCTGAAGCAAGGATATGCATATTATACAATTTGAAAGAAAACAAATGTGAAATTAATGTAAGAGAATATAACACATTAGATCTGGTAAAAGTTAATACAAACAACAAAAAAAATCGTTTTTTCTTTTTTGTGTTCCATCATCTTTGAAATGCAAGAGAAATACCATACTTTCTGATATGAGTCTAGGTGTCATTTAGATTTTGTGTGTGCAGTGTGTGCGCAAAGTTTCAGACTGATCCAGTGAAGAATTACATATCTGCACAATATTTTGTATCAAGTTGTAATGAACACAATGGGAGACAGAGAGCTGGTTTCAAGCGCAAGGCGCAGCAGGTGGTTATTTGGACCACAGGAGGAGGCAGGTAGCTGGGTCCAGGGGCAGGCAGAAGGTTATACACAGGGGGTCCAAAAGGGCAACAGTAGAAAGAACTGAACTAAATAGTGTCTGATAATGACATACAGGTGTGTGAACAGGTGATCAAAATTCAGGTGATTGGGATCAGGGGAGTGAGCTGCATTCAGGGGATCTATGTGTTTGAGAGTGTGAGCTGAAAAGTGGGCTGGAAAGTGAGCTGCGTTCAGGGGATCTACGTGTGAGAGTGTGAGTTGGTGGCAGACGTTACACAAGCCATGTGTTTGCTCAAATGTGCCCGAATTGGTCAATTGATACATTTTCAAATACATAACTATAGAGAACATACAAAAATGCTATGGTAATAAAAAATGTAAGTTTACACACTCCCAGGAATGTCATACATAATGGATTATTAGCTTATATATTAACTTTCACACATCTGGATCGCCGGGCGGTGTGGGTGTGGAGCCAGAGACAGCAGTGGGGTCAAACTGTAGACCCCAGTTCCTACATTTGAACATAAAATGGATTTGTTTAAACAAAACTATGCTACATTTTATCTCTGGGACACTCAGGATGACGAATCAGAGCAAGATTACTGAATGTAAGTAGATTTTGATTGGTTGTCGTGATAAGTGTTTTGTTGTTGTGCACTCTGCTCAAACAATAGCATGGTCTTTTTTTCATTGTAATAGCTACTGTTAATTGGACACTGCAGTTAGATTAACAATAATTTAAGCTTCCTGCCCATATAAGACATGTCTATGTCCCGGAAAGTTGGCTGTTGTATACAAGGTCATTCTAGTCACATTAGCGTACGTTAGCAGAGGATAATGAGATTATGTATTTGTATCTATTAGGGATCTCCATTAGCTGCTGCCAAGCCAGCATCTACTCTTCCTGGGGTCCAGCACCATTAAGACAGTTATAAACAGTTTAAAATATTACATGACATTACATTTAATAACTCTTTAACTACATTTAGTGTGTTCCCTCAGGCCACTACTCCACAATCATATATTTAAAATACAACATCCATGTATACATGTGTCTAGTGTGTGTCTCTTCACAGTCCCTGCTGTTCCGTTTTTAAATTTGATTCTACTACTTGCATCAGTTACCTGATGTAGAATAGACTTCCATGTAGCCATGCCTCTATGTAGTACAGTGCGCCTCCCATAGTCTGTTTTTGACTTGGGCGTTGTGAAGAGACCTTTAATGGCATGTCTTGTGGGGTATGCATGGGTGTCCGAGCTATGTGCTAATAATTTAAACAGACAGCTCGGTGCATTCAACATGTTAAATATTTCTTACAAAAACAAGTAGTGATGAAGTCAATCTCTCCTCTGCCCCATTAGAGATTGACATGCATATTTTTATGTTAGCTCTTTGTGTACATTTAAGGGCCAGCCATGCTGCCCTGTTCTGAGCTAGTTGCCATTTTCCTAAGTCCCTCTTTGTGGCACCTGACCACAAAACTAGGGCCTGTAGGACCTTCCTTGTTGATAGCAGCACTTTATTATGGACAGACTTCTTCCCATCTTAGCTACTGTTGCATCAACATGTTTTGATCATGACCGTTTACAATCGAGGGTTACGACAAGCAGATTAGTCTCCTCAACTTGCTAAATTTCCACATGATTCATTACCAGATTTAGTTTAGGTTTAGGGTTTAGTGAATGATTTGTCCCAAATACAATGCTTTAAGTTTTTGAAATACTTAAGACTAAGTTATTTCTTGCCACCCATTCTGAAACTGACTGCAGCTCATTGTTAAGTGTTGCAGGGATTTCACTCGCTGCAGTAGCTGACGTGTGTAGTGCTGAGTCATCTGCATACATAGCCACACTGGCTTTACTCAAGGCCAGTGGCATGTCATTAGCAGCGATTGAAAAAAGTAAGGGGCCTAGACAGCTGTCTTGGGGAATTCCTGATTAAAAGTTGTCAGACCCTGGTGGCTTGTCATTGTTGATAGACAACAATAATTTGTTCACTTCTTCCACATTCATTTTACAGAATTCTAAATTACCATGCTTGTCTTTCATAATTGGATCAGTTATACTTGGATGTGTAGTGTCAGCACTCCAAGGCTTTTTACTATCATTCTTGATGTCATTCATCTTTGTTTCATAGTGTAGTTTCTTATTCTTTGTATTTAGTTTAGTCACATGATTACTCAATTTGCAGTACATTTGAGAATTGGTTGTGCAGACAGACTTATTTGCTATTCATTTTGCCTCATCCCTCTTAACCATACCATTTTTAAATTCCTCATCAATCCACAAGGATTTAACCATTTTTACAATCATTTTCTTAATGGGTGCATGCTTATTAGTAACTGAATAACTGAATAAGCAAATTCATAAATGTGTGAAGTGCAGCGTCTGGTTGCTCCTCATTATACATCACATCAACAACATAGGAATCACTGCAAAACGTATTGTTCAGTATGACCTCTTATACACTATATTAGGCCCAGCCTTTGAAACTTTGGTTTATGGCTACTATATTGTGATTACTACATCTGATGGATTTGGATACTGCTTTAAAGCAAGTTTCTGCAGCATTGGTAAATATTTGATCAGTACGTGTTGATGATTTAATTCCTGTGCTGTTTGTAACTACCCTGGGGGTTGACTGGTAACCTGAACCAGGTTGCAGGCTCTAGTTACAGTTTAAAGCTTTCTCTTGAGTGGGCAGCCTGATGAAAGCCAGTCAATATTTAAATCACCCAGAAGATATACCCCTCTGTTAAAATCACATACATAATCAAGCATTTCACACAAGTGAGTTTCAGAGATTGTCAGAATATGAATGTCATCTGTTAAAGTTATTGATTTAATGAACCTTGTTTCTTAAGCTACATGTGTTAACGTGGGCTATTTTTAGCACTTTTCTGGGAGGATTGATTGTTTTAATTGCTTTACAGAGAAGCTTAGCGGAAGTAGACATGCTCATGTTATTTATGTTACTGCAGCGTGAGCTTCACACAGTAGACTTCCTACTAGGGCACACCGCCTCAGTGCTAACAGTATAAGGTTCATAGGCGCATGATTACTCTGTACAATAGCTGTAAGATCATTAGAGACATTCAGGGCAGTTAGAGGGACATACATTAGGTTACTTACATTGTGTCTTCCAATGCCCCTGGGATAATGTACATTTGCTGGAGAATTATGACAACTCAGCAATGGTAGGGATTAACTGAGCTTGGGTCATTGATAAGTCATTGTCTCAACGCGGCCTTATAATGCTGTGAAGGGATCCAGGAACCCAAATGATTTGGGTGGATCCCATCCTCCTTGTAAAACAAGCTTTGTTTCCAGAAGGTATCAAAATGTTCAATAAATGTTACACCCGCAGAGCTGCAAAAGTATTGTAGGCAGTTAAGGAGGGCTGAAAGTCTGCTGAAATGTTCAATGCCACAATGTAGGGAGGGCATAGGGCCAGATATTATGGGGCGGTTGTTGGTGTCAAGCAGAGACCTAATCAGTTCTTTAAAATCCATCTTCAGATTTTCTGAGCTGCCCTTCAAAATGTGATTGAATCCCACATGAACTATGATAGACTCAATTTCCTGACACTGGTTTAAAATGTTTGGCAGCAGCTTGTTGAGGTCCTGTACATGTGCTCCTGGATAACACACATTTTTGCTCCAGGAACTGAGATATTTCTACCCCTCACACAATTTGTTGAACCTAACACAGGCTCACAAGAAGCAGGATAGAGTACGCCCGCTGCTCCCGGAGATAGGTCCAGACCTCCCACAGCAGGCAGTGCCCCATCAGACCCAGAGAGAGGGAAAGGAGCCAAGCTTTACGACGAAGCCGCTGGTGAAGTCAGCGTAGTTGGAGTCAGCACAGCCATCTCAGACACAGGAAATCCCAGCGATGAAGGCGCAGGTAGATCAGGCACCAGTGCAGCGAAGCTATCTGCTCCGACCTTCTCGCAGTCACTCGCGCTTAGCCTTCGGTTTTCACGACTTGTGACATGGGACCAGCGATGATTGGATCAATCTTCTTGCTGTTTTCCATCTACTCCACTACTAGATGGAGGAGGAGAATCAGATGGAGACAACTTCCTTGGCAGGCAAGTTCCAGGTAGCACAGGCCATTTGGATAGGGACAGACGACAAGGCGGGGAAACATCCATCAGGCCCGAGCGGCGTCCAGCCACAGGAGTTTCCATTTCTGATGTGGAAAAAAAGCATGAACATTGCAGGTGTTTCCGATTGGACATTTCAGCCACAATATTTTGCTAAAGTCTGTGCATGTGCACGTGTCTGCTCCTGACATGCACTGCCCCCATTCCCAGCTATGCCTGAGGGGGTTTGGGAGGGAAGATAAGGGCTGAGCTTCCTAGTTTTCAGTTTTCATAGTAACACAACACATTGCAGAGCAGGAGAGGAAAGTTGGAAAGATGGGAGGGGACAGAGGAGAAGAGTTTATAGAGGAGAGGAGAAGAGAGGATGGTGGGCGATGAGGGGTTAGTGTGTTATATAATATGAGAGCACCCCACCAGATCAGGGACCTGGTCTAGAGAGACACCCTGAGGGCTGGGGCTCAGCCAGTACAGAACCTCTCTCTCTCAGCCTTCTCTCTCTCACTTGCTCTAACTTTCTCTCACTTATCACATTCCCTGTTCTCCTCCCTGTTTTTCTCACGTCTCAATTTTCCTCCCCCTCGCTTTCGATCACTTTCACTGGCTCTCTCTTTCTATTTATTATACTCTCTATTTCCCTCTCCCTCCTTACATCTCTCTTTCTCTTTCTCGTTCTCCCTAGCAGAAGGCTCAGAGGGTTAGTCTTGTCACTGGCCACTCCACCAGTCTAGAGAGAATTACATTTTGCTTCCTTTCAGAGGCAGACTGGGACCAAAAATCGTCCCTGGCATTTTTAACACAACAGACCATTTAGTTCCACACCAGCTAATTCTGGCGGTCTCCCCACAATCTGAGCTAGCTAGCTAACGTTATACTGCATTTCCTACTAATTATTTGCCTTTTTTTTAAAAATGTAATTGTATTTCCAAGCCACTGTAATGCACTTTGGATGAATTCTTTATCAGCGCCAATTGACAATGTATTGAGTAAAATGCTCAGTCCGGCATCAGTCCTAATACGGATGTTCAAAACAATATTGTGACGAAACACGCAACCCATGAATTAGGATTGAAACGTGAAGTAAACTGGTTTAATGTCAAGGGGAAAAGTTAATAGAATTGTGAATGTTGCAGAGTAGCTATCAAGTTCTAAAATGTGATGTGGTATTATATTTCACAGTGAATGACTACTGGGGTTGACAGTGTTATTTCTTGAAGGCTGTCTTGGATCCACTGTGGTGTGTGATGCTCTTTAGCTGTCTGTCTACCCAGGGTCTCTAACACAATGATGTGGACATTTCTTTAAATCAAGGATAACTAAACCAAGCACGGCAATCTATCGAACAAGGCAGATTAGGGGATTTGCAAACCATGCAGCCAAACTGATTGGACTAGTTCTGACAAGAGCAGAATGACACTAAATTCAATACTCAATATTTTGCCTTTGATTATGTGATTAGAAAACGAGAGTGGTTGAGACTTGCATTATTGTGTTGGGGTGTGAGAGTGTTCAGGGGGCTCTCAGGCAATGTGTGTGCGTATGCGTGTGGGACTGTGTATGCGTGTGGGTGTGTGTGTGTATGTATGTGAGTGCGGGATATCATTGATGGTGTGCCAGAAGATGAGATCTGTCAGTGTCAGCTGTTCCTGCTGTGCCACAGGGCGGCAGGTAGCCTAGCGGTTAAGAGCGTTAGGCCAGTAACCAAAAGGTTGCTTTTTCGAATCCCGAGCCGGCAAGGTTGAAAAATCTGCCATTCTGCCCTTGAGCAATGCAGTTAACTCCCCAACAACAGGTGCTCCCCAGCTTCCGATGACATGGACTTCGATTATGGCAGCCCCCTGCACCTCACTGAATCAGAAGGGTTTGGTTTAAATGCAGAAGATACATTTCAGTTGTGCAACTGACTGGGCATCCCCTTTCAAAGACAATTTTTTTTTATTTAACCTTTTTAACTAGGCAAGTCAGTTAAGAACAAATTATGATTTACAATGACAGCCTTGGAACTGTGGGTTAACTGCCTTGTTCAGGGGCAGAACAACAGATTTTTACATTGTCAGCTCAGGGATTCAATCTAGCAACCTTCGGTTACTGGCCCAACTCTTCAACCATTAGGCTACCTGCCGCCCAATATAGAGTAATACACCTTTTAATAAATATCCCTGGGTTTGTGTGTGTGTGTGTGTGTGTGTGTGTGTGTGTGTGTGTGTGTGTGTGTGTGTGTGTGTGTGTGTGTGTGTGTGTGTGTGTGCATATGCATGTGTATACGTGCATGCTTGTGTATACTTACATGCTTGTGTGTGTGCCAGTGTACCAGAGGAAGCTACAGGAGAACGGGCTCATTGTAAAGACTGAAATGGAATGAATGGAACGGAGTCAAACGTGGTCTCCGTATGTTTGATGTGTTTCATGCCGTTCCATCAATTCCATTCCAGACATTACAATGAGCCCGTCCTCCTATAGTTCCTTCCACTAGCCTCCTCTGGTGTGAACGTGCATGTGTATATATATATATGTGGGTGTGTGTGTGTGTGTGTGCATTTGTGTGTGTATGGCAAATTGATTTAGGCCTAGCTGTTTATCTCTGCTTTTGCTCGGTAACTCCAAATTCAAGTTTGATTATGTCCACGAAATTGAAATTGCACATTCACTTTTGTCCCCAAAATGAGACATGGGATGGGGAATGTTCAGTGTTTTTCCTGCGAGAGACCCAGAAATAGAGCTTTTGTTCCACTCTATTTTGTCTCTATTTTGTTTTAGAAATGGTTTTCCTATTCTCTGGAAATGGCAATGATTATACATCATAAATCACCTAATTCTGATTATTTTATTGGGCTCAAATGGGTTGTAAAGGACCTTTTTGATAAAGGCTATTCTAGTGAGATTCATCTGAAATGATGAAATGTGGTGGTCCAAGTTAGATTTTCCTGTTGATCCTTAAAAAGATTGGATTCTGTCCCAGTGAGATTTGGGACGGCTGTTCTGCCCCAAGGCTACGGTTAATGGCGTCAGATGCGAATCGCTGTGTGTCCTCGGCTAAAAGTGTGCTATTTAAAATGAATCACCATCATTTTTACCTTATTTACACCAATAGAATCATCATAAGAGAGAGAGAGAGAGAAAGCGAAAGACAGAGAGCGGGAGACAGAGACAGAGACAGAGACAGATAGAGAGCAAGGTGAAATGGAAAAGGGAGGGGAAGTATGTATTATGCCATGACTCTTTTTATTATCAAGAATGTATCCCCCCATTCCTCCACCCACCGAGTCGGACCGCATAAGAAGCAATTTCACAGCTCTCAGAGTCGTGCCACCTCAACACCTGAAACTAAATTGCACACTGTTCTAAAAAGCCATCATAGCATAGGACAGTACGGCACAGCACAGCAGAGCACACAGAAAGCCATATAACAGACTGGAGCCATATCATCACACAACTGTACACTATACATGGTGCAGCACAGCCCAGTCAATAGCATAGTATCTCTGGTTGTATGGATGTGTGGTGTGTAATGCAGGGGAACCATAGTGAACAATGAAATTGTAAATCCATCAAAGGAGAAAATTGTGTTTGTCTCATTGGCAAGGCTAGTGTTCACAGAGCAACAGAACGTTTTTTAAATAGTTTTGCAACAGAAGATGAAAATGTGTGTTTGTTATTGGTAGTCCCTACCTGTTTCAGTCTGTTTTCTTCTGTTTGGTGCCAAATGAACATGACCCAAGTGGAGATATCTGGTATATCATGCTGCAAGGACACTGATGACTTTATTTGTTTAACCTCTAAGGGATCGGTGATCCCCCTCCCGCCCACAGGACGGTTGAGCTAATGTGCGCTAATGTGATTAGCATGAGGTTGTAAGTATCAAGAACATTTCCCAAGACATAGACATATTTGGTATTGGCAGAAAGCTTAAATTCTTGTTAATCTAACTGCACTGTCCAATTTACAGTATCGATTACAGTGAAATAATACCATGCTATTGTTTGAGGAGAGTGCACAGTTATGAACTTGTGTCAATGTATCAGTAAACCAATTAGGCACATTTGGGCAAACTTGATACAACATTTTGAACAGAAATGGTTAATTGGATCAGTCTAAAATGTTTCACATACACTGCTGCCATCCAGTGGCCAAAATCTAAATTGCGCCTAAACTGGAATAATACATTGTGTCCTTTCTCTTGCATTTCAAAGATGATGGAACAAAAACAAACAATAAAACTTATGTTTTTTTCTTTGTATTATCTTTTACCAGATCTAATGTGTTATATTCTCCTACATTAGTTTCACATTTCCACAAACTTCAAAGTTTCCTTTCAAATGGTTTCAAGAATATGCATATCCTTGCTTCAGGTCCTGAGTTACAGGCAGTTAGATTTGTGCATGTCATTTTAGGATATATATTTTTTTTTTATGGTACGATCCTTATTAATGTTGTCCAGGGCATATGCAGATGCAGGAGTGGTGGTGTGTATGCTCATGTGTTATGTTTGATGTGTACTTGTTATCTTGCATGTAGGAATCCACATTGATTCCCTGCATTTCAGTTTAAGCACACACACACACACACCAGGAGGGCTGTTTCCATGGTTATTTCCATGTATTACCAGGATATGGATATCCAGTATCTTTTTATCCTTTGCTCTCTTAACCAACCTTTCCCGCCAACATGCTGCTTCATAAGTAGGGTTACTTGCACTGACTGTTCGAGGCCCTGTCACTCTCCCTGTCTCTCATTTTCTCTTACATTCACTCAATCATCTCTCGTTTACTTTCTCTCACTCTCATACTGTACATTGTCTCTTTCTTACATTCCTTTATTTCACATGCACTCTCTCTCTCTCTCTCTCTCTCTCTCTCTCTCTCTCTCTCTCTCTCTGTTCTCTGTGAGGGGTCAGAGTTATCCCCTCTCATGTTCTCAGACAGAATGGCCTTGCCACTCCTGATTAGTGGTCGCTTGGGCAATCGCCTAGCACGGCTTAGTGAAGGCCTATGGGAAAGAGAACTGCTTATTCTACCCTCAGGAGATGGATTGGAAACGACGGGGCTAAAAAAAGCACTCTCTATCACACACACACATGTAAACACACACACACACACACACACACATGCACATACACACACACACACACATACACACATACACACATACACACCACGTATTTACTCTTCTTATCTTTCCGTTTGATGTGGCATGGTACATTCATTGTAAGGTGATTTAAGGGGCTGGCTAATCACACCTTGTTGCCAAGGATTAATGTGTGTTTGTTGTGGTTGGCAAACAGCCTATAGTCAGGGTTTTAGTAAATGCCTTCCCCTCGTCTCTGAAAGAGGGTCTTTGTGGCCTGTTCGGATTGCACACACTTGTTTATGACTAGCCAATGAAGTCTGTCTGTAACTCAGCATACACACGGGCTGACACAATGAACACAGCTCTCACTCATGCTTATGCTGTTAGCTAGCCCACTGACAGATTAAGATCACCCATCTTCTCCTCTATCCATCGCTCCCTGATTTTTTACAGTATCTTCAACTTCATATTACCATCTCCGTCCTCTTTACACTTCCTCTCCACTTTTCTCCACCTGTTCTTACTGTCTGGTTCATCTCCTTAGCAAATTAGAGAATCAGTTTCTGATATCTTATATGATAACACTTTACAGTACTTACAACATAACCTTTCCTGTGTATGTGTGGGTTTGTGTGTGTGTGGGTTCCCAGTGCATGATTTATATACTGAACAAAAATATAAACGCAACATGTAAAGTGTTCATCCCATGTTTCATGAGCTAAAATAAAAAATCCCAGAAATGTTCCATACGCACAAAAATCTTATGTCTCGAAAATGTGTTTACATCTCTATTAGTGATCATTTTTCCTTTGCTAATGTAATCCATCCACCTGACAGGTGTGGCATATAGATAAGCTGATTAAACAGCATGATCATTACACAGGTGCACCTATTGCTGGGGACAATAAAAGGCCACTTTAAAATGTGCAGTTTTGTCACACAACACAATGCCATAGATGTCCCAAGTTTTGAGGGAGCTTGCAATTGTTATGCTGACTGCAGGAATGTCCACTAGAGCTGTTGCCAGAGAATGTAATGTTCATTTCTCTACCATAAGCTGCCTCCAGCATCGTTTTAGAGAATTTGGCAGTACGTCCTACCGGCCTCACAACCGCAGACCACGTATAACCACGCCAGCCCAGGACCTCCACATCCAGTTTCTTCACCTGCAGGATCTTTTGAGGGGGTTGGGGATGCTGAAGAGTATTTCTGTCTGTAATAAAGCACTTTTGTGGGGAAAAATTCATTCTGATTGACTGGGCCTGGCTCCCCAGTGGCTGGGCCTGGCTGCCAAGTGGGTAGGCCTATGCCCGCCCAGGCCCATCATGCACACCTGCCCAGTCGTGAAACCCATAGATTAGGGCCTAATGAATTTATTTCAATTGACACATTTCCTTATAGGAACTGCAACTCAGTAAAATCTTTGACATTTTTGCATATTGTGTTTATATTTTTGTTCAGTATATACATACCTTGATACACTTTAGGTGTTAGCCCATTCGGTCACGCAAATGTTCTCATAAGACAAAAACTATCCAATAGTGGTGATGATTATAGGTTGTTTAAAACATTCACCAGATGTTACAAGAACGTTCCCAGAACACATTTAGTCTGTTCTTTAAAGGTTCCCAGAATGTTTCATTAGGTTGTGGGAGCATTGTGTGAAACTGTCCAGTGCTGAATAATAATGTATCTATTAGGTTGCAAAAAACATTTGCCTAATGTGGCAAGAACAGTCCTAAAACATTTTTTTAATGTTATTTAAAAGTTCCTAAAACATTTATTTACGTTGTGGGAACATTGTGAGGATATGACAAGAGATTAACAAAACACTAAAACTGTCCAGTTGTGTTGACATTCAGATAATGTTTGTATCAGAGTGCACAAAACATTTAATTAGGTTGTGGGAACAGTGTGGGTACATTACAAGATATAGGTTACTAAAACCCCAAATACAGTGCAATTCGGATAGTATTCAGACCCCTTCACTTTTTTTAGATTGAGGGATATTTTTTTTCATCCATTTTAGAATAAGGCTGTAGCGTAACAAAATTTGGAAAAAGTGAAGGGGGCTGAATACTCTCCGAATGCAATGTATGCTCAGCTGTGATGACATTCAAACAATGTTTAACTTAAGTTGCACAGGACATTCCCTTAATATTGTAAGAATGAAATAAGTCTGTTTTTAGGACGTTCATATCATATTTGTTTAACAAACTAGTAAATTTATGTTTATGCAATATACATTTTATCTTGTCTTGGAGGTCCTCAATACATTTCAAGAACGTTTATAAAATCTCATTTTTAAATTTGACCTAATATAAACATCAACGTTCTCAGCATGCAAGTTAAAGCAGATTGGAAAACATCCCCATTATGTTTCCAGATTTATTGGCAATTTACATTTGAGGACTATTGGTGGTGGTATAGAGACACATGGCATTTTCATTTAATTCACAGAACAATTAAACACCATTTATTAATCATACAAAGACGACCATATTTTTTACGCTTCATACGTTGACAATCTGCACATATGGGGTTTGAACTTGCAGTGTTTGTTTCCCAGTTCTTTTATCCTTTGCGCCACCAAGTATGCACTCTTGCGTCTCTTTATTTTTGTTGATATATAGCAATGGCAGTATGGTCAATCAGGAATTCCATGCCTTTTTAATCTTCTCAGACATAACTAACTCAGCGAAATACTGGTAACAGGGTTAGCCATCACTTCACCCATCCTCTTTATATGCTGGGTACTTCTGGACCCATATTTACAAGGTATCCAAGACTATGATTGCTGATATAGGATCAGGATTTTGCTTTTCAGATCATGAAAAATCAGTCTGAAACAGTCTGGAAAAGTCTTGGTGCAGTGTAAAAAATATGGTTGTGTTTGTATGATTAAATGCTGTTCAAATGTCCTATGAATTAAATGAAAATGCCATGTGTCTCTAATATCACCTACAATAGAGTCCTCAAATGCAAATTGACATTAAATCTGGGGAGAAACATAATGAGGATGTTTTCCAATCTGCTTTAATTTGCATGCTGAGAATTTTAGATAACATTTTAATACAAGATTTTCTAAATGTTCTTGAAATGTATTGAGGACCTCCAAGACAAGGTAAAATGTATATAGCATGAACATCAAGGGAATATTATTTTTAACCAAAAACTAATTTGTTATGAACTTCATACAAACATACTTATTTCATTCTTACAACATTAAGGGAATGTATTGTGCAACCTAACTTAAACATTGCATGAATGTCATTAAAACTGAGCATATTTTGTGCTTTTGGGAACATATCTCTTGTAATGTACTCACACTGTTCCCATAACCTAATTACATGTTCTGGGAACCTTTAAAGAACTTGTGTCAGCATTCTTACAACATTAAAGGAATGTTTGTGCACTCTGAGACAAACATTTATCTGAATGAAGCATAACTGGACAGTTTTGGGAACATCTCTCATGTCATGTCCACAAAATGTTACCACAACCTAATGAAACATTCTGGGAACCTTTAAAAAATTGACTAAATGTGTTCTGGGAATGTTCTTGTAACACCAGGGGAATGTTTTTGCACCCTAAAATAAACATTGTAGAATTATCTGCACAACTGAACAGCTTTTGTGTTTTGGGAACATATCTTTTGAGATGTCCCCACAATGTTACCATCAGACTGTTCTCACAACCTAATTCTGGGAACCTTTAAAGAACAGAGAACATGTCTTGTAGGAAGGTTCAGGCAAATATTTTATACAAACATTCTATAATCATCACCATGAATGGACAGTTTTCATGTTACGAGAACATTTGCCATGACCTGGGATGTTCTGGGAACTTTCACTAAACCAGTTTTGGTTTGCTGGGAAAACATTACTTGTACATTGTGTTGTTACATTATCTGGAAACCTAATGATATTTTTTATGGAATGTTCTGTGGTTATTGTTAAAGATGTTTTGCACAACATCTTTGGTCATTTAGCAGACACGCTTATCCAGAGTAACTTCATCTTAATCCAAGATGGCATAGCAGTCAGACGTCTTTTGTCCTCGTCCTGTAGTGTCCAGTGTATATATTTTTTTATATCTTATCTTCGCATATCTTTTTATATATTTTTCTAAAACTCAACTTCAAAATACTCACCTGCAACCCGCCTCACCCAATGTGGTGTGGATCTGTTTTTTTTCTCCAAGTATTATCCACCTTGAATCTGGAATCCCCCAACAGAAGCTAGCCAGAAGCCCAACCGGGCCTTCACGACTGGACTACCGACGTTATCTGCCAGAGGGGGTTATTCAACCGGCCATCCGTCGCGACGTCACCTGAACGCCCATCAGCTAACTGCGGCCCGCTAGCGTTTGCTGTCTAGAGCTTATCGGCTGCTAGCCTGTTACAGCTAGGGTCCCATTTTCCGAATTTTCGCCTGTCTGACGTGCCCAAAGTTAAATGCCCGCCACTCAGGGCCAGAAACTAGGATATTCACATAAAGTGTGAAGTCTGAAGTCTGACACTCTGAAGTGTCTAAAACCATTAAGATATAGTCTGTGGGTATACCAGAACAGATATAGCAGGCAAAAACCCGAGAAATTTCTGTCCGGAATTCCTTTTTCTGTTGCCCTCCTCTCACTTTGAAGGCCTGGTAATATAAATCAATGGGGAATAGGACACAGGTTGCAGTACCTATGGCTTCCACTGGATGTCAACAGTCTCTGGAAAGTGTCTGGAGGAAAAAGCCCTGAGGGGATCCTTATAGAAGAAGAAAGACTACAGGAATGGAAAAATGTAAACAACTGTGCACGTTCACGAGAACGTGAACGCGCCCAGCTTTCTTTTCCTTTTATAACGTTTCAGTTACCATCCGTGTAAAATATGATCGCTATTATTCATAAAAGAATACATAAGGATGCATTATTAATGATATTTGATTTGTTTGTGAAAAGATGAGAGGTATAACTTGAACGTGATCCCTTCACTGTAAAACGGGCGAGTAGACTGACAATGCTTGGTGGAGTAGCTGAACATAACGTGCCAACAAAACTGAGATTTATGGATATAATGAATTACTTTTTCTAACAAAAGAACCATGGATTCTCTTGTTTGGACACTTGGGAAGCCATCAGCAGAAGTTATTTGAAAGGTAAGCGATTTATATTAGCTGTGATATGGACATTTTGAGAACCGAGCTGGATATGAATTTCTGCTAATGAGGAAAATATGTGAGGTACTAGCCTCAAACAATCAAATGTGGTGCTTTTGTCGTAAAGCCTTTTTTGAAATCTGACAACGCAGTGATATTGCCAAGAAGCAGAGCTTTTGATGGCTATGCAACACTTGTATATCGAAGCATTTTAGATATTACGAATTTTTATTTTGAATTTGCCGCGTTATGTTTGCTCTGAAAACGATCCCGCTAAAGGGATCCGTGCGCAAAGAGGCTAGCTAAATAGGTCCATCGGACAATTTCTTGGGCCACTATACCTATTTGCCAATTGGACTGGTCCCCTTTACCACACGGAACCCACTAATCCATCACTACTGGTCTACCGATGGAAACGCACGAGGAGGCTATAAACAGACTTCCTCTGTCTTCTGCTAGCTTGTTAGCCGGCCTGCTAGCCTTCTGCTAGCTGGCAACCCCGGGCCCGGCTAGCTGTCTGAATCGCTGTGTCCCCAACCAGCCTCACTACTCACTGGACCCTTATGATCACTCTGCTAAGCATGCCCCTCCTCAATGTCAATATGCCTTGTCCATTGTTGTTCTGGTTAGTGTTTATTGTCTTATTTCACTGTAGCCCTGCTCAATATACCTTATCCAACCCTTCAGTTCCACCACCCACACATGCGATGACATCACCTGGTCTAAATGTTTCTAGAGACACCGTACCCTTATCCTACTCCTCCTCTGTTCCTCTGGTGATATAGAGGTTAATCCAGGCCCTGCAGTGCCTAGCTCCACTCCTATTCCCCAGGCGCTCTCATTTGTTGATTTCTGCAACCGTAAAAGCCTTGGTTTCATGCATGTTAACATTAGAAGCCTCCTCCCTAAGTTTGTTTTATTCACTGCTTTAACACACTCTGCCAACCCGGCTGTCCTAGCCGTGTCTGAATCCTGTCTTAGGAAGACTACTAAAAACGCTGAAATCTCCATCCCTGACTACAACATTTTCAGACAAGAAAGAACGGCCAAAGGGGAGCGGTGTTGCAATATACTGCAGAGATTGCCTGCAGAGTTGTGTCTTACTATCCAGGTCTGTACCCAAACAGTTTTAACTTTTACTTTTAAAAATCCACCTTTCTAGAAACAAGTCTCTCACCATTGCCGCTTTCTATAGACCACCCTCTGCCCCCAACTGTGCTCTGGACACCATATGTGAACTGATTGCCCCCCATCTATCTTCAGAGCTCATGCTGCTAGGTGACCTAAACTGGGACATGCTTAACACCCCAGCCATCCTACAATCTAAGCTTGATGCCCTCAACCTCTCACAAATCATCAATGAACCTACTAGGTACAACCCCAAAGCCGTAAACACGGGCACCCTCATAGATGTCATCCTAACTAACTTGCCCTCCAAATACACCTCTGCTGTTTTCAACCAAGTTCTCAGCGATCACTGCCTCATTGCCTGCATTAGTAATGGGTCTGCGGTCAAATGACCTCCCCTCATTACTGTCAAACGTTCCCTAAAACACTTCAGCGAGCAGGCCTTTCTAATCAATCTGGCCCGGGTATCCTGGAAGGATATTGACCTGATCCCGTCAGTAGAGGATGCCTGGTTATTCTTTAAAAGCGCCTTCCTCACCATCTTAAATAAGCATGCCCCATTCAAGAAATATAGAACCAGGAACAGATATAGCCCTTGGTTCTTTCCAGACCTGACTGCCCTTGACCAGCACAAAAACATCCTGTGGCATTCTGCATTAGTATCGAACATCCCCCGTGATATGCAACTTTTCAGGGAAGTCAGGAACCAATATACACAGGCAGTTAGGAAAGCCAAGGCTAGTTTTTTCAAGCAGAAATTTGCTTCCTGTAACACAAACTCAAAAAAGTTCTGGCATACTGTAAAGTCCATGGAGAATAAGAGCACCTCCTCCCAGCTGCCTACTGCACTGAGGATAGGAAACGCTGTCACCACCGATAAATCCACAATAATTGAGAATTTCAATAAGCATTTTTCTATGGCTGGCCATGCTTTCCACCTGGCTACCCCTACCCCGGTCAACAGCCCTGCACCCCCCTCAGCAACTCGCCCAAGCCTCCCCCATTTCTCCTTCTCCCAAATCCAGTTAGCTGATGTTCTGAAAGAGCTGCAAAATCTGGACCCCTACAAATCAGCCGGGCTAGACAATCTGGACCCTTTCTTTCTAAAATTATCTGCTGAAATTGTTGCAACCCCTATTACTAGGCTCTTCAACCTCTCTTTTGTGACGTCTGAGATTCCCAAAGACTGGAAAGCAGCTGCGGTCATCCCCTTCTTCAAAGGGGGAGACACTCTTGACCCAAACTGCTACAGATCAATATCTATCCTACCCTGCCTTTCTAAGGTCTTTGAAAGCCAAGTTAACAAACAGATTACCGACCATTTCGAATCCCACCGAAACCTTCTCCGCTATGCAATTTGGTTTCAGAGCTGGTCATGGGTGCACCTCAGCCATGCTCAAGGTCCTAAACGATATCATAACCACCATCGATAAGAGACATTACTGTGCAGCCGTATTCATTGATCTGGCTAAGGCTTTCGACTCAGTCAATCACCACATCCTTATCGGCAGACTCGACAGCCTTGGTTTCTCAAATGATTGCCTCGCCTGGTTCACCAACTACTTCTCCGATAGAGTTCAGTGTGTCAAATCGGAGGGCCTGTTGTCCGGGCCTCTGGCTGTCTCTATGGGGGTGCCACAGGGTTCAATTCTTGGGCCGACTCTCTTCTCTGTATTCATTAATGATGTCTCTGATCCACCTCTACGCAGACGACGCCATTCTGTATACTTCTGGCCCTTCTTTGGACACTGTGTTAACTACCCTCCAGACGAGCTTCAATGCCATACAACTCTCCTTCCGTAGCCTCCAACTGCTCTTAAATGCAAGTAAAACTAAATCCATGCTCTTCAACCGATCGCTGCCCGCACCTGCCCGCCCGTCCAGCATCACTACTCTGGACGGTTCTGTCTTAGATTATGTGGACAACTACAAATACCTAGGTGTCTGGTTAGACTGTAAACTCTCCTTCCAGACATACATCAAACATCTCCAATCCAAAATTAAATCTAGAATTGGCTTCCTATTTTGCAACAAAGCATCCTTCACTCATGCTGCCAAACATGCCCTCGTGAAACTGACCATCCTTTACAAAATAGCCTCCAATACTCTACTCAACAAATTGGATGCAGTCTATCACAGTGCCATCCGTTTTGTCACCAAAGGCCCATATACCACCCACCACTGCGACCTGTACGCTCTCGTTGGCTGGCCCTCGCTTCACACTCGTCGCCAAACCCACTGGCTCCAGGTCATCTACAAGTACCTGCTAGGTAAAGCCCCACCTTATCTCAGCTCGCTGGTCACCATAGCAGCACCAACCCGTAGCACACGCTCCAGTAGGTATATCTCACTGGTCACCCCTAAAGCTAATTCCTCCTTTGGCTGACTTTCCTTCCAGTTCTCTGCTGCCAATGACTGGAACGAACTACAAAAATCTCTGAAACTGGAGACACTTATCTCCCTCACCAGCATTAAGCACCAGCTGTCAGAGCAGCTCACAGACCCCTGCACCTGTATATAGCCCATCTGTAAATAGCCCAACCAACTACCTCATCCCCTACCGTATTTATTTATTTATCTTGCTCCTTTGCACCCCAGTTTTTCTACATTGCACATTCATCTACTGCACATCTACCATTCCAGTGTTTAAATTCTATATTGTAATTACTTTGCCACCATGGCCTATTTATTGCCTTACCTTCCTTATCTTACCTCATTTGCACTCTTTGTATATAGATTTGTTTTTCTACTGTATTATTGACTGTATGTTTGTTTTACTCCATGTGTAACTCTGTGTTGTTGTATGTGTCGAACTGCTTTGCTTTATCTTGGCCAGGTCGCAGTTGTAAATGAGAACTTGTTCTCAACTTGCCTACCTGGTTAAATAAAGGTGAAATAAAAATAAAATGAATAAAATAAAATAAAAATAAATAACTTAATCCTTCCGCAGACTTTGGTTTGGCTGGCGCCTCGCTCAACATGGCTAGGCGAACCGAATGAGTGGGCTCGCATACTCCCTTAAAATACTTTTGCTTGATAAACAAGAAAAAAAGCGGCAATAGTACTATTTGTCCATCTTGAGATGCCTTAGCTAGTATACATTTCCTCAAAATTGTCATTAATATCGACCTTTTTGATCTTAGTAGTGCATTTTTACGTCTAACTAAGATGTTTGGTTCAGTGACTCTCAAGTGAATTTATTTTTTATGAAATGTTTCTAGTTGAATGACAACAAACCCTTAATTGAAGAATCCCTACTGTTGACCAATCACCGACAAAAGAGGCTTAGACTTCGGCTACCGACTTCGGCTACCGACCTCGGCTACCGACCTCGGCTACCGACTTCGGCTTGCCTTGAGAAAAAATGTAGTCTACATGAACAGCCGAAAAATGCCCTTGCCGAAGACCAAAAGGAACAAAACATCACAAAATGTTGTAATATATGCACAAACTGTTCTTCACTGTTTCGGGATGGGAAGCATAAGGACGCCTTTAAAGTCAGCGCATTCAACTAAGGTAGATAAACAACAACATATCACAGTCATAGCATGTAAAACGTTTTTGTAACCGTTACTGAGAATGTTATTGCTGTTCGGGCTGATTACTTACAAATCTATTTCTGACATTGGCAAATTTCTATTTCCTTTGTCTGTGTGTTTGTGTGTTCAATCACTTGGAGGGCATGGTTTTCTGTCATAATCATGCATGTACTGTACAGTACAGTGCCTTCAGATAGTATTTATACCCCTTAACTTATTCCATATTTGTGACCAATCGCCTCAACAACAAACCTCCGCTTTGACATTATGGGGTATTGTGTGTAGGACAGTAACAAAAAAACACTTAATTTAATCCATTGTGAATTCAGGCTGTAACACAAAAAAGTCAAAGGTTGTGAATATGTTCTGAAGGCACTGTACATGGCCTCATGCTTACTATGAGTGTGGGAGAATGTTAATATGTATGGTATAGAGAATGGTCCCAAGGTAAAGCAGAGTTCATGGCCCTTCATGCGTACAGCTAATATCATACAAATTGAATTAGCTGGAGCACTTCTCTGAAGTGGCCACCTCTTCTCTAGAGGCCATAGTTCAGGAAAGGTCTGGGTGAAGTACATACAGTAGCTCACTCATGACATATTGATGACAGGCATCAATATAGCAGAGAGTCTGCTGGAGGTCTGGATTGGCAGTATGTTACTCACAGAACAGCTGATTCAAAATCAAATCAAATTTTATTTGTCACATACACATGGTTAGCAGATGTTAATGTGACTGTGGCGAAATGCTTGTGCTTCTAGTTCCGACCATGCAGCAGTATCTAACAAGTAATCTAACAATTTCACAACAACTACCTTATACACACAAGTGTAAAGGAATGAATACGAGTATGTACATATAAATATATGGATGAGCGATGGCTGACCGGCATAGGCAAGATGCAGTAGATGGTATAGAGTACAGTATATACATATGAGATGAGTAATGTCGGATATGTAAACATTATATACAAAATTGTTTAAAGTGGCTAGTGATACATTTGTTACATCCAATTTTATATTATTTAAAGTGGCTAGAGATTTAAGTCAGTATGTTGGCAGCAGCCACTCAAGGTTAGTGATGGCTGTTTAACAGTCTGATAGACCTCTCACTGGGAGATGTTTGCAACCCAGTCCTCTAACCCAGTCCTCTTTAACGCAATGACCTTAAGGCTTTGTATTTAGGTCAAAAAGTGTATTAATTTGCAGTGCCTTGTTGCACACAAGATGCAAGTATTCTGTATATTTGTATTCTTCTTTCCACTCTGTCATTTAGGTCATTATTGTGGAGTCACTACAATGTTGTTGATCAATCCTCAGTTTTCTACCATCACAGACATTGAACTCTATAGCTGTTTTAAAATCACCAATGGCCTACTGGTAACATCCCTGAGCACTTTCATTCCAGTTCAGAAGGACGACTGTATCTTTGATGTGTCTAGGTGGTTTAATATGTAATCCACAGCATAATTATTCACTTGGCCATGCTTAAAGAAATATTCAGTGTCTGATTTGTTATTGTTACCCATCTACAAATCACTGCCCTTCTTTATGAGGCTTTTGAAAAGCTCGCTGTTCGTTGTAGTTGAATCTGTGCTTGAAATTCAATACTTGACTGAGGGACCTTACAGATGTTATGTGTATGGGGACAGAGGAAAGGTTAGTCATTCAAAAATCATGTAAACCCCTTTTATTTCACACAGAGTCCTGAACTCTGTGTGAGAGTCCTGAACTAATTTAGGCTTGCCTGGACAAAGGGCTGAGTACTTACGCAATTACTATATTGTTTGGGTTATGAATTTCTTATTTATAAAAAAACATATATAATTTTTCTTTCACTTTGACATTACAGACTATTTTGTGTACATTGTTAACAAAAAAATGACAATTAAATCAATTTTAATCCCACTTTTTAACACAATCAAATGTGAAGAAATCCAAGAGGGTCTGAATACTTTTGCAATGCACTGTAAGTTATGTTCTAATGCGTGTCTGTACATGTGGGACTTGAACCATCATGATGTATTTCAGATCATCTCTTGGAAATGTTCCCCATTAAAACAGCTTCCAGGTGTTGTCACATGTTATTGTCCACCTCTCCCCACTCTGTGTAAAAGCATTCAGGTCACAGCAAAATAAACTGGATGGAAGACAACAGTTTGGTGTTTTGTGTGGGGTAAAAGGATCTTGAGGCACATTGGAAAATGGCGCCGGAAGAAATGGCAGCAGTTTTACGGGCGCCCAACCAATAGTGCAACCAATTGTGCTATTATGTGGGTTTTTCTGCATTATTTGTAACTTATTTTGTACATAATGTTTCTGCAAACGTATCTTACAGCAAAAAAGAGCTGCTGGATGTCAGGACAGCGATCACTCAGCTCGGATTAGACAAAGATTTTTTATTAAAAAAACAGGACGCACAAGACATTCTCTAAACACCCGACAAGGCCAACATCCCCGTTATTTGCAAGAGGAAGAGACACAGATACAGAGGACACAGCCAGATGCCTGGTGAGGACCCGCATAAGGCGAGTGGGAAAGCTGCCGTTACCGTCAATATTACTCGCCAACGTGCAATCATTGGACAATAAATTAGATGAGGTACGATCACGAATATCCTACCAACGGGACTTCAAAACTGTAATATCCTATGTTTCACGGAATCGTGGCTGAATGACGACATGGATATTCAGCTAGCTGGATACACGCTGCACCGGCAAGATAGAACAGCACACTCCGGTAAGACGAGGGGGGGCGGTCTGTGCATATTTGTAAACAACTGCTGGTGCACGAACTCTAAGGAAGTCTCTAGATTTTGCTCGCCTGAAGTAGAGTTTATTGTGATAAATTGCAGGCCACACTACTTGCCTAGAGAGTTTTCAGTTTACCACCACAGACAGATGCTGGCACTAAGAGCCACACACAGTCCGCTGTATAAGGAAATAAGCAAACAGGAAACCACTCAACCAGAGGCGGCGCTCCTAGTGGCCGGAGACATTAATGCAGGGAAACTTAAATCAGTTCTCCCAAATTTCTATCAACATGTTAAATGTGCAACCAGAGTGGAAAAAATGATAGATCACCTGTACTCCACACACAGAGACGTGTACAAAGCTCTCCCTCGCCCTCCATTTGGTAAATCCGACCACAAGTCTATCCTCCTGATTCCTGCTTACAAGCAAAAATTAAAGCAGGAAGCACCAGTGACTCGGTCTATAAAAAAGTGGTCAGATGAAGCAGATGCTAAACTACCGGACTGTTTTGCCTTCGCAGACTGGAACATGTTCCGGGATTCTTCCGATGGCATTGAGGAGTACACCACATCAGTCACTGGCTTTATCAATAAGTGCATTGAGGACGCCGTCCCCACAGTGACTGTACGTACATACCCCAACCAGAAGCCATGGATTACAGGCAACATTTGCATTGAGCTAAAGGGTAGAGCTGCCTCTTTCAAGGTGCGGGACTCTAACCCAGAAGCTTACAAGAAATCCTGCTATGGCCTGCGACATACCATTAAACAGGCAAAGCGTCAATACACAGCTAAGATTGAATCATACTACACCGGCTCCGACGCTCCGTCTTATGTGGCAGGGCTTATAAACTATTACAGACTACAAAGGGAAGCACAGCCGCGAGCTGCCCAGTGACACGAGCCTACCAGACAAGCTAAATCACTTCTATGCTCGCTTTGAGGCAAGCAACACTGAGGCATGCATGAGAGCTTCAGCTGTTCCGGATGACTGTGTGATCACGCTCTCCATAGCCGACGTGAGTAAGACCTTTAAACAGGTCAAGATACACAAGGCTGCGGGGCCAAACGGATTACCAGGACGTGTGCTCCGGGCATGTGCTGACCAACTGGCAGGTGTCTTCACTGACATTTTCAACATGTCCCAGATTGAGTCTGTAATACCAACATGTTTCAAGCAGACCACCATAGTCCCTGTGCCAAAGAACACTAAGGCAACCTGCCTAAATGACTACAGTCCCGTAGCACTCACGTCCATAGCCATGAAGTGCTTTGAAAGGCTGGTAATGGCTCACATCAACACCATTATCCCTGAAACCCTAGACCCACTCCAATTCGCCCAAACAGATCCACAGATGATGCAATATCTATTGCACTCCACACTGCCCTTTCCCACCTGGACAAAAGGAACACTTATGTGAGAATGCTTTTCATTGACTACAGCTCAGCGTTCAACATCATAGTACCCTCAAAGCTCACCACTAAGCTAAGGATCCTGGGACTAAACACCTCCCACTGCAACTTGATCCTGGACTTCCTGACGGGCCGCCCCCAGGTGGTGAGGGTAGGTAGCAACACATCTGCCATGCTGATCCTCAACACTGGAGCCCCCCAAGGGTGCGTGCTCAGTCCCCTCCTGTACTCCCTGTTCACCCACGACTGCATGGCCAGGCACGACTCCAACACCATCATTAAGTTTGCAGACGACACAACAGTGGTAGACCTGATCATCGACAATGACGAGACAGCCTATAGGGAGGAGGTCAGAGACCTGGCCGGGTGGTGCCAGAATAACAACCTATCCCTCAACGTAACCAAGGAGATGATTGTGGACTACAGGAAAAGGAGGACCAAGCACGCCCCCTTTCTCATTGATGGGGCTGTAGTGGAGCAGGTGGAGAGCTTCAAGTTCCTTGGTGTCCACATCACCAACAAACTAGAATGGTCCAAACACACCAAGACAGTTGTGAAGAGGGCGCGACAAAGCCTATTCCCCCTCAGGAAACTAAAAGTATTTGGCATGGGTCCTGAGATACTCAAAAGGTTCTACAGCTGCAACATCGAGAGCATCCTGACAGGTTGCATCACTGCCTGCTACGGCAATTGCTCGGCCTCCGACCACAAGGCACTACAGAGGGCCAAGTACATCACTGGGGCTAAGCTGCCTGCCATCCAGGACCTCTACACCAGGCAGTGTCAGAGGAAGGCCCTAAAAATTGTCAAAGACCCCAGCCAACTCAGTCATAGACTGTTCTCTCTACTACCGCATGGCAATAGGTACCGGAGTGCCAAGTCTAGGACAAAAAGGCTTCTCAAAAGTTTTTACCCCCAAGCCATAAGACTCCTGAACAGGTAATCAAATGGCTACCCGGACTACTTGCATTGTGTGCATTTGTGTCATATCATTATCTGCTCTCTCCACGCCCAAGTACAGTATTGACATGGAAGCTGGTGATGCTGGCCAGCCTATGGATGAAACTGAGGAACTGAACTCATTCTATAGGACCATTAGGCGAGTGTGTCTGCATGATTTCTCAGCTCTCATTGGCTATTTGAAAGTCATTGCTCGCAGATTAGCAGCCTTCCTGACCTCCCATTCTGACCATGGATTTTGACTGTCACAAATGTTGTATAATATTCCCAGTGGAAGTTCTGTCAAAATCTCAAGATCAATTTACCACATTGAATTCTCAAAACGGAGAAAATTTTGACTGTATTTTGTCCATTATGTACCTGGCCACACTGCCATACTCATACTCATGGGTTGCGACGAGTCTAGATTTTCTCAGATGGTCTGTCTATTTAGCTAAGGCAGCCACTGTAATTTTATGCTGCCCTATATTAAATACACATAGGCCAATGTGTATGTCTAACGCAGGATACGTTGCCAAATTAGATTTTTTTCCCCCAGCCATTTCTTCGGATGGAAAGTTGCTCAGAGGGCAGGTCTGTTGGGGGTAGCTGGCGAGGTCAAGCTGTTACACTGCTCTTTTGAAGTGCTAGTTTATATCCTGTCTGTGCTTGGTCTGCTAATCCAGGGATTATACAGCTTTAAAAGTAATATGGGCAGGTTTTAATTAGCCTGAACAGGGGGGAAACTGGTGAAATAACACTCTAATAATAGTCTAATCTGCACTAAATTAAAATCCTACTCAAACAAACACTCGTACACAGACAATTGAGAAATACACAAACCACACATGCATAAACTAAACACACATATGAACACAAAATTGTACTATGGCCTTCTGAGTTATGACCTGCTTACACAAAAAAACAAAGAGCCACACAAATTCAAACACATGCACATGCACACACACAAACACATACACTACCGTTCAAAAGTTTGTGGTCACTTAGAAATGTTCTTGTCTTTGAAAGAAAAGCACATTTTTGTCCATTAAAAAAACATTAAGTTGATCAGAAATACAGTGCAGACATTGTTAATGTTGTAAATGACTATTGCAGTTGGAAACGGCAGATTCTTTATGGAATACCTACATAGCCGTACAGAGGCCCATTATCAGCAACCATCACTCCTGTGTTCCAATGGCATGTTGTGTTAGCTAATCCAAGTTTATCATTTTAAAAGGCTAATTGATCATTAAAAAAACCTTTTGCTATTATGTTAGCACAGCTGAAAACTTAAATAAGCAATAAAACTGGCCTTCTTTAGACTAGTTGAGTATCTGGACCATCAGCATTTGTGCGTTCCATTACAGGCTCAAAATGACCAGAAACAAAGATCTTTCTTCTGAAACTCGTCAGTCTATTCTTGTTCTGAGATATGAAGGCTTTTCAATGCGAGAAATTTCCAAGAAACTGAAGATTTCGTACAACGCTGTGTACTACTCCTTTCACAGAACAGAGCAAACTGACTCTAACCAGAATAGAAAGAGGAGTGGGGGGCCCCGGGGCACAACTGAGCAAGAGGACAAGTACATTAGAGATTCTGGTTTGAGAAACAGACGCCTCACAAAAAAATGTAAAGATGCAGGAGGAATGCTTGACGCCATCTGTCAACCATGGTGGAGGCAATGTGATGGTCTGGGGGTGTTTTGGTGGTGGTAAAGTGGGAGATTTGTACAGGGTGAAAGGGATCTTGAAGAAGGAAGGCTATCACACCGTCTTGCAACGCCATGCCATACCCTGTGGACGGTGCATAATTGGAGCCAATTTCCTCCTATAACAGGACAATGACCCAAAGCACTGCTCCAAACTACGCAAGAACTGTTTAGCGAAGAAGCAATCAGCTGTCTATAATGGAGTGGCCAGCACAGTCACCGGATCTCAACCCTATTGAGCTGTTGTGGAAGCAGCTTGACCGTATGGTACGTAAGAAGTGCCCATCAAGCCAATCCAACGTGTGGGAGGTGCTTCAGGAAGCATGGGGTGAAATCTCTTCAGATTACCTCAACAAATTGACAACTAGAATGCCAAAGGTCTGCAAGGCTGTAATTGCTGAAAATTGAGGATTCTTTGACAAAAGCAAAGTTTGAAGGACACAATTATTATTTCAATAAAAAAACATTATTTATAACCTTGTCAACGTCTTGACTATATTTCCTATTCATTTTGCAACTAATTTCATGTATGTTTTCATGGAAAACAAGGACATTTCCAAGTGACCCCAAACTTTTGAACGATAGTGTATATGGAGGTAAGAGGAAAGAGAGATAATGTTATAATAATCTGCGCTAAATCCAAGAAGGTCCCCATTAGGCCGTCTCAGCAGTTCTTGAAGGTGTCAGGATTGTTATGTGCTGCTCACTCCTACCAATGGCTGTGGAGACCGGAGGCAGACAGGTGAGCACCAATAGAGAGGACACACTTAATATCTGAGTGACGTGATGCCCTGGCTAATATGGCCTCTTGCCACTCAGCTCTCCCTAGTGGGCAATCTCCTTGACAGAAAGCTGTCCACTGCCACAACAGTGATAACTGGGAAGAAGGCCCATTAAGGCATTCATGGTGGAGAGAATACTTGTAGTGTTGTTACAGTAAATAAACATCTGCAGTTGTGTTGTTGTCACAAATGTACTAATTGTGCACGTTTGTATGTGACTGTATTTGTGTGTGTGTGAGTGTGTGGAATGATGATGGAAATGAGCAGAGTTCTCAATCTGATACAGTAAAGAGGGATTTATTACTTTTGGGGCGTCTGATTGGATAGACCGGGGGGGTGAGAGAAAGGAGATTGTCAAGGCTGTGGAGTTTCAGCAGTGGGTCTTTCTGATCAGGCTAATCCCCCTATAGTTCCACATGCATACACATACACCAGAGGAGGCCAGTGGGAGGAGCTATAGGAGGACGGGCTCATTGTATTGGCTGGAATGGAATTAATGGAATGGTATCAAACAAATAGAAAGTACATGTTTAACTCGTTCCATTTATTCCATCCCAGCCATTACAATGAGTATGTCCTCCTGTAGCTCCTCCCATCAGCTTCCTCTGACACACACACATTCCAGTGGGCTCATAGGGCCACAGTGGCTCTGGTTTAGCCTTAAAGCCTTTAGATTGTGGGGTGGTCTGGACAGGACTGGGGTCAGGGTCCAGCAAGAGTGTGAGGTTTAGAGAGATAGAGATGCCCTCAGCACTGGCCCTGCTTTTCACAGAACGCTCCCAGCAATGCAGCACAGCAACACACTCAGGTAAGTGACTAAGGTGTCTGATTCAGGAGGGCTGTTTTTGATCTACCTTATTCTAACTCGAGTCCCTAGTGAAGGTTCTGTTGCGTAAACCTACTGGTTTCTAATAATAAATCATCACTTTTTAATGGATTTTCATTGTCCTCCAAGAGAGGCTAAATAGGCCTATCTCTCGCAGCTAATGTAGTCTCGAATAACAGCACAAAAATAACACTTTCTCTGTGCAGAGACATGATAGGAGAAACTGTTGTGAATTCTCACATGTGCTGGGTTTTATTGAAGGATATTTTGATGTAGTTTAGACATAACAACCACAAGAAAAGGAAAATAATTGGTACTACCTTTAACAGAAGGTTTTAGATGGTCTTTAATCCACTGTCATTTCTCTTTATTCCATTAACTTTTCTATATTCAGTTTATGTAAATTCATTGCAGTAATTTGTATTCATTAGGAAATTAAATGTTACTTTATTTTTGTCAGGAGATTCTGTTTCATTTGAGGTATTACTTTTCTTTATAAAACCCTCATTACCATTTCCTGTTCTCCATGGCCTCTAGTGGCTTTCATTTGAATAATTTATGTACCTTTCTACAAGCATAATATATACAATATTATGTGAGCTTCAAATACAAACTGTTGTGGACACAAGAGAGAACATGAAAGATAATTATTTTTATATTTCACATACTGTTCTGACCATCACTCATATTTAAATCATCTATAGGTGTAATATTTTAATTTGATCACTTGTCACAGAAAATGTTCCTGTGCAGCAGGAAATGCAATAGTGTAGTGTATTTAAAATGTCAAACTTGATTTGCCCTAACAAAAAATGTATCACCCCCAACAATTTTTTTTTATGACCAATAAAAACGTGGTTCATTATTATCCACATAACAATTCACATTTACTCTTGCTTCAGGATTATTTTCCTGCTGTGAAAAACTGGTCAAATTAAGATAATACTTCTTCCCAAAACAAGTGTTTCACTATACAGCATGCTAAAGTGCATCTTCCTCAGCCATGAGTAGGGTTGCAACATTCCTGGACCTTTCAATAAATTCCTTTGTTTTCCAGAAATCCTGGTTGGAGGATTCCTGATTTACATCTTATTCCCTCCTGATTCCCGGGAATCCAAGAAAACCAGGGGATTTATTGAAAGTTCCAGGAATGTTGTAACCCTAGTCATGAGTTGCCTAACTGGGACAGTCAATTAAAATAAGATGCTCAGCCAAAAAAAATTTCGCCAGACCATCATGAAAGAAGCACAATGAAAATTGGTTAATTGGAATCTTCCACTATTTGCATTTGTCAAAAAAAAAAAGGAAAAGTAATTGAAAAGACAAAGACAATTCCAAAGGCATTTTGCTCTTTATTAAATGCACATGGTGATTAAAACATTTGAAGTGCAATTGATACAAGTAGCTAAGCATCTAATCCTTTGGCTCACTGCTTCTGCCAGAGGTCCAATTAGTAAAACCAGGAGCATCTTCCAAAATCTGTTTGACAGCAATTAAGTTACAGAGAATATCTTCACACAGTAACAAAACAGAGGAAGAGAAATCCATAATTTCAGTTCTATTTTCAGAGTTGAAATATGATTCTCTTTTATTTTTTGTATTTTTATTAAGTTAAGTCAAACCTCATAAACAAGACCAGCGAGACAGAGACAGAGAAAGCCTGGGATGAAAGATAATGTTCAATATACTGTACAGTATGTACAAATATAGACCACATACAGGGATAGAGATTAAAGGGAAAGAGCACAAAGAAAATGGGTAGTGGTGGGTCTTGTGGTCTCTGTGCCCTATTGTATCCCAGTTATGGTTTTCTGTTGTTCGAGGATTTTTGTTGATTTCCCTGTTGTGTGATTTTCTGATCTTATCTTATGTTGTGTTCCTCTGCTCCCACCGTGCTTTTACAGAGAACACGAAAACATTGTCAGTCTCATGCCATCGTTGTTACACCTACTCCCATCAGAAATTGTAGGGATCTACTTTGTGCGCAGCAGTGTATGAGCACATTGGTCCCAAACTGTCTGGTGGGGGGGGGGGGTCTGCTCGCTGAGTCAGGTTGACCCGTCTAAAGTAGCCCCCCCTGCCCCTCCCTTTCCCATGGCTTGACTTGTTCAGAGTAATGGTTAATCGTGGGAAGTCTGGTGTCAGGGTAAGTGTGCCTGTGTGGAGTTCGGCCTGCCAGGCGGTCGGGGAGTTGGAGGTCGTGCCGGCAGGGATTTTGGCATGCCGTGGGGTGACAGGGCCAGTCAGGCGGAGAAACAGCGTGTTGTTCTTTTTCCGACGGAGGGGAAAGCCCTGTACAAGCAGAGTGGGTTGGGAATAGGGGGGGTGGGATTTCTCCAAGAATAAAAGCCAGAGAAAAAAAACTAATATTTTGCTGTGTGGTGTTCTTGCCATAGCTGCTGCGGGTTAAAGGGAGGCTCGGTTCCCATCCTGCTGTGTCTTTTAGCCGTCCCTTCCCGCAGTTGGGAGGCGCCGTGTTCCGGACTCCCCTACTGTCATGCACAGTCCACAAAACCTCATGCCAACTAACACTTTCTGTGTGGATGGGGTCTATGCAATCATCAAGTAATCTAACAAATTCACAAAAACTACCTTATACACACAAATGTAAGGGATGAATATGTACATATAAATATATGGATGAGCGATGGCCGTGCGGCATAGGCAAGATGCAGTAGATGGTATAGAGCAGTATATACATATGACATGAGTAATGTAGGATATGTAAACATTATTAAAGTGGTGTTATTTAAGGTGACTAGTAATACCTTTATTAATTCCATTTATTCAAGTGGCCAGAGATTTGAGTCTGTATGTTGACAGCAGCCTCTCTATGTTAGTGATGGCTGTTTAACAGTCTGTTGGCCTTGAGATAGAAGATGTTTTTCAGTCTCCCGGTCCCAGCCTCCCCTTCTGGATGATTGTGGGGTGAACAGGCAATTGCTCGGGTGGTTGTTGTCCTTGGTGATCTTTTTGGCCTTCCTGTGACATCGGGTGCTGTAGGTGTCCTGGAGGGCCGGTGATCAATCAATCAATCAAATGTATTTATAAAGCCTTTCTTACATCAGCTGATGTCACAAAGTGCTGTACAGAAACCCAGCCTAAAACCCCAAACAGCAAGCAATGCAGGTGTAGAAGCACAGTGGCTAGGAAAAATACCCTAGAAAGGCCGGAACCTAGGAAGAAACCTAGAGAGGAACAGGCTATGAGGGGTGGCCAGTCCTCTTCTGGCTGTGCCGGATGGAGATTATAACAGAACATGGCCAAGCAGGGTCAAATAATGGCCAGCAGGGTCAAATAATAATAATCACAGTGGTTGTAGAGGGTGCAACAGGTCAGCATATCGAGAGTAAATGTCAGTTGGATTTTCATAGCCGATCATTCAGAGAATCTCTACCCCTCCTGCTGTCTCTAGAGAGTTGAAAACAGCAGGTCTGGGACAAGGTAGCATGTCTAGTGAACAGGTCAGGGTTCCATAGCCGCAGGCAGAACAGTTGAGAGAGAGAGAGAGAGAGAGAGAGAGAGAGAGAGAGAGAGAGAGAGAGAGAGAGAGAGAGAGAGAAATGTATTGGATTAAAAACTTCTTTTTTTATCTGGAGAGCCTTGCGGTTGAGGGCGGTGCAGTTGATTATTTTCCTGGCACCACACTCCGAGGGCTCTCACCCTGTAGGCCGTCTCGTCATTGTTGGTAATCAAGCCTACCACTGTAGTGTCGTCTGCAAACTTGATGATTGAGTTGGAAGCGTGCATGGCCACGCAGTCATGGGTGAACAGGGAGTAAAGGAGAGGGCTGAGAACACACCCCAGTGTTGAGGATCAGTGTGGTGGAGATGTTTCCTACCTTCACCACCTGGAGGCGGCCCGTCAGAAAGTCCATGACCCAGTTGCACAGGGTGGGGTCGAGACCCAGGTTCTTGAGCTTATTGACGAGTTTGGAGGGTACTATGGTATTAAATGCTGAGCTGTAGTCAATGAACAGAATTCTTACATAGGCATTCCTCTTGTCCAGATGGGATAGGGCAGTGTGCAGTGTGATGGCGATTGCATCGTCAGTGGACCTATTGGAGCGCTAAGCAAATTGGAGTGGGTCTAGGGTATCAGGTAGGGTGGAGGTGATATGCTCCTTGACTCGTCTCTCAAAGCACCTCATGATGACAGAAGTGAGTGCAACACGGCAATAGTCATTTAGTTCAGTTACCTTAGCTTTCTTGGGAACAGGAACAATGGTGGCCATCTTGAAGCATTTGGGGACAACAGACTGGGATAGGGATTGATTGAAAATGTCCGTAAACACACCAGCCAGCTGGTCTGCTCATGCTCTGAGGGCGCGGCTAGGGATGCCGTCTGGGCTGGTAGCCTTGCAAGGGATAACACGTTTAAATGTTTTACTCACGTTGGCCACAGAGAAGGAGAGTGCACAGGCTTTGGTAGCGGGCCGTGTCAGTGGCAGTGTATTGTCCTCAAAGCGAGCAAAGAAGTTGTTTAATTTGTCTGGGAGCAAGACATCGATGTTCGCGATGTGACTGGTTTTATTTTTGTAATCCGTGATTGACTTTAGACCCTGCCACATACGTCTCGTGTTTGAGCCATTGAATTGCGACTCTACTTTGTCTCTATACTGACGCTTTGCTTGTTTGATTGCCTTGCACAGGGAATATCTGCACTGTTTGGTTTCAATCATGTTTCCAGTTGCCTTGCCATGATTAAAAGCGATGGTTTGCGCTTTCAGTTTTGTGTGAATGCTGCCATCAATCCACGGTTTCTGGTTAGGAAATGTTTTAATAGTTACAGTGGATATGACATCTCCGATGCACTTGCTAATAAACGCGCTCACCGAGTCAGCGTATACATCAATGTTGTTGTCTGAGGCTATCCGGAACGTATCCCAGTCCACATGATCGAAGCAATCCTGAAGCGTGGAATCCGATTGGTCAGACCAGCATTGAACAGACCTGAGCACGGGCGTTTCTTGTTTTAGTTTCTGTCTATAGGCTGGGAGCAACAAAATGGAGTCATGGTCAGATTTGCCGAAGGCAGGGCGGAAGAGGGCTTTGTATGCATCGCGGAAGTTTGAGTTTTGATACAGAATGATACAGAATGCTAGCAGCCCATGTCGCGCATTCAATATGTTTAGGAAGTCTCGTTCTCAGGTTAGCTTTGTTATAATCCCGGCTACAATAAATGCAGCCTCAGGATGTATGGTTTCCAGTTTACATAGAGTCCAGTGAAGTTCTTTCAGAGCCGACGAGGTATCTGCTTGGGGGGGATATACACGGCTGTGACTATAATCGAAGAGAATTCTCTTGAAAGTTAATGCGGTCGGCATTTGATTGTAAGGTATTCTATTTCAGGTGAACAAAAGGACTTAAGTTCTTGTATGTTGTTGTGATTACATAAGGCATACACCCCTGCCCTTCTTCTTACCAGAGAGATGTTTGTTTCTGTCGGCGCAATGCATGAAGAAACGAGTGAGCCATGTTTCCGTGAAACAGAGAATGTTACAATCTCTTATGTCTCTCTGGAAGGCAACTCATGCCCTAATTTCGTCCACCTTGTTATGTAGGGATTGGACATTGGCGAGTAATATGCTCGGGAGCGATGGATGGTGTGCTCGCCTTCTGAGTCTGACCAGTGGGCCGCTCCGTCTGCCTCTCCTGCGGCGGCCGCGTATTTTTGGGTCGGCCTCTGGGATAAGATCCCATGTCCAGGGTGGAGGTCCGAACAAAGGATCCGCTTTGAGAAAGACGTATTCCTGGTCGTAATGTTGGTAAATTGTCATTGCTTTTATATCCAAATTTACTTCCCGGCTGTATGTAATAGCACTTGACATTTCCTGGGCTAACAATGTAAGAAATAATACATAAAATAATACATTAAAAAACTAATAACTGCGTAGTTTCCTAAGGACCTGAAGCGAGTCGACCATCTCTGTCTTCGCCGCAGAGGGAGAGGCTCTGGATGAGAAAGACTCATGAAAGACTGAACCAGGTTTTCCTCTAGGATTTTGCCTGTGCTTAGCTCTATTCCATTTGTTTTTATCCTAATAAACTCCCTAGTCCTTGCCGATGACAAGCATACGCATATTAATGATGCAGCCACCACCATGCTTGAAAATATTAAGAGTGGTACTCAGTGATGTATTGTGTTGGATTTGCCCCAAACATAACGCTTTGTGTTCAGGACATGAAGTTAATTTCTTTGCCACATTATTTGCAGTTTTACTTTAATGCCTTTTGCAAACAGGATGCATGTTTTGGAATATTTTTATTCTTTACAGGCTTCCTTTTTTTCACTCTGTCATTTAGGCTAGTATTGTGAAGTAACTATAATGCTGTTGATCCATCCTCAGTTTTCTCCTTTCACAGTCATTTAACTGGCCTCATGGCCTCCCTGAGTGGTTTCCTTCCTCTCCGGCAAGTTAGGAAGGACGCCTGTATCTTTGTAGTGACTGGATGTATTGATACACCATCCAAAGTGTAATTAATAACCAAAGGGATATTCAATGTCAGATCTTTTTTACACATCTAACAATAGGTGCCCTTCTTCACGAGGCATTGAAAAACCTCCCTGGTCTTTATGGTTGAATCTGTGTTTGAAATTCACTGCTCGACTGAGGGACCTTACAGATAATTGTATGAGATGATGTAGTCAATAGGGTTCCCCAGTAAACAGCCGGCGCAACAGCACACCATAATTGCTAATTAGCAAGTTAGTTGGCTTGCTAGCACAAAAGTTCATGTTTCTTGACCCAACCAAATTTTTTTACAAATTAGATATATACAGTACACACATTGTCTTGTTCTTGCCAGCACAGTCACCGGATCTCAACCCTATTAAGCTGTTGTGGGAGCAGCTTGACCGTATGGTACGTAAGAAGTGCCCATCAAGCCAATCCAACTTGTGGGAGGTGCTTCAGGAAGCATGGAGTGAAATCTCTTCAGACTACCTCAACAAATTGACAACTAGAATGTCAAAGGTCTGCAAGGCTGTAATTGGTGCAAATGGAGGATTCTTTGACGAACGCAAAGTTTGAAGGACACAATTTTATTTCATTATTTATAACCTTGTCAACGTATTGACTATATTTCCTATTCATTTTGCAACTCATTTCGTGCATGTTTTCATGGAAAACAAGGACATTTTTAAGTGACCCCAAACTTTTGAACGATAGTGTACATACTAATTATCTCGACTAACCTGTATCCCCGCACATTGACTCAGTACTGGTACCCCCTGTATATAGCCTCGGTAATGTTATTTTATTGTGTTACATTTTATAACATTTTTTACTTTAGTTTATTTTGTAAATATTTTCTTAACTCTATTTCTTGAACTGCATTGTTGGTTAAGGGCTTGCAAGTATGCATTTCACGGTAAGTTCTACACCTGTTTTATTTGGCACTGTCACGTCCTGGCCATGGATAGCCCTTTTGCCTGCTCTATGGTGGTTTTGGTCAGGACGTGAGCAGGGGTGTCTGTTTGTTCTGTGTTATAATTTCTATGTTGGTTGGTTTGGGTTCCCAATTAGAGGCAGCTGTTAGTCATTGTCTCTAATTGGGGATCCTATTTAGGTTGTTCAGTCCCCCACCTGTGTGTGGGATATTGTTTGTATGTGCGACACAGTTCATGTCTGAGCTTTGTTTATTGTTTTTGTTTCGCTGAGTTAAACCAAATAAATATGTTTTACTCAACCCAGCACGCTGCGCCTTGGTCCGTCCTTGAAGATCGTGACAGGCACATGTGACAAATACAATTGGATTTGGCTAGCACAGCAAATAACGACAGTGCTAGCGTGATGTGAAGGTAGAGGAAGATCCACTTATCTTGTTAGCCAGCTAGATAGATACATTTATCACATGACAGCAAACAATATAACTGAAATAAATGTAGCTACGAGTCCAGTGTTTGACGGCCACATTGTTTACATCAAAAGTTAGCTAGCAGCAGTAATTACCCCACTATCAACCCCTCTCTCCCTCTTCACCATTCTGTCTCCCCTAGCTCTCCATCTGCTTCCTCCAAAAGGCAACTATATTTTGCCCAGATGTATTGCATTCTTAGTTTAAATGAAGAAACGTACTGTAGTTTTAATTAACCGCTAGCTTGTGCTAGGCATGTATTATCGAACCTCACGTTACAAGGCCAGGCTAGAGATTGGTTTACATATAGTAAAGCTAGACTATAATACAAATGCTAGCGCCTACACCTAGTGGTGATAACTTTGAACTGCATATTAATTACACCAGGATGACACAACATGAAGCAAACAAATTGCAACTTTATTTCAAGCAACATGTATTTTGAAATTAAGTCAAATAACCTTAAAATATTCATTTCTGCACACCCTCATGATAGTGATATTTGCTAGTAGTGTTGGCTTCGTGGGCTAGTCCAATGCACTTGTACATGTGGCTTGTCATTTCTATGCTAAAACAGGATTAGCAAATCCTCACACACTGTTTATATTTTAAGATGTTTTCTCCTGTTGAAATGATATCATTACAAATAGGAAAAGCACTCTCACATCTGAGAACTTATGTGAGTGGGAATCATTTGCTAATAACTTGAAAGAAAATAAAAAGCTGACACTGGAAAGATCGGTGTGTGGGTTTTTCTTTTTCATTAGACAATTAATTAGGCTAACCATGTTGAAGGATACAAGATTTGACTTCACAGCTACTGTACATTCTATCATGAAATGGATTAGTGCAAGCCTTGTAATGACGGTAGGTCTTAAGGATGACATGCACAGGAGAGAGACATCAGTCATATGTCTGCATTGAGCATGCATGCCATAAATAATCTCACATTCACTGTAATCAAGATGGTAGAACACGGGTAGTGGAGGCAAGAGAAAGATCCCCTTGAGAGTGACCACAGTAAAGGCCATGTACAAAGTTGCCATGTAATGTATGAGTTCCATCCCTGTACGGCTGACCGGGCCCGGGACGCAAATCCTAATCAAATGACACCTGTAGCTAGCATGCCAACCACTGGAGAAGGAGAAAAGTGAGTGTAGCAGAATGAATCAAATCGGTGCAAAATTGCAGGAGGGGTAGGGGTTCCTCCCGCAGCTGACATACTTTTGATATTAAAATATAGATACATTCATAATAGACAGGTAGAAACACTAAGTCTCAGAGGGATGACATCACATCAGTGGCTACTAAAACTCACCTCCTCCTACGCCACCGAAAGTATAACTCAGCCTCCGACTGTGTGATCTGAGTCAATGTAGCAGAATGAAATACCCATAAAATGCGTTCTATGGGTGCTAGATTGACTCAATTCACAAAGAGCTCTGCTGGTTGATGGGGAGAAGTAGGAGGTCAGTGAGTGTAGCAGAGGGGTGAGTGTGTAGCACGTGAGCTACTTGACAGGTTAGTGCTAGGCTCTATCTCAATTCATCCTCTATTCTTCTCATCGCCTCCTTCTAAATACCCATTGGAGATAAAGGTCAGAGTGGAGGGACCTTGTACCTTCTCCAATATAGTTGCGATACAATACATGTGAGGAGATAGAATGTGAGTAATCAAGGAAAGACAGTGACAAAGCTCTAGTAGCCATCGTCCGGTGATGTCAACTGCCCTGAGATCTAAAGTACTGTTATCCTAGCTCAACCAAGATCATGGTTTTGGTAGGATAATGGACGCTGCTTTGTGAGTATGAAGTGCTGTTGTGGACAGGGGTTGCACCCTAGGTCAGCCGTACAGGGATTGTTACACCCATACCAATGATCAAGGACTTCAGCTGCGGCTGCAAATTTGTGCAATATCATCAGACAAAATGAGAGTGAGTGACAAACAAATAAACAGACAAACAGGGAATGTTTAATGACCAACAAATAGACAATACTTAGATCAAAGAATCAACACTTTATTTAATAACATACAAAGAATGCATATGTAAATGGTTATTGGGTTTACTCCACAACAAGATATGATTGAATAGTTAAATGAATAGTGTGTAATATAAATAATAAGCATAAGCATAATGTCAGGGCTGGGCTGGAACAGAAACCTGCACACCAAGTAACTAGAGCTCTAGGAGCAAGTTTGGCCATGCATATTCTAGGTCTATTCGTTGTTACTTTTAACATATTTTTTGTAGTCCTACAACCAGTTCTAAGAGTAAACCAATAGCATATATAACCCATTGGAGATATGCACTTCAGTCTCTCCAGGACTTGGGACTTTCTCTGGGACCTTCATCTGCAGAAATTAGACCAGGAATTTCTTCATTATTCTCAAGTGATATAATATTTCATATTTCGTTGCAATTGTGTTTTGTACTGTCATAATCTCTCTTTGGGTCTGGAAATCTGTTCATTAGCTACCTAGCTTAGCTACTAGCTAGCTGGCTAACATTGTTGTTTTTAGCAGATCAAGCTAACGTTTGTGTAATAAAAAAAAAAAGAATATTGGAATGCTGCCTATTTACATGTAGCTAACTAGCTACCTAGCTGACGTTACCTAGAATAGATGGTTAACTTGATAAACAACTTACCCGTGTGCTACATATCCTCCTAGTGCCGCCACTTCCTGCTGCTAACGTTACTATCCATGCAGGCAATGCACCCCGTTGTGATACTTCTTTGGTAAATATATAAACTTACATTTTCAAAGATAGATTTGTCCCCAGACATAAGGACCATCCCACCCGCGAAAACTATGGTAATTTTGAGCTTGAGAAACAACTAGACCAAGTTAGCTAGCTAGCTGTTTACAGAGGCAGCGGAACAGCTGTTGTTTACAAACTCATCAGAAGTTCTTTGGGGTTCCAGTGTTCACTTCCGCTACTCCTCAAAAAGCTGTTTAAAAAAGGTATATTGTCAGTGACGGATCCCAGTCCAGTGCTGTTGTTGTTGCTCTCTCCCTCAGACCCTGCAGTAGACATGACAGCAGCATCCTACCGATACACAAGCTTGTTTCCATTGGCTGTCAGTTATGCTGTAATCCCATGGAAATGAGGAAATGTTCCATATTTATGGACTCCACAGGAGCAGGATGAAGAACTGCTCATATCTAATAAATTCAAACAGAATTTACTGCCTGGGTGCACAGACCATCCACTTACTCTCTACATTTTATCTCAATGGGGAAGTGCCTGTGTCGATAAACTATATAAAATCTTTGCATTTGAGTGTGTGTTAGTTTGCATTGATGAGTTTGGTGAGTTAAAATACGAGTGCATGTAAGTGTAATCTTGTGTTTCGCTATACTTTGGTGCACATGTTTGATAGTCATTTGTTTGATAGTCATAGTCATAGTAATTTTCAACGCTCGGTTTTAAGACATCAAATATGCATCTTAAATAGTCGATAGGAGACCTGTGGCTATGTGGTTTATATGTACGCACTTCAAATTCTTCAAGAGCTAGCTACCTGGTCCTTGAAGAGAATGTGTCTGTGTAAGACAAACTAAATCCCCTAGGTATTGTGTAGCTTAATATGGTGATCCTCCCTCCCACTCTAATGAAGTGCTTTGTCACTTGTTAGAGACGTGCCTCTCCTCCTCCCGGGTAATGAGTTGGGCCGGCTGGGCTCAGACTCGCACTGAAGGTTAAGCTTGGTACTAACTGCCTGCATGCCTCTTGATGTGGCACCTGTAATGCTCTAGCCTCACTCTCTCATGTTAAGAATCCTGTTGTTTGAGTTTGAGGGACGAAGTGACTGAGCGGCTTCTCTTCTCTCTACAGGCACAGAAATCGTGGATAGAAAGAGCCTTCAGCAAGAGAGAATGTGTTCATATCATAGTGAGCGCCAAAGACCCCCATAGGTAAGTGAGTTTTAGAATACAATTTTGTCATCCAAAGTGAATGGGAAATTATATTATTTACAACCTCCCAGACACCATACATGGCACAGTTGACAAAACACATTTTCTAACTGGGGATAGCTAGCTAACATAAAGTCACAAAGCATGATGCGCTAGCCAGTTAATACAAATATTTCTGAGTTAGTTAGATATGAGTTTAAAAAGACTTGATATTTTCTAAATATTTAGCAAGCTAGCTGCTTATCAAAGCTAGATAACTGGTTAATTTGACCCCAAAGAATTGACCGAACTATTGTTCTATATTTCTCAAAATTACCGTAGCTGGTTAATTAATTTGTTCATACTTTGTGATACACCCGGTTTTATGCTGTTTTTGTTCACGAACTTGTCACCCTGTCACCTACAGTAGAACCTGACAAACAAAATCAGGGTGAAACTACAAAATTGGCCATGTTTTTTTCCCTACCAGATCCGCGATGAGAAAGGTCTTGCTAGTGTTTCCCTCTATCCTTCCTCTCTTGTTAGTTGTAGTTGTCCGGTTTATCAGGTCCCAGGCTCCTATGACTGTTATGATTATTTATTTACAAGTTAATTACAAATTGACTTTTTGCTTAGTGCCATCTGATAGAGCAGATCTATTCATGTCTAGGTTCCCATCTTCAACCTAGAGTCCCGTGTGGAAGTAAGCTGTCTGGCGCGAGAGACTGATTGGGACGTGACTAGAGCGTAGCCCCAGAAGTTCTGACTGAACGCACATTTGAGTGCCCCAGGACGGTCCATTTATTTGTGCTATTAAAAATTATGATATAGTCAGTTTCCTTATAGTAAACAACTGGCAACACAATCCAAGTAATGCTTGCACAGAGGCGGAACTGCCACTGATGGCAGTCACTGAGCGGCAGAGTAGTTAATAACTTGAACAGCTTGTTTTGAACAATACATTTTTCAAACAGGAAGAAGTGCACATTTACTGCACTTTTATGAGCATTTAAACAACGACAGTCCATCATTACTTTAAGACATGAAGGTCAGTCAATCTGGAAAATTTTAAGAACTTTGAAAGTTTCTTCAAGTGCAGTCACAAACATCATCAAGCGCTAATTGAAATGCATTCCAGGTGACTACCTCATGAATCTGTTTGAGAGAATGCCAAGAGTGTGCAAAACTGTCATAAAAGGCAAAGTGTGGCTACTTCAAAGAATCTCAAATATAAAATATATTTTGATTTGTTTAACACTTTTTTGGATACTACATGATTCTATATATGTTATTTCATAGTTTTGATGTCTTCACTATCATTCTACAATGTAGAAAATAGTAAAAATAAAGAAAACCCTTGAATGAGTAGGTGTGTCCAAACTTTTGACTGTTAATGTATATACTTTTTCCACATTTTGTTACGTTCTAAAATTGATTACATAATTTTTTTCTCTCATCAATCTACACACGATACCCCATAACGACAAAGCAAAAGCAGGTTTTTATAAATGTTTGCACATTTATTTCAAATAAAAAACAGAAATATCTTATTTACATAAGTATTCAGACTCTTTGCTACTGTATGAGACTTGAAATTGAGCTCAGGTGCATCATGTTTCCATTGATCATCCTTGAGATGTTTCTACAACTTGATTTGGGTTCACCTATGGTAACAAAATTGACACACCCCTGTCTATATAAGGTCCCACAGTTGACAGTGCATGTCAGAGCAAAAACCATAAGCTCGAAGGAACTGTCCGTAGAGCTCCGAGACAGGATTGTATCGAGGCACAGATCTGGGGAAGGGTACCAAAAACATTCTGCAACGTTTAAGGTGCCCAAGAACCGTCATTCTTAAATGGACGAAGTTTGGAACCACCAAGACTCAAATTGAGCAAGCGGGAGAGAAGGGCCTTGATCAGGGAGGTGTCCAAGAACCTGATGGTCACTCTGACAGAGCTCTAGAGTTCCTCTGTGGACATGGGAGAATCTTCCAGAAGGACAACCATCTCTACAGCACTCCACCAACCAGGACTTTATGGTAGAGTGGCCAGACTATAGCCAATCTTCAGTAAAAGGCACATGACAGCCCGCTTGGAGTTTGACAAAAGGCACCTAAAGGACTCTCAGACCATGAGAAACAAGATTCTCTGGTCTGATGAAAGATGGATGGAACTCTTTAGCCTGAATGCCAAGCATCACGTCTGGAGTAAACCTGGCACCATCCCTACGGTGAAGCATGGTGGAGGCAGTGTCATGCTGTGGGGATGTTTTTCAGAGGCTGCGTGGTTCCATGGTGTTTATACTTGCGTACTATTGTTTGTACAGATGAACGTGGTACCTTCAGGCATTTGGAAATTGCTCCCAAGGATGAACCAGAATTGTGGAGGTCTACAATTTGTTTTCTGAGGTCTTGGCTGATTTCTTTAGATTTTCCCATGATGTCAAGCAAAGAGAAACAGGTACACCTCCAATTGACTCAAATGATGTCAATTAGCCTATCATAAGCTTCTAAAGCCATGACATCATTTTATGGAATTTTCCAAGCTGTTTAAAGGCACAGTCAACTTAGTGTATGTAAACTTCTGACCCACTGGACTTGTGAAACTGTGAATTATAAGTGAAATAATCTGTCTATAAACATTTTTGTCCAATAAAATAACATCAAATTGATCAGAAATACAGTGTAGATGGTTTCATGTCTATTTATTATTAAATCCTCACCCTGTACTTGCTTCCCGTCTCACAGCGTCTGTCGTCTCAAGACCGTTACAAAGGGTTATTCAAAGGTTCTGCTATGGGGACGGTTGAAGAACCCTTTTAGGTTCTAAATGGCACATTTTCTTCTAAGTGTATGTGATATGTCACTCTAATGAATGAGAGGTGTTTCTCTAAAGGATGTTATTAAATGTTTGTTTCAATGCATCTGTCATATGTTCTGCCTGTGGGCATTCAGAACAAACATAATAAACACACACAATAAAATGTTGTGAATCACCAAAATTACTATTTCTAGGGAGTTACATCACATTGAAATAAAGCATGTAATTTGCAGAATGTAGCACAGAATTTGAAAAACGGACATTTCCCATCCCCTTTCCCCTCTCTATCGCTGTCAAATGGTATTATGGAAATGTAGACTACTGCTATCGCTCCAGGTGACAGATGGAGAGGAAACTGCCTGACTCGAGCACAACCCACACATCACACTAGAAGCTACTGTTTGTAAGCTCCGGAGGAAAAATGTGGGTGCTCCAGGATCAAATTGTTACTTTTACATCTGTAAAAACTGAGTCGACGACGTGCAGTTGGAGAGAAATGTTTTATATTTATCTCAGGCTGGCGCTTACATCATCTCAGAATAAAGGTTCCAGTTGTCTGCTTTCAGGGGCTCCTGTCTGGACCTGTCACATTTCAACTCCATTTAAGTCCTCTGCATATGACTATTGACCACTAGTATGTCTAATGACTACATTAAAAGGTTTGACAGATTTGTAGGAAGGAGAGAGAGTCTGCTGCATGGGGTTTGTGTGGACAGCCTTTGAAATCTGTTCCCTCACAGTAGATTAAATGGAACTTGCCCCACATGTCACTTCCTCCTCCCCAGCTCTAGTGCAAATCTGGGGTCTGTTCAGAAGGATGCAACACGTTCAGAGAGAAATGTATTATGTAGAACAAACCTGAATGTCCGATATGTAGAATACGGGAATCATGTCAGCTCTATTCATGACATTTCTATCGACAATGTTCAGAATGATTCACCCCACCTCTGAGTTAGACGAGGAGAGTGAGGAGGAAGACAAGGAGGTTGGGAAGGAAGATGAAAAGGAGGAGAGTGAGGAAGAAGAAGCCAGCCCCTGCTCTGACTACCTGTCCACCTGTTCCCTCCTCAGGTGCTGCTGCGGCCGTCTGATTGGTCAGCACGTTGGCCTGCCCCCCGGCATCTCTTCCAGTCAGAATGATAAGGCGGAGCGTCTGGTTAAGAATGACAGCCTACTGGAGAAATGGTCTATCAGCAAACACACCCAGCTCAGCCCCACCGACGCCTTCGGAACCATCGAGTTCCAGGGAGGGGGCCACTCTAACAAAGCCATGGTGACCGCTTTATACATGGGATTGAAAGATATAACATTGCTTTACGTAGACATAGGATTGATAGATAAATAAGGACATATTCACATTAGCATTATCTATAGACAGATAGGGCCTATCTACATGTGAGTTAAAAGAATCCAATTCCAATTAGCTTATTATATGTATGTATTCAAATGTTTTGAACAGCTTTATTGTGCACCCGGCACAGCCAGAAGAGGACTGGCCACCCCTCACAGCCTGGTTCCTCTCTAGGTTTCTTCCTAGGTTTTGGCCTTTCTAGGGAGTTTTTCCTAACCACCGTGCTTTTACACCTGCATTGCTTGCTGTTTGGGGTTTTAGGCTGGGTTTCTGTACAGCACTCTGTGACATCAGCTGATGTAAGAAGGGCTTTATAAATACATTTGATTTGATTTGCTCTCTCATTTTAATCTATATTTTACATTATATTCAATACCAACAAAATGACACCTGTTGGTTGTTTTATTATATTATATCAGACATTTCTTTATTTTCTGTTTCACAAATATTTGCCTTATGAACAAGAAAATGCACTGTGATAGGAAAAGATTCAAGACAAAAAAAAGTGAGAAGACATCAAACATACACATGTATTTAATTTGTGTGTTCATTTGCAGTACGTGCGTGTGTCCTACGACACCAAACCAGAACTCCTGCTGCACCTGATGACTAAGGAGTGGCAGCTGGACCTTCCCAAGCTGCTCATCTCAGTGCATGGGGGCCTGCAGAACTTTGAGCTGCAGCCCAAACTCAAACAGGTCTTTGGCAAGGGCCTCATCAAGGCTGCCATGACAACGGGAGCCTGGATCTTCACTGGCGGGGTCAACACAGGTGGGCTGGGTGGGTGGAGGAATAAACCAGGCCCACTTAGCGGGCTAATCACAACCACGTGCTGTGTCGTTGTTACCCATTAACCCTATGCTTCTGTTTGTCGCTGCTCTTGTTTTGTGTTAATCATAAAAATAAAAATAACTTAACCCTAATGCTTACCCTAACCTTAACTGTAGCTGCAACATTACATTTCGGTGTAATCTCGCTGGCAGGTGGTAACCTCAAAGGGTTACTGCATATATGGGAAAGGTTATCAACAGAAAGAGAAGAGAGATAGGTGTGACAGAGACGAGAGAGAGGGGCAGAGGTTGGATATAGAAGAGAAAGAATAGGGGAAGGCAAATGGAGAGAAACTGAAGAAATATAATAGAAACAGAGAAGGAAAGAAAAAGATGGGAGCGTGAAAATTGTATGGGGAGGAGGACTTCGGGCACAGAAAGAAATGAATAGTGAGTGTCAGGCAGAAATAAGATAATAATAATTGATTGGATTTATATAGCGCTTTTCTACCAACTGAGGTACTCAAAGCACTTTACATACATAGTAGCGGGAAACTCACCTCTTCCACCACCAATGTGTGGCACCCACCTGGGTGATGCACGGTGACCCTCCAGGCGTGACTGGGGGGAGGTAGAGGAGAAGAGAGTTTGAGAGAAAGGGGGTGGGGGTGGGGCTGATATATACAGTACCTGTCTGTCGCTCTGTGTCTGGGTGCTGTGTTAATGTCTGACTTTATCTTTTAGTAGTGGGTGTGTCATTTATTTAAGATTAGTCTATGTATCAATAATGACAAAATGCCACTCTTAATCTCTTAATCTCTCTGTCTAAAACACATACACATAAAACTCTCTCACTCACATGTACAATCTATTATCTCTCTCATGTCACACACATACACTCTCTCTCTCCCCCTCTCTCTGTCACATATCACAAACATACACTCAGGGGTGATCCGGCATGTGGGTGATGCGCTGAAGGACCATGCCTCTAAATCCCGGGGGAAAATCTGCACTATCGGCATTGCCCCCTGGGGCATTGTGGAGAACCAGGAGGACCTGGTGGGAAAAGACGTAAGTTACAGTGTGTGCGTGTGTGTGTTTGTGCCTTCTACTGTATTTCTGTGTGTATCGGTGTTTCGATCTCAAGCACTACACCCAGGATGCAGTTGACCAGAGACTATATATTATCTTTGACAGTTTCTTTTCTAAACATGCTGAGTAAGCGGAATGTGTTGATGATTAGTACTTTGTCGTGGTCCAACAGGTGGTCCGACCGTATCAGACCATGTCTAACCCGCTGAGCAAGCTGACCGTGCTCAACAGCCTGCACTCCCATTTCATTCTGGCCGATAATGGGACAACAGGGAAGTACGGTGCTGAGGTCAAACTCCGTAGACAGCTAGAGAAACACATCTCCTTGCAGAAAATCAACACACGTGAGTGGAGCCTGCCCCTGTCAATCACAGCAAGAGCCAATGACAGGCTTAAAAAAAATGATACCTGCTCAGTGCACACTGTATAAATGATGACCTCCCAACGTTACTGTATTCACCAATGGGAGAATGTTTTAACTAAATATTGTGCAGGTATTTTCATTTCTTTTCATATTCCCTAAGTAATTTACACTGCATCTGTTTAATCTGCTGGATGTTGGTACTCTACTATGACCTAATGACAGGCTCGTTCATGTAGACAACCTGGTCAATATTTCATATTCACGGTGGTATTCTGTCAGATTTAGCCTGAGGTAATTTTCTTCAAAAGGCTTTGAAACTGGCCCTCTCTATCTTGGAGATTTTTATCCTCAACCAAGTATTTAATCACCTGACACAGGTCATCATCGCCTCAACTGATGCCAGTAATTCTCCCTTTCCACTTCTTCTAGTGTGTGTGTGTGCATGTGTACATGCGTGTGTGTGTTTGAGAGAGCTAGAAAGCAGCAGCAGACATACAGTAAGTAATATGTTTGGAACATCATCGCAATAAAATCGCAGTATCGAATCGCAATTCATATAGAATCGTGACACTTAAAGAATTGCAGTATATATCGTATTGGCACCTAAGTATTGTGATAATATCAAATAGTGACATCCCTGACAATTCCCAGCCCAAATATCTGTCTGTTTGTTAGTGTATCCTCCACAACGGCATTATATCTGAAGAAGGATTGTGAGCTTGTCTATGTGAGGCCCTTGTCACATCACATTCTCCTACTTGAATTTCCAACGTATTATGGAGCCTGAGAACCACAGTTATTTGCATAAATATAAAATGCACACACCTCGTTGCCGGCACCCTTAAAATAGACTTCTCAATCATTTGAAATGGAGCAAAACCAGAAATGAACCTGCTTCTGAAAATTGTATTTTTCATCAGTTATTTTTAACCAAATTCCCTACTATGATTGATTGTACCTGTCAGCTGGTTTTATCAACAAATCCCTGCATTAATTTATGACTATCTAAGTATTCTATGCTCATGAAGAATTTATATTTCCCATTTTGCACAGTATACCTTATGGAAATACTGCTATATCCCATATGATTTCTATCCCCCATATTTTCATGTCTTTTATGTCCATAACAGTTAATTGGGTCCTCGGGAGGCCTATCCTGTTTTATCAAACTGATACATTTGCAGTCTTTTCTAATAATGCTGAACTTACTCTCAGTCTGTTTAGTACTCAGTCATCCAAACCCCTTCATGTCACCACCTTGAACCTAATGGCTCCTTACAATGTCCTGTATAACAATCATGTTCTGCACCATACACTACAATCACTTTATGCGATATGACACTGTTTCATCAGTATATACATGAATGTGTCAACATTTTTCACATATAAAGATACAACCTCTTTTTGCCACATTTGTGACCATTCAACAATAACCTCTTGACCATACCTACTTTACACTTTTTAAATGTCCATTAATTGTTACACAGACTATCTGCATTGACCCTATCTTGCACTACTCTATGCACACTCACAAGACTATATATACACACTATATGCACATTCACTCACACACACTTACCTGACACTCTCACACAAAACCTATGCACATAACACACACACACACACACACACACACACACACACTCATATGCTGCTACTCTGTTCTTTATTCTTACTCTTATTATTAATTCTTAAGGCCAGGTCATACTTGGTCTCAGCGGTGTAAAGTACTTAAGTAAAAATACTTTAAAGTACTACTTAAGCCTTTTTTTCAGGTATCTGTACTTTACTATTTTAATTTATAAATACACATTTTCCCTGACACCCAAAAGTACTTGTAACATTTTGAATGCTTATCAAAACAGAAAAAATGTCAAATTATCATATTTAGTTAATACCCAGATGCATACAGTGTAGAAGTAACAAGAGTTTATTACAACTACAGGGGCAGGCAAACAACAGGTCAAGACAGGCAGGGATCAATGATCCAGAAAGGGAGTAAAGGGTCCCGAACGGCAGGCAGTTTCAGGGTCAGGGTAGACAGAACGGTCATAACCGGGAAGGACTAGAAAACAGGAGCAGGAAAACAGGCAGGAGCAGGGAAACAAACGCAGGCAGGTTGTTACGAACAAAACTAACTGGCAACAGATAGACAGAGAACACAGGTAAAATACACAGGGGATAATGGGGAAGATGGGCGACACCTGGAGGGGGGTGGAGACAAGCACAAGGACAGGTGAAACAGATCAGGGTGTGACACTTATCAAGTCATCCCTACTGCATCTGATCTGGCGGACTCACTAAACACAAATGCTTCATTTGTATATGATGTCTGAGTGTTGGAGTGTGCCCCTGGCTATCCGTAATAAAAATATAAAAAAAATGAAATTTTTGAATTTGAAATGACTTTTACTTTTAACAATTACAATTACTGTTGATAGTTATGTTTAAAACCCAATACTTTTGGACTTTTACTCAGGTAGTATTTTTCTGTGTGACTTTCACCTCAACTTGAGTAATTTTCTATTAAGGTATCTTTACTTTACTCAAGTATGACAAGTGGGTACTTTTTCCACCACTGCTTGGACTAACGACATGACTTTGACAATTAGAGTGTCGCTGCTCAAAACATAATTTAATTTATACCACAGTTGAATGTCTGTAGACCGTCGCTACGACTGTCAGTTTCCTTCTCGCACAGACATGAAAAAAGTCTCTGCGACTGTCGCAACGTCCATTGTCTTGGTTACCAGACTGCCATAGCAACCACTTCAAATCCTCCTGTGACAAGATGATGCAGGAGTTCTAAAATTCTCAGATAGAATTGCTTACTTTAATTTTGGCACACTGTGGCAGTAAGCTATTTTCTGTAAGTTGCCATTACCTTGTAAATAATTATGTGGTTGTGGGTTTATTTTCCTTTAATAATGAATTAAAAGTAGCTAGAGTTAAGACGTTGTCAGCTATACTCTGGTCATTATTTGAACTAGCTAGCCAGCTACCAAAACATTCTTTTTAGAAAACTGCCTTTAGTTGCCTGGCTTGCTAGGTTGACATTTACTGAAACCATTTTTAAACAAATAAGTTTATTGGTGTAAAAATAGAGAAGGTATGCTATTTGGAGCACCGGGCTGCTGTCATGCAGAGGCTGTTGTTTTGTGTTTATATTTTTCAAAACGACAACAAGTTTGATGTCGGACGACAATAGAATGTTCATGATGTCGCAGCGACAATTGTCTACAGACATGTTGCTAGACAGACTGTAAACAAGCCTTTACTCCTACCTTTATGTACATATCTACCTCAAATACCTCGTACCCCTGTACATTGATCTGGTACGGGTACTCCCTGTATATAGCTTTATTCTTGTGTATAGCTTCATTCTTGTGTAGTGCTGGGGGGGTTTGGTTATTAAATAACGAATTATCCGACGTCGGTTCAATTACTTGAATTCCAATTAGTTTTGTTTCTTTTGTGAGCCAAACAGGCCATTTCTCTAGAGAGAAATCAAATAATTGACAAGAGAAATCAAGTCAAGAACGATTTGGGATGCTTGGCTGAAGGGAGTTGTAGTTTTCAATAAACAAATGTTCAACCTAGTTCAGCGCAGGAACTTGGTAATTAAATACAATGACCATAATCCATTGTGCATATGTTTTCTGTCTCGGACCGAGATGGATACACTTTTACGCCTGCTATGTTTGGTTATATACACAAAGACCGCATAGACCGCATGAGAGAGGAATGTACACAACACAACTATGAGAGAGAGGGATACAGAGTTCGTGAAAGTATGCCTTATCTACTTGGAAGAACTAGTCAAATTATTTCGTCAGACAGCTCTGCAGCATGCTCAAGCAAGCTAACCTAGCTAAATAGGATGACGAAAGACAGTACAGAAGCTGAGCACAGAGAACGTTGTCTGACTATTTGGCTGCTACTGCCTGAGCAGAGACAAGATTACCTTTAACCCAGAAGAGTCTAAGCCCTATCTAAGCTGGGGGAAGGGGTTCTACTAAGCTATTTGGAATTGTTTTAAAAAGGTTACACCTAGGATCATTTAACTATTCGATTTTGACTTTTAAGACCCATTGAAGTATCAAAAGAAAATATCAAAAAAATATTTGATCAAAAATAATTTTTGGCCATACTGCTGCTCTACAAGACCTAAAGTATGTAGACACCTGCTCGTCGAACATCTCATTCCAAGATAATGGGCATTAATATGGAGTTGGTCCCCCCTTTGCTGCTATAACAGCCTCCACTGGGAAGGCTTTCCACTAGATGTTGGAGCATTGCTGTGGGGACTTGCTTCCATTCAGCCACAAGAGCATTAGTGAGGTTGGGCAATGATGTTGGGGCAATTAGGCCTGGCTCGCAGTCGGCGGTCAAGTTCATCCCAAAGGTGTTCGATGGGGTCTAGGTCAGGGCTCTCTGCAGGCCAGTCAAGTTCTTCCACACCAATCTTGTGTCATGCTGAAAGGGCCTTCCCCAAACTGTTGCCACAAAGTTGGAAGCACAGAATCGTCTAGAATGTCATTGTATGCTGTAGCATTAAGATTTCCTAGCCCCCTTAAAAACAGCCCTAGAACATTATTCCTCCTCCACCAAACTTTACAGTTGGCACTATGCATTCGGGCAAACCCAGATGGTGAAGCGTGATTCATCACTCCAGAGAGTGGTGGCGAGCTTTACTCCACTCCAGCCAAAGCTTGGGATTGCGCATGTTGATCTTAGGCTTGTGTGCGGCTGCTCGGCCATGGAAACCCATTTCATGAAGCTCCTGACTAACCGTTTTTGTGCTGATGTTGCTTGAACTCGGTAGTGAGTGTTGCAACCGAGGACAGACGAATTTTACACGCTAAGCGCTTCAGCACTCTGTGGGGTCCCGTTCTGTGAGCTTGTGTGGCCTACCACTTCCCTGCTGAGCCGCTGTTGCTCCTACAGTTGACCAAGGCAGCAATAGCAGCAGTGGTGTGTAGTCATGGATGCCACAGGAAGCCAGATTTCCCCCAAAAAATTATCAATACATTTAAAAAAACATACAATAATTTATATTTCAACTCTCTGTGTTTCATAATTTTCCTTCAATTGGTAAGAGGCTGAATGCATCTCACAGTAGAAAACATCCAAGCATGCGAAACAGCACCCCTCTGTCTCTCTACGTGTAGGCCATCTATCTATCTGATGCTGTCTGGTCCATAGCATTGAAGGCAAGGGAAGCCAGCTGTCATGACGTCCGCCGAAGTCGGTGCCTCTCCTTGTTCGGGCGGTGTTCGGCGGTCAGCGTCACTGGTCTTCTAGCCATCATCGATCCATTTTTGATTTTCCATTTGTTTTGTCTTGTCTTCCCACACACCTGGTTTCAATTCCATTCATTACATGTTGTGTATTTAACCCTCTGTTTTCCACATGTCCTTGCCCGGAATTGTTTATTGTAAATGCTTGTGCACGTTTTCTTCTGGTGCGCGTCGGGTTTTTTACCCATAGTTTGTACTTGTTTATTCATGCCGTTGGGTTTTGGTAAATAAACTGCTCCGGCTATTACCAAGTTCTGTTCTTCTGCGTCTGACTTCCCTGCCACCGATCACGCACTCCTTACACCAGCAAGCATCTGGCCCCCTTCACAAACAAATGTATAATAAATAATCAGCGTTGAGCTAAACTGAGCGAGCTGGTCCACCAAAAAAAAAGTGTCAAGGCAAGCCAGCGTTGGATTTGGCGTCACTCCTAGCAAATCCCATTGAGAGCATACGTCATTGACAGAAAAACTTGAACTGTTGTATCTCGTTGTGTTGTCCTCCAGTGGCTAGCTAGCCAGCTAGCTAAAATTGTCAATTTCCTAAATTAGACATGGGTGGAGATAAGGATTTCGACTTGTGGTTTTACTGGCCAATGATTACAGTATGCTGGCCAATGATTACAGTATAACCGCGGTTATGATCCAACCATTAATTCAGACATTGTTGTGCCCCTGCCCTGAGAGGATGGAAGTTCAATATGTAGCTAGATGTAGGAGGCTAATGTTAACCACCTTAACGTTGCCCATGATTGGAATTTAGGCTAGCTGGGAAGCATTTTAGCCAGGTAGCCTAGGACAACAAAAAATGTACCGTATGACAGAGTGATATACTGTTTCATCAACATGAAAGAGAGCAGGATGGAATTGTTGTTTCTCTACAAGTAGGGTGAGTCAACATGTTTTTCTACTTGCACGAACGTGCCAACACACACATGCACACAGAAATTAGAACCATGGACAGCCACATCATATTTAGCCTACTTTGATTGGACTAAAATGTTTTTGGGATCTTTTAGCTGTCACTGTATCAGACTAAGCATAGGTAATTTGATGATGTTGAAATGGTGCTGGAATAGCGGAGGCAGCTCCTGCTTTTTCTTTGCAACTTGTGTCGACTCTCTGTGGTTCTGAATCAATAGTTGTTTAGGGGTCCGAAAATGTTGGAAACAGTAACTTGCTTGACCGTGCTGTAGGTCATGTAACTAACTGTCTGTTACTGTACATGCAATATGCTTTGTGGACTTCACTGGACAAAGGTGTGGATAAATGTTTTCTGCCACTGTGTCTTCTTATTGGCCTATGTACCACGATCACAAGGCATATGAATTTACAGGTTATAGAGCAAACAACACTGAATGTTTTGTACACTCAGTGTACAGCAGACACTGCTCTGGTTTTATCCTGTCAAACAGAAAAGGCCATGACTCTAGCCCAAAGGCTGAGATGGCTCCCACCAATGGCAACTGTGAAGTCAACAGGAAGCAGGTAGACTTGCAGCCTTTGTCCAACCTGTCATGTGACTTATGGGCTTCCCTTTGTCATCCTATGCCTGGGCTCATATAAAAGGGGCTGGGGAGGCAAAGGGACGCCCATTCGACAAAACAGCGCCTCAACTGGACATTCATAGCGTAATTAACAGCATCCTAATTTACAAACCATCCCCAACCAACTCACCATCCCCAAACCAAGCAGTATACTATCCACAAATCATTCCCAACCATCCATAAATTAACAGCATCCAAACTGACCATTCCCAAAATAAACCTTGATTTCGGGCTTTCTGACACTCATTCAAAGCCTGGATGCATTTAATTAATTGTGTTGGAAAAGCCGACAGCCAGAGCGTTGAGTCACACTGTTGGTTTACTGCTCATTTACAGTACCAGGCTCCTATTTATTAGGGCACAATTAACGAAACATAATGAGTGTTTCTTATTGGACAAGCTCCCATAGTACCTCCCCATTTCAGATTGTTGGCTTTCATTTTGTGCCTAATGAATACCACCCAAGGCTTTAGACAGCGCACAATTTCTTTATTTGATCACCTGTCCACGGTCGAGAAACAAATATGTTTCCCTCTCAGCAGGGTTCTCTGGGATATTTCATACCACAAGGTTTCTCAGACAAAAGAGGATACTGAAATAAGAGTAAAACATAATTTTTGTTTTAATAGCCACAAATTGGAATGAAAGGAACACAGAGATAGATTTCAATGATCTACCCCCGAGCTCTCCCCCTTTTGGCAAGTCTGAACATAATTCTATCCTCCTGATTCCTGCTTACAAGCAAAACCTAAAGCAGGATGTACCAGTGACTCGCTCAATACGGAAGTGGTTAGATGACACGGATGCTACGCTACAGGACTGTTTTGCTAGCACAGACTGGAATATGTTCCGGGATTCATCCAATGGCATTGAGGAGTATAACACCTCAGTCATCGGCTTCATCAATAATTGCATCGACGACCTCGTCCCCACAGTGACCGCAGTGACCTGTTGAGCGTGAAAAACCCAGCAGCGTTTCAGTTCTTGACACAAACCGGTGCGCCTGGCACCTACTACCATACCCCGTTCAAAGGCACTTCAATCTTTTGTCTGGCACATTCACCCTCTGAATGGCACATGTACACAATCCATGTCTCAATTGACACAAGGCTTAAAAGCCTGTTTCCTCCCCTTGATCTACACTGATTGATGTGGATTTAGCCAGTGACATCAATAAGGGATCATAGCTTTCACTTGGTCAGTCTAGTTCATGGAAAGAGCAGGTGTCCTTAATGTTTTGTGTACTCAGTGTATATGCGTTATACAATTGTAAAATAGGCCGTATTATATGTCAAAATTAAAAATCTGATTCGCTAGCCTATAATTGTCACTTTGTAGGCCACATGTCCTACACCAGCATTGCATGTTCTCTCCCAGCGTCATGGTTTGAACGCGTAATTCCAGTCCATATAACACAGTATAATACAATACAGTACAGTAATCCCGTCCAAATATTTTTTCATCTTCATGCTCTCCCTCTCAAACGGAACAGGACATCAGTAGGCTTAGTCCACGTGCACAGATATTACATTTCTTTTACAAATTGACTCGCCTTTTAAGTGCCACCGTACACAGCACAGTCATTGGTTAGGCAGCATGAAAGGTTTTACATCAGCAAGAGCAGGGCAGACCGGGGCTCATGATTTGGAACGCCTATCAATTGCAGTGTGTAATGCAGTGTAGCCTAGTTTTTTATAGATACACCATTCCAGCAGCGCAAAAACTATTGGAAAGTATAGGCTATGGATCATTTTATTGAGACCAAACAAGGCGCACTTGATATTGCGTGGCCAGCAGAGAATCAGGGATGATGGACATCATCGGGAACACATGAGATACTATAATATGCAGCTAATTCTCAAACACTGAGCAATATGACATTTAACTGATAACAAATTGCATGACCCTCCCCTGGACAAAGAAAAACAATTACTAAACTCTCCCCCTGACTGAAATGTAAAAAGCATGACCCTCCCCCATTTTCCTCCGGGTAACTATTGTGTAGATCTCTCCCTTACTAATCTCAATGGCAGTGTGTTACACAATACCTGTCATCATTTTGCTACTGAAAACGTAAGAGTGTAAGATTTCTTGTACCACACTGTAGTAGACTTGGTGAAGGAACGCTACTTCAAGATTAGTTCTATAGATTAACATTGTCATGGATATTAGTAATTTTTACATTGTGTTTCACCTGCATGCAGACCCAAGCATCCCACATTAATGTCGACGCGTTTTGAACAACTAACCTCTTTTAAGCATTGTGTGTTTGAGCTACAGACTGTTGGGTTCTTGGATTGGATTTATAAATTTCTTCTGCAACCATTAGTCTGTGTGATTAACGGGGGCTGAGCTACAGCGGTGTTTGTGAGACCAGGGCGGATCCCGAAAACAGTTATTCTCACAAAAAAACCTCTGTAAAGTCAGAACCGTTTGAGCTACAACCTATTATGAACCGTCTATGAAAAGCTGAGACTCTCACGAACACGTACATTCTATGACGCTCACAAGCCGCACAATAGTTATTAGAAAGTAACAGGTTCTTCTACATAGAAGATCATAGGAAATCCTAGGACATAGTGTTTGTAATACTGTAATAAGCGAACATAGTTGCTGTCACCAACTCCACACGGCACACAGTTGTCACTGACTAGTTGGATATTCATTTCACACCAAGCAAACCATTTTTCTACTTTTCTGTAGCATACTCATTCATACATTATTAACGTTTGTCAGTAGAACTCATGAATGCAGCGGTTTATGTCAAAGTACGTCTACTAGTAGCCCTGGTTGTCCTGAAAATAAAATAGTAAAACACTTCAATGTGAGGCTAAATATAGTATGAGGGCAGAGCATGCAGATTAATGAAAGTGGTGCATTTCAGGTTTTTTACTGTGGGAGGCCTGGGACCAATGGAGATAAGTCAAGGAAGAAATTGGCTCCTATTAGATCTAATGACTAAAACATTCTCCTCACGTCTCCCTGTAGCTTAAACTAAAACAGTGCTTATTTTTCAGTGAATACTCCCCCGCACTCCATATTACATGAGGCTGTTGCCTCGTGTGCTATTGTGAATGAATATCAAAGGGACAGCTCAGCTCAAGCTGAGGGTAAACAGAATAAATGGTTAGAGACAGGGCTTTGGGTGAAGTGCTGTTTTTAGTGGCTGTGGCCAGTACATTCACATTCCAGATTAGGTACGGTACATGCTTCCCTCCTCCTGACACTGTCTGGCAGCAGCAGGAGATGCAAATATACCTGACCAGCTTCCTCTAAAAACAACTGCTCCGGGTGTATCCACCCATCTCCTTAGCTGTTGTCCTTCTTCCCTTCTTCCTCTTGTCTTCTTACAGTATGTGCTCCTTGGTCTTCTTACTGATAAAGTATGGATTATTGTTTTCAACGTTGTGTTACAAACCATACTAGGTAAGAAAGATCCCTCAGCCTTCAACACCATAGTGCTAATCACTCGAGGCCCCGGGTCTGAACCCTGCACTGTGCAACTGGGTCCTGGACTTCCTGACGGCCGACCCCAGGTGGTGAGGGTAGGCAACAACACCTCCGCCACACTGATCCTCAACACGGGGACCCCACAGGGGTGCGTTCTCAGCCCCCTCCCTGTTCACACATGATTGCGTGGCCACTCACGTCTCCAACGCAATCATCAAGTTTGCTGATGACACAACAGTGGTAGGCCTGATTACCAACAACGACGAGACAACATACAGGGAGTTCCTTGGCGTGCACATCACTGACGTCCAGAAATGGTCCATTCACACAGACAGTGTGGTGAAAGAGACTGAAGAAATGTGGCTTGTCCTGTAAGGCCCTTCTATAGATGCACCACTGAGAGCATCCTGTCGGGCTGTATCACCACCTGGTATGGCAATTTCACCGTCCGCAACCGCCGGCCTCTCCAGAGGGTGATGCAATCAGCCCAACGCATCAGCGGTGGCACACTGCCTGCCCTCCAGGACATTTACAGCACCCAGTGTCACAGGAAGGCCAAAAATATAATCAAGGACCTCAGCCACCCGAGTCACGGCCGCTACCATCTAGAAGGTGGAGACTGTACAGGTACATCAAAGCTGGGACAGAGAGACTGAGAAACAGCTTCTATCTCCACAACATCAGATTAAACACTCACCACTAGCCGGCCTCCGCCCAATACCCTGCCCTGAACCTTAGTCACTGTTACTAGCCAGCTACCACCCGGTACTCTGGTCACACTTAATAATGTTTACATTCTGTTTTATCCACTTCATATGTATATACTGTATTCTAGTCAAGGCTCATCCTATATAACTACTGCTGTACTCACCGTTTCTATTCATATTCTGTTCATTCTGTCTATACACACCATTATATACATTTTGGGGATGTGTGTGTATTGTTTTGTATTGTTAGGTATTAATGCACTGATGGAGCTAGAAATATAAGCATTTCTAAGAATATACGAGAGGATGGAGAGAGGAGAGACATGTGTCATGCTGTGTGCTTTTCTCTTCATGTATCCTTCACTTACTCCCTCATCAGCACTAAGGTGTGTGTGTTTGTGTGTGGGGGGGGGTATCTGTTCCTCAAAGACACACCGTTTTTATTCACAGTGATATGTAAAGAATGGGAAATGGCCCCTACTGAAATTGGATTCTAATCAGATGCTATGAAGCCCTAACCTCACCTGGGACCCACAGGACTGATAATGAGTTTTTGGAAGAGAGGGGCCGTAGATGAAGAGATGATTGGAGTGGTTAGGACAGTGGACTCAAACTCAATTCCTGGAGGGCCTGGATATGCAGGTATGCTCTAACCCAGCACTAACACAACCCATTCAACTAATAAACTAATCATGATCTTCAATAGACACTTCCTTGATTAGTTGAATGTGGTATGCTAATGCTGGGCTGGAACAAAAACATACACACTGGCCAGGTAGATAATTGTGTTTGAGACCACAGGGTTAGGAAGAGGTGAGTGAAAGATCCATCACCTTTCATCTGTCATGGTGGAAGTGCAGTGCCTGTTAAAGCGGCGGCTGAGGTGTGGCTATAAGCAGATGGCTAACGGTGTGAAGAGATAGAGATGGAACTTGGCTCACTGTCAGTACTGTCATCTCTGAGACCGCCAGAGAAATCCGCAGGGAAGCCAGGGAAAGGGAATCATACCAGGGACAGGAGATCCACGGGAGTCAGGAGTGTCTACATCACCATGTGCACTGACCAAAACCAGGGGGTTACAGGTGCAATTTCCCAGTAGAACAGACGGGACTCTGTCAGGATCCGGACCCAGAACAGGTTCAATACAGACCGTTGGTCCTGACTTTACTTTTTTCTTTTAATAAAGTTGATGTTTTTTGTATAGGGGCTTTCAATTTATTGAGAGTTGTAACAGTAAAATACACAAGGTGCAATTTCGAAAATCTGTAGTGCATGTGCAGTTTTCCTCTTGTTATGTCATTCACTGACAGACCTTAGAGAGCTATTTATAACCTGAAATGTCCAGTTAATCAACTAATAGCCCACACTAGCTAGATAGGTAAGTTAGGCTAACCAGCTATCTAAATCTTGTAGTTATCATACCAGAGTACGGACCCAGGGGCCTCAACCCCAGGGGGCCCCCATTTATTTTGTTGGGTCATTTTGGTATCATATGAACACACAGAAGACATGGCAAAATGTGTTTTGCAGGAAATAAGCTTTACAACTTCTGCATTTTCTCTCCACCCTATGGCAAGTGTTTAGAATTGCAGGGAATTCGCTTCAAAACAGCAACATTTTCTCTCTGCTAACAAGAGGGACATGAACAGGTTGAACAGTTCGGGGTCGCATGGGTTGCTAGGTAGGGTTTTAGGCTGGACGTCTGTATAGCACTTTGTGACAACTGGTGTTGTAAAATGGCCATATACAGTAAAATACATTTGATTCAATTTGAGGGTTTGTTACTTTGCCGATAAATGACAAAATCCAACCTTTCCCACCTAAGACATTTGTGTGACCGGACCTTCTCAAATAGTAGTTGAGTATGCCTACCCCTGCAGTAAACAATATCCCACAATCCGGTGGTCTAGCGGTTTATGGCCGCCACCTCCAGCACACAGTCATACCTGTGCTGCGTTCAAATCTGTTCCGTTTCCGTTTGACACTCTCACCTGTCTTTCCATGCTATCCCACTGAAAAGGTAATGTCCCACAACCTAACTTAATTCTCTTGGTCTCAGCGAGCATGACTCGCTTTGGGTCACAAATCCTTACACGACGCAGCACAGCTGCAATAAAATTGGATGGATTATATCCAGAAGAGAACAGAAGAACAGACAAGTCAAAGCGTGACAGAGACATAACCAACGGAAATGGAGCAGCAGCTCTGTAGAACCCGGACCTTTATATCCACCTCTGACCTTCTCTTCTCTACATTTCACGTCTTAATACTTTCACAGCCCCAAATTGCCAGTCCTCTCTGGAGAAATAGGTGCAAGCGAGTGCAGTGGGGATGATGAGGGTAGACCTAGACGTGTGGAAACGACCCGCATAGAGAAACCTCTTCCAGCCATGCTAATGTTTCTCTGGGCGTGAGTCAATGGCTCCGTAATGAGGTCCTTTTAAAGCGTGTCACATGTGTTCTCCTCACAACCCCTCCCTCCCTACTGGGCTAAAGATAGATATTGGGGGATGGTGAGGCTCGCACTAACTGCACTTTCTTCTCCTCCTCCCCTCTTCTGTGCTGTTGCTCGCTTTCTCTCTCTTTGCTTTGAGCAGGGGCCATGGACGTCAAAGAGGGAGAGATAGAGAGAGGGGTGAGATGAAAGTAGATACAGATGGGCGGTTGGGTGTGTGGAGCAGCCAGCGGAGATAGGAAGAGAGATGGAGTGAGAGCATTCAAAGAGAGAAAGGGATTTTGATACGCTCCAGTTACGAGCTCCTAGCACAAGTAAAGCCTCCACTAATCTAACACAGAAAACTCCAAATTGATGTCTCCTTATATAAACCGGAGGGTAGTGAACATGATGTGATGTATTACATGTTAGTGATGGGGTAATGGTATCTGTTAAAGAATCTGTTTGACGTTGGGTTTGTAAATACCCTGATTTCATTTCAGCAACATTACTTTTTAGCTGTTGTGGAAACGTTATCAGAGGAGGTACTGACACACAGTGTGTGCTGACAAAACAAATTACTTGTCTTGCAAAGCCCAACGTTCTACTCCATAGACTCCAGAGTAATCTCCTCCAAAAAATGGATTCCATCTCCCCACACAACTATGACAGATTAGTTATCTTTTTTATAAATTATTTTCCATTATTTCCATTTTGGAAAGCTCTTTTCACAGCTCTTCTATCCTACCCAAAAAAGAGCACAAAGCTAACTGTTTATCTGTTTCTAATTGGCTCTGTGATGTAAGTTAAACCTGTTAGGGCTAGGGGGCAGTGTTCGGAAGTTCGGAGAGTCTGGCGTGCCCAAAGTAAAATGCCTGTTACTCATGCCCAGAAACTAGGATATGCACTCTGAAGTTTCTAAAACTGTTGAAATAAAGTCAGTGAGTATACAGTGAGGGAAAAAAGTATTTGATCCCCTGCTGATTCTGTACGTTTGCCCACTGACAAAGAAATGATCAGTCTATAATTTTAATGGTAGGTTTATTTGAACAGTGAGAGACAGAATAACAACAAAAAAATCCAGTAAAATGCATGTGAAAAATGTTATAAATGGAATTGCATTTTAATGAGGGAAATAAGTATTTGACCCCCTCTCAATCAGAAAGATTTCTGGCTCCCAGGTGTCTTTTATACAGGTAACGAGCTGAGATTAGGAGCACACTCTTAAAGGGAGTGCTCCTAATCTCAGTTTGTTACCTGTATAAAAGACCCCTGTCCACAGAAGCAATCAATCAATCAGATTCCAAACTCTCCACCATGGCCAAGACCAAAGAGCTCTCCAAGGATGTCAGGGACAAGATTGTAGACCTACACAAGGCTGGAATGGGCTACAAGACCATCGCCAAGCAGGTTGGTGAGAAGGTGACAACAGTTTGTGCGATTATTCGCAAATGGAAGAAACACAAAAGAACTGTCAATCTCCCTCGGCCTGGGGCTCCATGCAAGATCTCACCTCATGGAGTTGCAATGATCATGAGAACGGTGAGGAATCAGCCCAGAACTACACGGGAGGATCTTGTCAATGATCTCAAGGCAGCTGAGACCATCGTCACCAAAAAAACAATTGGTAATACACTACGACGTGAAGGACTGAAATCCTGCAGCGCCCGCAAGGTCCCCCTGCTCAAGAAAGCACATATACATGCCCGTCTGAAGTTTGCCAATGAACATCTGAGTGATTCAGAGGACATCTGGGTGAAAGTGTTGTGGTCAGATGAGACCAAAATGGAGCTCTTTGGCATCAACTTGGAGGAGGAGGAATGCTGCCTATGACCCCAAGAACACCATGCCCATCGTCAAACATGGAGGTGGAAACGTTATGCTTTGGGGGTGTTTTTCTGCTAAGGGGACAGGACAACTTCACCACATCAAAGGGTCGATGGACAGGGCCATGTACCATCAAATCTTGGGTGAGAACCTCCTTCCCTCAGCCAGGGCATTGAAAATGGGTCGTGGATGGGTATTCCAGCATGACAATGACCCAAAACACACGGCCAAGGCAACAAAGGAGTGGCTCAAGAAGAAGCACATTAAGGTCCTGGAGTGGCCTAGCCAGTCTCCAGACCTTAATCCCATAGAAAATCTGTGGAGGGAGCTGAAGGTTCGAGTTGCCAAACGTCAGCCTCGAAACCTTAATGACTTGGAGAAGATCTGCAAAGAGGAGTGGGACAAAACCCCTCCTGAGATGTGTGCTAACCTGGTGGCCAACTGATGAACTTCCGGATGCTATATGTACGTCTCTGCGTCCAGATTGAAGGAAGGTAGAGGTAGTTTCTCGGGCCAATGCTAACTATCTTAGCTCAGGAGACTGTCTTTGCTCTAAGCTAGCGCTAACACTAGTTAGGACTTATTTGCCAAAATCCCGAAATATCCCTTTAATAGCTTCTGATTAGCCAGCTTGAGGCCGTCCCTCTGTGCAGCAGGAGGGTACTCGCTCCAGGGCTTCTATGCAGCTCAAGTGCGGCTCTGTGCTTCCGCTAGATGCTCAGAAATACCCATAGAAATAGGAAACTCTCTGAATGCTGCTTGACGCATTTGTGGCACAAATTCGTCTTTAAGCAGCATTTCTATTTTAGTTGAGAGGTGAGATGTCGGGGGCACTTGTTGAATCGTGGCACGCAACTCGGCCCCCGTTGAAATGTTGTCTGTCACACCTCCCTCATGGCTGTCTGTCAGAGTACTCATGTGGGATTTAATGAGTGCTTTTCGTTTACACCTTTTTTTCTCTGTTTTCTGGTTTCTTTCTTGCCTCGTTTTCCTTCATTCTCCCACCACTATCTTTCTCTCTCTCTTTCCATGCCTCCCTCTCTCTCTCTCTCTCTCTCTCTCTCTCTCTCTCTCTCTCTCTCTTTTGCTCCCTCCCCCTTCCTCCCCCTTCCTCCCTCCCTTTCTCTCTCTGTAGGTATTGGTCAGGGAGTGCCAGTGGTGGCTCTGATAGTGGAGGGGGGGTCCTAATGTGATCTCCATCGTGTTAGAGTACTTAAGGGACACTCCACCTGTGCCCGTGGTGGTGTGTGATGGAAGCGGGCGTGCTTCGGACATCCTGGCATTTGGACACAAGTACTCCGAGGAGGGAGGGTACGTGTTACATATCACGTACACAGATTTGCTACAGTATTGCGGGTGCATTAAGGTGCAGTAGTGTTTCCCAGTCTTAATACTTAGGATAAACATTAAATGGATAATTTGGCAATGAGGCCCTCCATCTACTTCCCCAGAGTCAGATGCACTTGTGGATACCAATTGTATGTCTGTGTCCAGTATAAAAGAAGTTAGAGGTAATGTTTCGAGCCAATGCTAACTAGCGTTAGCGCAATGTCTGGAAGTCATTGCACTATCGCTACTGTAGTTAACGCAACTACCTATAACGTCCTTCATACTGGACACAGAAACATAAAAATGGTATCCACGAGTTCATCTGACTCTGGTTAAGTAGATAAAGGGCATCATTGACAAAATCCTGAAGTGTGTCTTTAATACTTCAACTTAAATTTAAGTTTCTCGTCCAGGTCTCTTTTACCCTTATCTGCCACAATTCATCATCTCTCCTTTCTCCCTTCTGTTATTCCTCCATCTTTCCCTCTCCTCTTTCTCCTTTTCCCAAATTTTTACCAGGATCATAAATGAGTCTCTGAGGGACCAGTTGCTGGTGACCATCCAGAAGACCTTCACGTACAGCCGGACCCAGGCCCAGCACCTCTTCATCATCCTCATGGAATGCATGAAGAAGAAGGAGCTGGTGAGTGTTCAGGCTCGCTCACTCGTCACCTTGGAAACCTCCCCTGCCCCAACTCCCCATGCCTCTACTACAGGGCTCTACAACCCTGTTTTTGGAGAGCTACCCACCTGTAGGTTTTCGCTCCAACCCCAGTTGTAACTAACCTGATTCAGCTTATCAACCAGCTAATTAATAGAATCAGGTGTGCTACATTAGAGTAGGAGTGAAAGCCTACAGGACAGTAGCACTCCAGGAACAGGGTTGGAGAGCCCTGATCAACTGTGAAAAGTCTCAAGCACCAGTGTGATGGGGATTAGGGAGAAAAAACATAGATGTCAATGTAAAGATATAAAAAAGAGGATGTGATAGGTTTAAGCAATATTATAGCAGCTCCACCTTGCCGTCTAATAGGCTAGTGGAATTTTTGTCATATTGCTTACACCTGTATCTAGGGGATTAGGGCTGTGGATTTAAAGGCTCTCTGATGTCATCCAGGACCAACTGGTTTGGCTTTAGGCTGCTTTCTCTCCTGTCCATCTCTCATATCCATTTGAAACATACCCCCCAAGCTGTGTTTAGTGAACTGTCACTCACATAATTAACCTTCCCTAATTAACCTTCCCCAGCTCAGGTGGTGACAAGGTCTCTTCAGTTTAGTGTTTCTTGCAGAGAGAAGCTGCATGCTTATTATAGTGATCATCCTCAATGTGTAGTACACTGTCCCACTACACACACAATGATACACATTATCACTGCACTATGCCTGGCACAAAGGGACATTTCACAGGGCGCAAAACAAGCACTATGGTAAGTGGATAATGAAGGTAATCACATGGCAATCAGTGAGTTTTGAGTTCCAGACAGACGGTATTAGTCACACACACACACACACACATAAACACACACTGCTGTGTCCATTCCAAACCATGAGATATTATCGTCATACATACTGTGCCTGAGATGAAAATAACACTCACTGTGTCTGTACTCATTATACACCTGAGCCTCCATTAGCCTGCATGCACCAAACAAACACATGCCTTTGCTTTACAATATTCTAATTTAACAGTTGGTTACACAAGCACAAGCATAATGTAATTTGCATGGAAAGTCGGCCTCAATAAGCAAATGCACACTCTGGTATATAAAGGTTTTAAAATACACACTTTGTTTATAATACACTCAAAACTCAGCTGCACAATATGCTTGGAAAGTGGATTTCATCACAATCGCTAAAATATAAACACAACTGGAGACACCTTTTGAAATCGGGGACATGTTTTTTACACAATAACATTATGGTAGCTAGCAAAACAGTGTAGGGGCATAACTGCAAAACAATTTTAGCTAGCTAGCTAACTAACTTGGCTAACTGTGGGGTGTAACAATTCACCCATTTACAGTTGCTACTGCACTACACTTTGCAAGCAAAAGGTGTCTCCATTAATCTTTACATTTGTCTCCACTTTCCAACCATATTGACATATGTTAGCTGTAGTTGTTGACATTGTATTCATGGCTGCACATACTTTTACTACGAGCAACTGAACCGCATGCATTGCAAGGGTTCCTCCTCTCCCTACGTAATGTATTGTTTTGTAATTGTATATCTCTTTAAATTAAACAATATATACATTTTGTTGAATTTTGTGTGTTCATTTTGTCTCTCCTTTGTTCCTTTGTCATGTGCCAAACATGTGCCTTTTAATGTGATGATTTGTGTTGGTGTTGTTGTTTCTCCTTTTCATTGTGCATCTCAATTTTCTTCCAGGTTTTCTTCCCCCTTACATGGACACAAACATAGCGAGAGAAATGCACATTCACACACACACACAGAGAGAGAGAGAGAGAGAGAGAGAGAGAGAGAGAGAGATGCTCATCACAGATGTGGGTTGTGTAAGTGGATTGATCTGAGCTCTGTGAGGTATCCATGCCCAAGCAGATGGAACTCTAGAACACCCAGTCGAGTGGAGTCTCTGGAGCAGCTGTAGAGACAAGAATATCTGATAGGCAAAAGAGTAAATCTCTTCCTCAACTACTGCCACCAGTGGTTTGTGCTGCCACCTTGGTCTAGTTTGGCTGAGGCTAATGCAGGCTAATGCTAATGCCAAGCACGGTAGTGCGGTGTTGAGTAGATAAAGCTAGACCAAGGCAATGCTATAAGATTTCTGATGATGTGGGACTAATGTATTTGGATGATGGAATATGACTGAGAATCCTTTGGACTTGTAGCCTATATGTCACCATGACATTCAAATCTACGCGGTTTCACACAGCAGGTGCGGTGCCCTTCTGTGTAGTCAGTGTTTCGATGAAGATTCCTATTAGTAGCCATCTCCATAGCGGGTCATGTGTAAGGAATGTGTAATGAACACTAAAACTTTTGACTACATTTTATACATTATAAGTGAATTTGTCCAAATTCTTATAACACCTTCAAATGGGGGTACTAGATATATAAAGTGCTTTCATTTCTAAACGGTAAAACAGATCAAATGTGAATGACAGTAACGAAAATAAAAGGTGACGTTCTGTACTGTCGCCTCATATACCGTACAGTTGCGGACAAATATATTGCCTCGTACTTTTCTGAAATAATTCCCTATTTATTCTAAAATAAGTTGCAATTTTTTTTTTGGGTGTCCACACATTATTGGATTTTCAACATAATAGAACAAATTGTATTTTTGTTACCTTAAGTTTACCATTTTGATTTAGAAAATAAAGACAAAATGGCAAGGACAACATTTTTGGCACCCTGAAGCTACGACTTTGGCCTAGATAACTGCCAACAAATGCTTCTTGTAGACATCAATGAGCTTGCTGCACCTTTCTACTGGCAATTTGGCCCCTCTTCATTAGCAAACTGCTCTAGCCTCTTAAGGATTACCCCCCTTTAAAAAGAAAAATCGCCTAAAATGACATACCCAAATCTAACTGCCTATAGCTCAGGAAACTGCCTGAAGCAACGAAAAAGATAATACAAAGAAAAAAACAACCCTTCTTTTTAATTTTTTTGTACCATCTTTGAAATGCAAGAGAAAGGCCATAATGTATTATTCCAGCACAGGTGCAATTTAGATTCATTCAAAACATATGGCGAGATCTGAAAACAGCAGTTGTCAATAGAAAGGTGCTCATTGACGGCTACAGTAAGTATTTGTCTGCAGTTATATTGGCCAAAGGCTGTGCAACCAATTACTAGCTCCGGGGTTCCAATAATTTTGTCAATGCCATTTGTCTTTATTTTCCAAATTAAAATTGTACAAAAATACAGTTGGTTCTGCAATGTTGAAAATCCAATAACAAGGTGTTGTGACCAAAAGTTTTTTATTTTATTTGTTTTTACTCATAGTGCCTTCAGAAAGTATTCATACTCCTTGACTTATTCCCGTTTTGCTGTTTTACAGGTTGAATTCAAAATGTATGAAAAAATATATGAATCCCACCCTACTACACACAATACACCATAATGACAAAGTGAAAGTATTAGACATTTTTGAAAATGTATTGAGAATGAAATATAGAAATATCTAATTTCCTTCAGTATTCACAGCCCTGAATCGATACATGTTAGAATCACCTTTGGCAGTGATTACAGCTGTCATTCTTTCTGGGCAAGTCTCTATGAGCTTTGCACACACTCAAGTTGGTTGTTGATCATTGCCAGACAGCCATTTTCAAGTCTTGCCATAGATATTCAATATGATTTAAGTCAAAATGTAACTATGTAACTGAGGAATATTGAATGTCATCTTGGTAAGCAACTCCAGTGTATATTTGGCCTTGTGTTTTAGTTTATTGTCCTGCTGAAAGGTGAATTTGTCTCCCAGTATATGTTGGAAAGCAGACTGAACCAGGTTTTCTGTCAGGATTTTGCCTGTACTTAGCTCTATTCTATTTATTTTTTATCACATTTTTACTCCTGAACTGATTTAGGCTTACCATGACAAAGGGGCTGAATAATTTTTGACTCAAGACATTTCAGCATTACATTTTGTATTCATTTGTAAAAACTTAATTCCACTTTGACATTGTGGGGTATTGTGTGTAGGCCAGTGACACATTTAGAATTCAGACAGTAAGACAACTAAATGTGACCTACCACCTTGATTCGGTGTTAAGTAGCAAAATTTGAAATTGTGTTTTTCACATTGGATAAAAGCGGAAACACAGAGCTACAAAATAGTATGTAATATACTGCATTTGAGCAACAATGGGAAAGTAATTTTTCTTTGAAAGTTGATCAACGTGTAACCTCACTGAGAAAATGACCTTTGAATATTTTTTGGCACCTACTGGAGAGCTCTACTTTGTCTACACTCATTCAGTGTCGTTCACACCCTCTTAAGCTTTAGCCCCAACCCAAACTCTGACCATTTTACTCAGCTGATCAGAGCTGTTTAGGTTGTTTTCATGTTATCCAGAGAATTGGTGACTGTAACTGTGCTGCTTGCAACAATTTAATTCAGCTTTTATGCCGACGTTTAATGACACCGGCCATATTCAACTGGTTTTGAGTGTTCGTAAATTCATCAGTTATTCTGCACTCTGGCACACTCAGATGAGAGTGCTCTGAAATTGGAGTAGATGGCCAGACTGAATTTATGAACGCACCCGAAATGGTTACATACTGAAGTATTTTGTTAAGACATGTAGCTAGCTAGCTAAACAATGAACCATAATCACAACTCATGACGTTACTACCCTGCATGAATCTGCAGGTAGCTAACCAACATCGAGCCAGCCAGCTAACATTAGCTAGCTAACAATACACTTTAACTTGAAATGAAACCACTTTCTTACCTGTATACATCATAGATGGACGCGTCTCCTGTCATGGATGCCATGGTTGCCCTTAGTTTGAAGAAGTAATCTGGAGACAGGTGTTTTCTCCATCTCCTTAGCGATCATACTCAAATTCCACTGAACTCTGTCCTCCAGAAAGGAGACAGCAACACTTCTACTTTTTTAAAACCAAATAGATTTAGACTTCTACTCAAGTAGTATTTTACTGGCTGACTTAACTTTCTATTAAGGTATCTATACTTTTACTGAAATATGACAATGGGGTACTTTTTCCACCACTGACGAGCAACATGATCAAACAGCATCCATTCTCACTTAAAAGTGGTGCTTCCCACTAGTGACTAGAGTATGTCTCTTCTCTCCTCTGCCCTCTCCTCAACGTGTGATGGTGTGACGGACAGATGTCTATGGCATGTCATCAATCATTGCCGAGTGACACGTGCCAATCAATAGGCATGAAAGTGTCAGTCATCTACAGAATGAGATATTCCCTTCACACAGACTGTAGACCAATCGGTATTAGAGGCTACAGCATATCTGTGTGCAAGAGAAAAAGATATATGGAGGGGAGGAATGTGTGAAACCAAAGCACGCGTGCATCACTACTAAATATAGACATGCTATACCAACAGTAAGCACTCAAGCAAACATTTCCCTGTAGGATACAAATTGAGAAGAGGAGGTGTGTATTTCTTACCCCTGCATAAGGACAAAAAACGAAGCCTCTTGTGATCAAATGATACACCTACCATTGACTAACGCTAGCTGTGGCAACATGGTGCTCCCTCCCTAACACATGGCTTCACAGAGGGTCACCTTGTGGCTATGGTGGGTGGAGGAGGAAGAGGATCGGTAGGAGTAGGAGGAAGAGGAGAGGAAAGGAAAAGAGAAGTTGACGAGGTGGAGGCCACGCAGAGTAGCTTAAGCTGCACATAATAATCATCCCTGCTCCATCAGTCATCATTACTGTCATTCACATATAGGAAGCAGTTATCTGGTAGGTTTCACAGGAGGCTGCTGTGGGGAGGACGGCTCATAATATTGGCCAGGAACGAAGCAAATGGAATTTGATACCATTCCGCTCCAGCCACTACCAAGAACCCGTCCTCCCTAATTAAGGTGCCACCAACCTCCTGTGGTGGGTTCACACACAAGCACACATGCATGCATAAACACACTTACTCATCTGTGTGTTCTTGTCAGTGAGTTCCCCCCTGTGTAGTTCAAGTGAGGATTAGGGCTGTTGTAGTTCAAGTATACCGGTGTGCTTTGTGCACTAAGTGTGTGGCATTATGGTCACACAAACACAGACAGTCCTAAAGCCACCACAGGAACACACATCAGGTCATGTAACCCTCACTTAAGTAATCTATCCCTGACCACACACTGGCCTTATCTAACACACACACACATGCACGCACGCACGCACACACACACAAACACCCACACACACACACACACACACAAACACACACGAACAGACACAACCATACAGACAACGTGCACACCCACGTGAACACCCACAATAATTACCCTGTCCTCAAACAGGCAATGAAGACGGATCGAAACCATCACATTCCCATTTACTCTCCAATTTCACCTGGAGGAAGGCCTTTCAATTACTCTTACACACACAGACACACACACACACACACACACACACACACACACCACACACTGTCACACAGACATATTTATATCATCCTCATATACACTACCGTTCAAGTTTGGGTTCACTTAGACATTGATCATTAACAGTGTAGACATTGTTAATGTTGTAAATGACTATTGTAGCTGGAAATGGTAGATTTGTTATGGAATATCTACATAGGCGTACAGCAACCATCACTCCTGTGTTCCAATGGCACGTTGCATTAGCTAATCCAAGTTTATCATTTTAAAAGGCTAATTGATCATTAGAAAACCCTTTTGCAATTATGTTAGCACAGCTGAAAACTGTTGTGCAGTTTATAGAAGCAACAAAACTGGCCTTCTTTAGACCAGTTGAGTATCTGGAGCATCAGCATTTGTGGGTTCGATTACAGGCTCAAAATGGCCAGAATCAAAGCACTTTCTTCTGAAACTCCTCAGTCTATTCTTGTTCTGAGAAATGAAGGCTATTCCATGGGAGAAATTGCCAAGAAACTGAAGATCTCGTACAACGCTGTGTACTACTCCCTTCACAGAACAGCGCAAAATGACTCTAAGCAGAATAGAAAGAGGAGTGGGAGGCCCCGGTGCACAACAGAGCAAGAGGACAAGTACATTAGAGTGTCTAGTTTGAGAAACAGATGCCTCACAAGTCCTCAACTGGCAGCTTCATTAAATAGTACCCGCAAAACACCAGTCTCAATGTCAACAGTGAAGAGGCGACTCCGGGATGCTGGCCTTCTAGGCAGAGTTGCAAAGAAAAAGCCATATCTCAGACTGGCCAATAAAAAGAAAAGATTACAATGGGCAAAAGAACAGAGACACTGGACTGAGAAAGATTGTAAAAAAGTGTTATGGACAGACAAATCTAAGTTTGAGGTGTTCGGATCACAAAGAAGAACATTCGTGAGACGCAAAAAAAATGAAAAGATTCTGGAAGAGTGCTTGACGCCATCTGTCAAGCAAAGTGGAGGCAATGTGATGTTCTGGGGGTGCTTTGCTGGTGGTAAAGTGGGAGATTTGTACAGGGTGAAAGGGATCTTGAAGAAGGAAGGCTGTCACTCCATTTTGCAACGCCATACCCTGTGGACAGTGTTAAATTGGAGGCAATTTCCTCCTACAACAGGACAATGACCCAAAGCACAGCTCCAAACTATGCAATAACTATTTAGGGAAGAAGTAGTCAGCTGGTATTCTGTCTATAATGGAGTGGCCAGCACAGTCACCCGATCTCAACCCTATTGAGCTGTTGTGGGAGCAGCTTGACCGTGTAGTACGTAAGAAGTGCCCATCAAGCCAATCCAATTTGTGGGAGGTGCTTCAGGAAGCATGGGGTGAAATCTCTTCAGATTACCTCAACAAATTGACAACTAGAATGCCAAAGGTCTGTTTGAAAGACACAATTATTATTTCAATTAAAAATCATTATTTATAACCTTGTCAACGTCTTGACTATATTTCCTATTCATTTTGCAACTCATTTCATGTATGTTTTCATGGAAAACAAGGACATTTCTAAGTGACCCCAAACTTTTGAACGGTAGTGTATGTATGCAGATACTTACATTATTCATCATGTGAGGTGAAATGTGTATATTTTGGGAGATGAGCACTCATTCTGTTTGACTTGATGAAGAGCCGGTTCGCTTCAAAACGGTGTCAATAAAGCAATGAATTGGGAGAATTAACAGTGCGAGAGCCTTCCTGTTCTTCAGAAGTATTCTTTATTAGCCCAGCACCTACGTCTTTAAGGATGGGCGTATGACAACAAACTTTGTTACTTTCATTGTTCACACGTTAAACACCATCAGGAATACTCATACACACGCTCATAGAGACACACAGTACTAGAGGTAACTCTTACACATACATACGCTCATTTCGCTCTCTGCAGGACCCCATTCCAAGGGGGCAATGTGTGTCATCTCTCAGTAGCGGAAAAATAATGAACAAGCAAACATACAAACAAATTCTCTCTACCCTTTGGTGTCTGAAGGAGAAAGAGAAAGAAAGGAGAGCGCTACTATATTGATTCATAGCATGAGGGGAGGTATCAGTGAAAGACAGCTGAAATCCTGGTGCTCCACCAAATTTAGCCATTTAGAAGGGTAGATGGGTTTGGAGATGTGATGGCGGGAGGAGGGGGGAGGGAGGAGGATGGAGGGAGGGATTACAGGAATAGATTTATGACCCTGTGGCTGGGGTCCTTAGCACGCTCCAGCGTTCCAAACATGCAGCTCATACATGGAGCTGCAAGGTGCCCTTCACACACATGCCGTCATGCGACAAAATCTGGAAGAACTGCCGCATTCCCTCTCTTTTACCCTCCCCAAGTTATCCCTTCCTTCATCCTTCCCGCTATCTTACCCCCTCTCTCCCTCTGTTTCACTCTGTACCCCTTCCTTCTTTTTTATCTCTTGCTTACTGTACCATACTCCATCGAAGGGTCTCCAGTCACTCTAGATATCTCTCTCTCTTTCCTTCGCTCTCTCTCTCTCTCTCTCTCTCTCTCTCTCTCTCTCTCTCTCTCTCTCTCTCTCTCTCTCTCTCTCTCTCTCTCTCTCTCTCTCTCTCTCTCCCTCTTGCTCTCTCTCTCTCTCGCTCTCTCTCTCTCCATTCTATCTCTTCCCTTCTTTTCTACTGGGACCACACTGCATACGAGCTACTTTACAGTTCTCGTTTCCGTTTCAAAAGTGTGTCAACTAGGGAGAATATATTATACTATATATTGCAGTTTCCTCTGCTCAGAGCTTCAGACAGCACCTCTTTACAGCTGAATCTACTCACATGTATCAAAAGCACTGAGCTATGATTTGACTGGTTTACTCACAGTATTAATCATCTCTATCAGTAAAAACATTCCCAGTGAGTAATGATGTACAGATCACAGACAGATGATGTAAATGTCTCCCTCTCTATTCCTTTTTCTTTTTTTGGTTTCTCTCTCTGTATGTTTCAGATAACAGTTTTTCGGATGGGGTCTGAGGGACACCAGGACATTGACCTGGCCATTCTCACTGCTCTGCTAAAAGGTAATTGACACATAGCTAATATTTAAAAAGGCTCCTTAAGTAAGACAGTGGGCTTCAGAAGGTTATAAAACACAAGCCTCCAATTGAGCTAATCCGTTCGGCTCTAGCCCAGTTAAGACTCTCCCTCTCCTCCTCCCCTGTTTCATTGCTATATCCTTCCCTCCATCCCTCTCGTAATCCATAGTTTCGACTTGTTGTTTAGTGCATGGTATTGATCAGGAGCGTAGGATCCAACGCTGCTGGTTCCGAGGCCTTTGGAGCAGATCCTTTGGGCATGTTTTCAAATCTATACCAGGTGATTGACTCACTCTGAGTTCCTTCCTAGTGGAACGCTGTATCTGAGGGCCTTCATAATTCATGTTTGGCAGCATGTCTAGGAGAAGCGTGTTTCTAGCATGTTTACACTCTATGCATCCTTCTCCCCCACACTCAGTATTTTTTGCATCTCATCTCCTCCTATTCATATCTCTCTGTCCATCTCCCTCTCTATTTCTGTGATTGATCTCTGTATCTGGCATGATGGACTGTCACAAGCATGACCAGTACAGAGTACAGACTGCAAACTGTGTTTTCAGAGAGATAGAGGTAGAGTGAGAGAAAGGCTGTGTGCGAGGGACTGACACGCTGAAAGAAATAGGGAGAATCGAGAGAGAGAGACAAAGAGAGACAGAGAAAAAGAGAGTGAGAGAGAAAGAAAGAAACATAGAGGGTAATTGATGTGGGATAAGGTCCATAAACTCCAGCGACTACAGAGCTGCAGAGAGCAAAGTGTTATTTAAAACCAGTGATAAATGCGAGCAGTCCCTTTTAATACCGACTTCTCTATTAAACTCCTATTACACTACTCTGCATCTCATTACCAAGCTCTGTAAAAGCTCCCATTATTAAGCCTGTGAAATATCTCTGCCGAGTGGAACCGTCATAAAAGGTGTGTAGCCTCAACCTTGCCTCCCTTCAAACTACCGGTTAAAGTGCTTTTCACAAAACAATTGATCACACCACCGACAGCTTGACAAATGTCCTTTCTCAAAAAAGAAAGCAAGAGGTAGGTGTCGGAGGCCAAGAACAACTGCCTTGGGCTTTCCTTTAAGAAGAACTACACAAATACAGCAATCTCCTTTGTTGCTTGCTAAACAGTGATGTTCTGCCCACCCACAGAGAAAAAGTAAATACAACCTTCCACCTCTAGCAGAAGTAATTTGAGATTGCAGTCGGCGACTGCTGACGGAATGATCTACAAATCACCGTGCACCCCAAATAACTATTCATTATTATTTGTTGATCGACTGAGCAAAATTGATGCTCTCGAACACGGTTTATTGTCTCCTCTGTTCCTCCTCCTAGGTGCCAACGCATCGGCTCCTGACCAGCTCAGCCTGGCCCTGGCCTGGAACCGAGTGGACATCGCCCGCAGCCAGATCTTCATCTACGGACAGCAGTGGCCTGTAAGACCCAGCCTATCACGTCTCACTCCCTTGTTTACAGTACAGACTACAGACAGCCCCCCCAAGTGAAAATTTGACATCTATGCCGTATCCATCCATATGCTGCTTCTTGATGGTTAAGCCTGAGTTGACTGACTGTGCCTTCCCTGTTTGTACGGTAGGTGGGTTCTCTGGAGCAGTCTATGCTGGATGCCCTGGTGCTGGACAGAGTGGACTTCGTCAAGCTGCTGATCGAGAACGGAGTGAGCATGCATCGCTTCCTCACCCTCTCCAGACTGGAGGAGCTCTACAACACGGTACTTCACTACAGCTCCACCATAGCTGACAGTTCCGAACTCTGACCTCTCACTGACTCTATGTCATATGGAATGTATCATAACATTGTTGTAACAACTGCTATAACCCCTGGTATTTGTATAACAAAAAGTGTTATAAAACTATACAACTATTATACTCCCTCCTGGTGTTCCTCTATAAGGTATGCATTCCTAAAGCCTTTATAACAGCTACATAAGACAATATAACATCCTTCATACGTGTTCATTATGAACAACAGCATAATACTATACCTACTGTGTGGTGCTTGATTCAAATGAACCATTTGTCATAGCTCTACAACTTGCTGCAGGTCGGGGCGTGACTCACGGACTAAACTGTGCTTCTATTTGTCTTGTCAGAGGCATGGACCATCCAACACACTACACCACCTGGTCAGAGACGTCAAAAAGGTATAGTTAAGTGTGTGTGACTGCATAGGCGTTTGTGAATGTTTGCTTGTGTGCGAATGCAAGGGCAGCCCATTTTTGATTGGTCTAGACTCGTGTTGCTTTTGTTTTGCAGATTGTGTGTAGCTCTGTGGATTGTTATTGTTGCTAACGGTGCATCTGGGAGCCAGATGTTCTCCTTTTCAGCTGGGGTTACAGCCGTGGCTGCGTAGAAATGTCTCCGTCTTTTGTCTCTCTCTACCCCTCCCATTACTCTTTCTTTTGCTCTGTACACACTCACTCCATTTGAGTCCAACGCGGTGATATGTACCCATATGCACAACAACCCTAGATTGGTCAAACGTATTGTAGTCCTGCAGATCTGACATTTAACCAGGGAAGGCCCACCTCTAATTGTGGCTGTCACAGTTAACTTAGCCTAGGCCCAATTACTCAAAATGACCTACCATTATGTATTGCTATGTGTGTAACTTGCACCCATTTTGAGTGTCCCTTCGAGTATTGCGTGTGTACAACATCATCATGTCATTCATCATAGAGAGCCAGTCTGAGATTGGACAGTTGAGTGCATATGAGGCATTCATTTCTCCACTACTCTCTGTCTCGGTGTCTGTACAGCTTTAATGAACAAGCTATTATGCTCATAAATGCTTGGTATACAAATGCTATACATGCTTTTGAATTGTAAGACTTATAATACTTACGGCCTATACAGTATATGCTCATAGATGTGTATAATGTTTACAAATAATGTTTAGTTATGAATAGTTTCTACATCGTTCATTAATAAGTTATTATTACGTTTATGACAGTGTTACCCAAAAGCCTTCAGAGAATATACTGACCGGACTGCAGTACCTATGTACCAAAACAAGTGTACACAAATGTGCATCCTTAATGGAAGATTATGACCTCTAGTGAGAGCTCATAGAAAGGTCAGCCGCGTCAGTATTTAGATCCGATCAATCGAAGCATAATGGATTGCAGTAGCATGTGCTACAACGGGAGAGCTGTAGAGGTTCCGGTGAGTCATGGTGTAACCATCCATGATCTAAACTTTCCCAAACCCCTTAGGTCTGTACGCAGGGAGAGAAGGGTTCCGGGACTTCAGAGGATTGGACTAATGAATCTCACGAGCACACACATGCATGTGGCACACACACACGCGCACACACACACATGCACGCTAGTGATACTCCGGTCGACTCAAAAGCCACAGTGCCCGCGGGTTATATCTGTGGGGCGGGCAGGTTTAGGGTCATAAAATATTGTGTGGATGAAGGGCGGGTGGTTGGCGGTTGAATAAAGAGAAAACAATGGGTAAATAAATGTGTCATTCTTGTGCAAATCATTTCTACAGGCTTCATTAAGGATTTTCTTTCAGCATTTGGATATGGTGTCAGTGCGTAGCCTAAGCCTAAGCTTTCGGGACTAACTGAAGTGCGTCAAATACACGCCAATTACCAAATGGTTTTGGGACCTTGGACAGGCAAAGTTAACATTGATCAGCTGAGACAAAAAGGACAAAACTTTATTTTATTTTATTTGACAATGTCAGAGTTTAATTCAATGAGAGAAAAGCCGTGAAATGGAGAGTTGAAAATAAATAGGAGGGACAGAACGGTAGTCTAATGTTATAGAAGGGAGGACCAGAACAGTAGTCTAATGTTATAGAAGGGAGGGATAGAACAATAGTCTAATGTTATAGAAAGGAGGGACAGAACAGTAGTCTAATGTTATAGAAGGGAGGACCAGAACAGTAGTCTAATGTTATAGAAAGGAGGGAAAGAACAGTAGTCTAATGTTATAGAAGAGAGGGGCAGAACAGTTGCCTAATGTTATGGAAGAGAGGGACAGAACAGTAGTCTAATGTTATAGAAGTGAGGACCAGAACAGTAGTCTAATGTTAAAGATGAGAGGGACAGAACAGTAGTCTATTGTTATAGAAGATAGGACCAGAACAGTAGTCTAATGTTATAGAAGAGAGGACCAGCACAGAAGTATAATGTTATAGAAGGGAGGGACAGAACAGTAGTCTAATGTTATAGAAGGGGGTACCAGAACAGTAGTCTAATGTAATAGAAGTGAGGGAGACAACAGTAGTCTAATGTTACAGAAGGGAGGACCAGAACAGTAGTCTAATGTTATAGAAGAGAGGACCAGGACATTAGTCTAATGTTATCGAAGAGAGGACCAGGACATTAGTCTAATGTTATAGAAGGGAGGGACAGAACAGTAGTCTAATGTTATAGAAGGGAGGACCAGAATTGTAGTCTAATGTTATAGAAAGGAGGGATAGAACAGTAGTCTAACGTTACAGAAGAGAGGGACAGAACAGTAGTCTAATGTTATAGAAGGGTGGACCAGAACAGTAGTCTAATGTTATAGAAGAGAGGACCAGAATATTAGTCTAATGTTATAGAAATGAAGGACAGAACAGTAGTCTAATGTTATAGAAAGGAGGGACAGAACAGTAGTCTAATGTTATAGAAGGGAGGACCAGAACAGTAGTCTAATGTTATAGAAGGGAGGACCAGAACACAAGTCTAATGTTATAGAAAGGAGGGACAGAACAGAAGTCTTATGTTATAGAAGAGAGGGACAGAACAGTAGTCTAATGTTATAGAAGTGAGGACCAGAACAGTAGTCTACAGTTAAAGATGAGAGGGACAGAACAATAGTCTATTGTTATAGAAGAGAGGACCAGAAGAGTAGTTTAATGTTATAGAAGAGAGGACCAGAACAGTAGTCTAATGTTATAGAAAAGAGGACCAGCACAGTAGTCTAATGTTAAAGAAATTGAGGGACAGAACAGTAGTATAATGTTATAGATGGGGGACCAGAAAAGTAGTCTAATGTTACAGAAAGGAGGGACAGAACAGTAGTCTAATGTAATAGAAGAGAGGGAGACAACTGCAGTCTAATGTTTTAGAAGGGAGGACCAGAACAGTAGTCTAATGTTACAGAATGGAGGAAAAGAGCAGTTGTCCAATGTTATGGGAGGACCAGAACAGTAGTCTAATATTATTGAAAGGAGGGACGGAACTGTAGTCTAATGTTATAGAAAGGACGGAGAGAACTTTAGTCTAATGTTATAGAAGGGAGGACCAGAATATTAGTCTAATGTTACAGAAATGAAGGACAGAACAGTCGTCTAATGTTATAGAAAGGAGGGACAGAACAGTAGTCTAATGTTATAGAAGGGAGGACCAGAACACTAGTCTAATGTTATAGAAAGGAGGGACAGAACAGAAGTCTTATGTTATAGAAAGGAGGGACAGAACAGTAGTCTTATGTTATAGGAGGGAGGGACAGAACAGTTGTCTAATGTTATAGAAGTGAGGACCAGAACAGTAGTCTAACGTTAAAGATGAGAGGGACAGAACAATAGTCTAATGTTATAGAAGAGAGGACCAGAACAGTAGTCTAATGTTATAGAAAAGAGGACCAGCACAGTAGTCTAATGTTATAGAAATGAAGGACAGAACAGTAGTCTAATGTTATAGAACGGAGGGACAGAACAGTAGTCTAATGTTATAGAAGGGATGACCAGAACAGCTGTCTAATGTTGTAGAAGGGAGGGACAGAACAGTAGTCTAATGTTATAGAAGAGAAGACCAGAAAAGCAGTCTAATGTTATAGAAGAGATTACCAGAACATTAGTCTAATGTTATAGAAATGAAGGACAGAACAGTAGTCTAATGTTATAGATGGGAGGACCAGAACAGTAGTCTAATGATATAGAAAGGTAGGACAGAACAGAAGTCTAATGTTATAGAAGGGGGGGACAGAACAGTAGTCTAATGTTATAGGAAGGAGGGAAAGAACAGTAGTCTAATGTTATAGAAGGGAGGAACCAGAACAGTAGTCTAATGATATAGAAAGGAGGACCAGAACAGTGGTCTAATGATATAGAAAGGACGGACAGAACAGAAGTCTAATGTTATAGAAGGGGGGGACAGAACAGTAGTCTAATGTTATAGAAGGGAGGGACAGAACAGTAGTCTAATGTTATAGAAGAGAGGGACAGAACAGTTGCCTAATGTTATGGAAGAGAGGGACAGAACAGTAGTCTAATGTTATAGAAAGGAGTGACAGAACAGTAGTCTAAAGTTATAGAATGGAAGGACAGAACAGTAGTCTAATGTTATAGAAAGGAGGGACAGAACAGTAGTCTAATGTTATAGTAGAGAGGACCAGAACAGTAGTCTAATGTTATAGAAAGGAGGGACAGAACAGTAGTCTAATGTTATAGAAAGGAGGGACAGAACAGTAGTCTAATGGTATAGAAGGGAGGGACAGAACAGTAGTCTAATGTTATAGAAGGGAGGGACAGAACAGTTGCCTAATGTTATAGAAAGGAGGGACAGAAAAGTAGGCTAATGTTATAGAAAGGAGGGAAAGAACAGTAATCTAATGTTAAAGAAGCGAGGGCCAGAACATTAGTCTAATGTTAAAGATGAGCGGGACAGAACAGTAGTCTAATGTTATAGAAAGGAGGGACAGAACAGTAGTCTGATGTTATAGACAGGGGGGACAGAACAGTAGTCTAATGTTATAGAAGAGAGGACCAGCACAGTAGTATAATGTTATAGAAGGGATGGACAGAACAGTAGTCTAATTTTATAGAAGGGCGGACCAGAACAGTAGTCCAATGTTATAGAAAGGAGGGACAGAATAGTAGTCTAATGTAATAGAAGAGAGGGAGAGAACTGTAGTCTAATGTAATGGAAGAGAGTACCAGAACAGAAGTCTAATGTACTCGAAGAGAGGTCCAAAACAGTTGTCGAATGTTATGGAAGGGAGGGACAGAACAGTAGTCTAATGTTACAGAAGAGAGGGACAGAACAGTAGTCTAATGTTATAGAAGGGAGGACCAGAACAGTAGGCTAATGTACTCGAAGAGAGGTCCAAAATAGTAGTCTAATGTTATAAAAGAGAGGGAGAGAACAGTAGTCTAATGTTATATAAGAGAGGACCAGAACAGTAGTCTAATGTTATAGAATAAAGGGACAGAACAGTATTCTAATGTTATAGAATAGAGGGACAGAACAGTAGTCTAATGTTATAGAATAGAGGGACAGAACAGTAGTCTAATGTTATAGAATAGAGGGACAGAACAGTATTCTAATGTTATATAAGAGAGGACCAGAAGAGTAGTCTAATGTTATAGAATAGAGGGACAGAACAGTATTCTAATGTTATGTAAGAGAGGACCAGAACAGTAGTCTAATGTTATAGAATAGAGGGACAGAACAGTATTCTAATGTTATAGAATAGAGGGACAGAACAGTATTCTAATCTTATAGAAGGGAGGGACAGAACAGTAGTCTACTGTTATATATGAGAGGACCAGAACAGTAGTCTAATGTTATATAAGAGAGGACCAGAACAGTAGTCTAATGTTATAGAATAGAGGGACAGAACAGTATTCTAATGTTATATAAGAGAGGACCAGAACAGTAGTCTAATGTTATAGAATAGAGAGACAGAACAGTATTCTAATGTTATAGAAGCGAGGACCAGAACAGTAGTCTAATGTTATAGAAGAGAGGACCAGAACAGTAGTCTATTGTTATATAAGAGAGGACCAGAACAGTAGTCTAATGTTATAGAATAGAGGGACAGAACAGTATTCTAATGTTATATAAGAGAGGACCAGAACAGTAGTCTAATGTTATTGAATAGAGGGACAGAACAATATTCTAATGTTATATAAGAGAGGACCAGAACAGTAGTCTAATGTTATAGAATAGAGGGACAGAACAGTATTCTAATGTTATAGAAGAGAGGACCAGAACAGTAGTCTAATGTTATAGAATAGAGGGACAGAACAGTATTCTAATGTTATAGAAGGTAGGACCAGAACAGTAGTCTAATGTTATAGAAGAGAGGACCAGAACAGTAGTCTAATGTTATAGAATAGAGGGACAGAACAGTAGTCTAATGTTATAGAAGAGAGGACCAGAACAGTAGTCTAATGTTATAGAATAGAGGGACAGAACAGTATTATAATGTTATAGAAGGGAGGACCTGAACAGTAGTCTAATGTTATAGAAGAGAGGACCAGAACAGTAGTCTATTGTTATATAAGAGAGGACCAGAACAGTAGTCTATTGTTATATAAGAGAGGACCAGAACAGTAGTCTAATGTTATAGTAGAGAGGACCAGAACAGTAGTCTAATGTTATAGAAGAGAGGACCAGAACAGTCGTCTACTGTTTGGGAAGAAGTTGTAAAAGAGGATAATAGCATGCTGGCTATGGTATGTGTGATGATTGTGAAGTGCTATAGAAATTCAACAGTCACAAGACAGGGACTTCAAAACGTCACGTCACGTCAATTTATTTCTTGAAGCATCTTAAGAGAATGAATGGTTAAGAACCATCTGCAAAGGTGCTATATTTATCAGAATCATAAAAGCTGATAGTGTTTCAAACACCTAAAATATGCATCCAAGCTGAACTGAAATATTATCAAAAACATGTTGTGTTGTTTTAACAGCTTTACATTTCCTTAAAACCAGTAAAATTGGAAATTTAGCACAGAAAATCGTTCCCTTTTTTTTGTGCATTTTCTCTCTGGGCTCTAAACATTTTTCTGTGCGGGAGAAGCAGAGTGGAAAGAGGAAAGAGAAAACAAATCTTACCGATGTCAACTACATTGAAGCATTCCTTATATCAATGTATGACTTTATTCTGCTGAGCAAGGATTTATTTAGTCTTTCAGGGCAACAAGTAATGACAGAAGAGAAGCTGCATGTTTACTAATGATCATATTCCACTTTGTCACATATAGTCGGGCGGATGTGGATGGGTTATTAGCAATTGTGGGCGAGTGCGCGGGTGAACAAATAGCTGACCCGCGCATCACTAATATTGGAATATACACTACCGTTCAAAAGTTTGGGGTCACTTAGAAATGTCCTTGTTTTATAAAGAAAAGCAAATTTCTTGTCCATTAAAATAACATCAAATTGATCAGAAATACAGTGTAGACATTGTTAATGTTGTAAATAGCTATTGTAGCTGGAAACAGCAGATTTTTTTATGGAATATCTACATAGGCGTACAGAGGCCCATTATCAGCAACCATCACTCCTGTGTTCCAATGGCACATTGTGTTAGCTAATCCAAGTTTATCATTTTAAAAGGCTAATTGATCATTAGAAAACACTTTGTAATGACGTTAGCACAGCTGAAAATTGTTGTTCTGATTAGAGAAGCAATAAAACTGGCCTTCTTTAGACCAGTTGAGTATCTGGAGCATCAGCATTTGTGGGTTCGATTACAGGCTCAAAATGGCCAGAATGAAAGCAGTCAGTCAGTCTCGTCAGTCTCTTCTTGTTCTGAGAAATTAAATCTATTCCATGCGAGAAATTGTCAAGAAACTGAAGATCTCGTACAACGCTGTGTACTACTCCCTTCACAGCACAGTGCAAAATGGCTCTAACCAAAATAGGAAGAGGAGTGGGAGGCCCCGGTGCACAACAGAGCAAGAGGACAAGTACATTAGAGTGTCTAGTTTGAGAAACAGATGCCTCACAAGTCCTCAACTGGCAGCTTCAATAAATAGTACCCACAAAACACCAGTCTCAACGTCAACAGTGAAGAGGCGACTCCGGGATGCTGGCCTTCTAGGCAGAGTTGCAAAGATAAAGCCATATGTCAGACTGGCCAATAAAAAGAAAAGATTAAGATGGGCAAAAGAACAGAGACACTGGACAGAGGAACTCTGCCTAGATGGCCAGCATCCTGGAGTCGCCTCTTCACTGTTGACGTTGAGACTGGTGTTTGCGTGTGTACTATTTTGCGGGTACTATTTTCTCCCATGAAATAGCCTTCATTTCTCAGATCAATCATAACCCACAAATGCTGATGCTCCAGATACTCAACTATTCTAAAGAAAGCCAGTTTTCAGCCGTGGTTGCTAATAATGGGCCTCTGTACGCCTATGTAGATATTCCATTTAAAAAAAACAGCCGTTTACAGCTACAAAAGTCATTTACAACATAAAAAATGTCTACACTGTATTTCTGATAAATTTTATGTTATTTTAATTGACAAAAAAATTTGCTTTTCTTTCAAAAACAAGGACATTTCTAAGTGTCACCAAACTTTTGTTCTATTTTAAAAAGTTAATTAAAACACAAATATTTAACCGTATTGCATGGCTCTCTAGGCTTTTGCCAAATATCTGTGTTTTCCTCTCTTTCTCTTGTCCTGCTGTGTGAAGGTATGATAGTGTGTTTGGTTTTGGTGTGAAGTTGTAGGATGCATTGCTTTTACCAGGTAGGCCCAAACATATTATGTCCAATAAACTGATATTGGAATATATATATTAAATATTTATATTTAATATTTTAAAAAGTTAATTAAAACACAAATATTTAACCATAGTTTTTTTTTTACCAAACATCTGTGTTTTCCTCTCTTCCTCTTGTCCTGCTGTGTGAAGGTACGGTACTAGTGAATGTGTGGTATTGGTGTTCAGTGGTAGGATGCATTGCTTTCACCAGGGTGGCCCAAACGTATTCTGTTCCCCTTTTCTCTCTCTCGAGGAAAGCTTAGACTGTCATTGGCTACATCATGATTCCTCAACCCTTCTCTTAAAGTGTGCAATTGCCCATCATGGATTTAAAAGCATTGCATTGTTAGTGTAAGCATCAGATGAAGGGACACCATTGTTAAGTCCATGAGCAGGAGTGTGCAACTGCACACTTCGGTGGAAGTGTGAAGAATCGGGATTCAGACATTATTATTTGTGCTTGTTATTGGCTTTAGTGTGTAACTTGCCCCTGAACTCTAACCCCTGGAGCCCCTGGTGCTGGAATGAGACAACCTGAAGTTACTTGTGATGAAAACTAGTTGGGTACAGCCTTTCGTACCTAGCATCATGAAAGCAAGTTGAGGTGTTACAGTAATTGTTACACATTTTTTAAATAAAGGTTAATCAGTTAGTTGACATATACAGTGACCCCAATTCATCAGTTAGTTGCCATTTGCAATTGCCCAATGCAATCAATTGAAGATAAAGGAGAAGGGCACTGTAGGTTTGATCAGAATGATTATGCTGTATCAGAGCATTTTCTTATGTCAGATAGCACATATACTAATCGAGATGCATCCAGCTGCAGCCCCGCAATAGCCTGTAACTAAAACTAGCTGTGACTAAAACTAGCCTGTCACTAAAACCAATACTATTGCCATACACTGGCCGTGGTTAATCCCTGCCACATACATGGGAACTCCTCCTTTTATTTCCTAGATTCCTTTCCTCTTTTCCTCGCTCCCTTTCCTTTCCTCATTTCCTAGCTCCCTTTCTTTTCATTCTTTGCTAGCTTCCTTTCCTCCTTTCTCACTTCCGTTTCTCGTTTCCTGACTTCCTTTCCTTCCATTCTTCCCCTTCCTTTCCTAGATTCCTTTATTCCTTTCCTTGCTCCCTTTCCTTTACTCCTTTCCTAATGCCCTTTATTTTACTCCTTTCCTAGCTTCTTCCTTTCCTCCTTTCCTAGATAGGGCAAGAGGTGAGGAAAAGAAGGTAAAGAAGAAAAACAAGCTAGGAAACGAGGACCAGAAGCTGGGAAAGGAAATAAGGAAAGGGAGATAGGGAAGGGGGGAAAGGAAAGGTAGCTAGGAAATTAGTAAAAGAAAGGGATCTAGGAAAGGAGGAAAGGAAAGGGAGAAAGAAAAAGGAGAGAAAGGAATCTAGGAAAGAAAAGGAGCAGTTCACATGTATGGGGTAGGGATTAACAATGGCCAGTAGAGAGAAAAGGAAGAAGGAAAGGAAGTTAGGAAAGAAGCTAGGGAAGGAAGAAAGAAAAGGGAGAGAGGAAAAGAGTCAAAGAAAGAGAGCTAATAAAGGAAAGGGATCAAGGAAAGGAAGGATTGACCACAGCCAATAGAGAGGAAGACACACCCAGGACAAAACCTCACCAGTCTAAAATTCTGAGTGAACCTGTAGTGTGCTTTTCCTTTATCTGCTCCCACAGTGCGCTTTGCTCTTATCTGCAATTGATTGACTTGGGGGCCCATACATAACTAATATGATTGCCACTACTTTGGACAACCATATGAGAGTGTAAGCAGACCTGGTAAACAAATGTTATATGTTTTCTTTAAACTACTTTTGCTTTGTTTGATTGAGCTTGTCTGATGAAATGGAAACAATAAAGTCGTCCCATAAGTGCAAATGCTGCCCATCTGTCATTCCAGACAGGCTCTCTCAAATGGATAGGTCAGCTCACTCATACTAGGGTTAGTATGCTTGAAGGTAATGGCAGAGTATGACTGACATCATAATAGATACTGTGAAGCCAATGTGGGATACCGTATGTTCACACAGCAAGGTTTAGGCCATTCAATGAAGGGGAAAGAGAAGGGTATAGTGGGACGTTTCATATTAACAAGTGAAAAAATACACAAGCACATCCTGCTTTGGGGTTCTCCCACCGTGTTGCCTCTGAGCTTTGGCTGGATAATTGTGAGGCTTTACTGGGATAACAGAAACCAAATGGAGCGCTTTTTGACAAGGGGATATAGGGGGCATTCCACTAAAAGTGAACAGGGGCAGTGAATGAGATGGTATCAAATCATCCGTAGATGTATGATCATTGTCCCAGCCCATCCTCCCCATTTCTCCCCATTTCTCCCTCCCCCAGCCCCCACTGGATCAGAGAGCTCTGATGATGAAGGTCCATTTCTATCAAAAAACGCTCTCTCATTTGTCCTCCTGTTATCCTCATCTTCAGACTTCTGTCCGTCTTTCTCTTCCAGCACTGAACCCCTGATACGATCTGGTCATACATTACCAATGCAAATTAGCACAGAGTGATCAGGCAAATTAAGTAAGCATTGATCAGATTTGTATATTTTTCAATTTCCTCAAGATTTGTAATTTTCCATCTTCTCCCTAACATTTCCCCTCTTCCTCCTCATTCCTTCACTCCTCTACCCCTCTTCTCTCAGAGTAAAGTATACGGATGTCTATCTCAGTGCTGTTGAACTAAGTTAAATTAAACTAAGCTCAGATAAGTTAATTTAAACTAGGTTATACACTGATCTTATTGGGGGGTCTGTGTCTCCCATCTCTCCTTGGCCTTGTGCTGTATACTCACTGACCTTGGGTGTTTTTTCTAAGCAAGAATATCCAGGGTTTCAGTTGGATCTACTTCAAGGTGAATCAACTAATCACGTATTATTATTAACACAAAACAAGTGTGTAGATGTGTGAAGTGAAGTGTGTATGACTTGTGTGGGGTGTTTTCCCTTCCTTTCACCACCGTATGCTCAGCTGTCATGGGGGTCTGCGGTTTTGTCTGACCAATCTCTTGGTCCCCAGGGTAACCTGCCACCAGACTACCGCATTAGTCTCATTGACATCGGATTGGTCATTGAGTACTTGATGGGCGGAGCTTACCGATGCAACTACACCAGGAAGAGGTTTAGAACTCTGTATCATAACCTCTTTGGACCCAAAAGAGTGAGTGGCGGACCAGCTTTACAGTTTCCTATTATGCTATTGATGCATGTGCGTGTGTCTGCATGTCTACTTGTCTCTGTGGGATCAATTGAATCGAACATTCATTGTGTTACGGTATTTCCGCAGTAGTTCCTTTTCCCCATGGTCAAATTAACTCCCAGACTGGTCTTGGGTACTATATACAAACCTACTATTAGTAATCTGGTAAACTCATCTCAGGTATGCTTTCAGTGAATGCCAACCCGAGCCTCACTTTTGGAGTGATGTAAATTTGGTACTTACGTAACCTTTTTTTGTGTGATCAAGGGACGATGCTGTAAATTAATATAGATAAATATGCATATCCCTCAGCTTCTAAATCTGCACTAGGGATACAGTCTGCCTGCAAACTCTCACAAACTAGCAATAGAAAGCAGAGATCAGTGCCAAACTGCACTGCACTATACTGCTCGGAACAACGGTTGGGACATAGATGGGTTGGTTGTTAAGCAATAAAACTGATGTGTGCGCAACTATGGGGCTAAACAGACAGGATTGGCTTAGGTTGTTCACCACATGTAAACTACAGTCCGTCTCCAATGTTTATTGAAAACATAAATAAAGTTGCACAATCAGCATTTGTTTTCTCTCAAATACATTAATACAGTTGGTAGTTAGCTAGCTAGTGAATTTGAGCCATATCAGCATAGATGTGCCATCAGTCAAAACACTTAAAAACCAGACATGGTATCAGGATAAAACTAATTGAAACGAGCTACTTAAGATTTCCCACATGGCATTTTCTTGCCATTGTTGCTAGCTATCTGGCCATCCAGAATCACAACAAGACAGGGCCTTCTGCCCCAGTGAAGCGGGCACATCGGTTCTGTGACGTTCTCAACTAACCCGTCTATAGAGATTTTTGTTGTTGCTCATTTTTCAGTTTTAAGGCTTCCTTCAAGACAAGGCTCCTTGAAGAACAGACTAAATGTCAACTATAGAAAATCGCTATTCTAGGACTATTGTGCAGAGCGATGCAGTGTGTATGCATGTGTGCATGAGGTTGAAAAGAGAGCAAAAGTGAAGGATAGAAAAAGAGAGGCAGAGGATGCAAGACAAAGAGGTAGACATCTAAATGAGCTGTGATCTGTTTTAAAATGATTTGGGCACACTGACAGTCTCATCTTAGATGGAAAAGCAGTGTGAACACAGGAACACACACACACAATGTGGTAGGAATAAACCTGAAAGAGGTGCAGATATCAACATCCCCACAGGAGGTCTGAGTTATTTTTACCAGCAGTTGAGGAAGCAGGTCACATGACGGCTCATTAATGCATAATTTGTACACAGCCTGCATTAAAACACATCTGAGTGCCTGCTGCTGCATAGAACTCCATTTAGCCAGCCACCCCCTTACACAGACAAACACACAGAGATTACAAATATCAGGTCACAGTAACAGGTTACTGTCTAAAGACAGCATGTTACTGTTGATCTAGAACCGGTTACTGTGGTCTAGAACAGGTTACTGTCTGGTCTCAAACAGGTTACTGTCTGGTCTAGAACAGGATACTGTCTGGTCTAGAAGAGGATACTGTCTGGTCTAGAACAGGTTACTGTCTGGTCTCGAAAAGGTTACTGTTGGTCTAGAACAGGATACTGTTGGTCTAGAACAGGATACTGTTGGTCTAGAACAGGATACTGTCTGGTCTAGAACAGGTTACTGTTGATCTGGAACAGGACGGTTGTGCTGTTTAATTGTGTTGGAACATACAGCGCATTCAGAAATGATTCAGACCCCTTGACATTTTCCACATTTTGTTACATTACAGCTTTATTCTAAAATATATTACATTATCAATCTACACACATTACCCCATAATGACAAAAATATAAACAGGTTTTTATAAATGTTTGCAGATGTATTACAAATAAAAAACTGAAATATAAGTGTTCAGACACTTTACTCAGTACTTTGTTGAAGCATCTTTGGCAGTGATTACATCCCTGAGTCTTCTTAGGTATGATGCTACAAGCTTGGCACGCCTGTATTTGGGGAGTTTCTCCCATTCTTATCTGCAGATCCTCTCACGCTCTGTCTGGTTGGATGGGGAGCGTCGCTGCACAGCTATTTTCAGGTCTCTTCAGAGATGTTCGATCGGGTTCAAGTCCGGGCTCCGGCTGGGCCACTCAGAGACTTGTCCCGAAGCCACTCCAGCGTTGTCTTGGCTGTGTGCTTAGGCTCGTTGTCCTGTTGGAAGGTGAACCTTCGCCCCAGGTCCTTAGCGCTCTGTAGCAGGTTTTCATCAAGGATCTCTCTGTACTTAGCTCTGTTCATCTTTCCCTAAATCCTGACTAGTCTCCCATTCCCTGCCGCTCAACAACATCCCCACAGCATGATGCTGCCACCACCATGCTTCAACTTAAGGATGGTGCCAGGTTTGGATGGTGCCATTCCCGCCAAAGAGTTCAATCTTGGCTTCAGAAAATCTTGTTTCTCATGGTCTAAGAGTCCTTTGGATGCCTTTTGGCAAACTCCAAGCAGGCTATCATGTGCCTTTTACTGAGGAGTGTCCAAGGCCCTACTCCCCCGATTGCTCAGTTTGGCCATGCGGCCAGCTCTAAGAAGAGTCTTGGTGGTTCCTAACTTCTTCCATTTAAGAATGATGGAGGCCATAGTGTTCTTGGGGACCTTCAATGCTGCAGAAATGTTTTGGTACCCTTCCACAGATCTGTGCCTCGACACTATCCTCATGGTTTGGTTTTTGCGCTGAACTGCATTGTCAACTGTGGGACCTTATTTAGACAGGTGTGTATCTTTCCAAATCATGTCCAATCAATTGAATTTACCACAGGTGGACTCCAATCAAGTTGTAGAAACATCTCAGCGATTTTCAATGGAAACAGGATGCACCTGAGCTCAATTTCGAGTCTCATAGCAAAGGGTCTGAATATTTAAGTAAATAAGGTATTTCTGTTTTTTATCTTTAATACATTTGCAAAAATTTCTAAAAACCTGTTTTTGCTTTGTCATTATGGAGTATTGTGTGTAGATTGATGAGGAAAAACATTTATTTAATCAATTTTAGAATAAGGCTGTAACATAACAAAATGTAGAAAAAGGGAAGGGGTCTGAATACGTTCCGAATTCACTGTATGCATTTCCAGACTGGTCTCAAAGAGGTAACATAGACACTCAAATTAGTATGATATGTTACGTTTGGTATGGCTACATAAGATAGAAGGTTACTTGAGGCAAAAATGAAAGAAGTGCTGTTGGTCAGGGTGGATGGGTGGGCATATAATGCGACCATCTAGTAACCCCAAGGTCGCTTGTTCTAATCTCATTACAGACAAATGTAGCATTTTAACTAATTAGCAACTACTTAGCATTTTAGCTAACCCTTCCCCTAACCCTAACCTGAACCCTTTTAGCTAACCCTTGCCTTAATCCTAACCTTGACCCCTAACTCTAAGCCCTATCCTAGTTAACGTGAGCCAGCTAGCCAGCTAACAACAAATTGGAATTCGTAACATATCAACTGTTTTGCAAATTCGTAGCATATTGTACAAATTGCAATTCTTAACATATCATACAAATTGTAATTCATAACATACTATACAAAATTAATGATGGAGATCCACAAATTAATACATACCAAACACAACGTAACATATCATCCTACATGGAGTATTTAAGGACAGAATAATATGAAATGCTCGGAGACCACGATGGCATTTCTCTCTGTATTTGAACACTTGGCCTTGTGAGTGTGTGTAAGTGGGTCTGGTTGTGTCCCTTTATGTGTGTGCATATTTTTGTGACGAATTCCCCTTGACGGTGTTTATTTCTCAATAACCATGTTTTTGTTACCTTTCCAGCCCAAAGCCCTGAAACTGCTGGGGATGGAGGTGAGCCTGGGTTACAACATGGTTATTATTCAGTTACAGTTTGAGGTATTCCCCTGGTTTTCATAATGAGTGCCTGGTAGCCCTTCATTTTACAGCCTGGTATTTACTAGGTAATAACTAGGTAAACAACTAGTAACTAAAAGTAAATACATGTTAACAATTTAGTCCCATATAATTACCTGGAATCAAGTAAGTAAGTACTACATGCGTAATTAGTGAATAAGAAATGTAACTAATTATACAGTAGTCCCCTTTAGCCCAAAAGTAAGTCTTGAGGACGTTATCAGTAAGTACAAGTTACTTATTATGTAAATACCTAGTAACAACATCTGCGGATATTTTATTTATTACCAAATACTTGCCACATGAATAGATTCAAGTCAATCATCATGACATTGGTATTCTCTCAAGTTGTTTTTATGTACTTTTCCTTTAGTTATCATTTATGTTTGTATCTAAAGGGCTGTAAAACGAAGTTGTCTGTTTCCAGGTAGATACAACGTAGTTACTTGTGAAATACCACCACATTGGACGACTCCATCTCATGAAGACAACAGCAAATATGTCTGTGATCTTACCCTATTGTTTCGTGGGACCACCTTCACACTTACAGGGTAGGTACAAAGTAAGGGCTTTAAAATGAAGCCGTTGCTAATACCACGTAAATACCACATACTTGCAGGTCAACAAATGATTTAGTCAAATGATTGTGTAGACATAATGTACTAAGTCATTTTCCTGTAGTTACTAGGTACAGTTGAAGTCAGAAGTTTACATACACTTAGGTTGGAGTCATTAAAACTTGTTTTTCAACCACTCCACAAATGTCTTGTTAACAGTTTTGGAAAATTCAGAGTGTTTCCTATCCAATGGTACTAAATATATGCATATCCTATTTTCTGGGCCTGAATGGGAGCCATTTTACTTTGGGCACGCCAGGCTCTCCAAAACGGTCACCTCATGCACTGCTCCCAAAGAAGTTAACAAACTATAGTTTTGGCAAGTCGGTTAGGACATCTACTTTGTGCATGACACAAGTAATTTTTCCAACAATTGTTTACAGACAGATTATTTCACTTATAATGCACTGTATCACAATTCCAGTGGGTCAGAAGTTTACATACACTAAGTTGACTGTGCCTTTAAACAGGTTGGAACATTCCAGAAAATGATGTAATGGCTTTAGAAGCTTCTGATAGGCTAATTGACATACTTTGAGTCAATTAGAGGTGTACCTTTGTATGTATTTCAAGGCCTACCTTCAAACTCAGTGCCTCTTTGCTTGACATCATGGGAAAATCAAAAGAAATCAGCTAAGACCAAAAATTGTAGACCTCCACAAGTCTGGTTCATCCTTGGGAGCAATTTCCAAATGCCTTAAGGTACCACGTTCATCTGTACAAACAATAGTACGCAAGTATAAACACCATGGGACCACGCAGCCATCGTACCGCTCAGGAAGGAGACGCATTCTGTCTCCTAGAGATGAACATACTTTGGTTCGAAAAGTGCAAATCAATCCCAGAACAACAGCAAAGGACCTTGTGAAGATGCTGGAGGAAACAGGTACTAAATGATCTATATCCACAGTAAACGAGTTATATATCGACATAACCTGAAAGGCCGCTCAGCAAGGAAGAAGCCACTGCTCCAAAACCGTCAAAAAAAAGCCAAACTACGGTTTGCAACTGCACATGGGGACAAAGATCATACTTTTTGGAGAAATGTCCTCTGGTCTGATGAAACAAAAATAGAACTGTTTGGCCATAATGACCATCGTTATGTTTGGTGGAAAAAGGGGGATGCTTGCAAGCCGAAGAACACCATTACAACCGTGAAGCACGGGGGTGGCAGCATCATGTTGTGGGGGTACTTTGCTGCAGGAGGGACTGGTGCACTTCACAAAATAGATGGCATCATGAGGAAGGAAAATGATGTGGATATATTGAAGCAACATCTCAAGACATCAGTCAGGAAGTTAAAGCTTGGTTGCAAATGGGTCTTCCAAATCGACAATGACCCAAAGCATACTTCCAAAGTTTTGGCAAAATGGCTTAATGACAACAAAGTCAAGGTATTGGAGTGGCCATCACAAAGCCCTGACATCAATCCTATAGAAGAATTGTGGGCAGAACTGAAAAAGCGTGTGCGAGCAAGGAGGCCTACACACCTGATTCAGTTACACCAGCTCTGTCAGGAGGAATATGCCAAAATTCACCCAACTTATTGGAAGCTTGTGGAAGGCTACCTTGAAACGTTAAAGGCAATGCTACCAAATACTAATTGAGTGTATGTAAACTTCTGACCCACTGGGAATGTGATGAAAGAAATAAAAGCTGAAAGAAATAATAATTATTCTGACATTTCACATTCTTAAAATAAAGTGGTGATCCTAACTGACCTAAGACAGGGCATTTTTACTAGGATTAAATGTCAGGACTTGTGAAAAACAGTGTATGTAAACTTCCAACTTCAACTGTATGTACAGTGCCTTCACAAAGTATTCACACCCTGTGACTTTTTCCACATTTTGTTGTGTTACAGCCTGAATTTAAACTGGAGATGTTGTGTCACTGGCCTACACACAATACCCCACATTGTCAAAGTTGAATTGTGTTTTTCAAAATGTTTACAAATATAAAAAAATGAAAAGCTGATATGTCTTGACTCAACAGGTATTCAAACTCTTTTTTTGGAAAGCCTAAATAACTTCAGGAGTTGCCTGGACTCTGTGTGCAATAGTAGTGTTTAACATAATTTTTTTGTGACTACCTTGTCTCTACTCCACACATACAATTATCTGTAAAGTCCCTCAGTCGAGCTGTGAATTTGAAACACAGATCAACAACAAAGATCAGGGAGGTTTTCCAATGCCTCGCAAAGAAGGGCACCTAACTGTAGATGGGTAAAAAAAGCAGACATTGAATATCCCTTTGAGCATGGTGAAGTTATTAATTACACTCTGGATGGGGTATCAATACACCCAGTCACTACAAAATACATGTGTCCTTCCTAACTCATTTTCCAGACAGGAATGAAACTGCTCAGGGATTTCACCATGAGGCCAATGGTGTTTAAAACAGTTACAGAGTCTAATGGCTGTGATAGGAGAAAAATGAGGATGAATCAACAACATTATAGTTGCTCCACAATACTAACCTAAATGACAGAGTGAAAAGAAGGAAGCCTGTACAGAATAAAAAAATTCCAAAACATGCATCTTGTTTGCAATAAGAAACTAAAGTAAAACTGGAAGAAATGTGGCAAAGAAATTAACTTTGCGTCCTGAATACAAAGATTTATGTTTGGGGCAAACCCAACACAATACATCACATAACACTCTTCATATCTTCAAGCATAGTGGTGGCTGCATCATGTTACGGGTATGCTTGTCATCAGCAAGGAATAGGGCGTTCATTAGGATAAAAAGAAATGGAATAGGTCTAAACACAGGCAAAATCCCAGAGGAAACCCTGGTTCAGTCTGCTTTCTAACAGACACTGGGAGACAAATTCACCTTTCAGCAGGACAATAATGTAAAACACAAGGCCAAATATACACTGGAGTTGCTTACCAAGATGACATTGAGTACAATTTTGACTTACATCGGCTTGAAATCTATGGTAAGACAATGATCAACAACCAACTTGACAGAGCTTGAATATTTTTTTTTTTAAATTGATTGGACAATCAAGGTGTGCAAAGCTCTTAGAGACTATTCAAAAATACTCACTGCTGTAATCGCTGCCAAAGGTGATTCTAACATGTATTAATGTATTAAATTTGATATTTCTGTATTTCATTCTCAATAAATTAAAAACATTATGGGGAATTGTGGGTAGATGGGTGAGGAAAAAAAAATATTAAATCCATTTTGAATTCAGGCTGTAACACAACAAATGTGGAATAACTTTTTTCTGAAGGCACTGTATGTTGTAACAGGGCTGTAAAATAAAGTGGTGTCTGTTTCCAGGTAGATCCCACGAAGATGACAGCAAATCTGTGTGTGATCTTACTCTTTTTTTACATGATACCACCTTCACTCTTACAGCATAGGTATGGTGTAAGAAGGCCATAAAATGAAGCTGTTCATATTACCATATACATACCAAATACTTTCAAGTTTACTACAGTGCAATTTAAAAGTGGGAACATTTCACAATGAAGACAAGCACACATCTCAGAGTGAAGGTTATTTACTGAGAATCAACCAGAGGTAGGGGGAGGTGTGAAAGGAAAGTCTAACTATCTTCGGTTCTCTAATTATTAATAAATATTATGCCTGTTTCTTGCTACAATCACAGGGAAAAACATATTTTAATGGATACATTTAAAAAGAGGGGGGGTATCCCTGCTTTCCAGTGATACTACTTTTACTTCTCAACTCCTAAAATTGCGGCTTTCTTGATGTTCTCTAAAGGAAGGCCCACTAGAATGACTAGGCCAACATTCCAATCATGAGCTAACATAGAAGATTGCTAGCCAAAGCAGATGAGAAGGATAATAACAGTCTATTTCACTTAACAGAAGAAATGCCGCAAATTTACTAAAAGAATATACACAAACTATGCGTACATAAAACATTTCCACAAGCATATAATCTCCTAACAAGACAGTATCTAAACAGTCAAAAGAGCTAGATACATTCTGTACAAAAACAAGATAAGTTAGAAAATTAAGCAAGCTAGCATACTAACACACAATGCAATAACAATAGCGATTCGTTAGCTTAAATTAACTAGCGTGCCAGCAGAGTGTCGGAGCTAGAATAAACATATAAAAACATAATTTTTATATAAATCACTGCTTAACTTAACTCTCCAGTTTTCAAATTTGGTTTTTAAAATAATAGTCTGCAGTATAACGCTATGTATTTTATACGAAATCAACATAATTGTTGGTCTTGCATGTAGCGCACAATGTTACATTAGTATGCACAATTTATACTTACATTGGGGGAAAATATGTTTTGAAAATGTTTCTACTATGACAAATTTCCAAAATTATGTTACCAAAAATGTACTCGTTAGTGTTGCTATGAATACACTAAGCTAGCTACTTTTCAATGTCACCAGAGAGGTGGACAAAAAATCCCCTTGTTAGGGTGGAGACATACAGTAGATATCTCATCATTATGTCCAAATTTCGGATGTCACCAATGATGTACAAGCTCACCACAATCCGTAGCCATCCTTCTTTTTATAGCCTTAAAAGTGGCATCATCTGTTAGTACACATATTGATCATCATGATGTGAGCATTAACATGTTGTTATTTAGTCCAAAATTTGACTTTTCCCGGAATTAAAATCAATTTATTAGCCTTCCATTCAAATTAATGGTGTTTAGCCGGCAGTTTGGTTTCTACATAGATATAAATGCAGTTCACTTTTGTTGTGGTGCTAGCTTGTATGGTTATATGATTGTACATTAATACAATGTGTTTCTACTGACCTCTTGTTGATTTTCATTAATCAAACTTGAAATGTTCACACTTCTATATTGCACGGCAGTAAACTTGAACGTTTTTTATATTTACTTGGTAATTTCAACAGCTTCATTTTACAGCCCTCTTATCCCGTACCAACCATGTAAGTGTGAAGCTAGTATCATGTAACAACAGGGTAATATCACAGACAGATTTGCTGTGGTCTTTGTGGGATCTACCTGGAATCTACCTGGAAACAGACCCCATTTAATTTTACAGCCGTTACAACATACACACCTAGTAACTCCAAGAAAATTACGTGGTACATTATGGGCTGTGGCGCAGCGGTCGAAGGCACTGCGTCTCAGAGCTAGAGGTGTCACTACCACCCCTGGTTCGATTCCCGGCTGTATCACAACTGGCTGTGATTGGGAGTCCCATAGGGTGGCGGTCAATTGGCCCAGCATCGTCCGGGTTTGGGCTTTGCCAGGGTAGGCCGTCATTGTAAATAAGATTTTTTTTATAACTGACTTGCCTAGTTAAATAAAGATTAAATAAAAAACATTCTACACAATAATTTGACTAAATCTTAAAGAGCGTTAGTTGACCTGCAAGTATCTGTTATTTACATGTTATTAGCAACGGCTTCATTTTACAGCCCTTGCCGTGTACCTACCCTTCAAGTGTGAAGGTGGTACCCTGAAACAACACTTTTCACTTTTCATAAAAAAATTATGTTAAACACTATTATTGCACACAGAGTAAGTCCATGCAACTTATTATGTGACTTGTTAAGTACATTTTTACTCCTGAACTTATTTAGGCTTGCCATCACAAAGAGATTGAATCATTATTGAAGATATTTCAGATTTTCGATTTTAATTAATTTGTACAAAATTCAATATGGGGTATTGTGTGTAGGCCAGTGACACAGAATCTCAATTTATTCCATTTGAAATTCAGGGTGTAACACAACAAAATGTGGAAAAAGTCAAGGGGTGTGAATACTTTCTGAAGGCACTGTACATACCTAGTAACTATAGGAAAATGACTTGGCACATTATGTCTACACAATAATTTGACTAAATCATTAAGAGCGTTAGTTGACCTGCAAGTATGTGGTGTTTGCATGGTGTTAGCAATGGCTTCATTTTAAAGCCTTCTTACCTTGTATCTACCATGTAAGTGAAACAACATGGTTGGATCACAGAAATACTTACTTATGTCTTCATGGGATGGAGTCATCCAATGTGGTGGTATTTCACAAGTAACTACATTGTATTTACCTGGAAACAGACACAACTTCATTTTACAGCCCTTTTAATACAAACGTATGGTAACTGAAGGCAAAGTACTTAGAAACAACATGACTTGAAGGTATTCATGTGGTAAGTGCATGGTAATAAAATAATATAATATTACATATATGTTGTTACTACAGTAGGTATGTGTATAATATGTACCTAGTACTTATTTATAAGGTCCTGAATAATAAACTTTGATACTAAAGGGGACTACTACAGTGCATTCGGAAAGTATTCAAACCCCTTGACTTTTTCCATATTTTCTTTACATTACAGCCTTATTCTAAAGTGGATTCAATTGTTGTTTTTGTTCCTCATCAATCTACACACAATACCCAATAATGATAAAGCAAAAACTGGTTTTTATAAATGTTTTGCAAATGTATGACGAATAAAAAAACGGACATATCACATTTACATAAATATTTTGACCCTTTACTCAGCACCTTTGGCAGCGATTACAGCCTTGAGTATTCTTGGGTATGACGCTACAAGCTTGGCACGCCTGTATTTGTGGAGTTTCTCCCATTCTTCTCTGCAGATCCTCTCAAGCTTTGTCAGGTTGGATGGGGAGCTTCATGCTTCATCGTAAGGACGGTGCCAGGTTTCCTCCAGACGTGATGCTAGGCATTCAGGCAAAATAGTTTAATCTTGGTTTCACCAGACCAGATTATCTTTTTTCTCATGGTCTTAAAGTCCTTTAGGTGCCTTTTGGCAAACTCCAAGTGGGCTGTTATGCCTTTTACTGAGGAGTGGCTTCTGTCTGGCCTCTCTACCATAAAGGCCTGATTGGTTTAGTGCTGCAGAAATGGTTGTCCTTCTGGAAGGTTCTCCCGTCTCCACAGAGAAACTCTGGAGCTCTGTCAGAGTGACCTTCGGGTTCATGGTCACCTCCCTGACCAAGGCTCTTCTCCCCCAATTGCTCAGTTTGACCATGCGGCCAGCTCTAGGAGGAGTCTTGGTGGTTCCAATCTTCACCATTTAAGAATGATGGAGGCCACTGTGTTCTTGGGGACCTTCAATGCTGAATAAATGTTTTGGTACCCTTCCCCAGATCTGTGCCTTGACACAATCCTGTCTCGGAGGTCTACGGATATGTCCTTCAACTTAATGGCTTTATTTTTGCTCTGACATGCACTGTCAACTGTAGACAGGTGTGTACCTTTCCAAATTATGTCCAATCAATTGAATTTACCACAGGTGGACTCCAATCAAGTTGTGGATACAACTCAAGGATGATCAATGGAAACAGGATTCACCTGAGCTCAATTTCGAGTCTCATAGCAAAGGGTCTGAATACTTACTGTGTAAATAAGGTATTTTTGTTTTTTATTTTTTATAAATTGCTAAACTTTCTAAAAACCTGTTTACGCTTGTCATTATGGGGTATTGTGTGTGGATTGATTAGGAAAACATTTATTTAATCAATTTTAGCACAAGGCTGTAACGTCAGGATACTTTCCGAACATAATTACATTTTGTTACTTTGTATTTACTAAGTAAGTATGTAGTACTTACTGTTTGGTACCTAGTAAGTACGTTTGGGACAAAATAGTTACCATGTATTTACTTTTTGTTACTAGGTATTTACCTAATTATTGCCTAGTAATTACCTGGATGTAAAATTTGCTTGACACCCCTGGTTTATAGTATAGACTATGCATATCTTGTGGTAACCTGGGTGCCAGTCTGTTTCTGCTTTCTTTCCAACTCCTTATGGAACTGTCATGGCATGTCAAGGAGTTAACATGATAGCACAAACAGATCTGGGACCAGGCTTGTCTTGTGGAATACCCTTCATGTATATGTGTATGTCAGTGAAGCAGTCATTGCCATGGTGATACCATTACCATGGAGATCTATAAGCTACATTTTCAGTCTCTTGTCAATTGGGATCCAGGACCAATCAAATTGGAGACATTATTAATTCAAATATAATCTTGCTAATTTTCACACTGTTTAGCTGAGATTAGTTGAAATCTTCCCTTTATCCATAAATAAAATATGATTTCATCTTAATTCATCTTAAGTCTCACTGTTTAGATATCAGTTGAATGAGATATAGAAGTAATAGGGAAATACCTGAATAAATATTGGAATAAATGTCAGAATATCCTAAGCAAGCAGACAGACATTAAACACCAAGGCCTTTGCTCAGTTCTCAACTCTCAGTACTTTCATGCCATGGTACTTCATCCATCTCTCCAAGGCCTTTGCCAGTGTGAATAATATTACATGATCACACTCTCTTTAAATGTCTGTCTCCCTCAATGGGCAAAGGCTGAGCATCACATCCAAAAACCCATGAATCCATGTCTCTGCTCTCGTCTTGTGCGGCCTGAGGCAGGATGACATGCCGATCCGGAGGAGTCGCCAGAAGGCCACACGTAAGCGGGAGGAGGAGGTGGACATTGACCTGGACGACCCTGAGATCAACCACTTCCCCTTCCCCTTCCACGAGCTGATGGTGTGGGCCGTGCTGATGAAGAGACAGAAGATGGCGCTGTTCTTCTGGCAGCATGGGGAGGAGGCCATGGCCAAAGCCCTGGTGGCCTGTAAGCTGTGTAAGGCCATGGCCCACGAGGCCTCTGAGAACGACATGGTGGACGACATCTCACAGGAGCTGAACCACAACTCGAGGTACTATAGACCACAAGACACATACACATAGAGCTGAAAAGAAACACACACGTAGTCAGCCAAGCAATCACACGTAATCATTTGTAGAGTTTGCCACACATACACACATCTACATACCCACAACCGAACATACCCACATGCATGCACATGCACACACACATGCACGTGCGTGCGCGCACGCACACACAGATACACACACGCACACACACACACACATACATACACAAACAGTCATCCATACACCTGTCGTGGAAATTCTTACACAGGGACACTCAAAGTCAATCATAAATGAATCATTGTTTATTTGTCAGCACGCTGGAGAGGTTCCAACCAACTCAATGCACCATAGTACACATGTCAATCAGGAGCTCTGCCTGGGCAGTCCCAGGCAGTTGTCTTATACACAGACAAGTTATATTTGCATGATGTAGTATAATTAACTAAACATTACCGTTTTGTTTCATTCATATGACCGACCAATACTGGTTCATAACATGTGACAGACCAATGCCTCACAAGGCTTCTTATCTCTAAGCTGAGACATTGAAAGGTCTTTCGTTCCTTCTCAAAACAAGGTCTGGGGGTGCTGCCAAATTGCAGCCACTGATAGTGAGGATTTGTTCAGCCACTTGCATGAACACATCACTTGTGTGATAATAATCATTACATTTTAATGTAAGCATTTAGATTTTAGCTTCTGTATCAAAACATTCTATACTCCTATTAAAGTAAGGAGATCAAGACAAAAAAAACAGACACTTCATCATTTCAAACCCTTCATTCTGGGTTGTACAATTAGTATGGTAATACTATAACCTATAAGAACCAACGCTGGAGATGCAAAGCAGGTACGGAGAGTGGAACATTTAATTTTGCACAGACATGGAACAGGACAAGAACAGCGTCAGAACCGGGTAAGACAACATTTTGGTCAATTTGGTCAAATATAAAACCCAATTGTTTAACAATTCTGCTAAGACCTACAAAAGGCGGGTGCTTGCTCATCAGCTCAGTGTTCCAGAACTTATAAACAGGTTAAGGGTTTAGATGACCTTACCCTTGTTAAAAGAAAACAACCTTCAATCATTACTCATCCAGATTTGGCAGTTTCACACTCCTGAGAGAAAAAGCATGAGAGAAAAGGCAGTTGATAGCTTCGACTGGATGCTGTGTACAGGTTTCTGGCTCAGACTCAGGTCTCACTGTATAAGTGGTGAAGGACCATACTGATCGCCATTTTCACCATTTTCAGCCGGTTAGAGGGAGTGTTGAGGTTCACATTGTTTCAGCCGAATTATCCCTTCATGCATCTAAACCTCCAAATGAGCTTCAACGCCATACAACACTCCTTCCGTGGTCTCCAACTGCTTTTAAATACTAGTAAAACTAAGTACATGCTCATCAAACCGATTACTGCCCGCACCCTCCCGCCTGACTAGCATCACTACCCTGGACGGTTCTGAAGATGAAGATGTGGACAACTACAAATACCTATGTGTCTGGTTAGACTGTAAACTCTCCTTCCAGACTCACATTAACTTCTTAAGGAGCAGCAAGGTGCGCTGGGGTGCTAGCGCCCCAATCCCGACACTACCAGGTGAAATGCAAGGCGCCAAATTCAAAATCCAAAAGTTGAATTATTAAACATGCATCAATATACAAGTGTTTCATAGTCATCAAAAGCTATGCTTCTTGGCAATATCACAGCGTTGTCTAATTTCAAAGAGGCTTTACGGCGAAAGCACCACATTTGATTGTTTGAGGATAGCACCCCACATATTTTTCCCATTACCATAAATTCATAAACCATGCGGTTCACACAAAACTCATTTCACAGCGAAAACAAATCAAGTACCTTTTGAAGAACTTCTGCTGAGGGCTTCCCAAGTCTCCAATGAAGACAATCCATGGTTCTTTTGTTAGAAAAAGTAATGTATTATATCCATAAATCTCAGTTTGGTTGACGCGTTATATTTTTTCTCTCCAATCGTCCATTGAAACGTGAAGAGAACCCGTTCAACTTATACCTATAAACTTGTCCAAGAACAATCAAACATAATTGTAAATGTATCCTTAGGAACACTTTTATGTATAAATAGCATAATATTTCAACCGGAATATAAACTGTGCAAGCGTGCAAGCCGTGAACGCCGATTTACTCCTATTGACATTCTCTGTGGACACTTCCTTATTCGTCTTCTTCTCTGCTCTAAAAGCATCTAAGAAGAATCAGAACACTTTCTCGAGACTGTTGACATCCAGAGGAAGAGATAGGTACTGCATTCATATGCCCTTATATGGGCATTTTCATAAGGGAGGGGTTCCAAATGAGGCAATCTGTCAAAACCACTTTTTCCAGGACAGAAATTCCTCGGGGTTTCGCCTGCCATATCCGTTCTGTTATACTCACAGACAAAATGTTAACACTTTTACAAATTTCAGAGTGTTTCCTATCCAATGGTACTAAATATGTGCATATCCTATTTTCTGGGCCTGAATGAGAGGCATTTTACTTTGGGCACGCCAGGCTCTCCAAAACGGTCACCTCGTGCACTGCTCCCTAAGAAGTTAAGAGTGTGCTCCTAATCTCAGCTCGTTACCTGTATAAAAGACACTTGGGAGCCAGAAATCTTTCTGATTGAGAGGGGGTCAAATACTTATTTCCCTCATTCAAATGCAAATCAATATACAACATTTTTAAGATGCGTTTATCTGGATTTTTTTGTTGTTATTCTGTCTCTCACTGTTCAAATAAACCTACCATTAAAATTATAGACTGATCATTTCTTCGTCAGTGGGCAAACGTACAAAATCAGCAGGGGATCAAATACTTTTTTCTCTCACTGTAGCACAGTTACAAATAGAAATCAAACTGGATGGACATCAGAAATAGAGGAAGGACTAAAAACAAACAAAATATAACTATTGTAAAATAGATTGTCTCTGTAAAATGTGAATAAGATGTATAAACTGAAGGTAGAAGCCTAAGTGTTATTGTTAATTAGTTTACTCCAATTGGGAGGAGGGTGGTAGGGTTTGAGGGGAATAATAATAAGGTATATTATAAAAAAAATATGTATGTCTATATAGGTATGTATATATGTGTATATGTATGCATATGTGTATGTATATGGATATATATATATATTTACCCCCCAAAATATATGGGGGATTGAAAATGATGCAGACAATTACATTGATGGAAGCAACAATCTTTCCACAATATTAAGCTGATCCACCCCTTAAAAAAAAATGAAAATGCGCCATAGTACACATGTCAATCAGGAGCTCTGTCTGGGCAGTCCCAGCAGTTGTCTTATATATGGCTATACACAGACAAGTTATATTTGCATGATTTAGCATAATTAATTAATAATTACTGTTTTGTTTCATTCATGTGACTAACCAATACTGGTTCATAACATGTGACAGACCAATACCTCACGAGCCTTCTTCTCTCTAAACTGAGTCCTTGAAACTGAGATATCTTTTGTTCGTTCTCAAAACAAGGTCTGGGCGTACTGCCAAATTGCAGCTACTGATAGTGAGAATTTGTTCAGTCAGCCACTGCATGAACACAGAAATTGGTTTATAGAACAGATCATAAATAGCACACAGAAATTAGTTATAAGAAAAGCACAAACATAAAAATTCCATTACACACCCATATAAGCGTTCTGAGAGAGATGCTAACAGAGCGTTCACAGTCTATTTTCTAGGCTGTGCCTCTTATATCATGGAAAGTTTTTTTCCAAATGATTAAAGTTGAGCTGGGAGTCTGCACTGGAGCAGCATCCACACTCCTCACATCGTGACCTGCTTTAGATAACACACAGATCTCATAGGACCGCCATACATAAATGCAACTAATAATACCAACACACATAGCTAATGACACACATGTAGTTTAGCTAATGGTATGTGTGTGGGATGAAAGTGTGTGTGTGTTTGTTCTTGCTCAATTAAAAAGACTGTTATGGAAATGTTGGAAGTTGGTTATAGGAAAGAACTCCCAGGTGCCACACACACACAAACCCAAACACATACTGCCATACTCCTCAAAGCCCTGACACTTCTCTTTCTGCCAAGTGCAAACCCATTTGGTTTGGATTTTCCGCAGAGATTTTGACCAGCTTGCTGTTGAAGTCTTATCTTAATCCTTTTACAAGTGTTGTGTAAATAAAGTATTTGTGTGTGTGTGTGTGCGTGCGTGCGTGGGCGTGCGTGTTTGTATACAGTGGGGCAAAAAAGTATTTAGTCAGCCACCAATTGTGCAAGTTCTCTCACTTAAAAAGATGAGAGAGGCCTGTAATTTTCATCATAGGTACACTTCAACTATGACAGACCAAATGAGGAAAAAATACTCGTTACCTGTATTAATGGCACCTGTTTGAACTTGTTATCAGTATAAAAGACACCTGTCCACAACCTCAAACAGTCACACTCCAAACTCCACTATGGCCAAGACCAAAGAGCTGTCAAAAGACACCAGAAACAAAATTGTAGACCTGCACCAGGTTGGGAAGACTGAATCTGCAATAGGTAAGCAGCTTGGTTTGAAGAAATCAACTGTGGAGCAATTATTAGGAAATGGAAGACATACAAGACCACTGATAATCTTCCTCGATCTGGGGCTCCACAAGATCTCACCCGTGGGGTCAAAATGATCACAAGAACGGTGAGCAAAAATCCCAGAACCACACGGGGGTACCTAGTGAATGACCTGCAGAGAGCTGGGACCAAAGTAACAAAGCCTACCATCAGTAACACACTACGCCGCCAGGGACTCAAATCCTGCAGTGCCAGACGTGTCCCCCTACTTAAGCCAGTACATGTTCAGGCCCGTCTGAAGTTTGCTAGAGAGCATTTGGATGATCCAGATGAGGATTGGGAGAATGTCATATGGTCAGATGAAACCAAAATATAACTTTTTTGGTAAAAACTCAACTCGTCGTGTTTGGAGGACAAAGAATGCTGAGTTGCATCCAAAGAACACCATACCTACTGTGAAGCATGGGGGTGGAAACATCATGCTTTGGGGCTGTTTTTCTGCAAAGGGACCAGGACGACTGATCCGTGTAAAGGAAAGAATGAATGGGGCCATGTATCGTGAGATTTTGAGTGAAAACCTCCTTCCATCAGCAAGGGCATTGAAGATGAAACGTGGCTGGGTCTTTCAGCATGACAATGATCCCAAACACACTGCCCGGGCAACAAAGGAGTGGCTTCGTAAGAAGCATTTCAAGGTCCTGGAGTGGCCTAGCCAGTCTCCAGATCTCAACCCCATAGAAAATCTTTGGAGGGAGTTGAAAGTCCGTGTTGCCCAGCGACAGCCCCAAAACATCACTGCTCTAGAGGAGATCTGCATGGAGGAATGGGCCAAAATACCAGCAACAGTGTGTGAAAACCTTGTGAAGACTTACAGAAAACGTTTGACCTCTGTCATTGCCAACAAAGGGTATATAACAAAGTATTGAGATAAACGTTTGTTATTGACCCAATACTTATTTTCCACCATAATTTGCAAATAAATAAATTAAAAATCCTACAATGTGATTTTCTGGATTTCTTTTTCTCATTTCGTCTGTCATAGTTGAAGTGTACCTATGATGAAAATTACAGGCCTCTCTCATCTTTTTAAGTTGGAGAACTTGCACAACTAAATACTTTTTTGCCCCACTGTATGTGTGTTTCTGTGAGTGTAGCAAAACTTTCCATGATATAAGAGGCACAGCCTAGAAAATAGACTGTGAACGCTCTGTTAGCATCTCTCTCAGAACGCTTATATGGGTGTGTAATGGAATTTCAATGTTTGTGCTTTAATGTTTGTGCTGTATGATACAACAGGTTACCAACATCATACCATGGCTATAATTGAACATATTTGCCACTAGAAATGTGTTCATTTGCTGGTAGAAATGTGTTCAACATCCACTGAAGTAAATAAAGGTTAAATTAAATAAAGGTTACATTTATTTTAAAAAGTAGCTAGCAAGTTTACTAGATAGCTATAGTAGTTGCTGTGGTATCCAAACAAACAGACTTGCTATTTTAGCTAACCAAACCATCAGTCCTAGCTTACTGTATATAGAAAAAGAATTCAACAATACCAATACTGTTTTCAATTTGACTTTCGCTTTCAAAAGCAGCTCAAACAAAACTTGTAAAAATAAACTATAGCCATTGAATTCTACCGTGCAAATATACTGTGCTTTCTAGGGAAATAATGCACACTCTAGAATGCCCTTCAAGCCAATTACAAAGGGGTATTTAACAATGCCATGGTATAACACTTAATTATGTTTGTATGTCAAACTTCAATGTAGCGTAGTTCATCTCAAACATTCGCTGTGTGACATCCTACGTGTGTTTCAGAGAGTTTGGCCAGTTGGCTGTGGAGCTGCTGGACCAGTCGTACAAGCAGGACGAGCAGATGGCCATGAAGTTGCTGACCTACGAGCTGAAGAACTGGAGTAATGCCACCTGCCTGCAGCTGGCCGTGGCCGCCAAGCATCGTGACTTCATCGCCCACACCTGCAGCCAGATGCTGCTCACTGACATGTGGATGGGACGCCTGCGCATGCGCAAGAACTCTGGGCTGAAGGTCAGAAGGGCCAGGGGTCACACGGTGTATTGTCTAAATGGGGTTTCAGAGGTTGACCATCTGACTGATTGACTGACTGACTGACAGACATACTTATGGAAGTAGATTTTATTGTAGACTACTGTAGATTTTAATTGAAGGTGAAGCATTACTATACCCAGCTGGCAAAACGGGTTGCAATTACCCTGTTTGACCCGCTGGGCATAATGGCTAATGATATCCCATATTTGAGCTGTCGCTTGACCATTCCTAACACTGTTCTTGTTGATTTACGACACAATACCTACAGTTACACTGTAAAGGTTTGTGCTATTACTCAGCCCATGCAAGTAGGTTAGCCAATGAGTTGGCTGAGGTTTGACAGCATACAGCTGCTTAGGTCATGAAAGGGCACAGTCATTTATTATTTTGAGTAGCTGTGCATGGGGACCGCTGGATGGTTGTGTGTAAGGAGGATCAAGGATGAATCCAGCTGCAGTATAGAGCTGGTTGGTAAACAGACACACTCATGACCCATAAAGCCCCACCACACACACCTTCCTGTCTGGGTTGTATTCACTAGGCACCAGACCGAAGAAAACAGACTGGAACAGGAAGGCACTACCTGAACTTGTGAAATGAGAAACGCTTGTTTTCGTATTTTGTTGCGAAACGTTTTGCTATGGTGTACACTAATGAATATGACTCTGGCCTGCTGCCACACACCTGAAACATATATCTCCCTCTACAGTTTAACGACACTTCCCTTTACATTCCACTCCCTAATACCTCTCTCTCACCCCCTCTCTCTCACCCCCCCTTCTCCCTTTTGTCTGACTTTAATGTAGTGGAGGTGTTAACAGCTTGATTGTATCCTTCATCCCCTGGCTGTGTGTTCCTCTCATTTCTCTGCTACTCTAACCGTCTCTAGCTGTCTGGACTAATGCCTTTTTAATTGAATCTCAGATAAGCTCGCTCGTCTCCACTGCATCAAATACGCAAACTATCTCACTGCACGTCAGCCATAGCATTATGCAATTTCACAGTGACGAGCTCCGAAATAATATGGACATGTAGGATACAAATGGTGGTGTCTGTGTGTCTGCGTGTATGTGTGTATGTGTGAGTGTGTGTGCGTGGATGTGTGTTTGCGCATGCTTCTGTGTGTGTGCGCGCACCTGTGTCTTTATACAGATCCGCTGGTTCAACAAGACAGTTGAGCAACTTTTAATATCAAAGTTGCAAGATGTGAGGAATTTACCGTAGTACTTTGGGTATTCATAACATTTGCTTCGGGAACAATGGAAAGGAACAAGTTTGACACTTGATCGGCAAAAACACTTGGGTCCACATGCAGTGGACATAACCCAGTGGTTAGAGCGTTGGCCTAGTAACCGAAAGGTTGCAAGATCGAATCCTCGAGCTGACAAGGTCAAAATCTGTTGTTCTGCCCCTGAACAAGGCAGTTAACCCACTGTTCCTAGGCCGTCACTGAAAATAAGAATTTGTTCTTAACTGACTTGCCTAGTTAGATAAAAGTAAAAAAAAATACAAAAGAAAATAATAATAACTCTCCCAACGGTGTGCCATGTGACAACTTTTGAGGCAGCGTCACTGTATCTGTTTGTGTGTATTGCCCCTCCATGTGTCTAACTCCACCCCCCCTGCCCAGGTGATCTTGGGCCTGCTTCTGCCTCCGTCCATCCTGAGTCTGGAGTTTAAGAACAAGGATGAGATGTCGTACATGCCTCAGGACCAGGACACCTACCTGCAGGAGAAGGAGGAGGAAGAGCCCGAGCCCGCCAAAGAAAAGGAGGAAGACGACATGGAGTTCACAGTAAGATCCTACTGTGAGACGCAGTACAACTCCGTGGTGAGAGCACCCACCTCAGCCCTGCCTTCAGACTATACTCACGCAGGCTGCGTCTGAAATGGAAGCCTATTAGTGTTCCCTACTATATAGGGAATAGGGGGCCATTTCGAACACACCCTTAGCCAGCCCCTGCCCCTCAACTAAACAAAATTCGAAGCACAGTTGCCCCTGCCCAGCTTTTCATGGTCAGATATATTTTCACCCCCCCAAAATGGTTCAGGTTGGGGTTGGATCCAAGATCTGTGGTAAGGGGCGACTTCTATGTCCAGCTTAAAGTACACAGACTTTAGTCTCTCTCTCTCTCTCTCTCTCTCTCTCTGCAGCTGAGTACAATCAAATAGGCCCACAGTTAACAAACACACTCCATTATTATTGTCCCTACACACTCATCCAAGCCTAGTCCCTACCCTATTATGGCCAACCGGAGGGGCAGCAAGAACAGCTCTGCCCCGCCCCTAAACCTACCTGTTGTCCCGCTTCTCGTTTCCTGTGGTCTCGGCCAAAGACGTGGTTGTGGAGTTGTAACGTCTCAGTCTGTTGTCCGCCCTCGGCACGTTGTGTATGTCTCTCTCTCTGTGTCCTTCTCCCTTTCCACCTCTCTTGCTTTCCCTCCCTCTCTGTCTCTCTTTCCCTTCCCCCCTTCTCTCTCCCTCTCTCTCCCTCTTCCTTTCACTCTCTTTGTCTTTTCCCCTCTCTCTCCCTCTCTCTCTCTTTCCCCTATCTCTCTCCCTCTCTCCCATTTCTAGCCAAGGTCTTACTAGAGGTACAGTACCATATACGACTGCTGCCCCTCATTTTCCCCAGTGGCGCTGGCAATAGCGCATCAACTCACATGCTGCTAAGATAGAGTGTCTCTCATCTGATTTACGGCAGCAGCTAAAGCTGCTCAGGTTACTAACTGTGCCTGCCTGCCTGGTCTACGCTGATGCACAGTCTGGAATGGCAGCCTATCCCCTGTATAGTGCACTGCTTTTGACCAGGGCCTGGTTTCGCAAAAGCATCTTAAGGCTAAGTTCATTGCTAGAATCTTCGTAGGAGCATCGTTAAATCTAAGAGCTGTTTCCGTAAACCATCGTGGTGAATGTTGCACTTGAAAACGTTTGTAATCTAACGCCTGCCTCGGACCACTCGTAGAACAGCTAAGTGCGTCGTTAGATGCTTTTTTGCCCTCCCGTGTTTTTATACACAGAAGATCTCTGCTAAACATAGAATCACATGGTTTATCCACCTCTCTGTGACTGTAATAACTTCTGAACAAAGTTGACTACAAATAAAACTCAAATTAAAACTGAGATAGGTGCATTAAAATATAAATAGCTCAGCTTAGGCCTATTTTAATCACATTGAAATACTGTACATGTCAATGTTAATCATTTGAGTTCCATTTTGCTACTTGTATGATACTGTCCGTAATTGGTCTCAATATATGTTATGATGTGTAGCCTAACGTGCACAATGATGTGCCAAATCTTGATTTAGTGAATTATTATAGGGTAAGCAATAAGCCGCCTAATATTTGCATCCGTAGGTAATAATATCTTACTAGGAGCTGATTCGTCATCAGTATTGTGCAATAGTTCAACTGTTAAGGTAAGATTTGAATGGTGAAAGCTGATCCGAGAGCAGCGCAGCCTTTCTTTTCCATCCTATCAGTTTTGACACATGCCTCAACGAAGCACTTCCCAAACGTTCTCTCTGCGTGGTGTTTTGGGACGTTGTTGGAAAGATGCATTGTTAAAACACTCGCAGGGCTAAGTTCCATCGCTATCGGGAAACCGTGCCCAGGGCCCAAAGTTGTAGACTTTATAGGGGATCATGTTCCACTTCAGACACAGCCTGACTGTTTGAACACCCTCTCTTAATACAGAACTGGCAATTGGTGACTCGGTCCATCTAAATAGACATTGCGGTACATATTGTCATCTGCATTTAATCAGCCAGCCGGCGCAAAACTCATTGGGAACAGGAGTTTTTAAGAATGCTGATGAGAGTGTTCTTAGACACCCAAAAAAACTCTGTCAAAGGATTACATCTGTCATGAGCTCTTCCGCTTGCCATGAGCTGCTGGTTTCTAAATGTTCAAATGCAGCCCAGAACCGAACTATGAATCAGACAGATTCATACAAATACATACTATGCTACATACATCGGTATTGTATTGCAAGTCATCCTCAGATGCCTCCAAAAACACACTGTAATCCCTGACACTCCCAATCCAGATGCAGTTTAAATATGCATGTTGGCATGGCATTGTGATTTTCACATGCATTTGGCTCTTTCATCGTGGGGTGTCATCTCCCTTTTCCCCAGACATGCAATACAATACAATAAAATATGCTGATGTTGTAGTATGGGCATCCATGATCATAACCTCTGGGATTTGACACTCCCTCTCATGGATGACAAACTGTGTTAGAGTCCTAGAAATGGACGTCAGACATCTTTTTCCTCCTTGCTGTCCTCTCTCTTCTTTGCTCTCTCTCTCTCTCTCTCTCTCTCTCTCTCTCTCTCTCTCTCTCTCTCTCTCTCTCTCTCTCTCTCTCTCTACTGTCCGTCACTGTCGTCTGAGACTCGATCCATAAGTGTTTGTCTCCATCATATGTGTCATCATCCCCACCAGCACTCAATCTCCCTAACATGCAACATTCGGAATGAGTTTGCCTGTGCTTGCTTATGCTCATGCAACTAAAGTGTACTGTAGGAACAGCTCTAATGCTCTTTAATTTTTTCCTTCCCTCTCTCCTGTATCTTTGTATGTCTCTCCATCTCTTTCTTTCTGTCTCTCTGGGTGGGATGCCCCAGGCCATGCTGGGTAAGGTAAGCACGGAGGCGTCTCGTAAGAAGGGTGTGGGGGAGGTCCAGAATAGACACCGGCTCATCCCAATGGGCCGGAAGATCTACGAGTTCTACAACGCCCCCATCGTCAAGTTCTGGTTTCACACAGTGAGTCTGCTGTCAGGGCGTGTTGCTACTTAGAACCATAGGGGTTTCTGAATTAAAAAGATTTCACGTAGAACCCTAACCCTTCACAATTAACCCTTTTGAGAACCCAGTGGATAGATGCAGTGTGTGACCCAGTGCTTGCTTCTGTGTTTGTGTGCATTGTCTGCGTGCATCGTATCTACAAGCGGGACATGTTATTTGGCAATATCGACGTCTTCATCTTTCATGCTGCCTCTTTCAATCTGCCGATCCAATAAAAACATCACAATCACTCCCTGGCAGGGAGGGTTATCTCTTATTCATGGAGGTAAAAAAGGAACACTTAAATGAAAGCCGTTCTCTCCCTCTCTATCGCTGTGACGGTCAGAAAAACCCATGTAAAGTGTATGGATTCATTTTAGAGACAGATGCTCGGTCTTGTCACACTGCATTGTACTTTTTAGCTCCCTGCAGTGGGATTCAGTTCAGTCAGTAACATACAAATCCTACTTCTGGCTTGCCTCTGAAACTACACAGGGACACGCTACACAGGGACATTGCCCTGTGTAGGGTGCTGTGTTTTGGATGGATTGTTAAACGGGTGTCCTGATTCTCTGTGGTCACTAAATATCCCAAGGCACTTATGGTAAGAGTAGGGGTCTTGAGACTCTAAAGGTTATACCATTATGTACAGTTATGGGTACTAAAAAATCTTCTGCCTATACCGCGGTGCAACCTAACTTTTCTTGCTAAAACAATTTGATTGCCTTCTAAGACTACTCAAAGGGGCAATCAGCAGTTGCTACATCCATTTTAGAATGGATCAATTAATGATACTGTATATACCCATTGATTCTCAAAGAATATCATTTATGAATGCCTCGTGTGTTTAGTTCAACTGTCATACCATATCAGAACCCAAAATATGAGCTTGTTTTACTCCAATGTTAGTAAACATTGTAAATGTAAATGCTTAAAAAAAATGCTTCAAAACATGCTTACCTATAATTTTGATATCTTGCATGGTCAGAGCTTGCTTACATTGCTATGTCTATGAATGTGAGAGTGGTTACATTTCTCCTGTTCCATCGCTCAGCTTTTTTCCAAAAGAGGTGGGGAATCCGCTTTGATATTATTTCAACTGCAGATTTCCCCATTAAGACCAACTTACAACACCTTATGTCGTCTGTAAGACCCTCTGGATTCAGTGAAGACCCCCCACATGCTCTGGGAGGCCCTGACACTGTGTGTTTGTCCCCAGATGGCCTATGTGGCGTATCTGATGCTATTTAACTATATTGTGCTGGTGAAGATGGACCTGTGGCCCTCACCGCAGGAGTGGATTGTCATCGCTTACATCTTCACCAATGGCATCGAGAAGATGAGAGAGGTAGGGCAGGGCACACACATACAGTGTATATAAGCGTTCATTACTGTGTCCAAACCTTTACCCATTTATGTAGAACAGCCTGCAGGACGCTCTGTGACTTTTAATAAATGGACTCACACTGCCCTCTTATGGCGAGCACACTGAAATGCGTATCTCTCGCTCCCTGTCTCTCCTGCTCTCTCTCCCTCCATTCCTCCTTCCTTGTCTACCTCCCCAGATTCTGATGTCGGAGCCAGGGAAGCTGTTGCAGAAGGTGAAGGTGTGGCTTCAGGAGTACTGGAACATCACGGACCTCATGGCCATCCTCATCTTCTCTGTGGGCATGGTTCTCCGTCTCCAGGAGCCGCCATTCATGAGCTACGGACGGGTCATCTACTGCGTAAACATTATCTATTGGTACATCCGGCTGCTCGACATCTTTGGCGTCAACAAGTACCTGGGCCCATATGTCATGATGATCGGCAAGATGGTGAGAGGGCGGGATGTGTCACTAGCTGTGTCCCGATTCTCTGCACTTGCACACTCTGTCATGGATTTAACAATGGTTGAAAGTCTCTACAGGCATTGCTTACACCAATCCAATCCAATCTACACACAATACCCGATAATGACAAAGCAAAAACTATTATTTTGAAAATTATGCTAATTTATTACATTATTTACATTTTCAGACCATTTACTCAGTGCTTTGTTGAAGCACCTTTGGCAGCGATTGCATCCTTGAGTCTTAGGTATGACAATAAAAGTTTGGCACACCTGTATTTGGGGAGTTTCTCCCATTCTCCTCTGCAGATCCTCTGAGGCTCTGTCAGGTTGGATTGGGGAGCGTTGATGCACATCTATTTTCAGGTCTCTCCAGAGATGTTCGATCGGGTTCAAGTCCAGGCTCTGGCTGGGCCAGTGTCCCGAAGCCACTCCTGTATTGTCTTGGCTGTGTGCTTAGTGTCGTTGTTCTGTTGGAAGGTGAACCTTCACCCCAGTCTGAGGTCCTGAGCAATCTGGATCAGGTTTTCATCAAGGATCTCTCTGTACTTTGCTCCGTTCATCTTTGCCTTGATCCTGACTAGTCTCACAGTCTCTGCTGCTGAAAAACCTCCCCACAGAATGATGGTGCCACCACCATGCTTCACCTTAGGGATGGTGCCAGGTTTCCTCCAGACGTGGCACTTGGCATTCAGGCCAGCGAATCTTGTTTCTCATGATCTGAGAGTCTTTAGGTGCCTTTTGCCAAACTCCAAGCGGGCTGTCATGTGCCTTTTACTGAGGAGTGGCTTCCGTCTGGCCACTCTACCATAAAGGCCTGATTTAGTGGAGTGCTGCAGAGATGGTTGTCCTTCTAGAAGGTTATCTCATCTCCACATAGGAACTCTAGAGCTCTGTCAGAGTGACCATTGGGAAATTGGCACCTCCCTGACCAAGGCCCTTCTCCCCTGATTGCTCAGTTTTGCCAGGCGGCCAGCACTAGGAAGAGTCTTGGTGGTTCGAAACTTCTTCCATTTAAGAATAATGGAGGCCACTGTGTTCTTGGGGACCTTCAATGCTGAAGAAATGTTTTGGTACCCTTCCCCAGATCTGTGCCTCAACACAATCCTGTCTCGGAGCTCTACGGACAATTCCTTGAACCTCATGGCTTGGCTTTTGTTCTGACATGCGCTGTGGGAAACAAAGAAGAACCCTTGAATGAGTAGGTGTGTCCAACTGTGGGATCTTTCCAAATCATGTCCAATCAACTGAATTTACCACAAGTGTGTCACGTCCTGGCCATAGATAGCCCTTTTGGCTGCTCTATGGTGGTTTTGGTCAGAACGTGAGCAGGGGTGTTTTTTGTTCTATGTTTTATTGTCTAGGTTGGTTTGTTGATGGTTCCCAATTAGAGGCAGCTGAGTGTAGTTGCCTCTAATTGGGGACCATATATATGTTTGTTATTTTCCCCACTTGCGGTGTGGGTCATTGTTTGTGTAGGAGTAGCTGTGTGTGCGCGCTACACCGTCGTTACGGTAAGGTTGTGGTTTATTGTTTTGTACGTTCCACACAGTAATTAAAAGATGTGGAACTCAGTCCGTGTTGCACCTTGGTCCAGTTCTTTACACGACTATCGTGACAAAGTGAAACATCTCAACGATGAGCAATGAAAACAGGATGCACCTGAGCTCAATTTTGACTCTCATAGTAAAGAGTCTGAATATTTATGTAAAAAAGGTATTTCAGTTTTTTTTGGTAATATATTTGCAAACATTTCCAAAACCCTTTTTTTTGTTGCTTTGTCGTTATGGTGTATTGTGTGTAGAGTCGTGGCCAAAAGTTTTGAGAATGAAACAAATATTAATTTCCACAAAGTTTGCTGCTTGTGTCTTTAGATATTTTTGTCAGATGTTACTATGGAATGCTGAAGGGGAATTTGTGGGTTTTTGTTTGTCCACCCGCCTCTTGAGGATTGACCACAAGTTCTAAATGGGATTAAGGTCTGGGGAGTTTCCTGGCCATGGACCCAAAATACCGATGTTTTGTTCCCCGAGCCACTTAGTTATCACTTTTGCCTTATGCGAAGGTGCTCCATCATGCTGGAAAAGGCATTGTTCGTCACCAAACTGTTCCTGGATGGTTGGGAGAAGTTGCTCTCTGAGGATGTGTTGGCTCCATTCTTTATTCATGGCTGTGTTCGTAGGTAAAATTGTGAATGAGAAGCAACCCCACACATGAATGGTCTCAGGATGCTTTACTGTTGGCATGACACAGGACTGATGATAGCGCTCACCTTGTCTTCTCTTGACAAGCTTTTTTTCCGGATGCCCCAAACAATCGGAAAGGGGATTCATCAGAGAAAATGACTTTACCCCAGTCCTCAGCAGTCAAATTCCTGTACCTTTTGCAGAATATCAGTCTGTCCCTGATGTTTTTCCTGGAGAGAAGTGGCTTCTTTGCTGCCCTTCTTGACACCAGGCTATCCTCCAAAAGTCTTTGCCTCATTGTGCGTGTAGATGCACTCACACCTGCCTGCTGCCATTCCTGAGCAAGCTTTGTACTGGTGGTGCCCCGATGCGGCAGCTGAATCAACTTTAGGAGACGGTCCTGGCGCTTGCTGGACTTTCTTGGGTGCCATGAAGCCTTCTTCACAACAATTGAACCGCTCTCCTTGAAGTTCTTGATGATCCGATAAATGGTTGATTTAGGTGCAATCTTACTGGCAGCAATATCCTTGCCTGTGAAGCTCTTTTTGTGCAAAGCAATGATAACGGCACGTGTTTCCTTACAGGTAACCATGTTTGATAGAGGAAGAACAATGATTCCAAGCACCACCCTCCTTTTGAAGCTTCCAGTCTGTTATTTGAAGTCAATCAGCATGACAGAGTGATCTCCAGCCTTGTCCTCGTCAACACTCACACCTGTGTTAACGAGAGAATCACTGACATGATGTCAGCTGGTGCTTTTGTGGCAGGGCTGAAATGCAGTGGAAACGTTTTTGGGGGATTCAAAGAGGGACTTTGCAATTTATTGCAATTCATCTGATCACTCTTCATGACATTCTGGAGTACAGTGAGGGAAATAAGTATTTGATCCCCTGCTGATTGTGTACGTTTGCCCACTGACAAAGAAATGATCAGTCTATAATTTTAATGGTAGGTTTATTTGAACAGCGAGAGACAGAAGAACAACAAAAAAATCCAGAAAAACGCATTTGAAAAATGTTATAAATTGATTTGCATTTTAAAGAGGGAAATAAGTATTTGACCCCCTCTCAACCCTCATGAATGATCAGAGAGTGTTATAACAGTGTCAAGAAGACCAGGAGAGGGGAGGAATCAAAGGGCAGAGATGTCTGTTAGCTTCCCATGTCTGAGAGAGCTGTTTGAGATAACAACATAACACACACATCACTTTGATATAGTAACAGAAAACCAGCACAGAAATGGATACAAGTTGTTTTTCCTAATTAAGGAGTAGTCAATCAGCTAACATTCTTCCTGTCTCCCTCTTCTCACCCTATGTCTTACTCCTCCCTCCCACTCCTTCTTTCTCTCCCTGTCAGATGATTGACATGATGTACTTTGTGATCATCATGCTTGTGGTGTTGATGAGTTTTGGGGTGGCTCGGCAGGCCATCCTGAACCCCAATGAGGACCCGTCCTGGATGTTGGCTCGGAATATATTCTTCATGCCCTACTGGATGATCTACGGAGAGGTGTTCGCCGACCAGATCGACCGTAAGCCCACATTGGGGGGGGGGGATTTGTAGAGAGTTGAGCACGGAGTGTAAGGCTTACACACACAAACCCACACCCACACACGCACACTCAGACTAGCTGAAGTCATCCAGGTGCTGAAAGGCCACACACTTGGAATCTCTCAGTCGGTCCCCAGTTTCAGGGGGAACTTTATTAGCTCAATAAAAGACATTGGTGGCCTGATTGGTTCTTATTCACACTGGTCATGCTAATGCAATATTGCCCTAAAAAATACCCATATTAGATTTTCTATAAGGACAAATCACTAAAAGCTCACCTTATCTCATTGATAAGGTCAGGTGATGTGTAACAGCAGGTAACATTGCTTAGTAACTTAGTAATTGACTGAAATTAGATATATGATTGCTCTCTGAATTCACCATCTGTTTTGTGAAAGAGTGTGTGCGTGCATGTGTAAGAGTGTATAGAATGGAAGGACTAGCCCAAAGCGAAGAGATCTGAAATAATGCTGTCGTTCTTTGTTTCAGATGTGCATAGTAGGAAGCTAAAGCACAGGCTGAATTCAAAACTCTGGATGGTCGAAAATCAATTTCGAGCTCATGGAACCTGGCGTAATAATGGTCCATACCAACATTGCTGTGTTGAATCAGAATGCCAGTAAATCGATAATTAGAACCCTCCCCGTCCCCTCCCCTCCCTACACCATTCCAGCCTCACTGCCATGCCATCACTGAACCCTCGTCTAGGGGCTGCTATTTAGTCAGATATGCACATAGAGATGGATAGAGGGTGCACTTGCCACAAAGTCTGTTTTAGCATGGGCAGCACCATTGAAGGTTTTCGGCATTTTAATGTAGTGAACTGGGTGGGACTTCTTATGGGTTGAGGAGGGAACCCAGAATTCCATCTAGGTCAGTAGAAGGGAGGAGCCAATGAATTACAGTACCAGTCCAAAGTTTTGACACACCTACTCATTCCAGGGTTTTTCTTTACTTTTAATATTTTCTACATTGTAGAATAATAGTGAACGCATCAAATCTATGAAATAACACATATGGAATCATGTAGTAACCAATAAGTGTTAATCAAATCAAAATATATATTTTATATTTTACATTCTTCAAAATAGCCACCTTTTGCCTTGATGACAGCCTTGCACACTCATGGCATTCTCTCAACCAGCTTCACGAGGTAGTCACCTGGAATGCAATTCAGTTAACAGGTGTGCCTTGTTAAAAGTTAATTTGTGGAATTTCTTTCCTTCTTAATGCATTTGAGCCAATCAGTTGTGTTGTGACAAGGTAGGGGTGGTATACAGAAGATAGCCATATTTGGTAAAATACCAAGTCCATATTATGGCAAGGACAGCCAAAATAAGCAAAGAGATAGAGACAGTCCATCATTACTGTAAGACATGAACGTCAGTCAATCCGGAAAATTACAAGTTCTTTGAAAGTTTATTCAAGTGCAGTTGCAAAAACCATCAAGCGCTATGATGAAACTGGCTCTCGTGAGGACCGCCACAGGAAAGGAAGACCCAGAGTTACCTCTGCTGCAGAGAACAAGTTCATTAGAGTTACCAGCCTCAGAAATAGCAGCCCAAATAAATGCTTCACAGAGTTCAAGTAACAGACACATCTCAACATCAACTGTTCAGAGGAGACTGCGTGAATCAGGCCTTCATGGTCGAATTGCTGCAAAGAAACCACTACTAAAGGACACCAACAAGAAGAAGAAAGTTTCTTGGGCTAAGAAACACGAGCAATGGATAGATGTTTGGTTCCACCGCCGTGTCTTTGTGAGACGCAGAGTAGGTGAACGGATGATCGCCGCATGTGTAGTTCCCACCTAGAAGCATGGAAGAGGAGGTGTGATGGTGCTTTGTTGATGACACTGTATGTGATTTATTTGGAATTCAAGGCACACTTAACTAGCATGGCTACCACAACATTCTGGAGCGATACGCCATCCCATCTGGTTTGCGCTTAGTGGGACTATCATTTGTTTTCAACAGGACAATGACCCAACACACCTCCAGGCTGTGTAAGGGCTATTTGACCAAGGAGAGTCAACTGACCTCAACCCAATTGAGATGGTTTGGGATTAGTTGGACTGCAGAGTGAAGGAAAAGCAGCCAACAAGTGCTCCTTTAAGACTGTTGGAAAAGCATTCCAGGTGAAGTGTGTTGAGAGAATGCCAAGAGTGTGCAAAGCTGTAATTAAGGCAAAGGGTGGCTACTTTGAAGAATCTAAAATATATTTTGATTTGTTTAACACTGTCACTGGTGTAGAGAGCAGTAGGCAGTCGCAGGTTCAGAACTACAGAATTGATTTAAGCACCATAGATCAAAGCGGGACAAAACACAAATGCTGTTGTGCTCAAAATATATCTTCATAAACAAAAAGGCACAGGGCGAACCCAAAGTGCAAAATATAAAGTACTCAGTAAACAGTAGGAGAGATTCCTCTCAGGAAAACAAGTAACATTTACAATGACCGACAAAGACAAATGGCAGAGGGAGATTGGGGATTGGAACCAGGTGTGGGTAATGATGACAAGACCAGGGTTGATGAGTGAAGGGCGTTTGCCAGCAGTAGGTTCGGCAGCAGCTAGAAGGCCTGCGACGCCGAACGCCTGAGCTGGACAGGAGGGGGAGCCAAAGAGAAGGCTAGTGTTACAAATGCGTTTTGGGTTACTACATGATTCCGTATCTGTTATTTCATAGTTTTGATGTCTTCACTTTAATTCTACAATGTAGAAAATAGTAAAAACAAAGAAGAACCCTTGAATGAGTAGGTGTGTCCAAACTTTTGACTGGTACTGTATACTCCTGAAAAAACATTCCAGCACTTCAGGTGGCAGTAAATCACCAACCTTCACGTCATGCCTTTTCAGATTATACCCCTTCTTGCACAGTAGGTGGAGGTATGAATCTTTTCAGTTTATTTATGGATGAACAATAAACTCATAGAATAAGAAGAGATGGAGATAGCCCTCAGTGGTGCTGCCAGTTAATGGGCTCTGCCCATACTGTCACAGAAGCGATCAAATGCAAAGATAGAAGGTGTGTCCTCTTTTCCAACTCTATGGATAAGCATGCAGCACGACACACTGACAGGTCAATAACTGTATTTCACGGCAGTAGCATTCTTATATGGTTTCATTTGGTTGATTTATTTATTTTAATGACACTAAGTCTCAAAGGAGACTATCATTGCTCCTTTGACATTTTCATTATCTTGTTTTATTTTGGAAAAGTAAGCTTGCCAGGTAAACTCATTATCGCAATCCCTCAACGCCGGCTCTGCTATCACTAGAACAGCAGGACTGCAACATCTACAAAATGTCATCTAGACACCCACACTCACAATAATGCCCTCTCATCCATACAGGTCAACATGATACGCAAATACTCACACAATAAATACAACCAAACACACACAAACACATATCTCATTCAAAAGCGAACCTACAAATACAGCACACACCTACAAAATTTCTAAGCACATCTAGACACATACAGATGTAGGATCTTAATTTGCTCACTCTTTTGTTGCTGCACAGCAGGAAATGCAAACTTGTAGTGTATTCGAGATTTAAAAAGTATTCTAAAGTTTTTAATTTCCACTTAAAAATGTCATAGCTGATTTGCCATAACAAAAGACTGTATCAACCTCCATGTCCATTATAATCCACATAGTAATTCACATTTCCTGTTGCTGCAGTATTATTCCCCGGCTGTATCAAACTGGTTCAAATTAATATCCTACATCTGTATGTACACAATATTTAATATTATTCTGCATTCACACACACAACACCATACCCTTTCATCTACGACAATCTGTTTTTTCAAGTGGTTCAGTTGTCGGAGTTGTTAACCCAATTTCTATGAGTGTAAAGTTGCGAGATAAAGAGAAAATTACTTCAGTTCTCTACCTTTGGGCTGCCTTGTGTGATCAATTGAAATCAAGAGATAAGTATGAATATAATGATTATATAATGATTCATAGGCAAACAAACAAATGAGCATCCAAAGTGAAAGTGCTGAGTGTCCCCATTATAAGCCACAGCAACTGAACCATCACTGATGGAAAAAACATATGATGTATCTTAAATACATTTCAATTACTCTGTAGTGTAATCATTATTCAGCTAGGCTATGGCACACATATGTGACAATATATTTTAAACATCAATGCCATGTTTAAATATATTGGGAATGCAAGTTATTGACATTAATATATTTGTTTCTATATTTTGAGATACACATTTCAGCACATAATACCTTTCCATTCTAGTGCTCACTCCTTCCTATCCCCTCCAAAAAATATGCATATATACAGTACATTATGCCTCTTGTTTGTTTGCAAAATTTGAAGTATTTGTTGGCCTGTTTATTTGCTGGTTTGTTTATTTTAGATGTTAACATAATGATTGTTTGTTCTGTGTGATTGCCTGGGTTTGCTTGTATGTTTGTATTGTATATTGACATATTATTTTCATTTGATTTTGTGTTCATCTTTAATGTTGGCTTGCTTGTCTCGTCTTGGTCTGTATGTTTATTCGTTTTGACCCACAATTGGCACAAACGTTTGCCTTCATTTCTAATGTTCTGCCATAGAAACTCTCTATAGGCTACCCATTTATTTTGTCATAGTTTGTCTTGTGACACCTTGAGTAACATCCTGAACCTGTGGTTGTGTCATTGTGCTTAGCTCCGTGTGGCCAGAATATCACTGCGGACGAAGGGCATGTTGTGACTCTGCCGCCATGTAAGACGGGAGCCTGGATCGTTCCTGCCATCATGGCCTGCTACCTGCTGGTGGCCAACATCCTGCTGGTCAACCTGCTCATAGCTGTCTTCAAGTATGTGCTCTCTTTCTGTAAACATACTACACTCTCCTTATGCCCACTCTGTTATACATAACAGGGCCTTGTCCAGAAACGACCCCTAGCTCCTACACCCCATCCCCAAGACACTTGTGGAGATCTGAGAGGATTTGACAGGTTTAAATACATTGGTTATAGCCCCACCTTGCCTCTGATAGTGGTGGGGCTATTGCTTACACTTGCCAAATCCTCTCAGCTTGCCAAAATTCCTTAGAGGTAGGATTTTTCTGGACAAAGCCAAAAATGTGCATGGGATAGGTTTATTTTACTCTCCCTCACCCACATTAACATTCGGGGCCCATGCACAACATACTCATATATCACCAGAGTTAGTTAGCTACGTAGGTCATTTCCATCTGTGATCCTTGTTAGTTTTATATAGCTTTACAAGCGAGGGGTTAGGGCTTTGATTAGTTATAAACAGTGCATAACCTGTGCTGTCTTTTGAGTGCAGATGGTAGGCTTTCAAATATATAATATGACAGCTCTGTGTAACAAGACAACTGCAGTTGCTTAAGTGCTGTTAAATTGCAGCCACTCGAGGCCCATGGCAGAGCATACTGTAGCATATACACACAATAAGATGTTTCATCTCCTATTGAGAGCCATTATAGTGATCATTTACTGTTATTGTGCCTTATTGCCATCTGTGTGAAATACTGTAGTAAGAACAATCTCCTCCCCATTTCTTTACTAATTACCAAGAAATGCAAATGGAAGAAAATGTCCAATGCAAATAGCGGTGGAGTGTAAGGAACATACTGTTTGTACATCTCTGTTTTACTGGCATTTTTGTTCAAATGCAAACGTTTTTGTGATCTTAGTAGTAGTAGTAGTAGTAGTTGTTGTAGTAGTAGTAGCAGGCAAAGTAGTGGCTGTAGTGGTAAAAGTTATGGTGACTGTAGTAGTAGGTAGGTAGGTGGATGGAAGGATGAATGAATGAAAGTTATATGGGTTAGAGGAAATGGAGGATGGTTGAAAGAGGGGTTGAGTGTTTCAAAACATGGCCTATATTCCATTTTCATAGAAATGCATGCATAAAACCTGTTGCAACAATGTTTGGTAAATAAACCTATTGCATTCTTGGTTGGTTTGACATTTTGGTTGTTAACGTCTGTTGTCATAGCAACACCTTCTTTGAGGTGAAGTCCATCTCCAACCAGGTGTGGAAGTTCCAGAGATACCAGCTCATCATGACCTTCTACGAGCGGCCCATCCTCCCCCCTCCCCTCATCATCTTCAGTCACATGACCATGGTCCTCAAGCACCTGTGCTGTCGCTGGCGGAAGCACGACGATGACGAAAGAGACTATGGCCTTAGTGAGTACATGGGCCCTATACAAATCCTTTAGAAATGTTACATTAACATTTGAGTCATGTAGCAGACACTCATATCCAGAGTGACTTGCATTCATCTTAAAATAGCTAGGTGGGGCAACCACATATCTCAGTCGTAGTAAGCACATTTTTCCTCAATAAAGTAGCTGTCAGAAAAGTCAGTGCTAGTAAGGGGGGTATTTAAGATACTCTTTGAAGAGGTGGGGTTTCAGATGGTTTTGGAAGATGGGCAGGGACTCTGCTGTCCTAGCTTTAGGTGGAAGCTGGTTCCACTATTGGGGTGCCAGGACAGAGAAGAGCTTTGACTGGGCTGAGCGGGAGGCGTGGGAGTGGGAGGGCCAAGAGACTAGAGGTGGCAGAATGGATTGCTCGGGTTGGGGTGTAGATTTTGAGCATACCTTGAAGGTATGGAGGGGCGGAGGGGCGGAGGGGTGGAGGGGCGGAGGAGCGGGGTGACATGGGAGAGCTTGGACAGATTTAACACCAGGCAGGCTGTGGTGTTCTGGATAAGTGGCAGGGCTTTGATGGCACAAGCGGGGAACCCAATCAACAGCAAGTTGCCTGGATTAGGCTATTTGCCACTTCCTGTGTGAGGTAGACTCGTACTCTACGGATTTTGTTGAGCATGAACCTACATGAGCGAGTCACTGCTTTGATGTTAGCAGAGAACAACAGGGTGTTGTCCAGGGTCATTCCAAGGTTTGTTGCATTCTGGGAGGGGAACACTGCAGAGTTGCCAACCATGATGGAGAAGTCTTAGAGCAGTCAGGCAGAGCAGCTCCATCTTGTTGAGGTTGAGCTTGAGGTGGTGGGCGGACATCAAAGCTGAGATATCAGCCAGGCACTCAGAGATGCATGTCACCACCTGGGTGTCAGAAGGGGGGAAGGAGAACTAGTCGAGTGTCATCTGCATAGCAATGATAGGAGAGTCCATGTGAGTTATATGATGGAGCCAAGTGACTTGGTGTATAAAAAAAAGAGGGCCAAGAACTGATCCCTGGGGGACACCAGTAGTGAGAGTATGTGGTGCAGTTAAATGTAAGGATTATTTTTCTATTGATAATGTAAAATTAACAGTTGTACATAAAGACTCATGTGACGGCCAAATTACAGAAGAGGAACTTCTTGCAATTAAAGCCTTTAAGTCTGGGAAAACTCTAGGGCTGGATGGCATACCAGTTAAGATACAGAGGCTCATTATCAGCAACCATCACTCCTGTGTTCCAATGGCACGTTGAGCTAGCTTATCCAAGTTTATCATTTTAAAAGGCTAATTGATCATTAGAAAACCGTTTTGCAATTATGTTAGCACAGCTGAAAACTGGGGTGCTGATTAAAGAAGCAATAAAACTGGCCTTATTTAGACTATTTGAGTATCTGGAGCATCAGCATTTGTGGGTTCGATTACAGGCTTAAAATGGCCAGAAACAAATAACTTTCTTCTGAAACTCGTCAGTCTATTCTTGTTCTCAGAAATGAAGGCTGATATGGAACCTTTTAGCCCAGTGGCAGGGCGGGGCTTCCCACGCCTCCTCTATGAGGTCCAGGATCCCTCTGCACAGCCTCCCATATACAGTGAGGAAAAAAAGTATTTAGTCAGCCACCAATTGTGTAAGTTCTCTCACTTAAAAAGATGAGAGAGGTCTGTAATCTTCATCATAGGTACACTTCAACTATGACAGACCAAATGAGGAAAAAATATCCAGAAAATCACATTGTAGGATTTTTTATGAATTTATTTGCAAATTATGGTGGAAAATAAGTATTTGGTCACATACAAACAAGCAAGATTTCTGGCTCTCACAGACCTGTAACTTCTTCTTTAAGAGGCTCCTCTGTCCTCCACTCGTTACCTGTATTAATGGCACCTGTTTGAACTTGTTATCAGTATAAAAGACACCTGTCCACAACCTCAAACAGTCACACTCCAAACTCCACTATGGCCAAGACCAAAGAGCTGTCAAAGGACACCAGAAACAAAATTGTAGACCTGCACCAGGTTGGGAAGACTGAATCTGCAATAGGTAAGCAGCTTGGTTTGAAGAAATCAACTGTGGGAGCAATTATTAGGAAATGGAAGACATACAAGACCACTGATAATCTTCCTCGATCTGGGGCTCCACGCAAGATCTCACCCCGTGGGGTCAAAATGATCACAAGAACGGTGAGCAAAAATCCCAGAACCACACGGGGACCTAGTGAATGACCTGCAGAGAGCTGGGGCCAAAGAAACAAAGCCTACCATCAGTAACACACTACGCCGCCAGGGACTCAAATCCTGCAGTGCCAGACGTGTCCCCTGCTTAAGCCAGTACATGTTCAGGCCCGTCTGAAGTTTGCTAGAGAGCATTTGGATGATCCAGATGAGGATTGGGAGAATGTCATATGGTCAGATGAAACCAAAATATAACTTTTTGGTAAAAACTCAACTCGTCGTGTTTGGAGGACAAAGAATGCTGAGTTGCATCCAAAGAACACCATACCTACTGTGAAGCATGGGGGTGGAAACATCATGCTTTGGGGCTGTTTTTCTGCAAAGGGACCAGGACGACTGATCCGTGTAAAGGAAAGAATGAATGGGGCCATGTATTGTGAGATTTTGAGTGAAAACCTCCTTCCATTAGCAAGGGCATTGAAGATGAAACGTGGCTGGGTCTTTCAGCATGACAATGATCACAAACACACCGCCCGAACGAAGGAGTGGCTTCAGTGAAGCATTTCAAGGTCCTGGAGTGGCCTAGCCAGTCTCCAGATCTCAACCCCATAGAAAATCTTTGGAGGGAGTTGAAAGTCCGTGTTGCCCAGCAACAGCCCCAAAACATCACTGCTCTAGAGGAGATCTGCATGGAGGAATGGGCCAAAATACAAGCAACAGTGTGTGAAAACCTTGTGAAGACTTACAGAAAACGTTTGACCTCTGTCATTGCCAACAAAGGGTATATAACAAAGTATTGAGATAAACTTTTGTTATTGACCAAATACTTATTTTCCACCATAATTTGCAAATAAATTCATTAAAAATCCTACAATGTGATTTTCTGGATTTTTTCCCCTAATTTTGTCTGTCATAGTTGAAGTGCACCTATGATGAAAATTACAGGCCTCTCTCATCTTTTTAAGTGATAGAACTTACACAATTGGTGGCTGACTAAATACTTTTTTTCCCCACTGTATATTTACTATAATATTTCAACCGGATTATAAACTGGACGATAGGAAAGGAAAAAACCACAGCGCGAGCAAGCACGTGAAAGCGCCTCCTCTTCTGTTGACATCCGGTGACTAGTTCGAAATTCTTCTTCTATTACCATCCAGAGCAACCTAACATCACCAAAGACTGTCTATAGACTGTTGACATCCAGTGGAAGCAATAAGTACTGCAATCTTACTCCCATACAGTGAGGAAAAAAAGTATTTGATCCCCTGCTGATTTTGTACATTTGCCCACTGAAAAAGAAATGATCAGTCTATAATTTTAATAGTAGGTTTATTTGAACAGTGAGAGACAGAATAACAACAAAAAAATCCAGAAAAATACATGTGAAAAATAATATGAATTGATTTGCATTTTAATGAGGGAAATAAGTATTTGACCCCTCTGCAAAACATGACTTAGTACTTGGTGGCAAAACCCTTGTTGGCAATCACAGAGGTCAGACGTTTCTTGTAGTTGGCCACCAGGTTTGCACACATCTCAGGAGGGATTTTGTCCCTCCTGAGTTTCCAACGACGACATCCAATGGTTCTTTTGTTAGAAAAAGTCATTTATTATATCCATAAATCTCTGTTTGTTTGGCGCGTTATGATCATAAAATACAGCGTCCACTAGCCCATTGAACCGTGAAGAGAACGCGTTCAGCCTATACCTATACACTTGTCCAAGAACAATCAAACATCATTGATAACGTATCCTTAGGAACACTTTTATGTATATTTACTATAATATTTCAACCGGATTATAAACTGGACGATAGGAAAGGAAAAAACCACAGCAGCCTTGAGCCGTGAACGCGCATCCTCTTCTGTTTACATCCGATGACCAGTTCGAAATTCTTCTTCTATTATCATCCAGAGCAACTAAACTTCATCAAACACTGTCTATAGACTGTTTACATCCAGTGGAAGCAATAGGTACTGCAATCTTACTTCTATATATGTCTGTTTTCAACAGGGAGGGGTTCAAAATGTGTCAAAAACACTTTTTCCAGGACAGAAATTCCTTGGGTTTTCGCCTGTTATATCCGTTCTGTTATACTCACAGACAATATTTTAACACCCTTAGAAACTTCAGAGTGTTTCCTATCCAATAGTACTAATTGTGTGCATATCCTATTTTCTGGGCCTGAGTGGGAGGCATTTTACTTTGGGCACGCCAGACTCTCCAAAACCTTTACCTCGGGAGCCGCTCCCTAAGAAGTTAAGGTTTCGAGGCTGATGTTTGGCAACTCGAACCTTCAGCTCCCTCCACAGATTTTCTATGGGATTAAGGTCTGGAGACTAGCTAGGCCACTCCAGGACCTTAATGTGCTTCTTCTTGAGCCACTCCTTTGTTGCCTTGGCTGTGTGTTTTGGGTCATTGTCATGCTGGAATACCCATCCACGATCCATTTTCAATGCCCTGGCTGAGGGAAGGAGGTTCTCACCCAAGATTTGATGGTACATGACCCCGTCCATCGTCCCTTTAATGCGGTGAAGTTGTCCTGTCCCCTTAGCAGAAAAATACCCCCAAAGCATAATGTTTCCACCTCCATGTTTGACGGTGGGGATGGTGTTCTTGGGGTCATAGGCAGCATTCCTCCTCCTCCAAACACGGCAAGTTGAGTTGATGCCAAAGAGCCCCATTTTGGTCTCATCTGACCACAACACTTTCACCCAGTTGTCCTCTGAATCATTCAGATGTTCATTGGCAAACTTCAGACGGGCATGTATATGTGCTTTCTTGAGCAGGGGGACCTTGCAGGATTTTAGTCCTTCACGGTGTAGTGTGTTACCAATTGTTTTCTTGGTGACTATGGTCCCAGCTGCCTTGAGATCATTGACAAGATCCTCCTGTGTAGTTCTGGGCTGATTCCTCACCATTCTCATGATCATTGCAACTCCACGAGGTGAGATCTTGCATGGATCCCCAGGCCGAGGGAGATTGACAGTTCTTTTGTGTTTCTTCCATTTTCGAATAAACGCACCAACTGTTGTCACCTTGTCACCAAGCTGCTTGGCAATGGTTTTGTAGCCCATTCCAGCCATGTGTAGGTCTACAATCTTGTCCCTGACATCCTTGGAGAGCTCTTTGGTCTTGGCCATGGTGGAGAGTTTGGAATCTTATTGATTGATTGCTTCTGTGGACAGGTGTCTTTTATACAGGTAACAAACTGAGATTAGGAGCAATCCCTTTAAGAGTGTGCTCCTAATCTCAGCTTGTTACCTGTATAAAAGACACCTGGGAGCCAGAAATCTTTCTGATTGAGAGGGGGTCAAATACTTATTTCCCTCATTAAAATGCAAATCAATTCATAAAAAATGTATATGCGTTTTTCTCGATTTCTTTGTTGTTATTCTATCTCTCACTGTTCAAATAAACCTACCATTAAAATTATAGCCTGATCATTTCTTTGTCAGTGGGCAAAGGTACAAAATCAGCAGGGGATCAAATACTTTTTTCTCTCACTGTATATGGCTGTTTTCAATAGGGAGGGGTTCAAAATGAGGCAATGTGTCAAAAACACTTTTTCCAGGACAGATATTCCTTTCGCCTGCTATATCAGTTCTGTTATACTCACAGACAATATTTTAACACTCTTAGAAACTTCAGAGTGTTTCCTATCCAATAGTACTAATTATGTGCATATCCTAGTTTCTGGGCCTGAGTGGCAGGCCTTTTACTTTGGGCACGCCAGACTCTCCAAAACCGACACCTCAGCTGCCGCTCCCTAAGAAGTTAAAGCAGATTTCTGCAGCATTAGTAAAGATGTGATGATGATTTCATTCCTGTGCTGTTTGTAACTACCATTCTAGGTTGACTGATAACCTGAACCAGATTGCAAGGACTGGTTACAGTTTGATGCTTTTTTTTTTTTTTTGAGTGGACAGCTTGATGAAAGTCAGTCAATATTTAGGTCACCCAGAAAATATACCTCGCTGTTGATATCACATACATTATGAAGCATTTCACACATATTATTCAGATGCTGACTGTTAGCACTTGGTGGTCTATAGCAACTTCCCACAAGTAACTGTATTTAACCTTTTCACATGTGAGTGAGTTCCAAATATCTCTAACGGTAGCCCAGAGTGAGTTTTGTGATATGCGTGATGTCAGAATGCGCTCATTTTTCCAAAATGTGATTGTTACACAACAGGACAGTTAATCAGTTTTCCCCCTCAAACCAAGACACTAATTATCTGTAGGCTATATCTCAACTTGTCAATTTTTTATTATTTTCTAACAAGTTTTATTTTCTAACAACAGTTTGAATTGAGGTGTGTTCCATTAATTAATTAATTCACATAGAAGTAGCCCGTTTCACTGTTGCGGACAATTTATGTTTGAGGCTTTACTGAACCGGATGAACTAATCTCTTCAATGAGATTCCAAGCACCACCCCAGTGTTTCCCCTGATCAAGTATGCAGACATTTACGCAGTCTAGCACAAACCTTTTCCCCCTGGCAATTTCCAAATGCCTGAAGGTACCACGTTCATCTGTACAAACAATAGTACGCAAGTATAAACACCATGGGACCATGCAGCCGTCATACCGCTCAGGAAGGAGACGCGTTCTATCTCCTAGAGATGAACATACTTGGGTGCGAAAAGTTCAAATCACTCCCAGAACAACAGCAAAGGACCTTGTGAAGATGCTGGAGGAAACCTGTACAAAAGTATCTATATCCACAGTAAAATGAGTCCTATATCGGCAGAAACTGAAAGTCCGCTCAGCAAGGAAGAAGCCACTGCTCCAAAAAAGCCAGACTATAGTTTGCAACGCACATGAGGACAAAGATCATACTTTTTGAAGAAATGTCCTCTGGTCTGATGAAACAAAAATAGAACTTTTGGCCATGATGACCATCGTTATTTTTTTCAGGAAAAAGGGGGAGCATTGCAAGCCGAAGAACAACATTCCAACCGTGAAGCACGGGGGTGGCAGCATCATGTTGTGGGGGTGCTTTGCTGCAGGAAGGACAGGTTTACTTAAAAAAATAGATGGCATCATGAGGAAGGAAAATGATGTGGATATATTGAAGCAATATCTCAAGACATCAGTCAGGAAGTTAGAGCTTGGTCGCAAATGGGTCTTCCAAATGGACAATGACCCCAAGCATACTTCCAAAGTTTTGGCAAAATGGCTTAAGGACAACAAAGTCAAGGTATTGGACTGGCCGTCACAAAGCCCTGACCTCAATCTTATAGAAAATTTGTGGGCATAACTGAAAAAGCGAGCAAGGAGGCCTACAAACCTGACTCAGTTACACCAGCTCTGTCAGGAGGAATGGGCCAAAAAGCTTGTGGAAGGCTACAAAAACGTTTGACCCAAGTTAAACAATTTAAAGGCAATGCTACCAAATACTAATTGAGTGTATGTAAACTTCTGACCCACTGGGAATGTGATGAAAGAAATTAAAGCTGAAATAAATCATTCTCTCTACTATTATTCTGACATTTCAGAAAATAAAGTGGTGATCCTAACTGACTTAAGACAGGGAATTTGTACATGGATTAAATGTCAGGAATTGTGAAAAACTGAGTTTAAATGTATTTGGCTAAGGTGTATGTAAACTTCCGACTTCAACTGTATGTATGGAGCATAATGCATTTACTGTTTTATTCACATTTTCAAGTACTGGTGACAAATCTTGCATTCCGATTCTTGCGTAGATAGTAATGGACATATATGATGTGTATAAAATACTTTTTTGAAGGTTGTACTGATTATGATGAGCTAATGCTAAGCTATTTATGTGTGCCACCATGTTTGTTGGCATTATACAATGAATTCTGGGTGTCACACAAAAGTCTGTCAGAATTTAATTAAGATGTAATAACAAAATGAGGTGAGGAATGGTTCACTCATCTTTCGAGTAAACTTCCGGAAGTGAATGAAGGAAAGTGAATGATCATACTTGACACACCCCCTTCAACACGCTGCAAACAGACCAAACTCCTCTCCTCTTCCTATCTTTGGTTGACCCGTCGTCGGATTTCTTTGGATTTTTAGAAAGTGTTTTACTCAATTATTTGGATCAATAGTGAGCACACACATGATGTGATGAATTGTAAATAGTCCTTTCTATTAGTTAATTCATATTATGGTTTCTGTCAGCCGAGAGTTAGCTAAATATGACTGCTTGTGTTACGTCAATCTTTCCTCAGTTAGCACTAGGACTATTGTAGCCTACATTTTCCGGTTTGGATGATTGTGTTATGCTGTCGCCACTTCTGTGAATGTCTGAAAATTGCATCCAAAAATAAACTGGTCACATTCTGGACGTAACGTTGTAAGGACTGTGTTTGTGCAAAATGTTTTTGTGACAAAAACACGTCAATCGAAACTGGACATTCTAATTACACCGGTTTGAGCGTTCGCTGCAGGGACCACTGTAGAATGATCACACCCCTGTGTTGGTATGTGTCAAAGGGTTAACATGAGATCCTCTCTGTGCTTTACAGGAATGTGGCTCTGAATATAGACCCCATTGGCATTTCTGTTTTTTCTGTAGATGTTAGTATACTATGTATCGTTCCATTTCTCCAAATGTCAAATTTATAACCTGCTGCTCTGTATCGTACCATTTCTCCACCAGTCAAATTTTTCGATGTGAAGTCCAGGTTCCAGTTGCAGAGGGAGGTGTTTAGTCTCAGGGTCCTTAGCTTAGTGTTGAGCTTTGTGGGCACTATGGTGTTGAACGCTGAGCTGTAGTCAATGTACAGCATTCTCACATGGGTGTTCCTTTTGTCCAGATACAGAGCAGCAGCTTATAAATTTGACGTTTGGAGAAATTGAATGATACAGAGCAGCAGCTTTTAAATTTGACATTTGTAACAGGAGCAACCAAGGGTGTTAAGAATACCCCTGAAATTTGACGACTGGAACAACATGGATAAACCTCTAATTCCACAGTGAGACAGAGCTTATTGAGCTGACAGCCTAGTGGACAGAATCACACAGCATGTGTCACAGGGTTGTGACAGCAAAGTAGGACACTATGTCCCTGGTATTTTCGCCGTTCATGCTCTCCCTATTAAGTAGACTGTGTCACGGTGACATCTAGATGGCTACCAATATTAGGTATTTCTTGTGTAGGCTGCTATCCTACTTGAAATATAATCTTGTGAGGGAAAATAATCGGCCATGTTACTAGCTACTGCCGGCAACACTGGTAGAGCTGCCCAGTGGAAGCACCTTAGGTCAGCAGACACCTCAATACAACACCTGTGCACTGGTAATTCGCATCGGCTTTAGTGGCTGTGGCTGGCGAGTAGTTTAACGGCCGACAACATGGTTTTTGTGTAAAATGTGGCCCGTCAATTCGTAATAAAAATCGGTGCGCCGGTAATATGGGTCATATCTTTTCAGCTGCTAGACACAAGCCATTTTCTCTGTAGTAATGGTCACAAATCTGAGCTCAGTTTATTCTCCATGGCATCATCACAATTATTATCTGGGAGATTTTTTTCTAGGTCGCACAGCAAGATATTTACAAGGAATTTAGAGCAGACCAAACTTGAGCTAGCCAACTAGCTAGCTAGCAAACATTAGCCAGCTAGCTAGCTAGGTTAGCTAAGAAAACATGCAGTAATTAAACATTGGCTAGCAATAAAGTTACTTGTAAACAAGTCAAGGTACCTACCCAGCAGCTGCTGAAAATATTCTTCCACTTCACAGCAGTTTCAAGAAGATATTTACTAAAATAGTCTGAGATTCAAGGACTGAAGGGGCGCTCTTGTCCACAGATGGGCAGTTCCAAATGCTGCCGGAGAACAGGTATTCCACATGGGTTGTGCGCGCAGGGTACACTAAATTAGAATAGTTGCAGCCAAGGAGTGGGACGCGTCTGTAAAGCCTAAAGGGAGAAGAGCGAACAGGCATAGAAAACACACACCAAGTTGACAAATTTACAAAAGAGCTAAATGAGATCTTCTGAAAATAACTAGGTAAGATACTCAGGTGATAGAATGATGTGGAGCCTTCCTTGAATATCTCTGCAGAACAACTCAGCAGAAACATCAGGTGACATCTTGACAGCTGATACACAGAAATGTTCCTGCAGATTTCCCATGAGACGTGTCTGGAACATTAATACCTTATGTTCAGAGAACATGACAACCATGTTCTATATATGTTTGGTGATACGATGATGGTAAAATTCTCCTAATTCTAATGGCAAAACATGCTAAAAAAGGTTTTTGCTAACATAGATAGAATGTTCCCCTAACTAATGGAAAACTGGACACTCCCATTACGAGTAACATAAAAACATTATCTCTCCCTAGAATTGTTAGTTGGGTAGCTAGCAAAAAGACAGTACTCGACTACAACAGATTAAGACAAAAATTATACTTACCGCTCCTTGAGATATCAGGAGTCCTCTAGTTATAGATTGATCCATCCTTCCTTGTTAACGCTTATCCTTCCATGTTGCTTTTCATCATCCTTCCATCACAGAGCTCTTTATCACTGAAGACGAGCTGAAGAAAGTTCATGACTTTGAGGAGCAGTGCATTGAGGAGTACTTCCGTGAGAAAGATGACCGCTTCAACTCCTCGAATGATGAAAGGATCAGAGTGACGTCAGAGAGGTTGGACATGAGCAAACACAATCCTGTCATGCTTAAGTACAACACACGATGTAGGCTTTTCCTTTTTGTCAGCAAATCACTTCCTCATCCTCATTGTGTAGTATGGGGTCCCCCCAAAAAACATGAACAAAGACTCCAAAAACACCCAAATAATTCATTTTAGAAACTCTCAGTATAGTGATGCAGGTCTTTAGATGTTGTATTCATAAAATTGTGTCATTACGAACTTTATCCACAATTTAATATTCAGTTTTGTGCAACTTGAGTCATTTCCGCTATCCATCTGTTCCATTCTCCGTGTAGCCTGCTACTACAGCTAACTGCCAAAATAAAGGAAACACCAACATAAGGTGTCTTAATAGGGTGTTGGGCCACCACGAGCCGCCAGAAAAGCTTCAATGCACCTTGGCACAGAAGTGTCTGGAACTTCCTGTGTGGAAGCTCTGCATGCTTTCAATATACTTTGTGTCCCTAATTTAGTCAAGTATTTCCTTTATTTTCGCAGTTACCTGTAGAATGGACGATGAGGTATTGTTTGAGTCGCAAAAAAATTATATATAATGTTAAGGATAAAGTTCGGACAAAATCTAAAGACTTGCATCAGTGTACTGAGAGCTTTGCCGTTTCTAAAATGATGTATTTGGGTGTATTTGGAGCCTTTGTTCATATTTTTTTCACGTCCCCCATACTACACAACAAGGATGAGGAATTAATTTCCTGGTTGGGGTAAGTTTCTCAAAAACTTGTGAATTCACAAAAAAACTGTGTCTGGACCCTTCTATAACATGCCATTATTTGGTTCAAACATTTTTATTTGGTAAAAAAAAAAAACTTGTTCTTTAAGTAGGCTCTTACTTTGCTGTCATATTTTTATCACTGATACAATAACAAGAGCTGCTGCACACCCAGAACTAAGTTTGTGTGGAGGTGCTGACTAACGGCAAATAAACTATACACTATCAAAATAAAGAAAGTCGCACACTACATATATATACTCTCCCAACAATTGAATGGGTATTTTGTCTATATAACCTGGTTCAAATATGTATGACATTACCCTGAGGTAGGCACCGTGATGCCGAAACGTTGGTAAATACCCATTCAATTGTTGTGTGCGACTTTCTTTATTTTGATAGTGTATATTTTTATGACTGGACAGCATAATCACTTCCACCCCTCCTCTCTCTCTTCTCTCGCTCCCTCCCCTCCTCTCTCTCCCTCCCACCCACTCCTCTCTCTCTCTCTCTCTCTCTCTCTCTCTCTCTCTCTCTCTCGCTCTCGTTCTCGCTCTCGCTCTCTCTCCCTCACCCTCCTCTCTCTCCACCTCCCTTGTTCCTTCCTCCCCCCCTCCCTTATCTCTCCCCTTTCTCTCTTCTCTCTTTCTCTCTCTCTCTTCTCTGTCTGTTGCAGAGTGGAGAACATGGCTATGCGTCTGGAGGAGGTGAATGAGAGAGAACACTTCATGAAGGCATCTCTACAGACCGTGGACATCCGTCTGGCCCAGATGGAGGAGCTGATTGGTCGGATCGCTGTGGCTCTGGAACGAGTCACGGGAGTGGAGCGGGGCGAGGTTAACAAGGCCCGCTCTCGCACCTCCTCCGACTGCACAGACTCAGCCTACGTGCTGCGTCAGGGTGAGTGCCCAGACGCAGCATACTTTTTGCGCCAGAGCAGCTTCAACAGCCAAGAGGGGAACTCCTACCGGCTCAATGAGGGTGCAGAGGGCTCCGTGTCGCCGCCCTCCCCCACCAGTCTGGCCATGCGCACACGCAGCCACTCTTTCTACGTGGGCGGAGGTCGCGAGCGAGCCGGGGCCGACCAGGCTCACTGTTTCCTCAAGGAGCGCTCCTTCAGCCTGCAACGAGCCAATAGCTCACAGTCGGTGGCCTTGTGCACTGCCCCCAAGGAGTCTAAGCCCCTCCCACTGGCCACGCTGTCCGTCTCCCAGCAGCACCGCCCCTCTTCCTGCGTCGACATATTTGTGTCGGCATCCGAGGAGGAGGGGCCAGCCAAGGTCTTCTTCGATCCACTGAGGATGGCCCCTCCCCTCCGGCCCGACTCCTCGCTCCACTCTGAGATTATGGAGGCAGTGCTGTCGAGCGGGAGGGACTATGGTGGAGGCAGCGGGTTGGGCGACAGACACTCTGAGGGTGGGGCCGTGTTCGAGGACAGAGTGGCTGCAGACCTGTCGCTATGCTCCGCCAACCTGCTCCCAGATAACACCATGCCACCCTGGGAACTGGACCCCTCTCCTCCCCCATCAGCGGGCCTGCTGGAGCGCTCCAAAAGCAGCCGCTACCTGTCCACTGCTGGCGGGGGCTACCTGGAAGAGCCTCAGCTGGTCAAGTCTCACAGCCTCATGTTCACACCGCGAGGCTGCTACGGAGGCCTAGGGGCAGGGGTTCAGGTCAAAGCGGCTGAGTACACCAGCATCACCGACTGCATAGACACCAGGTGTGTCTCTGCCCCTTACTCCACCGACGACTGTTGCCACTCCCCCGGAGGCTCCACCTCATTCCCCTTTGACAAGCCCCCGGACATGAGCTCCTCCCACCCAGAGCGCGAGGCCGAGCTCAGCCACACAGAGTCAGAACCTGAAGACCTAGAGGACCTGGCCTCTGCCCCCGAGCCCCGTCGCACAGGGGGGGGCTTAGGAGGGGCCAGTGGGACCCCCTTCTGCTCTCCCTTCTCCAGGCTGGAACGAGCCAACAGCTGCTCCTCAGACGACTCCTCCCACCCATCCTTGGCCCCTCCTCCACACAGAAAAAGCCTGTCAGTCAGTGAGAGGATGGAGAGGGGTGCAGACCGTGGGGTGCTGGGGGAACCCAGGAACCCCTTCCTGAGGAGCAAGTCTGGGGCGCGGCCTGACACCAAGACAGACAGCCTCTCCATGAGGAAGCTGACCACCCCCTCTGCATTCCGCAGCTTCAACAGCAGACACAACTACACGTGACAATAATGAAGGGAACAGGAATGAGACAGGGCACATTCTGTTATACAGGACCATAGGGCTGGCTGGGGGGAAAGCAAGGTCCATGGAGAGGGAACCTACCAGTCTTAAACAAAGTGCTATGAAGCTAGGGTAGTTCTTACCTCCTCCTCAAGCTGACTCTCATTGCGTGTTTGGTAATGGAGGCTATGTACCGTGTCTGTCTACCATTGTTTTTGTCAAGTCAACACACTAACGCATCACATGTCACAGAACACTAGTCTAGTCCACATAGAAAGTATAGAAAAAAGGAAATAACAGGTTAGTCAGAGTCTTTAGAAAATGATCAACTTGGCCACCTGACAATATATGACTATAGGTCACTACTGCCAAATTTCCTCAGGTTCTCCTTATTTTCTCTTTGCCCTGAAACTGCCCATACCCATGGATATGACTCTTTGCTTTTGTGCATCCACCACTGAAATAGCACTCCGTTTTTCCAACACTGACATAGCACTGCATGCTACTGTAACTGCATGCTACAATAGTAGCAGCAGTAGTAACCTAGTCCCCAGGGTAATTGTACGTATCGCATATAAGCCTGAAATGCCAACAACTAAAATCTGGCCTACGTGGTATTGAAAAGAAGTCGTGGCTCCGAATAAAAAAACTTGTGTTGAGCTGAGGTGTTCGGAGGAAGGTGATTGATTAGAAATAAAGTCAATGGCTATGGGTCAGGACTTTTTCCTGATCTTTCTATTGGGTTAATGAAGGCCATGTTTGAAGCTTTGGTCCACCAGACCATCTGAACGTTAGGGGGAAGGGTTGGGTGAACTAGATTACAGCAGTAGTGACTGTAGTAGAACACACATAGAGACCAGTCAAATGTTTTTTTTTTTTTTTATGTAACCTTTATTTAACTAGGCAAGTCAGTTAAGAACAAATTCTTATTTACAATGACAGCCTACCGGGGAACATCGGGTTAACTGCCTTATTCAGGGGCAGAACGGCAGCTTTTTACCTTGTCAGCTCGAGGATTCGATCCAGCAACCTTTCGGTTACTGGCACAACGCTCTAACCACTAGGCCCCAAACTGGTGATGCAGGTTGAATTTCTGGATATAATAGGGCTCTATTATGTATAATGCATGTCCCTGATTTAAAATCCATGCACAATGACAGTCAGGTAGCATTGACCCAACAGAGTTCCAGGGCACTAAAATATATTACCTACACGGCCTCTGTAACAAGGAAGATGAAATATTTAGTTAAATGTAGACTCATCGTGTGTCTATCAATTTACTTGCGTTGTCCAATCCCCAGTCACGTGGGCTTACTGTCACTGTGGCCTACAGTGTAGAGGAGTAATCACGCACACACACATAATCATACATGCACTCTAATGCCTTCAAGGTCTATGGAATGGGTGAAGGAAAGCCAAAACAATTCCTCTAATGTAACAGATTGTTTGATAGCACCAGCATCATCCCAATGTTATAAGTATTTCCCTTAGATCTCCTTTTCTCAGTGAAAAACTCAGAACTGGACACAAGAGGGAGCTGTGACCCTCTTTGAAGAGTCCTTCATCCTAAGCAGTATGCCCATTATGAAATTTCAACACATTAAAATCAAAACCATTGAAGTAGCCTTTTTAGCAACCTAACATCAAACATGACTGGTAATAGTACCCGTTCCTTTCATTTCTGTGGCAGCAGCATTCTGTTGCTTGGGTCTGACACCAGTCTCGAGTAGCCAGACATTCTAATCTCCTGTTCGGTATGAATAGATGAGAAGACTTGAAAGCTAGACAAACACTGGCCTATGAACTATCATTGGATTCGTCCTTCTTACTTTTTTTTGCAGTCATTCATGATTTCTTCTATTCAAGTTGAAGCACCAGACTGACCAAAGTAATCGCCTAGAATGGTAAACTGAAAACGGCAGAGAATTGTCTGCAACATTTGTAGGACTACAGAATACTGTATGTATGAGTAGGCTAGAAGATAATGGTTAGATAACTTAATTCCACAAGATGGAGTTATTTGAAACATTTGCAAAAGAGTCAGCTCTATGAATCGTATGCATTTTATGAGAGGTAGAGACACCTTTCAAGTTAATGTAAAATAGCAATGGCAGAGAACCAGTGTTTTTTAAATCCCTTAATTTATTACAACTCATAATATAATATTACAACATGTTTGTAATAATGGAACTAGATGAGTAACTTTTACATCACAGGTTCTCAAAAAAAAGATATGTTTGTGTTTTATATTTGATCAACATTATATAATTTTAATTGAATTACATTGCAATTGTTTTGATTGCTTATATTGACCTATTTGTTTTGCTTACAATGAATAATTGAATGGCTGTTTGAAATATGAACTGACAATTTATACCTTCTCAGTGCTATTTTGTCTAATTTAAAGTATTGAATTATTACAAGCTTTTAACATGTATAAAAGGTGTCACCTATAAGCACTGATGTATTATATGGTTTACTTAATATATGATGTGATTAATTACTATATTGTACATCGCAATCATAATTCAAGTATTGAATCATTTGTTTATATTGTATGTTCTTGAGCAGCTGTCAAAGAGAAAGAAAAATATATTTTTTAATGTAAGTTGGATATTTTAAAGCAATACTCCGCTACAAGCATTACCAAACTGAGGGTGCCTTTCAAGCATGGAGTGGCTATTTGAAATTCACAGTAATTTAAAACATCTACATGAAATCTGCACATTCATTTTGTTAGTAACTTTTCTCACGAATCTAGTTACACAATTAAGGACCCATGGTATTCTTTTCCTGAATTTCTTAACTGAGGGGATAATGCAGTTCAAGTGGTTACAGCGTTTTGTCGTACACTGGAGAAAAACATTGATTTCATGGCTAAGAGCATGTGCAAGACCTAGGAGATAGACCTAGGAGATAGACCTAGAAGATAGACCTAGGAGATAGACCTAAGAGGTGGCACTGGCACTCTATGCCTTTTGATATTTTTGGGGGGACTGGCTGCTCTCTGTGTATCTTCACTCTTGATCTGAATGTTTCATTTGCCATATCAATGTCCAATACTATTGAATGGGTATTTTCACACGTTTCCTAAACTGCTTCTTTGTTTTGTAAGGATATGGATGTGCAAGTGACACTCAGCAGATGTAGGAAATGTGTTGTAAAATAAGGAATATTCCAATCTCTCTTGAGCAGACAGGCCTCCGCTAATCACTGTGCGTATGCATTCAACCCAAATTCTCATGGGACCTTAGATCTATATTTTTTTGTGTAAGGAAATGTAAAATGACCTCTCTCTTCAGTTGTGTTCCATCAAACCCAACCCTCCTGCCCCTTTTGTGGACACAGGAGTCAAAGTTAAAACCAACCAAAACCAACAATGAGCTTTAATACAATCACAAAGTGTGAAGAATAGAACATCCAACAACTTTCAGGTGCAGGGTGCATATAGTCATGAAAAAAAAAACTGCACAATGTTGGATTCTCATGTTGTTAGTTGTTGGTGCGGTTATATCTCACAATACATGGGATAGTTCACTTTTACAAAATGTTTAGTAAATAAATAAGCTGAAGTTTAAAAAAGTGAACAAACTGTTTAAAAGATGGCTGAACACCATTTAACACACTCGTTTTTGTGGAACAATGCGTTGCAATAGAAGAGAGATAAGGTGAAGGTTTGGTTCCCCTTTGGCTTTTTGTCCAGGCACAAGTTTGGGTCCTGGGTCCTTTAACTAACCTCAGTGAATGGGCTCTTAGCCCTCACGGGGACAAAATAAGTATTTTTGTTTTCCTTATGGAGAGGGGCATGCAAGGACAAACGTGTCCATAGCACTTCTAAATCATGTGTAAATGCTTGCTCTGTTGTACAATACACTAATATATAAAATAAAAGGGAGATCTATGTACTGTACCAGTCAAAGGTTTGGACACACCTACTCATCCAAGGTTTTTTGCTCATTTTTACTATTCTACTATTTTTTACATTGTGGCACAAACGCATTAAGGAAATAAATTCCACAAATTAACTTTAACAAGGCACACCTGTTAATTAATTGAAATGCATTAAGGGTGATTACCTCATGAAGCTAGTTGAGAGAATGCCAAAGGTGTGCATAGCTTTCAACAAGTGAAAGAGTGGCTACTTTGAAGAATCCAAAGTATAAAATATATTTTGATTTGTTTAACACTTTTTTGGTTACTACTGTACATTATTCCATATGTAACCTGGAATGAGTAGGTGTGTCCAAACTTTTGACTGGTACTGTATGTCTGAGGACACAGATATGACAGTAGCCTAATAGTGAGAAATTTGCCAATGCGATCCAACAAAACCTAATGTACAGTATTTTCTCAATATTTTCCTATACTGTATCATACAGTTTTGTGAATCATAGATTATGGTTATAATTCAAAGAGGTTTTTGTTTCCCCTCAATCTGTTGGAAAGTAGGCTACTCGTATGCTAAAGAGGCGTCCAAGCACATTTCTGCAATAATGCTGATATTGTAGTTTTACTTGAGGGGACTTATCTTCCGGCAGTCTCACTTTATTTAGTGTCCTTTAATGCATGCAGTTCTTCCACTGATTATGTACAGAAATACATTGTGAAATTGATATGAGAGAGAGAGATTTTAAATGACCTCACAGTAGTGAGTATTTGGATGCAAATGCAAATCTGTATTCTTCAATATGAATAGGATCATGTCTGGCATGCATGGTTAAATAAAGAAATGAATACATAACTATGGTGTCTCCGTTGCAGGTTATATTTCAATGTGTTATGAAAAGGATGCATCGTGTTTACCAGGAACACAGGTAATAATGTTATAGCTAACTTGTAACTTTGTGGTTAAAGGGATAGTTCACCCAAATTACATATTGGTCTTTCTTACTTTGTAAGCAGTCTATGGAAAAGGTTTGAAAGCAATCGTCGCATTGGTTTTGTTTTCCTGGCACTGTTTTCAAATGCTAACATTTTAACGTTTTAGCATTTGTGGCACAAATCCGAAGCAAGTCATGGTACCTATGTTAGCATTTTTCACACATCAAGCTCAAATCATCCGTATCTGAAATTGATTGGGTAGCTCAACTAAGTCACTTATAGATGATTTGGTCATGATGTCAAAAAAGCTAATATAGGTACAATGACTTGCAATTTATTTGTGCCACAAATGCTAAAACGTTAGCATTTGGAAACAGTGCCAGGGAAACAAAACCAAAACTTGGATGCTGTCATCCTTTTCCATAGACTGCTTACAAGGTATGGAAACCAATAAGTAATTTGTAATTTGGGTGAACTATCCTTTTAACATCAAAGAGAAACAATGCTTAGTCAATGGAGCACAATTCTCTGCAGTAGTCACCACATAGTGTCACCCGGTTGGTCCTAAAATCACAGTAGTAGCCCAGTCTTATATAGATGCTGATTGGGGGTTCTCTGAACGGACAACATTCACAGGTATTAAATGTAGGCTACCTGGGACTGCGGATATGTGAAAACAAAGAGAATATGCCAAACTTCGAGGAAAGTGGCAGAGAGGGGTCCAGCTGCAACATCATCTCTCAGAGCAGTCATCCCTCAGTGTAACGTCTGCTTCCAACTCACACCCTCAAACACCTAGATCCCCTGAACGCAGCTCACTCTCCAGATCCCAATTCACCTGAATTGTAATCACCTGTTCACACATCTGTATGTCATTATCACACACTATTTAGTTCAGTTCTTTGCACCCCATCACTGTGAGGTATTGTTTGTTTTGTGACACATGGCTTTCGGTACTCTGATTTTCCCGTGATTTACTCCTCCCGTGTACGACAGTTTTTGCCTGCCTCGCTAACGACGCCTTTTGCCTATTCCCTGCCTGTACTTTAGCCTGTCGGATTTCCTGTTATATACCTATTGCCTGATCTTCCGGACTACGTTACTAGCCTTTTCCCTGCCTGTACTGTTGCCCTTTTGGACCCCCTGTGTAGGATCTTCTGCCTGCCCCTGGACCGAGCTACCTGCCTCCTCCTATGGTCCTTTGCAATATACCCTGCACTTGAAACCCGCTCTCTGTCTCCCCTCGTTCGTTACATTCAGGGTCTCTATGCTGTAACCTACTGATATGTAATCTCTCAGTGCAGTGCATCTCTCAGGAGAAGTGGGATTTCAAAAGGAGTAGATGTTTCAAAAGGAACCAGTGGCAATTTTAGCATGTAAATCTTGGTGGGGCAAAAAAATATATATGTGGGATGCATGCCAGCAAAGCCACTACACAACACTAAACAATACATTAATTGTACTATAAGGGTGACAAACGGTGTCCACAAACTGTTAGGGACTACATAAACCTGTCCCAACAGCAGAGTCCCAACACCTTGCTACTGTACACCTGGCTATCAGCGGAGCCTTGTCTGGCAGCGCAACAGTTCATTCAGCCTCATTTACTGCCTTTAAAAACAAACGTAGCTGATATGGCTGCCTTGCTTAAACAAATGTGGTTCCTACTGACAATTGAGATGTACAAATTATGGCATAAGGGGATGACAAGCAGGTAAGAGGCAATCCGTATTTTCGATTAAGACATTAATGAGCAAGCTAGGATGGACGTACTCAACATAACTATTTGTTCAGCACTTTTGATATGTACAGCGACAGAATTCAGAAATGGGCCGTTCTTACAGTGCTTTCCCTGTACACCAAGTCATACACCTAGTATTACTTTCTTAGCTACAGTATACATATCCCCCTGGCATATTACATCATTTATGTGTTACAGGTCCCAGTTTTGGGACTGGTGCAGCAGATAATAGTTAACATGCTAAAAATGTGGGGCTCAAAACAGGTGGAATGACGGGTCGCCACTGAAAGGAACCATATCATACCAACATGTTTCAAGCAGACCACCATAGTCCCTGTGCCCAAGAACACTTAGGTCACCTGCCTAAATGACTACCGACCCATAGCACTCACGTCTGTAGCCATGAAATGCTTTGAAAGGCTGGTCATGGCTCACATCAACACCATTATCCCAACCCTAGACCCACTCCAATTTGCATACTGCACCAACAGATCCACAGATGATGCAATCTCTATTGCACTCCACACTGCCCTTTCCTACCTGGACAAAAGGAACACCTATGTGAGAATGCTATTCATTGACTACAGCTCAGCGTTCAACACCACAGTGCCCTCATAGCTCATCACTAAGCTAAGGACCCTGGGATTAAACACCTCCCTCTGCAGCTGGATCCTGGACTTACTGACGGGCCGCCCACAGGTGGTAAGGGTAGGTAGCAACACATCTACCACACAGTTCCTCAACACAGGGGCCCTTCAGGGGTGCATGCTCAGTCCCCTCCTGTACTCCCTGTTCACTCATGATTGCATGGCCAGGCACGACTCCAACACCATCATGCTGATGACACAACAGTGGTAGGCCTGATCACCGACAACGATGACCATGTGGTGCAAGGACAACAACCTCTCCCTCAACGTGATCAAGACAAAGGAGATGATTGTGGACTACAGGAAAAAAAGGACAGAGCACGCCCCCATTCTCATCGACGGGCAGTAGTGGAGGAGGTTGAGAGCTTCAAGTTCCTTGGCGTCCACATCACCAACAAACTAACATGGTCCAAGCACCAAGATAGTCGTGAAGAGGGCACGAAAAACCCTATTCCCCCTCAGGAGACTAAAAAGATTTGGCATGGGTCCTCAGATCCTCAAAAGGTTTTACAGGTGCACCATCGAGAGCATCCTGACGGGTTGCATCACTGCCTGGTATGGCAACTGATCGGCCTCTGACCGCAAGGCACTACAGAGGGTAGGCCCTAAAAATTGTTAAAGACTCCAGCCAACCTAGTCATAGACTGTTCTCTCTGCTACCGCATGGCAAGCTGTACCGGAGCGCCTAGTCTAGGTCCAAGAGGCTTCTAAACAGCTTCTACCCCCAAGCCATAAGGGGGTAGAACAGCTAATCAAATGGCTACCCAGACTATTTGCATTGTCCCCCCCCCACGCTGCTGCTACTCTCTGTTATTATCTATGCTTAGCCACTTTAATAACTATACCTGCATGTACATAATTACCTCGACACCGGTGCCCCCAGCACATTGACACATTGACTCTGTACCAGTACCCCGCTGTTGTTAGTCACTGCTGCTCTTACATTTTTTGTTATTCTTATCTCTTACTTTTTTAGGGATTTTCTTAAAACTGCATTGTTGGTTAAGAGCTTGTAAGTAAGCATTTCACTGTAAGGTCTACACCTGTTGTATTCGGTGCATGTGACAAATATAATTTGATTTGATTTATAGGGAGAAGTGGATGTTTCAAAAGTTGCCACTCGAGATGTTGTTTGGGTAATCGGACATTAGGAATTTCAGTTATGCAAAAAAATATGTCTATTCACTCACTGTGAGCTGTGTCTTTGAACGTTACCTCCCGGTTGCCATGTATGCAGTGGTTTAAAGTACTTAAGTAAAAATACTTTAAACTACTACTTAAGTAGTTTTTGGGGGTATCTCTACTTTACTTTACTATTCATATTTTTGACAACTTTTACTTTACTATATTCCTTAAAAACCTCTTGCGGATCGGATCCCGTTACCGGGATCGATTTGACAACATCCGGTGAAATTGCAGAGCGCCAAAATCAAATTACAAAAATAGTAATATTAAACATTCATGAAAATACAAGTGTAATACACCATTCAAAAGTTTAGAATCTTGGTAATCGAACCGTGTTGTCGGATTTACAATAGACTTGATGGCGAAAGCAGAACATTTGATTATCTGAGGACAGTGCCCCACTTCCAACATATTATTCAAACCAGCACAGGCAATACAAAATAAAAAATACCGATAAAATAAATTACTTACCTTTGAAGATCTTCCTCTGTTTGCAATCCCAAGGGTCCCAGGAACACAAATAATGGTTGTTTTGTTCGATAAAGTCCTTTATATCCCAAAATGTCTGTTTAGTTGGTACCATGGAGTTCTGTTATCCAGTTGTTCAACATGCAGACAAAGAAATCCAAAAAGTTACCGGTAAAGTTCGTCCAAACAAGTCAAACAATGTTTCTAATTAATCCTCAGGTTGTCAAATATCTAAATAAATGATCATATTTCAGACGGAGAATAGTCTGTTCAATAGAGAAGAGAAATAACGAAGAGCGTACACCCATTCACGCGCGCCAAAACACTAGTGTCCTTTTCATGAGCCATCTAATGGAAGCCATAGGAACTGCAATCTGGGAGCTTTTTTACTGTATAGTCAATAGGGAGTCAAAGGAAAGACTGTGACCTAAAACAAAAAAAATCTGGATGGATTTTCCTCGGGTTTTCGCCTGCCATATCAGTTCTGTTATACTCACAGACATTATTTTAACAGTTTTAGAAACTTCAGAGTGTTTTCTATCCAATACTACCAATAAGCATATATATGAGCTGGGCCTGAGTAACAGGCAGTTTACTTTGGGCACGTCAGACTCTCCGTACTTCCGAACACTGCCACCTAGCCTTAAGAGGTTCTCGAACATATTGAACTTTTTACTCCATACATTTTCCTTGACACCCAAAAGTACTCATTACATTTTGAATGCTTAGCAGGGCAAGAAAATTGTCCAATTCATGCACTTATTAACATCCCTACCTGTTCTGAAAGAGCTGCAAAACCTGGACCCGTACAAATCAGCTGGGCTAGACAATCTGGACCCTCTCTTTCTAAAACTATCCGCCGCCATTGTTGCAACTCCTATTACCAGTCTGCTCAACCTCTTCCAGGCCTTTGTTGACGAGATTTTCCAGGACCTGCACGAGCAGGGTGTAGTGGTGTATATCGACGACATTCTGATATACTCCGCTACATGCGCTAAGCATGTGTCCTTGGTCGACTGTTGGAGCATGACCTGTACGTCAAGGCTGAGAAATGTCTGTTCTTCCAACAGTCCGTCTCCTTCCTAGGGTACCGCATTTCCACGTCAGGGGTGGAGATGGAGAGTGATCGCATTTCAGCCGTGCGTAATTGGCCGACTCCCACTACGGTAAAGGAAGTGCAGCGTTTCCTAGGGTTTGCCAACTACTACCAGAGGTTTATCCAGGGCTTTGGTCAGGTAGCGGCTCACTGCTGAAGGGGGGACCGGTGCGACTGCAGTGGTTGGCTGAGGCGGACAGGGCTTTTGGTCACCTGAAGGCTCTGTTTACCTCTGCTCCCATGCTGGCTCATCCGGATCCCTCTTTGGCGTTCATAGTGGAGGTGGACGCGTCTGAGGCTGGGATAGGAGCCGTGCTCTCGCCCCTGTGCCTTCTTTTCGAAGAAGCTCAGCCCGGCGGAGCGAAACTATGATGTGGGGGGCCGAGAGCTGTTGGCTGTCGTCAAGGCTCTGAAGGCATGGAGACATTGGCTTGAGGGGGCGAAACACCCTTTTCTCATCTGGACTGACCACCACAATCTGGAGTACATCTGGGCGGCGAGGAAACTGAACCCTCGCCAGGCAAGGTGGGCCATGTTCTTTACCTGTTTTGTTTTTACCCTGTCCTACGGACCAGGTTCCCAGAACGCTAAGGCAGACGCACTGTCCCGGATGTATGACACAGAGGAGAGGTCCATGGATCACACTCCCATACTCCCGTCCTCTTGCCTGGTGGCACCGGTAATGTGGGAGCTGGGCGCAGACATCGAGCGGGCGTTGCTTACAGAGCCCACTCCCTCTCAGTGTCCAGCTGGGCATCTGTACGTTCCGTCTGCTGTCCGCAACCGGTCAGCCTCACCTTAGGTTTTCACCCCGAGAGTAACGGGCAGGTGGAGAGAGTAAACCAGGATGTGGGTAGGTTTCTGCGGTCCTATTGCCAGGACCGGCCGGGGGAGTGGGCGGCGTTTGCTACAGGTCACAGCTTCCCCCAGATTACCGTATTAATCCCTCGTTCCATGTGTCTCTCCAGACTCCAGGAGTTTGAGGTGCGGGAGGTTCCTCCGCCCCCTCTGGACATAGAGGGGGTCCCGGCGTATGCTGTTCGAGCCATCCTGGACTCGAGGCGTTGGGCGAGGGGCCTTCAGTACCTCGTGGAGTGGGAGGGGTACGGTCCGGAGGAGAGATGCTGGGTGCCGGTGGAGGACGTTCTGGACCCTTCGTTGCTGCCGGAGTTCCACCGTCTCCATCCGAGTCGCCCTGCACCTCGTCCTCCGCGTTGTCCCCGAGGCCGGTGTCGGCGCGCGGGTCAAGGGGGTACTGTCACAACTTCTGCCCGAAGTCGGTCCCTCTCCTTGTTCGTTCGGCGTTCGGCAGTCGACGTCACTGGTCTTCTAGCCATCGCCGATCCACTTTTCATTTTCTATTGTTTTTTCCTTGTTTTACACACCTGGTTTCAATCCCACAATTACTTGTTCATTATTTAACCCTCTGTTCCTCCATGTTTGTTTGTGAGTGATTGTTTATTGTATTGCGGTCCGTTATTGAAAGCTTGGCAGTATTTGCCGTGCATTGTTATATTTTTTGAGTAAATTGCTATTTATTACTCATATCTGCTGTCCTGCACCTGACTCCTCTACACCAGCTACACACAGACGCATTACACTTTGTTTGTAAATTATGTCTGAATGTTGGAGTGTGCCCCTGGCTATCCTTAAATAAAAAAAACAAGAAAATGGTGCCCCTGGTTTGCCTAATATAAGGATTGTAAATGATTTATAATTTTACTTTTACTTTTGATACTTAAGCATACTTTAAACCAAGGATTTTTACTTGAGTAGAATTGTAATGGGTGACTTTAACTTTTACTTGACTCATTTTCTATTAAGGTACCTTTACTTTTACTCAAGTATTACAATTGGTTACTTTTTCCACCACTGCATGTATGTAACGTTACGTTTTTCGTAAATGCTAGCTAACGTTAGTTACCTTAACTTATAAAAAATGCATTCATTTTACAATGTATTATTTATTATTTAATATTTTAAATAATAACAACTTAAATATCAAGTTATGGCAGTTCTAGTAGTTATGGAATTCCAGTGCTTCTAGTGTTAAATCAAATCAAATAAAACTTTATTTGTCACATGTGCCGAACACAAGAGGTGTAGACCTTACTGTGAAATTACTACTTACAAGCCCTTAACCAACAGTGCAGTTTAAGAAGAGTTAAGAAAATGTTTGCCAAATAAGCAAAAGTTTAAAAAAAATATATATTAATAATAAAAAGTAACACAATAACATAACAATAACGAGGCTATATACAGGGGGTACCGGTACCATGTTTTCCAAAACACGTTTGGAGCAGGCGTCGAAGGCTACTGTCGGTCCCATGCCAGTTGTAAATGTTCACACTTTGTGACGCCCATCAAACAATATGCTATGAATTTGCTTAACTTATGATATGTTACGAATTCTAGTTATGTGGCTAACGTTAGCTGGCTGGCTCAAACACATAGACACACACTCACTCACACATAACATGTACACAGAGGCACACATTCGCCACACACACACTTACACACTTATCACATAAGCTGCTGCTACTGTCTATTATCTAGTCTTAACATGTTGTTTACGAAGCATGTGAGAATTACAATTGGATTTGATTGTACATTTAGTTGGAATTTTACCCACTCAACTAGGGCTGGGCGATATAGCCAAAATATCATATCATGATATTTATCACATTTTTAACGCTATGACGGTATTTTATGTTTTTTACTAATAAAAGTTATAAATTTGCTTCATGAGTAGTGCGTGACCCTAGGATGGCAACACATATATTCTAAAATATTTCAATGGGTCTTTCTCCATTCTGATTGTTTCACACTGTTCAATTCAACTTCAACCTTTCCTGCACTCATTTGAGATCATTTCGACACTGCCACGATATGGACAAAAATACTAGGCCTTATTTTTAACCAAATGTTGCAATTGCGATTTAGATCAAAACATTTGGGTGAACTTTTGGAATCATGGAAATAGAATGATTATTATAATTATATAGTTAGAATATAAATCATAGTGGGCACTTTGAATACAGTGTTGTTTGACATGACAGCAAATGAAAATGCCATGGATGAGTTATTGTGACAGGGTAGAAACCAAAGTGATGTTCAGTGTTTCCTAGGGGACCCTGATTTAGTCCTCCACCAGCACTGGTATCAGGCTGTATTAGCTAGCTACGTTTGCTCTGACTCAGTACTTTTATTAGCTAGTTAGCTAGCGAGCTAACCAGCGATTAGCATTAGTGGCTAACACAATGTAGCTTCACTTGCTAAGAAAATACAAACTAACTCATTCCAGGGTTTTTCTTTATTTTTACTATTTTCTACATTGTAGAATAAAAATTATGAAGTAACACAAATGGAATCATGTAGTAACCAAAAGTGTTAAACAAATCAAAATATATTTTATATTTCAGATTCTTCAAAGTAGCCACCCTTTGTCCTGATGACAGCTTTGCACACTCTTGGCATTCTCTCTAACAGCTTCATGAGGAATGCATTTCAATTAGCAGGTGTGCCTTGTTAAAAGTTAACTTGTGGAATTTAAATTTTCTTTCCTTCTTAATGCGTTTGAGCCAATCAGTTATGTTGTGGTAGGGGTGGTATACAGACAATAGCCCTATTTGGTAAAAGCCCAAGTCCACATTATGTCAAGAACAGCTCAAATTAGCAAAGAGAAACAGCAGTCCATTACTTTAAGACATGAAGGTCGGTCAATCCGGGAAGATTTCAAGAACTTTGAAAATGTCTTCAAGTGCAGTCGCAAAAACCATCAAGCGCTATGATGAAACTGGCTCTCATGAGGACCGCCACAGGAAAGGAAGACCCAGAGTTACCTCTGCTGCAGAGGAGAAGTTCATTAAAGTTACCAGCCTCATAAATTGCTGCCCAAATAAATGCTTCACAGGGTTCAAGTAACAGACACATCTCAACATCAACTGTTCAGAGGAGACTGGGTGAATCTGGCCTTCATGGTCGAATTTCTGCAAGGAAACCACTACTAAAGGACACCAATAAGAACAAGACATTTGCTTGGGCCAAGAAACGCAAGCAATGGATATTATACCGGTGGAAATCTGTCCTTTGGTCTGCTGAGTCCAAATTTGAGATTTTTGGTTCCAACCGTCGTGTTATTGTGAGACGCAGAGTAGGTGAACAGATGATCTCTGCATGTGTGGTTCCCACTGTGAAACATGGAGGAGGAGGTGTGATGGTGTTGTGGTGCTTTAATGGTGACATTGTCACTAATTTGTTTAGAATTCAAGGCACACATAACCAGCATGGCTACCACAGCATTCTGCAGCGATATGCCATCACATCTGGTTTGCGCTTAGTGGGACTATCATTTGTTCCAGACAAAATAGCTAGCATTTAGAGAGAGTAGAAATGTTGATACATAGATAACTATTGTATTTAGCATTGTTATAAGAATGCAATATTATAAAAGCTCTTATTTGCTTATTGTAAGTTATTAAGTATTACACCTACAGTTACCGATCTGTAATTACAAGAAATAAGTTGTCTCAAAACCCACATTTCCACTCAATTGCACACCTTTGGAATGCAATGTTGGCTAATTTGATTTGTTATGATTTTATTTGTACCTTTGTCCTCTTGGTGGCTATGGTCTCCAGGCGAGAGGCCATTCCAGTGTACCTGGCCAGACTGCACTAAGAGATTTTCGCATTCAGAGGAGTTGACGCACCACTACCACACACACACGGGGGAGAAGCGCTTCATCTGCCCCTATGTGACAAGTGTTTCATGAGGAGTGATCACTTGACCAAACATGCACGCCGCCATGCAGGCTTCCACCCCGACTCTGGACACCAGAGCCCAACTGGTGTGTGAGACACACGCATGCACGCGCACACACAAACAAATAACAAAATACACTACAGGTAAGTGGAAGTTCTCTTAGGAAAAAAGGTCTTATCTTGAACCTGAAAGGGGTTATTCAGCGGTCCCCAGAGGAGAACCCTTTGAATAACAATTTTTGGTTCCAGGTAGAACCCTTTTCAGTTCCATTTAGAACCCTTCCCACAGAGGGTTCTAAATGGAACCCAAAATTGTTATTTCTACCTGGAACTAAAAAGGGTTCTCCTATGGGGACAGCTGAAGAACCCTTTTGAAACCCATTTTTCTGAGTGTAGGCTAGTTACTTTACATTCTGTTAAAATGTTTATAAAAATGTTTTGCTACTGTGTGCCCAGTGACCTACTGAACATGACCCTGTCTGTTTTCTGTTAAGTAATAGCTTTCTACTGGACTGTAGTGACCCCTGGTGGTGTGAGCAAAATCATCACTGAAATGTTTGTTTATTTGGACATTGTTTTTACACTGCCAGACAATGAGAGGCCTTGTGTAGAAAAGTGCTTCATAATGTAATAGTATAAATCACCTTGGCAGTCGTGTGTGTTAGTAGTTGATAATGAATTGCCTAAATTATGGCTATGTTATACCTTGTTATAGGCTACCACAAAGCAGTGCAGTTAAATTAGTGTTCATGTATGGGATATTCATCAAACTAAGGTTGGTGTCAAATTGCCAACTGTTAAAATATCTAAATACAATTTGAAGTTTTGTTTCATCTTAGATTACTCCTACAACATTTGCAGTACTGCGAAATTTAAAAAAAATATATAGTTCTCAATTATTTTTACTTTGTACATTCATTTTGTTATTTGTATAGGGGTTTGTGTAATAATGTGTGCCTTTCAGAAAGCATTTCTGCTCAGCATGATTGAAGTTTTGAAGTTCTCCTAATTTTCTGAAAGTCTGAAGCTGTCATTTTCAACTTGAACCTGTGGAGAACCTACGATACTACTGCTCACCGTAAATACCTGTGTAGTTAATTGTCAGAGACCTTTCACATTAAAACAATTAACTTTGTACATCTGTATGATCTTTGTGATGTAATTACCATACACTTACCCTACCCATATGATCAACAGAGTGCATGCCAAGCCCCACAGCTGTACTTAGTACTTGCCGTCACCCTGCAAGTTTGTGTCATATTAACAATAACTGGATGCAGAAAAGCAATTTGGAAAAATATGTCCAGAACTGTAGATATTAGAGACACCCTATGCAGGTTCAGATGGCTTTGTGTTTATTGATATCATACACTACACAGAACAATAACATTGTTAAATACTGGAATGGAAGTGTCCACATGAGAACATAATCATAAAAAAACTAATTCGGTCTAAATAAAAAAAAATCCATACCTTCATATATTGAAAATCTCTTTCAAATATGTTAAGTCATGAGACTGGCAATAAATGTACACATTTTTTTTTAATGTTCTTCACTTCAGGCATACTCTAATCGCCAATCAACTCTGAGGGGTGTTTGAGTGAGAGTGAAGTGAGGGATTAGTGCTTAAAGTGAATGATACGTATGATCACTAGATCACGTTCCAATCAATCACGAGAGTGAAATAAATTGCACCCCACTCATTTAGTTGACGATGTGTGTGTGTTCTCCTTTGACATTATTTAGAATGATTGTGCCAATCAAGACTTGTTAGCAGGATGTAATTGGGGAGTGGTTAGTTAGACACACTGTGGGAGGGGCAGAGTAAGATGTCATAACAGGCTGTGTCCAAAAAGCTATTTAAAATCAGCTTATACTTTTATTACACAAATACTTGTTCCCTTTGGCCTCTATGGGGGTGAATTGTGTAATCTAGCTGTGAAAGCATTGTGTTCTAGAATGAGTCCAATGATAGGTGAGCAAAGTATGAATTCTATTGAATAAGGATCATTGCAGATTAGGGAAATATGTACGCATGTCACCTTAGAACCCAAACAAATTCAAATGTGCAAGAATTATACATTCAAAAGTCATACATCAATGAAGAATGGACAAAATAGCAGTGTGCAGTAATAAGATGACAAACAGCCAATTCAGATAAATCTCCCAATCCATTTACAGTAGGTGTTCATCATGCATGTCCTCCCTTTGCAATACATTCATCCTGAAAAACCAAAACCATAAATACCAAACCAATAAAAAAAATAAGAAAGTGGGCAAGAATGTAGACTGAATGAGTGTATTGACCAGGCCAGTGCTACACAACCCTGCTTTCAGTACCAAATTACAGATACCAGATATACATAACCAGATATGCATCTTCAAAAAACACCCCAGCACGTACAATCATACAGATCCTTCAAATAAATAGTCCATGACTAATAAAAGATACTGAATAAAACGCAATAAATATGACCTTGAAGTCAGGTAAGCAGAGCAGCTTTGATCAGCAGCAGTTACAATAATATGTCTTACTCTTAGGGACATGAAAATTATTTTGTAATCATTTTCACTTGTATAACACAATATTGGCCCGGAAAAGGCATCCAAGAGGCCTCAAACACAAACAGAAGTGCATGTCCTACCATAGGAGGAAGTAATCACTGTTAGTCGTATTTGAAAATGTTTGTGTATTTTTGTCTTAATTTTCCTCGTCTTAATTATTTGTAGTCATATAATTATCATGTTCTGTCAATGCTCTCTGTCGCTGCTCTAGTGACAGAGTAAACTCATGGCACATGTGTGAGCTACTGGATTTGACAGGCGGTGGAGGAAGTGGCTTGGCAGCACATGCAGGTGGGGTTGACAGATTTGGGCGGGATCAGATCTAGGTCCTCGTCGTCAGGAATCTCGTCCAGCCGGTAACCATCCTTCAACAGCTGGATATTCAGGTCCTGGTTGATTTGCTGCAAGGGTGGAGATAATGGACATGTTACTAGGGGTGTAGGGGATGGTCAGTCATGTTACTAGGAGTGTAGGGGATGGTCAGCCATGTTATTAGGGGCTGTAGGGGATGGTCAGCCATGTTACTAGGGGTGTATGGGATTGTCAGCCATGTTACTAGGGGCTGTAGGGGATGGTCAGTCATGTTACTAGGAGTGTAGGGGATGGTCAGCCATGTTACTAAGGGTGTAGGGGTTGGTCAGCCATGTTACTAGGGGTGTATGGGATTGCCAGCCATGTTACTAGGGGCTGTAGGGGATGGTCAGTCATGTTACTAAGGGTGTAGGGGATGGTCAGCCATGTTACTAGGGGTGTATGGGATTGCCAGCCATGTTACTAGGGGCTGTATGGGATGGTCAGTCATGTTACTAAGGGGCAGTGTTGGAGGTAACACGTTTACAAATTCATGTGTTACGTAACCAGATTACTTTTATGAGTAAGAGAATAAAGTAATGCGTTACTTTTTAAAATTGGGTAATATTATTACATTTATTTTGTCAAACAACGTGTGCGTTACTTTCAGAATCATATCTCTACCGGGCGTGTGTTTCCATGATGATATCTCGACTTGTTTCCTCATTTAGTTCTCGAGCAAGTGGAGAAAGGCTGTGCTGTCCATAGAAATGTACAGAGGGCGCACCTCTGATCTTTGTCACTTCTGTGATACAGTAGCAAAGCCCAGGGAGGGCTTTCCCGTCTAGTGGCAAGTGTGCACTCTATACATCTCTATGGGTCCGTGTACGAGCGATCTACTTTACAGGAAATATGTACAGATATTTGGCTTACAGTATACAGAATATGGCTAATCAAGCACCCCATATATAGCGCAGCACCTGTAGACTAGCACAGGAAAGCAGTGCCACAGATGAAAGCAGAAACTACAGTAGTGATCAAACCTGAGTTAGTAAGTAGCCAATCCTCGGTAGAGCGCGCATGGCTCGCCTTGCTCCCTCTGACAGTCAAACAAACATTGAGGTTTTTTTCATGAAAGTAACGCAAAATAATATAGCTAGTAATATAACACTTTACTTTCCACGCAAAGTAACATTGTAAAGTAACAAGTAATATGTAAAGTATTACTTTTACATGCAAATAATCCCAACCCTGCTAAGGGGTGTAGGGGATTGTCAGTCACGTTACTAGGGGGTGTAGGGGATGGTCAGGCATATTACTAGGGGGTATATTGGATGGTCAGTCACATTACTAGGGGGTGTAGGGGTCTGTCAATAACATTACTGCGGCTGAAGAAATGTTACCATAGACTTAAAAAGGCTGGTTAGTTGAGTCATCATGGAGTACCCATCATGTAACTAAGGCTAGTCATATTGTTACACAGGGAAATCAATAAACACTATGACTTATCACAGATTTAAAAAAGTTACCAGAGTCTACTTACTTCAGTGATCATATCAGGCTTTTTGGAAATAATCATCGTACAATCGCTGAATGGTTTCATGATAACGACATAAGGCTAAAATAATGAATGTAAGTGGCTTGGAGAATGAGTCAGTTGTGGTGTTGGTTTGATATTTGGATAATGAATATAGGTAGCCTGAATTTTTATCCAACAGTAATCCGCATTTACTGTAATTAGGTTTGTGAAGGGAGAGAACCTTGAGATTGTGAGTGTGGTGGGGAGTGAGTGGCAATGGCTTGGCATGACTGTAAAGCCCATTACAGATACAACGGCCGAGACGAGACAAGATGGTTTTATGCAGTTTTAGAACAAAGTTTGCTTGATCTAAATTGTCTAGTTTTAGAACATCTCATGTCGGCTAAAGATTTGAAAAGAGACGGGTCCGTTTAGAAAATCAGAGAACAGTACGCAGAAGTTCTGTGTTTAGTCCAGCAGTTAGCTAGCTAGGCAAAGCAGACAGCTACCTAGCTACAGTCAGATCCATAATTATTGGCAGCCTTGATAAAGATTAGCAACGATTGCATACATTAAATAATACAAATACTGAGATATATTGTATGCTCTTTTTTTTTTGAAAATTAGATTATTTCATACTAATGTACTAACAATTGCTCAGAGAAAGACATTTGGTTTAATAAATCTCAAAAAGACAGGGGTTAAAATGATTGCCACCCCTGTTTTTAATACTCCAGCACCCACTCCTTTATTTTTTCTAAAATGTTTTATGAGATTGGAGAACACATTGGGAGGGATCTTAGACCATTCGTCCATACAGAATCTTTCAAGATCCTTGATATCCTTTGTCTGTGTATATGGACTGCCATTTTCAATTTAGACTACTGGTTTTCATTGGGGTTAATCTCCAGAGACTGAGATGGCCATTGAAAAATGTAGATTTTTTGGTCAATTAACCATTTCTTTGTTGATTTTGATGTGTGTTTGGGGTTATTGTCTTGCTGGAAGATCCACCTGTGGCCGAGTTTCAGCCTCCTTGCAGAGGAAACCAGGTTTTTGGCTAAAATGTCCAGATACTTGGAAAGGTTCATGATGTCGTTCCCCATAACATCAAAGATCTCCAACATATTTTACAGTAGTTATGAGGTTATTTTCTGCATATGCATCTGTTTTTCGACGCCAAACGAACCACTGGTATTCATGGCCGGAGAACTCTATTTTCATGTCATCTGACCATAGCACTGGTTCCAATTCAAGTGCCGATGCCATTTAGCAAACTCAAGGCGGTGCTATGGTCAGATGACTTTAAAATAAAGATATTTGGAAAGACTGATAACCCTAAACACACATGAAAATCCACAAAGAAAGTGTTAATTGATCACAAAATCAATTAATGGCAATGGCCATCTCAGTCTCCGGACTTGAACCCCATTGAAAACCTGTGGTTTAATTTAAGAGGTTAGTCCATAAGTGCAGACGAAGGATATCAAGGATCTGGAAAGAGTCTGTATGGAGGAATAGTTTAAAATCCCTCCCGAAGTGTTCTCCAATCTCATATAACATTTTAGAAAAACGCTCAGTGCCAAGGGTGCTAGAGAGTATTGAAAACAGGGGTGCCAATAATTTAACCCTATCTTTTAGAGATTTGTTGAATTACTTGTTAAACAAAATCTCTTTATCTGAGCAATTGTATTAGTATAAATGAATACAATTGTACTATTTGCATACAATATTGCTCAGTATTTGTATATTATTTTGCTCATCTTTATCAAGGGTGCCAATAATATTGGATCTGACTGTATTTTGCTGCAGTTAGCTAGCAAGCCTAGCAGAATGTGTGCCCTATTTCTGGTGCATGTATTTCATGATGCTCGTTTGCTACAACACCTTGCTACAACCAGTGGCAACTTTGTTTCAAAGTTGTATTGTGTCATTGTAGAGGTACCATCACCATGGAAATGGTCTCAACAGCACATCTCAAAATGTTTTATTTGAATGCAGCTGTCTTTAGTCACACAAGATTCTAAAACTGGTTAGTTTGGTCTCGCCTAGTCTCTCCTTATGTTGGCTGTTGTATCTTTACCGGGCTTAAGTAGTGTTACCCAGAGTGCATAGGTACCTGGGCCCTCACACATCTCACCTCGGCTGAGGAGTATCCCGATGAGGAGTATCTGGACATGTCGAAGTCATCGTCACTGCAACATGAATGGAAGTGTATGGTCATTAGCATAGATTCATGTCATCACTGTTGATCTTATATTTATGTTCACCTCACACACTGCCCATAACCTAAATTCTGTATCTACAGTATGTTGGCAGATCTGAGAGTAAAGGGTGATGGTGGACATTTCTGTTTATGACAGTCATTGTTGTCACATACCTGTCTGTATCTATGGCAACCAGGGGCTTCTCATCAGGGCTCTGGTCTAAGGAGGAGTAGCCCTTATTGGGCACCACCAGCCTGTGGAGAGGGAGAGAGTGAAAGAGAGAGGGAAGAGTTATAGGTGGGCAGGAGAGTGAGTACACAAGGAAGAATAGGTAGAACAGACCAGGATGAAAAAAAGAAGGAGTGAGTGAAAGAAGCAGGAGAGGTTGAAGATACCAGTGAAGAGGGAGATAGGGAGAAATAAAACCAAAAATAATGTAGGGCCAAAATCAAGAAGGCCCTAATCAGGACCAAAGTCAGCTCTCACCGTGTTCTGGCCATCACATTGTTTTTCTTGGGCTGCTGGTTCACTGGACTACCTGCATTGCCATTCTTCAGTGATCCCTTCCTGGCCAGCTCGCGCTGTTTCTCTGCACATCACAGAATGCGACATTAGAGTATGAACAAAAAAACACTGAGTTTACAAAACATTTCCTAATATTGAATATCGCACTAAGAACAGACAGTTTGTTTGGGCATGACTCTACAAGGAGTCGAAAGCATTCCACAGGGATTCTGTCCCATGTTGACTCCAATGCTTCCCAAATTTGTGTCAAGTTGGCTGGACCATTTTTGATACACACGGGGAACTGTTGAGTGTGAAAAACCATGCAGCGTTGCAGTTCTTGACACACTTAAATTGGTGCGCCTGGTACTTACTACCATACCCCGTTCAAAGGCACTTAAATATTTTGTACTTATCCATTTAGCCTCTGAATGTCACACATACACAATCCATGCCTCAATTGTCTCAAGGCTTAAAAATCCTTCTTTAACTTGTCTCCTCCCCTTCATCTACACTGATTGAAGTGGATTTAACAGGTGAGATTAATAAAGGATCATAGCTTTCACCTGCATTCACCTGGTCAGTCTATGTCATGTTTTGTACACTCAGTGTATACAGTACAGTCACAGACACAATCCTGGCATGGCAGCTCTCAGCTGATCAGTTTCCCAACGCCATTAAACTGGTCATCTGGTTTTGAGTCAGTACTGTGTCAAAGGCCAGGCCAGGGCCATCTAAACCTTATAGCTAAAGGACAGAAAAAAAGAAGATGCTCTCCAGGAATGACAGCATCCATCCGAATCATCTTGGCTCCTGGACCCTGTCCACGCATTTCAAGGCTGCGTTGAGACAATGACTTATCAGTGACCCAAGCCCTACCCTTGTGTTGCTGAGTTGTCATAGTGATGCTGCAAATGTACATTGTCCCGGGGGCGTTGGCAGTCATAATGTAAGTAACCTAATGTAAGTCCTTCTAACCCCCCTGAATGCCTCTGTTAATCCTACAGCTATTGTATGTTGTAATCATGTGCCCATGAACCGGAGTTATACTGTTAGCACTGAAGCGGTTTGCCCTAGAAGGAAGCCCACTGTGTGCAGCTCACCCTGCACTATCAACTCAAACATAAATATCACTGACATGTCTATCTCTGATAAGCCTCCCAGGAAAGCAATAAAAACAATCAAGAATCCCAGAAAAGTGCTAAAAATAGCCCACATTAACATACATTACATCTCCAAATGTATGTGGACACCTGCTCGTTGAACATCTCATTCCAAAACCATGGACATTAATATGGAGTTGCTCCCCCCTTTGCTGCTATAACAGCCTCCACTCTTCTGGGAAGCTTTCCAGTAGATGTTGGAACATTGCTGCAGGGACTTGCTTCCATTCAGCCACAAGAGCATTAGGTGAGTTCGGGCACTGATGTTGGGCGATTAGGCCTGGCTCGTAGTCGACGTTCCAATTCATCCCAAAGGTGTACGATGGGGTTGAGGTCAGGGATCTGTGACGGCTAGTCAAGTTCTTCCATTCCGATCTCAACAAACTATTTCTGTATGGACCTCACTTTGTGCACAGGGGAATTGTCATGCTGAAACAGGAAACTGTTGCCACAAAGTTGGAAGCACAGAATCATCTATAATGTAATTGTATGCTGTTGTGTTAAGATTTCCGTTCATTGGAACTAAGGGACCTAGTCCAAACCATGAAAAATAGCCCCAGACCAATATTTCTCCTCCACCAAACTTTACAGCTGGCAATATGCATTGGGGCAGGTAGCGTTTTCCTGGCATCCACCAAACCCAGATTCGTACGTCGGACTGCCAGATGGTAAAGAGTGATTCTTCACTTCAGAGAATGTGTTTCCACTGCTCCAGAGTCCAATGGCGGCAAGCTATACACCACTCCAGCCGACGCTTGGTATTGCACACGGTGATCTTAGGCTTGTGTGCGGCTGCTCGGCCATGGAAACCCACTTCACGAATCTTCCGACGAACGGTTATTGTGCTGACGTTGCTTCCAGAGGCAGTTTGGAACTCGGTATTGAGTGTTGCAACCAAGGACAGACATTTATTTACACGCTACGCGCTTCAGCACTCTGCGGTTCCGTTCTCTGAGCTTGTGTGGCCTACCACTTTGCGCCTAAGCCGTTGTTGCTCCTAGACATTTTTCACTGAGCTCTTTAGTAAGGCAATTCTTCTGTCAATGTTTGTCTATGGAAATTGCATGGCTGTGTCCTCGATTTTATACACCTGTCAGCAAAGGGTGTGGCTGAAATAGCCGAATCCACTAATTTGAAGGTGTGTCCACATACTTTTGGTCATGTAGTGTATATCAGGAGGTGTGAAAGGAAGGCCCCAATTTTTTTTGAAGACTCCGGCCACCCAAGCTATAGACTGTTTTCTCTGCTTCCGCATGGCAAGTAGTACTGGAGCAACAAGTCTGACACCAACAGCCTCCTGAACATCTTCTATCCCCAAGCCATAATACTGCTACATAGCTACAGAAATGGCTACACGGACTATCTGCATTGACTGTTCTATTCTTTTTATATGTTGCAATGACTGTATACACACTCACAGGACCCTACACACTCACTCACACACACTCACACTCCAACACACACACACACACACTTAATTTGCTCACACACAAATAACACAAATTCATACTGACTCAAAACACACACACTCATACAATCATCATATAGGCTGCTGCTACTCTGTTTATCATATATCCTGATGCCAAGTCACCTTACCCCTATACATATCTACCCTTACCCCTCCAGTATCCCTGCACATTGTAAATATGGTATTGGCCCTGACCCTGAAACTGACCCTGTATCAGTGGTGTAAAATATTTAAGTAAAAATTCGTTTTTTGGGGTATCTGTACTTTACTTTACTAATTATATTTTTGACAACTTTTATGTTTACTTCACTACATTCCTAAAGAAAATAATGTACTTTTTACTTCATACATTTTCCCTGACACCTAAAGTACAGCACAGGAAAATGGTCCAATTCACGCACTTATCAAGAGAACATCCTTAGTCATCCCTACTGCCTCTGATCTGGCAGACTCACTAAACACATGCTTTGTTTGTAAATTATGTCTGAATGTTGTGTGCTCCTGGCTATCCGTACATATTAAAAACAAGAAAAGTATGTTGTCTGGTTTGCTTAATTTAAGGAATTTGAAATTATTTATACTTTTACTTTCGATACTTACAGTAAGTATATATTAGCAATAACGTTTGCTTTTGATAATTATGTGTATTTAAAACCAAATACTTTTAGACTTTTACTCAAGTAGTATTTTACTGGGTGACTTTCACTTTTACTTGAGTAATTTTCTATTAAGGTATCTTTACTTTTACCAAGTATGACAATTGGGTACTTTTTCCACCATTGCCCTGTATAGAGCTTACTTACTTTCTCGTGTTCTTATTTATATTTCTTGTGTGTTTTGGTATATCAGACCTTCTGGGGCTTGGGGCGGAAAAATCTGTGGGACCAGGGTTTTCCAAAAAAATAGGAGTCCCTCCCTCTTTGCATATGTTATGGAAACATATTTGTTGAAAGGATATCATGAGGAGGGATTGGTCATCAAAGACATGTCTTATTACAAAATTGCTAAATTTGCTACCTTAAATGCTGCTTTTTACTCTTGAGTCATTCAATGATTTTACAGACTGGACATCACAATGAGATGTGTCAATGTGTTTATATTTATGCCTTTAATTTAGGTAATATGGTTTTGGGGAATGATTGAGCCTTGACTCCACTACACCTAGCCTTTGTATTGCTCCCTTCTACCTTGTATTCCTCCCCACATCTTTGTATTGCTCTCCAGTCATGTGACCCCTGTCCAAGGTGCTGAAATAAACAGAAGCAGGCAGTAGGTTCTGCTGAGCCGTACACTCACCTATCTTCATCTGCAGAGGAGAGGGCTTGTAGTTAATAGTGACTGGCTCCTCCTCCCTCGTGTCTGAGTCTGCCTCGGAAGAAGCTGTGGATGATGCAGGGTCCTAGAGAGAGAGAGAGAGAGAGAGAGAGAGAGAGAGAGAGAGAGAGAGAGAGAGAGAGAGAGAGAGAGATGTCTGGGATGTTTATGACATTGTTAAGTCTAGTAAATACAAGCCTAATACAATTATGTCTCTCATTCACACACACGCACACACACACGCACACACATCAAAGGTTGTCAGTCAGTCACATCTTCATTGCACACAGTCCATTCATCGACTCCCATGATGCACATTTCACTCATAGCTCACAAAAGCTACGCTGCCGCGGATAGAAAGGCCCTTCAGTTGAATCTCGGTATTCTATTCCAGGTAGGTTCAACTGTACCTCAGGGCCCTGAGAAACGAACTCTGTACAGCAAACAAAGATGGCCTACCGACGAGACACATCACTATATGCCTAACAGCATCTGATGTGAACCAGTGGGTTTGATTCAGAGTTATACACCACATATGATGTCGTGGAGGATACTGCTCCACGCAGTCTCTGCATGATGAAGTAATCGAACATCAGCTAGGCCTTAGTTGCTCTGATAGGCTACCCGATTGCTTTGTAATGTTCAGTAAGAGCCTACAATTCAATAATAACATCATCTGTCACATACATTCCCATCAACTACTTAATATTTGCAGTGACAGTGTTAAAGCTGGCCTTTGTCTCATAGGCCTATACTTGTCCCCAGAGCGGATAGGGATGTTTTTAGGGATGTTTTTTTTTCGCCAGGCATCACCGATGACAATACACAGCTCGCCATCTCAATCTCTTAAAAAACGGATAGTCTATTGATCGAGGTCTTCTCTAAATTCGCTTCTCATCGCCATAAAGCCAGGCATAATATTTTATTGACCTTATGGTTGCCTACCAAGAATAATGCTACATGTGTTACCTTTATCAGACGTCAAAATAAATGCTACAAAATAACACCAGGCCAGTATCTAAAATCAACAATCCATTATAGCCAACATTTATGGTGTCAAACACCTAGTAGGCTAGCTTAGTCGCATATATATAGGAACAGAATATATTAGCCTATGCATTAATTTATCATCACAATGAAAAAACACATTCCACTTACACGTGTCTGCATCTCTCCCTGGACAGCGCTCGGCACCTGAAATCTATCTACTGGTATCTCTTCCATCATTTTGGCGACGTGTTAGTTCTACCGTTTCTTCCTCGGTAATTATACGGCAGCGCCGTGAATTTGGGCCAAATGTGTGATTAGTTGTGCCTCAGATTTTCGGTTTCTCAGATTTCTAGCAATCTCTGCGATTCTCCGGTTCTCTGCCACATCCCAGCAGGCAGTATCTATGCAGTGGTAACCAGTCCGTAACTCAACCACCCACTTCCGGGTACGGATCTGTTAATCGGTCTCGCCCATAATGGTCTCGCCTTAACGCTGCCCGAGAATGAGCGTAAAACCGTTTCACCATGGCCTGACAATGTGGACCAGTGATTTATTTACGGCATAACTCCAATACAATACATTTTTTTTATTTTACCTTCATTTAACTAGGCAAGTCAGTTAAGAACAAATTCTTATTTTCAATGACGGCCTAGGAACAGTGTGTATACATCGATAAGTGCACTTGTCAATATATTTACAGTACCAGTCAAAGGTTTGGGCACACCTACTCTTTCCAGGGTTTTTCTTTATTTTTATATAGTGAAGACATCAACATGATGAAATAACACATATGGAATCATGTAGTAACCAAAAAATTGTTAAACAAATAAAAAAAGGCATTTTATATTTGAGATTCTTCAAAGTAGCCACACTTTGCCTTGATGACAGCTTAGCACACTCTTGGCATTCTCTCACCCAGCTTCATGAGGTAGTCACCTGCAATGAATTTAAATTAACAGTGCCTTTTCAAAAGTTAATTTGTGGAATTTCTTTCCTTCTTAATGCATTTGAGCCAGTCATATACAGAAGATAGCCCGATTTGGTGAAGGTCCAAGTCCAAAACTGCTCAAATAAGCAAAGAGAAACGATAGTCTATCATTACTTTAAGACATGAAGGTCAGTCAATATGAAAAACTTTTAAAGTTCCTTCAAGTGCAGCCGCAAAAAAACATCAAGCGCTATGAAGATACTGACTCTCATGAGGACCGCCACAGGGAAGGAAGACCCCCTGAGAGAATGCCAAGAGTGTACAAAGCTATCATCAAGGGAAAGGATGGCTACTTTGAAGAATAAAAGTAAAATATATTTTGATTTGTTTGACACTTTTTTGATTACTACGTTATTCCATATGTGTTATTTCATAGTTCTAATAAAACCCTTGAATGAGCAGATGTGTCCAAACTTTTGATTGGTACTGTATATATTTGTATTTATTTATTACAGGCAACATTTCATATCAATCAATCAAATGTATTTTCTAAAACCCTTTTTAAATCAGCAGTTTGCTTTACAAAATGCTTTACAGAATTCCGGCACAGTGGCCAGGATAGCTTTGTCCCGCAACTATCCATTTAAATTTAAAAAAAAATGTTACAGATGGCTAAGTAAAAGTCAAATTTGTTTTAGAAATTGTTATTTAAATGGATAGTTGCAGGACCAAGGGATAACCTCCCTAGGAAGAAACCTAGAGAGGAACCACACTCAGAGGGGTGGCAAGGCCTCTTCTGGCATATGACATAGCCTAAAGTTTAAATAAATGTTTTTTAGAAATATATTGTATTTTTTGGTCGGAGAACATCTTTTGCCTTGTGCCTTCCCCTCCATTACATTTCAATGGCTGACAATTAAAACAACATGTCCTTTATCATTCCAGCAAAGAGCAGCAATATCATGTACTAATGGCACACATCAATAACAATAAAGCCTAGGCTAGTATATTTCGACATTATTATTTGAAAGGACAGTTGTCTTAGCCAGTATGAACCAGCAGATGGTGCTCCAAACATAGGCTATGTGATGAATGGAAGGTTGGCGAGACATGCAATTTGTAGGGGTGGAATTACAATGAGACCAAGGTAAGGCCCAAGAGGCCATGGTGGTAGGCTTATGGTCCTTCATATTGACACAGAGCTTATTGTGTGTGTGTGTGAGTGTGTATGTGCATGTGTGAGTGTGTGCGTGCGTGTGTGGGGCATGCATTTCTGGCATGTGTGTTCCTGCGTGAATACCAATGGAATCTGGAGAAGTGGTTTCAATAATCTTCAAATGTATTCCCTATCAGTTTACAATTCAACATTCTTGGGGAAAGGGGAAATGGAACCATAGCATGAGGTAACATCATGGCAGTCACACACGCACACACACACACACACACACACACACACACACACACACACACACACACACACACACACACACACACACACACACACACACACACACACACACACACACACACACACACACACACACACACACCCTGATTTGTATCCTCAGTGACTGACTTCATCCCAGCCTTTCTCCATGGAAGTAGGTTATGCAAAACCTCAAGCGGTGCAGATGGAGAGGCAGATTATTGCGCTGTCCTCTGTTTATTAGTAATTTGCGTTTGCAAATATTTGCTCATTGCGTTACATAATGCCATGCTGAGTCCAGCTCTTAAATCTCAACCCGGATAGGTCAATTGGAAGACTGGATGATGAGCAAACACTACCAATGCTTCTGGCTAATGCAGTCCTTTCCTAATAGGAGGGATCCCATGGATCTAAGCATACCATGTTGATAAGAGTGAGTGGCGGAGGATTGCCAGTTCCTCCTAACCCCAACAGAGAAGGTCTCTCAGCCCTTCAGGGGTCAATCTCTGAATCATGGAAGGTCAGCATAGTCATTCATGGTCAGTATTGCATTAAAATAAGTCAGAACTTGTCATTTTAAATTAGTGACAGTCAAGTGAACTGTCCTCCACAATACCTTAGTGTTTCTTTGCGAGAGGGAAATGTCACTTTTGCTTAAAACATGGTGGGACATATCACATTAACTGTGAAGAGTCGCCATTTTGGTGGAAGAAGCTTAGTCCTTCAATGGACTTTATTTTACATTTCCTCCCTGGGACTAAACAACAAATATTTCCTTCATACCTTTACAGACACAACAGGTGAGGTTATCTGAAATTGTTCGACAGAGAGAGACAGAAAGAGAGAGAGAGGCAGGCAGGCAGCTAAAGAGCAGGCTGTAGCAGAGCTGGTGGAGGGGGTAGAAATAGAGGGACTCCTCTCTGACGAACATACTCATTTAGTAAAACACTGCCAGGTAGAAGCATAACAAGCCACCAAATAGAAGAGAGATGTGTAGAGAGATAGAGGACAGCTATGGAACCGAGGAGGCGCTGGATGAGACCCTGTGTTAGGTTTATGGTCCTTCATATTGACACAGAGCTTATTGTGGGCGTGTGTGTATGGGTATATGTGTGTGTGAGCCTTATTACCTAATTGCTATGGCCTGACTGGGTATCCTCCAGTTACAGTGCCTAATTTGTAAATCAGGAAGTGCTGGAGCACATGTCAACGCGAGACACTAAATGACCTGTGGAGCTCAGAGATCCTGTATCATGCATAAGCCTACAAATATGCCACAAATGCGTATTACAACGCATCATAGACTGGCATACATAAATTATTTCTGAGCAGATTGGAGATATGCATTACTATAGTTATCCCAGGTCTGTGTGACAATGACCATAGCAGTTGTCAAAACAGATCTGGAAGGCTAATGCCGCAACTTACAGCAGCTACAGGAGTGACCCACACTAATGACATTGTGGTTAAATCAACACTATGGAAAACATGATTCAAGCCCTGCTAGCCCCAGCCTTTACTACAGTGCAATAGTTGCACTTTGCTCCCCATATTTCGATGGATAATCATGCACTGTGAGGACAATGCTGTGGTTGTTATTTTGTGCTGGTTGTAGTGACATGATTTATGAAGGTCAGTAATATACATCCCCAAAAGTTACTCAAAAGTAAAACATTTATTGTGTTAATAAAAAATGTAATCCAACATTACATCCATGATTCATAGAACAACATCACCATCATACATACACATGTGGATTCCTTTATTGGCTTAGTACAGTACATGGTAGATCCATCCGTTTCAAGTAGTCATTTTGATTCTCCGTGTCACAACATCATTAACTATGGGAGTCTTGTTAAAATATTCTCATTATACTGTATCTTTGGGTGTCGCTCCTTTAGAAGGTTGTCTATGAATAGCACATATTTAGTTTAATATGAACCCAGTAAGTGGCAGATGGACACATTTAAGTGTTACAGCACAACCTTTAGTTGAAATGTTGATTTAATTTCCCTTAAACTATTGAGATCCTTGAACGTTCTCTTAGAAAATACAACACATCAAAACATCCCTTTCTTTCTCTCTCTCTCATCCATCATCACGGCCGTCCTCTGTTTCCGCATCTATCTCTCTATCTATCTCTCTGCTCTGTCTCTCTTGTGGTCTATTTCACTATACTTGGAATCATTATTTCTTCAGTTAGTAAACATCAATCTGTCGCTGATGAGATGAGGGCTGTTCGCTTTCCCCTCTATCTCTCTTCTCATTCGCTTTTTCATTTACCCTTTCCCTCGATCACCAGACTGGTTCAGTGGAGATGAGCAGGGTAAGGCCAGACTGCTGAGTTTAAACAAACTGACAGATGGACAGTCCCAGAGCAAAGCCAAGGAGATAAGAGGATTTATGTTTTCTTTCAACGTAATGCGTAACACTTGTCATGTTCTTTTGCTCCGAGCTCAACTGAGTGTCAGGGAGAGGCAAAGAGAGAGAGAAAGGGACTCAAATACAGACAGAGAGAGGTGTGTGTGTGCATGTGCATGTGTGTGTGTGTGCAGTCTGTTTGGCCAGAGAGTGTTTTTCCTCTTTACGTTCATCATCAGGCTACAGTGAGTAAGTATTTCTGCTCGCCTTTCTGCTGCTCCTGGGCTGCTGTCAGCACTGGCGCCCTCTCTTGACAGGAAGGCACCTTGCAGGCCTTGTAGAGGATGACAAAGAGGATGAGGGTGAGGACGCCCACTACAGAGTTACACACTATGGCCATTATGGCCCATGCAGAGAGACCTGTCCTCAGCTCTGTCTCCATGTTCAACTTCCTGGTTCACCCTAAAATCCAACTTCTGTGGATAAAAATCCGCAAAGTTCCACTCAAGCCTGAATCAGTGGTTTACTGGCACATCCCAGTCAATGGTCTGCTGTGGGCTTCATGACTTTGGCTGACTGGTGCTGTGCTGTCCCTTGTGTTAGCCCCACCAAGTGGCCCCTGAGCAGAGAGGGAAATAGGAGATATAATGCATGAGCATGTACACGCACCCATTTAACACTGATGTCTTACACAAACACTTATGCACACACATACACACTGAGATAATGGGCAGTCTTTGCCAGGAGTCAGGACCTCCCTGTGCAGGGACAATGTACCCGAGGTGAACATGCTCTTCAGTCCAGACTAGCACCTTAGAGGGGTTAACTGGGGACAGATTACCATATCACTAACAGGTGATTCACCACATACAGATGTAAATCAAATCAAATCAAATTGTATTTGTCACATACACATGGTTAGCAGATGTGAGTGTAGTGAAATGCTTGTGCTTCTAGTTCCGACCATGCAGTAGTATCTAACAAGTAATCTAACAATTTCACAACAACTACCTTATACACACAAGTGTAAAGGAATGAATACGAGTATGTACATATAAATATACGGATGAGCGATGCCCGAACAGCGTAGGCAAGATGCAGTAGATGGTATAGAGTACAGTATATACATATGAGATGAGTAATGTCGGATATGTAAACATTATATAAAGCATTGTTTAAAGTGGCTAGTGATACATTTGTTACATCCAATTTTCAATTATTTAAAGTGTCTAGAGATTTGAGTCAGTATGTTGGCAGCAGCCACTCAATGTTAGTGATGGCTGTTTAACAGTCTGATGGCCTTGAGATAGAAGCTGTTTTTCAGTCTCTCGGTTCCAGCTTTGATGCACCTGTACTGACCTCGCCTTCTGGATGATAGCGGGGGTGAACAGGCAGTGGCTCGGGTGGTTGTTGTCCTTGATTATCTTTTTGGCCTTCCGGTGACATCGGGTGGTGTAGGTGTCCTGGAGACCTCACTACCCTCTGGAGAGCCTTACGGTTGTGGGCGGAGCAGTTGCCATACCAGGCGGTGATACAGCCCGACAGGATGCTCTCGATTGTGCATCTGTAGAAATTTGTGAGTGTTTTTGATGACAAACCAAATTTCTTCAGCCTCCTGAGGTTGAAGAGGCGCTGTTGCGCCTTCTTCACCACGCTGTCTGTGTGGGTGGACCATTTCAGTTTGTCCGTGATGTGTACGCCGAGGAACTTAAAACTTTCCACTTTCTCCGCTACAGTCCTGTCGATGTGGATAGGGGGGTGCTCCCTCTGCTGTTTCCTGTCCTCACACTCAGAGGGGTCTCGTCGTTGTTGGTAATCAAGCCTACCACTGTAGTGTTGTCTGCAAACTTGATGATTGAGTTGGAGGCGTGCTTGGCCATGCAGTCATGGGTGAACAGAGAGTACAGGAGAGGGCTGAGAACACACACTTTTGGGCCCCCAGTGTTGAGGATCGTAATCTATGCCAGTTTTTTACAGCAGGAAAATAGCCCTACAGCAACAGGAAATGTGAATTATTATGTGGATTATAATTAATGGCCATTTTTGTGGGAGTTTATATATTGTTCGTAAGGGACTTCAGAAGCCTTTTAAAACCGCAAATACACTACATTGCAGGAAAGTTCTCCTGCAACAGAGTAATCAAATTAAGATCCTATATCTGTAAGGTGTCTACATCTGTAAAGGCCCAGTGCAGTAAAACATTTGATTTCCCCTATGGTTTATATCTATTCCCACACTATGAAGTTGGAATAGTACTGTGAAATTGTGAAAATTATGATAATGGTGATTACTGAGGACAAATGTCCTCATATCGAATGTGATATGTGGTTGTCTCACCTAGCTACAGTATCTTAAGATGAATGCAGTAAATCGCTCTGAATTAGAGCGTCTGCTAAATGACTAAAATGTAAATAATGCCCATTTTATGTAAGAGCTGTTTGAAAAAAAGACTGCCTGAAATTTCAGCCTGTTTTGGTGGGATGGAGTTTTGGCCTGCCCGATGACATTACTGTAAATAAGTTAACAGACCAATAAGAAAGAGAGTTACAAACCTCTCTGCCAATAACAGATAGTTTTCAGTGTTCCCCTCCCCACTCAGACCTCTCCCAACAGTCCTAGCAAAATTCTTGCTTGAGAAATTGCTCTTTGCTAAGAAGATGTTTTTGATCATTTTAATTGAAAACAATCACAGTCAGGTACTTAATTGTTACCCAGAGGTTATTTAACATTGAGATAAAAACAGCTGCATTGGACCTTTAAAACTGGAACTCTTAATTGGTGGAACTGCCACTCCCGTTTGGGATATTACAACAATAAAGTTAATGAAAACAACAGACACTTTTTTCCCCTCTGACATCATTAGATGGGCGACAGAACAGCAGAATATGTACTTCTACCACGCTGTTTCTCCTCTGTTACATCAACACAACAACAAAAAATAACAAAGGTGGTGGGGCGAACAGTGGCGCTGTTTCCACTGACAGACCACTGAACTGGCCTCATGCATTGAAAGCACTGTTCTTAGGAGTGCACTATACTTAAAACATTTCCAAATATTACCAACATATATTATAGATGTAATCTAATTGCACATTTTAATTTGTTTGTGAAGTAGACCCTATGATTGTGTGTTTAGTTGCAGGTTTGTGGATGTGTTGATATCCTTATCTCAGCTCGCTGGTAACCATAGCAGCACCCACCCATAGCACACGCTCCAGCAGGTATATCTCACTGGTCACCCCCAAAGCCAATTCCTCCTTTGGCCGCCTTTCCTTCCAGTTCTCTGCTGCCAATGACTGGAACGAACTACAAAAATCACTGAAACTGGAGACACTTATCTCCCTCACTAGCTTTAAGCACCTGCTGTCAGAGCAGCTCACAGATCACTGCACCTGTACATAGCCCAACCAACTACCTCATCCCCTACCGTATTCATTTATTTATCTTTGCACCCCAGTATTTTTACTCTGCACATTCATCTGCTGCACATTTACCATTCCAGTGTTAAATTGCTATACTGTAATTACTTCGCCACCATGGCCTATTTATTGCCTTATGTTCCTTATCTTACCTCATTTGCACACATTGTATATAGATTTGTTTGTTTTCTACTGTATTATTGACTGTGTGTTTGTTTACTACAATGTGTAACTAGGTGTTGATGTACAGTGGGGAAAAAAAGTATTTAGTCAGCCACCAATTGTGCAAGTTCTCTCACTTAAAAAGATGAGAGAGGCCTGTAATTTTCATCATAGGTACACTTCAACTATGACAGACAAAATGAGGAAAAAAAATCCAGAAAATCACATTGTAGGATTTTTAATGAATTTATTTGCAAATTATGGTGGAAAATAAGTATTTGGTCAATAACAAAAGTTTATCTCAATACTTTGTTATATACCCTTTGTTGGCAATGACAGAGGTCAAACGTTTTCTGTAAGTCTTCACAAGGTTTTCACACACTGTTGCTGGTATTTTGGCCCATTCCTCCATGCAGATCTCCTCTAGAGCAGTGATGTTTTGGGGCTGTCGCTGGGCAACACGGACTTTCAAAGATTTTCTATGGGGTTGAGATCTGGAGACTGGCTAGGCCACTCCAGGACCTTGAAATGCTTCTACGGCCACTCCTTTGTTGCCCGGGCAGTGTGTTTGGGATCATTGTCATGCTGAAAGACCCAGCCACGTTTCATCTTCAATGCCCTTGCTGATGGAAGGAGGTTTTCACTCAAAATCTCACGATACATGGCCCCATTCATTCTTTCCTTTACACGGATCAGTCGCCCTGGTCCCTTTGCAGAAAAACAGCCCCAAAGCATGATGTTTCCACCCCATGCTTCACAGTAGGTATGGTGTTCTTTGGATGCAACTCAGCATTCTTTGTCCTCCAAACACGACGAGTTGAGTTTTTACCAAAAAGTTATATTTTGGTTTCATCTGACATTCTCCCAATCCTCATCTGGATCATCCAAATGCTCTCTAGCAAACTTTAGACGGGCCTGAACATGTACTGGCTTAAGCAGGGGGACACGCCTGGCACTGCAGGATTTGAGTCCCTGGCGGCGTAGTGTGTTACTGATGGTAGGCTTTGTTACTTTGGTCCTAGCTCTCTGCAGGTCATTCACTAGGTCCCCGTGTGGTTCTGGGATTTTTGCTCACCGTTCTTGTTATCATTTTGACCCCACGGGGTGAGATCTTCGTGGAGCCCCAGATCAAGGAAGATTATCAGTGGTCTTGTATGTCTTCCATTTCCTAATAATTGCTCCCACAGTTGATTTCTTCAAACCAAGCTGCTTACCTATTGCAGATTCAGTCTTCCCAACCTGGTGCAGGCTCTACAATTTTGTTTCTGGTGTCCTTTGACAGCTCTTTGGTCTTGGCCATAGTGGAGTTTGGAGTGTGACTGTTTGAGGTTGTGGACAGGTGTCTTTTATACTGATAACAAGTTCAAACAGGTGCCATTAATACAGGTAATGAGTGGAGGACAGAGGAGCCTCTTAAAGAAGAAGTTACAGGTCTGTGAGAGCCAGAAATCTTGCTTGTTTGTATGTGACCAAATACTTATTTTCCACCATAATTTGCAAATAAATTCATAAAAAATCCTACAATGTGATTTTCTGGATTTTTTTTCCTCATTTTGTCTGTCATAGTTGAAGTGTACCTATGATGAAAATCACAGGCCTCTCTCATCTTTTTAAGTGAGAGAACTTGCACAATTGGTGGCTGACTAAATACTTTTTTTCCCCACTGTATGTGTTGAACTGCTTTGCTTTATCTTGGCCAGGTCGCAGTTGTAAATGAGAACTTGTTCTCAACTAGCCTACCTGTTTAAATAAAGGTGAAATATTTTTTATTTATTTTTAAATCTGGGCCTGTACATGTGTGACTGAGTGAGTTTGACAGGGTCTGTTTCAGTGAATATAATTCCAATTACACACTTCAATATAGAGAACACCCTCACACATTTCCCCATGCAACGATAGATTGAGGTGAATTTAGAGACACGCTGCTGTTGAAAACTAATTTCAAACTTCTCTCCACTCTCCCTGTCACTCTTAGCCAAAACAAATCAAGACAGGTTTAGTTCCTAATAAGGGATATGGCAATGATGCACTTGATTGACTTTGAGTAATAGAGTTAATATTATAACAAAGGGAACGGGTGGGATTTCTTGGCTGTGTCATCAGGCCATGTGAGATCCAGGCTCTCTGCCAGCTCTAGAATGTTCTGTAGAACTCTATTACTGATGAGAGGGGAAATGAGACCACAGGGTATCAAAAAGAGGAGAGGAGATAGACGAACTACCCATCTGACTGGAGAAGAAGAGACCATCGAGCCATTTACATTGACATTGGAGATCATCATTTCAAGTCATTTCATGATTTTGTGCAACATATGTAAAGCGAAATGGTTTGCATCAAGATATCTTAGGGTTACTTGTGTAACCTCGGTTCTATGATAATATGAGTGAGATTTGCTCAGCGGATCACTGGCAGCTGGAAGAACAAATCACAGAACGTCTGTTGGAAACAGATCGGTCGAGTGGTGAATGTGGTGAGCACCTCTCCTCCTTATAAGGCGCCAAGCGCCAGATCACTGGTCATTCTAAAGCATGCCTCTCTTCCTTGCCTTCTTGCGAGCAGGGAAATTCGGTGAGACATCTCACTAATATTATCATAGAACTGGGGTTACTCAAGTAACCCTAAGTTCTATTTCAAATACTCATTTTGATGCCCCAATATGGGAAATAGCCAACTCCCGAAGCCAGGGTAGTCCCAACAGCATCACCACTCAGTGACAGCGACACTGAGGACAGTATGCGCCAATGAAGGTACAGTGACATCCAGTCGGCAAAACCTCATAAATGTATGATGGGTGGCCCAACATGCCACCTCAAAAATCTCTTGTAAAGAGATGCATTTGAACAGTGCCCAAGAATGAGCCCTTGGGTCCTCAGCGGCTGTAAACCCTTGCTTTTGCAGGCCAATATAATACCTTCAACTATCCAATGGGATAGCCGTTGCAGGGGGGCCCCAAGACATGAAGAGTTGGGCACTCTTACGCCATGCTCCCGTTCTTTCCAAGTAAATGTGCAAAGCGTATACTGTACATAAACAGTGAAGACACTCTTGCCCTCTACCTGCCACGAAGCCTTGGCTCGTAGAGGCAGAGACCGGTTTGCCACGGTACCCTGGCAGAAGTTAAAGGCTTTGCCTTCCTTCTTGCGAAGTTTCACTTCTGCCGCATGGTGGCGACAGAAGGCCCAAACGGTTCCTTCGGCATGACAGTAGCGTCAAGAAAATCTGCCTTTTCTTTGTCCGAGAGGCTGGAGAAGTTGAGCCACAAGGCTCTCTCCCCACCACCAGAATACTAATGGAACTCCCACAGCCTTGGACGGTGCCTCTGGAGGCCTGGAGGTTGAGATCTGCACTGACACAGATCTCGTCCCATCGGTTCTGGTTGGCTGTGCCTTTGATGGAAGGTCCAGTACAGACATTTTTATCTCAATATCAATTAAGTTCTGGGTAACAATTAAGTACCTTACTGTGATTGTTTTCAATTAAAATGATACAAAATAAACAAAAATATCTGTTATTGGCAGACAGGTTTGGAACTCTCTTTCTTATTGGTCTATTAACTAATTTACCATCTGGCAGGTCAAAACTCCATCCCACCAAAACAGGCTGGAATTTCAGGGGGTCTTTTCAAAAAGCTCTTACACTAAAATGGTTTATTATAATTTTCACAACTTCACAGTATTATTCCAACCTCATAGTGTGGAAATATGTATATAAAACACAGGGAAATCTGTTTTGTACTGTACTGGGCGTTAAGAGATTGCCCATCTCTTGCAACAAATTGGCCCGGTAAGCCAACAGTAGGGACTTTAGCTTCAATGCCTGTACTGAACATGTCGCAAAAACGTAGACCTTTTGGAATATGGAAGCTGTGAAGTGCTCTGTCTTACCAGGGAGAGTAGTGCCGGTTATAGATGAGGCACTGGGGTAGAGGTGGCCAGTCAATGACGGCTCAACCACCAGCGGCTTGTCAAGGCTTATCTCCTCCATACCCTAAATGTCCATTCCAACAAAGTACCTGGTTTGGACCTTGCTGGACAAGGGCTTTCCCCAGTTGCCTTTGACTAACGCCACGCTAGCTCGGACCACTGAGAGGAGTTGCTTCCCCGTGGGAACAAGTCCCCCGGGTGCAGGCCAGTCGATACTGGGTTGAGTGTGTTGAGCTAAACGCAAATTGAGTTAGTAATTCTACCCTTCCAGGTAAGAAAAGCTAGTTTGGTATACAGTGAGGGAAAAAAGTATTTGATCCCCTGCTGATTTTGTACGTTTGCCCACTGACAAACAAATGATCAGTCTATAATTTTAATGGTAGGTTTATTTGAACAGTGAGAGACAGAATAACAACAAACAAATCCAGAAAAACGCATGTGAAAAATGCTATAATTTGATTTGCATTTTAATGAGGGAAATACGCATTTGACCCCCTCTCAATCAGCAAGATTTCTGGCTCCCAGGTGTCTTTTATACAGGTAACAAGCTGAGATTAGGAGCACAAGGGAGTGCTCCTAATCTCAGCTTGTTACCTGTATAAAAGACACCTGTCCACAGAAGCAATCAATCAATCAGATTCCGAACTCTCCACCATAGCCAAGACCAAAGAGCTCTCCAAGGATGTCAGGGACAAGATTCTAGACCTACACAAGGCTGGAATGGGCTACAAGACCATCGCCAAGCAGCTTGGTGAGAAGGTGACAATAGTTGGTGTGATTATTCGCAAATGGAAGAAACACAAAATAACTGTCAATCTCCCTCGGCCTGGGGCTCCATGCAAGATCTCACCTCGTGGAGTTGCAATGATCATGAGAACGGTGAGGAATCAGCCCAGAACTACACGGGAGGATCTTGTCAATGATCTCAAGGCAGCTGGGACCATAGTCACCAACAAAGGAGTGGCTCAAGAAGAAGCACATTAAGGTCCTGGAGTGGCCCTAGAAAATCTGTGGAGGGAGCTGAAGGTTCGAGTTGCCAAACGTCAGCCTCGAAACCTTAATGAATTTGAGAATATCTGCAAAAAGGAGTGGGACAAAATCCCTCCTGAGATGTGTGCAAACCTGGTGGCCAACTACACGAAACGTCTGACCTCTGTGATTGCCAACAAGGGTTTTGCCACCAAGTACTAAGTCATGTTTTGCAGAGGGGTCAAATACTTATTTCCCTCATTAAAATGCAAATCAATTTATAATATTTTTTTCACATGCGTTTTTCTGGATTTTTTGTTGTTATTCTGTCTCTCACTGTTCAAATAAACCTACCATTAATATTATAGACTGATCATTTCTTTGTCAGTGGGCAAACGTACAAAATCAGCAATGGATCAAATACTTTTTTCCCTCACTGTAGCTAGCCTGGTGGCGAGTTACCCGGGTTAGCTAAGCCTTATGGTGAGAGCTAGCCCTTTGTAGTGTGGGTAGCTATCCTTCCAGCTAGCTAGCCAAGTTAGCTAAAGCCTAAAGCTGCGTGGGATAACCAAGTCTCAATAGCTAGACATTAGCTACCAAGAGAGACTGAGGAGTAGAAAATAATTATACTCGAAGCAAAACCTTCCTCATATCTGTTCTAAAAAAAAACATTTCTATCTATGTTCTACCCCCCTGTACAGGCCCCAGAAGTAACTTTGGACAAACTGACTGAGGGAATGTCAGTTGGATTTCAGTGACGAGTGAGTCCAAAGTTCAGGATACAGGCCGGTGCCCTCTCCACCAGACATGGTCAATACAGTGAAACCCACTGCCAACTGTTATGCAATGGCTATGTGGATAACAATAGTTTGTTAGAATGGGGTGGACGTGGATGAGTGGCTTGGATTCTGTTCTCTGGACAAAATAAGAGTCTGTGTGTGTGTGTGCGTGTGTTACACATAGGCCTACTGTTCCAAATAGCAGATTTCAACTGCACAAGCAATAGTTGGCTGGGAAATGGCTATTTGGACAACAAAAGGGTTTTGTGCAACTGTTGTTCAACTTGTTCTCTTCTAATGATAGCTATTCTAGTCAGCATCAATAAGTTAGACCAATAGGCACTAAAACAATGCCCTTCACAAGTTCAATCTCACTCACTCACTCACTGACTCACTCACTCACTCACTCACTCGTAGCTGCTTCATTTAGCAGATCGCACCGTCCGGAATTACCATATTCATAGATCCTCTCCAAACATCTCCATAAGTCGACCAGACTCTACAATGGATTCCGTTGCCTCCTCAGGAATAAAGTTAAGCCAAAAAAGCACACTATTATTGTTTTACAAGGCAGTAGCCACCAAGTTCCAGGCAAATCTTCCCAACAGTTCTTAGTGGTTCAATATCCACTGCGCACTGCTTGAATGAGAGAGAGCCTGCGAGGTCCAACCAGTTAGCAGACGGGTGATTCGAGCGAGGCGACAGAGTAGTGACGCCACTGTCAATGTGGATCACTGTGATGTCGCACGCACACTCCCTCTCTCTCCTTCCCCACCCCTCCCCTCCCGCTCCCTGCTCAGGCATGGAAGAGTCACAGTTAAACTGAGCTATTTTAAGTAGCCTATAGAGAACATCCAATAAACGTCTTTCTCTCCCACACTATGTGGTGCCTTGATCATAAGACACTGTCATATGCACTGACACGTTATAGCCTATATATCACCATATGGAGTTGTTGTAGGGGGAAAGCTTTAATGTCCTCTTTAAAATATTGCCACTTGAATGTACAGCCAAATTAGCCTACTTAATTGTCTTTAACTTATAACCACATATAGCAAGAACACTTGCAGCTGCACGGATTGGGAAGGTGGGCTTTGCGCATTTAGCATTCAAGGCGGCAAGCTGTCCCCCTGTGCTCCTTTCAGAGCATGGGGTGGTGGGGGAGGGGGAGACAAAGCTCTTTTCAGACCAGACACCACGTCAGACAAAAGCTGCCCAGAGAAAGATGGATAGAGGCCCCCAGAGCAACAACAAGATTCAAGCAACTATTTTAACAGTACAATCTGGGTTCTGTCCAATGGTCATTAGAATTATTGATGTAGGCCAATATTCTTGTAGAATATAATTTATTTGTTATGTTCCACAAGGGTTTAGCGTTTGTTTACACATAAACAGTTTAGCTTAAGATTTGACTGACTTTAATGGACCCCTTGATGTGTAGCTTCAAAATATGTTTAAAACTATTGTGTGCACTCATAGACATGGAGACAACATATAGTTGAAGTCGGACGTTTACATACACTTAGGTTGGAGTCATTAAAACTTGTTTTTCAACCACTCCACACATTTCTTGTTAACAAACTATAGTTTTGGCAAGTCCGTTAGGACATCTACTTTGCGCATGACACAAGTAATTTTTCCAACAATTGTTTACAGACAGATTATTTCACTTATAATTCACTGTATCACAATTCCAGTGGGTCAGACGTTTACATACACTAAGTTGACTGTGCCTTTAAACAGCTTGGAACATTCCAGAAAATAATGTAAACTTCTGGTAGGCTATTTGACATAATTTGAGTCAATTGTAGGTGTACCTGTGGATGTATTTCAAGGCCTACCTTCAAACTCAGTGCCTCTTTGCTTGACATCATGGGAAAATCAAAAGAAATCAGCCAAGACCTCAGAAGTCTGGTTCATCCTTGGGAGCAAATTCCAAACGCCTGAAGGTACCACGTTCATCTGTATAAACAATAGTACACAAGTATAAACACCATAGGACCACGCAGTACAGAGCCCACTCCCCCCCAGTGTCCAGCTGGGCGCCTGTACGTTCTGTCTGCTGTCCGCGACCGTTTGATCTATTGGGCCCACACGTCACCCTCCTCTGGTCATCCTGGCATCGATCAGACAGGTGCTGTCTTAGTGGGAAGTACTGTTGGTCCACTTTGGCTAAGGACGTGAGGGTTTATGTTTCTTCCTGCTCGGTGTGCGCTCAGTGCAAGGCTCCTAGGCACCTGCCCAGAGGGAAGTTACAGCCCTTACCCGTTCCACAACGGCCGTAGTCACACTTGTTGGTGGACTTCCTCACGGATCTTCCTCCCTCACAGGGTAACACCACGATCCTGGTCGTTGTGGATCGGTTCTCTAAGTCCTGCCGTCTCCTCCCTTTGCCCGGTCTCCCTACGGCCCTACAAACTGCGGAGGCCCTGTTTACACACGTCTTCCGGCACTACGGGGTGCCTGAGGACATAGTATCTGATCGAGGTCCCCAGTTCACGTCAAGAGTCTGGAGGGCGTTCATGGAACGTCTGGGGGCCACGGTCAGCCTTACCTCTGGTTTTCACCCCGAGAGTAAAGGGCAGGTGGAGAGAGTAAACCAGGATGTGGGTAGGTTTCTGTGGTCTTATTGCCAGGACCGGCCGGAGGAGTGGGCAGCGTTCATACCTTGGGTAGAGATGGCCCAGAACTCGCTCTGCCACTCCTCCACTAACCTCTTCCCTTTCCAGTGTGTACTGGGGTACGAGCCGGTTCTGGCGCCTTGGCATCAGAGCCAGATCAAGGCTCCTGCGGTGGACGACTGGTTTAGCCGCTCATGTGCACCTTCAGCGGGCCATGAGGCGTCAGAAAGCGAGTGCAGACCGCCACCGCAGTGAGGCCCCGATGTTCGCACCTGGGGACCGGGTCTGGCTCTCGACCCGAAACCTGCCCCCTCCGCCTGCCCTGCCGGAAGCTGGGTCCGCAGTTTGTGGGGCCATTCAAAGTCCTGAGGAGACTGAACGAGGTTTGCTACAGGTTACAGCTTCCCCCAGATTACCGAATTAACCCCTCGTTCCATGTGTCTCTCCTCAGGCCGGTGGTGGCTGGTCCACTCCAGTAGTCTGAGGTGCGGGAGGTTCCTCTGCCCCCTCTGGACATTGAGGGGGCCCCGGCAAATGCAGTTCGAGCCATATTGGACTCGAGGCGTCTGGCGAGGGGCCTTCAGTACCTCGTGGAGTGGGAGGGGTACGGTCCGGAGGAGAGATGCTGGGTGCTGGTGGAGGACGTTTTGGATCCTTCGATGCTGCGGGAGTTCCACCGTCTCCATCCGGATCGCCCTGCACCTCGTCCTCCGGGTCGCCCTCGAGGTTGGTGTCGGCCTCGCAGCTGGAGCCGCGCCAAGGGTACTGTCACGACCTCCGCCGACGCCGGCCCTCTCCTTGTTGGGGCGGCGTTCGGCGGTCGACGTCGCCGGCCTTCTAGCCATCGCCGATCCACTTTTAATTTTCCATTTGTTTTGTCTTTGTTTTATACACACCTGGTTTCAATTCCACAATTACATGTTCATCATTTAACCCTCTGTTTTCCCCATGTTTGTGTGCGTAATTGTTCCAATTTATGTCAGTCCATTTAGTGGTCTTGGTATTTGTTTCTACTTTGTAAATATTTTTTTGTAAACTACGTTGTCTCTGCTGTCCTGCGCCTGACTCTTTTGCACTACTACACCAAGCCTTCTGACATGGGCAGAACTGAAAAAGCGTCTGCGAGCAAGGAGGGCTACAAACCTGACTCAGTTACACCAGCTCTGTCAGGAAGAATGGGCCAAAATTCACCCAACTTATTGTGGGAAGCTTGTGGAAGGCTACCCGAAACGTTTGACCCAAGTTAAACAATTTGAAGGCAATGCTACAAAATACTAATTGAGTGTTTGTAAACTTCTGACCCACTGGGAATGTGATGAAAGAAATAAAAGCTGAAATAAATAATTCTCTCTACTATTATTCTGACATTTCTCATTCTTAAAATAAAGTGGTGATCCTAACTGACCTAAGACATGGACTTTTTACTAGGATTAAATGTCAGGAATTGTGAAAAACTGAGTTTAAATGTATTTGGCTAAGGTGTATGTAAACTTCCGACTTCAACTGTACACTAAGATAATGAGAAATTCAATGTACACACAGTCGGTGTGACAGTGAACTGCTCTAATCAGACATTACATGTCTACTGTCAGCCTGTCAATGAATCTGCCCTCATTTAAGAATTTCCCTGTCAAAAAACAGCAAGTATGTTTGTGTGTATGTGTGTGTGCGTCTGTGTCTGTTTGTCTGTGAGTGTGTGTTTGTGCACATACGAGCAAGTGAGTGTGTGCTTGAGAGAGAGAGAGAGAGAGAGAGAGAGAGAGAGAGAGAGAGAGAGAGAGAGAGAGAGAGAGAGAGAGATGGATACTAAAAATGGATAGTAAATTCTAATTTAAACATAATTTTTCATAGCCCTCATTCTGTGGTGTTCTCATTCCAAGCCTGTCTGCCAAGTCTGTGTAGTGTAATCACATCAAAAGCAGAAGATGTAGGAAGACTATATGGAGAGCAGAATACATCAGCCTGGCTCACCCATTAACGAAACCCTTCCATTCCCAGAATATGTATGACAGCATAAAGTGGAGAACTAGATGTCTATCTTTCTGAAGTGGGGTGAACATACAGGTCTACATTTAACTCTTCTTAAAACAAGCCCACATTTCATTGGAAGGATATGATCTTCACACATTCTCAGGTAGAATGTCTCAAAACGTTCCTATTAGCAAATAATATAACAGCATAAAAAATCGGAATGTCAGAATGATTGATCAAGTACTGTATGTATGAAGATACATGTATAGATATATCTCCAACAAAGGAAACATCTTATGGATATCCTTTCTCTTTATCATGTGACTGAGGACATCTTGTGGCATGAACATAAAATACATCACAAAGCCATTTTGCTGAGGCCTTTTTTATTGGACTCGATTCCCCATTCTGCTCCACTTTAGTTGCTCATCATAGCCTGAGAAAATAGACAGACAGAACAGGACAAGTCATTGGTGACATTCCCTGATAAGGTTTTCCCTCATCATCAGCATCCTGAAAAAACCTTGTATCTCACTGGTGATTTCATGTTTTATATATACATCAATTGAAATAAGTCATTCCCCTCCATGTTCTGGGAAAGTTCCATGACTCTAGGACAGAACAACTCATTCTGTTAATACATCCATTAAATTTTATTTTTTTTGTAATGTCTGAAAAGTCGACATTATTGAGATGTAGGGTCATGCTAATTAACACTGTAATGACATGTGTGAACCTTAGCTCTGTGAGTCATGTGTACACGTCCTTTTACCTGGTCGATCCAGTCGTTGAAGTTGGAGACACGGGTGAAGACGGTGGGCTTCTTCGCGTAGTTGCAGCCCAGACCAGAAACAAAGCTGGCAATACCATGGACCTCCCATACTCCCTCTGGGTTCTTGCAGTTCAGGGGCCCACCAGAGTCACCCTATAGGAGAAGAGGAGGGAAGGGATTTAATACTTAACCAAAGACATGCAACAAGGCATAAATATTCACCCCCTTTGGATTTCTTCACATTTTATTGAGGTTACACAGTGAGATAAAAATTTATTAAATTGTCAATATAAGTCAATGATCTACACAAAATACTTTGTAAATGGAAGAAAAATTTATACATGAGTCAATGCATGTTAGAAACACCTTTGGCAGCGATTACAGCTGTGAGTCACCTTGACTAAGTCTAAGAGCTTTGCACATCTGGATTGTGCAATATTTGCCCATTATTCTTTTCACAATTCTTCAAGCTCTGTCAAGGTGTTGGGGATCATGGCTAGACAGCAATTTTCAAGTCTTGTCATAGATTTTCAAACAGATTTAAGTCAAAACTGTAACTTGGCCATTGACTGTCTGCTTGGTAAGCAACTCCAATATACATTTGACCTTTTGTTGTAGGTTATTGTCCTGCTGAAAGGTGAATTACTCTCCCAGTGTCTAGTGTAAAGCAGACTGAAGCTGTTTTTTCTCTAGGATTTCGCCTGTGCTTATCTCCATTCTGAAAAACTCCCCAGTCTTTGCCGATGTCAAGCATACCCATACCATGATGCAGCCACCACCATGCTGGAAAATAAGGAGGCAGTTACTCAGTGATGTGTTCTGTTGGATTTGCCCCAAAGATAAAACTTAGCATTTAGGAGAAAAAGTATATTGCTTTGCAATGTAGTTTTGCAATATTACCTTATTGTCTTGTTGCATACAAGATGCATATTTTAGTTATTACATTTCTATTAATTGGAAAACATTTGTATAATGTTCTTTCACTTTGACATTATGGAGTATTTTGTGTAGATCAATTTCAATGTCACTTTGTAAATCAACAAAATGTGAAAAAAAATCCAAGGGGTGTAACTACTTACGATACCCTCTGTATACACTCCCTATGCATTTATTTAGATATGAAACATTTAATTAAAATGTAAAACACGTGGGTCTTGGTGTCCACTCAATTGAGGCTCGATGGGAGGGTTTCCGCACCCAAGGGCTAGAGGTGTTGACAAAGATACATTTATTTGGACACTGAGGCTAAAAATAGTATCTCTATGCAAGCATTTAATATTTTAAAGTAAAGGTTTCATATGAAGTGACAGTACAGAACGTAACCTTTATTAGAGAGTATTCTCATACATATGTTTTACAGTTTAGAGATGAAAGCATTTTATGTATCTAGTCCCCCTATTTGAAGGTGTCATAATTATTCACTTAAAGTGTATTAAAGCAGTCAAAAGTTGTAGTATTTAGTCCCATATTCCAAGCTTGTGACTCTACGAACTTGTTGGATGCATTTGCATTTGCATTTGCATTTTGTTTGGTTTGGTTTGTTATGTTATGCCCAATAGAATTAATGATAAATCATGTATTTTGTCATTTTGGAGTCAATTGTATTGTAAATAACAATATAATATGTTTCTGAAATCTACTACGTTAATGTGGATGCTACCATAGTTACGGATAATCATGAATGAATTGTGAATAATGATGAGTGAGAAAGAGACACAACATAATCCGAAACACAACCACAACAAACTGCAAATGCATCCAACAAGTTTGTAGTCACAAATTTGATGTAGTCATTGCGTCCTATGAATATGGGACCAAATACTACATTTTTTGACTACTTTAATACACTCTAAGTGAATTTGTCCAATACAAATAGGGGGACTAGATACTGTACAGAAAATGCTTTCATTTCTAAACGGTAGAACAGATATGTATGAAAATACTGTCGATTAAAAGGTGAAATCCCATACTGTCGCCTCATATGAAGCATTTCCTCTCAAATCCCAAATTCTGGAGTATAGAGCCAAATTAAACGTTTTAGCTTCACTGTCCAAAAAAATACACAGAGGAGTGAATGTAATTCACTAATGTGTTACTCTCACACCCCCACTCACACACAGAACACAAAACTAACAGTAACACATAAACACTCACATGTACACAGGCACGCACACACAGACTCACACATAAACAAACAAGCAAAAAATATGCTCATGCACAAACACATATCACACACAGTGCATACTCTCTGTTTCTCTGTCTCTCTCTCTATTTCTCTCTGCCTCTCACATCCCCCAGGGATACTCACGTTGCAGCCAGCGACAATGCCATCTCCTCCAGCACACACCATGGTGGTCCTGAGAGCGATGCCCCACCAGTCGGGCTTGGAGCAGGTGGCGTGGTCCACCACGGGCATCAGAGCCTGCTGCAGGTTATCAGCAATGGGGCCTCCGGCTAAAACACACACAGATGTCACACTGCAATTAGGTACCCTACAGGAACACACATGAAAGTGATCATCATCTCACACACACACACACACACACACACACACACACACACACACACACACACACACACACACACACACACACACACACACACACACACACACACACACACACACACACACACACACACACAAAGGCTTACTGTAGACCCTGCCCCAGCCAGTGATGTAACAGGGGTACTGGTTGTCCAGCACAATGCCAGCAGCAGGGATACAGCCAAGCTGCACCTGGTCAGTCAGGGTCACATGCTCAGACAACTTGATCAGGGCAATGTCATTTCTGGTCAATCAGAGACAGGGGAGGAACACAGAGAGAGACGGTTGTAGAAGGAAAGGATATACAGGTGATGCCACTGAAAGTCAGCCAAGTTTATATTGTGATGTACTGCAAGTATGTAAGGCTACTCATAACGCTCTACATATCCAGTGTTGTTTAGGTAAAGACAAAAAAAAAGCTTTGCTTTCTTCCATTCGGTGCTGATGATACAACCCTTAGCAACCCATCAGATCTTTACTGTCAATATCTGTTTTCTTAGTGTAGCATTCAAGGTTTGTTGTGCTAGCCTGTCTATTCGTGGGCCGTACTCTTACCCGAAGGCCACAAAGATGGGGTTCCACTTCTCATGGACGACAAGCTTCTCAGGGATGATGGCCTGGGAGCCTTCCTCTGTCTCAACCAGGTTGTGCTTTCCAACGAACACTCTGTAGGACAGACTGGGGCTGGGAGGGTTGGAGAAGGTTGAATGCTCAGTGATCACAGCATATATGAGCCGAAAGCTATGTCTGTGTGTGTGTGTGTGTGTGTGTGTGTGTGTGTGTGTGTGTGTGTGTGTGTGTGTGTGTGTGTGTGTGTGTGTGTGTGTGTGTGTGTGTGTGTGTGTGTGTGTGTGTGTGCGTGTGAGAGTGTGTGCGAGTGTGCGAGTGTCTTCTTTGGATGCACTGTGTATTTGTGTGTAAATGTGAATGTGTAGCCTCCCTTACTTGATACAGTGCGCAGCGGTCATGACCCAGTTGGTGGCAATCAGAGATCCTCCACAGGTGTGTCTCCACTCACCGTCCCTCTCATACTGCAGAGAGATCTGGAGAGAAAGAAAAAAAGAAAGAAAGAAGGTATAAAATAAAAAAAATGAAAGAAAGAGAGAGAGTGTGAGAAAGACTCAGGGTGGATAGAATGATTTACTCCATACAGATACATAATATGTGTGAAGAACGACCTATGGTGAAAAGTGACCTATATAAATGCAATCCAGTATTATAATCATTGTACATAGAGAGAGGGAGATAAGGGTGTCAGTGTACCTGCCAGGGCCAGCTGTGGGGCTTGGCGTCCACTCCATTGACCACACGGGTGGTCAGAGGTTCAATAGGAGGGGTGCCGCACCCGAAGGCTAGGGGATAGACAGAGACACGGTTCAGGGTCAGGTCTTTCTCTCTAACTCAGCAGGTTATTGTTAAAGCCCAGCACAAGCACATCTGCTTAGCTGATTAAGAAATTATAGTCGCCAGGACTAATAGTTGAATCAGATGTGTCAGTGTTGTGCTAGAGCACATCCTTCAGCTTTCCAGGATTGCAGTTGGAGTCTCTGTCTGACGTCCACACACATAGAGGCTGACACTTACCGCTAGCGATGAGCACCGAGGCCAGAACAATGGGAATCATGTTGATTGATACTTCGTGTGCTTGGCGACAGCATGACACATCCTATTTTAAACCCTAGTCCTCAGGGACGCCCCGCCCATCTTGATTACACACACTTTCTCATTGGTCTTCCATGACCGCTGAGGATGAAAGAGAAGAAATTAAAAAACTGCCAACCAATGGTTGGAGCCTGATCGCCGACAGACTGCGACAACAGGTGTGTTTCCTAGAACATTTCACATGGCCTTCACTTTACTTTCCACTCACCTTTCACCAATGTATGTGTATTTCTACATTTCTCAGATACACTAGAATCTGGATATAAACTGTAAGCAATAGAGCTTCACCTAGTTCCTAAAATATTGCTTTTACCTGTCCAGTCCTATTCAGTACTGAGAAAGGGAGTGAACAATGCCACAGTCTGAACCCATAGCCCACAATCTCCTCCTCTGGATTGGCCCAGTGAGTTACATATGATCCATGGAAATTCAGCACCTGTAGCAATGTTGTGTAATACAGTTAGAGAGTAACCTGTAGTTTACAGAATAAACCCCAATGATGGCAGTTATTAAGCCACATATCTGTTAGTATTACACATATGCAAATATTATACATTTTGCATGTCAGACATGGATGAAAAGTCCCCCTGGTGATTTCAAAGACATGGTTATGGCAAAGAGCAGAGGGCGGTACAACAGAAGAAAAATAAATCCTCATTAACTTGTTTTATGCGTATGAATATATTATACTATTCAGTCAGTGTTTTAATAAGTTGGAGTATGGGGTTTCACTTCAAAGATGATTGTTGACACATCCATTTATTCTTACATTACTTATTATTGTGTATTCTGGTAAAGAGTCCAGAGAGAGGGTCACAAACATCTGATTCATGGTTTAGACATATGGCAAAGGCTGTGTGTGTGTGTGTGCGTGTGTGTCTGTGTGTGTCTGTGTGTCTGTGTGTCTGTGTGCGTGTGTGTGCATGCCCAAGCAGAAGTGTGTAACCAAAGAAGGCATTGTTTGAACATTCAGTGCTACGGTAGGTTCAACTGACTTACATCCCATGCTGTTTTACATGCGTTTCGGAGGACCCAACCACAAGGGGAGATCTAGGTGATGCTTTAGTCTCTGGTGATAAACTGGTGGTAAACTGAACTTTATCAGTTTCACTTCTCTGATAGAGAAAGAAATGCAATAACCTTATCAACCATTACATGAGGTATTCTATCCGTACACAGGAGTGATATAGGCCTACTGGCAAATAATCTGATATCCACACCAACAAATCTGTGATTGTTCACATACCTTAGACACATTATAAAACAGGTGGGTCTAATCCTGAATGCTGATTGGTTAAAACCGCATTCCAGCTAGTGTCTGGAAATCCATAACCAACTTGGTGTTATTGAACCAAGTCATATTTGCTTGTTAAGCTGAAGCTTTAGCATTATCTCTGGGATAAGAGTAGTTGTTTATGGAGGCTAAACTTAACGGGATAGTTTGAGATTTTGGCATTTAAGCCCCTTTTTCTAGTTAACCAGAGTCAGATGAACTCATGGATACCATTTGAATGTCTCTGCGTGCTGTTTGAAGGAAGTTGAAGGTAGTTTCTGTATGCTAGCTGATGGCATTGACTTCCAGTATTCTTACACTCAAGACATACAGTGCACAGTACACACACACACACACACACACACACACACACACACACACACACACACACACACACACACACACACACACAAAGGAACATGGTGCAAAGACGCTTACGCCCATATACATACTTGTATGTGGATCACACACACCAAATACAAACCCATTTGTCTTTGTATTCTCCTCAGCTACAGCCACTGGTTTGATGGCATGGCCTTGATGCACCGCTTCCACATCCGTGAGGGTGAGGTGACCTTTAGCATCCGCTTCCTGCACAGTGACTCCTACATGCGTGATTCTGAGAAATATTTTATTGTGGTGTGTGACTTTAGAACCATGGCAATGCCTGACTGCTGCAAGAACATCTTTGCTTGATTATCTTCTTTGGGAGCAGCGCACGAGGTGACCGTTTTGGAGAGTCTGGCGTTCCCAAAGTAAAATGCCTCCCATTCAGGCCCAGAAAATAGGATATGTACATATTTAGTACCATTGGATAGAAAACACTCTGCATTTTCTAAAAGTGTTAACATTTTGTCTGTGAGTATAACAGAACGGATATGGCAGGCAAAAACCCGAGGAATTTCTGTCCTGGAAAAAGTGGTTTTGACAGATTGCCTCATTTAGAACCCCTCCCTTATGAAAATGCCCATATAAGGGCATATGAATGCAGTACCTATCGCTTCCTCTGGATGTCAACAGTCTCGAGAAAGTGTTCTGATTCTTTTCAGATGCTTTTAGAGCAGAGAAGAAGACGAATAAGGAAGTGTCCACACAGATGTCAATACAAGTAAATGCGCGCTCCCGGCTGGCGCGCTCTGTGGTTTTTTCCTTTCATATCGCCCAGTTTATATTCCGGTTGAAATATTATACTATTTATACATAAAACTGTTCCTAAGGATACATTTAAAATTATGTTTGATTGTTCTTGGACAAGTTTATAGGTATAAGTTGAACGAGTTCTCTTCACGTTTCAATGGACGATTGGAGGCTCTATTTTCTCATTATAACTCGGCAACCAAACAGAGATTTATGGATATAATACATTACTTTTTCTAACAAAAGAACCATGGATTGTCTTCGTTGGACACTTGGGAAGCCCTCAGCAGAAGTTCTTCAAAAGGTAATTGATTTGTTTTCGCTGTGAAATGTGTTTTCTGTGAACCCTTTCTGTGAAGGCTTATGAATTCATGGTAATGAAAAAAATATGTTAGGTGCTACCCTCAAACAATGCCTTTTGAAATCTGACAATGCTGTGATATTGCCAAGAAGCAGAGCTTTTGATGACTATGAAACACTTGTATATTGATGCATGTTTAATATTTCAACTTTTGGATTTTGAATTTGGCGCCTTGCATTTCACCTGGTAGTGTCGAGCGCCCCACCGCTCCCTAAGCGCTAGCGCCCCACCGCTCCCTAAGAAGTTATTTTACCAATTCAAGATTCCAAGTAAGTGACTTGAGAGTTGTGTACCTCTGTGTGCAATAGGGGAGAGTGGGGTAAGTTGAATTATGTTTGGGAAATAAAGATAGACTTGGTTTAAAAAATGTTGTGGTAATATTTCATTCAGTACAGACATTTTCTTAACTTGACCCGTGGCTAAAATTGTGTGAAGAGACTACTTTTTTGTACAAGATACATTTTCAAAACTGTAATGTTCAAATTCATTTTGATTTCCAGGGATACACAACATAGTGAAATATATGTAGATATGTTTATTAGAAAGAATACTGTATTTCCCTTGATGGAGTGATGCTGAATGTAAACAAATAGCTCACCCCACTCTCCTACGTTCCCCATTTTTCTGATTGAGGCTTGCGGCCTTGGTGAGTGCTGTTGACTGTATGTATTGTCTTGCTCACAGGTTGGGCGGCCACTGGGCGGTTAGGTATGACTCCTTTGGGTTTCCATAAAAAGTGGGAAAAAACGCAGCTCATCTGTGGTAGGCTACGTGAATAACGAGATACTCTTCTCCCTGTAATAATTGGATCACTAGGATCTCTATGACGAAGAGCTGCTCCAGTACTGTGACCTGGAGTTTCCACAGATCAACTATGCCCACTACAATGTGCGTCCATACCGCATCCATACTGCTACTACAACGCATGTGGCTTCAGACACAGTGACACCCTGCTGAAGATGAATCTAGAGACCAAAAACGTACTGTAGTGTAACATTTTTAAGGACGTAATGCATTTACATTTTCTTTGTGTAGGCGTGGTGCCACCCTGGTCGGTTCCCATCTGAGCCTGTGTTTGTTCCTGCACCCAAAGCAACAGAGGAGCACGATGGTGTGGTCATGTCCGTCATCATAACACCCAGAACAGTAAACACCAACAAAAACTAAACAACAACAAAAACAAAAATGAATATTCACCATCAATAAATGACCTAAGACATAACATTGTACAAACCTCTCTATATTTCTGTTTCCAGGAGAAAAGCATTTTCCTGCTGGTTCTGGATGCCAAGACCTTCTGAGCTGGGCAGAGGTTCCAGTCAACATTCCATATGGAACTCATGGAGTTTTTAATGAAATGGGCTGAAAATGCAAACGTCACAACCCTTACAGCATTCTGCTTATGAAATTAATCCAGCCATGGATGTCTCTTCTGATGCTTCTGATGCTGTTAAGATAACATCTCTAACTACTGAAGTGCTCTTGGACCCTTTACGGCACAGCCAGAGGAGGAAGGCCCTACCCTCTGAGTCTGGTTCCTCTCAAGGTTTCTTTCTTCTATGGAGTTTGCCCTTACCACCGTCGTTCTGCTGCTTGCTATTTGGGGTTTAGGCTGGGTTGCTGTAATAATAATAATAATAATAGTAATAGATAGGATTTGTAAAACACTATGAAGCATTTTGTGCAAACTGCTGATCTAAAAAAGGGCTTTAGAAATAAAACAAATGAATTTATTGATTTCACAGAACTCCTTAGGTACCGACAAAATGACTCTGTAATGTTTTGTTGTACACTACAGTGCATTCGGAAAGTATTCAGACCCCTTGACTTTTTCCACATTTTGTTACGTTACAGCCCTATTCTAATATGGATAAAATTACATTTTTTTTCCTCACCAATCTACACACAATCAATACCCCATAATGAGAAAGCGATAAAAAAAAAAAAAATTGAAAATTTTGCAAATGTATTAAAAATAAAAACAGAAATATCTTATTTACATAAGTATTCAAACCCTTTGCTATGAGACTCGAAATTGAGCTCAGGTGCATCTTGTGCAAAGCACAGCCCCCATACCACTAAAGGGATAATCAGGCCACTAACTTACTACCCTGAGACAAGGCCAAGTATAGCCTATAAAGATCTCCCCACTGCACAAGACCGAGGACAGGAAGGATGGAAGAGTGCGAGCAAGCCAGTGACTCAGCCCCCGTAACAGGGTCAGAGGCAGAGAATCCCAGTGGAGATATGGGAGCCGGCCAGGCAGAGACAGCAAAGGTGGTTCGTCCCTCCAGTGCCTTGCCATTCGCCTTCGCACCCCTGGGCCAGACTACACTCAATCATAGGACCTACTGAAGAGATGAGTCTTCAGTAAAGACTTAAAGGTTGAGACCGAGTCTGCATCTCTCACGTGGATAGGCAGACCATTCCATAAAAATGTATCTCTATAGGAGAAAGCCCTGCCTCTAGCTGTTTGCTTAGAAATTCTAGGAACAATAAGGAGGCCTGCGCCTTGTGACCGTAGCGTACTTGTAGGTATGTACGGCAGAACTAAATCAGCGAGATAGGTAGGAGCAAGTCCATGTAATGCTTTGTAGGTTAGCAGTAAGCGCTATTGTTAGCAAGCGCTATTGAATAGAGCTATAGTAGTAATAGTAAGTTGAATAGAGCTATAGTAGCTATAGTCAATAGTAAGTTGAGTCCCCGACTGAGGTCAAGGGCCACCTAGCGGATGCTAGGTGTTTTTGATACCTAATGACATTAAACACGACTACCCTAATCAGGAGACTCTTGGGTATGTTGAGGTGGACTGTCAATACAATTCCTTCACGGGAACCTGGTAAAATTATGTTTCTAGTGTGGCTGTCAGCATGCAGTCGAAGCTACTAACCACTTTTAGAGCTAACTAGTGCTCTCAAATCTTATCCTGATGTCGACAGCAGGTGAGAGTTGTATTCATAACATGGGTAACTTAGCTAGCTAACATACATTTTGAGAAATCAAGTCATATTAAGTGGCTAGCTAGCTAGATAGCAATAGCAACATTAGGTGGTCAATGAGACTGAGAGCTAGCTAACCAGCTGAGGTTGCAAACAATGTAACTAAATACTCCAACAGGCTCTGCATTTCTGGAGTCACAGTAGGTAGCTTTTACCCCTGGTGCACTGTTAAATTATTTAGCCATTTAAACAATGTTTTTTTGAAGAATTTTGCCATGCCCTCACTGGTTTTCAATGCGTTTGAAACGTGAGCTTGTCCGAGGTGTCGGACACGTAGACAGTTGCTATTCATTGGAGTGCTGCGATTGGTTGCCCAAAGTTCTGGGGCAGGGCTTGGGGAAGGGTCAAATTGATTTATACTCTGAGTCGTTATTCACGTCATAAACAAGTAGTCCCCAGAACAATGGCCACCATGGGGGAAAACAATTGCCGTTCGCCGTATGCGCCCATTTAACATTTACATAGTTATTTTTCTAAACAAAAACACTTTTGGGGGTTCTCATAGCCTTACAATGTTGTTTTGATTATTGCTTGAACAGTCGTTAAGATTATATTTGGTTAAGATCTTTGCAAAATACCCTTTTTGGATGCAGTAGTTGTTAGCTAGAATGCTAACGCTCATTGACATAGGCTCTAGCAAAGTTCGCTAAAAGGCATTTTTACTGGTTGAAGTTTAAGTGTTATTTAAGTATAATGCTCTTGATTAGCGATGATGACACAAATCTTATATTAAGCAGGACATTCATACAATTAGAGTGAAAGGCACTCATAAACAAGATGTAAATGGTGTCTTTTTTTGCTGACAGTCTATGAGAAATCCCCTGTGTTGTGAATACTGACTCGGACCATATACAGTGAGGGAAAAAAGTTATTGATCCCCTGCTGATTTTGTATGTTTGCCCACTGACAAAGTAATGATTAGTCTATAATTTTAATGGTAGGTGTATCTGAACAGTGAGAGACAGAATAACAAAAAAAAATCCAGAGAAACGCATGTGAAAAATGTTATAAATTGATTTGCATTTTAATGAGGGAAATAAGTATTTTACCCTCTCAATCAGAAAGATTTTCTGGCTCAGGTGTCTTTTATACAGGTAACGAGCTGAGATTAGTAGCACACTCTTAAAGGGAGTGCTCCTAATCGCAGTTTGTTACCTGTATAAAAGACACCTGTCCACAGAAGCAATCAATCAATCAGATTCCAAACTCTCCACCATGGCCAAGACCAAAGAGCTCTCCAAGGATGTCAGGGACAAGATTGTAGACCTACACATGTTCACTTTATATCACTCACACTTCGTGGTGGAGAAACATTTGAGAAAAACGACTTGTTCTCGTACTCAGATGAATTTATGGCAGGGGTGTCAAAAACTCAATTCCTGGAGGGCCAAGTGTCTGCTGGTTTTCGTTATTTCTGTTTAATGTTTGTACCCTAAGACAATATTTTCCATCACATGTACATTTTCACTGTTTTCTTTAATACATTTCACCGCTTTCTTTAGTAAATCACATTGCAACATTTCCAGTAAATTAACTAAACTGACTATTTTCATAACCAGAGCCTATTGCAAGTATTTCTGAAAGGTAATAACATGTTTTCTTCATTTGGATCTATGCTTGGGTCTCACAGGCTTAATTAATAAATCAAGAAAAAAGGGAGGAGTGAAAACCAACCGACACTCTTCCCTCCAGGAATTGAGTTTCTCCCCTGATTCATGGCCTGTGTAGTGCCGATCCTAGTCTTATTGTGGGAAAGCGAGGCAACATCCCAGTATGACTCTGCTTTCTCTCAAATTTTACATGCTAAACACAGCAGGTACTTTGCGATGCTACATTGGAGCCATTGTATACTGTACCCATGGAGATAACCTTGGTAGACCATATAAACCTCAACAAACTGTTCGTGGGCAAGGAATACTTAACTACATCATCTCCACCCCTCAACCAGTATTCTACAAGAGCACAGACACAAGGGACAACAGACACTGTCTCTACATTGCAGATGAGCTGAAAGCAGTTAATGACCTTGGATCACAGAAGGTATTTGCACTGGTCACAGACAATGCTGCGAACATGAAGGCTGCTTGGTCTAAAGTGGAGGAGTCCTACCCTCACATCACACCCATTGGCTGTGCTGCTCATGCATTGAATCTGCTCCTCAAGGACATCATGGCACTGAAAACAACAGATACACTCTACAAGAGAGCCAAGGACATGGTTAGGTATGTGAAGGGTCATCAAGTTATAGCAGAAATCTACCTCACCAAGCAAAGTGAGAAAAATAACCCTTTGCTGCCGACACGGAGCCCCGACGATCCATCACATCTATCTTCAGAGTCCGTACTGTTAGGTGACCTAAACTGGGACATGCTTAACACCCCGGCCATCCTACAATCTAAGCTATGCCCTCAATCTCACACAAATCATTAAGGAACCTACCAGGTACAACCCTAAATCCGTAACCATGCGCACCTTCTTAGATATCATCCTGACCAACCTGCCCTCTAAATACACCTCTGCTGTCTTCAACCAGGATCTCAGTGATCACTGCCTTATTGCCTGCGTGCGTACTGGGTCCGCGGTCAAATGACCACCCCTCATCACTGTCAAACGCTCCCTAAAACACTTCAGCAAGCAGGCCTTTCTAATCAACCTGGCCCGGGTATCCTGGAAGGATATTGACCTCATCCCGTCAGTAGAGGATGCCTGGTTGCTCTTCAAAAGTGCTTTCCTCTCCATCTTAAATAAGCATGCTCCATTCAAAAAATTTAGAACTAAGAACAGATATAGCCCTTGGTTCACCCCAGACTTGACTGCCCTTGACCAGCACAAAAACATCCTGTGGCGCTCTGAATTAGCATCGAATAGCCTCCGCGATATGCAACTTTTCAGGGAAGTCAGGAACCAATATACTCAGTCAGTTAGGAAAGCTAAGGCTAGCTTTTTCAAACAGAAATTTGCTTCCTGTAGCACTAATTCCAAAATGTTTTGGGACACTATAAAGTCCATGGAGAATAAGAGCACCTCCTCCCAGCTGCCCACTGCACTGACAATAGGAAACACTGTCACCACCGATAAATCTGTGATAATCAATAATTTCAATAAGCATTTTTCCACGGCTGGCCATGCCTTCCACCTGGCTACCCCTACCCTGGCCAACATCTCAGCACCCCCTGCAGCAACTTATGGATCCCTACAAATCAGCTGGCCTAGACAATCTGGACCCTCTCTTTCTAAAATTATCCGCCGAAATTGTTGCAACCCCTTTTACTAGTCTGAGATCCCCATCCCCCTCTTCAAAGGGGGATGACCGTCTCCAAACCCACTGGCTCCAGGTCATCTGTAAGTCTTTGCTAGGTAAAGCCTCGCCTTATCTCAGCTCACTGGTCACCATAGCAACACCCACCCGTAGCACGTGCTCCAGCAGGTATATTGCACTGGTCATCCCCAAAGCCAACACTTCCTTTGTCCCCCTTTCCTTCCAGTTCTCTGCTGCCAATGACTGGAACGAATTGGAAAAATCTCTGAAGCTGGAGTCTTATATCTCCCTCTCTAACTTTAAGCATCAGCTGTCTGAGCAGCTTACCGATCACTGTACCTGTAAATAGCACACCCGACTACCTCCTCCCCATATTATTACTTACCCTCTTGCTCTTTTGCGCCCCAGTATCTCTACTTGCACATCATCATCTGCACAGTTATCATACCTCCCTAGTCTTCTACATTTGCACACACTGTACATAGATTTTTCTATTTTTATTTTATTTTGTGTTATTGACTGTACGTATGTTTATGTGTAACTCTGTGTTGTTTCTTTGCTTTATCTTGGCCAGGTCGCAGTTGTAAATGAGAACTTGTTCTCAACTGGCCTACCTGGTTAAATAAAGGTGAAATAAAAAATTAAAAATAATTGAAGCTTTGAAGCTGCCCAGCAACACCCGTTGGGGTGGTGTTGTCATCATGTTTGACAGTCTCCTGGAGGGGAAGGAGTCTCTCCAAGAAATGGCCAAATCATAGTCTGCCGATATGGGCAGCTCCATCAAGAGGATCCTCCTGGATGATGTATTTTGGGAGAGAGTGGTAAGCAGCCTGAAACTCCTGAAACCTATAGCAGTAGCCATTGCACTGATTGAGGGAGACAATGCCATCCTGTCTGATGTTCAGACTCTGCTTGCAGATGTTAGAGCAGAAATCCGTACTGCCCTGCCCACTTCACTGTTGCTCCAAGCAGAGGAAACTGCAGTTCTGAAATACATCAAAAAGCGTGAAGACTTCTGCCTGAAGCCCATACATGCCGCAGCGTACATGGTGGACCCCAAGTATGCTGGTAAGAGCATCCTGTCTGGTGCAGAGATCAACAAGGCCTATGGTGTCATCACTACCGTGTCTCGCCACCTTGGCCTGGATGAGGGCAAGGTTTTTGGCAGTCTGGCGAAGTACACTTCCAAGCAAGGGCTTTGGGATGGAGATGAAATATGGCAGTCGTGCCAACATATCTCATCAGCCACCTGGTGAAAGGGACTTTGTGGATCTGAGGTTCTTTCCCCTGTTTCCTCCATCATCCTCCAAATCCCAACAACATCAGCTGCCTCAGAGCGCAATTGGTCCTTGTTTAGAAACACACACACCAAAGCATGCAACAGGCTGACTAATACAAGGGTTGAAAAATTTGTGTCCATCCAGGCAAATGTTTGGCTTTTTGAGCCTGACAAGCCATCCTTAAGAAGTTTGGAAAGTGACAGTGAAGATGAGGCCTCAGAGTCTGATGTTCAAGAGGTGGACATTGAGGAGGTCCAGGGAGAAGACATGGAAGCCTGAGAGGAAGACAACCAGAGCTTTACAGATGTATGTTGAAAACGTTTTTGGGAGATGCAATGGATCATTGGGGATAATTCAATATTCCCTTTTGTTGTTCAGTGAAATCATCCCATGTGAAGAGTCAACTCATTTAATTAAAGTTCAATTTTTTTATTTCTGATGGAAGAATTTAATAATTTGCAATTATGTATACTTATGATAAGGTAAAAGGTTTATGTTTCTGTCTACATATGATATGGTAAATATTTCCAATGCAAAAAACATCTACATTTAAATGGTATTAATATTAATTTGCATATATTCCCATTAATTCCCATATATTCCCATTCATTCCCACGGAAAGTTTCCACCTCTGAATATTCCCCAAAATGTGCAACCCTAGGGACAACCGAAGAACCCATTTAGATTCTAGAATCTAGATAGCATGTTTTTTTTTCAAAGAGTGTGGATGGTATATATAAATTGATAAACCCATCAATGACATCACACCATTCAATACTATATGAAGACTCAATGGCACACTTGAAGTCAAGGAAGTAAATTTTAATGACCAAAATGGCATCTCATGGAGGATATTTTCAAGACATAAAATGCGCAGTTTGAGCTAGTTCAGGAAGTGACGTGGCAGGCTAGCTCAGTGCTGCCCCTGTAACACATGACCATCTGACAGTTTATCATAATTGTTAGGCACTGGCCATGCAGTTTTTCAATGTGCCTGTCTCTAAATAGACTTTGTTTTCAAGATTTGTAAAGATGTATGATGGCCAGAACCTATTTAAGCAATGAAGCACAACAGTCATTTTTGTAAATGTGAAAGACAATTTGAAAAATGTAGGTTTTGTGCCTCAACATTTACTTCGTGGTTTGAGACCATGATTATAATGCCACATGAAGTGTAATGATGTGATATAGTGTAAATTAATTAGCCTGTTGTTATCTCTGCCAATTGAGAGGTCTGCATTTGATAACTGTTAGACATGTAGGCCTACATGCTATGAACTGGCATTGACATGGTAAAAGTAGAGTTTATGTGATCCCATGAATATACCTGACAAATAAATAACATGCATAACACATTTTGTGCAGGAACAGGCAAATGTCCTGTCTTGACTTTTTAAAGAGGGCGTTCGTTTTATGGTGAATGAGGGGATTGTGGAAGCATTAAAACAACAATTAATTTGATGACATACATGATACAGCGAATTCCCGAAATGTCACAATCTACTGAAGATAATTACCGTAGGCCAGGCCAGTAATCGAGCAGTCAGCTAGAAGATAACTCCTCTCATAATAATTTGACAAAAGCCATATTCTTGCATAAATAGCGCTGTTCAACGTTTTTCCAGTAAACGAGTGAGTCAGCATCGCCCTCTGCTGGTTTTCCGAAGCTCGTGAAATTAACTCCTGTGATGCCAGAACACTCAAAAAGAAGCGCAGATACTCAGAAAGTCAGAGGCGCGCGGCTTTTGGAGAGTCAAGTCTTCACTCTGCAATGTCCCTCCTGCGTAGGCTACAGTAATTGTAGTTTCCGTATTCCTCCAGAGAAATGTCATTGTAAAAAGTTATCTGACATCATTATCGTTGCCAAATAATTGTCTTTGCATATCGTTTCAAGTGTGGGAGCTGCGAACTGGATCATCAGAGCTCTTGATGCAGAGAGATGCCACAGTTCATTCGATTTGTACAGTGCATATATAGCCTACGACCTATGAAATAACTGCTCAGAGACTGGGATTTAATTCCTTTACCAAGAGGATTTTGAGATTGTCATTTTTGTGTGTTTCCGAGTCTGGATTACTGAGAGTGGAAATTGTGAAGGCGCGTTCCGTAGCCTAAATTGTATTTTTTTGCGCGAATATTTAAATTCTCCCAGTTCTAGTTACGACGGAATCAACTATTTGGAAAGGGAATTACAAAACGTTTACAAAAGGAAGAAATTATATCGGATCCTCACTTTGACAGCTTCTTGACCTTGAATCTAATTAGGCTACCAATTCTTCATGATGTGGATTTATTTCTACCTCGTTCTTTTTCTATTAGGTGAGACATTTATATTCTGATGTTTCTTAAGTTTTAAATGCAGATAAAACAATTTATTCAATTGCATGACATGCATGGGGATAGTTTTGTAATTGTTGTGAATATTATACATTCAGTAGACTCTTTCATTTGAGGTTGTTTCGCCTATAACCTACTTATTATGAAATCAATCTTACGTTTTACTATCGGATCATTCAATCTATTACATTTACATTATTTCCTTATTTACCCATAGAGTGCACGTTTGAACTTATTAGGTGCAACATTTTACCTATACTCCCAACTTGTTGTTCGTGTAGATATGTATTGTCTTTTCGCATCTCGTCTGCCTATTTGACTAAGGTTGAGATAGTGAAATAACTCACATCAAGTTAATGCATAGCCTAAACATGATGATGATGATGATGTTGATGATGATGATCTGTCTTGTTGGTAGAAGATGCTCAATTAATCAGTTACTGATAGTAGTTATATGCATAATTTAGTTGTACTGCATACTCCATGTACTTTAAACCACTTGCAAAATCTATACCAATATCTCCCTTAGCAGTTTGCAGGTTTACCTGAAGGTATCTCTCATGTCAGTCTTTCCATCTAAATAGGAGTCAGTGTTTGTATCTTTCTTTGTCTATGCCATTCAAGAGATAAGCCTCTGTTTTGCTTTCAATATGTTTGTTATTGATTTGACTGCCATACACAACAACGATATGGAAAACTTTAATATTCTGAAGGTAAGTGCATTGGGATCAATGACCACACACAGGCAGCCCAAATTTGATATTTTGCCAAATTATTGGTCTTGACCAATCAGATCAGATATCTTGCCAATAAATGGGCAAAATATCAGAACTGGGTGCCTGTGTAAACGCAGCCCATGAAGCATAACAGATAATAGACTGAAATATATCATATAACTAGTTGATGCATCAAATGCGTGTGTGCTAATCACATCCTACATACAAATGAACATGTCAGACAACAAATTACTTGTCAAACAACTATCATATATTTCAATCTGTTGCTGGGTCTATTTGTCAAAGAAAATCTTGCACCTGTTTCATCCCAGTTGGCAAAACCGGTTGCAATGACGTCATGTTCGGGTTGTATACTGATTTCAAAATGACATTTTTAATACATCTCTTTAGTGACTAGACAAAACACATGTAACTGGTTCTAATCTGGTTATCTGACCAGATAACAGCCAAAATATGAAGTCTGTCCTCAGATTCCTTGATGCTGTTGTAAACTGGTAATCTGACGTTTCTACAGCCAGAAACTTAGTTTACAACCAGAACACGTGATTATCATGTCCCATGCCAAATTCTGCCTGCTTAGATTGCAGAATTGTAAGGAGTTTGAGTTTCCAATTGCACAGTAGCCTTCATTTATAATAGGTCTACCAGATTCTGCTCTTGAGAGAAGAGCAATATTATTACATCCTCAAGACGGTTTAGGACCAATATATAGTTCCTAAAGGACAACATTTGGCATAAAATGTCATAATGATGTCATTTTCTGGTAGATTTTGTTTTGTTTTTGTAGCTAATACATGACGACCAAATATGTAATTTTATGACAACATTGAGACTTGAAATAGAATATGTCATATCTGGTCAGAAAACCATATAAAAATATTTCAACCCATAAATTGCATCACAAAAACCATCAGAATGGCGCCATTGCAACCACTTTTGTCCACTGGGTGATTACACTGTTATTTAATTGCATTTCCTTATACTGTATGTGTTTGTATTCTCTGCATGTTTCATATTCGTAAACAAAATGTCCAGTGATCAGAAATCCCTTACACCAGTGTTTCCTAAACCTCAATTAGTACCCCACAGCTATTCCACTTATTTAATGTATTCCTGTACTGGCACTCTTGAGTCAATTTTGTCAGATGTGCTAGTTGTGGAATATATCAAACACATGGAACGCCTGGAGGTTCTCAAGGAGAGGTTTAGCAAACACTGCCTTACCTTATGAAATGTTCATACAGCACCAGTGACGTAGTAAATCCATCAAATATTCCCATGCATGTGTAACTCCATATGTCAGACCAATGAGACAGCCTCCTGTTCCCTCCCTCAGACGGGGTTGTGTCCTCCTGGGGTGATTCCTCGTCGGCCCTGGTTGGGACGGGTGCCCATGGCTGGTTGGATTGCGTGAGGGCCAGTGACATATGCAACCAGAACCCCCAGTGCAGCTCCCGCTACCGGGTGATGCGGCAGTGCCTGGTGGGCAGAGAGAGGGACACCATGCTGGCCAACAGGGAGTGCCAGGCTGCCCTGGAGGTGCTGCTGGTCAGCCCGCTGTATGACTGTCGATGTAAAAGGGGCATGAAGAAAGAGCTGCAGTGTCTGCAGAGCTATTGGAGCATCCACATGGGCCTGACCGAAGGTGAAACTGAAATAAATGAATAAATTGTTTTAAAAAATTATCTGGTACCATATACATAGATACTGCATAATTCGATCTGCATGTACAGTGAGGGAAAAAAGTATTTGATCCCCTGCTGATTTTGTACGTTTGCCCACTGACAAAGAAATGATCAGTCTATAATTTTAATGGTAGGTTTATTTGAACAGTGAGAGACAGAATAACAACAAAAAAATCCAGAAAAACGCATGTGAAAAATGTTATAAATTGATTTGCATTTTAATGAGGGAAATAAGTATTTGACCCCTCTCAATCAGAAAGATTTTCTGGCTCCCAGGTGTCTTTTATAAAGGTAGACGAGCTGAGATTAGGAGCACACTCTTAAAGGGAGTGCTCCTAATCTCAGTATGTTACCTGTATAAAAGGCACCTGTCCACAGAAGCAATCAATCAATCAGATTCCAAACTCTCCACCATGGCCAAGACCAAAAAGCTCTCCAAGGATGTCAGGGACAAGATTGTAGACCTACACAAGGCTGGAATGGGCTACAAGACCATCGCCAAGCAGCTTGGTGAGAAGGTGACAACAGTTGGTGCGATTATTCGCAAATGGAAGAAACACAAAAGAACTGTCAATCTCACTTGGCCTGGGGCTCCATGCAAGATCTCACCTCGTGGAGTTGCAATGATCATGAGAATGGTGAGGAACTACACGGGAGGATCTTGTCAATGATCTCAAGGCAGCTGGACCATAGTCACCAAGAAAACAATTGGTAACACACTACGCCATGAAGGACTGAAATCCTGCAGCTCCCGCAAGGTCCCCCTGTTCAAGAAAGCACATATACATGCCCGTCTGAAGTTTGCCAATGAACATCTAAATGATTCAGAGGACAACTGGGTGAAAGTGTTGTGTTCAGATGAGACCAAAATGGAGCTCTTTGGCATAAACTCAACTCGCCGTGTTTGGATGAGGAGGAATGCTGCCTATGACCCTAAGAACACCATCCCTACCGTCAAACATGGAGGTGGAAACATTATGCTTTGGGGGTGTTTTTCTGCTAAGGGGACAGGACAACTTCACCGCATCAAAGGGATGATGGACGGGGCCATGTACCGTCAAATCTTGGGTGAGAACCTCCTTCCCTCAGCCAGGGCATTGAAAATGGGTCGTGGATGGGTATTCCAGCATGACAATTACCCAAAACACACGGCCAAGGCAACAAAGGAGTGGCTCAAGAAGAAGCACATTAAGGTCCTGGAGTGGCCTAGCCAGTCTCCAGACCTTAATCTCATAGAAAGTCTGTGGAGGGAGCTGAAGGTTCGAGTTGCCAAACATCTGCCTTGAAGCCTTAATGACTTGGAGAAGATCTGTAAAGAGGAGTGGGACAAAATCCCTCCTGAGATGTGTGCAAACCTGGTGGCCAACTACAAGAAACGTCTGACCTCTGTGATTGCCAACAAGGGTTTTGCCACCAAGTACTAAGTCATGTTTTGCAGAGAGGTCAAATACTTATTTCCCTCATTAAAATGCAAATCAATATATAACATTTTTTCACATGCCTTTTTCTGGATTTTTTTGTTGTTATTCTGTCTCTCACTGTTAAATTTACCATTCAAATTATAGACTGATCATTTATTTGTCAGTGGGCAAACGTACAAAATCAGCAGGGGATCAAATACTTTTTTCCCTCACTGTATGTGCATAGATAAGAATTAGAAACTGAATTTGATTTGTTGAAATGTAAACTGAATCAAAACACAGAATATATAGACGATAAACATATACAGACAGGATAACTCTGCTATTATGAATTGTATATGTCATTGACAAAAACAAATATGTTTTCTTCGTGAACAAACATGTAATCAGCAAATTAAATCTAATTAGATACAGATAGTGGCTAAATGATCATCTAGGTCTCTTTTAAAAAATGCAGAGAATAACTAAAGTCTCATGGATTGTGTGCTGCACGTGCACCAGGGTAGAGTGCATTCGGGAAGTATTCAGACCCCTTCACTTACAGCCTTATTCTAAAATGGATTAAATTAATTGTTTCCCTCATCAATCTACACACAATACCCCATAATGACAAAGCGAAAACAGGTTTTTAGAAGTGTTTGCATTTCAGCCCTTTGCTATGAGACTCGAAATAGAGCTCAGGTGCATTCTGTTTCCATTGATCATCCTTGAGCTGATTGGAGTCTACCTTTGGGAAATTCAATTGATTGGACATGATTTGGAAATGCCCACACCTGTCTATATAAGGTCCCACAATTGACAGTGCATGTCAGAGCAAAAACCAAGCCATGTGATCGATGGAATTGTCCGTAGAGCTCCGAGACAGGATTATGTCAAGTCACAGATCTGGGGAAGGGTACCAAAACATTTCTGCAGCGTTGAAGGTCCCCAAGAACACTGTGGCCTCCATCATTCTTAAATGGTAGAAGTTTGGAACCACCAAGACTCTTCCTAGAGCTGGCCTCCCGGTCAAACTGAGAAATCGAGGGAGAAGAGCCTTGGTCAAGGATGTGACCAAGAACCCAATGGTCACTCTGACAGAGCTCCTGAGTTCCTCTGTGGAGATGGGAGAACCTTCCAGAAGGACAACCATCTCTGCAGCACTCCACCAATCAGGAGTTTATGATAGAGTGGCCAGATGGAAGCCACTCCTCAGTAAAAGGCACATGACAGCCCGCTTTGAGTTTGCCAAAAGGCACCTAAAGGACTCTCAGACCATGAGAAACAAGATTCTCTGGTCTGATGAAACCAACATTGAACTCTTTGGCCTGAATGCCAAGCATCACATCTGTAGGAATTTGGCACCATCCCTACGTTGAAGCATGGTTGTGGCAGCATCATGCTGTTGGGATGTTTTTCAGTGGCAGGGACTGGGAAACTAGTCAGGATTGAGGGAAAGATGAACAGAGCAAAGTACAGAGAGATCTTTGATGAAAACATGCTCCAGAGCGCTCAGGACCTCAGACTGGGGCGAAGGTTCACCTTCCAACAGGACAATGACGCTAAGCACACAGCCAAGACAAAAGCAGGAGTGGCTTTGTCTCTGAATGTCCTTGAGTTGCCCAGCCAGAGTCCGGACTTGAACCCGATCTAACATCTCTGGAGAAACCTGAAAATAGCTCTGCAGCGACGCTCCCCATCCAGCCTGACAGAGCTTGAGAGGATGGGAGAAACTCCACAGAAACATGTGTGCCAAGCTTGTAGCGTCATACCCAAGAAGACTCAAAGCTGTAATCACTGCTAAAGGTGCTACAACAAGTACTGAGTAAAGGGTCTGAATACTTATGTAAATCTCATATTTCAGTTTTTTGTTTTTAATATATTTTCAAACATTTCTGATGTTTTGTCATTATGGGGTATTGTGTATAGAGTGATGAGCGTAATTTCTTTTATTAATACATTTTAGAATAATGCTGTAACATAACAAAATGTGTAAAAAGTCAAGGGGTCTGAATACTTTCCAAATGCACTGTATATTGAAACGCCTGATGAAAAATATATGCTTTCCATTCTCTGTGAAATAATGGAGCAATAATGCAATTACAGCAGCAAGACCTGTTAGGGGTGCGCTATTGGTTTTCACCTAAAGTGTTCCATATTATCATATTATTAGGTTATAAACCCACTGTTCAATGGCCTGGAGCCAGCCACTTGCACAATCCAGGAGGTAATATTTCATTTAGACCTTAGTCCTTCAATAGCCTACTTCACATTGTCATAAGCGTGGCATGATGGATGTTTCAAGACATCACTGCAGCTGATGTCAAATCAGATCATAAGATCTAATGTAGTCAAAAGCTTTGACACACAATATGCTATTCAACTGCCGCTAAGTCACTTTTACCAGGAGCTAACTTCCTATGGCACCAGTCAAAGTATGTCAGTCTCTATTCCTATGCTCTAGGATAGAGGGTTCAAGTGAAATATTAGGACACTAAAGCAGGCCTCTCTGAACAGAGTTCAAATTGGACCGACAGTAGGCTACATACAGTAAGCTGTTTTGACAAATACAGACCTCCCCTGTGTCTTTCACTGAGGATATTTGACCGAACAATGCAACTATCTCATTTTGTCACTGTCCAGGGAGATAAAACAGGCTTTAATGGAGGACAGGGCTCTTACAGTGCAGCTTTAATCTAATCATGATCCATTGTGCAGTCAACCAGGCTTTTGTTAACTGGAAACAATCAGTATATAACATTGTTCTCTCGAAACAAACACGAGGGCCGATTCCCCACAGACCCTCAGAAACGCTGCAAGCCACTTAAAGAATAGTTGTGGACAAAACCCAGAAAAAGTTAGGATATTGTAGGAAGAGCACCAGCTTGAAAGGTTTTCTCAGCAGAAACGGGAATGTCTAAGGGCTATGTAGATAATTCCTAAGAGCCAGCCTGTGTTGCTGTTGACTAAAATAGCAAGTCATTCAGGGAATTTTGGGGCATATTTATTAAAGGTTTGTGTGTGCTAAATTGCAGCAAAAATGTTGCATTCTCTGCATTTTGCATAATGAATTGTAGGTAGTGTTAATGAATTGTAGGTAGTGACATTTTAAATAACATTTTAGTCATTTAGCAGACGCTGTTATCCAGAGCGACTTACAGGAACAATTAGGGTTAAGTGCCTTTCTCAATGGCACATCGGCAAATCTTTCACCTAGTCGGCTCTGGTATTCAAACCAGCTACCTTTCGGTTATTAGCCCAACAATCTTAACCGCTAGGCTACCTCCCTAGACATTAGGAGGGGCAAATGTTAAAACAAAGATAAAATGAGCAAAGGCACGCCATCTACAAGTTTCCTATAAATTGATTGTCCTTTTATAATCTTCGTCTTCTATTCTTTTCATTCCTGGATTTCCAATATTTATATTCATGAAATGCAGTGAGCATAATGCAGGGGTAAGGGCTTACACTACTAGTGCAATGATAATCTCAAATCTCACACATTAGCGGCCTTTACATTTCTGTTTACTGAATTTGCCCTTATTTGTGTGATAAAGAAGGCTACTTTGCTGTATTCCAAGGTTGGGGACTGCTTAGACTTTGTTACACGGTGCATGTGGTAGTTTTGGCAGCAAACTGGAGGGCGTTGCTGCTGTGAAAAGGACCAGCATTCATTGGGCTACTTGCGCGCCGTCTTTGGCACTCGTTAATATTGTACATGTGAACTGTTAATTGAGGTTTTATAAGAAATGCCAGCTGAATGCAATGTGTCAGTGACAGATAATGGTTGGCCTTTTGAATAGGTCCTGCTCACTGCAAGACAACAGGGGTTTGGAGTCTGAATCTATAAAAGGCGTAATTACTATGTGGAAAGCATACGCTTTAATAACATAAAGGTAGCTGCATTTCTCTTTCGATTAAGCCTCATGGAGAGAGCATAAGGGTTTGAGGCAGTTCCGGCCAGTCAGTTAAGAAGTCCCATTCTTCACATATCACCAGTTTGTTCTTTCAAATGAAAGTGAATTGAGTAGATAGCTAAGAGAATTGAAGGCCTTTATGTGGGCGGTTTCCTTGCAGTTTAATTAGTATAATAGATTTCTACAGCAGGGAGCATACGTGAGTCTGTCTCAGGCCATTGTGAGATCTTACATGAAATAACGAAGTAAGCACTTAATGAATGCTAGTAATCTAAAGGTCAGGATCAGAATCTGTCAGTATTCCATGCTAATATCACTACACAGCTAATTTAGAGAGGGGAAATAGGAACCCTATGCCAGCTTGAGTATGTTATTCCTAGGACCCAAGCAGAGTCAAGGGAAAAATACATAAGGTTACAGAGGTACACAGTGTTTCTCAGTGAAACCATCATTACCATGAGCAATGGTAGCAGTCACCAGCCATTACCTTAGCCATCCACTGTCATAAGGTGCACATTTCTCCAGTGAGGCAATGGGAGTTTGCTTCTGAATGCTGTATGTGTCCTCTGTTTTTACTCATCTCTCCATGCTCGCTAGGTGGGTGCTTCATCATCAGGGGAAGAGACCTGTCAATATTTTTCAGGAAAAAATCAATTGAGATTTTCAGGCCCCCCAAAACCTGTGAAAAGGATCAATGAAATATGATGACAGGGATGGCATTCTATGTCCTTGCAAATCCCTCTAATGATTCCTTTACTGTAACTGAAGATCCATCGAGCAGATTTCAATATGACTGAAATGACACCCAGAGTGGCTGCTATAGTTGGGAAAATCTCCCCTCTTACCCTGGCAGGAAGAGACAGACTATTTTGCCTTCTCAATACGGGCAAGTGGGGATTTGGATTTGTCCCGCCATAAAGGTTTATGGATGATTGAATGCGGATCATTGGAATCATGCGAATAGACTAGCTATCAGAGCCGTTGCCATTTTCTTCTACACAGATGGTCTTCAACCACTGAGAAATATGTAATCAATATTCTTCATTTATGCAAATAGACCAGGTCAGCTTTAAACAAATAAGGTGAATGACAGCTATTAAAATGTACTTTGCTTCAAGCTATAAGCTGTTTGCCAAGACCGGAAAAATCTATAGGACACTTCCATCACCTCAGGAATGTACTCCTATTGATAATGAATATGTGATGGATTTTAGATTCTCTACAGCTTAAAATTCTTAGGCAGTCATCCACCGAATCAACTTAACCCAATGAGTCCCACCGTAACGCCAGCATGTTTCGGCCTTCTAACCCCTTTTAAAAAATTGGGTGTTTAAGCTACAGATTTCTGGGTTGTACCATCGGAGGTATGAGATCCTGGTGGGGCCAGGGGTCAGGTATTTTTACAACAACGTCTGTGGAGTCCGAATGGTTTGCGCTGCAAACTATTAAAAGCTATCTATAAAAAGCTGAAACTTTCACGAACACGTACACATTTTGCTCTATGACGCCCACAAGCTACACAGGAACTGTTAGAAGGTAATGTCACGATCTCCGTGAGGAACAGACCTAGGTGTAGCGAGGTATCCAGTATACATTCTTTATTAATAACGTAACTGGCCAAAACAATAAACAAAATGAACGAAGATCGTAACGTTGAACATAACAATAAAACCAACAAAGCTATGATCAAACAATAACCCACAAAATCCTATAGAAAAACCCCAAACATATATATGGTTCCCAATTAGAGACAACGACACACAGCTGCCTCTAATTGGGAACCATTACCCTAACATAGATATACAACACCTAGAACAAAAAAAAACTACACCAAAAACGAAACTAAACACGCCAGCCTATAACTATCAGGCCTGAACGTGACAGTACTCTCCCCAAAGGCGTGGACTCTGACCGCGCCAAAAGTCCATTGGGGGGGTCTTCGGGTGGGCCTCCTTGTCCCAGGTGGCGGCTCCGGTGCCGGCCGTGCTGGCTCGGGATCCCACACCGGAGGCCCTGGGCTATTAGCCGGAACAGTTAGTTTTGGACTGGGGACCTTCTCTGGAGGTTCCGGACTGGGGACCTTCTCTGGAGGTTCGGGACTGGGAACCATCTCTGGATGTTCGGGACTGGGAACCATCTCTGGAGGTTCCGGACTGGGAACCATCTCTGGAGGTTCCGGACTGGGAACCTTCTCTGGAGGCTCCGGACTGGGAACCTTCTCTGGAGGCTCCGGACTGGGAACCTTCTCTGGAGGTTCCGGATTGTCGACGCGCACTGGGACTCATGATGCGCACTGGGACTCTGGTGCGGGGAGCAGAAACGGGCCGTACTGGGCTCATGACGCGCACTGGGACTCTGGTGCGGGGAGCAGGAACGGGCCGTACTGGGCTCACAACGCGCACTTGGACTCTGGTGCGGGGAGCAGGAACGGGCCGTACTGGGTTCACAGCACGCACAGGTATCCTGGAACGTGGAACAGAGACAGGACGTGCTGAGTCCACGACGGGCACAGGGATCCTGGAGTGTGGAACAGGGACAGGACGTGCTGAGTCCATGACGGGCACAGGGATCCTGGAGCGTGGAACAGGGACAGGACGTGCTGGGTCCACGACGGGCACAGGGATCCTGGAGCGTGGAACAGGGACAGGACGTGCTGGGTCCACGACGGGCACAGGGATCCTGGAGCGTGGAACAGGGACAGGACGTGCTGGGTCCACGACGGGCACAGGGATCATGGAGCGTGGAGCAGGGACAGGACGTGCTGGGTCCACGACGGGCACAGGGATCCTGGAGCGTGGAACAGGGACAGGACGTGCTGGGTCCACGACGGGCACAGGGATCCTGGAGCGTGGAGCAGGGACAGGACGTGCTGGACTCTATAAGCGCACAGGGGGCCTGGTGCGCAGAGCCGGAACAGGACGTGCTGGACTCTCTAAGCACACAGGGGGCCTGGTGCGCGGAGCCGGAACAGGACGTGCTGGACTCTCTAGGCGCACAGGGGGCCTGGTGCGCGGAGCAGGGACTGGATGTACTGGGCTATCTAAGCATACAGGGGACCTGGTGCATGGAGACCTCGCTCGCAGAGCCGGCACCACTCCTCCAGGTTGCACACTCACCCTAGCCCGACAGATAAGTGGCGCTGGAATTTCGCGCACCGGCCTATGCATGCGCACTGGAGACACCGTGCGCAAAACTCCAACGCTCCCTCCAGAAAGCACGAGGAGTTGGTTCAGGAGTCCATCCTGAACCGGCCAAACTCCCCATGTGCCCCCCCAAAAATGTTTTTTGGGGCTGCCTTTGGGGCTTCCTAGCCAGGCGAGTCCCAACATACTTTTCTTTCTCCGGGTTCCATACTCCATACAAATCCTCGTAACTGCTCCGCTCAGCCCCCGCTACTCCTTTCTCCCTGGGGTGACGATGCTCTGCCGTCTTCTCCCAAGGTCCCTTACCAGCCAAAATCTCCTCCCAAGTCCAGAACTCCCGGGTCTCTTGCTGCTTGGTCCTTTTGTGGTGGGTTATTCACTCACGATCTCCGTGAGGGACAGACCAAGGCGCAGCGAGGTATCCAGTATACATTCTTTATTAATAACGTAACTGGCCAAAACAATAAACAAAATGAACGAAGATCGTAACGTTGAACATAACAATAAAACCAACAAAGCTATGATCAAACAATAACCCACAAAATCCTATAGAAAAACCCCAAACATATATATGGTTCCCAATTAGAGACAACGACACACAGCTGCCTCTAATTGGGAACCATTACCCCAACATAGATATACAACACCTAGAACAAAAACCAAACCACCAAAAACAAAACTTAATACGCCAGCCTATAACTATCAGGCCTGAACGTGACAGGTAAGGGTTTTTTCTACATAAAAGATCATCAGAAATCCCAGGACATAGTGTCTATAATAATAAGCTCACATTTTTCCTGTCACAAACTCCACACAGTTGTGGCTGACTATTTGGATATTCATTTCTCACAGAGCAAACAATTTCAGAACTTACAGCATTCATATAAATTCATTTTTTGTAAGATTTTTGCTTTGGCAGACCTCATTTTTGTCAATAAAACTCACGAATGCAACTGTTTATGTCAAAACATTTTGTGTTCTACTTGTGGCCCTGGTTGTCCTGAAAATAAAATGGTCAAACACTGTTGTGAGGCTAAATATAAGGGCTGGACAAGCAGATAAATGAAAGTCAAATAAATGAAAAGCCGATCTTTGCTGGGGTCTTGGGACTGATATGGTTAAGAGCAATATCCTCCTACAAGGGACTCATGATTGTCTGTTTCACTCTGGCCATGCGCAACACTGTCAGAGCAAATGAAGTCAAACGGAGTCTTAATTACCACGATAAGTTGTTGCCCTCCAGCAAACCATCATACACTAAACAGCTGGGAATAATGTTTTGTATTACCTGAGGAATGCATTATTGGTTGGGTGACTGTCAAATAGCACAGTTGTTGAAGAACAGAGTGCCATGGCCACCCTGCTGTGAATGTGAATCTGTCAAACCCCAAGCGAGAGAACGATGCTGTATTTGTGCAGTTCTAATTTTGCATGGCATGTGATAACATTAGAAAACACTTTCAAAATCCATTCACTCGATTGGTCATGGCATGGACACGGGGATGCTGGCCCATGTTGACTCCAATGCTTCACACAGTTGTGTCAAGTTGGCTGGATGTCCTTTAGGTGGTAGACCATTCTTGAGACAAACAAGAATGGTCTAGAATGGACTTCCGGCGCCGACAGAAATGGCAGCCTCGCTTCACGTTCTCAGGAAACCATGCAGTATTTCGTTTTTTTATATATTACTTCTTACATTGTTACCCCGGGAAATATTAAGTTTTATTACATACAACCGGCAGGAACTATTGGATATAAGAGCAACGTCAACTTACCAACATTACCAACATTACGACCAGGAATAGGATTCTCTGTTTGCTACCCCAACTAGGACAATAGACTGGATAGCACCCGGCGACTCAAAACAACGGCGGCGCAGGAGAAGAGGGAAACACGCCGGTCTTTTGGTTAAGCTACGTCGACGGGCGCATCGTGCACCTCTCCCGAGTATTTTAATCGCCAATGTACAGTCTCTGGACAACAAAGTAGACGAAATCAGATCAAGGGTTGCCTTTCAGAGAGACATCCGAGACTGCAACGTTCTTTGCTTCACGGAAACATGGCTCACTCAGGAACCGTTATCAGAGTCGGTACAGCCACCTGGTTTCTCCACACATCGCGCCGACAGAAACAAACATCTATCGGGTAAGAAGAAGGGTGGGGGTGTGTGTCTTATGATTAACGAGAGACGTGGTGTGATCATAACAACATACAGGAACTCAAGCCCTTTTGTTCACCTGACATAGAATTCCTTACAATCAAATGCAGACCGCAATATCTACCAAGAGAATTCTCCTCGATTATAATCACAGCCGTGTACATCCCCCCTCAAGCTGACACATCGACGGCACTGAAAGAAATTCACTTCACTCTAGGTAAATTGGAAACCACATATCCTGAGGCTGCATTTATTGTGTCTGGGGATTTTAATAAGGCTAATTTGAAAACAAGGTACCCGAAATTTTACCAGCATATCGAATGTGCCACCCGGGCTGGTAAAATCCTGGATCATTGTTATTCCAACTTCCGTGATGCATACAAGGCCATTCTCCGCCCTCCTTTCGGCAAGTCTGACCATGACTCCATTTTGTTGCTCCCAGCCTACAAACAGAAACTAAAACAGGAAACGCCCGTTCTCAGGTCTGTTCAACGCTGGTCCGACCAATCTGATTCCATGCTGCAAGATTGCTTCGAGCACGTGGACTGGGATATGTTCCGGATAGCATCTGACAACAACATTGATGTATATGCTGATTCGGTGAGCGAGTTTATTAGCAAGTGCATTGGTGATTGTACCCATAGCAAATATTAAAACCTTCCCCAACCAGAAACCGTGGATTGATGGCAGCATTCACAAAACTGGAAAGCGTGAACCACTGCTTTTAACCAGGGTAAGGCTACCGGAAACATGACTGAATACAAACAGTGTAGCTATTCCCTCCGCAAGGCAATCAAACAAGCTAAGCGTCAATATAGAGACAAAGTAGAGTCACAATTCAGCGGCTCAGACACAAGAGGAATGTGGCAGGGTCTACAGTCAATCACGGACTACAAAAAGAAAACCAGCCCTGCTATGGACCATGACGTCCTGCTCCCAGACAAACTAAACAACTTCTTTGCTCGCTTTGAGGACAATACAGTGCCACCCACACGGCCTGCTACCAAAACCTGCGGGCTCTCCTTCACCGCAGCCAATGTGAGAAAATTTAAATGTGTTAACCCTCGCAAGGCTGCCGGCCCAGATGGCATCCCTGGCCGTGTCCTCAGAGCATGCGCAGACCAGCTGGCTGGTGTGTTTACGGACATATTCAATCAGTCCCTATCCCAGTCTGCTGTTCCCACATGCTTCAAGAGGGCCACCACTGTTCCTGTTCCCAAGAAAGCTAAGGTAACTGAGCTAAATGACTATCGCCCCGTAGCACTCACTTCCGTCATCATGAAGTGCTTTGAGAGATTAGTCAAGGATCATATCACCTCCATCCTGCCAGACACCCTGGACCCACTCCAATTTGCTTACCGTCCCAATAGGTACACAGATGACGCAATCGCAACCCATCTGGACAAGAGGAATACTTATGTAAGAATGCTGTTCATCGACTACAGCTCAGCATTTAACACCATAGTTCCCTCCAAGCTCGTCATTAAGCTCGAGACCCTGGGTCTCAACCCAGCCCTGTGCAACTGGGTCCTGGACTTCCTGACGGCCCCAGGTGGTGAGGATAGGAAACAACATCTCCACCCCGCTGATCCTCAACACTGGGGCCCCACAAGGGTGCGTTCTCAGCCCTCTCCTGTACTCCCTGTTTACCCATGACTGCGTGGCCAAGCACGCATCCAACTCAATCATCAAGTTTGCTGACGACACTACAGCTTGATTACCAACAACGATGAGACGGCCTACAGGGAGGAGGTGAGGGCCCTCGGAGTGTGGTGTCAGGAAAATAACCTCTCACTCAATGTCAACAAAACTAAGGAGATGATCGTGGACTTCAGGAAACAGGAGAGGGAGCACCCCCCTATCCACATCGAGGGGACAGTAGTGGAGAAGGTGGAAAGTTTTAAGTTCCTCGGCGTACACATCACGGACAAACTGAATTGGTCCACCCACACAGACAGCGTGGTGAAGAAGGCGCAACAGCGCCTCTTCAACCTCAGGAGGCTGAAGAAATTCGGCTTGTCACCAAAATCACTCACAAACTTCTACAGATGCACAATCGAGAGCATCCTGTCGGGCTGTATCACCGCCTGGTACGGCAACTGCTCCGCCCACAACCGTAAGGCTCTCCAGAGGGTAGTGAGGACTGCACAACGCATCATCGGGTAAACTACCTGCCCTTCAGGACACCTACACCACCCGATGTCACAGGAAGGCCAAAAGATCATCAAGGACAACAACCACCCGAGCCACTGCCTGTTCACCCCGCTATCATCCAGAAGGCGAGGTCAGTACAGGTGCATCAAAGCTGGGACCGAGAGACTGAAAAACAGCTTCTACCTCAAGGCCATCAGACTGTTAAACAGCCATCACTAACATTGAGTGGCTGCTGCCAACATACTGACTTAAATCTCTAGCCACTTTAAACATAGGAATTGGATGTAACAATGTATCACTAGCCACTTTAAACAATTTTGTATGTTTACATATCCGACATACTCATATCAAATGTATACACTGTACTCTAAACCATCTACTTAATCTTGCCTATGCCGTTCGGCCATCGACCCAAATCTCTAGCCACTTTAATAATTATAATTGGATGAAATAATGTATCACCAGCCACTTTAAACAATGCCATTTATATAATGTTTACATATCCTACATTACTCACCTCATATATATATGTGTATATACTGTACTCCATACCATCTACTGCATCTTGCCTATGCCGGTCAGCCATCGCTCATCCATATATTTATATGTACATACTCGTATTCATTCCTTTACTCTTGTGTGTATAAGGTAGTTGTTGTGAAATTTTAGTTTACTTGTTAGATACTACTGCATGGTCGGAACTAGAAGCACAAGCATTTCGCTACACTCGCATTAGCATCTGCTAACCATGTGTATGTGACAAATAACATTTGATTTGATTTGATTTGAAACTGTTGAGCATGAAAACCCCGGCAGTGTCGCAGTCCTTGACACAAACCGGTGCGCCTGGCACCTACTTCAATACCCTGTTCAAAGGCACTTAAATCTTTTGTCTTGCCCATTCACCCTCTGAATGGCACACATACACAATCCATGTCTCAATTGTCTCAGGTTTAAAAATACTTCTTTAATCTGTCTCCTCCCCTTCATCTACACCAGGGGTCTCTAACAGGTCGATCGCGAGCTACCAGTTACTCGGAGCCCACCTATGAGTGGCTCGCCAAACAACTCTGAAAGTACATGCAATTGTCACGTGTTCCACCGCAAACTGTCAAAAACCAATCTAACAAGTATCAGACACCGCACCATTGACATAATCCCACATTTGGTTAGCCACTATTGGCTTAGTAAGCCAAACCTAACACAATATCTGCCAATTAATTTCCAGCAATATTGCCCCTGTCTGTCTGTGGTGCGTGCGTTTGTTTGTTTATCACTCTGTGTGTAGCCAGTTGATGTGGGTTGACAGAAATACTCAATTAAATGTTAACTGCAAAGTAGGCTTACCTGGCAGAAGTATATCATAAGTATATAATTTGTATCTATTATTTGTTATTTGCTAAATGTATCATGAAATGAGCAGCAGTAGGCCTACAGAACCTTCGCTAGACTAGCCCATTCCATGCTGACTAGACCGTTGATTTTGTCCATCCACACCAGATGTGATCGGGACACGCATGTGGAAATATCACAACGAACTCTGAACCAACTATATTAATTTGGTGACAGGTCGAAACGCATGAAAAACTCATGGCCATTTAGCTAGCTTGCAGATGCTAGCTATTTTGTCCTGGGACATAAACATTGGGTTGTTATTTTACCTGAAATGTGCATGGTTTTCTACTACGACAATTAATCCACAACTAAAAGGGTAAAACTTGTTTGTTTCTAGTAATCTCTTCTCTTTCCGTCATCTTATTCTGACTTTATATGGTGGTTGGCAACCAACTTTAAGGTGCATTACCACCACCAACTGGACTGGAGTGTGGACCTCAGTTAATCTTTCAATCACCCATGTGTACATACAGTGCATTCGGAAAGTATTCAGACCTCTTCCCTTTTTCCACATTTTGTTACGCTATAGACTTATTCTAAAATGGATTAAATAACAAATGTTCCTCATTAATCTACACACAATACCCCATAATGACAAAGCAAAAACCGTTTATTTTAAATTTTTGCAAAATTATTAGAAATACAAACAGAAATACCTTATTTACATAAGCATTCAGACCCTTTGCTATGAGATTTGAAATTGAACTCAGGTGCATCCTGTTTCCATTAATCATCCTTGAGATGTTTCTACAACTTGATTGGAGTCCACCTGTGGTAAATTTAACAGATTTCTGACATGATTTGGAAAGGCACACACCTGTCTATATAAGGTCCCACAGTTGACAGTGCATATCAGAGCAAAAAACAAAACATGAGGTCGAAGGAACTGTCCATAGAGCTCCGAGACAGGATTGTGTCGAGGCACAGATCTGGGAAAGGGTACCAAAACATTTCTGCAGCATTGAAGGTCCCCAAGAACACTGTGTCCTCCATCATTCTTAAATGGAAGAAGGTTGGAACCCCCAAGACTCTTCCTAGAGCTGGCCGCCCGGCCAAACTGAGAAATCAGGGGAGAAAGGACTTGGTCATGGAGGTGACCAAGAACCCAATGGTCACTCTGACAGAGCTCTAGATTTCCTCTGTGTAGATGGGAGAATCTTCCAGAAGGACAACCATTCAGGCCTTTATGGTAGAGTGACCAGACAGAAGCCACTCCTCAGTAAAAGGCACATGACAACCTGCTTGGAGTATGAGAAACAAGATTATCTGGTCTAAAGAAACCAAGATTGAACTCTTTGGCCTGAATGCCAAGCGGCACCTCTGGAGGAAACATGGCACCATCCCTACGGTGAAGCATGGTGGTGGCAGCATCATGCTGTGAGGATGTTCTTCAGTGGCAGGGACTGGGAGACGGTTCACCTGCCAACAGGACAATGACCCTAAGCACACAGCCAAGACAACGCAGGAGTGGCTTCGGGACAAGTCTCTGAATGTCCTTGAGTGGCCCAGCAAGAGTCAGACTTCAACCCGATCGAACATCTCTGGAGAGACCTAAATATAGCTGTGCAGTGACTCTCCCCATCCAACCCGACAGAGCTTGAGAGGATCTGCAGAGAAGAATGGAAGAAACTCTCCAACTACAGGTGTGCCAAGCTTGTAACGTTATGGTCAGCATGTTAGATGGCACATTCCTCAATTTCTAGATGTGCAATTAAAGGGGAATTACATTTTAAAACTCTTCCAGACCTAATATGTTTTTCTCCTGATATGATTTAACCATTGACATGGACTCAGAACATCTAATTTCATTGTTTGTTTCTCTATGAACAATTGTAATTTTTAAGAAAAATTATTCTGTAAGATATACAACAGATTATTTTAACCTTTATTTTACCAGATATGTTGACAGAAAACATTACATTCTCTTACACTAAGGACCCGGGGAAGAGTTGCAGGGGAGAGGAGAAGAGCAGAATTTGCCTATTTGAAAGATATAATTTTTTTTTTTTAAGTAGCTTTTTTTTAAGTAGCTCTCATGCTAGAAAAGGTTGGAGACCACTGATCTACACTGATTGATGTGGATTTAACAAGTGACATCAACAAGGGATCATAGCTTTCACCTGGATTCACCTGGTCAGTCTATGTCATGGAAAGAGTTCTTAATGTTTTGTATACTCAGTGTATGTGGATGAGGCTAAATGATAATTTACTTGTATGATATGCAGGGAAGTTTCTTCTTGGCCACTTGGGTGAAACTGAAATAGTTTGTTTCCCTAAACTTCCCCTCAGTCCCCCCAGACAAGAATAGAGCTTCATCATCCATGATCCTCTATAAGCTGGCCCAGAGGCTGGCCACAGCACTTTCAAAGCTAGAGCATTTGGCTTTGTTTGAAGATTTTGCAATTGTACAATGGCCATTTAGGATGGGTAAACATACTTTATGGGACGTCTCTGGGAAAAAGGACCTTTCTCAGTGGTAACTGTGGGTTCCCTAAGAGTTCCAAGCACTCGTAAAAATTGGCAATTGTTGTACTTAGGCATGCTAGGGAGAGAAGTAAGAATGTTTGTCTGGCTGCCTTTGCTTTCTCACTACAGAGATGTGTGGAATGATATGAAAAAATGTGTACAGGGAGAAATAGGGAAAATAGCCCCTTATCTCACAACCCTCCCCCATGGTTTCTGCAATAGCTACTCTTAGAGAACTGCCTGTGGTGATGTTACACGTTGTGATGATCGTCAATGCTGACTGAAGTAGTGAAGGGAAGCTAGGGAAGTGGTAGAAATTGGATTTCAATGTCCTTAGGGTTCACAACACAAAGGTTTAAGCATTGTTTCTGATGTTTCCACAACTCAATAAGCAACTGCTCTAGATTACTTCATAATCAAACAAAAGCCTTTGTGAGGATCAGGCGTTGAGTGGCTAATCTGTCTTTGCCATCCGTACTGTTAGCTGACGTTCAATCGCCGGAAAATAAATGGGATGAACTGAAAGCATATATATCCTACCAATGGGACATAAAAAAACGTTAATATCTTATGTTTAACCGAGTTGTGGCTGAACGACGACATTAATAACATACAGCTGGCGGGTTACACACTCAATCGGCAGGAAAGAACAGAAACCTCTGGTAAGACACGGGGCGGGGAAGTATGCATATTTGTAAACAACAGCTGGTGCACGAAATCTAAGTAGGTCTCAAGGTTTTGCTCGCCTGAGGTCGAGCATCTCATAATAAGCTGTAGACCACACGATCTACCTATAGAGTTTTCCTCTGTATTTTTCGTAGCTGTTTACATACCACCACAGTCAGAGGCTGGCACTAAGACTGCACTGAATGAGCAAACAAGAAAACGCTCACCCAGAGGCTGCGCTCCTAGTAGCCGGGGACTTTAATGCAGGGATGCAGGGAAATCCGTTTTACCAAATTTCAATCAGCACCTTTACTCCACACACAGAGACGCATACAAAGCTCTCCCTCGCTCTCCATTTGGCAAATCTGACCATCATTCTATCCTCCTGATTCCTGCTTACAAGCAAAAATTAAAGCAGGAAGCACCAGTGACTAGATCAATAAAAAAGTGGTCAAATGAACCAGATGCTAAGCTTTAGGACTGTTTTGCTAGCACAGACTGGCATATGTTCCGGGATTCCTCCGATGGCGTTGAGGAGTACACCACATCAGTCATTGTCTTCATCAATAAGTGCATCGATGATGTCGTCCCCACAGTGACTGTACGTACATACCCCAACCAGAAGCCATGGATTACAGGCAACATTTGCACTGAGCTAAAGGGTAGAGCTGCCACTTTCAAGGAGTGGGACTCTGACCCGGAAGCTTATAAGAAATCCCGCTATGCCCTCCTACGAACCATCAAACAGACAAAGTGTCAATACAGGACTAAGATCGAATCGTACTACACCGGCTCTGATGCATGTTGGATGTCGCAGGGCTTGCAAACTATTACAGACTACAAAGGGAAGCACAGCCGAGAGCTGCCCAGTGACATGAGCCTACCAGACGAGCTAAATAACTTTTATGCTCACTTTGAGGCAAGTAACACTGAAACATGCATGAGAGCATCAGCTGTTCCGGCCGACTGTGTGATCACGCTCTCCGCAGCCGATGTGAGTAAGACCTTTAAACATGTCAACATTCAGGCCGCAGGGCCAGACGGATTACCAGGACGTGTACTCCGAGCATGCGCTAAACAACTGGCAAGTGTTTTCACTGATATTTTCAACCTCTCCCTGTCTGAGTCTGCAATACCAACATGTTTCAAGCAGACCACCATAGTCCCTGTGACCAAGACCACTAAGGTAACATGCCTAAATGACTACCGACCCATAGCACACGTCTGTAGCCATGAAGTGCTTTGAAAGGCTGGTCATGGCTCACATCAACACTATTATCCCAGAAATCCTAGACCCACTCCAATTTGCATACCGCACCAACAGATCCACAGATGATGCAATCTCTATTGCACTCCACACTGCCCTTTCCCACCTGGACAAAAGGAACACCTGTGTGAGAATGCTACAGATCAGCGTTCAACACCATAGTGCCCTCAAAGCTCATCACTAAGCTAAGGACCCTGGGACTAAACACCTCCCTCTGCAAATGGATCCTGGACTTCCTGACGGGCCGCCCCCCAGGTGGTAGGGGTACGTAACAACACATCCGCCACGCTGATCCTCAACACAGGGGCCCCTCAGGGGTGCGTGCTCAGTCCCCTCCTGTACTCCCTGTTCACTCAAGACTGCACGGCCAGGCACGACCAACACCATCATTAAGTTTGCTGATGAAACAACAGGGGTAGGCCTGATCACAGACAACGATGAGACAGCCTATAGGGAGGAGGTCCGAGACCTGACCATGTGGTGCAAGGACAACAACCTCCCCCTCAATGTGATCAAGACAAAGGAGATGATTGTGGACTACAGGAAAAGGAGGACCGAGCACGCCCCCATTCTCATCGACGGGGCTGTAGTGGAGCAGGTTGAGAGCTTCAAGTTCCTTGGCATCCACATCACCAACAAACTAACATGTTCCAAGCACACCAAGACAGTCGTGAAGAGGACACGACAAATCCTATTCCCCCTCAGGAGACTGAAAATATTTGGCATGGGTCCTCAGATCCTCAAAAGGCTTTACAGGTGCACCATCAAGAGCGTCCTGACTGGTTGCATCACTGCCTGGTATGGCAACTACTCTGCCTCCGACCGCGAGGCACGCATGTATATAGCCCTGCTATTGTTTTTTACTGCTACTCTTTAATTATTTATTATTCTTATCTATTACTTTTATTAGGTATTTTCTTAAAACTGCATTGTTGTAAGTAAGCATTTCACTGTAAGGTTTATACCTGTTGTACTAGGTGCAAGTGACAAATACAATTTGATTCGTAGTTCAATAAATCATTTTGATTATGAAGCAGCAGCATGAAAAAGCACAATGATAAGACTAGACACACCAACTTTTATTTTACCCTTATTTTACCACATGATTTGGCTTGGAACACATCATCTTCTACCTGGAGAAGAGTTGCAGGGGTTGAATGATTCGTATGGAGAGGGGTTGAATGAGTCAGTTGGAAGCTGGAGATAATTACTGTAGGTGGCCAAGGTAGTATGAGAAGCCAGATTAGGAATTTAGCTTTGACACTGGGGTTAACCTTTTACTCTTGCAACAAGTGCCATGGCTACTTTAATGACCACAGGGATTATGGACATCTGTTTAATGTCTCATTCGAAGGACGGCACCTTATGCAGTTTAGTTACCCCCCAATAGTCCTGTTTTATGGCCCCCCAACACCACATTCAGCATATTCTTTTCTCCCATCCAAGAATTGACCAGGCCCTGCCCTGCTTAGTTTCAGAGGCAAGCAATCAGTAGGATGCAGGGTGGTGTGGCTGCTGGCAATCCCTCTGCAATGTCTTACAACAGGTTGCTTACTTTCTTATAGCAATGTATTATGTCTAGGAATCTATGGTGTGTGTCTGGAGTCCTGGTCAGGTTCCATGGTCAGGTCAAAATCTTAATTATTAGAGATGTTTCCTCATTATCAGATGGGGTAACTGCTTATGATTTATTTTCTGTCACGGAAGGGAACAAGACGTTATAGCAGCCTTAGCGTGGCCCTCCTCAGGAGTTGGCAAGGGAAGAGTTCAATGTCGTCACTATAGTTTATAATGTTGGGAGGCTCAACTTTCACTCCTGTTGAGTGACATGTATTTTAGCCATTTGGCATTATAGTTGATCATCTTCAGTTTGGTGTATTTAAATAGTTGTTTTACTGACGCTTTTTTATCCCCCTGTTCAAGATGGAACTAAGATAACCTATCATAATACAATGTTGCCTCTGTTTTGTTTTCAACAAGTGTACTGTGAACCCACATAACACTGTGTTATTAGAGTGAAATCTTCAAGGGTATGCTTTTTATTCAACCTGATCGGCAGCCTGATAATGAAATATGCACTATACTGTACAACATGATCAACACATATGTGAATCACACACTACCTTCCGTTGAAGTCTCCATTCTCTGAACAGCTGGAAGAACACCTTATGAGGTAACATCATCTTTTCAAACGCACGGAGCATTGTGATAAACAAATGGTGATATCTATTGATTGGATGGTTATCCACTGAGCTTCACCTCCCCCCACAGGTTTTGGATTTTCTCATTTGCTGCGGTGGGCTCCCTGCCTGTACCACAACAGCCTTGCTGTGTTTCTGTTAGCATCAAAATGCAATGCTACACACTGGAGGGTTTGTCTGGATCACACCGAATGGCTGTGAATTTTAAACACAGGATTAGAGGCTTCTGAGAGAGAGGCACAGGGGAGCAGCACAGTCAGTTGAGTGCTAATTTGATTCATTTTTTTACAAACAGCCACAGCAATTCAGCGTTTGGAGGCTGCCTCACCTAAATCACAGAGCACCAGGACCAAATGTTCTTTCCAAAATGAAATTATCTGACCGTGGTGAACGATCTGCTTTGCATATCACAAAATTAGCCAAATGTTCACACCATTGAAGTCTTCAGGGTGTAAATGTGTTATTGGTCAGACAGACCGATAAAGAGCCAAATACTCAAGTTGACACATTTTGTAGAATTCAAACTTCACTGGTTTCTGTTATCAATACAAAGAATATAGATAATGGCTTATTGTTTCAGCACAACCTTTTTTTTTATCCTGTGCAATGATTCTAAAACCATGACTCCTTGCCTTAGACACAGGAAGGTCAACAACTTTGTATACATTTTGAGATCATATCTGGTTGTGCATTCCTTTATTAAATGTACCGCAACACAGACCCAGTAATTCATGTACCATGAACTATAGTGTGTGGGTGTGAGCACACCATAATTTTCCTTTTTATCAAAAACTATTTCGTAATGTACTGTTTTCCCAGGTGGAGAGCTTTATGAAACATCCCCTTATGAACCTGTGATGGCTGCTCGCTACCCTGATGCATTCCGTCTCGCTTCCATTATCTCAGGTAAGAACAATCATTTAATGTTAAAATTCTTTTGATTCCACAATGACTATTCCATGTTAAAAGACTATGAAGATACACTATATACAGAGCCATCGGAAAGTATTCAGACCCCTTGACTTTATCCACATTTTGTTACATTACAGCCTTATTCTAAAATGTATTAAATAATAAAAAGATCCTCAGCAATCTACACACAATAGTCCATAATGACAAAGCGAAAACAGGTTTTTAGAAATGTTTGCAAATGTATATATAAAAAAACAACTAAAATACCTTATTTACTTAAGTATTCAGACCCTTTGCTATGAGATTCAAAATTGAGCTCAGGTGAATCCTGTTTCCATTGATCATCCTTGAGATGTTTCTATAACTTGACCTGTGGTACATACAATGGTACATACAATTGATTGGAAATGATTTGGGAAGGCACATACCTGTATATGTAAGGTCTCACAGTTGACAGTGCATGTCAGAGCAAAAACCAAGCCATGAGGTCGAATGAATTGTCCATAGAGCTCAGAGACAGCATTGTGTCAAGGCACATATCTGGGGAAGGGTACCACAATATTTCTGCAGCATTGAAGGTCTCCAAGAACACTGTGGCCTCCATCATTCTTAAATGGAAGAAGGTTGCCACCAAGGAACCACCAAGACTCTTCCTAGAGCTGTCCGCCCGGCCAAACTGAGAAATCGGGGGAGAAAGGCCTTCCTCAGTGATGTGATCAAGAACCCGATGGTCACTCTGACAGAGCTCTAGAGTTCCTCTTTGGTAATGGAAGAACCTTCCAGAAGGACAACCATCTCTGCAGCACTCCACCAATCAGGCCTTTATGGTAGTGGCCAGATGGAAGCCACTCCTCAGTAAAAGGAACATGACAGCCCGCTTTGAGTTGGCCAAAAGGCACCTAAAGACTCTCAGACCATGAGAAACAAGATTTTCTGGTCTGAATAAACAAAGATTGAACTCTTTGGCCTGAAAAGCCAAGCGTCTGGGACTGGGAAACTAGTCAATATCGAGGGAAAGATGAACGGAGCAAAGTGCAGAGAGATCATTGATGAAAACCTGCTCCAGAGCACTCAGGACCTCAGTCTGGGGGCTAAGGTTCACCTTACAACAGGATAACGACCCTAAGCACACAGCCAAGACAAAGCAGGAGTTGCTTCGGGACGAGTCTCTGAATGTCCTTGAGTTGCCCAGCCAGAGTCTGGACTTGAACCCAATCTAACATCTCTGGAGAAACCTGAAAATTGCTCTGCAGCAATGCTCCCCATCCAACCTGACAGAGTTTGAGAGGATCTGCAGAAAAGAATGGGAGAAACTCCCCAAATACAGGTGTGCCAAGCTTGTAGTGTCATACCGAAGAAGACTCTAAGCTGTAATCGCTGCCAAAGGTGCTTCAACAAAGTACTGAGTGAAGGGTCTGAATACTTATGAAAATGTGATATTACATTTTTTTTTATACATTTGCAAACATTTATAAAAAAAGTTAAATATTTGTCATTATGGGGTATTGTGTGTAGATTGATAAAAAAAAACAGATGACTCCATTTTAGGCTGTAAGCAGTGGTGGTCAGTGCCGTTTAAGATGAGGGAGGACATTTTTTTCTATTACAGCATATTGGATGACTGTCATTCATATTCCATTCACCCAGTTCAATGTAACAGCGATAGGTTTAGGCTACTATTTGATACTCATATTTTCCCTTCCCCCATCATGAGGTTGCTACAACCTAGCCCAGTTGTTTCCAATCCTGGTCCTGGGGACCAAAAGGGGGGTGCACATTTTTGTTTTTGCCCTAGCACTACACACCTGATTGAAATCATCAAAGGGTTTATATTTATAATATAACTAATGTGTTAGTAAACCCACTACAATCATGCAGTAATATTACAGCAGTTACACCGGTGGACCCCGGTGGCAATATATTTGTAAAACCAAAAGCTTACCATGACTTGAAAGAGTTCCAATGCTTTGTTGGAAAGTCATAGCCAGCTAGCTAAAATAACATCCCTCTGTTTGAGTAGGGTGTTTCAGTAGACTAAACTAGCTAGCTGCATTTGCTAGCTAAGTAAGTGAAACTGAAAGTTAAAAAAAACGACCAAATCTCTTGTTAAACTGTTCAACTACTGTCTTTCTCTCTCTTTGAGTCAACTACTCACCACATTTTATGCACTGCAGTGCTAGCTAGCTGTAGCTAATACTTTCAGTACTAGATTCATTCTCTGATCCTTTGATTGGGTGGACAACATGTCAGTTCATGCTGCAAGAGCTCTGATAGGTTGGAGGACGTACTCCGGAGGTTGTCATAATTACTATGTAAGTCTATGGAAGGGGGTAAATAACCATGAGCCTGCTGGGTTTTGTATTGAAGTCAATGCACCCAGAGGAGGACGGAAGCTAGCTGTCCTCCGGCTACACCATGGTGCTCCCCTACAGAGTGCTGTTGAGGCTACTCTAGACCTTCTTTGCAAAATAGTCTGTTTTAATAAATTATTTGATGACATGATTATATTTAGTATAATGTTATCTAAAAAATATAACTTTTTAAATGTTTTATTTTTATGAAATTCACTGAGGAGGATGGTCCTCTGCTTCGTCCTCTGAGGAGCCTCCACTGGCCTTAACGTAACAAAATGTGGAAAAAGTCAAGGGGCACTGTACATGAACCGCCTATTGAGAAGCGCTTGTTAAGTAAATCAGGTGTTAAATTAGGTGGAAAGGAGACTAGATTGCCACTTTCAGTAAATATGATGGATTCCACTTTATATTCCTTAGTTCACCAAGGGGGTCTTGCTTACGTAATCCCATATATCTCCCTCCGTATTCCCATCTATTGATTTTCCATTCAGTTTGATTTCTGTTTACTAATTAAACAGCAAGTATTCATCAAGGGAACTATTGCTCAAATTTAATTTACTGGTTATTACTGAAAGGGCATTACAAATCAATGAAGATCTTATTATAAGACACAGCTACAATGTCTATTACACTAAGGGCTCTATTTTAACAAACCTAATACAATGGTAAATCTTAGTGCTGGTGTCAGATTTTTTTTGGTGCTATTTTACATCCAGAATATGTGCAGAGTAGCTGGAGGTGGCACGCAAGTTCTGGGTTTTGATGAATGAACAAGTTGTGAGTGTGTCGAGGCTTGACACCTCACTGGCCAATCAGAACGTGCTCCATGGCTAAATATGTGGTTGCTTCAAGTTGTGTCTTATGTATTGCCTTGTCATCATCTCCAATTCGATTGTAGTCTGTTATAGCCTAGTTTGTTAAATGGCCTGCCCCATACTTGCTAAATATGTTGAACATGTTTGCAGTCCACATTGTTCTTTTATTTTTTCTTTATTTAACCTTTATTAACTAGGCAAGTCAGTTAAGAACAAATTTTTATTTACAATGACGGCCTACACCGGGCAAACCCAGTTGATGCTGGGCCAATTGTGTGCCGTCCTATGGGACTCCCAATCACGGCCGGTTGTGATACAGCCTGGATTCAACCCAGGGTGTCTGTAGTGACGCCTCAGCACTGAGATGCAGTGCCTTAAACCGCTGCACCACTCGGGAGCCCTGAGTGCATTCCTTCAATATGGAAATACATTGTTAAACATACACTACCGTTCAAAAGTTTGAGGTCACTTAGAAATGTCCTTGTTTTTGAAAGAAAAGCAATTTTTTGGTCCATTAAATAACATCAAATTGATCAGAAATACAGTGTAGACATTGTTAATGTTGTAAATGACTATTGTAGCTGGAAACCTCAGTTTTTTTTATGGAATATCTACATGGGCGTACAGAGGCCCATTATCAGCAACCATCACTCCTGTGTTCCAATGGTACTTTGTGTTAGCTAATCCAAGTTTATAATTTTAAAAGGCTAATTCATCATTAGAAAACCCTTTTGCAGTTATGTTAGCACAGCTGAAAACTGTTGTTCTGATTAAAGAAGCAATAAAACTGGCCTTCTTTAGACTAGTTGAGTATCTGGAGCCATCTGGTCCAAAATGTCCAGAAACTAAGACCTTTCTTCTGAAACTCGTCAGTCTATTCCTGTTCTGAGAAATGAAAGCTATTCCATGCGAGAAATTGCCAAGAAACTGAAGATCTCGTACAACGCTGTGTACTACTCCCTTCACAGAACAGCGCAAACTGGCTCTAACCAGAATAGAAAGAGGAGTCGGAGGCCCCGGTGCACAACAGAGCAAGAGGTACATTAGAGTGTCTAGTTTGAGAAACAGACGCCTCACAAGTCCTCAACTGGCAGCTTCATTAAATAATACCTGCAAAACAAGAGTCTCAACGTCTACAGTGAAGAGGCAACTCCGGGATGCTGGCCTTCTAGGAACTCTTCGGTAGGAGATGTTTGTCCTATCCATTGAATATAGTTTATTAAATAGTATACACTAATCCTACAATAGGCCTAGTTATAACAAACAGTTAACTAATCTGGCTTCAACATGGAAATATTTGTCTACACAAATTGCATTCGCATGCTATACATTTTCGAGCCATGGACAATTGGACAAAAGTTAAGAAGATTAGCCTACCATATCTGTTGATATGGCCTGTTACTGACTTTGCCACGTGAAAGGTAAACAAGAAAACAGGCAAATGGCTTAGGCTCCAAGCGGATTCAGCACCAAGGACAGGGATCGGAATTCATGCGATTTGACGGTTAGATCCAACAGAAATGTAAAGAAAGTCTGTTGACTGTTTTGCTGCTTGTGATATTTTAATAAAACATTGGTTATAGGCTACTGATTAGGCTACTGTGCGCCTCGTCTGGCAAAATCGATGCCATAACAAATTGCGTTACAGCTATGACAAGCTTTTGGTGAGTCTTAAATAGCAGAGCCCTAGCTTTTACAAGTTGAAACTAGCTCCGCCTTAATGCCAGCCGGAAATAGAGCCCTGAGAGAGAATATCGCCCCCAAAAAAATATATATTAAAAAAAAGGTGAAATATGAGGACTGCGGGCCATTTCCACAACTATAAGAGATATAAGCCACAGTCACTTGAACATTCAATCACTTCCGTTCTCCAGATCCTGCAGAAATTGCCGGAGGATTATCGAGCCTCATTTGCAGAGCAGAGATGCCACATTTGCTTTTCCTGGCCGATGTATAATGCTTTGTTTTATATCTTGGAGGTACAAGAAAGACACGCTTTCTGCATAATCCCTTTAGCTTGAAGTCAGCAAACGACATCGGTTGTTTGAAAATATACTGGTTTGATCTATCAAAAAGGAGAGCACCCGACAAAATATAAATTGGAAGTGGCTTTGAATACCTTGGCGTTTTACTCTATGGTCCATATGAAGGAGGCTCAAATGGTTGTGTATCCTACATCCTGGTCATTTTCAGCACCTTTTGAAACAGCAGCTGGGGCTCATTAATATGTTCATTTTTTGCTAGAAATGTTTCCAACAATGTTTCTTTCAAAGGTGAAATATCTGATTTGCTCTCCTAAATCCATTTAGCTTTAGTCATTTATTATTTCAGAGGACAGAATAATTGATTGTGCTGGTGAGAAAAGCCCACAGGCAAACAGATAAGTAATTACAGTTGTTCTCTGAAATACTTTCCCCGCCGATTTCAACTGCACAAAAGTGTGCTTAATCACTTTTAAAATGGTAAAATGAACCAAAGCTCAGGGAATGTGATATCTTGCTGTGTTTATGTGGATGGGGAAATATACTCTCTAGGAGGAAGGCTGAAAATTGAAAAATTATCTCCACAACTTAAGAGTTTATAGTGAGAGAGATAAGGACACTATTGATGGGGGAAAAACATACTCCACTGTATCTCTAAATTCACAAAGCGGTAATAAAGCAAATGACTGAGAGGAAAGTTAGAGTATGCATTGCCCAAGTCAAACCTCACAAGTCCACCATTTTCTTACTTCAATGTGTACAAGTCAATAGTCTTACTCTTGAGCATTGTGAGAGATATTGGTTAGCACTCATATCATTTTTCTACCTCAATAGGTTGGCCCCTCATCCAACACCAGATGATTATGCATTTTATATAACGAATTATCCCATAGCATACAAATATATACTTGTCTGTAATTTCTACTTTATTTTACACAAATTGTTCCATCCTTGTGACCCAATGTTGAGCTAATTCACTTATTAAGAGCGGAGGCCAGGATAAAAAAGCAGCACGTGTCCTCCAGGAATTGACTTTGACACCGCTTAGTTAGACCTTCTAACACATCCTACTAAGCCTCTCACCTCTCGGCTCCACATGCCCACCATCCAATTAAATGGAGAAACCTACTTCTATACAGCTGGGGGGAAAAGGACCGGCGCAACAGTCGTGCTCAGCATGCAGCCCAACACTGGACATTCTCACCTTGCCCTCATAACAATTACCATTCCATTCTCAAAGACAATGTTGCCATGCTTTATGCTAGAGTACTGTTGTTGAATAGCTGCTATACTGTGTGTACTTATAATAGGTTTACATTTACAACTAGGAGTTGCCTCTTCACTTTCTCCATGGACACTTAATGAGTGTTGGGTCTAAGGGTAATGTATTAGTTGTTTGTGCAGTCAGCGTTATTCTAACAAAGTGGAATTAAACAGAATACTGAAAAATCCTCCAAACATGGACATGGCAACGCTCATTAGTTAGGTTTCTTATCAGAGTTATACATTTTACACGGATGTTTGGGGAATATGTGAAGCAATGCCAGCATCTTGATAGAGATGTGAATCGACTCGCTTGCACATTTCTGCTACAATGATATTTGTTTGAGGTTTGATATGCATGATTACCAAACATGATGGACTATTGAACGAATTATACTGCACCACGGCAGAAACCATCAATTGCAATCTGAATACTAAACATGAAGCGATACTGCACCATAGTAGGAAGTGTTTTGAAGCCCAGTGTCAACTGCTGTTCACAAACAACTCAAGAATTTGGAAACATGTTTACGTACCGTAGAGCTGCCCTCACTTTCACTCTGTGTATTAGATCATAGAACTAGTGCTAGTTTATCAGTCTCATGTTTGGAAAACATTTCTGAACTGTTAAAGCAGCCGTTATCTTATTAGAGCACATTAAAACAGCTTATAAAATAGTTTTCCTACTGATATCATTACAGATCCGAAACATGCACAGTCAGTTTTACTGTAGGGAAATGTCGTAGCGTGTAGCCGTGGCATTACCTAACCCCTGAAAACCCTGCTCTGACACAAGCCTGAGCTAATAACTGATGAACTCTTTGACAGAGAAATGCTTGACAAGGCTCCCAGGGGTATATACTAAATACTTTATAACAAGCTCCTTCACACTCACTAAGGGCCATATTAAATCCGAACTTTGGCACCCATCCTAATTACAGTGAGCATACCCGGAGCCAAGAGCCCCTCTCTAACCTCGACTGAACTCCTGGTCCCCAGAGTCTAGGATGATATCTGAAATGCAGGATTCAAATAAGGGAGAGAGCAATTACTGTGGAAGGAAGATCCCTTCTCTTGAAAATGCCTAAATCCTGATCTCTTGCCTGGCCCGTAATGACTACATTGTGCTTTTCAGTAGATGGCCATCACGTACTTTACACTTATGAACGCTGTGGACGAGCCCCCTATTAACATTTAACTCTTAAACGTTAAATCCCCTATTTATGGGACTAAGAGCTGTTCCGACCAACATTTTTGTGCACAGTGTACTCTGTGAATGGTGCAACATCAAGTGGTGGAGAGACATGTCACATTTTCTGGCCTATCAAGACAAAGGGTTGATTTCCTCTGGCTGTGAACCTCACATCTCCGCTTACAATACAGATTATGAAACGGGAGGGCCATTGCAGCAAAAGCAGTATTATCTGGCAGCTTCATTAAATAGTACCCGCAAAACACCAGTCTCAACGTCAACAGTGGAGAGGCGACCCCGGGATGCTGGCCTTCTAGGCATTACATTTAACTGGTTAGGTTAAAAGATTACTTTACTCTTTACTTTACGATAAAAAGCGCTTGTTTACAGTTCCCGAGAGCTTTTTCTTTCCTGTATGGAAGCGTGAAGTTACATTGGTAAACTTTTTTTTCTTGTGAAGTGAATTTGGTATATTTGTGTGCGTGCCAAAAACCAATTAAAATCACACGCGTTGCTACCTAGCGCTCATTGCATGAGAAGCACGACTCTGATTATCATGCAAAGATGTGTCAACAGAGCCTCATGGCAACATAGTCACAAAGTCTAAAAAAACTATATGCAGCAACATGCACTTAAACTGTTGTTGTCCCACAGTGAACACCTTAGATACCAGTACACTGGAATAATCAGGACACAGCCCTCTATTTCCATGATTTCTTAATACTGCGGAAGGCTCAGAATCAGGGTATTGTGATGGTGAGGCTTTCCAAAGACTGGCTGTAGCTGGTGTATGCAGCAATGGGACGACACCTAGAGAGATTTGAGGATTGTTTGATCATTACAGCCCATGTGAAAGGCTGGTTGTGATGATGATTGGCCAGGTTAATTGAAAACACTTGAGCACGTATACATAAGTGGTGGTCCAATCTCTTGGCAGGAGTAGGCACATTGTTTCCTCTATCATTGATGGCCTGCTGTAATCAGCAAGACTCTATTCTGCCTCTGATTTCAAAAGCTTTCCGTTTATGCGAGTTGCCTGTCACCCTTCTTGCATTACCGAAAGGTGTATAGGCAAAACCTTTCATAATGCACTTGGAAAAATCTATTATTTTCCTGTAACACAATATATTTTCCATTAATCTGCTCTATTCCCGTTTGTATATGTATGCCAAGCCTTTGAGGGCCTTCGTGTCTTTGTGAGCCTCAGGATATCTTTCTGCTTTGAGTACCGACTTCAATCTTTTCTCTCCAATTAGAAATAGTAAAACCTCAAACCACTGCACTGCTTGGTCAGATAAATATTTGTACCTCGTCCCTCTCCTATTTTTTGTTTTATCTTGGACCCCCTGTGCACCGCATTAGAGGCTGCAGATGGCCAGAGGAGATTTAGGAGCTGCAATCCATCACTGTTATGTGTAGGGCCTTTGGACAGAACCCCAAACCACCCCTCCAGCTGGACTGGCCTGGTTCTGTACTGCTTTAGCCAGGTTTTGCCCAGTTTGGCCTCAATCCCTGCTGCTAATGTCAGCTGTCTTTGAAGTCCAATCACAGATCATCCCACAGCCCTCTGACCTAGCGTGATCTCCTCCTCAGGATAGCCTTGTTGCTGGAGGGATAAAGACAAAGCTCACAAAGATCTGGAAAGGCAACAATGTTTTCCAGTCTTCGCAAAATAGAATCCACCTTTTCACGTTTCTTCCCATCGACAGGAAGTTGCCTCTATGTTGCCATGTGGTTGAAAAAGGTAAATCATTTTTTATTTGGCTCTGAGTGTGTTATGCCCATTCTGTGTATGACATTTCTAGGATTGATCTTCTGTGATGCACCACTTACAGACAATACAGCTGCTGATGCAGTCCATCGGAAAGGCTTTTCCTCGATGCTGCGTGATAGACACAGAATGAGATTGGTTCTGTTGAATAAGAGATGAATCTCCTTGGATGTCACCGAGCCAGTGCTGCCTCTGAAATATCATTATCTACAGGGGGAGGGAGGTTAACTTTTCTAATACACCCTGAATACAAGGGAATGAATGTGATACCGTTTAAAACATTTTTTTTTATGACATCTCAAAAGCAGGTGGGCATGTACCACCAGTTCAGAGTGCTCTCAGAATATGCACACTTAATGACTCCATCTGTTTGCTACAGTACAATTGCTAGGTGACAGTGTGTGATGGCAATACGAAATTGTTTGTCTGTGTTCAATAGGCCACAGGCCACAATTCAGCAGCACAGAGTCTTTACCATGTCCTTGAGCTCCTGTGTTTAATGTCCATACTGACAAACCAATTACACATGTCAAAAAGCAACAAGAAATCAAATTCACATGTTGTAAACGGTATCAAGGTCTGTGTCATGGTGTTTACAGTAGCTACTGTAGTACATCATGTTCTAGTGGTGGAAGCAATCAGATTAGCAGAATCAACTTGACACACTCACTCATGAAGTCAAAACTGAATGTGAAAGAAGATGAATATACTTGCTATCTCAGTCCATACTTTATTCATTCACATTTCACTCAAGGCCTCTAAAAATAAATAATTCAGTAAGAATGGATATGGTCGAGCTATACAAGTCTCAGATGGCTTGGGGTTGGCTTGGAGAAAAATATTTTATTGATTAACCACCAGCATAGGGAGAGATCTAATACATGAAGCACACTTCCAGCACTCACAAACATGACATCCAACATGGTCAAGTAGTCAGAGCACATCAACTTAACTTGTGTTATGTGTCGTCATCATCATTATTGTGTGAAAGCATTTTGTCATGAGCCAGTTGACAAATGCTATAGATCAGACCTATGATAACAACATGGCTTTGCAATAGGCAGTTAAGTGCATATTATTTTTCAGTGCTCCCCTTCTCCCTTCTCTGCAGGGATGCACACTGTCACCCCTAAAGCCAACACCTGCTCTGACCCAGGCAAGACTTGTAACCCGTGCCTGGACGCAGCCAAGGCCTGCAACCTCAACAACACCTGTAAGAAATTGCGCTCCACCTACATTGCCACTTGCAACAAAGGGGATCCCTGTAACCGTAAGCGCTGCCACAAGGCCCTGAGGCAGTTCCTGGATCGCGTGCCCAGCGAGTACAGCCACCAGCTGCTCTTCTGCCCCTGCCAGGACCTGGGCTGTGCTGAACGGAGGAGGCAGACCATCGTGCCCTTCTGCTCCTTCGAGGACAAAGTCAAACCCTACTGCCTGGAGCTCAGAAAGAACTGCCGCCAAGACCCCCTCTGCAGGTAAGAGATTTAGGTGTTGGGAATTGTCTGTCTGTGTGTATGTGTGTGTGTCTGGGTGTTGGTGGGTGGGTGGCTCGGTGGGTGGGTGGGTGCGTGAATGCGTCCGTACGTCCATATGTGCGTACGTGCATGAGTGCGTCAGGGAGCAAGCTTATGACCAAATGCAGGTATTAGTGAAAACTATTAACATGCTCTGATATTGACTTATATATGGTAAATAAGAAAAGATCAGCTAGAGAATGATCGACTGCAATCTCCTTCTCCTGTGACATCCTACATTTCAGTGGTGTAACGTAGCCATGAAAGTATTATGGCCACTCAGGGAAGCCTTGCTATTAGAGGCAGGATGAAGACATGAGGCTGAATTGAAGGGACAGCGTTCAATTTGGCTGAATGAAACATTAGTGGATCACTTTGACTGTGTTTCTATTGGATTCAATGGGGCCTATTTAATTCACACCTGCCCAGCCATGACTCGTTTCCCTGCCATTGAGCCAAGGAATAAGGAACACAGAGACCTCAAGACCATGTTACCCTCCGTGAATCAATAGGTTGTCCAAAATAAATGGAAATATACATTCTGTACACCAATAACACCATTTATTTATTATTTTATTTATTTTTACCTTTATTTTACTAGGCAAGTCAGTTAAGAACAAATTCTTATTTTCAATGACGGCCTAGGAACAGTGGGTTAACTGCCTGTTCAGGGGGCAGAACGACAGCTTTGTACCTTGTCAGCTCGGGGAATTCAACAATTATGGATTGAAACATATGAATACAATTTGAATCCAGAACAACTAGCTCAATGGAGTTTGACCAAAGGCTAGATGTATCTTTATGTTAACATCAGCATATGTTAACATACTGGTACAACTTTATTGTCCATCAAAACATTTTTTTTTTTGTCTGTCTGTTCTTTCATTCTCAACCCTCCAGACATGACAGACTCACATCACACACCATACACTACACCACACACAGACACACACACTGGCTGAAAGAAGCACAGGGGGCAGCCAAAGGGCAGCGCTAGGGGTGGTTAGGGGTTAGGGGTTAGGTGACTTGCTCAAGGGTGCAGTCATCAGCCTTGATATTTGAACCGGTAACCCTGTGATTACCCGCCCCGCAACAGTTTAAAAATACTGTTAAAAATATAGCATACACACAGTATATCACTTGCTTAACGGATGGTTAAGCAATTTAATACAATCCTGTACAAATGAGGGGCAGGTAGGCTGTGTGTGTACAGTGTGTGGATTTAATTCCCTGAGTAGGCTGCAGTTATGTGCTGCACTAAACAACAATCTACTCTCTCTGCTCATACTGTAGCCTAGTGTCACTCTCAGGATAACTGAGTAGGCAGAATTAATTATATTCACCAACTTCAATCCACCTGGACATCACACTGTAGTGAAATTAGATTCACTATAGACTCTTAGTGGCAAATAGTTTTCTGCCAAATTCTCTAAAACGACGTTGGAGGTGACTTATGGTAGAGTAATGAACATTCAATTCTCTGGCAACAGCTCTGGTGGACAATCCTGCATTCAGCATGCAAATGGCACATTCCCTCAAAACTTGAGACATTTGTGGTATTGTGTTGTGTGACAAAACTGCACATTTTAGAGTGGCCTTTTATTGTCCCCAGCACAAGGTGCACCTTTGTAATGATCATGCTGTTTAATCAGCTTCTTGATATGCCACACCTGTCAGGTGGATGAATTATCTTGGCAAAGGCGAAATTCTCATTAATAGGGATGTAAACACATTTGTGCACAACATTTTAGAGAAATAAGCTTCTTGTGCTTATGGAACATTTCTGGGATATTTTATTTCAATGAAACATGGGACCAACACCTTACATGATACGTTTGTACTTTTTACTCTTTAGTGTTAGTTCACATGATGCCTCTGTGTTTAGATCGAAACTACTGTTAGGAACAATTCCTGCAGTGTCCAATTTTAGAATAGCAGTTCACATTCATTTTACTTGAATAAAGGTTCCTGGCCTCCCAGGCTCAGTCGTAATAGAAAAAAAAACTCCCAATAACTTATCTTACAGTAAATCTCTGCGGTGTGTTATTAGTGTGTGAAAAGTCCATTGTCTCTTCTCCGATTTATGATTGTCTTCATAATTACTTTGCGGTCTGCTTTGTGTAATCTATGGTCAGGTGAAGTTGCTTTGGGTGACCTTTTCGCCCCCCATGTGTCTGCTGTGCACTTCCTTATTGAGACGTTTGAAATAGTTGGTTAGAGTGTATTATCTTCCCCTGTTGAACGCCCTGTGGAGGTCAATAGTACAATGTGTGGATCTAAGCTGGGGGGGGTCAATCTGCTGATAATAAGCTACTGGAGGAGGGTGCAATGCTCCTACTAAGAAAAACATGTGTGGTATGCAAGGGCATGTCACTAAAATGTTAATTCAATGGGTCAGTCCTACTGAATATTATCCTTGTTTATTTCAGCCTGAGGTGTCCAGACTAGTTGACCACACAGTAAGGCGTTCTTGTAGTGGCAGATCTGTCACCTCCCATCTCTACCGACATCTATACTATGCCAGTGTTTGGATCCATCAAATTTTCACATGATAATATGCAGAATTATCTGCAAGTAAAGACAATTGTAACGCAGCCTTGCCTTCACACTCGTCCTACACTCTTAATCATTGAATTTCTCAGACACTCCCAAACCTCCTCCTACCAAGGACGGGCGAATACAGAAAGGAAGGAGTGTATCATTGAACTATTATTGCTCCTTGACTCCAAACAGGCCGATACGCCAGCAGCCCCATTTCATCTTAGAGTTGACGGCTTGGGATAGAGAATTGATCCTGCTGTAGCTACTGCAGGAGAGGCCAGTGGTTTGGTCACGGTAGTATGAATCTCCAGGCATGGTTTCAGTGGCCAACGGATATCCAGTACCCGCAGAGTTGGATCAGAGAGGGAGTTAAGTAGAGCTGAGAACAAGCACTAGACATTGGCTGCTTCCTGTTCTCACACCTGGCTTAACTTCCATTGCGGATGTTTTTTCATCAGCCAGCACAAATAAAGCATTCCTCCCGTGTTGCATAGGACTTGCTGATGGATCCAGTGTTTACTTTGTAGAGATTGCTGAGCGACGACAGAGTTATATGTGGACGTGCGCTGTGTACAAGAGGTCCAGAAGAGCAAGTCTCATATGTACACTATTGATTGGCCGAAGAATCAATGCAACACTTCTATCTGTGATTTATTTCCTCTGTTCCTTTTGCGCTCTTTGGTTGAGTTCTTTGGCCACTAGGTTTCAAAACAGGGTCACTGCACAGGTATGCTGACCCAAATACTTTACATCCCATTTTAGTTACTTAGCAGACACTTATCCAGAGGAGCTTTGGTAGTGAGTCATACATGTCCATACTGGTCCCCCTTGGGAATCAAACCCACAACCCTGGCATTGCGAGTGCCATGCTGAGCTACATGGGACTATTCTTACAATAAAGCAGCCCACCACCACCACCACCACCACCAACTACAAAAGCCAGCTCTGCTTTATAAGACAACATAAGTTTCCACTGAGGGAGAATCAAAAGACTGTTCAAGACACAGGCAGCATCTTTCATCACTCACGCCTCAACCAGTCATCTCTCCATTAGCCTAAAAAGCCTGTTTCTTAGGGTATTACTTGGACGACTCTATCGCTGCCTTGCCTTAAACGATGAAAGCATCAAAGTATACCTACAGTACATGTAATACTGTAAAAGCAAATGACCTTAGACTGTACTCATATACAGCAGTACCCCGCTTTAATCAGATTTCTGCAAAGAGTAGGACGTGCTCTGCTTGTTGGCTGTACATAAGAGCAAGAATTGGTAAGAGGGCATGAAAGAGCTGTGCAGATCATTTCAATACATGGATTACCGTATTCCCAGCTAGCGTACTGTAATCTCTGAGAGAACGGATAGAGGAAGCTGCAATTAATACAGGCCAAGCCCATCCACCCCGTAGTCTCATCGTCATGGTTGAAATGTTATGTAATAGTCATGCTTCCAAAACAGATAAGACTTACAGTATCATGTGAAAAGTACACGTGGTTTTTAAGGTGATTAAGCCAGACTTAAAATATGTCAGGAATCTCAAATGGAAGGCATAACATAGTACCTTCCATTATTCTATTATTGAGGAATGCTGTTTAGGTGACTGAGTTATTTAATTAGTCACATATATTGTTCTGTGTAGCTCCCTTTTGTATTTCAGGGGCAGTTAAAGATATTCTCCCATACATTTTTATACTTTTTAGCCACTAGCTCTGAAAGTAGCATTCCCGAGCCAAAAGTGGTCTCCCAAAAGTGTGTACTACGTCACATATGTGCAGATATGTGCACCATGTCATTGTTCTCTCTCTCTCGATTTGCTGTGTGTGCTTCTTGCTAGCTGTCACTCAAATGGCGAGGGGCTAAAGGTCATTGGCTGGAACTCGAATTGCTAGGGGGCTGGCACACGTGGGGGAAAATTTAAGGAAAATGGTGCCACACAGCTTCCAGTAAACAGTCACTTTCAAACTAGGGATTTTGTGGCTAATTAAGACAGTAATTCTGCCCAAAGATTATGCATGTATGAACTACACATTATCATATCCAGCTCAAGCGGTAAGTTTAAAAAATACTTACTAGTCGCCAAAGCACGTCTTTAATATATAAATAGATTTGTTTACTCAAGTTTGAGTGTTGTTAACATTGTTCGGAGAGTATTAGGGTGTGCCAATAACCGTAATCTACTTACCCTCACCAAATATACTAGATGTTACTTCCTTGTGTGGCACAGTTAATTTTGAATTAATTCAAATAACACAACGTTCAATAGCCAATAACGAACAGAGGGAGAAGGAAAATAAAGGTCGAATTGCCTGATTTCCTGGTCACCCAACAAGGAAATGTTTAATCAGACGTGAAGAAGAGCACCAAATTAAAAAAGATGAACTAAATAAAGTCAAGTCAAATTGTTGGCATCATTACTTTCTGTGACACTCATAACACAAAAACAGTCCAGTCGTGCTGATGATTATAGAATGTTTCTATAAAACATTCACCTGATGTTACAAGAACATTCCCAGAACACATTTGTCTGTTCTTTAAAGGTTCCCAGAATGTTTAATTAGGTTGTGGGAACAGTTTGGTAAGAAAATTGTGGGGACATCACAAAATATATCTTCCAAAATACTAAACCGTCCAGTTGGGCTGACATTCACATAGTGTTTGTATCAGGGTGCACAAAATATTCCTCTAGGCAGGTAGCGGTTAGAGCGTTGGACTTGTAACCGGAGGGTTACAAGTTCGTAATCCCCGAGCTGACAAGGAAAAAAGCTGTTGTTCTGCCCCTGAACAAGGCAGTTAACCCACTGTTCCCCGGGCGCCGAAGACGTGGCTGTCGATTAAGGCAGCCCCCCGCACCTCTCTGATTCCCAATTATGTTTCTCTCCAGATTTAATGGTAATTCACATTTGACACCTGTATTGTAGGTGACATTAGAGACACATGGGATTTTAATTAAATTCATAGAACATTTGAACAGCATTTACTCATACAAACACAACCCTATTTTATACACTATATGTTGTCAATCTGCACATGTGGGTTTTGAACCTGCAATGTTTAGTTCCCAAACAATGTCTTTATTCTCTGCACCACCAGGGAAGCTTGCATACAGCTAATTTGTTCAGTATATAGCCATGGCAGTATGGTTAATTCCAAACTTATTTTTTAACCTTCTTAGACAGAGCTAACCCAGGGGTAAAACTGTTAACTGGTTATTCAACATCACTTCACTCATCCTCTTTATATACTGCGTACTTCTGGGCCCATATTTAGAAGTTCTCCAAGACTGAGTGCTGATCTAGGATCACTTTTGCGATCATGAAAAATAAGACAGGGTGGACCATATCAAGAGTCTCAAAGTAGGAATTATTTCAGGTGCGTTTAAAAAAACTGGAAATTTGTACACGTAAAAATAAAATGTTCAGTTTAATTTCTGCATTTCTGACTGGATTTATAAATCTGGATGAAATAAAGACCTCTGCTCTGAATTTATAAATCTGTCCAAACAAACCTCAGTTTCACAGTTGTTTTCAAAAGAAGCATGGTTAAAGATTTAGATGGATTGAAGCTGTAATCTTCAGATTAGCAACCAGATCATTAACTCTGCGCCACCAGGGGATAGTTGTGGCCGCTTAATTTTTAGTAAATGTTCATTTTATTTTTGTATAAAAAAAAATGTCATTGTCTAATATAGTTAATCAAGACGACACAGAACACAATTTATGACTCATTAAAATGTTCCCATTCTATTCTTATGCTGTTTAGTTGTAACACTGTAAGGTGCTTTATTATTTGCCAGAAATTATTTGAAATTGAGATAAACAGCTGCATTGGACCTTTGAATCAATAAAAAATTATTGCCTTGAGGCTGAATTTATTTTGGTATACAGTTGAAGTCGGAGGTTTACATACACCTTAGCCAAATACATTTAAACTCAGTTTTTCACAATTCCTGATATTTAATCCTATAAATAATTCCCTGTCTTAAGTCAGTTAGGATCACCAATGTATTTTAAGAATGTAAAATGTCTGAATAATAGTAGAGAGAATGATTTATTTCAGCTTTTATTTCTTTCATCACATTCCCGGTGGGTCAGAAGTTTACATACACTCAATTAGTATTAGCCTTTAAATTGTTTAACGTGGGTCAAACGTTATGGGTAGCCTTCCACAAGCTTCCCACAATAAGTTGGGTGAATGTTGGCCCATTCCTCCTGACAGAGCTGGTGTAACTGAGTCAGGTTGTAGGCCTCCTTGCTCGCACATGCTTTTTCAGTTTTGCCCACAGATTTTCTATAGGATTGAGATCAGGTCTTTGTGATGGCCACACCAATACCTTGACTTTGTTGTCCTTAAGCCATTTTGCCACAACTTTGGAAGTATGCTTGGGGTCATTTTCAATTTGTAAGACCCATTTGCGACCAAGCTTTTACTTCCTGACTGATGTCTTGGGATATGCATCAATATATCCACATATTTTTCCTTCCTCATGATGCCATCTATTTTGTGAAGTGCACCAGTCCCTCTTGCAGCAAAGCACCCACACAACATGATGCTGTCACCCCCGTGCATCACGGTTGGGATGGTGTTCTTCGGCTTGCAAGCATCCAGCCTTTTTCCATGGTCATTATGGCCAAACAGTTATATTTTTGTTTCATCAGACCAGAGGACATTTCTCCAAAAAGTACGATCTTTGTCCCCATGTGCAGATGGAAACCGTAGACTGGCTTTTCTATGGCGGGTTTGGAGCAGTGGCTTCTTCCTTGCTGAGCGGCCTTTCAGGTTATGTCGATATAGGACTCGTTTTACTGTGGATATAGATAATTTTGTATCTGTTTCCTCCAGCATCTTCACACGGTCCTTTGCTGTTGTTCTTCGGGCGTTTGGAAATTGCTCCCAAGGATGAACCAGTCTTGTGGGGTTCTACAATTTTCTTTCTGAGGTCTTGGCTGATTTCTTTTGATTTTCCCATGATGTCAAGCAAAGAGACCCTGAGTTTGATGGTAGGCCTTGAAATACATCCACAGGTACACCACAGGTACACCTCCAATTCACTCAAATTATCAGAAGCTTCTAAAGCCATTACATATTTTTCTGGAATTTGTATGTAAACTTCTGACCCACTGAAATTGTGATACAGTGAATTCTAAGTGAAATAATCTGTCTGTAAACAGTGTCAGGTCCTAACCAACTTGCCAAAACTATAGTTTGTTAACAATACATTTGTGGAGTGGTTGAAAAACTAGTTTAAATGACTCCAACAAAAGTGTATGTAATCTTCCGACTTCAACTGTATTTATTATGTATCATAATCTTTCAGAATGGGCATTGTGTGCATTTGTATTGTGTTTTGATAGCAATTTAGAGAAGTAATTCTGTCTTATTTAGTTTGACGGTCTAAGAACTTCATAAAATAGTGTTACAAGTACACAGCATTTGACGAGGAGGGGAACGTTTTAATAACTCAGAAATGGTGTTCCGTGTCCTGATTAACCATAAGTCGACTGAAAAACCCACACAATACCACAGATATTCCCTGGTGGTGCAGAGGGTTAATGATCTGACTGCAAAGCAGAAGTTTGCAGGTTGTATCCTACTTGTCAACCATGTTTCTTTTGAAAACAACTGTGAAACTGAGGTTTGTTTGTCCAGATGTATAAATTCAATCTGAAATGCAGAATTCAGACTAACTGTAAAAAATTAAAGATTGTAAAAATATTGACTGTTCAACTTTTAAAAAACGCACCCAATATAATTCCTACTATAAGACGCTTATTTTTCATGATCTGACAAGCAAAAGTGATCCTAGATCAGCGCTCCTTCTCTTGGATACCTTGTAAATATGGACCCATAAGTACCCATCATATAAAGAAGATGGGTGAAGTGATGGTGAAAAACCCAGTTAACAGTATTTGCCTGGGTTAGTTATGTCTAAGAAGGCTGAAAAGAAAGCATGGAATTCCTGACTGGCCATACTGCCATGGCTATATTCTGAAAAAATAAGCTGTTTGAGAGCTTCCCTGGTGGCCCAGAGGATAAATCAAATCTGGGAAAAAACATAATGGGGATGTATTCCAATCTGCTTTCTTATGCTTTGAGGAGCTACACATGTGCATGCCTGGAATGTTGTCGTAATATTAGGTAAAACTTAAATATAACATTTTCTAAATGTTCTTTAAATGTTCTGAGCACCTCTAAGACAAGGTGAATTATACAGTGGGGCAAAAAAGTATTTAGTCAGCCACCAATTGTGCAAGTTCTCTCACTTAAAAAGATGAGAGAGGCCTGTAATTTTCATCATAGGTACACTTCAACTATGACAGACAAAATGAGGAAAGAAAATCCAGAAAATCACATTGTAGGATTTTTAATGAATTTATTTGCAAATTATGGTGGAAAATAAGTATTTGGTCACAAACAAACAAGCAAGATTTCTGGCTCTCACAGACCTGTAACTTCTTCTTGAAGAGGCTCCTCTGTCCTCCACTCGTTACCTGTATTAATGGAACCTGTTTGAACTTGTTATCAGTATAAAAGACACCTGTCCACAACCTCAAACAGTCACACTCCAAACTCCACTATGGCCAAGACCAAAGAGCTGTCAAAGGACACTAGAAACAAAATTGTAGACCTGCACCAGGTTTGGAAGACTGAATCTGCAATAGGTAAGCAGCTTGGTTTGAAGAAATCAACTGTGGGAGCAATTATTAGGAAATGGAAGACATACAAGACCACTGATAATCTTCCTCGATCTGGGGCTCCACGCAAGATCTCACCCGTGGGGTCAAAATGATCACAAGAACGGTGAGCAAAAATCCCAGAACCACACGGGGACCTAGTGAATGACCTGCAGAGAGCTGGGACCAAAGTAACAAAGCCTACCATCAGTAACACACTACGCCGCCAGGGACTCAAATCCTGCAGTGCCAGACGTGTCCCCCTGCTTAAGCCAGTACATGTTCAGGCCCGTCTGAAGTTTGCTAGAGAGCATTTGGATGAGGATTGGGAGAATGTCATATGGTCAGATGAAACCAAAATAGAACTTTTTGGTAAAAACTCAACTCGTCGTGTTTGGAGGACAATGAATGCTGAGTTGCATCCAAAGAACACCATACCTACTGTGAAGCATGGGGGTGGAAACATCATGCTTTGGGGCTGTTTTTCTGCAAAGGGACCAGGACAACTGATCCGTGTAAAGGAAAGAATGAATGGGGCCATGTATCGTGAGATTTTGAGTGAAAACCTCCTTCCATCAGCAAGGGCATTGAAGATGAAACGTGGCTGGGTCTTTCAGCATGACAATGATCCCAAACACACCGCCCGGGCAACGAAGGAGTGGCTTCGTAAGAAGCATTTCAAGGTCCTGGAGTGGCCTAGCCAGTCTCCAGATCTCAACCCCATAGAAAATCTTTGGAGGGAGTTGAAAGTCCGTGTTGCCCAGCGACAGCCCCAAAACATCACTGCTCTAGAGGAGATCTGCATGGAAGAATGGGCCAAAATACCAGCAACAGTGTGTGAAAACCTTGTGAAGACTTACAGAAAACGTTTGACCTCTGTCATTGCCAACAAAGGGTATATAACAAAGTATTGAGATAAACTTTTGTTATTGACCAAATACTTATTTTCCACCATAATTTGCAAATAAATAAATAAAAAATCCTACAATGTGATTTTCTGGATTTCTTTTTCTCATTTCGTCTGTCATAGTTGAAGTGTACCTATGATGAAAATTACAGGCCTCTCATCTTTTTAAGTTGGAGAACTTGCACAATTGGTGGCTGACTAAATACTTTTTTGCCCCACTGTATATTGCGTGAACAGCAATGGAATATTATGTTAAACCTCAAAAAAATCAGTTTTGATCTAATTAAACCGGACTTATTTGGAAATTGTATCACAAGAATATTATTGCAGCATCCCAGACAACTCCCACAACGTAATTAAATGTTCTGGGAACCTTTAATTAAAGAACTAAGACCAGGTGTTCTGTCAACTTTCTTACAACAGTTGTCCTTTCCTGTTGTCAAATGACCTAGTGGATCCATGGGTGGAATGTTATTAATATCTGTCATAATTTCATAAATAATAAACATTATTTCAACAACAAAAAACAGAAATGTGGGTGTTTCTATGTCAAACATCTTCTGTGATGTATATAAAGTGTAATATTGGGATGCAAACTCAAAATTGAATACATTTCAACTCTATATCTGACATGGTACAGGTGTATAATTTTTAAGTCCATAACCATTTGGGTGAGGTGTATACTTTTGTTTCAAAGTAGATTTGTTTAAGACTACCACAAAACACTCTGTGACCCTGATTTAGGTTAAGGAAATGTCCTGTGCACCATAACGTATGAATGTCATCACATCTGAGCATATTTTGTGTTTTGGGAACCTACCTCTTGTAATGTACCCACACTGTTCCAACAACCTAATAAAATGCTTTGTGAACATTTAAAGAAATCAGAAAGTATGTTATGTCAACATTCTTGCAACACAAATAAATATTTTGTGCACCCTGATACAAACATTATCTGAATGTCAGCACAACTGGAAAGTTGTAGTGTTTTGGGAACCTATCTCCTGTCACATCCCCACTATGTTCTCACAACCTAAAGAAATGTTTTAGGAACTTTCTTGTAAAATCGTGTGAATGTTTTTTTGCACCCTAAAAGAAACATTGTAAAATCATCTGCACAACTGGACAGTTTTTGTGTTTGGGTTACATATATTTTGTAATGTCCCCACAATGTTCCGAGTACACTGTTCCCACAACATTCGGGGAACCTTTAAAGAACAGACAAAATGTGTTATGGGAACATTCTTGCAACATCAGGCAAATGTTTTATACAAACATTGTATAATCATCAGCACAACTGGACAGTTTTTCTGTTGTGAAAACATTTTTAAAAATTCTGGGAACTTGCATAGAACCAATTTTAGTTTGCTGGCAAAACATTACTTGTTCATTGTGTTTTTACATGACCTGTAAACCTAATGAGAACTTTTGGGGAATGTTCTGTGGTGGTTGTTACAGATGTTGTGCACAACATTTTATTGAATGTTATGATATTTCATATTAAGTTATTTTGCAAAAATATATATTTTGTTATCAAAAACGTTCTTTGAATGTTTTGGGAATGTTATCATCCTAATTGTTAGATAAAACTCTATGTAGAATTGCAAGGGAATCTTAGCTAATGTTCTGGGAATGTTCCAGGTTTTCTAGGCAGGCAGCTTCAGTGAACTGCAGCACAGCAGTGAGTTTGACTGAAAACCATATGCCCATATGCCCTTTTAGTCTGGAGTATGTGTCCCAATGAGTGTGTAATCAAATAGCCTTGTGTTTCCAAATGAATGGGCCTTCTTGATATTCCTTCGAAGGACAATTGCCTGAAGCTGCTGTGAGACTGTCTACTGACCCTGATTAAATAGAGAAGGTCAGAGACAACAGCAACCAGATAAAATGCAATGCTAGAATGATCTGTAACTCTGGGAGAATGGGATATATTTGTTGTCAAGATAGTGGATACGTTTATTTTACTGAGAAGAAAATTGACAATTATCATATGGTTTAAGTCCTTTATTTTTGCCTTTTCCATCATTGTGGATATGCAAGGTTCATCCTTTTGTAGGTTGAATAGTCCATATGCAGTATATCAATTGAAGAACAAATGGAATGGAGAACAACCCCTCTATTGTCCGCTCTGATTTTTTGAATTAGCATTTAACACTGATGAATTGACAAAAGACCAATGACCTTTGCCATTGATAATGTCGAGGTCAAATTTCGTAACTGTGAGTTTGCACAGAGGCACAGAGCAAGCTTATCACCATGTATCTATGACTAAGCAGAGACACATTTGCAATCATGTCCCCATTCAATGTAGAATTGTTTGTTTTATCGTCACTAGAGATAAATGAAGGCTAGTGTGAGAGTCATCTATGACCAATACACTTAAAATGAGAGTTACATCAATGGATGTAAAATTATAACCGTAGTGCTTATCCAGGAAATCTAAAATGATGTCCAATATTACTGAAATGGTAAAAAAATGTCAGTAACTGCAGAGAGGATGTTTCACAAAGATATAATTTTCCCAAGACATTTTCTGTTGAGAGGCTATTACAGCCACCATGTCTTAGCAGTTGATAACTGTGATGCATTTTCGCTTCCTTCATGAGGAAATGTTCTTTAGACATTCATCTGATTTGACTCAATGTTTATCATTGGTGGCGATAAGGGATATGATTCCATGTTAAAACCCATTAGTTTTCTATTACGTTGGAGCAAGATGGATAGGCACTCAACACTGACCAAATTACTGTGTTTGAAGCATCAAATATTTGAAAGCAGTCAACCTCTACGGGGGCTCCCTTTGCCACTTCCCAGGGCTGAGTGTCTGAAATGGCGATAAAACTCTGAGAGGCAGACAGCCTGTAATTTCAGCAGCGAGTACTCCGCCAAGGTATAATGGAAAAGATGTGGAAGCCATGAAATGTGCTGCGTCTTGATGTTGGAACACTATTGTTCAGAAAACTCAGGACACCTTTCTAAACTTTAAATTACTGTGTTTAAACTGTCATTGTCTGAGAGGCCTTTCTCTAAAAATGTGCAGTCCCTTTCCATAGCTTCAACCCCTAGTGCAGACACATTGTTGTCCAAAGTATTTGTGAAAAGATTAACAGGTTGTCCACGGAAACACCAACATGGAAAGTGTTAGTGATTCCTTTTCGTTTCTACAGATGTAGAACAGAGAGGGCGCGTTGTGACTAGGCTGGGATTTCTCTCAGTCTCCGCACACGCCTGTTTCTCTCTATCAAATCCTGTGATGGGATGTTTTAGGGAACAAGTAATTTGTTCCACTCAGAGAGGAAGAAGAAGAGAGGGTTTCTGTAGAGGTGAGGTGGAAAGAGGTGCAAGAAGCCCTTCTCCCTGAAACAAGGCTTAGATGTGATGTTCGCAACATGTCACTTTGAGAGCCTCTCTGGGTGATTTGATGGGGGGCGGAACGAGATGGAGCCAGAGTAATGAAGTAAGGGAGAGTGGGTTTGCTCGCGGCCTATTCTGTGCATCCAGGCTGCAGCGAGTGTTACGTTATCATTTTCTCCAGACAAATCCTCAGCCTCTCACTTCTCAGTGATACGGAGGATAGAGGATAATTAGCATAGGACTGTTGTTATCCTTTATTCTTTCATAATACTTTAACAGGGATATGTGATGCATTCCAAAACACCTAAACTACCATAACACTTCAATTAATTGCCCAGGCGTTTATTTGCTTAAGTCATCAAACACAACACGCACTTATTTGAGACAGGCTTCTATTTGAGCCATGCGTCATCCTTAATGCACACAGCTTTTGCTCATTTGCATAGTTCATTGTTTAATTCCAGCATTCACTTCTAGCTTTTTTATCAATTCCTTCATATCCTGCACTAATGTGCTATCCTTCACACACTGTGTCACATTTATTTTGTGTTAGTATGAACAAAACAAAAAAGATTCTACTCTTTGACTGCATTTTCGGCAGATCTGACTGTGCAATGTCCGCCACTAGATGGCGATCATCCGATTTCTGGAGGTCTGTACTCCCGAAGTTGTTGACTGTTTTTGTGCTTGCCAGTTAGCTCTCAGTTCTCAGCTGTTAGCAGCCAATGGCTAGCAGTTTCTTATTGGCGGATGATTGCAATGATTTTTCTGAATCGTTACTGTATTATTTAATGTAACAAATTAAACATTAAACCTCATAAACAATTCATGGTAACCTCGTAAACAATTCATTTAGACCCTGTGTTTATTTGAAACAGGCGTTCATTTTCTGAAATATGTGCCGTTGCCTGGCTATTAAAAGGGACAGGTGACTATTTGAGACTTGGCGCTTAAATTAAGTTTTACGGTATCTCAATTCCCCAAAGCATCTCAACTTCTGCCTAAGATTTCACATCTACCAGTTGACAGTATGCTGAAAAAGCTTTATTATGCTGCAAGACTGTATGCAGCCAGGCATGTCCACTTAGGGCTACATAACCAGAAGCATTAACTTTGACCTTCAGGCAGAAAGGCGTTGGGCAGAATTAATAAGTCATGGATGGAAAGGGAGGGCATGAGTGCGAGTGAATCACTCCATCTTAGTGGGCATCAGTGATGTGGAAAGAGAGAACAACTGTGCACACACTACTCCAATAAACCTACTTAACTGGATTAGAGATCCCACCCTCCAGGCATAAACACATTTAAACTTTTATCATAAACATACAAACAAAACCATTATTTTTATCAACTTTCTCAGTTAAGAACCAAGTTGGGTAACACTTGAGATGGCCATGATAAGCACGTAGCTGGCAGAAAAGTAGCGTTGCAAAATAAATGTACACATACATCCGCCACTATTTCATCCACACTGCTTGCGAGTGTCAATGAGCGTCTGCATTGCCAAACACTAAAATAGAACTTGGTTCTAGTTGAGACAGATTATCAGTGGAATCGTTGGAGTAGAGAAACAATTTTGTATGAATCTGCAAATTCTGCAAAGAACCAGCTAAAAAGAGAACCATGCATGCATGTCAGGTAAAATAACAACTCAATGATCATCTCCCAGGACAAACTGCTGTCAACAGCGATCTAGCTAAATGTCCATGAATTTGTCTTTCGAACAGCCCCGAAATTAATATAATTGATTCACAGTTGTTTTGGTATTTTAACCTGTGTGTCATGACCATATTTGGTGGGGATAGACAACAGGATAATGTGCACGATGCCCCCCCACCCCACCAAAAAAGAAAATCTCACCAATATTCTATCGTTATCACATTGGTTGCTATGCATGATACCTGTTGGCATAAAGCTGCATTGTCGACAATACACAGATTGAATCACGGCCTTATTGTCTTATGTGCAGACCTATGTTAAAATACTGTATTTGATTATTTGTTATATACAGTGCCTTCAGAAAGTATTCACATCCCTTTTTTCACATTTTGTTGTGTTACAGACAGAATTTTAAATAGATTAAATTTAGATGTTTTGGGTCACTGGCCTATACACAATAACCAATAATGTCAAAGTGGAATAATGTATTTCAAATGTTTACAAATTAATAAAACATGAACCTCTGAAATGTCTTGAGTCAATAAGTATTCAACCCCTTTGTTAGGGCAAGCCTAAATAAGTTCAGGAGTAAAAATGTATTATGTGACTTACAGTGAGGGAAAAAAGTATTTGATCCCCTGCTGATTTTGTACGTTTGCCCACTGACAAACAAATGATCAGTCTATAATTTTAATGGTAGGTTTATTTGAACAGTGAGAGACAGAATATTGAAAATGGGTCGTGGATGGGTATTCCAACATGACAATGACCCAAAACACACGGCCAAGGCAACAAAGGAGTGGCTCAAGAAGAAGCACATTAAGGTCCTGGAGTGGCCTAGCCAGTCTCCAGACCTTAATCCCATAGAAAGTCTGTGGAGGGAGCTGAAGGTTCGAGTTGCCAAACGTCAGCCTCGAAACCTTAATGACTTGGAGAAGATATGCAAAGAGGAGTGGGACAAAATCCCTCCTGAGATGTGTGCAAACCTGGTGGCCAACTACAAGAAACGTCTGACCTCTGTGATTGCCAACAAGGGTTTTGCCACCAAGTACTAAGTCATGTTTTGCAGAGGGGTCAAATACTTATTTCCCTCATTAAAATGCAAATCAATTCATAACAATTTTGACATGCGTTTTTCTGGATTTTTTTTGTTGTTTTTGTCTCTCACTGTTCAAATCAACCTACTATTAAAATTATAGACTGATAATTTCTTTGTCAGTGGGCAAACATACAAAATCAGCAGGGGATCAAATACTTTTTTCCCTCACTGTAAGTCACATAATACATTTCATGTACTCACTGTGTGCAATAATAGTTCATCTGTAAGATCCCTCAGTCGAACAGTGAATTTCAAACACAGATTCAACCACAAAGACAAGGGAGGTTTCCAATGCCTCATAAAGAAGGGCAACTATTGGTAGATGGGTAAAAGTAAAAAAATAGCAGACATTTAATATCCCTTTGAGCATGGTGAAGTTATTAGTTACACTTTGGATGGTGTATCAACTCACCCAGTCACTACAAAGATACAGGTGTCCTCCCTAACTCAGTTGCCGGAGAGGAAGCTAACCGCTCAGGGATTTCACCATGAGGCCAATGGTGGCTTTAAAACAGTTACAGAGTTGAATGGCTGTGATTCTAAACGAATTGACAGAGTGAAAAGAAGGAAGCCTTAACAGAAACAAAAAAATCGAAAACATGCATCCTGTTTGCAACAAGGAACTAAATTAATACTGAAAAAATGTGGCAAAGCAATTAACTTTTTGTCCTGAAGACAAAGTGTTACGGTGTACCACTCTCCTTATTTTCAAGCATAGTGGTGTCTGCATCATGTTATGGCTATGCTTGTAATCGTTAAGGACTGAGGAGTTTTTCAGGATAAAAAATAAGTGAAATGGCGCTAAGCACAGGCAAAATCCTAGAGGAGCCTGGTTCAGTCTGCTTTCCGCCAGACATTGGAAAATGAATTCACCTTTCAGCAGGACAATAACCTTAAACACAAGGCCAAATCTACACAGGACTTGCTTATCAAGAAGACAGTGAAGACATGTTCCTGAGCGGCCGAGTTACAGTTTTTGACTTAAATCTGTGGCAAGACTTGAAAATGGTTGTCTAGCAATGATCAACAACCAATTTGACAGAGTTTGAAGAATTTTGAAATGAGTAATGAGCAAATATTGTACAATTCAGGTGTGCAAAGCTCTTAGAGACTTACCCACAAATACTCACAGCTGTAATCACTGCCAAAGGTGATTCTAAAATGTATTGACTCAGGGGTATGAATACTTATCTAAGTGAGATATTTCTGTATAGAATTTTCAATAAATTTGCTAACATTTCTAAAATCATGTTTTGACTTTGTCATTATGGGGTATTGTGTGTAGATGGGTGAAAAACAACAACAATTCATCAATTCATCAATTTGGAATTCAGGCTGTATAAGTCAATGAATAAGTGTATTTGAGTATTTTCAAATAATGTGGCCCGAATCAACTACTTCCATTGTAATTTTTTGAAAGTATTTTCAAATAATTTCCTATAACAAACCTACTACTTATCTACCCAAAGAAAATTCAAATACCTAACAGACATCAGTTCAAATACATAGGAGTTTGTATTTGTATTTCAAAAGACATGCCAACACTTTCCAGGTGTATTTCCAAATACATTCCAATATTCAACTACATGTGTTTTCAAATAGAGAATATCAAAATACTTACTTCCAAATGTATTTTAAAGTGATTTGATTACCTTAAATAGTATTTGAACCAAGGTCTGATTATGTGTGCCAACAATATGGATGATCCATCCTCGTGCGGCGGTGAGTGAAAACGTGACAACATTTATTAGACATTTGTATTTAGATAATTAGACATTAATTCAGCTAACATGCTCAAATGTACACGTAGTGAGCTTCTGTTGAACTATGAGCAATCCGATCATAGCAAAAAGCGCACTTCCAGAGTGTGTGTTGATGATGTAGTTTACTGTGTTTGTTTGTGTGCAGGTCTAGACTGGCTGATTTCCACATGAACTGCATGGTGACTCAATACACGGTCAGCAGCTGCCCAAATGAGGACAACTACCAGGCCTGTCTGGCCTCCTACGCTGGCCTCATTGGTGAGTACAGGGGATTTTGGGATACCTACCCCGGTAAAACTTGACTTAAAGCCCGCAAGTGTAATGCTTTATTAGTTGTTATACTGTATGTATAAGCTTTTATAATGGCTTATTTTAAGGCTTATATAATGTCATGTCTCACTATGACAGAACATATTTTATTACTGGCTCAACATGTCTGTTATTTTGTCATTGGAGATGGAGATGATAATTAGACATTTTAGGGTGTTAATACATGCTTATGACAAGTCTTAGACTTTAGGTTAAGTGATATCCATACCCCTCCTCTGTTTTTCCCCTAAACACATTTTACATCACTGGCTGAGTGGAGGTGATGATGGGAGAGTGAGAGTGTTACTTCATTAAAACATTTAATTACCATCTGTTTACTTGTATAGTAAATGTTCTTCAAATAGAAAAAGGAAAATTTGCGCTTCAAAGACATCCTTCCGTACCAGTAGACATTTGAAAGCACCTTAGTAATGTGTTGGCACTATTCAGTATAATGAAGGCGGTATACGAAAGGAGTTATTTTTTACTACTTTAAGTGACCTTAAAATACTCTTTATGGATGGCATAGTAATAGCTTTCCCACTGCCACCTATCTGTAATTTAATTGTTGATAGTTACCATAAATGTGTCAGCCATCTCTAGTGTAAACTTACTCTTGTTAGTTGTTCTGGACTACACAGTATGATGTGTTTTCCACAAATAAAGCATTCCTCTCCTGAAAGCTGTAAACTAATATGACTAGCTAGCTCTTTCCGGATTGACACTCCACATCTGAAACAAGCATCAATCAGCATACTACTGTTAATTCACCCCCCCTCCCTATAGCTCCATGATACAATGTAGGCACCGTCACCATTAGTAACATACTGTAAGCCTGTGTAGGTAGGTATGCTGTTTATAGTAAATGTAGTCCATTATTATCCATTAGTGACCTGTGAATTATCTGTAACAGCAGCTTTATTCTCACCTCCATAGGGACAGATATGACTCCAAATTACGTGGATGGCAGCTACAACAACTGGACTGTCTCCCCATGGTGCACATGTAAAGGAAGTGGGAACCAGGAAGAGGAGTGTGAGAGCTTTCTGAGGGACTTCACAGAGAACACCTGCTTGAGTGAGTCCAGCTTGCCTTCAAAATACATTTTGTAACACATACAAGACCACTTCTGATATGATTTTAAAGACACGACCATTCAAATATGTAGTGTTTTTCCCTATAAACTGAAAGTGAACTGGCACATCTAACATATTTTAGCTGCTTTTAGGTAGATTTGGGGTCTGTTTATATACAGTGCATTCGGAAAGTAGTCAGACCCCTTCCCTTTTTCCACTTTTTGTTACATTACATGCATCTAAAATGGATTAAATGAAAAGTGTTCCTCAACAATCGACACACAATACCCCATAATGAAAACTAAAACAGAAATACCTTATAAGTCTTGAAATTGAGCTCAGGTGCATCCTGATTCCATTGATCATCCTTGAGATGCTTCTACAACTTGACTGGAGTCCATACTTGATTGGAGTCCATCTGTGGTAAATTTAATTTATTGGACATCATTCTTAAATGGAAGAAGTTTGGAACCACCAAGACTCTTCCTAGAGCAGGCCGCCCAGCTAAAATGAGCAATCGGGGGAGAAGGGCCTTGGTCAGGGAGGTGACCAAGAACCCGATGGTCACTCTGAAAGAGCTCCAGAGTTCCTCTGTGGAGATGGGAGAACCTTCCAGAAGGACAACCATCTCTACAGCACTCCACTAATCAGGCTTTAATGCCAAGCGTCACGTCTGGAAGAAACCTGGCACTATCTCTACGGTGAATCATTGAGGTGGCAGCATCATGCTTTGGGGGTGTTTTTCAGCGGCAAGGACTGGGAGACTAGTCAGGATGGAGGGAAAGATGAACGGAGCAAAGTACAGAGAGGTCCTTGATGAAAACCTGCTCCAGAGCGCTCAGGACCTCAGACTGGGGCTTAGGTTCACCTTCCAACAGGACAACGACCCTAAGCACACAGCCAAGACAACACAGGAGTGGCTTTGGGACAAGTCTCTAAATGTCCTTGATTGGCCCAACCAGAGCCCGTACTTGAACGGTGAGACCTGAAAATAGCTGTGCAGCAACGCTCCCCATCCAACCTGACAGAGCTTGTGAGGAACTGTTTTTGCTTTGTCATTAAGGGGTATTGTGTAGATTGATGAGGGGACCTATTTCATCCATTTTAGAATAAGGCTGTAACGTAACAAAATGTGGAAAAGGTCAAGGGGTCTGAATACTTTCCAAATGCACTGTGTATATATATATTTTTTTAAAGGCGATATCTCTAGGCACTGTGAAGCGTAGGGCATATGGGTAATATTGACTGACTGGTCTTGTAGCAGTTATTTCATTCACAATATTAGATGACTGTTCCTTTCTTTTCATAGCTCATTTCTAGAATCAACCTTTATAGTCCCTTTTGACCACTGATTGTGTTTGGTTTGAAATGACAAGATTAGGATTGCAGAAATCCTAGTTGGAGGATTCCAGAATGTCCTGCTTATTCCCTCCTGATTCTGGGAATTCTCCAACCAGGATTTTGCCAAAACCAGGGAATTTATTGAAAGTTCCCAGAATTTTGCAAACCTAGACAAGATACATTGTGAGCCATTTCTTGTCAAGTAATTACACCTCAATATTCCAACATTGTTCAGATTACGGGATAGAGCAATTATTTGCATGTAATTTCCAGATTTAACCTTAAATATCAGTGTATGAGAAAAGAGACCATCTAATGAAAATAACTTGACGTGGGAATGAAGCATCCTAATGGCACCATTTAGTAGTCAAATATCAAGGCTACCGCCACACCATTGTGATGTACCATGCAATGTCATCAGAAGTACACAATACAAGTGCTTTTAACATGTTCCATTGTGTGGATAATGCTTTCAGACCATTTCAATAGATTGCCATGGTGCAGTTTTAGCTGAGTCTGCAAGATGAGGGATGAGGCTTGTAGCTGAGGAGGCTTCTTGGAAAATAATACAAAATGCAGCATCTCCTCTTTGCAGTCAAGGGGAACTGGATAAGATAAACTGAAATAGATGGAGCTTTGCTCTTATACACTAAGTGGGGGGAACAGAAATACACAGAGATGGTACATGTTATGTAAAATTAGATAACAGGCTAATCGTATTCACCCTGCAGGTAACAGCAATAGGGTTAAAAAAAAACGTATCTGAAGTCATACATTTTTTTAATTGCTGTCGGCAATGAGCTTAATCACTCAGTAGAACATTTGGATGCATAAAAGCATCCGCTGAAGGAGCCCTCTAGCCAACTTGGGTGATTTATTAGTTTATTCCCCCTAGCACTTCTCTGGATGATCTTTCCACCCCAGCAAAGATATGCATAAAATCAAGACTCTTGTCTTAACAAAAACAAGACTCGTGTCACAATAAAAACAAGACTTGTCTTAACTTGACCAGGAAATAAGATAATTTACAATACTTTTTGAAATCACAAGAATTATGTTCTTCATAGTTTTGTCATTCATCCTAGATTTGTTATCAACCAAGGCTGGTTGATATCCAAGCACCCCATGGAATGTCTTTACATAAGAAATCTGAAGTCCATTATGTCTTTACTATGCTATGTGTGTGTACAGTACGCGTGCATGTGTGTGGGGGTGGGTGTGCTCGCGATGCATGCAAGCTCTCTTTGCATGTGTCATTGCTCTCTGTTCTCTCCGAAAGGGGAAATGTTTCCTTTGTTTGAGAATGTTCTGAATCTGATCAGTCACATAAATCTACTCAAAGTCATCTTTGCATGGTGACCTTATAATGGAGGTGGTTGCCAAGCAATTACACGGTTTGCCTTCTTTCTGCCTGAACAGAAAGAAACATGTGTTCTGTTAAAATGGACAAGCAGAGTGAAAAGGTACTTTGTCCTGGTTTACCCCCACCCATCAGCAAAGCTGACTGGAGTTGTATTTGTCACCCTCCCCCTGCAGAGTATTTTGTGTTCACTCTACAGGCTCATTTATTTGCTTTTAAAAGATTCCATCTCACAGTGTGATGTTGCTGGATACTTACTGGCAAACAAATAGGGCTCATCAACTCGAGTGCAGACATTACAGGGCTATTTGGCCATGTTGTTGTCGTAAATTGACCAAAAACCTTTTTGCAACATAAAAGGTTTGAGTGAGTGTTCTTATGAGTCAAAGGCTTTGGCCATGGTGTCTGTGGATGAACATCCTGTATGTGGCTGATATTTTCTCTACTCTCTAAGATAAAGAGGTATATTATAGCACATTTTTGTTGTCCAAAATGATAAGGTGATAATCATAGGATGTACAGTATATCATTGTAGGGTGTAGTAGGTAAAGTTGAATAAAACATGCAGGCAGCTGACTAAGCTTTAGCAGTCTCAAACTGAGCAGTGCAAACGGTAGTGATGCAAAAGGAAGATAAACCCCCACACCCTAAAATTGGGCAGAGGACCAAAAAGTTGATTTAGGGCTGACTGTCAGCTGCCCCAACACTGGGAAGACAGTCTAGACAAACGACTTTATCATTTGCCCCCACAGGAAATTCCATTCAAGCATTCGGTTATGGAACAGACAATCTCTTCCACAAAGCTGAGTCTGTCCCACCAACCCCTTCCATGAAGCCTGGATTAGAGACCTCAGTCAGCACCTCAGAGCCATACAACCCCAATGACGTCCAGCCTGAGGATGAAGCCCACATGAAGGTATGCATGCGTATCACCAGCTAGCCCCGGGTGCCAAGTTCAAATAACCAGGGTCGTGTTCATTAGGGCACAGAACGGAAAACGTTTTAAAGTGCTTTGTAACTGTGAACAAATGAATGTTTTTTTATTGGACAAGACCAGAAGGTCCCTCCCTGTTTCAGAACATGTTAGTCCTTTAGGTGCCAAATGAACATGACCCATTAATCACCGGTAGCTATATTTAATTAAAACTGGTTAACATTTTTGAAACATGTTGAATGTTGCAGATGATGCATAGCTGACAAGAATCACTATTCTACATGAAACAGAATCATGTCAGTTCTACACCATTTCTGTGTGAATGTTCTGTAATAAGGGTTGGGTAGGTTACTTTCTAAATGTAATCTGTTACAGTTACTAGTTACCTGTCCAAAATTGTAATCAGTAACATAACTTTTGGATTACTCAAACTCAGTAACGTAATCTGATTACATTCAGTTACTTTTAGATTAGTTTCCCCTTAAGAGGCATTTGAAGAAGACACAAATGTATGTTACCAATTGAAAGACATCTATTGCAGGATAAATCAATGTTAAAGTTTACATAGCTGGCCATATATGGATTTACTTTATGGGTTGGTTATGTAGGCTTTTTCTAACCAATCACTTTCTACTACATATAATAATACAATTAAATTATATCTTTACGTTAATATATATAATTTATAACAAAAAAATGGATGTAGCGACTACAGATTGCCCCATCAAAAGTGTGCGAGTTTGAGCATTAGGCCTACGGATTTTTAGATTGAGCAATAAAAGCCCCACTTTTATTCCATAGACTGGGATCTGCACTATGCAGCTGTTGCAAGAGCGCATTGTTTACTGGCTGTCCACTGGTTTCAATAACAATGATTGATATGCAGCTTAAACTTCTTGAATTCAATCATTATTGGGTTCAAATACACATTTAGATTTGTGAACAGCCATCCACAACAACCACAATCCGTAAGGCGCAAATAGCTAATTGAGAGAGCAGCAGTGTGATTCACACCAATGCGTTATGTAGATATCAATAATAAGCGATATCCGTATCGTCATTGAGAAAAGTATTCAGTAGGTCGGGTAATCCGATTATAATATTTTTGCTGGTAACGTAACGGATTACAGTTACCGTTTTTGTAATCCGTTACTCCCCAACCCTGTCTGCAATGCTAATAACCCTTGTTTTATTTTCTGGGATAGGTAGAAAAAAACTGTTGCTGTGCAGTGGGAAGACATGTTTGTTTAACTGTTTTGTTGTCACACTGTAAAAATAATTTCTGTTGAGTATATAAATCCAAATATGCATATTTTCAACACAAAAAGTGTTGCTTTTGACCTAAGGTACCAGTCAAAAGTTTGGACACACCTACTCATTCAAGCGTTTTTCTTTATTTTTAAAATGTTTTACATTGTAGAATAATAGTGAAGACATCAAAACTATGAAATAACAAATATGGAATCATGTAGTTTCCCAAAAAGTGTTAAACAAATCAAAATATATTTGGGATTTTAGATTATTCAAAGTAGCCACCCTTTGACTTGGCATTCTCTCAACCAGCTTCATGAGGTAGTCACCTGGAATGCATTTAAATTAACAGGTCTGTCTTGTTAAAAGTTAATTTGTGGAATTTCTTTCCTTCTTAATGCGTTTGAGCCAATCAGTTGTGTTGTGTCAAGGTAGGGGTGGTATACAGAAGATAGCCCTATTTGGTAAAATACCAAGTCCATATTATGGCAAGAACAGCTCAAATAAGGAAAGAGAAATCCATCATTACTTTAAGACATGAAGGCCAGTCAATCAGGAAAATGTTAAGATTTTTTTTTATTTCTTCAAGTGCAGTTGCAAAAACCATCAACCACTATGATGAAACTGGCTCTCATGAGGACCGCCACGGGAAAGGAAGACCCAGAGTTACCTCTGCTGCAGAGGATAAGTGCATTAGAGTTACCAGCCTCAGAAATTGCAGCCCAAATAAATGCTTTACAGAGTTCAAGTAACAGACATCTCAACATCAGCTGTTCAGAGGAAACTGCATAAATCAGGCCTTCATGGTCGAATTGCTGCAAAGAAACCACTACTAAAGGACACCAATAATAAGAAGAGACTTGCTTGGGACAAGAAACACGAGCAAAGGACATTAGACTGGTGGAAATCTGTCCTTTGGTCTGATGAGTCCAAATTTGAGATGTTTGGTTCCAACCAGCGTGTCTTTGTCAAATCAAATCACATTTTATTTGGCACATGTGCCGAATACAACCTCACAGTGAAATATTTACTAACAAGCCCTTAACCAACAATGGAGTTTTAAGAGAATACCCCCCAAAAAGAAGAGATAAAAATAACAAATAATGGAATTTCTTTGTGAGACACAGAGTAGGTGAACGGATGATCTCCGCATGTGTGGTTCCCACCGTGAAGCATGGAGGGGGAGGTGGGATGGTGTGGGGATGCTTTGCTTGTGACACTGTCGGTGTGAGCTAGCTAGCTAACAGTACGCTTTAACTTGCAATGTAAATGACTTTCTGACAAAATTTGAAACATACAGTGCCTTCAGAAAGTATTCAGACCTTCAGACCCTTGACTTTTTCCACATTTTGTTACATTACACCCTTATTCTAAAATGTATTGAATTGTGTTTTTTTTTCAATCTACACACAATACCACATAATGGCAAAGCAAAAAGAAAATGTGTGCAAATTTATGAAAAGAAACTGAAATAACACATTTCCATAAGTATTCAGACCCTTTCTTTGTTGAAGCACCTTTGGCAGCGATTACAGCCTTGAGTCTTCTTGAGTACAACACTACAAGCTTGGCACACCTGTATTTGGGGAGTTTCTCCCATTCTTCTCTGCAGATCCTCTCAAGCTCTGTCAGGTTGGATGGGGAGCGTAGCTGCACAGCAATTTCCAGGTCTCTCCAGAGATGTTCGATCAGGTTCAAGTCAGGGCTCAGGTGATCTCTCTGTACTTTGCGCCGTTCGTGTTTCCTTCGATACTGACTAGTCTCCCAGTCCCTGCCGCTAAATCCCCACAGCATGATGCTGCCACCACCATGCTTTGCCGTAGGGATGGTGCCAGGTTTCCTCCAGACGGGACACTTGGCATTCAGGCCAAGGAGTTCAATCTTGGTTTCATCAGACCAGAGAATCTTGCTTCTCATGGTCTGAGTGTCCTTTAGGTGCCTTTTGGCAAACTCCAAGCCGGCTGTCATGTGCCTTTTACTGAGGAGTGGCTTCTGTCTGGCCACTATACCATAAAGGTCTGATTGGTGGAGTGCTGCAGAGATGGTTGTCCTTCTGGAAGGTTCTCCCATCTCGACAGAGTCACTCTGGAGCTCTATCAGAGTGACCATCGGGTTCTTGGTCACTGCCCTGACCAACGCCCTTCTCCCTCGATTGGTCAGTTTGGCCAGGCGGCCAGCTCTAGGAGGAGTCTTGGTGGTTCCAAACTTCTGCCATTTAAGAATGATGGAGGAAAATGTGTTCTTGGTGACCTTCAATGCTGCAGAAATGTTTTGGTTCCTTTCTCCAGATCTGTGCCTTGACACAATCCTGTCTCGGAGCTCTACGGACAATTCCTTTAACCTCATGGCTTGGTTTTTGCTCTGACATGCACTGTCAACTGTGGGACCTTATATAGACAGGTATGTGCCTTTCCAAATCATGTCCAATCAATTGAATTTACCATAGGTGGACTCAAATCAAGTTGTAGAAACATCTCAAGGAGCTCAATTTCGAGTCTCATAACAAAGGGTCTGAATAATTCTGTTATCAGAACTCAGGATAAGACCAAGATTCAGACAGTTCAAATCACATAAGTTTATTTACAAAACAGGGGGCAGGCAAAAGGTAAGGGGTCTGAATACTTTCCGAATACACTGTACCCATGGATTCTTAAAGAACTTAACTTGTAAATGCCTTAGTTCAACTGTCGTATACCTATCAGAACCCAAATACAATCTTGTTTTACTCAAACGTTTGTAAACAAAGTAAATGTAAACAAACACAATATAGCCTCAAAACATGGTTAAAACTACAATTTCGATATCATGGATGGTCAGTCCTTGAATCAGTAGCTCTATTTAAGAATTTGAGAGTGGTTACATTTCTCTAGGCCCATCCTTCAGCTTTTTACTAAAACAAAGGTCTGTGTGAACACTTTGTTGTTGTTTCAATTAAGGATTGTAGCTTTAAACAATAGAAGTCATTGTTTTTATTATATGATTATTATAGGGATATTTGTAATTCCATGTTTCATGCATGGCTGATAAACAATACTGTTCTGGCATCATGATTATGTTTGAAAAGACTCCTATAATGATGTTGAATGCTGAGCAATTTCAGGCTTTCACATCCATTAAATAGTAATCTCTCACACTGCTCCAATAGTGTGCTTTACACGACCCTCATTGTGATAAAGACAGCAAATTAATACCTTAAAAATTGTGTGAGGATGAGAATGAATGAATAAGCCACACTGATAACAATAACAGTGGGAGGTAGAGGAGGGGAGCTGTTGAATTGCTTTCTCCAAAGGTTCTGTGTGTATGTCAGTATTGATGCACCGCTCTGTGCCACTCTCGCTGCAGTGCAATGCTTAATTTATAGTAAAAATGGTAATTAGGAAACAATAAGACATGTGATTACTCAAGCAGGAAGTTTATAATTAGAGAGGGAGCCGGTGGGGACTTTTTGGGCGGCCCCTCATTCTACAGCATATATGCTTGGCAATTAAAATGTGTCAAACTTCCATCGTAGATTAATTGGTAGAATGCTTATATGACTCCTCTTGGCAAAAGAAAAGCTTTCTAGCCTCGTAAATCTCATGACTGCTCAGGACCACACGCATGCTGTTGTCCAGTTAGTGGAAATGTTATGCTAAATGAAGTGGCGTAGTCTGCTGTGTGTTTGATGGCTGGACAGGCTCCCCCTGACACTCGATAAGTAATCTGAAGTGTTGTTTGATAAATGAGCCCTGTGGAGCATTAGGCCAGGATTGGCTGTGCTGCTCAAACTTAATTCCCTCTCAAGTCAATTTCCCTGTGTTCAGTATCACCATTAACAGGACAATTGAGCTATGTGATTTAGTTTACATGTAAATATGTATTCTTCCTTTAAAGGTGTACTATGCAGAAATCCCTCCACCATTTCCTGGCTGTTAAAATTCTAATAGTTCCCCTAATTTCAGTTTATGTGACAAAACAAGCGGTGTGAGTGTGGAGAATCATTGTACCGCTAAACCGCAGTGAAATATATTTTCCATAGCCAAAAATGTTTGTATTTTCAGCTGTTTGAAGCTGGTGTACAAATCCGAAAGTAAAAGATGCAAAACGCTTTAATAATGTCAGCTATGTCCTAATGTCCAGGGTATTATACCTTGCTCAACCTGCTCAAGTTGTGTTCTGAAGAGACTGAAAGAGAAGAAATATCTAGGTGACATTTCACTTTGTCTTATTGCTGTTTGCAACATCTGTATTTTCAACCCTGTGGAAAGTTTCAGGAAGTGAAACTGTGGAGGATTGTTGAATGGATAAAGATATGAAAAATGCAATTTTTCTTACCAATCAGGATTTCAATTAATTTAGTGTAAAGGCTTTCAGAATGCTGGCAACATTTAATAATGGAGAGCTTTCGTATTTCGAATTGTACATGTTATTATATTATATAAATTGTTATATTATTATAATGATTCTACTAACGTTAGGCCTTTCTACTTCTTTATTTTTGCCACAACAGTTTTGTTAGTGTTTCGGTGCATTCAGATCCACATAAGTATTTATTGTGCCACAACTATTGGGTCAAATGTGTGGTGCAATGCTTGTAGAAGCTACATTGGCGCAGCCTTTGCATAGATACATTATGTGCAAACACTTTAACCAGTGGAGGCTGGTGGGAAGAGCTATAGGAAGACGGGCTCAATGTAAAACCTAAATGTACTGAAAATGGAAAGTCCACTCATTTTATGCTTCTGATACTCCATCATACTTTAATGCAAATGTATATGATATAGCAATAAAAAAAAATCAGAACCTTTGATTATGCATTAATTTGGGGTTTCATACATCTTTCACGCCTGAGTGATTCAAAATCTACGTTTTCTGTAAAATACCATGACAAAATTTTGTCTCGTCACCAAAACATCAGATAATGATAGGCTCACCATTTAGTAATTTTACAACATTTTAACTGACATTTAATCTAATAGCAAAAAATATAAGATACCCATTTCTAAACTGCAATTTTTGAAGTGCTGTTTAGAAAGAATAGTACCTGATCAATCTAGTTTTCCATGCAGTATTTGACAAACTTGACATAGATTTATAGGTTGTATACAATGGCAGGTTGTGAGTATGTTGAGAATAATGTCATACTTACAGTTTTATTATCCTTATACAGTACATACGTAGGACAAATCATCAGAAATAAGTCATTGGAAAGCAGTTGGCTGCTGTAAAAATGTAGCACAGTGATGTATGCCATTTCTGCCCCATGCAGCAAGTTACAAGATCACCTTTTCTATGAGACTTGTCAATTGAAACAGTATCGTTCTCTGCTCGAAAAAAAGTGCCCTTTGAATGTAGTATGCTACAGTACTGTAAATTACAGTACATTACACAGCTTTCACATTACACAATGCACTACTCATTAAAATTGACTGAACATCACATTTCCATCATTTCTATCCCATGTGTGATCAAAGGTGTGATCATTGAAGAGATCTTTCAAAATGTAATCAAAGAAATGAAAGAAACAATGTGTTGCAGGCACTAATTTGCATCAAGTCTGTCTTGAGCATTTGGCCATAGGTTCTCATTAAGATCGGAGTAAATATCCCCATTGTTCATGCATCTGGGTGAAAACGTTTTTGCATGGAGAATCCAAGCCTAAATGAAATCTGGATGGAAATCATTGCATGCCTCGACTGGGTAGGCTGTCATTGTAAATAGGTAAAGGTTAAATAAAGGTTAAGTAAAAAAAATATATTAAAAAAACATCCATGGCCTGATGGAGGGAGGTATGCTCAAGGGGATGACAATCAAACGTTTTCCACTTGTATTGTAATTGTGTATTGTATTTTACGGTATTGTATTGTACTTATGTACTGTAGTGATCCTGTACGTGGCTCAGTTCATAAGAGCATAGCGCTAGCAACACCAGAGTGGTGGGTTCACTTCGAATCAAATCAAATCAAATTGTATTGGTCGCATACACATATTTAGCAGATGTTATTGCGGGCGTAGCGCAATGCTTGTGTTCCTAGTTCCAACAGTGCAGTAGTATCTAACAATTCACAGAAATACATACATCTAAAAGTAAAAGAATGTAATTAAGAAATATATACATATTAGGAGGAGCAATGTTGGAGTGGCATTGACTAAAATACAGTAGAATAAAATACAGTATATACATATAAGATGAGTAAAGTAGTATGTAAACATTATTAAAGTGACGTGTGTTACATTATTAAAGTGGACAGTGATTCCATGTCTATGTATATAGGGCAGCAGCCTCTAAGGTGCAGGGTTGAGTAACCGGGTGGTAGCCGGCTAGTGATGGCTATTTAACAGTCTGATGGCAATTGAGATAGAATCTGTTTTTCAGTCTCTCTGTCCCAGCTTTGATGCACTTGGGAATATACATGGCTTTGACTATAACAGAAGAGAATGCTCTTGGGAGGTAATACGGTCAGCATTTAATTGTGAGTTATTCTAGGTTGGGTGAAGAAAATGACTTGAGTTTCTGTATGTTATCACAATCACACCATGAGTAGTTAATCATGAAACATACACCACCACCTTTCTTCTTCCCTGAGAGTTCTTTATTCCTGTCTGCGCGATGAACTGAGAACCCAGCTGGCTGTATGGACGGGGACAGTATATCCGGAGAGAGCCATGATTCCGTGAAACAGAGTATGTTACAGTCCCTGATGTCTCTCTGGAAGGAGATCCTCGCTCTGAGCTCGTCTACTTTATTGTCCAGAGACTGCGAGTAATATACTCGGAAGCGGTGGATGGTGTGTACGCCTCCTGAGTCGGACTAGATGTCCGAATCCCTCTTCTCCGTAAGGCGATATCTTGGAGTAGCTTCTGAGATATTCAATTGCCCTGGGGGTACGAACAAAGAATCCAATTCGGGAATGTCGTATTCCTGGTCGTAATACTGGTGAGTTACAGCCGCTCTGATATCCAAAATATCTTTCCGGCTGTATGTAATAAGACAAAAAATGTTCTAGGCTAAGCTAGTTAGAGAGCGGCGGCAGTGTTGGTAGTTTTGGAGATTCTGGCGTGCCCAAAGTAAAATGCCTGCCACTCAGGCCTAGAAACTAGGATATGCACAATTAGTGCTATTGGATAGAAAACACTCTGAAGTTTCCAAAACTGTTAAAATAATGTATGTGAGTATAACAGAACTGATATGGCAGGTGAAAACCCGAGCAAAATCCATCTGGATAAATGTTTTTTTGGGACATGCCTTCTTTTCCAATGGTTGTCTATGGGATCTGCTGAAATCCAGGACCCAGGTTGCAGTACCTATGGCTTCCACTAGATGTCAACCGTCTTTAGAAAAGGTTTCAAGAGTTTACTTCCATGAAAAACAGTCGAATAGAAGAAGATTATGTAAGTAGAGTGAGGAAGTGATTTCTGTCTGTGGCGCGAGGGATCCGGGATATATAATTGTCCGTGTGATATATAATTGTTAATAAACATAATAGTGTAGATAAGGCTCAATTATAAACGTGGTTTGATTTGTTTGGACACAGTTTATAGGTATATTTTTACCGGTCTCTGTGTCTTCTATATTGGGCGAGTGAACGTGGATTTTCTGAACAGAACGCGCCAACCAAACAGAGATTTATGGATATAAATAGGGACTTTTCTAACAAAAGGAAAATAGGATGTCTTGCTTGGACACTTCAGATTGCCCTCAGCAGAAGATCATCAAAGGTAAGCGATTTATTTTAGCTCTTTTTATGTGTTTTGTGACACCCGCGCTGGTTTTATTATTATGCTAATATGGGAAGTACATGGGGTGCTGTCCTCAGACAATCAAATGTTGTGCTTTCGCCGTAAAGCCTTTTTGAAATCTGACAACGCTGTGAGATTGCCAAGAGTCGAAGCTTTTGAAGAGTGTGCAACACAATGTTTTATGAATGTTTTATAATACTACATTTGCATTTTGAATTTGGCGCTCTACATTATTTCCGGATGTTGTCAAGGACTGCTCCTTAATTATACCCAAGAGGCTAATAATGTCAGAAATAACACACAAAAATACTGCAAAGTTGTTTAGGAGATAGAAGCAGAGCTGCCATGTCTTTCGGTGCCATCTTAACTTAATTCCCACTGGGGTCACATACCAAAATGTGTAGACTGTTGTCACTTTGGATAAAAGTGTCTGCTACGTGGCATATATTTTGGTATTACAGTACTGTATTGGCCAATGCAATTTTAGTAAAGCAGTGTGATGTTTTACATACAGTACATCTCTGATTTTGTCAATATCAGTTAAAAAAAGTTAAATCATAATACATAATACAACAAAAAATAATAGTCATCATCATAGCAATACATTCAAGTGTACATATATCATACTTTTTATGTTTCTACTTTACAGACGTACATTTTCATTATGTCGTTTTTGAGGATTTGTTTTGATTTTTGTACTAAGAGTTGTAGAAATGTACCACATACATTGAAAAAAATGCCTACCGGTATCTACAAGTGACTAACAAAATTACAAACTCACAATGATGTCTTTGTAGCAGTCCCAGTATGGGAGTTCAACATATTGTTTTTCAGTATTTATGTTCCTGGATATTGTTTGGGATAAGACGATATTATTCATTTTGTTTTGTGAAGGTAGCTTGACATGTACATTAGATAGATGGTGAGTACTTCTCAGAATTGATCAGAGCTTCGTCAAACAGTAAAGTTCAGCTGCTTACCATGTGTATGTCTCTGCGTGCAGTTTGAAGGAAGTTGCTAACTAATGCTAGTTAGCATTGGCTCGCAAAACTACCTACTACCTGTAACTTCCTTCGTACTGGACACATAGACATAAAAATGGTATCCACAAGTTTACCTGACTCTGGGTAAGTAGATAAAGGGCCTCATTGCCAAAATCCCGAAATGGCCCATCTTAACAAGCTTTTAATCAGGGAAATAATTCATGCATTATTTAATGGCACCATTGTATAAGAGAGAATTAACCACCTCTTCAGAAGTCAATGTTTGCTTGAGGGCCCCTGACTTTACAGTACACTGTGTTGATTCTCAGCTCAATTAAATGTAATTGATTGTGGACCAACCCTGGGTTACTCAATAACCAGCCCTGGGAAAAGCATCTGAACATTACTGTTCAACGAAGCTCTGATCAATTCTAAAAAGTACTCACCATCTATCTACATGTTAAGCTACCTTCACAAAACTAAATTAATGATATTCCAAACAATATTTTGTGTGTGGGTGCGTTTCTGAATGTGTGTGTGCATGTCTCTCTGTGTGTTTTTTTGTTGTTGTCATTTAGCAGACACTCTTATCCAAAGCGACTTACAAGAGCAATTAGGGTTAAGTGCCGTGCTCAAGGGCACATCGACAGATTTGTCACCTTTCGGTTATTGGCCCAGCACTCTTAAACGCTAGGCTACCTGTTCATATGTGTGTGTGTGTGTGTGTGTGTGTGTGTGTGTGTGTGTGTGTGTGTGTGTGTGTGTGTGTGTGTGTGTGTGTGTGTGTGTGTGTGTGTGTGTGTGTACACCGGTATACATATTGGCTGCAGACAGAGATCTGGACCAATGTCAACAGGCTGCTGTCACACATCACTGCACCTGCTAATTAATTGGCTTTTAGTTGCGGATGTGTTTGCTGCATTGTCAAGCAACCGATTGCTTTTTTTGGCAACTGTCATTTAACCATTTCTCTGTACAATCACACATTTGAAACCAAGCTTTTCCATAGTCAATGCAGCCTTTTCTTTTGCCTAAAACCCATACAAAAAAAACTCCCAGTGCTTATATAACTACCATTTACTATTTTTTCATTATGTATTTTTCTACAAAAAAAATGTGCCATGTTGTGCTGGAGACACTGCTATTAGAAGATCATATCTGACTCTATGTTTTCTCTCTGTACAGGGAAATGGACCGAAGTGCAATCTCTCAAAAGGCTACATTTGTGGAGATGAGGAAAGGAGTGGAGGGAATGCTTCATGTTTCTGTTGATATGCTATATTGCTACGCAGGGGAAATCGTGCCTCCACAAATTGAGAAAGCTGCAGTTACTTGGAGGCAAATTGTTTGCTAGGTGTTACTGGGATCAGAGAAAATTGAAAACATTCAAAATGCTTACAATGTTTTGGAAAAGCACATAATAAGGCCATACTAGAGTGGGCATAACAGAACAACTCTGGGGTGTACAATATCTAGAACAATAGAGATGTAGAATCTTAATTTGATCACCCTGTTGTAGCAGGAAATGTCCTGCACAGCAGGAAATGTAAACTTGTAGCATATTCTATGTGTGAAAAGGCTTCTAAAGTTCGTAATTTCCATGTATCAACAGCCACACATTGTTTTATATAATCCACTAAATAATTCCCATTTCCTGTTGCTGCAAGATTATTTTCCTGCTGTGGGATCCTTCATCTGTATGTCCCTTCGACCCTTTCTCCTAATGTACTGTACAACATAGTTGACTTTCACATTGACTGCTTTTGTCCATGGTAAAATTTTCCATATGTTCTATATCTACAGTTGAAGTCCGAAGTTACATACACCTTAGCCAAATACATTAATACTCAGTTTTTCACAATTCCTGACATTTAATCCTGGTAAAAAGTCCCTGGCTTAGGTCAGTTAGGATCACCACTTTATTTTAAGTGAAATGTGTGTGTGAAATGTCAGAATAATTGTAGAGAGAATGATTTATTTCAGATTTTATTTCTTTCATCACATTCCCGGTGGGTCAGAAGTTTACATACACTATTTGGTAGCATTTCCTTTAAATTGTTTAACTTGGGTCAAACGTTTCGGGTAGCCTTCCACAAGCTTCCCACAATAAGTTGGGTGAATTTTGGCCCATTTCTCCTGACAGAACTGGTGTAACTGAGTCAGGTTTGTAGGCCTCCTTGCTCGCACACACTTTTTCAGTTCTGCCCACACATTTTCTATAGGGTTGAGGTCAGGGCTTTGTGATGGCCACTCCAATACCTTGACTTTGTTGTCCTTAAGCCATTTTGCCACAACTTTGGAAGTATGCTTGGGGTCATTGTCCATTTGGAAGACCCATTTGAACCAAGCTTTAACTTCCTGACTGATGTCTTGAGATGTTGCTTCAATATATCCACATACTTTTCCTTTGTCATGATGCCATCTATTTTATGAAGTACACCAGTCCCTCCTGCAGCAAAGCACCCCCACAACATGATGCTGCCACTTCCGTGCATCACGGTTGGGATGGTGTTCTTCGGCTTGCAAGCATCCCCCTTTTTCCTCCAAACATAACGATGGTCATCATGATCAAACAGTTCTATTGTTGTTTCATCAGACCAGAGGACATTTCTCCAAAAAGTACGATCTTTGTTCCCATGTGCAGTTGCAAACCGTAGTCTGTCTTTTTAATGGCGGTTTTGGAGCAATGGCATCTACCTTGCTGAGCGGCTTTTCAGGTTATGTCGATATATTTACTGTGGATACAGATACTTTTGTACCTATTTCCTCCAGCATCTTCACAAGGTCTTCTTCCTGAGCGGTATGACGGCTGTCTGGTCCAATGGTGTTTATACTTGCGCACTATTGTTTGTACAGATGAACGTGGTACTTTCAGGCATTTGGAAATTTCTCCCTAGGATGAACCTGACTGGTGGAGTTCTACAATTCTTTTTTTGAGGTCTTGGCTGATTTCTTTTGATTTTCCCATGATGTCAAGCAAAGAGGCACTGAGTTTGAAGGTAGACCTTTAAATACATCCACAGGTACACCTCCAATTGATACAAATTATGTCAATTAGCCTATCAGAAGCTTCTAAAGACATGACATCATTTTCTGAAATTTTCCAAGCTGTTTAAAGGCACAGTCAACTTAGTGCATGTAAACTTCTGACCCACTGGAATTGTGATACAGTGAGTTATAAGTGAAATATTCTGTCTGTAAACAACTGTTGGAAAAATTACTTGTGTTATGAACAAAGTAGATGTCCTAACCGACTTTCCAAAACTATAGTTTGTTAACAAGAAATGTGTGGAGTTGTTGAAAAACAAGTTTAAATGACTCAGTGTATGTAAACTTCCGACTTCAACTGCACATGTGTACAAGTACAATGTTTTGACTGGTATTGTACAGAAATAAAATGTATCCAAATGTCTAGGAAGCAGATTAGTTCTGTTAAACTTCAATTAATAGCCTGGTTGTTTATTTGCTTAAATCACTAAACACCAGGCACTTATTAAAGATAGTATTCTATTTGAGCCAGGGATCTATTTTCTTAATGCACACAGCTTTGCTCTGTTCTGCTCTATGACTAATGGTAGTATGGAGGTAGTTTTGTGCCAACAAAAATAAGGGGTTAAATATTTGTGCCAGAAAATTTATATTTCTTGTACTTTATATTCCCCCCCTGGGCAGCTATTTGAGACTCAGCGTTTAATTGTTGTTTTATGATAACCCTATATGTGCTATGCATGTTCTATAGTTTGTGCTTTTCTTGGAAGTAATGCTTAAAATGTTTAAGATGACACTACCTAAAGGGTATTGGGAAGAATTTCTTAACTAGCTCTGCACTGTGCCAAAACATTTCAAGGCAGAGTACACCCAAAAGACTGCACCAGCAGTTGCTTTCAACATACTTCATATGTGCCTCAAATGTATTTATGCTTTTATTCCAGTGGAGTGGCTGTGGATCCGTGTTTTACCATTTCTCTGTAAAACGCAACACTCAGACTCACTGAGTCATTCCTAACCTTTTCCATTGTTGTCCTCCTCTCAGCCTCTACTGGAGCCCAGCAGTGGTTACGGTGGCCTGACTAGACCCAAGAGCCCTCCTGATGATGGGGCACCCTGTGTCTGTGCCAGTGTCTGGGTGCTGCTGCTCAGCCTGACCTCCGCCGTGGCCAACCATGCCCTATAAAACTCCCTGTGGGCTGTCGCCGACCATCAAGCTGATCCCAAACGCAGAGGTGTTGTCAAGGGGCTTGTTTGAGGATGTTTTATTTTTCAAGCCCAGGCATTATGTTATTTCAAAAAGGAGAGGCGGAGAGCACACAATCGGAGATAAACTAAATATTATTCATTTGATGTAACATTTTGGCTTTTGAGGACCACTATGATCAAGAAAATGGCTTTACATGGACCCCTCATGTGGTGAAGCCTCAGTGGCCGTTGGCTGTGACTGTCTTTCCATCAGTAACACTGACAAAGAACCCAAAGTATCATGTCAAAGACTTCTGCACTCCTGCCATGGCAAAGAGAAGAGAAAGACAGCGAGAGATAGAGAGAGAAAGTGTGTGAGAGAGAAATGGAGAAAGAGAGAGGAGAGAGATCTGCTGTCCGTCACACGTTTTCGTCTAGAAACAGTGCTCGACTTGCTTTTCTTTAATGGACAGACCTCAAGCTTTGTGTTTCCATTACTTGCAGACAGAAGAATTATCACTTTTATGTCTTCTCAAAAGTGTACATCTTAACTCAGTGTATCCGTGTTGGTATAGTAACAGTGAACAGTATGTTCAGTACAGCTCTTTTATTTCAGTGCTATATTTTTTCAGCAGACAAAAAAAAAAATACTCAAATATAATGTTAACTGGTTCTCATTTTGAGATGTTGTTGTCATTGATAGTGGGTGAGAATAAATATCCACCCACACGTGCATACTTTGTCAGTGTATATAACTGTTTTCTTTCAATGAGCCAATATAAACAAACTGTTTTCTTTTAATTAACCAATATAACCTACCTTAAATGGTCAAGGCGATATGACGGCACTGTATTGTTAAGTATGAAGAACACATTTAGAAGGCAAAGTTGGCAATGTCTATGACGAAAAAGTCAAATAAGAATGTATATAGGGCTGAAATTGAATTGGCTACATTTGCTTGGAAAGTAATTACCTGTGTGCATTATAGTCGTTCTTTGTACAGTGCAAATACACGTGGCCTTACCTATTGCTCGTACCACATTATCCAGCTCATGAGACATTGAAACTTATAGTAACGCTTTACTAAATGAATCATTCAAATGGGTTCATGTCAAAACAACACAAGCCATCAGATCAATATTTGACTACATGAATGCCTGGGATTGAACCCTTCTGTTTCCATTGGACTGTTCCAACAGAGGTGTCTAGAGCAAAAAATACTCACAGTTTATAGCTGCAGCACATTCTGTTGTGTTGAGTTCTTCCCGATTAATATTATTTTTGATTGATCAGGTTGTAGCTGAGTCTTGCAGATGACATCATGACGTACTGCCTATGAATGATTACAATACTGTCTCTGGCCTCCTATAAGCCAATCAAATGCATGAGGTAAATTAAGAGTTTTGACATGAAGTACTGTAAATAAATAAACTGATAAATATTCCCCCTCACACAGAATGGGTCCGGGTATATGAGGAAAATGGGGAAAATGGGGTTAATTTAATTCATGCTGATTGATTCATACAAAAGTGAGCAATTTTGAAAAATATTATTCCAAACATGACACTCAATGGAAGTCAAGACAGCACTGAAAACAAAGATTGCACACAAATAGTTTCTGACAACAAATAAATGACATGTCGAGGGGCAGAGAGTACTCAAAGATGGGATGTCATGAGTGTATAAGTGATTGAAAGAGTGAGAAAAGTGTGTGTGTGTGTGTGTGTGTGTATGTGTACATGTGTGTGTACATGTGTGTTTGTGTGCCTGTGTTCTGGAGGTGCAGTTTTACAGATGCTGCTGGAGTCCAGTTTGTTTCCTTTCAATATAAAAATGGGGGTTGGGGTTAGTTTTGTGGTGGGGTCTAGGGGCACGGGAATATGAAAGCGGCGGGTTACGGTGCGCTCGCTTGATTAATGAGCCAGTGGGATGCTGTTTCTTATCAACGCTCTGCACATGTTGGAGAGAGGAGTTTGGTTTACAAGACTGGGATCCTCCAATCAGAGACAGCGCCCACTTCCTTCCCATCATTCCACCTTTTCAGTCACACCTGCCTGTGTGGCTCTTTTCTCTTTGGCTTGCTTGGTGTAATATGTTATACACCATGATGGGGTCATTTTGTGAAACACTGAACATCATACTTCATGGTTCAGTTGGCAAATTAAAGTGTAGCCTAGCATAGAGCTGGGGTTTTCAGTTCATGATACACTTGATAAGCTAGAGTAACTGGAGCGTTTATGTTTATGTTTACACATTTGTTCACTAGCTGGAATCTCAGTCTGTGCTACAGTGTAGAATAACAGCTTTTATAATAGGCACATTCTATTGCTGCGCTCACAATTTGGATACATATGAGGAGTCTACAGTCTCCTTGCAAGAATAGGAGAGCCTAGCTGTAGTAGTAATGCAAGGCAAGTTATTGGAAAGGAGGAAATGAGGGACGTTTTCCCAAAGGCACTGTTGATACTGTACTGTATATTGCACACATTGAGAACCTCGGCTGCAAGCACATTCATTAAAAGTTTTCATTTCATTTTCATAATTTTACCCTTGATCTTTCTTTAATTTCATTTTTAACTGCCTGCCTCATAAGTCAAGAACTGTCTGGCTTTTTTGCAATGGGTTGGATGTAAAATGAGCATGGTTGGGAAAGAAAAAAAGGTAATAGAAAATCAAAAACCCTCTGAGCCTTTTCTTAAGCAAGCAACTGTGTTGTCAAGGGAGTGGACAGAGCTATTGAACGACTCCACTTGAGATGTAATTCCCTGCTCCGTTGAAGAAAGTCTGGACATTTCTATTGGAAAGAGGAGAACCTCTAAAACAATCATATAGATTCTGCTATGCCAATGTGAGTTTGACTGCGTCATCCCCACTCCCCGTCTTTCACATGTGGGATGATTATTGATTGAGCCATCATTTCCAAAGCTGAACATCTGTAATGAAATTCTACTCCTTTTATTGGATTTGGTGATGGGATCTTGGTCTCTAACAGATGTTGTGGCTTTATTACACAGTCTCTGTCACCAGTGGAAGGCTTTCACTATAGTGCTGACTGCTAGGGATCCTCATGACATCTCATCTGTAAACACAGTGCTTCCTAATATTTAGGGGTTCACAGCGAAACCTATTGTTATTGTTAGAAAGAAAAATATCTTGGCATGGTCAAATAACTCAAAAATGTATTGGTAACTTTTTTTGCTAATTTGGCACAAAGAAGCTAAAGCCTATGAGTAACTTGGAAAAAAGATTGAAACCGTTTGGCCTATCGGTAGACTTGAAACGTTATATGCACACTACCAGTCAAAAGTTTGGACACACCTACTAATTCAAGGGTTTTTCTTTATTTTTACTATTTTCTACATTGTAGAATGATAGTGAAGACATGGAATCATGTACAGTAGTAACCAAAAAACAAATACAAATATATTTTTGATTTTAGATTCTTCAAAGTAGCCACCATTTGACTTGATGACAGCTTTGCACAATCTTGGCATTCTCTCAACCAGCTTCACCTGGAATGCTTTTCCAGCAGTCTTGACGGAGTTCCCACATATGCTGAGTACTTGTTGGCTGCTTTTCCTTCACTCTGCAGTCCAACTCATCCCAAACCATCTCAATTGGGTTGAGGTCGGGTGATTGTGGAGGCCAGGTTATCTGATGCAGCACTCCATCACTCTCCTTGGTCAAATAGCCCTTACACAGCCTGGAGGTGTGTTGAGTCATTGTCCTGTTGAAAAACAAATGATAGTGTTGGAGATTTTCCAGTCATCTGATGATTCTCAGTACCTATACTGTTCTCTTTGAAGTAGAAAGAATAATCGATACAAGGTTAAATATTAGACATGTGTAAGCAGAATGAAGGCTGAAGCCTACGTGAGTGTACAAAGTTGGATCAACATCGAATTGACCATTGGACATGTAAAAAACAGAACGTAAGCAGAATCTGTGTAGATGAGGCAAGTTAGACCAACAAGGACGTGACTGGTCTGGACCATATCTGATATTGTGAAGGCTACTGGACACATGGGTTAATCATTTGGACAGGAACATTAGCTAATCAGTGATAGGCACCAGTAGGAGTGTGCATGTCACGCCACCAATAGAATCTATGCCCCAATGTCTGAGCCAATAAGAGAATGGAAACTAAGACAACATGATTCGTAAAGTGGAGTGACGACGTTATGGTAGGATCAGCCTGTATAAAAGCCAAGTACTAAGAATGAAGATTCAGTTCTCCGTGGAGGTGCTCGGCTTTGTTGCTCTCTGTAATAAAGTCTATTTGAATTCACAAGCTCTGGTATCTGAGAAGTATTTGATACAATACTTTCCACAACAATAGTCCCACTAAGCGCAAACCAGATGGGATGGCGTATCCCTGCAGAATTCTGTGGTAGCCATGCTGGTTAAGTGTGCATTGAATTCTAAATAAATCACTGACAGTGTCACCAGCAAAGCACTCCCACACCATCACACCTCTTCCTCCATGTTTCACGGTGGGAACCACACATGCGGAGATCATCCGTTCACGTACTCTGCGTCTCACAAAGACACGGCGGTTGGAACCAAAAATCTCAAATTTGGACTCATCAGACAAAAGGACAGATTTCCACCAGTCTAATGTCCATTGCTTGTGTTTCTTGGCCCAAGCAAGTCTCTTCTTATTATTGGTGTCCTTTAGTAGTGGTTTCTTTGCAGCAATTCGACCATGAAGGCCTAATTCATGCAGTCTCCTCTGAACAGTTGATGTGGAGATGTGGCTGTTACTTAAACTCTGTGAAGCATATATTTGGGCTGCAATTTCTGAGGCTGGTAACTCTAATTAACTTATCCTCTGCAGCAGAGGTAACTCTGGGTCTTCCTTTCCTGTGGCGGTCCTCATGAGAGCCAGTTTCATTAGAGAGCTTGATGATTTTTGCGACTGCACTTCACATTCAAAGTTCTTGAAATGTTCTGTATTGACTGACCTTCATCTCTTAAAGTATTGTTGGACTGTTGTTTCTCTTTGCTTATTTGAGCTGTTCTTGCCATAATATGGACTTGTTTTTTTATCAAATAGGGCTATCTTCTGTATACCACCCCTACCTTGTCACAACACAACTGATTGTCTCAAACGCATTAAGGAAAGAAATTCCAAAAATGAACTTTTAACAAGGCACACCTGTTAATTGAAATGCATTCCAGGTGACTACCTCATGAAGCTGGTTAAGAGAACGCCAATAATGTGCAAAGCTGTCATCAAGGCAAAGGGTGGCTACTTTTAAGAATCTCTTTGTTTAACACTTTTCTGGTTACTACATGATTCCATATGTGTTATTTCATATTTTTGATGTCCTCAACATTATTCTACAAAGTAGAAAATAGTAAAAATAAAGAAAAACTATTGAATGAGTAGGTGTGTCCAATCTTTTGACTGGTACTGTATGTCTTTCCTCACACTGAACAAATTTCACTCATTGACCCATAAGGTCTGTAAAGATAGGTTTTCCTCTTGGACATTTTGGAAAAACATATTCTCATGAACCATAAGTCCAAATAGCACCAAGTTTTATGGCTTGTAGGCACATGGCACATGGCACATCTTTAAACTTAGTTTGAGAAAAGCCAAGGGATTGGTTAAGAGATGGATAAGTTATTAATCACTATGGCCTATCAACTTGAAACGTTTTAGGGTAAACAAAGAAATTACCACGATAAACCATGTTAAGTTTGGTATTGATATAAAAAAGGAAACAATTAACAATTCACTTTTTTGTCTACGTAATGCAAATGCTTAAAATAATAATAAAAACTCTTTGGTCAGATTCACTCCAAATTTGGTCTTTAGACCCTAAAGAGTGAGAAAATAATGTTGATGCATTCAAAAATGGCCATATTAGAATATTAGCACTTCTGCTTAAAATATAAAATTAGTTAAAAATACTTTAAAAATCTTCTTCTCATGAACCATAGGAACAAATGTGTAACATAGGCCCATGGTACACGTCATAACATAGTTTGGTCAAAAGGGATCGGTCAATCAGATTTTACATGTCCATTTAATCCACTGTAAATCCACTCCACGGTGGTTTATCAACTTGAAACTTGCCAACGCTACACACTGAATTTGGTATTACATATGTAATGTTAACGATCAAAATCATCCGCTATCATTTTCCCCAGATTCACTCCAGATGTTTTAGACTCATTACATTCGTTTTTTAATTGTTTAGAGAATAAATTGTTGCTGCATTCAAATATGGCCACACTGTGCCTATAGATGCAGCTTAGCACATATAGCACAAAAATATTTGACAAATCTTCTTATCAAATGAAATTTTATCGGTCACATACACGTGTTTAGCAAATGTTATTGCGGGTGTAGCGAAATGCTATCAAGTAATATCTAACAATTTCACAACAAATACCTAATACACAAAATTCAAAGTAAAGGAATGGAATTAGGAATATATAAATATATGGATGAGCAATGTCAGAGTGCCATAGATTAAAATATATTCTATAGTATAGAATACAGTATATACATATGAGATGAGTAATGCAAGATATGTAAACATTATTAGTGACATTATTAAAAGTGACTAGTGTTCCACTTCTTAAAGTGGCCAATGATTTCAAGTCTGTGTATGTAGGCAGCAGCCTCTCTGTGCTAGTGATGGCTATTTAACAGTGATGGCATTGAGATAGAAGCTGTTTGTGAGGGTTTGTGAGGGTTTCAGGTAACACATTTCTTCAGCCTCCTGAGGTTGAAGAGGCTCTGTTGCACCTTCTTCACCACACTGTCTGTGTGGTGGACCATTTCAGTTTGTCAGTGATATGTGACCAGATTCAGGAAACTTGGCATATGTCGCAAATCACGACTTCACAAGAGTGCTGCAGAAATGCCTTCTCGAACATGTAACCTTCATGTGCCTTAATATCAAACTTGTATAACATCTGTAAATATGAATACAATTGTTAAATTACGAGCCTAGTTGGTTAAGCCACAGAAAAAGAGCGCAACCAAAGGGAAGAGAATTTAAGACAGTTGCTCTTAACCCTTTAGACTCCAAGAGAATTATAGAATTATAGAATGCTGACTATGAATTTTATTTTCAAGATAATGCAAATTTTCTCACACATTTCAAACAAGCAGATATAGTTTAAAAACAAAGAATCAAATGACAATTACAAGTGAACTTCCTTTTAAAGAGCACAACCTATTCTTTAAAATGACACCACATGTCAATAGTAATAACTGTCATGTGTGCTCCATGCTCCTTATCGACCGAGGCAACCGGGGAGGTCTCAGTTGGCTCAGCTGGCTCATCAGGCTCTCACGCCTCAGCCGGTTCGTTAGGTTTAAGCGCCTCAGCGGAGGCGACCGGTCCCCGGGATCGTCCCTGTGGTTGGCGTCTCTCCGGCGCTCTAGGTTGCAATGCTCCCGCGCCTCAGCTGGATCGACAGGTTCCCGCGCCTTAGCAGAGTGGACCGGTCCGCTCCTGAACCCCGGGATCGTCATCTTGGTCGGTGTCCTGCGGCTGGAGCCGTGCGTCGGGGAAGGGGTACTGTCACGTGTGCTCCCTCTTTGGCTTCTAGGTCACCAGGCTGCTCGTTATGGCGCACACCTGTCACCATCATTACGCGCATCAGCGCATTATGACACTCCTCTGGACTCCATCACCTCCTTGATTACCTGCCCTATATATGTCACTCCCTTTGGTTCCTTCCCCAGGCGTCATTGTTTCTGTTTCATGTCTGTGCGTTGTTCGTGTTTCTTGTTTTGTATTATGTTCCGTTTATCCCTGAACTTGCTACCCGACTCTCAGCACACAAGTTACAATAACACAAATTTTGTTTTCCATTGTGTAAAAACACTCACTATCAAAAAATGATTAAACTCAACACAACAAAAAACCCTAGAATATTGTAGTACATTTTATGAAAATTACTTATTCAAAAATCGGAACTACAATGATCGAAATGTGACGAGAGGACAAAATATTCAGAAAGCATTTCAAAACCCACACAAAGTAGGCTGTTTGACTGACAACGCTTTTTACTTCTGTAGCAATGTAAAAATGCAAACAACTATTCAGAGATATTCCAAAATGTAGGTGACCTCACTCAATAAGATTTAGTACAGATCAGGCCTGACACAAAATGTGACTCAGCACCTGGATTCGGTCTTATGTAGCAACATTAGAATTTCTGTTTTTAATGCTTGCTTACTTACAAATATACAAGCCTTTAATATATTTTTTAAAAAGCAGTGTTAGAAAGGATTACCTACACATACTGAGCAGCTCATGTTATAGACAGAAGCATGTTATGTCCAACCCATCCATTATCTCTGCCAATCATGGCGACCGGGAAAGTTCCTGTCTTTTTCCCATGGCTAAACCAACTAGGCTTGTAACTTAACAATTGTATTCGTATTTACAGACGGCATACCAGCTTGTTATTAATGCACATGAAAGTTCACATGTTCCAAAAGGCATTTATGGCAAAAACAATGTTATACTCTCAAATAAAATTAGATTTGATTTGAAATGATTTGAAATGCCTCTTCTGTGAAGTAGTGAGGAGTCACATATGAGTTCCAATGTGCGGGAATCTACTACCTTAACATAACAGCTAAGCTGTCAAATAATAGGAAAACGAGGCAATGTATAGCCTATGAATATCTGCTCCTATCAAACCATAAACTAAACCCAACAGATAACAACAATAAATTACTCTAGCCTTAATTTCCAGCTAGTTAGCTGGTTGTCTGTATGGCTAGCTAGTGAAAATGACAACTCAGGTTGACGTTTCGTGAGCGCAGCCCTAATTTACCACTACACACAACTTTTCTTGCCTGACAGACTAACTAGTTACCTAGCTAGCAATAGCAAGCAGCTTGGGCCGTTTCCATATGAATTACTTTGGTAGAAACAAGATAAAACAACCAGATAGTTAACTGACTATACAGCTAAACACTGCAAATGTTTCCATGAGAAAGAGAGCAATCATTCAAGCTCTACCGCTGATGTTCTCGCTTGTACTAACCAAGTTATCATAACATGACTTGCTAATCTGAGAGCTATTCCCCAAGTTTCAAAGCATCAAACATTGACAACACCAAACATCTGCTGTTTATTTATTTCACTCACAACATCATTGCTTTTCAAAGTACAAGGACGTCTCCGAATCCGTATCACCAACCAACATACTGTAGATACAGCCTCTTCCACAGTGAAAAGTTGTGTCCGATTCGACACTGTCATTTTGAGTAATGAAGTACATACAGTATCAGTCAAAAGTTTGGACACACCTACTCATTCCAGGGTTTTTCTTTATTTTTACTATTTTCTACATTGTAGAAAACGATGAAATAAAACTATGAAATAACACATATGGAATCATGTAGTAACCAAAAAAGTGTTTAACAAATCAAAGATTCTTCAGAAATACCCTGTTCCTTGATAACAGCTTTGCACACTCTTGGTGTTCTCTCAACCAGCTTCATGAGGAAGCCACTTGGAATGCATTTCAGGTGTGCCTTGTTAAAAGTTAATTTATGAATTTCTTTCCTTTTTAATACGTTTGAGCCAATCAGTTATGTTGTGACAAGGTAGGGGTGGTTTACAGAATATTGCCCTATTTGGTAAAAGACCAAGTCCATATTATGGCAAGAACAGCTCAAATAAGCAAAGAGAAACAACAGTCCATCATTACTTTAAGAGATGAAGGTCAGTCAATACAGAACATTTCAAGAACTTTGAAAGTTTCTTCAAGTGCAGTTGCAAAAACCATCAAGCACTAAGAATGAATCTGGACCGCCACAGGAAAGGAAGACCCAGAGGATAAGTTCATTAGAGTTACCAGCCTCAGAAATTGCAGTCAAAAAAATTCTTCACAGAGTTTAAGTCACATCCACATCTCAACATCAACTGTTCAGAGGAGTTTGCGTGAGTCAGGCCTTCATGGTCGAATTGCTGCATAGAAACCACTACTAAAGGACACCAATAATAAGAAGAGATTTTCTTGGGCCAAGAAACACGAGCAATGGACATTAGACTGGTGGAAGTCTGTCCTTTAGTCTGATGAGTCCAAATTTGAGATTTTTGGTTCCAACCGCCGTGTCTTTGTGAGACGCAGAGTAGGTGAACGGATGATCTCTGTTGGAAAAGCATTCCAGATGCAGCTGGTTGAGAGAAGGCCAAGAGTGTGCAAAGGGTGGCTACTTTGAAGAATCTGAAATATAAAATATATTTTAGTTGAACAATTTTTTGGTTACTACATGATTTAATGTCTTCACTATTATTCTACATTGTGGAAAATAGTAGAAATAAAGAAAAATCCTTGAATGAGTAGGTGTGTCCAAACTTGTGACTGGTACTGTATATATTTTTTAAGTCAAATGACAGCTTCAAATGACTGTTTCTGGTTAATGACAACAGCCACGCGGATATGACAACAGGTTGTCAGCAGGTCAATTTTGCGATATTGACACAGATATTATTGTTAGAAAAACAAGACCGCTTGCAGCCGCTATAGTAATTTAAAGAATGGCCGTCGGAGGCCGTTATGGGTCCTAAACTGTTTTTTAATAACATGCGTAAAATAGTCAATTCTCTAGGTGAAAAATTTAGTTCAAGAAATTGGAAGTCAATCTGTATGAACAATACCGATTGGAATTCAATGTGCCATAGCCATGAAAATAGCTTTCATCTCTGTTATTGGAGAGAGGAAGAGGGAGCAGGAAGGCGCACACAAGGAGACAGTGGAGATAATCTAAATGACAGGTCTAGTTATCTTGAATGCAAATGCTAGCCATGTGTTTTCAAAAATGACACATTTGCTCTTTATTGATAAATTATGGATCACACGCTATAATGCTCCCAATATACCATTACGCAACCAGACAAAGATCCACTCTTATCGTTTAGATGATGACAGAATGTGTGGACACTCATTTCGAAGCTCTTTCCCAGCTCTAGTACTGATCATTATATAACTATAGTTAAATAGTCATTATGCCAATTGTCAGTGTGATATCGACAGTGGGATTTAGGTTATGAGGATCTGGGACAAGATTATGTATAAATGTGTAATCCCAGGCCTTCTACATATAGTGAAACAGACCAACAAAAAACTAAAATAAACTATCATTCATTTAATTATAGTTTCTTTATTAATGATAATGTTATCATCATAATTACCATCACCTATTTGCATGTGATAATATCTTGCCAATCTTGCTTATCACAAATGTGCAGTATGCTGCAGTATGGTTCTGCTTTGGACAACAACAAAAAAAGGTCCAGATAAAAAAGTGTGCTTAGATGTTTCTTAAATCCATACCCTTTGGCAATGCTGCAAGCATTTGTTTTGGATGAACAGACCTATGGGTTTTAGTGGGGGTTTATACAGTAAAAGAGTCATCCTATATTCTCTCTGTGGATATGTACATAATGTACATAACCTCTTGCATCAGAGACGCTTCAGAAATATCGAATCATATTTACATGCCTATACATATTCCAGGAGGACTCCAGCATTGGAGTAATGACTGATAAGACTTTGAAGGCCAACCTCAATAAACGGCATCACTAATTCATGCAAGCAAGGAGTCTGGCATTTCTTTTTTTTAAGTAATCAAAAACCTTTTCATAATAACTTCAAATATAAAGTAACCTTTGAATAAAAGAGATTCAAACAGTATATTAAATATTTGTTATGTTTTTAAATTCAATTAAGACAAATGCAGTGATAAGTAAATGTTTCCTACTGAACATGCTGCAGGCCGTAACTTGAATACCTCTCGACCAATTAGAAAATTACCCAGGATATGAAATACTGTTCACTGGTGTGCTTCATCAATTATTGTAAAATGAAGTATTTTGCTGCTCCAGCAAACCTGCGCTGGCAGGAGTCGTGATTTATGTCCCGCTGTAAACAGTCAGATCATAACCATGGCTGCAAATAATATTTATTAATTATGAGAAAATATAAAATTGAAGTGGTCAGCAAAACCCAAAACCGATATTTTTTTATATGTCATCCAGAACTGACGTGACCACTGACTGACTCATATGAGTAGGTGAGGGGGGCTGTTATGAGACATGATATCGATAACACTTTATTATCATTATGAAATTTATTTTGATTGATACAGCAGGTGATATACTGTGCTAATAACTCAAAGTGACAAGCCATATATACAACTGCCTTGATTATTAAACAATTGCTTTATGCCAATATTGGAGTACACACAATTTTTTTTATCTAAAGTGCAGAAAAAAGCCCAGCCTCATGAGATGAGTGTTGGACAGTACTAAGAAGCGGCATCTCAGATAATCTCTATGTGATGTTGCTGTGAGCGAGTAGCTTGTATTTTTAGGTCTTACCCTGGGCACTCGCTGTCCCTTAGCCCATATATGCACTCAGGCATACAGAGGGAGAGCGGAGTGGCAGACTGGGGGCAGGCCCTTTTAAAGGTGAACTTCAGGTTTGTATTTAAAGGCAGAGTATTGTCAGGAGAGCACAGCTCCACTACCAACAACCCCAGAGGAGGTCTCCAGCACAGATGTGGACGTGCCCGACAAACAAAATGTCAGGTCAAACCAACTCCCCCCTTTTCTAACTCAGCCAGGGGTTTGTTAGAATGAGAGGGGAATAGACCCTGAAGATGTTTTTTACCAACTGCGTTTTCTCCTCTTTCTGTTCAGTGGTATCTCATTGAATGCTGATACCCATACCCATAGCCTACAGTATGACTGTGTATGGACACTATTAGCAAAATAGGATCCTGGGGATATGTCTCAATAATTCAGTTTCTCCTGCCTCTCTTTAGCTGTAGATCATTGCTGATTGGATCGAGATCAAGTTTAGCCATTCAATGTCCCATTTTATGAAAAGCGCTGTTCACATACAGTACTATACATTCTGTAAATCAGATTGCAAATGTCATGACATTATTTAACTGTATGACTTCACATTGGTAACTGAAGATGAGGCTGCCGGGAAGCTATTCATAACAAGATGGATTGATTCACAGTGTACCACACCCATTTACATGAGTTATCATAATGAATACTGATATCATTCAAAAGCTTTTTCCCACATACTTATGATAGCTCCATACTTTTGAGATGGTGCTAGAAACAATGAGGAGAGAGATGTAGGTGGATAATGTATTACTGTACCAGGAGAGAGAGAGAGAAAAAAAATGGATTGACACGGTCAAGTGTGCATCACTGAGAGAAATTATGCCTTTTGATGTTTTCCCTTAATGGAAGAAGATAGTAAATGTCAGAGGCAATAACAAAAAGCTTGTAGACCGCATTTGTATTTATTGAATTGCCTCCTCCAACTGTTTCCTGGTAGTTTTTCCTGTTTGAAAATATACTGACTATACAAAACATTAGGAACACCTTCCTAATATTGAGTTACACCCCCTTTTGCCCTCAGTTCATCAGGGCATGGACTTTACTAGGTTTCTAAAGCGTTTTTTCGGGCCACTAAACAACTATTGATTTAGAACCACAGAGAGTTACCACAAGTCGCAAAGAAAACAGGAGCTGCCTCCACTATTCCAGCACCATTTCAACTTCAACATCATCAAATCACCTCCGCTTAGTCTAATACAGTGACAAGAAAATATACCAAAGAATATATAGTCAATACATTAGCTAAATAGTATGTCGCTGTCCATAATAAATACAAATACTTCCAATCAACGTTAACTAGTTAACATTAGCCTTCTACATCTAGGTACATATTGAACTTACATCCTCTCAGGCCAGGGGCACAATGTATGAATTAATGGTTGGATCAGAATCGTTGTTAAAATCACTGGCCATCTCCATCCATGGCTAATTTAGGAAAGGAACAATTTTAGCTAGCTAGCCAACAGAGGACAACAACACAATGATATTCAACAATTCAAGTTTGTCTATTAATGACGTATACTCTCAAAGGGATTTGATAGGAGTGACGCCAAGACTCAAGCTGGCTTGCTTTTACAGTTTTTTTTTAGGTGCGCAGGACAATTCACTGTTGAGCTCACTCAGTTTAGCTCAATGCTCGCTGGCTTCTCTTGCCTTCAATGCTACGGGCAGCAGCAATGTCATGCTCGTTTGGACCAGACAGCATCAAATAAATAGCCTACACATAGAGGGCCGCTGTTTCGCTCGCTCGAATGCTTTCTCCTGTGAGATACGTTCAGCCTCTTGCAAATTGAAAAATTATGAAACACAGAGAGACTAAAGATCAATTATTATTTATTTAATTTTGGGGGGAAGCTTGGCTTCTCTTGGCATTCATGAATACACACCACTGGTTGACTCCAATGCTTCTCACAGTTGTGTCAAGTTGGCTGGATGTCCTTTGTGTGGTGGACCATTCTTGATACAAACGAAACTGTTGAGCATGAAAAACACAGCAGCTTTGCAGTTCTTGACACACTCAAACCGATGCACCTGGCACCTACTACCATACCCTGTTCAAAGGCACTTAAATATGTTGTCTTGCCCATTCACCTTCTGAATGGCACACATTCACAATCCATGTCTCAATTGTCTCAAGGCTTAAAAATCATTCTTTAACCTGTCTCCTTCCCTTCATCTACACTGATTGAAGTGGATTTAACAAGTGGGCATCAATAAGGGATAATAGCTTTCACCTGGATTCACCTGGTCAGTCTATGTCACACTCAGTTTATATTTTCTACTCTGATAGACAGCTGAATGTCCGATTACCATTTACATTCTGAACCACAACAAAATTATATTAAAGAGGTTGATATGGTGAATTAGTTACTAAATAAATGCACAGCTAGAGGAGGGTTTAGCATGATCAGCAGTTCCTGAGGAGCAGCTTTGAGAGACTGATGTGTGGTACTGCTGCACCTTCTCCACTCAGGTCTAATGAGTTCATGCAAAGGGGAGGCCAATTGCTGACGTGAGTTCATAAGCATTAGCTTGGACCAGGCACCAGGCAGATCTACTTATCTTTAAATCATCTGCATTTCCAGACAGAATAGCCAATTGTATGGCTACAGCAACGCCGCATTGCCACCAGTTCATCCTCCAATGGTCTAGCTCTCTACAGCACCATGCAGTCAGGTCGCTGCCTTAGACCTTAGACCATACTGGAGTAGAGGGATGGTTTGGGATATGAGCAGATGGGATATGAGCCTTCTGAACATCACAGAGAGACGTTGACATACAGTATTTAAGTCATTTAAGTCTGTGGTTCTATGAGTCAATGATTGGCAGTGGATGACGATCTTAATCACCATGGGGTTCAGTAACCTAATATTCCTCATCACTAGAATGTCACATTTTCTGCACTGATAAATTCCTTTACTGTCTTCCTTTGATGTTGCAGATGACTATCTTCACACTATGATGAGACAATACAGGCTACTTTGCCATATGCTGCTTTGAAACCAAAGTAGTAATTACTGACAATAATTCATTGTGAGTACCAGCCATCGCACTCTGACTGCAGTCAGACATTCTCATTGCCTCATAAAGGATTTTCTATTTTATTCGCAGCAATGTTTTTAACCAGGATGGCAAACCCCAAAAAACGATCAAGACGATTTTGAACTGTTTGTACGTTAAAACAAAATCATCACTGCTGTTTTGGAAAGATGACAGAACGTGTAATAGCAACGACCAACTGCTGTTTTGTGTTTTTGTGCATTTTGCCAACAGGGGTATTTTTTCCTCTTTTTGAAATCCTTCCCTGGATAATTATCTATTGTCGATGCACATTCTCAGATAATGAGTGCCTTACCACCAAGCTATGAAATTAGCATAGACCCTTATGTGCTAAAACACACACAAAGACAACAGAGAAACTACCCCCCCATACCATGGTGCTAAATTCAACCAAGGAAGACAAAACATTGCTTTAGCAAATGTTCTCCCTACATAAATAACATATTGTCATTTGGTGTCCATTATTATCTTGGGAAGAGAATAATGAAAATGTAGCAAAAGATGTCAGCTTGAGGAGCAAAGGACAACAGTGCCCCCGTGTGGACTAAAGTGGCTCCTCAGCCAGTTAACAGTAGTGATACATTTTTTCAGTGAGCTGGCTCTTTTGGCTCCGTTCAGCTCAAAAAGACGATCATTTGGCTCCCAAACTGCTCTTCGTTCAGTAGCGCTTAAAAATGTACCTAAAACCATGAAAATTGCAAATCTGGAGGTGGTTGGCCGGGGTGGATGGGTGGCATATAACACGAACATCAAGCAACCCAAAGGTTGTTTGAATGTCATCACGGACAACTTTAGTATTTTAGCTAATTAGCAACTTTTCAACTACTTGCTACTTCGCAAGTACTTTGCATGTTAGCTAATCCTTCCCCTAACCCTAACCTTAACCCTTTAACCTAACTCCTAAACTGAACCCAAACCTTAACCATAACCCCTAAGCCTAACCCCTAGCCTAGCTAATATTAGCCAGCTAGCTAATGTTAGCCACCTAGCTAGAATTTGTAACATACCATACATTTAGAAAATGTGTAACATATAGAACTTTTGCAAATTTGTAACATATTGTACGTTTTGCTAAATCGTAACATATAATACAAATTGTAATCCGGAACATATCAGACGAAATGGGTGATGTAGGTCCACAAATTAATGCATACTGTACCATACGAAACGTCACATATAATACTAAATGGAGTGTCACAGATTTACAAACAGAATAATATGAAATGCTCTGAGACCAGGCTGGACCAAATTATTAGATTGCCTGCAAATCAAATTGCAAACCTCACTATCTATTGTTCCTGTAGTGAGGACAATCTTCAGAGAATGTTTTTATAAGTTATCTGCAGATAATCGTTGTCTGGAACTAAAAACCAGTAGTAACAGTCAGCAAATCAGGAAGCCAAATGAACGTATTTTTCAAAGATTTGATTCCGTTCACGACATTCACCCAAAAGAGACATTCAAAAAAAGCGACCCATCGCCTGCTAGTTTACAGCTAAATACTGAAGCCAGTTGTAATGAATGCCATGGTTGTATTTCTTTCACGCTAAATTAACATGCAGACCATGCATTCATAGCTCCATTTCACTCTATATTTATATCCATTAGCCATTAACAGCTGCTTAAGTCTCCTCCACGCAATTAACTGTCCACGCAATTAACTGTCATTAACTATTTAAGTATTAACAACGAGAAACGAAAAATGGCTATAGTTGTGATAGTCAGTGGAGCCAAAGTGCCTTCTCAGAGCACCCATGTCTGGCACAGCAGGGTTCAAAACAAATATACTGAACCAGTCATCACCAGCGGGGGGCGGTGTCATACAAATAGGAGTGCTCCACTACAATCCAGCACAAGCATGAGCATTTGCAGTTATAGAGACACTACGGGCCGGTTTCCCGGACACAGGACAACCCTAGTCCAGGAGATTTCCATTGAACATGATTTTTTGTCCAGGACTAGGCTTATTCTGTGTCCAGGAAACCACCCCATAGTCTCTATAACTGCATAAATGCTGATGTTTGTGTTCAAGTGTAGTATAGCCCTCCTCTGACAAGGACACAGACGAAGAGAACATCCATATTTGAGAGGTGTTCCTCCAGTAGAGGAGTGCCAAACTAATAAAGATATCTTATTGGGGTTGATTGGGGTAGGTCAACTAGGATTCTATGGATCTACGGTTCACCCTAAGAGTGAATCATCATCAGAATAAAGCATATTGGTCGATGGGATGTGCAACATAGACGGAGAAGATGAGGCCTCTGAGTCCATGCCAGTATCCTATCAATTATCAACCTCTCTCAGACATTTTTGGATACGGGGGTAAGACTTACACTGGCTTGAGTGATTTATAGGGCATAGAGCTTTTTCCTGACCACCATGTTGACCTGACCAGGAAAAACTCCTGGCCCTCTGCATGAGATCAGGCATTGAGATTAACAGAGCACATGGTGCTACCTCCCATGGTGCAGTTTACAGGGTTGACTGTGACTGTCTCCCCATCACTCCATCTCAGTTGTATAGAAGAAGGGAAACGATTAAATTGTCCTCAGCCAACCCAGGTTGTTTCTCTCTGCATGGGATTGCTGATGCTAGCCTTATTTCTATACTGCCAGAAGAAGGAGAGCAAATTCCCTTTGCATAGAGAGAGGCGTCACTGCTTTGATGTGTCAGTATACTGTATTCACTCAGTCTTGGCATCTATTACAACTTTACTCAATCCAGGCGACACACTCTCTATTTTTTTTTATGCTGTCCTTGACTGGAAGTAAGTGTTAGGGGATTTGTCAATTTGTCACCACTGAGAGCTGTTCACATGTAGGTCAACAGCCAAGACAAATGAAAAACCAGAGTGTAGCTGTCTATCTTTGCCCTGTTTCAGAGCTAATTTTAGAACTTGAAAACAAGTCATGGCATGTCCCTGTTCTCTTCTCTTGGGTCATGGTGTAGTAGTGGGGTGAATCACAAGGTCCCTGTAGTCTCTAAACCTGACTATTGTCCCTTCCTGTAGCGGTGGAAAATAGAGTGGCCATACATCATCCTACAGCTGTGTACTCTGGGCTTAGAGAGACAAAGTCGTGTGAATCAATAAAGCCTGGGCCCAAGTCCTACTTCTACACACATTACTAACCTCACACATTTTTTCCTGTCCCCACTATTTCTTCCAGTGCTCTCTTCCTCCGGCTGTGTCTATGTCTAAAGACAACTTCTGTCAATATTTTCTCTTCTATCCCTTCCTGCTGCCCCAGGTGTACAAGCTGTTACCCAGAGGAGGATTCAGCCTTGGTTGCAGAGAAGAGAATAGTTCATTAATACCCAGGTCGGCTGGCTATTGAAGGCCCATTTGCTGTCGCACATCATAGCATCTACATCAGACGTCTGGATATTCTAGCCTAGCACTAAGAGAGGCTGTTTTCCAAAGAGACCGTTTACATGATATATAGCCTTTGGGTACTACACACATAGCCCTTTAGTCTCCATGTAAATTACTATGGTAAAGATAATAGGGAACACCAGGGAGCAGTTCACTGTAGTTAAACTGGGGTTTCAATGTCATCATACCTGTTTACTGTCCAACAGAGCCATTTCAAGTGGAGCACAAAGTACTCCTTCATTCATTTCAATAATGTAATTGCACATTTGAAGTCAAGAATATATCAATATGAAGTTATCCCTTAACGTGTTAATATTATGTAAACACTTGTTCACTACTTGATTAAGGGAATTATTATGAGCAAACACTTAATACTATACTGATGGAGGGAATTTCTTTGTCTTGGGTATGCAGATGGAAGCATCTGAAGCTCCTTGCCTGCAGTCTGCCAAAAGGCATATGTGCAGACAGATAGCAGCCCTATATATGAAATTGGATTGCGGGACTCTACAGGCGTCCAGATGTAAGATCTGAGCTCCGGCCTCTCTGGTTGACTGGTCGGCTGTGACTGGCCAGGCCTGGACCACAACCCCCACAAAAACCCCAACATAAGGCTCCTCTCTGGGGTCAGAGTGTCTGCCAGCAGGGTTAAGCGCAATATGCCGAGGCTTTCTCTGCATATCACAAAGAGTATTGATCTCTGTGTGTGTGTGTGGGGGGGGGTTTAATGTGGTCATAAACGTCAAGGAAAGTAATATTGAACCATGAGGCTACGACAGACACAAGGCTACAACTGCTTTGCTAATATGTCAGTGACTTTTACCCATTCAATTCTGCCTAGTATACCACCTTCCGATACTGACAAAACAGCATAACACTCATCAGCAATGTACTGCAATGATCAAAAACATTCTAATTACAAAAATGTCTAATTGAACAATTCAGTTAGGAAAAAACATCTGTTAATTATTTCTTAACAGCTCCATTGCAGCTTCTTCAGAAGATTTCTAAAACAGCGCAATGGATTTGAATTCACAGCTCTTAACCCCCAACAACAAAAATCCCACTACAGGAATAACAAAGTCTTCAATTTCTTTAACACCCAGAGACCCTCAAAGGACGTCTTTGAGCTAAAGCTCACAAACAGACACTCCTAAACACACTTTTATAACCACAGAGAGCAGAATAATAAAACGGGTGGGGGAATATCAAAGCCTGACTTTGTCTGAGAGAACAATCGCACACAGACACACACACCGTGTCACCTTACACTGAGCATATGCTCTGATTTAATGCTTCCTGAGACCTCAGAGCCAGGTGGCACAGTGTGATCACAGACAACACAGCCCACATGACATTACTAACTACAGTGACATTGAGGAAACAAAAAGCTATTCCCCCATCCCTATCACAATCCCTCCACAGCGTATCATATAATGAGATCACCACTTCATGTTGGTCTCACCAGAGAGAATAGAGAGCTGCCCTACATCTGGCACAGACAGGAGACAAGATTTACTTTTACACCACTGAGCACGGGATGCTGTTATTGGCTTTTTTCCTGGATTTTGATTACAGATAATCATCTAGAAGAAAACACAGAATATCATTTGAAGACAAATTACCACACTAGGTGTGTTGGACTCTGGAACAGTCATTTCCAAACTTGCTCAGACAGACAAAATGTTCTTGATTTTTTCCTTTATAAAAACATTCTACAGTTTATGTCTGCGCCCCGCGGGATTCTAGGTAGGATAATACAACAAATCCCCATCAAAACCATCTGTTTAAACTGTAGATATCAGTTTTTTGCATGAGCTGCGTCTCAATCCACCGCATCCACCAATGGCGGCCTTCCGCATCTGTGGTGGAAGGTGGCTGAGATAGCGGTGTTTGTCAGACCATGAGACATCCTGAAAGTCGGTCTTACCACGAAAACGTCTGTAGCGTCCGAAAGACGTACTGGCTAATATGACCACTCTGTGGAAAGATGAGACTCCCACGAACAAGATGGTATTCTCCGTTTTGCTCTGAGACCCCAGCGTCACGGGACATTTCTGAAGTCGGTAGTTTACATACACCTTAGCCAAAAACATTTAAACTCAGTTTTTAACAATTCCTGACATTTAATCCTAGTAAAAATTCCCTGTTTTAGGTCAGTTAGGATCACCAATTTATTTTAAGAATGTGAAATGTCAGAATAATAGTAGAGAGAATGATTTATTTCAGCTTTTATTTCTTTCACAACATTTCCAGTGGGTCAGAAGTTTACATGCTACCAAATACTAATTGAGTGTGTTGCCTTTAAATTGTTTAACTTGGGTCAAACGTTTCGGGTAGCCTTCCACAAGCTGTGAATTTTGGCCCATTCCTCCGGACAGAGCTGGTGTAACGGAGTCAGGTTTGTAGGCCTCCTTGCTCGCACACGCTTTTTCAGTTTTGCCCACACATTTTCTATAGGATTGAGGTCAGGGTTTTCCTTCCTGCAGCAAAGCACCCCCACAACATGATTCTGCCACCCCCGTGCTTCACGATTGGGATGGTGTTCTTCGGCTTTTGGACATTTCTCCAAAAAGTATGATCTTTGTCCCCATGTGCCTTTGCAAACCGTAGTCTGTATTTTTTATGGCAGAACGCATCTCCTTCCTGAGCGGTATGCACTAGCGGTTCTGGGGGGGCATTGCGCCTGTGACAACAATTTTGGACCCCCTTGTGGCCCCTCTAAATGTGGAGTATGAAATAATTTTTGCATAACTAATTTTTGCTATCGTTCTTTTTTTACATCCGTTATAAGACAGTGGCAACGCGGAACACTAATTAAACCCACACATTTACTAGAGGGACATGGTCTTTTGCCTGCTAAAGCCTGCAATGCAGTGAAGAAAACAATATGACAACAATAACATCTAATGTAACTGGCCCCTCTAACAGTACAACTGGCCCCAGCTTGGCCCCCCCAGTTGAAATGGTCTAGAACCGCCACTGGCGGTATGACTGCTGCGTGGTCCCATGGTGTTTATACTTGCATGCTATTGCTTGTACAGATGAACGTGGTACCTTCAGGCGTTTGGAAATTGCTCCCAAGGATGAACCAGATTTGTGGAGGTCTAGAATTATTTCTGAGGTCTTGGCTTATTTCTTTTGATTTTATATCCACAGTAAAATGACTCCATGATGTCAAGCAAAGAGGCACTGAGTTTGAAGGGAGGCCTTGAAATACATCCACATGTACACCTCCAATTGACTCAAATGATGTCAATTAGCCTAACAGAAGCTTCTAAAGCCATGACATCATTTTCGGGAATTTTCCAAGCTGTTTAAAAGGCACAGTCAACTTAGTGTATGTAAACTTCTGACCCACTGGAATTGTGATACAATGAATTATAAGTGAAATAATCTGTCTGTAAACAATTGTTGGAAAAATGACTTGTGTCATGCACAAAGCAGACAAGTCCTAACCGACTTGCCAAAACTATAGTTTGTTAACAAGAAATTTGTGGAGTGGTTAAAAAACGGGTTTTAATGACTCCAACCTAAGTGTATGTAAACGTCCGACTTCAACTGTACATGTTTTGCTCTAGGACACACACAAGCCTCACAAGCCATGTCTGAAGGTACCCCCGGACCAGTTGAAGTAAATTCTGGAAGTATATGGACGTAGTTTTTTTAATATATATATATGGGTAAAAATGTATATAAATTATTACCTTATCTTTCTTATCTCTCTCAGATATAGGACAGACACTTTAAAACGAACTTTCTTTTGATAAATGTTTTGACTATCTGTGATTCAATGCGTTTCTATGGGCAAATAGCAGTAAGGCCAAATTCAATGTTTCATCACCCCCCCTCCCCCCCAAAAAATATAAGCAAAGGGAAACGACAGTCACAAAAACAATCAAGCGCTATGTTGAAACTGGCTCTCACGAGGGCCACCACAGGAAAGGAAGACCCAGAGTTACCTCTGCTGCAGAGGATAAGTTCATTAGAGTTACCAGCCTCAGAAATAGCAACCAAAATAAATGCTTCACAGAGTTCAAGTAATAGACAAATCTCAACATCAACTGTTCAGAGAAGACTGAGTGAATCAGGCCTTTGTGGTCGAATTGCTGCAAAGAAACCATTACTTAAGCACACCAATAATAAGAAGAGACTTGCTTTGGCCAAGAAACACAAGCAATGGACATTAGATCGGTGGAAATCTGTCCTTTGGTCTGATGAGTCCAAATGTGTGATTTTTTGTTCCAACCGCCGTGTCTTTGTGAGACGCAGAGTAATGTAGGTGAACGGATGGTCTCTGCATGTGTGGTTCCCACCGTGAAGCATGAAGGAGAAGGTGTGATGGTGTGGGGGTGCTTTGCTGGTGACACTGTCTGTGATTTATTTAGAATTCAAGGCACACTTTTAACCAGCATGGCTACCACAGCATTCTGCAGCAATACGCCATCCCATCTGGTTTATGCTTAGTCAGACTATCATTTGTTTTTCAACAAGACATTGACTGTGTAAGGGCTATTTGACCAAGAAGGAGAGTGATGGAGTGCTGCATCAGATGACCTGGCCTCCACAATCACCCAACCTCAACCTAATTAAGATGGTTTGGGATGAGTCGGACTGCAGAGTGAAGGAAAAGCACCCAGCAAGTGCTCAGCATATGTGGGAACTTCTTCAAGACAGTTGGAAAAGCATTCCAGATAAAGCTGGTTAAGAGAATGCCAAGAGTGTGCAAAGCTGTCTTCAAAGCAAAGGGTGGCTACTTTGAAGAATCTCAGATATTTTGATTTGTTTAACACTTTTTTGGTTACGACGTGATTCTATTTGTGTTATTTAATAGATTTGATGTCTTCACAACTATTCTACTATGTGGAAAATAGTAAAAATAAAGAAAATCCTTGAAGGAGTAAGTGTGTCCAAACTTTTGACTGGTACTGTACATTGTAATATTGTTGTATGGTGGTATTATACATTTTGTATTGTAGATATATTGTGGTGTAGTAATAATGTTATATGATGTGATGTAAGTGCCTTAATGTGTTTGGACCCCAGGAAGAGTAGTTACTGCCGGCGCCGACAGAGATGGCAGCCTCGCTTCACGTTCTCAGGAAACTATGCAGTATTTTGTTTTTTTATGTATTACTTCTTACATTGTTACCCTGGGAAATATTAAGTTTTATTACATACAACCGGGAGGAACTATATAAGAGCAACGTCAACTTACCAACATTACGACCAGGAATACGACTTTCCTGAAGCGGATTCTGTGTTTGGTACCCCAACTAGGACAATAGACTGGATCGTACCCGGCGACTCAAAACAATGGCGGCGCAGGAGAAGAGGGAAACGTGGCGGTCTTTTGGTCAAGCTACGTCGACGGGCGCATCGTGCACCTCTCCCGAGTATTTTAATCGCCAATGTACAGTCTCTGGACCACAAAGTAGACGAAATCAGATCGAGGGTTGCGCCGACAGAAACAAACATCTATCAGGTAAGAAGAAGGGCGGGGTGTGTGTCTTATGATTAACGAGACATGGTGTGATCATAACAACATACAGGAACTCAAGGCCTTTTGTTCACCTGACATAGAATTCCTTACAATCAAATGCCGACCGCATTATCTACCAAGAGAATTCTCCTCGATTATAATCTAAGCCGTGTACATCCCCCCCCTCAAGCTGACACATCGAGGGCACTGAAACAAATGCATTGGACTCTAGGTAAATTGGAAACCACATATCCTGAGGCTGCATTTATTGTGGCTGGGGATTTTAATAAGGCTAATTTGAAAACAAGGCTCCCGAAATTTTACCAGCATATCGAATGTGCCACCCGGGCTGGTAAAATCCTGGATCATTGTTGTTCCAACTTCCGTGATGCATACAAGGCTATTCTCCGCCCTCCTTTCGGCAAGTCTGACCATGACTCCGTTTTGTTGCTCCCAGCCTACAAACAGAAACTAAAACAGGAAACGCCCGTTCTCAGGTATGTTCAACGCTGGTCCGACCAATCTGATTCCACGCTGCAAGATTGCTTCGAGCACGTGGACTGGGATATGTTCCGGATAGCGTCGGACAACAACATTGATGTATATGCTGATTCGGTGAGCGAGTTTATTAACAAGTGCATTGGTGATGTTGTACCCGTAGCAAATATTAAAACCTTCCCCAACCAGAAACCGTGGATTGATGGCAGCATTCGCGCAAAACTGAAAGCGCGAACCACTGCTTTTAACCAGGGTAAGGCAATCAAACAAGCTAAGCGTCAATATAGAGACAAAGTAGAGTCACAATTCAACGGCTCAGACACGAGAGGAATGTGGCAGGGTCTACAGTCAATCACGGACTACAAAAAGAAAACCAGCCCCGTTGCGGACCATGGCGTCCTGCTCCCAGACAAACTAAACAACTTCTTTGCTCGCTTTGAGGATAATACAGTGCCACCGACACGGCCCACTACCAAAACCTGCGGGCTCTCCTTCACCGCAGCCAACGTGAGAAAAACATTTAAATGTGTGAACCCTCGCAAGGCTGCTGGCCCAGATAGCATCCCTGGCCGTGTCCTCAGAGCATGCGCAGACCAGCTGGCTGGTGTGTTTACGGACATATTCAATCAGTCCCTATCCCAGTCTGCTGTTCCCACATGCTTCAAGAGGGCCACCATTGTTCCTGTTCCCAAGAAAGCTAAGGTAACTGAGCTAAATGACTATCGCCCCGTAGCACTCACTTCCGTCATCATTAAGTGCTTTGAGAGATTAGTCAGGGATCATATCACCTCCATCCTGCCAGACACCCTGGACCCACTCCAATTTGCTTACCGTCCCAATAGGTCCACAGACGACGCAATCACAATCACACTGCATACTGCCCTAACCCATCTGGACAACAGGAATACTTATGTAAGAATGCTGTTCATCGACTACAGCTCAGCATTTAACACCATAGTTCCCTCCAAGCTCGTCATTAAGCTCGAGACCCAGGGTCTCGACCCAGTCCTGTGCAACTGGGTCCTGGACTTCCTGACGACCGGCCCCAGGTGGTGAGGGTAGGAAACAACATCTCCACCCCGCTGATCCTCAACACTGGGGCCCTACAAGGGTGCGTTCTCAGCCCTCTCCTGTACTCCTTGTTTACCCATGACTGCATTGCCAAGCACGCATCCAACTCAATCATCAAGTTTGCTGACGACACTACAGCTTGATTACCAACAACGACGAGACGGCCTACAGGGAAGAGGTGAGGGCCCTCGGAGTGTGGTATCAGGAAAATAACCTCTATCTCAATGTCAACAAAACTAAGGAGATGATCGTGGACTTCAGGAAACAGGAGAGGGAGCACCCCCCTATCCACATCGAGGGGACAGTAGTGGAGAAGGTGGAAAGTTTTAAGTTCCTCGGCGTACACATCACGGACAAACTGAATTGGTCCACCCACACAGACAGCGTGGTGAAGAAGGCGCAACAGCGCCTCTTCAACCTCAGGAGGCTGAAGAAATTCGGCTTGTCACCAAAATCACTCACAAACTTCTACAGATGCACAATCGAGAGCATCCTGTCGGGCTGTATCACCGCCTGGTACGGCAACTGCTCCGCCCACAACCGTAAGGCTCTCCAGAGGGTAGTGAGGACTGCACAACGCATCACCGGGAGTAAACTACCTGCCCTCCAGGAAACCTACACCACCCGATGTCACAGGAAGGCCAAAATGATCATCAAGGACAACAAAAACCTGAGCCACTGCCTGTTCACCCCGCTATCATCCAGAAGGTGAGGTCAGTACAGGTGCATCAAAGCTGGGACTGAGAGACTGAAAAACAGCTTCTATCTCAAGACCATCAGACTTAAACAGCCATCACTAACATTGAGTGGCTGCTGCCAACATACTGACTTAAATCTCTAGCCACTTAAAACATAGGAATTGGATGTAACAAATGTACCACTAGCCACTTTAAACAATTTTGTATATAATGTTTACATATCCGACATTACTTATATCAAATGTATACACTGTACTCTAAAACATCTACTGAATCTTGCCTATGCCGTTCGGCCATCGACCCAAATCTCTAGCCACTTTAATAATTATAATTGGATGAAATAAATGTATCACTAGCCACTTTAAACAATGCCATTTATATAGTGTTTACATATCCTATATTACTCATCTCATATGTATATACTGTACTCCATACCACCTACTGCATCTTGCCTATTCCGGTCAGCCATCGCTCATCCATATATATATGTACATACTCGTATTCATTCCTTTACTCTTGTGTCTATAAGGTAGTTGTTGTGAATTTGTTAGATTACTTGATAGATACTACGGCATGGTCGGAACTAGAAGCACAAGCATTTCGCTACACTCGCATTAACATCTGCTAACCATGTGTATGTGACAAATAAAATTGTATTTGATTTGCTGCCTTAGCAGCAGCTAATTGGGATACCTAATATATACAAATACAAATATTATTAATCCTTATCAGAAAGGTTTTTACATGGACGATACATTGAAGTTAATATAAGACAAATACTGGAAACAATAGAACACTGTCACACCCTGATCTGTTTCACCTGTCCCTGTGATTGTCTCCACCCCCCTCCAGGTGTCGCACATCTTCCCCATTATCCCCTGTGTATTATACCTATGTTCTCTGTTTGTCCGTTGCCAGTTCGTCTTGTTTGTCAAGTCAACCAGCGTTTTTATTATCAGTTTCTGCTTTTCCCAGTCTCTCTTTTTCTCGCCCTCCTGGTTTTGAGCCTTGCCTGTCCTGACTCTGAGCCCGCCTGCCTGACCACTCTGCCTGTCCCTGACCCTGAGCATGCCTGCCAACCTGTACCTTTGCCCAACCTCTGGATTGTTGACCTCTGCCTACACTGACCCTGAGCCTGCTTGCCATCCGGTACCATTGCCACATCTCTGGTTTACTGACCCGTCCCTGCATTGACCTGTCTATTGCCTGCCCCTGTTGGAATATTAAACCATTGTCAATTCGACATGTCTGCATCTGGGTCTTGCCTTGATTCCTGATAGTACACTATGAAAAATCTGTGAAACCAGGCCTGATATTCGTAGCTGACTTTGAAAAGTATTTTGATAAAGTACGACTGGAATTTATACATAAATGCCTGGACTATTTTAATTTTGGAGAGTAAAATAGTAAACAATGACTAGTTCTCATAAAGTATTAAATTGTTAAGAGGAGTAAAACAAGGCTGTCCATTATCGGCATGTCTATTTATTATGGCCATTGAAATGTTAGCTAATGAAATCAGATCCAACAATAATATCAAGGGGCTAGAAATCCAGGGCTTAAAAACATGTAATTATACACTGACAATTCATGTTTTCTTTTAAATCAATTTGGATCACTGCAAAGCCTCACTGAGGATCTAGATCATTTTTTGGAACCTCTCTGGATTAACACCGAATAATGTTAAATGCACCATATTACATATTGGACCTCTAAAAAAAAATATTTTACATTACCGTGTATGTCGGACATACTTGGTATTCATATACCTAAATAAAAAAATTATCCCACTACAATACATTTTAATAAAAAGTTAAGATTTTTCTACCATTGAAAGGATGAATATATAATGAATATGAGTTTGGAGGGCAGAAATTATTAAATATGAAAGCATTAGACCACTCACTAAAGGCTTCAGTCATACAAGAGTTATACTTAAATCTCTAGCAGATTAGTACGAATATCTCACCCAATGTTCCAGAATGGCCTTTTCCCCTTAATTCAGATTACTACCTCTCACTTTTGGTAATTTGAAAATTAAATTTTTAAACAAGCAATAGAAAGCTGGTTGCAATTTCAGTTTATTTCACCAGAAAAGACAGAACAAATTTAGAACAAATATTATGGCTTAACACAAATGCACTTATTGATTAAAAAAATATTTTTTTGAGGAAAAAAAAGTTAAACGGTATAATCTTTGTAAATTATGTCATAAAAAATTTCACACATGCAGTTAACAAAAATATATGGACCTTTTCTATCTAAAATTACAACCAACTGATTACAGCATTCCCGTTCAATTGGAGGAGGCAAGTGGAAAGGGTAGAAGGTAAAGAACTTGTCTGTTGGCCCGGCATTAAAGACCAAAACTGGCTAAAGAAAATGGTGATAATAAAAACGCATACCAGTCTTATTTAAAAATTCCAACAAATTCAAGTTTTTCAATTTAAATTATTATACAAAATTCTTGCAACCAATAGATTATATAGATATGAGGGATACAACCATCCCAGCGCTGCATATTTTGCTGCCAAGAGACAGAATCATTAGATCACTTGGTTTGGTACTGCACATACGTATGTAGCTGGTTTTTGGTTACAGATTCAGGAATGGCTGAAAAAATTCAACATATACTTAGAGTTAACTCTGGAAAAAGCACTGCTGGGTGATTTGATAATCATCAATAATATAATAATACTTGAGGCAAAGGTGTTTATCTTTAATTTACAATCTGTAGAAACTACAAGAATAGAAAGGTTCAGAATTTTTGTGAAACATCACCGCACAGTTGAAAATATATATGGCAGCTAGAAATCAAAACTGGATGGTCTTCAGAGATAGATGGGAAGGGTTGAGGGTAGCTGAAGGCTGGGACTAAAAACAAACAAAAGATAACTCATGTAAAATATACTGCCCATGAAACGTATGTAGTATGTACAGTATAAGCTTGAAGTGTAATCCTAAGAATTATTGTCCATTAGTTTACTCCAATTAGGGGAGGGGTGGTAGGGTTAGAGGAAAATATTAAAGAAGGAACATCATTTTTTCACAGAAAGGTCACTTTTAATGCATCTAAGTAGAGCTGCTATAGGTTTGGAATGCGTCTTCCACCAACACCGGAGTGGGAGTTCTAACCTGCATCCAGCTGATCATTAATTCATCTGTTACATAACTGTTATGAACCAAAATATATCCCTGTGTGAATTATTGAGCAGGGCTGGAGGAACCAGTGAAGGAGGTTTAATCCTCAGGAGCTAAACACTGAGCGCTCAGACCAGGGAGACACAGAGGATGAGTCATATCATCAGCTCCTGAGCACTGTCAGAGTTGAACTTTCAATTAAAACCAACCTGTTTTCAGCACACAATTCTTTATAGTATTCACAAACTGTCAAATGAATACGGTAGAGACATTGTGTTACATACTAAATTGTTACTGTTTTATAATTGAATTGCCTGCTCCTCTGTATTATTAACGTGGAGTAAATCAACATAGATTACAAATGTTTATGGCACAGTGGGTTGAATTACAAAACCAGTAGTGTGCACACTGAAACAGACACACATGCACACTGTGCCTAGGAATACCTTTAGAAGAGTGTGGAGGCATCCAATAAGAACAGTGGGCTGATGGTATGTGGGTATACACAAGCAGCGGAGTGAGTTATGATGGATAACAGAATATTTAGGCTGAGTGCCAAGGAAGGGAGAGAGAGTGAGGGAGAGAGAGAGAAAGCAGATAGAGGGAGAGCTGAAAGAGGAAGAGGGAGGGGTAAAGAAAGCAGAGTGGGAGAAATACCGCTCAATAGATAGGATGATGGGAGAGTGAGAGGAAGAGAGGAGTGAGCAGGAAAAAGGGTGAGTGAGTGGTAGAGAAAGGGACAGTGGGAGGGAGTTAAAGAGGGAAAGAACAAGGAGAAAGGAGAGGTAGAAAGAGGAACATAGCAAAAGAGTAGCAATGTATTTCTGTGGGAGGGTGACAGCGCTCAATTCCTGGGAGATGGGATGAAGTGAACACAGTATGGAGAGACAGGCTTAGAGGACAAAGAAAAATAAACACAAACATCAAAAGAGACATTGCCCTTGTTTGTCCCACATCCTCCAGATGGAAGAGGCAGACCCGGGAAAGCAGCTCAGCACTCAGTAATGGAGGTAGGTCACCTCAGGCTCAAATGTTATGGCTGCTAAACTGGATGTGATGGGGTACAAGTGGTTCATATCGATGACTAGCCCAGGTTAAACATGTTAGGAAGTAATGGAAAGGCAACGGAAAGAAGTTGAGCATGTGAATGTGTTCTGACTCTGCAAAGTTTTACTGTTAGAGCAAATGTTTTAGAACCTTTATTTTAACAAATAAAAAGTAGAAAAGTTTCTCATTTTGTGGAGGTGTTTAGCTTGTTTCTAAAGAACAACTCTCTGGAGTACATGCGCGTCGGTCCTAACTGAGGTGTTAGCATTCCACTGCTGTCTCTAAACACTATCAAGTGCAATATAATATGTAGCAATATACTGTTTCAGACTACAGCTTTTCAACAGCTTGTAATTAGTCTCTAACAGACAACAGACCTCCCCAGTGGACAACAAACAAGGAAATGAGTGTGCGCTGCTATAACCACAAAACATTGTGACCATTGTGTACATTATGTGTTGGAACCTGCAGACAGATCTGGTGACAAGATGAGAGATTGGATAAAAAGGGCACCTGCACAGACATGCATTGTAGTGCAGCTTTATGCAGGGAAATCAAAAGGAATACAGAAACGTGTGGGTGTAGAAAAACTGGAGATGACAGGCTTTGGAGAGCAGCACAGAACTGTATTTTTTTATATCCAATCTGCAATCTCTTCAGACTAACCATTAAAACTGTCATGACCTGCTAAAGAGGCTCTCAAAATAACTGTCCCAGATACCCAAATACAGCATCTGTAGGATTGGTTCAGCGATGCTAATGTAGGGATGCTATTGCAGTGAATGAGTACACATATTTTCTTCCCCACCCCCAAATCAGATGTACGGTACATTCAGGAAAGTATTCAGACCACTTTACTTTTTCCCCATTTTGTCACGTTACAGCCTTATTCTAAAATTGATAAAATACATATTTTTCAATCTACAAAGCAAAAACAGGTTTTTAGAAATGTTACATAAGTATTCAGACCCTTCGCTATGAGACTCGAAATTGAGCTCAGGTGCATCCTGTTTCCATTGATCATCTTTGAGATGTGTCTACGACTTGATTGGAGTCCACCTGTGGTAAATTCAATTGATTGGACATGATATTGAAAGGCACACAGCTGTCTATATAAGGTCCCACAGTTGACAGTGCATGTCAGGGCAAAACCAAGCCATGAGGTCGAATGAATTGTCCGTAGAGCTCCGAGACAGGATTGTGTCGATGGCACAGATCTGGGGAAAGGTACCAGATTGAAGGTCCCCAAGAACACAGTGACCTCCATCATTCTTAAATTGAAGAAGTTTGGTAGCACTAAGACTCTTCCTTAAGCTGGCGGCCCGGCCAAACTGAGTAATTGGGTGAGAAGGGCCTTGGTCAGGGAGGTGACCAAGAACCCGATGGTCACTCTCACAGAGCTCCAGATTTCCTCTGCAGAGATGGGAGAACTTGGCAATCTTCTTATAGCCCAGACCATCTTTATGTAGAGCAACACTTCTTTTTTTCAGATCCTCAGAGAGTTCTTTGCCATGAGGTGCTATGTTGAACTTCCAGTGACCAGTCAGTATGAGGAAGTGTGAGAGAGATGACACCAAATTTAACACACCTGCTCCCCATTCACACCTGAGACCTTGTAACACTAACGAGTCACATGACACCGGGAAGGGAAAATGGCTAATTGGGCCCAATTTGGACATTTTCACTTAGGGGTGTACTCACTTTTGTTGCCAGCGGTTTAGACATTAATGGCTGTGTGTTGAGTTATTTTGAGGGGGACAGCAAATGTACACTGTTATACAAGCTGTACACTCACTACTTTACATTGTAGCAAAGTGTCATTTCTTCAGTGTTGTCACATGAAAAAATATACTCAAATATTTACAAAAATGTGAGGGGTGTACTCACTTTTGTGATATACTGTAAGTAAAGAAAAAAAATATATAATAATAATTAAAGAGCAGCAATAAAATAAAAGTAATGAGGCTATGTACAGGGGGTACCGGTACAGAGTCAATGTTCGGGTGGCACCGGTTAGTCGAGGTAATTGAGGTAATATGTATATGTAGGTAGAGTTAAAGTGACTATGCATAGATAATAAACAGAGAGTAGCAGCAGCATAAAAGAGGTGGCAATGCAAATTTGATTAGCTGTTCAGGAGTCATATGGCTTGGGGGTAGAAGCTGTTAAGAAGTCTTTTGGACCTAGACTTGGCGCTCTGGTACCGCTTGCCATGCGGTAGCAGAGAGAACAGTCTATGACTAGGGTGGCTGGAGTCTTTGACAATTTTTAGGGCCTTCTTCTGACACTGCCTGGTATAGAGGTCCTGCATGGCAGGAAGCTTGGCCCCAGTGATGTACTGGGCCGTACGCACTACCCTCTGTAGTACCTTGCGGTCGGAGGCCGAGCAGTTGCCATACCAGGCAGTGATGCAACCAGTCAGGATGCTCTTGATGGTGCAGGTGTGCTAAGCTTGTAGCGTTATACCTAAGAAGACACTGTAATGGCAAAGGTGCTTCAACAAAGTACTGAGTTAAGGGTCTGAATACTTATGTAAATGTGATGTTTTTGTTTTTGATTTGCCATTATGGGGTATTGTATGTAGATTGATGAGGATTTTTTTTGATTTAATCAATTTTATAATAAGGCTGTAACGTAACACAATGAGGAAAAGGGAAGCGGTCTGAATACTTTCCGAATGCCCTGTATAAATTGATCTCCTTTAAAAATAGGTACATAAATAACTACATGAAGTCCTCAAATGTCGGCTGCACAATCAATAGCTAATGTCAAACTTGCACACTAGTTCTAAGCTTCGGAATGAGTCTTAAAGCCACAATCTGGAACTTGTATTTCAGCCCAACAGCAGCCTCACCACATAACCTTGAGGGGTAGGGTTGAAGAAATGTAACCACTCTCAAATTCATATCTCATACCTTATGTCTAGTGTCAGGTGTTTGTTTTTATGAACACAACATCTGACCAGGAAAAACTCCAAGCCCTACTTGTGGTTCATGTCTTTTATCACTTACAGATTTTATTTCTCCAATACCTTAACTTTTATTCAAACAGTTCATTAGCCAATGGTGATTTGCAAGTTCAACCTGGTCTCATGGAAATTCATAGGAAATTCATAGGAATTGGGTTAAGGTTAGACTATTGGTTAGGGGAAGGATGAACTAAAATGCTACAGTTGTCCCCGACGCGACTCAAACACGCAACCTTTGGATTGCTAGACGATCGCCGTATACACCCACCCATCCGCCCCAACCAACCTCCATACTTTCGTTTCTGTTTCAAGTAACTAGACTTGAGACAGAAATGCATATAGTAATTATGTTTCATATACTGTATCTTTGAGGCCGGGCTGGAAAGTTTGGAGCTAAATTCACTTCCCCTCTAATGTAGCTCAGAAGACACTTGTCACTTTTTGGGGGGGTTCACAAGCTTTCTATCTGTGGTCCTACATTATTGAAGAAGAGATACTTTTACCTACTGTACTTACTTTGAAAGTTACTACTTATCTGTAAGTGGATGCAAGTAGTATGGGTCTCTACAGTTTCACTTTTAGACAAAGGTAGACAAATACTTCTATTTGCTGGCTTACTTTTTCATTTTTAGTCTGACTCAGAGATAAAAGCCTAAGAAGTAAATATTTTATGATTAAGGTGAGGCTACTGATCTGTAGCGTTTAATGTACGACGCACACAACTCTCTAAAACAGTTTTTGGATAGATTCCAGCCACTTCAAAACTCAGGAACGTTAAGTGTACAGACATCATAGAGCAATAATCGATGTAGAATGTGGATAATGTGGCTGCAATTTAAGACACGTTTCTCCTTGCACGGAGCCCAGCTGCTAGGCTTATGCAAATGCCTTTCAGAATGTTAACACTGGGCACCCCAGAAATGCAATTCATAGAATGAACATCACCTTTGTAGAGTAACGGTTGATTGTTTGTCAGCCTAATGTCTAATTTGAAAGGGTTGAATCGCTTCAGGCAAGCATTCTAATTTCAGAGATAGGCCTCCATTAAAACGGACCTGGCTGTTCTTACCTTAATGAAAAGCAATAGTGTTTTATTAATGACTAGCACATGCTCACTTCACCACAACCACTAATTTAACTTTGCCCCCCATCCACACAAGGCCCTTTCCTCCACCACTCGAAAGGATTGATTGAAGGGCACTCAGGTAAGCCTACAAAATACCCACCGGCAACTACATCATGCAACCTCACTTCAAACATAATGTTGACATTTTCATTGATATCACTCACTCGCACACAGACACACAAAAACTCTCTCTCTTCCCTCAGTGGCAGTAGTAATGAGCATGTGCGATTCCCTCTTCAGAGCTGAGGGGTCATTCACTCACAGCCTCCTCACCAATGTACTAAGTGGATTATCCAATTAGCTTCCATTGTATGCTCTGAGGACAAATCACACTAGGGCATGCACAGCCTGGATGGATGGATAGCAGGGGAATTAAGAGGGAAAGTGACAGATCGATGCTTGTCTCTGTCTCCCACATCATTCCCAGCAGAGCGTCATTTAGTCTAACGAAGATCTCATACTTTCAACATGGCCACACAATGAATAAGGAACAATGTCAAGCGATGTGAGGAGAATCCTTGACGGCATACAGAGATAGAGACAGGGCCTTCCTTTTCAATTATTCACCTCATCACACACTGGAAAGTTTTTGTTGTCCTTTTTGGTGTCTCACATTCACACACACAGACACACACACACAATCTACATGCAAGCTTGGAATATGGCTTTGTCATGACTGCGAGGACTTAAGGCTAAAAACTCTTTATAATTGTGTCTCCTCAGTCCATCTATTCGCAGTTTACACGCCACGAGTGGCCTAACCATATTTCTACAGAAAATAACACTTGGCTATGTGACACAAAATGTCATGACCCCCCCGCCCTATTACCTCCCCGCAAGAAAATCAAGGGACCTAAGAAAATGTTAGTTTTGAAGCTCATTTTCTGCAATTCTACAAAGTTTAACAATACTCATTTCATCTTTCAGGTAGGCTATTTAATGATAATAATAAAGTCTAGACCCGATTACCACAAATGTTATTCTGCTACCAAATATGTTTTATTATGATAATTTATGTGAACCATCAATTTAATTATACAGTACATATTCTATTTTACAGAAAGTGATTTAATCAATTGTTGACTGTGTCCAATAATGTTTGTACCATGTTTTGTGCTGCTACCATGTTGTGTTGCTACCATGCTGTGTTGTCATGTGTTTCTGCCTTGCTATGTTGTTGTCTTAGGTCTCTCTTTATGTAGTGTTGTGTTGTCTCCTTTGTTGTGATGTGTGTTTTGTCCTATATTTATATTGAATTTATTTATTTATTTTAATCCCAGGCCCCTGTCCCCGCAGGAGGCCTTTTGCCTTTTGGTAGGCCGTCATTGTAAATAAGAACTTGTTCTTAACTGGCTTGCCTAGTTAAATAAAGGTTAAATAAAAATATAAAAATACAAAACATTTATAGTGACAGAGTCACACATTGTAGAAGATTACTTCCGATTTCTTTGACTCCTTGACCAGGTCATAGCTCAGCTTCTGCATGTCATAGAGACAAACCAAAGATATGTCCATATGCACCAGAGTCGCGACTTCCTCTGGCATTTTAACGCTTGTGTCTAGCATCACGGATTTAGGAGTCGTTTTAGATCGGTATAAACAATCGCAAATTGCTCTGCTGTACCTCTTTAGCAGAGGTTTCCAACCTAGGGGGGGCACGAAACAGGACCCCCTGCTAAAGAGGTACAGCAGAGCAGAGCGGCTCGTTCATTGAGGGACAGGTATGAATCCTGTCCTGTATGTCCCTGCTCTCGCCTATGAGGTAATGGATTGGCTACGCGTGTCACTGTGTGTCTCAGTGTCATCTGGTCCTCTGTGTGGCAGGCTTTTGTGTCAGGCAGGTCAGCTGTGGCTTGGTGGGGGCACGTGTGGCAAACCCTCCCCCTCACTATGCACACAGTCACGCAAAGAGATCACTCCCCCAAACCCCATTCTCAGTGTAGCCCCAAATACCCCCAATTGTTCTCCTGTGACTGAAGGCCTTACATCATTGTGATCCTAGAAGGCCTGTGGGTCAGATGGATTTGTATAATATATTTAAATTATGTAATCTTGATGAAATTACAAAATCTTCCTAAATACAAGAAGAGCCTCTGATAGGGTTTAGTAAAGGCAGTTCATGTACATTATCTTGAATATCTATGATAGACTAAAATGAAAGCAATAATCTACAGATTTGGGGGGAAATATTTCCCTACTGCTAATGCAGTTGTGCCCTGTTGTTCATCAGGAGTTGAATCTCAACAAATGGACTCATTTTGAAAGCCCTTGAAATGGATATTCTTAAAATCAATAATGTTCCATCTGTGAACATTGCACCAAATATTCCCTTGATCAACCAAAAAAAGTTGATCAATTAAGGTTTGTGTGTTAAAAGATTTAATCAATTTAGGCTGCTTGCCTAAAACAAGGGTTTACTTTTACAGTATATTCCCAGAGAGGCTGAGAAAGTGGGCAAGCTGAAACTGATACAGCAGCACTAAGAGCAACTCAAAGCCCTCAGCAGTAAATCACTCTTACTGCACAAGTTTCCCCCCTTATTCTAAAGTGTAGCCATTTATTTAACACTCAAATATGGTGTTTGCTGTTCAGTAGGAATAAATCAACCACCAGACAAAAGTCCACACAAAGACGGGCACACTTCAGCAGATAAAGAGAAAGAGGGGTCTTTCTCTTCAGCCAGAGAGGTTTTCGTTCAGAGTGGGCGCGGGGCAGTGTGGGAGGAACAGGGAAGGGAGAGGGGGGTATTACACAGTCAGTTGATGGAGAAAAGGGGGCGGAGGGAGTTTGGGGGTGTACGGGGGGGTTTAAAGAATCCATTGTGAGGAAAAGGAGTTAATCACTTGAGCGGCGTGTGCCAGTGTAAAAGGAGCACATGTCGTACACCCCATTCCCTGGGGGGCTTCCATGGTCCCATCTCCCGTCTAGCTGAATCTACATGTCAGTTATGCAAAGCCGGGCCGCCTCTGAATAAAGCAAAGAAAGACCCACCCCCCCTCAGAATAGTACCCTCTTGGCTGGTGATAGTGGTGGTGTGTTCGCTGCATGAATGGTTCATTCAGGGACGCACACTCATACACACACACGGCTACGTGGTATTTCCAGGACTGAAGGGATTGCTGCGCGTTAGTCTGCTAGATGGATGGTTTGCCATGGCAGTAAGTCAATGTGAATATTTTCTAGTCTTGTGATGAATTTTGGTGGTGAATTCTAGAATTTGAGAGGGATTGTGAAAGAATGTCAGACAGAATGTCTGACTGTCAGACAGACAGATAGGCGGGAGGTGGGAGGGGGTGTGGGGGGATGATGTCAAAGATTGTTTACATATGGCATCTGGCATTTGTTCTGTACTTGAAAAGGTACAAATCAAAACAATAATTAGCTATTATTTGAGGAAATTGTGAGGTATCATGCCAAACAGTACTATGTCAAACAATATAAACATGTAAAAAGTATCCTCCTCCTGAACAAAGCTAAATATCCGTTTTGTCTGACATGCTGTATAGGATAGTGACCAAGAGGCTTTATTCTGTTTCCTCCATTGTGATTCTAGTCCCTGTCCACATAGCTATTATTGCATTTTCTATGAAAAGATAAGGTGAGCAGAAGAGTTCTTACTTGGTGCATGTTTTGTACGTTTTTTCATCTCCTCCTGAGAGACAAACAGTGGAATACTAACACTCCTTATTCATTCTAAACACCTGTACTTGCACCATACTCAAATAAAAAAAAACACTAACAGTGACAGCTACGCATTTCTTCCACGCCAGCCACACCGTGTTAAGAATGATTTGCAACGGATTAGCTATCAGATACGTACTACTTAATGTGACTATTATAGTTGGCCCGTTGCGCCATGCTTTTGTTCCTGTCGACATTATGCTTAAAGAAAGGACACCAGGTGGTTGGGGAGCCCATGGGCAATCTCTTTCACTTTGGAGACCTCTGCTACTTAGTAACTAGTGACAACTGAAAGGCATTAAGTCTGTTCCCTAGAGGGTTTGAGATCATGGCTAGCAACATCTGGGACCTTGTATCTCCCAGGGCAGGGATGATGAAGAGAGGTTATGTCTACAGTATGGTTTGTTGCGAAAGTAATAGTGAGAAAAGTACAACAAAAAATCTCTATTTGAATCTCAATTTCTTCCCTTTAGATGGAAACGTTGAAAATATCTCCCTGGGGTCATGTGTTTTTCAAGTACCTCTTCAACAAAATACGTTAAAGTTGTCAGGACATCCATTCTGCTTTCCCTTATGCTCAGAGACCATGGGAAGCGTCAGCAGCCTCATCTCAGGTCACAGTCTTCACAGCAAGCACTGTCAGGCCACGGAGTACAAATTAAAGAAAGCAGGCCATCACCGGAAGACAGGCCGAAGCCTGGATGGCCTACTGAAGTATAGCTTTGCACAGGGGTCCTCCAACAACGCATCTAAAGCCATCTCTCAGGCAGGCAGGAGTGAGGACTTCTTTTACATAAAAGTGAGCCACAAGCCGCGGACGACTCACCACAGAGGCATCCCAACAGAGGACCATTTAGGAGAGGGACATTTTACTGATATGGAACCAGACAGTAGAGTGCCACCTAAACTGCTGCCTATGTCTGGGAAACAGGAGAAGGTGAGTCTCTGACTTGCTCAACATACTTAACTGTGTCAATATTTCTGTGTTGTACAATTGATAGCCAGGAAGACAATTTCAAACACAACTTAAAGATCAGACAAGCACAGTAGATAGCAAACAAAACATTACCTCTGTTGAAACACCAAGCTTTGTGTTGTCGAGTCTTTTTAACCATCTCCAAGGTTGATGACTTAAGCCATAATTAGGAGTTTGGTTTTCAGCCTAACTGCAGATGTGTGTAACCACACTCAAAGTCATAGACAGAGCTAGATGTAAGGACTGACAGTCCAAGAGATTTAAATTAGAATTTTAAACATATTTTAAGCTATATATTATTAGTTTAGAAAGACTAAAATAACAGCAAAAACAAACAATGGTGTAAATTAACCTTATACAGCTTAATGATTGGGATGACAGTTGTACTAAGCTCATTTTAACTTTTTTATTTAACTAGGCAAGTCAGTTAAGAACACGTTCTTATTTACAATGATGGCCTACCCAGCCAAACCCTAACGACTCTGGGTCAATTGTGCGCTGCCCTATGGGACTCCCAATCACAGCCGGTTGGGATACAGCCTGGAATTGAACCAGGGTCTGTAGTAACACCTCTAACACTGAGATGCAGTGCTTTAGACCGCAGCGCCACTCAGGAGCCCTCATGAGCCCTCATGAGCCGTTATGAGTTATATTCTTTAAGAATGAATGGGTCGGCTATATTTTATTAATTAAAATCAGTAAATATTGCAGATTGCAATGCCTTGATCGTTTGTAAGACGTCATCAGTGACGTTCTTATCCAAGTCCTGCTCTCTGAATAGGCCTTTACGCCCCAAGAGAGAAAGTGCTTTCCAGGCATGAAGTCACTGGACAGGAATGCTGAGTCCACAGGATTACCGCTCACACTTAAACAGCACAACACATGATTAATATCACAAAGTAGGACAATTCCTCTTTTCTCAGACAGTACAACAAGGTGGAGGAGGTTGGGTATAACTGGTGGTGTTTCCAGACAGCACAGATGGGACATATGGAATAAGCTCATGTTTCATGTTTCATAACAGTTTCATGCATTCTGTACATTCTTACATTGCACTTTTACATGTACAAATCTCCCATTTTTGTGTGGTTATCTGTTCTCGTCAGCACTAAAGAATTGATTATTCATTGGTAACACTATTTGCTTACATGATCATCTCCAATGCAAAAAGGAAGGTTGAAAACTAAAACCAACAGGTTCTCTGATTGACTATTTGCTCTCCTTCCTCTGCCTCTAGAATATCGAGAACACTTTGATCCGGCCCACAGCCTTCAAGCCAGTCATCCCTAGGAGCACCTCTTCCACAGAGACTCGCGACAATCTCACCCACCTGCTTATTCCCCCAGAAAGGACCAAAGACTCCCAGGGGCCCAGACAGGACAACTTTTCAGTTACCCTCTCAGACTCTGGGCAGGATTCAATGTCCAGCCTGCCTACTCAAAGCACCAATGGGAGCCTCAGTGCTTCCACAGGCCCATTGTCTCAGTGTGCAGGAGGCTCAGCCCATGGCATGACCCATCCCCTGCAGCCCCCCCGCTCTACATGGACCAATGGGAATGGCATTAGAGCCAGTGCTAGGGTTGCAGCTCTAAGCAATGGAGGGGCAGTGAAGACTAACAGGGATGCCGTCTCCATACCGTCCACTCAGCAGCCTATTCCTCTGTTGGAGGAGACGGGAGGCTGTAATCGCTCTCCCATCTCAATGGACGAGTCCCTCATTGAGCTGCTGGAGCAGAGGCTGCTGGAGAGTGAGACAGAGCTGCAGGAGCTGCAGGTGAGCTTTGAGGAGAAAGAGGTGGACACTTGCCAGCTGTTTGAGGAGAGGCAGAGGTATTGTGTTGAGGAGATGGAGGGCCTGAGGCAGAGGTGCTCCACCAAGCTCAGGCAGGTCTCGCACAGGGCCGTGAGGAACCACCAGGCCTTGCAGCTGCAGGTCAGCCAGCTGCAACAGGACAAGCAGAGGCTCCAGGATGAGCTGGCCAGGATGACCCAGGAAAAGGACCTGACAGAGGTCAAACTGAGGTCGTTTGAAAGGGAGAAAACCCAGCTCGAGCCCACCTTAGAGGAGACCCAGTGGGAGGTGAGCATGTCTCATGAATTTTTCCTGACCACATGGCCTTACCATGAAAATCAGGTCACTGGTCAGGTCACTAGGAAAAACTCGTTATAGGTACTGAACGCGTTGCACAGGGTTTGCACAGGCCAGAGAGTATGTAATTTAAAAAATTCTCAAAAGCAGCCAGTAATTCAACGCAATTTTTTTTGTTGTTGCATTCTTTACTAGGTATGTCAAAAGACTGGGGAGATCTCCCTGCTGAAGCAGCATCTCAGGAACTCCCAGGCTGATGTCACTCACAAGCTGAATGACATCGTCAGCCTCAAGGTCTCGCTGAAGGAGACTCGGGCCAAAATGGAGGCATTGGGGCAGCAGAACAAAGAACAAGAGGACAAGATACGCTCTCGCAGTGTGGAGGTCGAGGTACTGGGTCTATTTTGTTAAAAGAAAATCAGAGGTAGTATGATATGCATACAGAATAGATTTCTTTAGTAAAGTACAGACGCTGCACTAGTGGTGAGCAGATCTACATCACATTTAAGTGTGAGTGACAATACTGAATCTAGGTCATTATCTACTTGGCCTCCATGTTCAACAGCAAACTGCATTTTATAATGACACAATTTAATCTATTCCACCCCAGGTATGCCACAATGAGCTCCAGCGCAAGAAGAACGAGGCTGATCTTCTAAGAGAAAAGGTGGATATACTAGAGACAGACATCAAAGGAATTAAAAAGGATCTGGCCCTGGAAAAAGAACAGAGGCAGCAGCAGAAGGCCAAACTGGAGGCCCAGGCCCAGCAGAGGTCAGACCAGAGTGGGGGGAGAGAAGGGTGCATGAGCACTGACTCCCTCCAGGGAGAGGTGGAGAGACTGAAAGGGGAGCTCAGGGAAGAGAGAGAGACTCAGGAGAGGCTGTTGAACAGCTTTGAGCATGAAAGACAGACGTGGAACAAGGAGAAGGACGGAGTCATCAAGTACCAGAACCAGCTTCAGTTCAACTATCTGCAGATGCACAAGAAGAACCAAGACTTGGAGAGAATCCTGCAGGAGCTCACAGTGGAGCTGGAGAGTCGGCCGGAGCTCAACGTGGACATCCACAACTCAGGGTTACACTATGAGGATATGATCGCCACAGAGATTTGAGGGAGAAACTCACAGAGAATAATAAAAAAATATCATCAACTGTTACAACAGGGTAATTAAACAATCATATTAAACACATAATTTGTTATATTTGTCCAGAAAACAGATGATCCATTGACTACTAAAATCACTGTAGTTCTCTATGACCGTGTAAAGCAGGCTTTAAGCTTTTGTTATGTTACCCATAGGGTTGGTTTCCCAGAAACAGATTAAGCCTAGACTTGGACCAAAAAGAATTCAAGACGAGGCCAGGAAACCGCCCCATAATGTTCAATTGACAGTAGCCTACGAAATGGTTATTCCTCTTGAGCAGTTTCCCAGTACTGTAGTTAACTTAAGGCATTCGTTCTGCATGTGTCAAGTCCTACATATGATGTTGCAAGTCTCCACAACAACCACTGAGACTCAGCGATACGAGCCAATTTATTTTTATTTAACCTTTTTGATCACACGCATCACCGTGGCCAGAGATATTGCAAAGCGTGTGAAGCAAGAGGATGCCCTCGTCAGCACCCACACAGATACTGGCATGCATGTGTATGGGAGTTCACATCTCTCTCCTGAAACATGATATAGTAGCTGCATGGCAACAAATGCTGAGGAGTGCAGCCACCTGTGTCACACAGTCTTTCTTTTTGTAGGAAGTCTCCCCACTCTTTGTAGTAACTGTATAGCTGAGTTTGCCTAAGTGTCAAACCACTGGATGTATATTTTGTGAATTATCATCAGTATTATTATTTATTGATATAAGGCACACAGACGTTCAACACATTATTGTACTGATTACTGTTTGAAAGGGACTAATTAAACTGAGATGATAAAGAATGTATATCAATGCACTTCCATTTTAAGAGGGACTAGGAGAACATGATTGTCTCAATGTGCATCCTACACTACACTGAGAATGTCTCACTGGCACAGATATCTCACAGAGGTACATTTGGCACTAAATCCTGTTCACTCTCAGCCTAGCCTGATTGTTACTTACAATATCAAAGCTGAAATCAAATTAAGGTCTATTGTTAGGATATAGGCCTACAAGGCTGTAAATGGAACAATGTGGTCACCAGGCTGAGAACAGCATTCCACTTTTATCTGATGTGCTTGACATGCAATGCAAACCAATGAAAACACAAACACAGAGAGAATAGCGAAAATGTTTACATAAATGTAAGGGTTACAGATAGTTTCATTGAGCCCACAAGATAATATATAATACATTGGTCCTCAGATCTCTGCAAATCACATGGATGTTTTTAAATCTACTTTTCCAACATGTCACCATAAAGGTTAGAAAGTCTGTATCAGTAATTGGACAGCAGCTAAGCACATGAGATCTGATAATGGAGCCTTATCCTGCTGTGATTCTGATGGACAGACAACATTCAAGCACAAAGAGGTTTGAATAAATTAGCAGGGGGAGGCACATGTGCAACATACAAAAGAAGGACACTGGCTGTTTGTTATGGTCTCTGGTCATAGAAGAACTAGTTGTTTTGCAGATGTATAACAACCAAGCACTCAATAAATCCACACATTAACTATGAAACAGAATACTGTATATATATATATATATATATACACACAATTTGGTATACGTATCAGTGCATGTATAATTAATAAAGTTCAACAAATTATCTTACAGTCAGGCACCACAGGCTAAAAGGACATGTTTTGGTATTTTGTTTCTATAACATTAGTACTTAATTAGTACAAAGTAAACATAAACATGGCTGTATTTTGGATGGATGGATATCTTCCATAGGGTTCTAGCTTGGCAATAGTTCAAAAATATACTGTTAAGGAGCCTACCATTACTCCTTAACCTCCAAGGACCTTACTGTATATGTTATGTTTAGGGGGAGACTGGCTCTGGCAGCCAAAACAGCCAAATAACATCTAAACGTAAATCGATTCTCAAATGTGATACAGTTCTAGAAAAATGAAGCCCTTTACTTGCATATCACATAAAACCAATTTCAAAATGATAAATATACACTTACTGTACACTATTTTAACCCGGTTTAACACAGTTGCATCTGACTGTATTTTTCAGTTACAACACTATTCTGGCGTCCTTCCTTCCGTTACACACAGGTGTTCAGAGCACACTAGATAGTTAACTAGCACAGGTGGTCGCCTCCGTAAACAAGTCTTCCGTAAACAAATCGCTGTAACATGGAAATATGGCCATATGGAAACCCTAACCCTATCAGGTGTGTTGTAATTTAACTTGTATTTTATTATTCTTTCTAGCTGATATGAAAGATAATGTTTCCAAAACCAGACAGCATGTGATGCATGTTAACATTTCAGACCAAGCGTCGAAGCTGTTAACGAAACCCCCCCCCCGGACGGAAGATACCTTTGTGAATAGACGCTAACGTTAGAAGCATCTATGAATGGGCTAGCTTGGCAAGTTATATATGTATATATATATATATTTTTTTTTACCTTTATTTAACTAGGTATGTCAGTTAAGAACAAATTCTTATTTACATTGACGACCTACTCAGGCCAAACCCTAGCCCGGACAACACTGGGACAATTGTGCACCACACTATGGGTCTCCCAATCACAGCCGGATATGATACAGCCTGGAATCAAACCAGGGCCTGTAGTGACACCTCTAGCACTGAGATGCAGTGCCTTAGAGCGCTGCGCCACTCGCGCCTCTAGCACTGAGATGCATGGTCGAGATATTTTCAACCTACCTTTAGTTGGCAATAATAATTAACCCTCGATTTGGAAGGCACCGGTGTCGTAGAAACTCAGATTTCTCGTTGCAGGTGGAGCTCCAATAACGAGGAAATATTCAGAAAGATATTAAATCCACTTTTTGTACCGAGTGAGAAATGTCTAAATTTTACATCTAACTGGGACGTTTGGTGCAGTATTTCTCAAGTAAAAAAAATGTGCATGAAAACTAGTAATATCTCGTTGAATAACAACAAACACTTAATTCAATAATTCAATAATCCTACTAGCAGTAGTTATGTTGACCGATCACCACCGAAGGGGTAAGTCAGCTACCAAATTTTTACTTACCTCAAGAAAAAATGTTGAGTGCTCGAACAGCCGGTAAAAAAATTCCTGCCCAACATGAAAACGAATGAAAACGTCACAAAATGTTGTCATAATATATGCGCAAACTGTTTAGACTGGGAAGCACGTGACAGGCTTTACAGCACATGTGGTCGTGGCCACATCACTTAGAAATGATTAATTCCAGCTAAATATTTTGGGAAATGCAAGCTAAAATGGCGAGGGAACTCCTCATTCACAGCAAAAAGTGGATTTAATCAACTTTTCGGAATATTCTCTGGTTTATGGAGTTCCACCTGCAACTGGAAACAGTCAAGACACTGGTGTCTCCCAAATCAAGAATAAAGGACATTTTGCCAAGGTTGGTTGAAAATGTATTTACCATGCTGTCAACAGAACATCTGCTCAAACCTCCAGCACAAGCTAACATAGCTATGTCGCTGGAGGTTTGAGCCTGCTTGGCTAGGCTAATAATTGATGTATATTTATACATTTCCTATAGTTTATTATGCTACCGTCAATGAAACAAATTCTAACCACTTTCCAACGGACATACCGTCATAATTCCGAAGCCCACTATACTGAATCATATACAGTGCATTCTGAAAGTATTCAGACCCCTTGACTTTCTCCACATTTTGTTACATTACAGCCTTATTCTAAAATGTATTCTACTGTTGTTGTTTTTCCTCATCAATCTACACACAATAAACCATAATGAGAAAGCAAAAACTGTTTTTTATAATGTTTTGGATTAATGTTTTTTTCTTTTACAGAAATACCCTTTCAGACCCTTTGCTATGAGACTCGAAATTGAGCTCAGGTGCATCCTGTTTCCATTCATCATCCTTGAGATGTTTCTACAACTTGATAGGAGTCTACCTGTGGTAAATTAAATTGATTGAAAATGATTTGGAAAGGCACACACACCTGGCTATGTAAAGGTCCCACAGTTGACAGCGCGTGTCTGAGCATAAACAAATTCATAAGGTCGAAGCTCAGATTTAAAAAAAATTATCAAGATGAACTAAATATTACATTTACATAAGTATTCAGACCCTTTATGCAGTACTTTGTTGAAGCACCTTTAGCAGCGATTGCAGACTCTAGTCTTCTTGGGTATGACGCTACAAGCTTGGTTTCTCCCATTCTTCTCTGCAGATTGTCTCAAGCTCTGTCAGGTTGGATGGGGAGCATCGCTGCAAAGCTATTTTCAGGTCTGTCCAGAGATGTTTAATCGGGTTCAAGTCCGGGCCCTGGCTGGGCCACTCAAGGACTTTCAGAGACTTGTCCCAAAGCCACTCCTGCGTTGTCTTGGCTGTGTGCTTAGGGCCATTGTCCTGCTGGAAGGTGAACCTTCACCCCATTCTGAGGTCCTGAGCAGTCTGGAGCAGGTTTTTATCAAGGATCTCTCTATACATCTTTCCCCCAATCCGGACTAGTTTCCCAGTCCCTGCCACTGAAAAACATCGCCACAGCATGATTCTGCCACCACCATGCTTCACCGTAGAGATGGTGCCAGTTTTCCTCCAGACGTGACGTTTGGCATTAAGACAAAAGAGAATCTTGTTTCTCATCGTCTGGGAGTCCTTTAGGTGCCTTTTGGCAAACTCAAAGCGGGCTGTCATGTGCCTTTAACTGAGGAGTGCCTTCCGTCTGACCACTCTACCATAAAGGACTGATTGGTGGAGTGCTGCAGAGATGGTTGTCTTTCTGGAAGGTTCTCCCATCTCCACAGACGAACTCTGGAGCTCTGTCAGAGTGACCATCGGGTTCTTGGTCACCTCCCTGACCAAGGCCCTTCTCCCCCGATTGCTCAGTTTGGCCGTGCGTCCAGCTCTAGGAAGAGTCTTGGTGGTTCCAAACTTCTTCCATTTAATAATGATGGAGGCCACTGTGTTCTCGGGGACCTTCAAGGCTGCAGACATTTTTTTAGTACCCTTCCACAGATCTGTGCCTCGACACAGTCCTGGAGCTCTACGGAGGATCTGAATTAAGTTATTTATTTAAATTTTATTAATTTTTTATAATTTAGCAAAGAAATTATAAAAAACAGTTTTAGCTTTGCCATTATGGTTTATTGTATGTAGATTGATGAGGATTTGTTTTTAGTTAAAAACATTTTAGAATAAGGCTGTAACATAACAAAATCTGGAAAAGGGGAAGGGGTCTGAATACTTTCCAAATGCACTGTATAAAGCACATTTAATAGAGAATATACACTATATATACAAAAGTATGTGGACACCCCTTCAAATTAGTGGATTTGGCTATTTCAGCCACACCCGTTGCTGACAGGTGTACAAAATTTAGCACATAGCCATGCAATTTCCATAGACAAACATTTGCAGAAGAATGGCCTTATAGAAGAGCTCAGTGACTTTCAATGTGGCACCGTCATAGGATGCCACCTTTGAAACAAGTCAATTCGTCACATTTCTGCCCTGCTAGCGCTGCCATGGTCAACTGTAAGTGCTGTTATGTGAAGTGGAAACGTCTAGGATGCAACAACGGCTCAGCCGCGAAGTGGTAGGCCACAAAATCTCCCCAAACGGGACCGCAGAGTGCTGAAGTGCGTAGAGCGTACAAATCGTCTGTCCTCGGGTGCAACACTCACTACACAGTCTCAGTCTCTGGAAGTAACGTCGGCACAATAACTGTTTGTTGGGAGCTTCATGAAATGGGTTTCCATGGCCGAGCAGCCGCACACAAGCCTAAGATCACAACGCGCAATGCCAAGTGTCAGCTGGAGTGGTGTAAAGTTCGCCGCCATTGGACTCTGGAGCAGTGCAAACACTTTCTCAGGATTGATGAATTACGCTTCAACATCTGGTGGTCCAATGGATGAATCTGCGTTTGGCAGATGCCAGGAGAACGCTATCTGCCCGAATGCATAGTGCCAACTGTAATGATTGGTGGAGGATGAATAATGGTCTGGGGCTGTTTTTCATGGTTCGGGCTAGGCCCCTTAGTTCCAGCGAAGATAAATATTAACGGTACAGCATACAATGACATTCTAGACGATTCTATGCTTCCAAATTTGTGGCAACAATTTGGGGAAGGCCCTTTCCTGTTTCAGCATGGCAATGCCCCTGTGCACAAAGTGAGGTCCATACAGAAATGGTTTGTCGAGATTGGTGTGGAAGAACTTGACTGTCCTGCACAGAGCCCTGACCTCAATCCCATCGAACACCTTTGGGATGAATTGGAACGCTTACTGCGAGCCATGTCGCCCAACATCAGTGCCCGACTTCAGTAATGCTCTTGTGGCTAAATGGAAGCAGGTCTCTGCAGCAATGTTCCAATATCTAGTGGAAAGCCTTCCCAGAAGAGTGGAGGCTGTCATAGCAGCAGAGGGGGACCAACTCCATATTAATGCCCATGATTTTGGAATTAGATGTTCGACAAGAAGGTGTCCACATACTTTTGGTCATGTAGTGCACAATTGGTAATTGGTACGCTAAATTCAGTGTAGGCCTACTGCCATTTTCCCAGTCAGACTTCCCATTGCAACTTATTTTTCTCAGTTTCAGAATTAATGTTGCTACAAAATCCCCTAGCCAGCCTATAGCCTAGCCAGCCTAAATCACGCCACTGAAGGGATATCAACAATCCGTAATCCCATGTCCATGCGTACATGTTGTTTAACGTGTGAATATCTGAAAAATAAACTTCTGATGAAACTTCCCTCCAGACAGCACCATTTTCTGGCTGTGGGCTGCCATTGTAGACTACGCAGTCACACGAGCTGAAAAAAAACAACAGCCGAAAAATGGAAGACCCTGGATAAAAACCGGTTTTAAACACATAGTTGATAGCTAGGGATACACTCAACCCGACGCTAAGTATTGTTCCTAGAGATTATGGATAGTCCTTTTATGGCAGGAAACGTTGTTTTGATGAAACCCCACACTTTAAGTCTTATTGTTCAAGGACACCAGGCATCGGAACCCTGCGCAACTACCTGTACATAATAAAGTAAATGTCACAATCTTAAATATAAACATAATTTCAGTATCCTAGTTGCTGTCGAAGCTAGTCAGCCTACTGCTATTGCTATACAGTCATCTAGGGGTTTTAGGCCTGACTAAATTATGCGTAACCTTTTCTGAATGTGTGCGTTGACGTGAGTAGTAATGGTATGCGGGTACACGGCTAGCTCGTCTTGACTCTCCTAGTTGGCCAGCCCAATTTGTTCATTAATGGTTAAGCTGTGGTGATAAAATAATAATATACAAAAAGGAAAATACAAAGGTAAGTCCAAAAGAAAAGTATCTACACAAACAAATGCAGGCAAGGACCCGCTAGACCAAGGCTCCACCTCTCTCACTGATTGCCAACACCTCTGAGTAATCATCTAATTTATCACATTGCTGGCAGAACTAACTCAGCAACTGACCCAGTTGCTGCTGCCATCTAGGGTTGGGATATGGAAGTGGAAAAAGGACTGAATAACTCTGCCCTTTGCACAGTTATTCTCCATACGATAACAATGTGGATTCAACAAATGAATAAACGCTATAAATCCATTTTAATAAATGTTAGTAAATTTGCATTTATTGTTTAAAGAGATTATGAAAGAGATTGGTGTGTTTTTTCACTATCTAATCATGGTATGTGGTTGTTCAATGACAGACTTTGTATTTGTTTGAAATGTATTACTTCATAGTTTAATTTCATAGAGAAAATAATCATGTTTTTTTGCTAAATGCTGTATATCCACCCTCTCTCAGAGAAATAAGTAGTACTGCAAGGTTTTACACAGTCAAATGTCACAAATACATTTTTCATAAAGAAATGTACAAATGATACATTTGTGACATCAATATAAAACAATTAAATAATAATAATTAAATACAATGAGATCGGTATGTAAAACATGTGCGTTTGACATTTTAGTCATTTAGCAGATTGTTATGCAGAGCGACTTATCACTATTAAGACACAACCATCTGTCAGAACCTTGCGCGCAGCTGTTTCGCCCCTCTCAATCACAACAAACAAACCTCCTGCAGGTTGAACTCAATATTTATAGGCAGATGTCGGAGGAAGCTTTGAATAGGTCTGTAACCTGTAGAGTAATATGAGGAGAATGCAATTGCTGAATTTATGTGGATATTTTAAACTATGTGTTTTGATACCTTTCAAATGTAGTAACATGTCCATATAGAATAAACAAACCTTTACATAATAGCATAGAAGCAATGTGCACCTTTCACCTTCTATAGTCATTCCCAGCTGATACAGATACAGTGCCTATCGACATTTTGTCTGGTGGTAAAGGGCCTTCCTTGGCTAACAGAGTGGCCATACCTTCCTGTGTGGTGTCCCTTATACAACAGGAGTTCTCTGATCCTGGTGCAGAATACATAGGGTTTTTCTCTCCCCATATTGACTGATACCATTTAATTCAATAATTAAAAACACAATACAAGTACAAGTTGTCTACTTAAATGTTAATGCTGAGTGCCAGGTTCCTCTCCATTCAGAGACATCAGTATCAAGCCCATCTGTCAGTCTGGAATTCATTACATCATCTTGCAAGTCTGCATGTGCTGGCGCCATACATGTTTCTGTGAACGCATTCACACATAGTCACAGTCCTATTATCAATGGCAGTTAGGATAGGTAATATCTAACACACAAACACAGTTCTATTATCAATGGCAGTTAGGATAGGTAATATCTAACACACAAACACAGTTCTATTATCAATGGCAGTTAGGATAGGTAATATCTAACACACAAACACAGTTCTATTATCAATGGCAGTTAGGATAGGTAATATCTAACACACAAACACAGTTCTATTATCAATGGCAGTTAGGATAGGTAATATCTGACACACAAACACAGTTCTATTATCAATGGCAGTTAGGATAGGTAATATCTGACACACAAAAACAGTTCTATTATCAATGGCAGTTAGGATAGGTAATATCTCACACACAAACACAGTTCTTTTATCAATGGCAGTTAGGATAGGTAATATCTAACACACAAACACAGTTCTATTATCAATGGCAGTTAGGATAGGTAATATCTAACACACAAACACAGTTCAATTATCAATGGCAGTTAGGATAGGTAATGTCTGACACACTAAATATACTATTTTGAAGTTTGAACAGGTCAAATTAAACCTAGCCAATGGTCTCCCCATCAAACAACAGATGCTGGAGTCTTGGCAAAAGCATCTACAGTCCTTCCTATCTGTAGAAATAGGCAGAGTTGATGCAGAGTTCATCAGTGACACATGAAATGAAAAGGGTGTTGCTAATTCTGGACATTTCTGCTGTACTGTATTATTATTAATCACCTTCAGTCCCACATTGTGGATGTGTTAAGTGCCTCTCCATTCAGAGACGTAGGTATCAAGCTTGTCTGTTGGCCAGGACTCAATCACATCACCTTGTAAGTCTCCAAGTGCTGGCTCCATAGATGAATCTGTGAACACATACACACAGTCACTGTTCTATTACCAATGGCAGTTAGGATAGGGTGATATCTGACAAACAAATATGTACTATGTTTAAGTTTGAACAGGTCAGACTAAACATACCTAATTCTGGTCTCTCCATCGAGGACCGTTGGTGAGCAGGCAAGAGGTGAGGCTGGAGTTGTTCTTTGCCATAGCCCCATTGATGGGCATAGTAGCATAGATCAGCTCCTGGCCCATCATCAAAGATATTGGTCGGTCACACACACACACACACACACACATCACTGATTACATCATAAATGGTAGTGATGATCTCTGCATTCGCTTTTCTATTTCCCTTTAGATATCACAAAATGTGAAGTGAAATAGAATGGTGAACTCAACGATCAGGCTGGTTCCACCGGGCTAGGTTATGCTCTGGACATTATATGCATCTAAGAAGTAGAAAATAAGCAACAAATAATGTCAGTTTACACAATTGGGTTATCAAGTGTATCAAAGTGTTACAGTAGGTTACCTTCCTTATTTGTACAAAAGATGAGCCTGTGAAAGCTGTTGCAGCAGACAGATGAAGGTTGCTAGCCGGATACTTGTCAACATGTGGCTGACTGTTCCATTCATAGGAATGCTCAAAGCGAGGGTATGTCTGCATGAAATGCTTGATCTGTGGTAGGAGGCTTCGTATGGAGGCAGACAATTGCGGAACCTCCGGAGGCATGCAAAGGCAAGATAATCCATCCACCTGACAGGTGTGGCATATCAAGAAGCTGATTAAACAGCATGATCATTAACCAGGTGGACCTTGTGCTGGGGACAATAAAAGGACACTTTAAAATGTGCAGTTTTGTAACATGACACAATGCCACAGATGTCTCAAGTTTTGAGGGAGCGTGCAATTGGCATACTGAATGCAGGAATGTCTACCGGAGCTGTTCCCAGAGAATTTAATATTAATTTCTATACCATAAGCTGCCTCCAATGTTATTTAAGAGATTTTTGGCAGTACGTCCAACACAGGAGGTTGGTGGCACCTTAATTGGGGAGAACAGCCTTGTGGTAATGGCTGGAGCGGAATCAGTGGAAGGGTATCAAATACCACAGACACAGTTTCCAGGTGTTTTCTCAGTTCCGACCTTTATATTGAGCCGTTCTCCCCTCAACAGCCTCCACTGACGCCCAACCTGCCTCACAACTGCAGACCACGTGTAACCACGCCAGCCCAGGACCCGGCTTCTTCACCTACAGCCTAATGAAATTATTTAAATTGACTGATTTCCTTCTATGAACTGTAACTCAGTAAAATCTTTGAAATTGTTGCATGTTGCGTTTATTTGTGTTCAGTATAGTTTATCAAGCTGGGTATTTTGGAATACAACTTTTCACATAACACACATTACCTGTCGTTGTTGATTAAGCTGTTTGTGTCAAAAGAGAAGTAACTCGAGTCACTATCAGACGCCTCATGATGGCGTGTCCTTTTCATAGGAGTCGAGTGAAACTCTGGCAACAACGGAGGAGGTTACTTGGGAGATCTTATCAAAAGAGAACCATTGCGCTCTCCCAGCAGCTTGGCTGGTGTGTAAAACCTGCGAATTCAGACAAACAAAAAGGTGTAATGAGTTCGCACTCAAAATGATTAAGCCACATCCCTGATTGGCAGATGAGTGGCAGCCCCAATTAGAAGCACCTACTGTTGTTCTTCACAAATGCTCTTTTGAATGAAAAGAACATTGTACCTACACACTGAAGAAGGCTGTAAAGCCAAAACGTCTGTGTACACTATCCCTGAAACAGTGAAAATACTTGTGAGATCTTGCCTGACAAGCTGTGAAAATAGCAAGTAAACAATGATTTTGGGAGGTCGCTAAACCATTTGCAATCACATTGCTGCACATCTTATGATACCCACCTTTGCTACTTCTGGTAGGGGACTCTGAAAAACAGGGTCAATGATTGTCATCATCCCTCAATTATAAACATAGCTCGAGAAATAACGTAATCTCGTTTGGAAGCTAATTTTATGCTTTACAGTTGTAGACTGACTGAATCCAGATTGGATTCAAATAATATAAAATGGATTTATTTGTAACATGCTTCGTAAACAACAGGTGCAAACTAACAGGAAATGCTTACTTACCGGCCCCTTCCCAACAATGCAGAGAGAAAGAAAATAGAGAAGTAATAGAAAAGTATTAACAGAAGTAATAATAAATACACAATGAGTAACGATAACTTGGTTATATACACAGGGTACCAGTACCAAGTCGATGTGCATTAGATTCAGGCCAGTGACGCCGTTACACTATTCAACCAACTGTGACATGTTTTGCTATGGCCCTGTACTATGGCCCACTGTTGTTGTCAGACACGTGCTAGCTATTAACTCCATAGCTGCATCCAATACTTATTTGTGACTGTTTTGTCTAAAATACACTAACTTATAGTGGCATTGGAAATACGATTACATTACTAAAGTAGGCAAATAATTAGTACGAAACAACTTTTACATATTATGATGTCGTCATATTTACTTTAGAGAGCTGGCAATGTTGCCATTACTGTTAGTAGCAAAGTTCGTCAAAAATAGCTAGCTTAAATACGGTGGTTCCCTCAATCTCAGCTAGCTGGTTAAAGTTATACTGCATCTAAAGTCAATCTAGCGACATCACAATCTTGACAAAAGGTTTTTCTACAAATTATTTGCCTTCTTTTGAAATGTTATCGTGTTTCCAAGCCAAATCCGAGTTGTATTGAGGTAGACTAACGTCAGCCAGCTAGCTAGCTAGTTAGGTAGCTAGCTAGCTAACATCAGCTATGCTAGCGATGCTAGTGATAATGGTTATCAAAATATGCATAACCAGATACATAACCAGCAGTCTACGGACAAGTTTTTTAATCTTGAATCTCTCGATGCACTCACAAAAATAGTCATAGCCTCTAAACCTTCCAGCTGCCTACTGGACCGTATTCCAACTAAACTACTGAAAGAGCTACTTCTTGTCCTCCTATATTGAACATAATAAATGTGTCACGCCTGCTCCCGCTCTTCCCCCCTGGCGTTCGAGGGCGCCAGGCTCCACAGCATTACGCACTCCTGCCACCATTATTACACACACCTGCCTTTCCCCGTCACGTGCATCAGTGTATTATTGGACTCAATCACCTGTTTATTACCTCCTTTATTCACTGCGTTCCTGAAAACAAATAAGGTATACAAACTGCTTCAGTCTGGTTTTAGTCTGGTTCATGCTTTTGTCACTTCTAGATGAAACTACTGCAATGCTCTACTCTCCGGCCACCCGGATAAATTACGTATGGAAACTTCATATACATAGTGGGTATACTTTTCAAGATACAGGATTTCCATTATAAAATTATTAATGACATCACAAAATAACAAACAAAATGACATTAGTGTTCTATAGATCACCTCTGACCATTCCCTACATTCTATGTTATAAATATTGTTCCTGTATTTGCTTTTGAATGTGTTAGAGTTTCAGCGGTCATGACAGAACCCCTCTGGTGGGTTCAATCTTGGAAGGATTCTGCAAGTTGCAACCCACCACAAGAATTACCACAGGATGTCCTAGTTGTGGATCGTCGTGACAGTCCCCCTATGGTGGTTTAACCTGGTAGGATTTCTGCAAGCTGCAGACCACCACAAGAATGGCCATGGGATGTCCTGGTTGTGGAACGTTGTTCCGGACCCATCGTCAGGTTGTCCAGGCTGGTGGATCTAGGCAGTAACTTAGGCAGATGTTAATAATGCACAACACTCATGCAATGCATCATTACATTTCTTACCCAAATTTGAAACGTTGTGGCATTAACTGTTGGTTGTACAGGTAACTTGTTTAGGGACGTATTATTACTTTCTAAGTGTCCCCCAAAAAATTGAAAAGAAAATAACCATAAAAAGAAAGATACATGATAAAGTGACAACACCTTAATCATTTTATTTAGACTTCTCTATACGTCCCTGCTTGTGGTTAAATGACTCTATCATGACGTAGCCTAATGCCATGTCTAGGGCAGCCCTACTTGAAGGTGTGTGGCTAAAGGCATTCTCTAAAATGGCAACCTGAGTGATGAGGCTTACATTGGTGACACTACAGGGGTGACCTAGTGAACTCTGGGGAAGAGGCTGGGGATGCAGTGGATGGATCACCTGAGGGGGTTTCAGGATATATGACTAAGCTATGACTGGGGGTGTGGTGATTTTCACGTGGGTGTTGTCGTGCCAAAATCCTACGTTTAGAACCTTTTCCAACCTATAGATATTGTCCAGTTCAACAATCGGCAGCGTCAGTAAAAATCTAGCTTCATTACGATTAACATCAATGTGTATTGGAATTGCAGACCCCAGACTATAGGCCAGGTGTGACTGTAGCTTTATCGTGGTTGTGGTAGCTGAGGTCCATATGTTGTGCACCATTGAGAGGGGCACTAGATATGAGGGAATTCTACTTATTGCCAAGTGATACATAGAAGAGAAAATTTTCACTGAGAAAATCCTCCAACAACAATCAAACTAATTGGACATGGGCATAGTCATGGTTCATGACCTCTACCAGCTTTCCTACCGACAGGAGGGTTTTGTTCAAGAGAGTAGCAAGCGTTTTTACCACCAGAATAGTGTCCTGGAGAGACCTTCCCGCATGCTGCAACCTGAGTGCATGTGATTTCATCTGTTGCTGGATAAGTGTTTAAATTTAAGCAGTCCTCTAAGACTGTTTTGAGGTATGGCCTGTTTGAGTTATTTTTTTCTTGTCATATCACTGACAAAGTGGAGTGGTTGTGCGCAACGGTGTGGTGGGTTATCTGTGTCAATTGTCAAGACAGACTTGTGTACTTCGTGACCAAGTGAGTCCTCTATCGTTAGTGTGAGTGGAATCTGCTATTGCGATGTGCGTCACAACATTTGTATCTAAGTCTATAGTCAAAGCCCGTGGGCTTGTTTCTTGATTGAACAGGCCCTGGATAGGGTTTCGAGTGAGAACGGGGGCCATTTGATTGTTTATGTCCTCGCAAATGGTGTTCATTTCGGCTGACCTGTTCTCCTGCAATTCCACGACTAGTCAGGGTGACTTATTTTTTTTCCTCTTTCTCACATTTTTGCCGCTTCTGTACTTCTCTTAGCAGAACTTCTAGAGAGCATTGGTCTGCGTTTTGATTTTCATTGAACCCTTTGTCACCCTTGTTACCCTTGTGCCCTGACTCTTTGTGTGGGTTGGGTGCAAGAATGTAGCAGCGGTACCTGTTTGGTTGGCGACATTCGTTATGGTTATTTTTACCATGGTGGTTATTGGTGTTGTGGTTTAGATAGATACCGTTTTTGTGTCATTGCTCACTGCTCCTATCCATGATGCCGCCCGTCTAACTGAAGTGCATGCTCCTACTCAATATTGAAAACCGAGATGTCAGGGCTCTTAGCGCGTCTCACCTTTGATGCCTCAAAAGCTGTGCTCGCAAGTTCTGAGATTGGCAAACCAACGTGGGCTGTAGGGCCCAAGTAGTTAATGAAGTTAGGCTACATTTTCGACAGAAATGGCAGGGGAAAAGGAGCGCACAGGACTTTGCATTGGAATTCCGAACCTTGGCCACCGGAGCGGGATGGAATGACAGGGCCCTGATCGACCATTACCGGTGCAGTTTGCGCGAGGACGTCCGTCGGGAACTGGCCTGCAGGGATACCACCCGTACGTTCAACCAGCTGGTGGACCTGTCCATCCGGCTGGATAACCTGCTGGCCACCCGCGGACGTCCGGATCGGGGTCCGTCAGTTCCATCCCCCAGCACCTCCGCTCCTATCCCCATGGAGCTGGGAGGTGCTGAGCTTAGGGTGACCGGAGGAGGGGCCATTCCCTGCACCATCTGTGGCCGCAGAGGGCAAACTGCTGGTCGGTGCAGGGGGGGTTCCTCATGGAGTTGAGGCAGCAGGCAGAGCACTGTCGTGTCACCCCAGGTGAGTAGGCACCAGACTCACCCAGAGCCTCCTGTTGCTCACATGTTTGTGTTTATAGAATTTCCTGAGTTTTCCCCGCATTCCCAGCATAAGGTGCTCGTAGATTCAGGCGCAGCTGGGAACTTTATTGACCGTTCATTTGCCCATAGTTTAGGGATCCCCATTGTTCCTGTGGATATGCCCTTCCCTGTACACGCCCTAGATAGTTGACCATTAGGGTCAGGGTTGATTAGGGAGGCCACCGCTCCACTAGGCATGGTTACGCAGGGGGGTCATGAGGAGAGAATCAGTCTCTACCTTATTGATTCTCCCGCGTTTCATGTGGTGCTGAGCCTACCCTGGTTGGCCTATCATGACCCCAATATTTCGTGGCAACAGAGGGCTCTCAAGAGATTGTCACGAAAGCGCTCGGGGAGGTGTGTAGGTGTTTCCATCGGTGCGACTACGGTGGAAAGTCCAGACCAGGTCTCCACCGTGCACACCCCCTCAGAATATGCCGATTTGGCTCTCGACTTCTGTAAGAAGAAGGCGACTCAATTACCACCCCATCGACAGGGGGATTGTGCGATAAATCTCCTGGTAGACGCAGCACATCCCAGGAGTCACTTGTATCCTGTCACAGGAGGAGACGGTGGCTATGGAAACATATGTCTCTGAATACCTGGGACAAGAATACATTCAGCCCTCCACTTCACCTGCCTCCCCGAGTTTCTTTTTTGTGAAGAAGAAGGATGGAGGTCTGCGCCCGTGTATTGACTATCAAGGTATCAATCAGATCACTGTGAGGTACAGCTACCCGCTACCTCTCATAGCCAGTACGATCAAGTCAATGCACGAGGCGCGCTTCTTCACAAAATTGTAATTCAGGAGCGTTTACAATCTGGTGCGTATCCGGGCGAGGGACGAGTGGAAGACGGAATTTAGTACCACCTCAGGGCACTATGAGTACCTCGTCATGTCGTACGGGTTGATGAATGCTCCATCAGTCTTCCAGGCATTTGCAGACAAGATTTTCCGGGACTTGCACGGGCAGGGTGTAGTGGTGTATATCGACGACATTCTGATTTACTCCACTACACGCGCCGAGCATGTGTCCCTGGTGCGCACGGTGCTTGGTCGACTGTTGGAGCATGACTTGTACGTCAAGGCTGAGAAATGTCTGTTCTTCCAACAGTCTGTCTCCTTCCTAGGGTACCGCATTTCCACGTCAGCGGTGACCGCATTTCAGCTGTGCGTAATTGGCCGACTCCCACCACGGTAGTACAGAGTACAGAGGTTCTTAGGGTTTGCCAACTACTACCGGAGGTTTATCCGGGGCTTTGGTCAGGTAGCGGCTCCCATTACCTCACTGCTGAAGGGGGGGCCGGTGCGACTGCAGTGGTCAGCTGAGGCGGACAGGGCTTTTGGTCACCTGAAAGCTCTGTTTACCTCAGCTCCCGTGCTGGCTCATCCGGATCTCTCTTTGGCATTTATAGTGGAGGTGGATGCGTCCGAGGCTGGGATAGGAGCTGTGCTGTCTCAGCGCTCGGGTACGCCACTTAAACTCCGCCCCTGTGCCTTCTTTTTGAAGAAGCTCAGCTCGGCGGAGCGTAACTATGATGTGGGGGACCGGGAGCTGTTGGCTGTCGTAAAGGCTCTGAAGGCGTGGAGACATTGGCTTGAGGGGGCTAAACACCCTTTTCTCATCTGGACTGACCACCGCAATCTGGAGTACATCCGGGCGGCAAGGAGACTGAACCCTCGCCAGGCAAGGTGGGCCATGTTTTTCACCCGCTTTGATTTCACCCTATCCTACCGACCAGGTTCCCAAAACACTAAGGCAGACGCACTGTCCTGGATGTTTGACACAGAGGAGCGGTCCATGGATCCCACTCCAATAATTCCGGCCTCTTGCCTGGTGGCACCGTTGGTGTGGGAGCTGGACGCGGACATCAAGCGGGCGTTACGTACAGAGCCCACTCCAGCTCAGTGTCCAGCTGGGCGTCTATACGTTCCGTCTGCTGTCCGCGACCGTTTGATCTATTGGGCCCACACGTCACCCTCCTCTGGTCATCCTGGCATCGGTCGTACAGTGCGCTGTCTTAGTGGGAAGTTCTGGTGGTCCACTTTGGCCAAGGACGTGAGGGTTTATGTTTACTCTTGCTCGGTGTGCACAGAGTGGAAGGCTCCTAGGCACCTGCCCAGAGGGAAATTACAACCTCTACCCGTTCCACAACGGCCATGGTCGCACCTGTCGGTGGATTTCTTGACGGATCTTCCTCCGTCACAGGGAAACACCACGATCCTGGTCGTTGTGGATAGGTTTTCTAAGTCCTGCCGTCTCCTGCCGTCCTGCCGCCTCCTGCCGTTTGCCCGGTCTCCCTACGGCCCTCTGTTCACCCACGTCTTCCGGCACTACGGGGTGCCTGAGGACATAGTCTCTGATCGGGGTCGCTAGTTCACGTCCAGGGTCTGGAAGGCGTTCTGGGGGTCTCTGTCAGCCTCACCTCAGGTTTTCACCCCGAGAGTAACGGGCAGGTGGAGAGAGTTAACCAGGATGTGGGTAGGTTTCTGCGGTCATACTGCCAGGACCGGCCAGGGGAGTGGTCGGCTTTCATCCCCTGGGCAGAGATGGCTCAAAACTCACTCCGCCACTCCTCTGCCACTCCTCCACTAGCCTATCTGCCTTCCAGTGTGTACTAGGTTACCAGCCGGTTCTGGCACCATGGCATCAGAGCCAGATCAAGGCTCCTGCGGTGGATGAATAGTTTAGGCGCTCGGAGGAGACCTGGGATGCCGCCCATGTGCACCTGCAACGGGTCGTGAGGCGGCAGAAGGCGAGCGCCAACCGCCACCGTAGTGAGACCGGGTTTGGCTCCCGACCCGAAACCAGCCCCTTCGACTGCCCTGCCGGAATCTGGGTCCACGGTTTGTGGGCCCATTTAAAGTCCTGAGGAGACTGAATGAGGTTTGCTATAGGTTACAACTTCCCCCAGATTACCGTATTAACCCCTCGTTCCATGTGTCTCTCCTCAGGCCGGTGGTGGCTGGTCCACTCCAGGAGTCTGATGTGCGGGAGGTTCCTCCGCCCCCTCTGGACATCGAGGGGGCTCCGGCGTATGCTGTTTGAGCCATCTTAGACTCGAGGCGCCGGGCAAGGGGGCTTCAGTACCTCGTGGAGTGGGAGGGGTATGGTCCGGAGGAGAGGAGCTGGGTGCCGGTAGGGGACATCCTGGACCCTTCGTTGCTACAGGAGTTTCACCGTCTCCATCCGGATCGCCCTGCACCTCGTCCTCCGTGTCGTCTGTGAAGTTATTTGGATTTTTATGAATTATCTTTGAAAGAGGGTCCTGAAAAAGGGACGTTTCTTTTTTTGCTGAGTTTAGCTAGCTAAGTAAGTGAAACTGAAGGAAAAAAAAGACAATATTTCTCTCTTGCTTTTCCTTCATTTAGGAAGAAATGTATTTGTTCAAAACTGTTCAACTATTGTCTTACTCTCTCTTTGAGTCAACTACTCACCACATGTTATTCACTGCAGTGCTAGCTAGCTGTAGCTTATGCTTTCAGTACTAGATTAATTCTCTGATACTTTGATATGGTGGGCAACATGTCAGTTCATGCTGCAAGAGCTCTGGTAGGCTGGAGGATGTCCTCCGGAAGCTGTCATTATTACTGTTTAAGTCTAAGGAAGTGGGTGAGCACCATGAGCCTCCTAGGTTTTGTATTGAAGTCAATGTACCCAGAGGAGGATGGAAGCAAGATGTCCTCCAGCTACACCATGGTGCTACCCTACAGAGTGCCTTCTTTGCAAAATAGTGTTTTAATCAATTATTTGGTGACGTGATTATATTTAGTACAGTTTTCTCTAAAAAGGATAACTTCATGTTTTACAATTTTCATTTTTATGAAATAGTATGGTCCTCCCCTTCCTCCTCTGAGGAGCCTCCACAGATACCTGTTAAACAGAATAAAGAAAAAGGAGACAGGCGTCTTCCTCGAGTATTGAGACACAAATGGCTGCGATCATACCACAATTCCCAATGGAAAGCCTTGGAGAACTAATGGATTATAGTGGATTACAACAACAATATCTTGTGTTTTATACATAAAATGTGATACCATAACCGCATGGGCATTACAATAGTAGTAGGCTTATACTGTATATTAGGTAAGTAGTAGTAGAACAATATATAAAGCGTTAGCCATGAAAGAGCGCAGTATGTAAAAAGTCCACTAGATGACAGCAAAAATACACATATATATATATATATATATATATAGCCATACAGCCATAACACACTCAGACCCTACAAGAATGGTGAGAAATCAATACATTCATTAAACACTGTGTACTTAGTGGCCTTATAGTATATCCAGCATCTTTCCCTTTGGTTGAGGTGTTCAAGCCAGTCACATTTTCTAATTGGGACTGGACTATGATCAATGCCCATAACTTGTAGAGATCAAATAAAATGTTATTTGTCACAGGTGTAGTAGACCTTACTGTGAAATGCTTACTTGATGTAAAAGCCTTTAACCAACAATGCATTGATAAGAAAAATAAGAGTTTAGAAGAAAAAAAATAACACAATAAAATAACAATAACGAGGCTGTATACAGGGGGTAGCGGTACCGAGTCAATGTGCGGGGATACAGGTTAGTCGAGGTAATTGAGGTAATATGTACATAGGTAGGGGTAAAGTGACTATAGTCTGGGTAGCCATTTAGCCAAATAGTCTGGGTAGCCATTTAGCCAAATAGTCTGGGTAAAGAGGTACTATTGCTATGGTGTAAGGACTTGTAGTGTCTCCCATGGGGTAGTACTTATTACCTACATGTATGGGGTATTTATGTTCAGCCGTGCGATCCTGGAGATGTCTCTTTGTCCATCCAATGTAGAACACGTTGGACATTCCATTCTGTAGATGACATGGGTGCTTTTACAGTTAATTACATGTTTGATTTGATATTCTGTGTTAGAGGTTGTGTCAACAAAATAAGGCCAGATTCTGTCTGCTAACTCGTTTTCAACTGCAGTCCCTTGGTAGGAAGATAAAACATATTAAAAAGCATAATAATCATTTCACATACAAGTGTGATTCTACAGTAGCGATGCAGACCACAGCCTATACCCTGAGCAAACAGAAGATGACACTACTAAGCCAACAAAGGTCCTCTTGTCTGAAAGGTCATATGGACATGTAATTTGATTATACAGTAACACCCTACAGACCACAGCTTGCCCTATACCCTGAGCAAACAGAATTATGTTTTTTTGTTATTATTATTATTGTCACATATACTTGATAGGTGCAGTGAAATGTGTTGTTTTACAGGGTCAGCGATAGTATTACAGTGCCCCTGGAGCAAATTAGGGTGAAGGGCCTTGCTCAAGGGCACAGACAGATTTTTTCACTTTGTCGGCTCAGGTATTCAAAGCAGCGACTTTTTAGTTATTGGCCCAATACTCAAACCTCTAGGCAACCTGCCGCCCCACTGCTCAGCAAGTATGGAATCTGGAGGCAAAGCCATTACCTGCACTTCTATTGTACATGTATTTCTGAATGTCATAATGACTAACCAGTCACCATCACTGCTCCTAGCCAACATAACTCAGAGATTGTTAAAACATCATCATCCTCGTTACAGGCAGGGTAGGCCAATGTCGTTCCACGAAATGAGTGTCTTTTACGTCTCTGATATTTTAAGTAGAAATTGTGCACCAGAATTGAATTTTAAAAGCCTGTTATATTAATTGAAGCACCCTTTAATATAGGCCAAGACTACATGGAGAATTTAATAAATCAGATTTTTGTATATGAATAATGGCTTGCTAAAGTGTCAAAATTCAGCATTTTGACATGTCCCTCCGTCAACCCTGTGTCACTTCTAAGAAGATTTTAGCCCACTTAATCCCAACATTTGTTCATGTTTCACCATCATTGTAAAGCCATAGTTATTTTGTTGCTTTGACAAAGTCCTTTCTGAATATTATTATTTATTTAATGTAATTAGTGATTCATTTACATCTGTCCCTCATTTTAAGGTCATCCCGGTTACGTGAACTGAACTGGAGAGTGGGCCATTTTAAGTAAGTTGAGGCATTTTTAACATTCAGCATCACTCCGTCAAGGGAGATATAGTATTCTTTATAACAAAGATATCAACATGTATTTCATGATGTTGTGTATCCCTGGAAATAAATCAGAATTCATGTAAACATACAGTTTACATAGCTTGTCTCACTTCAATTTTCTCAACTTGACATTGACTCAATGTACCCAATCGCCATTGGCTCAACTTACCACAAGGCAAACATTTAACTATATTTGCCCACACAGCTACAATAATTCAATTTTATGCTAGGTTTAGGACCTGATATTGAAGCGTATAGATACCCCAACTGATGTACAGAACAATCTTAAAATTATCTACTTTGGTTTAGATACAAGCATTATTAAACTTCTAACACAATAAATTAATTTGACTTGGTGAAAATCCTTTTTTTGGACCTAACTTGCTCCAAAATCATGGGCATTAATATGGAGTTGGTCCCCCCTTTGCTGCTACAACAGCCTCCACTCTTCTGGGAAGGCTTTCCACTAGATGTTGGAACATTGCAGCGGGGACTTGCTCCCATTCAGCCACAAGAGCACTGATGTTTGCCGATTAGGGCTGACTCGCAGTTGGCGTTCCAATTCATCCCAAAGGATGGGGTTGAGGTCAGGGCTCTGTGCAGGCCAGTCAAGTTCTTCCACATCGATCTCGACAAACCATTTCTGTAAGGATCTCACTTTGTGCACAGGGGCATTGTCATGATGAAATAGGAAAGAGCCTTCCCCAAACTGTTGTCACAAAGTTAGAAGCACAGAATGTCATTGTATGCTGTAGAATGTCATTGTATGCTGTACTGTTAAGATTTCCATTCACTGGAATTAAGGGGACTAGCCCTAACCATACAAAACAACCCCAGACCATTATTCCTCCTCCACCAAACTTTACAGCTGGCACTATGCATTCAGGCAGGTAGCATTCTCCTGGCATCTGCCAAACCCAGAGTTGTCCGTCAGACTGCCAGATGGTGAACCGTGATTCATCACTCCAGAGAACTCGTTTCCACTGAGTCCAATGGCGGCAAGCTTTATACCACTCCAGCCGACGCTTGGCATTGCGCATGGTGATCTTAGGCTTGTGTGCGGCTGCAATGGAAACCCATTTCTTGAAGCTCCCGATGAACAGTTATTGTGCTGACATTGCTTCCAGAGGCATTTTGGAACTCGGTAGTGAGTGTTGCGAACGAGGACATACACTTTTTACGCACAACAGGCTTCAGCACTCGGCAATCCCGTTATTTGAGCTTGTGTAGCCTACCACTTCGCGGCTGAGTCGTTGTTGCTCCTAGATGTTTCCACTTCTCAATAACAGCACTTACAGTTTCCTGGGGCAGCTCAAGCAGGGCAGAAATTTGACAAACTGACTTGTTGGAAATGTGGCATCCTATGATGTTGAAAGTCACTGAGCTCTTCAATAAGGCCCTTCTACTGCCAATGTTTGTCTATTGAGATTGCAGGGCTATGCGCTCAATTTTATACACCTGTCAGCAACGGTTGTGGCTGAAATAGCCAAATCCACTCATTTGAAAGGGTGTCCACATACTTTTATGTATATATACACTCTCTTTCAAAAGTTTGGGGTCACTTAGAAATATCCTTGTTTTTGAAAGAAAATCATTTTTTTCGGTCCATTAAAATAACATCAACTTGATCAGAAATGCCTAGAAGGCCAGCATCCCGGAGCCGCCTCATCACTGTTGACGTTGAGACTGGTGTTTTGCGGGTACTATTTAATGAAGCTGCCAATTGAGGATGTCTACACTGTATTTTTGTATTTCTGATCAAGTTGATGTTATTGCTCAGCCTCCCACTCCTCTTTTTATTCCGGTTAGGGCCAGTTTGCGCTGTTCTATGAAGGGAGTAGTACACAGAGTTGTACGAGATCTTCAGTTTCTTGGCAATTTCTCACATGGAATAGCCTTCATTTCTCAGAACAAGAATAGACTGACGAGTTTCAGAAGGAAGGTAATTGTTTCTGGCCATTTTGAGCCTGTAATCGAACCCACAAATCCTGATGTTCCAGATACTCAACTAGTCTAAAGAAGGCTTTTTTGATTGTTTAATCAAAACAACAGTTTTCAGCTGTGCTAACATAATTGCAAAAGGGTTTTCTAATGATTAATTAACCTTTTAAAATGATAAACTTGGATTAGCTAACACAACGTGCCATTGGAACACAGGAGTGAGGGTTTCTGATAATGGGCCACTGTACTTCTATGTAGATATTCCATAAAAAATCTGCCGTTTCCAGCTACTATAGTCATTAACAACATTAACAATGTCTACACTGTATTTCTGATCAGTTTGATGCTATTTTACTGGACCAAAAATGTGCCAATCAGTGTGCCCCATGTGCTAACGTGCTAACATCCAAATTCTAAATATAAATGGAACAACCAAAGCCTGTAACACCTTCCACCTTAAGACAACAAATATATAATATATTTTTGTTGGACAAGTTTGGTCACAACCAACAGAAAATAACTTCCATCTCATAACATGAGCAACTTAAATCCGTCGCTACTTAAATGAGTCACCTTCTCCAATATAAACATGTGTGTACTGGCTGTCAACAGTTAAATACAAGACAAAACAGACACTTTAAATCAGTCAATTGAAATGAACTCATTAGGCCCTAGTCTATGGATTTCACATGACTGGGAATACATCTGTTGTCACAGATACCATCGATAAAATGCAATTGTGTTTGCCACCATGGGGCACTCTCAGCAAACTGCTCACACACACGGCGCCATACACATGGTCTGTGGTTGTGAGGCCGGTTGACATACTGCCAAATTCTCTAAAACGACGTTGGAGGCAGCTTATGGTAGAGAAGTTAATATTAAATTCTCTGGCAACAGCTCTGGAGGACATTCCTGCAGTCAACATGCCAATTACACACTCCCTCAAAACTTTAGACATCTGTGGTATTGAGTTGTGTGAGAAAACTGCACATTTTAGAGAGGCCCTTTATTGTCCTCCGCACAAGGTGCACCTGTGTAATGATCATGCTGTTTAATCATATTCTTGATCTGCCACACCTGTCAGGTGGATGGAAATGCTCACTAACAGGGATGTAAACAAATTTGTGCACAAAATTGGAAAGAAATAAGCTTTTTGTGCGTATGGAAAATTACTGGGATCTTTTATTTCAGCTCATGAAACATGGGACCAACACTTTACATGTTGCGGTTATATAATTGTTCAGTGTATATAGCTGCCTAAATCTCTGATGTTTTGAGAAATAGGGGTAAAATCAATTACGTTTCTATAACTCCGATCCCCTTGGAACGAGCCCAACCAAAATAAAACTAATCTCCAAAACGCAAAATGTGCAGTTAAAATAAATTGTGAGCCAGGGCTACACACTGACTAAACACAACACTTATTGACTGCCCAGCCTTGAAAGACAATGAGCAACCAAGTTGTCCTTATCCCGGACATGTCTGATTTCAAGAGAAACTCCTGAAATATAAGACTCCAGCGAAGGATTCGGCAATTCGCGGAGCTTTTCTTTTGCAGTAAAACGAGAGGGTTATGATCGGTATAAACCACCATGGGGTAGAGACCGATACATAAACCTCAAAGTGCTGAAGAACCAGTACCAAAGCGAGCATCTTCTTCTCGACAGTCTAGTAGTATTTTTGATATGAGGTACATTTTTGGGAAAAGTATCCCACAGACAGGGTGCTCAACATGTTATCGTCATACTTAGCAGCGCCAACCCAGTCCACACATTCGTCAACCCTGGGCAAAGTGTACAAATCCAACTTAGTAACAGCACTGAGTTTCAGACCCATCCGACTTAGGTACTAATATACAGGTACTGATATCCACGGACTATTGCCATGTTGTGCAATGTCATGTTCAAGCATGTTGTTTGATTGGGGTAGAGTCCCCAAAGTCAGTGTCATGCTCTAGTACATTTCTCTGAGTTGGCACATCTGAGAATAAACCCTGATATTCTAAAAGCAGTGCAACAATGTCACCTTTTTCCTCCAGAGACAAGTATGCCAAAAAGACATCAAGGTTTTCAGCTGTTACTCAGCTGTCCCACAGGCACAGGGTATGTTGCACTTTCCTCGTGCTCTTGAGGCAGACTTCTCCTCCGATCATAGTGGGTGAAGTATGTTTTCAAAATGTTGACATGACACAGACGTTTTTTTCTGCGGTCCAGTGGCGATGACATAATCCAGATGACCAATTCTTCACTATGGGGTAAGGACCTGAAAAGCGAGCTTGCAACGGTGACCCCAGAATGAGCAACAAACCAGGACTTGGTCACCCACGTTGAAAGTGCGGCTTTGGCATTTCGATCATACCAAACCTTGAGTGTCGTTTGCAACTTCTCCAGATTCTCACTGGCAAACTCATAGGTGCACTGCGATCTGTATCTAAGAGCGCTAACGTGCTCCAACAGATTTGTTTTTGTGTTTAAGGTGTTTCCCTGCAACAACTTCTCTCTCAGCAAGCTCAAATGACCTCTGACATGATGTCCAAATACGAGCTCATTCGGACTAAAACTAGGAGTGTCCAGAAAAACCTCCCGCACGGCAAACAGCACAAGAGGGACCCCTTCATCCCAGTCTTTCTCAAACTCAAAGCAGTAAGCTCTCAAAATAAGTCTCTCAAAAGCACCTTGGGAGTGGCAGGCACTAGAGGGGCAATGGGTTACACCCAACTGTTGTAACACTTGCTGGAAGACCTTTGACGTGAAATTCGTACCTTGGTCCAAACGTTGAAAATGATTTCACGAGGGTCTTAACAATACTGGGAGCAGTGGAATGGCCACAGGGAGACGAATGGCAGTGCACATGATGGTCAAGAGAAACTGGTTAACACTCTTTGCTTTGGGAAAAGGACTAACACAGTCCACTAGAACCCTGTTGAAAGGTTAATCAAAAGCAGGAATATGCTGCAAAGGTGCAACCGGTACAGCTTGGTTCGGTTTACCCGTCCGCTGGCAAACGCAACAAGATTGGCAGTAAGACACAACATCCTGTTTCAGACCAGGCCAGAAAAAGTTACACAAGATATGGTCAACATACAGTGGTTCCTCAATTAAAAGTTTAGAGATTCTGCCACGGGACTTAGAGGTCATTTGTGGTTTAGTACGTTGCCCTGTGTGACTACTTCATTGCTCTAGACCACCGCAAGTTTGAGTTTGAGCATTGATTATGCTCTTGGTTCCCAAAGCACTAATGTGTCTCTAACTGACAATGAAAGGGCCGATACAAACCAAATGGAAACTGATAATTGTGCAAGACTTGAAAAATGGATTTTCAATTAACTGAATGATGAGGATGAAGAAAGTTATTCTAAGAGAAACGAAAATGTTCAAATATATTCCAGTTAGTGCTTTGTGTATATTATTGGTTATCCTGACATGGATGCCATGTACAGTATTATAGTCTCTAAAAGGATACTACCACCGTCTCTTGTGCATGTCATTTTCCTTTCTTAATGCATCCTTATTGACGAAGCAATTATTAGTATTGTTAGATATTCTCACAGACCAGATTTGCCCTAATGAAAAATGCCCCTTAGATATTAATTTAGAATACTCCAATCCTCTAAATGTAATTAGTGGCGGAGAGCCATATAGATTGCAAAATAGTTCCATGGCACATGGTTTAAGCGATTCCATGGCACATGGTTTATGAATTGACACGCAATTTTTCGTTCCTCCTGAAAGTCCTAACAGTCAAATGCATTCTCTCCGTCGCCCACACGCACTTTAAACATTTAGATAATAATGCATTCAAATGATAATAATAATAATTCAAATGTGCTGCTTTCGCCGTAAAGCCTTTTTGAAATCTGACAACGCTGTGGTATTGCCAAGAAACAGAGCTTTTGATGAGTATGGAACACTTGTATATTGGTGGATGTTTAATAATTCAACTTTGGGATTTTGAATTTGGCGCTTTACATTTCACCTGGTAGTGTCGGGAGCAGCCCAGTAGCGCCCCAGCAATCCCTGAGAAGTTAAGTAGTATTTTAGTATTTTGATACTTTGTGCAAGGCAATTGATCAGCATTATAATCTTTGTGAACAGGGCCTCCCGAGTGGCCCTGCGGTCTAAGACACTGCATTGCATTGTTACAGATGCTGGTTCGATACCCATGCCGGCCGTGACTGGGAGACTCATGAGGCGACGCACAATTGGCCCAGCATCGTCCGGGTTAGGGGAGGGTTTGGCCGGCCGGTATGTCCTTGTCCAAAAAATAAGCACGGTGGGCTTTTGGTTTCTCTCCCTCTAAAAACAGAAATAAATTATTCTAAATTACAAACTGGCTTTATTTACAAATTATTAAGAATGTCTCACCCCTTGTACAAGAACGGCCTTTTTCCCTTTATTCAGATTACAATCGCTCACTTTTGATTATTTGAAAATGAAATCATCACCAGAATATCGTATTTTTTAAACAAGCCATAGAAAGTTGGGTGCAATTTCAGTTTTAATCGATGCACAGAGAAATAGACTAAAATAATAATTTAATAGAGACATTGTTATTTTATGAGCGTAATCAGAACAAAATTATTATCTTATTGTCACTGTATTTACTATGTACGAATCATATGTGTTAAACATGTAAAATTTGTAGTGTAGGACAATTAATTGTGCTAATATTATATACTCATTATGATCTGGCCCGCCGACTATTGTCTCAGAAAAAAATTGTCCCGAGGCCAAACCTAGTTGATGAACCCTGATATATAATATGTCTTACAGAGCCTTTCCATAAGTCCACTCAAGTTTTTCAACTGTCTTCTGACTGTGCTTAGAGCGATGTTGATGTTGTGCTGTGATGCCAGCAGATTCTAGACTGCATTTTGCCGATCGCTTATCACCTTCAACCATCAGTGAGTCGATGGCTTGAATAGTCTTGCTGGAAATTGAATACAATGTAAAAATGTGCAGCATACAGTAAAGACCAGTAGTCAATTTATTTAAGCATTGTTTTTTAGCATTATTCGGCCTATTTACAGTATTGTAGCCTACTGTACATGTTCATTTTCCTGGGCTTTAGCGTTCGGCGTAACACAGGCGAATCGCACTGTCCCCAAGTCCACAGTATTTTACCGACATGTTTAATAATTCAAGGCTCCTTTCTCTTCTCTGTGCTAGAGTTCTTTTAAGAATACTTACTAGAACACCCAAAGTCATCCAATTGTTATAATAGGATTTGAAGCAATAGCCTCCCGGGTGTGGTCAACTATTTCAGCCCCGTTTCGCACTGCTCTGAGACACGCATGGGGGACTGGTCTTGATAAATCAATTACATTTTTTTTTTCACTGAATCTCAGTTTGGGTATTGGTTAGCCTACAATTAGGGTGTGGAAACGTTCACTTTGTACAGGGCCATATTGTGGGTGTTTAAAACTGCAAAATAAATCTCTCCACCCCATGGAACAATGGGTAGAATTGCAGGAAATTAGCTGTAAGACTGAAAATGTTTCTCTCCGCCCCATGGCAATATGTGTAGAATTGCAGGTATTTTAACTTTTAAAACGTACATTTTCTCTCCACCGTAAAGAGAGGGGACACTAAAATGTTTTGCAGCAAAGGCTGGAGCCGGCCCTGTCTCTGCTGTATGCCTCTCCTCCATTTTCACAACTTCACCAGGAGTCGGCTCCTCTCCTTGTTCGGGCGGCAATCGGCGGTCGACGTCACCGGTCTTCTAATCATCACCGATCTACTTTTCATTATCCATTTGTTTTGTCTTGTTTTTCACACACCTGGTTTGCATTCCCCATCATTATCTGTTGTGTATTTAACACTCTGTTTTCCCCCATATCCTTGTGTGTGTTTGTTTATTGTGAAGCCGTTTTTTCCGGCTGGTGCATTTATATTATGACTCGCCTGTGTTGCGTATGGCATGTTACTTGTATTTACGTGTTTAGCGTTTTGCATGTTTATTTGTTTGAGTAAAGTTTTTGCTCACTCAGTACTGTTCTCCTGCGCCTGACTTCATGCACCAGCTACACACAAGCCTGACAGAAACACACACCCGCCATGGAGTCCGCAGGAGCAGGTACCCCAGTCAGAGGAGTCAAGGAACGCGTCCAGGAACACTCGGCTATGTTACGTCATCTCGGTGCCATGATGGATCACGTTGTCCAGACCATGGACCGCTGGGAGAGACAGGTGGTCTCTCCAGCGCCTCGACCAACGCAACCGGGGTTACCTCCACCCGTCCCGTCCGGATCCAGCTCCAGTGGGATGCATCTCTCCCTTCCCAAGGAGTATGATGGGACGGCCGAACAGTGCCAGGGGTTCCTCCTACAACTGGACCTTTACCTGGCTACCGTTCACCCAGCTCCCTCAGGAAGGGAGAGAGTCTCTGCCCTCGTCTCCTGCTTCTCGGGGAGAGCTCTGGAGTGGGCCAACGCCATGTGGGGAGAGGAAGACGTGGTGTTGGACCACTTTGAGGAGTTCACCCGTTGCTTTCGGGCTGTCTTTGACCATCCGCCCGAAGGTAGAGCGGTGGGGGAACAGACTGAGGCTCCTGCGGTGGACAATTGGTTTAACTTCTTAAGGAGCAGCAAGGTGCGCTGGGGCGCTAGCGCCCCACTCCCGACACTACCAGGTGAAATGCAAGGCGCCAAATTAAAAAAAAATAGGTCTGTGGCCAGGTACCTCACGATACGATATTATCACTATACTTAGGTGGCGATAAGATATGTATTAAGATTGTCATGGTTTTACAGTGCCTTCAGAAAGTATTCATACCCTTTGACTTATTCCCCATAATGTAAAACTGGAATTTTATTTTTCAAAATGTTTACAAATTAATTAAAAATGAAAAGCCTTGAGTCAATAACTCTTCAACCCCTTTGTTATGGCAAGCCTAAATAAGTTCAGGAGTAAACATTTGCTTAACAAATCACATAATAAGTTGCATAGACTCACACTGTGTGCAATAACAGTGTTTAACATGACAATTATCTGTAAGGTCCCTCAGACGAGCAGTGAATTCCAAACACAGATTCAACCACAAAGACCTGGGAGGTTTTCCAATGCCTCGCAAAGAAGGGCGCCCATTGGTAGATGGGTAAAAATGACATTGAATATCTCTTTCAATATGGTGAAGTTGTTAATTACACTTTAGATGGTGTATCAATACACCCAGTCACTACAAACATACAGGCGTCCTTCCTAACTCGGTCGCCGGACAGGAAGGAAGCCACTCGGATTTCACCATGAGGCCAAGGTTGACTTTAAAACAGTTACAGAGTTTCACGGCTGTGATAGGACAAAACTGAGGATGGATCACAACATAGTTGTTAATCCACAATACTAACCTAACTGACAGTGTGAAAAAGGAAGCATGTACAGAATAAAAATATTTCAAAACATGCATCCTGTTTCCAACAAGGCACTAAAGCAATACTGCAAAAATTGTGGCACAAAAATTCACTTTTTGTCCTGAATACAAAGTGTTATGTTTGGGGCAAATCCAAATCCAATACAACACTCTCCATATTTTCAAACATAGTGGTGGCTGCATCATGTTATGGGTTTGCTTGTAATTGTTAAAGAAGGGAGTTTTTCAGAATAAAAAATTTACGGAATGGAACTAAGCACAGGCAAAATCCTGGAGGAAAACCTGGTTCAGTCTGCTTTCCACCAGAGACTGGGAGCTTAATACACTTATCAGCAGGACAATAACCTCATACACAAGGCCAGATCTACACTGGTGTTGCTTGCCAAGAAGAGAGTGAATGTTTCTGACTGACAGTTTTGGCTTAATTTTACTTGAAAATCTGAGGCAAGACCTGAAAATGGTTGCCTAGCAATGATCAACAACCCATTTGACAGAGTTTGAAGAATGTTGATAAGAATTATGGGCAAATGTTGCACAATCCAGGTGTGGAAAGTTCTTAGAGATTATTTTCTAACATGTATTGACTCAGGCAGTTGAAAAGTTACAGTATATAACCAAGATATATATATTTTTTTAAATTTTACTGTTCAATTTTTTCTTCCACTGTGACATTACAGAGTTTTTTGTGTAGATTGTTGACAATAAGTGACAATTAAATCAATTTTAATCCCACTTTGTAACAGAACAAAATTTTGAAGGTAATGGGGTGTGAATGCTTTCTGAAGGCACTGTTTTTACGTTGTTTTTATGAAAGTGTTCATGATTGAAAAGGTAAATATTTTATGCCAATACTCTGAATAAAATGGGCATTGGTTTCTCCCGTTCCCAGTCCTGCTATTACAGTCCTTAGCCTTTCTGTACGATGTTTTAAAATATCTGGTTTTGCGCTGGCATTGGACGTGGGAACAGGAGAACCCTTTTCTCCTCATTCCCGACTCTTTATCTTCATACCTACAGTTGAAGTCAGAAGTTTACATACACTTAGGTTGGAGTCATTAAAACTCGTTTTTCAACCACTCCACAAATTTCTTGTTAACAAACTATAGTTTTGGCAAGTCGGTTAGGACATCTACTTTGTGCATGACACAAGTAATATTTCCAACAATTGTTTACAGACAGATTATTTCACTTATAATTCACTGTATCACAATTCCAGTGGGTCAGAAGTTTACATACGCTAAGTTGACTGTGCCTTTAAACATCTTGGAAAATTCCAGAAAATTATGTCATGCCATTAGCCTACCTTCAAACTCAGTGCCTCTTTGCTTGACATCATGGGAAAATCAAAAGAAATCAGCCAAAAAATTGTAGACCACCACAAGTCTGGTTCATCCTTGGGAGCAATTTCCAAATGCCTGAAGGTACCACGTTCATCTGTACAAACAAAAGTATGCAAGTATAAACACCATGGGACCATGCAGCTGTCATACCGCTCAGGAAGGAGACGCATTCTGTCTCCTAGAGATGAACGTACTTTGGTGCGAAAAGTGCAAATCAATCCCAAAACAACAGCAAAGGACCTTTGTTAACAATAAATATGTCTATATGCTTGATCTAATTTCGATAGGACTGTGGCATCCGACCACACCATGATCTTAATTCTGGAGGAATTGTAGAGGTATCGTTGTCCATAATTATCCCTCAAATGGCCTGTATGATTTTTGAGAGACAACCATGACGGTGGCCAAATGTGCTTTCGTTGTCAGGATTTGTTCAAGGATATATACACTTCAAGGATATCCGTACAAGATGTGTCTTTGACACATCCGGAGGTGGTCATGAAGATCTAATCACAATCAGATCACAATGCGTCTTTTGATTGTCTACATCTGTTGAGAAATGTGGGCACGATCAGAATGTGGACAAGATCGGAACAACAGATGCATGTTAGAAGTTGGTATAAACAGGGCTTCGAAGAGAAAGTAGTCCTGTTTCAGTTCTTTTAAATGATTTTGTATTTTTTCATGTTGAGAGCTCTAAATCTGAGATAAAATCACAACTGATTGGTTCGTTAGACTGTCCCCTTCATTGGTCATCTCCCAGGCTGGGCTCCTTAGCTCAGAGGGACAGTAAATTGTGACACGTCACTCCCTATGGAAATGTGGGGTGTGAAACCTGAGACTTCAAGTCGTAGCGGAGAGCAGACAGATGGGGCTTTCTGGCACTATAAGGCACTGGACTCTACGATGTTCACAGTCCCAAGTGGATTGTGTTAGGAATTGTAAACTGGTCAAGGTGTGGAGAAATGCTGGATGCAAAAGATAAGGTGAGCAACTTCTATTTTTAAAGGTTTAATAGACAGACGTATGCATATGGGGAGACAGACACGTTTGTCTAAGAGAGAATCTACCACACTCGAAAGGGGCGGGCAGACCTAAATATCTTGCCTTATCTGTTCTCTGTTTCATCCTTCCGTTCCTGGTGCCAAAGCATTAAATCAAGGCAGAGACCTTGAGGTTGAATAGACTACACATTTGAAACATTTTAATCACTGAAGGAAACTATTGGCTGATTTTATGGCTCAAGGCCCCAGATACCAGTCACTAAAACCTGCTTTACGGTGAAATCTGTCTTAAGAGCGGGTACCTAGAAGCCAAATTCCAATACGTAATTATAATCCGAAAATAGCATTCTTAACTATTGACAACTGATTTAAGTAATATCGTTAAACCAGTAACTTTATTTCGCACATAATTGACACTTCTGTCACGACTTCTACCGAAGTCGGCTCCTCATAAACTACAGCAGTGCTAGCCTGCTGTAGCTTATGCTTTCAGTACTAGATTAATTATCTTATCCTTTGATTGGGTGGACAAAATGTAAATTCATGCTGCAAGAGCTCTGATAGGTAGGATGACGGAAACTAGCTGCTACACCATGGTGCTACCTTACAGAGCGCTGTTGAGGCTACTGTAGACCTTCATTGCAAAACAGTGCATTTTAATCAATTATTTGTATCAGACCTCAGGATAAGACCCAGATGCAGACAGTTTGAAGTAACAAAAGTGTATTACAAAAACAGGGGGCAGGCAAACAACAGGTCAAGGGCAGGCAGAGGTCAGTAATCCAGAGCAGAGTCTGAAAGGTACAGAACGGCAGGCAAGCTCAGGGTCAGGGCAGGGAGAGGTCAGTAATCCAGGGCAGTGTCATAAGGTACAGAATGGCAGACAGGCTCAGCGCAGGCAGAATGGTCAAAACCTGGGAAAACTAGAAAACAGGGACTATAGCGAAAACAAGAGTACGGTAAAACCACTGATTTAGATTTATCTAAAAAAAAATATTTTATGTTTCAATATTTTAATGAAATTCACTGAGGAGGATGGTCCTCCCCTTCCTCCTCTGAGGATCCTCCACTGGCACTGACTATAGTCATTTTTAAATGTAACCTCTTGGGATGAGAAAACATGTTTTTTTATTAAGTTGAATGTGCTCTTTATGACAGAATGTTAAAATGATGTGAAATCAAACTTTTTTTTGACCAAGTTAACTACTTAGGGAGCAGTGGGGCGACACTACCCGGTGAAATGTGAGGCCAAAAGTTGAATTATTAAACATTCATCAATATACAAGTGTTGCATAGTCATCAAAAGCTCTGATTCTTGGCAATATCACAGCGTTGTCAGATTTCAAAAAGGCTTTGATTGATTTGATTGTTTGAGGAAAGCCCCCTCTCATATTTTATGCATTTGCATAAATCCATAACCAACGCGGGTCTCAAAAAACGCATAAAATCACTAATATAAAACCCTTACCTTTCGAAGAACTTCTGCTGAGGGCTTCCCAAGTGTCCAACGAAAACATCCAATGGTTCTTTTGTTAGAAAAAGTAATTTATTATATCCATAAATCTCTGTTTGGTTGGCGCGTTATGATCATAAAATCCACCGTTGAGTCGCCCATTGAACCGTGAAGAGAACACGTTCAAATTATACCTATACACTTTCTACAAACAAATCAAACATCATTTTTAATTTATCCTTAGGTATCCTTTTGTGTATTTTTGCTGTAATATTTCAACCGGACGATAACGTGAACGATAGGAAAGAAAAATAACGTGGTGCGCGTTCACAATCTCGCGGGCGTCAAACCTTGTTTACAAAAGTGGTCCTGTGACTTCTTCCTGTTCCTATCCGTTCTGGTCACTCCTAGAATTCCCAGTCTTTGACTGTTGACTGTTGACATCTAGTGGAAGCCATAGGTACTGCAGTCTCAGTCCTACATAACATTGTATGCAATAGGCACAATGGAGAAGATGGTCATTTACAAAAATAACTGCAAATCCGGATGGATTTTTCTCGGGTTTTCGCCTGCTATATCAGTTCTGTTATACTCACATACATGATTTTAACACGCTTAGAAACTTCAGTGTTTCCTATCCAATAGTACTAATTATGTGCATATCCTATTTTCTGGGCCTGAGTTGCAGGCATTTTACTTTGGGCACGCCAGACTCTCCAAAACCGCCACCTATTCAGCCGCTCCCTAAGAAGTTAAACTTCTCAAAAGGCACCAATTGGTGGAACGACCTGCCTATCTTCACTATACATACTGTACTTTTCCCTTTATAATGACACAGAAGAGACCAACGGGTAGGCAGAATCAACCCATGCTTTTATTTAATCTGTTGCATATAAAAAACATTTTTTCTTCAGTTTTTTTTGTATTTTTATTTTTTTACAGAAAGTTTATGATCTACAGTGCTATTCAATAGACTGCAATTTACAAGGAATCCATTAAAATAACTTTATATTGTCTCGTGAAACTTCAAGACAAGTTGGCATTCTAAAGACATAACCCCAAAATAATTGTCCTGAAGACCTTTTGAAGTTACGTACAGTTTGTGTATCCCTTTCATATCATAAAAATATAACACAAAATGAGAAAAGAAACCACTGATTCCATTGGTCCATGGCTGTTTATAATCTACAGTATGTGTGTCAAAATAAGAGTTCCCATCAAATGACGTGTTTTTAGGATGACCCCCCACTACATAAATACTAGCCTTCTCCTCTCCAGGCAGAAAGATGTTAGTGGTTTTAGATATTGCATGTTGTATGATTAGATGTGCTTGCCAAGCATGGATGAGCAGCACATCGTGAGTGTTTCAGCCTAAATAAATGCAGCAGTGACTGAACACGTGGATGTGTCTCTAAATCTTGGTGCTTAATAACCCTATAGGACCAACCAACCCCACGGATCCAGCTTGGCCAAGCCACCACTCATCTAGTGGATCTTAGGCCTGAGTCGACCAGGAACTCCACAGCCATGACCTCCGTTTTCAACCTTGACAACAGAATGTATAGCACGTACTGCCTTTTTTCCATGTTCACATAATATTTCAGATTTGGCTGTATAGTAAAAAGGCAACATTATTTAATGAGTTCCTTTCACAACTGGAGGCCATTGTCTGGATCAGGTCAGCTCAAACCACAAGATTTTCTAATGCAACAAACAAGGAGAATAAAAAAGAAACGAGAGACAAAAAAATGGCATGTTGAATTTAAGGCACAGCCCATGGGCCAAGGAACAGCTTCCTCTAAAAAAGAATTTGGCTTTCCCCTCTCCTCCTCCACTCTAAGCAAGCTTCTCAGATAACCAATATCAATGGATCATTTTGTGTAATAAACATTCTCTCAACAAGAGGTACATAATACAGCCATACCATCACCGTAAGGGATGATAAGAGTCAATGAATTTACAACAAACAGCATCATGGTGAGAATAATAATAATAATGATAGTATATACAGCACAATAAATATATGTTTGTAAACAGAGATACAACCAGAAAAACGGTATTATGGGAAGGTCATCCAGTGAGGATGGAAAAAAAAACTTGGCACAAGGAAATAAGAATTAAATAAAACATTAGAAACGACACATTTCTTTTAAAATAAGCACTCTTTAAAAAGACATGTTCATTACTGCAAGTTATTTTTTACATTTCAATTTTTTTTATACTGTATGTACATAGTTAGAAAAAAAGCATATTTGGGTATAGTAACTGGCAAGCCTGTACTGCGGTCTACGCTACAGTGAAAGCTTTACTGTCTCGCCCTAATACGGCAAGAAAGACACAACAAATAGAAAAACATATCAATAAATAATAACATCAGTTGTAACAACAACAACAATAGAAAATGTGGAAAAGAAAGAGTATCTTGGATTAAGTGTATAGGGCATTGTTCAAGCCTAAATGTGCACGTGAGTTTTGGCGAGTTGAAATAAAATAGTATAGTAGAGAGATATGAAAACATCAGTGCATTAACTATAGATGACTATTCTTCTTATGAGACCACTAATACACCATGGAGCTGATTGTCTTGTGTTCTTGGTCAAAACAAACAAATCAAAGGTTAGTGTGATGACAATGACAGGCATTTTCTTAATGTGTAAAAACATCAACCATGTAGTGCATTGGTAAATATTACTGACCTGCAGTAACGGCTGCGGTCAATTCCATTCCAAGTAAATTCAGGATATTAATTTTAGTTCCCCATTCAAGAGACATTTATTTTAAATGAGGATCTTTCAATTATTGAATTGGAATTTGATTTGTTTCTTATTAGCGCTCACAAATTGTAATAATGGCTGTCACTTTTCATATTTCAGACATATCACAAAGCTGTTACTTTATCTGAGGGATTTTAAAGCTGAATCTCAACATATATTTTCACCACTATTTTTTTATAAATTGCTTCCAGAATGAGAAACAGAATCGACCACATCCCTACACCACAATCAGAAAACGAAGACAAGATTGACAGAAAATGGGAAATAAGGTTACTGTGTGCGTAGCACAAAGTGTCGCAACCCACTAAATACATTTTAAAAGCTAACAACCCCCCTTAGACTTTCACAACCCTTTACCCAAAGGCGCTTCTTATATCCAATACAAGCATTGCATTGTCGGATGACATTTGCTCACATTTACCGCAGGCAACAATAAGTAGAACTTAAATGCTTCCTTCTGGTCAGACAGACAAAATTACTTCATTGAACGTAAAGTAGAGTAGGCCTATATGCCAACATGTGTAATTTTTTTCAGCGAAAACATTCTTTTAAATAATTGTTACATGATTATTACAACCAAACATGGGGACAGTGGTATGGGGGTAATAGTGTAAATTACTTTTGATAAACATGCAATCGACAAATCAAGCCCGAGCACCTACCCCCTAGGCGCTCCTGTAGATATGAGAGGATTGGAAACTAATATATATCCAATCCTCTCAGATCAAGTGCATAGACAGAGGGGTAGGAATTGGGGGTAGATTTGGAATTGTGCGATATATTAGACTGGACTCATAACTTCGACGTTTGCTATTTTACATAAAATGATATGTTCAGTTATGTTACAAATGGAATAATGGACTGGTTACTTAAGACAGAAACTAAATTAGGGTGGTTGCTCGGGAAATATGGGTGGGCGTATACCGCAAACATCTAGTAATGTGTAGCATTTTAGCTAACACCTCCCCAACCCTTTTCCTAATCTTAACCTAATTCTTACCTTTTACGTAAATTATCTTAACCTTTGTCATTATTTATTGGCTTTTTTTTTTTACCTTTATTTAACGAGGCAAGTCAGTTAAGAACAAATTCTTATTTACAATGACGGCCTACTCCAGCCAAACCCGGACGACGCTGGGCCAATTGTGCGCCGCCCTATGGGACTCCCAATCATGGACGGATGTGATACAGCCTGGATCTTCTAACGTTTTACGTACATTCTTGTAACCTTGGTACTCATTTTCGGTGCCGGTATGGTTTATATTTAGGTGCAGGAGCTCCACAATACTTTTGAGCTAGTATTCTATCAAATGAACAGGAGCTCAAGCAATAGAAGCTTTTTGGGTGCCGGTACTCAGCTCTGGTGAGCTCCTGCTCAAGTTAACCACTGCTTTGTTGTCAGTTCTCCTAACCAGCAATGTAAATTCTCCTACAACGCAACAAGCAGCCTGGTCTCAGACAAAGACATATACATCCTCCAAGACATACGATAACTTACTTAATACAATTTGTATGATATTGTTCGACCTGGTAAGACTCATGATACAACACATCCTCCAATGCGTATAATATTGTACAACCACTATTCCATTTGTAATGTAACATATGATACTACATGGAGGTATCTGCCAATGCCTGTCCCAGATGCTACGAATTGCCCTGAGGCCAGGTTGGATATATTTAAAGGAGTGAAAATATTCTCCAATACTAACCCAAATACAATAACTGGAAAATGACCCTTTTACACACAAAAATGCAGTGGCAGACGAGGTATTCTCATCAACAGATTTCACTTGACTTTAAAGTCACTTGTCTTTTTCTTTTTGATAACAAAAGTAAAACCTAGGATAGCAAAAGTAAAAGCCAAAAAAGATGCACACGGTATGATACAAAAACTCTAGAGGTCAAACCCAGCATTAACGCTGTAAGATCTTAGCCTTTTTTTCAGTCAGGTTTTTAAGGAAGACTTAAACTTCAGAAAAGTGTCTTGATAAATTCCCACAATGCATTTCTCTCCATGTGCTGCAGCTCCTCTCTCCATGGTGAAGTGTCCTTGTTGGGCTTTCATTCATCCAGACCCCACAGCAACTTAGAACATTGCTTCACTGGCTTCGCTGAGGAGTACAAAGAACTAAGAAAGAAATATACTATACTTCTGCAGAACGGCACTTAATAACACACAGAAACACTGCCATCAGGCAGGCAAGGCTGAAAGGAGGAGATATACTGTATATAAACAGCATTAAACACACTCTAAACAGCTGATCAAAATCCTTAATGTAACTTCAACACAGTAGGACTGGGTTTTAAAGTTAAATAACACACAGACAACTTCAGTACAAATGTGAATGGAAAAGAGTTTTCCTGAGTGCAAAAAACTTGTAGAAGTACCAGTGGGCGTGTCTAAGAAGCTGACCAATAGGATGAGGAGAGAGGAGTGACCAAGGGGTGGAGAGCAGCGTGCGCTTTGGAACCATAAACATAGATATATATAAAAAAAACAGACAGACACTCCACAAAACCCCCAAATACTCTATAAATAATAATCTCTGGTTACTAAGAAGAACAGTTTAGGTTGCCGTAAATACACTGCTATGTATCGACTGGTTTCTCCTCTCCCTTCTTCTCATCATCCTCCCCCTCCTCTTCCTCTTCCACTACAGATGGTTGTGATGAAGAGGATTCTCCTTCCACCTCCTCTTCCTCATCCTCCCCCACCTGTTCGTCCAGTGGTATCTCTGTCGACTCAGAGTCCTGCGTACAGAGTGTTTTTGAGTCACTACAACTATTCTCCTCTTCTTCATCCTCCTCGGGTTGGCTGCCACTGTCCTTCTCTGTGTCCGACTCCCCGTCCTCCTCCAGGGTGAGTTCAAACTGGAACTTGTCCCCTCCAAGGGGGCGGCTGATGTCCTCAGGCTCGTCCAGGGTAGGTGAGGGGCTCTGGGGTATAGTGCTCTGGTACCACTCCCTGTTGTCCTCCAGAGTGTCCAGGATGTCCTGGGCGTCAGGGTGCACCAGGTCTGCCCATGTCTCCCATAGAGGGTGGACGATGTAGTCTATGAAGCCTACCTGGAGAGTGGAGAGGGAGGCTTATGTTTGTTAAAAACAACAGAAAGGATATGCGTGAGTTGTGTGTTTGTGAATGTGTCTGGTGTGTTTGGGTACCTGGGTCTTCTCAACAGAGGCGTTGTGTTTGTCACACATAGGGCTGATCTCCATGCCTCTCTCCCTCTCTCTGTCCCCCTGGGTGAAGAACTCTTCCATAATGCGGTCCGTCCACTGGCGGTACAGCTGCAGGGGCTTGGTGGGGTTACTCAGGTCCGCACAGTGCACCATGTTCTGCAGTACCTGTATCCTGTCAGAGTAGTTGTCCAGGAGTAGAACTCCAGAGCTGGTCACCTTCTTGGTCTCCACCATGGTCTTTAGGTCAGCCAGTAGGTTCATGTGTTTGGACATGTCAGTCGCTAGGACCTGGGGACCACCAGAGACGCAACAACAGGCTGTCACAACACTGTCAGGGACAAAGCAATAGAACAGAACTTCCATATGAAGTTAACAGAAGCAATCAAGTACATCCATGGACGTTGTCAAGTACATCCATGGATGATGTGGAGACTATTTCACAGACGTTCCTATTGGTTACTGATGATTATCCAGTCACTCACAATGTCGATGACCATCTTGCGCAGTGATTGTCGTTGTTTTTTGGTCAGGTTCTGGAAGATGTCACAGTTGTCTTCCTGAAGCAGCTTGAAGCCCACAGCCAGGTGGTGGTTCTCCAGGACTGACGAGTCATTGTACATTAGGGCCAGCTCCGAGTCTGGGGGACAAACACGCATACACTGACTCAGATGCTCGACATAAATAATATGATATTATATCCACAAAACAGGCTTCGATGGAGAGGCGTCGTTGAGGTCCTTTGCCTCACCAGTCAATATATAAACCAGAAATCTATACTTTAAAACACAATGCTCTAGAACTTCAGAGACTACTAAGTATTTTTTAAACCTCCCGCTTTGAGCTGGATGTGTGAATGTGTAATTCATTTGAGCAAAAAGGCCCGAAGTGGTGTCGTATATGGCGAATATACCATGGCTAAGGGCTGTTCTTATGTACGACAATACATCACGGCCGTTAGCTGTGATATATTGGCCATATACCACAAACCCCAGAGGTGCCTTATTGCTAATATAAACTAGTTACCAATGTAATTAGAGCAGTAAACAAGTAGTTTTGCATCCTACCCGTGGTATATTGTCTCATATACCATATCTTTCAGCCAACGATTAATCTATAAGCACAATTACAGTCTTACATCAATTAGCCATGAAATCCCTAGTTTGAAAGCGACTGTTTTTCTGGAAGCTGTGCTGAGCCATTTTCCCGACATTTTCCCCACGTGGGCCAGCCCCCTAGCAATTCGAGTTCTAGCCTATGAGCTTCAGCCCCTCGCCATCTGAGTGACAGCTAGCAAGATGCACACACAGCAGAGAGAGAGAGAGAGAGAGAGAGAGAGAGAGAGAGAGAGCAATGACGTGGTGCACAATTGGTTTTAGAACTACCAGCTAAAAAGCATACAAAAGTGCCGGAGAATCTCTTTAACAGATCTGTAGAGGTCGATCATTTGCAGAATAAGGACACTATTTCCACTCGTAATGAAGCTAGTGTTTACACTATACTATTCGGTACTGTATTCTACAGTATGTGGTGGAATTATAGTACCAACCGAAATACAGCAATTCCTGTTGTACTTAAGAGCTTCCAAGAACAAGCATTTGGCCCAGAGCTGGGAGGGGGGGGGAGGGTATCTGGTGTGAGTGTTGATCCCAGACGCGCGGGAGAGACAGAGGGCATCCATCATTGATCTCTACAGTTCATTTGAGTGTGTGTGCATGTGTGTAGGGGTGTATGTGTCTTCGCTTTCATGCATGCTCTGATTAGTGGCTTTTATGTGTATGTGTGTGTGCACCAGCCAGCTAAGCCATTGACGTAGCTATTAAGTCAGGCCTGTATTCAGACTCACTAGTGTTGATGAGGAACTGGTTGGAGACTCCAGGGTGGTCAACGTCATGAATAGCACTGGCGAATATGGCAGCTAGGATCTCCAGGTCGGTGAACACAGCCTGGGAACAGCAGAGAAGACAGTGCAGGGTCACACCAGCCATTCAACCATGATACGATGGTGAGTAACACACCAAATAACAGCAATCAGAAATCTGTCAGTTACAATCCGACAAATAAAAACAGAAGTATGTAATTGATTAATCGTTTGACTGATTGATTGAGGGGTCCCACCTCTAGAGCGGGGGTGGATAGCAGCACGTGTGTGGACTGGGTGACATCAGCAGCATGGATGTTGTTGTGGTAGGCCACGTCGCCATGGTAATGGTCTTCTAAGGTCATCAGGTAGGTTATAAAGGTGTCGAGTGGAATTTTGAATGTTTTTAACAAGTCTCTCTCCTATAAGAAAAACCAAAACATTATTTTGTATTCTAGTAATCATGTAAGTTCCTATCAACAAAAATAGAGCAAATCAAATGTGATGAATACCTGGAATATAGTGTGCATCATGACGGTCAGGGGCCTGTTCCCAGAGAACTCAGTGACTTTGAAAACGTTAAGGCCCCATTTATTTACATCCTCCAGCTCCTGCAAAGGGAAACGAACCCTTCACACACCAATATACAGCAGTAGACATCTGTTTAAGAGCATCGCTCTATCTGTCTTCCCCTCTTTCTCTACCCCTTCTCTATATTTTTCCATCCCATCTATCTCTCTCTCTCGGTCCCTCACTTTTCTGCCCTTTACCCTCTCTCTTCATGTCTCTTCCCACTCCCTCCCCTTCCCTTTTCCCCCTCTGCTGCCCACCTTAGCCAGTTCATCCTCTGTCTCTGTCTTGACTCCGAAGCGGGGTATGTTAGAGTTGGTGAGGCTGGAGCTGTGCTGCAGTTTCTTCACCCCACTGATCTGACACATGGGCCTGTTCTTCTTGTCTTCCTTCTCCTTCTGCGTCTGCGGAGTTGGCATCTCCACCTCGTGCTGCTTGTCTGTGTCAAACACATAAAAGAAGAGACTATGTGTCAAAAACTTAGAATAAGAGACAGTGAGTGGGATGTCCAAACTGTCTGCATTAACAACACAAAATACGGCTTATGAGACCTGGTCAAAAGTACTGGGTTATATAGGAAATAGGGTGCCATTTGGGACACAGATCCTGCCTCTCTACAGGGTCCAGGATGAGCAGGGAGGAGCCCAGTGGTCACTGTGGTCCCTCACCCAGGAAGGTGCTGGAGATGAACTCTGACACCTGGTTCCCAGAGCGGCTCATCTCAGACAGGTGGCTGAGCTCCCTATTCAACATTCTCTTGAACTGGAACACAACACACAGACAAACAAACACAGAGAGAAGGGGTTACAGTTTGTAGTAAAACAGGGAAAATTGAGTTATATTCTGCACTGGATGTGTCACTCATGATTTTGTATGACTTGGGACAAAGATGGTGGAATCCTGCAGCACATATTGGAGTATTCACTCTGACCATATCTGCCATTGAGGGCCAAAGTCATTTATAAAGGTAGAAAAGTATTTTAAAAGGGAAACAGCAGACACTATGAGACTCCACACTTTAATCAATACTACTACAGCATGCTACGACACACACACACCCACTGCACCCCCACCCCCGCCCCCCTCCCCTCCCACCAGCCACAGATCTGATGTCATCAGTAACCCAATTCTTCGTCAACCACTATCATTCTCCCTCGCTCCCTCTGTCCCTCCGTTGCTCGCTCCCTCTCTCCTGATTGGAGTGGCAGACCCAAATGTAGATTTGGCCTTTGATTTGGAGGACAATAAGAGGAAGATGGAGGAGAACTCTTAAACAACAGTGATTGCGAAACCAGGCTGAAGGCTGTGGTGCTGACACTATCTGAATACACACACATTTACATTTCATTCTCATCCTGGCAATTGTGGCGCCCGCGTTAGGGAGCCAGCATGCATAATGTATGTGAATGGTCAATATAGATCAATATCAGAGGCCATTATAAACCCATAGTACTTACTGTGCAGTTGGACTTTGACATAACACTCTTTGTTAAAGTGACTGCCATTGATACAGCCCTATAAATATTTACCAATGCAACTCGATCACCTTTCACATACAGCATATCTCTATTCCTGCATTTTCATACCAAAAAACAGCCCTTGTATGCTATAAGCCATAAGTCATGGAAGCATGCTCTTCCATAGAGGCATCAAAAGCCAGCAGCAAGAGCATCAAAACAATTGGCTGCTATCTATATAAGAGCCACAGACTGCACACCCAGCCATACAACCATTTAACTCATAACACCAGAAATACAGGTGGACTGCGTCAAACAACACGTTTGTCTCTCTCTCTGCAGCTCAAATAAACAAAGCCCACAGGTTTGTCAGGGACAAGCCTTGCTTTTCCTTCGTCTGGCAATGACATCATTCTCACCTCGTCAGAGGAATGATGACTCGCTTTATCAGAAAAAATATATATTAATAGTTTAAGAATAACAAAATCCCTCTCCCATCTTACCTTTATAAATCCCCAGGACACAGAGGGCAGGTAGTTGACCTCAGGCATTTTGAAGAAAAAAAACTTAAAATGTGGTCTAAATATAAACAGAACAGGCCGACTAGGGCCAGCTACAGTGCAGAACGACAGAACCGACAAATAAGAGGGTGGAACAAAAACAACACCTCCAGCAAAAGCAGCCCAATACAGTGAGAGCAGAGTCCCAGAATAAGAGGGGCTTTGAGGTGTACTACAGGTCCATTCACTGAACAGAGTCAGTCATATCTGCCTCTTCCTCTGCGTCGTTCCTCTGCATGGGGAAAGCCATAGTCCGGGATCTTGACTGGAGCCGCTGCGCTCTGGGAAAGCTGGGGACAGCTTTTGGCTGCCCGGGGTTCTGATGAGAGCATCCTCCCGCACACACGGACAAACACACTCACAGTAAAACCCATACACACACACTAAAGACACTACTGGGATGTGTGAATAATAGATGACGTGAGAGGAGGATGCCTGGATGCTGCCGGTGGTCCTGGAGAGAGAAGCTTTCCTGTCAACAACTTCTAAATAAGGCTGCCTCTGTCTCTCACACTCACTCCTATGTTAACCACACAGGCTGCTGCCCTCACCCACCCAGCCTTTCAGAGAGAGGATCGAGAAAACAGTGCGCTTGATCACCAGAGCTGATTGGCTGGGCTGGAGCAGAGTGAGCTCATCTCTCTGTGTGATTGGTTGAGGTTGGAGGTAATTCCTCTGATAAGTTATTTTTCACATTTTCTTTGAATTCTGCAGTGCAGCGGGATGGGGACATACTGTATGCTTGTACTGTGTGTGTGTGTGCATGTGTTTGATACCACTACTGCGTGTTGTGTGTCATGAGTGTGAGTGTACTCTTGATGTGTATCATCTAGCTGAGGTCATCTTTAGGACACTGTCGCTAGAAGCGGAGATGGTCTCATCCTGGTCATGCAATATTCACACTGAAGTTAGTTCAGGCTAATTTCCTGGGAGCTTAGTCAGAGAAGACCACAGAAAAGAATATGTCTAATACATTTATAAATCCTATTCAATTTGCACAAGTCGTGAGGGTCAGTCACTGAATGGGACAGTTAGTACAGCACAGAGAATACTGTGTGGCACTTCATTCAGGGTCATTAACGATGCTGATTTCAATATTTTGGACCATGACGCCATGGCTTTGTCCTCTGGTCAGAAGTAGTGCACTACAGATCTGCTATCTTAATTTGAACAGTTTCTCACAGTAGGAAAAAAATCCTACAGCTAAAGGACATGTGAATTATTATGTGGATAATAATTCATGGAGATTTATACATTTTTCATTAGGGAAAGTCCGACAATTTAAAGTGGAAATTACAAACTTTCGAAGTCTTCTTAAAAGTAGAATACACTACAGGTTTGAATTTTCTGCGGCACAGTAAAGTTCTCTGCGACAACAGAGGGATCAAATTAAGATAGAGCATCTGTATATAGGGAATAGAGTGCCATTTGGGACACATCCTATGTCTTTGGTCCTGACTTTAACGATGAGCAATAACCTGGCTGGGTTTTCTCTGATACGGGGTTGGGTACAGCTCAGGTTGCAAAATTCCGGTAACTTTCAATAAATTCCCTGCTTTTCCCAAAATCTCAGTTGGAGGATTCCCGGAATGATGAGGGAATGAGCAGGAAATCCTGAATTTTCAAACCAGGATCTCTGGAAAACTATAAGACTACTACACTATCAGATTCCTAGCCAAGCGTGCGTGTGTGTGTGTGTGTTTGATGTTACTACTGCATGTTGTGTGTCAGGAGGGAATAAACAGGAAATCCGGAATCCTCCAACCAGGATTTCGGGAAAGCCAGGGAATTTATTGACATTTTGCAACACTAATACAGCGTCAGTGTATGTGTGCTTATGAATCAGCTCGGATGCAGTATGGATGGATGGTAGTCAGAACACATTAAAAGGCATTAACAGAGGAAGAGAGAGCAGGCTATAGTTTTGCTTAAATAAACATGCCACCTCAAATTATTTCATTGTAAACTACATTGGTGGAGCATAGACAAAAGATTACTACACTATCAGTTTCCTACCCAAGCCTGTGTGTGTGTGTGCATGTGTTCGATACCACTACTGCGTGTTGTGTGTCATGAGTGTGAGTGTACTCTTGATGTGTATCATCTAGCTGAGGTCATCTTTGGGACACTGTTGCTGGAAGCGGAGATGGTCTCATCCTGGTCATGCAATATTCACACTGAAGATAGTTCAGGCTAATTTCCTGGGAGCTTAGTCAGAGAAGACCACAGAAAAGAATGTGTCTAATACATTTATAAATCCTATTCAATTTGCACAAGGCGTGAGGGTCAGTCACTGAATGGGACAGTTAGTACAGCACAGAGAATACTGTGTGGCACTTCATTCAGGGGCATAAACAATTGCTGTATTCTATTTGTTTGACCATGAGGCCATTTCCCTTTTTCTCCCCAATTTTATGGAATCCAATTGGTAGTTACAGTCTTGTCCCATTGCTGCAACTCCCGTACGGACTGGGGAGAGGCGAAGGTTGAGAGCTGTGTGTCCTCCGAAACACGACACAGCCATGTCGCACTGCTTCTTGACAGAATGCCCGCTTAACCTTTAAGCCAGCCTCACCAATGTGTCGGAGGAAACACCGTACACCTGGCAACCGTGTCAGCATGCATGCGCCCGGCCTGCCACAGGAGTCGCTAGAGCGCGCGATGGGACAAGCGCATCTCGGAGCCTGGACTCAAACCAGGATCTCTAGTGGCACAGCTAGCACTGCAAAGCAGTGCCTTGGACCACTGCGTCACTCGGGAAGCCAGATCTGGTATCTTAATTTGACCAGTTTCTTGCATTGAGAAAATAATCCTGCAGCAATAGGACATGTGAATTATTATGTGAATTATAATTAATGGACATTTTTTTGTACGGGTTGATACGCTACCAGCGCAGGAAGATTCTCTGCGACAACAGAGTGATACAATTAAGATAGAACATCTGTATATAGGGAATAGAGGGCCATTTGGGAAATGTCTTGTCCTGACTTTTATAATGAGCAATAACCTGGCTGTGTTTTCTCTGAACTGGGGTTGGGTACATGAATACTGTACTGTATGTGTGCTTATGAAGCAGCTCGGATGCAGTATGGATGGATGGTAGTCAGAACACATTAAAAGGCATTAACAGAGGAAAAGAGAGCAGGCTATTGATTTGCTTAAATAAACATGCCACCTTAATTGTAAACTAGATTGGTGGGGCATACACTAAAAGGCTACAACACTATAAGTGTCCTACCTAAAACAATTAAGTCAAGCCTTGGAACAATCAAAATACCCTCTCAGTAGATAGCATACAGAGACACTATAATTGCTTTGGCTGTTTTGGGACAAGTCATCTCTCAGATTACCTTCCACCTTGGGTCCCTGAAGGCGTTGTGGGTAGCAGCACTGGAGCAGCTGAGACTGCTGGTCTCCCGTTAAGAGAGATATAGCGCCTCCGCCTGTGTCCGGGAGACTAGGAACAGGCCGTCACAGGCCCACAAAACAGGCAAGCACGCGCACACAGGCCGGCTAGCTAGGCAGTCTGCTATTGTTAACTCAGCAAATAGGTTTGAAACACACCTTTAGGTAGAACATGGAAAGGATCACATCATGTTTGTGGAAATGTGTTTTAGGGAATTGTGGCACAAAACAGCAATTCCCTACTGACTATAGACCCAGTCAAAATGGATCTCATATCTGGAGCTATTGTTTGATCTCTCACATTTATTTTGGTGGCAGATTTCCCTTTCCTAGGTGAAGGAAAAGAAAGTGTGTGTGTATGTAAAAGCTAACAACATGTACAACATGTACACACAGTGTACACATTATGCTATATAATGGCACACATGCCCCTTATTAATACAACATGCCCTTTGCGAATGCCAATACCCATTATGTCTTTCTACAATTTCAGGATGGATCAGAGACAATAAGTACATGTGATAATGACATCATAAAATAGGTGGGTGAAAAATAATGCTCGAGGCCAGCTGGGTCCAGCGAATGATAACACTCGTCACAATAACAGTGATGTCACCATTACATACAATACATGCAATTTCACCATCTACATCTTTTGACCCCCCCAGCCTGTGTTCTACGTTCTACCTAAGTCTTGTATAGCTAATGCACATGTTACAACCTGCTATAATTGTATGTAGTGAATACAAACAGCACAAAATAAGACAAAGGTAAGTGGATGATACTGGTACCCAATGCTACTGTTCTGTATTACCAAAATGAAATACTTCATGTTGATTTTTTTGTCAATTAATAGCCATGTCATAGGTTGATAATAACAGAGAAGGAGTGACAGTTGTGTACATGTTGTGTTCTCGGAGAGAAACATAGCCCATCTGTCTGCCGTGTGTGTGTGTGTCTTCACTGGAGTGAGACGGCAAACCAACTAGGTGTGTTGCTATGGAAACCAGGGATAGCTGTGTGTGCTAGCCGCTCATATAAGACAGGGTGGCATATAGCCTGTGTTTAGCCTGTGTTTCACACCCCTGTATAGGGGCAATGCATATCTGTCCGTCTGTGGCTGTACTACAATCTGCAAGTGTTACAGCTACAGGATCGGTGTCTGACTGTGTCCTTTCGTCTGTCCGACCTGTCTCTCCTCTATCTTGCACCAAGCCCATCTACCCTATTGTGACATCATGGGGTGTGACATCATCAGCCAGGCAGGCAGCCTCTCCAGCAGAGTCCAGAGCTGCTCAGCATGCAGGGCGTCAGGCCCATGCTGGAGAGAGCCGAGCTGAGCACTCTCCGTGCACATCTCCCTTCCCTGCATGATAACGCTAGATACCGCTCCAGATACTGATACAATGGATCTCCCCATACCATATGAAAGACAGTATGAATCATTTATCATTACCAGTACTAGTACAGATACTACTGTTGTAGAAGGAGAAGGAAAAGGTCTGAGTGAGTGAGTGAGTGAGAGAGAAAGAGAGCGAGCGAGAGAGAGAATGGGGGTACTAGGGGTGCATCTCAATAGTCTAAAGTCACTTCCCTCTCCTTGTATCCTTCCTCACAATCAATCCAAGTATGAATTCAAGATGGCAGTTTGGCTATAACACAACATCATTTGAAAAGCTGTCAAGCTCCCAACTCGGGCAACTCTCTGGTGGCAGGCCCTCCTCCTCTCTAACCTCTAGGCTACCTGTCAATGGTCACTCCATACAGTAGAGTTATGGTCCCAGCTGAGAGGGACCGAATGCATTGCAGTGTAGTGTAGTGTAGTTCCAAAACACTTCAGTTATGCACAGGTATGCGGGAAGAGATGGATAGTCAATCCTTACAGTACCTCAACAGACCTTTCCTCTAGCATACCTGGATACACAGAACAGTACAGTATGGAATAACACAGTATTTGGCAACATGGATCATGTAGTTCCAGACACTCACAGCCCACAGGAGCGCCCCGGTCAAATGGACACATCATTCCATAGATAGATGACACACTTTACCAGGTCTCTCTGGAAAAAGAGGTTCTGACCTCAAGACACTGGTCAAAGTGTGTTCCCCAACAGTATGGGAAGCCAACAATCTTGATTGCACAAGATCTCACCTCCATGATTTTTAAATGAATACTTACTCAAACGCAACTAAATATGACACACAATAATAAGTAAAAGGTTCTTGTCCTTACCTTGTTGGAGGCCATCTCGCCGACTGAGTGTCTGGTCTGCAGGGTCTCCAGCTGGTCCAGGCACCAGTCCAGCTCCTCCAGCGTCTCAGTGGCCAGTTTCTGATAAGCCTCCTCTGGGGGGGCGAGACAGGGGGGCAGGGGGTCAGTACGGAGGCGCTTCAGGGGGCTAGCACAGACTGCTGGCCCGGGGTCTGCCTCCCCACACACAGCGATGCTGAGATGCCCCGTGTGGACACATGGGTGACTCTTCATACTGGTGCAGAGCGGCCAGTAGGAGAGTGAGAGGGGCCAAGTCACAAGTCTGATTTCCACCCCAAGACAGACACCCTGATAGGGTGAGACCAGAGCGGCTTAGAGTCCTGAATCCTATCCCAGAGACCCCCGCCCCGTCCATCCGTCCGTCCGTCCAATAGTCCTACTGTCCAAACCTTTGGAGGAATGACAAGGGCGTATAGTCCTTGAACCTAAACCTAGCCCAAAACCCTGCACCAGGCTGTTGAAGCCCAAGCACCCCTAATAGAGCAACAGTTAAAATCACAGCAGAGACTGAGAATATGGAGGGTGCTCCTTAGGTTTGGATACGATACAGACAACACCAAAACAGAGACAAAGACAAACACACACACACACATACACACACATGCACAACAACACAGAATCCCAGTCTCTCAGTGATGTGTGTGTCTGAGGTTCAGTATACAGTCCATAGAAGAGATATCATTCCAGTCATGGAGAAGGATGAAGAGCAGTCTGGATAGCAGGCCCATGTCTGCCCAGGGGAAGGATGGAGAGACAGAGGGATAGATGAGAGGAGGGAGAGATGGGGGTGGAGGAGGGGCAGTAGGTCCAGACGCTGTCCAGAATCTCACAACCAGCAGGGTTTCATCGCCAGGCTGGAACAAAGGGGAGCACACTGTAGCATGCTGGTTGGCTGCCTGGCTGGCTGGCTGGCTGGCTAGCTGTGGGGTGCGCGCTTACCGCACACACACACCACACACACACAAGTCACACACACACCAGATGCTGAGCTAACCGTAACACATCACTCTGCCTCAGCCTCCCTGCAGCAGAAACGCTACATGCCAACGCTATAATCCAATGAGTGTGTGTTGAGTCTGGGCTCCGTCCTATAGATGATGTGTGTGTAGCATCCCTGGTATCCAGACGGCAGATCGCTGCTCTTCTTCAGAGCTGTACCTAAAGCCTGAGAGGACTGTACTGTGGATAGGGGAGGGCCGCACAGAAAGCCCGGCCTGGAGTATGAGGCAGTGGAGCTGGAGCTAAAGTTGTGTATCCACTCAACAGAGAAAGAGAGAGAGGTGAGAGAAGGTAGGTGGACAGATAAGAGGAGACAAAGAGAAAGAGGGATGGAGAAAAAGAGAGGGAGAGAGAGGAGAAAGAGACAGAACTTCACGGGCTCAGACCCTTCAAGCTACTGCGGTTTCTCTGTTGTATCGTATGCAGTACGTGTCTGTACGTTTCAGACAGATGTCTGAGAAAGAGATTTATGGGTAGTGATGCTTTTTTAAAGAGGTATAATCTCTGAATAATGATTGTAAAGTCAGACAATTTCAAACAATGTTAGGGTGAGGCATCAGTAGTCTCTTCTAACCCCTTTCAAACCTCAAATAACAGTGTATCAAATATTTGTAATTTCTATTATATGCTATATTCCTTATTTCTATTGCAAATGTAAGCAGTGCACTGAAGCCTCTCTCAGTCATTCATTAGTAGAATGTGTCACCTTCTCAAAACCTAATTAACTCTCCTGCTGTGTTCCGGTCGAATTGGACCGATTTAGTTTTCTCTCTGACAAATGTAGTTCATTTAATCTGATCGTCATAAGGTTCCATGACTTTGTCCACACAGGACATCTGAATACACAAAATACATTTTGATGATTTTCATTACATTTTGGGTGTTTTATTTAACTTTTGTACACCTGTGGTGTTCCCCGGTCAAAAATCTCCGGTCATTATAAATAAATGGGTGAGACTACAATTAGTGTATAAAATTGAGTTCACGCACATGCTCATTCATCAGATGGACACACTTCCTCTCCCAGACCCCCACATGCATGTGTGTTGTAGCACACACACACCTCACTCCCCTTCTTGGCTTCCATGGAAACCCCCACGGGAACCTTTCCCCAATAGAATCTTTCCCCCACGGGAACCACACCTGTTGGCATTCTCACAATCGCAACATTGTTTCAATAATATATATATAACTTTTCTCGCAGCTCTGGTATATAAAGCTTTTTTGAGGCCTTGCTCACAATTCATTCTGTGGCAGCACAATGGCCAAACGATATACTGTATGTGAGGCTCTTGATCATATCTTTGATCATGACACTGGTGAGGAGGAGAGAGTCCTTGTTAAACTTTGACACAAAGTAGTCTGTGATAAATAGCACAATATGTTTAATCTGAGTATTTGTTATAGTCAAAATAATCCATACATTATGCTTTTTGTGTTGTATGTGCTCAGGTCAATGAGGCCTACAGGCCATAAAAAACAAATAGAAGTTAAAAACGTATAATGTTCACAAGAACTTAAGTTGATAAAAAGCTCTAACACAACATTAGGTGATAATATATGTATTATTATGGATTTATAATCAGCTATAATGGGGCGGTCATACCTTGTGTGATTGGTAATAAACTGAGAAATATTTAGGGAGTTCGATTGCTTTAGGACTTGGTCAGGTGGTTTAAGCATGTCCAGTTTAGGTCACCTAGCAGGACAAATTCAGACTTAGTGTAAGGGGCCAGGAGAGAGCTTAGGGCAGGTAGGGTACAGGCCGGTGCTGATGGAGGACGATAGCACCCAGCAACAGTCAACAAAGAGCTATTTGAAAGTTTAATGCTTAAAAGCAGCAAATCAAATTGTTTGGGGACAGACTTGGTGGAGACAACTGAGCACTGAAGGTGATCCTTGGTAAAGGTTGCCACTCCCCCACCTTTGGAAGATCTGTCTTGCCGAAAAAGGTTATAACCAGAAAGGTTAACATCAGTATTCAAAACACTCTTACTTAACCATGTCTTAGTGATGACCAACACATCTGGATTGGAGCTGTGAACCCACACTTTCAATTGATCCATTTTGATCCATGAAAAGGTTTCTTGAACTGAAGCAAACGGAACAAAATGGGGATAAACCTACCTGAATTTGTCCAATAGAAACTCTAATGTGCAACTGTTTGGACTAATGATTCCACCCTAGATCAGCTAGATGCAGGTAAGGGTGTGCAAGGCGGTAATGAACGAGTCACTGTCTGTCACCTTCATTACTCAAATTTTCCTCTCGACCTGTGCACCTACATTGTAAACTTTCATTTGTAGGCTAGGTTGTAGCAACCTCATGATGGGTATAGAGAAAATTCAAGTATCATGTAGTAGCCTAAACATATAGATGTTACATTGAGCTGGGTGAATGGAATATGAATAACAGTCATCCAATATGCTGTAATAAAAATAAGACCATGCTCATAAAAAAATGTGTCGTCCTCCCTAATCTTAAATGGCACCGACTGCCACTGGTGTCTGCATATGTACTATGTGCTAAATGTACAGTAATACGGGTTCAAAGTAAGGAACATTCCCTACATGTGTACAGTATAGGCTATGTGTGTGTGTGCCACATGTACAGTAATTTTCCCAGCATGCCTCAAAAATCAGCATTGCATCACTGTAACCGGCCCTAAATCTCTGTCATTCTCTTTTGTCTTTCAAGCTCAACTCTTTTACATTTCCCTCCCTGTATCTCTCTCTCTCTCTCTCTCTCTCTCTCTCTCTCTCTCTCTCTCTCTCTCTCTCTCTCTCTCTCTCTCTCTCTCTCTTTCTCTCTCTGTGGCTGGGGTGCCACTCTCTCTGACAGAGACTGCACTGACGTCAATGACATTCTTCTCATGCTTAGTGCGACATCAGACACCAGCTCACAGAGAGACCACTCTGCTGCACAGACGGCAGGCTGCTGCCAAACACTGGACCGGAGCATCTAGGAACACTGGAGCTGGACTGGAAGTGGGAGAGTAATCCTGTACATACCGCCAACAAGGACATGCTGCTGTCTTAATATATGTTGCCATTGCTTTGGAAATCATCATTATAATTTCGATTTTAGTCATTTTGCAGACGCTCTTATCCAGAGCGACTTACAGTAGTGAGTTCATACATTTTTTTACTTTTTTGTACTAGTCCCCTGTGGGAATTACACCCACAACCCTGGTGTTGCAAGCGCCTTGCTCTACCAACCAAAATGAAACCAAAACCCAAATTGTGTTTTGGTTTAAATCCATTATATTTTATTTCCAATCTTCATGAGATTAAAGCAGAAGGAAACTATTTGAGAGATACAGCTACATGGCAATACTTTGTCCCTTATACCAGTGGTTCCCAAACTGTGGGGCTCCTGAAGTTGTAATAGCAGAATGCACAAGGTGCAATTTCGAAATTGGTTTGTGTATCACCAGTTTTCCTCTTGTCATGTCAGTCATTGCAGAGCTTAGAGAGCCATTTATAACTGGCCAGAAATGTCCAGATCAACTAGTCAGCTAACATTTTGTAGCTATGTTTTTTAGCCCATTGATTTTGTTTTCATGTTTGAGTCACTCAAATATCACATGAGCACACATAAGACATGGCTTTAAAATGGCAAAAGGTCTCCATCCCATGGCAAAACGTATAGAATTGCAAGAAATGCGCCAACAAGAGGGGTGTGAACAGTTTGTGTCATGAACAATGCTCGTGCCCATAGAAATAGATGTGTGCAGGGGTAACAAGAATGCAATTAACCATTAATAAACTGACAGCTGTTCCATTCCCTCACTACCTAGTCTGGATTACAAGACGAGCATTATCTTTTCTCCTCAGGTCAGAGTTCACACAGCTAGCACTCTTCATTGGTCTTTTCTCCTCATCCAGTCTATTCTTAGCCAACACTAAAAATAGCCGTCTTCAAACACCAACCAATCGATACATTGATGGACAGATGTCTAATAAATAAAGTGATAGGGGAGGGGGGAGGGGGACAGAGCTGAAAGAGACCAGCCTAAATGTGATGTGGGACTCATGGCAGGGCTCGTCTAATGCCCCATTGGCCTCTCCATGTCCCATATGGACTGTTCTAAATAACCTCCTTTATTGTCCTTCTCAGCAGGATAGCACCAGTATCTTTAAATAACATTTCACTCCTTGACAATCCTTGTCATTGCCAAAGAGACTGGCCTTTCGGCAATCTCAACGTTCAATATGCGCTGGATTTACGAGAGAATTGCTAATTGGTTGTTGGAAATAACAAATATAACATGTGGAGCCTCAAAAATGGAATTAGAATGTAAAACAAAGTAAAAAAAAAAAAAAAAAATATGTAGCTGTTAGCTAAGCAAGATGTTGTATTTTGAGGCTTAAAATCAGAACTAAGACGTTTTGTGGTTGGATTTGCAGTATGTACAGTGGGGCAAAAAAGTTTTTAGTCAGCCACCAATTGTGCAAGTTCTCTCACTTAAAAAGATGAGAGAGGCCTGTAATTTTCATCATAGGTACACTTCAACTATGACAGACAAAATGAGGAAAAAAATCCAGAAAATCACATTGTAGGATTTTTAATGAATTTTTTTTTGCAAATTATGATGGAAAATAAGTATTTGGTCACATACAAACAAGCAAGATTTCTGGCTCTCACAGACCTGTAACTTCTTCTTTAAGAGGCTCCTCTGTCCTCCACTCGTTACCTGTATTAATGGCACCTGTTTGAACTTGTTATCAGTATAAAAGACACCTGTCCACAACCTCAAACAGTCACACTCCAAACTCCACTATGGCCAAGACCAAAGAGCTGTCAAAGGACACCAGAAACAAAATTGTAGACCTGCACCAGGTTGGGAAGACTGAATCTGCAATAGGTAAGCAGCTTGGTTTGAAGAAATCAACTGTGGGAGCAATTATTAGGAAATGGAAGACATACAAGACCACTGATAATCTTCCTCGATCTGGGGCTCCACGCAAGATCTCACCCTGTGGGGTCAAAATGATCACAAGAACGGTGAGCAAAAATCCCAGAACCACACAGGGGACCTAGTGAATGACCTGCAGAGAGCTGGGACCAAAGTAACAAAGCCTACCATCAGTAACACACTCGCCGCCAGGGACTCAAATCCTGCAGTGCCAGACGTGTCCCCTGCTTAAGCCAGTACATGTTCAGGCCCGTCTGAAGTTTGCTAGAGAGCATTTGGATGATCCAGATGAGGATTGGGAGAATGTCATATGGTCAGATGAAACCAAAATAGAACTTTTTGGTAAAACCTCAACTCGTCGTGTTTGGAGGACAAAGAATGCTGAGTTGCATCCAAAGAACACCATACCTACTGTGAAGCATGGGGGTGGAAACATCATGCTTTGGGGCTGTTTTTCTGCAAAAGGACCAGGACGACTGATCCGTGTAAAGGAAAGAATGAATGGGGCCATGTATCGTGAGATTTTGAGTGAAAACCTCTTTCCATCAGCAAGGGCATTGAAGATGAAACGTGGCTGGGTCTTTCAGCATGACAATGATCCCAAACACACCGCCCGGGCAACGAAGGAGTGGCTTCGTAAGAAGCATTTCAAGGTCCTGGAGTGGCCTAGCCAGTCTCCAGATCTCAACCTCATAGAAAATCTTTGGAGGGAGTTGAAAGTCCGTGTTGCCCAGCGACAGCCCCAAAACATCACTGCTCTAGAGGAGATCTGCATGGAGGAATGGGCCAAAATACCAGCAACAGTGTGTGAAAACCTTGTGAAGACTTACAGAAAACGTTTGACCTCTGTCATTGCCAACAAAGGGTATATAACAAAGTATTGAGATAAACTTTTGTTATTGACCAAATACTTATTTTCCACCATAATTTGCAAATAAATAAATAAAAAATCCTACAATGTGATTTTCTGGATTTCTTTTTCTCATTTCGTCTGTCATAGTTGAAGTGTACCTATGATGAAAATTACAGGCCTCTCTCATCTTTTTAAGTTGGAGAACTTGCACAATTGGTGGCTGACTAAATACTTTTTTGCCCCACTGTATTTAGTTTGAGAATTTAGATTGAGCAAGCAACTTTTGACAGACTGGTTGTATCTGGACAAACAAAATACGGTTGCTTAGAAACCAGATACCAACATGTTCTGTGGAGAAAAGACAGAGTTCCAATGTTTGCATAATCGTTGTGATTTGAGAATAGCTCTGAGGGTGATGAATCAGGATCAAATCCTCTGTTCTCCTCGAGCTTATTAATGATACAATGTTCATATTTGAAGATGGAAGAAAGGCCAGTCTCTGGCACATGACAAAGAGCACAGAGAGTGGATTAGCTAAAGATACTGGGACCCAGGCTAGGATGACACTGCCAGCACAGGCCTTCACATGAATTACAAGTAGTCAATACACTCAAACAATCAGTCCCATGACTCACACTCTCTTTTATGGCCAGGGCCATAATGGATGCACTCTAATAATGTCTAAATATAGTGCAATGTCATCAATTATTCACACACTGTGTGCTACACATGTTCCCGGGTAGATAGTGGAATGTTTTGTGAGAAAAGGAGGTTTTTAATGTCATGGCACCTTACACTAGTGCATACTGTACATTGGTTTGGCGTGTCACACGTGTTTTGTTTTAACAGGACAAAAAGAGCCTGTGGATTCTAGCTTGGATATGTGTGGCCCAAATACAAGATCTACAGCACTCTGAGTATGAGAGGAGCAGGATATGGGACAGAGTATGACACCTGGTATCAGAGTATGGGACCTGGTATCAGAGTATGGGACCTGGTATCAGAGTATGGGACCTGGTATCAGAGTATGGGACCTACTGACATAGTATGGGACATAATAACATATTATGGGACTTACTAACACAGTATGGGACCTACTGACATAGTATGGGCCCTACTAACATAGTATGGGACCTACTGACATAGTATGGGACCTACTGACATAGTATGGGACCTACTGACATAATATGGGACCTACTGACATAGTATGGGACCTACTGACATAGTATGGGACCTACTGACATAGTATGGGACCTACTGACATAGTATGGGCCCTACTAACATAGTATGGGACCTACTGACATAGTATGGGACCTACTGACATAGTATGGGACCTACTAGCAGGACCTACTAACATGGTTAGCTGCTCACCCTGTCACACTGCCAGCCCTACATAGTGCTAGAGGGCAACGAGAAGTGCCCTTAAAGAATTCTGGTCCACTCTGGTCCCTGTGCCATCTCCTGAATAAAACACCTGAGAGAGAAGCCCTATTCTGAAGTAGTAGTGAACCACTCTCCTCTCCTCTTTGACAAAAGCTACCAACAATATGTGTCTTACAGATTGCTTACAGATGCTTACAATACAAAAATGAAAGCAAACTTGATATTGTTCATTTCACTGTTCTGTTGGTTGGCTCTGGCTTATTAAGTACATTGCTGGTGAATGACTGATTCGTTTCATGGTGTTAGTTAGACACACTGATTTAGATGTCATTCCTATCACTGTATACCGGGTCACTGCTACAGTGGGGAGCGAAAGGTAAGGGGTCACACCAGCCTGCTAAGCCCAGCCTCAGATGTAGTGACCTGATTCTAGCAGCATCCCATAGGGCTGTGTGGAATGCAGGGTCTGGCTGTGAGCTATCAGTCAGGGGATGGAGCATGGGGCCTGATAGCACTTTGGTACAGAAGCCTTTCCATACAAGGCTGAGTGACAGACAAACAGGTGAACCACAAGTCAAACAGTCCTGCTGATGCTACTGAGCCAGGGTTGCTAACCACTGTCCTGCAGCCTTTATGCTGTTTGGTTCCCATTGTGCTATACTGTAGCTACAGGCGTATCTCTTCCAAACATGTCAGCCATGTTGCATTTACTACACACTGTGGATCGCTTTGATACAGAGTCCTGTTGTTTGGCTCCCCCTAAAGGATCTCTATGTCCTCATCCTCTACCTCTGGTCTGACAGTTCCCATCCCAATGTCTGTTCCCATCACAATGCCATGACACCATCATCAAGGGATGTTGCATTTTACCAAGCTGATAGAATGGATGATATTGCTGAGTATTCTCTGACCCTCCTTTCACTATCAACATATTCATACAGTACACACGCACACACACATACCACAGGAGGTTGGTGGCACCTTAATTGGGGAGGACGTGCTCGTGGTAATGGCTCGTGGTAATGGTATAATATGCATCAAACACATGTTTTTATGCCATTCCATCTGCTCCGTTTCAGCCATTATTATGAGCCGTCTTCCCCTCAGCAGCCTCCACTGACACACACACTAACAAACACGAAGACCACACAGATAAAGACTATCAGCGTACCTGTGAATGAGGTCTTGGTGATGGGAGGTGGATTACACATGGGTGATCTCCTGGTGTGGGGAGAAACAAAATACACATTGATCTCCTCTCAGAACACTACTACTGTACTACCTCATTCTATCTAACTCCTCCTGTCCTTCTCCCCACTCTATCTCACTAAGAGAGGTAAATCTGCTGCACCCTTTCCAGCTGAATCAGTCCCCATTCATCACAGATCTGGCGTTGAACACGAGCGCTATGGCGGAGGGCCCCTTTACTGAGTGGGACTGCTGTTGTTGTAGTCCCAGTGAAGACCAGCAGGGGGAGAACTACAGCAAAGGTTTCACATCTTCTCCAACACATTGTGTCAAATGCAGCAGCAAGTGTCTGGTGGTATAGCATGCAGACCAGGGCAAAATATCTGATCTGATTGGTTAAAATACCAATTTGTGGCAAAAAGATTGGAATTGGCCTGCCTGTGTAAGCACAGTCAAAGAGAGATGACTTGGGGAATACTGAAGCCGTTTGTAACAAAACACCATAAAGAGAGACTTCAGTTGGAGACATCATATAAATACATATTTATCCAATATATAGCCCCAAAATCCCAAAACAACACTAATATTTAGCTCTAATTAGGGTAGCTTTGTGCCTTGCTCTAGACTACTACACAGCAGTAATTACAGGTTAATTGTGTGTAAGGTACATACAGTGCATGCTTCCGAAGACTTACTTGTTGGACACTCTGTCTTGTGAACAATTGGTTAATGCAGCAAAATTATTCCGTACAGTTCTTAGACTGGCTAGAACCTGGAGGAGATTAGGACAGATTGACATTAAAACCTCACATTAATCTCTTGAAGAGTGATAGCCCCATCCAATCTAAACTGATCAATGGGCCTGTGTCTTTTGCACAATATCAGCATAGCATACTCTACTGTGGTTTCCCGAAGGAATTAGGCAACAACACAATAAAACTTGCTTAGCAATCGTGCAATTGCTCACCTGTGCAAATGGTGTTACAATCATATCGTCGCCATGACTGCAAAAAAGAGACAAAGATAAAAAAGAGGTTAGATTAAAAAAATGGACACACCTTTGTCTACAGACATTCTAAACATGACCTTCACATTTTAAACCTCTGAGTGACAAAGAGGAGATGATCCCAGCTGTTAGCCATGGCTACAGACTATGGCAAGACTAGTGTAATATGGCTATACAATGTTGTCTCAGGGCATTTCATATTATTCTGTACGTAAATCTGTGACACTCCATTTAGTATGATATGTTACGTTATGTTAGATTATGAATGGAATTGCGGTCGTAAAATGTCATACTGTTAGAAGACATATACTATCATACGTCTTATACGGTTGTACAATAGCATATGAATTTGATGATGTAACTTATCAAACTTCTTGGAGGAGGTATACATTTATACGTCATTCTCTGAGACCAGGTTGCTTGTTCCATAGTAATAACAAATTATGTGGATAATTTACGTTGGTGATTAGGTGAACTAACAACAAAGGTTAGGATCATTTACGTGAAAGGTCATGGAACTAAAATAACAAAGGTTAGGTGAATTTACCTAGCAGGTTAGGTGAATTGGGTTACGTTTAGAATAAGGGTTAGCGGAATGTAGTCCCCTTTGCGACTCGAACACGCAACCTTTGGCTTGATAGACGATTGCGGATTACGCCCTCTGATCCACTCCGAGCAACCTCGCTACTTTCGTTTTCTGTCTAAAGTAACAAGACCAGGGGTGTCTGGAGGGCCTCACTTAAAATGTATTATATTTCCTTGCCTTTAAAATTTGCAAAAAATTGTTCTCTATCCATTGTTTTGTTATTTTCAATGCTCTTTGATTGTCTAGCTTTCGTTTCAATGACTGTTGGCAAGCTGGACAAATGGAAAAGGCTACACAGTTTTGATTTGGTTTAAGTCATTTCAATGTCGGTTAAGATCGTTTTCCGCACATTAAAAAAATTATATATATATACAGTACCAGCAAAAGTTGGACACACCTACTCATTCAAGGGTTTAATGACACATATGGAATCATGTAGTAACCAAACAAGTGTTAACTTGGGTCAAATGTTTCGGCTAGCCTTCCACAAACTTCCCACAATAAGTTGGGTGAATTTTGGGCCATTCCTCCTGACAGAGCTGGTGTAACTGAGTCAGGTTTGTAGGCCTCCTTGCTCGCACACACTTTTTCAGTTCTGCCCACAAATGTTCTATGGGATTGAGGTCAGGGCTTTGTGATGGCCACTCCGATACCATTTAGCCACAACTTTGGAAGTATGCTTGGGGTCATTGTACATTTGGAAGACCCATTTGCGACCAAGCTTTAACTTCCTGACTGATGTCTTGAGATGTTGCTTCAATATATCCACATAAATTTCCTTCCTCATGATGCCATCTATTTTGTGAAGTGCACCAGTCCCTCCTGCAGCAAAGCAGCCCCACAACATGATGCTGTCACCCCCGTGCTTCACGGTTGGGATGGTGTTCTTCGGCTTGCAAGCATCTCCCTTTTTCTTCCAAACATAATGATGGTCATTATGGCCAAACAGTTCTATTTTTGTTTCATCAAACCAGAGGACATTTCTCCAAAAAGTACGATCTTTGTCCCCATGTGCAGTTGCAAACCGTAGTCTGGCTTTTTTATGGCGGTTTTGGAGCAGTGGCTTCTTCATTGCTGAGCGGACTTTCAGATTATGACGATATAGGACTCATTCTACTGTGGATATAGATACTTTTGTACGTGTTTCCTCCAGCATCTTCACAAGGTCCTTTGCTTTTGTTCTGGGATTGATTTGCACTTTTCGCACCAAAGTCCATTCATCTCTAGGAGACAGAACGCGTCTCCTTCCTGAGCGGTATGATGGCTGCGTGGTCCCATGGTGTTTATACTTGCGTATTATTGTTTGTACAGATGAACGTGGTACCTTCAGGCGTTTGAAGGTAGGCCTTGAAATACATCCACAGGTACCCCTCCAATTGACTCAAATGATGTCAATTAGCCTATCAGAAGCTTCCAAAGCCATGACATCATTTTCTGGAATTTCCCAAGCTGTTTAAAGGCACAGTCAACTTGTATGTAAAGTGTATGTAAACTTCTGACCCACTGGAATTGTGATACGGTGAATTATAAGTTAAATAATCTGTCTGTATGTTGAAAAAATAATTGCGTCATGCACAAAGTAGATGTCCTAACCGACTTGCCAAAACTATAGTTTGTTAACAAGAAATTTGTGGAGTGGTTGAAAAACGAGTTTTAATGACTCCAACCTAAGTGTATGTAAACTTCCGACTTCAACTGTACGTGTTTGTTTTGGGCTTTGTCCCCGTCGTTTTCATGACGTACTTTATTTTGGGTGGAGAAATATTCATGTGCCTGTCTCATATAAATATACAGCGTGACAATATGTGACCCAATTCAGTAAACTAGGCCCATGTCGCAAGTTACGACTTCACAGGACAGTCATTTTAACGTAATATTTTTTTAAATCAAAAGGTTTTTTTGGGGGGCAGAAATGCCTTCTCGAACATGTGAACTTTCATGTGCCTTAATATCAAACTTGTATGCCATCTGTAAATACGAATACAATTGTTAAATTACAAGCCTAGTTGGTTTAGCCACTGAAAAAAACAGCAACCTTCCCGCTAGCCATGATTGGCTGAGAGATGAGTTTGGATTGGTCTGCCGTGTAGCATATTGTGTGTATAAAATGAGCTGCTCGTAATGCGTAGATAATCCTTTCTACTGCAGTTTTTTAGAAAGATATAACGTTAGCCATGGAGAACTGCAAATATGTTGCTACTGCTATTAATTACACTGCTGCCCTGAATTGATCAGTCGCTATCGCCAAAGTTCAATGGGAAAAAGTTGTGATGGACTACTTTCTGGAGGACGATTGTGTCATGCTGACTCTCTCTGACTCTGAAACTGAATAAGACGATGAGGAAATCTCTGATTTAGGTAAAAACATGTTCATTGAAGAAGACATTTTAGAGTCTTCTGATGGCAGTGATGGAGAAGAAACAGCGACAATCAACAGTGTTGTTGTCACGGAAGAAGTTTACCAAGTTTTGAAATTAGTGGAATGTCTGGTAAGGAGATTGATAGAATTCTGGCGTTTGATTGCAAATGCATAGGGAGTCTGAAAGAGAACACAGAAGGCTGTTGTATAAAACACATGTCTCCGGATTACATACTCAAACTAAGGGTAACCATGGCATCAGTGACAGAGAGGGAGAAAGATCTAATGATTCTTATGGCATTGCACACGGTCAGTGTGACTTGACACAACGGGCCAAACAAACTGTTCAAACTAAACGGAAACAACACAGGACGTCTTATTTAATAAAAGGGGTTGCAGTCTGCCGTGAAGCTTTCATCCATGTATACGGGTAAGAATCTAACATTGAACCTATTTTGGTTAACTTTAGCTAGCTATGACATTCGGTTTGTATTTATATTTGAGATTCTTCAAAATAGCCACCCTATGCCTTGATGACAGTTTTGCACACTGTTGGCATTCTCTCAACCAGCTCTATGAGGTAGTCACCTGGAATACATTTAAATTAACATGTGTGCCTTGTTAAAAGTTAATTTGTGGAATTTCTTTCCCTTTTAATGCGTTTGAGCCAATCAGTTGTGTTGTGACAAGGTAGGGGTGGTATACAGAATATAGCCCAATTTGGTAAAGTCCATATTATGGCAAGAACAGCTCAAAAAAGAAAAGAGAAATTACAGTCCATCATTGCTTTTAGACAGTAAGGTCAGTAAATCCGAAAAGTTTCTTCAAGTGCAGTCGCAAAAACCATCAAGCGCTACGATGAAACTGGCTCTCTTGAGGACCACCACAGGAAAGGAAGACCCAGAGTTACCTCTGCTGCAGAGGATAAGTGCATTAGAGTTACCAGCCTCAGAAATTGCAGCCCAAATAAATGCTTCACAGAGTTGAAGTAACAGACACATCTCAACATCAACTGTTCAGAGGAGACTGCGTGAATCAGGCATTCATGGTCGAATTGCTGCAATGAAACCACTACAAAGAAGAAACATGAGCAATGGAAATCTGTCCTTTGGTCTGATGAGTTTGAGATTTTTGTTTCCACCCGCCATGTCTTTGTGAGACGCAGAGTAGGTGAACGGATGATCTCTGCATGTGTCACATGGGCTCCCTCTCCGGCCTTTAGGTCACCAGGCTGTCCATTATGGCACACACCTGTCACCATCATTACGCGCACCTGCGCATCATCAGACTCACCTGGACTCCATCACCTACTTGATTACTTGCCCAATATATGTCACTCCCGTGTCTGTGATTTATTTAGAATTCAAGGCACACTTACCCAGCTTAGCTACCACAGCATTCTGCAGCGATATGCCATCCCATCTGGTTTGCGGGACTATCATTTGTTTTTCAACAGGACATTGACCCAACACACCTCCAGGCTGTGTAAGGGCTATTTGACCAAGAAGGAGAGTGATGGAGTGCTGCATTAGATGACCTGGCCTTCACAAATACCCAACCTCAACCCAATTGAGATGGTTTGGGATGAGTTGGACCGCAGAGTGAAGGAAAAGCAACCAACAAATGATCAGCATATGTGGGAACTCCTTCAAGACTGTTGGAGAAGCATTCCAGGTGAAGCTGGTTGAGAGAATGCCAAGAGTGTGCAAAGCTGTCATCAAAGCAAAGGGTAGCTACTTTGAAGAATCTAAAATCTAAAATGTATTTTAATTTGTTTAACACTTTTTTGGTTACTACATGATTCCTATTTGTGTTATTTCATAGTTGCAATGTCTCCACTATTATTGCACAATGTAAACAAAACATTTTAATAAAGAAAAACCCTTGAATGAGTACGTGCGTCCAAACTTTTGACTGGTACTGTATATTTCTTACTCAAATCACCCGTGGGCCGTATGTTTGACACCCCTGAACTACACCATTAGTAGGAATCATACGTCTTGGAGGTGCTCAGAAATATGTAAAGTATGTTTCGTATGGCTCTCTTTCCTTTCTTTTCCTTTCTTTTAGTTGTCTATTTCCTCCTGTCCTTCTCAATTAGTGTTTCCCTGGGGATCCCTGTTGGTGCCACACTCACACCCATCTCCTTATTGCCCTATCCCCACCCCCTTCCTATGCCGTCACAAGCCAAAGTAAGGAAGGTGGCACTATGTGCTCCCATGCTAGAAGACTAGGATGGAATGTGCTACAAATACTGCCCTCTGAACTTAGAGAAAGAGGAAGGGAGGGAGGGATAGAGAGGTAAAGGCATCTGCATGCTTCTCATCCTAAACATTTCGCAACAATTTGTTCATATTTTATGACATTTTGTTACATTTTTGTCGTTTTGGCCTTCGGGAAGTGTTTTTTCTCGAGGCAAGCCGATGTTCAGAAGCCTAAGTCTACACCCCTTCGTTGGTGATTTGTCAACAGTAGGGATTCTTCAATGAAGTGTCTTTCAACAATTGATTACTTGTTTTCATGCACATTTTTCACTTGAGCGATACTGCACCAAACATCTTAGTTAGATGTAAAATAGCACAACTAAAATAGCACAACTAAGAAAAAAGTTTAAGTTAATAAAAGATTTCTTGAGTTATCTTAGATTAATTCTGACCGTTTTTGAGGAAGTTTTGGCTAAGGCATCTCAAGATGGACAAACAGTACCATTGCCGCTTTTTTCTAGTTTTTCAAGTGAAGGTCTTTTAAGGGAGTATGTGAGCACACTTGTTCGGTTTGCTTAGTCAAGTTAGCCTAGGTGCCAGCCAAACCGAAGCATGCAGAAGCTTTAAAAAGAGAGAGATTAAAAAAATAAAAACATCTATGGTCTTTATGTCTTTTCCAAGAAACATGAGACTTTTAGTTGTCCATTTTGTCTATTCTATATAATAAATGTACAATGTTTAGCCTTCATGTTAGATATCAAAGACACCTGTTTCTTCATTTACTGTAGGTCAATGATAAGCCCCAGAGTAACGGTTGGTAACACTCTGTACAGTAACTTGGTTTACTGGAACAATTGTCCACCCATTCCGCTTTCCTTTGAAACCACAGTGTGGAAAAGTAAAGGGACTCCGTATGAACATCATGTTACATGCAACCTGGTGAGGAGCTGCCTGCTATGGCTGACCAACCAACCCACGTAAAAAAAAAAATTTCACTGCACTTATCCGGAGATCACAAAAAAAACATATTGTGAACTTGTGGTCAATACCATTTAGAGAATCAGGGTGATTTTAGTGTGGTATTCTGGTGGGGGGTTAAGCCAAGGCAGTTTAATTCAGACACTATCATAAAGTGCGTCCAGAATGGCACCCATCCCCTTCATAGTGCACTACTTATGACCAGAGCCCTATGGGGGAAAACAAAGTAGTGCACTACTTATGACCAGAGCCCTATGGGGGAAAACAAAGTAGTGAACTACTTATGACCAGAGCCCTATGGGGGAAAACAAAGTAGTGCACTACTTATGACCAGAGTCCTTTGGGGGAAAACAAAGTAGTGAACTACTTATGACCAGAGCCCTATGGGGGAAAACAAAGTAGAGAATAGGGTGCCATTTGGGTCTCAGAAGAGACCATGCTGGTGAAAATGTTGATGTGTGCATTGATTTTGTCACCTAGTGGATAACGAGTATCTTGGTGACTCAATAGCCATCTATAGTTGTTGTAGTCACTGAAGGAGTTTAAGACAATTACATACCTCAAAATAGGGCATTAAAATGTTTTACCAAACACAACTAACTCAAGGTTTGCACTCGGGGCACTACAGCTAACTGTCCTGCAAGTGTAAGATTTGCTTTCCTCTAATGCTGAAGGCAAAGGGCAAAGGGCTTCGAATAGAGATGTGTCACTGTGACACCTCAGCATCAGCTGTCAATCAAACAGAGACCTGGGAAGGGGCAACAAGTACACTGACAGCTATCACATCATATCACCCACCACACCTTTGAAAAGACTCCATCTCTTCAGTGAGAGACATAGTACAACACGTGTAGATAGACCTGTGTGTGTGTGTGTGTGTGTGTGTGTGTGTGTGTGTGTGTGTGTGTGTGTGTGTGTGTGTGTGTGTGTGTGTGTGTGTGTGTGTGTGTGTGTGCGTGTGTGCGTGTGGGGAGGGAGGGTGGGGGGTTGAACAGAGAGACAGTTGGAGAGCGAAAAAACTCACATGTCGCTGGCGATGGAGGAGTTTCTGGACATGGACTTGGGTGACAGTTCGTAGTCCGAGTCAGAGCGGTAGAGGAAGGACTCCCTCCGCTGACTGTGGACAAAGTTGCCCTGCAGTATGAGCCCAGACCCCGGGCTGGCCATGGGGTCCAGCGGGCTGCGCCCCGACGATGTGCCGTTGTCCACATCGAAACTGCCAGACAACAACCAGAGAGAGAGGAAATATTAGACATTATCATAAACAGTGGTAGAAACATAGGATACCTGTCTGTATTTGTGTTTATTTGTACTGCAAAGAACATTGAGCAGCGGGTTGCTGCTGTCTTTATACGGTAACGGTAACTATGATTTTTTTAAACAAGAATATCCAAAAGCCTTTATACGGTAACTGTAACACAGGCCAGTACTGTAACACAGGCCAGTACTGTAACACAGGCCAGTACAGTAACACAGGCCAGTACTGTAACACAGGCCAGTACTGTAACACAGGCCAGTACTGTAACACAAGCCAGTACTGTAACATAGGCCAGTACTGTAGCTCTGATAAAGACAATGACTCATTGGGTCACCACCACCACCTAGGACAATGACGCAATCCCCATTTGATGTCACTGTTCCTTAGTGTCCTCCAGATTATCCTCACACCTGGGATTACCGCTGTCACCCAGGATTACCTGACCTGTTACAAGGGTAACCAGACCTGGCTCTACTGTAATCCTCCAGAGGGATTCCCCTCTACGTAGCACCAGATACATCTTCATCATCACTATCCCTATCATCATCACCAGTGTCAGCTATGTGATGAAAATATCCTATAGGATCCGCTGTGGAGCTGATAGGGGAGCCCGTGCTATTCGGCACAGTGTGTGTGTGTGATTGTGTGTGTGCGTGCATATGTGTGTGGTGGAGGGAACAGTGTGAGCTGAGTGGACTGCGTCAGCTGTGTCTGTGTGTGTTCGTCTTTGTGAGTGTTGATGACGTGTTGTTGTGGCTATGCATGGGTACAGCACAGTAAGCACTCTGTCAGCCCTAAAATCCTAAAAACACAGAACAGCATATTCTCTAAATCTTCCGGATGAAGAGCCCAACTATTTGACCCTACGACAAGTGTTTACATCCAGCTGCAGATTCTGACGTCACTGAACATTCTTATTGTTCGAAATACATTACATCAACCCTGATTCAATCTGTGTTTACTGTAGGCTTCAGTAATATAACACTGTGGGGACTGATTCCACATCATGAGATTCAGCTAGCTTAGTAAAATGCCACTAAGAAAAAAGAACTATTATCAAGTCACATATTCAAATCTAGCACATCGCTATAGCACCCTAGCCATTGTGATTTTACTGTGGTGTACTTCACTAAGTATTTTCTCCCATGTTCCTTTCATAAAAACAGGGTCATTGAGTCACACATGCATTCATAATTGCAAGGTATACGCAGTAGCATACTGGAAACCATATACATTGGATGTGAAGAAGCAAATGTATTTTCACAGAGCGAGCGCTGGAGAGAAATGGAAGTGGGAAAGGTTTGGTGCATGTTGTGTGAATGTTTGTTAGGCGAGTGAGCTAGGCGAGTGAGGCAGAAGCATCTATATGAGTATCAGGGCCTGCTGCCTACACTCTTTCCCCCCTGGGTCATATCACTGCACCAGGCCAGGGTTCAGCCTGACACACACACAGCTGGAGACATGCATTATAGGTGCTGCTCCACATAGCACTGTATACTACAACCAGAACACCAGCATGTCTATCACACTCAGACACACAGACACACACACACACACACACACACACACACACACGCACACACACACACACACACACACACACACAGCCCACCCTCCTTCTTCACAACAGCCATGTGGTTGTAGCCCCTACATGTGAAACCCAATATGCCAGAGGGTGCTAGAGATAGTGCCATTATCTATCTCAAATGGCACCCTATTCCCTACATAGTGCACTTCATTAAGTGCACTACTATTGACCAGGTCCCATAAGACTTTGGTTAAAAGTAGTGCACTATGTAGCAGGGGTTCCATTATTTTTCCGACCTGCAAACCAAAAAAAAGTATAAATACCGGTCAAAATATATTGTTCCTTTCTGTTCCTTTTTAAAACTCTGAAATCATATATTACATGAGCTCGACATTCAATTACTCCACCAATCAGTGTGAATAGAACATCTTGCTATGGAGCTGGCAAGCTATAGTTATTTTACATGCGGAACGTAAAATAACGTTATTAACCAGTTCTTAACTGAATTGCCTAGTTAAATAAAGGTACAAAATATATATATACTATACAGGGTGAGGAAACCAATGTGTACATTTGTAATTTGATTGACATATATCTTTAATCAGAGTTCCTGAATTGCATTTGATCTGAGCATGTGCTATAAATAAACATTAATTTCTTTATTAAAGAAAATAGCTTTTGTCATCTCTTAAAAAAGCTTGCTTGGGCAGCAACATCTGGGGCCTGTATGGAGACTGAAAACAAACTGAGTTTGGTCCCAGGTGACAGCCCAATTGAAAAGACACATTTACAGCCTACCTATTGCACATATAGGTCACACTACACACCCGCCCTTGACCCAGATGTAACCCATTTGGGTAAACACCGGGAACTCATGCGGCTAAATCCTCAATTTTCCAACTAGAGCAACTTATGAAATATGCTAACAATTCCAACTGATGCAACAGTGTGACACATCCCATACACACCTCCCCTTGACTGATTTATATGCATTTATGTTCCAGACCACGCCCACATGAACGTTTATCATCCAAAATCTGGCCAATCAGTGCCATTTTGTAAATGCCGGATCTCTATGGCAAGACACATCATTCACCCAATTTTTGTCAAAATTGCGTCAGTGCTGTCTGAGATATCGTGTGTGACTAACCTTTGAACGGAAGGACCGACGGACGGACAGACAGAGACAGATCCACAGTCCCCATCCCCGATTTCATTGTGGCGGACAATTAGTAGGTTACATGCATTCCTACAAGCAGGAATTATGTTCTGGCGTTATCATTTGCAATCACAAAGGACATACCAACCAATAAGACCCATTGCATGTCGAAACTTTGCCTTCTTTGAACTGTTCACTCAATCCAGCATCTGGGAAGCATCTTTGGATGTGCTCTGCTCAAGAACGCCTAAAGAACACATGACATTCCATATTTTTTTAAATCATAAGTAATCATGTGGTTATAAGTATGTGATCTCCTCAGCCCAGTGTTGTCCCAGCTGACAGGGCCTAGGAGGCTGAGAGACAGAGCCTGAAAGGTAGAGAGGCAAGGTCTGAGATGCAGAAAGACAGAGGCTGAGAAGCAGGGCCCGGAAGGCAGAGAAGCAGAGCCTGAGAGACAGAGAGCCCTTAAGGCACGGTCATACCGGTAGAGTTTCCAGGCAGAGAGTACTTAGCACCTCTGAACAGAATGCTGGCTGTTATTTGCAAACTGAGAGCAAACCGATTCTACATGTAGAAACAGCCAAACATTTCGGCAGTCAGATGCTCACCGGCGGGTGGTCCCTAAAACACACTGCACAGTCAGCAAGAGAATGAACGGCAAACGAACAGCAGACAAAAGGCAGACTGTAATTCGGTGTGATGTGTTTTCTCCATTAGAGGAAGAGAGGCAGGGCCTGAGAAGCAGAGAGCGAGATATGCTAAGAGGCAGGGCCTAAGAGCCGGGGCCTGGGAGGCAGAGAGGAAGGGCCTGTGATGCAGAGAGGCACTGAGCCGGCAGGGCCTAACTACTCTGACCTTTGGATGGAAAATGTGCGAGTTTGGCCTGGTGCCTAATGAATCAAATACAATTTTATTCGTCACATGCTTCGTAAACAACAGGTGTAGGTTAACAGTGAAATGCTTACTTACGGGCCCTTCCCAACAATGCAGAGAGAAAGAAAACAGAGAAAACATGTAATAATAAATACAAAATGGCTTGGCTATATACATGGGGTACCAGTACCAAGTCAATGTGCATGGTGGGTATGAGGTTATTGAGGTAGATATGTACATATAACTAGGCGTAAAGTGACAGATAATAAACGGTGATGAGTCCAAAAAGTAGTTTGTCTGGGTAGCTACTGGGTTAACTATTTAACTAACTATTTCTCAGTCGTATGGCTTGGGGGTAGAAGCTGTTTAGGGTCCTGTTGCTTCCAGAATTGGTGCATCGGTACCACTTGCCGTGCGGTAGCAGAGAGAACAGTCTATGTATTGGGTGGCTGTTTTTGGGTGGCAATTTTTAGGGCCTTCCTCTGACACCGCCTAGTATTTACAGTGAGGGAAAAAAGTATTTGATCCCCTGCTAATTTTGTATGTTTTCCCACTGACAAAGAAATGATCAGTCTATCATTTTAATGGTAGGTTTATTTGAACAGTGGGAGACAGAATAACAACAAAAAAATCCATAAAAATGCATGTGAAAAATGTTATAAATTGATTTGCATTTTAATGAGGGGAAATAAGTATTTGACCGCCTATCAATCAGAAAGATTTCTGGCTCCCAGGTGTCTTTTATACAGGTAACGAGCTGAGATTAGGAGCACACTCTTAAAGGGAGAGCTCCTAATCTCAGTTTGTTACCTGTATAAAAGACACCTGTCCACAGAACCAATCAATCAATCAGATTCCAAACTCTCCACCATGGCCAAGACCAAAGAGCTCTCTAACGTTGTCAGGGACAAGATTGTAGACCTACACAAGGCTGGAATGGGCTACAAGACCATCGCCTAGCAGCTTGGTGAGAAGGTGACAACAGTTGGTGCGATTATTTGCAAATGGAAGAAACACAAAAGAACTGTCAATCTCCCTCGGCCTGGAGCTCCATGCAAGATCTCACCTCGTGGAGTTGCAATGATCATGACAACGGTGAGGAATCAGCCCAGAACTACACGGGAGGATCTTGTCAATGATCTCAAGGCAGCTGGGACCATAGTCACCAAGAAAACAATTGGTAACACACTACGCAGTGAAGGACTGAAATGCTGCAGCGCCATAAGGTCCCCTGCTCAAGAAAGCACATATACATGCCCGTCTGAAGTTTGCCAATGAACATCTGAATGATTCAGAGGACAACTGGGTGAAAGTGTTGTGGTCAGATGAGACCAAAATAGAGCTCTTTGGCATCAACTCAACTCGCCGTGTTTGGAGGAGGAGGAATGCTGCCTATGACCCTAAGAAAACCATCCCCACCGTCAAACATGGAGGTGGAAACATTATGCTTTGGGGGTGTTTTTCTGCTAAGGGGACAGGACAACTTCACCGCATCAAAGGGACGATGGACGGGGCCATGTACCGTTAAATCTTGGGTGAGAACCTCCTTCCCTCAGCCAGGGCATGGGTTGTGGATGGGTATGGGTTGTGGATGGGTATTCCAGCATGACAATGACCCAAAACACACGGCCAAGGCAACAAAGGAGTGGCTCAAGAAGAAGCACATTAAGGTCCTGGAGTGGCCTAGCAAGTCTCCAGACCTTAATCCCATAGAAAATCTGTGGAGGGAGCTGAAGGTTAGAGTTGCCAAACGTCAGCCTCTAAACCTTAATGACTTGGAGAAGATCTGCAAAGAGGAGTGGGACAAAATCCCTCCTGAGATGTGTGCAAACCTGGAGGCCAACTACAAGAAACGTCTGACCTCTGTGATTGCCCTCTGTTTTGGGATCAAATACTTATTTCCCTCATTAAAATGCAAATCAATTTTAAACATTTTTCACATGCTTTTTTCTGGATTTTTTTGTTGTTATTCTGTCTCTCACTGTTCAAATTAACCTACCATTAAAATTATAGACTGATCATTTCTTTGTCAGTGGGCAAACGTACAAAATCAGCAGGGGATCAAATACTTTTTTCCCTCACTGTAGGTCCTGGATGGCAGAGTGCTAGGACCCAGTGATGTACTGGGCCATACGCACCACACTCTTTAGCGCCTTGCAGTCAGATGCCAAGCAGTTGCCATACCAAGCATGGATGCAGCCAGTCAAGATGCTCTCAATTAATTACCCTCCTGAGGGGGAAGAGGTATCCTCAGCCTTCTGTTTCCTGTACTCCATGATCAGCTCCTTTGTCTTGCTGACGGTGAGGGAGAGGTTGTTGTCCTGCCACCACACTGAGGTCTTTTACCTCCTCCAAATATAGTTTATAGTTTCGGTGATCAGGCCTACCACCATTGTGTCGTCGGCAATCTTAATGATGATGTTGGAATCGTACTCGGCCACGCAGTCATGGGTGAACAGGGAGTACAGGAGGGAACTAAGCACGTACCCCCGAGGGATGTTGTTGCCTATCCTCACCACCTGGGAGTGGCCTGTCAGGAAGTCTAGGATCCAGTTGCAGAAGGAGTTGTTCAGTCCCAGGGTCCTTAGCTTAGTGATGAGCTTGTAGAGCACTATGGTGTTGAACGCTGAGCTGTAGTCAATGAACAGCATTCTCACATAAGTGTTCCTCTTGTCCAGGTGGGAAAGGGCAGTGTGGAGTGCAATAGAGATAGCGTCACCTGTGGATCTGTTGGGGCGGTATGCAAATTGGAGTGCGTTCAGGGTGTCTGGGATGATGGTGTTGATGTGAGCTAATGCCTTTCAAGGCATTTCAAGGCTATGGATGTGAGTGCTACGGGCGATAGTCATTTCTGACTCATTTCCAAAACTAGGCGTATGTCGCACATCACTACTTCACAAGAGCGCCATTTGATAAAAATATTTTGGGGGGGCAGAAATGCCTTCTGGAACATGTGAACTTGTGTGTGCCATAATAACAAACATGTATGCCATCTGTAAATACGAATACAATTGTTAAATTACAAGCCTAGTTGGTTTAGCCATGGAAAAAGACAGCAACGTTCCCGCTAGCCATGATTGGCTGAGATAATGAGTGGGCTGGACATGCCAAGAGATGAGTTCAGATTGGTCTGCCATATAGCATGCTTCTGTCTATAATATGAGCTGGTCAGTATGTGTAGGTAATGCTTTCTAACGCTGCTTTTAAAAATATATATCACGTTGTAGACCTACATAAGTGTTGCTCTTCACTTTCTGGAGGACCGAGTTTTGAAATCAGTGGAGTATGAGTATGATTAGAGTATGATAGCTAAGAAGATGGAGAAAATTCTGGCGTTTGATTGCAAATATGCAGACTGAGTCAAAAAAGAACACACAGAAGGCTATTGTATAAAACACCTGTTCACGGATTACATCTTCAAACTAAGGGCAACCATGGCATCCGTGACAGAGAGGGAGAAGTGTCCATCCATGTATACGGGTAAGAGAGTCTGGCTAGCTACATTTTCAGATATTACACGTTATTCATTTAGTCAGAAAGTCATTTTCATTTCAAGTTAAAGTGTACTGTTAGCTAGCTAGCTAATGTTAGCTGGCTGGCTAGCTATCTAACGTTACGTGCATGATCTGTGTAGTAATATTATTCGTATCTCAGAGCCATTCGCATTGCTAGTTATAAAGCTAGCTAGCTAACATTGAACCTGCTTGGTTAGCTTCCTGCAGATTCATGCAGGGTAGTAACGTTATGAGTTGGGATTATGGTTCATTGTTTAGATAGCTAGCTTCATGTCTAAACAAAAGACTCCACTATGCAAGTAACTATTTCAATAGAATGTTTACGATGTCACTTCGAAAAATGTCGATAGATGTAGCTTGCAAATTCACTCTGGCTATCAACTCCGATTTCAGAGCACTCTCGTCTGAGTGTGCCAGAGGCAAGAATAACTGACTCATTTACGAACGCTCAACACCTGTTGAATATGGCCGATGTCAGTAAACATTGGCAAAAAACGTAATTAAATTGTTGCCAGCAGCACAGTTGCAGTCACCAACGCTCTGGATAACATAAAAACAGCCTATCCAGCTCTGCTAGGGCATGTAAAATGGTCTGTTCTCTCATTTGTGTCTGGAAGTTAGCCAGTTAGCTAACGTTAGCCAGTTAGCTTGGGTGCTTGACTGCTGTTGTTAGGGCAGAACGCTCGGATCAACTCTACTTTTTGGCCAGAGTGTCCAGTGTCCAGTGGCACTCCAGAATAAATTACGAACACACCTGTATAAACCAGCCTTTAGTCTTGAAATCTTTGGTTGTTTAGTACAGAGCGTCACATGTGAATCTTTAAAAAATGGGTGGGGCTAAAGCTTAAGAGGGTGTGAACGATGCTGAGGAGCTCTCCAGTAGGTGCCAAACCATTGAAGGGCCATTTTCTCAAAAGTGAGGTTACAAGTTTATCAACTTTCAAAGCAGAATTACTTTCCCATTGTTCATCAACTTTTGTGTATGAGATACTGTACCATTTTCTAGCTCTGAGGCTGTACTTTTATCCAATGTAAATAACACAATTTCAAATGTGGTGTTCTGCTTAAAACATGTAAGTATTACAGACTGGGTCAGGGAGAGGTTTAAAATGTCAGTATTGACACTTGCCAGCTGGTCAGTGCATGCTCTAAGAATGCGTCCTGGTCATCCGTCTGGCCCTGCGGCTTTGTGAATGTTTACCTAAAGGTCTTACTCACAAAAGCTATGGAGAACGTGATCACACAGTCATCCGGAAGAGCTGGGGCTCTCATACATAGTTCAGTGTTGCTTGCCTCGAATAGGTAGGATGTAGGTAAAGGGTAGAAATAAAACGAATATTCAAAACTCCTTGCACACAGAACACCCAGCTGGTGATGGTGATATAACTGAGTAGAACGATCCTTCTACACCAGACTGACATTACCTACTACATCCAGCATAGAAGGCATTTAGCTCCTCTGATAGGCTCACGTAATGAGTGAGTGAAGAGATAACATATTGATCTCATTACTCTGTACCCTTCTCTACCTTATTTCTCTTTATCTCTCCTGTTTGTCTTCTCTTTCTGTTTCACCCTCTCTCTCTCACTCTCTCTGGCCCCTCTCTGCACTCTATTTCTCTATGTACCCCCTCCCTCTCTCTACCCTCATATAGTTGTTATAAGCAGCGCTCAACTCTCCCAAGTAGCTATCACACTAAGTGACTGATAAATGACGTTCTCCATCTGTTCCCTACACTAACGCCCTAGCAGCACATTTAGTAAAATAAATTGGAATCAGGTACAAAACACACACACGCACACTGCTCACATGTTCTCATTAAGAGAGAGCTTGCCAGTCAGTCTCCAGCTGGCCAACATATGCTGAGCAGATGCGTCACTTGACACTTTGCGTCACTTGACACTCATTCCCGGCCCATCCCCCCGGCAGGTTAATCAGAACTCATCAGAACATTAACCACAACAGCAGAGGGGCTTGGTCTAGATCAGGGGTTCCCAAACTTTTCAATCAGGCCCCCCATTCAGCATTTGGGGACATCCTGCACACCCCCGCACGCGTGCAAACGCCACATCTATTTCTATCGGCACAAGCACTGTTCATGACACTTTTTTGCAGATTTAAAGTTATTTCCTGCAATTCTACACATTTTGTCATGGGGTCCAGAGAACATTTAGCAGTTTTAAAGGTACTTTCTTGCAATTCTAAACATTTTGCAATGTCTAATGTGTATTCATGTGATATTTGAGTGACTCAAACAATACAACAAAATCTATGGGCAAAAAAACGTTAGCTGACATGGGCTAGTTGATCTAGACAGTTCTGGCAAGTTCTAAATAGCTCTCTAAGGTATGCATTGGCTGACAAGACAAGAGGAAAACTGATGATGCAGTATCCAATTTCGAAATTGCAGCTTGTGCATTCTACTATTAGAACTTTCAAGAGTAAATTGAAAGCCGGAACCCCCCCCCCCAGATTGGAAACCACTGGTCATCTAGATGGCTATTAGGGAGGACAGAGTGGGAAAAGCTCTGAATTCTGAGGTAAGACAGGAGACAGGAGAAGGATAAATGCAGTGTGTGTGTCTTTCCCTTGGCCATTCTCCAAAGTTTACAAATAAACATACCAGCCAGAAAAATGAATTCATGTAAGAGTTGACAGAATGAGGGAGTATTGTGATGTCATAGATGCATGTGGCATGTGACATGTAAAATGTGAGGTGGGTTTGTGACAGAAAATAGGGGGGATAAGAAAAAAAGGTTTGCGACACACTTTGTGATGCCACAAAGACATATGGCATGTCTGTGGGCGTGGGGTTGTGATGTCACAGATGGTGACATGCTGTGTGGAATGGAAGATGAGATGTTGTGATGGATGTCACAAAGACATGGCATGAGCGGGAGGGGGAGAGCTATTGTGATGTCACAGAGGGAGACACAATGGAGAGTTCCCTTGGGGTAGAACCTGCTGTGCAGTCAGCCATGAAGAGGAGAGATTCTACATTATTCTACCGATAACAGAGGAATGCACCTCTCTCTCTCACACACACACCCCCTCAATCGATGAAGGTGAAGGGGAGAGTGTTAACATTTCACAAACATTTCCTCCTTCTCTTCTCTCCTTTCCATCCTCCACCTCTCCCTCGCTACGGTCATGTATTCAGCTTCAGACAAAGCTATGTTTATCTAGTTGAGGGTTAACTAACTGACATTGATGACATGAAGAATTCCACTACGTTGAACTTTCAGGGCAGACATCTGGCTGAAAGATATCTCCTTCCACATGTTAATCTGATCATAATACCTGTCCTTCAGTGGCAGCCTCATTCAGCTGGAAAACGTCCCAATGGCTTTAATGATGGTGCTCGGTTCACACAGGCCTTATCCCAGTCTGGGATCTTATGTGGACAATTAGCAGACTGTGTGAGAACAGAGTGACCTAAAGGCCAGGGTCGAGGAGGGAACCAACATGCTGTGTGTTTGTTCAGGGCTGGACTGGACTGCTAAGCTAAAGTACAGCATGGAAGTACCTCGGCGAAAACACTGTGAAAATAAACAGGTGTTCGACAGAGATCTACGTTTACAGGGAACATGCGAGTGCAGAAGGGATGAGAAAAAGAAAGAGCCAAGGACAAGTCGAGACAGTAAGGAAAGGAGAGGGGTAGGCAGGGAGAGCAGCCCCCGGAGGTGCATTCTATGGAATAGCAAAACCCTGGGGGCGCTGCTAGGGAGACGTCAGCAAGGGACTGACCCACATTCCAGAGTCGATTATGATTTACATAAGGCCTTTACGACCTTATTAGACAGAATGTATCGGCTGTTTTATGGGCTTGATACAGTGAGTTCTGATGGAAACATAGTAACGCCAAACTAGACAGCACAGAGACAAACAGCCATGCTGGATTCCTGCTCTTCCATGACGTGTGTTGTATAGTTAACAGAGTACAATAGAGTGCAAGGATAGAAAAAGCTCTCTCACATACAGATACTTTCCAAGTAACCCACTGTCAAAACCCAAACACCAAATATGAAAAGACAGGCCAGGGGTTGACAGTCTGAATGAGACAGAGGAAGCAAGAGAAACCAGAGAACAGTAGACCATATGAAAAAGGGAGGCAGAGGGAGGAAGAGAAACCAATGAACAGTAGACCGTATGAAAAGGGAGACAGAGGGAGGACGGAGAGGATTGAGATGAAAAGCAGGAGAGGCAGGGAGAGGAAAACGATATGGAAATGAATGACAGAGCCTTATACAGGACGATGAACAGAGAGAGAGAACTGAAAAAGAGGAATAACAGCTGGTAAGAATGAAGGGGACTGAAAATGGGGTCAGTGAGAAAGTTAGGAATGTAGCAGGACAACAGAGAGAGACACAGGTGAGAGAGAGCAAGGGTTGAGAGAGAGAGGAGGGAAAGAGAAAACAGAAACAGAGATATAGACAGAAACAGAGAAGTTGGTGGTAGAAGTTTGTGTCTGTTTACCAGATTCCTTCCGTGTTCCGTAGAGAGCTGGTGGAGCGAGATCGTGGCTTCAGAACAATAGTCATGGTGTGACCTCCTCACCCACTCACCCTTGGGATCTGCCAAACACTACAGCCCGGTCCAGATAACAGCCCCCACAGTCAAACCACAGAACCCACAACTCCCTAGAGAGGAAAGTGTTCCTTTTGCATTCAAACCACTGTTACCATTTGTTCCCTTCCAGGTCCCATCAAACTGTTATGTTCAGATTGTGGTCGAACCACCACTGTCACTTTTCACTTCTACAGTTATCTCAAAAAGCTCTGATAAGATTCTTTTCAGGCCGTGTTTCAACCTCTTCTTCCAACTGCAGTAATTCTGTGGAGCGGTCCAATGGAGTGGTCGTGTAATGTGCCTGTTGTGGTCGTGTTCAGTGCTTCTGTGCCCCAGCCTGAGTGCTCGTGATCAAGACAGAGACAGAGACAGAGACTGGTAGATGAGTCACAGAACACACAACTGAAGTCCCAACTAAAACTATTCCCGACTGGAATCCTCTCTCTCAGACCTTCACTCTGCGTGGGATCAGCCTCTTTCTCCTTCTCTCTCTCTCTTTCTACTCTTTCTCCCTTTCTTTCTCTCTCTCTCTTTCTCTCACTCCTGCTTTGCTCTCCCTCTCTCTTCATCTCTTGTTGTGACAGTGTAAGTTCTCCTCCTTTTTATTCCTTCCCTCTCCTTCCTCCTCTCCCTCTCTCAACTGACTATTCCTGGCCAGCAAGTATAAGCCCTTCCCCTCTCTTCCCTTTCCCTCTTTTCTATCTTCTGACACTTTACTCTCTCTCTCTCTCTGCTCTCTCGGACTCTCTCTGACTCTCTCTCTCTTCCTGGCCACATGTGTAAGCTCTCCTCCTCATTCTATTTATTGATTGATTGATTCCATGTTACCTGACCTTGGACTGTTTTTTGATTCTTGTTTCCCGTCTGCCGCCTGCCCCGACCCACGCCTGGTATTGGTTCTGTTCCTGGTTACCCTCTGACACCCTTTATGCCAATATCCGAGTTGTGCCTGTCTGACCAACCTTTATTAAAGTTTACTGCATATGGATCCGAACGTCTCTGGCTCTGCGTTACAGAAGACTTCGCCAATACAGGATCCAGCAGCTATGTATCGGCTTACGTCAGAAGTGTCATCCCAAGCCTCTATGCTGGCTGCCCACCAGCAACAGCTTGTGAAATTAACCTCGCTGACCGAGGAGCTAGTGAGATCCGTGCAGACACTCACCACCCAGACCGCCTCCTCAGCTATTCCCGCTGCTTCTATGGCTCCCCCCGACTCCGAGTGTGAGTACTCACTCTGGCACTCCGCGTCTGTCCCTTCCTGAGAAATATGATGGTTCAGCTGCGAGATGTAAGGGATTTCTTCTACAGTGCTCCCTATTTATCGATCAGCAACCTAACTTATATCCCACCGACGACAGCCGAGTGTCCTTCGTGTGCTCATTGCTGACCGGAAGGGCACTGGATTGGGTGACTGCGCTATGGGAGGGCGGACACCTGTCATTTCCCCCTCATACGACAGCTTTCGCCGCCAGTTCAGAGAGGTGTTCGAGCATCCAGCCGGCGGAAAGGAGCCTGGCGAGCTACTACTGTCTCTACGCCAGGGAGGATCTTCTGCTGCTGATTACACCCTTTCCTGCACAAACTGGTTGGGAGGAGGATCCGTTGAAGTTACTTTACCGCAGGGGACTTAACACGGATCTACAAGCGGAGCTGGCATGTCGGGAGGAGGAGAAGTCACTCAGTCAATTCATGGACTTAACCATTCGCCTTGATAACCTGATGCGAGCTCGGCGAGTACCCCTGATGTACCGAGCTGCCGAATCTGCCTCCGCAAGCCACGAAGCTGAACCGATGCAGATCGGCTACACTCGGCTCACACCCGAAGAGAGAGAGAGAAGGTTATGTCATCGTCTATGCCTGCATTGTGGAGGATCTGGCCAAATGGGGGCAACATGTCCAAGCAGACCCACACCCCAAGACCCTGCTAGGGTGAGTGGCAACCTCTACTCTTCTAAATCATTTGAACTAGTCGTAGCCTTGCGCTTTGGTGGAGAAATTGTAAATACCACTGCTTTGATAGATTCAGGAGCAGCAGGAAACTTTATTGATCTGTCATTCGCTAAAGCTCATCATCTGTCTCTCCACCCATGTGCATCCCGGTTAGCAGTGGCAGCGTTAGACGGACGTCCCTTGGGTACCGGTGAGATCCAATACATTTCTCAAGAGGTCACCCTAAGTACTAGCACCCTACACACAGAGACCATTCAACTACTCACCATTGAATCTCCACAACACCCCATCATCCTAGGTCTGCCATGGCTGGAGAAGCATAACCCAACCATTTCATGGACTGAGAAACAGATAATCCAGTGGTCCAAGACCTGTCAGGAGAAATGCCTGCACCACCCTACTAGGACCACTCCAACCTCCACTCACACCGAGAATCCAGAGCTACAGAAAATTCCTGTAGAATACCATGACCTCGCTCTGGCTTTCAGTGAGAGTAGGGCTACTCAGCTCCCTCCTCACAGAACCAGTGACTGTGCTATAGAGCTCATTCCAGGAGCTACTCCTACACGAGGAAGAATATTTCCTCTCTCACAACCCGAATCCGACACCATGAAGAGCTACATAGAGGAGGAACTTTCCAAGGGATTCATTAGAACATCCACTTCCCCCGCTTCAGCCGGATGGAGGATTACGTCTCTGTATCGACTATCGCAGCCTCAACGAGATCACCGTGAAGTTTCGCTACCCATTGCCATTAGTTCCAGCCGCCCTCGAACAGCTCTGCACCGCCAGGTTCTTCACCAAGTTGGACCTGCGCACGCGCATAATCTGATTCGGATCAAGAAGGGGACGAGTGGAAAACGGCATTCTCCACCACTACCGGGCACTATGAGTATCGAGTGATGCCGTTCGGGCTCGCTAACAGTCCCTCCGTGTTCCAGTCATTTGTCAATGAGATCTTCCGAGACATGCTTAACCAGAAGCTCATTGTCTACATCGACGACATTCTGATCTATTCTGAGACGTTCGAAACCCACGTGCAGGATGTCAGAGCGGTACTTCAACGCCTCATTGATAACCACCTATACGCCAAGATTCAGAAATGTGAGTTCCATCAGACACGGACCGCCTTCTTGGGATACATCATCAGTGCCAAGGAAGTGACAATGGACAACAGCAAGGTAGAAGCAGTGGTCAACTGGCCACAACCTACCAAGGTAAAGGAGTTACAGCGTTTCCTGGGCTTCGCTAACTTCTACCGTCGGTTTATTCGAAACTTCAGCATCACAGCAGCGCCACTCACGTCGCTCCTTCAAGGTGGAGGACAACGGTTGCAGTGGTCATCCGAGAGTCTGGCAGCATTCAAACAGCTCAAGGAGAAATTCACTACGGCCCCCATCTTGCACCAGCCAGATCCCGAACGGGAGTTCATTGTGGAGGTGGATGCTTCCAATACAGGAATCGGGGCCGTATTGTCACAACGACATGGTAACCCAGCCAAGCTATTCCCATGTGCTTACCAGTCCCGAAAGCTTACCCCAGCTGAACGAAATTATGATGTGGGTGATAGGGAACTCCTGGCCATGAAGGTCGCCTTCGAAGAATGGCGGCATTGGTTGGAGGGAGCTCGTCTGCCGTTTACGGTTTTGACTGACCACCATAATTTAGAGTACATTAAGGCCGCCAAACGACTGAACCCCAGACAGGCCAGGTGGTCGCTATTCTTCACCAGATTTAATTTCAGGGTCACATAGCGCCCAGGCTCGAAGAATGGCAAGGCCGACGCTCTATCACGTCTGTTTGACAGTTCCTCTAGTCCATCCACGTCGGATCCCATCATTCCTACGACACTTGTTCTCGCCCCAGTACAGTGGGACATAATGACCGAGATTTCCGCAGCACAGAGGGAGGAACCATCACCGCCTGAATGCCCCCTGGATCGCACGTGCCACTAAGCCTTCGTAAACGAGTGTTACAATGGGTGCACAACAATCCCAATGCGGGACATCCTGGGATCACGGCCACCACTCACCTCGTGACAAACCGTTTCTGGTGGTCTACGCTCCAAGCCGATGTGATCACCTTCGTGCATCAATGCGCCACTTGCAACATCGTCAAATCCTCTCATCAGAAACCAGCCGGATTGCTTCAACCACTACCTGTCCCGCAACGTCCCTGGTCCCATATTGCTATCGACTTTGTCACAGATCTACCCCTCTCCCAGAACTTCATGACCATTCTGACAGTGGTTGAATGTTTCTCGAAGGCCTGCAGGTTCATCCCCTTGGCCAAACTACCCACAGCATTACAAACAGCGGAGGCTTTGGTACAGCAGGTCTTCCGACTTTATGGGTTACCTGAGGATATAGTTTCGGGACCGGGGACCACAATTCACCTCTCGGGTCTGGCAGGCGTTATGCGGGCAGCTCAACATCAATGTCAGCTTAACCTCCGGATATCATCCACAGGCTAATGGACAGGTCGAGAGGTTGAATCAGGAACTTACACGCTTTCTGCGCACCTACTGTCATCAGAACCAGCAGGACTGGAGCCGTTTCCTCGTTTCGCCGAGTACGCCCAGAACTCCTTGCTCAAACCCTCTACAGGCCTCACCCCTTTCCAATGTGTGTTAGGATACCAACCCCCTTTTTTCCCCTGGTCCGGGGAGCCAACTGATCTTCCGGCTGTTAACACCTGGTTACAGAAAAGTGAGGAGACCTGGAACAATGCTCAAGTACACCTCCAACGAGCGGTTCGGAAGAGTCAGAGAACAGGCTGACCGTCACCGGAGAAGGGGACCCGAGTACACTCCTGGACAGTGGGTGTGGCTGTCATCCAGGGACCTCCGTCTTCGACTTCCCAGCAAGAAGCTAAGCCCTAGGTACGTGGGTCCTTTTAAGATTCTTAGACAAATAACCCCAGTGTCATACCGTCTAGCCTTGCCATCCACTTACCGCATTTCTCCCACCTTTCATGTGTCATTGCTCAAACCTGCCGGTGGTCCGAGAGGAGAGAGGGACCAAGATGAGGTCACAGAAGAGAGCTCCCCTCCCATCATCATCAACGGCGAGGAGGCCTACCGAGTAAGGGAGATACTCGATTCAAGACGCCGAGGTAGGGAGTTGCAATATTTGATCAACTGGGAGGGGTACGGTCCAGAAGAGAGATCCTGGGGGAGATCACAAGACATCCTGGATCCCGCACTCATCACAGAGTTTCATCAGAACCACCCTGAAAGACCTGCCCTTAGATCCCGTGGAAGACCTCGGCGTCGTGTCGGTCCTCGCTTCAGGAGCCGCTCGCAGGAGGGGGGCTCTGTCATGGATCGCACCTCTGTGGCTCTCTCCAATCACCAAAGGACACCATCACAGGAGTACTGACTACATTTCCCATCAGCCCCGTACCTAGGTCTAATCATCTGCACAGCTGCACCCACTTCTCTCCTCTATATAAACTGTCTCCAAGCTTTTATGCTTTGCGAAGTCTTGTACTGCCCCGGCTAGTCATTTCTGAGCGCTCTATTCATTGATTGATTGATTCCATGTTACCTGACCTTGGACTGTTTTTTGATTCTGGTTTCCCATCTGCCGCCTGCCCCGACCCACGCCTGGTATTGGTTCTGTTCCTGGTTACCCTCTGACACCCTTTATGCCAATATCCGAGTTGTGCCTGTCTGACCAACCTTTATTAAAGTTTACTGCATATGGATCCGAACGTCTCTGGCTCTGCGTTACATCTACATGCATATTCCCATGAAACTGATTAAGATTATATGGTTGGCATGCAGCTGCAGCTTGGATGTTCACCTGTAAATCATGAAGAATTATCATTCACGACTGACAGTGATTATTGAAATTAGGGCCTAATCGAGAACTACAAAAGTAGCCATCGAGAACTACAAAAGTTTTGCTACTTTTCTCAAGAACATTGATGCCCTGAATTTTGCAGGTGCTAAGTGATGGGCTACTTTCTGCACACGCCGAGTGACTTGACACAACGCTGGCCAAACAAGATGTAGCTACAAACAAAACAGAGTTAAATGGTTCCAGTCTGCCGTGAAGCATTCATCCATGTATACGGGTAAGAGTCTAGCTACATTTCAGATATAAGTTTCACAATTTATCAGAAAGTCATTTTTATTGCAAGTTAAAGAGGACTGTAAGTTAGAAATTGGCGTCACGTTACGTGTATGATCTGTGTAGTAATATTATCAGAATCAGAAACCATTTGCATTGCTAGTTATAGCCTAATGTTAGCTAGGTAACATTGAACCTAGTTTGTTAGGTTTAGCTACCTGCAGCTATACTACCACTATGACAATGTTTGTATTGGTAGTAGTATCAGTTGAGATTATGTTGGTTCATTGCTTAACTAGCTAGCATTTAAGGGCCATTTTCTCAAAGGCGTTTGTCGCACATCACTATTTCACAGGAGAGTCATTTGAACGTAAACTTCTAAATGTACGTAAACTTCAAAAGCTGTGCCAAGCTTGTAGCGTCATACCCAAGAAGACTTGAGGCAGTAATTGCTGCCAAATGTATTTCAACAAAGTACTGAGTAAAGGGTCTGAATGTAAATGTGATTTTTCATTTTAATTTTTTTGTTGCAAAAATGACAAAAAAACAGTTTTTGCTTTGACATTATGGGGTATTGTGTGTAGATTAATGAGAAAAAACAACAGCAATTTAATACATTTTAGAATAAGGCTGTAACGTGACAAAATATGGAAAACGTCAAGGGGTCTGAATACTTTCCGAATCCACTGTATATGCCATTTAGCCAACGCTTTAATCCAAAGCGATTTACAGTCATACGTGCATACATTTTACGGATGGGTGGCTCCAGGAATCGAGCGCCATGCTCTACCAACTGAGCCATACAGTTTGATGGTTGTAGCCATCAATTGCCCCAATAACAATCATCCATATTAGCAAACTTATTTCATTTCAAACTTCACATTTCTCTAGTATGAGCTACTTATCGTAATAAACGAGATCAGCAAAATGCCTGTGATAAGTGATTAGTATGGTCGGTGTCAATCATTTTCATTTTCCACCCCCCGGCTCTACTAGCCACTGGATAGCTCTGAATGTGTCAGCTTGCAGTCAAAGCTACTATCCACTTTTTGAGCTAAATAGGGCTCTCAAATCATTATATCCTGGTGTCGACAGCAGATGAGAGTTATATTCATGATATAGCTAACTTAGCTAGCTAACATACTGTACATTTGTAGAAAACAAGTTATATTAAGTGGCTAGCTAGCTAGCATTAACAGCGTTTTCAATGGGGGCAGTGCAACTAGCTAAGCAGCTAGCCTCTTCCAGCTAGGGTCCCATTTTCCGAATTTTCGCCTGTCTGACGTGCCCAAAGTTAAATGCCTACCACTCATGGCCAGAAACTAGGATATTTACATATTTAGTACTATTGGATAGGAAACACTCTGAAGTTTATAAAACCATTAAGATATAGTCTGTGGCTATTCCAGAACAGATTTAGCAGGCAAAAACCAGAGAAATTTCTGTCCGGAATTTATTTTTCTTTGGCTCTCCTCTCATTTTGAAGCCCATGTAATATTTTTCTATGGGGAATAGGACCGAGGTTGCAGTACTTATGGCTTCCACTAGATGTCAACAGTCTCTGGAAAGGGTATGGAGGAAAAGCTCTGACCAGATCCTTAGAGAGAGAGAATTACTACGGGTAGGGAAAATAGGTAAACAGACGCGGCACGCTCACGAACGTGAACGCGCCCAGCGACCAACTTTCTTTTCGCCTTTAACGCTTCACTTACCGTTCTTGTAAAATATGATCGCTATTATTCATAAAAGAATACATAAGGATGCATTATTAATGATATTTGATTTGTTTGTGAAAAGATGAGAGGTATAATTTGAACGCGATCCCTTCACTGTAAAACGGGCGAGTAGACTGACAATGCTTGGTGGAGTAGCTGAACGTAACGTGCCAAAAACAACGGATATTTATGGATATAATTATTTACTTTTTCTAACAAAAGAACCATGGATTATCTTGTTTGGACACTTGGGAAGACCTCAGAAGAAGTTATTTGAAAGGTAAGCGATTTATATTAGCTGTGATATGGATATTTTGAGAACCGAGCTGGATATGAATTTATGCTAATGTGGAAAATATGTGAGGTACTAGCCTCAAACAATCAAATGTAGTGCTTTCGCCGTAAAGCCTTTTTAAAATCTGACAACGCAGTGATATTGCCAAGAAGCAGAGCTTTTGATGGCTATGCAACACTATGCAACACTTGTATATCGAAGTTAAATATTACGAATATGTATTACGAATATGTATTTTGAATTTGGCGCGTTATGTTTGCTCTGAAAACGATCCCGCTAAAGGGATCGGCGCGCTAAGAGGCTAGCAAACAATGGAAGTAAAGTATAATTTTGGATTTGAAATTTATTTGTTGATGAAAACTCAGCTTTTGCCACTGCCCTCATCGGCTTCCTTGTGTTTGAAATGTGAGCTTGTCCGAGGCTGGTCGGACTCGAGCCTGTTCAGTGACAGTGGCGATCCCAAATTATGGGGGGTCAATTAAGCAACTTCAATAAGTGAAAACCACTTGCATAATGGAGGAGCGAGGGAGAGAGAGATGGAGGGAGAAAAAAGAAGGAGTGGCAGACAAGGAATATTTAAGGAGGGGAGGAGTAGGGAAGTGGGAAAAGAACAGAGGACGGCCATAAGAGAGGGAGTCAAAGGGGAGAGGGTGTGAGTGAGAGACCCCACTAGCCCCAGACCATTCTCCAATGTTGTGAAAATACTGTGTTGCATGTAATAACGGCATCAAAATAAATTCTAGGCAACAACATGAACTCTAGGAAGTCTAATCTCTGCAACTTCACATCAATTGTAACTTAACCTATTGTTACTTAGTCTAACTTGATCATATTTTATTCGGTGTAAGGTAATAGTAAACACTGCTTCAACTGGAGTCAACGTCTATAATCAACATGTCTTAACAAACAGATAGAGAATGTGGTGAATGTGGGAACTGTATGACTACGGCTCGTGAGGGAGTTTTGTCAACAAACATGGAGGCTTTCACCACATGGCAGAGCAGAACTGGGTCAACAAGTTTGACAGGGCTGTACAAACCCAATTACCTCATAACCTGGTCACACACAGTCAGAGAGAGAGAGAGAGAGAGAGAGAGAGAGAGAGAGAGAGAGAGAGAGAGAGAGAGAGAGAGAGAGAGAGAGAGAGAGAGAGAGAGAGCGCTCCTCATTAAGGTCTAACTGGGACAGGTAAGTGCTGCTCTTATGATGCATGTCTCAGACACAACAACAGCCCCGTAATAAGACCTGGCTAGTAATAAGGCCCGTCTATGACAGCAACACACACACGCACACAAACAAGCACACGTGCGCATGCACGTACACACACACCCTGGCATAATTGTGTGTCGTTAGAACACACACCAGTCTAGGATGTAATGACAACAGTGACGTCAATCAAAGGATATTGTCTTTTGTTCTGCCAGAGAAGAGGGAGAGAGAAAAAGAGAAGCTGGCAACTCAAGAGGTTATTTGCTTCATCTGCTGCTTGAGAACAAATGAAGCGCTTTCTGGTATGTGAGAAAAAGGAGACAGGCCTGAGGCCACCGTGGGCCGCACATCACACTCTCCCACACTCTCAAATAAACACACACAAACACAATCCCAAACACACTCACACACACACTCTTACATGATGAGTTGTAATTCTACATAATCAATGCTGACCCAAAGATAATGTATGTAGAGTACGTACAGTGGGGCAAAAAAGTATTTGATCCCCTGCTGATTTTATAAGTTTGCCCACTGACAAAGAAATTATCAGTCTATAATTATAATGGTAGGTTTATTTGAACAATGAGAGACAGAATAACAACAACAAAATCCAGAAAAACGCATGTGAAAAATGTTATGAATTGAATTGCATTTTAATGAGGGAAATAAGTATTTGACCCTTCTGCAAAACATGACTTAGTACTTGGTGGCAAAACCCTTGTTGGCAATCACAGAGGTCAGACGTTTCTTGTAGTTGGCCACCAGGTTTGCACACATCTCAGGAGGGATTTTGTCCCACTCCTCTTTGCAGATCTTCTCCAAGTCATTAAGGTTTCGAGGCTGACGTTTGGCAACTCTAACCTTCAGCTCCCTCCACAGATTTTCTTTGGGATTAAGGTCTGGAGACTGGCTAGGCCACTCCAGGACCTTAATGGGCTTCTTCTTGAGCCACTCCTTTGTTGCATTGGTCATTGTCATGCTGGAATACCCATCCACGATCCATTTTCAATGCCCTGGCTGAGGGAAGGAGGTTCTCACCCAAGATTTTACGGGAATATGGTCTTGTAGCCCATTCCAGCCTTGTGTAGGTCTACAATCTTGTCCCTGACATCCTTGAAGAGCTCTTTGGTCTTGGCCATGGTGGAGAGTTTGGAATCTGATTGATTGATTGGTTCTGTGGACAGGTGTCTTTTATACAGGTAACAAACTGAGATTAGGAGCTCTCCCTTTAAGAGTGTGCTCCTAATCTCAGCTCGTTACCTGTATAAAAGACACCTGGGAGCCAGAAATCTTTCTGATTGAGAGGGGGTCAAATACTTATTTCCCTCATTAAAATGCAAATCAATTTATAACATTTTTCACATGCGTTTTTCTGGATTTTTTAGTTGTTTTTCTGTCTCTCACTGTTCAAATAAACCTACCATTAAAATCGTAGACTGATCATTTCTTTGTCAGTGGGCAAACGTACAAAATCATCAGGGGATCAAATACTTTTTTCCCTCACTGTATGCAGGATATTACCCACACACGTCAGCTAAGAAATAGGCCTATTCACCCCAAAACAGGATGCAGCAGGATTCAACTGGGGACAACGTTAACAAAGTACTGTATGTTGATAATAAACTTGCCTTATCTTATCTTATTCTACCGGTCACTTTTTGGACCCTGCACTATATATACAAAATGAATGGATTCGGATATAGAGCACACAGCCATGCAATCTCCATAGAAAAACATTGGCAGTAGAATGGCCTTACTGAAGAGCTCAGTGACTATCAACAAGGCACCGTCATAGGATGCCAACTTTCCAACAAGTCAGTTCGTCAAATTTCTGCCCTGCTAGAGCTGCCCTAGGTCAACTGTAAGTGCTGTTATTGTGAAGTGGAAACATCTAGGAGCAACAACGGCACAGTAGCGAAGTGGTAGGCCACACAAGCTCACAGAATGGGACCGCTGAAGCACGTAGCTCATAAAAATTGTCTATTCTCATTTGCAACACTCACTACCGAGTTCCAAACTGCCTCTGGAAGCAATGTCAGCACTAGAACTGTTCGGTGAGCTTCTTGAAATGCGTTTCCAGATCACCATGTGCAATGCCAAGCATCGGCTGGAGTGGTGTAAAGCTCACCGCCATTAGACTATATTACACAAATCCTGCCATAGTGTAGTATACATACATCCCGCCATAGTGTAGTATAAATACATCCCACCATATTGTAGTATACATACATCCGCTATAGTGTAGTATAAATACACCCGCCATGGTTTAGTATAAATACACCCCGCCATAGTGTAGTATAAATACATCCCGCCATAGTGTAGTATAAATACACCCCGCCATGGTGTAGTATAAATACACCCCGCCATAGTGTAGTATAAATACACCCCGCCATAGTGTAGTATAAATACATCCCGCCACAGTGTAGTATATATACATCCCCTCACGGTGTAGTATAAATACATCCCCCACGGTGTAGTATAAATACATCTCGCCATGGTGTAGTATAAATACACCCCGCCACAGTGTAGTATAAATACATCCCTACGGTGTAGTATAAATACATCCCCCCACGGTGTAGTATAAATACATCCCCCCATGATGTAGTATACATACATCCCCCCACGATGTAGTATAAATACATCCCCCCACGGTGTAGTATAAATACATCCCCCACGGTGTAGTATAAATACATCCCCCCACGGTGTATTATAAATACACCCCGCCATGGGGTAGTATAAATACATCCCGCTACAGTGTAGTATACATACATCCCCCCACGGTGTAGTATAAATACACCCCGCCATGGTGTAGTATAAATACATCCTCCATCCAGCAGTATGTACCTATCCTCTGTTGACATGATCATACTTGTGTCCCAAATGGCACCCTATTCCCTATACAGTATAATGCACTACTGTTGACCAGAGGCCTAAAAGTAGTGCACTACATACTGTACGGAATACCGTAGGGTGTTATTTGGAATGCATCTCATGTTTCTCCAGTACTGGAGTCAATCAGAGGATGAACCTCTGTGTGAGGCTAGCAAACCAACTACCTCTAACAGCAGAGGTAGTGTGGCTGATTTCATGCTGCCTGACTGGCTGGCTGTCCATGCTATGCACATTACATAACCTTTCGTCAGTCATTTGCTGTGAAGGAACCAGAGTTGAATAGGCACAATCCACTGGCTCGGGAGAGTGCATGAGTCACGCCCTGAGTCACGCCCCTGGGTCATAGCTACAGGCTAAAGGCTGTATAATTTTTTTATTTTAAACTATATAGTCATTGTTGCATTGAACACTACAAGAAAGGCGTAACAACTTACAGAAATGATAACAAAACGCTCAAACTAAGAAGGTCTGTACAGCAGTTATATTCAGTTATATGTAAATGTATAGCTACAGTATAATAAAAGTTCAGCACACAGATCATTTTAAGCATTACTGCCATCTAGTGCTGAAATAGGCATACTGTATCTGGTAGGACTAGGGACTTCAATCTGTATAGTTGAAGCGTTACAGATTGAGCTGACATATACAGCATTCACCGTGAATTCAGTCTCCACTAACGCGGGAATATTGCCTTTAAATTTCAATCACGCTGCAACGCTAAACTTCAGTGTTACAAATTGAACCGAGCCCTTAGTCATTTGATCCTGTGCTATTGGAATTCTCAAGCAGAAGTTCCCTTCATGGTAACCTGCAGTAGACTTAGCAATCCGATAGAATTAGGCCAAGCTAAGAATCCGAATATTCTAAAGTGACTTTATTGAATAGATTTTGTTAGCGATAAATAGGCCTCCCAACATGAGTTTATGATGCATATGGATGGCCCTATTCACGCTCACTATCAGTGCATAGTGTTATAAATAGGTTGACGTGAAGCTGCAAAGAACAGATGGTCAGCCCACTCAATCGACAGGTTGAGCTCCACCCATATCTATATAATGACACTCTGACATTTATCTTATGACTTGGTTATGGTACCGAGACGGACACCCTACATTACAGACACACGCCTGCACACATACACGCTCCCGCAAGCACACACGCATGCACACACACCACGCACGCACGTGCACACGTGCACGCACGTATGCACGCACACACACACACACACACACACTGCAGAGCCATATATATATAGAAAAAACCTGCTTTGATAATCATAATGCACATCTGATTACTTTGAGAGAGTGAATGGGGATAACAAGGTCTAAAACCCTGCAGAATTAGCACTAATGGGAAGAAAGTGTTTTGGCTATGAGCTTTAGAGCAACCAATAACCTGAATAATCCTCTGAATGGACTCGTCTTCCAGAACATGGAGTAAAGTGCAGGCTTTGGTGGAGCTCTCATTCCATTATTTGTCAAATATTTTACCCTTCTAATGGCACCAATCTCTATGTGCCTGTCTAACAGTAGACGTGTGGCTCCACACACACACAGACGCAGAATGTGTACTGTAGTTATCGACCAACACCTGTGCAACACTGGATCTACACAGAGCAAACAACAGAACTACAGAACCAGAGGCTGTTGGATCACTTATAAAAACCAAAGCCACAAAGCTATCACAGCCTGGCAACTGAGAAACAGAGCAATGACATTTTACATAACACTGTGGCGCGATTCAATGTGAACGCTGCTCTGGTTGTTAGGGTTGGCCCGGTGGAGAGAATGATCAGCAGGTAGGGCTCAGATAAGAGAGCGCACACACACACAAAATGATGAAGGGCTTTAAAGAGCTGTAACTGATGAATATAGTTGGCTAATAGAACTCAATCACACTCTCAACTTCCCCTCCCGTTTCCTCCCCTACCAATGCCTCAACCACTCAGTTGAAAAAGAACTAGGACAGTGCAAGAATCACAGCAACAATCCCATTCTAGTCCATGTCAAGCCTCAGTGTCTGTGACAAAACTGCACACTATAACCTGGGAATAATTACTATCCAGAAACATGACATAATGTTAGATGAATAACAAATAAAGATATTACTGCAGGAATGCACAGTCACAGTAGCCTACCCTCCATCCCCACCCCCCAGTGCCTGAGCCCCGGTCCCCACAGTTACCCTCTCCTCTTGGGCTTGATATCGATAGGCTTGTTGGTGGCGTATGGAGAGCCGTTGGAGCAGGCATGGCGGTAGCGTGCTATCCTTTCAAGTGACTCAGAGTTCGCTGGCAGACTCATCTTACTACACCTCCACACTCAACAGATAGCCTACGTACACTCACAGACGAAACATACACACACTTACACACTCACACACATACGTGTGAGGGACCACTCCCTTACAGAAGACACACACAGTAGAGAGAGACACATACACACTCATGCACACACACGCACCAGGGACGACACCCCTACTAGAGCTCCACTGGACATCTCCCCTCTAAGAGGCAAGATAAAAAGGAAAGAGAGACGGAGGGAGAAGCATGAGATAAGGCTAGCGAGAGAGAGAGAGAGAGAGAGAGAGAGAGAGAGAGAGAGAGAGAGAGACTAAATGATTGTGTGGAGGGGCGGGTACATGTTGCTACAGGCTAATACTTCACATGTGACTTACCTCAGAAACACATACAGTATGATAGCAGCGCTACTACTGTCTGTCTCTAAGTCTAAGTCTCTAAAACTGTTTAGCTCTACGGGCTTCTATGACCATCTGAGATAGCTAAGAAGATAATACTCACTCACTTCACTCACTCACTGGGAGAATCTCAATTGCATTTCAAATCAAATCAAATTTTATTTGTGACATACACATGGTTAGCAGATGTTAATGCGAGTGTAGCGAAATTCTTGTGCTTCTAGTTCCGACCATGCAGTAGTATCTAACAAGTAATCTAACAATTTCACAACAACTACCTTATACACACAAGTGTAAAGGAACGAATACGAGTATGTACATATAAATATATGGATGAGCGATGGCTGACCGGCATAGGCAAGATGCAGTAGATGGTATTGAGTACAGTATATACATATGAGATGAGTAATGTAGGATATGTAAACATTATATAAATGGCATCGTTTAAAGTGGCTAGTGATACATTTATTACATCCACTTTTTAATTATTAAAGTGGCTAGAGATTTGAGTCGATGGCCGAACGGCATAGGCAAGATTCAGTAGATGGTATAGAGTACAGTGTATACATTTAATATGAGTATTGTCGGATATGTAAACATTATATACAAAATAGTTTAAAGTGGCTAGTGATACATTTGTTGCATCCAATTTTCTATTATTTAAAGTGGCTTGAGATTTAAGTCAGTATGTTGGCAGCAGCCACTCAATGTTAGTGATGGCTGTTTAACAGTCTGATGGCCTTGAGATAGAAGCTGTTTTCAGTCTCTCGGTCCCAGCTTTGATGCACCTGTACTGACCTCGCCTTCTAGATGATAGCGGGGTGAACAGGCAGTGGCTCGGGTGGTTGTTGTCCTTGATGATCTTTTTGGTCTTCCTGTGACATCGGGTGGTGTAGGTATCCTGGAGGGTAGGTAGTTTACCCCCGGTGATGCGTTGTGCAGACCTCACTACCCTCTGGAGAGCCTTATGGTTGTGGGCGGAGCAGTTGCCGTACCAGGCGGTGATACAGCCCAACAGGATGCTCTCGATTGTGCATCTGTAGAAGTTTGTGAGTGTTTTTAGTGACAAGCCAAATTTCTTCAGCCTCCTGAGGTTGAAGAGGCGCTGTTGCGCCTTCTTCACCACGCTGTCTGTGTGGGTGGACCATTTCAGTTTGTCCGTGATGTGTACGCCGAGGAACTTAAAACGTTCCACCTTCTCCACTACTGTCCCCTCGATGTGGATAGGGGGGTGCTCCCTCTCCTGTTTCCTGAAGTCCACGATCATCTCCTTAGTTTTGTTGACATTGAGTGAGAGGTTATTTTCCTTAAACCCCACTCCGAGGGCCCTCACCTCCTCCCTGTAGGCCGTCTCGTCATTGTTGGTAATCAAGCCTACTACTGTAGTGTCGTCGGCAAACTTGATGATTGAGTTGGAGGCGTGCTTGGCCATGCAGTCATGGGTGAACAGGGAGTACAGGAGAGGGCTGAGAACGCACCCTTGTGGAGCCCCAGTGTTGAGGACCAGCGGGGTGGAGATGTTGTTTCCTACCCTCACCACCTGGGGCCAGCCCGTCAGGAAGTCCAGGACCCAGTTGCACAGGGCTGGGTGCACAATGGTGGCCCTCTTGAAGCATGTGGGAACAGCAGACTGGGATAAGGGTTGATTAAATATGTCCGTAAACACACCAGCCAGCTGGTCTTCGCATGCTCTGAGGACACGGCCAGGGATGCCATCTGGGCCGGCAGCCTTGCGAGGGTTAACACGCTTAAATGTTTTACTCACGTTGACTGCGGTGAAGGTGAGCCCGCAGGTTTTGGTAGCGGGCCGTGTCGTGGCACTGTATTGTCCTCAAAGCGAGCAAAGAAGTTGTTAAGTTTGTCTGGGAGCAGGACATCGTGGTCCGCGACGGGGCTGTTTTTCTTTTTGTAGTCCGTGATTGACTGTAGACCCTGCCGCATTCCTCTTGTGTCTGAGCCGTTGAATTGTGACTCTACTTTGTCTCTATACTGACGCTTAGCTTGTTTGATTGCCTTTCGGAGGGAATAGCTACACTGTTTGTATTCAGACATGTTTCTGGTCGCCTTACCATGGTTAGAAGCAGTGGTTCGCGCTTTCAGTTTTGCGCGAATGCTGCCATCAATCCACGGTTTCTGGTTGGGGAAGGTTTTAATAGTTGCTATGGGTACAACATCACCGATGCTAATGCTAACTCACTCACCGAATCAGCGTATACATAAATGTTGTTGTCTGATGCTGTCTGGAACATATCCCAGTCCACGTGCTCGAGGCAATCTTGAAGCGTGGAATCAGGTTGGTCGGACCAGCGTTGAACAGACCTGAGAATGGGCGTTTCCTGTTTTAGTTTCTGTCTGTAGGCTGGGAGCAACAAAATGGAGTCATGGTCAGACTTGCCAAAAGGAGGGCGGAGAATGGCCTTGTATGCGTTGCAGAAGTTAGAATAACAATGATCCAGGGTCGCACATTCGATATGCTGATAACATTTAGGGAGCCTTGTTTTCAGATTAGCCTTGTTAAAATCCCCAGCCACAATAAATGCAGCCTCAGGATATGTGGTTTCCAGTTTACAGAGTCCAATGAATTTCTTTCAGTGCCGTCGATGCGATTTCCTTGATTCATTGTGTCTTCTCTCCTCGCTTCCATCTCAAAACACTTTCTGACCTTCTCATCCAATGGGTTTTGAGAAGGAGGCGAGGAGAGAGGACCATTCCATTGAGATTCTCCCACTCACTCAGTGCTGTGATAGTCTACCCATAAGAGCTGTGATACCCAGATTCCAAAGCTAGGGGGTAGCAATGCACCATGCAGGGATTGCACTTGCTGTAACTCACCATTATATTGTCCTTGCATGAGCCTTATCAAAAACACCACCAGCACCACCATAAGAAACATACTGTATCACCGCCTAACATTTAGCTAATTGCTAAAATTGTTGACAGTTAGACTACCTGTTAGCTCCAAATCCTTCCCATAACCTCGATCAACAGCACGGAGAACTTGACATTTGCTATGGCTGCAAGCAATGACATTGATGCTTCATCTAATATTTTACCATAACGAAGGTGAATTGTTGCCAGGCTAATTTGGGTTTGTAATGAACATTCCTTCCGTTGCCAACAGGGGACAGTCTCTTCTAAGAAGTAGGGCAGTAAGAGCTGAACACCAAACGCACGTAACCAGACACACAACTGTGTGTTGTCTGTCATGGCTTCTGCCTAGTGCTCACAAAAGCAGAGCTAGCAGGTGACAACTGGTCCTTGGTGGCTATCCACTGCTTTAAAGTCAGAGATACAATAACAGATGCAACGATGCACATGTCTAAACACATCGTGATGCACACAGACACACACAGACATGGAGACACGGCACACACACGCACACCTGGCTGCCAAATCTGCCACAGACCATCACTGACTGCAACATTGTGAGCACTCAGGAATGGTGTTCGGCTGTTGTGTCGCAGGGCACACTGGTTGAATCAACGTTGTTTCCATATCATTCCAATGGAATTGCGTTGAACCAACGTGGAATAGACATTGAGACACGTGGAATAGACATTGAGGGGCGGCAGGTAGCCTAGTGGTTAGAGCGTTGGACTTGTAACCGGAGGGTTGCAAGTTCGAATCCCCGAGCTGACAAGGAAAAAAAAAAAATCTGTCGTTCTGCCCCTGAACAAGGCAGTTAACCCACTGTTCCCCGGGCGCCGAAGACGTGGAAGTCGATTAAGGCAGCCCCCCGCACCTCTCTGATTCAGAGGGGTTTTTTTTTTTTTTCAACATTTCGGTTGAAGGCATTCGGTTGTACAACTGACTAATAATGGTGACTTTGACTTTGAATTGACGTCTGTGCTCAGTGGGCTGCTATCAGAAATATGGTCCTGTGTGGCTCAGTTGGTAGAGCATGGCACTTGCAACAGCAATATTGTGGGTTTGACTCCTGCTTGGCCCACCCATGTGTGTCCTACTGTAAGTCTCTGGATAAAACTGTCTGTTAAATTACATATATTATTAAATAAAGACATTCAATAGCTCACCAGAGAGAAAGAGCAAAAGGGAGAGAGTGGTGACAGACACAGAGGGAGAGACAGTGTGCTGGAGGGAGTTAGAGTGAGACAGTGGACACCTAATTGGCCAGGCTGTCTCAGAATGTGTCAGTGTGATTGGCTTATGAGGCCCAGAGTGCTACAGCCCAGGGTCACAGACCTCATTCGGAGCTTAGAAACGGTTCACTGGGAATATCTCAATTGAATATTCCTTGCGTCCTCCCTTCATTCTCCTTGTTTCCTTCTCAAAGCCCATTGGACAAGAAAGCCAGAGGTTCCTTCTCCTCCAATGGGATTTGAGAAGGAAACGAGGAGAGAGGAGAGAGGATGCTAGGAGTATACAACTGAGATCTTCTCAAGGTCACCTGCGACAGATCAACAGGAGAGAGAGAGTGAAGGAAGAAGGGAGTGAGTAACTGAGAATGGAAGAGCGAGAGAAAAGGGGGAGAGCAAGAGAGTGTGATTAAATCAGAGAATAAGAGAAAAGAAGAGGGAGGGAGTGCACCGGTGTGTTATTCTCTCTCCCTCTGCTCCTAAATGGCCTTTTCATACTTCCTGTGTTCCAATCCCCAACTGTACCCTTTCAGAGATCTGTATATAATGACTAGATGCTCATGTCTGCGCCCTAACAATGGGAGTCGTTGTCCCAAAGGCGGGAAGGCAGGCGACAAGCTTAGGTCCAAAATAAGCCCATAGAAATGCATTAGGCTTATTTTGGACCGATTTGGATGAGAATGAAACCTCTCGCTCTACCTCTTCCTCTCTGACCCTATTACCCCTTCACCAGGCCCCATCGCGAACCCAACAAACAGGGCATTACTGTACTGTCCAACCTACTGACAAATCAGGCTCAAATAAAGGGTTTTGGGTCTTTGAATACAGAGCCTTGGGAATACATTCACTTCTCATACTGACTCATTAACAAAGGTGGTGTAGAGAAAGAGAGTGAGAGAGGGCACCCACTCCGCCCTCTACCGCAGAGAAGGCCAGGTGGGTTCAAAAATAGCTTAGATTGGATGCCTGCCTCACATGTACAATCAGCACACAACCCAGTTCAGTGCTGAGTAACATACAGTGCCGAGTGAAAGTCTACACACCACTTGCACAGTCTTCACATTTTGCTGCCTTAAGATTACATCTAAAAAGGGATTACACTTGATTTTATTCCTACCGATCTAGCGATTACAGCCTTGAGTCTCCTTAGGTATGACGCTACAAGCATGGCGCACCTGTATTTGGGGAGTTTCTCACATTCTTCTCTGCAGCTCCTCTCGAGCTCTGTCAGGTTGGATGGGGAGCGTCGCTGCACAGCTATTTTCAGGTCTCTCCAGAGATGTTCGATCGGGTTCAAGTCCGGGCTCTGGACGGGCCACTCAAGGACATTCAGAGACTTGTCCAAAGCCCCTCCTGCATAGACTTGGCTGTGTGCTTAGGGTCGTTGTCCTGTTGGAAGGAGAAGATTTGCCCCTAGTCTGAGGTCCTGAGCGCTCTGTAGCAGGTTTTCATCAAGGATCTCTATGTACTTTGCGTTGTTCATCTTTGCCTCTATACTGACTGGTCTCCCAGTCCCTGCCGCTGAAAAACATCCCCACAGCATGATGCTGCCATCACCATGCTTCACCGTAGGGATGGTGCCAGGTTTCCTCCAGACGTGACGCATGGCATTCAGGCCAAAGAGTTTCATCTTGTTTTCATCAGACAAGAGAATCTTGTTTCTCATGGTATGAGAGTCCTTTAGGTGCCTTTGGTCAAACTCCAAGCGGGCTGTCCCGCCAGGCCACTCTACCATAAAGGCCTGATTGGTGGAGTGCTGCAGAGATGTTTGTTCTTCTCGAAGGTTCTCCCATCTCCACAGAGGAACTCTGGAGCTCTGTTAGAGTGAACATCGGGTTCTTGGTCACCTCCCTGACCAAGACCCTTCTCCCCCGATTGCTCAGTTTGGCCAGGCGGCCAGCTCTAGGAAGAGTCTTGGTGGTTCCAAACTTATTCCATTTAAGAATGATGGAGACCACTGTGTTCTTGGGGACCTTTAAAGCTGCAGTGCTCTACGTACAAGTCCTTCGACCTCATGGCTTGGTTTTAGCTCTGACATGCACTGTCAACTGTTGGACCTCATTTAGACAAGTGTGTGCCTTTCCAAATAATGTCCAATCAATTGAATTTACCACAAGTTTACTCCAATAAAGTTGTAGGAACATCTCAAGGATGATCAATGGAAACAGGATGGACCTGAGCTCAATTTCGATTCTCATAGAAAAGGATCTGAATGTAAAATATATATTTTTTATAGATTTGAAAACATTTCTATACACCTGTTTTCACTTTGTCATTCTGGGTTTTTAATTTAATCCATTTGAGAATAAGGCTGTAATGGAAAAAAATCTTGGAAAAGGGAGGGGGTCTGAATACTTTCCGAATGCCCTGTACTACAAATGATAGAAAATGTTTCTAATTAATAATTTATTGCGTATGTCTAATACTTGGTAGAACCACATTTGGCAGCCATTACAGCTGTAAATCATTTTGAATACGATTTTACCAATTTTGGAAAACTCCTAGTGCAACACATTGTTTATCCATTGTTTTTGTAAAAAAAATTCAAGCTCTGTAAATGTGGTTGGGACTCATTGGTGGACAACAATATTCCAATTATGTCTCTTATTTTCCATCAAATTTAAGTCAGGACTGAGACTGTATCACATAACACCAATTTAATTGTCATTCTGTTGTGTCTTTGGCATTAGCATTTTGTGTAATTTTCCCACTGTGACATGTTTCCCCCCAAAAAAATGTGTCCCCTTTTTCGTGATTACGACCTTGGCAAATCGCTGCAACTCACCAACGGGCTCGGGAGAGTTGAAGGCATCGAGTCATGCGTCCTCCAAAACATGACCCGCCAAGCTGCGCTTCTTAACACCCGCTCGCTTAACCCAGAAGCCAGATGCACCAACGTGTCGGAGGAAACACTGTTCAACTGACTATTGAAGTCAGCCTGCAGGCGCCCGGCCCGCCAACAAGGAGTTGCTAGAGCGCAATGAGCCAAGGAAAGAGCCAAGGAAAGACCCCCCCGGCCAAACCCTCCCCTAACCCGGACGATGCTGGGCCAATTGTGCGCCACCTTATGGGACTCCAGGTCATGGCCAGGCTCAGAAGGCCTTCCTTCAAATTGTTTTTACCTGTGCTTTTGTCATTTCATATTTATTTTGATCCTGACAAACACCACAGACCCTGCCGGTGACAAGCATACCCATAACATGATGCTTCCACCACAATACTTGAAAATACATTTCTCTTTGAAAATGGGGAGTAGGTTGTGTAGATGAATATGGAAAATGCTAACTGTGCCAGGGGTGTCTAGACTTTCACTACGCACTTGGGGAGGACCATCCTCCTCAGTGAATTTCATAAAAATAGTAAAACATTAACATCAGTGGAGGCTCCTCTGAGTACATTGACTTCAATACAAAACCTAGGAGGCTCATGGTTTTCAACCCCTTCCAAAGACTTACACAGTAATTATGTCGACTTCCGGAGGACGTCCTCCAATCAGAGCTCTTGCAGCATGAACTGACATGTTGTCCACCCAATCAAAGGATCAGAGAATTAATCTAGCAGTGAAAGTACAAGCTATAGATAGCTAGCACTGCAGTGCATAAAATGTGGTGAGTAGTTGACTCAAAGCGAGAGACAGTTTTGAACAAATTAATTTCTTCCAAAATTAAGGAGAAGCAAGAGAGAGAGAGCAAGAGAGAGAGAGCAAGAGAGAGAGAGCAAGAGAGAGAGAAATTTCTATATTTTGTAGTAAATATATATTTTTTACTTTCATTTACTTAGCTAGCAATGCAGCTAGTTAGTTTAGCCTACTCAAACACCCGGTTGAAACAGAGGGCTGCTATGTTAGCTAGCTGGCTATGGCTATCCAACACTGGAACTTGTCCAAGTCAAGGTACGCTTTTGGTTTTATATGTGGCTGCTAAATCTGTGTTTGAGTGTGATCAGGGGTTCATTCCACTGATTCTGTTGAAAAACAATTCTGAAAAGGAAGCAAACAAAACGAAACGGGGATAAACATACCTGAATTTGTCCATCAGAAACTCTTGTTTGCAACTGTTGGACTAATAATTACAACCTAGATCAGCTGGATGCAGGCACTGTCTGTCACCTTGATTACTCTAATTTCTCTCGACCTGACCTAATTTCTCTCGACCTGCACCTACATTGTAAACTTTCATTTGTAGGCTAGGTTGTAGCAACCTCATGATAGGTATATGGAAAATTAATGTAATAGCCTAAACATATCGATGTTACGTTGAGCTGGGTGAATGGAATATGAATGACAGTCATCCAATATGCTGTAATAGAAATAAGGCCATGCTTGAAATGGAAACCTTATGGAAAATTTTCCAAGTGACGGGTATCAAAAAGCTTTTGAGGGAACCGAAAGTTCTGGACTAGAAATCCACTCTAGTGTACCCTTTGCGTTGTCCAGGTGACCAGGTTCTTTCGGTCCTCTTTATCTTTAAGCTCTCCTTCCAGATTAATGTTTGTAAATTTGTTTCCATGGTTGCAGAATGACAGAATTCTTAAGTGCAGGTAGGTCCTGATAACCAATCAGGCCTCAGTTGCTAGGAGACAGCCTCAGGTTTAATAATCACTCATTTAATGAGACAATGTAATGGGAAAATGAATGGGTATGACCACCAGGCTTCTCCCCAAGCCTTATTGTGGTAAAATCTACAGGAAATGATATGCGATATAAGGAGTGTATAAAAAGATCAGAATGAATGAGAATGGAGTATTCCCATCCATTTAGGTGTCATGGAACAATTTTCAACAATCATCTACAAGACATGATGAATGACACAAATATACAGTTATCAATATTTTCTGAAGATGTACCCAAGTAAAACAGGTTTCCTGAAGAGAACAATATGTGAAAAGCACAAACACTTGGACAACATCCATGGACAGTTCATGACTATTCTACCTGCCATGGCTACGTTTACACAGGCAGCCCAATTTTGATGTATTGTTTTGTCTTTTGAAAAAGATCTGATGTGAAAAGATCTGATGTGATTGGTCAAAATATATCAGAATTGTAAACACAGCCATTAAGTTGGATGTTTCAGTGAGGAGCTAAGCTGGATGATCTCTCAGGGCTCTATTTTAACAAACTTAACGCAATGGTCAATCTTAGCACTGGCAGTAGCACTATAAGTTTGAGGTTGAGTCAGAAATATTTTAGCTATTTTCACAACCGGAATTATAGGCGCAGTAGCTGGCAGTGGCGCGAAATGGCTGCGTTTTGATGAATAAACAAGTGGTGGATCTGTCTGCCTACCCACATCCATACCGACACATACAGTCAGAGCTGGCCCTAGCCTTTTTGGGGGGCCCTAAGTTACATTTTGTTTGGAGGAGGGCCCACTTTGCAAGCAAAACATTTTAGCAGCCCCTCCTCTTGACAGCAGTTTTTTTGTTGCAGTTTTAACGTAAGTTTGCTGCAATTCTACACATTTTGCCATGGGGCGGAGAGAAGATTTAGCAATTTTATAAAAAATGTCATGCAATTCTACTCATTTTGGGGGGTCCCTAAAATCAATGGAGGCTTCCCCGGTTGGTAATTTGACCATGCTTACTACAAGTTTAGATAGCTGGTTATAGGCTAATTGAGTGACTATCAGTGACTGACATAGCAAGTTTTTGTATATATTTTCTGGAAATTGACACATAGACACAGCTCAGAGGACACCCTCAAAAGCTCCATCAGCAGCAGATTTTTATTTAGATCGGAAAATGAATGTGTTTATGCAACAAATGTTAGTGCATTGAATCGTATCACATTGAACCGAATCGCATCGAGTCGGTCCTCTAATCAAACCAAATTTAACCCAATTGTTTCAAACTAAAACATATCGTTCCTGTATCGTATCGGAGCCCATGTATCTATATCGAGTCGTCTTGAAAGGGAAAGATGCACATCCCTACTAGGCTATTAAGGCCTAAAAAACGTGTATTAGTGTTGCACTCGGTACTTTTGCCAAATGTGTCTCACGTGATTGAGAGGATCAAGTCTGACTAGCCCCTTTATAGCGCAAAGAGCAAATTTCCTGCTCCACTTACTCGTTCATTTCTAGAGCTGTCTGAGCAGCATTGTTAGCTCCCCACTCATGCTGCACAAACTTGAATAATGACACACAGCATGTAGAAATGTTGAAACTGTTCATTAGGCCGACTGTTCTCAAAACAATATCCATACAGGCTAGACCACTTTTACAATGCAAGACAATAGCTTCCAGCTTGAATTGTAGGCTAACTTTCCGTGCTAGCTTACAGCTGAAGCAAACATCGATTCACTACCCTAGTACTTTGTTTGTGATAATATGCTAACCGTAACACCAAATATGCTGATTTCAAAGCTTATTGCCTCCAAAAACTATTAATTCATATCATCTCCCTTGCCACCAAAAACTCATTCATCTCCCTCACCTCCCGTCTGGTTTCCACTACCTAGATTCCATAGCCACAAAGTCAGATTCCACAGCCATGTTCTGCCTTGCCAATGACATAAGCATTTCTTAAAGAGACAGCACACACTTTTATAAAATAATAGATTGCTTCTTCTATGCAAATGTTGTTGATCAGCTTAATAAAATAATATGTTCTCCTTGCAGTTGCCAATAAAATAAGTCCTACATTGAAAGGGATAGTTCGTAATCTGTAGCCCCATGAAATCAGCTAAAATCAGCTCAATAACTCAATGCATGCACTCACTCGTATTGAATAATATGCATTCACCTGCATTGTGAATAGACCTAGGCTACATCCTGATTTACCCAGTATGAATAGAGATGTACCATTCATTTTAAAAAAAAACAAAGTCAAATTGATTTAATGACTGTATAATTGATTCATTAATGCATACATGCTGTACATCTTTTGGGGCCAATTTTTTTTTTTAACTCTAAAGATTACCAACGATTGAACAGAGAAGTAGCGTATTTATTTGTCTGGATAGTGCCATTCTGTGACTTTGGCTAATACGCCTTCTTTTGTTATTGTTGTGGTATTGTTTTGGTATCGAGTATTGTGATTCTAAACCTGGTATTGGTGTCGAAGTAAAAATGTGTGTAATTTGACAACCCTACAGTGTGTAATTGTAATCAAATTCGAATAAAAATTTAACAATGACTTGTTTTAAATAGGCTATGTCTAAATACAGCTACAGGCACCATAGTGTAATTGCTCCCTGTGGGCGTACACTATAGTACAGACAGGGCAACTTAGACTATGGAGGGTTTTACGCACATCCCAACTTTTCACAAGTGCTGGACAAAGATCCAATATAAATATTACACTGCTCCCAAATGTAATGTTTTATAAACATCATGGAACCATCTTACAGATCATATTTGCACTTCTCCAGAAATATCAGACGAAATTGCACAGCATTCAAATTAAACGAAAAACAATCAATCGTTTTTTTAAACCAACAACAATATTTCTAAATAGGATAGGGTCAGAAGCAAGATATCATAAATCCTTGTCCTATCCACTGAAGATAGACACAAGGTCATAAAGCCTGCCTATTTCTAAAATTTTTCTATAAGAAATTTGATTGTAAACCTAACCTTAACCACACTGCTAGCCTTATGCCTAACCCTAATCTTAACCTTAAATTAATCACATCATTGTTTTCGCGAGACTGCGTGGTATCAAGAATCCTCACGACCAAGTGAAGAATCTTGTAGTGTGTGACACCTGTCTGTGCCACACTGTTTAGTGTGTATATCACTACGTTGGCAAGACAAAAAAAAATTATACAGGAAGACGTTGTTCAATGTGAGAGGCTCAGTGATTTTGGGATTTTGAAAATCGTGTAGTTTTTTTCTTTATGATAATGCTTGGGACCGGTTAGTGGTAGTTTTGTGATAATTTCACTGTGATTTAAATGTTTTTTTTTTTTTGGTTAGTGATGTTTTCTAAACATGAACGAAATTACATTTTCAAGACACGTAACTTTTAAAATACAGAAACCATCCCCGTATGATGCATTTTGCATCCTATGATGCAAAACACAGCATCATAGGATGCAAAATGCCTCATACGGGGATGGTTTCTGTATTTTTGGGACGGTGTCAACAATGGACTGATGAAACAAATACCAAAATAGTTTTCCTTTAAGGGATGCTATGCTTTCTTGATTTTTTTTTGTTTGATACAATGTTTTGGAAGATTGTTGGTCCCTCTGAAGGCCTAGGTCCTATAATCACAGTTCACCACTGCGTTACCGCTAAGACCAGCTTTTGGTGAGCCTTGAATATCACCAGTGGCGCATGTTTTTAAGGACACAACTAAAAATGTTCCACCATCCCACCTCAGCGCAAGCGAGCTGATATACAGTAAGTCTGGTAAAAAAATATATAGAGATGTTTTATTGTCACATACACAGGATCGGTGTAGTAAATGTGTTTTTTTTACAGAGTCGGCCATAGTAGTACAGCGACCCTGGAGCAAATTAGGGTTAAATGCCTTGCTCAAGGGCACATCGACAGATTTTTCACCTTGTTGGCTCTGGTATTTGAACCAGCAAACTTTAAGTTACTGGCCCAACACTCTAACCGCTAGGCTACCCATCGCCCTATTAACCCTGGCGCCAGTGACACTAGCGCTGCCTTAACGCCAGCCAAATTGAGCCTTCAGTCTCTACACTGACTCATTGGTTCACAAAGCAAATAGGCTCACAAGTCAAAAGGTTTTCCAGACTTCAAATGTATTTATTAACCTTTATTTAAACAGGGAGTCACATTGATATAAAACTATTTTACAAGAGAGCCCTGTATACATTTACAAATGAAACACAATACATAAATAAAACAACAGCCCTACATATACATTGCAAATAAAACCCACTATAATAAAACACACTATAATAAAACACATAATAAACAACATTAAATATATTTAAGAAAATCAATCGCATTCAGTAACATAAAAGTCTCCAATCAATAATTGAAAATGCCTGAAAGGCACCAGAATATCTAATTGCACGGAATTCTGTGTATTGTTCCACAAATAATGGGGAAAAAACGAATAGCTGATTTTCCTAATTCTGTGGAGACCAAAGGGATCTCCAGAGCTATCCATCCCTGGGTTTGGTAATTTGTATGTCTAAAATTAATCAATGAAGTCATGTACAGAGGAAGTTTCTGCAAGACTGCTTTGTAAATAAATAAAAGAGAGTACAGCTCTCTTCATACAGACAGAGGTCCATCCCACATGTTTGTAAAGAATACAATGGTGAGTCCTAAAACAGTCCCCAGTGGTAATAAATACTGAGTCCAATGGTTTAAAAAATAGAGGCTTTCGCGTGCATATAAATAATATTACCATAGTCTATTACAGGGAGAAGCGTTGTTTGAACAATCTTCCTTCTATTTTCAGAACAGGACTGATTTATTTCTATATAAAAAACAATCATAGATCTCAGCATATTTGTCAAGTTTTCAATGTCTATTTCAAAAGACAACTTGTCATCAATCCAGATACCCAATTAATTATAGTGAAAAACATTCTCCATTTAGGCTCCATTTGGAGTGCAAATACGCAAGTCCTGAGGGTAAACATTACGAGATCTAGAGAACATCATGAACTTGGTTTTATTTCCATTTAACACTAATTTAAGATCAGTAAGGGATTTTTGGATTGAGTCAAAATCATGCTGAAGGTCACAAATGGCCTGCTGCACTGAAGAGGCACAGGAGTAAACAACTGTGATATCTGCATAGAGATGAATGTTACAGGGGTTAACAGTATTTCCAATGTAATTTATATACAACACTGGCCCCAAAATCGATCCCTGGTGTACCCCTTTAAGCACTTCAAGAAATTCTGATTTTACAGTGTCTATCATAATGGCCTGGGTTCTGTCACTAAGATAATTCTGAAACCACAAACAGGAATCAGTGCCAAGGCCTAACACAGACAACTTCCTCAATAAGACAGAATGATCAACTGTATCAAAAGCTTTTGACAAATCTATAAATATGATGGGACAAGCGTAACACACTAAGGGATTAGGCAAACGACAGCTCTCTCTCTCTGTGTGTGTGTGTGTGTGTGTGTGTGTGTGTGTGTGTGTGTGTGTGTGTGTGTGTGTGTGTGTGTGTGTGTGTGTGTGTGTGTGTGTGTGTGTGTGTGTGTGTGTGTGTGTGTGTGTGTGCGTGCGTGCGTGCGTGCGTGCAAACAAGTGTGTGTGTAACAGAGGTGTGAAACAAAACCAGTCATACCCATGAATATGAGAAAAGCAGACGCAGACAGGCGTACAGTACAGTAATCTCACTCAGTGTCTCCCAGGAACACATGTAACCACCATGGCTCTCTGAGTCTGCCATGCTCAGACACAGTCCTGCAGTCAGTGCCCAGGGATAGACAGAATCCTAGTATGCACAAAACAACAAGACTAGTGTGCCAACACACAACATAAAAAAAGATGATAATACCAACAGCTCTGCAACTACAATATATGAAGAGGAAATGAGCAGACAAAACAGGGGGTAGTGTCTTACCACTGTGATGTCCTCACAGGAAACATATTTGATTGTCTCTGGGAGAAGCACATGGAGCACCAGTAAGCTGTTTACAGGTCAAATCCAATATCAACTCAACACCACTCTGACACATCACAGCTAATGGGATGCAAAGTGTCAAGATGGATGGATTTGATTTGATCTTATTAGGATCTGTTTTAGCCCAAGGGCTAGTCTTTCAAGAGTCCTTAAGAAATGGAAAAAAACATACATCAATTGGAAAAACATCATAAGCAAAGTAAAAGCACAAAAACACAAACAAAGATTCACATTCCTATTACCTACACATATTTTTGTCAAAAGCTTTTGATTCATTCTATCTTATTGAGGAAGTTGTGTGTGTTAGGCCTTGGCACTGATACCTGTTTGTGGTTTCAGAATTATCTTAGTGACAGACACACACACCCACACCCACACCCACACCCACACCCACACCCACACCCACACACACACACACACACACACACACACACACACACACACACACTGCAGAGCCAGCACATGCCTGTGCTAATAGGTTTAGTCTGGCACCCCTCTCAGTGATGTCAGAGTAATCCCTCTTTAAAACCCTGATGACATCATCACAGCGTAGTGTCACCGCATGTGTTTGGGAGGTGGGAGAGTGAGTACGGGCATATGGGCACAGACAAAGTGTGTGTGCTTGTGTGTAAGGGGCTGCCACGATCAAGGATTCCCGAAGATCCCAAAATAATCTGGAGATTAGCCTGGTTAAGCTGTTCTCCCAACAGAATATAGAGCACCAGGGCCAACATGGTGATCATAATAATACAACGACACAAAAGTAATTGTAATCATACTCCGTCATAAGCTGTGTTGTTGTCATAAACATGACAACAGGGTCATCATCCTTAGAGGTCCTATGTTTTTATGCAGTTGAGCACCTTATAATAGATGTTGTGATGTCACACCCGAGTTCTAATATGTAATTCTAAGTGTAACACAGCTATATACTGTACACTCACTGGACAGTTTATTAGGTACACCACCCCGTTCACAAAAATGTATCGCTCCTACAGGCAGTGAGTCACGTGGTGGTGGCTTGCTATATAAAGCAGGCAGACAGGCGTCTATGCATTCTGTTACACTTCGGATGCTCTCGAGTGGCGCGGCGGTGTAAGGCACTGCAAGAAGTGTCATTACAGTCCTTTGTTCAAATCCAGGCTGTATCACATCTGGCTGTGATTGGGAGTCCCATAGGACGGTGCACAATTGGCCCAGTGTTGCCTGGGTTTGGCCGAGGTAGGCCGTCATTGTAAATAAGTTTTGTTTTTAACTGACTTGCCTAGTTAAATAAAGGTTAAACGATCGTTGGTGCCGGGCACGCTGGATCCAGTATTTCAAAACGTCCGTCCTCCTGGGCTTTTCACACATGACAGTGTCTAGGGTTTACCGGGAATGATGCGACAGACAAAAAACATTCAGTCAGCGGCAGTCCTGTGGGCAAAAACAGCTTGTTGACAAAAGAGGCCGAAGGAGAATGGCAAGAATCGTGCAAGCTAACAGGCGGGGCACAAACAGACAAATAATGGCGCAGAACGGCACCTCAGAACACACAACTAGTCGGTCCACAGATGGGCTATTGCAGCAGACAGCCACAACGGGTTCCACTCCTATCAGCTAAAAACAAGAAGAAGCGTCTCCAATGGGCACGCAAACAAGCTGTACAAACAAAACGGAAACGACACAAGACGTCTTACTTAGTTAGCTAATGGGGTTCCAGTCTGCCGTGAAGCATTCATCCATGTATACGGGTAAGAGTCTAGCTACATTTTCAGATATGATACATTTCTAACTTTGTCAGAAAGTTGTTTTCATTGCAAGTTAAACCGTACTGTTAGCTAGCTAGCAAGCGTCAGCTTGCTGGCTAGATAGCTAACGTTACATGTATGATCTGTGTAGTAATATTTTTCATAACTCAGAAAGCCATTTGCAATCCTAGTTATAGCCTAACGTCATCTAGCTAGCTAACATTGCACATAGTTGGTTAGCTTTAGCTACCTGAAGATTCATTTCATGACAATCCGTTTGTATCGCTAGTAGTATGGGTTGGGATTCTGGTTCATTATTTAGCTAGCTAGCTACATGTCTAAACAAAAGACTGATTACGTGACCCATCAAGTTAGCCAGGTGTGAAATTGTTAGATTACTTGTTAGATACTACTGCATGGTCGGAACTAGAAGTACAAGCATTTCGCTACACTCGCATTAACATCTGCTATCCATGTGTATGTGACAAATAACATTTGATTTGATTTGTTTGTGGTGATTACGGTCATCTATTCTATTTCATTGAAAATATGTATATGTCTAGACAATAGTGATTCATCCACTTTGCTAGACGTGGATGGGGAGTAGTTATATAATTTATTTCACATGACCCGTCAATTTAGACAAGTGTGTCTGGGTAAGCATCATCTAATATTGATAAAGTAACTATAGAATACAAATTCTATTTTTTATATTGCTACTATGCAAATATGCAAGTAACCATTTCACTGTACTGCACCTTCTGTATCCTGTGCATGTGACAAATAAGATTGTATTTGATATAGTGTGTGTTTACCAGAGACAGTAAGAACAACATGACCTGCATCAAAGTCAGATGAGGATATAGGCCAAGGACTAGATGGTGTATTTTTTTACCTGGAGTTTTTCTTTATTGTAGGCTACTACTTTCACCACTTTTAGTCTTGAAGTCTTTGGTTGTTTACTACACTACCTTACTCACATGTGAATCACTGAAGAGATCTGTGGGGCTTAAGAGGGTGTGAACAATGTTGAAAAGGTATAGACAAAGAGCTGTCCAGGACAGATCCACTTGAGGCCAAGATTCAGCCTCCTGGCCAGGTTTTTTGTTCCGAATCTAACCCCAAGCACAAATCAAAATCCAGAAATAAATTGTTAATTGACCACCAAATGAACATTTTACAATGGCCATCAATCTCAGTCTCCGGACTTAAAAGCCACTGAAAACCTGTGGTTTGAATTGAAGAGGGCAGTCCATAAGCGCAGACAAAGGATATCAAGGATCTTGAAAGATTATGTATGGAGGTATGGTCTAAGATCCCTCCCAATGTGTTCTCCAATCTCATAAAACATTCTAGAAAAAGGCTCACTGCCATTATCCTCACAAGGTGAGGGATTGAAAGATATTGAAAACAGGGGTGCCAATAATTGTGAACCAAATCTTTTTGAGATTTGTTTTTATTACTTGTTTAAAAAATCTCTTTCGCTGAGCAATTGTATTAGTATAAATATATATTTTTTTTAATTGATCATACAGTACAATATGTCTCACTATTTGTATCATTTATTTTATACAGTCTTTCTTGCTCATCTTTATCAAGGGTGCCAATAATTATGTACCTGACTATAGCATTAGCCCTCTGATGCTGTATTATGGTTATATCATGTCTACATGTTTGGGGAAGGAAAAGGGGATTGCGCACCTAAATGCATACAACCGAAACGTGTCTACTGCATTTAACCCAAATCCTCTGAATCAAATCGGTTCGGGGGGCTGCCTTAATCGACGTCCACGTCATCGGTGCGGACTCCTTCTCTGATGATAAGCCAAGATAAGCTTCTCCGTCCATTGTTGTCATCATACTGATCCTAATCACCTTGTTCGTCATAAGCAATAGGCCTCTATTGTTGCTGTTCTCATAAACATTTTCTGCAGGTGAATCCTAATGTGATTAGCCCAGTGATGTAACACTCAGGCCAAGGGATAGAAACAATCGGACGATACAGACGTCAGTATAACAGATCAGCTGAACGATCCATTGTTCACATTCATTCCCAAATTACCTAAATTCACAAACAAGTAGGCCGCCTACCCTGAAGGGCTGGGACAAGAGGGATGACCATTAGGCCTATTGTTTGGAAAGTTCTGCTTTGCCCTGATTTGACTCAATTTGGGTTGCAAAATTCCTGTAACTTTCCCAAAATTCCCAGGTTTTCCATAAATCCTGGTTAGAATACCGGATATAGGCTATACGATACCTTTAAAGTTATCAGAATGTTGTAACTAATCAGAACCCCAGGTCATTGCCCAGGATTGTTCTCCTGCAGCATAATCACACCTTTTTGTTTTATTACTTACTTACTTAGGTCATCGACGAATCGCCTCCATCCCTTTCGGTCTTTTGCCCTCCACTCCAGGCGTTGCCATGTCAGACCCACAACCTTAATCTCTTGCTCTGTGCTTCGTCTCCAGGTAGTTCTAGGTCTTCTTCTTTTGCGAGTGTGTGACCTATCCAACTCTACTTTCTCCTCTTGAGTTGTTCTGCTATTGATTCTTGTTTAGTAGTTTTCCACAGCTTGATGTTGCTGATGATATCTGGCCAGTGGACTCCCAGAAGGTGTCTGAGACAGTGGTTGGGGAATGCTTGCAATTTGTTCAGTGTGTTAGTGGTGGTTCTCCATGCATCAGATCCGTACAGAACAATGTGTTGAATGCTGTTCTTGCTTTACTAATTCTTGCTTTGACATCTTAATCTGTCCCTCCATCACACTACCTACTGTAGATAGGTGGATCTATCTACCTCCTCTAGTTGGTTGTTTTCCATGGTTATGCGTGTGTTGTTTTTATTGTTGATCCTCATGATTTTGGTTTTCGGGGGGTTGATCTTAAGTTCAACGTAGCTACTATTGTTTCTAGAGCAGTGGTTCTCAACTGTTTTTTCCTCTGGACCCAATTTCAACCAGGTTGTCTCAGTCGCGATCCAATATTCACACTGCCATTTCTTTTGTTGCCAAAATGCAATCTGGAAAACTATGTTTAATGCTATATTGATAGTAAATGTACCTACATGACAAGGCAACGATAGTTCAACCTTTTTCATTGTCAATAATTCATTTTTTCCCATATTCTTGATGAAGAATGTTAAACTCACTGGTTTTAGACCACAAATCAAACAAATACGCTAAATAGCGCTTCTAATAACTCTATATTGAAAAAACTGATTTAAGAAAAAATATGAAATTGTTACAAAATATAAGTTCATTATAATTTCTACACACTTTCTACCTGGTTTTAGTCGTTTAAATTTGTATTTAGAATTTTTTTTCTCAGACCCATTCAAAACCTCCCGCAAGCCAAATTTGGGATGCGACCCACCAGTTGAGAATCGCTGTTCTGGAGTATGAAATTGTTGTCTATCTGCTAGTGAGTGTGTGCTAATAGTACCAAATCATCAGCCAAGTCTAGATCCTCTAGCTGTTCGGTCAGGCTCCACTGAATACCGGTTTGATTATTGGTTGTTTGTTTTATGATCCAGTTGACGCAAAGAAGGAAGAGGAAGGGAGAGGGCAGGCAGCCCTGCCGCACCCCATTAAGGACTTGGACCTTTTCTGTTGGACTTCCTTCATGATGGACTTGACATTGCATTCCTTGGTAGGTGTGCTTAATGATGTTGATGAATTTGGGTGGGATTCCATATTGTGCCATACTTTTTCACAGCTTCTCTCAGTCTATACTGTCAAAGCCTTTTCAAAGTCAATGAAATCAACGTTTTTGTTTCATTACATCTGTTTATTTTGTGAGCGAGGTGTGACTGCTATTGGCTGCCGGTCTCAGTGTTTTTTTTGTTCCAGCAGGAAAGGCCTGTCTGATTAGATCCGATGGCCATTGTTGGGGTCTAATGGTGACGTACGCATGGACACAGCACCAGATCTCTGACCCCACACTCACTAACGATATGAACAGATCCCAGACAACTAGGCTGTAGCACCTTTACTGTAAGGCATGGTTAAGAAGGAGCTACGACTGCTTAATCTCTAATCGTGCTCATATTTGTATTTGCCTTGTGTATCTCCAATCCCTTCCTGGGCAGAGGGCAGGTGCCATGCTGTTAGATGACATGCTGCCTGCCTGCCAGCCTACTGTGCCCCTGCTCTGAGAGGTTCAACCGTTCAGACACAGAGATAGAAAAGATAGATATGATTTATGGTGAGTTTAGTCATGAATCACCTGCGGCCATCTCTACTCTCCTCTGACAGATCTGACACCGGGGTTGCATTTTTATTGATCTGACTGTTGTGTTCCAAATGTTCCAGAGAGATACAGAAGATTGAATTATCTATCTTACCGCTGCTACTGGGGATACAAGGGAAACAGAGCAGAGGGAATTCAATAAAATGTGAGGGTTGGGGCTATGCAGTCTCAGTGGCTCGCTTCTGTGTGAGGATGGCTGCACACATCTCAATAGTAAGTACAGGGACATGCCTTAAAAAAGTCCTTGCAGCCAAAATTATTAGAATGAAACCTGACAGTCAAATAGTGCATATGGTCTATGGTGTAGGGATGGGCGATATGGCAAGTAAATTATCACGATATCTATATATCTTTTCATTCGATGCCGATAATTATCACAATATTAATCAAGTAAATGTTTAAAAGGTGCATATCTGCTTCAGACTCAAGAATGTCTAATGCCTGAATAAACCACTAGGCAGGTAGCCTAGTGGTTAGAGCGTTGGGCCAGTAATCGTCGAAGGTTGCTAGATCAAATCCCCGAGCTGACAAGGTAAAAATCTGTCGTTCTAACCCTGATCACTGTTCCCTGATAGGCTATCATTGTAAATAAGAAGTTGCTCTTAAATAAAGGTTACAATTTTTTAAATAAATTATTTGAGCTACACATAAAATTATACTTTAAGGAAAATTGTTCCATGTTTGCGCCCAGGGAGCACGTACCTGGGGTCAATTAAATTTATAAGCCTCTTGAAACCTTCCTTTTCGACTGTGCTAATTGGTAGCATGTCCTTAGCAATGCAATGCATAATAGCATTTGTGATGTCTTTGTCTTTTCGATGTTTGCTTGTAGGCCATTTGCTTGTAGGCCATAAACTGTTAGTGTTCACTGATTCGGGCAAACATCCCTAGATTGGCTGGTGCTTGAGGGGAAGTTTATCAATACCGTGGCTCTAACTCAAACTTCCTGCATGTTCCAGAGAGGGATTTTGCTTCAGATGTTGAAAAAGGTTTGTCGTATTACCAGACTTCGTAGCCACCTGTCTACGGCACAATTTACACCGAACATTGTTCTGCTCTTTGTCGGACATCAAAAAGCAAAACCACTTCCAAATTACTGAAACAGTTTAACCCTTTTTATCAATAATTTCTTTGTTGGAAGCTGCTCTTTCTCCATGGCTATCACTGCCACTGTTTTTGCCTACATCACACATTTTTTGTGGTTAATAGTGGCTACTCCATCACTTCGAGGTGCTAAGAGGTTTTTAGTGGGCGTATACCTCTCCACGTGCGTACTGTCACTTCTCTGCACATTCCTGCTGCGTCAGAGGTGAAATGGACTGCTGTACCTAATTATTCTATATCGACATTATCGAAAAATGAATCTAAACATTTTTATATCGTCATTGAGGGAAGTAATTACCTTGATAATTATTGATATTGATTTATCGCCCAGCCCTACTATGGTGTCTTTGTAGAACACCTCCAGGACACCTCCAGGACACCTACAGCACCCGGTGTCACAGGAAGGCCAAAGAGATCATCAAGGACATCAACCACCCGAGCCACGGCCTGTTCACCCCGCTATCATCCAGAAGGCGAGGTCAGCACAGGTGCATCAAAGCTGGGACCGAGAGACTGAAAAACATCTTCTATCTCAAGGCCACAGCCATCACTAGCCGGCTCCCAACCGGTTACTCAACTCTACACCTTAAGAGGCTGCTGCCCTATATACATAGACATAGAATCACTGGCCACTTTAATAATGGAACACTAGTCACTTTAACAATGTGTACATACTGCTTTACTCATTTCATATGTATATACTGTATTCTACTGTATTTTAGTCAATGCCATTCCGACATTGCTCATCCTAATATTTATATATTTCTTTTACTTTTAGATTTATGTGTATCGTTGTGAATTGTGTGTGACCAATAGACCAATACAATTTGATTTGATTTGATTTTGTAAAGCCATCACCTTTAAGGAAACTTTACTGAGCATTGAATCTGACAGTGGATCCCAGACAAAGTGATGCATGGTTACTCAAAGGAACTGGCCCTGCCAAGCACATATTCTGTCCAGTACAATGGTTGATAAACGCTCACTTTTACACACACGAACATGCACGCACTTACACACACTACAGACATAAAAACGATGCAGATCTGTGGTGCTGGGTGAGTCATTAGATCTTGTCTGTTGCTGGTTATCGCGAGTAAAGGGAACATTATCTCCAGCCAAGGCTCACTGCACCTCCCTTGACTTGAGCTGAGTGTGTGTGTGTGTGTGACTGTGTGTGTGTGTGACTGTGTGTGTGTGTGTGTGTGTGTGCATGTCTGAATCTGAGTACCTGTGTGTGAGAGTGAGTGAAATAAGAGTGAGAGAAAAGGTGTGTGTGTGTTTGTGCGTGCGTGCATTCAGCGTGCGTGTGTGAAGGAAAGAGAGGGCTACGGAGGAGAGAACAGCACATCCTGAGAACGACGAGCTTCACATCTGGTAAGAAGACTAATGCCAGCTTTGACTGACTGACTCACTCCCCAGCATGAAACACTCCTCTACCAAAAGACACAAAACAAGCTATGAATGTGCAAACAACAGCTACTGTATAGATGGTGAGTAACGAGTTGAGTAACAAGGAAAGTATTTTATTGTTTAGAAATGGCACAGTACTATGCTGCTATGATGCTCTTCCTTTCCAGACGAACAGTCATTTTCCATGGAGCATCACTATGTGCAACGCATGCATACGGCACGCACACACTTCTCAAACAAGCTGTCTATTGCCCCCATGGAGCTATGCAGCAGACTGACCCCCCCAGTCTGGCTCTATATAGCCCACCTTAATAAAGATCTGTGTGTCACAAGCAGCACGGCAGGATGACAGAGATTGATGCTGCGGGAGAGGCGTCAGCAACACAAACACACTCTATTTTTCTCTCTCTCTCTCTCTCTCTCTCTCTCTCTCTCTCTCTCTCTCTCTCTCTCTCTCTCTCTCTCTCTCTCTCTCTCTCTCTCTCTCTCTCTCTCTCTCTCTCGTCTCTGCTGGTCCTATGGGTACACTGATTGATGGCTTTGCCTCCAGAAGGATGCGATTCTGGCAGCACTACAACGTCACAAAAATGTTCTTAACCTCCACCTCGGTCGCAGCAAAGTAACTGAGAGTGAGGCAATTTTTTCTAAGTTTGGGTCTCCACTATTTGATCCTGCACAATACTAAATTGGGAGAAAGAGAGCTCTAGGAGAGAAAGGGAGCAGCTCATTTTACCCAGTTTCACCACCTGTCTGACTTGATTCTTGAGGCCTCACAGTGCCAATACCTCTGGGAGCAAACAAAGCACAGAGCTCCATCTCAACTCCTACTGTACCATGGTACAGTATCTAAAAATAGACTTCACATTTCTTCTCTCCTCTCCTCCCTCAGCACATCAAAGTGTATTAGGATTCACTGTATCTGATTACTGTAGATACACTGCCGCTGTTGTTACATTTCTCATTATTTCAATAATATTTCTGAAAATAGAAACCCACATACAATGTTTATTTTATTATCATTATTAAAGTGGTCAGACCCAAGCCCACAGACATGGTAATAACATTACATGACAAATAGTGATGCATGATAAAAATACCTTTATAATTAGTCAAATTGTCAGTGCCAGCTACAGTAATGTTATTATTTCCACATTAACTATGTTCCTGAAACTAATGCTCTGTCTTTAGGTATTTATAGCCATGTAATAATATTGAAAATCAAGAACAGTAATTAGCTCTCAGAAGTCCAACCCAGAAGATCACTATGGCGACAAATGTGTTTGTGACAAATGAAAAGTGAGTCTGCCAACCTAACACTAAGCCACTCATTAATCCCTTCAATAAGAACTGTGAAGTCTCGACTCTCTAACTGCCAAACTATTGCTATAAACCCAACGTCCTCTTTTGAAAAAGACAACCCAACATCCTTTGTTGACAAAGACAGCACTACCTGTCTACAGATCTGAGGAAAAATCACTCTCCTACGTAGGTGTGTGTGTGTGTGTGTGTGTGTGTGTGTGTGTGTGTGTGTGTGTGTGTGTGTGTGTGTGTGTGTGTGTGTGTGTGTGTGTGTGTGTGTGTGTGTGTGTGTGCATGCGTGCCTGCTGAGTGCCAAATCCAAGGTGAACTGGGATTGTGTAACAGCCACTCAGCCTCTCTCTAACAAGGTGAGGCTTTATTGTCATGGAGGTAAATGGCAGATTTAGTCTGGCATCTGCTTGTGCTCATAATGTTCTACTGGACCAGGAGCCATGGGGCTTTCAAATACATACTCTAGTCTATTGTACCGCATGGCACATGTTAACAACACAACACGCTCAGAAAATAACAACCCTGGCTTGAATTCAGAGCGCAACATGTACTTTGAATAAGACCTTTAAATAAATATATATTGAAAATCAAGACTGAGCTTGAATACATTCATGTTGAAGAGGTAGACCGAAGTAAAGAGGAAAACTAAAGCAACATGTTAATCCCGTAAAACAAATGCAAGATGACTGTGGGGAGTGAAGTTCTAGTCATTCAGTCAGCAGGGGCTTGGTAGTGTTGGGAATCCAGTGACAGAGAGGATTAGGCTGGTACATTATTAAACCTTCTAAGACTACAGTACCTGAAACCGGGCACTAGAATTACTGATAATAATTATTACATAACACATTTTATTCATTTCGCATCATTTTCAAAGTCAGAATGCAAAACAACTGACATATGTTAGGAGCTTCTATTTTTGGTGACTTTGTTCAAGAGCAGGGATCATCAACTAGATTCAGCCACGGTCAAATATTTTCTTGAGTGGATGTTCGGGGGGGGGCCAGAACATAATTACAAATAATTTGTTGACTGCAAATTGACCACAAGAAGCCCAAACAGATATAATATTTGACTAAAATATAATAATTTCAAATATGTATTTGTATATGTCACGGATCCCCCAGGTACTGTTGCTCATTCCGTGCACCAGTTCCGGAGGTCTACATCACCGGCCTCTAGGCGTCACTGAACTGTTTCATTACACACACCTGGTTCCCATTTCCCCTGATTAGTAATTGTATAATTGTGCCCTTTGTTCACCATTTTCTTGGTCGGTTATTGTTCCCATGTCCAATGGTCTTGTGAGTACCTGTGCTTTGTTGTTTTGGCTTTCGTGCTGCGTGTATTGTGCACTTGTTATTACGGGTCTCGTCCCATGTATTGTTATTACGGGTCTCGTCCCGTGTATTTATTAGAGGTTTAACCTCGCTCTTTTGTTTGGGTTACATCCCTGTGTTTTTGTATATGTGTTTGTTTTGGGCTTTATCCCCGTGCCTTTTCATGGCATGTTGTACATTTTGTATTAAAACCCCCTATTACGTATTCCTGCGCCTGTCTCCAATCATTTATACAACGTGACAGTATAACATGTGTCTCATTATTATACGTGGGAATACTTACCAATTTTTTTGAGCAAATATTTTTGGGTTTATTATTATCATTTTAGAATGTTTAATGTTGGACATAAAAATACTACATTTAAATCAGTTGGAGCTGATTTCCTAGTGTTTTTCTTTTATTTTAGGTCCAACAATGAAAATTCTAAAATGATGATGATAATAATAATAATAATAATAATAATAATGAACCTAAACATATTGAAAGGCACTCATTTGATAAAGTAGTTTTTGACCAAAATTAAAACGTGTCAGTTTGTCACTTTCACAAACTTGTAGTAATGACAGGTTTGACTACTTAAGACATTGGCCTGAATCTAGGTTTTGCCTTTAGAATTCAAGAAAATTAATAACTAAGGACACATTTTTAACTTCTCCCATTGACTTCCCAAACCCCAGTCTGGTCTGTCGAGTCTGCTCCGGAAGTATCGTGATATTCTTCAAGTGGGCGGTGCATAGAAAATGTCTGCTCCCCGGCAGCCCTTACAGAGCATTCACACTATACAACCGCATCGCACGGTTAAACATCGGAACCCATTCCCTTTCAATGGAAGGAAAGCGAGAGAAGCGGAGTGAGTGGGGGACCGTTGAGCTACGCAGGATGGATGGGTGAGGGAGCTGAACAGGGTGGGACTAAAGTTGGGAAAAGATTAACTTTATTCAAATCCTCCGTGATATCGCGATGCGAGTGACCATTTGAAGCTCACCATAGCTTCCAACCGCTACTGGATTGGCTGACAATGGCTGTTGATACGTAACACTACCTAGCTTGCATGCTAGCTTGTTTGCACCCACATGAAGTCGAAGATAGCATGGCTAGGTGAGTGCTGCTTGTATAGCGTAAACGCTCTGTTACACCGCAGAGCGAAGACAGACCACTCGTCGTTTTCGTCTCTAGCACACGGATCTATACATAGAACTTATATAGCTGTGTGATAATGAATGATGCATACTGTACAAACTTCCTTAACCTAAAATAAGTCCAAAGTCCCAAACTTTTTTTTATGCCGGAGGCAGACACATCGCATTATGGTCATTATTCCCTAGGGCCCTATAAAATCTGCTCTGCGCGGAGAACAGACGGAATCACGGAATCCAGAATATTCAAAATGTATTGAACTTAGTAGGAAATCAACTAAATCTATTGAACTGATAAGAACATTCATTCATTTGCCCACAGAATACATGTGATTAACATTTTCCTGCAACTTTCTGAAATGGCACATGAATGCCCATGTCTCTGTGTGTGTGTGTGTGTGCCGTTAGCGATGGTGCTAATGATAACATTCTTCTGGTAGAGACGGAAAGGTTTTCCAAAAAGCCTTCTCAATTCAATGTTAACTATAAAGTAGCCTATGCCTACCTGGCAGAATGATATCAGGATTATTTACGTCAATCCGGTGGCCATAGTTTTGCAAACTCCGCAATCCCGAGTGCTACAGAAACATCGCTAACCAAACAACGGTCGCATGCTGGAGTATTTCTGTCTATAATAAAGCCTTTTTATGGAGAAAAAACAAATTAGGATTGGTCTGGCTGCCCTCACAGGCCCACCCATGGCTGCACCCCTGCCCAGTCATATGAAATCCATAGATTAGAGCCTAATGAATTTATTTCAAATGACTGATTTCCTTATATGACCTGTAACTCAGTAAAATCGTTGAAATTGTTGCATGTTGCATTTATATTTTTGTTCAGTATAATATGGACATATTACAAAGTATGAAAAGGCGTTTTCATTCACATCATGAATTCACTATGATATCATCAAATTTGTATTTGTTTTATTATACTTTTATTATGTACTAGATTATTTTGGTTGAAAGGTGTTTTTTTCCCCCAGACATAAATATTGCCCTCTTGCTAGATTGATGAATACAGCCATATCGAAACAGTGCAAAAGTGCTGCCAGCTCAAGAAGTTAAGACTATAGTGATAAATAATGCACATCCATCTGAAAGCTCATCTGTAGACACATACACACACACACACACTGTAGGGGATGGATGGTGCATTTCTCTTCTATGGGGACTGAAACAGGGCTAGGTCCCTCTGAAGAAAAACAGACACACCGCCAAAATGAGTTCTGACAGCTCATCACTAAAGGAATGAGAAGAAAGTCTTTGTTCAGACAACCATGACAACTTGGACATGTCACTCAATCTGACTGTTATATCTCAGCAAACCCCTGAGACTATCCATGAAAGGGGAAACACATGATTGAAAAAAATGAAAACATTTATACTAAACTGAAACTCTGTACTGTACTATGTATTTGTACTATACTGGAACATATACTGTACTTGTATACTGAAACTCTGAGGGGGAAATTCTAAGGAATGATTACCCATTCAGATGATCTAACCATTTAACATGGCAATTCCAAATTATTACCATACATTAAGAGCATCTCTATAATGAGCATCAATTCATTACTAAATGAAAGGGTTAAGCATCCTTACATAACTCCCCTACATAGTCTATGTCCAAAATAGCAGCACCCTATTCCCTACATCGCGCACTATTCTGACCCTGGTTTATGGACTTGAGTAAAAGTAATGATACCCTTCATAAAAAATGACTCAAGTAAAAGTGAAATTCACCCAGTAAAATACTACTTGAGTAAAAGTCTAAAATAATTTGTTTTTAAATCTACTTAAGTATCGAAAGTAAATGTAATTGCTAAAATGCACTTAAGTATCAAAAGTCAAAGTTTAAAAAATGTAGGGATAGCCAGGGGCACACTCCAACCCTCACACATCATGTACAAACTAAGCATTTGTGTTTAGTGAGTCTGCCAGATCAGAGGCAGTAGGGATGACCAGATGAACAGGCATGTTCTCTTGATAAGTGTGTGAAATAGAAAAAAAATCTGTCCTGCTAAGCACTCAAAATGGAACAAATACTTTTGGGGGTCAGGGAAAATGAATGGAGTAATAGGTACATTATTTTCTTTAGGAAAAAATATCAATAGTAAGGTTAAGTACAGATACCCCAAAAAATGACTTAAGTATTACTTGAAAGTATTTTTACTTAAGTACTTTACACCACTGGTCAGAACGGTGCCATTTGGAATGCAAACATAGAAGACAGCAGTGGCCTGAGGTTGTTATGACCCACACCTACATGTAAACTACTATACATCCCCCTACTTACTGTACTGCCATGGCTTTGAGGAAGAGGATGAGCAAGCAGCTCCTGGAGGAACAGCCTAAACAATTCCATATTTTACTATAATTTCTGGCTTGTTATTTTCAAATCTTGAGGTACCCTTAAGCATCTGCAACACAGTCTTTCAGACAAGGTCAAACTCTTTCAAAGTTGCCCTCACAAAATATAGCATGTCATTGCAAATACTTTCTCAGTAACGCTATGATGTCACGTCTGTATGACAAAAGTAATCAACTTCAAGTTTGAAGTGTGACTTTAGCTAGCGATATCAAAGGATAACTTGCGGCAATGCTGAGCATGTGTGTGTTTTAGAGAGAGAGAGAAGGAGAGCGAGAGATAGACAGTTTGTTTCTCTTCATGTAGCTGCTACTGGATTAGCTAGGAACATTCCTCCTGACCGCTGTCTGTCTGTCTGTCGGTCTGTCTGTCAGCTGTTCCCCTATACAGCCACAGTCTCTGGGTTGGCCTCTCTAAAGGTCACTATCTAGTGGCATCCCTCCACTGCCTCTAATCTAATACTGATCAAGTAAACAATGAGTTGGAACTACTGTACATATTTTCCTAACCATGTGACCTGACCTAGAGAAACTCAATAGCTGATACTAGAGCTTTTATTCCCACGTCAGCCACCTATACTGAATACATAACGTGTTCGCTCTAAGTTGATTTAGAAAAATGTGCTATGTTATTATTGCATTGTCTTATATGGACTTTCCCTGACCTGAGACAATGCTTGGCTGCACACACGTCGAGAACCAAAATAATGTCTACAGTATGAATCTGCACAGTATGTGCTACAGCCAGCGTTTGAGCTCACTCTCCAGACACTTCTGTCATTGCACAAACAAAAGCAGAAGCCTGTCTGTGTTAAAGACTGTACTGTACGTACTGCATGTTCATACTGGACAGGAAGGAAGCAGGAGAGTTGACGTATGGGTCAATAATCTGACAGAGACCATTATGGTCCAAACATTGAGCCACTGTTATATGACTAGCTCTAATAACAAACCATTTGAAGATAGCAATCAGCAAGGAATCTTTTCATGGCCCTGAGAAAGCCACATTCCAAAAGCAGCCTCTATTTAAGTGGCTGATGAAAAGCGCAGAGGGGGAATCCAAAGCAGGGAGCCATGGCTAGCTAGCTCCATAAGCCTCCACAGGCTTGTGGGAGAAAATGGCAGGAAATGTCTGGCCCATTGAACAATAAATCTCCCAGGGTAGAACTGGGCTGCCTGTCGGGGCTTCTAACCATCCTGGAACAGTACAGACCAGCAGGAACACATAGGACACAGGAGAACATGCAGGAGAACAGAACTCATGTCCACTACGGTTGCCGCCATGTTGGACACACGCGAGCATACACGCACACAGACACACAAACTCACCATATCCATGAGTGCCTCCTGAAAGGGAAGTTGCTGAGGTGCATCATAGTCCTCTCCCTCGCCCCGTGGCAGAGTCCAGGCTTCATGAAGCCACGTGATGAATCTTCCCTCTAACCTTTAAGACTCTATCTACACATGCTGCCCTCCACACACTGTGACCACTCCCAAAACAACATCATGCCTGCCTGCCCATTAGACTGCTCTGTGCTCTATACCATAGTAATGACACTGGAGGTCCACTTAGTCATTCCAGTGTTGGGCACAAATTCAGCCTTTATGGAGTCATGTTGACAGCAGCTGGAATATGAATGGACTACATAATGCAAGGCCACCCCAGCTTGGATTAACAAAAGCAGTTTGGCGCATAAAAAATCCTATAAAAAAAATGCTGTGTAAACACAACTATAAACAAAATCCACCCAATATGACAACAAGCAAAAAAAGAAAGCAGTGCTGTAATGCTTCAGCGGTGTGAATGGGAGAGAGTCCTCAGCACTGTGACCCAGGAGTCCACACAGGATCAGCTTCTAGCTTCTCAGGCGGCTGCTCTTTTTTCCGAGGGATTCTTCCGGCGAGGATCTGGAAATCGCTGTCCCACATCCTCATGGTGAACGGGTTCAGGGATTCATCTCTCCGGAAAACATTCCTTTTCCTGACAGCCAGAGAAGACGGTCGGCACGGGAACAGTCGACACTGGCGTGACAGGGCATGTCACACTCTCTCTTTCTCTCTCCCTCTTTCTCTGTCTATCTCTATCTCCCTCTCTTTCGCTATGTCTAGATCTTGCCTGTCCCCATGAGCTCCCGGGGTTGGAAGGGAAACGGGAAGAAAATGAGTGAAGCGCTGCGCTATTGTCCCTGCTCTCCCTATTGCTCTCTCACTCTCTCACTCCCTCCCTCCCACCCTCACAGGCAGTCAGTCAGTGGGATGTCCTGACCCTGTTATGTGTGTGCCTGCTCCTCCTGTGTACAGTGAGTTAAACCTATTGATCCTCTTAGAACTCACAGCTCACAGGCTTCATTCAGCTTACAACTGGCAGGGAGAGGAGAGAAGAAAGCAGGAGGGAAGCTTTCCAGTCCTCTGAGGCTTGGTGTTGCTGACGTGTGTGTGTGTGTGTGTGTGTGTGTGTGTGTGTGTGTGTGTGTGTGTGTGTGTGTGTGTGTGTGTGTGTGTGTGTGTGTGTGTGTGTGTGTGTGTGTGTGTGTGTGTGTGTGTGTGTGTGTGTGTGATCAGAGTGTGGGAGAAGTGGTGACATCCATCATTTCCCAAATGTACGTGTTGGTTAATTTCTATCATTTATTTTCTCTCTCTCACCATGTTTCCTTCCACCCTTCTACACACACTTTCTCTCCCTTATCCTCCCTTCTCTCTCTCTGTCTCTCACTGTGTGCCGACACACCATTGAACCATGACATGTCAGACTGCAGAACTAATGCTGGCTCATGTTTTTGCGTCTGTATGTGTCTGTTAGTGTGCGTGTGTGCGTGTGTGTGTTTGTGTGCGTGTGTGCCGGCATGCGTAAGTGCGTGTGTGTGCTATCAAGCATTGGGCCTCTTTAGGTATGTTCTCAGCAGGAAACATGCTACAGTAACAGTACACAGGATTTAGCCACATGGACCAAGCCAACATCAATCTCTCTGTAATGTAGATCTCTTCTGAGAGATGCCTAACTACATCTAAACTCATATTCCAGGCGTTAATCTCAAACCACTGATTACATATGATTTTACATACTCTGGAGTTTGTACTACAATTCTTGATGTCAAATAGGACAAAAGAATAGTGAAACAGGACAGTGTTACCGTCAATAAACATGTAAAATATGCTGTACATTGTAGACATCTGTGACTGTAGACATCTCACTCTCTTGTGTGTGCAAGTGTGTGTCTTAGAGATGTATAGAGATCATTACATAGAAATAACACATTTTTGCATAGACATTTTAAAGTAGTGAACTGGGTAGGAATTACTATGGGTTGGGAGCGATCAGCCAATGATCAGAGCATTGTATTCTTTTTCAAATTGGTTTGCCTAGTTTGTAAATGGCTTTAACCTATATGACCGCCATCTAGTGGCCACAATAAATAAACAACACAAGATTTGGTTCAAGACTCCAGCACTGTAGGGGGCGGCTGTAAGTCACCAATATTAGCTTTTTTCAAACATTAAAATAATAAGAAAATGTACTATCATAAAACTTCAAATATTAGCCCGGGCGTTATTTGCTTCAATCACTGAACACGACCAGCGAATGTTAGTGATGGGAAACCGAGGCTTCCTGAGGGCTTCGACGATTTCAACAATGTGTGGCGGAAAACAGTTGATTACTCTGAGCTTCATTATCTGTTCACAATGCACATTAGTGACATCTGATGGTCAGCAATAAATTGTATGATTATCAGATCAAGTATTTTTTTTTTTCTCAAGTGTTTTCATCAAAACTCCGTGGCGCAACGGTAAGTTGTTCGCTACAGTAGCCTATAATCAGTTGGAATACCAGGTTTGCATCTTATATATATATATATACAGTGGGGCAAAAAGTATTTAGTCAGCCACCAATTGTGCAAGTTCTCTCACTTAAAAAGATGAGAGAGGCCTGTAATTTTCATCATAGGTACACTTCAACTATGACAGACAAAATGAGGAAAAAGATCCCGAAAAATCACATTGTAGGATTTTTATGAATTTATTTGCAAATTATGGTGGAAAATAAGTATTTGGTCACATACAAACAAGCAAGATTTCTGTCTCTCACAGACCTGTAACTTCTTCTTTAAGAGGCTCCTCTGTCCTCCACTCGTTACCTGTATTAATGGCACCTGTTTGAACTTGTTATCAGTATAAAAGACACCTGTCCACAACCTCAAACAGTCACACTCCAAACTCCACTATGGCCAAAGACTGTCAAAGGACACCAGAAACAAAATTGTAGACCTGCACCAGGTTTGGAAGACTGAATCTGCAATAGGTAAGCAGCTTGGTTTGAAGAAATCAACTGTGGGAGCAATTATTAGGAAATGGAAGACATACAAGACCACTGATAATCTTCCTCGATCTGGGGCTCCACGCAAGATCTCACCCCGTGGGGTCAAAATGATCACAAGAACGGTGAGCAAAAATCCCAGAACCACACGGGGGACCTAGTGAATGACCTGCAGAGAGCTGGGACCAAAGTAACAAAGCCTACCATCAGTAACACACTACGCCGCCAGGGACTCAAATCCTGCAGTGCCAGACGTGTCCCCCTGCTTAAGCCAGTACATGTTCAGGCCCGTCTGAAGTTTGCTAGAGAGCATTTGGATGATCCAGATGAGGATTGGGAGAATGTCATATGGTCAGATGAAACCAAAATATAACTTTTTGGTAAAAACTCAACTCGCCGTGGTTTGGAGGACAAAGAATGCTGAGTTGCATCCAAAGAACACCATACCTACTGTGAAGCATGGGGGTAGAAACATCATGCTTTGGGGCTGTTTTTCTGCAAAGGACCAGGACGACTGATCCGTGTAAAGGAAAGAATGAATGGGGCCATGTATCGTGAGATTTTGAGTGAAAACCTCCTTCCATCAGCAAGGGCATTGAAGATGAAACGTGGCTGGGTCTTTCAGCATGACAATGATCCCAAACACACCGCCCGGCAACGAAGGAGTGGCTTGTAAGAAGCATTTCAAGGTCCTGGAGTGGCCTAGCCAGTCTCCAGATCTCAACCCCATAGAAAATCTTTGGAGGGAGTTGAAAGTCCGTGTTGCCCAGCGACAGCCCAAAAACATCACTGCTCTAGAGGAGATCTGCATGGAGGAATGGGCCAAAATACCAGCAACAGTGTGTGAAAACCTTGTGAAGACTTACAGAAAACATTTGACCTCTGTCATTGCCAACAAAGGGTATATAACAAAGTATTGAGATAAACCTTTGTTATTGACCAAATACTTATTTTCCACCATAATTTGCAAATAAATAAATTAAAAATCCTACAATGTGATTTTCTGGATTTCTTTTTCTCATTTCGTCTGTCATAGTTGAAGTGTACCTATGATGAAAATTACAGGCCTCTCTCATCTTTTTAAGTTGGAGAACTTGCACAATTGGTGGCTGACTAAATACTTTTTTGCCCCACTGTATATATATGTCATGCATCCCTTTCTTGTATTCATGTTTACTAAAACGGAATCTATGACAATTTTTATGATGCTTTAACACAGAAGCTTATACTAAATAAAAACGAATTATTTTAACAGTGCAGAGTGTGGCTTCACATAAAACAAAATACTGTAATACTGTGCCTTCAACAGGATTCCATCTCATGTCCCTAAATGTTCCATAGTGCTCTACTCTACCTACTAAGCAACCAGCCAATTCAAACTTTTAATGCAAAATCTTAACTATATTTGTAAGTACGGTGTCCAGAAGAGATCGGAGTTTGAAAGCAGCATAGAATCGAAGAAAGCACCGGAACCACAGCCAAATCAGTGGGATCTCGCATTTTGCAACACACGGTTTGAAAAAGCGGATGATCAAACGAAGCTTCAGACATCATTGATGACGTACTTCTGATAAAGTGATGCACACATTGGCACACTGCTTCGAAGTTAGTTGCTTAGCGATTTCAACGCATACCTCGGAGCTCCGGTATCAAACGGAACATCATTAGCGCTTGTTAGAGACAGGCTTCTATTTGAGCCAGGCGTTTATTTCCTTAATGCACACAGCTTTTACTTAATATTTTTTTTAAAGACTATCACACTATTTATTGTGACCAGTATGACCAGTATAAAGATTATAATAACAAATCCATTGCAGATCAGACTTGCAAAGGCTGCATACAATATCATACACCCCGCCGATTTCGTGCTTCAGCACCATGGAGAGCTTGAATTTGATGTTGTGTTTTCCTTTTGGTGGCGCCATGGCTAGCAACGATGACAGAATAGTTTTATTTATGTTTTATGCAGATGCCAGTGGGAATATCAGTGCTGTGGTAACCTTGGCTCCTATGTGACTCAGTTGGTACATCATCGTGCTTGCGATGCCAGGGTTGTGGGTTCGATTCCCACAGTAGGCCAGTATGAAAAAGTACAAGAAGTTGTTCTGGATAAAAGTGCCTACTAATTTACAGAAATATAAACAATTCCTTTAGACCTGGCATTTATTGGCTGAAATTTGTGCCATTGCCCGGCTATTAAAAAGGACATGCAACGATTTGAGACTCAGAGTTTAATAGAGGTTTTACAGTACTTTAAAATGGCGCTGCCAATTTTAAAGTACACTTGTATGTGTGTGTGTGTCTGTATGTATGTGTGTGTGTGTGTGTGCGTGATGCTGGGTTGAGGAAAGGGTTAGCCCATTCTGAGTGTGCATGTGTGAGCATCACTCTGGCTCTAAGCCAATTGCTGCACTCTGAAATATAGGATTCAGTCCTGCCTCTTACACACATCCTGCCCAACGCACAGGTCAGCAGTCTCTCTAATCCTGCCAGGAGTCAGACCGCCTCTCCATCTCCCGAAACCCTCTCTATCACCCACCCGTCAGAGAGAGAGAGAGAGGGGTGGAGGAGTGGAGAAGTGAAAGGAGTGGAAAGGAGGGGTGGTAAAGGGTTAATTTGGGATGTAAGTAAGCAGAGGAATTCCCTTCCTTAGGGTAAACGAATACATAGTGTACTGTGTATACTGTAATATTTTGATTTATTATAGACACACATATACTTGCACGCACACACACAATCATCCAAACAGGACTCTATCTCATCTAGCATCTTTGTGTTTAAATTGATGGTGGGTCCAGGTTATAAATAGCCTGTCCCTGTCTGTCTGTCTGTCTGTCTGTCTGTCTGTGTTGTTACATAATGATGGTCCCAGTGTTGGGGCTGTACCCCTGCTTTACTGAACATGATGAGCTGTCACTAGCCATCCTGCAGCCTGCCACACTACAGACAGACAGGGGAGATCGGAAAAGGCCATCTTGGTTGGTACCGAGACAGAGAGAGAAAGAAAGGGGGAGGGTGGGTGGTTGGGGGGGTAAACATAGATCGACTGGAGATTGGAGAAATGGGAAATGGGAAAGGTCACAGTGAGTAAACAGATCGACTGCAAGGCTCAGAGAGAGAGCAGGATGGGGAGAGAGAGGGAGACTTACAAGTCTTTGAGCTTTTTCAGAAACCACAGAAGAAAAAACAAGCATTTGTCTGTGACAAAACCAATTTATAGTACCATAATATTATTATTATTATTTTTCCATCAACTCACAGTTCCACAACAGATCATCATCTGGATATAATGATCGTCAGAACTTGACGACAAATTCATTTACGGAACATCAGATCTTATTTCATTCTACAGCAGCGCTTTCATTAAACCAGCCGTGATGCTAACACAACAAAACAGCACATTATGGATTCCTACGCTCAGAACAGAAATGGATGCCAGGGAAGGTGGATATCGATTTCATATGCGCTGACATTTAGCAGTCCTTTTCTTCATTCATCTCTAGATCAATAGCTGAGAGAACAGTGCCGATACAAAACAATAGAAAAGGTACAGTACAATAGAAAAGGTACATACAGTACAACAGAAAAGGTACAGTACAACAGAAAAGGTACATACAGTACAACAGAAAAGGTACATACAGTACAACCGAAAAGGTACATACAGTTCAATCGAAAAGGTACATACAGTACAATAGAAAATGTACATACAGTACAATAGAAAAGTACAATAGAAAAGGTACATACAGTACAACAGAAAAGGTACATAGAGTACAATAGAAAAGGTACAGTACAATATAAAAGGTACATACAGTACAACAGAAAAGGTACAGTACAATAGAAAAGGTACATACAGTACAATAGAAAAGGTACATACAGTACAACAGAAAAGGTACATACAGTACAATAGAAAAGGTACATACAGTACAACAGAAAAGGTACATACAGTACAACCGAAAAGGTACATACAGTACAATAGAAAATGTACATACAGTACAATAGAAAAGTACAATAGAAAAGGTACATACAGTACAATAGAAAAGGTACAGTACAACAGAAAAGGTACAGTACAACAGAAAAGGTACAGTACAACAGAAAAGGTACATACAATACAACAGAAAAGGTACATACACTACAATAGAATAGAATGCCATTCCATTGCCATAGGTCATGATTAAGTAATTTACACAGAAGTATCCCTCTCACTATCTCACTGCTCAGTTCTCAGTCGCCACAAGGTGGTGTTGGCTTATTGACAGATGTGAGGGGCTGCCATATCTATCAAAGTATTCTTCATCTCAATTTCGAATGGAAATACAAGAGAAATGTGAGAACATATGAGTAAAGAGTGCCGGACCCTCTGTCCATCAGGCCCGAGAGAGGTTGAGACGGAGGTGGGCTATCTTGGCTAGATGTCCGTCAAACGGGTAGCTGTAGAAATGCCAAGGCCCCCGCTCACCCTCCTTGTCATTCAAAGCCTGTGATAAGGTGGCATTTCACTAAACGTTAACTCATTTTCCCATCAAATTATACATTGGTGTTAAGATACACAAAACCTAATCTGGGATTTGGTAGCATCAAGCGCTGGTTGGAGAAATAATGGGTTTGAGGGTCCCAATACTAAATGTTGCATAGACAGTTGCAGATCAAAAAGAAACGTATTCCACTGTTAACGGCTCAGGGAAAAATCCCTGTCACTGTTAGGAAGACAGCAGTCACATTTGAATGTTCATTTTGGCAACAAAACAAAAAAAATGGCACAAATACTTGAATCATTAATAGCACACCGTTCCATCCCAGTGCACCCATAAATCCTCTAACATACATGCCTTGACGTAGGCGTTGCATACAATAGATTCACAGACTTTAGCAAGTGATATGAGAAAGATACTGCTTCAGTGGCTAAAACACAATCATATGGCGTGATCAAGCACCATGCGGGAGAGGATCAGGTTTGCAGTTCCCTGGCTGTTGTTGATCTATTTCTCTGCCTCTCCCTGGAGCAGGTACAGATGGGAAGCTGTTTAAATATCAATGAGCCATGACTGCAGGCAATCTCCAGAACAGTACCATCTGCTGCAGCTAACTAACAGTTGCTGCTGCCTCTCTATAAGACTTACTCTCCCTCTAATTCAGTCGGGACCAGTTGAAAGTGTGAGCTGTGGCCAACCTGAATCTCTATCACAGTTTGGGTGACAGAGGGCACATCCATTGTTTGGCAGGTGGTGTCAGTGTGTAACTTAAGAGGTCAGTGCAAGGATCAGGTCTATGCTGCCATTTTTAACCCGACTCCACCCCTGGCTATAGCCAGCTCTGAGCCTACCCCTCCTGGCTTCCAGCCTCAGGCCTATAGCCTCCATCACCCCTCCACGCCTAGCTTTCACTCTCTGTCCTATGACGGGACTAGACTCCCCCCCACCCCCCCACACACACCTCCAAAATATATTGTTTCTTGCATTGCGCCTGTTTTGTGTCATTACGGCAGCCCTGCATGCCTGATTCTGGTTTACTTCTCCCAGCACTGCTCTCAGTCTGGACTTTAATCACTGACCAACCACACTGTTCTGAATCGCCTCACTCATCTATCTGGGTGTGATTATTACTGCCTCAGAGTGATGCAATGATCTCCCAATGACCTCCAGGATATGGTAATAATCAAAGGAGTAGGATGAAGTTGCCCCTAGGAACAGATCTACTATATCAGCATTCCCTCCTGAAATCCTAACCGTTACCATTAGGAGGGACAGCCAAAATGTTGCCTCAGTGTCGATGTGCAACTTCAATTTCCTTCACATCAAAAGCTATGGCAAAACCAAGTTTGGATTTGGTGTTCTTCATATGATGATAAACTCATATGATACGTGATAGAATCAGATTTTATTTAGCAAAATAATCAGTGATTGACACTGGTACTGTGAGAGACTTGCAAAATATGTGGGGATCCTGCCTAGTAACAGCAGGCAAGTTGACTCTTCCTTCAACCCTATAACTGTGTGTCCTGTCCTTCCAGGGAAGAGCAGAGTGAAGCTGGAGGAAATCCTCAACTCATTTAGGCCTGGTTCAGGCTCTTTGTTAGAGAACAATGTAGTTCGGTGAATGAAATAATCCTGTCTGAGGGCTATTTTCATAATGGCAATTCATTGCACAAAACATTTCTCATATGTGACTCGTTTCAGGAAACTAGACATATGTCACACGTTACTAGTTCAAAGGAGGGCCATTTGAAAGTAAACCTTTTTTAAATCTAAATGCATTTTTTTGGCAGAAATGCCTTCTGGAACATGTGAACTTTCATGTGCCTTAATAACAAACTTGTATGCCATCTGTAAATACAAATAAATTGTTACATTACGAGCCTAGTTGGTTTAGCCACGGAAAAAGTCAGCAACCTTCCCGCTAGCCATGATTGGTTGAGATAATGAGTGGGCTGGACATGCCGATAGATTAGTTGGGATTGGTCTGCCATGTAGCTCGCTTCTGTCTATAACACGAGATGGTCAGTATGTGTAGGTAATTCTTTCTAACGCAGCTTTTTTTTTTTAAGAAATCAGGTAGTAGAACTGCATAAGTGTTGTTCTCCACTTTCTGGAGGATGGAGTTTTGAAATCAGTGGAATTAGAGTATGATAGCTAAGGAGATGTAGAAACGTATGGCATTTGATTGCAAATATGCAGACGGAGTCGAAAAGAGAACACACAGAAGGCTGTTGTATAACACAGCTGTCTCCGGATTACATCTTCAAACTAAGGGCAGTCATGGCATCCGTGACAGAGAGGGAGAAGCGTCCATCCATGTATACAGGTTAGATAGTCTAGCTAGCTACATTTTCAGTTTCTAATTTTGTCAGAAAGTCATTTTCATTTCAAGTTTAAGTGTACTGTTAGCTAGCTAGCGTTACGTGTATGATCTGTGTAGTAATATTATTCATATCTCAGAGCCATTTGCATTGCAAGTTATAGCCTAATGTTAGGGGTAGTAACGTTATGAGTTGGGATTATGGTTAATTTTTATAGCTCTGGCTATCTACTCCGATTTTAGAGCACTCTCGTCTGAGTGTGCCAGAGCGCATAATAACTGACAAATTTATGAACGCTCAACACCCGTTTAATATGGCCGGTGTCAGTAAACGTTAAAAACAGTAAAAAAGCGCAATTAAATTGATGCCAGCAGCACAGTTGCAGTCACCAACGCTCTGGATAACATAAAAACAGTCTAATCAGCTCTGCTAGGGCGAGTAAAATGGTCAGAGTGAGCTGTTCTCTCATTTGAGTCTGGAAGTAGCTAGCAAGCTAGCCAACGTTAGCCAGTTAGCTTGGGTGCTTGACTGCTGTTAGGTCAGAACGCATGGATCAACCCTACTCCTCGGCCAGAGAGTCCAGTGTGAGCTCTGAACGCTCCGAATCCTAACGGACAATCTGATAACGCTCTGAGTTTATGAACACCCAGAGCACACTCTGGCACTCCAGATTAAATTTACGAACACACCCGTAGTATAAACCAGCTTTTAGTCTTGAACTCTTTGGTTGTTTAGTACATAGCATCACATGTGAATCCTTAAAGAGATGGGTGGGGCTAAAGCTTAAGACGGTGTGAACGATTCTGAATGGGTGTAAACAAAGAAGAGATCTCCAGTAGGTTGCAAATATTCAAGGGCCATTTTCTCAAAAGTGAGGTTACAAGTTTATCAACTTTCAAAGCAGAATTACTTTCCCATTGTTCCTCAAATGTAGTGTATGATATACAATTGTGTAGCTCTGATTCTCAACTTTTATCCAATGTAAAAACAAGTTTTTTAGTCTCTCGAATTCCATTACTGAGCATGAATTATGACAACAGTGCCATGTACGAGTGTGAAAGGAATTTGGGCGACGTTAAACTGTTAAAGCAATTACAAGCTAGGTGGAGGCAGCCAGGCCGTAAAATTACCCAGACAAATGGCTCTGTCTATGAGATTATGTCTGCTAGCGCAGGGACATTACTAGGTTGGCCTGATAGACGGTAATATTGAATTATTATTTTTATATGACAAAGCTAAGGCTTTACAGAACATGGCAGTAACATTATTTTTCAGGATTTACAGAGAAGTAATGTATGCAGTTACTTTGTAGCTATTTATAAACGGCGTTAGGAATAAAATGTGATCATATGTGATTCTTAGAAATGGAGCTGACTCTAAGTGTAAGAGCTTACAGGAGAGGAGCTGGGCTGGCCACTGTGTCTGCTACTGTCACAGTCCAGATGACATTTAAAAGTCAAGGGTTCACCACACCTTCTCCTGCCTCATCAACACAGCTGAGGAACAGACAATACGCATACATGTTTGACCCTGACGCTACAGTCAAGTCTCCATCGCTCCATCCCAAGTTGTTTTTCAAAGGGAGGAAAAGAGGAGAAGGATGATAGACAAATATGTAGCAGAGGTTTGTAACGAGTGAACCAGTGCAGGGGAGAAATCAAAGGAGGAAAGTGCTATTACAGATGTGATGAGACAGGAGGGAGAAGAGAGAACAGGAGAAAGAGTCGAATACAGACAGTTTCAGTAAATGTTTTATAAGCCACAGTGCAGGGAAGGCTGAAGGAAGTGGATGTTTTAAGACCGGCAAGGATTCTCTAAAAGCCAGGGTCGAGGTTTTGCGGAGGAGGAGGCAACAGCTTGGGTTGGCTGACTGAACAAACCTTAATTCAATTAACAAAATTGGACTTTTCCTATATTCACAGTATATATGACTGCAGGAAGACTGCTGGGCATCAAAGGACCCACCTTCAAGCTAATGAGTCGTCATTTTGACTGAAACAATCTAACAGTGTATAATTAATAAATGTCATATAGGATATCGCATTCTATTTTATTTCAAATAGCACAATAGCATTTTCATTATTTTATGTTACTATAAGCTACTATATGTAAAAAATATATATATTATAATAATAATAATAATTCAAGTGTTCAGTCAATTTTATTCGTGGAGTGCCTTTGTTAGAACTATGAAACAGAAAGCGTATGTGTTGGAATAGGGTAACAGCTTCTTTTTATAACGACATAATATAAAAATACCCAAACCACCAAGACGCACGGTCAGCAAGACGTGCGGTCAAATGATGAAAGCATCAGTAGCCTAAACATCATCATAAGCGCCAAGTGGCCTTAATAAATAGTGAAACTTGGCACAAAAGCAGCAATGGCATTATAATGAATATCAGTGTCGATATGACAGCAGTCAAAAATAGTCAATTATCTAAACATCGGATACCATGGCGAATTTGTCTGATTGTCTTCGAAATGGAGGTAACGCGTGATCTATCTGAAGCCATCCCGTGACGTGGTTTCTCCAAAGAAAAGTGTCCCATATACGTACGTCTAACCAGAAGCTCTCCATATACACGCTCTTTCCAACGTATGCTCCACAGACATACTACAGGATTGAAATGAACGCTTCCAGATCATCAACAGGCAGATCCCAGGCAGTGTCTCCTTGCTCCGTGTGTGCCTTAGCCACAGTACAGTCCCTGAATGCTGTAGCATGTCCATGTCACATAAACAACAACAACTGTTGAGTGAATTGCTGTTGCTGTTTTTTGCTTGAGATGTAGGGCCTGCTCTCTCAGTGATGACCTTTTTGTGCTGATATTCGGCCCACAGCACTGTCACCAGCTTGTTCTATCTAAACAGTGCCATCCCTTCCTCTCTCCTGTCTCACTGTTTCATTTGGTAGTGGCGCACCATTCTGTCTTTTTTTGCACTTAGGCCTCAGAGGTGTAGGTTATTCAGGTTGAGGCTCAGAATCAGAAGAATATTCATCAGAGATGTAATTTCACACATATAACAATAGATGAAATAAATGAAGTAAAGTATGATAGGGGAGAAAGTGGTAGAATGGGTGAGTTGATGAGCGAGGGGAAGCGAACGATGCATAATTATGTAATCACCAATTGTGAATGAAGAACAGGACTGGCCATTCTGTTGCATCGATCCATTCTAATTCTAATCTGAAAATGGTATGTACCCTATATCAGTCCACCAAATCCAAGCCGTTTTATCAGTCTACTCAGGCTTACTTGGAGAACACAGTGTGCGTAATTTACAATGGCAAGAAGACCAAGATGGATGGATGCACATGCTGCGTTAGCGCTGCTACAAGATCTGGATGAAATTGACTCAGATGGTGGCGAAGAAATGACATTTGAGTCATCAGAGTCATTTCCATCCAGATCTTGTAGCAGCCCTGTTCTTCATTCCCAATTGGTGTTTACATAATTATGCATCATTCGCTTCCCCTAGCTCATCAACTCACCAATTCTCCCCCATCATACTTTACTTAATTTATTTCATCTGTTGTTATATGAGTGAAATTACATGCCCTCATAAAACTGGAGCAGAGCTGGACCTACTGTCGGGAGAAGGAGCAGAGCTGGCCCTACTGTCGGGAGAAGGAGCAGAGCTGGCCCTACTGTCGGGAGGAGCAGAGCTGGCCCTACTGTCGAGAGAAGGAGCAGAGCTGGCCCTACTGTCGGGAGGAGCAGAGCTGGCCCTACTGTCGAGAGAAGGAGCAGAGCTGGCCCTACTGTCGAGAGAAGGAGCAGAGCTGGCCCTACTGTCGAGAGAAGGAGCAGAGCTGGCCCTACTGTCGAGAGAAGGAGCAGAGCTGGCCCTACTGTCGAGAGAAGGAGCAGAGCTGGCCCTACTGTCGGGAGAAGGAGCAGAGCTGGCCCTACTGTCGGGAGAAGGAGCAGAGCTGGCCCTACTGTCGAGAGAAGGAGCAGAGCTGGCCCTACTGTCGAGAGAAGGAGCAGAGCTGGCCCTACTGTCGGGAGAAGGAGCAGAGCTGGCCCTACTGTCGAGAGAAGGAGCAGAGCTGGCACTACTGTCGGGAGAAGGAGGGGCAAGGGAGGTAAACCATAAAAAAAATTACATGCCCTCATAAAACTGGTTATAACTCCAGTTCTGTTTTTGATATTAAGATTCTAACACTGGCAGTGTGTTAAATAGACTTGTTTAGGAAATGTCAAGGACAGAGGGGGGGCATGACTTAAAAAATGGAAGATTCATACTTTTTTAAATTCATGAGCAGTCAAAATGACTGCTTTAGTGGTTCTAGTGTTAAGTGCAGGGTCAGCTGGCAAGGATCCTGTAAAAGCTCTGAGAGCCATTGTGTAGAAATAGGATTATTATGAAAGAACAAATGTACAGGAATAGAATGGAATGTGACCTTTCCTAATGGTATATATTCACATTGAATTCCATATGGCTGATAGGTCAGTGTGTTGATAACAGACACAGCCAGTCATGAGGAGATGGTGAGTGCACATTGGAATTATTAGCGTTGACCTCTAAAAGTGCCTTTCCAATAGACCAATGCTCCCATAATATTTTACTAAACACTCAACCCTTTGGAGACACTGAGGATAAACATGAGGACTATCAAATGCCCTCCCAAACCTTTCCACCTGGAATGGAATGGCACCCACCATGCGCCTCACACTTGTAGACTTCACTAGCTGCTCTTCCTCTTCTCTGTCTATCCCCCTCTCTCTTCCTGGCCCATCTCTGAATGCTGTTAAGTGAATAAATGATTGTGTGTACTCCCATGGAGGATAGAGTGAGTATACATATACGTATTCTCCTGTGGATGTCTGCTGCACCTCCAGCTGTCTCTGAGGATACAAACAGAGAGAGACAGAAAGGAAGATAGAGAGAGAGTGCTGACTGTTGATGTGTCGGAGGTCGCGCTGTGGGAAGTGTTTGCGACGTGTTGCGGTATACACACACACATGCATGCACACACACACACACACACAGTGGCAAACACACACACACACACATCCAGGGGTAAGAATAGCAGTGTTATGTAAGTGGTGGGAGCAGCCTGAGGGGAGCTCCTGGGCCTGGCTGAGATGCAGAGTGACGCACCACCCTGAACACAGCCAATGGCACACCCTCACACTGATGTGCCCAGCACAGGAGGGCCAATCATAGCCATCTATCAACATCTAACAGTGACAGGGATACGTTTAACATAATGCACTCAGCCAGAACAAGGCACACAGTCATTGTATAATGCATTAGACAGAACAGAACAAATGGCACTGAATAGAAAACAAATGTCCACTCTCTAATCTCTCCTTTCACATCCACCTGCCCAGTCGTCTCAGCTCTTTATAAAAAAGTTAGTTGTACAGCAACACTGTTTCCACTGACATAGTCTCACTCTGGTATAGTGTACATTCATGAATGCATTAGCGACAGGGACAGAGGTAATGGCACAGATTGACTGTTATTCAATAACACTCTCTCAGTGCTTTCACAAGATCTCCTTTCTCTCTACATCGATCTGCATCGATGGGCTATATAACACACACACTAACAGCTCAGCCTGGAAGGATCGATTGATGAGGTGTGGAGGAGGAAATCTGTATTCCTCCCACCTGGGAGCTCTGAGCTGAGCAGCGTTGCTGTGTTGCTGTGGATAACCTCAGCAAATCAATAGACTGGGAGATAATGAGAAGGACCCCTAACCCTGATCATCTGATTACATCCACAGATTAGCATCAACAACAACACACTGGCACTATACCATCACATCTGAGGGGTACAATACACAGCAGGATCAATGAGTTAGCCAGATAATAAACAACTAGACATATAAACAACTAGACATATAAATAGATTCTGGTTCATCAATTGGTTGAAACAACTGAATCCATCCATGCCCATTTGAAGCATATATTCCTAAAACATGTGAAGTTATTTCCAAACATTTAAGTAAGTTAGCTTGCTAACTCACTAATGATGAATTGTAGTATACCCCTCTGGTCACACTGACTCTGAGACTGAGACATCAACACAACAGTGGATTTGCTGGGACAGATCAACACCAGGATGAACTGGATTGGGCTGCTGCTTCCTCTTAAAGTAGGATATGTCTGTAGTCGTACAGCCTGTGAGAAATCAATTAAACCAATTTAACTTCTTAGGGAGCGGCTCCCGAGGTGACGGTTTTGGAGAGTCTGGCATGCCCAAAGTAAAATGCCTCCCACTCAAGCCCAGAAAATAGGATATGCACATAATTAGTACTATTGGATAGGAATCACTCTGAAGTTTCTAAAAGTGTTAACATAATGTCTGTGAGTATAACAGAACGGATATAGCCCGAGGAATTTCTGTCCTGGAAAAAGTGTTTTTGACACATTGCCTCATTTTGAACCCCTCCCTATTGAAAACAGCCATTTCTGGGAGTAAGATTGCAGTACCTATTGCTTCCACTGGATGTCAACAGTCTCTAGACAGTGTTTGGTGATGTTTAGTTGCTCTGGATGGTAATAGAAGAAGAATTTCGAACTAGTCATCGGATGTAAACAGAAGAGGAAGCGCGTTCACGGGCTCGAGGCTGTGGTTTTTTCCTTTCCTATCGTCCAGTTTATAATCCGGTTGAAATATTATAGTAAATATACATAAAAGTGTTCCTACGGATACATTATCAATGATGTTTGATTGTTCTTGGACAAGTGTATAGGTATAGGTTGAACGCGTTCTCTTCACGGTTCAATGGGCGAGTGGACGCTGTATTTTATGAACATAACGCGCCAACCAAACTGAGATTTATGGATATAATAAATCACTTTTTCTAACAAAAGAACCATTGGATGTCTTCATTGGACACTTGGGAAGCCCTCAGAAGAAGTTCTTCGAAAGGTAAGGGATTTGTTTTCGCTGTGAAATGTGTTTTGTGTGAACCGCGATGGTTTATGAATTTATGCTAATGGTAAAATTATTGGAGTGCTACCCTCAAACAATCAAATGTTGTGCTTTCGCCGTAAAGCCTTTTTGAAATCTGACAACGCTGTGATATTGCCAAGAATTAGAGCTTTTGATGACTATGCAACACTTGTATATTGATGAATGTTTAATAATTCAACTAGCGCCCCACCACTCCCTAAGTAGTTAATGATAAAAGTCACCTTGGGGCGGCAGGTAGCCTAATGGTTAGAGCATTGGGCCAGTAACTGAAAGGTTGCTGGATTGAATCCCCGAGCTGACAAGGTAAAAATCTGTTGTTTTGCCCCTGAACAAGGCAATTAACCCACTGTTCCCCGATAGGCCGCCATTATAAATAAGAATTTGTTCTTAACTGACTTGCCTAGTTAAATAAAGGTCCTACAGAGATGTACATAGTTACCAAAACATCACACCAGGGTAAGCCTACACAAAACACAGCCCTTATTTAAAGTGTTTCTAAAAAACTCAATGGGAAAATGAATGGTGGAAAAACGATTGGAACAATTTCCCTGTTTGACCGCTAGGTTTCATGGGTATTATGACTCAGTCCCAAATGGCACCCTAGTGCACTACAGAATATGGTGCCATTTGGGACACAAACAAGGACATCCATGCTAGCTAACTCCATCCCTTAGCAGGAGGAGAGTCCATCGTTTGAAGACCGAGTGTCAAAGCCGCAGAGCAGTGTTACCTTCTGAAGCATCATATTCTGAGAAAACCTCTTCTGAAGTGTCACTTACCTAGAAAGAGAAAGAAGGGAGAGATGGGAGAGAGGAAGAGAGAAAGACAAATGTTATCAGTGCAGGCCATCGACTGCAATCAAGTGTAATTTTCTCTAAACAAGCACTAGGTCTGTTGAGTGTGTGACCCCAGGCCTGCTCCAACACCTGCTGCGGAGTGCTGCTGACACACACACACACGTAATGGACATACGTTTAGAGTGGCTATCAACACATCAACTATTCTCTCTCTTTCTCTGTATCTATTACTCTCTCTCTCTTTTTCCCATCTGTCCATCTCTCTAAATATATATTCCTCAGTCACACTCCCTCCATCTCTCTCTCTGCCCATCTTCCTTCTCCTCTCTTCATGCCTCTCCTTCATCTATCCCTCCTATACCTTTATGTAAACAATATATAGTACCAGTCAAAGGTTTGTACACACCTACTCATTCAAGGGATTTTCTTTATTTTACTATTTTCTACATTGTAGAATAATAGTGAAGATATCAAAACTATGAAACAACACATATGGAATAATTTAGTAACCAAAAAGTGTTAAACAAAGTAGCCACCTTTTGCCTTGATGACAGCTTTGCACACTCTTGGCATTCTCTCAACTAGCTTCACCTGGAATGCTTTTCCAACAGCATTGAAGGAGTTCTCACATATGCTGAACCTTTTGACATGTAAGTTCTAAATATTAATAACGGCCCTTACACCGTGAGTTCTTTTTGCACGTGGTACCAGAATTCTATGCTGCTGTTCTAGAATTTGATTCTTGCATTTTGCCGCTATTCTCTGCACTCTGCATTGTATCAATACCGCAAAGTCTGCTTCATGTGAGGCTTTATGACACTTTCTTCCTATAGCACTAGCAGTGAGTATCTATAGTATTATTGATAATTGTATAATTATTATTATCATCTGTATTACATGTATTATTATCTGAAAGATGCTTTGCTATTAGACTGTCTGAGGGTCTGATGTTTGATTTGTTTGTTGAAAGTGTATAGGTATAATTTGAACGTGTTCCCACATATGCTGAACCTTTTGACATGTAAGTTCTAAATATTAATAACGGCCCAATGGGCGACTCAACGGTGGATTTTATGATCATAACGCACCAACCAAACGGAGATTTATGGATATAATAAATGACTTTTTCTAACCAAAGAAGCATGGATTGTCTTCGTTGGACACTTGGGAAGCCCTCAGCAGAAGTTCATCAAAGGTAAGCGATTTTATAATTGTGATTTTATGCGTTTTGTGAGACCCGTGTTGGGTTATGGATTTATGCTAATGGTTAAATATTAGAGGTGCTACCCTCAAACAATCAAATGTTGTGCTTTCGCCGTAAAGCCTTTTGAAATCTGACAACGCTGTGATATTGCCAAGAATCAGAGCTTTTGATGACTATGCAACAATTGTATATTTATGAATGTTTAATAATTCAACTTTTGGATTTTGAATTTGGCGCCTCACATTTCACCGGGTAGTGTCGGGAGTGGGGCGCCCCATTGCTCCCTAAGTAGTTAAGGCCGGGAAAGGCTGGCATCCTAAATACTTTTTCTTTATTTTTTAAAATTAGTTAAATGTATTCTCTCCTGGAAAACTAGGCTACAGCTGTGGATACATTTCATCATCATGTCAACGTATTATCACCACTGGACATGTAGCCTACACATGCCTGCCTCGTCACCAAGCGAGGAAGATATTTCCCATCAAATTCGGTGAGTATTATGGCTGGGATAGGTTTTAGCCTGGTCGAGGCGGAGGATAATGAGAACAGAGTGGTGGACAAAGTCATGTAAGCAACAAAGTGAGGTAGTTTGTGCGAGCGATCAGATTGAATGGTGAGTGCTTGTAATCAGCTGTATTGTATGCAGAGACCGTGGCATGAGCGAAGTGAGGTTGTAGATATAATGGGTTATCGTAAACTATGGACCAAGACAGGATTATCTAGGTTTATACTTTGGCGCCATCTACAGGCTGAATGTTACGTGGGTGGACCAGTTATCGCTCTCCTTCAAAAATGTGGTTACATTTGGATAAACTTCAAGTATTACTAAGTATTCTGAATATTCCTAGGAAAAGTCTATGTAATGTAACAACTCAAATCGCTCTCTTTAGTCTAAAGTAGTCTACAGCTTAGGATAAAGGTTGTTGGCTAGTAACAACCAATGCCTCCTTGTGCTTTTTCCTTGCAGGACGGTGTGCCCCTTTCTGAGGTAAGGCTAAAGCATGGTGATCAAAATGCCTTATATCTGCGGTGGCGCCATTGTAGATGATCAGGTCCTGTACATATCCTGTCAAACAGTCACATAAAACAAAGAACTTGACTTCAAATCTGTGGCGCTTTGATGGGATGTATTGGCGGAATACAAGCCTTCCTTTCCAAGCCATGAGAGACTCATCAATGCACAAGTCCTTGTGAGGAACAAACACTCTTCCAAATGCCCTGGTGAAGCTGCCCAGGAAATTCCTAATTTTGTGAAGGTTGGCAGTGGCGTTGTTCACAAAGTGGAGTGCTCTCAGCAGGACAAGGAAGTGCTCCTGGGAGAAAAGGGTTGGGGAAAAAGAGGTCTGCAGTAGTCCCTCACAGAGCCCTTCTTCACTAGCCCCATCAGCAGCACCGTGACCAGGAAGGTATATATTTCACTGACGCTAGTGTTCACCCGTTTTGAGAGCTTCCCTTTCACGCCAGGAGCAGTCTTCTCTTTCAGTTCATGAGAATACCTGCAAACAAATATGTATAATTTTGATACACTTGAAGAGAGCCTTGGGTTTTTCTGTAATATGATAATGGGCTTACCTGTTGGTGTCCTGCACCACACTCTCCACCAATTCCTCATCAAGGAACAGTTTAAAACATTCTGACTCTGTCATTGAAGTCTATCTCTGATGGTGTGAAGTGACAGGATCTCCAGCAGCAGGGACTATCCTCCTCAACTTCAACCTCTTCTCCCTCACAGCCTACAAGATTGACAGCAACATTAGCATCTTGGGAAGGTGACGATTGCTCATTGCCTGCAAGGTTGCGGTGGGCACCATTTTCTTCACGCTCACAGTCCAGGTGGTTGGGGAGCAGATATTCCTCATCACTATCTGATTGATCAGACTCTCATACACAGATTCATCATCAAAATTACTAAATATTTCTCATATCTCCTCATCAGTGAGGCGTTTCCTTTTGAAATTGGACATTATCTCTATACTCAATGGCTATCAGTGTCTGTCAAGAGTTACGTTTTTCTGTCAGGACTGACTTATTATTTTCAGAGTTCCCAGTGGTTTTGAATGCGTGGCTGCCATCATAAAGAATTTACCTGCTGTTAGCTTAGCTGACACGCATTTATTTTTCTAAACAACATTACATTAGTCTCTTGTGCTCACCAGAGATGTGGTACACTGTAAACTAGTCTAGCTGTCAGGTCGCTAACAGTTTGGCTGTGGATGTATTCCGTGTGATGCTTGGATGATGAAGTTCGAATTGATCTTTTACAATAAAAGGTCAAATTCAGGAATAAAGTTTAAGACCTTTATTTTCCATCAGTACAATTTTTTTTTTTTAGATGCTGTTCAGACAACAATGGTGTTTAGACTCGTTTGCTGCGTCATACGTTCTGGTGCTACTATTCAAATCACATAGTTGAGACCGTACACTGCAGGGACCACTCAACAATGATCACAAATTTGTGATCGTACCGCGTCAAAGGGTTAAGTGTGCCTTGAATTCTAAATAAATCCCAGACAGTGTCACCAGCAAAGCACCCCCACACCATCACACCTCCTCCTCCATGCTTCATGGTGGGAACCACACATGCAGAAATCATCCGTACACCTACTCTCCGTCTCACAAAGACACAGCGGTTGGAACCAAAAATCTCAAAATTTGGACTCATCAGACCAAAGTACAGATTTCCACCGGTCTAAAGTCCATTGCTCGTGTTTCTTGGTCCAAGCAAGTCTCTTCTTCTTATTGGTGTCCTTTAGTAGTGGTTTCTTTGCAGCAATTCAACCATAAAGCCCTGATTCACACAGTCTCCTCTGAACAGTTGATGTTGAGATGTGTCTGTTACTTCAACTCTGTGAAGCATTTATTTGGGCTGCAATCTGAGGTGCAGTTAACTATAATGAACTTATCCTCTGCAGCATAGGTAACTATGGGTCTTCCTTTCCTGTAACTGTCCTCATAAGAGCCAGTTTCATCAAAGCGCTTGATGGTTTTTGTGACTACAGTTGAAGAAACGTTCAATGTTCTTACAATTTTCCGAATTGACTGACCTTCATTTCTTAAAGTAATGATGGACTGTCGTTTCTCTTTGCTTATTTGAGCTGTTCTTGCCAGAATATGGACTTGGTCTTTTACCAAATAGAGCTATCTTCTGTATACCACTCCTACCTTGTCACAACACAACTGATTGAAGGAAGGAAAGAAATTCCACAAATTAACAATTAACTATTGAAATGCATTCCAGGTGACTACCTCATGAAACTGGTTGAGATAATGCCAAGAATGTGCAAAGCTGTCATCAAGGCAAAGGGTGTCTACTTTGAAGAATCTCAAATAGAAAATATTTTTTTTTATTTGTTTAACACTTTTTTGGTTACTACATTATTCCAAATGTGTTATTTCATAGTTGTGATGTCTTCACTATTATTCTACATAGTAAAAATAAAGAAAAACCCTGGAATGAGTAGGTGTGTCGAAACTTTTGACTGGTACTGTAGATATTACAATGACAACTTGACAATTGAAGATGTTTTAGAAATGGTAATGACGATTCCTAATATAATGATGATAATGACAATGATAACAATAAGGATGAAGACAGCGATACAACTGCAAAATCAACACAATATCAACGTGATGTATTTAAAGAGGTCTACTCTCTAAATGGAGTGAAGGTATGGCTTCTCATTTAGATTGAACCTGTGTCCCTGTACTCCCTCTGGTGTTGGACTGGGCTGTGATTGGCAAAATGTCATTACAGCCCCAGGAGTGACTATCAGATCAAGATAGGACTGGCTCACAGCCAAGGGAGCAGCGTCGCCAGCCAGGAAAATGACTAAAGGCTAAAGATCACAAAAAACTAAGAATTAAATCTATTCTCAAACTTGATGGATTTCAGGAGTTCTAATGTAAATCATATACCTTATCAATTGTTAAAGAGTCAAGATCTACTGTATTTAGATCCAATAGTCGCAGCTAAAGGGTAGCTAGCTATACAGAATGACATCACTGCCATAAGGTTAGCCAGTAACCCTGGGCAAACAGAATTTAGACAGTTATGGATCACAATAGACATTTAAATAGTATTTTCATCTCCCTGTCAGTCATGATGACTTGATGTCATTTAGATGTATGGATGGAAAATATGCTAGCCCACTAGCCCAAGGCTAGTAGAAAACGTGCCAAACTAGCCTGAGATACAGGTCAAATTCTGTATTTTCCATTATCACACAGCAAACTTTGGACCCGGGCTAGTAGATATTGCTGTCTACTAGCCCAGCTGGCCAGGGCACAAAACCCTTAAGTTCCATCACATCATGTACATGCTCCCTGTGTTGCTCTGAGAGGCTGAAGCCTTAACAATATTTGCATGAGCTGCTGGAGCACCTTCTAGTTAACAGCCTGTAACGTGTCGCTAGCTGTTGACATTTATACAGAGACAGTTGGCAGACAGACACCAGCTTTAAAAACATGACACACTCTCTCAGGCTTATTCCTCACAGGAAGATGACTGGGTTATTGTGAAACACATCACTGCCAAGCGTCTGTCTGTTATTCTAATGGAGTGGATACGTCAAGACACATTCATTTCCACTAAGGGAGTAATAAAGTTGTAAAGTATCTTTCTGTAATAAATAATAATAATACATAGCTAGGTCTTATATAGCGCTTTTGTAAAACCCAGATACGCTTTGCAATAAGTATGTCTGTCTGTCTGCCAGCCTGTTTTCTGCCTACCTGTCTGTCTGTTTGTCTGTCTGCCTGTCAGTCTGACTTTCAGTCTGAGACAGGCAAGCAGACACACAGACAGACAGACAGACACAATAGTGTGAGGCATGTGTAACTGGAGCCCAGTTCTCTCTTCTCTGGACCCTGAGATCATCCCAAAGATTGAGGGGGATCTGAAAGGAACCAGGGGGTCTCTCCTTGACTGCAGCCCAGATCAACACTCTCCATGACAGCCCTGTCAGAGACTGTGTGTGACCTCTGGATTAGTTTCATATCTCACCGATCTGGAGCCCACTGGGAAGGCTAATAACATGAGCTCATACTACACTTGTCCTGCATTAATGGTAGAAAGGTATAGCCATAATTTACAATGCTTCAATCCGTGCAGGGACTGGTAGTTCTGTTCTCTGCTTGGATGTGATTGTAAAAAGGTCTGTTTTTAGAAAAGGACAAAAAATAGCCCATATTAACTTATGAAGCCTGAGAAACAAGGTTCATGAAATTGACAACTTACAAACATCAGAAAACGTTAATATTCTGTCCATCTCTGAAACACACTTAGATAATTCATTTGATGATGCAGTAGTAGTTATACATGGTTATAGAATATATAAGAAAGATAGAAATGCAAATGGAGGAGGTGTTTCTGTATATGTTCAGAGTCATATTCCTGCTAGGCTGAGAGAGGATCTCATGTCAGATGATGTGGAAGTAATATGGCTACAGGCTCATCTGCCTCACCTAAAGTCTATTCTTGTAGGACATTGCTATAGACTATTGAGTGCAAAAAGTCAGTATTTGGACTATATATGTGTGAAATGCTCAATAAAGTATGTAATATCAACAGAGAAGTATATTTTCTTGGTGACCTAAATATTGACTAGTTGTCATCAAGCTGTCCACTCAAAAATAAGCTTCAAGCTGTAACCGATGCCTGCAATCTGGTTCAGGTTATCAGTTAATTTACCAGGGTATTTACAAACAGAACAGGAACTAAATCATCCACGTGTATGACCAGATCTTTACCAATTCGGCAGAAATCTGCTCTAAAGCAGTATCCACACACACTGGATGTGGTGATCTTAATATAATAGCTAGAAAAAGCTAATATAAACGATACAAAGAATGATAGTAAAAAGCTCTGGAGTACCTTCATTAAATGAAATTCTAGGCAAAAAAGCTAACAAAGCTCCATCCTTCATTGAGGCAGATGGCTTGTTCATAACAAAACCCTTTGAGATTGCCAAGCACTTTAATAACTTTTTTGTTGACAAGATTAGCAATCTTAGGCATGTCATGCAAACAACAAATGCTGAGCCTTCATATTCATGCATAACAGACCAAATAATGAAAGACAAGCACAGTACTTTTGAGTTCTGTAAAGTTGGTGTGGAAGAGGTGAAACAATTGTTGCCATCTATAAATAACAACAAGCCATCTGGTACTGACATCCTGGATGGTAAATTGATGAAGTATAGCCTAACAACAGATGAAATAAATTAAGTAAATATGATAGGGAGAATGGGTGAATTGATGAGCGAGGGGAAGCGAACAATGCATAATTATGTAATCACCAATTGTGAATGAAGAACTAATTATAGGCCTAATCTTAAAATGGTATGTACCCTATAATCAAAGGCCACACAGTGAGAGGCTGCAGTCCGTTATTTTTATTCCCTCAGCCCTTGCGCAAGCCACTTTCCCTCAGGGGAATCCTCGTCGAAACCGGATGCAGTTTGACTGCTATTTTAAGTGGAGGTCCAACTCACAAACTTTGCCCCCTCGGCCCTCGATTTAGCTCGAGGGAGCAAGTTAAGAACTTTGGTCACCCACAATTCAATGCAAACTGTAGTCACATGTCAAACACTGGTGGCTGCATTTTCGGCATGTCAGAAAAAAGTATTAAGTCAGCTTGCTAAAAAATATACAGTTGAAGTCGGAAGTTTACATACACCTTAGCCAAATACATTTAAACTCAGTTTTTCACAATTCCTGACATTTAATCCAAGGAAATATTCCCTGTCTTAGGTCAGTTAGGATGGCCACTTTATTTTAAGAATGTGAAATGTCAGAATAGTAGAGAGAATGATTTATTTCAGCTTTTATTTATTTCATCACATTCCCAGTGGGTCAGAAGTTTACATACACTCAGTTAGTATTTGGTAGCATTGCCTTGAAATTGTTTAACTTGGGTCAAACGTTTCGGGTAGCTTTCCACAAGCTTCCCACAATAAGTTGGGTGAATTTTGGCCCATTCCTCCTGACAGAGCTGGTGTAACTGAGTCAGGTTTGTAGGCCTCCTTGCTTGCACACGCTTTTTCAGTTCTGCCCACACATTTTCTATAGGATTGAGGTCAGGGCTTTGTGATGGCCACTGCAATACCTTGACTGTGTTGTCCTTAAACAGCTTGGAAAATTTCAGAAAATGGTGTCATGGCTTTAGAAGCTTCTGATAAGCTAATTTACATCATTTGAGTCAATTGGAGGTGTACCTGTGGATGTATTTCATGGCCTATATTCAAACTCAGTGCCTCTTTGCTTGACATCATGGGAAAGTCAAAAGAAATCAGCCAAGACCACAGAAAAACAATTGTAGACCTCCACAAGTCTGGTTCATCCTTGGGAGCAATTTCCAAATGCCTGAAGGTAGCACATTCATCTGTACAAACAATAGTACGCAAGTATAAACACCATGGGACCACACAGCCGTCATACTGCTCAGGAAGGAGACGCGTTCTGCCTCATTGAGATGAACGTACTTTGGTGCTAAAAGTGCAAATCAATCCCAGAACAACAGCAAAGGACCTTGTGAAGATGCTGGAGGAAACAGGTACAAAAGTATCTATATCCACAGTAAAACAAGTCCTATATCGACATAACCTGAAAGGCCGCTCAGCAAGGTAGAAGCCACTGCTCCAAAACCGCCATAAAAAAGCCAGACTACGGTTTGCAACTGCACAAGGGGACAAAAATCATACTTTTTTGAGAAATTCCTCTGGTCTGATGAAACAAAAATATAACTGTTGGGCCATTATGACCATCGTTATGTTTGGAGGAAAAAGGGGGAGGCTTGCAAGCCGAAGAACACCATCTCAACCGTGAAGCACGGGGGTGGCAGCATCATGTTGTGGGGGTGCTTTTCTGCAGGAGGGACTGGTGCACTTCACAAAATAGATGGCATCATGAGGTAGGAAAATGATGTGGATATATTGAAGCAACATCTCAAGACATCAGTCAGGAAGTTAAAGCTTGGTCGCAAATGGGTCTTCCAAATAGACAATGACCCCAAGCATACTTCCAAAGTTGTGGCAAAATGGCTTAACCTCTCTGCGCACGGATCCCGCTAGCGGTATTGTTTTCAGAGCAAACATAACGCGGCAAATTCAAAATAAAAATCGTAATATTTAACATCCTTCAATATACAAGTGTTGCATAGCCATCAAAAGCTCTGCTTCTTGGCAATATCACTGCGTTGTCAGATTTTAAAAAGGCTTTACGGCGAAAGCACCACATTTGATTGTTTGAGGCTAGTACCTCACATATTTTCCTCATTAGCATAAATTCATATCCAGCTCGGTTCTCAAAATGTCCATATCACAGCTAATATAAATCGCTTACCTTTCAAATAACTTCTGCTGATGGCTTCCCAAGTGTCCAAACAAGAGAATCCATGGTTCTTTTGTTAGAAAAAGTAATTCATTATATCCATAAATCTCAGTTTTGTTGGCACGTTATGTTCAGCTACTCCACCAAGCATTGTCAGTCTACTCGCCGTTTTACAGTGAAGGGATCGTGTTCAAGTTATACCTCTCATCTTTTCACAAACAAATCAAATATCATTAATAATGCATCCTTATGTATTCTTTTTATGAATAATAGCGATCATATTTTACACGGATGGTAACTGAAACGTTATAAAAGGAAAAGAAAGCTGGAGTGCGTTCACGTTCTCGTGAACGTGCACGGTTGTTTACATTTTTCCCTTCCTGTAGTCTTTCTTCTTCTATAAGGATCTGCTCAGGGCTATTTCCTCCAGACACTTTCCAGAGACTGTTGACATCCAGTGGAAGCCATAGGTATTGCAACCTGTGTCCTATTCCCCATTGATTTATATTACCAGGCCTTCAAAGTGAGAGGAGGGCAACAGAAAAAGGAATTCTGGACAGAAATGTCTTGGGTTTTTGCCTGCTATATCTGTTCTGGTATACCCACAGACTATATCTTAATGGTCCTAGACACTTCAGAGTGTTTCCTATCCAATAGTACTAATTATGTGAATATCCTAGTTTCTGGCCCTGAGTGGCGGGCATTTAACTTTGGGCACGTCAGACAGGCGAAAATTCGGAAAATGGGACCCTAGCTGTAACAGGTTAAAGGCACAGTCAACTTAGTGTATGTAAACTTCTGACCCACTGGAATTGTGATAAAGTGAATTATAAGTGAAATAATCTGTCTGTCAACAATTGTTGGAAAAATGACTTGTGTCATGCACAAAGTAGATGTCCTAACCGACATGCCAAAACTATAGTTTGTTAACAAGACATTTGTGGAGTGGTTGAAAAACGAGTTTTAATGACTCCAACCTAAGTGTATGTAAACTTCCGACTTCAACTGTATATAGACAATATTAATTTTAGCATTGGCAAATTGGCTTAGTTTCGTAATGAGGAGCCTATAAAACGTAGCTAGATTCATAAACATATTTTTGGGAATTCTAAAATGTATTGGAATAAATGACCAAACATGGACAATTTTGACAATTTCTTCACTTCACTGACATTAGCGAACAAGTTGCTTGAAAAAAAAACAAGTCTGGATGGCACCCTGAACAAAACGAGAGCTCCCTCCCTCTGCGCAAAAGTAAACCGGATACTATTACGCACTACAACACAATAAAGGTATGTCAAAGTGTGTCAAGTAAGTGAAAGTTACGAAAATTGTGTCAACTGTTAGGACATAGGATAACAGGATATGAAACCCAACTGATGCCATTTCGTGAAGATGCACACAAGTGGACAATAATTTACTATTTTTGACTGTGGGGTCACTTAGAAATGCCACTTAGAATGCTGTTATATTGACACTTATATTCATTGTAATGCCATTATTGGTTTTGTGTCGAGTTTCACTATTTATCAAGGCCACTTGGCGATTATAATGATGTTTAGGCTACTGATGTTTTCATCATTTGACCTTGCATCTTAGTGGTTGGGGTATATATTTATTTTGTCATTATAAAAATAAACTGTTACCATGTTCCAACACGTATGCTTTCTGTTTCCTAGCTGTAACAAAGGCACTCCACGAATAAAATTGATTGAACACTTGAACATTGGCATTTTTTTTTATCTATTTAATTACATATAGTCTACAGTAACATAAACTAATGAAAATGCTATTGACTTACTTGAAATAAAATACAAATCGTATTCTAATGTTACCCAAGGCATTCATTAACATTAACTGATTATTTTTGTGATAGCATAGGAAATACATGAATTACACTGTTAGAATGTTGCAGTCAGAATGACCGCTCATTAGGTTCAAACAACCGACTGATCAGCCTGAGGCCCAGCGGCTCTACTGTTAATGGTTCAAACAACCAACTGATCAGCCTGAGGCCCAGCAGCTCTACTGTTAATGGTTCAAACAACCAACTGATCAGCCTGAGGCCCAGCGGTTCTACTGTTAATGGTTCAAACAACCAACTGATCAGCCTGAGGCCCAGCGGTTCTAGTGTTAATGGTTCAAACAACCAACTGATCAGCCTGAGGCCCAGCGGTTCTACTGTTAATGGTTCAAACAACCAACTGATCAGCCTGAGGCCCAGCGGTTCTACTGTTAATGGTTCAAACAACCAACTGATCAGCCTGAGGCCCAGCGGTTCTACTGTTAATGGTTCAAGCAACCGACTGATCAGCCTGTTACCGGTGCTTAGAAAACTTTTGGAAGAAATCATGTTTGAGCCATTGCAATGTTATTTTACAGAAAACAAATTAACAACAGACTTTCAGCATGCTTATAGGGAAGGACACAACATGCTCAGCACTGACACAAATGACTGATGATAGGCTGAAAGAAATTGATAATAAGAATTGTGGGAGGTGTTTTGTTAGATTTCAGTGCAGCTTGTTATATTGATCATAAGCTATTTCTGAAAAAACATAGGTGTTATGGATTTACATTGAAAGTTACATATCTAATAGAACCCACATGGTTTCTTAAATGGAATCCTTTTTAATGCAAATTCGATTGAGTGTGGTGTACCGCAGGGCAGCCGGCTTGAGCCATTGTTTTCAGTTTTTACTAATGACCTTCCATTGACCTTGAATAAAGCCTGTGTCTATGTACGCTGACGACACAACCATATACACGTCGGCTACGACAGTAAAAATAAATAACTGACACCCTTAACATAAAGCTCCAGTCAGTTTTAGAATCTCAAATTACTAAAAGCATTGTTTTTGGGACAAATCACTGGCTCAACCCTAAACCTCATCTAGATTTATTACTGAATATTGTGGATATTGAGAAAGTTGAGGAGACTAAACTGCTGGGTGTAACCCTAGATAGCAAGCTGTCATGGTCAAAACATATAGACTCAATGGTTGCTAAAACGATAAGAGGTATGTCCATGATAAGGCATTGCTCTGCTTTCTTGACATCCCACCTGGACTACTGCCCAGTTGTGTGATCATGTGCAGTAAAGAAGGACACAGGAAAATTTCAGTTGGTCCTGAACATAGCAGCACGTATTGAACTTGGATGTACATAGAGGGCGAATGTCAGTGGTATGCATGTCAATGAGGACATATTGACTGCATCACTATTGGTCTTTGTGCGAGGTGTTGATGTGTTAAAGGTACTGAACTGTCTGTTCAAGCAGTTTGCACACAGTTCGGACATTCATCAGTCCCACACAAGACATGCAGCTAGAGATCTCTTCACATTCCCCAGGTCCAGAATAGAGGCTGGGAAACGCACAGTATTAAATAGAGCCATGACTACATGGAACTCTCTACAGGGCCAGGTAACTCAAGCTAGTAATAAAACCAGATTTAAAAAAGAAAACAGATAAATATATTTTGTATTTTGCATTGTATTATGTATTATATTATGTAGGGTTATGTATTTAATTTGTTGTGTTTTGTTTCCTGTTTGGAACCCAAGAAGGCAGTGGCTAATTGGGGATCATAATAAAATACTAAAATACTAAATAGGTTCTTAGTTTGTCTGATTTATAGCATCAGACGGTCATCACCGCCATACACCCCATCTGAGAGTGAAGGTCGGCAGCTTGTTAAAGAGAACATCTGTGGAAAACAGGTGTGTTTCTCATTAAAGCCAGAGAGAAACAAACAGGGATTTAATCAGGGGAAAGGCTGTGTGTGTGTAAAAGACAGAGAGAGATTGTGTTCTCTAACATCAAACATGTTTGATTTCCATTGTCAATAACACAATGAAAGAACCAGTAACGAGGCAAATTATTCTTACACCATCGTCATCCTCCAACGCGCACACATTCATGCACACACACACACACACGCACGCACGCACACACCCACAGAGCCAGAGGTGCAACCTTGTTTTGTCCTTGTTTTCTAGTGATGATTAGGGCCCTATCAAACACAAGTCATGAAGAAAGAGGGAGTGAAAGGAGAGAAAGAAAAAAGGAGAAGAGAGAAGGAGAAGTATGCAGATCTGGGTCCTCATCTCAGTGCAGACTCTTAAAAACTTAAGCTTCATAACAAATGCAGCGAATTGCCCAAAGCTCTACCTAATCATCCTGGCGTATTCCTTGTGACTCCAGCCCGACCAGGAACCCACTCCCGCCTGTGTTCCCACCGTCCACAGGCACCGCTGCTGCCCGCACCCAGAGGCCTGCTCTCTCACACACACACGCTACCTACGTCAGAGTCCCCTGCAGTAACATGGCAATGGACCCCAACACCACACCACATACGCATATACGATGCAACACCAACAAGCTCTAACATAATCCTGGTCTGAGGTAGGCTTGGGCGATATTCCGTTTATACCGTATGCCGGTGTATTTCGCAATACCGACGATATGATTTTCAATACTGGTTTCTCAAATTCTAATAGTTCGCCTCATTTCAGTTTATGTGACAAAACAAACAAGTATAGTGTAGAGCCTTCAAACCTCAACCTTTCAGTGTTGCCCTCTAATCAGGGACTTATTTAGACCTGGTACACCAGGTGTGTGGAATTAATATTCAGGTGAATCGAAAACCTGCAGGCTCCTGACCTCGTAGGATGAGTTGAGTACTCCTGGTGTAGAGAATCATTGTACCATCTAAACCTCTGTAAAATACATTTTCAATAACCAAAAATATTGTATTTTCTGCTGTTTGAAGCTGGTGTATAAAAAAAGAGCACATAGAACAGATATTTTGCTTTCATTGAGAATGACAGATCTATAACTCACATTTCTATGTGAATTTGATAAGGTCGGACAAAAAGTTACATATTGCAGCTTTAACAATAACTATAAGACATCTAAGATGTGTCAAATAAATGATATCCAGCTCAGGTCTCCAGCTATGCATTTGGTTTGCTAACTTCTGGATAGATGTCAAGCTCAAGCTTCTGGGTTACAGTATAGACAATCAATCCCCTCCTTGATCAAGATCCCTGTTGCCTAAGTTGTTTTGTGCGTCAATTGTTATTTGTTATTTGTTATAGATACAGTCGTCCTTCCTAACTCAGTTGCAGGAGAGTAAGGAAACCGCACAGGGATTTCACCATGAGGCCAATGGTGACTTTAAAACAGGTAATGGCTTTGATAGGAGAAAACTGAGGATGGATCAACAACCTAAATGAGAGTGAGAAGAAGGAAGCCTGTACAGATACAAATATTCCAAAACATGCATCCTGATTGCAATAAGGCACTAAAGTAAAAAACAGCAAAAAATGTGGCAAAGAAATGAACTTGAATACAAAGTGTTATGTTTGGGGCAGATCCAACACAATACATCACTTCATATTTTCAAGCATAGTGGTAGCTGCATCATGTTATGGGTATGCTTGTCATCGGCAAGGGAGATTTTGGGGACAAAAAGAAAAGGAATAGAGCACAGGCAAAATCCTAGAGGAAAACCTGGTTCAGTCTGCTTTCCAACAGACCCTGGAAGATAAATTCACCTTTCAGCAGGACAATAACCTGAAACAAAACACCAAATATATACTGGAGTTTCTTACCAAGAAAACATTGAATATTCCTGAGTGGCCTAGTTACAGTTTTGACTTACACTACCGATCAAATGTTTGAGGTCACTTAGAAATGTCCTTGTTTTTGAAAGAAAATCAATTCTTTGTCCATTAAAATAATATCAAATTGATCAGAAATATAGTGTAGACATTGTTAATGTTGTAGGCGTACAGAGGCCCATTATCAGCAACCATCACTCCTGGTTTCCAATGGCACGGTGTGTTAGCTAATCCAAGTTTATCATTTTACACGGCTAATTGATCATTAGAAAACCCCTTTGCAATTATGTTAGCACAGCTAAAAACTGTTGTTCTGATTAAACTGGGTTTCTTTTGACTCTGGAGCATCAGCATTTGTGGGTTCGATTACAGGCTCAAAATGGCCAGAAACAAAGACTTTCTTCTGAAATTGCCAAGAAACTGAAGATCTCATACAATGCTGTGTACTACTCCTTTCACAGAACAGTGCAACCTGGCTCTAATCAGAATAGAAAGAGGAGTGGGAGGCCCTGGTGCACAACTGAGCAAGAGGACAAGTACATTAGAGTGTCTAGTTTGAGAAACAGACGCCTCACAAGTCCTCAACTGGTAGCTTCATTAAATAGTACCCGCAAAACACCAGTCTCAACGTCAACAGTGAAGAGGCGACTCCGAGATGCTGGCCTTCTGAACGTGACACCTACATCCTACCAGACACCCTAGACCCACTCCAATTAGCTTACTGTCCCAATAGGTCCACAGACGACGCAATCGCAATCACACTGCACACTGCCCTAACCCATCTGGACAAGAGGAATACCTATGTAAGAATGCTGTTCATCGACTACAGCTTAGCATTTAACACCATAGTATCCTCCAAACTCGTCATTAAGCTCGAGACCCTATGTCTCGACCCAGCCCTGTGAAACTGGGTCCTGGACTTCCTGACGGGCCGGCCCCAGTAGGTGAGGGTAGGAAACAACATCTCCACCCCGCTGATCCTCAACACTGGGGCCCCACAAGGGTGCGTTCTCAGCCCTCTCCTGTACTCCCTGTTCACCCATGACTGCATGGCCAAGCACGCCTCCAACTCAATCATCAAGTAGGCTTGATCACCAACAACGACGAGACGGCCTACAGGGAGGTGAGGGCCCTCGGAGTTTGGTGTCAGGAAAATAACCTCTCACTCAACGTCAACAAAACTAAGGATCCACATCGATGGGACAGTAGCGGAGAAGGTGGAAAGTTTTAAGTTCCTCTGCGTACACATCACGGACAAACTGAAATGGTCCACCCACACAGACAGCATGGTGAAGAAGGCGCAACAGCGCCTCTTCAACCTCAGGAGGCTGAAGAAATTCGGCTTGTCACCAAAAACACTCACAAACTTCAACAGATGCACAATCGAGAGAATCCTGTCGGGCTGTATCACCGCCTGGTACGGCAACTGCTCCGCCCACAACCGTAAGGCTCTCCAGAGGGTAGTGAGGACTGCACAACGCATCACCGGGAGTAAACTACCTGCCCTCCAGGACACCTACACCACCCGATGTCACAGGAAGGCCAAAATGATCATCAAGGACAACAAAAACCCGAGCCACTGGCTATTCACCCCGCTATCATCCAGAAGGCGAGGTCAGTACAGGTGCATCAAAGCTGGGACCGAGAGACTGAAAAACAGCTTCTATCTCAAGGCCATCAGACTTAAACAGCCATCACTAACATTGAGTGGCTGCTGCCAACATACTGACTTAAATCTCTAGCCACTTTAAATAGTTGAAAATTGGATGTAATAAATGTATCACTAGCCACTTTAAACGATGCCACTTATATAATGTTTACATATCCGACATTACTCATCTCATATGTATACACTGTATTCTATACCATCTACTGCATCTTGCCTATGCCGGTCATCCATCACTCATCTATATATTTATATGTACATACTCGTATTCATTCCTTTACACTTGTGTGTATAAATTAGTTGTTGTGAAATTGTTAGATTACTTGTTAGATACTACTGCATGGTCGGAACTAAAAGCACAAGCATTTCGCTACACTCGCATTAACATCAGCTAACCATGTGTATGTGACAAATAAAATGTGATTTGATTTGATTTGTTTTGTTGTGAACAACAAACACAGATGTGATTGAACACGACCGTGCAACACACACAAGCAGACACACACACACACGAGTAATGGACATGGGTTGAAAGTGGCTATCAACACATCAACTATTCTCTTTCTTTTTCTGTATCTATTGCTCTCTCTTTTTTCCCATCTGTCCATCTCTCTAAATATCTATTCCTCGGTCACACTCTCTCCATCACTCTCTCTGCCCGTCTTCCTTCTCTCTTCAACCCTCTCTTCCCTCTGTCCCTCCTATCTCTATATACAGTACATATTTTATCTAAAATACTTTACAGCAGAGCAGCATTTTGAGGAAAGGCAGCTTTCACTCTATTGGCCTGTTGTGCACACATGTCCAGTGGTTACCAGGGAAACATGGTGCCAAACTTTAATTGGTAATTGGCAGGGAACTCTTTATTGCAGACCATGTCTTGGTCATGGCAGCCATGGGGCTCTGTTACTCTCGGGCAACAACTATGACCTTTAGAAATGTCTCTCTGTTCAGGCAATTTGTCCCCTCCTGCAATATTATCACAGTGTACACTGGTTTCCCTTCCCCTCAGTATGTTCTAAGACCTGAAGAAGCAGTATGTCTATAAATTGCCATAGTAATAAACACTACTGAATGGAAGTCACCATCCAGGACTCTTCGGGTTTCTTTTTTTACTTGTATCTACTGGTGAAGAAGCCTTTTGGAACTGCCTAAATCCTAGATTTACCTCATTCTATCAAGTTAGTGTCACTTTGTCTTTGACACTGTCAGTTTTTTTAGGTGGTAAATCAGCTTTAATATTGCAGATACTGTAGATTGTGGCTTCTATAAATGTAACTGTCTGCATCATTTCCAATCCCTCATATATTTTTTTGTAAATATATAGATATTATTTTAAATATACACTACTGTTCAAAGGTTTGGGGTCACTTAGAAATGTCCTTGTTTTTGAAAGAAAAGCAATTTTTTTTACCATTAAAACAACATAAAATTGATCAGAAATACAGTGTAGACATTGTTAATGTTGTAAATGACTATTGTAGCTGGAAAAGGTTGATTTTGAATGGAATATCTACATAGGTGTACAGAGGCTGGTAAGGGGCCTTGGAGGAAAATGACGGAGCATCGTCACCCCAAGAAGGAGATGGAAGCGGCGAAGACTGAGCGAGGGAGTTATGAGGATGTATATGGAGCATGGAACCTGGAGAGGGAGAGATATGTTGGGACTCGCCTGGCGCGGAAACCCGAGAGGCAGCCCCCAATTTTTGTTGGGGGGGGGGCACACAGGAGTTTGGTCGGACTCCTGAGCCAACTCCTCGTGCTCTTTGGAGGGAACGTTGGAGGGAGCGTCGCACTGGAAAGACGCCGTGCTATGCAGTTTTGCGCACGGTGTCTCCAGTGTGCATTCATAGGCCGGTGCGCGAGATTCCAGCTCCACTCATTTGTCAGGGGAGGGTGAGTGTGCAGCCTGGAGGAGTGGTGCCGGCTCTGCGCGCTAGGTCTCCAGTACACCTTCTGGGACCGAGATATCCTGCACCGGTTCTGTGTGTGGGGTCTCCGGTTCGCATCCACAGCCCAGTGCGTGACATTCCAGCTCCCATCATCCGTGAGGAAAGGGTGAGTGAACAGCCGGGGAGAGAAGTACCGGCTCCACGCACCAGGTCCCCTGTACGCTTAGATAGCCCAGTACGTCCAGTCCCTGCTCCGCGCACCAGGCCCCCTGTGCGCTTAGAGAGTCCAGCAATTCCTGTTCGCCCGCGCACCAGGCCCCCTGTGCGCCAGAGAGTCCAGCACGTCCTGTTCGGCTCCGCCGCACCAGGCCCCCTGTGCGCCAGAGAGTCCAGCAATTCTCAGCCTCCCGCGCACCAGGCCCCCTGTGCGCTTAGAGAGTCCAGCACGCCCTGCCCGGCCCGCCGCACCAGGCCCCCCCTGCGCGCTAGAGAGCCCAGCACGCCCTGCTCGGCTCCGCGCACCAGGCCCCCGTGGCGCTTAGAGAGTCCAGCACGCCCTGCTCGGCCCCGCGCACCAGGCCCCCGTGCGCTAGAGAGTCCAGCACGCCCTGTTCGGCCCGCCGCACCAGGCCCCCTGTGCGCTTTAGAGAGCCCAGCACGCCCTGTTCCGCCCGCGCACCAGACCCCCGTGCGCTAGAGAGTCCAGCACGCCCCGTTCGGCCCGCGCACCAGGCCCCCGTGTACTTAGAGAGTCCAGCACGCCCCGCCCGCCCCGCCGCACCAGGCCCCCTGCGCGCTTAGAGAGTCCAGCACGCCCTGCTCGGCTCCGCCGCACCAGGCCCCCCGCGGCGCTTAGAGAGTCCAGCACGCCCTGCCTCGCCCCGCGCACCAGGCCCCCCCGTGCGCTTAGAGAGTCCAGCACGTCCTGTTCCGGCTCCACGCTCCAGGATCCCTGTGCCCGTCGTGGACCCAGCATGTCCTGTCCCTGTTCCACGTTCCAGAATCCCTGTGCGTGGAACAGGGACAGGAACGGGCCGTACTGGACTCAGCACGTCCTGTCCCTGTTCCACGTTCCAGGATCCCTGTGCGCGTCGTGGACCCAGCATGTCCTGTCCCTGTTCCACGCTCCAGGATTCCTGTGCGCGTCATGAACCCAGCACGGCCCGTTCCTGCTCCCCGCACCAGAGTCCCAGTGCGCGTCATGAGCCCAGTACGGCCCGTTCCTGCTCCCCGCACCAGAGTCCCAGTGCGCGTCGACAGTCCGAAACCTCCAGAGAAGGTTCCCAGTCCGGAACCTCCAGAGAAGGTCCCCAGTCCGGAACCTCCAGAGAAGGTCCCCAGTCCGGAACCTCCAGAGAAGGTCCCCACGCTCCAGGATCCCTGTGCCCGTCGTGGACTCAGCACATCCTGTCCCTGTTCCACGTTCCAGGATCCCTGTGCGCGCCGTGGACCCAGCACGTCCTGTCCCTGCTTTACGCTCCAGGATCCCTGTGCCCGCCGTGAACCCAGCACGGCCCGTTCCTGCTCCCCGCACCAGAGTCCCAGTGTGCGTCATGAGCCCAGTACGGCCCATTCCTGCTCCCCGCACCAGAGTCCCAGTGCGCGTCATGAGCCCAGTACGGCCCGTTCCTGCTCCCCGCACCAGAGTCCCTGTGCGCGTCATGAGTCCAGTACGGCCCGTTCCTGCTCCCCGCACCAGAGTCCCAGTGCGCGTCGACAGTCCGGAACCTCCAGAGAAGGTTCCCAGTCCGGAACCTCCAGAGAAGGTCCCCAGTCCAGAACCTCCAGAGAAGGTCCCCAGTCCGGAACCTCCAGAGAAGGTCCCCAGTCCAAAACAAACTGTTCCGGCTAATAGCACAGGGCCTCCGGTGTGGGACCCCGAGCCAGCACGGCCGGCACCGGAGCCGCCACCTGGGACAAGGAGGCCCACCCGAAGACCCCCCCAATGGACTTTTGGCGCGGTCGGAGTCCGCGCTTTTGGGGGGGGGTACTGTCACGTTCAGGCCTGATATTTATAGGCTGGCGTGTTTAGTTTTGTTTTGGTGTAGGTTTTTTTTGTTCTAGGTGTTGTAGTTGTGTTTCTATGTTGGGGTAATGGTTCCCAATTAGAGGCAGCTGAGTGTCGTTACCTCTAATTGGGAACCATATATATGTTTGTAGTTTTCAGAGGGGTTTTGTGGGTTATTGTTTGTTCATAGCTTGTTGTGTGTGTAGTTATGTTCAGCATCACGATCTTTGTTTATATTTTGTTATTTTCCCAGTTACGTTCGTCTTAAATAAAATGTATACTGGAAGCATCGCTGCGTCTTGGTCCGTCACTTCAGAAGATCGTGACAGTAGGTGATATGATCCTTGACTAGTCTCTCAAAGCACTTCATGATGATGGAAGTGAGTGCTACGGGGCGATAGTCATTTAGCTCAGTTACCTTAGCTTTCTTGGGAACAGGAACAATGGTGGCCCTCTTGAAGTATGTGGGAACAGCAGACTGGGATCAGGTTTGATTAAATATGTCCATAAACACACAAGCCACGGCCAGGGATGCCATCTGGGCCGGCAGCCTTGCGAGGGTTAACACGTTTAAATGTTTTACTCACGTTGGCTGCGGTGAAGGTGAGTCCGCAGGTTTTAGTGGCTGGCCGTGTCGGTGGCACTGTATTGTCCTCAAAGCGAGCAAAGAAGTTAAGTTTGTCTGGGAGCAGGATATCGTGGTCCGCGACGAGGCTGGTTTTCTTTTTGTAGTCCGGGATTGACTGTAGACCTTGCCACATTCCTCTCGTATCTAAGCCGTTGAATTGTGACTCTACTTTGTCTCTATATTGACGCTTAGCTTGTTTGATTGCCTTGCGGAGGGAATAGCTACACTGTTTGTATTCAGTCATGTTTCTGGTCGCCTTACCCTGGTTAAAAGCAAGGATCGCGCTTTCAGTTTTGCGCGAATGCTGCCATCAATCCACGGTTGCAGGTTTAGGAAGGTTTTAATAGTTGCTATGGGTACAACATCACCGATGCACTTGCTAAAAAACTTGCTCACCGAATCAGCGTATACATCAATGTTGTTGTCTGATGCTATCTGGAACATATCCCAGTCCACGTGATCGAAGCAATCTCGAAGCGTGGAATCAGATTGGTCGAACCAGCGTTGAACAGACCTGAGCAGACCCGGCGTTTCCTGTTTTAGTTTCTGTTTGTAGGCTGGGAGCAACAAAATGGACTCATGGTCAGACTTGCAGAAAGGAGGGCGGAGAATGGCCTTGTATGCGTTTCGGAAGTTAGAATAACAATGATCCAGGGTTTTGCCAGCCCGGGTCGCACATTCGATATGCTGATAAAATTTAGGGAGCCTTTAGGGAGCAATAAACACACCCCATGGTTACTCTCTAAGGGGTTGCAGTAAATGTCTTATTCATGTAACCGTTCTAAAGAGCTCTAAAGCAGGTCAGAAACCCAGGGGGATACACATACACACAAGCTGCCAGTCATGTAACACACACCATCATACAAGAGAAGGTTCTAGAGCAGGGGTATTCAACTCTTACCCTACGAGGTCTGGAGCCTGCTGTCATTTCTGTTCTACCTGATAATTAATTGCACCCATCTGGTGTCCCAGGTCTAAATCAGTCCCTGATTAAAGGGAAATGTAATTTTAAGGGTTCTGTTTTTAGAAATGTTTGCAGATTTATTGAAAATTAAGTACAGAAAGATCTAATTTACATAAGTATTCACACCCATGAGTCAATACATGTTATAATCACCTTTGGCAGCGATTACAGCTGTGAGTCTTCCTGGGTAAGTCTCTAAGAGCTTTGCACACCTGGATTGTACAATATGTGCACATTATTATTTCAAAAATTCTTCAAGCTCTGTCAAGTTGGTTGTTGATCATTGCTAGACAGCCATTTTCAAGTCTTGTCATAGATTCTCAAGATGATTTTAAGTCACTGGACATTGATATTGTGGGTTGTGGGTTGCTGAAACTGTTCATTGGTATGCTTTTATCAAGCCTTTATTCATAGATTTTCAAAAGCTATTGCCCTAGTCCATAGCATAGATTTAGCAGCCCCTAACCACACCCCACCTCTCTCTCTCTCTCTCCTGGACCAGGGGGAGTCCTTTCCTTGCTGTCCCTGCCTCTCTAGCTGTGATAAATAGCATCATTCAGACACACACACACACTGATGGTACAAATCCATACAGTGCCACACACACGCACACACTAATGTCCTCCTGAAAGTCCAGACTGCACCCTTGGGGGTTGACGCTCTGTCTGTGTAATGCTGAGTGGTGTTATTTAAAGACCTTATCATCCTATGCCAGAGCCAATTCACCATCGAAGGAGAGCAAATGGCTTTACACACACACATACACACACACACGCACATGCACACCCTCCCACTTCCTCCACCATCAGATTATGTTACAGTTGACTTTTTGTCTGAATGCAATCTAAACCACAGTCTTATTGCAGAAATTGCAGTCACATGTATGAAGATGTATGAAGTCCTGCAAACACTGTTGGTCACTGTGTTGACCACTGTGCAGATACACTCATAGAAACAGAATCACTAATTCTAGGTATGTGGATACAACTACTGTAGGCCTACAGTTACTGTTACTGTGGTGTGCAAGGAATGTTTCCAAGAGACCATTCCCTTAATATCAAATAGAATTTAGCCAGAATGTGGTTAACGTGTTCTCACAACTTGATATTCATGTTTTAGACATGTTTCAAGGGGACATTGCAAGAACATTCATGTGTCCAGTTTTCAGTTGGTTAGGAGAATATTCTATTAACGTACCACCAAACATACACAGAATATGGTGGCCTTGTTCTCAGAACATAAGATATTAATGTTCTGTACACGTTAAATAAAAATGTTGCAAAACATGTCTAGAACAATAATATCTTCTAGAACAATAATTCTCCTAACCCTCTGAAAACTGGACACAGAAGTGTTCTTGCAACGTCATATAAAATGTGTTTCGAACATTAATATCATATATTCTGAGAACATTGTAAGCACGTTTTCTATAAATTCTGTTTGACATTAGGGGATTATTCTAACTTTAACACAAAAACATGATAAAAAGGTTCTCAGAAAGTTTGTGCTAACATAGACAGAATGTTCTCTTAACTAATGGAAAACTATACACTCAAACATTAGGGTAACATTACAAAAACCTACGCTCTACTTAGAATTGTTAGTTGGGTGTCTCTGAGCAGCAACAAAGAACCATTGAGAGTGTCAGATCTTAATTATTACAATATTTTTTTGTTATTTAGCAGACACTATTACCCTAAGCAACTTACAGTAGTGAGTGAGTGCATACATTTTTGTACTGGTCCCCTGTAAGTATCAAACACACCACCTTGGCATTGCAAACACCATGCTCTACCAACTGAGCTACACAGGACCACCTATACTCCCACAGCAAAATAATCCTGCAGCAACAGGATTGGAACGTTTAGTCCATACAGTAATGTTGCTTAGTCGTGGTTAGGCTATAAGCTGGCCAAAAGTAGGCAAAATGAAAAGTGCAATACTGTTAATATAACTGTCTATTAGTGTGAGTTTTCAGGGAATTTGTGTAAATCACAAAGCTTATCTGCATTTCCTGCAGTGCAATTCTCAGCAACAAAAGAGGGATCAAATTAAGATCCTACATGTGTACTGCACTCAAATGCTGTATTTATACAGTTTTTTGATTAGGTAAATATTTCATTGTTTAGTGGAGCGATTTAATAGACCCACTAGGTCGCAAAGGGCTTCACGTACTGTTTATCTCTCACCTGGGTGTTACACAGCAGCCGTTTTGTGACAGAGAGCTCCCCTGAACCACAACATCAGCTATTGTGATGATAAATCTCATCCTGCTTCATGATGGGTATCATTTCAGTCATATTTCTGATCCGGGTATGAAAAACAGTAATCTGGGCTGGTGCTGGTGTGTGTGCGTGTTTGTGTGCGAGCGTGCGTGTTTGCGTGCGTGTGTGCATGTGACGGTGTGTGTTTCCTATTTAGTTGTTTACATTGTGTGTGGGCATCTAAGTGGAACCTGTTGCCAAGTTACAGAGTTACAGTTAATTGTCTGCCTTTAGGATTTAAAAGAGTATATGAGGATATGTTTTTAAAGATTGTGAGGGAACATGAATGTAAAACCTCACCATTCTGTAATTAACCTGTATGAGACTAGCATTATCCACTTTGTAATGCTGGGGAACGGACACACCTGTTAATTGAAATGCATTCCAGGTGACTACCTCATGAAAATGGTTGAGAGAATGCCAAGAGTGTGCAAAGCTGTCATCAAGGCAAAGGGTGGCTACTTTAAAGAATCTAAAATCCAAAAAATATTTGTATTTGTTTGAAACTTTTTTGGTTACTACATGATTCCATATGTGTTATTTCATAGTGTTGATGTCTTCACTACTATTCTACATTGTAGAAAATAGTAAAAATAAAGAAAAACCTTTAAATGAGTAGGTGTGTCCAAACTTTTGACTAGTACTGTATATTTTTTAAAGCCTTGTCTCATGCTAACAGAGTTCATGCTCTTGGCGAACCCGTTTCCAATAGGCTATCGTAAAGCCAAAAATCGAAGAAAGATTGCAGCTGTGTTGTTACCCCACTTAACCTTTTCCTTGTAGAAATGCTCCCATTATTTTGAGTTCATCGAGGAGAAAGAGAACATTTGAGTCAAATGCAAATTCTGAAAAGGCAGCATTGATCTCTTTGTCAAGAATCACCACATCAAACCTGAAAAAGCATCTGGAAGTCGTGCTATAAGGCACAAAACTGGTAGCCAGAAAGTTCCAGAAATGCGTGAAAGAGGAGAAATCTATACACATTATGAAAGTAAACAACGCATTTTGGGTCTTACCTGAAACGTGATAGTACAAACTGGCCATGACTGACCTAGCAGACTTGGACCAGCTCCGCAACGCCATCTCCTCCCAAAGAGCCATCATTAGTAGACACGAGGAGTTGCTTCACGGTCCGATGGAAGGGTTCCAGGACGTGGCCGAACGTGGGTTGCCTACCAGGTAGCCTGCCACGACGGTAACCTCCCAGCCCCTCAGCAACCCGGCAGGTAGCAGCGCCATCACCCCGGTTTCCCGGGAACTCTGCTTACCTCCCCCGGAGCGCTACGATGGAGATTCCAGAACCTGCCGGGCCTTTCTCTCACAGTGCTCCCTCGTTTTCAAGCTGCAGCCTTCTTAGTTCCCCTCGGATCGCTCGAAGATTTCCGCACGCTAGCAGCGGAGGGTGCCTGGAACCCGGAAGCGCTGTTCGACACGTTCCTGCACGGATTATCGGATGAAGTAAAGGATGAGCTTGCAGCCCGGGAACTACCGACGGATCTCGACTCACTCATCGCTTTAACCATCCAGATTGATGGTTGGCTACGGGAACGTAGGAAGGAGAAGAGGTCTGATTGCTGTCACAATCGCTCACTCAAGGATCCCACCTTGCATCTGATGAACTCCGGAAGTCCCTGAGAGGATCCGGGCTTACCTGAGTTCCTCCATGAACCTCCGAAGACTGCCGATTTGCCGCTTCCCGAGCCAATGCTGCACGGCAGGGTAAGGCTGTCTCCAGCCAAACGCATATGCAGACTTAACACCCAGAGGTGTCTGTATTGTGGTACTGCTGGTCATTATGTGTCTACCTGTCCGTTCAAGAGACCTAGCTCTTTGGAAGAAATGAGTACTCTGGTGGGTCTTAAGGATAATTTAGCTTCTCCCCCTACTCGCCCCCCTCTCCATGCCACCCTGTGGTGGTGCGAGCAGTCCAAGTCTTTCCAGATACTCATCGACTCGGGGGCCGAAATGAGTCTGACGGTCATTACTCTGGCGTCTAAGCTGGGCATCCCTACTCAACCCCTCTCCATTCCCATGAATGTTAGAGCGCTGGACGGGTGCTCTATAGGCCGGGTCACTCACCATACCACCCCCATCAACCTATGTGTGTCGGGGAACCACAGCGAGACGCTCCAATTCCTGCTAATTGATATTGGGATTCTCTTGGCTCCAGCGACACAATCCCTCGATTGACTGGTCTACTGGTGCCATCGTGGGCTAGACCCCGTTCTGCCACGCTCATTGCCTGAAATCATCTCTGCCTGCCCTGGGACGTCTTCTTGGGGGCTTGGAAATTGCGGAGGGTGTACTGTCACGCCCTGATCTGTTTCACCTGTCCTTGCATTTGTCTCCACCCTCCTCCGGGTGTCACCCAACATATATTGCTAAGAATGTAGGTGTCACGCCTTGATCTGTTTCACCTCTCCTTGTGCTTGTCTCCACCCCCCTCCAGGTGTCGCCCATCTTCCCCATTATCCCCTGGGAACTTATACCTGTGTTCTCTGTTTGTCTGTTGCCAGTTCGTCTTGTTTGTCAAGTCAACTAGCGTTTTTTCTCACCTCTTGCTTTTCCCCAGTCTCTCTTTTTCTTGCTCTCCTGATTTTGACCTTTGCCTGTCCTGACTCTGAGCCCGTCTGCCTGGCCACTCTGCCTGCCCCTGACCCTGAGCCTGCCTGCCGTCCTGTGCCTTTGACCCTACTCTGGATTACTGACCTCTGCCTGACCTGACCCTGAGCCTGCCTGCCGTCCTGTGCTTTTGCCACTACTCAGGATTATCGACTCCTGCCTGCCTTGACCTCTCGTTTGCCTGCCCCAGTAGCTGTAATAAACATTGTTACTTCAACACAGTCTGCATTTGGGTCTTACCTGAAACGTAATAGTGAGAGTAGGGTGACACCCCTAGTAGGTCTCAAACCCAGGCCACCAGTACCAATGACAAACACCCTAATCACTGTCCCAATAAGGGATATCTCTAGGGCATGTGCTTATTGGGCCAGTATAGTTAGGCCCTGTCCAGAATAAACCATTAACCCTCCTCCCTAGGCACTTGTGTAGACCTGAAACAACTTGATAGGTGTAAGCACTAGAGTGAATGCATTTTGAAGTAAATCTCAGCTCTGTTAAAAGTACACTCAAGAAAATATTTGTTTGATGATAGTGATTCAGGTGTATCATTAAAACAAGTTAATATGCCACACCAACATTAGACAACTATACAGAAAGCCCTTCAAGTGCTGAAATAAGTCAATCACATCAATGATGATAGTCAGATTAACTAAGACCTGACAATGAGATGGTGGTGTAGCAGGAACATGAGAGCATCTTGAACTAAGAGGTTGTGAGTTCAAATCCCAAGTGAGGATAAGTTGAATTACTGTTATTGTAATCATGTAGGTCAAATACAGTGGGGGAAAAAAGTATTTAGTCAGCCACCAATTGTGCAAGTTCTCTCACTTAAAAAGATGAGAGAGGCCTGTAATTTTCATCATAGGTACACTTCAACTATGACAGACAAAATGAGGAAAGAAAATCCAGAAAATCACATTGTAGGATTTTTTATGAATTTATTTGCAAATTATGGTGGAAAATAAGTATTTGGTCACATACAAACAAGCAAGATTTCTGGCTCTCACAGACCTGTAACTTCTTCTTTAAGAGGCTCCTCTGTCCTCCACTCGTTACCTGTATTAATGGCACCTGTTTGAACTTGTTATCAGTATAAAAGACACCTGTCCACAACCTCAAACAGTCACACTCCAAACTCCACTATGGCCAAGACCAAAGAGCTGTCAAAGGACACCAGAAACAAAATTGTAGACCTGCACCAGGTTGGGAAGACTGAATCTGCAATAGGTAAGCAGCTTGGTTTGAAGAAATCAACTGTGGGAGCAATTATTAGGAAATGGAAGACATACAAGACCACTGATAATCTTCCTCGATCTGGGGCTCCACGCAAGATCTCACCCCGTGGGGTCAAAATGATCACAAGAACGGTGAGCAAAAATCCCAGAACCACACGGGGACCTAGTGAATGACCTGCAGAGAGCTGGGACCAAAGTAACAAAGCCTACCATCAGTAACACACTACGCCGCCAGGGACTCAAATCCTGCAGTGCCAGACGTGTCCCCAGCTTAAGCCAGTACATGTTCAGGCCCGTCTGAAGTTTGCTAGAGAGCATTTGGATGATCCAGATGAGGATTGGAAGAATGTCATATGGTCAGATGAAACCAAAATAGAACTTTTTGGTAAAAACTCAACTCGTCGTGTTTGGAGGACAAAGAATGCTGAGTTGCATCCAAAGAACACCATACCTACTGTGAAGCATGGGGGTGGAAACATCATGCTTTGGGGCTGTTTTTCTGCAAAGGGACCAGGACGACTGATCCGTGTAAAGGAAAGAATGAATGGGGCCATGTATCGTGAGATTTTGAGTGAAAACCTCCTTCCATCAGCAAGGGCATTGAAGATGAAACGTGGCTGGGTCTTTCAGCATGACAATGATCCCAAACACACCGCCCGGGCAACGAAGGAGTGGCTTCAGTAAGAAGCATTTCAAGGTCCTGGAGTGGCCTAGCCAGTCTCCAGATCTCAACCCCATAGAAAATCTTTGGAGGGAGTTGAAAGTCCGTGTTGCCCAGCGACAGCCCCAAAACATCACTGCTCTAGAGGAGATCTGCATGGAGGAATGGGCCAAAATACCAGCAACAGTGTGTGAAAACCTTGTGAAGACTTACAGAAAACGTTTGACCTCTGTCATTGCCAACAAAAGGTATATAACAAAGTATTGAGATAAACTTTTGTTATTGACCGAATACTTATTTTCCACCATAATTTGCTAATAAATTCATTAAAAATCCTACAATGTGATTTTCTGGATTTTTTTCCTCATTTTGTCTGTCATAGTTGAAGTGTACCTATGATGAAAATTACAGGCCTCTCTCATCTTTTTAAGTGAGAGAACTTGCACAATTGGTGGCTGACTAAATACTTTTTTCCCCCACTGTATGTAAGCTGAATGAAAACACTAAGTTAAAAACTCTGTGTGAATATTCCTGACCTTGCCAACAGACAAAGAGCCATGAATGAGTCAGTGGTTGATCAATCAGGGCTTTGATGTGCAATACATTTTTCTTTGGACACATAAATAAATGTTCTTGGAATACCTTCCTAAACTTAAGAAAACTGGACACATGAATGTTCTTGCAACCATCCCATGAAACTTGTCTAGAACATTAATATATTATGTGTATGTTTGGCGGGACGTTGATGGAATATTCTCCTAACCCACAGCAAACTGTCCACGAATGGTTTCGCCACATTCCCATGCAACGTGTCTCGAACATTACTATCTTACATTCTGTGAACATGACAACCATGTTCTGTGTATGTTTGGTGGGACATCTCTTCACGGTTCAATGGGCGACTCAACGGTGGATTTTCTGATCATAACGCGCCAACCAAACTGAGATTTATGGATATAATAAATGACTTTTTATAACAAAAGAACCATTGGATGTCTTCGTTGGACACTTGGGAAGCCCTCAGCAGAAGTTCTTTGAAAGGTAAGTGATATTCTTTAGCTCTTATATGGGTTTTGTGTGACCCGCGCTGGATATGAATTTATGCTAATGTGGAAAATAGGAGAGGTGCTATCCTCAAACAATCAAATGTTGTGCTTTCGCCGTAAAGCCTTTTTGAAATCTGACAACACTGTGATATTGCCAAGAATCAGAGCTTTTGATGACTATGCAACACTTGTATATTGATGAATGTTTAATAATTCAACTTTTGGATTTTGAATTTGGCGCCTTACATTTCACAGGGTAGTGTCGGGAGCGACCCGCTAGCGCGCCGTTTCTCCCTAAGTAGTTAAGGGAACGTTCTCTAAAGTTGTGGGTATGTATTGTTGTTAACTGGGATGTCCCTGGCAGCTGTGTGATTGGACTGTTATCAGTGCCCTTTATAACACAATCCTGGCAATACCATCCCCTCTCAGCGCTATCAGAGCCACCACTCACACTGCAAACACACACACACACACACAGTCACACAAAGTGCAAAGTCGCAAACCCAACAAACAAAGCAAACATGCCACACGACACAGACAAATGAATTTCTATAAATAGACCTGGGGTAGAGGAAGATCTGCTGCTGAACAAGTTCCAATATGAGGAGGTGGCAGAGAGAGAGAGAGAGAGAGAGAGAGAGAGAGAGAGAGAGAGAAAACGCTGGTGGAATGTAATTTAGGTCCCCAGTGATTTCCTGCCACCCACTCTTTAATTCCAGTTCGAACAAAATATGTCGCAGGCTCTCAGCGATTTATCATTACTACTCAGGGAGGGACACGCTAGGAAAATCATACAGATACCGAAAAGCACCTTTCCTGTAACTTGCTGGTAATGTTATGGTAATATGGTTATTTGATAACTACAGTTGAAGTCGGAAGTTTACATACACTTAGGTTGGAGTCATTAAAACTCGTTTTTCAACCACTCCACAAATTTCTTGTTAAAAAACTATAGTTTTGGCAAGTCGGTTAGGACATTTACTTTGTGCGTGACACAAGTCCTTTTTCCAACAATTGTTTACAGACAGATTATTTCACTTATAATTCACTTTATCACGATTCCAGTGGATCAGAAGTTTACATACACTAAAGTTGACTGTGCCTTTAAACAGCTTGGAAAATTCCAGAAAATTATATCATGGCTTTAGAAACTTCTGCTAATTGACATAATTTGAGTCAATTGGAAGTGTACCTGTGGATGTATTTCAAGGCCTAAACTCAGTGCCTCTTTGCTTGACATCATGGAAAAATCAAAAGAAATCAGCCAAGACCTCAGAAAAAGAATTGTAGACCTCCACAAGTCTGGTTCATCCTTCCGAGCAATTTCCAAACGCCTGAAGGTACCACGTACATCTGTACAAACAATAGTACGCAAGTATAAGCACTATGGGACCATGCAGCCGTCATACCGCTCAGGAAGGAGACGCGTTCTGTCTCATAGAGATGAACATACTTTGGTGTGAAAAGTGAAAATCAATCCCAAAACAACAGCAAAGGACCCTGTGAAGATGCTGGAGGAAACAGGTACAAAAGTATCTATATCCATAGTAAAACCAGTCCTATATCGACATAACCTAAAAGGCCGCTCAGCAAGGTAGAAGCCACAGCTCCAAAACTGCCATAAAAAAAGCCAGACTACTGCACATTGGCACAAAGATCGTACTTTTTTGAGAAATGTCCTCTGGTCTGATGAAACAAAAATAGAACTGTTTGGCCATAATGACCATCGTTATGTTTGGAGGAAAAAGGGGGAGGCTTGCAAGCCGAAGAAAAGCATCCCATCCGTGAAACATGGAGATGGAAGCATCATGTTGTGGGGGTGCTTTGCTGCAGGAGGGACTGGTGTACTTCACAAAATAGATCATGAGGAAGGAAAATGATGTGGATATATTGAAGCAACATCGCAAGACATCAGTCAGGAAGTTAAAGCTTGGTCGCAAATGGGTCTTCCAAATGGACAATGACCCCAAGCATACTTCCAAAGTTGTGGCAAAATGGCTTAAGGACAACAAAGTAAAGGTATTGGAGTGGCCATCACAAACCCCTGACCTCAATCCCATAGAAAATGTGTGGGCAGAACTGAGTTAAACAATTTAAAGGCAATGCTACCAAATACTAATTGAGTGTATGTAAACTTCTGACCCACTGGGAATGTGATGAAAGAAATAAGAAATAAAAGCTGAAATAAATCATTCTCTCTACTATTATTCTGACATTTCACATTCTTAAAACAAAGTGGTGATCCTAACTGACTTAAGACAGGGAATTCTTACTAGGATTAAATGTCAGGAATTGTGAAAAACTGAGTTTAAATGTATTTGGCTAAGGTGTATGTAAACTTCCGACTTTAGCTGTAAATAGATGTTGGACATCTGTCTGTCACTGTAGTTAAAGAGTAGGTGACTAACAAGGTTTGTGCCACTCCCAGTTTGAGTGGCGTCAAGCAGTTTGACAGAAAATTGCCCCCAGCTCCATTACCTGATCACTGCCCTCCCTTTCTCCTCCATTCCCCTCATCTATCCACCCCAGTGGATATCTACAAAAATACAGACACATACCGAGACAGAGACAAAGACACACACACAGACAAATACGTAATCCCCCCACCCACCCACACACACACACACACACAAACAAGTGTGCGCACACACAAACTCTCTCTCATAAAGAGCAGGATATTGGAAGCAGCTCTGGAGAATCATCAAGGGGTGACATCTATAAAAGGATGGATTTGCAATTTTGATTATTACCCAGGGCTGTGCAAATACTGGACAGAACACACACTGGGTTATTTTGACCCAGCCAGTTGGGTTACATGATTAACCCAACATGTTTGGTTGTTGGGATTACCAAAACATGCCTTAATTTAACCATCAGTTAGGTTTTTAGTCACTTTCATGCTGGGTTGACCCTGCAGCTGGGTCTTTTTTAATGTAATCCTTAGATTATTTTCAGGAGACAGGGCTTATTAGGGTTGTGGCTTTCTGGTAGTTATTTTTGGCCACCCATGAGAGTAAACATCATTCCTGTTCATCATTTTAAGTTTCTACACTGCAAATGTAAATATTTCTGCACATTACATATTTTAATATCATATTAATATTATTATTAACACATTTTAACAAAGTGGTAACCATCCCAACACTGGGATTGGCATAGGCTCTTAATGAACTCATACACTTTTGTACGCTTCATTAAAGCTTCACAATTTTAACTGTTTAACCTTAGCATGTGATAATAAAACAAAACAAGATGAACTGGAATTATATTTACTCTCACAGGTGGCCAAAAATAACTATCTGAAAGCCACGCCCATGCTAAGCCACGCCTCCAGTCTTCTGATCTGACTCACTAGGTCATATCTCAATAACCAGCATCAATGACCCAGAATCAACAACTCTTTTTAAAGAAAACAACCAAACTAAGTGAACCAATGTCTGCAACCCCACATTATTTAGTGTGTGAAGATCTGAGGCAGCTGCATCTTAATTGAATTGCCTCTTTCTTAAAACGCTAGTACAGTGGGCAGTCTCTCTCTGTGTCCCTTTCTCTCTCTGTGTCCCTTTCTCTCTCTTCCACTCTATCCCTCTCTCATTCTTTCTTGTTCTCGGTCACACACACAGACTGTCACACACTTTCCCTCTGTCACTTCGCTCCTCTCTTCTCTTTCTCACACATGCATAGACACACACACACACATCACATGCAGGCTTGAATAACACACAAAGCCATGTCCGCTTGACCGGACCCAGGGGTCAACCTTTTATGAGCGCTGCATGGAAAGGACAGAGATGAAGAGAGAGAGAGTGAAAGAGGGGAAGACAGATGGAGAGAGTGAGAGTGTACGCAAGTGGATGTGAGGGAGATTTCAACTTACCATCTACTCAAGATATTTTGTTCTGAGAATTTGACTAGAAAATATTTTTGTAATTTGTTTTTGTAGGGAAATTACAGTTGTTGTGTGATACAGACAGCCACTCAATCATGTGAATGTGATAAGCCAAATCCCTAGACCTGACATTCACGAACCACAGATCTCACCTGAAACACAAACACAACTCTAACAGCTATCTGTGTCTAGGTGGTGATGCCTCGAGTACCTTGAGCTGCTATTGTAGTTCCCATCAGATCCCACCACAACCCTGCAGTGCTGTGTGTTCATGACTGACAGCAGTTTGTGTCACTCAGAAAGCAAAGAAACAGACCGCAGCACAGCGAAGCTCAACATTCTGGCACATACCTGTGTAGAAACACAGGTCACACTTCACCCACCCAAATTACATTTCATGGATCAAAGAGATCACCGTAGTAGCCAACACACATTAGAAATCTGCCGTATGAATATTTTCCAATGCAGAACAGAGTGTTATTTTAAACCATGGCATGCTTTGAAACTGTTCCAGGGTATCCATCGAAATCCTCTAGGAATCTGGAATACCTATGTAAGAATATTGTTCATTAACTACTGTTCAGCCTTCAACACCATAGTCGCAAAAACTATCAAGCTCTATGATGAAACTGGCTCTCATGAGGATCGCCACAGGAAAGAAAGACCCAGAGTTACCTCTGCTGCAGAGAAGTTCATTAGAGTTACCAGCCTCAGGAATTGCAACCCCAAAAAATGCTTCACAGAGTTCAAGTAACAGACACATCTCAACATCACCTGTTCAGACGAGACTGCGTGAATCAGGACTTCATTGTCGAATTGCTGCAAAGAAACGACTACTAAAGTACACCAATAAGAAAAAGAGACTTGCTTGGGCCAAGAAACACAAGCAATGGGCATTAGACCGGTGGAAATCTGTCCTTTGATCTTAAAGAGTCCAAATTTGAGATTTTTTTGTGATGTTTTTGTGAGACGCAGAGTAGATGAATGGATGATCTCTGCATGTGTAGTTCCCACCGTGAAGCATGGAGGAGGTATGATGGTGTGGGGGTTCTTTGCTTGTGACACTGTCAGTGATTTATTTAGAATTCAAGGCGCACTTAACCAGCATGGCTACCACAGCATTCTGCAGCGATACGCCATCCCATCTGGTTTGCGCTTAGTGGGACTATCATCTGCTTTCAACAGGAAAATTACCCAACACACCTCCAGGCTGTGTAAGGGCTATTTGACCAAAAGTGATGGAGTGCTGCATCAGATGACCTGGCCTCCACAATCACCCAACCTCCACCCAATTGAGATGGCTTGGGATGAGTTGGACCGCAGAGTGGTAAAGCAGCCAACAAGTGCTCAGCATATGGGAACTCCTTCAAGACTGTTGGAAAAGCATTCCAGGTGAAGCTGGTTGAGAGAATGCCAAGAGTGTGCAAAGCTGTCATCAAGGCAAAGGATGGCTACTTTGAAGAATATAAAAAATAAAATATATTTTGATTTGTTTAACACTTTTTTGGTTACTACATTATTCCATATGTGTTATTTCATAGTTTTGATGTCTTACATTATTTCACAATGTAGAAAATAGTAAAAAAAAAAAAAAGAAAAACCCTTGAATGAGCAGGTGTGTCCAAACCTTTGACTGGTACTGTATATACTCCGTCTCCTACATTGCTCGTCCTAATATTTCTATATTTCTTAATTCCATTCTTTTACTTTTAGATTTGTGTGTATTGTTAAATATTACTGCACTGTTGGAGCTAGGAACACAAGCATTTCGCTACATAACATCTGCTAACCATGTGCCATCGACCAATAAAATGTGATTTGATTTTGATTTGATCCTCTAGGAAATCCATACATCCAGACAGTACTACTCTCATTGATGATCCACTCCCTGGTCATGCATGGCCCCACTGTATTCCAGATTGACCCTGTGTAGTAATGGTACACCCAGCAGCAGGATGTTATGCTGAGAAGAATGGAACAACATAACAGCCCAGTGACACATTAGCTAGTAGCTACTATACAATTCCTGTGGGGCTACATCTCCTCTATACACAGTATATCATAGACTCCCAAAGAACAGTGGCTGTGGCTTGTACAGTCGTAAAGTGCACAGAGGGCCCATTACTCTATAAGTAGTTGACTGATTCTCTATTTATCTGCCAAGAGTTGTTACCATATGAAGTCCAAAATATATGTGTATTGTTTATCTACTGATAAATGCAGTTTTACCCCTCATTTGTTCCTGTGTCTTCCCTCAGTGTGTAACATTGGCCTAAGGTAATTTATAGGCTAGTCATTGAGTGCTGTTGTGGTTTCTGTGGGTGATACCTAGACAACCCATTCCTTATAGGGGTAGGCCCAGGTACCCTTAAGCTGAGTCTGCATACTAGACAATAATTAGGTAAGGCTTTTCTGACAATGATGAGAGGAGCTGTCAAACTATATCCAGAGATGACTAATGGATTCCCCACAGTCAGGCATCACTAATGGTTCTCCCGGTTTATAAAAAATCATTTGGGGTCTTTTAGGGACAAGAGCCCCATTTAATTATATTTTGAGCCAAGCAAATTACTACTGGTATTCGTTAAAAATCCCTCAGCTCACATAATCGTGAATGGTGATGAGACATACCAGGTGACGAAACGCCTGCAGCCTCCTCTACGGCCACAGCTTCAATGGAGGAGAAAACTCGGCACATAGATGGGCATTGGGCCCCTATTCAATAATAAAGATGAATGTATTTTTAAAGCACTCTTCCTTCAGGCCTCATTCTCACTTTCTTTTCCTCTCCTTCCCCAGGCTGTCTTAATGAGCTGCTGTTATACAGAACAGGACCAATCAGAGGAGACCGAAACCTATCACTGGATTCTCCATGAACAATGAGGCCAGGCCTTAATGATCGAATCAAAGGACTTGCTCTCAAATGGGCACAGCCAACAAAGGATGATAGAGGGACATGGATAGAGGGAGACAGAATGAGAGAGAGAGGCAGAGAGAGGGAGAGAAAGAGAGAGGGAGCGAGTGGGAGAGGCAGGTAAAGATAGGGGGAGACAAGAGAGGGAGAGACAGAAGGAGAGGAAGAGGGAGAGGCAGAGGGAGAAAGAGCGACAAAGGAGCTGGAGACTGTGGCACAAGCACATCTTCTAATTTGGCTCCAGCTTAAACAGGCATCAAAGGGCCTTTGAAGGAATCGTGAAACAGCTGGGTCCTCTTCTCTTCTCTGCTCTCCTCTGTTCTGCCTTCAGCTCATTATAGTGAGCTCAATGTCACCAATCTCCTCCATATTCCTTCTCCTAACTCCTACTAACTGGACACATACTGTAGCATGGAAACCCATCTCATCCAACCTCAAAGTTAAGCAATTTTTTACATTCAGCATCACTCCGTCAAGGGAAATATAGTAATCTTTCTAACAAAGATATCTCCATATATTTCAGGATGTTGTGTATCCCTGGAAATAATCTGAAATAATCCGTTTTGAAAACATGGTGGTCTCTTGGCACAACTTACCCCGGGTATGGGGTAGTTGAGCCACGGTACAGTTAAGTTAAGCTGCCTACAATATATTACCACTACCTTTTTAAAACCATGTCTATCTTTACTTCCCAAACACAATTCAACACAATCTCAATAGCTTTTTTGTCCTTTAAAAATGTTAACATGATTTTTTTTAATAACTACCTCATCTCTGTACCCCACAAATACAATTATTTGTAATGTCTCTCATTCGAGCAGTGAAATTCAAACACAGATTCAACCACAAAGAGCAAGTTTTAAAATGCCTCACAAAGAAGGGTACCTATTGGTAGATGTGTATAAAAAAACAGACATTGAATATCCTTTTGAGCAGGTGAAGTTATTAATTGCACTTTGGATTGTGTATCAATACACCCAGTAACTACAAAGATACAGGCGTCCTTCCTAAATCAGTTGCCGGAGAGGAAGGAAAGGGATTTCACTATGAGGGTGACCACATGTCCCGGATTGTGCTTGACAGTCCCGCATTTTGGCCCTTTGTCCTGCAAACAAACAATCATGTCCCACATTTTATCAACAAATTGAAACACCACAAATTTAGAAAAAAGTAGATTATTCCCGTATTTCTGTCAGACATTCCAATCTGTCTCTTGTAGTCACATTCCACTTATGAAAACATATAATACGGATGTGGTAGCTAAGCCTACTGGTGATGTTAAACACTTCTCCAATTGTTGTTGAGATCTGATATTCTGCACAGCATAAGACCAGACACAGGCCAATGTCATAGGCCTATTGTCAACCATTCATAATTCTCAAATCCTTTAGGGCTAAATTCTAGCTAAACCTGGAGAGGACAGTAGGCCAAACTACTTACAAAAAGTGTGCTTCCGATGAAGAGCTACAGAAGTAAGTAGATAGCCGTATTAGACTGAAAGATATTAGGTAATTTAGTCAAACTTGTGAGGCTCTCATTTCTTATCAGATTTTAGGATGGTTAGCTGAATAGCATAAAAAAAATATCTCATATGGCCAAAACTCAACAATGAGCGCCACTAGACAGAATGTGTTTTGATTGAAACAAAATACAGGAAGGCTCTATAGTTTGTTAACACCATCTGCTCTAATTTTCTCACGAAACTAAATGCATATTCCCCTGAAACTGATTGAGATCAAATGATTGGGATGCAGATGCAGTTTGGACATTTCACTGGTAAAATGTGAAGAATTATTATTCAAGATTTACAGTGATAATGCCATGGACTATTTATTGTTTGAGGGTATTAAAAATATACAATTTTCTTGAGACAATATGTGTGGGTACAGGCAGAAGTTGCAATTGGAGGATGCATTTTATGCATATAATGATATTCAATAGGCTACACCAATAGGCTACATCTGTCAGTACAAACTTAAAGAAATCATGAAATTTCTACTGCTCTCCCGCATATAAAAAATGTGAACTACACCATGAGCGGGAGGGGGATGTGTGTGTGTGTGTGTGGAGGGGGTCTACACTGTCCCATGAATGTCCTGCAAAATCATCCTGTTGTCCCGCATTTGGGTATTTTAAATGTGGTCACCCTACATGAGGTCAATGGTGCCTTTAAAACAGTTACAGAGTTTAATGGCTGTGATAATTAACATAACATATATGGAAATCTATCATAACTTTTGTAATTTGTACTTGTACCAAAAAAGTATTAATATATAGTATACATTTTTTGTTCATATAGCCTAATTAATGAAAAATGCACGGCATTATTTTCAATTACTTCTGCAACTCGTCCAACTACTGACTTTTTCACAACTGCCAACAGTTTGATGCCAAAACATTTACAAAAATATATATATTGACATAGTAAAATAAATAAAAGTGTGTAAAAAGGATATTTTATGCTGAAACCCTCATATTAAACATCAATGGTATGAACTATGTTGATGGTTTATAATAATAATAATGTTTTACAGCTTTGTCATGGATTTTTTTTTATCATCTTATTTAATTATTTCAGATACTTTACATGTGATAAGGCCGCACAGAGGGCCAGAGATGATTACAGACACCTGTGATAATCTGAAGTACCCAAAAGGGACACTAGATGTCTTGTAATAGATTACATAAAATCCTTGAAAGATACCAAAATCCTGGTTGTTTACTGGTAAACTGAACGTTTCCAGTAATATACCCTTCCTGCAACCCTAGGTAGGACAATAAACAGACAGAAGAGATGTTCCATTGTGGTTAGTATCAACGTTATCAGGTTTGAAGTTGGAGTACATTACAGGGGTTATTTTTAGCAGACTGAGTGGCTCCTGGTGGGGATGTTGCAGAAGTAGAGAGGGTCAGGAGACAGTTTAGGAAGCACCTTGAGATTCATGGGTGTCTGAGGAAGCTCAAAGACATGGCCTCGGAAACACATTATAGTAGAGTCTTTTCATAAACGTCAAGAGCAAGGAAGTTATTGTGTACAGACATACAGACACACAGGTACACACTCAGCACTCAGCTGGACTGAAGATGGCAAACACATAATTTTCCCAATCACCCTTATAGCTGTACATGAACAATAGAAATAAGTAATCTATAATATCGGAAGGGAATAATCTGAATGACGGAAAACATAATTTAATGTCGCCTGTTATGGTAAAACACCTCCATGATGTTCGCCTTGGCTGAATATCCTAAACAAAACCCATTTTAGCTAGCTGATTGGATTATAGCAGTCATTTTAGTGGAATATTACAGTGTCTTATATCTCCACAGTATATCTGCAACACTGAGCTAGCTTCCCAACAATCTCCCATCCTCTTCTTCATCCTCTTCTTTCCAGCCCTGCATCTTGCAACCGACACCCTGTGTCCTGTCTCCCTTCTACTGTTCCCGATTCAGAATGCACAGTCAAGACTGAGTCACAGGAGAGGTCTCCTCTCTCATCTCAAATACACTACTGTAGGTGTGTGAATGTTTAAACGTTGAAACAAAATTGTGATTGGTAACTTTTAGAAAAAAATCCCTAACCAAAAAAACTAAGGGATTTTTTTGTTTTCTATTCAGAGAATTAAAATCACGGTGCATTTATCACAAAACTACAACTAACAGGTCCAGATCATCATAAAGGGAAAAATGTAAATTAAACAAACACCAAACGCAACAATGCTGGAACATTATAAGGACGATTTAACTTGCCACGGATATAGTGTTCTGCACGTCATCGCCATTAAGAGTTTGAAACATGGTTAGACAGTGAAGCGACAGCAGCGAAGTCCTGTAAGGCAATACTTTGAGAAGTTAAATGAGAAGGTGGTGAAATGCAAACTTTGCTAGGTGGAATTGAGCTACAGTGGCAGTACAGGTGCAATGCTGTACCATCTGAAAGGGAGGCACCGTGAAACCCAAACCGTTGATGGCAGCAGCGCAAGCCCCCAACAACAGACATTAGACAGGCTCTTCACACGAAAGAAGTGCGATAAGGGACAGAATGAGAAAATCACAGCGCTGATTACAGAAATGATTGCAGTTGATATGGAGCCATTGTCAGTGGTAAAGGATGTCGGCTACAATGCCCTGATTGGATATCTAGAACCAGACTACAAGATGCCATGTCGAAAGACCGTGACGGCCCGGATGGAGAAATAGTACGATGATTGCTCTGCAAGTGTAAAGCCAAGCTCTCAAACACCAAACGCGGTGTTAACAACAGATTGTTGGATGTATAAGGACACGCTGTCACACATCACTGCAACGAGCCATTACGTTAATGAGAGATGGGACATGGTGCCATGTACTGACCACTGAGAACATGGAGGAGAGGCACACAGCAGAAAAACTAAAAATGGAAGTAACTACCATCGTTGCTGAGTGGGTGGGGGACAGCAGTAAGGTGAGTTCCGTCTGATAGCCATGACTGTGGTAGATGGAACTGCATTGTCATAAGCAGGACCATTTAAGCATTGTGAATTCAGATGTCATTTAAAAAAATTTTTATCATTGTTTAAAATGACGTTTAAACGTTGAGAATTTGTTTACATTTGTCACATCCTGTGTGTGTGTGTGTGTGAGCGTTTGCACACAGGTTATAGGAGGTCTCCCTCACTCATCTCCACTGACAGACTATCCAACACAAATCACTTGGTAGCAAATGAAAACTCTGTTTTGCTGCAATAGGGCCTAAGCGGAGTAACCACGGCGCTCATATATATGCTAATCATAAAAGCTGATTTCTCAAAGGCATAAAACTGCAGACTGACTTTTCCAGCAGCAGCAATAGAAAGTCATGAGAATCCGCTCTGTTATTCCATTGGCTGACAGCTGTTTTCCAAGGCCATCTACAGGTCACATTCAAACTAAACCTATGGATTGCATATGGCCCCAGGAGCCTCCATCATGTATATTTACTTTACTAGTATAGCCCACTCAATACCAATGCACCGTGTATACAGAAGTGATGGCTAGGCAGTCATTAACATTGGGACTGTTGTTATTCTCCCTGTGTTTTTTCTGGTAGAGAGAATGGGGGATGAGAGAGAGGAGTGAAGGGAGAGGATGGTGTAAACAGGAGTGGAGGAGCGGAGAATCACGCCCTGCTTAGATTACAGCCGCTGTGCCTCAGGCCCTCTCCTCCTACGCACTGACTCTCCCTGACTTCTCGCCCCTCTCTCTCCATCCCTCTCTCTCTATCCCTCTCTTTTCATCTCTCCTCTTTCTCCATCCCTCTCTCCTCATCCCGCTCGCTACTGCCGGCCGCAGCAATCCAAAACTTTTCAACAGGACGCTACAGCTAGATAGAGTGCCAGTTATGTAAATAAAGTTATTATTATTTTCAGCACTCCCGTGTTTTGCCACTGTATGCCCAGATTACTCAGCCAGCATTGATGATTGTGTTTCGTTTTGAAACCCCCACACCAGCACACTATCTCCAGCATGTAGACCTCTCTACACAGGAAGCCTGCACTCCATCATCAGCTCTTACTGCTGCTGTTACTGCTGCTGTTACTGCTGCTGTTACGGCTCCTGTTACTGTTCCAATTACTGCTCCTGTTACTGCTCCAATTACTGTTCCTGTTCATGCTCCAGTTACTGCTCCTGTTACTGCTCCAGTTACTGTTCCTGTTCATGCTCCAGTTACTGCTCCTGTTACTGCTCCAGTTACTGCTCCTGTTCCATTTACTGTTCCAGTTACTGTTCCTGTTACGGCTCCTCTTACTGTTCCAATTACTGCTCCTGTTACTGCTCCAGTTACTGTTCCTGTTCCTGCTCCAGTTACTGCTCATGTTACTGTTCCAATTACTGCTCTTGTTACTGTAACAGTTACTGTTCCTGTTACTGCTCCAATTACTATTCCTGTTACTGCTCCAGTTGGTGTTACTGTTACTGCTCCAGTTAATGTGACAGCTCCTGCTCCTGTTACTGCTCCAGTTACTGTTCCTGCTACTGCTCCAGTTACTGCTCCTGTTAATGTTCCAATTACTGCTCTTGTTACTGTAACAGTTACTGTTCCTGTTACTGCTCCAGTTACTATTCCTGTTACTGCTCCAGTTGGTGTTTCTGTTACTGCTCCAGTTACTGCGCCAGCTCCTGTTACTGCTCCTGTTACTACTCCTGTTACTGATCATGTTACTATTCCTGATACTACTCCTGTTACTACTCCAGTTACTTCTCCAGTTACTGTTCCTGTTACTGCTCCTGTTACTCCTCCTGTTGCTACTCCTGTTGCTACTCCTGTTGCTACTCCTGTTACTTCTCCTGTTACTGCTCCAGTTACTGCTCCTGTTGCTGCTCCTGTTACTTTTACTGCTCTTGTTACTGTTTCTGTTACCACTCCAGTTACTGCTCCTGTTACTGCTCCTGTCACTGTTACTGCTCCTGTTACTCTTCCTGTTACTCTTCCTGTTACTGTTACTGCTCCCGTTACTGCTCCTGTTACAACTCCTGTTACTGCTCATGCTACTATTCCTGTTACTACTCCAGTTACTGGTCCTATTACTACTCCAGTTACTGTTCCTGTTACTGCTCCTGTTACTGCTCCTGTTACTACTCCTGTTGCTACTCCTGTTACTGCTCCTGTTACTGCTCCTGTTACTACTCCTGTTGCTACTCCTGTTGCTACTCCTGTTACTGCTCCTGTTACTACTCCTGTTGCTACTCCTGTTACTACTCCTGTTGCTACTCCTGTTACTGCTCCTGTTACTGCTCCTGTTGCTGCTCCTGTTGCTGCTCTTGTTACTGTTTCTGTTACCACTCCAGTTACTGCTCCTGTCACTGTTACTGCTCCTGTTACTCTTCCTGTTACTGTTACTGCTCCGGGTACTGCTCCTGTTACTACTCCTGTTACTGCTCATGCTACTATTCCTGTTACTAATCCTATTACTACTCCAGTTACTGTTCCTGTCACGACTCCTGTTACTGCTCCTGTTACTGCTCCAGTTACTGCTCTGGTTACTGTTCCTGCTCCTGTTACTGTTCCTGTTACTGTTACTAAACCTATGGATTGAACATGGCCCCAGGAGCCGCCACCATGTATGTTTACTATTAGTATAGCCCACTCAATACCAATGCACCGTATATACAGAAGTGATGGCTAGGCAGTCATTAAAATTGGGACTGTTGTTATTCTCCCTGTGCTTTTCTGGTAGAGAGAATGGGGGATGAGAGAGAGGAGTGAAGGGAGAGGATGGTGTAAACAGGAGATGAAGAGCGGAGAATCACGCCCTGCTTAGATTACAGCCGCTGTGCCTCAGGCCCTCTCCTCCTACGCGCTGACTCTCCCTGACTTCTCGCCCCTCTCTCTCCATCCCTCTCTCTCTATCCCTCTCTTTTCATCTCTCTCTCCATCCCTCTCTCATCATCCCGCTCGCTTCTGCCGGCCGCAGCAATCCAAAACTTTTCAACAGGACGCTACAGCTAGATAGAGTGCCAGTTATGTAAATAAAGTTATTATTATTTTCAGCACTCCCGTGTTTTGCCACTGTATGCCCAGATTACTCAGCCAGCACTGATGATTGTGTTTCGTTTTGAAACTTTAAAATAGGACACTGCTACACCAGCGCTAACACACAGTCTATGCAGTACTAGTTGCAACTTTCAAGAGCAGGTATTAACATACAGTTGGTATTCCATTATGTTACAGTCCATGGTGAAGCATTGGCTATGATGGAGACAGAGTGGTGAGACTGCAGCCCTGACCTCCCTCCCCCACACCCCAACACCCCCACACCAGCACACTATCTCCAGCATGTAGACCTCTCTACACAGGAAGCCTGCACTGCATCATCAGCTCTTACTGCTCCTGTTACTGCTCCAGTTCCTGTTCCTGTTACTGCTCCTGTTATTGCTTCAGTTCCTTCTCATGTTACTGTTCCTGTTACTGCTCCAGTTACTGTGCCAGCTTCTGCTCCTGTTACTGCTCCTGTTACTGCTCCAGTTATTGTTCCTGCTCCTGTTACACTCCTGTTACTGCTCCAGTTACTGCTCCAGTTACTGCACCAGTTACTGTTCTTGTTACTGCTCCTGTTACTGCTCCTGTTACTGCTCCTGTTCCTGTTACTACTCCTGTTACTGCTCCTGTTACTGCTCCAGTTACTGCTCCTGTTACTGCTCCTGTAACTATTATTGCGCTCACAGACAGAGGGCGGTGGGCAGGGTGGCCCATTCATTTTCAATGAAGACTAGGCACGGGGCAAAATTCTATTCAAGGGGAGCTTTCGGCAGTGCTCGTGGAAGCCGCTCAGCCAAGGTGGAGAAAATAGGATTCTGCTCTATTTTTCAAGTGTGCCGTCATTCTTGACCAATCACAGTTAGTCCAGTAGATAAGTTCAATATAAGCTTGTTTTACACAATGTAATTGGAAACAAACACGTTATAGGCTTTTAACTTTAATTTTGATATCATGCGGATGGTCAGCCTTGCATCCATACCAGTGTCTATGAATTTGAGTGGTTACATTTCTTCAGCCCCATCCCTTAGCTGTTTACCAAAACAGTGGATGGCCTGGCTGTTTTGTTATTGTTTGAACTGCAGATTGCCCCATTCATATCACATTTTTTTCAACATGTATGATCATAAATAGCATACCTGTTTCATTTAATTTGGTCTTTCACACCATTTAAAACATTAAGACATCATTGGGCTTTATCATGCCTATCACTTAAATAGCTTTGGCCAGGTGAGACCGCTCTAATTTGGCCCCAGGGAGCTGGATGGCGGCCATATTGGAAAACTGCTGCTTATTGTAATACCAGAAAACTTAAATTAAACGCAGTCTCAAATAGCTGCCTGTCCCTTTTAATAGTCGAGCAAAGGCACACATTTCAGAAAATTAACAAAGCTTCAAATAAACGCCGGTTTTAAATGAATTGTTTACGAGATTACCATGAATTCAAATCTAATCTAATCACATACGCCAAATACAGCAGGTGTAGACCTTACAGTAAAATGCTTACTTACAAGCCCTTAACCAACGATGCAGTTTTAAGAAAATACCTAAAAAATACAAATTAAGAAAAAAGTAAGAAATAAGAAAAACAAATAATTAAAGAGCAGCAGTGAATAACAATAGCGGGCTATATACAGGGGGTACCGGTACAGAGTCAATGTGTCAATGTGCGGGGGCACTGGTGTCGATGTAATTGAGATAATTATGTACATGCAGGTAGGGTTGTTAAAGTGGCTATGCATAGATAATAACAGAGAGTAGTAGCAGCGTGGTTGAGCGCAAATAGTCCGGGTAGCCATTCGATTAGCTGTTCAGGAGTCTTATGGCTTGGGGGTAGAAGCTGTTTAGAAGCCTCTTGGACCTAGACTTGGTGCTCCGGTACCGCTTGCCGTGCGGTAGCAGAGAGAACAGTCTATGACTTGACGATTTTTAGGGCCTTCCTCTGACACCGCCTGGTATAGAGGTCCTGGATGGCAGGAAGCTTGGCCCCGGATATGTACTGGGCTGTACGCACTACCCTCTGTAGGGCCTTGCGGTTGGAGGCAGAGCAGTTGCCATACCAGGCAGTGATGCAACCCGTCAGGATGCTCTTGATGGTGAAGAATTAACATAAATTGTTTACGAGGTCCAAATTCACTCCATTCCTTTTACATTTTTTTGCATTTTTTACAAACACCCCATCTACCCATCTACTTTTGTGACTATGTACCGTTTGGTTTTGAACGACGCTATCTTAAGAATATTGAACATTTAAACAACATGTCGTAAAGTTGCTAACTTTTCTTGGCCCAAGCAAGTCTCTTCTTCTTATTGGTGTCCTTTAGTAGTGGTTTCTTTGCAGCAATTCAACCATTTATTTTACCAGGTAAGTTGACTGAGAACACATTCTCATTTACAGCAACGACCTGGGGAATAGTTACAGGGGAGAGGAGGGGGATGAACGAGCCAATTGTAAGCTGGGGATGATTAGGTGACCGTGATGGTATGAGGGACAGCCTGGGAATTTAGCCAGGACACCAGGGTTAACACCCCTACTCTTACGATAAGTGCCATAGGATCTTTAATGACCTCAGAGAGTAAGGACAGCCATTTAACATCCAATCTGAAAGACGGCACCCTACACAGGGCAATGTCCCCAATCACTGCCCTGGGGCATTGGGATATTTTTTTTTTGACCTGAGGAAAGAGTGCCTCCTACTGGCCCTCCCAAAACCCCTTCCAGCAGCATCTGGTCTCCTTAGCTTCAGAAGCAAGCCAGCAGTGGGATGCAGGGTGGTATGCTGCTGACAGATAAATGCCTGATTCACGCAGTCTCTTCTGAACAGTTGAGATGTGTCTGTTACTTGAACTCAGTGAAATATTTATTTGGGCTGCAATTTCTGAGGCTGGTAACTCTAATGAACTTATAAAAGTTATTGACATTTTTGACTGACCTTGTCTTAAAGTAATGATGGACTGTTGTTTCTCTTTGCTTATTTGAGCTGTTCTTGCAATAATATGGACTTGGTATTTTACCAAATAGGGCTATCTTCTGTATACCACTCCTACCTTGTCACAACACAACTGACTGGCTCAAATGCATTAAGAAGGAAAGAACCTCCACAAATTAACTTTTAACAAGGCACACCTGTTAATTGAAATGCATTCCAGGTGACTACTGTACCTCATAAAGCTGGTTGAGAGAATGCTAAGAGTGTGCAAAGCTGTCATCAAGGCAAAGGGTGGATACTTTGAAGAATCTCAAATATAAAATATATTACGATTTGTTTAACACTTTTTTGGCTATTACATGATTCCATATCTGTTATTTCATAGTTTTGATGTCTTCACTATTATTCTACAATGTAGAAAATAGTAAAAATGAAGAAAAACCCAGGAATGAGTAGGTGTCCAAACTTTTGACTGATACTGTACGTCCAACAGCAGGACCTGCTAACTTTCCTGCTGTAGCTATAGCTGGCTAACAATATCAGTTTACCGAGTCACGTTTAAAACATACTTCTGTGAACATTAGCATGTACTGTATTTCATAGTGAGCTAGCGAAGGAGAGAGAGGGGAGGGGCACAGTCAGTTCAGCTACCAGGCAGACAGAGTTGGAACCATGCACTAGGCCTATCAATCGATAATAAAAAGCTGTACCTCGCAATGCTGTATCTCGCAATTTCCTGGCTTGCAATTTCTCTTAACTTCAGTAAAGCAGGTGCTATCATCAATGACCTAGTCCTAACCTATGCTATTCTACATGCAAGAGACTGAAGACTGAACACACACACCTATCATTAGCAAAGAGAAAGAGCATGCGAGCCAGCGCGAGGGAGAGCGGAGGGGATAGGCATCAGAACCGTGCGCATCACAGGAGGCTTCTGAGGGGAGGATGGCTCATAATAATGTCTGTAACGGTCTTTTATCAGTCTCATAGTACAACACCTGACATTCACTCAATATGGTTAGGAGCTATAGTCCCCACTCATCATCATCATCATCATCCCAAAACCCGATTCCCCAGCTAGGCAAGAGGACCACTCTGGACCAGTTCTGTGAGGCAGAAGCAGAGGCTTTTGTGTGTGTTCGTGTGCGTGTGTCTTGCTGCCAAAGACTAGGGCAAAGCAGTTGGCTAGGTAGTGCTCTGTTTCAGCTGTCGTGGGCAGCCTAGCTGTTTGGAAAATAAGGTGCTTTCTGTACCCTTGAGTGTTCATGCATACAGGGACCTTTGAAATGTTTGGATCCTATTTTAATGTCAATTTGATTGGTAGATTCAAATAAAGACTTTAAAGTGTGTGTGTGTGTCCATCTAAATAGATGTCATACGGTTGTCAAAACCATTGAGATCCTATTCAATTAATCACTATGGTCCCTGTCATGCTGATGCAGTGGCAGCACTCGACAGCAATTAACCAGTCATTATGAGAAGCAGGTCTCAGTTCAGAATAGAGGAGTAACAGCATAGCCAATCTCCCCATGCCACTAACACCTATACCACTCTCTCTCACACACACACACAAACACCATCTCAAATGGACGAAACCATGGCAACCATTCTGTCATTGGACAACGGAAGTGAGAAATGATTGCCGTTCAGCAGATGGATTCCAAATCGCTATCGTTGACTCTTCTTCCCTTTTATTGCATAGAGAGAACATTACAGAAATTAGCTGTAAAGCAGTCATATACTTACTCAATTTACAGTATGTGGTTACACTCCACTGTCTCTTGTGAGATTAATTTGTCTCTTCATTAGCCCTTATGTTTACCCGGTATGTTGACTACTACTGTTATTCTAATTTACAGCAACAACCTGGGATGAGATTAAGGTTCAATTTCTATTGCGGTTGTATTTTGTGTTTTGAAATTGACTGTGATCAGAAACATAATGGCCCACCTGTCACACCCTGATCTGTTTCACACCCATCCAGGTGTCGCCCATCTTCCCATTATCCCCTATGTATTTACCTGTGTTCTCTGAAGGTTTGTTGCCAGTTCGTCTTGTCTTGTCAGGTCTTACCAGCGTTCTTTCCCGCCTTCCTTTCTGCCTGCCCTGACCCCGAGCCTGCCTGCTGTCCTGTACCTGCCTGACTCTGACCTGATCACGAACCTCTGCCTGCCCTCGACCTGCACTTTGCCTGCCCCGTGTTTCAAAGAAATCTCCTGAGAACTACTATCCGCCATAGACAATTGTGATAGTACAAACTGGCCATTACTGACCCAGCAGGACCAGCTCCGCAACGCCGTCTCCTCCCAGGGAGCCACCATTGGAAGACACAAGGAGTTACTTCAAGGTCTTATGGAAGGATTCCAGACCTTGGCAGAACGCCAGGACCGTGCCTTCAACACATTGCTGGAGCAATTCCACGGATTGTCTGTGAGGCAGCCCGTCACTACAGTAACCCCCCAGATGGTCAATTACCCCGCTACCAGCGGAGTTTCTCCACAATCTATCCTGGCTTCTCATGAACCCCACTTACCTCCTCCGGAGCGCTACGCTCGGATCCTGTTGGACGGTTCTCTCCCAGTGTTCTTTCATCTTTGAGCTGCCTAATTTCTGAAGATAGCGTACGTGATAATGCTGATGCTGATGTCCGGGAGGGCTCTTGCCTGGGCTACGGCGGCGTGGGAGCAACAATCCACCATTTGCCTAAGATTGGAGGAGTTCGTGGCGGAGGTACGTAAAGTTGTCCTACGTTCTTTCCAGCCTTCCTGTTTCTCTAGTTCTGTTTCATAGTTTTTCTCGATTCTGACCATTCTACCTTCCCTGACCCCGAGCCTGCCTGCCGTCCTGTACCTGCCTGACTCTGACCTGATTACGAACCTCTGCCTGCCCGGACCCCGAGCCTGCCTGCCTGCCGTCCTGTACCTGCCTGACTCTGACCTCATTACGAACCTCTGCCTGCCCCGTGTTTCTAATAAATCTTCTGAGAACTGTACTATCGCCACCCGTGTCTGCATCTGGGTCATATCCAGAGTCATGATACCACCAGTGACCCTGTGACAGAAAATCCATCTCCTAAACTACTGGCTCATTCCACATTATATCCTCAGTAAATTGTACACCATGAGTGTGTTTGTGTCTCTATAAAGGCCATGTAGCTCAAATATAGCCCCAAATGGGACTCCTGACACCATTTCACTAAATAGGATTCACTGCTTTTGAATACTATAACAGATACAGTGGAAGGCTTATTTACCACTCAGCTCAACTGAAAAGAGACAAAAGCTCACAGGACCTAATATAAGAATAGCGAGCAGAGCTTGCTGCTGTATGATTAACCTATCCCAGAAACAAACATCCTCTATGTAGGTAAAGACTAGAATATTGACAATACTGTATTACCCAGATCTATAATAAACAAATACAACTATGAACATTTTGACAATATACAATACATTTTTGAACAATATACAGTCAAACTAACTTAAATGTGAATCCCCTTCACAACCTCTGTGAATACTAAGCTGTGTATATGTATAATCTCTTCCATCTTCCACTTCTAGGAGCTTTATATCACTACAGCACAGACAGAGCAAGAGAAAGAGAGAGAAAGAGAGAGAAAGAGAATGTGTGTGTAGTTTTATTGAGTGGGTAGTGGAGCCTAGGGGGCTGTAAACCATCAGATTAACTGCCCTGCACTGCTGCACTGCTCTCTTCTGGAGCTGTAAAACAATGAGAGGCTGATTGAGAGTAAATGGACTTCGGTCCTTACTGACAATTAGAGTCACTCACAGGGCCTGAAATTTGTCTTTCTGTCACTTTACAGTACAGTTCATCGCTAGGTATGCCCTCCAAACACGATCTCCGGAAAACCTGGGAATTCTGGAAAACTTACCGGAATTTTGCAACCCTACTTATAGGGTACCCACATTTAACCTTATATATAACACCTGTATCACCCCTGTAGTCAATCCCCAATAACCTTTCTTTCTTTTCATGGAGCCTGTCATATTTGGAGTCTATTGAGTAAATTTAAATTCATAGCATTGAAATTCTAAATGGAATCGCAGCACCGTAACAATGTGGCATAAAAATGGTTTTGGAAAAAAAAATTATTGACTTTTCATCACGGCAAGACAGTATATCCACGCCTTTTAGAAAGAGAAATACATCTCTGCCAAGGAGGGGGAAGTATTATTATTATTATTACTATTATTATTATATTTCTCACACACCAAGACACGACTCCATGCTGCACAACTATAACACAGTCTCTCTCTCTCTCCTCTTGTTCACTCTCTTTCCATATACGTCACATCCCACTTGTATTTAATGTTTTGCAAAAAGGTGGTCTAAGATATGCATGTTAGGTACTAAGGCAAGAAAATTATCAGAAGTTATTTTAGATTTGTGTGTATTGTTGTGAATTGTTAGATATTAAAGTGACTATGCATAGATAATAAACAGCGAGCAGCAGCAGTGAAAAAACAAATGGAGGGAGGGGTGGGGTGTCAATGTAAATAGTCTGGGTGGCCATTTGATTAATTGTTCAGCAGTCTTATGGCTTGGGGGTAGAAGCTGTTAAGGAGACTTTTGGTCCTAGACTTGGCACTCTGGTACCGCTTGCAGTGCGGTAGCAGAGAGAACAGTCTATGACTTGGGTGACTGGAGTCTTTGACAATTTTTTTGGGCTTTCCTCTGACACCGCCTAGTATATAGGTCCTGGATGGCAGGAAGCTTGGCCCCAGTGATGTACTGAGCCGTACGCACTACACTCTGTAGCGTCTTACGGTCAGATGCCGAGCAATTGCCAAACCAGGCGGTGATGTAACCGGTCAGGATGCTCTCGATGGTGCAGCTGTAGAACGTTTGGAGGATCTGGGTACCCATGCCAAATCTTTTCAGTCTCCTGAGGGGGAAAAATGTGTTGTCGTGCCCTTTTCACAACTGTCTTGGTGTCTTTGGACCATGATAGTTTGTTGGTGTTGTGGACACCAAGGAGCTTGAAACTCTTGACCCGCTCCACTACAGATGTTAAAGGGGGACTGTTCAGCCCGTCTTTTGCTAATATAGATCTTAAGGCTAATAGGATAGGGATAGGTATTGTATGTAGGTTCTGGTCTGTTTTTTTTTATTGATTTATTTTATACCAATGTAAAGTTCTAAAATTGTGATTGATCAAGGAGAGTAGGTGGCGGCAGTACACCTTTTTGGATGTAGGCTGCCAATAAACCTAAGAAGAAGAAAAACAGTCAGTGTGAGCGAGGAGTTTGCGGGAGAGGACCATAAAGCTCAGTGGAGTAGACCAGGGAGACACTCTCACTGGTTTTCCAGAAATCCTGGTTGGAGGATTATGGATGTCCTGCTTTTTCTCTCCTAATTGGCAATTATATGTAGCTAGTAGCTAGCTGGCTATGAACAGGCACGACTGGCTAACGTTAGCTTGCTAGCCCACTGGCACTGGCTAGCCTAGCTAGCTAGCTAGCTAGCTACCTTCACAACAAGGAAGACATCATGGAACACCTTTCGGTAAGTGGCTTTTTTGTCTTGTAATTTCACATTTGGAAGGTGCATTGAAACAATTAGCTGGATAACTAGCATGGTTAGCTAGCAAGCTATGATGCACTAAAGTTACTCTAGAAGAGTACGTGGCTATTCAAAAACATGGGAATTATCTGAAAGCATGTCATCAGACTATATAGTGTAACGTAACATGTACAATAAAACATTTTGTTTAGCTTTTTGTCCCAGCTTTGTGTGTGTGTGCATGCCTCTCTATCTGTCTGTGTCAGCATGTCTGTGTGTCCATCTGTCTATTTAGGAGTTCCAGATGTGGCTGCAGGACAGTATTGGTGGACAACACTGAAGGGCATCTTCATTGAGCAATGTACAAGTAAGTATCCCATATTAGGTACTACTACATGGATAGATAGGAGGCAGAAGTTGCAAGCATAGAGGTAATACTGTGTACTGTATGTTTGCAAGTCATTAGCAGTCATTACTTGGCACTGATTGTTCAACCCAAGGACACATTATGTCACACACTGTGAACAGACTGTGTGTGGAGCATCCTTTCTCCTCATAGGTAGTACTCAAATGAGTTGGACTAGTTGCGGAGATGCTGTCTGGTTCATTGTAGCTCAGTTGGTGAAATGGGAAACAAGCAATAGTTACAGGAAAATAACTTCTAAATCTAATTACTTCCTTAATGCTATGACAGATTCTGCAGGAGATCCTGCAAAATTCTGGAAAAACCGTTAATTCACTGAAACAGGGAAATTCTGCTGTTTCTCTTCCTAAGCAAATTATCTCAGACTCCTGTATTCTAAGTGGTAAAAATGATATTTGTGATGCTTTTAATAAGCATTTAATCTCTGCTGGTTTTTATTTGAAAGGAAAAGTGGCCATTGTGGTACTGGCCAGTTAGTTAATTTTTCGTCTTGCTTTTCAACCGTTACTCTGAAAAATGGTAACCCTGTTTTTAGTTTCCAGAAAATAACTGAAGCAGAGGTTCTAGCTGCCCTGTGTGCCATTGATACTAAGAAATCTTTAGGCGCGGACAATTTAGACCCGTACTTACTTAAGTGTGCTGCACCTATCATTGCTGGTTCAGTGACACACATTTTTAATCTAACATTAAGCACAGGAAATATCCCTAAGGTGTGGAAAGCAGCTTTTGTTCTGCCATTACATAAGGGAGGTGACGGTAGTGACTTGGATAACTATCGACCCATCTCTAGGCTCCCTTGTCTGGCAAAGATCCTAGAATCTTTAGTTAACAAACAGTTACAATCTTTTCTTTCTGCTAACAGTATTCTTAGCACCAATCAATCTGGTTTTAGATCTAAACACAGTACCACATCGGCCACTACGCTTGTTGTAAATGATATTGCAAATGCCTTAGATGATAGAAAGCATTGTGCTGCGTTGTTTGTGGATTTGTCAAAAGCTTTTGACACTGTAGACCATCCTATCCTTTTGAGTAAGCTGTCATCTATAGGACTGGGCACTGATGCCTGCCGATGGTTTTATGACTATCTTAAAGATAGAACTCAGGCCGTCATGGTCGACGGGGTCAAGTCTGACCCCTTACAGTTACTTAAAGGGGTCCCTCCGGGTTCAATAATTGGCCCACTATTGTTCTCACTTCATATAAACAACATTGGTGATAATGTCAGATATTGTAATTTCCATTTATATGCAGATGACACAGTGATGTACTCTATTGCTCCAACAGCGGACCAAGCATTAATGCAGTTGGAGTCTGATTTTAGGATATTACAGGAGTCTCTGTTACAGCTTAAACTTGTTTTAAACGCTAAGAAAACAAATGTCATGTTTTTTTCTAGGTCTAAACTCTCAGTTAGAAACACTTTTGTAATCACTAGCTTGGATGGTACTCAAATCAAACAGGTCTCTGCATATAAATATTTAGGGGTATGGTTAGATGATAGGCTCTTTTTTTAAAAACTCAGGAAAAAAACTCAAATTCAAGATAGGGTTCCTTTACAGAAACAGGACTTGTCTGACCTCCGTAAATAGAAAACAAATTGTGCAGGCTACTTTTATGTCCGTTTTTGATTATGGTGATATTATTTATATGCATGCTTCGGCAAACACATTAAAACCACTGGATTCTATTTACCATTGTGCACTCAGGTTTATCACAGGTGATAGTTACAAAACTCATCACTGTATCCTATAAGAGCAACATGCTCTTTTGTTTATTTATAAAGCACTTCTTTTAAAACTACCTCCATTTATATCATCATTAATTTCAACTAGATATACTAATTTTATGACCAGATCACAGATGTGGATTACATTAGAGACTCCTGCGGTCTCCACAGAGTTGGGAAGGACTGCCTTCAGTTCCTTTGCACCTTATTTATGGAACAAACTGCAGATCCAACTTAAGTTAGACACTCTGGTGTCCCTTGCCTATTTAAAAAATATTATGGAGGATCAATATGATGTTGTCTGTGATTGATTCTGTTGAATTGTGTCTGTGTTTTGTATGTTTTGAAATGTTCTTGTCTGTATGCCTAGAACTGTACATGTCAACATGTTTACACAGGGCACAGCCGTAAAAGAGATCCAGGTCCAGTTTTTTATGTTTTCAAATATGAAGTTACAGGCACCAAAAGCACATTACTATTGTTTCATGCTCATATATGGCCAGTGTGCATCACAGCTGGATAGGCTGTGTTTCTGCTCTGTCATTCCATAACCAAGTGCATTACTGCTAAAACCAGCTTTTGGTTTGTCTTAAATATTCCTACCAACACTGCCTAAAATGTGCACTCTGAATGTTTTTAAGGACACATCTCAAATATTTACACAAACAAGCTGAGCACAAACAAGCTGATATAATTATCCCATCCTTGCACAACAGTTTGAAAATAGTAGAGCGCTGGCTTTAACAGGTCGAAATTGCAAACAAACAGGCGTTTGACACTAGCACCGCCTCAACGCCAGCCGAAAACAGAGCCCTGAATGTCATATTGCTCAGTGTTTAAGAATTAGTTGCTTATTATATCTCGATGCGTACCCGATGCTGCCCCTCGTCCCTGATTCTCTGCTGGGCGCACAATATCAAGTGTGCCTAGCGTGGCCTCAATGAAATTATCCATAGCCTGTACTATAGGTTATAGGCCTAGGCTATGCGAAGAGCATGATCGGAGAAGCACCGCGCAAAGTTTTTGCACTGATGGGATTGTGTATATAAAACCAGGCTTCACTGCATTACACACTGAGATGGATAGGCTATCCCAATCATGAGCCCTGGCCAAAAAAAAATGCTATATCTGTGTGCACAGACTAGGCCTACTGATGTCCTGTTCAGTTTGAGAGGGAGAGTGTGAAGATGAGAAGGAGGACCGGAGATAAGCTTGCTACTGCTATAATTGATTTAAACAATCAAAAATTTGTTTCGTTGCCCATAATGAAGCTATTTTATTTTAGTTATTAACCTCACAATAAGCCATATTTGAGTAATTTACATTACTATGAAGCTGCAGCCTCAGAGATGGACAGTGCATGGGTACTGAAAGTAGGCTAGAAGTCTAAAATTCTAGAAGTCCTAATTAATTTAAACAGTCTTCATTTTAATTTGACTTTACGCTACTAACAACAAGAGGCCTTTGAATTCCCTTTTAGAAATACAAGTTTGGTTTGAGCTATGCGGTGAGCTACGCATGCCTAGTTTGGTAATATAGCCTAGCAGATGTTTTTATACACCCATGCCCTAATCGCAGTTAACACAAATCTACTTTGTAACAACAACATCATGGCCGAGAATGTAATACATTTGAAAATTATCGTTTCCCGGATGAAAAACAGTTAGAAGTACATATAGGCCTACCTGATGATATGCGGCTGCTGTTTTAAAAACAAATGGCTTTTTAATCTAATTCATTGATGGTCAGATACTTCAGTTGTAACTGGTTCTGTTGACCTACATTTTTACAGTTGATAGACAACTGTAGCACTGTTCCAAACATAGACTATCCTCTTTTAAAACAATAGCCTGTATAGAAATCAAAACCTCTCTGGTGCTGCAGCATGCGCTCATTCCTTGTCCTGCTCTGTTGTGGTATTAAAAGATTCTGCTTGTCTCCAGTCATTTAAAATAATGTCGAATTTTCTCGGACTGCAAATAAGATGATAGATTCATGCAGTGCTTTTAATATAACGGAGATCTTTTCACCCCTGCAATTGTCCGCGGTGGAATGTGAATCCACAATCTTCTGGCTACTTTGCCATGCAGGCTAATGTTTACAAAACAAAGAACCGTTTCTAAAACTGCATATCTAAAGGCTCTGGTCTGTCCTAGGAGTGAGGGGAAACAGTAGGCATGTTCTCTGATATCTATTTTATGTTTTAATTATTATTTGGGGTTCAGGAAGGGTAAGGTAAAAATAGGGTCGGGTAAAAATATATTTCATTGAAGGGAGGGCCATTCATTTTCATTTCAGAGAGGTCCGATTTTCACCAGGTATCCCTCATTATAAATAACGTACAGTCCCTTCGCGATGTTTACAGTATTTGCATGCTACTGATGCATGACGCATAGCTTTAGATGTTATTATTTTGGTAGCTGTCACCATTGTACAGTTTGCCTTCTAGTTCTTTCTGTGTGTCAGCGCGTGCACAGTACAGTGCCTTCTAGTTCTTTCTGTGTGCCAGCGCGTGCACAGTATATTCCTCTCGGGATAGTTTTATGTCATCTCTTTACTATTATTGCATGCTGTATGTGTATGTCTTAGTGTCTTAGTATCTTATAACGGGTCCTCGTGATTGCATTGTTCCTTCCTTTTAAGACCACGCAATCATATAAAACATCTTCAAATAGAAGAAGCTGGGTCCGCATGTCTGTGGTGTGTGGTGACCAAGTTACAATAATAGGTCTCAACATCACATTCTAACCGGACAGCACTATAGTGGACAGAGCCAAAACCAATCAGCACATAAGTACATAGAGGGTGAAGGCTCAGAAGCCAACCACTCAGACAACGTTTTTTCATGGTCTTAGTTCTGTTAGAATCGCAATATCACAAACAAAACTGGAGTTATGACCAGTTTTAGGAATGCATGTTCTTTTCATGGTTTTCCACGTTACCCCTCCTTCTTCCAACAGTTGGGCCTGCTCCGCTCCTTATTCCGACTGTTGAAAGTGCCTTGCCTAGCTGATAATCACCCAGATAATTGCCTCGAAACTGAACCTAAACTATACCGAAACTAATTTCACACATATAACAACAGATTAAATAAATTATGTAAATTATGATGGCTAGAAAGTGGGAGAATGGGTGAGTTGATGAGAGAGGGGAAGCGAACAATGCCTAATTATGTAATCACCAATTGTGAATGAAGAACAGGGCGGGCATTCTGTTATATTGATCCATTCTAATTACAATCTTTAAAAAGTCCACCAAATCAAAGCATTATCAGTCTCACAGTGAGAGCCTGCGTAATTGTACATGCTGAATAGCTTCCAATTTCTGGGAAAATATCCACATCGGGCAGCAGGTGAGAAAGTGTCCGAGAATGTGGTGATGAGGCTTGTGGAACCTTACGTTGGCAAGGGAATTAATGTCAGCATGGACAATTTCTTCACTTCACTGTCATTGTAAAACAAGTTGCTTGCAAAGAAGGCTGGCCGGCACCATGAACAAAGTGAGACGGGAGCTCCCTGCGCAAAATAAGACACTTGCACAGCCGTTGTACAACGGTGGTGTAAGAATGACAAGAAGACAGGACACAAAGAGAAAACTGGAGACTATTACGCACTACAACCAAACAAAGGTATGTCAAAGTGTCAAGCAAGTGAAAGTTACAGAAATTGTGTCAACTGTTAGGACATGGGATAACAGCTAAATGAAACCCAACTGATGCCATTTCGTGAAGACACACACAAGTACGAGCTGACAATAATTGACTATTTTTGACTGCTGTCATCTCGACACTTACTCTGAGTCAAGTGTGCAACTTTCACTGGAGACATAATGTCCCCCCACATTCTGAAACTGCATTTTTGCCCCCCACCCACAGTTTTATTAATGGATTGTGATACAAAACGAGGCAACGGTGTGCTTTAGGACCATGCGGACGCCTCCGAGTGGTCGGGTAGGCTGTTTGGAGGGTTTTTCCGACTGGATTTTTTAAAAAAAATATTAAATAAGAATTTATATCCTACCCACTTCTAAAAACAAAGTTGCGCCCCTGCACTGATTGCACAAAACATGCTCTTTCCATGACAGACTGACCAGGTGAATCCAGGAGAAAGCTATGCTCCCTTATTGATGTCACTTGTTTAATCCACTCCAAATAGTCTACATGAAAGGGAGGAGACAGGTTAAAGAAGGAAGTTTAAGCCTTGAGACAATTGAGACATGGATTGTGTATGTGTGCAATTCAGATGGTGAATGGGCAAGTCAAAAGATTTAAGTGCCTTTGAATCGGTATGGTAGTAGGTGCCAGGCTCACCGCTTTGTGTCAAAAACGGCAATGGTGTTGGGTTTTTCACGCTCAACAGTTTCCTGTGTGTATTAAGAATGGTCCACCACCTGAAGGACATCAAGCCAACTTGACACAACTGTGGGAAGCATTGGAGTCAACATGGGCCAGCATACCTGTGGAATGCTTTCGAGTCCATGCTATGACAAATTGAGACAGTTCAGAGGGAAAAAAGGGTATGCAACTCAATATTAAGAAGGTGTTCCTAATGTTTGGTACACTCAGTGTACACAACCAAATGATTATTTTTGGGATAGCATATATGAAATGTATTAATTACACTGTTAGAATGTTGCAGTCAGAACGACTGCTCATTAGCTTTAAGGGTGGTCCCTCAAAGCCCAGCAGTGCTAGTGTTAAAGCTGCAATATGTAACTTTTTGGGCGACCTGAACAAATTCACATAGAAATGTGAGTTATAGATCTGTCATTCTCATTGAAAGCAAGAAGCTGTAGATCTGTGCGTTATTTCTATGCTTCCCGTTCTTAACTTTTGTTTATGAACCTTTTACTTCCAAACAGATGAAAATACAACATTTATGGTTATTGAAAATATATTTCACATTGGTTTAGATGGTACAATGATTCTCCTGTCACGCCTGCTCCCACTCTCCCTCTCTGGCATTCGAGGGCGCCAGGCTGCCCTTCATTACGCACACCCGTCACCATCATTACGCGCAGCAGCGCTCATTGGACTCACCTGGACTCACCTGGACTCTTTCCCTTTGTTGATTGCCCCGTCTACAACTGTCTGCTCCCCCGTTTGTTCCCTGTGTCAGCATTAATGTCGTTATGTGTTCATGTCCAGACGCTGTCCTGTCCTGTTTCATGTCCGTTGCTATTAAATGTTTACTCCCTGTACCTGCTTCTCGTCTCTACCAGCGTCAATCCTTACATCTCTACACTATATATTGCTTGTTTTGTCACATAAACCTAAATTAGGCAAACTATTAGAATTTTAAATCAGTTTGGGAGAACTGATAATTGTCATTTTGAGTGAGGCCTTAAAAATATGACAATGTGACAGTTATCTAAAAAACGGTTGGGAGGCAAGCATATTTCTTTTTTATTGTGACACGGCATCAATTAGTGGGCGCGGCCAATACACTTGACAAGATAGAGGTTTGTTAAGAATGGAACGTATATGTTTTTGAATAACATTCTTAAAACGTTCTCTGAACGTTACTCATTTTTTCTTGTGTTATGGAAAGTTATGGAAAGATTTCTTAATGTTCCTCGGAACAATTTGAAAACATGACTTTAAATAGAACCATGAGAAAACCTGTAGGTGTCACGATCTTCTAGCGGGACAGACCAAGATGCAGCGAGGGTTCCAGTGTACATACTTCTATTTACGAAACGTAACTGGCAAAACAATAAACAATACAAAGATCGTAACTCATTGGCTCAACTAAAGCGTGCACACACACACACACACACACACACACACACACACACACACACACACACACACACACACACACACACACACACACACACACACACACACACACACACACACACACACACACACACACACACACACACACACACACACACACACACACACACACACACACACACACACACACACACACACACACACACACACACACACACACACAAACAAACAAACAAACAAATTAACATGAAAATCCAATGTTAATATAAACAATGACCCACAACCCCAGTAACTAAAAGAACAAACATATATATGGTTCCCAATTAGAGGTAACGACAATCCGCTGCCTCTAATTGGGAACCATCAAACTAACATAGAAATATAACACCTAGAACACAAACCCCAAAACTCAAACTAAACACCAGCCTGCTAAACCAGGCCTGGACGTTACAGTAGGAAACATTATGCTTGAGTACTGAAATGGAGACCAAAATTTAAATGAAATGTAAATCATGTTTGAACTTTTAGGAAACGTTCTGTTAAAGTAATGAAATAACAAGAAAATAAAATGTTTCTGTCAAGTTCCTTAAATGTGCTGAGAATGTTCCAAGGCCAAGCAATTATCCTGCACCGTTCCCAGAAAGTTGTGCGACGGTTGTATCCAGAATAACCATACCACAACCATGCTTTCACCAAGCTCTAAGAAACATAGTTCTCAGAACGTTATGTGCTAGCTCTCTCTCTCTCTCTCTCTCTCTCTCTCTCTCTCTCTCTCTCTCTCTCTCTCTCTCTCTCTCTCTCTCTCTCCCTCTTTCTCTGAAGTCAGTGTGAAATTTAAGATGGAGAAAAGCTAAGGAACGCAATAGCAAATCCTGGCTAGAGCTTCCAAATCCCACTCATCTCTCTCAGAAGAATTAGTTCCATCACATCAAGAGGAGGAAAATGAGGGATGGGAGGGGGAGAAGGGGTGGGCAGAGATGAGGAAGAATGGGAGAAGAGAGAATGGATGGGAAGGGACAGAAGGGGGAGGGGAGGATGGAGGAAGGGGTGAAGGAGAGGAAGGAAGGATAGAATTGGTGCGAGAAAAGGAAGCGTGCAGAGGACAGAGGGGGAGAGGTGAGGGGGAGGAAATGGTCGTGAGAGAAAAGGAAGATGAGAGAAGGGGAAAGAAGAGGCGGGGAAAATGGAGAAGAAAAAGAAGATTAACAGGGAACAGGATGGTGAAATGTTGAATAAATGGGATTTTAATCACATAAAAGATGGCCTTGGAGAGGATCCCTGGAGGAGAGAGGGAAGAAGGGGGGAAGAGAGGAGAGGAGGGAGGATGGGAGGGGGAGAGGATGGTAAAAGGCAGAGGAGGCAGACAGGGATAGATAGGAGACTAATTTATTCAGCAACTGCAGCTCCACACTTACAAGGTGATGGAAGAAGAGATGTATCAAAAATACAACACGAAGGTGAATAGTATTGTTTATAACATGTCGGCTATGGCATAACAACAACTGTCATGGGAGTCGGTTAAAGCATAAACTCATCTAGCAGCCAGGATAGAATATATAGCAGGTACATTCATAACAAAACTCATTTTTAATCCCTTATTTTTCACTGCATTCTCCCAATTCTCTGTTTCTCTCTCACATCCTCACATACAGACACATGCATGCACGCACACACGTGGATGCACGCACACACACACAACACACATACCACAGGAGGTTGGTGGCCCTTTAATTGGGGAGGACGGGCTCGAGGTATTGGCTGGAGTGGAATATGTGGAATGGTATCAAATAAATCAAACACATGGTTTCCATGGTTGGATTGACCATCTGGCAATTCTGGCAAATGCCAGATGGGCTGGATTAGTTTTTAGTTGGGTGGGCTGGTCAAAACACCAAAATAGTTGTTTTATATAAAAATAATACAATGAACAAATTGACATGGCTGGCGTTAAGATATTTCTTTTTACGATTTTTTCCTGTTATACTAATCTATAATGAGCCTTTGGCTGATCAGTGGGCCGGCCCGGTTTTCTGATAGGCTGAGGTTCCGCAAAATGCGCATTGCAAGGGCATAGGCCTAATAGGTCTCATGGGTAGAAGCAAAACTTTTGGGGGGACATTACATTAACTGTTGGATGAATACATGGCTATTATCAGTGGGTATTATATTTAGAGTTAGATATCTAGTTAATGTGTTTTGAGTTTCCAATTCCTCAGGTGTTGAAGCCCAAACGAATTAGCCTATGATATTAGTTATTGCACATACAGTTGTATGTAATTCAACTCTATTGAACAAAACCAAAAATCTGAACATTTTGGAGTCCTGTTTTGCCAGTAAAATATACCAACTATAGTCTAATTGTCAACCTGAAATTCATGACAATCACTGGATTAGGTTGAATCATTCATTCCTGTGTTAGATGAAACAACTTATTTATTGAATACCCCAGTAATCTGTGTATCATACTTCTTAATAAAGCACTATCAACTACTTTATAAGATGATTACACTCATGATATGGGTCTGACCAAATCATGGGCTGTTAGTGGCACCAGTGACACCAGGGGAAAATGAGTTTGCACAGTGATGTGGGCTGGTGTAGATAAAATGCCAGGGCCGAATTATTATCCCAGTCTTCCCCTGGGTAACAGTAATTATGACCGAAAATGTCACGACTTCCGCCGAAGTCAGTGCCTCTCCTTGTTCGAGTGGTGTTCGGCGGTCGACGTCCCCGGTCTTCTAGCCATCACCGATCCTCTTTTCATTTTCCATTTGTTTTGTCTGTGTTTTCCACACCTGGTTTCAATTCCCTCATTACATATTTTGTATTTAACCCTCTGTCCCCCCTCATGTCTTTGTGTGGGATTGTTCATTGTAGTGCTTGTGCACTTTATGTACTGCTGCATTACGGGCTATTTTGTGCCCATTTTCTCTCGTGTTGTTTGAACCGTTGGGTTGTTTATTAAACAACTAAGTTTATTACCCAGTTTTGCTCTCCTGCGCCTGACTTCTCTGCAACCAGTTACGCAACCACTACAGAAAAGAGCTTCTGGACATCAGAACTGCTATTACTCACCTCAAATTGGACAAAGAGTTTTTCTTCAATGAGTCGGACGGGAGGGAGATACTACAGACACCCGACCAGGCCCAGATCTCCGTCATTCGCTGTAGAAGGAAACTGAGATTTTGCGGAAAAAGACCAGGGTGCCTTGTGAGGATCAGGCGACGAGTGGCTAATCTGCGTTTGCCTTCGTACCTGCTAGCTAACGTTCAATCACTGGAAAATAAATTGGACGAATTGAAAGCATGTACAGTGAGGGAAAAAAGTATTTGATCCCCTGCTGATTTTGTATGTTTGCCCACTGACAAAGAAATTATCAGTCTATAATTTTAATGGTAGGTTTATTTGAACAATGGGAGACAGAATAACAACCAACAAATCCAGAAAAACGCATGTGAAAAATGTTATAAATTGATTTGCATTTTAATGAGGGAAATAAGTATTTGACCGCCTATCAATCAGAAAGATTTCTGGCTCCCAGGTGTCTTTTATGCAGGTAACGAGCTGAGATTAGGAGCACACTCTTAAAGGGAGTGCTCCTAATCTCAGCTTGTTACCTGTATAGAAGACACCTGTCCACAAAAGCAATCAATCAATCAGATTCCAAACTCTCCAATATGGCCAAGACCAAAGAGCTCTCCAACGATGTCAAGGACAAGATTGTAGACCTACACAAGGCTGGAATGGGCTACAAGACCATCGCCAAGCAGCTTGGTGAGAAGGTGACAACAGTTGGTGCGATTATTTTCAAATGGAAGAAACAAAAAAAGAACTGTCAAACTCCCTCGGCCTGGAGCTCCATGAAAGATCTCACCTTGTGGAGTTGCAATCATCATGAGAATGGCGAGGGAATCAGCCCAGAACTACACGGGAGGATCTTGTCAATGATCTCAAGGCAGCTGGGACCATAGTCACCAAGAAAACAATTGGTAACACACTATGCAGTGACTGAAATCCTGCAGCGTCCGCAAGGTCCCCCTGCTCAAGAAAGCACATATACATGCCCGTCTGAAGTTTGCCAATGAACATCTGAATGATTCAGAGGACAACTGGGTGAAAGTGTTGTGGTCAGATGAGACCAAAATGGAGCTCTTTGGCATCAACTCAACTCGCCGTGTTTGGAGGAGGAGGAATGCTGCCTATGACCCTAAGAAAACCATCCCCACTGTCAAACATGGAGGTGGGAAAATTATGCTTTGGGGGTGTTTTTCTGCTAAGGGGACAGGACAACTTCACCGCATCAAAGGGACGATGGACGGGGCCATGTACCGTTAAATCTTGGGTGAGAACCTCCTTCCCTCAGCCAGGGCATTGAAAATCGGTCGTGGATGGGTATTCCAGCATGACAATGACCCAAAACACATGGCCAAGGCAACAAAGGAGTGGCTCAAGAAGAAGCACATTAAGGTCCTGGAGTGGCCTAGCCAGACCTTTAATCCCATAGAAAATCTGTGGAGGGAGCTGAAGGTTCGAGTTGCCAAACGTCAGCCTCTAAACCTTAATGACTTGGAGAAGATCTGCAAAGAGGAGTGGGACAAAATCCCTCCTGAGATGTGTGCAAACCTGGAGGCCAACTACAAGAAACGTCTGACCTCTGTGATTGCAACAAGGGTTTTTCCACCAAGTACTAAGTCATGTTTTGCAGAGGGGTCAAATACTTATTTCCCTCATTAAAATGCAAATCAATTAATAACATTTTTCACATGCGTTTTTCTGGATTTTATTGTTGTTATTCTGTCTCAAATTAACCTACCATTAAAATTATAGACTGATCATTTCTTTGTTAGTGGGCAAACGTACAAAATCAGCAGGGGATCAAATACTTTTTTCCCTCACTGTATATCCTACCAATGGGACATAAAAAACTGTAATATCGTATGGTTCACCAAGTCATGGCTGAACGACGACATTAAGAACATACAGCTGGCGGGTTATACACTCTATCGGCAGGATAGAACAGCAGCCTCTGGCAAGACATGAGGCGGGGGCATATATGTAAACAACAGCTGGTGCATGATATCTAAGGAAGTCTCAAGGTTTTACTCGCCTGAGGTAGAGTATCTCATGATAAGCTGCATACCACACTATCTACCTAGAGAGTTTTCATCTGCATGTTTCGTAGCTGTCTACATACCACCACAGACCGATGCTGGCACTAAAACAGCACTCAATGAGCTGTATACCGCCATAAGCAAACAGGAAAATGCTCATCCAGAGGGGGCGCTCCTGGTGGCCAGGGACTTTAATGCAGGGAAACTTAAATCAGTTTTACCTCATTTCTATCAGCATGATGAACGTACAACCAGAGGGTGAAAAATTCTAGACCACCTTTACTCCACACACATAGATGGATACAAAGTAGGACGCACCAGTGACTAGGTCTATAAAAAAGTGGTCAGATGAAGCAGATGCTAAACTACAGGACTGTTTTGCTAGCACAGACTGGAATATGTTCCGGGATTCTTCCGATCAGTCACTGGCTTCATCAATAAGTGCATCGAGGACGTTGTCCCCACAGTGACTGTACGTACATACCCCAACCAGAAGCCATGGATTACAGGCAACATTCACCCTGAGGGTAGAGCTGCCGCTTTCAAAGAGCGGGACTCTAACCTGGAAGCTTATAAGAAATCCCGCTATGCCATCCGACGAACCATCAAACAGGCAAAGCGGCAATACAGGACTAAGATCGAATCGTACTACACCGGCTCCGACGCTCGTCGGATGTGGCAGGGCTTGCAAACTATTACAGATTACAAAGGAAAGCACAGCCGAGTTCTGCCCAGTGACACGAGCCTACCAGACAAGCTAAATAACTTCTATGCTCGCTTTGAGACAAGTAACACTGAAACATGCATGAGAGCATCAGCTGTTCCGGACGACTGTGTGATCACACTCTCCACAGCCGATGTGAGTAAGACCTTTAAACAGGTCAACATTCACAAAGCCGCAGGGCCAGACGGAATACCAGGACGTGTACTCCGAGCATGCGCTGACCAACTGGCAAGTGTCTTCACTGACATGTTCAACCTCTCCCTGTCTGAATCTGTAATACCAACATGTTTCAAGCAGACCACCATAGTCCCTGTGCCCAAGAACACTAATGTAACCTGCCTAAATGACTACCGACCAGTAGCACTCACGTCTGTAGCCATGAAATGCTTTGAAAGGCTGCATGGCTCACATCAACACCATTATCCCAGAAGCCCTAGACCCACTACAATTTGCATACCGCACCAACAGATCCACAGATGATGCAATCTCTATTGCACTCCACACTGCCCTTTCACACCTGGACAAAAGGAACACCTATGTGAGAATGCAATTCATTGACTACAGCTCAGCGTTCAACACCATAGTGCCCTCATAGCGCATCACTAAGCTAAGGACCCTGGGATTAAACACCTCCCTCTGCAACTGGATCCTGGACTTCCTGACGGGCCGCCCCCAGGTGGTAAGGGTAGGTAACAACACATCCGCAACGCTGATCCTCAACACGGGAGCCCCTCAGGGGTGTGTGCTCTGCCAGGCACGACTCCAACAAACATCATTAAGTTTGTTGATGACACAGCAGTGGTAGGCCTGATCGCCGACAACGATGAGACAGCCTATAGGGAGGAGGTCAGAGACCTGACCGTGTGGTGCAAGGACAACAACCTCTCTCTCAACGTCATCAAGACAAAGGAGCACACCCCCATTCTCATCGACGGGGCTGTAGTAGAGCAGGTTGAGAGCCAAGTTCCTTGGTGTCCACATCACCAAAAACTAACATGGTCCAAGCACACCAAGACAGTCGTGAAGAGGGTCACGACAAAACCTATTCCCCCTCAGGAGACTGAAAAGATTTGACATGGGTCCTCAGATCCTCAAAAGGTTTTACAGCTGCACCATCGAGAGCAACCTGACAGGTTGCATCACTGCCTGGTATCGCAACTGCTCGGCCTCCGACCGCAAGGCACTACAGAGGGTAGTGCGTACGGCCCAGTACATCACTGGGGCCAAGCTTCCTGCCATCCAGGACCTATATACTAGGCGGTGTCAGAGGAAGGGCCAAAAAATTGTCAAATCAAATGGCCACCCGGACTATTTACATTGACACCCCCCCACACTGCTTATACTCGCTATTTATTATCTACGCATAGTAACTTTACCCCTACATACATGTGCAAATTACCTCAACTAGCCTGTACCCTTGTACATTGACTCGGTACCGGTACCCCCTGTATATAGCCTAATTATTGTTATTTTATTGTGTTACTTTTTATTACATTTTTTACTTTAGTCATTTAGTAAATATTTTAAGAACTCTATTTCTTGAACTGCATTGTTGGGGGCTTGTAACTAAGCATTTCACATTAAAGTCTACACCTGTTGTATTCAGCGCATGTGACAAATACAATTTGATTTGATTTAGTACACTACCACACACACACACACACACACTGAGAATACAAAGCATTTAAAACAAACAACAAACAAAGACAACAAACAAACAGTTTATCTAATATCACACACACCCAAACAAACAACGTCCTATGGTTATTTTGCATCCAACCTTCCCACAACTTTCTGGGAATGGTGCAGGACAGTTGCTTGGCTTTGGAACATTCTTTGCAAGAAAATCAAGATTTGTTAAGTTCCTTACATTTTAAGGAATTATTTAAAAAAAAAAATCTTGGTATTTCATTTTTTTAACAGAACGTTTCCTAAAAGTTCAAACATGGTTACATTTAATTTCAATGTTGTTCTAGGTGCGTTCTCCAGCTGGTTTGACATTGGTAATGTTATCAAATAGTTCAGAAAGCATTAAGAAACAATGTTCTTCTTTGGGAATTTCAGTACTTCAGCATAACGTTTCCTACAGGTTCTTCATGGTTCTATTTAAAGTATTGTTCTTAAATCGTTCAGAGAACGTTAATGAGTGCTTGTCTCCTTTGAAATGGGGTCTCTTTGAATAGACTACAATGAACAGCTTTATATGCTTACAAAAACATGATATGCTAGCTCAATCCTGGCTGCGCAGTGGACTAATTCCATGGATAGAGAACAGAAGATTATAGGTTTGAATCTCACTGATGCCATGTCACAATAGAAAACAAATGTGTTTGCATGGTTAATGCCTAAGGACATTAATTTCCATTTGTCATATCTGTGCTTGAAGTTTTAAAAAAGGTTACACCAAAATAAGCGTTATTATTTAGAGGAAATTATAAAAAAAACTCTAAATAACTTAATTTCTGTTCGTACAGCTTTTATAAAACCTCCCAGGGAAACTTTCAAGGAACCACAGTAAAACATTCTCAGAACCTCCCTGCAACCTAAAAACTTCCAATGAATCAAATGTGGTAGGTGGGAAGTGTCCTACACACAAGTCCTTGAAATTGTTCATTTGCATACACACGAAACCTTCATTTTTGAAGGTTGGGCACAGTGTGAGACACACTCACAGACAAACAAACATTCCAGCAGATCTGCTAGCCTGTCTACAGTACCTCCATTCCCTCACCATGTGTGTGCGACGGTGAACCTCCTCTGTTTGTGGTTGTTGTTGTTGATCATCATGCGGCGGAGCAGGCGAGGGGAGTTCCGGGGGGAGAGGCGAGGGGAGATGGAGGAGGGCGAGCGGCGGTGGCCCCGGGTCCTCTCCGGCTGCAGCAGGTTCTCTCTCAGGATCTTCACCAGGTCCTCGTTCAGACCGATATGTTTGGCCATAGGGGGCACTGCCAGGGTGTCCACCCCTACGCCAACCGCCACCCCAACCCCCATGCCAGCCTGCTGGGCCATGCCCAACCTAGGTATACCACCACCAGAAACAGCCGAATGACTGTATACGACAGTCAGTCAACCGGGAGGACCGTAAGTGACAGTAACAGTCTGGAACAGCTAGTGATTGTCCACAGCAGTCCGCTAAAATGCCTGCAGCTAAACAACGTGCCAAATCTCCAATCCAAAACCCCACGGGAGAGGCATTGGAAACTCTCTACTCTAGTCCTCTTTTCTTCTTTTTTTTTTTTTACTGAACAAAGAATTCAGAATTTACCCCAAAAAGAAAAATAGAAAATGAAAGAATACTCTTGTTCTCTTTCCGTCTCTCTCTTTCTCCAGCTGATGGATGGATGCGTATGTTCAGGTCTGTTCTGTTCTGCTGGAGAGGACTGAGAGCTGTTGCTGTGAAGGTGTGACAGAGAGAGAGAAGGGATGGAGGGAAGGAGAGTGAAAGGGGGTTCCGTCTCTCTCAGCTCTTTAACGTACTGTTACCCAGCCAGGCACGGCACAGCCATGTAAGCCAGTGAGGTGCAACCTAGTCCAATGCAGCCCAGTCCAGTCATGCACAACAAAGCTCTGTAGAACAGTTGGGTACAGCCCAGCCCAGTATAACGCAGACCTATTCCAGTGCAGTAACCCAGTCCAGTCCAGTTTGGTGTTGTGCAGTCCTGTCGCAGTCCAGCCTTGTAAGCCAGTACAGTAGAGTCCAGTGCAACAGCCCAGTCCAGCGCAGCCCTACCCTGCCTCTCCTCTGGTGCCTAGCAGAGCCTGGTGTAGACTGCAGGCTGTCTGTGTGCTAATGATCCTCTGGAGCAGCGCTGAGCGTCAGAGCCCAGTACAGCACTGCCACAGTTATAGCTCTCCTCTCCTCTAATCTACGCTATGGTTGCCTAGGAAATGCGGCTCCGACGCAGCGGGAGGATGTGTATGTGAATGTGTGTGTGAGACAAAGAGTAGGCTATACGTAATGATCAGAACGAGGTTGTGTGGGTATTGGAGAGTGTGTGTAGACAATGATCAGGGAAGAGAAAGGAGATTGAGTGAAAGACAGGGAGAAAGAAAGACAAAGAGCAAGTGTCTGTTAAGATGAGATGAGACATTGTTGTGTGACAGTGCAAGGCTGTGTGTGCACAGTATGCATATGCATGGGTACAGTATATGCACATGAATGAAAATGCATGCTTGTGTGTGTGTGTGTGTGTGTGTGTGTGTGTGTGTGTGTGTGTGTGTGTGTGTGTGTGTGTGTGTGTGTGTGTGTGTGTGTGTGTGTGTAAACAGAGAAATGAGAGTGAAGGGCGTAGGTTACTCCTGGATCACTTGTCAGGTGGTGCAGCAGACAGCACTAAAAGCACCCACTAGTTATTGAGTAACCCTCAGCCCACTAGAAGCAGGACACACATTAGTGGATCAGGACAGGGTACGGCCGTGTTGCTTGGAATGGAACCGTTACCCCTACACTTAACATACCATGTTGATAGGTGGATGTGTAATAATGAATTTGCTTCCATCTGCCCTAAACTTTGACAAAGGGGAGAAGACAAGGAAAGGAATCCTCTTCAGACTTGAGATGCACCCTTGTACCGAGCAGCTCACCATTAAAGGAGAGCTGATGTCATCTCTCGTCTAGTTCCTAGAAAAAAGCCATCCCCCTTCCCTACATCTCTCATCTCTCACTTCTGTTGTTCAGATAGTGTCAGACTGATCACATTCATTTGATTCATTCTCTCCTTCTATCCCTCAAATCGCTCCACTAGTGTTTTTTTCTTCCCTTACCTCAGTGACTTTTATCTCTGATATTCAGGCATTTTGACTGCCTAACGATCAAGCAATGTCATTTTCAAAATAGCGGTCATTAAAAATGTGAAGCTCTAATGGTACTGTATAATGTATACCTTAGACATCACAGTACCTAGTGAAAAAGGAAGACTCCTTTTTAACATGTATAGCCTACTTGGATATCTAACGATGGCTCAAAGCGATCAGCTATTGTTATGTTCTTTCATTATGTTTTTCCATACTTCTGTAGAAGCAGTTTACCATCCATTGAGAGTAGAGAGAACATTATTGGTGAGACTAAGGACTGAAGAGGCCAGCGTATGAATCCATTTCGCTGACCCCATCTCTACCCAGCAATATTGAGCTTGACCCCTCTGTTGTCCACAAGCCATTCTGCAAGAGCAGACCCATATCTAGTCTACTGATTACAGAGTAAAGCCTCAGAGTAGGAACACTGGCATTTACAAAGTCTTACAGCAACCACTTCGACCTGGATTCATCTTTAATCTTGCGACTGAGACTAGAAGCCGTGAGAATCCTCAGTATACTAATGTCTTGTGAGAAGAAGAAAGAGAATATAAGCACCCTTTAGATGCTCAAAGCATTTCATGCAGCATCTTTTCAACCACATCTCTTGAAGCGTCTACTGTACACACACAGTATGCACCCTCTGATCTGCCTCTTCACTGGGTACTTACAGCGGGTAAGCAGCCGCCTCACGTCCATCCTCCTCTTACAGGCTATTTACAGAGAGAAATTACTCGGTGAAAGGCAGATGAACTCAGAATGTCACAGGAAATGACATAGTCACTTTCAGTCCAGAGCACCTGTGGTGCATCACCAACTGAGTTTTATGCAGATAAGGGCAGTTCATTATAAAGGTCAGAATTAGAAAGGCAGTATAAACTACATATAGGAGTTCAATTATGAAAGCCGACTGAAATGTTAAAACATCTTGTGTAGTCAGTACTGTACACTCATCCTCTGTCTCCATCTCCTCTCCTCCTCCTCCTTCTAATTGTGATAACCCCATAATCATCACTATCATCAACATCATTGTCCTCAGCATAGCAACCATTATCATAATCATCGTCATCATCCATCCACCATCATAATCACCACCATCGTCATCCTCATTGTCACCATCACCATCGTCATCATCGTCACCATCACCTTGAAGGCATTCAGTTGTACAACTGACTAGGTACCCCCCTTTCCCTTTCCTTTCCCTTTCACCTTCATCATTATCATCATCCTCCTCCTCCTCAGCACTGTAACTCAGGTTTGCAGATGCCCGTGAGAGTCTTTACAGGCACCACCTTTGGGCCAAATAGTGTCACTACAACAGACCAACAGAAATCACAACTGGGAAAGTATTTTAATGCTACAGTAGGGGAGACCGGGAGCAATTGTAACATCTTGAATTTCTCCAACAGAAACAAGCTAGAGTGATTCAACTCACACAGTATTGCCCATTTAAGTTCTCTCCCTGCTTGAAAAGTTACAGGCAAATATCTCACCATTTTTCTTATACCGTCCTGAGCATTAATGTCCAAGAATTCAAACTAGCATCATTTTCATCACTTTATGTTGGCTAAACATCGACATGATTGACATGTGTCACTATTGTTGTCATGGCTTCTGGGTTGAAGGCAATTGTAACTGCGTTCAAATGTAATTAGCCTTGTGGTCCTGTAGAGTGTCAAAGAAGTTGTAAACATTCATCATTTGGGCACCATCAGACTATTCAGATGATGTAAGAGGAACTGAATGGCCATGCACAAACAGGGGTGTTACTGTAAATATTGGTTACGTACATAAAAATATATATATTACCTGCCAAATCATTACATATGTCTATGATAAGATGAATGTTTTTTTTAAGTTAAGTTAATTTAGTTGGTTTATTTGTACGTGTTACATTTGACCCCAGCTACTTTTACAATTCCCCTGACACGGGGGCAAATGTAACGTCTGGACTTTTCAGACTAAAATTAATATTGTGATCCGATTGTCTTATATACAGACCTATAAATGGTATGAATGATTAGAAGACAGATGTACGTTTCTAATATAAAAAAATGACTGGCCTAGTTCGGGTGGTCTTTGAGCAATAAAGTAAAAGACAAAAACTTTTACAATTGCCCCAGGCCTACTGTCACGTCCAGGCCTGAAAAGACAGGCTGGCGTGTTTTGTTTTGGTTTTGGTGTAGGGTTTTTTATGTTCTAGGTGTTCTATTTCTATGTTGGGGTGATGGTTCCCAATTAGAGGCAGCTGTGTGTCGTCTCTAATTGAGAACCATATATATGTTTGTAGGTTTCACTTTAGGTTTGTGGGTTATTGTTTGAGCATAGCGTCATTGTGTGTCATGGTATGTGGCAACGTTACGCTCTTCGTTTGTTTTTGTTGTTTTGCCCAGTTATGTGGAGTTTCGTTTTCTAAATAAACATGTATACTGGATGCCTCGCTGCGTCTTGGTCTGTCCCTACAGAAGATCGTGACACCTACCCTAGTTTGTTAGTCAGCTAGGTAGCGGTACACTGCAGCCTCAGTTGTATTCAATCAATGATCCTTCCTCACCCACACTGTAAAAAAAATATAGTTATTTCAGCTAATTATTATTAAGTAACTAGTTCCACAGACTTTTGTTTTGTTTACTCAACTTTTCGGTCGAAGTGTTACCTGAACTAAAACAAATTAGTTGGCACAAACTTTGCTTGTGAAAAAGTATGCAAAATTGAAATCAGCTTAACATGATGTGTTTGCTCAACTTTATGTGTTTGCTCTCATACAGTATGTTCATTCAACTATTCATTATTATAATGCAGTCTAACTGCAGTTACACTGCAAAATTACTGAAGTAAAAAAACGGAGTTATTTTGGACGCAGCATTTTCAACATGCTGCAGTTATAGTGCACTCTAACTGCAGTGATACTGCAGTTTTACTGCACTATGACTGCAATAATTTTTTGTAAGGGAAAGTCTTGGTTGAATATTTGCGATGCGCAATTCAGTCATGGATTGCCTTCCTTGAAAATGGGACATTTTCTCTAAGCTCTTTTGTCCTTAAAGTCATTGAAGTTATGTTAGCCAATTTAGAAGTTCTACTGCTTCAATATAATTATTCTGTGGTTGAATTTATGATCAGTTTTTATGTAGGCGCTTTCGTTTATTTCCTGCTGTTTCAATTGAAGGGTGTTGCGCTAGTGAGCAAGGAAACATTGGATGTTGGCTTCAACTTGGTTTTCCATACAAAGCGTTCCATTATAAAGGGAACCCCGTTTTTGGTCGCTTTCTCATTTTAAAACATGATACAGTAACTTCTCAATAACTTTTCAAGATCTCAAATGGTGGGACTGACCAGCTACTATGACTTCATTAGTGTGTTTGTGTCGGATGCAGGCATATTATGGGACACAGGCCAGGTCATTATGAATTATGTAAAACATATATATTTAAAAGAAATGGTGTGACCAAATCATCTTCTGGTGCCACCAACTCAAAGGTGGTGACACCAGTGGAAAAAGCTAGTGTATAATGTTTTCATTCTTACATATTTGACTACATTGTGCATTTTATTTTAAATTGTAATGATTATTCAGCATGTCCACACCTGGGATTTGAACTCACATCCTCTTGGTTGATGGCATTCTGATCTTCCTGATACGCAACCATGTCTGTGTCAATTTTCTGTTAATCCGACTATTCTCTAATTGTTTTACTTTGTCAGCAATTTTAAGTTCTTCTGTAACGTTGTCTAATGTTGGTGGGGCATATTACTCTGTTTAAATGTTACTCCTTATCACTATGATAAATAAAAAAAAATGTTATTGAGTGTACTTTTAACAGAGCTAAAATGTACTTTGAAGTGCAAAGTGTCATTGAGACAGACATGGTGGTGTAGTAGGAAGCTTGGAATGCTGTGAACCAAGAGGTTGTGAGTTAAAATCCCAGTTGAGGACATGTTGAATATTAAGTACAGAGCATAGTTGTGCTGTCTATCACTCCTGGTGACACTGTGTCAATGCAAAATCTACAAGGAGAGCAAGAAAGTTCAAGCCAACTTGGGAGCTGCCATAGATTTACATTAGAAGTGCACATCCAAGAAGGCTCAAGGTCATTGGCCACAGAAAAAATTACATAAAATCATGTTACTGTAGCTTTGATACAGTAACTTGGACTGATCATGTCAACATCATACTTTCAAAAACTTAGCTAGACATGTCAACGATCTGCTGGAAAATCCTTTTCAATCCTTGTTGTATGAAGAGAAACTACAGATAAAATGTATCGTTGCTCATCGGCCATTGGACATAAACATTACACGACAAGTTGGAAATTGCAAATTCAACAATGAGTGGTTTGGAAAGAATCAGTGGCTAACTGCATTCTCATTTTTTTTTTTGTGGTACCAGTTACTTAATAATAATTAGTTGAAACAACTATTTTGTTTTGGTGCAGTGTTTTGAACATCTTTCATCTACTTCACCAATGTTGATGTATATCTCTCTCAAGGGAAGCAATGGTTGTTTTAACTATAGCCTGTGGTGTATCTATCAATACTTGTGTGTTTGCAGTACCCACTCTCTACTTGTCTCTCCATTCCCTTCTGTTGCTCTCTCTCTCTCTCTCTCTCTCTCTCTCTCTCTCTCTCTCTCTCTCCCTCCCCTCCCTGCCTGCCTGCATGACGTCTGTGTGTATTTCACCCTCGTTACCAGGGGCAACATGGATGGAAGGTGACAAGTGGATGTGTGGAAAGAAATAACTGGCTCAAGCTGGAGACACAAAAGAGGAATGAAAAGAGACAAATCTACAGGACTCACGACTCCTCACTGAGGACACACACTCTCTCTCTCGCTTCTGTCTGTCTTCCCGCTGTTCTGTCTCTCCGTGTTGTTCCCGTTGTCTTTCTCTCCTTACCCCTCTTTCACCACACAAAGACAGACAGAGACACATATACAGTATGCACGAGACGCCATATTCAAGCATATAGCCTCTATGGATACAGCATGCAGTCATGGAATACATACAGTAAAGGGCTGGTTGGCGTGCGTATACTGCTCTCTACTGGTTACTTTACAGTACAGTAACTTGCAGTGTAAAATCCTTTTCTTGGATGGATGGGTAGTTCTCATAAAAACTTGTTTCTGACACACAAAAATACTATCAGGTACACACGTCTCATAATTTCTAGAATCAAACTTGATATATTAGCCTGGAAGTAAGCACTAGTACTCTGTCCTGAGCCAGTATGGGAAAGGTTATAGTTCAAAATAATGGGAGCTACTAAATGATCTTAGTGAAAGAGAGAGATTTTTCAGCTTGACAATGTTTTATGTAGTAGGTTATAGACACAGAAGAGGCTTCATTCAAATAGTGTCGGAGAGAAAAGCACTGTTGGAATCCAAGCCTCTGTCTCCCTCATGTGGATACCTTCTACAACTGCCTCCAGCAGAAGCTGATATGACCGACAACATGAAACAGAAGGTTCAGACAAAACAGTAAAGGCATACATAATGTATGCTACATTTGTATCAAAGGGGAAAATCAGCACTCACTGAAAGTTGTATTTATATGTTGAATTTAATTGGTTGCAACCTGTCAAAACCCCAAACTAAGGAGAGCATGAATTTGGGGACTGTGATGACTGACTAATATTAATGCTGTGTTTGTAATCAAGTGGGTAGTGGGATTTTATCACATACCACTGGGTAAAATCAACTTGAACGGCCCTCCAACTGGTAATTACTAGTGGGAAACTCGTCTAGATACATTTTTCAACCATTTTCCATCTTAGAATTTGGCATAAGTAAAGGCTTTTCTGTCTGGATAAACAGATGGGAAAGGAGTCTTAGAGAACATCTACCAGAAAAAGTCTTAAAGGGTATCAGAAATACATCAAAACACAATAATGTTGACGTAAAGACCCCTTGTAATTCCTTTACCAAAAACCCACATACAGTATCTTTAAGATATTTTCACATTTCTCTCCCTCATGAGAGAAGATAATGAAAGTTCACAAACGTAACAAATAATGGTAGACCTACCAATTAGTGATAGGGAATTTACTGTTATCAATTTTGTTTATGAATTATTAAAAGATGTACTATGCAGAAATCGCTCCGCCATTTCCTGGTTGCTCACATTCAAATAGTTTGTCTAATTTCAGTTTATGTGACAAAGCAAGCAAGTATAGTGTAGAGAATCATTGTACCATCTAAACCGCTGTGAAATATATTTTCCATAACCCAAAATGTTGTTTTTCAGCTGTTTGATGCTGGTGTACAACACCAAAAGTAAAAGACGCACAAACTTGTAATTCCTGCAACTGAATTGGCTACAATGGGAAATCATAACAGTTGCACACCCCAGTTGGGTCATCTGCTACCATCCTTCTTTCCACTGGCATATTGTTATGTTCAGCTCATAGCTCTCATTCTTTCTCTTTCTGTCGTGTGGTGAGTCTGGACAACCCCTCCCTCTCTCTCTCACTCTCCAGTTAATGTCACCTCTCCCAGCTCTTACTGACATCTACCCATGAGCCCCCTCTCTTTCCATTTACTGTAACCAGCATTCTCACCCGCTGAGCACAGACCGACAGTGGACGTCCATGGACTTTGAAAAGTAGTTGACATTTGGTCAGTCCACCCTGGCCTTGACGTTAATGTCCACAGACGGACCGGACTGGACCAAATCTGAACTTATCATAGGCGTATGTTTCACAATGTTGGATTGCACAGTACAGTACAGTACCATGAGTAGAGCACAGTAAAGTCAAAAACAGTATAGTACAATACAGTAGAGTAAAGTCGATTATAGTACAGTAGAGAATAGTAGAGTACAGTATATTGCACTCTACTGTACTGAACTTTACTCTACTGTACTGAACTCTAATGTACTATGATGTACTGTAATCTACTCTGCTCTGCTGTATTGTACTGCACTGTACTGTACTCTACTGTACTCTGCTGTGCTGCGCTGTCCAACCTGGTTAAAACATGAGGAGAATGACATTCATATACATAATTATGCATTTCTGTGTTGTACAGATCATGGACCCATGATGTAATTCCGTTCCCGGGTGTAAATCCACTTCACTTACTGTAGTTCAAAAAGAGATAACCAAAAGAGATTTTGTCAAACTCAATGTGCCATGTCATAGCTGACACCCCATTATTTTTGCAGGTATCTTTGAATCTTAATTTGGAGCAGATATTCAACCGTTTTTGGAAAACGTGGTGGCATAAAAACCTGATGGAACTTTTACCGTAATTCCGTTACCAAAGTTTGCAACTGCACAGTTCTTCCACTAAATCCGTTTTTGGAAATGTTTCAGTGTAAATTGTTGAAAGTAGTCCTTGTGCATAGAGTTGTAAATTTTGTTAAACTTTCAAATCAAAAAATGTTTTGTTTGGCATAATTCCGTTATCGTGGAATTGTCCTAGACTGAAATGGGAACAAGATTTACAAGTGTAAATACGAGGACGATTTGTCTTATACAGTATGTTTGAAAGCACACAAATGTTACTATAACCTCAGGCACAAGCTCTCTCTTTTTAAAACCATTCAGAGTTTACTAAACACCAGAGAAATGTCACAAAACGAATGCTGAAATGTCTTTCTTTTTTTGGCGCTGTAACAGACAAAAGGGTTGTATTTTGAATGATTTTGGAATCAGTAACTTAATCAAACCAATTTCATAGTGTTTACAGATTTCTTGTCACCATACATGGAATAAGTATCTGAAAAAATATAGTGATCTATCTGGTTTGGAGCAAAGAAGTTCTGGAAATCTAATTTATTCGCTGGTGAAGACAGTTGTGCCTGGATCCACGTTGGATATAATATATGCTTGATTTATAGCAGGATTTAACAGAAAAAGCAGTAAGGTAACAAGTTCATGTTTTCATATGTTTTTCTTACCTTGGATTGGACACCGAGTCTACTGTGCACAATTGTATAGGATAGACTATTGTGCAACACCTAACACTTTCCCTTTAATTGTTCAACAAACTACACAGCCTAGTGGGCTTATTGACAACATAATCTGGTAATGAAATAACATGACCAATAAATGTTGTTACCATGTTACACCTGCAATTTTAAACAATACAAGGGGTTTGAAGTAGCCTACTTGAACTTGAATTTGGAGCTCAGAAATTCAAGTCCTGGAATAGGCCTACTTTGATTTTCCAATTTGGTGCTTGAAAAGTCCTTGTAATTATTGTAAGTAATTTATATGTTCTCCTGCTCCCTTATAATTACACGTGATTTCATTTTAATCCGTTTTTGTGAGAGATGTGGCCACTTTCGTTTGTTTCCCACCCGCTTCAATTAATGTAATAATATTTTAATAACAATGCATTGGCAAGGCCTAAAAATAGTATTTATCTTTAATGTGGTAATGGACAATTTCTTCTCTTTTTTTTTACACTTTTTTGCGTGTTTTGGGGGGAAGGGTGGCTCTAAATCAGGCCATATATGTACTATTATATAAATTATGCTATTGTTTAACAGGTCCCTGAAAAAGTGCTTGAAAAAGTCCCTGAAAGTTCTTGAATTTGACTTGCCAATGTCTGTATGAACCCTGCTTAAAGGATGTATGGTCCTGGGCCTATGATGTTGTAAAGGAGGAGTTATGGGCCAATTTGAATATATTCACTTTTATTCCTCTAAGTACACATGTGGAACTGCGTGAAAATACTTTAGATTTTAGTTTCAAACCATTTTAAAATGTTGATCCCAATGTCACACGTTGGCCCCATTATTTATAGAAAGACCCATGTGTGTGCATGTGTGTATGCAACACATCGGGAGAAAGAATTAAATAAAAATGTGTATTATTTAATTTATTGTATTAGGATAATTGCATTTACACACGCCACTAAGTACATTCAATAAAAATAAATATACAGCATAAAGTCAGTTTTGATGTGTAAAGTGTTTATAGTTACACTTTACACAGCATACAATGTATATCCTAAATCTGACATCATAAAACTCAAACTCATTCGTTTGCTGAAGTGACCCTTTGACCAAAAGAGGGCAGGCTTTGCACAGAAACCACTCTAACATCCACAAATATTGAAACAGTGGGAAAATGCTCTTCTTTGGCATCTATACTTTTCATTGGAGGGACTCTAGTATTAGTCTTTCTCAACACCCACTGTGAGAGCCAATGAGTCTAGCCCATAAGACTACTGGTATTGAGAATCTCATGTAAAGTATGATTGGACATGTTTACATTGTCAAATGAGTTTTAATATCTGACTGAACAAACCAAAGGCTTAACAGTACCTCAGGCGTTCCAAGATATCAAACAGCTCTTAAAACCCTCTGCTGACAACACAACAAACACTCTCAGAGCTAAACAAGTTATTCAGCATAATTATTTACCCATCCTGGTGTTGGCACTAAGCGGTGGTGTGTATTTACAGTGAGGGAAAAAAGTATTTGATCCCCTGCTGATTTTGTACGTTTGCCCACTGATAAAGAAATGATCAGTTTATAATTTTAATGGTAGGTGTATTTGAACAGTGAGAGACAGAATAACAACAAAAAAATCCAGAAAAATGCATGTGAAAAATGTTATAAATGGAATTGCATTTTAATGAGGGAAATAAGTATTTGACCCCTCTGCAAAACATGACTTAGTACTTGGTGGCAAAACCCTTGTTTCTTGTAGTTGGCCACCAGGTTAGCACACATCTCAGGAGGGATTTTGTCCCACTCCTCTTTGCAGATCTTCTTTCGAGGCTGACGTTTGGCAACTCGAACCTTCAGCTCCCTACACAGATTTTCTATGGGATTAAGGTCTGGAGACTGGCTAGGCCACTCCAGGACCTTAGTGTGCTTCTTCTTGAGCCACTCCTTTGTTGCCTTGGTCGTGTGTTTTGGGTCATTGTCATGCTGGAATACCCATCACGACCCATTTTCAATGCCCTGGCTGAGGGAAGGAGGTTCTCACCCAGGATTTGATGGTACATGACCCCGTTCATCGTCCCTTTGATGCGGTGAAGTTGTCCTGTCCCCTTAGCAGAAAAACACCCCCAAAGCATAATGTTTCCACCTCCATGTTTGACAGTGGGGATGGTGTTCTTGGGGTCATAGGCAGAATTCCTCCTCCTCCAAACACGGCGAGTTGAGTAGATGCCAAAGAGCTCCATTTTGGTCTCATCTGACCACAACACTTTCACCCAGATGTCCTCTGAATCATTCAGATGTTCATTGGCAAACTTCAGACGGGCATGTATATGTGCTTTCTTGAGCAGGGGGACCTTGCAGGTGCTGCGGGATTTCAGTCCTTCACGGCGTAGTGTGTTACCAATTGTTTTCTTGGTGACTATGGTCCCAGCTGGCTTGAGGTCATTGACAAGATCCTCCCGTGTAGTTCTGGGCTGATTCCTCACCGTTCTCATGATCATTGCAACTCCACGAGGTGAGATCTTGAATGGAGCCCCAGGTTGACAGTTCTTTTGTGTTTCTTCCATTTGCGAATAATCGCACCCACTGTTGTCTCCTTCTCACCAAGCTGCTTGGCGATTGTCTTGTAGCCCATTCCAGCCTTGTGTAGGTCTACAATCTTGTCCCTGACAACCTTGGAGAGCTCTTTGGTCTTGGCCATGGTGGAGAGTTTGTAATCTGATTGATTGATTGCTTCTGTGGACAGGTGTCTTTTATACAGGTAACAAACTGAGATTAGGAGCACTCCCTTTAAGAGTGTGCTCCTAATCTCAGCTCGTTACCTGTATAAAAGACACCTGGGAGCCAGAAATCTTTCTGATTGAGAGGGGGTCACTTATTTCCCTCATTAAAATGCAATTCCATTTTTCACATTTTTCACATTCGTTTTTCTGGATTTTTGTTGTTGTTATTCTGTCTCTCACTGTTCAAATAAACCTACCATTAAAATTATAGACTGATCATTTCTTTGTCAGTGGGCAAACGTACAAAATCAGCTGGGGATCAAATACTTTTTTCCCTCACTGTATGTGATTAAGCCCTCGAAGCCGGTGTTTGGAGGACATGTTGGCATGGGCGTTGTTAGGCCTGTGACAAAGTCAAAGGCCGGCAAACCATGTCAATATATCCTCCAAACACCAACTTCGAGGGCATTATTGCTTTTATACAACGGGTTACCAACATATTCAAATCATGATTTACATATTTTCATTAAAAACCTTATTTTGATGAATTTATTAATACTATGTTATCCTTCCACAAGATATTGTCCCGACACAAATTTAGGGTCGCTACCCAAGCCAGCTGGTCGTTGGTTCTATCGCTCCGATTGCCAGAGATGCAACACAGTCATTCAATCTTGTTGTTCTGTATCTATAGATGCGACCCAATCGTTCATTCTAAATGTTCCATAGCCATACTAGCTGGCAACGTTCTTATCCCTTGCTTGCGAGCTATTCAACTACGGCTAATTTACAGTCACGTCAAACAGTGCAGCCATAATAACAACAATATCTGTATTTGCATTTGTTTTCTAGTGACATTTATTTGGATACATCCATAACAATGAGCTAGTGAGGCGTGATTCTGCCTGGCACAGAAAATGTGCTCTCTCGTCAGGAGACTGTTGTTCAGAGGAGCTAGCCAACAACACAGCTGACAAAATCACTTCAAACTGAAGCTGGAAAGACTGCAAACTAGCTGCACTTCGTTTCATTTTACCTTTTTTTTAAATTGACATTTAATTTGTATATATCCATAAAGATTATGCCAGCTGATTCATGATTTCGACTGGCTGAGAAACGCTGCCTGCCTGTCTGTCTGTCTCATCCCGCGTTCATTACTATGGGACAGCTGGAGATCGAATTTGAATATTGAAACAATGTTGCAAATGTCGGAGAGACAGACAGCAAGGTTAATACAAATCTCCTCTGTTGAAAACGAAATGTTAGTCTAAAAGAAATGTGATATAACATCTATATGCTTTTTATAGTGGAGATCAAGTTTATAAATTGCCTGGCTGGGCTGATGCAACAGTGGATTGCTCAGTCAGATGGAAAATAGTAAAGTCATAGATTTAGCCAGTGGAAACTTGTGGAATAGACACCGGGTGGAATGCGATTTTAACCAATCAGCATTCAGGATTAGACCCACCCGTTGTATAAAATGCCATGAAGGCTGACATTTCTCTCTTTTCTCTCTTTTTATAGTATAACATTCAAGGTGTGTTAGCTGCAGGTGATTCACCACACTGATATAAAAGGAGAGCGATTGGCTGCCAGCTGTGAAAAGTCCACAGTGATGAAAAAACACAGTTAGGTAATAATGACGGAAGGCAGTGAGTTCTCAAGTATTACCAGACTAAGTTCTCTGAGCAATCTACCTTTCTTCTTGATGTCACCTCCCCCTGGGAATGACAGTACCATCAACAGGAATACTTATATGATCCCAGTCTGAATTCCACTTTGGAAATACTATATGTTTGTCCTTACACAACCTCCAAACTACAACTACACACAGACAACTGTTCAGACAGGTTAAAACCAACCAACCACAGTTCCCATATCATCAAAACACCAGCAAGAAAACACACAAGTTACATGACAAGCGTCTACAGACAACTTCATAAAAAAGAAATGAGATGGAGCTAAACACAGGAAAAATCCTAGAGGAAAACCTGGTTCAGTCTGCTTTCCACCAGACACTGGGAGATGAATTCACCTTTCAACAGGACAATAACCAAAATCACAAGCCAAAATCTACACTTGAGTTGCTTACCAGGAAGACAGTGAATGTTCCTGAGTGGTCGAGTTACAGTTTTGACATAAATCTACTTGGCAAGACCTGAAAATGGTTGTCTAGTAATGATCAACAAGCAATTAGACAGAGCTTGAAGAATTTTTTAAATAATAAATGAAAAATGTTCCACGATCGAGGTGTGGAAAGCTGTTATAGCTGTCAAAGGTGCTTCTACAAAGTATTGACTCAGGGGTGTGAATACTTATGTAAATTAGATATAAAAAAATTAAAAACATCATTATGTAATATTGTGTGTAGATGCCTGTATGCCTGCCATACATTTTTAGGTTGCAGAGAGTGTCACAATGCTTGGTGTAGTTGGTGCAAAAGAGTCAGGCGCAGGACAGCAGAGATGAGCAACACAACGTAGTTTACTCATATAGATACAGAGTAGATACAAATACCAAGCCCACCAATATGGACTGACATAAATCAGGAATAATGACAAACATGGAGAAAACAGAGGGTTAAAAAATGAACATGTAATTGGGGAATTGAAACCAGGTGTGTATAAAACAGACAAAACAAATGGAAAATGAAAAGTGGATCGGCGATGGCTAGAAGGCCGGCGACGTCGACCGCCGAACGCCGTCCGAACAAGGAGAGGGACCGACTTCGGCGTAAGTCGTGACAGATAGGTTCTGAGAATGTTTTACTATGGTTCCCTGAAAGTTTTCCTGGGAGGTTTTATTAACGTTCTGAGAAGGTTAATTGAAGGTAATTTTACTGAACAAAAATATAAACGCAACATGCAACAAAAATTTGACTGAGTTACAGTTCATATAAGGAAATCAGTCAATTGAAATAAATTAAATAGGCCCTAATCTATGGATTTCACATGACTGGGATACAGATATGCATCTCTTGGTCACAGATACCTTTAAAAAAGGTAGGGGCGTGGATCAGAAAACCAGTCAGTATCTGTTGTGACCACCATTTGCCTCATGCAGCGCGACACATGTCCTTCACATAGAGTTGATCAGGCTGTTGATTGTGGCCTGTGGAATCTTGTCCCACTCCTATTCAATGGCTGTGTGAAGTTGCTGGATATTGTCCAGAACTGGAAGACGCTGTCGTGCACATCGATCAAGAGCATCCCAAATATGCTCAATGGGTGACATGCCTGGTGAGTGTGCAGGCCATGGAAAAAAATGGGACATGTTTAGCTTCCAGGAATTGGGCATAGATCCTTGCGACATGGGGCCTTGCATTATCATGCTGAAACATGAGGTGACGGCACTGGGTGAATAGCACAACAATGTCCTCAGGATCTCATCACGGTATCTCTGTGCATTCAAATTACCATCGATAAAATGCAATTGTGTTCATTGTCCATAGCCTATGCCTGCCCATACCATAACCCCACCGCCACCATGGGGCACTCTGTTCACAACGTTGACATCAGCAAACCAATCGCCAACACGACACCATACACGCTGTCTGCCATTTGCCTGAAACCCGGGATTCATCCGTGAAGAGCACACTTCTACAGTGTGCCAGTCTGTGATTGTGAGGCCTGTTGAATGTACTGCCAAATTATTTAAAACGACGCTGGAGGTGGTTTATGGTTGAGAAATTAACCTTAAATTCTAATGCAACAGCTCTGGTGGACATTCCTGCAGTCAGCATTCCAATTGCACGCTCCCTCAAAATGTGAGAAATCTGTGGCATTGTGTTGTGTGACAAAATTGCACATTTTAGTGTGGCCTTTTATTGTTCCCAGCACAAGGAGCACTTGTGTAATGATCATGCTGTTTAATCCGCTTCTTGATATGCCACACCTGTCAGGTGGATGGATTAACCTGGCAAAGGAGAAATGCTCACTAAGAGGGATGTGAACTAATTTGTGCACAACATTTTAGAGAAATAAGCTTTTTGTGCGTATGGAAAATGTCTGGGATCTTTTATTTCAGCTCATGAAACATGGGACCAACACTTTACATGTTGACGCATCAGTACGTGAATGAAAGTAAATTAATGCAAAAAATCCCCATTAAAATCTGTCAGTTTTCAACGAGAGAGATTGAGACGCATCGTATGCATCTCAATCCTCCATAACTGCATTTGTTTTTGTTCAGTTTAAATAACATTCTGAGAACATGTTTCAATAAGACGTTTAATTACACTGCTAGCTTGGTTTGGAACTCCAAGCACAGATAGGACACAGATCTTTTTTTGCTTTGGCATTAATCATGCAAACACATTTATATTTTGTGGCATGTCGTCAGTGAGATTTTTATCTCTTCAAACAGACCCAATTTAAAAGGAAACAAGAACTCATTAAGTTCAGGTGTGGCCAATTAGTTAGTACGGCCGACACACCAGAACACACATAACAAGATAGAGGATAGAGAGTTTTGTTGAAGCTGAGAACAGAATGTATATGTTTTTAAACAACATTCTTAGAACGTTCTTTCAATGTTACTGTCAACAAGTAAGAAATGTGGCTTATCATCGAGAACACTCACAAATCTTTACAGATGCACAATCGAGAGCATCCGGTCGAGCTGTATCACCGCCTGGTACGGCAACTGCTCCGCCCACAACCGTAAGGCTCTCCAGAGGGTAGTGCGGTCTGCACAACACATCACCGGGGGCAAACTACCTGCCCTCCTAGACACCTACATATCCCGATGTCACAGGAAGGCCAAAAAGATAATCAAGAACAACAACCACCCGAGCCACTGCCTGTTCACCCCGCTATTATCCAGAAGGCGAGGTCAGTACAGGTGCATCAAAGCTGGGACCGAGAGACTGAAAAACAGCTTCTATCTCAAGGCCATCAGACTGTTAAACAGCCATCACTAACATTGAGTGGCTGCTACCAACATACTGACTCAAATCTCTAGCCACCTTATTAATGAAAAATTGGATGTAATAAATGTATTGCTAGTCACTTTAAACAATATCACTTTATATAATGTTTACATACCCTACAATACTCATCTCATTTGTATATACTGTACTCTATACCATCTACTGCATCTTGCCTATGCCGCACGGCCATCGCTCATCCATATATTTATATGTACATATATTCATCCCTTTACACTTGTGTGTATAAGGTAGTTGTTGTGAAATTGTTAGATTACTTGTTAGATATTACTGCATGGTGGAAACACTTCTCTACACTCGCATTAACATCTGCTAACCATGTGTATGTGACCAATAAAATTTGATTTGATTTGATTTCTTGTGGGGTTTTTTATAGAAAATTGTCAATAATGTACAAAAGTCACTTAGAAATGTCCTTGTTTTTGAAAGCAATGCAATTTTTTGGTCCATTAAAATAACATCAAACTGATCAGAAATACAGTGTAAACATTGTTAATGTTGTAAATGACTATTGTAGCTGGAAACGGCAGATTCTTTATGGAATATCTACATAGGCGTACAGAGGCCCATTATCAGCAACCATCACTCCTGTGTTTCAATGGCACGTTGTGTTAGTTAATCCAAGTTGATCATTTTAAAAGGCTAATTGATCTTTTGAAATTATGTTAGGACAGCTGAAAACTGTTGTCCTCACTAAAGAAGCAATAAAACTGGCCTTCTTTAGAGTAGTTGAGTATCTGGAGCATCAGCATTTGTGGGTTCGATTACAGGCTCAAAATGGCTAGAAACAAAGAACCTTCTTCAGAAAGTTCTGAAATAACCATAGGACAACCACGCTCTAACCAAGCTCTAAGAAACATACAGTACCTGTCAAATGTTTGGACACACCTACTCATTCAAGAGTTTTTCTTTATTGTTACTATTTTCTACATTGTAGAATAATAGTGAAGACATCAAAACTATGAAATAACACCAAAAAAGTGTTAAACAAATCAAAATATATTTTGGATTTTAGATTATTCAAAGTAGAACTTTGCACACGCTTGGCATTCTCTCAACCAGCATCCCCTGGAATACTTTTCCAACAGTCTTGAAGGATTTCCCACATATGTTAAGCACTTGTTGGCTGCTTTTCCTTCACTCTACGGTCCAACTCATCCCAAACCATTGGGTTGGGTCAATTGGGTTGAGGTCCGGAGATACTGGAGGCCAGATCATCTGATACAGCAGTCGATCATTCTCCTTTGTGGTCAAATAGCCCTTACACAGCCTGGAGGTGTGTTGGGTCATTATCCTGTTTAAAAACAAATGATAGTCCCACTAAGAGCAAACCAGATGGGATGGCGTATCGCTGCAGAATGCTATGGTAGCCATGCTGGTTAAGTGTGCCTTGAATTCTAAATAAATCCCTGACAGTGTCACCAGCAAAGCACCCCCACACCAAATGTGGACTCATCCGAGCAAAGGACAGATTTCCACTGGTCTAATGTCCATTGCTCGTGTTGTTCGGCCCAAGCAAGTCTCTTCTTCTTATTGGTGTCCTTTAGTAGTGGTTTCTTTGCAGCAATTCTACCATGAAGTCTCCTTTGAACAGTTGATGTTGAGATGTGTCTGTTACTTGAACTCTTTGAAGCATTTACTTGGGCTGCAATCTGAGGTGCAGTTAACTCTAATGAACTTATCCTCTGCAGCAGAGGTAACTCTGGGTCTTCCTTTCCTGTGGCGGTCCTCATGAGAGCCAGTTTCATCATAGCACTTGAAGGTTTTTGCGACTGCACTTGAAGAAACTTTCAAAGTTCTTGAAATGTTCTGTATTGACTGACCTTCATGTCTTAAAGTAATGATGGACTGTCATTAAAACCTTCAAAAATAAAACTTTATTTGTCACATGCGCCGAATACAAAAAGTGTAGACCTTACCGTGAAATGCTTACTTACAAGCCTTTAACCAACAGTACAGTTCAAGAAGAGTTAAGAAAATATTTACCAAATAAACTAAAGTAAAAAAATATAAAAAGTACCGGTACTGAGTCAGTGAGCGGGGGTACAGGTTAGAGGTAATTTGTACATGTAGGTAGGGGTGAAGTGACTATGCATAGATAATAAACAGTGAGTAGCTGCAGTGTACAAAACAATTGGAGGGGGGGCTTTCCTCTGACACCGCCTATTATATTGGTCCTGGATTGCTTGAAAATTGGAGCCAGTGATGTACTGGGCCGATCCTGACTAGTCTCCCAGTCCCTGCCGCTGAAAAACATCCCCATAGCATGATGCTGCCACCACCATGCTTCATCGTAGGGATGGTGCCAGGTTTCCTTCAGATGTGACGCTTGGCATTCAGGCCAAAGAGTTCAATCTTGGTTTCATCAGACCAGAGAATCTTGTTTCTCATGGTCTGAGAGTCCTTTAGGTGTATTTTGGAAAACTCCAAGCGGGCTATCGTTTGCCTTTTACTGAGGAGTGGCTTCCGTCTGGCCACTCTTGCATAAAGGCCTGATTGGTGGAGTTATGCAGAGATGGTTGTCCTTCTGGAACGTACTCCCATCTCCACAGAGGATCTGATCTCTGGAGTTCTGTCAGAGTGACCATCGGGTTCTTGGTCACCTCCCTGACCAAGGCCCTTCTCCCCCGATTGCTCAGTTTGGCCAGGCGGCCTGCTCTAGGAAGAGTCTTGGTGGTTCCTAACTTCTTCAATTTAAGAATGATGGAGGCCAATGTGTTCTTGGGGACCTTCAATGCAGCAGAAATATTTTGGTACCTTTTTCCAGATCTGTGCCTTGACACAATCCTGTCTCAGAGCTCTATGGACAATTCATTATGTAGATAGGTGTGTGCCTTTCCAAATCGTCCAATCAATTGAATTTATCACAGGTGGACTCCAATCAAGTTGCAGAAACATCTCAAGGATGATCAATGGAAACAGGATGCACCTGAGCAAAATTTCGAGTCTCATAGCAAAGGGTCTGAATATTTATGTAAATAATGTATTTCTGTTTTTTTTTTGCTAACATTTCTAAAAACCTGTTTTCGCTTTGTCATTAATGGGTATTGTCTGTAGATTGACAATAATATATATTTTTGAATCCATTTTAGAATAACGCTGTAACATAACAAAATGTGGAAAAAGTGAATGGGTCTGAATACTTTCCGAATGCACTGTAAATGTTCTTGGCGAATAAAGGTGATTCTTATTCAGATTTTGATTCTGATTCTTTATTCAGTTCTATCTATGTAACTTTGTCGCCGCAGGCCTCATTCCATTCAAAAAGCATAGCAAACCACCCCATTCAAGGAAACCATAACATTCCGTTTCAGTACCAACTGACTTTAAAACACTTCCTGAATAAAGCAAGGTGTTTAAAGCGTCTTTGGCAGAGGCATCAAGCCACACAACCCTGCAGTGTGTAATATAACAGCCATTAAATGTCTCATAAAACAGAGAATGAGTGTTGAAAAGCCAGGGTTGTTATATTCTACTCTAGGTTCTCCAGTAGTCATTATATTCCTCTCTGCCACCAGAGTCCCATCATGCTGAATGACATACGTTTTCTGTGCCTCTCTCTGTCTTTCAAAGGTGTTTATTTTAGAGAAACACTGTGCTGTGCTGTGATGGTCTGATCTGGACAGAGTATATTAGCTGTTATTTATCGCCCCTCTCTCTGGCACAAAGGCAACCATGATTACAAGAAATACAGAGGGAGGAAAGGAGGGGGGTGAAGAGAGGGAAGTAGGGAGGTGGGAAATGCAGGGGGGATGGGAGAGGGAGCTTGCCAAGACAGAAAGGAGAGCTGGCTTTAACTGTTATGAAGTGGCAGTAAATGAAAGCGGATGAATAGAAAAGACCCGTGGAGGAAGGAGAAGGGGAAGGGGAGGGGAGAGCGAGAGAGAAGGTAGGGGGTGGTATAAAAATAGTCCATAGATCCTAGTGGTAAACAGTGAACATCATAGTTACTCCATCCCCAGTCAGCTGTTATGTGTTTATGTGGAAGGTCAAGATGCTGCAGGGGCTAAACGGCCCCTCCAGAGGGCCCCTACTTAGACGTAGTTCCTGTCCTAGAGCAGAAATGCTCATTTAGGTTTCACCTCCAAAGAATTAGGTAGTGGTGATTTGCAGATTGAGTGGAGAAACAACAACAAGTAGAGCGCTGACAGCTAACCTTATCTTGCTAACCTTATCTAGTTAGCTAATGTTATCTGTTGTTGCTAGTTTTTTTTTACTACACCGTTTTCAAAACATTAGCCAGCTGGCTAGGCTATGGCTGGTTCTGGAGCTGGATTTGTCATAAGCATTTAGGGAAAACTTACCCACAAATGGATAGGGGAAACCAGTATCTTTGACATCGCCATCTAATGTTTTCGCCAAAGTTTGAGCATCTTCCATAAATTGTGGCCGCGATTCTGCCATAGAAATAGAAAGAATAAGATAAAGCTACGATAATATGGATAACTATTGAATGGTTTGCACTAGAGATGCATTTTTCTACACTGTAATGGACATGGTGCAACCTTTCAGAAGGCTGGCAGGCTATTCGGCTGCAGTAGAACAAAGTCCTGAGCACAGCAGAAGTGAAATGATTGGTTACAATGACTTTGCTCATGATGCACGCCACAAATGATATGTAACAACACTGGGCATCGGACACGAAACACCAATACAAAATGTAACAGCACAACAAAATAGATAAACAAATTCCTTGAATTTTCTTCTGCAGGTGCCTATTCATTATAGGATAGACACTTGTGATTTCTATCTGCACCAATCAAGCAGTGGTGCGTGTAGTGAAGCAAGACTTTAGTGGTCAAAATCTCTCATCTTGAGGCCACGGAGGGAGACGCACTCGTATCACGCAATTATTATACCATTTATAAAAGGTCAGATATTTTTTATAAAGACTAGCTGAAAAATAAACAAATTATACAATGGATTATGTTCATTTTCTAGTATAAAAAAAAATGGAGCTTCCAAAAACCTGTTTGCAACACCTATTTTAATTTGCTCCATGGTTCAGTCGCCCAAGTGGACATCGATGTTTGGCTCAGCTCAGTCGCGACTCGTGAAGAAGAACTTTGCAGGTGTTTCTGATTAATAAACAATGACATGCTGGTGGGTGGTAACATTCAAATAAAACCCAGCCCTGAAAAGAAACGTAGCCTGAAAAGGAATTTGCACGTCATCACATAGGAAAAGACATGGCATTAACACGGATTACTTCAGATTTCCCCTTTCAAACCCAAATATATTACTTTTTTCAATCTTTACTAACGACATGCCACTGGCTTTGAGTAAAGCCAGTGTGTCTATGTATGCGGATGACTCAACACTATAAACGTCAGCTACTACAGCGACTGAAATGACTGCAACACTTAACAAAGAGCTACAGTTAGTTTCAGGATGGGTTGCAAGGAATAAGTTAGTATATATCAAAAACTAAAAGCATTGTATTTGGGACAAATCATTCACTAAACTCTAAACCTCAACTAAATCTTATAATGAATAATGTGACTAAGAGTCACCGTGAATTGTAAACTGTAATGTTCAAAACATATTGATACAACAGTAGCTAAGATGGGGAGAAGTCATCCATAATAAAGCATTGCTTTACAGAACATCCAGACCCTGTTTCCCCATATCCTATAGACCAGGGTGTCAAACTCATTTTGCTCCGTGGGCTGCATTCATTCTTCACCGTATAGAATGAAATGTATTATATACTGAACAGAAATATGAATGTAAACATGCAACAAATTCAATGATTTTACTGAGTTACAGTTCATAAGGAAATCCGTCAATTTAAATAAATATATTAGGCCTACATTTCACGACTGGGCAGGGGCACAGCCATGGGTGGGCCTGGGAGGGCATAGGCCCACCCAATGGGGAGCCAGGCCCAGCCAATCAGAAGGAGTTTTTCCCCACAAAAGGGCTTTATTACAGACAGAAATACTCCTTAGTTTCATCAGCTGTTCTGGTGGCTGGTCTCAGATGACCCACCGATGAAGAAGCCGGATGTGGAGGTCCTGGGCTGGCTTGTTTACATGTGGTCTGCGGTTGTGAGGCAAGCTGGACGTACTGCCAAATTCTCTAAAATGACATTGGAGGCGGCTTATGGTTGAGAAATTAACATTCAATTCTCTGGCAACAGCTCTGGTGGACATTCCTGCAGTAAGCATGACAATCGCACGCTCCCTCAAAACTTGAGACATTGTGTTGTGTGACAAAACTGCACATTTTAGAGTGCCTTTTATTGTCCCCAGCACAAGGTGCACCTATGTAATGGTCATGCTGTTTAATCAGCTTCTTGATATGCCACACCTTTCAGGTGGATGGATTATTTTGGCAAAAGAGAAATGCTTACTAACAGGGACGTAAACAATAAGCTTTCTGTGCATATGGAAAATGTCTGGGATCTTTTATTTCAGCTCATGAAACATGGGACCAACACTTTACATGTTACGTTTATATTTTTGTTCAGAATATATTTCCTCATCGTGAAAATGGGCAAAAAATTGTCCTTAATCAATCGCTTTTGGAATTATCTATGCTCCCTGACGGCCTAGTTTTCGTTTTGATCTGTTAGCAAGCTGGAAAGAGTGAAGAGAATATAAATGTAAATCCATTATAATTTCTACACTGATAATTTCAATGTCCATTAAGACTGTTTTTCCCTGAAAAACTCAAACCACCGGCGAGCTGGATTGAATAGGCTTGTAGTATTTATTTCAACTTAATTTTATCAGGGAGTCATACTGAGACCAAGATACATTTTACAGATTATCCATGAATTACATAAATTACAGAAAACACACACATCAATATAAATACAAAATGCAAGTAGAAAGAAAAACGTGGTCATAAAAACAAATACATTCATCATTAATAAGGTCCTCAATCAGCTTTCTGAATTGCCCTAGAGGCACCCGATGTCAAGGCGGTGTGTGTAGCTGGTGCGTGAGAGTAAGGAGCAGGAGAGCAGAGATGAGTGGACAAAAGCACTTTACTGAGGCACAGTAAACCAACGAACGCAATAGCGTCACAAAACAAATGCCCACAGAAAACCAGTGTGACAGCACCAAGTACAACAATACAAAATACGGCGCAAACCAGACGGAACCGTACCACCGAATAAACAATTACACACACAGACATAGGGGAACCAGAGGGTTAAATAAATGACAAGTAATACGGGAATGACAACCAGGTGTGTGGGGAAACAAGACAAAACAAATGGAAAATGAAAAGTGGATCGGTGATGGCTAGAAGACCGGTGACGTCGACCGCCGCCCGAACAAGGAGAGGCACCGCCATCGGCGGAAGTCGTGACACCAGAACATCCAATTAAAGAACATTTTGAGGATTGTTCAACAAATAAGGAGCAAGAAAACTAAAAGTTGATTTACCTCAGTAGAGACCAAAGGAATTTCCAGAGATAACCATCCCTAAGACTGGGTGTGTTAACTCATGTGTCTAAAGGTTATTAATGATGTTAGGTACAGATGGACTTTTTGGAAAAGGTCTTTATAAATGAAAACATAGCAATGTACCAACCTACGTGACATCTAAAAAAGGCCAACCAACCTTCTGGTAGAGAATGCAATGGTGAGTACTAAAATTGATGCCCGTTATAAAGTGCAGTGAGCTATGATAATCTGCATCTAACGGCTTTAATGAAGTGGCAGCTGCGTTCATACAGATGATGTCGCCATAGTCTAGGTGTCACAACTTCCGCCGAAGTCGGTACCTCTCCTTGTTCGGGCGGCGCTCGGCGGTCGACGTCACCGGTTTTCTAGCCATCGCCGATCCACCTTTAATTTTCCATTGTTTTACACACCCGGCTTACGCTCCCGAGAGAGTATGATGGGACGACTGCCGGATGCCAGGGGTTCCTACTCCAGCTGGAACTCTACCTGGCGACCGTCCACCCGGCTCCTTCGGGACGTGAGAGCGTGTCCGCTCTAATCCCCTGCCTCTCAGGCAAAGCCCTGGAGTGGGGCAAAGCCCTGGAGTGGGCCAACGCCATATGGAGTGAAGGAGACGTGGCGTTGGACCTTTACGCAGAGTTCACCCGCCGCTTTTGGCGGGTCGAGCGGCGGGTGAACATCTGTTCCATCTGAGGCAGGGGACGAGGAGCGCGCAGGATTTCGCTTTGGACTTCCGGACGCTGGTCACCAGCGCGGGATGGAACGACAGGGCCCTGATCGATCACTACCAGTGCAGACTGCGCGAGGATGTCCATCGGGAGTTGGCCTGCCGACACCACCCTCACAGTGGAACAGCTGGTGGACCTGTCCATCCGGCTGGACAACCTGCTGGCTACCTGCGGCTGACCGGTTCAGGGCCTGTCAGTTCCATCCACCAGCACCTCCACTCCGACGCCCATAGAGCTGGGAGGTGCTGCGCTTAGGACGATCGGAGGAGGGGCCATTCCCTGCACCATCTGTGGCCGCAGAGGGCACACTGCTGGTCGGTGCTGGGGGGGGTTCCTCAGGGAGTCGAGGCAGCAGGCAGGGCACTACCGTGTCACCCCAGGTGAGTCGGCACCAGGCTCACCCAAAGCCCCCTGTTTCTCACATGTAGTTTTCCCAGCATTCCCAGCATAAGGTGCTCGTAGATTCAGGCGCAGCTGGGAATTTTATTGACCGTTCATTTGCCCATAGTTTAGGGATCCCCATTGTTCCTGTGGATATGTCCTTCCCTGTGCACGCCCTAGATAGTCGACCATTAGGGTCAGGGCTGATTAGAGAGGCCACCGCTCCACTAGGCATGGTTACGCAGGGGGGTCACAGGGAGAGAATCATTCTCTTCCTTATTGATTCTCCTGCGTTTCACGTGGTGCTGGGCCTACCCTGGTTGGCCTGTCATGACCCCACTATTTCGTGGCAACAGAGGGCTCTCAAGGGGTGGTCACGAGAGTGCTCAGGGAGGTGTGTAGGGGTTTCCATCGGTGTGACTACGGTGGAAAGTCCAGATCAGGTCTGCACCAAGTGCATCCCCTCAGAATATGCCAATTTCTCTCTCGCCTTCTGTAAGAAGAGGGCGACTAAATTACCACCCCATCAACGGGGGGATTGTGCGATAAATCTCCTGAAGACGCAGCACTTCCCAGGAGTCACGTGTATCCTCTGTCCCAGGAGGAGACGGCGGCTATGGAAACATATGTCTCCGAATCCATGGGGCAGGGATACATTTGGCCCTCCATTTCACCTGCCTCCTCAAGTTTTTTTTTTGAAGAAGAAGGATGAAGGTCTGCGCCAGTGTATTGACTATCGGGGTATCAATCAGATCACTGTGAGGTACAGCTACCCGCTGCCTCTCATAGCCAGTGCGATCGAGTCAATGCACGGGGCATGCTTTTTCACAAAATTGGATCTCAGGAGCGCTTACAACCTGGTGGGTATCCGGGAGGGGGACGAGTGGAAGACGGCATTTAGTACCACCTCAGGGCAATATGAGTACCTCGTCATGCCGTACGGGTTGATGAATGCTCCATCAGTCTTCCAGGCCTTTGTCGACAAGATTTTCCGGGACATGCACGGGCAGGGTGTAGTGGTGTATATCGACGACATTCTGATATACTTCGCTACACGCACTGACCATGTGTCCCTGGTGCGCAGGGTGCTTGGTCGACTGTTGGAGCGTGACCTGTACGTCAAGGCTGAGAAATATCTGTTCTTTCAACAGTCAGTCTCCTTCCTAGGGTACCGCATTTCCACGTCAGGGGTGGAGATGGAGAGTGACTGCATTTCAGCCGTGCATAATTGGCCGACTCCCACCACGGTAAAGGAAGTGCAGCGGTTCCTAGGGTTTTCCAACTACTACCGGAGGTGGCTCCCATTACCTCACTGCTAAAGGGGGGACCGGTGCAACTGCAGTGGTCGGCTGAGGCGAACAGGGCTTTTGGTCACCTGAAGGCACTGTTTACCTCGGCTCCCGTGCTGGCTCATCCGGATCCCTCTTTGGCGTTCATAGTGGAGGTGGACACGTCCGAGGCTGGGATAGGAGCCGTGCTCTCTCAGTGCTCGGGCCGAGGCTGCGCCACCGAAGCTCCGCCCATGTGCCTTCTTTTCGAAGAAGCTCAGCCCGGCGGAGCGAAACTATGACGTGGGGGACCGGGAGCTGTTGGCTGTAGTCAAGGCTCTGAAGGTGTGGAGACATTGGCTTGAGGAGGCAAAACACCCTTTTCTCATCTGGACTGACCACCGCAATCTGGAGTACATCCGGGCGGCGAGGAGACTGAACCCTCGCCAGGCAAGGTGGGCCATGTTCTTTACCCGTTTTGTTTTCACCCTGTCCTACCGACCAGGTTCCCAGAACGCTAAGGCAGACGCACTGTCCCGGATGTATGACACAGAGGAGCGGTCCATGGATCACACTCCCATACTCCTAGCCTCTTGCCTGATGGCACCTGTAGTGTGGGAGCTGGACACGGACATCGATCGGGCGTTACGTACAGAGCCCACTCCCTCTCAGTGTCCATCTGGGCGTCTGTATGTTCCATCTGCTGGCCGCGACCGGTTGATCTATTGGGCCCACACGTCACCCTCCTCTGGTCATCCTGGCATCGGTCGGACAGTGCGATGTCTTAGTGGGAAGTACTGGTGGTCCACCTTGGCCAAGGACGTGAGGGCTTATGTTTCCCCCTGCTCTGTGTGCTCCCAGTGCAAGGCTCCTAGGCACCTGCCCAAAGGGAAGTTACAACCCCTACCTGTTCCACAACGACCGTGGTCACACCTGTCGGTGGACTTCCTGACTGATCTTCTTCCCTCACAGGGCAACACCATATCCAGTCGTTGTGGATCGGTTTTATAAGTCCTACCGTCTCCTCCCTTTGCCCGGTCTCCCTACGGCCCTACAGACTGCGGAGGCCCTGATCACACACGTCTTCCAGCACTACGGGGTGCCTGAGGACATAGTCTCTGATCGGGGTCCCCAGTTCACGTCCAGGGTCTGGAGGGTGTTTATGGAACGTCTGGGGGTCTCGGTCAGCCTCACCTCAGGTTTTCACCCCGAGAGTAACGGGCAGGTGAAGAGAGTAAACCAGGATGTGGGTAGGTTTCTGTAGTCATATTGCCAGGACTGGCCGAGGGAGTGGGCGGCGTTCGTCCCATGGGCAGAGATGGCCCAAAACTCACTCTGCCACTCTTCCACTAACCTCTCTCCTTTCCAGTGCGTATTGGGGTATCAGCTGGTTCTGGCACCTTGGCATCAGAGCCAGATCGAGGCTCCTGCGCTCGGAAGAGACGTTCGCACCGGGGGACCGGGTCTGGCTCTCGACCCAAAACCTGCCCCTCCGCCTGCCCTGCCGGAAGCTGGGTCCGTGGTTTGTGGGGCCATTTAACGACTCAAATGTTCCATACTCATCAAAAGCTCTGTTTCTAGGCAATATCACAGCGTTGTCAGATTTCAAAAAGGCTTTACGGCTAAAGCAGCACATTCATTTGTTTGAGGGTAGCACCTCACATATTTTCCAATAGCCATGTATCGATTAGCAATCATGGCACACACATAACACATTTCACAGCGAAAACAAAGTAATTACCTGTTGAAGAACTTCTGCTGAGGTCTTCCTAAGTGTCCAACGAAGACAGTCCATGGTTCTTTTGTTAGAAAAAGTAATGTCTTTTATCCATAAATCCTCCATTTGGTTCATGCAAAATGACAGCCTCCATTACTCTTTTGAAACGCGGCGCCAACTCGTTCAAATGTTACCTATAAACTTGTCCAAAAACAATCAAACTTAGTTTTAAATGTTTCCTTAGCAACACCTTTACGTATATTTACTATTATAAATCAGCCGGAATATAAACTGATCAATAACGACGATAAAACAGAAGCTCCGTGACTTCTCGTGCACGCGCCCGTGACTAGTTTTCACAAAGAGGACACCGCATGGAAAACACTGTCCAGAGGCTGGTGACATCACAAGGAAGCTTCCTGAATTCCAAACATATGCCTATATATGGTCATTTTCAATAGGGAGGGGTGCCAAAATGAGCAATGTGTCAGAATGACTTTTTCCAGGACAGAGATTCATCAGGGTTTTGCCTGCCAAATGCGTTCTGACCCACAGACAAATGGTTAACAGTTTTGGAAAATTCAGAGTGTTTCCTATCCAATGGTACTAAATATATGCATATCCCATTTTCTGGGCCTAAATGGGAGGCATTTTACTTTGGGCACGCCAGGCTCTCCAAAACAGTCACCTCTGCTGCTGGAGCCGGTGAGGTTAAAGTCCTGAGGAGACTGAACAAGGTTTGCCACAGGTTACAGCTTCCCCCCAGATTACCGTATTAATCCCTCGTTCCATGTGTCTCTCCTCAGGCCGGTGGTGGCTGGTTCCTCCGCCCCCTATGGACATTGAGGGGGCCCCGACGTATGCTGTTCGAGCCATCCTGGACTCGAGGCGTCGGAGGAGGGACCTTCAGTACCTCGTGGAGTGGAAGGGGTACGGTCTGGAGGAGAGATGCTGGGTGCCGGTGGAGGACCATTTGGACCCTTCTTTGCTGCGGGAGTTCCACCGTCTCCATCCGGATCGCCCTGCGCCTCGTCCTCCGGGTTGTCCCCGAGGCCACTGAAAAACATCCCCACAGCATGATTCTGCCGCTCTGGAGCTCGGTCAGAGTGACCATCGGGTTCTTGGTCACCTCCCCTGACCAAGACCCTTCTCACCCGATTGCTCAGTTTGGCAGGGCAGCCAGCTCTTGGAGGGGGGGTACTGTCACGACTTCCGCCGAAGTCGGTCCCTCTCCTTGTTCGGGCGGCGTTCGGTGGTCGACGTCACCGGTTTTCTAGCCATCTCCCGATTAACTTTTCATTTTCCATTGGTTTTTCCTTGTTTTACACACCTGGTTTCAATCCCACAATTACTTGTTCATTATTTAACCCTCTGTTCCCACATGTTTGTTTGTGAGTGATTGTTGATTGTATTGAGGTCCGTTATGTTGGGCTTGGCATTATTTTGACGTGTATTGTGATATTCTTTGAGTAAAATTTCTATTTATTACTCATCTCTGCTATACTGCGCCTGACTCCTCTACACCAGCTAAACACAGACGCATTACACTAGGACCGATAGAAATGTTGACTGAATAATCTGCTTTCAACTATTTAGCGAGAGGCAGGACCTATTTCTATAGAAGAAGCCCATTTTTATTCTCTTTATTAACCCATCAATACGCTATTTAAAAGTAAACTTTTCATATATCCAGATTCCCAGATATTTGAAAGCAGGGACATGATCAATATTATTATAATTAAAAAAAGTGTATCCTTTATTTAACTAGGCAAGTGAGTTAAGAACAAATTCTTATTTACAATGACGGCCTACCCCGGCCATACCCTAACTACGCTGGGCCAATTGTGCACCGCCCTGTGGGACTCCCAATCACAGCCGGTTGTGATACAGCCTGGAATCGAACCAGGGTGACACCTCTAGCACTGAGATGCAGCGCCATTCGGGAACCCTAACATGGATAACATTCAAAGTACATTATGCTTAAATCAGAGATATTTTATGTGCTCTAGAGAACAACATATACTTAGTTTAATCTACATTCAATACTAATTTCAGGTCAATTAAGTTTTTCTCTAATACAATGAAGGAAGACTATAGTTCAGATAGAGCCTGGTCAACAGTGGGGGCAATAGCATACACAAGAGTATCATCGGCAAACAAGTGCAGGTTTCAGTTTTTTACAGACAAGTCGATATTGTTGTAAACGGTAAAAAGTATAGGACCCAGAATCGAACTTTATGCGAAACCGTTCGTAATTACCAGGAAACCTGATTTAACACCACCAGTAGATACACATTGAGTTCTATCTGTCAAGTAATTTTTAAACCAGTTACATGCAGCCTGGTCTAGGCCAGCTGAGTAAAGCCTCTGAATTAGCAGCGAGTGATCAACAGTATCGAAAGCCTTTGACAGGTCAATGAAGAGGGTGGCACAATGTTGCCGTTTATCCATACAGTTAACCACATCATTTATAACTAGGGATGCAGCAGAGATAGTGCTATGACCTAGTCTAAAACTCGACTGATGTACATTTAGAATACATTTCAAAGATAAGAAAGATCTTAGCTGAGAATTAATCATTGATTGTAATATTTTAGATAGAAAAGAAAGGATCACCACCTATGTGAAGGGGGAGTACATGGGCTGCCTTCCAAACCTTGGGGATAGTACCAGATATAATTGTCAGGTAAAAAATATGGGTTAATGATTCAGCAATCAAAAATTGATCAAGAATATCAGCCCCAGCAAAAAACAATTACATCAACATTTTTTACATCTAGCACATCACATATAGTAAAATTGTTGAAATGAAAACAAAGATTCACTAGAAGTTGAACTGGAAGAGAGAAGAGCAGTCGATTGATTGACTGACAGGGTCAATTAAACCACTGTTTCTCTCAAATAAAAAGCCTGCTGAGATAAAATGATGACTAAAAGCATCCCTTAATATTTTCTTCTCAGTTATGATGCCAGAGTCAGTTCTCATCTGAATAAGAAGCTTAGAAGAAAACCAAGGGTTAGATCTATCTTTGACTCTGAATTGTTTAAACGGGGTGTGTTTATCTGCCAGAGGTATAAATATGGAGGAGAAATGTTCAAGAGCCAACTCAAGGTCAGGAATACAGGAGATAGCGGCTAAATCAGAGTAGAACATGTCATGTAATTTAAAAAAAAATGTCTCTTTATAATTAAACAAGGATTAGTGTTTTGCTGTTTCGTATCTCTAATACATACTATTGGACAATGATCACTGACATCATATGCAAATACTAGACAAATACTTATGCGGGTTATTAATGAGAATTAAATCAATCAATAAGGAGTGAACTGAGCTTTTTACATTTAGCCGTGTGGGTTTTGAGATCAATTGAGTCAAATTAAAAGCAATGCTCTTAAATTGATCTGAGGCCGGGGATAGCCAATCCAGATTCAAATCCCATAAAATGACCAACTCCGAGGACAAAAAAGGTGTTAAACACTCGGATATAGCACCAGCCATGACAGCAGGGGAGTGGTAAATCTCAGCAACAAATAAATGTGTATTCTGGTTTATGGACAGATCTACAACCAGGAGCTCAAATTTCTTGTGAACAGAAATATTTAAAGATTTGGACACCATGAAATCAGATTTTACATATAGTGCCTTCGGAAAGTATTCAGACCCCTTGACTTTTCCCACATTTTGTTACGTTACAGCCTTATTCAAAAATGTATTGTAATGTATCTAAAAAAAAAATTGCCCTCATCAATCTACACACAATACCCCATAATGACAAAGCAAAAACAGGTTTTTACACATTTTCGCTAATTTATTAAAATTTGAAATATTACATTTACATAAATATTTAGACCCTTTACTCAGTACTTTGTTGAAACACCTTTGGCAGCGATTACAGCCTTGAGTCTTCTTGGGTGTGAAGCTACAAGCTTGGCACACCTGTATTTGGGGAGTTTCACCCATTCTTCTCTGCAGATCCTCTCAAGATTTGTCAGGTTGGATGGGGAGTGTTGCTGCACAGCTATTTTCAGGTCTCTCTAGAGATATTCAATCAGGTTAAAGTTCGGGCTCTGGCTGGGCCACTCAAGGACATTCAGAGACTTGGCCCGAAGCCACTCCTGCATTGCCTTGGCTGTGTGCTTAGAGTTGTTGTCTTGTTGGAAGGTGAACCTTCGCCCCAGTCTGAGGTCCTGAGCGCTCTGGAGCAGGTTTTCATCAAAGATCTCTCTGTACTTTGCTCCGTTCATCTTTGCCTCGATCCTGACTGGTCTCCCAGTCCCTGCCACTGAAAAACATCCCCACAGCATGATTCTGCCGCTCTGGAGCTCGGTCAGAGTGACCATCGGGTTCTTGGTCACCTCCCTGACCAAGACCCTTCTTACCCGATTGCTCAGTTTGGCAGGGCAGCCAGCTCTTGGAAGAGTCTTGGTGGTTCCAAACTTCTTCCATTTAAGAATGATGGAGGCCACTGTGTTCTTGAGGACCTTCAATGCTGCAGAAATTTAACTAAGCACTTCACGGTACGGTCTACACCTGTATTATTCAGCGAATGTGACAAACAACATTTGATTTGATTTGATCTGTAGCTATTTGTTGAGTGAACTGAGACTTTGGCAAGGTCCCTGGCCAACCACCTGAGCGCAGAGCAGACTGAACATTTTGAAAGACCTCCGTCAAGTCGATTGATGCAGGGGCCGGGGAGGGAACTGAGAGGACAGTGTTGGCAGATATCTGTCCATATTATATGTGACACCCCTGTTATAGACAATACATAGCCTAATGTATATGTTTGTGTCTCTCTTTCCCCCTTTCTGAACGCTATCTTCTTTCTTTCTCAATCCTCCACTCCCCCCTCTACTTGGTGATGTGACTGTGCATTGGAGTAACCTGCAGCATTATCCTTTTTAAAGCTTGTTAGTTTAACGCTGAGAATGGTTAATAAACATTTTATAGAAATGTATCACTCTCCTTTTCTCTTTTTTTCCCATTTCTCTCTCTCCTAATTCCTCTGTATCTTCAGCTCTCTGTGTCTCTTAGCTTGGTCTGAACAGGTGGAAAGTGGAGGGGTTTCCCATCTCCAGGAGGGGGTTGGCACAAACAAGTGTGGCCCACAGAGACTTGGCCCAGTTAGCCTGGCACAATAAAACTGCCACAGTGGGAATAGCACAATTCACCTTTCTTCCTTCACAGCCCATCTGGACCCTTTCACCAGTTCCCCAAATGATCCAAATACTACCCACATGCACCAGGCCAACGACTAGTCATTCAGATAGCACAGAGTACACACAAACACTTATAAATGTTGGTGACATTGTCAGAGTTGTACATTAACTAACACTCAGCAAAAAGGACCGTTTCCTCTCTCTACAGGTCAAAATTAAAACTAAGTCCTCATAAAAAGATTGTACCTGTTTAATAATGATAACTGTATTTGAAACGGTACAAATTAAGTTTTCTGATTGAGGAGGAAGAGCCAGAGGCAGTGTAATGTTCCCAGTGTGTTTCTGTGGTGGTGTTACACAATCAATCAAGAGGGGGCAAAGAACCACCAACGCAAGGAAGCAGTCTAGACGAGAACACATTGTTGAAAGAGCTAATAAAGACCTGATGAATAACTAAATAACTCAATACCACATATTTCACAGCCGCCATTACTTCCCCCTTCGGCAGTGAAAGCAAATATTGGATCTCAAGTCCAGTTATTACTTTCACAATTAAAATGGTGGCACGGTGTAGGCGCAGTTTTCAGCTTGCCTTTGCTTTGCCAAAAGCATCCAAGCCATACTGACAGAACTGTGGGCACATTCACTGGACGCTTCATCAGAAAATCAGAAAAGAACTGAAGGAATGGAGTTCATTTTCACACCTTTAGCCACACTGAATAATGTAGGTGTTATTAAAAGTGCTCTCACTGTCTCTCTCTATGAGCTCATTGCTATACTAGTATGACATGGGTTCAACCCTTTCACAGGTGTTGATGGAGGGAGCACCCACAGAGAAACATACAGGTTATCCCGTAATCCACATACAGTGGGGTCTGAATTTATTGACACCCTTGATAGAAATTTGCTAAATTGTATGCTCAACAAGAACAAAAAACTATACTAATACAATTGCTTAGAGAAAGAGATTTTGTTTAACAATATTTGTTTTCAATACCTTTCAATACTTCACTTTGCGAGAATAACGGCATTGAGCGTTCCTACTGTTTTGTACACTCAGTGTATTTATCCTGTCTCAAATGAAAAAATCTTATTTTGCGGAAATACACGCGATCTCTGATGAGAGACAGGCTCTCTTTCATCTTGTGTTACAAACACTACACTTGTCCGTTCAGTAGCGGGGCAAGACTCCGTGAAGATGACGTACGGCATAATAAAATATGTCACGAAATGAACTAGGCATAACACAGCCTTGGAACGGAAGTAACAGCTGGCGAGAAGTGCACAATATCTGTCTTATCTCCATGTTTCAGGTTCGTAATGCTCGTTCCTTTCAACAAATGTACCATCAGCCGTAATTTCATCTTGGTGTTGATTTTAATAATTAATGCTATAGGTTCGAAATTTAGGAAAATGAACCATGCTTCAAAATCGCAATGTTGCGCAACCACAATATTTTGCCTTGCAATATTAATCAGACTAAAATGGGAATGTAGTAGGAGATTTTATTTTATTTTTTTCACCATTTTCATTTACTATGCATGCTTACCAATCAGGTGCGCTCCAGCTGTCCTTGTCATGCACGCTCCTCGTGTCTTGATAGACTTTTTTTTTTTTTATTCTCTTCACAAACGGTAAACTCATTTCCATGGCTTGTAACAAGGTAATTGACCCCCAGAATCATAAAAATATATATTTCTAACCACTAACCTGTTGATAAAAGCTTGTGTGAGAAGCTGATCCATCAAGTCAATTGAATAAGGCATAATTCGAATTACATCATATACAGTGGGGCAAAAAAGTATTTAGTCAGCCACCAATTGTGCAAGTTCTCTCACTTAAAAAGGTGAGAGAGGCCTGTAATTTTCATCATAGGTACACCTCAACTATGACAGACAAAATGAGGAAAAAAAATCCAGAAAATCACATTGTAGGATTTTTAATGAATTTATTTGCAAATTATGGTGGAAAATAAGTATTTGGTCACATACAAACAAGCAAGATTTCTGGCTCTCACAGACCTGTAACTTCTTCTTTAAGAGGCTCCTCTGTCCTCCACTCGTTACCTGTATTAATGACACCTGTTTGAACTTGTTATCAGTATAAAAGACACCTGTCCACAACCTCAAACAGTCACACTCCAAACTCCACTATGGCCAAGACCAAAGAGCTGTCAAAGGACACCAGAAACAAAATTGTAGACCTGCACCAGGTTGGGAAGACTGAATCTGCAATAGGTAAGCAGCTTGGTTTGAAGAAATCAACTGTGGGAGCAGTTATTAGGAAATGGAAGACATACAAGACCACTGATAATCTTCCTCGATCTGGGGCTCCACGCAAGATCTCACCCGTGGGGTCAAAATGATTACAAGAACGGTGAGCAAAAATCCCAGAACCACACAGGGGGACCTAGTGAATGACCTGCAGAGAGCTGGGACCAAAGTAACAAAGCCTACCATCAGTAACACACTACGCCGCCAGGGACTCAAATCCTGCAGTGCCAGACGTGTCCCCCTGCTTAAGCCAGTACATGTTCAGGCCCGTCTGAAGTTTGCTAGAGAGCATTTGGATGATCCAGATGAGGATTGGGAGAATGTCATATGGTCAGATGAAACCAAAATAGAACTTTTTGGTAAAAACTCAACTCGTCGTGTTTGGAGGACAAAGAAAGCTGAGTTGCATCCAAAGAACACCATACCTACTGTGAAGCATGGGAGTGGAAACATCATGCTTTTGGGCTGTTTTTCTGCAAAGGGACCAGGACGACTGATCCGTGTAAAGGAAAGAATGAATGGGGCCATGTATCGTGAGATTTTGAGTGAAAACCTCCTTCCATCAGCAAGGGCATTGAAGATGAAACGTGGCTGGATCTTTCAGCATGACAATGATCCCAAACACACCGCCCGGGCAACGAAGGAGTGGCTTCGTAAGAAGCATTTCAAGGTCCTGGAGTGGCCTAGCCAGTCTCCAGATCTCAACCCCATAGAAAATCTTTGGAGGGAGTTGAAAGTCCGTGTTGCCCAGCGACAGCCCCAAAACATCACTGCTCTAGAGGAGATCTGCATGGAGGAATGGGCCAAAATACCAGCAACAGTGTGTGAAAACCTTGTGAAGACTTACAGAAAACGTTTGACCTCTGTCATTGCCAACAAAGGGTATATAACAAAGTACTGAGATAAATTTTGTTATTGACCAAATACTTATTTTCCACCATAATTTGCAAATAAATTCATAAAAAATCCTACAATGTGATTTTCTGGATTTTTTTTCCTCATTTTGTCTGTCATAGTTGAAGTGTACCTATGATGAAAATTACAGGCCTCTCTCATCTTTTTAAGTGAGAGAACTTGCACAATTGGTGGCTGACTAAATACTTTTTTGCCCCACTGTATAAAGTGATGGGCTACTTTCTGCACATGCCACAGTCAGTGTGAACCGTTGTGACTTGACACAGCGCTTAAATGGTTCCAGTCTGCCATGAAGCGTTCATCCATGTATACGGGTAGGAGTCTAGCTACATTTTCAGATATAAGTTTCTAATTTTGACAGAAAGTCGTTTTTATTGCAAGTTAAAGCGTACCGTTATTTAGCTAGCGAACGTCAGCTTGCTGGCTTGCTAGCTAACGTTACGTGTATGATCTGTGTAGTAATATTATTTGAATCAGAAACACATTTGCATTGCTAGTTATAACCTAATGTTAGCTTGCTAACATTAAACCTAGTTTGTTAGCTTTAGCTACCTTCAGATTCATACTACAGCTATGACAATGTTTGTATTGATAGTAGTATGAGTTGGATTATGCCAGTTCATTGTTTAGCTAGCTAGCTACCTAGCTAGCTATATGTATAAACAAAAGACTCCACTTCGACAGGATTATTACATGACCCATCACATTAGCCAGGTGTGTCTGGGGGTGATTACGACCATCTATTGTATTTCATGAACATGAGTACATGTCTAGACAGTAGTGACCCATCCACTTTGCTAGATGTTGCTAGGGGGTGGTTATAGCATTTCATTCACATGACCCATCAATTTAGACAAGTGTGTCGGATAAGAGTCATCTAAGAATTATAAAATATTTTTTATCTGGACACTTTCTGTTTTACTATGCAAGAAACCATTTCAGTGTACCGTTAAACCATCTCTATCCTGTGCTTGTGACAAATAAACTTAGATTTGATTTGATATAGTGTTTTTACACATGTGCATCCTTAAAGAGATGGTGAGGCTAAGGCTGAAGAGGGTGTGAACGATGCTGAATGGGTGTAGACAAAGAAGAGCTCTCCAGTAGGTGTATCAAAATATTCAAGGGACATTTTCTCAAAAGTGGGGTTACAAGTTTATCAACTTTCAAAGCAGAATTACTTTTAGCCTCTAAAAGTCTCTACTTTCATCCAATGTAAAAAACACAATTTCAAATTTTGTTACATAAGACCGAATTGAGGCGTTCGGTCACATATGAAATAGAGACAATGGCCTGTGCTTAAACTGTTATTTTATTCGATTCCAGGTCATCAGTTAACATTGTGTTACTTTCGTCCCACTCGTCTCTCCTGTAAACTCTCCCAGGCTAACACCCAAGTTCGTTTGCCAGGGGAGCCATCTCATGCTTCTCCTCCCCCATCTGATAGTGGAGTCGAAAGAGCACAGCAAGAGGAGCATGGCAATCAACGATTGTCGCATTGTCACAAGCCGTCTACAAAGCAGTCTACACTCCCAACGAAAGGCCTGGAGAGGAATAGTTGGAGCCTGGTCTTCCTGCACCTTTGTCGCTGGGGGTACCAGCTTTGAACAGTTAAAACTGGATTTCAAAGAGCTGATTGACTCTCTGCTAGACACATATAAACTACCCATCATATCTGGCCCTGTGCCCTCTCTGAATCGTGGCATTGAACGTTTTAGCAGGATTCTTTCTCTTTACAACTGGTTACGTGATTATTGCAGCTCAATGGGTGTCACTTTTGTTGACAATTTTGATACCTGTTGGAAACAAAACACGCTTTATAAGGAGGATGGGATCCATCCAAATCATTTGGGTTCCTAGATCCTTTAACAGCATTATAAGGCTGCGTTGAAACAATGATTTATCAATGACCCAAGCCCAGCTCAGTTAATCCCTACCATTGTGTCACTGAGTCATCATAATGCTCTAGCGAATGTACAGTATACCAGGGGCAATGGTAGACACAATGTAATTAACCTAATGTATGTCCCTCTAACTGCCCTGAATGCCTCTGCTGATCCTACAGCTATTGTATGCAGCAATCATGTGCCTATGAACCAAATGTATGCTGTTAGCACTGAGTTGGTGTGCCCTAGTAGGAAGTCCACTGTGTGCAGATCACCCTGCACTAACATAAATAACATGAGAATATCTACTTCTGCTAAGCTTCCCAGTAAAGCAATGAAAACAAGCAAGCATCCCAGAAAAGTGCTCAAAATAGCCCACGTTAACATATGTACTGTAGCTTAAGAAACAAGGTTCATGAAATTAATAACTTGCTAGTAACAGATGATATTCACATTCTGTTAACATGTTTAAGAAGGCATTTCTACCAAAAAAACGCATTTTGATAAAAATAAAAAAAAGTACGTTCAAATAGCTCTCCTGTGAAGTCGTGACCTGCAACATATGCCTAGTTTCCTGAATCGGGTCACATATTAAGAACCAAATTTCCTGTAAAGATTAGAGAGGACATCATGTTAAATACTGTTGAAGTAATATGGCTAGATTCATCTGCCTCACCATTCTTGTGGGAAGCAGCTATAGACCACCAAGTGTTAACAGACAGTATCTGGATAACGTGTGAAATGCTTGATAATGTACAGTACCAGTCAAAGGTTTGGACACACCTACTCATTCCAGGTTTTTTCTTTATTTTTACTATTTTCTACATTCTACAGTGAAGACATCAAAACTATGAAATAACACATATGGAATAATGTAGTAACCCAAAAAGTGTTAAAAAAATCTAAATGTATTTTATATTTGAGATTCTTCAAAGTAGCCACACATTGCCTTGATGACAACTTTGCAAAATCTTTCAACCAGCTTCATGATGTAGTCACCTGGAATGCATTTCAATTAACAGGTGTGCCTTTTTAAAGGTTAATTTGTGGAATTTCTTTCCTTCTTAATGCATTTGAGCAAATCAGTTGTGTTGTGACAAAGTATGGTTGGTATACAGAAGATGGTTGGTATACCGATTTGGTAAAAGACCAAGTCCACAATTGTCCGTCATTACATTAAGACATGAAGGTCAGTCAATCTGGAAAATGTCAAGAACTTTGAAGGTTTCTTCAAGTGCAGTTGCAAAAAACATCAAGCGCTATGATGAAACTAGCTCGCATGAGGACCACCACAGGAAAGGAAGACCCAGAGTTATCTCTGCTGCAGATGATAAGTTCATTAGAGTTACCAGCCTCAGAAATTGCAGCCCAAATAAATGTAAGTAACAGACACATCTCACATCTCAACAGACGAGACTGCGTGAATCAGGACTTCATGGTTGAATTTCTGCAAAAAAACACTACTAAAGGACACCAATAATAAGAAGAGACTTGCTTGGGCCAAGAAGCACGAGCAATGGACATTAGATCGTTGGAAATCTGTCCTTTGGTCTGATGAGTCCAAATTTGAGCTTTTTGGTTTCAACCGCAGTGTTTTTGTGCGACCTAGAGTAGGTGAAAAGATGATCTCCGCATGTGTGGTTCCCACCGTGAAGCATGGATGAGGAGGTGTGATGGTGCTTTGCTGGTGACACTGTCTGTGATTTATTTAGAATGCAAGGCACACTTAACCAGCATGGTTAGCACAGCATTCTGCAGCGATACGCCATCTCATCTGGTTTGCGCTTAGTGGGACTGTCATCGTTTTTTCAACAGGACAATGACCCAACACACCTCCAGGCTGTGTAAGAGCTATTTGGCCAAGGAGAGTGATGGAGTGCTGCATCAGATAACCTGGCCTCCACAATCACCCAACCTCAAAGAGCCGTGATCTGGAGTCCCATAGGGCAGCGCACAATTGACCCAGCATCGTCCGGGTTAGGGGAGGGTTTGGACATGGGGGCAGGCCGTCATTGTAAATAAGTATTTGATCTTAACTGACTTGCCTAGTGAAATTAAATAAAGGTTAAGGAAAAGTTAATGAGTGAAGGAAAAGCAGCCAACAAGTGCTCAGCATATGTGGAAACTCCTTCAAGACAGTTTGAACAACATTCCAGGTGAAGCTGGTCAGAGAATGCCAAGAGTGTGCAAAGCCTTCATCAAGACAAAGGGTGGCTACTTTGAAGAATCTAAAATTGAAAATAAACTTTGATTTGTTTAACACGTTTTCGGTTATTACGTTACTACTTAAAAATCAAGAAAAACCCTTGAATGAGTAGGTGTGTCCAAACTTTTGATTGGTACTGTATGTGATAAACAGAGACAGAGGGTGATTTACATATTGACTGGCTTTCATCAAGCTGCCCACTAAAGAAAAAGCTTCAAACTGTAACCAGTGTGGTTACAAACATCACAGGAATAAAATCATCAATATGTATTGATCACATCTTAACTAATGCTGCAGAATCCAGATCCATCGGATGCAGTGATCACAATAGTAGACATATCTAGTGGATGTAGAGTGGCTAGAGATTTGAGTCGATGGCCGAACGGCATAGGCAAGATTCAGTAGATGGTATAGAGTACAGTGTATATATTTGATATGAGTAATGTCGGATATGTAAACATTATATACAAAATTGTTTAAAGTGGCTAGTGATACATTTGTTACATCCAATTTTCTATTATTTAAAGTGGCTAGAGATTTAAGTCAGTATGTTGGCAGCAGCCACTCAATGTTAGTGGTGGCTGTTTAACAGTCTGATTGCCTTGAGATAGAAGCTGTTTTTCAGTCTCTCGGTCCCAGCTTTGATGCACCTGTACTGACCTCGCCTTCTGGATGATAGCGGGGTGAACAGGCAGTGGCTCGGGTGGTTGTTGTCCTGTATGATCTTTTTGGCCTTCCTGTGACATCGGGTGGTGTAGGTGTCCTGGAGTGTAGGTGTCCTAGACACCTCATAGAGACTAGTGAGCTTTAGGCAGGAATCAGCAATGAATCCCAGGCGCCCCCTTGTGGACAGTGACCCAACTTGTCACTCACACCCTGGGGAGATTGATATACCCTTTGAACCCTGTGAACACCATTGAACGAAGGGTAAAAGAGGGGGCAGCATTAAACATGGATAAGCTTCCAACACAGGTTGTGCTTCAGTAAGACTGTATATGTATAGCCTGCGTGAAGCCCGGCCCCATTACGGCCACAGAGTTCTCTGGCAATGGCTGACGTAGTACCCCGTTTGCCAAACGTGGGGCCACTGTTGCCACAGTAATGTTTTTGCGGAGGGGCGCACTGGTCATTCAGACCCGTGCCAAAGCCCCTCGCTCCAGGGGTTAACCCAGCCAAGTGCTCGGAGGGCTGCTTCTTCATCGAAGGTGCATGCAAATCCCGTTTCCTTCACTCCCTCAAACTCCAGGAACTGAAAATAGGAATGGGGTTGCTATAACAACGTGAGAAAACTAGTAAGTTTCACTTGCCAGAAGTTAAGCATGCTAGCCAACATTAGCCATGAGGCTTTTTAGAATAAGCTAAGCTAGCTAGCATATTTGACCAGAGCAAGGTCCGTTTACAATAACAAAGAGACTTAACGCTATGTATAGTAAACAAGCAAGCTACCCCAGCAACTCCACCGTAGGGAGTCAGGAATAACTAGTAATAGTTAGCTCACCTCTGTGAGTTAGCTAACGTGGCTCATTTAGCTAGCCTTGTCTCGAAAGTCCACGTAGAACTGGACCACTGAGGTGGGACTGGACACTTCATCAACAAGTCTGAGAAGAGAGGCAGACACAGGCATCGGGGGATACCCACCAAACATGGCCGCTCTCTCTCTTCGTGTAGCCTCCCGTAACTGGCAACAGAGCACACAGGAGCCGGGTTGGGTGCCGACCACCCAATCCATCTCCGCTTCCTGCATCCCGGTCCCAGCCGAGGTATCGGCATCCGGGAAAGGAAAGTCGCCATCTGTAATTCCAAGCTTCCTCAAGAATGATACAAGTATTTCCAGGGAGTTTGTACGCAGTACGTGGCAATGCGCACACAGACTGGTTTGAGCGAGGGCCACCTGAGCATGCTCCAAGCTGAGACACACTACACATAGATCATGGGTATCTTTTAGAGAAATACTATAACCGTATGACTGGGGACATGATCTCGACCCCGAACCCGGCTTAGCCAGGTTCATTTTCGGTCGTTTTCATAGCCATCTTACTCAATGCACCAGCAAATTGAAGAATAACTAATTGTTTGTGATTAGAAAAAGTACAACCTTCAGCACAACATCCAAGGGGTGAGCACGCTCTACCACTATGGGTCAGTTTAGTTGGCGCAACAAAAGATGGTCTCGTTTTCTAATTGTTTGTTTTAGTAGCGTGAATCGTTCCTGTTCACACCGAGGTGAAAAGTGGAATAATTGAAGGAATGAATGCGAGCCTCACGCTTATTACCTGTGGAAGGCGGGCCTCCCAGCGAGGCATTGATTTCATTGGACTTGTTCGGTGTGATTGTAGATCCTTCAACCAAAGTTGCGAGAGTGCGACTCCCCATAATGTTGTACCAAAGTTGATTAACATTTCTAAAGCCATACTCGGCCTTCTGCCCTAATCAGTTTAATATCAAAGTTATTAGTGTGCATGTAAACGTAATTAGTACGCTAAAGTGAGTGACTTGTCTCGTCAGTGACTCTCGGCTGCGTACGGAAATAGTAATGTAAACACCTTACTATGCTTATCTTAATCGACGTAAGGTCAAAATCGAAGTAAGCATACGCCGATTAAAACACCTGTATTCTGACCAATCTTTCAAATTATTTGGATATGTAAACAGCTTAATCGGTGTTCCAGCTGTGTTTTTGATCTGTGCATGTGCCAGCACCTGTAGCGCAAGCCTCCCTCTTATGTGTGAGTGAAGTGAGTTTGGATAAATAAGTATGCATCTTATAAAGTTTTAATGTGAAAACTTTCAATGTCCGAACTCAGAATCAAAAAGTTTTCGCAAAAATAACATGGTCACTGTGGTAGAACATTTATTTTGATTGCCAATTTTCTGCATTTCAGATGTGTCCATGTAAGAAATCGTTCTTCTTGCGAAGCATGTAAACATTTTAAACTAACTATTACATTAATCTAACTGCGTATGTAACCGTGCTCAGCGTAGCCTACCGAATTGCATCGGTGAGAGAGCCGATCATTTGGCTCCCTAATTTGCATAGGCTACTGGTAATGCCTTGTTTTTTTGGCGATTATCTGCAGACAAATTATGAAAACATTTTATGAAGATGGTGAATCATCACTGCAGGAACATTAAGTAGTAGAGAACCTAGTCCAAATATTATCATTAGGGCTCTTATATAATCCAGGGATTCTAACAGATTTTTACATTGAAAATTAATACATTTGCCCAAGTTTATCATAAGACATGAACAGAATGTATCACTGATTCATATTTCCTGCAACGAGAATGCACCACTTTGTGTAGCCGTTAATGAAACGGTCTTCTGATAGATGGAAAGGCTTTCCCAAAAACATTCTCAATTAAATGTTCACTACAACGTACCCTATGCTTACCTGGCAGAATGATATCATGATTATTTTCATAAATCCTGCGGGTTTGTTTGTTTTGCAAACTTTACCATCACACGTGTGCTACAACAACTTGGCTAAACAACAGCTTCGTGCTAGGTGTGCACTTGAATTAAACGATAACTAAACCCCAAAATTCGAGTTTATCAGATTTTTCCCAAAAGTTGTTTCCTGGTGTGGTTTAAGAATTGTTCTGGACATAGAACATCCAAATAAGTTGTTTTTCTATTAAAGGTGCAATATGCAGAAATCGCTCCACCATTTCCTGCTTGCTAAATTTCAGTTTATGTGACAAAACAAGTAGTCATTGTGTAGAGATTTATTGTACCATCTAAACCGCTGTGAAATATATTTTCCATAACCAAAATTATAATATTTTCAGCTGTTTGAATCTGATGTACAAAAGCGAAAGTAAAAGACGTAAAAACTAAACTTAAGAATAGAAATAGCACACGTAGAACAGATCTACTGCTTCTAAGACTTGCTTTCAATGAGAATGACAAATCTATAACTCTAATTTCTATGTGAATTTGGTTGGGTCGACAAAAAGTTTCATATTGCAGCTATTAAAAAAGTGTGATTTAGAAAGCGAAAAACAAAAACATGAAGAAAAAAAAACGTATTTGTTAAGATAATGTGGGCTATTTAATTTTTTTAAAATAAAATACATATTTGAAAAACAAACATCATTGTGGAGATTCATATATTGCAGTAAAACTGTAGATACGATCTTAATCTCAAGAGAAGACAGGTTAAATGTTAAAAAGGTTGAATGTTATCTTACTAAGAAAATAGTCCTGGTCATATAGGCCTAGATCTAGACAATATCCAAAACAACAATACACTAAATTCATACATTTTCAGTCATTTAAATTGTAAAGTCATGTCTTCTACACAATACCACAACAAATGTTGTTGAAACAGCTCCTACACAAAAAGCGCATCATTATCATTTTCACAATTTCAGAGTGTTATTCGACTTTATAGTGTGTAAACAGGAAACTCTTTCCTTTCAATTAAATTAAACTGTCTCCATCTAACCCCTCCTCCCATCCCTTCAATTGTAGTACATCTCACAGTGGACATGGCCAGGTTGACCCTGTCATCCACCATCCCCCTCCTGCTGAGGGAACTCTCCTGTCCAGCCAAGGGACTTCTCAAGGACTCTTATTCACATGCAAGCTGGCACACACACACACACACAAGGGCACAAACAAGGGCCTTTTCAAGGACTCTTATACACACACGCAAGCAGCCACACACATCACTGTCTCCCTGGTTCTCTAAGGGGTAGCGCTGAACAAGGCGGTGTGAAAACCTTTACAACTACCCCTGCCAGAGAAGACTGAGTGTCTTTACCAAATTAAAGGTAATTCTGAGGCACAACAACACTACAGGAAACACAGAAGTGCAGTGAATAACTATCAAACTAAAGATTAGACTTACAAATCTGAAAGTCTATGTCCTATTCCTTTGACGGTGTAACGATGTGCGCTGAGTCAGGAAGCAAGTTCAGGGAGTGAATGTTTTAATAAATAAACGCAACATAATACAAAACAAGAACCACGAACAACGCACAGACATGAAACTTAAACAGAAACAATAACGCCTGGGGAAATAACCAAAGGGAGTGACATATATAGGGAAGGTAATCAGGGAAGTGATGGAGTCCAAGTGAGTCTGATGACGTGCAGGTGCGCGTAACGATGGTGACAGGTGTGCACCATAATGAGCAGCCTGGTGACCTAGAGGCCGGAGAGGGAGCACACTTGACAGACGGTTGGTTGACAGTGAGTTGAATGTGGGGATTTCTTGGGAAGCCCTTCTGTACTCAGGCCCTGCCTACCTGGTCCAATTTCACATTCTTTAATTTCTCTCTTTCTGCCAGTTTGTTATTTAAGAGTCACTTTGGCCTTTCTGACAACATTGACAACATGAAGGAAATGTGGAGTCAAATGAATTAGTGATGAGATAAAATAGTAAAGTACACCAGCACACAAGGATAATGTATGCAGAGGGGAGGGCAGAGGGAAACGTAGCTGTTATTTGAAGTAAGAAGATGTCTAAATGCATGATACCCGTTCACCCGAACAGATGCAAGCAGAGCTCTCCTCTCACTCCTCTTCCTACTGTCTCTCCTCTCACTCCTCTTCCTACTGTCTCTCCTCTCATTCCTCTTCCTACTGTCTCTCCTCTCATTCCTCTTCCTACTGTCTCTCCTCTCATTCCTCTTCCTACTGCCTCTCCTCTCACTCCTCTTCCTACTGTCTCTCCTCTCATTCCTCTTCCTACTGTCTCTCCTCTCATTCCTCTTTCTACTGCCTCTCCTCCCATTCCTCTTCCTACTGTCTCTCCTCTCATTCCTCTTCCTACTGCCTCTCCTCTCATTCCTCTTTCTACTGTCTCTCCTCCCATTCCTCTTCCTACTGCCTCTCCTCCCATTCCTCTTTCTACTGTCTCTCCTCCCATTCCTCTTCCTACTGCCTCTCCTCCCATTCCTCTTTCTACTGTCTCTCCTCTCATTTCTCTTTCTACTTTTCTATTCTCAACTACAACAAACAGAAACTAACAAGAGTACATAGTTAGAATACTCTGGTATTATGATAGGGATTGGGGGCATATTACTATGTACCAATGCCAAAAATTGCTTTATAAATCAAATACTGTAAAAGCATCATTACTCACTGTTCTCTTAATGGATGGGATAAATAGCCTAAAACAATCTATTAGGTCTACAATATATACCAAACATTTATGAGGCTCTGTGTTCATAATGACTCAGTCCGTCAGTCCTTGGGCCTGTCTTTGTGTCTAACCCTTCACCAGACTGAACACAACAGTGATAGTGTGTACAGTCGTGGCCAAAAGTTTTGAGAATGACACAAATATAAATTTTCACAAAGCCTGCTGCCTCAGTTTGTATGATGGTAATTTGCATATACTCCAGAATGTCATGAAGAGTGATCAGATGAATTGCAATTAATTGCAAAGTCCCTCTTTGCAAATGAACTGAATCCCCAAAAAACATTTCCACTGCATTTCAGCCCTGCCACAAAAGGACCAGCTGACATCATGTCAGTGATTCTCTCGTTAACACAGGTGTGAGTGTTGACGAGGACAAGGCTGGAGATCACTCTGTCATGCTGATTGAGTTCGAATAACAGACTGGAAGCTTCAAAAGGTGGGTGGTGCTTGGAATCATTGTTCTTCCTCTGTCGACCATGGTTACCTGCAAGGAAACACGTGCCATCATCATTGCTTTGCACAAAAAGGGCTTCACAGGTAAGGATATTGCTGCCAGTAAGATTGCACCTAAATCAACCATTTATCGGATCATCAAGAACTTCAAGGAGAGCAGTTCAATTGTTGTGAAGAAGGCTTCAGGGCGCACAAGAAAGTCCAGCAAGAGCCAGGACCTTCTCCTAAAGTTGATTCAGCTGCGGGATCGGGGCACCACCAGTACAGAGTTTGCTCAGGAATGGCAGCAGGCACGCACAGTGAGGCAAAGATTTTTGGATGATTTCCTGGTGTCAAGAAGGGCAGCAAAGAAGCCACTTCTCTCCGGGAAAAACATCAGGACAGACTGATATTCTGCAAAAGGTACATGGATTGTACTGCTGAGGACTGGGGTAAAGTCATTTTCTCTGATGAATCCCCTTTCCGATTGTTTGGGGCATCCGGAAAAAAGCTTTGCCCGGAGAAGACAAGGTGAGCGCTACAATCAGTCCTTTGTCATGCCAACAGTAAAGCATCCTGAGACCATTCATGTGTGGGGTTGCTTCTCAGCCAAGGGAGTGGGCTCACTCACAACCATCCAGGAACTGTTTGGTGACGAACAATTCCTTTTCCAGCATGATGGAGCACCTTGCCATAAGGCAAAAGTGATAACTAAGTGGCTCAGGGAACAAAACATCGATATGTTGGGTCCATGGAAACTCCAGGAAACTCCCCAGACATTAATCCCATTGAGAACTTGTGGTCAATCCTCAAGAGGCGGGTGGACAAACAAAAACCCACAAATTCTGACAAACTCCAAGCATTGATTATGCAAGAATGGGCTGCCATCAGTCAGGATGTGGCCCAGAAGTTAACTGACAGCATGCCAGGGCAGATTGCAGAGGTCTTGAAAAAGAAGGGTCAACACTGCAAATATTGCAATAACGCACACACATCTAGCCTGGGAGCACACACACACCAACAGGCACGCATGCACACGCACACACACACACATAAACACACACAACCTTCTCCCTACTTGGATTGCAGCATGCTGTTGCTGAGCTCAGTCCTGCAGGGGTCGATAATAAAGTACTCTCAAAGAGCCCAGTTAACTGAGAAGGTTTACACCTCACACAGTTAGCATGTTCACATAGACTGAGGAAATGTCTTCTTAGCTGCAGGTCCTCATAATGTTCCTCACATTGTGATTTTTATTGTTGTCTCCTATATCTGTGTTCAGCCACCAAAGCACAATCAATCAGCTAGCTATAACACAACACTTCGTTCTATTGATCTCTTCGAGGCTATGAAAACAACCCTCACAATGGTAAAAAAGAAACCAAATAAATCAATAGGTTATCTATGACATAGAGGCACCCTTTCCTGACCTGAACTTCTCATGAACAAGACAATGTCCCCAGAGTCATCAGGAGAAAGAAAATGAGAGACGAATGGGGAAGAAGGGTGGCAGAAAAGAGAGAGAAGGACAAAGAGCCAGCTATCTCCCTCCATGGAGGAGCAGCCTGAGGAAGGTAGTGTGGCCCTTTGACCCTATGTGTGTGTGCGTGCTTGTGTGTTGGGGGAAGGGCAGAGATAAAGAAAGAGTATTGGTCCCTTCAAGACAAAAAAAAAAAAAAACGAGGTCAAATCATGATGTCAGTGATTTCAGTTCGGAAAGTTGTAGCTCTAGGATGATGCCCGATTTTCCGCCTTGGAGTTGGATGACCATTTAAAACGATTTTCCCCAGTCGGAGCTCGTTCGGGGGTTGTTTTGAATGCGGCACAAATCCTCGGGTCTCACACAATCAGCGACACCACAGCTGCTTCCGCTAACAAGATTTAGCAATCATTCTGAGGGGTTAGCGGTGGGTTAAAATCCACATAAGAGTTTCCACTCCCAGGCCCAATCTCATACAACAACAAGTGACAGAAAATGGTTACCAGAAGTAACAGTACAGATATACAACAGAGCAAACTGTAGAAATCTATGAGAATCAATAGGACTTAACATACAGAATCAGGTTGTCACCTTGCTACAGTGTTCACAGTGTAAAACGTAAACGGTGTTGCCAAGTTGATAGTATACAGATACAGCTGACGAGAGCAGAGCAAACTGTATACATACTGAATGTGAGTTTAACGAAAGAGATACTCTTAAACTTAAAAACCAAAGATGGTGTAGACCAAGTGGATTCCATACACCAGCATCAAATCCCAAGTGTCCGTGCTTTAAAGACTCTTACCTACCTACAGTACAAGACATAATCCCAAAGTCAATAGATTGGCTATCTGGGGCCAAGGTAATATGCACCCCTCCTGTCTCAGCCCCCAGTATTTATGCTGCAGTAGTTTATGTGTCGGGGGGCTAGGGTCCGTCTGTTATATCTGGAGTATTTCTTCTCTTATCTGGTGTCCTGTGTGAATTTAAGTATGCTCTCTCTAATTATCTCTTTCTTTCTTTTTTCTTCTTCTCTCTCTCTCTCTCGGAGGACCTGAGCATTAGGACCATTCCTCAAGGCCTACCTGGCCTGATGACTCCTTGATGTCCCGAGTCCACCTGGCCGTGCTGCTTCTCCAGTTTCAACTGTTATGCCTGTTTTATGAACATTTTAAAATCTTGTCCATGTTCTGTTATAATCTGCACCCGGCACAGCCAGAAGAGGACTGGCCACCCCTCACAGCCTGGTTCCTCTCTAGGTTTCTTCCTAGGTTTTGGCCTTTCTAGGGAGTTTTTCCTAGCCACCGTGCTTTTACACCTGCATTGCTTGCTGTTTGGGGTTTTAGGCTGGGTTTCTGTACAGCACTCTGTGATATCAGCTGATGTAAGGGGGGCTTTATAAATAAATTTGATTTGATTTGATGTCCCAGAGTACCAGTGTTTCATTGAATGTTGATGATTCAATATGGCAGGGGAGAGCTGGGACAGAGATGGCCCTCCTCGCTTAGGTCAAACAGCCGAGGAGGACTCAGAGAGTAAGGTGAACTGGCTTCCCCACTAATTAGAGCACTGGAATTCAAGTGGCACACATCCGTCTGTAGAGAAGAGGATCCCAAGTCAGCCACTTAAACCAGATGGCTCAGAGAAGATGACCCTCACTGTAACTAGTTAAGACAACAACGACCCAACACCATCTTCACAATTTTACAGGAACTCAGACTTTTTTCCTCTTTAAAAGTCACTGATGTTACATTTGGCCAGAAATTTGAGTTAATGAAAATCGTGAGGTTTCCTATCTGGCCATACACAGACAGGCAGGCCCATGTGAGAAACATCTTTCAGGAACACCCTGAGATGTCAGACAGTATCATCTCTTGAGCAGTTTGAATTCAATTCCAAATCCATATTTCATGAACAGAGTTTGAAAAAGACAAACAAGACAAACAAAGACTTGTATCCAGGCATCATTTCACCGCTGGATTTCCGTGTCTGTCTCTGCTCTGCCGGTTTGTTTTCAACACAGAGCATCAGTAAGTTTACAGCGCATTGATGGTTGGTGCCCAGGGTCCAATTACAATGGAGAAAGCTGAATTGTGTTAAACGCCACAATGTAGAGAGACAGTGCCTTCCCACATGGCTTGAAGTGGTAGCTTGCTGTGGCAGAGTTAGATTCTGAGCACCACAGCTTATAGTGTACAGTACCCATTGGATAAAATAAATCTATAAATAACAAATATGGATTATGTTTAATGTCCTGAGTTCACTGGAGAGAATAATTGGAAAGTAAAACACATTGTGCTTTATTGATCAGGAAATGTACACTTTTAGTGTATTTGAGGATTAAAAAGGATTCTGAAGTTTGTAATTTCCCACTTGAAATTTCAGACTTGATTTTCCCTTACAAAAAAACATATCAAACCCTACAAAAATATAAATGAATTATAATCCACATAATAATTCACATTTCCTGTCGCTGCAGGATTATTTTCCAGCTGTAGCAAAGTGGTTCAAATTAAGATCCTACATCTGTATAGCATGGTCTGTGGTGGTGGGGTTAGGGCCAATGGGGGCCACTGATTGGCTGAATACCCCGGGTGCAAGGTGGTTGGAGTTGTCAACAAAGCAGCATGACAGAAATAGTTTTCGAACTACCGGTAGTTTCTTTGAGAAGATATGTAAATCGGTCTTTACAACAGCAGAAATACACATATTTCACTTTTGCATGTCAAAAACCGAATGACCACTGCTGCACATGCTGCCATCTATTCTCACGTGCAGAAGTAAGCAGTCTGGCGCGAGAGACATATTGGGAGGGAGACTAGAGCATACCCAGAAGTTCTAACTAAATGCACATTTGAGCACCCCAGAACAGTACATTTCCTGTGTGCTGTTATAATGTATGCTAGCAGTTCCCCCTCATAGCAAATAGCTGGCAAAACAAACCAAGCAAGGTTTGCACGGCCTAAATGTGCCCGTGGAGGCAAAGCTGTGGCTGCTGGAGGTCACTGAGGCAGAGTCGTAAGTAACTGAACAGCTTGTTTTGAACAATATATTTTTAACAGGAAAATGTACACATGTACACAAACCCTAATTGGCGGGCTGCCGCTGGTTGGGGCAGTGGCACACACATCCATGGTGTTAGGGAAGAGTGAAAAACGTACATTTTCCTGTGTTTTATATATATTTTCACACGAGGATGGAATAATTCTTGGAAATTGTGAAAATTATGATATTGCCCTTTTAATGTTAGAGCTGCTTAAAATGGCCGCCTGAAATTTCTGCCTGTTTTGGTGGGATGGAGTTTTGGCCTGCCTGGTGACATCATCAGGTGGTAAATTAGTTACTAGACCAAAAATAAATAGTTCCAAACCTCCCTGACAACAACAGCTAGTTTTCAGTTTTCCCCCTCCCCACTCAGACCACTCCCACACAGTCCTAGCAAAATTCTTGCTTGAGAAATGGCTCTTTGCTAAGAGGCATTTTTATATAATTTAAAAAGAAAATAATTACAGTAAGGTACTTAATTTTTCTCAGACTGATTTGATATTGAGATAAAAATGGCTGCATTTGACCTTAAAAACATGAATCAGTTCTGCTCCGTAGACCTTAAACCGTAGACCTTTCTCAATATGCATACTACTGTGCTCCGAGTATGCAAAACGGAGCACGTAGGGCACTTCTCGGATGTGTACTCAGCTTGTACACATTTCGAAGCAGGCATCAATACAAGCTTAAACAGTATGCACAGTATGTGACTTGCTCTATCATAGTCAATCACATTGACCCCAAAACACATTTGTAGTTGTATACAATGCTGCAAAAAGGAGAATGTTAGCTTCCTTATGAGACCAACATGACCTCTCTACTCCAACATGATCTCTCCACGCAGTCAAAGTTTGCAGTTACTTTTAAGACATTTATTCAAATAATAACAACTATTTACTTAATACAAAACAGAATACATGAAATCCATTGACATGAGTGCCCATGTTATTTTTCGACACTCACTCACATACACACACACACACACACACACACATGTTGTCGCACACACACGTGCACGTACATACATACACGTGCACATTCATATGTGTACGTGTGTACGGGCACATATTTGTACACTGTGGCAACCCAGGGGGCCAGCAGGGAGCTACAAAGGAAGGAGCAGGATCTTGGTCAGCTCCAGATGGCTAGAAGGGCCAAGGTGAGTCAGCACCATGGACAGCTCTACAGGCACCAACTGGGGCTGGTGATTCAACACCAATACTACCCAGTCCAGGTGCGGTAAACAATTGGCACCTGGAATTGGTCCCACCTGTCCCTTGTTACGCCAAATGGGTATAAGTAGAGGTGCAGTCACTCGGGCACTTGGGCAGAGGGTACGCCTAGACCCCAGAAGAACCCGGAGTGAGTATGATAAGAACCTCGATCAGACGCCAAAGAAGATACTAGGCAATGTTTGACTCACCTGTCACTCTCTCTTCCTTTTCTTTGCCCCCAAAGGAAGAGGACCCACCTGGCGCAAGTTGAGAGCAAGTATTGAAACCCCCACTCATCACTCTCTCTCTCTCTTAATTAGTTCATTAACACAGGCGGTCCGAGAATCCGCCACGGCGGACACAGAGTGACCCACCCGTTACCTGAGAGGCCTTTCAGTTGTATTTCTCCCCTCCCTGTTCCCCCAAACCTTTTATTAAAGAACAACTTTTGGGTTGAGCACTGCAAAATGGTCTCAGAAAATACTATTTAAATGTCTGTTGTGATCCATAACTGTCTAAATCCTGTTTGCCCAGGGTTACTGGCTAACCTTATGGCAGTGATGTCATTCTGTATAGCTAGCTAGCTGCGACTATTGGATCTAAATACAGTAGATCTAGACTCTTTAACAATTGATAAGGTATATGATTTACATTAGAACTCCTGAAATCCATCAAGTTTGAGAATAGATTTAATTCTTAGTTTTTTGTGATCTTTAGCCTTTAGTCATTTTCCTGGCTGGCGACGCTGCTCCCTTGGCTGTGAGCCAGTCCTATCTTGATCTGATAGTCACTCCTGGGGCTGTAATGACATTTTGCCAATCACAGCCCAGTCCAACACCAGAGGGAGTACAGGGACACAGGTTCAATCTAAATGAGAAGCCATACCTTCACTCCATTTAGAGAGTAGAACTCTTTAAATACATCACGTTGATATCGCATTGATTTTGCTGTTGTATCGCTGTTTTCATCATTATTGTCATCATTGTCATTATCATCATTATATTAGGAATCGTCATTACCATTTCTAAAGCATCTTCAATGTCAAGATGTCATTGTAATATCTTCAGTACCAGTCAAAAGTTTGGACACAACTACTCATTCCAGGGTTTTTCTTTATGTTTACTATTTTCTACATTGTAGAATAATAGTGAAGACATCACAACTATGAAATAACACATTTGGAATTATGTAGTAACCAAAAAATGTTTAAACAAATATAGATTTTATATTTGAGATTCTTCAAATAGCCACCCTTTGCTTTGATGACAGCTTTGCACACTCTTGGCATTCTCTCAACCAGCTTCATCTGGAATGCTTTTCCAACAGTCTTGAAGGAGTTCCCACATATGTTGTGCACTTATTGGCTGCTTTTCCTTCACTCTGCGGTCCGACTCATCCCAAACCATCTCAATTTGGTTGAGGTTGGGTGATTGTGCTTTTACTCTAAAAGGTCAAAGGTAATGAAGTACCACAGGAGTAGGCAGTGCTTATCAAATGTAAAATGTATGCTTTCTCCACAAATTCTCGTTCTAATAAGAATGTACTTGAGAATGCCCTTGAAGAACGTACTCGAAGCATGTAGTATGCATATTGAGAAACACCCCTTATCTAATCTCCATAGGATTTCAGGGTCTCAGAGCCATAGAGCAAAAGCCACACCCACACACGTTTATACACGTTTGAGTGTATTCTTGTGTGCATGTCTACGTGTTGAAAAGAGAGATGAGATGATAAGAAAGGGAGAGGCAGGGAGAGAGTGCTGGTGTCAAGAGGAACGGAGAGGCTGAAGAGATAAAGAGAGATGATGGTTCCTATATCAAGCATTCTGTCACGCCCTGATCTGTTTCACCTGTCTTTGTGCTTGTCTCCACCCGCCTCCAGGTGTCGCCCATCTTCCCACTTATCCCCTGGGTACTTGTACCTGTGTTCTCTGTTTGTCTGTTGCCAGTTCATCTTGTTTGTCAAGACAACCAGCGGTTTGGCTCAGCTCCTGCTTTTCCCCAATCACTCTTTTCTCGCCCTCTTGGTTTTGACCCCTGCCTGTCCTGACTCTGAGCCCGCCTGCCTGACCACTCTGCCTGCCCCTGACCCTGAGCCTGCCTGCCGTCCTTTACTTTTGCCCCTACTCTGGATTACCGACCTCTGCCTGCCTTGACCTGTTGTTTGCCTGCCCCTGTTGCTGTAATAAACATTGTTACTTCAACACAGTCTGCATTTGGGTCTTTCCTGAAACGCGATACCTTCTGGTCCAACCTTATACATTTTATTTATTCTAGATATGTTCTCAGGGCAGGGAATGACATGGAGCCTTCATTCCCCTAAAAATGACCCAGTTCAGCTATATAGTGTACACAAGAGAGCTGGATTCAGGCCAGAGGGAAGTCACGGTTACATAATGATTCACTGCCCCTGATCCACAGATTTATTCTACCGACCAAGGCAACTCACTCATGACACAACACAATGATATTCAAGGGTCTGCCCCGTAACCAGGGTTGGGGAGTAACTAATTACATGTAATATGATTATATATTTTTTTACTGCAACCAGCAAAAATATTGTAATCGGATTACAGATACTTTTGAAAAACTAGATGATTACTTTTTGGGATTACTTTTAAATTCAGAAAGGATGTTTGCAAAATACATTGTGACACCTTTCTGTTTCCTCAATAACGTTCAATTCAGCATTGACAAAAAGTGCAAGTTTAAGTTTGTGCCACTTGAGCAAGTCTGACGACAAGTCAGAGACCACTATGACACACCAAAAGCGTTTGGATCTTTTTTGTCTTCTTCTAATGTGTATTGAAAGTAATCCAAAAGTAACTGAAAGTAATCAGATAACAACAACACACTGATAGCCAATACAGAGGGCTAGACGGTCAAGATAGACCATCTGACTGAACAGTGATCAACATCAATTAGCTCTCAGTCTGTTCTGATTGTCTCTGTCTTTCTGACACTCTGTTCATTCCATTCTCACTCTCTCTTAAACTGCAGTCCAGTTAGTGCCTGTTCACTGTCACAAGGAAAGTCGTGAGAAGTTGTACGGTGTTCTGTTTCTGACTCCATAGAGCAAGCTAAGATTTACACCTACTTGGTAGGTACTATAGTATAATATAATACTGGCTAGATTCTGGAAGGTCAGATTGATGGGTAGGTATGCAGTGTCCTAGGCCAGGCTTTGGTACAATTAGTAAAGGCTCTGCTAAGGGAGGGAGGTGGTAGGAAATCTGAACTCAGTTGATGCTCCTCTACAAGGCAAAACAGTGAAAGCACAGCATATCTTTAACATGGATGTTCTTGCCTTACCTTCTACAGAGTTGTCTATCATACCAGTCAGTATTTCCTTCCCACAGCATGTCTCACAGATCAAATTATCCCTTTTTAAAAACAAGACCTCCCTGTCCTCCCCTCTTCCCTATCCCCAGAACATCCCAGAGAGAGATCACAATTCCTAATTCAATCAACGGAGCCCTCCACCTAATGTAGTCATGGAGAATATTTACCAAATGAGAGAGCTGACCTTAGAGGCATGTGTTTAGGGAGATGGAATCATGGCAGTCGGCACACTATCGCTTACTATTTAAATCACACTGAAGACTTTGTGTCAGGTTAAAAAAATATATACATACAGTACATTCACAAAGGTGACAAAAGTGGAGATACAGTATATTCATGTATGATTAAGTCATGGGCATTTCCATGGTAAAAGTTAGAGTTGAATGGTTAGAGTTGTATGGTTTGTTAAACTTTTAAATCAATGGTTCTTGTTTGGCATACGTTTTAAAGCGAAACATCTGAGTCTCAGCGTAATTCCGTTACCAAGGAATTGCCCTCATGTCAGTTAACTTAAATATAAGTTAGATACAGGGATTCATTCAAGCATTCACATAACTGACAAATTCCTCCTGAATTCTATAAAAACCCAGCCATAGAGATCCTATTAAATTACTAGGGGGCTAATATATAAGGGCATCCATGTAAAAGGACCCATGAGCAGCAACATGTGAAGTTCATATGAGCATGTCAAATATGGTGTCAAATGAAAGGGAAGAGTCTATATTTTTGAGAAACTAAGGCATATACAGTGCATTCGGAAAGTTTTCAGACCCCTTGACTTTTATCCCCATTTTGTTATGTTACAGACTTATTCTAAAATTAATTAAATAGTTGTTTTCCCATCATCAATCTACACACAATACCACATAATTACAAAGCAAAAACAAAAAAAATGTAAATATCACATTTACATATGTATTTTCAGACACTTTACTCAATACTTGGTTGAAGTGTGATAGTATAATGGCACCGGAGGGGATGGCTGTTGTGTTATGGGCTCCTAACCAACTGTGCTGTTTTGTTAGTTTTTTCGTTTGTAACTCATTTGGTACATAATGTTGCTGCTACCGTCTCTTATGACAGAAAATAGTTTCTGGACATCAGAACAGTGATTACTCACCTCGAACTGGACAAAGATTTTTTCTTTAATGAGTCCGACGCGAAGGATATAGACAAGACAAGGCCGAAATCTCCATCATCAGTGTGAAGAAAAGACAGAGAAAAAGTGGGAGGAGGGCGGGGTGCCTTGTAAAAATGTGCAGACGAGTAGGTAAACCACCACTACCCTCCGTATTATTGGCGAACGTGCAATCATTGAAAAATAAACTGGACGAACTACGATTAAGACTATCCTACCAACGGGACATTAAAAGTAATATCTTATGTTTCAACGAGACGTGGCTGAACGACGACACGGATAATATACAGCTGGCTGACTTCTCCACGTCTGCTAAGTGTGTGTCTATTCTTCAATAACTGCTGGTGTGCGATGTCTAATATTAAAGAAGTCTCGAGGTATTGCTTGCTTGAGGTAGAATACCTCGTGATAAGTTGTAGACCACACTATCTACCAAGAGAGTTTTCATCTATATTATTCGTAGCCGTCTATTTACCACCACAAACCGATGCTGGCACCGCACTCAACGAGCTGTATAAGGCCTCATCAACAAGCGGCGCTCCTAGTAGCCGGGGACTTTAATGCAGGCAAACTTAAATCATTTTTATCTCATTTCTACCAGCATGTCACATGTGCAACCAGAGGCGAAAAAAACTCTAGACCACCTTTACTCCACACACAGAGACGCATACACAGCTCTCCCTCGCCCTCCATTTGGCAAATCTGACCATTATTCTATCCTCCTGATTCCTGCTTACAAGCACAAACTAAAGTAGGAAGTACCAGTGACTCGCTCAATACGGAAGTGGTCATTAGATGCAGATGCTACACTACAGAACTGTTTTGCTAGCACAGACTGGAATATGTTCCGGGATTCATCCAATGGCATCGAGGAGTAAACCATCTCAGTCACCGGCTTCATCAATAAGTGCATCGACGACGTCATCCTGAAGGGGTTAAACCAAGGCCTCATACCTTTTAAAGGGTTAATAAACTGTGTTATGAAAAACTGTAAGGCATCCTCTTCAGGTGACCTCTGTGTGTGTGTTAACACCTGTTTTGAATGTTGTGCCCTTAAGACACTATCAGAAGGCGGAAACCGCCTACGCTCATACTTCTCCTGTCTGAGCCCCACCGTGGCTATCTGAGGTTCTGAGAATATGACTGCTTTTCTGAGAACACAAGGCTGCCACAGGCCTGATGAAAACAGCCACCTGTCAGACGATGCTTACTCGTTCACCTTGTTATGACCCTATACTTTTGATGAAAGGTCAAGTTTCGGTCAAACCCACTTCTGAGTTTTAATTGCTGACAAGATGGTTGTTGCTTTCAGGGAGAGGTTAGATTTATTAAAATGTTGTTGCCAGGGAAGGTCACGCAAGGAGGACTGGGGAGGCTATATGAGTTACAGGATGTCTTAGACACTTTGCAGAACCTGGGGAGAGCTATCATATACTGTACTCTGTACCAACTTCTGCCTACAATTGTATTACTAAAGGAGAATTTTAATACTTAAACAGTCTGTATTTCCTTTATACTACCAATATATAAGTTTGATAATTATATATACCTGATCATCTGTTGAAGAAATTGACCAATAGTCCACACAGTGACTGTAAATACATTTCCCAACCAGAAGCCATGGGTTACAGGCAACATCCTCACCGAGCTAAAGGCTAGAGCTGCCGTTTTCAAGGAGTGGGACACTAATCCGGACGCTTATAATAAATCCTGCTATGCCCTCAGCCAAACCATCAAACAGGCAAAGCGTCAATATAGAACTAAGATTGAATCCTACCACACCAGCTCTGATGCTCGTTGGATGTGGCAGGGCTTGAAAAAGATTATGGACTCAAAAGGGAAACTCAGCCGAGAGCTGCCCAGTGATGCGAGCTGTGTGATCACGCTCTCCATAGACGATGTGAGCAAGACCTTTAATTGGTTCGGACCGACCAAATCTGGTCTTGTTTGGGGGCGGAGCTCATAAAAATAATACCCAGTGTGAAGAATAATACCCAAATATAAGAGGATATTGCATATTTCTACCTTTGTGTACCTATTTAGAATACATCACCATGAACAGATTATACATTTCTGTATAGTACAGATCAGGAACCCATGATGAAATTATGTTAATGAAATTCTGTTAACAGTTGTAAATCCACTTCACTTACTGCAGTTCAATAAACTAAAGACATTTTTTCAAGTCAAGGTGTCATGTCATAGCTGACACCCCATTCTTTCTGCAGACATCTTTGAATCTTAATTCGAAGCAATTATTTAACCGAGGTTTAAGAAAACATGGTCATATAAAAACTGTTACCAAACTTTGCATCTGCACAGTTGTCCAGTAAATGTGTTTTTGTAAAATGTTCAGTGTAAATTGTTAAAATGAGTCCTTGTGCATAGAGTTGTATGGTTTGTTAAACTTTGTGATCAATGGTTTAACTTTGGCATACATTTTAAAGTGAAGAGTCTCAGCGCAATTCAGTTACTGTGGAATTGCCCATAAACCTTCAAAGTTCCAGAATGGTATAATAATGGCAGCCATTTTGGTCAGAGAAATCAAAACTAGTATAATTGGAATGAATGGCAGTAGGCATAGGTGATGAAAGTAAGACGTGATATCAAAAATTGTAGATTGATGAGGATTTATTTTTTAAATCAATTTTAGAATAAGGCTGCAACGTAACAAAATGTGGAAAAAGTCAAGGGGTCTGAATTCTGAATACTTTACGAATGCACTGTATATGTTTAGACTTTGACATTTTACAATCTAAGGTAACACCAGGTAATTTAGTCTCCTCAACTTGTTCATCAGCCACACCATTCATTACCATATTCAGCTGAGGTCTAAAACCTAGGGAAAGATTGGTTCCAAATACAATGCTCTTAGTTTTAGAGATGTTCAGGACCAGTTCATTACTGGCCACCCATTCCAAAATGTACTGAAACTCTTTGTTATGGGTTTCAGTGACTTCATTATCTGTGGTTGCTGATGCGTATATTGTTGAAACCACAGCATACATGGACACATGCTTTGTTTAATGCCAGTGGCAGGTCATTGGTAAAAATAGAAACGAGAAGTAGGCCTAGTGAGCTGCCCTGTGGTACACCACACTTTGCATGTTTGACATTATAGAAGCTTCCATTATTAAAGAAAACCCTCTGAGTTATATTAGATCGATAGCTCTGTATCCACGATATGGCAGAGGTTGAAAAGCCATAGCACATACATTTTCTCAACAACAGTTATGGTCAATAATATCAAAGGCTGTAATGAAATCGAACAGCACAGGTCCCACAATCTTCTTATCAATTTCATTCAACCAATCATCATTCATTTGTGTCAGTGCAGTACATGTTGAGTGCCCTTCTCTATAAGCATGTTAAAACGTTAATTTGTTTACAGAGAAATAGCATTGCATTTGGTCACTAGAGAGACCAATAAAACTACTGAGGCTGTCATGCTGGACTTTCTGGCCAGCCGTCTCAATTTCCACCATGTCCCTGAGGTAAACCTAACTGAACACACCAGATAGGACTAATGTACAGCGGGGTCCCTAACTGTTGACGTAACTTAGATGAGTGCCACACTATCTGGAGTGTTTTCTTAATGGGTCTGAAATGGGAGCAATCAAGACCCGTCTCTCCCCAGCCTCTCATATGAAACCCATCTTCTCCTAATGACACCAAATTAACTTGTGATTCATGCCCACAGAGCTGATGTATTATACACACACAAACAGTATCAATATCAATCAGTATTAACGTACAGCCAGACTTGTGATGATACAACCATTCATCATTCATTAATTACACTATGTGCTATGCAAGATCAAACTGATGATGTAAAGAACAATCTATACCATAAAAATATATCCAAGATTTTACTGAGTTACAGTTCAATTGAAATGAATTAATTAGGCCCTAATTTATGGATTTCACATGACTGGGCAGGGGCGCAGCCATGGGTGGGCATAGGCCCAACCACTGGGGAGCCAGGCCCAGGCCCAGACAATCAGAATTAGTTTTCCCCACCAAAACGGCTTTATTACAGACAGAAATACTCCTTAGTACCCCCCCTCCTAAGATGATCCTGCAGGTGAAGAAGTTGGATGTCCTGGGCTGGTGTGATTACACGTGGACTGTGGTTGTGAGGCCAGTTGGATGTACTGCCAGATTCTCTAAAATTACATTGGAGGTGGCTTATGGTAGAAACATTTACATAAAATTCTATGGCAACAGCTCTGGTGGGCATTCCTGCAGTCAGCATCCCAATTGCACACTCCCTTAAAACTTGAGACATCTGTGGCATGGTCTTGTGTGACAAAACTGCACATTTTAGAGTGGTCTCTTATTGTCCCCAGCACAAGGTTGCACCTGTGTGATGATCATGCTGTTTAATCAGCTTCTTGATATGCCATACCTTTCAGTTGAATGGATTATCTTGGCAAAGGAGAAATACTCACTAACAGAGATGTAAACAAATGTGCACAACATTTTTGAGAAATAAGCTTTTAGTGCGAATGAAACATTCAGATCTTTTATTTCAGCTCATGAAACATGGGAGACGAACACTTAATATGTTGCGTTTATATTTTTGTTCACTATAGTAGAACCACTAATGTAACTGAGCTGCTATAAAGTTACTATAGTTGCTGACTACCCCGCACCACAAGGGTTATTGCTACGAGAGAAACAATTGTTTTTCTTTTAGTAAGCTTAGTAGCTAACGCAGGTCTGGGCCCGTGTCCACAAAACGTCTCAGAAAAGCTCCTAGGAATCCTGTTAAAACCTGTTTAAAGACGAAAAGACTCCCAGCTCAGAGTAGGTTTTAGGATGATGTTAAGACACTGCAGACAAACTCTGAGCCAGGAGTATAATCAACTCACAAAAGTTTATATCAGCTGGTAATCAAGATAGTTGGAGGTACCTGTAAAGATAGTGATGGTCGCTCATTGACCAAGTTGCAAATTAATTACCAATCGTGATGAGGCATCGCCAGCTGTGAACAGAAAAACATGGTGAATAAGACTGTACATCAAATGTTGTAAAGTTACACTCTTAACTGGTCATGAGGTCATGAGGTCTTCTAAATATCTGTCACCTAGGTGGAAGTCAGGTAGTCTAGCGGTTAGAGCATTGGGCCAGAAACCGTAAGGTTGCTGGTTTGGAATACACGAGCCGTGAAGGTGAAGAATCTGTCAGTGACCACATTTTCATGCGCACATTATTCCAAATAGTAGATATCCTGCTCACAAGTACCCATGAATAAACAGAATATTCCTAATTTAAGTTCATATGGGCTAAATGGAATAGTAATTGAAATATGGACACTGACTGTTGGCTTATAACCTCTCACATGTAGTGTAATATAATTTGAACTCTTACAACAAATGTTAATTTTGTCTCAGGAACAGGAGTGGATAAATATTTCTTTCTTTCAGCATCCCTTGAGAAAATGTGAATACGCATGTAATGTGTTATCTTTGACACTGCTATCAGAAACGTATTTCATGTTTTCTCAGTTTTCATTTCCTTAAAACTGGTCAAACTGATGACATTTGGAAATTTTACATAGGACCACTATTCCACTATTTTGGAGATATTGTGTTTTTCTTCCTAGTCCCTAAACTAAACAGGCAACTTTACTGGTGTTAACTAGATTACTAACGCATTTCTTCTATCGATGTAAGTCATTATTCTGAGGAGCACTACTTTATAGTCTTCTGGGGCAACAAGTTATGAAAGAAGAGAAGCCGCATGTGTCTAACTACAATGCATTCGGAAAGAATTCATACCCCTTCACTTTTTCCACATTTTGTTACGTTACAGCCTTATTGTAAAATTGATGAAATAGTTTTTTCCCCCATTATCAATATACACACAATACCCCATAATGACAAAGCAAAAACGGGTCTTTAGAATTTTTTGCAAATGTATATTTTTTTTTATCACATTTACATACTGTAAGTATTCAGACCCTTTATATCTTTGGAAGATATTACAGCCTCAAATCATCTTGAGTATGATGCTACAAGCTTGGCACACCTGTATTTTGGGAGTTTCTCCCATTGTTTTCTGCAGATCCTCTCAAGCTCTGCCAGGTTGGATGGGGAGCTATTTTAAGGTCTCTCCAGAGATGTTCGATTGGGTTCAAGTCCGGGTTCTGGCTGGACATTCAGAGACTTGTCCTGAAGCCACTCCTGTGCTGTCTTAGCTGTGTACTTAGGGTTGTTTTCCTGTTGGAAGGTGAACCTTCGCCCCAATCTGAGGTCCTGAGCGATCTGGAGCAGGTTTTCATCAAGATGGCGTAGCAGTGCAGACGTGTTTTTGTTTGTCCCCTCGTGTACTTTGTATTTTTCGTCTTTTTTGTATATATTTCAATTTTATTTTCAATCTCTTTTCCATTTTTATATTAAATATACCTTCCTGTAACCCGCCTCACCCATTGTGTTACCTAACCGCTATTGTTTTAGACCTTTTTAGACTGTTAGCCACCGCTAGCGGCCTTTAACCTACTGCACAGACACCAGCCTTTTTTTAGCCCGGATAATACTCGCCAGCCTACCACCATCGGACTGTTTCTCCACCACAACGCCGGATCCCTGCCGTAAACCCTGGACCACTACACCTGATCTCCACAGCTAGCTAGCTGCCACCGAGTGGCTATCGCCCCTGCCCCGGAGCCAACTCCAGCTAGCCGCGACCCAGACGCATCTCCCCCGGCCTGCTTCAATAATACCTCTCTCGCCATCTGGCTTGGTTCCCTCTCGTCACGACGCCCCGTCGTACCACCTCGACTGGTCTGCGGACTATTACTCCATCCGCTCTGCCTGCAACCGGCCTCCGTCGGACGTCGGATCAGACGGTTTTACCAACCACGGCCTGCTAACTCTTAAATTTAAACGCCGTGTCTCCTGCGTGCCGGCGTAGTAACGACTACCTCGTGGCTTCCCTGCCCCATCTATTGCTGTTCACTGGACCCTATGATCACTCGGCTACATAGCTGATGCCTGCAGGACTATTCATTAATCACGGTACTCCATTCTGTTTATTTGTATTTATTTATTTTATTTATCTGTCAGCCCCAGCCGTGTACTCAGGCCCTGTGTGTTGCTAACCAACCCTCTGCCCATTCATCGCCAGTTTTACCTGTTGTTGTTGTCTTAGCTGACTAGCCTTGCGGTATTACCCGTTGTTGTCCTAGCTAGCTCTCCCAACCAACACCTGTGTTTGCTTTATGCCTTGCTTTATGTCTCTCTCAAGTGTCAGTATGCCCTGTTTACTGTTGTTTAGGGTAGTTATCATTGTGTTAGTTTACAGTGGAGCCCCTAGGCCGACTATACATGCCTCAGATTCCTCCTTTGTCCCACCTCCCACACATGCGGTGACTTCACCCAGCATTACCAGCACCTCCAGAGATGCAACCACTCTTATCATCACTCAGTGCCCGGGCTTACCTCCACTGTACTCTCACCCCGCCATACCCCTGTCTGCACATTATACCCTGAACCTATTCTACCACGCCCAGAAATCTGCTCCTTTTATTCTCTGTTCCCAACGCACTAGACGTCCTGTTCTGATAGCCTTTAGCCGTACCCTCATCCTGCTCCTCCTCTGTTCCTCGGGTGATGTTAGAGGTAAACCCAGGCCCTGTAGCCCCCAGCACCACACCTATTCCCAGGCCCCAGGCACTCTCTTTTGTTGACTTCTGTAACCGTAAAAGCCTCGGTTTCATGCATGTTAACATCAGAAGCCTCCTCCCTAAGTTTGTTTTACTCACTGCTTTAGCACACTCCGCCAACCCTGATGTCCTGGCCGTGTCTGAATCCTGACTTAGGAAGGCCACCAAAAATTCTGAGATTTCCATACCTAACTACAACATTTTCCGCCAAGATAGAACTGCCAAAGGGGGAGGAGTTGCAATCTATTGCAGAGATAGCCTGCATAGTTCTGTCATACTTTCCAGATCTATGCCCAAACAGTTCGAACTTCTAATTCTAAAAATGTATCTCTCCAGAAATAAGTCTCTCACTGTTGTCGCCTGCTATAGACCCCCCTCAGCTCCCTGCTGTGCCCTGGACTCCATATGTGAATTGATTGCCCCCCATCTATCTTCAGAGTTCGTTCTGTTAGGTGACCTAAACTGGGATACAGTGGGGCAAAAAAGTATTTAGTCAGCCACCAATTGTGCAAGTTCTCCAACTTAAAAAGATGAGAGAGGCCTGTAATTTTCATCATAGGTACACTTCAACTATGACAGACGAAATGAGAAAAAGAAATCCAGAAAATCACATTGTAGGATTTTTTATTTATTTATTTGCAAATTATGGTGGAAAATAAGTATTTGGTCAATAACAAAAGTTTATCTCAATACTTCAATGCCCTTGCTGATGGAAGGAGGTTTTCACTCAAAATCTCACAATGCATGGCCCCATTCATTCTTTCCTTTACACGGATCAGTCGTCCTGGTCCCTTTGCAGAAAAACAGCCCCAAAGCATGATGTTTCCACCCCCATGCTTCACAGTAGGTATGGTGTTCTTTGGATGCAACTCAGCATTCTTTGTCCTCCAAACACGACGAGTTGAGTTTTTACCAAAAAGTTATATTTTGGTTTCATCTGACCATATGACATTCTCCCAATCCTCATCTGGATCATCCAAATGCTCTCTAGCAAACTTCAGACGGGCCTGAACATGTACTGGCTTAAGCAGGGGGACACGTCTGGCACTGCAGGATTTGAGTCCCTGGCGGCGTAGTGTGTTACTGATGGTAGGCTTTGTTACTTTGGTCCCAGCTCTCTGCAGGTCATTCACTAGGTCCCCCCGTGTGGTTCTGGGATTTTTGCTCACCGTTCTTGTGATCATTTTGACCCCACGGGGTGAGATCTTGCGTGGAGCCCCAGTTCGAGGAAGATTATCAGTGGTCTTGTATGTCTTCCATTTCCTAATAATTGCTCCCACAGTTGATTTCTTCAAACCAAGCTGCTTACCTATTGCAGATTCAGTCTTCCCAACCTGGTGCAGGTCTACAATTTTGTTTCTGGTGTCCTTTGACAGCTCTTTGGTCTTGGCCATAGTGGAGTTTGGAGTGTGACTGTTTGAGGTTGTGGACAGGTGTCTTTTATACTGATAACAAGATCAAACAGGTGCCATTAATACAGGTAACGAGTGGAGGACAGAGGAGCCTCTTAAAGAAGAAGTTACAGGCCTGTGAGAGCCAGAAATCTTGCTTGTTTGTATGTGACCAAATACTTATTTTCCACCATAATTTGCAAATAAATTCATTAAAAATCCTACAATGTGATTTTCTGGATTTTTTTCCCTCATTTTGTCTGTCATAGTTGAAGTGTACCTATGATGAAAATTACAGGCCTCTCTCATCTTTTTAAGTGAGAGAACTTGCACAATTGGTGGCTGACTAAATACTTTTTTGCCCCACTGTATGCTTAACACCCCGGCAGTCCTACAATCTAAGCTAGATGCCCTCAATCTCACACAAATCATCAAGGAACCCACCAGGTACAATCCTAAATCTGTAAACATGGGCACCTTCATAGACATTATCCTGACCAACTTGCCCTCCAAATACACCTCTGCTGTTTTCAATCAGGATCTCAGCGACCACTGCCTCATTGCCTGCATCCGCTATGGGCCCGCGGTCAAACGACCACCCCTTATCACTGTCAAACGCTCCCCTAAAACACTTCTGTGAGCAGGCCTTTCTAATCGACCTGGCCCGGGTATCCTGGCAGGATATTGACCTCATTCAGTCGAGGATGCCTGGTCGTTCTTTAAAAGCAACTTCCTCACCATCTTAAATAAGCATGCCCCTTTCAAAAGATGTAGGACTAAGAACAGATACAGCCCTTGGTTCACTCCAGACCTGACTGCCCTTGACCAGCACAAGAACATCCTGTGGCGGACTGCTATTGCATCGAATAGTCCCCCGCGATATGCAACTGTTCAGGGAAGTCAGGAACCAATACACGCAATCAGTCAGGAAAGCAAAGGCTAGCTTTTTCAAACAGAAATTTGCATCCTGTAGCTCTAACTCCAAAAAGTTTTGGGACACTGTCAAGTCCATGGAGAACAATAGCACCTCCTCCCAGCTGCCCACTGCACTGAGGCTAGGTAATACGGTCACCACCGACAAATCCATGATAATCTAAAATTTCAACAAGCATTTCTCTACGGCTGGCCATGCTTTCCTCCTGGCTACCCCAACCCTGGCCAATAACTCCGCCCCCCCTGCATCTACTTGTCCAAGCCTTCCCAGCTTCTCCTTCACCAAAATCCAGATAGCAGATGTTCTGAAAGAGCTGCAAAATCTGGACCCGTACAAATCAGCTGGACTAGATAATCTGGACCCTCTCTTTTTAAAACTATCTGCTGCCATTGTTGCAACTCCTATTACCAGTCTGCTCAACCTCTCTTTGGTGTCGTCCGAGATCCCAAAAGATTGGAAAGCTGCTGCGGTCATCCCTCTCTTCAAAGGGGTGACACCTAGACCCAAATTGCTATAGACCTATATCAATCCTGCCCTGACTCTCTAAAGTCTTTGAAAGCCTAGTTAATAAACAGATCATTGACCACTTCGAATCCCACCGTACCTTCTCCGCTGTGAAATCCGGTTTCCGAGCTGGTCACGGGTGCACCTCAGCCACGCTCAAGGTACTAAACGATATCATAACCGCCATCGATAAGAGACATTACTGTGCAGCCGTATTCATTGACCTGGCCAAGGCTTTCGACTCTGTCAATCACCACATCCTTATCGGCAGACTCAACAGCCTTGGTTTCTCTAATGATTGCCTCGCCTGGTTCACCAACTACTTTGCCGACAGAGTTCAGTGTGTTAAATCGGAGGGCCTGTTGTCCGGGCCTCTGGCAGTCTCTATGGGGGTGCCACAGGGTTCAATTCTTGGGCCGACTCTCTTCTCTGTATACATCAATGATGTCGCTCTTGCTGCTGGTGATTCTCTGATCCACCTCTATGCAGACGACACCATTCTGTATACTTCTGGCCCTTCTTTGGACACTGTGTTAACTAACCTCCAAACGAGCTTCAATGCCATTCAGCACTCCTTCCGTGGCCTCCAACTGCTCTTAAACGCTAGTAAAACCAAATGCATGCTTTTCAACCGTTCGCTGCCTGCATCCGCCCGCCTGACTAGGATCACTACCCTGGACGGCTCTGACCTAGAATACGTGGACAACTACAAATTCCTAGGTGTCTGGCTAGGGGGGCGGCAGGTAGCCTAGTGGTTAGAGCGTTGGACTTGTAACCGGAGGGTTGCAAGTTCGAATCCCCGAGCTGACAAGGAAAAAAAAATCTGTCGTTCTGCCCCTGAACAAGGCAGTTAACCCACTGTTCCCCGGGCGCCGAAGACGTGGAAGTCGATTAAGGCAGCCCCCCGCACCTCTCTGATTCAGAGGGGTTGGGTTAAATGCGGAAGACACATTTCGGTTGAAGGCATTCGGTTGTACAACTGACTAATAATGGTGACTTTGACTTTGAGACTGTAAACTCTCCTTCCAGACTCACATTAAACATCTCCAATCCAAAATTAGATCTAGAATCGGCTTTCTATTTCGCAACAAAGCCTCCTTCACTCATGCTGCCAAACTTGCACTAGTAAAAATGACTATCCTGCCGATCCTCGACTTCGGCGATGTCATCTACAAAATAGCCTCCAACACTCTACTCAGCAAACTGGATGCAATCTATCACAGTGCCATCCGCTTTGTCACCAAAGCCCCATATACTACCCACCACTGCGACCTGTATGCTCTAGTCGGCTGGCCCTCGCTACACACTCGTCGCCAGACCCACTGGCTCCAGGTCATCTACAAGTCCCTGCTAGGTAAAGCCCCGACTTATCTCAGCTCGCTGGTAACCATAGCAGCACCCACCCGTAGCACTCGCTCCAGCAGGTATATCTCACTGGGCACCCCCAAAGCCAATTCCTCTTTTGGCCGCCTTTCCTTCCAGTTCTCTGCTGCCAATGATTGGAACGAACTACAAAAATCGTTGAAACTGGAGACACTTATCTCCCTCACTAGTTTCAAGCACCAGCTGTCAGAGCAGCTCACAGATCACTGCACCTGTACATAGCCCAACCAACTAACTCATCCCCTACCATAGTCATTTATTTATCTTGCTCCTTTGCACCCCAGTATTTTTACTTTGCACATTCATCTACTGCACATTTACCATTCCAGTGTTAAATTGCTATACTGTAATTACTTTGCCACCATGGCCTATTTATTGCCTTACGTTCCTTATCTTACCTCATTTTGCACACATTGTATATAGATTTGTTTTTTTTTCCTACTGTATGTTTGTTTCACTCCATGTGTAACTCTGTGTTGTTGTATGTGTCGAACTGCTTTGCTTTATCTTGGCCAGGTCGCAGTTGTAAATGAGAACTTGTTCTCAACTTGCCTACCTGGTTAAATAAAGGTGAAATAAAAATAAATAAAATAAAAAAAGGATCTCTCTGTACTTTGTCCCTCGATCCTTCCCAGTCCCTGCCGCTGAAATCATCCCCACAGCATGATGCTGTCACCACCATGCTTCACCGTAGGGATGGTATTGGCCAGGTGATGAGCGGTGCCTGGTTTCCTCCAGACGTGATGCTTGGCATTCAGGCCAAAGAGTTCAGTCTTGGTTCTCATGGTCTGAGAATCCTTTTGGTGCCTTTTGGCAAAATCCAAGCGGGCTGTCATGTGCCTTTTTTTTTTACTGAGTATGGGCTTCCTTCTGGCCACTCTACCATAAAGGCCTGATTGGTGGAGTGCTGCAGAGATGGTTGTCCTTCTGGAAGGTTCTGCTATCTCCACAGAGGAACTCTGGAGCTCTGTCAGAGAGACCATTGGGTTCTTGGTCACCTCCCTGAACAAGGCCCTTCTCCCCCGATTGCTCAGTTTGGTTAGGTGGCCAGCTCTAGGAAGAGTCTTGGTGGTTCCAAACTTTTTCCATTTAAGAATGATGGAGGCCACTGTGTTCTTGGGGACCTTCAATGCTGCAGACATCTTTTGGTACCCTTCCCCAGATCTGTGCCGACACAATTCTGTCTCAGAGCTCTACGGACATTTCCTTCCACCTCATGGCTTGGTTTTTGCTCTGACATGCACTTTCAACAGTGGGACCTTAAATAAACAGGTATGTGGGCTTTCCAAATACGGTCCAGTATGGAGTATCAGCAAAATCAATTATTATGGAATTATGGTGGATCAAACTGTGGTAACCTACTTTTTGAAGTGATTTGTTTGACAATCAGATGAAAACCTCATCACACAACACCCATGATATCCATAACTGAGCCTGCGCAGGCCGCAAAAAACAACAGTAAACTGGATAAGATGTTTACATGCCACAGTATCCCGTCTAAAATCAGCATATCCCAGGCATCTTATCAGGGTTTCTCATAACCGGGGTCCAAGCTTTTTGGGGTTATTGTAAACAGCACATCATGTTTATATGAGTCAACTCAAAAACAGAATACTTCAGTATGCCGAATAACAACAGGACATTGGTGTGCATGTAAACATGGTCAGTGTGTCCTTGAGAAACTAAGGCACTTAACCCTAATTTGCCTCAGGGGTGCTGTACTACTATGGCTGACCCAGTAAACCAACACATTGCACTGCACCTATCATGTGTATGTGACAAAATAAATAAAAGTCTTATGACTAAAGAGGCTACAGTTGAAGTCAGAAGTTTGCATACACTTTGGTTGGAGACATTACAATTTGTTGTTCAACCACTCCACAAATTTCTTGTTAACAAACTATAGTTTTCGCAAGTCGGTTAGGACATCTACTTTGTGCATGACACAAGTAATTTTTCCAAAAATTGTTTACAGACAGATTATTTCACTTATAATTTACTGTATCACAATTCCAGTGGGTCAGAAGTACACTAAGTTGACTGTGCCTTTAAACAGCTTGGAAAAATCCAGAAAATGATGTCATGGCTTTAGAAGCTTCTGATAGGCTAATTGACATCATTTGAGTAATTTGGAGGTGTACCTGTGGATGTATTTCAAGGCCTACCTTCAAACTCAGTGCCTCTTTGATTGACATCATGGGAAAATAAAAGGAAATCAGCCAGGACCTCAGAAAAAAAGTTAAAGACCTCCACAAGTCTGGTTCATCCTTGGGAGCAATTTCCAAATGCCTGAAGGTACCACATTCATCTGTACAAACAATAGTACGCAAGGACAACAAAGGACAACAAAGTCAAGGTATTGGAGTGACCTTCACAAAACCTCAATCCTATAGAAGATTTGTGGGCAAAACTGAAAAAGCATGTGCGAGCAAGGAGGCCTACAAACCTGATTCAGTTACACCAGCTCTGTCAGGAGGAATGGGCCAAAATTCACCCAACTTATTGTGGGAAGCTTGTGGAAGGCTACCCGAAACATTTGACCCAAGTTAAACAATTTAAAGGCAATGCTACCAAATACTAATTGAGTGTATGTAAACTTCTAACCCACTGGGAATGTGATGAAAGAAATAAAATCAGAAATAAATAATTCTCTCTACTATTATTCTGACATTTCACATTCTTAAAATAAAGTGGTGATCCTAACTGACCTAAGACAGGGAATTTTTACTAGGATTAAATGTCAGGAATTGTGAAAAAACGGAGTTTAAATGTATTTGGCTAAGGTGTATGTAAACTTCCGACTTCAACTGTACATGCATAGCTTTTATTTTTACCCATAAGAGAAGGAGTAAAATGTCAATTCTCAGCACTTACAACACATTTTCTACTCTGAGTCGCTTTGTGGATACGGCCCCCTGATCTAAGAGGCGATGCTTCTTGAACTATAGCATGATCTATTACTTCTAACAAACTGCTGTACTAGCTTACAATACAAGTTTACAACAAGTTTATTGTGTGCAAGTCAAACATCAGAAGAGTGTCTCATACTGTCTGCCTTGGCTGTGATCTCTCCAACATCATAACCACACCACAACATATATAATGCAGCTTGAGCTATATTAAAGCCCAGGCTTTATATGTCTCTAGGACCCATGTAGAGAAAAACATGTCTGCGGACCAGGCAGATACAGTATTTACACAAAAAAACTAATAATATATATATATTACCCTTAAACCATGCTGTTTACAATTGGCATGCTGTATAATACAGTAACTCCTTGCCATCCGAGTCCAGTTTTCTTCCTCTACGAAGCCTCTCTACGCCACATGGGCAGAGATGTGGAGAGTTGGAAGTGCAGTTCAAGTGGTGGAGTTGCCCTGAAAAAACATCCTGTCATAAGCACCGTGTGCTGTTGGCAGTGTGTGACAGGTCATTAGATCACAGCTGGCAGAGGAGGCAGGAGACATCTGAGGGCCTGAGAGGCATATCACTCAGGACCCAGTACTGGCAGCCTGAGGCCTGAGAAAAAACAAGTAGGAAATAGACCTAGTTTTATTTTCCATCAGGAAAGTAAAGTAGAGAAGAGAGGCCATAACAACTATTAGACAGACAGGGAAGAAAACAGAGCCAGAGATACTATAGAATCCTTCATGTGAGTGTTTCAAAACATATTATGATTGACAGATACCCCTATAGCCACACTCATCTACACCCCTGGCTCTCCTGCTCCGGCTGGCTCCCCAGAGCATGGCGCTGCACGCTGTGAGGTTTTTTATGGTAGTCTACAGCAGGAAGTGGCTAATGACTCTATGTCTCTAAACTGCCTGTCACTAAACACAACAGGATGCAGTTAGACTTTCTGTTTAATTACCTTCCCCAATGCCTTCATACAGATGCCCATTTAACAGCTGGAACCATGTATTATTTATGGTCTCTGTCTCCAAGGTTTCCCTACTCTACAGCTGAAAGAACAGACCCTGGACCAGTAATGGGAGGCCCAGCTACACACACATAATAACCAGCACAGCCGCCACCAGGGCTTTGGCTGTCAGCTCTTCAAACGGTGGCTATCATTCAAAACGTCTTTCAAGCATCTCATTAGGCTGTTAAAGAACAGCATGAAAAGGGAGGGAGGGATGAAAGAAGGGAGGGATGGAGGGAAATGAAAGACAAATGCTTGGTGGAGATGTGAGGCTTGGATGAGAAGATGTTCTCTGGTTCCTAGCCTGCTATGAAGCTGTCCATAGTGACCTAGTTTCAGTGATTCATATCTCTAGACTCATTAGAGGGATATTGTATTTATTGGTAGTGCTAGTGGCATATCCCATTAGGCCTACTTTGCAATAAAACCATACAATCACATGGTTGAACACTTTACAAATGACTCATTTGAAAGGTTGGGTCTTTCAGACAGAGTGGAGTGAAACGTATCGCAAACTGACAGGCAGTCGTATTTACGAGCAGAGAGTGAGTGATAGCCTGGGTGTGGTCAAATTGTCCCAACCCTGACCGACTGTCACCTCACCCTTTCACCCTTTCACCAACCACCATCCTCTTTCCAATCCCGCTCCAGCAGAAGCGAGACACCAGCTCCTTCACCACCTTTAAATGCCCACACCTGTCACTAATCAGTGTGGCAGACCTTAGCATTTCAGTTAGCAAGTGTTTGTTACAAGTCACCTTTTCGCTTGTAACCCTTTCCTTTGTGTAGTTAACCATCCTTGATGACCATCCCACTCTTACACCCTCAACCTTGTTATCTGTCATCATTATCTTCAATTCAACTGAAATAATAAGCCGGGCAACATCCCTTTGAACTGCAAACCACCATCTCAGTGTTTTAATGTACTCCAAAATGTACTCCAACAGTGGCACTTATTTTGTTGTTTTAGCTCTGTACTCCAGCACTTTGGATTTTAAATGATAAAAATGAGGTTAAAGTGCAGAATGACAGATGTAATTTGAGGGTAATTTCTGATGCATAAATATGCCCCCACCCCGGTTATTGTAATGGTGAGAGGCTAGCATCTCTTGGGGGTATGATATGTGTGTCTAACTTTCACTCGTTATTCATGATTCATTCAGGACTATCTGTAATCATGGTAGCTTTAAAGAGGGTTAAACCAAGGCCTTCTACCTTTTAAAGGGTTAATCAATTATGTTATGATAAGCTGTAAGGTCTCCTCTTCAGGAGACCTCTGTGTGTCTGTGTTAAAGCCTGTTTTGAGTGTTGTGACCTTCAGACACTATCAGAAGGCGTCTACATTCAGACTCCTCCTGTCTGGATCCCGCCGTGGTTATCTGGTTATCTGTTTTTTCTGAGAACACAAGGCTGTCACAGACCTGATGAAACCAGCCACCTGTCAGAAGATGCTTACACTTGTTCACCTTGTCATGACCCTATACTTGTGTTGAAAGGTCAAGTTTCGGTCAAACCCACTTCTGAGTTTTAACTTGCTGATAAGATGGTTCCTGCTGTCAGGGGGAGGTTAGATTATTAAAATGTTGTTGCCAGGGAAAGTTACGTACGGGGGATTGGGGAGGCTATATGAGATACAGGATGTATTAGACATTTTGCAGAACTTGGGGAGAAATTATCATATACTGTTATACTGTACTTTGTACCAACTTCTGCCTACAAATTGTATTACTAAAGGAGCATTTTTTTATACTTAAACAAAGAGTCTGTGTTTCCTTTCCATTACTAATGTATGTTTGATAATTATATAGACCTGATCATTTGTTGAAGAAATTGACCAACAGCTTCCACATTTACGTAGAAGTGTTTAGAAACATTCTATTCTTTACATTAAGTGACTCCAATGAAACATTATTAAGCATTCATTTTATTGGGGACAAAATCTGAAACACAACCTAAACAAACAGCAAATGCATCCAACAAGTTTGTAGCGTCACAAGTAATCATTGCATGATAGGAATATGGGACCAAACACTAAACTTTGACTACTTTAATACACAAGTGAATTTGTCTCCCCTAAAACCTGGGGGATATGTACAAAAAGTGTTGTAATTTCTAAACGGTTCACCTGCTGTGGATGAAAATACCCTCAAACGAACGCTGACAGTCTGCACTTTAACCTCCGTCATTGTATCATTTTAAATCTAAAAAGTGCTGGAGTAGAGCCAAAACAAATGTGTCACTGTCACAATACTTTTGGAGCTCACTGTATCTATCATTTTGGAAAGGGCCCAATGCACCCTAGCAAAAACCACGGCGTTTTGAATTATAATAAGTTCCTCAAGTATACAGTAGCTCCAATGAGCTATTCAGAAAGCTCCTCAAGTACCTCCATCAGCACACATGTTTGTTGTAGCCCCAGACAAGCACACCTGATTCAACTTGTCAACTAATCATCAAGCCCTCAATGAGTTGAATCAGGTGAGTTTGTCTGGGGCTACAACAAAAATGTTTGCTGTTGAGGGTACTCAAGCACTGGAGTTGGGAAACGCTGAAGTGTATGGTGGAGTCATTCCACAATAAAAAATACTTTTTGCATCCCTTTAATATTTTAAGTAGAAATCGTGCACAAATATTGCATTTTAAAAGCCTGTTGTTAAATGAATTTCCATTTAATATAGATCCCATGGAGAATACAATAAATCCGATTTTTCATATGAATAAAGACTTGCTAAAGTGACGATTCAGCATTTTGACATGTCCTTCAGTGCACCCTCTGACTTCAAGAAAGAATTTAACCCCCTTAACCCCAACATTTCTCCAAGTGTTAACCGTCATTGTAAAGCCCATGTTATTTTGTTGCTTTGACAAAGTAATTTCTGAAGATTATTTATTTAATGTGATTAGTGATTCATTTCCGTCTGTCCCTCATGTTAAGGTCAACCCTGTTGTGTATACTGAACTCTCGATTTAACTGAAACTATTCCTTTTTTATTATTTATTTCTAAAGAGACATTCATCATCTACTAATCAAATCGTAGTGTAAAAGCAGGTGAGCTGGTTCTACTCTTCTTGGCCATTGTCTGGTGTTGTGTGGTGGGAAACTGAGCAGGTTGAGCATAACATTTCAACCCAGTTACTCAGACAGGCTAGACAAGCTTCTATTTTATTACCACTCCTTGTTTCACACAACAAGCTTCCATTCCCCCTGCCACAAGGGGATTTATTTCTGAGTTAAGACCCTGTTACAGTCAAACCTGTTACATTATTTGGCAGTTAATATGCACTTACTATAGTAATTGTTTTTACATCTTGAGATGTTTTTTATGAAGTTGAACATGTGCTCTTTATGACAGCATGTTAAAATTACCAAGTTACACCTCTCAAAAGACACCGAATTGGTGGCACAACCCAGTGAATAATCACTCAAATACAGTATGTGATGACATCAACCTCACTTTAAAATAGCAGAGGAATTTGAGGTGCTCTGAAACGAGTAGCTGTTTTAATTGCACCAGTCTGACAAGCGGGGCCAGCTTTCCAGAGCCAGTTGCTGAATACTATCACCATACAGTGGAGAAATTTCTGAGAAAAAAAGCTTTTTGTGCGTATGGAACATTTCTGGGATCTTTTATTTCAGCTCATGAAACAGAATACGGCCCTTCAGCTCATGTTGCATTTATATTTTTGTTCAGTACAGATCCATCAAGAAAATAAAATGTAAATGTAAATGTCACCAATAGAAAGTGATACTGGCTTTAACATTGTATCGACCTGGTAATGGATTATGACTGACTGTCAAGTATATATGGATTTCTATTCCATCCACTTCAATAGTCAAATGACTTACAGTGGTAAAATACACTTCCTTTACATATCAGGAGCACTAGAGCATTTATTGAGTTCTTCTTACTCTGTAGTGTAATGTATCAGTCTTCAGTGAGAAGTTACTACAGAATTGAGTAGTAGGTTATGGATGAAGACCGTGATGAAAATAAAATAACCGTCCCAAAATATATTATTGTCCCATCAACACAACCAGGCATCTTCTCTCACATCACACCTAACCATTATCACAGTTTTTAAAGACATCAGTGTTAACAGTACAAGGAGAGGTATATCACTTAAAAGCCCTAAAAGTTATTTATATCTGATGGTGAATTGCCATTTACTTTGAGTAACTTTCATGCACTTTATCAAATTGACACAAATTGCCAGCGGTACTCTTCCAAATGGAAAATGTCATTATATTAGGCCAGTCAGACATCCAGTTATCATAATTGGCTCAAAGACACGAGATGTCAAAACACTTATGACTGCAGAATAAAACAATTGCAATAGGAGGAAGCTCTGAGGTTATGCAAAGAAATTTGCAGTGATCCTGAACTAAGACAAAACAATGCATTCATCCATTTATTGCTATGCCCTCCAAGTCCATTGCCCTATGCACTCATCAAATATGCAGACATTGTAGGGCACAGACATACCATTGAATGAATTGCCTGTATCTATTTCTTCTCCTGTGGAGTAATCCCACAGTGCTGTGCCCATGTAATAATGTGAGCATTAATGCTGTGACTGTGACTGTGTGGATATACTGTATATAGCCTCATGCCCAGTGGTGATGGCCAGCCTGTTCACCAACACTCCAGAGATTTAATGATACAGCCAGGGGGTTAAACCTCATGCCTTAAAAGCTGGGGATGAGGGCTATACCACATGCTGTGCCATTAGGGGCCCTAATGAAGACCACTGTGTGAAAGCAGACAAGTCACGTTTTATATTGAATTAAAAATCAAAGGTTTTGTAAAGAAAGAAGACAAAGTATTTCGGCCTTTTCTGCATCCCATCGGACACAAACGAATGTGGCGTCTTGGTGACCGGTTGTCTCCAAGAGTGGAATGGCAGAGATGCCATTGTGACAGAATTTTACGTATTCTTCCTTCCCATCACCCAGAAGTGCGGATTAGTTTCCAGGCTTGGTGGCGTGTAGACACATTGGGTTGGTGTTTTACCTCGAGGTTGTATGTCATCCCATCGAACCAGTTACTGAATAACACATTGAGACAGGCAGCCACCAAGCCTGGTCTCATAGACTAGATGTAACATAGTACTCTAAAAGTAAATCTGAGAGACTCAAATTACTATGATATGTTAAGTTTGGTATGGTTACATAAGACAGTTGGTGACTTAAGGCAAAAATGAAAATAGGGTGAGTGGTCGGGGTGGATGGGTAGGCGTATAACAAACCCCATCACGGACAACTGTAGCATTTTTGCTAATTAGCAACTTTTCAACTACTTACTACTTTTTAGCTACTTTGCAACTACTTAGCAAGTTAGTTAACCCTAACCTTGACCTTTTTAGCTAACCCTTCCCCTAACTTTAACCCTTTTAGCTAACCCTTCGCCTAACCCTTTCACCTAACACCTAAACTTAACCTGAACCCCTAGCCTAGCTAATGTTAGCCAGCTAGCTAACGTTAGCCAGCTAGCTAGAATTCGTGACATATCATACGTTTTTCAAATTGGTAACATATAACATGAATTGTAATTCGTAACATATCATACGAAATTGGGATGGACATCAACAAATGAATACATACCATACCATACTAAATGGAGTGTCTCGGATTTACGTGCAGAATAATACAAAATGCTCGGAGACCAGGTTGAGACACCAGGCTAACCCAAAGAGCCCCTCAGATAGAGAAGAGGAATAATGTGTAATTGTTATTAGAAATTATAATGATTTCTTATTGTTGTTGCATTGTCGAGAAGGAATCTGCAAGGAAGCATTTTTCTGGACAGTGTGTACCATGTGTATCTCGTACATACAACTACTAAAACTTGAAACTTGAATCTTTCCTCTCAAGAGTGTTGGTGTCACGGTTATCTTCTGAGGGGACAGACCAAGACGCAGCGATGTAGCCAGAATACATGATTTAATGAGAACACGGGACGAAGAAAACAACGAACGAAGAAACAAGACGTGAGCCCTAACGCTAAATACTAAACTGGACAAAGAGATCTAAACCTAACCACGACGGAAGAAACCTAACTAAACACGAAAGACAAGAACCTGAATTAACACGATAACCATGACAAAACATAATCAATAACCCACGAAACAAAAGTGCAACTCCCAAATATATATATGGTTCCCAATTAGAGACAACGAGACTCAGCTGCCTCTAATTGGGAACCATTATCCCAACATAGAACTAGACACCCTAGAACAAACAAACCCTACACCAAAACGAAACCAAAACGCTCCAGCCTGTAATCTCGGGCCTGGGCGTTACAGTTGGTACTTGAGAATACGGTCCTTTTCATGGATTTCTAGGGCTGTGTGTGACAAAGCTTCTCTCATATATGTGACTCACCACCTGGATTCAGTCTTATGTAGCAACATTTGAAATTGGGTTTTTTTTACATTTGTAAAAAGTAGAGACTCAGAGCTACAAAGTGGTATATCATACACTACATTTGAGTTACAATGGGAAAGTAATTCTGGTTTGAAAGTTGATAAACTTGTAAACTCACTTTTGAGAAAAGGGCATTTGAATGTTTTGGTACCTACTGGAGAGCATTGTTCACACCCTCTTAAGCCAGCCCCACCTATCTCTTTAAGGATGTGAGGTCATATGCTAAACAGTGAGTAGTGTAGTAAAGATTCAAACTGAAAGTGGTAGTAGCCTACAATAAGGAAAAATTCCAGGTAAATAGAAAGTGTCCAGATAAAAATATTTTATAAATATTAGATGACGCTTACCCAGACACACTTGTCTAAATTGATGGGTCATGTGAAAGAAATGCTATAACCCCTAGCCACATCCTGGTGGAAAAAGTACTAAATTGTCTTTCTTGAGTAAAAGTTTAAATCATTTCAAATTCCTTGTATTAAACAGACAGCACAATTTTATTTTATGTTTATTGACGGATAGCCAGGGGAACACTCCAACACTCAGACATTATTTACAAACAAAGCATTTGTGTTATGTGAATCTGCCAGATCAAATGCAGTAGTGATGACCAGGGATGTTTTATTGATAAGTGTGTGAATTGGACAATTTTCCTGTCAAAATGTAACGAGTACTTTTGGGTGTTATTTTCTTTCGGAATGTTATGAAGTAAAAGTAAAAGTTTCCAAAAATATAAATAGTAAAGTAATGTACAGATACCCAAAAAAATAGAAAGTCTCAAAGTAAGGAAAAAGCTGACATCAACTGGTGTCGCTTTCTATGACATGCGTTATAACATACTTATGATAGCCTCATGATGTAGCCTTATGAAGGGCTCAACTAAATTGTAACCACTCATGTGATGGGAGAATTAAGCATTTTGATTCATTGTTATCATATAAACAGTCATAGCCGTGGGAAGTAGGGGTGTTGAGGGTGCTGCAGCACTCCCTGAAAAATCGGAATAAAATAAAGTAGTGCCTTTACTAGTATTAGCGGACCGATATAAACTTCTGTAGCGCCAGCAAAACACATTTTTCAGCATTCTGCTTAGGCAAAAAATGCAGTTGTATAATTAAGAACAGTACCTTGCAGGATTCAATAGTTGAAATTGTAAGAGTTGTTGCCCTGTCTCTTTCTCTGCGATTGTCATTCTAATGGAGTCCAGAAAGAACAAAACCCTGTCCTCAAACATTTACATCAAAAGGTGCAAATTTATGGGAAAAGACACAAAACATGAACATCAAATTCAATATTTGTTCTTTTTTTCTTTATCAAATAACATGGAAAACCTTTTGTGCAGTATTAATTTACCATCCTTACAAACTACTTAATGTAAATGTACATTACTGTATTGTACATAGGCTGGTCATCTAGGTTTGTACCTGTAGACTTTCCATCACCATGAAGATAAACAAAGCACAATACAGTAATTGAGTACATTGAGACTTCAAGTGGTTTGTGATGATGTGATGTGATGATGTGGCTCAGTTGGTAGAGCATGGTGCTTGCAATGCTATGGTTGTGGGTTTGATTCCCACAGGACCAGTATGAAAAAGTATGGAAATGTATGCCTCTCACTACTGTAAGTTGCTCTGGATAAGAGTGTCTAATAAAATGGAAACGGAATAAATAGACCATTTCAGTTTTCACATAGAAATAAGTTGCATTTGCAAGAAACTGGAATACATATATCAAGCATGTATTTTATATGCAAGTTTTATCAGATTATCATTTGTGTACAGATAACTATCAAACACATTTAGTTAAAACATTTTCACAAAATTAGTGCACTGGGCCTTTATTAGTCCTGTATTAGCGGACCTATATAAACCTCTATCAGAACAGTCTCAATTCCTTGGGGTTTGGACTCTACAAGGTGTCAAAAGCGTTCCACAGAGATGCTGGCCCATGTTGACTCCAATGGTTCCCACAGTTGGCTGGATGTCCTTTGGGTGGTGGACCACTCTTGATACACACGGGAAACTGTTGAGCGTGAAAAACCCAGCAGCGTTGCAGTTCTTGACACACTCAAACCGATGCGCCTGGCACCTACTACCATACCCCGTCAAAGGCACTTCATTATTTTGTCTTGCAAATTCACCATCTGAATGGCACACATACACAATCCATGACAATTATCTCAAGGCTTAAAAATCCTTCTTTAACCTGTCTCCTCCCATTCATCTATTTAACAGGTGACATCAATAAGGGATCATAGCTTTCACCTTGATTCACCTGGTCAGTCTGTCATGTAAAGAGCAGGTGTTCCTAATGTTTTGTACACAGTGCAAGTCTTCCTCTCTCCCAAGTAGGATTTCTAAAGATTTTTTACAATCTCATAAACAGATCTCATGCTTTGCTTTCTGTCTAGACTCTGAATATCGGGTCTGGAGGCATGTTACAGTCCCTTTCCAGCACAGCTAGGTAAATATTCTCCATGGCCCTGAGGTAAGGTGTCACTCATAACTGAAGAGAATATTAGTCCAGAGACAGATACTACATTAGCTCCAGCACTTCAGACAGGAAACTGAGGTGACCTTTAATGTGAAATGTCTTTCTCTCTTTACTTTGCAGCTAAAATTGATAATTAGAGCCTAAGAATCCCCAGGACTGTCTGAATGTGGAGCAGCCCTTTGCTCTTCACTATTGCTTAAAATCATCTACAGTCAGCTCCTGGTTTATAGAATGGCTTAAGACTGTTGTGTATGTATGAAGCGCATGCAGGTATCAGGGACTAGTGAAAATCATGTAGGGTAGGCCTATTACCCTTCTCACACTGCCGAAACGTGCCATTCTGAGCTGTCGCGTTGTGCTGGCCTTACGTATCCTTCATAGTTGCTAGAACTATGCTGGAAAGGACAATGTGAAAAGAAAATATCAGAGCCAGCACAGTTGATTTTGGGATGCCGTGATCAGGGCCGGTTCCAGGCATAAGCGGTCGCTTAGGGCCCCCGGCCGCTACGGACCTCTACTCAACTTACTATTGAGTAGAGTCCAACCGATAACGGATTTTTTGAATCCGATTTTTCTGTATGAATTGTTCTTAAAACAGCCCTTCAAAGATACTCAAAAAGCTGGTTTCTTAAATTTGAGTATAGAACACTAATGAAACCACCACATTAATGGTAGGAACACCAGAAAGACTAGATTTTTTTATGGAAAAACTGTGTTGCTCTAGTGAAAGGAGGATAAACTGCACGGATTCCAGCAACAACAAAAAAATTGCCTAGGCTCTGAAGACTAAGATGCCTCATGCTAGCCAGCTGAAAAACAACAAAACATTTTCATTATATTGGTATTTAGCTATGTTTTCATCAATTGTAGGGGATTGTACAACTGAATGCCTTCAACTGAAATGTGTCTTCTGCATTTAACCCAACCCCTCTGAATCAGAGAGGTGCAGGGAGCTGCCTTAATCAACATCCATGTTTTTGGTGCCCGGAGTACAGTGGGTTAACTGCCTTGCTCAGGGGCAGTATGACAGATCTTTACCTTGTCAGCTCAGGGATTAGATCCAGCAACCTTTCGGTTACTGGACCAATGCTCTAACCGCTAGGCTACCTGCCACCCCTGTAGCCACTGAATTGTGGTAGTTGTGACTTGAAAGGAAAAACATCAATCACAAAATGTGCCTTTGGCACAACGTTGCCTCTCACCCCAAGCATTGCCTCAGTGAACGGTCCTTGCTATCCGGGATCCTTGAAGTAGAAATGTAAAATGGTTACGGTAAGAATTAAGGTTTGGGTTAGATAAGGGTTATGGTTAGGGAAGAGGTTAGAGTTTAGCATAGGGATTTCCCAAGAACCTGAATAGCACTAACCCTCAGTGAAGAGTGTCAAGTACTCGCACGCAGCTAGTTAGCTGGCTAGCTAGGGAAATGGGGGTGGCGAAATGTGAATCTGGACCATTCCCTGACAAGTGACAACCCATACATCAAATCGTAGCTACAAAGTGCTACTTTGTAGCCTGATATGTTTTTTTTTGTGTCTCTGAAAACATTTGAATGACAGGGCTTGAGGAATACCCTTCGCAAAGAGCAAATATAACACCAGATTGTGTAGCCGTAACGTTACCACAGAGTAATTTAACGTTCTACACGGCACTTGCTTTACATTTGGGTAAAGAATCCATTGTTTGTCACAACACCCTACCATAACACTTCACGTGACAGTATATGTCCAGTGCGCATTTTTGGCACTTAATCTACACATCTACTCAGAACTCCCCCGTATAAGCAATAACAGTTAGTTCACAGTAGTTCACACTCCTCTAGTTGAATTGGGTGCTGTAGCGCACCAAGCAAGATAGGCTTATAGCCATGTAAAGATTGCCGTCTTCAGGACAAATAATGAAATGAAAAAAAAAATACATATCTATGAACAATGGCTTTTTCAGAGAGTTTTCTCTGCATCTTCTAATCAGTCCTTTTCGGAATAAACGCTGATACAAATACATCCATAAAAGGCTAATATCGTCCGATAATATCAGATCTACTATTGAGAGTAAGAATAGTAGAATACACCAGGTGCAATTTTGAAATTTGGTTGTCTCATGTTACGTCAGTCATTGACAGTCACTCAATTAGCCATGTCAGCTAACAATTTTTAGATTGGTAGTTAGTTTTGCCAGCTATCTAAACGTAGTAATAATCATGGCCGAATACCGACCGGCATTCATGGCACGTGCCCAGGGGCCGTGACCTCCAGTAGGCCCCCATTGATTTTGTAAGTCATTCTCACTCAGATACCATACCATACACTATACATACAAAAGTATGTTGACACCCCTTCAAATTAGTGGATTTGGCTATTTCAGCCACACCCGTTGCTGACAGGTGTATAAATCAAGTACACGGCCATGCAATCTTCATTGACAAACATTAACAATAGAATGGCCCGTACTGAAGAGCTCAATGACACCGTGACACCGTCATAGGATGCCACCTTTCCAACAAGCCAGTTCGTAAAATTTCTGCCCTGCTGAGGCTGCCCCGGTAAACTGTAAGTGCTGTTATTGCGAAGTGGAAACGTCTACGAGCAACAACGGCTCAGCCGCAAAGTGGTAGGCCACATAAGCTCCCAGAACGGGATTGCCGAGTGCTGAAGAGCGTAGCGAGTAAAAATTGTCTGTCTTTAGATGCAACACTCCCTACCGAGTGCCAACTGTAAAGTTTGGTGGAGGAGGAATAATGGTTTGGGGCTGTTTTTTATGAATCGGGCTAGGCCCCTTAGTTCCAGTGGCGGGAAATCTTAACGCTACAGCATACAATGACATTCTAGACGATTCTGTGCTTTCAACTTTGTGGCAACAGTTTGGGGAAGGCCCTTTCCTGTTTCAGCATGACAATGCCCCTTGTGCACAAAGCGAGGCCCATACAGAAATGGTTTGGTGATATCGTCGTGGAGGAACTTGACTGGCCTGCACAGAGCCCTGACCTCAACCCCATCGAACACCTTTGGGATGAATTGGAACGCTGTCTGCGAGCCAGGACTAACCGCCCAACATCAATGCCCGACCTCACTAATGCTCTTGTGGCTGAATGAAAGCATGTCCCCGCAGCAATGTTCCAACATCTGGTGGAAAGCCTTCCCAGAAGACTGGAGGCTGTTATAGCAGTAAAGGGGGTACCAACTCCATATTAATGCCCGTGATTTTGGAATGAGATATTCAACGAGCAGGTATCCACATACTTTTGGCCATGTAGTGTATTAACAGGGCATAAGGCATTAAAAAAATGTGTAGAATTGCAGGAAATTAGCTGTAAAACTGCAACCCCAAAAAAATATCAGCCCCATGGCAAAATGCCTAGAAATGCATTTAATGTTTTATAAAATTAGAACATTTAATGTTTTATAAAATTAGAACATTTAATGTTTTATAAAATTCTCTCCGCCCATAGGCAGAATGTGTAGAATTGCAGGAAGTGAACTTAAAAACAAAATATTTTCTCTGCACGGTCAAGAGGAAGCTTCTAACATGTATTGCTGCAAAGTGGGGGGGCCCCCAAACCAAATCTCGCTTAGGGCCCCCAAAAGGCGAGAGCCAGCCCTGGGCATGATAGAGTGAATATGGTACATTTGTACTGGGACTGGGGAACTGCTCTGCACTGAGTCTGTTCACTTACAGTATATGGTAAAATGCTTCCATTTGGATTATTACAGCTGATATAAATAGCTTTTTACTAGTAGGGGATGTGTTGAGTAAACGAGGGAGTCTGAGTGCCACTTATGCTTGCTCATGTGCTCACAAGTTGAAGCTAATGTGAGACATGCATGCCCAGCCACACAATCAATTGGGTTGTCCTCTGCTGTGTATTGGTTTATTTTAATACCTTGGCTGTGTAAAGTATGACATGCTGTCTGACAGTGAGAAGGTGCGATAACGAATACTATTATACACATAGCCTAAATATGATTTACTATATCCTATAGAAAGTACACACAATTATCATATTTAAACACGATCCAACATAAGTAGGGTACAATAATTTATTCACCGACTATCATAATTGTGACCCTTACTTTATTTTCTTTTGGGGTATTTGACTTCTGTGTCCTCCCTGTGCCTACTTTGGTCCACGTTTACCGAAGGTTATTAATGTGTCGCCTTACTTTACTCCCAGTCCCAGCATAGGCCTGTCTTTTTTTCAAACTACAGTCATCAATCAATACATCAACATCATCAACATAAGACACGGGTATTGAGACTAAACGTATAGTCTATAAAGGAATGAGAAAACCATGTGCTCGCATTCTTTTTTATTCATTACCCACACATACATAATTTACAAATCCGTCTTTGTCACCTCTCGCCGGTCAGATTAATAACGGTTAGACTACAACTATAGGACATGTTTCACCGCTACCTAAAAAGCTTTACGGGATCAAAATTAAAGCATGTCCGAAGTTCCGACATCTATTTTATAGAGGAGTATGCGAATAGCCTCTTTTTCACCTTTGGAAGCCTACTTACTTTTTCGCTTCCCATCATTCACACACGCCCTTCAGATTCTCCTTTGAGACTGAGAGGAAAATATGTGTCCTTACCGTCGAAGTCCTTGGAACGAGGATGGCCATGACATCCGCGATTTCTTCAAACAGGGTCGGTGTCCGGTGTCCACCGCATAAGTCCGGTCCATGGTCTTAGGGTTGAGGAATTTCTCGGTGTCAGAAAATCCTCTTTGTCTCACCCGGTTGTTCTTCTGTACCTCGAGCGCGTGGTGGAGCGGAGAGAGCACTGCTTGGTTCTGTTGCCTCCACAAATGTTTAGGCGCTTTCGCGTTTTCGCCAGTGCATCCACTGCTGCTGCTGTCGAAGCTACCTGCGACGAGGGATGTCACTTTACCGCCGCCAGTATCCATCGCAGCTTGCCAATGTTTTTATTAGACTCGCAGTCCGGATAAAAACATGCAAAGTGAAGCCTCGGGACTTTTTCGGCGCCGTGTCTCAGGGCTGTTGTTGTCAATGTGTCTTCTAAAACTTAGTTCTGCTGGAGACATGCATTAATTCAAGTTTGTTTGAACAAAGCTTCTTTATTAGTTTGAAAAGTTACTTGAAGATTCAGGCACTTCTGTGAATTACTTATAAGAGGACAGAGAGGCAAGCAGTTCAACAATGTGCATTGCCTCGTATTGCTAAAAAGACTTACACAGCACTCCTGACAGTGACATCCATTAATCTATCCAACAATACATCCATTTACATCCATTATTAATATGTGCCACCACACAGAAACAAGTTCCCAAATTGTTAAAACACTATTGCCATCTATACTGTTTTAAGAATTTTTTTAATGCAATATCAGCAACGTCCCGCCCAATGTTACTCTCTCCCTGTCGCTTCGATAACAACCTGTCTGAAGTCGAATTCCAAATGCACCACCCTCTGCATGCTCGTCCATTTCAGCAAGGTGCTGGTGTGACGATTCCATATCCGTGTTCCCCGCAGTACTGTACGTGATATGTGGATAGACTACCTTGAGCCTAAAGTCAAATCCATTACTTCCATTATATGTTTCAGAAATAAAATGTTCAAATTTTCTTTATTTAGATTAGTTTTATAGATGTTATTGGGATCCCCATTAGCCGGTGCCAATGCCGACAGCTAGTCTTCCTGGGGTCCGACACGAAAAAGACATTACAGACAAAAATACTTTAGAATTTACATACATTTAAAAACATGAACATATACCGTTAAATTACAAATACGTCAGAAGGGAGAGATGCGTTGTGTTGTTTTTTAAAGCAAATTTTGCTGTTTGCTTTAGTAATTTGAGATGAAAGGCTGTTCCATGAGATCATGGCTCTATATAATTAATAGTGTGTGTAGCCTTGAATTAATTTTGGATTTGGGTCTGTGTACTTGAAGAGACCACTGGTGGCATGTCTGGTGGGGTAAGTCTGTCAGAGATGTATGCAGTGGTGGAAAAAGTACTTAATTGTCATACTTGAGTAGAAGTAAAGATACCTTAATATAAAATGACTCAAATAAAAGTGAAAGTCACCCATTAAAATACTACTTGATTAAAAGTATTTGGTTTTAAATATACTTAAGTATAAAAAATAAATGGAATTTCTAAAATGTACTTAAGTATCAAATGTAAAATTATAAATTATTTCAAATTTTAAAAAAAATCTGTTTAGTGAGTCTGTCAGATCAGAGGCAGTAGGGATGACCAGGGATGTTTTCTTGATAAGTGTGTGAATTGGACCATTTTCCTGTCAAAATGTGACGAGTACTTTTGGGTGTCAGGGAAAATGTATGGAGTAAAAAGTACTTTATTTTCTTTAGGAATGTAGTGAAGTAAAAGTAAGTTGCCAAAAATATAAATAGTAAAGTACAGATACCCCAAAAAACAACTTAGGTAGTACTTTAAAGTATTTGTACGTACTTTACACCACTGTATGTAAGATGATTATGGGGCTGCAGGGTAGCCTAGTGGTTAGAGTGTTGGACTAGTAACCGAAATGTATATATTTATGTTGCTGTTAATATATTTAATGCCTATTTCGGCAAGTTAATCAAGTGTATGCTGGTTTAGCTAGCCATGTTAATGAGAAGCTAACTAGCACCTTCAGTCAGTGCACTGTAATGTCACACTAGCTATTGCTAGCAGATGATGTATTGATAATTCAAGGCTTCTTTAATGAAATATTAAGTGAATGTTTATTTTCCTACTACCTTAAAAGGTTTATATAAAAAGGGTTGTACTTGTGCTCTGTATTTATGGATTGATGTCACTTTACATTGAGGGCATGTATCATTACTATTGCTCCTATCTAAAAGATATCTTGTGTCCTATCTAACCAATTAAAGTGTGGCTGTGATCGTCCTGTCAATGCCTGTCATCACTGTTTGACATCTAATATTACGGCAGGTATATTGTACTGTATTTTCTTTTTTTTCTAAACACAATGCATTTATACTATAGGATCCCTTTGTGCATTGAGTCTGAGAGAGATATTCTGAGAGCAGTGAACGTGTGGCTGTGACCGTCATGTCAATGCCTGCCATCACTGTTTGATATCATTTACTGCAGATAAAAACCAAGTCAACCTGAAGTGTGAAGTTCTCTCATAATGTTCATAATGTTTATGTCTTTACTATTATTCTACAATGTAGAAAATAGTAAGAATAAAGAAAATCCCTTGAAAGAGTAGGTGTCCAAACTTTTGACTAGTACTGTATATACTAATTTGAGTGTCCCGGATTTACATTTACTATGTTTTGTCTAGTCTATGAGACCAGGCTGTGGAACAAGACCAGACCCTAAACAACTATTACAGATGATTTTGGTGTAAAAAAATACTGAACATCTTGCGGTTGTAACTTTAAGAATCCATGGAGTAGGCCTAAAGAAAAACATCTCACAGGTAATCCCCTTCTGCAGTCCTTGGGCAAGTACTGTAACAATGGAATAGGAAAGCTATTAGAGCATACATAGAACATGAGACCTTGGCCACCTCCTTTTGACCACAACACAAATACAGTACAGAGGGATGGGTAAGTTAATGTCGTAACTAAAATGTTGCTTGTCTCTGATCCTTGTTAATGGAATCAATATAGGGGGTATCAAAATGTTATAGAATATGATTAGAATGCGAATCATGTGTTCAATCTCTTTTATCATTGTTCATGGAATCAAAACCATCACCTTTGAAGGTGGAAAACAGGAGAGGGATGTTTAAATATGTCTCCTTTATTTATTGTTTAAAATAATATATTGCTACTGTATGCATTGCACAGTTTTTGTTTGCTTTTTGGATCCCTAAATGCAACGGAAAGGATGGAACATTCCTAAAGTATTAAGATAAAATATTTACTGTATATGACTATCTTTTTGACATTAAACAGACACTCTTATCCAGAGCAATTTACAGTAGCAATTAGGGTTAAGTGCCTTGTCATGGGCACAGACAGATATGTTGCATAGTCGGCTAATGGGATTCGAAACAGTGGCCTTTCGGTTACTGGCCCAGCGCTCTTAACCGCTAGACTACCTAGCACCCATGGACAGACAAATTACATTTGTTTCATCGTAGTTCATATTTGTGTTGAGTCCAGTGTCATTTCTCCACAGAGTGGTAGGGGGGTGGATGGGACCTAGGTTGTGACAGACTCCAGAGAGGAGAGAGCTCCTTCTACCACCACTATCATGACTTTGCTTTTTGCACATTTTCCATTTCTTTTGTTATTATTTTCTTTCAAACCCGAGACTTTCAGTCAAATCGCAGTGTGTTCTTTCCTCCTCTCTCCCTGCCTGGTTCGAGCCCATTACACTGCAAACTAACTGGCCAGGGACTGACATTTTTTCAACGCCATTAGCACGAATGTGATCTCCTCAGAAATAGTTGTGACAGAGCAGTGGTTGCTATGCACATGCTGTTGGCGAGGACAGGGGTATGACAGTGGGCCGTAGAGAAAATAAATACAGACTCTCCCATTGAAGAAGTGCTTGATCTTTCATTCTCCGTCCTGGTATGGTTTAGCTGTAAACCTATCCCAGTTCAGACACTTCACTCTTGCATTGTTCAAATGACACCTTAACTTGGAAGCGGTAAAGACTTCCAATATTCCAATATAATTATAAATGAACCAAGCTTGAAGCTGAGCTAAGACGCCCCACAATCTGGTCTTTGTTAGAATTCTCAAAAATGTTCTTCCCTGTTGTCCATAGGGAAGTTAATACAAGGCATAGAAATGAATAAGGATATGATAAAAGGCTTGTTACTATACTGTATAAATCAGTTCTGAAAATGCATTGATGTCATATCACACCATCCGCTCCACATCCGCTCCACATTTTTTTTAGCACAGCTGTTCTTAAATCCCCATAACACTGGTGTCTATTGTTTTAATATGGGACTGTAGCCATTAGTCTTATAGGTTGTTTTCAATAAAACGTCACAATACGTTCGATTAGGCTGCTAAAACAATTGACAGCTATGTGCAGTTTTCAAGGGATTGATACATTTTATAACTTTGGTTTAAATATTATGTGTAGTCATAACTACACATTTCTGATTCTTCCATGCAAAACAATTGTGCACATTTAGCTCTATCATCAGAGTTATACAGCAAGTAACTGAATGCTTTTCATCATCAGTAAACATCAATTGATCATGTAATTTCAGTTATGTGAAGGGGCCTATCCATTTGGCATGTAGCTAGCTAAGCAAACAACATCATTTAGCTTGCTTCATCAGAGATTAGGCTTTTGGAAAGAGCTCGACATCTGCAAGTCCTCGTCCTGGTAAAGTAGTCAGTCAGACTACTGTCATCACTACTATAGATGACAAACAAATCAAACAATATTTGGATTTAGTCATATAGTTTATCCCTGAAAGTTTGCTTGATAACTAGTCATATTTTCGTGATCTGTTATTAGCTAGCTAGCCAATTTGACGTGGCCATCAATCAATGTAGCCTATATCATATTTCTGTCAGAAGCAATCATAATTAAACACCCTTAAAAACAATGGTGAAAAGTGGATAATGTTGGCTAACTTCGCTAGGTAGGCCTACATTGGTTGGAGAAAAAAGTACATTAGTTCTACTTACCACTGTATGTTTAGCCAACTGTACAAAGTTTCTACCGGTTCCTTACAAAGTAAACATGATCAACTAACAGTAGCCTACATTGGCAAATGTGCCCTTCTGCTGCTGGAACGGCAGAGCCCACAAAATTAGGGAAATTAACTTCAACCACTCATACTTCTCAGGTATAGTTCACTTTTATTTTATATCACTCAAATATCCAATTCATGGTGGCCAATATTGAGAGATATATTGAGGCTACCCTACTTATCTGAAATTATATGATTGATGTTTACTGATCATGAAAGGCATGCAGTTACTTACTTGCCACTTTAATAATAAAAAATTGGATGAAATAAATGTATCACTAGCCACTTTAAACAATGCCATTTATATAATGTTTACATATCCTACATTACTCATCTCATATGTATATACTGTACTCTATACCATCTACTGCATCTTGCCTACGCCGGTCAGCCATCGCTCATCCATATATTTATATGTACATACTCATATTCATTCCTTTACTCTTGTGTGTATAAGGTAGTTGTTGTGAATTTGTTAGATTACTTGTTAGATACTACTGCATGGTCGGAACTAGAAGCACAAGCATTTCACTACACTCGCATTAACATCTGCTAACCATGTGTATGTGACAAATAAAATTTGATTTGATTTGAGTTGTACAACTGATGATAGAGATAAAATGTGTGCATTTATTTTGTATGTAATAATAAGACATTTGTAGGTCTGACAATGCTTTTCAAGCAGTGATGATATTACAACCAAATAGTTAACATTTATTTAACAATCCCTTGAAAACAGCACACACTTCTACGCTCTACACCACGTGTCAAACTCATTCCACGGATGGCCGAGTGTCTGCGGGTTTTCACTCCACCCTTGTACTTGATAAATGAATTAAGGTCACTAATTAGTAAGGAACTCCCCTCACCTGGTTGTCTAGCTCTTAATTGATAGGGAAAAACAAAAACCTTCAGACACTCAGCCCTCCGAGCTCTACACCTTATTGTGACACTTGATCCGAGCGTTCTGGCCTCACAGCGGCAGTCAAGCACCCAAGCTAACTGGCTAACGTTGGCTAGCTTGCTAGCTACTTCCAAAACCAAATGAGAGAACACCTCACCCTGATCATTTTACTTGCTCTAGCAGAGCTGGTAAGGCTGTTTTTACGTTATCCAGAGCATTGGTGACTAACTGCTGCTGGCAACATTTTAATTACGTTTTTTTTGCCGACATTTACTGACACCGGCCATATTCACTGGGTGTTGGGATTCGTAAATTCATCAGATATTCTGTGCTCTGGCACACTTATATGAGAGTGCTCTGAAATCGGAGTAGATAGCCAGAGTGAATTTACAAACATGCCTTAAGAAATCTAGATGGTGAGGGGAGGCAACCACGTGGGGTTTCAAATGTGTTTGTCTTTGAATACCAAGGAAGGAAACAGCACTGACATCATAGGCAGGAATATAATCTACACAACACTGTAAAGGATCACTAGAGTATTCATAGGTTGCACCTCTGTCACTCTGCCATTGTTATGAAGATTCTCAAGCCGCTCTTGGCCATAGTGGTTCCCAAAATATGTGATAAGCCCAGCCATTCTAAACGGAGGCTAATGACTTTTGTCATCTAAATTACACTATATCGGCCTGGAAATACAAGGACATTGCTAAAGTAGGCAAACATTTAGTAGGAAACAACTTTGCCATCATTATCATGTCGTCAAATTTCCTTTAAACAGATGGCAATGTTGTCATTAGCTAGCAAAGTTTGTCAGAACTAGCTTAGAAAGCGAACGTTAGCTAGCTAAAATTCGGTTGTCTCCTCTCAATCTGAACTAGCTAACTAACGTTATACTGCATCTAAAGTCAATCTGGCGACATCAAAATTATGCACATGGTTTTTCTTCTAATTGCAGTATTTGCCTCCTTTTGAAATGTCATTCTATTTCCAAGCCACTGTAATGGACTTTTGATGAAATCTCATTTGCACTTATTGATAATGCATTGAGTAGAATGCTCAGCCGGGCATTAGTCCTAAAACAAATGTTCTAAACAATATTGTGATGAAATGTGCAACTCATGAATAGGATTACGCTCTGTCCAGTCTTTGTGTTCATACAATGGAGAGTTGGTCTCCATTTCAAAAAAGTTACAGAATAGTTGCTTTGAGAAACGAAAATACTGCTTCTACCTTGCAGTCAAATCGAGGTGCATGCAATCAACAACAAACTGGATATGCAAGAGAAATTCAGCCACTCTTTGGAGGTAAATTATACTTGAAAATAAAGTGTTTTTTTTGACAGCTAACGTAAAGAGATGGCTGCCACCCAATGCCGGATGCCTAAACTTTGACAACCATGTCTATTTGATGGAATAGTGATTCGTGTACATGGAAAGACTTTAAAACAGAAATGATTACCACCTTGCCTAGGCCTATATGATATCTGCCCATGGGCATGTCCATGGTAACGGAATTACGCTGAGACTCATATTTTTTACTTTAAAATGTATACCCCCCAAAATAACTATTGATTCTTAAAGTTTAACAAACCATATAACTCTATGCACAAGGACTACTTTTAATAATTTCCACTGGACATTTTTACAAAACCACATGTATAGGAAAAACTGTGCAGATACAAAGTTTAAAACTGAGGAAGATTTTACAGTACTTCTGTTACCAAACTTTGCATCTGCACAGTTTTTCCAGTAAATAATTTTTTTACTGTGTCAATTGTTCAAAATAGTCATTGTGCATAGCAAGTAGCTAGCAATGCTAATGTTAGCTAGCAAAAAAAACAGTTGTCTCCCAACAATCTAAGCTAGCTAGCTACCGTTATACTGCATCTAAAGTCAATCTGGAGACATCTTAATTATTACAAAAGGTTTTGCTCCAATACTATTTGCCTCCTTTAGAAATGTAATTGTATTAACAAGCCACTGTAATGCACTTTTGATGAAATCTTCATCAGCAGTAGAATGCTCAGTCTGGCATTAGTCCTTATAGAATAACTTCAAAGTAATGGCTCGGGATGCCGGTTACAGAGGTGGGACCATGTCACTATTATTCGAGTCACAAACAAGTCTCAAGTCGAGTCTCAAGTAGATCAGGTAGAGTCTCGAGTCAAGTCGTGCATTCTAAGGCCAAGTCATGTCGGGTCACAAGTTTTTTAAAGTCAAGTCTCAAGTAAACAAATATTATACATGCAATGACTTGTTCAACTACAAATTTTTGTCTGTTTGTCTATCTAGTTAAAAGCAATGCCTCTAAAATATGTGTGAAGATAATGTGTCTTCGTGATAATTTGAAATGTTGAGACGCAAATACAGGGAGGGTGTGTGTGTGGCAAAGATATTGGCTCGTCTCTCTCTAGAATGGGTCCAACTCATTCATTGATTGTTTATTTTTTATACATTCACCATTACATATATCACCAGTAGTAAATGCACCATCAATCCATGTAATTTGGTTACATTCATTTCTGTTCATGCGATTAATTAGGCCTACAGTCATTTACCTATTTGTATTATTAACGAAGTGAAAATGATTGAGAAACAAAAACATTATTATTGAAATGAAAATGAGCATATGAAAAGCATAACTGGCACGCAGATCGTTGGAAATGGTAGAATAAATTGTAAGCTTCTCCAAACTTGAAACTCAAACTTGAAACTCACGTGCCTAGTAATAGACAGACCATTGGGAACAAAGCGCACATTTCTTTCTACTGCATAATTACAACTGGAATGTGTGAGAGAGAGAAGGAGAGGATTTTTGTTGTTGTAACTAGCGGGTGGAAAGCGCCACTCGATGGACCTCGCCCAGCACGGTGTTGCTTGTTATGGGCAGAAGCAGCAGGCCTTTGACATGGGCAGAAGCAGGCCTGCAAGCCAAAGGTTTGATATTTTCTCATTCCCTTTTCAGTGAAGTTTAGAATTGTAAACTAATAGGAAACAGAAATGAAGAACTAATTGCAAGCACTGCTCGCAAGTGACATAGCAGCGGGAAGATGTTTTGGGTGTGGGTGCAGAGTATTTTTTGTCTGCTCACCAGTGGTGATTTTAGCATGTAAATCTTGGTGGAGCAAAAAACACAAAGTGGGATGCATGCCAGCAAAGCCACTACACAACACAACACTAAACAATACATTAATTAATGACAATTGAGATGTACAAACTATGGCATAAGGGGACGACAAGCGGATAAGAGGCAATCCGTAATTTAGATTAAGAAATTAATAATTGAGCTAGGACGGATGTAGTCAATATAACTATTTGTTTAGCACTTTTGAAATGTACAGTGACAGAATTCAGAACATGGGCCGTTCTTACAGTGTTCTCCCTGTACACCAAGTCAGAACCGTAGGATAAATGAAGGGGGCATATAAGCAGACAAAGAAAGCTCTTACAATATTCAATTATTTAATTTCTCTGGTTATAGGCTACATGTGCACCACCAAGTCAGAACAGTAGGCAAAATTACGAGGGGTAAATAGACCAAATGTCACGTGTAGAGAGGAGTAGGCAGGAGGCAGTCGCAGGTTTAGAACTATTGAGTTTATTAAAGCGCTATATATATATAGAAGCGGGACAAAACACAGTGCAAAATAATTAAGTCCTCAGGAAATAGTAGGAGAGATTCCTCTCGGGGAAAACAAGTAACATTTGCAATGACCGACAAAGGCAAATGACAGGGAGAGTATATAAAGTGATAGAGTGGGGATTGGAACCAGGTGTGTGTAATTATGATGAGACAAGTCCGGGGTTGATGAGAGAAGGGCGTTTGCCAGCAGCGGGTACCGCATCAGCTATAAGTCCGGCGACGCCAAACGCCTGAGCTGGACAGGAGGGGGAGCCAAAGCGAAGGCTGGTGTGACACTACATTATTAGGGTGAGGCACATGGGCTACTAGCATCTTACTAGACAACATACACTTAGTATTACTTTCTTAGCTACAGTATACATATCTTTCTGGCATACAATACATTTTTGGACTCACCTTGTTGTGCTGTGCTCACTTGAACAAGAAGGTGGCGCGGGTAGTCCTTCGTGGGAAAATGTCATCAAAGTCTGGCATTCTCTGGAATTATGGTGCTTTCAAAACAACTAGGAACTCTGAAAAAAACAAGGTCGAATCATGATGACGTCATTGATCTTCAAGTCGTAGCTCTAGAAAGAGGCCAGATTTACAATTCTGAGTTGGATGACTGTTCAAAACGTATTTTCCCAGTCAGATCTCGTTGATTCCCAACTTCCCAGTTGTCTTGAACTCACTGAAATCAAGTTTTCGCAGTTCCGAGTTAACAGTTGTTTTGAGCGCGGCACAAATCATGCTTCATTGACAGCATGGCCAATGTTGAATGTTTATCATTTTAAACTTGGAAAATAGCCACTTAATCCCAGATTTGGGACCACACAGTCACTCCACTGAATAGCACGCTAATGATTGCTTTGCAATTCTTGCAGTTAACCACTGTCACAGATTCCTTCCAAACCACTCATTGTTGAATTTGCGATTTCCAACTTGTTGTGTAATGTTTATGTCCAATGGCCGATGAGCACCGATACATTTTATCTATAATTTCTCTTAATTATTTCTCTACATATGACAAGGATTAAAAAGTATTTGCCAGTAGCTTGTCAATTTGATTCATGATGATGACTGCTAGCTAAGATTTTGAAAGTATGATGTTGACATAATCATTTCAATCAAAGCTACTGTACATATAACATGATTTGACGTAATTTTATCTGTGGCCAATTACCTTGAGCCTTCTTGGATGGGCACTTCTAATGTAACGCTATGGCAGCACCCAAGGGGCTAGAATTTTCTAGCTCTACCCTTAGACTTGGCGGTGATGTAGTGTCCCCATGAGTGACAGAACACTGAGACAATCACGGCGCAACGCTCCATATTTTCTGCTGGCTTGCCACACCACCACAGATGGCACTGAGCTAGGCTGAAACACCTGCATTTTGAAGCTGCCTTACTCAAGAAAACAAAAAAGAGACCACTTTGTATGCGGCTTTATTAATTCAACGACATATACATTTGTTACATTGTTTGCATACTGATATGTGACACGTATTAATGCCAAAATGTGGGGCTCAAAACAGGTGGGGCTCCTTGTTAAAAGTTAATTTGTGGAATTTCTTTCCATGGCTGTATCACATCCGGCCGTGATTGGGAGTCCCAATGGGCAGCGCACATTTGGCCCAGCGTCGTCCGGGTTTGGACGGGGTAGGCCGTCATTGTAAATATAATTTTTTTCTTAACTGACTTGCCTAGTTAAATAATGGTTTAATGTAAAAAATAACAAATAAATGAATGCGTTTGAGCCAATTAGTTGTGTTGTGACAATGTATGGGTGGTATACAGAAGATACCCCTATTTAGTAAAAGACCAAGTCCATATTATGGCAAGAACAGCTCAAATAAGCAAAGAGAAATGACAGTCCATCATTACTTTAAGAAATGAAGGTCTGTCAATGCAGAACATTTCAAGAACTTTGAAGGTTTCTTCAAGTGCACAAAAACCACCAAGCGCTATGATGAAACTGGCTCTCATGAGAACCGCCACAGGAAAGGAAGACAGAGTTACCTCTGCTGCAGAGGATAAGTTCATCAGAGTTAACTGCACCTCAGATTGCAGCCCAAATAAATGCTTCATAGAGTTCAAGTAACAGACACATCTCAACATTAACTGTTCAGAGGAAACTGCGTGAATCAGGCCTTCATGGTTGAATTGCTGCAAAGAAACCACTACTAAAGGACACAAATAATAATAAGAGACTTGCTTGGGCATAGAAACACGAGCAATGGACATTAGACTGGTGGAAATCTGGTCTGATGAGTTCAAATTTGAGATTTTTGGTTCCAACCGCAATCTTTGAGACACACAGACTAGGTGAACGGATGATCTTTGCGTGTGTGGTTCCCACCATGAAGCATGGAGGAGAAGGTGTGATGATGTGGGGTGCTTTGCTGGTGACACTGTAAGGGATTTATTTAGAATTCAAGGCACACTTAACCAGCATTGCTAGCACAGCATTCTGCAGCGATACGCCATCCCATCTGGTTTGCACTTAGTGGGACTATAATTTGTTTTTAATAAGACAATATATCCCCAGAATGTGTAAGGGCTATTTGACCAAGAAGGAGAGTGATGGAGTGCTGCATCAGATGACCTGGCTTCCACAATCAACCGACCTCAACCCAATTGAAATGGTTTGGGATGAGTTGGACCGCAGAGTGAAGGAAAAGCAGCCAACAAGTGCTCAGCATATGTGGGAACTCATTCAAGACTATTGGAAAAGCATTCCAGGTGAAGCTGGTTGAGAGAATGCCAAGAGTGTGCAAAGCTGTCATCAAGGCAAAGGGTGGGTACTTTGAATAATTTGATTTGTTTAAAACCTTTCTGGTTACTACATGATTCCATATTTGTTATTTCATAGTTTTGATGTATTCACTATTATTCTACAATGTAGAAAATAGTAAAAATAAAGAAAAACCATGGAATGAGTATGGGTGTCCTATGTGTGTCCTTATTTTTATTTTGTATTATTATTTAAATGTATCAGGTGGTGCTGCAGCACACCCAGCACCCTTACTTCCTGTGGATATTGCGAAACGTAATTTGTGTTAGTAGTCAATATCAACTAGGGATATCATACAGCCTACCTGTTTGCAGCAGAGGTTGCAGGATTGGATAGAAAGCATTGTCTGTCTGTAGCCCATCAGACCAGCTACTGCTTTTGCAGTTGGCCCAGTGATATACGTTTTCAGGTAGGTAAACTTCTATCTATTGCACATTGAATCATTGTTGTGAATAGCAGTATCATACTGGCTACAAAACGGCATTACATGTCTCAATAATCAACTTTGGTAGCTTTACGGATTGTCTCTGTGATCTGTTTGAGTTAGCATCGCTCACCCGAGCTGGTAGTGGATTGAGGTCATTCGTTGTGCACAGCTCTTAAGCATAATGACGCGCTCCTTGTAATCCTGCAATCTCCGCCTCCAATCCGTCCAACGGAGTTGAATGTTCATTCCACGATCAAGTTCAAATTCCTTAGCTGACAGCAATTCTAACAATGTCCTCAAAAGTGATTGGTATCTAAATTTCACTGGGGTACTTCCACGTCAATCTGATTCAAAATTCATGTTGTGGCACCTCGGATGGTGCCCCGCTTTTGTCTCATTCTTTCTCCTTCATGGGGACGTTCTTCCTCAGCCATTTCAGCTGCTTCATCCCTTTGATCTTTGTTGGGGCTCAACCTACCGGGTTTTGGCACGTGACAACACCTATTCTCTCTCAGGATGTTGAAAAGGTTTGGCATGGGCCCTTAAATCCTAAAAAAGTGATTTATAGCTGCCCTATTGAGAGCATCTGGACTGGCTGCGTCACCGCTTGGTATGACAACAGCACCGCCCTCGATCGCACAGAGCTACAGAGGCTGGTGCGGACAGCCAAGCAACATCACGGAAGGCCTGGAAAATTGTTAAAGACTCCAGCCACCCAAGCCATAGACTGTTCTTTCTGCTTCCGGACGGCAAGCGGTACCGGTGCATCAAGTCTGACACCAACAGGCTCCTGAACATCTTCTATCCCCAAGCCATAAGACTGCTAAAAAGCTAACAGAATGGCTACACAGACTATTTGAGTTGACCCTTGTATTGTATTTATATTTTGGCACAGTCTCTATGCACACTCACAGGACTCTACACACTCACTGACACTCCAACACACACATAACATGGACACATTTATACTGACTCTACACTCACACACGTACACAAACACATACAATCATTATTTAGGAAACGTTCCTATTTATAATGTAATGACTCGGGACATCGGTTATAAGATGAACGCTTCTTTTAGTAATAAAACTTGTTCACGTTACATTTTACCACCCGAGATTCTACAAAGCTATAAAGAAAGTTGCTAGCGAAAGCTAGGCTAATCCCTTGTCACTTGTTCATAAGTGGAGTGCTCTCGTTCTCACTTCCACTTCCTGTCGCGAAGCATTCTGGTACTTGCAGTCAATAGCGTAATCCAATATTATCCAATGCAACAGACATGTACATAGTGCTCTCAATCTCCATCACATGAATTCTAATACATTTAGTCATTGTGCATAGAGTTGTACGGTTTGTTTAAACTCAGCTTAGTTCCGCTACCGTGGATCTGCCCTCATGCTGTCTTCAACATCTATCTGGATGAAAGCATTTTGACATGCTGGAACATTGGTACAAATGACGTCATCGTCCTCACTAGTTGGATGATAGCCATTGTGTCAAGCCATTGGATGTTGTAATGTATGTAACTGGTTGTTGATGAAGAAGACAGATTTCATGATCAGTGGAGTAAGACGTCATATAGCCCAGGGACTCTGTCCATTCTATGAATTCTAATTACATGGTCCTACATTCTTCTCTCAGTCCCATATTACAAAGACATTGCCTGACCACAAAGCACCTGCCAATGCCACAAAGCACCTGCCAAACTCGATGTGTTCTCTGATGCTCTGATCAAAATATTTCGCAGATCCGTACATTGTACACTGATGATTCAGACTTCATTAGACAAGTGAGTCAGGGTTCACTTCAATAACTACCAAAAACACACAGAAAATGAAGGGCTACATTTGTATAACTGCTGCTCATCCAAAACGACAGAGCACTCTTCCCATTCAGCCCGACAGTTTAAACATCCATTGAAATTGAACAAAACTAACAAGGGAACAAACAAACATACACACACACACACACCTCACCTGCTGGTGTCAGCTGAGGTGATGGCAATGAGTGGCGGGGTGCGTAGGGGCAGTGTGGTCGGTCGTGGTGGGAACATGACTGTGTCTGGTTCAGGTTTGTAGTTGCAGTAGTACTGCTCAGCCTGCCTGAAGGCCAGAGGGGGCAGCTGGACGGTGCGACAGGACAGCCTCCGGACCAGAAAGGGTTCCATACAGGAGACTGGCCCCAGCTCTGGAGAGTCTGACAAATCATCTGGCACCTGGGACAGAGGAGAGGAGAGACAGGTGTTCAGGGAGAGATATACCTGGCAAAGAGAGAAATAAACAGAGGTCACCATGAGGTACCTGAGGGGAGAAGAGGAGATATGGCATCAGAAAGAGAGATGTTCAGGAGGAGAGAGAGAGATAGACAATAAGTGTGGATAGATGTTCAGTAGATACTGACACAGAGAGCGGAGAGAATGAACCTACCCACTGGGCAAAAACTGTTTGAATCAACGTTGTTTCCACTTAATTTCAACAACAAAAATTCAATGTGATGACGTTGAATCAACGTGGAAACTGATTGGATTTGCAAAAAGTCATCAACGTAAGGGAATTTTTTAATTTTTTTCACCCAACTTTTAACCCCCCAAAGAATTGACATGGTGAAATGTTTTGTTAATTTCATGTTGAATTCACAAATCAAAACTAGATGTTGAACTGACATCTGTGCCCACTGTGTATGTACTTGCGAATCCATTAGTTCTTATCGATCAATTAAAGTTAATTTAGGCCCTCAATTCAAACTATTTACAGTTGCACTGTAGTGCCGTCATGTAAAGCTCTACCGGTCAGGAGTGTCTTCAACCTATAGACAATCACACAACCCTGTCCATACCAAAGAATAGAATTGGCAGAATAAGAGAGGCGCCACCCGGGTGTCCCACCCGGGCCAGCCTGATGGGCCAGCCGAGGCATGGGCGCTGGACAAGCCGGCTGTGGCATAGAAGCTTGATGAACCGGCAGAGGCATGGGAGCCTGGCGAGCCTGCTCAAGCGTGGGAGCCTGACGATCCAGCTGAGGGGTGAAAGCCTGACGATCCCGCTGAGGCGTGGGAGCCCGACGAATCGGCTAAGGCGTGGGAGCCTGATGGGCCGGCTGAAGCATGTTGTAGGGTAGGCGCCTGCCGAGCCCACCTAGGCAAGAAGACCTCTCGAGCCAGCTAAGGCTTGGAAGCCCGACGAGCTAGCTGAGGCACCCCAGGTTCCCCTCGGCGACGGCACCCAGACCTGACATCACCAACCAAAACAAAAACAAAAACTCCCTGATGCTTATTTTAGTGTTATCATCATTCTGTAAGAATCGACGCTGGTAGACCAGAAGCAGGTACAAGGAGAACATTTAATGAGCAACGGACATGGAACAGGAACGGACAGCGTCTGGTCAGGAGAGAAAATAACAACATCAATGCTGACACAGGGAACAAATGGGGGAGCAGACATTTATAGACGGGGCAATCAACAAAGTCCAGGTGAGTCCAATGAGTTCTGCTGCGTGTACTGATGGTGACAGGTGTGCATAATGAAAGACATCCAGGGAGAGCGGGAAGAGGCATGACATTTCAGATCAAAAACCAAGCCATGAGGTCAAGGGAAAAATGTCCGTGGAGCTCTGAGACAGGATTGTGTCAAGGCACAGATTTGGCAAAGGGTTCCAAAAACATTCTGCAGCATCAAAGGTCCCCAAGAACACAGTGGCCTCCATCATTCTTAAATGGAAGAAGTTTGGAACCACCAAGACTTCCTAGAACCCAATGCTCACTCTGACAGAGCTCCAGAGTTCCTCTGTGGAGATGGGAGAACCTTCCAGAAGGACAACCATCTCTGCAGCACTCCACAAATCAGGTTTATATGGTAGAGTGGCCAGACAGAAGCAATCCTCAGTTAAAGGCACATGACAGCCTGCTTGGATTTTGCCAAAAGGAACCTAAAGGACTCTAATACCATGAGAAACAAGAATTCTCTGGTCTGATGAAACCAAGATTGAACTCTTTGGCCTGAATGCCAAGCGTCACGTGTGGTGGAAACGTGGCATCATCCCTACGGTGAAGCATGGTGGTGGCAGCATCATGCTGTGGGGAGGTTTTTCAGCAGGAGGGACTGGGTGACTAGTCAGGATCAGGGGAAAGATTAATGGAGAAAAGTCCAAATATATCCTTGATAAAAACCTTCTCCAGAGCGCTCAGGACCTCAGACTAAGGTTCACCTTCCAACAGGACAACGGCCCTAAGCACACAGCCAAGACAACGCAGACCAGTCTCTGAATGTCTGAGTGGCACAGCCAGAGCCTGGACTTGAACCCGATCGAACATCACTGGAGAGACCTGAAAATAGCTGTGCAGCAATGCTCCACATCCAACCTGACAGAGCATGAGAGGATCTGCAGAGAAGAATGGGAGAAACTCCCCAAATACAGGTGTGCCAGGCGTGTACCGTCATACCCCAAGAAGACTTGAGGCTGTAATTGCTGCCAAAGGTGTTTCAACAAAGTACTGAATAAAGGGTCTGAATATTTATGTAAATGTTATATAAAAAAAAATCTATTTTATACATTTGCAAAAATGTCTAAACACTTGTTTTTGCTTTGTCATTATGGGGTATTGTGTGTATATTGATGAGGGAAAAACGATTTAATCTGTTTTAGAATTAGGCTATAACGTAACAAAAGTCAAGGGGTCTGAATACTTTCCGAATGCACTGTGTATGAGCCAAGTCCACTCACACACATATATAGTACCAGTCAAAGGTTGACACTAACCCTAACCCTAATCTTACTCATTAAAGGGTTTTTCTTGATTTTTACTATTTTCTACATTGTAGGATAATAGTGATGACATCAAAACTATGAAATAACACATATGGAATCATGTATCGATAGGATGCAATTGTGTTTGTTGTCTATAGCTTACGCCTGCCCATACCATAGCCCCACCGCCACCATGGGGCACAACGTTGACATCAGCAAAACGCTCACCCATACAACGCTATGCATTTGGTCTGAGGTTGTGAGGCCGGTAAAACGTACTGCCAAATTCTCTAAAATAACGTTGGAGGTGGCTTATGGTAGAGAAATTAACATTAAATTCTCTGGCAACAGCTCTGGTGGACATTCCTGCAGTCAGCATACCAATTGCATGCAACCTCAAAAATTCAGACGTCTATGGTTTGTGTTGTGTGACAAGACTGCACATTTTACAGTGGACTTTTATTGTCCCCAGCGCAAGGTGCACCTGTGTAATGATCATGCTGTTTAATCAGCTTATTGATATGCCACACCTCTCAGGTGGATTATCTTGGCAAAGGAGAAATGCTCACTAACTGGGATGTAGCTGAACTGGGCCACTCAAGGACATTCATTGAGCATTGCCATCTATTTTTTGTTGTTGTTTCTCTGTAATACTACTAGCCACCTAGAAAGTTAACGAAGTTGGCATTAGCTAGCCCAGATTGGGAACCTATCTCCCAACATCATGAATAGCATACCAAGAAGCCATTTCAGGCTATCAATCAAGTTAGAGTAGCTGATAGAAATGTGTCCATTTAGCTGGCATGCCAGCTGGCAAGATTTGTGAACTTTAGAAAAGCAAGCAATTATTAAATGTTCTGAATACAGTGCATTTGGAAACTATTACATTTTGTAAATGTATTAAGAATAAAAAACTGAAATATCACATTTACGTAAGTATTCAAACCCTTTACTGTACTTTGTTGAAGCACCTTTTGCAGCGATTACAGCCTCTGACCTTCTTGGGTATGACACTACAAGCTTGGCACACCAGTATTTGGGGAGTTTCTCCCATTATTCTCTGCAGATCCTCTCAAGCTCTGTCTGGGTGGATGGGGAATGTCACTGCACAGCTATTTTCAGTTCTCTCCAGAGATGTTAGATCAGGTTTAAGTCTGGGCTCTGGCTGGGCCACTCAAGGACATTCAGAGACTTGTCCCAAAGCAACTCCTGCGTTGTCTTGGCTGTGTGCTTAGGGTTGTTGTCCTGTTGGAAGGTGAACCTTCGCCCCAGTCTGAGGTCCTGAGTGCTCTACATCAAGGACCTCTCTATACTTTCCTCCTTTCATCTTTCCCTCGATCCTGACTAGTCTCCCAGTTCCTGCCACTGAAACATATCCCCACAGCATGAGGCTGCCACCACCATGCTTCAGCATAGGGATGGTGCCAGGTTTCCCCCACACGTGATGGTTGGCATTCAGGCCAAGGAATTACATCTTGGTTTTATCTGACCAGAGAATCTTGTTTCTCATGGACGGAGTCCTTTAGGTGCCTTTTGGCAAATTCCAAGCGAGCTGTCATGTGCCTTTTACTGAGAAGTGGCTTCTGTCTGGCCACTCTACCATAAGGGCCTGATTGGTGGAGTTCTGCAGAGATGGTTGTCCTTCTGGAAGATTCTCCCATCTCCACAGAGGAACTCTGGAGCTCTGGCAAAGTGACCATTGGGTTCTTGGTTACCTCCCTGACCAAGGATCTTCTCTCCCGATTGCTCAGTTTGGCCGGGCGGCCAACTCTAGGAAGAGTCTTGGTGGTTCCAAACTTCTTCCATTTAAGAATGATGGAGGCCACTGTGTTTTGGGGGACCTTCAATGCTTGTTTTGGTACCCTTCCCCAGATCTGTCCCCAGAACCTGTCTCTGAGCTGTATGGACAATTCCTTCAACCTCAAGGCTTGGTTTTTGCTCTGGCATGCACTGTCAACTGTGGGACTGTATATAGACAGGTGTGTGCCTTTCCAAATCATGTCCAATCAATTGAATTTACCACAGGTGAACTCCAATCAAGTTGTAGACACATCTCAAGGATGATCAATGGAAACAGGATGCACCTGAGCTCAATTTCGAAACAGGATGCACCTGAGCTTAATTTTGAGGCTCATAGCAAAGGGTCTGAATACACACAATACTAAAAATGTCTAAAAACCTGTTTTTGCTTTGTCATTATTGGGTATTGTGTGTAGATTGACAAGGACAATGTTTTTTAAATACATTTTAGAAAAAGGTTGTAACGTAACAAAATGTGGAAAAAGTTAAGAGGTCTGAATACTTTCCGAATGCAATCAAAGACTCACATTCCTTTCAATCTTTTACCCACATTTTAGCAGAGATGCAAAGTAGCATATTTTGTTTCTTTAAAGAAAGAACCACCAGTCAGGAGGATACAGACAGCTCAAGAGGTATACAGATATGCAGAAAAATATACATATTTTTTTACATAGAATTAAGGATAATGATTATGTCTCTAGATTGCAGGAAAAAGCTGTTTCAGGTGTTTGGAAAATGTCAATTTTGTTTGAGTATAGAAGGTGATGTGTAGGAACTAGAATATTTCAGTAATATTTCTGCTGTGCGCAGCCTTGTGGACGATGCAGCACACTCTTTATGCCAATAAACCTAGTATTTTCCGTGTTATATAGCCCAATTCAGATGGGAGTTGTATTACTAGAGGCGTTGGTTATGTAATTATCCAAGAATGTGCTATATTCCAGCGGACGATTCGCACGGGATTACTTTTTCCAAACTTCCCCCTGTAATTGTTTTTTTAAATCAATTGATTTATGATGAAAGCCTGGAGGGTAGGTTTTTATTCCAGGTTGTTAAGGATATTTCAAGATATTCTAGATGAATAGGCTACACTGATAACTCGTGCTTCGCTGCCAGTCTATAGGTGTCCCCATAATATTTAAATTGAGGAAGTGTGATCCTAATCATTATGTTAGCGATCCATGGTAGATCAAATCACATCAAATCAAACTTTATTTGTCACATGCGCCGAATACAACAAGTGTAGACCTTACCGTGAAATGCTTACTTACAAGCTCTTAACCAACAGTGCAGTTCAAGAAGAGTTAAGAAAATATTTATCAAATAAACTAATATAAAAAATAATAAAAAGTAACACGATAAAATAACAGTAATGAGGCTATATACAGGGGGTACCGGTACTGAGACAGTGTGCGGGGGTACAGGTTAGATGAGGTAGTTTGTACATGTAGATAGGGGTGAAGTGACTATGCATAGAAAATTAACAGCGAGCAGCAGCAGTGTACAAAACAAATGGAGGGAGGGGGTCAATGTAAATAGTCTGAGTGGCCATTTGATTAATTGTTCAGCAGTCTTATGGCTTAGGGGTAGAAGCTGTTAAGCAGCCTTTTGGTCCTAGACTTGGCGCTCTGGTACCACTTGCCGTGCGGTAGCAGAGAAAACAGTCTATGACTTGGGTGACTGGAGTCTCTGACAATTTCATGGGCTTTCCTCTGACACCGCCTATTATATAGGCCCTGGATGGCAGGAAGCTTGGCCCCAGTGATGTACTGGGCCGTACGCAATACCCTCTGTAGCGCCTTACGGTCAGATGCCGAGTAGTTGTCATACCAGGCGGTGATGCAACCGGTCAGGATGCTCTCGATGGTGCATCTGCAGAACTTTTTGAGGATCTGGGGACCCATGCCAAATATTTTCTGTCACCCGAGGGGAAAAAGATTTAGTTGTGCCCTCTTCACAACTGTCTTGGTGTGTTTGGACCATGATAGTTTGTCGGTGATGTGGAACTTGAAACTCTCGACCCGCTCCATTACAGCCCCATCAATGTTAATGGGGACCTGTTCGGCCCTCCTTTTCCTGTAGTCCACGATCAGCTCCTTTTGTCTTCCTCACATGGAGGGAGAGGTTGTTGTCCTGGCACCACACTGCCAGATCTCTGACCTCCTCCCTATAGGCTGTCTCATCAGTGTCGGTGATCAGGCCTATCGCTGTTTTGTCGTCAGCAAACTTAATGAGGGTGTTGGAGTCGTGTTTGGCCACGCAGTTGTGGGTGAACAGGGAGTACAGGAGGGGCCTAAGTACACACCCCTGAGGGTCCCCAGTGTTGAGGATCAACATGGCAGACGTGTTGTTGCCTACCCTTACCACCTGGGGCTGCCTGTCAGGAAGTCCAGGATCCAGTTGCAGAGGGAGGTGTTTAGTCCCAGGGTCCTTAGCTTAGTGATGAGCTTTGTGGGCACTATGGTGTTGAACGCTGAGCTGTAGTCAATGAACAGCATTCTCACATAGGTATTCCTTTTGTCCAGGTGTGCTGTGTGGAGTGCAATTGAGATTGCGTCATCTGTGGATCTGTTGGGGCGGTATGCGAGTTGGAGTGTGTCTAGGGTATCCGGGAGGATGCTGTTGATGTGAGCCATGACCAGCCTTTCAAAGCACTTCATGGCTACCGATGTGAGTGCTACGGGTCAGTAATCATTTAGGCAGGTTACATACGCTTTCTTGGGCACAGGGACAATGGTGGTCTGCTTGATACATGTAGGTATTACAGACTAGGTCAGGGAGAGTTTGAAAATGTCAGTGAAGACACTTGCCAGTGCGCGCATGCTTTGAGTACACGTCCTGGTAATCCGTCTGGCCGTGCGGCTGTGTTATCACACAGTCATCCAGAACAAATGGTGCTCTCGTGCATGCTTCAGTGTTGCTTGCCTCGAAGCAAGCATAAAAGGCATCTAACTCATCTGGTAGGCTCGCGTCACTGGGTAGCTCGCGTCTGGGTAGCTCGCGTCTGGGTTTCCCTTTGTAGTCCGTAATAGTTTTCAAGCCCTCCCACATCCGATGAGCGTCAGAGCTGGTGTAGTAGGATTCAATCTTAATCCTGTATTGACACTTTGCTTGTTTGATGGTTCGTCTGAGAGCATAGCGGGATTTCTTAAAAGCGTCCGGATTAGTGTCCCGCTCCTTGAAAATCGGCAGCTCTAGCCTTTAGCTTAATGCGGATGTTGCCTGTTATCCATGGCTTCTGGTTAGTATATGTACGCACGGTCACTGTGGGGATGACGTCGTCGATGCACTTATTGATGAAGCCGATGACTGAGGTGGTATACTCCTCAATACCATTGGATGAATATTCCAGTCTGTGCTAGCAAAACAGTCCTGTAGTGTAACATAGCGTCATCTGACCACTTCCGTATTGAGCGAGTCACTGGTACTTCCTGCTTTAGTTTTTGCTTGTAAGCAGGAATCAGGAGGATAGAAATATGGTCAGATTGGCCAAATGGATAGCGAGAGCTTTGTATGCATCTCTGTGTGTGGAGTAAAGGTGGTCTAGAGTTTTTCCCCTCTGGTTGCACATGTGACCTGCTGGTAAAAATGTGGTAAAACTGATTTAAGTTTGCCTGCATTAAAGTCCCCGGCCACTAGGAGCGTCGCTTCTGGATGAGCATTTTCTTGTTTGCTTATGGCCTTATGGAGTTGGTTGAGTGCGGTATTAGTGCCAGCATCGGTCTGTGGTGGTTATGAATAATATAGATGAGAAATCTCTTAGTAGATAGTGTGGTCTACAGCTTAACATAAGGTATTCTTCCGCGAATAATACCTCAAGACTTCTTAAATATTAGAGATCACGCACCAGCTGTTATTACAAATAGACACACACCCCCACCGCAAGTCTTACCAGACGTAGCTTCTTCTCTGTTCTGCCGGTGCATGGAAAATCTCGCCAGTTCAATATTATCTGTGTCGTCGTTCAGCCACGACTCGGTGGAACATAAGATATTACAGTTTTTAATGTCCCGTTGGTAGGATAATCTTAATCGTAGGTCATCAATTTTATTTTCCAATGATTGCACGTTAGCCAGTAGATCGGATGGCAGTGGGTAACTCGCTCGCCTACGGATTCTCAGAAGGCAGCCCGACCTTCGCCCCCTTTTCCTCCATCTTTTCTTCACGCAAATGACGGGGATTTGGGCCTGTTCCCGGGAAAGCAGTATATCCTTCTCGTCGGACTCGTTAAAGGAAAAAGCTTCTTCCAGTTTGAGGTGAGTAATCGCTGTTCTGAAGTTATTTTCGGTCATAAGAGACGGTAGCAGCAACATTATGTACAAAATAAGTAAAACATTTTTTACAAACAACGTAAAAAAACTAACAAAATAGCACAGTTGGTTTGGAGCATGTAAAACGTCAGCCATCCTCTTCGGCGCCATCTTACAAATCTTATATCTTACAAATGCCCCTCCCAATAAAAATGCCTAGGATATCAAAAGCCAGGGTTTCATTAAATAAGCTATAGGCACAATAGGCAATTTTTTTTGCACATTTAGACCTAATTAAACTGACGCATTTGGCGATGTTCAACTTCAATTCACTGGCACAATGTAGTATAGCTTATCCATGATCATTGATAGCCTAATCTATACTTTAAGTTTACGAGGCTTTGCAAGACAAGACTTTGCGAGATACAGTTTACCAAGATATATAGCCTATGTGTCACGACTTCCGCCGAAGTCGGTTCCTCTCCTTGTTCGGGCGGCGTTTTCGGCGGTCGACCTCACCGGTCTTCTAGCCATCGCCGATCCACTTTTCATTTTCCTTTTGTTTTGTCTTGTTTTTCCACACCCCTGGTTTTCATTTTCCCTCGTTACTGTCATCTATTTAACCCTTAGTTCCCCCCATGTCTGTGTGGGGAATTGTTTGATTTGGGCATGTTGAGTTACGCCGGGTTGTTATGTTTTCAACCCGTGCTTTGTTCAGCCGGTATTTTTGTACGTGTATTTTGTACTTTTGCCTAAAGTGAAGTTACTTAGTAAACTCATCTCTGCTCTCCTGCGCCTGACTACCTACACCAGCTACACCCACCTTATTACACTATGCCAACGGTTCTGACTGTCTGCCTGCGCGTTCACTCTCTCCCTCACTTCGCTATGAAAGATGCAAGTGTGTGATCAGTCTTCTGTTGCGTGTAGAATAGTTTATGGTAACCTGTGTTGATAGCCCCTACTTTAGTGAACTTTCAAGACATTGCAAGCTAAGAAATCGCTAAATATATACAGCATTGCATGATTGGGAGCTGTGGCGTAGCGTTGTTTCACGGGGGCCACAAAGTCCGTGCAAGCCCCCCCAAACAATCAGGGTTTTTTTTTTTTTGGGGGGGGGGGGGGAATTTGTCTTCTTCCATGAGAGAAATTAGCATTATTATAGATGATCTCATGGTATTTTACACATTTTGCCATGAGGCTGAGAAAGAATGTTGCTGCTTTCGAGCTCTGCGATTCTTGAAAGACTGGACAATCTTTATTTTTTTCCCACAAATATTTGTCTTAATCTTAACAACAAGAGCCATCAGATCATGCCAAGGAACATTGTTCTATTATTAGTATTATTAATATTATTTTAAAATCATAAAATGCAACTAAATGGATTAATGTCAGTTAACTCAGTTACCATAAAAGGCATTTCATTTTTACAATTATTCTCAAACACGTGTGTCACGCCTGCTCCCGCTCTTCCCCCCTGGCGTTCAAGGGCACCAGGCTGCCCTGCATCACACACTCTCTCGCCGCAGCAGGATCGACAGGCGTCCTTGCCTCAGCCGGATCGTCAGGCTCCTATGCCTCAGCCGGCTCGCCAGGCTCCAACGCCCCTGCCGGTTCGTGGGGAGTTTACCCTCAGCCGGCTTGCCCAGCGCCGGCTTCGCCCAGGTGGGACGCCCAGGTGGGACGCCGGGTGGGGCCCCTAGAGGGGGGGGTACTGTCATGCCTGCTCCCGCTCTCCCCGGCGCTCGAGGGCGCCAGGCTGCCCTGCATCACGCACTCCTGCCATCATCTATTACGCACACCTACCTTGAATCGTCACGCGCATCAGAGATATTGGACTCACCTGGACTCACTCATCATCTGTTTATTACCTCCCCTATATTTGTCAGTTCCTCAGCTCTGTTCCCCGCTGCTACATTGATTGTTCTTTGTCTGTGTTACCCGTGTGCTGACGCTGTTCCTGTCTCGTTCTATGTCCGTTCCTTATTAAATGTTTGACTCCCCGTACCTGCTTCGCCTCTCTAACGTCGATCTGTCAACATGTTTAATGGCCTTGATTGTTTAATTATAACATTAGATTATTCAAATATGTAATACAAATCTCCAAACTTATTTTTGTTTTTGTAGCAATATTATATGCTCCAGGCTAATTTCGTTAGCATTTTGGCATGTTTTTCATGATTTTGAACATAAAAGATTTATAAAGCAAAAATGATCCCTTAGGTCTAGCTGAGCAAATACTTCAATATGTTGCAGAACAGTGATTACATTTTATTTTTTTGAATATTGACAAAAACATATTGACTACATCAGTGACAGAGTTGAGAACAGATACTCAAAATGTCTGCCTCTAAAAATATGTCACGATCGTCTGAAAAAGTAGACCAAGGGGCAGTGGGGTTGTAGTTCCACATATTTAATAAAGAGAACTTTCAAAATACAAAAACAAAGAACAAACGATCGAATAAATGTAGCGCAACACAGCACATACAAATAGACACAGTACAATCACCCACAACCCAGGTGGGGGAATTAACAAACTATATAGGATTCCCAATTAGAGGCAACGAACAACAGCTGCCTCTAATTGGGAACCACACAAAAGCACTAGAAACCCCTAGTCACGCCCTGACCTAACACACCATAGAGAACCCAGAGGGCTCTCTATGGCCAGGGCGTGACAAAATAAAACTTCAATACAAACATTATTTATGTGAAAATCCCCAATAAAAACATAACCATTCTATCCGATCTATCAGCACTCTGACAGAGTTGAAGTTAGACAAAAAACTGCCTGAGTTGATGTGGTATTCACACTAGTAATGACATTTTTCCTCAGTTGCTGTATTGTACATTTTAAGTTCACTTCCAATGTATGCTTTGGCAATATGTACATTGTAATGTCATACCAATAAAGCAAGTTGAGAAAGAGAGAGAGAGCAATTGAGAGAGAGAGAGCGGGGGAGAGGAAGAGAGAAAGAGCAAAGTGAAGATAAGGATGGTAGAGAAAGGGAGAGAGAGAGAACTACATTCCCCGATAGGTTGAGCAACAGTTTAGACCTCCCATCTATAAGGCAATATACTGTATGTGTTCTGTCAGCGTGTCAGTTGGCATCTCCAGCCCCCAGATGATATATCTGAGCCAGAGGGATAGGACACTTTATCTACAGCTTCTCAGTATCAGCCTCCTCCAACTTCTGGCTTTACACCAACAGAATGAACCATTATTAATAAGATCAAAACAAAGGAGGTACTGATATCCAAGGATCCTGCTTCTCTAGAATTTCTCCTAGCTGTACCAGAGAACTGCCCAAAAGCGGCAGCTGAACTGAAATGGGCTACAGTGTGATAAAATACATTTATATGCCCTACCTTGGCGAGCAATTTCGGTATTTACAGCTGCAGTGTGGTTTTTATTGCCCACTCCTGCCTTTTCACTTGTTATTCACGCTCATCTCTCAAAACCCTAAAACACTGTCCTTTAAGTACATCAAATAAACTTTGAACATATCTCATGAAGTGCATATTGTACGCAATAGCAAGAATATCAGCAAAGGGGTGGATGGTGGATGCCTTCTCCTTTTATGCCTTTCTGAATCCCTCCGCAGTACGCCTTATATCCCGTGCATAATTCAGCCAATACTTATCCATTTGATATAGCCCATCCCAGCTAACGACAAACGTTCCCACACCTTTATAGACCATTCCCTTGAGTCATTAGCATTAGGTCATTACTTAATGTTTTCAAAGAAATGTTCCAGTGCAAAGACAGTTTCCAAGAGACCATTCCCTTAATGTCAAACAAAACTACCCCAGAACGTGTTTCATTGGAACATTGCAAGAGCATTCCTGTCTCCAGTTTGATGGTTAGGAGAGTATTCCATATATGTCACACCAAACATTCACAAAATGTTCTCAGAATATAAGATATGAATGTTCTAGACACATTTCATTGGAATGTTGCAAGAACATTCCTGTGTATCAGTCGTTAGAACCTCACATGATGGTCCCAATGAAATGTTTCCCCCAAAAAATGCCTTGTTTAATTACACATCACCCCTTATCTCTGTTGTTGAGCCCATCAAGGCTCTGAATGGTGAACTACATCCATTCACACACACACACAGTGCTTTTAACATACAGTGTTGTCAACCTACATATTTTGACACACTGACATACATGATTACATTGTGTATGTTAATTTTTACAGTAATTATTATTCAACATGTCCTCACCTGGGATTTGAACTCACAAACTTTGGCTTACCTGATTGCTTAGTGCTCATTCTGGTGGGACCACTGCACATGGTATCTGTTGACTTTGGTTTTAAAGTATTCAATCATGTTCCTCACCTCACAGTCCTCGGGCTGATCCAGATGGGTAATCCCTTCCTGCCTACACCACGGTTGAACAGGGAAGAAGAGGGACTGTGGACAATTTATTGCGAAGTGCATGGAGGTATTACCCTGTAAAAAGGCCTTCAGACTCATTCTGAGTAGTCATTGTTTTTTATTTGCAAAACCCCATCTTGGAACCCTCTGAGTCATCCCGCACTATGGCTAGCTTGGAAATACTCAGCTTTGATTCCAGTAATCCAGTATTATCCGTTTTGACAGTTAACCGTTGTATGCAAGTTGGTACATTATATTCATTTATATTCAGTACAGTTTCTCTTAATGCCCATATGCCCTACCTTACATAGAATACATGCATGATCATTCTATACCAGCTACAATTTTCCCAGGGCATTGAAAAAGCCTGATGCTTTATAGCTTTTGAATATTAATTTGGGTTTCATTTGATCGTGTTATGTTTCCAAAGACAGCTGGTCAAGTTCGAGACAGACAGTGGGGAGTATAACAGTGAGCAATAGAAACAGGAAAACTAATGTCACAATGCCCCACAACAGGAGCATAGAGAGGACAGAGGAAACTTAATGTGTCCAGAATACACTGCTATTGTAGCCTGCGGCATCAGAGCTGCAGCCTCACAGGATCAGGGTATGTGGCCCTCATTTAACCAGCTGTTTAAACCCCCAAACCTTTCAGTCAGCCTCCGGCATCTCTCAATGACTCAGACAAAACATAGACGAGAAAAGGTTCCTTCAACCAAACAACAACAGATCCAAGAGTAGGAGAGAGAGAGAGAGAGAGAGAGAGAGAGAGAGAGAGAGAGAGAGAGAGAGAGAGAGAGAGAGAGAGAGAGAGAGGGCTTACTGTGTCCAAAGCTGTGCTGAAAGAGAGGCCTCTGGGCTTCACTGCAGTCACCTCAACGTTTACTGGGAAACTGACAAGATGCTGCTGACGTCTTTCCTATCAAGTTTACGGAAATTTGCTGTGGGTGAGATTGACATCTTATTTCTCACCTCATGCAAAGACATTTTTTGCCTCAACCTCTCCATCTTCTGAAAGACATATCTGACATAGCAACACTATCCACAATACATTCCCAACTTAAATATAACGAATTAAAAAAACACATAACTCAATGGACTCTGGTGGCCTTTACATGTCTTTAGTAGAACTAACTGTCACATCTACTACACAGCTCTGCTAACTCTGCCAACATCTTATGCCAGGTTAATGGCACTCTAATCATAGTCAACAGGCTGTAAAACGAGAGCTGTGATCAGAAGATAATGTTTCTTTACACAAGGTGTACAATCGATCAGGGAGACACCTATATGCCCAGACAGACAGACAGACAGACACAACAGCAACGATCCCCAGTCATGCTGCACCGAGCTCTGGTTAAAAAAACAAATTAAGTTCCCCGGATGCCGGTCCTTTTATAGAGCTACCTGCTAATTCAATTACCTGTGAGAAAAATTCCAAATTCTGGCCCATCTCGGTTCTTTCAATACATTCAGCCTGGCCACTGTTGCATATGCATAGCCATGGTGATGTACATTATGTAACTCATGACTATTAATCAATGCAAGGCCCTGATTGGTCAGCCTGTTAATTTTTATGTTAAGTATTCATAAATCTGAGAAATTGGTGATTATAGCGTTTTGGAATTGAACTCTTCATTTGCTATTCATATAGTTCTTTAATGTCACACACCCAGGTCATAAGCATCATCACAGTGCATGCTTACTCAGATGTGTACTATGCACGATTTCCTCATGGTTAAAATCATAATCAAGACTTTCCCAGTGGTGAAAATTGCCCAGGCTGGTAGCTGTGCTTAATATAGTAACATTTGCATACCAAAACTTTACATACTCCAAGGAAACATCATGCTCTGAGGTGCAGTACGCAACTTCAGTGGGGGGAAAACGAGTGTTTAACGTTATATCCCAGGACAAATTAGCTAGCAAGTGCAAGCTAGCTAAATTGCTATAACGTTAAATGTTTACTGCTTTTCGACCTGTCCCCAAATTAATATAATTGGTTCAGAGTTTGTTTTGATATTTTAACCTGCGTGTCGTGATCGCGTTTGGTGTAGGGGGACAAAATACATTTATGCACGATGGCGCATGAGCGCAGCCAGTTTAGGTTCCGTGTAAGGATCCGCCCCTTTTTTTCTATATTTGCCTAAAATGACATACCCAAATCTAACTGTACACTCTCCTCAAACAATAGCATGGTATTATTTCACTGTAATAGCTACTGTAAATTGGACAGTGCAGTTAGATTTATGCCAATATCAGATATGTCTATGTCCTGGGAAATGTTCTTGTTACTTACAACCTCATGCTAATCGCATTAGCCTACGTTACCACAAACGTCCAGAGGTCAGGACACCAATCCTGTAGAGGTTTTAAAACAAAAGACAGATATGCCATTGAAGGTAACAACTCGCATGTCCCACCCACCTGTGGACCTGTCTTTTTCAGACATCTACAGTATTTCCAGTGTTTGAGGAGTGCAAAATCCACTTGTCACTTAAATCTCACTTGGGATTTGATTTCTTCATTGTTTTTTAAGTTTGTAAATGTTTGTTTTTAGGTAGCCTAGTGGTTAGAACGTTGGACTAATAACGTTGGACTAGTAATTGCAAGATCAAACCCCCGAGCTGACAAGGTGAAAATCTGGATTGATTTCTTTCATTTAACTCCTGCGACTTTCATATTCTTGTTTGTGCCTGTCGTTTTTCCCCGTTAACGTTATGACCGTGGACATTTTTGTAATGACCTGTCAAACACACCCTGGTAATGGCTGAATTGAGTTCAATGGAATATATTGTCTTTCCGTTGCATCTATTGTAAAAGAACGCTAAAGCTTAGTCTGGGATCTAAATCACCGTCTCAACACTTAAAACACAAGAAAGAGAAGAAAGAGACCTTTTTTTGAAGGGTGCACATTTTTTGTAACAATTTAATACATTTGAAATGTTTACAAATTAGATGCGCTGATATGAAGGCAACTTCCGAAAATGATTATAGCGATAGGTCTGATCTCGCAAACAATGTAAAGTATGTATAGATAGGTGTAATCTAAAGCCAAGCTTGTTGATTTTTAATCTGAGTGTATCCTGCAGTTGACAACCTTGTTGAATTATGCAACAGAACATGACAACAACAGTAACTAATGAGGCAGTCTAGACTGTGCAGGTGAGTGCAGGTAGGCTTAGACCGAGCACATTTTTAGTGGTTAATTTATTTATATATGAAAATACACCCAGTGTATTTATGCAGATGAGGCAAAATCGAGTATCTTGTTTGGAGTAGCTTCATCTATTGTCCAACTGTTGCATTTATTAGAATTGATTTTAAAACCTTTTAGCAATTTCGATAACCGTTGCTAGTGAAGGACAACATGATCAACTTGTGACCTTGAAAACAACCTGACAACCAATCAAATAATTTCAGGGGGCAAATCTACAACCACAACAAGAGGCTATGTTTCAGATGTGAAGACTGCAACACTTGACAAGGCATCTAATTTCAGGCGTTTGTATTACGACACGGGGCAGATATTACTGTTCAATGTATGTATTACTGTGGAGGATGGGCATCAAAGCAGAGATTGAAATAGATGCAGTACTGTAGTGTACATTTTACATTTTTATATTTGAGTCATTTAGCAGGAGGTCTTATCCAGAGCGACTCACAATTAGTGCATTCGTCTTAGCTGGGTGAGACAACCACGTGTCACAGTCGTAACAAGTGCGAACACACAAACCTACTGCGTGATATGATTTCAGATCTACTTCAGTCAGTATGGAGACTGCTTTGGACAGTCATACATTTTCATCTCATGGTACTACAAACACTTGAACTGCCCACAACCTGCTTCATCAAATAAACTAGATGTGACAATAATGAACTGTATCATTTTGAGAAAAACGTAGCACTTGGGATTTGATTTCTTCATTGTTTTTTAAGTTTGTAAATGTTTGTTTTTAGGTAGCCTAGTGGTTAGAACGTTGGACTAGTAACCGAAAGGTTGCAAGATCAAACCCACGAGCTGACAAGGTGAAAATCTGTCCTTCTGCCCCTGAACAAGGCAGTTAACCCACTGTTCCTAGGCCGTCATTGAAAATAAGAATTTGTTCTTAACTGACTTGCCTAGATAAAGAAAGGTAAAAAAAAAAAAATGCCAGTGTGTACTGTATGCTGGGTGTTATTAACAATGATGTACTGTATATAAACCCTGGATTGCTGATGCTATGTATTGGCCATTAAGAAGCTTTAAAGTAATCGATCGGCCATATTGGCACTCCCCAGTGGGAGCAGTCCTCCATAGGAATGAATGGAATCCTACAGTATTTCAATTAATGTTTCAAGAACAGAATTCCATGTATTTAATTATATTTTGTTGTAGTGGGGACAGTAACATTACTAATCTAAAAATATATATACTTAAGGAAAAAATTATAATATGTTGTAATGTTTTATTTGTATGTTTGGCTCACATAGTATAATTTAAAAGTATGCATTAAGGTGTCTGTAATAGAATACATGTGGCAAAAACGAATGTAGACGTTAATCAATGCATTTCTATCACTTCCAAAACATTTTTTTACAATGGTGGGGGAATTCCAAAATAGAGGAGGCAGTGTGGCTTCAATTATACCTTTGCTGTTTAGAACTATACAGTAAAATATATTTTCCTTCACTACTTATTCACCTTCCAACCAACTCTATATAGAAAAAAAAGTATGATCATTAATCAATCTGACAAGAGCTAAAAAAACTTAACATTAAGTGTTCCACACAGGATATGAAGTTGTCCTGTGACTTTCTACTTCCTGTTTACTGAAAATGTGTGCGTGCGTGAGTGTGTGCTGCATGCGTGTGCGTGCCAGTGGAGGCTGCCGAGGGGAGGACAGATCAGAATAATGTCCGGAATGGAGTGAATGAAATGGTATTAAACACATCAGCAGCCTCCCCTGGTGTGTGTGTGTGTGTGTGCGTGCGTGCATGTGCACTCACACTGTCCCTCTGGCAGTCTCCGGCCAGGGAATTCTTTTGCATCGTGTGTTCCGCCTCTCAGACTTGGGGTCTTCGATCACGCTCAGCAATACAGACAGGGGTCTGATGAGAAAAGGAGATATTAGAATCGTATGATTAAATTCATTTCACCTTATAAGCCTGTGTGCCAATGATTCTGCTTGAGCAATTTTGGGGGGTAATGTTTGGCCAGGCCTAATCCAGCATTGTTATTCCCAGAAAAAGTATAATATCAAGTTTAACCTTTCTGCTGTCTGATACAAGACTTTGAAAATAAGAATTTGAGTTGCAGATCATTTTCAGCAACTGTGGCTATAGCACAGCAGGTAGTCTGTTTTCCCAAACTGTGTTGGGGACTGTAGCCTACTCTGCGCATTGGTATACACAACCTTGGTGAAATGTATAAATAAAAGCAACCAGGTGAACTGGGTTTGTGTGTGTGTGTGTGTGTGTGTGCGCCCATGCTTGCATGTGTGTGTAGACTAGCCTATTTATTACCTGTGAGTAAAGAGCTGTGCTGTACTCCACTGACCCATTAGCCTACATTAGAACCCAGGTGGTAAAGGTCAGTGAATTACCAGCCAACCCTAATCTGTTCATATGGCCTAATAACCTCCAATTCCACCTGCCACACACACTGTAATTTCAAAGGTGAGCAAATACTAGTTTGTTTTGATATGCCTATCACACTAAGTATAGTTATAATCCAAGTTTGTTTTACTTGGCACTAATATGTTCACTTTAGATAAACCAAATAAACAAAATATTAGGATTAAACTCAGGTGGCAGGGAGGTTCAAACAACTTGTATAGTACTGGTCAACTGCTTTGGTCAAGACAAGAACAGAGGAACTAGCAACAACAAGCCATATGCAGTGGCGACCCATTATTCAGGGTACCTGTTTTGAGCCCCACCTGTTTAGCAAAAAAATATGTTTTATTTTATTATTGTTTCAATGCCTGTTTTGCATGTTATTTTGGCATTAACACATGTCACATATCAGTTTGCAAACAATGTAAAAAAAAATATATAAAATTGAGTTAATAAAGCCGCATACAAACATGGTCTATTTTTTGCTTTCTTGAGTAACGCAGCTCCAAAATGCAGGGGTTTCAGCCTACCTCAGTGCTTTCTGTGGTGGGGAAGCCAGCGTAAAATATGGTTGGTAATATTCTCTAGTTGCACCGTGATTGGCTCAGTGCTCTGTCACTTATGGGGACACTAAGTCACCGCAAAATCTACGGGTAGAGCTCGAAAATTCAAACCCCTTGGGTGCTGCCATAGAGTTACATTAGAAGTGCCTATCAAAGAAGACTCAAGGTCATCAACTACAGATAAAATGACGTCAAATCACGTTATATCTACCGAAGCTTTGGTTGGACTGATGTCAACATCATACTTTCAAAATCTTAGCTAGCAAGCTAGCAGTCATCATCATGAATCAAGTTGACAATCTACTGGAAAATCCTTTTCAATCCTTGTCATATGAACAGAAATTATGAAGAGAAATTATAGATAAAACGTATCAGTGCTCATCGGCCATTGGACATAAACATTACACAACAAGTTGGAAATCGCAAATTCAACAATGAGTGGTTTGGAAGGAATCAGTGGCAAACATTGCAAAGCAATCACTAGCCTGCTATTCCGTGGAGTGGCTGTGTGGTCCAAGTCTGGGTTTAAGGGTCTCTTTTACAAGCTTAAAAGGATAAACATTCAACACCATGGGCCATAAAAGGTTGAATACATAGGCCATGCTATAAATCCAGCATGACTTCTGCCACTGGAAACTTGGAACTGGGAGATCTCAGACTTCAGTGAGTTCAACACAACTGGGAACTCTGAATAACATGAGCTCTGACTGGGAAAATACGTTTTGAACGGTCATGCAACTCCGAATTCCAACTCGGGAACTCTAGCCTCTTTCTAGAGCTCCGACCTGAAGATCACTGACTTCATGATTGTCTTGAAAGCAACAGTTGTTTTGAAGCAACAAAAATCCAGAAAATGCTAGACTTTGATGCCAAAGTTTGATGACAAAATGTGCCACAAAGGACCACCGCTCCACCTTCCTGATCAAGTGAGCACTGCAGAACAAGGTGAGTCCAAAAATTGATTGCATGCTACTGCAAAAATGATGTAATATACCAGGAAAATACAATGCATACAGTATTCAGACCCCTTGACTTATTCCACATTTTGTTACGTTACAGCCTTATTCTAAAATGTATTAAATTGCTTGTATTTTCTCATCAATACACACACAATACCCCATAATGACAAAAACAGGTTTTAAGAAATGTTTGCACATTTATTAAAAATAAATACCTAAATAATTTACGTACAGTACCAGTAAAACGTTTGGACACAACTACTCATTCCAGGGTTTTTCTTTATTTTTACTATTTTCTACATTGTAGAATGCATTTCAATTAACAGGTGTGCCTTTTTAAAAGTTAATTTGTGGCTCTCATGAGGACCGCCACAGGAAAGGAAGACCCAGAGATACTTCTGCTGCAGAGGCCAAGTTCATTAGAATTACCAGCCTCAGAAATTGCAGCCCAAATAAATGCAACACAGAGTTCAAGTAACAGACACATCTCATTATCAACTGTTTAGAGGAGACTGCGTGAATCAGGCCTTCATGGTTCTAATTGCTGCAAAGCAACCACTACTAAAGGACACCAATAAGAAGAAGAGACTTGCTTGTGCCAAGAAACATGAGCAATGGACATTAGACCAGTGGAAATCTGTCCTTTTGTCTGATGAGTCCAAATTTGAGATTTTTGGTTCTGGGCAGAGTTGCAAAGAAAAAGCCATATCTCAGACTGGACAATAAAAATAAAAGATTTAGATGGGCAAAAGAACACAGACACTGGACAGAGGAACTCTGCCTAGAAGGCCAGCATCCCGGAGTCGCCTCTTCACTGTTGATGTTGAGACTGGTGTTTTGTGGGTATTATTTAATGAAGCTGCCAGTTGAGGACTTGCGAGGCGTCTGTTTCTCAAACTAGACACTCTAATGTACTTGTCGTCTTGCTCAGTTGTGCACCGGGGCCTCCCACTCCTCTTTCTATTCTGGTTAGAGCCAGTTTGCGCTGTTCTGTGAAGGGATTAGTACACAGCTTTGTACGAGATCTTCAGTTTCTTGGCAATTTCTTGCATGGAATAGCCTTCATTTTTCAGAACAAGAATAGACTGACGAGTTTCAGAAGAAGGTCATTTGTTTCTGGCCATTTTGAGCCTTTAATCGAACCCACAAACCAGTCTAAAGAAGTCCAGTTTTATTGCTTCTTTATCAGCACATTATTGCAAAAGGGTTTTATAATGATCAATTAGCCTTTTAAAATTATAAACTTAGATTAGCTAACACAACGTGCCATTGGAACACAGAAGTGATGTTTGCTGATAATGAGGCTCTGTACGCCTATGTAGGTTTCGAGCTCCAATAGTCATTTACAACATTAACAATGTCTACACTGTATTTCTGATCAATTTGATGTTATTTTAATGGACATTGTAAGAGCTTTCATTGTCTGCTTATTTGCCCCCTTCATTTATACTACGGTTTTGACTTGGTGTACAGGGAGAATACTGTAAGAATGGCCCATGTTCTGTGGCTGTACATTTCAAAAGTGCTGAACAAATGGTTTTATTGACTACGTCCATCCTAGCTCGCTCTTCTTAGGGCTAGGGTCTTTTTTTCAGAATTTCCGCCTGACTAACTTGCCCAAAGTAAACTGCCTGTTGCTCAGGCGCAGAAGCCAGGATATGCATATAATTGGTAGCATTGGATAGACAACACTTTGAAGCTTGTAGAAATTTTAAAATAATGTCTTAGACTATAACACAATTGATATCGCAGGCAAAAATCCAAAGAAAAAACAACCAGGATTAAAGAAATTTGAGGTCCCAGGCTCTTATAATGGAAAGCTATGGATCCTATGTAATTCCAGCTCCCAGATTGCAATTCCTATGGTTTCCACTAGATATCAACAGTCTTTGTTCATTGTTTCAGGGTTCTTTCTTCATAAACAAGGAAAAAAATTGAGTTTTGGCACAAAGACTCCCGGAACAATATCAGTCTGTCGGAATGCGACAAAGAGGATGCGCGCTTACTAATTTTACTTTTCTATTGAACATACTACTTTCCGTATGAAATATTATAGTTTATTTACATTTTAGGGTAGCTGAGGTGTAAATAGAAACATAGTTTGACTTGTTTGAACAAAGTTTAGCGGTATCTTTTTGGATTCCTTTGTCTGCATGTTGAACGAGTGGAATACTGAAATCGATGGCGCCAACTAAACAGACTTTTTAGGATATAAAGAAGGATTTTATCTAACAAAACGACCATTCATGTTGTAACTGGAACCCTTGGGATTGCAAACAGAGGAAGATTTTCAAAAGTAAGTGATTTATTTAATCGCTATTTGTGATTAGCCTGTGCTAGTTGAAAAATATGTTGATGTGGGGCGCCGTCCTCAGACAATCGCATGGTATGCTTTCGCTGTAAAGCCTATTGTAAATCGGACAACACAGTTAGATTAACAAGAATTTAAGCTTTTAAATAATATAAGATACTTGTATGTTCATAAATGTTTACTATTACGATTATTTATTTGAATTGCGTGCCCTCCAATTTCACAGGATGTTGTCGACTGGTGTCCCGCTAGCGGGACGCCTAGCCTTATTAATGTCTTAATCAAAATTACGGATTGCCCCTTATCCACTTGTCGTATGTACACAGTCTGTACATCTCAATTCCCAGTAGAAGCCACATTTGTTTAAGCAAGTTAACCATATCAGCTATGTTTTTTTAAAAGGCAGGTTGAATGAACTGTTTCGTTGCCAGACAAGGCTCCGCTCATAGCCAGGTGTAGCAGTGGTAAGGATTCACTCCATGGTGCTGAAAAGAAAGCTCTGCTGTTGGGACAGGTTTAAGTAGGCCCTAACAGTTTGTGGGCACCGTTTGTCACCGTTATAGTGCAATTTATGTATTGTTTAGTTTTGTATTGTGTTGTGTAGTGGCTTTGCTTTCATGCATCTCAAAAACAAATGTAGGGAGTTTGCCCCACCAAGATTTACATGCTAAAATCGCCATGCTTTCATGTAAGCATTTCATGTACATGCTTTCATGTAAATGACATCAATTGTATGTATCAGGAGGTAAGACACAAAAGAGATTAACTTTCCACTGATTATAAAAAGTGGTGTATCTTCCTTTTGTTGTTACTCAGATCTACAAAATATATTCAGTCACTCTTGGAGGGAAATGGAAGTTTAATGAAACCAGTATCTTCCTAATCAGAACCAAACACGTCTTAGCCTTATGCTTCTTGCTGTTAGCTACCTGAGAGGAGTTTAACGACGGTCCATAGAAGACACAGTTAATCCTTCCGCTCTCTGTTCTACTCTGCTCCTTTAACACCGATTTAAATCCTCTGAAGTAGTATTTACTCTGCAAGACATATTTCAATTTACAATTAACTGGGCTTAATTGTCATTGACTGACATTTTAAATAATTACAGCCAATAAAGAAGCTTCTTTTTTTAGGTAGGATTTAAAAGACACTTCTATTGTAGCGAAAGCAAGGATTCGATCGAACTTGGAACTTTTTGGGGGTACTTCAAGTCATCCTGAGAAGCTACATACCGCTATAAATGTATCATGAGGGAGGTTGAATGTTACGGAAAGTACAAACAACGCTCTCTATACAATGCCACATTCAACATGCTTATAATTGTTTTGGGAAAAAATAAATAATAATAATTGGAAAGACAATAAAGAAGATGTCAAATCAAAATCGAAGTTTATTGGTCGCGTTCACAGATTAGCAGATGTTAGCGCAGGTGCAGTGAAATTATTGTGTTTTTAGATCCAATAGTTCAGTAATACCTAACAATAATACAAAATAAAAAACCATACATGCATAATCCTGAAAAATATACGTTACAGCTTTCTTCTAAAATGGAATAAATACCTTTTTTCCCCTCATCAATCTACAAACAATACCCCATAATAACAAAGCAAAAACACGTTTTTAGAAATGTTTGATATTTTATTAACAATAAAAAATGGAAATATCACATTTACATTGGTATTCAGACCCTTTACTCAGTACTTTGTTGAAGCGTCTTTGGCAGCAATTACAGCCTTGAGTTTTCTTGGGTATGACGCTATATGCTTTGCACACCTGTATTTCAGGAGTTTCTTCCATTCTTCTCTGCAGATCCTCTCAAGCTCTGTCAGGTTGGATGGGGAGCGTCACAACTATTTTCAGGTCTCTCCAAAGATGTTCGATCGGGTTCAAGTGCGAGCTCTGGCTGGTCCACTCAAGGACATTTAGAGACTTGTTTCCGAAGCCACTCTTGTATTTTCTTGGATGTGTGCTTAGGGTCGTTGTCCTGTTGAAAGGTGAACCTTCGCCTCAGTCTGTGGTCCTGATGGCTCTGATCTCTCTGTACTTTGCTCTGTTCATCTTTCCCTCGATCCTGACTAGTCTCCCAGTCTCTGCCACTGAAAAACATCCTCATAGCCTGATGCTGCCACCACCATGCTTCACCGTAGGGAGGGTGCCAGGTTTCCTCCAGACGTGAAGCTTGGCATTCAGGCTAAAGAGTTCAACATTGGTTTCATCAGACCAGAGAATCTTGTTTCTCATGGTCTAAGAGTCCTTTAGGTGCCTTTTGGCAAACTCCAAGAGGGCTGTCATGTGCATTTTACTGAGGAGATGCTTCCGTCTGGCCACTCTACAATAAAGGCCTGATTGTGGAGTGCTGCAGAGATGGTTGTCCTTCTGAAAGGTTCTCCCATCTCCACAGAGGAACTCTGGAGCTCTCTCAGAGTGACCATCAGATTCTTGGTCACCTCCCTGACCAAGGCCCTTCTCCCTGACCAAGGTTTCTGCTCTGACATGCACTGTCAACTGTGGGACCAATTTGTTTTATTTCACCTTTATTTAACCAGGTAGGCTAGCTGAGAACAAGTTCTTATTTACAACTGAAACCTGGCCAAGATAAAGCACAGCAGTTCGACACATACAACAACACAGAGTTACACATGGAATAAACAAACACAGTCAATCATTTGTTTTTAAAGTCAATATAAGGTGAGTGCAAATGAGGTAAGATAAGGGAGGTAGGGCAATAAATAGGCCATGGTGGCGAAATAATTACAATATAGCAATTAACACTGGAATGGTAGATGTGCAGAAGATGAGTGTGCAAGTAGAGATACTGGGGTGCAAAGGAGCAAGATAAATAAATACAGTATGGGGATGAGGTAGTAGGATGGGCTGTTTACAGATGGGCTATGTACAGGTGCAGTGATCTGTGAGCTGTTCTGACAGCTGGTGCTTAAAGCTAGTGAGGGAGATAGGAGTCTGCAGCTTCAGTGATTTTTGCAGTTCGTTCCAGTCATTGGCAGCAGAGAACTGGAAGGAAAGGCGCCCAAAGGAGGAATTGGCTTTGGGGGTGACCAGTGAGACATACCTGCTGCTATAGATAGGTGTGTACCTTTCCAAATCATGTCCAATCAATTACATTTACCACAGGTGGACTCCAATTAAGTTGTAACAACGTCTCAAGGATGATCAATGGAAACAGGATGCAACTGAGCTCAATTTCGTGTCTCATAGTAAATGGTCTGAATACTTTTGTAAATAAGGTATTTCTGTTTTTCATTTGTAATAAATTAGCAGAAATGTATAAAAACCTGTTTTTGCTGCATCATTATGGGGTATTGTGTGTAGATTGTTGAGGACAAAAATGTATTTAATCAATTTTAGAATAAGGCTGTAACGTAACAAAATGTGAAAAAAGTAAAGGGGTCTGGAAACTTTCCGAATGCACTGTAAATATATAGTACCTGTCACGTCCTGGCCATAGAGGCAGCCCCCATCTTTTTTTGGGGGGCACACGGGGAGGTTGGCTGGTTCAGGTTGGAGACCTGAGCCAACTCCCCGTGCTTACCGGAGTGAGCGTGGCACTGGTCAGGCACCGGTTCATGTAGTGAAGCGCACGGTGTCTCCAGTGCTCGTTCAGAGACCGGTACGGACTGTCCCTGCTCCCCGCACCAGGTTCCCAGTGCGCATCGCGAGCCCAGCACGGCCTGTACCTGCTCCCTACACCAGGTTCCCAGTGCGCATCGCGAGCCCAGCACGGCCTGTTCCTGCTCCACGCACTAGAATCCCAGTGCGCATCGCGAGCCCAGCACGGCCTGTTCCTGCTCCCCGCACCAGGTTCCCAGTGCGCATCGCGAGCCCAGCACAGCCTGTTCCTGCTTCCCGCACCAGGCTCCCTGTGCGTCTTCAGAGCCCGGCACGGCCAGTCCCTGCTCCACGCATCAGGCTCCCTGTGCGTCTTCAGAGCCCGGCACAACCTGTTCCTGCTCCACGTACCAGGCTCCCTGTGCGTCTTCAGAGCCCGGCACGGCCTGTCCCTGCTCCACGCACCAGGTCCCCTGTGCGCCTTCAGAGCCCGGCACGTCCTGTCCCTGCTCCACGCACCAGGCTCCCTGTGCATCTTCAGAGCCCGGCACGACCTGTTCCTGCTCCACGTACCAGGCTCCCAGTGCGTCTTCAGAGCCCGGCACGGCCTGTTCCCTCTCCACGCATCAGGTCCCCTGAGCGCCTTCAGAGCCCGGCACGGCCTGTCCCTGCTCCACGCATCAGGTCCCCTGAGCGCATCGAGAGCCCGGCACGTCCTGTCCCTGCTCCACGCATCAGGTCCCCAGCGCATCGAGAGCCCGGCACGCCCTGTCCCTGCTCCACGCATCAGGTCCCCAGCGCATCGAGCCCGGCACGCCCTGTCCCTGCTCCACGCATCAGGTCCCCTGTGCACATCGAGAGCCCGGCACGCCCTGTCCCTGCTCCACGCATCAGGCCCCCTGTGCGCATCGAGAGACCGGCACGGACTGTTCCTGTTCCACGCACCAGGCCTCTAGGGTGTCGTCCCAGCCTGGCACGTAATGTTCCTGTTCCACGCACCAGGCCTCTAGGGTGTTGTCCCAGCCTGGCACGTAATGTTCCTGCTTCACGCACCAGGCCTCTAGGGTGTCGTCCCAGCCTGGCACGGACTGTTCCTGTTCCACGCACCAGGCCTCTAGGATGTCGTCCCAGCCTGGTACGTACTGTTCTCGCTTCACGCACCAGGTCTCTAGGATGTTGCTTTTCCTTCACTCTGTGGTCCAACAAATCTCAAAACATCTCAATTGGGTTGAGGTCGGGTGATTGTGGAGGCCAGGTCATCTGATGCAGCACTCCATCACTTTCCTTCTTGGTCAAATAGCCCTTACAGAGCCTGGAGGTTTGTTGGGTCATTGTCCTGTTGAAAAATAAATGATAGTCCCACTAAGTGCAAACAAGATGGGATGGCGTATCGCTGCAGAATGCTGTGGTAGCCATGCTGGTTAAGTGTGCCTTGAATTCTAAATAAATCACTGACAGTGTCACCAGCAAAGCACCCCCACACCATAACACCTCCTCCATGCTTCACTGTGGGAACCACACATGCAGAGATCATATGTTCACCTACTCTGTGTCTCACAAAGACACGGCAGTTGGAACCAAACATCTAAAATTTGGACTCATCAGACAAAAGGACAGATTTGTGGCCTTCACAAAGCCCTGACCTCAATTCCATAGAAAATGTGTGGGCAGAACTGAAAAAGCGTGTGCGAGCAAGGAGGCCTACACACCTGACTCAGTTACAGCAGCTCTGTCAGGAGGAATGGGCCAACATTCACCCAACCTATTGTGGGAAGCTTGTGGAAGGCTACCCGAAACGTTTGAACCAAGTTAAACAATTTAAAGGCAATGCTACCAAATATTAATTGAGTGTATGTAAACTTCACTGGGAATGTGATGAAAGAAATAAAAGCTGAAATAAACCATTCTCTCTACTATTATTCTGACATTTCACATTCTTAAAATAAAATGGTGATCTTAACTGACCTAAGACAGGGAATCTTTACTAGGATTAAATGTCAGGAATTGTGAAAAACTGAGTTAAAATGTATTTGGCTCAGGTGTATGTAAACTTCCGACTTCAACTGTATATAATAGTTGTAAGCTTTAAGCACCAGCTGTCTGAGCAGGTCACAGATCACTACACCTGTACATAGCCCATCTGTAAATAGCCCATCCAACTACCTCCTCCCCATACTGTATTTATTTATTTATCTTGCTCCTTTGCACCCCAGTATCTCTACTTGCACATTCATCTTCTGCACATCTACCATACCAGTGTTTAAATTCTATATTGTAATTACTACGCCACCATGTCCTATTTATTGCCTTCCTCCCTTATCTTACCTCATTTGCACTCACTGTATATTGACTTTTTTTTCTACCTTATTATTGATTGTATGTTTGTTTATTCCATGTGTAACTCTGTGTTGTATGTGTCAAACTGCTTTGTTTTATCTTGGCCAAGTCGCAGTTGTAAATGAGAACTCAACTAGCCTACCTGGTTAAATAAAGGTGAAAAAAATATATATATAATATATACATTATATTCGTATTTGTGTATTGATTCATTAAAAATATTTTTGTTGCGTTGTTAGCATTCTGGAATGTGCCTGCTCGAGCTGAGGACTTACAGGGCGGTAAGAACCCGTTAGTTACAGGCCATTTGATGCATTTAATATTGGATTGCAGTTCTTTTAAGAGATGTTGCCAGACAGCACTTTTTAAAAATGAAAAGATATATATTTATATATACAGTATATATACTTTTAAGCTTTGTGCTTCTTCTTGGGTGTCAAATAAGTAAAAAAACAGCATGTGGTAAGTAAATTCATTAAAAAAAACACATCTTAAATGACCGCATTTTCATGAATTTGACTATGCAAATTTGAGGCCCATGCTTAGCCTCCAAAACAAGCATCTCAAAAGTAAAAATGCAGGTCGCTTTCATAGAGTATTATATTGTTAAAGGTCCAATGCAGCCATTTTTATCTTAATATCAAATCACTTCTGGGTAACATTTAAGTACCTTACTGTGATTGTTTTCAATTAAAATTGTCAGAAAGAAACAAAAGTAGCTTCTTAGCTAAGAGCAATTTAGCTCGGACTGTCTGGGGTGGCCTGAGTGGGGATGGAAAAACTGAAAACTAGCTGTTATTGGCAGAAAGGCTTGGAACTCTTTCTTATTGATCTATTAACTACACTGAACAAAAGTATAAATGATTTACAGTTCATATAAGGCAATCAGTCAATTTTAATAAATAAATTAGGCCATAATCTATGGATTTCATCTGACTGGGAATACAGATATGCATCTGTTGGTCACAGATACCTTAAAAAAAGGTAGAGGTGTGGATCAGAAAACCAGTCAGTATCTGGTGTGACCACAATTTTCCTCATGCAGCGCTTCACACCTCCTTTGCACAGAGTCGATCAGGCTGTTGTCCCATTCCTCTTCAATGGCTGTGCAATGGGTGACATTACTGCTGTGTAGGCAGGCCATAATCCCACCGTCACCATGGGGCACTCTGTTCACAACGTTGACATCAGCAAACCGCTCGCCCACACGTCTACCATATACCCGGTACAGTTGAAACTGGGATTCATCTGTAAAGGGCACACTATTACAGCGTGCCAGTGGCCATCAAAGGTGAGCATTTGCCCACTGAAGTTGGTTTCGACAACGATCTGCAGTCAGGTCAAGACCCTGATGAGGACAACAAGCACGCAGATTAGTTTTCCTGAGTCGGTTTCTGACAGCTTGTGCAAAAATTCTTCAGTTGCACAAACCCACAGTTTCATCAGCTATCCGGGTGGCTGATCTCAGACGATCCCGCAGGTGAAGAAGACGGATGTGGAGTTCCTGGGCTGGCGTGGTTACACGTGGTCTGCGGTTGTGAGGCCGGTTGGACGTACTGCCAAATTCTCTAAAACAACATTGGAGGCGGCTTATGGTACATTAACTGACAACAGCTCTGGTGGACATTCCTGAAGTCAGCATGCCAATTGCACGCTCCCTCAAAACTTGAGACATCTGTGGCATTGTGTTGTGTGACAAAACTGCACATTTTAGAGTGGACTTTTACTGTCTCCAGCACAAGGAGCACATGTATAATGATCATTCTCTTTAATCAGCTTTTTGTTGTGCTACACCTGTTAGGTGGATGGATTACCTTGTCAAAAGAGAAATGCTCACTAACAGGGATGTAAACAAATTTGTGCATATTTAAGATAAATAATATTTTTATGCATATTTTACTTCAGCTCATGAGTCATGGGACCAACACTTTCATGTTGAGTTTATATTTGTGTTCAGTATAATTTACCACCTGGTGAACGTCATCCCACCAAAATAGGCAGAAATTTCAAGTGGCCTTTTCAAACACCTCTTACACTTAATGGGCATTATCATTTTCACAGTATTATTCCAACATAATAGTGTGGAAATATATATAAATCTGCGCTAGTGGGCCTTTTAAATTCCATAGGTTTTATTATTGTGTTTATTGACAAGTTGAATCAGGTGTAGTAGGCCTGGATCGGCTGGGGGTCCCTAAGGAGAGAGTTGAGAGAACCACCGATTTAGATAACAGTGCTCAATTGACGCAAAAAACACCGTCACTGGCCATAGGCATGTTTAACATTTAGCGATAAACAACTTCTCTGATAAAATGGTCTATGCTCATTTATAGGAAATAGGAGTCAGAAACATTTATTCTATTGTCAAAATTGACTACAAAGTGTAAATAGGATAATTTTGATTAAAGCCAGTCTCATTCAAAACTGAGTTTTGTAAGCGAGTTCCTCATGACTTACTTGAGGGTTGGGTTTTGATTTAGACAATGCTCACTTGCCTACTAACACGGGAAACAGCTGCGATGACTGCGCTCTATCCAATCCTACTGCAGAACAAACAGACCTGTCTTTGTTTACATAAGACAACATGATGCAAAACATTTTAAAAATTAATAACAGATTCACTCTATTTTCAAAAATGAAGACTTGCTTTGTTCAGTAATATCAGTAACTGCAACAACAAACCACACTCCCAAGACTGAAATCTTGCTTGTCTTAATGAACAACAGAGAAACAAGCGGAATCGATGAGTTCAGTCACTCTTTAAGCCAATTATATTATATGACTGTTGCCTCCCGTTTTAGTTTATTGTGATGGTAATGACTTGTTTTTGATGTTAAGGACTAGGGGAGGTCGCTACTGTACTGTACTCTACTGAATTAAACTACTGTACTCTACTGCACTGTACCATACTGTGCTCTACTGAATACAACTACTGTCCTGTGCCATACCTTACTGTACTCTACTGTACTAAACTGTGCCGTATTGTACTGTGATGTTCAAACTTGTGAAACAGCCTAGACGTCTATGATTAGTTCAGATTTAGATCTGGTCCGTACCTTACTGACTTTATTGTCCCCATGGGGAAATTTTGTTGCAGTGTCATGTACACGTTTAAAGTGGCATTTAAATACAAAACCAAATTGACAATACAACTTTCATAACAGTTACATACCAATAAAAAGAGACTAGCCTGCTGGCCTTACTGAATCGATAGGAACATTATCCCGAGCTATTTAGGAGGGATATCACACATGGCACAAATGATTGTCTAGTTCTATTTTTCATGCAGAGATGTGCCCTATACCTGTGCCCAGAGGGGAGTAGTTCAACGTCCAGGTACAGGGGGTGGCTTGGGTCTAACATGATTTTGTGAGCCTTGCGGAGGACCCTGACCTTAAAGATCTCATCCAGGCCTGTCTGTTTGACTCCAAGTACCTTGCTTGCTGTGGTGATAATCCTTCTCAGCATATTTCTCTGGCTGACAGTGGCATTGCCAAACCAACATACAATACATAAAGTTAAAATACTCTCCATGAAAGATTTGTAAAACAGAGTCAGTTCATCCCCTGAACAACTTCAAACATCAGACTGTTTAACAACAACTCTCTCAAACATTTGTAAAGATACTTCCTTTTTTTTTACATCCCACACAAAGTTGTCTGATTCAAATCTTGAGAAGAAAACATTCAGTTCATTAGCCATGTTCTGGCCCTCATGTCTCCCAAGATCAGCATTGGTTTTTCCCCTGCCTATGTGGGGGGCACTAGCCATGGATTTTATCCCTTGCCAGGCCACCCTTGAGTTTCCTGAGGCGAGGCTCCTCTCCACCATTTGCTTGTATGCCTCCTTGTCCACCAGTATCTGTCTTTTGATCTCATGTTGTACATCTCTTAAAGCCTGTCTATCACCCTCTGCATAAACTGCCTTCTTCCTATCAAGTAGTGATTTTAGATGTTTTGATACCCAAGGCTTGTTGTTAGGGAAGATTTTACAGGTTTTAGTAGGCACAACTGACTCAACACAGAAGTTTACATAGTCTGAAACAGCATCTCAAAGTCACCATTACTAGTCAGTTGTACAACCGAATGCCTTCAACCGAAATGTGTCTTCCGCATTTAACCCAACCCCTCTGAATCAGAGAGGTGCGGGGGGCTGCCTTAATCGACATCCACGTCTTGGCGCCGGGGAACAGTGGGTTAACTGCCTTGTTCAGGGGCAGAACGACAGATTTTTTCCTTGTCAGCTCGGGGATTCGAACTTGCAACCCTCCGGTTACAAGTCCAACGCTCTAACCACTAGGCTACCTGCCGCCCTGTGAGTTCATCAAGATCAGAGCTGCTCAGAGCTGCTGTCCTCAAATACCTCTCACATAGTACAGTCAACTGTTGTCATTCCAGATCTGGACAGTTTTAACTGTGGGTTTCTCCCTCTCCAGGAGGCGACAGTAGGTTGGCCTGAGGTAGACCACATTGTGGTCTGATGTCCACAGAGGAGGTCTGGTGGTGGCAGAGAACGCATTTGGTATTGTCCCATAGCGCAAATCAAGAGCCTTATTTTTCCTAGTGCACCACCCAAATGTGTACTTGTTTGGGGGCAGAGCTCATTAGAATAGTACAGAGTATGCTTTGCATTTGTTTGTTTTCCCATTTTGGTCACTCAGCAGATGCTCTTATCCAGAGAAACTCACAGTCAGTGGTCATCTTCTTCCGGGCGCAATCAACAATGGCAGATTTCTTAGGCAAGCATCCAGCCCTACTGGTTGCGTATACAGGTGCCAAAAAAAGGACAAGTTTAGCCAAGCGACTAAATATTAAGGCTCGGGGAAAAACCAGAGTAAATATAAGTAACAATTTAGGGCTGAGGGCTGATGCAGAGATGGCCTGTGTTCTGCTTGACAGGTAACACTACCAAGACATTGCGCCATCTACAGTAGCTAGCTAATGTTAGCTGTGATGTTTGTGAATGGAGAATCCGGGTTAGCTTTATGCTATCTAAATTATATGGCTGTCTTGATAAATAACTAAAGTGTACATGGTATTTAAGATCTGAAACCAGTCAGGATATTGACATGAGCACGTGATTTTTTGAGAGTCATGACCATTCAGAACCTAACGTTATTTACATTTTGCAAAAAACCAAAAATTACAAAAAATTGGCGGCTAGCTAACGTTTCATATGCATTTCTCTGTTTGAGAGTGATAGAACTGTAATGGTGCTCGGCTGTAACGTTAGCAGCTGTAATGGTGCTCGGCAGTATAGTAGACTTCCAAGTGACTAACGTTATTACAGAAACATTATGTAGCTTGGTAGAGAGTTGACAATCAATCAATCAATCAAATGTATTTATAAAGCCCCTCTTACATCAGCTGATGTCACAGAGTGCTGTACAGAAACCCAGCCTAAAACCCCAAACAGCAAGCAATGCAGGTGTAAAAGCACGGTGGCTAGGAAAAACTCCCTAGAAAGGCCAAAACCTAGGAAGAAACCTAGAGAGGAACCAGGCTGTGAGGGTTGGCCAGTCCTCTTCTGGCTGTGCCGGGTGCAGATTATAACAGAACATGGACAAGATTTTAAAATGTTCATAAAACAGGCAGAACAGTTGAAACTGGAGAAGCAGCACGGCCAGGTGGACTCGTGACATCAAGGAGTCATCAGGCCAGGTAGGCCTTGAGGAATGGTCCTAATGCTCAGGTCCTCCGAGCGAGAGAGTGCGAGAGAAGAAAAAAAGAGAGATAATTAGAGAGAGCATACTTAAATTCGCACAGGACACCAGATAAGAGAAGAAATACTCCAGATATAGCAGACGGACCCTAGCCCCCCGACACATAAACTACTGCAGCATAAATACTGGGGGCTGAGACAGGAGGGGTCGGGAGACACTGTGGCCCGTCCGACGAAACCCCGGACAGGGCCAAACAGGCAGGATATAACCCCACCCACTCTGCCGAAGCACAGCCCCCACACCACTAGAGGGATATCTTCAACCACCAACTTACCATCCTGAGACAAGGCCGAGTATAGCCCACAAGATCTCCGCCACGGCACCAGAAGCCAGTGACTCAGCCCCTGTAATAGGGTTAGAGGCAGAGAATCCCAGTGGAGGGGAACCGGCCAGGCAAAGACAGCAAGGGTGGTTCGTTGCTCCAGTGCCTTTCCGTTCACCTTTACACTCCTGGGCCAGACTACACTCAGTCATAGGACCTACTGAAGAGATGAGTCTTCAATAAAGACTTAAAGGTTGGGACCGAGTCTGCGTCTCTCACATGGATAGGCAGACTATTCCATAAAAATGGAGCTCTATAGGAAAAAGCCCTGCCTCCAGCTGTTTGCTTAGAAATTCTAGGGACAGTAAGGAGGCCTGCGTCTTGTGACCGTAGCGTACGTGTAGGTCTGTACGGCAGGACCAAATCAGAAAGATAGGTAGGAGCAAGCCCATGTAATGCTTTGTAGGTTAGCAGTAAAACCTTGAAATCAGCCCTTGCCTTAACAGGAAGCCAGTGTAGAGAGGCTAGTACTGGAGTAATATGATCAAATTTTGGGGTTCTAGTCAAGATTCTAGCAGCCGTGTTTAGCACTAACTGAAGTTTATTTAGTGCTTTATCCGGATAGCCGGAAAATAAAGCATTGCAGTAGTCTAACCTAGAAGTTACAAACGCATGGACAAGCAAGCTCACTGGCTAGGTTTTGTGACATACATTAGCAAGCTAGCTAGCTAGCTAGATATGTGATATGTGTGAAATAAAAATGTAATTTCTCATCTTCTAGTTCTGACAAGGCTCCACCACAACCACACCAAGGAAAGTGTTACCTCTGCCTGCTTTGTCAAGCATTGGAGTGACATCCAGCACCACACAGTAAGATAGGTGAGAACACATGCTACATTTCAATAGGAGAATAGCTAGATACCTTTTTCCTATTCCTTTCAATGATGGTAGTGTGATCTTTCTTGTTTGTGCGTCATTTATGGTTGGTTTCTGTGTTTTTGTGTCCCCCTCTTTGTGCCTGCCTTCTTTGAGTAGCCTATGTGGGTGTGTATCTCTCTGGTACTGTCATGTCTCCCTCTCTAGTATTCAAAATGTTTGCCAGTAATGAAGATACTATATGCTTGGAGTATAATTGACTGTCTTTTCTAAAGGGTGAGTTTCTGGAGGAGCCTGGAGTGGTTGAGCTAGACAGGAGCACCATGGAGGCAACAGATATCACATCCATGATACGAACCCAGGGAGTGTTGCTGGTAAACCCTAGGTTCTAACCACTGTCCTATAGGCAATGTGGACCCAATTGGCAGGTAATCACAAGAGGCAGGTTAGGAGGGAAAAAACAGAGTCTTTACTAGATATTCCTCCTGAGCAAACAACGAGGTTCCAGTATAAGTGCTGGGTTGAACAAAGTACAAATCCACACTGGATAGTTGCAGGCAAAAGAGTCCAATGACAAAAAGTACCAAAGAGGCTGGTCAAAAAGTATCATAGAATAAACAAACTAAGAAACCGCATAGGCTAGGCAAGATAAATTCAAGACTGAGCACAGATACAGGCAAAGGAAGGTCCTTAAATATCCACCTGTACACCCTGATTAACTAGGCACAGGTGGTAACCTTGAACCAATAATGAGCAGTGGATTAGGAGGATGATGTAGAAGGTCTTGTGCTCTCAGTCTCCCTCTGCTGGACAGGCTGTAGTGTGACAACAGAAGGCAAAAACAGGCTACACAAAAGTTTTTTTTCATTAACTATTCCCAGAAATTATCACCCTATATGTGTATTGCCAATGTTGTACAGATCTTATGCAGTGAATTTACTATTTTGTTATGTTCTATCACTTCTATTTATCTTGATGAATATGAGCATCTCCAAAGAGACCATATAATTAATGAAGATGAGGTCAATGACCTAATGAATAGTGTGGAAGTGTACGATTGTTCTTAGTATTTGTGATGTGCTAGTGTACTTACGTTTGCTGTTTGTACTTGCAATTTCCATTATATTATTATTCTGTCTTATTTGTGATAGCATCGATTGGGATGATAGAATTGGTGCTGATGAGAGTGGTGCTGATGAGACCTAGAGTCCCTCTAAAGAATCACAGGGGAATGAAGATCCTGATGAGAAGGAGTCTGACGAGTTTGAAGATTCTGGGGACAGCAGCTCAGATGAAGAATACATTCCTTCACTTTGTGTGCGGTATGTTTATCATTCTATGCCTTTATCCATGTATACATTTTGAAATGTGCATCTTATGCTACTTCTGTACCGTTTTTAGGAAATTGTTTATTCACATTATTTTCTATGTGTTAAAACAGAACGGGTGGATCGCTCCATCCACAGCTGCGCATTGATAGACTACCGGTCATCAGTGTGACTCCAGCCTTTTAGGAGACTCTTCTGCCACAGACGCACCTCCATCCACAGACGCACCTCCATCCACAGACGCACCTCCATCCACAGACGCACCTCCATCCACAGACACGCCTGACCTACATCATGTGATTTGCGAGGATGACATAATTGGCAAGCATGCATCCATCACTTATGAAGACAGTTTAATACATCTGACAAACTTTCTTGTGCTACCTGTGGATCAGTGCCCGTTCCACAACCAGGGATCAGGTGAAGATTGCCATGCCCTCCCACCCTTTTAGGTCCACATCAGTACGAGAGGCACAGCAAGCATCATTGAATTGGTGAGTTAATCCAATCCTAACATGGGTTTGTTGTACTTCTCTACATGCATGCAATGAACGATGTCACAGACTTGTATCTTTGAACTTCCTATACTATTTAGACATTGGTTTGCATCCACCCAAGTAAGGATGCTTACGCAAATGTATTTGTGCAAAAAAAGCTGTAACTTAGTAATAGTGTATATTTTTATATTATATTTTGGATATAATAATATATTTTATATTACTTTTAGTATATATGTTTATCAAGGCTGTATCTCATTGAGATAAAATCTCTCTTCTAAAGGACCTGGTCTGAGACCAAGACTGCGCATGCAGGGGGGTATTATATTATATTGTATCTATGATAGTATGGAAACTATTGCATGCTGTCTTTATCTTACAGGTCTACCCCAAAGGTCACTGCGTCTGGAAATGGAAGTCTCAGCCCATGTGAAGCATGGGGTGCTATCAGGTGACTTTTTGTTGGCCACAAACATTTTGTGTCTGGGAATAATTACTCATAAATGAGCCTCCTTTTCAAATTCATGAACATGTGGATGGTTTCCAGTAGTTTTTTCAACATTCAAGACTCATACTGTGTGGACTCAATAAAATTGTTCTGGGTGGAGAAAAGGGCTGTGATCATTGGCAGTCGGCGAACCAAAGACTGTGTGGTAACCCTAGATAAGACTTAATTGTTTGTGTGCTTACAGTACACCGCAAGTATGTCCTGGATGTCCTGCTTTTTTATTTATTACTTTAAAGTCTCTTACAATTTCAGCTGATGGCCGCATGGACTCGCCAGTCTACTGTGCACAGTATTGCACCCAGAGAAACTTTGCCATCGTGGAGAAAAAGGCGTTCATTAGGTACATGGATCAGCTGATCATGGAGATCCCACTAAAAGAAATCTACACAGATGCACATGTTCAGATTTCTGCTCTAAGAAGTTTGATTATGACCATGCACATCTAAAATATTTATTTTGCAAGATTGAATCGTGTTAGAAATATATATACTACCTGTCAAAAGTTTTAGAATAATAGTGAAGACATCAAAACTATGAAATAACACATATGGAATCATGTAGTAACCAAAAAAGTGTTAAACAAATCAAAATATATTTTATATTTGAGATTCTTCAAATTCTTTCTTTATTTGAGATTCTTTACCATAATAAGACACACGTTTCAATTCTATTTATCATAATATATGTTTGTAAACGTACCATTAAAAAGTAACATGATGATTGAGTGTCTATATAGCTGTACCATGATATTTGCATTGCTACTAAATAAACCTCCAATTGGTCCCCACTATTCCACCCGCTAAAACCCAATGCCCGGCAGACCACCCCCGACCTCCCGGATCCCATGGCCCCGGAGAGACCGGGACCCATCCTTCGAAAAGAGCACACAGTGCCACCCAAAGAACAGAAGCAGATCAACCGCCAAATGCATTTCCATCGCCCTCACCTCGATTTGTATTACTATTTAAAAATATATATACAGTGAGGGAAAAAAGTATTTGATCCCCTGCTGATTTTGTACGTTTGCCCACTGACAAAGAAATGATCAGTCTATAATTTTAATGGTAGGTTTATTTGAACAGTGAGAGACAGAATAACAACAAAAAAATCCAGAGAAACGCATGTGAAAAATGTTATAAATTGAATGGCATTTTAATGAGGGAAATAAGTATTTGACCCCTCTGCAAAACATGACTTAGTACTTGGTGGCAAAACCCTTGATGGAAATCACAGAGGTCAGACATTTCTTGTAGTTGGCCACCAGGTGTGCACACATCTCACGAGGGATCTCCCACTCCTCTTGGCAGATCTTCTCCAAGTCATTAAGGTTTCGAGGCTAACGTTTGGCAACTCCAACCTTCAGCTCCCTCCACAGATTTTCTATGGGATTAAGGTCTGGAGACTGGCTAGGCCACTCCAGGACCTTAATGTGCTTATTCTTGAGCCACTTCTTTGTTGCCTTGGCTGTGTGTTTTGGGTCATTGTCATGCTGGAATACCCATCCACGACCCATTTTCAATGCCCTGGCTGAGGGAAGGAGGTTCTCACCCAAGATTTTACGGTACATTGTCCCGTCCATCATCCCTTTGATGCGATGAAGTTGTCCTGTCCCCTTAGCAGAAAAACACCCCCAAAGCATAATGTTTCCACCTCCATGTTTGACAGTGGGGATGGTGTTCTTGGGGTCATAGGCAGCATTCCTCCTCCTCCAAACACGGCGAGTTGAGTTTATGCCAAAGAGCTCCATTTTGGTCTCATCTGACCACAACACTTTCACCCAGTTGTCCTCTGAATCATTCAGATGTTCATTGGCAATCTTCAGACGGGCATGTATATGTGCTTTCTTGAGCAGGGGGACCTTGCGGGCGCTGCAGGATTTCAATCCTTCACTGCGTAGTGTGTTACCAATTGTTGTCTTGGTGACTATGGTCCCAGCTGCCTTGAGATCATTGACAAGATCCTCCCATGTAGTTCTGGGCTGATTCCTCACCGTTCTCATGATCATTGCAACTCCACGAGGTGAGATCTTGCATGGAGCCCCAGGCCGAGAGAGATTCTTTTGTGTTTCTTCCATTTGCGAATAATCGCACCAACTGTTGTCACCTTCTCACCAAGCTGCTTGGCGATGTTCTTGTAGCCCATTCCAGCCTTGTGTAGGTCTACAATCTTGTCCCTGACATCCTTGGAGAGCTCTTTGGTCTTGGCCATGGTGGAGAGTTTGGAATCTGATTGATTGATTGCTTCTGTGGACAGGTGCCTTTTATACAGGTAACAAACTGAGATTAGGAGCACTCCCTTTAAGAGTGTGCTCCTAATCTCAGCTCGTTACCTGTATAAAAGACACCTGGGAGCCAGAAATCTTTCTGATTGAGAGGGGGTCAAATACTTATTTCCCTCATTAAAATGCAAATCAATTTATAACATTTTTCACATGCGTTTTTCTGGATTTTTTTGTTGTTATTCTGTCTCTCACTGTTCAAACGTACAAAATCAGCAGGGGATCAAATACTTTTTTCCCTCACTGTACTTCCTTGCAACAGTTGTGGGATACACACACACACACACATTTACAAATGCATATACAGTTGCAGCTGTATGAGAAGGCCTGCAAAACAACAAAGAAATGGGCAAAAATGGGGAGATTTGATTAACCATTGTCACGTCCTAGGTGATGGAGGTCAGATATACCCCATTACCCTGAAACATCCACACATGATCCCCCCGTTGTGACCATATTCCCAAGCATTTCCGTGCAGTCAGACCTTTGATTTTGTGCCACCATGGCCACAATAATATGCCCCCTCTCTGAATGTCCGAGTGTGACCCCCTCCCCATAGCTTACTGCCGCCAGTGTTGCCAGCACTGCCAGTGCCTGGGTGGGGGCACCCCACCGGAATCCCTACCGGCTAGGTACAAGGCCGTCAAGGTTCTCATTAACAGCATTGAGAATTTCCTTGTATATTATGCTCTCCCATTAGGGGGCTCTGGCTTTGCAGAACCAACCCTGCCAGACAGGCTCAGAATCCTGAGGGGACGGTGCTGCTCTAGAATGTCTCTGACCGCATTTTGGCTGCATACAGGCCGCTTACAGCAGGCCCATATCTCGGTCGTTCAGGTGGGTGTCTAGGGTATAGGGTTGTGGACCATTCCATCAATATAGGACCATAAATAAATAAATTAGATGTATAATTTATTTAAAAAATGTAGTTCCCCATGATAGGACAATAAATACATTTGATGTATCATTTATTTTAAAATGCTGTTCCACCATGATAGGACAATAAAGAAATAAATAAGATGTATAATGCATTACGAAATGTACATCCCTCATCTGCACAAAATCGAGAGCTCTCTCCCTGCTCACAGACATACATTGGTTCTGGGATATGCAACCATTTCCTTTCTCACTCACTTAACGCCACACTTTCCCTAACACCATAAACACACACCACACCATCCATCTCAATACATCCACACATACTGTGCCTTCTGTCTGCTGTGTTTTTCAACCATGTTGAATTAGTGTTTTTGTGTTCCAATTAGTTATATTTGAAGATAGATAGAATATTTTTTTATTTATTATTACAATCCATAACATGGCTAGAATTGTGTATTTCATTGTTTGCCTCTATGAGAACTTTGTAATTTTTAGAATAGCCATGGAGTAGTCTTTGTGTCTCTGAAAAATTGGTTATCAAAATACAGTTTATCGACTACGAGAGCTACGCATTTCCCTTTCAATCTATTTTCCTTGAAAATTGGATACAGAACTTTGCGCCGTTCTGCAATTTCCTTTGGGAACTGGTCATTCACGCCAGCAAGTCTTTCACCCAGGCCTTTAATCATCATTTTATCTTTAAAGAAAGCAAATTTGGCAACGATTGGATACCTCTGTCCGAAGCGATACATTTGCATGGGATCTGAAGCGCTGTAAGAAGGAACTCTCTAACTACACATTCAGGAACTTCTCCTTCTTTCTCTTGGATACCTGGAAGTACCAGATTCTCTCTCAAGGATCTAGTCTGTATGTCAAGTAAGGCTTCTCTCAGAACGATGTTCTCCTTTTTAAGTTCATTAACTTTGGTGTCAATCTTATTGACTGTCCCTTTTAGCATGTTTGTGTCTTTCTCCAATGTCGCAGCTTTTTGGTCACTCATCTCGAGGCTTGCCTTCAACTCTTTTATATCCTTACTGACTAGTTTAAGTATGCCCAGTTTGTCATTTATTGATTGTAACAGATCGGTTTTGACCTTTACCATTCCTGGCGGTGAAAAGATTAAATCGTTTGTGCCTGTAGAAGAGTCACGTTTTTGTTTTTGAGATAGGTTCCCATGTCTTACTCTCCATCTGTCATGCCTGCTCCCACTCTTCCCCCCTGGCGCTTGAGGGCGCCAGGCTCCCCAGCATTACGCACTCCTGCCACCATCCTTCTGTCACGCGCATCAGCGATTATTGGACTCACCTGGACTCAATCATCTCTGTCATTATCTCCCCTATATCTGTCTGTTACCCCGCTCTGTTCACCACTTCAGCATTGATTGTCATATGTCCTTGTATACCCGTGTGCTGATGTTGTTCCTGTCTTGTTCCATATCTGTTCCAATTAAATGTTTGACTCCCCGTACCTGCTTCTCTACTCCAGAGTCGGTCCTTACACCGTCATGTTTGGGTGTTGCTTGTTTTTGTAATATTTGTCTAAAGATTTCTCTAGTCTTATGATTTGTTTTGTGTTGTTATCCAGATTGAAGGTTATTACCCACCAGATTGTGAGGTGCTAATATTTAGTCTAACTTACCGATATTGAATATTACGTTTTTATCTTGAGGTGATCTACATGCTGTGTTCAGTCCGCCATCTTGGAGTGCTAGTGCCTATGATCTTATTCTTCATGTCTTAAAGTAATGATGGACTGTTGTTTCTCTTTGCTTATTTGACCTGTCCTTGCCATAATATGGACTTGGTCTTTTACCAAATAGGGCTATCTTCTGTGTACCAGCCCTACCTTGTCACGACACAACTGACTGGCTCAAATGCATTAAGAAGGAAAGATATTCCACAAATGTACTTTTAAGAAGGCACACCTGTTTGTTGAAATACATTCCAGGTGACTACCTCGTTAAACTGGTTGAGAGAATGCCAAGAGTGTGCAAAGCTGTCATCAAGGCAAAGGGTGGCTATTTGAAGAATGTCAAATATAACATATATTTTGATTTGTTTAACACATTTTTGGTTATTACATGATTCCATATGTGTTATTTCATAGTTTTGATGTCTTCACTATTATTCTACAATGTAGAAAATAAAGAGAACCCCTCGAATGAATAGGTGTTCTAAGACTTTTGACCAGTAGTGTATATAAAAAAATATAAAGACAGCGGAATACAGCACTGTCTCGATATGTGGCATGGAGCCAAGAACCTGACCAAGAAAATCCATGCAGTAAGTTTGTAATGAAAGGTATTACAGTATATATTTTTACTTTTATGCTGTGACGATGTTGCTCCAGTATTGGAATTATTCTCATATTTAGACAGCACAGATTAAAGGCCAGGTAGAACTCATCCTGTGGATGACGGAGGTTGTCAACCACAGATTAAAGGCCAGGCAGAACTCATCATGTGGACGACGGAGGTTGTCAACTACAGATTAAAGGCCAGGCAGAACTCATCCTGTGGACGAAGGAGGTTATCAACCACTTTTGGTGGTGCTGTAAAAGGGTGGACACATATGAGTTTTTTGAAAGTCACATTAATCTTGTCTTATTTATTACTCTCATGTACGTGTTATGTTTGAGTGATTATGTATTTACTGTATTGTGCTGAGCTGTGAGCTAGCACCTTTCCCTGAGTTGCTGAAATCATATCTACAATAGGCAAAGTGGGTATTTGTATTTATTATGGATCCCCATTAGCTGCTGCCAAGGCAGCAGCTACTCTTCCTGTGGTCCAGCAAAATTACAGCAGTTAACATTACAATACATTCATGACAGATTTCACAACAACATTAAGTGTGTGCCCTCAGGCCTCTACTCTACTACCACTTATCTATAACACAATCCATGTGTACATGTGTGTATAGTGCGTATGTTATCGTGTGTTTGTATGCATGTGTCTATGTTTGTGTTGCTTCATAGTTCCCACTGTTCCACAAGGTGCATTTGTATCTGTTTTTAAATCAAATTTTACTGCTGCCATGAGTTACTTGATGTGGAATAGAGTTCCATGTAGTCATAGCTCTATGTAGTACAGTGCGCCTCCCATAGTCTGTTCTGGACTGTGAAGAGACCTCTGGTGGCATGTCGTGTGGGGTATGCATGGGTGTGTGCCAGTACTTCAAACAGACAGCTCGGTGCATTCAACACCTCTCATAAATACAAGTTGTGATGAAGTCAATCTCTACTTTGAGCCAGGAGAGATTGACATGCATATCATTCATGTTAGCACTCTGTGTACATCCAAGGGCCAGCTGTGCTGCCCTGTTCTGAGCCAATTGCAATTTTCCTTTCTGGGTATTTTTTTTTAAATGTATGGTTCAGGACCTGTGGAGAGGTGTTATTCACCATGTGGTGAATGAACACACATGGACACTGGGACATTATGAACATGACTGCCTGGGGGTACAACCACACCAAGGAATGGCTCAAAAAGGGCTCAGGTGGTTATATATTTCCTCAAGAATCCTTCCCCCTATTTAGCAGTTGATTACAGATAATGTCCATTATGCATTACTGTCCTCGGGGACCACCAGAACATGTATACAAATATTGGTCACAGAGGAGATGGTTGGGAAACCCTGCATTAGGTTGATGTTTGACATGCACACAGCCAAAGGAGGATTTCAGGATTCTTTTTTTAAAGGCAGTAAATGAGGCTGAATGAACTGTTTCGCTGCCAGACAAGGCTCCACTGATAGCCAGGTGTAGCAGTGGTATAGTGCAATAATGTATTGTTTAGTGTTGTGTTGTGTAGTGACTTTGCTAGCACGCATCCCACATTTATTTATTTTTTTGCCCCACCAAGATTTACATGCTAAAATCACTCCACTGTTCTAGCCTATTGAAACAACACAGAGCAGACCATCCCCCTCCCAAGACCCCTTGCTGAACCCTATTTCGATTTAGATTTTGGTCGGTGAATGGGGCGATCATGTGATGACAGTGGGCCTTTAAACAGTTAGTTCAGAATAAATCTATAGAGGTCTTTACACAGCTAGATCCACCTACGCTACTACGTATTACCCGGACCACCTGTCAGCCATAGCTCTATTAAAATAGATTGTTGGCCTCTTTACCCTCCTCTAATCCCCCCATCCCTGTGTTCATGGGGCTCTACCTGCCTCTAGGGGTATGTATTTTGTCTGGGCTGACACACACATCTTTTAACTTCTCGTTAGGTGACAAGTGACACAAAGTTCTGAATCATAGGTGCTTTTGATCTGGTTATACTCTGAGTTTCTGTTTTAGCCATTTTTATTGGTAGCTAAGGGTTCACTTGCATTTGATCATGTTCACATTGCGTTTTCTTCAGGCTAGGGTCTACTTTTCTCAATATCTTCCTGACTGACGTTCCCAAAGTAAACTGCCTGTTACTCAGGCCCTGAAGCCAGGATGTGCATATAATTGGTACCATTGGATAGAAAAAAGTTTGAAGTTTGTAGAAATGTAAAAATAATGTATGAGACTATAACACAATAGATATGGTGGGAGAAAATCCAAAGAAAACAACCCATGCTCTTACAATGGAAAGTATAGGGGCATATCCAAATCCAGCTCCCAGATTTCAATTCTTATGGCTTCCACTAGATGTCAACAGTCTTTGTTCAAGGTTTCAGGCTTGAAACTTGAATAACGAGTAAGAAATATGAGTTTTAGTTCAACGACACTAGCTAGGAAATCCGTGTCTAATATTGCTTTCCTATTGAACAAACTTCTTTCCGTATGAAATATTATAGTTTAATTACATTTTAGGGTACCTGAGGAATAAATAGACAAATATTTTGACTTGTTGAAGCAAAGTTTAGGTGTAGATTTTTGCATTCCTTTCTCTGCATGTTGAACAAGTTGATTACTCAAATCGATGGCGCCAACTAAATGGACTTTTTGGGATATAAAGAAGGATTGTATCCAACAAAACGACCCTACATGTTATAGCTGGGACCCTTTGGATGACAAATCAGAGGAAGATTTTCAAAAAGTAAGTGAATATTTAATCACTTATTTGTGATTTTATGGAACATGTGCCGGTGGAAAAATATGTTGATGTGGGGCGCGGTCCTCAAACAATCACATGGCATGCTTTTGCTGTAAAGCCTACTGTAAATCGGACTGTGCAGCTAGATTAACAAGAATTGATGCTTTTAACCGATATAAGACACTTCTATGTACCTAAATGTTTAATATCCATAATGTTTATGATTATTTATTTGAACTGCGCGCCCTCCAGTTTCACAGGAAGTTGCCCCGCTAGAGGGACGCATAGCCTGATGAAGTTTAAATCTGGAATCAGCAAGGCGTCTGCGACCCCCAGGACCCACCTCTTTTGTTATTTCATTGGTAACAAAACCCAACACTTACCTCTTTTTATCACTTCTCTTTTCGGGTGGAGTTGATCCAGATCCAATGCTCATGATGATGATGCTTGTTCAGTAGAACATGTAAAAAAAAACGTCCTGCTACCACAAATGTTTATCTACAACTAGCTAGCAGCTTACTACTCTGCTGTTTACATTCTAGCTCTCTCACGCATGCTCATGCGCGCTCCCTCATGCCTAAGCGCTCTCTCTCACATCTATGCGCTCTCCCACAAGCATATATTGTATATATAAACAACACAAGAAGCAGGGGGAAGCCTGAGGTTATGGACAACTCGCTTTGAATATGTAATTGAGTTAATTTGTCCAGGGTTAGTTATGTGTTTTATATCCCGGTTGAAAATTCCTCAGGAATATCGGTACCATAACCTAATCATTTCACGCGTGTCTTATTTCACTGGACATCCGATGTCTCCTTGAATAGCAAGGCTTGGAGTAAGTTCTCATTTACCTGCATAGACCTGGCACAAGTCATTGGTGTTAAGTGTTTTTTTAGGGTGACATTTCAACCGTAGAACGTCAATGGTAACCAATTTTCAATATAGACAAAAGTTGTCTAAAATGTGTAAAATTGTGAGTTTGAAACTTTATATGCAGAAAAAAACAAATATACAAACAAACTAATATAAATTAAGCACACTTTCCGATGTATAAATAAAATCGGACATTTTCCCATTTAAATGTTGTTGTGACGGGAGAAAGTGCAGTGATGACACTTGGGTGAGAAAGAAACTAACAACAATTAGAATCTTTGATATGACATGGTGTGCCCAGTAAGAAGGTTCTTGATGTCCTGAAGATGCACTTGGCAGGTGTTTGTGTGTGGAGGATGCATACTGAGGGAGAGGTTGTGTTCTGTTCACAGCAAGTGACACGATGCCATACTAACGTCAATAAGTGTCTGGCAACGGACACTCTTTGGGCATAATACTAGTATGTCATCATGCCAAACGCTTTGAGAATCCTAGCACCCAGGGTGGAACCCAGTGTACTGTGAATGGGGAATCAGGGAAAGTGTCCCTCACAGCAACTGGGGATGACAACTTGGTTTCCTGCACCAAGGGCACCATGCTGCCACATCACAAACTGTGTGACAGCATGCCGATTCTTAAAAAAATATATATATTTCACCTTTTTTTAACTAGGCAAGTCAGTTAAGAACAAATACTTATTTACAATGACAGCCTACCAGGGAACAATGGGTTAACTGCCTTGTTCAGGGGCAGAATGACAGATTTCTACCTTGTCAGCTCGGGGATTCGATCCAGCAACCTTTCGGTTACTGGCCCACCACTATTCTACCTGTATCATCTCCAGGCTCTGCTGCATCAGCCACTGCCAACACGTCCACCCTATACCACCTGTGCAAACGTAAATATCCATTATCTAGGCAGTAATGGGAGAAATGTGGCAGCTGGCTTACACAGACGTCTGGTCCCTGACCGCAACACTTCCTCTCTCTGTCTGTAGGCATCTCCCTGTAGTTGGTACATGTGCAGGTGGTGGCTCACCAGTCTGCTGCTGGTAAATCTCTAGGACATCAAAAACCAACCCTGGTTGGCTCTCGTATGTTCAATGTCATTTTGCTTACTGGGCTGTTCCATGCTGAAGCTCCTCCACCAGAAAGGAATATTAGAAAATATTTGCATGCACTTAGCCTCTGCCCAGGCTTTCAACATGAGCTTTCATCATAATTTGTCCAGTTGTTACATTTGATTTCGCACTATAGCCCAAAACTTGTTTTAGCTGAGTTTATATTTATTTTATTTACAAAAAATATAAAATTTTGGGGGTTTGGCCAATATAGGCGATACCATCGTATATCACACTGTTTATTGGTACATAATCATGATAGGACAAAGGTTGATATCGCCCAAACTAATTTGTACAAACATAGCAAATAAATCCCTCTGTTTGTAATGTTGGCAGTTCAAGCTGACGTCAAACAAGACTAAACACATACAAGCATGCGCGCGCACACACACACACACACACACACACACACACACACACACACACACACACACACACACACACAACACAGTAAACAGGTGAGCTGTCTCCAGTAATCATATGGCACACTGACGTCTCAGTCCTTGTGATGTCACAACGTCTGCTTCATCAACTCAACTAATAGCTGGTCTCGCTGCCAAGAGCTGCCGTTCTATAATGAGCCGTCTCCACTAGAGCTGAGACTCACGGCAGGGTGGACACACATCTATCCCACTCATGCAAAACCACTGGCAGGGGTCTTGGTGTGTGTGTGTGTGTGTGTGTGTGTGGGGAACGATGGGGGGGTTGATTCTTCAGGTCTAGCATCAGTACTGAATGACTCACCAGTCATATCCTACTGTGTCTGAAACAGAAAGAGATTGGGATCTACAGGCCTTTGACTGAGGACACAAGGGAATGGAACTTAACTTAGTGTATGCCCGCATCCCACCATTTCTCTGGCTGTCCTTTTGATACATTCTCTGTTACGTTTTTCAATGAACATTCTGTCATCTTTTGGAGAGGGAAGAGAGAGGGGTGCGAGTTTCTGTAGCATCACATTAAACGTGTGGACATAAATGAGCTGAGATATGGTGCTCCACTGCTAAAGGTCACGGAGGATGTGTAATATGCACCACATCACACAGCTACTAGAAGACAGACATCTATGACTCCTCTCCAATTGTTGAACTCACTCTGCCCCTTCATCATTCCTCATGACCATCTCATCCTCTTATTGTAGTTATTGTTTTAGCCCAAATTAGTTGAACCCAAGCCCTTCAATAGAGTGGAGTGTGCTAGCCTTCATACTGTATCTTTTCTGTACTGTATAACTATCTCACAGAGCTTACAGTAACACAAGGCTCATTCTACAGCATCTCCTGACTAATCAGAACAGAAGCACTGCTGTGGGGTGCGTATGTCCTCAGCCTGTGATGCTGTCATGTTACTGTAATGGGAGATAACATCAACCGATTATGTCAGCGTCTCATGGATGTTAAAACAGCCGTTGGCCTGTAAACAGTCAGGCAACCAATGAGATTGGGGAGGGTGGAGGGGCTGCGGTACTTGAGAAAAATGTAATTGTTTCAAATTCTGAAAATAGAATAAAGTAAGCGCATAGCCAATAAGGCAGGTAAGAAATAACGCATGTTCAAGCTTGCTGGTTTCATGCTTGCTTATTTTGTTTGTTAGACAGATAAAAGATAAGGGTGCTGTAGTGGCTAACCTAATCAAAAGTACCTGATAGCCCCTCTATCACATGTGGGATCGCAAATGTTCTTTATTTTCAAGATAAAAACATTGTAAGAATTTCATACAGGCAGATGTAATTACCATAGGTACATATCTTAAATTAGTTGTGTTAACCATTATTCAACGGGTGGGTCTAATCCTGAATGCTGATTGGTTAAAGGCGTATTCCAGCCAGTGTCTATTCCACAAGTTACTACCGGCTAAATCTATGACGTTAAAATGCCTATTTACTCTGTCCCATCTGACTGCACAATCCACTGTCTCATCAGCCCAGCCAGGCAATTTATAAACTTGATCTCCACTATAAAAAGCATCTGGACATTATCTCACATTTCCTTCAGACTAACATTTAGTTTTCAACAGCAGAGATTGGTATTAACCTTGCTGTCTGTCTCTCCGACATTTGCAACATTGTTTCAATATTCAAATTTGATCTCCAGCTGTCCCATAGTAATGAACGGGGTCGGGAGTAGGTAAGAGACAGACATGGAAGGCAGTGTTTCTCAGCCAGTCAAAATCATGAGTCAGCTGGCATAATTTTTATGGATATATACAAATGAAATGTCAATTGAAAAAAGGTCAAACGAAACAGCTAGTTTGCAGTTTTTTCAGCTTCAGTTTGAAGTGATTTTGTTAGCTGTGTTGTTGGCTAGCTTCTCTAAACAACAATCTCCTGACGAGAGAGCACATTTTCTATGCCAGGCTAATCGCGCTTCATTGGCTTATTGTTATGGATGTATCCAAATAAATGTCACTAGAAAACAGCTTAAACTTGGTGTCCACATCACCAACAAACTAGAATGGTCCAAACACACCAAGACAGTCGTGAAGAGGGCACAACAAAGCCTATTCCCCCTCAGGAAACTAAAAAGATTTGGCATGGGTCCTCAGATCCTCAAAAAGGTTCTACAGCTGCAACATTGAGAGCATCTTGACCGGTTGCATCACTGCCTGGTATGGCAACTGTTCGGCCTCCGACCGCAAGGCACTACAGAGGGTAGTGCGTACGGCCCAGTACATCACTGGGGCTAAACTGCCTGCCATCCAGGACCTCTACACCAGGCGGTGTCAGAGGAAGGCCCCAGTCATAGACTGTTCTCTCTACTACCGCATGGCAAGTGGTACCGGAGCGCCATGTCCAGGACCAAAAGGCTTCTCAACAGTTTTTAACCCCAAGCCATAAGACTGCTGAACAGGTAATCAAATGGCTACCCGGACTATTTGCATTGTGTGCCCCCGCCAACCCCTCTTTTACGCTACTGCTATTCTCTGTTCATCATATATGCATAGTCAATTTAACTATACATTCATTTACATATTACCTCAATTAGCCCGACCAACCAGTGCCCCTGCACATTGGCTAACCGGGCTATCTATCTGCATTGTGTCCCACCACCCGCCAACCCCTCTTTTACGCTACTGCTACTCTCTGTTCATCATATATGCAGTCACTTTAACCATAGCTACATGTACATACTACCTCAAGCAGCCCGACTAACCGGTGCCTGTATATAGCCTCGCTGCTGTTATAGCCTCGCTGCTGTTATAGCCTCGCTACTGTATATAGCCTCGCTACTGTTATTTTTCACTGTCTTTTTACTGTTGTTTTTATTTCTTTACTTACCTATTATTCACCTAATACCTTTTTATTTTTTTGAAATTGTGCTGTTGGTTAGAGCATGTAAGTAAGTATTTCACTGTAAGGACTACACCTGTTGTATTCGGCGCACGTGACAAATAAACTGATTTGATTTAAACAAATGTTATTATTTTTGACGTGACAGTAAGTTAGCTGTAGTTGGCTAGCTAGCAAGCAAGGGATAAGAACGTTGCTAGCCAGTATGGCAATGGAACATATATAACGAACGACTGGGTCACGTCCATAGATACAGAACAAAAAGACTGAACGACTGGGTCGCGTCTCTGTAGCAACCCTAGATTTGTGTCGGGACTATATCTTATGGAGGGATAAAATAGTATGAATCAAAATAAAGTTTTTAATGAAAATATGTCAATCATTATTTGAATATGTTGGTAACCCATTGTATAAAAGTGATAAGGCTCTTGAAGCCGGTGTTTGGAGGATGCATTGGCACGGTTTGCCGACCCTCAATTTCGTCTTGGGCCTAACAACACCCATGCCAATATCCTCCAAAAACCGGCTTCTCGGGCATTATCACTTATACAATGCCTTATACAAAATATACAATGCCTTCTAGTGTACAAATTAAGTAGGCCAAAACGGCTCCTACATTTGTTGTTATTACAGTTAATTGTTAATTTGATTGGAGATAAATTACCAGAAAATGTTAATTTCAAACAGTATCCTCCTTAGGCTTCATGAGTAAAGGATGGTATTCCTGAATAGGTTCTCTATTCTGCACTGGTTCTGCCTAATGGAACAGTCTGCACTGGGTCTCTCCCTGCTGCCACACCATCAGTGGGGTGTCCATCTCTGTGCCTTATGCATTTATTTAAATCAGGTCAAATCACAGCAGACCAGAGGTGACACTCAGTGTAACAGGATATCTGAGAACAGGTGTCTCTAGACACACTCCCCCATCTTTGGATTAAATGAATCAATCTGAACCTCTAAGAGAGAGAGAACGGGGGAGAGAGGGGAGAGAAATTGTGCTTTTATAACACTTCAGACAGAGATGGGCTATTTGAAGCTAATTTCATAGAAACTGTTCCACAGCTAACTGAGACGTGCATACAAAAACATTAGTTGATATGGAAATTAGCTGGCACCGTCACCTGCAGTCCTTTCTTCTCAGAATGAGCAGGTCTACTAACCCAAACATGAGCTTCAAATGTAATGTTTGCTTTCCATGCAGGGAAATTGTATATATTAAATGTAACAGCAAATTCAATGGTGATTTGAACAACATTGCAGGTACATTGAGCCCAGGTCTGGGGAAAATAGCTCTGCCACCAATGCATTCAACCACACAACAACAAACTACAGTGAGAATAGACAAAGCAGAACCTGACATGTCCTTTCTACCATAGAATTGTTTTACATTTTTATTTCACCTTTATTTAACCAGGTAGGCAAGTTGAGAACAAGTTCTCATTTACAACTGCGACCTGGCCAAGATAAAACAAAGCAGTTCGACACATACAACAACACAGAGTTACACATGGAGTAAAACAAACATACAGTCAATAATACAGTAGAAAAAATACCTAATCAATATACAAAGAGTGCAAATGAGGTAAGATAAGGAAGGTAAGGCAATAAATAGGCCATGGTGGCAAAGTAATTACAATATAGCATTTAAACACTGGAATGGTAGATGTGCAGTAGATGAATGTGTAATGCAGAAAAACTGGGGTGCAAAGGAGCAAGATAAATAAATAATTGCGGTAGGGGATGAGGTAGTTGGTTGGGCTATTTACAGATGGGCTATATACAGGTGTAGGGGTCTGTAAGCTGCTCTGACAGCTGGTGCTTAAAGCTGGTGAGGGAGATAAGTGTCTCCAGTTTCAGAGATTTTTTGTAGTTTGTTCCAGTCATTGGCAGCAGAGAACTGGAAGGAAAGTCGGCCAAAGGAGGAATTGGCTTTGGGGGTGACCAGTGAGATATACCTGCTGGAGCGCGTGCTACGGGTTGGTGCTGCTATGGTGACCAGCGAGCTGAGATAAGGCGGGGCTTTACCTAGCAGGGACTTGTAGATGATTTTTGAGTTTGTGTTACAGGAAGCACATTTCTGCTTGAAAAAGGTAGCCTTGGCTTTCCTAACTGCCAGTGTATATTGGTTCCTGACTTCCCTGAAAAGTTGCATATCACGGGGGCTGTTCGATGCTAATGCAGAACGCCACAGGATGTTTTTGTGCTGGTCAAGGGCAGTCAGGTCTGGAGAGAACCAAGGGCTATATCTGTTCCTAGTTCTAAATTTCTTGAATGGGGCATGCTTATTTAAGATGGTGAGGAAGGCACTTTTAAAGAATAACCAGGCATCCTCTACTGACGGGATGAGGTCAATATCCTTCCAGGATACCCGGGCCAGGTCGATTAGAAAGGCCTGCTCGCTGAAGTGTTTTAGGGACCGTTTGACAGTAATGAGGGGGAGGTCGTTTGACCGCAAACCCATTACGGATGCAGGAAATGAGGCAGTGATCGCTGAGATCTTGGTTGAAAACAGCAGAGGTGTATTTAGAGGGCAAGTTAGTTAGGATGATATCTATGAGGGTGCCCGTGTTTACGGCTTTGGGGTTGTACCTAGTAGATTCATTGATGATTTGTGTGAGGTTTAGGGCATCAAGCTTAGATTGTAGGATGGCCGGGGTGTTAAGCATGTCCCAGTTTAGGTCACCTAGCAGCACGAACTCTGAAGATAGATGGGGGGGGCAATCAATTCACATATGGTGTCCAGAGCACAGCTGGGGGCAGAGGGTGGTCTATAGCAAGCGGCAACAGTGAGAGACTTGTTTCTAGAAAGGTGGATTTTTAAAAGTACAATGTAGAATAAAGTACAGAAGGTCATAAGAGGGACAACATACCCTTACATCCATCTAAAACCTCTAGCAATATCGAAATCAGTAGCTCATGGTGAGTGGCTAGGTAATTTTAAGCATTGAAACGTGTGGGCCCAGTCTGAGCTCCACTACTTTAGACTGACAGTAGATGTCAGCACTGAGCTTCAGTAAAACATCAATGGATTTCAATGCTACTCCTCTGATGCCATACTACCACGCAATCACAATGGAGCCCTAGCCCCTATGAGCTTATACTTACAGTATCTCATCCTATAGGATCCCCTCACAAGTCCAAGGCATGAAGTGCATGAAAAGTACATGGAAGATCATAGACAAATGAAGATGGTGAAATTAGGACACACAGGCATACCTACAATCAATGCTTACAGTACATGTGTCCCAATCCCAAATGGTAACCAATTCCTTACATAGGGCCCTGGTCAAAGGTAGTGCACAATGTAAAAAGTAGTTCACTATGTAGGAAATAGGGTGCCATTTGAGATGTAGACATTAGAGCATAATGTCTACTTTTCCCTTCCCCTTCACAAACACATGATGGCACACGACTGAGCCCAGGCTAGGCACTAGGCATGCAGTGAGACTGTTACCTCTTTTCTTTAGACAAATCAAAAATGCATTTCTGCACTCCATACTGTGTCTATTTGCCTGCCAACTCCTCTGCTGAAATTGTATTGGTCGTACACACACACACACACACACACCCTTAATGACAGCACTAACTGACTCCAGGCTAGGCAGAGAGGTAGAGAGTCATTGGGAACAGTCATTGTACAGCAAGCAGCACAAGCATCATCTCTCTGTCATCATGAAGATCAAACATGATTGAACATTGAGTCCAATGACTGGAGCTACCACCACATCATCACAGCTTAATGTCAAGGTCATGAACCCCCTTCTAGTGTAATCCTCCTCTCTAATATTCAACGGGTTATACGGATCGGATCATGACTGCCATCTCAATTACTGGACTAATTTTTCATTGCTAGGCCTAATAATCAATTGTTGTTCGATTGCCAGTCGTGTCTGTACATGTCTTTTCAGCTAATTATATACCATTGTCCAATGGGCGATTTGCATATACAATACAGTAGCCTAACAGAGAAATAACTCAGAGGAGTCGTTCCATGTCATTTCAGCAAGCCATGACACCCACCATCTCAAATTGTTCTGAAGTTTCTGTAGGTAGAAACAGGTAAGATTGCCATTGCTGCAACAATATTTAATTGACATTTAATTTTATATCTGAGAAATTAAGCTAACTGATTTCACACATATTGGATAATATTCAATATATATAGTACCCACTGGTGTACCAGACACCCCCGCAAGGCAGGGGGCCAACGAACTCTGGCGGCCCATGCGCCTGTCATCAATGTCTATTATTTTTTATTTTTTTTATGTAATCATTTTGACAGAAACCCTCCAAAAAGTAATTCATTCATAAACCGTTCTCATTTCCATATGTACTAGGAAGCGAAGTGTTTGTTTCTTGGGCTTCAGGAATGTGACTGAAAAATAACACATTTTAATGATTGAAAGAATAAGGGGGATATCGGCGAACAAATGCCGTGGTCAAGGCTACGACGGCGCCAGTGCAATGAGTGGAGCTTACTGAGGTGATCAAAAGCTCATATCAGACTGAGAGCCTAGTGCTTCTTATGTAGTTCTTTATGAGTTTTAGTTTCCGCAGAAGCGACAGTTACAGGGATGGTAAAAACAGCTTTATTGCCGTAGCAACATCAGAGAAACTGGGAGGAGTGCTTCAAATACAGCAGTACTGTAACATCTTTAATTGAGCCTCTCATTCTCCTTAGTTGCCGGCCGCAACACGTTACGGAAAGAGATGAAATGTATAGGAAACTCTGGGAACAGGTCATCTGGATACTGGAGTGTCAATAAATTGGCAGATGCAAACAGATTATCATATTTAGCGGACAACAGTTCTTGAGGGTTTGAACAGTTGAACTCAGCGAGTTTTCTGGCTAATAGCCTACACAAATGGGCTGCAATATTCTAGATAAATTAAATTAGGCCTAAATCAAAGTGGCTGAGTTTATCCTCAAGCAGACTACTTTTTTTCTCATTGTTAGGCTATGTGATGTGTCATTTTTATAAAAAGTTTATAAATAGCACCTAAATCGCATCGGTATACATCTATAGATAGTACACTGCATAATGAAACAATCCCTAGTGAGCAAATGCTTTGAGAGTGGACTGATTGTATTATTTGGCATTAATAGACTGGTTTTACTCACAACAACTTTCTATCCAAGCTGGGAGAGAGCGTAAGGACGGCTCATGTCATGCAGGTTCAGGCAGCCTCAGCAGGACAGCTGTATATCAATTGGTAGTATTCTGTTGTATCGAAAATGTAATTGACAATCTGCAATGTTTGAATTAGGGCTGATCCCATTTAGTCAACTGGTCGATTGTTTGGTCGACCAATATTTTTTTAGTCGAGCAGTCACAAATATATATACAGTGAGAGGGAAAAAGTATTTGATCCCCTGCTGATTTTGTACGTTTGCCCACTGACAAAGAAAGGATCCGTCTATAATTTTAATGGTAGGTTTATTTGAACAGTGAGCGACAGAATAACAACAAAAAAATCCTGAAAAACGCATGTGAAAAATGTTATAAATTGATTTGCATTTTAAGGAGGGAAATAAGTATTCGACCCCCTCTCAATCAGAAAGATTTCTGGCTCCTAGGTGTCTTTTATACAGGTAACGATCTGAGATTAGGAGCACACTCTTAAAGGGAGTGCTCCCAATCTCAGTTTGTTACCTGTATAAAAGACCTGTCCACAGAAGCAATCAATCAATCAGATTCCAAACTCTCCACCATGGCCAAGACCAAAGAGCTCTCCAAGGCTGGAATGGGCTACAAGACCATCGCCAAGCAGCTTGGTGAGAAGGTGACAACAGTTGGTGCGATTATTCGCAAATGGAAGAAACACAAAAGAACTGTCAATCTCCCTCGGCCTGGGGCTCCATGCAAGATCTCACCTCGTGGAGTTGCAATGATCATGAGAACGGTGAGGAATCAGCCCAGAACTACATGGGAGGATCTTGTCAATGATCTCAAGGCAGCTGGGACCATAGTCACCAAGAAAACAATTGGTAACACACGTGAAGGACGGAAATCCTGCAGCGCCCGCAAGGTCCCCTGCTCAAGAAAGCACATATACATGCCCGTCTGAAGTTTGCCAATGAACATCTGAATGATTCAGAGGACAACTGGGTGAAAGTGTTGTGGTCAGATGAGACCAAAATGGAGCTTTTTGGCATCAACTCAACTCGCTGTGTTTGGAGGAGGAGGAATGCTGCCTATGACCCCACGAACACCATCCCCACCATCAAACATGGAGGTGGAAACATTATGCTTTGGGGGTGTTTTTCTGCTAAGGGGACAGGACAACTTCACCGCATCAAAGGGACGATGGACGGGGCCATGTACCGTCAAATCTTGGGTGAGAATCTCCTTCCCTCCGCCAGGGCATTGAAAATGGGTCGTGGATGGGTATTCCAGCATGAAAATGACCCAGAACACACGGCCAAGGCAACAAAGGAGTGGTTCAAGAAGAAGCACATTAAGGTCCTGGAGTGCCCTAGCCAGTCTCCAGACCTTAATCCCATAGAAAATCTGTGGAGGGAGCTGAAGGTTCGAGTTCCCAAATGTCAGCCTCTAAACCTTAATGACTTGGAGAAGATCTGCCAAGAAGAGTGGGACAAAATCCCTCCTAAGATGTGTGCAAACCTGGTTGCCAACTACAAGAAACGTCTGACCTCTGTGATTGCCAACAAGGGTCATGTTTTGCAGAGGGGTCAAATACTTATTTCCCTCATTAAAATCCAAATCAATTTATAACATTTTTCACATGCGTTTTTCTGGATATTTTTGTTGTTATTCTGTCTCTCACTGTTCAAATAAACCTACCATTAAAAACCTTCCCATTTCTCATAAAAGTTTTGACTTGTAGTAAAAGTCTTCAAATGAGAATTGCATAGAGATAGTCTTCCCAGAGAGTGGCCACTTGTTGGACTATTCAAGAGTTGGCTTGAAGCATTAGTCTTCTGCCCTCACAATGTGTAAGCTACAAAGCCTGGAAGACAGCCTACACTCTTTCAATAAAGAATCAGGAGGCATTGGTACCTTTAAGAATCTTTAGTAGAAGATATTTTGATTGTAAAACTGTAACAGATATACAAAGGAGGAAATGTATGAGAAAAAGTCACTATATACATTTACACAATCTAAGTATCCATAAAGCTTAATAACTATACTTTAGCTCGAGCACTTAAAATAGCTAGATACATTCAAAAAACAAATAAGCTAAATTTCGTCACGAAACGATAGCTAGCATGCTAACTGTTACGGATACAGGTATCCTATGTTTTTATTTGTATGCAATGTTTTGCCTACATAGTTGGCAATGGCAATATGAGTTACTTTTAGAATTTTGATTACCTTCATGATACTGATTTTGAGATATGAAGACTATTATCAATTAAATGTACATATGAAAATCATAACTGCCACGCAAATCAGTAGAAATGGTAAGATAAATTGGCCCTCAAAATGGAAAAGGTTCCCGACACGTGGTGTAGCTTATTTCCGGCAACTTCAGGAGCATAACGGCAGAATCTGCAAATGCCAGCAGCAAGTGGGAGGAGGAGGGTTGGGAACCGTTTTTTTCTTCTGGTTAGGCTATTTTGATCTCTGTCGAGTCATTTGTGTGTCAGAATTATTTAATCACAGTGTACTTAAAGCATAAGACAAGCTCATTAGCCTACATATAGGCTAGTTGATTTTATTAAACACATAAGGTGTGTCTATATAAGGAAAAATACACCTTTTAATATTTCAACCAATATTAACAGTCGACTCTCGGTCGACCAAGATTTTTTTTTGTCAGGGACAGCCCTAATTTGATTTTCCTACTTTAACTACTGAAAAAGTAATTACATTATTGCCACCAGACAGCAAAATGGCAGCATTGTGACATCGTGCATAGCTTTGTGAAATGTTAGGCTTAACCTGAGAAATTGTATCCATTAATAAACATGTATCCATTAGCTAATGCAAAGCTATACCCCGGCACCATAGAAAACCCGTCATCGATTCGATAGGCATGCAGCCGCATGGACATGTTGCAATTCCAGCACCATGGACAGCGATCGGTAGTTTACTTTGTGAGTGGCTAACACATTCAGGTGACCTGCCCCAGAGAAATTGCATTACACCAGTGATAGTACCCAACATCCGATTTGAACCAAACCTCTTCCTACCAATGAGTAAGAAATGAGGAATCCCCCAAAATTGCCAAAAGCCACCCACGGACCCCCAACACCCCATGTCAATCCCACCCCAACAACCAGTATACAGTATCAGTTCTCTATGTTTTACAAGTAGTATGAAGCTATGGCTTGGAGTATTGCTTCTCCATACTATGTAATGTATTCCCTGTGAATCTGGTGATGATTTTTCCCCCCTGTGCAGAGAATGTTGTCATTGAAGTCCCTTGCATTATTTACCATAAAGTATTGTGAAAGTGATCACTAAATGCCGCTGTTTATGCTATACCGTCACACTTTTATCAATTTAGCTGGTTTCTTGTGTTTCTTGGGTTTATTAAATAGATCGCAACTGAAAACCAATAGATTTGGTTCATAATGAAGATAAATTGTCATCCTCACAATTCAAGCCAGTCCTCCACAAAAGCAAATCTGTGTGTCCTTCGTTTACACTTAATCTTGGCCCAGGAAACGGCCCCTTTATGTGTGGTTTATTCCCTTCAAAAAAGGTTTGGATTAGTAGATGTTTTGTTGTTGTTGTCATTTAGCAGACGTTCTTATCCAGAGAGACGTATAGGAACAATTAGGGTTAAGTGCCTTGCTCAAGGGCACATCGACAGATTTTTCATCTAGTTAGCTCGGAGAATCCAACCAGCAACCTTTCGGTTACTGGCCTAATGCTCTTAACCGCTAGGCTACCTGCCGCCCCTGTTAGACCATTCCTGGTAACAAGCAAACTATTAGGCTACAGCAGATCTAATGGTTTCAATGGTCTGTAATGGTTTCCCATAGTAAAAGTCCCAAACACACACTGTATAGGGTTTTGCAATTGTAATCAAATTAGGTTGCATTGGGTTTAATGGTAAATGTCACTAATCACAATACATATAGACCCGTTTCTTGATAATTTTATTGAAAAATATAAGACTGCCATGCAATTAATTATTTTATTAGGGTTGTCACATTTTAGTCCCTAGCCCATTTCTCATAAAAGTTTTGACTTGTAGTAAAAGTCTTCAAATGAGAATTGCATAGAGATAGTCTTCCCAGAGAGTGGCCACTTGTTGGACTATTCAAGAGTTGGCTTGAAGCATTAGTCTTCTGCCCTCACAATGTGTAAGCTACAAAGCCTGGAAGACAGCCTACACTCTTTCAATAAAGAATCAGGAGGCATTGGTACCTTTAAGAATCTTTAGTAGAAGATATTTTGATTGTAAAACTGTAACAGATATACAAAGGAGGAAATGTATGAGAAAAAGTCACTATATACATTTACACAATCTAAGTATCCATAAAGCTTAATAACTATACTTTAGCTCGAGCACTTAAAATAGCTAGATACATTCAAAAAACAAATAAGCTAAATTTCGTCACGAAACGATAGCTAGCATGCTAACTGTTACGGATACAGGTATCCTGTGTGTGTATTTGTTTTCTTTCCTTCTGCCCTAGTCACAGATGTCATTCATCAGCAGTCATCAATCACCAATCAGTCCCAATCAGAAGACACACCTGCTTATTTTTCCCTTACCCAATCACATCCCCTTTCCCTTGGTTTAAAACCCCAGTCAGTTGTCTCTCTCTCGCTCGTTTAGTAGCTGGCTGGTTTTGTAGCTCTCGCTATCTGCCTGTGTAGCTCTCGCTATCTGCCTGTGTAGCGCTCGCTATCTGCCTGTGTAGCTCGCTATCTGCCTGTGTAGCGCTCGCTATCTGCCTGTGTAGCGCTCGCTATCTGCCTGTGTAGCGCTCGCTATCTGCCTGTGTAGCGCTCGCTATCTGCCTGTGTAGCGCTCGCTATCTGCCTGTGTAGCGCTCGCTATCTGCCTGTGTAGCTCTCTCTTGTTGGTTTTTTTAGCTGGCTTGTTTTGTCTCTACAGAGCTCTATCTCTGTTTGGTATTTGTTGAAGCCCAGTTGCTGTTGGTTTGTTTATGCGCGCTATCGCTCTTGTTTAGGTGCCAACATCTCACATTAACTGTGATCCTGTGAGTATGTACTGCTGTGTTGTATTGCTGTTTGTTTGTTGGTGGAAAAGGGGATAACCAGACAAGTCGCCCATGGGCATACATTACCCGTAGGAAACACTGTCTAAATACATTAGTTAGAACTGGGCGGACCACCCACTGTATTTAATTGGTTAGTTAGCTAGCTGTTCGTGACGCAGGTAGATTAGCTTAGGGTTTTTTGAATATCTATTATTTCTTTCCTTGGGTCCAGCTCAGCCCCTTTTCCCCACACCACTTTACCGTGTGTTTCGAATAAACCATTAGTGTTTGACGGTAGATTTAAGTTGTCTGTGTTTTATTTCTGTTCTCACTGTTCCTTTTCACTATAATAATTTGCATGAGATGTTGCGGGTCTCAATTCCATTCCCCCTAGACTGCGGGGCAAAATGGATTTGTAACGTAAGTGGGGGCTCATCCGGGATCTGTCTTTACTGACACCCATGCCGCTTGTGCAAATTATTGTGGTGGTCTAGTTCAGTGTTGAGCTTCATAGCTGATGTAGCATTAGAGTTTGCTATTTCTTGGCTCTTGTGTTTGGGAGGTAGTTCAAGATGGCTACTTTTGATTTAAAATACTTTTTGGATAACCCTATGTGGGAGGTTTTTGACAAATGTCGTAGAGTTGATTTACTGACTTTGGCTGACCATTATTCTGTATCTATTCCGCAGAGTTTAGTTAAAGCGGAGGTTAACCTCTCTGGGATTGCTGGGGCGCTAGCGCCCCAATCCCGACACTACCAGGTGAAATGCAAGGCGCCAAATTCTAAATCCAAAAGTTGAATTATTAAACATCCACCAATATACAATATACAAGTTCCATACTCCTCAAAAGCTCTGTTTCTTGGCAATATCACAGCGTTGTCAGATTTCAAAAAGGCTTTACGGCGAAAGCCGCACATTTGATTGTTTGAGGGTAGCACCTCACATATTTTTCCCATAGCCATCATGGCACACACAACACATTTCACAGCGAAAACAAATCAATTACCTGTTGAAGAACTTCTGCTGAGGTCATCCTAAGTGTCCAACGAAGACAATCCATGGTTCTTTTGTTAGAAAAAGTAATGTATTTTATCCATAAATCTCCATTTGGTTTGGCGTTATAATCAAACGACAGCTTCCACTCCTCCATTGAAACGTGATGAGAACCTCGTTCATCTTATACCTATAAACTTGTCCAAGAACAATCAAACATAGTTTTAAATGTATCCTTAGGAACACTTTTACGTATATTTACTGTTATAAATCAACCGGAATGTAAACTGATCGATAAAGACGGTAAAAAAGACACAGTGCTGGGTACTGTTGACATAAAAAGTACACTTCCTGGTTTGCTCTTATTCTCTGGTCTAAAGCATCCAAAATGAAAATTTACACTGTCTCGAGACTTGACATCTAAAGGAAGCGATGGGTACTGCATTCATATGCCCTTATGGTCATTTTCATGAGGAGGGGTTCCAAATGAGCAATGTGTCAAAATCACTTTTTCCAGGACAGAAATTCCTCGGGGTTTCGCCTGCCATATGCGTTCTGTTTTACTCACAGAAAATTCAGTGTTTCCTATCCAATGGTACTAAATATGTGCATATCCTATTTTATGGGCCTGAATGGGAGGCATTTTACTTTGGGCACGCCAGGCTCTCCAAAACGGTCACCTCATGAGCCGATCCCTAAGAAGTTAAACAGCTGGTGTTAAGTGTTTTGTTGGAAGAGCAGGTGCTTGTGTTACCGCTGCCTGAGCCTACTACCCCTGTTGGGGATGTTGCTGCTCCTGTAAGCCCGTCGGTGTCTGAGACCGAGGGCAAGGCTTAAGTTCCAGCCACTTTGCCCCGTTTTGATCCACTCTCCCCACTGTCACCCCAAGGTGAGGCCATGAGAGATGTCCGTTCGATACAGCTCCAACTGGAGGCGGAAGAGAGCCCAAATTAGGCAAGAAAATCTCCAGTTGGAAATGTGTAAAATTGAGGCAGAAAGAGAACAGCGCCAAATAGAGTTGGAAATTTGTAAACTTGAGGCAGAAAAAGAAAGAGAACAGTGGTAGATGGAGTTCAAAACGTGCCAGATGGAACTGGAGGCAGAGACAGCGAGGCTAGCCCCCGTTCATGCTGTGCCTGTTAGTGAGCCATCCTCACCAGCTGTGGCTTCCAACACTTTTGACACTAGTAGGCAGGTTGCCTTAGTCCCTTTGTTCAGAGAGTCAGAGGTGGACTCCTCCTATTTTTGTGTTTTTGAACGAATAGCCGTAGCATTGAAATGGCCTGAAGAGATATGGTGCCTATTACTTCAGTGTAAATTAACTGGTAAAGCCCAAGAGGTTTTGTCTTCACTACCTCTTGAAGACAGTTTGAATTATGAAGTGGTCAAAGCTATTGTTCTTCGCGCCTATGAGCTTGTGCCTGAGGCATACCGACAGAGATTTAGGTCTCATAGAAAGTCTTCAAGTAAGACTTACGTGGAATTTGCTAGAGATAAGGGAAATCTGTTTGATAAATGGCATGCTGCTAGCAAGGTAACTGATTTAAACTCTCTCCGGGAGTTAATCTTGTTGGAAGAGTTTGAAAATTGCTTACCTGAACGTATTGTAGTTTACCTAAATGAACAGAAAGTATCCTCCTTGTCAGAAGCGTCTGTGTTGGCAGACGAGTTTGTGTTGACGCACAAGAGCGTGTTTTTGGCTCATACTGAGAGTAGAGCCACTGAATTGCCTACTTTTAGCCCTACTCGGCAAGTAGTACATCAATCACGCCAGAAAAATGAGTGTCCCTGTTTCTATTGTCATAAGGTGGGACACATGATTAATGATTGCTTCCTGCTAAAACGCAAACAAGGGATGCCTCTTCGTGCCAAGCCGCCAACAGGTGTTGGGCTAATTCGTACGGTTGTGAGGTCTGAAACGAAACAGGTGCCTCAGGGTAAATGTGGTTTGAAAGTCCCAGTCCACGACCGCAGTTATGAACCATTCATTTTTGAGGGGTTTGTGTCCCTAACGAATGACGAAGCGTCTCAGCGTCCGGTTAAAATCCTTAGAGATACTGGTGCGGCGCAGTCGTTTATATTGTCTGATGTGTTGCCCTTATCCGACGACACATACTGTGGTTCCAGTGTGTTAGTTCAGGGTATTGAAATGGGTTTTGTCCCAGTGCCATTGCACTTTGTGAATTTACACTCTGAGTTAATCAGTGGAATATTCAGAGTGGGGGTACGTCCTATGTTGCCAGTAAAAGGAGTGACCTTTATAATGGGTAACGATATTGCCGGAGGAAAGGTAGTACCCGTATTGGAAGTAATGGATAAAAGTGACCACTCTCTCTCCAATGAGCTGGCACAGAATTATTCACGTGTTCCCCACTTGTGCTGTTACTCGTGCTCAGGCACAACAAATGGGTGACGTGATAGATTTGTCAAACACTGTTTTGTTCAAAGAGTTTGATCAAGAGGATGGGTTGTGTGCTACCTCTGGGAAGCTGTTGCTCTCTGACAAACAGCCCAGGGAAGAATTGAAGGATAGTGAACTTATTGCTGAGGCAATACAGTTACCAGTCACTCGTGAGCAGCTGATTGCTAACCAGAAGGTTGACAACAGGCTTGCTAAATGTTTTTCTAGGGTTGTCTCATTGGAAGAGGTAAAGAAGATCGTGGCTTACTTCATTGATGGTAATCTCCTCATGCGTAAATGGACATCCCATGTTGACGCGGGCGGAGATTGGAATGCTGTTTACCAAATAGTGATTCCTACAGCCTTTCGACAAAATGTGCTATCCCTTGTTCATGATCACCAGTGGTCCGGTCATTTAGGAATAACCAAGACTTATGATCGGGTCCTTCGACATTTCTTTTGGCCAGGTTTAAAACAAGATGTGGCTCGGTTCTGTCGAACATGTCACACATGTCAGATAACAGGAAAACCAAATCAGGTTATTCCTCCTGCTCCTCTTTGTCCAATACCTGTTATAGGTGAACAATTCGAACATGTGGTGGTTGATTGTGTTGGACCGTTACCGAAGACAAATTGGGATGAGGGAGTTCCTCTAGTTTTGTTTGCTGCTCGTGAAACAGTACAGGAGTCCCTAGGGTTCAGCCCGGCTGAACTAGTGTTTGGTGAGAGGACCAATGACAGTCCTTAAAGAACAGTTTTTGTCCCAAGAGTTGTGTACGGGAGATGAGAATGTGTTGGACTACGTTAGTCGCTTTCGTGAGCGCCTACACCAAGCATGTGCTCTCGCAAAGGAAGCTCTGTCTTCCTCACAGAGGAGTATGAAAAGACACTGATAAACAGGCTGTTTCTCGTCGACTACAGCCAGGTGACAAAGTACTGGTGTTATTGCCTGTTCCAGGATCTTCACTGTCAGCTCGTTTCTCTGGTCCTTATTTAATTGAAAAGAAATTAAGTGAAACTGATTATGTGGTTTAAACTCCTGATAGAAAACGTCAATCTCGTGTGTGCCACATTAACATGTTGAAAGCATACCAAACCCGACCCATCACTCAGGTAGATAGTTCAGACACAGCGGTAGGTACTGCTGTCTCATCTGCTTCTACTGCTATGATAGTGGGCCGTCATGTTAATGATGTTGATGGAGATGGATTAAAGTTGCGCAATACTCCGCAGCAGTGCGTTAGATTACCCAACTCAGAAATGCTACTGTCTCTCCAGTCAAGTCTGGTTCATTTAACGAATGGACAGGCAGATGATATTGTGAGGCTACTACACAGTTTTCCATGTATCTTTAATGACGTTCCTACTCGCACAAACGTGTTGGAACATGACATTAATGTTGGAAATGCTGCCCCTATCAAGCAACACCCATATCGTGTCAACACTTCTAAGAGGAAGATAATGAAGGATGAGGTGAGATATTTGTTGGAGAATGACCTGGCTACGCCAAGTTCAAGCCCTTGGAGTTCTCCTTGTATTCTGGTTCCTAAACCTGATGGTACGTCCAGGTTATGTACAGATTATCGAAAGGTAAATTCGGTCACAATGCCAGATTCGTTCCCGTTACCCAGATTTAACGTATTAAGGTTGTATGTTTATCCTGTGTTACCATTTAATTAGCTAGTAAATAAATAATTAAACCAATTTGTGTAGTACTGAATCATACAGTTGAAGTCTGAAGTTTACATGCACTTGAGCCAAATACATTTAAACTCAGTTTTTCACAATACATTTAATCCTAATAAAAATTCCTTGTCTTAGGTCAGTTAGGATCACCACTTTGTTTTAAGAATGTGAAATGTCAGAATAATAGTAGAGAATGATTTATTTCAGCTTTTATTTATTTCATCACATTCCCAGTGGGTCAGAAGTTTACATACACTCATTTAGTATTTGGTAGGATTGCCTTTAAATTGTTTAACTTAGGTCAAACGTTTCGGGTAGCCTTCCACAAGCTTCCCACAATAAGTTGGGTGAATGTTGGCCCATTCCTCCTGACAGAGCTGGTGTAACTGAGTCAGGTTTGTAGGCCTCCTTGCTCACACACGCCTTTTCAGTTCTGCCCATACATTTTCTAAGGGATTGAGGTCAGGGCTTTGTGATGGCCACTCCAATACCTTGACTTTGTTGTCCTTAAGCCATTTTGCCACAACTTTGGAAGTTTGCTTGGGTTCATTGTCAATTTGGAAGACCCATTTGCGACCAAACTTTAACTTCCTGACTGATGTCTTGAGATGTTGCTTCAATATATCCACATAATTTTCCTCCCTCATGATGCCATGATGTGCACCAGTCCCTCCTGCAGCAAAGCACTCCCTCAACATGATGCTGCCACCCCAGTGCTTCACGGTTGGGATGGTGTTCTTTGGCTTGCAAGCCTCTCCCTTTTTCCTCCAAACATAATGATGGTCATTATGGCCAAACAGTTCTATTTTTGTTTCATTATACCAGAGGACATTTCTCCAAAAAGTATGATCTTTTTCCCCATGTGCAGTTGCAAACCGTAGTCTGGATTTTTTATGGCGGTTTTGGAGCAGTGGCTTCTTCCTTGCTGAGTGGCCTTTCAGGTTATGTCGATATAGGACTAATTTTACTGTGGATATAGATATTTTTGTACGTGTTTCCTCCAGCATCTTCACAAGGTCTTTTGCTGTTGTTCTGGGATTGATTTGCACTTTTCGCTCCAAAGTACATTAATCTCTAGGAGACAGAACGCGTCTCTTTCCTGATGTGACGGCTGCGTGGTCCCATGGTGTTTATACTTGCGTACTATTATTTGTACAGATGAACGTGGTACCTTCAAGCGTTTGGAAATTGCTCCCAAGGATGAACTAGGCTTGTGGAGGTCTACAATTCTTTTCTGAGGTCTTGGCTGATTTCTTTAGATTTTCCCATGATGTCAAGCAAAGAGGCACTGAATTTGAAGGTAGGCCTTGAAATACATCCACAGGTAGACCTCCAATTGACTCAAATGATGTCAATTAGCCTATCAGAAGCTTCTAAAGCCATGACATAATTTTCTGGAATTTTCCAAGCTGTTTAAAGGCACAGTCAACTTAATGAATGTAAACTTCTGACCCACTGGAATTGTGATACAGTGAACTATAAGTGAAATAATCTTTCTGTAAACAATTGTTGGAAAAATGACTTGTCATGCACAAAGTAGATGTCCTAACCGACTTGCCAAAACTATAGTTTGTTAACAAGACATTTGTGGATTGGTTGAATGACTCCAACCTAAGTGTATGTAAACTTCCGACTTCAACTGTAAGTAAGACTCAGGTTTTTGCAGATGCAAGGAGGTTATGACTGTTCAGAATGATAATATGATATGAGGTTATGATTAATAAGATGACTGTTTATAGATGTGATAGGTAAAGACCTTTTTAGAGTTTAATTCGGAAGATGGTAACTCTTTAAAGAACCGCTCTCGTGGTGAGCCCAAAGATCCACTTGCAGCCTACTGGCAGATGTAACCCGGTTTTGGGCTAAAATGTCCTGGTACTGGGTAAAGATCATGATGCCATTGACCTTAACTGGGACCAATGGAAGCAAAATGGCCTCATAACATCAGATCCACCACCATATTTTACAGTAAGAGTATGAGGCTATTTTCTGCTCATGCATTCTCATTTCGCCGCCAAACCCACCACCAGTGTTGTGCGTTGGCATAGAGTTCTATTTTCATAATCTTCTTTTTTTTTCTTTTCTTTTTTTTAAACTTTTGATTAGAATCCCAGAAAATACCTTCTCCTCCGCCATCCCATCCCAAGAGTGCACACGTCTGACTTGCATGCAGTAGCCACTGGCTGCTGGCACTGGGCGGGTGACTTGAATACTGGTAGGAGGCAACTTTTGAGTTGGATCTGTCATGTGTTTCTCACTGTTAGTGACAAAGAATGGGGCAATTTGACTGTTTGTTAGTAAGAGGCAGAAAACAAAAAAAGTAAAAAATGTGTATGTTTCTTTTCCAATGTCAATAATCTCTCGTCTTCTCTAGGCCTAGGAGTCACTGGCACTAGCTTGCAAACAATTTATGATGAGTGAGTGTGTTGCAGAAATTAAATAGGCATATATATATATATTGACCTATAAATGTTTATTATGAAATAGAAATGTTAAATATATAAATAGGTCTATAAATGTTATGAATTATGAAAGTCACATTTTGGGAGGAGGGGGAGCTCTGTTATTGGGCACAGAGGGTTAGTTTTAGGTGCTTCAGTACAGTCAGGGAGAGAGAGTAACATGTTACCAGAGAGCATCAAGTCGAAGTGTGAATAATTTTGTCCCAGAGCTAGCCATTGTTTTTAAGAACAACGTGATGTGACCCAGTTTAAATATAGAACATTCCAACAATTGTTTACAGAAAGTTTCTACAGTTCAAGAAAACAAAGTGCGTTGTGTTTATTAAACAGAGAGAACAGGGCTTGGGAGGGAAATATGGGATGGCCAGAGAACACCATACAGCACTCTCAAGACATCAGAGACAGACAGCACTCTGATCCTTTGTATTGAAGCTACAGGACACTTAACACGACTTCCACTGTGGAGGAAAGGGAAGTGAATCTCCAGCTGCGTTTCTCCTGTCCCTCAGAGGTCATTCTTCCTGCATGACATCACGGCAGCTCCTCTCACACTGTCATCACACAGATGCTCCTTTAACCAATTGACTATAGTACCATATGTTATCAATTACAACCAGAATCAGTGAAGCATAACATCCCAGTTTATTTCGTCCTACTACAAATGAATGGTGTAGTCAATAGCATCCATGTTGCTTTATTGTAATAATATGTAAGACGTTATTGTCCCCGTGATAGTGTTAATCTGTGCTGAAGGTCACAGTGTTAAGGAATGTTCTTCTCAGTACAGAACAGGTCTTTGAAGTCCTGTGCATTTCCTCTGCATCTGGCATGCTGTATGTGTGTGTTTGTGGATGTTGTTATGTGTCATCATGGGATAGTTTACCCTTTAGGGGAAGTGCTCCTCAACAACAGATTTTTATGGATGCAGAAAGACAAATAGGTCCCCAAGCAGCTTCAGAAGTCACATCTGTCTGATCATCTCCAACAGGAAAGCTATGTTCTTCAGGGTGGGACACTTCCTACAAAGGGCTTTATGTATGAATTGCATAACATCCTCAGAAATGACAATCCTTATGTCAACCAGTGCTGGTTGACATGGCTTTTTAGTCACCCTACCTGCTCACACTAAACCTGGTACAACGATAGTAATTTATCAGTAAGTCAACAACCAATGTTTAGTGATTTGTTCCTTTTGTTATAGATGTAGCTAAGTCACCCTCTGCACTTTCCCTCTGAGTTCTGGTGTTATAAATCCTCCCAGTGGATCTGTATTTGTCCAATTAACAGACTGATAAAACATCAGCTTAGAAAGGCTACACTGAGAGATTAATACTAGTTAAATAATACACTACACCTAGGAGAATAACAGGGTTTTACCTCCATGCCTAAGAAGTTCTTGGCGTTTTCCGGATTTACTGACTTCATGTCTTAAAGTAATGATGGACTGTCATTTCTCTTTGCTTATTTGAGCTGTTCTTGCCATAATATGGACTTGGTCTTTTACCAAATAGGGATATCTTCTGTATACCACCCTTACCTTGTCACAACAAAACTGACTGGCTCAAACGCATTAAGAAGGAAAGAAATTCCACAAATTCACTTTTAACAAGGCACACCTGTTAATTGAAATGTCATCAAGGCAAAGGGTGACTACTTTGAAGAATCTCAAATGCAACATATATTTAGATTTGTTTAGGACTTTTTTGGTTACTACATGATTCCATATGTGTTATTTCATAGTTGGGATGTCTTTACTATTATTCTACATTGTAGAAAATAAAAAAATAAAAAAAATCCTGGAATGAGTAGGTGTGTCCAAACGGGCTAGACTGGTACTGTATATTTTGAATCAATGGTTGTGTGGTGAGAGAAGTTTACAATCCAAATGAATGCATAGCACTTTGTGACATCGGCTGATGTAAAAAGGGCTTCATAAATACATTTGATTGATTGATTGCACAATAACAGGTTTTTCAATAAAAAAAACTGTCTGCGTTACAAGTCTGAGTTTTGTACCTGAGATTTGTGAAAATGTACCACATACTTGTGAAAATAGTCAACACAGACATTCATTATGTATGCTATCTGGCTTGCTTTGCTGTCAGAGCGTTATGTTTCAGTGTGTATAAAAAAAAATACTACCCGTGCGTCATAGGATGTGATAACCAGTGTAAAACATGGGAGAAAGGACATCCCTATTCAAGGGAAATGGACAAAACGTGATATATGGAGTAATGGGTAAGCCTTGATTCTCTGTCGACCCTGTGAGTTGGTCCTCTCCGGTGAGACGAACTCTGTGTGCTCTCACCTGCCTGTGTGTAATCTGAGTGGGTTCTAAAAGGCTGGGGGACATTTGCATGCTAGAGGTCAGTGCCACACAAGGCTGCCTGTGTTCCACACAACAGTGGGGTCTGAGAGCGTATGACAGGTGGATATTAAAAATGATACCGGGCCAGGATTGATTCAATCCATGGTCAATGTCATTAGACCTGGACTTGCTAGACCCCAGGACTACAGGGCATGAACGATGATACACAATATCCAGTACAATCAATCATATTGAAGAGGTAGACGTATGGAAAATCCTCTGGTCTCTAACCTACTGAATTCAACCCTTCAATTGGAGTCATAATCTGTGCTGTGGCCCATATTTCCAGACAACCCAATAGACAGAGGGATAGAGAGGGACAGAGAGGGGAGAGAACCACAGATGGGTCCACATTCTTCAGACTTTCCGATGGCTTGTGCAGTAATATCTTCACCGCTGTGGGTCTTTGTCAGTTGATATACTATTTTATAGACCGTGCAACTGTAAAATCCGCTGGATGTGTCATCTAACCTTGTCTGTGTGACAAGGGTCGATCTATATTTTATTTTCAGAGCACAAAAATTGAGAAAAATAGAAAGAAAGGGACAGGATAACGGCTGAAGGAAGCATGGAATCATTCCATTACTGAAGTGACTGCACAGTAGAAAACTCCTCTACGGATTCTACATCTATAGATTGACTGCCAATTCATACAAAGTCTCTTTCTGTTCCTTTTGGATAATATGTCTTCTAAAGCATACAATGTTTTTCCATGTTAACAAACTGCTCTCACCAAGAATGAAACCAGTGCAAGACTATCCAGGCAATGATTTATTACATAATCATAATCAATTCTATTAGCATGACTATGGAAATCCAGGGAGTAATTCCAGAACAGAGCTACAGAGCTGCTGAGCTGTTGTCCCTGCGATGGAGGGAGGGTGGGTTCTAGGCATTGCTCTGCTCCACATTGCTGAGTTTATGGGAAACTCTGACACACACACACTGAGGAAACATTACAACACACTAGCTCTTTCCTAAAACCCCTATAAGTCTGTGACCTGAAGTTAACACAGGAATAAAAACCAAAGTCTTTAATAGACCAAAAGCTATATTTATTTTTAACGTACTGTAAATGGTGGTAATGTTTCCTTAAAAGAAATTCCATCTCTGGAAGAGATCAAAGTGTTTTGGGGATAAAAGTTTGACTGCAGCACACTTGGACGAGGCCTATTAATAGCCTACCAATACCCTGATGAAGACAGCTTGTCTGTCAACATTGGTAATAACATTTTTGCATCTGAGCTCCTAGTGTGAGGCTCTCCTTTTCTTTTTAGAGTGTTCCACTCTGCTAGCCATCGCCTCAGCTAAAAAGGTGTGCATTTTTTTTTCTCCTCCCTATTAATAGCGTGTGCCACCCTGCAGCCTGAAAGTCACACCAGGAGATTTTGGGAGGGAGACATTCAGCTACTCCGTCAATGCGATTTGATGCAGTGACAAGTTTGCTGATGAGCTTGGTCATTGTAAAGTCGCAGTGCACCTTTCCCTCCTAAATGCATTCTATATGTCCTCTCCACACGCGTGTGCAAATACATACACATACAACCTCACACACAAGAACACAATCACAGATGCCATATCAATATTGATAGGAAGTGCACATGATTATGTAGGGTTTTCCAAATCACTAGCTCTCCCTCACCGCATGTGCCACATTTAACTTTACACACATCCAGCGTCTTTGTGGGGAGGAGGAATAGGAAAGTAAAAAGGCAAAATAGCAACTTACTTTTTTCCTTTGGAGAGGAAGAGAGAGTGGGAGCGAAAGAGCGAGTCACTCTGCAGCTGGCTGCAGCACAGTGTTTTTTCCTCACTGTGAAATTGCCAATCTAAAAACCCAAAACAAACAGAAAAGTATCCGCTCTCTGTGCATCTGTTATCCAGAGCAGTCCCACCCTGCTGATGCTCCCTGGGACAAGGATGGAACTCAACTCAGAGTTCTCAGGCTCTCAGCCAAGGAGCTGAGAGAGGTCCCCGCCTCTCAGCCAATCCCACAGCTCCTCCAGTCCACTCCACTCCACCAGCCCCCACCTCTCCCCCCCTTGAAGTTCCCATGGTGGTGGACAGGGAAGGAACAGAGGATGAGAGAAGAGGAGGATGTCACAGTGACAAAAGAGAGAGTAGGAAAGGACAGGGAAGGGAAGGGAAGGGGCGAGAGTGGGATAGAGGTGTAAGCTGAGAGAATGGAAAGTAATTTCTGTAGAATATACGGGATAGAAAAATGGAGAGGAGGAGAAGAGAGGGGATATTGCACTGTAGGACTATCTCTTTCTCTCTCTCTGTCTTTATTTTGTAATCTGCTTTGTTGTGCCAGACACCCATTCACTAGTTACAGACTGTGTAGTCCCAGTAAGGCCATATCACATTACAGAGAGGGCTGCAGAGTGGAGAGAAGCAAAGCTTGTTTGTGGCACTTGTATTTTTTTTGTTGCAAAATGTTCCCATTAATAACTATTTAGAAAGCTTGTCTCTCAAATGTTACTTGTTTATAGCTACAGTGATAGTCAATCAATCAATCGAATGTATTTATAAAGCCATTTTTGTCACAGAGTGCTGTACAGAAACCCAGCCTAAAACCCCAAACAGCAAGCAATGCAAATGTAGAAGCACGGTGGCTAGGATAAACTCCCTAGAAAGGCCGGAACCTAGGATGAAACCTAGACAGGAACCAGGCTCTGAGGGGTGGCCAGTCCTCTTCTGGCTGTGCCGGGTGGAGATTATAACAGTACATGGCCAAGATGTTCAAACGTTCATAGATGACCAGCAGGGTCAGATAATAATAATCACAGGGTTGTAGAGGGTGCAACAGGTCAGCACCTCAGGAGTAAATGTTAGTTGGTTTTTATAGCCGATCACTCAGAGTTAGAGACAGCAGGTGCGGTAGAGAGAGAGTCCAAAACAGCAGGTCCGGGACAAGGTAGCACGTCCGGTGAACAGGTCAGGGTTCCATAGCCGCAGGCAGAACAGTTGAAACCGGAGCAGCAGCACGACCAGGTGGACTGGGGACATCAGGCCAGGTAGTCCTGAGGCATGGTCCTAGGGCTTAGGTCCTCTGAGAGAAAGAGAGAGAAAGAGAGAGAGAGAAAGAGAGAAAGAAGGAGAAAGAGAAAGAAAGAAAAAGAGAAAGAGAGAAAAAGAGAGAAATAATTAGAGGGAGCATACTTAAATTCACACAGGACACTGGATAAGGAGAAATACTCCAGATATAACAGACCCCAGACACATAAACGATTGCAGCATAAATACTGGAGGCTGAGACAGGAGGAATCGGGAGACACTGTGGCCCCATCCAACGATAACCCCGGACAGGCCCAAACAGGTGACAGTAACAGGTGTTCACTGTTGTTATACCAGGTATTTCACCTCATTTGGCTTTAGTGTACAAGGGTCCACACATACACAATGTTTCATGGATCAGAAAACAGAGTGAACAGTGTACATATAGTCTTGGGTTGTGTGTTTACTTTAGTAACACTGAATTGAATGCTGCTACATCCCTCTGACACACACAAACACACACACACACACACACACACACACAGCCATATAATCAGCAAGACAACTAACTCTCCCATTCGAATCATTTCTGTATCTTCAGCTGCTGTCGTGAATTTAGACCATCCACACAGCACATAGACATGAACTAAATTACAAGGCCATTCATGCTGATTTTTCTATTCTTATCATTATACAGTAAGATGAAGGCAGAAGTGACATACTCAGCATGTTCTGCAGTGCCACGGAGACAGCCACATCATTTGCATAATGCTGAGGCATTGCCTGTCATCTTCACTTAGCCTTTCTGAGTCCTAGTGCGTGCACTAGGGCTGACCGCAATTAGTCGACTGGTCGATTGTTTGGTTGTTAGGCTGTTGGTCGTAACAAATATATATATATGCACCCATCTGAGTGAACTAATCCATTGCGGAGGCCTAGACTAAAAGTCAATTTATGCTTGATTAGAAAATGTGGTAGGAGGCTCCATATGGAGGGTGTGACGCAATGCGGAGCCTCCAGAGGCATGTAAATTGAGCTTCGTACTGCATCATCATGCACCTTCCAAAGGTTGTAACAATGCGGAGGGCTCTGTATAGCTCCACATTGACATGATTGGTTGATGGTAGGCGGGGGTACATTCTGTATTATCACAAACTCACTTCCTTGACAACAGCTCTGCGCTGCTCCAGGAAGCGCAAGAAGTATGAATGCCCTGACTTCTGATGAGTCCATTTCACTGTAAATGCTGCATGGCCAATGCAGATTAGGATTGACCTTGCGCCCAGATGCACAATGCACTTCTCTCTCCGGAATGCGCTCTCTCCCGCCAATTTGTGCCCATTCATAGTTTCATAACTTCATTGCGTGAATTGTTTGTGTTTGATTGTTAGTATATATCAATTCCCCATTACATATATCACCAGTACAGTAGTACATTTACCGTTAATTCCTATCATTTCTAATCTACAATGTTTGTTACTTTAGTTACGGTCATTTATTTTAATGCATTCCATATTATTATTCCCGTCTTCCTGTTCTCATTGTCGGAGTGGACACATTGTTTGCAGAGTGCACAACCTATGGTACACTTGTGAGAAACACGTTTTGGTTGATTTCATTCCATTTATGAGTCCTGTCAATTTAGTCATAGTCTTTTGTTAGGAGTGCTCATGTCAATGTTGAGTAAGGATTCACACGCATAGAAGTAGGTTTATAGGCTACCTGGCCTGCACACAAATGTAGGCATATAAATGCCCATTTGGGGATCTGATAGTATTTCTGATTGGCTTAACGCACCACCACTATTGACCTGTGGAGCTTCTCAGTAATATTTTCTTCAACTCAAACAGCAAGCAAATGAAGTCTGTTTTTGCGTCCATTGAGAATTACAATAGTTCCTCAATGTATTATTTCCAGCTCTCTCCCTTTCAATAACCCCTCAGCGTGAAAGGGAAAAATGTCATGCTCTGATCCAGTGGAAACATCATAAAATATGCTTCTTATCAGTGCTTGACTTGGACTGAAATAGGTTCCTTTACTCATTTTGGGTGCCGGTACTGTTTATATTTAGGTGCAGGAGCTCCACAATACTTTGCGCTAATTTTCTATAAGAGGAACAGGAGCTCAAGCAGTAGACAATTTGAGGTGCCGGTACTCAGCTCAGGTGAGCTCCTGCCCAAATCTCCCGCCCAAATCAATTCTTATCCCTTGCACAAATAGCTTACAGCTGTGTCTGTCCCGAGCTCACTGGTGCTGGAAACTCTGAGGGCCCAGAATATTTTATATTGTAAATTCGCTAGCTCAAGCTTCGGGCCAGACCCAAGTTAATAGTTGATACAATATTTCAAGTTTGTTGCAAACAGGCCATATGTAGCCAATGTGATTTATAGGATATTTATTTTTATGAGGATATTTTCAACTTGCAGGCTGCAATGTTTTAATTTTATGGATTCATGTAGGCTATTTTTTACATAGTTGGCAATGGCAATATAAGTTACTTTTTAGGTTTGTATCATTTTCATTTAGATTTGTATAAAATGTTGATTAACCACATGACAATGCTTTTGAGATACGAAGACGTTATTATAAATTAAATGAAACTGTTTCACGAAAATGTGCATATGAAAACCATAACTGGCACGCAGATTAGTAGAAATTGTCAAATAAGTTGGCATTCCACATGAGAAAGGTTGCCGACTCCTCGTGTAGCCTATTACCGACAACTTCAGGAGAGTGATGGCAGAATCTGCGAAAGTCAGCAGGAGCGGGAGGAGAATAGTTGGGTCAGGTTAAGGTTTCAGGAGTCGATTGTACCACTGATTCTCCTAGTCATACCCTGTTAAAATGCTCAACAAACAAACAATGATGAGAACAGGGGATATGCCAAGCTGGGAAAGTAGATGCCTCAAACACAAGCAAACAAACACAGATTAGAAGATATCAGCCTTTCAAAATTTGCAGTTTTGGAAGATAATTCTCCAAATCGTTGCCATCCCTTAGGGTTTCATAGTACACAAACACATCCACAAAAAACAAATGATATCTGGAATCACACATAACCTAAATAGGAGACCTCTGTTGAACAAATACACATTATGCTAATGTAGTACTTCTCAGACAAAGTTATTGAATAATAATTGAATATTCTCAAAGGGTAGTCAGGGCCTGTGTATACCAGCCATCTCTCACACTCCATAATACACTGGGTACATTCAGCCAGTGCTGATAAAGCTGGGTTGTGTCTGTTGATGTATGAGTCAGACCCAGGGTCACTGCTAGAGGATGAGCCTGTTCAGAGAGACAGGCAGTACAGCTACTGTAGAAGGGTAATAGACTCTGACTCCGGGGCATATTAAACTCACCGGGGTTAAAAATATATGCTAAAGCTAGCTAAGTGAACGCTCTGTGCCTCTCACTGTTAGATCACAACCATACCAAACAGAAATAATGTAAAAAACAACCATAGAATTGGAATTGGTAGAATGTATCATCACGACATTCCGATTAAAGACAGTGTTTCATAGAATGTGGATCTGTAGCCGTTTAGGGTGCAGCATCATTTGGAAGCGTAATATGAAACCCCAGACAAAAGGAAGCAAGTGGAGGATGAGTAGGATTTCTAAAACAGAAAAGAATTGGATAGGATACATAAGTAGCCTCCCTTCACTTTCTGTACAATACCTAAACTAATGTGACAGCTTTGATAATAGCAATGCTGGTTGTACCAGACTTGCTCTAAGCACAATTTATTCTTGGGGACAGCAATATATAACTCACTGGGCACAAATTGGTTGAATCAACATTGTTTCCACATAATTTCAATGAAATTACATTGAACCAACGTGGAATAGACGTTGAATTGACATCTGAATTGACATCTTTCTAGTTTCCCCATTTAGTTAGCACTATCAACGTTTTGCTCTACTGTGGGAATTGTGATCGAATCAACGCAATATTAGCCACTTTCAATTTAACATACCATAATTAAACAAACTATGCAAGACATAGTATGCAAAACTAACTTTGAAGAGATTGTCTTGTTGGCAGAGCGCATTGGAGTAGGATTCTATTGCACTGACAGGCATGACTCAGGACCCTACTCTACACAGACCGGTGCACCATAACCAATCAGAGCTGAAGTAGGCCTATATGGAAATAGCCATTGACATATATGGATCTGTGCCATTCATTTTGAACCGGACTGTGTTTAGACTACAGTATGAGCGGTCACGAGTCAATGAGCTTGTTTTGAGATCAAACATGTAGCCACATGTGCATTTTGTTCATATTCTTTGCTAGTTAGTGAGTTACTAGCTCAGTTATAGCAAATTTCTAGTCAACAATGGGGGAGTGGTTGCTTCCAACAAGAGCACAAAATGTGTGCATTTTTCTAGCCATCTTTGAAAAGCAAATCAAATTTTATTTGTCACATGCGTTGAATACAACAGGTGTAGACCTTACCATGAAATGCTTACTTACAAGCCCTTAACCAGCAATGCAGTTCAAGAAATAGAGTTAGGAAAAGATTTACGAAATAAACTAAAGTAAAAAATAAATAACAACACCGAGGCTATATACAGGGGGTACCAGTACTGAGTCAATGTGCAGGGATACAAGTTAGTCGAGGTAATCTGTACATGTAGGTAGGGGCAAAGTGATTATGCATAGATAACAAACAGCAAGTAGAAGCACTGTAAATTCAAAAGGGGGTCAATGTATATAGTCTGGGTGGCCATTTGATTATTTCAGGTATTGGCAGGTAAAGAGATTGTTTTATGTCTTAAAGGGGCAGTGTTGTATTTTGAGATCTTGAATAAGATAAGTAGCCAATAGGCAGAGCGTAGCATAATCTGTCTGATTCTCTGTAATAATGGTATGGGAATATCAAATAAAATAAAATGTATTTATAAAGCCCTTCTTACATCAGCTGATGTCACAGAGTGCTGTACAGAAACCCAGCCTAAAACCCCAAACAGCAAGCAATGCAGGTGTAAAAGCACGTGAAAGAATAATAATGGATTTTATTTTGTAAAGTGGTTTCTTGCGTCAATCACAACATTTTCAGTAACCTCCTTGTCTGAAAGACAAATGGATAAAGAGGTTAAAGTCAAGCCCTGCATGTTTTTTTTTCATCAAAAGTCTCATGGAATGTTGGCCTACATTGAACACCACACATTGGCTGCTAATGTAGGCTGAATGGAAGAACAACTATTTACATGTTAAAATGTTATGGGATGCATTTTCTACATTTTCTGCCACTCTGGTAGGCCTACATTATGATCCAATAGCCACAGTAATCTACTAACTTAAAGCGGGTACAGCCTCAGTGTTCATAGTATACACGCCCCGGAAGTTGCACAGAATTTTCACAATGTTCAAGTTTGCGCTCAGCAGACCTGAAATTTGCTCAGTGCTGAAAAAAATTGAGGGAACATTAACTGGGACCCTTTCCATCCACAATATGAAAATACTAAGCTAAAAGCAAGGGGGGAATCAGGCTGTAACGTAACAAAATGTGGAAAAAGTCAAGGGGTCTGAATAATTTCCAAATGCACTGTACATAAGCATTGATGTAGTCTGTGGCTTTTTGAGTCTGAGCACAAAGGCAGGTACAGTTAGCGATCTGGCACCTCTCAAATTTGACTTTCTTTGTTCCGGCACCTATTTTCCCGGATCCGGTATCTCTTGCAACGTGATTTATACTTTTCCTTCCTGCTTGCACTGTAAACATTCTAATAAAAGCAATCAGAGTTAAATCAAGTTGCCTCCTCGCTATTTCCCACTCCCCCTAGAAAAACCATCACATAAAAGCGCGGTGATCGTTCTGCGTAATCATCCTATCCTGCCACACTGATTTCAGACCTGATGTCTTATTTGTACATACATGTTATGGGACGGCTCGGCGGGGTAAGTAACTGTTCTTGAAACAGGTATTACTGGTGGTCAGCTAGTGAAGAGGTCTGACAATTACATTCACTACAACAGTGAATGATGATGTTCCACGGCAGGCACGTGTGTGTGTTATGTTGTGTATGTGTGTGTGTGTGTCTGCGTGTATGTGTACTGAATTTACCAGATATTGTTGTTGTGGGGGGGAGGCCATGTCACGCCTGAACAGCCTCGGCTTGCAATGCAAGCTTGATGTGGTGATATTGGGAAGTCTCGGCCATGTTCACAGGCTGTCAGTATGTGGCCTTCAGATTGCAGGCCTACATAAGATGATGGCGAAGCAGATGGCGAGGTACTTCTCCGTGTCAGAAGTCATGGGCAGCCTTGCTGTGCAGAGAAGAAGATGCTATCTACAGTATTTCCCTAGGTGTCCAGATATCCCTGTCCTGAAATGTTTTAATCATTATGGTATGAATTATTATTTTGTGGATTCAAATAAAGTATTTCAAATGTGTGTGTGTGGATGTGTGTGTTCTTGTGCTGGGTTACAAAGATTCAGAGTGACTTGCCACTTAACACATTTCGCCTTATCATGGCCTAGCAGCACCCCAGACGGCCCAGGGCTAGAGCAACGGTGAGGGCTTCAGAGACAGACTTGGGGGGAGAGGCTGTCGGAGTACATCATGTACAAGGGAAGGGGAACCATCCATGCCCTCCGAGCCTGTTATGGTTGCCTGGTTCCTAGAACAGAAAGCCTCACCCCTGTCTGCCTCTGCTGTATAGGAACCCCAAAACTTTCCCTCGGCCCTTCCTGAACTGAACTTCCCTTCATCATGATACACAACACAAGGATTTAGGAAATGCAGTAGGCCTAGCAGCAGTGGCATAACTGTCATGCCCGGATCTGTTTCACCTGTTCCTGTGATTGTCTCCACCCCCTCCTGGTGACACTTATTTTCCCCGGTGTATTTATCCCTGTGTTTCCTGTCTCTCTGTGCCAGTTCGTCTTGTATGTTTAGTCAAGTCAACCAGCGAGTTTTTCCCCGTACTCCTTTTGCTATTCTCCTTTTTCGAGTCCTCCAGGTTTTGACCCTTGCTTGATTCTGGACTCTGTACCCGCCTGCCTAACCATTCTGCCTGCCTTGACCACGAGCTTGTCTGCCACTCTGTACCTCCTGGACGATTTGGTTTTGACCTTTTGCCTGTCCACTACCATTCTCTTGCCTAACCCTTTGGATTATTGACTCCAACCATCTGCCTACTGTGTCTGCATCTGGGTCTCGCCTTGTGTCTTGATATAACAGCTGGTTAACTCTTACATTTGACTTGATGCAGAGGGTATGTTTGGGACAGGACTTGGAAATATATGTTTTAGTTATTGGTTGCTGGGTAGCTGAAGACCTAATGATGAAATGATCAAGGGATTGATTGATGGTTCCATAGAGTAATGTTGTATGTGGCCATGGCTGTGCAGCACTGGGTATTCAGTGGCCCAGTATATGCCATAGAATTCGATTTCTAATCTATATCATATTACATGGTGCTGAAAGGACAGCTCCAAAATTCAGCCAGTTCTAGAAATCTCAACGATGAAGACGCACTTTGTAGCAAATAGTTATAATCACACTTTTTAAGTAGCCTAGCTGATACACAAACTAAGAGAACATTTGAGAGTATTTTCATATGCCTTCCCCAGGAAGATTAGTGTAAATAAACTAAACTACACTGCAGTATAAATAATTTCAAAGGATAATGTGAAATATACAGTGCATTTGGAAAGTATTCAGACCCCTTGACTTTTTCTAAATTTTATTACATTTCAGCATTATTCTAAAATTGATTCAAATGTTTTTTTCTCATCAATCTACACACAATACCCCACAATGACAAAGCAAAAACAGTTTTTTAGAAATTTTTGCAAATGTATTAAATATAAAAAACTGAAATATCCCATTTACATAAGTATTCAGACTCTTTACTCAGTACTTTGTTGAAGCACCTTTGGCAGCGATTACAGCCTCGAGTATGACGCTACAAGCTTGGCACACTTGTATTTGGGGAGTTTCTTCCAATCTTCTCTGCAGATCCTCTCAAGCTCTGTCAGGTTGGATGGGGAGTGTTGCTGCACAGCTATTTTCAGGTCTCTCCAGAGATGTTCGATCGGGTTCAAGTCCGGGCTTTGTCTGGGCCACTCAAGGACATTCAGAGACTGGTCCCGAAGCCACTCCTGCATTGTCTTGGCTGTGTGCTTAAGGTTGTTGTCCTGTTGGAATGTGAACCTTCGCCCCCAGTCTGATGTAATGAGAGTTCTGGAGTAGGTTTTCATCAAGGATCTGGGAATGTACTTTGCTCCGTTCATCTTTGCTCCGTGGAATCATTTCCATGCAATGTCTGAGATTTATGACGCCAGTGATCTTCAGGTCGGAAAAGTTGGAGCACTAGAAAGAGGCCTGAGTTCCTGAGTTGGAATTCCATGTTGGATGACCGTTCAAATCGATTTTTCCAAGTTGGAGCTAGTTTTTTTCCGCATGTTCCAAGTTGTTTTGAACGTACTGAAGTCGGAAGTCTGAGATTTTCGAGTTCCGAGCTCCCATTTGTCTTGAACGCAATATTATTGAACAGTCTTAAGAGCGTCATACACACACCGGTATGAGATAACCATTGATTAATACCAATTGTTTATAGCCTCAGAGCTTGTGCACGACCTTGTCTATTTGCATTTCAAAACACCCTAAAATCATCCCTTTAAAGCCTGTGAAGAATATACAATGCTGTACCATGAAATACAATGGCAGAACCAAAAAAAGCTAAGAAAACCAAATATTTTCCAAGACTGAAATAAATGCTAGTGCCAGAGATTGAGTACAACAAAAAGGTTTTATTTGGCTCGCTCAGTTGTGGCTACAAAGAGAGGACCATTAGGGGTGGCAGGTACCCTAGTGGTTAGAGTGTTGAGCCAGTAACCAGAAGGTTGCTGGATCAAATCCCCAAACTGATAGATTAAAAATCTGGCGTTCTTCCCCTGAACAAGGCAGTTAACCCCCTGTTCCTTAGTAGGCTGTCAAGGAGTTGTTCTCAACTGACTTGCCTAGTTAAACAAAGGTTAAATATACTTCAAATGAGCAGGCAACACTCACCAATAAGCCATCCATCCTCAACAGCTCCCTTGTATAGGCATACCTGCGGGAAGATGTTTGGGGATGCTGTGATTTTTGTCAAGGGGGTTCCGCAGATATTTGTTCTTTACCCGTACTACAGACGTCTATACCGGTACACTAATCCAGGACTAGTAAAGTCCCAGTGCACTACTTTTGTGAAGATTTTTTTTTTCCTTCTAAAAATATATTTTTTCATTGAGGGATGTGAGATGCAGATCGGCAAGCTCCTGCTGAAAAGTGGCTGTTGCCAAAAACCCAAAGGTGGATAGCACTTTGATGTGCACCGGAAAGGCATGTGTTTGCCTTTCTAAAGTAGGTCTGCAATCCTCGCAAAGATCCTATAAGATTGGTTTTGAGAAATGATATCTTATGAACCAATCTGCAAAAAGTCCAACAGGTCTCCAAAACCGCGCTCTCTGCGAAATGTAGCACGTGCCAAATCTTTCCAACAGAGCAAGATCAGCCATCGCTCTTCCGATTTCCCATTGTCTTTTATAGTATTTCAACAATGCTTTCACTTTAAAAGTAATTGATCCCCTGCTGGAATTTTAATGGTAGGTTTATTTGAATAGTGAGAGACAGAATAACAACAACAAAATCCAGAAAAACGCATGTGAAAAATGTTATAAAATTATTTGCATTTTAATGAGGGAAATAAGTGTGACCCCCTCTCAATCAGAAAGATTTCTGGCTCCCAGGTGTCTTTTATACAGGTAACAAGCTAAGATTAGGAGCACACTCTTAAAGGGAGTGCTCCTAATCTCAGCTTGTTACCTGTATAAAAGACACCTGTCCACAGAAGCAATCAATCAGATTCCAAACTCTCCACCATGGCCAAGACCAAAGAGCTCTCAAAGGATATCAGGGACAAGATTGTAGACCTACACAAGGCTGGAATGGGCTACAAGACCATCGCCAAGCAGCTTGGTGAGAAGGTGACAACAGTTGGTGCGATTATTCGCAAATGGGAGAAACACAAAAGAACTGTCAATCTCCCTCGGCCTGGGGCTCCATGCAAGATCTCACCTCGTGGAGTTGCAATGATCATGAGAACGGTGAGGAATCAGCCCAGAACTACACGGGAGGATCTTGTCAATGATCTCAAGGCAGCTGGGACCATAGTCAAGAAAGCACATATACATGCCCGTCTGAAGTTTGCCAATGAACATCTGAATGATTCAGAGGACAACTGGGTGAAAGTATTGTGGTCAGATGAGACCAAAATGTAGCTTTTTGGCATCAACTCAACTCGCTGTGTTTGGAGGAAGAGGAATGCTGCCTATGACCCCAAGAACACCATCCCCACCGTCAAACATGGAGGTGGAAACATTATGCTTTGGGGGTGTTTTTCTGCTAAGGGGACAGGACAACTTCACCGCATCAAAGGGACGATGGACGGGGCCATGTACCGTCAAATCATGGGTGAGAACCTCCTTCCCTCAGCCAGGGCATTGATAATCGGTCGTGGATGGGTATTCCAGCATGACAATGACCCAACACACACGGCCAAGGCAACAAAGGAGTGGCTCAAGAAAGAAGCACATTAAGGTCCTGGAGTGGCCTAGCCAGTCTTCAGACCTTAATCCCATAGAAAATCTGTGGAGGGAGCTGAAGGTTCGAGTTGCCAAACGTCAGCCTCGAAACCTTAATGAGTTGGAGAAGATCTGCAAAGAGGAGTGAGACAAAATCCCTCCTGAGATGTGTGCAAACCTGGTGGCCAGCTACTAGAAACGTCTGACAGCTGTGATTGCCAACAAGGGTTTTGCCACCAAGTACTAAGTTATGTTTTGCAGAGGGGTCAAATAGTTATTTCCCTCGTTAAAATGCAAATCAATTTATAACATTTTTCACATGCGTTTTTTCTGTTTTTTTTTGTTGTTATTCTGTCTCTCACTGTTCAAATAAACCTACCATAAAAATTATAGACTGATCATTTCTTTGTCAGTGGGCAAATGTACAAAATCAGCAGGGGATAAAATACTTTTTTCCCTCACTTTAGCTTGTCAAGATATGTTGCATGAATTCACAATTGAAAGAAAGTTCAATTGAAAAATTATTTAATTATTAGACCTACTCTCACAATTTCAAACGTTCAACATATATTTTCCCCATTCTACGCTTGACAAGCAGTTCCCTCATTCCACCGCTTGGCACATGTGCGTTGGCATGGTCATGGCTGTGAGTACATTTACACACACTCTCATACAAACGTTCAGATCCCCCAAAAAATGACCAAGGAATTTGTTTTTTAAACATATAAAATCATTTATCTTTCGTCTCTCTGTGTTTCATAATTTTCCTTAAATTTGCAAGAGGCTGAAGGTATCTCACCGGAGAGCGAGCAAAACGGCACATCTCTGTATGTGTAGCCAATCTATCTGACGCTGTCTGGTCAAAAAGAGTATAATATTTTTGCCGCCCATGGCATTGAATGCAAGGGAAGCCAGCGAACATATGGCCTTTCTTGATACTTTTTAAAATAAAATAATAGCCAATCTGCGTTGAGCTAAACTGAGTGAGCTGGTCCTTGTGCACCAAAAAAAAGTGTCAAGGGAAGCCAGTTTGGATTTTGCATCAGACCAATCACATCAAAAGCCAAATGCCATTGATAGAAACAACTAAAATTGTTGTGTTGTTGTCCTCCAGTGTCTAGCTAGCTAGCTAAAATAGGCCCTTCCCTAAATTAGCCATGGATGGAGATGGGGATTTGGACTTGTAGTTTTACTTAATTCTCTGGCCAATAATTATAGCGACCATTCTGATCAACCATAAATTCATGCATTGTGCCCTTTCCTTGCCTGAGGCAATGGAAGTTCAATATGTAGCTAGATGTACAGTGGGGCAAAAAAGTATTTAGTCAGCCACCAATTGTGCAAGTTCTCTCACTTAAAAAGATGAGAGAGGCCTGTAATTTTCATCATAGGTACACTTCAACTATGACAGACAAACTAAGGATCCGCTCTAGATAGTACACGCCCTAGATAGTTGACCATTAGAGTCAGGGTTGATTAGGGAGGCCACCGCTCCACTAGGCATGGTTACGCAGGGGGGTCACAGGGAGAGAATAAGTCTCTTCCTTATTGATTCTCCTGCGTTTCCCATGGTGCTGGGCCTACCCTGGTTGGCCAGTCATGACCCCACTATTTCGTGGCAACAGAGGGCTCTCAAGGGGTGTTCACGAAAGTGCTCAGAGAGGTGTGTAGGGGTTTCCATCGGTGCGACTACGGTGGAAAGTCCAGACCAGGTCTCCACCGTGCGCATCCCCTCAGAATATGCCGATTTGGCTCTCGCCTTCTGTAAGAAGAGGGCGACTAAATTACCACCCCATCAACGGGGGGATTGTGAGATAAATCTCCTGGTAGACGCAGCACTTCCCAGGAGTCACGTGTATCCTCTGTCCCAGGAGGAGACGGCGGCTATGGAAACATATGTCTCCGAATCCCTGGGGCAGGGATACATTCGGCCCTCCACTTCACCTGCCTCCTCGAGTTTCTTTTTTGTGAAGAAGAAGGATGGAGGTCTGCGCCCGTTTATTGACTATCAGGGTATCAATCAGATCACTGTCAGATACAGCTACCCGCTGCCTCTCATAGTCAGTGCGATCGAGTCAATGCACGGAGCGCGCTTCTTCACAAAATTGGATCTCAGGAGCGCTTACAACCTGGTGCGTATCCGGGAGGAGGACGAGTGGAAGACGGCATTTAGTACCACCTCAGGGCACTATGTGTACCTCGTCATGCCGTACGGGTTGATGAATTGAAAAAAATCCAGAAAATCACATTGTAGGATTTTGAATGAATTTATTTGCAAATTATGGTGGAAAATAAGTATTTGGTCACATACAAACAAGCAAGATTTCTGGCTCTCACAGACCTGTAACTTCTTCTTTAAGAGGCTCCTCTGTCCTCCACTCGTTACCTGTATTAATGGCACCTGTTTGAACTTGTTATCAGTATAAAAGACACCTGTCCACAACCTCAGTCACACTCCAAACTCCACTATGGCCAAGACCAAAGAACTGTCAAAGAACACCAGAAACAAAATTGTAGACCTGCACCAGGTTGGGAATACTGAATCTGCAATAGGTAAGCAGCTTGGTTTGAAGAAATCAACTGTGGGAGCAATTATTAGGAAATGGAAGACATACAAGACCACTGATAATCTTCCTCGATCTGGGGCTCCACGCAAGATCTCACCCCGTGGGGTCAAAATGATCACAAGAACGGTGAGCAAAAATCCCAGAACCACACAGGGGGACCTAGTGAATGACCTGCAGAGAGCTGGGACCAAAGTAACAAAGCCTACCATCAGTAACACACTACGCCGCCAGGGACTCAAATCCTGCAGTGCCAGACGTGTCCCCCTGCTTAAGCCAGTACATGTTCAGGCCCGTCTGAAGTTTGCTAGAGAGCATTTGGATGATCCAGAGGAGGATTGGGAGAATGTCATATGGTCAGATGAAACCAAAATAGAACTTTTTGGTAAAAACTCAACTAGTCGTGTTTGGAGGACAAGGAATGCTGAGTTGCATCCAAAGAACACCATACCTACTGTGAAGCATGGGGGTGGAAACATCATGCTTTGGGGCTGTTTTTCTGCAAAGGGACCAGGACGACTGATCCGTGTAAAGGAAAGAATGAATGGGGCCATGTATCGTGAGATTTTGAGTGAAAACCTCCTTCCATCAGCAAGGGCATTGAAGATGAAACGTGGCTGGGTCTTTCAGCATGACAATGATCCCAAACACACCGCCGAACGCGAAGGAGTGGCTTCGTAAGAAGCATTTCAAGGTCCTGGAGTGGCCTAGCCAGTCTCTAGATCTCAACCCCATAGAAAATCTTTGGAGGGAGTTGAAAGTCCGTGTTGCCCAGCGACAGCCCCAAAACATCACTGCTCTAGAGGAGATCTGCATGGAGGAATGGGCCAAAATACCAGCAACAGTGTGTGAAAACCTTGTGAAGACTTACAGAAAACGTTTGACCTCTGTCATTGCCAACAAAGGGTATATAACAAAGTATTGAGATAAACTTTTGTTATTGACCAAATACTTATTTTCCACCATAATTTGCAAATAAATAAATGAAAAATCCTACAATGTGATTTTCTGGATTTCTTTTTCTCATTTCGTCTGTCATAGTTGAAGTGTACCTATGATGAAAATTACAGGCCTCTCTCATCTTTTTAAGTTGGAGAACTTGCACAATTGGTGGCTGACTAAATACTTTTTTGCCCCACTGTAGTAGGCTAATGTTAACTAGCTGGCTCATCATTGCCAATGAAAGGAATTGAGGCAACCGAGCAAGCATTTTAGCCAGGTAGCCTAGGAGGACAAAAACTAAAAGCGTGTACTGTTTGACAGAGTCATAGACCGTTTCAAAACAGGATGGCATTGGCTTTTCTCTACAAGTAGGGTCAGTCAACATGTTTCTACTTGCAAGCATGCACGCACACACACACACACAAACACACGAAATCAGTAAAAAAACAGTCACATCATATTTAGCTTAAGTTGGACTAAATAGTTTTTGGTATCTTATAGTTGTCACTGTATTAGACTAAGCAGAGGTGATTTGATGATGTTGAAATGTTAAAGTTGAAATGGTGCTGGAATAGTGGAAGGAGCTCCTGTTTTCCTTGCGACTTGCAGTAACTCTCTGTGGTTCTAAATCAATAATTGTTTAGTAGTCCGAAAATGTCAGAAACATTAACTTGCTTGACCATGCTGTAGGTCATATAACTGTTACATGCAATAGGCTTCGTGGACTTCACAGGACAGAGGTTGCTCTCAGTTTTTGTAATGAAACACAGGTGTGGTTAAATTTATTCTGCCACTGTGTCTTCTTATTGTGTCGGCCTTAGGCCTATATATCACGGTGACAAGGCATATGAAAGTTATAGAGGTTATAGAGGTAACGGTTATAGAGCAAACAACACAATTATCACAACACATATGTTGTAATATGGCAAAAACATTTCTGGCTTGGCTTCCCCAGTGATTTTACCCACCCACTGCTACTGTAAATCTCACACTTTGCGTGGAAATGATCCCACACATGGTTTACGCACAGATTTGTGCCTATGCGTGATTGATAAATGAGGCCCCAGGACTTTACGGCTGAAACATTAAGTGGTGTACTACTTAAGTCGTTTTTTGGGGTATCTGTACTTTACCCCAAAAAATTGTGACTACTTTTACTTCAGTACATTCCTAAAGGCAATAATATACGTTTTTATTCTATACATTTTCCCTGACACCCAAAAGTACTCGTTCCATTTTGAATGCGTATCAGGACAGGAAAATTGTATAATATCAGTATGTTGAACTTTTTTTTTTACCCTTCCTCTATTCCCCCGTCTTCTTCTGCCCGAAGTTACCCAATTTTCACCCCACACTGTAAGAAGCGACATGCAACTTTAACGTATGTTTGCGGACCGCCAAAATACCATAGAAGAAGAAGAAGAAGAATGGCTTCTCTGGTTGGATGCGATCACTACGTGCGCAGCTGTTTGTTGAAAGTGAGGAATAGTTTTTATGAACAAATGTTAATTCTACCAGATATTAAGACACATGTTATTGATTGTCTTATTTATGTTCACGTATGCTGCTTCATGTAGCTAACGTGTTTTGCTCATAAAATACCTGTTCTTAACTTAGCCAGTTTATTCGTTAGCTTGTTGGCTAGCTTAATTTACAATCTGATCGGGAGATGGATTTACACATGTCAGGTCAAATGAAAAACCTTGTTTGCCAACCCATCAGGGAATGTATTTAACCAAGAAATGTGTGTAGTTGTAAATGTATCTATATTTTACATTAATGTAGCAGTAGGTTGCTTGGTGTCATTCGTATATTATACTAGCTAACTATCGCGGCTTGTCACCGGCGTTAAATTGTATGTCAGCTAAAGTTAGCTAGCTAAGTTCATATTGTATATATATTTTACATTCATTTAACAGTAGTTTGCTTGGTGTCATTCGTATATTAAGCCATGGCTATCTGAGTAGCTATCGGCTTGTCACCGTCAAATGGTTGTCAGCTAGCTAGCGAGCTAAGGAAGTTCATTTCAGAATTAATTAGAGGTAAGCCTGAGCCTGGTTACCCTCACAAAGTTGTTACCATCAAGGTTCTTATAATAAAAAACATGAACTGGCGCACACCCAGAAAAATGATTTTGTGTGGTGCTGATTAACGGCGAATAAACTATACAAATAAAGAGAGTCGCACACTCCATATGTAAACTCTTAGTAATTTAATGGGTAAATCGCCGTTTTGGCATCAATGTGCCTTCCATCAAGGTTCTTGACACCTAACAAATGAATGTGTTGGTTTGTTTAATTAAGCCCGTTCCAAACTTTGTTATATCCCCCAGGCTCCGTGTTGTGGTAAAGCATATGTTTGCCGCCTGTGCCATGACGCTGAGGAGGACCATCAAATGGACCGCTTCCTGGTCAAAGAAGTGCAGTGCTCAGTCTGCAACACAGTACAGCAGGTAACTATGTTAAAGGGGAACCGTTGTCAGTCACTGAGTCCCATCTATACTGTTCATTCAACATATCAATATGGTCCCATTGTTTGTTTATTTCATCTGGTTTTTCTTTCAGGCACAACAAACTTGCGTGGAGTGTAATGTGACCTTTGGGGAATATTACTGTGATATCTGTCACCTGTTTGATAAAGACAAGAAGCAGTATCACTGTCAGCCCTGTGGAATTTGCAGGTGAGTAACTCTGCCCTGTTTGACTTTGTGTTACGACTAATGTTTTAGATGCTCATTTTATTTGCATATCTTAAAACACTTGAATGGCGCAGCCACTATGTACAGTTGTGTTTTGTACTCCTGCAGGATCGGACCAAGGGAGAAATACTTCCACTGTGAGAAGTGCAATCTCTGTTTAGCCGGTGATCTAAGAGGAAATCACAAGGTGATTGTCAACCCCTACTATTGCCCTTATTATATTTGTTGTGTGTGTGTAAATTGTCAATACAGTACTGCGAATGCCATGGCTCTTGTCTTTCACTTGATTTATCGGTAATAGACTGTTTGTTTTGTTTCAGTGTGTTGAAAATGTTTCAAGACAGAACTGCCCAGTGTGTATGGAGGTAAGTTAGTGAATAATAAGATCAGTAACATGATTGCTGTGCATTTCACTTTATTATGTAATTTAGTATACAATTGTGTTCCATAGAAATTCACACAGCCTGTATTTGACAATTTCACAAGTACTTCTCTTCTAATGGTTTATCATAGATATATATAATGTTTGTGTCTTCTCTCTAACTAAGGATATCCACACATCCAGAATAGGAGCCCACATTCTTCCATGTGGCCATCTTCTACACAAGTATGACATTTTCCTCATGATAAATACTCAAAACCTTTGTCATTAGCCTATAAGATCTACACAAGTTTGTATTGATGCTACTGTTAGTCTGATGGATGATACCGCAGGTGCAATACTGTCTTACTCTTCTGGTATAAGAAACTATGTTTAGAATGTTCACTGGTTCTTTTGTTTTTCAGAACATGCTTTGATGACATGATCCAAACTGGGTAAGGTCTAATTGTCCTTTTCAAATAGCGTGCTAGTTATGATGTATTTATCCTAGTTACTGTCAACAACGTATCAATCATATCATCTGCATGACATTCATATAAGCAAAGACTATCTGCGTGACCAGGAATATGTCCTCTATATGTCCTCTTCAGTGCGTATCGATGCCCACTCTGTATGCACTCTGCTTGGAATATGGAGGACTACTGGGAGCAGATGGACAAGGAGATCACTCAGTCACCCATGCCCACTGAATACCAGGATGCCACTGTGAAGGTATGACACAAATGTATTCACTTTGAATGTGAAATGGGACTTTAAAAAACAAAACATGATGACCTCAATTCTTGTGGTCCCTTGCGTTTTGGGTTACTGTAACTACACTGATCTGGTATAGATTTACTTTGGCTTTATTTTATGACTCATTTCAGGCTTATATATTCAAGGGATATTTAAACTTATTTTTTCATTTTAGTATTGAGCACTACTTCTGCCTCACGACATGGTTTGGTTGGTCTCTCCTTCTCCCTGACCTGTAGATCATATGTAATGACTGCCAAACCCACTGTACGGTGCCTTTCCATGTTCTGGGAATGAAGTGCAGTAGCTGTGGGTCCTACAACACAGCACAGAATGGGGGACTGATACAGCAGCCCCAGGAACCACAGCCCCAGGAGCAAGAGCAGCAGCCCCAGTCCCCAGTGCCAGAACCATAGAATACGTATAATTTTAATTACATTGGGACTCCACCCCTTAGTTCTCTGCTCCACATTACTTCCCCAGTCTACGCAGACTTAACTACACTATCCACCTCTTTTTTTATTTTATGACTAATTTCAGGCTTATATATTCAAAGGATATTTAAACTTATTTTTTCATTTTAGTATTGAGCACTACTTCTGCCTCACGACATGGCTTGGTTGGTCTCTCCTTCTCCCTGACCTGAGGATCATATGTAATGACTGCCAAACCCACTGTACGGTGCCTTTCCATGTTCTGGGAATGAAGTGCAGTAGCTGTCCTACAACACAGCACAGAATGGGGGACTGATACAGCAGCCCCAGGAACCACAGCCCCAGGAGCAAGAGCAGCAGCCCCAGTGCCAGAACCTTAGAATACATATAATTTTTATTACATTGGGACTCCACCCCTTAGTTCTCTATGCTCCACATTACTTCCCCAGTCTACGCAGACTTAACTACACTATCCACCTCAATCCCAACATTGCTCTGCCAAGAGTAAAGGTAGTCATGCCTGGGTTCCAGAACCTGGTGTCAGGACCTCAGGGCCCCAACCTTGGATCCTCCTCCTAGTGTGTTGTACAGCAGTTTTGGGATTGAATTTCTGTTATTACATGGCTATTGATCTTTTTTTTTCCAGCATAAGAGAATTGTGAATGAGGAATTAAATATAGTCAGCCACACATCATTTATTTCCCATTTTGTCCCAAGTTGGGATGGATTCATGTCTGTCAAGAATGCTTTCACCAAATTATTTAGATTGTTGTGGGGGGGGATGCTGTTATGTGAGGAGTTTGTAAAGTACTACAATGTTTGACTGGCTGTGTGTTTCTAAAAACCTAAGTAAATGCTTCAGACTGACATTTTACAATGGTAATGGATTTCAATGTCTGTTTGCAAAACTCAGGTATTTGAAATAGTTTAGATACGGTTTAATATCAAAATGTGTTCGTTCCATGTTTAAGTTGAATATGAATTTTGCTTAGACGAGTGGATTATCATGAGTAACGTATGTCAATTATTGAATAATTACTACAGTTAGACAATGGCTGTTGGCAACTATCTCACTCTATGCTTAGCTCATTTTGTCAGTATTGTCGCTCAAACATGAGAGAAATAGATTGAAAATATTGTATCTGTTTTGCCTTTGGTGTCATTCATTGATGCAAGTTTGGGGATTTGGTGACATTTACTGTAACAACTAATAAATACCATGATTCTGAATAATGTTATTTCAGATTTGCATCACAGTAATTCCAAAATAAATATATAAGATAATAGTAGCTGTAAAGTGTTTTTTACAAAAACTGCAATGAACATTCTGTGAAATATATAGAAAACCCATCAAATTATACTCATTTACAGTCTGTTACAGCCCGGAAATATCTTTAAATGTTATCGCCGCTGGCAGGAACGGGCTGATGTCTGGTTATGTATACAATAAAACAATCTGGCACAGCAGACTTGATGACATCACTGGTTCAAAATCGAACTGGCTGCTGAGTTAGTGAAAAGACTAGTGGAGGAGTTGGTCCAATGATGCGTGGGGCCGGGGGAGGAGTTGAGCCCACATGGACTTTTCGGAATGTGGCTGATGGAGAACTGTTGTGTCATCATCAGAATTCAGACTGGGAGATCAGTCACTGCGATGATTACTGGGTGTTGTGAATTCGACTTAGTTTCTAGACAGTTTTGTGAATCTGCTGATGTGTCCATTTGAAGGGAGGTTTGTGAAGCATCTTCAGCTTCTGATGAGAATTGTGAGGCTGGGTTAGGGTTAAAACAGTCTTGGTTAGTCTGTCTCCTGTGCGTCTGGTATTGGGGTCTCCGCGTCAGCGACCGTTGGCTGAACGGTTATCTGCGGTGGGCCAATGACATCTGAGCAAGATTCCAGACTGCCTGTCGACATAGTTTGAAATTAGAATTCATGCAGACCGACCTGTTTTCATAAAAATATTTGAAATAACATTTCAGTGTAGAGGCTGTTGTGGAAATTACCACCAGGGACACCTGTAGTCAATATTAAATTAATCATTCTTTATTATCAGTTAACTGCAGAGGTTCCAACAAACTTAATGCACCAATAGAATACACGTCTGTTTAGGAGCTGTCGACGACTGTTTAGGAGCTGTCGACGTCTGTTTAGGAGCTGTTGGGACAGTCTTGTTAGTTCTCTTATATACTGCTTACACAGACAAGTTATATTTGCATTATTCATAATTAATTCATTACCTTTTTGGTTCATACATGTGACCAATCAATACCTCACAAGGCTTCTTTTCTCCAAGCTTAGACCTTTAAACTGAGATATCCCTTTCCGTTCTCAAAACATTGTTCTGGGCGTACTGCCAAATTGCTAATACTGATAGTTAGGATTCATTCCTTCCAGGCACGATCAATAAGTCTCTTGTATAAACCCAGTCAAATTAGTTATTAGAAAAGCACAAACATGGCCTCCCGAGTGGCGCAGCAGTCTAAGGCCCTGCATCGCAGTGCTTCAGACGTCACTACAGACCCGGATTTGATCCCAGGCTGTGTCACAACCGGCCGTGACCTGGAGTCCCATAGGGCGGCGCACAATTGGCCCAGCGTCCGGGTTAGGGGAGGGTTTGGCCGGGGGGGCTTTACTTGGCTCATCACGCTCTAGCGACTCCTTGTGGCGGGCTGGTTGCCTGCATGCTGACGTCGGTCGTCAGTTGAACGGTGTTTCCTCCAACACATTGGTGCGGCTGGCTTCTTGGTTAAACAGGCGGGTGTTAGGAAGCACGGTTTGGCGGGTCATGTTTCAGAGGACGCATGCCTCTCCCGAGCCCATTAGGGAGTTGCAGCGATGAGACCACAAAGACATAATTTACAAGCACAGTAGTTGTGTTTTGTGAGTCCGCCATTGATAGGTGCCATAATTCTGTCCTGCCTGAGCATTCTAAATGTAACGAGTACTTTTAGGTGTCAGGGAAAATGTATGGAGTAAAAAGTACATTATTTTCTTTAGGAATGTAGTGGAGTAAAAGTTGTCAAAAATATAAATAGTAAAGTACATATACCCCAAAAAACTACTTAAGTAGTACCTAAAAGTATTTTTACTTAAGTACTTTACACCACTGTGTATTAATGTTGATGAAATATTAATAATCATTAAGTCTTAAGAAAAATCGATCAATGTAACAATGGATGTGGAAATTGCCTTTGTAGAACCAGTTTATTGGTTGTAATTGTCAATTGGGTAATTGTATGGTCATGGAAGGGGCAGTGCTTAAATGTACCTGTTTGAGCTTTTAGGCTGCATTTAGACAGGCAGCCTAATTCTGATATTTTTCCCCACTAATTGGTCTTTTGACCAATCACGTCAGATATTTTTCAGAGCTGATCTGATTGGTCAAAATACCATTTAGTGAGGGAGGGAATATCAGAATTAGGCTGCCTGTGTACGCCGCTTTAGACCGATTCGATTTCTCAAGGGGGAGGCTGTGCAGTCTTGCCCTCTACCTGTGTCCCTTCAGATAGGACAGGTTAAGCCAGATGCAGAGGCTATTTCTTTTGGGCTATTTCCATGCGTATTTGGTCAATCTTCTTGGATGATTTGGCACTTTCACCATTGGATCACCAAGACTTGTAAATAAATCTACACTCTAAAAATAAAAGGTTCGCTGCAGGATCCTTCAGGATAATTTAAGGTTAATTTAAAGAACCTATACTCTGCCATCAGTTAGTTTCTGAACCTTTGTAGACTTAAGTGGTGCTTTGAAGAACCCTTTTCAGAAGAGTGGTTTGTTTTGGAACCAGCAGTGAACTCGTGCATATAATTCAAATTGAGATTGTTGCTCAAAAGATGAAGCCTGAAGCGTGCGGGTGGTTGGAGAGGCGGGACAGCTAAGAGATGACTTGCAACTGATCGATGTGAAAGGTGAGTGAACCTTAGCAATTCGCTAGCTAAGATAATAATTAAACTATCAAATAATTAAAAAACAGTACATGTAATGTAATCTTCCTTTTTCATCAGCTAGCCAATCTACATGGCCTGTAATGTTAGCTGGTAATTGTGTAAATGTTGGTACTTTTTAGCTAACGTTAGCTAGCTAGATTCAATATTGACAAATGTTAGTCCTCATTTAAACCCATGATACACACAATGATGAGATGGTGAGAGAGAGTGTGTGCGTGTGAGTGAGTGAGTGAGCCTTTCTCCTGTCTCCATACTCTCCTTCTCAATGTGTGCAAAGCTCTTATTCAAAAGTACCCCTCATTGAGAGACCAGACAGGGAAGGGCTATGTAAGAATTCTTCAGTTTTCCTACTCACACTAATAACCTTTTTACACAATTGTGCCTACCCAGACCATAATGTGTTAGCTGGATTTTTTTTTATGCTCACACTGCTCCTCTGACCTCGGTGCCAATAATCCGTCATGACATTTCCCCTCTCTACATTTTATTTTAAGGAGGCACGGCATGATGAAAAGAACGTCAGCCGCTTGCTCAAGTGAAAAAAAAATAAACCCATGTGACACCGAAAACAAAGACCCAAGGTAACTGCATATAAATAATGGCCAATATTTAGTGTGTCAAAGTTGAACTGCTGATCCCAGATCAGTTTTTAAGAGCATAAATAAGATTGTATGAACAGGTGGAGACCTGATACGGGACATTTAGCCTTTTTCTGTAGACTTTGATTATGTTTGATGCTGTATGTATCAATATTTTATTTTCAGATTGAGACTGGTAAGGATTCCTTCAGTCAGAAGTTAAATTTTGAAAAGAAGCAGCTAGAGTGCCAAAAGAGACCTAACAAAAGTTCCCTACAAGACAAAAATGAAAAGGACAGATTTTCTTTATTTTCTGAAACAAGGCACCAAGGACATCTTAAAACAGTACCCCGCACTCTATTCGTCAGCCATTGTAAGTAGACAAAGTCTGACAGAAATAGATGGTCAAAACAAATGTAACATAGCCAAGTACTGTCATCTGAATCCAAGATACATTGATGCATTATACACAAATTGACTTTCAGATTTTCTCAGATGAAAATCAAATTCGGTATGGATGTGGACTAAAACATTATGTTCGGATTCGGCACAATGGCTGACAGAATCATTGCAGAAACGGAGAAGAGGGGTGTGGCCATGGAGTTGCTGAATGTCTACAAGATGACACTTCTCTCACACGGAGGCTCACAATGGTAATATTTTTAATCAGTGTTGCTGCATGTAAAATGTACCCTTAACAGCCTTTTTATTACACACCCTATAATTTAAGACCTGAAGGTCACTGCAGCCATTTTGCGCCTCTCTTACCTCTTCAAAGAAGATCCAAGTGGGCTGTATGTCAGACAGGGTATGTATTTCCCAGCAGACAAATAAATACATGCAGTTAATAGTACTGTGTAAGGTGTACAGTACACTTACTGTTTGAAATATGACTTGAGTAATCTTTGCCTTTTTTTTTTTTACTTCATGCAATGTGTAAAATTCCCATCACTTACCAGAACAATAGAGGGGAATCCCTTTTCAGATGAGCCACATCCAGCTCTTACAGGATGGAGAGAAGCTACTTACTGATCTCCATGGGATTGGGAGGGGCAATGGGGGTAATTTCATTCTTAATATTGAGTATGCAGCATCAGTGAAAAGCACTATGCTGTTCATTCAAAAATGTGTTCTGGGAATTGATGAGGGGTTAAATTAAATTACCAACAAATGTTGTACGAATGGCAAACATTTTGCAGTAGAGGAATAAGGGAGATGTGACTTTAAGTCTGCTACTCAATGTTGTGTATTTTGTTATAATTCATAATAGAATACATGGGACAAAGGTTCCTACAGGAACCTTAACACCATAAATAGGTGCTTTGAGGAATCTTTTAAAAGGTTCCTCCGGGAAAAGGTTCCTGGATGCACCATAAGGGGTTCCGCTGGAGTTGCAATCTGAGGAACCCCTAAAGGTGCCGCCAGGAACCTTTTCTTTTTAGAATGTTTTTAGAACTAAGCACATCAACCTGCCTTGCACTGATTTCATGCCCTATTTTACATTTGTGTTGTAGACAAAATATTGAAAAGAGACGTCTGGTTGCCTCAGACATTTGTAGTTGAACAAGTCATTACATGTATATAATGTATTTTACTTGTTGACAACTTGTGAATTGCCTTGCCCTTAGAATGCAAGACTTGACTCGTTCTACTTGTGACTCAATCCCACCTCTGTAACAATAACAGACAACATTTCTCGGAAGGTAATGGGGGTCAGCTTTTGATGGTGAGGGTATTCCAGATCGGGAGAAAATGACTTCCTGTATGTTGCGACAATCACACCATGAGTTAATGAAACAGCCTTTATTTTTCCTGGAGTTCTTTCTTCCTACCTGTACAATGGATGAGTACCTGGTGGGTGGGTTGGATAGACAAATTGAAGAGCCACCTTTCTGTACAGATTGTCGCAGTTCCTTATGTCCCTCTGAAAAAAAGACCCTCGCACTGAGTGTCATGAACAAGTAATATGCAGAAACCCTTTGAGTTCTTTAAATCATGGACACCTGTAATTATTACCCTAACAAATAACATGGAATGCCTATGCTTAACATTTTTGTACCCGAATTTATTCCTGACTGTTGCCTTGCGATGTTTGTTCTGTATTGACTTGTTTGTCACGTTCCTATTCTTCGGTGTTGTGATTGCAATGTTTATTTATCCAGGCAAGCTGATTAAGGTTAAATAAAACTAGGAAGTCTCCTTCAAGCTCCCATAAGGACCAATACAGCTGTTTTGAATCAAATGTTACAATTGAGTACCTTACTGTGATTAATGGTCAAAACAAAAATGCTTTTTCAAACAAATTTGGCTAAGACTGAGGGGTGGTATGTGTAACCGGAAAACAAGCTGTGATGTCACCAGGCAGTCCAAAAAAACCCACCAAGCTGAAATTTCAGGTGGTCTTTTCAAGCAGCTCTTACACTAAAGTGTATTCAGACTTAGTATGAGAATCACATTTGACTGCCTTGCCCCTTTAAATTTAGTTTAACCCCTTCACACTCATGGGAATTGGCCTATATGGATAGGTCTAAATTGAAACATTTCTTAAACTATAAAAAGCATATGCATGACCATGGTAGCAATTGAAAGAACTTGATTATGGGGAAATTAGACCAAAGGGGAGAACAGTTCACCTGCCAAGACAAACCTTGATTTGTGGTTAACATTTACTGTACTTCGCCGCGTGGGTTAGGTGCAACATAAGACCAACAACGGCACTGGTTTGAGCGAGGACTATTGTTTGAAGTGTGCAGTTTTAATTTCAATGCACTTGACTCAACTATAACCACATTTCCATCCCGTTTGAGTGTAAAATCATACTGTATTAAATTCACAGCTGATGGAAACAGGAAGTGTATAAATGCCAACAAAATGTTCATTTGACATTGTGGGATCTTTGGCTGTCAATGGAAACACCTTAATACGCAAAAATGTGAAACGCTACGTGAAGTGTTACATAAACGTCCATATGCACAAAAAGCTTCTCAAATTGCACACAAATGTTGACACTTGTTAGTGAGCATTTTCTCCTTTGCCAAGATAATCATCCACCTGACAGGTGTGGCATATCAAGAATCTGATTTAACCGGTGCACCTTGTCACAAGACAATGCCACAGATGTCTCAAGTTGAGGGAGTGTGCAATTGGCATGCAGACTGCTGGAATGTTTACCAGAGCTGTTGGCAGAGAATTGGTCACTTTACCAATCTGCCTCAACTGCAGACCGTGTGGGTGAGCGGTTTGCTGATTTCAAAGTTGTGAACAGTGCCCCATGGGGCGGGGGTTATGGTATGGGCAAGTATAAACTATGGACAAATTTCATTTTAGCAGTTGCACAAAAATACTATGAGAGCCTGAGACCCACTTAAGGTCTGACTAAATACATCTAGTCATGTGAAATCTAGATTATGGCCTAATTATATAACTCTAAATAGCGCTTGTCAAATATACCATAAACTGGTTGAAAATGGCGAGTGTAAAGGGCTACGTAAAAATATTCAAGTAACTTGGGGTATCAATACCCACTACATTCCTAAAGAAACCTTTGACATCATACATGTTCCCTGACAGCCAGAAGTACTCATTACATTGACAGGAAAATGGTCCAAGTCTTAGAGAACTTCAGTCAACCCTACTGCCTCCGATTTAGCGGACTCACTAAACACAAATGCTTAATTTGTAAATTTGTGTTGGTGTGCCCCTGGCTAGCTGTGAACAAAACAGTGCTGTCTAGTTTGCTTTAAGCTATTTGAAATAAATGTACATTCAAAAGTGCAATTCCATTTACCTAAGTAGATTTAAAACCAAATACTTATTCAAGTATTATTTCTCTGGGTGACAAATTGTTTTACTTGAGTAAAAGTCAAGATGAGTACTTTTTCCACCACTGCATATACCTTTTCAGAATCATAAGAGCCCTTTCCTTTTAATTCAAATGTCAGAACCGAATGAGTTAGTTATTGCCTAGAGGTCTATAATCTGAAACCAAAAAAGTGTGATTCACATTGCAAATCACTGTTACCTTGTGTAGAGCTAATGAAATGCAATCCCATGGACCAAAATTATGTTTGGAAATGTGTATAAAGAACAAGCCCATAGAAAATGCAACATCCTTTATTGATTAGGAATAAAATTTGCCATTTAATTAGTTAAGCCACAGATGACACCACTTCCTGTGAAATAGAAGAAAATTGTATTAGGCAAAAGTTAAGTTTTTGGTTTGAATACAATCTAAAAGCCTACTGTACCTCTGAAAAGTTAGTGTCGTCAGGTGAAGGTTGTGTAGATAGAGACTCTCCATGTTTCTCCAGGTCAGTCATACTAGTCTGCTTTACCACAGGGCTGGCTCGCCTAGGAATGGAAAAGGTGAACAGGTTCAATCTATTGACAAACAGCTCACATTAGAAAGCAGTCTAAATACAAGAAATCTAGTAGATTGATATGTTCAACTAAATGGTGGAGTCATACAACATCATGCAGTTTGGATGGCGTACCTTGCGTTAGCAGTCTTCCTCTTGACCGCGGCAACGAGGACACTGATAACTACAATCCCAGCACAGAGACCAACAGCCCCGTAGATTAGTGGACCTTGCATGGTATTGGCGAGCTTGTCTTGGCAGGAGTCTCCACTGTAGCCTAGACCACAGGCACAGGCGGTGCCCCCATTCTTCTCCACACACTCCCCATTCCCATTACAGCGCTTTTCGCTGCACTGCTGCTTGACATCCAGGTTTCTCACCAGCCCACTGTTGTCCAGAGAGGTGGTAGAGCCAGGATCTGCAGACATGGGAATGCTGGGGCTTGGAGGCAGGGTTGGAGCTTTGGACTGGACTTCAGACTGCCCTTTGAGATGGACACCTGAGACATGGAGAATATCAGACTAGGTTTGGTATTCAATTGATGTTAGGTTATGACAGTGAATCATGGTCCTGGGAACCCCCAAGAGCTGCACATTTGTTTGCCTTAACTGAATTAAATAATCAACGCTTGTGTTAATCACTTCAGGTGTTTAGTGCTAAGGATCCTCAAGGACCAGGTGTGGGAAATGCTGTTATTGCTAAGATCATTAACTTCAGGCATCGCTAATAGAAATCTCACAATTCTCATCTGAGGTGTCAAGGCAATCAGGATGCCCATCACAGAACTTCTCCAGGGGGAGGCATGTATGCCCGTCCAGACAGGGTCTACTACCAGCTGGGCAATGCTGGTCTGGGGCGCAGTGTGTAGCATTAACTGGTCGATGGCCATGGGCACACCTACAGGTCCTACCACCAGGGACAGCCAGACACAAGTGACTGCAGTCTCCATTCCCATCTGAGCAGAAGTTGAAGCCTAGAAATAGAGGTGTGAGGAAGCGTAAAATGTGAAAAGTCTCAGTAAATAGAGTAGCGTGCGCAAATGTTGTGGCCTTTCTTACCCATCTGGCTGGACTTGCTGTAGGCCTTCAAACTGACAACTTCAGTGTTAACCTCAAACCAAAGTTTCTTGATCAGTTGGTCATCTCTATACCAAACTTGGGTCGTGTCTGAAACATTTGATAACAGCAATGATAATCCAAAACCATGGTGAAAGAAATATTACCCTTAGTTTTACTTTGATTAATGTATCAGAGCCATCTTCTGGCTACAGTAAGATGTGGCACTGAGTACTGTCGGTGGCAGCGGTGTTAAGAAATAATCTACATTACCACCGTCTGTCACCCAGAGAAGCATGCCGTTGCTGAGCGCAAATGCAGTCAGGCCATCCCCAGTTATAAACTCATTGTATCCAGAACCATCAACTCTGACAGAGCCGATCACCCCAGCACCTGGAACATAAAAAGTGTTATAGCCACCTATAGATTTCTTTAAAGAAAAGTTTTGTATTGTGTAACAATGGTTCCTCACCGATGTCAGCCCAGTAAATCTCCCCACCGTCATTGGAGAAAGTCAGGCAGGTGGGCTGCACAGCTTCCATCCAAACCTGAACTCGCTTCCCCCCATCCATGTGAGCACACTCCACATGAGCACCTTGCCCCTGCTTGGCCAGGTTGGTAAAACAGAGTCTTCCACTAAGTGGGTGAAGAGCTATGGACTCCAGACTTCCCATATCATGGATTAACACAGCAGTGTGTTCCCCATCGGAAGAAGTCACCTGCAGGCGTGGCTGTTTGGTGCTACTCCAGTATACGTTGAGGGTTATCCAGTCTAGAGCCAGGGCTGTGAAAGTGTCCCCTTTGAGTTGCAGGAACTGGCTCCGAGGCACCAAGCCAGTCTCCTTCAGCTTGAAGAGGCCTACAGATGACTGGTCAGAGTCAACCAGGTACAGGGTCTTGTCTCGTAGGGTGTAATCCAACATGGCCGCTTCATTGACAAGAGGTAGGGAGAGGTGCTCAGGCCAGGTCTTCAGGCCCACAGCACTGAGCATGGTCTGCAGGTAGATCTAGGAAAAATATATGTCCAAGTAGATGGTAGAGACGTTTGTCGTTTACTCCTGAATAACTGCACACAAGTGGCATGCAAAGCCACGCGGGCTTCCAGGCTCAAAGTACAGGTTATTACTGAGAGCTTATGTGACATTACCAGGCATTCCTAAGAGCTTTACATTTGAGAGGACAAGGACTGATTCATTAATGTGTAGTTAGTGGCATTGAATATGGTGCAGTATCAAGTGAAATGGGTAAACCTGAGTGGGCAGAGTCCTACCTGTGTGACAACAGTTGGAGACAACACCAAGAGGAAGGCAGAGTTGACCAGGTTGGAGCAGTTGAGGCCATCCTCCGCTAGGAGCAGACCAGAGGGACACTTGCAGACCCCTTTGGGGCCGGGGGCCAACACACACAGGTGAGAGCAACGAAGTGTCTCACAGGGACTATCGGTGCTTGTTTGCAGCAATGGATGAATGACCTGCACCCCCATATACATGCAACTCATTAAGCACACATTTGAATACAAACATGCTCTTTGTGCAATTACATGAGATATTTTCCATCTTATTTAGGTGAAATGAACAAAATGTTTACAATTCACACATTATGCATTGAAATTTGAGAAAAATATACTTGCTTTGAGTCCAAAGGGTTGTGCAGGTCGTTTGAGTAGAACTTTGCAGTTCTTTCCAGTGATTTTATGAGCCTCTTGAATAGTTCCCCTTTTGGTGTCTGACCAATAGAGCAGGTCATTGAAAACTGTGACCGAGAACGGGTTGGTGGTCTCCATCAACTGCAGAATCTTCAGGAGGGAAAGGAACAGATAGCGGACATTGAAATATGGCTTTATTAGGTTATCCAACTGTAGGATTTCATTTAAAGCACCATTATACTACAAGTCTAATCTGGTCCCATGCAAACAGCCATCCATTTGTAGTACCTTGACATCCCCGCCATCCAGGGTGGCTGAGCCAATGCACCCAAGCTTCTTGTCCGTCCAGTAGAGGCGCTCCCCTAGTGGGTCCACAGCCAGACTGCCTGGCCAGCTGAGGCTGTGACCGTGACCGACCACCACTCTCCTCTCAGACCCATCCATTCCCGGCCGCTCAATCTTTGCCTCTTTACCAATCGCCGACCAGAACATAAGACTGCAATTAAATCCAAATCAATGTTTATTGTTGATTACTGAAAAAGTGCACTCATGTAATGCTTTAAATAACACGAGCCTACACTAGGACAGCAGTTATTGAATTGGTTTCCACCGGAGACCCTGATCAAGATTGACTAAATACATTCTGCTAAACAAAATTACCTTATTCCAAACGTATACAAAAGCACTAGAATGGGTGGGTGTTGAGTCAACTAGAAAATATACTTGCCCCTTCTGTGGCAGGAGTGCCAGAGAGAGAAGTTGTTCAAAGTCCTTGTCAAGAATGACAGTGAAATCCAGAGCACTTGTAATGCTTGAGTTTAATCCAATAGCAATAATCCGACCACCTCCAATGCCATCAATCCAGTACAGGTTTCTCCCTACCCAGTCAACAGCAATGCAGTCAGATTTGATGCCTGTAGAGATCAAATAGTCAAGTGTTTAACAAACGAACAAATAACTTTGACCTCACAAATTGCCATTTACAGCCACAATTGTTATGCTTAGTTTAACCATAATACTAACCTTTGAAAATAGTTCCTCGTCTTTTTTGGTCTAGCGAGGACCACTTTATGCTCTCTGAATCCAGGCTGGCCCAGAACACCCTCTGATCCCTCCAGTCGTAGTCCACAGACAGGATGGCTTTCTTAGCAGAGGACACCAGGACATCCAGACTACTGCTTCTCAGCCCATACAAGAACAGCTCTGTCTGCATAGAGGCCAGAAGATAAGGCTCACCTGTGGGAACAGAAAGTGGGTTGGTATAGACCTACTGTGTGACACATACACTTCCTCCAGCCAACATTCCATGCATTCCCAAAGTCAGTCCACTGTCATGCACATTTGAATTTTTTTTTTAAACCAAGCAGAGAGAATTTCCACAAAATTTTGATATTTTACCCATGATCTTGCAGCGGCGGCCATCAGATTCCAGTAGGTAACCAGGGTTGCAGTGACAGTGGAAGGAGCCCTGAGTGTTTACGCATGAGTGGCTGCAAACGCCTTGTCTACCACCTTCACACTCATCAATATCGCCACAGGACACTGAATCCTCGTCGAGCTGGTAACCAGCCTTACACCCACACCTCTATGGGAGAGAAACAGAATGGGTAGAGGTGGTCAAACACAATGAGAAGCAGAGAAATTTAACATGAGACATAACATTTCTCCCATTACTCACGGTTCCCTGTGGTGTGCTGTAGCAGTTTTGGACACATAGGGCTTTGTCTGGACACTTGGTTTTGCAGTCGCCATCCTCATCAGAACCATCAGCACAGTTTCTGACCAAGTTACACACCAGGGCTGTGTCAAAACACTCCGACATACTAGCACACTGGAACTGGTGAGAGGGGCATGTTGCCAACTGACCACCTATTAACGAGTGCACAGAAACAGTCAACTCAGTCGATTTTTACTAATGTCTCAACTGAAAGGCTCATTCATTGACCATTACAGATTCAGTTTCAACATCAATCCAGTAATTAAGTCACACATAAATGGAATAGGTTTCTCTAGTTACGCACATCCTGCCTCATCACTTTCGTCAGCACAGTCCTTTGTTCCATCACATCTCCATGCTTTGGGAACACACTGGCTCTTTGATGTACAGGCCCACTGGAACTCTCCACACTTCAATTGGACCATCTTGCAATTCTGAAAGAGAATTCAGTATTCTAAGTTTTGATTTACATCATGAGGTAAAAGCACATTAGTTACTAGCCTTGTAATTACCACTGCGCTATCGTATAGCGAACAGCTGTGCAAGCTCATGAGATCAGGTGGCGTGAGGCTATCCTAAATCATTCCTCTTAGATTGTGCATAAGGCTGTAACCAATTAAAAAACTCCCATCTACATCCTACAAATCTCTAATATTAGCTTTCCTGCCTGTTAGTTTCTGCCCACTTGTCAACTCCTTATGGAATAGTCATGCCAAACAAGGAGATGGTAAGAGCAGAAACAGACTTGCGCCCAGGCCAATTATTCCCACCTTTTCATCAGAGCCATCTTTACAGTCCTGCTCCCCATCACAGACCCACTCCTCCAGCAGACACTCCTGGCTGTGTGGGCAGCGGCGGTTGGTGGTGCATTGGGGGGGCTTGGTGCAGCTCTCCTCATCAGAGTGGTCCCAACAGTCAGGATGCCCGTCGCAGCGCATGCTTACAGATACACACTGACCACTGGTGCAACGGAACTCCCCACTGCTGCAGGTCTCATCAGCTATGGGTAAAGGGGACCAATCAGCAATTTCTTAAATCGAGAAGTTTGGACAAGATGACAGTTTCAACATGGCCCCAGTTCTGCTTAACAGTAGTGGTTCCTTGGAATTGAAACTAACCACAGTCTGCCTCATCAGTGCCGTCCAGGCAGTCCTTCTCTCCATCACAGAGGAAGGTGTCAGGGAGGCAGCGGGTCTTGTTGTCACAGTGGTGGGCACAGCCCTCCATGTGCTTTAGGCAATCCACCTCATCAGAGCGGTCCTGACACTGGGCCACCCCGTCACACACCTGCCTCTGGTCAATGCACTTCTTCCCATGGGCACACTGAAACTGGCCTGAACATACAGTACAGTTTAAGAGCAGTCAATAACAATGAAATGGTGACCTGTAAAGAATATTTCAAAGATGGAACTCTAAACACACACACCATGCAGTGATCTATGCAACAATGTTCTATTGGTATTTGAGTGAATTCCAGCTATTTAAAAGGTTACAGTAAAGATGTATTACTAGAGAGCAGTATTGTCATGTACAGAACAAAAAGCAGGGGGAAGAATTTTATTTTCAAATGACAAAAAAAAAATGAACAGTAGTTTGTTGACTGATTCTTACCACTTCCACATTCTAATGTACACCCTTCCTCATCTGAGCCATCTTTACAGTCTGCCTCCCCATCACACAAATGGCTGTAAAGCACACACTCAATATTGTTCTGGCATGGTTTAGTGCCAAAAGTACACTTAAGGGGTGCTGGTGCAGACATTGAGGTGGCATTCCCTTCGTTGTTGCCGTCATAATCTTCAGCAACAAAATAGTGATGATTTGTATGATCATCAGTTGAGTCTGAATCTAAGGAAAGGGTGAAATACTGACTTTAGTATCAAAGGACAAGAGGCAATAAATTATAGCACAACTTGGGTAAAGATAAAGAACCATGTTTAAGCAAAACTCAAGCAGCAATAGTGACAGTGAGGGGGGGCATTACCACAGTTGGCCTCATCAGTGCCGTCCAGGCAGTCCCTCTCTCCATCACAGAGGAAGGTGTCAGGGAGGCAGCGGGTCTTGTCATCACAGTGGTGGGCACAGCCATCCATGGGCTTCAGGCAGCGCATCTCATCAGAGCGATCCTGACACTGGGCCACCCCGTCACACACCTGCCTCTGGTCAATGCACTTCTTCCCATGGGCACACTGAAACTGGCCTGAACATACAGTACAGTTTAAGAGCAGTCAATAACAATGAAATGGTGACCTGTAAAGAATATTTCAAAGATGGAACTCTAAACATGCAGTGGTCTACGCAACGATGTTCTATTGGTATTTGAGTGAACGCCAATATGCTAGCTAGTTCAAAAGGTTGCTACAGTGAGCATGGATTATACTAGATGCAGTGGTTCCTACCTTTTTTCGGTTACTGTACCACCACCTGAATTTTGCACTGCCTGGAGTACCCCTGAAGTACCCCCTCATGTGCATTTTACCAGTAGGCCTATGGTCTCATTAGTCTTCAAGTACCCCCTGTGGATAGGCCAAGTACAACCCAGGGTTCCTAGTAGCCCTGGTTGGGACCCACTGCACTAGAGAGCAGTATTTTCTTGTACAATAAAACCAGAGGAATGCTTCTCAAAATGTCATACTGTTCATAGACATTTTTCTATGCACAGATTCTTACCACTTTCACATTCTAATGTACACGTTTCCTCATCTGAGCCATCTTTACAATCTGCGTCGCCATCACACACATGGCTGTAAAGAACACACTCCGTCTGATCCTGGCATGGTTTAGTGCCAAAAGGACACTTGAGGGGTGCTGGTGCAGACATGGTGGTATGCCCTTTGTAGTTGCCACCATTTTCAGAAACTTCAACATCATGATGATTTTTATGGCCATCATTGGAGTCTGAATCTGGGGAGATTGTGAAACTGACTTTAGTGGTGTCAAAGGACAAGATGCAATATGTCGACATGCGTTTACATAAGTTGAAAGATGTCATAAAGACCAAAACGCGAGGCAATAGTGAAATTGGGGCATTACCACAGTCTGCCTCATCAGTGCCATCCAGGCAGTCCTTCTCTCCATCACAGAGGAAGGTGTCAGGGAGGCAGCGGGTCTTGTTGTCACAGTGGTGGGCACAGCCCTCCATGTGCTTTAGGCAATCCACCTCATCAGAGCGGTCCTGACACTGGGCCACCCCATCACACACCTGCTTCTGGTCAATGCACTTCTTCCCATGGGCACACAGAAACTGGCCTGAATGAATAGATGAAACACTACTTCAAATGTTGGCGGGACAGAGCTGTAACTGAAAACGTGAAGATGATTTTATTGATTTAAAGATCCTGGAGTACTTGGAAACTCTGAGGCACTGTTTGAATACTTATATCCACCCTTGAGGAAATACCTGATATAACACTAGATGGGTGAAAGCAATGGAAATCAAGTGGAAACCTTTAGTGCATGTGACAGTGCAGTCCTCCTCATCAGAGCCATCCCTACAGTCAGCTTCTCCATCACACACATGCTGGTGGAGAACACACTCAGATCCATCCTTGCAAGGTTTGGTGCCCAGGTTGCATTTCAATGGAGTCCGCACAGCTGCACTCAAAACTATTTGGAAGTAGGGAACAAATAAATTCTGTCTATATATGAAATGTCTGAACAATGACACAGGAATTAAAGGTAATCATTTTTGTGAAACACAATGGACTGTAGAGGGCAGTCTAGTCAACAGTTTAGGTACATATATTTGGCATTCGCATGCTGTTGGAGTTATCAGAAGTTGAGAGCCAACTGGGAAGTTTCACTTGAATGACTCTCCAAGTTGTAATTACAAGCGGGAAAACTTTTTTTTTTACCCAAGTTAAGTACTGACCTTTCACCTTCACCAAAGATGACAAATCTATTGACAATTCCAAACAGTGTGGATAAAGTTGTTAGTCCTATTACTCACCTGAGAGTTCCAAAATTGCTATACACAGAAGCAGATGGAAAGCCATGCCTGATGAATGCAAGATGACCCAATAATGCAAGTGCTCAGGTCAAGGATTTTTTTATAATGATGCCAGGTGATACTAATTGAACATTGAACCAATCAGCTCTACGAGGCTAATCTCACATGGACAGATGACAATTTCGCTTTAATTTTACTACAAAAAAAAACAAGATTACAATGTCCGCCGACTAACTGATCTACAAATTATCTTGCATCATAAATAACAACTAATTTACCCCTGATACATTGAGGTTTTGATCCTCTCAAACACGGCCTATGAGGACTACTTGTGGAGTGTGGGAGAATCTCATTTGCATTTCCTTGATTCCTTGCATCCTCTCTCCTCACCTCCTGCTAATGGGTTTTGAGAAGGAGGTGAGGAGAGAGAGAACTCGAGGAGGAATTAAGGAAATGCAATTGAGATTCTCCCTGAGACCCAGTAGTCTACAGTGGCGTCCTCTCTTTGGCAGTGTTCGAAAGGATAAATTGTGACTGACTGATCTAGACAATAATAATAAGTAGTTAGTTATGATGCAAGGTTCTTTGTAGAACAGTCAGTCGGCAGTTGCCTGCACTGTTGGCTGCAATGTTGAACGCCCAGGGCGTGCCTACTTTAAAGGCGATTCTTTTGACATTGCAGCTGACTTTAAAGGCTAGTTGAGACTGACTGATCTACAAATCACCTAAATAACTACATCCTAAATAACTACATCCTAAATAACTACTCAATATTATGTGTTGATCAGTCAGTCAGTCTAAATTTACTCATCATGGTTTTGATGCTCTCTAAGTTTTGCTTCCGCCCATCCTAGTTTTCCACATCCATGCAGATGAATGGAAGGAAATTAGAAAAGGAAGTCACTTAGACTATTATGATGATACCATGGTGGGGAATCAGTGGCTAAGTTTGAATAATTTTTAAATTGCTTCTTTCATCCCTTCCTTGATGTGGTCACAGACATATACTGTACTAGCGTGCTCAGCCCCCTCCTGTACTCCCTGTTCACCCATTCTCCAAATCAATCATCAAGTTTTCTGACGAACAAGTGGTAGGCCTGATTACCACAACATGACCAGACAGCCTATAGGAAGCTGAAGGCCCTGGTGGAGTGGTGCCAGGAAAATAACCTCTTTCTCAATGTCAACTAAACTAAGGAGCTGATCGTGGACTTCAGGAGCCAGCAGAGAATACGCCCCCATTAACATCGACGGGCCGCAGTGGAGAGGGTGAAAAGATTCCTCGGTGTGCACTGACAACCTGAAATGGTCCACCCACACAGACAAGGCGATGAAGAAGACCCCCACGAACTTCTACAATGCACAACTGAGAGCATCCTGTCGGGCTGTATCATCTCCAGAGGGTGGTGCGGTCAGCCCAACGCATCACCAGGGGCACACTCAGTGGTGTAGTGGAAGGTTTATGCAGGTATACCCACTAATTTTTTAGTGAGCATTGCGTATACTCACATCTTAATCCCCACGATGCATATCAAAGTAGTGTAGTGGAGGTATGTGCTGTATCAATTAATAAGGATTGATTTTATGTATTAGGATACCCATTAGCAGACGCCAAAACCGACAGCTAGTCATACTGCGGTCCGACACATAATGAAAAATGCATTACAAACAAAAGAAAAGATGACAAACTGATGGAACAGACTAGAATGTTTCGCTTAAAATGTTGATAAACAATTTATTCACATTTTAGGCGCAGCAATGTGCAAGTACAAGGCGGTAGGCCTTACGCACCAACGTTCCAAAATGCAATTTGCGGGAAAACACCTTTCTAAAATGCGCACCGCACACGCGAGCAGTTTCATGGACAGAGATGGAAATATCCATTCGAAAATTAGAAAGAGAGGAGATTAAAGATGCAACAACTATCATGGTTACTAATATGAATAGGATAATGCCTTTCCCAGCTAGACAATGAAAGGAAGAAAACCAACAGAACAGGGAAAAAATTATCCTATTGACAACCTCATTTATCTGTTTCAATAGTAGGCCTACCAATAGCCTACCTACAGTACAGCTTGGGTTGGCCTGACTGTGAAAGACCAAAATGGGATTGATCATTTTCGGTCATTCAGTGTGTCACTGTTTCTCACATTTTCACACAGCGTGCCTTTCCTTCCCCGGGCGGCCATTTGGAAATGTTTTGTCAAAATTAGAGTATACCCACTTCTCCAGAAACCACTAGGCACACTGCCTGCCCTCCAGGACATCTACAGTACCCGGTGTCACAGGAAGGCCAAGAAGATCATCAAAGACCTCAGCCACCCAAGTCACGACCTGTTTACCCCGCTACCATATAGTAGGCGGAGACAGTACATGTGCATCAAAGCTGGGACAGCTTCTATGTCCAGGCCATCAGACTGTTAAATAGTCACCACTAGCCCCTCTGCCCAGTATCCTGACCTGAACTTAGTCACTGTTACTAGCCGGCTACCATACAGTACTCTACCCTGCACCTTAGAGACTGCTGCCCTATGTACATAGTGATTAATAATGTTACATACTGTTACCCACTTCATCTGTAAATCCTATATAACTACTGCTGTACACACCTTTCATATTTATATACTGTCCATAAGCATCATTATATACATATCTAATTTATATTCCGGACTCTGACATTGCTTGTTCTGATATTTCTTAAGTTGTTTATTTTTATTTGGGGGATTTGTGTATTAATGTTTGCATTGTTAGGTATGTTGCGTTGTTGGAGCTAGAAACATATGCATCGATGCACCTGTGCGGGGGTACAGGTTAGTCGCGAGGTATGTGTAGACCTATGCGACCAATACAATTTGATTTGATTAAGGAAGAGCTTTGAAACCTGCTAATCGGATGTGTTAGATCAATGATTTCAACGGAGGAATGAGAGATACACAAGCCGCGGTTGCTACTTTCAAATAGAAACATAATATAAAGTTGTCTCAACAACCTGTTATCTAAAGTAGCCTTTGCCTGGATTTTCTTTTCGCATTAAATCTTTTCTGAGTGACGAATTGTGCATCATTTCAAATTAGGGGATGCCGCTACATGCAATATTTCTTTCCTCACCTCTAGTCTTTATGGAATATGAGAAAGGCTTAACAGTTATATCAATTCATATAAAAAATATGTATCGCAAGCTAGTTCCTCACTCTGACAAAGTCAACGGCAGATTCGAAAAATAAACCATGCTGTCAAATAAACAAAAAAGATTGACTTTGCTGTAGGCCAATCCGATATACTCAAATAATATGATTGTCTTGTTTCATCCAATCAGGAGGGATTAAGATTCTGAATGCAGCTAGCCCACTAGGGTGTCTCTCTTGTTCAGGTCTAGCTAACTTGTGAAGCTAAGCGGCTAGCCAGATATCAGCCTTGAGAAAATACAGCAATCTTCTCGTCGAGATAGCGGCTACATTTCTAGTTGGGTTTGAAGGAAAGGTTTCCCCCTTTGTCTACTGCATATATCGTTACACGGAGAAGAGCTCGAGATTCTCATCCTCAGGGGGTAAAGCAATGCTTTTCATTTTCCCTCGACTTTTGTTTTGTGTGATGTTAGCTGCTAGGGTTTTTACATTTGGTCCAGCTATCTTATTTACCACTTCAAGTGTTAATATACCATGTGATTGTTCTTCTAACTGGCAATGGTGGTGGTGTATCATGTCGCCATCAAATCATTGTTTCATTATAGCACACGTTTGCGAACTAGCTAGCTCGTCATTTAGCTAACGTTGAGTAAGCCTGAGTTAGCCAACGTCGGCTAGCTAATTGTTGCGCTGAGTCTTGTTGTAGCACAACAATAGGAATGGGCGATAATGTACACCAACCATGCAAGTTACGTACTCAATCATTTCCTTGGGTTTTCATAGCTACCTTATCTACTAGGACTCAATTGTTAACTTGGCTATCTAATTTGACTAGCTATGTAGTTAACGTTAGTTTATTTACTGCTGATAAAATGGCCATCAACCAACCGGCCTGGAAGTGCTAGCTAGCTAACGTTAGCTATGGCCCGGATAACTAGCTATCCCCTTACCTTAGCCGAGATAGCTAATTGCTACTACTTGTACCTACAATAAATACTCTAACCAGCATTGGAGTTTATCAATTAAACAATTAATCACTGTAGCTAGCTAACCACCCGGTAAGACATGTGATGTGGTGTTATACAGAATCCACCCGCACTGTTAGTATTTAAATATATTTTTTGTACATGTGTATATTCGCAAACAATGGTGGCTATGACGTTAACTTGTTGCTATAGCCATCAGATCCGACCCGCTTGCTTACAGCTGCACTAGGGCTGGACAGCATTCCTGTGTATATTAAAGGGGAATGGAAACGCTAGGCTTTAGAACACCAGCTAACTAACTGTAAATCGCCATAGTGGCACTGTTGCATCACTGGCAGGTTTTCCAAAACTGTCTGAAAGACCATGAACTCTGCGTGCATTACAGAGCAAAATTGATAATATCAAACAGTATATGAAAACATAATACATATTTTGAAAGCTGAGAAACAGCCCTTTCAAATGATATGAAATACAATAGCACCACATAAGTCAAATGGTAATCAGTCAAGACAGAACATGTGAAAATCTATCTTATACCAACATCTACGCTTTTCCCCCAAACTGCCATGTACACAACATCCTAATGAAGATAGAGGAAACACTTTAGAATATTGAGTCTTCCTTATTTTGTAAGGATTGAAAATCAGAATAGTAATACACTACATGGCCAAAAATGCACTACCGTTCAAAAGTTTGTGGTCACTTAGAAATGTCTTGTTTCAACGTCAACAGTGAAGAGGCGACTCTGGGATGCTGGCCTTCTAGGCCTCTGTCCAGTGTCTGTGTTCTTTTTGCCCATCTTAATCTTTTTATTTTTATTGGGCAGTCTGAGATATGGCATTTTCTTTGCAACTCTGCCTAGAAGACAAGCATCCCGGAGTCACCTCTTCACTGTTGACGTTGAGACTGGTGTTTGCGGGTACTATTTAATGAAGCTGCCAGTTGAGGACTTGTGAGGCGTCTGTTTCTCAAACTAGACACTAATGTACTTGTCCTCTTGCTCAGTTGTGCACCGGGGCCTCCCTCTCCTCTTCCTATTTTGGTTAGAGCCAGTTCGCGCGCTGTTCTGTGAAGGGAGTAGTACACAGCGTTGTACGAGATCTTGAGTTTCTTGGCAATTTCTCTCATGGAATAGCCATCATTTCTCAGGACAAGAATAGATTGACGAGTTTCACAAGAAAGTTATTTGTTTCTGGCCATTCTGAGCTTGTAATCGAACCCACAAATGCTGATTCTCCAGATACTCAACTAGTCTAAAGAAGGACAGTTTTGTTGCTTCTTTAATCAGAACAACAGTTTTCAGCTGTGCTAACATAATTGCAAAAGGGTTTTCTAATGATCAATTAGCCTTTTAAAATGATAAACTTGGATTAGCTAACACAATGTGCCATTGGAACGCAGGAGGGATGGTTGCTGATAATGGGCCTCTGTACGCATATGCAGATATTCCATAAAAAAAACTGAGGTTTCCAGCTACAATAGTCATTTACAACATTAACAATGTCTAAACTGTATTTCGGATCAATTTGATGTTATTTTAATGGACAAATGTGCTTTTCTTTCAAAAACAATAATTTCTAAGTGACCCCAAACTTTTGAAAGTGTGTGTGTGGATAGATATCGATCGATCGGGGGAGAGATGGAAATATTTGTCAAATGCATTAATGAACTATTGCCATTCTCAATGGATTCTGAAAAAGGTTACCTGCTGTTTTGAGGTGAAACATTTTTGAGAAGCTCCACAGCTCACCGGCAGTAGTGAGTTAATTAGATCAGAAATACTATCAGAGCTCCCCAAATGGGCCAGGTAGCCACGGCCAACTTCTGTATGCGTAATCAGGTGCTTACTCAACATTGACATAAGCGCTCCAAATAAAAGACAGTGAATAAATTGACAACTCTTAAATGGAATTAAATAAACCAAAACTTGTTTCTCAAGTGTAGTTTGTGAGCTCTGCAAACAACGTGTCCACTCCGACAATGGGAAAGGTACTTGACTGTAACAATATATTGAATGCATTAAGAGAAATTAGCCTTAGCCAAACAAACATTGTAGATTTAGAACAGTAAATGTACTGCTGGTGTGCCATCCCTACGGCCACCGCACTGAGACATGCGTGAATCAGGCATGATTGTATTAACAGAAATTACCTTAACCAAACAAACATTGTACATTAGAAATTATGGGAATTAACTGTAAATGTAGGCTGCTACTGTTAAGTGTAATGGGGATAGACATTAAAAATCAAAGGGTGAACTATTCACACTTTAAGTTGTGAAATGCTGAATGAGCACGAAATGGCGGGAAAGAGCGTATTCTGGAGAGAGATGTGCCTTGTGCATCTTAACCACACTCCCCTTCTTGGACCGTGGCTTCCCTACAGCCTCAATGAATTAGTCCACTGAGAAAAAAATGTATATAAGAAAATTCTTGGTTGACCAACAGCCTCTCAACCAAACAATCGACCAGTGGACTAATTGGGGTCAGCCTTTGAACTCCTATTATTTCATAGTCCATGTAACTTATGTGATTTGTTAAGACATTTTCCTCCTGAACTAATTTGGCTTGCCTGAACAAAGGAGCTGAATACTTATGCGACGACTATATTTTAGTAATTTTTTTTGTATTAATCTTTAAACTTAAATGCATTTTTATTTCACTTTGACAGAGTTGTTGACAAGAAATTACAATTTAAATACATTTTCATCCCACTTTGCAACTAAATCATCCTGGTGTAGCTGGTAACGGTCAATGACGTATTATTGTTGTGTACTATTACCTTGCAAAAGTAATAGTACACAACAATAATACGTCATTGACCGTTACCAGCTAGACTGGAATGATTTAGTTGCAAAGCTGACTACCAGCCTGAGCTTTCAAATGTCATAGCTATTTGGTAGCTATCATCATAAGGGTTAAGCTTCAGCCTTAGGCTACATTCATTCTTGCAATCAACAGCCAGCAGGTTTACTATTTTTAGGAATCATATCACATATAAACAGGCACCTAATGGTCTAGCTAGCTAATAATTATATGGGTATCAAACATTTTACTGGTAAAATAGCAATCCTGCAACCCTCTTAGTTGTGACTTGTAAGCTATCTGCTGTAGCTAGTTAGCTACAAATCAAATCAGACACTAGCCAGTTAATTTGAGCTCTTAGCTAGCTAATACTAATGACGACAAATGCTCTTCAAATTGTCAAATTTTATTTTGTACAGTTATCAATGACTACATTAACATAAAGACAAAACGAGCTAAATCAAGTAGGCTGGCTGGCTAGCTAGCTACCTTGTTTTTGGCTGACTGTCAAAATTTAATTTCACAGACTCATCTTATCAATCAGAAAGATATGTACTTATTATTATTATTATTATTATTATTACTACTACTACTACTACTAACATAAAAACAAATTGTTGTCCTGATCTCAAAGCTGTTGTGAGAAACCTTTCAGGTCCAGTGGAGGTGAGGAGCCTCCCGGTAGCAGCATTCATTCACTTTCAGTTCCCGTACCAAAACTCACAATTTGCTCAGTCCTGCCAATGACTCAATTGGTGTCAATCATTACTTTGGCAATTCAAGATGCCGCTACACATTCCTCAAATAAACTTTCAATACAAAAATACTAAAAAGAAACATGAAAAGTGTTTGTTTTATGAGCTGAAGTAAAAGATCCCTGACTGCAGTTCGGAGTCGTAGTCGACTTTAGTGGACAAATGCTCTCCTTCGATAGACACTGGCACGCTAGAGAAGTATGCTTTTCATGGGTGAATCCTAGTTTCAACTGTACAGGACATCCAGCCAACTTGACACAACTGTTGGAACGCTTTCGACACCTTGTAGAATCCATGCCCGACAAATTGAAGCTGTTCTGAGGGCAAAAAGGGCTCACCTTCGATAGACACTAACAAGCTAGAGAAGTGTGCTCTTCATGGGCGAATCCCGGGTTTCAACTTAACCGGACAGACTGCGTCGTGTGGGTGAGTGGTTTGATGATGTCAGCATTGTGAACAGAGTGCCCCACAGTGGGTTATGGTGCGGGCCAGCATAAGCTACGAACAAAATTGCATTTTATCGATAGCAAATTCAATGCAAAGGGATACCGTGACGAGATTGAGGGCCATTGTCGTACCAATCATCCGCCGCCATCACCTCATATTTTATGTTGATGAGGATGCATGGCCCCATGTCACAAGGATCTGTCACAATTCCTGGAAGCTGAAAATCAAACAGCCTGAGCAACTCTATGTGAAGGAGATGTTGCGCTGCATGTGGAAAATAGTAATCCACAACCCTACTTTTTTAAAGGTTTCTGTGACCAACCGATGCATCTCTGTATTCCCGTTCATGTGAAATCCTTAGACTGATTTTCTCATATGAACTGTCACTGTTTTTGAAATTGTTGTTTGTTTTTGTTCAGTGTATGTTAGTGTATGCACATGTTTAGTATTAGTGGATGGAATATATATTTTTGCTTGGCTTTACTTCCTACGATGTTTCCATTCCCCTTTTAAGACACCACAGAGCCAGTGCGAGATATGGCTCGGAAAAAGTACCTCAGTCCAGGGATGTACTCCGAATTGTCCCATTATCCCAACTGTTACACCGAGAAGATTGAACAACTGTTTTCCGAGCAATATCTTTTGCCGGCTCCTCAGTATCTTGATATACACTGTGTATCAAACATTAAAAACACATGCTTTTTTCATGACAGACTGACCAGGTCAAAGCTATGATCCCTTATTGATGTCACTTGTTAAATCCACTGCAATCAGTGTAGATGAAGGGGAGGAGACTGGTTCAAGAAGGATTTTTAAGCGTCGCGACAAGAATTGTGTATGTGTGCCATTCAGACGGTGAATGGGCAAGACTAAATATTTAAGTGCCTTTTGAACGGGGTATGGTAGTAGGTGCCAGGCACCTTGGTTTGTGTCAAGAACTGCAACTCTGCTGGGTTTTTTACGATACACAAGGGGTAACTGTTGAGCAAGAACGGTCCACCACCCAAAGGATATCCAGCCAACTTGACACGCGGACATCAAGCCAACTGTGGGAACGCATTCAGCACCTTGTAGAGCCCATGCCCAACGTATTGAAGCTGTTCTGAGGGCAAAAGGGGGGGCGCAACTCAATATTAGGAAGGTGTTCCTAATGTTTGGTATACTCAATGTACACAGGAAGTCTGTCTGACCCTAGTGCAGCTGTAAGCAAGCGGGTTGGATCTACTGCCTAATGTAACTGCAGTTGTTGCTGATAAAAGGATGTGATGGTGGGATTAGCTGACTAAACTCAACTCCCCGATTTTTATGGGTAGTCTTGAAAACTAGTTGGATAAATCCCTTATCCACCTTAGCCGATTTAAACACAATTGATGGAGTTGAGCAGCGACTAGTGTGAGCGGACTGGAGCTCCGACGTCGCATATATATATATATATATTTTTTTCAGCACACAAAGAATAGCCCGCAATTACACTGAACGTCAGAGCTCCAGTTCACCCACACTAGTCGCTGCTCAACTCCATAAAACATTGTGGGGTTGAGTTTAATCGGCTATGATGGATAAGGTATTTAACTAGTTTTTCAAGACCACCCATTCACTTTGAAAAGGACCCCACACACAATTGAATGCATTATCTCACATCACAATCTCTTAATTCAGACGTTCATTACTGAATTCCTGTTTGATTTCCCCTCCTCAGGTGTCATCTCTTCTGCACATATCTAGCTCATCCTCACGCCAGCCCTGTGATTCCTCACGAAACAGAGGGACCACGCCAGAGAAAGGGCCAAACTGTGCCTCCCTTCCTCCAGGTCCCCTCTGCCTCCGAGTGTGTTTGAGTTCTCTCAAGAATCCTCCTCGCTACACCCAAAATGTCCTCCATCTTGCCTTTCACCCCTCCGGTCGTGAAGAGGCTCTTGGGGTGGAAGAAGTCAGCCAGCGGCCCCGGGGGAGCAGGGGGTGGAGAACAGAATGGCCAGGAGGAGAAGTGGTGTGAGAAGGCTGTCAAGAGCCTGGTTAAGAAGTTGAAGAAGACTGGACAGCTGGACGAGCTGGAGAAGGCCATCACCACCCAGAACTGCAACACCAAGTGTGTCACCATCCCCAGGTACGTAACCCCATGCCAGGTAACAACACAGAGCTAGGCTCTGCTTACGGTCGTTGTATGGTTCTGTAGAGGGAACAGTTGACCATGCATCAGAAACCTTTGTTCTATGGAGCTGATTAAATACGGTGTATTTTACCTGTGTATTTACTATCGGCTAACCCTCTAGTGGCCTATTTCTTTAAACAGCCTCCCTAACATACAAGGTCCTAAAACACAGAGGTCTTAACTCCCAAATTATTTTAATCTTTCTGTCCTCCATTGAATATCAGAAATTGTCCTATAGTTAGTTTTGTAAATGCTGACTCAGCACCCCACCATGCACTTATACAATGCTTTCAAAGTATTCATACCCCTTGATGTATTCCACATGTTGTGTTACAGCCTGAATTGAAAATCGATTCAATCTATAATTTTTTTCTCCTCATCATAGCATGCCACCACCATGCTTCAAGGTAGGTATTGTGTTAGACGGGTGATGAGCTGTGCCTGGTTTTCTCCAGACATAGAGCTTTGCATTCAGGCCAAAGAGTTCATTTTTTTGTTTCGTCAGACCACAAAATCTTTTTCCTTATGCTCTGTCTTTCACATGCTTTTTTGCAAACTCCAGGTATGCCGTGCTGTCATGTGCTTCCGTCTAGCCAGTCTCCAATAAAGCCCAGATTGGTGCATTGCTGTAGACTGTTGTTCTGGCAGGTTCTCCCATCTCAGCCAAGGAACTCTGTAGTTCTGTCAGTGGTTATTGTCACCTCCCTGACCAAGGTCCTTATTGCTCGGTAGTTCCATATTTTTTCCATTCCCCAGTGAAGACCACTGTGCTCTTGGAAACTTTCAACACTTTAGAAATTGTTTTATACCCTTACCCAGGTATATGTCTCATCACAATTCTTTCTCTGAGATCTACGGACAGTTCCTTGGACTTCATGGTATAGTTTCTGCTCTGACATGCACTGTCAACTGTGGGACCTTTTATATAGACAGGTGTGTTTATTTCTAAATCATGCTCAAACAATTGAATTGCCCACAGGTGGACTCCAATCAAGTTGTAGTGACATCTCAAGGATGATCAAAGGAAATTGGTTGCACCTGAGGTCAATTTAGAGTGTCATAGTAAAGGGGTGTGAATACTTAGGCAAATTAGATATTTCTGTATTTCATCTTCAATACATTAAAAAAAAAAATGTCTAAACATGTTTTCACTTTTGTCATTGTGTGTAGATGGGTGAGAAAATACATTTTGAATTCAGGCTGTAACAACAAAATGTGGAATAAGTCAAGGGGTATACATTCTGAAGGCATTGTAAGACATTTGTCTGAGGATGTAAGGTAATCAGCCAGTTGACCTTGATGTCCTAGAGTAGAACATGTTCTCTGGGTATGTTGTAAAATACCCTTTTTATTCATTGATGACCTGCTTAGAACAGTTCAGATGTTAGTATGTTTATTAGATACTGAGTAAATTGGTATAGATCTTGTTGACAGGTGGAATCAACATTATGTAAACCAATAGATGGTCTTGCAAAATGTATTGCAACCAGGGCTCGGAAGTTCGACCATTTTGTTCACACATGCTCCTAAATATTTTGCTGTGCGACCAGACATTCTATTTTGGGAGCACCCGTGCGGAGGGAAAGAAATCTCCCAGATAGTAGTTGCAATGATTTCAGCTTCGCTGTACTGTTGTTTCCGAGTGCCCTAGAGAAAAAAAGAGCGGCAATTCGTACCTGTCATTGCTACAGTGAAAATTGCTTGTTTCTAGCTCAAACCATATATGACCGGTGCAACGTTTTTTTTTTTCATTCCTATCGTGCATTGGCGGGCTGCATTTTACACTCGTGGGCATTTGTTTGCGCCTTGTTCAATCGTGTTACTTCGTCAGGTAGCTAGATAGCGAACAGCCTGGTTACTCTACCAGTATATCCAAACATTTGGGGGAACAAATAAAGGGATAACGTCTTCAGGAGATCAATGAATGAATGACTGATCTCTTGCATGTCGTCACTCACCAACCTGGTGCTCTTTTAACCCTCTAAGATCGATGTCCTCACCCGTGCGCAAATCGGCGACGTCATCAACTTTTATTAAATACCACCCTGTGTTTATGCTAGAAACGTCCAGGTTTTTGCATGGGCTGCGTCTCAATCCGTGAAATCGCTGGTGTCAGGCTTCTGAATCTGCGGTAGATAGGCGCAGTGTTTGTCAGACATGAGACGATGCAAAAAAAGTTACTGTTCAGACGACTTTACGGATGTTTTCGTGAACGGTTTGAGCTAGGACTCTTGAGATTCTCACGAACACAGACATGTTGCCTGTTTTTGCTATACGACGCCCACAAGCTTCACAGGACTCGTGTGACGTCAGTCCCTTCGGTGTGCTAACTTTTTAAAAATATTTCTTCTCACTAAAGTCAATGGTTTGAGCTCACTAGGGTTGTGTGATTTTTACAATTGCATCGTCTATCGACGATGTTTGACCGCTATCGTTGATGGTGACGACGTTGTAACGTTACAAACGATGGTTTAGCATATTTGAGTTTGACTGCACGCAGTCAGTCAGAGCATTGAGATCACAGCAGGCTGCCATGCCGAGTGGCCTATTCCCTAATTTCCATAGCCTACATTTTCAATACATACTGTAAGAGGTAGCTAGACTACTAACATAATGCAAGAGAACAATGTAGAAAGAGCGAAGAGCACCAAAGCAGCGCAAAAGGTCAGATGGGGCCTAACGTGTTTTTTTTTTTCTCTCTCCAAAGCCTTTTGCAGCAGACACGTCGTTGTCTGGCTTATCGTTTTAAAATCTTAGTTTGATTTGAACGTGACTTGTTGGCCTAGGCATAGCCAACTCTTTCATGATCAACCATCGACTGAATTAATAGGCCTAACGGAGTTGCATCTCAAAGTTCTTTGCTAATAACCTAAATAAGAACATAGTATAGTAACGAGGACGAGAGAGAACCAACAATTGCAAGATAGAGTAATCGAATAGGAAGTTTAAACAAACCTGATACGTTTCTGCTTTGCTTGACCAACATGTAGGCAAAATAAATTGTGCAGTCGGAAAATCCCTCCCTGCAAACCAAACAGTCAATAATATAGGCCTACACAGGCTACTGTCAATAACAATTTCAGTAAACGTTACTTTGACAGTGTTTATTCATATTCTTGAATTGCACAACGTGCTTGGAAAAACTCCTGCAGCAGCACTTTCATTTTAAAAATGTTGCATTTATATAAAAGTCAACAACAATCAGATAAAACCAATTATTATTTAGCCTATTACATTCTTTAACACTTGAATGAACATTGGGCTAAAAATGAATAGTCCTATTATCCTTAGGCTGTGCATTTTTGCTTATCAAACTGTAAAAATCCTAAATATACAATCGGATAAAACAAATTATTTGTAACATTCTTTATAACAAGGATCACCAGCATGTTCTCCCCCATAGTAGCTAACTCTGCAGGATGACGGAGGTTTGTAGTCTGTCCATCCTTTGCCCTGATAATATTTTTGCATATTCTGCAAGTGACTTGGGTCAGGTCTGCTGGCTCACCTTCATCATTCAGCCTGAAACCGAGGAACTGCCGAAACACGTAGTTTTCTTTCCCATCAAGTCAGCCATCGTGCGAAGGCAGCCTATACTATAGTTAGAGAGTGAAATCCTGTCACTTATTTATTTTTGCAAAAACTTTTTTTTTTTTTTGTCAACCGTCGGAATGTAGCCTAATGGAAGAATGTCGCAAACGCGTGGGCTAATGTAACTTGATATCTGAAAAACCGAGCCATACCAATTAGAAAATAGTTCAACAATTTTGTTTTGAACAATGATTTAATGACGTTGTGTGGCTTTTGTAACAATTTAAATACGATTTACATTATGCACCAAATCACAGTTCTGATATAACCAATGTATCCGTTTCTATTGCCTTCTTCCCGCCAAATATATATTTTTTTAATATATATAAACGATACAATCGTATATCAACGATGTTTGGACCGGACAATTGCAGACACTGTCCAACCCTAGAGGTCACGCCCACAAGCTTCACAAGACTTTTCTGAAGGTAACCCGGTACCAGTTGGTAAAAATGACTAAAAGTTAATAGAAGTAGAATATGCCCAAACGCGAATCCAGATTTTCTTACCGTTTCTGTACCATACCGGTGTATACAGTATTACCGAATGTGCACACAAGGGGCGCTATTTCAAAATTACGCACAAAACAAATTAGGCAACGGGGATCTTGATCCATGAGGGGATTGAATGCATCTGCTGTAACCAAGAAGCTTGATCTTGACATCTAGCCACTTAGATAGCAAGTTAGCAAACCAAATGCAAAACTGGAGCCCTGAGCTGGATATATTTTATTTGACACATCTTAGATTATCACATCTTATAGCTAGTTATAAGCACTGGTGTAGCACAGTTTTGAAAATCATACCGGTATTCGATATATCGCACAAGTGGTATATTTCTCAGATATAGGGCAGACACTTCAAAACATACTTCCTTTTGATAAAAAAATATATCTGTTTTGGCATGTATGACAGTTATTCAATGTGTTTCTATTGGCTAATAGCAGTAAGGCCAAATTCAATGTTTCATCAAATAATTGTTTTTATATATCATATTATTTTTTTAAATACCTACAGGGTTGCTACCGATGAGTTTTTTTTTTAATTTAGAGCCCTGATTGCAACTCGCAATCTCCATGTGTCATGCTAGAGGGAAGTTTAGAACCTATTTCAGATCTCTTTTAGGAACACAACATATAGGCCTAGCCTATAGTTTAGATTCAGTCCCACTTCTGATGTAGGCTATATCAGCTCTGAATTCTGATTCTGGATATTGTATCAGAAGCAAATATCACATCATATTTCGCCATTCCATTTGTATTTAATTTCTAGAGTTAATTTTCTGATCATTCCTTTCTACGTGTCCATTAGAATCACAGTGAATTGTAGAGGGTGGTTAAATGGAAATGTACTTTTTTCCAAGGTTGCGCCCTCCTTTTCTTTTAGTCCCATTGTGTGTCTTCTGTGTTTACTTGAATGTCTCAAGATAAGTTAAGTGCTTCCAACCTACACAGCTGTGGTGGAAAAGTTTCACAGTTATTCAGAATATTTGGTACAATGCCACAGTAACATTGTTTTTTTGTCTTGCATACTGTTTCTTTGTATATACTACTATACTCCAGAGGTGGCTGGTGGGAGGAGCTATATGGGAACGGGCTCATTGTAATGCCTGGAATGGAATTAATGGAACAGTATCAAACATATGGAAACCACATGTTTGACTCTGTTACATTAATTCCATTCCAGACATTACAATGAACCCCTACTGCTATAGCTCCTCCCACCAGCCTCCACTGCTGTATTCCCATCTTATGCCGTTTTTCTTTATTCCGTCAAAAGGCTTCTCTTATTTGGCGTGTCTTTTTTCAGTTCCTGACTGAAAGAATGAAATACATAATTGAAAATTACTCTAATAAAAGAGGCCTTTTAAAGTTTACATTACCCATACTGGTATTTCTGAATGACTCATGCCCCATGTTTATCATTTGTTTTTGTTTTGTTTGGTTTTTCTGTGCACAGCAATTGCTCTGAAATATGGGGACTGAGTACACCAAATACGATAGAACAGTGGGATACCTCAGGCCTATACAGCTACCCTGACCAAACCAGGTGACTATCTATCCTCAACTGTCCTGTGCTACATACTGTTGTACAACCTTGATGTGGGAAGTAATCATTCCAGGGGGGTGAGAGACATTGAGAACACAAATTCCATTCATGCCTCTATCATTCATACCTCATCACTTCGCTCTTCCCCTCTCCACACCCCCACCTTTGTCTTCCTGGCCACATGCATCTCCATCTCTTCTTCTTCTTCTCTTCCTATCGTTTCCTCCCCCATTTCTTCCTTCCCTTACACTTTCAATTCTCACATCTATTTCCTCCATTGTCCATCCTGTCAGATCCCTGGATGGGCGCCTGCAGGTCTCCCACAGAAAGGGTCTTCCTCATGTCATCTACTGCCGCTTGTGGCGATGGCCCGACCTGCACAGCCACCATGAACTGCGTGCCATCGAGGCCTGCGAGTACGCCTTCCACCTCAAGAAGGATGAGGTCTGCATCAACCCCTACCACTACCAGAGGGTGGAGACCCCAGGTAGGTTGTCATTTGAACCAGTGGTGTGTGTGCTGACTTGTAGGTGCCATAAAAGCCTATGTTAACAGCTAGTTCTGTGATTCTTTCTGTTGGCATGAGACATGAAAAAGGATGGGATAAGTGGGAATAGTCTTCATTGATATTTTGTAAAGAACTTTGAACTTTGTTTGACATTTGAAGAATCTTCTCTCCTCTAGTTCTGCCTCCTGTACTTGTGCCAAGACACTCGGAAATTCTGACAGAACTGCCCCCATTGGATGACTACACTCATTCCATACCTGAGAACACAAGCTTTCCTGCGGGGATCGAGCCTCCAAATAACTACATACCAGGTTTGTGCATCTACTATGAGTTGAAATGCAAATGGCCTTCATGATAACGATGTATCAGGATCAGCTCATCAGTATTTTCCCCCCTCTGTTACTATAGAAACACCACCACCTGGATACATAAGTGAGGATGGGGAAGCCAGCGATCAACCGATGAATCAAAGTATGGACACAGGTATATTCCACTTACCTCAAATAGGAAGTTCTAACATAAAATAAGAAAGAAAACAGTGTTCAAACTGTCAAGTTTCGATTTGTTGATTAAATATCTTAGTGGATTATGTGCAACAATAAATCCGACCATGCAACTTTATAATTGTATTTTTATTTTGTATTTTTCATATCAGGTTCTCCTGCTGAATTGTCCCCCGGCACCCTCTCACCTGTCAATCATAGCATGGGTAAGAATAACTGTCTCTCCACGTCTGTCTAAAGCGTCAGTCACTTATAATTTGACCATTGAGTACTATTTAGACAGCCCAGTGCCTACTCTGTAGATCATTGGTCTACTCCTGTCAACATGTGTAGTTGCTTTTTATAATGACATCCCCCCGTGTTTTACAGACCTGCAGCCGGTGACTTACTCTGAGCCTGCATTCTGGTGCTCTATAGCCTACTATGAGCTGAACCAGCGTGTTGGAGAGACATTCCACGCTTCGCAGCCCTCTCTGACCGTGGACGGTTTCACAGACCCCTCCAACTCAGAGCGTTTCTGTCTGGGCCTGCTCTCCAACGTCAACAGGAACGCCACTGTGGAGATGACCAGGAGGCACATAGGTACAACGGGCTACGCCACAAGAGGCACACTATTCCTTATGTGGTGCGCTACTTTTGAAGGGTCTGGCCAAAAAGGAATATGGTGCCAATTCAGATTTGCACAGGATTTGTTCTGTGATTTAACACACGTTTTGTTAGTGCTGAGAGATTTTTTGAGTTTGGTTCTATTATTTCTTTAAATTATCGGTTTTAAAAATTTTAAACATTAAATGTATTGTGAAATAATGATTTTAGAGCTTTTTTAATGGTAATGCCAAAGCCCAAAATAGTGAACTTCAATTTCCAAAACATTGAAAATATTCCATTGTCTCTGTCAGGTCCACATTGGGTAGACGTCGTTAGAAAAATATGAAATAATATATTAGTTGTGTATATTACTTAGTTTTTTTTTTAATGACTTTACATTTTTTTTTTATTTTACCCACTTTTTTTCTCCCCAATTTCGTGATATTCAATTGCGATCCAATTACGATCTTGTCTCATCGCTGCAAATCCTCAACGGGAGAGACGAGGTCGAGTCATGCATCCTCCAAAACTGACGACCTAAATCAGCCCGCAGGCGCCCAACCCACCACAAGGAGTCGCTAGAGCGCGATGAGCCAAGTAAAGGCCCCCGGCCAAACCCTCTCCCAACCCAGATGGCGCTGGGCCAATTGTGCGCCCCCTATGGGATTCCCGGTCACGGCCGGTTGTGACACAGCCTGGAATCTAACCCGGGTCTGTAGTGACCACAGCGCCACTCGGGAGGCCACGACTTTATAATTTTTTTTTATTTCTTGAAGTAATCATCTCACCTTTGCTCAGGTAGTAGCAGTCAGCCAGCCAGGCCATCTAACGTTACGAACAGTAGTCTTTCGTCATCCAAATTAGCGTGCCTGCCTAAGTTTTCTGTAGACCTTTCTAACAAATTAATTTGACTAGTTCTTCAAAGTAGATAAAGGTATACTTAAACGAATTGTCTCTGTCCCTCTCGTCATTGTGTTCCATGCGGTCTGTGTGTATCTTAACGGTTCTAACCTAACGTAGCAGGCGTAAAAGTGTATCCGTCCAGAGATCTGTATACAATGGCCATCGTCCCAAAGGTGGTAAGGCAGGCGACAAGCTTAGGTCCAAAATAAACCCATAGAAACAGATTGGGTTTATTTTAGACAGATTTTGGCGAGAGTGAAACCTCTCGCTTCGCCTCTTCCTCTGATCAGTCTCTGAGCTGGAAAAAATGGGTGCAATGGATTCTGGTCATTGTAGTTAATTACCACATTTCTGCGCTGAACTATGTTGAATATTTGCGTAATGAAAACTACAGCTCCCTTCAGCCCAGCGTAGTTCTTGACTTGATTTCTCTTGTGAATTATTTGATTTCTCTCTAAAGAAACGACGTGTTGGACTCACAAAAAAACCTAGAACTAAATTGAATTAAAGTAATTGAGCAGCACTATGTTTTATAGCTGAAATACTCATGCTTATTTACACTGAACAAAAATATAAACGCAACATGTAAAGTGTTGGTCCCATGTTTCATGAGCTGAAATAAAAGATCCCAGAAATGTTCTGTACGCACAAAGGCTTATTTCTCTCAAATTGTGTGCACTAATGTGTTTACATCCCTGTTAGTGAGCTTTTCTCCTTTGCCAAGATAATCCATCCACCTGACAGGTGTGGCATATCAAGAAGCTGATTAAACAGAATGATCATTGCACATTATAAAAGGCCACTAAAATGTGCAGTTTTGTCACAACACAATGCCACCGATTTTTAAGTTTTAAGGGAGCGTGCAATTGGCATGCTGACTGCAGGAATGTCCACCAGAGCTGTTACCAGAGAATTGAATGTTCATTTCTCTACCATAAGCAACCTCCAATGTTGTTTTAGAGAATTTGGCAGTTTGTCCAACCGGCCTCACAACCGCAGACTGCATACACACCATACATGTCACCCATTGAGCATGTTTGGGATTCTTTGGATCGACGTGTACAACAGCGTGTTCCAGTTCTCGCCAATATCCAACAAGTTCGCACAGCCATTGAAGAGGAGTGGGACAACATTCCACAGGCCACAATCAACAGCCTGGTCAACTCTATGAGAAGGAGATGTTGTGCTGCATGAGGCAAATGGTGGTCACCAGATTTCTGATCCACGCCCCTTTAAAAAACAAAAAAATGATGTATACGATATCTGTGACCAACAGATGCATATCTGCATTCCCAGTCATGTGAAATCCATTGATTAGGGCCTAATGCATTTATTTCAATTGACTGTTTTCCTTATATGAACTCTAACTCAGTAAAATCTTTGAAATTGTTGCATGTTCAATTTATTTTTGTTCAGTATATTTTGCATTATTCCACAGGAAGAGGAGTCCGGCTGTACTATATTGGCGGTGAGGTGTTTGCTGAGTGTCTCAGTGATAGCGCCATCTTTGTTCAGAGTCCAAACTGCAACCAGCGATATGGGTGGCACCCAGCAACTGTTTGCAAAATTCCTCCAGGTAACTTATACAAACACCATCTCTTTGATTTCCGATGTGCTCACTCTTATAATCATTTCATAGTATTACTAATATGTTTTCCGTTGTCTCAGGTTTAGATTATGTTTAGTTAGTCTTCCTACTTGTTTCTACAGAAAATATAATATTGATAGCAGGGAGGTTCTGCAAGCTTTACTTATGTTCTAAACAAAGTCCATACATGATTCCCAGCTGACCCTCTCCTCCCCTCGCCCCCTCAGGTTGTAACCTGAAGATCTTCAACAACCAGGAGTTTGCAGCACTGCTGGCCCAGTCCGTAAACCAGGGCTTTGAGGCTGTGTACCAGCTCACCAGGATGTGCACCATCCGCATGAGCTTTGTCAAAGGCTGGGGGGCTGAATACAGGCAAGCATGATGACTGACTATTACAATAATACTTTTATTCTTGCAGTTGTACACATCTAAGTAGTTAGTAGGCGATGGATAGTCGGAGGAAGACGGTAATATTAATGTACTCATTGGCATACATAAGAAAATAACATTGTAGCTTGCTAATGGTCCGCTTTTCTGGATTTATAGGAAGTTTGGAATGTTTAAGAAGCTGGAGGGGTATTCAAATGTTACTAGTCCCTCTTCAACAATACCTCTGTTACAGGGCAAGAAGTAAAAAAAAAAAAAGTTCAGGCTAACCTTTGTTTTTGGGTGATGTTCCTGTGCTTGCATGCCGAGTGATTTCACTAATTTGGCTTTGTTGTGGTCTTTTTTTTTCGTCTCCCAGACGGCAGACTGTCACAAGCACTCCCTGCTGGATTGAGTTGCATTTGAATGGACCCCTGCAATGGCTGGACAAAGTGTTGACTCAGATGGGTTCCCCTTCTGTACGTTGCTCCAGTATGTCATAATCCTAGAAAACGACCCAAATAGTCGCCCACTCAAAGATCATAACATTCAAACTTGAGTCCCATCATGAAAAAAAGCTGCAGAATACATTTCTGCTGTAACATACTTCATAATATTTGTGGCCTAGTCCCACGTCCCTGTCTAAACGCACACACGCAGTGAGACAGACTTTTCAGAATATAATTTGGCACTTTGTTACCCATCTTTGTGTTGCACCTTGTTAAATTGTTTTTCCCCAAATCCTTAATATTAGATCTATTTGTGGTACAAATAAAATGTATATTGGTTTTAAAGTCCAGGGATGAATTGTTGTAGGCAGGGGAAATACCAAAAAATACACATAGTTTCTCAGTAAGAGAATGCTTGTATAAGTAACACAAGCGTAAATGCTAAATATATTCATCCATCTTTTTGACCATGAGGTAACTTTTCTCTGGGAAACATGGATACATCTTTTTTTTGTCAGGGGGAGTTAGCTTGGTTAAGAAATTATGATGGCCTTTGTTGCTTTCTCCTTTAAGGGAAATGCTAAATTATGTTTTTAAATGTAATTGCTTAATTGACGTAATTAACTCTTTTACTCTTGTCAGAATATATATATATTTTTTTTTTTATCCAGATGTGCGTCGTTGTAAGACACACTTCTTAATGGACATATAGGAATGTTTAGCAAAAAAACTAAACAAGCTGCAAAATCAATCTGGCTATAGTTGACATTAATTTGAGCTCTTTGTCATTATATGGCATCCTCAATGTTATTATAGGTAGCCTATGTTTCATTTCCACCACACACAGCCTCAGAATGCAGGCTAGTAAGTCCTGAACTTGCTTAAGTTTGGATGCACAAAGCAGGGACCAGAGAATACTCAGCTCTAAAAGCTTTTTCTCATGTTTCACTGGGTGTCTAAGTCTCTCGAGGTGAATTATTGAAAGGTTATTTCACTTGGAGAATTAAAGGTATCAGTGAATTTCATTCTATATTGTGTTTAGCCTATATCCCCTTTCTTTTGCTACTTTTTTGTATTCTCATGTATTTTTATATATAAATATACTTAAATGTTCTTCTGTCATTCACTTTTTATTAAAGTTAATATTTTCAAGACTGCCTGTTTTTAGGTGACATGGCTCGCAATCTATGGAGAGCATGGATCATTCCAGTTTATTTTTTTTAAAGGTTAAACTTTAATCTAATTCCAAAAAACACTGCCCCATGTAATGTAAACAGGTATTTTTTCAACAACAAAAAAACAAAACCCTGGTACATCAAAAGTACACAAATCAAAGCTTAAATGCCTGTGACCTGATATCTGTTTTCCTGCAATGTATGGTTAGGTTATGTGACTCAGAGGCATGTTGTATGAACTTTTTTTTGACTCATTCATCTCTTCACTCTTGGAAGCCATTTGGTGCTCAATAAAGGATAAAAGGTCAACCATAAAACCATTTTTTTTTTTTTTTAGCTAAATGTTACAGAAACTTGGCAGTATTCCATGTTCTTACATGAGAAATGAAACTGCACACTGGGACATAGATTCTGTATTCGTGTATGTATTGTATTTGTTCTTGTCTATAAAATACAGTATGCCATTGTCATTTTGTGGCTGTTGCAAGATTTTTTTAACATCTGTTTTCTCCCTTCTCCTTTATTGATGTTATTAATCTGTTAACCTTACGGCACTAGTGATTGTACTTTGTAAGTGCAACTACTGTAGTGAGTTTGGATTTGGGGAACTGAACCATGTGTTAGGGTCCAGTGTTGAAGCCTTGTACCATTGGCCTACAAGATATGAATGTGAAGAGTACATAACAAATCTGAAGTGGACCAGACGTACATAACAGTAGAACAGTAATGTGTGTATTTAACAGTAAACTATTTGCAAAGCAGTCAGTATAGTAGTTGTCACAGTTGTTTTACCAGTAGAGGGCGTTATTGATAGAGCAGGGTTTTTTTCTGACCATAAGCTTCTCAGGCGTGTGGCATATTATGCAGACTTCATAAAACACTAATAAAGATTTTTATTCTCATGATGACCATGTTTTGTCATCTTTATTAACACGAATGTTTGCCACTGATCTCAGTCTACAGTGGCGTCCTCATGTTTACCTTTTCTCATCTACGGAAATTAAATTTCACCGTTAAAGTAAATCATTGATCAAATTGAGTCTTTGATCTTATTGAATGAGAGCCATTCAATTATATGTCTATGTTTACATCCCTAGCCTCCCAGGAATATTCGTTTTTGGACAACGTTTTCAAGCACTTACACCATCAGATCAATAGCTACCCCTTTGGCCAGGAGTATGAATTATTATTATACATTATTGGTATTACATTGGTCGCTTACTGTGTCTTTTCAGGAAGTAACGCTTTCGAACTGCTCGTTCAATTCGTCCTTCTCATGCTGCCATAGTTACATTTAGGCAACGTCACAAGAAATACGTGAAGCTTCTAAAGTTAGCTAGCTAATACTTTACAGATATCAATGGCGTTTACATTATATTCCCTTATTCAAGCGGTGATTTTGTGTGTTAATGCTGTCGCCGTATTGCACGAAGATAGATTTTTAAGTAAAAGTAAGTGGCTGTGCATATTTTGTTTAGAATTACTTTCAACAGTGGTTTGCTAACGTTAGCTAGCTTAGCTAGCCACACCAGTATTACGTGGAAAAGCTTGTTTATTGATACAATGATATCTCTTATGGCCTAGTGTTTGCATATAATATAGCCTTTTTTCCCCCCTCTAGTTGGCTGGGGTGTGGACCAAAGTGTTGGTGGATTTGGCGATGAACCAGGCATCAAAGTGCAGCTAATGAACCTTGTCCGCTCTGTGAGGACAGTGATGAGAGGTATGACCATAGAGATAGAGGACTTTAGCAAAGATTTATTTATATATATATATATATATATATATATATATATATATATATATAAACTAACCCAAGATACACTACATGATCAAAAGTATGTGGACACCTGCCTGTCGAACATCTCATTCCAAAATCATGGACATTAATATGGACTTGGACCGATCAATTAATCCCAAAGGTGTTCGATGGGGGTTGACGTCAGGGCTCTGCAGGCCAGTCAAGTTCTTCCACACCGATCTCGACAAACCATTTCTGAATGGACCTTGTTTTGTGCACGGGGGCATTGTCATGATGAAACAGGAAAGGGCTTTCCCAAAACTTTCCCCCGCTACTGCTGTAGCGTTAAGATTTCCCTTCACGGAACTAAGGGGCCTGGCCCAAATGATGATAAAAAGGTCCCAGACCATTATTCCTCATCCACCAAACTTTACAGTTGCCACTATGCGTTGGGGAAGGTAGCGTTCTCCTGGCATCCGCCAAACCCAGATTCGTCCGTCGGACTGTCAGATGGTGAAGCGTGATTCATCACTCCAGAGAACACGTTTTCACTGCTGCAGAGTCCAATGGCGCCGAGTTTTACATCACTCCAGCCGACGCTTGGCAATGAGTATGGGGATCTTAGGCTTGTGTGCTGCTGCTCGACCATGGAAACCCATTTCATGAATCTCCAGACAAACAGTTCTTGTGCTGACGTTGCTTTCAGAGGCAGTTTGGAACTCGTAGTGAGTGTTGCAACAGAGGACAGACGATTTTTAATGCGCTTCAGCACTCGGCGGTCCTGTTCTGTTAGCTTGTGTGGCCTACCACTTCACGGCTGAGCCGTTGTTACTCCTAGACATTTCCACTTCACAATAACAGCACTTACAGTTGACCGGGGCAGCTCTAGCAGGGCAGAAATTTGACAAACTTACTTGTTGGAAAGGTGGCATCCTATGACGGTGGCACGTTGAAAGTCACTGAGCTCTTCAGTAAGGCAATTCTACTGCCAGTGTTTGTCTATGGAGATTGCATGGCTGTGTGCTCGATCTTATACATCGGTCAGCAATGGGTGTGGCTTAAATAGTCAAATCAACTAATTTGAAGGGATGTCCACATTCTTTTGTATATACAGTGTAGTTCATCTGTGTCATTTTTTAATGGGAGCATTGGAGCATAGTGCGTAGAAAAATGGAAGGAGGTGGGCAGAGCCAAACACAATCTAGTAAGATCCTATTGGCACGTTCTAGCATGTATTTGCATATTTCCATTAAAGTGCATGTGTGCAATAACTCAATTTGTCCTTGCACTCCTTGTAAACAACGCACTTTTTAAAAACGCGTCACATCTACAAAAGTTTTAGAAACAGAACTGTGTTGAGGTTGGGCTTTTCTTCGATGAGAAAATCTGCAGAATGTCGACCCAGTTCCATCTCACTCCATACTCTCCCACTGCCGACCACTGGGCTTTCTCTCCTCACCATATTTGGTGAGGGGTGGAAATTCCTACCGGATGCTTAAGATTTATACATCCGGTGAAACATCTGGCTCCTTGTTCTATCTGTGACTTTAGTGCCCAAAAGCTTGTTTTAGACTGAGCAGCACCATTGATTACTTTCACCATTTTGAAGTAGTCAACTGGGTGTAACTTCATATGGGTTTTAGGGATGTGCAGTTGGTGAATGATTCGTGCTTTTTAGTTTTTCTGAGTGACCTGTCATTTTAGTTGTTCGTTTGATCTGCTGGCCATAATAAGTCCCACAGCATGATTGATACACGCTCAGTGGCTCCAGAGACGTGCTCCGACCAACAACTGTCTGTCATATGCGCGCAGGAAAATAGATCATGCTGAAGGCAGCATAGATAAGAAAAACTGATAATTGATCGCATGGTGCAATAATTATTTAATTAAAGCTGCAATATGCGGAAATCGCTCCGCAATTTCCTGGTTGCAAAAATTCAAATTGTTTGCCTAATTTCAGTTTATGTGACAAAACAAGCAATAGTGAAGAGAATCATTGTACCGTCTAAACCGCTGTGAAATATATTTTCTATAACCAAAAATATAGTATTTTCAGCTGTTTGAAGCTGGTGTACAAAACCGAAAGTAAGACACAAAAATGTAACTTAAGGACAGGAAGCATAGAAATAGCATACATAGAACAGATGTACTGCTTCTTAGACTGGCTTTCAATGAGAATGACGGATTTATAACTCACATTTCTATGTGAATTTGATCGGGTTGCGGAAAAAGTTATGATGGACACAGCTTTATAAACAAACTTGAACTTGAGAACGAATCGTTTGAGGTGCTGCAGTTCGCTAACGATATTGTGCTTATCACCCTCACAGCAGTCAAGCAATGCAGTTAAGTAAGGCGGAGTTGGCATAGAATCAAAGGATTGTTGACAAGATGTAAACTATATTTCCTTTCCTAATCTTTTTTGAAAACAGAAATTAATCTGTACAATGAGCACTTGTCTTTCAAGTTCATTGTTAGTTGTTGGTTCATTTTGGTTAACTAGCTAGCGACTTTTAGCCATATTAGCATAGGCGTGACAAGTCAAAACACCTCAAAACTAGACATGTTATCAATAGCAAGATACAACAAGCAGAAATGAGCCACCTGCAATTCCCCACATTGCAACTCTTGTCATTTTTGATAGTTATCTGAATCATAACACACAGACTTCTGCCCCATCAATGCCCGAGCATCATTTTCGTGACGTTGTAGCCTAACCCATCTATGGGTTAAGGAAGGATCACATAATTCCATCAGTTTACCAGGAGGGATCAGGCAATGAATTATACTTGTGAGAAAACATTCCATAACTGTGGGTGTCAGTAAATTACCAACCTTTACTTTATACCTGTTCAAACCACACATTCTATGTGGCAGTGTGCACCCTTTCCATTTGTTTGCCAGCACAAAGTAGTAGTAGAAAAATATAATTGTTGTCGATAGTTAATACAGCCACAAAGTCATAAACCCTTCCTATTTCTACAATGTATCTTCTTAAAATCTGACTTTAACCTAACCCTAACCACACTGCTAACATTGTCTAACCTTAAATTAAAACCAAAACGCAAATGTTTTTTTTCATACATTTTTTTCGATATAGACAATTTGGACTGGCTATGTCGTCAAATGGAAACCCTTCAAAATTGAGATGGCCTCAATGGCGCTGCACGTGCTCTCACAGACGCCATAATGGGACAGATATAATGCGATGTCCATCTAAAAATCAATACCATATTCAAATATTTAAAAAAATGATATTCTGCATTCATACTGTTGTTTTTTAAAATAGATTATTCTTGTTTTCCTCTAACTATTTGATGTTGATCAGACTGAACTGAGACTGGTCTGCCTTTGGCATTATTCATAATCTTTACTCTCTCATCTTGCAGTGCCCTTGATTGCTGTCAATTCTGTCTGCATTGTGTTGTTGCTGCTTTTTGGCTGAAGAGAAGACTGGACTGAATTTGGACGCTGAACTAAGAGAAGACACTTTTAGGGGTCAGGGGGATGTCACCCTGGCACCTGGAGGAGGGACCCTACATGCACCACGAAGAAGAGTACACCCACACGTTTATGTATCTCAGCATTACAGCATTACATTTGATTTCCTTTTATTATTATTCCTTACCTCATTTGTCAAACCTGTTGGGCTTAGGTCAGGCTAAGTGACAGTTCAGATGCAAGAACTATCTGGGTTTACTACATTCACAGTTTATTTTACAGACACCTGTTAGTCAATGTTATAGCACAAAAGTGCCTACGGTTGCTTTTGGAAGATTTCTTCATTGTAAAATTATAATTTCACGATTCAACTTTCTTTCTCCTTATTTGAAATTGTGGTTCATCACAGTTCTGATGGTATATTCTATGTCTGTTGCTTTTAACATATTCCTGGATAAAAAGTTAAGTGTACGTAATTTGAACAGACCTACTCTAAAACACCATTAGTCAGGATATGTCATATTGTGTGTCCCATGCAGACAATTTAATTATGTATGACTTTTTCTAAGTAACTTTCTATGGATTACTTTAAAAAAAATAAAGATTTTTTTTAAATCTACCACTTTTGAGTTTGTTCATAACCCAACAACATTAGCAGACACACTCATCCAGAGCGATTTTTTTGTACTGACGTACATGACATTATTTTTTGGTCCCAGAACACACTCCCTACTTACACAACTTTTCTTTGGTCATGGCTGTGTCAAAGCACATTAAGAAGACCAAAGAGACCTTGCTCAAAATATATATTTTCTAAATGGCTAATTGTTTGCATGTAAACAAAATGAATCCTTCCTATGGCAAATCTGTAAATAAAAAAATAGCAATACCCTGTATGAATGGCATCAATCAGTGCACTCTTGAACTAGCTGCAAACTTGAGCACAAGGGCGACCAGATAAGATAGGTGCTTCTCACTAGGTGTTTTTAGCAACACGGGTGTATTTACATACACTAGTGTTTGTTTCAATTGTATTGGTTGCACAAAAACTTAGCTGTTGGTGGGCAGGCCGGTTGGTCATGACGACGGGGGAATAGAGACCCACGGTGGAGGTGTCCTAATACCTGTCAAACAGGGAAATGGTTCCAATCACATGGTTCCAATCATTCATTTTTCCATAGGGGATTTTAGAAAGACTTCAAATAAGGGCTGTGTTTCGTGTAGGCTTACCCTGGCGTGACGTTTTGATAACCATGCAAATCTCTCGGACAAGGTGACTTATCAATATTTGTATTTTATTTATTTCACCTTTATTTAACCAGGTAAGCTAGTTGAGAACAAGTTCTCATTTACAACTGCGACCTGGCCAAGATAAAGCAACGCAGTGCGACACAAACAACAACACAGAGTTACACATGGAATAAACAAGTGTACAGTCAATAACACAATAGAAAATAAAATAATGTCTATATACAGTGTGTGTAAATGACATGAGGAGGTAAGGCAATAAATAGGGGGTGACCAGTGAGATGTACCTGCTGGAGCGCGTGATACGGGTGGGTGTTGTTATGGTGACCAGTGAGATATACCTGCTGGAGCGCGTGCTACGGGTGGGTGTTGTTATGGTGACCAGTGAGATATACCTGCTGGAGCGCGTGCTACGGGTGGGTGTTGTTATGGTGACCAGTGAGATATACCTGCTGGAGCGTGTGCTACGGGTGGGTGTTGTTATGGTGACCAGTGATATATACCTGCTGGAGCGCGTGCTATGGGTGGGTGTTGTTAAGGTGACCAGTGAGATAACGCGCTCCGGGTGGGTGTTGTTATGGTGACCAGTGAGATATACCTGCTGGAGCGCGTGGTACGGGTGGGTATTGTTATGGTGACCAGTGAGATATACCTGCTGGAGCCGTGCTAGGGGTGGGTGTTGTTATGGTGACCAGTGAGATATACCTGCTGGAGCGCGTGGTACGGGTGGGTATTGTTATGGTGACCAGTGAGATATACCTGCTGGAGCCGTGCTAGGGGTGGGTGTTGTTATGGTGACCAGTGATATATACCTGCTGGAGCGCGTGCTACGGGTGGGTGTTGTTATCGTGACCAGTGAGCTGAGATAAGGCGGAGCTTTACCTAGCAACTTTAGATGACCTGGAGCCAGTGGGTCTGGCGACGAATCTGTAGCGAGGGCCAGCCGACTAGAGCATACAGGTCGCAGTGGTGGGTGGTTTAAGGGGCTTTGGTGACAAAACGGATGGCACTGTGATGGACTGCATCCAGTTTGCCGAGCAGAGTATTGGAAGCTATTTTGTAAATAACATCGCCGTTGAGGATAGTCAGTTTTACGAGTGCGGGCAGCGATAGGTTGAAAAGCATGCATTTGGTTTTACTAGCGTTTAATTGTATGACACTGAAGCTCGTTTGGAGGTTAGTTAACAGTGTCCAAAGAAGGGCCAGATGTATACAGAATGGTGTCGTCTGCGTAGAGGCGGATCAGGGAATCACCCGCAGCAAGAGCGACATCATTGATATTGTAATGAAACAGGCAGGGAGCAGGTCTCGAACCCTCGACATTCTAGCCCGAGGCCCGGCGCGCTATCGACTGAGTCGATATCCGCGCTTATAACCCCAGGGTCGTTACACTATATACAGAGAAAAGAGTCGACCCGAGAACTCTGTGGTACCCGCATAGAGACTGCCAGAGGCCCGGACAACAGGCCCTCTGATTTGACACACTGAACTCTGAGAAGTAGTTGATGAACCAGGCGATGCAGTAATTTGAGAAACCACATATATATTGTATTATATTGTGAACCAATATAAACTTGGGAGTCACACGATGATTTGGTGTGTGTTCCACCTCGACTCGGGAATGCCTGCAGTTTATTAGGCTACAGATTAAATAAATTATGAGCTTTCCAATTAATATCGAGGGTCTTATTCTGGTGATATGATGATCGATCTTTGGCTGCCTTTTTACAAAAAAATAGTAATAATCTCATATAGGCTATACCCACATGGTATCTGCGAGCTGTTGGCTAGAGCACATGTGCCAAGACTGGAGTGGGCACGTTCGCTATATAACACCTTTTTTTGGTGACAAACCCATCGGTGGAGTTGAAAACAAGATGGAAACCCATTGTAACTCGGTACATTGGAATTTAACCGCAAAAGGTATTTTATGTGCGCTACGTCATCACGCACATCCTTCCCACTGGGCACAGACGTCAATTCAACGTCTATTCCACGTTGGTTCGGTTCAACGTAATTTCATTGAAATGAATGGAGCAGTGAGTGAGGAAGATACCTCACATCATGGGACAAATCTGCAGGACTACAGTAGAGAAAGTGAATTAAGATGATCAGTTATGACATTGTATAAATATCATGTAGATGAAAGTTGTAATAATAAGGATATGAATTTGTATGAATCTCATCTTTGCCAATATGTGACATCTTAGTCAGTGTGGCATACGCTTTATGGTCCAGCAGGTGCATCTTCCATCCAAAGTACCCCAATACTGCTACCCTGTAGAATAAATATTTGTATCAAACAATAACTGAGGTGTAAAGGCATTTTCTGTGTCCTCCACAGAAGCGGAATATGCTACAGTACTAGACTTCAGCTAATGCAGACATGATCCCTACAGGGAATGGAGACTTTTGAATATTTAATTTCCTTGTTCACTGCCTTCATGTATGTGCAAGTATTTCCTCTTGTATTATTCATTGTAAAACATTTGGTTATAGGGGACGAAGAGAAGGAATTGTCATGCTTCCCTGCACTAGTGTGATGTTTCTTAGAGGGGGAGACTTCCTAACATGTTCTCCCTGTAGACAGGGTAAATATGTAGAGGAACATCAACAGTATTGTATCATGGAAATGCTTTGTAGATATCCATTAATTAAACTATACTAATGTTTAATGTCAGTGTCTACTCAATAATATTTTCTGAGTGGAGATTAGATTCTGGATTGTTTGTAAGTGTTCAATAAATATAAATAAAATTAATTGTAGTTTCAGTTAATGTGGTGAAGGAATCATCTTTATTGTGAGTGGATTAGGTGGCGTAAATTCATTATATTGTCTGCACGCCCATAGAGATGTAATTCTGCTGTTGTAGAGTTGGAAATACCATCTTTAAATTATGTGATCAGAAGCTCAGATCTCTTCCGCCCTACTGTATGTGGTAGTCGTGTGAGTGTAATCAGTGGAGCATCCCATGACTGCCTATCCTTGCACAGAGAGTATATGTATTTTCTGAGTGCATGAGATGAGGGAAGGAGAGGGGGGGGAGGTTGTGAAGAAAGGCATCTCTGTTTGTAGACCTTCGTTTCACTGGAAAACTGAACAGCGCCTGACAATATTTACAGTCTGACTGCCCACTGATCAAATCCTGCCAATATGTCCTACATGTGATGTGACGTGATTTACATTAACCCCCTGACATCTTGAAGAAGAAGCTTGAAGGAAGTTGACTGCTCAACGGAGGACTACACAACTTTTGGTAAAAGAAAATTATAATCACTTTGCCTGCAATTCTTGTACATTCTGGAAACATTGCTCGGTGATTGTTGTTGAATGTGATTGAGGAAGCAGTAAATCATACTGTACCTATAACTTGATTGTAGATAACATAATGGCATGTTTGGTCTTACTACGGCTTATTAGGCAAAGCTTTGAATGAATCATACTTGTGTTTTTTGTTGCAATGAAAATACACCTAATTCCCCATTTTCTTATTCCCCACTCAGTGACCACAAAGCAGCATTTGCACCTCGTGTATCATCATGCAGAGACAGATGACTGGATTCTGGAACTATTCAAGGACATATGAACATGACTATCCACCATTTTAAAAGTAAGTCCAAAAATGAATATTTATTTAAATTCCATGATTGTGAAACCAAGCAAATTAACTTTGATTTCGTTATACACAATCAGACTTTGTGCAACTGTTTCTGACTTGAAATGCAAGCCAAAAAGCACACTGATGCTTTATTAAATGGGTGTTCACTGGGAAATTATTGGGACCCCATTTTCCTTACACATTTGTCTTCACAGTCAGATGTACCATGCCGGGGTGAAAGTACACTGAACACAAATATAAACGCAACATGTAAAGTGTTGGTCCCATGTTTCATGAGCTGAAATAAAAGATCCCAGAAATATTCCATACGCACAAAAAGCTTATTTCTCTCAAAATGTGTGCATAAATTTGTTTACATCCCTGTTAGTGAGCATTTCTCATTTGCCAAGATAATCCATCCACCTGACACGTGTGGCATATCAAGAAGCTGATTAAACAGCATATATCATTACACAGGTGCACCTTGTTCTGGGGACAATAAAAGGCCACTCTAAAATGTGCAGTTTTGTCACACAACACAAATGCCACAGTCTCAAGTTTTGAGGGAGCTGCAATTGTCATGCTGACTGCAGAAATGTCCACCAGAGCTGTTGCCAGAGAATTTAATGTTCATTTCTCTAAACTAAGCCACCTCCAATGTCTTTTTAGAGAATTTGGCAGTACCTCCAACTAGCCTCACAATTGCAGACCACATGTATAGCGGTTTGCTGATGTCAACGTTGTGAACAGAGTGTGCCCTATAGTGGTGGTGGAGGTATGGTAAGGGCAGGCATAAACTACGGACAACGATCACGATTACATTTTATCGATAGCATAGACCGAGGCGGATACATCAATTAAGGCTACAAGTGTATGCCTAATGACAATCGCAGAATGCCATTACACTGATGTCTCTTTCCATTCATCAAATTTCGGGTGCACAGTGCACTGTTGGGGTTTGGATACTGAAATTATTTTGTGAGTGAACGAACGTGCGCGGGTAGCCTACTCGGCCACTCGTCTGCGCCTTGTCCACTAATGTTTCTATTGTTCAACTACTGTACTGTATGTGCAATGTCACAGCATATAATGCAATAATTGTGTCATTTCAAATCATATTTTCATTATTGATCAATTGTCCCTCGACCACTAAGTCTTTTTTTTTATTTTTTATAATTAATTCATGGAGTCCCTGTTCTGTCATGCTTAGAACTCAGTCATGTGTAACAGGGCCAATCCGTTAAACTATGGAATGCATTCCAGCTAGTGTGTCTGGAATGGCAGAGCCCTGCTGATGCCTAAAAGCCTGGGCTATGTCGGGTGTGGTTTAATGTCCCATCATGCCCTGCCCACTGGGAACACACTGGTTGAATCAACGTTGTTTCCCATTCCATTTTCAATGAAATGACGTTGAACCAACGTGGAATAGAAGTTGAATTGACGTCTGTGCCCAGTGGCTAGTACCATTCTCCCTCAATTTAGATTATGTAAGGCTTTTAGGGGCCAACTGTAGAAGGCGCAATGTTTGCATCATCCCATTCCAACAATTTCAATAACATCTATTAATCAATTGTTAGATAGATACAGATAGATACTTTTTCCCGAAACATGTTCTTACTAACAACTGCTCACTGTGTGTGTGTGGCAAGGTAGTGTCTTATGGAGCTGCTACTTTTAACAACTGTCCCTTAGTTACTCACTCACTTAAAGGGAGAATCACACTGGCCTCTCCTGAAAGGGTTTAGATCCTATGGGAATTTCAGTTATTCTTCTCCCTTTTAAAGTACTTACTTCATTTATTTATCTTAAAAGGCCTATACTAAATGGAAGCATGTTCTCTCTTTGTACCACTCAGTTTGTTATCATAACGACTATTTCACACGCTCCTGAATGGACTGTTTTGTTTGATACAGTATTGTGCGCTAAACGAATTCAAGGGTTTTAACCAGTACACACTGGATAAATAAAAAAAAAAGCAATTGAATAAGAGTTTTATTGTCTTTCACAGGTGTTCACATAATCGCTAAGCATGGTCTCTGAGGACAACTATCACAACGTTAAGACTGGTAAGTCTGGAGCTCTTTTAGCTCAAGTGAAATAAAGATGTCTAAGTTATGTTATGACAAAGGGTGGTGATGATAATTTCCTTTTCTATTTCAGTGCAGCGCACCTCAAAGAAGTGCATGAAGAAACAAAGGAAAAGCGAGATCAGTGCCATCCACCTTTCTTCTCCGGTGGTGGAGGGCGAAAGGAAGCTTGACGGAAGGAGCTTGACAGTTTATGATGACGGCCAGAAGATGAAGGTGGTGTATGAGGTATACCCTGGGGATGTCCGCATCATGGAGAATGATGCCCACTCCCAAAGACTGTTACAGGTCACCAGCAGAGATGGTGGAGGAAAGGTTCCCTCTCCATCGGACGTAGTCACCAACGGCAGGGGACAGAACAATCTACAGGACCAGAATGCTCCAAAGGTCTGTAACTTAATGTTGATTTGTGATGCCTCCAGCAGCCAGCCCTGCTCTGGGCCTGAGGACAACTCAACAGACACACACGAGACTCTAACAGAGACTTCAACTATGACCTTTGTGGATGCACACACCATTGATGAGTCAGGGGAGACACACAGCCTTCTCGGTGTAATGGAGGTACACATTAATAAGGAGTTTGTCCTCATTGATGATGATGATGACGGTGACATGTCCCTAAGAGAGAAGACTGTCACTAACATGGCCATCATGGATGGTAATGCTGCAGACCTGGTCTGTGGCAGACTGCTGTCCATCTCTACTGACACTTACTCTGAGTGTAAAGAGGAGAGTGTGGCCCCGGAACCCACTGCACAAGCAGACACACACACTAAAAAGCAGCCCTGTTGCTTCTGTTCCATTCTATGATCATTCTATCTGTTCCTTTTTATGACCATTTTGTCCAATCACACTGTATCAGAGGCAGAGCACATACGTTAGTCATTTTTAGTTTTTGTACAACACTGTGATCTGAATAATAGGTTCTCTACAGAAAGCTTTTGAGTGATCATGTGTTGATTTCCATTTATGTTCTGCTTGCTCTTCTTCACTTTAGATACACTTTTAATAATTGTACTTTATGTACTAATATGTGTCTTTTGTTTACCGTACATTTAATAAACTTAAAATGTTTTGCATTCCTAAATATTGTAATCAAATGTCTTGAGAAAAGTCATCTGAAGTAGAGGCCCATGCCTGTTCTATACATTCTACGCCTATCTAGTTACAATGTTGTGTTAACATACATTGCATCCTCCTCTGTACAGTACATGTGGAGAGACACTAGTGGAGTGTTTTTGGGGGTTTTGAGGGACAGGCTGGTGCTTAATCAGGCCTCTCCAGCAGGCGCAGTGTGACATGGGCTCACTGAGGGAGTGATAGAAGGAGACCCCCTCTGAGTCCTGGTGGGCTGGGTGATGATAGCAGCATGGTGGACTTATCTCCACCTCGCACACTACTGCATACTAGACCAACTCGCTCCCCAAGAACCAACTGCAAACACAGCTCAATGGTGAATGGGTGTTTTCACTGTGTTGACCCTATTGGTGCAATGGTGAGCCAGTTTTACCTAATTTCACACCTTGTTTTTTTAGCATCAGGGGACAGGGTTTTCCTTAAATACATGTGACAGAGCACCTCGGTTGGATTGAAGTTATGATGGGTCCACACAAACACTGTGGATGAAGTGGATTCAGGAAAAGGTAGGCTGTATAAACAAGTAGGCCTGTCTACTCTTTGAATATTAATTTACTTTAATGAATTGTATATCACCAATTGTTCATGTCACTCCCATATCTATGTCTATCATTTATACATTTGACTGTTTATTTACCTAGTTTTAAACTTCTTTAATTCATAATGTTATGTTAAAGATGAGGCCTGGGCGGGTTTGCTATGCCATATATAGCTCTAATTGGCATATACAGCATAACTGTGGAATTTGCTAATGTGTTTTATGTCTCCCAAAGTGTGGAGTACATAATCACACATATGAAGTAAAACGGAATATGTCCAAAATGCTGATGATGACAGACATGTCCCCAAACCACCATTGCCAACTTCACCATTGTGTAGCGACAGAGCAGCGGTTGGATTTCATTGTGACCTCAGCTAACTCTGATACCCGTCTCTCAAATCTGGTTATCAAATCCGCTCAGCACCGCGGAGTCTGCAAAACGGAAATAAATAAAGATGCGGATAAAAGGATGTGTCTCTGCAATATCCCTAAGAGAGGTAGAGGGGCATATGTTGATGGATGTATTGGAGAATAGCAGTTTTGACCTTGGCCTTTCTTATTCATTCTATTCCAGGTGATATTCCAGGCCAAAAATATATGTTGGCAGCACACTGCCTGCCATAACACCTATGGAAGCTACCACTGCACCTGCCTGGCAGGATACAGCCCTTCCAACAACATGGCCATCTTCATCCCCAACGATGGCACCCACTGTCAGGGTAAGTTGCAGCGATTAGGGATGCTGAATACTTTAGGAGCTTTGTAAGATTATGAAAAGATTGTTATGAAATTATTGCCACTTTGGAAGATATAACATGCAATTGGTTAGACTTCATAGACACAAACTTGATGCCAATTCTGTTTGAGTGAATGAATTCCAGGGACCACCCAGATCTGCTATACACATATTGGGTGACTTATAACTGGGTGTATTACATCCTATCCCCATTAAATTAATACTAATGCCACTTTCTTGTTGGTTCTACATTTTATAATTTAGCAGATAACTTAGAGTAGTGAGTGCATACCTTTTTATACTTTTTTCCCCCATACTGGTCCCCCATGGAAATCAAACCCACAACCTTGGCATTGCAAGCATCATGCTCTACCAACTGAGCCATTATTGAGTGTAGGGTCCAAGGGATCTGTGGTGATTGAGGTCATTACACGAACGTGCAGGAGGATACCAGGTTCACAATGGAGCAGAGCCCTTCCACCCATACCAGGACAAGGCCTTGTGCAAAGTTAAAGAACACAAACCACTTGTGCTTAGTGTTTAAGACATCTCACTACAATTTATAGTAACTATTTTAAGATAATGGAACATTATCAGAGAGCTTTATATATTTAAAAAAAATGTATGTGTCTTTGCCTTCCCTATGTAGCCACTGGATGTTCTTCAACTCTTTCTAAAAACATTTTTAGCACAATGGCAGTAGTGTTATAAAAAAGTATGGCATCTGTAGTGTTGTCCTTTTCTCCATGTGTCGCCATCGATTATGGGCAGCCACCCTCGGCTGAGAATGCAGTACAGCTGTCAGCCACGGGAACACGTTACGGCAGCGTAGCTAAGTTTAGTTGCTCTGAGGGATTCCTCTGGAAAAGCGGAGAGAACTATTCGATTAGTGTGGGAAAAGGTGTGTGGAAGTCTTTGTGAAGGTAAAGGAAATTAATTTCTCCCTCCTAGCATTGTTTCATTTTGTTTTTTTGGTGTACTTTTGCATTCTTTCATGTATTTGACATGTAGAAGGATGAATATATATATATATATATATATATATTTTTTTTCATCATGTACTGTATCTAGGAATGGTCACTTTCAATGTCATTGCTGTGCCTCCCATTGCTGTGCTCGCCCCTGCCATCGCTCACCCAGTAATGTTTTGGGATCAGACATTCAGGATGGGCTCTGAGGTGGTTTATCAGTGTAACACTGGATTTTACAATGTGGAAGAGGAAAATGTATCGGTATGCACTACCGTGGGAAAGTGGGACCAGGTATTACATTAGAAATGTCTGTGTGTTCATGATACATTTATAACAATTACATACTGTATGGTACTAAATATAAAAAAAACAATATCCCCATTCTAGAACCTCTTAGATGTAAAGGGGGACTTTGTGGTTCTGGTACCGGTTCCGACCAAACATTGTCGCTTATAAATAGACCTGTCGACACCGTAGATCAAAATGGCTTGCATTGAACAATAGCCCTGTTTCCCATGGACACAGTAGTATATTTTATGAGCCTGTGTGACGTAGGATGTGAAATCTGAAACCACTTAAAGCTAGGATGTCTCTCCTACCATTTCATTCACTCTTCCAACTGTCCATCAACTGCTGGTTGAACCCTACGTCACAGCCCCTGTCAAAGCACATGCCTCCAATCCATACAGTACATCATAGCACAGCAGGAGAGAGTGGTGTCATCACTGTAGCACATTCAGAGATCGATTTATACCCATTAATCTAAAATAATTCATAGATTTTAAACAAACAGTTTCTGTTTGTCATAGACATATCAGAACTCATCGGATAAGACCCAGATGCAGACAGCCAGAGTCACAGATGTTTATTGACCCAAACAGGGGCCAGGCAAAAGACAGGTCAAAGGCAGGCAGAGGTCCGTAATCCAGGGCAGAGTCAATAAGGTACAGAACAGCAGGCAGGCTCGGGTCAGGACAGGCAGAGGTTCGTAAACTGGTCAGAGTCAGGCAGGTACAGAACGGCAGGCAAGCTCGGGGTCAAGGCACACAGAATGGTCAGAACCGGGGAACAGAACTTGAGAAAGCAGAGAGACGGGAAAACACGCTGGTAAGACCTGACAAGACCAGAGGAACCGGCAACAAACAAACAGAGAACACAGGTATGTATGTAAGGATGGATTTTACCAGAAGGGTGGAAATAGTCTCTCAACTTGTACACCATCAGGGTAGTGGGGAATTGTTTCAATAAAATGCAAAGTTATGGTAACAATATAACCGGGAACTCATTATATTGTGTTAAAGTGCTCACATTCAAATTGATGCTGTGTTGTTTGTCATGTTTGCACCTACCAATGGAAGAGAGACGTTCAGCACTTAGTACTCTGTACCAGAAGGGGGTAATGTTGTATTGGGTAATGGGTTGTATTGAGAGTGTGCGTCTGTGTTGTAAATTCATGTTTAATCATGATCCTGATTATGTTACAACAAAATAATCAAAACTAGTATTTGTATATACTATATATTGTGATCTAGTATTTTATGGTAATCGTCACAGGATCTCCTTTGTATAATTAAATTGATCTGACTTCTACCATGTTTTTTACAGCTAAATGCGAGGAGGAGATGTGGCAGAACACAAGTGTTGTGTTCCATCGCTGTCTGGAGAGATTCCACAGCTGGAAAGGAAGTGGCAGGCATTTCTACACTGCAATGCCAAGGTATGCCATTCATGAATCTGTAAACCATAGTTCACATAAAGCCTTTCAGTATGTGGAAGGAATTTGCAAATCAGTCACTTTTTTTTATTTACTTTTGAACTTTTTTTAACACATTGTTTCTCATCTCTTGTGAATACCACAAATCAAGTCTGCCATCAGCGACTTGGTTGTTTTAATGAAAAATGTTTGCGTTGGAATGCAGACAAGTATGAAGAAGACACAAAACATTACAGAGTAAGTTTATCTGAACAAAGAACATAAACTATGACAAACTTGTTGATTAGAAAAAGTGCTCTCTGAACTGCATACACCTATGCGTACACCTTGACATAGTTATTTGATCTGTCTACCTGTCTATTACAGGTAGCATTTGTGGGATTCAGGGCCTATCAAAGGTCATTCCATGACAAGAGGAAAGCTCCACAGCTCCACTACAGACCTCCCTGATATCTGCCTGAACCTGCTGCCTGTTACCAGCTATACCATCAGCATCACTGCACTGTGCAGGTTCACTTCCACGGTCACAGCTAACACCAGCTTACTAGGTACACTACAAACAACCTCAACTAACAATAACAGTTTGATGATGAAAGATTTTAAGGTATTATGACAAATATGAAGCCGAATATTGCTTTTAAATTTGACTTTGACATGATATTTAAATGTGTCAATAACGTCTTATCTTATAGTGCCTCAAACCAAATACATTTTTATAGAGAAGGTGAGGCTCCATTGCCACTGTGGACCCAATTAGATAATGAATAATTTTAACTCTATCCCTCTACCTCACTAAATGCTGATTTAGTATCTTGAAATGGACCCAGTGAGGTCTGCCACTCTTGACTGGCTATTATGACACAAACACTTTTCTCTTTTGTTCCTGGGTTTACAGTTTCTACCAGGTGCCACTGGAGGGGACCTGTGTGTTTGACTGCAGCTCTCCTAAGAATCCAGTCTCCTCCAGTCAGAGGAAGTCCCATGGACAGTACATCACTGCCCAGGTCCATCTGAGGGATGAGGGGAAAGAGATTACCCTAACTGTGGCCGACGGACGCTACTGTGGTGTCTTCTACAACGCTCCGCTACAGAATGGCAGAGACTATTACATCATATTACAAGCTGTCAGTCAATGGGGAGGGGTAAGACCAGCTGCTATGCATTGGAAAGAAATGATATGTGGAGTTTATTCATCAAAAAGGAATGACAGTTTTGAAGGTCTTTAACAAAGTTATGATTGTTGATCTTATTGAACACCTGTGCTATTAGTCATACTGTGCCATTTGAACTTTTTTCTTGGATTTCAAGCACACGTGTTATTTGGGCAAAAGTGAGAGGTAAGGGTCCCTTTTCTCATCTTTATCCAATTGGCTTTGTTGTGGTTTAATCAGATTGTTGTAAAATGTTTTCTCTTGTTTGGCAGGTACATCCTACATAATGAAGGTTTCATCACTTTTTGCTGGAGGATCAATTGGAGTCTTTGCTTTGGTCATTTTTGTGTTTATGCCTATATATGACATGTTCTATATGTACAATTATTTTTCAGTATATTGATCAAATCTGACTTAATACATCACCTACTAAACCTTTTGTATCCCTTTGTCAGGTTTTGTAAGAAGACATGACAGTCATCGTGATAACTGACTTTTTCAGATGGGTCACACTTGGTAATATCAGCATAATGTTCAATGACATCTGTTTTATTTATTTCACCTTTATTTAACCAGGTAGGCAAGTTAAAAACAAGTTCTCATTTACAACTGCGACCTGGCCAAGATAAAGCAAAGCAGTTCGACACATACAACACAGAGTTACACATTGGAGTAAACAAACATACAGTCAATAATACAGTAGAAAAAACAAATCTATATACAATGTGTGCTGTAAAATTGTAACTGTGTAAAAAGAAAATGTTATTATTATTTATGATAAAATACAAGTGAACATGTTTTTAGTTTTTTAATTGTTCAAAAAGTTTTATTATTAGTAATATCATAAATAATATGTTCTTAAAATAGCCTACATGCAATACAATACACACTCTTTACTCTGTAGGTAGCAAAACCTTTTATAATTACATGTTCAAGTTCAGAATGAAATAGATGCAATGCCAGTACTATAATAGATGATAATAACTGAAGGTGAACATTTCTATTATACACTAAATTACAATATTTCATGAAGAAAATATCAATATTCTGTGAGAAAACAATTTTCCTCATGAACGTCAACTCTGTGTTCAATGTCGAATAATCAGATCATTGAGCTCAAGGAAGCATACAAATACAATCATGCGTGAAGGATGGGAGCAGAGATCCTGGGCCGTCCCTAGTTAACACAGCCACAAAGTCATCATTATGGCTAAACCCCCCTGACTTTGTGGCTGTATTATCTAGTGGAAACCGAAATCCTGGGAGAAGGGCCGACTCGTGACGTCATGGCCATCTTGTCAAGTGAAGGTCACGAGGGCATCGTGAGGTGAGGTGAGGTGAGACTGAGGTAAAAGAAGAGGTTCTTTCATTTGTTTTTTTTACATGAAGGGAGGTCATTGGCGTCGCCATGTAAGTGTCGTATAATAACGGAGCTGGCTAGCTATAAGTCTTGAACAAAAATGTATGGTTGGTCATATATAACCGTCTTCCTGTTATTTTTTTTAAGAGAGCTTGATTCCATGTCCAGAGCTTGATAGCTAGCTCAGCTAACCCACATTGGATTTGTTTTGACAGTGAAGATAGCTAACGTTAGCTAGCTAGGTTAGTTAGCCTCAGTGGCCTGCTTGGCTTTAGCTATCCAACATCATACTAAGAGAGCGAATGTCAATTGAAAAAGAGTTAGCTGACAGAATCCCTGTAATGTCTCTCTTAATGTACTTCATGAGAATAGTAGATTACTAAATTAGGCATCATTTCTATTCCAACGAAGACATTGGTTTTGTATAACACCATATGCTCATTATAATGTAGTTCATATCTCTTTAGCAACAAAAACACATGGTTAAAGATCATACAGTAATTTTGTTTAGGCCCTGGGTAATGTATTGTACAAAATACAGTACGGTATCGGCCAAGTGCTACCTACTAAGGCCTATATCAGGAGTTTTATCTTCAATAGGGTGTACTAACTAAAATGAATCACAAGGTGTAGCTAATTTACAGCTACAATAAACTATTAGCCAACAGAGCAACATATAGCCTAGTCCAGGGTTCTCCATTTTTGGGGGGCCAGGGATCCCATTTTGTGATAGCAAATTCATCAGGGACCCCCTCATAATCACAACGCAACTGGAGTGCGATAAAAATAGTCTACACTGAGTTTTACTATGACATCTGCAGTGCATGGCTGGACGAACCAAGTCTCGGCCTGGAGAGGAAATTTTGCAGTTTTCAAGCAATTCTTTTTCGACAAATCTACATTTTTCCATGGGGCACATATTTTGGGTTGTTGCCGCTTTAACGCTAGTATGCTGCAATTCTACACATTTAGCCAGGAGGCAGAGAGAAAACTTAGCAGTTTTAAACCTTAAATTACAGTGCATTGATGTGAAAATATATACATGTTTTGAGTTAAGAAATGTATAAGTGGTGGAGTACTGTGCCTACCTATATCCCTGTGAGCCTCCCAGGCCCATGTTGCCCAGGGTTAAGAACATAATATTACATTGTATTACACACTTTAAACTTATTTCACAGATCCTTTGGCCAAAAGTTGTTTCATCTGTTAGTAATATTCATTATTCATGTATTTTCTTTTTGAGGTCTGGCTGCGGACCCCCTGCAGACCCCACTTTGAAAACCCTTTGCTTAGCCTAATATCAGGATTTTAAAGCTACAGTCTGGGAATCTGTTTAGTTGTTTAATTCTCAAAGAATATAGGCTAACATAGCTACATTTGAGCTATAGTGTCCACCGCAATGGACATCCTTTGGACCCCTGAAACTGCATTGTTGGTTAAGGGCTTGTAAGTAAGCATTTCACTGTAAGGTATTCGTTGTATTCGGCGCACGTGACAAATAAAATTTGATTGTATTTAATACAGGGCAGTTTCCCAGCCCTGTGGAGGTAGAGAAGTGGCTGCACTAACCCACAGAACACAGCCACGGTGATGCAAACACCGGGAACAATTCTGCTATATTTGATTGATCATACAGGATGAAAACAACTAGTAACGGGACATAGTTTACCGCCACATATGGTAGTCATGAGAGTCAAACTTATCCTAAAGACCTTAATGTTATTTCCCGCCTTCCTCTCTCCTTCCCCGGGCCCGGGCTGTTTAAGAGCCCTGAGAACTGAGAAGCAGCAAAACATCACCACCAAAAGGAATCAGGAACAATACCAAGATCCCATGGTATGGTACATGAGGATAGAAGATTCCAAAGACCACATAATTAACCACAACTACAAACCAAACTAAACCACTACATTACACCCTGTATCTAAGGGGTCTGAACTTTAAGAAAACCACAGGCTGGACCACCGCCAGGTAGCGCTCGGCACAGACACAGCACTGGAACAGGGGACAACCAATCCAGATAAAATCCCACATGAAGGCTGCCACTTTTCCAAGAGCCGCCTCAGGGATGTTAACCCCCATTACGGTTGTATACGTTATCTATGCAGTGGAGCATCTCTGTCATGCTCAACTTGAGGATGAAGATTTCTGCAGCCAACCCAGAGTCAGTAAAAATCAGCCACATCAACCAACCGTTAACAGGACGGCCAACTACAAAAAGTAGGAGACTTGGCAAACAGTATACAGTGCATTCGGAAAGTATTCAGACCCTTTGACTTTTTCAAAAATTTTGTTACGTTACACCCTTATTCTAAAATGGATTACATTCGTTTATTTTTCCCTCAATCTACACACAATTCACCATAATGACAAAGTAAAAACAGGTTTGTAGAAATGTTAGCATATTCTTTAAAAAAATTTAAACATATGACATTTGCATAAGTATTCACACCCTTTACTCAGTACTTTGAAGCACCTCTGGCAGCGATTACAGTCTCAAGTCTTATTGGCCTCAAGTCCTATTGGGTATGAAGCTACAAGCTTGGCACACCTGTATTTGGGGAGTTTCTCCTATTATTTTCTGCAGATCCTGTCATGCTCTGTCAGGTTGAATGGGGAGCGTAGCTGCACAGCTATTTTCAGGTCTCTCCAGAGATGTTCGATTGGGTTCAAGTCCGGGCTCTGACTGGGCCACTCAAGGACAATCAGAGACTTGTCCCGAAGCCACTCCAGCATTGTCTTGGCTGTATGCTTATGGTCGTTGTCCTGTTGGAAGGTGAACCTAAGCCACAGTCTGAGGTCCTGAGTGCTCTGGAGCAGGTTTTCATCAAGGATCTCTCTGTACTTTGCTCCGTTCATCTTTCCCTCTCCTGACTAGCAAATCATGTCCAATCAATTGAATTTACCACAGGTGGACTCCAATCAAGTTGTAAAAACATCTCAAGGATGATTAATGAAAACAGGATGCACCTGAACTCAATTTTGAGTCTCGTAGCAAACGATCTGAATACTTATGTAAATAAGGTATTTCTGTTTTTGACTTTTTATAAATTTGCCAACATTTCAAAAAAATGTTTTCGCTTTGTCATTATGGGGTATTGTGTGTAGATTGATGAGGCAAAAAGTTTTTTATCAATTTTAGAATAAGGCAGTAACGTAACAAACATTTTGAAAAAGTCAAGGTGTCTGAATACTTTCCGAATGCACTGCAATATTAAGTCTGGTTCTTTTGCTATAGGATTGGTTACAGACTGCAGGGTGTTAATTATCAGTGGTGTTCATCTCCCCTTTGGTTGTAGTCTGGCTCGTCTGAAAAATACACCTGGGAGTATCTGTGGACATGAAATCAAAATAGTGGTCAGGAATTTCCAGTCTGAAATGTGATTTAAATCACATTATACTGTAGGTGTAAAACTCATTACAGCCGGCACACCACCCACGTTGCTTCCTACTGTGTCCCTAATTGAGTTCTGAAGGATTGCCATCAGACATGTTCATTGGATATTGGCAACATGAAGCCAAGTACATTCTTCAAATATATGGATGTACTCATTGTGTACCTTCTTTTTAAATAGAATATCTGTCAAAAGTACATTTATCTTAATCTCTGAGTTGGAGTGTATTTCACAAGTCAAGCAAATGCAAATGTTTCCTCAAAATACAATGAGGAGCCATGATACAAAATACTCTATTTTGCTTGAATGAATCATTATTTGAAAATATTTGAAACTCAATCAAACCTGGGCTGATGGAATGCTCTTCTCTTTAGTAGTGATACATAGTTTTATTTAAAAAAAAAACACAGAGTCCAAATACTTCAAATCAAATCAAATTTTATACTTGTGTTAGTTTGTGTGTTTATGTTCATGCAGCCACTGGGTCACATGTCACCATGTCACACAATACTATAGGCCATTAAGTCTTTCAAATACAGTATGTAAGCGTTACAAGACCAATATCCATCTTTTAAGTCTGTTTCTCTAATTTGATCAATGTATTAGATTTATAAAAATTCTGCACAACAAGTGCTACTCAGATATTGACTCTCCATTCTTGCTCTACTTTTGTTTGTCCCCCTCCAGGTCTGAAGATGGGTGCTCTTTCTCAAGTCATATTTTCTCAGCAGTCAAATATAGAGCTCTCGACTATTCTTCTGAGGTGAGTTGACTACTTAGGCCTTTCCCCTCTATCTGAAGCCTGTGTGTTAGCCAATGATTTATCCCCTGTTTATTATTTCTAGTAAACATAAAATAGTGTTGTATATTGTTACCAAACTTATATTTTTTGTATTGCTTCCATTGCAACAGGCAAACTCAATCGACTACAGCTAAAGTATTTGAAATGATTTATTCAAGGTATTTTTATCGGCTTTGCCCCATACCTATGACTACAGCCATGCTGAAAAAAGTAGTTTACTATGCCGTCTCGTATAAAATTGCCTTATTTGAACCTTGGTCTGATGTTAGATTGCATCGTTGTCTCAATCTATAGGCTTCTACTAGTCTCAAATTGACCATGAACTGGCTGGCCCTGCCGATGCCCTACCATCTGGGCAGCAGTGACCTCTACCCCCACACTGGTAACCCCCCTGAGGTCACCTACAGGAAACCATGGAGCAGAGGTATGTTGAGTTACTCTTTTTATTTACATCATCTACCCAAATCTACCCGACTACCCAGCAGTTGGCCCTATTCCAAGGTTTTTCAATGTAAATGCTTTAAGTGTATATGCCTCAACACAGATTTGTATGATTATGATTATCTATAGGAAGGAGTCTAAACATTTACATTATTGCATCAGCAGTGGTTAGATAAGGACTCATAGACAAGTTTTTCCTATTCCTTGTTTTGACAGGGAATGTGATTTCCAACTGCAAACTGTTTGTCAGTGGATCTGCACTAGATGACTTGGGGATTAAAGGACAACCAACATACTCTCTTGAGAAGTAAACACTTCATTTGAAAACATGTATATAGGCTACTGTAAACCCACAGTATGTGTGTTTTAAAGACAATCCAAATGCTTAAAGTTCAGTTTACACCTGAGAAGTTACTGAAGGATTGTATGTGCTACATTTGACAGGGTTTTGTCATCATGATGTACTTTTTCAGGCTGAGTGTTAGTCTGACCCAGGTGAGAGTGGATCTTCTGGAGGTGATACCGAGCTCCAACCCTAACTCGCAGCTTGATTTAGATAGAGATGAAGCAGCGTGGCTCCTGAGAGAGGCTAGGAAGGACAAGGGGCACTTTGTCTGTAATGAATCCTTTAGCAAGAGCACAGGAGAGAAAATGAGCCCAAGATATCAGCATGATGGTCAGTTCATGTTATTTCCCTGTTATTGGATGAATAATGATGAAGAGGAAAATCCCTTGAATCATTTTGAATTACATATCCAGAGATCTCCTGTCCTAAGGTATCTGCTATAAGCTGTGTCTATGCCAGTAGAGGTAAGTTAAAAGAAACAAGTCACAAAATAACTATGTGGACATGTACTGATATAACCAAACCTGTATTTTCCTCTCAGTTCTTGTCATGCCAGAGGAGGTTCTGTTTGTTGATCACTTGCCACGGTTCAGGAAACATCTGCCTTCCTTGAAAGCCAAGTTGTCCAGACTGAGGAACCTGCCTGTGTCAGATCCTCTTCTCAGCTCCACTGGAGGCACCCTGTCAGAGGAAGCTATATTCAGGTAGGCAACAGTATTGGGGTCATTTCAGTGAACTCAGGAAGGGAATTGGAATTAAATTAATGAATCATCCTCATAGTTAACAATGGACAATTTTCAATTCATTAAGGATATTTTAATTCATGGTGGTAATATACAGTTGTCTTTGTTGTGTAGTATTACTTAATGATCCGTTTTTGTTTTGTAAACTAATGTCAATTGGGCTTTCAGGCACTGTGCGGCCTATGAGGTACCCCTTGATGCAGAGACGGAAAGCTCCAAAACCTGTTCAAACACTGACGAGGACTTTAGCAAAGAGTCGTTGTTGAATGAAGAGGTCATTTATTTTGTATTATTATTATTATTTGAATGTTTTATTAACAACAAATGTAACAAAATATAGTCATACTTTGCAACACCGTATACAAAACAAAGACAATCTTTATACACAGGGTATACACATTTAAAGCTACAATATGTCACTTTTTGGGCGACCCAACCAAATTGACATAGAAATGTGAGTTGTAGGTGTAAAGAAGCGGTAGATCTGTTCTATGTGCGCTATTTTTATGCTTCCCGTTTATGCTTAAGTTTAATTTTTGCTTCTTTTCCATATCCAAAAATATTGTAGTTTCAGCTGTTTGAAGCTGGTGCACAAAGCTGAAAGTAAAATATGTTTCACAGCGGTTTAGATGGTACAATGATAATCTACACTATAACTGCTCGATTTGTCACATAAACTGAAATTAAGCAAACTATTAGAATTTTAGCAACCAGGAAATGGTGGAGCGATTTCTGCCTAGTGCATCTTTAAACAAAAATACATAAGGCTTCACAGGCATTTAGGGTTTGCGTTACCATTTTTTAAATGTATTTTAAAGTAATTTTCTTGACTTTTCTTTAGCACTTGCATTTATTTATAAAATATTTACCATACATAAGAGATTCATTATGTATACTTTGTTCTGATCCAAATCCTAATGATGAAATCAAAGTAATACATCCTTACCGTCAAGCTGAACCCGAGCACCAGCTGATCTAATAAAGAAATGCTCAAGGTTTGTCCCCCAAAAATCTTAGTACAAATACAATGAAGAGGTGATTATACAGGACACTGAGGAGGAAGATTATATAACAAATCTGTTTAGCAAATAGTTACCAGATTGTATAAATGATTCAATGTTATTCCTTTCTTATAGTCTCTGATGTTACCTGTTGAAATGGACACCTGCACACCCAAGAGGGAAGATTGCCTCCCTTTTTCAAATATTCCTAAACTATTGAATGTTGTACCCGAATTGATAGAGGACCGAACCTCTTGCCTGGATGTGCTCACTAAAGGTGGGGGGTAACTATATCTAGGAACAGCATTTACCGTGTGGAATGACTGTGATTGAGGCTAATCGCAAAGTCCTGTGTCATCTGTTTATTTAACCTTTAGCCAGTTAAGTCATTGAGAATAAATATTCCTTACCAATAACAATCTGTTTTTATATGTTTTTTCTTCCAGCAACTCCCTCAGATGCACTGGAGTCAGTGGACATATCCCAGTTTGAAGTGCCAAGGCTGCCAGTCAATGACTCTCACTGTGAGATTAATGAAATCCTGCTCGATCTCAAGTCATCAGGTACAAAACTATCGCTTAACTGTAGATCTCACTTTACTGTATATTCTCATTATGTGTCAAGAGTCCATAAATCAACAGAATGACTACATACAATGTATTATTGACATATGGTATAACCAAATCAATGTGTGAATTATTAGAATTTCCACCCCCCTCCTATCAGATCACTTGGTGTTGCCTACTCAGATGGAGATGGACCTACCCCTTACCCCCTCTCCCAAGCCCAACCTGACCCAGCTCTCTCTGGCCTCCTCCCAACTCCCAGCTGAGCAGATCTCTCCACTCTACAGATAGTAAGTTACCTCTTGACCTATCACCAGTGTGAGGGTAAGACTAGAGAGATAATACCATGTATTTTGCATAGCTGGGGTACATTCCTTGGCGTGTTCTACCACTGCAGATGTGGCTGCTTATATCAGGATACAGGATATAGCAACCTGCAATGTTGTTTGTTCTGAGATTCCATCACTAAGTGTGCTGCACCATATACACAGTACATCATATCTCTATATATGGCTCTGTAAGCGTGCCACTAAGTGATGCAGCGTGCCACTAAGTGATGCAGCGTGCCACTAAGTGATGCAGCGTGCCACTAAGTGATGCAGCGTGCCACTAAGTGATGCAGCGTGCCACTAAGTGATGCAGCGTGCCACTAAGTGATGCAGCGTGCCACTAAGTGATGCAGCGTGCCACTAAGTGATGCAGCGTGCCACTAAGGGATGCAGCGTGCCACTAAGTGATGCAGCGTGCCACTAAGTGATGCAGGGTCTCATGGGGCCGGTGATTGTCTTGTAGTTATTTTGTGTCTGAGAAAGATCAGGAGGAGATGGAACAGGCACTTTGGAGGGCAGAGAAGCACCTTGACTTGGTAGTGGGCTTTCTTTTGGCAGGTAAGAGCATAGTACTGTAGTTGGATGAGGTGTGTGACATAACAAGACTTATCACAAATTACAATATGCACTGTTACCAGTTCACAGTTACCTAACTTCCCTCTGTCACACTTCCTTTGCCTGCATTCATGCTGCGTTTTGCACATTGCGTTGTTCGCAGCATTGCATTACTAAAAATACATATTCTTCTCTTTGCTAAATGCTAACAGAGCCTCAGAAGTCAGAATCCGTTGTGCAGTTCCAGCCTTTGACCGAAGTCTTATTAGGGATTGGTCGGGACAACTCTGTGAGACTCGATGAAGGAATGGAACTATCACTTCTGGGAACAAACTCACCAGGACTGACAGGGATGTATGGGAATGGTTCCTCTGACTTCACTGAGAGTATGATGATCTCAGACCAACCCCACCTTATGGAGACATTGAGCAGTATGATAGAGGACTTTACACTACTATCACCCTGCCAGATGGACAGTAAGTTTGACTGATCTATAAAACTATTGTCCCACTGCATTATTGCTAGCTACCTGTCTAAGTAACTTTGTAAATGCTTTCAAAGCGTGAAACTTATTGAGGATGTTGTGTTATCTTGTTTTACAGATATATTGAGTGAATCTGTAGACGACTCTGGTAAGTTTAATATCAGGCCGATATATGAATCAGTTTATTACCATCTAATATAATAAGCACCTTGCTGACGCTATCTTCCGCAGTGCCTCAAAAAAGCATTGAAAAGGTGTATAATATGGCTGCAGCAAAGTTCTGGATCTCGCTCTTCTCTCTGTCCCTAGAGTTGTCAGGCCCACCAAGTGAGATCAAAGGCAGGTCTATCCTGAAGAATGCAACGCCCATGGTTGTGCCATATCATCAGGAGAGCGAGAGAGCTGGGAACACAGTTGTTCCAGCACCAGCTGTTGCCACTTCCCAGGAGAGAGAGAGAACCGTGAATGTGGCCCTCACAGCCCAAGCATCTACTTCTTCCCAAAAGAAAGAGAGATCTGGGACTGTGGTCTTTTCAACGCAGGCTGTTTCAACTTCTCGTGAGAAAGAGAGAGCTGGGAGTATGGCCATCTCAGCAGCACAGGCTACCACCACTACTTACCTGGAGAAATTAAACCATGCCGTTAGACCTCAGAAGAAGAAGGAGGGTTTACCTGACCAGAGAGCTAATGTATCCAAACTCCCAACCCCCAGACCCAGTGTGAGAGACAGTCACATAAGTCTCCCAGTGGCTAAACCTCAGAAGGACTTAGACCCTCTGTCCACTTTCATGATGTTAAGGTCCCAACAGAGAACCTACGTCTCTGTGTCGCCTCAGAACCATACAAGCACCCCAGGTAGAGTATGAAGTAGATACAATATGATATTTTGTTGTCCATGTTCATGGCAATTCACCAGGACAAGTAGTATTCACAGCAACATGGGTTTGTGATATTATTTTAGGCCCTCAAAGCATTTAATTTATTTAATAAGTAAGTGAGTGATTTTCAGTGGCACAGGTGGAGCATCAGACACCACAGCCACCTACGACAGAAATGAGGCCTGGCTTCGATGTAAAGCCTGTTGCCCATGCAGTCACAGGAAATGACATCAGAGCCCCTGAGGCAATCATTCAGCCTGTCCCTGAGGACAGACATAACAGCAAAGTCATACACGTCCAAGCCACAGGTACAGTGCAGTACTGTAGTACACATTGAACTAAATAATCCTACTAAATATGTTCACCTATATTAATAGCTAAATACTGTTACTAAACATGTATATATCTACAGTATATTGATAACCAAATGCAGACAATGCTGTGAAAACTGATTCCATCGTCCCCTAACCATGAGCAGGTTGGCAGTTATTGTGATGAGTCATGTACTGGAGACAGCTCTGCAGGGTAGTCACTAGCTGGCACAGCCACAACATCCTAAAATATATTTTTTAAACCTAACCTTAACCACACTGCTAACCTTATGCCTAACCCTAACCTTAAATTAAGAACATTTCATGAATAATTATGATATATAGTCAATTTGGACTTTGCAGCTGGCCAATCTAGAGGATATCACTCAGCTCTGCCTCCAGGACAAGATTCATCCCAATAAACATCAAGCTGCTAACCATGACACACGTCCAATTCTGAGCACAGTTACAGCCGCCTCACCTCCCTCTGTGCTCCTGCAGAGAGTCAGTTCTGGGCGTACAGAGAGCTGCAGGCGTTTGCTCTGCCCTGCCTGGCCAGAGCCAGGGAGCTGGGGCTGACTAACACAGCCTGTGGAGACTTCAGCACCCTGTACCCGGACCACACACGCTTCCTACTGAAACAGCAGGAGAAGGAGCTCAGCATTCGACAGGGCCAGGGTGAGACACACACATTTACCAAACACAACCAGTCAGGCACTCATCATGCTTGGACACTGGTGTATATACAGTGGGGCAAAAAAGTATTTAGTCAGCCACCAATTGTGCAAGTTCTCCAACTTAAAAAGATGAGAGGCCTGTAATTTTCATCATAGGTACACTTCAACTATGACAGACAAAATGAGGGGAAAAAAATCCAGAAAATCACATTGTAGGATTTTGAATGAATTTATTTGCAAATTATGGTGGAAAATAAGTATTTGGTCACATACAAACAAGCAAGATTTCTGGCTCTCACAGACCTGTAACTTCTTCTTTAAGAGGCTCCTATGTCCTCCACTCGTTACCTGTATTAATGGCACCTGTTTGAACTTGTTATCAGTATAAAAGACACCTGTCCACAACCTCAGTCACACTCCAAACTCCACTATGGCCAAGACCAAAGAGCTGTCAAAGGACACCAGAAACAAAATTGTAGACCTGCACCAGGTTGGGAATACTGAATCTGCAATAGGTAAGCAGCTTGGTTTGAAGAAATCAACTGTGGGAGCAATTATTAGGAAATGGAAGACATACAAGACCACTGATAATCTTCCTCGATCTGGGGCTCCACGCAAGATCTCACCCGTGGGGTCAAAATGATCACAAGACCGGTGAGCAAAAATCCCAGAACCACACGGGGACCTAGTGAATGACCTGCAGAGAGCTGGGACCAAAGTAACAAAGCCTACCATCAGTAACACACTACGCCGCCAGGGACTCAAATCCTGCAGTGCCAGACGTGTCCCCCTGCTTAAGCCAGTACATGTTCAGGCCCGTCTGAAGTTTGCTAGAGAGCATTTGGATGATCCAGATGAGGATTGGGAGAATGTCATATGGTCAGATGAAACCAAAATAGAACTTGTTGGTAAAAACTCAACTCGTCGTGCTTGGAGGACAAAGAATGCTGAGTTGCATCCAAAGAACACCATACCTACTGTGAAGCATGGGGGTGGAAACATCATGCTTTGGGGCTGTTTTTCTGCAAAGGGACCAGGACGACTGATCCGTGTAAAGGAAAGAATGAATGGGGCTATGTATCGTGAGATTTTGAGTGAAAACCTCCTTCCATCAGCAAGGGCATTGAAGATGAAACGTGGCTGGGTCTTTCAGCATGACAATGATCCCAAACACACCACCCGGCAACGAAGGAGTGGCTTCAGAAGAAGCATTTCAAGGCCCTGGAGTGGCCTAGCCAGTCTCCAGATCTCAACCCCATAGAAAATCTTTGGAGGGAGTTGAAAGTCCGTGTTGCCCAGCGACAGCCCCAAAACATCACTGCTCTAGAGGAGATCTGCATGGAGGAATGGGCCAAAATACCAGCAACAGTGTGTGAAAACCTTGTGAAGACTTACAGAAAACGTTTGACCTCTGTCATTGCCAACAAAGGGTATATAACAAAGTATTGAGATAAACTTTTGTTATTGACCAAATACTTATTTTCCACCATAATTTGCAAATAAATAAATTAAAAATCCTACAATGTGATTTTCTGGATTTCTTTTTCTCATTTCATCTGTCATAGTTGAAGTGTAACTATGATGAAAATTACAGGCCTCTCTCATCTTTTTAAGTTGGAGAACTTGCACAATTGGTGGCTGACTAAATACTTTTTTGCCCCACTGTATGTGTTGGCTTATTCTGGCGTGTTCTTCCTTGACTTTCCATTTGCTTAGTAGATTTCTGATCTGATAAACCATGTTTAAGCCACGATTGAAAGGATTAAAGTAATACAAATTAAGGTAATAATATACTGCACCCTAGTAATTGAATCTGAACGTCTCATTTTATGGCCTGACATATAGCATCAGTTGTTTGATGTTGTGTTGCAGACCCAGAGGCTTTGTTTAACTATGTGGCACTGATGCATGTCCTTGTGACAGTGAAGGACCTGCTCTTCAAGTGTGACCTCAGCACTGCAGTGGGTCAGTATACAGGAGTTGAAAATGTCAACTCCAGCACACTGCTATTCAACAATGCTTTTAATTGATCCCCAAACAACGGTTTTGTCCTCTATCCATCTGGAACTCCCCTCTTTCTGTTCCTGTAACAGAGTACCTATCCAAGGCCACAGAGGCCTGCGCGGAGCAGAGTCTGGACAAGCTGGTGAGAAAGCTGGAGATTGTTCTGTATCTCAGTCAGAAAAAACAAGAGCCCAACCCTAAGATACTGGAACTGCAGGAACAGCTGACCACATGGGTGCAGAGCAAGAGCAATGGGGTCCAAAACTCCAAAGTGAGTTTTCTTTCCTATCAAAATGCATATGGATATGAAAAGTAAATGTTGCATCTCATTCATCATGACAGCTAAAAGGCACAATAGGATCTACAGTATGTGAACTTCACCACAAACCAGACCACGTTGTGAAAGTCATCGCAATTGATTACTGTAGTATTTCAGAGGTAAATACGTTTTATATTGTAGGTTCTGGTGATAATAACAATGGACTTGGACTGTGCCAGAGCTATGCTCATTAAAGCCCTGAGCCAAGTCACAGGTAAGGAAACTTACTCTCAGACTTGATCTAATATTGTCTAGTTTGTATTACTCAGTAATGCCAATTAAAGCAGACATGGCCTGTTGCGGTGCATTTATCTTACACTTGCTCTCGGGTTTTATTTAATAGTCTTATGCAAGATTACTTTAGTAATCAGCCCCACCCTATCTGTGTGTGTGTGTCCCAGGTGAGGCTGTAGCTGCAGTGTATCCTGAGGAGAGTCGAAGTAAGCTGGAGGGTGCGAAAGTGCTAGATAGGTGAGTATCTCCCAAAACTCTCTATTTATACTTCTTTTGTTTATTGGAACTCCTATTGAGAAATGATACTCTCATGCCTTCTCCCAGCCTGCAGCGTAGCTGCTGTGTGGTGGTGTGTAGTCAGCACATGGGAGCAGACTTCCCCTGGGACAGTTTCTCCCTGGTGGTGGAGTACAGCAACACAGAACACTCGCCCTGGGCTGCTGTCTGCACAGAGAGGAACATCACACACATCACCTTCCAGACCAGAATACCTAATTCCTCTGGTTTGTATTGAACTCGGCAGGAAAAAGATTTTTTTAAATTGTGTTAATTGCTTCTTGGCCATTTCTCATGAAATTCTGAAATGATCGATCAATTATGATAATTAAATGTATTTATAGAGCCCTTTTTACAACAGCCTCAAACCCAAGAGAGCAAGCAATGCAGATGTAGAGGCACTATAATAATCAGTTCTCTTTTCACCAATTTCCATTTGTGTGTGCTTGCGTGTCTGTGTTTGTATTAATCCACCAGTGAGTGACCCTGAGTCTTGGTCCCTGGAGCAGAGTGTCCCCTTCGTGTTGTTTGTGACCGAAGGTCTGCTCAGCTGTCCTCTGTTGCTTCAGATACTGGAGTCAACGTGAGTCTTCTTTCCACTGAATCATTTGAAGTCGCTTCTGAAATCCGTTGACTTTATTGGCCTTATTTTTTGGAGTAGGTTTGAGGATGTGTCTCTTTGTTGCAGGTATAATATGACTGTATTGGAGAGGAGCCACTCTCAGTCCTTACAGATGCTTGGAGGGACTCACCACTATGCTGTGATTACAGTAGACGAAAGCACTGCAGTCATCATTCAAGTAGGTCCTCCTGGCCAGTCCCAGTGAGGAGAGGGCCTTGCTCCGTCTGTCTTTAGAAGGATCTTATCCATTGTTTAGTTGTGTCCCAATAAATGTTCTTCTGAAGGATGTCTCTCCACCAAAATGTGCTGTAATGCCCATGGCCTTTTCCCTTCATACCCTCCCTCCCTATCCTAGTATTACATTGTTGAATACCACATTTCCACAGTTGATAACACTTTTCTATTCTGTTTCTGTCTCATATCTAGAAGAACTGTAGGTTAAGACATTATTCTCAAACTGTGCATATGTGTTCTTTGCTCTGGTCTCCCCCATCACCAGGAGCAGGAGGAGCTGTGTCAGGAGCGGGCCTGTGAGAGTCTAGTGATTAGACTGACTGCTCTGTCTCTGCAGTACAGCTGCTGCTGGCTCATCCTTCACTGCCAGCAGGACTCTGGGTTAGTACTCACCACAAACGCGCACACATTTCCCACAGATTACATTTTTTGAATTGTCTCTGTGGTCGTCTCTGTGGGTGTAGGTTGACCAGTGAGGGCTTCAACAACCTGGTGTTGGTCTACTCCTCTCTGGTGCTGTTTGGCCTCAAGACTGAGGACCTGGATGTCAAGGTAAAATACATTTCAGCTCTCATCAAAATCAACCATGCAAGTCTGATACAACATTTCTATGAAGGCTTTTTTTTTTTTTTTTGCTGACCTATTTCTCTCAATACCAGGTGCTGATTGTATCAGAAGTGGTGGACATTGCCAAATGGATCTGCCAGATAGCCTTCCATACACTGCTGTCCAGTGACAGAGATCCTGTCAGCTACCTGGACAGAGAATGGCTTTCTGTGATTTCCTCAGAGGTGACTAGTAACTACTGTAGTCTTACCAAACTGCCTTTTATCTCTCAGTAGCATGTGGTATTTTCATCCTTTCCTGTTATCATTTGGTTCAGGTTATTAAATCAACCTAACAGAGTGTTTACAAACACTACAGGAACAAGATCATCCACATGTGTATCCGTACCCATTGGATGCACTGGTCACAATATAGTGGCTATATCAGGGAAGCCAAAGTTTCAACAGCTGGGCCTAAAATAGTGTATAAGAGATCATACAAAAGATTTAGCTGTGACTCTTATGTGGATGATGTTAAAAATAGTTGTTGGTCTGATGTGATTAATGAGGAGCATCCAGACACTGCACTTGATGCATTTATGAAATTTCTTCTTCCAATTATTGATAAACATGCACCTGTTAAGAAATTGAATGTTAGAACTGTGAAGGCTCCATGGATTGATGAGGAATTGCAAAACTGTATGGTTGGAAGATATGGGGCAAAAGGAGTGGCTAATAAGTCTGGCTGCACACCTGACTGGCTGACTTACTGCAAATTGAGAAATTATGTGACTAAAGTCAACAAAAAATAAGAAACTGTATTATGAAGCCAAGATTAATTGTATTAAAAAATTGAAATGAAATGATGGGCAGAAAGACAAATTCAACTCCATCTTTCATCGAATCAGGTGGCTTATTCATCACAAAACCATTTTATGTTGCCAATTATTTTTATGATTACGTCATTGGCAAAGTGGGCAAACTTAGGCAGGAAATGGCAACAACGAACAGTGAGCCATCATACTCCTGCATAAAAATACAAATAATGAAAGAAAAGCATTGCAAGTTAGAATTTTGGTGGATTCTTTTTTATCAATCAATCAATAATGACAAACCTCCTGGCATTGACAACTTAGATGGAAAGCTACTGAGGATGGTAGCTGACTCTATAGCCAATCCTATCCGTCATATCTTTAATCTGAGCCTAGAGGAAAGACTTTGTCAGGCCTGGAGGGAAGCCAAAGTCATTCCGCTACCCAAGAGTGGTAAAGCGGCCTTTACTAGTTCTAACAGCAGACTTATCAGCTTGCTGCCAGCTCTTAGCAAACTGTTGGAAAAAATGGTGTTTGACCAAATAGAATGCTATTTCTCTGCAAACAAATTAACAGACTGTCAGCATGCTTATAGAGAAGGGCACTCAACATGTACTGCACTGACACAAATGTCTGATGATTGGTTGAAAGAAATTGATAATAAAAGATTGTGGGAGCTGTACTGTTAGATTTCAGTGCAGCCTTTGACATTATTGACCATAACCTGTTGTTGAGGACTTATGTGTTATGGTTTTTCAACCTCTGCCATATCATGGATTCAGACATATCTAGCTATCTAATATAACTCAGAGGGTTTTCTTTAATGGAAGCTTCTGTAATGTCAAACATTTAAAGTGTGGTCTACAGCAGGGCAGCTCTCTAGGCCCTCTACTTTTTTCTATTTTTACCAATGACCTGCCACTGGCATTACACAAAGCATGTGTGTCCATGTATGCTGATGATTCAACCATATATGCATCAGCAACCACAGCTAATGAAGTCACTGAAACCCTTAACAGAGTTGCAGTCTTTTTTGGATTGGGTGGCCAGTAATAAACTTGTCCTGAACATCTCTAAAACTAAGAGCATTGTATTTGGTACAAATCATTCCCTAAGTTCTAGTCCTCAGCTGAATCTGGTAATGAGTGGTGCGACCCAGAACAAGTTGAGGAGACAAAATTACTTTGTGTTACCTTCGATTGTAAACTGTCTTGGTCAAAACATATAGATTCAATGGTCCCCTATCTGACCTAGATAGTTTGTGTGTATGTATTGATATGTAGGCTACGTGTGCCATTTTTAAATGGATGTAGTTATGTCCTTGAGCTGTTCTTGTCTAATAATGTTCGGTATTATGTCATGTTTTGTGTGGACCCCAGGAAGAGTAGATTCTGCTTTCGCAACAGCTAATGGGGATCCTAATGAAATACCAAATGAATGTAGTTAATTTCAGAGTGCTGTATAATAGTGCCGATGTTATAATTTAGTTAATTAATGACGGAAGCATAGTTTACACAGAGAAAATGAGTTGTCCCAGTGGACGGTCTGTGTGTGCGTGTGTTCGAATGTGTTTGTATGTGTATTTGGATGTACAGTACCAGTCAAAAGTTTGGACACGCCTACTAATTCAAGGGTTTTTCTTTATTTGTACTATTTTCTACATTGTAGAATACTAGTGAAGACATCAAAACTATGAAATAACACATATGGAATCATGTAGTAACCAGAAAAGTGTTAAACAAATCAAAATATATTTTATCTTTGAGATTCTTCAAATAGCCACCTTTTGCCTTGATGACAGCTTTGCACACTCTTGGCATTCTCTCAACCAGCTCCATGAGGTAGTCACCTGGAATGCATTTCAATTAACAGGTGTGCCTTTGTGGTATTTCTTTCCTTCTTAATGCGTTTGAGCCAATCAGTTGTGTTGTGACAAAAGGAGGAAATATTAAAAATAAAGAAAAACCCTTGAATGAGTAGGTGTGTCCAAACTTTTGACTGGTAGTGTATGTGTGTGTCTTTTTGAGTGCATGCATGTGTGTACGTGTTTGTTCATTTGGTCTCACCGGCTGCTCTTCCCTTATGTCTTCCCTCCAGGAGGAGAGGTGCCTCTTAGGTTTCCCCTGTGTGAACCCTTTGGTGGCCCAGCTGATGTTGAGTAGGGGCCCCTCTCTCCACTGGCTCCTGGGGGCCTCCCTCTCCCAGCTGCAGGAGCTGCTCCCTGAGGTCCCTCACAAAGTCATCAAGGTGACCTGGCCAGCCATCTCCTCTCACGAGTTTCCTAGTCTCGTCATACACCTTGCCTTCACTGGGAAGAAAATATGGGGTTGTATCTTACTTTTTTGTATATTACAATGTAGATGTGTGTGTTTTCCATATTCTATGGAACATCTGCATCCTCATCATTACGAACTTTGTCTTCAGTTATGTTTTATCAGCCAAACTCTGTGATGGTGCTATATTGATAATACAAACTTGAAATAATTACCTTCGTTCCTATTTCAGCTCTTCAGTGACACCACGTCTCTATATAAGCTGACTAAGGCTGCCTCCTCTACAGAGTCTCACACTGACTTCACTCATCAGAAAGACCACAATAGCCCCATTGAGCCTTGGACCACAAGCAGAGACAACCAATACACACACACCGACCCTCATACAAGCCGCGACCCAGAACCATTAAGCTCCAACTGCTTCCTCGCTGGCTCCCCCAGTGCTGAGAGTGTAGCGGGAAGTTTCTATGAAGAAAGTTCTGTCATGACCAAGGAAGACGGTGGAGACTTCCAGGTGAACATGAGTCCCTCCTTCGGCTCCCAGCAGACCCCTTTTCAGCACACCTGGAGCCACAACCCATGGGAGGTTGAGGAGAGCGACGAGCTGAAGTTTGTAGGCTGGAATAGAGGAAGAGGAGGAGAGGAGTGGACGGGCAGCGCACCCCTACACCAGGAGTCCTGTGGCTCCCCCAGAGACTACGCGCCAGAAAATCAATTTCTGACGGGCCTCTCATCCTCATTCAGCTACAGCACCAACACACAGAGACCAGCGTACTCCGACAACCAGATGTACTCGTTCTCTACAGTAGGGTACAGTGACCAGCTGCACTACCCTGATGTCAGCCACTACCCCAGCCTGGCCTCAGCTAGAGGAGCTCTGTCATGGGGGGGCAGTAGCAGCACCTACAGCACTGCCCAGGGGAGGAGAGACATGAGTGTGTCACCTGACTATGGGACCAGTTACAGAACGGGGATGGAGAGGAAGAGGAGAGCAGAAGGCCCAGAGATGGCTGGCACAGGTGAAGACTGAGAGTAGCATGTTTAGAGTGCTGAGAAATAGGTTTTTAGAGAACTCCTTTAGTGGTTTGGAAAAGTTCCAAAATAGCCTGAAGTGTGAAAAGAACATAATTATTTATGTAAATGTGAGCAGTTACGAGATGATTTTGTCCTGTTTTCATGTAGTTTACTCTTCTTATTTCCCCCCAGTTTTAACGCCATTGAAGAGGGGAAAGCTCAGTTATGAGAAGGTGCCAGGCCGAAGTGATGGACAGACAAGACTAAGGTTTTTCTAAAATGTCTCATTCATTAAGTGGCAAAGATTGAGTTGAAAAATCAACAGAAAACTCTTTAAACGTCAGTCCCTTGCCCTGTCTACAACTAGTGATATTCAGTATGTAAGAAATACATGTACAGGTGCCTTCCAGAAAGTATTCACACCCCCTTAACTTATTCCACATTTTGTTGTGTTACAGCCTGAATTCAAAATGGATTACTTTGATTTTGTTTGCCACCATCTACACACAATACCCCATAATGACAAAATGAAAACATGTTTTTAGAAATCATGGGAAATTTATTGAAAATTAAATACAGAAATATCTTGTTTACATAAGTATTCACACCACTGAGTCAATACTTTGTAGAAGCATCTTTGGCAGCGATTACAGCTGGGAGTCTTTCTGGGTAAGTCTCTAAGAGCTTTCCACACCTGGATTGTGCAACATTTGCCCACTTAAATTTTTTTTCAAAATTCTTCCAGATCTGTCAAATTGGTTGTTGATCATTGCTAGACAACCATTTTCAGGTCTTGCCGTAGATTTAAGTCATAAGTGTAACTCGGCCACTCAAGAACATTCACTTTCTTCTTGGTAAACAACTCCAGTTTAGATTTGACCTTGTGTTTTAGGTTATTGTGCTGCTGAAAGGTGAATTCATCTCTGTCTGGTGGAAAGCAGACTTAGCCAGGTTTTCCTCTAGGATTTTACCTGTATTTGGCTCCATTCAGTTTCTTTTTTATTCTGAAAAACTCCCCATTCCTTAACAATTACAAGCATACCCATAACATGATGCAGCCACCACTGTGGTTGAAAATATTAAGAGTGCTACTCAGTAATTTATTGGATTGGCCCCAAACATAAGACATTGTATTTAGGACAAAAAGTGAATTGCTTTGCCGCATTCTTTGCAGAATTACTTTAATCAATTGTTTCCAACAGGTTGCATATTTTGGAATATTTTTATTCTGTACAGGCTTCCTTTTTTTCACTCTGTCAATTAGGTTAGTATTGTGTAGTAACTACAATGTTGTTGAGCCATCCTCAGTTTTCTCCTATCATAGCCATTATACTAACTGTTTTTGGCCTCATGGTGAAATCCCTGAGCGGTTTCCTTCCTCTCCGGCAGCTGTGTTAGGAAAGACACCTGTATCTTTGTAGTGACTAGGTGGAGTGACCAGGGATATTCAATGTCTGCTTTATTTTTTTTTACCCATCTAACAATAAGTGCCCTTCTTTGCGAAAACCTCCCTGGTCATTGTGGTTGAATCTGTGGTTGAAATTCACTACTCGACTGAAGAACCTTACAGATAAATTGTATGTGTTGGGTACAGAGATGAGGTAGTCATTCAAAAATCATGTTCAACGCTATTATTGCACACAGAGTGAGTCCATACAACTTATTTAGGCTTGCCACAGCAAAGGGGTTGAATACTTCTTGACTCAAGACATTTCAGCTTTTCATTTTAAATGTTTAATTCCAATTTGACATTATGGGGTATTGTGTGTAGGCCAGTGACACAAAATCTCAATTTAATCCATTTAAAATTCAGGCTGTAACATAACAACATTTCTAAAAAGTTGAGGGGTATGAATACTTTCTGAAGGCTCTGTAATATACCATAGGTCCTTGAGTGTTTTATAGGACATTATTAAATGTTCAAATGTTGTTAGGAAAAGAATCATCAATTTTTGTGTAAGTAGTTTTTTAAATAAAAATGTTGTGAATCTTTTTATAAGAAGGATGTGTGTAAATAGACAGTTTTGTGTAATTTAGACTTTTACAAAATTCATATAAAAATATTACGTTAAAGATACTTTTTAAATAAAAGCTATCTGAAATGTTGTCCTCTTATCTTTCTTTGCTTTTGCCAGAACATGTTAAGCATTGTATCAGGACCATGAACAAGACCGGATTAATATTTCTGAACTCAAATTAATGTATGTCAGTAATTTCCATGAATTCAAATGTTCAGTTATTGCATATCTAAACATCTTCTGTCTAGTCTAATGCTTTTGTCCTGTGACCTTTCCGTAGCAGTCCAGTGTCTCCATGGTTAGTGTTTTTAGTTGTGCCGCAGTGAGAAACAGCAGGTGGACTGGACATCAGGACTGCAATAAAAGCTCCATTTACAAGCATAGCCACTGTATTTACCAACAATAAGGGACTAAGACTATACTGGTCCCAAATACCTGTTACAATTTGTAAAAAAAAATGCTTTATTATGTAGTCAGACAGACACTGCATTTCCACTGCAATGTGAATAGTTGCTGAGAGAAACATTTTTGCAGGGTTCGAGAGAATTCCAAAAGGAATACTACATATATTCTATTTGGGATATGTGTGTGAAATAACCATTGGGAAAGTAAAATGTGCTTTGTGTTTGTTTTTGCTGGGGATTCAGGTTTATATGGATTGTCCCTGCACTGAAAATAAGGATGCTTTTTTACTCTGTAATTGACCTGCAATTTAGTCCTTGCCATTCCAACTTGATACATGAATAGTTTTACACTCTAAAATTAGTCAGTTTACGTTCGATTAAATACCCAGATACATTATTATTACGAATACTACTTTTACATAGAATAATATTTCATAATCATAACATTTTATGAAGGTTCTATTTTTCCAGCTAAAACTGATAGTCTCCCCCCCTCCCTTCATTTCAGAGCTCAAAAGGTAGTTTTTCATTTAGCACAGAAATCCTCTTATCACTGTCTCTCAGAGTGTGGAGAGAGTGCTTATCTCCACCAGCCAGCAGACTGAAGCCTGCTCCCGCAGGAATGAGCCTCAGACAAAGAGCCCCCGAGGGCATTGATTCCTGCCAGAAGCAAACCTCCTCTGTCCATAAGCTACGCACACACACACAGACACATACACACCATAAATAACCACCAAGCTAGCCTTTCGTTTCGGTTATATGTCTCTGGCCACATTGCCTTAACAACAAACCTAACAAAAAGACCAAAAGGGGGTGTTTTTAACGGCAAGCAAAACAAAAGGTGAGGGAGAAAATGATTAATGAAGTCCAACACGTGGAGGCTAAATCAACATCAGTGTAATGGTCCAGTAATTGGTCCTGCCTGCCACACTTTGGCCTTGGATTGAATAGGTGACATATTGTGAGAATTAACAGGCTGTTCAAATCTAACCTTCAAAGCAGAATTGCTTTCCTAACCACCTCAAAGGTCAGCCTACTACTGTTATTGTTTTATAACACAATGTTCTTCTAGATACAGTACTTTGATTGGACAGGCTCTCGATGTGGACGTCAGTTGAAAGGAGACGTTAACATTTACTTTTGGAATTGTAGTCTCTGCATAGTTGTTTCTTTAGCTACACTGATGTTTCTTTTGATTCTGATGACACCACTACAGCATGGCTATCTTACTGCATTTGCTGTTTATACAGTTCAATAAGATCTACAATGGAACAAAACTGACTAATGTATTTTTTTCTCACTTCTCCATAGGAGCTTTATGTTGTTTTCTTCAGGGTCGTCAAGCCGATTGGTTCTTTACCCCCACACACTACCCTCCGTGACAGGAAAACCAAAGCTAAAGCCGAGCTACATTTTATGATCATGGTCATGGTGGGGTAAATGCTCTGGGAGAGAGCTGGGCAGCGTTCAGCAGGAAAATGTTGTGGAACATTGTCAGATTTATTCATGACATTTCTATCTGCAATGTGATTCCTTATTCTACATGTCAGAGAGGCATGTTTATTCTACATAATACATTTCTGAACATTCCACAAAGTTGTGCCCTGGCCCTGCTGAATGTGGCCCTGGGGTGTATTCATTAAGTCTTGCAACGTAAACCGTTTGCCGTTTTAAGAACCAAATGGAAGCAAACAGAGCAAACGGAACAAAACTGTGAGGGGATCTACCTGAATTTGTCCAATAGAAACTCAAGTTTTTGTTGCAAAACAGTTTCTGTTTGGAGTTAACGGTTTCGTTGCGAAATGTTTTGCAACAGAATCGGCGTAATGCATACACCCCTGGTGTGAGGATGGGGACATAGGGACTGGCTGGCTGAAGGGGCCTACTGCCTGCTGTGAGTGTGTCTGCAGACCTGAGGCCGAGTAGAGTGGAGAGAGCAGGGGAGTGGGGGGACCCACCACTGCAGGTGCAGCCCCTTGGAAGTGCAGCAAGGCCCATGAATGGCAGCAATTCAGGGCCGGCCCCATTGGGCCTGTTCTCCAGGCCCCAGCGCTAATCCCAGGCCCTAATCGGATTATGTAAATTCCTACTCCACACAGAGAGACTTTTATGGAAAGCTGCGTCTTTGAAACAACACTTGAAGGGTGTAAAAAAGAACAGTAACAATTGGTTAAACTAGACATCGTTTTTTAAAATCTGAAACGGAGATTGAAAGTGGGAGGCAGAGAGAGAGGGGGTGTAGGAGAGGTGGGCCGAGGAGGAGGGGTTGTAGAGAGATGGCTTGACTTGCGCTCATGCTTGTGGCTCAGGGAAGGACCAGCCCGCTCGCTCCCCATGCTCCCTCTGTAATTTATGTGTGGCCCCTGGAATGGCTCAACAAGATTACCATAGTCATAACAAAACGCACATTGTTAAACTGTCAATCTGGATATGGTATTTTTACCTTTTGTGGCCCAATCAGGGTGAATTCAGTGGTAGCAGGACTGGTGATATCAAAGTTTTACTGAATGGGTTACATGGTTGATGTTTGTGCATAGAAGGGAAAGAATGTCCGGAATTGTAAGGGAAGGATCAGGAAGGGAAATGTCTCAGTTTCAGCTCAATAGGAATTTATTTGAAAGCGTAATGTTACCTTTTAAAAGTCACATCGTTGCATATTAAAATTCATGAATCATTTAGTGAAATGACTCAACAAAAAGGAGTGGATGTAATGAAAGTAAAAGTTTCCCAATATTCTCTGAAATTGTTAAACGACTGATATTACATCAGTATTCATATGTTTACCGCTTACCTACTGGTCATTTCTTTGTTTACAGACAGAATAGAACACCCAACGGGGGAAACAGTGGTCTGCGGCTGGAAACATCACTCTTGAGTTGAACACCACAATGCAGCAGACTGGAGGAGAGGCTCAACGACCGCACACGTCACACAATAGGGGCTCACCCAGCTATAAAAATGTGAGATGTATGCGCCAGCCTTCCCTCTCTCCATCCCTCCCTCTCACACACAGTCATCAGAGTATGAGAAGGCTGTGACTGACTGGACCTACTATACACAGGACTGGACTACTACATCGGGCTACTGCAGCAGCCAACACTGATGACCTGAGGTACACACTTCTGCTACCTGATACCTCTGTCTGCACGCTACAGCACTTAACAGGTGAGATCAGGGACAATAAGTGGATTTTTGTTTTTTCCTTTGAGGTTTTCCTTTATTGAATTGTAGAATTGTTGGAGTAAAGAATTGTTGGAATGAAAATGTTAAGAAATCTCATGAAAGATGGAACACATTTTCCGTTTGTATTTGTTAGTGTACCATTTAGAAACAAATATTTCAATACAACAGAAGTGTATTTATTTGTGTGTACGCTAATCGTGACGAACACGCTAGCATCCTCTGTATGCATTGACTGAAGGTCAGACCTTTTCCATGTATTTTCATGATTGTTTTTCTCATCTTCTGAAGATGATGCTGAATTCCAATATCAAATACATTACATTAGTCATACTTAAACTATATTTTACATCTATTTCTTACCATTACGGTGTTAATGCACCATATTTCAGTCATCGTGGAGATTTAGGTGCAATTAAAATGTTATGTGACACCACCATACAGTATTTCTGCCTGGGGTCTGCGCCAGAAATGGCACCCTATTCCCTATACAGTGCACACTTTTGATCAGACAAAAGTAGTGCACTGTAGTGCCGTTTCAGACTAAACTCCATAGAAAAATATGTCACATAACATTCAAAGAACATTTACTTTTCCCATGGGCTAAGTAGTGCACTATATAGGGAACAGGGTGTAATTCCAGTACAACAACACCGTGTTAGTTTTAATTGTGTGTAGATTTCTCTCTAAAACACTCCCCTCTCCTCCTCCCTCCAGGAGAACAGCACTATGACCAAGAAGGTGTTCACCAACACACGGGAGCGCTGGCGGCAGCACAACGTCAACACTGCCTTCACTGAGCTCCGCAAGCTCATCCCCACCCACCCACCAGAGAAGAAGCTGAGCAAGAACGAGATCCTGCGGCTGGCCATGCGCTACATCAACTTCCTGGTGCAGCTGCTGGAGAGCCAGAGTGGTCAGCCGGCCTCGCACTCCCCCACCGCCCTGCTCACCTTCCTCAGGGGCAATGTGGAACGTCTCCACTCCTCCTCCCGGACCTGGGGCCTGGCCAGCGACACTGACGCCCCCTCCCCTGGATCAAGCTGTGACAGTACCGAGGCCTGGTAGTGTGCCTGCTCCAGTTTCCTCTGATGGGTGATGATCATCCACCACTCCCTGGGGTAAAACTGTCTGTCCCCATACCCCCATCCATAGACTCCATTTTAGCTCTGCAACACTTGAGGGGGACAGTGTTGGTGGTGATGGCAAGCAGAGGATGTTTGTGTGGTGTTTGTGGGTGATGCCGTCCCTGCTGAATTAAAGAGATGGAGATGGATTTATTTAGCTACACTTTTATGTTGAAATTATGACGGAATGATGCGAGCCTTGTGAAATGTAATCTGTTATCTGCATGGATGTACCGGTAGCTTGGATGTATTCCCATCTTCATGTCTGACATGTATGTTCATCCTGTCGGTGGTGAAAGATGTCTGCATCAAAAACGTTTAGTTTTGAAATGAGAAATGAGGATGCATTAAGGCCATGATGGACAATTTTAAAGGATTAAGTAATAGAAAATGTCAAGGATTTTTTTGGGGGGGAAAGTCATTTCAGGAAAGACAAAGTCTTGTCCAATTCACCAAGGACTGCAATCCAATTACAAAAGTCTATGGAGATTTTTTTGGGGTGTGCTGAATCTGATTCTGACCTTGCTTATTTGCAAAGCACTATTATCAAATCCTACAATATGACCACATTCCTCGAGTGACACATTGCTCTTATATGTATTGATTATTTATTTGGACAACAGGGAATGAGCTGTAGGATAACACAGCTGAAAATTGTAGGACTGTATTGTATGAACAGATAACAGGAATAGTTTTTCTCTGTCCATTCAAGTATTTATTCATCTTGCTCGTTTTGTACAATAGGCATGTCATGTAGCCAAAGATTTTTATTTGACCATCTTTTGTCAAGGCTATTGTGATTAATATGCTTTTTGTAAAATGTTGGTTAATATTGTTAATGTTATTTATTGGAACTATTTATTTAATAAATTATTTGTAAATAAAAAATACTTTGTTTGAATTTATCAAAAGTAGTTTAAGTACCATTCTCTAATCGTTAAAAGAGGATTCCATTGACTCCATGCAACCATTTTTACTAACGTAACAGAAAGTGCCAAGCCAGTAAGTCAAGAGTACAGCTGCTCCCGGTGTGTTTGTACTGGTCCATTTTGGATCCCCTAGTCTAGTAAAGCCCTTGTTCCCTCTCAATGGGCCAGTAATGGCCATCCCTCTGATTGTCCACTACAAACACCCTGACCGCCGTGTGGACACAGAGACCACCCCTGACCTTTGAACCCTTATCTAGTGTCCGAGGGCAGAGAGAGGGGAAGAGTAAAAGGACAGCTTAACTTGTGCCCTGCAGTCACACAGGTCACCATGCAGTCAAACCCTGACCACTGACCCAACAAGCAGATGTAGTACTGCTAGGCCTGAGGGTCTCCCATGGGCTCTTGGTGTTTTTAAAATCCCAAATCTTTGTAAACAAAGTGAAACAGTGAAATGCTTACTTACGGGCCCTTCCCAACAATGCAGAGAGAAAAAAAAGATAATAGAAAAATAACACGAGGAATAAATACACAATGAGTACAGAGTCGATATGCAGAGGTTATTGAGGTAGATGCCTGCATTACCAAAAGTGTGTGGACACCTGCTCGTCGAACATCTTATTCCAGAAGTTGGTTCCCCCTTTGCTGCTATAACAGCCTCCACTCTTCTGGGAAGGCTTTCCACTAGATGTAAGAATATTGCTGCAGGGACTTGCTTCCATTCAGCCACAAGAGCATTATTGAGGTCGGGCACTGATGTTGGGCGATTAGGCTTGGCTCGCAGTCGGCAGTCCAATTCATCCCAAAGGTGTTTGATGGGTTTGAGGTCAGGGGTCTGTGCAGGCCAGTTAAGTTCTTCCACACCGATCTCAACAAACCATTTCTGTATGGACCTCGCTTTGTGCACGGGGGCATTGTCATGCTGAAACAGGAAAGGGCCTTCCCCAAACTGTTGCGACAAAGTTGGAAGCACAGAATTGTCTAGAATGTCATTGTATGCTGTAGCATTAAGATTTCCCTTCACGGGAACTAAAGGACCTAGCCCGAACTATGAAAACAGCACAAGACCATTATTCCTCCTCCACCAAACTTTACAGTTGGCACTATGCATTCGGGCAGGTAGCGGTCTCCTGGCGTCTGCCAAACCCAGATTCGCATGGTGATCTTAAGCTTGTGTGCTGCTGCTCGGCCATGGAAACTCATTTCATGAATCTCCCGAAGAACAGTTTTTGTGCTGACGTTGCTTCCAGAGGCAGTTTGAAACTCGGGAGTGAGTGTAGCAACCGAGGACAGACGATTTTTACACGCTACGCACTTCAGAACTCAGCGATCTCGTTCTGTGAGCTTGTGTAGCCTACCACTCCAGTAAGGCCATTCTACTGCCAAAGTTTGTCTATGGAGATAGCATGGCTGTGTCCTCGATTTTATACACCTGTCAGCAATGGGTATCGCTGAAACAGCCGAATCCACAAATTTGAATGGGTGTCCACATACGTTTGTATATATAGTGTATGTACTGTGCCTTCAGAAAGTATTCACACCTCTTGACTTATTCCACATTTTGTTGTTACAGCCTGAATTCAAAATGGATTAAATACCTTCTTTTTCTCACCCATCTACACATATCATGACACTAGGCGAGACCTAAATGCAGACACAGGAGGCAGATGATTGGAGTTTAAGATGTTTAATAAATCCAAAGGGAATAGGCAAGAGAATGGTCTTGGGACAGGCAAAAGGTCATAACCAGATCAGAGTCCAGGAGGTACAGAGTGGCAGGCGGATACAGAGTCCAGAACAGGCAAGGGTCAAAACCGGGAGGACTAGGACCGGGAAAACCGCTGGTAGGCTTGGACAAACTGGCACAGAGAGACAGGAAACACAGGGATAAATACACTGGGGAAAACAAGCGACACCTGAAGGGGGTGGAGACAATAACGAGGACAGGTGAAACAGATCAGGGTGTGACAACACACAATACCCCCTAATGACAAAGTGAAAACATGTTTTTAGAAACGCAATACAGAAATATCTCATTTACGTAAGTATTCACACCCCTGCGTCAATACTTTATAGAAGCACCTTTGGCAGCGATTATAGCTGTGAGTCTTTTCACACCTGGACTTTTGCCCATTATTCCTTTCAAAATTCCTTTCAAAATTCAAGCTCAGTCAAATTGGTTGTTGATCATTGCTAACCATTTTTAGGTGTTGCCATAGATTTTCAAGTAGATTTAAGACAAGACTGTAACTCGGCCACTCAGGACCATTCACTGTCTTCTTGGAAAGCAACTCCAGTGTAGATTTGAACTTGCGTTTTAGGTTATTGTGCTGCTGAAAGGGGAATACATCTCCCAGTGTCTGGTGTAAAGCAGTCTGAACCAGGTAGCTACATTATGTTTCTTTTTTTTATCCCAAAAAACTACCCGGTCCTTAATTACAAGCCTACCCATAACATGATGCAGCCAACACTATGCTTGAAAATATGAAGAGTGGTACTAAGTAATGTGTTTTATTGGATTTGCCCCAAACATAAGACTTTGTATTCAGGACAAAATGTGAATTGCTTTGCCACATTTTTTGCAGTATTCCTTGTGCCTTGTTGCAAACAGGATGCATGTTTTGGAATATTTTTATTCTGTACAGGCTTCCTTCATTTCACTCTATCAAATAGGTTAGTATTGTGTAGTAACTACAATGTTGTTGATCCATCCTCAGTTTTATCCCATCACAGATATTAAACTCTGTAACGTCAATTTGCAAGTGGCTGAATCTCACAATAGCCCATGTATCTGATGCTGTCTGGACCTAAAGACTATAACATGTTGCTGCCATAGCATTTCATTGATTGATGCCAGCAAGCATTTGGCCTCCCTTGATAAAAAAAAAAAAACATTTAAAATAATTAGCAAATCAGCGTGGAGCTGAGCTCAACTGTGGGTTGTCCTGGTGCAGCAAAACGCCCCCCATGCGAAGCCAGCTTGGATTTGGCTTCCTACTATTCAAATCACTTCCTAAGCATAATGTCATTTTCAGAAAATAAAATATGTTTCTGTTATGTTTGTGCTGATGTCCTGCAGTAGCTATATGAACAAAAATATAAACGCAACATGCAACAATTTCAAAGATTTACAGTTACAGTTCATATAAGAAAATAAATCAATTGAAATAAATTCATTAGGCTGTAATCTATGGATTTCACATGACTGGGCAGGGGTTGGGCCTGGTTGCCAAGTGGGTGGGCCTATGCCCCCCAAGGCCCACCCACTTGGCAGCCAGGCCCAACCACAGGAAAGCCAGGCCCAGCCAATCATTATGAGTTTTTCCCCACAAAAGGGCTTTAATACAGACAGAAATACTCCTCAGCACCCACCACCCCACCCCCACCAGACGATCCCGCAGGTGAAGAAGCCAGATGTGGAGGTCCTGGGCTGGCGTGATTACTCGTGGTCTGACAACATTCAGCTCTGGTGGACATTCCTGCAGTCAGCATGCCAATTGCCAGCTCCCTCAAAACTTGAGACATCAGTGGCATTGTGCTACATGACAAAATTGCTCATTTTAAAGTGGCCTTTTATTGTACCCAGCACAAGGTGCACCTGTGTAATGATCGTACTGTTTAATCAGCTTCGTGATATGCCACACATGTCAGGTGGATGGATTATCTTGCCGAAAATGCTCAATAACAAGGATGTAAACAAATTTGTGCACAAAACTGTAGAGAAATATTATTTTTGTGTATATGGAACATTTCTAGGATTTTTTTTTTTAGCTCATGAAACATGGGACCAACACTTTAAATGTTGCGTTTAGATTTTTGTTCAGTGTACAGACAGACCAATGACCATGACAGAAATTCAGTTCTAACCATAAATTCATATTTTGTGGCACTGGCCTGAGACGATTGAAATTCAGTATGTAACCTAGATGTAGCCTAGTAGGCTCACGTTAACTAGCTAGCTAACTTAGCTTGTTCATTGTTGCCCATGTGAGGATGTTAGGCTAGCAAGCATTTTAGCTAGGTAGCCTATGACAACAAAAACTAAAAGTGTACTTACTGTATGACAGAGCCATAGACCGTTTAGCCAACATGAAAGAGAGGAGGATGACATTGGTATTCAACTAGTCTACAATTAGGTCACATGTTTTTTATATTACTTGTGCACACACACACACATAAATCAGTACCATGGACAGCAACATGATATGTGCAACACTGATTGAACTAAACCGTTTTTTGATATCTAAGTTTGTTTTCGGTGTATTAAACTAAGCATATATAGCCTTGTTGATGTGTAAATGTTTAGGTTGAAATGGTGCTGGAAAGCGGGGGCAGTTCTCCTGTTGTCTTTGTGCTGACTTGTGGTAACTTGTGGTTCTAAATCAATAGTTAAGTAAATTGTCAAAAATATTACATTGGGTCAATGCAGGTAGCTATTTGGTTAACTATTTAATTAACTATTTAGCAGTCTTATGGCTTGGTGGTAGAAGCTATTCAGGGTCCTGTTTGTTCCAGACTTGGTGCATTGGTACCACTTGCCGTGCGGTAGCAGAGAGAACAGTCTATGACTTGGGTGGCTGAAGTCTTTGACCATTTTTAGGGCCTTCCTCTGACACTGCCTGGCATAGAGGTCCTGGATAGCAGGGAGCTTGGCCCCAGTGATGTAAGCACAACCCTCTGTAGCGCCTTGCAGTCGGATGCCAAGCAGTTGCCGTACCAAGTGGTGATGCAGCCAGTCAAGATGTTCTCAATGGTGCACCTATAGAACTTTTTGAGGATCTGAAGGGCCATGCCTAATCTGTTCAGCCTCCTGGGGGGGAAGATGTGTTGTCGTGCCTTCTTCACAATTGTGTTTGTGTGTGGACCATGATAATTCCATAGTCATATGGACACCGAGGAACTTGAAGCTCTCGACCCTCTCCACTACAGCCTCATTGATGTGGATGGGGCATGATCGGCCCTCTGTTTCCTGTAGTCCACGATCTGCTCCTTTGTCTTGCTGACGTTGAGGGAGAGATTGTTGTCCTGGCACCACACTGCCAGGTCAGTGACCTCCTCCCTATATGCGCTCTCATTGTCGTCGGTGATCAGGCCAACCACCTTTGTGTCGCCACCAAACTTAACAATGGTGCTGGATTCGTGTGCGGCCACGCAGTCGTGGGTGAATAGGGAGTACAGGAGGGGACTAAGCACCCACCCCTGAGGGGCCCGTGTGTTGAGGCTCAGAGTGTTGTTGCCTACCCTCACCACCTGGGGGCGACCCATCAGTAAGTCCAGGATCTAGTTGCAGAGGGAGGTGTTCAGTCCCAGAGTCTTGAGCTTAGTGATTAGCTTGGAGGGCACTATGGTGTTGAACGCTGAGCTAAAGTCAATGAACAGCATTCTCACGTAGGTGTTCTTCTTGTCCAGGTGGGAGAGGGCAGTGTGGAGGGAAATAGAGATTGCATCATCTGTGGATCTGTTGGGGCGGTATGCGAATTGGAGTGGGTCCAGGGTGTCTGGGATGATGGTGTTGATGTGAGTGATGACCAGCCTTTCAAAGTATTTCATGGCTACAGATGTGAGTGCTATGGGGCACTAGTCTATTAGACAGGTTAACTTGGCATTCTTGGGCACAGAAACAATAGTGGTCTGCTTGAAACATGTAGGTATTACCGACTTGATTGAACATGTCAGTGAAGACACCTGGCAGCTGGTCAGCGCATGCTCTAAGTACGAATCCTGGTAATCTGTCTGTGAATGTTAACCTGTTTAAAGGTCTTACTCACATTGGCTACGGAGAGAGAGATCACACAGTCATCTGGAACAGCTGGTGCTCTCATGCATGGTTCAGTGTTGCTTGCCTTGAAGCGAGCGTAGAAGGAATTTACCTTGTCTGGTAGGCTCGTGTCACTTGGCAGCTCGCGGCTGGGTTTCCCTTTGTTGTCCGTGATAGTTTGCAAGCCCTGCCACATCCGACGAGCATCAGAGCCGGCGTAGTAGGATTCAATCTTAGGCCATTTCTCTGTCCAATGGTTTAATTTTGATATTTTCCCTTGATATAGATATGCACATATTAGATTTAATAGACTTGAATTACTGAATTTCCCTGTAGGCTCTCCATCATGGATTACTATATAAGAACTGTGAAATTTGATTTAGAAAAATAACCTTACAGCACAATAAAAGGAATGTATTGAGAACAAAGGCCTATTTTGTCAAGTAAGTAAAAAAAAGTTGCAATTGTTACCCCCACTCAAGGTCTCCCGAGTGGCGCAGTGGTTTAAAGGACTGCATCTCAGTGCAAGAGGTGTCACTACAGTCCCTGGTTCGAATCTAGGGCTGTGATTGGGAGTCCCATAGGGTGGTGCACAATTGTCTCAGCTTCATCTGGGTTTGGCTGTCATTCTAAATAAGAATTTGTTCTTAACTGACTTGCCTAGTTAAATAAAGGCTCGATTTTTTTAAAAGAATAATGTCCTATTAAATAGAAAGAAAATACCAGTGGAAACAGTCATGTAAAATAAATGCTACTGATTGGTGAACAAAAGTAAACAGAAAGAAAGGGTTCCTTGTTCCACTGCTGTGTTGGCTGAGATGTCATCAGCTAAGAAGACAATTACACCCCAAGGTCACAAGTCTACAGCTCTAATCACCTAGCCTGGTTAAACCGGCCTAAATGCGGAGCTCACCATTGTTAAACATTTAACCAGGCTACTAATCACCTATTGTCACTGTTCAAATCTGCCCCATGTCCTGACTGTGCCAACATGCTGCAACTACTGAGCTGAAGAGTAAACTGTGAGTTGGTGTAAGGCTTTTGGCCTTTTCTCCACCACCATTAAACCTGCTAATGGTGTGTAAACGGAGCAACGTGCAGCTGCTGGACACAGGCATACAGCCTGTGGGAATGGACAGGCGACTGCTCTTAATCCATCCTCAGTTACACGTCATTCCGGTTGTTTACAATGTATATGTATATTACAATGTATATACGTCTGTGCTAGTGCTAGTACTGATATATGGTAGAGAAATTGCACACATGATGCGGTACATGGATATATTGTTGCTCAGCAAACTGTAGAACTCTTTTAAGGCCAAACAAATTTGACATTTTCAACACAACACATAGGCCTTCAGTGTAATCATATTAAATCAATGTATCATTTACTGTGTCATTTATGCACATTATTCGCAGAAAACATCCAAACACAGTAGATGTTTCTCTGACATTCTCTTCAATACTAACTCACTAGCTACTGAAAATCCAATCTGTATTCTGCTCATCTCATTCAAGTATATTTGCCTGATTGACTATTCTCTCCCAAGTACAGGGGTAATGGTCTATTGACAGCACATTTCCTTATCTGCGTCTAGCACACTGTCTGAATCTGTTATCACAATGGACCAGATCAGTGCAGGCAAGCCCTCTCACTCCCGGCTGAGGCGCCATGAAAAAGAATTTCTGGAGCTGGGTGCCAACCGATAGGCCCTGAGCTCTTTATCCCCTTAAACCAATTCACACTCTGCATGTTTAAATATTTCACCCCCCCCCCCTTCCCTATCCCCTCCTTTCCTCTCCCTCTTTTCTTCCTACCCATTGCTCTGGTCTTCCCCCAGCAGCGTCGGCAGGGAGAGGAGGGCAGCCCAATGAAGGATGGATGCAGGTGCAGGCTCATCGAGGGAAGGGGGACCCCATTGTTGGCTGGACAGCACCCTCTCCTCTGGAGCACTTTCTTACAGGGCCTGACACAGACAAACCCACATTCTAATCAGATTATGCAAATGTATACTTCAAAAAGCAACACGCTGTAACCCACACCCAGGCGCTGAGAGGGAGGGAGAGAGAGATGGGTGGGAAGGAGAGAGAGAGAGGGGGTGGGAGGGAGAGAGAGAGAGAGAGAGAGAGAGAGAGGGGGTGGAGGGAGAGAGAGAGAGAGAGAGAGAGAGAGAGAGAGAGAGAGAGAGAGAGAGAGAGAGGGGGGGGGGTGGGAGGGAGAGGGGGTGGGAGGGAGGGAGAGAGAGAGAGAGAGAGAGAGAGGGGGGGTGGGTAGGAGGGAGGGAGGGAGAGAGAGAGAGGGGGTGGGAGGGAGGGGTGGGAGGGAGAGAGAGGGGGTGGGAGGGAGGGAGAGAGAGAGAGAGAGAGAGAGGGGGTGGGGTGGGTGGGAGGGAGAGAGAGAGAGGGGTGGGAGGGAGGGAGAGAGAGAGAGAGAGAGAGGGGGGTGGGAGGGAGAGAGAGAGGTGGGAGGGAGGGAGGGAGGGAGGGAGAGAGAAAGAGAGAGGGGGAGGGAGGGAGGGAGGGAGAGAGAGAGAGAGAGAGAGAGAGAGAGAGAGAGAGAGAGAGAGAGAGAGAGAGAGAGAGAGAGAGAGAGAGAGAGAGAGAGGGGAGGGAGAGAGAGAGAGAGGTGGGAGGGAGAGAGAGAGAGAGAGAGGGGAGGGAGGGAGGGAGAGAGAGAGGGGTGGGAGGGAGTGAGGGAGGGGAGAGAGAGAGAGAGAGAGAGAGTAAAAGTAGCAAGAACCATAAAAGGAAGGCTGACTTTCTTACAGCCAGGCAAATTAACCATTCAAATCCTTATTGTTTTCACAGACACTCCTGGATCCAATGTCAAAAGGAATCTACAATGATAATGAGGAGGGCCAGAGTGCCGTGTAGGACATGACATTATTTCCCAGAGAAAAACAGTCAGTCACAATACCACAGCTTCCTAAAGGACCCTGACCCTGAAAGAACTCTGTGGCCCCACACTCAAACCAGCTGCCTCATTCACCTGATCACTATACTAGTGCTATATAATAAACTATACTATACTTAGTGAGAAAGTTTACTTAGTTTAGAAATGACTATTCCCAATTATAATAATTGTTTGTCACACACATAATAGTAACACAAGCATTTACAATCATGACTTGTGTTCACTTTTCTATTTGGTCTACTCTGTTGACTTTCTCTGTTCGTTAACCCTGTTCAGATTTGCAATGTAGTTTTTTTGTACTTTTCACCCCCAAAGACCAGCCACTGGCTCTTTAATCTGGGGACGTGCGATACATTGAGTGCAACTATGATTCAGAGTTAAAGTTATTCTGTTAATGTTTGCTTTACTTGAACGACAAGTTTCAAAGGGATTGACTGCAGCTGAAAGAGTGCATACCTGTTTGTATAATCATATACAGGTATGTATCATAAGGCGCGTAGACTGTGGAAACATATTAGTTTGGTCCACTGAAGCCAGTCACTGGATCAACTTCAAGAATGTATTGGACACTGACAGACAGAGGGCACAACGTCACAGTGCTGGTGCACTGTGCTTCTCTATACATGGACCCCACGCAATGCTATTGCTTCAGCTACGAACCCTTTAATTTCTCGGTCTCTGTGGAAGCCTTGGAGGATTTCCTTGAGGAGTTCATACACTTCTCCGTGAACGAGATTGACTACCTGTGCTACTAGCAGATCCACTGCAGACTTCATGAACTTATACAAAAATAAATTCAGTTTAACATGCAGATTTTGAATGGACTGTTAAGGTAGGAGAGAGTCATGGGGAGACTGAAATAGGTCAAGTACAACCTTCTGTTAGCTGACCCCATTTTGCCTGGCGGTGAGCTGATGGCTGAGATTCTGGCCGTTCCACTCGTGTAGAACCTGCATTTCTCTATCGCCCACACCTGGAAGAGGCTCTGTGAGCAGCTTCCCGCCCCACCGTCCTACGTCCCTGGTGCCATGGTGAAATTAATGGGCAAAATTAGCTTCCTGTTCTGAATTGTCTGTTCTCTGTGTCCCAGGACAATACAGTCTGTGGCCATGATATGGATGACTATTACAGTGAGGCTATGGGTGAGCTCATTTACAATATCATTGGATGAGGTCAATTTGATGATCACACCACACAACAACAGAGTATAGTGTATTTTTTTAAGTTAAAATTTATGTTCTAATGCCAATACTACTTATATTCTACTGATTTGTTGTAATTTGTAATGTCTAATTTTATTGGAAAAATTACTTTATTACTAACCTGGAGTATGGTGTAACAGGCAGGCAGCTGTAGCTGTGTGTATGTGTACGGGGAGCATTCCAATGCTCTAGCAATGATACCAATAGGTACTCAAGTCCTACACCCCCTGGTGGCGTGTATGTGAATTAAGGTTAATACCACATTCCTCTCCTCTTAAATAAGTCCTTTATTAGGATATACAACATAATACATTCCCTATGCTCTTCTTTTGCGTTAATGAACTCACTGTGAAATAAAGTTCCTTCAACTGAAACATTCTTTAAAACTTGTTATGTACTCTACTGACCCAAACAAGTCAGTGTAAACAATAAACATGACATTTCACATGTTCACAATAATATAATTTTATTTTCACACGCTTAGGTAACTGTTAAGAATTTCATTATTGAGTCTCATTTACTAGTTGTCTTTTAAAAAACAATTTATATCAGTTATTTCTTTTCTTGTTCAGAGTTAAAAGTTTTTTAAGCAGCTTTTAAGCTTTGCATGCCTCTGTGAACGACAAACACTAGGGGTAGTATTTATTCTCAACGGTGGAAAAGACATCCGCTGTTTCTGAGCCAGGCTAAGAGTATTTGACGGAAACTGGGTTTTTCTCTTGGTGAACTGTTTTCTCTGTTACAGTCTCTGTCTGTGGCACATGCACCACAGAAGCACTTGGATAGCTAGAGAACAGCCTGTCCTCTGCCATCACAACTGGTAACTCACTTGTTGTTCCTTCCCATCTGGAAATAATCGGATCAACATGTCTGCAAACCACTTTACCATCTCCCAACATTCCCCTGTGAGAGACAGGACCAGTCACTGAGTCTGTGAATCCAGGAATCCATTATGGCCCCTGACTGAAATTTATGGTAAGGACAGGGTCCCCCTCTCCAAAACTTTGGCCCTTGTTGAATTTGTCATGGTTCTCTTTCTGTCTGTTTTGTTTGCGTTCAACTTTCCTTTTCAGGTCTGGATAGACTAGGTCCAGTGTGGAACATAGTCTACGACCTCATAACATCTCAGCAGGAGAAAGTCCTGTTGTGAGTCCTGCAGCTGAACAGAGCACGTGACACTTTTGCTGCTATGCTCCCTTCTGCACTTTTCTTCATCATTTCTTTGAATGTCGGTGCTGCGCATTCCGCCGGTCCATTTGAAGATGGATGATATGGAGCAGATGTCACATGCACAATATATTGTTTCTGAAGAACTCTTGTGTTTCTGTACTCATGAAACAGGTTGCGTTGTCGCTCACAACCCTCTCAGGTATCCCTTGATTACTAAAACTCTGTTGTAGGCCATCTATAGTAGTGGTGGACGAAGCAAAACTAACAGGATACACATCCATCCATTTTGAATGTGCATCGATGATTATCAGGAACCTTTTCCCATGAATGGCCCTGCGCAATCTATATGCAATCTTCTCCAAGGTTTCTCTGGGAACTCCCAAGGGTGGAGTGAAGCTGTTGCTGGTGCCTGTGTTCCTGACACGTGTTACATGTCTTGACTAGATTCTCTATCTCCTTATCTAGTTTAGGCCACTATAAGGAACTCCTAGCCAACCCCAGGGCGACTCTGATGTTGCTGCTGCAGGATAGCCTTGCGTGCTGATAGTGGAATAATCACTCATGCTCCCCACAAAACACAACCATCCTGTACGCACAACTTTGTTTTCCTGACTCTGAAATGCAATCCCTTGTGTTTGTTGTGGTCATCCCCTTACCACATATTGTATAACTCTAGACAGTACTGTATCTTTATCTGTCCAGGTTCTCACTTGCTCTGCAGTCACGAGTGCCATGTCTGTCTACGAACATCAGCAGTCTGTCCTCATATGCCCTCAACGTCACTCAGAAACACCATCTGTGGAACTGCCTTCATTTCATTGAAGTCAAAGTCAAAGTCACCATTATTAGTCAGTTGTACAACCAAATGCCTTCAACTGAAATGTGTCTTCCGTATTTACAAGTCCAACGCTACAAGTCCAACGCTCTAACCGGTTACAAGTCCAACGCTCTAACCACTAGGCTACCTGCCGACAGTAAAGGTTTATGATCTGTACACATGGTAAACTTCCTGACATTTACAGTGCATTCAGAAGGTATTCAGACCCCTTGACCAAATTGTTACGTTAAAGCCTTATTCAAAAATGTATAAAAATGTTTCTCATCAATCTACACACAATACCCCATAATGACAAGCAAAAACAGGTTTGTATAATTTTTTTCTAATTTATTAAATATAAAAAAATGAAATGTCATATTTACATAAGTATTCAGACCCTTTACTCTTTACTTTGTTGAAGCACCGTTGGCAGTGATTACAGCCTCGAGTCTTCTTGGGTATGACGCTACTTGCTTGACACACCTGTATTTGTGGAGTTTCTCCCATTCTTCTCTGCAGATCCTCTCAAGCTCTGTCAGGTTGGATGGAGAGAGTCGCTACACAGCTATTTTCAGGTCTCTCCAGAGATGTTCGATCGGGTTCAAGTCCGGGCTCTGGCTGGGCCACTCAAGGACATTCAGACTTGTCCCGAAGCCACTCCTGTGCTGTCTTGGCTGTGTGCTTAGGATCGTTGTCCTGTTGGAAGGTGAACCTTCACCCCAGTCAGAGGTCCTGAGTGCTCTGGAGCAGGTTTTCATCAAAGATCTCTCTGTACATTGCTCCGTTCATCTTTCCCTCGATCCTGACTAGTCTCCCAGTCCTTGCCGCTGGAAAACATCCCCCCAGCATGATGTTTCCACCACCATGCTTCATCGTAGGGATGGTGCCTGGTTTCCTCCAGACGTGACGCTTAGCATTTAGGCCAAAGAGTTCAATCTTTGTGTCATCAGACCAGAGAATCTTGTTTCTCAGGTGTCGCTTATTATCCCCGGTGTATATATCCCTGTGTTTCCTGTCTCTCTGCCAGTTCATCTTGTTTGCCAAGTCAACCAGTGGTTTTCCTTGCTCCAATTTTTCCCCCAGTCTCTTTTGGTTCTAGTTCTCCTGGTTTCGACCCTTGCCTGTCCTGAATTCGTACCCGCCTGCCTGACCACTCTGCCTGTTTTTCAAGCCTGTCTTCAAGCCTGCCTATCCCCTTGTACTGTTTGGACTTAGATCTGGTTACTGAACCCCTGCCTAGCCTGACCTCGAGACTGCCCTTCGTCTGGTACTGTTTTGGACTCTGACCCGGTTTATGAACTCTCGCCTGTCCCCAACCTACCTTTTGCATACCCCTTGGATTAATACATATCAGAGCTCAACATCTGCTTCCTGTGTCTGCATTTGTCCTTATAGTCTGAATACTTTCCGAATGCACCCCAAACTTTACTGCTAACCCCTCTTTGTCTAGTTGGGTATAGTTTTTTCTGCTGGGTTAAGAAGCCTCCTGTTCTTTCCCATACTGCCACTTTGTCTCTTTACGCAGTAGTGTGTGAAGAGGTGCAAAAACCTGTTACAATAGTTTAGCAGTCCCAGGTAAACTCAGTCACATTTGTAGGAGCAGGTGCATTCTGGATTGCTTGTACCTTGTCATTGAGTGGATGGATACCCGTGGCGTCCACTCTGTGTCCTAGGAGCACTGCCTCGTTCCCCATGAAGGTACACTTGCTCAGCCTGAGACGTAAGCCCGCACTCTCCTCCCTGTCATCAGGACGCCATCTCTCCTCCCCGTCACCAGGACGTCATCTCTCCTCCCCGTCACCAGGACGTCATCTCTCCTCCCCGTCACCAGGACGTCATCTCTCCTCCCCGTCACCAGGACGTCATCCAAGTAAATGGTGACATGTGGAATCCCTTGACGTACGCCCTCGATGGTCCTCTGAAAAATAGCAGGACTGCTGGAGACACCAGCAGGTAAAAGCTAATACATAAACTACCCCTTGTGTTTACTGTACAATACTTCTTAGATTCCTCATCCTGTTGCTATGCATGGCTCATATCTAACTTTGTGAACTTCTGTCCACCAGACAGATTTGCAAATAGAACCTCTGTTTTTGGAATAGGATACTGCTCTAATTTGGATACTCTCTTAACAGTCAATTTGTAATCCCCACAGTTGTCAGGTTTCAAAACAGGCACTATGGGAGCTGCTAATTCTAAGAATTTGACTGGTTCCATCATGTCCTCTCTCAAGAGACGGTCAATCTCTGCCTCTCCTTTGACTTCATGGTATAAGGCACAGGTCTTGGTTTGTAAAACCTTGGTGTGTCCTCCTCGTCTACATAGATTTTAGCTGGGGAACCTTTCAATGTTCCTCTTTGAACACGTTCTCAACACGTTCTCTTCCAATGTGCACCGTTGACCCTCACCAATCTGATTTAATGTTCCCCATTCTAACTTCAGTTCTTTTATCCTGCCCCGACCTAGCAGGTTCTGATACGAATCCTACAGGTAGCTGAGTCACTGTGTCTCTTGTGCTGCACAGTTACATTAGCTGCACCTAATGTGTCTCTCACCGGTGTATGTTTTGAGATGCAGAGAACAAGTCTTTAAGTTTGGAAATGTTGCACTGTCCTGTTCATTATGTTCAATATGTTTACACTGCACCCTCTATCCACTTCAAACTTCACATCTGATTCAATGACTTTCAATTTCAATGTGATAGGAGCCACCTTTGGAATGTTATCTGACATTGTGCATTGTAAACATATCCTCTTCTTCCTCTTTGTTTTTTGTTCAGCTTCCCCGCTGATGTAATGTGTCCCATATTTTTTTACACATGTTTCTTAGTTTTGCTTTCCTCCCACTTTTGGATTGGAACTCTCTGCAGGGGATTCAGCCCTACATGCACGTTTTATATATCCTTGTTTACCACACTTATGGCACTTCATCCTGAAAATGGCATTCACTTCCCATGTGATCACCTTCACATCTGTAACATACTTTCACGTGCTCACCTAACTCGTGCTGGTTCGTCTTCATGGGGTATTCCTAGCTGGTACACACTTCCCTAGTATGTCCCTTGTTTCAAAGTCACATTAGCACTGTCCACACATTTTCCCTGGATTTCTTTTACACCCTTGTTGGCAGTCTCCATTGCTTGAGCAAGGAACAATGCTATAATCAAATGTAAGTCCAGTCTCGGATAATAACTTCAGTTGGATCCAGTCGTTATTAATGCCGCAAACTAGCCTCTCTCAGAATCTTCTTTCAGATTGTCCCCATAATTGCAATCTCACTCGGCTTCCGGTTGAAATGTCCTCAAAGTGTTTATCCCCAGGCTTACTAGGACTAAGCAGATTTCTCATAAGATTGTAGGTTTAGCTCAACAGTATGGCTCTTTTTTTGTCATAATCTACAATTTAGTTTGCCTTGATAAAATGACCAAGTACTTCACAGTATTCCTCCCACAATTGTGTCTGGTGATCAAAGGGAGATACCTACACAGATATAACAATGAAACAGATATTTCACTGGATGTATAAATGTGAAGCATTTGATTGGCGTTTCCACTCACTACCAAATATGGTAGTGAGAGGAAGCCAAATGGCAGGCAGTGGGAGAAGATGGAACGAGATGGATTTTTGCTGACATTCTGCAAATTTCAAAAGGCGAATTGAGTTATTGCACACGTGCACTTTGCAGACAAGGCGTTCCTTAACGGAAATATAAATGCCGCTAGAAGGTGCATTCCAATACTCTTAACAATGATACCAATAGGTACTCAAGTTCTACATCCCCTGGTGGCGTGTATGTGTAAAAGCGTTAATACCACATTACCACACTATCCCTATTTTTCTGGGGGGGGTTGCCTGTTTTGCATGTTATTTTGGTATTAATACGTGTCACATATCACTTCGCAAACAATGTAATATATATATTGAGTTGAGTTAATAAAGCCGCAATCAAACATGGTCTCTTTGTTTTCTTGAGTAAGGCAGCTCCAAATGCAGGTGTTTCAGTCTAGCTCAGTGCTTTCTGTGGTGGTGGGCCAGCCAGTGGAAAATACGGAGTGTAGGGGTTGCTAATGTTCTCTAGTTGCGCCGTGATTGGCTCAGTGTTCGGTCACTCATGGGGACACTATGTCACTGACAAATCTAAGGGTAGAGCTTGGGTGCTGCCATACAGTTACATTAGAAGTGTCCATCCAAGATGCTCAAGGTCATTGGTCACAGATAAAATTACGTCGAATTACGTAATATCTACAGTAGCTTTGACTCATGTCAACATTATACTTAATCTTAGCTAGCAGTCATCATCATGAATCAAGTCGACAATCTGCTGGTAATTCCTTTTTAATCCTTGTCATATAAAGATAAGAAATTATAGATAAAACGTATCGGAGCTCATTGGCCATTGGACTTAAACATTACATAACAAGTTGGAAATTGCAAATTCAACAATGAGTGGTTTGGAAGGAATCAGTGGCTAACTGCATGCATTGCAAAGCAATCACTAGCCTTCTATTCAGTGGAGTGGGTGTGTGGTTCCAAGTCTGGGTTTAAGGGTCTCTTTTCAAAACTAAAAATTATAAACATTCAACATTGACAATGCTGTCAATCCAGCATGATTTCTGCCATGCTCAAAACAACTGTTAACTCGAAACTTGGAAATCTGACCAGTGAATTCAAGACAACTGGGAACGCGGGAAAAAAATTTGCTTGAACTGGGAAAATACGTTTTGAATGGTCATCCAACTTGGAATTGTAAGTCTGGAGCTCGTTTTTTTCCCAGAGTTCCCAGTTGTCTTGAACTCACTGAAGTCAGATTTTCCAGTTCTGAGTTAACTGACGTCATCATGATTTCACCTTGTTTTTTCCCCGCGTTTCCAGTTGTCTTGAAAGCACCATAAACCCAGAGAATGCCAGACTTTGATGACAAAGCTTGATGCCAAAATTTGCCCACGAAGGACCGCCGCACCACCTTTCTGTTCAAGTGAGCACAACACAACAAGGTTGTCCAAAAGGAGTCCAAAAATCTCTTGAATGCTGCTGTATAAATGATGTAATATGCCAGGGAGATATGTATTCTGTAGCTAAGAAAGTAATACTAAGTGTACGTTGTGTAGTAAGCTGTTAGTAGTCCATGTTCCTCACCCTAATATATTGGTATATTTTCCCCTCTTAATTTCACCTACTGTTCTGACTTGGTGGTGCACATGTAGCCTATAACCTGTTTTAGAGAAATGTAATCGTTGAATATTGTAAGAGCTTTCAATGTCTGCTTATATGCCCGCTTTATTTATCCTACGGTTCTGACTTGGTGTACAGGGAGAACACTGTGAGAATGACCAATGTTCTGAATTCTGTCGCTGTACATGTCAAAAGTGCTGAACAAATAGTTATATTGACTACGTCCGTCCTAGCTGGATCATTAACGTCTTAATCTAAATTACGGATTGCCTTTTATCCGCTTGTCGTCCCCTTGTGCCATAAAATGTACATCTCATTTGTCAGTAGAAACCACATTTGTTTAAGCAAGTCAGCCATATCACATATGTTTTTATAAAAGCTAGTAAATGAGGCTGAATTAACTGTTTCGCTGCCAGACAAGGCTCTGCTGATAGCCATGTGTAGTAGTGGTAAGGTGTTGGGACTCTGCTGTTGGGCCATCTTCATGTAGGCCCTAACATTTTGTGGGCACCATTTGTCACCATTATAGTGCAATTCCTGTATTGTTTAGTGTTATGGCTTTGCTAGCATGCATCCCCCAATTTATGGGGTTTCTTTTCTTTCAAAAGAACAGTGTTCATAATTATGGAAACAGTTCATTCTCTGACACCGTTTGAGGTTTTATGTGTCCATTTTGACTATGTAACATCACATATAACATCTGAAAGTGTTGAGGATTGTAGATACACACACTGGGGAGGAGACTATTTATTGTTCAAGTTCTTAGCTAATTTGATTTTGTACTTATTGACCCTAATCTCATCAGGTGAAAATTTAAATAGTCTTCAGGTGTTTTTTCAATCAACACAGCCATCATCAACATTAACAAGGTTATTTATTGTTAATAAAACACCATAACAGATTTATTTTCTTTTACTTTCAATATATTTTTATTTCCCAATGTTCCGAGTGCATCCCCAAATAACAACTACACTGACAAGAGAGACTGCGAGAGGAGCATAACTGTCACGTCCTGGCCAGAGATAGCACTTTTTTGGCTTCTCTATGGTGTTTGTGGTCAGGACGTGATCAGGGGTTTTGTTCTATGTGGTGTATTTCTTTGTTTTGGTTTCATTGATGGTTCCCAATTAGAGGCAGCTGAGTTTCGTTACCTCTAATTGGGGACCATATTTAAGTTTGTAATTCCCCACTGATTTTGTGGGTCATTCTCTCTGTTGCTCTGTGCAAGCAACACCAGTGTTACGGTCTGTGTCATTGTTTTGTGCCATTTTCACTACGTTAATTAAAAGTATGTATACTGGGACCCTTGCTGCATCTTGGTCTGCTCCTTTCGAAGATCGTGACGATAACATGGTAAAACAAAAATGAATTCCACCAATTGACATAAAAATTATCATTTCAGTCCCTCTCCAAGCCTACCCACACCATTTGAAGAAAAGGCCCAACAAATAACACTTCACCTTTATATAAATAAGTGACAATTGAACATCAATATTTGTGATTTCATGAAAAAACGTAGGTGGGCGATGCCAGTTTTATTCAGATCACCATCGTTTAGTTTTGCCATCTTTGACCTTCCACACATGAGCTGTCACGTCTACTCCCGCTCCTTCTCTCTGGCACTCGTTGTCACCAGTTTACTCATTATTACGCACACCTGCCACCATCGTTACGCGCACCTGGGCCTTATGACACTCACCTGGACTCCATCACCTTCCTGATTACCTCCCCTATATCTGTCACTCCCTTTGGTTCCCTTTGGGTTTTTGTTCTATGTTTTATTTTCTATGTTTGGTTTGTTGATGGTTCCCAATTAGAGGCAGCTGAATGTCGTTACCTCTAATTGGGGACCATATATACGTTTGTTCTTTTCCCCCACTTGCGGTGTGGGTCATTGTTTTTTTGTGTATGTGCTACACCGCGTCCGAGTGTCGTTCATTGGTTTTTGTTGTTTAACAAATTAAAAGATGTGGAAGTCAGTCTGCGTTGCACCTTGGTCCAGTTCTTTACACGACGATCGTGACAAGAACAGCCAAAGCAAGCTGGGCCTCACTGGTGTCAGGCACCTTCAAGCCAAATCAACAAACCACACTTTTGCCAGAGAGTGTCAGAGAAATAATGGGTTTAGATGAAGTACCAGGTTTAGATATACGTTTTATTTCTAACTTGACTCAATTTAATTTATCCAAATCCCTGCATGAAGTATTTGTATTTATTATGGATCCCAATTAGGGCTCCAGCAAAATTAAGGCAGTTATAATTTTTTTTTAACATTACAGTACATTCACAACAGATTTCACAACATATTAAGTGTGTAGAGTAGAGCTTATTGTTGCTCAATGTAGCCCATAGCAGTTATCACCTCTGTAGCTGTTGTCAAGCCATTCAGGTCTTTACCTTTACCCATTATGGCCCATTTCAGGAGTTAGTTTAGTTTATTTGGATAGGAACAAGTACAAACACACTGAACAAACAATTGTCCTATGCATTGCCCTATAGTGTTTCCTATCTCGCGGTCATTTTCAACACCTATCCCTAGTTGAACTTTAATGGAAACAAAAGGAAAGAAATAAGTGCATAATCAATGTTTAAAATGATAATAATCACATAAAATAACATCTGTACATTATCATAATTATATCACAAAGCAGATGTCAGTCAACAATTAGATGCACAAAGCAAATCTCATACATCCAGTATATACCCCCTAATATTTACAACTTGGATGTACAGCGCTCTTAATGGGAGCACTTTATAATGTTCATACAAATATTGCAATGTTGGAGCTGTAGCAACCAGTTGTTGGTGTTTCTTTTGAATGTATTGACATCTTCCAACAGTTTATGTTCGTCTGATAAAGTGTTCCATGCATGTGTCTCCTCTGTAAGAGGACTGACATATAGAAGTTTTATATAGAGTGACCCTGCAGGTTCCCCTAGTGCACCCCCTGGTGGATATTCCAGGCCATTGCAGCTTCTGCATGTGTTTGGTCAGGGATTCAGTGGCAATACCATTGAGACACTTAAACACAAGCTTCACATTTGCAAACCTGATGAAGTTTTTAAAAGCTCAGTACATTTTACTTTTTCAGGATGTAACAGTGATGGTACCGTACATGCTTTTGGACCAGTTTTCAGCGCACACTTATACAGTGACTCTAAGGGTCTCAGCACTGTCTGGCTGGCCTGGAACCAAGATGTTATACAGCATGACATGTGAGAGAACCCCATTGCATGTAAGAATACAAAGGCACTGTCAAGACACAGACAAGGTCTTATTAGTCTGAAACAGTAGAAGCTTGCTTTGATAGTTATACTGATCTTTTTAGCATGTTTGTCAAATTTCATATTTGACCTCTGTGACTTGTTTAATTGTCTCTTCTTCGATGCGGACAGAGAGTGACTTTGTCACTGGCAGATTGAGACCGTTTTCTTTACATTCAGTCAGACAAGTCAGACAGAGTCCAACCAGGTGGCCACTGAGTCTAGGTGTTCTGTCAAATGTTTAGCGACATCAGCACAGTGTCATCAGCGTACATTTGAAGGCCGGCACTTGGGCAGGTCTCTGGTAAATCATTAATGTATAATGAAACGAGAATTGGGCCAAGCACCGGACCCTGTGGAAGTCCCATTTTTGGTTTTGGAAATATGGATTAGGTGCTATTGATGACCACACATTGTCCACGGTTTTCCAAATATGAACCAAACCAGCTTATTGCTTTGTCTGAGAAATTGAACGTGTGGAGTTTGGAGAGCAGCACACTGTGATTCACTGTGTCAAAGGTCAAGGAAGACTGATCCGACCACATTTACCTCATCCAGTGATTTCTTGATGTTCTCCAGTTGGAAACAGTTTGCTCTTTCAGTGGAGTATTTTGGTCTGAATCCAAATTGTTCCCAGTGCAAGTACTGATGCTCTTCCAGATATGACATGAGCTGTTCTGCTAGGACTTTCTCCAACACTTTATATAGACAGGCAGAATACTGATTGGTCTGTAGTTATTTGCCAGTTTGGGTCCCCTGACTTGAAGATACTGTAGGTGTGACTAGAGCCTTTTTCTAGGCCTCAGGAAACTGCCCACTGTTAACGGAGATATTTATCAGGTGGGTGAGTGGTTTTCCAGGGTATTTCTATACTTCTTAATGAATGCAGTGTCGAGATTGAATATGTCTAAAGTAGGTGGTTTTCAGATTGCTGAGGATTTTCATTACATCTGTTTGGCGCACCTGTCTGTTCAAAACAGTCAAAACGATTTATTTACATCATTGCCACTGGTGGTATTTCCTTTTGGCCTCTGTTAAAACTTTCACATAAGGTTTTGCTTTTGCAGCACGTAGTCCTTTTACCACACGGTTTCTTAGTCACTTGTATATTTGCATGTCAGTACTCCAACGACTTTTAGGAACGTTTTTAATGCAGCATCTCGTTGTTTCATGAGTTGAAAAAGAGAATTGTCTAGCCATGGTAACTGCATTTTTCTTTGATTAGTCCTTTGAGAAACTTGTCCACAACTTGTCCAATAGTGGATATCATTTCATCCCAACATTGATTTGTCTTGTAGTGTCGGTCAGTAATTCTTTCAGGTCAGTAATGATCTTTTTCTAACTTCTCCGTATCCTTTCTGGGGATAGCCAGAGGGTTTTCGGATATTTGAATACCCAAGGAGACGTTTTTTGTTGAGTTTTCTAGCAATAAGGGTCATGTTGTGATCTGAGAGATCTGTTACCGGATGGTGGGTTATATTGACCAGTTCCTCTTTGTTGGTGAAAATGAGGTCAATCTGTGTTAGGCATTTTTTGCCAATTCTAGTTGGCCCTTTCACCAATTGACAGAAGTCTGATTTGGTCATGACAGATTTGAGTTTCTTTTTGCCTTGCTTGTCCAGACAGTTAATGTTGAAGTTGCCTAGGATTAGATTTAAAGCCTTTGATCAGTTCATCTAATTTATCATAAAAAGCAACAATACATGCTCCCAAGTGGTGCAGCGGTCTAAGGCACTGCATCTCAGTGCTAGAGGTGTCACTACAGACCCTGGTTCGATTCCAGGCTTTATCACAAACGGCTGTAATTGGGGGTCCCATAGGGTGGTGCACAAGTGTCGTCCGAGTTTGGCTGGGGTTGTTCTTAACTGACTTGCCTAGTTAAATAATGGTTATATAAACATGCGGCGGGATATACACTACAAGAATGTTGAAGTCCATTTGTGCTGACAGAGTAATATTTATGCCAAGACATTCAATGTCATTGTCAAGTAGGACTTCCTTGGATTTCATAGGGTCTTTGATGTAAATCAATACTCCCCCTCCTCTCCTGTTTCTATCGTGCTGCTGTTCTGTTTGTTTGGCTACCTGCCAAACATTTTGTTTTTTACTTTACTTTTAATAACCGTTTAATCAAAACTCTGCATTTAACACATTTACCAATGTCTTAGTTTTTTCCTCGCTCAACTTTTCATTACATTTTTTCACTTTGGACGCTTTAGTACCTGGATACCAACAACCGAGCCAGGCCACCAAGAGCTCCACTCATACAACGCTCTCTATAGAACTAATAAAGGAAAGTGCTTATTTCCAGCGTGTGAGTGTGAGTGTGACTCCAATTGTTGTACATGTTGTAATTGTATGTTTTGTATCCCCCACGACTACAGACACTGGGGACACGCCAGACACAGCTCTGAGAGGCTACAACGCTAAAACGCATTTGGGCCAGTGCATAGCAGGGAACAGCAGGTGACCGGCCACTAACAACTGACCAAGCCATCACCTGCTCCCCAGCACTTCTCTTTCGCTCTTCACATTCAACAAGAGACAGACAACAACACAGTTGTGCGAGGCACTGGGAGGGGCCATGATGGGAGACAACAGACTTTCAGCACACTGATAGGGAACGACATTCAACAAGCACAGCACTTACAGAAATGACTGATGATTGGCAGAGAGAAATTGATGATTAAAAGATTGTGGGTGCTGTTTTGTTAGACTTCAGTATGGCATTTGACATAATCAATAATAGTCTGTTGCTGGAAAAACATATGTTTTATGGCTTTCCACCCTCTGGTATATTGTGGAGGAAGAGTTACCTGTCTAACAGAACACGAGGGTGTTCTTTAATAGAAGCCTCTTGTCGCTTCCTATGTTGTCTGTAGCTTGTCTGTAGCTGTAGCTGTTGCTTTTATGTATTTTGTTTTGTCGCTTTTTGTCTGCATGCTACATGTTGTGTGTTGCTCTGCATGTGTTTACTGCTCATTGTTTGTCTGTATTGAAATTGTAATTGTTTTTATTAACCTGCCCAGGGACAGTGGTTGAAAATTAGCCGGCTGGCTAAAACCGGCACTTTTACTGAAACGTAGATTAATGTGCACTGTCCCTGTAATAATAAAAATAAACTCAAACAATCTCAAAATCCAGGTAGAATCAGGAATTCCCCAGGGCAGCTGTTTAGGCTCCTTACTTTTTTTTCAATCTTTACTAACGACATGCCACTGGATTTGAGTAAATGACTCAACATTATATACACATCAGCTACCACAGTGACTGAAATGACTGCAACACTTAACATAGAGCTGCAGTTAGTTTCAGAATGGGTGGCAAGGAATAAGAAAGTCCTAAATATTTGGCACAAATCATTCACTAAACCCTAAACCTCAATTAAATTGTGTAATGAATAGTGTGGAAATTGAGCAAGTTGAGTTGTCATGGTCAAAACATATTATAACAACAAATCAAACTTTATTTGTCACATGCGCTGAATACAACAGGTGTAGCCCTTACTGTGGAATGCTTACTTACAAGCCCTTAACCAACAATGCAGTTCAAGAAAGAGTTAAGAATATGTTTACCAAATAAACTAAAGTGAAAAAACACAATAAAAAAATAACACAATAACAATAATGAGGCTATAGACAGGGTGTACCGGTACTGAGTCAATGTGCAGGGGTACAGGTTAGTTGAGGTAATTTGTACATGTAAGAAGGGGTAAAGTGACTATGCATAAATAATAAACAGCAAGTAGCAGCAGTGTCAATGTAAATAGTGCGAGTGGCCATTTGATTAATTGTTCAGTAGTCTTATGGCTTGCGGGTAGAAGCTGTTAAGGAGCCTTTTGGTCCTTGACTTGGTGCTCTGGTACCGCTTGCCGTGCGGTAGCAGAGAGAACAGTCTATGACTTGGGTGATTGGAGTCTTTGACCATTTTTTGGTCTTTCCTCTGACACCGCCTAGTATATAGGTCCTGGATGTCAGGAAGCTTAGCCCCAGTGATGTACTGGGCAGTACGCACTAACCTCTGTAACGCCTTGCGGTCAGATGCCGAGCCGTTGCCATACCAGGTGGTGATGCAACCGGTCAGGATGCTCTCAATGGTGCAGCTGTAGAACTTTTTGAGGATCTGTGGACCCATGCCAAATCTTTCTGTCTCCTGAGGAGTAAACGGTATTGTCGTGCCCTCTTCATGATGGTCTTGGTGTGTTTGGATCATGATAGTTTGTTGGTGACGTGGCAGTGTGGTGCCAGGACAAGGAACTTGAAACTCTCAACCCGCTCCACTACAGCCCCCGTCGATGTTAATGGGGGGCCTGTTCGGCCCGCCTTTTCCTGTAGTCCACGATCAGCTCCTTTGTCTTGCTCACATTGAAGGAGAGGTTGTTTTCCTGGCACCACACTGCCAGGTCTCTGACCTCCTCCCTATAGGCTGTCTCATCGTTGTCGGTAATCAGGCCTACCAATGTTGTGTCATTAGCAAACTTAATGATGGTGTTGGAGTTGTGTTTGACCACGCAGTCGTGGGTGAACAGGGAGTACAGGAGGGGACTAAGCACGCATCTGAGGGGCCCCAGTGTTGAGGATCAGCGTGGCAGATGTGTTGTTGCCTACCCTTACCACCTGGGGGCAGCCCTTCAGGAAGTCCAGGATCCAGTTGCAGAGGGAGTTGTTAGTCCCAGGGTACTTAGCTTAGTGATGTGCTTTGTGGGCAGTAAGGTGTTGAACGCTGAGCTGCAGTCAATAAACAGCATTCTCACATAGAGTAGGTCTAGGGTATCCAGGATGATGCTGTTGATGTGAGCCATGACCAGCCTTTCAAAGCACTTCATGGCTACCGACGTGAGTCAGGTTACCTTTTCTTCCTTGGGTGGTCTGCTTGAAACATGTAGGTATTACAGACTCGGTCAGGGAGAGTTTGAAAATGTCAGTGAAGACACTTGCCAGTTGGTCCGCGCATGCCTTGAGTACACATCCTGGTAATCCATCTGGCCCCGCGGATTTATGAATGCTGACCTGTTTAAAGGTCTTGCTCACATCGGCTACCGAGACCATGATCACACAGTCGTCCGGAACAGGTGGTGCTCTCATGCATGCTACAGTGTTGCTTGCCTCGAAGCGAGCATAAAAGGCATTTAGCTCATCTGGTAGCGTCACTGGGCAGCTCACAGCTGTGTTTCCCTTTGTAGTCCGTAATAGTTGTCAAGCCCTGCCACATCCAACGAGTGTCAGAGCCGGTGTAGTAGGATTCAATCTTAATCCTGTATTGACACTTTGCCTGTTTGATGGTTTGTCTGAGGCCGTAGCCAAATTTCTTATAAGCGTCCGGATTAGTGTCCCTCTCCTTGAAAGCTCTAGCCTTTAGCTCAATGCGGATGTTGCCAGTAATCCATGGCTTCTAGTTGGGATATGTACGTACAGTCACTGTGGGGACGATGTCGTCAATGCACTTATTGATGTAGCCAATGACTGAGGTGGTATACTCCTCAATGCTATTGGATGAATCCCGGAACATATTCCAGTCTGTGCTAGCAAAACAGTCCTGTAGCGCAGCATCCGCGTCATATGACCACTTCCGTATTGAGCGAGTCACTGGTACTTCCTGCTTTAGTTTTTGCTTGTAAGCAGGAATCAGGAGGATAGAATTATGGTCAGATTTGCCAAATGGAGGGTGAAGGAAAGCTTAGGTGTTCCGTTTCTGGATGAGCATTTTCTTGTTTGCTTATGGCCTTATACAGCTGGTTGAGTGCGGTCTTAGTGCCAGCATATGTTTATGGTGGTAAATAGATGGCTATGAATAGTATAGATGAAAACTCTCTTGGTAGATAGTGTGGTCTGTGGTGGTAAATAGATGGCTATGAATAGTATAGATGAGAACTCTCTTGGTAGATAGTGTGGTCTACAGCTTATCATAAGGTACTCTACCTCAGGCGAGCAATATCTCGAGACTTCTTTAATATTAGACATCGTGCACCAACTGTTATTGACAAATAGACACACACCCCCGCCCGTCTATCCTCCGTCTATCCGCCACCCGTCGTCTTACCAGACATAGCTTCTCTGTCCTGCAGATGCACTGAAAATCCCGCCAGCTCTATATTATCCGTGTCGTCGTTCAGCCACGACTCTGTGAAAAATAAGATATTACCGTTTTTAATGTCCCGTTGGTAGGATAGTATCATCCATTTTGTTTTCCAATGATTGCGTGTTGGCCAATAGAACGGATGGTAGGTTGGAAGGTTTACTCACTCGCCTACAAATTCTCAGAAGGCAGCCCAACCACCGCCCCCTTTTCACCGTCTTTTCTTCACGCAAATGACGGGGGATTTGGGCCCGTTCCCGAGAAAGCAGTATATCCTTTGCGTCGGACTCATTAAAGAAAAAATCTTTGTCCTGTTCGAAGTGAGTAATCACTGTTCTGGTGTCCAGAAGTTATTTTCGGTCATAAGAGACGGTAGCACCAACATTATGTACAAAACAAGTTTAAAAGATAAGTTACAAACAACGCAAAAAAAATGACAAAATAGCCCAGTTGGTTAGGAGCCAGTAAAACGGTCACCATCGCCTCCCGGCGCCATTCTTAGAGTAGCTATAATGGGAAGAAGTCTGTCCATATAAAAATTCTGCTCTGCATTCTTAACGCACTATCAACAAGGCAGGTCCTGCAGGCCTTAGTTTTATTGCACCTGGACTACTGTTCAGTCGTGTGGTCAGGTGCCACAAAGAGGGACTTAGGAAAATTGCAATTGGCTCAGAACAGGGCAGCACAGCTGGCCCTTTGGTGTACACAGAGAGCTAACATTGATAATATGCATGTCAATCTCTCATGGCTCAAAGTGGAGGAGAGATTGACTTCATCACGACTTTTATTTGTGAGAGGTATTGACATGTTGAATGCACCGAGCTGTCTGTTTGAACTACCGGCACACACCTCAGACACCCATGCATACCCCACAAGAAATGTCAGCAGAGGTCTCTTCACAGTCCCCAAGTCCAGAACGGACTATGGGAGGCGCACAGTACTACATAGAGCCAATACTACATGTAACTTTATTCCACATCAAGTAACTCATGCAAGCAGTAAAATTATATTTAAAAAACAGATAAAAATACACCTTGTGGAACAGTGGGGACTGTGAAGCAACACAAACATAAGCACAGACACATGCATACAAACACACGATAACATACGCACTATACACACACAAACACATGGATTTTGTGTTGTAGATATGTGGTAGTGGTGGAGTAGGGGCCTGAGGGCACGCATTAATATGTTGTGAAATCTGTTGTGAATGTATCATAATTTAAAAAAAAGATGTATAACTGCCTTAATTTTGCTGGACACCAGGAAGAGTGTCCAGCAAAAGAGTGGGGATCCATAATAAATACAAATGAATGGGTGCATTAGAGATCGTCTAACTCAGGTAATACTCACATCACACAGTGTCCATGATGGTTCTATCACCCTTATACTTCCTGGGTGGGCTTTCGTGACTGTCTTCTTCACCTGTGATCTGGGGACTTTGGTCCTGTTTATCATCATTTTCTTTGTCTGCCTTCTTTTTAGCTGGAGAACCTGTTTCAGACTATGAGTTCTTTTCCCTAGGTCTCTTGCTTGCATGTAGAATACCTAGGGACTGAAAATAAGATAGAATAGAGGATCGATTCCCTTCTTTTTCACTCCCAAGTGAGTTGCACCTCCTCCTGTTCATCTTGCTATCTTCGGTCTTGCCTTTCTCCTTTTGTTTTACTGTGCTTTTGTCACTCCTACTTTTTCCATTTCACGTTATTTTGCTTATTTTGCTTCGTTCCTTCTCTTCTTCTTTCTCTTCTTCTTAGACTGTGTAGTTGGATCTGGCTCACTGTTTTCTCCAGGCTCATCATCATTGTTTTTTAGTGTAGAAGAGGCCTGATCTTCAGTTTCACTTTCCACTTCTTCAATTTCTGCTGGTGTTTATGATAGCTGTCTGTATATCTCCTCTATTTCATCATACTAGCTGTATATCTCCTATATGTCATCATACAAGCTGTATATCTCCTCTATGTCATCATACTGGCTGTATATCTCCTTTATGTTATCATACTGGCTGTATATCTCCTCTATGTCATCATACTGGCTGTATATCTCCTCTGTCATCATACTGGCTGTATATCTCCTCTATGTCATCATACTGGCTGTAAATCTCCTCTATGTCATCATACTGTCTGTTTATCTCTATGTCATCATACTGGCTGTATATCTCCTCTATGCCATCATACTGGCTGTATATCTCCTCTGTCATCATACTAGCTGTATATCTCCTCTATGCCATCATACTGGCTGTATATCTCTTCTATGTCATCATACTGGCTGTATATCTCCTCTGTCATCATACTGGCTGTATATCTCCTCTATGTCATCATACTGGCTATATATTTCCTCTATGTCATCATACTGGCTGTATATCTCCTCTGTCATCATACTGGCTGTATATCTCCTCTATGTCATCATACTGGCTATATATTTCCTCTATGCCATCATACTGGCTGTATATCTCCTCTATGTCATCATACTGGCTGTATATCTCCTCTATTTCATCATACTGGCTGTATATCTCTTCTATGTCATCATACTGGCTGTATATCTCCTCTGTCATCATACTGGCTGTATATCTCCTCTATGTCATCATACTGGCTATATATTTCCTCTATGTCATCATACTGGCTGTATATCTCCTCTGTCATCATACTGGCTGTATATCTCCTCTATGCCATCATACTGGCTGTATATCTCCTCTGTCATCATACTAGCTGTATATCTCCTCTATGTCATCATACTGGCTGTATATCTCCTCTATTTCATCATACTGGCTGTATATCTCTTCTATGTCATCATACTGGCTGTATATCTCCTCTGTCATCATACTGGCTGTATATCTCCTCTATGTCATCATACTGGCTATATATTTCCTCTATGTCATCATACTGGCTGTATATCTCCTCTGTCATCATACTGGCTGTATATCTCCTCTATGTCATCATACTGGCTATATATTTCCTCTATGCCATCATACTGGCTGTATATCTCCTCTGTCATCATACTGGCTGTATATCTCCTCTATGTCATCATACTGGCTGTATATCTCCTCTATTTCATCATACTGGCTGTATATCTCCTCTATGTCATCATACTGGCTGTATATCTCCTCTGTCATCATACTGTCTGTATATCTCCTCTATGTCATCATACTGGCTGTATATCTCCTCTGTCATCATACTGGCTGTATTTTTCCTATCTATGTCATCATACTGGCTGTATTTTTCCTATCTATGTCATCATACTGGCTGTATATCTCCTCTGTCATCATACTGGCTGTATATCTCCTCTATGTCATCATACTGGCTGTATATCTCCTCTATTTCATCATACTGGCTGTATATCTCCTCTATTTCATCATACTGGCTGTATATCTCCTCTGTCATCATACTGTCTGTATATCTCCTCTATGTCATCATACTGGCTGTATTTTTCCTATCTATGTCATCATACTGGCTGTATTTTTCCTATCTATGTCATCATACTGGCTGTATATCTCCTCTGTCATCATACTGGCTGTATATCTCCTCTATGTCATCATACTGGCTGTATATCTCTATGTCATCATACTGGCTGTATATCTCCTCTGTCATCATACTGGCTGTATATCTCCTCTGTCATCATACTGGCTGTATATCTCCTCTATGTACTTAATGTTATCTTCAGTGGCTGGACTGCATTTTGGGCTTGGTGCTATCACGTTTCAGGAGAAGACCCAGATGCAGACAGTATCGAAGTAACAAAAGTTATTACTAGAACAGGGGGCAGGCAAAACGACAGGTCAAGGGCAGGCAGAGGTCAGTAAACCAGATTGTCCAAAACCAGAGTCCATAAGGTACATAACGGCAGGCAGTCTCGGGGTCAGGGCAGACAGAGGTCAATAATCCAGGGTGGTGTGACAAGGTACAGAACGGCAGACAGGCTCAGGGCAGGCAGAATGGTTAAAACTGGGAAAACAGGAACTAGAAAAAGTCAGGAGCAAGGGGAAAAACACTGGTAGGTTTGACGAACAAAACGAACTGGCAACAGACAAACAAAACACAGGTATAAATACACTGGGGATAATGGGGAAGATGGGCGAACGGCATAGGCAAGATGCAGTAGATGGTATAGAGTACAGTATATACATGTGAGATGAGTAATGTGGGATATGTAAACATTGTATAAAGTGGCATCGTTTAAAGTGGCTAGTGATACATTTATTACATCAAATTTTTTATTATTAAAGTGGCTAGAGATTTGAGTCGATGGCCGAACGGCATAGGCAAGATGCAGTAAATGGTATAGAGTACAGTATATACATATGAGATGAGTAATGTAGGACATGTAAACATTATATAAAGTGGCATTGTTTAAAGTTGTCACGCCCTGACCTGTATGAGCCTTTTTATGTCTCATTTTGGTTTGGTCAGGGTGTGAGTTGGGGTGGGCATTCTATGTTCCTTTTTGTATTTCTTTGTTTTTGGCCGGGTATGGCTCTCAATCAGGGACAGCTGTCATTCGTTGTCTCTGATTGGGAACCATACTTAAGTAGCCCTTTTTCCCTCCTGTCTTTGTGGGAAGTTAACTTTGTTTGTAGGTGTCTATGCGCCACACAATTCATGTCCGAGCTTTGTTTATTGTTTTTGTTTCTGTGAGTTTAACGAATAAACATGTTTTTCCCTCAACCCGGCACGCTGCGCCTTGGTCCATCCTTGAAGATCATGACAAAAGTGGCTAGTGATACATTTATTACATCCAATTTTGAATTATTAAAGTGGCTAGAGATTTGAGTCAGTATGTTGGCACCAGCCACACAATGTTAGTGATGGCTGTTTAACAGCAGTAGATGATAAAAGGACCAACAGTCCTGGGATGACAGATTTTCCTTGATTGCCCCCAAACACTCACCCTGAGGTGTTCAGACTCTTGCCTGGTGACATCCAGAAGGAATTGTTATCACCTGCCTACCCAAACCGTCCAGGGCCACCTCAGCCGGAGCCAGCAGACAGCCCACTCATCTCACAACAATCTTTCAGAACAGCCTCTCTCTCTCTCAGCCTGTTCCATGCAAACTTAATGACTAATTTCACAGCACTCCCAGAGACCATAAATAAACTGCGAAGGGCTTTGACAGACAGTCCAATGCACCGACAACCAACGAACACAAGGAACTCAGTCACCTCCCTGCAGTCTTCACTCACAGACTGCTTGGAGGAGGGAAACTCCTCTACAGGCCTTGTCACAAAGGCAGTCGGCTGACTGGATTTCCAGGAAACGTGGAGATTCATACAGTTAATTCGTAACATATTCAGACCCCTTGAATTTTTCCACATTTTGTTATGTTACAGCCTTATTCTAAAATGGATTAAATTGTTTTTCCCCCCCTCATCAATCTACACACAATACTCCATAACAACAAAGCAAATGTATAAAAAAATGTCAAACTCAAATATCACATTTACATAAGTATTCAGACCCTTTACTCAATACTTTGTTGAAGCACCTTTGGCAGCAATAACAGCCTTGAGCCTTCTTGGGTATGACGCTACAAGCTTCGCTGTGTGCTTAGGGTCGTTGTCCTGTTGGAAGGTGAACCTTCGCCCCAGTCTGAGAACCTGAGCGATCTGGAGCAGGTTTTCATCAAGGATCTCTCTGTACTTTGCTCCGTTCATCTTCCCTCAATCCTGACTAGTCTCCCAGTCCCTGCCGCTGAAAAACATCCCCACAACATGACGCTGCCACGTCATAGGATGCCACCTTTCAGCCGATGGCTGAAGCGTGTAAAAATAATCTGTCCTCGGTTGCAACACTCAGTTCCAAACTGCCCCTGGAAACAACGTTAGCACAATAACTTTTCGTCGGGAGATTGATGGGTTTCGATGTCCGAGCAGCCACATACAAGCCTAAGATCACCATGCGCAATGCAACGCATCGGCTGGAGTTATGTAAAGCTTGCCGCCATTGGACTCTGGAGCAGTGGAAACGCATTCTTCCCCTCTCTCTGCCCTCAGACACTAGATAAGGGTTCAGAGGTCAGGGGTGGTCTCTGTGTCCACACGGCGGTCAGGGTGTTTGTAGTGGACAATCAGAGGGATGGCCATTACTGGCCCATTGAGAGGGAACAAGGGCTTTACTAGACCAGTACAAACACACCGGGAGCAGCTGTACTCTTGACTTACTGGCTTGGCACTTTCTGTTACGTTAGTAAAAATGGTTGCATGGTGTCAATGGAATCCTCTTTTAACGATTAGAGAATGGTACTTAAACTACTTTTGATAAATTCAAACAAAGTATTTTTTATTTACAAATAATTTATTAAATAAATAGTTCCAATAAATAACCAACATTTTACAAAAAGCATATTAATCACAATAGCCTTGACAAAAGATGGTAAAATAAAAATCTTTGGCTACATGACATGCCTATTGTACAAAACGAGCAAGATGAATAAATACTTGAATGGACAGAGAACAAAAACTATTCCTGTTATGTGTTCATACAATACAGTCCTACAATTGAACCATATTTCAAAGAGAATTGTCAGTTGTGTTATCCTACAGCTCATTCCCTGTCGTCCAAATAAATAATCAATCAGTACTGTACGTAATCAATACATATAAGATCAATGTGTCACTCTTAAGGAATGTGGTCATATTGCAGTATTTGAAACGTGTTCTCTGGAGTGATGAATCACGCTTCACCATCTTTCAGTCGGACAGACAAATCTGTGTTTGGCGGATGGAAGGAGAACATTACCTGCCCGAATGCATAGTGCCAACTGTAAAGTTTGGTGGTGGAGGAATAATGTTCTGGGGCTGGTTCGGGCTAGGCCACTTAGTTCCAGTGAAGAGAAATCTTAACACTACAGCATACAATGACATTCTAGACATTTCTGTGCTTCCAAATTTGTGGCAACAGTTTGGGAAAGGCCTTTTCCTGTTTCAGCATGATAATGACTCCGTGCACAAAGCGAGGTCCATACAGAAGTGGTTTGTCGAGATCAGTGTGGAAGAATTTGACTGGCCTGCACAGAGCCCTGACCTCTACCCCATCAAACATCTTTGGGATGAATTGGAACGCTGACTGCAAGCTAGGCCTCATCGCCCAACATCAGTGCCCGACCTCACTAATGCTCTTGTGGCTGAATGGAAGCAAGTCCCCACATAAATGCTCCAACATCTAGTGGAAAGCTATCCCAGAAGAGTGGAGGCTGTTATAGCAGCAAAGGGGGGACCAACTCAATATTAATGCCCATGATTTTGGAACGAGATGTTCGACAAACAGGTGTCCACTGACTTTTGGTATGTAGTCTAGACCTGGTCTAAAAATGATGTACAAATGGTGGGTGACACAATACAAGATACCCCCACATGCCTCCCCACAAGTTGACCTCAAGATGATGTCCTAATGCATTAGAAAGGGAAAAACTCATTTTAGGGTATTAGCCAACTTGTTGAGATTCCAGATGAATAAGAGGGAGAAAGGGCTTTTAGGAGGTTTACAAAGCTCCCAGTTTGCTGAGTTCCTCTGAAATCCACATCACACATTATTTGTAGACAGGGCCGCAATCCAGTTATTAAAGAGCTTTTTTTCCCTGAGAAATACCAGAAAACACAAGGTCTGTGAACACCGCACTCTGTGGTTCTTTTTTTTTTGCTGGAAACTCCTCCCTTATAGCATGTGAGAGGGGGAAAGGTTCAGGCAATAGCTATGTGTTTGCCAAGGACTGGTTGAGCTCCGTGAATGGAAGTTGGCAGTACCTCTGGCTAAATCGGTAAGATTGAATTTATTTATAATTTTTCTCCAATCTTGGTAGAGTGAAGTTCATGCATTCTGGATGTTCCTTATGTGCATAATGAACATTTATCTTCAAGAGAATCTGCATACAGATTCATTTGTTCTATGGATAATTTGCACATTCTCTGCATACAAAATACATATTGTCCAATGTCTTAAATATTTCGGGCATCACAGACACATGCCATTGAAAGAACTTCATCAGGCCTACTTTTTATCATCTTTAAATAAAGACAACAGACAACTGAGCAGAAATATCATATTGATAATCCACACTGGAAATGAGTCAGTATTTCATATTGGAATCTCATTCCTTTTTCAGTGCCTAAGGAATCTGAGTTGTATGACAGGCCATTTCCAAGTATGAAGCAGATTGGAAATAAAACATTTTAAATAAACAAGAAGGTTGGGCTTTTAGACTGTTCCCAACACAATAATGGATCAATTGATGTCCGTGACGGTAATGATGTAAAAATGTCAACATCCCTTTTGATATTTTCTTCCACTTGATCTTCATCCACATACTACAAGATGCTTTGTCATGTCATTACTCAAATAAAGAGTTACCAGTGTAACTGAATAAGTCACAGGAGCCCAAGGTCTTTTTGCACTCTTATGTATTCTGTACTATTTGAGAGTGTACTGTATGTAGACAATGAATAGAAGCCACAGTTTAGAGTTTCCTGCAGCTCACACAGAACAGCCACTTGACCGCTCATGTGAAAGCTGGGTCGAGTCATGTGCTAGCTCTGCTCTGATCAGCTTTTAATGACTTGAGTTGTGACGGCCTACTAAGCCCCTGTGATCATGAATCCACTGACTGGGAATTTCAGCTATGTGTTAGGCCAATGTTTGCCTATTTGTTCCATCCTTCTGGGGCACTTTGTAGTATATTGGCTATATTTACAGTACTTACAATGAAATTACAATAGCTACAGTGGGGGAAAAAAGTATTTAGTCAGCCACCAATTGTGCAAGTTTTCTCACTTAAAAAGATGAGAGAGGCCTGTAATTTTCATCATAGGTACACTTCAACTATGACAGACAAAATGAGGAAAAACAATCCTGAAAATCACATTGTAGGATTTTTTATGAATTTATTTGCAAATTATGGTGGAAAATAAGTATTTGGTCACATACAAACAAGCAAGATTTCTGGCTCTCACAGACCTGTAACTTCTTCTTTAAGAGGCTCCTCTGTCCTCCACTCATTACCTGTATTAATGGCACCTGTTTGAACTTGTTATCAGTATAAAAGACACCTGTCCACAACCTCAAACAGTCACACTCCAAACTCCACTATGGCCAAGACCAAAGAGCTGTCAAAGGACACCGGAAACAAAATTGTAGACCTGCACCAGGTTGGGAAGACTGAATCTGCAATAGGTAAGCAGCTTGGTTTGAAGAAATCAACTGTGGGAGCAATTATTAGGAAATGGAAGACATACAAGACCACTGATAATCTTCCTCGATCTGGGGCTCCACGCAAGATCTTACCCCGTGATGTCAAAATGATCACAAGAACGGTGAGCAAAAATCCCAGAACCACACGGGGGGACCTAGTGAATGACCTGCAGAGAGCTGGGACCAAAGTAACAAAGCCTACCATCAGTAACACACTACGCCGCCAGGGACTCAAATCCTGCAGTGCCAGACGTGTCCCCCTGCTTAAGCCAGTACATGTTCAGGCCCGTCTAAAGTTTGCTAGAGAGCATTTGGATGATCCAGATGAGGATTGGGAGAATGTCAGATGAAACCAAAATAGAACTTTTGGTAAAAACTCAACTCGTCGTGTTTGGAGGACAAAGAATGCTGAGTTGCATCCAAAGAACACCATACCTACTGTGAAGCATGGGGTGGAAACATCATGCTTTGGGGCTGTTTTTCTGCAAAGGACCAGGACGACTGATCCGTGTAAAGGAAAGAATGAATGGGGCCATGTATCGTGAGATTTTGAGTGAAAACCTCCTTCCATCAGCAAGGGCATTGAAGATGAAACGTGGCTGGGTCTTTCAGCATGACAATGATCCCAAACACACCGCCCGGGCAACGAAGGAGTGGCTTCGTAAGAAGCATTTCAAGGTCCTGGAGTGGCCTAGCCAGTCTCCAGATCTCAACCCCATAGAAAATATTTGAAAGTCTGTGTTGCCCAGCAACAGCCCCAAAACATCACTGCTCTAGAGGAGATCTGCATGGAGGAATGGGCCAAAATACCAGCAACAGTGTGTGAAAACCTTGTGAAGACTTACAGAAAACGTTTGACCTCTGTCATTGCCAACAAAGGGTATATAACAAAGTATTGAGATAAACTTTTGTTATTGACCAAATACTTATTTTCCACCATAATTTGCAAATAAATTCATAAAAAATCCTACAATGTGATTTTCTGGATTTTGTTTCCTCATTTTGTCTGTCATAGTTGAAGTGTACCTATGATGAAAATTACAGGCCTCTCTCATCTTTTTAAGTGAGAGAACTTGCACAATTGGTGGCTGACTAAATACTTTTTTTCCCCACTGTATATACGTATGACAGTTGCAAAGTATATTAGTTAAGGGCACGAATCAAGCCACAATGTCTTCTGGAAAACCTGTATTGAATTTTCTGAAGTCCTGGTAATGTAATAGTAATTCAGCTGTATTCATTGTTTCTGTATTAATTGTAAATGTGGTGAATGTACCACTATTCACAGTAATGTCTGTAATGTCAGTTATGGCCAGATTTTCAAGTAAGATATGACTATAACAGCCTACAGTACTTTGGTTTCATATTTTAGGGAAGGTTTGGCACGAGGCTGTACAATGACGACTGACTGGGATTATGACTACCTGATCAAGCTCTTGTCGTTAGGGGACTCTGGAGTGGGGAAGACCACCTTCCTCTACAGGTACACCGACAACAAGTTCAACCGCAAGTTCACCACCACAGTGGGAATAGATTTCAGGGAAAAGAGAGTGGTGAGTCGTGATGCTTTACTTGTGTGTAGCCCATGACATTCCTTTCGAACATGTCATTCATGTTCAGTCATCCTTGCTCCACACCAGCTTCCAATGATAATGTGGTTATACAAATCGAATAGTAGGGGATCAACTCACAATTAAAATAGAACATTGGTAAAAATGTATTCCAGTGCCAAAGTGTATGCCTTTGGTCCCAGCTCTTGAGATGACACTTATTCTGCAACTTTCTTGTGTCTTTAGACGTATTTGGGGACTGGCTCTAATGGAACGACAGAGAAGACTTTTAAAGTGCACCTACAGCTCTGGGACACAGCAGGGCAAGAGAGGTAGGCCACAACAAGCAGACAGTACATGTGATATCTGAACTGTCCTGCTCTGCAAGTATTTCACATTTTATGGTATTTGCTGTTTTCCTAGGAGTATACTGTATTTAGAAATTCAAAGGCAATTTTGTAACATTGTTAGATTAGCATTTTCAATGGTATAATCCACATTCATAGCGTTACCAGTGTTTGAACATTGTTGTAATTGTATAAATTCCAGGTTCAGAAGTCTCACTACAGCCTTCTTCAGAGACGCAATGGGCTTCCTTCTTATGTTTGATCTGACCAATCAGCAGAGTTTTCTAAATGTCAGGAACTGGATGAGTATGTCTCAGCACACGTATCTGCCAAAGCACTTAGATCAATGTCAGCCTGTGTAAATCCATAGTTAGTTTGAATCATCCATTTAGTAGAGACTGTAAGTACAACACCACATTGATAGTGTATTTCACGTTGTATTTGGCATTATAGTAAGTTATCTCAATTTAGCAGGGTAGGTTACTGTTTGTGATTCAAATACTAACTTTCATATCCATCAGTAACTGGAATTTGTTTACCTCTTGTTGTGATTGTTCAGGTCAGCTACAGGCAAATGCCTATTGTGATAGTCCAGACATAGTCTTAGTTGGCACCAAAGCAGACCTCAAAGACCTGAGAGATGTACAAGGAAAACAAGCCCGGGACCTGGCGGACAGATATTGGTAAGTGAGATGGGTACCTGCTTGCTCAGGACAAAGTTCTGCTACCTCTGCGAAATGTGATCTGACCATTGGCACGGCTCTCTTCTTCCAGTGAAACTCCATGACCTGAGGATGTTTGAGTTCATACTTTTAGCACAACTGTAAAGCATTCGTACCGCTCTAGAGCGAATGCTCACTATTGTACTACTTCTGTTAATTCACCAGGAGGTTGAGTCAGTTAGCTACTACCAGCCACTCTATGGGTCCTCTTTAGCATCTTTAAAGGCCCAGCACAATCAAAAATGTGATTTCCTGTGTTTTATATATATTTCTATACTGAGGTTAGAATAATACTGTGAAATTGTGAAAGTTATTATATGGCCTTTTAGTTTAAGAGCTGTTTGAAAATACTGGCTGAAATTTCAGCCTGTTTAGGTGGGATGGAGATTTGGCCTGCCTGGTTAATTCACAAGGTGGTAAATGAGTTAATAGACCAATAAGAAAGAGTTCCAAACATCGCTGTCACTAAGGGCTAGTGATAAATTCCCCCCTCCCCACTCAGACAACTCCCAGACAGTCTGAGAAATTGCTCTTTGCTAAGAAGATATTTTTGCTTATTTCTGGCCATTTAAATTGAAAAGAATCACAGTAAGGTACTTAAATGTTACCCAGAATTGATTTGATATTGAGATACAAACGTCTGCATTAGACCTTTAAAATAAAAATGACCCTATTAGAAATAAACCACAATTTAACTGAACGTTGTGGCCTTTATCCATTCATTAATAATCACTATAATCAGTATAGTGTTCAGGTTAATAAGTCCCTCCCTTTCTCCCTAGTGTCCCCTATTTTGAGACGAGTAGTGCCACAGGGGATGAGGTAGACCAGGCAGTGACCACTCTGCTGGGCCTGGTGATGAAGCGCATGGAGCAGAGCACAGAGGGGCCTGTGTCAGAGGCTGCCAATGGGAGCGCAGTCATGAACAAAGTGGCTGAAACATCAACCAGCAGGAAGTGTGCCTGTTAGGTTATCAGCCACATTTCATGGACATGTGGCTGGCTGCATTCAGAATGAAGGACCATCCATTCAAATGTGTAACTATTGCATCATAGGAGTTTTATTACACATGGAAAGTTCAATTATCCCATACAGTATTTTAAGGATGTGTATTATCCTCTTATGGAATAATGTGTGTTTATTTTTGGATTGATAACTGCTGCACTGGCTATTTATTCCCAACCTGGTCAGTATAATTTTCCGAGTCTGTACATGTACTGTGCTGTATGTTAATGACTAGAAACAAGCAATATAACACACAATCCAGTTTTATAATATTGTAAAATGATTAAAAAGTAAATGAAAGCACCATGTGTAGATCTCAAGGCAATATTTGTAATTTGACTATGCTTTATGTGATTCTAAATTGATAAATACTACTCAAAAGTGTTTTAAGAAGAGTCATATGTAAAAAGTATGTTTTTTTTATTTGACACATTGAGGCATCGATGGAAGGAAAATGCATTTATAATTGACAATATATAATCCAAAACTGATTATGCAACAACTCATTCACAGTCATGGTTACATTTCTTATATATGAATGAGAAAAATCTATTATTGTGTTTCACAAACATAGATAGCAAAGTGCATTACAGGATCCATGAGTTCTACTGTATACGACAAGGAGCACATTTGGTACTAAGCTTAATTATTACTGGAACTAAATTGTCATGCACATTTAGGAAAGTATAGAAAATGTTTAGAGGTCATAAGTACTGACAGAAAAAAATATTAAATAGGTTTTTAAGAATAAATCCTGTCATTTTAAATACAATTAATGTCAGTTTTACCAATATTTGCCTTTTGACATGAAAATGGCTGGCTGCTTTGATGACTTATCAGTTTGTTCTTATCAAATAAATACATGCAAGCACAAACTTGGGGTGATTTGCAATCCCGGATTCTGTTAGTACCATTCCTTTTGAACACAAACGCGTGTGCACACACATTACTACACACACATTACTACACACACATTACTACACACACATTGGACATTTTGCTCTAAGGAAATGTGGGGGAGAATACATTCTCTTCATTTATGTGAGTAGTACTGTAGTTTTCTTTGGTGATGATCAGTACATGGAAGCATTTAAAGGAGGACATTCATAGAGGCATTATAATTCAACAACAGAACCCATTAGACAAGACATAAAAGGCAAATATACCACACAACTACACAAGTGTTTTCTATGTCAGGAAATCATTTGACAACACATCAAATAAAAAACATAAATTGAATGAAATATATTGTTGCACATTGGTTGCCATACTTAAGCCAACATTTTAAATCACGTCACATTCAGATAAATTAGTATCTCTTGTTTTAATGGGCTTTCTTTGGTGTATTTACTTTTAAGAAATAAACATGAGTGAAAATATAAATCTAATTTAATCTAAAATCGAATCTACATGACCAGGGTATGGACTAAGAGTAAACTACTACCTAACAAACTAATGGCACATTCGTATCATATATTTGTGTCATAATAATGATGACAGATAGTACTATGATGGGACAACAAACTGGTCTGTTCTAAAATACTTCTGTGAGCATGACACCCATGGTCGATGTAATGCTGAGTAACTTGTCTTTTAAAAGTACCAATAATATGGTTCATGAGCATAGTAAATATGAACTCATAAGCAAAATATGTTTTAAGGTAAATTCCTAAGATTTTCTACCCCTGCTCATAAGGGCAATCCCATATCTATGTACACTATGACGCAACCATCTGTCTAATAAATACAGCCAAGTTGTGGTGTTTTTCACCAACCTCACCTCCTTCCCAATGTGAGCATGTGCTGTGAGTCATCATGTGGCTATCATATGGTACCGTTTGAGCAAAGTCATTGTACAGACATCAATGGTTAAATCCTGAAAGCTACAGTACCAATCCATACCCAATCCTCTAACATAGTGGAGCTTGACTTGAGACAGTATATGTTGCATGTAACATTTTGTTGAGGAGAGTAAATATAATCTAGAGATATAAAAATAAAGTTACATTAGTTCTTTAACTGTCAGAAAGGTAAAACAAAGAATTTTGGTCCCAGTGGTTTGATAGGAATTTAAAACAACTTTCATACAAAGTTTCTGGTGATATTTCAATTAGAATAACAGCACAAATAATTTGTTAGTTTCTTACATGCAGTGCCTTTCAATAGTGTATCATGCTCTTTGTACAAGATGCTACAATTATTCAACAAAACTTAATTTCTCTGGTTTATGTCTCAAAAGTCAACGTAATGTATACACTGAGTGTACAAAACATTATGAACACCTTCTCTTTCCATGACATAGACTGAACAGGTGAATCCAGGTGAAAGCTATGATCCTTTATGCCACTTGTTAAATCCACTTCAATCAGATCAGCGTAGATGAAGGAGGCAGGTTTAAGAAGGAGTTGTAAGCCTTGAGACAATTGAGACAACATTAGGAACGTGTTCTTAAAGTTTTGTACACAGTGAATGTGGCAGGAAGCAAAACATTTCCCTGTGTTGATACATGGGTCATAACATGAGTGATGTGTTCAGCGTTTGACTAAAACAAAAATGGGGTTACGGTATGCATCCCACAATGTAAAGACTGGTTGGTGAAATCCCTTCTACCTTTAGCACCATGATGTTCAATGGTATTTTGAAAATAGATAGAGTGGAAGTCATATGAAACTAAAACAGAATTCTGACACTTTTTCTAAATGTTTTGTTCAATTAACAATTCTTAATCGGGATGACAACAACAATATATATACTTTAAAGTGTACTGTAACTAAGCTCATTCTATGGCTTGGTGTTGGAATGTAGATTATTCATTCGCAAATTTAAATATTACCAGCGCTATCACCAGAATCTCTAGTAAAATAGTGGGACTATGGCTATCGCTACAGTATCTTTATCTATATAGGGCAGCAATTACATACATTAAGGGGCATTGTAAACAAATCTCACTGCTACAGTAGTTAGCAGTGCAGTGTGCTGGCTGGGCCCATTGTCTGTCTGCTGGCACCTGTGGTAGTTCACTGTATGCTAAAAAGGGACGGAAAATAGACAGTGTGTCTGTTTGCACCTCAGTGGGAGCATTTGAATCTGATTTAAAAAAAATAACATTCCTTCTCTCAACTCCTTCCCTGAGACTAAGCAGTGATATCAAAAGAACAATCAAATCCCTTTGAAATAAGGCTATAGCCTAATAATAATTATGCCCCCCACCTCACCCCTACATTCTGGAGAAAAACATTTGTTTGGAAATAGTGATTATATTTCATAAAATGTATGTGTTTTATTGATCTATTTATCCACACAATTATGATAGCTATGCAAATAATGTGATGTGAAATATTGTATGATAAGTACTATGATAGTGTGACATAATATATTCAGCATAACATACATCATAACAACATCATCAACCAGTAATCCACATTTGAAATACTGTGCCATGTTCCTAAAGTGTGAAGATGCAGTGGTGGTATGATGGTGTGTTTCTGGAGTGAAAGAGTAATACGTCTTACTACTAAATCATGCATTGTCTGCTTCGAGTCGCAAAATATATTACGTGAGCGCAAGGTCAGCTGCTGTGTTGGAGCGCCACCAAATTAATTTCTTGACGCCCTGTCACCCAGGCTGGAATGTCTAAGAACAGTGTGAAAGGCTCAGCTTGGTCACACCTTCTCCATGCATCTTGTAAAGCAGCTTAAACTCACTGGGCAGCTGGTGGGTCTCCTGCCACTTGGTGGTGAACTTGGTTCCTTTCTTGTCATAGTAGTGGTAGGGCAGCTCCTTGCCTGTGTTGGGATCCCAGCCGAAGGGCCAGAAGCCATACAGATGGATCTCCTCACACATGGCCGATGCCAGAGTGTACATGAGGATACCAGTGCTGAGTCGCTTCGGGGACAGGTTCTTGGTCTTCCAATATCTATGGGAAATAAGTAAACACTTTTTAGGACAATGAAGTGTTCGACAGATGGCAAAAAAGACAGTCAAAAATAAATAATAAGGAATAAGGTTTTGAAGTGTCTGTCCTACATCTAAGAGATATAAGAAAGTATATTTGCTTTTTTGGCACATAACTACCTCCATTAGGGTGCATCAAATTTGAATGGGAAATTTTAATTTCAAAATATCAATTTGGCTGGCATTGCATTTTGTTCAAATTAACATAAAAATGACTTTTGCAAAGTTTTGAGGAATTCCATTGAGATTTAGGGGTGCCACCTAACACATGAACTTGGGCGAAATTTCAAAAATTGTGAATTTTTTTGTCTAATTGCCATAAGGTTGACCTGGAAATGTTGAGTACAGTTAACTTTTATACAGTAATATGTTCTATAGGGTTATCAAAGTAAAAGTTCTTTGTTTGCCCTTTGGGCAACTTGGGCATTTCTCAGAATTCAACTTTCAAGATTCTCCATTCATTTGTCCTATAGAGGTCAATGGGACATGTTCACGTGGCCTTACCCTGAATTTTGTGCAGCAGTGATGGATGTCGGACACACATATAAAGTTTAATTGACTTTATTGTTAAACACAAGGGGCGATACTGACACACTTAAAAGAACAACCCTCTCTAGTGGCTAACTCACTGGCAACTAACAGGGCCTAATGGTAAGAGCTGACACTAACTAAACTTCAAACTTAATTGCTCAGTCTGTGTCAGAGTCTGCTCCACTGAGCAACATCACCAGGGAGAAAGAGGGAGGAAATTGAACCTGAACTCTGAACCTAGCCAGTGCGTCTCCCCCAAGATATGTCTCCCCACCCGCCACCCAAGAGTAACTGTCCTATTCAGGGATTAGCTTGCGTTTGCAGCGAAGGTTTGGCTGTTGGTTGCGGTCATGTTCAACTGCCTGCAGCACATTCTGCAGGTGCTGCTCCTTCCTTGCCACTGCGACGAAGTCGGATGTGAGCTTGACGCCACGCTCGGCACAGTCATTGACCACGTTCATTGCACGTACATTGACCTCACTTTTTTTGAACGCAGTATTGGTCGCCCATTCCTTCACATTGAGAGACATAAATTCTGGATCAATGTGCAGCTGGTGCATCCCAAATCAGCAATCCTTATTGGCGAGGTCAGCCAAGCTGGTGGTTGGCAAGAGGGTGGGGAATTTTGGCTTGCCAAAGCCAGTGCCAAAGCGCTGCTCAGGGATGTGCATGGGGAGATCAGCGGGCTTGTGCTCCAAGATCGCTCTGGCAAGTGCACGCTTGTCATCATTGGGCACCTTGCTGCTGAAGAGAGCCAGGGTAGCATCTCACCTGTCAGGTACCAGCGATGCCTCTCCAGCGCCTTGATCGCTGATGCTGCAATGCCCTCATCTACAGCCTTGTATGCCTGCAGGTGGTGGTAGTGTCAGGTCATTCCAGGCAGCATCTACAGCTTTCGCAGGTCAACCACCACTTTGCATAGATGTGTGTAATGAAAATGGCAAATGCCCGAATCTTCGGCACCTGCTGCCGTGTGGTGATTGTGCCCTGGGAAGCAACGCGATGTGCTGCTCCATCAAAGCCAGCTTGAGAGTATAGAGCAGCTTGGCCATCCATCGTGCCTTGTGGAGTGCTCCCGGTCGTTGGAAGCTCACTGCGGTCTGCTCTTCACGATCTGCATCCAGAAACACAAGACACAGCTGCACAAACTCATGGTAGTCACCTCGCTTGTGGTCAGTGACTTCTTTGCGCACCTGACAAGTTCAGCATGTAAATTGCCCAGGAGTGGTTGCTCGGTGTTGCCAGGAATGTAGCGGGACCATTGGCTGCTGGATTCTTGTGGTAACAGGTTACATTTCTCTCTCAGGACGTGTGAACAAGGTAACCTCTGGCGGCGTGATGACTCCACCTTCAGGTCTGTGAAAACCTGGTTCAGGAGGACCTCACCAATGTGGTGCCGCACCCAGACCAAAGCAGTGGTCGGCCCAGTGAGAGCTGTATGGCAATGCAGGCTGCTGTGAGATGGCCGGTGTTTGACACAGTGGTGTCAAATGCCATGTTGACAACCTGGTCAGCGCAGCACCAGTCCTGCAGCAACTTGCATGTCAACCGGGCAATGATCACTCCACATGCCTCATTGGTCTGCTTCTTATACGCCGGGACACCAAGCAGTTTCAGCCGCTCTGCATCTCCAACCACCACTGTCAGACGCTCCTCCAACTGGCGCACATTGCTGAGCATTGGTGTTAACTTGCTGTCCCAGTGTAGGGTGCACAATGGAGGTGGTGTCCACTGCTTGTGCTGTTCCTCACAGATTGTCTCCAGCACTTGGCGTCTTGCTCGGTCAGCTGTTGCATAAGATGCAGAGAGATGTGTACATTCACCACCTGACTCTGCAACAAGGCCACGAGTGAAGGCAGCCTGTTGCATTGGTGACATCTTCAACCTTGTAGCCAGTGACACGACACTTGGTCGGCTAAGGATGTCATGTGGAATGAAGACGTTTGTTCCAGTCTTCTTATGCTTGTGGGATGGTTCGCCCTCAGATGGTGGATAGACTGTGTTCGTATCCTCCTCTGACTCCTCATCACTCTCCGACTCCAAGCTGGACATTGCCGTCACCTCCTCCAGCTCCTTTTCACAGCGGGACTGTCTGGCTGCTGCGGCAATAATACATACCCAACACAGAAAGATCACCTCAAACAGAAAGATCACCTCAGTTTTCTTGAGCTGTAGCATTGTTTACCTCAGATCTCCATGGCGACCATTGAGCACTGTTAATCACTTTATCCAACAAAAACAGATGTGCGGAGGCACCCCTAAATCATCATGTACTGGAAAAATATTTTGCATGTGTTGTTTCTACATATATTGGAACACTTTTAGCACCCAGCCATATCAAAATTCAAGAATTGTGTTTTTTGATGCACCCTAACCTCCATACTTCCATCCGTTACCTTCAGACAAGTCCATGACACTTGTGTGGGTTATAGAGCAAAACTGAAAGTCTACCCTTTCCATAGTGGGGTCATATAAGTTTTGTAAACCAAACTGTTTGGACGCTACAGACGTTTTCATGAAAAGACAGATTTTTGGTATGTCTCATGGGTTGACAAACACATCTGTAGCTCGGCCACCTTCCGGATATGTCTAGCTTAAACTGACGGATTTTGATGGAGTTTGATGGAGTAACAATGGTGTCTGAAAGTGAGAACAAAACCACCACTGACAGTTCTGATTCTCAGAACTCTGGCACAACAAAATCAGTCGCTCCATACTCACTTGTTGACATCCTGCATGATGTTTCCCGGCCAGGCCAGCTCGATTTTCAGCTGCCCCTTGTGCTCAACAAAGAAGTCCACCAGGGTCCGTGTGACGGTGGCCGAGGTGTGGAGGAAAAATGCAGGGATCCACAAAATGGCCCCCTCCAGCTTCTTCAGGTTGAGGAAGAAGTTGTTGCGGTCCTGGATGGTCAAAAGGTTGTTGTAGTACCTCTCCAGGATGCTGGGGTTAAAGGTGGTGAGGTTGGTCTTCCGGCCCACATCCTTGTAGTAGGAGTCGGTAGGGGCGAAGTTGCAGCGGAAGATAAAGTCGGCGCTGTCGATCTCTGGCCCACAATGACTACCAGTCAGGATCCCACTGTTACCCACCACGGCACACACGTTGTAGTGCTTGTTCTGGATGGGTGAAGCATCAGGAAGCAGTGACTTCAGGTTGTTGCTTATAGAGAAGACATACTTGTGACTGGAGTAGTCGAAGTGCATCAGCTGGCCGACGCGCACACCATTCTTGGTGAGGGAGAAGTTGTTGGCCACATCAATGTAATGGAAGATCTCTTTCCTGAAAAGTAGTAAACAGATCAAAATGTCAGCTCACAGCTGCTGTTTCAACAAAATGCATTGTTATGTAGCCAACTGCAAACGACAAATAAACTGAAATGTTCTACTAAACACATAAAAAGTATTATTTAAACCGAACACTCCATTAAAAACAAAATGTTTCTACAGATTATTACAGAGATCCCACATAATAATAATACCTTTGCTGATAAAAAGCTGTCCTATTGAATTTCCATTTGGACGGTTTCCCTTGCAGCTCCTCATTCAGAGCATTGGTTAATGGGATGAAGGACGGGTCCAGGAAATTCATGGCAAACTGTGACCTGAGCAGAAAAGGGTTTTCCTTAGTAAAGACACTATTCATATTGTCAGCATTATTGTCAGCATATTGTCAGCATGTCCAAGCCCACTCATTGCACGCATTAATGTGTGGGCTTGTAACAGTATAGGCACAATAACAGCATGCAGCACCTTGGACAGTTCTCTTGATTAAAATTGGGCTACTGATGGAGCAATGATATTTAGCGAAATATATATATACAGTGGGGAAAAAAAGTATTTAGTCAGCCACCAATTGTGCAAGTTCTCTCACTTAAAAAGATGAGAGAGGCCTGTAATTTTCATCATAGGTACACTTCAACTATGACAGACAAAATGAGGAAACAAAATCCAGAAAATCACATTGTAGGATTTTTTATGAATTTATTTGCAAATTATGGTGGAAAATAAGTATTTGGTCAATAACAAAAGTTTATCTCAATACTTTGTTATATACCCTTTGTTGGCAATGACAGAGGTCAAACATTTTCTGTAAGTCTTCACAAGGTTTTCACACACTGTTGCTGGTATTTTGTCCCATTCCTCCATGCAGATCTCTTCTAGAGCAGTGATGTTTTGGGGCTGTCGCTGGGCAACACGGACTTTCAACTCCCTCCAAAGATTTTCTATGGGGTTGAGATCTGGAGACTGGCTAGGCCACTCCAGGACCTTGAAATGCTTCTACGAAGCCACTCCTTCGCTGGTCGGGCGGTGTGTTTGGGATCATTGTCATGCTAAAAGACCCAGCCACGTTTCATCTTCAATGCCCTTGCTGATGGAAGGAGGTTTTCACTCAAAATCTCACGATACATGGCCCCATTCATTCTTTCCTTTACACGGATCAGTCGCCCTGGTCCCTTTGCAGAAAAACAGCCCCAAAGCATGATGTTTCCACCCCATGCTTCACACTAGGTATGGTGTTCTTTGGATGCAACTCAGCATTCTTTGTCCTCCAAACACGACGAGTTGAGTTTTTACCAAAAAGTTCTATTTTGGTTTCATCTGACATTCTCCCAATCCTCATCTGGATCATCCAAATGCTCTCTAGCAAACTTTAGACGGGCCTGAACATGTACTGGCTTAAGCAGGGGGACACGTCTGGCACTGCAGGATTTGAGTCCCTGGCGGCGAGTGTGTTACTGATGGTAGGCTTTGTTACTTTGGTCCCAGCTCTCTGCAGGTCATTCACTAGGTCCCCGTGTGGTTCTGGGATTTTTGCTCACCGTTCTTGTGATCATTTTGACCCCACGGGGTGAGATCTTGCGTGGAGCCCCAGATCGAGGAAGATTATCAGTGGTCTTGTATGTCTTCCATTTCCTAATAATTGCTCCCACAGTTGATTTCTTCAAACCAAGCTGCTTACCTATTGCAGATTCAGTCTTCCCAACCTGGTGCAGGTCTACAATTTTGTTTCCGGTGTCCTTTGACAGCTCTTTGGTCTTGGCCATAGTGGAGTTTGGAGTGTGACTGTTTGAGGTTGTGGACAGGTGTCTTTTATACTGATAACAAGTTCAAACAGGTGCCATTAATACAGGTAATGAGTGGAGGACAGAGGAGCCTCTTAAAGAAGTAGTTACAGGTCTGTGAAAGCCAGAAATCTTGCTTGTTTGTATGTGACCAAATACTTATTTTCCACCATAATTTGCAAATAAATTCATAAAAAATCCTACAATGTGATTTTCTGGATTTCTTTTCCTCATTTTGTCTGTCATAGTTGAAGTGTACCTATGATGAAAATTACAGGCCTCTCTCATCTTTTTAAGTGAGAGAACTTGCACAATTGGTGGCTGACTAAATACTTTTTTTCCCCACTGTATATATATATATATATATATATATATATATATATATATACATTTTGGGGGCAAAAACCTACTGTCAATGATTATACAGTTTAATTGTCATTAAAAATTAAATGTAAGGCTAATTGACGCAGGGGTTGGCATTAGATTAGGCTACTTCCGCTTGCAGAGGAATTATTATTTATTTTGATTATTTATTCAGGCCCTGATTCCTCTAATACAGTTGGCCATATAATACCATAGCCTACAGAACAATCTGGACATAATCAATCACAATGATTACGTTGGCGTGCGCCTTGTCAGAGTAAAATAATACACATATTATCGGACCATTTCACGATCTTTACATGCGTCATATCAAAATAAAAAATGATGAGCTTCCAAATCTTGGTTTAGCCTACTCACCGAAATCCTGCGTGGAACATTATCCGTGGTCCTCCCATATTGTCATTTTTTGTGGAAGAGAAGATGCTGTCCTTTCTAATGGACACATAACTTATTAAGGATAAAATGAGAAGAGCAACCATCAATATGACCAGACCCAGGGCGTTTGCGATGCGGACCATCTTGGAGCGTTTTCATTCCTTGAAGAACAGCGATGGAAATGTGCCAGCCTTCATCACCTCGATTCTAGGTGTTGATTTTGGCTATACATATTGACATTATGATACAAATTAAACATGCTTTCCAATGTAAAATGGACGGCAAATATGCAATGTGGTTGAAATGGCAGTTAGCGATTTGTCTTCGTGCACTCACATCATCCCAGGTGCCTTGCCTTGCCTTCGCACTGAACTACAAATTCTCTCCAGGCAGCCAGATTAATGTCATTAGGGCGATGCATCTGAAATTCACGTAAATGTATCAATCCAGCAACATTCTCACCGGTCTCTGCTACGCAACCTCTCCCCATTAAATCATTTCACATATTCCGGTGCAAATGGAGAAGTGTTTGTTGAGCCCAGATGAAAATACGACTAAAAGTGTCATGGCTGTATTACACCTCCGTGGTTTAGAGATGGGAATAATAAACTTAATGTGTTATGCATACCATCGAATATTACTTGCTGACTGTACAAAATACTGTATCACATAATATTTTGCAAATGTGGAAGCCTGATCACCATCTGAATAAGGGATGTCCCTACCAATACTAAAGTACATCTCATTAACAGTAGAATATCCGTTTAAAGGACCAATGCAGCCGTTTTTTTCTCGATAACAAATCATTTCTGGGTAAAAATTAAGTACTATACTGTGATTGTTTTCAATTGAAATTGTCAAAAAGAAACAAAAATAGCTTTTCAGCAAAGAGCAATTTCTCAAGCAATAATTTCCTACGACTGTCTGGGCATGGTCTGAGATAAAGGGGAAAAATAGTTGTTATTGGCAGAGAGGTTAGGAACTCATTTCTTATTGGTCTTTATCTAATTTACTATAAGCAGGCCAAAACTCCATGCACCAAAACAGGCTGACATTTTCAAACAGCTCTTACACTGAAAGGGCATTATCATGTTCACAGTATTATTTCAACCTCTTGACTTTTCCCGAATTTTATCACGATACAGCCTTATTGTAAAATTGATTAAATAAAAAATAGTCCTCATCAATCTATACACAATACCCAATAATGACGAAGCGAATATTCTTTTGCAAATATATAAAAAATAAAAAACAGAAATACCTTATTTAGTATTCAGACCCTTTGCTATGAATTTCGAAAATTGAGCTCAGGTGCATCCTGTTTCCATTGATCATCCTTGAGATGTTTCTACAACTTGATTTGAGTCCACCGGTGGTATATCCAATTGATTGGACATGATTTGGAAAGGCACACACCTGTCTATATAAGGTCCCACAGTTGACAGTGCATGTCAGAACGAAAACCAAGCCATGAGGTCGAAGGAATTGGCCCTAGAACTCTGAGACAGGATTGTGTCGAGGCACAGATCTATAGAAGGGTACCAAAACAATTCTGCCGCATTGAAGGTCCCCAAGAAAACAGTGGCCTCCATCATTCTTAAATGGAAGAAGTTTGGAAGCACCAAAACTCTTCCTAGAGCTGGCCACCTGGCCAAACTGAGCAATCGGTAGAGAAGGGCCTTGGTCAGGGAGGTGACCAAGAACCCAATGGTCACTCTGACAGAGCTCCAGTGCTCCTCTGTGGAGATGGGAGAAACTTCCAGGACAACCATCTCTGCAGCACTCCACCAATCAGGTCTTTATGGTAGAGTGGCCAGACGGAAGCCACTCTTCAGTAAAAGGCACATGACAGCCTGCTTGGAGTTTGCCAAAAGGCACCTAAAGGAATCTCAGACCATGAGAAACAAAGTTCTCTGGTCTGATGAAACCAAGATTGAACTCTTGGGCCTGAATGTCAAGCGTCACGTCTGGAGGAAACCTGGCACCATCCCTACGGTGAAGCATGGTGGTGGCAACATCATGCTGGGGGGATGCTTTTCACTGGCACGGACTGGGAGACTAGTCAGGATCAAAGGAAAGATGAACGGAGCAAAGAACAGAAAGATCCTTGATGAAAACCTGCTCCAGAGTGCTCGGGACCTCAGACTGGAGGCAAAGGTTCACCTTCCAACAGGACAGTGACACTAAGCACACAACCAAGACAACGCAGGAGTGGCTTCGGGACAAGTCTCTGAATGTCCTTGAGTGGCCCAGCCAGAGCCCGGACTAGAACCTGAGCGAACATCTCTGGAGAGACCAGAAAATAGCTGTGCTGTGACGCTCCCCATCCAACCTGACAGAGCATGAGAGGATCTGCAGAAAAGAATGGGAGAAACTCCCCAAATACAGTAGTGCCAGGCTTGTAGTGTCATACACAAGAAGACTCGAGGCTGTAATCGCTGCAAAAGGTGCTTCAACAAAGTACTGAGTAAAGGATCTGAATACTTATGTACAGTTGAAGTCAGAAGTTTACATACACCTTAGCCAAATACATTTAAACTCAGTTTCACAATTCATGCCATTTAATCCTAGTAAAAATGACCTGTCTTAGGTCAGTTAGGATCACCACTTTATTTTAAGAATGTGAAATGTCAGAATAATAGTAGAGAGAATGATTTATTTCAGCTTTTATTTCTTTCATCACATTCCCAGTGGATCAGAAGTTTACATACACTCAATTAGTATTTGGTAGCATTGCCTTTAAATGGTTTAACTTGGGTCACACGTTTCAGGTAGCCTTCCACAAGCTTCCCACAATAAGTTGGGTGAATTTTGGCCCATTCCTCCTGAAAGAGCTGGTGTAACGGAGTCAGGTTTGTAGGCCTCCTTGCTCGCACACGCTTTTTCAGTTCTGCTCACAAATTTTCTATAGGATTGAGGTCAGGGCTTTGTGATGGCCACTCCAATACCTTGACTTTGTTGTACTTAAGCAATTTTGCCACAACTTTGGAAGTATGCTTGGGGTCATTGTCCATTTGGAAGACCCATTTGCGACCAAGCTTTAACTTCCTAACTGAAATCTTGAGATGTTGCTTCAATATATCCACATAATTTTCCTCCCTCATGATGCCATCTATTTTGTGAAATGCACCAGTCCCTCCTGCAGCAAAGCACCGCCACAACTTGATGCTGCCACACCCGTGCTTCACGGTTGGAATGGTGTTCTTCGGCTTGCAAGCGACCCCCTTTTCCTCCAAACATAACGATGGTCATTATGGCCAAACAGTTCTATTTTTGTTTCATCAGACCAGAGGACATTTCTACAAAAAGTACGATCTTTGTCCCCATGTGCAGTTGCAAACCGTAGTGTGGCTTTATGGCGGTTTTGTAGCAGTGTCTTCTTCCTTGCTGAGCGGCCTTTCAGGTTATGTCGATATAGGACTTGTTTTACTGTGGATATAGATACTTTTGTACCTGTTTCCTGCAGGAACTTCACAAGGTCCTTTGCTGTTGTTCTGGGATTGATTTGCACTTTTCACACCATAGTACGTTCATCTCTAGGAGACAGAACGCGTCTCCTTCCTGAGCGGTATGAAGGCTGCGTGGTCCCACGGTGTTTATACTTGCGTACTATTGTTTGTACAGATGAACGTGGTAGCTTCAGGCGTTTGGAAATTGCTCCCAAGGATGAACCAGACTTGGGAGGTCTACAATTTCTTTTCTGAGGTCTTGGCTGATTTCTTTTGATTTTCTCATGATGTCAAGCAATGAGGCACTGAATTTGAAGGTAGGCCATGAAATACATCCACATGTATACCTCCAATTGACTCAAATAATGTCAATTAGCCTATCAGAAGCTTCTAAAGCAATGACATCATTTTCTGAAATTTTCCAAGCTGTTTAAAGGCACAGTCAACTTAGTGTATGTAAACTTGACCCACTGGAATTGTGACACAGTGAATTATACGTGAAATAATCTGTCTGTAAACAATTGTAGGAAAAATTACTTGTGTCATGCACAAAGTAGACGTCCTAACTGACTTGCCAACACTATAGTTTGTTAACAAGAAATTTGTGGAGTGGTTGAAAAACGACTTTTAATGAGTGTATGTAAAACTTCCGACTTCAACTGTAAATGTGATATTTCCGAGTGCACTTTATAAAGTACAGGAAAATCACTGACTGCACTGGGCCTTAACAGTAAAAGGGAATACACAACAGGGTTTAAAAATGTTAATCCTTTTATTTGCAGGGTTCTTTTTTCCAAGCAAACATGGTTTGTTTATAACAACGTTGATATACAGTAACATAAAATGGCTTATTCACAAAGAATGATAAAACGTTCACTTTTTTAAAAATAATTTCTTATACAAGTTATGTAAATGTGTTATTAATTTACATATAAATATTTTGCACGTGTACTGAATCAACAATCACCATCATTCTCTAACAGAATCCCACTGACATACAAGTCACTATTAATAGAAGTATCATCCTGCATATAATCTCACAAACACATTACAATAACATGGTGAATTGGCAACTACTACATTAATACTATTCTATAAAACCGGTAAAACTTGCACAATGTACCGATGTTTGGTATTTCCCATTGATTGAACAGTTAAGTGTGCGGGACGGACATCCTAGGAAGAAAATAATTTTGCCATTGTGCTTAAAGGGATAGTACACCTAAATGACATACTGTATTGGTTTCCTTACCCTGTCTATGGGCAAGGTATGACAGCAATCCATGCTTTGGTTTAGCATCCCTAGCAGTGTTTCCACATGCTAAAGTTTTAGCATTTGTGGAACAAATCTAATATTGTATTTTTCATGCAAAATGTTCAAAACATCTAGAAGTGAATTTCTTGAGCTTCATAATCAATTTGAGATACTTTTGTATGATTTGGAGTAGATGCTCGAAAACTGCTAATACCGATGACTTGAATGGGATTTGTGCCACAAATGCTCAAATGTTAGCATGTGGAAACAGTGCCAGGGAAACTAAACCAAAGCATGGATTGCTGCCATACCTTGTGCATAGACTGCTTATTACACAGGTAAGGAAACTAATGTCATTTTGTAATTTGGGTGAACTATCCCTTTAATGGCAACTGGAATGTGTCAAGTTTGGACATCGATTGACACCAGGAACATATTTAAAAGGCATTTAAAGATCTTATTGCCAGTCAGCTGCCAAGATATTGCAATTTAAATTCCACTTAGATCTTATCTAAAATCATAACGAAAGTTTTAAAACTGCACACGGATTAACACAGGCACTTGGTAGAGCCTGTCGTTCAGTATTTCCAGAATACATACGTATGTAGCAGAGGTGGTTTGTTGAATACGCTCCCGTGATCAGTAAACTTACTTTGGACGGGAAGATTTGTTAGCTTCCACACCTAGGCTTTAGCTCAGAGGTCTAACAAGGTGGGCAGGCCAACTCGAGTTAGATACCCATCTGTCACACATACTGTATAGTAATTAACAGAAATGTTTTACGAACGACAAGGAAAGTTACATTTAGGGAAAAGTTACAGATAGCACCCTGGTTACATATACAATCTATTTTAAGAATTTAATCTCATCAAAAAGAGAGGAGTATCATTTTCTGCCAAGGTTGCAAAACTCTGAAGGGAAGAAGGCTCCCTCTGCGTCACTGCTAGGAGAGCCGCACAGGCTGTCCTCTTCACAGCTCATGTCCTCACAGGAATCCTCACTAAATATACGCAGGGGAGAACAGATGTAATCATTACGATCTTCAGATTAGTGAGTTAACTTTTCTTTCTTCCCTGAAACATCATAGCAATGTAGAAGTGATGTGGTCCATTATGTTGCAGTTCAATTCAATAATTAGCCTTTATGTTCACACACAGTAGCTCTAATGTAATCAAATGTTATTATATTATTAAACAGTGAAGTGCATTAAAAGGGACTGTTTGCTTACCTCTCACTTTCATCCCAGCTGCCCTCTGGAATAGTTGGCAGTTCAGGGACACTGAAGTGATTAGCGTGCAAATTTTGGGCGGTTCGTCTGGACACGATCCACACCAGTTTTTTGTTGTCTGGTTTGTTACATTCACTTGAGCTGTACTCAGTCATGCATTTGGCCACGAGTCCCCTCCAGTAGAGTAACTCACTGTCAACAATCTGTGAAGGGTACAGGAAACATCTGAGAGGCTGGCGGAAAACATAAATATAATAAATACATATAAATAAATAAGAGTAGTCATCCAAGCCAGAAGGTGCTAGTTTCCATGTAGCATGTTGTCAGAGGACTTCACTTGTTCAGTGCCAGGGTAAATCTACTGTATAATGTCAGTGTCAGCCTCAATGGGTCTTTGTATTATAACAATATAATAACTGTCATTGGTCACAACACCGCCATATCATACTGAGGGCTCTGTAAGTAAACTATATAATACCTTTAGGTGCCTTTGGAGTTCTTGGACAATTTCCAACATGGCAAGAGACTGGAGGGCATCAAATTCCTGAGTAATGACAGACAGTGCCAGCACCGATGGCTGAAGAAAAAAATGAAAAAACGTATCAGTCCTACAACTCAAAGTTAACATTCTTGTCATTTAAAAGTGTATTGGCCTGAGAATAATTCTTACTTTTGCTTTAGAGAAAATAAGCTGGCATAAGCAGGCTTTTAGCTGGGCTTCCAGTCTCCCAATGCTTGGGATCTCCCTCCTTAAAATAAAAGGGAACTCTCATGTGATCCTCATGTCAACTGATCATTAGGATATCAACTTTACAGCTTCTAGCCATTGGAAAAATACATCACTGATGACATAACGCGAAAAGTGATCAATTGAGAAACAAAGTGCTCACCTTTCTGATGTTAGTGATACAATGACAGCATGGTATAAGTGTAAAAAGGTTAAGGCTGTGATGGCTTTGAGCTCCAAGTTGAGTTTTTCAGAGATGATCTTCTCCATTCGGCTGAGGTCAGAAACAGTGAACTTGCTTTGGCTGATGCGGATGAGTTCATGGGTCGGTGAAATGTTGCACTCGTCCTCAACCATTTTGGCAGCAATATGGAGACAGGAGACTCCAATGCAGGGCAGGTGCTTAGGTTGGACCTGTGAACATACCATTATAGTGATACATTAGTCAGCATTAATGGGCTACTATAATAGAGTTCTATTATAATTAAAAACGAAATAAAAGGCATGCAAATTTACATAACGTAAACAACAACACAGGTATCAAACAATAATAAACAAAATGCATACAATATGACAATTATGTAGAATATTCAGTATGACCACATCACAAAACAAATATTTAAAATACACACCTTCATAATGCCCAAGAACCTATCCAGTAGATTGACAGCTAGGACAAATGTCTGGGTGCTGAAACCAAAGAAACTGGTCAGGCTCCACAGGTCTTCAACTTTGGCATTTCTGCATTTTGCAGAGACTCCATTGTGATTCTGAAAATGAATGTTAAATACCACAACAAAACATCAAAATAGCACATCAAAACACTACTGAAAGGTAAGTACAGTATATAGAACTGGGTCACTTGGTTAGCAATACCGACCTCTGCTGCAGACTCCATTATATTGAGGCCAGTTTCCCTCGGTAAAAAGTCTGCTTCTTGAGCAATGTATGACTTTAGCTCTTTGACAAGCCAACATGTTTCATTGTCAAGGTCTTGAAGATCCTGCATCCTGAAAAAACAATTCAATGGTAAAATTTCCCTCAGAGAAAGGGGGACTGTTTTACCCCACCCACAGGGTGTCAAATGTCAATGGCAGCCACCCATAATCATAGCTAGCTAGATTGCTAGCTATGTATTGCAATAGGCCCAATACAATTCTTAAAAACGAAAAGCATAGCATTATTGATAATTAAGTATGCGAGCACAGACGGTTGCTGTTAACTAAAAATGTTAACTAAAAATGATTAGTGACAGGCAAAGGAGTTGAAAAATAAAAACAACTCTATACAACTTTATACAAAAGCTAAACACAACTGAAAATAATCAGCAATAATATTTGGTTCAGATTAGATTTTGTATCCTTTATATAACACTTAAGCATGACCATCTGTCAACATGTGCCTTTGAAATGCTTGGAATTGGTCATTTCAAGTCATTGTGAAAATGCCCATCATCTGAAAAGGTTCAGAGTTATCTGATTTAAGTGCACAATTTCACACATCTCTGAGTTGACATGCTCAATATTGTACGGTTGAGAATACAATCAGAACTCTATTTCACGTTTTACATTTGATCCAACTATTTCAGTCAGGAAATCATCAGTTGCTGGGATTCATAAGTATTTTTCAATTTTCACTTGCCCTGCGCCATGAAGCTGTCGGCGGTAGGTCAGATTTATGCTGCAGAATAGAGCTCGCCAGTTTATAGTCCTAAAAAAGGAAATTAAACCTCTGGTTCTTTCAGCCATTCCTATGGGGGAAATTAATGGGGAAAGGCTGGGTTTTTGGGATAAACAGCAAAAAAAAGGTCTGAGGTTAACACAGGCTTAGAAGATCTTATATGTTTTGTTCTATGAGATAATATCAGTCAGTTAACATGACCTTTATGAATTATGAAGCCTTATTTCGATTACATAAATGCTTCAAAATTCACAAAAAGATACATTAGTTGATGAAGATGATCACATAGAACAAAACGTATAAGATCTCTGAAGCCTGTGTTTACCAGACCTTATTTTGGACTTTTATCCAAAAACCCTATTACATTTTCACATAGGCTTTAGCCAACGAGCGATGAAGCAGTTAAATCTGTGGCATGCTTCCCAGTCAAAACAGTTTTTCCGGCTGTTCGAGCCCACACATTTTTTTCTTGAGGCAAGTCGAAGTTCGGCAATAGTGTGAAACTGCCTACCGGTTTCCCCCGCCTCCCTCTAGCACAGCGGGCGAGAGGCTTGGGGAACACAGTGTGCTAGCTAACTTGCTAGTTAGCGACACCGGGGGCCGGTGTGTACTAGCTATAGCTAGCTACCATTGTCGGCCGTGCCTCTTCTGTGGGTTTTATCGGCGGCTGGAATCCAACGTCATAGTGCATTACTGCCACCTACTGTGTCCCTGCCCCTTCCCCGTCTATGCACAGGAGATGCAGGAATGTCCCGAATTGCGGGATGCAGTTGCACCCTTCTCATATTCTGTAGCTGAAGCCTGAACCCTTCGTAGGTGATTGGTCAACAGTACTACTCTTAGTAGGTGTGGGAACCTGAAGAATGTGTTGTCATTCAACGAGACGGCTAGTTTTCATGCACCAAACATCATAGCTAGACGTAAAATTGCTCGACTAAAACCTCCTCGGCAAAAACTTCCAAATTATTGACAGATTTCTTGATTTATCTTAGATTAATTCTTACTATTTTTAGGAAGTGTTTCTGGCTATGTTGTTGCTACGGTGGCTCAAGAGGAACAAAGAGTAATATTGCTGCTTCTTCAAAATGTTCAAGTAAAGGTCTTTAGGAAGTATGCGTGCACAGACGGTTGCTGTTAACTAAAAATGACAACGATTAGGTTCCAGTTTAACAACGTTTAATTCCTCGTATTTCCACAGTACATAGTTGCCATTGCACTCAGGCCAGGTCCATCTCCAGTGAGACTCTTGCGCAGGCGTACTAATAACAGAGTGATAGCACCGTAATAACAGAGTGATAGCAACGTAATAACAAAGTGATAGCACCGTAATAACAGAGTGATAGCACCCTAATAACAAAGTGATCGCACCGTCACCGTAATGACAGAATTATAGGGATTCTTAAAACATGAATTTAACAGTTGCTTTCGCCTAGCCGAGTTCTGATAAGAGCAAATGGAACCTATGTTTGCGGATGCCTTAAGCCTCCGTTAGTGCCTACAAAAATACGCTATTGCTCTTGATGTTCTCCATTTAACTAGCTAACTATAATAAAATCACTTCAAACTTCACTGCTGTTTACAATTATCTTTATTTAGGAACAGTGGTGAGAATATTTGAGATTGAGAAAAAGATTTTCAAAGGAATTTTGCCAGGAGAGGTCACATGGATATCCTTGGTTAGCGAGCTAGCTTAGACACACAGGGCTAGCTAACGTTTGCTAGGTAACCATTTGTTCAGAGTGCATATATTATTTTATTTTTTTATTAAAAAAAAAAAAATCTGAGTACATTTAGCAGAAAGGGTCTAGCTATATGGTAATATTTGATAAGAAATACAATAGCTATATTATTTTAATGTTGCAGTTAGCCACGTTTTGGTGGTTAGCTAATGTTAGTTGGCTAGCTGACTGCAAAAAGCACCAATGGCTGTCTAGCTAGCTAGCTTTCTACAGCTAACTAGCTAGCTTGGTAGTTTTATTATTGAGAAACAAATATTTCTGCTAGATAAGTTGATTAGCTAGCTAACAATCATATACATGTGTTGTGCCATCCAACAATTTCTTATCAACTCAAAAATGTTGCTAGCTAGCTAGTGTTAGCTGTTTAAAATGGCAGCCTCATCAAGTTGATAGGGAATTCACTGACTGGCTATAGCTGGCTAACTAACAACTACATCATATCTCATTATCTGCATATGAGTGATCATTATTGACAAACGTTTATTCCCCACATATTCTCACGTCAGTATCATTCGTTTTAATGTCTGATACAGAAAAGGACTCACAAATCCTAGCAGACTAAAATCAACTCCTCAATTTACAATGGAGTTGAGCAGTGTCTAGGGTGGGTGGACTGGAGCGCCAATGTCACATAAAATGTAATAAAAAAAACGACTGATTTCAGCAACCAAAGAATAGCACACAATTACATAGAACAATCTTGTGTGTAATTGTGGGCTATTCTTGGGTGCTGAAATCAGTAGCTAGTTTAAAAAAATGTGAAGTCGCCGCTCAACTCTATTGTAAACGCTGGAGTTAATCAGCTAACAAAAGCCACATCTGTAACTTGTGTTGCTTGCAGTACTGTTCTTTTCATTTTGACCTGAAATTAGGTCCTCAAATTAATTATGTTATGGACAGAAATTACATATTCACCAAAATGTAGAAATAACAGCCAAATGTAGTGATAGACAAAATTGCTGTTGAGGCTTATTTAACGAAGCCTAAATTAACATTATTATGTTTTATGGTTTACATGGAGACCTTTGCCTGTCATCGTTAACATTATTTCTTAAAAAGTATCCACCAAAATCTTATTGATAGTAGAATGGATGGATTGAAAAGCAAGCAGTCTAGTCTCATAGGCGGGGCACAATTGGCCCAGCGTCGTCTGGGTTAGTGTTTGGCCGGAGTAGGCCGTCAATAATAATTTGTTCTTAACTGACTTGCCTAGTTAAATAAAAAACATCGAATTATTACTATATTATTTAGCTTGCTGCTAACGTTAGATGAAAAAACGGTCGTATATAGGTCACGTATCAAGCTCATATTGGGACATTATTTGTGACGCAATTAATTAACGTCAATAATCTTTAAAGAAAAACTATCCCATGTATCTCAAAATTACATGCTAAGAGTATACAGTATACCAGCTGCAAAGCAAAAAGGGTCAACAAGCTAGGCTAGCTAATGTGATCTAAGTTAGCTAACAAGACGGAGCCATTTCGTACCTTGCCAAACGCTTGGAACAAGACGAATTTGTGCACATATCAAATCAGTATTCACATTTCCATTTCGATTATGTTAGCTATAACGTAAATTAACACTATGTTTCCTAAATGGTAATCTAATGTAATGGTGGTGTTGATTATGTCCGTCTTGAACTCAATACAACAACGCTTGAACCACAGATAAAACAATCAGAGATATTTTGACGAAGGTATAAATGTGAAGCTTCCGCTTGGCGTTTCCAATCACTACCAAATATGATAGTGAGAGGAAGCCCAGTGGCCGGCAGTGGGAGAAGATGGACCGAGATAGATTTTGTACGACATTCTGCACATTTTCTCATCGATTAAACGTTTGATCTCAAAAAGGGTTTCTGTTCTTAAAACTATAATATGTTATGAGAAGAGTGGAATAAGTTTAGTAGACTTTACCCTTTGCCAAATAAAAATAAATCGCGTTGTTTAGAAGGAGTGCAAAGGCGAATTTAGGTAATGTACACGCGCACTGCACGGAGTAGGCGTTACCGAACGAAATACTTGCTAGAACGCGCCAATAGGATCTCGCTAGCTCGGACTTGGCTCTGCCCACCTTGCTTGTTCTACCCACTATGACTAATTTTTCCCCATTGGAAACAAAAGGCTGTGGTCTATCTGGGTTAGTTATAAACATCTTTGCATGAACTGCGAATTCAACGACTGTCGTTGTCTCGTAAACTGCGAGAACTACAACATCCATCGTGCACCGGTGGATGACAACAGGTTCTACTACCCTTTAATATTTTGTATTTAACAGTAAAGTAAATATCTTTACGTGTAGTATCTATGAAGTCAGGAACAAGTTTGTGGCGTTAGCTAGCTAACGTTACCGTTTCTAAAATCCACCAACGCTGAAGAAAGCACGAAATCAACGGTTTCCATGGCGAGCGAATAAGATTCCCTAACGTTATAGTAGCTACTTGTAGCTTACAGGCGCTTGTGGATTTGCACATGCTATCCCACACGGCTAGATAGCTAACCAACTGATAATGTCATCTGTATCTCAAAATGCCATACCTAAAGATAGTGATTCATCTATCTATAAATCGTCTGAATTGTTTGATGATGGATTATTGCACGAGATTCCAACAACAACAAGTAAGTCAATTAACCTGACTAGCTAGCAACGTTTATTTGTCATAGTGCTGATCCGTGGCGCCATCTGCAGTGCCAGCACTGAGCCACCCCCTTTGGCTATATAATTAAGCTAACTACCCCTACCTTACAGGTACAAATGACACCAGTACTGTCCCTAAAAGGTACAATAATCTGGATGATTTGAGGTAATCTTTCCACTTTTAAGTTTCTCTAGCTAGCTAACATGTTAACTGCCCTACCTCCTTTTTCAAAACACTAACGTTGGCTACCTACCTGTATTTGAAAACAGATAGTATGCCTTTTACACAATGAACCATCATCCATTTGGCTTTCTTTACAGTGAGGAGCTCGACCGACGAACCAAGGAGACCCAAATGCTGCAAGAAGAGGTGGAACATGCAACTAAAATTACCATGCAGAAAATGGGACACACATTTCCGAGCAGCTCACCATCACAAATCAATTACTTTCCGAATTTTATGGGTGAGTATGAGGTTTTCTTGTATCATTAATAAAAATATTGCCATTGCAAAGTGTATACGCTAGCTAGTGCTAGCTCTATACAGTAACACATCAGAGCTATTGTCACTCACTACAAAATATGACACTAACCTATTTTGAATTCTGAAACTACCCGTAGTACTTTGCTGTGGTACGTTTTCCCTATTGCCCCCTTTTTTTTGTTTTTACAGATGGTTCATCGGAAGAGAACTCAGAAGTGCTGTTTCCCTACCGATCGTCTTTGATCCAGCCTCTTACATATGACCGGGATGGGCAGGATCTGGAGGTGGTCAGAAGTGGCGTAACCTTCCCTGGAAAAGATGTTTTGGAAAATGTAATAGAGGACTACTCTCAGCAGGTGTCAGAGCTCCAAAAGCAACTGAGTGAGGTTAGTCTGAGATAGAGGACTATTTATTTTCCTTTCCTGCTGAGAGTTGTTGATATAATCTGGTTGAAGGAGGCCTCCTGAATGAAATTATTCGAATCAAAAGCCATGCAATTCTGTGCCACTGAGTTGCCATTGATTGCAGCACATTTGCTAATACTTTTTCAGATGTGTGGTTTTCATGAACAGCAGAAGTTCAAATTGCGTCAGTCCATCATCAAGCTGCAGACAAAGTTGCACGAGGTCCAGATTGAGAAAGATGCCCTGACTCATCTAAGGTAATTCATACTAAAACTCTTGCAATGTAAGCCATTTGTACTGTATACCTTTGGACAGATCTAGGCTCATTTTAACTGTAAAAGTAAGGAAGTAAAGCATGTAAGTTGCCTCAATGTTAATTGTTTTGTCCCTCAGAATGAAAGAGAGCAGAAAACAGGCAGATGTAATGGGGAAGATGCATGCAATAATCAGAACGCTGCAAATCAATAAACAGACAGGGGACCAGAGGCTACTGGAGGCTGAGGAGGAAGCAAAGTCACAAAGCAGGAAAGCAGAGTCAATGGAGCGTACACTACAGGAGGTGCACTCCACACTGTTGGCTTATGAGAAACGGTGTAGAAACTATTTGTACACCAGCCATGACGCACTGGGAGTTGCGGTGGAGAAAGTATTACAGGACTTGGAGCATGAGAATCACAATCTGAGAGAAAGATTCCTGCTGGTAAGACAGTCTGTTTTATGCCACTCTAAACACTTGTATCAAAGGTTTGACGTGTTGTTATTGATATTGTATCTTTTTATTCCAAACTCATTGTGCCAGGTGGAAGAGCAGATGGAGACTCAAGAACAGAAATGCCAAGATAAAGCAGAGATATGGTTGAAGGAGCAAAGGGAAAGGTACTTTTTCATTAACGTTTGACAATTCTTGCCTCAGTCACTTGGGTTACCTGGGATTAGTCATTCATTCACTTCTCTGATGTTTTAAAACTGTCAGTATGTTTATGACATAAGTTCCTTGAGGCGACTTGTCAAGTTGCCTTGCTTGGCTTGCTTTGCTCTTTTCCAGACTGGAGCAGCTTATTACCAGTCATGACCAGGAGGTGGCGATATTGACTGAGAAATTGAGCAGCTCCAGAAGCAGTGCCTCCAGCTTGTGTGTCCAGGTGGAATTGTTACAGTGAGAGACATGAATTAACTAGCAATACAATATCTACACATTTCCTAAATTGAATTCAATTCAAAGCTCTCTCTTTCCTACCCAAATTAATTATATCACCTATATTTTAATTTAGTTGTAAGACATCAATCTTGTCTTCCAGAAAATGTCCCAAAACATGCATTATTTCCTTCTGACCAGAAAACAAGGTGAGAGTCAGGCTTCAGTGCATCAGTGTCAGGTCAATGACTTGGAGTCAGCTCTCTCCATCCTGCGCTCCGATCTACTGGATGCCCAGCGGATCCATGAAGACAAGGTAATGGCTACTTATCCCTATTGTGTTGTAAAATAATTTGAATAATGATAGTGGCCTTGGCCTATTCAAACAAAAGTTTAGGAGGTAGACATTGTAACACAGGAGGTTGGTGGCACCTTAATTAGGGTGGATGGGCTTGTGGGAATGGCTAGAGTGGTATCAAACTCATGGTTTCTATGTGTTTGCCATTCCATTAGTGCCATTCCAGCCATTATTATGAGCCGTCCTCCCCTCAGCAGCCTCCACTGCATTGTAATATTCTATGTGAAGGTTCTGAAGGTTTGGGTTGTCATGATGTTGTGTGCCAGGTGAATGCTCTGGAGAAGCAGTTGGCTGAGGCCCAGTCTCAGGTGGAGGAGGCCCAGAGAGGGAGAGACGGATCTCTCCAGCAGGCAGAGGAGCTGGACTCTCATCTCTGCCAGCTCACAGTAAGACAGCCCAGCCTCAGACATAAACAGGGAGGATACAGCCACAGTGTGCTCCCTGCTGCTGTGGAAAAAGCATATTGCACATTTTTTTGATTCCATAAAACGTATATCTATCAATGTATTTGATATATAAATGGTAAAGTGGCTTTGATTTAAAAAAAAAACGTTGAATAAATCCAAACATATGGACACAAACAGCGATGAATAAGAGTGGGTACTGTGTTACGTGTGGGGTCAGTCAGAGCTCCGGCAGGCCCGTGAGGAGTTGGCCCTTGAGAAGGAAGAGACCAAACAGCTGTGGGAGCGGGACACGGGCCACAGTGTGACCAGCGACGGGCTGCACAGGGAGCTGGAGGAGCGACGCCTGGGGGTGCAGCAGCTGGAGGTTCTGGTGGGATCTCTCAAAGACAACTGCAAGGCACAGATGGAGGCTCAGGTGAGAATGAAATTAAAAGCCTTGAACTGTTTGTTTAAATGTTTTTATTCATGGAAAATGACACCAAGGCCTTAGTTGTCAAACACTTCTTATTTTGTATCTCCTCTGCCAGTTGTTGGGCGAGAAGCATCAATGGGAGCTGCAGGAGGAGCTGGCTCTGCTGCGAGGGAAGCTGAAACTGACCACAGACCAGCTGAACAGGGCCAGGGATGAGGAGCTGAGACTGCAGGCCCTACAGGGGGACCGGGGCGAGGAGCTGAAGAGGGTCCAGGCGCTGCTGGAGGAGAGGGACAGGGAGCTGCAGCTGAGGCAGCAGGAGGCGCAGCAGGGCCGGGCCAGGTTGGAGGAAGCCCAGGACCGCTGCCAGGCCCTCAGGGCAGAGACTGAGGTGCTGAGGCTCAAGCTGGAGGACAGGGAGAAGATGGTGGACCTGCTGCGGCTGCAGATGGAGAGCACCACCCAGATGACGGTACAGCATGGACGTAGCATTGACTCCCTGCACGATGAGAAGAGCCGCCTCAGCAACCAGCTCAGTGAGCACAAGCTGGAGATCCAACAGCTAAGGGTTAGTTAGTTAGCTACAGTTAGTTGACTATTTAGGTAGTTTGATCATAGTTTATTTGCATCATCCAACTTTAATTTCATGGTTGGTTGTTTCCTCTACCTCTGGGCCAGAGGTCATGCAGGCTGCTAAAGGAATCCTCAGTTAACACCAATAATTGTTCCTTGTTCCTGGATTATAATACTCCAATGTTTTTTTTTTTTGGGGGTGTGTGTTTTCAAAGCTATCCTACCAATAATGTCCCGCCCTGTACAGACAGACTTGGAGCAGCGTGAGAAGTGTTTGGCAGTGCTGGAGAAGGAGAGGCGAGTGCAGCAGGCTGGCCTGTCCGAACAGAGGCGCTGTGTCAAGGAGCTGACGCTGGAGAAACAGAAGCTCACCGCTGAGCTAGAGACGCAACGCGTGCAACTGGTCACCCTCACAGGTACACTAGCTGTCATTATAGATGGCTTTCATATGAGAACATTCCCCGTGCACAGATAAAATGACGCACCCACTCTGTCATTTCTTTCATCGGCAGGATAGTGCTGTGGTCATCCATCTTGAGGCTGGCTCCCCTATTCAATATAAACGATTGCGTCGACGTCGTGTCCTTGATTTATCCGATTAAATGTTTTACTCCTGTGACCAAACCGTTATTTGTTAACGTTTCTCTATGAATTATGATCTTTATAAATTCTGTAGTATTGAAGAGCTTTCAGTGATTAGCTATAACGGCCTCCATTTCTCCAGTCTTTGGGGTAATACAGGTCTTTAGTGGCAAAGGCAAGAATAATGATGAAGCTGCTACACTGTGTTGTAAAAACACTTCAGCATGTCCTGTATGCTTTTCATTTCACCAAGCCCTCATTGTGCTTTGTGTGTCCATCTGTCTGTTGTTCAGAGGGGCATGAGGAGTTGAAGAGGCTCCACAGCAGTAAGAGTGAGGAGCAGGAGGGTGTGGTGGTGAGTCTCAAAGCCCAGCTGAAGACCACCCGGGCTGAGATGGACCAGGCCAGGAGGACCCTAGAGGGGGCGGACGGACACGGTCAGCACTGCACATCTGACAAACATCACGGAGAACATTATAATATAGCAGAACATTTTGTGTTTGTATGATTATGGGAAATATACACTGTGTTTAGGCATGAGGTTTTTAGTTGAGAGAACGGACTATTGCAACGGATGGGTAAATAGCTCTGGAAGTAATACATTTTTTTTAAATTCCAACCAACCTATTTCCAGGCTAACCCATCTTTCCCAGCACATTAGCATTTTACTATTTGATTTGCAATATATACATCTGTTTTACTGTGATGTCTTACAAGGGTCTAAACCTCTTTGTACCATTTCTATCGAGATTGCCCCCAAAAAAAAATATATGATCATGGTTTTTCAGATCTCCTAACAGTACTGTTTGTAGGTCCACACAGACATTGTGACTTAACAACCAATCCTGGACCTGATTCTAAAAGTGAGCCACCGAAGGACAGAACCAAAAGAGATGATCTATTGGTTCTGTTTCCTAGTAGCAGAGTCTGCACAGGGATGACTGTTCAATGCCCCATATACAGTGGGGCAAAAAAAGTATTTAGTCAGCCACCAATTGTGCAAGTTCTCTCACTTAAAAAGATGAGAGAGGCCTGTAATTTTCATCATAGGTACACTTCAACTATGACAGACAAAATGAGGAAAAAAAATCCAGAAAATCACATTGTAGGATTTTTAATGAATTTATTTGCAAATTATGGTGGAAAATAAGTATTTGGTCACATACAAACAAGCAAGATTTCTGGCTCTCACAGACCTGTAACTTCTTCTTTAAGAGGCTCCTCTGTCCTCCACTCGTTACCTGTATTAATGGCACCTGTTTGAACTTGTTATCAGTATAAAAGACACCTGTCCACAACCTCAAACAGTCACACTCCAAACTCCACTATGGCCAAGACCAAAGAGCTGTCAAAGGACACCAGAAACAAAATTGTAGACCTGCACCAGGTTGGGAATACTGAATCTGCAATAGGTAAGCAGCTTGGTTTGAAGAAATCAACTGTGGGAGCAATTATTAGGAAATGGAAGACATACAAGACCACTGATAATCTTCCTCGATCTGGGGCTCCACGCAAGATCTCACCCGTGGGGTCAAAATGATCACAAGAACGGTGAGCAAAAATCCCAGAACCACACGGGGACCTAGTGAATGACCTGCAGAGAGCTGGGACCAAAGTAACAAAGCCTACCATCAGTAACACACTACGCTGCCAGGGACTCAAATCCTGCAGTGCCAGACGTGTCCCCCTGCTTAAGCCAGTACATGTTCAGGCCCGTCTGAAGTTTGCTAGAGAGCATTTGGATGATCCAGATGAGGATTGGGAGAATGTCAGATGAAACCAAAATAGAACTTTTTGGTAAAAACTCAACTCGTCGTGTTTGGAGGACAAAGAATGCTGAGTTGCATCCAAAGAACACCATACCTACTGTGAAGCATGGGGGTGGAAACATCATGCTTTGGGGCTGTTTTTCTGCAAAGGGACCAGGACGACTGATCCGTGTAAAGGAAAGAATGAATGGGGCCATGTATCGTGAGATTTTGAGTGAAAACCTCCTTCCATCAGCAAGGGCATTGAAGATGAAACGTGGGTGGGTCTTTCAGCATGACAATGATCCCAAACACGCCGCCCGGGCAACGAAGGAGTGGCTTCGTAAGAAGCATTTCAAGGTCCTGGAGTGGCCTAGCCAGTCTCCAGATCTCAACCCCATAGAAAATCTTTGGAGGGAGTTGAAAGTCCGTGTTGCCCAGCGACAGCCCCAAAACATCACTGCTCTAGAGGAGATCTGCATGGAGGAATGGGCCAAAATACCAGCAACAGTGTGTGAACCTTGTGAAGACTTACAGAAAACATTTGACCTCTGTCATTGCCAACAAAGGGTATATAACAAAGTATTGAGAAACTTTTGTTATTGACCAAATACTTATTTTCCACCATAATTTGCAAATAAATAAATTAAAAATCCTACAATGTGATTTTCTGGATTTCTTTTTCTCATTTCGTCTGTCATAGTTGAAGTGTACCTATGATTTAAGTTGGAGAACTTGCACAATTGGTGGCTGACTAAATACTTTTTTGCCCCACTGTATTGAGCCTTCTTTTTGTGGCGAGAATCTTATATAATAGTTTTAATTGAAAAGAACGGATTGATGTGTCGATTGTTGTTTTGTATATCAGTTCATAAACCCGATGCCATGGCATAGTTGTCAAACCTCTCGACCTTAAGTAAAACTGATACATTTTACGATTTCTACTAGTCATTTTAAGCCATGCATGGCTTTTCATTGGAGGCAGACAAACCAATTCATTCCTTTCTCTTTTGAGCAATTGCCTCTTCCATTGTTGTGGCAGAGCTGCGACGAGTTTGTTATACTTTGGTAGTGAGCATACACCTTTGTTAATAGCTTGTGTGACAATTTTACTGTCTTTATTTACAATGTCATTCATAAACATGATACCTTTCTTTATACATTTTTATTTTCCAAGAAAATTGGTATTTTCTCTATCAGTACATTTGGCGTTTTTGCCATATTATGTGCTGTAATATTTGTTCTGCCTCTTCTGGAGGATGAAATTGGAATTGTAACCAACTCTGTATCACTTAATTAAAAAAAACAGGATACTTTAAACCGGAATCCATTGTCAATCCACCAGAAATGGTTGGTTTTAATCTGTATAACGTCAAAAAGACCACTTTTGAACATTGGATGTGCCTCTTAGTAGCATCCTGGAAAACAAGTTTGGATGTAAATATAATGGAGGCTTTAATTAATTCCCCCCCTCCATTGAGTAGACAGAAAGAGATGAGAGTGGATGGACCTTGATTGACACGTCCTCTCTGCCCTGCTTCCCCTTTTCTGTCCAGGCCTGAAGGTTGCCATGGGAATGCAGAAGCAGATAAAAACTAAGCGAGACCAGATCCACTCTCTCCAGGGCCGAATCCAACTACTGGAGGAAACCATGGACAAACTGAGCCAGGTCGGAACACCTCAAAGTCTGCTTTAGGGCTCCATGATGCAAAACTCAAAATTCTGAGTTAATCCCCCTTGTCTCTCACTATTACACATGCCCGGGCTTCCACACAGAAAAAAGGCCTGTGTCCTTAGTTATGTATGGATTTTAAACAACTAGGGATTCTGGAGTTTACTTAAATGTATAATAATCTGCCTCTCAATATGGTCTCATCTCTTCCCAGGAAAAGCGTTACCAGAGTCTGGAGAGTAAGCGTCAGGTCCAGGAGCTGGCCTCAGTCACAGAGGAGAAGAGACAGATGGCAGCTGAGTTGGAGACCGTCCGTTCCCTGGAGAGACGGCTCAGGGAGAAAGTGGCCAAACTGGAGGCGACCCTACACAAGGTGGTGTGGCACTGCCTTGTATGTAAACTCACTTTATCACACAGTATGAAGAGAAATATACGATTTCTTTCTTTTTTTAACACTTGCTATGTTCCTCAGATGTCTGGGAGCGTTATCGACTGTCAAGACTTCATCCAGTTGCAAGAGCAGGCGTTTGTGCGGCTGAAGCTGCAGCATGCTCTGGATGTGAAGGTACAGTTCAGTAAGACGGGTGTCCATTTGCCTCTATAGAGGTCTAATGCAGGTGATGTTTTGTTGTTTCGGTCTCCACCTTTTCTACTGTATGCTTTTTCAAGTGGTGTGTCTTTTCAGCAGGAGCTGCAGGGCCAAAACCTGCGAGACACAGGGAGTGCTCAGCGTGCTTCCCCTACAAGCCCAACAGCCCGGAATGCACTACCCTCAACCCAGCACCGCTCAAACTGCCTGCTAGAGGTAAATCAATACAGAAACCTACAAAATGGCTCCAATCCTCCCAGGGCCTGGCTTTATTGCTGTTTATTCGGCTGTGGAAAACAAAGATACAAGCTCAGCACATCTGACTTCCCCCAAATTTAAAATACACCCTGATTGCATTCCTGTGGTAGCACGACAGACTCGCTCATCAACCGTTTGACTTGACTGGAACGGACGGATTTAAGCCAATTTATTCAAAGCATGGAGGGATTCCAGATAGTAAACAAAATATTTCTGTGTTGAATATACTGTAATCCTTATTGGTATTGGCCATAATGGTATTTTACACAGCACCTCTTCACCCCTCTTCCAGTTGAAGCCTCAGCGGCTGCTGGAAAGCCCCACTATGGAGCTACGTTCTCTAGTCAAAGAGCTGCGACGTGTGATTTCTGAGAACCCCGGACCACACGCCAGCATTATCAAAAGGAAGTCTGCTCCAGAGAGAGTGCACAGGACCACCCTGTAAGTCTGTCCTCATCGGTTAAAGATCATGTGACCATTAGAGGTCATGCTGTTACTAGTTTTCACCCCACATTTTATAGTGTGCGCCAATCAGTTTATTTCACAACCACTAGTGACATGTTACTCAAATGTTTACAAAGATTGTGTTTTATTGGGTTCTCAAGCAACCCATTAACTAAAATAATGTGGAGCCTCTTTCATTCAAATGTAATACAATAAAATATTTATCTTACAGCAATGAAGTCACCAATTTTTTTACAAGCAATGCCAAAACGACAAAGGGGACCGACTGCAGGTAAGAGCATGTATCATTGAACCTCTGACTGCCTGAGCATGGCAGTTGACAACCGGCCCCTACCTGTGTATTGGCTTTTCTACTCCTCTGGCCACATGCATGTGCAGTGTCTGTGGCATCGTTCTAATGCATGTTTGTGTATGCAATATGTGTAGTGGTGTGCCTCACCTCCTTAGGACAACTGATCTGGATGAGCGGAATTTAAACGGCACCTTCTCAAGCGAGAGTGAGTTTGTCTTTGTCGGTACGACCAACCACTTAAACACAGTTAACGAAGCATGTGCTTATTTTCCCTTATTTCACACGTTTCGTCTCACTCTTCTAGTCTCCTTGATCATCCCTGTGGTCCCCTCAAACGTAATATGATTAAGGCATACACCGTTTTTGATCCGTTAATCTTTAGACATTGTTTTCTATTTCTACAGGCCCTTTTGTTGCATCTCTGCCTTGCTACACTTCGTCCCCTCGAGCCGTGGCCCTGGGCCGCATGTCCCCTGTACACTCACTCCTGACCACTGACCACAGCCCCACACATCTACAACCGAGCAGGCCTCTGCCTCAGGCAGGAATCCCTCTTGCAGACATGTGCACCTGTAAGTCCTACTGCCTTCAGTATTATTACACCTCCGTTGTGTAACCAATGTGGGAGACGACTGAGGCCTTCTTTTCCCCAGTTAAATGGGCTTGGAGTTCCTCTGTTACTACAGTATGTCATCATAATAATGTTTGAATTTCTGAACTCTAATCTGATGAATTCTGAGTGAGTAACTTGTGGTTTCACTTGAAACGTTTGTCCAGTGGCCAATGCGCAGGCTGAGTTGACAGGACACACATGCAAGCACTTGCAAGGAAAACGGGACAGCCTTCAAAACATGGTGGATGACTTACAGATGAACCAAGGTTTGTTGAGCAAGACACTGTTTTTGAGTTCACATGACTGTTGTGCAGTGGTCGGTGACTGACATCAGTGCTACAGAACTGAATCTGGATTTAGAGTTTTGAATTAGCTTAGATACCAATGTTGTCCACACTCTACAGTTGTGAGAATCCAGTCTTCCTTGTTATGTCTGTCCTTCCCTGCCTCGTGTAGCAGACATGTTTTAATAGGAATGTAATCAGGACATGGAGAATTGGGAAAAAGAGGATATTGGTTTGGGGGTAGGTCAATTTCATGATGTATAAATAGATGTTTTAGCTGCTAACGTCACAAACGATGCACGCGCCTCAATGGGGCAGAAGTCTGTGACTTGTTGTGATTCTGGATGGCCAGATAGCTACCAACAATGACAAGAAACTGCCGTGTGGGGATTCCTAAGTGACTTGTTTCATCTTATTCTTGATACCATGTCTTGTTTTGACTGATTTCATGTCAATGCTAAAATTCACAAGCTAGCTAACCAACAACTGTATAAATGTATTTGAGAGACAATAAGTGCTCATTGTGCAAATGTATTTGTTTTTAATAAACATTGGAGACAAAATATAGTTTACATATTGTCAACAATCTAAGTCAACCCTGTCTGTTTTGTCCCATAGTTCAGCTAAACAACCAACCCGTCTATTTATTTTATATTTATTTTTTATTTAAATGTCCGAAAAACATGAATTCCTGATTAATCCGGAGAAATTCCATTTGCTGTTTATGTCCGATAAACTGTATTGTCCTAAAGGTGGAATTTGACATGAAAATTCACTTTCTGTGTGACACTTTTCTTATTTTGTTTTTTACAGACATGTCCTCTATGATAAAGGGTGAGGAGAGGAGGTTGATGTTCAAAGACAAAGGGAGGCTTTCTAACAAGCAAGGCTCTGGGTGAATGTCTACATGTGTAACAAAAATAAACTTGTATTTAAATGAAGGCACTCTGATTATTGTGAATTGTCTTTTATTATTAATTCAAATTGCCCATGTCCATGGCATGTTACTTTCAACACAGCAAGATTGGCACCAAATATGATGACAGAAGGAGAAACAGGCTAGCATCTCTCTTGTTATTCATAAAATGTGTCATTATTCAAGGTAACTGATGGTCTGTGATGTACATGCATTGACAGACAGTCAATGTTTCCTAAACATGATCTGAAAAATTAAGATAGACTTTTCTTTATTTTTTACCAGCATAGTGTCGTGTCTTCTTCTTGAGTACTATTGTGAAACTGACCTACATATTGACTATTGAAACATGCCTGAAGGACCAATTTCCCTTTCCGTGTTGAAGCAGAGCCTGCTGCATCTGGCCTTGATCAATTGTCTCGCTCCTCTTCTGCAAAGAGAAGACTCAGAAATGGAAAAATAGAAGAAAAGTCCAAGTTAAAAAGCCAAGCAATCTGTATATCAATAATAAAATACAAAAAATAATAACACTTGTGCTGGGAAGCACTCACTATGTAAACGTGAAGCAATGTTGTCATACCCTACCCTCAGCCCTGTGCTGATGAACGCTTGAGTCCCATGCATCTGATATAATTTCAGATCATTTTAACTGAAGGGGGATTGATGGTCTCTTAAAATCATTTGTCTCATAAATACCCACAAAGAACAAGGATGAGCTATACCAAAGACCCACCATTTCACTTGGTTGTGGTGGAAACTCAATAACCTCAGGGATGATATTGAGGTCTCGTAATGGTTCATAAGCATCTCTACTTCCATGTTTTAGCATCTAGGTACCATGCTCCACATTTGGGGCTTTTAGTTCCTGGTTTGCTCTGTTGAACAAAAATACAGACTGCTATATCTGTCTGCTAATACAGGACTAGTAAAGGCCCAGTGCAATTCTTCAGTGAAGAAAAAAACCCTACTTCCTGTGTTTATGCACGTAGTCCTCCTTACCTTCTTTATGGTCATGGCCGGTTTGTGTTCGCTGTGCTTACCAATGAGGCGATCCAGGCACAGAAAAGCTTGACTTTCTTGATGTCCTCCTCTTGAGATGGGGAGCAGTCGTTTGACATTGATTATCTGGTCTTCCTTGGCACTGCTCTGCTTTGCTTGCAGCTCTTTGAGCAGGAATCGTCTGTCCTTTAGCAAAAAAAAAAAGAAAATGGTTAACAACAGCACAGACTGTTGGCTATATACCATACATCACCAGTACTTATACCAGTAGATCAGGGCCGGCTCTAGCCTTTTGGGGGCCTGTCATGCCAAATAGTGTCCCCCTCTGTGGGCAAAACATTTTCATGGCCCCTCTCTTGACGGTGGAGAGAGGCTTTTTCCTGCAATTCTACACATTTTGCAATGACTTATGCCATGTTAATATGATATGAGTGAGAATGACTAACAAATGAGAATGACTAAAGGTCAAGGCACATGCCCTGCATGTCAGGTTGATATTCGGCAATGATTACTACACATTAAGATAGATGGTTAGACTATTCTTATTCTCAATAGTACATTGAGATCCCGACAGTTCTTTTTGGTCAGGGGCCTGTCATGCCAAATAGTGTCCACCTGCCAAATAGTGTCCCCCTCTGCGGGACATTATTTGGCATGACAGGCCCTAAGCGAGATTTGGTTGGGGGGCCCCCCACCTCGCTGCAAAACATTTTCATGGCCCCTCTCTTGACGGTGAAGAGAGGCTTTTTCCTTCAATTTAACACATTTTGCAATGACTTATGCCATGTTAATATGATATGAGTGAGAATGACTAACAAGTGAGAATGACTAAAGGTCAAGGCACATGCCCTGCATGTCAGGTTGATATTCGGCAATGATTACTACACATTAAGATAGATGGCAAGACTATTTTTACTCTCAATAGTAAGTCGAGATCCTGACTGAGTTCTTTTTGGTCAGGGGCCTGTCATGCCAAATAGTGTCCACCTGCCAAAGAGTGTCCCCCACTGCGTCACAATGGGATTCCCACTTTGACGCAGGGGGGACACTTTTTGGTAGGTGAACACTATTTGGCATGCCAGGTCCCCTTGTGGCCTGGGGCCCTAAGCAAGCACTTCTGTCACTTATGCCAGGAACCGGTCCTGCACTAGATGTACAGTTTATACCCTAGTAATGAAGAGTTTGCCCCAAAACAAACTTCTCTGGAAAGTTGCAGTGACAGATGGCCCCTCTCTCACTTCCTCCTCTGACTCGAATTCCTGCATGATGGTTTCACACAGCTCCGTGCAGTCATCCGCATGCTCCTCTTTTTCTGGTGAAGTTACTGCAGAAGCTCTGTTCACACACATTATCAGGTCCAGGACACATAACCTGATCAAACAACTATCGGATGAAAGACAAACAGTAAGTAGTACATTCAATTGTGTTGTTGCAAGCAACAACAAAGTCCTGCTGTAACAACAGGGTAAGAGTTGATTACTTTTATAATTAAGATTAAGCATTCTCCTGGACTAAAGCCCTTTCAATGTGTTTGGAAAGATGCCCTTTATGTCTTATTGCAAAAAGGAGGAGGCGTCTTTTATCTTCAATGTGATGACATCGCTAATTAGTCTTGTTATCTACCTGCCACTCACCTCGGGGGGCATGCCATGCTCTTAATGTGGGTACAGAGCCAGAGGATGCTGTTCGAGTTTGTGCTCCACTGCAGCCACATGCTCCCTGTGTGCCTGCTGCAGAGCATTCTGATTAGAGAAACAAGCCTGCTCTTTTGAGAAGCACTTCCTTTGCGTTTTATCAGAGAGAGACGTAGGACATCCCAACTACCGAACCATCCAATGATGGGATTTATAAATGAATTATCTGGGCTCACAAAATAACTTATCTCCCAAAATAACTTAAATTAAGTTAAATTAAGTTAAATAAAGTTCTGAGCTAGTCATTAAAAAAGTATGGTCCACAGATCTAACTGAATCTGTACAACCTTTAACTGGAACAGAATATGGCATCCAGTAATCCAAACCATAAATGAATACATTTAAAATGTGTTCACAGACTGTATTTAACACCAAGGAAACGTTTTACAATGAAATTGGCCCCAACTCCCAACTGTTCACTGTGTCCCCTAATCAGATAGGCACATTCCTTCATATGATGTGGGAGTACCCTGCAGTTAAATGCTTCAATGCCTTGTATCTACTATGTTACTTAACGATGATAGCCCCTTGAATCTCTCAATAAAGTTTTCCTTGTCCCTGTGGGGTAAAAGCTAAACGGTGATTACTTTCACATTGCCCACATTTGGAAGCTTCAGTGAGAGTGGATTGTGGAAGGTCTTGAATTATTTGTCAAATAAACACATTTAAAAAACAAATGTATTTGTAACCTTTATTTACGGCCTACCCCGGTCAAACCCTCTCCTAACCCGGACGACGCTGGGCCAACTAAGTCAATTAAACATATGACAAAATATGTCAGCCAGATATTAAAGTATGCCTGTTATCACTATAACAAATGCAACCCAGTGCTGTCTTTAACGTTAGCTAGCTAAGGTGGGAGTAGCTAAGGACTTAACTGTAAACTTAGCCCAAAGGCCGGCAGCTGGCGATATTGAGTCAGATTGTCAGTCATATTGGTAAAATGAAACGACGCCATGTCGTCATCTGCCGGCCTATGGGCTACCGTTAAACTCTAATGGACCAATGTTGACCATTAAGTCCTTAGGTACTCCCACAATAGCTAGCTAAAATCTTTAGCTAACGTTTGTGTGGGAGATGTAACGAGCTAGCTAGCGGCACCTCCACATCCACATTACCAAGGGTAGGCAGGCAGCATCGTTCTGGTCTCCATTGGTCCATTTTTAAATGTTTGATCAGTCTTTATGCGTCCTTGTTTTGTCAAATGTTCATGTATTAAAAGTAAAACAAGTCTTGCCCTTCGACCCTTTCATAATTCCTGTATCGAAAGTTTGTTTGTTATGTGGTTACTATGGTGTTTTTGCGCTAAATCTGCAGTTCGTATGGGATGTCACAAATATAAATCCAGATTGAGTCTGTAATACCAACATGTTTCAAGCAGACCACCATAGTCCCTGTGCCCAAGAAAACAAAGGCAACCTGCCTAAATGACTACAGACCCGTAGCACTCACGTCCATAGCCATGAAGTACTTTAAAAGGTTGGTATTGGCTCACATCAACATCATTATCCCAGAAACCCTAGACCCACTCCAATTTGCATACCGCACTAACAGATCCACAGATGACGCAATCTCTATTGCACTCCACACTGCCCTTTCCCACCTGGACAAAAGGAACACTTATGTGAGAATGCTATTAATTGACTACAGCTCAGCATTCAACACCATAGTACCCTCAAAGCTCATCACTGAGGCTTAGGATCCTGGGACTAAACACCTCCCTCTGCAACTGGATCCTGGACTTCCTGACGGGCCGCCCCCAGGTGGTGAGGATAGGTAGCAACACATCTGCCACGCTGATCCTCAACACTGGAGCTCCCCAGGGGTGCGTGCTCAGTCTCCTCCTGTACTCCCTGTTCACCCACGACTGTATGGCCAGGCACGACTCCAACACCATCATTAAGTTTGCAGATGACACAACAGTGGTAGGCCTGATCACCGACAACGGTGGGAGGAGGTCAGAGACCTGGCCGGGTGTTGCCAGAATAACAACCTATCCCTCAACGTAACCAAGACTAAGGAGATGATTGTGGACTACAGGAAAAGGAGGACCGAGCACGCCCCCATTCTCATCGACGGGGCTGTAGTGGAGCAGGTTGAGAGCTTCAAGTTCCTTAGTGTCCACATCAACAACAAACTAGAATGGTCCAAACACACCAAGAGAGTCGTGAAGAGGGCACGACAAAGCCTATTCCCCCTCAGGAAACTAAAAAGATTTGGCATGGGTCCTGAGATCCTCAAAAGGTTCTACAGCTGCAACATCGAGAGCATCCTGACTGGTTGCAACACCGCCTGGTACGGCAATTGCTCGGCCTCTGACGACCGCAAGGCACTACAGAGGGTAGTGCGTACGGCCCAGTACATCACTGGGGCTAAGCTGCTTGCCATCCAGGACCTCTACACCAGGTGGTGTCAGAGGAAGGCCCTAAAAATTGTCAAAGACCCCAGCCACCCCAGTCATAGACTGTTCTCTCTACTACCTCATGGCAAGCGGTACCGGAGTGCCAAGTCTAGGACAAAAAGGCTTCTCAACAGTTTTTACCACCAAGCCATAAGACTCCTGAACAGGTAATCAAATGGCTACCCGGACTATTTGCATTGTGTGCCTCCCCCCAACCCCTCTTTTACGCTGCTGCTACTCTCTGTTTATCATATATGCATAGTCACTTTAACTATACATTCATGTACATACTACCTCAATTGGGCCGACCAACCAGTGCTCCCGCACATTGGCTAACCGGGCTATCTATCTGCAATGTGTCCCGCCAACCCCTCTTTTACGCTACTGCTACTCTCTGTTCATCATATATGCATAGTCACTTTAACCATAGCTACATGTACATACTACCTCAATCAGCCTGACTAACCAGTGTCTGTATGTAGCCTCGCTACTTTTATAGCCTCGCTACTGTATATAGCCTGTCTTTTTACTGTTGCTTTATTTCTTTACTTACCTATTGTTCACCTAATACATTTTTTGCACTATTGGTTAGAGCCTGTAAGTAAGCATTTCACTGCAAGGTCTACACCTGTTGTATTTGGCGCACGTGACAAATAAACTTTGATTTGATTTGAGACCCTTAATTTTGTTATTTAGCTATAGTTACATATGTACATTGTTTATTTTGCCATATTTAAATATGGACTCTGCACTCAAATGTTGTACACCATGATTGACAATCAATTAAACATTAACACGTAAAAGATAAGCGCAAAATCATCTCAATGTAGAGTTTAAAGCGCTAATTATCCTAAGGAAGACTGATACAGCCTTACTGTTTTGACCACTAGATGGTGGTATTTATTTTCATTTTTTATTATTCTGAGAAAAGAGCGCTAACTCACTGGGCACAGATGTCAATTCAACATTATTCCAAGTTGGATCAACGCAATTTCATTGACATTATGTTGAAACAACGTTTGTACAACCACTGTGTGCCCAGTGGGAAAATAAAATTGTTGTTTAACAATGTAAGTTCGGCCTGTCATGAACTTTGAGGTCTTCAGAGTTTGCATTCCTTCTTGCGCCATGTATTCCTCGTGCTGTGCCACAGGACTGAGGTCAACACTGTTGAACAACATCACAGCCTCTTTAATGACAAATCCTCATTGTCATCAGCATCCGATTCCATCAACATGGCACCATTTGTTAGGCCAGTGAAATTCCACTTCATGGATTTGTGGACTGTGGAAGTCCCAGCCTTTAGTAAATGCCTCTGACAGCTTTCACCAACATGCCTCAGCTTGACCAGGCACCATATTGTGACCTGCTTGGCTGGGTGACCGGCTGACCACTGCTTTGACCTTGTCGGCCAACTGTGAAACAGCTTAGGCCTGTTGGAGCTGTCACAGAAAGGTTATGAACTTTGTTTCAGCCAGACTACCAAAACAGAGGGTGGTGCGGTCTGCACAATGCATCACCGGGGGCAAACTACCTGCCCTCCAGGACACCTACAGCACCCGATGTCACAGGGCCAAAAAGAACATCAAGGACAACAACCACCCGAGCCACTGCCTGTTCACCCCGCTACCATCCAGAAGGTGAGGTCAGTACAGGTGCATCAAAGTTGGGACCGAGAGACTGAAAAACAGCTTCGATCTCAAGGCCATCAGACTTTTAAACAGCCATCACTAGCGCAGAGAGGCTGCTGCCTACATACAGACTTGAAATCATTGGCCACTTTAATAAATTGAACACTAGTCACTTTAATAATGTTTACATATCTTGCATTACTCATCTCATATGTATATATTGTATTCTATACTATCTATTGCATCTTAGCCTATACCGCTCTGACATTGCTCATCCATATATTTCTATTTATATATTTTTATTCCATTCCTTTAGATTTGTGTGTATTGGGTATTTGTTGTGGAATTGTTAGATATTACTTGTTAGATATTGCCGCACTGTCGGAACTAGAAGCACAAGCATTTCGCTACACTCACAATAACATCTGCTACCTGTGTGTATGTGACCAATACAATTTGATTTGATTTGATTTTACATGTTTGCACTTCTTTGGCAAATATGTCCTCTTGGCTCCAGGACCATCTCACAAGGAGTTGTCCCTCCTGCCTACTTTCCTTGACATGTTTAGGTTATTGTACCATCTTCCATCATACCATCATGTTACTGTCTTCTGATAAATGTATGTGGTTCAGAACACTTGATAATAAATAGACCTTACCAAGACTGTACTGTATACAGTATATGAAAAGACTAGATTTTTTTTTACGTATTCAAAATATGAAAATGAGTTTGAAAAGGGTTTGTTTGCACCCTGAGGTTTGTAAACCGTCACAGTAAGAGTTTAAGGTTTTGAAGAGGTGTAAAATAAATTCTCCCTATATTGTAATCTCAAGCATTTCTAGCTGGGAAACAATTTCATCACTTGTGTCATGGATTCATATTGACTGAAATATGACATGTTTGGAAGTTGTGATCACCTGGATGATGCCTCCAAGTAGTTGAGTTGACCATGGTCCGACTCTCCCTGGAGCCTTGCCATTTGGCAGATCCATAGAGAAGTAAATATTTGGAATCGAAAAGGATCTCAGGATTATTTGTCTGACATACTCCCAAAAAACAAACAATATTTACATGTACAAACTTTGACACTGTTACACGTGACATACTTGAACTTCAAAGTGATTGTAAAGGTGGTGTTGTCAGTGTACTTTAACATTAGTACACTTTGCATGATGGAACCTTTCTAACTAACTTAAGTGGGTGTGTGTGGAACTATTATTCTATGGCTAATCATATTTTGTAATCATATATTCCATTGTATATCTTGTTCAATTTGATGTTGGGTGTTGACAATCGAGTGCGCATTTCCAACAATGTCCCATTCAACTTGGGAACCAAAGCAACAGGACAACAGTTTTTTTTAGAATCATCTGCAATTCGTAGATTTCAGAAATCTGCACAGAAGTAAAACAATAAAAAAGGTGAGGCACTGTCAGGCTTTTCCTCAAATTGTGTGCAATAAGATGTTTTGTATTTTATTTACATTTTGATCATCTGCAATTAGTGGATTTTCACTTCTGTTTACACCTCAAAAAGTTGCATTGCATCCTCTTAGTCTTGTTGCAAAGTTTTCCACTCAATGTTGGAAATATGAGGACCACATCTACAGTTGAAGTTAGAAGTTTACATACACCTTAGCCACATACATTTAAACTCAGTTTTTCACAATTCCTGACATTTAATCCTAGTAAAAATTCCCTGTTTTAGGTCAGTTATGATCACCACTTTATTTTAAGAATGTGAAATGTCAGAAAAATAGTAGAGAATTATTTATTTCAGCTTTTATTTCATTCATCACATTCCCAGTGGGTCAGAAGTTTACATACACTCAATTAGCATTTGGTAGCATTGCCTTTAAATTGTTTAACTTGGGTCAAATGTTTCGGGTAGCCTTCCACAAGCTTCCCACAATAAGTTGGGTGAATTTTGGCTCATTCCTCCTGACAGAGCTGGTGTAACAGGTTTGTAGGCCTCCTTGCTTGCGCATGCTTTTTCAGTTCTGCCCATACATTTTCTATGGGATTGAGGTCAGGGCTTTGTGATGGCCACTCCAATACCTTGACTTTGCTGTCCTTAAGCCATTTTGCCACAACTTTGGATGTATGCTTGGGGTCATTGTCCATTTGGAAGACCCATTTGCGACCAAGCTTTAACTTCCTGACTGATGTCTTGAGATGTTGCTTCAATATATCCACATCATTTTCCTACCTCATGATGCCGTCTATTTTGTGAAGTGCACCAGTCCTTCCTGCAGCAAAGCACCCCCACAACATGATGCTGCCACCCCCGTGCTTCACGGTTGGGATGGTGTTCTTTGGCTTGCAAGCCTCCCCCTTTTTCCTCCAAACATAACGATGGTCATTATACTCAAACAGTTCTATTTTTGTTTCATCAGACCTGAGGACATTTCTCCAAAAAGTACGATCTTTGTCCCCATGTGCAGTTGCAAACCGTAGTCTGGCTTTTTTATGGCGGTTTTGGAGCAGTGGCTTCTTCCTTGCTGAGCAGCCTTTCAGGTTATGTCGATATAGGACTTGTTTTACTGTGGATATAGATACTTTTGTACCTGTGTCCTTCAGCATCTTCACAAGGTCCTTTGCTGTTGTTCTGGGATTGATTTGCACTTTTCTCACCAAAAGTACGTTAATCTCTAGGAGACAGAACGCGTCTCCTTCCTGAGCGGTATGACGGCTGCGTGGTCCCATGGTGTTTATACTTGCGTACTATTGTTTGTACAGATGAACATGGTACCTTCAGGCATTTGGAAATTGCTCCCAAGGATGAACCAGACTTTTGGAGGTCTACAATTTCTTTTCTGAGGTCTTGGCTGATTTTGGGGGATTTTCCCATGATGTCAAGCAAAGAGGCACTGAGTTTGAAGGTAGGCCTTGAAAAACATCCACAGGTACACCTCCAAATGATTCAAATGATGTCAATTAGCCCATTAGAAGCTTCTAAAGCCATGACATCATTTTCGGGAATTTTCCAAGCTGTTTAAAAGGCACAGTCAACTTAGTGTATGTAAACTTCTGACCCACTGGAATTGTGATACAGTGAATTATAAGTGAAATAATGTCTGTAAACAATTGTTGGAAAAATTACTTGTGTCATGCAGAAAGTAGATGTCCTAACCGACTTGCCAAAACTATAGTTTGTTAAAAATACATTTGTGGAGTGGTTGAAAAACAAGTTTTAATGACTCCAACCTAAGTGTATGTAAACTTCCGACTTCAACCGTATATATATATATATTTTACAATAGTCAATGGGAAACAAATTACATTTTAAGAGTCGGTCTACTCGTGAAACTTATATTAGTGTGGTGCTGGATTTATACCTCATTGTAAAATAAGAGTGGCTGACTGTTTTGCCAACAATCATTTCAGGGTGGATATGCAAAGTGTTGGCAGTCTTTAGGGCCAACACCCAATGACTGTTCTTTATAAATATTTGCCTAATTTTCCAGGTCACGAAAATAAGAGGCTTTATTGGCCGACTTAGCCATTTCCCTTTGCCTAACCTGATATCTGACCACTAATTCACTCCATAGAAGTTCTGTGTAAATACATGTCCTTGAGTCAAGCAGCAGGTGTTGTCTGTAAATAAGGATGGTTGCTCACAATGTGCTCTAAAAGCACTCGTGTCCTATTACACCCAACTGTCCATCTCAAGTTGTGAAGGACACAGAATCCAGAAGGTCATTTGAAAAATGTCCCTGAAACCACATATGGTGGCAATGAGCTTGAGCTATGACACCCTGACATCCAGTCTCAACATGGTGTGATCCTTTTCTGAAGGTTAACTTGTGTGACTGTGAAACAAATTAACCTAAAAACGTGATAACTGTCCCCTACAGAATACTGGTTCTCTGTTATACAAGGCCCCCCCCTATACAAGGGTTCCAAAATTGGGGAGCGTTGTCAAACTTTTTTTTGTTGCTTTGGGGAGGGTTGTGTGTTTCTTTTATTGGGCACAGGAGAGGGTATGCATTTTTTCCCTGGTTTAAATTCACTCTGCAATAGACTAACTAGCAATCAAATCACACATAAAAGCATTTAAAGCTGCATACATTTTCAATATGAATCCACAAGAACAAATAACAATAGCTGAGAGGCAGCGGAGAGGCCAAATGCATTCTTACAATGGCGCTGGAGGGGATGGCTGCCGTTTTATGGGCTCCTAACCAACTGTGCTATTTTGGGTGTTTTTTTCACATTGTTTGTAACTTATTTTGTACATAATGTTGCTGCTACCTTCTCTTATGACCGAAAAGAGCTTCTGGATATAAGAACAGCGATTACTCACCTCGAACTGGACAAAGATTTTTTATTTAATGAGTCCGACGCGAAGGATATAAAAACCGATGCTGGCACTAAGACCGTCCTCAACAAGCTGTATAAGGCCATAAGCAAGCAAGAAAATGCTCATCCAGAAGTGGCGCCCCAAGTGGCCGGGGACTTTAATGGCCGGGGACATTTCTATCAGCATGTCACATGTGCAACTAGAGGAAAAAAAACTCTAGACCACCTTTACTCCACACGCAGAGACACACACAAAGCTCTCCCTCCATTTGGCAAATCTGACCATAATTCTATCCTCCTGATTCCTGCTTACAAAGTGGATGCTACGCTACAGGACTGTTTTGCTAGCACACACTGGAATATGTTCCAATCACCGGCAACATCAATAAGTGCATCAACGATAGTGACTGTACATACATATGCCAACCAGAAACCATGGATTACAGGCAACATTCGCACCGAGCTAAAGGCTAGAGCTGCCGCTTTCAAGGAGCGGGACACTAATCCAGACGCTTATAAGAAATCCTGCTATGACCTCAGACGAACCATCAAACAGGCAAAGCATCAATACAGGACTAAGATTGAATCCTACTACACCGGCTCCGACGCTCGTTGGATGCGGCAGGGCTTGCAAACTATTACAGACTACAAAGGGAAACCCAGCCGCGAGCTGCCAAGTGACGTGAGACTACCAGATGAGCTAAATGCCTTTTATGCTCGCTTCGAGGCAATCAACACTGAAGCATGCATGAGAGCACCAGCTGTTCTGGTCTGGATGACTGTGTGATCACATTATCCGTAGCCGATGTGAGAAATACCTTTAAACAGGTCAACATTCACAAGGCCGTGGGGCCAGATGGATTACCAGGCCGAACACGCCCCCATTTACATCGACGGGACTGTAATGGAGCGGGTCGAGAATTTCAAGTTCCTTGATGTCCATGTCATCAACAAAATATCATGGACCAAACACACCAAGACAGTCTTAAAGAGGGCACGACAACACCTTTTCCCCCTTAGGAGAGTGAAAAGATTTGGCATGGGTCCCCAGATCCTCAAAACGTTATACAGCTGCACCATCGAAGGAGCATCCTGACCGGTTGCATCACCGCCTGGTATGGGGGGGGGCCAGCTATTATGGGAAAATGTGCGTGTTGTTTTTATTGCAGATTTTTGAATATTCACATGAAAATCTGTAGCCAATTGGATGGAAACCTAGCTATAGACACCCTAAAGACCCTGGCGAGTGTGTTAGTCCAGTGTCACTGTGATTATTCCTGCACATCATGGTTCACCAGCAGCCCCAAACATCTAATAAATAATCTACCAGCCAAACAAGCTTGTAAGAATTGTGTTTAAACTCCTCCCTCATACTCATCTGGAGGTCAAGCATTTGTTGTCTCTATCTCTGTAATGTGTCTGTATCTATCAACAGTTGAAGTCGGATGTTTACAAACACTTAGGTTGGAGTCATTAAAACTAGTTTTTCAACCACTCCACAAATTTCTTGTTAACAAACTATAGTTTTGGCAAGTCGGTTAGGACATCTACTTTCTGCATGAAGTCATTTTTCCAACAATTGTTTACAGACAGATTATTTATAATTCACTATATCACAATTCCAGTGCACTAAGTTGACTGTGCCTTTAAACAGCTTGGAAAATTCCCGAAAATGATGTCATGGCTTTAGAAGCTTCTGATAGGCTAATTGACATCATTTGAGTCAATTGGAGGTAAACCCGTGGATGTATTTCAAGACCTACCTTCAAACTCAGTGCCTCTTTGCTTGTCATTATGGGAAAATCCCCCAAAATCAGCCAAGACCTCAGAAAATAAATTGTAGACCTCCCAAGTCTGGTTCATTCTTGGGAGCAATTTCCAAACGCCTGAAGGTACCACTTTCATCTGTACAAACAATAGTACGTAAGTATAAACACCATGGGACCAGCGTCATATCGCTCAGGAAGGAGACGCGTTCTGTCTCCTAGAGATTAACGTACTTTGGTGAGAAAAGTGCAAATCAATCCCAGAACAACAGCAAAGGACCTTGTGAAGATGCTGAAGGACACAGGTACAAAAGTATCTATATCCACAGTAAAACAAGTCCTATATCGACATAACCTGAAAGGCTGCTCAGCAAGGAAGAAGCCACTGCTCCAAAACCGCCATAAAAAAGCCAGACTACGGTTTGAAACTGCACATGGGGACAAAGATCATACTTTTTGGAGAAATGTCCTCAGGTCTGATGAAACAAAAATAGAACTGTTTGGCCATAATGACCATCGTTATGTTTGGAGGAAAAAGGGGGTCGCTTGCAAGCCGAAGAACACCATTCCAACCGTGAAGCACGGGGGTGGCAGCATCATGTTGTGGGGTTTCTTTGCTGCAACAGGGACTGGTGCACTTCACAAAATAGATGGCATCATGAGGTAGGAAAATGATGTGGATATATTGAAGCAACATCTCAAGACATCAGTCAGGAAGTTAAAGCGTGGTCGCAAATGGATCTTCCAAATGGACAATGACCCCAAGCATACTTCCAAAGTTGTGGCAAAATGGCTTAAGGACAACAAAGTCAAGGTATTGGAGTGGCCATCACAAAGACCTGACCTCAATCTCATAGAAAATGTATGGGCAGAACTAAAAAAGCGTGTGCGAGCAAGAAGGCCTACAAACCTGATTCAGTTACACCAGCTCTGTCAGGAGGAATGGGCCAAAATTCACCCAACTTATTGTGGGAAGCTTGTGGAAGGCTACCCGAAACATTTGACCCAAGTTAAACCATTTAAAGGCAATGCTACCAAATACTAATTGAGTGTATGTAAACTTCTGACCCACTGGGAATGTGATGAAATGAATAAAAGCTGAAATAAATTATTCTCTCTACTATTACTCTGACATTTCATATTCTTAACTAACTGACCTAAGACAGGGAATTTTTACTTTGATTAAATGTCAGGAATTGTGAAAAACTGAGTTAAAATGTATTTGGCTAAGGTGTATGTAAACTTCCGACTTCAACTGTATGTAATTGTATATGTATTTCTGTAAAAAATAGGGACAACAATGCAATCCGACAAATAAAATCAATAAATCAATCCAAACTGTGCAGAGGCCATTTGATGAATGGAAGGACACATTACAAAACACCAAACAGTTGAATGACATTCAGACATTGTCATGCCAAGCCTTTGATACTAAGTAGGCCTACAAGGTAGGGAGGGATGTATTTTCTGTTTGTCTAGATTGACATAGTCTTTTTATAGTGGTGTTGAAAATGCAAACCATGATATTGAAGTGCCTGAAGTGGGTATGCTTTGTTTATTGGTTGTGTGGTGCATTGGCACAGAAAGCTGTTAGTGTAAAATGTGTTGCATGTTTTTTATATAATTATAAATATGGCATCAAAATGTTGAAAATCTGATTTCCCCCTAGCGAATCATTGTCTGCAGCCGGCTCTGACCGTAGTGTAATGAAACAGGTAGGGAGAGTGACTGTGTGACTGTGCCACAAAAACATGCTGAAGTGGCAAAGTCGATATCCACATTTATAAACACAGGGCTTCTACAGTTACTGTTATTTGTTGTCGTAAACAGTATTTTGATATAATTCTATGAGGGGAGGGAGAGGGTTTGCAATTTATTTTACAGAACAAGGGAAGGGTCATGTGAAAATATTGTTTACGTTGGGGAGGGGGTGCACTATACAGTATAGACATACACTACCGTTCAAAAGTTCGGGGTCACTTGGAAATGTCCTTGTTTTTTAAAGAAAAACATATTTTTGTCCATTAAAATCAAATTGATCTGAAATACAGTGTAGACATTGTTAATGTTGTAAATGACTATTGTAGCTGGAAACAGACACCTCACAAGTCCTCAACTGGCAGCTTCATTAAATAGTACCCGCAAAACACCAGTCTCAACGTCAACAGTGAAGTTGCAACTCCGGGATGCTGGCCTTCTAGGCAGAGTTGCAAAGAAAAACCCATATCTCAGACTGGCCAATAAAAATAAAAGACTAAGATGGGCAAAAGAACACAGACACTGGACAGAGGAACTCTGCCTAGAAGGCCAGCATCCCAGAGTCGCCTCTTCACTGTTGACGTTGAGACTGGTGTTTTGTGGGTACTATTTAACGAAGCTGCCAGTTGAGGACTTGTGAGGTGTCTGTTTCTCAAACTAGACACTAATGTACTTGTCCTCTTCCTCAGCTGTGCACCGGGGCCTCCGACTCCTCTTTCTATTCTGGTTAGAGCCAGTTTGCGCTGTTCTGTGAAGGGAGTAGTACACAGCGTTGTATGAGATCTTCAGTTTCATGGCAATTTCTCGCATGGAATAGCCTTCATTTCTTAGAACAAGAATAGACTTACGAGTTTCAGAAAAATATATTTGTTTCTGGCCATTTTGAGCCTGTAATCGAATGCACAAATGCTGATGCTCCAGATACTCAACTAGTCTAAAGGCCAGTTTTATTGCTTCTTTAATAAGCACAACAGTTTTCAGCTGTGCTAACATGATTGCAAAAGGGTTTTCTAATGATAAATTAGCCTTTTAAAATGATAAACTTGGATTAGCTAACACAACGTGCCTTTGGAACACAGGAGTGATAGTTGCTGATAATAGGCCTCTGTAGCCTATGTAGATATTCCATTTAAAAAATCTGCTGTTTCCAGTGACAATAGTCATTTACAACATTAACAATGTCTACACTGTATTCAAGATCAATTTTCTTTTCTTTTAATTGATAAAATGTGCTTTTCTTTAAAAAACAAGGACATTTCTAAGAGACCCCAAACTTTTGAACAGTAGTGTAAATGGATCTGCATTTTGTCATTAGTGCAGAGGCAATAATCAATGGGAAGCATAGTACAGATTGCACAGATGGGGGAAATTGTATAACATTTAACAAGGGAGAACCAGAGGATAACTATTTGCTGAAGGTAGGAATTATTGCAAGATATGTGTCTGTACTTATTTAGCGTTTTCTCTTTTTCCCTCGACGTTAGCTTGACTGAATAGTCTGGAGATTTCCAGTCAACTCTCTGAGCACATCTGATTCACTTTGCCATTCCCCCTTTAAACGAGCCCCGCCCCGAAATCAGTCGATCAAATTCTGCAACACGCTCAACCTCGTCCGTCCAATCATAACCCACTGGGGGTGGTCTTAGGATGGTGGTCCGGGAGGCTGTTAGCCAATAAGATTTACTGCTCAGTGAACTAACGGTTCACGTCAACTATCGTTGGTTCTCTGAATAAGACATTATTCATGTTCATGTTGTAGTTATTTAAAGAGACATGATGAGGTGAGATAGCGGAATTTCCTTTTGAGAAGTAACAGTCTGTTACTCCTAAACATGTATGAAGGCAGTATCATGTATACATTCATTTAACTAACTCCTCAACTCAGATACACTGTTTTTTTTTAATGTTTTATAGTTTTTCAATAGTATATGCCACCCTGCTAAGCAGTGGCAGTAGTAGGCCTAGGATACACTCAACACTCACTCTGCTTATAAAGTTAGCTAGCAGCAATCCTAGGGTGATATGTGAATGATCATGCGATGCTAATTCATTCACAAGCTCCCTTCAGCACATTCACGTTGTTAGCCTCACTACTTCATAATATTACTTGCAGTTTCATATGAAAGTGAATTGGTATAAAATTGTCCGAATCTTACATTTCATTGTGGTTAAGTTTGGTGGAACATATCCACATTTGGTTGAACGTATCCAAATACAAATAATTAGCTAACTATGTAGAGAAAATATATCGAACGTGTTTTAGCTTGTGCTGTCTTATTATGGTGCTTTAAAGTAAAACACTGACCTCAGCCACACGGAAAGCACGCTACATTTTAACATTATATACAGTCATTGATTTTAACACACCCACCGCCCACCAGAGACCAAAACGACGCCTTGTTCGACTTAATTTGAATCTGGTAAGGAGGGAGTGGAGGTCTTCCGCCCGTCCTCTGCACTGCGAGCTATTTCTCCCTCTGCCTCAGAACAACACAGTCGATTTCCGTTAGGCACCGACTGTATGGGCAGAAGAACAGCTTTTTTTTGACAGCTCTAAGTACCAGTATTTCTTATTATCGAAGACAGTTTGCGAGTAGATAGCTACATATCAGCGAGCAATTTTATATTTGTTTCAGGTGTTGTCTGTAGTGAGTATGAGGCAAAGTGAGAAGTAGCAGCTATCTTCGAGGAAAGAAAGTCAAAATAAAGATCAGAACCTACAGTCAGTATTATCGTTAGTGTTAGAAGTTATTTCAAATTTGCCAAATTAGCTAGTTTGATAGCTGGCCAGCATCATGACTCGGAGATCATGTGCAATTTACGCTACTGGGATTCTCTGCGCCCATCTACTGATCGTGGGCATCGCATTGGTCGTGGCTCAAGTCTTCCAAACAATGATTTACAATCGGCTTAAAAAGGTGAGTTGTAACTTTTCCCCACTTCATACATGCATTTTATAGTTTTTTTCTTGTCTGGTGGCAGCAAGACGGTGAGTCACATTTCCCATCCCTTGTCGTTACTAGTTTTCAACCTGGACTCCGGAGTAGACATAACATAGTAAACGTGCATGTATGGGAGTCTATCATTATTTCGTTTGATATGTTATGAATTACAATTTGTATGATCTGTTACGGATTGCAATTCGTACAATATGTTGCGAATTTGCAAAAATGTATATGTTACAAATTCTAATTTGTTGTGGCTAATGTTAACTAGGTGGCAAGTTGGTTAACTAGGCTATGGGTTAGGAGTTAGGTTAAAGCGTTAGGGGATGGGTTAGCTTCAATGCCAAGTAGTTGCAAAGTAGATAAAAAGTAGTAAGTAGTAGCAAAGTTGTTTGTGATAAGATGCGAACACAACCTTTGCGTTGCTAGATGTTGGCTTTATACTTTCTGTCTTATGTAACCATACCAAATGTAACACAGCATACTAATTTCAATGTCCCGGTTTACTATGCTACGTGTAGTCTGAGACCAGGCTGGAGCTTTAAATGTGATGTTTGCTAGCTAGCAACAGCATTGAGTTCACTCAATCCGCATCTCTAGTCATTTGCCCACCCAACATGGCTCAGTGCAACATGCCATGCATTCCAAGGTCGCCAATTTATGTGCTGCGTTCTTTACCACCAACCAGTGATGGTTTTTGTGGTAGGACCGCAACATTGTATCATTCATAAATCCGCAACATTGATTTAAATCTCTTGAACAGCTCTGCATGTAAACTCAGTGTATTGTAGTTACCTATGGATGGAATCTCTAGCAGATTTACATTGCGGGGTATGCTCATGTCACAGTGCGTGGTGGTAAGACCATCACCATGGATGGGTGCTCTCAGCAAGCAACCTGCTTGTTTCCATCAGTACAATAAACCCACTAAATTAATTTGCTAAATCATACTCAGTCAAGCTTTATTATACACGATACAGATTATTTGAATTAGAACTGCTGCATCTTCAACTGCAGTGTATTAATCTTATTTACATGTGTGTCTCGTAATATAATTGATTTGTGATTTAAAGTTATATGAGCTTTCCAAGTGGCTTATTGGGTTTATCAGTCAGGGGTTGTAGTAGGGTAGGAATCTCGTCAGAGGAGGGTAGGGGGGGTGTGTGCGTGCGCATGGGTGGGGGAAGGGAGAGAGAGACCATGAAGGCTCGGAGTCCAGCTCCCTTTTGGAATACTTTGCATTTCATTCTTCCCGGTCTTTGCTGACAAGGTTGAATACTACACTATAAAAGAATCCCCCCCAAAAATGTCCTAGAGATCTGAACAGGTTCACTTTCTTTTTCTGAAACTGCGAACCTCAGCAGAAATGTCAAACTGACAGTGAGAGTATACAGACACAAACAGCCCAAGGTTCCCTGCCACGGTTTAATTGCTGCTGTTAAATTTGGGTCTGAGTTTATTTTTTATATGGTAGTGTCATCCTAGAATACATAACATCATGAAATTAAACAAACCAAAAATTATCAAATATCAGCCTACCAGCAGGTGCTTTACGTTCAATGAGTCTTATGTGGACATTGCCGGTGACTGAAAAGATAAATGAGAAATAAAGAAGTTATGTCCACCCACAACTGTACCACTTCTAAAACTGATCTGATGTTGTTTCATGTCATGGTGCACTTTTAGAACAACTTTCCAGTAGCCTACCTAGAGGACTTCTGGTAAAATGGTGTGGATGGGAGGAGTGTTCAATTCATGTAAGGAATCTCTTTGGCCTGGAGGCAGGATATTTCTTGGTCAGACAGCAGTAATCTGTTAACTTGTTGTTTCAGCGCTGGCCTGATCTAGGTCTAGAGGACTGCTCTTCCAGGAAGAAACCCTCTGCCCCTCCTCAAACTATATTTTGGAGGGTAGAGTAAAAAAAACCTTCAACAAATTAATGGGTGACAAACCTGTTTAATTTAATTCAAACAGGTTTCTTTCATCATTTATAGATGGGAAAACCTGAGAAAAATATGGCACTGAATGTAATTTCTTATCTTGAACAGTTATCAAATCACAACTCCTGCATATATTTTGGTGTAAGTTTTAATTTATTTTTGAGTGACATTAACAGTTGTCATGCTTTCATGTCCTTACCACTCATCATGTGACCCACCCCCACCCACCAGCTACATACACATAATGAGTTTGATTTATGACACGATTGAAAAACCGCAACCCCCTGTCCCTGCTTGCTTGTGAGATCAAGGTTTTAAGCATTTCGGAAGAGATAAATGATGTAGACATGATGTCTATGGAAGCCTTTAGGTGGCCTTCCTTTTTCAAGGTTGGTAAACACAGGAATTCTTCTAATCTAGACCTTGGGTTTACCAAAAGTTAAAATGTTGTATACACAGAAACTGTCACTCTTGAATTGTATCTGTTTGAAAGGGACTCAGTTTAATCTAGAAAACAGAATACACTTCACTGATTGTGAAATTTGGAAACTTGGCAAAACACTGCTGATGACTCTGAATCACATGTTTTAGGTTTCCCTCACTCTCCGCATTCAATCCAACACACCGCATTGGAATAGCTAGCTTACTTTGGGCTTAACTTTTTAATTCACACCATTCAGTTGACTCATTTGATCTTGTAAAATAAAAGCTAATGTTTTCAAAGTATCATATGCTTTTTGTTACTTGTTCCAAAATAACTCAGATATTTTTTCTTTAATGCAAAACAATATTTGACTCCATAGCATTCATAATTTGCTGTACAGCATTGATTTTTCAATTTGAGTTGATTCCCATTCAAGGCTCTAAAGTGCGGCCATGTTGGTTGCATATTCTCAGAGATATTTTATTTTGGGAGTACCAGTGCGACCAGAGAAAAAATTCCCCAGATAATAATTATTGTAGTGATAGACTTCACCGTGCAGTTGTTTCCGAGTGCCCTATAGAAAAAAAATGTGAGTGCAGATTTGTTCAGTCAAAAGCCTAGATTTGAAAGAATGAATTAGTGATTTGTATTTCTTGTAACTTTCTGAAGACGTAATGACATGGGAATGCCTCGGTCTACCACTTTGTGTAGCAAGTTAGTGATGCCGTAACAGTCATTTCTAAAGGCTTTCTCATAAAACATAACAAATTAAATGTTAACTGCAAAGTAGGCTTACCTGGCTGAATGATATATCATAATGATTTGTATCAAACGGGTCTTCTTTTGTTTAGCAAACTCTGCTATTGCGCATGCAGTACAGAAACACTGCCAGCCAAACACCAGTTTCTTGAGGTGTGCAATTGAAATTAATTGGCAACAATACCCTCCAAAATATGTTTTTTTTTAATTTTCTTCCCTAGACCTCAAAAGTGTTCTTCAAAACCACTCACAGGAATTTGTTAACTCCTTGTTCAGTAATTTTACCTCATTGGCTAGCTTTTGAAATTAACCTGGTTACTTTACCAGTATATCTGAACATTTGGGGGCACAGAAAGAAAGCAAAAGGGATAGTTCCTTTAGAAGATTAATGACAATACCAATGAATGAATGAATGACTGAGCTCAAGTCGTCACTCAAACTTTACCCTCTTAAAAACAAAGTGTAGCATTTTCAATGTAATGCATCTCAATAGGTAGCGCTTTTACACAGTGTAGAAAAGTGATATTCCACAAATGACTTTGTCATTTCAATGACCTGTTTTTGTATCAACATTTTAGCTTTTTATAATAAACAAATGTCTTTACAGGGTTAAATATTCGTTTCTAGAGCACAACATCTACTTAAAAAGTAGCTAGAATTTATATAGACCAAATATGCTACATACAGTACATTTGGGAAGTATTCAGACCCCTTGACCTTTTCCACTTTTTGTTACGTTACAGCCTTATTCTAAAATGGGTTAAATAGTTTTTTCCCCTCATCAATCTTCACACAATACCCCATAATGACTAAGCGAAAACAAATGTTAAGATTTTTTTGCAAATACTTATGTAATTAAGTATTCAGACCCTTTGCTAATGAGATTCGAAATTGAGCTTGGGTGCAACCTGTTTGCATGGATCATCTTTGAGATGTTTCTACAACTTGATTGGAGTCCACCTGTGGTAAATTCAATTGATTGGACATGATTTGGAAAGGCACACACCTATCTATATAAGGTCCCACAGTTGACAATGCATGTCAAAGCAAAGCCATGAGTTTGTAGGAATTGTCCGTAGAGCTCAGAGACAGGATTGTGTCGAGGCACACCTGTAAGGAAGTGTACCAAAAAATGTCTCCAGCATTGAAGGTCACCAAGAACACAGTGGCCTCCATCATTCTGAAATTGAAGAAGTTTGGAACCACCAAGACTCTTCCCAGAGCTGGCCACCTGGCCAAACTGAGAAATCGGGGGAGAAGAGCCTTGGTCAGGGAGGTGACCAAGAACCTGATGGTCACTCTGACAAAGCTCCAGAGTGGTACAGTGGCCAGACGGAAGCCACTCCTCAGTGAAAGGCACATGACAGCCCGCTTGGAGTTTGCCAAAAGGCACCTAAAGGACTCTCAGACCATGAGAAACAAGATTCTCTGGTCTGATGAAACCAAGCTTGAACTTGTTGGTTTAAATCTCAAGCATCACTTCTGGAAGAAACCTGGCACCATCCCTACGGTGAAGCATGGTGGTGGCAGCATCATGCTGTCAGGATGTTTTTCAGCAGCAGGGACTGGGAGACTAGTCAGGATTGAGGGAAAGATGAACCAAGCAAAGTACAGAGAGACAACTACCCTAAGCACACAGCCAAGACAACACAGAAGTGGCTTCAGGACAAGTCTCTGAATGTCCTTGAGTGGCCTAGCCAGAGCCCGGATTTGAACCTGATTGAATTTCTCTGGAAAGACCAGAAAATAGCTGTGCAGCGACGCTCCCCAACCAATCTGACAGAGCTTGAGAGGATCTGCAGAGAAGAATGGGAGAAACTCCCCAAATACAGGTGTGCCAAGCTTGTAGCGTCATACCTAAGAAGACTCGAGGCTGCAATCGCTGCCAAAGGCTTCAACTAAGTACTGAGTAAAGGGTCTGAATACTTATGTAAATGTAATATTTCAGTTTTTTTTTTTTTTATAAATGTGCAAACATTTATAAACTGTTTTTTTGATTTGTCATTATGAGGTATTGTGTGTAGATTGATGGAGGGGGCGGGGGGCAATTTAGTTACTTTTAAATAAAGGTTACACACAAACTCCACACTGACCAAAAAGTTGTTTTGTTGGCATTTACGTATGTTCCCATTACCAGTAAAAAATTGATGTCGTTTTTATACATTGATTACACTATCACTCGTATTTCATGTCACAACGATTCATTGATACGTATGCTATGATGCTGGTAAAGTTGCAAACAATGTTCTTCCCCAAAAACATAGCAAAACAACAATCTGTTTCAGTAGCTATATAGTTAGCTATATATATAGCTAGGTGTCATCTAAAATAACCCTAATTTACAAGACAGTTCTTATTTGATTAATGGTGGTCGGACCCATCTATGTGAAGCTAGCCACAATAAGGATTAGCCACAATAGTGGACTTTGCGGTTAGCCTTCAAAATAAAAGTATGGCATAATTTTACTATTTGATTCTTTTGCAACACTGTCAATGACATACTTTTATTTTTAAGGCAAACCGCAAATTCCATTATTGTGGCTAATCCTTATTGTGGCTAGCTTCACAACACATAACCGGTCCGGTCGAGCCTCACTAGCCAGATGAAGCTAGCTGGCTGATTATAATGTTAGCTTTGGGCAACAGGGTTAAGTAGCTGGCTTGCTATTTATTTTCATTAAATGAAGTTCAATTTCAATAGGCGAACAACAAGTGGCAAACAAGCTAATGCTTACTCACAAGTATTCCTAAATCATTGCTAAGAATAAGGAAAATTTGCTGCAGTTTCTACTGGTCATTGTTTTCAGGCTGGTTGTATTGGTGCTAGCTAGATACCAAGCTAAAGCTAGCTACCACAGAAGTTGCGGTCGAACAAATGATGCTTTATTACCAGCGCGGTATTGTAAACACATCGTTCGTGGCCTGTGTTTGCATGATTGCATACTTTTTTGTACAGCTTTGACAGTGCTACTGTATGTTTTGACATGCAAAGACTCAAACGGCGTTCCATAGTATGTATGTCGTGAAGCTAATAGCAGTGACGCTTTTACTGTGTAACTCCGGTAGGGCAACATCTGAAAAATAGCGCACTTGGTAGTGTGTACCCGGTGCTCGACCAGTCATTACGTCATGTACCTACGTTATATAGGAATGCATGGCTGCTTTGACATCGGTTTTTAACATCGAAGTTAAACTAGACATCGGCCCGATACCGATGTTGGCATTTTTAGCTAATATCAGCCGATTCCGATATGTTCACTGATATATCGTGTATCCCTAGTTGTGCTCCTAACTTTTTATTCGAACCCTGTTTTTACATTACTTGTGCTGGACACTAGCCTATTTCACTGCCGCAATATGCCCGCTGGAAGTTATGATCATATTTTAAAGCTGACTGGAATCTAAGTGAAGCAATAGGCTTCTGTTTTGCCCCTGAGGAGTAAGTCCCCCAGTTCAATGCTCTAGCTAGGGAGCGCTGATCTTTGGCCCAGTTGTATAGAGTGTGTTTCTCAGAATGTGTGTGTAGGACAGTATTTTGGCTCCTATCATTTAAGACTCCATAGGGAGTATGCACCTCATTGTAATGAGTCATTCTACCATCTTAAATCATGGTTGCACTAAAGTCTTGACAGGAAACAAGAGCTTGTGCATCCCTGTTGGGCCACACCTTAAAATAAACATCCTCTTTCAATCACGAGCTTCGCTGAGCTTCTCTGAGACTTCAGCTGAGTGAGCTGTGTGAATGGCAAAGGCCTTTCTCAAGTACACCTCACTTTACTCAGAGGACAGCGAAAGCAATCAGGAACCCCCTACGTAAAGGACGGGGAAGTGAGACATTTCTTAGTAATACCAATGTTTTGGCTCAACCAATGTTTTCTATACGGTAGGCCCTATTGGTGTAGATTACTTACCGGTATTTTTATAGATCAACAGACAGTTTAACAGTAATTTGCTCTTTAGATTTGACAACCATGTTGCAACACGCTTCGTTCATTCAGAGTTTTGAATGTCACTGCGTCAGTTTTAATTACAGTTGAATTACCTTGTTGAAGCTACTGTCTTTCTAGTCCAGGCATGATGGCTAACTTTTAACCACTTTCCTGTATTCAGATGATGACTAATAGGACAGTGATGCTAGTCCATATTGTTTATTCAGACTGTCGTGCTGCCACTATGGTGGGTGGTAATTTAGGCTTTTTGAAGATTGTCCGGAGCAAAATGCTAATATCTTTCTCATCCTGCTGAAGTCAACAGAGACTCTCCTTGGGCAGTTTTCACTAAGGATTTCTGCTTGTACTGACAGTTATTCAGCTGTGAAAGACCTTTCCCCCTTACCCTGTTTCGGTGTGCTGGCATAGGGTCTACGCTACATTAATTGCAGTGTGTGCTCTCTCCTGGCATAACCTGAAAAGGATTGTTGCTGGATGATGCTGCCGCAATCAAAAATGTTATTGCTTTTGAAAGCCAAAATATCCTTAGTTTAGAAACGAATGAAATGGTTTTAAATAGCTTTTTAGGCTAAATAGCCTTCTATCCCTCCGGAATGTACTACCGTAAACAAATTATGCTTGGAGATATCATTGTTGTTTTGGTCTGTCCTCCATCATTAACTGTATTTCGCTCTCTTTTTTTTGTAGGAATTGACCTTGACTGAGGCGAGCCGAGTATTTGAGTCGTGGAAGAACCCACCTCCTCCAGTCTACATGGAGTATTACTTCTTCAATGTGACCAACCCTGAAGTGTTCTTAGCAGGGGGCAAGGCAGCTGTCACCCAGATTGGACCTTACACTTACAGGTAGGTTGACAACACTAAGTGCTCTCCTTTCAAACGAGATGGCCTCAGTTCACAAAGGGCTTGAGATCAACACTCGTAACTCAGACTTCAGTGGAACTCCTATATTGATACCAATGAAAGGTTTTTGCTAATATGGGTTTTGTGTGCGTATCTCAAGTTAAGATTCAGTCCACAATGTATTTGTTTTATGATCTGTTTGTTTGATCGTGGGAAGCTGGTGATGCAGGTCTTGGGAAAATCATATTGACTGAATGTTATTCCATGCTGATCCTGCTCATGGACTTGTTTGACATGGGAGGGGAAAATATTTGTGTGGAACGACAACCTTTCTACTCACGCCTTTCCATAACAGGGAATACAGACCCAGGGAAAATGTAACTTTCCTCGAAAACGGAACCAAGGTTTATGCCCTGAACCCCAAAAGCTTTGTCTTCGTCCCAGAGAAGTCCCGGGGTAATCCGGAGGTCGACATTCTGAGGACTGTCAACATCCCAGCTGTGGTGAGTTAGTGTGTGTGTTTGTAACCCTGCTTTACTGCGTCATTCCAGTAGACTTTCCAAGCATTATGCTAAACGCCGTATTATGACATCTTGGTGACTTGTTCCTACAAGCTTATTACTTTATCACAGACACTTTTGTGGACTTAATCCAAATTTCCAATGACAAGAACCAGACCAGATGGCAACAAAAGCTACGGATTTACAAATGTTGTTGATGATTGTTGCGTAGTGCCTTTGTGTTACTAGTGGAAATTGGGTTGTATGAATGAATATTATCTCTAACCCCCTCTCTCTCTGTTTCCTCCCCTCTCCCTGGACAGGCGGTGATGAGCGAGCTGAACTCCTACTCTTTCCTGCTGCGCACCTTAGTCTCCATATGGATGAACTCCATCGGTGTGGAAATCTTCATGACCCGCACCGTTCACGAGGTGCTATGGGGCTTCAAGGACCCTCTGCTCTCCAAAATCCACGCCATGAAGCCAGAGGTGGACGAGATGTTTGGACTGATGTGGAAGGTAAGCACTGTTTGTATTCAGTAAAAACCTTGAAATACTGTAATAAGGCATATGATCACTCAGATTACACTTCAGAACTGGGCCTTGTTAATACAGTCATTCACTAAAGTTTTAGCCTTAGCTAATGGCCAGTCTTGAAATTGTTATTTTATAGAAGTTGTGACATTGCGCAATGAATCCTTTAGTCATCGGACCAGACGGTGGTTGGTAGGGACTGGGAGACAGGGATGAGGTTTTGTGGTGTCATCACTTGATGAGAGTGAAAATGACTATGCTAAGGAAGCTTAGTTCCTCTTTTTCTGGGAGACTCGTGTCTGCTATTCTGCTTAACGCAATAAAAAGCAAACATTCACATTTAATAAACAAGTTCAGTGCATTATTTGGAAAATCCCAGAAAGAAGTAGACGGTGGGTAGAATTTTACCTGTACCTAAACTTTCAAATCTCAATCCCAACTGTCAAAGCATTTATCTGGAAGGAACTTTTTATTGTTAGTTTGGCACTCTTACGGAGTCTTACTGTTGACCATTAGGGTTGGGCGCTATCCATATTTTCATACTGTCATATCGTTTCTGTACCATACCGGGGTATTACCGGAAGTGCACACAAAACCATTTAGGCAACGGGGATCTTGATCCAGGACGGGATTGAATGTCTCTGCTGTAACCAAGAAGCTTGATCTTGACATCTAGCCAATTAGATAGCAAGTTAGCAAACCAAATGCAAAACTGGAGCCCTGCGCTGGATATATTTTATTTGACACATCTTATATTCCCCCTCCTGTTTTCTTTTTGAATGGTATTGAAAAGCATACCATCAGTATTTCTAAATACCCCAGTATACAGTATAAACGGTATATCGCCCAAACCTACTCCCTATAAAACTGTATTATGAGAAAGAGAAAATGGAACTGGTTAAACAGGCTACAGTAATACGGTGGCATTTTTGTTTGAGCTTTTAGAGCACAATATTCCCCGTCAGTACATTTCCAACAACGACACCCAGCCACTTTAAACACTGAAATTACTTCCCAATTTACTTAACATCAATAAAGGAAGATGTTCTAACTTTAACTCTGCTTATTAAAGCTTGTTTGTCTGTTTCTAATTCTGTACCTGTCCACTGTTCCCCTGTTTGTTGGATGGATTTGTTTTGATATGACAGTCTAACTGAACTATTGTTGCGCTCTCTACCCTCCCAGAAAAATGGAACTGACGAAGGAGAGTTTGTCTTCCTGACTGGCGAACGGGACTACATGGAATATGGCAGAATAGACACATGGAACGGGCTGACGTGAGGACCCTTTGCCTCTGTTTTTCCACCTTCATGTTGTTGTGATTAAGCAAGAAAGTTTCTCATGTCAGCATTTAGCTTTTTGTTCCTTGCCCCGGCCATTGGGTTTCCTCATTGAACGGGAATGACTTGGTATCTGTCCAATTCAAGTATTCAAAGTCCAAGGTTATTCCCAGTTGCTCCCTGTCATGACTGAGCAGATTGCAAAATCGTATGTTTAATGGCTCCCAGGCAGTTTAAACGGAATCAATATTTGGTTCCGTTATGTTAGAATCACCTTATGTAGACAAAGGCGTCCTCTTGATGTCTAACATGTCCCCTACCTTTCCCCTATCAACAGGGAAATGTCATGGTGGTCCTCTAACCAGAGCAACATGATCAACGGCACGGACGGCAGTGTGTTCCACCCTCTGTTGTCCAGGAAAGAGCTGCTGTACATCTTCGCTGCTGACCTCTGCAGGTACGTCACAGTCATATCTCCAAATCTTGTATTATCGGTAGTCTATGATTTGTTTACAGTCAAAGTAGCAGGTACAAAGAGGGGCTGTGGTTTAGGTGACAGCCAGGAATGCTTAGAAAACAACTGACTCGTATCCCTATCAGACTCATAAACCACTGTAGAAGACGTCACACCCGGATCATGGTAAACAAGTGTGAGCTGAGCATGGCCCAACCAACACCATGATACGTGAGGAGAAACTGGGAAAACGGCACATGATATGAAAAGGAAGCTTTGACTCAATCAAAACAGTTGTACTTTATCTTCTCATAGTTACCCAATGCTCAGCACAGTTGTGACTCATTTGAGACCACCGAGCTCACACTCTTCTCTGGAAATGACATGTAGAACTGAATGAAGAATTTCAAAAACCTGCCATAATTTCGATATAATGAGAAAGTCCTACTACACATCTTGTGTCCATATCCTTATTCCCACTTCACCCTGTGTTCTAGGTCTATCCATCTGGCTTATGTTGAGGACGTGGAAGTGAAGGGCATCCCAGCCTACCGCTTCGCCCCTCCACGTGATGTCCTGCAGAGTCCTAAGGAGAACCCTACCAACGCCGGCTTCTGTGTGCCAGCTGGGGACTGCCTTGGCACCGGTGTGCTTAAAGTCAGTGTTTGCCGAGAAGGTAAGAGACGGTTCATCACCCTGTTGCAACCCTGGTTTGCATAACAAAGCATGCGCCCCACTTACCCACTGAATACCCGAGTCATTCCAGTTCTAGCTGTGCTTCCAGCTGCAGTAAATATCAGAAATTCCCATGTTTGACTATCCAGATTTTACAATAGTGTAGATGGTGAATGATTAACTCTGGATGAGGGCTATAAAACACTTGAATAGCCTGCATAGCTGTGAACTTGAGGGCTAGGATAAGGCTTATCTCCAAATGGTTTCCTCTCATAAAACAATCCATGTACGAACACATGGCATATAAATGCACTATTGTAACCCTTAAGTCTCGTGGGGGGAGTAGATGTATTTTTAAGTCTGCACTGTTTGTGTGTTAAGAAACATCCGCATTCACAGTGGTGCAGCAGAGAAAGTTCAACAGTCTGGATGCTGTTATGACTGAGTAATCTCCGGGCTACACGGGAACTAGGGCCCTTGTTAATTCCTTTTGTCGGTTTGAATTCCATTTGTCAGATATTGCAGTTTTAGGTCGTTTCCATATTCCTTATTGAGGGTTATTAACTCACTCAAGTTGTGCCACATAATGAAATGGAACACATTCTATTGTGTCTCTGAGGTAGTACCTTGTGGAACTTCAGAATGGTCATTATGACCTCAAAGGAATCATTTTTCTCTTGGGTTGTGAAAAACAGCCATGATTTCACCATGTCTGCTTATCAGAACCTGTCCAGTATGGGCTGCCTTTCCAATGGCTTATCAGAACCTGTCCGATATGGGCTGCCTTTTCTAATGGCTTATCAGAACCTGTCCGATATGGGCTGCCTTTCCAATGGCTTGTCAGAACCTGTCAAGTATGGGCTAACCTTTCCAATGGCTTGTCAGAACCTGTCCAGTATAGGCTGCCTTTCCAATGGCTTGTCAGAACCTGTCCAGAATGGGCTGCCTTTCCAATGGCTTGTCAGAACCTGTCCAGAATGGGCTGCCTTTCCAATGGCTTGTCAGAACCTGTCCAGTATGGGCTGCCTTTCCAATGGCTTGTCAGAACCTGTCCAGTATGGGCTGCCTTTCCAATGGCTTGTCAGAACCTGTCCAGTATGGGCTGCCTATCTGTTCCGCTGTCTCTGTGCTTGGGTTATAATACCAGATAGCACACATTAGCAATCTCTCAAACCTGTCCATGATGTTTCCTTTTTAGACCCTCAATATTCAAACATTGACTTTGTTTTGCTTAATCCTCCCTGATGGCAGTCCAGGATAAGGATATAGGTTAGTTGATCATATTGGTTGCCTGTGTTTTTTTTTGTCTCTTAAAGGTCCAACGTTTCTCAATATCAAATAATTTCTGGGTAACAATTAAGTACCTAACTGTGATTTGTTTTAAATTTAAAATGGTAAAAAAGAAACATAGCTTCTTGGCAAAGAGCAATTTCTCATGCAAGAATTTTGCTAGGACTGTCTGGTAGTGGTCTGAGTGGGGAGTGCTGTTATTGGCAGAGAGGTTTGGAACTCTTTCTTATTGGTCTGTTAACAAATTTAGCGCCTGGTGACGTCACCAGGCAGGCCAAAACTCCATCCCACCAAAATAGGCTGACATTTCTGGCGTTCTTTTCAAACAGCTCTTACACTAAAAGGACATTTATCATTTTCACAATTTCATAGTATTATTCCAACCTCAGTGGAGATGTATATAAAATACAGGAAATGTTTGACTGCACTGGGTGTTTAAATCATGTTTCATCCCCTTCCTCTTGTCCATAGGTGCCCCTATTGTGGTGTCATTCCCCCACTTCTATCAGGCTGATGCCAAGTACATTAATGCTGTTGAAGGACTGAGCCCCAACAAGGAGGAGCATGAGACTTACCTTGACCTTAATCCAGTATGAACAAACATTTTATCTAACATATATATAGTCATAAGGCCAATATGTGGGATCTGTTATGGGCCCTAAACTCAGTGGCCAGTTTATTAGGTACACCCATCTAGTATCGGGTCGGACCCCCCTTTAGCCATGAAGGGATGCACCTGGTCAGCAACAATGTTCAGATACGCTGTAGCGTTCAAACATTGCTCGATTGGTATCAATGGACCGAACGTGTGCCAGGAAAACACTCCCCACGCCATCACACAAACTCCACCAGACACTAGGCAGGATGGGGCCATGGACTCGTGCTGCTTACGCCAAATCCTGACTCTGCAATCAACATGACACAACAGGAACTGGGATTTGTGTTCCTGTTTGGCCTGCCTGTTAGCTTACACAATTCTTGCCATTCTCCTTCGACCTCGCTCATCAACAAGCTGTTTTCGCCCACAGGACTGCTTCTGACTGGATGTGTTTTGCTTGTTGCACCATTTTTGGTAAACCCAAGACACTGTCGTGCGTGAAAAGCCCTAGAGGCTGGCCGTTTCTGAGATACTGGAACTGGCGCGCGCCTGGCACCGACGATCATACCACGCTCAAAGTCGTTTAGGTTACTTGTTTTTCCCATTCTTACGCTCAATCTAACAGTAACTGAATGCCTGTTTGCCTGCTTTAAATAGCAAACCACAGCCATGTGACTCACTGTGTAGGAGCGAACAATTTTCACGAATGGGGTGGTGTACCTAATAAACTGGCCACTGAGTGTATACTGTTAGTCTCAATCTGATTATAAACAGACTGTATTTAATAGCTATGTGACATTTTGTATTTGTGTGTTTTATCAAGTACCAGTTGATTATTAAAATTAGCAGTCTCCATATTGGAAAGGATGAGATGTAACTGCATTTTTAAATAATATTTGATTTTGTATTTCTAGACCACTGGGGTCCCCATCCGTGCCTGCAAGAGAGCCCAGCTGAATATAATTTTGAACAGAGTTCCAGGCTTTCCGTAAGTAAAGATCAGAACAGTTTTACACACTTTGAAACCTGATCTTTTCCCACTCAATTCATATGAAGGATGAGAAGGCCCGATGTTGAACCATGAGTCCTCATTACATTTTCTCTTCCTCAGCAAAACCAAACATCTAAACGATACAATTTTCCCTATCATGTTTGTCAATGAGGTAAGACATATCTCCTCCCTCCCTCTCTCCGTTATTTTGTAAAATTCAGTCGGCCTCACGTGCAGCCTAGAAATGTCAAATTAAGTTTCGAAATTGTGCCAGAGAAAATCCTTTATTACTGGTCTATTATTAAGACTAGTTAATAACTGGTTTACAGCATCCGTTAATAACACCAGTTGATTAAATAGTAAAGACTGGTTGATAACCGTAGTGACCTCCCCCAGACGGCCACTATCGACGATAACTCTGCTACCCAGATGATGACCCTGCTGCTCATTGTGACCCTGGTGTCCAATTTCCCTCTGCTCATCGTGGGCATGGGCGCCATCCTGCTCGTAGTCTTCGTCCTCCTGGTCTGCAGGTCTCGCCAGAAGAAGGTAAGACCTCCCCTCTACCCCTTCACTTACTCCCAGGACACCCCAAACAAGAATATTCATTAGCTTCTCTGAAATATAGTGTAAATTGTACATTGAATTCACAATTGGGCACTGTCAGTTGTGGTGAAGGATTTCATAAGTGATTATTGGTCTATAGTGGTGCAATGTCACAACAAAGGTTTGACTGTGTTCAATGTTTATCTGTTTATAGACCTTTTATTCTTCTATATTAACACCACTGGTCTGGTGACTGAGGGTAACCTCCAACTATTTACATGATAAAACTCACATGGTCAGCACGTCCTACCTCCTGTAATGTCTGTATGAAATGTTATTCCGGCTGGTCTTTATATCAATTGAAACCACTGAGGTCAGAACAGGAAGTATATATCTGAACTGAGCAGTTCCTCATTGGCAGACCGTCACAATGATAACAGTCCACAGTGGCATTCAGGCACTGAACTCTAGTAATCCTGTAGGGTAGCCAGTGTACTTTCAACACTTCTCTGTGTTTGTCTTGGTTAGTCACTCTGCCCCCTTGTGCATGACCCCATTCCCCACCCATCAGTCATGACTCAGATAAGAGTTAGCTTAGTATCTTCCCCACATGGTTCAACAGAACAGATCTAGGTCTGCCGGCATGTTCATGCTGAGAAACAAAGTAGGAGTTCACATCACAGACAGAGAATTTGTATTTTAAAGTATTCAGATAAAGCTTGTTTTATCAAATAAAGCTATTGTAAAGAACTGTATAGTTAACGTATTATGATAAAACATTTCTGTAACCCCTCCCTTTTTTCCTTTCTGTTTTAGAATGAAGTAAAACGTATTGATTTTACTGAAGCTTTTCATTCTTTTACTGTAAGTCTTCATTTTGCTTCATTTGCTATTTTCTTTGAGCTGTTAGCAATTATTGCTTGTTGCTTATAATTTAAAATTATCTTTAGGGATTATATATACACTGCATGGCCAAAAGTATGTGGACAACTGCTCGTCGAACATCTCATTACAAAATCTTGGGCATTAATATGGAGTTGTTTTTTTCCTTTGCTGCCATAAAACAGCCTCCACTCTTCTGGGAAGACTTGCTTCCATTCAGCCACGTACTTTAGTGAGGTCGGTCACTGATGTTGGGTGATGAGGCCTGGCTCACAGTTGGCGTTCCAATTCATCCCAATGGTATTCAATGGGGTTGAGGTCAGGGCTCTGCAGGCCTGTCAAGTTATTCCACACTGATCTCGACAAACCACTTCTGTATGGACCTCGCTTTGTGTACGGGGGCAATGTCATGCTGAAACAGGAAAGGGCCTTCCCCAAACTGTTACCACAAAGTTGGAAGCACAGAATTGTCTAGAATGTCATTGTAGCATTATGATTTCCCTTCACTGGAACTAAGGGGCCTAGCCCGTACCATGATAAAACAGCCCGAGACCATCATTCCTCCTCCATCAAACTTTACAGTTTGCACTATGCATTTGGGCAGGTAGCGTTCTCCTGGCATCTGCCGAACCCAGATTAGTCCGTTGGACTGCCAGATGGTGAAACACAGAGAATGTGTTTCCTCTGCTCCACAGTCCAATGGCGGCGAGCTTTATACCACGCCAGCCAGCACTTGGCATTGCTCATGGTGATTGTAGGCTCGTTTGAGGCTGCTCGGCCATGGAAACTAATTTGATGAAGCTCCAGACTAACAGTTCTTGTGCTGACGTTGCTTCCGAAGGCAGTTTGGAACTCGGTAGTGAGCGTTGCAATTAAGGACAGACATTTTTTTGTGCGCTACGTTTCCACTTCACAATAACAGCACTTACAGTTGACCGGGGCAGCTCTAGCAGGGCAGACATTTGACACACTGACTTGTTGGAAAGGTGGCATCCTATGACGGTGCCACGTTGAAATTCACTGAGTTCTTCAGCAAGCCCATTTTACTGCTAATGTTTGCCTATGGAGTTTTGCATGGCTGTGTGCTCAATTTTAAACACCTGTCAGCCACGGGTGAGGCTGAATTAGCCGAATCCACAAATTTGAGGGAGTGTCCACATACTGTGTGTGTGTATATTTGTGTATATACTGAACAAAAATATTATCGCAACAAGTTTTGGTCCCATTTTTCATGAGCTGAAATAAACATCTCAGAAATGTTTTTTAAATGTTGCATTTATATTTTTGTAAAGTATATATGCATACATGCATACACTGACCAAAGATATAAATGCAACATGCAAGAGTTACAGTTAATATAAGGAAATCAGTCAATTGAAATAAATAAATTAGGCTCTTATATGGATTTCCCATGACTGAGAATACAGAATCATCTGTTGATCAGAGTACTTAAAAAAGTTAGAGGCGTAGATCAGAAAACCAGTCAGTATCTGGTATGACCACCATTTTGTTTCATGCAGCGCGACACATCTCCTTCACGTAGAGTTGATCAGGCTGTTAATTGTGGCCTGTGGAATGATGTCCCACTCCTCTTCAATGGCTATGCCAAGTTGACATGTCTGGTGAATATGGAGGCCATGGAAGGACTGTGACGGTCTCAGTTTCCAGGAATTGTCTACAGATCCTTGCGACATGGGGCCGTGCATAATCATGCTGAAACATGAGGTGATGGCGGCGGATGAATGGCATGACAATGGGGCTCAGGATCTCGTCATGGTATTGCTGTGCCATCGATAAAATGCAATTGTGTTCGTTATCCGCAGCTTATGCTTCCCCTTACCATAACCCCGGCACCACCATGGGGCACTCTGTTCACAACGTTGACATCAGCAAACCGCTCACCCACACAATGTCAAACACATGGCCTGCGGTTGTGAGGCTGGTTGGACATACTGCCAAATTCTCTAAAATGACGGAGGCGGTTTATGATAGAAAAATGTACATTCAATTCTCTGGCAACAACTCTGGTGGACATTCCTGCAGTCAGCATGCCAATTGCATGCTCCCCTCAAAACTTCAGCCATCTGTGGCATTTTTGTGTGACAAAACTGCACATTTTAGAGCTGCCTTTTATTGTCCCCAGCACAAGCTGCACCTGTGTAATGGTGATGCTGTTTAATCAGCTTCTTGATATGCCACACCTGTCAGGTGGATGGATTATCTTGGCAAAGGAGAAATGATCATTAACAGGGATGTAAACAAAAAAAAAAAGCTTTTTGTGCGTATGGAACATTTCTGGGACATTTTATTTCAGCTCATGAAACATGGGACCAACACTTTAAAGGTTGCATTTATATTTTTGTTCAGTGTATATCTATCTCGTTTCTGCTTCATACTATATTTGTTCTTTAAGTTGAAAAGTATTTTGGGTTTGGTGGTTTTGTACAGTGACATTAATTCATGATATATCCACAGTTTAGTTTATTCTATAACATTGCATTAAACATTTCATTTTCATGTGTAAAATATTTCCAATTTAGTCATAAGTGTATAACTGGTTGTTGTTTTCATAGTGGGATTCTTTTGACCTTTACAAAATATTCTTCCCTCAGACGGCAAAAGACGAAACTGCCTACACTCAAGTCAGCGACAAACCAGAGGTTGAACCATCAGAAAACAACCACACCAACCAGCCAATGAGGAACGGCTCCTACATCGCCATGTCTCCTGTGGAGGCTCAGAAGTGTTGATGGAGGCTGCAGTGTGTGGAGGGGAGGGGCAAGCGGAGCAGCCTGGGTGTGGTATTATAACTAAGGCAGGGTTTTGCAGTGCGGACAGGGGTTTTCACTTTTTGGGACTGTCCTACTCTCCTGCTGAGCATGGCCTTTCTTCCTGCCATAGTGCAAAACAACATCTCCGGTCTACTACTAATGTCACTTGTCTTTTTTTCTGTTGAGCTCACTGCTGGGTTCATGACTGAACACTAGTTATCTCAGCCAGGACAATAGGGTTTGTGAGTATTTTCTGCACTTTGAAGTAGAATATTAGGCAGTATTCTCAATTATTAACAACCACTGAGCAACCACTATCAGCCTTCCAACAGGGCTCGAAGAGCACTGACTGACCGTAGTATTTACCTGAACAATGAAAACCAGAAGGTCCTCTAACATTTCTTTGTATCGGTGTTTCTGAGGTTACCTCCAAAACAAGCCAACAGATTAAAACCTTTGCTCCTCAAGTTAAATAGTATGAGTAGTAGTATTCCCTCCCACCCTGTAACTGAGTTTTCAGCGACTCAGAATGTGGGTTTGCTAACGAAACTGTGTACTTACTTACCATATCCTTTTTGTAGAAAAAAAACTATAGAAGGGGGAAAAAAAGAAATGGACTGAGCCAAACTATTCATATTATGTTTATCATTTTCCTGAGATAAATCAGTCAGTTCAAGTACCCAAGTTGTCATCAAACAGAATTTGTGACTGTGTGTGCATGTCTTACACTGTAGTGTCCTGTTTTGATTGGACTGTGGGTGACTTTGTCTTGTTGCAGGCACTGTGTAGTATGACAACTGAAGAGATTTAGCATTTGTTTTGTTTGTTTACATTTTAGAATTTTTGGAAACCTTTTGAAGACAAAGTCCTCAGAAGATAAGGCATTAGTAGATAGCTGCTTTTCCCATTATGTGGTGTTAGGGGATTGTACCTATAGCCAAAGTAGATATAACATAAGCTTTCATCTAATATTCAAAATGGAAGAAAAACCTACATTACAAGGGAGACTTGAACCTACTTTCTGCCTTACAATTGTTCAGTGTGTTGATTGTTCATGTGGATATGGTAAAAAGCTGGATATCTTAGTTGTACATGAGTAATGGGGAAGTGTTAGGCTACTGACCTAATCCAGCAAGTAGGCAAAGGTGTGCCTACAACACTTTTTCATTTTAACAACCGGTGTCGACCCACATTGTGTGTCTGCACTGATCCTTAGAATAAGCACAATTTGGATTGCTAATACAGTCCTCATAAGGTAACAGGTCTTCACAGACTGTACCCTGCTAGAAGCATATTATACATATTATATTTACCATTTTGTTTTTTAACACTGCATTGTTGGGAAAGGGCTCGTAAGTAGGCGTTTCACTGTAATACAACACCTGTTGTATTTGGCGCCTGTCACATGCGCCAAATGGGCTTGTATACCGATGGGTGCCCTGTAAAAAAAACATGTTTAAATTCTAGATTAAACAGTCAGGCCCTGCACACGGCTTCTGCTGTGCATGTTATGTCGAACCGAGTCAACTGGCTAGCCAAGGAGCTTCAGGTATTCAGACAAATATGACACTTGAATCACTATTTGTCTTACTGTATGTTTTGATGTGTTGTGTTTTTTGTTGCTGTCGTTGGTCACTAGTTTCTGTGTCGTGTCAAGGCTTCTGGCAGTCGCTTCTGGAAAAAAAATGTACTAAGTCCATAATACTGTCAACTTCAAAATGTGATTCCTGCACTTTCCAAAAAAAGAAAACTTGCCCTGTATTTTTTGGGTTATGTAAAATGCAATGGTCCTTCTGTGTATTTCAGTGGTTTGACCCAGGGTTGTTTTTCATTGGTTCCCGAGGTGTAATTCTAGATGGACACTTTGCCTTTGTACTTGCTTTTCGGTACATAGAATATTTGTTTTTCTTTGTCTATTATTGCTGCAATTAGTTGCCATAACCTATGGGCTTGTATTTTTCTATGGAGAAACCATCCATGCTCATATTCTGTTTAGGGTTGTTCCAACAAACTGGCATCAACTCTTCTGAATTGTTAAGTCTGGTCTGTGAACTCCTTAAATGTTGAAGAATATTTGAGCATAGGATACAATGCCCAAAGCTTGCTGCCATTTACTGGAATTAGCAGATAACTATAGATAGCAAAATTGTAACATCAAGTATCATGGTTTTTAACCCCACTTCTGTTAACTGATGAGGATTTGATCTCAGTTGTCATTGTGGCAGACCTTAAAGTGGCTGAAGAATTGTCCATATTGAGAATTCTGTTTCTGTGGGTGATGATGGCTCGGGTTGTTAAAACTGGAAACTATTTCTGGAGGTCTAGATGGATACTCTAGTAAACAAATTAAGGAGAGTTGTTCAAGTATTAGTTTGTTTGGTTGTGCCAGTAAGGACGTCTGTCAGACATGGCTTTGGGGATGTACTATGACAAACTGGTCATGATTTTATATATCGTGATTATATATCAAGAACCAATTCACAATAGGCCTTTTCAGTTTGAAACCTACTGTACATACAGGCACTTATTGAATTGTGCAAGCATGGCTGTACTTGTATAATCACCACAGTATATCATACTATCCTTTTTTGACTTGAACATATAAGACCTTAAACCAGAGCCATGTGTGTGTTGTATGCTTAACGAGGCGCATGCGCGCACACACACACACACCTGAGACACTGTCTGACTGACTAGTCCCATTCACCTTTGTACCCAATCATTCATGTCCATTTGCTCCTCTGTGCATGACCAAAGATAACCCACATGGATCTGTTCTAGCTTGTGTCTACTCTCCTCAGAGATAACGGTTGTGCCACCGCCTACCTAATAGTAATTGCACCATATACCTTTTCTACAGTGCACTATTTTAGACCAGGGTCCAAAGGGCTCTGGTCAAAAGCAGTGCACGGTTTAGGGAATAGGGTGCCATTTCAGATGCAAGCCATCTAAAACAGTGCCAGTATCCCAAGTGCAGTGTCTTTACAACAGTGTTTGAGTTGTCTTTTCCCAACAAGACAAAAAAAAAAAGGTTTTTACAATTCCATAACTATTGTTAATATCAAGAGGCTGGGTCGATCTGTATTGCTTGTTATGCACAAATGCCGCTCTAATGTGCGGGGGGGGGGAAATACGTTTTATGTATTGACACAACAATATGTTATGTAAAAAATACATTTTATTAAATGTTTTTTAATCTGACACAATATTTATGTATCCATATGTTCAATGTTATCTTTGTTTTTCTTCATTTGTATGTTTTTTGTTTGTGGTCCCGTTTAATTTCCTTTATTCTTTTTACTGTTAAGTAATATTCAGCTGGGTGTCATCAAGCACATTTCAGTTGATAATGGAATTTTTCTGTCTCACAAATGTTCTTAGAGAGAATTCCTTGATGGGTGTGTGTGTGTGTGTGTGTGTGTGTGTGTGTGTGTGTGTGTGTGTGTGGGATGATAAGCTTATGTAGACATTTTTGTACAGCCAATGTACTGTTTTGTCAAACTGGAGTGATTTAATTGGAAGGGTGATAATGTGTATGCATGTGGAGGGAGATTGCCTTAGTGCCTGGATGGGTGCAAGGGTCGTGTACAAGCAATCTAACCCATAGATGAATGAAGCCCTCCTTCATGGAAAAATAACGGTAATGCCATACCATCCTTTATTTACTTAATTTGCTTTCAAGTAACCAATTTAGTTAAGCAGTGTAGCAACTGTATATCTATTTTTCACATTTCATTTTGTGTACATTTCTACAGGTCTCAGTCACCATCTAACAGACATTTCATGTTACTTCTGAGTTATTAAATGTTTTTTTGCTGCTGAAAATGACAATCGTCATGTTGGGTGCAAAACGATTTCAAATGTAATATACATTAGTTTTAGTTTTAATAATTTACACTGCACAAATGTTTATACAATGCTTTTGTAAACATTTTTAGTGTATTTGAAAAAAAAATAAAGTAGCAATGAATACAGTTGATGGCTGTGTTTTGCTTTTAATACCACGATACCAACATTACCATTTAAATACTGTTTTTACTTTTAATTAATTAAGACTGTAGCAGTTTAACATACTTTTTTTCTGCTCATGGTATTTATTGGTGCCTTCACATAGTATGTTTAGATTCTCTGCATTCAGTTATTGAGGATTTAGGATAAGAGAGCTTTGTGCAGCTTAACTATAAGAAATGGTCACAAACTATAGCTTTAACTGATCAAAATAGTCATGTTTTCCTCCTTAGTAACACCCCTAGCTAGGATTGCAAAACTCTTCCATCTTTCCCAAAAATGTCAGGTTTTCCAGAAATCCCAGTTAAAAGATTCCCGGAATTTGGAGGAAATAAGCAGGAAATCTGATATCCTTCAACCAGTATTTCTGGAAAACCAGGGAATTTTGGGAACGTTACCAGAAGTTTGTGGGGTTGTGACTGAGAAGAGGGCTGAAGGGCAGGCTGTGCCATGTGTGTTACCTCTGTAGTAGTCAGTCACCTTATTGGCCAGCCACCACCCCCACAGGCCCTTGTATAGATTCTGGGAAACAAAAGGAACACAGTAGTTTCAAAACATAAAAAACCTTGCCTTGCTTCCAGCACAGAATAATGCTGTTTATCCCTCTTCTAACATGACCTCAGGTTCAGAATTCCTATAGGCCATCCTATTCTTCCTACACACATTGAAAATGGACACTTATGGCATGGTTTTCCATCTCCATATCCTCTACCATAGTTGTTTTGAAAGTCTTAAAAATAGACATACCACCATGCTGAATTTCAGGCATGTTTTGGCACTGTGTGTGGGTGTAAGCTTATCTTTTGTGTGTGTTCTCCGGTCCTTTTATTTCTGTTGAGCTCAGTAATTCAAGTGTCGGCATTCAATGAACATGAAATTAAACCTTTTTCTTTTTCTTCAGAAATCACATCATACATGCAAGCAATAAAACAATATTGCAGGAGGAGTGTAGGGCAAATTGTGCACTTCTACCCATGGTTGTATGTCAAGTCTTATAGTCCCCTTTCCTTCCTGATGGCTGATCTGAATGAACATGACAGGTGAAAGATGTGGCCTATCAGTAATAATTAAGGAAAGGAAGTACTAATAGAGTACTGAAACAGTCTTCTGTCTGATTGGATGTATGCGCGTGAACAAGTAGTGTATGTGCGCCATCTGGTGGTTACTTGTAAAGAGCGCGGTATTTACATCCTCTTTAAAAAATTAAATGCATTGACATGCTTGCAGTGTTTCTTATTTCCTAATACCAATGTTTTTCTTTGGATGTTTCAGACATTTTTATTACAATGTATTATATGATATTATGATCTAATATTTGCCACTACTGATCTCCATTAACTGTATTCTGTTGTACCTCTAAAAAGAAACTAATCGTTGCTTCAAACAGACTTTTTTATTAATGAGTTCCAGAACTTCCATTGTTACATTACCAAGTTTGCTATCATGTCATCAAGATTTTGTGTCACACACAAACAAATAAAATACAGAAACATTCTACCTGATATTCTTGGATTCATTACCCATACATACACAAGCTTTGGTTAAAAAGATGAATAAAAAGCAATGTCACTTATGCTTCCATCCAATGCATTCCAAATGTTACCTTCCGATATGTCAAATAACATTCCAGCATCAACAGCAACTTACAGTAATTACAAGTGAATCAAACATCTGGCAAAGTTAAAGGTTGCCCAACAATTGCATTTGTTGTTTATTTTTATGATGGAAGGAATTATGGAGCTTAGTAAAAGTTAGGACAATTACAGTGATGGGTCCAAGACATTTGGAGAGGTAGGTTCTGCTTCCTTCTCCTGTAGTTGTGTTTATACAGTAAACCAGAGGGTGACACTGAGCTTGATTTCTGCTCTTGTGAGAAAGGACCAATGTCCCCATGGAGATATAATCCTACTGCAACATCCAGTGAACAGGTGTCCGTTGGTAATGACAATACAGTCAGTACACTGAGTTTCACTAAATTGATGGCTTTCCCCACTTTATCACTAAGGCACCAATAACAGTTAGTCCAGATCTATTTATGTGAGTCTGACATCAATTGAAATTTTTTAAGTTTAAAATTATGGGCAAGTTACTCTGCTTGGAATGACGACGTTGTGTATATTGGTCATTGGCCTCTGCATATGCATATGGACTAAATTCATCCAAACCACATCCCTCTGTGGTCTCTTCTTGAACTTCAACCTATGATGAAAATTAGCCAGCCCCACTAATCCAGCCCCACTACTCCCTCATAAATTGGGGTCCCCCTCTAGCCCCACTACTCCCTCATAAATTGGGGTCCCCCTCTAGCCCCACTACTCCCTCATATATTGGGGTCCCCCTCTAGCCCCACTACTCCCTCATATATTGGGGTCCCCCTCCAGCCCCACTACTCCCTCATAAATTGGGGTCCCCCTCCAGCCCCACTACTCCCTCATAAATTGGGGTCCCCCTCTAGCCCCACTACTCCCTCATATATTGGGGTCCCCCTCCAGTTTTGTCAGGTCAGTGGCGGTCCCCATGAACATGCTCCCCTATCCAGCCGGCTCTTATTGTCGGGCAGCAGGAAGGCCTCCATGAACTCGTCAATGTTGCCTTCCTGGTTGCTGTCTATGGTGACGGACAGGTCCGAGATGGCCTCGTCAGTGATCTCCATCTTTAAGTAGGCACTCAGCAGCTCCCACATCTGACGGAAGCCCTCCATCGTGATAAACCCTGGAGGGAAGAGGGGCATAGAGGTGAGGAGGAAGGGAGGGAGAAGCAGGAGAAAGGGGGAGAATGGTCGCGGAAAAACAAACAAAATTGCGTGGTTGGTTAAGTGACTTTATTCATTAGGGTCATAATGGAAGTTAAATGACAGATTTAACATGCCATTACCTCCCTATTTGGCTTTTTACGGAGTTCCCAGAACTACTCCTGGTAGTCCAACATGCCCCCCGTGGTCTCAGCTGACCAGCCCGGAGAGCAGCATCCTCCAGGACAGGCCTAGACGCAGCACATTTTCTACCGCTGTGGTCGAGTCATTCAGAGACACCTGCCCTGTGTTGGGAGGAGGGAATTGCTTAATGTTTTAGTCTGTTTATTTATCATGAAATATGAGCACAAACAAGTGAAATGGGTGTTGGTTGGATTAAACCACATAAACTCCTAATCCTTTGGAATAATATTTGATCGTGGCTATACTGAGGTTATGACACCTGTTTTGTCTTTGTCAAACTCTTGGAAGGCACTGACGAGGTCCGACTTGTGTGCAAACAACTGTTCCAGCAGGACCTTGAGGGCTGAATGTTTCGCCTTCTGCACACTGTAAGCCAGACAGGGAGAGCAGATCAAACTTTTTCCTTGTCAATTGAATAATCTAAATACTTTGTATGTATGAACAATCTTGTTTACATGTATGCATGCGTAGTTGCGTACAAGCTATTGTCTGATCCTTAATACAAAGAGACCAAAGCCTTCTCTCGTGTAGTGTCATATCAATCTCTATATAATTACAGTCTTGGATGTGAAATATCACAGCGCAACGTTCTCAGGGAAACTATAGATAATGTAATTTTCCATTGTCTGTTGTATCTTACTTTTTCCTCAGGGTGAGTTCTCGAGTCATACTGTTAGCCTGATACTGAATCAAGTAAGGCACAAGGTCTGGTCCCAGTTTCATGTTTATTTTATTTTTTATTTCACCTTTTACCTTTAACCAGGTAGGCAAGTTGAGAACAAGTTCTCATTTACAACTGCAACCTGGCAAAGATAAAGCAAAGCAGTTCGACACATACAACAACACAGAGTTACACATGGAGTAAAACAAACATACAGTCAATAATACAGTAGAAAATCAAATCTATATACAATGTGTGCAAATGAGGTACGATAAGGAAGGTAAGGCAATAAATAGGCCATGGTGGCAAAGTCATTACAATATAGCAATTAAACACTGGAATGGTAGATGTGCAGTAGATGAATGTGCAAAGTAGAAAAACTGGGGTGCAAAAGAGCAAGATAAATAAATAAATACAGTAGGGGATGAGGTAGTTGGTTGGGCTATTTACAGATGGGCTATATACAGGTGCAGGGGTCTGTGAGCTGCTCTGACAGCTTGTGCTTAAAGCTGGTGAGGGAGAAAAGTGTCTCCAGTTTCAGAGATTTTTGTAGTTTGTTCCAGTCAATGGCAGCAGAGAACTGGAAGGAAAGTCGGCCAAAGGAGGAATTGGCTTTGGGGGTGACCAGTGAGATATACCTGCTGGAGCGTGTGCTACGGGTGGGTGCTGCTATGGTGACCAGCGAGCTGAGATAAGGTGGGGCTTTACCTAGCAGGGACTTGTAGATGACCTGGAGCCAGTGGGTTTGGCGACGAGTGTGAAGCGAGGGCCAGCCAACGAGAGCGTACAGGTCGCAGTGGTGGGTAGTATATGGGGCTTTGGTGACAAAACGGATGGCACTGTGATAGACTGCATCCAATTTGTTGAGTAGAGTGTTGGAGGCTATTTTGTAAATGACATCACCAAAGTCGAGGATCGGTAGGATGGTCAGTTTTACGAGGGTATGTTTGGCAGCATGAGTGAAGGATGCTTTGTAGCGAAATAGGAAGCCAATTCTAGATTTAATTTTGGATTGGAGATGTTTGATGTGAGTCTGGAAGGAGAGTTTACAGTCTAACCAGACACCTAGGTATTTGTAGTTGTCCACATAACCTAAGTCAGAACCGTCCAGAGTAGTGATACTGGACGGGCGGGCAGGTGCGGGCAGCGATCGGTTGAAGAGCATGCATTTAGTTTTACTTGCATTTAAGAGCAGTTGGAGGCCACGGAAGGAGAGTTGTATGTGGGCCCCCCTGTTGCTGCCCACTTCACACTAGTTGGAGGCAGAGAACGGGGTGAGGACATGTTGTACAGAAGTAACAAATACCTAATTACCATACAGTGTAAAGCAGTGTTTTAGTTTGTTGCACATGTACCAGAAACCTCTCGTACTGCACTTCCAAAGCAGACACATTTAAGTTGACTCATGAAAGTGATAAGCTTTACAACTCTTAACCCTGCAACTCGTCCACTCTGCCAATTGAGATAATACCATAGTGTGGGCCTATGCCATGACAAGTCAGTGGTCATATTAGCATAGGGGGCATAAAGAGATTTAGCTTTAAAAATATCACATTACCAAGGCCAGGAGGTTCTTCCTGGCTTACATAACCTTACCAGGGCCCAAATCCACAGTTTCTCAGAGTAGGAGTGCTGATCTTGGATCAGTTTTGCCTTTTCGATCATAATGAATAATGGACAGATCCTAGATCAGCACTCCTACTCTGAGATGCTTTCTGGATACCGACCCAGGACAAACTCTGAGCCCAAGTTATAGCTTATAACGAGGGTCTAGAATCTTTTATGATCCTGTCACATGGTCAGGAAAAACTCTTGGGCTCGGCTCAGAGTAGTGCTGATCTGATATCAGTTTAGCCTTTTAGATCATAATGAATACAATTATATGGACAGGTGGGAAGTGATACTAAATCCACACTCCGACTTTGAGACACTTTTTGAATATGCGCCATGGTCTTACTCTTACCCATCCTGTGTCAACCCTTAGACATCTGTAGCCTGACTGTTCTCATCCTGCGGTTGTGGCAGAATGTGTAGCCGTCCGGCTTGCACTCATGGAAGCGGCTGATGAGCTGCATGTTGTGTCTGTTAAGGAAGCCCTGGGTGACATCTGGCCCGCAGTAGCAGCCTCCTCCCCGCACCTCGTTGGGCACGCAGCCATTCTGAGGCATGGGTTCACTCCACACCAGGATCTAATCCTAGAAATAATACAGCATATTTTTAGAAGCATTTCTTTCAGATCCAAAGACTTTACAATAAGCAATTATAAGAAAAACAAAAGCAACAGTAAACAAATGACTGGGAGATGGATATAAGAGGATATAGGGGATAAGACCATGTCTGCATCTCAAATGGCGCTCTATTCCCTAAATAGTACACTACTTTTAGCCAACGCTTATATCATATGAGAATATACTGAATTCTGAAAACACTATTAGCGGATTCAGTTGACTAACTCTTGGACTGTAAAATCCCTTTCATAAATCCCTTTCATACACAGACCAAGATACATGCCTGCTTCTATTTGCCTGCTTCTTGGTATATCTGAAAGAGGTAAGGGTAACAGCAAATTCCTCCAACAGAAAAAAAGTATGTTTTTTTTTGTAAATCATTTGTAAATGATTACCTTGAAATGTGTTAATTTTCTAGTTATGTTGAATAAAAAGTAGGCTAGAGTTAAACACAATAACGTTGGCAGATATGTTCTGGTAATTATATGAGCTGGCCACACTGAACGAAAATATAAACGCAACATGCAACAATTTCCAAGATTTTACTGAGTTACAGTTCATAAATATAAATCTGTCAATTGAAATCAATTCATTAGGCTCGATTCTATGGAGTTCACATGACTGGTAATACAGATATGCATCTGTAGGACACAGATACCTTAAAAAAAAGGTAGGGGCGTGGATCAGAAAACCAGTCAGTATCTGGTTTGACCATTTTCCTCATGCAGCGTGACACATCTACTTCGCATCTTAAACATGCTCAATGGGTGACATCTCTGGTGAGTATGCAGGCCATGGAAAAACTGGGACCTTTTCAGCTTCCTTGCGACATGGGGCTGTGCATTATCAGGCTGAAACATGAGGTGATGGCGGCGGATGAAAGGCACGACAATGGGCCTCAGGATCTTGTCACTGTATCTCTGTGCATTCAAATTGCCATAGATGAAATGCAATTGTGTTCATTGTCCGTAGCTTATGCCTGCCCATACCATAACCCCACCACCACCATGGGGCACTCTGTTCACAACATTGACATCAGCAAACCGCCATCTGCCCAGTACAGTTGAAATCAGGATTCCTCCATGAAGAGCACACTTCTCCAGTGTGTCAGTGGCCATCAAAGGTGAGCATTTGCCCACTGAAGTCGGTTACAACGCCAAACTACAGTCAGGTCAAGACCCTGGTGAGGACGACAAGCACGCAGATGATCTTCCCTGAGAGTTTGTGCAGAAATTCTTCGCTTGTGCAAACCCACAGTTTCATCAGCTGTCCGAGTGGCTGGTCTCAGACGATCCCGCAGGTGAAGATGCTGGATGTAGAGGTTCTGGGCTGGCATGGTTACACATGGGCTGCGGTAGTGCGGCCAGTTGGATGTACTGCCAAATTCTCAAAACCGACATTAGAGGTGGCTTATGGTAGAGAAATTAACATTAAATTCTCTGGCAACAGCTCTGGTGGACATTCCTGCAGTCAGGATGCTAATTGCACGCTCCCTCAAAACTTGAGACTGTCGTATAAGTGTTGTGGACAAAACTACACATTTTAGAGTGGCCTTTTATTGTCCTCAGCACAAAGTGCACCTGTGTAATAATTTTTTGCAAGTAAATTTATTAACACTTCCAAATTCAAACAGCCCCCATGGTTTAACAACACCCCCCACCCAGTTAAGCTGTCCGCATACTTTGTGTTGTGTTAAACAAATCAAAATACATATTAGATTTGAGATTCTTCAAAGTCGCCACAGTTTGCCTTGATGGCAGCTTTGCAGATTCTTGGCATTCTCTCAACCAGATTCATGCGGAATTCTTTTCCAACAGTCTTGAAGGAGTTCCCACATATGCTGAGCACTTGTTGGCTGCTTTTCCTTCACTCTGCGGTCCAGCTCATCCTAAATCATCTCAAATGGGTTGAGGTCAGGTGATTGTGGAGACCAGGTCATCTGATGCAGCACTCCATCACTCTGCTTCTTTGTCAAATAGCCCTTACACAGCCTGGTGTGTTTTGGCTCATTGTCCTTTTGAAAAACAAATTATAGTCCCACTAAGCGCAAACCAGATGGGATGGCATATCGCTGCAGAATTCTGTGTTAGCCATGCTGGTTAAGTGTGCCTTGAATTCTAAATAAATCATAGACAGTGTCACCAGCAAAGCACCCCCACACCATCACACCTCCTCCTCTATGTTTCACGGTGGGAACCACACTACTCTGCGTCTCACAAAGACACGGCGGTTGAAACAAAAAATCTCAAATTTGGACTCATCAGACCAAAGGACTGATTTCCACCGGTCTGATGTCCATTGCTCGTGTTTCTTGGCCCAAGCAAGTCTCTTCTTCTTACTGGTGTCCTTTAGTAGTGGTTTCTTTGTAGCAATTAGACCATGAAGGCCTGATTCACGCAGTCTCCTCTGAACAGTTGATGTTGAGATGTATATGTTACTTGAACCCTGTGAAGAATTTATTTGGGCTGCAATCTAAGGTGCAGTTAACTCTAATGAACTTATCCTTTCAAAGTTCTTGAAATGACTGACCTTCATGTCTTAAAGTAATGATGGACTGTCGTTTCTCTTTGCTTATTTCAGTGGTTCTTGGCATAATATGGACTTGGTATTTTACCAAATAGGGCTATCTTCTGTATACCACCCCTACCTTGTCACAACTGATTGGCTCAAACGCATTAAAACCTCTTAGGGATCCGATCCCCGTGAGCGGGCTCGTTTTCGGAGCAAACAAAGCGCGGCAAATTCAAAATAGAAATTGTTATATATTTAACATTCATCAATATACAAGTGTTGCATAGTCATCAAAAGCTCTGCTTCTTGGCAATATCACAGCGTTGTCAGATTTCAAAAAGGCTTTACCGCGAAAGAACAACATTTGATTGTTTGAGGATAGCACCTCCAATATTTTCCACATTAGCATAAATTCATATCCAGCGCGGGTCTCACAAAACCCATATAAGAGCTAAAATAAATCGCTTACCTTTCGAAGAACTTCTGCTGAGGGCTTCCCAAGAGTCCAAACAAGAGAATCCATTGTTCTTTTGTTAGAAAAAGTCATTTATTATATCCATAAATCTCAGTTTAGTTGGCGAGTTATTTTCAGAAAATCCACCAAGCATTTCCAGTCTACTCGCCCGTTGTACAGTGAAGAGAACGCGTTCAAATTATACCTCTCAACTTTTCCCAAACAAATCAAACATCATTTATAATTTATCCTTAGGCATCCATTTATCTATATTGGCTATTATATTTCACTCGGATAATAACCTACACGATAAAAAAAGGTCAACACCGTGCGGTGCACTCCCGGGTATCTCTGCACTAGACAGAAAACTCTTCGTGGCTCCCCTGATATAAACATCCTGTATGTTGTTGTTTCTCAAGACAAACTCATAGAACACTGTCCAGAGGCTGTTGACATCTAGTGGAAGCCATATGTACTGCAACCTGTGTCCTATTTCCCTATGAGTTCTATTACCAGCAATTCAAAGTCAGGGAATGTTAAAAGAAAAATGATTTCCGGACTGAGATTTCTCTGTTTTTGCCTGCTATATCAGTTCTGTTATACCCACAGACATTATTTTAACGGTTTTAGAAACTATACTAGTTTCTGGGCCTGAGTGGCAGGCATTTTACTTTGGGCACGTCAGACAGGCGAAAATTTGGAAAATGGGACGCTAGCCCTAAAGAGTTAAAAAGGAAAGAAATTCCACAAATGAACTTTTAAGAAAACACACCTGTTAATTGAAATGCATTCCAGGTGACTACCTCTTGAAGCTGGTTGAGAGAATGCCAAGAGTGTGCAAAGCTGTCATCAAGGCAGTGTGGCTACTTTGAAGAATCTCAAATATAAAATATATTTTGATTTGTTTAATTAACACTTTTTGGGTACTAAATGATTCCATATGTGTTATTTCATAGTTTTTATGTTTTCACTATTATTCTACAATGTAGAAAATAGTAAAAATAAAGAAAAACCCTTGAATTAGTACTGTAGCTGTGTCCAAACTTTTGACTGGTACTGTATAGGCTTAAGACCGAGACAATAAGAAGATACAGTGGCAGAATAAATTCAACCACACCTTTTTTTTTTTTTAAACTGAAGAGCAACATCTTTCCAGTGAAGTCCACAAAGCATATTGCATGTAACAAACAGTTAAATGACCTACAGAATAGTCAAGCAAGTTAATGTTACCAACGTTTTCAGACTACTAAACAACTATTGATTTAGAACCATGGAGAGTCACCGCAATACCCAAAGAAACAGGAGCTGCCTCTGCTATTCCAGCACCCTTTCAACTTCAACATTTCAACATCATCAAATCACCTATGTTCAGTCTAATAGAGTGACAACTAAAAGATACCAAAAACAATTAGTCAATCGATGTAAGTTAAATATGATGTGGCTGTCCATGGTACTGATTTCTGTGTGTGTGCGCAAGTAAAAAATACATATTGACTCACCCTACTTTTAGAGAAATTCCAATGCCATCCTCCTCTCTTTCATGTTGCCGAAGCAGTCTATGACTGTCATGCTGACTGTCATACAGTACTCACTTTTAGTTTTTGTTGTCCTAGGCAACCTGGCTAAAATGCTTGCTCGCCAGCCTAACTTCCTTTCATGGTCAAAGATGAGCCAGCTAGTTAACATTAGCCTACTAGCCTACATATTGAACTTCCATCCTCTCAGGCCAGGGGCACAATGTGTGAATTTTATGATACAACCTCTGTGTGGTATTGTATTTGTCAGGCTTGTGTTCCACCCACTTTCAAAACCAGTTTAGTTTAATTTACAAAGATTATGACTGGGGCTTTTTTTATTGCTAATTTGAAGGCTACTGAGTCAATATTTCTTTCAAAATACACACACTAATTATACATTTCTTCAATGTGATGCTTGGAGTATTCATTATTATGTATAGTCTATTGAAGGCAATTAGCTATGCTTGTATGATTTGTTGATGATGTTAGTGTGAATTGAGAGGTCTGGCTAGTTTCACCAAGTGTCCAGTAGAGGGGGTAGCTAATCCAGGAATCCACTGAGGTGAAGCCTAGCCTCCTGGCTTTACTACTCATGAAGCCGATGCAGTACAAAACACTAATCTGATCAAGCTTTCCTGTCAATTCAATTCTGGTCTGTATCAGCAAGTTTCCCCCTCAAATGACATGTTAAAAAAGACATAAACATGTGAAGCTATACAATCAAAACAGTGATGAACTTGTGATTGTTGCAAAATGTGTTGTTTACTCAGCTAATGTTGCTAGCATGCTAACTAGTAGTAATTGTTTTGCTGGTGCTAGCCACCATAGTAACTGATCTTGTTATTTGGGCTAGCTAGCCCAATAATATATATCTGAGGACTGCAGTAACTACGTACATGCCACACCAACTACACACCGTGCCCACTGGGTACTTGTAACAGTACGACGCCATTAGCATTACTACATGCACACTAGCTAGCTAGTACACTTATCTGCTGGAGCCAGACCCTATTGAACCCAACTCTCGTGTGGCACTACTTGGTAGCCAGCTGGCTTTTTGCTATGTTAAATGTGTTATTTGTTCTAATGAATGTCTCCAATTCCTGAATGTTGAATGTCATAACGTAGTCTGCTAAACCACTGACGGGGAAAAGGTCACTCCTCATCCACACAATTCATAATGATCTGACCATCGAGCATCACTTCACTCAAACACATCTCAAAACAGTCAACAGACCCTTTACCTCTCTGAATAGGACTACAAGAACCACACCAAGTATTTGATTGGATTCTGACTTGGAAGATGATTATCTTGCGATATCGAATGGTTGTGCTCTCTAGATGTTCCCTGGGAGAAACTTTAATTCTGAAATCCTCAGAGTAGAAACCCAAAGCAATTCCAACAGTCTCTGCTCTGGTCATCATTCTTCTGAACCGGTGAGACACACCTGGAATAGATATAATAGATACGAATAACCTACTTTAAAGATGCAGATTATGTTATAGTTAGACCTAGGTTGATTTAAGTTGATTTGTTGCTCCCATTGCAATGTACTTTAAAACTGACATGCTGATGTAATCATCAGTCAATGCTGTTTTAAGCAGAGAAAATAGCAGTGTGTTATTGCAGCTGTAGACACCAGATGTTTACCCATGCTAAAGACATATCCATGTCATCTTGTTCCTAGCACTCTGAACACAGAATACTGCCTTCAGATATCCTGTGTTTTTGTACAAGCTTAGTTTAGAATCTTGGCTTTATTATGGTTTTCAATGTCACACTCTAATATTAGATAGATGCATATTGCTTCAGAATAGTGGAACGCATGAGGGACAATTGTTGCCCTTTTTCCCCTCTGAATGAAATGCATTTGATCGCCTTTTCTGCACAGCGAAGTTGATCCACTGGGCACACACTGGTTGAATCAACGTTGATTCCACATAATTTCAATTAAATTACGTTGAATCAACATGGAATAGATGTTGAATTGATGTCTGCGCCCAGTGGGGAATGTCATGTAGGCCACTGTATGTAAAAATCTAATGAGTAATGGTCCCCTTATTCACTTGTTGCAGGTGCCGATGGGAACCCCTTTCAGACATAAAACAGTTCCTGTGGGGGGTCTGAACCTGCCTCGGATGGAGAGGGCTGGACTGACAGTGGAAAGCTGTGTTCGCAACGCAACACAGTGACTCTCAGACAACACTGGACAGCAACAGTAAAGCTGTGTTATGTAACTCAGAAGACTATCACTGACAATGAACATTTGATCAAATCTAGATAATGAATCTGAGATTCCCACCATTTGTTTGAGTCATGTATTGCTACACAAAGTGTCTCTCTATTTCAGTAGAGAACTCCAAGCCAGAGTTCTCTGGAAACAACAGGGACACACTGCTGTCAACTGGTATCTCAGATCTTCATACAAGGTTTCGGTCATCATTTTCCAATTTTACTGCCTAACTTATAGCACAAATAATCACAATCCTGGACAAATAAGTTTTGTTTATCTATCAGATATGACAAACACTGAAAAACCTTACAAGCATGGTTTCCAACATTTGGAGTGACTCTGGTCTGTGGTCTGTCTGTCTCTGCTAGACCTGGGCTGGGAGAACTGGATCATCTACCCAGAGAGCTTCACCTTCACCCAGTGTGCAGCCTGCACCCCACAACTGGACCCCGCAGGCCCATGGTGTGGGGCACATCTTTCCCCACAGGACTCCCCTCCAGAGGTAATGCATGGAACCCTGGCCTCTCAACCAGGAATGTCGAAGCTGCACTAAAAACATTGAAACTTTGTCACACTGCAAAAGCGTAGAAAAAAAGTGATAAGATCAGTCGCCGAATTTGTTTACGTTTATAGTCAAATGCACATTTTGCAAACACAATGTATATGTGCGGCTATTCCATCTGATTCCATAGAAGTGGCTATCAGTGCTTTGTCTGAACAAGTGATACATTTGAATGTGCATCTCTCAGTACAAGGTCACAGGTTTAAGGGTTAGTACCTTGTTCACCTAATTGGTTCTTACATTTGTTCAGCCAGGAAATGGTAGACTCAAGCAGACAGAGCAGATGTCTTAACCGAATATGATTTCAGGGTAAAATGAGGACACTATTGCGACCAACCTGCCTCTTATTTTTAACCACAACTCAGGTATTGCACTTTCCTTCATATTTTTTTCTTCTCCCTTTCTACTCCCTGAACAAATCTGCTACTGGACAGATCGTACCTGATTACTTCATTGCATTACTATAGTCTTTCATTTCAGATGATCAACCTCCTTAAGAAGCATAATGATATAAATATACTGTATGAGTTTATTGGTCGCTTACACAGATTTGAAGATGTTATTGCAGGTGCAACGAATTGCTTGTGTTTCTAACTCCAACAGTGCAGTACTATACCTAGAAATAATAATACGGGAAAAAACATGAATATTTATATACATATAAGGGTGTGTAAAGACATTATGGACAGTATATGAATAGAAAAAGTGTGTAAAGCAGTAGGTATATAGGATGAACCTTGACTAGAATACAGTATATGCTGTTCCTTCGCTTTCTTGGGTAAAGGAACAATGGTGGACATCTTAAAGCAAGTGGGAACAACAGACTGGGAAATGGAGAGATTGAACATGTCTGTAAACTTTTCAAACTGTGATCTCATGGTTACTTACAGTTCAATGACCTTTCCTTTTTTAGGTTTCCTGCTGCAAACCGGCATCTTGATAGTTGGTGCCAGCGTTTAACCTGGATGACTTCAACACACTGGTCATCTCCTCTGTGTATCTGCCCCGGGACTGCAGCTGGACACCACAGATCAGCTCCCATCACCCTACTTAGTAAACAGGTCCATTCTCCAAGTGTTCAATACTATGGTATAGAGTTCTGGAAATAGGACCTACTTCATTGTGTATGGTCCTGCTCACATAACTAATGTTGCAAATCAGAACATAGGGTTACTTTGAATGAGGTGTTACTTTGAATGTCTGTTGATGCTGATCTAGTTTTCTGGGATTTCCTATAACTATTATCACCATATTATTGTTCATGGAATAGACCTGCTTTATTGTATAGTTATTGGGGCTGACATGCAAAGCATCATTGTGGTTATGTCAAAATAGCTTCATTATATTGTGTAAAAGGTATTTTATCCTGTGTAAGGTTGGATCCTTCATGTTACGTAAATACAGTGCATTCAGAAAGTATTCAGACCCCTTGACTCTTTCTACATTTTGTTATGTTACAGCCTTATTCTAAAATTGATTAAATCGTTTTTTTCCCTCATCAATCTATGCGCAATACCCCATAATGACGAAGCAAAAACAGGTTTTAGACATTTCTGCAAATTTATTCAAAATATAAAAACGGATATATCACATTTACATAAGATTTTAGACCCTTTACTCAGTACTTAGTTGAAGCACGTTTGGCAGCGATTACAGCCTTGAGTCTTCATGGGTATGACGCGACAAGCTTGGCACACCTGTATTTGGGGAGTTTCTCCCATTCTTCTCTGCAGATCTTCTCAAGCTCTGTCAAGCTGGATGGGGATCGTTGCCGCACAGCTATTTTCTGGTCTCTCCAGAGATGTTCGATCAGGTTCAAGTCCGGGTTCTGGCTGGGCAACTCAAGGACATTCAGGACATTGTGTGCTTAGGGTCATTGTCCTGTTAGAAGATGAACCTTCGCCCCAAGTCTGAGGTCCTGAGCACTCTGGAGCAGGTTTTCATCAAGGATCTCTCTGTACTTTGAGAACTTGTTCTCAACTTGCCTACCTGGTTAAATAAAGGTGAAATAAAAAATATAAAAAAAACTTTGCTCTGTTCATCTTTCTCTTTATCCTGACTGGTCTCCCATTCCCTGCAGTTGAAAAACATCCCCACAGCATGATGCTGCCACCACCATGCTTCATAGTAGGTAAGGTGTCAGGTTTCCTCCAGACGTGACGCTTGGCATTCAGGCCAAAGAGTTCAATCTTGGTTTCATCAGACCAGAGAATCTTGTTTCTGATGGTCTGAGAGTCCATTAGGTGCCTTTTGGCAAACCCCTGCTTTCTAGTTGTAAATTAAGGCTACCGAGCAATGGGTTTACCAATCTGTTTCCTTAACTTCTAGGGCGCAAGGTTCATCTGGCACCTGCACGGGTTTGGTAGCACTCAGTTTTTCATAACATTTTTATTCAAGTGCCGTTTTACATCTCTTCCTACAGTTTATATGGTAGTGTTGCAATAGTGCCTGATTTCAGATCTCATTATGGGTTAGGCAGTTGGCTCTGAGTACGGGTTTACTACGGACGCTACCTATCCGTTTACCTTTGGGGAGACTTTCAGACTAGTAGTCCGCAGTTCATAGTTTTTTTTACTTTACGGATAATTGGTTAATCTTTAGTGGGTCTCAACCTCATAGACCTAGTGTCAGCATGTAACACACTAGGCGAATCACATGAGTCAGGCACTACTATGCTGAGTTGTTTCCTCATGTGCCATCTTTTCCCATTATATCCAATCATTGCAGCACAATGTTTAATCTCTACCCTAAGCTACTTGCTATGTTCTACTTTCCAGTATATGCTCACAGCTTCAGACGAGTGTGCAAAGCCGTCATCAAGGCAAAGGGTGGCTATTTTGAAGAATCTAAAATATAAAGTCATTTGTTTAACACTTTTTTTGGTTACTACATTATTCCATATGTGTGATTTCATAGTTTTGATGTCTTCACTATTATTCTACAATGTAGAAAATAGTCCAAATAAAGAAAAATCCTTGAATGAGTGGGTTTGTCCAAACTTTTGACTGGTACTGTATATATTTCTCACACTGACGGACTCACCCAGTTCTCCCCCGGATATGGAGAAATCTCTGTCCAAAATGACCCACTTCTGGATCCTCTGGGCGTTGGAGTTGGCCTTAGCATTTACGCGCTCTATGCCCTCCTGGATGGCCTTGTAAATAGCTGGCTCCTTACTGGCTATAATCTCAGAGGCCTTGGTTGCCACGACGCCACGCTGCTGGCAGAACGGCAAGGTCTCTGGGGTCAGCTCGTCCGTCGGATAGCCGTTGTCGCTGACTACACTCTATGGAGGGAGAGTGGGGTCAAAGGTTAGGAGTGATCCAGGAGTCTTTCTGAACAGAGCCTGGTTCCAGATCTGTTTGTGCTGTATACTTCTATTTGAATTGCTTAATAATTCTAAAGCAATAATTCTAAAGCATGTCAATGAACATAGGAGTTGGCAATACAGTCCACATCTAATGTTTGAGGCCTTACTTTGAGCATGAGCATCATAGAGAGGAATTTGAGCTTGTCTCCGAGCAACATGGCATTGCTGATGATGGCGGTCTCTGCTTTCACTGCATCCTCAATGGGCACAGGTGGAATATTCTCTCCTCCTGCTGTTATGATCAGCTCTGCAGGACAAGGTATGTCATACTTAGCGAGATATTTAGATCATAGATCTACATGATGTTCAACTGTGATTATCTTGTATATCCAGGCTCAAGGTAGAAGTTACCCTTAGGCACAGACTTAGGATCAGGGGAAGGTCCACAAAATTGACCTTAGATCAGTGTCTTGAGGAAACAGCATCTTACTCCCATCAACACCCCACACTGGCAGCCATGTTGTGTAATGGCTATATACAGTACTGTACATCTAGAAAACAAACTAGAAATAAGTACTATACCCTTTATCCTCCCTGTGATGAACAGGAAGTTGTCCTTGTCGTGCTTGCCCAGGTCTCCAGAGTGCAGCCAGCCCTCCTGGTCCAAGGCCTCCTCAGTCTTTTCTGGCTCGTTCAGGTAGCCCATGAACACATGACGCCCCCAGAAACAGATCTCACCATTCCCATCCTCGTCTGGCTTGTCCAACTTTGTCTGGCAGCCATTCACCACCTTTCCACAGCTGTGGACAACATCAAGATATTGTTTGTTGTTGACAGTTTTCTGTCAATTCTTTATACGGTGAGACCGCAAATCAAGAATGTATTAAATGTCACTTTTATATCTGATGGCTTATCGGTATCAATTCATGTTTTGCTATTACAATGCTAGCTTTGTCAACTACAAATTAATGAAAGTAAACAGTCATTAAAAATGGCAGTGGACATCCTAGTTTTCCAGTTTCTGACCTCATGATCTTGAAGTTATTCTCCCAGGAGATGGTGTGAGGGCCAGTGCTTTCACTCATCCCATACAGCTCATACAAGGGGAGGCGAAGGCTCATGAAATACTCCAGGGTCTCCCTAGTGATGGGTGCGGCCCCTGTTAAGCAGTTCCTGCAGTGGTCCAGGCCTGTGGCCCAGTGAACCTTCTTGAAAACCAGGTTGTTTGCCAGCATGAAGCCCCAGGGCAACAGGTTCTCACTGGAATCCACAACAAACAAGGAGGAATACCACACATGGTGCAGCATGAAGCCCCAGGGCAACAATATTTGTATTTGTTTAACACTTTTTTGGTTACTACAAGATTCCATATGTTTATTTCATAGTTTTGATGTCTTCACTATTATTCTAAAATGTAGAAAATAGTACAAATAAAGAAAAACCCTTGAATGAGTAGGTGTATCCAAACCTTTGACTGGTACTGTTTATCTTACAGCTTCCAGAAAACAGTCGCTTTCAAAATATGAATTTAATTGCTAATTGAGGTAAGACAATACAATATGGAATATTATTAAATAGTTTGGGGTAAGCCTCATCTCCGAGGAATGCTGGCTTTGAGGGGCATTTCTCTGAGACAAGGCCTACCCCGAACTATTCAATAAAATTCCATATTGCATTCTGTCTCTGTTGTCATCCAGTTAAGCCTGTACTCACTTGAATTCGGGTTGTAAACAAACTTCTGCAATTCAGGTTTAGGCTACAGAATCAGAAGTCATTCAGATAATTCTGATGCTTATCTATTTTACATTTTGAGACCAACGTTATAAACCCAACTTTAGGAGAAAATTAGGCTACTAGAACTTCTGTAAATGGATCATTCTACAAAAATGTCATGGGTTTAATATATTGTAGAACACTATCTGTACCATGAAACTGGCTTGTACCTGAGTCTTGGTTTAGTGACATATTTTGAGTTAAAAATATATATATTCTTCCACATTAAATGTAAAAATGCAAAAGAAAATGTTAGCATTATTTAGTGGATTACTTAAAGGCCCAATGCAGATGTTATCTCAATATAAAATATTTCTGGGTAACAATTAAGTACCTTACTGTGATTGTTCACAGTCAAAAATAAACAAATTCCCAGCTAGCACAATGTTCTGAGAACCATGTTTCTTAGAGCTTAGTGAGAGCTTGGTTGTCCCTATGGTTATTTTGCATTCAAACTTACCACAAAGTTCTGGGAAAGGTATATGATACCTAGCTAGCACATAACGTTCTGAGAACCATGTTTCTTAGATGGGAATTTCAGTACTTCAGCATAATATTTCTACAGGTTTCATCATGGTTTTATTTAAAGTCATGTTCTCAGAACATGAAGAAAACTTTCCATAAAGAGCACAAGAAAACAGTAAGGTTCAAAGAATGTTCTGTTATTTAAAAACATACATTCTGTTCTCAGCATCAACAAAACTCAGGTTCAGGTGTGTTGGCCATGCCCACATCTGATCTTAATGAGTGCTTGTTTCCTTTGAAATGTGGTCTGTTTGAATAGACAAAAATGAACAGCTTTGGTGCAGTGGACTAATTCCATGGACAGAAAACAGAAGATCATAGGTTTGAATCAAACTGATGCTGTGGCACATTTTTTTTATTTTTGCATGACTAATGCTTAAGCAGATTCATTTTCATGTGTTCTATCTGTGCTTGGAGTTCAAAACAGTTAACCCAAAATGAGCTAGCAGTGTTACTAAAAGTCGTATTGAAACATGTAAAAAAAACATATAAACTCAGCAACAAAAAAAAAAATCTCCCTTTTTCAAGACCCTTTCTTTCAAAGATAATTCGTAAAAATCAAAATAACTTCATAGATCTTCATTGTAAAGGGTTTCCCATGCTTGTTCAATGAACCATAAACAATTAATGAACATGCACCTGTGGAACGGTCGTTAAGACACTAACAGCTTACAGATGGTAGGCAATTAAGGTCACAGTTCTGAAAACTTAGGACACTAAAGAGGCCTTTCTACTGACTCTGAAAAACACAAAAATAAAGATGCCCATGGTCCCTGCTCATCTGTGTGAACGTGCCTTAGGCATGCTGCAAGGAGGCATGAGGCATGCAGATGTGGCCAGGGCATTAAATTGCAATGTCCGTACTGTGAAAAGCCTAAGACAGCGCTACAGGGAGACAGGACGGACAGCTGATCGTCCTCGCAGTGGCAGACCACATGTAACAACACCTGCACAGGATCGGTACATCCGAACATCATACCTGCGGGACAGGTACAGAATAGCAACAACAACTGCCAGAGTTACACCAGCAACACACAATCTCTCCATCAGTGCTCAGACTGTCCGTAATAGGCTGAGAGAGGCTGGAGTGAGGACTTGTAGGCCTGTTGTAAGGCAGGTCCTCACCAGACATCACCGGTAACAATGTCGCCTATGGGCACAAACCCACCGTCGCTGGACCAGACAGGACTGGCAAAAAGTGCTCTTCACTGACGAGTCAGGGTTTTGTCTCACCAGGGTTATGGTCGGATTCACGTTTATCGTCGAAGGAATGAGCGTTACACCGAGGCCTGTACTCTGGAGAGGGATCGATGTGGAGGGTCCGTCATGGTCTGGGGCGGTGTGCCACAGCATCATTGGACTGAGCTTGTTGTCATTGCAGGCAATCTCAATTCTGTTTATTACAGGGAAGACATCCTCCTCCCTCAAGTGCTACCCTTCCTGCAGGCTCATCCTGACATGCCACCAGCCATACTGCTCATTCTGTGCGTGATTTCCTGCAAGACAGGAATGTCAGTGTTCTGCCATGGCCAGTGAAGAGCCCGGATCTCAATCCCATTGAGCACGTCTGCGACATGTTGGATCAGAGGGTGAGGGCTAGGGCCATTCCCCCCAGAAATGTCCTGGAACTTGCAGGTGCCTTGGTGGAAGAGTGGGGTAACATCTCACAGCAAGAACTGGCAAATCTAGTGCAATCCATATGGAGGATATGCACTGCAGTACTTAATGCAGCTGGTGGGCACACCAGATACTGACTGTTACTTTTGATTTTGATCCCCCCGTTGTTCAGGGACACATTATTCCATTTCTGTTAGTCACATCTGTGGAACTTTTTCAGTTTATGTCTCAGTTGTAGAGTCTTGTTATGTTCATGAAAATATTTACACATGTTAAGTTTGCTGAAAATAAACGCAGTTGACAGTGAGAGGACGTTTCTTTTTTTGCTGAGTTTAGTTGCCTTGAACGTAACTCCTCAAACAAGCTCCAGCTGCTACTAACTGCTAATCAGCTTCCACACCTGTTCTCACTCTCCTTAATCACCACTACCACCCTACTTAAACCTGACCAAACAGTCATATCATCATCTCAGCCTAATGACTACTGCATGGTGATTAATCATACTATACTATACTATACTATACTATACTATACTATACTATACTATACTATACTATACTATACTATACTATACTATACTATACTATACTATCAACCCCTCCAGTTTCTTCATCTGCACCCCTTGGCTTCAAACGGTCCATTCTCATGTCCCCACTGAATCCTTGTTCTCACATCCATTTCCTAAATACATTTTCTAAGCCCATTTCAAGTCTGGTCCTTAAACTTGTGAAATTCATTATATTTATTTTGCAAAGTGTCAAGATGAAGATAGCTTTTTGGATCCACTGGACAGACAGGGCAGTATCTGGTGAACCAGGCTCTACAGCAGGGTCACTGTCACTGCCATTGTCGGGAACCCAGGGACATTGACCGTGCAACATGAGAAATTAAGGGCAAATAATGTCATGTCATGTCTGAGCACCAAATGTATGTTTTTTTTTAATTTCCTCTGTCTTGCATGCAGTACCACTGTTTTTGTTAGTTTCATGAAATGTGTTACCTTGCTCCAGGCCTGACAGCCTACCATAAAATGGCTATTTTCTCTATTCTGTCAGGTGGTTATGGGCAATATTTTCTCAAAATGTGTTATAGCCTGCCTCAACGGAGGGGGGGGCTAGTTACTCCATGTTACCTTAAATATATTTAAACTGGATTCAACCAAATGTTTCAATGTTTTTATTCACACATTTAATACATTTGTGATGTGGAGATGTGCAGCATAGTTAGTTTATTTTACCATATAAAGACACAAGCTACATTTGGGTGACTTGAGTTAAGCAAACATTTAAAATGATAGAATGAGTCGTTGAAGTTATAGGGCTAGGGTGTCAAACATATGGCCCGCGGGCCGAATCAATTCATCCAAAATTGTCATAAATGATCGTTACAAAAATAAAGTTGCACGCTCTAAATATGTTCCCAACAATTGAATGGGTATAACCACGCAGTGCCTTCTTCAGATTTGTTTATTCTTTTTATATAGTTTACTTACTTTAGTCAGCACCTCTTAAAAAGAAATGGGTGTGCATCAGCATATTATTTTTAATAGGATCAGTGATTGTTGCCACATGGGGTCATTACAGTATCATAAACTGTAACTAATGTGTGTATAGCTTGTTCATATGGTGTAAAATAAATGTTCCATTTCGTAGTTATTCATTAATGATAGTCAGATATTATTGATTCAATGATTAATTGAATACTGTAATACGTAAACACATTTTGAACATAATAATGAACCAACGTAGGTCAGCATTCTGCGGTGTGTAGTTGACAGTAGGTTCCTGGTGCAGGTGTGAATGTTGGTCAGTAAGAAGCTCACTGCTCTGTCGATGGATCATTTGATTGACCCATTACATAAAATCATCTCTTTGGGGATTTGGCTTATATTCAACCTCAGAAATGACAGTTGCTTATCTTGCTGTAAGCACATAAGGGATTTAACTCCGTGCAATCAGTATGCAGCCATCAGCCATCTTTCCCCACAAACAAAACATCTCAAAAGGCACCAAATTGGTGGAACAACCCATATATTACTTACCTACTCAATCCTGTTGGATCTTTGAGGGGAAAAGTGGTCATTTTAAAAACTTGTGATAATTTGATGGTAATTCTAGAGACCTATTTGTGTGGAACCTCCACGTTTATGGCTCCAGTTCTTAGAATTAGAAACTTTGCCGTGGGTTCCTGTAGTTTGGTGACATCAATAGGTTCAGATACAGTACCTGAAGAAGACCAACCAGTGGTTGGTGTCAATGTTTGCCAATACAGTGCATTCAGAAAGTATTCAGACCCCTTGTCTTTTTCCACATTTTGTTACGTTACAGCCTTATTCTAAAATTGATGAAATTGTTCATTTCCCTCTCAATCTACAGACAATAACCCATAACGACTAAACAAAAACAGTTTTTTTAGAATTTTTTGCACATTTATAAAAAAACAGAAATATTACATTTACATAAGTATTCAGAGCCTTTACTCAGTACTTTGTCGAAGCACCTTTGTCAGGTATTACAGCCTTGAGTCTTCTTCAAGCTATGGGGTGGCAGGTAGCCTAGTGATTAGAGCGTCGGGCCAGTAATGGAAAGGTTGCTGGATCGAATCCCTGAGCTGACAAGGTAAAAAGCTGTCGTTCTGTCCCTGAACAAGGCTGTTCCCCCGGTAGGCCGCCATTGTAAATAAGAATTTGTTCTTTACTGACTTGCCTAGTTAAATAAAGGTTAAATAAAATTACAAAAAAATACGAGCTTGGCACACCTGTATTTGGGGAGTTTCTCCCATTCTTCTCTACAGATCCTCTCAAGCTCTGTCAGGTTGGATGGGGAGCGTCGCTGCACAGCTATTTTCAGGTCTCTACAGATATGTTCAATCAGGTTCAAGTATGGGCTCTGGCTGGGTCACTCAAAAACATCCAGAGACTTGTCCCGAAGCCACTCCTGCGTTATCTTGACTGTGTGCTTAAGGTCAATGTCCTGTTGAGAGGTGAACCTTAACCCCAAGTCTGAGGTCCTGAGTGCTCTGGAACAGGTTTTCATAAAGGATTTAATTTGTTTTATTTTAATTTAACCTTAACTAGGTAAGTCAGTTAAAAACAAATTCTTATTTACAATGACAGCCTAGGAACAGTGGGTTAACTGCCTTGTTAACAGTGGGTTAACTGCCTTGTTAACAGTGGGTTAACTGCATTGGCAGAATGACAGAGTTGTACCTTGTCAGCACAGGGATTCAATCTAGCAACCTTTTGGTTACTGGCCCAACACTCTAACCACTTGGCTACCTGCCACCCCAGGATCTCTCTGTACTTTGCTCCGTTCATATTTCCCTCGATTCTGACTAGTCTCCCAGTCCCTGCCACTGAAAAACATCCCCACAGGATGATGCTGCCACCACCACACTTCACCATAGGGATGGTGCCAGGTTTCCTCCAGACGTGACGCTTGGCATTCAGGCCAAAGAGTTCAATCTTGGTTTCATCAGACCAGAGAATCTTGTTTCTCATGGTCTGAGAGTCTTTAGTTGCCTTTTGGCAAACTCCAAGTGGGCTGTCGTGCCTTTTACTGAGGAGGGGCTTCCGTCTGACCACTCTACCATAAAGGTCTGATTGGTGGACTGCTGCAGGCATGGTTGTCCTTCTGGAAGGTTCTCCCATCTCCACAGAGGAGCACTGGAGCTCTGTCAGAGTGACCATCGGGACACTGTGTTCTTGGGGACCTCCAATGCCTTAGAATGTTTTTGCTACCCTTCCCCAGATCTGTGTCTCGACACAGTACTGTCTTGGAGCTCTGCGGACAATTTTTTCGACCTCATGGCTTGGTTTTTGCTCTGACATGCACTGTCAACTGTATAGACAGGTGTGTGTCTTTCCAAATCATGTCCAATCAATTGAATCTACCAAAGGTGGACTCCAATACAATTTTAAAAACATCTAAAGGATGATCAATGGAAACAGGATGCACCTGAGTTCCATTTCAAGTCTTATCGCAAAGGGTATAAATATTTCTGTAAATAAGACATGTTTTTAATATTAGAAACTTGCAAAAGTGTCTAAAAACCTGTTTTCACTTTGTCATTGTGGGGTATTGTGTGTAGATGGATGAGGAATTGTTTGTATTTGATCCATTTTAGAAAAAGGCTGTAACAAAATGAGGAAAAAGGGAAGGGGTCTGAATACTCTACCAAAGGTGCTTCAACAAAGTACTGAGTAAAGGGTCTGAATACTCATGTAAATGTGATATATCAGTTTTTTTTTAATTACATTTGGAAAAATTATAAGGTATTGTGTGTAGATTGATGAGAGAGAAAAAGCAATTCAATCCATTTTCGAATAAGGCGGTAACGTAAAAAAATGTGGAAAAACTCAAAGGGTCTGAATACTTTCAGAATTTACAGTACGTAGCTAGCTTGTTTAGCATGACCCAGCTCAGCAGAACCTCCGACGGTATTTCCGGAGTATAAAGCCTCTTCACAAATGGTTTCTATCAAGTCATAGCTGTCACATCACTGGCACCGTTCTCTGATGAGAAGATTTGTAATTGCTGTTCCAGTGAAACAACAGACACTAAATTGGACAGCAGCAAGTAAGGTGTGTGTGAGATACTTCCAAAGTTACTTTTTTGTCCAGAATAGCTTGTTGGCTTTAAATCCTTTCTGATTTTATTGATCCAGTTCATTTAACACATAAAAATGTACATTTCAATATTTCTTCATGTACAATTCAAAACAAATGTAGTAGTGTATCACCCATGTTATTGTGATTCAAAGTAGTATTTTTAAGGAATCACAAACATAACATTAATGATAAAATAATATGTTTCAGTACCATTGTCCTTTACTTAAAGTGATGTGTACTATATAGCATTGCTAATTGATTGTCCTTGGTATGTCCTTAGATTCTCCTTGAACATGTTGAGAGAAAATACGTTTTTTTTTTTTTTTTTTTTTTTAAACATGTTCATATATTTTACAAATAATAAAAAAATCCTATGACAGTGATACGACTTTCAAAGTATTGCTACGGTTGCAATTACAGTTCATTTTTACCAGAAGCACAAACTGCTTGCACAGTTGTGGACACTAGATTTAGCAATGATGATTATACGGTTTATTTACAAAAAAGTGCTACATTCGAGCAGATATAATTAGTAGGTCAATGACTACTACAGTCCAATGTTCTCCAGTCCTTTTTGAGTTCCTCTGTTATTCTTGTGCCATTCCATAAATAGCATTGATTTTCTCCTGGAACATTTTGACAACAACCCCCCTCTTTAGCTTCATGGTAGGTCCTGGAGAGAATATAGAAGAAAGAAAGGATAATCAATCAGACTTACTGTGCTGTCAAAATGAGTGTCCCCTCTTTCCTGTCCTCCAATCACATTTGATGTAATCAACAGCTTGGAAGAAAGATTATATCATGCAATGGTATCCAGTGGAATGTTGTTTAGTTTGAAACAGTCACAAGACTGCCTCATCAGATACTGTATGTGATGAACATTACTGGCAAAACATTTATTTCAGACATTTATTTTACTTCTCTCTCGGCGTTCTTTGTAAAAGTGTGTCAAATTATGAAAAAGCTAATTTTCTGTTGAAAATTACATACAGTTACGTCACATGACTAGCTTTAGTTTAACAATCTAGCGATTGTTTAATATACAGTACCAGTCAAAAGTTTGGACACACCTACTCATTCAAAGGTTTCTCTTTATTTGTACTATTTTCTACATTGTAGAATAATAGTGAAGACATCAACACTATGAAATAACACATATGCAATCATGTAGTAACCAAAAAAGTGTTAGACAAATGACAATGTATTTTATATTTGAGATATTACAAAGTAGCCACCCTTTGCCTTGATTACAGCTTTGCACACTCTCGCTTAGCGAGACTATCATTTGTTTTTCAACAGGACAATGAGCCAACACACCTCCAGGCTGTGTAAGGGCTCTTTGACCAAGAAGGAGAGTGATGGAGTGCTGCATCAGATGACCTGGCATCCACAATCCCCAAAACTCAACCCAATTGAGATGGTTTGGAATGAGTTGGACCGCAGAGTGAAGTAAAAGCAGCCAACAAGTTCTCAGCATATGTAGGAACTCCAAGACTGATGGAAAAGCATTCCTCATGAAGCTAGTTGAGAGAATGCCAAGAGTGTGCAAAGCTGTCATCAAGGCAAAGGGTGGCTATTTTGAAGAATCTAAAATATAAAGTGATTTGTTTAACACTTTTACTACAGGATTCCATATGTGTGATTTCATAGTCTTGATATCTTCACTATTATTATACAATGTAGAAAATAGTATAATTAAAAAACATCCTTGAATGAGTGGGTGTGTCCAAACTTTTGACTGGTACTGTATATATTTCTCACACTGACGGACTCACCCAGTTCTCCCCCGGATATGGAGAAATCTCTGTCCAAAATGACCCACTTCTGGATCCTCTGGGCGTTGGAGTTGGCCTTAGCATTTACGCGCTCTATGCCCTCCTGGATGGCCTTGTAAATAGCTGGCTCCTTACTGGCTATAATCTCAGAGGCCTTGGTTGCCACGACGCCACGCTGCTGGCAGAACGCCAAGGTCTCTGGGGTCAACTCGTCCGTTGGATCGCCGTTGTCGTCGACTACACACTACGGAGGGAGAGTGGGGTCAAAGGTTAGGAGTGATCCAGGAGTCTTTCTGAACAGAGCCTGGTTCCAGATCTGTTTGTGCTGTATACTTCTATTTGAATTGCTTAATAATTCTAAAGCAATAATTCTAAAGCATGTCAATGAACATAGGAGTTGGCAATATAGTCCACATCTAATGTTTGAGGCCTTACTTTGAGTGTGAGCATCATGGAGAGGAATTTGAGCTTGTCTCCGAGCAACATGGCATTGCTGATGATGGTGGTCTCTGCTTTCACTGCATCCTCAATGGGCACAGGTGGAATATTCTCTCCTCCTGCTGTTATGATCAGCTCTGCAGGACAAGGTATGTCATAATTAGCGAGATATTTAGATCATAGATCTACATGATGTTCAACTGTGATTATCTTGTATATCCAGGCTCAAGGTAGAAGTTACCCTTAGGCACAGACTTAGGATCAGGGGAAGGTCCACAAAATTGACCTTAGATCAGTGTCTTGAGGAAACAGCATCTTACTCCCATCAACACCCAACACTGGCAGCCATGTTGTGTGATGGCTATATACAGTACATCTAGAAAATAGACAATTTTTATTTTATTTGTTTATTTTATCTTTATTTAACCAGGTAGGCCAGTTGAGAACAAGTTCTCATTTACAACTGCGACCTGGCCAAGATAAAGCAAAGCAGTGCGACAAAAACAACAACACAGAGTTACACATGGGATAAACAAACATACAGTCGATAACACAATAGAAAAATCTATATACAGTGTGTGCAAATGAAGTAATGAAGTAAGGCGAAGTAATTACATTTTAGCAATTAACACTGGAGTGATAGATGTGCAGATGAGGATGTGCATGTAGAAATACTGGTGTGCAAAGGAGCAGAAAAATATATATATATGGAGATGAGGTAGGTAGTTGGTTGGATGGGCTATTTACAGATGGGCTGTGTACAGCTGCAGTGATTGGTAAGCTGCTCTGACAGCCGATGCTTGAAGTTATTGAGGGAGATATAAGTCTCCAACTTCAGTGATTTTTGCAATTCATTCCAGTCATTGGCTTCAGAGAACTGGAAGGAAAGGCGGCCAAAGGAGGTGTTGGCTTTGGGGATGACCAGGGAAATATACCTGCTGGAGCGCGTGCTACGGATGGGTGTTGCTATGGTGACCAGTGAGCTGAGATAAGGCGGAGCTTTACCTAGCAAAGACTTATTGATGACCTGGAGCCAGTGGGTTTGGCGACGAATATGTAGCGAGGACCAGCCAACGAGAGCATACAGGTCGCAATGGTGGGTAGTATATGGGGCTTTGAAGACAAAATGGATGGCACTGTGATAGACTGCATCCAATTTGCTGAGTAGAGTGTTGGGAGGCTATTTTGTAAATGACATCGCCGAAGTCAAGGTTCGGCAGGATAGTCAGTTTTACAAGGGTATGTTTGGCAGCATGAGTGAAGGAGGCTTTGTTGCAAAATAGGAAGCCGATTCTAGATTTAATTTTGGATTGGAGATGCTTAATATGAGTCTGGAAGGAGAGTTTACAGTCTAGCCATACACCTAGGTATTTATAGTTGTCCACATATTCTAAGTCAGAACCGTCCAGAGTAGTGATGCTAGTCGGGCGGGTGCGGGGCATCACTACTCTAAGTACTATACCCTTTATCCTCCCTGTGATGAACAGGAAGTTGTCCTTGTCGTGCTTGCCCAGGTCTCCAGAGTGCAGCCAGCCCTCCTTGTCCAAGGCCTCCTCAGTCTTTTCTGGCTCGTTCAGGTAACCCATGAACACATGACGCCCCCAGAAACAGATCTCACCATTCCCATCCTCGTCTGGCTTGTCCAACTTTGTCTGGCAGCCATTCACCACCTTTCCACAGCTGTGGACAACATCAAGATATTGTTTGTTGTTGACAGTTTTCTGTCAATTCTTTATACGGTGAGACCGCAAATCAAGAATGTATTAAATGTCACCTTTATATCTGATGGCTTATCAATATCAATTCCTGTTTTGCTATTACAATGCTAGATTTGTCAACTACAAATTAATGAAAGTAAACAGTCATTAAAAATGGCAGTGGACATCCTAGTTTTCCAGTTTCTGACCTCATGATCTTGAAGTTATTCTCCCAGGAGATGGTGTGAGGGCCGGTGCTTTCACTCATCCCATACAGCTCATACAAGGGGAGGCGAAGGCTCATGAAATACTCCAGGGTCTCCCTAGTGATGGGTGCGGCCCCTGTTAAGCAGTTCCTGCAGCGGTCCAGGCCCATGTTCGAGTGAACCTTCTTAAAAACCAGGTTGTTTGCCAGCATGAAGCCCCAGGGCAACAGGTTCTCACTGGAATCCACAACAAACAAGGAGGAATACCACACATGGTGTAAAGGATTAAAGAGATTCTCTGTTACCTTTGTATACTTTTTAAGCAGTAGTTCTGATAGTGGCACTCACAAGCCAAAAGCGGTCCCCGAAAATTGCGTACTACATCACTTATGTGCAGATATGTGCACCACGTCATTGCTCACTGTCTCTAATTTTGCTGTGTGCGCATCTTGCTTGCTGTCACTCAAATGGTGAGGGGCTGATTGGCTGTAACTTGAATTGCTAGGGGGCTGGCCCACGTGGTGGAAAACGTAGGGAAAATGGCGCTGCACAGCTTCCAGTAAACAAACTAGGGGTTTCCTGGCTAATTGAGGTAAGACAGTAATTCTGCTCATAGATTATGCATGTATGAACAAAACAAATTGACATATCCAGCCCAAAGCGGGAGGTTTAAAAAATACTTACTAGTCGCCAAACTTGGCTGGAATTTAATCTAGTTTAGAATACAAAAAATGCTATTTTTTATATTATTATTGACAAGATCATGTCTATGGGTGGAATTTGATGCACTGAAAATCTGCATTATTTCTGAAGTACAACAAGAACCTGAGATAAATCCTTACCCATTCATGGCACTGTAGCTGGCTTGCAATCCGATGGATTTAGCCCAGTCTGCCACTCTTTTCCTCATACCAGAGGACTTGGCACCAATGGCTTTCATTTTCTCCTGCATCTTCTCCCACACACGGGGAACTCCCATGAAACTGGTGGGGCGCACCTCTTTCAGAGTAGTCCCCAAAGAGCCCTAGGAAATCATAAGGTTACTGGTTATCAAGTCATATCAAGTTACTCCAGTCCCACCCTTCCCAACCAAGTCAAAACCAAACCACCACAATTCAATCAATTGTTCCCAGTGTAAATAGCATTTTGGAAGAAAAGTAATGCACATCATCAATTTCTGTAATATAATAGTTATGGATTCTGACCTTCAGGGCGTCTGGTTCTGCGAAATACGTCGCCGCTGCGAATCTCATGGCGATCCACATGTCGTTGACCTGGGCAGCTACATGGCTCAGGGGCAGGTAGCTCACCACCACCTCCTCACCATGTTTCAGATCTGGCATGGTGCCCGCCGCATTTGAAGTCCAGGTGATCTGAGGAGAGAGTCGTTCACCACTTAGAGGAAAAACTATACGCTACGTTTTTGTTTTTCCTTGCCGTGAACAATACATGGACAAAATTGTGACTCTTTCACATACTGTATCCAGTGCACAGTGGCCCCAGAGCTATCTCCACCATATAGTACTACTGTAATGTGTCTGAGGGAGCCACCACATTCTGTGAGGATGAAGGGGAGGCCAGCTGGATACTCCAGTACAGTAAATGTGCATGTAAATATAGAGCATTTTCCTTGATGGGATTACTCACATTGTCATGACTCAGCATCACCCCTTTGGGGTTGCCTGTGGTTCCAGAGGTGTAGATGAGCGTACAACACTGGTTAGCCCTCTGACTGTCCACCACAGCATTCAGCTGTTCATCAGACACTTCCTCACCCAGCTTCATAAACTCAGCCCACTGTAGGAGGACAGAGGTTGCGTCAGTAACACCTGATTCACATTATAGAGCAAATCCGAATCGTACTGTGCTGGCTTGGATATTTTCTATTCGCATTATCCTTTTCAGAAGGGTTCCAACAACTATGGTGGATGTGTAACAAAGCCAGCCCAGTGCAGCTTGACATGGCTCTGTTTGCTCAGTAATGTGAATGGATTAACAGTCTCACAGTTACAGTGTAGGAAAGGAAATATTCTAGGAAATACTGTGTGCTACTAACATTGCTATCTATTAGGCAAAATAAATGTTTTTTTCCAGCTGGCTAAACTTGATCTTGCTTATAGATATTATTTTGATGAAAACTTACAGTGTACAAGTTTGGCAGCTTCTGTTGCAGTTCATCCTTGTACTGAACGATAGCTTTCAAGTGTGGAAGCTGGTGCTTAATCTGAAAGGTATGGATAAAGTAGGAATTTTAGAAGAATAATTTTGGCACAAAAAACATGTTCACTTGATCTACTTACAAATAAAACAGCAGTGTTGGATTAATTCTTTTTTTTTTTTTGCATAATCCTGTGCATAGGTTCTATGGCTATTGGTATTTTTCAGTTTTCTCCACATATTACTGTATACAAAATGATTTACGCATTTGTCTTTCCCGCCTTTTTAAATCTATTGCACACCTATATTACTTGACATGGATAAACAACCCAAAATGTATTCATGTTTTTCCTTATGTCTACTGTGTAATTTATTGTGATGTTAATGTATCATATGTATTCAATTGACTGGATGTAGTCAACTGACCGGATGTACATGCCTCTAGAGGTTATTTAAGTAGGTGTGTTTCACAGTGGTGTATCACCTGACGAAGATCCAACTCAGATCGAAACATTTTTTCTGCGTCTAATTAAATCACCATGGTAGTATACCAGAGTTATGAACGTTTACTTGTATTTTATTGGCAGACACAACCAGGGCAACCGTATAGTTCAGTATGTGTTATGGGGTCTCACCTGGAGGATTTTGAGGAGCTGTTTGTGGTTCTCCACCACAAGGACGTTGGCCTCACAGTTGTCTGCTACATACTGACATGCCTCGGGGGAGTTGGTGGTGTAGATGCCTGCAGCAAAACCCCTGGCACACAACACACATCAGACAACTTTCTTATTGAGGTGGTTCAGACTGTGATTGCTGTGTGTGATGAATACTTTCTATGAGGAAGCAGCTGGTTGTCCAAGTCACACAGCATTTAGAGTATGAGCAATAGTGCATGCCAGATGTATAATGATAGGGGCGGCAAGTAGTCTAGCAGTTAGAGAGGTGACCCAGTAACCGGAGGGTTGCCAGTTCGAATTCTGGGTCTGACGGGAAAAGATTTGGCCTTCCGTTGTTCCCTTGAGCAAGGCACTTAACCCCCCGCACCTCTCCAAAAACCTGTGTATGTATGTGTGTCTTTCAGAGGGGTTAAAAGCAGAAGGCAAATGTTGTTATTATTACCCAGCCAGGATACAGCCAATGTCTGAGATGAACCACTCTGGAGAGTTAAAGCCCAGAATACCGACACCATGGTAACGCTCCAGCCCCAACTATAGTAGAGGGAGGAAGAGAAAGAGTCCGAAATAAACATTTATAATCAATAAGAATGTGGCACACCGCCTCATTTACTGTTGACCTACATGATGCGTTGAAAACTATTCCAGATCATAGCCTCTCCTTGACACTGCTTTGAATCTAACACACTCAAGTGCTGGTTTTCACCAGCACCATTCTTACAAGGAGACAGACACGGCAATGGGAGAAAAAGGAAATTATTTCTGCTGTGTAAACATTCATAATCCCTTTTCTCTGGAGGTAAAATTCTAAATAGTCCATAGCCCAGGGATCATCAACTAGATTCAGCATTGAGCCCATTTTTTTCTTGAGCAAATGGGCAGGAACATAATTAAGCAATAAGGCCCTTAGCTGTGGTAGATTGGACATATAAAACAAAATGCTGAAGTCCCTTATGGCTATCATAAACTGGTTAGCAATGTAATTAGAGCAGTAAAAATACAGATTTCAGCATTCAGAGCTAAAACCACCCAGCTTATAATGAAAAGTATGAAAATGTATGCACTCACAAATGTAAGTTGCTCTGGATAAGAGCGTCTGCTAAATGACTAAAATGTAAAATGTAAAGAATTGAAAATTATAAATAATTTGTAGACCGCAGATTGACTGCAAGAAGCCCAAACAGATATGTTTGACTAAAACATAATCATTTCAAACCTTGCTTACATTTATATACGATCACGTCTCTCTAATATCCGTGGGAGTACTTGGGAACAGATTTCTTAAGTTAACTTCACTTTGCGCTCATTTCCTGGAGTTTTTACAGCCGTATTTCCAACAATGAAAAAAAGACATATAATACTAATCTATATATATATTTTTTAGCTTAGAAACATTTCGGGGGCCAAACAAAAACACCCGCTGGCCAAATTTGGCTCGCGTTGAAGCCAGTTTTCAGTGATGTTAACAGATCTTCATTATAGTTAATTAGAATTCACTGGCAAAGTTAAAAAATACTCCTATGCCTCTCTATATAGATACAGCCACAAAAAAATGCAGAACACATCCTGGTACAAAAAGTACAGTTGAAGTCGGAAGATTACATGCACTTAGGTTGGAGTCATTAAAACTCGTTTTTCAACCACTCCACACATTTCTTGTTAACAAACTATAGTTTTGGCAAGTCGGTTAGGACATCTACTTTGTACATGACACAAGTAATTTTTCCAACAATTGTTTACAGACAGATTATTTAACATGTAATTCACTGTATCACAATTCCAGTGGGTCAGAAGTTTACATACACTAAGTTGACTGCCTTTAAACAGCTTGGAAAATTCCAGGAAATTATGTCATGGCTTTTGAAGCTTCTGATAGGCTAATTTACATCATTTGAGTCAATTGGAGGTATACCTGTGTATGTATTTCAAGGCCTACCTTCAAACTCAGTGCCTCTTTGCTTGACATCATGGGAAAATCAAAAGATATCAGCCAAGACCTCAGAATAGGCGTCTGGAATAGGCGTCTTCTTATAGGCGTCTGGATTAGTGTCCCGCTCCGTGAAAGCGGCAGCTCTAGCCTTTAGCTCGATGCGCATGTTGCCTGTAATCCATGGCTTCTGGTTGGGATATGTACGTACGGTCACTGTTGGGATGACGTCGTGGATGCACTTATTGATGAAGCCGATGACTAAGGTGGTATACTCTTCAATGTCATTGGATGAATCCGGGAACATATTCCAGTCTGTGCTAGTTAAACAGTCCTGTAGTGTAGCATCTGTGTCATCTGACCACTTGTAGTACTGGGACAGCAGGGGCAGCAGTTGCCTGCCATCAGTGGTAGTTTTTGAAGTAATCTCAAAGACTAGTATTCCCCTGCCCTGTCCCCACAAGAACGCAGTGGACCACAGGCAGGTACAGAATGAGAATGTGTTCTGAGTGAACTTACCATGTAAAATAAGGGTTAAGTAAAACAAAAGTCAGGGTGTGTGGATATTTCTGAGAATTAGACTGGACTATCTCTACCCCACCCTCCTTCGCTGTCTCAGTGTGAAGAATAACTTAGGTTGGAGTCATTAAAACTCGTTTTTCAACCACTCCACACATTTCTTGTTAACAAACTATAGTTTTGGCAAGTCGGTTAGGACATCTACTTTGTACATGACACAAGTAATTTTTCCAACAATTGTTTACAGACAGATTATTTAACATGTAATTCACTGTATCACAATTCCAGTGGGTCAGAAGTTTACATACACTAAGTTGACTGCCTTTAAACAGCTTGGAAAATTCCAGGAAATTATGTCATGGCTTTTGAAGCTTCTGATAGGCTAATTTACATCATTTGAGTCAATTGGAGGTATACCTGTGTATGTATTTCAAGGCCTACCTTCAAACTCAGTGCCTCTTTGCTTGACATCATGGGAAAATCAAAAGATATCAGCCAAGACCTCAGAAAACAATTGGTTCATCCTTGGGGAAATTTCAAAACGCCTGAAGGTACCACGTTCATCTGTACAAACAATAGTACGCAAGTATAAACACCATGGGACCACGCAGCCGTCATACCGCTCAGGAAGGAGACGGTTTCTGTCTCCTAGAGATGAATGTACTTTGGTGTGAAAAGTGCAAATCAATCCCAGAACAACAGAAAATTACCATGTGAAGATGCTGGAGGAAACGGGTACAAAAGTATCTATATTCACAGTAAAACGAGTCCTATATCGACATAACCTGAAAGGCCGCTCAGCAAGGAAGAAGCCACTGCTCCAAAACCACCAAAAAAAAGACAGACTACGGTTTGCAACTGCACATGGGGACAAAGATTGTACTTTTTGGAGAAATGTCCTCTGGTCTGATGAAACAAAAATAGAACTGTTTGGCCATAATGACCATCGTTATGTTTGGAGGAAAAAGGGGGAGGCTTGCAAGCCGAAGAACACCATCCCAACCGTGAAGCACGGGGTGGCAGCATCATGTTGTGGGGGTGCTATGCTGCAGGAGGGACTGGTGCACTTCACAAAATAGATGTATCATGAGGAAGGAAAATTTGGTGGATATATTGAAGCAACATCAGTCAGGAAGTTAAAGTTTAGTCGCAAATGGGTCTTTCAATAGGACAATGGACCCCAAGCATACTTCCCAAGTTGTGGCAAAATGGCTTAAGGACAACAAAGTAAAGGTATTGGAGTGGCCATCACAAAGCCCTGACCTCAATCCCATAGGAAATGTGTGGGCAGAACTGAAAAAGTGTGTGCAAGGAAGGAGGCCTACAAACCTGACTCAGTTACACCAGCTCTGTCAGGAAGAATGGGACAAAATTCACCCAACCTATTGTGGGAAGCTTGTGGAAGGCTACTCAAGTTTGACCCAAGTTAAACAATTTAAAGGCAAAGCTACCAAATACTAATTGAGTGTATGTAAACTTCTGACCCACTGGGAATGTGATGAAAGAAATTAAATCTGAAATAAATCATTCTCTCTACTATTATTCTGACATTTGACATTCTTAAAATAAAGTGGTGATCCTAACTGACCTAAGACAGAATTTTTACTAGGATTAAATGTCAAGAATTGTGAAAACTAAGTTTAAATGTATTTGGCTAAGGTATATGTAAACTTCCGACTTCAACTGTACATCATAACATAGAACTTTGAGAGATAGTTTTCTATTCAATTCCACACAAGCATAGAACAGAGAGCAACTAAAGAGCACAGACACTGACACAACAATTACATCAATAAACAGACCTTGAGGAAGCTCTTGGCAGCCACTCGGCACTGCTGGTAATACTCCCTCCAGGTCAGGGTGACCCACTGCCCCTCTTTCTTAGATGCCAGTGCAGGCAGGTCTCCACAGCTCTCCACCGTTTCCAGGAACATCTGGTGGACGGTCATGGGGGCCTTGGAGCCCAGCCCTGTCTCGGTCATCCTCAGTTTGACCGCCTGATCCCTAGAGGAGCACCAGAGCTGCTCCGCTGGGGCCAGAGACACATCTGACATCTTCAGGGGCACCGAGGCACCTGTAGTGAAATCAAATCAAACTTAATTTGTCACATGCGTCGAATACAAGTGTAGACCTTACCGTGAAATGCTTACTTACAAGCCCTTAACCAACAGTACAGTTCAAGAAGAGTTAAGAAAATATTTACCAAATAAACTAAAGTAATAATAATAAAAGTAGCACAATAACATAACAATAACGAGGCTATATACAAGGGGTACCGGTAGCGAGTCAGTGTGCGGGGGTACAGGTTAGAGGTAATTTGTACATGTAGGTAGGGGTGAAGTGACTATGCATAGATGATAAACAGCGGGTAGCAGCAGTGTACAAAACAAATGGAGGGTTGTCAATGTAATAGTCCAGTGGCCATTTGATTAATTGTTCAGCAGTCTTATGGCTTGGGGGTAGAAGCTGTTAAGGAGCCTTTTGGTTCTAGACTTGGCGCTCTGGTACCGCTTGCCGTGCGGTAGCAGAGAAAACAGTCAATGACTTGGGTGACTGGAGTCTCTGACAATTTTATGGCTTTCCTCTGACATTGCCTATTATATAGGTCCTGGATTTCAGGAATCTTGGCCCCAGTGATGTACTGGGCCGTATGCATTACCCTCTGTAGTGCCTTACGATCAGATGCCGAGCAGTTGCCATATCAAGCAGTGATGCAATCGGTCAGGATGCTCTCGATGGTGCAGCTGTAGAACCTTTTGAGGATCTGGGGAGCTATGCCAAATCTTTTCAGTCTCCTGAGGGGGAAAAGGTTTTGTCGTGCCCTCTTCACAACAGTCTTGGTGTGTTTAGACCATGATAGATCGTTGGTGATGTGGACACCAAGGAACTTGAAACTCTCGACCCACTCCACTATAGCCCCGTTGATGTTAATGGGGGCCTGTTTGGCCCGCCTTTTCCTGTAGTCCACGATCAGCTCCTTTGTCTTGCTCACATTGAGGGAGAAGTTGTTGTCCTGGCACCACACTGCCAGCTCTCTGACCTCCTCCCTATAGGCTGTCTCATCGTTGTCGGTGATCAGGCCTACCACTGTTGTGTCGTCAGCAAACGTAATGATGGTGTTGGAGTCGTGTTTGGACATGCAGTCGTGGGTAAACAGGGAGTACAGGAGGGGACTAAGTACACACCCCTGAGGGGGCCCCGTGTTGAGGATCAGCGTGGCAGACGTGTTGTCGCCTACCCTTACCACCTGGGGGCGGCCCGTCAGGAAGTCCAGGATCCAGTTGCAGAGAGAGGTGTTAAGTCCCAGGGTCCTTAGCTTAGTGATGAGCTTTGTGGGCACTATGGTGTTGAACGCTGAGCTGCAGTCAATGAATAGCATTCTCACAAAAGTGTTTATTTTGTCCAGGTGGGAAAGGGCAGTGTGGAGTGCGATTGAGATTGCATCAGCTGTGGATCTGTTGGGGCGGTATGCAAATTGGAGTGGGTCTAGGGTATCAAATCAAATCAAATCAAATTTATTTATAAAGCCCCCCTTACATCAGCTGATGTCACAGAGTGCTGTACAGAAACCCAGCCTAAAACCCCAAACAGCAAGCAATGCAGGTGTAAAAGCACGGTATCCGGGAGGATGCTGTTGATGTGAGCCATGACCAGCATTTCAAAGCACTTCATGGATACCGACGTAAGTGCTACGGGCGGTAATCATTTAGGCAGGTTACCTTCGCTTCCTTGGGCACAGGGACAATGGTGGTCTGTTTGAAACATGTAGGTATTACAGACTCGGTCAGGGAGAGGTTGAAAATGTCAGTGAAGACACTAGCCAGTTGGTCCATGCATGCTTTGAGTGCACGTCCTGGCCCCGCGGCTTTGTGAATGTTGACCTGTTTAACGGTCTGCTCACATCGGCTACCGAGAGCGTTATCACACAGTCATCCAAAACAGCTGGTGCTCTCGTGCATGCTTCAGTGTTGCTTTCCTCGAAGCAAGCATAAAAGGCATTTAGCTCGTCTGGTAGGCTCGCGTCACTGGGCAGCTCGCGTCTTGGTTTCCTTTTGTAGTCCGTAATAGTTTTCAAGCCCTGACACATCCGATGAGCGTCAGAGCCGGTGTAGTAGGATTCAATCTCAATCCTGTACTGACGCTTTGCTTGTTTGATGGATCGTCTGAGGGCATAGCAGGATTCTTATAGGCGTCTGGATTAGTGTCCCGCTCCGTGAAAGCGGCAGCTCTAGCCTTTAGCTCGATGCGCATGTTGCCTGTAATCCATGGCTTCTGGTTGGGATATGTACGTACGGTCACTGTTGGGATGACGTCGTGGATGCACTTATTGATGAAGCCGATGACTAAGGTGGTATACTCTTCAATGTCATTGGATGAATCCGGGAACATATTCCAGTCTGTGCTAGTTAAACAGTCCTGTAGTGTAGCATCTGTGTCATCTGACCACTTGTAGTACTGGGACAGCAGGGGCAGCAGTTGCCTGCCATCAGTGGTAGTTTTTGAAGTAATCTCAAAGACTAGTATTCCCCTGCCCTGTCCCCACAAGAACGCAGTGGACCACAGGCAGGTACAGAATGAGAATGTGTTCTGAGTGAACTTACCATGTAAAATAAGGGTTAAGTAAAACAAAAGTCAGGGTGTGTGGATATTTCTGAGAATTAGACTGGACTATCTCTACCCCACCCTCCTTCGCTGTCTCAGTGTGAAGAATAACCATTTGAACCCTCTTAACTAGAGCTGGGCTGCCTGTATCATATTGATTCAGAGATTAGAGGAAGCTATGATATGTCCCTGCCTACCCACCAATCAGGTTTGAGTGGTGAAACTGGCTCTGATTAAATAGAAAAGGTTGATTGATCAAAAACATGCAATGGGGGACAGGTAAAACATTTTCTTCCTCAGAGATTAAATAACACATTTCCTCAAAGATCAGAATAACTGTAACCTTGAACTGATTATGCTTTTAGGCACATTTCTGTCAACTGTTCCACAAGTTTCTTTATAACTGCTGTATTATGAACTACAAAACATAATCATATTCTTCTTATAGGTGATAAACATCTGATCTGATTCAGTTAAGTTGAGTCCATATTCTATAAGAAAACTCTTAGCTCTACCTATGATCACCATAAACTGCGATTACCTGAGAGAGGATCCCGTTGAGATCCCTCTAGTCCAGGTGATCTAGGTGGTTTGGTTGGTGCTTCAGGTATACTTGTTGGGGTTATCATTGCAGGTTCTACAGCAGCTGTCTCCTGGCTGTCTTTGCCCTCTCTATTTGACTCGGACTCAGAGTTTGGCTGTGGATGATCTACTACTCCTCCATTGACGAGGGGACTGGAATGGTTTCTGTTCTGTAGGAGTTTGGCGACTGGTGGTAACTGTTTGGTTTCGCCAAGAGGAATGTCACTCACACAACTAGAATGAAGCACATGAAAATAAAATATGCTTTAAAGAAACACTGTACCATTATTTGGTGAATATTTAGCAGTAATAAACTGGTACTTCAACTGTCCTGACATAATTTGTTCTCCAGAATAGAAGGTTACTATAAGTCCACATACCTCTCAGAACTCTTCTCTACGACAGGAACCCCATTGGGGACAATGGAATCCTCTTGTTCAGACATCTTGTAATTGCTTAAATAAAAGACGTCAATTATCTACATTAGATGTGCAGAAACCACTATATCATGATGAACACGCTTTAAATATCGAACGAATAAAATCTCTAAATAGTTTGTGCAAAGGCTCCTGATATTCTACTAATTCAAGAGAAAAAGTATAACCTCCAGGATCTTTACATGAGTGGGTATTGCAACATGACAGCGTCAGGGGTAGTGTGTCAATAGCTGGTTAGTTCGATTGATAACGAATGGCGAAATGAAAGGGTTTGTACCAAAAACATGTAACCGTTTGCAGAGCTTTTTCCAATCTTTCACTTAAACATAGTAGGTTACACCAAGACGGTTGATTTTTAAATTAGAAAGTGACAATGAGTATAAGCGGGTATTTCTGCTGAAACCCCCTTTCTTGTCTTATCTTCAAAGGCAGATCTCAGTCAAGGTCCTGTACAGTAGTTATCTCCACAGACACACATAGTAAATACAACATAGGCCCAAAGCATGTAGTGAAGTGCACATAAAGTAACATGTTGGGTTACTTGACCATGATATCTCATCATTACCTCTGACATGAAGTCAATCAGCCTATGATGAAAAAAATTGTGTTTTATCTTGAAATTGAAGACAATTTTCACACATATGTGCTCTAGTTTAGCTATGTCAGTCATAATGATGACATGCCTTGAGTATACAATATTGCCAAGAAGCTGCTGAACATGTATGGAGAGAAAAAAATGGATGGTGTCACTTGACTGCGGTTCAAATTCCAAACAAGTAGTTAAAATATTGAGACAAAGCTCATAACAGTGATATAACATTTGTATCTGGTTCATGAGGACATTGTTTTGCTTCACCACTTCAACAAGAAAAGAACAGAAGATCCGTCCAGATAGATCAGATAACTATTGTCAAAATGTCTCTAGGCAAAAGTTTATCATAATTGCAAAACAATTTAATAAGTTATGTGGCAAAGTAAACACTGAACTTTTGCACAGAATGCTGCAAACATTAGTGCTTACTGACGTTTCTGCAAAAAAAAAACGGTAATAGATCAATTGGATAGAATCTCTATGTTCTCCTAAAGGACCAATGCACATGGTTTTATCTCAATATCAAATCATTTCTGGGTAACACTTAAGTACCTTAATGTGATTGTTTTTTATAAAAAATTGTAAAAAATGAACAAAAATAGCTTCTTAGCAAGAGCAATTTCTCAAGCAAGAAATGTGATAGGACTGTCTGTCTGATAGGACTGTCTGTGAGTAGTCTAAGTGGGAGGAGAAAACAAAAAACGAGCTGTTATTAGCAGAGAGGATTGGAACTCTTTCTTATTGGTCTATTTACTGCCTGGTGATGTCACCAGGGCAGGCAGGTCAACACTCTATTCTACCAAAACAGGCTGAAATTCCAGGCAGCCTTTTCAAACAACTCATACACTAAAAGGGCACATCATCAATTTCACAATTTCACTGTATTATTCCAACCTCATAGTGTGTAAATATATATAAAACACATGAAAATCAAGTTTTTGACTGCACTGGGCCTTTAACAGATTACCTCTAAACAGATAGCAAGTTGACACAAAAATATACAATTCTGTATCTATGTTCCTACATGAGCAAGGCTTCAACCCATAGTAATGAGCTGTCCATTTAAAATATTGAAATATATTTTATTATGTGTGTATCTCTCCAGCAGCATTAGCTCTAGAGTGACCCAGGCTAGCACTGTTTGTGTTGGCTTTAACAAGACACTAAAGAATAAGCCTGAGCCTGTTGGCAAAACAATAAAACCAGAGGAACCTGATAGGTTAAGTTTTATTCAAACATGTTTTTGCATGTATGTCCTGAGATGTAGGCCAGGTCATGTTTGTTTGTTTGCTTTGAACACATGTATATATCTATATATAGATTAGGCAACCAATGCATGCAGCTATTATAGGTTACTGGTCACTTTTTTTCACTCTGAACATGCCTCTGCCACTGAAATTCAAACATTACATTGGATTTATACCGTGAAGGCTACTGTATCAGTACCAGAAAGCAATCTAAAAGTCAAAATCACAGTTACTCTTGGTTTTAATGGTTAGCCAATTACATGCGATAATAGGCAACTCTACACCTCCCAGTATAAGATGTAGATGCTGAATAAATAATCCTAAATATTCACCAAGGTTTATAATGCAATAACTGTCCAACTGCTACAAATTGATTTCACGAACCAAGACAGACGGACAAATGTATTCCAAGACAGACAGACAGAGACAGACAATTGACCCTAGTTCCCCACTCTGACATGTGAGCAAGGACTGTAGGAACATGTTGCAAGAGCTGTCTGTGATTTGTAGATTGACGTGGTGGTCTGGCACATGAAAAAAGTAGCCTATCGTGAAAGAATTGAAAGCATGCATAAAAAAAATATTAATTAATTCCAGAGTAGTAATATTCAGCAGAATATTATAATACCATTCTATTGAATAAAGACAGAGAAGATATCCTACCTTGTTCAGAGACTTTGTTCATACAGGGATAGACAGAGACAGGTGCTATATGACATCCCCTTGGCAGGAGAGAGTGCAGGGAAAACTTGGATGGACCTCGACGTGATGTGCACAATGTGGGACTGTCACCCAGGACAGCAGTTGATAATCCTGTAGAGGTATTGTATGGGGGACAGTACTGTCCAACTCAGGTCTGTCTGCACTCTTACGTAATTTCCCCCACACCTGAGGGTCGACTAGCTAGTTAACAATCCACCAGTAGACTTGAACAAAGGTTACCTTCTGCAGCAGTAGGTGCTGGAAACTGACAAGGAGGCTGTGTGGGGGGTAGCAGACTACATTACAGCCTATAGATCTAAGTTAAGCCTGTGTTGACATTGCTGTGCCTGTTTAGGTGAATGTTAAACAGTTTTAAGACACATTTCATGAGAAACATATTTCTGATTCTAAGAATATGAAGTAAAACCATCACTTTCTGTCAAGACTAAAGCAAGTTATTGTGTCAGCCCTTATCAGTTCTAAATCATGGGGACATAACATTAATTAATATAACAAGATAACTTCTGAAGGTTTATGAGAAAAGAGGAGACTTTGACCCACAATACACAGATCTTTAATGTGTGGAACAAACATTGTGCAACAACAACTTGTTGTAATGTGAAACACCTCTGCATTGAAATAAGTGTAACAAATGAATGTCAACTAAGTTGTTTTCTAAGATTAATATATATTGTTATTGACCTGCATTTCATTTCTGGTGGTTAAATTCTGTATTTTAGATCAAAGTGTCAGTCTTATGTCTTGATGGGTGTTGGATTGAGTGAGGTGAGAACTGCAATAGTCTGAAGCTGGACATGGTGTTTTAGTAAATGCAGGTGAGAGTTCAACCACGTGCTCCAGATATTCTGGGCACCAAGGTCATTTAGTCATACCACCAGTCACACCACACCTGCCCTCACTTATCGTTGCCGCAGCAAGTCTGGAGATATGACAGAAATATTAACAAGGCTACAATATCAAAATAGCACATAGCAACAACAATATATAGGCCAAACTTGTCTATGAAATTGGGTCCTGCTTGTGACATCTAAAAAAATATTTGCTTTTATTTGGAAAAAAGAAATACATACAGGAAAACTACAATTACATCAATCAACATATCAAAGATGGCAGACTGAACACAGCAGTGCAGATCACCTCAAGATAAAAACATAATATTTAATATATAAATATTAGCACTTCACATACTGGTGGGAAATAACCTTCAATCTGGATAACGACAAAACAAATCATATGGCTAGAGAAATGTATCAACAAATTTAATGAAAGCAAGCAAAACCCAAACATGACGGAGAGTTAACAAGGAGAACCAATCTCCAAAAGAAAAAGTGACTTTTCGCCACTGTTAAATCTGTTAAAATCGATAAATGACAAACTGGGCATACTTGAACTAGTCAGTAAAGATATAAAATAATTGTAGGACAGCCTCGAGATGAGTGACGAAAAAGCTGTGACAATAGAGAAAAAAACAAACAAGCTAAAAGGGACAGTCAATAATAGGAGAAAATCTTTTTGAGAAAAGCCTAACGGCTCGTGTTCACTAGCACGTGGTAAATTGCCCAGAGTGGCAGTATATGGAAGCATATAGCAGCACATTCGATTGTGCGTCATGAATTCAGCATAGCAAGTTTGTATGAAGGTCTGGTTATTAAATGGGTAAATAGTTTAATCCATTCTCCATTTCAGGAATTTATTTACAGGTAAATAGTAATGCTTTAAACCGCTCTGGTGCCAAACACACTTTGCTGCCCTGTTTCCAATCGTCCACACGGCTGGGAGAACCTATTCAAGTAAGTAAAAAAAACGATGAATTAAATATCACCAGCTGCCTAACTTCATATTAGCTATGTATCTTGATGTATTTATCACTGTAAAAAACAAACTCAAAATGCATTTGTAGGTAGCTAGCTAACAGCCATGGAGGAGGGTGAAAGGATAGCAGCCCCAACTGTCAAAGTGAGAGAGTAGGCTATTCTGGATAGGGCAGGTACTTTTGTGTAGTTCCAGTCCATAGAAGTGATGACGGAGATAATAGTAACATAATATTCAGTCTAATTTGAGTATGATGAAGTCGTACGAGTATGATGAAGTCATAAGTCATATGATGATGTTTCTTGTGAGGTTTTTGGTCCTCAGATACAGAGAGCTGTGAAAGCCAGTCTGCAGATGAAGACGTCCCAATGAAGAGCAGTGGTTCTCAGTCCTGGTCCTGGGGACTCAAAGGGGTGCACATTTTTGTTTTTGCCTTAGCACGACACAGCTGATTCAAATGATCAACTCATCTTCAAGCTTCAAGTGGTATTTATGTATTGATTTGTGATGCCTCCTTGATATGATCCTGCTATTGTCACATGCTACCAGTGGTGATTTTAGCATGGAAATCTTGGTGGGGAAAACCCCCCAAAAAGTGGGACGCATGCCAGCAAAGCCACTACACATAAAAACATAGCTGATATGGCAGACTTGCTTAAACAAATGTGGTTTCTACTGACAATTGAGCTGTACAAACTATGGCATAAGGGGACGACAAGCGGATAAGAGGCAATCCGGAATTTCAATTAAGACATTAAGGAAGAAACAACGGACTTAGTCAATATAACTATAGTTTTGAAATGTAGAGCGTGTAATGAACACGATGGGAGACAGAGAGATGGTTTCAAGGGAGCAGCAGGTGTTTATTTGTCAAAAATGATCATGCACGGGAGGATTCAATTACGGGGAAAACCAGCACTCCGAATACAAGTGTGTCACAAAACAAGCAATACCTCAATGCTAGGGTGCAAAGAACTGAACTAAGTCGTGTGTGATAATGACATACAGGTGTGTGAACAGGTGATCAGAATTCAGGTGATTGGGATCTGGAGAGTGAGCTGCATTCAGGGGATCTATGTGTTTGAGAGTGTGAGTTGGAAGCAGACGTTACACAGCGACAGAATTCTGCGACTTCCAACTTGTTGTGTAATCTCAATGTACAATGGCCGATGAGCACCGATACATTTTATCTATAATTTCTCTTCATTATTTCTCTACATATGACAAGGATTAAAAAGGATTTGCCAGTAGATTGTCGACTTGATGACAACTGATGATGACTGCTAGCTAAGACTTTGAAAGTAAGATGTTGACATGATCAGTCCAGTCAAAGCTACTGTAGATATAACGTGATTTGATGTAATTCTGTGGCCAATGACCTTGAGCCTTCTTGGATGGGCACTTCTAATGGAGCTGCCTTACTCAAGAAAGCAAAAAAGAGACCATGTTTGTATGCAGCTTTATTAACTCAATTTAAAAAATCTATATATATATATTTTTTTTAACCTAAAGTGTGGTGCTCAAAACTGAATGACGGGTCGCCCCATGCTACACATGCACATGTGTGTGCACACGCATCTATCAATCTATCATGATTTGTTATAAGGGATATTATACTTTAGTAATCCACAATGACCTAGTGATGTAAAAGTCTAATAATGACATTATCTTCCATATTCCTGCCAGGTTGGGTGACCAGGGCCATCTCGGACTGCCTCCTGGGGGAATTTAGACATGTGAAGGCTTCCTGTGTCCTGCATGGCCTCATGAGGATGGACACAAGGACCAGGAGGGGATCTGCAGCTCAATTAGACATCTTATAACCCACACCTACACACTCATGTATCAATCTGATTGATGGATTGTGTTGTGCAGTAAGCAGGCTCAGGTGTATAACTGTGGCTCCTTCCACCTTCAAAGAATAGGCAAGAGGGCCAACCATGGTGTCACGATTATCTCCTGGGACAGACCAATGCGCAGCGAAGTATCCAGAATACATATTTATTGACGAACGTGACTTGAGTGAACCAAACAGGGAACGATGAACATGACGTGGAAACAAACGCTAAATCCTAAACTCGACACTGTGACATAAACCTAAACACGATGGCATGAACCTAAACACGATGGCATGAACCTAAACACGATGGCATGAACCTAAACACGATAATCATCACAACAAGCAATAACCCACAAACCTAAGTGCAAAACCCCAAACATATATATGGTTCCCAATTAGAGGCAACGAGACTCAGCTGCCTCTAATTGGGAACCATTACCCCAACATAGAAATACACACCATAGAACAAAATAAACCTTACACCAAGACAAAACTAAACACTCCAGCCTGAACACTCAGGCCTGGACGTTACAGTACCCCCCCCCAAAGGCGCGGACTCCGACCGTGCCCAAAAGTCCGTGGGGGGGTCTTCGGTGGGTCCTTTTGTCCCAGGTGGGGGCTCCAGTGCCGGCCGTGCTGGCTCGAGTTCACGCACCGGAGGCCCTGGACCATTAGCCGGAACAGATAGTACTTGATTCGTGACTTTCACAGTGGCCTTGGTGCGTGGAGCAGAAACTGGCCGTACTGGACTCATGATGCTCACTGGAACTCTGGTGCGTGGAGCAGGAACTGGCCGTACTGGACTCATGATGCTCACTGGAACTCTGGTGCGTGGAGCAGGAACTGGCCGTACTGGACTCATGATGCTCACTGGAACTCTGGTGCGTGGAGCAGGAACTGGCCGTACTGGACTCATGATGCTCACTGGAACTCTGGTGCGTGGAGCAGGAACTGGCCGTACTGGACTCTGAGGGCGCACAGGGGGCCTGATGCGTGGAGCAGGGACAGGACGTACCAGGCTCTGAAGGCACACAGGGGGCCTGATGCGTGGAGCAGGGACAGGACGTGCCGGGCTCTGAAGGCGCACAGGGGGCCTGATGCGTGGAGCAGGGACAGGACGTGCCGGGCTCTGAAGGCGCACAGGGGGCCTGATGCGTGGAGCAGGGACAGGGCGTGTTGAATCCACAACACGTACATGGATCTTGTAACGTGGAACAGGTACCGGACGTGTTGAATCCACAACACGTACATGGATCTTGGAGCGTGGAACAGGTACAGGACGTGTTGAATCCACAACATGTACATGGATCTTGGTACGTGGAACAGGGACAGGACGTGTTGAATCCACAACACGCACTGGGATCTTGGAGCGTGGATTGGAGCGTGGAACAGGTATAGGACGTGTTGAATCCACAACACGCACTGGGATCTTGGAGCGTGGATTGGAGCGTGGAACAGGTATAGGACGTGTTGAATCCACAACACGGACAGGGATCTTGGAGCATGGATTGGAGCGTGGAACAGGTACAGGACGTGTTGAATCCACAACACGTACATGGATCTTGGAGCGTGGAACAGGTACAGGACGTGTTGAATCCACAACACGTACATGGATCTTGGAGCGTGGAACAGGTACAGGACGTGTTGAATCCACAACACGTACTGGGATCTTGGTACGTGGAACAGGGACAGGACGTGTTGAATCCACAACACGGACAGGGATCTTGGAGCGTGGAACAGGTACAGGACGTGTTGAATCCACAACACGTACATGGATCTTGGAGCGTGGAACAGGTACAGGACGTGTTGAATCCACAACACGTACTGGGATCTTGGTACGTGGAACAGGGACAGGACGTGTTGAATCCACAACACGGACAGGGATCTTGGAGCGTGGAACAGGTACAGGACGTGTTGAATCCACAACACGTACATGGATCTTGGAGCGTGGAACAGGGACAATTCTTCCAGGTAGCTCACAAACCCTGGCCTCACGGGTGAGTGGAGCTGGAATCTCTCGAACTGGGCTGTGGATTCGCACCGGAGATTCTGCCCGCAGGACCGTAGGATATCTTGGTCCCAAAAGGCGCACTGGAGACCTGGCGCGCAGAGCTGGCACCACTCTTCCAGGTAGCACACTGACCTTGGCCTGACAGATGAGTGGCGCTGGGATCTCTCGCACTGGGCTGTGGACACGTACCGGAGACACTGCACGCAGAACCGGTGCGAGATATCTTGGTCCTAGGAGGCGCACTAGAGACTTGGCGCGCAGAGCTGGTACCACTCTTCCTGGCTGCACACTCAATCTAGCCCGACTGATGAGTGGAGCTGGAATTTTGCGCACCGGCCTCTGAATCCGCACAGGAGAAACCGTGCGCAAAACTGCATAGCACGGTGTCCTTTCAGTGCGACGCTCCCTCCAATGCTCCCTCCAAGGAGCACGAGGAGTTGGCTCAGGAGTCCACCCTGAACCGGCCAACCTCCTCGTGTACCCCCCCCCCAAAAGTTTTTTGGGGAAGCGGTTTGGTCCTTCTGGCCAGGCAAGTGCCAACATATTTTTCCCTCTCCGGGCTCCATGCCCCATATAGCTCCTCGTAACTCCCCCGCTCAGCTTTCGCTGATTTCATCCTCCTCCTGGGACGACGATGCTCCGCCGTCTCTCTCCATGTCCAGGACTCCTGGTCTTCTCGCTGCTTGGTCTTTTCTTGGTGGGTTATTCTGTCACGATTATCTCTTGGGACAGACCAATGCGCAGCGAAGTATCCAGAATACATATTTATTGACGAACGTGACTTGAGTGAACCAAACAGGGAACGATGAACATGACGTGGAAACAAACGCTAAATCCTAAACTCGACACTGTGACATAAACCTAAACACGATGGCATGAACCTAAACACGATGGCATGAACCTAAACACGATGGCATGAACCTAAACACGATAATCATCACAACAAGCAATAACCCACAAACCTAAGTGCAAAACCCCAAACATATATATGGTTCCCAATTAGAGGCAACGAGACTTAGCTGCCTCTAATTGGGAACCATTACCCCAACATAGAAATACACACCATAGAACAAAAGAAACCCTACACCAAGACAAAACTAAACACTCCAGCCTGAACACTCAGGCCTGGACGTTACACATGGAGAATAGTAAGACACTTAATTATTTCTACAACTACGCTATATTGTTTGTCCTTATCTGTCTGTGCATGTTTTTCAGCATAAAGTACTCTGCAGCCACTTAGTGTAGACACCAGGTGAGGCCACACACATAGAGATTCCTGTTGAACACTGTCTCTTTAACTACCATATTTTCTCAATAAGTCTCTGTCCTTCACTTCATCCCTCTCTCCCCTTCTCCCTAAATCCTCTAGGTGAACCCCTCCCGCATCTGAACTGGCTACATAGAGGGCACAGCATGATCAGAGGTGAGAGGTCACTTGGTGGTCAACAGGAAGTGTTATTAAAGAGATGCTTTACATTGAAATACAGATAGAGATGTAGTAGTCCCAGAATTAATGATCCAAAGTCAGTTTTGCATTTCACGTCCTGATGATTATGATGACTGACAGTGTTAGAATAGAATAAAAAAACAAGGCTTAAACATACTATCTCTCTCTCTCTCCATCTGTGTGATGGGTCTCTGACATGTAGGTACGGCAGAGTCAGGCGCAGGACGACAATTGAGTATTCAAACAACTTTACTCAAAAATAACGGTATCGAATACAATACACTTCGTGATAATAATTACCACAATAACACGGACCACAAAACAACGAACAATCAATCACAAAGACATGGCGGAAACAGAGGTTTAAATAAGGAACATGTAATTAAGTGATTGGAAATCAGGTGTGTGTAATGAAGACAAAACTAACGGAAAAATTCAATGTGGATCGGCGGGGATCCCTGCATGCCAGCTCCCGTCGGACGTCCTCGTGCAGACTGCATCTGTAATGGTCGATCAGGGCCCTGTCATTCCATCCTGCTTCGGCGGCCAGGGTGGGGAACTCCAGTGCAAAGTCCTGTGTGCTCCTCGTCCCCTGCCTGAGGTGGAACAGGTGTTCACCTCGTAGTGGTCCAACGCCGCTCCGTCCTCCCCGCATACGGCGTTGGCCCACTCCAGGGCTTTCCCAGATAAGCAGGAGACATGGGGCAGACACGCTCTCGTGTCCCGAGGGAGCCGGGTGAACGGTCGCTAGGTAGAGCTCTAGCTGGAGTAGGAACCCCTGGTACCTGGCAGCCATTCCATCATACGCCCTCGGGAGCGCAAGCCGAATCCCACTGGGACCAGGTGAAGGAAGGGTGGACAGCTGTGTGGGTTGTGGAGTGGGAGGTTGTGATGAAGGTGGAGGCGCTGAAAAACCTCCTCTCTCCCATCGCTCTTTACTCTTCAGCACACGATCCATGGCGGTGCTGAGACTCTGTAACATGGTCGCGTGCTGCTGAAGGCGCTCCTCGACTGGAGGAGGTTGGTGTGCTCCTGCTGACTCCATTTCGGGTGATTGATTCTGTGATGGGTCTCTGACATGTAGGTACGGCAGAGTCAGGCGCAGGACAACAATTGAGTATTCAAACAACTTTCCTCAAAAATAACGGTATCGAATACAATACACTTCGTGATAATAATTACCACAATAACACGGACCACAAAACAACGAACAATCAATCACAAAGACATGGGGGAAACAGAGGTTTTACTAAGGAGCATGTAATTAAAGTGATTGGAAACCAGGTGTGTGTAATGAAGACAAAACTAACGTAAAAATGAAATGTGGATTGGTGGTGGCCGGTGACATCGACCGACGAACGCTGCCCGAACAAGGAGAGGGGCCAACTTCGGCGGAAGTCGTGACAATCTGTCTCTCGTCTGCAGGTATGTTTTGACGTGAGAGAGGGTGCCAACCCCCCAGTCCCGCCATCGCCACCTCACCCGCTCTTAAGATAACCTTTGGGCCGACTGGGAGCCAAAGGCTGGTTAGGAGACACCACTAGAGACACTATTATGTAATTGTGATGAACTGAGAGAATATTAGGGTAGCACTGTGATTCATTAATCATATGCTGCCTTCCCTGCTCCTCTGTTCTTACCTCTTTCCCTTTCTGTGTTTTACACCTCCCTCGCCACATCCTCTTTCTTCCTCTGTTTTTATAATGCACAACAGATGTGCATTGAAGTACAGATTGAACTTGTATTTATAATATTACAATGATAATATTTATAATGCATGCATTATGTATTTATAACACTTGGATAATTAACTTCTTTCAACAAAGTGTTTCACATTCTCTACTGGTTGAAATTCAGTCTCTCATTTGATTAAATACTACACCTATCCTGTGTTTATCAGATCAATGCAGATGAAGGAAATTAGATATTGAGATGAACCGATTTTAGAGTATTTACATGATGCATAGGAAGTGTAGTGTACTGTTTTCTAAATTCTATTTCTGTATATATGAATTCCAAATCAGCCTTTAACTAGTTAAATCATGTTTCTAGTCTATTGCATAGTTACAATGTGTAACCATTGATGTCCCAGGACCAGGAGTGGTAAACACTGTTGAAGTGTATAATTGTAATACATACATGCAGACACAGCATCATTCAAAGACTGGAATTTGATACTCCTGGTATTGGATATGACTGAAAAAGAATCTCACAGATATTCATACCTGAACTGCACATTTATTTGCCAAGGTAGAGTACATGATCAGCGAATATACTAAATGTACAGGCTACAATGTGGGGATCTCATGCATGGTAATAACTACATGTATACGACTTGTATGCTTGGCACAACGTTATATTATATTCTACTCAATCCATAGGCTTCATTAATGCCATTCATTAATGCCAGTTTTGAAGTTGATACAACTGGCTATGATAGCTGCGGTTCATAGCTTGGTTCTGAACTAATATGTATACCAAATCTTTTAGGGTCCATACATAGATCGGCTACATAGCTAGCTACACATCCATAGGCATACAGGTATGTCTATCCTCCACTGCACAATAAGCAAGAAAATAGTTAGCTAGTTACGTTACTTCATCTGCATTGCATGGCAAATATCAGCAAGGCAAGCTTACAAAATTGTACATTAAATTTGCAGTAAATGCTTTAGCTAGCTAGATTCTTTACATCCAGTGTTTCACAAGATGACAGCCTGGTTAACTGGTTGTTTCAGGAGTCCCTAAAACATTAAACCACCAGAATTACAATTTCATATTCATGTCACAACACCCATAGAGCTAGCCAGCTAGATGGCTAATGTTAGCTAGTCAGCTAGCTTGCTAAATAACATAAACATATTCAGACCCCGTGACTTTCACAACAATAGACAAACACAGTGTGCTTAAACTAATAACACACAAATTATATAATTTTTCATGTCTATATTGAATACATAATTTAAACATTCACGGTGTAGGTTGGAAAAAGTATGTGAACCCCTAGGCTAATGATTTCTCCAACAGCTAATTGGAGTCCACTAACCTGGAGTCTAATCAATGAGACGAGATTGGAGATTTTGGTTAGAGCTGCCCTGCCCCATAAAAAACACTCACAAAATTTGAGTTTGCTATTCACAAGAAGCATTGCCTGATGTGAACCATGCCTCGAACAAAAGAGATCTCAGAAGACCTAAGATTAAATCTCTGGAAGATGCTAACATCTCTGTTGACGAGTCTGCAATACGTAAAACACTAAACAAGAATGGTGTTCATGGGAGGACACCATGGAAGAAGCCACTCCAAAAAAAACATTGCTGCACGTCTGAAGCTCGCAAAAGAGCACCTGGATGTTCCACAGTGCAACTGGCAAAGTATTCTGTGGACAGATGAAACTAAAGCTGTGTTGTTTGGAAGGAACACACAACACTATGTGTGGAGAAAAAAATGCACAGCACACCAACATCAAAACCTCATCCCAACTGTAAACTATGATGGAGGGAGCATCATGGTTTGGGGCTGCTTTGCTTCCTCAGGGCCTGGACAGCTTGCTATCATCGACGTAAAAATGTATTCCCAAGTTTATCAATACATTTTGCAGGAGAATGTAAGGCTATCTGTCCGCCAATTGAAGCTCAACAGAAGTTAGGTGATGTAACAGGACAACAACAAAGACAGAAGAAAATCAACAACAGAATGGCTTGAACAGAATAAAATATGCCTTCTGGAGGGGCCCAGTCAGTCCTGACCTCAACCCGATTGAGGTGCTGTGGCATGACCTCAAGAGAGCGGTTCACACCAGACATCCCAAGAATATTGTGGAACTGAAACAATTTGTAAAGAGGAATGGTCCAAAATTCCTCCTGACCGTTGTGCAGGTGTGATCCGCAACTACAGAAAATGTTTGGTTGAGGTTATTGCTGCCAAAGGAGGGTCAACCTGTTATTAAATCCAAGGGTTCACATACTTTTTACAACCTGCACAGTGAATGTTTACACGGTGTGTTCAATAAAGTCATACATTATAATTGTTTGTGTGTTATTAGTTTAAGCAGACTGTGTTTGCCTATTGTTGTGACTTAGATGAAGATCAGATAACATTTTATGACCAATTTATTCAGAAATCCAGGTAATTCTAAAGGGTTCACATACTTTTCTTGCCACTGTACATACGGTTGAAGTCGGAAGTTTACATGCACCTTAGCCAAATATATTTAAACTCAGTTTTTCACAATTCCTGACATTTAATCCTAGTAAAAATGCCCTGTCTTAGGTCAGTTCGGATCACCACTTTATTTTAAGAATGTGAAATAATAGTAGAGAGAATGAATTATTTCAGCTTTTATTTCTTTCATCACATTCTCAGTGGGTCAAAAGTTTACATACACTCAAATAGTATTTGGTAGCATTGCCTTTAAATTGTTTAACTTGGGTCAAATGTTTTGGGTAGCCTTCCACAAGCTTCCCACAATAAGTTGGGTGAATTTTGGCCAATTCCTCCTGACAGAGCTAGTGTAACTGATTCAGGTTTGTAGGCCTCCTTGCTCGCACACGCTTTTTCAGTTCAGCCCACAAGTTTTCGATGGGATTGAGGTCAGGGCTTTGTGATGGCCACACAAATACCTTGACTTTGTTGTCCTTAAGACATTTTGCCACAACTTTGGAAGTATGCTTGGGGTCATTGTCCATTTGGAAGACCCATTTGTGACCAAGCTTTAACTTCCTGACTGATGTCTTGAGATGTTGCTTCAGTATATCCACCTAATTTTCCTACCTCATGATGCCATCTATTTTGTGAAGTGCACCAGTCCCTCCTGCAGCAAAGCACCCCCACAACATGATGCTGCCACCCCCTGTGCTTCACGGTTGGGATGGTGTTCTTCGGCTTGCAAGCCTCCTCCTTTTTCCTCCAAACATAACGATGGTCATTATGGCCAAACAGTTCTATTTTTGTTTCATCAGACCAGAGGACATTTCTCCAAAAAGTATGATCTTTGTCTCCATGTGCAGTTGCAAACCGTAGTCTGGCTTTTTTATGGTGGTTTTGGAGCAGTGGCTTCTTCCTTGCTGAGCGGCCTTTCAGGTTATGTCGATATAGGACTCGTTTTACTGTGGATATAGATACTTTCATACCTGTTTCCTCCAGCATCTTCACAAGGTCCTTTGTTGTTGTTCTGGGATTGATTTGCACTTTTCACACCAAAGTACGTTCATTTCTAAGAGGCGTGTCTCCTTGAAGGTAGGCCTTGAAATACATCCACAGGTACACCTCCAAATTGACCAAAATTATGTCAATTAGCCTATCAGAAGCTTCTAAAGCCATGACATAATTTTCTAGAATTTTCCAAGCTGTTTAAAGGCACAGTCAACTTAGTGTATGTAAACTTCTGACCCACTGGAATTGTGATACAGTGAATTATAAGTGAAATAATCTGTCTGTAAGCAATTGTTGGAAAAATTACTTGTGTCATGCACAAAGTAGATGTCCTAACCGACTTGCCAAAACTATAGTTTGTTAACAAGACATTTGTGGAGTGGTTGAAAAACGAGTTTTAATGACTCCAACCTAAGTGTATGTAAACTTCTGACTTCAACAGTAAGTATTCAGACCCTTTACTCAGTACTTTGTTGAAGCCGCTTTGGCAGCGATTACAGCCTTGAGTCTTCTTGGGTATGACACTACAAACTCGGCACACTTGTATTTGGGGAGTTTCTCCCATTCTTCTCTGAAGATCCTCTCAATCTTTGTCAGGTTGGATGGGGAGTGTCGCTGCACAGCTATTTTCAGGTCTCTCCAGAGATGTTAGATCAGGTTCAAGTCCGGGATCTGTCTGGGCCTCTCAAGGACATTCAGAGTCCCGAAGCCACTCCTGTTGGAAGGTGAACCTTCACCTCAGTCTGAGGACCTGAGCGCTCTGGAGCAGGTTTTCATCAAGGATCTCTCTGTACTTTGCTACTTTCATCTTTCTCTCGATCCTAACTAGTCTACCAGTCCCTACGCTGAAAAACATCCCCACAGCAGGATGCTGCCACCACCATGCTTCACCGTAGGGATGGTGCCATGTTTCCTCCAGACGTAACACTTGGCATTCAGGCCAAAGAGTTCAATCTTGGTTTCAGCAGACCAGAGAATCTTGTTTCTAATGGTCTGAGAGTCTTTAGGTGCCTGTTGGCAAACTTCAAGAGGGCAGTCATGTGCCTTTTACTGAGGAGTGGCTTCCGTCTGGCCACTCTACCATAAAGGTCTGATTGGTGGGATCTGCAGAGATGGTTGTCCTTCTGGAAGGTTCTCCCATCTCCACAGAGGAACTCTGGAGCTCTGTCAGAGTGACCATCGGGTTCTTGGTCACCTCCCTGACCAAGGCCCTTCTCCCGTGATTGCTCAGTTTGGTCGGGCAGAAGCTATAGGAAGAGTCTTGATGGTTCCAAATTTCTTCCATTTAAGAATGATGGAGGCCACTGTGTTCTTGAGAACCTTCAATGCTGCAGACATTTTTTGGTACCCTTTCCCAGATCTGTGGCTCGATACAATTTTGTCTCGGAGCTCTACGGACAATTCCTTCAACTTCATAGCTTGGTTTTTGCTATAACATGCACTGTCAACTGTAGGACCTTATATAGACAGGTGTGTGCCTTTCCAAATCATGTTCAATCAATTGAATTTACCACAGGTGGACTCTCAAGGATGATCAACGGAAACAAGATGCACCTGAGCTCAATTTAGAGTCTCATAGCAAAGGGTCTGAATACTTATGTAAATACATTTGCAAACATTTCTAAAAACCTGTTTTTGCTTTGTCATTATGGGGTATTGTGTTTAGATTGAAGAAAAAGAAGAATGTAATCAATTTTAGAATAAGGCTGTAATGTAACAAAATGTGGAAAAAGTCAACGGGTCTGAATACTTTCCGAATGATAGATAGCTAGCTACGTTTTTAAGAGACAGCTTTTCAGTTGGCATCTCTCCCCGTTTTCAGTCACAGGTGGGGACTGGATTAGGTGTGAGCAGTGCAGGAGGTGGGCTCATGAGTTGTGCTCCAATTATCCTGAGGATAGCTTTATTTGTGTCCTATGTACAAATTAGAATCATGTAAAAGCAGAGCACAAGAGTTGCCAAATCAATGTCACACTGAGTTAATTTAAGTTATTCTTAATAAATGTTATATTCCGATGTTATTTAATGTTATTAGTTATATTCTATTCCAATATTATAGTCCAATTAATATTTTTTATATTTTATGGGAATAAAAAACAACTATTGAAAACCTTTTGCTCCTGAATGTCATCTTAGACTGCTGGGATGTAAAATATTGCATTATTCAAATAATATTTAGTGCAATTGTTCATAATGGGACTTTACATCAGAGGGACTTTACATCAAATCTCCTCATAGTGCAGATATGAATGGTGACATGTGCAATACACCCCCCCACACACACACACATATTTTATTTAAATACATGTGTAACCCTAGTTACCCCAGTACTTAAATAAACACACCTTTTCTAAAAACAAAATTTAATGAAATAACTAAAAAAGTGTCAACTGTAGCCATTTATTTCCCTTTATAGTTTATTTGCCTATGCATGACCTTCATCCCCATACCATTTATTTTGCCAAACGTTGCTTTTTTGTCTCAGCAATTAGACATTGTTCCGATCCGAGGGGGGGGCTAGTTACCCCTAGTACCCTACTGTTTGTCCATGTTGAGACGCTGTAGCCAGGAATCCTCAAAATAGTCCGAATTCATCTAAAATAACTCAAGAAATCTGTCAATGTTGACGTTTTTGCCGAGATCTTAGGCGCGCAATTGTACATAAACAAAGATGTTTGGTGCATTATTTCACTATGGAAAAAAAAAATGCATGAAAACAAATCGTCTTTCGTTGAATGACAACAAAGGCTACCTACACTTGACCAATCACGGACGAAGGGGTGTAGACTTCGGCTCCCGAACTGGTCTTGAGAAAAATGTGTGCTGAACAGCCTAAAAAAACTCGTACCGAAGTCCAAAATGTCGTCATAATATACGCACGAACTCTTCCGAACTGTTTCGCCTGGGAAGCATGCGGACTCCAATAAGGCATAGCATTGCAAACACTGCAGTGGCAGTGCAGCACTGTCAACTGGAAAACGTCCATGAACCATTCTAACAATGCCAACCTCTTGGTGAGTAGGCACTACTGTGCCACCTGGAGGACACATTTGCCCATGATCATTGCGCTCTCCGTCATTAAACAAATGCTGACGACTAAGATTAAAACAATTAGGTTTATTCTCAGAATAACTACATCAGTTCGGTATGCAGGGTGTGAATGGCAAACACTTGTCCTGAAATATTGTGCCTGCGAAAATTCATAGCAATACATTTGTGCACGCTGTGCAAATTCAGTTTGGAGAATAGCAGTCTAACAGGATATGAAGTCTGCTTTGCCCCTGAGGACAAAGTTGTATTCAAGTATCGAAACGTTGTGTTTCAAAACGGTTCGATTTTCAGAATCGTGCGTTACATGATTGGTGTAAAATGTTGTAAATATAACATCTTAGATTAGAATAACCATTCCATTTATAGCATACAGATTCCAGTGGCCCAGACATGATTTTCACTCTAATAGTATTTCACCCTCTACGTGGAGGCGATATTCCGCGTTTGAGGATGTTGGACGAGACGCACAGAAGAAGAACTTGCTGTCATCAGCAACAAACGTGGCGGCGCCCACAAGGTTGACTTAACTGTCATTAACCTGTTAGGGAGCGGCGGCAGTGGTCGGAGGTTTGGAGAGTCTGGCATGCCCAAAGTAAAATGCCTGATACTCATGCCCACAAACTAGGATATGCACATAATTAGTAGTATTGGATAGAAACGTTTCTAAAACTGTTAAAATAATGTCTGTGAGTATAACAGAACTGATTTGGCAGGCGAAAACCTGAGGAAAATCCATCCCGGAAAATGTGATTCTGTGAGGTGCCGTTTTTGCCATTGACTTGCTATAGGACATGCTGGATTCCAGCTCCCAAGTTGCAGTACCTATGGCTTACAGTAGATGTCAACAGTCTTTAGACAAGGTTTCATGAGTTTATCTTGAACAATAGAGGAGTAAGATAAGTTTTTCCAAGTGCAGGGAGGAAGTCATTTTTCTTTTTGACATGCGGGACCGTGAGCCTCGGTTTTTTCCATTCCTATCGCCCAGGATATTATCCGTGTGAAATATTATAGTTAATATACATATTAGTGTACCTAAGGATCGATTGGAAACGTTGTTTGGACAAAGTTTATAGGTATATTTTTTACGCTCTGTATGTCTTGTATAATGGACGAGTGGACGGTGGATTTTCTGAACAAAACGCACCAACCAAACGGAGCTTTATGGATATAAAGAGGGACTTTTTTGAACAAAAGGAACATTGATTGTCTTGCTTGGACCCTTCGGATTGCCATCAGAAGAAGATCTTCAAAGGTAAGCAATTTATTTTATCACTTTTTATGAGTTTTGTGACACCTGTGCTGGTTATGTTATTATGCTAATGCAGAAAATATGCGGGCGCTGTCCTCAGACAATCAAATGTTATGCTTTTGCCGTAAAGCCTTTTTGAAATCTGACAACGCTGTGAGATTGCCAATATTCTAAGCTTTTGAACAGTGTGCAACACTTGTATTTTAATTAATGTTTTATATTACTTTTGTCATTTGAATTTGGCGCTCTGCATTTTTCCAGATGTTGTCGCGGCTGGGGTGGTAGCGCACCACTGCTTAATTCATAAAAATGGACTTGTGTTTAGAAGCGTCCAGATCGTTAATACAAAGTCCGCATTTCAATAGCCTGTATGGATCTGTGCAAAACTACTTCAGTTAAGTGTGTCATTTTTTTATTTGAAGGATTTCTTTCTCGCTGACGAAAGATAAGGTCCATAATGTTTCGAAAGCCGCGTCGCAGGCGATGGTTATTGACGTTTCTAAACGTTAAAATACAACGTCGGTATTGTAGTTCACATGAGCCAGTTGTGGGCGAAGTTAATGGCTGAAACTGTTGGGAGAAGGCAGAATGCCGCCTAGAGTTTTTCGAGAGCTAGCTATTATCATATGTCAAACATTGACGTCAAGCAGGGGTTTGGCTAACTGTTTTTTGGGCATGGAATTAGACCTACATTTGAGTGCGAGTAGTTTCCAAATTGATCTCCATGAACACTCTCTTCCAGGGTGTCTCCCTTTGTCTCCCTTGAGGCGTCGGTTTTCCGCTGATGTCCTAGAGATAAAGTTTGCCCCAGACCTGCTTCACATGTTCAGGAGACAGTATGAGAACAACATCTTAACAGGTAATAATGGAGTTGGATCTGGATGTAAATGAGTGTCACAAGGCTTGGTTTGTTAATCTAGTAATATTGATCAATATGTTTGCGCTAGCCTGCAACTGGTCTGTTTCCGCTTTAGCCATTTACTTTGTTATTCTCATAAGGGGTGCATCAACCAACCACACATTGTTTCCACTAGTGGTGGTGGTAGTATCAAAGTATTTTGTGTAGGTGTCTATTTCAACATGGTTATTTTTCTCTCTTTGCTTTCCCAGAAGCCAAGTTTCCTGACCCAGGCTGTTATGGTCACACCCAGTTCCACCTGGTCCCTGACAGGTATCGTGGGCAAACTGAGTCTGACTGACCAGATCGAGGTCTACCTGAGAGGTAATGGCATTGCCAGTCTATTCGCATGGACAAGAGCACAGGTCATGTATCAAGGTGTGTAGAGTCATTACTTGAATATCAGGTGTTATTCTCCTTACCACCCTAAGCATCAGTAACTTTTAATAAATGTTACCATTCAGCTGTTTTCTCTGACTGCTCTTGAATACATTTATTCTTGATACATTTTAGTTGTGAATACCACCATTTGTTGTTAAAGCACATTTGTAATCTTGAACAAAACATCATCAGGTTTCTGGAGCCATGAGGATGTAGCCAGGTCCTTTGTGTCCCAGGCTGTGATCACTTATGGCCAGTGCTTCTCTTTCTTCTGTTACCAGTTCAACTCCCTGGCAATGTCCATGAGACGGATGCTGTGAACCCCAGGAAAAACTTGTTCTGGGGGACAGACAGTATTCATCTGTATGAGGTGAAGCATGGTGTTGTGGTTAAGCTGGATGACAGGGTCCTCAAGCTCCTGGTTCCTACTGGGCAGGTCAGGTGGACATGGAGAGATGGTAAAATACGTGTTTCCATCTGGATTCAACAGTGGTAAATGTCAATTAATGTACACTGAACATGTACTATATATGTATATATGTGTGTATATATATATATATATATATATATATATATACTTATATATATATATATATATACTTATATATACTTATATATATATATCTGGTATGATCTGGCAGAGTGTATTCATGTGGAAAGTAAAAAACTGTTGCATACAGGGTTGATTGGTGTCCACATCACTAAGGACCTATCATGGTCCAAACACACCAACATAGTCGTGAAGTGGCCACAACAATGCCTCTTCCCCTCTCACCATTGTGAGCATCTTGACTGGCTGCATCACGGCTTGGTATGGCAACTGCTCGGCATCTAACCGCAAGGAGCTACAGAGGGTAGGGCGTGCCTACGGCCCAGTATATCACGGGTTGAGGTCCGTGCCATCCAGGACCTCTATACCAGGCGGTGTCAGAGGAAGGCCCTAAAAATTGTCAAAGACTCCAGCCACTCAAGTCATAGACTGTTTCAATGAGGAAAGATTGGCGCGTATCCCGCTTCAGTGATTATTGTTGAAAACCCGGCTTCCGGTGTTCTGCTGTTTGCCACTAGGTGTCGCTTAGTCAATGTGGAAAAACAGCACAACCACAGATGGAACAAGGAGCCAGATGTTTCACCAGATGTATAAATCTGAAGCATCCGGTTGGAATTTCCACCCCCCACCAAATATGGTGAGGAGAGGAATCCCAGTGAGAGTGTATGGTATGAGATGGAACTGGGCTGACATTCTGCTGATTTTTCTCATAGAAGAAGAAAAGCCCAATCTTAATTAGTTATCTGTTCCCAAAAACTAGAATCTGTTTCAGAGTGCAATACGTTTTGTAGATGTGACCCTTTGCCAAAGTTCCCTAACGGAAATATGCAAATTAATGCTAGAATGCGCCAATAGGATCTCGGTAGCTTGTGCTTGGCTCTGCTTAATTTTCTCATATTAAAAACTACACAGATGAAAGATCTTGTTAGTTAGAAATATATTTGTCAGAACCATTTATCAGGGATACTGACAAAGATTATTCATCATTAGGACTTTTATTTACCATTCACATACAACAGGAAAGTTACATCTGAGTTAGGACAACAATAATATAGCATTTTAAAATGTATATTAAAGGCACACTGCTTTAACACTGCCAGATAATGTAAAATAAACATCATATGGGGACTTCAAGGGATTAATTATATCAGCAAAGCAGAGAATTTACTTGTTTGTCAAAGTACAAGGCACTGCACACACACTACCATATGTAATTGATAAGTGCAGTTGAAGATGCTGGAAGAGTGAAAGAATAAGAAGACTTCTCAAACTAAAAGACATTGGCATTTATGTCAAACCATAGGCACACACATCCTGTTAGGCAAAAGTGAAGGCCTCTCAAGCTATCTCACCAACCGAACCAAACACACTGTGCTCAGATATCACTGCTATTTTCACAACCTCATAGGTACTGGTAGTATGATGTTGAATGAGACATGGACAAATATAAAGACAATTTCTGTCAAAATGCAGAAAAATATATTGTTGCATTATTATAATTATTGACACAAAAATAAAACATATTTTACTAATATGTCTCATTTGACACATTCAGAAAGGGTGACATTTTATGTCTTTGGTAGAGGATGTTCTTGTTTTTGTGGAAAAGGTGTTCCTGCAACAGTTTGCCATAAGACGTTTTCGTGTTGAGTAAGATTATGAAACTACTTAGAATTGTTATTTTTTTATTTGCTATTGATTTATGAATAAGAAATGGTTTCAACTACACTCGGGGGAAAAAACTTAGCACTAGGAACATACATTTCTTATAGTTTATTTACCCTGTTGATGCTGTATCGGTTTAAATCTTTCGTTGTCTCGTTGTGGTATTCTCATCCATTCCATTATTACCTTCTCTTGTCCTAAAATAGCAGAAGTTTAAAAGAGCATCTTAGTCTTGAAAAGATACAGCATGTGCAAAATAATGTCACTAACAATCAGTCAAACAATACAATTCCCTTGTGTAATTTATGGTTAGCTTCAAAAATACTCACAATTTATGTGTTTGCTCAGCATGCACCCCATTTTCTGAGAATAAGAAAATGTGAGTTTAGTTTCATACAAAGGATGACCATCATGTTATAAAGAACACATTGGACATGGAGGATAGAACGATGGTCCTGAAAGCTACTGCAAAGCTGTATGCGCATGTGAAGGAAGTCACGCTGCTTGCTTAGCGAGTATCGCTTCCTCCTGATTCGACTTGTATGTGACACGTGACCACCCTCCCGAAGTGACTTACCAGTCGCGCCACACGAAAAGCTAGCTGTTCACTGGCGCGCTTCAGGCCGAGGAGTAAGTTCCCGACATCCCCATGTGCTACACAGAGCTGTATGCAAAGCAGTGTGTATGTTATTACCTGTGGGCGAGTTACTGCTCTTCTGTGAGCTCCACCTCTCATAGAGCAGAATGAGGAGGACCAGGATGATCACCTCAGCCACGATGGCTACGAAGGGTTTCAGAGGCTCCATGAAGGTGATGACCCGAACTTCCACCCGGCTCACACTGGCCTTGATGTTATAAATGGCACTGCAGATATAGACACCAGAATCCTCCTCTGTCAGGTTCATCACAGTGAGCTTGGTGGTGTTTCCATCCACACTGATCTTGTAACGAAGGGGGTCAGTAGTTGCATTGATGAGTTCCTGAAACCAAAAGAAAACGATGGAACGAAGCCTCTAACACGATGTGGTACTATTGATAATTGTCATAACTGTCAAATGAAATAACATTATATGATTTATTAATAAGTTGAAGGAAATAAAAAAACATCTTAGGTTACAATACGTAGTTAATAACTAATGTTGACGGCGTCTCCCTTTACACATTGATTACATTTGGGCAACCTTTTCACCTGCTCAGTTCCGTTTGCTTTGTACCAAAGCCAGGTGTTAGGGGGAAGCTTGGTTTTACAGGCCATCGCCACAGAGTCCCCCACATAGGCAACAATAGGCTTGTCCCTCTTATCGTCCATCTCTGGGGCTGGAGGAAAAGAAAGGGACCAGTATCAATATTAAAATGCTATCTATAGGCACACTTCATTATTCAATACAAATTGCCAGCGCCTTGCACAGATGGGTTTTTAGTCCATTTCTGTACATTCTTTTAATGTTGTGAAGGATCATGTCACTATACTTTTTATTTAATAAAAACATACATGTAATACTGGATGACAAAGCACATGTAGCCTAATTTGACATGCCTGTAGCAATACATGGCTATGAATGAGACTAGAGAATGTGAAATATGGTGTATGCATTGACTTATGTCATATAACATACTGTACCTGCCACATTGAAATCAATTTTTGCCTCGTCGGTATCACTAAAGATGCATGAGTAATTCCCAAGGGTATCCCCAGTAATTCTGAACCTGTAAAATGTATAATCATAGCTTAATTTTCACTTACACATGTCTAGGGAAAATATAATATCTAAAATATAGTTATTTTGTCAGTCTAAGACATTCGCTGTAAAATGTCAATTAGGCACATCATTATAAGATGTTAGTTAAGCATGGTCTCTGACCTCTGGCCGTGGGCCAGAATTGGTTACAGTCAAGGAACCCACTACTCTGGGATACAATATAACAGCAGCAAAGTGTATAATTTTAACTGCTTCAGTAGTGAAATATAACCAAGTCCTGACGGACCAAAAGTGTATTTGCATAAAGTAATACATAGTAGAGGTCTTCACTGGTCCACCCAAACCTGAATACGCGAGACCTGACCCGGGACCCAAACTTTCCCCTCTAGTCTTGGGTCTAAACTCGAGGGGACCTGAATGGACCCGCTCTGCATAGCCTATAGCATATTTATTTTACACGAATAAGCTGAATGTATTAAGTTATAGAAGGCCTAGCTAACATATAAAGACCTACTTGTTAACCTGAAGTTAGCTGATAAACCTGATGTTCTTTGTCACTCTGGTCCAATCGGGTCTGGTCTAGACCTGGACCCATTAGGGTACAGGTCTGGTCTAGGTCTGGTTGTCGTCAGGTCCATTCGAGTTCGGGTCTGACTGTTCTCGGGTCCAGATCTGATTGTCCTCGGGTCAGTTAAATTCTTTGACCCGAGAAGACCTCTAATACATAGCTGCCTAATTTGGAGAGTAGATACTGAAGATATTCTCCCAACCTCTATAATTAACATTCGGGTCCATAGACCATTGTATATTTACATGTAGATGACAGTAAGTTACATTTCAGATTTGCATTCTCTATCCCTGATGGAATAATGAATACATACTTACACTCTTTTGAGATTATATTGTTCATTCTCCAATTGTACAGTAAGCCGAGAGTTAGTAATTTCACTCCCATCTTTTCGCCAGTACCCGGTAATGTTTGGTAATTTGTTTGGATTACCGGTCCAGGTACATGCTAGCTCTAAATCGATGGGTTTCAAGATTTCAACTTTTTCAACCAGACTGTCACCTGTGTTTAGAATTTTGGTGGGATTTCAAACAGATAGAAAGAAAGAAGCTAAAATGAGACATCTGTTCAACCCTATAATACATCTAAAATAGATATGTAAACTTTACACAAAACATACAGATAAACATATACCAGAATTTCAGACATCAAAACATTTTCTAAAGTATCACAAGATGACTGAGTGAAGAATGAAATAAACATGTAACACTACACCACTGGACAATATAAAATTGTGTACAGCAACAACACAAACTTGTGACTAAAACAAGAACTCTCTAGTAGTTACCTTTCAGGACTGCGCTCTTAAAGATTGTTGTGACTGGATCCGTCAAAACCAACTGAGGATTTGTTTCTGCTATAAGGGAAATGAACATAAACATTGTTGTTTGACATGATGATTGTTACTTAGTGGTGTGTTGTGTTGGATTTGCCCCAAACATAACTCAGGACATAAAATTCAGGTTTACTTTAGTGCCTATTGCAAACAGGATGCATGTTTTGGAATATGTTTTATTCTGTACAGGCTTCCTTTTTTTCACTCAGTGGTTTCTTTCCTCTCCAGCAACTAAATTATGAAGGACGCCTGTATCTTTGTAGTGACTGAGTGTTTGAGACACCATCCAAAGTGTAAAAGCTTTACCATGCTCAAAGGGATATTCAGTGTCTGCTTTTCATGTTTTATTAATTTATAAAAACATAATTCCACTTTGACATTATTGGGTATTGTGTGTAGGCCAGTGACACAACATTTAAATTCAGGCTGTAACACAATAACATGTGGAAATAGTCAAGGGGTGTGAATACTTTCTGAAGGCACTGTATGTACATACTTTTCAAAGCTCAGTAGTCTAAACACTTAACATTGTAGGGTTGATCCACGAAAAGAGTACATTCTGCGTCCCTTTGATATTTTAGGTAGAAATTCTGCACCAATCATGCATTATAAAAGCCTGTTATAATTCTGCCATTTAATATAGACCACATATAAAATTCTATAAATCACATTTTTAATATGAACAATTGCTCGCTAAATTTTGACATGTCCCTCTGTGCACCCTCTGTGACTTCTTGGAAGATTTTAACCCACTTAACCTAAACATTTCTCCACGTTTCCACCATAATTTTAAAGCGCTAGTTATGCCATAGTTATTTTGTTGCTTTGACAGAGTCATTTCTGAAGATTATTACTTATTTATTAGTGATTAATTTACATTCACTGGCCAATTTATTAGTTACTCTACCCCATTCACGAAAATGGATCACTCCTACAGGCAGTGAGTCACATGGCCGTGGATTGCTATATGAAGCAGGCAGATAGGCATCGAGGCATTCAGTTATCGTTCGATTGAACATTAGAATGGCCAAAACTAGTGACCTAAGCAACTTTGAGCGTGTTATGATTGTCAGTGCCTGGCATGCTTATTCCAGTATCTCAGAAACGACCGCCCTCCTGGGCTCTTCATACACGACTGTGTCTAGGGTTTCCCGAAAATTATGTGACAAAAAAAAAGAACGTGCAGTCCTGTGGGCAAAAACAGCTTGTTGATGAAAGAGGTTGAAGGAGAATGGCAAGAATCTTGCAAGCTAATAGGTGGGTCACAAACAAATAACGGCATCTCGGAACGCACAACTCATCAATCCTTGTCACAGATGGGCTATTGCAGCAGACGACCACACAGGGTTCCAGTCCTATCAGCTAAAACCAAGACGAAGCGGCTTCAGTGGGCACACAATCACCAACATTGGGCAATTGAGGAGTGGAAAACATTGCCTAGTCCGATAAATCCCGGATCCTGTTGTGTCATGCTGATGGCAGAGTCAGGATTTGGCATGAGCAGCATGAGTCCATGACCCCATCCTGCCTGGTGTCAACGGTACATGCTGGTAGCGTTGGTGTATCGACGTCCATTCTCAAGCAACTCTGTGATGCCATCGCGTCAGCTTTGACCAACATGCCTGTGAAGCGTTTCCGACTTGTAGAATCCATGCCCCCGAAGAATTCAGGCTGTTCTGGTGGCAAAGCGTGGTCCGACCCGGAACTAGATGGGTGTACCTAATAAACTGACCGGTGAGTGTACGTCTGACCCTCATCTCGTTCTAATATTTTGAAACTATTCCTTTAATTAAAGACAATTCTAAAGAAACATTGAACATCCATTTTGTGGTGGAAAACTGAGCGGTCGAGCATAACACGTCAACCCTATTACCTATAGATAAACAGGCTAGAAATGTTTTAACAATTGAAGCTTATATTACATTGTCACTCCCTGTTGCACACAACACGCTTCCATTATCACAAGGTGATTCATGGCTGATTTAAGATTAAATCGTCAACCCTGTTACGGTCAACCCTGTTACGGTCAACCCTTTATTTGGCACTTAATAGGCACATACTATAGTCATTTTTTATTTAACCTCTTGAGATGGTTAAACATGTTTTTATTAAGTTGAACATGTGGTATTGTTTTACCAAGTTACACTACCCAAAAGGTACTCCATTTGGTGGAATGACCCAGTACTGTATATGACATACACCTGACATTTAAGGGTAGTCATGTAAAGCACAGGGTGCTTACAGTACACACTTCAAAGTTATTGCCAGCAGCACACCACCAGTAACAGAAAAATTGTCTCAGTAACGAAAAAAATGGCATCTCTGGTGATGCATACAACAGACCCAATTATTGGTCCAATGTCCTCCTGATACATAATACTGAAGGATTAGAAGCATATTGAATACCCCACACCAATGCAGTTACTGTGGAAATCTAATACACGTTTGCAGATGTACTGCTGCAGCTAAGACTCTCAGCCACACTTGTTCCACTGGCTACAAGGTCACATCACAACCAGCCAAGCAGAAAGACCTGTCTACAAAGCTGATACATATAAAATCCAGAATCTATATTTACTTGTATAGAGGCCTCTCCAGAAGAGAGGAAACAGGATGAGCTGAAGGGAAAGGATCCAGGGCGAAAACATGGTTGTTTCAGTCAGTCAGCTAGTCCTGCGTTATCTCTGCTGCATAGAGTTTTTCTACAAGATCTCTCTCTCATCAGCTGCCTGCTGCTCCTCTCTCTCTCGCCCCCTTCCCTCCCCTCCTTGTTCTTCCACTCAGCATCGGTGACGCAGCAAAGATATCAGCCTACTGCCTCCTCTGCCTGCTGGTGTTCCTCTATTATTCATACAGACACAGACCGAGGGTACAGACAGTCCTGTCCCATAGTGCAACAGCAACCCTGTCATGGAAGGTGCAAAAAAAAGTACATTACAGTGAGTATCATATGTCAACCCTACACTGCAGTACAAACATTTGGTTGAAAAATTACTTGGGGTGGGAGGGGGGGTAAGAGATATACAGGTCATGTAAGATGTGATGTAGGACGGCTGTGAGTCACATGGTACAGTATGCCTGTCATCTTGGAGATCACTGTCCAAAGTCCCCCCAAATGATATGTGCAATATCAGATGTATACCATAAACATCACCGGGTGCTAATATTAGCAACGGTTGAGTTTACTTCGGTATTCAATACTATTTCTTCACAATTGTTATATTCTAATGAAATGTATATCTTTAAAGTTGTTTACCTTGGACAAGACAGTATAGTTTAATGCATTGAGTGTAGATCTAGTGATTTACTCAGTGGTATACAGATTGTACTCTGTCGGGGACAGGGCACTCAGGCTATGGTTGGTGATGTAAGGGGATTAAAGTCGAACTCGCACACGTAGCATGAGACGAGTATTGAGTATAGCACCCTGCCCTGTCTGTAGAATATAACACTGTACCAGTCTAAACCACAATAGTACCCATCTCAAAAGCAGTCCCTGTGAACTTTCACTTTCATTACTTATATTAAATGTTTTAATTTATACCATCTTTCCCCAAAAGGATTAATCCAGATCATGGCGTTGGCAGAAATTCCTCAGATTTTAGTCACCCGGCCATCAGTGATCAGCCATGCCCTTCACAGCGCCATCGCTCAGTCGGAGGCCTCTCTTGGCTTAGCCCGTTTGGAGACCAATCGAATCCAGGGACTCAGTGACAAAAACTTGACAGAAAAAACAAAAGTGCTGTCTGCAAATCCCCTGGTAGGATATTCACCCTGTTGAGGCTGATAGTGAGTAGTCGAGCAGTTTGGTGAAGAGCTACAGTAGTAGAGCACTGTCCAGTCCAGCTCTCTACTGCAGTGTTCTACCAGAGGAAAAGGAGACGTCACCATGTCCACCGAGGGGATGTCTAGAGAGGAGGCAGAGGAGTACCAGAAACAGGTGGTGGAGGAAAAGTAAGTCACTACTACTAGCCCTTATTTTACAGTACTGTAAAAGTCAAACAAAGTGGTAATCAAACAACTGCAAAGGAAGCTTAGGGTGAAAGGAATGCTTCAAGGTTGGGGTCAATTCCATTTCAATTCAGCCAAATAGAAGAAGTCGAGATTGAATTCTTATTAAATTGAAATGAAATGTTAAATAAATTATGCTCCTGAATCTGAGGCCAACCTCATTGGAATTATTAAAATTTACACTTTGTATTAGATTTATGCAATAGCAAGCAAGAGCAGAGCATTTAGTTTAAAACTTTCCCTTTTTTGAAAAATTTTAGCAATTTTTTATTGTCCTAGCTATGTGAAGTAAAAAAGCCAAACAGTTGTAAGGGAGATACAATGGCAATTTACACCTGTAAATGTACTTCTAGTCAAGAGTATTACACTGATAAAAATACAATTAAACATATTTTACCATTTTTATGAAGAATGCTTTACCAAATAGTAGGGGAGTCTAACTGAAGGCAGACTAACCACCATGCAGTCCTATATTACTTCACACCCAGATTACTTCAGAATTACTGTCTGTCTCCAATTGCTGAGAGTGGTGGGATTGACAATGCTGCCATAATCTGGAGATTAATAAAAAAATATATATTACTCTGCAGCCCCAGAAACTGAGTCATTTATATTTTTTTGTTTTCATACATTATGTTATTTAGAGCTGACACCTATGAAATGTGATTGATTGAAATGAAAACTGCAATGGCCATGAATAATTATCATTGCACAGAAGCATGAAAAGAGTTATATGATCGACTGCTGGACAATATATTAATACGCTTTTATAGGTTTGGTAACATGGTTTATTTTCTTGTCTGAAACAGGATGGAGAGAGATTCAGAGTTCTTAGTAAAGAAAGCTGAGAGGGCCACACTGAGAACTTGCTTAAGAGACAAATACAGACTACCAAAGGTAAGACAGTCTCCTGTCATTCTCCTCCATTCTCATGTCATATGAAACAAGAGGAGAAATGCTGATATAAAATACTTAGATAAAAATGCCCTCAATAGCAAAATGGCCTCAATATTGAAACACACACATTTGTAATTTTCTGTGAATGACGTAAGATGATAATCTTATGAAATTTCTCAGTAAACGAGAACACATTATCACAAATGAGTAACACGATCCAACAGAGGCTGTGTCGGTCAGTGTCAGAGTGCGTGACTGAGTACATTTACAGGAGCACATGGCCTGCTAGTCAGATCGGCCTGAGTAGAGCCAAGAGATTAAGGCATAAAAAAAGCCCAGCGACCGCGGCTATCCTGCGTTTGAGCCCCTGGCCTGAAATGCCCTATGTGTGTGTTTGTGTGTGTGTATGCCATCTATCTCAGAGGCCCTGTCAGGGTCATAGAGGGTCACATGTGATGCTAAGCTGTTTTCTTTATCTGTTGGACCTAGAGCCAGCAATGTTTTAGGACCACGTGCCCGGATCAGGTGCCTTCCAACCCAAAATCTTACCTGGTCAGGAAATGCCTATTATATGTTAAAGAAAATGGGCCAAGAAGAAAAACTATAGAATTTAAACATGATAATATTGATACTGTGCATGGGCATAATAAAGTCCTCCTCAGCCAGTCTGACCAGTGATTCCTCTTAAGCCAGTCTGACCAGTGCATTGCTTGCTGTGTTTAGAGTGAGCAGGACGCAAACCTGATGGAGTTGGCAGGAGACGACATCGACGTGCCTGAAGAACTACTCAAAATGGTGGACGAGGACACCACAGAGGAGGAGGAGAAGGACTCTATCCTGGGCCAGATACAGAACCTCCAGAACATGGACATGGACCAGATCAAAGAGAAAGCCTCGGCCACCATGGTTGAGATGAAATCTAAAGCAGAGGAGAAGTGCTCTGTCATGTGATGTGATGAGAGGAAACACTGGTTCAGTTGATCTGAGATTAGTTCCTAAGCACCAAGTTTGACCAAGGATAGGACTTCCAAGGTTGGACTTCCCTGAAATATTCTAGCTTTCAAGTATTCTAATCTAGACTGTTGGGCTTGGATTTATCTGAAACACATACAGTAAGCCTACTACACAATCTAAATTTAACCAGTCTTAAATTGGTTAATCTGTCAATAGAGGGCCTTCTCTCCTGGAGAGATGACTCTTAATCTGTCTTTCTCAGAAGGCTGTGGGGAGGTGGTCAGGAAAAACATCACAGTAAAATGATTTTTGTTGTTGTGGTTAATACGGTTTTCTGTTCTTTTTATATATACGGTAAACCTCATGTCTTCTTTGCAAGAAGGTACAATTAGGAGGATAAATGTCATCACGGTTATAAATGCTCTGAATTGTTTCATGTTAAAAAATACATTCCTCAATCTTCGGTAAAGCCTTTGTAAAACGGACCGTATACAATTGGATTTTGTACTTGAGCTTGTTTGTAATAAATATAGAGATGTTTCATAAGAACCCCATGAAAAACAATCCATGTCCAGAGCTGTGGTTTATATAATGAGAGACAATGCCTCCATGTGGAAACTGCTCTTAAAGTTTCAGGATAGATATGTCTATATAGAATACGAAAGAGGCTGGTTAAGACCGGTTTAGCTATTCATGGGCTCAATATTACACATTATATGATAATTATCTAATAAAAGGAAAGATAATTGCAAAAACCACAACCTTTTCAAGGGATATGTAACAGTTTGACATTATTAAGTCTTATTTCTGCAGCTACAGGAAATGTGGATCATAATGAATATACGTTTTTTTGAAGGGTTGATACATTTTTCATTAGGGAAAAATCAAGTCTGACATTTTAATGTGGAAATGACCAACTTTAGAAGAGTGCTCAGATTAAGATCCTGTAGTCAAAAGTACAAAATACATGTAATATCCATTTAAGCCAGGCACATAGAATACACCAGGATTTACAGAGCAGGCCTACACTAGGTAATGTCAGTTTCCTCCCCAAAATCCCCCAATGCCATAGCCTGGTACTAGATCTGTTGACCATCGGAGTTGGCAAGACAGCACAAACAGATCCTGCACCAGGCTACCAATGCCCCAGAGAGGGCCTCATCACTTGTGATGAAGCTGCAGGCTATTCATGACGACAGTCTGCAGCTCGTTGATGTCATCCATGGTCTCTATGGGAATGCTGACTGTGCCAGTGGAGTTCAGTAACACTGAGTCACTAGTAGTAAAGCAAGAGGAGCTACAGTTGTCATACAGCTTGGAGCTCACACAGCATGAGCCTCCCACAGCTCACTGTAGCTCCCATCCAGGTAAAGGTTGGAGCAGTGTGGGGAGAGAAGGCCATGGTCTTGGGGGTGGGGGTGGTGGATGTGGAGGTGCTTGGCCCTGGGGCTGTGTTTGGGGCTGTGGGGCATGGGGCAGATCTGCAGACAGCTGTTCCTCCTCATGGTGCGCTGTAGGTCTACTTTGGCGATCAGGGGCTTGCCGATGTTGACAACTGTGGTCCAGTCCACCAGCTCATCCACAGCCTTGAGTCCTGTAGACACAATGTGAAACCCAGCTGATCCAACAGAGATGGAGTAGAATAATATTTTTTTGACCTTATATATTTATGCTAGAGTTACAATGGAGATCAAAACTCTTGTCCAAGGTGAACACTACCCTAAGATGACACCAGCTGTTCCTACAGGAATGTAGTTTAAAAATGTTATATTCAAGAGATCAAACAAAAGTGGCAAATACAGTATAATAAAGTAGTGGTAATGTGAGAATGTAGAAAGTTCTGATTATTTTTTGTACACTTCTGTAGAGAGCTGAGACGTGTGTACAGGCAGTGCTGGGGCAGACTGCTGGAGAGCAGGAAGATGCCAGTCTCCTCTGGTGTCTCCCTTTTCATTGCTTTGGAGTCAACATATAGGAAAAGATTCCAGAAAGTATTCACACCCCTTGACTTTTTCAACATTTTGTTGTGTTACAGCCTGAATTTAAAAGGTATTAAATTGAGATTTTGTCACTGGCCTACACACAATACCCCATCATGTGAAAGTGGAATTATGCTTAAAAATAGTTTTACAAATTAATTAAAAAGGAAAAGCTAAAGTGTCTTGAGACAATAAGTATTCAACCCATTTGTTATGGCAAGCCTAAATAAGTTCAGGAGTAAACATTTGCTTAATAACAAGATCCATAATAAGTGGCACGGAATGACTCTGTGCAATAATAGTGTTTTAATAGTTTTTGAATGACTACCTCATTACTATACCCCACACATACAATGTAAGGTCCTACAGTCGAGCAGTGAATTTCAAACAGATTCAACCAAAGACCAGAGAGGTTTTCCGATGCCTCGCAAAGAAGTGCACCCATTGGTAGATGGGTAAAAAAGCAGACATTGAACATGGCGAAGTTATTAATTACATTTTGGATGGTGTATCAATACACCCAGTCACTACAAAGATACTGTCATGACTTCAGCCGAAGTTGGTCCCTCTCCTTGTTCGGGTGGCTTTCGGCGGTCGACCACAACGGTTTTCTAGCTACCGCTGATCTACTTTTCATTTTCTATGTTTTTTGTCTTCATTATACACACCTGGTTTTTATCCCATAATTATATGTTCCTTATTTAAACCCTCTGTTTCCCTCATGGTTTTGTGCGTGTTTGTTTATTGTTAGATGTTCTTTCATGTTTGTGAGCATGTAACTTTTACTACCGTGTTTATGAGTAAATATTATTGTATTCTCATCTCCGTTGTCCTTCGCCTAACTCTGCCTACATGCTACACTGAGACGCCTGACAGATACAGGTGTTCTTCTTAACTCAATTGCCAGAGATGGAGGAAACCGCTCAGGGATTTCACCATGAGGCCAATGGTGACTTTAAAACAGTTACAGATTTAAATGGCTGTGATAGAAGACAATTGAGGACTGATCAACAACATTGTAGTTACTCCACAATACTAACCTAGTTGACTGAGTGAAAAGAAGGAAGCCTGTACAGAATAGAAATGTTCTAAAGCATGCATCCTGCTTGCTACAAGACACTGAAGTAATGTGGCAAAGCAATTCACTTTTTGTCCTGAATACAACGTGTTATGTTTGGGGAAAATCCAATACAACATATTACTGAGTACCACTCTTCATATCTGCAAGCATAGTAGTGGCTGCATCATGTTATGGCTATGCTTGTAATTGTTAAGGACTGCAGAGTTTTTCAGTATAAAAAAGAAACGGAATGGAGCTAAGCACAGGAAAAATCCCAGAGGAAAACCTGGTGCAGTTTGTTTTCCACCAGACACTGGGAAATTAATTCACCATTCGGCAGGACAATAACCTAAAACACAAGGCCAAATCTACACTGGAGTTGCTTACCAAGAAGACAGTGAAGGGTGTATCCAAGTTACAGTTTTGACTTAAATCTACTTAAAAATCTATGGCAAGACCTGAAAATGGTTGCCTAGCAATGATCAACAACCAATTTGACAGAGCTTGCAGAATTTCTTAAATAATAACGGTCAAATATTGTACAATCTAGGTGTGCAAAGCTCTTAGAGACTTACCCAGAAAGCCTCACAGTTGTAAATCACTGCCAAAGGTGATTATAACATGTTTCTGTATTTGATTTTCAATGAATTTGTTAACATTTCTAAAAATATGTTTTCACTTTGTCATTATGGGGTATTGTGTGTAGATGGGTGAGGAAATAGAACATATTGAACCCATTTTAAATTCAGGCTGAAACACAACAATGTGGAATAAGTCAAAGGGTATGAATACTTTCTGAAGGCACTGTACAAGATTTGAGGCAGGTGCTGGAGATCAAAGCATATCTCCAGCAAAAAGACAGACTCTGCAGTCTGCACAATGCCACCTATGCTCCTAATGTTGTTTCAGTAAACCCCAAGAAAGGAAAAGGCTCTCACTGGTATTGAACAGAGCTGGGAAAAAACATAATGGCATCAGTGGCATATTGCGTTTAAATTCCTTTCCCTATCCTCCTATCCCTTTGGTGTTCACGGATCAGAAAAGCTTGGATGGATTAGGCTATTGGATTAGTTACACCTTTTCAGATCTGTGAACACTTGAAGGATTAGGGGATAGGAAAGAAACAGTGAGAAATTGGTGACAGGAGCTTGGGGAAGGAACAAGTTTGCATAATTGAACTGGGTGAAAGACTGTAGCATCTCACCAGGGAGAAGTTGGTGACGTGGGCCTGGCAGAAGGACATGTCCTCTGGTTTCTTCATGATGTGGGTGTAAATGACCAAAATGTCGGAGAACTCTGCAGCGAAGCCCAGCTTGAGCTGAGCCCCACACTCAAAGTCCAGAAACATTATCTCAGGCAGTAAAAACACAACATTACATCCACCATAAGTACATTGAGCACCACCTGTTTTGAGGGGGGGTGGGTTGCCTGTTTTCCATGTTTTGCCATTAATACGTGTCACATATCAGTTTGGAAACAACGAAAACAAAATATTTGAGTTCATAAAGCTGCATTCAAATATGATCGAATACTCATACTAACCACACTAACTATACTATTTGTGATGGAAATTGAGTATGTAGTATGCTTATTGGTCATAATATGGATATGGTTAGTATGCCACAAGTTCCCGGATATCGTACAAAATTTGCCAAAATACGAAGTATACAAGCAGTGGACACCATTTCCGTGCTTTTAGGGTAGTTGTTCAGAAAATGGGCGTGGCTTCAGAACGTTTTCAGATTTGAAGAAAATGGGGGGAAATGTACAGCCAAAGTCCAACGAGAGTGGATACAAACTCATTGCTTTATCTAATTATGACAAATGTCTAATTAAAGAAAATGTTGAGCAATTTAATAAAGTAATAACTTTTCAAATAAGTTATGTTGCACATTATGTTGGCTGAAAATTTGTTAACTACGCTATCCTTACGAACCGCATAGCATTACAGCAGTATGTACCGCTAACAAGCTAGCAAGAGGTTGCATAGCAACAGCATCAACTTCCGGTAGACAGGCGAAGTGCTAGTACACTCAACTGAAACAATACCGTTAGTTTACAGTACACTAAAATGAACCAATAGTATGTAGTATATACTCATTAAGTATGTAGTATACAGTATGTTAGTATGGGTATTCGAACGCAGTTATGGTCTCTTTTTTGCTTTCTTGAGTAAGACAGCTCCAAAATGCAGGTGTTTCAGCCTAACTCAGTGCTTTCTGTAGTGGTGGGGCAGCCAGCGGAAAATACGAAACGTATGGGTTGGTAATGTTCTCTAGTTGCGCCGTGATTGGCTCAAATTTCTGTCACTCATGGGGACACTACGTCACCGCCAAATCTAAGGGTAGAGCTTGAAAATTCAAGCCCCTTGGGTACCGCCATAGAGTTACATTAGAAGATCATTGTTCTGACTTGGTGGTGCACATGTAGCCTATAACCTGTTTTAGAGAAATGTAATCATCGAATATTGTAAGAGATTTCATTGTCTGCTTATGTGCCCCCTTTATTTATCCTACGATTCTGACTTGGTGTACAGGGAGAACACTGTAAGAATGACCCATGTTCTGAATTCTGTCGCTGTACATTTCAAAAGTGCTGAACAAATAGTTATATTGACTATGTCTGTCCCAGCTCGCTCATTAATGTCTTAATCGAAATTACGGATTGCCCCTTATCCGCTTGTCGCCCCCGTATGCCACAGTTTGTACATCTCAATTGTCAGTAGAAACCACATTTGTTTAAGCAAATCACGTTTTTGGAAAAGGCAGTAAATTAAGCTGAATTAACTGTTTTGCTGCCAGACAATGCTCCGCTGATAGCCAGGTGTAGCAGTGGTAAGGTGTTGGGACTGCAGTTGGGATGTAGGCCCTAACAGTTTGTGGGCACCGTTAATGTATTGTTTAGTCTTGTGTTGTATTGTGTAGTGGCTTTGCTGGCATCCCCACCCCACCCCCAAAATAGTTTGCCCCTCCAAGATTTAAATGCTAAAATCACCACTGACCGTGAGCCTTGGCCCATTGACAGTTGTGAGCCAGGGCCATGTCAGAGCTGCCACCAGGCAGAATAGGGTCAGTCAAGAGCCCTGCACTCTGATAGGCTGCTGCGGATCTCCAGAGCCTGCTTCCCCTTAGTGGTGTCGAACTGCCCCATGTCTGGATAAAACAAACAACACCACAATAACATTATCTCAGGCTCTCACAGAAGAGACTTGTCAGGCAAAGTATTATTGCCATTAAAATCAATTCATGGAGGTACTGTATACAGGGTAGGATAGGATTTTTTTTTTTTTTTGTATCGCTTTTACTTACTTTGCATGGTACTGCACTAGAGCAATTCTGTATACTTTATTATTAATTGACTTGCATACTCCATTACCACAAATAGGTGACATTTGCAAAATTATTATTATTTTACCAATACATACAGTGGGGCAAAAAAAGTATTTAGTCAGCCACCAATTGTGCAAGTTCTCTCACTTAAAAAGATGAGAGAGGCCTGTAATTTTCATCATAGGTACACTTCAACTATGACAGACAAAATGAGGAAGAAAAATCCAGAAAATCACATTGTAGGATTTTTTATGAATTTATTTGCAAATTATGGTGGAAAATAAGTATTTGGTCACATACAAACAAGCAAGATTTCTGGCTCTCACAGACCTGTAACTTCTTCTTTAAGAGGCTCCTCTGTCCTCCACTCGTTACCTGTATTAATGGCACCTGTTTGAACTTGTTATCAGTATAAAATACACCTGTCCACAACCTCAAACAGTCACACTCCAAACTGCACTATGGCCAAGACCAAAGAGCTGTCAAAGGACACCAGAAACAAAATTGTAGACCTGCACCAGGTTGGGAAGACTGAATCTGCAATAGGTAAGCAGCTTGGTTTGAAGAAATCAACTGTGGGAGCAATTATTAGGAAATGGAAGACATACAAGACCACTGATAATCTTCCTCGATCTGGGGCTCCACGCAAGATCTCACCCCGTGGGGTCAAAATGATCACAAGAACGGTGAGCAAAAATCCCAGAACCACACGGGGACCTAGTGAATGACCTGCAGAGAGCTGGGACCAAAGTAACAAAGCCTACCATCAGTAACACACTACGCCGCCAGGACTCAAATCCTGCAGTGCCAGACGTGTCCCCCTGCCTAAGCCAGTACATGTTCAGGCCCGTCTGAAGTTTGCTAGAGAGCATTTGGATGATCCAGATGAGGATTGGGAGAATGTCATATGGTCAGATGAAACCAAAATAGAACTTTTTGGTAAAAACTCAACTCGTCGTGTTTGGAGGACAAAGAATGCTGAGTTGCATCCAAAGAACACCATACCTACTGTGAAGCATGGGGGTGGAAACATCATGCTTTGGGGCTGTTTTTCTGCAAAGGGACCAGGACTGACTGATCCGTGTAAAGGAAAGAATGAATGGGGCCATGTATCGTGAGATTTTGAGTGAAAACCTCCTTCCATCAGCAAGGGCATTGAAGATGAAACGTGGCTGGGTCTTTCAGCATGACAATGATCCCAAACACACCGCCCGGGCAACGAAGGAGTGGCTTCGTAAGAAGCATTTCAAGGTCCTGGAGTGGCCTAGCCAGTCTCCAGATCTCAACCCCATAGAAAATCTTTGGAGGGAGTTGAAAGTCCGTGTTGCCCAGCGACAGCCCCAAAACATCACTGCTCTAGAGGAGATCTGCATGGAGGAATGGGCCAAAATACCAGCAACAGTGTGTGAAAACCTTGTGAAGACTTACAGAAAACATTTGACCTCTGTCATTGCCAACAAAGGGTATATAACAAAGTATTGAGATAAACTTTTGTTATTGACCAAATACTTATTTTCCACCATAATTTGCAAATAAATTCATTAAAAATCCTACAATGTGATTTTCTGGATTTCTTTTTCTCATTTTGTCTGTCATAGTTGAAGTGTACCTATGATGAAAATTACAGGCCTCTCTCATCTTTTTAAGTTGGAGAACTTGCACAATTGGTGGCTGACTCAATACTTTTTTGCCCCACTGTAATTGGTCCTTTACTCCATACCCTCAGCCACTTTGTCCAGTAACACAGTGATCTTCTCATCCTCCAGAAGAAGTTTCTTCAGAAACTAGATGAAGACACTGTTGGTGAATCCACTAGAACTCAGCTCAAAAGCTTCTGCATTTTGGCAGCTGCACAATAGAAGAATGGAACAGAATTGGGGAACATATAATTTAATTTGTTCCTACAAAGTAACATGCTACAAATATAAGTTGAGTAATCAGATTACTTACATTGCATATCCAAAAACAATGTTAGCTGTGACACTCAATATTATGAATATTTCTAAAAATTAAATTAAATAGTCACAATATAAACAATATAACAGCAATATGGTGAGGGGCTTTATATACCATGCTTCGAACAGGGAGGGGACACTGAATAATAGTGAAAATCAAATGAACATACTGTAGCATAAGCATCACGGCTCGCATACCTCCTTGACACAGACATCAGTTCAACTTTGATTTACATTTGGTTGAGACATCAGTTCGTCTAGTTTTGATTTACATTTGGTTGAGATGTCAAGTAACGTCAATTCAACGTGAAATCAAGAAAAACATTCACCATGTTATTGGATTTAGATTAAATTTGGGGTGAAAAAAGACTACATTCCCTTACGTTGATGATTTTGACCAAATCCAATCAGTTTTCCACCTTGATTCAATGTCATCACATTGTCCCCTGTGATAGAACGCAGTGCTGAGTGATAGACAAAAAAAAACAGACTGCTGCATACACGTAGATTATATCACTATAATAAAGCACTGTGAGAAGCGTTGCTTGAACAATCTTCCTTCTACTTTCCAAAGTGAGGCAGGATTTATTTCTATATTACAAACAAATCCTAATTCTCAACTTTTTGTGTCAGTTTTTCAATGTGGGTTTTAAAAGACAGCTTATCATCAATCCAAATACCCAAGTACTTATAAGGGGGAACTTGCTCCATTTGGGATCCCTTCAATGAGAAAATATGTAGGTCCTCAGGGTCAATATTAAATGACCTAGAGAACAACATAAACTTGGTTTTAGAAGCATTTAGCAGTTTAAGATCCGTAAGCGATTTTTGAATTGAGTCAAAACCATGCTGAAGGTCACGAATGGCCTGCTGTACTGGGGGGTTTTAGGAATGAACTGTATCATCTGCATAGAGATGAATGTTACAGGTTTTAACAGGTAGACCGATATTATATATATTGAGAGAACAGGGCCTAAAATCGACCCCTGCGGCACACCTTTCATTCTTTTGAGGAAACTAGATTTGATACCGTCAGTAAGCACACATCGTGCCCTGTCCGTTAGTTCTTGAACTAATTGCAATTAATGCCTGATCTAGGCCTTTTTCAGCTAACCTTTGAACAAGTAAAAAATGCTCAACCGTATCAAATGCCTTTGACAGGTCAATAAACAAGGCAGCACAATGATTTTTATGTTCTAAACAATATAGCACATCATCTAAGACAAGTGTAGCCGCTGAAACAGTGCTATGTCCAGGTCTAAAACCAGATTGGTGATCATTAAGAATAGAATGAAAACTTAGAAAAGTTCTAAGTTGAAAGTTGTCCAGGGACTCTAAAACTTTGGCAAGGTAAGATAGCTTGGAAGTTGGACGGTAGTTATCCAAGTCAGAAGGATATCCGTCATTGTGTAGGGGGAGGCCTTGTGCCATTTTCCAGATCTTAGGGATAACCACAGGAACAACTGTCAAGTAAAAAATATAGGTTCATGATTCTGCAGTAAGTGGGGCAGAAAGCTGCAGCAAAAAGGGATAAAGTCAGCCCTAGTGGATTTTTTTTACATCGAACTTCAGTAAGGCACTTAGTACATCATAGACATCAAATGGTTGAAATGAAGATGAGGAATGTGTATCTGGGAATGTATTATTCTCTGCAACCTGGCTCGAGGTGAGTAAAGGACTCCCTCTGCTGGAATCAGAGTTTTCAGAAGCTACACTACATGACCAAAAGTATGTGGACACCTGCTTGTTGAACATCTCATTCCAAAATCATGTGCATTAATATGGAGTTGGTCCCCCCTTTGCTGCTATAACAGCCTCCACTCTTCTGGGAAGCTTTTCCACTAGATGTTGGAACATTGCTGCGGGGACTTGCTTCCATTCTGCCACAAGAGCATTAGTGAGGTCAGGCACTGATGTTGAGCGATTAGGCCTGGCTCCGAGTCGGCGTTCCAATTTATCCCAACGGGGTTCGATGGGGTTGAGGTCAGCGTTCTGTGCAGGCCAGTCAAGTTCTTCCACAGCGATTTCGACAAACCATTTCTGTGTGGACCCTTTCTTTGTGTACGGGTGCATTGTTATGCTGAAACAGGAAAGGGCTATTTCTGATTTAATTTAAGACATTATCCCGGATTAATAACAAAAATCTTCTTGAATCATTATAATGAGATTTACAATTGCACTTTTTTTTTCTTTTTTGTGTGTGAATGTATTTAAAGTCTCTTCTTGTTTTTACCTGTGTGTTTTGTTTTGCATTAGATGTGTTTGATGTAGTAATGTAAGTTGTTGATTGCTGATAATTTGTATAATTGTGCTTGATATTTGTAATTTGCACTTGGAATAAAAAATGTATTAATAAATACAGAAATATTTTTAAAAAGGCCTACCTGACTCACTGGACTAGATCACTGCCATGTAGCAATGTGCATTGTAGCAATGCAGCAGAGGCTTCGACCACCGTAGACTACAAAATACAATGTTCTTGCCGACATGTATCTAGGAACAATGTGATGATATTTGTTGACATTAGAAATAGTTGTGCAATTCAAGAACGCAATCTTGTGTCGAGGGGAGGCGTTTCAACATTAGCATTGGAACCTCCACAAATCCAGTGGCTTTGTGCTTTATCAAGGTGAGTAACTATACTGTGAGTAACTATACTGTACCTTTTACATTGTAACTCAACATTTTCCATGTTTCCTCAAATGTATTTGTTCCCTCAAATACAACATTATGTAAGTTACAACATATTGCATTTATAACATACTTCATGTAAATTCCTTTTCTGTTTACTTACCTTCATGAATAGACTACTAATATCATGTAACATGATAATTTGAGTTATGTAGGCTACAGTAGATCGTTTTAATAGTTCTTGCAATCGTAGACTATGGCAATGTGAACTTGGCCTGAAAGTGACCCCACTGTTGTTATTTTGTAGTATTGCAGGGTTTGTCAACCTGGGGTACATTCACTCCTGGGGGACCCTGGTCCAGCCTGGTTAACCACCCTGATTACTACATTCACCATTCTATTTCACTTCACATACAATGGTGAATAAAGCAATCAGGCTGTTTCCACCAGGCTAACCCTGGTCTATTATCAGGATGTACTTGGGAAGATTCATAAGAGGATGAGCTTTATAATGCAGAAAAGTATTTTCGGATATTTAAGTCATTACTGTATACTAATAGTATTTATAGTTGCATATGAGGGGGTGCTTTGGGAAGAGCAGAATATGTGATTGGGGGGTTCAGTAAGCAAAAAAGGTTGAGAACTACTGGTGTAGGCTACTGCCACAAGGCTCAATGGAATACTGCAGAAGCAACTTATAATTGAATCAATTAGATGTTTGCTCAGATATCCTCCTCTCACGTAGCCTACTGCACTGAACTGTGTTACATTCTGAGTTCAATGGAAATCTAGCAGCATGTGATGCAACGTATGCTCTGTGTTTGTCTAATGAAACATTTACTAACTAAAAGGGATACAAACAATGCAATATTACAATCGTTAAAAATAGCACAACTGCTAATATTTTACCAGGGCACCTGTTAGCAAAGTTTTTCTCAACTACACAATGTACATCACATCATGTCACACCCTGATCTGTTTCGCCTGTCCAGGTGTCACTTATTATTCCCAGTGTATATATCCCTGTGTTTCCTGTCTCTCTGTGCCAGTTCGTCTTGTATGTTTTTCAAGTCAACCAGCGTGTTTTCCCATACTCCTTTTTCTATTCTCTTTTTGCTAGTCCTCCCGGATTTGAACCTTGCCTGTTTTCTGGACTCCATTCCCGCCTGCCTGACCATTCTGCCTGCCCTGATCTCGAGCCTGCCTGCCACTCTGTACCCCTGGAACTCTGAACTGGTTTTGACCTTTTGCCTGTCCACGACCATTCTCTTGCATACCGCTTTTGGATTGTTAATAAACATCTTGGACTCTAACCATCTCGCCTCCTGTGTCTGCATCTGGGTCTCGCCTTGTGCCCTTATACATCAATGGAGTTGAGCGGAGACGGGATTTCAACTAATTTTGTTCACTGGGTAGGCACATTTGCCTACAGAAAACATTTTGCTCCTCTCTACAGCATTTCTGACAGGAATTTAGGCTTTGAAGTACGCCTACATGCACTTACACAGTAATTCTCAGGGATAATGTTTTCAGAGTTGCACTTCTGGTCATCATACATTAAGTAAAACCGACTGAAAGGTGTTGTAATTAATAAACTGGTTTGTAGCAGGACAACTCTATAGTAGGATGCCAGTGTTCATGGCTCTAATAAATCCATTTGGCCCCAGCAACTTTGTCCTGCTACAAACCAGTTTACAATAAGGAGTCCTTAACCTACTTTTATTTTTTACAAGTACCTCTGGTATATGACCTTGAGGAAGCATCATTCTGATTCATACAGTACCAGTCAAAAGTTTTAGAACACCTACTCATTCAAGGTTCTCATTATTTTGACTATTTTCTACATTGTAGAATAATAGTGAAGACATCAAAACTATAAAATAACACATGTAGTAACCAAATTGTTAAACAAATCAAAATATTTTTTATATTTGAGATTCTTCAAATAGCCACTCTTTGCCTTGATGACAGCTTTGCACACTCTTGGCATTCTCTCAACCAGCTTTATGCGGTAGTCGCCTGGAATGCATTTCAATTAACAGGTGTGCCTTAAGTTAATTTGTGGAATTTCTTTCCTTCTTAATGCGTTTGAGCCAATCAGTTGTGTTGTGACAAGGTAAGGTGGGTATACAGAAGATAGCCCTATTTGGTAAAAGACCACGTCCATTTTATGGCAAGAATAGCTCAAATAAGTAAAGAGAAATGACAGTCTATCATTACTTTAAGACATGAAGATCAGTCAATCCTGAAAATGTCAAGAAATTTGAAAGTTTCTTCAAGTGCAGTCGCAAAAACCATCAAGCGCCATGATGAAACTGGCTCTCATGAGGATCGCCACAGGAATGGAAGACCCAGAGTTACCTCTGCTGCAGAGGATAAGTTCATTAGAGTTACCAGCCTCAGAAATTGCAGTCCAAATAAATGCTTCACAGAGTTCAAGTAACAGACACGTCTCAACATCAACTGTTCAGAGGAGACTGCGTGAATCAGGCCTTCATGGTCGAATTGCTGCAAAGAAACCACTACTAAAGGACACAAATAAGAAAAACAAACTTGCTTGGGCCAAGAAACATGAGCAATGGACATTTTGACCGGTGGAAATTTGTCCTTTGGTCTGTGGTCCAAATTGGAGATTTTTGGTTCGAACCGCCGTGTCTTTGTGAGACGCGGTGTGGGTGAACGGATGATCTCCGCATGTGTATTTCCCACCGTAAAGCATGGAGGAGGTGTTATGGTGCTTTGCTGGTGACACTGTCTGTGATTTATTTAGCATTCAATGCACACTTAACCAGCATGATTACCACAGCATGCTGCAGTGATACGCCATCCCATCTGGTTTGGGCTTAGTGGGACAATGACCCAACACACCTCAAGGCTGTGTAAGGGCTATTTTACCAAGAAGGAGAGTGATGGAGTGCTGCATCAGATGACCTGGCCTCCACAACCCCCCGACACCTATCCCTGTTACTTCAATTGTTTTGTGCATCCCCCCCAAAATTACAAAATTAACTAAATTAAAACCAAAAAAGTTATTAAATAGCTGAGAAGTTTCTGGCCTGGTCGGTGCTGCTTTTTTGATTGCACACCAGATTGAAAAGTACTGGGGCAAATGCTGTCTCGCCACACATTTTCCGGCAGCTCCTTCCATCCCTGTTTTCTCCAAGCTATATTTTCTATTGAACTCCAAGAGAAATTTCTGTACCTTTCCATGAGGTCACACCCCCAGCTCTCCCCAACCCTAAAGTGTTGCCTTGAGCAACCAACGCCATATAACCTTGTAAATGAACTGTATTAGTCTGCCCTGTATTGACATTTTTCGTATTTCCAATGACCCACAGTTACATAGCTATTGTTTGTGGTGACAGTGGTTACGAGTGCAGCGATCACATTGTTAGGCACATCTCTCTTCTATCAACTGTTTTGGGTCATTGTTTTTTTGGTCTTTCAGTTGTTTCTGTCCGGGGATAGAATCAGGGTAAAAGTGCTAAACACTAAATATGTTTCAGTAAGTTTAAGCTGTTGTTAATCATCTGTCAAATCATTCCAATTGTACAGAGTAGGCTCCCTCCTCCTTATCAATGCTGATCTTAGCCCTCCATGACTATACTCAATGGTCCATAAAACTCTTATTTCATTTGACTTTGCACTCTCTTGTACTACAGTAGTGAAATTCCTTAGATCACATAAAGGGGAAAAATAGCCATGCAGAATATGGTTGCAAAGTTGGTGTCCAATGTACTACCACATACTCACATACATAAGATTAAATACAGAGAAGCATAGTATGTATGTCAAGCCTGGGGTATTTCTTAGCTTTATGGTTAATGGCATTTCATTGATGTTAATCTCTAATTCATTTGATATATCATCATTATGTATTCTCTCCTCGGTTTCATTTGTGTAATTTGGGGGCCAATGGTGTATGTAAAAGTATATTATTATTACATATAACTTGTTTTGTCTCGTGAATTCCACATTTCTATTGGGATTGCATTGTATTAATCTAAGTTGCCATTGTTGTATAATTATGGTGTGTTTATATGTTTTCATACATTTGTAATTTTCACATGTGGATGACGCTGGAGAGACGAAGCAGGTACGGGGAGTAAAACATTTAATAATAACGGACATGGCACGAGACAGGAACAGCGTCAGCAAAAGTAATACAGGCAAAAAACAATCAATGCAGCAGCGGGGAACAGAGCTGGGGAACAGAGCTGGGGAACAGACAAATATAGGGGAGGAAATAACAGGTAGCGGGGAACAGAGCTGGGGAACTGACAAATATAGGGGAGGAAATAACAGGTAGCGGGAACAGAGCTGGGGAACTGACAAATATAGGGAGGAAATAACAGGTAGCGGGGAACAGAGCTGGGGAACTGACAAATATAGGGGAGGAAATAACAGGTAGCGGGGAACAGAGCTGGGGAACTGACAAATATAGGGGAGGAAATAACAGGTAGCGGGGAACAGAGCTGGGGAACTGACAAATATAGGGGAGGAAATAACAGGTAGCGGGGAACAGAGCTGGGGAACTGACAAATATAGGGGAGGAAATAACAGGTGAGTCCAGGTGAGTCCAATAACGCTGATGCGAGTGACGAGGAAGGGCAGGTGTGAGTGATGGATGGCAGGAGCGTGTGATGCAGGGTAATCTGGCGCCCTCAAGCTCCAGGGGAAGGGAAGAGCGGGAGCAGATGGGACAGTAATGTTCCACAACATGTTATGTCCAGGTACAGGTAGATTGTCATGGGCTAATCAAAGATGGCGGATAAATGAAGATAGTTCACTCAGGCTGTTTACCATTTGTTTTTAAATTCCTGTCTACTTAAGGGGGTGGCTCTCCCATAGTGATAGCAGCTAGGTCTGGTCTTCTTAGTTCATTAACTTCCATTGAAACAGAAAGAAATGTTCGTCCGTGACCTGTGTGTGCGCCAAGAGATCTCTCTGCCGTGAGAAGGAAACCTTTACATGCTGGTGGGAGCCTGGTTTTGATTATCCACCACCCACCACCTCTACTAACAGAAAGAAGAGTTAGTAGCACACAGTTGTGTCCACTGTTGATTTGTAGGTCTAGAGTCAAGATCACTCTTCATTTAATTAAATGTAGTGGCTGCTTATCTTTGTCCTATTTCATGTACAATTGTGTATTAATTCACGTGTGAATTTGGAAATATGTTTTTTGCATATCCCAACTCCACCTGAGACACACTCGGAGAGTGATTATATGGTGGTAGTCATAGTTACCCAGCTTCAACAATATTGATATGTGTTTAAGCTCTCCTGTGTCAGCAAAGCAATTCACTTTTTGTCCTGAATACCAAGTGTTATGTTTGGGGAAAATCCAATACAACCCACTACTGAGTACCGCTCTCCATATTTTCAAACATTGTAGTGGCTGCATCATTATATGGTTATGCTTATAATCATTAAGGACTGGGGAGTATTCAATTGGTAATAAAACATTAAATCACAGAAAGATTTTGTGGAAGTAAAGAAAAGTCAACAGTTAATCCAAGCTAGGGAACAATAATCAACACAGTCCATATTTCTAGATAGCTATGGTCCTAACTGATACTCACCCTTTTCAGTGGTGTGGGTTTCTTGGCTTTTGGAACCTCTCTCTGCTTACTCTTCTTTACCAGTGGACAGGTCGAGTCCAAGAGGTTGTGGCCTATTTTATCCTGTAGCCATGGCTTCTTCGGGATTAGTGGGTTCTTAGGCCCGACAAGTAGCGACCCACACAACATACATAGTAGCAAGCGTTGAAGATGTGGATTGACTTAAAAACCTATAGAAGAATCTTAAAATTAATTCTAAAACTCACAGGCAGCCAGTGCACAGACATTAAAACCGGTGTAATGTGTGCTCTCTGTCTGGTCTTGGTCAGTACCCATGCTGCAGCATTCTGTATGTTTTGCAGTTGACCAATGGATTTCTTGGGTAGACCAGACAGGAGAGCACTACAGTAGTCAAGCCTGCTTGTAATGAAAGCCTGGAGGAGTTTCTTAGTATCAGCCTGAAAGAGAAACCGCACCTTGGCAATGTTCCTCAGGTGCTAAAATTGTATTTTGGTCACATTCCTAATGTGTGATTCGAAATTGAATTCAGAATCTAAAATAAAACACCAGGTAAAACACCTAGGTGTTATCTTTATTGTCCATTCATGAAAATGTGTGGCTAGATTCTCTCTCTGTGCTTTGCCTCCAACAATAAGTACCTCGGCCTTGTCTTGATTTAGCTGGAGGAAGTCATCCAAGTATTTAAATCTCTAATACGGTCTAATAATTAATCCGTGGAGCCAAAATCTTCTGTTAACACAGAAATGTAAAATCGTGTACTGTCTGCGTAGCAGTGAAAATCAATTCTGTGCTTTCTGATAACGCTGCCAAGAGGTAACATATAAACTGAAGAGTACCGGACCCAAAATCGAACCTGTTGGAACACCACGTGATATGAGTTATGTTCAACAATATGTGTAGCAATAATATTATCATCAGTGCTACTTCATTTCAAAGTGCCATGTATAAAGCAAAAGACACTGACAGATTTGTATTTTTTTTCTGCTGTACAACCTGAGAGGATGACTGGTTTGGCGTCCTGCTTGTCTTTATGAGTTTGCTGTTTAGTCTCCAGATCCGCCAGCATGTTCCCATTGTCCAGCTGCACAGGGACTTTGCTCTTCTCCCCACTGGTCTTCTCAGCTTTCTAATGACAAGGATTTATCATTCACAAGGATGACCAGTTGGACAAAGTTACACAAAAATGAAGCAGGTTGACTTTTTGGCCATATTACTCCTTTTTAGGTAATTTAGTCTTCTAACATCATGAACAACTTCTGTACAGAATAAGCCATTCTGAGTCAGATTTCAGTATTTTCCTAATCATCAAAGTACCCATCATTGTCTTGCTATTGTCTGTTAAATATTACAGTAAGTGATGTTCAGTGCTGAGTAGGGTTGGGCAGTATCCAGATGTTCATACTGTCATACCGTTTCTGTACCATACCAGGGTATTACCGGAATTGCACACAATAATAAATTACGCACAAAACAATTTAGGCAACAGGGATCTTGATCCAGGAGGGGGATTGAATCTCTCTGCTGTAACCAAGAAGCTTGATCTTGACATCTAACCACTTAGCTAGCAAAACAAATTCATAGCTTGATCTTCAGATCCATTACATTACACAGAGTCATTGGATGAAGACGTATTCAGTAGGGAGGAGTTTTGTTAAGAGCCGAAACGCTCGGTCTGAAAATTAACACGCATCGCTTGTGGTAAGGTTTTGGAAGCATAAGGACCTCATCTCCCAGTTTCGGCGAGAAATTATAAAAAAATAAAATAAAAAAAAACGTTAAATTGATGCACACCTTTATAGAGTTAGGGTTCCCACACGGCCATATTTCCACGTTACAGTGCTTGTTTACGGAAAACAGACGGAAGACAGAGTGGGCTACCTGTGATAATTAGCTATCTGCATCTCCGACAAACGTGTTGTCACTGAAAAATAAATTAGAATTGATTAAAACGGTGTACAGTAAGTGTGTATTTTGCGTTTGTGAAATTATTTTGATGTGATATGAAGGTAGATGGATTTATGTTTCTAGAACTCTACCGCAATTGAGAATCAATTCACGTTTAGATGGAGTAATTGGCCGTTTTGGCTTCAAGAGCCAATTAGCCCTTTAAACAGAACATATAAGGCCCCTGCGATACCCCGAGAAATAAGCTTTTTGTGCGTATGGAACATTTATGGGATATTTTATTTCAACTCATGAAACCAACATTACATACACACACGTAGACAGCACCATTCAAAAGTTTGGATTTATCTTTATTTTTTACTATTTTCTACATTGTAGAATAATAGTGAAGACCTCAAAACTATGAAATAACACATATGGAATAATGTAGTAACCAAAAAAAAGCATTAAACAAATCAAAATATATTTTATATTTGAGATTCTTCAAAGTAGCCACAGCTTATTTTACATCCCTGTTAGTTAGCATTTCTTCTTTGCCAAGATAATTCATACACCTGACAGGTGTGGCATACAGTGGCTTGCGAATGTTTTCACCCCCCTCTGAATTTTTCCTATTTTGTTGCCTTACAACCTGGAATTAAAATTGATTTGTTTTTGTATCATTTGATTTACACAACATGCCTACCACTTTGAAGATACAAAATATTTTTTATTGTGAAGCAAACAAGAAATCTGACCAAAATAAGCGTGCATAACTATTCACCCCCCAAAGTCAATACTTTGTAGAGCCACCTTTTGCAGCAATTACAGCTGCATGTCTCTTGGGGTATGTATCTATAAGCTTGGCACATCTAGCCACTGGGATTTTTGCCCATTCTTCAAGGCAAAACTGCTCCAGCGGGTTCCACTGTTATACAGCAATCTTTAAGTCATACCACAGATTCTCAATTGGATTGAGGTCTGGGCTTTGACTAGGCCATTCCAAGACATTTAAATGTTTCCCCTTAAACCACTCGAGTGTTGCTTTAGCAGTATGCTTAGGGTCATTGTCCTGCTGGAAGGTGAACCTCCGTCCCAGTCTCAAATCTCTGGAAGACTGAAACAGGTTTCCCTCAATAATTTCCCTGTATTTAGCGACCATCCATCATTCCTTCAATTTTGACCAGTTTCCCAGTCCCTGCAGATGAAAAACATCCCCATAGCATGATGCTGCCACCACCATGCTTTACTGTGGGGATGGCATTCTCGGAGTGATGAGAGGTGTTGGGTTTGCGCCAGACATAGCATTTTCCTTGATGGCCAAAAAGCTCAATTTTAGTCTCATCTGACCAGACTACCTTCTTCCATATGTTTGGGGAGTCTCCCACATGTCTTTTGGCGAACACCAAACATGTTTGCTTATTTTTTTCTTTAAGCAATGTCTTTTTTTCTGGACACTCTTCCGTAAAGCCCTGCTCTGTGGAGTGTACGGCTTAAAGTGGTCCTATGGACAGATACTCCAATCTCCGCTGTGGAGCTTTGCAGCTCCTTCAGGGTTATCTTTGGTCTTATTGTTGCCTCTCTGATTAATGCCCTCCTTGCCTGGTCCATGAGTTTTGGTGGGCGGCCCTGGCAGGTTTGTTGTGGTGCCATATTCTTTCCATTTTTTAATAATGGATTCATTAATTCTTTTAGTAACAGTATTTTTATTGAATTTCACAATTTTCACCCATATTAAAGAGATACAACAAACACAAAGCAAAAAAAAACAGCACTCACTTACACATACACACACACCATCTCCCCACTCGGCGCTTCTCTCACCACATCATTGCGTCTCTCAATACATGCATTTTAAACAAACATACAAACAGAAATTAAACCCCAAAAGAAGCTCAGTTTAAACCAAGAAGTTACAGTGAGGGAAAAAAGTATTTGATCCCCTGCTGATTTTGTACATTTGCCCACTGACAAAGAAATGATCAGTCTAAAATTTTAATGGTAGGTTTATTTGAACAGTGAAAGACAGAATAACAAAAAAAAAAATCCAGAAAAACACATGTGAACATTTTTATAAATTGACTTGCATTTTAATGAGGGAAATAAGTATTTGACCCCTCTGCAAAACATGACTTAGTACTTTTGGTGGCAAAACCCTTGTTGGCAATCACAGAGGTCAAACGTTTTTAATGGTAGGTTTATTTGAACAGTGAGACAGAACATTTTTATAAATTGATTTGCATTTTAATGAGAGGAATAAGTATTTGACTCCCTCTCAATCAGAAAGATTTCTGGCTCCCAGGTGTCTTTTATACAGGTAACCAGCTGAGATTAGGAGCACACTCTTAAAGGGAGTGCTCCTAATCTCAGTTTGATACCTGTATAAAAGACATCTGTCCACAGAAGCAATCAATCAAACTCTCCACCATGGCAAAGACTAAAGAGCTCTCCAAGGATGTCAGGGACAAGATTGTAGACCTACACAAGGCTGGAATGGACAACAAGACCGTCGCCAAGCAGCTTGTTGAGAAGGTGACAACAGTTGGTGCAATTATTCGCAAATGGAAGAAACACAAAAGAAATGTCAATATCACACCTCGTGGAGTTGCAATGATCATGAGAACGGTGAGGAATCAGCCCAGACCTACACAGGAGGATCTTGTCAATGACCTCAAGCCAGCTGGGACCATAGTCACCAAGAAAACAATTGGTAACACATTACGCTGTGAAGGACTGAAATCCTGCAGCGCCCGCAAGGTCCCCCTGCTCAAGAAAGCACATATACATGCCCGTCTGAAGTTTGCCAATGAACATCTGAATGATTCAGAGGACAACTGAGTGAAAGTGTTGTGGTCAGATGAGACCAAAATGGAGCTCTTTGGCATCAACTCAACTTGCCGTGTTTGGAGGAGAAGGAAAGGAGTGGCTCAAGAAGAAGCACATTAAGGTCCTGGATGGCCTAGCCAGTCTCCAGACCTTAATCCCATATAAAATCTGTGGAGGGAGCTGAAGGTTCAAGTTGCCAAACGTCATTAAGAGAATCCTTGCAGCATAATAGCTGATGCCTCATGTTCTAGATCATTTAGATAAGGTTCCCATACTTTGTAGAACTGATCTGTTTTAGAATGCAATGTACATGTCAGATATTCCAGTGGCACCCATTCAAATAGTATCTAATGCCAATCTTTAATAGAAGGAACCTTATCACTAATCCACTGTAAGAGGATGTTTTTCCTCGCTGCGAAGGTAAGGATGTTGTAAAGCCTCCTCTTACCCACCGAGGTAACATGCCTACTAGGGAGACCTAACAGTAAAGAATACTGGGTCCAATTTTAGATCAACCCCTAGGATCTTTTCAATTTCTTGCAGAACACCAGACCAGTATCTTTGTAGTTTGGAACATGACCAAAAACAGTGTGTTAGGGTGCCTGTATCAGTTTTACATTTAAGACACAGGAGAAGAGGAAGACGGGATAAAAGCATGTCTGCGGTTTGGGGATATATGCAATCTGTGTATTATTCTTAACTGGATTGCTCTAGTATGATTACATATAGATATTGTTTTTGCATATCTCCAAATGTCCTCCCACATCTCTTCATCAATAGTAACAGACAGTTCTTTCTCCCACACTTGTTTCACCCTCTGTGTGTCGACACCAGCAAAGGACCTTAAAGCATCATAAAACAGACATTTTCCTTTGTGGGGAAAAAAGCATTCTTTCAATGACAGACACATCAGGGTTGCCAATTAAGGTGGTGCTCTTCAAAATATGTCTTACTTGTAGAAAGAGGAAAAAGTCCTGCTTTGGGAGTCTGTTGAGAAATACAATCTCCTCAAATTACAAAATCTTATCAGCAAATAAATCACTTAGTATGCGTACGCCCTTATTAAGCCAAAAGTTAAAGCCAGCATCCAGCAATCCTGGCCCAAAATCTGGGTTGTTAAGAATTGGGGTAAGAGCAGAAGTTAGTTTGTACCTTCCCAAAAAACATTGCACTGACCTCCATACTTTGAGTGTGTTACGTGTAATGGGATTACTGCAGTGATCTTTTACAGACTTGAAACTTCTGAAAAATAAAAGATCCTGTAAGGGGTATTTTGAAAAATAAGTCTCAATGTCTAACCAAATAGAGGAGTCATCATTTGTGATCCAGTCAGAAATATAACATAGGTGGGCACACCACTGATAGAACATTATATTGGGCAGATCCAAGCCGCCCATAGAACTTGGCAACTGCAATATTGCCATCTTAAGTCTTGGCTTGCGTTTACTCCATATAAAAAGGAACTTAGCCATCCATTTAAAACTTTTATTACCTTATTGGAGAGTAATACTGGGATCATTTGGATTGGGTAAAGTAGTCTAGGTAAAATGTTCATTTTCAAGAGGGATATTCTACCCAACCGTGAAATCGGAAGAGAGTTCCAGTCCAGATCCTGTCTTATTGTATCAAACAAGGGAACAAAAATTGGCTTTGTACATTTGCTGTAATTTAGGAGTTACAAATATACCCAGATACGTAAAACCTGAGGGAGACCATTTAAAAGGAAAGGGGGGAGAAGTATTAGGTACAGAATGAAGGTTACCAAGTGGCATAGCCTCTGATTTAGTTACGTTAATCTTGTAGCCTGAGAATTCACTGAATAATTCAATAATATTAACAAGAGATGTAATTGAAGTCTCGGAGCTAGAGATGAATATCAGGACATCATCAGCATACAAGCTTATTTTATGGTGAACGTCACCAATGAGCAGCCCCTGTATAGCAGGCGTTACCCTGATGGCCTCGGCCAGTGGTTCCATAGCGAGTGCAAATAGGAGAGGGGACAAAGGACAGCCCTGCCTGGTACTTCTGTGTATAGAGAAGCTATTCGACCTTAGCCCGTTAGTAAGGACAGCAGCCTGAGGAGCATCATATAAAACTTTCACCCATTTTATAAAGTTGTCCCCTAGACCAAATTTAGTCAGAGCAAAGAATAGGTAAGACCACTCCACGCGGTCAAATGCTTTTTCAGCATCTAGGGAGGGCACAAGGCCATCCATAGCACTTCGTTGGTAGGCTTGAATTACATTAAGAAGCCGCCTGACATTGTTACATGACTTACGGCCCTTAATGAAGCCAGTTTGGTCTCCTTTCACAATTAGTGGCAGTGAGTTCTCTAGTCCTGTGGCTAGAATTGTAGAAAGCAATTTTCTATCCACATTCAGAAGGGAATGGGTCTATAAGAGGAACAAGACTCTGGGCATTTCCCCTTTTTGAGAATAAGTGATATGTTGGCTTCCCTCAGTGTTTGAGGGAGCTGGTCATTTGAAAATGAGTGGTAAACATATCACGCAATGGCTCAAGGATCAGGCCATGGAACTCCTTATAGAACTCACTACAAAACCCATCTGGTCCTGGGGCCCTACCATTTTGCAGATTCTTAATTGAGAACATTATCTCTTCCTCGGTAATAGGGGCATTAAGGAGAGATCTCTGTTCTTCGGAGATAGTGGGGAGCTCAATCTTAGAAAAGAAGTCCTCCATTAATTTGGGTGCGTCATTTGTCAGTTCTCAGGCATAAAGATTTGCATAAAATTTCTTAAATTAAGTCATTTATCAATTTATTTTCATATAATTGATTGCCATCAGAATCAGTAATAGTAGCAATTGACTGAGTCAGCTCTCTTTTTAGTTAGGTACGCCAAGTACTTTCCTGGTTTATCTCCATGTTCATATACCTTTTGCCTGACAAATCAAATTCTCTTTTCAGCGTCCTGTGTTAGGAGAGTCCAACGTTGATCTAAGGACTGATATTTCCTTTAATAGGGTAGGAGTGGGAGTTTTAATGTAGTCCTTCTCTTTAGTTCCTAATTCACCCTCTAAGGTTTTTTGCTTTTCACGCTTTTTCCGCCTCTTAGTGGCTGTGTATGACATAATCAGACCCCTGGCGTACGCTTTACAGGTTTCCCAAAGGAGCGAGGGGTTATCTGTTGATTGAGAGTTAGATAAAAATGCTTTAACTTCTTGCCGCACGGATCCCGTGAGCGGGATCATTTTCGATAAAAACAAAGCGCGGCAAATTCAAAATAAGAATTCGTAATATTTAACATTCATGGAAATACAAGTGTTGCACATGGTTACAAAGCTTATCATCTTGGTAATCTAAATCTGTTGTCAGATTTCAAAAAGGCTTCACGGCGAAAGCAAAACATTTGATTATCTGAGGTCAGCACCTCACAAAAATAGATTTTTCAACCAGCACTGGCGACACAAAATCACAAATTAAAGATATAAAACTCACTTACTATTTAAGATCTTCTGATGTTTCCAACCAGGAGGGTCTCAGCTACAAAACCGCTGTTCGTTTTGTGCGATAAAGTACATATTTATATCCGAAAAACACCGTTTAGACGGCGCTATTGAATTCAGAAATCCACAGGAAACACCTCCGTCAAAACGGCAACAGAAAAGTCAAAATTGCTCCCGGTAAACTTCGTCTATTTTTGTCAAACAAAGACTATATAATCCTTAGGTTGTCTAAAATGTTAAAAAAAAACAAAACTTCACGCGGAAACAACTATGTTCAATAGACAAGGAAAATTCCCTCGCGAGTGCTCTCCCCAGAACTCGCCCAAACACTGTTTTTCTTCCAGCTCACTCTTTCCTTCATGTGAAAAAACGTATTCATTTTTCAAAATACAAGCTTAAACCCATCAATAGTAGACTGTTACCATATAGGGGAAGCCATAGGAATAGGAAAATAGTGGATGGATTCAATGCTTTTCAAAATAAGAGCATGGGAGCAGAATCTTTTCTTTTTTTCTGGTTGGATTTCTTTCGTGTTTTCACCTGCCAAATCAGTTCTGTTATAGCCACAGACATAATTTTAAAGGTTTTGGAAAATTCAGAGTCTTTTCTATCCAAAGCTACTAAATGATATGCATATCCTAGCTTCTGGGCCTGAGTGACAGCCCGTTTACTTTGGGCATGTCAGACAGGCAGAAACTAGGAATTCTGCCCCCTAGCTGTAAGAGGTTAAACTCTGTAATAAAATATGATGTAAATGTATGGTCTTTAAGAATGGTTGTATTCAACCTCCAATGTCTTGACAGATTGGATGCCCCGTTGAGTTTAATGTCCAGGATCACCTCCGCATGATCAGATATGACTATGCTTCCTATCCCAGCAGATAAAACAGACTGTTAAGACGTCCTGGGAATAAAAAAGTAATCTATTCTAGTCTGACATCCATGAGGTGCAGAGAAAAAGGTGAACTCTCTGTTGGAGGGATGAAAGGTTCTCCAAACATCAGCATACCCCAGATCATCACAAATAGCTTTAAGTGACTTAGCTTGAGGAGAGAGTGAAGCTATACGGCTGGGAAATTTGTCAATAAGGGGGTTCAACAAACCGTTAAAATCTCCTCCAACCACTGCAGTGTCTAGGTTTAGTTCTGAAAAGTCTAGAAATACCTTAGTGAGGAAATCAAGGGGGTGGGCAGGGGGAAGTAAATATTAATTATGGAAATGTTCTGCCCTTGTCAAGTACCATTAATTATAACAAAACGACCAAATTTATCTTTCACACAATTCAACGCCTTAAGTGGTAGGTTCTTTTTCACAAGAATTGCTACACCTCTACTTCTGGATGTAAATGAGAAAAAACACTTGACCAAACCCCCCTTGTTGCAATTTCAGATGATCCTTATCATCCAAATGAGTTTCTTGCAACAGAGCAATATCAATATTTTCTTTTTTCAAAAAAGACAGTACCTTCTTCCTTTTAATGGGGTTATGGCTCCCTCTAATGTTCCATGTACATACACGCAGTCTGTTACCTGCCATTGCACTTTGACCAACCAATATCCAGACTGAATCCTACTGTAATGATGGGGTGGTACCTTTTCCCATGTGTTGAACTCTCCTCATTCTCACCGAGCGTAAACAAACGATATAAACCCTGAACCTGAACTATAATAAACCCAAAAATTAAACATGTAAAGATCCAAATGGTTTTTTTTCCACTAGCTAACACGCAGGGGATTTAGACTCTTAAGTCCGCATAGCCACTCTATAGCCTCATCATTATATATATGGAATTGAAACTCAATAGAAGATTGAGGCTCTTCCACCTAAAACCAAGCCTGGGCACCAATATAGATGCACACATATCTCAGTCTGAGCTACAGTGGCAGTTACTTTAGCAAGAAAAATAATAAAGATACGAATATTACCGAACAGGAGCACGTGAGAACTCACACCACTGCTTCATGATCAGATTCAAATAAAAAAGTTATGCAATGCTGCGGAGGTGCAGCTTACAGTTATTTACCCGAGAGAGTCAATAAACGCAGCAGCCTCTTCAGGTATGTAGAGTTTTTTTAGGCGATCCGTTGACCATAATCTTCCATGTGGCCGGGTACAGCAGTGCGTAGTCCATCTCCATTCTCTTGAGTTGAGCCTTCACCTCATCAAACGCTTTGCGTCTTCGTACAACCGCTGTGGAATAATCATTGAAGAATGAGACCGTTGGACCTTGACTACCGTCAGAACCGATGCTTCTAGCCGCATCCATGACGCGCTGCTTGTCGGTGAAGTTGTGGAACTTTATAACCACTGGCCGTGGGCACTGGTTGGGACCGGGTATCGGTGCTTGAGAGCGATGGGCTCTGTCCAGCTTCACATGACCAGCCTTAGTGTCCATTTGTAGGTAGCCAGGGATCCATTCCTCAAAGAAATTTACTGAACGTGTCCCTTCAGAATTTTCCGGGAGTCCCACAACGCGGATATTGCATCTGCGTCTTCGATTATCCAAGTCGTCAATGTGCTCCGCCATTTCGCGCACCCGTTTCTCAAGTGCCTTTATCTTCGTGTCCATTGACGTAGTTGAAGTTTCCACAGTAGCAATTCATCCTTCCACCTCATCCACACACTTGACAACCCTCTGAATTTCAGCTGAATGGCCTGCTATTTCTTCCAAGACCGTTCCTATCTTAACATCGATCCCTTTAGTAATGTTATCCGTCAACCTTTGAATCACCAGGTCCATTGTGCCTGGATCCGCAGTAGTGTTAGCTTCGCCAACGTTAGCTAGCTCCTCCTGCACATCTACAGGGATGATGGTTTTTGTCAAGTTCTTAGTAGTTCTGCTGGGCATGTTGTCGGACATTTTTGAGAAATAGCCGTCAAGATTCATTGTAGGATAACTTATTTAGCAAATTCTACCACTTTTTCAAGCTAAACGATTAAGGTAAAAAGAGACATTTACGAATGCCACGAGAGCTCGGTGAAACACAGTTCTCTTTTGTCCCCCTCCTTTAATAATGGATTTAATGGTGCTCCGTGGGATGTTCAACGTTTCAGATATGCCCTGATCTGTAATTCTCCACAACTTTGTCCCTGACCTGTTTGGAGAGCTCATTGGTCTTCATGGTGCCCCTTGCTTAGTGGTGTTGCAGACTCTGGGGCCTTTTAGTTAGAATAGGTATGTATATATATATATATATATATATATATACTGAGATCATGTGACAGATCATGTAACACAGGTGGACTTTATTTAACTAATAGTGTGACTTCTGAAGGTAATTGGTTGCACCAGATCTTATTTAGGGATTTCATAGCAAAGGGGGTGAATAAATATGCACACACCACTTTTCTGTTTTTTTTTTCATTTCACTTCACCAATTTGGACTATTTTGTGTATGTTCATTACATGGAATCCAAATAAAAATCTATTTAAATTACAGGTTGTAATACAACAAAATAGAAAAACGTCAAGGGGGATGAATACTTTTGCAAGGCACTGTATCAAGAAGCTGATTAAACAGAATGATCATTACACAGGTGCACCTTGTGCTGGGGTCAATAAAAGTCCACAAAAATGTGCAGTTTTGTAACACAACACAATGCCACAGATGTCGCAGGTTGAAGGATTGTGCAATTGGCATGCTGACTGCAGGAATGTCCACCAGAGCTGTTGCCAGAAAATGGAATGTTAATTTCTCTACCATAAGCCTCCTCCAACGTCGTTTTAGAGAATCTGGCAGTCCATCCAACCAGCCTCACAACCGCAGACCACATGCATGACGTGGTGTGGGCGAGCAGGTTGCTGATGTTAATGTTGTGAACAGAGTGCACCATGCTGGCGGTGGGGTTATGGTATGGGCAGGTATAAGCTACAGACAATGAACACAATTGTATTTTATCAATGGCAATTTGAATGCACAGAGATACTGTGACGAGATCCTGAGGCCTATTGTCGTGCCATTCATCTGCCATCACCTCATGCATGATAATGCACGGCCCCATGTCGCAATTCCTGGAAGCTGAAAATGTCCCAGTTCTTCCATGGCCTGCATACTCACCAGACACCCATTGAGCATGTTTGGGATGCTCTGGATCGACATGTACGACAGTGTGTTCCAGTTCCCGCCAATATCCAGCAACTTCGCACAGCCATTGAAGAGGAGTGAGACAACATTGCACAGGCTACAATCAACAGCCTGATCAACTCAAATAAAATAAAATGTTACTGGTCATACACATGGTTAGCAGATGTTAATGCAAGTGTAGCGAAATGCTTGTGCTTCTAGTTCTGACCGTGCAGTAATATCTAACAAGTAATCGAACATTTTCACAACTACCCTATACACACAAGTGTAAAGGAATGAATAAGAATATGTACATATAAATATATGGATGAGCGATGGCCGTGAGGCATAGGCAAGATGCAGTAGATGGTATATATATATGAGATGAGTAATGTAGGGTATGTAAACATTATATAAAGTGGCATTGTTTAAAGTGACTAGTGATACATTTATTACATCCAATTTTTTATTATTAAAGTGAATAGAGATTTGAGTCAGTATGTTGGCAGCAGCCACTCAATGTTAGTGATGGCTTTTTAACAGTCTGATGGCCTTGAGATAGAAGCTGTTTTTTGGTCTCTCGGTCCCAGCTTTGATGCACCTGTACTGACCTCACCTTCTGGATGATAGCGGGGTGAACAGGCAGTGGCTCGAGTGGTTATTGTCCTTGATGATCTTTTTGGCCTTCCTGTGACATCGGGTGGTGTAGGTGTCCTGGAGGGCAGGTAGTTTGCCCCCGTTGATGCGTTGTGCAGACCTCACTACCCTCTGGAGAGCCTTACGGTTGTGGGCGGAGCAGTTGCCATACCAGGCGGTGATACAGCCCTACAGGATGCTCTCGATTGTGGATCTGTAAAAGTTTGTGAGTGTTTTCGGTGACAAGCCAAATTTCTTCAGCCTCCTGAGGTTTAAGAGGCGCTGTTGCACCTTCTTCACCACGCTGTCTGTGTGGGTGGACCATTTCAGTTTGTCCGTGATGTGTACGCCGAGGAACTTAAAACTTTCCACCTTCTCCACTACTATCCCGTTGATGTGGATAGGGGGGTGCTCCCTGTCACGATCTTCTTTAGTGACGGACCAAGGCGCAGCGAGGTATCCAGTATACATACTTTATTTACGTAACTGGCAAAACAATAAACAAGCAAAGTTCGTAACACCGGTGTGGCTAAAAATGCACACACCACTAAACATACTATTTCAAAACAATGACCCACAAAACCCTATTGAAAACCACAAACATATATATGGTTCCCAATTAGAGGTAACGACAATCAGCTGCCTCTAATTGGGAACCATTTCCCCAACATAGAAATACAAAACCTAGAACACCAAACCCTCCTAAACAAAAGACAAACTAAACACCAGCCTGCTAACCCAGGCCTGGACGTGACATTACCCCCAAAGGCGCGGACTCTGACCGTGACAAAAAGTCCATGGGGTCCTCGGTGGGTCTCCTTGTCCTAGGTGGCGGCTCCGGTGCCGGCCGTGCTGGCCCGAGATCATGCACCGGAGGCCCGGGCTAGAAGCCGAACAGTTCGCACTAAGCTCGATGCTCACAGGGGACCTGATGCGTGAAGCAGGGACAAGCTGTGCTGGACTCACGGCGCACTGGGACTCTGGTGCGGGAGTAGGAACGGGCCGTGCTGGACTCACGAAGCGCACTGGGACTCTGGTGCGGGAGCAGGAACGGGCCGTGCTGGACTCACGAAGCGCACTGGAACTCTGGTGCGGGGAGCAGGAACGTGCCGTGTTGGACTCACGATGCGCACTGGGACTCTGGTGCGGGGAGCAGGAACGGGCCGTGCTGGACTCACGATGCGCACTGGGAGTCTGGTGCGGGGAGCGGGAACAGGCCTTGCTGGGCTCACGATGCGCACTGGGACTCTGGTGCGGGGAGCGGGAACAGGCCATGCTGGGCTCACGATGCGCACTGGGACTCTGGTGCAGGGAGCGGGAACAGGCCGTGCTGGGCTCACGACGCGCGCAGGGATCCTGGAGCGTGAAACAGGGACAGGACGTGCTGGACCCACGACGTGCACAGGGATCCTGGTGCGTGGAACAGGGACAGTACGTGCTGGGCCCACGACGCGCACAGGGATCCTGGAGCGTGAAACAGGGACAGGACGTGCTGGACCCACGACGAGCACAGGAGACCTGGATCGCAGAGCAGGCACCATCCTACCAGGCTGCACACTCACCCTAGCCTCACAGAGGAGGGGAGCTGGAATGTCGCGCACCGGGCTCTGGGCGCGAACCGGAGACACCGCACACAGAGCCGGCGCAGGATATTTAGGTCCAAGTAGGTGCACTGGAGACCTAGATCGCAGAGCCGGCACCATCCTTCCAGGCTGCACACTCACCCTAGCCTCACAGATGAGGGGAGCTGGAATGTTGCGCACCGGGCTGTGGGCACGAACCGGAGACACCGCAAACAGAGCCGGCGCAGGATATCCTGGCCCGAAGAGGCGCCCCGAAGACCAGGAGCGCTGAGCCAACACCCTCTTTCCTGGCTGCCAACTCCCCCTAGCACGACAGATGCGAGGAGCTGGCAAGTCGCAAGCACCGGTTGTGAACGCGCACTGGAGACCCCGTGCGCTTCACCGCATAACACGGTGTCTTACCAGTGCGACGCTCCCTCCGGAAAGCGCGAGGAGTTGGCTCAGGTCTCCAAACTGCACCAGCCAAACTCCCGTGTACCCCCAAAAAATTGGGGGCTGCCTCTCGGGCTTCCTCGCCAGGCGTGTTCCAGCATATTTCTCCCGATCGGGTGTCCATACACCATACTTCTCCTCATAATATCGCCGCTCAGCCTTCGCTGCTTCCAACTCCTCCTTTGGACGGCGATACTCCCCAGGCTGGGTCCAGGGTCCCTTTCCATCCAGAATTTCCTCCCAGGTCCAGAACTCCCGGGTTCTCTCGCTGCTTGGTCCTTTTTTGGTGGGTCATTCTGTCGCGATCTTCTATAGTGACGGCCAAGGCGCAGCGAGGTATCCAGTATACATACTTTATTTACGTAACTGGCAAAACAATAAACAAGCGAAGATAAACACCAACCTGCTAACCCAGGCCTGGATGTGACACTCCCTCTGCTGTTTCCTGAAGTTCACGATCATCTCCTTTGTTTTGTTGATGTTGAGTGTGAGGTTATTCTCCTGACACCACACTCCGAGGGCCCTCAACTCCTCCCTGTAGGCCGTCTCGTCGCTGTTGGCAATCAAGCCTACCACTGTAGTGTCGTCTGCAAACTTGATGATTGAGTTGGAGGCATACATGGCCACGCAGTCATGGGTGAACAGGGAGTACAGGAGAGGGCTGAGAACGCACCCTTGTGGGGCCCCAGTGTTGAGGATCAGCGAAGTGGAGATGTTGTTTCCTACCCTCACCACCTGGGGGCGGCCCATCAGAAAGTCCAGGACCCAGTTGCACAGGGCCGGGTACTATGGTGTTAAATGCTGAGCTGTAATCGATGAACAGCATTCTTACATAGGTATTGCTCTTGTCTAGATGGGTTAGGGCAGTGTGCAGTGTGATTGCGATTGCATCGTCTGTGGACCTATTGGGGCAGTAAGCAAATTGGAGTGGGTCTAGGGTGTCAGGTAGGGTGGAAGTGATATGATCCTTGACTAGTCTCTCAAAGCACTTCATGATGACGGAAGTGAGTGCTACGGGGTGATAGTCGTTTAGCTCAGTTACCTTAGTTTTCTTGGGAACAGGAACAATGGTGGCCCTCTTGAAGCATGTGGGAACAGCAGACTGGGATAGGGATTGATTGAATATGTCCGTAAGCACACCAGCCAGCTGGTCTGCGCATGCTCTGAGGACGCGGCTAGGGATGCCGTCTGGGCCGGCATCCTTGCGAGGGTTAGCATGTTTAAATGTTTTACTCACGTTGGTTGTGGTGAATGAGAGCCCGCAGGTTTTGGTAGCGGGCCGTGTCAGTGGCACAGTATTGTCCTCAAAGCGAGCAAAGAAGTTGTTTAGTTTGTCTGAGAGCAAGATGTCGGTGTCCGCAACGGGGCTGGTTTTCTTTTTGTAATCCGTGATTGACTGTAGACCCTGCCACATACGTCTCGTGTTTGAGCCGTTGAATTGCGACTCTACTTTGTCTCTATACTGATGCTTAGGTTGTTTGATTGCCTTGTGGAGGAAACAGCTACACTGTTTGTATTCGGTTTCCGGTCGCCTTGCCATGATTAAAAGCAGTGGTTCGCGCTTTCAGTTTTGTGCAAATGCTGCCATCAATCCATGGTTTCTGGTTGGGGAAGGTTTTCATAGTCACCGTGGGTACAACATCACCGATGCACTTGCTAATAATCTTGCTCACCAAATCAGCGTATACATCAATGTTGTTGTCTGAGGCTATCCGGAACATATCCCAGTCCACGTGATCGAAGCAATCTTGAAGCGTGGAATCAGATTGGTTGGACCAGCGTTGAACAGACCTGAGCACGGGCGTTTCCTGTTTTAGTTTCTGTCTATAGGCTGGGAGCAACAAAATGGAGTTGTGGTCAGATTTGCCTGTATGTGAAGGAGATGTGTTGTGCTGCATGAGGAAAATAGTGGTCACACCAGATACTGACTTGTTCTGATCCACACCCCTACACTTTTTTTAGGGTATCTGAGCAATGGATGCCTGTCTGTATTCCCAGTCATGTGAAATCCATAGATTAGGGCCTATTGAATTTATTTCAATTGACTGATTTCCTTATATGAATTGTAACTCAGTAAAATCTTTGAAATTGTTGCACGTTTTGTTTATATTTTTGTTCAGTGTGTATATACAGTGCATTCAGAAAGTCTTCAGTCCAATTGACTTTTTCCACATTTTATTCAAAAATTCATTAAATCGTTTTTTTCCCTCATCAATCTACAATAAAATACCCCATAACAAATCAAAAACAATGTTTGCAAAAAATCTAAAACTTAAATATCATATTTACATAAGTATTCAGACCCTTTACTCAGTACTTTGTTGAAGCACCTTTGGCAACGATTACAGCCTCGAGTCTTCTTGGGTATGACGCTACAAGCCTGGCACTACTGTATTTGGGGAGTTTCTCCCATTCATCTTTGCAGATCCTCTCAAATTCTGTCAGGTTGGATGGGGAGATGTCGCTGCACAGATATTTTCAGGTCTTTCCAGAGATGTTCGGTCAGGTTCAAGTCCGGGCTCTGGCTGGCCCACTCAAGGACATTCAGAAACTTGTCCCCAAAGCCACTTCTGCGTTGTCTTGGCTATGTGCTTAGGGTAGTTGTCGCTGTTGGGAGGTGAACCTTCCCCCCAGTCTGAGTTCCTGAGCACTCTGGAGCAGGTTTTCATCAAGGATCTCGCTGTAGTTTGCTACGTTCATCTTTCCCTCGACCCTGACTAGTCTCCCAGTCCCTGCCACTGAAAAACATCCCCACAGAATGATGCTGCCACCACCATGCATCACGTAGAGATGGTGCCAGGTTTCCTCAAGACGTGACGCTTGGCATTCAGGCCAAAGCTCCACGGACAATTCCTTCGACCACTTGGCTTGGTTTGTGTAACCTAATCCAGTGATTGTCATGAATTTCGGGTTGGCAATTAGACTACAGTAGCCATTTTACTGTCAAAATAGGACTCCAGAATTTGTTTTTTGTTCAATAGAGATGAATTACATAAGTAATATCATAGGCTAATTCATTTGGGGTTCAACACCTGAGGAAGTGGAAACTCAAAACACATTTCCATTTGTTTTGTCTGTGTTTCCACACCTGGTTTCAATTCCCTCATTACATGTGTTGTATTTAAACCCTCTGTTCCCCCCCATGTCTTTGCGTGGGATTGTTCATAGTAGTGCTTGTGCACTTTATGTACTGGTGAGTTACGGGCTATTTTGTGCCCATTTTCTCTCGTGTTGTTTGTACCGTTGGGTTGTTTTAATAAAGGACTACGTTTTCTTACCCAGTTTTGCTCTCCTGCGCCTGACTTCTCTGCAACCAGTTACGCAACCCCTACATGTATATGCTCCTAGGAAAAGTCCATGTAATGTAACAACTCAAATCGTGCTCTTTAGTCTACAGTAGTAGCCAGCTGATGAAGCGGTTAGGCTAAAGATTGATTTTGAAAAATGTGATTAAAATGTATAAAACATAATTGCGAGAATGCATTACAAATCAAGGAATAACAAAAGTTGATTACCTACTTTACTTGTTCTGTTTTATTTCAGAAAACAAACATATGTTCCATTTCCCCAATCCTCCCTCACCTACCATGCATCAAACACCTCAAGGTAAGACACCCATGCATACCCCACAAGACAACAGACTATGGGAGGTGCACAGTACTACATAGAGCCATGACTACATGGAACTCTATTCCACATCAGGTAACTGATGCAAGCAGTATAATCAGATTTAAAAAATACACCTTATGGAACAGCAGGGACTGTGAAGCAACACAAACATAGGCACAGACATATGCATACACACACATGATCAAATACACACACGTACACATTTTGTGTAGATATGTGGTAGTGGAGTATGGACCTGAGGGCTTAGTGTGTTGTGAATTCTGTAACGAATGTACTGTAATGTTTTTAAAACTGTATAACTGCCTTAATTTTTCCATACCCTAGGAAGAGTAGCCACGCTACCTTGACAGCAGCTAATGGGGATCCATAATAAATACAAAAAATACAATACAAAGTTTTCAATACATTTTACAATTACATTATATATTTTTTTATATCAGCATAAAGTGACATTTGGAGCACTCTCAGCAAGACAAGGAAGCGGTCCTGGGAAAAAAAGAGGTCTGCAGTAGTCCCTCACAGAGCCCTTCTTCACTAGCCCCATCAGCAGCACCGTGACCAGCAAGGTATATATTTCACTGACGATAGTGTTCACTCGTTTTGAGAGCCTCCCTTTTACGTCAAGGGCAGTCTTCTCTTTCAGTTCATGAGCATACTTGCAAACAAATATGCATATTTAGTAGGCTAAAGGCATTCTGAATTTTGATACATTTGAAGAGAGCCATAGGCTTGTATTTGAGGCGATAATCTGTACGGTGATAACATTGTATTTGCTTTGTGATTTGTCAAAAACGACATGTCAAGTCATGTGCTCCGGTTCTTGTAAACATTTTTACAAGCAGATAGATTTGAAATATGCTGAAAAGTGGCAATGGGCGCAGCAATCCTTGACTTTGTTTATTTGCGATTTATAGTGAAAGGCATTCTAGGATTAGGGAGTTTTCGCTTGTCAAACATACATTTGTTTATTAATGTTTTTATAGTGAATGGCATTCTTGGATCAAACATAAACAAAAATGGCTGCCATCATAAAGAATTTAAACAATATTACATTTCTCCCCAGAGATGTGGTGGTACATTGTAAACTAGTCTAGCTGTTAGGTCGCTAAATTATGTTTTTGTTTTTTTTGTCAGCGCAACCTATTATTTAGACTGGTTTATGGAATGAGTTTGGCTGTGGATGTGTTCCGTGTTATGCTTGGATGAAGTTTGCATATATCTTTTACAATATAAGGAATAAAGTTGTGAATACCTTTTTATTTTCCATCAGTACAAAACATACTTTCGATGCTTTAAAGACAACAATGCTATTTAGACTTGTTTGTTGCATCATATGTAGATGTTCTGTTGATACTGTTCTAATCATATATCTGCGATGGTATGCTGCAGTGACCACTCAACAATGATCACTAATATGTAATTGTATGCATCAAAAGGTTAAGTAATCTTCTGTCTTATGTTACGTTTGGTATGGTTACATATCATACTAATTTCAGTGTCCCGGATGTTATTTTACTATGTTATGTCTAGTCTATGAGACCAGGCTGAATGCCCAGCTATGAATACTAACTGGCTACTTGTATGAGAAAACTACTTTGTGTGAAGAAATGTATTAAATAAAGGTTGAGTGTGATGTCAATGCAGATTTACAGGCGCTGTTGCCCCTCCTCAATTCCCCCCATCCATTGCACATAGTTAGGCTAACAAGTAATAATACATTTTGTTCTCTGAAAATGATGAGTAAAAATAATTCACACTCATTTTCAATACCTCACCTTGCTGAGCATTTTTCTAAAATGTTTTGAGTTGGGAGGGATCTTATACCATTCTTCCTTTCAGAATCCTTCCATATCCTTCGTCTGCGTTAATGGACTGCCCTCATCAATTCAAACCACAGCTTTTCAATGGGTTTCAAGTCCGGACACAGATGGCCATTGCAAAATGTTGATTTTGATGTGTGCTTGAGGTTATTGTCTTGCTGGATGATCCACGTGGCCAAATGTAAGCCTCCTAGCAGAGGCAATCATGGAACTGGGTAAAGTTCATGATGCCGTTGACCTTAACATGGGCCCCAGGACCAGCGGAAGCAAAATAGCCCAATAACATCAAAGATCCACCACCATATTCTACAGTAGGTATAGGGTTATTTTCTGCTCATGCATTCTAATTGACACCAAACCCACCACTGGGGTTTGTGGCCTAAGAGCTCTATTTTCATGTCATCCAACAAATGTAAATGCCTGGAGTTTGTAACAAACATTGTAACAAATTGGAACTGGTGGTTTGGTCCGATGAGAACACATGAGCAGCCAATAACCCCATACCTACTGTAAAATATGGTGGTATATCATTGCTGTTATGGGGCTATTTTGCTTCCACTTGTCAATTTTGACCACTACCTTTGAGCGTAAAAAATATTGATATATTTTAGCATACAATATTGCTCAGTATTTGATTTATTTATTTTATGCTCATTTTTGCTCATCTTTATCAAGGGTGTCAATCATTTCAGACCCCATTGTATTTACCAAAAACACCACTTCTTTCTCTAGATGAGACTAGGATTCTTTCATTGCTTTGTCCTCAGGAACAGCTAATATCCTTAAAACAAGGAAGTGTTTTCACAAATGTAATATCTATAAAACAATAGTTCTAGGATAGTCATTTATTACAAAAATGTTAAAAGACAACAGGATGAAAATATTAAGAAAGCACCAAAACGAATTTGTTGGAAATGTGAATAGTTGTCATACTGGGATAATACTTTACAACAATAGCTGCAGTGTCTTCTCAGTCTAGTTACAGGTGGAAGCCATACGCAACCGTTTCAATTGAAATTCACATAATCTCCTTGCTGTTAAAATCAGCATTTCTAAGCAGCAACACCCTCCATGTCAGTACACCCTTATCAGTTGCACCGACACACTGAGTTACAAGCCATGGCGCATCACATGTCGTTCCAGGTCAGTGCTGTTCATGAGAGTTCGGCCACAGAGCTTGCAAGAAAGCGCATTTTCATTTCTGGTCGATGGAATTATCCTCAGGGTAGCAGAGGCATCTATACTCAGGGTAGTGGAGGCATAGGATAGGAATGACAATAGAATAAGTAGCAGAGTTAAACAACTGACAGGGAACAAGAAACAGTTTGATCAATTGGATGTCAATAGTGTTATGTCAAAATGTACATACCTTTTGGTGCAGATGTGTCGCCATTTCCATGATCTTGCTTCTCGCCACTCATGAGTTTTTCAGACATCTCATTCTCTACAGACCCTTGCTCCTGTTTTGTATTGCACTCAGGTTTCAGACTGTCATTATTCACCACCACCTCCTCATGTTCCTGTTTCTCACTAGGATTCCTTTGTGTTTCCTTTTTGCCCTCTTCATTTTCAAGCACTGGCATTTCATGATAGTTGCAGGCTTCATTTTTAAGCACTGGCATTTCATGATATTGGTCGTTTTGTTCTCCTATGTCCATCTCTCCAGGTTCTCGGTTCTCTTCCTCACAGTCCATAAATTGTTCCTCTACCATCTCCTTGTCCTCATTCTCGAGCTCCCCATGGCATTCTTCATATTGTTCCTCCTTGTTCTCCTTATAACTAAAATCATGGCTCTCGTGGAATTCACTGCTTTGGGCACTGTTCTCTGACACCTCATTATCTCCATCTTTGTTAACCTCATCTTGTTGCCCTTGGTTCTCTTCACAGTCCATGGATTTTTCTTCTACGTTCCCTTTGTTCTCGTGTCCTTGAAATTCATATGTTTTGGGGGCAATGTTCTCCCCATTTTTCTCCAACCCTTTTTCCTCAATGGTATCCCCTTCTTTAAGCCCTTGCATTTCTTTAAGTCTTCTGTTAGTTTCTTCCCAGTCTTTCTCTGCTTCTTTTCCTAGCTTCTCTATGTTCTCTCCGTCGTCCTCCTCCAGCACCTGCTGCTTCTCACCATGTCTGTGGTTGGTTTCTTCCTTCTCTTTGTTTCTTAGCTTGTCAGCGTTCTCCCCCTCTTCCTCCAGCCCTCGTTTCTCACCATGCTTATTTTTTTCTTTTTTGTCTTCATTTCCTAATTCCTGGTCACATTTCTTTTCCTTTTCTCGGTTCACTCTGCCCAGTCTGGTCTCCAGTTCCTCCAGATGGACCTGTCCCACTAGCTCATGGTTCCTCACAACCTACAAGAGAGAACACAAGTCAGAAGACATTTACATCAGATAGAAGGACAAATGACTCAACAGAGAAGGGTTGACTATAGAACAAACTTTCAGAATTAGCATTAACAAAATAATGTGTAAGAATACTACTAGTTGTGACCTTTGATTGGCTATTTGTCAACATAACCACTGTCCATGTGTAGAGACACAGGCTCATCCAGAAACAACCCTGATCACCAAGGTACTGTGTCGCTCTGATGGGAGTGCAGGTGTAAGCAGTACGACAGAAAATCCCCCTAGTCTTTCAGAGGAAAAGTTGTGCAGCGGTCTAAGGCACTGCATCTCAGTGCAAGAGGCGTCACTACAGTCCCTGGTTCGAGTCCAGGCTGCATCACATCCGGCCCATGATTGGGAGTCCCATAGGGCAGCGCACAAAAAAGCAAAGTGGATACACAACCATATTACTTACACCTATGCAGTCCTCTCAGATCCTAAGGGTAGAAACACTAACCTGGTGCTTATCGCATAGGTGTGCTTCCAACTCGCTCAGCTGTGTGAAGTCAAAGTAGCACAGTCTGCATTTGTAAGGCTTGATATCGTCGTGCTTAACGAGCATGTGCAGATGCAGCTTCTCGTCACTGGAACTGGTGAAGGTGCACTTGTGGCAGCGAAACACGAGGCCCTGGAGATATCGCGATAGCCTTGGACGACGCACCTCTATCGGGGCCACCGGCTCCTCTGTTGTAACATGTAATAAAAACCAGGATCAGCGGCATAACATCGGGTATGATACTGATAAGTATCCCGACAGAATAGACAGCCAGATTAAGTGTCTCGTGAGTGTCATGGATGTATAAAGCATCATTTTGTAAAGTCATAATGGCATTTATTGTATTAATACCACAAAAATACCTACCACGATGGAGGATGATGTGGTCGATCATGCAGTTTTTGTTTTTGGTGTGGTAAAGACAGAGAGGGCAGCGTAGGTCCTTAGGAGCTTCTGTTGCGCTACTGGCATGTGCCGTCTCTATGTGCATATCCAACTTCTTCCTAATGTAAGCATTCAGAGAAAAACATGTTACAGTCATTTGGCAATACAGCATATTGAGGCTTAATAGATAGAAAATACTATGACCAAGAAGTGATCATTTAAAGAGGGGGTTAATTTAGCAACCCTCGTCACAGGTGCTACTTGTTCAATCACTACAATTAGTTTCTATATTCTTAGATATCCATAGCAGGAATGTGTATACTAAAGCACCAACTATGGCCCAGCAAAGTCAAGCATTGGCATTTGATCAGATTCTACCACTGAAAATAATATATTACCTGAAGCCCGTGAAAAAGGAGCAGTCCTTGCACCTCACCAGCCTTTTCCCATTGTGCCGATTTATGTAGTGCCGGCGCATACTCTTGATGTGCGTTGAGGTGTAGATACAAAACTCACAGACGAATAAGGCATCTTGAGTGGTCGTGGTGGCCTGTTGGGCTGGATGTCTGGAGGCCTGAGCCACCTGCCTGTAGTGGTTGAGCTGCCGCTGGACATCTGGGGGCTCCAAGTACACTGGTTCTGTAAGGGAAAGTACACTGGCTATTAGTACCACATTACATTCAGTCACTCAGCAGATGCCTTCTCTGATTTAAAGAAAAGGTAGGGGAGGTGTGCTAATGACAAAATACTTGAGGGGTCAATATGCAAGACAATCCAAAAATATTGATTGTCTTGTCTGTATGCTGCACAACACATTTGATAATTTATAGGAAAGGTTCTAAATCATGAAGTTTAATCATTAAAATTCAAACAATGAATGTAAAAGGGAGCACTTGCTTTCAGTGAGGTCTGTTTCCTCAGAATCATCAGACATGTGATAGCCTTCCTGCGGTTCTGGCAGGTTAGGGGCCTCTTCATTGGCCCTCAGGGTGTCCCTGTCCTGGCTACCAGTCATGGAGGAAGGACAATTCTTGGATGGGTACTCAGCTACTCCAGCAAGATTAAACAAGGAAACAGGTTTTTAAATGTTTTCTACAGCTTTTCGCTATTTCAATGTACATTTTATACAGTATCAAATTCTGTCAAATTAACAGATAGATATTTTTAAAAAATCTTTAAAATGTGGTGACATGACAAATAAAATCAAATTTTATTGGTCACATACACATATTTAGCAGATGTTATTGCAGGTGTAGCGAAATGCTTGTGTTCCTAGCTCCAACAGTGCAGTAGTATCTAACAATGCACAAATCTAAAAGTAAAATAATGGAATTAAGAAATACATAAATATTAGAACAAGCAATGTTGGAGTTGCATTGACTAAATACGGCAGAATAGAATACAGTATATACATATGAGAGGAATAAAGCAGTATGTAAACATTAATAAAGTGACTAGTGTTCCATTATTAAAGTGGACAGTGATTCTATGTCTATGTATATAGGGCAGCAGCCTCTAAGGTGCAGGGTTGAGTAGCCGGGTGGTAGCCGGCTATTGACAGTGTGCTATATTAGTAAGGCTGCCTCACCACCATGTACTTTGAGCAGGTGGTTCTTCAAGAGGCTCAAGATGGTAGTTCTGTACCGACAGAGCCCACAATGGAAGGGTTTGATGGTCCCGGGGCGATGTCTAATATGGCGGTCAAACCTAAGGAGACATTTGCAGACAAGCAGTCATTTCATAAATTGATTTATTCAGATGTTTAAGCAACTCTTTATGGTTATATAGAAACAATAAATAATGTTGTATTGTGGTACCTAAGAAGGTAACATTACAAGATAGTATGTGATTACAATATATTTCCTTACATCTGCTTCTGTTGATGAGGTACGTTGTCCAGCCGTTTGAGCGCTGCCGTAGCTGCATGGCTCCGCTCGTGTGAGCGTAAACCTTTCAAAGACATGAAAGTTCGCCCGCAGTGCTTGCACTCCTCTCCTGCTGACCCGCCCTCTGGTTCTGTTGTCGACGGGACAGGGGAAGGGGACCCCATTGGACCCATCCCTGTTGCAACAGATTCCACCTTTGTCACAATCCAATGACTGTCCGATTCCGCTGCTGTCAGAACATTGGGCAGTTCTTGTCTTTCATGCTGAAAGAGAAAGAAATGATTATGGTTGAGAATCACATCACAGGCTACACATGGGAAGACACAGATGTATTTTTCCAATGTTGTACAGTACTACCATCTGTCAAACAATCACAAGCCCATAGGTTTGCAGTTTACTGCATTATGTGCCACTTACCATAACAGACTTGGTCTTTATTGGTGGCTCACTAAGGTGTTGTTTCTTCTTTTGTCCATTTTCCAGCTTCTGAAACTCCTCATTATGATGGTCGAGATGGGAGCAGAGGTCCGCACTGCCCTGGATTTGGAGGTTACAGTATCCACATCTGTAGAACTCCGTGCCAATCTCTGAAGTCTTTGAAAGTACAGTGAAGTCCCGTTTGAAATCTTCGTTGTGGAAATTGGTGTAGTGGATACTTAGCAGGAGATTTGAATTGAAGAATAATTTCACACATTTCTTGCATTTAACTGGACGCAATGCACTGCCTTTCTCACATTGTGGATCAAATAATTTGCAGACAGGTTTCTGTTGCCTGTGGCGATTTCTGGGCTTGGGGGGAGAGTGCAGTGTGTTACTCGGTCGGAGTTCGCTAGATTTGCGCATGCTGTGAGAGACTCCTGGATGGCAAATCACATAATGGGAGACCATGCCTTTTTCACTAAGACATTGGAAAAAACAGAGAGAACAGTTTCTCTTCTCAACAGGTGATTTGGTTTCCTGACTCAAAGAAGCCGTATGGTCTGGTGAGGTTGGAGGAATGCGGTGAGGTCTGAATGCTGGAACAAAGTGGTTGTTGAAAGCAGCACTGTCATGTTGCCTCCTATAGTGGGCTGCAAGGTACTTACAAATCAAAGTCGTATACGAGCACAGTGCACACTTGTAGGAAAACTCTTTGTCCTCAATTGGACCCACTGTACTGTGGTTAATGCGAAGATGGCGGGCAAGACCCTTTTTAGTGGTGCAAAAGTACCTGCAAAGGTGGCACTTGACTATGATGGATTTCCTATTTTTTAAAATGGCAGCTTGGGCAATTGAGGTCTGGGAGCCTCTATATTTGGAGAGCAGCTGTTTTTTAATGGCAGCGGATTGTTTCAAGGCCGGTTTGAACATATTGGAGGCAGATCGTTTGTGATCCATCTCATAGTGAGCTTTCAACTTCTTGAATTTTGCATGGATGACTGGACACATATTGCACTGAAAGCCTGCCAATCCTATCCTCTTACCAGATCGGACTTTCACACATTCCTCTGGGTCACTGAAGTGTACAATTTCTTGTTCAAGTCTCTCAGTTCTGGCTTTGGTGGCTGGATGCCTCATCTGGCAGTGAGTTAGAACGCCATGAGGGCGAGAGTTCACATACGGACAGATTGAACACTTGAATACCAGAGTCCCATCACCTGTACTAGATTCAGGTGCCTTTTCATAAGTTGATGGATCATATTCCGGATGTTTCTTTCCACAATGAGTTAACATACCATGGAGGGTGTTGAACTCTCCGGAACAGACAGGGCACCTACATCGCTGGCTTGGCTTTGAGGTTTCATGAACATCAGGCTGTTCATGGACCTTCATATCATATTCTGGATGTTTCTTTCCACAATGAGTAAACATACCATGGAGGGTGTTGAACTCTCCAGAACAGACAGGGCACATATATGTCTCGCTTGACGTCGAGGTTTCATGAACATCAATCTGTTCAAGGACCCCTGGTTCTTGGGTCTGCCTACTACTAATGACATCTAACACAGATCCATCTTCCTTGACAGACCATGGATGGACTACACGGTAGTGGCTGCCGATACCCCCCACTGAAGTAGCCTTAAAAGAACATGCTCGGCATGGATAGACTTTTGTGTCACCTTCTCCGGACTGAAAAGATGGAGAGGTCTTCGGAACTTCCCCAAACCGGAGGGTAATATTTTCATGTTTAACATTGCTCTCTGTGTTAGGGTTAATTTTTTTAGCTTGAGAAGTCTTAGGGCCAACATGTAACCTCAGGATGATGGAATCAAGTCCAGTATTTTTATCTGGATGACGTTGCCGGTAGTGCCGAAGGAGTCCTTTCGCTTCAGTGTGTGAACAAACACACCACTCACAATGATAACCTGCTTGTAAATGGCCATCTTGGTAAGCCCAACGCATAATCGTTGTGATTGGGGCTTTCTCTTGGTGGTTATTCCTCAGATGCCTTTTCAAAAGATATATATGGGGAGTTATATAAGCGCATTTGCGGCATTTTAAGGACCTGAGTGGTGCAGCTTTCTGCGTGCGAGATTGTGAGGCTTTCATGGAGGACTTTTTAGGTTGTTGGGTTATTAATTTTTTATTTGGGCTGCGAACATTGGTGGTATACCGGACAACTTGATCCGCAGTAGCCGGCAGATCACTATGTCTTAATTTCTGATGATTCAAAACCCCCCTAACTGTGGGATTGTCATAGTCACAATGCTGGCAGTAAAACGACTTCCCCCTCTTCTTCTTGGGATGAGTTAAGGGTGTCTTCTCGTACTGGCTGGGATTTGCCCATAACCGTAGCAGTATATTCTAGGATTTGCTTAGCAGTTAGTTTCTTATCAAGGTGTCTTTTCCTTTGATGATTCAAAACCCCTATTACTGTTGGATTGCTATAGTTGCAAAGCTGACAGAAAAACATGTCTTCAACCTCATCCTTCAAAAGAGGACGAGACAAGATGTGAGGAGAGTTGGGTGAGTGGACTGCTTTTGACTGAGATTGTTTGGTTTTCCCTTGAACCACAACAGTATGCCTTAAGATCTGCGCAGCGTTTGTTTCGAGATCACCGTGCATTTTATTTTGATGGTTCAAAATTCCCCTTACTGTAGAATTGCTATAGTCACAATACTGGCAGAAGAACTTCTCTAATTCTTCTTGGAAAACATCAGATGTTAAGAATGATGAGTTAGGTGATTTGCCAGTTTGGGCCAAAATCATAGAAGCAGTATATTCAAGGATTTGTTTATGAGTTGCTTTAAGATCAGGGTGTCTTTTCCTTTGATGATCCATAACCCCACTCATGGTTGGATTGCTATAGTTGCAAAGCTGACAGAATAACACAGCCTCTTCCGTCACAAGAGGAAGAGGTAAGATGCGAGAAGAGTTAATTGAGTTGACTCTTTTAGACTCTTTTGATGTTTTCATTTGCCCTCGAACCTCAGCAGTATGCCTGAAGATGTCATCAGGAGTTGTTTTGAGTTGACCGTGTCTTCTCTTCTGATGATTAAAAATCCCTCTCATCGAGGCATCTCCATAGTTGCAAAACTGGCAGAAGAACAAGTTACCTGCCTCATTCCCAACATCAGATCTGAGGAGAGAGGAGTTAGGGGCCCCAAATCCAGCAGACTGAGATGTAGATGTTTGACTACGAAGCTCAGATGTATATTGAAGAATCTCATTAGTGGATATCTGAAGATAACGATGTCTTAATTTCTGATGATTCAAAACCCCTGCAACACTGGGGTTGCCATAGTTGCAGTACTGGCAAAAAAACAAATCAGCTACCTCATTCTCAACAGTGGATTTTAAAGAGGAGTTAGATGAGTCAAATCCAGTAAACTGAGGCTTTTCACATTGACCATCAACCTCAGCAGTATGCTTGACAACATTATCAGCAGTCACCTTGAGATGACTATGAGATGACTTCTGATGATTCAAAACCCCTCTCACATTGGGGCTGCTACGAATCACAGCAGTATGTTCAACTATATCTTCAGCAGTTGACTTACGAGTACTGTGTCTTAACTTCTGATGATCCATAATGCCTCTCACTGTGGGGTTACAATAGTCACAAAACTGGCAGAAATATGGACTCTCAATATCTGCCTGTGAAACATTGGATATGGGAGGGGATGTGTTCGGAGACTTAACTTCTGGAAATTTGAATGGCTTTAAAACATCTTCCTGTGCAACATCATTTTGGAGGGGAGTGCTAGGTGAGACTATTCCAATGCCCTGTGATGTTTTACTTTGACTACGAACCTCAGCAGTATGGAGGTGTATCTGCTCAACAGAAGCCTTGAGATCACGGTGTCTTGACCTTTGGTGATTCAACACCCCCCTCACTGTGAGGTTGCCATAGTTGCAATGCTGGCAGAAAAACATGTTCTCTGCATCTTCCTGTGCAACATCTGGTCTGGAGAAGGAAATGTTGGGGGACTTTACTTCTGGGAGTTTTAATGGCTCCAAAACCATCTTTTCAGGAGATGTTTCGTCCTTAGGATTCCTGGAAGTGGCAAGAGATGCTTGTTTTATGCTGTCAATTGTCAATCCTGCCTTTGGATGGCTTTTTTGGTAGTGGACAAGCATGACAACCACTGACTTATTGCTGAATACACAATGTTCGCAGTGGTACAGTTCCACATCCACTCCCATGGAAGCAGAACATGCCTTTGAGGGTGTAGGGGTGATATTAACAGTTTCTTTACATGGGGTCAGAGACCTCTCAGGAGAGACAACCTCTGCATTCTTTAGGCTGGAGGTTTGCCCTAAATGTTGTGATTTAGAGGGTTCATGTTCAGAGGGCTTGGTAGTAAAACTGCAGTACATTAAGGGATTGCTCATTTTCAGTTTTGGATGCTTGTTTTTGTAATGGGGTTTCAAGTATTTGCCATTAGAAATGGTGAATGGGCAGGCAAAGCACTTGTACACCAAATCAAGCTGATCTGATCGCATCATGAACACATTTGGAGCTTCTGGGTGATGATCCCTATAGTGCTTCTTAAGGTCATCAGGGGCGGCAAAATCAACAGGACACTCCAAACAACGGAAGGTGGCAGTCCAATCATCTGGATTCATGATGTACTGAAAGTCATATCTGATGTAAGGGTGCATTCTCTGGTAATGGGTGCTCACACTGCGAGATGACTTGTGACTGTAGTCACAGTGTTTGCAACGATAACGTCTTTTTGGGTTGTCCATGCTTTCTCCATTTGCCAACTGATCATCCATTTCATTTCCTGAGGCATCTAGTTCAGTTCTGCAGGCATTTCCCTCCTCCTCATCCTCGCTAACCTCAAAGGTGAAAGCAGTGGCCCCTGATAGCTTACTTTGGATGACTGTACTTTCGGGGCTTGTTTTGATATTTTTCTTAGCAGGACTTAAAGGGGTATCATCATGGGTTCTCTTCTTGGTGGTTTTAGCTAATGGCTCTGTCAGTGACATTCCATTATACGTTTCAGGTTCGAGATTCTGCTGTTCTGTCACCGTTTTGTCCAGCAGACTTGACCCCATGCTGTAAAAAAGGTAACTGTGCTTACTTCGCTGGTGAGTGTGAAGATCTTCCAACCAAGTCGCAGAGAAGTTGCAGAGCGAGCAGCAGTGAGAGCCCATCTGTTCACTTTCTGAATTAAATCTCTCGTCAGTTACTTTAGAAACACCTTTACCATTGTCTTGGTCATAGCTAAGGAAAGGCGCATCTGACATGAGGGTCACATTACGCGCACGTGGTGGCCTTGGGAGGGTGGACATCTTCAGTTGCAAGGAATTTAAAGATGACTCATGCGCTGAACTTCCAGGTACGACTCTGAATTTAGAACAATTTCCTGAGGATCCCACTTGAGTTTGCAGGTTCTTCAACAATAAGCTAGAGCTAGGAATGTTTATGGTTTTTAAGGTAGACTTGGAATTCACTCTCCCCGAGTCCCCTTTTTTGCGTTGGAGTGCTGACACATTTTTGCGATTCTTCCTATCTGCCAGTGACAATTTGGCATTGAGAAGCTTGCCCCTCAAATACCGTTTCTGTGTTTTCAAGGTCCCGCCCTTACCAGGACCCCTTACCAGCACCTTGTGATATGTTTTTTCATGTTTGATAATAACTGTCCACCTGGAAGACGTAAACACACAATGCCGGCAAGAGAAAACCTTTTTTGAACTGTTGTAGCGAGTGCTACTGTGAGGTGGTGTGGAACTCTCTGAGGGAGTAGAACTCCCTTCACTTTGTGAAGGATCCACGTCAACGCCATGCACCTTCTTCATGTGTTCAAGGAGGAAATATTTCGATTTGAAGAGGAGGACACAATGGTTACACTGGAATGACTGACTTGGAGACATGGATTGTTGAGAGCCTGGTTGACCTTGTGTTATTTGGTCAGACTTGTCGAGGCGCCCGGAATCTGTGGGAGTATAAAATATCTTAATAATGAATGAAAATAATATACAACTGCAAAATAATAATGTGTATCATCAGATATTAATGACTAAATGTGCCATGCACCTATGCATTACCAGACCAACTAAGCAGCTAAAAACAAAGTGATAAAGTTCACCATTCTCCTGTTTACAACTTGTATTATGGTAGAGAACAAGTCATACCTTCCTCCATCTCCCCTGGCTCCGTGAGATTCTTGATCCCAGAAATTCACTGACAAACAGGAGAGAAACCTGTTGGGCAGCATAATAATTTAATGATAATGGTGGAAATGCCTTTATGAGCAAATATTGATATAATAATCATCATATCGAAGTAAACTTGGAGTTAAGTGATGACATGTGTGGTCCTCCCACTACGACACGGGAAAGCATGCAGTTTATTAGGCTACAGATTAAATAAGTTTAGATGAAAGTGCACGGTGATGAGCTTGATGCTCCTTTCCAATTAATATAGAGGGTCTTATTCTGGTGACATGATGATTGATGCTTGGCTTCCATTTGACAAATAAAAATAATCTCATATACAGGATAAAAAAAAATGTCCGCTCATCAAGCTACACAGAATACCCCATCATGACAAAGCAAAAAGAGGTTATTTAAAATTTTAGCAAATGTATTTAAGAAAATATATATATATATTAAATTTACATAAGTATTCAGACCCTTTACTCAAATCAAACTTTGTATTCAGCGCATGTGGCAACAAGTGTAGACTTGACCGTGAAATGACCGCTTACTTACAAGCCCTTAACCAAAAGTGCAGTTCAAGAAGAAAATACTTACCAAGTAGGCTAAAATAAAAAGTAGTAATAAAAAGTAACACAATAAGAATAACGAGTCTATATACAGGTGGCACCGGTACCGAGTCAGTGTGCAGGGGTACAGGCTAGTTGAGGTAATCTGTACATGTCGGTGGGAGCGAAGTGACTATGCATAGGTAACAAACAAACAGCGAGTAGCAGCAGTGTACAAGAGGTCAATGTAAATTGTCCGGTGGAGATTTTTATGAATTGTTCAGCAGTCTAATGGCTTGGGGGTAGAAGCTGTTGAGGAGCCTTTTTGTCCTAGACTTGGCGCTCCGGTAACACTTGCCGTGCGGTAGCAGAGAAAACAGTCTATAACTTGGGTGACTGGAGTCTCTTGACAATTTTCTGGGCTTTCCTCTGACACCGCTTATTATGTAGGCCCTGGATGGCAGGAAGCTTGGCCCCAGTGATGTACTGAGCCGTACGCAATACCCTCTGTAGCACCTTACGGTCAGATGCCGAGCAGTTGCCATACCAGGCGGTGATGTAACCGGTCAGGATGCTCTCGATGGTGCAGCTGTAGAACCTTTTGAGGATCTGGGGACCAATGCCAAAACTTTTCAGTCTCTTGAGGGGGAAGAGGTTTTGTCACACCCTTTTCACTCAGTACTTTGTTGAAGCACCTTTGGCAGAGATTACAGCCTCAAGTCTTCTTGGGTATGATGCTACTTGGGGAGGGTCTCCCATTCTTCTTTGCTTCCTAGAGCTGGCCGTCCGAACAAATTGAGCAATCGGGCAAGAAGGGCCCATGACCATTCTTACAGAACTACAAAGTTCCTTGACTGAGATGTGAGAACCTGCCAGAAGGAAAAGCACTTCAACAATCTGGGCTTTAGGGATAGTGGCCAGACGGAAGCACATGACAGCACGCCTGGAGTTTTGCAAAAATGCACGTGAAAGACAGTGCACAAGGCAAAAGATTCCATGGTCTGATGAGAAAGATTTAACTCTTTGGCCTGAATGCAAAGCACTATGTCCAGAGAAAATCATGCACAGCTCATCACCCAACTAACACCATCCCTACCGTGAAGCATGGTGAAGGCAGCATCATGCTATGGTGATGCTTTTCAGCAGCAGGGACTAGGAGACTGGTAAGGATAGAGGGAACAATGAATGGAGCCAAATACAGGCAAATCCTTAAAGAGAACCTGTTTCAGAGCGCACACATCCTTAGACTGGGGTGAAGATTAACGTTCCAACAGGACAATGACCCCAAGCATACAGCCAAAGCAATGCTGGAATGGCTTCAGAACAAGAATGTGAAAGTCCTTGAGTGTCCCAGCCAAAGCCCAGAATGTGGGAAGACTGTGAGCGGCGGTGAACAATCTAACTGAACAGAGCTTGAGAAAATCTGCATGGAAGTATGGGAGAAAATCCCCAAATCCAGATGTGCAAAGTTGATAGACATACGCAAGACAACTCAAAGTTGTAATCGCTGCCAAAGGTGCTTCTACAAAGTTTTGACTCTGGGTTGTGAATACTTGCGTGAATTAGATACGTCTGTATTTCATTTTCAATAAATTAGCAAAAATTTCTAAATGCATGTTTTCACTTTGTCATTACGGGGTATTGTGTGTAGAAGGGAGAGAGAGAAAAAAATCTATTTAATCCATTTTGAATGTGGAATAAGTCAAAGAGTATGAATACTTTTCGAAGGCACTGTACATAGCTGCACCATTGGCTCACCCCTCATAACAACCAGCCTGGACAGCCGCTAGTGGTCGCTATTTACCCTTCTTTTGACGGATCCCCTATCGTCTGGACACACATTGTACATCAGCTCGCACATCTAGTGGTTAGAGTGTTGAGCCAGTAACCGAAAGTTTGCTGGATCGAATCTGCGAGCTGACAAGGTAAAAATCGGTCGTTCTGCCCCTGAACAAGGCAGTTCACTTCTTAGGGAGCGGCAGCAGAGGTAACGGTTTTGGAGAGTCTGGCGTGCCCAAAGTAAAATGCCTGCCACTCAGGCCCAGAAAATAGAATATGCACATAATTAGTACTATTGGATAGGAAACAATCTGAAGTTTCTAAAAGTGTTAAAATAATGTATGTGAGTATAAGAGAACTGATATAGCAGGCGAAAACCTGATTACAATCCATCCGGATTTGCAGTTCTTTTTGTACATGACCTTCTTCTCCAGGCTGCCTATTCATTTCTATTTTAACCAGGACTGAGACTGGAGTACCTATGGCTTCCACTAGATGTCAACAGTCTTTATACATTGTCTGGAAGCTCTGGCACTAAGCAGAACGGATAGGAAGAGGAAGTAGTGAAGGGACCACTTTTGTCAACAACGTTTGATGGGCGCGAGATTGTGAGCGCACCCCACTTTATTTTCCTTTCCTATTGTTCACGGTTGAAATATTACAGTAAATATACATAAAAGGATACATAAGGATACATTAAAAATGATGTTTGATTTGTTTGCAGAAAGTTTATAGGTATAATTTGAATGTGTTCCCTACTCCCTAAGGAGTTAACCCAATGTTATGTCTCAAGTTTTAAGGGAGAGTGCAATTGGCATGCAGGAATGTTCGCCAGAAAATGTAATGTTCATTTCTCTACCATAACCTGCCTCCAACATCGTTTTAGAGAATTTGGCAGTACGTCCAGTCGGCCTCACAACCGCAGACCACATGTATGGCGTCGTGTGGGCGAGTGGTTTGCAAATACTTACGCACAAGGATTCCTAAATCATTGCTAAGAATAGTGAAAATGACTGCAGTTTCTACTGGTCATTGTTTTTTGAGGCTGGTTGTGTTGGTGATAGCTAGGTACCAAGCTAAAGCTAGCTACCCCAGAAGTTGCGGTTGAACAAATAATGCTTTATTACCAACGCGGTACTGTAAACACATCGTTTATGGCCGGTGTTTGCAGACTTTTTTGTACAGCTTTGACAGTGCTACTGATAGTAGTGGTGGCGCTTGCCTTGCACGTGCAAATTCAGAACACACAACATTCTATAATAGAACTGTGTTATTTGACGTGTCAAATTAAACACTTACTTAACATGTCAAATAGGGGTAATTGGCGTGTATCTTTTTTGACACGCAAAGATCCAAACGGCACTATTACTGTGTAACTCCGGTAGGGCAACATCTGAACAATAGAGCACTTGGTAACGTTACTGCTCGACCAGTCGCGAAAGCCAAAATCACCCACGACAGAGAACGGTTGATTGTTAAGGGCAATGAATGCCATTATCTTGGCATTAATGGATTTCGCCTTTGAGTTCTCGCTGAAATGTTCTTACTCTTTCAAATGACTGCTTGACTTGTTGACTGCTCGATCCACACAACAGACATTGTGGGCTAGGTAAAGAATGCTGTGTTGCAGGTGTAGCGCAAAATTTTATGTGGCGTCATTCCATCATGTACCTACGTTATATAGGTATGCACGTCAGCTTTGACATCGGTTTTTCACATCAGCGTTAAACTAGACATCGGGCCGAAACCGATGTTGGCATTTTTATCTAATATCGTCTGATTCCGATATGTTCACCGATATATCGTGCATCCCTAATGGACACTTTTTAAAACATGCAGGTTTCTCTGACCAAATAGCCTAACCTAAATGGTGACCAATCCATCAAAAACAAATGTGTTGTCATGTTAATAAACTATCCTAAAAAAACTATCCTAAAAGCAGGCCAGGTCAAAGTAAAATGGACAATATGGAATGGGCAATCACAACTGCTGTCCAGGAGTTTTACCCCATTGTCATAATCAGTGGTTTAAAGTTTGTCAATTTTTGACAAGCTGTCATAGCAAAAAATAAAATACTTCTGCACTTCCTGCTGTGTAAACGCATTGCAAATAGAGTCATGATAACTCCTGATAAAGATGGGTAGCTGATATTCAGAGCTTAAATAGCCAAACTGATTAGTCACAGGAATCTGGACTAATAAAGCCAATGCAACGGCCTGCTTTACAAATGGTGGGCCTACCACATGGATGGGCATTCATACAATTCTATTGTGGGCTGATATGGTAGGCTACACCCCAGTAAGCACGGGCCGACGCCTTTTGGACATCTTTTTTTGGTGCAGTCCGGACCGTATTTCCACATCCACTGGTTTTTGGCCCGGTCCAAATCTGAACCAATCATAGACATCTATGTTTGGTTCAGATTTTTTATGGTCTGGACCAGCCTTGATTTGACCCAAACATAGACGTCTATAAATTACGTCCTTTCAACTGACATTCAACCCAAAAATGGGCCTGATTTCAACATCAAGAAAATACGTATTTTTCAACGTCTTGGAAAATATGTACACTAGCCTTAACAGTCCTCCAGACGATAGTGGACCCGTTAAGTAAATAGCGACCATTAGCGGCTGGCTGGAAAACAACATACTGCAAACTCCGATAACTCCCTGCAGAGATTGACCAAAAATCACTTGCTGCATTTGTTATTAGAATCAAACTTGTGAACAAAATTAAGATGATCCGACGAACTGATTGCCACTCAATGAAGTTTACAACATTTTCGTCCCAACCCGAACGTTAGGTCACTTGTCGAACAAGAATTAACAAGGGGCGTGGAATCTGAACCCCTCTCTATTTGATCCACCATAGAAATCTGAAATGGTTTAGCATGCAAACAGTTAACGTTACAAAAGGTGGCATAATTTACCAAAACGTTAACGAAATAGATTGAATCGCCTACTTACACGTTTAGACCGAGAACGGGGGCGCCTCCGACAATGTTTTGACCCCTCAATGTGCTAGCTAGCTTCGTAGATGTTCGTCGCCATTTTTTTCCCGCTCCTACAACAACCTCATGTGTCTTCTTACGTCTGCGGACCAAGCTGCACTGGTGACCAGTAGCTAGAGACTACAAAGAACTCTGCAGTCAAGCAAGAAACGGGGTGGCGGTGCTATGCAACAAAAAAAAAATCTGCCAATTGCCGCTAAAGCACATCCCATACTGTCTCTGATGGGCCTTCGTGCATACTGATTTATTTTGAAAGAAAGTCTACTGCACATAACGTTACACTGTACCTATAAATTGCAGCCACTTTAACTAAGACTTGCAATTGATAGTGTCACCTTTCGTATTTTCAAGAATAAAATTTTAATTCATTTAGACACCCTAAAATATACTAGCGACAAATGCATTGGTTTCCACTTGGCTTTTAAAATCGTCAACCACGAATATGACTATAAAACAATTTAGCTGCGCCAAAATTGGTGGTGTTTTGATATCCCACGTGGAATATCGTCCCACACGCAGAACAACAACCGACCGGGCGAGTGTTTCTTGCGGAAAATTTAACATGTCGTACCAAACATTCCGCGAGAAAAAACGGGAAGTCATTTTAGTAAGGTAAGTTTGCATGTTTTGTAAAAATATGACCGTTCAGTGGAAAATATTACATTTAACACATATCGTCCAACAATCTCAAATAATAGAGCAAGTGAACTCTAACCTCAATGCGTTCAGCGTTATGAATCCATAGGTTATTTAGACCGATAGTGCAGATGTAGCGCCCATGCACTAAGCTTGATGTGCATTCCCGGCGGTCGTGTTCCCCGTGGACCTGCTCATACATCCACCATTTAGGCTGCGAAGGCAACATGTTCCTCGAACTAGCTTTAATGGCGAGAAGGCGAACAAAACTGGGGAAATATGCGTATTTTATTAAACACCATTTTTCTATTTTCGGACAATTTAGGATTTTGCACATCCCGTTCTGCCAATGGTGTGCAACAACCTAAATTGTCCGAAATCTGAAAATTGGTGGAGATAGTGCAGAGCCTATTATTGGCTGCCTAGGCTATATATTAAGAGTAATTGATTCACGGTTGGATTGAAAATGTCACAAAACACTTGGTTAGCTAACGTTAGCTAGCTACTTAGTGTGGCATTGCCTGCTTGCGGTTTATTAACAATTCTGATAACTGTTAGGTACTGTAGTAGTTATTAACAATATCGCCTAGTCAGACAATTACTCAGTTCCAGCTGGCTGATAGGCGTTATTAGACATGTACTGTTTTTGGAGTAGCACATAATTTTCAATGTGTTCTAAACGTCCATGTCTAGTTGAAAGGGGGTTGTTTTGAATTTAGAAAATGCTCATTTTAGCCGTTACAGTACCTAACCTGGAACGGCGAATGGAGCATCACATTAGCCCGTTACAATCAGCTATCTACATTAGGTTATATTACATTCTATTTTAGACTTTCCACAGTCTGTGATGGTGTGTCAGTCATGTAAAGCCATTCAGCTATGGCACACAATAAAACACTAGTCTGTAAAGGCAGAGTGCAACCCTATTGTGTGTGGTAGGCCCTTCGTGACAAAGGACATCATTTGTATATGAATGACAACGTGTCATGTTCCCATCATGTTTCCTCTCGCTCCAGATGTGACAAGTGTCAGTGAGGATAATGTGCATTTGACTGCAGAGAGAGGAGATGATGCTCCCTGCCAGATTCACTTCTCAGGTCATTCTGAACACCTGGGAGGCGGCGTCACCATGGGACCTGCTACTCCAACCTCCCTAGCCTCTCCAGCAATTACCTGAACAAGCAGAGGAAAACCACGGTCTCTACCCAGCACCCAGAAAATAGCTCGCAATCATGGTTGTTAAGTCCACCAACCAGACTTGATGCCACCAGGAAAAGACTGTTCAGCCTGTCAGCGACTGGGATTGTCAACTCTGCCCCAGCACCCATGCAACCCTACCTCAGATTAATGAGATTTGACAAACCAATCGGTTAGTAGCTTTAATGTTGACCTAGGGTTTGAATGTTATATTATGTGGTAGGTGGATAACTGATGGACTATAGAGTTAACAGTCTGGAATCGTCAAATAATTTTGTCTTTTTAATGGTACCCCTTTACACTTGTACCAGGGTTGAAAATGGCTAGATCTGGACAGTAATAAACACCTACATTGGAACCTAGTGGTTGTACAGTAACATGCTATACATGATGTCAGAGTTCTGGCTCTACGCTTCACAGCCCTGTATAAATTAAGATTACTCAATGTATTTTGAAAGATGAGATGTTGAGGATTATAATGAATACCGCTTTGATGTCATACAAGCAAGCCAAACACCCATGAGTCCAAATGTGCACTTCACATTTCCAAATCATAAAACTTGTGTCATATACAGTGTCAATGTTGATTATCACTATGTTTGATGTACAGTAACAAGATGACATGGCATCATAACCTGAGTTGTTCTAACCCTATGTTTGTTTATTGTTAAAACAATTTGTCGCAGCATACGCACCTAAATGCACTTATGACTCCTTTTAATGCACACCGAAATTACCATCTGTTTTTCTGAATTGCCTTGTGAAAGCCTAACACTGTAAGATATTTTTTACTTCGCTTTTCATGTTGGCAATTGTGATTTTATAATGGACTGTTTTTAGATTAGGTAAACAACAGTAATACAGGGATGCAGGGTTGTTTTCCAAACAAACAACTAGAAGTATGCTTATCTAGTTCTTCAATGACACAGCTAGGAGAGCTCCAAAAAGTACCTTATAGTTGAAGACTCTTCTTTGAGCCATAAAAGTGCATTGAAATTGCTTAGGAACTGCACACTTTGCAGAGGTGTGTGCCAACTTGGAGACATAAATTAGTCCTCTCACTCAAACCCTTGTCATTTTTTGGGGTCTTATGTTGTACATACCCCACATTTTCCAGGAATACTTTTATCATGTTACTGAATGTATCCAGAGTATTTTCAGATTTAATTATCAACAAATATGCGGAAAGTACAGAATGTAAAATGCACATAAAATCAACAGTGTAATGTTTTAATTCAGTCTTGTGTCAGGTGAACTCTTGTGTACTCACCTTTGGTCTAATTATTTTCCCATTATCTCCAAACTGTTCCCTTTCGATTGCTACTGTGGTTATGCATATGCTTTTCATAGTTATTTTTTAAGAAAAATTTAAATTCAGCCCTATCCATATAGGCCAATTCCCATGAATGAAAAGGGTTAATAGGTGTATGTATGAGGTGTCTGAGACGCCATCAGTTGTTCTTTATTTAATGTTTTGAAACATTGATCTGATTGCCTGTTCTTTGTGACATAGGAACATGGTTGTTGTACCTGCCTTGCACTTGGAGCATCGGCCTGGCTGCAGACCCAGGCTGCCTCCCACATCTGGGCATGCTCACGTTATTCGGCACCGGGGCCCTCCTGATGAGAGGGGCTGGCTGCACCATCAATGACATGTGGGACAAGGATTTTGACAAGAAGGTAGTTGTCACTTTTTTATAGTATAGGCCTAATCATCCTTTTTGTTAAAGTCCTACACCAGTCTCCTTTTCACCTAATTTAGTATCTGATTTACTTAACAAAAGGACATCTCAATAAGTGGTCCAGGTGCCTCATGACATGGCACAAGGGGAGGGGGGACTTTCCTCTTTTGTTCTTAGTTGTTCCTCAAGCAAGGGAGGAGACTGATGAAATCAGCGGGGCACCATCAGACTAACTACTACTTGAATTTCGATCAAAACATACTTTTTTTGTCTACTGTATTTTGACATGGGCTATCGTTTTTCAACAGGAAAAGTTTTTTTTTTAAATTGCTGGAGGGTGTCTTTTTAAATCACATTTGTCACATACTTTATGGCCAAAAGTAATTCATCTTTACTCAAAGCAGCACAAAATGGAACTAACTGCCATGGAAATTATACAATCGGAGGACTTAATTGAAAGGCTTTTGACTGTGTATTTTGCCTCATCTTTGTACTTTGCAGGTTGCCAGGACAGCTACTCGGCCAATTGCTGCAGGGGAGATCACTCAGATGCAGGCCCTAGTCTTCTTGGGGGGTCAGCTTTCTCTGGCATTGGGGGTCCTGCTTTGTCTCAATTATTACAGGTACATTCCCCATTCAAACCAAAGAACACATTAGCCAGCTGTGAAATACTTTTCTAAACTTAGATTAAGGCTAGATTGTGAAAGTGCTCAAGACTGTGACCGGAGTACTGTCTTGTCCAAGAGCAGACCACTTGGACAGATGTGATGACATTTCACTTTACCGTTCACAGTATAGCTCTTGGAGCTGCTTCCCTATCTCTGGTAGTCACATATCCACTAATGAAGAGGATCACCTACTGGCCACAGCTTGTATTGGGTATGTTTTTATAAATACTTTTTAATCTGCATTGTTTCAGTTGTCACAAATAATAGCTTCCCCTTTGCAATAGATAGTTAGAGAAGTAATTAACCTTACACGAGCCTTGGCTTGTCGGAGCCAGAACGTCTCATAGGGCGATCTGGACAAAAATCCATATCGCGATAAATGTACCCATTTTTTACGATATCTATGAATAAGTGATTTTAAATTACAATAAAACGTTTTTTGGGGAGGTGCTAGAGCTTGGCGTTATGGTAAAAAGTCATATTGAGATAAATGTAACTATTTTGCTCGAAAAAACAACCAATACAATGATAAAGAAATGTTTTGATGGAGTTACTTTACATTAGCGGCAGGGCTCTAGACAAAAACATTTTCAGTGCCAAGTAAGACAACAGAGATGGTAGCCTATGATTTAAAAAAGTAAGCTATTTCATCTAGCATATCCAGGAAATGCATATATATTTTTTAAATTCCACCTGGCAAAATAGGATCCAGAATTATCTGATTTCTTTTTGGCTTTTCAGAGAATTATCCAACATCTTTGGGCATATTGTCCGTGGTTATATTATTCACCACCTGAGGAAGTGGAAACTCAAAACACTTAGCTAGGTTTCTAAATGTGATATGGTTGCTAGGTAGCCATGTAGGCTAATTGATTAATGTATCAGTAAATGTAATGTCCTACAAAAACATTCCAGTGCTAGGACTAGGCTACTTGATGTAGGCCTATTCATTGCAAATAGCATGCCCCGCGGGCGCATCAAACCATACTAACTACATTCTACTCCGGTTGTAAAGTGGTGCCATGAATTCAATATTAAGAGGTGAGAAATACATTATATACTCACAGAAAAGCCGTGACTCTACTCTCTGTAACTAGAACAACAGTCGTTGCTTTGAAAACTCTTTTTCCCGCAATAGCATTTTGCGCAACGGTCGTATGCTTGTGCTTCAGCAGTCGACAGTGAAACAGGGACATTCAGATACTTTCATAGCAAGTATAAAGAAAAAAAATGTGCTCATCAATCTACACACAATACCCCATAATGACAAAGCGAACACAGGTTTTTAGACATTTTTGCTAATTTATTAAAAAGTATTCAGACCCTTTGCTATCAAACTTGAAATTTAGCTCCAGTGCATCCTGTTTCCATCGTCCTTGAGATGTTTTTACAACTTGAGTGGAGTCCACCTGTGGTAAATATAATTTATTGGACTTGATTTGAAAAGGTACACACCTGTCTATATAAGGTTCCACAGTTGACAGTGCATGTTAGAGCAAAAATCAAGCCATGAGATCGAAGGAATTGTCCGTAGATTTCCGAGACAAGAACATTTCTGCAGCATTGAAGGTCCCCAAGAACACAGTGGCCCAAGAAAACTCCAGGCTGTATTCGCAGCCAAAATGTGAAATAAAAAAAAATAATGTTTTTGCTTTGTCATTATGGGGTATTGTGTGTAGACTGAAAAAAAAAAAAAAGCAATTGAATGAATTTTAGAATAAGGCTGTAACGTAACAGAATGTGGAAAAGGTCAAGGGGTCTGAATACTTTCTGAATGCTCTGTAAACAAAATAATACACTTGTTTATCCTCAGGACTGACCTTCAATTGGGGAGCACTGCTTGGTTGGTCAGCGGTCATAGGCTCCTGTGAGTGGTCGGTGTGCCTACCTCTGTATTTCTCAGGAGTGATGTGGACATTAATTTATGACACCATCTATGCCCATCAGGTATTAAGTGTACACGTGCTATGACTGTGATTTTGTGGCAATTTAAAGTTGCCGTTGCAAATGTTGGTGTTTCCTCAGTTCATGCTGTTTGTTGGAGAATATGCTATATTGTTCTATGAATGACGACTCCGTTTATAATGTGTGCACTACATTCCTTCCTGTTGTCACCAGGACAAAGATGACGACATCAGGGTAGGGGTCAAGTCTACAGCATTGAGGTTCCAGGAGCAGACCAAGCCGTGGCTCAGTGGGTTCACGGTGGCCATGATGTCAGGGCTGATTGTGGCTGGGGTCAACGCAGAACAGACTCTGCCTTACTATGCAACTCTGTCCACTGTGGCTATTCACCTCACACATCAGGTGAGGGTATATTTGATATACTGTGTGCTAACATTTTAGTTTGAGATGATTCAATAATGATTTAGCCTTAGTTATGCAGAGAAATATAATTCTATGTGGTTATGTTAATGTTTTACACAGAACCCTCAACTGTGAATCATTTCTCAATACTCGAGACAATGCATCCCAGCAACTATTTTCAATGTATGTAACTGATTGTGATACTTTTCTCTTTATCGGGTAGATTTACACATTGGACATCAACAAACCAGAGGACTGTTGGAAAAAATTTGTTTCAAACAGAAACCTTGGACTACTCCTGTTCTTAGGAATAGTCTGTGGAAACTTGTGGAAAGAAAGAAGAGACACTTCATTGCAAAATGATTAACTACCGGTACAATGAACTTCTCAGAACACAAGATTTACATTCTAGTGTGCAGAGGACATTCTAGTTATATAGTAGAACACAACCCATTATTTTGTAAGTCTTTACCGTATTGGGTGTTGTCTCTAAATAAAGCTCATGTTAAGCTCTGGCTTCTATGTAAATCTATGTCAAGAACAGCTAATCAACCCTATAATTCTAACAGCCCTAAAAAAAAAACAGCCAAACAATTATTATAAAATCATTAAGTTTCTACAAATCTACACGGACCCTCAGCTGGTAGATGCATTCAACAAGGTATACTGTTGTGTAAATAAGATAACAATTGCTCCAAAATAATCAGATGGTTGCACTCTCCCAGAAGTCCTCCAAAACAAGCAAGTACTGTTGAGCAAAAATAGAAGTGTGCTTTTTGCGTCAATGACTATGAATAACATCAACTAATTGATTTTACAGCAACATTTAAAAACCCAGATGTTATGATTATTCTTGATCTTATCATAAAATGAAGATAAATAAAACATTAAGAAGAGGAAAAACACCAGTGTATGTCAGACCCAATATTCTGAAAGAGGAAGTGCTTCGAGGCTCGATTGCAATAACTACACACGCCATGACCATTTGAGTGTTTAACCAACACAGACAGGTGCGCACCAATCTCCTCCTAGTAGACGTGAGCTTTGGCTTCAAGTACTTGTGTATCTGGTAGTCTGCTCTCACAGCTGCAGCCCAGACAAGAAACCCTACAAACTGACCCAGATGTATGCCATGCCACCAGATTGAAAACCCAAATGTCATTACCAGCGGAGCAGTTTTGCATCTTTGGAAAACCAGCCTACGTAGCCATGTAGCTGTCGTACCATTCCACCGACGGGCAAATTCGGACACCTGGCAGGACATCTCTGTGGTCCAAATATCTCCGTCAGACAGGCCGCTCCAGTTTGGGCTGTCCTCCCTGACCATCACCCTGAACCCAAGCCCAGCAGCATTATTCAGACACTCACTGATCTTCCAGTGGGAGTAGTATCTGATCCTCAACACCACAGCAAGACCCCATATCCACAAGACGTTGGCGAGGACGTTGTTGGAGACGGACAAACTGTAGGCATTGTCTCTGAGGAGACGAGTGAGATAATTCCTAGCCAACTCCAGAGATAACACCTGAAAGCCCTTGTAGGAGATAACGGACAGAGGCTGGGGAGGAGGGCTGATGGTTATCTGCTCTACAAAATTTACAAATTGGTCAAACGAGGACAGGGGTCCGCCGAGCAAGGCAGTGAAGTTTAGTGCATAGCTGATGAGTGGGAGAAAGACTCGGTATTGGGTCATTAATATCACCCTGCCCCCGTCCTGTAGGTCCATTGACACGGAGGTGACTCTCTGGGTGAGTAGCATCAAGGAGGACACTGATAGGAGAAGCCTGACAGAAAATAAAAGTAAGACAGTCTGAGATTAATTTCTGTACTTTCCACATTTTATTGGTGGATTGGGACTGGGAGACAACGATTACTTTATTTCAAATGTACTTATTGTGGAGCTGATGTTACGTTTTCCATTGTGAACTCATTGACCCCCAAGCCCCAGATTATGGTTTGCTCATGAGGTCTACTGCACAGACAACCAACACAAACATTTAAATCACAAGTACATGTAGGAAACTAACATCCTTTTGAAAGTCTTGACTCAATTAAGAACAGTGCTGTACCTGGAATCAGTGGGCTCATTGAGGTAGTATTCTCTGTACTGTATGAGCAGGTGCCAGAATGTTTGCCAACCCATCTGCAGTCCAAAGACCCATGGATGGACACGCTCTGGGCTCAGTGAACACACCAGCAGCACAAAGATCACAGTGGAGACGAGCAGAAGCAAGCTGTATACACCCATGGTGACAACAGCTAGGATACAGCCTCCGGATGCCAAGAAGAGGTACCTGTCAAGACCAGTGTTATACCTCCTACCGCTCAACCAAAATAAGCAGTTTGATTGAAATCCTTTGTTGGAACCTCCATTTGGAATTAACAAGTGTGGATTAACCCGTGGATAAACAATTTGTATGAACAAGTGTGTGTGTATACTGAAAGTAAATTATAATTGGTCTGACCTTTGCATTTTTTTTTAAATAGCCCAGATCTTCAACTTAATACTACAATAGCAGTATAAAATATATAGTACAGACCTGTATGTCAAAGAGAGACATCCCTGTTTAGCCAAGACGTAGAATAGAAAAGCAAAGGGAATGGAAAAACATTGGTACGTCAGGAATGGATGCTGCTCACTCAGCCACTGGATTGGCTCCATTTTAAACCCTTCCTGTGAAATGTCACCGCTATTATGAGTAGAGAATGGTGGGGCCTATATATAGTGTTTCCTGGGTTGAATGTCTTGATAGACAATTCCACCTGTGTCTGGCATGAACATAATTATCATTGTTTAATGATAAGCAAGCAGTACATTTGAGCCATCTGCAAACCACTTTGTTTTCTCTTTGTCTATAGCAACCATGAAATCTCTATACTTTACAGTCCACTGTTGATAATGTAAAATGGCCTGAATATACTGTAGTTGTCTCCACCCTGATATATTGGATGGATAAATAAATTGTATTCTACTTTGTTTAAAAGAGTCAACCACAATGAGTGTCAGTAATCTATTATTTTAATGCAAAACAGATGAGCACATATGAGCCAATATTTCTCTTCAAAAACAAGGCCATAAGGTGTTTTGAAAAGCTTTTACAACCAGTTGCAGGGGCAAATTCAGTGACATCTATTCAGTGACAACATGTTTTGGTCAGGGTAATGAGGAGAAGCACTATGCAAACTGCCTCCATTCTCATCTGTGCTCAAAGCATTTTAAAAGTAATTGTTTAGTAGACAAACATTATTGCAAAGATTGCAACAATACTCAATAGGGTCCAGATTGCCAAAAAGGCAGTAGGCTTGGCTTCAGTTTGACCTCCATTCACAAAAAAGAAACAGTTCTGTCGTTGTTTTTACCCTTTACAATTTCCGTGATGCATGGAGGCACTATCAATGATTTATATACTAAACAAAAATATAAACGCAACATGTAAAATGTTGGTCCCTTGTTTCATGAGCTGAAATAAAAGATCCCAGAAATTTTATTTCTCTCAAATTGTGCACACAAATTTGTTTACATACCTGTTAGTGAGCATTTCTCCTTTGCCAAGATAATCCACCACCTAACAGGTGTGTCAATAAAAGGCCACTTTAAAATGTACAGTTTTGTCACACAACACAATGCCACAGATGTCAAGTTTTTAGGGAGCGTGCAATTGGCATGCTGACTGCAGGAATTATGAGGTTGGTCCTTTTACATGGTGTGACAGCTACTTTGGTCTATCAAAATATACACTGAGTATAAAAAACATTAAGAACACCTGATCTTTCCATGACAGACTGACCAGGTGTAGAGGAAGGGGAGGAATACGGTTAAAGAAGGATTTATTGGCCTTGCGTTTTAGGTTATTGTCCTGCTTAAAAGTGAATATGTCTCCCAGTGTCTATTGGAAAGCAGACTGAACCAGGTTTTCCTCTAGGATTTCGCCTATTCTTAGCTCTATTCAGTTTAGTTTATCCTTAAAAAAACTCCCTAGTCCTTGCCAATGACAAGCATACCCATAACATGATGCAGCCACCATCATACTTGAAAATATTAAGTGGTTCTCAGTTTTGTGTTGGATTTGCCCCAAACATAACGCTTTGTATTCAGGACATAAAGTTAATTTCTTTGCTACATTTTTTGCAGTTTTACTTTAGTACCTTATTGCGAACCGGATGCATGTTTTGGAATGTTTTTATTCTGTAAAGGCTTTCTTCTTTTCACTCTGTAATTTAGATTATTATTGTGGAGTAACTACAATGTTGTTGATCCATACTAAGTTTTCTCTTATCCCAGCCATTAAAATCTGTAACTGTTTTGAAGTCACCATTGGCCTCATGGTGAAATCCCAGAGTGGTTTCCTTCCTCCCCGGAAACTGAGTTAGGAAGGACGCCTGCATCTTTGTAGTGACTGAGTGTATTGATACACCATATAAATTGTAATTAATAACTTCACCATGCTCAAATGTTCAATGCCAGATTTTTTTTACCCATCTACCAATAGGTGCCCTTTTTGCGGTGCATTGAAAAACCTCTCTAGTCTTTGCGGTTGACTCTGTGTTTGAAATTCACCGTTCGATTGAGGGACCTTACAGATAGTTGTGTGGGGACAGAGATGATGTAGTCATTAAAAAAAATCATGTTAAACACTTATTGCACACAGACTTATGTGACTTGTTAAGCAACATTTTACTTAACTTATACTGAACAAAAATATAAATGCAACATTTTAAGTGTTGGTCCCATTTTTCATGAGTTTAAATAAGATCCCAGAAATGTTCCATATGCACAAAAAGCTAATTTGTCTCAAATTTTGTGCACACATTTGTTTACATCCCTGTTAGTGAGCAATTCTCCTTTAGCAAGATAATCCATCCACCTGACAGGTGTGGCATATCAAGAAACTGATTAAACAGCATGATCGTTACACAGGTGCACCTTGTGCTGGGGACAATAAAAGGCCACTCTAAAATGTGCCATTTTGTCACACAACACAATGCCACAGATGTTTTGAGTGAGCATATAATTGGTATGCTGACTGCAGGAATAGCTGTTGACAGATAATTGAATCTACGTCCAACCGGCCTCACAACCGCAGACCACGTGTAACCAGTTCAGGACATCCACATCCGGATTCTTCACCTGCGGGATCGTCTGAGACCAATCACCCGGACAGCTGATGAAACTGAGGAGTATTTCTGTCTGTAATAAAGTCGTTTTGTTGGGAACAACTAATTCTGATTGGCTGGGCCTGGCTCCACAGTGGGTGGACCTATGCCCTCTCAGGCCCAACCATGGCTGTGTCCCTGCCCAGTCATGTGAAATCCATGGAATTAATTTATTTCAATTGACTGATTTCATAATATGAACTGTAACTCGGTAAAATCGTTAAAATTGTTGCATGTTACATGTTGCGTTTATATTTTTGTTCAGTATACTTAAACACTTCAACCATTAACATGGCTCTTCGGCTAGCTTTCGCTAAAGCCGATATGACTGAGCATTAGCGTTCTAGATCACAACCAAATATAATCTTAGCGCCTTTTGAAGCAAGAATCAAAACATCATTGTAAGTGTATGAGCACCCCAAAAAGTTATTTTATTTAGAAGTAATAAAAAGGTACATCTAAGCTATGTTGAATGGACGCAGATGGCGATGGCTTTTTACTGCCACCAAGAGTCGCGCGAATCTCTCAACTGCACGATATTCGGCATCCGGCGTGTCCATATAGTGGCCTATCCCGTGTAAACACAGGTTGCAACCTGGAAGCCACAAAGTTATAGGCACAGATTGCGGATCTATGTCCCGTTTACGATTGTAAAAAATGTTTGTCTACTAAACGGGGTGGCTCTCCCATAGGCACCAATTCATTGGCAACTGGGTCTGGTCTGCTTTCATTGACCGTATATGAACCAGAAAAATGAAGGAGTTTGATGTCTCGCTTCCTCTTCTCCGTCTCTGGGCTCAGTGCAGCCTGGCATATTCAGCGACCTTTCTCTTATCGATTGGTTAGTTCTTGTGGAATGGGCAGGCGTATAAATTAAACAGTTTCAAGTAGTTTGCAGATACTTTGGGAGAAAGCAGAGCAGTGTCTGTGGGATTCAGTTGAGGTCGGCCGCTTGAAGGATTTCTTTAATAAATATATATTTTTTTACGTTATCGTTTTAGTGAGTTAAAAATGCAAAGCTGTGCAAAGTCATGGGGGATCCTATTCGCCAAGTCTGTGAATCCCCAAGCACCTTGCAGACACATTAATGGTAAAAGCCGTATCTTTGGGAAACAACAGAATAGAATCCAAACACTTAATGCTTGTGTAACTGTACGGGGTCTACGGACTTCTGCAGTCTATGCTGCTTCTAGACAGATAGACAGAATACTGCCGAGACACGATGATTTTGCAGAGAGGCACATTGGTCCAGGTGAAAGGGAGAAAAGGGAGATGCTGGATGTGCTTGGACTTGAGGTAAGATTTAAAGACATCTTGGATAAAGAGATAAATTATAGGACAGAAAGTAAGCTAATGTGTCGATCCAATGCATGGCAGGCACTCTTGCATGTTTCATATCATATACAGTAAACGTGCAACTATTTATACAAGTTCAGTTGGTTTTGACTTGAATAGCATTTATTGCTTTTCAGTCGATCGCCCAGTTGATAGAAGATACAGTTCCAGAATCCATCCGTATTCAAAGAAGTATGAAAATGGATGATCCTCTCTGTAAGTTTTTTTCTTCTTTCCAACATCTTTGACAGCACGTGTTATTGTTGATGTTTGTGTTCTCAATAGATATATTGCCTCATCAATGTTATAAAATGCTGAATTTGCTAGCCTGTGATTTTTCTTTTCAAGTGCGTTATAATGTATTTCTGTTGATATCCTTGACAAATTAATCTCGAATTGATTAATAAATAATCAATCTTGCATATGTCTCTCTTTATGTTTTGTCAATATATTTTACTGATCTCTGAATTGTATTCTACAGTGGGTGCAAATCAAGCCAAATGAGTGGCTGAAATGTAGGTTGCACTCCTATTGTGTGCCATTGTGAAGCGCTCTTCACCCTTAAGTCTTCCTTTGAACATATTTGGAGTTGTTTTTGCGAAACTCAATGACCAGCACCAATCTCCAGTTGGGAAGCCGATGCTAATAGGATGGCAATTGGAGTGTAAAGTTCAGCCTTGAGCTCCTGTCCCAACTCCAGTTCAATCTGGTTATAACATTACATCACAGTTGAATGAAATGTACAAAGGACCTTCATGAGATTCCTTGATGGGCTAGGCATTTATTTAATTTTTCTTACTTGAATACATAATTTTGACATTTAATAATAGACAGACTGATTTCGGTTGATTGAGCAAATAGTGAGACATTTTGAAACGTGTTTCTATCAATAATGGCTTGTCTAAAGCTGGCCTAAATTTACTGTATTTCACTGGCAAACCCATGCTGCATAATTCCATTAGAGACCGACATATCAGATCACTTTCTAGAGATTTACAAGGCTATTAAACACATACTATTCTGGACAAGTACAGTACATTGTATTACTACTTTACAAGGCTATTAAACACATACTATTCTGGACAAGTACAGTACATTGTATTACTACTTTACAAGGCTATTAAACATATACTATTCTGGACAAGTACAGTACATTGTATTACTACTTTACAAGGCTATTAAACATATACTATTCTGGACAAGTACAGTACATTGTATTACTACTTTACAAGGCTATTAAACACATACTATTCTGGACAAGTACAGTACATTGTATTACTACTTTACCTTGTTTTGTATAATACATTACATTTATTTAAACAATAGTTCTGAAGCAACTGACAATATGGCCATAATACAATTAATTAAACAAAAGTCAATTAAACAGACAAGCATTACATGCAAAGTAAATATACGCAATAGTCTAGCTTATGACAATTATTTGTAATAATATAGAAGATGATTCATATTTTGCCAATATTTTCTCTAAAGTACATTGATGCTCTGATGCACTCTTTCCATTTGATAGTGATCCATACCCAATGTCATACAAACTACTACATTGTTTTCAGAGGTCAATGTCATGTAGTAAACTGTCAAAATTCCTAGTATTATTGTCACATCAGTTTCTATTCTACATTAGTTACATTAGTCATTGTTTTCACTATCCTGATACACTATATATTATATACAAAAGTATGTGGACACCCCTTCAAATGATTGGATTTGGCTATTTCAGCCACACCCATTGCTGACAGGTTTATAAGATAGAGCACACAGCCATGCAAACATTGGCAGTAAAATGTCCTTACTGAAGAGCTCAGTGACATTCAACGTTGCACCGTCATAGGATGCCACCTTTCCAACAAGTCAGTTTGTCAAATTTCTGCCCTGCTAGAGCTGCCCCGGTCAACTGTAAGTGCTGTTATTGTGAAGTGGAAACATCTAGAAGCAACAACGGCTCAGCCGCGAAGTGGTAGGCCACACAAGCTCACAGAAAGGGACCGCAGAGTTCTGAAGCGCGTTGCAAAACTTACTACCGAGTTCCAAACTGACTCTGGAAGCAATGTCAGCGCAATAACTGTTAGTGGGGAACATCATGAAATGGGTTTCTGTGGCCGAGCAGCCCCACAAAAGCCTAAGATCACCATGCGCAATGCCAATATCGGCTGAAGTGGTGTAAAACTCACCACCATTGGACGCTGGAGCAGTGGAAACGCGTTCTGGAAGTCAGACGGAAGTCTATCTGTCAGTCAGACGAACAAAGCTGGGTTTGGCGGATGCCAGGAGAACGCTACCTGCCCCAATGCATAGTGCCAATTGTAAAGTTTGGTGGATGAGGAATAATTGTCAGGGGTATTTTTTTTTTTCTTCATGGTTCGGTCCAGGCCCCTTAGTTTCGGTGAAGGGAAATCTTAATGCTACAGCATTGTGACCATAGTGAAACTCCCCTTTGAAATGTGCAAATACAGAGTACGGCCCCCCACACTAAACCACTGGCCTCTACGACTGATGATGCTTCCACTTGTTTTGTTATTAATGTTAGATATTTCCAAACACTATCTTGTGCTGCTGAGTCCTAAAGCATCACATTTTTAAATGCAGGATGGATTTACAGTAAAACGTCTTGTGCCACCTAAATTCAAACTGCAAATGTTCACATCTTTGTGTGGCGGTGTATAACAGGAGAAATGCTCATCCTGAATATGAGCGTAGTTTGGGCACTCTGTTCAGAGGGGTCGTGTTGTCCCATTGCTGAGGGAGTTGCTAAGCAGCAATGGAATGCCTGAGGAATTCCAGTGTCTCTGTGTGTATTGGCTGACCTCCGCTACAGCACTGAGGAATTAGGCTAGATAACTAGCCATCAGGAAAGGGACCATATGTTGCACATAATTGTCCCCACCAATGTATATAAATATGACGGAAATGCATTCGACATGTACCAAAATGCTGTATACAGTTCACACACTAACATGACACGCAGAGATGTGGATTACACATCCAATCACATAAAGCTGTTTAGTTTAAATTCCTATCCACTCCATTTTGAAAGCGAATCTGATGCTATGTGATGTCACTGCCCATTTGTTTGGGTGGGTTGTTCAGAAAATGGATGTGTATAATCATTTAAGTTGGTTTCATGCGAGCTTCATCCCCATCCTGATTGAGTCCGGATGATCCGGAATTATAATGCAGTCACCTGCCTAGATGGGAGAGAAGATGCCATCAATCTTGTGCTGTTTTGCAGTTGAAATGAAGATGCATTTTCATTTCTTTAAATCAAACCAATAAGGAAACATACATCATACACATCAGAAATTCCTTTTATTGAAATGAATTTTTGTCTCAAATGCATGTGATACCAATTGTGATGGCTATTTCTCCAGGCGAGAATGAAGTCTTGGAGCATCTCCAAAAGATTGCATCAAAGAACAAAGTGTGGAGGTCTTATATCGGAATGGGCTACTACAACTGCTCAGTGCCTCCAGTTATACAGAGAAACCTTCTAGAGAATTCGGGATGGTAAGGGCCACTTTGACACACACACAGAGTGATATGTTCATCTTGTAGCCAAGTTGTCCCCATTAGTAGGGCATGCTATATTTGATTGTGTACTCAAGGTTTGTATATGTATGGGCTTCTGTTAGTCATTAAAGCACTAATTGCTACATTGCAGAAGAACTTTCCCCTAATCAGAAATCTTGTGACTTGATGCTCAAGTTTCCAGCTTAGGTTTGCACTGGATTAAATTACATGCTCACATGTGGAATCTTGTGATCCATATTTGTTCAACCTAAAACGAGACAACACTCTCAATCACAACACTTTGATTTTACATTTTACAGATGCAGTTTTCTCTTTATCTTCGTAAACTTCCACTCACGTCACCCTAGTGTCTTGATTCCTTGAAAACCAGCTTGTTTTTCTGTGTATCTTTTTTAATGTTTTCTCTGTATCCTCTTCTCGTCAGGGTGACACAGTACACCCCCTATCAGCCCGAGGTGGCTCAAGGTCGCCTGGAGAGTCTGCTCAACTACCAGACCATGATCTGTGACATCACGGGCATGGCTGTAGCCAATGCCTCTCTGCTGGACGAGGCAACAGCTGCCGCCGAGGCCATGCAGCTCTGCCATAGGTGAGGCGAGAATAAACACAAGTGGGAGATAGTTCATTTAGTAAAGTTTATGTATGGGGTCTAGTTGTAGTCTATAAATTGGGCCCAGGGCTTTTTCCTGGTCAGGCCACTTAGTCAGGAAAAACTCCTGGCCCTACAGGTGTGTTCATTATTTTTTTGTTACATGCTCCCCACAGACAGAACAAGAGAAGGACGTTCTACATTGACCCACGTTGCCACCCTCAGACGATTGCTGTAGTGCAGACGAGAGCCAAGTATGGGCATCCTTTCAATACTTCAGGAACAAGGTTAGAACTGTGTACCAAAAGCAGCATCCTCACTATTGGGTGCTCTGCTCTGTGATTGTTGACTAACAGCTACATCGGGGTGAAGACAGTGCTGAAGCTGCCTCATGAGATGGACTTCAGTGGGAAGGATGTGAGCGGGGTGCTGTTCCAGTACCCAGACACCGACGGCAGAGTGGAGGACTTAACCACGCTGGTGGACCTCGCTCACAAGGGAGGGGTAAGAGAGCCGCCACGTCTGGTTTATTAACCTAGGATGATATGGGGCGGCAGGTAGCCTAGTGGTTAGAGCGTTGGACTTGTAACCGGAGGGTTGCAAGTTCGAATCCGAGCTGACAAGGTAGCTGACAAGGTAAACATCTGTCGTTCTGCTCCCTGAACAAGGCAGTTAACCCACTGTTCCCCGGGCGCCGAAGATGTGGATGTCGATTAAGGCAGCCCCCGCACCTCTCTGATTCAGAGGGGTTGGGTTAAATGTGGAAGACACATTTCAGTTGAAGGCATTCGGTTGTACAACTGACTAATAATGGTGACTTTGACCTTTGACCTAGTAACCGAAAGGTTGCAAGATCGAGTCCCCAAGCTGACAAGGTTAAAATCTGTCGTTCTGCCCCTGAACAGGCAGTTAACCCACTGTTCCTAAGCCATCATTGAAAATAAGAATTTGTTGACTTGCCTAGTTAAATGCCTAGTTAAAAAAAGTAAAATAAAGTGGGGGTTTGGTAGACTTATTTGGATTTGTCGCTCCTGGTTTGGTAGGAAAAGATCCCTTCTTGCTACGCCACATATATTCACAGTGATTCACTTTGATGCAGGTCTTTGGTTGAACAGGATGTGGTGATTCCAGTTTGGTACCTAAGTGCTGTGCATGAAGCCTCACCATCTCTCATCCCTGTAGGCTCTAGCTTGCTGTGCCACTGACCTGCTGGCCCTGTGTGTGCTACGCCCCCCTGGAGAATTTGGGGTGGACATCGCCCTGGGCAGCTCCCAGAGGTTCGGGGTACCTCTCTGCTATGGTGGTCCCCACGCTGCCTTCTTCTCTGTCAAAGAAAACCTGGTCAGGATGATGCCTGGCAGGATGGTGGGAGTGACTAGGTGAGAGCCCTTGAGATTCACATTGGTCCTGTTCAGAATGGAAGTCAGATCTCTTGAAGTTGTTCAGTGTTGTGCAATATACGCAGCATATCGAGATTTACTTTATATCATACTTGCTCATAGTCTAAAATACATAAAGACAATATCTTGATGTACATTTGTTTTAAATGTCCCTTTTCCACCTGCAGGGATGCAGCTGGTAAGGAGGTATACCGCCTGGCCCTGCAGACCAGAGAGCAGCACATCCGCAGAGACAAGGCCACAAGTAACATCTGCACTGCGCAGGTACTGTACACCTGACACACTGAGCCTCCATCCAATATTGACACACTGAGCCTCCATCCAATATTGACACACTGAGCCTCCATCCAATATTGACACACTGAGCCTCCATCCAATAATGGCACACTTTTCCCCAGAGCAGCCTACTGTATTCAACTCTCATGAAGGTCTTATGAAGTTCTTTTGTGTCAATTTAAAATAAAAAATAAACTAGGTTGTCTGTGTTTTCTAAGTATATTTTTTTAAAGAACTTTCTCTCACCTTCAAACTGTATCTGTCTCTTTCAGGCTCTGCTGGCCAACATGGCAGCCATGTTTGGAGTGTATCATGGACCCCAGGGCTTAAAGCACATTGCTGAGAGGACACACAATGCTGCACTGATCCTGGCTGAGGGTATGTCCTCCAACACCCTCACTGCACATATTCATTTTAACAGTGCATTGCTTTATATCTGCAAACTCTTCTTCTCTTACATCACAACACTTAGGTCTTATGTCAATCAACCGTGACCTAATTCAATCACAAGCGTGTATTGAGAAAGAAATAGTAACATTGCTTCTCTTTAGATAAATTATGAATGATACTGAGTTTTTAGAAATGCCTTTCTCTCCCTCCCTTTGTATCAGGTCTGAAGCGGGCCGGACACAGGCTGCACAGCGAGATGTTCTTTGACACGCTGAAGGTTGGCTGCAGTGTGGCAGCCAAGGACATCCTGGCGAGGGCTGTCCAGAGAGAGATCAACCTGCGTGTTTATGGCGAGGGAGTGGTGAGTAGTACCAGATACGGTTTAGGAACAGATTACATACGCGTCCATCCAGTGTTCCTACAAAGGTACAACAAAACGCTCATCACACTTCAGTCTATGCTACCATGTGCTTAATTGACAATGTTTGACCCTTAGAATATGTTGTTGAATCATTTTTTAAATAAAGCCCACTTACGTTGAGTCCCCCCTATAGATAAAACCAGGGGCTAGTTCCGGATGGTGCAGTGTTACAGAACGCTCAGATAGAAATGTATTGTAGAGTCATTTGAGCTCTAATCATTAAATATCTATCTGCAGCATTGTAGAATTAGCACCCATGTGAATAAGCAATAAGCCACATGTGGCCGGGTTCATTTATGCTTTAGATGCACATTTCTTTCACTCTGAAATTATTTCTGTGTTTCCCTAGTTGGGTGTGTCTCTGGATGAGACGGTGACAGAGAGGGACTTGGACGATCTGCTCTGGGTCTTTGGATGTGAATCCTCAGCGGTACGTTTGATTTCAATATTGCATATAGGAGTATGCCTAAACTCCGCATTGACCCTCATGCTGTCTTGAGAGTGAGTGCAAAGATGCATCTTGAAGCCATGGGACAATTACTTTGATTTCAGCTATCGCATATATAATTCCATGAAATCTCAATTTACAGGAGCTCATTGCTGAAAAGATGGGTGAAAGGGTGAAAGGCATTATGGGTAGTCCTTTCAAGAGGACCAGCAAGTACCTCACCCACACAGTCTTCAACAGGTTGGTTTGTTTGTAGCGAACTCAAATTACAGTACTGGCCTGGGCGTGATAAGGATGACGCTTGATATGACATAATTGTTATGATGACTTGTGTTCTCAGTGACGATAGTATTATCAGTGTGACACCAGAATGGTTAGAGACATTAGCTGACCTTCCATGTTGATTAGTTCTTTCTGTTGTCCCAAACTGCACTTGATGCCTGAGAATAATTCCTTGCGCTGGTAACAAGGTTGTTACACATGTACTGTAACTGATAATACAGGGTTTTACCCTTAAGGTTTTAGAAGTGAAATAACATATTAGGCCTAAAACGTGTCTTATAATCTTGATTGACTCTGATTCTTCGTCCCGTGCAGTTACCACTCCGAGACCAACATTGTGCGCTACATGAAACGCCTGGAGAACAAGGACATCTCTCTGGTTCACAGCATGATCCCACTGGTGAGTCTCATGGGAAAGCAAATAAGACATGTTTTACTTTAGACATGGTGCTTTTCACATGATCTGAATACTACACAAAAAAACTGCAAACCACTGTAAAGATTAGTGGGCTATCACTGTTTTTAATATCCATTTTGTTTTCCATGTCAGGGTTCCTGCACAATGAAGCTGAACAGTTCTTCCGAGCTCATGGTGAGTTAATATCAGGGATGGGGGTAAATCCTGAATCGACTGCCTTCAATTTGAACATAAACTGAACTTCTAGTTCAATAATAAAAAAGGAAATGTATTTAAATTTTCTCAAACTTAAAAGTAAAAGCTATTTAAAGTTGATTTTATTTTTAAAATCAAATCAGTGCCTGAATTGACTACCTTCAATTTGAATTGAACCCAACCCTGGTTAATATCTCTCTTTGTACAAAACATTAAGACACCTTCCTAGTATTGAGTGGAACCCCCCACCCTATTCTTGATAGACACGGGAAACTGTTGAGCGTGAAAAACCCAGTAGCGTTGCAGTTCTTGACACAAACCAGTGCGCCTGGCACCTACTACCATACCCCGTTCAAAGGCACTTAAATATTTTGTCTTTCCCATTCACCCTCTGAATGACACACACACACAATCCATGTCTCAATGCTTAAGAAACCTTCTTTAACCTCTCTCCTCCCCTTCATCTACACTGACTGAATTGGATTTAACAGGTGACATCAATAAGGGATCATAGCTTTCATGTTTTGTACACTCTGTGTATGTCCCCTCTTTACCCCAGTTACTGCAGTTGTTGTTTTTATGGTGGTGTTGTGAAGAACACTTTAGGCTACCTTGTTATGACTATTTCTCCCACTGTTCCCTTCTTCAACTGTTTTAGCCCATCACCTGGAATGAGTTTGCCAACCTTCACCCCTTCTGTCCACTGGACCAGGCTGAGGGTTACCAGCAGCTCTTCAGGCAGCTGGAGAAGGACCTCTGTGAGGTGACTGGCTATGACAAGATCTCCTTCCAACCCAACAGGTAAGCCCCTCACTGACACCAACATTCAGTGTGGGGGTGTGTGATTTAGCCCACTGTCAATGGATTCTTGGATTTAGTTCAGGTTATTTTACTTGATCATTTAACTATCAAAGCTAGCTTTGTGGCTGATATCTCTATGGTTCCAAGTCCCCCCCCACTTATTCAGTATTATCTGGGCTGATGTATAGCGCACCGTGCTACATTGGCCTAGATGGAAAGATAGCGGTATGGTTGTTCAACTTAGTCTATGCTTTCCCTTTACAGTTACTGTAAAGCCCATTGACTAACCTTAGAACTTGGCACGTTTGATGATTATGCTGAGACAGGACTTCACTGGGAGAATGTTTTTGAGCATGTGGCTGGTACATTAACAAACTGGATGACCTTGTCTTTTAGTGGTGCTCAGGGAGAATACGCTGGCCTCGCTGCCATCAAAGCCTACCTGAACTCTAAAGGAGATGCCCATAGAACAGTAAGTATGGTTCTAATGAAACGAAACACTCATTTTTGCTAGCACACGTACTAGGCCCTGCAGAGTCATGCAGTATGGGAACGGGAAAGGGGGGTACCTAGTCAGTTGTACAACTGAATGCCTTCAACTGAAATGTGTCTTCCTCATTTAACCCAACCACTCTGAATCCGAGAGGTGCGGTGTTGTGCCATAATCGACATCCACGTCTTCGGCGCCCGGGGAACAGTGGGTTAACTGCCTTGCTCAGGGGGCAGAACGACAGATTTTTACCTTGTCAGCTTTTGGTTACTGGCCCAACGCTTTAACCTCTAGGATAGTATGTCCACCCTTTGTTAATTGTTATCGCAATAAAATGTATATTATAAAATTACAGTATTATTTTGGGGAGTATATTGTCAGAAATGTGGGGGTGTATGTACTATAAATGATTACCCTAATAAATGTTCAGCCTGAATGTTTGCTGTAGTCAGCCATTTCCCTGTGAACAGCCTGTAATGAACATGTCACATGGTATTGCACACTGGATACTTAGACCTGCCTACAATCATTTGTTTATCAGCGCATGTAAAGCCATCAAGAGACTTGTTTTAGGTACAGACCACTTATAGGTATGATGGCAAAGACAATCATCCACTCGTTTGCCGACAGACATTGTATTAGAAAAGCCTTCTAAAGAATAGCGGGTTTTGGATACTTATACAGGAACTGTTTAAAAGTCCTCAAGTAGCCTTGCGGCAGGTAGCTTAGCGGTTAAGAGCATTGAGCCAGTAACTGAAAGGTTGCTGGTTCGAATCCCTGAGCGGAGCAGGTGGGAAATCTGCCAATGTGCCCTTGAGCAAGGTACTTAACTGTAAATCGCTCTGGATAAGAGCGTCTGCTAAATTATTAAAATGTAAATCTAAGTATCACAACTGTGACTGGAGATGAAACTGCTTGTTCAAGTAGATTTCCCGTTTTGTAATTTGGCATTTGTTTCAAGAGCTCACACCACTATCAAAAATAACAACTCCCTTATAAGCACATCTTAGATAGTGGTGTGAGCTTTTCAAACAGTCAATGTCCACAGTTGTGCAAATAAAGGACAGAAACTACCTGGAGGTTACTTCATTTCAAGATCCCATATTTGGTGATTTTAAGACTTTGGGAACAGCAAGTCATGTGCAAAACTGATTGAGCGTGGCAGTTTTTCCCGTCAGGGGGGAAATGTAAATGTTACCCAACAAACACACAGGTATTCGTGTCCCTGTGACATTGTTGAAAAGGTATAAATAAGTCAAATAATAAGGGATAAAATAAACTGATTACCTATTTAGCATTGATGTCACTTGGAGATTTGCACAAAGAAATGTTAGGACTCTAACGCTGTAAAGGTTGACTTGCTTAGACCTAGTTAGCTCTCTTTTACTTTGTGATGGTCTGATTGTAACTGTCTTTGATGTTTTCTATTTTGCTCAGGTTTGTCTGATCCCCAAGTCAGCCCATGGCACCAACCCGGCCAGTGCCCAGATGGCTGGCATGAAGGTGCAGGTGGTGGAGGTGGACAAGGATGGCAACATTGACATGGCAAACCTCAAGGCACTGGTAATAGCTGGTTGGAGTGATTCTGATAATAAACTCGCTGTTACAGAAGAGCCTTTCAATATAACCAATGGTCTTGAGTATCCCCTCAAATGCTTTTAAATCTAGGCACAAAGAATAATTGAGAAACACGATGGCCAGAGTCGGTGGTCACTATCTACCGGTCGTGCAACCAGCAGTGAATTAGCCCCCTTAAAAGTGGACTCTCGCATTGCAGTCACACAGACTAACCCATTATTCCTCTCTTAGGTGGACAAACACAAGGCTAACCTGGCAGCCATGATGATAACGTACCCCTCCACCTTTGGTGTGTTTGAGGAGAGCATTGATGACGTGTGCAATCTCATCCACCAGAACGGAGGACAGGTCTACCTGGACGGTGCTAATATGAACGCACAGGTGAGAGAATAGTATATGCTTGTCACCTTGCTGATAAAGTATGTTTTTGTGTGGACAACAGTGTGTTTTATATGAACTCTTTTGTATAGTAAAACTTTGACCCTTTTTGCTAAAAAAATTTATAACACATTGGGTTTCTTATCCAGGTGTTAACTGAATCATGGACCCATCAATCACAAGACTATTTTGAATAAATTGAGTTCATTGAGATTGTGTGTATGTACGCACACACACAAGTATGTGGACACCCCTTCAAATGAGTGGATTCGGCTATTTCAGCCACACCCGTTGCATATATAAAATCGAGCACACAGCCATGTAATTTCCATAGACAAACATTGGCAGTAGAATGGCCTTACTGAGATGCCACCTTTCCAACAAGTCAGTTCGTCAAACTGCTAGAGTTGCCCCCGGTCAACTGTAAGTGCTGTTATTGTGAAGTGGAAATGTCTAGGGGCTGGGGCTGTTTTTCATGGTTTGGACAGTTCCAGTGAAGGGAAATCTTAATGCTACAGCATACAATGGCATTCTAGACGATTCTGTGCTTCCAACTTTTTGGCAACAGTTTGGGGAAGTTCCTTTCCTGTTTCCTGTTTCAGCATGATAATGCCCCCGTCCATACAGAAATGGTTTGTCGAGATGTGTGCACAGAGCCCTGACCTCAACCCCACCGAACACCTTTGGGATGAATTTGAATGCCGACTGCGAGCCAGGCCTAATCTCCCAACATCAGTGCCCGACCTCACTAATGCTGTTGTGGCTGAATGGAAGCAAGTCCCCGCAGCAATGTTCCAACATCAAGTGGAAAGCCGTCCCAGAAGAGTGGAGGCTTTTCTAGCAGCAAAGGGGGGGGGACCAACTCCATATTAATGCCCATGATTTTGGAAAGAGTAGTTCGACGAGCAGTTGACATACGTTTCGACACTACTTTTGGTCATGTAGTGTATATTATTTAGTTATTTATTAGTATAATTTTTACGAGGCTCCCAGGGAGTGCATGAGCGTGCGCTGACTATTCCACAGCGTACAGAGTGACCTTTGACCACAAGTCTGTGAAAAATGCCGATTACACATTTCTTCAAACCTCCTTGCACCAATAGCCATCGGTCTGAGCACCACACCCCCAAATTCCTTTCTTGAGCAGAGGTCAACTTTCTCATGCTTTTCCTTCCCTGTCAGCAGTGGCTTCTTGCATAGTCAGTCTACACAGGATCCTAAGAACAGGGATATTTGGACGTGGACTGGTGGGGGGGAAAACCCTCTTTCATAGGAATAACATGTTTCACTACCTCATGCATTGCAGATGTGGATTCAAATAGTATATCAAATCATTCAAATACTTAGGCTGTGCTTCATAGAGCTTGCCTGGGGCAACAGAAGCAATGAAATAGTCCCAAACGTGCAAATAAACAAACATTTGGTACTCCAGGCAGGATCAAGTATTTGAGCTATTACGTTTGAAAGATAATTTTTAAACTCAAGTCTGATGCATTTTACCCTCCACCAGTACAGTAGCGCCCGCTTCTGTAGATAAGAGGAAATGTAACTTTGGAGAATTGCCTTTATATCACCCTGTAATCTCCTGCCTGCTCTGCTCTCTACAGGTGGGCTTGTGTCGTCCTGGTGACTACGGATCTGACGTGTCTCACTTGAACCTCCACAAGACCTTCTGTATTCCCCACGGGGGCGGAGGACCAGGGATGGGACCTATCGGAGTGTAAGTGACCATAACGGGATTGTTTCCATCAAATGCACAGTAATGGACTAAGTACAAAAACTTAACCTTCCCAAAGGAATATAACTGGCCAAATCCATTATAAATAGGGAGTTTTGTCCTGGTCAGGTCACATAATATATGTATGCCATTTAGCAGACACTTATCTGAAGTGACTCAGTAATGCGTGCATACATAGTAAGAAAACACTACTGGCACAGATTTTCTTTGTGCAAAACATGACTCAAAAGTTAATAATTCATGACTTTTGATGACTTAATGGAGTTGTGCATGTTAAACAGGAAGGAGCACCTCGCCCCGTTCCTGCCCTGTCACCCTGTGGTCAGCATGTCAGCAGGCAACATGTCCAGCTCCCTGGGCACCATCAGTGCTGCCCCCTGGGGCTCCAGTGCCATTCTGCCCATCTCTTGGGCTTACATCAAGGTCAGTACCAGTGGACTGTAACTATCCTATGGTTCAGTGCCATGAAACGTAAATAAGGATAATGATAGATTTGTTAGAATAGTGCTATTCATGATACTTAAAGGTCTTTATAGGCAAATGCAGGGAAAAACATGCAACTGAAGCGGGGACGTACCAGTTTAGAACATGCGTTGATACCCTTTTGGATCCTACTGTGTAGATGATGGGAGCCAAGGGACTGGTTCATGCCACAGAGGTGGCTATCCTTAATGCCAATTACATGGCCAAGAGATTAGAGAGCCACTACAAGATCCTCTTCAAAGGCAGGAAAGGTGAGTGGTGGAGGTTCTATTCACCCAAGTATGTTGTCCATCAGTAATCGGCCTACACTAGCAAATGTTGATTTTTCTTAACAGAGTTTTTGGGGTCCACAGGTTTTTGTGCCCACGAATTTATTTTGGATGTGAGGCCATTCAAGAAGACCGCCAACATTGAAGCGGTGGATGTGGCAAAAAGGCTACAAGATTATGGTGAGCTGGAACATGGATATTCACAACATTGCATTTACGGATGGTATGGTACTGCTTAAAAGTCAACAGGGTCTACTTCTGTAAAAATAATTGCAAATTAAAATATATATATATGCAAATTTATCCCCCACATCCCACCCACAGGACCGGCTTACTTAAGTACATATATTTAAAGTAACGTTTTTTATTTAACTGAGCCCTCTTCTCATCCCCCTGTGTATCTGACCCTGGCCAGGTTTCCATGCACCCACCATGTCGTGGCCCGTGGCAGGAACCCTGATGATCGAGCCCACGGAGTCGGAGGACAAGGCAGAGATGGACCGCTTCTGTGATGCGTTGATGGGAATCAGACAGGAAATAGCAGACATTGAGGAAGGCAGGATGGATGCCCGCGTTAACCCACTGAAGGTGCGCTGCACCGGCTTGACTCATAGATGGACACAATTTACAATCTGTGTGTATTAAGCCATGCAATCAGCTACATACAATGGTCTATAAACTCAGTTATTTTCCTCAATTATATAGGTGTGTGTGATAGCCTCCTAAATTTCAACCTAAGTTATAACAACCGATTGTGATAAGACATACCACTCTGGTGTTATAAAAAAATCTGTGCTTTAGTGATAGGACCTAAATGTAGCAAGAGTTGAGGTATGTTGCCAGAGCAGCTAAAATGTGTTAATTTGGGTCTGTCTGTGTCCACAGATGGCCCCTCACTCCCTGGCGAGCATCACCTCCTCCACCTGGGACAGGCCCTACTCCAGGGAGTACGCTGCTTTCCCCCTGGTGAGACTTCTTTCCTCTGGAAAATATCACAATTCACACTACCAACTCCACTTCCCCTGAGCAAAAAATGGCTCTGTTTACAATTTGATTTACCAAAATCGTTATACACAGATTATTTGACTCTGTATTAATGTTAACAAATTGTAAGCATGGTAAACTCAAATGTTTCTCATTTTAAAACTTCCAGCCATTTGTGAGGCCCGAGACCAAGTTCTGGCCATCCATCTCTAGGATCGACGACATATACGGTGACCAGCACCTGGTCTGCACTTGCCCCCCTATGGATGTGTACGAGTCACCATATGAGGAGAAGAGAGCTTCCTCGTGACACTAACGCCTCCGTTATACCAGCCCTCATCATTCATCACACTTCCAAATTCTGAAAATCCATGAAGAGTTGTGTATTGTTTTTCTGTATTTCCGTGATGTGCCTCAACTCTCTGTCTATATTCTATGTTGTACAAATAGTTGCCTTGACTCTCCCTTCATGCTGTTTTATTCTCTTATCGGCCAAAAAAACGTATATCTCAACTTGTATAGGGTTGTTGTTTTTTTTTTCCATCTGCTTCGTGTATGAACATTTTAAAATGTGTATTTTGACACTTGTTTGCCTAATTACTTATACTAACGTTAGTCTTGATGTTAAGATACTATTTGGGGATAAAGAAAATTTAATGATCTTTAAATTACCTGTAAGGAAAAATAGTTGTAATAAACATTGATTGTCTGGATCTTTTCTTGTTCAGTTTTGGAAGTAGACTAGACTTCAGTAAAAATCACATTTGAGGTAATACTGCCAGCTAGATGTGACTGTTGGAATACCAGCACATGGTTTGCCACATTATTTGTTCTGTGGGACACAATACTAATACATCTGGACATTGAGAGGTTTCTTATCACCAGATTACATTATATAATTGGGTGAAAAAGAATAAGTGAAGATGATAGTTCTTGTAACTGTCCTGTGTTCAGTCTTTGATGTATTACAGTTCAAAAGAAGGAATGTCCCGTTCAGTCTGCCAACAGACATGGCATGAGAACGGGAAGTTCCTTCATTTTATTAATATGGTTAATCCTTTTGGGTGATAATCTTTTTGCTTTGCCTCAAATCTATTTTGTGTGATTTATGACTGAAAGCACAATCAATGGAACTGTTGTAGGTGCATGACAAGTTTAAAGTAATACTTATTGTATGCAAGAAGCTATGGCATTTTTCCATTGCTTAAGACACACCCTATTTTTACCCTGTCTGCTTTTCAACTCCCCACACGGTGCTAAAGTTTTGGGGATTGACATAAAGGATTTCCCTATTGCTTGGGGCAAGTGAGCAGTCCTGCTCTGAGGTTGCCCCATTGGACAGGCTGTATTTTTTTTTCAAATGTGAAAACAACCAAACTGCTAAGAATTCCAATTGCCTAAAATGTATCATCTGGGGCCAGATTCCCAAAACCTTCTTCAGAAATGTTTTATTCTTAACATGATTGCCAACTAGATAGCTAGCTAAATTGGTTACCTAGCCACAAACATCTTAAGATTTGTAAGAAGATATTTGGAAAGTTCATAAGAAAATCATTCAATCTCAAGATATTGTTGAGGAATTGCACTTACGAACTATTAAGAACATATTATTTTTTTCTTAAGAAGCTTCTTAAGTTGTGTAAGAAATGTTTTGTGAATCCGACCCCTGGTTCCTCCCTATTGTTTAAGTGAAAGAGAGACAATTTATGGCAGACAGTCAAGTTGAGCCTCCTGAGACTTTTTAAACTTTTTTTTTTACACCCCTTGACTTTTTCCACATTTTGTTGTGTTACAGACAAAATGTTAAATTGATTACATTTATATTGTTTTGTCACTGGCCTACACACAATACCCATAATGTCAAAGTGGAATTATGTTTTTTGAAAGTTTTACAAATGAATGAAAAGCTAAAATGTCTTGAGTCAACAAGTACAGTGCATTCGGAAAGTATTCAGACCCTTTGACTTTTTCCACATTTTGAAATGTTAAAATGAAATAACCAATGTTTATATGCCAGGACAAATTCGCTAGCAACAGCAAGCTAGCTAGCTAAATTGCCATAAATGTTTCATGCTTTTCAACCTGTCCCCAAATTACTATAATTGGTTCAGTTTGTTTTGATATTTCAACCTGCGTGTCCTGATCGTGTCTGGTGTGGGGGGACAAGAGCAACCCATGCGTTCTGGTCAGCATGTTATTCTAAAATTCTGAAACATCTCAAGGATGATCAATTTAAATAGGACGCACCTGAGCTCAATTTCGAGTCTCATAGAAAAGGATCTGAATACTTACAGTTGAAGTCGGAAGTTTACATACACCTTAGCCAAATACATTTAAACTCAGTTTTTCACAATTCCTGACATTTAATCCTAGTAAAAATTCCCTGTCTTAGGTCAGTTAGGATCACCACTTTTTTTTTTTAAATGTGAAATGTCAGAATAATAGTAGAGAGAATGATTTATTTTTATTTCTTTCATCACATTCCCAGTGGGTCAGAAGTTTACAAACACTCAATTAGTATTTGGTATCATTGCCTTTAAATTGTTTAACTTGGGTCAGATTTTCAGGTAGCCTTCCACAAGCTTCCCACAATAAGTTGGGTGAATTGTGGCACATTCCTCCTGAAAGAGCTGGTGTAACTGAGTCAGGTTTGTAGGCCTCCTTGCTCTCACATGCTTTTTCAGTTCTGACCACACATGTTCTATTGGATTGAGGTCAGGGCTTTGTAATGGCCACTCCAATACCTTGACTTTGTTGTCCTTATGCCATCTTGCCACAACGTTGAAAGTATGCTTGGGGTCATTGTCCATTTGGAATTTGAGACCAAGCTTTAACTTCCTGACTGATGTCTTGAGATGTTCCTTCAATATATCCACGTAATTTTTCTACCTCATGATGTCATCTATTTTGTGAAGTGCACCAGTCCCTCCTGCAGCAAAGCACCCCCACAACATGATGCTGCCACCCCTGTGCTTCACGGTTGGGATGGTGTTCTTCGGCTTGCAAGCCTCCTCCTTTTTCCTCCAAACATAACGATGGTCATTATGGCCAAACAGTTCTATTTTTGTTTCATCAGACCAGAGGACATTTCTCCAAAAAGTATGATCTTTGTCCCCATGTGCAGTTGCAAACCGTAGTCTGGGTTTCTTATGGCAGTTTTGGAGCAGTGGCTTCTTCCTTGCTGAGCGGCCTTTCAGGTTATGTTGATATAGGACTCGTTTTACTATGGATATAGATACTTTTGTACCTGTTTCCTCCAGCATCTTCACCATGTCCTTTGCTGTTGTTCTGGGATTGATTTGCACCCTTCACACCAAAGTACGTTCATCTCTAGGAGACAGAACGCATCTCCTTCCTGAGTGGTATGACGGCTGCGTGGTTCCATGGTGTTTAGACTTGCGTACTTTTGTTTGTACAGATGAACGTGGTACCTTTTTGGAAATTGCTCCCAAGGATGAACCAGACTTGTGGAGGTCTACAATCTTTTTCTGAGGTCTTGGCTGATTTCTTTTGATTTTCCTATTTTCCTATACTTTATGCGTCGCGCCGATAGAAATAAACATCTCTCTGGGAAGAAGAAGGGCGGGGGTGTATGCTTCAAGATTAACGACTCATGGTGTAATCATAACAACATACAGGAACTCAAGTCCTTTTGTTCACCTGAACTAGAATTCCTCACAATTGAATGCCGACCATATTATCTCCCAAGACAATTCTCGTTATTGTCACAGTCGAGTATATCCCACGACGGCTGTCAAGGAACTTCACTGGACTCAATGTAAACTGGAAGCCATATATCCTGAGGCTGCATTTATTGTAGCTGGGGATTTTAACAAAGCAAATCTGAGAACAAGGATACCTAATTCTATCAGCATATTGATTGTAGCACTCGTGCGGGAAATACACTGGATCACTGATACTCTAACTTCCACGATGCATACAAGGCCCTCCTCCGCCCTCGTTTCGGCAAATCTGACCACGACTCCATTTTGCTCCTCCCGTCCTATAGGCAGAAACTTAAACAGGATGTACCCGTGACAAAAAAAATTCAACTCTGACCAATCAGAATCCACGCTTCAAGATTGTTTTGATCATGCAGAATGGGAAATGTTCCGGGTAGCCTCATAGAATAATATCGATTTATACGCTGATTCGGTGGGTGAGTTTTTAAGGAAGTGCATTGGTGATGTTGTACCCACTGTGGCTATTAAAACCTACCCTAACTAGAAACTGTGAATAGATGGCAGCATTTGCGCAAAACTGAAAGCGTGAACCACCGCATTTAACCATGGAAAGATGACTGGGAATATGGTTGAATACAAACAGTGTAGTTATTCCCCCCGCAAGGCAATCAAACAAGCTAAATGTTGGTATAGGGAGAAAGTGGAGTTGCAATTCAATGGCTCAGACACAAGACGTATGTGGCAGGGTCTACAGGCAATCACGGACTACAAAAAGAAAACCAGCCACGTCACATACACCGACGTCTTGCTTCCAGACAAACTAAACACCTTCTTTGCCCGCTTTGAGGATAATACAGTGCCATCGATGTAGCCAGCTAACAAGGACTGCGGCTCTCCCTTTCCTTCTCCGTGGCCGATTTGAGTAAGACATTTAAACGTGTTAACCCTCGCAAGGCTGCCGGCCCAGACGACATCCCTAGCCACGTCCGCAGAGCATGCGCAGACCAGCTGGCTGGTGTGTTTATGGACATATTCAATCTCTTCCTATCCCAGTCTGCTGTCCCACATGCTTCAAGATGGCCACCATTGTTCCTGTACCCAAGAAGGCAAAGGTAACTCACTTTTGTCATAATGAAGTGCTTTGAGAGACTGGTCAAGGATCATATCACCTCAACCTTACCTGCCACCCTAGACCCACTTCAATTTGCACACCGCCCCAATAGGTCCACAGACGATGCAATCGCCATCACATTACCCTATCCCATCTGGACAAGAGGAATACCTATGTAAGAATGCTGTTCATTGACTACACCTCAGCATTCAACACCATAGTACCCTCCAAGCTCATCATTAAGCTTGAGGCACTGGGTCTCAACCCCACCCTGTGCAATTGGGTCTTGGACTTCCTGACAGGCCGCCCCAGGTAGTGAAGGTAGGAAACAACATCTCCACTTCGCTGATCCTCGAGATTGAGTCCCCACAAGGGTGCATGCTCAGCCCCCTCCTGTACTCCCTGTTCACCCATGACTGCGTGGCCATGCACGCCTTCAACTCAATCATCAAGTTTGCAGACGACACAACAGAAGTAGGCTTGATGACCAACAGCGACGAGACAGCCTATAGGGAGGATGTGCGGGCACTCAAAGTGTGGTGTCAGGAAAACAACCTCTCACTCAACGTCAACAAAACAAAGGAGATGATTGTGGATTTCAGGAAACAGCAGAGGGAGTACCCCCCTATCGACATTGTTAGGACAGTAGTAGAGAAGGTGGAAAGTTTTAAGTTCCTCGGCGTACACATCACAAACAAACTGAAATGGTCCACTCACACAGAATGTGGTGAAGAAGGCGCAACAGCGCCTCTTCAACCTCAGGAGGCTGAAGAAATTTGGCTTGTCACCTAAAACCCTCACAAACGTTTACAGATGCACAATTGAGAGCATCCTGTCGGGCTGTATCACCATCTGGTACGGCAACTGCACCGCCCACAACCGCAGGGCTCTCCAGAGGGTGGTGCGGTCTGCACAACGCATCACCGGGGGTAAACTACATGCCCTCCAGGACACCTACAGCACCAGTTGTCACAGGAAGGCCAAAATGATAATCAAGGACAACAACCACCCGAGCCACTGCCTGTTCACCCCGCTACCATCCAGAAGGCGAGGTAAATACAGGTGCATAAAATCTGGGACAGAGAGACTGAAAAATAGCTTCTATCTCAAGGCCATCAGACTGTTAAACAGCCGTCATTAACACAGAGAGGCTGCTGCCTACATACAGAATTGAAATCATTGGCCACTTTAATAAATAGATCACTAGTCCCTTTAAAGGTTTCACTAGTCCCTTTAAAGGCAAAACATTTAAATAATTCAATTTCCTCCTTAACCTCAATTTAATGGCGAGAAGGTGGGAAGAAACGGGGAAAATATGTGTACTTTCTTTATGAAACACAATTTTCAATTACCTTGCTAGAGTGGCTAAAAACTAGTCCCAGGTGATTCATATCGCGTTCAGCCAAACAGGTTGCAGCAGTCTGTTTTTTCACCCCTAACATAACATAGCAGGCTTAAAAGAAACGTAACCCCTGGTCTGACAGTTTGTAACTGGATGCATCTATTCTTCCTCTTAATGAGCAGGGCTGGCCCAGCACAGCAGTTGCTGTACCTACCTTTTTGGGGGACAGCTAACTTGGGGCTCCAGGGCACATAATCCGGCCATGTTAATGAGATAACAGCAGTTACTGCACTTGCATCATCATGTCTAGTCATTCTGCTTTTTTGTGCTGCTTTATTTATTAGATTGACAGTATTTCTCCCGCTGACCGTCCGTTTTGAGACGTTGTAAAGAAATAGAGTATCACTCACGACTGGACCGTAGCAGCCTCCACTTCACCTTGCTATTCTCCTCCTGGCTTATGATTTCATCTGTTTATGGGGGATATTGTGGTTCTTTTCCACAGGACTAGTAGAGATAGTTATCCAGTGTTTCCGCTGCAGTCATTTAGTTGTGGCGATGCACCCAGGCAAAAAAAATGTTTTGCCACACCAAACAAATATGGAAGATTAAAAGATATTTCTGCTGAGGCGCACTTTGAATACGCTAGAACAGTCCTTATTTACTTTTCCTCAAAAAAAAAAAAAATGAATAGAAAAAACAACCCCATAGTAGAATGGTTTATTTTACCTAGTCGGTTTGTTGTTGTGTGTTCTATGCCCGAAAAATATTGTCAAGGTGCATTCAAATCACGAGTTAGATAGTAGGGAAGGAAACATGCATTCTGACAAGCAGTCAATGCACAACAATTGATCACAACAATTGCAGGGGAAAAAGCAGTTTGGGCATTTGTTAAAAAGAGGCAGATCCCAGCTATCCTATAATTGTGACATTAAGTGGTTTCTGTGTGAAGTACAGGGTAGAACGCCCATGTGGTATTTTACCCGAAGTTACCCTAACAGGTAGGCCTACATTACATTCCCTGTGTTTATTCAAGTTTGTTGGGACATAAAATTAATCTAACAATGTAGTTCAAATATCACATTTGGGATCTAGCTAATGAGTAGCCAATGTTAGGGAGTAGTGAACTACATGTAGTTCAACTAGTAAGTTATCTATATTTTGCAGTAGTTGAACTAAATTTATTTCTAGGTGTCAGGCTCTTGTGTAGCTGGTGCATAGAAGTCAGGCGCAGGAGAACAGTACTGAGTGAGCAAAACACTTTACTCAAACAAATAATCAAGCAAACCGCTAAACGCGTAAATACAAAGACACAATGCCAAACGCAAAACAGGCGAGGCATAAATGAAATGCACCAGCCGGAAAGAAACAGCTTAACAATAAACAATCACACACAAGGACATGGGGGAAAACAGAGGGTTAAATACACAACAGATAATGATGGGGAATGCAAACCAGGTGTGTGAAAAACAAGACAAGACAAATGGAAAATGAAAAGTAGATCGGTGATGATTAGAAGACCGGTGACGTCGACCGCCGAATGCCTGATTTTTGGGATGTCTTATGGTCTGACAAACCTTGTTGTAGCTCGGCCACCTTCCACCGCAGATGCAGAAGGCCGACATAGGAGGATATGTGGCTTGAGACGCAGCCAATGCAAAAAAACATTTACACCTTAAACTGACAGATTATGATGGGGATTCTTTTTATTATGTTACTTAGATTGACGCACTGGTGCGTCAATAGACTCTTAAGGATTAACATATGAAACCAAAGTGATCTGTTCTTGCCATTTGTAGTCATTGACATTTCAGATTTACATATAACTTTTCACGAAGTAGTTTGGATATAGAACTACTTTTTCAAAGTAACTTTAGTTAAGTAAACTATATATTTTCTTAAGGGTAGCTTTAGTGTAACTTAACCTCTTTCAGTGTAAAGTAATTGGTAGCTTGGTATCGATTTATCCAGTGTTTCCCGAAACTATCTTTTCAGAGTACCTTCCTCAACACTGTGATTAGCCCATGGTAAATGCAGATTTTAAATGTTTAAAAAAAATATATTATACCTTTATTTAACTAGGCAGGTCAGTTGAGAACAAATTCTTATTTACAATGACGGGATACCCCGGCCAAACCGGGACGACGCTGGGCGAGTTGGCACTCACCCTGCGATCTCATCAGTTCACTACTAATAGGCTAGTGGCAAATCCTCAAAAAGGTCTTTGGTTTTTGAGATACCCTTACCTGAGGTATAACAAAGCACAACCACGTTTTTCCTTCTCTCAAAGGTCTATGTGAAATTAATGGTTGGGTAAAAATGTTTTACTGCAAGTGGTTACATTTATAGATATTGTGACACACCCCCTTAACTCAAACATTGCAGAATAATGCCTGGCTAGGGAAGGGGGTGGGCCACATTTTTTATTTTTTTTTTATTTCACCTTTATTTAACCAGGTAGGCAAGTTGAGAACAAGTTCTCATTTACAACTGCGACCTGGCCAAGATAAAGCAAAGCAGTTCGACACACAACAACACAGAGTTACACATGGAATAAAACAAACATACAGTCAATAATACAGTAGGAAAAAAAGAAATCTATATACAAAGAGTGCAAATGAGGTAGGATAAGGAAGGTAAGACAATAAATAGGCCATGGTGGCAGAGTAATTACAATATAGCAATTTAACACTGGAATGGTAAAAGAAACTGTGCAGTAGATGAATGTGCAATGTAGAAAACTGGGGTGCAAAGGAACAAGATAAATAAATAAATACGGTAGGGATGAGGTAGTTGGTTGGGCTATTTACAGATGGGCTATAAACAGGTACAGTGGTCTGTACACTGCTCTGACAGCTGGTGCTTAAAGCTGTTGAGGGAGATAAGTGTCTCCAGTTTCAGAGATTTTTGAAGTTCGCTTCCAGTCATTGGCAGCAGAGAACTGGAAGGAGAGTCGGCCAAAGGAGGAATTGGCTTTGGGGGTGACCAGTGAGATATACCTGCTGGAGCGCAGTGCTACGGGTTGGTGCTGCTAAGGTGACCAGCGAGCTGAGATAAGGCGGACTTTACCTAGCAGGGACTTGTAAATGACCAGAGCCAGTGGATATGGCGACGAGTGTAAAGTGAAGGCCAGCCTACGAGTGTACAGGTCGCAGTGGTGGGTGGTATATGGGCTTTGGTAACAAAACGGATGGCACTGTGATAGACTGCATCCAGTTTGTTGAGTAGAGTATTGGAGGCTATTTTGTAAATTACATCACCGGAAGTCGAGGATCGGTAGGATGGTCAGTTTTACGAGGGTAAGTTTGGCAGCATGAGTGAAGGAAGCTTTGTTATAAATAGGAAGCCAATTCTAGATTTAATTTTAGATTGGAGATGTTTGATGTGAGTCTGAAGGAGAGTTTACAGTCTAACCAGACACCTAGGTATTTGTAGTTTTCCACGTAATCTAAGACAGAACCGTCCAGAGTAGTAATGCTAGACGGGGGGACAGGTGCGGGTAGCGATCGGTTGAAGAGCATGCATTTAGTTTTACTTGCGTTTAAGAGCAGTTGTAGGCCACGGAAGGAGAGTTGTATGGCATTGAAGCTCGTCTGGAGGGTAGTTAACACAGTGTCCAAAGAGGGGCCAGAAGTATAGCAGAATGGTGTCGCCTGCATAGAGGTGAATCAGAGACTCACCTGCAGCAAGAGCGACATCATTGATGTATACAGAGAAAAAGAGTCGGCCCAAGAATTGAACCCTGTGGCACCCCATGGAGACTGCCAGAGGCCCGGACAACAGGCCCTCTGATTTGACACACTGAACTCTGTCGGAGAAGTAATTGGTGAACCATGCGAGGCAGTCATTTGAGAAACCAATGCTGCTCGAGTCTGCCGATAAGGATGCGTGATTGACAGAGTCGAAAGCCTTGGCCAGATCAATGAAAACGGCTGCACAATAATGTCTCTTGTCGATGGCGGTTATGATGTCATTTAGGACCTTGAGCGTGGCTGAGGTGCACCCATGACCAGCCCTGAAACCAGATTGCATAGCGGAGAAGGTACGGTGGGATTCAAATGGTCGGTAATTTGTTTGTTAACTTGGCTTTCAAAGACCTTAGAAAGGCAGGGAAGGATGGATATAGGCCTATAACAGTTTGGGTCAAGAGTGTCTCCCTTTGAAGAGGGATGACCTGCAGCTGCTTTCAGTCTTTGGGAATCTCAGACGTCACTAAAGAGAGGTTAAACAGGCTAGTAATAGGGGTTGCAACAATTTGCAGATAATTTTAAAAGAAAGGGTCCAGATTGTCTAGCCCGGCTGATTTGTAAGGGTCCAGATTTCGCAGCTCTTTTTAGAACATCAGCTGACTGGATTTGGGAGAAGGAGAAGTGGGGGAGGCTTTGATGTAGTTGCTGAGGGGGTGCAGGGCTGTTGACCGGGTAGGGGTAGCCTAGGTGGAAAGCATGGCCAGCCATAGAAAATGCTTATTGAAATTCTCAATTATTGTGGGTTTATCGGTGACAGTATTTCTATCCTCAGTGCAGTGGGCAGTTGGGAGGAGGTGCTCTTATTCTCCATGGACTTAACAGTGTCCCAGAACTTTTTGGAGTTTGTGTTACAGGAGGCAAATTTCTGCTTGAAAAAGCTAGCCTTGGCTTTCCTAACTGCCAGCGATATTGGTTCCTGACTTCCCTGAAAAGTTGCATATCACGGGGCTGTTCGATGCTAATGCAGAACGCCACAGGATGTTTTTGCGCTGGTCAAGGGCAGTCAGGTCTGGAGAGAACCAAGGGCTATATCTATTCCTGGTTCTAAATTTCTTGAATGGGGCATGCTTATTTAAGATGGTGAGGAAGGCACTTTTAAAGAATAACCAGGCATCCTCTACTGACGGGATGAGGTCAATATCCTTCCAGGATACCCTGGCCAGGTCAATTAGAAAGGCCTGCTCGCTGAAGTGTTTTAGGAACGCTTTAACAGTAATGAGAGGAGATCGCTTGACTGCAAACCCATTACGGATGCAGGCAATGAGGCAGTGATCACTGAGATCTTGGTTGAAAACAGCAGGGGTGTATTTGGAGGGCAAGTTAGTTAGATTACATCTATGAGGGTTCCCTGTTTACGGCTTTGGGATTGTACCTAGTAGGTTCAAATATGATTTGTGTGAGGTTGAGGGCATCAAGCTTAGATTGTAGGATGGCCGGGTGTTAAGCATGTCCCAATTTAGGTCACCTAGCAGCACTAACTCTGAAGATAGATGGGGGCAATCAGTTCACATATGGTGTCCAGAGCACAGCTGGGGGCAGAGGGTGGTCTATAGCAAGCGGCAACAATGAGAGACTTGTTTCTAGAAAGGCAGATTTTTAAAAGTAAAAGTTCAAATTGTTTGGGTACAGACCTGGAAAGCAAGACAGAACTCTGCAGGCTATCTCTGCAATAGATAGCAACGCCGCCCCTTTGGCCGCTCTATCTTGTCTGAAGATGTTATAGTTAGGGGATGGAAATTTCAGTGTTACTGGTGGTCTTCCTAAGCCAGGATTCAGACACGGCTAGGACATCCGGGTTGGCAGAGTGTGCTAGGGCAGTGAATAAAACAAACTTAGGGAGGAGGCTTCTAATGTTGACATGCATGAAACCAAGGCTTTTACGGTTGCAGAAGTCAACAAATGAGAGGGCCTGTGGAATAGGAGTGGAGCTAGGCACTGCAGGGCCTGGATTAACTCTCTATATCACCAGAGGAACAGAGGAGGAGTAAGATAAGGATACGGCTAAAGGCTATAATGACTGGTCGTCTAGGACGTTCTGGAACAGAGAGTAAAAATAACAGGTTTCAGGGGGTGATAAAATAGATTAAAGGCATAATGTACAGACAATGGTATGGTAGGACGTGAATACAGTGGGAGGTAAACCTAGGCATTGAGTGGTGATGAAAGAGATAATGTCTCTAGAAAGATTTAAACCAGGTGATGTCATCGCATGTGTGGGAGGTGGAACTAAAGGTTGGATAAGGCATATTGAGCAGGGCTAGAGGCTCTACTGTGAAATAAGGCAATAAACACTAACCAGAACAGCAATGGACAAGGCATATTGACAATGAGGGAGAGGCATGCTTAGCCTAGTGAACATAAGGGCCAAGTTAGTAGTGAGGCTGGCGACACAGCGCTTCAGACAGCTAGCTGGGGTAGTAAGCTAGCAACGCCTAGCAGGCCGGCTAACAAAGACGGAGGAAGACTGTTTATAGCCTCCTCAATGCGCCTCCGCCAGTAGACCAGTTGTGATGGGGTTTCGGTGGTGAAGGGGACCAGCCAGTTGGCACAACAAATTGTCCGATGGACCTGAATTAGCTAGCAGCCGATATGCTCTGGACAGCGAGACGTTAGCAGGCCGCAGTTAGCTGATGGGCGCTCAGGTGACGTGCCGGAGGGCCGGTTGAAATATTCCCTCGGCAGATAACGTCGGCAGTCCACTTGAGAAGGCCCAGGTCTCCACACCGGCAGTAGAAGCGGTCCGGGATAGGAGTTGTAGCCCAGCAGCGTGCTGAAACTCCTCAGTCAGCCGGGAGAAGGGCTAGCCAGGCTAATTGGTGTATTGCTATGAGACCGACGTTAGCCGATGGCACTCAGGTAGCAGCTAGAAGCTGCAAGATCCAGTTGAAAATGTCCAACTCTAAGTGTAGGGATCCGGGATATGGAGGAAAAATAAATAAAAATAGGTCCGTAAGCTCAGGTTTAGTCGTGGTTATACGAGGGGGCGAGAGCTTTTCCGAGCTGAAGGTTAGCTGATGCCCGCTAGCAATAGTAAGCTAAATACTAACGTTAGCTAGTTGTTATTTGACCAGATTCGAAAAAAACAACAACAAAACCACAGATCCGCACTACATTGGGTGAGGCAGGTTGCAGGAGAGTGTTTTGAAGTTGGATTTTAGAGAGCACATATAAAAAGATATGTGAAGAAAATATATAAAAATATTATAAAGACGATATTTACACAGGACAGGACGGGACAAGACAAATACACGTCTAACTGCTACGCCATCTTGGATCACATAAGCTCAAGTAACCCAATGTTGCAAGCTCTGATATTGCTCAAATTTGGAATAAGAGACGTCAATTGTACATACAGAAACAAACAATAGGATATCTTAAAGCATTTAGGAAATATAGACCTACATATTACCTCAATTACCTCGACTAACCGGTGCCCCCGCACATTGACTCTGTACTGGTACCCCCTGTATATAGCCTCGCTATTGTTATTTTACTGCTGCTCTTTAATTATTTGTTACTTTTATTTTTTATTCAAGAACAATTTCAAAACAGCTTTCAAGCAACTGGTTTCACAAGCAATTTGAAAATGACGTGTATTAGCATCTCAGTTTACAGCACCAAACATTAGAAGAGCAAGGACACTGTTGTTCAGGGGAGATAGCCAACAACACAGATAACACAATCACTTAAAAATTGAAGCTGGAAAGACTGCAAACTAGCGGCACTTCGTTTCGTTTTACCTTTTTTCAATTGACATTTCTTTGTATATATCCATAAAAATTATGCCAGCTGATTCATCATTTCGACTGGCTGAAAAACGCTGCCTGCCTGCCTGCCTGCCTGCCTGCCTGCCTGCCTGCCTGTCACGGTGCCTCTCCTTGTTCGGGCGGCGTCGCCGGTCTTCTAGCCATCATCGATCCATTTTTTCACTTTCCTTTTGTGTTGTCTTGTCTTCCCACGCACCTGGTTTCAATTCCATTCATTACATGTTGTGTATTTAACCCTCTGTTTCCCACATGTCCTTGTCCGGAATTGTTTGTATTGTTAGTGTGTTGCACGTTATGTATACTGGTGCGCCACGGGTATTGTGTGCCCATTTATTCTCGTGTTGTTTTGTGCCGTTATATGGTTATATTAAACAACTACGTTTTGTACTAAGTGTTGCTCTCCTGCGCCACCAGTTACGCAACCCTAACACTGCCTGTCTGTCTCTTCCTGACTCCCAACACATTCATTACTATAGGACAGCTGCAGATCGAATTTGAATATTGAAACAATGTTGCAGATGTCTGAGAGACAGACCGCAAGGTTTATATAAAATCTCTGCTGTTAGTCTAAAAGAAATGTGAGATAATGTCTAGAGGCTTTTTATAGTGGAGATCAAGTTTATAAATTGCCTGGCTGGGCTGATGCGACAGTGGATTGTGCAGTCAGATGGAATTGATTAAATAGGCATTTTAATGTAATAGATTTAGCCAGTTGCAATTTGTGGAATAGACACCGGCTGGAATGCGGTTTTAACTAATCAGCATTCAGGATTAGAGCCACCCGTTGTATAATTTCTTCCTTTGCAACTCAATAGTTTCTATATCCATTTGGGATGCTACAGTATATAGGTTACTTTTGTGAATGTGCTTTTTTTATGTGTGCAGATAGACAAAATGTAATGGCTTCTGTTAAGAAACAAATAATAGTTTGTTTTCCTATGCGTAGTGCAGTGCATATGGCTAAGTCCATCTGAATGTATAGATATGTGTGTGGTATGAAAGTAATTGCCTTGTTTCTCACCAAATTATCTTATAACCTTCACCATTCTGTCTGCACTTTTTGACATGACCATAAGTTAGCTGTAGTTGGCTAGCTAACAAGCAAAGGCGTTGCCAGCCAGTCGTGTCCATAGATACAGAACAAAAAGACTGAATGACTGGGTTGCGTCTCCAGCAACCTTAGATTTGTGTCGGGACTATATCTTGTGGAAGGATGAATAAATTCAACAAAATAGCATTTTTAATGAAAATATGTCAATCATTATTTGAATATGTTGGTAACCCGTTGTAATAAAGTGATAATGCCCGAGAAGCCGGTGTTTAGAGGATATATTGGCACGGTTTGCCGGCACCCGTGCTAACAACACCCAAGCCAATATATCCTCCAAACACGTCTCCTCGGGCATTATCACTTAAATAATCAACATCCTAAGTTTGAGAAAGCTCCAAATCGACCCTCCCTGCAAGTAGATACCCTCCCTCCCTAGACCCTCTCGAGACCCTCCGTAAATCGCAAAGTTTCTGCATTATGAGACCACATCTCTGACAAGTTACAAAAAATGAATATTTGGTCCTGCTCTATGGCCCGGCAGGCTGCATTAAATGTGCAGGAGGATTTTGGCTGCCTAGGTTCCAATAGCGCCTGACCATATGCCCTTCCCTTGAACAGAAATCACAACAATGCTTTGTGGCTTGTTTGGGATTAGCCTGTCCCAATAGTTGCAATAGCATCTGCTTTGGTAGCTTGCCCCGCTCGCACACTAGAGCGCGGCAAGCGGAACCAACAAGACCCTGAACAGTTTCAACCCCCAAGCAATAAAACTCAAATCAAATTTTATTGGTCATATAAACATGGTTAGCAGATGTTAATGCGAGTGTAGCTAAACAACTGGCATTGACACTTTTTTCCACTAACTCTCTTGCACGGACCCAACATCTCTATACGGATATATGCTATTTATGGCAAACAAGAGGCACCTTAGGATGGTAAAACTTGCTGTATGTGATCGTTTATGGTCACTGGGGATTGACTGTGAGATAGGAGTCTTTGTGCATCATTCTTGATCAGCTCCACCTCCTCTGCAGCCCTTTAACTGTCCGTCATAGCTCAGGGATCATGTTCAAATGTATATGTGTGTGGAGGTGTGCTATGTCCCTTATTATTTGTTACTTAGCTATTTTTTACTTTACACTTATTTTTCTTAAAACTGCATTGTTGGTTAAGGGCTTATAAGTAAACATTTTACTGTAAGGTCTACACCTGTTGTATTCGGCACATGGGACAAATAACATTTGATTTGATTTGATACTACAACCAACGCTTTAAGTCATCGTCTACAACCTAGCTAGACTGTAATTCAGGGGTTCTCAAACCTCTCCTTGGGGAACCCCAGCTGTTCCATGTATTTGAACTATTCCACAGCTAGCACAGGTGATCAAATTGTCAACTAATCATCAAGCCCTTAACTGGATGAATCAGGTGAGATAAAACCTCTGGAAGTCCCAGAGGAGAGGTTTGAGAACCACTGCTCTAACCTCGAAGTCACCCTCACAGGTTCTGTCCCTCTCCACATCTCCTGATGGACATGCACCAGTCCCTAATCAATGCCAACCACCCACAGTTAATATTGGCCAAATTATCCTCCTACCCGACATCCAAAATAAATATAAAGAAGCATGTAAGACATGACCTGAGGGACTTTTTGCCATATTCAACATAAAAAACTTCACACACAGGCCAATTAGGCATCTAAAGGCAAGTCTGTTTGTGACAGCCCTTTCAGACTTTCCTTCACAACCAGACAACCAACCATTACACTCCTGGAGTATTCCCAGCATCATTCAGGCTGGGATAACATTCCAGTTAGTCAACGACATGCAAGTTCCATCTGCTGACTGCCTATAAGTGTAGAAATGGAAACTGATCACCCCATAGCCCCAAACATAGATTTTATGTTTAATGACTAAATGTTTGTACATCTAAGAATATTCCATTCTGAAAATGTATGCAATAGAGATAGGGTTATAAGACAAAATGGTAGTCCAATTAATGTTTGTGTTTAGAGTGGAACAGGCTGGTACAACTTGACCTAGGGAGTATCTGTGAGAACAAAGCATTCTTAGTTCTAACCAGACAGGCTTCTGGTCCTAGGGACGGGACGGGAGGGACAGTTAGGAGCTGTCCAAGGTTGACTTATGTTGCAAAGATTGTGATAAGGAATGAATGGGTACTGTGGGAAAACCCTATTTCCTGGAAAGGGTGGGGAATATGGTGGGGCCTTTGTATTTTTTGTATTTCAACATTGTACCATATAAAATACTGTGTACACCTTTTAAGATCAGAGCTCTCGCGTGATTAAACAATTTACCTTTGACCATTGTAGACTGGGCCCCTGTCTGTCTTATTTCAACCAGTATCTTACAAATTCTGGGTTACAGACGGAGTGGTTTAATTGAAGTTCAGTTTATGAACATTGAGAACAAAATTTCTATAACAGTCATACAGGAAGGATACTGCCCTAGTCACTGCAGCTTGCCCAGAATGACCAGTTAGTGGTGAAAGCTGGTCAGGCTACAGTACATATAATAAATAAATAAATAAAATGAATAAATAAATAAATAAAATGTAACAACACCTCACAGCACAACACGGACTGTGAAGAGACACACACACAAACTTGCTAACTGTCACTCCCTGATCTGTCTCACCTGTCTTTGTGATTGTCTCCACCCCCTCCAGGTGTCGCTTCTTCTCCCCAGTGTATTTATCTCTGTGTTTCCTGTCTCTCCGTGTCAGTTCGTCTTGTATGTTAGTCAAGTCAACCAGCGTGTTTATCCCGTACTCCTTTTGCTATTCTCTATTTGATAGTCTTTCTGGTTTTGACCCCTGCCTGACTCTGGACTACTTTCCCGCCTGCCTGATCATCCTGCCAGCACTGACCTTGATTCTGCCTGCCCTTCGGTACCTTTTGGACTCTGAACTGGTTTTGACCCTTTTGCCTGTCCACGACCATTCTCTTGCCTTACCCTATTGGATTAATAAATATTGTAAGACTCCAACCATCTGCCTCCTGTGTCTGCATCTGGGTCTCGCCTTGTGTCATGATACTAACACACGCACTCTACACACATACATTGTAATGTAATATTGTTGCATTATACATTTTGTAATGTAGAGTAGTGGTTTAATAATTTGTTGAGTGATGTATTGTTTTATTTGTATTTATTTTTTGTGATGTAATTGTTTCAATCTTGTCTGGACCCCAGTAAGAGTAGGCCTTGGCAGCAGCCAATGGGGATCCTAATAAATACAAATACCACCACTGGCTACTTTGTCTCCTCATCGTGTTAGGACACACATGTCCTGGTCACCTCAAAGACATTCATTTTCATGCGGAAAAGAGGGCTGTGCATATACACTACTAGAGTAGCTGACTGTTGTATTACGGTTGCTTTCCTGTAACTTGGTTACGCTGCTATGTGCTTCTGTCGTGAAAGGCTTTTTATTATATTTTGTGGAATTGCCCATTGTTTATATGCTGTAAGTGTGTGACTGAGATTAAAACATGAACACACATTGAAAAACTAGTTGGCTTGGGCTATTCAAACACAACAGAGACATGGCAGTGCCATTCCCTAGATATAATGTACCAAGACCCATATAAAACAATTTTAAAGACATAATAACATTATATAAAATAAACAAGGGCTACTTATATGCTGGCAAAGGTGTTTGAGTGAAATCATGTTGGCCATATTATATTCAGAATAAAATAGATTTCCACTAACAGTCTTTATAGGCATGAGTGTTGTACACATTTCTGAAAAAAGTACTAATTTCAATCATTTATGTTTACAGGTGATTTAACCTCCATCAAATTGTATTATTTCAGCCATATTGGACTTTGGATGCCAGATTGGATTTGAGGCAAAATATTAACATAACCTGTGATGATTTCATTGAAAGACTAGGGGCAAAAGATACAAAGTCCTTTAAGGAACCTTGGACCCCGAAAAAGGTCATTTCGATGTCGGAGCCCACTTGTTTTCCTTAGAGACTAATACAATAGCCAAAACATCAAAAAGCATGTCTAACTGTATGCATTTTTGTCAGGCAGGAACATATAGTACTGGTTAACGTTCATCATAAATATTAAAAGCTGATATTTCCGCCTATTGTACCTGTCTGTTTACAGGTCTATATTTCGAAGATGAATGAAGATATCTTTATGCTGTTTATTTGTGTATTTTGGGCAGACAACGGACCACTTGTATTCCAGATTTGAGCAATATCAGAGCTTGCAACATTGGGTTACATGAGCTTATGTGGCCAACCCCTCTCAAGCCAGGCATTATTCCGTGTTGCGTAGTGCCTAAGAACAGCCTCTAGCCATGGTATATTGGCCATATACCATACCTCCTCGTGCCTTATTGCTTAATTATACCTTGGGTAGGGGTATCTAAAACATTTTGGGGACTTGCCACTAGCCTAAAATACAGCCAATGGAGTTGTGGTTGAATCGATTATATGGTTGTATTCTCTTTGCTTGTATCCTAAAATGATAACTAAAACGTGCAGTCAAAATTAACCCATGTATTCCCATGGGTCACAATAGTGACAGCACAAAGCCTTTGTACTTTTGTGGCTCTAGAGAAGTTAAAGTTGTACCTATCAACGAATGTGTCATATTATGCATTATTAAGGTGTCTAGTATGAATCAGAAAGGTTTCACATGATTTCACCAAATGGTCACAAAACCACAAGTGAATATTTTTTTCTGATGCCACCACCATGCTTCACACTAAGGTTTTCTCCAAACATGACGTGTGGCATTCAGGCCAAAGAGTTCAGTCGTAGTTTCAGACCAGAGAATCCAAGAGGGCTGTCATGTGCCTTTTACTAATCTATGGATTTCACATGACTGGGAATACAGCTATGCATCTCTTGGTCATAGTGTCATGCAGTGTGACACATCTCCTTTGCATAGAGTTTATCAGGCTGTTGATTGTGGCCTGTGGAATGTTGTCCCACTTCTCTTCAATCGCTGTGTGAAGTTGCTGAATATTATCGGGAACTGGAATACAATGTCGTGCATGTCAAACCAGAGCATCCCAAACATGCTCAATGGGTGACATGTCTGGTGAGTATGCAGGCGATAGAAGAACTGGGACATTTTCAGCTTCCAGGAATTGTGTACAGATCCTCGCAACATGGTGGGCTGTGCATTATCATGCTGAAACATGAGGTGATGGCGACGGATGAATGGCATGACAATGGGCCTCAGGATCTCACGTTATCTCCATGCATTCAAATTGGCATCGATAAAATGCCATTGTGTTCGTTGTCCATTGCTTATGCCTGCCCATACCATAACCCCATTGCCACCATGGGGTACTCTGTTCACAACATTGATATCAGCAAACCTCTCGCCCAGATGACATTGTACATGTGGTCTGGGGTTATGAGGCTGGTTGTATATACTGCCAAATTCTCTAAAACAACATTGGAGGCGGCTTATGGTAGAGAAATGAACATTAAATTATCTGGCAACAGCTCTGGTGGACATTCCTGCAGTCAGCATGCCAATTGCATGCTCCCTCAAAACTTGAGACATCTTTGGCATAATGTTGTGACGTAACTACACATTTGAGTGGCCTTTTGTCTCCAGCACAAGGTGCACCTGTGTAATGATCATGCTGTTTAAACAGCTTCTTGATATGCCACACCTGTCAGGTGGATGGATTATCTTGGCAAAGGAGTAATGCTCACTAACAGGCATGTAACCAAATTTGTGCACACCATTTTAAAGTATTAAGCCTTTTGTGTGTATGTAAAATGTCTGGGATCTTTTATTTCAGCTCATGAAACCAACAGTTTACATGTTGCGTTTATATTTTTGTCAGTGTATATTGGATATCATGTGTATATTTATGTTGTATATACAGGGCACATTTGTAAAAGAGTGTCTGCCCTGTTAAAATAAAGGTTAAATAAACAATTTTAACTGATTGACTGATTTCCTTATATGAACTGTAACTCAGTAAAATCGTAGACATTTCTCATTTATATTTTTGTTCAGTGTAGTTAAGAGTGCCCACTGAACAACACCATAACCCCTAGAACCATTCAGACTAAAAAAACAAATAAAATACGTAAGGAAACAATGAAGTGCTACTATGATATAGACAAATCTATTTTATTAACACGATATTATGACCTTTCACTAGTGTAGCGCTTTGAGTTCCAATGTTTTGGCACTGTCAATTATATTAGTGTGCATTGATACTTTAAAATTGTATTCACACAACCATTCTTAACAAAATTACATGAATCACATACTTTCTCTAGAAAGGTGGAAAAAAAGTGAGTATGAACATAGTTATTTGAAAAGACATGAAAAATTATAATTCCAAGAGGACATTAGTGCACACTTACAAATGTACAGCACGAGTTATCAAAACGACATGCATTTAAAAACATACCACAGTTCCTGTTTCTCCTGGCTCTTTATGTTTAAAGGTTCACCTGTATAGAAAGTGTCAGTGTTGTGTAGATGTGCTCAGTGCATTAGTTTCTAAAAGCTTTACCTGTATTACAAGTGCATCAGTAACCCATAGTATACCCACATGGTATAAACAGAGCATTAAATCATTCAACAACAAAATATTATTTTGGAACTATTCAATTATCATTATGGGCCAAAACATTTGTGTTCTCACATTTGAATAATGCAATAACCGTTTGTGTATTGGATAAAATAATATATACAAAAAGTTTGTTTCATTATGTTTGTGTAATCGTTCTTGTTATTATCTATAAGTAAAATGTACAAATATCTCGGGTTCATAAATATGTTTTGAATGTGTGAATTTAATTACTCCAGTGAAAAGAAATAGTAAAAGTACCATTAAAGGTGGCTTAAGAGGTCCAGCATTCATTCAGGATGCCCAACAGGCCAAAAGCCCAGACTGCAGGACCCGCTACTAAGTCAGAGTAGAGCATAATACTCAGCCACAACCATTATACTTTTTAAGTAAGAGAAAGCGATAGATTATCCCATCTTAAAGGACCATCCAGAGAACTATCAATCACAAGGTATCATGAGACCCTACAAACTGTACTTGTTGAGGTTATATTTGGTGTTGACGTTAAGTTGGTCTATTGTAGCTTAATTATTCTGGAATCCCTTTGAAACGTGCCTGGATCTGCTCCAGAGTCTTGCCTTTGGTCTCCGGGACAAAGATGATGGTGAAGACTATGTTGAGCGCACAACACCCAGAGAACAGCCAGAAGGTTCCAGCACTGGTTAGGAGATCCTGAAATACATTTTCATGGATTGTTATTACAATACCCAAATACACCCTGATCCTTACAGTTACCAGTATTACCTTACAGACCTCTGAGCTGATCCTCTAAAATGTATTGACTGACACTACAAATGAACTGCAAAGTAAACTCCTTTGTTCAGCGCATTAAGTGTCTATCTGTATACATAGCAATGTTTGTATATCTGTAATAAAAACGTTGTTAAAGTTCACATATAGCCATTTGTGTCTCTACTTGGCTAAGAAAATGCAAACCAGTAAAACCACAACTGCAAAATGGCTTCCTGCCAGGCCCTCTTTATCTGTCCGCTCAACTTCCCTTTATCCCCGACATCTGCCATGCAGGATGCCCAAAATCAACACCAGCTCACCATCAGGTTCTGGAAGGTCTTCGTGATGATGAAGGCAGATCCCCAGTTGGTGAGGACACAAACAGAGCTGGCAAACCCCTTTACTCGCGTGGGAAAGATCTCTGACATCACCAGCCAGGGGATGGGACCCCAACCAAGAGAAAAACCTGAATTGACCACAAGGTATGACGATTAGAATAAGTTTCACACTAAGCAAAATGTCAGATCTGAACTTAAAATATAAATGGCTATACGGTTAATAGTAAGTTCAATACACATGGAAGAATTTACAGGTGACTAAACCAGCTATACTCTAATAACTTTACTAGGCAATGCAGACAATTATTTTCAATTTGTTTTTATCTAGCCAGGATAGTTCGCTGGGCCCCAAAAGGCACAATCGAAGAGCGGAGTTCACCTGTGATGAAGAAGCCCATGCTGGCCAGTGCGAGCCATGACAGCTCAGCTGCAGGGTTCTGGGCAAGGGGACTCTCTACTAGGCAGAGTCCTGAGGAGTTACCATGGGTTTCACTGGACAACTTGAAGTAGACACCAAAGGCAGCAGTGCTTAGACACATAAAAACTCCTTAATAGAGAAAGAGGGAGGAAGAGAGAGAGAGAGAGAGACAGTGGACATTTCTTTTCACAGTTGAACATGGATTTTCAGGTAGTTGGGGCCCAGTTTGGGTGATGGGTGTGGTAATTTGATGTCAAGCTTGACAGTGCCTTATTTCCGCCCCAAAATTATGGAGAGGGATTGCCACAAGGGACTCTATTGATGCGTTATAAAATCAGTGGAGGAAGAAAGATACGTAACTGATAACACGCAGACAGAGACAGACACACACACGCTTGTGAGACATAAGCACCAGAGAGGACGAGGAGAAGCTTCCTTCCAGCGCGGTCCATGACCAATGCTGCTACTGCAGTGAATACCACCTGGGTTGCTGCTACTACCACCGTAGCAACATCGCTGTTCTGAAAAACAAATAATCACCAGTCATTTTATTACATATAACCTCACTGGTATGTCAATATTCATAGTATCTAAAGTACTTAGATAATCATATTACAGCCTATGAATAGCAATGAGATTAAAATACCTCAAACCAATGAATCTTAAATCTATTTGAATCATAAAAGATTACAATAAATAAAGCATTGGTCGGTCCAGCTGCCAAAACACAGATAACACTGAAAAATTCTTACCTTAAAATGGGCCTTCTCAAAGATAGTCTCAGCATAGAACATGATGGCGTTGATACCGGTGAGCTGCTGGAAGAGCATCAACATGATGCCCACTCCAAGGGGCTTGTATACTCCAGGGTCCTTAAGATCAGCCATCCCCAAACTACCTCCCTGGTTTAACACAAAGCAGTCATCACACCCTCTTATGCCAATTAACATGGGTCAGATGTGTTAGCATGCTTCTTTGTTCCAGATTCTCCTCAGACTAAATTCACAACGTAGAGGACAACCGTTTCTCAGCTCTGTCAAGTTTCTCTCTGCTCTGGTTCCCTACAGTAGTGGGGCTGACCTAAATATACCTACTCAGACACATAACCGTGCAAGTAAAGAGAGGTCCCGCAATAAACATTGTAAGATTGTTCCTACTGATTTGGTTAAATGCAACACAGAGATGTGACTCTCTCCCCCTACCTGAATATTATTCTACAATCAATACCTTTGTCTCATATATTGTGAAACAGCATATGCCTTTCTTAAAGCAATTCTTATACCTCATGATTACTAGGGAATACGCAAAGCTCACCTGGTCGTCAGAAGCATCCTCGATGCGGGCACACTCCCACTCTGCAGGGGCGTCTGGCCCCCTCAGAAAGTGCAGTGCCTCCTCTGCTTCCCTCCGTTTACCCTGAGACAGCAGGAACCTGGGTGTCTCAGGCATGAAACACATGAACACCATCATCAGGGTGGGAGGGATGGAGCAGCAGATCGCTAGCCAGCGCCAGTCCAGTGACAGCCCTGGGAAGCATCTACATTTAAGTCATTTAGCAGACGCCCTTATCCAGAGCCACTTACAGTTCATGCATTAATCTTAAGATAGCTACATGTAGGTGGGACAAACACATATCTCAGTCATAGTAAGTACATTTTCCTCAATAAAGTAGCTATCAGCAAAGTCAGCACCAGTAAAGGGGGGTAAAGTCAAGTGCGAGTTCATGAAAGGTGGGGTGAGTAGGGGGTGCGTGGGGGGAGGGCGATGGAGGGATTATTTAAGATACTCTTTGAAGAGGTAGGGTTTCAGACGTTATCGGGAAGATGGGCAGGGACTCTGATGTCCTAGCTTCAGGGGGAAGCTGGTTCCAACACTGAGGTACCAGGACAGAGAAGGCCTTGGACTGGGCGTGAGCGGCGTGAGCTGCCCTCCTGTAGGGGTGGGAGGGCAATGAGACCAGAGATGGAAGAACGGAGTGCTCGGGTTGGGGTGTAGGGATTGAGCATAGCTTGAAGGTAGGGATGGGCAGTTCCTCGTGTTGCTCCGTAGTCAAGTACCATGGTCTTGCAGTAGATGTGAGCTTTGACTAGAAGCCAGTGGAGCGTGCGGAGGAGCGGGGTGACATGGGAAGGTTGAACGCCAGGCAGGCTGCAGCGTTCTGGATGAATAGCAGGGGTTTAATGGCACCCAGCCAACAAAAGGTTGCAGTAGTCAAGACGTGAGATGACAAGTGCCTGGACTAGGACCTGCGGCGCTTCCTGTGTGAGGTAGGGTCGTACTCTACGGATGTTGTAGAGCATAAACTTGTAGGAGCGAGTCACTGGAAGCAGAGAGACAGTAGAGTATGGACTGTGAGAGGGCAGTAGTGTGATGACCCTAGTAGAGTCATTCCGTGTGAAAAGAAACTATTAAGTTCTGGATTCCACAGCTGTGTTGTTGATATTACGTAATTTTATGTATAAAAAAATAAGGTAACTCCAGAACATAAACAATGAACATGTAGAATGTTGATTATTAGAATCCATCACTAGCCTAGCACGAACGAGATCAGGATGGTTCGTACTAGGCAAATCCATCACCCCGATTCATTAAATTGAAATTCATATTTAGAAGAGCATATACAGGCAATGAGTTAACAAAACGTTTCTTCCTTTCAACATTCCTCAACCAGAGACCATTGCCTCTATTAGAGACTATGGAGACAAAACAGCCAACCCAACCTGCAATGGCACTGTCTATTGAGGAAAGTAAATGGAGAAGCACGCATGGTATGTCGGTAACTAGATTAGGCATAGCGGTGGCTTGTGAGGCCGGCAAAAATGAGAGCGCTCTCAGTTAGTAGGGTGGAATCTTGATCATGCCTGGCGATGATAATCACATGACAATACCGATTGCAGCTGAATAGCCTTTGATGGTGGTTGGTACCTTGAACAAAACACCACATCATTAAAACATTTACCTCTACCCGTATGGCTACTGTTGTAACCTCGGTCATAAAATTGTACAACACTGACAAACCCTTAATGACATGGTCAGATGCTTGTAAAATCCTGTCTGCTGACCAGATACAGTATACAAATGGCATAAAGAATTTCTCATGAGATTCAAACCAATAAATCATAACATCCAAACGCTGATAACAAATGGACATCTGTGGCGTACCTGCTATATATACTCCCATGATTCCTGTGACCACCATGAGTTGAACACAGGAGCCCATTGCCCCACGGACACGCTCATGGGCCATCTCTGAGATGTACAGCTAGAGCACAGAGGAAGAGAAAAGTGAAAAAACTATTGTTCACACAGGCAGAGTATGCAGCATGACATTTTGCTAGAAGCAATAAAACAGAGGTATAACGTAAAATAGGAATATATGAGGAAATAAACTAATTAGAATGCATGCATTTATTCCTACAGTCATGCATCTTGGTCGTCATGCATCTTGGTCAATTTAAGCAGATAGCATCAGAGTAGACATTCCATAGTACTTACCGGGACCACTAGTGACGTAACCCCACTTGCCAGTCCTGTGAGGACCCTTCCAAGATACAGCATCCAGACATTCTGAGCAGCAATGATGATAGTAAAACCAAAGATATAAGGTATGGAGCAGAACATAAGACTCAGCTTCCTCCCGATCTTGTCCACCATCCAACCGCCGAGTAGACCCCCTATAGCAGCTCCAATCGTCACGATAGACTGCAAAACAGAATACAGAACAGAGTCAATTAAATGGCTAATGTCCACTTTAATCCACTCAGGAATGATTAGGGCCCTGACCTGACCAGGAAAAAAAGTCAGTGTTATAGCATGACAATGACCCAAAGCTCATCCTGGTTGGGTTATGAGGGGGATAAAAAAACAAGGCCCCATGAATGTTATCTTACCCCAAACCAGGAAGCCTCTTCTTTGTCTAGTTGTAATCTCGGGTCAGCGATTGTGCTTAGTTCAGGGATGGCAGGGGAGCTGTACCCTAACACAAACCCAAAACTCAGGGGGCCAAGGACTGCTGCAAAAGTGGCGAGGAACAGCTTTCCATTCTTCACCTTGCTGTTGAAAATATAGAACAGGCGGGGTTACAAAAATCAGCTTTATTGTAACACTTTTTACATGCAAGAGTAAAGAACTACAGTATGCTACTGCTGTCAAGTAAGCAGACACTGGCAAAATGCAGTCAAGCCATCCTCCTGAATTTGGGTGCTCGAATACACAAGACTTTACCCGTGTTTTCTGGTAGGGTAACTGAGTCGGATGCACATTTGGCGACGATAGCTACAAATCATTCCAAGCAAACAGTTTGATGCACACATTACATTTTCTACAAAAATCATACCAAATCGTATATTTCAGTTTTGCACCTTATCGAAAATGACTTGATCACGGGTAGAGTGAGGCTGCAGAGGCAGCAGTAGCCTACCGGGGGGTGCTGTTTAACAAATATTAAATTGTGAAAGCGAGAAGTGTTTACAGCCATGACATCCAAACACAAACCTATGATCTAAGTGAGCTTGATGGGTTTTTTATTAGAGAGAGATTATATACAGTGGGGGAAAAAAGTATTTAGTCAGCCACCAATTGTGCAAGTTCTCTCACTTAAAAAGATGAGAGAGGCCTGTAATTTTCATCATAGGTACACTTCAACTATGACAGACAAAATGAGGAAAAAAAATCCAGAAAATCACATTGTAGGATTTTTATGAATTTATTTGCAAATTATGGTGGAAAATAAGTATTTGGTCAATAACAAAAGTTTATCTCAATACTTTGTTATATACCCTTTGTTGGCAATGACAGAGGTCAAACGTTTTCTGTAAGTCTTCACAAGGTTTTCACACACTGTTGCTGGTATTTTGGCCCATTCCTCCATGCAGATCTCCTCTAGAGCAGTGATGTTTTGGGGCTGTCGCTGGGCAACACGGACTTTCAACTCCCTCCAAAGATTTTCTATGGGGTTGAGATCTGGAGACTGGCTAGGCCACTCCAGGACCTTGAAATGCTTCTTACGAAGCCACTCCTTCGTTGCCCGGTCGGTGTGTTTGGGATCATTGTCATGCTGAAAGACCCAGCCACGTTTCATCTTCAATGCCCTTGCTGATGGAAGGAGGTTTTCACTCAAAATCTCACGATACATGGCCCCATTCATTCTTTCCTTTACATGGATCAGTCGTCCTGGTCCCTTTGCAGAAAAACAGCCCCAAAGCATGATGTTTCCACCCCCATGCTTCACAGTAGGTATGGTGTTCTTTGGATGCAACTCAGCATTCTTTGTCCTCCAAACACGACGAGTTGAGTTTTTACCAAAAAGTTCTATTTTGGTTTCATCTGACATTCTCCCAATCCTCATCTGGATCATCCAAATGCTCTCTAGCAAACTTTAGACTTACCTGAACATGTACTGGCATAAGCAGGGGGACACGTCTGGCACTGCAGGATTTGAGTCCCTGGCGGCGTAGTGTGTTACTGATGGTAGGCTTTGTTACTTTGGTGCCAGCTCTCTGCAGGTCATTCACTAGGTCCCCCGTGTGGTTCTGGGATTTTTGCTCACCGTTCTTGTGATCATTTAGACCCCACGGGTGAGATCTTCGTGGAGCCCCAGATCGAGGAAGATTATCAGTGGTCTTGTATGTCTTCCATTTCCTAATAATTGCTCCCACAGTTGATTTCTTCAAACCAAGCTGCTTACCTATTGCAGATTCAGTCTTCCCAACCTGGTGCAGGTCTACAATTTTGTTTCTGGTGTCCTTTGACAGCTCTTTGGTCTTGGCCATAGTGGAGTTTGGAGTGTGACTGTTTGAGGTTGTGGACAGGTGTCTTTTATACTGATAACAAGTTCAAACAGGTGCCATTAATACAGGTAATGAGTGGAGAAGAAGTTACAGGTCTGTGAGAGCCAGAAATCTTTCTTGTTTGTATGTGACCAAATACTTATTTTCCACCATAATTTGCAAATAAATTCATTAAAAATCCTACAATGTGATTTTCTAGATTTTTTTTCCTCATTTTGTCTGTCATAGTTGACGTGTACCTATGATGAAAATTACAGGCCTCTCATCTTTTTAAGTGAGAGAACTTGCACAATTGGTGGCTGACTAAATACTTTTTTTCCCCACTGTATTTTTTTAAGTGTTAAATAACTACATTTTACTTGGTCTCTTCCCACATTCTTTATTTTATTTTAAGTATTTCTATTAAAGTGTACTTTGATGACTCCTAAGAAATACAGTGAAAATGTCTAGTAGACATATTTTTTTTTTATGCGTGCCACTAGTAGATAATTAATCCAGTATGATGACCATTGCATACCATAAAGTGACAAAATTATTCCATCTTAAAAGGAGCTGACACACACCAATTCTTTGCAGCCTCTTGAATGGTGTTCATTTCAATACTTGCCCCTTGGAACTGTTCCTAACATTAACCTCTCCTGTCTCTGTCTCCCTTACAGGGTTCCCAGGGGAACTATCAGGCGCATACACAGGAGAGAGGTATGAGGTAGATGACAGGAGAAAAGCGAGGGAGGGGATGGAGAGGAGGGCAAACAGAGAAGGTGTTGCTGCAGATGTGGCCAGGGCAATAAATTGCAATGACCATACTGTGAGACGCCTAAGACAGTGCTACAGGGAGACAGGACGGACAGCTGATCGTCCTCACAGTGGCAGACCACCTGTAACAACACCTGCACAGGATCAGTACATCCAAACATCACACCTGCGGGACAGGTACAGGATGGCAACAACAACTGCCCGAGTTACACCAGGAACGCACAATCCCTCTATCAGTGCTCAGACTCTCTGCAATAGGCTGAGAGAGGCTGGACTGAGGGCTTGTAGGCCTGTTGTAAGGCAGGTCCTCACCAGACATCATCGGCAACAACGTCGCCCATGGGCACAAACCCACGGTCGCTGGACCAGATAGGACTGGCAAAAAGTGCTCTTCACTGACGAGTCGCGGTATTGTCTCATCAGGGGTGTCAGTGTTCTGCCATGGCCAGCAAAGAGCCCGGATCTCAAATATGTAAGATCACACTTGTTCAGTTTATGTCTCATTTGTTGAATCTTGTTATGCTCATACAAATATTTACACATGTTAAGTTTGCTGAAAATAAACGCAGTTGACAGTGAGGACGTTTCATTTTTGTTTTTTAGAGACACACACACGTCATACGGAAACACAATGTCAACTTACACTGTTATGCTGATGACACACAGCTGTACGTTTCGATGAAACATGGTGAAGCCCCAAAATTGCCTACCCTGCAAGCCTGTGTTTGAGACATAAGGAAGTGGATGGCGGCAAATGATTTACTTTTAAACTCGGACAAAACAGATGCTAGTTCTAGGTCCCAAGAAACAAAGATCTGCTGTTTGATCTGACAATAAATCAATGGTTGTACAGTCATCTCAAATAGAATTGTGAAGAACCTTGCAGACCCTGATCTCCCTTTTGACGAACATATCCAAAATATTTCAGGAGCAGTTTTTTTCCATCTTTGTAACATTGCAAAAATCTGAAACTTTTTGTCCAAAAATTATGCAGAAAAGCTAATCCATGATTTGTTACTTCAAGATTAGACTACTGCAATGTTTTACTCTCCGGTTACCCGGATTAGTGATATGGGTTTTTCATTACGGCTGATAAAATCTTGACTTGAACCCTAAAATTCTTATTACTCCAGTGCTAGCCTCTCTACACTGGCTTCTTTTTAAGGCTAGGGCTGATTTAAAGGTTTTACTGCTAGCCTACAAAGCATTACATGGATTTGCTTCTACCTATCTCTCCAATTTGGTTCTTCCGTACATACCTACACGTGCGCTACAGTCACAAGACGCAAGGCCTCCTTATTGTTCCTAGAATATCTAAGCAAACAGCTGGAGGCAGGGCTTTCTCCAATATAGCAACATTTGTATTTAATGGTCTGCCAATCCATGTGAGAGACGCAGACTCGGTCTCAAATGTTTAAATCTTTAATAAAGACTCATCTCTTCAGTAGGTCTTATGATTGAGTTTAGCCCAGGGGTGCGAATGTGAATGGCAAGGCACTGGAGTGACGAACCACCCTTGCCGTCTCTGCCTGGCCGACTCCTCTCGCTCCACCAGGATTCTCTGCCTCTGATCCTATTACGGGGGTTGGGTCACTGGCATGCTCTCTGTCCCTAGGAGGGGTGCAACATGTAGTGCCAAACTTTGTTGCTATGCTCAACTTGAGTCACTGTCGTTATCTTCCTGTCCGGTTTTGCAGCTCCTGTGGTGGGGGAGATCTTTGTGGGGTATAAGCAACCTTGTGTCAGGGTAGTAAGTTAGTGGTCTGTTGATATCCCATTGGTGGTGTGGGGGCTGTGCTTTGGCAAAATGGGTGGGGTTACATTTCCTGCCTGGTTGGCCCTGTCCAGGGGTAACTTTGGATTGGGCCACAGTGTCCCCCAATCCCCCTGTCTCAGTCTCCAGTATCTATGCTCCAATAGTCTATGAGCCAGGGGGCTATGGCCAGTCTGTCATATCTGGTGTATTTCTCCTGTCTTATCTGGTGTCTAGTGTGATCTTACGTATTTATCTAATTCTCCCATCTCTCTCTCCCTCCCGGAGGATCTAGGACCATGGCTCAGGACTACCTGGCCTGACAACTTCTGGCAGTCCCCTTCCCCAGTCCACCTAGTCATGCTGCTGATCAAGTTTCTGCTGTTCTGCCTGCGGCTATGGAACCCTAACCTGTTCACAGGGACGAGCTACCTTGTCCCGGATCCGCTGTTTCGACTGACACTTTCCGTCTCTCTACACCTCTGAATGCCATTGACATTTACTCCTGAGTAGGACTGGGCGATAAATCAATAATTAAATGTAATTACTTCCCTCAATAACGATTTATAAAAATGTTTAGATACATTTTCGATAATGTCGATATAGAATAATTAGGTAGAGCAGTCCATTTCACCTCTGACGCAGCAGGAACGTGCGGAGAAGTGACAACATGCACGTGGAGAGGTATACGCCAATTAAAAACCACTTGGCACCTCGAGTGATGGAGTAGCCACTATTAACCATGAAAAAATGAGTGATGGAGGTGAAAACAGTGGCAGTGATAGCCATGGAGAAAGAGCAGCTTCCAATTAAGAAATTATTGATAAAAAGGTTTAAACTGTTTCAGTTATTTGGAAGTGGTTTGGCTTTTTGAAGTTCGACAAAGAGTAGAGCAATGTTCGGTGCAAATTGTGCCGTAGACAGGTGGTAACCAAGCCTGGTAATACGACAAACCTTTTTCACCATCTGAAGCAAAACATGCAGAAAGTTTGAGTTTGCGCCACGGTATCGATAAACGCCCCTCAAGCACCAGCCAATCTAGGGATGATCGCCCGAAGCAGTCAACACTGACAGCGTTTATGCCCTACGAGCAAACATCGAAAGACAAAGACGTCACAAATGCTGTTATGCATTGCTAAGGACATGCTACCGATTAGCACAGTTGAAAAGGAAGGCTTCAAGAGGCTTATCAATTTAATTGACACCAGGTACGTGCTCTCTGGCCGCAAACATTTCTCTCACACTGCACTGCCTAAACTCTACGCCGAGTGTAGGGAAAAAGTTGAGGAGCAGCGCAAGACAGATTTGACACATTTTGCTACTACTACCGATCTGTGAAGCTGCTCTTTCTCCATGGCTATCACTGCCACTGTCAGAGCCTTATATTAGCCTCACCATGCACTATATTGACAAAGAGTGTAATCTTCAAAATAAATGCCTTCAAACATCATACTTTCCCGACGACCACAAGGGTGAAGCTATAGCAGAGGGGCTCATTGACGCTCTCGCCTCCTAGGTACTCAGTCAAGACTGACAGGTCTGCATTACAACGGATAGTGGTGCGAACGTGTAGAAGGCCGCTCAAATCAACAAATGGACCGGATTGCAATGTTTTGGGCATCATCTGCACTTGGCCATTGGTAAGTAACCTTGTCAATTGTGTATATTGAAGTGATTGGTTAGATGAAACGAAATGTGCATTTTTCTTCATCAACTGATTAAGTTAAATATTACATTTATACATAACTAAAAGGGATTATTGTGATTTTAACATTTTATTAAAATCTCGATTTCTCTTAGAGTGGGTAGAGACAAACGGGTGGATCGAGCAATTGGAGAGTGTAAGAAAGTGGTAGATGCCTTTTCCTATTAGTGGAGAAACCTGGCAGTTGCTAAAAAAACACAACTTACCCCAGCACAAGTTGGTGACAGAGTCGCCTACCAGGTAGCGATCAGATCAAAAGATGGTGCAAAGAGTACTGGAGCAGGAGAAAGCCATTTCACAGGGCCACATAAAAGCAAGAGCTGTCTCAGAGACGTCAATGAGGGACACGAAAACCCAAGCCCAGCACAGGGAGACATTGCTGCTGCTTCACCACAACTGCAAGCTAAAAAGAGAAAGTCACTGGGCAGTTTTTCCAAAAAGCCATGCTCCACCACCACAGGTCTTACTGAAATCAAGGCTGGTAGAAAAGGAAATCAGCTGCTACCTTCAGTCCCTTGATGCTGACAGTGAAACCAATCCACTGGCCTGGTGGAAGATCCACAAAAAAAAAAAAAACTTTGCCAGTCAGCCACCTGGTAAAGCACTACCTGTGCATTCCTGCGACCAGCTCCCCCTCAGAGCGTGTTTTTAGCACAGGTGGCAACATAGTGACCTGCCATAGGGCAGCTTTAGAGCCAGAGACCGTAGACAGACTTGTCTTTCTTGCTTGTAACTTGTCGTAAGACAACAACTACCCCAACTTCAACTGTGATGTGCCATTAGGCTAACAGTCATAATGCATATTGACTTGCAGTATTTGTTTTTTTATTTCTTGTTCATAACTTGTAAGGGTTTATAGCGTTAAAAAAAGTGGAGTTAAAATGTTATTTGTTAGTTCTACTTCTGACAATAAATAAGAAACATTTAAGCCTTTGGTTTGTTCAGGCAGGCTTGAGTCTGAAGCAGAAATGACCCTTTTAAACGTTATTTGATTAATATAATAATTATTGAATGAAAAAAAAAATATATATATATAGTGATAATTTATTTGCCATATCGCCCAGCCCTACTCCTGAGGTGTTGACCTGTTGCACCTTCTATAACCACCGTGATTATTATTTGTCCATGCTGGTCATCTATGAACATCTTGAAGAACGACCTGGCCATGTACTCTTATAATCTCCACCCGGCACAGCCAGAAGAGGACTGGCCACCCTTCAGAGCCTGGCTCCTCTAGGTTCCTGCCTTTCTTGGGAGTTTTTCCTAAACACTGTGCTTCTACATGTGCATTGCTTGTTATTTGGGGTTTATAAGCACTTTGTGACAACTGCTGATGTAAAAATTATGTAAAAAGGACTTTATAAATACATTTGATTGATTGAGTCTCTGGACTTTATACCCGTTTAAAACCTGTAGTTTGAATTGAAGAGAAGAGTCCATAAGTGCAGATGAAGGATATGAAGATCTGGAAAGATCATGTACGGAGGAATAGTAAAAAAAAAAAAAATCCCAAACAGTCACTGTTTCCCATGTAAAATAGCACTTTGAGTGACTAAAATATCAACCATAATGTTGGTTTTGGATAAAAATGCTTAAAACTTTCAAGTACTCTCAATGGCTAACTACTAGGAAGTTTGAACGTTTTTCGGGGCATGGAAACATTGCTCAATTGGTATCAAGGGACCTAACGAGTGCCAGGAAAACATTCCCCACACCATTACACCACCAGCCTATACCATTGACACCAGGCAGGATGGGGCCATAGATAGCTAGCTATAGCTACTGAAACAGATTGTCATTTTGCTATGTTTTTGGGGAAGAACATTGTTTGCAACTTTACCAGCATCATAGCATACGTATCAATGAATCGTTGTGACATATGAAATACGAGTGATAGTGTAATCAATGTGTAAAAACTACACAAACATGGTCCTGCTTGGTCAAATAGTGTTAAATAGTATATTTTTTGACACACAAAGACCCAAACGGCGTTCCTTAGAAATCCTGGTTGAGAATGAAACGACTGAACAAATGAACAACGAAACAGCACAGCAAGTAAGTGAAAGAAATAGGTTTTGATTATGTTTTACTGGTACTGGGGACATACGTAAATGCCTACAAAGTAACTTCTTGGTCAGTGTGGTGTGTGTGTAACCTTTGTTTAACTAGGCAAGTCAGTTAAGAACAAATTCTTATTTACAATGATGGCCTACCCCCGGCCAAACCCGGACAACGCTGGGCCAATTGTGCACCGCCCTATGGGACTCCCAATCACGGCCGGATGTGATACAGCCTGGATTCGAACCAGGGACTGTAGTGACTCCTCTTGCACTGAGATGCAGTGCCTTAGACCGCTGCGTCCATGCGTGTGTGTTAACTATTTAACTGTACTAGAATGCTTAAAAAGGCCGCTAAAATGTTAAATATCGGGAAAATGTTGGATATCGGTGTCGGCCAAAAATGTAATATCGGTGCATCACTAATTGACAAGGTTACTACCAATGGCCAAGTGCAGACGATGCCCATTCTAACGCTCAATCGAACAGTAAGTAAGTGAATGCCTCGATGCCTTCTGGTTGCTTTATATAGAAAGCCACAGTAAAGTGATTCACTGTCAGTAAGCGCAAACCCTTTTCGTGAAGGTGGCCGCTGAGGTTGGCTGCCGTTTTACGGGCTCCTAACCAACTGTGTCATTTTTTTGCGTTGTTTCTATTTTTTTACTTATTTTGTACATAATGTTGCTGCTACAGTCTCTTAACCAAAAATTACTTCTGGATATCAGAACACCGATTACTCACCTCGAACTGGACAAAGATTTTTTACTTTAACGAGTCCGACGCGAAGAATATACTGCTTCCTCGGGAACGGGCCCAAATCCCCATCATTTTCCTGAAGAAAAGATGGCGAAAAAGGGAGTGGAGGTCGGGCTGCTTTCTGAGAATTCGTAGGTGAGTGAGTAAACCTCCTCTACCGTCTGTTCTATTGGCCAACGTGCAATCATTGGAAAACAAAACTGATAACATACGATCAAGACTATCCTACCAACGGGACATAATTTAAAAAAATATATCTTATGTTTCACCGAGTCGTGGCTGAACCACGACATATAATATAGAGCTGGCAGGATTTTCCATGCATCGGCAGGACAGAGAAGCTAGGAGTGCGGGTGTGTGTCTATTTGTCAATAACAGCTGGTGCACAATGTCTAATATTCAAGAAGTCTCGAGGTATCTACCAAAAGTGTTCTCATCTATATTATTAGTAGCCGTCTATTTACCACCACAAACCAATGCTGGCATTAAGACTGCACTCAACCAGCTGTATAAGGCCATAAGCAAAAAAGAAAAATGTTCATCCAGCAGCGGCAATCCTAGTGGCCGGGGACTTAAATGCAGGCAAACTTAAATCCGTTTGACCTAATTTCTACCAGCATGTCACATGTGCAACCAGAGGAAAAAACTATAGACCACCTTTACTCCACACACAGAGACTCATACAAAGCTCTCCCTCTCCCTCCATTTGGCAAATCTGACCATAATTCTATCCGTCTGATTCCTGGTTACAAGCAAAAACTAAAGCAGGAAGTACCAGTGACTTGCTCAATACAGAAGTGGTCAGATGACGCAGATGCTACAGGACTGTTTTGCTAGCACAGAATGGAATGTGTTCCGGGATTCATCCAATGGCATTGAGGAGTATACCACCTCAGTCATCGGCTTCATCAATAAGTGCATTGATGACATCGTCCCCACAGTGATCGTAATTACATATCCCATTCAGAAGCCATGGATTTACAGGCAACCTCTGCATCGAGCTGAAAGCTAGAGCTGTCACTTTTAAGGAGCGGGACACTAATCTAGACATTTCGCTACGCCCTCAGACGAACCATCAAACAGGCAAAGCGTCAATACAGGATTAAGATTGCATCCCATTACACCGGCTCTGACGCTCGTCGGATGTGGCAGGGCTTGAAAAATATTACAGACTACAAAGTGAAACCTAGCCGCGAGCTGCCCAGTGATGCGGGCCTACCAGACGAGCTAAATGCCCTTTATGCTCGCAACACTGAAGCGTTCATGAGAGCACCAGCTGTTACGGACGACGGTGTGATAACGCTCTCGGTAGCCAATGTGAGCAAGACCTTTAAACAGGTCAACATTCACAAATCCACGGGGCCAGACGGATTGCCAGGACGTGTACTCAAAGCATGCGCCGACCAACTGGCAAGTGTCTTCACTGACATTTTCAACCTCTCCCTGACTGAGTCTGTAATACCTACATGTTTCAAGCAGACCACCATAGTCCTTGTGCACAAGGAAGCAAAGGTAACGTGCCTAAATGATTACCGCCCCGTAGCACTCACGACGGTAGCCATGAAGTGCTTTCAAAGGGTGGTCACGGATCACATCAACAGCATTGTCCCGGAGACCCTAGACCCACTCCAATTCGCATACCACCCCAACAGATCCACAGATGACGCAATCTCAAATTACACTCCACACTGCCCTTTCCCACCTGGACAAAAGGAACACCTATGTGAGAATGCTGTTCATTGACTACAGCTCCGTGTTCAACACCATAGTGCCCACAAAGCTCATCACTAAGTTAAGGACCCTGTGACTAAACACCTCACTCTGCAACTGGATCCTGGACTTCCTGACGGGCCACCTCCAGGCGGTAAGGGTAGGCAACAACACATCTGCAACGCTGATCCTCAACACTGGGGACCCTCAGGGGTGTGTACTTAGTCCCATCCTGTACTCCCTGTCCACACACAACTGCGTGGGCAAACATGACTCCAACACCATCATTAAGTTTGCTGACGACACAACAGTGGTAGGCCTGATTACCGACAGCGATGAGACATCCTATAGGGAGGAGGTCAGAGACCTGGCAGTGTGGTGCCAGGACAACAACCTCTCCCACAATGTGAGCAAGACAAAGGAGCTGATCGTGGACTGCAGGAAAAAGCGGGCCGAACAGGCCCCCATTAACATTGACAGGGTTGTAGTGGAGCGGGTTGAGAGTTTCAAGTTCCTTGGTGTCCACATCACCAACAAACTATCATGGACCAAACACACCAAGACAGTTGTGAAGAGGGCACGACACCTTTTCCCCCTCAGGAGACTGAAAAGATTTGGCATGGGTCCCCAGATGGTCAAAAAGTTCTACAGCTGCACCATCGAGAGCATCCTGACCGATTGCATCACCGCTTGATATGGCAACTGCTCGGCATCTGACCGTAAGGCACTACAGAGGGTACTGCATATGGCCCAGTATATCACAGGGGCCAAGCTTCCTGCCATCCAGGACCTATATACTAGGCGGTATCATAGAAAAGCCCCAAAAAGTGTCAGACTCCAATCACTCAAGGCATAGGTACCATTGCACCAAGTCTAGATCCAAAAGGCTCCTTAACAGCTTCTACCCCCAAGCCATAACACTGCTGAATAATTAATCAAATGGCCACCCAGACTATTTACATTGACCCCCGGCCCCTTTGTTTATACACCGCTGCTACTCGCTATTTATTATTTATGCATAGTCACTTTACCCCGACCTACATGTACAAATTACCTCTACAAACATGTAACGTACCCCCGCACATTGACTCGGTACCGGTACCCCCTGTATATAGCCTCGTTATTGTTATATTATTGTGTTACTTTTTATAATTTTTTACTTTAGTTTATTTCGTAAATATTTTCTTGAATCTTTCTTTAACTGCATTATTTGCTAAGGGCTTGTAAGAAAGCCTTTCCCGGTTTGGTCTACACCTGTTGTATTCGGCGCATGAACAAATAAAGTTTGATTTGATCATGCTGGGTGGTATAGGGCCACCAAAGACATTGGGTTAAAACTTTTCTTGCCATAATCATAACACAAACTTACTCAAGATATGCGTCCTGCTCCGACCTCACTCCTATCTCTTCTTCTCCATATTCTGCATCAAGCAAACGTCTTGACTCATGATTTTGGATTTCCATCATGTTTAGTCCAGTTGTTCGCGGTCACTTAACAACAAAGGCCATGAATGCTGGACATGCAGAGCCAGCGAAAGTTTTGGCCAAAATATCTTCGCGAAGGGAAAACCGCCGCACGCGAGACTACAAACCCTCAATTCAACAATAACATTATTAGGAAATTATGAAAACCATAATAATATTAACATTTTTGTAAGCAAAATATATCCGTTTCACTGTTGTCAACTGACCGACCGACCGAACGGTTATTGTCAAATTGGGTCATATGCTTTTACAGAATCAGCTGATTCGCATTCTTGCTATAAACTCATATTTCCGGTTCCGTTTTTAAAAAGTTGAAGCCCTTGCCAGGGTTTTCCTTGTAAAGATAATGTACTCAATTTTGTAACAAAGTGCAAGAAGTTGGTGAATGGGGTGCTGATAGACAATCTGATAGAGCTCTGATCAGGACAACACTTGATTACGGGTGTATAGTTTATGGAACAGCGCCGAAGACTTGGCTTCAGAGGCTGGACAGAATCCAGTATATAGCTTTAAGGATATGTATTGGTGCATTTAGGCCGTCATTGTAAAATAAGATATTGTAAAATAAAACTGTAACCGACTTGCCTAGTTAAATAAAGGTTAAATAAATAAAAAATATTCAAAAAATGATCAACATCTGTATGTTCCTTACTAGTGGAGGCAGGTGAGATTACTTTGGATATACAGCATAACAAGAATTTGGGTTAAGTTGAAAGGCTGCCATTGAACAGTGAGTTTGACATGTCAACAGGTTGATGTAGCTTTGACATGAATGTATATTAGCTACTTTGATCACAATATGATTTCTGAAGATGAGTTGAGTTTACCTTAATGGTCACTCACCTAGATTTAGCAATTTGCAGCTATGGAGAAGAGGCAATGCCAATAGCAGTATACATTTTTAAAGCCTGTGATTTTCTTTGCCAAAGCGAACCAAGGTGTCACTGCAGACACCCTGGTTCGAATCCAGGCTGTATCACAACTGCCCGTGATTGGGAGTGCCGTAGGGCGGTGCAGCGTCGTCTGGGTTTGGCCGGTGTAGGCCATCATTGTAAATTAGAATTTGCTCTTAACTGACTTGCCTGGTTAAATAAAAAAAACATATTCAACTGAAACAGGTACAGAACCATGTAAATATCGTCTGATTTGTATAAAATAATTGTCTGAAGTTGTCATGTGTTCTGACTTCCAGACCCAGCTCTATGTGAGCCAGGTGGAGGCTTAGAGTCTGCAGCCATCAACCACAGACATGCCTGCCTCAGGCTAAGGCCTTCCACACACTCCTGGCCTTCATCTATTACATACAGGTGAGAGTGGGGAGGGAGCCTTTCTCACAAACCTCTGGCCTGCTGTGTGATGGCTGTGATCTTCTTAGAACAGTCTGGGAAAAGATTCAGACATAATCCCTACAAGCACGCACCCAGCACTATTGAAATACCTTTTTCTTTCACTTGAAAAAACGTTGTAAAATGATGTAGGCCTATCTTATAGCACCCTTTTTATATATCTCATCTGAAAACTGTTGTAATTGTCTCGTTTAGAGAATAGAGATAATATTGGGTTTTGTCCACTCCACAGGGGATGTTCCTGGATGCTCTGGAGTTGTTTGCCAAGGCCTTGCTGCTGGTCATATCACATGAGGAGGTCAGTGTGAAATTTTAGGTATTCACATAGAGAGCTCTGTGCATGCAAATGAATATAGTTGTTACTGTTTCCACTATATACACACACTTTCTTTGGCTTTATCCAAATGTTATCTGCCTAAGGAGGGCATGTGAAATCCTTTGACCTCAGCCATCTACAGACAGACACTCCTTGCACAGCCAACAGATGGTGCTATTCACCTAAGATTAAAAAAAATGTTTCACGTGTGTGAACCACTGAAGTGTCTCCCTTTGTTGCTGTTGTAGCCTGGCATGTCTGACGGCCCTGGGCCGCTATACTGACTGTCTGAGGCTGGTTAGTAACTGGCTAGAGGTAGACTCTGAGACCGCAGATCTGTTCACCCTCAGAGCACGTCTCCACAAACAGCTCAACCCGGTCAGCAGTACACTCTCACAATCCGTTACCTCGGTGTTAACACTTGGAAATATCTGACAATACCATGCTATAAAGATATATATACAGGGGAGGGGGTACTGGTACAGCAGGTGGTTATAATGTACTTGTTAGAAGCTAGAAGCTTGATAATGTGGACAGAGTATTTATCTGTACGTGTCAAGGTTCTGATACAGCAAGCAAGGGTGTTGACCTATGGTTTAGCTGATACATGCCTGGTTGATCCCATTTTACCAGACCATTCTCCTCTACCAATGAAGAGATATACACTGTGTGCACAAAACATTAAGAACACAATCATATTAGTGAGTTGCAACCCCCCCCGCCTTCTCCCTTTTGCCCTCAGAACAGCCTCAATTTGTCAGGGCATGGACTACAACGTGTCCAAAGCGTTCCACAGGGATGCTGGCCCATGTTGACTCCAATGCTTCCCACAGTTGTGTCAAGTTGGCTGGAAGTCCTTTGGGTGGTGGACCATTCTTGATACACATGGGGAAACTGTTGGACGTGAAAAGACACCTACTTCCATACCCCGTTCAAAGGCACTTCAATATTTTGTCTTGTCCATTCACCCTCTGAATGGCACACATACACAATCCATCTCTGAATTGTCTCAAGGCTTAACAATCCTTCTTTAACCTGTCTCCTCCCCTTCATCTACTCTGATTGAAGTGGATTTAACAAGTGACATCAATAAGGGATCATAGCTTTCACCTGGATTCACCTGGTCAGTCTAGGTCATGGAAAGTGGTCATAATGCTCTTGTTAGAAGCTAGAAGCTTGATAATGTTGACACGTTTTCAGACTGATTCTCGTCTACCAATCTACAGAAAACAAATGAGGATACATATTCTACATTGTGTTGCTGTGATATGCTTCACACTGTCGCTTATCCACTAATATGTAGTATAGGGGTATTCTGTACCGCAGGCTGAAAGACTATACTTCTGTCATTGAGGACCTGGTCCTGGCTGTGGAGCTGAGTGAGGCTTGAGTCCAGGGGGCAGAGCCGAGCAGTCACACCCAGGAAAAACTGAAGGCCGTGCAGGAGGCGGCCCAGGCCCAGCTGGTGCTCACCTATAGCGACTTTGCCGTGCTTCTTCCCATAGCTAATACGCCGAGGAAGCCATGCTGCTCAGCAAGGCTGTCCAGGAGCGGAAGGAGGAAAGCGACCTCCACATTAACAGAGGTGAGGGGAGGGGAAAGGAGAGGACGGGAGAGAAAAGAAGAGGAGAGATGAGGGAAGGGAGGTATGTTTAAGGGGGTGGGAGGAAGTGGAGGCGAAGGGGGTGAGTTTGGCTGAGGTAAAATGAGAGCGGTTGTGGGCTCCCTCTTGAAAAAGGCGCAATTGAAGTCTGGCCCTGTGAAATAGCAATAGTGTGTGAATATGGACGGTGGGCAGGAGTCTCTGAGATCAAGAGAGGAGGTGTTTAAAGTGACTGGAGATTTGATTTCATATCACCTCACAGACCTTGAATACATCAATGCATAAAGTCAGTACCTATATCCATTATATCCAATTTCAGGAAGGAGTGCATCTGAGTCGACAGTAGATATCACCTCTGATAATTACAGAGGTGGTTGTGGTTTGTGCAGACTGTTTCTTCCAGCAGGACGAGTGGGAGTTTGCCCTGGCTGACTACCAGCAGGCGGAGGAGATGTCTCCTGATGACCAGGCCACCTGGATCCGCCTCGCTGTCATCCACAACACCCTGGGCACACACTGCTACCAGGACTGGTGATTCTCAGTCTGTCATCCATAACACTGTGTATTGTCTTCACCGCAGGAAGTACCATGAGGCAGCTCTGACAAATTCTCTGAGGCCATCAAGTACAACCCTGGAGTCAGCCAGTACAATGAGAACTGGGCCAAAGCCCCACCGTGAAGTGCCCAACGTGGAGGGGGCCAAGCAGGATGCCATCAGTACTCTTGTCCTGGACCCCACTAATGATCTGGCAAGACCCTCAATGCCTGTACTGTGTGTCTCATCCACTCTGTCCATAATACTGAGCTGTTGTAGCTAGGGCCTAATGTGGACTAAGGACCCTAGTTATGCAAGTACTAAGCTCTCACCACTTGGTTTCAAAGCAGATTGGGGGAGACATGTTTTTATAAGTATATATATTTTATAAGTTCTTTTAACGCACATTTAATTTGATGTAATACATGTTTCATAAAGTGGTGCGAAACTCCCACTTGGTGCAGAACTGACTACTGTAGTAAATCTGTCCCTCTGTCTGCATGTGTGTGTTTCAATTTTTCATGTCACATGGACAAGTACAGTGAAATGTCTTTCTTGTTACCACAAAGCAGTAATCAATAACAATGTAATACAACAAATAAAATGGTGAAACAAAAACAAACGAGATTTTAACATAAAAAAATAAGAAGAACACAATAAAGTAAGTAAGCATACTATATACAGTGTCAGTGCCAATACCATATTAACAATGTGCAGGGATACTGGATCGATAGAGGTAGATATATACAGTACCAGTCAAAAGTTTGGACACACCTACTCATTCCAGGGTTTTTCTTTATTTTACTATTTTCTACATTGTAGAAAAGTAGTGAAGACATCAAACTATGAAATAACACATATGGAATCATGTAGTAACCAAAAAAGTGTTAAAACAAATCAAAATATATATTATATTTGAGATTCTTCAAAGTTGCCACCCTTTGCCTTGATGATAGCTTTGCGCACTCTTGGCATTCTCTCAACCAGCTTCATGGTTGAGAGAATGGGAGAGTAGTCAGGGATCGAGGAGACTAGTCAGGATCGAGGGAAAGATGAACGGAGCAAAGTACAGAGAGATCCTTGATGAAAACTTGCTCCGGAGCACTCAGGACTTCAGACTGGGCCGGGGCCGAAGGTTCACCTTCCAACAGGACAACGACCCAAAGCACACTGCCAAGACAACGCAAGAGTGGCTTCGGGACAAGTCTCTGAATGTCCTTGAGTGGCCCAGCCAGAGCCCGGATCGAACATCTCTGGAGAGACCTGAAAATAGCTGTGCAGAAACGCTCCCATCCAACCTGACAGAGCTTGAGAGGATCTGCAGAGAAGAATGGGAGAAACTCCACAAATACAGGCGTGCCAAGCTTGTAGCATCATACCCAAGATGACTCAAGGCTGTAATCTCTTAGTAATGGGTTTGAATACTTATGTAAATGTGATATTTCATTATGGGGTACTGTGTGTAGATTGATGAGGATTAAAATACAATTTAATCAATTTTAGAACAAGGCTGTAACGTAACAAAATGGGGAAAAAGTCAAGTGGTCTGAATACTTTCCAAATGCACTGTAAATGTGTGTCCATATTATTTGTGAGCAAATCATGGAGTGAGTGTTTGTATGTGTTCGAGTGTCAGTGTGCGTAAGTGTGTAGGGCTCTGTGGGTGTGGTCAACTCTGATTGTCCGTGTAGCCATTTTGTGTGTGTGCATAGGTGGCCCCTCTGCTGCTGAGTCTGTTCCCAGGCTGCTCAGTGTCAGATGTGCTGTCCAGTGAGACTGCCATAATGGTTAAAGCCCAGATGATGGACAACATCCAGGCCTGCAAACACTGCATCCTCCGTGCTAAAGTTAGGTTAGGCTAACGCTGTTTGTCCACAACCCTTCCCTGCCATGTCTAAAAGTACAGAATCAAAGCTAAATCAAGCACATCTACTTTTATGTTTTGTTTACATATTTATTTAACTCTGAAAATGGTCAAAAGGGCTGTTGCACAGATCCAGATGAACACTTCTCCTGGACTAAAAAGAAGCCTGTTCAGTAGAGAGTCTCAATTGGAAGTGCTTTGTAGTCCTTCCTTACATAGTCCAAACATGGGTGTATACACCAGTCCCAAAGTGTACAAACTAACTGTGGTTGATGCTAATTTCAGATTTGTTTCCCCAGAATCTGCAGTGAGTTTGACAAGATAACCCTGTCACATGACACAGTCTGACAGCCAATCCTCAGAGGACTAGTCTGACCAAGGGGCAGAGCCGCTTAAAGTCTGTGTGGCACCGCAGTACGTGCACCACCAGATCAACAGGACCAACCAGCAGGTACTAGACCAGGAAAACACCCAGACACTGGGACAGACAAACTAATCTACCCTCATTTAGTGAGGTCACTTAATAAAGCCCTTCAGTTCAAACTCTCTTTCCATACCTCTTATTCACAAAATCACATGAAACACTCAACTCATGCTTCACTATTGATCAGTATTTGTTTTAGCTGGGTCCTCCACCCGTTGAGAGCATTGAAAGAGTCTCTCATACTGAGCAGAGGTGCACTTCCTGTGTTGGCTGTGCCAGGTGAAGCGAGCAGTGCGATTGGCCCTTGAACGGCGACAGCCTCTGCAGTATGACGGGTCCAGTCTGGCCCCCACCCGCACAGTGGAACAGGAGCAGTCTGCACTGGTCTCTAAGGACAGGCTGTACCACTGTAGGAAGTTTGGGGGGTTTGGAGTGAATTCCACATAAGCAGCAACACTATGGTGTTTACTACTCTTAGGGTGACATGGTGGAGTGTGGCCATAGTACTGCAGCTTGAGGTTGTCACGGCACCATGCTGTTCTCAAATCCAACAGGTGTCAGTAGAGACCCAGTTTTCCTTAGTTCCACCTCACCTGTTTGGATTTACAGTAATTTATCCATTAGTCTAGATTGCCAGGGCTCACGGATTTTCAATGGGATTGTTTTGTATTGTTTATGTCCATAACTATGATTGACAGGCAAATGGAGACATGTGAAGGGCGTATGACAAAAAGGGAAAGGTGGGCCGGTTAGAGGAAGGCAGTTCAATGATATGACAGATAGAAATGATGGAGAAGCTGTAGCTCTATTGTATACGTTCTATTCGCTTGAGAATTTAGTTGAATGGCAAAGGTATTGTGCCATGGACCGTTTATTTTTTCAACATTGCAGTAAATCTTTATTTTGAACAAGATTACGTATCTGTGTAAATTTGCCTGAAATTACGTTTTTTTCCCCTGCCAAATAAAATAAAGATAAGTATCAAGATTATAGACAAGTGAATAGATTGAATTCACCCTGAAACTGTAAATGTATCTAGAGTTTAAAAATGTGTGGCAATAAAGTGGTTTGCAGTGTGTACCAGTTGGGTATTGTAGCATACTGTGCATACTGTACATGGTGGAGACTGGAGAAGAGGGGGGGTTGTTTTGAGAGAGAGAAGCAGCTGCCCCCTTCCTGCTCTGACAGCAGCTATAGTAACAGCCGATAAGGAGATTGTGACACTCAACCCTGTAGGAAACACCCCAGCAGCATCTGATCACATGCACTCCATCCACACCAGCTATTGTTTCAATTACTGAACAAACAGTACTTCATTTGGATTAATTTGTGATCAGAATGAACGTACAGTACCAATTCTACTCAGGCTCCCCCTTGCATGTATAAGACGTCATTGAGAGCAGTGGAATAGTCACATGCGGAGTGTGGCGAAGCAGAGAAGCTATTTTAAAAGTACATGTTCAAACAGTACGCCCGGTACCACCCAAATCTTCTCAATGGTGTCTGTCCAATGTTTGTGCAGACGACCACGGAGGCCATGCCCAGACTGATGTCAATCATTAGATGTGATGATGATGTTGTGGCTCTGTTTGGAGAGCGTGGTCGACCGCCGCCTCACAATGCGATGTCGACTTGGAGATGGGGCTTGGTGCTTGGTTCCGCTCCCTCAGACAGTATGTGTGGGCTGCAGCCCTTGAACAAAGTGGTCTGGGACAGACAGTGGTCATAAAGGAGCTGAAAAGTGTTTCACCCCCGCGCAATAAAAGTTTAAGGTTACCGTCCTGTCAGGAATGGGAAATGCAGCCAGGAGAGCCCAGTGGCCGCCAGGTTCTACCCCAGACAAAAACACCTTTCTCTGGGCACAGGAGCTGGTGGCTTTGCCCCCAGTCAAAAAATTATTGGTGGACCGGAGAAGTTTCATTCACGTTTGGCTAGAGACTGTTTTGTCTAAGACTTGCAGAACACGTTTGTAATCTTTGGGTAGTGTTCGGAACAGGTGACGTGCAGCTAACGCTCGCCGCTTTTTCCTCCTGAAGGGAAATGTAGAATTCTTGCAGTTTTATGATGTGAAGGGCTTTAAGTGGATTAGTGCTGCTTGAATTAAGTATGTGCCAGTCAGGGTGTGTATCAATGGTGAAAGAGCTGTTCTTGTGCAAAGGAAAATTACTCCAATACAGGTAGTTATTTTCACATGAGGGGTGTCTGCTCAATTCCATACCTAAGGATGCAGAATCAGATCAAAGGAAACACTTGATTGTCAAATATTTATTTTAAAAAGAATTACATACATCATAGTGAAACCATCACGGTTAAATAAAACCCTTCCCATTGCAATAAATAAGCATTATGTAAAGTTAATCATAAAAACGGTTAGCGAGAGTGAGGCTGAAAAGTAAGGATACAAAGTCAAAGTTGCTTGGTCACTCAATATACTGGAATAAATACCTGCCGCCTCATTCTAAACATTCTACAGCGCTGCAGTTGGTTTACAGTCTAGTGTCTGGACCGGATTCCGCTGCACTCAAAAGTCTGATGCACCAGATGACATGTTTGGCACCTAGGGGATATATAAAGCGAGTAAAATGTGCTTTTACAATCTTGTAATTTTCATAACTGAATTTAACTGCATAGTTCCTTTCTCAGAGAGAGAGAGCAGCAGACGAAAGGTCCCTCCTGAGAAACATTTGAAAGACAATTTATTCATCTTGGAGAGAAAAAATGTCTGCCGCCTGTGCTACTCACAAATTTTCCAGTCAGTTTTACTGGCTTGACTCAGGAACCCTTCTCCCTGTCACTCTCCTCATGTTTTGAAGTAAAGGGCTGCTCTCCTGTTTTCTGTACAGACAGAAGAGACAGCCGTACTCTTTGTGTCCCTGAGGGCACAGGCCAGGGCTTGGATGATGTCTGTGTTCCTGTAACCCTGTATTGTACGACATCGTTCTCTCTCTATTTGCTTTCTCTCTGGACATCACCAAGACCAACTGACTCATAAAGGTTTATCTGTCTTGTGGGGTTACTTCCACCCATTCTGTTCTTTGAGCTTGCTGATGTCCAGTCCTTTGTGAACAGGTTTAGTGCTGCTAATATCTAGTCTGATGTCCAGTCCCTTCTCAACTGGTTTAGTGCTGCTGAAGTCCAGTGCTCTCTTAACAGTTTTAGTGCTGTTGTCCAGTCCTTTCTTAACAGGTGTAGTACTGATGATCTCCCATCCTTTCTTAACAGGTGTAGTGAAATCCAGTGCTATCTTAACAGGTGTAGTGTTGATGTCCAATTCTTTCTTAACAGGTGTAGTGATGTCCAGTGCTTTCTTATCAGGTGTAGTGTTGATGTCCAGTCCTTTCTTAACAGGTGTAGTACTGATGATCTCCCATCCTTTCTTAACAGGTGTAGTGTTGATGTCCAGTGCTTTCTTATCAGGTGTAGTGTTGATGTCCAGTGCTTTCTTAACAGGTGTACTAGGTGGGTTGTACAGAGGGAGAGTTGGTGAGCTGCAGGCCCGTGTCCAAGGCCGCTCAGTGGGAATGGTCCAAATGGTTCGAGACGGGGTCTTCTTCTTGTCCTTCTTCTCCTTCGTAGAAGCAGGAAAGGGTGTCTGACAGTACAGAGAGAAAAGTTAGAGAAGCCTTGGTAAGGAGAGTCGGAGAGACAACAAATATTTTTGGAAACAAATGTGACTATAGGAGCTTACAGCACATTCTCTGACTAGCGATTCAGCATGTATGTTTGTTCAACTGTAAAAGACATGGCAGCTCTGGTACAAGCACCATTGTAGTCGCTGTGAATGATTATCTACGTTATAGGCAGAATCCAACTTTTGATTGAACAAGCTGAAATGAACTTGTTCTGTAATTCATGCAATATGTTTGTAGCACTGAAACCCTGTGCATTGTTGAGATATACAGTGGGGCAAAAAAGTATTTAGTCAGCCACCAATTGTGCAAGTTCTCCAACTTAAAAAGATGAGAGAGGCCTGTAATTTTCATCATAGGTACACTTCAACTATGACAGACGAAATGAGAAAAAGAAATCCAGAAAATCACATTGTAGGATTTTTTATATATTTATTTGCAAATTATGGTGGAAAATAAGTATTTGGTCAATAACAAAAGTTTATCTCAATACTTTGTTATATACCCTTTGTTGGCAATGACAGAGGTCAAATGTTTTCTGTAAGTCTTCACAAGGTTTTCACACACTGTTGCTGGTATTTTGGCCCATTCCTCCATGCAGATCTCCTCTAGAGCAGTGATGTTTTGGGGCTGTCGCTGGGCAACACGGACTTTCAACTCCCTCCAAAGATTTTCTATGGGGTTGAGATCTGGAGACTGGCTAGGCCACTCCAGGACCTTGAAATGCTTCTTACGAAGCCACTCCTTCGCGTTGCCGAGGCGGTGTGTTTGGGATCATTGTCATGCTGAAAGACCCAGCCACGTTTCATCTTCAATGCCCTTGCTGATGGAAGGAGGTTTTCACTCAAAATCTCACGATACATGGCCCCATTCATTCTTTCCTTTACACGGATCAGTCGTCCTGGTCCCTTTGCAGAAAAACAGCCCCAAAGCATGATGTTTCCACCCCCATGCTTCACAGTAGGTATGGTGTTCTTTGAATGCAACTCAGCATTCTTTGTCCTCCAAACACGACGAGTTGAGTTTTTACCAAAAAGTTCTATTTTGGTTTCATCTGACCATATGACATTCTCCCAATCCTCATCTGGATCCTCCAAATGCTCTCTAGCAAACTTCAGACGGGCCTGAACATGTACTGGCTTAGGCAGGGGGACACGTCTGGCACTGCAGGATTTGAGTCCCTGGCGGCGTAGTGTGTTACTGATGGTAGGCTTTGTTACTTTGGTCCCAGCTCTCTGCAGGTAATTCACTAGGTCCCCGTGTGGTTCTGGGATTTTTGCTCACCGTTCTTGTGATCATTTTGACCCCACGGGTGAGATCTTGCGTGGAGCCCCAGATCGAGGAAGATTATCAGTGGTCTTGTATGTCTTCCATTTCCTAATAATTGCTCCCACAGTTGATTTCTTCAAACCAAGCTGCTTACCTATTGCAGATTCAGTCTTCCCAACCTGGTGCAGGTCTACAATTTTGTTTCTGGTGTCCTTTGACAGCTCTTTGGTCTTGGCCATAGTGGAGTTTGGAGTGTGACTGTTTGAGGTTGTGGACAGGTGTATTTTATACTGATAACAAGTTCAAACAGGTGCCATTAATACAGGTAACGAGTGGAGGACAGAGGAGCCTCTTAAAGAAGAAGTTACAGGTCTGTGAGAGCCAGAAATCTTGCTTGTTTGTATGTGACCAAATACTTATTTTCCACCATAATCTGCAAATAAATTCATAAAAAATCCTACAATGTGATTTTCTGGATTTTTTTTCCTCATTTTGTCTGTCATAGTTGACGTGTACCTATGATGAAAATTACAGGCCTCTCTCATATTTTTAAGTGAGAGAACTTGCACAATTGGTGGCTGACTAAATACTTTTTTGCCCCACTGTAAAGGGTGACATACACAGCAGAGGAGGGTGTAGCAGCTGAGCTTGGCAGGGTTGCCGTCTGTCCCCGCATAGCGGTTCTTTTTGGGTAGCAGCAACACGAAGGACACAGCCATAGACAGGTGGTAGAAACTGTGGACATAGGCGTAGTCCCACTCCTGCGAAACAAATTGAAATCAACGAGTCAAAAAAAAAAAGTACTTTTTGATGTCAATCTGGTCCCACTTGTGCAAGCGAAACACAGATCTCAACGAGGTGTTTTGCAGTTGACCATCTAGTATTGGCTTGATTGTGAATGGCGAGGGGAAGGAGGGAGAGGGAGTTGTTCTGATACCTCAAAGTAGAAGCGGAGCATCAGAGCCAGGGCACCGAAGCAGCATCCTGGTCCCACCTGTTGCGTGTATACGCTCTTCTCGGGGTAGAGGCCCCTTATCTCTTTCATTTTCTGTAACTGAAATAGGATACGCAGGATGTGTTTAGAACAAAATAGGTTTAGTTGAAGAGATAATCAATGCAATGTTGCTAGGCAATGCCTCAACTAAGTATGAACTTAGGTATACATTTCACATTGACGAGATGATGAGATATCTTATCAAATGACTGTAAACATGACCATATTAGGGCATATCGTTATCAGTTTTTGTCATAGCCATATTGTAAGTTGTCTTCACACACCCATTTGACAGTGATTATGAATACTGCTGATCCTATTGGTCCAGAGTAGATCCCATAGCCCCAGCGGTCCTGGTAGATCCTCACAGCACAGGTCAAAACCCCAAACATGGTCAGAGTAGAACGCTTTGGCTCATCAAAATCCCCTAAAGCTGGAGAAAGAGAATGTGTGTGTGTGTGTGTGTGTGTGTGTGTGTGTGTGTGTGTGTGTGTGTGTGTGTGTGTGTGTGTGTGTGTGTGTGTGTGTGTGTGTGTGTGTGTGTGTGTGTGTGTGTGTGTGTGTGTGTGTACAGGAGAGTGAGTGACAGACACAGCACATGCGTCCGAACAACTGTTCAGTGGTACTGAACGCAGAACTCACTAGCTCTCTGAACATAGTTTTAGGCCACTTAACACACTCTGAGGGTAAGCCATTAAAGTGTCATGATACAACAGCGTGCTGTTTACACTCACCTATCAGTGTGACCCAGATCGAGATGGCTGTTCCGTACACGCTGAAGTACTCCAGGATCTCATACTTCATGAAACATATGATGGAGAGGCCTGGCCCATCACACGCATGGTAAATCTAGGGTTAAACACATCCCAGAAGTTTCAAGTACAACAGTATTACACAGTAACTTCCCGTCTGTTCGTTTCTGATAGGACAACACATACTGTCTCTGGTAGGTTAGCAGAGACACAAAGTAAAAGTAGACCCACACTTTAGGTTGTAATCATAAGCACCCCTAAGAAATGACTCAAATGACTGTTCAAGGGACTGTACCACAGGAGGTTGGTGGCACCTTAATTGGGGAGGATGGGCTCGTGGTAATGGCTGGAGTACATCAAACACAAACACATGGTTTCCATGTGTTTCCATGTGTTTTGATGCCATTCCATTTGCTCCGTTCCAGCCATTATTATGAGCCATCCTCCCCTCAGCAGCCTCCACTGGTCACTGTACAATGCATTTTCTTCAGTATTACAGTACTAATCATAGCTTGTTTGAAGTTGTCTACACAATCACTCACAAGTACAGTACACACACACACACACACACACACACACACACACACACACACACACACACACACACACACACACACACACACACACACACACACACACACACACACACACACACAGATGTCATACGGAAACACAATGTCAACATCTCAGTGTCATGCCATGGTTCTTACCGTGGTGAAGAACATGGTGAAGAAGTAGACCATGGCCTCCATGTGGAAGCCTCTCTTGGTGGCCACACTGGCTGCAGGCAGGAACACCAGGCTACTAACGGTGGGCAGCAGCATCTTGGCAATGTAGGCTCCCATGGTGGCTAACTACAGCAACACCAACTCACTGGGTGTTGGGTATCTGGTGCAGATGATCTAGTACTGCTCTGTGGCTATCTGGCAGCGCTGGATGGGAAGATGTTCTTGAGTCCCTTAGTCTCTTGGTCTTCTACCAGTGAAATGAGAGAGCTGGTAAGTGGACAGGGAAATGTACACCACACCACACACACTCTCACACACAGCTGTCCTGTTTGAGCTCTTTAAAGTTTAAATTTGCCCCAGTGAGGCGTGTACGTGCACTGTCATCATTGGACAGCTGTCTGCATACCAGGTCTAGCAGGCATGGCTGGGAGGGGAGAGTGGTCCCATGCCATGACATTGTGGAATATTTGTGAAGTGTCGTGTTTCAGGTTGTTAGGTTCTGATTTTTAGAGTACAAACTCAATGGATACTATGAAAGCTTTAAACCAAGATAATTCTGCCCAGAGGGTCAATACAGCTGCATTCAGAGAAAGACATGGTTTCAGCCGTGTTAGTATACAGACCCCACCTTGGGTGGAGTCTCCTCCTTATCGCTTAACATTGCATCCTTATTGCTAGTCAGGGAGCTGAGTGATCTGGGCCTTAAACGGTTCCTCCCCTTATCAGTACTGCCACGTGTGACCGTGTTCCCGGCACTCAGCCTCTCCCAAGCTTCAGTATGGCACCCCTCATGTCTCTTTTATATCTAATGATTAATAATAGTTCAAGCTCAAAAACCAAACCTATCAAGGTCAATGGTGAAGCATACATTAGATTCAAAGCGCTGCCATGGGTTTTGTTGTGGTTGTATGATTGTTATTGAGAACCTCCATCTCTTGTGGCAGTCACTCCAGACAAGTCAACCTTTTAGCAGTGGCTCTGTTGGTCTCCCATACAGAGAAACACTGCTCGTCTGAATGTGCCAATGGTGACCATGCAATACCAGTCCACCCCAGGCAGCACTCATAAAGTACTTCTACGAGTATGTATTGTACATTGGATCAATGTTTTTCCAGAGCCAATTGTGAAGTAGTAAATGTAAAACTTGCATGGATCTAATTAAATTAGGAGGTAGTGGTAGAGAGGGAGTGCTTTAAGCCCTTAGAGGTAGCTGGTGGTGCAGCAGTTGCCCTCTCCTCTCCTTCTCTCCTCTCCTTCTCTCCTCTCCTCTCCACTCAGCTGTTGCACCTGCCCTGTGGGGCTGACGGGGGAACACAAAGGGTGCAGTGTAGTTGGGAACACACCCCACGCCTCAGATTCCTGGAGGGACTCCGTAACATGAGCACTCGGGACATGGTCAAAACGGCACTCTCAGGCTCGGCTTGGGGACCCCTATTGGCTGGACCCTGCACTCTATCAGTGTCCTCTCCATACCAGCCCGTTTTTTATTTTTTTAATTTTTTAACCTTTATTTAACTAGGCAAGTCAGTTAAAAACAAATTCTTATTTACAATGACTGCCTACCAAAAAGCAAAAAGCCTCCTGCGTGGATAGGGGCTGGGATTAAAAATGTAAAATAAAATATAAATATAGGACAAAACACACATCACAACAAGAGAGACACCACATCACTACATAAAGAGAGGCCTAAGACAGCAACATAGCATGGCAGCAACACAACATGACAACAACATGGTAGCAACACAACATGGCAGCAGAAAAAACATGGTAGCAGCACAAAACATGGTGCAAACATTATTGGGCACAGACAACAGCACAAAGGGCAAGAAGGTAGAGACAACAATACATTGTACAGCCTTTGGGATTTGGAATGGCCCCTGGAATGGGGTGGGCTGACCCCAGGATTCTGAAGTTCGTGGGCTGAGTCTGTTGAGAGTACAATGTGAGAGCAGGGGGATAGCTAACAAAATGAAAGTGTGTCATTGTTACTTTCACCCCAGCAGGCCCATGCCCCTGCTCAGTCCCTGTCTAAACATGGGCATGGACGGTAGTGTGGGAATGTGGCAGCCAGGGACTTCCTGTAAGCATCTGAGAAAACACTGGGCTTCCTTTTGATTTTCTCATAAATAGTTCTGCCCTCTGCCCTCTAGTTCTTTTGCAAATAATTGAAAAGTAGATGTTTTAGTTAGTCTTCTCTGTGAGCGCACAATTACAAAAAATATATTAGTTTTAAAGCTGTGGGAATGTATCCAAAGTACAGTGCATTCAGAAAGTATTCAGACTGCTTGACTTTTTCCACATTTTGTTACGTTACAGCCTTATTCTAAAATTGATTACATAGTTTTTTCCCTCATCAATTTACACATAATACCCCATAATAACAAAACAAAAACAGTTTTGTTTACAAATGAATAAAAAACGGAACTATCACACTTACATTAGTATTCAGACCCTTTACTCTGTACTTTGTTGAAGCACCTTTGGCAGCGATTACAGCCTCGAGATGTCTTGGGTATGATCCTATAAGCTTGGCACACCTGTATTTGGGGAGTTTCTCCCATTCTTCTCTGCAGATCCTCTCAAGCTCTGTCAGGTTGGATGAGGAGCGTCGCTGCACAGCTATTTTCAGGTCTCTCCAGAGATGTTCGATCAGATTCAAGTCCAGGCTCTGGCTGGGCCTCTCAAGGACATTCAGAGACTTGTCCCGAAGCCAGTCCTGCGTTGTCTTGGCTGTGTGCTTAGGGTCGTTGTCCTGTTGGAAGGTGCACCTTAGCCCCAGGTTCCAGGTTTCCTCCAGACCTGACTCTTGTCATTCAGGCCAAAGATTTCAAGCTTGGTTTCATCAGACCAGAGATTTTTGTTTCTCATGGTCTGAGAGTCCTCTAGGTTGCCTTTTAAGCAAACTTCAAGCTGGCTGTCGTGTGCCTTTTACTGAGGAGTGGCTTCCGTCTGGCCACTCTACCATAAAGGCCTGATTGGTTGAGTGCTGCAGAGATTTCCACAGGAACTCTGGAGCTCTGTCAGAGTGACCATCGGGTTCTTGGTCACCTCCCTGACCAAGGCCCTTCTCCCCCGATTGCTCAGATTGACCAGGCTGCCAGTTCTAGGAAGAGTCTTGCTGGTTCTAAACTTCTTCCATTTAAGAATGATGGAGGCCACTGTGTTCTTGGGGACCTTCAATGCTGCAGACATTTTTTGGTACCCTTCCCCAGATCTGTGCCTCAACACAATCCTGTCTCGGAGCTCTATGGACAATTGCTTCGACTTCATGGCTTGGTTTTTTCTCTGACATGCACTGTTAACTGTGGGACCTTATATAGACAGGTGTGTGCATTTCCAAATCATGTCCAATCAATTGAATTTACCACAGGTGGACTCCAATCAAGTTATAGAAACATCTCAAGGATGATCAATAGAAAAAAGATGCACCTGAGCTCAATTTCGAGTCACATATCAAAGGGTCTGAATACTTTTATTTTTTTAATAAATTTGCCAACATTTCTAAAACCCTGTTTTTGCTTCATCATTATGTGGTATTGTGTGTAAATTGATGAGGACTTTTAAAAAATGTAATCAATTTTTTAATAAGGCTGTAACGTAACAAAATGTGTAAAAAGTCATGGGGTCTGAATATTTTCCGAATGCACTGTATATTTGGAAAATAACATAGATATACTTATGAGTATAGAATAGTTTTGTGTATAAACTGTTATTGCAAGTGCATTGTGCTCTACTCCCCATGGAGAAATGATTTCCAGGGCACGTGCATACGTGTGTGTGTGTGTTGGTATGTAGTTGTATTTTGTGTGTGTGTCAGTCTGTGTCATCTGCTTGATGATGTGTAGGTCTGCCAATCTGTCTGGCTGTCTGACTTGCTGCCTGCCTGTTTGTCTGTCTGTGAGCATGAATGTGTCTGTCTGAAGTGCAGTACAAGCCTGAATAAACCTGTGCTGTGAGCCAAGAGGACATCAGAGAATTTTATGACAGCTCCTCTCCTCTCCTGCCGAAGAAGAGCAGTCTCTGTGCTTCTAAACTCAGAAGAAATAGGTTGGAATTTGAAAAGATAAGACTATAACCATTGAAATTGACTGAAATCAATTTACCAGGTACCTAGATAGCTTATATACATTTAAGAGAAATGAAACCGTTTAAAATAGAATGCGTAAAAGACATCTCACAAATGAATAGTGGTTTATCACTAAACAATTCAGATAGGTTTTATAATTCAGATTTTAGACATATAAATTATAATACAGTAAGTTAAGTTTTTTTGTGGATTGTTATATCTCAGTTTGGGAATACATCTTTTTATTCTAGAACCTTTCTCTCACTGAAAGAGTGTCATCGACTTAAACAGTGTATATTTATTTTCCAACATCTGTGGAGGGGAAAAAACACTCGCTGTTTCTTCGTGTCTGTGTGTAGCCTACTAACCACAATGTCTCCAAAATGTTTCTCCACACAACACAACACCTAGGGACTATTGTTAGCCCTCCACGACGCATTTCCTCTCTTTTCCTCCTCTACTTAGAGAGAGAGAGATGGGGAAAGAGAGACACACAGAGACAGACACAGAGAGAGAGAGACACAGAGAGAGAGAGACACACAGAGAGACAGAGAGAGAGACACACACACAGAGGGAGACAGAGAGAGAGAGAGAGAGAGAGAGAGAGAGAGAGAGAGAGAGAGAGACAGACAGACAGACAGACAGACAGAGAGAGAGACAGAGAGAGAGACACACAGAGAGACAGAGAGAGAGACACACAGAGAGACACAGAGAGAGAGAGACACACACAGAGAGAGACACACAGAGAGAGAAAGAGAGAGAGAGAGAGAGAGACACACACAGAGAGAGAGAGAGAGAGAGAGAGAGAGAGAGAGAGAGAGAGAGAGAGAGAGAGAGAGAGAGAGAGAGAGAGAGAGAGAGAGAGAGAGAGAGAGAGAGAGAGAGAGAGAGAGAGAGAGAGAGAGAGAGAGAGAGAGCATGCTTCTCGACTTGCAGACTGTGCAGTTCTCCCCCTGAACTACTGTATGTCTATCACCATATGAATCAGTGATGGCATGGAGGATGTGATTGAAGCCTAGCAGTGTAGTGTAGCAGAGCAGGCCTAATGCACGTAGCAGACACCGAGGCAGCGCAGCAGAGAGAACATGTGGCTGCTGGGTGCAGACGTTGTGGGCAGGCATGGTGGTCCTCCCAGTCCCAGCGTCCGTTACTCTCTCTCTCCCTGCTGCTCGGGACATTCTAGAGACTCAACCTCTGTGTGTCTCTCTCTCTCTTTCTCTCTGTGTTGCTCGAGACATTCTAGAGACTCAACCTCTGTGTGTCTCTCTCTCTCTTTCTCTCTGTGTTGCTCGAGACATTCTAGAGACTCAACCTCTGTGTGTCTCTCTCTCTCTTTCTCTCTGTGCTGCTCAATACTTTCTAGAGACTCAACCTCTGTGTGTCTCTCTCTCTTTCTCTCTGTGCTGCTCAATACTTTCTAGAGACTCAACCTCTGTGTGTCTCTCTCTCTCTTTCTCTCTGTGCTGCTCAATACATTCTAGAGACTCAAACTCTCTCACTTTCACCATAGATTTTTCTATTTTTCGTTCACTCTTGGTTCATGTAGCTTTCGATATGCATATGCTTTCTAATGGAAATGTTTGTTGAGATATTCTGGATTCACCTCAGAGATAAAGGCCTGCTCTGAAACTCATGACATACGTAGGCCATTTCCAGGTGTGTTCTCTCCATATAGAAACATATGTGATGAAAGAGGGGAGCACACAGGGCAAGACACCAGCATCTGAGGAGGAGATGGAACGAAGGACGTGAGGGGGATTGATGAGATAGGGTGATGGGGTGATGAGAGGAGATGTGGGGTAGGGGTATGGTGGGTCGCACTGTGGGAAACAGCGACTTCCTCTGTCTGTCTGCCAGTGGAGCGAGGTGGAGTGGAGGGGAGAGCAGAGAGTTGAGCTGCCAGGCTTGGCTTTGGGCTGTCAATGGGACAGAGTCCCCACCACATACAGCAGCAGCAGAGGCAGGAGAGGCAGACCCCAGAGCTTGGCACTAGGCAGGAGCCTCCTGTTTGTCTAGGCGTTCCTCCCCACTGCCACTCTCTTCCTGCTGCTGGGAGGAGGAGGAGGGGTGGGGAGGAGGAGGAAGAGAGGGGCTGAGGGAGGAAGGAGGGGGAAGAGGGATGCAAGGCACACACCTTACCTCTCTCCCTCTCTCTCCCTCTGCACACACATCTCTACAGCACCACCACCACCACACCACCCACTCTGACCCGGCATCACACAGCTCGGCGGCCCCTGGACTGCAGCTAGGTGAGTGGGTAAATATTTACACTGCTCCAGCCTGTCTGTGTGTTTAAGTGTGTATAAGTGTGTGTGTATGTGTGTGTGTTCATATGTGATTATGTGTGTGTCTGGCGTTTTGTGAGGTGGCAGGCGAGCCAATGAGACTTGTCTCCTGTTCCAGACCAAAACAAATCCTCACAATGATGTTTACTTTCCTACAGCGGTGTGTGTGTGTGCGTGTGTATGTGTGTGTGTGCTGATGCCAGACTCTGTCTGGAGAGCTCTCTGTTGCTGTGGGAGAGACTGATGAGGTGAAGGCTCAGTTTCGTGCTGATTCAATTTCTGAAAGTGATGTAATCATTTGGTGCTCCACAATGAAAATGTGATTTGGAAAGGTGATAATGTGTTATATAGTTTACTAAATGCATTGTGTTCTGATGATGTCAGCTGTTCTATTTAAGAAAAAGAGGTGTTCAGTTATTTCTAGGTCATACGTATTCAGTTAGAAGTGAGAAGATGATCAAATCTTGTTCTCAGGGAGGCGACTGCAGCAGAATTAGAACCCTGAGGAGAAAATGTACACTAATGATGACACCATGATTGTGGCATCAGTGCAGTAAAAAGCACCAGTCTGAGAGAGAGTCTGTGTACATTCTGTAATATTCTGTTTTACAATAGTAAAATGAGTGAATTGCTTGGAGTTAAAGAAGTGGGGATTGTTTGGGGGAAAAAGCACATGGAAATGTGCCGTATCAGAGCAAGTTACATAGGGAAATGAATAGAGCGGCACTAGTGAGATGACCCACCTGTTGCTTTTTACTGTTAATGACACAGCTCCAGGTAGTTTCCCTGGTAAAGGAGCAATTCCCACCAGCTGCTCTGAGGAAGGTAGGCTGTTTGGAAGTGCCTCAGTGTATAGGAGACGTATTTGGTAGCTAGACCATTACTCACAAAGGACACATCAATTGCTGTTATGGTCACTGAGGGAAAACAATGTACGCAGAAGGAGGTGTGGAACAAACTAGTGGAAGGCATTCTATCACAAAGAGGACTGAGTCCCCAAAGTGGTGTTTACTAGAAACAATGTCTAAAATGTCACTCATTCTGCAAATACATACCACATGCACTCTCTCTCTCCACTCCAAAACCCGAGTGTCATCTTCTCTCAGCCATGCCTCTGTGTGCACTTTGTATAAGCAGAGCGAGGTCAAGGACTCGTGGAGAGCAACGGGCGATTAAGTGGGAGCAACGTCAATTTTCCACTTCACATATGAACGTGAGAAGGCTGCTACGAAAGGAAGAAGGAGGAAGGAGCCCCAGTCTGGTTAAACAGCTCCTCCAGAAAGGATGAGTCTGCCTGGGCCTTCCATCCAGACCAGACAGCCTCGATCCGACCGGCCCCAGCTCCCCACAGCCTCCCCAGGGATAGCCTGCTGTCTGTCTGCTGCCTGCGAAAGAAAAACACCCCTCCTCCCTGAACAGGGGCCCCAGGGGGCAGAGGGCCGGGAGGGGAAAGGGGACGCGGGGGCTAGGGGAGACGCGCAGGGCTGTGTTTACTCTCCTCTGTGGCCCTGTGAAGCCATGTGAGGAGGAAGGCCTGTCTCGACGGCGACAGACTGCGTGGTCTGTGGGAGAGAGAGAAAGGGAGAGCGAGAAAGAGAGCAAGGGAGAGGGAGAGAGAAAGAGAGAGCGAGAGAGTTTGGCAGCTGGACACGCTCCAGCTGTGTCTGGGAGGATAATGAACTCCAGGTGTTCCAGCGGGTAGTTTAAGACACCTGTCACCAATATTTAGTGCCAGAAAAAGCCAGACTGCAAACAGGGCTAGACGATCTGTTTGCTTATTTTAAGAAGCCTACCTAACTGGAGTGGTGGGCCTGATGAGGAGGAGAGTTGGGACAGAGGGATGTGCAAGGGGGCCTTTTCTAGAGTCAGAGCGTGTGTTTGTCACTGACTGGATGTGTGTGTCACGTGTGTGTGTGTGTGCTTACAGTAAACGTCTGGGGCAGCCGGTGCATTCACACTAAGGTGGAGGAAACAAAGGCCTACCTGTGTGGAAGGCTTTCAGTTAGGAAACTTACCTTAGTCACTCCAGCACTGAGACTTGTTTTACATGCTGCTTCCATGTTCCAAATCCTGTCTCCAACACCTGTGCTCACTCAACAGCCTGTCTTTGTCACCACCTGACTGCGTCTGAAGGTTTTATCCAAGTATACTGTGATTGCCAGTGCACTAAAATGTCTGAAGACGTTTACGTTGAAGCCCACACAGATGTGGCATGAATATGTTTCCTCTGAAACGCTTTTAAGTGCTCTAACTGCCTTGGACAGTAGATCCCTGATATACGCAAAAGCTAAGGACTGTTTTATAAAAGCCTGTTTTATATCACAGCATACAGATATAAAAATGTGGTATTTGAATTGGGACTGGTGATCTGTGAACTGAGTTTACTTCGCACTAATCGTACAGTGTATTATGCCCTTGTTAGGAGTCTACTGTATCAGATATACTCATATAAGTTCATTAAAGATGTCTTTCATTTTCACAGTGTTCTTCCCATCCTGTTTGTCTGTACCTAGTTCAAGTTTATCGGTGTGAGTCTTCAGCTCCTACCTTTCTGTCCCATTGAGGTCTTTCTGTATATTTGATCGTGTCAGGATGAGGATCTGGTCGTGGGAACAATGTGGGGAGACCAGCCTGGTGTTACTGGGGTTCCTCACCCTGGCTCTGTCTGTAGGGAACCTCTCAACCAGCGGACAGGTAGCTGTCCCACTCTCTCTCTCTCTTTCTCTACATATGTACATGCTCACCCAACTCAGGCCTCTCTCTTACACACACTCTCTATCACACTGCTTGTCTGTTTGTCTGTCTTTCTCTTTTTCTCTATTTGCCAGTTGTTCCCTCCCTCACTTTTGCTCCCTCTTTCTGGCCCTCGCTTCTCCAGACTATTCTTTCTTACATGTTTTCTTATAAAAACCCACAGCTGTTTTCTCTCACACCTTTTACAAGGAGAGCACAGTACATATCACTTCTCTCCACTTAACCCAGATTGGCAGTGGCTAGACATGCTTATAATTAGTCACAGTGTGTACAGGGCCCTGTTCTGCTGTTTCTCTCTAAGGGTTCTGTGTTGTGTCTAGGAGGAAGGGGCAGCCTCCAACAGTCTGGAGGATGAGCTGGAGTCCACCACATACTGGTGGGGGGAGTGGGCCAAGTGGACCGCCTGCACACGCACCTGCGGAGGGGGGGTCATGTCCCAGGAGAGGCACTGTCTCAAACAGAGGTCAGTCCGCTGACAGACAGTTTCTATTCAATACTGTTATGTTCTATTCCATTCTATTCTAACCTGTTCTATTCTATTGTATTCTATTCTACTCAATAAATGTGTTATTTACCTTCAAATCTCAACATGCAGATTTACTAAATTCATTCATTTTCTATCCAAAGAAAGAAAGCGGCCGCTGCTAGAGACAACATGACCTGCACTGGCACTTCCAAAAAATACCTCCTCTGTAACACCAAGGTCAGCATGCATCTATTACTGCCACCCCGTTTCCTGCCGTTAGCAAAATACATGTTGACACAACACCCCACAACCCGAAGCCTATGATGCAGAAGTCAATGTAGACCACACAGCTCTTTTTGTAATCAATGGAGATACAAATTGCTTAAGGTTTAGTACAGCGGCCACAAACCCTGGTTCTGGAGAGCTACAGGGTGACCAGCCTTTTGTCCTAGAGTTGTCATACACTGTCACACCCTTTCATAACATATTGTAAAACTATTCTAAAATTAGAAATACATGGAGCAGACAGAAAAGTGTGTATATTTTCTTTCTTGTGCAGGACTGCCCTTCCTCTGGGAGAAGCTTCAGGGAAGAGCAGTGCTGGTCGTTCAACTCACAGGTCTACAATGGCAGGAACTACCACTGGAAACCCCTGTATCCGGGTAAGACACCCATAATAAACCCACTCAGCTCTGTGTCATTCCCTCCTGTGTGGCCTGTCCTCGAGGCCCGTTATTACACTCTGACCTCTGACCTTTGTATCCATCCATCTACAGATGACTATGTCCATATCTCCAGTAACCCATGTGACCTGCACTGCACCACGGCCGACGGCCAGAGACAGCTGATGGTTCCTGCTCGGGACGGAACGTCCTGCAAGTACAGCAACTACAGAGGGGTCTGTGTGGACGGCAGATGTGAGGTCAGGGAACGCTTGTTTCTTCATCTGCTGAGGAGATAGCTTTGCATAATCTGTGAGAATGGCCGAAATGCTTATTATCCTGGTCACATGATAGTGTCAATAAAATAATTCAGTTTACTTGCTATATTCCGCGTGTGGCATGCGTTCAACTTGCTTTGCATGTGCTGAAATGATAGAAAAATGATAATCATCCTGTTTGTCTTCACATCATTTCTGCAGCCAATCGGGTGTGATGGAGTGCTCTTCTCGCCCAACATGCTGGATAAGTGTGGTGTGTGTCAGGGGGATGGCAGCAGCTGCAGCAGGGTCAATGGAAACTTCCGCCGCGGGGCCACCACTTTGGGTAGGAGTGTGTTCAACCTCAACCACAAACTGAGATAGTTTGGGTGTGTGGAGGGATGGATGGATGGGTGAGCATGGATAGAGGGTACTGATGGAGGAGATATGTTTCTCCACCTATTCCAAAACTTGAACACACCTACAGTTGAAGTCGGAAGTTTACATAAACCATAGCCATATATTTTAACTCAGTTTTTCACAATTCCTGACATTTAATCCTAGTAACAATTCCCTGTATTAGATCAGTTAGGATCACCACTTTATTTTAAGATTGTGAAATGTCAGAATAATAGTAGAGAGAATGATTTATTTCAGCTTTTAGTTTTTTCATCACATTCCCAGTGGGTCAGAAGTTTACATACACTCAATTAGTATTTGGTAGCATTGCCTTTAAATTGTTTAACTTGGGTCAAACGTTTCGGGTAGCCTTCCACAAGCTTCCCACAATAAGTTGCGTGAATTTTGGCCCATTCCTCCTGACAGAGCTGGTGTAACTGAGTCAGGTTTGTAGGCCTCCTTGCTCGCACATGCTTTTTCAGTTCTGCCCACAAATGTTCTATAGGATTGAGGTCAGGGCTTTGTGATGGCCACTTCAATACCTTGACTTTGTTGTCCTTAAGCCATTTTGCCACAACTTTGGAAGTATGCTTGGGTTCCTTGTCTATTTGGAAGACCCATTTGCAACCAAGCTTTAACTTCCTGACTGATGTCTTGAGATGTTGCTTCAATATATCCACATAATTTTCCTTCCTCATGATGCCATCTATTTTGTGAAGTGCACCAGTCCCTCCTGCAGCAAAGCACCTCCACAACATGACGCTGCCACCCCCATACTTCATGGTTGGGATGCTGTTCTTCGGCTTGCAAGCCTCCCCCTTTTTCCTCCAAACCTAACTATGGTCATTATGGCCAAACAGTTCAATTTTTGTTTAATCAGACCAGAGGTAACTTCTCCAAAAAGTACGATCTTTGTCCCCATGTGCAGTTGCAAACCATAGTCTGGCTTTTTTATGGCGGTTTTGGAGCAGTGGCTTCTTCCTTGCTGAGCGGCCTTTCAGGTTATGTCGATATAGGACTCGTTTTACTGTTGATATAGATACTTTTGTACCCGTTTCCTCCAGCATCTTCACAAGGTCCTTTGCTGTTGTTCTGGGATTGATTTGCACTTTTCGCACCAAAGTACGTTCATCTCTAGGAGACAGAACGCGTCTCCTTCCTGAGCGGTATGACGGCTGCGTGGTCCCATGGTGTTTATACTTGCGTACTATTGTTTGTACAGATGAACGTGGTACCTTCAAGCGTTTGGAAATTGCTCCCAAGGATGAACCAGACTTGTGGAGGTCTACAATTCTTTTTCTGAGGTCTTGGCTGATTTATTTTGATTTTCCCATGATGTCAAGCAAAGAGGCACTGAGTTTGAAGGTAGGCCTTGAAATACATCCACAGGTACACCCCCAATTGACTCAAATGATGTCAATCGGCCTATCAGAAACTTCTAAAGCCATGACATCATTTTCTGGAATTTTCCAAGCTGTTTAAAGGCACAGTCAACTTAATGTATTTTTATGTTCTGACCCACTAGAATTGTGATACAGTGAATTATAAGTGAAATAATCTTTCTGTAAGCAATTGTTGGAAAAATTACTTGTGTCATGCACAAAGTAGATGTCCTAACCGACTTGTCAAAACTATACTTTGTTAACAAGAAATTTGTGGAGAGGTTGAAAAGCGAGTTTTAATGACTCCAACATAAGTGTATGTAAACTTCCGACTTCAACTGTATCTGGGACGAGCCCCACAAATATGTCTCTGAAAGAGAACTATAGCCGGTTAATCTGACAACAATCTCAATATGTGCTTCTTTAGGCAACTCTTCTGATGTTCAGGCTATTTAGTTGCAGGTAAAATGGAGTCATCATAATGTTTCCTGTCTCCAAGGTTACTCCTTCATCACATCAATCCCTGAGGGCTCCTGGGACATCCAGATCATTGAGAGGAAGAAGTCAGCTGATGTTTTGGGTGGGTACTTCCTTCTTATCCTGCTCACCATGCCATGTATACACAAATCTCTAATGTTCCCTGTTGGTACGGTGTGATGTTGTTATGTTCCATGTAAGGTGCAAAACATTTATTCAAGATTGTCAGAAAATACAAAGGATATTTTCTCCCCAGCAATGGGATCCCTATTAATCTTGACAGTGGAAAGTTAGTAAAGGAAGTACATTAATCAACTGAAATTAATATCTGATGATCTATATACTTTAATTTCCTTTGCGATCTCTTGAATTGACTGTATCCATTGATGGTCATGTATGGGGAAGAGGAATTCCAGTGTACAGTGAACATCAGAGATATGTAGAGTCTGTAGAGTCGGTTGGTTGACTCTGTTCTATGTTCTATCCTATCCCCCCACAGCTGTGACCGATCAGGCGGGGAACTTCTTCTTCAATGGGAACTACAAGGTGGACAGCCCCCAGAACTTCCATGCGGCGGGGACCATCTTCAAATACCGGCGGCCCATGGATGTGTATGAGACGGGGATCGAGTACATCGTAGCCAAAGGGCCCATCGACCAGGCCATCAATGTTCTGGTACTGTAGCCTGCTGAGGTCTGCTCTGCTCCCTCCCCTCATCTGGCAGCCAGGGCCTCTGGGTAATGTCTAGTTTAGATGTAGTGTACATGTATCCAGTAGCTTGCAGGTGGAGGGTAGAAAAAGGAAAAGTTCTGCAAGATAGATACCTGCAAACTGTTAATGCTCCTTCAGTTTTATTGCGCAACTTTTCGTGTTAATGCGTTACACAATAAAACTTCAATAGTGTATATGTATCTTGTCTTTTCTTTCATGGCCTCACTCACTGGCAATCAAGTCCCATGTCGGAATGAGTGCAGGCAGGCTAGACGGCTGAGTCTAACAGCAGTCGTGTACTGTACAGTACTTACTGTATATGTGCAATTGACTTGAGTTTGATAGGAGGGAGGAGGGAATGGGTGAGCTCTCGGTCTCTGGTGCTATGCTGATCTGTCTCTGCTGCTTCCATGTTCTCTCTTAAGTCATCCAAAAAAAGACCTTGGCAAATACCTGGTCAGTAATAATTCTGTTTGACTGTGCTGTATTTGTGCACGATGTAGTTTATTACGTTGAGCATTACCTCTGGTGTAAGGCACTGTAAAAGAGAAGCATAACCAACATCATTTAATCCAAAAAATCTGTCTGATCCCCCCCCCCACACTATTTTGTCTCCTCATAGGTGTGGAACCAGAATGGTCGTATCCCTTACATCACGTACGAGTACACCGTCCTGAGAGAGTCCCTGTCCCCCGTCCCTCAACCTCCCGTCTACACTGGCCCCGACAGCACTGCCCCAGGGGTTTCCGTGGAGATGGGCAGTATGGTGGCCCCCAACGGGAGCACGTATGACAAGGTGGCCCCTGAGACCCAGCAGAAGGGGGCCGAGGACCAGAAAGGCCAGGAGACCAACGAAGTGTATGAGGAGACAGGAGCCATCGACTGTCACCAGGACAGCCCAACCCCATCACAATACACAGGTAACACCAGTATACTAGAAACCAAAAAGCCAATACAATAACCATAACACAAATAACCCTAATTATACATAGTCCCAATGCACAAGTGATTAACGCAGGTAACTGGGAGGGAGAGAGAGTAGTTCTCGACTTGCAGACTGTGCAGTTCTCCCCCTGAACTACTGTATGTATCACCATATAAATCAGTTCACCACTCAGATATCAGATGAGATAAAATGTTGTTTTAAAAAAAAAAAGAGAGTCCTCGCTGCTGGCCCTTTGGAGTCCTGCATTATTCACAGGCATATATACAAAGAGGAGCTGGGGGAGATGAAAAATTCAGGGAGCTCTGGCATTTTCTCCTTTTTTTAAATGGCTGCATCACAAACATGAGTGGTAATGAGTGCAGGCCGACCTGCCTGTACCAAGCTCTCAGACAGCCCTTCCACTTAGACTGTGGGATAGTTATGCAGGGAGTTTGGCCAATGGGTGAGACCGAGGCCCTCTCGACTGCCTTAAGGAATATGTTGAAAGGCTTTGTGTGCTGTTTTGTTGTAGTGCACAAACTGCACATAAAACTCCTCTTTTATTAAAGAAGCACCAGGAGTTTTTCCTGACCACCTGACCAGGAAACACCTCTGGTCTGACTAGTATAGGGCTTTCTCCCACTTTAATAATTTCTATATCTTTCCACGCCCTTATTGTTATCCCAACAGGCGGCAACAGCAGTCACACAGGTAGTGTAGCGGTCCCTGCCCCGGCAGCCAGCAGGCCTTTAGAGGACGTGCCAGACTCAGAGAACCTCATCTGGAGAGTCTTGCTGGGCGAGCAGATTGGTCCAGATGAGCTGCTCACCAACATCTCAACCAATCAGCTCCTGACGGAGGGAGAGGGAGTGTTCTCGTTGGAGGTGGACTATAGCAGTGTGGAGCAGGGAGGCCTGTTCCCCCTCAACAGCTCTCTGGGGGAGTTTAGTCTGGGCCCGCGGAGGAATGATACTGGAGACCTGCTGTTCCCCAACAGGACGCTGCTGACGGGAATGAGGAGCAACAATCGCACCAACAGAACCAGGTAGAGTAAGGAGGGATCCACACAATGTTGAGCAGAAGTAAAGAGGCAATGTTGGCCCAACTTCAGCTTGCTATCTTGTATAGGGAACCCGTCCAAACAATATCACTTCAGAATCCCATCCAAAAACCCTCTGGTCTTCCTCTTCCACCTCTAATACTCTTCACTTAGTGATGCTGCTGCTGAGGGGTTAGAGTGAACACTACAGACCCACTGGGCACACACTGGTTGAATCAACGTTGATCCATGTCATTTCAATGAAATTACGTTGAACCAACGTGGAATAGATGTTGAATTGACGTCTGTGCCCAGTATCGCAATATGTTTTCCATGGCAAAAATGAAAACACGAAGCAGACCAAACTCTTTGGTCCTTTAAAAGCCTGCTTTGTAAATATTGTGTGCTATAGCTTGGAAAATATTGTAACTGTGGATGACAACATACGGATGTTTGTTTCCAACATTAAGGCTGTTTTCATAAAGAAGTTAAATTCGCTTTGTGTTTTGTTTCCTTACCACGATACTGACGGGTATCGCGATATTGGTATCGTCCCGGCCCTACTGGAGTGAGTCATTTCAAGGCCCGGAGCAGAGGGGCATGTAAAAGGGCTGGATATTCTCGTCAGGAAAAGGGCCCGTGCTGCTGGCTGGGCTGGCTGGGGGAATGGAATGTGCTCCAGGCTGGCTTCTGGCCCCATCCATCCCTTACTTCTTTTTTCTTTTTGAGACATCCAAAGAATCGCATGGAGAGGAGACAGCCAAAGCGCAGGGCTGGCTGGGGTAGCATTCCATCATATTTATAATTCATGTTGGCTTCCCTGCACTGTGTCCAAACACCGCTTTGCCAGTTCTCCTGCCAGAGCCCCATAAAACACATCACATGACACACCCTGTCTTCCCCTGCCCTGGGGAGAAGAACGGATTGGAGGAGAAGGAGGAGGGGGGGAGGAGAGGAAAAGAGGAGGAGGACGAGTAGGAGAAGGAGGGGGACAGATGAGAGGAAAAGGAGGAAGGGAAGGAGGAGGAGGAGGAGGAGGAGGAGGAGGAGGAGGAGGAGGAGGAGGAGGAGGAGGAGAAAAAATGGGATACGGTCCACTTAAAAGCAAATAATTCAAGGTATTTGCGGCAAAGTGAAAAATATGACTGGGAAGAAACATACTGTCAGACTGTAATCACCTCTAGGGATAAATGTGCAGGAATTAGTCACAGTTACACTGAGATATGCCGGTTAAGAATGATTCAAAGTTCCTGTGTATTTTCAAATAAACATCTCTGCACTGGCTATAAAAAAAACAGCCAGTGATATGACAAGAATGTTCATGTCACTTTTATGTGAATTAATGAAAAACAGAATGTCACTGGCTGTTATGATTTGGAGGGTGAGGTGAATCACCCGTGTGTGTGTGCGTGTGTGCGTGTGTGCGTGTGTGCGTGTGTGTGTGTGTGAGAGAGAGAGCTGGGGTTCAGTGGGTTCACTGTGAAGGCCTGGTCATGTCTTGTTTGACAGTGTGAAACCTTGTGAAAACCTTATTGTCATGTTGTGTTTGACAGGACTAATCAGCGGTTCCTGCAGAAGAACTTCAAGCTGAGCCCTGCAGACATGTACCGCTGGAAACTGTCTTCTCAGGAACCCTGCTCCTCCACCTGCTCTATAGGTAAACACACACACACACACAGTATGTACCGCTGGAAACTGTCTTCTCAGGAACCCTGTTCCTCCACCTGCTCTATAGGTAAACACACACACACACACAGTATGTACCGCTGGAAACTGTCTTCTCAGGAACCCTGCTCCTCCACCTGCTCTATAGGTAAACACACACACACACACACAGTATGTACCGCTGGAAACTGTCTTCTCAGGAACCCTGCTCCTCCACCTGCTCTATAGGTAAGCACACACACACACACAGTATGCACCGCTGGAAACTGTCTTCTCAGGAACCCTGCTCCTCCACCTGCTCTATAGGTAAACACACACGCACAGTATGTACCGCTGGAAACTGTCTTCTCAGGAACCCTGCTCCTCCACCTGCTCTATAGGTAAACACACACACACACACAGTATGTACCGCTGGAAACTGTCTTCTCAGGAACCCTGCTCCTCCACCTGCTCTATAGGTAAACACACACACAGTATGTATGGATTAGTTATGAAATTGTAAGTTATCATTTCTGCTGCAGGAGTGTCAAAGTCCTTTGCCATGTGTGTTCGCTACGATGGCGCTGAGGTGAATGACATGCACTGTGACACTATGACCCGACCTGAGCCTGTTCATGACTTCTGCATTGGGAGGGAGTGCCAGCCCAGGTATGCACCAGAAAACAACACACCAAGAAAGTACTTAAAGGACTGTTTACCAGTCGGACAATTCTTGAAGTGAAGCAAAGTTCTTTGAGAACAATGTTTGCCTCTTGGCCACTACCATTTTATTTAAGATTCAATTTCATTTACTTCAGAAGATATCTAATTGTACCTGAACTCTACTCTACTCTACCCTCAGGTGGGAGGCGAGCAGCTGGAGTGAGTGTTCTCGTACCTGTGGTGAGGGCTTCCAGTTCCGTCTGGTGCGCTGCTGGAAGATGCTGTCCCCCGGGCTGGACAGCTCTGTGTACAGTGACCTCTGCACCCTGGCAGAGCTGGAGAGGCCCCTGGAGCGCCGCGCCTGTAAGAGCCCAACCTGTGGCCCCCAATGGGAGGTGGCCGAGTGGACTGAGGTGGGTGGAGCTATACTCTGGGAGTAGATGGTGGAACAGGGGTTGTGTGTGTGTGTGTGTGTGTGTGTGTTGTATTTGCCATCGTAGTTCCAATGGCAGGTACAGAAATGACTGAGTAGGAACACTATAGTAGGTAGATTATTGCATCCTACTGTTTGAGCAGCTGTAGGTGATACTGAAGGTGTGAGTGTGTCCGCTCTCCTCTTTCCTGTACAGTGTCCAGCGAAGTGTGGCCGCAGGGCCCAAGTGACCCGGGAGGTCAGGTGTTCAGATGAAACCAAGTCATGTGATCCCCTTACCCGCCCCCTTAACACCAAGAACTGCACAGGCCCACCCTGCGAGCGCCAGTGGACTGTGTCAGAGTGGGGGCCGGTGAGTACACTTCTTCCACTCCCTACTACATTTCTATGGTACATTGATTACTGATACAAATAGTGATTGCACTGGCTGCTTCTCTGGAACAGTAATACTGTGTGTTTTTGCCGTGTCATCCCCATGAAACTTTGACCTCTGCAGTGCTCTGGGTCATGTGGCCAGGGGAAGATGGTACGTCACGTGTACTGTAAGACACCAGAGGGCCGTGTGGTGCCTGAATCCCAGTGCTCTCCGGAGAATAAGCCCCTGGCAATCCACCCCTGTGGGGAGAAGGACTGTGCCCCACATTGGCTCACTCAGGATTGGGAGAGTGTAAGGCAACTGGGTCATTTTGTTGATGTTCTGTTGATGTTCTGTTGATGTTTTATTGATGTTCTGATGATGTTCTATATATTGTCTCTTAATGCTTTGTTTGTGTCCTATTTTGACAATGTTTACTTGATGTTCTCTTGATGTTCTGTTGGTGTTCTCTTGATGTTATGACAATGTTATCCCAATGTTCTGTTGATGTTCTATATATGTTTTCTTGATGTTCTCTTGATTAGAGATTCATTAGCTGAGAGCAGTCTTTTTTTCCTCTCAGTGTAACACGACATGTGGCCGTGGTGTGAAGTGGAGAATTGTGCAGTGCGCCGGCATCACTGCTGGGAAGTTCCAGACCCACGACGACGAGGCTTGCAGTGCCAGTAAGAGGCCAGAGGACGAGAACACCTGCTTCGAGAGGCCCTGTTTCAAGTGGTACACCACGCCATGGTCTGAGGTGAATACCATTTCAACCATGACAATGTTCACAAAGGCAGTTGGTCACACTCACCTGCTACAAATATTATACCCCCAAGATATGCTAACCTCTGACCGTTACAATAACAGGGGAGGTTAGCCTTTTTTTTTGGGGGGGGGGCACTTTAACCTCATAGCCATTGTATCATTTCAAATCCTAATTGATGGAGTAAAGAGCCAACACAACCAAAAATGTGTCACTGTACCAATACTTTCGGAGCTCACTGTAGATGGTGTTCTATTAAAAGACAACAAAAATCATCAAATCAAATTGTATTTGTCACATGCGCCGAATACAACAGGTGTAGACCATGAAATGCTTACGAGCCCTTAACCAACAATGCATAGTTTAAAAAAGTAATTAACCTCTCTGCACACGGATCCCGCTAGTGGGATCGTTTTCAGAGCAAACATAACGCGGCAAATTCAAAATAAAAATGTGTAATATCTAACATTCTTCGATATACAAGTGTTGCATAGCCATCAAAAGCTCTGCTTCTTGGCAATATCACTGCGTTGTCAGATTTCAAAAAGGCTTTACGGCGAAAGCACCACATTTGATTGTTTGAGGCTAGTACCTCACATATTTTCCACATTAGCATAAATTCATATCCAGCTCGGTTCTCAAAATGTCCATATCACAGCTAATATAAATCGCTTACCTTTCAAATGACTTCTGCTGAGGGCTTCCCAAGTGTCCAAACAAGAGAATCCATGGTTCTTTTGTTAGAAAAAGTAATTCATTATATCCATAAATCTCTGTTTGGTTGGCATGTTATGTTCAGCTACTCCACCAAGCATTGTCAGTCTACTCGCCCGTTGTACAGTGAAGAAAACGCGTTCAAGTTATACCTCTTATCTTTTCACAAACAAATCAAATATCATTAATAATGCATCCTTATGTATTCTTTTATGAATAATAGCGATCATATTTTACACGGATGGTAACTGAAACGTTATAAGTGGAAAAGAAAGCTGGGCGCGTGTTCACGTTCTCGTGAACGTGCACGGTTGTTTACCTTTTTCCCTTCCTGTAGTCTTTCTTCTTCTATAAGGATCTTATAAGGGCTATTTCCTCCAGACACTTTCCAGAGACTGTTGACATCCAGTGGAAGCCATAGGTACTGCAACCTGTGTCCTATTCCCCATTGACTTCTATTATCAGGCCTTCAAAGTGAGTGGAGGGCAAAAGAAAAAGGAATTCCGGACAGAAATTTCTCAGGTTTTTGCCTGCTATATCTGGTTTTAGAAACTTCAGAGTGTTTCCTATCCAATAATACTAATTATGTGAATATTCTAGTTTCTGGGCCTGAATGGGAGGCATTTTACTTTGGGCACGCCAGGCTCTCCAAAACCATCACCTCTGCTGCCGCTCCCTAAGTAGTTAAACACTGTTTCCCATCCATAAACAATTAATGAACATGCACCAGTGAAACGGTCGTTAAGACACTAACAGCTTACAGACAGTAGGCAATTAAGGTCACAGTTATGAAAACTTAGGACACTAAAGAGGCCTTTCTACTGACTCTGAAAAACACCAAAAGAAAGATGCCCAGGGTCCCTGCTCATCTGCATGAACGTGCCTTACGCGTGCTGCAAGGATGCATGAGGACTGCAGATGTGGCCAGGGCAATAAATTGCAATGTCCGTACTGTGAGACGTCTAAGACAGCGCTACAGGCAGACAGGACGGACAGCTGATCATCCTCGCAGTGGCAGAGCACGTGTAACAACACCTGCACAGGATCGGTTCATCAGAACATCACACCTGCGGGACAGGTACAGGATGGCAACAACAACTGCCCAAGTTACACCAGGAACGCACAATCTCTCCATTAGTGCTCAGACTGTCCGTAATAGGCTGAGAGAGGCTGGACTGTTGTAGGCCTGTTGTAAGGCAGATCCTCACCAGACATCACCAGCAACGTCGCCTATGGGCACAAACCCACCGTCGCTGGACCAGACAGGACTGGCAAAAAGTGCTCTTCACTGACGAGTCGCGGTTTTGTCTCACCAGGGTTGATGGTCGGATTCGCTTTTATCGTCAAAAGAATGAGTGTTACACCGAGGCCTGTACTCTGGAGCGGGATCGATTTGGAGGTGGAGGGTCTGTCATGGCCTGGGCCGGTGTGTCACAGCATCATCGGACTGAGCTTGTTGTCATTACAGGCAATCTCAATGCTGTGCATTACAGGGAAGACATCCTCCTCCCTCATGTGCTACCCTTCCTGCAGGCTCATCCTGACATGACCCTCCAGCATGACAATGCCACCAGCCATACTGCTCATTCTGTGCGTGATTTCCTGCAAGACAGGAATGTCAGTGTTCTGCCATGGCCAGCGAAGAGCCCGGATCTCAATCCCTTTGAGCACGTCTGGCACCTGTTGGATCGCAGGGTGAGGGCTAGGGCCATTCCCCCCAGAAATGTCTGGGAACTTGCAGGTGCCTTGGTGGAAGAGTGGGGTAACATCTCACAGCACGAACTGGCAAATCTGGTGCAGTCCATGAGGAGGAGATACACTGCAGTACTTAATGCAGCTGGTGGCCACACCAGACACTGACTGTTACTTTTGATTTTGACCCCCTCTGTTCAGGGACACATTATTCCATCTCTGTTAGTCACATGTCTGTGGAACTTGTTCAATTTATGTCTCAGTTGTTGAGTCTTGTTATGTTCATGAAAATATTTACACATGTTAAGTTTGCTGAAAATAAATGCAGTTGACAGTGAGAGGACGTTTCCTTTTTGTGCTGAGGTTAGAGTAGGCCTATGCATCAAATGCATCCTCAGATTGCAACGTCTGCCTATGCCCACGCATATTGTACATTATTATGCCCACGCATATTGTACATTTTTAATAAGCTCAAATGCTAAGTTAGGCATACCGTGGGAATACGCTTTTAGATCTTCTGGAATGACTGTTTCGTGGGTGAATTAAAGCAGATGGTGATAACAAACTATTAGCCTTGCTTGTAGACCTATTTTGTTTAAATCAAAGCATATATCCTGCCTAGTGGCACGCTCTGTTAAGTTTTGGCCACATGAGGAAAACAATTAGACTATTCAGCTTCAGATAAGAAATGACTGAGGAGTTGTTTTGGGTGTAACATATTATAGGCCTACGATCCTACAGTATATATATGCTATTATATTCAGTTATGTTATGTAAAATGCTAATTAATCATTGTGATCTTGGGAAACATTGATTCAGATTTGATCTAACTTTACTAAACGAGCACCATTGTGAGAAGTGATAATCTTCTATTTGTAATAATAATAAGTGATGAGTAGGACTACTAGGTGTAGGCGACAGATCTTGATGAGGGTTATTTTAAGCGATTTGAGTGCCTTTCTAATTGTGGTGCTGAAAGAACAGCACCGAAACCAAGTGGTCACATATTGTTCTGGGTTCGACTGCGCAAGAGGGGGTCCGTGGAGGTTTATGAACATCAAGGCAGACACGCCGTGAAGTTGGATCCTAGATCTCGTTGGTGTGATGCGGTGGATCAGTTTGTCTGCATACATTTTGAGGACAGCCGTTTTAGCAACCCCTGGTTCTGTCTGTGGCTGTTCTTGTTACGTCGGATTTGGCCCGCTCAAAGTGGTCAAGCCTCCGACAAACGGGCCTCTTGTACACACGCCTACAGTTGTTCATCATTTGTGCCACCGCCAGAGAGAGAGAAGACAGGGAAGAAACCACCATTTACCTACATATAGGCTGCTATAGCCTACAAATTTATTTTGTTTGTCATTCTATAATTTTCATGGAATGTTTGTGGTAATTAAATATGATTTATTTACAGTGGGGAAAAAAAGTATTTAGTCAGCCACCAATTGTGCAAGTGCTCTCACTTAAAAAGATGAGAGAGGCCTGTAATTTTCATCATAGGTACACTTCAACTATGACAGACAAAATGAGGAAAAAAAATCCAGAAAATCACATTGTAGGATTTTTTATGAATTTATTTGCAAATTATGGTGGAAAATAAGTATTTGGTCAATAACAAAGTTTATCTCAATACTTTGTTATATACCCTTTGTTGGCAATGACAGAGGTCAAACGTTTTCTGTAAGTCTTCACAAGGTTTTCACACACTGTTGCTGGTATTTTGGCCCATTCCTCCATGCAGATCTCCTCTAGAGCAGTGATGTTTTGGGGCTGTCGCTGGGCAACACGGACTTTCAAAGATTTTCTATGGGGTTGAGATCTGGAGACTGGCTAGGCCACTCCAGGACCTTGAAATGCTTCTACGGCCACTCCTTCGTTCGGCGGTGTGTTTGGGATCATTGTCATGCTGAAAGACCCAGCCACGTTTCATCTTCAATGCCCTTGCTGATGGAAGGAGGTTTTCACTCAAAATCTCACGATACATGGCCCCATTCATTCTTTCTTCCTTTACACGGATCAGTTGTCCTGGTCCCTTTGCAGAAAAACAGCCCCAAAGCATGATGTTTCCACCCCCATGCTTCACAGTAGGTATGGTGTTCTTTGGATGCAACTCAGCATTCTTTGTCCTCCAAACACGACGAGTTGAGTTTTTACCAAAAGTTATATTTTGGTTTCATCTGACATTCTCCCAATCCTCATCTGGATCATCCAAATGCTCTCTAGCAAACTTTAGATGGGCCTGAACATGTACTGGCTTAAGCAGGGGGACACGCCTGGCACTGCAGGATTTGAGTCCCTGGCGGCGTAGTGTGTTACTGATGGTAGGCTTTGTTACTTTGGTCCCAGCTCTCTGCAGGTCATTCACTAGGTCCCCCTGTGGTTCTGGGATTTTTGCTCACCGTTCTTGTGATCATTTTGACCCCACGGGTGAGATCTTGCGTGGAGCCCCAGATCGAGGAAGATTATCAGTGGTCTTGTATGTCTTCCATTTCCTAATCATTGCTCCCACAGTTGATTTCTTCAAACCAAGCTGCTTACCTATTGCAGATTCAGTCTTCCCAACCTGGTGCAGGTCTACAATTTTGTTTCTGGTGTCCTTTGACAGCTCTTTGGTCTTGGCCATAGTGGAGTTTGGAGTGTGACTGTTTGAGGTTGTGGACAGGTGTCTTTTATACTGATAACAAGTTCAAACAGGTGCCATTAATACAGGTAACGAGTGGAGGACAGAGGAGCCTCTTAAAGAAGAAGTTACAGGTCTGTGAGAGCCAGAAATCTTGCTTGTTTGTATGTGACCAAATACTTATTTTCCACCATAATTTGCAATAAATTCATAAAAATCCTACAATGTGATTTTCTGGATTTTTTCCTCATTTTGTCTGTCATAGTTGAAGTGTACCTATGATGAAAATTACAGGCCTCTCTCATCTTTTTAAGTGAGAGAACTTGCACAATTGGTGGCTGACTAAATACTTTTTTCCCCACTGTATAATTTATCAGAATGAATTTGAATTACCAGCTCTGTGTATTCTCAAATTGAAAAAAGTGAGGGAGTGCCGCTCCACAGCTCAACGGCAGCGCTATACCTCTGGTGTACCCCTGGTACAGTGCTGACGTGTGGTGTTCACTCCCCAGTGCACTAAGACATGTGGTGTGTTCACTCCCCAGTGCACTAAGACATGTGGTGTGTTCACTCCCCAGTGCACTAAGACATGTGGTGTGGGTGTCCGGATGAGAGACGTGAAGTGCTACCAGGGCAGGGAGATCGTGAGAGGTTGTGACCCCCTGACCAAGCCTGTGGCCAAGCAGACCTGTGCCCTGCAACCTTGTCCCACTGAACCCCCAGGTACGTAAGAAAAAGCCTGGTCCCAGATCTTTGCTGTCTTGCCAACTCCAATGGCCATAGGAGTTAGCAAAACAACACAAACAAATTTGGGATCAGGCTATGTAAGCAGCACCTCACTCTGGCAACTATAGGAGAGTTACAGTCTAGTCACGGGCAAAAGTCAACCACGGTATACAGCATGTTAAAATAACTTGTTTTTAATTGTATTATTTAAGTACACCTCTTTCTTTCGTAACAGCCTAAGGTCCTGAGCATTTAGATTGTGGCGGTAAAAAGGCATTGATTGATTAATTAATTAATTAATTAATTGATAGGTTTATCTTTACAGTATTTTCAGATCATGATGAGTTTATGTCTCAGTTGTTGAGTCTTGTTATGTTTATGAAAATATTTACACATGTTAAGTTTGCTGAAAGTAAATGCAGTTGACAGTGAGAGGACGTTTCCTTTTTGTGCTGAGGTTAGAGTAGGCCTATGCATCAGATGCATCCTCAGATTGCAACGTCTGCCTATGCCCACGGATATTGTACATTTTTAATAAGCTCAAATGCTAAGTTAGGCATGCCGTGGGAATACGCTTTCAGATCTTCTGGAATGACTGTTTCGTGGGTGAATTAAAGCAGATGGTGATAACAAACTATTAGCCTTGCTTGTAGACCTATTTTGTTTAAATCAAAGCATATATCCTGCCTAGTGGCACGCTCTGTTAAGTTTTGGCCACATGAGGAAAACATGCTATTATAGACAGTTATGTTATGTAAAATGCTAATTAATCATTGTGATCTTGGGAAACATTGATTCAGATTTGATCTAACTTTACTAAACGAGCACCATTGTGAGAAATGATAATCTTCTATTTGTAATAATAATAAGTGATGAGTAGGACTACTAGGTGTAGGCGACAGATCTTGGTGAGGGTTATTTTAAGCGATTTGAGTGCCTTTCTAATTGTGGTGCTGAAAGAACAGCACCGAAACCAAGTGGTCACATATTGTTCTGGGTTACTTTTTCCATATCATTGAACATATCATGTGTCTCTCTGCCATGCAGATGAGAGCTGTCAGGACCGTCCCACCACCAACTGCTCTCTGGCTCTGAAGGTGAACCTGTGCAGTCACTGGTACTACAGCAAGGCCTGCTGCCACTCCTGCAGGGCCCAGCACGCCTCTTAGTATTGCCTGACACGTCCAAAACCTTACCCTGCAGCTCTCCAACCCCCACTCCCTACCCCCTACCTCCAGCAGACCCCCACAAACCCCTTACCTCCAACCACTGCAAACCCATACCCGCAACCCACTTACTTCCAGCCAAAGAGCCCTCTACCCCAGACTACTAGTCGACAAACTACCCCCCAGTAGGTTACTCTATTACCCCCCAGTAGGTTACTCTATTACCCCCCAGTAGGTTACTCTACTACCCCCAGTAGGTTACTCTATTTCCCCACAGTAGGTTACTCTATTACCCCCTAGTAGGTTACTCTACCACCCCCAGTAGGTTACTCTACCACCCCCAGTAGGTTACTCTATTACCCCCAGTAGGTTACTCTACTACCCCCCAGTAGGTTACTCTATTACCCCCAGTAGGTTACTCTTTTACCCCCAGTAGGTTACTCTATTTACCACCCCCACCCCCCAGTAGGTTACTCTACTACCCCCAGAGGGTTACTCTATTACCCCCAGAAGGTTACACTATTACCCCCAGTAGGTTACTCTACTACCCCCAGTAGGTTACTCTATTACCCCCAGTAGGTTACTCTTTGCCCCCAGTAGGTTACTCTATTACCCCCAGAGGGTTACTCTATTACCCCCAGAAGGTTACACTATTACCCCCCCAGTTGGTTACTCTACTACCCCCCAGTAGGCTACAGTATATCTAAAGGGCCTGATCCAAATGAGAAGGAACAGTAGAATATGATAAAGGCTTCAGTCTGAACCACAACCACATACCTTTCTTTCAGAGAGGTTGTCAGTTGGGCACATGCAAAGAATGGCACCCTGAAGTACTAAAAGTCGAGGGGGATGGATGAGAGTGCGAAGAGTGAACTGGTGCATCTATTTGTGTCTTTTGAAGAGAGAATCCTACCACAGAAATCTCTTAAACCATCGCTGTCATTACTCCAAATATTAACCACATATTAAGAGAAGGGTCCACACTGATGTGAAAAGATATATTAAATTATTTCCTGGTTGACTATACTGCATGTCTAGTCTGAATTTAAGATAAATATTGACTATGAATATTATTTAATTATCTTTTAAATTAGTGTGTGACACAGGAAAGGTGTCCATACTGAATGTGTTATCCTTAACTATGATATGAGAAATAGTACAATACAATGTAGCTGCCCCATTTTAGTTTTTGTTATTGGGCCCATACTGCTATTTTTTTGCAGAACATACAATTTATTTATTGCTCATCACACATGATTTTATCAATCATGGCATATAATTCATGAAGTTACTAAATGCCAGGTAGTTAAGTGTGAATGAGAGAGTGAATTTAGAGGTTAAGACTAAAGGCATACGGTATGGCCGTACAGTTATCCCATTCATGGACTGAAATATTCTTGACACTTGAAAAGGTTGAATTACATTGAAGAGTTTGTGTCTCATTTTTTACAATATATATCTAGTGTACTGTTTTTGTGTAACTGATACCTCTTTGTACAAAGAAGTAATCATTGAGCTTTTGTACTGTTGTTAACTGAAATCCTCAATGTATTTACCTGTATTTCAATTAAAAACTGTAAATTATAGCTGTTTCTTTGATTGATATGGTGTGTTCAGCATACAAAAAACATGCACAAATGTTTCTATCTGTTTATTGTTGACGCTATTTGTACAATGTAAAACGCTGTATTCCACATATGGTTCATCCATGGTAGTTGATGGGAAATGCATGTACCGGGACCTGATGCCACCTGCTGGTTTCTGTATAGGGCTCTCCATTTCACATTTACTGCTGAAATCAAACACAAATATCCTATACACCAAGAAGACAAAACACTGTTAAATCAAACAAGACATGACATGTTACATTTTTAAGGGAAATCAATACGGGTTTGGCCACCCATACTTGCCAAGTAAACAGTACCCACATTACTAGAACAACCAACTCAATTGACATACACTAACTTTATTATGGAACTTTAAAATGAGCTACATGAAAATCACTTCAAACATATATTTAAACATATTTTCCCTTTAAGTTTGAACCAAATGAGCTCTTAAAATAGTTACGTTTCCTCTCTATTAAGAATCTATTGAGAGGACACTCAAAACTGAAACAAAAACACCAGAGGATTTGGGAATCAGGCTAATGAGACTAAGATATTAGGGTTCTGTCCTTATTTTAGCCGCTTACAGTACGTTATGTGTCATCACCTATACATAAACCCCAGTACAGATATCACACAACATACACAGTTATTACTATGCCTCAGAGGTGGCACCACAGGTCCCAGAGTTGTGGGGCGATTCTTTTTTTCCTGGGGCCCGTAGTTTTTCCTGATCTGGTAACCTAACAAGGTAAAACTCTGGACCTTATATGGTATGACATGATTCATCAGTTGTAAAAAAAGCTTTAATATGGGCTATGATGAGAGCAGCGTTTTTCTAATCAGGTCACATGTTTTTAATAACCAGGAGAACAAAAACCTGGCCATGGGGAGGATGAAAACCCTGTCAAACTGCAGCAACCTGTTCATATGAGTTATATTTTAAAGCTAGACTAACGGGGGTTTTCTCTACACAGACATAGATACAGCAATATGATTGGATAATAGAACTCACAGGGCTGATCTTGCTTTATGCAAGTTTGCATTGTGGAGGCCTGCCCTCTGCAACTGTAGGCCTAATAAAACATGTAACTCACAGTCTAGAAAAGGTCTAGGTAGCCTAGTCAGCCCAAGTTTGAATATAAACCAGATACGATCCCATTCACATGTTCTCCTAACACAAACAAATGGAGCAATAAATACCCAACGTTACCGCTTCGTTTACCCTGGCCAGAGGTAGACCAGCCGGCTGGCAGATGGCGTTATTATTCCTTGTACGTTGTTTGTCATCTGCGTCCAACCGGATTGTATTCAGCCGGCTATACACCTGTGTCCCCTGGCCACTGGCTCGTACATAAAACATATTTTTTCAGGCTGCGGTTTCGTCGTTAACTAGCTTTAATGCCGAGCCGGCAAAAAAAGAAAAATGTGGGAAAAATATGTACTGTCTTAATAAAACATTTTCGAATGGCTAATAAGATATTTTAAAAAATCAGGAAACTATTTATATATTTTTTTTACACCTATTTAGCCCCAGATTTTAGGCACTAAACTACTTCCAAATATACTTCCATTAATTTTTTAAACTTGAACCGGGGTACCTTCAGTCGAGGCTTGTGTTCGTCCTAGAGCAAAACAAGAAGGGGTCATATTATTGTGTAGGCTAAACCGCTACAGATGTTTTTGTGAGAAGACCGATTTTTTGGTCTGACAAACACCAAACACTGCTGTAGCTCTGCCACCTTTCACCGCAGATGCGGAAGGGCGACATCGGGGAATGTGGTGGATCTATCTAGCTTAAACAGACGGATTTTGATGGGGATTTTGATATTACGCTAATTAAACGTCTGCCATGGAAATCGACTCTAGGGGGTTAAGGGGACACACTCTTTTCACGCTCCATCGATACAAAGTGATTGTCACAGCAGGATAGGAGAGATTTTACGCTAACCCTAACCTTTTTCCTAACCTTAACCTTCTATGGTAATTCTCCTAACCTGCTGTGTATGTTCTCCTAACCTACTACGAAAACATCAATTCGTATTGAAGTGGTGTGAAAAGAGTGTTTCCCTTTTATTAAGACAGGCAATCAATGCCCTTGCAGCCTGAATGGAGGACAAATTAAGTAAAAGGAATAATTGCGCAATTTGCCGGCTGGTTGAGCTAGGCTAGAGGGACAGGGTGTAATAGACTGTTTGCAGCTGCTGTTGTTAGTAGCCTACAGTTGATCAGACTGAAGAATCTTCTCGTTTCCATGCAATACAGCATGTCAGATTGCTAATGTTCAGGTGTAGGCTGCTACAACATTTATGGAAAGACTTTTTGCTTGTGTCTGTCAGGAATGATATGTTATCACATTTGCTAAATAAATACAGAGGAAAGTGAAGCGTGCCTTGAGCTTTGTGCCTGGCCTAACCTAATGTAGCAGGTGTAAAAGAAATGCCGGAGCCGAGCTCCGGTTTTCAGCGGAAAAGGAAGCTAGGTTGAGTTAGCTGTATCCCCAAAAACTGGGTGTATCCGGTTGTTGGCAACTCAGCTGAGGGTGTGCCAGGCCAGCGCGACCTGTGATTTCCGTTCATCTTTTTTGTCAAGACACTGCAGCAGCACGCCGATGTGAAGGACAGAGAAATTGTGAGCGAGTTGACAAATCATGAGGCAAATCGGTCTAAAAGAACTGCACTTTGCCCCTATTTTTTTACGCTTTTCTTGTCAATATTTTTTTCTAAACTAAATCAAAAGTTGTGGAGTGCTGCCACATCTGATAAAAAAATGCTGGTGCAAATGCCATCTCGCCACACGTTTTCCAGCGGCCCTGCTCTGCCAGCTAAAGCTTCTCTTGAGAAAAAATGTCTCCCTCACAATTACAGATCCTGTATGCTGCCTATGATATTAAGCCCTTTTTAAAATACTGTTAATGTGCTTCCCACACACAAACACACACACCTACACACACACCATGTCCTTGCTGTATTCTTGCTGTCTGAATCATAATTCTCTAAAGAAAGACGGGCAGATCAACATACTGACAAAATAACATGTGAAGTGAAAGCACGACGTGAGAGAACAAAAAGGTGAATTCAGGACTAGGTGTCCATATATCTACACGTGAGACCAAAAAAAAACTCTTTACATCGTGTGAGTGAGTGAACGTACCCATCGATTTGGTGAGGTGGAAAATATCTACACTAAGTAAGAGTTAAATCAAATTCCCTCCAGCCAGGTCAGGTCCCTGACATTGGTCCTCCCAGCCACCAGGGGGCTACACGTCAGTGCTGACACTGTGGCTGTGGGTGACCACCTCCCTCATGGTGACAGAGCGGATGAGGTTGAGCTTGTGGTTGAAGCTGGCCAGGTCCATGGGCAGGTCCAGCTCCTGCTGCTGCACAGTCCTGTAGCTGATGCGCCCGCCGCCGTTACGCAGCCTCTCGGAGGGGTGCTGCAGGTGAAAGGGCAGGGAGTAAGGCGTGCAGGAGGGGCAGAATGTATGGGAGCGTGTCACTGGTTTGCGGACCAGGGGCGGAGTGTAGACAAAGGCGGGCCCGTTAGGCTCGGAGGGGGGCGTGGTCATCACGTCGAGGTCCCCAGCCGTGTGTACTGGTGTGGGGAGAGAGGACATGGTGGTGAGGTCCGGTTGCTCCTCCTCCTCCCTCTCTGGCTCCTCCATCTTACAGCAGTAATACTGCAGAGAGAAACATATGAAAGAGTGAACAAGCTGGTCGCCGTAAACCCTGAGCATACATGCACTTATCATAGCTAAGTTAGACAAAACTTGAACCTACCTGCAACCTACAGTAGCACAGTACTGCAACGATAGTAAGTAAGATGACTGTAGCTAGAATTCCACCACAGATAACCACTGTCCCGGCTGACATTCGAAATCCTCTCCATCAACACTCTGCAGGAAAAGAGGATAGGAGGAGAGATAGATTGAAAGGGGGTGTGGTGCTTAAACTTACATCATCTGTCAGTTATGTACTGTAGATTTGTATCCTTGCCAACAGCCCTCACTGGGAATCTGATGTTGCTGCTTTTAGTGAACACTTACACTCTTTGAATCAAAGGACTGGGCATAGTGCAGTAATTGCACATTCCTTCAGATCATCTGGTCAACTTAAAGGGTCAAAATGGTGATAATGCCATTTTAGTGTAAGAGCTTTTTGAAGAAAAAAAAAACACCTGGAATTTCAGCCTGTTCAGGTGGGATGGAGTTTTTGGCCCACAGCATGACATCACAATCTGATCTGATTATTCTGACCAATGACCAGTCATGTTTTATTTGCATATGTGTCCTCCTACTTTGAAGGGGTAAGTGGGGTTGGCTCTAGAGTCTAGAAGATCCTATCCACCAATCAAGGCTGTTTATGTTAATATTTTGAAATGTGCATCAACACGCCCGCACGATCACACTGAGCATTTCAAAGGCAAAGGAGGCTTAGGTAAATAAATGATAAAAAATATGCTTTAAGTTATTTTCATGAAATAAACCCACAGTGATGTATTAGAGATACAGTGATGATTTAAAATGAAATTGAAAAGACTCCATGAGTGCTTTAAGCTATTTCATGGAAATACAGTATGTACATTAGAGGGGATATTGAAAAGCCACCGATTTACTAGTTTTAGAGAGAAAATCAAGCTCAAATCTAATGGTCTACGCAGAGACAAGAACTGTGGCATATACTATAAATACACACGGTTGTGTGATTCTTAAATCAAAATCCTCCTGATATGCTGAGTCCATCTTAGTTTGCTTTCCCTACTGCTGAGACTGTTAGATACTGCGGGAAAGGTTCTTGGAACGTGTCATTGGGACCATCATGGAATAATGCATGGGAGGTACACAGCAGAAATGACATCAAACCCAGAAATAGCCCCAACACTAAGGCAGAGACAGAGAAAGGCTCCCAGTCAATCTCAATAAGACGCTCGTTTTCCACCTGATTCTCACCTCCTACTAAATAAAAGCAATCAAAGCCCAAAACAACAATAATAATAATCAGGAATATTGCAGAAAATTTCATGAGACCAAAGTAGTTATGGACCAAAGTTGAAGATGCTTGATGCTGTAGATGTCTGGACTGTTCTATTGAGTGTCCCCTGCTCAAGCAAACGTTAATGGAATTGTCACTTCTAAAGCAGTTAGAAGGGATATGTGATAGGTTTGATAGTCATACTCAGCTGGTATCTCATCTGAATAGCTATGAAAGACAAGCTTTTTTAATTTCTCGCGATGACCACACAGATGCTGTATTCTCTAACAGCAAAATGGCTAACCGAGCTGAAGATATCTTGTGACAGATAAGGAAAATTGTGAACACCACAAACGCTCAGACCATTACTTCTCCTATCCTCCCTGAGTGTGGCAGCTCAGCTGGCCACATCTCTCAGACCTAAGCATCTCATCAGCCCCAGGGTCCAGAATCAACCCAACATATTGCATTCTGTTCTCATGACAACCTGGCATGGACATCAGTGTCCCTGAGCGTAGGGAGTCATTTTCACCCACACGCTCAGCGACCGCTGCTGTGATTCACTATCAAACACAAATCACTGGCCAAAGACATGCGGCCAAGACTGAAAAGGTCATCATGATCCACACTGTAGTACACACAATTACGTTCACAGTAGAGCTGGCATTATTGTATTGACCATGGCTCTCAGATTGGAGTCTATTGAAATAGATATTTCTGAGAACAATCTCTGACATGACCTCTAGAGACACTAAAGACATTTGACCGACTCTTTAAGTCAATGGACAGGCTATCAGACTTGGTATTATATCATAAACTAACCAAGCCTGACAAAATGCTATTTCGTTGGAGAAAGTTCAATTCTATATTTGTTTAACAGATTTTTACAAGGCATCTAACCACAATAACTAATTGCAGTGTTGAACCATTGATAACAAAATGGCTAAAACCTCCACAGCACATTGCAGATATATGCTATAACATTAAATAATCGCTTGGTCCAAGACAGAGATGCATATCCGGGCCACGAGTGAAAAATATCACTCACGGGCTACGCACTTCAGCCAATCTACCAGTCTGCACAGAGTTGCTTTAGGTTTTAACCGCACGGCTGCATGGAGAGCATATCAGCACCATGGACAGCCGCTCAGAGCCCAGAGCACGCGACCACTGAACTGGATTGATAGAATACATGTCGTATTCAATTATCAGGATAGCCTAGATAGTGTCTCTTTCACTCTCATGGCACGTTTCACTCTCTATCTCTGTCTCATCGGATCTCTTTATCTATCCTGTTTCATGATCCAAACTTCTGTCTTCAAGATACCCCTTAGTCCACGTACAGTTATTTAAAAAGGCCAGAATCACCAGAATATGAAAGAACAACGAAACACCAACTTTTCTCAATATACAATAAACCAATTGCAAAAAGAAAAGGTTTTTATAATATGACCAAATTAGCCAAGCTTAGCCAACTCCATGAGCACAAGCAAGACGGTCAATTAATTTTGTTAAAACAAAGACACTAGACCAATCAAACAACTTCATGAATAAACTCCTCACACGCAGGCTACAATCTTACCTCTATAAGTATTTGAATCGTCCCATGTCGCTTCTACGGCGCCTACGGCTCCTGCAACACCGGTTCTGGGCATCCGTGTGGCAGCCACGTGACGCTCAAAGGCAGCGGCGCCTGAAGGTGATTGATAGAGTTTCAACAGAGAGGAATGGACCTCTCATCAGCCAGGCTACTCTTCAGAGCACACATTTGTATGGTACCTTTAACACTGAAAACCACAAAAGTGACTATCCCTGTGGATCTTCTGTGGTAAAGCACTTATTTCCTTGGGAAAAACGAGTCGAATCTAAAAGAAACCAAACATAAGTAAATTCCCATCACAATTTCCCAGGTTTATCGCCATCTGTTTTCATTTCCAAAAAGGGTTGGAGAGATGCTTGCAAGCAATATTGAAAGATAACTGAAGTAGGCCTACAAGTTGCCCTGATTATTTGGATGCTTATGCAAGAATGGTTATGCGCAACTGAATTATTTCCCGCGCTCCCAAGTACATTTCCTCCTTACCGCGCAATTTTATTTGATAGGGGAACGCTGAAGAATGGCACTAATGATGCAGAACACATTACTAAAAAAAAAATGAAATAAGCTGGTAAAAATAAATAAAGACGACGACCCAAAAAGAGAAAAAGGGTTGGTGATTGCACAGCGGATACTATGAAATGTATTATCTTTTACGCGTGCGTTGTCCTGTGCCGTCCCCTATGTGTTGTACCTTAGCAGGACATCGGACCACGCGCGCATTAGTTTCCTCTGCTGATCTGACGAAATGTGGCCATGCGGCAAAGCAGCGGTGCGTTGTTTTTCATTGACGCACTTTTACTAAAGGGCATACAGTTGACTTTCATGATAGAATAACTGTGCATCTACAGGGTCATCGTTCTTTCCAGTTGCCACACAGCGATATGGAGTAGGATGTAATTGTTTAAAGCATCCTTGGTCGGTTTCCTTGAAGAATTGCCATGAGTTGACAGTTATTAGGACCACTGGATGAGCTGTGTGGGAAAGGACCTACTGATTACAATTTGAATGGTATTTCTTCAGAAGGAAATATAACATTTACAAAAAAGATAGAATAGAAATGCTGAATCCCTTGTCATATCAATTTAGCACTAACAATTTTCATAGAAACCCTTAAATATCTGTAATGATTTGAGCTTGAACTTCTGATCTCAATAGTAGAGACATCATCAAACATTGCCATCAATGAGTCTGATATGGACTATGCAAAGAATCAAATTGTCAGCTGGGAAAGGCACTTAGTCAGAATCATGGACTTAGTTTCCACAAGTATTATCTAACATTTTCCTATTATCTAACAACCTTTCACTCTCTCTCTCTCGCTCGCTCGCACGCACGCACGCACGCACGCACGCACACACACACACACACACACACACACACACACACACACACACACACACACACACACACACACACACACACACACACACACACACACACACACACACACACACACACACACACACAATCCCCTTCACCTCTACTCTCTCCCAGCACTTTGCCTGGCCCTGAAGTCTTGTTCCCCACTGCTACCACTTTGAGAATGGCCAAGAAAAGAAGATAGTTTGAGGGAAGTGAAAAAAAAACAGATTTTATTGCATGAATTATTCAGATGTTAAAGGAGGCTGAGATTCCACTGTATTGTACAGACAAGGCCATGTAATATTTATGAGTAGAGATGTGGTGCGGTGATGGTTGGGTTATTTTCCCTCTTGTCCTGTTCTGGTTCGTCTTCCATTCAGGTCTGCTTGCATTATCCCCATCACCCCATCAGGAGCCCATGAAGCACTGGTGATGTACTGTATATCGACTAGGTTAAGATGGCCTGAACACACTCATATAACCTGAACCATAATGTCACAACATCTCTGCAAACAAAAATTAGGACATCCAGGAAAGTCACAAAATGGTTGCCTAAAGTCGTCAGGACGTTGTGTCATGGTCCCCTGGAGGTTTTGTCTAGTTCCCAGTTTGTCCCGGGGACGTTTTTAGTACATTCTTGGGACGTTGTGTCATGGTCCCCTGAAGGTTTTGTCTAGTTCCCGGTTCTTGGGACATTGTGTCATGGTCGCCTGGAGGTTTTGGTCTAGCACCCGGCTTGTTCCTAATGGCCGCAAATAAATATAGCAGTGCAGATGGCACTATTTTTCTAAGTGCAGAGATGTGTTATAGGTAATGAATGTGTAGGGACTTCTAAAATTCTACAGACTTTGAGATGCAGCAGAATGATCAGCATACCACAAATCCAGAGGTTGTGAGTTCAAATCCCAGGTGGGGTCATATTGAAAGTCAGGAATAAGTGATCATGTCTACTGTAATTGACTGAAGTTTTTTTTTACTATTTTAGCTGACCAGCATACCATTTACCTTAAAATCCCCATACCGTTTCATTACTTTACTTCTAATGGTTTGGGACACCTGGGACCATCACGTGACAAAAACCTCCAAGGGACCATGAGACAACGTCCCAAGAACATCTTAAAAAGGTCCTGACATGGTCCTCAGTGACGTCCTGGGAACTTACAGGCAACTACACAAAGGTCCCCAGAGAACGTTCCCTTGGGACTATTAAAAAAAAGTAAAAGTTCCCAAGGGAGCGTTCTTTGGGGGATCTTTGTCCCTTGTCGGCTTAGGTATTCAAACAAGCGACCTTTCAGTTACTGGCCCAATGCTCTAACCGCTAGGCTACCTGCCACCCTATCATGCGATGTCCTAAGGACTTGTAAAACGAAAGTTCTAATAACATCCTGAAAAGGTTCTGGCATGGTCCTCAGTGACGTCCTGGGAACATACAGGTAACTACATAAAGGTCCCCCAGAGAACGTTCCCTTGGGACCATCATGAAACGTCCCCTTGTGGTCATTGAATGTTCTATGGATAACGTCTCGCTGAAAACCTTTAAGGGACCTAATGGGAACGTCCCTGAACATCCCTAGGACGTCCCCTGTTTACGGGGATACAAGTGTTTTGGAGATGTATCCCCACCACATGGTATGTATAACTGTATATAGTGTCTGATGCTTTGGTTTCAGCAATATGATAGAACAGTGTAGGCCTGCAGGGACTGCAGATACAAAAATCAGGTGAACCTGGTCCATGTCTAAATAAAGAAATAAAACACTGCTTTGAGGCAGGGTTCCGGGGCAAGTATGCGTCCTGTGCTCAGAAGTTCTCAGCAATTTCTAGTCAAGGAACGCTTTTCTGCTCCTGCCTTAATGAATTCAAACCCAACTGCAAAGAAATAAACTACAGTCTCTTGCTGCTCACTTGACTTTCTTTCCCTTCTTTTATCCTCTCCACCTCATCTGTGTGTACTTGCCAATATCCCTCCCTGTTCTGGCGTCTGCCTGGGCTCTATCCACCCCATACCCCTCCCTCCCTCCCTCTCCCACCACTCACTCTCCCCCGCTCTTTCATTTGATTGCATGTCCGATAACGTTGGCTGTGCTGTTCACAGTTCAATACAACAAACATGGATCCAGTGTTGTCATCTACTTAGCATTGATTCAATCGGTAATGTCGTACATTAGGGGTACGGACACTTACTGTCAAGGTCACCTAACAAGTCCAGTCCACAGATACCAACCCTGTTTTAATATGTGTTGCACTAACTAATCCTTTGTATCCTCTGAATTGAATAGGTTCACAGTATTTGTTTCAATGGATGTTCACTCATCTGAAACATGAGTCTTTGGAATTGCTTGTGGCATGCTTATAATAAATGTAATCTCTATACAAAGTTGATTTGACCATTTTGACTTATAAATGTCTTTTTTTTGAGGGTTGGTAAAACTGTTTATTTTGGTCAATAAAATCCATCATATGGGCTCACTATTTCTCCATTACTCTTTCTCTTACTATAATGTTTCCTTCTGATTTTCTTCCTTCGCTGTCTATGAAAATGTGAGGTTCAAAAAAGATCCCTCCATCTGGGTTTGTGTCATTCCAAAGCTCAGATGTATGCATGACTTACCTAACTGACTAGAACGGAGGAAAAGACACAAAGGCATGAACAAGCTGGTGAATGTTTAATGTGGCCTGGCATAATGATACCCACCAACTGTTATTGCGCATCCTGCATCTCTCATTCTGACAAGTCCCCTGTTCCGAAGCACTGGTGTGTTTGTACACGCATGGGCTCATTCAGAGGGATACGGAGAACATGATTTTAAACCCAAAGCATGTCTGACTCCTTATACAAGAGACCACAAGAGCAACAGAGGGCTTGCTACAGTACAGCAGTGGAGGCTGGTGGGAGGAGCTATAGAAGGATGGGCTCATTGTAATGGCTGGAATGGAAATAATAGAACAGTATCGAACACATCAAACATCATATGGAAACCATATGATAGACTCTGTTCCATTGATTCCATTCCAGCCATTATAATAAGCCCATCCTCCTACAGCTCCTCCCACCAGCCTCCACTGCAGTACTGTAGCCTACAAACACAGCTGCAAGCAGGAAGCTCCTGCAGCTCCCCTACATCACCTCCCTGTGTAACTCTTCTGCTGCAATTGAGGCTTATTTTCCATAATTATAGCAATAACCATTTATGCAGAATCCATCATAAGAGATATCCATAGAAAAAACTGAGCTCGATATGGGCTTGACAGAACCCTACACTATCTCCCTGCTGTGGGTATTGATTTGTAGTGCTGCAGTGCTGAGTCTATGGACACCCGGGGCCCATAAAACTTCCCTCTGGGCACTGCCCATCCCATCTGATCACTCATACCGAATGACTGGATGAGAGGAGCTCCTGCAACTGGCAGATATACAGATTGATACAGCTGCTGAGGAGTCTATCTCAAACATCAACCAGTCAGAAGTCATTTGAATGTTAAGGATTGTTTGTGAATTTTGGTGGTGTACCGTGACTGTCTGAATAAGATTGGGGTAGAAATAGTCCTATGTTTATAACCAATTACTTTTGGCATATGGACAATGCTGCATTTCACAGTTATTATGATAGTTCCTGACAGTTCTTCAGCACACATTGCAGTTTATTAATGCCAAAATAACAGGGCTGACAAGATGAGTCCTCTTGCTTGTGGCATCCAGCTCCAGCTTTGCCCAATCAGATTTTGACTAACAAGCCCAAGGCAGGCTCTAATGAACTGCAGCTGTGGTTGACTCCTATGTTTGCCAGTTTCCCAACCTACAATGAACTTATAAGGCTTTATAAAGAGAGGTCACATTGCATGGGCAACCAGACCAATTGGCCTTAGTCATGTACTCCTATCTGAAACCTGTTGGGGTAGAGTGTACTGGCATATCGATGTATAGAATTGGGAAAAACATGTTGCATTGTATGTTTGCAATGTCAATTTTCCTGATTGATTGAATCGATACAGATCCATACAACTAGTAGTGTATAAGGTTCAATATGAGAAGTTCAGTGACCAACAGTGACCTCTTGGCCATGTTGGGGAGTAGTGAACAACATGTAGTTCAACTAGTCATTTAACTACATATTTGCAGTAGCGTGGTGGTAGTTGAACTAAAATCAAATCTTGGTAGTGTTTTCAGTAGTTAATTACTTTTTTTGCCATTTAGCGATGTAGCTAACTACTGGAACTACATATTACTTTTTTTTTGCAAAAAGAAAAGATATGGGTGAAGTAAGGAAGAATTTCCTCTATTTTTCGGCATCCGACCTGCCTAATTCTCACTTGAAACGTGTGTTTAAAAGGCTAAATTACACATTCTGGTAACATCTGACTCCAGAGGGATCTGTCTTACAATTTGTAGTCTATGAAATATCAGATATGATAATGCAACTACTTTTTCAATGTAACTTTAGTTAAGTAAACTATATTTTTCTTAATAGTAGCTTTAGAGGAGCTTAACGTCTTCCAGTATGAAGTAATTATAGCTTGGTAAGCTATATTTTCAGAGTAACTTCTCCAACACTGCCTGTTGGAAGCTACACTACATGACCAAAAGTATGTGGACACCTGCTCATCTAACACCTCTTTCCAAATTCATGGGCATTGATATGGAGTTGGTCCTCCCTTTGCTGCAAAAACAGCCTCCACTCTTCTGGGAAGGCTTTCCACTAGATGTTGGAACATTGCTGCAGGGACTTGCTTCCATTCAGCCACAAGAGCATTAGTGAGGTCAGGCACTGATGTTGGGCAATTAGGTTTGGCTCGCAGTTGACGTTCCAATTCATCCCAAAGGTGTTCGATGGGTTTGAGGTCAGGGCTCTGTGCAAGCTAGTCAAGATCTTCCACAACAATCTTGACAAACCATTTCTGTATGGACCTCACTTTGTGCACAGAGGCATTGTCATGCTAAAACAGGAAAGGGCATTCCCCAAACTGTTGCCACAAAGTTGGAAGCACAGAATCATCTAGAATGACATTGTACAATGCCTTCGGAAAGTATTCAGACCCCTTGACTTTTTCCACATTTTGTTACGTTGCAGCCTTACTCAATTTTTTTTAACTCAGCAATCTACACACAATACACCATAATGACAAAGCAAAAACAGGATTTTAGATTTTTTTGCAAATGTATTACAAATTAAAAAAAGAAATACCTTATTTACATAAGTATTCAGACCCTTTGCTATGAGATGTTTATACAGCTTGATTGGAGTCCACCTGTGATAAATTCAATTGATTGTACATGATTCGGAAAGGCACACACCTGTCTATTTAAGGTCCCACTGTTGACAATGTATGTCAGAGCAAAAACCAACCATGAGTTCGAAGGAATTGTCCGTAGAGCTCCGAGACAGGATTGTGTCAAGGCACAGATCCATCATTCTTAAATGGAAGAAGTTTGGAACCACCAAGACTTCCTATAGCTGGCCACCCAGCCAAACTGAGCAATTGGGGGAGAAGGGCCTTGGTCAGGGAGATGACAAAGAACCTGATGGTCACTCTGACAGAGCTCTAGAGTTCCTCTGTGGAGATGGGAGAACCTTCCAGAAGGACAACCATCTCTGCAGCACTCCACCAATCAGGCCTTTATGGTACAGTGGCCAGATGGAAGCCACTCCTCAGTAAAAGGCATATGACAGCCCGCTTGGAGTTTGCCAAAAGGCACCTAATACTCTCAGACCAAGAGAAACAGGATTCTATGGTCTGATGAAACCAAGATTGAACTCTTTGGTCTGAATGCAAAGCGTCACGTCTGGAGGAAACTTGGCAGCATCATGTCGTGGGGATGTTTTTCAGTGGCAGGGACTGGGAGACTAGTCAGGATCGACCCTAAGCACACAGCCAAGACAATGCAGGAGTGGCTTTGGGACAAGGCTCTGAATGAAGAACTCCCAAAATACAGGTGTGCCAAACTTTTTTATAAATTAGCAAAAAATGCAAAAATCTGTTTTTGCTTTGTCATTATGGGGTATTGTGTGTAGATTGATGACGGGAAAAAAACTATTTACTCAATTTTAGAATAAGGCTGTAACGTAACAAAATGGGGAAAAAGTCAAATGGTCTGAATACTTTCCGAAGGCACTGTATGCTGTAGCGTTAAGATTTCCCTTCACTGGAATTAAGGGGCCTAGCCCAAACCATGAAAAACATCTCCAGACCATTATTCCTCCTCCACCAAACTTTACAGTTGGCGCTATGCTTTGGAGCAGGTAGCGTTATCCTGGCATCCACCAAACCCAGAATCGTCCGTTGGACTGCCAGATGGTGAAGCGTGATTCATCACTCCAGAGAACGCGTTTCCACTGAGTCCAATGGCGGCGAGATTTACACCACTCCAACCAACGCTTGGCATTGTGCATGGGGATCTTAAGCTTGTGTGCGGCTGCTCGGCCATGGAAACCCATTTCATGAAGCTCCCGACAAACAGTTCTTGTGCAGACGTTGCTCCAGAGGCAGTTTGAAACTCAGTGGTGAGTGTTGCAACCAAGGACAGACAATTTCTTTTACACGCTACGCACTTCAGAACTTGGTGGTCCCGTTCTGTGAGCTTGTGTGGCCTACCACTTCGCGCCTGAGCCGTTGTTGCTCCTAGACGTTTCCACTTCACAATAACAGCACTAAAAGTTGACCAGTGCAGCAATTTGATGAACTGACTTGTTGGAAAGGTGACATCCTATGACGGTGCCACGTTGAATGTCACTGAGCTCTTCAGTAAGGCCATTTTCCTGACAATGTTTGTCTATGGATATTGCATGGCTGTGTGCTCTATTTTATACACCTATCAGCAACGGTTGTGGCTGAAATAGCCAAATCCACTAATTTGAAAGGGTGTCCACATACTTGTGTATCTTTATTATATTTTGTTAACTTCAGGGGGACAGGTGGTAGTCCATTAAAGTTCAGGCTCCTGGCTAGACAGTGACTTTAGTGTGAAGGTTTCAGTATTGTGGGTGTAAAAGGCTTTAGCTGAAATCTCCAAAAGTGCTGCGGGCAAGGAAATACCAGACCTCATAGCTGCCCCCAAAACCCCAAACCCCAATGTTTATAAAATACATAGAGTTAGCCTCGAGTTACTGTCTCTGATGTCAGAATGCACGGGAGGTTACCACTTAGCGCCCTCTCCATGCGTCACCAATGGGTCTGGGTATGAGGGTTCAGAGTCTGGATTCATTCAAACATCTTTCAGTTCCTGGACATTAGAAAAACACCCTCGCCTGTAGACAAAACAAAGTAAGAACCTGTCTTCCACCTGTCTTTGCGGTTCAGGGTGTTTTTCCTTTCTTTTCATTTGTTTCCAGTAATTTGCTAGATCTATATCTTTCGGACCACTCAACATGGTTTTCTGTTTTGGGTCAAGAGTTTCAATGCACTGACTGGAGTAAATTCAACACTGCAAGTGTGCTGTCTGACTTCAACCTGAATTCCCCTGGAGAACTTTACTCAGAGCAGAATGCTGACATTTGACCCTCACATGCTTTGAGTATACATAATAACAAAGCAGCACTGAATACAGTGTGTATGTTGGTTCTAGTTATTCACTGTATGATCTAGGACATAACTGGAGCAACTACTCAGAAATGGAGGAAATGCATGCTTTATATGTAAAACAAAATGTACTTTTCTCAAACACAAACACCAGCACAGCTTGTGAATCCAAGCTACATCACTTCAGTTAATCTCCCATACCATTCATGTCCCAACTGATTACTCCCCAAACCCACTCAGAGCACATAACTAGGAACCAACAGGAGATAAATAATGAATCAAAATGTTTCCGTTTGATGTTGTACTCTTCCGAGCTGTTCTGCGACCCCTACTTTGAGAAGAGGCTTTTTCAAAGAATTCCTGCCCCTATCCATTGAAGCGCATGGGAAAGCATCCCAGGAGGAACTTCTCGTTGGAGGAGAGGATCTGGAAGGCTATTAAAGTATACAGTGCTTAAGAGCACCTGGCCTATAGTACACAGCCTCAATTACCACTACATACATCTCAGCACCAATAACATGCATTCTGTGACTTCAGGGGTGGGTTCAACTTGGACTTTCAAAATGGTGGACCTTATTATCCACGAAAATAATCATTCTTAGTATGTTTGTTATTGTAACGCTACTATTAGAGTACAGTGGTAAGTTATGCTGCAGCTGTTATTAGACGGTAATTCTGTCCAGCAGGTTCAGACACATGTCCTCCTGACACCCCCCTAGAGTCTCTCTATGACATCACTCTCTGGCTCCACTGTCCTTACTCCTTACGCCAATGATAAACTCATTCATATGCATTCATGACATTAGCATTTTCCTCAGATAGATTAACATGTCCTCCGACACAAACAAAGGCATCAAGAGAGAGGGAGCAGATGAATCAGATGGCATGGGGAGTGTGGGCTGAACTGGCTCAAAGGGAGGACAGGTCAGCATTCATTACATGCCTGAGCTGGGAGGGCTGAGCTGGGGAGGGGAGAGAGAGGTGGCAGAGAAAGTTCATTAGAGTTGTATTGCTTATCTGAGATGATGAGGCTCATGGTTTAGATCTGCAACTATCACACACACTCATGCATCATGCACACATTCACACGCATGTACAGTAGCACACACACAAACACACACACACGCACACAGCTCCGATGGAGGTTACCAGGAACGTTGAGGCCTTGAAATGCAAATGTGCTGAAAGACAAAGTCAATGCATATTTAATGGGGAACAAGGCAGCTTAGTTTCTGCTGTGTGACAGTGACCACTTGTGTGTGCTCTCTGGGTTGTGCTGTAGCCAGAGATGGGCAGTATTTATGTTACAAGTATTTGAAATACGAATTTGGTCATTTGAATTACACTGGGCTGAACTACACTCCAATGTATTTTGTATTTTTAAATCTTAAGATGCATGCACTAATTGTAAGTCGGTCTGGATAAGAGTGTCTGCTAAATGACAAATGTAAATATGAAAAATTGCAAAGCATGCTGATTATTGTTCTGATGAGCCAAAACAAGGCCAATAATAATAATACCCAATGTGCTTTGTGGTTCATTTTGGTATGTTCATTTTCATAGATACATTTACATTTTGTTCATTTAGCAGACACTCTTATCCAGACCTATGGTAGATAAACAACATTTCAGTCATATAAAAAAAATGCTTTTGTAACCGTTGTTGCTGTTCGGGCTAGCTAAATACAAATGTTTTTGTATAATAAAATACAAAATTCATGTATTTTAATTAAATACATTACAAAATACAATACATTACAAAATACATGATCTTTATGGTATTTTGTATCTGTATTTTGTAATTGTATTTTGTCATTTTTGCCGAATCCCTGGCTGTAGCCGTAGTGGGCACAGATGCCACCTCTCTCTTGAAGATATCCAGCTGCACTACTTGGGAGCAGAGAACAATTCAGATGCACCATTATATGGTTGAATTCATGTACGATTCTGTAAGGATCAAAACGTAACAGATCATTTCGGGTCACAGAGTTTGTCACAGCGAGACGCAATATTTAGTCTCAGTGAAGTTACCTGTTTGTGGATTTGATTATCAAGCTGTTGGCCCAGGAAACAGCTTGTTTGTGTGTTTCTGTGCATGTCGGTGCCGTTTAAGATGAGAGAGGATGATACATTTTTTTATGAACTGCCTTATTTCTATTGCAGCATATTGGATGACTGTCATTCATATTTCATTCACCCAGCTCAATGTAACATCTATAGGTTTAGGCTACTACACTATACTCAAATTTTCCCCGTACCCATCATGAGGTTGCTACAACCTAGCCTATGAAGGAAAGTTTACAACGTACAGTTGAAGTCAGAAGTTTACATACACTTAGGATGGTGTCATTAAAACTCGTTTTTCAACCACTCCACAAATTTCTTGTTAACAAACTATAGTTTTGGCAAGTCGGTTAGGACATATACTTGTGCATGACACAAGTAATTTTTCCAACAATTGTTTACAGACAGATTATTTCACTTATAATTCACTGTATCACAATTCCAGTGGGTCAGAAGTTTACATACACTAAGTTGACTGTGCCTTTAAACAGCTTGGAAAATTCCTGAAAATGTCATGGCTTTAGAAGTTTCTGATAGGCTAATTGACATCATTTGAGTCAATTGGAGGTGTACCTGTAGATGTATTTCAAGGCCTAACTTCAAACTCCGTGCCTCTTTGCTTGACATAATGGGAAAATCAAAAGAAATCAGCCAAGAACTCAGAAAAAACATTGTAGACCTCCACAAGTCTGGTTCATCCTTGGGAGCAATTTCCAAACGCCTGAAGGTACCACGTTCATCTGTACAAACAATAGTATGCAAGTATAAACACCATGGGACCACGCAGCCGTCATACCGCTCAGGATGGAGATGCGTTCTGTCTACTAGAGATTAACATACTTTGGTGCGAAAAGTGCAAATCAATCCCAAACAACAGCAAAGGACTTTGTGAAGACGCTGGAGGAAACCGGTACAAAAGTATCTATATCCACAGTAAAACGAGTCCTATATCGACATAACCTGAGAGGCCGCTCAGCAAGGAAGAAGCCACTGCTCCAAAACCGCCATTAAAAAAGCCAGACTAGGGTTTGCAACTGCACATGGGGACAAAGATCGTACTTTTTGGAGAAATGTCCTCTGGTCTGATTAAACAAAAATATAACTGTTTGGCCATAATGACCATTGCTATGTTTGGAAGAAAAAGGGGGAGGCTTGCAAGCTGAAGAGCTCCATCCCAACCATGAAATACAGGGGTGGCAGCATCATGTTGCGGGGGGGGTGCTTTGCTGCAGGAGTGACTGGTGCACTTCACAAAATAGATGGCATCGTGAGGAAGGAAAATTATGTGGATATATTGAAGCAACATCTCAAGACATCAGTCAGGAAGTTAAAGCTTGGTCGCAAATGGGTCTTCCAAATGGACATTGACCCCAAGCATACTTCCAAAGTTGTGGCAAAATGGCTTAAGGACAACAAAGTCAAGGTATTGGAGTGGCCCTCACAAAGCCCTGACCTCAATCCCATAGAAAATGTGTGGGCAGAACTGAAAAAGCGTGTGCGAGCAAGGTGGCATACCAACTTGACTCAGTTACACCAGCTCTGTCAGGAAAATTCACGCAACTTATTGTGGGAAGCTTGTGGAAGGCTACCCGAAACGTTTGACCCAAGTTAAACAATTTAAAGGCAATGCTACCAAATACTAATTGAGTGTATGTAAACTTCTGACCCATTGGGAATGTGATGAAAGAAATAAAAGCTGAAATAAATCACTCTCTACTATTATGCTGACATTTCACATTCTTAAAATAAAGTGGTGATCCTAACTGACCTTAGACAGAGAAGTTTTACTTTGATTAAATGTCAGGAATTGTGAAAAAGTTTAAATGTATTTGGCTAAGGTATATGTAAACTTCCGACTTCAACTGTAAGTGCACAGGTCAAGATCATTTTTAGTAATCAAGGTGACAGTGACACATTCAATACCGCCTTGCACACTCGTTCCTGCATCCAGCTAATCTTGGGTGTAGTCATTAGTCCAACAGTTGCAAAAGAGAGTTTCTATTGGACAAATTCAGCTTGCTCACATAGCATCCTGCTGTGCTTGAGCCGGGTGTTTGAGTAGGCTAAACTAGCTAGCTGGCTGCATTCACTAGTTAAGTGAAAGTAAAAAAATAAATACAACCAATTAAATATATCTCTCTCTCTTCTCCTTAATTTTGGAAGAAATACATTTGTTCAAAACTGTTCAACTATCGTTTTTTTCTCTTTTTGAGTCAACTCCTCACCACATTTAATGCACTGCAGTGCTAGCTAGCTGTCGCTTATGCTTTCAGTACTAGATTCTCCCTGATCCTTTGATTGGGTGGACAGCATGTCAGTTCATGCTGTAAGAGCTCTGATAGGTTGGAGGACATCCTCCTGAAGTTGTCAAACTTACTGTGTAAGTCTATGGAAGGGGATGAAAACCATATATTGAAGTCAATGTACCCAGAGGACAGAAGCTAACTGTCCTCCGTCTACACTATGGTGCTACTCTACAGAGTGCTGCTGAGGATGCTGTAGACCTTCAATGCAAAACAGTGTGTTTTAATACATTATTTGGTGACATCTAGCATAGTTTTATCTAAACTTTTTTAATGTTTCACTATTTCTATGTTTATGAAATTCCCTGATCCTCCCCTTCCTCCTCTGAGGTGCCGCACATGTGCATGTGTGTGTATGTGTGTTTGTGCACATTCATGTGTGTGTGTATTTAGCGGGACACAGAGGGTGGTGTTCAGTGTGCAGTTTGCTTTCTGGTTACACAGCTGTGATCCTACTGACTACACAAACAATCAGCACACACAAACTTCATCCTTGCAATACTGGAGTGATAATGGGGACCATCTTCAAGCTAAATGAATGCCATGTGCACTTGGATCATTCAGGGATACTGTTAGGATCTCATTAAAACTAACATGGCATTCTAAGTTATACAGAAATGTGAAGTTTGAAGAAGCCCTCTGCCATGTCCCTGCCACCATGCACACAAGTATCTGGCCACCCAGCTGGAACTGTTCACTCACCCATACTGGAGCCTTTTAAGGCTAACCCTATCAGACCACACTGTACTAGCGGATGGACTTTCACAACAAACAAACAACAGTGTTAGAGCACGTCAATTCCATAACAACTGAGTTATTTGAGAAATTCTCGTATCTACGCTCGGGTGTTTTTTTTTTATAGAAGAATTGAAAAAGCATAAATTTCAGAGTTGAGTGTCCTATTTTCTGGAATAATCTAAAATCTTTAGTTCTGAGTTACTGTGGTAACATTACATCATACAAGCAGCTCACATCTGATTCCAAGCATCATTCCCATTCCAACGGCTACAGACACCAGACCCAGCCCTGACGCAATCGATAAGGGGAGAGGATTCAGAGTGATACAGAGCACACCTTGGCCATTATTCCACATGAAGGAAATTTACTGGAGCATTTCATCTCAGCCATGAGAGAGGGAGAACAGAGGGCATGGGACATATTTTATTCATCCCACTGGTAAGTGCAGTCACAGTGGAGGGAGGAGGCTGCAGGTCCACTCCTCTCGGTCAGACGTTTCATACTGACTGGCCGCCACATCAACCACATCATGGTCTTCTCTACTGTACAGACCATCTCCAAGAAAGCACTTGTATAGCTGTCAATAACTGTCAATAGCAACTCTCGGTTGGGTGCAGCTGAATACACAGCTTTCATGTAGAACCCTGATACACCTCTCTTCCTAGACACAGTGTATAGTTGCAGTAAGCAGTAAGTGCTTATTGACACTGTGGAGAGGACATGCACACAAACACACAGAGATGTCCACGCAAGGACACAGGCAAGCAAGCACACACACACACACACACAGGTTGTGTAATCTGATCCCAACTTCTATCTCGGGCCAGCTGTCTACTACTCCCGCTCTCCAAAATCCATTAGCTGTTGCTGCCCTCTGCTGTTCTATTATAGTAATTGCAATGAAGGCAAAGTTATGAGCTGTTATGAGACCCTTTTCAAATACCGGAAAGTCAGTAGCAGTAAATTGGTTGGCCTCTCAAATTGTAGATAAAAATGCCAATAACAAGGAATTCAATAATTATAAACTGCAATATTTCTATGTGAAACAGATAAAGGCACGTGTGTGTATTTGCTGTAACTTCCTTTCTCAAACATAAATTGTGAAAAACCTTTAGAACAGAAGAATCACAGGAGTCAGTTTTGCCATTGCACTGTAGTTTACACTTGGTCAGGAACCACAATCTGTACAATACTTGTGCAAAATTTACATCACATTAATCAGTGTTGGTATAGCCTTGGGAGTTACAGGAATTCCAGACCATATACATTGGAGCATATACTGTACACTTATGAGTGTAGATAGATTTGTTAGGTTTAGAGTAATGAGTTAGTTTGGATGAGATCAGTCTTAAGGACAGGGTTTGGCGTCTACGACAGGCTCACAGCGGTCCACCACAGCCCGGATCTCGCCGATCTGAATGCCATCGTACACCCCAGAGATGGAGGTCCACTGGGTCTCTCCGTTGCGGTATGTACGGCTCAGCCTGGCTGTGAAGGGGATGTCTGCGGTGATCTTGCGGCCCTCCATGCGCACGCTACAGGAGTGGTTGGGTGGCACCTTGAGCTCTACAGACACAGAGTGGCTGAGGGCCTCCACCATGGTGGTGCCCCTGTTGAACTGCAGCGTCTTCTCCCCACTGAACTCAACCCCTGCGGAGCCGATCAGGGGGATCTTGGCTGTGATGCCGGCGGTGATGCCCAGCATGGTGGTGCGTCCGATGTTCCAGGTGCTCTCCACCTCTGACGTCTTGGAGATGGTCACTGTCTTCACTACCGTCTGGCACTCGTTGTTGGTGACGCCGGAGAGGCGCATGGTCTCAGGGGGGTAGTGGAACATTTCCACCTCATCAATGCCATACCTGACGTGGGAGATATGCTGGGTGTAGGCGTCTCTGTTGATGGCCAGGACCTGGTAGCTCTTGTACCAGTACTCATCGCCCTCCCAGGGCAAGAAGAAAGCCTTGAACTGAGGGACCACCTTCCCCAAGCCATACTTGTTCTTCCCAACGTAGATGCCCACTCCAGAGCACGTTCTAACTGAGTGTTTGGGCACCGAGCCGTATGAGTCCTCCTTCCACTCAACAAACTCAAAGTTGTCTCTGTTGGCCAGGATCTCAAACTCTGGGGCTTTGTACTCTCTCTCACCGTAGGGGTATTGGCAGTACGGGCCCTTGCTAGGAGTGTAGAAGCCGGCTTCGCAGTTGTATTTGCAGATGTAGTCGGTGCGTTCGGTGTAGCCGTTGTAGATGCCCACAGCTGCAGTGGGGAGAGAACCATTCCAGCTCAGCCACTGCAGGTTGACATTGTCCCCAAACATGAATGGAGCAGGCTTCTGTTGGTCCTCAAACTCAGGCGGGTTCTTTGGATCCTGGATGGGACCATTACTGGACAGTGGGGGGACTTTTCCTTCCAGCACTGGGTTCAACAGGGAAACTAGAAGACAAAGAATACACTGGACATGTCAGAATACCAATACTTTAATCCTAAATAGTAGGCCATTTGAGTACGCAATTTTTTTGTTTAATAGTATGCAACATTTCGAAAATCGAGTATACTTTAAAATGCCCACATGTCATACTCGTTTTGGCTTTGATCAATGAGATATGGGGATGCGCTACCGAAATCAATGAATAGCATGACACATTCTCAGTATGCAAAATAATTATATTTTATAGTAGCCTATGTGAATTTTTTTTTAAATTGAGTATGGTTTAAATGCCAGGATGTTATAGGCCTACTCATTTCGGCTCTTCATCTAGTAGAATTTGATGCACACTTTTCCATAAGGCATTGGAAGAGGTGGGCTGCGAATGATAGGCCCTAGTTCTCTTAAAGTAGACAAACAACAAAATTAAGCTACTTAAATGGGAAGATGCCGAATAGCGAAGATTTTGCGGTGGTGTTCAAATGTAGGCCAAGTAGTTTGTTCTCCTTAATATGATCACAAGTATTGCATCGTAGGCTACAACTTTAAAAACAGAAGTTTTTAAAAAAAAAAATTACCCAAAGTGAATTTCTATTTTCTTATAGAAAAGTATTTCTTGTCCTCTTGGCCTTCAATCGGGGATTTTAAAGTAAATACTAAACCACCTTTTGATTTCTGAACGTGTCAGCACCAGGGACTCGGGATGTGGCTGAATTAATGATGTTAAGTTAATCAGGCCTTTTGATTTGAACATATGGATTGTCTTAGTTTGTAGGCTAAGGTCGTTAAAACATACGTGAGCGACGATGGTGTCAATATTGGAGTAGTTGGCCAGAACTGTAGGCAGGAGAGAGTTGATGTCATGGACACGGGCTCCTGTGTGACAGTGGATATTGGTCGGTCCACAGACCGTAGGCAGGCCAAAATCTCTCACCATCAAGCGGCACACAATGATGGTGGTCGTAATGGAATCCGATGGGTAAACAACCTACTGAACTGTGGTGGCCATGGGCGGCCGCCGGCTGTTGGTATACACCCAGGATCCGTAATGACCCCCGGGCCTGGTATGTCCAGTATGTCCGTCTTAAGCGGGGAAAAGCTGTTTGATAGCTGGATCAGGCCTTCTCGGATAGATGGGTGGCCAGACTGCCTCCCCGATCTCCTACGTCCAGTCTCCCAGTTGAGCTTAACATCTGTCCGTTGGATTGGGACAGATCAACGCCACCTGACTCATCAACAGCTTTGCTACAGGAGGCATTTAAACCTGATATTCGGTTAGCCCTTGCTGTCGGTGTACATAGAAAGCGGGTTTTCCTTTTTCTTGCAGCCGAGCACACAGCCGGAGGATCTCTTTCCTAAGATGCTTGATGGTGGTGCCTTTAGGGCAGACAAAACCCTGTCCATTTTCCAGTTCCACCTTATCTTCATCTTGTGACTGTGTGGAAATCATCTCACACCTGAAGCATTTGTGCCCAGCCATGGATAAAAACACCGATGGGCTAGCACTGCTAGCGTTACCCTGCTCCATTTTTATGATGTCTAGCAGCTGATACTCAACAGGAATCCGGGACAAAAAGGTGCGGTCCCAGCCATAACGGCTGACCGGTTGGCAGAACCAGTAGCAATAAAAACTTAAGCTATTATTAAAAACGATTTAATAAAAACAACAAACCGACTGTTCTGTTGCGCGCTATGATGACGTCTGTTGCGTGCTTCTATAGCGCGGTGATGATGTGTCTCCTGTATGTTACAGCACTTATGTTTCTCTAGTAAATATGTTTAAATGGAACCAAATTATCAGTTTCTGTCTGCAGTCCTTTTAAATCGGATAGACGGACTATATGGGCTACATTATAGGTCGAATGCGATAGTCTGCCTCCAACCAGCCCGAGTAGGCCAATAACTCCATTCCTATTCTATTCAGTGTTTAGAGAAATTAATCAAATTGGAAATGAGCTATTATCAGGCTGGTTAATGTGATGCATTTTTATTTTAAATTTGAAAAAATCCACCCGCACATGGCCCCGCCCCACCTACTCAGCCAGTCAGGAGCCAGTACTCCGTTGCGGCCGGTGGCATACTGTATACTTTTTACTAAACGGTACATGCTAAATAGTATGTGACGATAAGTACATAGTATGCAGTTTAAGTATGTCGTACGCTGGTATGGGTATTCGGACACAGCCACTGTCACAACATGCACCCATTACTGTTGTGTTGAAACAACTGACTTTCTGAATGTTTTCTGTTTTCCTTTCTAGGAGGTAAACGCTGGGATTGATTGAATAAAAGGGGTACATCATTTACCCTTCTGTCTCAGTGAGCTCTTCCTCACTATGTCCTGCAGGCTGCCTGGAGGGGAGCCTGCATCCTGGGCACAGGACAGCCACAGTTGCAGCAGAGAAACGACCACCAAGACGAACAGCTTCATCTGAGGAAGACCAGGAAAGAGGAGGAATATTAGGAAACATTAAAGTACAATAGTGGTTATCACTATAGCTATAACACTATAGTGTTACACAAATTCACGTTAAATCAACATGACGTTGCATTTGAAATGTTGTGTTATCGATTCTTCTTCCATTAGCTCCATTGAAATAGTGCCCTAAATGCACAAATAGAGAGCCAGTGCACTCACCCTCACAGTCTTCCCCCAGTGAGCAGTGAACCTGTTGGTTCTCCAGGGTTATATAGCTAGCTCCTTTATGACACTCATAAATTACAACACTCACTCTCTCAGGGCTTTGACATGGACTGGCATGATAGGACAAACAGGAGGAAAGTGGATAAGATGCTACACTCTCTTCTTTTTGTTTCATTTTTATTTGTATTATTGATTTCATTATCATAATCATCTGAAATGTATGAGCTAATCTCTCTCACTCTCCAGCCCCCTCTCTCTTACGCCCTTCACAGCACCACACCCTGACAATGTGCTAGTGCTTGACAAAATAATGTAAATTGGAGTTAGCTTAGACACTTTAGAATATATTTTTTTGCCATCTTGTTGATGTGCAGTTTTCTTTGGAAGTCAAATTGCCCTGTCCTCTCACTTGTCACACCAGCTATGAGAAGGGAAGAACAGACACATTGAAGACAAAGGATTATTACCATGATTACGCAAACAGAGTGATAACAGAGATAAAGGTTAAAGGCTTCTAGGACAGAGCTGACTGTCCTGAAATATCAGACAGCCTTAACGGTGTTCCCATACCTTTCTTCAAAGTTGGTTAGGAAGGAGAATTTAGTTGTGGGCATAATAGCATGATTCAATTCAATGGATCTTCATTGTTTCCGAAGGGTAACTTGTGCATTATTGATATACAGTTGAATGGCCGAAAGGACGACAAGTGGGGTGATAAAGAATGATCAGAATACAGATTATATCAATCTAAAGACCTTTATACTGTCTGTCCTATTTCATTATCTGCAGAGGAACATTGAACTAGCGTGATAAAGAAATTGATAATAGCTATCTGTGTCAAGGGCTTATAGAGATGGCCTTGACACTTGGGATCATCAGCAGATTTGGCCAATCAGTACAAATCCAAGTTTTTGTCCTTCAATAACGTTACATCTGGGGGATTCTGAAGGAGGTTCTTGTCTTTGCTTATCAAAGGAAGGCTTGTGATATCTCCAAGAACAACCTCACTTGCCAGTCAGGCAAAGCATCAATAAGATCGAATCGTCAGAATAATGCTGCCAGTAAGATTGCACCTAAATCAACAATTTATCGGATCATCAAGAACTTCAAGGAGAGCGGTTCAATTGTTTTGAAGAACGCTTAAGGGCGCCCAAGAAAGTCCAGCGCCAGGACTGTCTCCTAAAGTTGATTCACCTGAGGGATTGGGGCACCACCAGTACAGAGCTTGCTCAGGAATGGCAGCAGGCAGGTGTGAGTGCATCTGCATGCACAGTGAGGCAAAGACTTTTGGAGGATGGCCTGGTGTCAAGAAGGGCAGAAAAGAAGCCACTTCTTCCAGGAAAAACATCAGAGACAGACTGATGTTCTACAAAAGGTTCAGGGATTGGACTGCTGAGGACTGGGGTAAAGTCATTTTCTCTGATGAATCCCCTTTCCGATTGTTTGGGGCATCCGGATAAAAGCTTGTCCGGAGAAGACAAGGTGAGCGCTACCATCAGTCCTGTGTCATGCCAACAGTAAAGCATCCTGAGACCATTCATGTGTGGGGTTGCTTCTCAGCCAAGGGAGTGGGCTCACTCACAATTTTGCCTAAGAACACAGCCATGAATAAAGAATGGTACCAACACATCCTCCGAGAGCAACTTCTTCCAACCATCCAGGAACAGTTTTGTGACGAACAATGCCTTTTCCAGCATGATGGAGCACCTTGCCATAAGGCAAAAGTGATAACTAAGTGGCTTGGGGAACAAAACATCAATATTTTGGGTCCATGGCCAGGAAACTCCCCAGACCTTAATCCCATTGAGAACTTGTGGTCAATCCTCAAGAGGCGGGTTGACAAACAAAAACCCACAAATTCTGACAAACCAAGCATTAATTATGCAAGAATGGGCTGCCATCAGTCAGGATGTGGCCCAGAAGTTAATTGACAGCATGCCATGGCGGATTGCAGAGGTCTTGAAAAAGAAGGGTCAACACTGCAAATATTGACTCTTTGCATAACCTTCATGTAATTGTCAATAAAAGCCTTTGCCACTTATGAAATGCCTGTAATTATACTTCAGTATTCCATAGTAACATCTGACAAAAATATCTAAAGACACTGAAGCAGCAAACTTTGTTGAAATTAATATTTGTGTCTTTCTCAAAACTTTTGGCCACGACTGTATACTGTATATGCATACTGAGTGTACAAAACATTAAGGACTCCTTCCTAATACTGAGTTGCACCCCCCCATTTTGCCCTCAGAACAGCCTCAATTAGTTGGGACATGGACTCTACAAGGTGTCGAAAGCATTCCACAGGGATGCTGGCCCATGTTGACTCCAATGCTTCCCACTGTTGTGTCAAGTTGGCTGGATGTCCTTTGGGTGGTGGACCATTCTTGATACACATGGGGAACTGTTGAGCATGAAAAACCCAGCAGCGTTGAAGTTCTTGACACAAACTGGTGCCCCTGGTACATAGGACTATACCCGTTCCCCCTTTGCATTGTATAAATACACAATACATGTCTCGATTGTCTCTAGGCCTAAATATTCTTCTTTAACCTGTCTCCTCCCCTTCATCTACGCTGATTGAAGTTAATATAAAATGAGCATCAATAAGGGTTCATAGATTTCACCTGGATTCACCTGGTCAGTCTATGTCATGGAAAGAGCAGGTGTCCTTAATATTTTGTACACTCAGTGTATAAATATGTATATTTTTTTTACAATTGTTTTACTTTTTATTTTATTTTGCTGCCTCTTGGGCCCCCCACGGGCCTGGGCCACAGGGCCCTGATAAGCCCCTGCATTAAACCGCCCCTGTTGAGATATATACTTACATAGACACGTAATTTAATAATAGTAGACCGCGCCACTGTAAATAAACACTTGCACTTACATTTACTTGTAAACAAAGTCCATCATTTTATCCTGCTGGATAAAGACATCAGTGACTGAACTGTAAAACCTCTCCCTGTTGGCCCTCAGTTTTAAAAGTCTCTCGGTCTCGATGATCGGCCCGGATTCGACTGTATGTCTTGATCCATTTCAGCGCAGAAAATGACCTCTGAACAGATGCTGTTGTAGCTGGTATAGTGAGGACCAGTTGCAGTAACTTTGCCGCCTCTGGGACAGTCTGTGTCAGGTCATGATGGAACAAAAAGCTGAGGAGCTGTCCACGTGATTTGTCTCATACCATTTGTGAAGTGTACAATAGACAAGATCAGCCTTAACTCCCTCAAAATCGAAGTACTTTGCATATTATGACAGACTCTCCAGTTGTCAAACTTTTGTGACATTGTTTCGATGTTTTTCAGTCCACTAAGCCAAGAAACTTAAAATCACCAGAGTGGTTGTTATGGATTTCCCTGACTGTGAGTTTTATAACTTCATGCAGCTCGCTCCACCCATCCCCTGACGGTGCCAGAGAGACTAGGGGATCATAAACTGTTTTTCCAAAGTGACCTCAGCTACCAGGCCTTAAGTAACCATCTGTCTTATGCAACCATACCAAACGTAACATACTGTATCATACTACATGAAGAATTTCATATTTACGTACAGAATAATACAAAATTCTCTAAGACAGGGTTGTTCTGCCTGCTCATCCCAGAGCCTCCTCGGTCTCTCCGAGTGGACAAGAGTGATGGAGTGCTTGGACAGAAGTGAGTGATGTTGTTATTGAAACTTGTGCATTTACTGTTGGTTGTTACTATTGCTGTATGTAAATAGTAGTAGATGCTATGTATTATACAGTCATTTGCTTATGTCATTATCTCCTTATACAGTCAATATTATTATTGCTCTTGTGCTATTTATTACTCATTCATTCTCATGTTTATTAGTATATTCATTTATTAGTATATTCATTCATAACTATTCTCTGTACAGAACCACATCCATCTCATATGTCCTCTGGAAATAAAGTTGTTTAGTGTGAGTAACTCTCTGTGAGGTTGCCTTATTCCTCTACCCAACTGGAGACCCGTTCTCTTTCAGTGGTCAAACCTGGCTCTCATCTGAACATTGATATTATCCAGTATGTTGTAGTAGATTCGCCCCCTCTCTATTCTCTGATTGGCTGTTTCAGCCAGGACCAGTTCATTGCATTTCAGCTCGAATCGCTCATAGAAACAAAGGCATATAATAGTTCAAAAGAGTTGCCCCTGTTTGTTTATCTGTCACTCTCATCATTGCCATGAATTACAGACTCCTGTTTGCCTAGGTAGCATGAAGCCTAGGATTTATTAGGTCTTTCAAAATCTCAGTTATCTTTTGCCTTTGCATTGTGCATGCTGATCATTCAATGCCAGATCTATCCGTGAGCTGCCAAATGTCTTAAGAGCTATCTGGCTTTGGATGTGAGACAGACTTCTCATGCTTGTTGAGCACTATAGACAAGTTGTTCAAGTTGCAGTAACTGGCTCTTGTCCACACGTTGTCGCTGGTGTAGAACTGCAGGCAGTGGAAGCAGTAGAGTCTGATGCTAGCAGCGCAGCCTCAGAGCCAGTCGTTCCGTTGATACCACTCAGATTTAAATGATGTTATTTTCCGTCCCTTCCTTTGATTTAGGTCTATAACGTCAGGTGTTGGTCTTCCATCACTTATCACCCCCTGTTTCGCTAGAAAATACAACTTTGAAAACTGTTTCAGATGCAATATATTAGCCATACTGATCACCTTCATTTTAGCTAGCAGTAAAACAAACGTAATCGCCTTCTGCGGCAGATGCAAGTACAGGTAGCTGCTTCCCGGACTGGACTCGGAGTAGTGGGCGTGCTGAAATATAAGTGGGTGTGTCAAAAAAGAAATGAGCGTGGTGAAAGTGCACTGTTATTGGATGGTCTCTTTTGATTGAACAGGGTTGTTGCCAGTGCCACCGCTTAGCGTAGCTGTGACGCGTCGGAGTGTAGATGGTGGAGGAGTCAGGCGCAGGACAGCAGAATTGAGTAATAATAGCAATTTTACTTAAATAAATAACAATACACGTCAAAATAATGCCAAGCCCACAAATACGGACTGCAATACAATAAACAATCACACACAAAAAACATGAGGAAAACAGAGGGTTAAATAATGAACATATAATTAAAACAAGACAAAACAAATGGAACATGAAAAGTAGATCGGCGATGGTTAGAAGACTGGTGACGTCGACCGCCGAATGCCGCCTGAACAAGGAGAGGGACTGACCTCGGGGACGACCCAGAGGACGAGGCGCAGGGCGATCTGGATGGAGACGGTGGAACTCCCGCAGCATCAAAGGATCCAACACGTCCTCCACCGGCACCCAGCATCTCTCCTCCGGACCATACCCCTTCCACTCCACAAGGTACTGAAGGCCTCGAGTCCAGGCTCAAACAGCATACGCCGGGGCCCCCTCGATGTCCAGAGGGGGCGGAGGAACCTCCCGCTCCTCAGACTCCTGGAGTGGACCAGCCACCACCGGCCTGAGGAGAGACACATGGAACGAGGGGTTAATACGGTAATCTGGGGGGAGCTGTAATCTGTAACAAACCTCGTTCAGTCTCCTCAGGACTTTTAATGGCCCCATAAACCGCGGGCACAGCTTCCGGCAGGGCAGGCGGAGGGGCAGGTTTTGGGTTGAGAGCCAGACCCGGTCCCCTGGTGCGAACATCGGGGCCTCACTCATTATGGGCGGCGTACCCAGGTCTCCTCCAAGCACTTAAACCATTCGTCCACCGCAGGAGCCTCGATCTGGCTCTGATGCCAAGGTGCCAGAACCGGCTCATACCCCAGTATGCACTGGAAGGGAGAGAGGTTAGTGGAGGAGTGGCGGAGTGAGTTTGGGATGAACGCTGGGATGAACGCTGCCCACTCCCCCCGGCCAGTCCTGGCAATAGGACCGCAGAAACCTACCCACATTCTGGTTAACTCTCTCCACCTGCCCGGCACAGGGGCGGAGCTTCGGTGACATACCCGAGCACTGAGAGAGCACGGCTCCTATCCCAGCCTCGGACGTGTCCACCTCCACTATGAAAGCCAAAGAGGGATCCGGATGAGCCAGCACGGGAGCAGAGGTAAAAAGAGCCTTCAGGTGACTAAAAGCCCTGTCCGCCTCAGCCGACCACTGCAGTCGCACCGGTCCCCCTTTCAGCAGTGAGGTAATTGGAGCCGCTACCTGACCAAAGCCCCGGATAAACCTCCGGTAGTAGTTGGCAAACCCTAGGAACCGCTGCACTTCCTTTACAGTGGTGGGGAGTCGGCCAATTACGCACGGCTGAAATGCGGACACTCTCCATCTCCACCCCTGACGTGGAAATGTGGTACCCTAGGAAGGAGACGGACTGTTGGAAGAACAGACATTTCTCAGCCTTGACGTACAGGTCATGCTCCAACAGTCGACCAAGCACCCTGCGCACCAGGTACACATGCTCGGCGTGTGTAGCGGAGTATATCAGAATGTCGTCGATATACACCACTACAGCCTGCCCGTGCAGGTCCCGGGAAAATCTCGTCAACAAAGGCCTGGAAGACTGATGGAGCATTCATCAACCCGTACGGCATGACGAGGTACACATAGTGCCCTGAGGTGGTACTAAATGCCGTCTTCCACTCGTCCTCCTCCCGGATACGCACCAGGTTGTAAGCGCTCCTGAGATCCAATTTTGTGAAGAAGCTCGCTCCGTGCATTGACTCGATCGCACTGACTATGAGAGGCAGCGGGTAGCTGTATCTGACAGTGATCTGATTGATATCCTGATAGTCAATAAACGGGCGCAGACCTCCATCCTTCTTCTTCACAAAAAAGAAACTCGAGGAGGCAGGTGAAGTGGAGGGCCGAATGTATCCCTGCCCCAGGGATTCGGAGACATATGTTTCCATAGCCGCCGTCTCCTCCTGGGACAGAGGATACACGTGACTCCTGGGAAGTGCTGCGTCTACCAGGAGATTTATCTCACAATCCCCCCGTTGATGGGGTGGTAATTTAGTCGCCCTCTTCTTACAGAAGGCGAGAGCCAAATCGGCATATTCTGAGGGGATGCGCACGGTGGAGACCTGGTCTGGACTTTCCACCGTAGTCGCACCGATGGAAACCCCTACACACCTCTCTGAGCACTTTCGTGAACACCCCTTGAGAGCCCTCTGTTGCCACGAAATAGTGGGGTCATGACTGGCCAACCAGGGTAGGCCCAGCACCATGGGAAACGCGCAGGAGAATCAATAAAGAAGAGACTTATTCTCTCCCTGTGACCCCCCTGCGTAACCATGCCTAGTGGAGCGGTGGCCTCCCTAATCAACCCTGACCCTAATGGTCAACTATCTAGGGCGTGTACAGGGAAGGGCATATCCACAGGAACAATGGGGATCCCTAAACTATGGGCAAATGAACGGTCAATAAAATTCCCAGCTGCGCCTGAATCTACGAGCGCCTTATGCTGGGAATGTGGGGAAAACTCAGGAAATGTAATAAACACATACATGTGAGCAACAGGGGACTCTGGGTGAGGCTGGTGCCTACTCACCTGGGGTGACACGATAGTGCCCTGCCTGCTGCCTCGACTCCCTGAGGAACCCCCCCAGCACCGACCAGCAGTGTGACCTATGCGCCCACAGATGGTGCAGGGAATGGCCCCTCCTCCGGTCGCCCTAAGCTCGGCACCTCCCAGCTCCATGGGCGTCGGAGCGGAGGTGCTGGGGGGATGGAACTGACAGGCCCCGATCCGTTTGTTCAGCCGGATGGACAGGTCCACCAGCTGGTCCAACGTGAGGGTGGTGTCTCGGCAGGCCAACTCCCGACGGACGTCCTCGCGCAGACTGCACCGGTAGTGATCGATCAGGGCCCTGTCGTTCCATCCCGCGCTGGCGGCCAGGGTCCGAAAGTCCAAGGCGAAATCCTGCGCGCTCCTCGTCCCCTTCCTCAGATGGAACAGACGTTCACCCGCCGCTTGACCCTCAGGCGGGTGGTCGAAAACTTCCCGAAAGCGGAGGGTGAACTCTGCGTAATGGTCCAACTTTGCGTCTTCTTCACTCCATACGGCGTTGGCCCACTCCAGGGCTTTGCCTGAGAGGCAGAAGACGAGGGCGGACACGCTCGAGGGCGGACACGCCGGGTGGACACGCCGGGTGGACGGTCGCCAGGTAGAGTTCCAGCTGGAGTAAGAACCCCTGGCATCCGGCAGCCGTCCCATCATACTCCCTCGGGAGCGCGAGCCGAATCCCGCTGGGACCGGGTGAAGGAGGGGTGGACAGTGGGACCTGCTTCTCTCTCCCATCTATCCATCGTCTGCAGCACGCGATCCATGGCGTTGCCCAAAAAGTTTATGAAAGCAAACATGACAAATTATTACTGGTATAATACTGTGTCATGAGGTATTGTATCGTACAGTCTCAATCATTTTCACATACACAACTCAAACTTTTATGAAAGGAATAGTGAGGAGACATGAAGATCTGCCACCAGGATAACCTCATTTTAATCTCATATTATAACGTCCTAGTATCAGACGGTTATCACCGTAGGCTATTTTTGCCAGAGCCACTCGCTTCGTAATTTGGTCACCATTGGCAGCCGGGCATGCAACCCATAGGTCCGCCCTTGCGCAAGCTTGCTATCAGTGTTTAGAAATGGCACATCAACAAGTTTAAAAATGACATTGCGCACAGTAGACTACACAACTGCAATTAAACGTGATAAATGTATTTCGACTCACCCAGTGTCCGGCTGCCATATTGGGCTGCAGCTACCCCCTTCTCAAATCAAAACAAATGTTATTTGTCACATGCGTCGAATACAACTTACAAGCCATTAACCAACAATGCTAAGAAAAATACCTAAAAAACAAGAAATAAAAGTAACAAATAATTAAAGAGCAGCAGTAAAATAACAAGAGCGAGGCTAAATACAGGGAGTACAGGTACAGAGCCAATGTGTGGGGGCACCGGTTAGTCGAGGTAATTGAGGTAATATGTATATGTAGGTAGAGTTATTAAAGTGACTATGTATAGATAATAAACAGAGTATCAGCAGCGTAAAATGGTGGGGTGGGGGGGCAATGCAAATAGTCTGGGTATCCATTTGATTAGATGTTCAGGAGTCTCATGGCTTGGGGGTAGAAGCTGTTTAGAAGCCTCTTGGACCTAGACTTGGCGCTCCGGTACCGCTTGCCATGCGGTAGCAGAGAGAACAGTCTATGACTAGGGTGGCTGGAGTCTTTGACAATTTTTAGGGCCTTCCTCTGGCACTGCCTGGTATAGAGGTCCTGGATGGCAGGAAGCTTGGCAACAGTGATGCACTGGGCTGTACGCACTGTAGTGCCTTGCGGTCGGAGGTCGAGCAGTTGCCATACCATGGAGTGATGCAAACAGTCAGGATGCTCTCGATGGTGCAGCTGTAGAACCTTTTGAGGGTTTGAGGACCCATGCCAAATCTTTTCAGTCTCCTGAGGGGGAAGGTGTTTTGTTGTGCCCTCTTCACGACTGTCTTGGTGTGCTTGGACCATGTTAGCTTGTTGGGGATGTGGACATCAAGGAACTTGAAACTCTCAACCTGCTCAACTATAGCCCCGTCGATGAGAATTGGGGCGTCCTTGGTCCTCCTGTTCCTGTAGTCCACAATCTTCTCCTTTGTCTTGATCACATTGAGGGAGAGGTTGTTGTCCTGGCACCACACAGCCAGGTCTCTGTGTCATCTTAATGACGGTGTTGGAGTCGTGCTTGGCCATGCAGTCATGAGTGAACAGGGAGTAACGGAGGAGTTTGTGGGGTGGATCGAGGAGGAATACGGTGCTGTCCCTCATCATGCTGTCAAGACCTGCCCAGGCGTTGAGATATACGTCGGCAAGAACAAATACGGTCTGGGAAAGGTTGTGACTCAACATCAAGCCTTCTGCCTGCCCTGGGAGAGTGATGAGTACTGATACAAGAGCTACCAGGTTCTGGCCATCAACAGAGACGCCTACAGCCAGCACATCTCTCACCTGGAGTAGGCCAATGACCAGATCGAGCTGTTCAACCACTCTCTAGAGGCCTTGCAGTTCGTCAGGGTAACCAACCTGGAGTGCAGCAGTGTAGAGAAAACGGTCTTGCTGGAGAAGACCAGCACTGTTTAGAAGACCTGGGACATCGTCAGGGAAAGCCACAACAGTTCCACCACCATGACAGCCAAGGTGCCCATCCTCAGTCCAGGCACCATGGACTTCACCAAGCAGCAGACCGTGAGCTTTTCAGAGAGTACCACCATGGTGGAGTCCATCAGAAACTCCATCTCTGTGGAGCTGTTGGTCCCTCCCAACCACTCCTGTGCCGTGCGGATGGAGGGCAGGAAGATGACACTGTCTACAGCCCCTTCACGGGTAGACTGAGCCTGGCCTACCATAATGGAGACACCCACTGGACCACCATCACAGGGACTTATGATGGTGTGAGGGTGGGGGAGATTCATGCTGCCGTAGAGAGATCCCAGCCTGTCCCTGATGCCATCCCCTGCTACCCTGATGTGACAGACTACTGAGACAGAATTCTAGATGTGTGAACTTTGAACTCCAATGTGCCTGTGGTATCTCTCCAGACACAAAGTGAAGAAATTAGAACCCTTGTGTCGCAAGAATTTTTCAAACAGGAGTAAACTGATATACTGTATCTCCATATTCAGATAAAACAGACAGTTAATTTTGTGTTTTTGTGTCAAGAAATAAACGTTTGCAGTATGTTTCTTGACAATAAATATGATCTTGGTGCTAAATTTTGTTTTTCTCTTTTCTTAATTGAACTAATTTACTCCTGTAGGATACATGTGTCACAATCCTCTGAAGGGACAGACCAAGGCGCAGCGAGGCATCCAGTATACATCTTTATTTATGCAACGTAACTGGGCAAAACAAAAGAAGATCGTAACGTTGAAAACATAACATGAAAAACACAATGAAGCTATGCTCAAACAATAACCCACAAAATACTATTGAAAACCCCAAACATATATATATGGTTCCCAATTAGAGACAACGACACACAGCTGCCTCTAATTGGGAACCATTACCCCAACATAGAAACACAACACCTAGAACAGAAAAAACCCTACACCAAAACAAAACACGCCAGCCTGTCTTCTCAGGCCTGGACGTGACAACATGCACCTACTGCCGTATCATCATAATTAGTTTCAGTGGCCTATTGAAGTGAAATATAATTTCAGCACATAAAGTTACACAACGTTGAAAGGTCCAAAATCTATTTTCCAAACCAGTAGCCTATGTATATTACACTGTGCATTTGCTACGAGTGTTAAGGCGTGTATACAGTGTGCATTCGGAAAGTATTCACACCCTCTGACTTTTTCCACATCTTGTTGCGTTACAAAGTGGGATTAAAATGGATTTAAATGTATTTTTTTTGTCAACGATATACACAAAATACTCCGGAATGGCAAAGTGGAAGAAAATGATAAAACATTTTCATAACGGAAAATAAAACACTAATATATCTTCATTAGATAAATATCCAACCCCCTGAATCGATACATGTTAGAATCACCTTTGGCAGCGATTACAGCTGTGGGTATTTCTCGGTAAGTCTCTAAGAGCTTTGCACACCTGGATTGTGCAATATTTGGCAATTATTCTTTAAAAAAAAAATGTGTCAATCTCTGTCAAGTTGGTTGTTGACAATTGCTAGACAGACATTTTCAAGTCTTGCCATAGATTTTCAAGTCGATTTAAGTCAAAACTGTAGCTATTCCACTTAGGAACATTCAACGTTATCTTGGTAAGCAACTCCAGTGTATATTTGGCCTTGTGTTTTAGGTAATTGTCCTGCTGAAAAGTGAATTTGCCTCCCAATGTCTGTTGGAAAGCAGACTATTCTGTTTATTTTTATCCAAAAAAAAACTCCCTAGTCCTTGCCAATGACAAGCATACCCAGAACATGATGCAGCCACCGCCATGCTTGAAAATATGAAGAGTGGTGCTCAGTGATGTTTGTGCTGTATTTGCCCCAAACATAATGCTTTGTATTCAAGACAAAAAGTTCCTTTCTTTGCCACTTTTCTTGCAGTATTATTTCAGTGCCTTATTGCAAACAGGATGCATGTTTTGGAATATTTGTATTGTGTACAGGCTTCCTTCTTTTCAATCTGTTATTTAGGTTAGTATTGTGGAGTAACTACAGTACTGTTGACCCATCCTCAGTTATTTCCTATCAGAGCCATTAAACTCTGTAACTGTTTTAAAATCACCATTGGCCTCATGGTGAAATCCCTGAACGGTTTCCTTCTTCTCCTGCAACTGAGTTAGTGTTGATACACCATCCAAAGTGTAATTAATAACTGCAGCATGCTAATCTACCAATAGGTGCCCTTCTTTGCGATCCATTGGAAAACCTCCCTGGTCTTTGTGGTTGAATCTGTGCTATAAGTTCTCTGCTCGACTAAGGGACCTTACAGATAATTGTATGTGTAGGGTACAGAGATGGGGTAGTCATTTACAAATCCTGTTAAACACTATTATTGCACACAGAGTGAGTCCTTGCAAATTATTATGTGACTTGTTAAGCACGTTTACTCCTGAACTCATTTAGGCTTGAATACTTATTGACACAAGGCATTTCAGCTTTTAATTTGAATTAATTTGTAAACATTTCTAAACACATTTTCCACTTTGACTAATGGGGTGTTGTGTGGAGATCATTAAAAAAAATCTAAATTTAATCAATTTTAAATTCAGGCTGTAATACAACAAAATGTGGCAAAAGTCAAGGGGTGTAAATAGTTTCTGAAGACACCGTAAGTGAATTTATAAACCTCCAAGCTAGGTGGCGGTATGATTGAAAAGATCAGAAGTTGAAATCACAATGAACCCTCTCAGTTTTCTGTCCACCAGTCTCTTTGATAAATGTCAAAGTTGCATGGTACGGCAGGTCTGTTTTACCAACAGAACTATATAGATATCATTTTCCAATGTTTCTTCTTTTGTGTTCTCAATTTTATAACGAGATATCAAAACTATAGACATTTCAAATAGATTCGTTTATTACTGAAATGTCAGGAGTACGTTATTGGATCTAAGCTATTGATGGTGGTCACAGATAGTAGGCTTTTGACACTAGGCTACTCACAATGTCACTGCAAGAGAACAAAGTTATGAACGTAAAAGTGTTTGTAACGTTACCTTTTCTGCGCTTATGAGAAACGTCCATAGACATTAAAACCTGGGAAACGTCACTGTTGGTGGTAGGCCTAAACTTTGGCTTTGTGTGTCACCGTTTTTCAAGACTCTGCTGAACTTTGTCACAATGAGACGACTTTTATCAAAACTGATACATCGAGCGTTGCTGACTGTACCCGTTGGACCAATGATGGGCAGTGAAGCAGGAGTCCACACAAAGTCTCGCCGGAAACTGGTAAGTGAATTATTCAAGAAAAACTATTGCTACCCAAATATGTTGTAGTCAGTGCACTGCAGCCACGGTCTTGACTAGATTGGTTACAGTTTGTCCTAATTGACTTTTCAAGCATGTTAGGAGAATTAATGTAGCAGGTTCGGATAATTAGGTTGAGGTTAGCAAAAATGCAAACACTTGAAACGTTTGACGTACATTTGACAAACCGTATCTATGTTTTTACGTTATAAAAGTGAAGTACAAAACATTTGCTCCTGTGGGTTATTGTCAATGAGGGAGTTATATTAACCTGAGCTACGGTGCACCGGTCTATGACCTGTGACGTGAACGGACAAAATTGGTGAGGGAGGAGCGCCCTTTTGAAACCGAACAGTAAATCTGCGCTGCTCGGTCATGTTGTCAACAAGGTAGCATGGTGCATCGTCCAGAAACATACATCTCTTTTCCATAAAATATGTTAGAATGTCAAACTAGTTTTCATTGGGAAGGCAGATAAAGCATTTTTATCAAAAGTAATCAAATCTGCATGTGAAAACACAGAATCATACTCATGACTCCACGTGCTTAATGTATCCTAGGCTAACTCACTTTTGTTTTGAGCTGACTTCACCGTGGGATTTGAACAGGGCACCTGGCTCATGCCCTGGAGGCAGCCAGGTACCAAAGTGAATGCAATCACTTTTCACCCAGTGTAAAGTCCTCCCACCCGGGTAACCAGGGCCAGATAATAGAATATCATCAGTGAGTAATCCCAGAGCTACAGTGAGCTCCAAAAGTATTGCGACACTGATCATTTTTGTTTTCTCTTGGCTCTGTACTCCAGCATTTTGGATTTTAAATGATACATTGCCTAAAGTGCAGACTGTCAGCTTTAATCTGAGGTTATTTTCATCCGTATAGGGTGAACCGTTTAGAAATTACAGCACATTATGTACATAGTACCCCGTTTTAGGGGACCAAAAGTATTGGTACAAATTCACCTATGTGTAGTTAAGTAGTCAAAAGTTGTGTATTTGGTCCCATATTCATAGCACGTAATGATTACATCAAGCTTGTGACTACAAACTAGTTGGATGCATTTGCTGTTTGTTTTGGTTGTGTTTCATATTATTTTGTGCCCAATGGAAATTAATGGTAAGTAATGTATTGTCATTTTGGAGTCACTTTTATTGTAAATAAGAATAGAATATGATTCTAAACACTTCTACATTCATGTGGATGCTACCATTAATAGGTATTATCCTAAATTAATTGTGAATAATGATGAGTGAGAAAGTTAGAGGCATAAATATCATACCCCCCCCCAGAAATGCTAACCTCCCCTTTTTATTGTCAAGGTGAAATGTTAGAATGTCTTGAGGGTATGATATATGTGTAACTTTCTCACTCATCATTATTCAGGACTATCCATAATCATGGTAGCATCCACATTATTGGGAGTATAAGTGTTTAGAAACATATATTGTATATGGCCAATATACCACCACTAAGGGATGTTCTTAACCACGACGCAACGCGGAGTGCCAGGATACAGCCCTTAGCCCTGGTATATTGGCCATATACCACAAACCCTGAGGTGCCTTATTGCTATTATAAGCTTGTTTCCAATGTTATTAGAGCACTAAAAATAAATGTTTTGTCATACCTGTGGTATACAGTCTGATATACCACGGCTGTCAGCCAAGGCAAAGGGTGGCAACTTTGAAGAATCTCAAATATAAAATATATTTTGATTTGTTTAACACTTTTTTTGGTTACTACATGAATCCATATGTGTTATTTCATAGTTTTGATGTCTTCACTAGTATTCTACAATGTAGACAATAGTAAAAATAAAGGAAAACCCTTGAATGAGTAGGTGTGTCCAAACTTTTGACTGGTACTGTATGTATACAAAAAATATAATGGGGGATTGGAAATGAGGCAGACAATTATTTTGATGGAATATACAATCTATCTGCACTATTAAAGCTGATCTACCCCCTATTAAAAATAACACTTATAGATATGTTTTAACTTGTTATGTCATTTTCGATAAAGCCTATAAAAGTGCAGGTCCAGCCGCTCAGTGGGTATAGCAATAATCATGCCCAGTCCGCAGGAGGCGTAGAGCCACTCTGGCTGTCAGGCACATGAGGAGATTTGGCAGGAGGAGACGTTAGGTCCCTTAGCCTACTACTGTAGCCATCACCTTCCTAGGTATGAGTGTCTTTTGGGCTGCAAAGCTCACTAGGCAAAAAGTATTTAAAATAAAAATTATGGCTTTTAACTAGCTTTGACAAATTTCTGTTTTTATTATTAGATGGATAATAGATTGTTTTAGGAATACAAGTTATGTTAGTTATTGATATCGACTGGGCGTGTAGCGGAATACCGATCAGTTTGAAAGCAGGCAATTGCAATACAGAAAATAAATATTCTATTTTCCATAAGTTCACAGTTCTAATTGCAGGGAAGGAGAATGGGAACAATAGCAGAAGCATGGCAGAGTCTTTCAACAGGCCTTTCTGTAGCCACAACTCTACAACCGGTGCATTGGATCTTTTTGTGGCCGTTGTGCTTTGAGATAAAGTGGACTTTTACGTGAACTGTCACGGATTTAGAATGAGTCATAGGCTTATGTAGCAGACTAAACTCCACTCCATGGTTTAGGAAGTTTCTGATGACTCCACCAACGGAGTGGAGCAGAAACCAGGCTTTGTTGAATCTGGCTCCGACTACATCAATTCACCTAAGGTCAATACTTTAAAAAAATGTAGTTATGAAACACCTACCTTGTACTTATGTTTGTCCTCTGTAGTTGGGGGCCTTTTTTTGTTTGCTGAAATCCATAATTTTTTAATAAACGTTAACCGAATGCAACCACCGACTCTTTGCACATTGCCGTTGCTCTAATTAAAATGTGCCAATTGAATCTCAGCAGGGAAACAGTCGTTGGTTGTATTTGATTCATGTTTATTGAAAAAGTATGGATTTCAGCAAACAAAGAAAAGCACACAACTACGAAGGACAAACAAGTACAAGACAGGGGTTTCATAATTTACCGTTTTTGAAGTACTGACCTTGGGCGTATTGATGTAGTCAGAGCTAGATTCCACAAAGCCTGGTCTCCGCTCAACTGCGTTGGAGTCATCAGAAACTTTAGTCCGCTAAGGCCTACGTGTCTATTTCACAATAAGCCGTGATGAAGGGCTCGCTTCGCCTGCGATCAGTCCTTTGATTTAGTTCACGCTGTCCATTTTGCTGAATTTTATGCGCATGTATTAGGACACATCAAGGGATTCCCGCAGGCGGGTTATATGTCTTCAAAGTTTGCTACGTGGGGTAGCAGCAATGTAGGCTACCTGGGGCTTCTACATTTTCACTCTTCATAAATTATAAGTTAGACATGAAGAGCTCCAAAAACAAGGCTCCCTGGCACAATTATGAGCCCACAACAGATTTTGATCATATATTTGAAACAAGACTTTGTATTATTGTCAGTTAATAATGTGTGACTAACATGACACAAATCAGTATGTTCTTGTGGGAGGAGAACCACTGCTCACCAGTGGCGTTTAGAGAAATATAATATGCAAAGATGGAAAATAAGTATTTATTGTCCTTGTGCAGGTTGTGGGACTGGGAAACCCTGGAATGAACAGTTCACGCCACAGCGTAGGCATGGCAGTGCTGGAAGCACTTGCTTCCCGGCTTGGGGTAGCTGATAGCTGGCGTGGTGATAGGCATGTGTCCGGTGAGGTCATCGTATCTGACATCCAGGACACCCAAATCGTGCTTCTCCGACCACGACTACTGATGAATATAAACGGTGTATCCGTGGCCAAAGCAGGTGAGGAATCTTGTCTTCTTGATGTCTTTTTACATTTTATGCATTTTTGTTTTGACTGTCAGAGGAATTAGTACAAAAGTAGGCTATGTGTACTATGAAAACATTTTTAATGATATATTTTTTTTAATTTTCTTGAATCAAGCGGGTAAATACAGCATCAAGCCTGAGCACATACTACTGGTTCATGACGAGTTGGATAAGCCTCTTGGAAAGCTTGCTATGAAACAAGGAGGGAGCGCCAGGTGAGTTGATTCCCAGACAGTTATCAGCATGACTAATGACGCTATCTGACAACAATGTGATCTTCCCAACTTTGGGCTCATTCTATATGTTGTTGATTGACAGGGGTCACAATGGTGTGCGGTCCTGTGTTGAGTGTCTGCAGACTGATGTAAGTAACTTTCCACACAGACAAATACTCTCCCTTCCTACATTGGGAGGAATTGAGCGATGACTCTTCCCATTGACACATTTTGGGAAAGTGCTAGAGAATCCAGCGAAATGTCAGGTCTGTCAAAAGGAACTGTTGTCTGGGGGGGTTGGGAGCAGAGTAAATAGACAGACAATAAAGTACTATGCTATTCTTGTTCCCCCCAGGTTATGCCCAGACTGCGTGTTGGGATTGGCAGACCATCAGGTAAAACATCAGTGGACCGGCATGTTCTGGGCCGCTTCTCTCAGGAGGAGCAGAAGGTTCTGAGTGTGGTTTTAGAAGCGAGTGTGGACATTCTCCTCTCCCAGCTCACTGACAAGGAGAATGTGCAGTCTCCACTGTCGCCACCTGGAGGCAGACCAGCATCACAGACTGGGAAACAAAGGGAGCGTTTAAGCGCTCCACGAAAGGAGACAGCCACTGGCCAGACCTGAGACTGACGAGAGACGTTGACCGAGCCAGTGAAAGTATGACTACTCTGGGATAGTGGCTTTTCTGCTGCTGAAACAAAGATGCCTCTTGCAGAAATATGAAAGTGTGTACATGTTTTTATTTATTATGACTTTGTTTATGCTCTGGTTTAGGGTGTATGTGAAATGAATGCCAAGTAAGCACTCTTCGTTTCAAGGACAAAGAATTTAGATATGAATAAGATAATCATCACGTAGATCTAGATTGGTATGCAGTATGCATTTATTTTTAAGTTTCCCAAACTACCATGTGTATGGCTTTTGGTGGTCTAGTTATGTGCAGTGTCTAAGGAGAGACCAATACTTGATATTAAAATGATTAAACAACCATCTTATCAACGGCATTGAGAAGAAATTGAACTATTAGTGAATGAGCTGAGGGATAAACAGAGGGTTTTCCTGACAAGAGAACATGGTTCATTCATGTTTCAGCCACCCAAAGTCTCGCATCACCTAAACTCATTGTCTTTGGTGTATTTACTGATACAACATATTGATTCCGTCCTTTAATTGTCGGCCTATAACCACACTCTTAATCAACGAGCGTTCTTAATGAGTAGTAGCAAACAGTCAATAAATGTAGGATTCTCACCAAAGTGAATACCAGCCCACAAAACTGAGAAAGGACCATATAAAAAGTACAGAAAGAGGCAGAGTGAGAGAAAGGAAAACTGATAGAATGGGCCAAATAGATTGCGATGCGGGGCGAAAGAAAGGGCGGGGGAGAAAACAATGGGGGCCAAACATTGTAGCATAGGGCTGTTTGAAGCCTTCTGTTTGGCCGTAGCTCAGAGTCACAACAAAGCATCAGGGCCACACTTGTGGATGTGTGGAATGGGACTCAAAGGGAATCTCTCCACTCATGACAGACCCCCACCTCTCTACCCCTTTCGCTTTCTCTCATGTGACCCCCTTGAGCCAGACATCTCACCTACCAGGGCACTTTCCCAGCCCCTCTGAGTGGTCAGCCTGGGAGAGTGCAGTGGTGGCCTCTAACTTTTCTCTGAAAGGTCAGAGGTCACTAATAAGGCTGGACACTGGGCTAATTTATTCAGGAATGGCTTCCCCTCCTCAGCAGTTATAGGCTGAGCTGCACTAGCCCAAAGCCCAGTGGGGGGTCTTCCCCTAAGCTCACAGATGTGCTAAGACCAGGGATACACAAAAAGACAGGGATGGGGGATGGATACACACAAATAAACTGCATTATTGTCACTCAAATTGCGGACCATCTGAGATTTCTTGAGGTTGAGGCTTTTTAAGCTTTGAGTTTAAAGTGGATTTGTTATTCACCATGATCCCCAACAGATGACCTGGGAACGATAATATGGACATTATCAGTACAGGAATGTGGATCGATTTCACTGGTTGTATGTAGTCCTTTGTAATTATCAAGGAGGATACTGTCTTCCTTCCCTCTCTTTGGGAAAGACCGTCAAAGTAATCATAATGGTTTAGTGCAGGATCTTATATTGAGGCTCCGGTTTAGTGATGCCATATGTCACAGCCAGCCACCTTCACCTAGCTTATTGGGGCCCTTATACCCTCCTTACCTAGGAACCGTGCAGTATTGGCATGCTGTTTTAAGTCAAGAGAAAGGTGAACATGATGAGAAGTGAAAACAAGAGGATTCCCCAGTTCTACTGACTCACATTGAGGGAGACTGAAATGTATTTCCCCATTCACTTAAAGACTGCAACGTTATTTTTCCCTATATCCACAAATGAACACAGTCGGTCTCAGAAAATATATATGATAACTTGATACGCTACACTAAGATTTACACATGGGCTATGGGCCTGGTTTGTATTGTTGCATCTGTTATAAGCCTACAAAACGGGATGGATTTATGTGAAAGTAAGGAAAACTAAAGAGAATGTATTTCCAATAAAAGGGGCAAAGATTTGGGCCTAGAATATACCTCTCAGGTTTACAAAAATTGTTAGTATAAATTGTTATTATATATTCAGACCTTGGAAAATTAGCTAGGCCTACTCAAATCCGCACTGCACTGGGAAAAGAGTGTCCTTACAGACCTGCTATCTTAATTTGACCATGTTAATCACAGCACGAAAATAATCCTGCAGCAACAGGAAATGTGAATTACTTTGTGGATTAAAATTAGTGTTGATATTTTTTAGGGTTGATACATTTTTCGTTAGGTCAAATCAAGTCTGATATTTTAAAGTGGAAATTACAAACTTTAGAAGCCTTTTTAAACCTTGAATAAATTACAATTTACATTTTCTGCTGCGCAGTGATCAAATTAAGAGGCCTATATGTGTTTTTTCATTTAGTGGTGACAAACTAGGAACCATCAGCTATCATTGAAACTTTTGAAATGCCGAAATTGACTTCATAGTACAATAACAAAACATGTATGAAAGGAGTATCAATCTCTGGAGAAAAAAACGGGGGGGAAAAAAGTTAAGCTCTCAGAAGCTATTTCCATGATGTACTAAACTACAGAAGAAAATGTACAGGTTTATCTGAGAAATATAATAATATTTATTCCCAAATCTATTCAATGACTTTCATAAAGTGGGTTCATAATGTAGGCCTAATATATATAAAAAATCTCCAATGAACTGAATGGGTTTAGTTTAGTGAATCAGTGAAGTCCCTGCCTGCATTCCCGAGAAGTAAGCATTAATAACGCGTCTTTTCCCTCCCTTTAGCCATAATCTCCAGTGATCTCGCGCCTCCCGCAATAAATTATTCTGACATGGCCGTGAAAAGGCAGCAGCGGGCAGGCCCTTTAAGAGGCAAATGAGCCTCGACAGTGAGAAGATGTTCCCAGCAAAGGAAATGTTAACTCACTCCCCTGTAGGAGTGCGATGCGATGGATGAAACCAACTGAGATGTCTTTAAAGGAAAAGGGGAGAAGAGTCCAACCCCGAAGGCGATCACTGTTTAATAATTTATCAGGGAGGAGTAGGCTTTTAACCCGAGCTATGATGGGCCTAAAGCATCTGGAGTGTGGGAAGCGCAAGTAGCATGCCTTTTTGGGCAAGGTTTACCTTCCTCGACACCATGCGATGCATATTCGATAAGGGAAGTGATTCGATATAGCAATTGAACGTAGCAAATCATTTGATCCAGTCGATCTAATTGCCTTTTGAAAGAGATGTTTGGGTAAAAAAACTAGAAGAATAGTAGGCTAGTCAGAATAGTTTCAGGCCTTCTGAGGACCTGGACAGTTACTGGCAAGTTTGTTTCAGAATGAGGTCACAATTTTAGTCCCACAAGCCCAACACCACCCTTGCGCGCTTTGTGGTTCACCTGTCAATCACCTGTGTCATACAGATCTACAGAAATCTTTAGTAATATGTCTTGAAGATTTTCCTGAAAACGATAACAATGTCATTTCTGATAGATGAGGCATAGACCTAAACTACACGAGCATTTATTCAATTTATGGTAATCATATTGATCTCATGGTCTTATAGGCTCTACTAATTAACATGTAATTAATATGTTATTAACAGCTAAAACATTTACCAATAGTTCATTCTTTAATATTTTTTAATAAACTAATGAATAAACAAGTTGATATTTGTTAGTGCTTGGTTACTAGGCTACATTGCACGAATACCCCTGGTTTATTTTTGTGAAACAATAGAGAGGAAAGTTCATTTCGTATTGACAATACGTTTTGCAAGGGTAACAGTGTTTTGATTGTAATTGCCCTGGAGAGTCAAAATAGGTCTGTTGTATCTTTAAAATGTTCCTGGTCCTCCATTCGCAGATGCTGGCTTGTGTGTGCTATCAGAGCTAGTGCAGATGCATTACTTCTTCAGCACAATGGACATTTATCACCCCGTGGGGTTATTCAAATTCAGTACCAAGCGAAGACCATCCCCACTCCCTCTCGCCGTCCATCTCGGTAACACGGTTATTGTTAGTGGAGCTCAAGAAAAGCCTTTGGATAACAGAATAGCACGCAGTGCCATTCTCGTGCAGTCGTCATATTAAGTAATAGCCAGTTAAAGGAGCGCCACGAGTTGACTCATATAACCCTTTTTTCGCGTCTTAGAATTTTTCTACAAGCTGGAGTATACAAGAAATGCTGCTTGGGGACCGCGGAGGAGCAGGTGCATTCGCGTTTTAACAATTTTCCCCTCGGCTTCCTCGCATCAGCAATGTTCTGCTTTGTCGCCTTATAACGTTTTAACATTAATATAACCATCGAGTTTTTTTTGTATGATTGGAAGAATTTGAAGTCGAGTTAAAATGCTTGTGTTCTGCTCTATAATGATGTGGAAACTATATGTGCAAGGATATGCGTCTTACAGGTGCAGCTATGTCGAAACGCAGTCGTAATGGAGTTTGAACGACTCGTTTCTTCTGATTCCTATGCTGATGATTAGAGCAAACCATTTTCATGTTGTCATATTATGGCATTGAATTAAGAAGTTTTTACAATGTTTTGATGTTTTCGAAGGGGAAATTGTATAATCGTTGAGGCCTTCGTCGACTTAAACATCTTCTGGTAAATCATGCCATTTGGTATAGGCTATCAAAAATCAGAGTATCGAACATCGAAAATATTTTGAATTTGAAATGTGCATGTTTGTTACTAGACCTGCTGACTTATGAAATGTTTAAAGGAGAAAAAACAAAAGTTTTTCTATATAAGAAAACAATAGGCTACTGCTTTTTAAACTGTATTAGATTAATTTGCACATATCTATATTGCATTATGTTTCTGTATCCTGCAATTGATATTTCATTTTACCAAATAAGATGAGGATCCTTGGTCAAGTGCATGATTGGAATGACAATTAGTGATAGTGCCTCCATATTTTCTATAGGTCTATATATTCTACAGATTCAAAGATCATGTATATGATGAATTTAAATTGATTAATTGAGAACTGTTTTGAATGATGAGAGCAATTCGTTTTGAGAGACACACTTTGAGCCCTTGCAGTTGATTGTCCAAACGCAATTCTTGTGAAATTTAAAACACAACCCGAGAATTGTATCTGGACATCTGTTGCTGGAGGTTCCTTTCACATCAGTGTCGTAAATACAAGTTCTTAGTCTTGTCACCATAGTCGTGATATTTCTTTTTGGAAATCTGCCTTAAAGTGTTGATTATTCGATGTATTCATAATACCACCAATTGTCCAAAACGAGTCACTATTGGTCAAAAGCTTTAGACGATTATGTTAAACTAAAAGTCATTGTATAGCCTGCAGTATAGCCTACACGTGTACATTCATTGCATTATAACATTATATATCAATAATGCTTTGTTTAGAACTAAGTAGGCCTAAGCCTACATAACTATTGGAGGAGCAAGCTGGTGAATATATACAGTAGCCTAAAAACGTTCAGATGTTCTTTTACAAGTTGTTCAAATGAGACAACTAGGCCTACAGTTTATTTTGAGAAGAGCTAGGTCCAATCCCCCGAAGAGAAGCTTTCAATGTTTTCCATTTCCCTCTTCCTACTTTCGATTGCCCCTAGGCAAGGATGGGTTTATTGCTGCTCTACTGGTGAGCTTTTGTTGTGGCTCCTAGTGCTGTTTTAGGATTAACATTTGCATAATTCTTAAGGAATGTATCATTTGAATTTTGTTTAACAAACCGTGACCTTTGCAACCTCTTTATCATTTTAAAACACCATTACAAGCCAATTAAGAGGGAATTCGTTTGTACTTTTATTTCAAGGTATAGATCATTTTATATAATTAATAATACAATTATTAATCTAGGTTTATTCATTTTTTGTTTGTGTTTTTGTTGATCTTTTTGGAAATATCATTGTTTATGTGTTGTTGATTTTTATGCTTGAGTTGCAAATTTGTGATATTGAAATATGATGCTTTAAAAAAAAATAACAAATGAATTAAAACTTAAGCATAATTTCACTATTTCTTGCTTTGACCAGTCATTGGTTTTGACCTAACTTAGCAGGCAAATGTTTTTGTCACATAGACCTTTCAAATTATTTCTTAATTCAATTATTCCAATATGTTTTTATGGATATGTGTAAACTCCTGTGTTTATGCCATTTCAACTCATCAACTCAAAAATATATCAGCCCATCATTGATATAAGTGTTGCTAATGGGGTAGACTGGTCAATGCTTTGTAAAACATTCTTGGCTATTCTTTGCCATTCTTCTCTGGACATTTCCCTTTCAACCGTTCATCTCTATACCATCTCATGATGAGGTCATATAGGAAGTTATGAATAACTGCATTATTAGCATGAACAGAAATAAAGTACTAAATATTATCTAAAACCATGAAAATGTAATATTGTTGCTCTAATCAGATGTCAGTATGGAATTCGTCCCAAGTCTTCAGTGTGTGATAAACAGACACGCTTTGGCCTTCCTAGCTTGGTGATATATTTGCTTTTTACATCACAATATCATCACAGTTTTGGTAACTACTGCTCTCAGTAATTCATTCATCAAACTCGTCTCTTATTTCTCTTGTAAGCATGGAACGCAAATATGAGGATCTATTGGAAATATGTCTCGGGTAAATGGGTGTGATCCAGCAAGGATATTTCTTTATTCAGTTTACACATGACATAATAAAAAAGTGGATTATTGCTCGAGACAGACATATGTGTGGTCCTCTCACTCCCACCCAACACGCAGGCCTAAAAACCTTTCACCAGCAGCCTCAAATCTTAATATTTTACAACAGAGAGGATGATATAGAAACATTAAAGTACATATTTTGACACATTATTATATATATATTTTTTTAACCTTTATTTAACTAGGCAAGTCAGATAAGAAGAAATTCTTATTTACAATGACGGCCTACATGGTCAAACCCATACGACGCTGGGCCAATTGTGCGCCGCCCTATTGGACTCCCAATCATGGCCGGTTGTTATACAGCCTGGATTCGAACCAGGGTGTCTGTAGTGACGCATCAAGCACTGAGATGCAGTGCCTTACTCTTGAGCTCAGTTAATTATATTGCACAGGCATTCTTAGGGATCAGTGTGTATTGATAAGAAATGGATTGATAATAGTCAATTAGTCTTTATGAGATAATGTAATGACTGGGATTATTATCTGATATACTGTACACTATTAGCATGTCTTTTGATGTGTTTGATCTACAGTTCAACAGCAGTGTGTTTCGTATGTCTGAACCCAGCCGTCTCTGTTGGACACGTTCTTGTAATGATGTAAATACACTTCAACATGAAACAGCTGCAAACTGCTCTGATTAAACTAGTCTTTCAATACCTTTATCAATATCCAACTAGGGTTATATGCCAGAAAACAGCACTAATTTGACTTTGTATTCCATAAGCTGGTAGTACGTTTAGAGGACGACGTATATGGACAGAGAGTGTATTATTGTGAATGAAAATAAGATGATAAAAGATGCTGTTGGATGTGTTATTTATCTTAACGCTGTTCTACTGCTTTAAACCATTGCTGGATCACCATGTTCCATATACATTCAATACACACAGCTGATACTATAGCAGCCTTCGTGGTGGTCAGGGTCAGTTGCTTCTTTCCTTCCTTCCTTATGTCCCTTGGACACGCCAGTCATGTGACCAGGCTTCTGTGTCATTGCGATGGGTGACACAACACCACTGTGTAAGAGCAGGGGATGGCGGAGAGGCGGAGGAGCATCACAGGGCTGCTGAGCTGACGTTACACCCGAGTAGCATTATCCACTGTCTGGTCACATGGACTAACTGCTGTGCTGGGCATGGTACGGCACACCAGGGATAACCTGAAACCCCCCCAGGCTGTTCTTAGATCCTCAGTTATACTTCAGGTAGATAGTGACACAGTAACATACCTTGAGAGAGACCACCTGGTAATAACACTATGTGTGTGTACATTCCTCCCGCCTGTTGTTTTCATATATCCCCTTACATTCTAACGTAGTCTGAGTTGCGTACCACCATAGCTACCTAGTGATGGCAGAGCTGAGGGAGACAGGGACTGCAGATATCCATATGATGATGTACCACCCCCTTCCTCCTCCCCATCCCTCCCTCCGCCCCCGCCCCCCCGGATATGTCATCACTAGCCGCCTATGCCCGGATCCAGACAGTTTTCTTTGTGGTGGTACGCTGTTGTTCTCAAACAGAGAAATTATAAATAAGTCTTTAGTAAGCTTGTCTTGCATGTGGTTTGTAATATGCAGCTATTGTATGCATGTGTGGTTGTGTCCATCCATATACATGTGTCATTCTGCGGTGCAGCTGTGCAGGCAAGCGCCACTAGCTCTTTCTTGGTCTTCCGTCCGCGCGGCAGCAGGCAGGCGTGTGAGTCTGAGTGAGAGATGTCTGAGATGTCTGGAGCCATCACTGAGGCTGACTGACCACTCACAGAGCCAGAGCACTCTCAGTGTCCCCTCCATCCCCTTTGTCCTCACCACCATCATCACCACCCTTTGGTACCAAAGAGGAACCCTGCTTTGTTGTCTCTGAGAACAGTGACTATCTACTCTCCCTGTCGCTTTCTCTCTCCACACTCCACCATTGTTCCACCTGTCCATGGAGTCACAGTTACAGACATACTGTTTATAGTCCAGCTCTGACTGTATAGGAGAGGGATGACATCATTTATTAGAGCCAATAACAGCCATGATGCTCTTTTTTGTTGTTGAGCGAAACCATTTGCCCGACCAGAGGGAGAGATTTTATATTGAGGGACAGAAAGAGAAGCAATCAGTTTTTATTGCCTGTGTCATCATCAATATCCCATCTAATCTTCAGAATTGTTTCAATATTATTACTAAAGGACATCGAAAATACATGTAACTACAATGAACTTTAGTCAACATGTATAAAACCTTTAACACTTTAGCAGAGAGGATTTAAACCCTAAAGTGTGATGCAGATGTTTCTACTTTGGGTGGCATTAGTCCACAGACATGGCAAGTCCACAGTTGCACGTTCCTTGCAGCATTACCATGACGTGTCGGTGGGAATGGAGTCATTCATCAATCAACAGTGTTGGGAAAGTGACCATGTCAAAGGACAGGGTAGTGTTTGAGCAGCAGCAGGCCTATAGAGATCAGATGGGATGGTGTGTGGTGCGGTGGGGGGGTTTGGGAAGGGTGGTTAGTGTGGAGAAAGAGGGGGTGAGGGGTTTGTGTTGTCATTAATCATTCAACGTTCGAAGAGAATGAGAGGCATCGTGATATTATTCCTCTTCACTCCTCCTTATCCCAAACCCACCAGGCCTGTGGCCCTAACACCCCATCTGACCACATAGAGGCCAAGGTCAGCCCCCCTGTCACCCCCTTTTACCCTGCACCCCACATTCCCCCCACCGCTCCCATTTGTCAAACTGTTGTCGTGGAGACTATTACCACAGAGACCACGCCTTTGTTGTGTGCGAGGGTTTTTGTTGAGGTCAGAACAGAAGCTAAAATAACATATAAACCCACTCTACACTGACCAAGACATGACACCATGGTGGCCATTCCACCACCCTCCTTCTCTTCCCCCCCTGCACTCACTTGCAACATGCACCCACACAGGAAAAATCTGAGACAATTTAACTATCAACAAATTGAGCAGGATATTTTAACACTAAGTTTTACACCCAAATTAAGTCTATCAACAGAAAAAACAGTCACTATATCATGATTGAATAGCTAAATTAGTAATTGGTAGGAAGTCACAACAGTATCATCCCAATAGTTTCAAATAAGGCCAATGGGATTTTTTTAATAAATTTTTTAAAAATGTAACCTTTATTTAACTAGACAAGTCAGCTAAGAACAAATTCAAATTTACAATGACGGCCTACACCTGCCAAACCCGGACGATGCTGGGCCAATTTTGCGCCGCCCTATGGGACTCCCAATCACGGCCGATTGTGATACAGACTGGATTCTTACCAGGGTGTCTGTAGTGACGCCTCTAGCACTGAGATGCAGTGCCTTAGACCGCTGCGCCACTCGGGATCATGTTACACTCACACTCCATTGGTTTCAATGGTAGTGATATAGCAAGTGTCCATGAAAACCAAACCAAATGCTTGTCCTGTGTCTTGTCTCTGCTGCCTCTACAATGTCTTGCTAGGAAGCTTACAGGAATGCAGGCAAGAGTTTGGTTTGCCAACCGTCCCAAATGACTGCACACAAAAAAAGGATTTAACTCTTTGTCGCAATTGTCCCTCCACTCTGGCCCACCCTCCACCCCACTGCATCCCTCTCTTCCCTTCCCCAACCCCTACCTTTCCTCTGACCCCGGCCGTGTGGATAAAAGACCCATCAGAAGTATCGCTGGCCACATTTACAAGTGAAAGAGGGACTATAATGGAGCGGTTAGGGGAAGAATAAGGAGGCAGAGGGGCACTCACAGATGTGGTGGAGGAGGAGGGGGAGGAGAGGGGTTGGGGTGGCCCATTGTTGCCCAAGGAAGGGGGTGCAGTGCCTTTTTAAACCCGATTTGTGATGGAGGAGCGGAAGGGAGAGATAGCCATACAGAGGGTCTGGATGAAGGCTGGGACCCAGGCTGGTCCAGCTGTCCTAGGGGGAGCGTGTGAACGCAGGCCCTAACATGCCCAGAGGTCAGACCAGGAGTGTTGGAGAGGGACGGGGGGACGGGGTCATCCTGGAATTATCTGTGCGTCTTTTTGTCCAGGGATGGTGATACAGAAAAGCCTTTCCTTTACTCCAGCTGGGGTGAAGAGGCCACTCAGAGCAGTGACCCTTTAGGCCCCTCATCTTCATCACTGACAGGGGGCTGGAGGTGGAGGGGGTAATGAAGTCATCACAGTAGGACTGGGTGGAGAGAAGTGGCATATATGTGTAAGGAAGTCTGAAGAGTCTTAAGACAAGGGTCTCCAAATGTTGTAAGTAGATACAAGTTGCTGGTCTTAGCGGCAAAGAGTTGGGCTCGACAAGAGAAACTAGTCGAGTCTAGTGGCAGTGCTTGTATTCTTCTCTGGCCTTTCTCATTCACACCATGCACGCACACACACACATACATACACACAAGCATGAACACAAACACCAACAGAACCTTTGACACCTGTTAATTTCCTGTAGACAACCTATTAATTTCCTGTTCCTTAGATAAAGGTGACCAGCAGCACTGTGCTCTCTTTTGCCCGAGGACCGGTCTATTTCTGCTCTCTTGCCAGCTCCTTATGGAATTATCATGTCATGTTTGGCATGACATAAGGAGTTGGCAAGAGAGTTGAAACAGACTGGCTCTCAGGCTATGTGCTCTCACTTTCATTCATTCTCTACACAGTGGGGGGAATAAGGACCGTGCCACTCAGTGTGTGGACAAATGGACAATGAAATGGACTAGTCCCACTGGAGACAAACACAGAACCATGAATGTAAGGGTTGTTTTTAAAGACTATAATTTCTTGATATCAGTTTTCAAGAACATATTTCTGTATAATAGCCTTTAACTAAAAGATACTCAGTGCTACATTATCCCCAAGAAGTGATCTACAAACCGGTGACCTGAATCAGTCAGAACCCTTTTGATTACATGGAGAAAATCTTTTCGAAGACACATTTTTTTTTAAAGCAACAAGATGTCCATACAACAGAGATGAAGACCACAAGCGCTAGCTAGTTTGCTTATACTGTAAAAAGGCATCCAATGTGGGTCCCAATCTAATGTGTTGCATGGTGATAGGAGGGGGGGATATTGGGAAACAAGTCAAATAACTCCTATGCATTCTGAGCAAACAGTATTAGGTCTCAGACACACCAATAAATAGTGTTTGCTGACCGAGAGCACTTAGCACCTCTGAACTGTGCCGGTGTTGTGCCGAAAATCTCCCCCCTGACAGAATCCCAACTAGACAATTCAGTTAAGAACAAGTTCTTATTTACAATGACGGCCTAGGAACAGTGGGTTAATTGCCTTGTTCAGGGGCAGAACAAGAGATGTTTACCTTGTCATCTTGGGGATTCGATCTAGCAACCTTTCGGTAATTGGCCCAACGCTCTAATCACTAGGCTACCTGCCGCCCCAGTTGCTTGCTAGTTGAGATTTCTGGGGTTCACTCCGTTGTCAGTTTAGCCCATATTTCACTGATCGTAGTAGCATTTTTTTATTTGTGTCCTTCAAAGCAACTGTCAATGATCTAGGCGGCGTTTCATTTTTTATGGCGGTTTGGATCGCGGGGGAGGCACTACTAATGTCTGCAGTTTTCGGTTTGGCTATTTGTTTCAAGTGTATTACTCTCTAAATAGATCTATTTGACAAACATTGTCATCTCTCCCATGTCTTATTCGACTAGTAGTTGTTCTGAAATGTTTATTGCTTGCCTACATTTTACTCCCTCTATGTTCAATATAACACACACACACACACACACACACACACGCACACACACACACACGCACGCACACACACACACACACACACACACACATTCATTATTAATGTCGGTTGCCACAGAAACTATTTGACTCTAGTGACACAATTAAGGAAATTAGAAGGGGGTTCCCCCTTTATTTCTTTAATTTTGTCACTAGAGTCAAATACTTTCTGTGGCACACATCAGAGTCAAATACTTTCTACAGAACAAACTTCACGTCAGGATAGGCAACCGACATTTTTAAACATAGAGGGAGTAAAATGTAGGCAAGCAATAAACATTTCAGAACAACTACTAGTCGAATAAGACATGGGAGAGATGACGAATTTTGGCAAATAGATTTATTTATAGACTAATACACATAAAACAAATAGCCAAACCGAAAACTGCAGACATTAGTAGTGCCTCCCCCGCAATCAAACCGCCATAAAAAAAGACATGAATCGCAGCCTAACGTGATCATTGACTGCTGCCTTGAAGGACACAAATAAAAATGCTCTCTGCTACTAAAATCTGTGAAATGTAGGCTAAACTGGCAACGGAGTGAAGAGCAGAATTCTCAACTAGCAAGCAAGTCACAGCAATGAAGAATTGAGTGTGTGCGCGTTCACGCGAAGAGAGGGAGGGATTCTGGCAGTGGGAGATTTTCCGCACAACACCGGCCGTAATTTTACATGTAGTGTTGAACGATCGGCAGACGAATGCTAGATCCACACACGGTTCAATGTGTGCAAGCCTTTAGAACGCGTCATGACATGTCAGCAAGTCAGTTTATATTTGCAATGCTAGCCAGATCAAGCCATTCCTATCACTATGGGGTTGTATTCATAAAGCATCTCAGAGTAAGATTGCTGATCTAGGTTCAGGTTGCCCCCGTACATATAATCTTATTCAATATGAACCAAAAGGCAAAACTACTCCTAGATAAGCACTCCTGCTCTGAGACTCACTGTGAATACTGGACCTGGTCTCGTCATAACATCCTGAAACCGTGTCCAGAAACGCATCTTACCTAATTGATAAAGCCAGAGTCATGGTTAATGGAATGAATGAACGTTTAGCAAGTTTACATTTATTGGGATGAGTTTTGTCCTGGAGGCAGAGCTGAGCAATTCCTGTTAGATGGGCCAGCTACAAAGTCAAACTTGGCTGTATTGTAAAAACTCATGAAAACAGACATTAGTTTTTCGGTATTAATTTAAGCTTGCAGTTAGGCATTAGGGTTAGCAGTGTGGTTAAGGTTATGTTAAAAATCTGATTTTATGACTTTGTGGCTGTGCCAGCTAGTGACCACTTTGCAGAGCTGCCTTCAGAACAAGATTCATGACGAAAAACGCTAGACTGCGAAGATTGGAGGAGGAACAATTTAGAATCCCACCCATAATTCAATCAAATATGTAAGAGACAAACGTTGAGGCTGGCTGACACAAGACACTTCTTTGATCAAAGTATCGCCCAAAAAGACCACAACAACAAAAGTATTTTATAACGCATAGGTGCTCTTTTATTTATTACATTTGGCAAACCTTGCTTTTTCGCATTTCTGGACGTGTTTATTTTGGAGCATAATGTCCATGTAGGATTAGACAAACAGTATTTGATTTAAATATGTGCCTGGCACAAATATTCAGATAGAAAACTTACTTTTGACAAATGTTGGTCAAAAAGTCACAATCGTACTACTTCTACCTAATGTTGGTGTAAAAACCTTTTCTGGAGGGACATTAAGAAAGGACATCACTCTGTGAATTTCTGTAAAACTTGATAAAAGCAAAAATATACTTAGGCTATTTGGTGGACCCTCAAAAACTAAGACGTGAAACAGTTTAATTTCCTGATAAATATACAGAGAAGCCAGGGTTATGATATGTTCAGTTTTGTTCTTAATACAGTAAAAATTATATAATCAATAGTTCAAGTATAAAACTTCAACTAGCAAACAATTATTGACAACGTACACACTACACAGCCTGCTGTTCAGAGAATACTATGAAAGGACAGACTCCCTCTGTCCAATAATAGCATTGTAAAATAAATAACACGTTGATAGATTTACAATACATGTATGGATATCATCATTTATCAACCAACTTCTCATTTATCTTTGTTTCTCTTTTCATCAACAAATAATCAAACATATTCTTAAAAAACATAGTGATTTAAATAATAACAATGAACCTTAAATAATTCAAAAGCACCAACTCTTGAGATGCTTTCCTCCTCTTGGCTATTAAAAGAGCCTTTCCTGCTACATTCTGGCAAGAGGAGCAAACTGTCGCTCTGCTTCTACTGGTTGTGGTCATCTCATCACGATAAGGCTTGATCATTTGACTTTCAAGCAATAACAGATTTTGTTTCAATTTAACAAGACCTGGTCAATAATGAAATGATACATCCTCTGCAATGCTTACATTAACATTACCTCTGACTTTCCCCTTAAAAGATGGCCTGACTTTTGGTCAGCATTACACTTCCCTATTTGGAGGAAGAGCACCACACTGAAGGGTCATAGATCACTGTTCCGTTTTGACAAGATGTAGTGACCAGTCTCCTTTCAACCTGGGTTTAGCTAATAGCAATAATCAACATTCTGAAACCATGTTGCCTTACCCTACTGCCACACTCAGGACTCAATAATGCAATTTGCTGTTAAAAGCAAAGGTTGTTGGATTGGAGGTAGAGGCGGGCTCTCGGTTCCAGAGCACAATGAAGGGATGGACACTCCAGGAAATCTTTCCCACTGTTTTTGAACTGAATCCTGGCCAAGTTAACGCACATTGTTCAAGGGGATACCTCACTAGAGACACACAGTTAACTCTGACCTTAAGTGCTCAGTGCAGATCGCCTTAAAGGTCCTGTTTGAATACAATCAATCTTCTCCTCTGTAGTGTGGATATAGAGATGATCATCAGTCAGAAGCACAGTTTACCATCTAATAAAATCCAACCCAATCAATCAGTCTTTGAGGTTCCCTTCCATCCTTCCCCTTCTTCTAGTTGGCCACAATTCTAACTTTAGCAAATAAAATGGCTTTCAGCTTATCACATGGGAAGAGGTTGACTTTGGCTGGCAGATGTGCAGCCGTTGCAACAAAAGTGTTGTCCCTGCTCGGGCATGTAGACAATGGCTCCCCCTTCTGCCTCCACAACGTCAGTGCGCTGGCACTCACTCCACTGGCAGAGCTCCCTGTGGGCACAGCGCGCCACGTGGCACCAGCTCAGGAAGGGCACATAGCTGGTGAACAACTTCTCCTGGATTATACTGGAATGGAAGAATCAATCTCTGGGAGAAGGGCAGGACTGTTTAGAACTGTTAAAACTTTAGAACGGTTGTGTTCTAAATTAATGGGCTGTTGATTGCTAAGTGAATTAGGTTATTACTTCTGCTGTTGTTGAACATGGCTTGTGAGATGGTGTCCTCCAGATCCACCAGCCTGATCTCCTTGCTCTCCCTGCCAGCCTGCCGAGTTTCCAGGGCCTCATGGTTAATCACCTCCTCCCCAATGGTGCTTCAACCACACAATATAGCCAGAATCATTCACATTTTCATCACAGAAGCAACAAACAGACACATTGCTTAGTATCCACAAGCAAATAGCAGGCAAGCTCATGTCCCAGATAAAGACATGAGTTCTGATGGATGGGGTAAGTGATATATTGATAAATAAAATATCCACCTTAATCCTGATGAGGTAAGGCCACCCACTTCCACCCACTTCCAGAGATTGACTTCATCACTACTTGTATTTGTGAGAGATATTGACATGTTGAATGCACCAAGCTGTCTGTTTGAACTACTGGCACACAGCTCAGACACCCATGCATACCCCACAAGACATGCCACCAAAGGTCTATTTACAGTTCCCAAGTCCAGAACCGACTATGGGAGGCACACAGTACTACATAGAGCCATGACTACATGGAACTCTATTCCACATCAAGTAACTCATGCAAACAGTAAAATGCAATACAAATACACACACACACACACACACACTATAAGCACTTCCATTTCAGAATCCCAGTGAATGCTAACTCATAACCTTAAAGCAGGGACTTTGTGATACAAATTGTTTTTACAAATAGTCCATGATATGCCCTTGTAGTTTCAGAAAAATAACCAGAAGCCATCACACAGAAACACCCTCTCAAGGCACAAAAGGAGCACTACTAGACTGAGCGGCAGTAGTATTTCACTGGACAATAACAAGGAATACCAGGGGATCTACTAAAAAAAACATTGATATTTCAACATCCAAGCCTTGAAAAAAAGGATATCTACTACAGTGAGACAGAGTCACAGATCAGCCAGAAGATGATGAAGAACCACTGGCAGGCCGTCTGCATTAGCTACCCGACTAGACATTAACTAGGACTACAGTCACAAGAACACTACACGGGATCTACTGAAAAGCACAATGATAGTTCAACGTCCAAGCCTTCAAACTTTACTGTAACAGTGAGATAGATATTCAGAAAACAGCTTTATCTTCATCAGCCAGCCCACTACCTGATGTTGCATTTATATTTTTGTTCAGTATACATGTAAAGTATTGGTCCCATGTTTCATAAGCTGAAATAAAAGATCCCAGAAATGTTCCATACGCACAAAAAGTTTATTTCTCTAAAATTTTGTGCACAAATTTGTTAACATCCCTGTTAGTGTGTAACGTATTCCCCCGGTACTGCTGCTCATTCCGTTCACCAGCTCCGGAGGTCTACGTCACCGGCCTTCTGAACTGGATCATTACCACCAACCCCGGACTGTCTTGTCTCATTACGCACACCTGGTTCCCATTCCCCCTGATAAGTATGTGTATATATGTGCCCTCTGTTCCCCATTGTCCTTGTTGACAATGGTCTTGTGAGTACCTGTGCTCTGTTGTATGGGCTTTCGTGTTACCGTGTTAGTGTGCACTTGTTATTATGGGTCTCGTCCCGTGTATTGTTATTATGGGTCTCGTCACGTGTATTTATTAGAGGTTTACACAATTGTTTACAGACAGATTATTTCACTTATAATTCACTGTATCACAGTGGGTCAGAAGTTTACATACAGTGGGGCAAAAAAGTATTTAGTCAGCCACCAATTGTGCAAGTTCTCTCACTTAAAAAGATGAGAGAGGCCTGTAATTTTCATCCTAGGTACACTTCAACTATGACTGACAAAATGAGGAAAAAAAAAACAGAAAATCACATTGTAGGATTTTTAATGAATTTATTTGCAAATTATGGTGGAAAATAAGTATTTGGTCACATACAAACAAGCAAGATTTCTGGCTCTCACAGACCTGTAACTTCTTCTTTAAGAGGCTCCTCTGTCCTCCACTCGTTACCTGTATTAATGGCACCTGTTTGAACTTGTTATCAGTATAAAAGACACCTGTCCACAACCTCAAACAGTCACACTCCAAACTCCACTATGGCCAAGACCAAAGAGCTGTCAAAGGACACCAGAAACAAAATTGTAGACCTGCACCAGGTTGGGAAGACTGAATCTGCAATAGGTAAGCAGCTTGGTTTGAAGAAATCAACTGTGGGAGCAATTATTAGGAAATGGAAGACATACAAGACCACTGATAATCTTCCTCGATCTGGGGCTCCACGCAAGATCTCACCCGTGGGGTCAAAATGATCACAAGAACGGTGAGCAAAAATCCCAGAACCACACGGGGGGACCTAGTGAATGACCTGCAGAGAGCTGGGACCAAAGTAACAAAGCCTACCATCAGTAACACACTACGCCGCCAGGGACTCAAATCCTGCAGTGCCAGACGTGTCCCCCTGCTTAAGCCAGTACATGTTCAGGCCCGTCTGAAGTTTGCTAGAGAGCATTTGGATGATCCAGATGAGGATTGGGAGAATGTCATATGGTCAGATGAAACCAAAATAGAACTTTTTGGTAAAAACTCAACTCGTCGTGTTTGGAGGACAAAGAATACTGAGTTGCATCCAAAGAACACCATACCTACTGTGAAGCATGGGGGTGGAAACATCATGCTTTGGGGCTGTTTTTCTGCAAAGGGACCAGGACGACTGATCCGTGTAAAGGAAAGAATGAATGGGGCCATGTATCGTGAGATTTTGAGTGAAAACCTCCTTCCATCAGCAAGGGCATTGAAGATGAAACGTGGCTGGGTCTTTCAGCATGACAATGATCCCAAACACACCGCCGAACGAAGGAGTGGCTTCAGTAGAAGAAGCATTTCAAGGTCCTGGAGTGGCCTAGCCAGTCTCCAGATCTCAACCCCATAGAAAATCTTTGGAGGAGTTGAAAGTCCGTGTTGCCCAGCGACAGCCCCAAAACATCACTGCTCTAGAGGAGATCTGCATGGAGGAATGGGCCAAAATACCAGCAACAGTGTGTGAAAACCTTGTGAAGACTTACAGAAAATGTTTGACCTCTGTCATTGCCAACAAAGGGTATATAACAAAGTATTGAGATAAACTTTTGTTATTGACCAAATACTTATTTTCCACCATAATTTGCAAATAAATAAATTAAAAATCCTACAATGTGATTTTCTGGATTTCTTTTTCTCATTTCGTCTGTCATAGTTGAAGTGTACCTATGATGAAAATTACAGGCCTCTCTCATCTTTTTAAGTTGGAGAACTTGCACAATTGGTGGCTGACTAAATACTTTTTTGCCCCACTGTACATTAAGTTGACTGTGCCTTTAAACAGCTTGGAAAATTCCAGAAAATTATGTCATGGCTTTAGAAGCTTCTGATAGGTTAATTGACATAATTTGAGTGAATTGGAGGAGTACATGTGGATGTATTTCAAGGCCTACCTTCAAACTCAGTGCTTCTTTGCATGACATCATGGGAAAATCAAAAGAAATCAGCCAAGATCTCAGAAAAAAAATTGTAGACCTCCACAAGTCTGGTTCATCTTTGGGAGCAATTTCCAAACGCCTGAATGTACCACGTTCATTTGTACAAATAATTGTACGCAAGTATAAACACCATGGGACCACGCAGCCGTCATACCGCTCAGGAAGGAGACGCGTTCTGTCTTCTAGAGATGAACGTACTTTGGTGCAAAAAGTGCAAATCAATCCCAGAACAACAGCAAAGGACCTTGTGAAGATGCTGGAGGAAACAGGTACAAAAGTATCTATATCCACAGTAAAACGAGTCCTATATCGACATAACCTGAAAGGCCGCTCAGCAAGGAAGAAGCCACTGCTCCAAAACCGCCATTAAAAAGCCAGACTACGGTTTGCAACTGCACAAAGATTCTTTTTTTTACTTTTTGTCCTCTGGTCTGATGAAAAATATAACTATTTGGCCATAATGACTATCGTTATGTTTGGAGGAAAAAGGGGGAGGCTTGCAAGCCGAAGAACACCATCCCAACCGTGAAGCACGGGGTGGCAGCATCATGTTGTGGGGTTGATTTGCTGCAGTAGGGACTAGTGCACTTCACAAAATAGATGGCATTATGAGGAAGAAGAATGATGTGGATATTTTGGATATCTCGAGACATCAGTCAGGAGGTTATAGCTTGGTCGCAAATGCGTCTTCCAAATGGACAATGACCCCAAGCATACTTCCAACGTTGTGGAAAAATGGCTTAACGACAACAAAGTCAAGGTATTGGAGTGGCCATCACAAAGCCCTGACCTCAATCCTATAGAAAATTTGTGGGCAGAACTGAAAAAGCGGTTCCGAGCAAGGAGGCCCACAAACCTGACTCAGTTACACCAGCTCTGTCAGGAGGAATGGGCCAAAATTCACCCAACTTATTGTGGGAATCTTGTGGAACGCTACCCGAAACGTTTGACCAAAGTTAAACAATGTAAAGGCAATGCTACCAAATACTAATTGAGTGTATGTAAACTTCTGACCCACTGTGAATGTGATGAAAGCTGATGTAAATCATTCTCTCTACTATTATTCTGACATTTCACATTCTTAAAATGAAGTGGTGATCCTAACTGACCTAAGACAGGGAACTTTTACTAGGATTAAATGTCAGGAATTGTGAAAAACTGAGTTTAAATGTATTTGGCAAAGGTGTATGTAAACTTCCGACTTCAACTGTATTAACCTAAACCTATCAATGTTACATTGAGCTGGGTGAATGGAATATGAATGACAGTCATCCAATATGCTGTAATAAAGGCCATGCTCATAAGAAAATGTCAACCTGTCACGACTTCCGCCGAAGTTGGTGCCTCTACTTGTTCGGGCAGCGCTCGGCGGTCGGCGTCACCGGTCTTCTAGCCATCATCGATCCATTTTTCATATTCCATTTGTTTTGTCTTGTCTTCCCACACACCTGGTTTCTATTCCATTCATTACATGTTGTGCATTTAACCCTCTGTTTCCCACATGTCCTTGTCCGGAATTGTTATTTCGTAAGTGCTTGTGCACGTTGTATGGTGTGCGACGGGTTATGTTACCCATTTATTCTGTTTGTTCTGTTTTCCGGTGGATTTTATTATTAAACTGCTCCTTAGTGAAAACAGAGTTCTGCTCTCCTGCGCCTGACTTCTCTACCGCCAGTACGCACCCCTTACAGAATTCCGGACCCAAACATATGGAGTCAGCAGGAGCTGGTACCCCGGGAATAGGGGTGGGAGAGCGCGTCCGGGAGCACGCAGCAATGCTCCACCATCTAGGCACCACCATGGACCGTGTTGTCCAGACAATGGACCGCTGGGAGAGACAGGGAGTTCTACCAGCGCCTCCACCAGCGCCTCCACCAGCACAACCGAGGTCTCCACAACTTGCCCCTCCATCTCCTGGTTCCAGTGGGATTCGTCTCTCCCTTCCCCAGGAATACGATGGGAGTGCTGCGAACTGCCAGGGGTTCCTATTGCAGCTTGATTTATACCTGGCAACTGTCCACCCAGCTCCTTCGGGCCGTGAGAGGGTGTCCGCCCTCGTCTCGTGCCTCACCGGGAAAGCCCTGGAATGGGCCAACGGCGCGTGGAGAGAGGGAGATGCGGCGTTGGACCAGTTTGAGGAGTTCACCCGCCGTTTCCGGGCAGTCTTTAACCACCCACCCGAGGGTAGAGCGCCGGGTGAACGCCTCTTCCATCTAAGGCAGGAGATGAGGAGCGCCCAGAAGTTCGCCCTGGATTTTCGGACCCTGGCTGCCGGCGCGGGATGGAACGACAGGGCCCTGATAGACCATTATCGCTGCAGTCTGCGCGAGGACGTCCGTCGGGAGTTTGCATGCAGAGACACCTCCCTCACATTTGACCAGTTGGTGGACCTGTCCATCCGGCTGGATAACCTGCTGGCTACCCGCGGACGTTCAGATTGGGTTCTGTTAGTTCCATCCCCCCGCAATCCCTCTCCGATACCTGTGGAGTTGGGAGGGGCGGTGCGCAGGGAGACCGGAGGGGGTTCCAGCTCGTGCACTCTGTGGCCGCAGAGGTCAGCCGGCACCATTCTCACACAGAGTCCTCTGTTGCACATATGTTTTTGTATGTCATTTTTCCAGATTTTTCCCCGCATTCCCAGCATAAGGTGCTCGTCGATTCAGGCGCGGCTGGGAATTTTATAGATAGATCGTTCTCCCATAGTTTAGGGATCCCCATTGTTCCCGTGGATGTGCCTTTCCCCCGTTCACGCCTTAGTCGACCATTAGGGTCAGGGTTTATTAGGGAGGTCACCGCTCCTCTGGGCATGGTGACGCAGGCGGGTCACAAGGAGAGAATTAGTCTCTTCCTCATTGATTATCCTGTGGTTCTAGGTCTACCCTGGTTAGCTTGTCATGACCACACTGTTTCTTGGCAACAGAGGGCTCGGGGAGGTGTTTAGGGGTTTCCGTTGGTGCTACCACGGTGGAAAGTTCAGACCAGGTCTCCACCGTACGCATTCCCCCTGAATATGCCGATTTGGCTCTCGCCTTCTTCTTACAGAAGATTTGGCTCTCGCCTTCTTCTTGAAGGCGACAATTACAACCCCATCGACAGGGGGGGATTGTGCAATAAATCTCCTGGTAGACGTGTATCCTCTGTCACAAGCAGAGACGGTGGCTATGGAATCATATGTCTCCGAATCCCTGTGTCAGGGGTACATTCGGTCCTCCACATCTCCCGCCTCCTCGAGATTCTTTTTTGTGAAGAAGGATGGAGGTCTGCGCCTGTGTATTGACTATAGAGGTCTAAATCAGATTACGGTGAGGTACAGTTACCCGCTACCTCTATTCGCCACGGCGATTAAGTCAATGCACGGGGCGCGCTTCTTCACCAAATTAGATCTCAGGAGCACTTACAACCTGGTGCGTATCCGGGAGGGAGACGAGTGGAAAATGGCATTCAGTACCACCTCAGGGCATTATGAGTACCTCGTCATGCCGTACGGATTGATGAATGCTCCATCAGTCTTCCAAGCCTTTGTAGACGAGCAGGGTGTAGTGGTGTATATCAATGACATTCTGATATACTCCGCTACACGCGCCCGAGCATGTGTCCCTGTTGCGCAGGGTGCTTGGACGGTTATTGGAGCATGACCTGTACGTCAATGCTGAGAAGTGTCTGTTCTTCCAGCAGTCCATCTCCTTCCTAGGGTACCGCATTTCCACCTCGGAGTTGGAGATGGAGAGTGACTGCATTGTAGCCGTGTGTAATTGGCCGACTCCCACCACGGTAAAGGAGGTGCAGCGGTTTCTTGGGTTTGCCAATTACTACCGGAGGTTTATCCGGTAGCGGCTCCCATTACGTCACTGCTGAAGGGGGGGTCCGGTGAGTTTGCAGTGGTCGGCTGAGGCGGACAGGGCTTTTGGTCACCTGAGGGCTCTGTTTACCTCGGCTCCCGTGCTGGCCCATCTGGATCCCTCTTTGGCGTTCATAGTGGAGGTGGATGCGTCCGAGGCGGGGATAGGAGCTGTGCTGTCTCAGCACTCGGGTACGCCCCCAAAGCTTCGCCCTTGTGCCTTTTTCTCAAAGAAGCTCAGCCCGGCGGAGCGAAACTATGACGTGGGGGGACCGTGAGCTGTTGGCTGTCGTTAAAGCTCTGAAGGCGTAGAGACATTGGCTTGAGGGGGCTCAACACCCTTTTCTCATCTGGACTGACCACCGCAATCTGGAGTACATCCGGGCAGCGAGGAGACTGAACCCTCGCCAGGCCAGGTGGGCCATGTTTTTCACCCGTATTGTGTTCACCCTTTCCTGCAGACCAGGCTCCCAGAACGTGAAGGCAGACGCATTGTCCCGGCTGTATGACACAGAGGAGCGGCCCATGGATCCCTACTCCCATACTCCCAGACTCCTGCCTGTTGGCGCCGGTAGTGTGGGAGTTGGACGCGGACATTGAGCAGGCTCTACGTGCAGAGCCCGCTCCCGTCCAGTGTCCCGCTGGGCGTCTGTACGTCCCGTCTGTTGTCCGTGACCGGTTGATCTATTGGGCCCACACATCACCCTCCTCTGGTCATCCTGGGATTGGTCAGACAGTGCGCTGTTTGAGCGGGAGGTACTGGTGGCCTACCTTGGCTAAGGACGTGAGGGTTTATGTTTCCGCCTGCTCGGTGTGCGCCCAGTGTAAGGCTCCTAGGCACCTGCCCAGAGGGAAATTACACCCCTTACCTGTTCCACAACGGCCTTGGTCGCACCTGTAAGTGGACTTTCTTACCGATCTCCCTCACAGGGTAACACCGCTATTCTGGTCGTTGTGGATCGGTTCTCTAAGTCCTGTCGTCTCCTCCCTCTTCCCGGTCCCCCCATGGCCCTACAGACTATGGAGGCCTTGTTTACGCATGTCTTCTGGCACTACGGGGTGCCTGAGGATATAGTGTCTGATCGAGGTTCCCAGTTTACGTCTAGGGTTTGGAAGGCGTTCATGGAACGTCTGGGGGTCTCGATCAGCCTTACTTCGTGATTTCACGAAGTAAACCAGGATGTGGGCAGGTTTCTGCAGTCTTATTGCCGTGACGGGCCGGGGGAGTGGGCAGCGTTCGTGCCCTGGGCCGAGATGGCACAGAACTCGTTTCGCCACTCCTCCTCTAACCTCTCTCCCTTTCAGTGTGTACTGGGGTACCAGCCGGTTCTGGCGCCTTGGCATCAGAGTCAGACTGAGGCTCCTGCAGTGGACGACTGGTTCAGGCGAGCGGAGGAGACATGGGAAGCTACCCGTGTTCACCTTCAGAGGGCTGTGATGCGTCAAAAGGAGAACACAGACCGTCACTGCAGTGAGGCCCCGGTGTTCGCACCGGGAAGCTGGGTCCACCGGAAGCTGGGTCCACGGTTTGTAGGGACATTTAAAGTCCTGAGGAGAGTGAACGAGGTTTGTTATAGGTTACAGCTTCCCCCCGATTACCGTATTAACCCCTCATTCCATGTGTCTCTCCTCATGCCGGTGGTGGCTGGCCCGCTCCAGGAGTCTGAGGTGCGGGAGGTTCCTCCGCCCCCTCTGGACATCGAGGGGGCACTGGCGTACTCCGTTCGCTCCATACTGGATTCGAGGCATCGGGCGAGGGGCCTTCAGTATCTCATGGAGTGGGAGTGGTACGGTCCGGAGGAAAGGTGCTGGGTTCCGGTCGAGGACATTTTGGACCCTTCAATGCTGCAGGAGTTCCACCATCTTCGTCCGGATCGCCCTGCGCCTCGCCCTCCGGGTCGTCCCCGAGGCCGATGTCGGCGCGCTGCTGGAGCCGTGCGTCAAGGGGGCACTGTCACGTCTTCCGCCGAAATTGGTGCCTCTCCTTGTTCTGGCGGCGCTCAGCGTCGCCGGTCTTCTAGCCGTCATCGATCCATTTTTCATATTCCATTTGTTTTGTTTAACCCTCTGTTTCCCACATGTCCTTGTCCGGAATTGTTTGTTTTGTAAGTGCTCGTGCACGTTGTATGGTGTGCGACGGGTTATGTTACCCATTTATTCTGTTTTCCGGTAGGTTTTATTATTAAACTGCTCCGTTGTGAAAACACAGTTCTGCTCTCCTGCGCCTGACTTCTCTACCGCCAGTACGCACCCCTTACACAACCTCCCTCATCTTAATCGGCACCGACCGCCACTGCAAGGTAAGCACATTATGATGACAATAAAATGTGACTGTTGGTCTGATAACTTCCTAATGTCAACTTCATGTGACAAAGAAGACTTGTTCCAAGACCAATAAATGATTTTTATTAAATTATATTACAAATGTCATATAGTCAGGTCAGTCAATATATCCATTGCATTTACGTTGAATACATGGACAAATAGGCTTAGATTCCAAACATATCATTAAATAATTTGCACCTTTGGAACTAACATCAGTGCATTGTTTGATAACTGACCCTATCAAAGAATGTTCTGACGTAGCGACAGCTTGATCGAATTCATTATAAAATACACTAATGCTAAACACAAGTTAAAGACACAATTTTGTGAATAGCACCAAAAGTAAATATGTATTGCATAGTGACGTATACAGTATCATACATGATTGAGTAGTAGTGGTTGGTTTTCTTGTCTCTCATCACTGATCACAGAACTAGGACAACAACAAATACTAGTGCCATTATTCATTTTAACACTTTCCCTACATATTTTACCAACTTATTGACTTATAATAAGTTATAAGCAAGTAAATGTTCTGTTTAATGTAAGTAATGTTAGAGTATAAGTTAATGTACACACAACAGAGATGACTATGATGTGCTAAATAGGTTTTGAAATGCATGTGTTGATTGACCATGAATATTACCTGACTGAAGTGCACTCTTTGTCCTCTGTGTACCATGATTAATGTAACAAATACAAAGCTACTGAGCAAAGAACAATATTCCCTTCTTGTTATAAGCTAGTTAGTCTCGTAAGCAAGGCACAGCCTTCATAAGCAGGCTTATTATAACACACAAGATCAACATTTATTGATACAGACAAAGGATTGACCAAATCTACTTCAGATTATTTTCTAACACATAAGGCACAGCCTCATAGGCATTATGTGAAGGGCAGTGAGACTTTTGCACTCTGTGCAAGGCTGGTCTTCACTTCTATAACAGCGGTATTTGATATTGAAAGGAGCAGCAACAACCCTGGACTGGCCATATGCAAACAGAGCATGATTCTCTGTTTACTATTTCACAGCACAAGTCTGTGTAGTGAAGCACATTTTTATGTGAAATGATGAAGCAGCATTAGTAGCCTACCTTATTACACAGAACCATGAATTTAAGCTATATCATAGCATCTCTAAAGAGAACCATAAAGACCAAAAAAATGTCCGGACTCAGTCTTGCTGGTACAGCCATGTCAGTTGACACGGAGTACTTGACAGGAGTTGCTTCTCATTTCAAGAGACAAAGGCCAGATGAAGACCCATTCAAGTCCAATGTGGGTTGGGGTTAAAGGTCACTGTGCCGAATGGGGGGCTCCAGTTTGTTGGACAGGGCGGTCAACACCTGGTCAAACTTGGTGTATCGCTCTGCCTGGTTCTCCTCCGCCCCCCGACTCCCCCACAGCAACCTCATCTGAAACTCTGTGAGGAAGAGTTCTAGAACCTCAGCTTGCTCCTGGAAACCTGTATGTCCACCACACAACAACATAAAGAGATCACAATTAAAGCCTCATTAATATATATCCAACATGTTCATATATGTGGTAAATTGTTTTGGTGTCGTGGTGGCAAACTTTTATGAAATACTTAATATCACAACAAGGTTGTAGTCTGTATCTCAACATGGTTGTAGTCTGTATCTCAACATGGATTTAGTCTGTATCTCAACATGGTTTCAGTCTGTATCTCAACATGGATTTAGTCTGTATCTCAACATGGTCTGGTCTGTATCTCAACATGGTTGTGGTCTGTATCTCAACATGGTTGTGGTCTGTATCTCAACATGGTTGTGGTCTGTATCTCAACATGGTTGTGGTCTGTATCTCAATATAGATTTAGTCTGTATCTCAATATAGATTTAGTCTGTATCTCAATATAGATTTAGTCTGTATCTCAACATGGTTTTAGTCTGTATCTCAACATGGTTTTAGTCTGTATCTCTAGGAGAGGGGGTGACCTCGACAATTTATTGTTAAAACGAGAGGCTGCCTGGATCTTTAATTTAAAGACCCTTGCTCCCTTCGGTCTCAACATAGACTTTGATTTGAAGCCATTCTTGTGATTATTGTGATTTTACTATTGTAAATATTTGTACGCTTATGTAGCCTAATTCTATCTATGATCATACGCTATCCATTTATGTTTTTTATATGCTATTTTAATACATGAGAATTAACCAATGATATCAGGCCACACCCGGCCAAGATTACAGACACCTGTGTGTGTCTTTTGACACTATATAAACGAGTCATCCCACGTTTGTCATTATACCCTGATGAAGACAGCTTGTTTGTCGAAATGTTGGACATACATATTTTTGCATCTGAGCTCCTAGAGTGTGCGGCTCTCCTTTATTTTTTAAAGTGTTCCAATCCGCTAGCCAGCACCTCACCTAAATAGGTGTGCGTTTCTTTCGCCTCTAGTTTAGTCTGTATCTCAACAAGGTTTTAGTTTGTATGTCAACATGGTTGTGGTCTGTATGTCAACATGGTTGTGGTCTGTATCTCAACATGGTTGTGGTCTGTATCTCAACATGGTTGTGGTCTGTATCTCAACATGGTTGTGGTCTGTATCTCAACAAGGTTTTAGTTTGTATGTCAACATGGTTGTGGTCTGTATCTCAACATGGTTGTGGTCTGTATCTCAACATGGTTGTGGTCTGTATCTCAACAAGGTTTTAGTTTATGTCAACATGGTTGTGGTCTGTATCTCAACAAGGTTTTAGTTTGTATGTCAACATGGTTGTGGTCTGTATCTCAACATGGTTGTGGTCTGTATCTCAACATGGTTGTGGTCTGTATCTCAACATGGTTGTGGTGAACATCTCAACATGGTTGTGGTGAACATCTCAACATGGTTGTGGTGAACATCTCAACATGGTTGTGGTCTGTATCTCAACATGGTTGTGGTCTGTATCTCAACATGGATTTAGTCTGTATCTCAACATGGTTGTGGTGAACATCTCAACATGGTTGTGGTGAACATAGTACAAAGACTTCCTCCCACCTTGTAGCCTGTTCTCTGCGTTGGCGCAGTAGTTGCCCCCCAGTTGTGCCATGGTACGTGCAGCCGCCAGATGACTTATCACCACATCCATCCCCGCTTCCACCGTCTCCCAGGGCTCCGTCCCATCCGCCACCGCCACACTCTTCTCCAGGAGGGACAGGAGGGGCACCACGTGCGGGAAAGATGTGTTAGGTAATGCACAGCTCTCTTAGAAAGAGAGGAGAGGAAGAGGTCTATTAGGCATTGCATTGGACACATTGTATACTCTCACTAAGGTAAATGTTTGCATTCACTGCTTTTAGGGGGTAAGACAATGGGTGTGTCAGAAAGGGCACCCTATTCCCTAGGCTCTAGTTAAAAGAAGGAGACTATGTAGGGTTAGGGTTATGGAATGTAGGCTAAATGTCTTTGGGGAGTAATTAGGATGAAGTACCTTTCCCATCGTTCATACGCTTCATAAAAGGCTTCAAGGTTTTCTCATAGAGGATAGCGCCCTCTGTGTGTCGCTGGCGTAACACCATCCACGTCTGCTCCAGACGGCAGATCTAAGAGGTAAAGAAGATAAATGCTCATCAATGCACTGATCAGTATAACTCATGCTTTACCTCCCCCAAAATGGAACCTGCTCCACATACTAGTTACAGTAGTTATGTATGAGTAACTCTCCAGTTCCAATGCCCATCCGTATGTGCTGTACCTGTGGCAGCTCTAAGGTTCTCATAATGGCAGTGAAGCCAAACATGTTGCCCAGGTTGCTCTTGAGCTCAGCAGCCATTTGGATGGTTTTGTGCAGCAGGGAAGCTCTCTCCTCAGTGCTGCCAGTACAACCCAGCACCTCCACAGCTAGCATGATGGACATGGTCTGGAACCTGGATGATAGAGGGATAGTTGAGGCACAGAGAAAACAGAGACTTTACAAAGACTAAATTAATTAAACTGGTGAATTTAGAAATACAAGGAAGCTGACACAGAAACACCCAAAAATCTGAAAAACCCCAAAGTGTGTAAAGCAATGTGAAAAGTAATGCCAGTCTTCACCTTTCCAGCAGGTCCAGACGGAGTTGGTGACCGTGTGGGAGGGTCAGTAGCTCCATCCCAGAACTTACACCCATCTTCCTCTGCATCTCCGGAGTCACGTTCAATATCCTGGCGACCTGAGGACCAGAGACATGGTAAGAAAAGGATATGTTTGGGTTGTGCAATAAGGGAGTGTGTGTGTGTGTCAGTACCATGCAGTCAGCCTTGGTGATGTGTTTAGCCGCTGTCTTGGCATCCACCTGGGCTAGCAGCTCCTTGACCCTCCTCAGCACCCCCACCTCCAGGGGCCTGTTCTCCTTGGGCATCAGTGGGGACTGGTACCTACTAGGCCTGAAGGCAGAGTCTGTTTCCACTATAGGGACCTCATACACATTCTCCTCCTTCACAGGGTCTACAACACTCGGTCCCTCCTCCTCCTCCGTACACAGCCGCTTCACATAACTCTGAGCTGATGGGGTGGCAGGACAGAGCTGACTGTACCTGCTGTCTGTGTCTGGAGTCAGATATATGTGGGTTGGTGAGGCTGGGGCTCTGGTGGTCTGTTGTGTATTGTTGTTGGGGGAGGGTGAGGGGTAGGGTTGGGTCCTGCTGCTGGAGCATCTGGAGACAGATGGGGAGGGAGCCACCTCTGGCACTCGGATGACACGTGGACTCCTGGGCTGCTGGGTGACTTCAGATACAAGCAGAGGAAATTCACAATAATGAGTTGCACAATATCACACTTTGTCACACTTCATCCCTCCTCTCCCCTGTAACTATTCTCCAGATCGTTGCTGTAAATGAAAATGTGTTCTCAATCAACTTACCTGGTAAAATAAGGGTTAAAAATCTAATAAATATTATAACAGTCCTTTCCTATGGAGGTTTTTTTTATTTGAAACTTAAGTCACTGGGAAGCAATTGAAGAGTTTTTATGTGGCACTCTCACAGTGCAGATATTTGATATTGTGCTTGTGATGTTTTGCTGTACAAAAACAACCCTATACTCACTGAATGGTGAAGAGAGAGGGTTCTCTCCAATAGGTGAAGGGATTTTCTCAATCTGATCCAAATTGAAGCTACAGCTCCTGACTGCCTCCCTGTGGTGAACAGAAGAAGGGCTGTGGAAGGCAGTAGAACAGTAGAAGGCACACACACACACACACACACACACACACACACACACACACACACACACACACACACACACACACACACACACACACACACACACACACACACACACACACACACACACACACCTTTAGTCAAAATCAACAAACTATATTTGAAGCACAGCAAAAAAGCACTGCTCACAGCCAAACTGGTGTTGTAGTCAAAAGAGCAGAGGACAGTGCAGATGAGAACCAGTCTCACCTAAGCGGGCAGATCTTGTCCATCACATTCCCACTCTGGCTCTTGACCAGAGGCCCTTTCTGACAGGAGGGAGAGTTCAGATAGCCCTTGTGGTTGGCCAGAGCGAAGGCTGCCTCCAAGTAGTGTAGGGGTAGCGTACGATTAACGGGACTGTGGATCTGAGCCCCACTCTGCTGAGTCAAAACCATTCTGTTCCCCACGTAGAAGTGAACCAAAGCAGGCACGGAGTCGAAGGCCTCTCCCTCCAGGGTGTACTGGACCCGGGTGTAGGTCTCACTGGTCTGAAGCAGGACCTTGCTTATTAGGAAGTGCAGGGTGTTGTGGTTCCAGCGGTTGGTCAGCACATAGTCTTCCAGGCTGGAGAGAGAGTCTCGGATGAGGAAGTCCCCATGGTGCAACACCAGAGTCTCTGACACCTGCCAATCAAAGGACACATCAGTTAAGGAGAGATAGAGATTACTACGAATGTCATGCGTGTGTATGTGCGTATAAGTATGTCCAGATGTTTGAGGGAGCAGGGGAGCCTCACCTCCCAGGGGATGTGTCCATGGTACCAGCCGTGGCTCAGCAGGTTGCTGCTGCTTAGTTTCAGCTCTTCCTCCAGCTCCCAGCGCAGCTTCTCAGACGGGACGTCCAACCAGAATCTCTCCTTGGAGAACTTAAAAGACATAGGAAGCAAAGGTAAGATGTAGAGAAGGAAATAAAATACATTTCAACGTCATAACCCCTGTGAAACAACAGTTACAGCATCTGTGTAGTCACTTTGTTGCCTTTCCCCCGGTTAGCCTGTTGTGAAATTCAGTAGATGGAGTGAAGCAGGGAAGGGTGGAGAAAAAAAGTCAGGCATTCCCACACTGGCATGTCACCAGAGCACAGTCTTGGGCAGGTTGTTGCGGTAACGTTATTGTGTAGCTTAGCCATCAGTCAGCCAAGCTGTCACCTATTTACACACAGTCTCCCAGACAAAGTAGACCAAGCACCCTGATCCTCCAATCACCACTTGTATAAATGTTTCTTGGAATTCATTTTAAATGGGCGGGTCTACTGGTCCTAACGACTGTTCCCTTCCCAAGCCTTCCACTACAGTAGGTGACATGTTGTTTTCTCAAACAACAACGTTTCCCTCTATTTAATGGTTTGTCCCATGGGCTGATTGACACTGCTCCAAAAACACTTATAAAATTAAGAGGAGACCTACAGACCTCATGAATACTTTGGATTGAATTAATGACATACCAGTTTGTTGCATCAAGATATTTTAGCATTTCAAGGAGGGAAAGTTTTCATTTTAAATACAAATTGAATGTTTGAGGGCCAGATTGGGAATTTAGCCAGGACACCAGACTTAATACCCAAATCCTACAATAATGCCATGGGATCTTCAGTGACCACAGACAGTCAAGACACATGTTTAGCATCCCATCTGAAAGACAACACCCTACACAGGACAATCACTGCCCTATGATATTTTCTTAGACCAGAGGAAAGAGTGCCTCCTACTGGCCCTCCAACACCACTTTCAGCAGCATCTGGTCTCCCATCCAGGGACTGACCATGACCAACCCCACTTAGCTTCACAGGCAAGTCAGCAGTGGGATGCAGGGTGGTATGCTGCTAGCAAGTGGTTTTGTTTTTTGGATAGTCACTTTTTCAGGGGGGACCTTAGAAATATGGTCTGCAATATACATCGATAAACTAAAGCATCAAATAAAATTGTATGGTTGTAAAGTTAGAGAGGATCCAGTGAGTGAATGTATCTGAATTCCTTCAGTCTTTCCATCTGCACTAGGCATAACCAGTCATATCCAGATCAGGCTCAGTTGCCCACAGTTACACAGTCGTCTCTAAACTATTCCTCTGGAATGGGCAGGCTTCCCAACTCTTTTATATCACCGAACCTAATTCAATTAGAGCTTGACCGCTGCGCACACTGTGATCCCCATCACAGTTCTCCTGGTTCCACACAAACACAGCAAGAGAGGGGATTCTAAAAACAACACACGCTATAGGAAGAAGTAAACAAGTCTCATTTTTGTTGTTTTGCAATGCTAAACAGCACCTCAGAGTTTTCTGTTTGAGAGAATGTCTCAAAAGGACCACTTATCATGAATCAATCCATATTAGTAGTGAGGAGGAGGTAAAAGATCTTACCTTCACATAATCACCTTTGCTTTCAATGGGATCCAATTGGCTGGAAAACAGAGGGGAAAACATCATGTTAGAATGGAAATGTATGTTCTTCATTGTGATGGCACAACATTCGGGGCCTTGTTCTCCGTGTATGTACTTCTCTATGTGCCTCGGCTAGGGGAAATAGGCCTATTACATAACAGTCTAGTAGGAGTTCAAATCTGCAATACCTTGAAGATATGTACTAATATGACAACTCCCAGCAACAGCCGGCGACATTAAACAAAAACTATCATGGAAGACGTGAGGCATGTCAGGAGCTTTTGAAAAGTGTTACTTTGGACTTTCTGTTGTTCCTCAGCCAAGAACGTTTCCACAAGAGTACTGTCAAGAGACACGACCTCTTGTTCCCATGAACTCAATATCTTTTGACACGCACACACACACACACACACACACACACACGCACTCACACAGCTGCTCCTCGTCCTCCCCAACATACCATTCTTCCCCCCTCTCCTTCCAGCTAAAGATACATTCACTAACAAACACACATATATGGCCCACAGGGGTCCCAAACTACAATAACACAGACTGAGATAATGATGACAAAAGCCAGCAGCAGAACTATCTTTCATTATCTGACAAGAAGAAGAATCTGCAGACTTATTTCCCATTTTTCTATGATGCCTAATGAAGCCAAGCTCCTCTGACCGCCATTTTGGTTTGAGCTAAGGAGCCTCCCTGTTCAGTACTTGGCCGGATGAGTTTCCCTAGATGAAGATCCAAATTTACAGCATAAACTAACGTCATCCAATAGCCATGGGGCAGCTGTGTATGGGGGCGACACACACAAACACACAACCCCTTGAAGTGGGTTGTGGCTCAAAACAATAATAAGAATCACATACAGTATGACCTGCAAACACTTAACATTGTACACTACCCATATACATAAGGAGGACACACTAAGTTGTTTATGACACGGGTTATAATGGAGCAGTGTCACTGTCAGCAAAACCGAGGAAAGAGAGAGGTTTCACAGATCACACTCATGACTATGAAAGCTATATCCTTCGAGTGAGTCTAGAGTTTAGAGCGTTACACTAAAGACACTTGACCAGTGCCACCTCTGCCTATACACAGACTACGCACTGAGCGCAAGGGTCCCCATTGATTTTGTAAGTCACCCAGATATCGTATGAACCTGGCATAAGTCAAGGCAAAATGTGTGGAACTGCTGAAAATGTGCTTAAAAAAATGCTAAAGTTTCTCTACGCTGCCAACCAAATCTTGCTTAGGACCCCCAAAAGGCTAGAGGGGGCTTTGCACTTGACAGAAGAACATGATCAGGCAAAATGAATCACTACTGACAAGCTGTCTATTGACCTCAGCATAGAGAGTAAAATGACCCTTGATCTGAACTTCCATACATCACATTTTCACTTTCATCTATACCAGCGGCATTTCGCTCAGTATTGTTTCCTCTCTTCTATAGACTAATAGGTAGCAGAATCCCGGTCTGCACATAATGTCTAGGACAGGGTTCCCCAATATGCGGGTGATCCCCACAGTTGATTTTTGTTGTTGGACATTGCTGCAAAATCACCAGGAAATTAGCTCAAAGTGATTTTAATTTAGGAAGTCTGTTCCCAAGTATTCCCACGCATAAATAGAGAGGCATATGTGATCGTATCCCAATGTAATCAAGGTTTGAAATTATTATTGTCAAATACTATATCTGTTTGGGATTCTTGTGGTCAATTTGCAGTGTAAAAATGATTTAGAACTATGTTCCAGACCCGACCATCCGCTAAATGTAATTGGGGACCCCTGGCCTAGGGGAATGTCAGGGAACATAAAGTCAAGTTCAACAGGCTGAGAGATCAATTACTTCCACTAGCTGTTAGGACAATCAGAAGTCAGTCTCGACCATAGACTGTATGGTCGCCATTCACTGGACAAAGAGCACTGGACAGCCTCAGTAATAATGTCATCCTTTTGCTGAAATGAAGGAAAACGTCCAAATTCCTTAAGCAATACACATTACATAACCCATATCCCAGGCTCCCCAAATGACAAACAGACACTATAGGCGAGGCTATTGTAGGACATTAAACTCAGAGCTCACTGCCCGAAGCTGAACATTTCATGTGAATAGGGTTTATTAATGTTTCATAAGAAAATAGATGTATTCATGTATATCAAGATATACATTGACCTAAGTCACATTTGGACATCATGCAGCTATTGAATATAATTAACTAGGATGGATTAGTTGTTTGTGCAGTGTGCAGGCTGCAACTGCAAAATGTTACAATGTAACACAACGACATTACCTGCAACATCTGTGAATGTTACAATGTCCAAAACATAAAAACTGTTTTCAAACGAAAGTGCTCAGAGAGAACATGACTATGCAGTCCAGGCAATAAACAACCTAGGAACTAGAACCTGAACTTATCCATCAAACGTACATCCACCATGAAGTGGTGGTATTGTATTATCATAAGAAATATAGAAATCTGAAATCTCACCTTATTCCCATGGTAGTAAATACTCGAGACGGATTCGAGCGGTAGCCTATATCATGAGTTTCGCACATCTCTAGCAGTGTAACGATCTCAAGTCAAACGGAGCAAAGGGTGCTCTCGTCCACGCGCTGAGCGCAAAGACCGTGCAGGGGAGGAACCCTCAGCCCATGCATGTTATTGTCCCAGTCGAATTATCGTTTTGCTATTCTGCAAGACCTTTCAAATTCAGGTTTATGGGCACATCCAATTTTAAAGACGATGAATTATGCGTCCCGCCTCGAGAAACAGGTACCCTGTCAAACCAAGTGTTTAGGACCTGAACACATAACTAAACACTTTTCTGTAACACTTCGAGGGGGTGTTGTTTTAACACTGTAGGGTGTAAAGCCATATTTGCATATTTCACAGAATGCCTTCTAACTGAATGTGATACCCACCCATGACTGTGGTTGTTCCATTAAATTATTTATATTCCAGGAGCCTTCACCAGATGACTGCCTAAGGGAATGTGTTTCAATTAAAAGTAAATCCTTAATGACCACATATACATTTCATATGGTCTAGTTATACTCAACATTGTAGTCAGAAAATTCTGGCTCATGGGCCACATCAAACTTGTAATTCCTATTGGAATCCAGCCAAAGGGAGGATTTCTAAGAATTTGAATATGTTATCATCCACAACCTGCACACAGAATGACTGATATTGTGCAGGACTTCAAAATCAAGACTGGACTTCAAAATCAAGACTAGCTAAACCATCTAAACTGGAACAACCATCTCAAAAATGGGTGCAATAAGTAAAACCCCTTACAGATTGGATTAGTTTAGAAATATCCAAGTTATTTATCTTTGTATAATATAAGATCAATTAATCAATCAATTAATGTGCATGAGGAAACATAGATATTAAAACAAACTATTCTAAAAATCAACGTGCAACAAAGCATGCTGGGAAATATGATAATAAGGCCCCTCTTTTTCACTCAGAGAGTTAACTGAAATGAACTCAACACAGTAACAACACCACGATGGAAACGATTTCTTGAATCAAATGTCCTGTTCCGTTGTGCTGAATGTAGGTAAGGTGACAGACATTCCTAACACTGATCTGAATAAAAGGCATGGAATTTCTAATGACTAAATGCACACTAAACAGATCGATGGGAAAGTAAACACTAGCGTTTAAAATCTGAACACTTAGGAAATATAGGTGTATTCTTGGTTGGAAACTCACTGGAAAAAGCTGACTGTCATGTTTAGTCTTGCATTCTAAACGCCTGTGTTTAAGGTGAGAACACTTCATGAAAAATCAAAATGCCTGATGTTTAAGTTTTAAACACTGATGTTTAGTTTATAAGCATGTCACATGTTTCATGGTTTTACAGTGTAGGTTGGCTAATGCAACTTCACTTCAGAGCACTTTTGCAGGATAATATATGACACTAGACTTCATTCTGGACTTTAAAACCTATGTCTGTCAGTTACAAATTATTGAATTCAGAGATACAGATACAATTTTTGATATTTTGTTTGAAAAATAAATATGAAGGTTACAGAATGTATCAATTCATCTCACACACATATCATCCCTTGAGTTGTGATAAATCAGTTTCTCACCAGTCAAATGTCCCCGTCCGCTGTGAATCTCCCAGAGTCCTGCTTCCATCATCTTGTGTCTTCTCCTCTGTATCTCTGTTGACCACCTGTGCTATAGGGTCCATCACCTCATACAAGTCCTTGGTAAGCGCTGTGGGTGACACTGGGTCAGAGTAGTGCTGAGTGCTCTGGGAGGAAGGCATAGTGGCAGGGTCAGGCACACAAGGATTGGTCCTGGCTGCATTGACCCCTGAGTGGTCCTCACTTGTCAATGGCGGATCTTGATTTCCTAAATGTTTATTAAGTGCTGAGAATTTGGGTACTTCATATGAGCCTTTACGGGATGGCAGTGTATCTGTGTCACAGCTGGGTGTGGGAGAGTGAGTGGGGGCCTGAACCACTGGCGTTGTTTTCCCTGTTTGGCCACCAGGCAATGGCTTCTCTAAAGCTGAAAGATGGATACTAGACAGGGCACTCAGAAGAGGAGAATCTCGTACATAGTCCCCAGCCTGACACTGGCTCTGCCCTCTACTGATCTCACCTTTACTACTCCTTTCTTTCTTTGACCCCTTGCTGCTTTTCTGCCTCTCCTTTCGAGGTACGGTACCTACGTGTGTGTACATGTCACTGGAGCGAGAATAGCCTGGGCTGTGTAAGCAGGTATCCATGTCATCAACTGAGTTGGCCCCCGAAGTTTTGTCACTGTGGCTCCCATCGGGCTTTGGGGTTATCTTGGGGTCTGTCTTGTCTGACGAACGACGGATGGAGAGATTGGAGAGACTTCCAAACCACTTGAGACCTGGGGAGAGAGCGCGAGATTGCCTTACTGTATCCATTGTTGCCTTGGCTCATTTGATATTCTGATACATTGGTGTTCTTTGGTACAGTATGTGTTTTGAATTGAGATTTCTCTTGTGAAAAATATTATTTGTGTACTCTCTGCTCAGTCATGCCTGGAATGTTTTCACATGCAAGCCGAACATGCTGAATCCCTCACCGGATTCATTTCTGAACTGAGAGCTGAACTCTGTGGTTGTTTAATTATGTTTCTTCCCTGCGGACCCATTAGAGCATGAAAACTTAATGCAGATATATTGAATGCCTCAAGCCTGCCTCTAGCTAAATATGATTCCTCGGGCGCTGTTAAAAGCAGTGGGAGAGGGAGAGGGAGAAATTGGGGGAGACACAATAGAAGAATACTATCATTTTCCTTACGCTAGTCATTTATTTACTTTTCAGAGACACATTAAGCCAGAGGGTGGTGTACTCTGGACCTGAACGGCTAGCTTTGGCACTGAGAGAGTTATCTAGGGAGACTTGAGGAAGTAGAACTATAAACATGTTATTCTGTGACAGATGTAGGCTACTATCTGATCAGGATTTTAATCTTCAGCACAATATTAGAGGGATTTCCTTTACTCAAATTATTTTCAAATTAGGTTTTTGGTCCTGATGGTCAAGTTTAAATGACATAATGACCTTCTACTGTCGTTATACACTTCAAACCGCACACACACACACACACAAATACATGACCTAATCCCTAATACCAACAAATGTGACTTTGTTGTCTATAGCAGGCTGGCTTGTATTAGTAAGAGCTGCTTTTATATTGTATGCCATGGTCAGTCTCCATTTAGGGCTCAATTGAGATGCTATTTGAAACAAAACAATGAGCTATATATGTTTTTGTTTAGAATAGCATATCAACCTGAATTGTGTTTTTATAAGTGGAGCAACAGCAGACAATGAGTGAACTGACAGAGAAACAAGAGTCAATAGAACTCATTCATTACAAATAGCCCTTTCCCCAACTCTGACTCATAAAATAGCCAGAGCTCTAGGATTGTTGCATTCTGTGATCCTTCTTATTACATACTGTAGTATTGATTACGAATGAGACATTTATTAAGAAAAACAAAACTTACTCAGTTTTCGTTTGCTCATGGTTTGGGGTAGGTTCAGACGTGTAAGGATACAGGTCCTATTATCATCCTTGTTCTTAGACAGTCTATATGAGGACAACTTTTATACACTCTTTGAACAGCATGCAGTTCCAACAATGTGATGAACAGTATACTTTTTTTTTGCCCAACAGAGAAATGTTCTTCCTGTCATCTTGAGAGAGCGGAATTGGCAAATCCATTTTACATCAGCAGTCATTTCTGCATATCACCCTAACCCTAACCCATTCTAGTGAATCTATAAAACCAAAGTTTCCAATTAACATTACCTTTACCCTAATAAGTTAAAACATGTCAGTGTCACATACAGTTGTTGTGTTATTTATACAGTTGTTGTGTTGTATTTTAAGGAGTTTACAGCAAGGCTGTATATGATGTGATCTATGAATGTGCTTATAAATTATTGACAATCTATAGATTACAAAATATTGATAAAGCAAAACAACAAAATAGTCCCACCGAAAAAATAAGTAAACCAAAACATCAGGAGGGCATCAGGAGGGAACTTGCGCTTCTCCTTTTTGGGGGGTGGGGTAGGGTGCAGATTTTGACTCAGATAGTGAATAGTCACTCATCACAAGTCTTGCATAATTTTCTCTGGGTTGCTTAATTTCCTATTGAGACTTCCTGTCATATGTAAAGAAATAAGCAATAGTAGGCAGTAAGCAGTACGCAGTAAGCACTTTGTCTAGGCACAAGGAACGCCATGCTAGCTCGAAACAAGCTTTGACATTTTCACTAGCATTTAGTATGACTTGGTATCTGACACAATTAGGCCTATACAGCCAACACAAGGATGACATTGTTAATGACAGCTGACTTGTCTATGAATCGGCCAGGGCCTGGCAAGTACCGTACAGGCCTATTCATACGGTTGCAAATCCTTTGTTACATGCAACAGAGATGTATTAATTAAACAGTATCCAATAGAAGTTAGTAGATCTGTGAAAAGGGAGAGAGGGGACGACGATTGTTGGCTTGTGGAATGTTAATTTAATTGACAAATATATACCCTTTATATGCAGTTTCTGTTTTGTGTGCATACTTGCAGTAATAAATTCCCAAATATTTATTGTGCTTGAACTGAGTCGATGCCATAAACTTGGTCCTTGCTCATGTCATCAATGTGCTGGTCCTTGCTCATGTCATCAATGGGTTCTCTTGTCAAAGAACAAGAGAACCCCATGTACTACAATAATCAGAGTAGGTTCTATAGATTAACAAGGTAAACATGATGTATTGTAAATATATGTTTGTTAAACTGAAAGTATGGTAATACAGGAGCTGAACGGTCTGATGTTCCACTTCAGTGGGCAGACTGACATTCCAATTCAATGGCACCTGACGTCATTCCCTGGTTAACAACGTGTGTTGTGGATGCCAGGAGTGGGAGAAGGTCCAGGAAAATGGCAGCGAGTAGTGTGGACGAAAGGGAAGAAATGGAGAGAAAGGTGGTGAAGCAACAGCTGTGCTGGAATGCGATCAATACGGGTGTCAGTTCTGATACTATGGAGCAGGAGGATGAGGGTCAAGGATCTGAATGGTCTATAGTGGAAAGACATAGGAAGAAGACAGATCCTGATACTGAAACAGTGGAGCATCTAGTATAGAAAGCAAAAAGAGGGTCAAGATAGGAAGCAAGAGTAATAATGTGTCAGAGTGGAAAGATGGTGTTTGATGAGACCACAGGGACTAACCAATGCCGTAGAGAAAGGGAAGTTAAACTAGCCCGGTTAATTAGAAATTGTAGATTGATAATATTTTGTGGTAGCCAGGCTCAGCAAGCGAAGATTCTGCAAATGGAAAAGCTTAATGGGAAGAATATTAAAAGCCATGTACCTGGTGCTTATTCTAGGTTGAGGGCAGTCATCACTGGGGTCCCAATATATGTCCACAGAGGATATTAAAGAAATGGTGGGTGAAGGGAAGCAGAGTAGTGGAGGTCAAAAGGTCGATCAGTAAGAAAGAGGGCCAATGAAGTGAAAGCTTATCAGTGATGCTGAGGTTTGAGAAAGTTTTGCAGGGAAAAGTACAGATAGGATTCCTTATGTTAGAGAATTTCTCCCACATGCACTGCAATGTTTTAAATGCCAAAGAATGGGACATGTGCTGCTCAGTGTAAAGGAAAGAAAAGATGTGTCAAGTGTGGAGGGGAACACCTAGTCTGTTGTACAACTGAATGGTGTCTTCCACATTTACCTCTAAATCAGAGAGGTGCGGGAGGCTGCCTTAATCAACATCCACGTCATCGGCGCCCGGGGAACAGTGGGTTAACTGCCTTTGCTCAGGTTGAGGGGAGTCACCAGGGCCTGGGTTTACCTCTACATCACCAGAGGAACAGAGGAGGAGTAGGATGAGAGTACGGCTAAAGGCTATAAGAACTGGTCGTCTAGTGCTTTGGGAACAGAGAATAAAAGGAGCAGATTTCTGGGCGTGATAGAATAGATTCAGAGTGTAGTGTACAGACAAGGATATGGTAGGGTGCAAGTACAGTGGGGGTAAACCTAGGTATTGAGTGACGATGAGAGAGGTTTCATCTCTGGAGGCACCAGTTAAGCTAGGTGTGGTCTCCGCATGTGTGGGGGGTGGGACAAGGGGGCTATCTGAGGCATATTGAGCAGGACTAGGGGCTCCGCAGTAAAATGAAACAATGAGAGCTGCCCTAAACAACAGTATACAAGGCATATTGACATTAGAGAAAGGCATAAAGCAATCACAGGTGTTGATTGGGAGAGCTAAGACGACAACGGGTGAGACAACAACGGGTGAACAGCTAGGACAACAACAACGGGTAAATGGCGATGAATGGGCAGAGAGGGTCAATTAGCTACACAGGGCCTGAGTTCGAGGCTGGGGCCGACAGAAAAACAAAATTAAGTACCGTGTTAATGAACAGTCCAGCAGGCATCAACTGTGTAGCCGAGTGATCATAGGGTCCAATGAGCAACAAAGATGAAACAGGGAGCCGTTCGGTAGTTGATTACTACGCAAGGCGAGCGGGGGACACAGCGTTCAGGAAGCTAGTAGGCCGGGGCTAGCAGATGGATCAACACCAACATCCACGACGCAGAGGCCGGTTGAGAGCACATCGGCCAAATTACGTCAGACCAGCAGACCAGTCGTGATGGATCGGCTGGGCTCCTTGTCAACAAAGGGTCCAGGCCTATTGGCAAGAGAGGCATTGTAGTTGGTGTACTTCGTTTGCTAGCCAGGAAATGGGCTTAGCTCGAGGCTAGCTCGAGGCTAGCTGGTGCATGCTTCTGGAAAAGGGCAGAATAGGGCACAATAGCCACTCGGTAGCAATTAGCTAGCTGCAAAGATCCGGTGTAATGGTCCAGAGCTTGTGGCAGGAATCCGGTGACGTAGTGGTGGAAAAAAAGCAGTCTGATATGCTCAGGGCTGATATCGTGCTGTGCAGACTGGCAGGTATTATCCAGGCTATCCGGGCTAAAGCGGCTGGAGTCCGAGCTAAAGGTAAAGACCGCTAGCAGTGGCTAACAATGACAAAAAAGCTAATAGCTAATTAGCTGGCTAGCTGATGGAGGTTCCAGTTATAAGGTCTAAAAAATTGCAGATCCGTACCACATTGGGTGAAGCGGGTTGCAGGAAGGTATATTTAATTTGAAAATGGAAAAAATAGTTGAAATATAATGAAATGTATACAAACAAAACGAAAAATACAATATTTACATGGGACGAAAACAAACAGGTCTTACTGCTCCGCCATCTCTGGACTAGGGTGCTGCGGTCAGGGAGATGGGCGGACCCGAGGTCGAGTCCTACGAGCGCATCACCCTCCTATTCCACTCGGTGTTTGATCATCCTGTGGCGGCCGAGAGGGGGGTGACCGTCTACTCCGACTACGCCAGGGAGCTAGGACTGCCTCGGAGTTTGCCCTGGAGTTCCGGACCATCGCGGCTTCCACCGGTTGGAACAAGTTGGCTCTGGTCACTGTTTTCTGCAGCGGACTGCGGGAGGAGGTACAGCTGGAGTTAGCCTACCATGATGACAACCTGTCACTCGACCAGCTCATCAGCATGGTGATCCGATTGGACAACCTCCTGCGGTCCCGAAGTAAACCTGAGCGGAATACAGAGCCCATGGCTACACCTGCTCCATGGCCAGAGCTGATGGCTCGGCACGTTTGCCCAAGGCAGAGCATAGGAGAAGGAGGAATCTGGGCCTCTGCTTCTATTGTGGGGAAAGGGGTAATTTATCCTGCTCTTTATCCCCTAGGAGGCGACGAGGTGACAAGCCAGGAAATTCTCCTGCGCTAACCCAGGTAGGAGGCAAGGTCTCCTCTCCTTGTCTGTCAAATCAACCACTGTTTTCCTGTTAAATTCCCTGAGTACTCTCGCCCTTCACTCCCATTAGCTCTGATTGATTCTGGAGCTGCCGGGTATCTTTTAGATAGCGAAATGGCCACTGCAAAAGTCCGGACTGTGTTCCGCAAGTGGATTTACCAGAGGAGTACCAGGATCTGCACCAGGTTTTTTGGGGAGGCAGGCTACACGCCTGCCTCCCCATCGCTCCTGGGACTGTGCCATTGATGTGTTGTCTGACGCAGCCCTCCCGAGAGGACATGTCTATCCCCTCTCCTATGCGGAGACCGAGTCCATGGAGACCTATGTACTGGAGAGTCTCCAGCAGAGTTTTATCCGCCCCTCTAAGTCACCAGCCTCCTCAAGCTTCTTTTTTGTTAAGAAGAAAGATGGGGGACTGCGCCCCTGCATTGATTATCAGACACTGAACAAGGCCACCATCAAGTTCAGCTATCCTTTACCTCTCATCCCAACAAACATCGAACAAATGCAGGCGGGCGCAGTACTTCACGAAGCTGGACTTGAGGAGCGCCTACAATCTGGTGCGCATTCATGCAGGCGATGAATGGAAGATGGCTTTTTCCACGAGCACGGGTCATTACGAGTATCTCGTGATGCCCTTTGGACTGTCTAATGCTAAAGTTTTTCCAGTGGTCTGTGTCCTTCTTGGGCTATCTCATCTCCACGGAGGGAGTGGAGATGGAGGAGCAACGCGTCAGCGCAGTCAGGTCATGGCCCGGCCCATCCCCAATTCCGTGAAAGCAGTCCAGCGATTCCTGGGGTTCGCCAACTACTTTCGGGGGTTCATCCGGGACTTCAGCACAGTGGTCACGCCTCTTACCTCCATGCTGAGAGGAGGTCCTCAGCGGCTTCGTTGGACGGCGGAGGCGGACAGGGCGTTCGAGACGCTGAAGGCACATTTCACCACTGCTCCCATGTTGGCACATCCCGACCCCTAACTCCCCTTCATCGTCGAGGTGGATGCCTCCGAAGTAGGAGTCGGGGCTGTGTTAACCCAGCCCCCGGAACCCATCCAAAGCTGTGGCCCTGCGCTTTCTACTCCAAGCAGCTGAGCCCCACCCAGAGGAACTACGATGTAGGGGACCGGGAACTCTTGGCGGTCAAGAAGGCTCTGAAGGCATGGAGGCACTGGCTGGAGGGGTCCAAACACCCTTTCCTGGTGTGGACGGACAACCGCAAACTTGAGTGCATCAGGGCAGCGAAGAGGCCAAACCCGAGACAGGCCAGGTGGGCTCTTTACCAGGTTCCAATTCACGATTTCCTATAGGCCAGGCTCGAAGAATGTGAAGCCGGACTCCCTGTATCGCCTCTATGACGCAGAGGAGAGGCAGGGAGAAGAGACCCCCATCATCAGTTCGTTCCGCATCATCGCGCCAGTGGTGTGGCACGTGGACGCCGACATACGGCAGGCCCTGCGTACGGAACCCGCACCTACACAGTGCCCGGAGAACCACGCCTACGTGCCCACAGGTGTGCGGGACCGCCTCCATTCCTGGGCACACACGGCACCTGTGTCGGGTCATCTTGCCTAACAGAGAAGTGCTGGTGGCCCACCTTGGCTAGGGACGTCCGGGTTTACGTCTCTTCCTGCTCCATCTGTACTCAGTCAAGGACACCCGGACACATCCCTTATGGAAAGCTCCTTCCCCTGCCGGTTCCACAACGACCCTGGTCTCACCTCTTGGTGCACTTTGTCACTGACCTTCCCCCTCTTCCCAGGGGAACACCACCATTCTCGACGTTGTGGACCGGTTTTCCAAAGCTTGTCGCCTCCTTCCTCTGCCTGGGCTTCCGTCGGCCATGCAAACCGTGGAGGCTCTTTTTACGCACGTCTTCCGGGCACTACGGGATCCCAGAGGATATTGTGTCAAACCGAGGCCCTCAGTTCACCTCACATGTATGGAAGGCGTTCATGGAACGCCTGGGGGTCACGGTTAGTCTCACCTCCGGGTATCATCCTCAAGCTAATGGGCAGGTGGAGAGGGTCAATCAGGAGGTGGGCAGGTTCCTTAGGTCCTTTATACCAGCGTGACATCGATACAGTGGAACATGAGTTTCTATTTCTTTCCCTTGGAAATTTGGTTTTGGGGAATTATTTTGTAGTACTAGTCTGTTCAACCTCTCTTTCGTATCGTCTGATATTCCTAAAGATTGGAAAGCAGCCGCGGTCATCCCCCCTCTTCAAAGGGGGAGACACTCTAGACCCAAACTGTTACAGACCTATATCCATCCTGCCCTGCCTTTCTAAAGTATTCGAAAGCCAAGTGAACAAACAGATCACAGACCATTTCAAATCCCACCGTACCTTCTCCGCTATGCAATATGGTTTCCGAGCTGGTCCCGGGCGCACCTCAGCCACGCTCAAGGTCCTAAACGATATCATAACCACCATCGATAAAAGACAGTACTGTGCAGCCGTCTTCATCGACCTGGCCAAGGCTTTTGACTCTGTCAATCCCCGTATTCTTATCGGGCTCAACAGCCTTGGTTTCTCTAATGACTGCCTGCCTGGATCACTAACTACTACTCAGATAGAGTTCAGTGTGTCAAATCGGAAGGCCTGTTGTCCAGACCTCTGGCAGTCTCTATGGGGGTGCCACAGGGTTCAATTCCTGGGCTGACTCTTTTCTCTGTATATATCAATGATGTCGCTCTTGCTGTGGGTGATTCTTTGATCCACCTCTATGCAACTACAAATATCTAGACGTCTGGTTAGACTGTAAACTCTCCTTCCAGACTCACATTAAGCATCTTCAATCCAAAGTTAAATCTAGAATCAGCTTCCTATTTTGCAACAAAGCCTCCTTCACTCATGCTGCCAAACATACCCTCGTAAAACTGACTATCCTACCGATCCTTGACTTCGGTGATGTCATCTACAAAATAGCCTCCAACACTCTACTCAGCAAATTGGATGCAGTCTATCACAGTGCCATCCGTTTTGTCACCAATGCCCCATATACTACCCACCACTGCGACCTGTATGCTCTCGTTGGCTGGTCCTCGCTACATGTTCGTCACCAAACCCACTGGCTCCAGGTCATCTATAAGTCTTTGCTAGGTAAAGCTCTGCCTTATCTCAGCTCACTGGTCGCCATAGCAACACCCACCCGTAGCCTTCGCTCCAGCAGGTATATTTCACTGGTCATCCCCATAGCCAACACCTCCTTATGCCGTCTTTCCATCCAGTTCTCTGCTGCCTATGACTAGAATGAATTGCAAAAATCACTGAAGTTGGAGACTTATATCTCCCTCACTAACTTTAAGCGTCAGCTGTCAGAGCAGCTTACCGATCGCTGCAGCTGTACACAGCCCATTTGTAAATAGCCCAACCAACCAACTACCTACCTCATCCCCATATTTGTTTTGGTTTTTCTGCTCTTTTGCACACCAGTATTTCTACTTGCACATTCTCATCTGCACATATATCACTCCAGTGTAAATTGCTAAATTGTAATTACTTCGCCACCATTGGCCTATTTATTGCCTTACCTCCTTATTTCATTTGCACACACTGTATACAGATGTTTCTATTGTGTTATTGACTGTACGTTTGTTTACCCCATGTGTAACTCTGTGTTGTTTTTGTCGCACTGCTTTGCTTTATCTTGGCCAGGTCGCAGTTGTAAATGAGAACTTGTTCTCAACTGGCCTACCTGGTTAAACAAAGGTGAAAAACCTAAAAAATAAATATTAAAACTCTTTATATGAATGGGAACAGTTCTATTAACAGTTCTAGTACTTCTCCTAGATTTGATTTGAAAAGAGGTTGGTTGCCCAATTTCGCCTTACCTCTTCCTGCTTGCAACCCAACTTCTTTCAAGTTTTGTTAAATCCACTGATATAAAAGGGATTTCTATTGCTGACAGAGATATTGTCAGGATCCGTGTGTGTAGCTGGTGCGTGAGAGTCAGGCGCAGGAGAGCAGAGATAGTGAACGAAAGCACTTTACTGTGGCACAGTACAAACACTGAATGCAAAATGCATTACAAAAACAAATGCCTACAGGAAAAAGTGCAGCAGCACAAAGTACAAAATACCTGTGTGGCGCAACCAGACGGAAACGTGCCACTGACAATAAACAATTACGAACAAGGACATGGGGAAACCAGAGGGTTAATTACACAACATGTAATTGAGGGAATTGGAACCAGGTGTGATGGAAGACAAGACAAATCCAATAGATAAAAGAAAAAGGGATTGGCGATGGCTAGAAGGTCGGTGACGTCGACCGCCGAACGCCGCCCGAACAAGAAGAGGGACCAACTTCGGCGGAAGTTGTGACAGATATTATCATAAATCAGCTTGTCGATGACACCGCCCTCTTTTTGAAAGACGCTGACCAGATTCCTAGAGCTGTGATAAATATTTTTTCCAAAGCATCTGGTCTTTGCCTAAACCTTAATAAGTGTGAATTGTTTCATGTTAAAGACTGTGATACCCTCTATCTGCAATATTACCATATCTAAGGATCAACAGGAAAGATGCTCATTAAATTTCAGACCTATTATTGAAAAAAACAAAAGAAAGTTGAACCATTGATTGCAGAGGGATTTATCATTGAAGGTCGGGTCTTGCTTTTTAAAGTTGAAGGTATCTCCAGACTTACTTACGCAGCCCAGTTCCTACATCTTGACAACAAAATAAGTAAAGCAGTTGACCAGATGCTTTTCAACTTCATCTGGAAAAATTGTACACATTATATTAGGAAATCTATTGTTATGAACACATGAATATGGTTGTCTCAATTGTTTAGATTTTCCTACTTTGAATAATACTTTTAAGATAAATTGGGTTAAACATTTAATGAATCCAACTTCAATTTGGAATTTCATCCCTCATTATATCTTCTCCCATTTTGGTGGCTTCAATTTTATGTTACTTTGTAACTATAACATTGACAAGATTCCTACAAAATGATCTGCTTTTCATAGACAAGTATTCTTAGCGTGGTCATTAATATAGAAATGTAATTTTTCCCAACATAGGTATTTCATTTGGAACAATAAGGATATTTTGTATAGAAACACATCTTTATTTTTTAAGAACTGGTTTAATAATCATATCCTGCTGGTGAGTCAACTTATTAATGCAGAAGGATTGTTACTCAATTTTTATCTTGTTACAATATCCCTGTTACACCTAGAGAGTTCGCCATAGTCTTTGATGCCATTCCATCTGGAACTCTCATGTTGTTTAGAGGTGTAACCAGACCTCACCTTCTTGACCTACCCTCGCTTAGTCCAGTTGACTCTCCAATAGGAAAAATTTGATTTTGCTCGCTCCCTCAGAACAACAGATCTTTACATGCTTTATTTCAAAGAGATACTGTATCTATTCCTTATGTCACAACTTACTGGAATACATTTGTCAATATCTGTTGGAAAGAAGTATAGTTATTACCACACCTCAAAGAGGTCTCTTTCAGAATGATCCATAAGTATTACCCTGCGAATCATTACCTGAAGAAACTCAAAAAAGACATTAACTTTAACTGTACTTTTTTTTGTTGAGCAACCAGAAACAGTTTTGCATTTATTTTGGCATTGGCTACATGTAAAAAAATTATGGAAAGATATGTATAGTTTCATAATTGTTAATATTCTTGATGACTTTAGTTTTTTATGGGAGAATCTTCTGCTCGGTTTCCTTAACTATAATAAGGATAAAGAAAAAAAATATTGGATGTATACTGGTGTTTCTGAAAATAAAAATGTTACACAATAAAAATCTAACATATTAAAGACTGTGCTTGAATTCGAAAGTGCAGCAAGTGAAGTGTGTGGAGTGGAAAATAGTGAAATCAAAGAATGGAACAAAATAAGCAAAAAGACAACGCCGACATACGGCAGGCCCTGCGTACGGAACCCGCACCTACACAGTTCCCGGAGAACCACGCCTAAAACCACGCCTAAAAGACAAGGACCGGTCCAATAATGCATTTGTTATTGGGCTGCATTTTTTGAACAAGGAGATTAATTTGGAAAATCCTTTTGTAATATTGAGGACTGTGAAGAAACCAGTGAGAAAGGTGGATTCAATCAAAGTGACTAAAAGCGGCCTAAAAGCGGACTAAAAGCGTGTCCTGGATCTGGCAAAAATGTCCTTGTCAGAAGTAAAATGTATTGATCTTCGGAATAGGGCGCCTGCCAAAAACGTTATAGCTGGAGTTTCGTTGGATATAGATGTCTTAAGGTAGAAAATATTTGTACAGGTCGCAGAAACGAGACTGGAAAAGGGAGAGTTTTCATTGGCTACAGATGTTTTAGGCTAGAACAGGTTGATGGTCTGACTGAGAAATAATGTTGCGGAGTGGACACACTGTGTCAGATTATTGTTAAAACGTCTAGGAGACGGCTATAGCCCAACGTAACCGCGAAAGCCTTTTTCGCAGCAGGTTAGGATAATTAACGTAGCAGGTTAGAAGACTGAGGTTAAGGTTATGAAAAGGGTTAGCGAAAAGTCTCTCCTAACTTGCTACGAAAATCACTGTATCGAAGTGGTGTGAATGTGTGTCCCTAATGTAACCACGTAGGGTAGGCTAAAGACAACCCATTATAACCATTACGGTAAAATAGGCAATCAAACACGAACACTCATTCATGCAAATCATCAAAATATTTGTTATTTATAAAATACTGTCCATTAGTAACAAATCAACCATAAAATGGGGATATGAAATAAAACGAAATCATTTTCAAGCTCTTAACCTACCAATCACGTGTCCATGATTGAATCCCCCCCTATTTAAATGTCATCCTATTTTCTCACTGTCTTTGCAGATATCAGCACAAATGTGATGAGTCGAAGGTGCAACACAAGGACTTCTCCTCTCAGTACTTTACTGTTGAGAAGGACATGGCGCTCTACATGAAGTGCTCTCTGGCCCAGAAGGAGGATGAGCTCACAGACCAGTCAGAGGACTGCAGCAGGCCAAGGACTCCTTTGAGCTGCAGCTCAGTCAACTCCGCCAAGAGTTGCAGGAGAACAAAGACAAGCTCACCTTTGAGAACATGGTTCTTGGTGAGATAAAGAACCTCGATACCACATCATCCCATTCACATGATCCACCACCAGGCTTTTATTTCAAACCAGCTCCAACATACCTGATCCTGTGGTTTGAATTCAAGATTAATAAACGTTGATCATTTAATTGTATTACTCCTCTCTCCATCCCCATGCAGCGGGTAAGCTGGAAGCTCCGGAGGAGTCCCGTGTGCAGAAGGAGGAGCTGATGGGAAACTGATCTGCAGAGAGCTGGAGAACCTGGAGCCCCCGTTCAACAAGACGACCCGCAAGAGCCTCGGCAACCAGAGGTGTGTGTGTGTGTGAGAGTGCATGATTTTGGTGAATCGACACCGCCGCATGATAATAACAGGTCCTCTCTGAAGTCTGATCTAACCGCTGACTAGTTACCTTCCTCTCTTCTTAGCTATGCCAGGGTTCAGGAGGAACAACTGCAGGAGGACCATATTGCACTGCTGGTAGAGATGCATGCCTTAAGGTCTGATGATTCCATTCAGAATGAAATTAGACTCCAGAGTTCCTGTGCTATACAACAGGGGTGCCCAATTCTGGTCCTGGAGGGCCGCAGTCTCTGCTAGTTTTGTTCCTTGTCATTCAGTGATTGTTCTCTGAGCAGTCAGTGTAATGAATTTATCAATGCCTTTTGAGAACCCAAAACGAGTAGGACTTCAGCACTGTACACCCCAACTGTACATAATACAATTTGTATTTTATTCATGTCAGACAAAATAAGAATTGATTCAGCCTGACATTTAAATGTGAGGTGCTCCCTCAGTAATTGTTGTTACATGAATGCCTTAAATACCAGCAGCAAGTGAGATATGTGTTAAAATAACATTCTCACAAAAATCTATTGAACTTTAATGGAACTGCATGCATGGAACTCGGTGAAAAAGTCTGATTCCTGTTTTTTGTTTTCAACCCAATTTATATTAAAGAAATAAATGAGGAATTAACCCCAACCCTCTGTGTTCCTACAGGCAGGAGAAGGCCTCAGTGTTGGAGGAGCTGGGCTTAGGCTAGTGCACTAGTAGCCATTGTGCAGGTTGAGAAGAGAGGGACAAAATTCACTCTGACATTAGCATATCGTCTTGGAGAAAGCTGTCAATAGAGGACTACAGAAAAATAGTATTATGCAGCTAATTATTAAATATAAATGACTGTTCATGGGTTTTTTATGTTGCAAACTCAAGCTATGTATCTAGCTCACTATGTTTCTCAAATGGCATGCATACGTGTCTCCTACAGTGCATTCGTGTCTCCTACAAGTATTCAGACCCCTTCACTTTTTCTACGTTAGTCTAATTCTACACACAATACTCCATAATGACAAAGCAAAAACAGGTTTAGACATTTTAGCAAATGTATAAAATAAAAACATGGAAATAGCACATTTACATAAGTATTCAGACCCTCAGTACTTTGTTGAAGCAGTGATTGCAGCCTCTAGTCTTCTTGGGTATGACGCTACAAGCTTGACACACCTGTATTTGGGGAGTTTTTCCATTCTTCTCTGCAGATCCTCTCAAGCTCTGTCAGGTTGGATGGGGAGAGTCGCTGCACTGCTATTTTCAGGTCTCTCCAGAGATTTTTGATCGGGTTCAAGTCGGGGCTATGGCTGGGCCACTTAAGGACATTCCCGAGACTTGTACTGGAGCAGGTTTTCATCAAGGATCTCTCTGTACTTTGCTCCATTTATCTTTCCCTCAATCCTGACTAGTCTGTCTGGCCACTCTACCATAAAGGCCTGATTGGTGGAGTGCTGCAGAGATGGTTGTCCTTCTGGAAGGTTCTCCCATCTCCACAGAGGGACTCTGGTGCTCTGTCCGAGTGGCCATCAGGTTCTTGGTCACCGCCATGAGCCCTGGGCCTTATACCGTGTTGTACGCCCAACTACAACCACATCCTGTCCAAGATGGGACCCCTCTCCAAGAGCACCTGCCTTTTATGCTGCTGTTTTTATGCTTGTTATTAGTAAATGCAATAAATGTCCTCAGTGTATGTTGTAGCTTAGTTACAGTAGATACTGAGTGGGTGATTTTTGTTGTGTTAATTCAAAGATAGGAAGTATATATATTTTTTTTATCTAGTGTATTTTTTTGTCAACTTTGGTTTAATATATCAGATTTGTGTCAATGTCTTGATAACCATAGCCTCTTTGTTCGTCTGGAAACCCCCACCGCCCTAGAAGAGTACTAGTCCGTCCTAACCCTCTGCTAGGTGACCCTCCCAGAGGGAGCCTGTTTACCCCCCACAGACCCACCCCAACCAGGGGTAGCCCCGCTGAACCCATCCACAGAGAGGCAGGACTGGGCTTTAAACCCTTTTTAATGGGACATTTTCAACAGAAAATAAATGGTGCTACTTGGTTATGCAAAGAAAATTGTCACTTGTACATTATATTTCTTTGCCACTAGGTGGCAGCAACTATTCTTAGAATATGTTCTACTGAGTCTGACAAAGATCAGCCACTAGAAAGTTTTCTAGAGAAAGCAATAGAAAAGCTCTGTTATTTTGTGTTACGAGTTATTTCAGAGGGGTTGGGTTAAATGCGGAAGACACATTTCATTTGAAGGCATTCGGTTGTACAACTGACTAATAATGGTGACTTTGACTTTGACTTTGACTATTTAAAGCCTGTAGCTAAAAAATAAACATCAGACATGTATACTCAAAAGATGACAGCCATTGTCCACCTACTGAATCCAATATGTAGTTCATGAAGTAATAAACAGCCAGTGCTTGAGAAGAAAATACATACTGAACTTTGAGGCTTACTTACTAGGTTCAATTGTTGTTGTGGGGACAGAATGTGGTCTGTTGTACTGACCATCTTCACAGCTCCCAAGTGGCGCAGGCACTGCATCTCAGTGCTAGAGGTGTCACCGCAGACCCTGGTTTGATTCCAGGCTGTATCACAACCGCCTGTGATTGGGAGTCCCTTAGGGTGGTGCACAATTGGCCTGGGTTTGTCTGGGGTAGGCTGTCATTGTAAATATGATTTTTTTCTTAACTGACTTGCATAGTTAAATAAAATAAACATCTATAAGTACATAAAGTGGTGTTTGACATTGTCATGGTATCTATAATGAAAAGTCTATGAGGATTTGTTTTTGTGGACACTACGGGACCACAGATGATGTGAAACAATGGTGCTTGTTTTCTGACAACAATGTTCACATCTTTATTGTATTAAAGCTCTGTGACTGGATGCATGTGAAGAAGGGAATGTGGATGGGGACATTTCTTCAATATTATCTTTTTGTGAACCTATTGCTAACCTTTTGTCACTACTACCCTGTTTTTCACTGTCATATTTCAAAGCTATTTTCTTGATGCTTTTACCCATCGAAATATCTCCCCCTAAATGAATCAGTGTCTCATTTATAGGGACATATCTTTTGATAGACTATGAGAAGACATTAGACAGTAACTCCCCTTTATTGGTGCAGCAATTCTCAGGTGAATGTACCCATCTTTTTAAAACCTGAAAATAGATGATTTATCTCTTTAAGTGGGCCAATGAGGTTTTGAGAATCCACTGTAGAGGTTTCTGTGCTGGATCCACCCCTTGCCCTGACTATTAAAATGGATCCTGAAAAGTTAAACATATTGGCACATTGTGCTTCTTGGAGCCGCCTAGGTGCAACTAGAGCTTGAAGGAAAACAGATGGTTTGTCTGAGCTGGCCCATGTCCTCTTTTATTATTCCCATTCAACAGCACTGACAGACCCCTCAGTTTCTGCTATTCTCTATATGCACTATTTGCCAGTGCCCTAGGGTGCATGCTTTGGTCAAATGTAGTGCAGTAAAAAGGTAATTGGGTGCCAGTTCAGATTCACACTGAGCCATTAGAAGCTGTTATCTAACATTTCAGTGTTTTGAAGTGCTGCTGCCTTATTTTGGGAACAGATGGGGACCTACCATAGTGTGGGCATCTACACTAAATGGATGAATTCCAACTGAACTGCAGTCTAGTGAGACTAAGGCGTTGGCACAGCAATCAAGTACATGGTGATATATTATACAGGGCTCTCCTGTCATGCTTCAATTCTGTACGTGTTTATTTCTTTTAAATATTTTTTTTATTATTAGTAATGTATAATAGTCTGTATACATAAAAAAGTACATTAATAGACAATGATAACATATGCTAGGGGATACAACAAATTACAGATTATACAAAGACCTTAAAGGAAACACACATTGATTGTTTTAACAGCTTTCGTATTAGAAGAATGTTGAATGGTCTTAATGTACTGCTCGAATTTACATTTATGAATATGAAATTTTGCCATTAGCACAATTAGATTTACGAGGTAAAATTGTTTTTCTTTATCTTTATTATGGTTAAGGAAACCGAGCAGCACATTCTCCCATAACAAACAAAAGTCATCAAGAATATGAACAATTATTGAACTATACATATCTTGCCATAATTTCTTTACATGTAGCCAATGCCAAAATAAATGCAAAACTGTTTCTGGTTGCTCAACAAAAAAAAGTACAGTTAAAGTTAATGTCTTTTTTGAGTTTCTTCAGGTAATGATTCGCAGGGTAATACTTATGGATCATTCTGAAAGAGAGAGAGAGAGATCTCTTTGACCTTGTTAACAAGCAGGTTTTTGTGTGGTAATAACCAGACTTTCTTCCAACAGATATTAGTGACCAATGGATTCCAGTAAGTTGTGACATAAGGAATGGATACAATATCCCTTTAAAATAAAGCATGTAAAGATCTGTTGTTCTGAGGAAGCAAGGAGAAGCATATTTTTCCTATTGGAGAGTCAACTGGATCAAGCGAGGGTAGGTCAAGAAGGTTCCAGATGGAAAAAGACTATGGCGAACTCTCTAGGTGTTACAGGGATATTGTAACGAGATAAAACTTCCTCATAATTGAGGAACAATCCTTCTGCAATAAAAAAGTTGACTCATGAGCAGGATATGATTATTAAACCAGTTCTTATAAAAAAAGACTTGTTCCAAATTAAATACCTATGTGGGGAAAAATAATGTTTATATATTAATGACCACGCTAAGAATACTTGTCTATGAAAAGCAGATAATTTTGCAGGAATCTTATCAATGTTATAGTTACAAAGTAACATAAAATTGAGGCCACCAAAACGGGAGAAGATATAATGAGGGATGAAATTCCAATTGAAGTTGGATTCTTAAAAAAAATGTTTAGCCCAATTTATCTTAAAAGTATTATTCAAAGTAGGAAAATCTAAACAATTGAGACAACTATATTCATATGAGTTCATAACGACATATTTCCTAATATAATGTGTACGATTTTTCCAGATGAAGTTGAAAAGCACCTGGTCAACAGCTTTACCTATTTTATTGTCAAAATATAGGGACTGGGCTGCATAAGCAATACCCGACCTTTCAAGGATAAATCCCTCTGCAACCAATGGTTCAACTTCTTTTTAGTTTTTTCAATAATAGGTATAAAATTTAATGAGCATCTTTCCTGTTGATCCTTAGATATAGTAATCCCAAGGTATGTTACTTTTTCCTTGACTGGAATATTGCATATAGAGGGTATCACACAGTCTTTAACAGCACACTTATCAAGGTTTAGGCAAAGACTAGATGCTTTGGAAAAAATATTTATCACATCGACTGCTCTAGGAATCTGGTCAGCATCTTTCAAAAAAGAGGGCGGTGTCATCTGCAAGTTGACTTATGATAATATCTCTGTCAGCAATAGAGATCCCTTTTATATCAGTGGATTTAGCAGAGCTTGTAAGAAGTTGGGTTGCAAGCAGGAAGAGGTAAGGCGAAATTGGGCAACCTTGCCTAATTCCTCTTTTCAAATCAAATCTAATAGAAGTGCCATGCTTTAATTTAATTGAACTGTTCCCATTGATATAAACAGTTTTAATAGTATTACAAAATAATTCCCCAAAACCAAATTTCTTAAGGGAGAGAAATAGAAACTCATGTTCCACTGTATCAAAGGCTTTATAAAAGTCTAAGAAGACAATAAAACTATCTCCGAAGATTAAATCAGAATAGTCAATAAGGTCTAACACCAGTCGGATATTATTAGATATACGTCTATTCCTCATGAAGCCAGATTGGGTCTCTTCTATAATTGAGTCCAATACTGCCTTCATTCTTTTTGCAAATATAGAGGCTAATATTTTGTAGTCATTATTGAGCAGACAGATTGGACGCCAATTATTGAGTAGAAGCAAGTCTTTCTTGGGCTTAGGTATTAATGTAATCAGGCCTTGAGTCAAACTGGGAGGGAGAGCATTATTTGTAATGCTTTCAGAAAAGACCTCCAACAGAAATGGGGCCAACTGTTGAGAAAACGTTTTGTAAAACTCAACAGATATACCATCAGTCCCAGGGGACTTATTATTTTTAAGGTGTTCAATAGAATAACACTGTTCCCTCTCAGCCTCCCCAATTGATTTCACATCCCCCAGAGAGTAAAAAAAAGAGTTGAGGAAACCTCACAATACTTAGAACTATACAAATTCCTGTAGAAGTTGCAACTAAAGTAAGAGATTAATTTGGGATCATCTGTGATGAGACCATTAATATTTAATTCTTTAATTTTATTATTTTTAGAGTGGTATTTTTCTAACCTGAAAAAATAAGATTCATTTTGTTCACCCTCCTCTAGCCACTTCTTCCTAGATCTGACAAAGGCTCCATCTGCTTTCAGTTTATACATATCATCCAACTTGTAGCTCAAACAAAACAGATTTGTCCTCCTCTGAGAAACTTTCATCAGGCTTTTGAACAAGAGAGGTGATCTTTGTAATTACACTTTCTTCTTCAGCTCTCCTTTTCTTGGCAAGAAAACTCCCATATTTTCTTAAATATTTTCCAACCTCATATTTAAAAAGCTCCCAGTTATTACTGTATGAATTGTCATTTATAGCTTTGTTCCAAAAGTGTGTAATTAAATAGTTTTTCTCCATCTTGACCAACTCATGTTTTAATATAGATCTATTGAGCTTCCAGTAGGATGCTCTGCCAAGGCCATTATCAGAGAGAAACAGTTTCATGTCAATATAAATAGCTCTATGATCAGTAAGGGGAGTGGCCAGGATGTTAACAGAAATACCCTGTTTATCAAAACATTTAGTCACCAGACAAAAATCTATGCGTGATTGTCTGGAGCATGCCTTATTACTCCATGTGAAAGACTTGTCATTAGGAAACTTTACTCTCCAAATATCTATAATATCAAACCTTTCCATGAACTGCCTCAAACTTGTATTCATAGAAGTGGACTGTCCCGGAGGCCATCTATCAATTAAATTATTCAAAGAAATCAGTAAAGCATTCGGGAACTTGGTTAGCCAATGGAGAATACGCTTTTCTAAGATTCAAGTAAGTGATCATTTTCAAGTTTGGAATTGTAACCATAAATGTTGGTAATAATAACGATGATGTTGTTACAGTTGATAACAAGACAAAGAAAGTGACCAGAAGGGTCGCAGTCGGAGTGCAAATGCTTCCATTGAAATGATTCTTTAGAGTGGTCACTCCAGCAGAGCGTTCAGAACCATGAGAGAGCCAATCATCATTACCCCACTGAGATCTCTAGAAGTTGACGTCGGTAGCAACTGAATGAGACTCTTTAAAAAAAAACTAAATCTGTTTTTAAGCTGTTTGGCAAATAAAAATAAGGCTTTGCACTTTACATTATTTCTTAACCCCGGGCATTGAGTGAAACTATAGACAACGACAAAATGGAATATAGAACAAAGTACAATGAGCTAAACAACAATCGCAAATTGAAAAAAAAAAGAAAGGAAACCAGCGTTGCACACCATATAGATATAAATGATGGAGTGAGAATAGTTCAGCATAACTAAGCTAACTGCCAGAACAAGAAACAACAAAGAGCTTGCTCACTGCCTATACTGCAGGTAAAAATATCAGAAGTGAGAGAACAAATGAAATAGTAAATATCCATTACTCCAGTAGTCCTGTGCAGTTAGAACGAAGGTTAAATCTCCTTAGAGCCGGGAGTGGGATCTGCTCACATCAGAGGTAGCTATTTAGGTAGCCTATGTTGACCACCAGGCACAGTCTATGACAGTTCTCAAGGAGGAAGGTTGATTTCGGATGCGCGCCCACCGATGAAGTAAGCCACTTTCCCTTCTTTTTGTGCTTTTTCCACAGCTGGCCATAGTTTCTCTCTCCTTTCTCTGTCTGCTTTCGAGAGGTCTTCAGCAAACCGCAGATTGTTTTCATGTAGGAAAGTAGATTTCTTGGCTGCTTTCCAAATGGCATCCCTGTAGATCCGTGATGTGAATGATTTAAAAAAATATATATTTTTTTTATTAATATCAAATCAATACAGGAAGTACATGTGGGAACACAAGTATATATAAATAATATACAACGGACAATTGGGCTAGGGGGTACAATATCACATTACACAAGGACCTTAAGGGACATACATACACTTATTATTCTAACAGCTTTTTTGTTAGTAGAGTATTTCATTGTCTTAAAATACAGTTCAATTTATTTTTGTAAGGTAAGAAAATGTGGTGTTTTGTTTGTAAATTTACATTTGTGAATATAAAATTTGGCCAAAAGAATAATGAAATGAATTACATGAAATTGTTTCAGCATATTTCTATCGTAGGTAAAGAATCCAAGCAATACATTTCTCCACAATCTTCATGAATGTGTTAAATTATAAATCTACTGATGTCTTGCCACAGTTTTCTTACATGAATACAATGCCAAAAAATGTGCAACACTGTTTCTGGGTGGTCATTACAAAAGGAACAATTTGAGTTTATGTTTTCCTTAAACTTCTTCATATAGTGGTTGGCAGGATAATATTTATGAATAATTTTAAAGGAAACTTCCTTAATTTTGTTAACAAGTAGGTATGTGTATGGCAACATCCAAACTTTTTTCCAACAGATATTATCAATAAATCCATTCCAATAAGGCATGACATAAGGTATAGATACAACATCCTGCTGAAACAAGGTTCATATCGCTCTGTTGTTGAATGGACCAAAAGATAAACAAATCTTTCCCACTGATGAGTCAACAGGGTCAATGGAAGGTAGGCTCTGAGGGTCAGGTCTTGACACGTTCCTGAATAATAAAGCAACACTTGAGGGAATGGCATCTAAAACAATTGCAAAATCTTTAGGTGTTACAGGGACCTTGTAAAGTGATAAGAATTCCTTATAACTAAGTAAAAGACCCTCTGCATTTACCAGTTGGCTCACCAATAGCATATTACTTCGGAACCAATATTCTATAAACAAATAAGTATTTTTATACAATACATCCCGATTTATTCCATATCTGTGTGGAGAAAAATTATGCTTATAAATTAAGGACCATGACAAGAAAACTGCCAATGAAAAGCAGAAAGTTTCACTGGAACTTTGTCAATATTATAATTGCAAACCAACAGTTAAGGCCACCAAAAGTAGAGAAGACATGATGAGGAATAAAATTCCACATAGAAGTGGGTCTTCTTAGGAATTGTTTTATCCAATTGATCTTAAAAGTATTATTTAAGGTAGTAAAGTCCAGAAAATTCAGCCCACCATACTCATAAGTGTTCATTACAACAGTTTTCCTAATGTAATGGGTACGGTTTCTCCACAGAAAGTTGAAAAGCATCTGGTCTATTTTTCCGTCAAGATATAAAGATAGAGCGCCATATGTTAGTCTAGAGATACCTTCATCCTTGGTTATTAGGAGTATTCCTTTTAAAGATAAGTCCCTCTGTAGCCATCGATTTAGCTTCTTCTGGGTTTTTTTAATAAGAGGGTTAAAATTTAGTAAGCCTCTAGACTTCTGATCCTTTGTAATGGTTATGCCTAAATATGTAAGTTCTTCTTTCACTGGAATATCATCATATGAAGATGTCACACAATCTTTGACAGCCATGAGTTCACATTTATTAATGTTAAGATATAGACCAGACGCTTTGGAAAAGGATTGTATCACATTGATCGATATGTGAATTTGGTTAGCGTCTTTCAGAAAAACTGTAGTATCGTCAGCCAGCTGACTTATAATAATTTCTTTACCAGCTATGGAAATACCTTGTACAGGACTATTATTTAAAGAATTTGTAAGAAGTTGGGTGATAAAAACAGGTACGGAGAGATAGGACAACCTTGCCTAATTCCTCTCTTTAACTCAAATCTAGGTGTGGTGCCATATTTCAATTTGATAGAGCTGTTACCATTTGAATAGAGAGTCTTAATAGCCTTACAGAAAAAATCCCCAAAACCAAATCTCTCAAGGGAGTGGAAAAGGAACTGATGCTCCACTGTGTCAAATGCTTTATAAAAATCTACAAATAATATGAAGCTATCCTTGGTTATTAGGTCTAAGTAGTCAAGTATGTCTAATACTAGTCTGATATTGTTAGAAATATGTCTGTTCCTCATAAAGCCAGACTGTGTTTCATCAATGATTGCATCCATGACTTCTTTAATTATTTTTGTAAGTAGTAAGGCTAATATCTTATAGTCATTATTAAGAAGACAAATTGGATGCCAGTTATCGATGAGCAGCACTTCTTTTTTAGGCTTAGGTATCAGTGTTATTCACCCCTGACTCATTGTAGGAGGGAGAACATTGTTTTTAATACTCTCTAAAAAGACTTCAAATAGGAAGGGAGCTACTTGTTCATAAAATAATTTGTAAATTCTGATGTAATTCCATCAACACCTGGTGATTTATTGTTCTTTAGATGTTTGAAAGACACTATAATCTCTTCAACTTTGATGGGTTCATCACACTCTTTAGATTCTATATCACTGATAGAGTGAACATTATTCAGTGAGTTAAAAACACATCTGTGGATTCATGACAGTACATAGAGCTATACAATTTCCTGTAAAAATTGCTACAGCATTTAGCAATACATTTTTGGTCATCTGTAATAACACCATCAATGTTTAACTTATGGATAGTGTTATTTGTAGAGTGAAATTTCTCAAGTCTAAAGAAATAGGATGAACTCTGTTCTCCCTCCTCAGTAAATGTTTTCCTAGATCTAATAAAGGCTCCTTCTGCTTTTAATCTATATATACTATCCAGTTTATTTTGTAACTGAATCAGTTCCATCTTCTCCTCCCCCGAGAGGCCGGCTGGGGACCTCTGAGAAAGGGAAGTTATCTTAATGATCACCCTTTCTTCCTCAGCTCTTCTGGTCTTAGCAAGATTACTACTATATTTTCTAAGGTATTTGGACACCTCATATTTAAAGAGCTCCCAGTTCTTGCAATAAGATTTTTCTTCACAAGCCCTTTCCCAAAAGTGTGACTTAACTATATCACCTCAAACTTAACTATATCATTATTTAATAATGAGCTATTTAGCTTCCAGTAGGATGCTCTACCAAGGTTAAATATTTTGATATCAATGTAAATGGCCCTATGTTCTGTAAGGGGAGTTGTACAAATATTAGTAGTAACACACTCACTATCAATATATTTGGATATAAGGCAAAAATCTATTCTGGACTGTCTGGAACCTGTTTTGTTACTCCAAGTGAATGATCTGTCGGCCAGAAACCTCTCTCTCCAGAAAATTAACCCAAATGATGATTGGTTGGCCTACCTGGGGGCCATCTATCAGTTGAATTATCTATAGTAATGTTAAAGTCCCCTCCTATCAATAATAACGAATTCGGAAATTTAGATAACCAATTAAGTATATGTTTCTCTATAGATTCAAGCAACTCATCATTCTCATGTTTGGTGTTGTACCCGTAGAGGTTTACAGTAATGAGCGTAATGTCATTGTAACTGATCACAAGACAAATAAAGTGACCAAAGGGTCACATTCCGAGTGTAGAATATTACCACCAAAGGTATTTTTCATTGTAGTGACCCCAGCGGAGCGTTCAGATCCATGGGAAAGCCAAATATCGTTGCCCCACTGTGACCTCCAGAAGTTGGCATCAGCCGAAATTGAGTGAGACTCTTGAAAAAAGCAAAAATCTGTTCGAAATTGTATAGCAAATAAAAATAAGGCCTTGAGCTTCACATTGTTTTGTAACCCCCTAGCATTAATAGAAACTATAGACAAAGACAAAACAACAAAGATGATATAAAAGTATAAACTGTAGGATGAGTCAAAAACGTAGGAGCAGTGAACGTAGGCGATATGGAACAGAGATCTGCACCATTTAAGTCAACTTAAAGTTAAATAGCTTATACCATAAACTCTGAGCTAGATGTTATCCGGCTTTTGAAATTCAACTCAACAGAAAATTATGTTCAAGACCAAACCAAGGGTTCTCTGTAGTAAGAGACACTAAAAACCCGCTTTAGTGTAATCAGTAACTATTCTGAGAAATAAAATACTAAATAATAATTTAAATAAAAGGGTACCTACTATTTTAAGTGCATATGAAAACTGATCATAATTTTTTTTAATAAAAACTGTTTTACATATACACATTCCTAAGACCTTTTTCACTTTGAAATAAGTATTAATAACTAAATAGAACAATAACCGTGTAAAGTCAGAGCAGACCTGTATGCCCTTTAAAACAGTATCTTAGTTACTGTATACATAAAAAATAAATACAACTTTCAGTCTTCTTCGTAAGTTTGTAAACAAAATAGGCCTTCTGGTCTGGTCATACAAGAACAAACTAATAAATTGAGGTACCTGAGTATTCTGAAAAATAGTCACCTGATGCTTGTTAGGTAACGTTAATCAATACAAGGAAAATGAGAATACTCTGGCTGAAACCATCAATCTGTTCCTTCTGGTGAGATTCTATGGAGGAATATGGATTTCCGAACAGTTGATGAAGCCTCGTCCTCCGACGAAGTAAGCAGCCTTTCCCTCATTTTGTGCTTTATTGGTCGTTGGCCACAACTTGTTCCTTCTTTTTATGTCCTCCGGGCTGAGATGCTCGGCGAAATGCAGACCATGGCTCTGAAGGAAGGCATTCTTCCTAGCAGCTTTCCAGACAGCATTCCTGTAGAATCTGGCAGTGAAGAGGATGATGATACCCCTTGGTCTTGAATCGTTTTGCTGTTGCTTCTGGCCGAGGCGATGCACAACGTCGATGGTATCACCAACTTTGTTCTTCTCTGCAGGCATAACTTCTTGGCATATGCGGATAGCCTCTCCTTGCACATCCTCATTCTCCACCTCTGGCACGCCGTAGAGTCTCAGGTTCCATCTTCTTGTGTATTGTTCCAGATCAGTGAGACGTCTATGGTAGACATTGTTATTCTTTTCCACACTTTTTTCAACTTTGGTCACTCTCATTTTCACATCCTTGATCTCACCACATGAGAACATCACAGTATTTTTCAAGCCTTCGATAACCATGGTCTTCGAGCCTACCATTTTCTCAATAGCGTCAGACCTGGAGTTGATGAGTAAGGAGAGGGTAGCCACGATGTCAGAGTTCATGTTGGGTTTTTTGGAGGGTGGAGGTTTGCACGCAGTAACCGGTCAACAGTATTCGAAAGCATGATATTATCCATAGGGCAAGCATAGTTATGGCAGTTGTCTATACGCATGTTTCTCTCTTGTTGATTAGAAATAGAACGGCTAGCTTCTTCCTTTATTTTTTTGTCACGACTTTGCATGGACATGCCAAAATAAATTATCAAATTACTATTCCAGGCACAGGAAAGTTCTTATATCTTGAACAAATAAAAACAGTAATAGTAATGACTGTAAACTTGTTTTTTCACAATCTTTCTGAAGTTTGGTGCGGAGCTCTGTAAAAAAAGCGTCATCTTGGCCTTCCTGAATGATTTTTAAATGTAGCTAGGCAGGCAATTAATTTGCTAGCTATCATACAGTTGGCATATATTAATAATTATATAGTTAATATAAGTAGACATGCAATAATTATTGACTGTAGTGCATATAAAGCACCCACAAGCTACCGGTGGCTGAAAACACAATCATCTCGGGATGAACAAGTGACAAGTTTCCGGGCAAGATTCCTTTCTCCCTCGCCCTGCAAGTGTATACTCGTGAGACGTCAAGATATGTCATCAGAAGTGTCCAGTTAATTTGAGGACTGAGGGGGATAGGGTATATCTTTTAAGTGTTTGGAAAGCAACCTATATGTGCATTCTAGCCAACAATGCGCAGCTGCGCGCTGTTGGCTACTATATAACGTAACCTTTCTTATGATGAGGAAACCATCAGTAGAGTTGAAAATGCATGGACACCCATATAACTTGCATTTTTTTATTAGGTACATGGTAATTTAACTGCAAAAGGTATTTTTATGTGAACTATGTCATCGCGCACAGCCTTTTATCTGTAACAAGTCAATTTGATTCAAAACCATCTCTGATGTAAAATGTTATTTTTATGCAGATTTTAGAATATTTGCATAAAAATCAGTCGCCAATTGGATGTTAACCTAGCTACTGTCAATGTTGCCATTACGGTACTTTGCTTTTGATAAAAGTGCCCATAATGATATGATTATGATATTGTTGTCAGCTGAACAGCAGTGATGCATCCATCTTCTCTCCCCTCCCTACAGTAGCAGCAGGTAGTTCCTCTTAATCTTGACCTTGAATGTTTTGTTGTAATACTGTTGGAAAAACACCTGGTCTAAGTTCTTTGAAGGTTACCAGAACATTTAATTAAGTTATGGGAGTTGTCTGGGATGCAAAAATTGTCACGTCCTGGCCATAGAGAGCCCTCTGGGTTCTCTATGGTGTTTTAGGTCAGGACGTGACTAAGGGGGGTTTTCTAGTTGTTTTGTTTCTATGTTGGTTTTGTGTATGGTTCCCAATTAGAGGCAGCTGTTTTTCGTTACCTCTAATTGGGGATCATACTTAGGTTGTTCTGTTTCCCACCTGTGTTTGTGGGATATTGTTTTGTAGCTAGTGCTGTTGAGTGCTACTTATTGTCCGATCAGTTATGTCTTTGTTGTTTTTGTATGTTTCACATTAATTAAATATGTGGAACTCTACGCACGCTGCGCCTTGGTCCATTTATTATAATGACGATCGTGACAAATATTGTTGTGGGGAAGCAGGTAGCCTAGTGGTTAAGAGCATTTGGGCTAGTAACTGAAAGGTTGCTGGTTCAACTCCCCAAGCCGATCGCCAACACTTTCTGATGACGCTTAAGTAGGAAATGCGTAAACATACATTTAGCATACATACCGAACTCTCTAGGGCAAAGAAGGCATCCATGACCTATAAAGTCAAATATAATTATGTTAATAGATTTGATATAAGGTTACAGCAGACCTGTAGTATTTCGAAAACATCAATAGCATTTGAGCGCAGGTCTGCTCAATAGTTTACCACAAGTCATCTGTAAAGAGAACATTACCTCATCTGGTACTTGGTTGGGCCCATTAAGGGCCTGAAAGCTGCTACAATAGAGATTGTGTGCCCTGAATTTCCTGACGAGGCTGCCAGGCACAGACACCCTCATGATCTACAGGAATTCTGTTTGAAAAGGGTATACAGTAGTTCGTTATTTCCCACAGCAGAACATCAGCATTAGATGATGCTTTGTCTCTCTCTACATTACCTGATGAACACAAATTATTAGAGGCATTTTCATTCAATAAGAGCAGACACGAAAAAAAGGGAAAGAACATAATCTCTGCCCCATTTGAACTGTTTGTCCAGTGCGCACATACTCCTCACCTGTTACACCTATTTGGGCAGCAGATAATCTAGCAGTTAGAGCGTAGGGCCAACAAGGTGAAAATCTGTGCCCTTGAGCAACACACTTAACCCTAATTGCTCCGAGGGGGATTTAGCGAGAGTGGGATATGCAAAATACATTTCCAATTCATACATGTGTATTAATACACACTTGTACATGTCTGAAATAAGACAAATATACGCATCCATCAAATTAGTATTATTATTACAACGCCAAACAGAATACCATCTCTAACCATGAGAAACAAACAGGTCTTTCTAATGGCCAATGATTAAAAAAGGCTGCACATTGTCCCCCCTGTCCTCTTAGCCCATCATCACCTTTGTAGGCTACCACCAACCCCACATGGATCGACAAGGCACAATCTCAGATTTGCCTGTTCCTTAGGTCCAGCATAATTTCAGAAATAAAATTGGTTGTATTTATTACGCAGAACCATCCATAACCTGTTTTTTTTGTTATTTATTTAACTAGGCAAGTCAGTTAAGAACAAATTATTATTTTCAATGACGGCCTAGGAACAGTGGGTTAACTGCCTTGTTCAGGGGCAGAATGACCAATTTTTACCTTGTCAGCTCGGGACTCGGTTACTAGTCCAACGCTCTAACCACTAGGCTACCTGCGTAATGGACAAATACATAATGAATACAGAAGGATAATTGTCATTCTACACTACTCAATATTTCTCTGCAATTTGACATTCATAGAGCAATTGATAAATATTATAATGCATGTGATAATGGATAGGCTACAGTAACAGGCTGTAATCAGTATGGGATTTGTGAAAGATACTGTACAGAGGGGGGATCAATTAATAGGCCTTATGCGGTAGGTTATACAGCTGTAAGCAATGATCGGAAGCTTTATCTGCTGGTAGGGTGGGTGTGTAAATGAGCTGAGGAGCAACACAAATTATTGCATTTGTCAAAAACATTTTGCTAGGTTCCCACTGTCAAAACATCGGAACAGTCAGAATGTCAGTTACTTGAAATGCACAGGCAGGCAGTATAAACTTCATAGGATGAATTGTATTGCAAGCAACAGGAACATCTACTGATGTGAGGCAGAATAGCTGCTCCAGCAAAGCGGTCAGTATAAAAGTAGCTAGCTTGCTAGTTAGCAATCTTATACTATTTTGTGCAGTGGTCTGTGATAGTGAACGTGTCCAGTTTTTCCACTATCTAGCTGCTAAAAATAACAATTTGTTTAGAAACATGTTCACAGAACTAGCTAGCCAAATCACAGTTAACTTCATTACAGCCTTGCAATGTGTCCCTGTCACTCACTGTTTCCATTATAACGTGCTACTTCTAGCTAGCTTATTCTATTTAGATTAAATTATAGCATGTTAGCTGGCCAGATAACATGTCTCTAACGTTGCTAGAATCGCCATTATCCTTGTTTTCTATATATCCATGTGACTGGTAAAAATGATTATTGAAAAAAACCTTGCTAGCTTGTTAGTTCGCCAGCTAACTTAGCAAGATGCCCAAAGTAGCCTGGTCGTATGTTATAAACCGCGCTCCCTTTTAGATACATAGGCTATTATAATTTCAAGTTTTTGCTCTAAGTAATAGGCCCAATTAAATGAGAGATGCTCATGGTAATTTGTTGTATGGCTACTTCGGGAATATGAACTCAGAACAGAAAAGGTGCAATGGTTATGATGTATTTTGTTTATAAATGAAATTATCAAGGCTACTCAAGAAATGTAACATTACATATTCAGACGTAGACAAACCAATGTAAACGGTGAACCGTCTGTTCAACCGTTAAACTGCGTTAAGGATCGCATAGAGCAATATATTTAAATAACATTACTGGTAGCTTATCTATTTGCTACTGTGGAATGGGTCCAAATACGAATGGTAGTCTTTCTTAACTTGTTGTAGGCCTATAGGCTATTTTGTGAGTATGAAACCATCACAGTCAGCAAAGGTGAGGAATGTATTCTGCAATGATCATGGACATGAAATAAATAATCGGAAATAGATTTCTAATTATTTTATAATGCAAAGATTTTTGATCTTATCACTAACAGCATATGATTGCATCTTGGTATTCTATTTAGCTACCTGTTTGTTTGTTATGAATAAGTCATCATATAGTCATCATTTGCACACGGCTACTTTTGCCTTCTTGCAATACAATACTTCTACCGCAAGAAACTGTGCGTAGGCATAGTCTAAGGTTTTCAGAAATGCGCGTGCGCAACTGTCCGGCTCTTCATTGAGGGGGTTCGATTAATCTGGTCCTGCGGTACACTGAGCTATCGCCTGTCACTTCATTGGGCGAAAGCGTGGAGGGAGGAGCGCTTTATCTAATTAACACTAATCTGCACCGCTCGGTCATGTTGTCAACAAGGCAGCATATAGTGCATTGTCCAGAAACATACAACATCTATTTTACATTAAATAAACTAGTTTTCATTGGGAAGGCACATAAAGCATTTTTACCAAAAGCAATCACTTGTGCATGTGAAAACACCGAATCCTATGGAAGTCTAGAGAGGACATCAGAATAAATAAAATATATCCCTCTTTATGTGAGATCCATCTTATTTGTCTCATGATCACAAGATAATCAAAAGTACCACGCATCATCCATTAATTTGTTCAGATGCACGATTAACCACCTCATCACGGAGCCCTGTGGCTAGGCTGCCGTGCCGCCCAGTGGTGGAAAGTATTTAAGTATTTCAATACTTTAAAGTACTACTTAAATAGTTTTTTGGGGGTATCTGTACTTTACTATTTATATTTTTGACAACTTTTACTTTTACTCCGCTACATCCCTAAAGAAAATAATGTACTTTTTACTCCATTCATTTTCCCTGACACCCAAAAGTACTCATTACATTTTGTCTAATTCACGCACTTATCAAGAGAACATCCCTGGTCATCCCTACTGCCTCTGATCTGGCGGACTCACTAAACACAAATGTTTCCTTTGTAATTGATGCCTAAGTGTTGAAGTGTGCCCCTGGCTATCCGTAAATTAAAAAAAAACAAGAAAATCATGTCATCTGGTTGCTTAATATAAGGAATGTGAAATTATTCATACTTTTACTTTATATACTTAAGTATATTTATGCAATTACATTTACTTTTGATACATAAGTATATTTAAAACCAAATACTTTTAGAATTTTAATCAAGTAGTATTGGGGTGGCAGGGTAGCTAGAGCCGTTGGACTAGTAACCGAAAGGTTGCAAGTTCAAATCCCCGAGCTGACAAGGTACATATCTGTCTCTCTGACTTGGTCTTGCTGGAGGCAGGGCTTTCTTTTATAGAGCTCCATTTTTCTGGAATGGTCTGCCTATCCATGTGAGAGATGCAGACTGGGTATTGACCTTCAAGTCTTTACTGAAGACTCATCTCATCAGAAGGTCCTATGATTGAGTGTAGTCTGGCCCAGGGTTGCGAAGGTGGCTGGCTCCCCTCTCTCCACTGGGATTCTCTGCCTCTGACCCTATTACAGGGGCTAAGTCACAAGCTTTGTAGTGCTCTCCCCTGCAGTCCCTAGGAGGGGTGCATCATGCGTGCCAGTCTTCTTTTCGCTATACTCTACTTGAGTGTGCTGAGTCACTGACATGATGTTCCTGTCCGGTTTTGTGAACCCTCGGGCTTGTGCGGTAGAGGAGATCTTCACAGGCTAACATATAGGGGATTTTAGAAACACTTAAAACAAGGGGTGTGTTTTTTGTGTAGGCTTACCCTGGCGTGACGTTTTGATAACCGTGTAAATCTCTCTAGGACAAGGTGACTTTTATCAATATATTAATGTATTTACCCCACAAAATGAAATGCTAAGGTTAGCCTACACGAAACACAGCCCTTATTTTAAGTGTTTCTAAAATCCCCTATGGGAAAATGAATGGTGGAAAAAAGATTGGAACCATTTCCCTGTTTGACTGCTAGGTTTTATGGGTATTATGACACCTCCACTGTGGGGCTCTATTATGCCACTTTCAAAACAACTGGACAATCTGAAAAATACGAGGCCAAATCAGGACATCAGTGATCTTCAGGTCAGAAAGTCGGAGCTATAGAAAGAGGCCAGTATTAATAAGTGTCACATATCAGTTTGCAAACAATGTAAAGAATAATATATATCATTGAGCTAATAAAGCCGGATACAAACATGGTCTCTTTTTTGTTTTCTTAAGTAAGGCAGCTCCAAAATGCAGGTGTTTCAGCCTAGCTCAGTTCTTTCTGTGGTGGTTTGGGCAAGCCAGCAGAAAATACAGAGGGTTGCGTCGTAATTGGATCAGTGTTCTGTCACTCATGGGGACACTAAGTCACTGCAAAGTCTAAGAGGAGACCTCAAAAGTTCTAGCCCTTTGAGTGCTGCCATAGAGTTACTTTACAAGTGCCCATCCAAGAAGGCTCAAGGTCATTGGACACAGATACAATTATGTCAAATCACGTTATATGTACAGTAGCTTTGATTGGACTGATCATATCAATCAATCGTATTTATGAAGCCCTTCTTACATCAGCTGATGTCACAAAGTGCTGTACAGAAACCCAGCCTAAAACCCCAAACATCCGGTGAACAGATCAGGGTTCCATAGCCGCAGGCAGAACAGTTGAAACTGGAGCAGCAGCACGACCAGGTGGACTGGGGACAGCAAGTAGTCATCAGGCCAGGTAGTCCTGAGAGAGAGAGAGAGAGAGAGAGAGAGAGAGAGAGAGAGAGACAGAGACAGAGACAGAGAGAGAGAGAGAGAGAGAGAGAGAGAGAGAGAGTACTTAAATTCACACAGGAAACCGGCAGGATATAACCCCACCCACTTTGCCAAAGTACAGCCCCCACACCACTAGAGGGATATCTTCAACCACCAACTTACCATCCTGAGACAAGGCGAGTATAGCCCACGAAGATCTTCCCCACGGCACAACCCAAGGTTATAGATTAAACGTATCAGTGCTCAGTGGCCATTGGATATAAACATTACACTACAAGTTGGAAATCGCAAATTCAACAAGTGGTTTGGAAGGAATCAGTGACAGTGGTTGTGTGGTCCCAAATCGGGGATTAAGGGGCTCTTTTCCAAGTTTAAAATGATAAACATTCAACATTGGCCATGCTGTCAATGAAGCGTGATTTGTGCTGCGCTTAAAACAACTGTTAACTCGGAACTGTAAAAACTTGACTTCAGTGAGTTCAAGACAACTGGGAAGTCAGGAATAAATTAGCTCCGACTGGAAAAATAGGTTTTGAACGGTGAGCCAACTCGGAATTGTATATCTGGCTTCCAGTTGTTTTGAAAGCACCATAAATCCAGAGAATGCCAGACTTTGATGTCACCTTCATGTTCAAGTGAGCACAGCACAACAAGGTGAGTTCAAAAATGTATTGTATGCTGCTGCATAAATGATGTAATATGCCAGGGAGATATGTATACTGTAGCTGAGAAAGTAATACTAAGTGTATGTTGTGTAGTAAGATCTTAGTAGCCCATGTGCCTCAACCTGATAATTTGGTCTATTTACTCCTCATAATTTCGCTTACTGTTCTGACTTGGTTGTGCACATGTAGCCTATAACCTGTTTTAGAGAAATTTAATCATCAAATATTGTAAGAGCTTTCATTTTCTGTTCATATGCCCCCTTTATTTATCCTACGGTTTTGACTTGTTATACAGGGAGAACACTGTAAGAACAGCCCATGTTCCGAATTCTGTCGCTGTACATTTCAAAAGTGCTAAACAAATAGTTATATTGACTAACATTATGTCCGTTCTAGCTCGCTCATTAATGTCTTAATCGAAATTACGGATTTCCTCTTATTTGCTTGTCGTCCCCTTATGCAATAGTTTGTACATCTCAATTGTCATTAGAAACCACATTTGTTTAAGCAAGTCAGCCATATGTTTTTTTTAAAAGGCAGTAAATTAGGCTGAATGAACTGTTTTGCTCCCAGACAAGGCTCCGCTGATAGCCAGGTGGTGATGTTGGAATGTTGTTGAGGCAGCTTTATGTAGGCCCTAACAGTTTGTGGGCACCTTTTGGCACCATTACAGTGCAATTAATGTATTGTTTAGTGTTGTGTGGTGGCTTTGCTGGCATGCATCACATAATCTTTATTTTTTTGCCCCTCCAAGATTTACATGCTGAAATTGCCACTGAATGCGGCATATCTACGTGCTTAAAACCCCCTAGAGTCAATTGACGCACCACTGTGTCAATATAAGTAACATAATATAATCCCCATCAAAATCTGTAAATTTAAGATAGAGATATCTAGCATAAATGTATGTTTGTAGCGTCCGAACCGTTTGGGCTACAAACTAATGTGACCCCACTGTGCAAAGGGGAGATTCTACATTTTGCTCTACGTTTTGCCCACGTGTTACTGCACTCGTCTGAAGGTAACCAGTACCGGTTTAAAAAAAATGAATGGAAGTATGAAGGTAATTTTGTGCCTACCTGAAAAAAGGGGTTAAATACAGTAGGGCCTATGTGTAAAAGAATAATAATTAATAATAATATATATATATATATTTCCTGAGCAGCTTTCTTATATCTTCTAGATATAGGACAAACACTTCAAAAACTTTGCCATTTATGAATGTGTTATTTAGTGAGCTTCTCTAGGCAACAGTAGTAAAGACCCGGTTCCAAATCGAATGCAATCATTTTCAGCCGGTGCAAAACATGTCTACACGGGCGTCCGGGCGAGATTAATCGAGCCCCCTCATTGCTACCACTGTGAGTGCCTTGACAATTGTGATCAAAACACAAGCGAGTGCTGGTGGGTGCTGAGTCCACGTTGTCCCAAACCGAGAGGAAAACGGAGTTGTTTGTGCAAACACGAAGTCCTACGAGTGAAATTATACCCTTGACATATTTGGGATACCTTGGTTCAAGTACTGCAACTCTGTAAGTATTTCCTCAATGACAATTGCTCAAGATAGCGCAAGAAAGGATGCATACATACTAGCCGGCTGCACTGTTGGTCAGCGCTGGGGCTAGCGACTTCACACAGCTGCAAATCTCGGAACATTTTCTGATAGCACGTTGAGGGAAATGAGCAAGTATCATGTTTCCCCCAACGTGTTTTACCTACTATGCACAGTCTTAAAAAATATATATTGTTTTATTTTCTAGTGACATTTCGCTAGTTAGATATATACATCTAATGTCTGGGAAGACATGCCATTGAGTTAGCTACTGTAACTAGTTAACGTTATAACTACCCAGCTAGTTAATGTTGTCACTATTCAAGAGTCCCAGATTGTCACAAAACAAATGGAAAAACAGAGGATGACATGTACTTTGACGTTGGTTCGAGCTTTTGCATAGCTTGTTTAATGTATCAGTACTCTTGTGAAAGAAGAGTTACTATTTACATTGTCAACGCAAGTATTTTGATATTCAATTACGGGTCCTTACCATTTGGTGTAATTTAATATCAAAATACAGATCACGATGACCAATTTAAATTGGAAATTTTCTTTCTCTAACTAGCTAATTTATCAGGTGTGAATGTCAGAAAATAAAACAAGGCAGACAAAGCAAAATAAAGGCTCTTTTAGGTGCTCTGCATAAGCTCTCTTTCCTGGTTCGACACTCAACAGCTGAAAAACATCCTCATGGTGTTGCTGTTTCGGAATGACTGGTTTGGTGTGCAGTACTCGATGCAGCAGAGTGCAAAGACTAACAGGTACTGGTCCCTGCCTATGGGCAGCACAGATTTTAAATGAGGATCAAGTGTGTATGACATTTTGTTTTGTAATCAGTGTTACAAATGCCTCTTGTGTAAGGGCAATTGATGCTCAGATTTTTCGCTTAACAGTTTATGTCAAACAAAAAACTATTCTTGCAAAGTTAAACAAACCATACCACTCTGCACAAGGACTACATTTAACAATTTCCATGGAAATCTGCACTGTTCTTCAAGTAAATGTGTTTTTGTAAAATGTTCTGTGGAAATGGTTAAAAGTAGGCCTAGTCCTTGAATTTTGAAAGCATTCATTCCCTATCAACATGTTCTGGTTTTCCATGACCAAGGCTCCTCTCTCTGCTCCGAGAGGGTTGTTTTGGAATGGTCGCTTCATAAGTGTTGTAGCTGAAACCATGTCTGCCGTAGCTCAGGTTTTTGGCACTGAGTAAATCCAATCAAGCCATAATAGTTGGGATGTTCTCTCCGTCTCAGACTTGATGGGTAAGATGTCTGAGGATATTATTGCTGTTTTGTATCACGTCTTACACGCACCCACACACAGAATCTTTGAAGAGTCTTAATGTGGCTTATTCTTGGGTGTCTGAATCTCAGTCATATCTAACACCGTATCCCATGAAATGTTAATAACAGGTCGAGATGTGATCTTCTAGAAATATGACCGTCACCAGGTTATTTAGGCCATATGCTGAAGATGGTGCAGTCAATGGATTGTCTCATCAGTGATTTGAAGAAGCTGCTGTCATTGGTGTTGTGCAGTAACTGAGAACAGATGTTGAAGTGAAACATGAGCAGCTGAGTATTACCCTGCCCGTTCCCATCAGCCCACAGATCCATCTCTCTCCTCTCATTTCAACTCAATTTCACCCCCCTCTTTTCTATGCCACACCAGGGAGGAGGACAGTCTGAATCAAGTGCATATTGTGTCGCAGTCCTGTGGAATAGAGAAGGTTAATTTAGAACACTGATGATGAAAGAAACAAATCCAGAGGCTTCTACATTTAGCCTTGTCTGAAATAAATGCGCTTTACCCAGATAGACTGCAGAATTGAATGTCCTCTGGGCTTCTTTCTTCCTCATCCATTTGATGTGCTATGAAAATAATTTGGGTGTGGGTGGGCAGATTATTCTTTGCTGCCCCTATAAGAGGTTTGCAATGCATTTATCATGCTTCGTTTGTACAGTAGGCTAATAGCCAGTAGCCACATTGTTTACCAAATTCACAAATTAGTTCCATATAAATGCCATAAATCAAATTGCCTCTGGTCATTTCCATATTAAAGGACCCATGAGCACCAACTTGAAGTTCATAGGAGCATATCAAATGAAAGCTAAGAGTCTATATGTACATTTTTCGTACTAAAAATGAGGAATAAGCAAAGGCTTTGATTTCTGCTCAAACAGATGGAAAATGGGTCTTAGAAAACCTCTACCAGGAAAAAGTCTTAAAAAGTATTAGAAACACATCAAAACTCTGAAGTAAAAACCCTTGCCAACTAATATCAACACTTCTATTTAGTTTTGGATAAATGATTTGCCTTCTAAGTTTAAGAAACATTTTCTTGTGCCTGTTACCAGAAACTCACATATCTTTAAGATATTTTCACATTACTCTCCCGCATGAGGATAATGAAGTAACAAGTTAAGTTAGACCTATCAATTAGTTAATGTTTTTACTGGTATCAATTTTGTTTATGAATTTGTAAGTGACTTAAACTAGAAATTACGTTATCGAAACGGAATTTCCCGAAAAAATCTGTAACGGAATTTCTGCAATTGAATTGGCTACAATGGCAGGGCTCGACATTAATACTTGTCCTCTTGTCCGGGACAAGTAAAACAAATAGTTGGCCAAGAAGAATATAGATTTAAAGATGCGCTATGCAGAAATCGCTCTGCCATTTCCTTGTTGTAATATTTCGCCTAATTTCAGTTTATTTGACAAAACAATAAGTCATTGTGTAGAGAATCATTGTACCATCTAAACGGCTGTGAAATATTGTTTCCATAACCAGCTGTTTTTTAACCTTGATGTAAAAAAAGAAAGTAAGACTCACAAACACAACTTCAGAACTGGAAGCGTAGAAATAGTACACATAGAACATATCCACTGCTTCTTAGACTTGCTTTCAATGGGAATGAAAGATCTATAACTCACATTTCTATGTGAATTTGGTCAGATCCGCCCAAAAAGTTACATATTGTAGCTTTAAGATCAAATCCAATAAAATGTTATTTGTCACATGGGCCGAATACAAAGGGATACCTTACGAATACCTTACAGTAAAATGCTTACTTACAAGCCCTTAACACTTTTTTTTCTTAACTGCATAGTTGGTTAAGTAAAAAAATTAATTAAAGAGCAGCAGTAAAATAAGGCTATATACAGGGGGTACCGGTACAGAGGTGTCTAGTCCCAGGGTCCTTAGCCTGTCTGAATGGACAAGTTAAAAAAAAAATATATATATATATATATATATATATATAAATAAATAATATTTATGCAAGGCTATTTTTAAATCTTGAACAGGATTACCTATTTTGGATGCAATTTGAATGGAATTGATGGAGAGAGAGTGCTCGCTTGTGCACTGATTTTTAAAGCAACTATATAGGAGTCAAAAAGAAAAGAGGACCAAGGAACTCTTCATATAATTGAACAAATGGCATTTTAATAAAGGCATTTTAATTAATGGTAACCACGTTTAAAAACTGACGCGTTTTGGCTGCATGGCCTTCGTCAGGGAGTACAACGATATGATAATACAATGTCCTCTTTTGTACAGTGGTTACATAATTCATTGGACAACACCTAGTAAGCAATACTATACACATTAAAAAGTGAAATACTGTAGATATGTTATCAAAAATGCATCTCAAGGCTAGAAGCATCAGAACCCCTGGAAAGGTAGTTGTAACCTTGAATATAACTGGGCAAAGTGTTTAAGATGGTCCCCTTTTCTAATTGAGGCCGGAACATTATCAATACTCATAGCTTGTAGGGAGGCAGGGTTGCCATGGTGTAAGGACTTGTAGTCCCTTGCCATGGGGTAGTCTTCATTGCCTACCCGCATGGCGTACTTATGTTCCGCTAAGAGGTCTTGAAGGTGTCTTTGTCCGCCCAATGTAGAACACCTTGCACTGTGGACATTCCAATCTGTAGATGACATGAGTGGCTTTGCAGTTAATGAAATGCTTGACTTGGTACTCCATTTTAGAAGCTGTGTCAACAAAATACTTTTTCTGTGCAATATTTCTGCAATGGTTGCACTAAATGCATTTGAAAGAGCCCCTGGGTTTGTGGTCAAGCCAAGTTTTTTTTGAGTCACCAGGAAGATGGCTGTGGACTAATTTGCCGTAAAGCTTATGACTGGTGGCTCTGGGAAGACTTTGCGTAGTAGCGTATCACTTTGGATGATTCCCCAATTCTTTAAAATTATTATTTTAATGTTCTCTGCTTCAGTGCTATATTTTGTAAGAAAGTACCCTCTCTCTGATACATCACAAGGCGCTCCCCTTCACAAGTTCTCTCTGTCAGTTCATCTGGCCATTCTACCTGCATCATTCAGGACCTGTGCACTGTAGCCCCGATAATCAAGAAGTGATTCTCCAATTCAGCAGATATGACACTGTAGTCTGTTTCCTGATCGCAAATTCTGCGGACTCTTTTGAATTGGCCATATAGAATGTTCTCTTTTAGCTTTTTGCCCTCAGAATAGTATTCCCAAATGTAGGCTTCCTAAAGATTGTGTGCAAACAACCTTTTTGTCATTTCTACTGATGTCAAGGTCCAAAAAATGAATGTTATCCTTGTTGTACTCCATAGTTAGTTTGATTTTAGGGTTAATGTATTTGTGGAAGGAAATAAGAACAGGCAAACATCATCAATATAGCGTCCCCCACCATATAATCCGGTCAAATAACTGTTTTTTTAGAAGGATCCAAAATGAAGTAATTTTCCCATTTACCTAAGTCCACACCAGCGTTGGAAGGGCTATAGCAAGCTCCCATGGCACATCCTATTACTAAATATGGTCCTGAATAGGGTTGCAGAATTCAGGGAACTTTCAATAAATTCCTTGGTTTTCTATAAATCCTGGTTCGAGGACCCAGATTCCCTGCTTATTCCCTCTTGATTCTGGGAATCCTCCAACCGGGATTTCGGGCAAAGCAGGGAATTTATTGAAAGTTCCTTGAATTTTGCAACACTAGTCCTGAAAGATGTATGTTGTTATTATTAAGAGTCCATTCATTCTGTGGGAGGTGTCTCAGTCTCAGGCTGGGTACTCAAGAAATGGTGCTTAGCTGCCAATTCTTGTTCAATGGTGGTGTGTAGAGACTCCACATCCATGGTGACTAAAACGGAAGCCGTATCTATATTGTTCAATTCCTTAATTTTGTTCAACACGTCTGTGGTATCTTGAAGATTTCTTAATGTGTATAGTATTGCTTACTAGGTTTTGTCCAATGAATTCTGTAACCACTCCCTTTTCAAATCAGGGTTGATTGGAAAAAACTGTTCAAAAGAGGACGTTGTATTATCATATCTTTGTACTCCCTGATGAAGGCCCTGCAGCCAAAACGCGTCAGTTTTTTTTACTTTGTTACCATTGAACATGCCATACAAATAAAGGCATTTGAATTAATTATATGAGTGCCTTGGTCCTCCTTTTTTTTGATGACCAATATACCCCTTTTACCAAACAGCACCTTCCGTCTACCAAAATCTACTATTGTGTACCTTCTTTTATTTCTATTGCTATAGGAGTGTTTTAGAACTCTGCAGCTACAAAAAAAGAAACGTTACAATGAAAAAATTAGGTGACCCCCAAAAGCCAGATAGAGATGTGTAAATCAGACACGCATTCAGTCTTTTATATTACTGTAGCATAGGCTATGCTGTCACAATAAAAAATAGTTACCATGAGATGATAGGTCGACATACTGAGATGGGCTGAGCGTTGATGATTCATCATGCAGTGACCAAAAAGAAGGCCCTAGTGAATCCACATTTAGACATCACATACAATTTAACAGTTCAATTTCACGTCATGCTGTTGGTATAAATAATTAATTATAATTTACCGGTTTCTGTTATTTATGCTGGGAAAAGGGAGTGGTTTTGGGCGGTAAATCTCGGTAATCGGGTTCCCGCCATTAAACCTTCATTTTATTAAGTAAATAATCAAAAGTACACTACACCAAGCAAGCAGCCCTGTCCTTCTCACTTTCTCACTTAGTTAATGTTAGCTGGCTGGCTAACTAGCCAGCTAGGTAGTTAGCTTAGCTAGCAATCTGTACTACTTATGTGTAAACACTGGACTGGCACCAAAGTGAACACTCGTCCTTGATGCAAAAATAATACTGTTACTGTCTGGGCCAATTATTTTAGCTAGCGGGCTTATGTAGTTAGTTTTCCAAAATATGTAATCTGCAAAAAGCAAGACAATTGGTGCAGAGCTATCATTCAGGCCATGTGCTTGCATTCATGATACGCTAACTAGCTAATGTTAGCTAGCTAGTTAAATTAGAACGTGTGACTCAAACCAGTGTGGTAACCATTTGCCTGCATAAATGTTTTCAGTCATCAGCGCATGCCATTTGCAATTAATCTATACTCAATACAAAATGTATTGGCTAACAGTGTAGTGGACATATGTATGGCTTCTGTGTGTCGTGGAAGTTCTACACAGAGACACTCGAAGTCAATCTTAAATGAATAATTGTTTATTATTAGCATGCCGGTACCGGTCTGAAGTGAGCTCCCCTGGGGCAGTTCCGTTAGTTCTCTTATATAGTTATATTTGCATGATTTAGCTTATTCATAATTCATTCATCATTAACGTTTGGTTCATGCATGTGAGTTTTGTATTTACTGTTGTATTTATAGAGGATATAGTTCCTTTTTGGTGGATATCCTGTAACGTAAAAATTAAATGTTCTTAAAAATTTTAAGAAATCATCATGTGGAGTATCTGTAGCACAATTTGTATAAAAAAGGTATGTTTTTCATTCCACCTCTAAAGAAAAAACGATTTCGGTAATCGTTGACTTTTGCCTTCATAAAATCGGTATTGGACCCAAAAATCCCATATTGGTCGGGCTCGCTCTCTCTCTCTCTCACACACGTTTGTTGTACTATCCTTGTGGGGACCAAACAATTGATTCCCATTCAAAATCCTATTTTCCCTAACTCCTAAACCTAGCCCCTAACTGTAATCCTAACCCTCCTACGCCTAAAAAAGTATTTGTCCTTGTGTGGACCGTCAAAATGTCCCCACTTGTCCGAATCTTCATTGTTTTACAATCCTTCTGGTCCTCACAAGTATAGTAAAACCAAACCCCACACACACCTTTCTAAACCGCTTTTAGGAATAGACTGGGATAAGAGCATTTTTGCTTATACAGCACATCACTTTTTTCTCACATATGTATTAATGAAGGCATTATCCTAAATATAAAAAGTGTTTTCCTTTAAGCTGATGTTTCATTACAAATCCAGCTGTGTTTGTAATCCCCATCAGGGATGCGTTGCCCAGCCTGCCTGACACCGCAGGACTCCACAAACACTTTTGAGGACAAATTAAATATTTGAGGGAACCACAACATCATCTAGGCCAGTTGTTGCATTCAAATGAACACACAAATGGCTGTTAAGTTGCTGTAAAACTGTCCTCAAGTTGCCTGTAACTGAGTGGACTGGAGATTCCTTGGAAAGATGGTTTGGCCCGTAGAGCCTGAGGCCTCCTGTATCACTCCATCAAGACCCCACCTGTCAGTAACGGGTGTGGCTGAAATGGCTGAATCCACTAATTTGCAGGGTTTTTCCATAAATAGACACACCATATGTTTGAATAAAATCAACTATACTTTATAAAAAAATACCTGTTCCCGACCCTCCTTTCCAGTAATAGGCTACACAAGCGGTCGGCAACCTTTTCCTTTTGGAGTGCCAAGTTATCGTACCATTTCAACTGATCTGCGTGCAAGTTTATGATTTTCATATGCACAGTTTAATTTTGTTTATAATAGTCTATCTCAAAATCAATGTCATGTGGTTAATCAGAATGATAGAAATCTAAAAGTAACTTCTATTGCCAACATGTAAATATTGCCTACATAAAGCCCACAAATAAAAACAATGCAGCCCGCAGGTAGAAAATATCCTGATCACATTGGCTATGCATGGCCTGTCTGCAAGGAACTTGAAACATTGTATCAACTATTAACTTGGTCTGGCCTGAAGGTCTTGCTAGCAAACTTACGATATTCTGGGCCCTCAGTTTTCCTTGCCAGTGAACTCTGGACAGGCAGACACAGCTGTAGGCTATTTGCGCAAGGGATAGGCCTTGCGCAAATCAGGTAGGCCTTTTTTTATGAGGTGTCCACCGGATCAGAGCATGACACTTTTTTTTTTTTTTCTCCCGCTTTTAGCTGAGTGGTTATGGGAAGGGAGAGAGCTGGAAAGATGTTTCAAATAGGCTACATTGAGGAACTACAGTCATTCTCAATGGATGTAAAAACAGCCGGCCTGCCTATTTACTATGTGAGTTTTTACACTCGTAACTTCAGTCAGAACATAACCTTATATTTTTTTTAAAAGAGGGTTGTGTCAGCCTCTGTCTCTTTCCCTTTGTCTCATGCTGTGCTAACCATCTGCTGGAGCAGAGGTTTTCAAAGTGCTTAAAGTAATCAATGTGGCTTACTTTTAATTATCCCTAATAAAATCACCTAGCTTCTCCATTCAGGTTGAGATAATGATACTCATAATGTGATCGCGGATCTAAATTGAAAATGTTATCAAGGAAGGTTCTGATGAATAAAGGGGCATAGCTTGTATTCTAGTTGTTAGGTCAAGGTTCGAATATCAGATATCTATGATGACATTTTTGTTACCCATAATAACAAAGAAATAAGTCATTTTATCTTCCTTTTTGGAGTAATACCTAGACTATACAGTGCATTCGGAAAGTATCCAGACCCCTTCCCTTTTTCAACATTTTAATTTAATATTTCAGTTTTTTATTTAATACATTTGCAGAAATGTCTAAACCTGTTTTTGTTTTGTCAGTATGGGGTATTGTGTGTAGATTGATGAGGGGGGAAAAAACAATTTAATCCTTTTTAGATAAGGCTGTAACGTAACAAAATTTGGAAAAAGTCTAGGCGTCTGAATATTTGCCGAATGCACTGTACACATGGTTGCCATTGATAGCATACATCTGCTTGTTTGGTTGATGTTGGCTGTTTGTAGTTATGGAATATACCAGTGTGCTAAATGCTCATTATTTGTGTCCCATCTCCTTTTTCCCTCCCACAGCTGTGCTGATTTACCTGCATCTCTGCCACGTGGGACACAGGGGCTAGCTGATGGGTCAGAGGTGACTGCGTGAGGAGGTGGAGTTAGGTGACCCTGGTCCAAACCCAGTCCCACTCCTAGACCAGAGAGGTCTGTTGACCTTGCCTCTCCTCTAGAGATGGTGAGGTGTGTGTGTGTGAGAGAATCTGCCTGGCTGAGTGCGAGGATGTCTGTCTGAGTAGGATATGTTTCTGTGGCTATATTGTATGTTCGGGTCTGACTCTGTTTTTATGCGTCTGTGTGTCACATCTTGAATAAAGACAGGTTGTTTGAGAGGGGGAAGAGCAATATAGGAGATGTGTACTGTATGTGTTGTTGATGTGCTCCGCTCTCTTTCGATATAGAGGTGTGAATGCCCTGGTGGTACAGAAAGAGATTAGCTGGGTCGTGGTAAATAACCCACCTCACCACCTCCACCTCTGAGGACTTGAGCCTCCTCTCCCCAGTCTCCACACACTAGCCTATGAATTATTCAGCCCTCTCATAAATAACCCACTGTAATGAGGGGTGCCTACACACTGAAAACAGAGAGGGATGGAGCGATGGGAGAGCGATGGAGAAAGAGAGGGATGAAAAGAGGAACTTGGGCTCAAAGCTCCACATGGTTCTCTCTCTACTGTGTACAGTTGGGCTTGCAAAACGGCACACATTCGCTGATACAGCTGATTTCTATGAAAGCACACACTGGCTTCGTAAGTAGGACAAATGGAAATTGGCAGCAGCACCCGTTGCTAGGAGGTGTCACTGTCAAATATATGCAGCGTAAGATGGCATGTCTGGCACCCAGAAAACACCTTACTGTAACTGGCCAACTCATTTGTCTTTAGAATATTGATAAACAAGTAATTCAGAATGTGATCCTTTATTTGTTTTTCCTTCCTCTCAGAGGTCCATCCGATCATTCACCAACGATGACCGCCACGTCATGGCCAAGCATGCCGACATCTACCCTTCGCCAGAGGAGCTGGAGGCAGTCCAGAAGCTTGTGTCCACCGTGGAATGTGCCCTCAAACAGGTGTCGGACTGGATGGACAACCTCAATGCCTCCCTAAGCAAGGCCCCAACCACCACCACCTTCGACATCAAGGCTGCTGGAGACTCTACCGGCACCCACGGCAGCACAAAGTGAGTTCTCTTCTACAATTTCACAAAGGCTTGAGGTACTTTTACATGTTAGTGTTTCTTAATCCTGGTCCTGGGGACCCAAAAGGGTGCACATTTTTGTTTTTGGCCTAGCACTATCCACCTGATTCCATTGCTCTACATAGTAGGTTTGAACAAAGCAGTTATGTAATTATTGCTTCCTCTGTTTTGGTGAAAATGTGTAGACAACATAAATGTAACTTCGACATATGAGTGTCTGAAAACAAAACATTTTAGTTTATAGCTCTTCAGTCCTCTCTTAATGGTGTCCTTAGAAGCTATAGTGTAATGTGGCTGATTACTGCACTGCTCTGTCTTCACCAGGACCCAGAGTGTGTCGATCCTGTGTGGGGTGATGCGGGTGGGTCTTGTGGCTAAGGGCCTCCTGGTTAAAGGAGACATGGATTTGGAGCTGGTCCTGATGTGCAGGGACAAACCCACCAAACTACTTCTGTACACTGTTAGTGCCAACCTGCCCTTGCAACTACAGGTCTGTTTTTACTCAAACATTTTACATGAGCAAACTAATCGTAACATTAAAAAATGAATGGGATGGCACATTATTCAACGTGAGTTTCGAATACCACTCCTTTCTGTAATGTAGTGCAGACTAGAGGTTGACACGGGAGAGAAAATCAATTCCTGTCCTGTCTTGTCCAGTAAAAAAAAAAATCCTGTCCTGTCCTGATCCCGCAACAGTTCTTCTATAAACCCTGAACATTCCTGTCCCGTACCGATAAAAATCACTCCCGTCCTGTGCTAATGTTTAGGGGCAGAAATCAGAAATGACTTCCCCTTTTAGCTGCTTGTCTGTCTGTCCCCCGCTCTGCATGCAGAATTGCATTAGTGGAAACCGAGACTGTTCTCAGGGCAGGCCTGGTTGTAGCTGGGTGTGTCGAGGGCCAATTTTAGCTAACTCGAACCCTTTTCCTAACGTAAACCTAATTATCCTAACATGCCACGTTATTTCTCCTAACCTGCTAGAAAAAGTCACTGCTAGTCAAAACACGGCAGACCTGCCCAGAGACCAGTCTGAGTGTCCACTAATGCGTAGCCAATAGCAAATGCTCTGTTTGGCTGCTGCTCCATGCTCACGAGACAGTTGCCTGCGCAGTGCACACACAGCTTCTGAGGTAAAGTAGGGATCGGCTACAACTGGAGCGAGGCGCGCTAATGTGAGCCGACGGAAGGGGGAGGGGATGAAATACCGTTTATTTTTATGAAATGCTCCACACGTTACATATTTCTATCCCTCCCCTTCCCCAAACCTCATTTTATAGCTATTCCTGTACTGCCTGTTCCTGTGGACTGTTGATTCTGTCCTGTCCTGAACTTGACTTTAGTCAATCCTGCGGGAGTCCTGTTCCTGTGTCAACCTCTAGTGCAGACCTGAGCATGCCACCACTCTTTTCTGTAGTGTAGTGCAGACGTGACTACATCCACCACTGCTTTCTGTAGTGCAGAGCTGACTACTGTACATGGCCTCCCTGTGCTTCCTTCCTCCCTCCCTCCTTATCACCCAGTTAATTACCGATCCAGTCTGCTGTGCAGGTTATCATCAAGGGACGATTCCATTTGCACCTCGGCTTTTCAGCAAAGGAAGTGGAGTGAGGTTTACACAAGGAGAGAGATGATGCATTCTTCAAAGGAACTTGCTACTAGACTAGATAATACACATTTCTCCCTGTGAACATAATCACTACAAACCTGGAAAGACAAAATGCCATGTATTGAAAATGGAATTGGAAGTTTTGTTATGCCTATGAAGTTAAAACATGTTCTGATTATTTAAATTGTAATAATATAATAGTGTGTAATGGGAATGTGTTGAACATGTTGTGTACATGCCACAGCTGCCTCAACCCTCGTTGGTTGCCCTTGCAGACACTGACGGAGGACAAGTACGAGGTGCGGTCGAGCGTGTCGGAATCCGCCATCTGGGTGGTCAACAACATCGACCCCAAATTCTCCCTGAAGGTCACCCTGTCCTCACTGGCCATGAGCGATGAACACACTGCCAAAGACCGAGGTATTTACCTCTGTCAGTCCTCTAATGAGATTTTTTTCAATTTAATTATTTGAGTGTAATAATTAAAGTAAACACAAAGCTGTTCCAGCTGGAGACAATTTAACTTTTAAAATCTATCAACATGTACTTTTAAAACCTGAACCGTTATTTTCATTGTGGTCCTTAAATTAACAAGGCACGGTTGAGAAAAGAAGGACAATTAGGAGAGGTTGAGGGAATGAGGGATGTACAAAGCAGAGGTTAAAGATGACAAGAATGGGGTGTGGAGAAAAGAGGTAATGGAGCGAGGGTGATCAAGGAGGGTTGAAAGCTGACCGGAGATGGTCAGTTGTGAAAATAGCCGCCTCTCTCCGGTTTCTCCGTACAGCGTTCTGTCTCATTATTCTTGTCTAACAGAGAGTCCGGGTGCTTATTCTGTCCTTGCCCAACATCCAGTTAGTGGGAAGCTGCAAAATGCAGCGCTGGAGACTGAGAGGAGTGCTTATGCTGTGGTTTTTAAAAGGGGAATGAAAATAAAATGATTGCAAGGACGTGACGAGCAGCAATTATGTAAAACCTATTGTAGTGTGTCAACCCCACTAGGGGAGACTGAAAGAAAATATTTTCAGCATTCTGTACAAAAGGTCCTCGCAGCATAAATGTTGCATTGAGTGTTACTTGTGAAACACTAGGGCTTCCCGAGTGGCACAGCGGTCTAAGGCACTGCATCGCAGTGAACCGGGTTTTAATCCCAGGCTGTGTCACTGCCGGCCGTGACCGGGAGACCCATGAGGCGGCGCACAATTGGCCCAGTGTCGTCCGGGTTAGGGGAGGGTTTGGCCGGCCTGGATTTCCTTGTTCCATTGCGCTCTAGCGACTCTTTGTGGCGGGCCCGGGCGCCTGCAAGCTGACTTCGGTCCCTAGCTGGGCGGTGTTTCCTCTGACACATTTGGGGGTTAAGCGAGCAGTGTGTCAAGAAGCAGTGCGGCTTGGCAGGGTTGTGTTTCGCAGGACGCATTGCTCTCGACCTTCACCTCTCCCAAGTCCATAGGGGAGTTGCAGCGGTGGGACAAGACTGTAACTAATAATTTGATGTCACGAAATTGGGGTAAAAGTAAAAAAAACATTGAAACACTGGAGCAGATGAATGCTAGCAGAGAAAGATTTTGCCCGTAGCCTCTAAATACTCCACACAGCACAAGCAAAGAAATTTCATTTTAATTGTGTAATCAACACATTATGCCACTTCAGCACAAGCTCTCAAGCATCCTCTAGTTCTGGGGAACAACATGAGTAGAACACTGACTATACTGAAGTTTGTTCTATCCATAGAATCAGGATTCTATTTCTTACCACAGTATCCTCAAGCCTGAGGAAGGCACATTGCCCTGAAACGGTTCTCTCCATAGAATGTTTGGGAGTATTATATAGTGTGCAAATGTCTTTATTTTACCACGGCACCCCAGCCCAGTGTTTGTGGATTATCAAACCTGGCAGCACCGGGCTTGGAGACAGCATAACGACGAGGCACAGCGCAGGATGCCCGTGTACGAGGGGCTCCCCCTATAAAACCACTCTCTGCCTAGCCCTAGACATCGCTCCTCTTCCCCACTCTGTTCAATGTACTTCTCTTCTCTGGGTTACTGTACACCAGGGCTGTTCAATTCCGGTCCTTGAGGCCCGAAACTCTTCTGTTTTTGTTTCTACTTCGTAGGTTAATTGCACTCACCAGCTGTCCCAGGTCTGAATTAGTAGAAGGAGAGGATGAAAAACAGAAGTGTTTTCGCCCGCCAGGACCGACATTGAACAGCCCTGCTGTAAACCATAATTCTGGTCAATGTCCAATTTGAGAGCCGACAGAAGACAGGCAGCTGGTATCCAACTGCCTTCTTGATTGCCGATATTGATATTTTGTTGAAGACTGGGGGTCTTTGCCCATTGGTATTCGACAACTCTAACTTTACTGTTGATTTGCTCAGAATGACATCCCATAACTTCATGTTGTAAAGTCAGTTGTATTTGTATTTATTATGAATCCCCATTAGCTGCTGCCAAGATATTAATACGTGTTATTTAGTTTCTTAGTTTTGTGGTCACTAATCGAAGTCTAAGCTGATGACGTCAGAGAGCTATAATTGGGGTTGTTTTTTTTAGAATGTGTTCCTTATGATTGATGGCTTCGTCATGACCTGCAGCTGGTGGAAACTGGGGAGACAATTATGCATAGGAAGGGCTCATGAGGCTCCATTCGCCTTGGTTTTCATCAATTTATTCCTGCCCAGTGCCTACTAGGACATTTTCCTAGCACATTAGATTTTTTACATTGAATTAGTTGAGTTATAAGGGTATTCTTAGGTGAATCAAAGACACTGAATCAAAACATTGCAGGGGAATGAAAAGGCAATAACTTTGCAGGAACTGAAAATTTTACTTAAGTTTACAACCCCATATTTTTAGCTGAGAAAAATACTTTTTGTATTCTGTGCCATTAAAACTCCACAGTTTTTAAAAGGTCTCAAGTTACACATGAAAGGCAGAACAATGAGTGCACTCAAAGATGATCCCATGAATATCAGTCCCTCCAGGATAATGCAATTCTGCAATCGCAATTTTATTTTATGCGAGGGCTTGAAAATTTGACCAATCACTGAACTATTTCCTCATAAAACAGTCGCATGAAACTGAGACCCATCACTGCAGTACAAAAAGAGGGCTCGCAATTTTAACCAGTCACCACATAATATGGTTCAATCAAGCCATATGCCAACAAACATTTTCCCTCATCAGTGCATTTTCACGACTAATTGGACAAAATCTTTGCATATTGCCTTACAAAATACTGGAATTACTGCAGCAAAAATAAGAATTTTTACCTGTTTATCACAAAAAATAACTGATATCTTGGAGGGACAGAGATTTACAGTGGGAAGGAAAAAGTATGTCAACCCTTTAGAATGACCTGGATTTCTGCATAAATTGGTCACAACAAAAGACAGTCTGTTTAAACTAATAAAACACAAACAATTATAATTGTTCGTCTTTATTGAACACACCGTGTAAACATTCACATTGCAGGTTGGAAAAAGTATGTGAACCCTTGGATTTAATAACAGGTTGACCCTCCTTTGGCAGCAATAACCTCAACCAAATGTTTTCTATAGTTGCAGATCAGACCTGCACAATGGTCAGGAGGAATTTTGGACTATTCCTCTTTACAAAACTGTTTCAGTTCCACAATATTCTTGGGATGTCTGGTGTGAACCGCTCTCTTGAGGTCATGCCACAGAATCTCAATCGGGTTGAGGTCAGGACTGACTGGGCCACTCCAGAAGGCGTATTTTCTTCTGTTGCGCTTCAATTGGCGGACCGATAGCCTTACATTCTCCTGCGAAATGTCTTGTGAATTCATTTTTCCATCTGATAGCAAGTTGTCCAGAGCTGTGAGGCAGCAAGGCAGCCCCAAACCATGTTGCTCCCTCCAGTTGGGATGAGGTTTTTTTCTCCAGACGTAGTGCTGTGTCCCTTCCAAACAACACAAATTTTAGTTTCATCTGTCCACAGAATATTTTGCAAGTAGAGCTGTGGAACATCCAGATGCTCTTTTGCGAACTTCAGACCTGCAGCAATGTTTTTTTTGTTTTCTTCCATGGTGTCCTCCCATGAACACCATTCTCGTTTAGTGTTTTACGTATTGTAGACTCGTCAACAGAGATGTTAGCATCTTCAAAAGAGATTTCTGTAAGTCTTTTGCTGACACTCTAGGATTCTTCTTAACCTAATTGAGCATTCTGTGCTGGGCTCTTGCAGTCGTCTTTGCAGGACGGCCACTCCAAGGGAGAGTAGCAACAGTGCTGAAATTTCACCAGTTATAGACAATTTGTCTTACCGTGGACTGACTTTTAGAGATACTTTTGTAACCCTTACCAGCTTTATGCAAGGGAACAATTCTTAGGTCTTCTGAGATCTCGTTTGTTAGAGGCATGGTTCACATCAGGCAATGCTTCTTGTGAATAGCAAACTCAAATTTTGTGAGTTTTCTTTTTTTTATGGGGCAAGGCAGCTCTAACCAAAATCTCCAATCTCGTCACATTGATTCCATTGATTCGACACCAGGTTAGTCCTGACTCCAATTAGCTTTTGGAGTAGTCATTAGCGTAGTGGTTCACATACTTTTTCCAACCTACACTATGAATGTTTAAATTATGTATTCAATAGAGACAAGAAAAATGCAATAACTTGTGTGTTATTAGTTTAAGCACACTGTGTTTGTCTATTGTTGTGACTTAGATGAAGATCAGATCAGATTTTATGTCAAGTTCATGCAGAACTCCAGGTAATTTCAAAGGGTTCACATACTATTTCTTGCCACTGTAATGTATATTTCCCAGATCTCCCCTGGGGCAGACCATGAATGCCTCAGTCTAGCATTAGGAGGTGTGACATGGGTTGACCCATTTCACATAATTCTCTCACCCTGTTTGTGTTCCACCTCTTCCATAATGTCCAGCTTTCAAAACGATCTCTATGACAAAGATCTGCAAAGCCACACACAGACTGCTCTTACAAACCCCTCCGTAAATACAGTATGCTGCTGCACATGGCTACTAACCTTACATTTGAAATGGCCAGTGTGACCACTAAATTCAAAAGCTAATAATCTTAGACCAAGAAATCAGAATCTATTTTATTTCCAAACTCGCTCAATAAACCAAGCCAGGAATGATCATTTAAAACCTAAAAATAAGTGGATATAACTATCCAATTTGGTTAGTCGATGGTAATATACATATTTGAGCGAAAAACCTGTCCCAACGGTTGGAGTCAATTATTCATCACATAATACAAGTACCGATTCTAAAATAAGAGGTACTAGCGAATATAATTCATGCCAAGAAAGGCATTTGAATGTGCGGAGCGGGGTTATCTTTTTGTAACTTTGAAATAGCCATAATTGGTTGTGGTTCTAGATGTAAGCCGATATACAGTAAGATGTTGTAATTGAATGTTGGTTCCATTGCCAATTTGCCACATGAATTATTTGGAGGGGATGAAGAGTATCTCTCTTACTAAGCCCAGAGTTCTTTAGTGTGGTCTGCGGTCCGTTTGCTCATCCCAGAGCAATCACCCCGTAGCTAGCTGCTCCCGAGAAACTGAGCCTTCACTTTCTTTACATGGTGGCGTCCTCACTCTGATGTGTATGTTCTACTGTTGCTTTTTATTTTCTCCCATGGCTCAGTTCCAGCCATGGCAGGGCAGGTTTGATCCCACAGTGTGGTTTAGTAACCATAAACATCTGATTTAAACTGCAAGACAGAAAATACCAGCATGGCGTCCTACTACGATGCCTGACAACAACCTTTAATTGAGTCAATTCAATTTGTTCAATTTCACAATACCAATGCTTCCCCACTACTTCTCTAAACATCCTTGAGATCCTTAAGACAGTAGTTACAGAACTAATCTCCAGACATTATCTCCTTCCATTCTCCCCATTTATATCAGACCAGTAGGAAGCTAATTATAGCCGGACACCCTACTTGCCTGTGTGTCTATGGGTACGTCATAAATAGGCACCCTATTCCCTAAAGTGCACTCCTTTTGACCACCACCTGCATAGGGAATAGGGTACCATTTCAGATGCAGCCTGTGTTTGTGCTGCAGTCTGTCTGAAGGCCCCCTGGGCAATGCAATCTGTGTCCTCATCCTGTCCCTCTTTCCAGAGGAAGGTGTGGAGGTGGAGGGGCTTGATGAGGTGCTGGACGGGCGGTGGTGCCGGGCTGCCCTGGCAACACTCAGACACACCAAATGGTTCCAGGTGGGACGTCTGGTCTGATTTCACATACCTCATTCAGAACTGTTTGCTCCCTAGAGGGATATTTGGGGAACATTAAATGGCTTAATATCCTTTGTATGACTGAAGAATTGAGCAATCCTGATGGTGGACTGTACATGTTTTTTTTTATCATCACTGGACTCGTATTGTGAGTCTGTTCACATTGTCTTGTCTGTTCACATTGTAGGCCAGAGTGACCGATCTGAAGTCGTGTGTTATCGTCATGCGTATTTTCAGAGACATGAGCAACAGACTAACTGTGTGGGAGCCTCTCAAAGGATGGGTAAGTGGTCCAGGGAGAGGAGTAAGAGGTGTTTGTTTGTGTATGCACCTCATGTACAGTGCATTCGGAAAGTATTCAGACCCTTTCCCTTTTTCCACATTTTGTTATGTTACAGCCTTATTCTAAAATGGATTAAATAAAAACATTTTATATATTTAAAAAAAAATACCTTATTTACATATGTATTCAGACCATTTTCTATGAGACTCAAAATTGAGCTCAGGTGCATCCTGTTTCCATTGATCATCCTTGAGATGATTCAACAACTTGATTTCAATTGATTGGACTTGATTTGGAAAGGCAAACACCTGTCTATATAAAGTCCCACTATTGGCAGGGCATGTCAGAGTAAAAACCAAGCCACGAGGTCGAAGGAATTTCCCATAGGGCTCCAAGACAGGATTGTGGAGAGGCACAGATCTCGGAAAGGGTACCAAAAAATGTCTGCAACATTGAAGGTCCCCAAAAACACAGTGGCCTCCATCATTCTTAAATGGAAGAAGTTTGGAACCACCAAGACTCTTCCTAGAACTGTCCGCCTGGCCAAACTGAGCAATTAGGGGAGAAGGGCCTTGGTCAGGGAGGTGACCAAGAACACGACGGCCTGCTTGGAGTTTGCCAAAAGACACCTAAAGGACTCTCAAGCCATGAGAAACAAGTTTCTGCGTTGAAGCATGGTGGTGGCAGCATCATGCTGTGGGGATGTTTTTCAGCAGCTGGGACTGGGAGACTAGTCAGGATCAAGGGAAAGATGAGTTTTCCTTGATGAAAACCTGTTTCAGAGCGCTCAAGACATCAGACTGGGGCGAAGATTCGCCTTCCAACAGGACAGCGACCCTAAGCACACAGCCAAGACACGCAGGAGTGGCTTCGGGACAAGTCTCTGAAGGTCCTTGAGTGGCCCAACCAGACCCAGACTTGAACCCGATCGAACGTCTCTGGAGGAACCTGAAAATAGATGTGCAGCGACGCTCCCCATCCAACCTGACAGAGCTTGAGAAGATCCGCAGAGAAGAATGGGAGTAACTCCCCAAATACAGGTGTGCCATGCTTGTAGCGTCATCGACTCTAGGCTGTAATCGCTGCCAAAGGTGCTTCAACAAAGTACTGAGTGAAGGGTCTGAATACTTGTGTATGTGATATTTCAGCTTTTTATTTTTAATACATTTGCAAAGCTTTCTAAAAACCTGTTTTTGCATTATGGGGTATTGTGTGTAGATTGATGAGGAAAAAAACGATTTCATCCATTTCAGAATAAGTCTTTCGTAACAACAAAATGTGGAAATATTCAAAGGGGTTTGAACACTTTAGGAATGCGCTGTATATTTGGTGCTGTACATGTTCAGCTAAGTTATCCTCTGTGTGTGGTGTTGTCCCTCTCAAGGTAGCTTTATTCACGTCGGGAATTTAGCAAAACAAGGTAGCTTTATTGACGTTGGGAATTTACCTGAGTGCGTGAGACGCTTTTCTGTTCATAGTTGCTGCGTTTGCATTAGGGGGAATGTAGCAGGAGTGATACTTTGGTGCAACTCCATATGATTCAAGGTTGCTGCGTGATATGTGGCTCTGTTCACGGGGGAACTGAGCAGGACTTAATGACTTCGGTGAAACTCCTCCATGATTATTGCATTTAACGTCTATGAATCACATGATTATGCATAGTATTGACGTCAAATGAAAGAAATCACGGATTGTTCTTGAGGTTGTGAGATGGTGTTTACAGAACTGGTGCTGTGAGATTAGGATATCAGGACCTGCTTAGACAAAGCAATTGTCTAAGCAGTATAGTAGAACAAAAGGGAGCAATGGGTCATAATATATTGGAAAATGCAGTATTGCTGTTGTAATGAGTACATAATGCATGGAATGCTAAGGCATACATGTACAAAAGCGTGTATTTGTGTTGTAAATGTAGTTCTGTCCTTTTGTGACTTGTCTATTAATGTTATTTAATGTTTTGTGTGGACCCCGGGAAGAGTGGCTGCTGCTTTAGAAGTAGCTAATGGGGATCCTACTAAAATACTATATATTGTCCCCTCAGCCCCTAGAGCTGATCTGCGAGAAGGCCATAGCCACCTGTAACCGGCCCCTGGGGCCCGGAGAGGCCCTGCGCAGGGTCATGGAGTGCATCGCCTCAGGGATCCTCCTCCCAGGTCAGTCACAGGGACTATGAGGTTTTCTATCCAGGTGTCCCCTGGGAAAGAAGTCTGCTGACCTCAATGGGACTTCCTGGGTAAATAAAGGTTAAATAAAAATATTACTGTGCCCATTCACTGGGGGTGGATGGGCTGAGTTAGCCCAGTAAGCCCATACAATGTATGTGGATTTTACTGCTGTTCCAGATGGCCCGGGAGTTCACGACCCCTGTGAGAAGGAGCCAACAGACACCTTGTCAGTGATCACAGGCCAACAGGCTCAGGCTATCACTCACAATGCACAGGTGAGACACTTTTAACAATACATCAGTTACATACCTACAATACATATATTACATACCTACAATACATATATTACATACCTACAATGCTGTAAAGTCAGACCTGTATACATCAGGAAAGAAATGACACTGCTCTCCTCGTTGTTACTGTACCTTCTCCCTCACTTTGATTGGATGATGAGGTTTATTTAAAGTAGCCCCACGGCCACTCCAGAGGCCCATTCGAGTTCTATAGTTAGATCAGTGCTGCTACAGCACCCCAGACTCGACCTCTACAGCCCCCTGGAGCTGAGGAGAGAAACTCATGATGGAGGCCTAATTAGCCCAGTAATGAGCGTGGGAAAGCATTCCCAGTGCACCAGCACTGCTTAGTGCTGCTTACTACATAAAACACTTCTAGACTGCCCCTGCCCCTGTCCCTGAGAAGAATGCAATGTAATACTATAGGGAGGGTAGAGGAAGGTGAGGAGGATCTCTCGGTTCTCGCTCCAGGTCGTAGGAAATCTGTTCTGTCCATGCACTGTACAGTAAGTCAAGGTTGTTGCAAGTGTGAATATGCTCCCAATGTAACAACTCTCTCCAAGATCTCTTACTGAATAATGTGGTAATTGAGAAAGTTAACTGCTGGGGGTAAGCCTAGATATCAAGCTGTTATGGTAAAACATGTAGACTCTATAGTTGTTACAAATGGGAATTTACTAAATACACTAAAGTAAAAACATTGGGGGTAGAAGCTGTTAAAGAGCCTTTTATTCCTAGACTTGGCCCTCTGGTACCGCTTGCCGTACGGTAGCAGAGAGAACAGTCTATGACTTGGGTGACCTGGAGTCTTTGACAGTATGTTGGGCCTTCCTCTGACACCGCTTAGTATATAGGTCCTGGATGAAGAAAGATTGGCCCCAGTGATGTACTGGGCCGTACACACGATCCTCTGTAGTGCCTTACGGGCTGTACCTAGCAGTTGCCACACCAGGCGGTGATGCAATTGTTCACAATGCTCTTGATGGTGCAGCTGTAGAACTTTTTGAGGATCTGGGGACCCATGCCAAATATTTTCCAGCCCCTGAGGGGGAAAAGATGATGTTGTGCCATCTTCACCACTGTCTTGGCGTGTCTGGACCATGATAGTTCGTTGGTGATGTGGACACCAAGGAACTTGAAACTCTCGACCCGTTCCACTACAGCCCCGTCGATGATAATGAGGGCCTTTCCTGAAGTACACAATCAGCTCCTTTGTCTTGCTCACATTGAGGGAGAGATTGTTGTCCTGGCACCACACTGCCAGGTCTCTGACCTCCTCCCTATAGGCTGTTTCGTTATTGTCGGTGATCAGGCCTACCACTGTTGTCGTCAGCAAACTTACATTTTTTATTGAACCTTTATTTATTTAAGTAGGCAAGTCAGTTAAGAACAAATTCTTATTTACAATGACGGCCTACCAAAAGGCCTCCTGCGGGGACGGGGGCTGAGATGAAAAATTAAATACAAAAAAAAATATAGGACTAAACACACGTCACGACGAGAGACAACAGAACACTACATCAAGAAAGACGTAAGACAGCATGGTAGCAACACAACATGGCAGCACAAAACATGGTACAAACATTATTGGGCACAGACAACAGCACAAGGGCAAGAAGGTAGAGAGAACAATACATCACCCAAAGCAGCCACAACTGTCAGTAAGAATGTCCATGATTGAGTCTTAATGATGGTGTTGGAGTTGTTTGGCCACGCAGTTCTGGGTGAACAGGGAGTACAGGAATTGGACTAAGCACGCACCCCTGAGGGGCCCAGTGTTGAGGATCAGCGTGGCAGATTTGTTGCCTACCCTTACCACCTGGGAGCGGCCCGTCAGGAAGTCCAGGATCCAGTTGCAGAGGGAGGCTCTGGGATGATGGTGTTGTGACCCATGACCAGCCTTTCAAAGCACTTCATGGCTACCGATGTGAGTGCTACGGACGGTAGTCATTTAGGCAGGTTACCTTCGCTTTCTTGGGTACAGGAACTATGATGGTCTGCTTGAAACATGTAGGTATTACAGACTCGGTCAGGGAGAGGTTGAAAATGTCAGTGAGACACTTGCCAGTTGGTCCATGCGTGCTTTGAGTACACGTCCTGGTAATCCATCTGGTCCCGCGGCTTTGTGAATGTTGACCTGTTTAAAGGTTTTGCTCACATCGGCTACGGAGAGCGTGATCACACAGTTGTCCGGAACAGATGGTGCTCTCATGCATGCTTCAGTGTTGCTTGCCTTCGTTGCTCTTCTTTCTTGACATCTAAATCAACCCGGCAGGTCCTACAGGCCCTTATTTTGTCACACCTGGACTACTGCCCAGTTGTGTGGTCATGTGCGGCAAAGAAGGATCTAGGAAAATTGTAGTTGGAACAGAGCAGCACCTATTGCACTTAGATGTACATGGAGGGTGGTAGGCATGTTCATCTCTCCTGGCTCAAAGTTGAGGAGAGGTTCACTGCATCACTATTGATCTTTGTGTGAGATGTGTTGATGGGTTAAAGGTACCAAACTGTCTCTTCAAGCAGTTTGCACACAGTTCAGATACTCATCGGTACCTCACAAGACATGCAGCCAGAGGTCTCTTCACAGTCCCCAGGTCCAGAACAGAGGCTGGGAAATGCACAGTATTAAATGGAGGCATTTGTTTATATATTTTGTATTGTATTATTAATTGTAGTGTTATGTATTTTGTTTGTTTTGTTTCCTATTTGGACCCTAGGAAGAGCTAACTGGGGATCCTAATAAAATATTAATCTAATAAAATAAATTAATGGGGTACTGCTAGATTTTGCAATAGCAATGCCACTGTATCTGTAAGATTCCAGTCATTGCGCTAACACATGCTAGCATTGGCTTGTGAAAGTACTGCTAACTTCCTTTATATAGACTTAAAAAGCAGAATCTCGCAGTATCATATTAAATAAATGCTATTGATCGATACTTTCGTATTTAATTCACCCATTGATTATGTTCTAGTAGGTATTTCTAGCATCGCTCATTCCTATTGGGCTTGTGGTTGTTTGTCTGGTGTTTCATACTGTCTGGTGTTTCATACTGTGTCTGTTTGTTTCAGCATGCGCTACGCCTCCTAGCCTTTGGACAGCTTTATAAGGTCCTGAATATGAATCCTCTCACTCCAACCAAACCGTCACACAGACTCGCCGTGTTGGACAAAGGTGTGTGCGTGTGTGTGTGTGCGTGCGTGCGTATGCTTGAGATCTCAGGTTGTCTCTGCTCTCCTGAAGGTGAAACCATCATTTGTATTACACAGAAACCTGTCGTAAAAAGGCAGCACGAAGACAGACACACTGACGACAGACAGCTCTTCAAGAGGATGAAACACAACCTGATGAGAGGTCAGATTCACTGCTGCTCTGGTCTTTATTGAGTGTAGGGAAATCCCTTTCCTCTCTGTTCAGCCTGGAGAACTACTTGATGTAATGTAGATGCGTAGACTTTCTGTAGATCAGCCTATGCCAATTGCCCATATAAGAACTCTATAATAGAATGTTGGTACATTCCAGAATGTCAATACCCAAAAATAGCATTCTGAGTGGGGTATTCGTCCCATACCATCTCTCATCTACCCCTCATTGCTAGTAAGGCTGTCTGTGTCACAGTAATTAAATGTCCCCTCACTTTGACCTCAATCCCACAGGACTTTGATCTTCCACAGTTCAGTGCAGGTGACTGACAGATAGGGGGTTGAAATGGACTGGGGATTAATCCCCCTCCAGGAAGTCTCACACACAATTATCTTTCTACACCTCGCTACCTCTCACAGGACACTTACCTACACAATAGGACGCTGTCCTTGTATTAGCACCACCACGTTCTCCCACTCTCTGACACACCTGCTCCCTTCCCCCCATCTCACTCCTTGTCTGCCTGGGAATTTAGATTAGACATCCCTTGACACCTGCCATGCTAACCTAGTACAGAATCACAATCCACTGTATAGAACTAGACCTAAACTCAGCAAAACAAGAAACGTCCTCTCACTGTCAACTGCGTTTATTTTCAACAAACTTAACATTTGTAAATCTTTGTATGAACATAAGATTCAACAACTGAGACATAAACTGAACATGTTCCACAGACATGTGACTAACAGAAATTGAATAATGTGTCCCTGAACAAAGGGGGGGGGTCAAAATCAAAAGTAACAGTCAGTATCTGGTGTGGCCACCAGCTGCATTAAGTACTGCAGTGCATCTCCTCCTCATGGACTGCACCAGATTTGCCAGTTCGTGCTGTGAGATGTTACCCCACTCTTCCACCAAGGCACCTGCAAGTTCCCGGACATTTCTGGGGGGAATGGCCCTAGCCCTCACCCTCCGATCCAACAGGTCCCAGACATGCTCAATGGGATTGAGATCCAGGCTCTTTTCTGGCCATGGGAGAACACTGACATTCCTGTCTTGCAGGAAATCCCGCACAGAACGAGCAATATGGCTGGTGGCATTGTCATGCTGGAGGGTCATGTCAGGATGAGCCTGCAGGAAGGGTACCAAATGAGGAAGGAGTATGCCTTCCCCTGTTACGCACAGCATTGAGATTGCCTGCAATGACAACAAGCTCAGTCCGATGATGCTGTGACACACCACCCCAGACCATGATGGACCCTCCACCTCCAAATCGATCCCTCTCCAGAGTACAGGCCTCGGTGTAACGCTCATTCCTTCGACGATAAACGCGAATCCGACCATCACCCCTGGTGAGACAAAACCGCGACTCATCAGTGAAGAGCACTTTTTTGCCAGTCCTGTCTGGTCCAGCGACGGTGGGTTTGTGCCCATAGGTGACGTTGCCGGTGATGTCTGGTGAGGACCTGCCTTACAACAGGCTTACAAGCCCTCAGTCCAGCCTCTCTCAGCCTATTGCGGACAGTCTGAGCACTGATGGAGGGATTGTACATTCCTGGTGTAACTCGGGAAGTTGTTGCCATCCTGTACCTGGCCCGCAGGTGTGATGTTCGGATGTACCGATCCTGTGCAGGTGTTGTTACACGTGGTCTGCCACTGCGAGGAGATCAGCTGTCTGTCCTGTCTCCCTGTAGCGCCGTCTTAGGCGTCTCACAGTACGGACATTGCAATTTATTGCCCTGGCCACATCTGCAGTCCTCATGCCTCCTTGCAGCATGCCTAAGGCATGTTCATGTTTGCTGTTTTTCAAAATCAGTAGAAAGGCCCATTTAGTGTTCTCATTTTTCATAACTGTGACCTTAATTGCCTACCATCTGTAAGCTGTTAGTGTCTTAACGACCGTTCCACAGGTGCATGTTCATTAGTTGTTTATGGTTCATTTAACAAGCATGGTAAACAGTGTTTAAACCCTTTACAGTGAAGATCTGTGAAGTTATTTGGATTTTTACCAATTATCCATGAAAGACAGGGTCCTGAAAAAGGGATGTTTTTTTTGGGTGTTGCTGAGTTTAGAAAGTACTGTTCACAATCTATCCCATATACTTTTAATTTATGTCATTGAAACCTTGTATGGTCTCCATGTTTCCTCCTAGTTCTGGACAATAACATGATGGACCCCAACCACTCCATGAACGCCCTGATAAGACTGAACCAGGTCCACCCAGGGCTGCAGTACAAGCTATTGTCCCAGTCCGGCCCGGTCCACGCTCCAGTCTTCACCATGTCTGTGGACGTCCACGGCACTGTCTACGAGGCTTCCGGCGCCTCCAAAAAGACGGCCAAACTACAAGTAGCACTTAAGGTGCCCAACAAACCTATTTCAGCAAATGGCATGGGAAGAATACATAGAGGGATGCATTTTACGAGTTGAAGACTAACAGTTAGGACAGGCAGAGGCCAGTAACATGAGAGAAGCATTGTTTTGGATTGGTGGAGAAGAGTGGATTTTTAAGAAAGATGATGCAGAATCATCACATGTATTGTAGAACTGTGACACAGACAGTATTATTACATTGATACATTGCAGATATAACACAACTATTGGGTGCACTCTACCATGATAACACACAGTGTCCAAGGAAGTGCTCCTCTTCTTGATCTTACAGTATATATTATTTTACTATCTTTGTTCCTCTTGCTCCTGTTCTCCAGGTCCTACAGGCACTAGGTTACCCAGCTATCTTCGATGTGGACCTGGACTCCCTGAGTGCTGACGAGAGGTCTGAGGGCGAGGGACGCAACCATAGAAGTGATAGAAACGACAAAATGTCCACCAGCTCCAGCAGAAACTCTGTCACCTCCTCCACAGACACACACGAGGTAACCACACAACAGTCACGCTAACACAACACAACCGTCACACTAACACAGCTAACCACACAACCATCACACTGACAACATGATGTTACCATACAACTGTCACACTAACATGGAAACCTATTATAAATCTTAACAGAATTTGAAAGCGTTATATTCAGGTCCAGATTGTGTCCGGTGGCTTTCATTGTGATTGCCTACAGTATATGCGATAGTTGTTAAACTGGTGTACATCCATAATGGATATGTTTTGTGTGATTCACCGACTGAACCCCATCTCTTACAATTTTAGAGAGGTAGTGATTTCCTCCTATTATTATCCCTAGTCCCGCACCGCAGGCCCTCTTCTTACGGCAGGGGGCAAGAACCCAGTGATGGAGCTGAACGAGAAACACAGAGGCCTGAAGTACGAACTCCTATCAGAGACCGGCGGCAGCTACGACAAACGCTTTATCATGGAGGCAAGTCTTTATACACACATACATGCTTAAGCTGCGTACAGAGACCTCAGCGCAATCGCCCTCGTTGTAGGCTACAATACCTTTAGTTTCCCTGTATTTTGTTGGGAAACAGCTGTGAAGCGAGCTGTAGCCTATTGAGTGTTTGTGTTTATGCGTCTGTTATTAAAGAATGTGAAAATAATGTGTGTATGTTTGCTGATTTTCTTTAAATCATGTAAGGCTGTTTTTTGGCATAAATTAAATTAGTTCATATGGGCGGAATATCTTTAGTGTGTATGTGTGTGTGTAATATATATATATCTCTATCCTACTGAAATCCTTTACATAGTTCATGCGAAAATATTAGGATCTAAGAAAAAGGCCAACATTGGTAAAGTTTCTATTGCATAATAACTATGCATTAACGGACTTGTTTAAAAAATAAATAAAATAATATATAGTAAATAACATATTAAAATGTGAGAGATTCATTCTATTGACACTAAAAAACAAGTTTTTTTATTTCACATCAGCAGATGGCATAATCTGCCCGTCCACAATTCACCTGTGGTAAATATACAGATCCAGTCCATAAAACAAAAATTGGAGGCTCCTTACACTTCAGTGTTGTGATGCAAAATGCATAGCGCATAATGCGTTGAATTAAAAAGGTATTGTTGGATATTATGCATCCTAATCAGACAGTTTTTTTTACATGTACGATACATTGGAGATAGTATAAGAAAAGTACTGGAAACAATAGAACACTATGAAAAATCATAGCATATACATAGCTGGCTATTGATAAAGTACGACTGGAATTTATATATAAATGCCTGGAATATTACAATTTTTGAGAATCTCTTATACAATGGGTTAAAGTTATGTATAGTAACCCTATGTGTAAAGTAGTAAATAATGGCTGCTTCTCAGAAAAGATTAAACTGTCAGAGTAAAACAAGGTTGTTCACTATCAGCATATCTATTTATTATGGCCATCGAAACGTTAGCTATTAAATCAGATCCAATAATAATATCAAGGGCCTATAAATCCAGGGCTTAAAAACAAAGGTTTCATTGTACGCTGATGATTCATGTTTTCTTTTAAATCGACAATTTCGATCACCTCCCTGACCAAGGCCATTCTCCCCCGACTGCTCAATTTGGGCGGCCAGCTCTAGGAAGAGATATTATTCAGACCATTTGCTGTGACACAAAAAAATTGAGCTCAGGTGCATCCTGTTCCATTGATCGTCCTTGATGTTTTTACAACTTAATTTGAGTCCACCTGTGGTAAATTCAATTGATTGGACATGATTTGGAAAGGCACACACCTTCCTCAGATCTGTGCCTCGACACAATCCTGTCTTGGAGCTCTATGGACAATTCCTTCGACCTCATGACTTGCTCTTTTTTTTTAATTTATCTCCCAGGTAGGATGGCCCACAACCATATGATGGATGATTGTGAAGATCTAGATTAGAGACTGCATTTCTTGCACATACCCTCTTCTTTTTTGTACATAGTATGGAGCACTTAAATGCTCAATAAAGATGGATGGCAAATTGATGTTTAAGGTCATATAAACCATATTGCTAATAATACATGGTGGCAATAGATTAAGAGCAATTGCTCTTACAGCTATATTATTCTATTTGACTGTTTAGGCTTGCATAGCTGTTATTTACTTTTTCCTTTTCTTAATTTTTTCTTTATTACCCACCCTAACTCAAGTCTGCTAACTAAACTGTAAAGGTCTGAAAATGGTTATTTTATGTTTTACTTTATTTATTTTTAATACCTCATGAACTAAAAAAATATGTTGCTTAAAAGACAGTGTAAGGCTGCCACTCGCTGTTAAGGCTTTCGCGTGCTTCGGTTCGGCTAGGCAAACTAAATGGGAGGGGGTTTCTGTGACTAATAGGTGGGTTTCTCTGTGGCTTCTGCTTTTTGTTACACATCCATGGGCTTAATTATTTTATTTAACCTTTATTTACTAGGAAAGTCAGTTGAGAACAAATTCTTATTTACAATGACGGCCTACCCTGGCCAAGCCCTAACCCGGTCGATGCTGGGCCAATTGTGCGCTGCCCTATGGGACTCCCAATCACGGCCGGTTGTGATACAGCCTGGAATAGAACCAGGGTCTGTAGTGAAGCCTGTAGCACTGAGATGCAGTGCCTTAGACCGCTCCGTCACTCGGGAGCCCGAACACTTATCAACACTAAAGATAACAATTATATCATTAATATAACATTCCTTTCTGAAAAACAATGGCAATGCTAGCTATTCTCTTTTGGAATTTGAAAGGCCTAAATTGTTCGATCAAATGTTCCAGCGGTCTTGATACCCTAGCAAGAAACCATAATGATATAGCAATGCTCCTGGTCAAAAAGGGTGCACATAGATTGCAGAACCATTTGTACAAACTGGCTGCTTTTTCAACAGCCCCAAACAAAACTAAAGGTGTAATCATAATGATACATAATAAACAACAAATCACCATCTTGGGTAAAGGAAAAGACCAAGAAGGCAGAATCACTTTCCTTATGGAAAGTAAAAATGTCCTTTAATAATGTGTATGCCCCAGATTTTACTCTGAACAGCCATATACCACAAACCCCCAAGGTGTCTTATTGCTATTATAAACTGGTTACCAACATAATTAGAGCAGTAAAACTAAATGTTTTGTCATACCCGTGGTATACTGTCTGATATAACATGGCTTTCAGCAAATCAGAATTCAGATCTCAAAGTTTATAATATTATCTACACCTCTATTTTTGAAAAAAATATATAAAATAGAAATTCAACACGAGCTTGTCTGATCACCATGCCAACTACTGCCAATTATACATTTCAGAATCTCTTAAAAGATCCATAAGATGGGATTTCAAAGTTTAATTACTACAAAATACTATATTCTCTAATCAATTTGAAATTGAACTAAATTCATTCATAAGGATCAATAAAAATTCAGTCAATGACCCCCATATTCCATGGTATGCCACCAAATATGTATGAAAAATAATGCAGCTGCATTTGCGTCTAGGTTGAATAAATTACAATTAAATAAGATATCAGAATTGGAAATGTTGTTGACCGCGTTAGAACATTATCAGAAAACACTTTTTTTCAGACCAGGTAGCTATTACTGTTTTTAAAGTTCAGACAGAATTGAATGTATTGATAAGACAGAGCAGAATTTGCGTTAGACTCAACTTCCACGGTATTCGTCAGTTGTTTACTGGCCAACAAGCTTCGCAGTAATGATCAATTAGCTGATATAGCAACTATTGAATCAGAAACTGGGAAATTACTATCAGAACCCAAATGTAATAAATCAAAGATTCTCCCGCTTCTATTATGAACTGAACACCTCTGATTGTAAATTCACGCCAAACCAGACTAAGTCCTTTCCAAAAAATGTAAGAACTCTTCTCTCAAGCGAGTTAGCCGCCTTGCTGGGAGCCCAAATCTCTCAGTTAACTCGAAAGGGCATTGGATAGCATGAATAAAGGCAAATCACCTGGATGTGACGGTATTGCTCGACATGATTAACATAGCCATTCACAAAGGTTCATTTGGGAAAGATGTGAATACAGCACTAATTTCACTTTTATAAAAAAAAAAAAAGGTAAGGATGCCACACAGTGTTCTCTCACGATTGCCCTCTATCTTTGATGAACACATATTAAACTGTTTTCCAAAAGGTTCACATCCCGTCTCGAGACTTACTTACCCAAATTGGTCCACATGGACCAATTAATTAACTTTCATCCTCGGATAACCTCCCGATTATTACATATCTTAAATGCCTCATCAGAGACAACAGCTCCTTAGGCTTTTTTATCTCTCGAAGCTGAAAAAGCTTTTGATAGACTAGAGATATGACCACTTTAGTCTGTCTTGGAACATACAGTACCAGTAAAAAGTTTGGACACACCTACTCTTTCAAGAGTTTTCTTTATTTTGAATATTTTCTACATTGTGGAGTAATAGTGAAGACATCACAACTATCAAACACAATGGAATCATGTAGTAACAAAAAAAGTGTTAAGCAAATCAAAATGTATTTGAGATTCTTCAAAGTAGGCACGCTTTGCCTTTAAGACAGCTTTGCACACTCTTGGCATTCTCTCAACCAGTCTTGAATGAGTTCCCACATATGTTGAGCACTTGTTGGCTGCATTTCCTTAACTCTTCAGTCCAACTCATCCCAAACCATCTCAATTAGGTTGAGTTTGGGTGATTGTGGAGGCCAGGTCATCTGATGCAGCACTCCATCACTCTCCTTATTTGTCAAATAGCCCTTACACAGCCTGGAGGTGTGTTTTGGGTCATTGTCCTGTTTAAAAACAAATGGTAGTCCCACTAAGCGCAAACCAGATGGGATGGTGTATCGCTGCAGAATGTTGTGGTAGCCATGCTGGTTAAGTGTGCCTTGAATTTTAAGTAAATCACTGACAGTGTCACCAGCAAAGCACCATCACACCACCTCCTCCATGCTTCACGGTGGGAACCACGCATGCGGAGATCATCCGTTCACCTACTCTGCGTCTCACAAAGACACTGCGGTTGGAACCAAAAAGGACAGATTTCCACCGGTCTAATGTCCATTGCTCGTGTTTCTTGGCCCAAGCAAGTCTCCACTTTTAATTGGCGTCCTTTAGTAGTGCTTTCTTTGCAGCAATTCGACCATCAAGGCCCGATTCACACAGTCTCCTCTGAACAGTTGATGTGTCTGTTACTTGAACTCTGTGAAGCATTTATTTGGGCTGCAATCTGAGGCTGGTAACTCTAATGAACTTATCCTCTGCATTAGAGGTAACTCTGGGTCTTCCTTTCCTGTGGCGGTCCTCATGAGAGCCAGTTACATCATAGTGCTTGGTGTTTTTTGCGGCTGCACTTGAAGAAACTTTCAAAGTTCTTTACATTTTCCGCATCGACTGACCTTCATGTCTTAAAGTAATGATGGACTGTGGTTTCTCTTTGCTTATTTGAGCTGTTCTTACCATAATTTGGACTTGGTCTTTTACCAAATAGGGCTGTCTTCTGTATACCACCCCTACCTTGTCACAACACAATTGATTGGCTCAAACACATTGAGAAGGAAAGAAATTCCACAAATTAACTTTTAACAAGGCACACCTGTTAATTGAAATGCATTCCAGGTGACTACCTCCATGAAGCTGGTTTAGAGAATGCCAAGAGTTTGCAAAGCTGTCATCAAGGCAAAGGGTGGCTACTTAGAAGAATCTCAAATATAAAATATATTTTGATTTGTTTAGCACTTTTCTGGTTACTACATGATTCCATATGTGTTATTTCATAGTTTTGATGTCTTCACTAGTATTCTACAATGTAGAAAATGGTACAAATAAAGAAAATCCCTTGAATGAGTAGGTGTGACTGGTACTGTATGTGACTTGACTCCAGTTTTTCAATAATTTGTTAAACATACTATATGCCAATCCCTCAGCCATAGTTATAGCAGGCAATATCTATTCTGTTTTGTTCCGAATCACTAGAAGCAGCAGACAAGGAAATCCAAATTCTCCTTTGCTATTTTTATTATCCATGGGACCCCTGGCCCAGGCAATTTGTCAATCGAAAAGAAATGACACCAATTTCCCTCAAATCTACTGATCACTACATCTCATTATACACAGACAATGTTTTACTTCTATGTATCTCAATCCCTCATATTGCCCTGGAAGAGGTGGTATTCACTGATACAGTGCATTCAGAAAGTATTCCGACCCCTTCACTTTTTCCCAAAAAAATAACGTTACAGCCTTATTCTAAAATGGATTAAACTTCCATTGCTAAAAGCTGGCAGCAAGCTGATAAGTCTGCTGTTAGAACCAGTAAAGGCCACTACCATTCTTAGATAGCGGTATTACTTTGGCTTCCCTCCAGGCCTGTGGACAAATCCTTTCGTCTAGGCTCAGATTAAAGATATGACAGATGGGCGTGGCTATGCCAGGAGGTTTGTCATTACTGATCGATAACAATAATTTTTCCACCTCCCACAATATACTTTTTTTTTTTTTTAAACGGCAAGTCATCATGTTGCAATAATTTTACTCTTAATACTAATTTGATGAAAGATTGAGTTGAATTTGTCTTTCTTCCTATAATTTCATTTTAAACTTTTTGTTGAGTTTAGTCACATAATTTCTCAATTGACAGTAAGCCAACCAGACTTCTCAGATGTGCAGCCACTCCTTTTGCCCCATATCTTTTCCTCATCAATCCATGGAGCCTTAACAGTTCTAACAGTCTGTTTCTTAACAGGTGCATGTTTATCAATAATTGGAAGAAGCAATTTCATAAATTCATCAAATGCAGTGTCTGGATGCTCCTCATTAATCACATCAGACCAACACATATTTTTAACATCATCCACGTAAGAGTCACAGTAAAATCTTTTGTATGATCTCTTATATAATATTTTAGGCCAGCTTTTGAAATGTTGGCTTTCCTGGATATAGCCACTGTATTGTGATCACTGAATCCAATGGTACTGTAGTGTTCTACAGTATCAGTAAAAATGTGATCAATACATATGGGTGATCTTGTTCTTGTAGTGTTTGTAAACACCCTGGTAGGTTGATTTATAGCAACACCCCAAAAGAATAGGCTTTAGATGAGGCAGGTTAACATGCAACCACACTTCAATAACACTTGCCATGAGATCTTCTCTAAGCATTACAGGGATATGGTTCTGAAGGGGTGGAAAACATGGTTTCAGGGTGGTCAGGTGTGTGGTTGGATGGATACATGGATGGGTTAGGGAACGGGATGGGAGGTTGGCTCCTTTTTGTTTATTTTCCTTTACTTACTAAATGTATTACCTTTCTTAACTCTAATATGGTCATAATGATCAATACTTTGTATTTACAGTGGCTTCGGAAAGTATTCAGAGCCCTTGCTTTTTCCACATTGTGTTACGTTACAGCCTTATTCTAAAATGTATTATATTACATTTTTCCTCCAGCAATCTAAACACAATAACCCATAATGACAAAGCCAAAACTGTTTTTTAGACATTTTTGCAAATTTACTAAAAATAAAAAACAGATGCCTTATTTACATAAGTATTCAGACCCTTTGCTATGAGACTTGAAATTGGGCTCATTTATTGATCATCCTTGAGTTCTTTCTACAACTTGAAGTCCACTTGTGGTCAATTCAATTGATTGGACATTATTTGGAAAAGCACACATCTGTCTATATAAAGTCCCACATTTGACAGTGCATGTCAGAGCAAAAACCAAGCCATGAGGTCAAAGGAATTGTCCGTAGAGTGCCGTGACAGGATTGTGTCAAGGCACAAATCTGGGGAAGGGTACCAAATGTCTGCAGCATTGAAGGTGGCCTCCATCGTTCTTAAATGTAAGGAGTTTGGAACTACCAAGACTCTTCCTAGATCTGGCTGCCCAAACTGAGCAATCGGGGGAGATGGGTCTTGGTCAGGGAGGTGAACAAGAACCCGATGGTCACTCTGACAGAGCTCCAGAGTTCCTCTGTGGAGATGGGAGAACCTTCCAGAAGGACAATCATCTCTGCAAGCACTCCACCAATCAGGCCTTTATGGTAGAGTGGCCAGACGGAAGCCACTCCTCGGTAAAAGGCATATGACAGCCCGCTTGGAGTTTGAGAAAATGCACCTAAAGGACTCTCAGGCCATGAGAAACAAGATCCTCTGGTCTGATGAAACCAAGATTGAACTCTTTGGCCTGAATGCCAAGTGCTTACGCCTGGAGAAAACCTGTCACCATCCCTACGGTGAAGCATAGTGGTGGCAGCATTATGCTGTGGGGATGTTTTGCAGCGGAAGGGATTGGGAGACTAGTCAGGATCGAGGCAAAGATGAACGGAGCAAAGTACAGAGAGATCCTTGATGAAAACCTGCTACAGAGCACTGACGACCTCCGACTGGGGTGAAGGTTCTGAATGTCCTTGAGTGGCTCAGCCAGAGCCCGGACTTGAACCCGATCGAGCATCTCTGGAGAGACCTGAAAATAGCTGTGCAGCGACGCTCCCCATCCAACCTTACAGGATCTGCAAATGTGTAAATGTGATATTTCAGTTTACAATTTTTTTATAAATTAGCAAAAAGTTCTAAACCTGTTGGGTTATATTATGGGGTATTGTGTGTAGATTGAGGGGGAAAAAAGAACTATTTAATACATTTTTAGAATAAGGCAGTAACCTAACAAAATGTGGAAAAAGTCAAGGGGTCTGAATACTTTCCTAAGGCACCTTATGTATCTTTTTTTCTAAATATTCTTGAGTGGCAGCCACAGGTAAGTATGCTATGAGCTGAATATTAAGATTAATACTGTACCTGTAACACCCCTCCACGAAAGGTGCTGATCCTCAACACAGAGGCCCCTCAGGGGTTCGTGCTCAGTCCCCTCCTGTACTCCCTGTTCACTCATGATTGCACGACTCCAACACAATCATTAAGTTTGCAGATGACACTACAGTGGTAGGCCTGATCAGACAACGACGAGACTGCCTATAGGGAGGTCAGAGACCTGGCCGTGTGGTGCCAGGACAATAACCTTTCCCTCAACGTGATCAAGACAGAGATGATTGTGGACTACAGGAAAAGGAGGACCGAGCAAGCCCCCATTCTCATCGACTGGGCTGTAGTGGAGCAGGTTGAGCGCTTCAAGTAACTTGGTGTCATCACCAACAAACTAACATGGTCCAAGCACACCAAGACAGACGTGAGGAGGGCACGACAAAACTTATTCCTCCCCAGGAGACTGAAAAGATTTGTCATGGGTCCTCAGATCCTCAAAAGAATCTACAGCTGCACCATCGAGAGCATCTTGACTGGTATGGCAACTGCTCGGCCTCCGACCGCAAGGCACTACGGAGGGTAGTGCGTATGGCCCAGTACATCACTGGGGCCAAGCTTCCTGCCATCCAGGGCCTCTATATACCAGACTGTGTCAGAGGAAGGCCCTAAAAATTGTCAGACTTCAGCCACCCTAGTCATAAACTGTTCTCTCTGCTACCGCACGGCAAGCTGTACCGGAGCGCCAAGTCTAGGTCCAAAAGGCTTCTAAACAGCTTCTACCCCCAAGCCAGACTATTTGCATTGTCCACCCCCCTCCGCAGCCCCTCTTTTACGCCACTGCTACTGTTATCTATGCATAGTCACTTAAATAACACTACCTACATGTACAGTTGAAGTCGGAAGTTTACATACACCTTAGCCAAATGCATTTAAACTCAGTTTTTCACAATTCCTGACATTTAAAATGTCCCGTCTTAGGTCAGTTAGGATCACCACTTTATTTTAACAATGTGAAATGTCAGCATAATAGTAGAGAGAATGATTTATTTAAGCTTTTATTTCTTTCATCACATTCCCAGTGGGTCAGAAGTTTGCATACACTCAATTAGTATTTTGGTAGCTTTGCCTTTAAATTGTTTAACTTGGGTCAAATGTTTTGGGTAGCCTTCCACAAGCTTCCCACAATAAGTTGGGTGAATTTTGGCCCATTCCTCCTGACATAGCTGGTGTAACTGAGTCAGGTTTGTGGTCCTCCTTGCTCGCACACGCTTTTTCAGTTCTTCCCACAAATTTTCTATGGGATTGAGGTCAGGGCTTTGTGATGGCCACTCCAATACCTTTACTTTTTTGTCCTTAAGCCGTTTTGACACAACTTTGGAAGTATGCTTGGGGTCATTGTCCATTTGGAAGTCCCATTTGCGACCAAGCTTTAACTTCCTGACTGATGTCTTGAGATGTTGCTTCAATATATCCACATAATTTTCCTACCTCATGATGCCATCTATTTTGTGAAGTGCACCAGTCCCTCCTGCAGCAAAGCACCCTCACAACATGATGCTGGCACCCCTGTGCTTCACGGTTGGGATGGTGTTCTTCGGCTTGCAAGCCTCCTCCTTTTTCCTCCAAACATAATATCCAGAGGATATTTCTCCAAAAAGTACAATCTTTGTCCCCATGTGCAGTTGCAATCCGTAGTCTGGCTTTTTAATGGCGGTTTTGGAGCAGTGGCTTCTTCCTTGCTGAGTGGCCTTTCAGGTTATGTCGATATAGGACTCGTTTTACTGCGGTAATAGATACTTTTGTACCGGTTTCCTCCAGCATCTTCACAAGGTCCTTTGCTGTTGTTCTGGGATTGATTAGCACTTTTCGCACCAAAGTACATTCATCTCTAGGAGACAGAACGCGTCTCCCTCCTGAGTGGTATGATGGCTGTGTGGGTCCATGGTGTTTATACTTGCGTACTATTGTTTGTACAGGTGAACGTGGTACCTTCAGGCGTTTGTAAATTGCTCCCAAGGATGAACCAGACTTGTGGAGTTCTACAATTTTTTTTCTGAGGTCTTGGCTGATTTCTTTAGATTTTTCCCATAATGTCAAGCAAAGAGGCACTGCGTTTGAATGTAGGCCTTGAAATACATCCACAGGTACACCTCCAATTGACTCAAATGATTTCAATTAGCCTATCAGAAGCTTCTGAAGTCATGACATCATTTTCTGGAATTTTCCAAGCTGTTTAAAGGAACAGTCAACTTAGTGTATGTAAACTTCTGACCCAATGGAATTGTGATACAGTGAATTATAAGTGAAATAATCTGTCTGTTAGCAATTGTTGGAAAAATTACTTGTCATGCACAAGGTAGATGTCCTAACTGACTTGCCAAAACTATAGTTTGTTAACAAGACATTTGTGGAGTGGTTGAAAAACGACTCCAACCTAAGTGTATGTAATCTTCCGACTACATATTACCTCAACTAACCGATCCCCCCCGCGCATTGACTCTGTACCGGTATGTAGTCTCGCTATAGTTTTTTCATGTATTATTTTTATTTTTTATTTTTTACTGTTATCCTATTAGGGCGGGTAGCCTAGTGGTTAGAGCGGACTAGTAACCGAAAGAGTGCAAGATCGAATACCCGAGCTGACAAGGTAAAAATCTGTCGTTCTGCCCCTGAACAAGGCAGTTAACCCACTGTTCCTAGGCCGTCATTGTAAATAAGAATTTGTTATTAACTGACTTGCCCAGTTAAATAAAAGAATTGACATATTGGTGCCAATCACTAGTAGCCTAATACTCCTCCAATAGATGGAGAGATTCTGTGTGCTGCTGATAAGTTTGAGAGGATCGGTCAGAACAAGCCGCTGTGCAGAATCTCTACCAAAGGCAATTCCTATCCAACATATGCTGTTTGAATTAACATTTCAAGGAAATATTGTAGGCCTTGTTTTATTGATAATTAGATTCTGCATCAAATTGAAAGAACATTTATTATTACCAGGTTAATATACATTTTCTTTTGGTTTATTTGTTTCTCCAGGGCTATTGAATATGTGCACGTTTTTAATTTATCACTACATTAATTAGTAGGCTAACGGATTAGGTAGTATATTTTTCAAGTAATCTGCCAAACCCTGTTTTATTCTAACAAGGAAGGCAACAAAAGTGCATGCTTCCTGTGACTGTGCTGCATGCGATTGAACAAGATGTTATATAACAAAGAAAGCCAGCTGTTTTGTGCGGGTGCGGCGCACCAGATATTTGGGGCGCGCCAGCCTTGTGTGGACAAGAGTCGCCTACGAAGGAGTTTGCTTCTTCTGCAGCATTCTCTGTAAAATATAACTCTTTGGGGCGGTGCTTCACATGCATGCATGCATACATACATACATACATACATGCATGCATGCATGCATACATACATACATACATACATACATACATACATACATACATACATACATACATACACCCAGCAGCCTAGCACTTGCTTGACTTTTCTTATAGTCTTTTGACCTGACCAAGAGAAACCTAACTAGAGCCCAGTAGGTCAGGACAAGTAGCCCAAGTGTAGTTCTGAATGATTGAGTGTATGTACTGTACTGTAGGTGGAGGTTGATAAACAGAAGTTCCGAGGCTCGGGGCCCAATAAGAAAGCGGCGAAGGCTTGCGCTGCCCTCGTTGCTCTGAAGAGACTCTTCTCTGACTCCAAAGACCCCCGCAACAAGAAGAGGAGACCCACCACACTGGTGGGTGAACAAAGATCACTGTCAGGCTCATTTGAATTCTATGGATGGGCTATCATTATTAGTTGTGCAGCATATGTCCGAAAGTATAGAAATGTATGCAAAGGTGATGCTATAACCATAATGAATGGGTGTGTTTGTTTGCAGGGGAAGAGAACTGTGTCGTCAACCGTGTCTATCCCAGCCCATGCCCATTCCAGGCCTAGAACAAGGCCAGTGATGCATAGAGCACCCTACATCAGCGCTCCCCCCACCCATGGCTACCTCCCAATAGGTAAGACCCGGGGCTTGGTGTTTTTAAATGTGTGTGTTCGTTAGGTTGTCGCTATGTAAGCACTGCTCCTGTAACCAAAGTTCCCTGACCTCTCTTTTCCAGGCTATGGAGCTCCATATGGTTATGGTACTGCAGCTCCCCTACCTGCCTATGGTAAGCACATTGTTCATACCAGAGCCAGGACCAGCAGCTACAAGACAGTGTCACAAATGCATGCGTTTTTCAAATATATTTTTAGTATTTTATCCTCATTTTTCTCCCCAATTTTCATGATCTCCAATTGCAATCTTGTCTTATCGCTGCAACTCCCCAACGGGCTCGGGTGAGGCGAAGGTCGAGTCATCCTTCCTCCGAAATATGACCCGCCAAACCATGATTCTTAACACCCGTCCGCATAACCCGGAAGCCAGTCGCACCAATGTGTCGGAGGAAACACCGTTCAACTGACAAAAAAAGTCAGCCTGCAGGCACCTGGTCCACCACAAGCAGTCACTAGAGCGCGATGAGCCAAGTAATGCCCCCCCGGCCAAACTGTCCTCTAACCCAGACGACGCTGGGCCAATTGTGGGCCGCCCTATGGGACTTCCTGGTCACGGCCAGTTGTGAGAGAGCCTGGGATCGAACCCGGGTCTGTAGTGACGCCTCAAGCACTGCGATGCAGTGCCTTAGACCACTGCGCCACTCGGGAGGCCCCATGTGTGCTTACTTTTCCACCTTTTCCACCTCACCGCCATTTTCTGCTTTCCTTATTTCTTAGTGAGGGTGCTCAGACGCCAAACAGTCAAATGTGAGTGCCTTCAGAAAGTATTCACACCCCTTGACTTTTTTTCACAATTTGTTACGTTACAAAGTGGGATTAAAATGAATGTAATTAGCTTTTTTTTTATCAACAATCTACACAAAATACTCTAAATAATTGATCAATACATGTCTGACTGTAGCCTATTCATTTTTCTTTTATTTAACTAGGCAAGTCAGTTAATGACATTCTTTTTTACAATGACGGCCTTCAAGCTCTGTCAAGTTGTTTGTTTATCATTGCTAGACAGACATTTTCAAGCCTTGCCATAGATTTTCAAGCCGATTTTAAGTCAAAACTGTATCTAGACCTCTCAGGAACAATCAATGTTCAAACTCCCTAGTCCTTGCCAATGACAAGCATATCCATAACATGATGCAGCCACCACCAATGCTTGAAAATATGAAGAGTGGTACTTAGTGATGTGTTGAGTTGGATTTTCCCAAAACATAATGCTTTGTATTCAGGACAAAACGTTCATTTCTTTGCCCCATTCTTTGCAGTATTATTCTGTACAGGCTTCCTTTTCACTCGGTCATTTAGGTTAGTATTGTTGATCCATCCTCAGTTTTATCCTATCACAGCCATTTAACTCTGTAATAACTGTTTTAAAATCACCATTGGTATCATGATGAAATCCCTGAGCAGTTTCCTTCCTCTCTGTCATCTCGGGGATTCGATCTAGCAACCTTTCGGTTACTGGCCCAACGCCCTAACCACTAGGCTACCTGCCGCCCCAAATGAGGGACCTTACAGAAAATTGTAAGTGTGGGGTACAGCGATGGGGTAGTCATTCAAAAATCATGTTTAACACAATTATTTTACACAGTTCACTTTCCTGGTTACTACATGATTCCATATCTGTTATTTGATAGGTTTGATGTCTTCACTATTATTCTACAATGTAGAAAATATAAAAAATAAAGAAACCCTTGTGTGTCCAAACGTTTAGAAGAAAAAGAAACGCACCGTTATAGTGCAATTAATTTATTGTTTAGTGTTGTGTAGTGGCTTTGCTGGCATGCTTCTAAACAAATTTGGGAATATGCAAAAAAGTATTTAGTCAGCCACCAATTGTGCAAGTTCTCTCACTTAAAAAGATGAGAGAGGCCTGTAATTTTCATCATAGGTACACTTTAACTATGACAGACAAAATGAGGAAAAAAAATCCCGAAAATCACATTGTAGGATTTTTAATGAATTTATTTGCAAATTATGGTGGAAAATAAGTATTTGGTCACATACAAACAAGCAAGATTTCTGGCTCTCACAGACCTGTAACTTCTTCTTTAAGAGGCTCCTCTGTCCTCCACTCGTTACCTGTATTAATGGCACCTGTTTGAACTTGTTATCAGTATAAAAGATACCTGTCCACAACCTCAAACAGTCACACTCCAAACTCCACTATGGCCAAGACCAAAGAGATGTCAAAGGACACCAGAAACAAAATTGTAGACCTGCACCAGGTTGGGAAGACTGAATCTGCAATAGGTAAGCAGCTTGGTTTGAAGAAATCAACTGTGGGAGCAATTATTAGGAAATGGAAGACATACAAGACCACTGATAATCTTCCTCGATCTGGGGCTCCACGCAAGATCTCACCCGTGGGGTCAAAATGATCACAAGAACGGTGAGCAAAAATCCCAGAACCACACGGGGACCTAGTGAATGACCTGCAGAGAGCTGGGACCAAAGTAACAAAGCCTACCATCAGTAACACACTACGCCGCCAGGGACTCAAATCCTGCAGTGCCAGACGTGTCCCCCTGCTTAAGCCAGTACATGTTCAGGCCCGTCTGAAGTTTGCTAGAGAGCATTTGGATGATCCAGATGAGGATTGGGAGAATGTCATATGGTCAGATGAAACCAAAATAGAACTTTTTGGTAAAAACTCAACTCGTCGTGTTTGGAGGACAAAGAATGCTGAGTTGCATCCAAAGAACACCATACCTACTGTGAAGCATGGGGGTGGAAACATCATGCTTTGGGGCTGTTTTTCTGCAAAGGGACCAGGAAGACTGATCCGTGTAAAGGAAAGAATGAATGGGGCCATGTATCGTGAGATTTTGAGTGAAAACCTCCTTCCATCAGCAAGGGCATTGAAGATGAAACGTGGCTGGGTCTTTCAGCATGACAATGATCCCAAACACACCGCCCGGGCAACGAAGGAGTGGCTTCGTAAGAAGCATTTCAAGGTCCTGGAGTGGCCTAGCCAGTCTCCAGATCTCAACCCCATAGAAAATCTTTGGAGGGAGTTGAAAGTCCGTGTTGCCCAGCGACAGCCCCAAAACATCACTGCTCTAGATGAGATCTGCATGGAGGAATGGGCCAAAATACCAGCAACAGTGTGTGAAAACCTTGTGAAGACTTACAGAAAACGTTTGACCTCTGTCATTGCCAACAAAGGGTATATAACAAAGTATTGAGATAAACTTTTGTTATTGACCAAATACTTATTTTCCACCATAATTTGCAAATAAATGAATGAAAAATCCTACAATGTGATTTTCTGGATTTCTTTTTCTCATTTCGTCTGTCATAGTTGAAGTGTACCTATGATGAAAATTACAGGCCTCTCTCATCTTTTTAAGTTGGAGAACTTGCACAATTGGTGGCTGACTAAATACTTTTTTGCCCCACTGTATATAGGCGAGGCGCTGGCTAGCGGAGTGGAAAACTTGAAAATAAAGAAGAGCCGCACACTCTAGGAGCTCAGATGCAAAAAAATATTTTATGTCCAACGTTTCGACAGGCAAGCTCTCTTCCCTGATGAAGACAGCTTGCCTGTCGAAGGTTGGACATAAAATATTTTTTGCATCTGAGCTCCTAGAGTGTCCAAACGTTTGACTGGTACTGTATGTTCTAAGTTTCATTTGAATGGATAGACTACAATTTGGCTATTTTCTTTGTAGGTTTTCTCTCGAGGATGGCTTCAGTAATGTTTCCTATCAGCCTCTCCTGTTTTCTGCCACTACTACCCATTTTTGGGCAGCTGTTCACCCCCATGTGTACAACTCAGACAGAGAACCTTTAAAAAATATATGATTTATTTTAGTTTTGTATGATGTATATTTTTATAGGTACAAAAATACTTGAATGGTTGAATGCACAGTGACATTAATCTTGTTCATTGGATATTGATTGTCCACAAATGTTTGTTATTAAATAAGTATTTGTTCTTAATCTATAAGTTTAATTGGTTACTTGATTTGTTTGAGACTTATTTAGAGATATGCGTTTAGAAATTATACAATTAAAATGTGTTTTTATCATATATTATTCATCAGTTGAGTACCAGTACTTGACTTGCATAGCATTCTGAAATTCACAGCTAGACCCAAGTCACCACTTTTTCATATCCACCACAACCCTTCACCTAATCCAACACACGATCTCTCCATAATCACCACAGTATCATTATCAAAAGGTGCCTTTTCGTTTGTTACACTACCTCCTGTAGGCCTGTAACCAGTTTTTCTCTGCTCTCCACTTCTTTCTCCCTCTCTTTAGGCGGCCTGTACATTGACAGTGCCTTTTACCAGCCACAGACTATTGCCACTCCTTTTATAATTCACCTGGGTCCTCAGGATCTCTTCTGACCTCAACAGCCAGCAGGGGATCTCATTTGACCTCTGCTCTCTAGAGCCATCAGGGGATGACTTGGCGTTTTGACTTAGCTTCCTGTTTCCTGTCTGACCAGGCTCTTATTACCTTATTAAAGGGATACTTCAGGATTTTTGCAATGAGGCCTTTTATGTACTTTGTAGATACCATTTGTATGTCTGTGTCCAGTATGAACATCTAGTAACCCAAAGGTTGCGAGTTCACATCATATCACGAACAACTTCAGCAATTTTGTTAATTAGCAACTTTTCAACTACTAATATGTTAGCTAACCCTTCCCCTAATCTTAATATTAACCCTTTAGCTAACCCTTCCCTTAACCCTAACGTTTTAACCTAACTCCTAAACTCAACCTTAACCCTAACCACTAGCTTAGCGTTAGCCATCTAGCAAGAATTTGTAACATATCATATATAAACATAAACGTAACATGTAAAGTGTTGGTTCCATGTTTCACGAGCTGAAATAAAATAGCCAAGACATTTTCCATACACACAAAAAGCTTATTTCTTTCAAATGTTCACAAATTTGTTTACATCCCTGTTAGTGAGCATTTCTCCTTTGCCACACCTGATAGGTGTGGCATATCAAGAAGCTGATTTAGTCAGCATGATCATTAGACAGGTGAACAATGTGTTCTGGGGACAAAAGGTCACTAAAATGTGCAGTTTTGTCACACAACACAAGGCCACAGATGTCTCAAGTTTTGAGGGAGTGTGCATTTGGCATGCTGACTGCAGGAATGTCCACCAGAGCTGTTGCCAGATAATTTCATGTTCATTTCTCTACCATAAGCCACCCCCATATTGGGATGCAGCTATCCATACTTGGAACTGCTTCTATCTTCCTTCATACTAGACACGGAGACATAAACATGGTATTCACGAGTGTATCTGACTCTGGGGAAGTAGATAAAAGGCCTCATTGCCAAAATCATGAAGTATCCCTTTAAGACTGTGTCCAGATTCTTCACCTCCACCCTTCTCGTGAATTGTGCAAGTGCACACTAGGTCGGAAAATCGGGACCCATCTCTGAGCAGACATCAATCCAAGAAGAAGAAGCAATACATCATCAGAGTTGGAATTATTTCCCAATGTGTTGCAATGCTTGACTTTAGCTTCAAATCTACTTGGAAATGGATTGGCACAACACTGCAATATTCATGTGATATACACTGAGTATACCAAACATTAAGAACACCTTCCTAATATTGAGTTGCACCCTCCCTTTTGCCCTCAGAACAGACTCAATTCGTCAGGGCATGGACTCTACAAGGTGTCGAAATCATTCCACAGGGATGCTGGCCCATGTTGACTCCAATGCTTCCCACTGTTGTCAAATGAGCTGGATGTTCTTTGGGTGGTGGACCAATCTTGACACACACGGGAAACTGTTGAGCGTGAAATACCCTGCAGGTTTGCAGTTCTTGACACAAACCAGTGCGCCTGCCGCCTACTACCATATCCTGTTCAAAGGCACTTAAATATTTTGTCTTGCCCAAATCCCCTCTGAATGGCACACACACACTATTTATGTCTCAAGGCTTGAAAGTCCTTCTCCTCCCCTTCATCTACACTGATTTTGAAGTGGATTTAACAAGTGACATTGGTGAAGGAGCATAGCTTTCACCTTGATTCACCTGTTTAGTCTTATGTCATGGAAAGAGCAGGTGTCCTTAATCTTTTGTGTACTCCGGTGTATGTATCTATATACAATATTTGTGTAATTATGGGTGTGTGTGTTTTTTGAGTATGTTTAACCCAATAAGGATATGATTTGTATTTATTTATGATGCATGTCAATTAATGCGTATTTTACCACAATGTAAATACATTTATATCAAGCACCTTTGTATACCATATACACAGCAGTATATATAAAAGTTCATTTGCATGTATCATTTGTACGTACTGTACAGTAGAAACAAGTCTGTTTTGTATTTAATTCCAAATTTAACGGTGTAAGCAGAGAGTAGACTCATCCTCAAAATCTCCTAGCTCCAGTTAATAGCAATACTCCCCTCAGGGTAGCACATTGACATCTGGAATTATGTCTACAACCCAGAAAGTAATAGCGCTCTCAATTTCTCTCTGTCTCCAACACACACACACACACACACAATCCTGTAACAGTGTGCAAGACGTGAATGTACCTTTCAACTTTTCTCATATCCAAATCAAAGTTTATTGGTCGCGTACACAGATTTGCAGATGTTATTGCCGGTGCAGCGAAATGTTTGTTTCTCTAGCTCCAACAGTGCAGTAATGCCTAGTAGTAATACTAATAATAATAATAATACACACATAATTAAGAAATGTCAGAAACCGGAATCGAAATATGTACATACAGTGCATTCGTGTACATACAGTGCACACCCCCTTGACTTTTTCCACATTTTGTGACGTTACAGCCTTATTCAAAAAATTATTAAATTATTTTTCCCTCATAAATCTACACACAATACCCCATAATGACAAAGCATTAGAAAACAGATTTTCATAATATTTTGTGAATTTATAAAAAACAGATACCTTAGGTGCATCTTGTTTCCATTTATCTTATGTTTCTACAACTTGATTGGAGTCCACCTGTGGTAAATTCAATTGATTGGACATGATTTGGGAAGGCACACACCTGTCTATATAAGGTCCCACAGTTGACAGTGCATTTCAGAGCAAAAAACAAGCCATGAGATTGAAGGAATTGTCTGTAGAGCTCCAAGACAGAATAGTGTTGAGGCACCGATCTGGGGAAGGTTACCAAAAAATGTCTGCAGCATTGAAGGTCCCCAAGAACACGGTGGCCTCCATCATTCTTAAATTGAAGAAGTTTCGAACCACAGACTCTTCCTAGAGTTGGCTGCCCGGCCAAACTGAGCAATTGGGGGAGAAGGGCCTTGGTCAGGGAGGTGACCAAGAACCCAATGGTCACCCTTTCAGAGTTCCTCTGTGGAGATAGGAGAACCTTCCAGAAGGACAACCGTCTCTGCAGGCCTCTACCAATCAGGCCTGTACGGTTGAGTGGCCAGACGGAAGCCACTCCTCAGTAAAAGGCATATGACAGCCCGCCAAAAGGTACCTAAAGGACTCTCGGACCATGAGAAACAAGATTCTCTGCTCTGTTGAAACCAAGATGGAACTGAATGCCAAGCGTCACGTCTGGAGGAACCCAGGTACCATCCCTCCGGTGAAGCATAGTGGTGGCAGCATCTTGCAGTGGGGATATTTTTCAGCGGCAGGGATTGGGAGACTAGTCAGGATCGAGGGAAAGATTAACGGAGCAAAGTACAGAGAGATCATTGATGAAAACCTGCTCCGGAGCTCTCTGGACCTCAGACTGGGGCCAAGGTCCACCTTCTAACAAGACAACGACCCTAAGCACACAGCCAAGACAACGCAAGAGTGGCTTTGGGACAGGTCTCAATGTCCTTAAGTGGCCCAGCCAGAGCCCGGACTTGAACCCTATCGAACATCTCTGGAAAGACCTGAAAATATCTGTGCAGCAACGCTCTCCATCCAACCGGACAGAGTTTGAGAGGATCTGCAGAGAAGAATGTGAGAATCTCCCCAAATACAGATGTGCCAAGCTTGTAACCTCATACCCAAGAAGACTTGATGCTGTAATCACTGCCAAAAGTGCTTCAACTAAGTACTGAGTAAAGGGTTTGAATACTTATGTAAATGTGATATTTCCCTTTAAGACATTTGCTAAAGTGTCTAAAAAACAGTTTTTGCTTTGTTATTATGGGGTATTGTGTGTAGATTGATAAAACGTTTAATCAATTTTATAATAAGGCTGTAACGTAACAATGTTTTTTAAAAATCAAGGGGTCTGAATACTTTCCGAATGCACTGTATATAAAGTGTATATCAGTGGAGGCTGCTGAGGGGAGGACAGCTCATAATAATGGCTGGAATGGAGTGAATGGTATAAAGAAACATGGTTTTCATATGTTTGACACCATTCCATATACTCCATTAAACTCCATTCCAGCCATTATTATGAGCTGTCCTGTGTGTGTGTGTGTGTGTGTGTGTGTGTGTGTGTGTGTGTGTGTATATATATATATTATTTATTTATATATATATATATATAAATGGTGTGTAAAGACAGTATGGACAGTATATGAATAGGAAAGGTGTGTACAGCAGTTTATATAGGAAGTTATATACTAGAATACAGTATATGCATATAATGTAGGTAAAACAGTATGTAAACATTAGTGACCAGTGTTCAATGACTAGAATACAGTATATACATATAAAGTGTAAAAACTATGTAAACATTAAAGTGACCAGTGTTCAATGACTAGAATACAGTATGCAAACATTATTAAAGTGACCAGTGTTAAATGACTAGAATACAGTATATACATATAGTGTAAAAACAGTATGTAAATATTATTCAAGTGACCAGTGTTCAATGACTAGAATACAGTATATACAGTTGAAGTTGTAAGTTTACATACACCTTATTCAAAAATACATTTTAACTCCGTTTTTCACAATTCCTGAAATTTAATCCTAGTAAAAATTCCCTGTTTTAGGTCAATCTCAATGGAGTCCTTTATTTTAAGAATGTGAAATGTCAGATTAATAGTGTAGAGTGATTTATTTCAGCTTTTATTTCTTTCATCACATTCCCAGTGGGTCAAAAGTTTACATACACTCAATTCGTATTTGTAGCATTGCCATTCAATTGTTTAACTTGGGTCAAACGTTTCGGGTAGCCTTCCACAAGCTTACCACAATAAGTTTAATTTTGGCCCATTCCTCTTGACAGAGCTGGTGTAACTGAGTCAGGTTTGTAGGCTTCCATGCTTGCACACGCTTGTTCAGTTCTTCCCACAAATGTTCTATGGGATTGAGGTCAGGGCTTTGTGATGGCCACTCCAATACCTTGACTTTGTTGTCCTTAAGCCATTTTGCCACAACTTTGGAAGTATGCTTGGGGTCCATTTGGAAGACCATTTGGAACCAAGCTTTAACTTCCTGACTGATGTCTTGAGATGTTGCTACAATATGTCCACATAATTTTCCTTACTCATGATGCCATCTATTTTGTGAAGTACACCAGTCCCTCTTGTCACGTCTGCTCCCGCTCTTCCCTTCCCCCTGGCTCTTGAGGGCGCCAGATTACCCTGCATCACACGCTCCTGCCATCATCGCTCACACCTGCCCTCCCTCATCACTCGCATCAGCGTTATTGGACTCACCTGGACTCACTTATCACCTGTTAATTTCCTCCCCTATATTTGTCTGTTCCCCAGCTCTGTTCCCCGCTGCTGCATTATTAGTTTTTGTCTGTATTCTTTTGCTGACGCTGTTTCTGTCTCGTCAGTTATTTATTAAATGTTTACTCCCCGTACCTGCTTAGTCTCTCCAGCGTCATGTTTCGTGACACCTCTTGCAGCAAAGCACCCCCCACAACATGATGCTGCCACCGCCGTGCTACACGGTTGGGATGGTGTTCTTCGGCTTGCCTCCCCCTTTTTCTTCCAAACATAATGATGGTCATTATAGTCAAACAGTTATATTTTTGTTTCATCAGACCAGAGGACATTTCTCCAAAAAGTATGATCTTTGTCCCCATGTGCAGTTGCAAACCGTAGTCTGGCTTTTTTATGGCGGTTTTGGAGCAGTGGCTTCTTCCTTGCTGTGCAGCCTTTCAGGTTATGTCGATATAGGACTCGTTTTACTGTGGATATAGATACTTTTGTACCTGTTTCCTCCAGCATCTTCACAAGGTCTTTTGCTGCTGTTCTGGGATTGATTAGAACTTTTTGTACCAAAGTGCGTTCATCTCTAGGAGACAGAACGTGTCTCCTTCCTGAGCGGTATGACGGCTGGGTGGTCCCATGGTGTTTATACTTGTGTACTATTGTTTGTACAGATGAACGTGGTACCTTTCAGGCGTTTGGAAATTGCTCCCATGGATGAACCGGACTTGTGGAGGTCTACAATTTTTTTTCTGAGGTCTTGGCTGATTTCTTTTGAATTTCCCATGGTGTCAAGCAAAGAGGCACTGAGTTTGAAGGTAGGCCTTGAAATACATCCACAGGTACACCTCCAATTGACTCAAATGATGTCAATTAGCCTATCAGAAGCTTCTAAAGCCATGACATCATTTTCAGGAATTTCCCAAGCTGTTTAAAGGCACTGTCAACTTAGTGTATGTAAACTTTTGACCCACTGGAATTGTGATACAGTTAATTATAAGTGAAATAATCTGTCTGTAAACAATTGTTGGAAAAATGACCTTTGTTATGCACAAAGTAGATGTCCTAACCGACTTGCCAAAACTATAGTTTGTTAACAAGAAATGTGTGGAGTGGTTGAAAAACTAGTTTTAATGACTCCAACCTAAGTGTACGTAAACTTCCGACTTCAACTGTACATATGAAGTGGGTAAAACAGTATGTAAACATTATTCAAGTGTTCAATGACTAGAATACAGTATATACATATGAAGTGAGTAAAACAGTATGTAAACATTATTCATGTGACCACTGTTCAATGACTCTATTTACATAGGGCAGCATTCTCTAAGGTTCAGGGCCGGCTAGTGGTGACTGTTTAACAGTCTGATGGCCTGCAGATGGAAGCTGTTTTTCAGCTGTTTTGATGCAGCTGTGCTATTTCTCCCCAATTTTGTGATATTCAATTGGTAGTTATAGTTTTGTCCCATCAATGCAACTCCCGTATGGACTCGGGAGAGGCAAAGTTCAAGAGCCATGCGTCCTCCGAAACACGACCCTTCCAAGCCACACTGCTTATTGACACACTGTTTGCTTAACCGGAAGCCAACCGCACCAATGTGTCGGAGGAAACACCGTACAACTGGAGACCTTGTCAGCGTGCATGCGCCTGGCCCGCCACAGGAGTCTCTAGAGCGCCATGGTACAAGGACATCCCGCCCAGCCAAAACCTTCCCTAACCCGGACAGCGCTGGGCCAATTGTGCGTCGCACTGGTTTGTGTCAAGAACTGCAAACCTGCTGGGTATTTCACGCTCAACAGTTTCCCGTGTGTGTCATTGTGCGTCACCTGTCGGCTGAGACACAACCCGGAATCGAACCCAGATCTGTAGTGACGCCTCAAGTACTGCAGTGCCTAAGACCCCATCTCCACCTTCAAGATGGTAGCGTGATGAACAGCCCGTTTCTCTGGCGGGTGAGGTCCTTGATGATGGCCTTCCTGTGACACCGGGTGCTGTAGATGTCCTGGAGGGCAGACAGTGTCTGCAAGTAATGCATCTTTCGCCAGAGAGTCTTAGATCCTGTTTGTTGATTGCTGGTATTGAATATACAATTCTGAGTAGAATGTATAACCAAAGTTTGTTTTATATGCACACACATCTATGTAGTGTGCTTATGGTATTACACATTCGATCCATTCTTTTCTTGGATCAATATTCAGATGGACTTATGATTGATTTTTGTTTACGTTTTCTCTTTATCTCTGTAGGAATCTCTTCTTTGTAAAGCACAACCCAACTATTTCCGAAACCGGAACGTTCATTCACAATGGCAGCTTTCTGTTATACCCACTCGTTCAATTATTTGTCATTTTCTGGACATTCTCCATTCTGACTTTTTTGTGAATGTGTCTTATTGCACTCATCTATGTCTACAGTCTTATGAGTGTCAGCTCAATCCGTTAATAAAGGGATGAGTATATTATTTAGTGATTACTGCTCTTGGACTTGAATGCTGTTACTGCTTACCACAGGATTCTGTATCATTGTATGAGCATGAAGTGGGGAATATCTGTGTACAGTACAAATGAAGCATAGCATTAAACCTGTTAAAGAGAGCCTTGGACATGCAGGCTAGTCTGTTTTATAGGCCTCTTATCATCTGGAGTCAAGCTCTCCACAGTAGCAACTAGAGCCCGTTGCTTCCATCCTTAACCACTTTAAAAGCTTGTCCTGACGTTCACCCCGAATGGAAACAAAATAAGCTTTAGTTGCATCAGCAACGACTGGATTGACAAGTGTCTGCCTGACACGGAGGAATGGTAAACTCATTTGATCCTACACACACACAGGATCATATCAGATGAATCTGCTGGTATTTTTTGCAGTGTGAGCCAAGCAGGAAGTAGTGTACAATTACGCAACACTGGCACATGCCACTTGCATTAGTGGTGGTAGCTTTGCTGTGGTTTGCCATCCTACCTTCTCCCTGTGACTGTCCCAATAAAATTGTATTTATCTCCTTTGGTCTGTGACTACTGATGATATAGACTGGATAGATGAAAGTACATTTTGGCGCACCAGTTGGGTATGCTGTACATATCCATTCCTTTAAGATCAGTGGTCACAGAATAGTCTGACCATAACTAGATGGATATACAGTGTAAATATACATTTACTTATGTAAATAAGTTATTTCTGTTTTTTTTTTTTTTTATACATTTAATATACATTTATTACAAAAACATGTTTTTGCTTTGTCATTATGGGGTATTGTGTGTTGATTGATGAGGGGGAAAAACTATTTAAACACTTTGAGAATAAGGCTGTAATGTAACAACGTGGAAACCTACTCATTCAAAGGTTTTCCTTTATTTGTACTATTTTCTACATTGTACAATAATAGCGAAGACATCAAAACTATGAAATAACACACGGAATCATGTAGGGACCAAAAAAGTGTCAAACAAATCCAAATATATTTTATATTTGAGATTCTTGAAAGTAGCCACCCTTTGCCTTGATGACATCTTTGCACACTCTTGACATTCTCTCAACCAGCTTCATGAGGAATGCATTTAAACAGGAGTTCCCATATATGCTGAGCATAAATCCTTCACTCTGCGGTCTAACTCATCCCAAACCATCTCAATTGGGTTAAGGATGGGTGATTGTGGAGGCTAGGTCATCTGATGCAGCACTCCATCACTCTCCTTGGTCAAATAGCCCTTACACGGCCTGGAGGTGTGTTTTGGGTCATTGTCCTGTTGAAAAATAAATGATAGTCCCACTAAGCGCAAACCAGATGGGAAGGTGCATCGCTGCAGAATGCTGTGGTAGGCGTGCTGGTTAAGTGTGCCTTGAATTCTAAATAAATCACAGACAGTGTCACCAGCAAAGCACCCCAACACCATCACAACTCCTCCATGCTTCATGGTGGGAACCACACACGTGGAGATCGTACGTTTACCTACTCTGCGTCTCACAAAGACAGCAGTTTGAACCAAAAATCTCAAACATGGACTCATCAGACCAAAGGAAAGATTAACACCAGTCTAATGTCCATTGCTCGTGTTTCTTGGCCCAAGTAAGTCTCTTTTTCTTATTGGTGTCCTTTAGTAGTGGTTTCTTTGCAGAAGTTCGACCATGAAGGCCTGATTCACGCAGTCTCCTCTGAAATGTTACTTGAACTCTGTGAAGCATTTATTTGGGCTGTAACCTGAGGCTGGTGATTAATGAACTTATCCTCTGCAGCAGAGGTAACTCTGGGTCATGAGCACCAGTTCCATCATAGCGCTTGATAGTTTTTGCGACTACACATTTTTTTAAGTTCTTGACATTTTCCGGTTTGACTGACCTTCATGTCATAAAGTAATGATGGACTGTCTTTTCTCTTTGCTTATTTGAGCTGATCTTGCCATAATATGGACTTGGTCTTTTACTATATAGGGCAATCTTCTGTATACCACCCCTACCTTGTCACAACACAACTGATTGGCACAAATGCATTAAGAAGGATAGAAATTCCACAAATTAACTTTTAACAAGGCACACCTGTTAATTGAAATGCATTAAAAAAAACTTTTTAACACTTTTTTGGTTACTACATGATTCCATATGTGTAATTTTATAGTTTTGATGTCTTCACTATTATCTTACAATATAGAAAATAGTACAAATAAAGAAAACCCCTGGAATGAGTAGGTGTGTCCAAACTCTTGACTGATACATACAGTTGAAGTTGGAAGTTTACATACACTTAGTCATTAAAACTTGTTTTTCAACCACTCCACAAATGTCTTGTTAACAAACTATAGTTTTGGCAAGTCCTTTAGGACATCTACTTTGTGCATGACACAAGTCATTTTTCCAACAATTGTTTACAGACAGATTATTTCACTTATAATTCACTGTATCACAATTCCAATGGGTCAGAAGTTTACATACACTAAGTTGACAGTGCCTTTAAACAGTTGGGAAAATTCCATAAAATGATGTCATGGCTTTAGAAGCTCCTGATAGGCTAATTGAAATAATTTGAGTCAATTGGAGGTGTACCTGTGGATGTATTTCATGGCCTACCTTCAAACTCAGTGCTTCTTTTCTTGACATCATGGGAAAATCAGAAGAAATCAGCCAAGACCTCAGAAAAAAAATTGTAGACCTACACAAGTCTGGTTCATCCTTGGGAGCAATTTACAAACGCCTGAAGGTACCACGTTCATCTGTACTAACAATAGTACGCAAGTATAAACACCATGGGACCACCCAGCCGTCATACCGCTCAGGAAGGAGACGCGTTCTCCTAGAGATGAACGCACTTTGGTGCGAAAAGTGCAAATCAATCCCAGAACAACAGCAAAGGACCTTGTGAAGATGCTGGAGGAAACGGGTACAAAAGTATCTATATCCACAGTAAAATGAGTCCTATATCGACATAACCTGAAAGGCTGCTCAGCAAGGAAGAAGCCACTGCTTCAAAACCACCATAAAAAAGCCAGACTACGGTTTGCAACTGCACATGGGGACAAAGATTGTACTTTTTGGAGAAATGTCCTCTTGTCTGATGAAACAAAAAGAGAACTGTTTGGCTATAATGACCATCGTTATGTTTGGAGGAAAAAGGGAGAGGCTTGCAAGCCGAAGAACACCATCCCAACCGTGAAGCACGGGGGTGGCAGCATCATGTTGTGGGGGTGCTTTGCTGCAGGAGGGACTGGTGCACTTCAGAAAATAGATGGCATCATGAGGAATACAAATTTTGTGGCTATATTGAAGCAACATCTCAAGACATCAGTCAGGAGGTTAAAGCTTGGTCGCAAATGGTCTTCCAAATGGACCCCAAGCATACTTCCAAAGTTGTGGCAAAATGGCTTAAGGACAACAAAGTCAAGGTATTGGAGTGGCCATCACAAAGCCCTGACCTCAATCCCATAGAACATTTCTGGGCAGAACTGAAAAAGTATGTTCGAGCAAGGAGGCCTACAAACCTGACTAGTTACACCAGCTCTGTCAGGAGGAATGGGCCAAAATTCACCCAACTTATTGTAGGAAGCTTGGAAGGCTACCCGAAACCTTAGACCCAATTTAAAGGCAATGCTATCAAATTCTAATTGAGTGTATGTAAACTTCTGACCCACTGGGAATGTGATGAAAGAAATAAAAGCTGAAATAAATCATTCTCTCTACTATTATTCTGACATTTCACATTCTTAAAATAAAGGACGCCATTGAGATTGACCTAAAACAGGGAATTTTTACTAGGATTAAATGTCAGGAATTGTGAAAAACTGAGTTTAAATGTATTTGGCTAAGGTGTATGTAAACTTCTGACTTCAACTGTATGTATACTGTATATGGCTCTTGTGGAGACTAGAAACTGTTTGGAAGTCATTATTGAATAGGCCTATTTAGAATGTTTACCAGTTTAAATCATTCTGTCTGGAGTTACAGGTCAATGAAGAAGATGCTCGGCTGTCAGTTTCTCGGGGGGCTTCATCGCAATCCTCCTGTTAGCCAGTGGCCCTAAGTTTAACAGGATCCTGAAGGGCCAGGTTCTGTTCAAATGCAATTTTTAGCATGTGAAAGCGTTGCATCATAGCACTCCCAAGCCAAAGCCTTTAACAGTGTTTTGTAAATATACGCTCTGCTCCAAACCATTGAGAACAGAGAACTGAATGGGCCCCGAAAGGAAGGTTTGGGACCAATCTTTATGAGTTGTGGCACAGTCAGCATCTCCATCCCCTTACAACTCTATGATCACGTAGTTGCCTTTTGGTTGGTCTTTTTTTTGTTGCCAAAATGGCCCACCACAGTCAATTAATTCCAATGCATCCTGGACCCAGATTAACCCTGGTCCTGGATCAAATTGTTCTCAATAGATTAATCTCTGTCTGGGAAAGTAGCCCACACATTGATTTCTACTGTTGAGAGGCAGAGGGAGTAACAAGACTTGTTCATTTTTGGTTCCAGTCCAGACCAGCAGTGGTCTCCAATCCACCTAACAGCTCTCATGAGAACCCTCCGGACTCCATCAGCAGATTTGTAATTACAAACATGACCAAAGAGATTACCTAAAAAATGTGCATTCAATCTCAATTTATTAGCACAGCAACACACTCAATTCAACTAATGTCAACTTGTCAAGGGCTTGATGACAAACTGAATTCTTCTGCTGCTCTATGTTCGCTACATACTTCAGTCTGTCGTTTGTATTGACTTTAAAATGTGGTGTTGTACAAAACAAAGTCATCATTGATTGGATCATCTCTAACCAATCAGAGTATCAAAGCCAATGACACATTTTCAAAACGCTGCTTTATCCACGTGTCTTATGGCTCTGGCCAACCCCATCGGTTTCTGGGACCAATCAGAACGGTTAGAATGTGTTTACGTTCTAGAAATCGTTGGAGAGGTACTCAGATCCAGACTCATTGCGGAGATGAAATTAATGTCCATGGGTGTGCCGTAGCTGCTGGCTGGAGCAAGGAGTTTTGGGTAGGCATGAAAATGTTATGGTGCTGTGCTGGACCCAAAACCTACGCACCTGGGAAAAGCACTGTTCCAAAATAATGTTTAGATGTAGTGTGTGGCAGCAGCCCCCTCTATTGGCCTTCACCCTCAATACATGATCAGGGTCGTCAGTGGAGGTATCGTTTAGGTTTCTCTAGCAGGTTGGTAGGTAGGTAGTTTTCAGGCCAGTATCCTCCCCTTGTCACCCTGGGCTATTTAGAATAAGGGTAACAGTACAAAGAATTTGGTTTAGTATTGGTTACAGTCAGAGAGCAGTGGGCAGATGTAGTATCTTGTGTTTTTTAAGGATTGTCTAAATGTAACTTTGCATTCTGTCTAATTCAGTCTTGTTGACTGTGAGAATTAATTAAATAAATCACAATGTGCATATTTTACTGGAGGTGGGCTGCATACCAAGGCACGTACTGCACAGTAGTGCATACTGGAAATGTGTGATCAAATGTTTTCAGTTTTCTTATGGTATCTAGTAAAAAAAAGTATAGGATTCACCTCATTGTATCCTGAAAATGTGTAGTAGGCTACAGTGGGTTCATGCCACAGTAATACATCATATCCACTAGATGGCTCTGGTTTTCTCCAGTTCTTATCAACTGTTAAACATTTAAATAGTTAAACAGTTTTTTAATGGATTAAGACATCTATTATAACATTGAGTAGCAAAAAAGAATGCCTCTGTGATAAAAAAAAGTGTACGATACACAGTACAATACATGATCCTATCATCCCCTTTTCAATGGATAGCATTCAAAGTCTATTCAAATCTTACTCTGATAATGTTACTGTAGTAATATAGAGTCAGCAGTGAGTGAATAGGCTGATTTGTTTTGCACTATAAATCACTAGCACTGTGTTGAGTTTATAAGAGGTCCTTTTAAAATCTCACTTTTCATATTCTGTTAACACATACCCAAATAATGTTGTTGACTCATCCTACACTTTTATTTGTGGCCAAATTTAAAAACACTTAAAGCTGCAATATGTAACTTTTTGAAATGTGAGTTATTAGTCTGTCATTCTCATTGAAAGCAAGGTTTTATACACCAGTTTCAAACAGCTGAAAATACAATATGTTTGGTTATTGAAAATATATTTTGCGGTGAATTAGATGGTACAATGATTCTCTACACTTTGTGCTTGTTTTTTCACATAAACTGAAATTAGGCGAACCAGGATTTTAGCAACCAGGAAATGGCAGAGCAATTTTTTTAAAAGGGGAACTGCCTCCTAAAACCAACTTCTCTGGTTACATACGGCCTATATGGCATCGATTTGAGTCAGAAACATTAATTATAGTGTCAAAATTGACCAAATACTGTAAATAGGATAATTTTGGTCATAAAGTGAGTGTGTCACGACGTGTATGGATGGGTTGGGTGTGGATTATTTACAAGGCCATTTTTGCTAATGATGTCCAATAGCCCAGAGATTACAAAGTATGATTACGAAGTATGTGACAAATAAATAGTATGTCAGGTATCCGGACTTCACTGGTTCCGGGCTCAGAAAAGGTTCTGTGCCAGGTTTAGATTAGACCACATTGTGGGTCATAATGATGTGTGGGTTGACTCATAACCCACAGACCCCGTGGTTAGATCCGCGGGGTGGGTGGGGTTTCGGGTCATAAAATATTGTGTGGCTGTAGGGTGTCATAACTCTCCTGTGATGATCGGAAGGATCAGGTGACAGCGGGTCCTCTCTACAGCGTGCTCTCTCTCGTAGAGGGGGGAGAGCGGGAAGTCATCTGTTTTATGGCTGTCGTAAAATACGCTGCCTCTATGCTCTGAAGTGTTCGAGATTGGAATGTAAACTGTGGAACACAGAGAGACACTTGGACAATCAAACGTTTGAATAATTAAACAATATTTATATTTTTGAGAATGTGGGAATGGTCCGTGGGTATTTAAATAACAATCCTGTCAAAGTTGTTTCATTTAGTGACCTCATGAAAGACAGGAGACCCACATTACTGTATCTCTGTTTGTGTACACTTTTCAATTATCAGATTTACATCTAGATGTTGGATAAAATGAATGAGTAAATATTAAACTATTTGTGAGAAGATGTAATGTGATGTTGGCCTTTAAACGAGATACTTGTTAAGATGTAAAGTTTTATCTAGTCAGTGGCGACACCCACGTGAGCATAGACTTGGCCTTCTTCCACTGAGTATAAAATCCACTTCCTACAAAATGTACATTAGACTAGAAAACATGCAACTGACGCTACATGTGAAATGGTTAAGAACTACAACTCTAAAGGCCACGGAGACCATACAGCGTGTAGCATTGGCTTTGCCACAGAAGGAGCAAATCTTAGACGAGGCCTTTTCAGTCTGCAGCTAGAAATGTACGTAGCCTAGGATGAAGAATACGGACAACCGGCAAAACATCTATTCTATGTGACAACACGGGTATGCTTGACGTACCCATTAGGAACGCAACCAGAGACTTTTCTTTTGACTCTCTCCAGTAGATGGACCGACGACCACAGAGACAGACAACAAAACATACACTCGTAAATATGTCAATTGCAATTTATTTTTGAATGAGCGGTTGTTCGTGTAAAGTATTAGCAATTTCTATGAGGGTAGTTATCAGCTAGGAGTTTCCCACTCTTGAGCGGTCCCCACCCCCTTTCCTTTGTCTACCAAGCTGTATCGGTTTGTCCGCTAGGGACTTTTTCTTTGAATCATGTAATACCCCATGTATGAACTAATTGTGTGTGATTATGTAATTCCGAACATCCTAGTTAATTAAAGTTGCATGATTAGTTTAATCGCGTAATTAAATTACACATAGAGAATTGATTTGATAAGATACAGTCTTCACATTTAATGATAGTCAACGACACGACCTATGGTGCCACGTGTGAGGCATCTAAGATAGAATGAGACATTTATTTTGAATCAGCCTATATACAATTGAAAATCAGATTGCATTATACACCCAGATAATGCAATACAGCAGGGGAGTTGTAGACAGGAATTATTGGTTGTGTGTGTTTGCCCATAGAACTTGTTCCGGTGTCACGTATCTGATGACATCAGGGTGTATTATGAGTTGGTAAAGTTAGGGAATACATTTCTAGTACTTGGATAACAATTCAGCTAATTATAGAAATGTGAGAAATAGATGCGTTGGGCCAAACGTGCTGTTTCTGTCTCCCGCGTTTCAGAACCGGGTAGACACGGTCATTATTAATTTCTCAAGCGAGGACACAGAGCCAGCTGATTGAAATTTGAGGAGATATTAGCTTTACAAAGCGACAATTCTCTGTCCCTCACGGTTTCAGTAGCTTGAGTAGACTCAGTGTATTTCTTTATTTACTGCGCGTTCTGGTTAAAACATTGCGAAAATAACGATGAAAAAGGTTTTAACGTAAGACGTTATTAGTAAAACCATTCCCTATGTTATGCTTGAAAGTGTACAAAGTAGGATTAGCTTGCACGAGATGCTACAGCTAACAAAGGGAGAGCAACCATTTCGTTTTTTCCCCCCGTGTCACGTTGAAATTCCTCCGTATTGGGTGACGGAAGTCCCGCCCTTTGTACTTCCGTTTGATTTTAGATTTCTGCGATCAGTGACCCCTGGGGGTGAAGAATTGCCAGGATTTATAAATTTCTTTAATAATTATTTGTGACACCCACGTGTATCACGTTTATATCAAGTGGTTACTTATGATATCCAGCCAATCTCAACGTTGTCTCATTCAATTTAACTAAGAGGTAAAATTGCCAGACTTACCTTTTTCAAATGGACATAATGGACAAATAATATCCAAATTGATTGGTTTCTACAAATGAGACAATTTAAACTTTTCCACATTAACCTTGATACAGCTACGCTTTCAGGTTAGTTAAAGTTTGATTCCCAAATAGCCTATACAGGTATGATTAATCATTATCAATGATTAATCAATTCAATTTGCTTTTGCAAATTCATTCACGTCCAACTCTGATACAGTACTGATGGTTCACTAATGTTTATAAATAGATTAAAATTGTCTTTGCAGCTTCCAACGAATTCCAAACCCAAACTTTGAAAAAAATAGGAACATTTTTTCTCTACATTTTTCAAATAATGTGCAAGCTATCAGAGGGAGTGGTCCCCACTCCCCAGCTAATCAGTGAATCATCACCCATAAAAGGACTGATCTCTGACCTCAGCAGCGATACCAATCCTAATTATGCCAATAGTGGAAAAACAAAATCAAACATCGAACGCAGGCTTTGTAACAGTTCTCTCCACTTTAGCCCTTATGTATTGCCATCAAAGATTGGCATCGGTCCAGTACCGCAGTGGTCAGCAGAAGCATGTGCAAGACATGGCTGACATGAAGGGATAGGTGGAGAGAACCGAGCAATTATTGACAAAAGCAGGAAATTAAAACATTCTGCTAGCCGCGGAATTGCGTTTGAAATCTGAACAATTAAAAGTAATTGCAAATACTTATGACGATAAACGAGCACAACCTCTTCAACAAAATAGTTTTCTACAGGAACAACTCAATTTAGCCAAAACTAAATACGATGTCGTCCACTCCAAACTAGATAAATCTGTCAAGTTATCCACAAACTTGCAATTTGGTAACATGCAAGCAGTTTTGTTGAACGTTACTAAAAGTAATAATGTTCTACTCCAAATGCTGCAGACCAAAGATGATCAGTTAATGAACACAATGACTAAGTTGGATGACAAGTTGCTGACCAAATTAATGACGAGAGAACTCAAGTGATGAAGATGGAAATATTGATTTCTAAGCAAAGGGAGGAAATCTCATCATTGAATCTCTTGCTCCGTACTCAAGACCTCTATCTGCAAACCATGACAGATAAGTATGAGACCGAAATGAGCAAGTGTGACACTCACATGTCCAAAATCAGAAGTGGACTCTACAATGCAGCAGAATACCACCCTTAGGTACAATCTGGTGGAATTCCAGAAAGGTCACACGCTACAGCGTGACTACCCAACCAAGCAACCGGAGCCCGGTACTCAAAGGAGTGAAGACGATAGAAGGTTTCAGACTTTGCCTCCCTCATGCGTCCCTCAGTCTTCTCCTCTTGGCCATTCAGCACTGAGTAATATGGTGCCTCTTCGCCAGAAAAGCCAAAGCTTGGCTTCTCCTCTTGGCCTTTCGGCCCCAATTTCCCCACAGGATGAAGCCAATCCTCTCCGCGGAATTCCTTGACCAACTCATAAAAAATGTCCCCACCTTTGGCCTCGTTCCAGGTCAGCCAAACGATACTGAAACGTTCCTAGCTGACATAGAGGACGCATTGGATGGCTACCCGAACGCTACGGGTTCTGACAGGGTTTACCTGTTGAAGCGAATGTCGAATAGACACGTGACGAGGTTCATTCATCTAGAACAGCAACACGTGCTAAACGACTATATTAAACTTGCCACAGCTTTGAAATTAGAATTTAGTGATTCTGAGACTCGCGAATAAGATAACTCACTGGCTAACACTGTCAAACAAGCTCGGAATGAACAACCACAAGCTTACTATCATAGGCTTCGTTCAGCTTACTTTGGCCTACTCACTGAAACAGGAATGGAAGAGCTGTTATCATTCAAACAAATGTTTCTGTCGAAACATGTATCCCACATTCATTACCTACTTGGGCCCTACAGCCCACGTTGGCTTGCCTATCTTACAACTCAGAGAGCTTGCAAGCACAGGCATCAAAAGCAGCATTTTTTGAGGCATCAAAAGCTCGCAACGCTAAGAGCCCTGACAACTCGGTTTTGAAGTTTGACCAGGAGCACTCACTCCAGTTAGAGGGTGCATTATCAGGTATTGGAGCGTTGAGAGATGATGCACAACAGCGGTTTCTACTACGAAACCACGAATCCAATGACCACTGCGGTCGAAATAACTGTAAAGTGCTTCGCCAATCGAAACGGCTACTGCTACAATCGACCTGTTCGCTACGTTCCTGCACTCAACCCACACAGTGTCAGAGCACAAGGGTAACAAAGGGTTAAAGGACGATCAAAACGTAGACTAATGTTCTCTAGAAGTTCCACTGCGTGAAGAACTAAAGCGAGAATAATTTGAGAAAAGGGTAAAAGATAAGTCACAAAGACTAGACAGGGAATTGCCGGACACCAGGTCCACAGAAATTAACACCCTTAGCAAGGACCCTTAGCAACTCTAAACAGGCCATACCTGGAAACAGTCCTGGAGGACTGCTTAACTTGTCATGTGCTAATTGATTCGGGCGCGACAATATCGCTCGTCTCTCAAACATTGTTCAATGATCTCAAAATGGCTTTGACGCCAACTCAAGGTCAGTTAAAAGTGGAACCATGCAAAACTACACTTCGAGGTTTCACTCAGACTACCTTGCCTCTCACATTGAGAATCATGCTGAAACTACACTTCCAGGACGTATTGCTCTGTGTATGTTACCAGCCTCAAATCTGAACCCCTGCTACTCGGATCAGACTTGATGGATCGGTTACTCCCACTGATTGATTGGAAAACCAACCATGTATGATCACAGGTCACAGTGCCTTCTCCACTGACCACACTGTCTTCCCCTAACGCAAGCCCTGCGGCCGTCTCAGCAAGAAAAACATTGATGCGCAGAGTGTACTCTGCTTCCGATGATACATCTTCCGCTTTGTGGGAGACTGTCACCCATTACAATGACCAGCAACTGACTCGATGACTCCCACTGGTGAATCACTTTGCGATATCACAGACAGATATCCTCATCTCAGTTTGCAGGTACTGAAGAGGTTTCCACACGCAGACGCTGTGGTGACTGACAGGCCTCGACAGCCACACAGCGTTTTGAAGGACAAACACCAGGAGATTTGGTTTAAAAGTTACAGCCATTCTCATAACAACGCAGCTGCTGACAACTCGTACATATGGTCCGATCTTTTCGTTTGTACCTCGAATACCAACACCATCCGCTGGTGGGGCGGTCCAGAGACACAAAGGTAGGGAATACTAGCCCGGACCCATGATGAGCCTCATCGAGGTCGATGGTGGGAGAAAAGCCAGGAGCAGACAGGCCCCTAGGCAGGTATAATCTTAGAACACGTAAGATATTACTGAGGTGTACCACACTGGTCATAAAAGAGGTCCAGTGGACTTCCACCTCCTAAACAAATGGAAAGAATTATCATGCCTTGCCATGTGTAGGTTCAACTAAACCTCCTCCGTGGACAACATAGCTATGAAATAGACTCCTTCATACCTATCACTGCTACAATGGCGTAAGACACATTGACGTGTAGTAAATCTACTACAGGTCCCCTTAACATATGTCTTGAGGTCGACATCAATTCTTACTGACCTCCAGCATTAACCTGGAAATTATCTGATGACATCAGACTCATTCTGAACAGGTTGCAACCTACCAGGATACTTGGTTCTTTCCCTTGGCATGTGCGCTTATGTAAGCATAAACGCACACGTGCAACAGAACATTTAATGGGGATTTTTGTTCTGATCACTTAAGGGTGTTCTGTTTCCATTGGACCTGTCATGACATTTTTTATCCGACATGCACTTTACTCGCATAAAAAGGTTGGATGGAGACCTGGTTAGTGATATATATATTTTTATATGCATCTACCGTTTGGCATGTCTCTTGTGATGTGGTTCACAGCAGCACTAATGGATGTGTTGACTTGACAAGTGCTTTGGCGTTTTGAATGACCCTTCGCAATGCCAAGCATCGGCTGGAGTGGTGTAAAGCTTGCCGCAATTGAACTCTGGAGCAGTGGAAACGCGTTCTCTGGAGTGATGAATCACACTTCACCATCTGGCAGTCTGATGGACTAATCTGGGTTTGGCGGATGCCAGGAGAACGCTACCTGCTCGAATGCATAGTGCCAACTGTAAAGTTTGGTGGAGGAGGATTAGTGGTCTGGGGCTGTCTCTCATTGTTCAGCTAGGCCCCTTTGTTCCAGTGAAAGGAAATCTTAATTCTACAGCATACAATGACATTCTAGGTTATTATTTTCTTCCATCTTTGTGGCAACAGTTTGGGGAAGGCCCTTTCCTGTTTCAGCATGACAACGCCCCTGTGCACAAAGAGAGGTCCATGCAGAAATGGTTTGTTGATATCATTGTGGAAGAAGTTGACTGGCCTGCACAGCGCCCTGACCTCAACCCTTGGGGTCGTTGTCCATTTGGAAGACCCATTTGCGACCAAGCTTTAACCTCCTGACTGATGTCTTGAGATGTTGCTTCAATATAGCCACAAAATCTTTATTCCTCATGATGCCATCTATTTTGTGAAGTGCACCAGCCCCTCCTGCAGCAAAGCACCCCCACAACATGATGCTGCCACCCCCGTGCTTCACGGTTGGGATGGTGTTCTTCGGCTTGCAAGCCTCTCCCTTTTTCCTCCAAACATAACGATGGTCATTATAGCCAAACAGTTCTATTTTTGTTTCATCAGACAAGAGGACATTTCACCAAAAAGTACGATCTTCGTCCCCATGTGCAGTTGCAAACCGTAGTCTGGCTTTTTTATGGTGGTTTTGGAGCAGTGGCTTCTTCCTTGCTGAGTGGGCTTTCAGGTTATGTCGAAATAGGACTTGTTTTACTGTGGATATAGATACTTTTCTACCTGTTTCCTCCAGCATCTTCACAAGGTCCTTTGCTGTTGTTCTGGGATTGATTTGCACTTTTCGCACCAAAGTACGTTCATCTCAAGAAGACAGAACGCGTCTCCTTCCTGAGCGGTATGACGGCTGCGTGGTCCCATGGTGTTTATACTTGCGTACTATTGTTTGTACAGATAAACGTGGTACCTTCAGGCGTTTGGAAATTGCTCCCAAGGATGAATCAGACTTGTGGAGGTCTACAATTAATTTTTTGAGGTCTTGGCTGATTTCTTTTGATTTCCCCATGATGTCAAGCAAAGAGGCACTGAGTTGGAAGTTAGGCCTTGAAATACATCCACAGGTACACCTCCAATTGACTCAAATGATGTCAATTAGCCTATCAGAAGCTTCTAAAGCCATTACATAATTTTATGGAATTTCCCAAGCTGTTTAAAGGCACAGTCAACTTAGTGTATGTAAACTTCTGAACCACTGGAATTGTGATACAGTGAATTATAAGTGAAATAATCTGTCTGTAAACAATTGTTGGAATGCACAATGTAGATGTCCTAACCGACTTGCCATAACTATAGTTTGTTAACAAGAAATGTGTGGAGTGGTTGAAAAACGAGTTTTAATGACTCCAATCTAAGTGTATGTATACTTCCGACTTCAACTGTAAATGTGTACTGTTGGGAGTACTCAAGGACCGGAGTTGGAAACACTATTCTAGTGCAACAAGTAATGCCAGAAGAGAAGAGAAGCTGTATGTAACTAATTCTAGACAAGTTGACTAACAAATAACAGAAACCGGCATATCTAGAATCTTTTTAAAATAATTCTGCATCCCCTGTCAAAAAATCATCACCCCTTCTCTGACTGTACAGGGCATTTTCTATATTTGCAGGTTAGAGATGGGTGCGGGCATCAGATTTTCAATTTACCACATATAGTAGGGCGGTTGCGGATGGGTTATTAGCAATTGCGAGCCGGTGCGGGTGAACAAACAGCTGACCCCGCTCATCATTAGAATGTACCGGTATACAGTGCAGTCGGACAGTATTCAGACCACAGCGTTGCAGTTCTTGATACAAACCCTTGTGCCTGGCACCTACTACCATACCCTGTTCAAAGGCACTTCAATATTTTGTCTTGCCCATTCACCCACTGAATGAGACACACACAATGAATGTGTCAATTGTCTCAAGGCTTAAAAATCCTAATTTAACCTTAAATCATGATTTAACCTGTCTCCTCCCCTTCATCTACACTGATTTGAATAAGGGATCAACAAGGGATCATAGCTTTGAACTGGAGTCACCTGGTTAGTCTATGTCATGGAAAGAGCAGGTGTCCTTCATGTTTTGTACACTTGTACACAGGCTACTGTTCACTGAGGGTGAGTTACTCTTCCTGGATGTCCACAGGTTTACTATGACAAATCCCTGTTCTCATCTCACTGTACTCCATTGAGTTACAGCACCAAGGCTTCAGAAGAACTGCATTGCCTGCCAAATGTTATAGTCTGGTCTACAGTAAAGGATAATATCTTGCGTAATGGCATTCCATAGCATGATGCCATTTCACATTTCTACAGGCTCCCACAGCATGAATCCATCATGACATGTGACGTGGGAGGGAGATGAGCTGATGCAAAGACTACAGTATATTACAGGGCCTGTCTTCTGGCATTCTGCCATCTACAATAGTGTCACATAGATTATGCTGCTCTTTCAATTATACATTTTTGATGTTCTGACCAGCAACGCCTCTTTGAATAATAGTTGGAGTTGGCTCCATCTGGTGCAGCAACTCTGGGTTGATCAAAGCGAGAGGAGAAAGGATCCAGAGTGTTAAGTCTAAAGTTCAACACTTCTCAGCTCATTTCTCATCCTACACTCAGACTTCACGTCATATTTACTTTTCGGCTTTTAAGGAGGGATTCCTTCACTTTAATTTTTTTTACATTTTACATCTGTGACTGTTTGCATTTGGGAGATAAAACCGTCTTGGTTGGCAGGGTTCCCTGAAAGTACTAAGGAAGTGGATAAGAATTGGCAGACTGGGCTGAGACACACACCAACAGTGTTTTCTGGCCGAGAGTACTTAGCACCTCTGAACGTAATTTGAGAACCGGGTGCGTACCATTTTTACATGTTGAATCAGCGTGAAAAATGTCGGCAGTCAGACGTCTACAGCGGGTGGTCCCTATAATAATGCTATTCTACTTTTTTATTCATTTTCATCTAATCTCAAAAGGACACCTTCACTCAATAATCAACCCCCTACGTTGCACCTAACATGCTTGTTTGCCATATCAAGCGTCTTCAGAACTGTAAAAAGAAATGTCATGTGAGTTTGCCCTGTCATTCCACATTAATAAGAAACTGTGTATATGGGTCAGCCTGCGGTAGGAGGGCTATTGTAACTGTAGTTCGCATGTAGTCATGCAGCCTCCGGGAAGAATGCACTGTACTGCCTGTCTGCAGCAGGTTCACATCAGAGACAAAATCCCTGTTGGCTATTAAAGTTGAAATCCCTGTTGGTGGGCATAAATGGGCATTTTCTTATTTATTTTACCTTTATTTAACTAGGCAAGTCAGTTAAGATTTTATTTTCAATGACAGCCTAGGAACAGTGGGTTAACTGCCTTGTTCAGGGGCAGAATGACAGAGTTTTAACCTTGTCAGCTCGGGGATTTGATCTTGCAACCTTTCGGTTACTAGTCCAACGCTCTAACCACTAGCCACTAGGCTACCTGCCGCCTCAGCATAAATGACAGATTTACCCTAGATATTCTCTCTCTCTCTCTCTCTCTCTCTCTCTCTCTCTCTCTCTCTCTCTCTCTCTCTCTCTCTCTCTCTCTCTCTCTCTCTCTCTCTCTCTCTCTCTCTCTCTCTCTCTCTCTCACAGCTGCCAGAACCTCAGTTCCCTTTTAGATTAGATAAAGGGTAAAACCAACAAGAAAGAAAGAAAAGAATGCCAGGAAGAAAGGGTAATAAACAAAGAACTGCCTGTACTACAGAAGGAAGCTGAAGGAATTCACATTTTCCATTTTGGAGGTTCCCACCGACCACAGCCCGTGGCTCAGGCATGGATCAGGTTGGTGGCTTCCAGCGATGCAGCCAGCCTACCAGTGTTCTTTGGCCATGATAACCATCAATGTTTATGTTCCCTCTATTTCTGGCCTGGGTTATCAGGGGCTGACACACACTCCAACATAGTTACCTCACAATGATTAGTGCACCACTGTACCTCTATATCAACACTGCGTGCGTGTAAGACAGAAACACTCCAAGTAGCTGTGTGTGTGCGTATGTGTGTGTGTGTGGTCAGGTGAGCCTGATAAAGAGAGGGAAGAGGCCCTGCCATGTCAGGTCAGGATCAATATAGATTGCTCCAGCTCTGGCTCCAGCTTAATTTACGGGCAATAGCCAAGAATAACTATCGGCATGAAAAAAGCATTTCCCCCTCCTTCACATCACCCTGGTTCCAGGGATAGCTATACTTAGTGACTCTATCTCACTTCCTGTCCTACACCGCCACACAACCCCAGTAGAACCCAAGCCAAGTTAATTCCCACGCTAAGGTTAAAGATGCACTCTGCAGAAATCGATCTTCCATTTCCTGGTTGCTAAAATACTAATAGTTTGCTTAATTTCAGTTTATGTGACAGCACAAGCAAGTGTAGTGTAGAGAATCATCTAAACTGCTGTGAAATATATTTTCCATAACCTAAATATTGTATTTTCACCTGTTTTGAAGCTGGTGTACAAAACCAAAAGTAAAAGACAAAAAAACTCAACTTAAGAACGGGAACCATAGAAACTGCGCACATAGAACAGATGTACCGCATCTTAGACTTGCTTTCAATGAGAATGACAGATCTATAACAAAAATTTCTATGTGCATTTGGTCGGGTCGCCCAAAAAGTTACAAATTGCAGCTTTAAAGCATCACTCAAACTGAAATGCTCCCCTAATCAGAAATGAACAAAGAATTGTTTGGAATTGTACTCTTCGGGGATTATGTATTATCCATCTGATATTGTGCCCGTGTGACAGTGAGACTAAGACCATGGCAGAAAATGAGGTGAAACTTGATCCAGTGATGTTATAGGGCAGGGGTATTCAAATCCTACCCTGTTGGTCCGGACTACTGCTGGTTTTCTGGTCTATGTGATAATTAATTGCACCCACCTGGTTTCCCATGTATAAATCAGTCACTGATTAGAGAGGAAGAATGGGGGGAAAAAGCAGTGGAACTGGTTTTGAGGTTGAGATTTGAATTCGAGGGTTATAGGGTGTAGATTTAAGAAAAGCTTTTGACTCATTACCCGCAATGCTAAAACCTTTTTTTTTTTTATACACTCGAATACAGTAGGTAACTTCACATTTTATCATTGGTTGCAGGATACAATCAGAATCAAAATGGTAATCAGCAATTGTCAGCAAATACATACAGTACTTATCATCACAGGAGGTACAGTCCCCAACATGTGAGGTACAGAATATTTTTTGAAGAACTGAGATTACTTCTCACATTGGGAAACCAGCATTTTCCCCACCTTATATTTTAGTTAAAATGTGCAATTCAACATCAGTTGTGGTGGTTCTAATGGTGGCAGTAAAGCAAAAGTCTCGTTCCTTTTAAATAAATGTATAATGAACTAGTTGTTCAGTTACATGTTCATTAAAAACACAACCCCAGAAAACATTGTATGTTTCATGAAGTTATCTTGCCTCTGTACTCCTCGGAATGAATCATCATAAATCACTTGTCAGAATGCGAAGGACTGTTGAGATGGTGGTGTTGGTCAATGTTGGATTGAGGGGGGAGCGACGCCAAGGGAGAGTCTCGCTGTTCCAATCTAAATACATTACAACCCCCTCAACCCCCACCCGACCCCCTCCTCCCAAATACTGGTCCAGATTTGGCACTGCGGGTCTGGTCTCTGTGAAACACCACGTCCCCTGAGATCACCGCTGTAGCTTTTGATTCTGGTCCGATTCTGACAACACCAACCATTTTCCCACAGGAAAAAACATGCTCTTTGACACAACATGTTTTGTTTTACAACATCAAAGCCTAAAGGAGCCCACGTGAGTGGGATCTTGAACTATATAATGTGCTGATTGTGGTGCATTAAGGAATGTGCTCAACAAAATATGAGAGGAGGACATACAGTATACCATAATGCACAATTTAGGAGGAGTCATTTGGAAGTCAATATACAAGGTCATCCTCAACATTAACCATTGCGATTTCATACATACAGTATCTTTAGCAATTCAAAGAGACTTGCAACATGCTGGTAACGTCTTGGACAAGTGCAAAACGTGATACTTCTCTACGTGGCAGATTACACTGTGACCAGACCCCCTACCACACACACACAAAAAAACAGTCTACATCAAAGTTAAAGTACATTGAGTACTGTACTCTCCCATTGAAGGGAATTCATGTTATCTCAAAATAAAACCAAGACTCTCGTTTATAGTCATGTGAGCGCAACAGAACACACACTTCACGCTCACATTCTAGAACAGTCATGTGGGCCAAATAAAGGACAACTACTCTTCAATCAGATACAGATAGATATCAAATATCACATGCACATAATTCAGTTGACCAACGGGCTTGTGTCAGATAACCAAGAAGAGCCCTTTGTAATAGCACTACTGATATGTTTTCATTGTCTTGAGAAGAGTTGGGAGGGGACAGAGACTATTGCACAGACAGACAGACAGCAGCATGTGGAGACTGGAGAGGAAAACAAGCCCTACAAGCACCCCCTCTGAGGAAAAACAGTGTGGAAAAAACCTTTCAGAATATTCCTAAATCAGAATAAATTCACACTCTTTAAAAGGTTTCTGACATAGAGACCCATGCAAAAATATATCTGTTCTCTTGAACTACTAAGGTCTTTCCCAGAAAGGTGGAATTTCTGAAAACTAGAATATGACCTACAGGAAATATAATATGCTACTTACACACCGTCATCAATGGTTATAATGTTAAGGAAATTGTGTAGGCTATAGCCGAAAGAACTGCTTTCAGTGGCATACTCCTAAAATGAGTATTGATCATCTCACCCACCTCTCACTGGCTGAAATACCATCATTCATAGACAATTTCTGAAAAGTAATATTGTAAAAAACAAATCAATGATTATTCTATATTATCCTGGGATATCAACAGTTATAACACCACAGTAAAGCACTATTCTTGAACAGATATTTTTTTTTTCAAAAAGACCTGTATACACACTATAGTACAATGAGATGCCATCATGCTGTCCTTGGGAATAAGAATACAGAGTGCTTGCTCTACTGTGTGTGTGAGGGACTGATTGTCTATGACTTTGTGCATATAGGTTTGTCATATAAGAAGACTCCTGCACATACAGCACAACCACCTCTGAAACTTTTATTGTATTGATGTTTCAGTGAAGTGTTCACTGTCCAAGGTCTTTGTCTCCTATCCTACATATATTTACATATATTTGCACATAAACCTAGTTCACATAAAAACCTATTAGCAATTCACAAGTCAATTTTCCATAAAAGCCTTCCGAGACCCACGGTAGATCCACATAAACCTATTTTGTATGAACCCCTTAGAAACACATTGCCTTAATGACCCCTCTGCCTTCTAGAAAGACAATCTGGCCCTCTGGTAGCCTACTGTACATGTGCTGCTCTGCCGCTCAGCTCATCTGTACAGCTAACAGGAGCCAAAGGGCACAGAGTGAGAGAACAGCTCAACAGTAAGACTACACACACGGTAATGCTTGTGTCTCTATTTGTGTTGGGCATCTGGATCGGTAGCGTGCTTAACATGCTGCAATTCCAATCTATAAGAAAATCTTGCTTATGTTATTGCTGTCAGATTATGATGAGTAAGTCGTGCATTTGTAGCCTCAAGACCAGTCTAAATGCATCAGCCATTAAGGGTAAACAAACAACTGATGTTCGATTTCAGGAAACATGGACAGAGAATACAATTCTCAAATAAATCAACTTGTCTCCTTGCTGAGAATTCAGAATGAATTGGTGGTCCATGATAAACCAGAATGCCGTCTTGCAAAAATCTGCTAATTCATACATCAACATTCCTGTATGAAACTCAACACTTCATAAACATTCTTGGCTCTCACTTCTAACTCCAAACTTCAAAAGAGAAGAATCCCTTTCATAAAATACACACAAGCTACTGAATAAACCTCAAGTATTCTTTTCTAGGAAACCAACTGTTACCAGTCCTGTTACCGCTAGTCCTCTCTGTATGCTACAGCCTACTGTAGCGCACAATATCATTATTATCTATTATCAGATTATCTGACTGCTACAAAATGTAAACTATTTGTCGCAATATAAGAGAAGAAAAACAGTATATTTCAAGTGCTTTTATGTTTCTAAAATACTTTTTTGCATCACTAATGTCTACCCTGAAAGAAGAAAGATGATTAAACAGTCTTGAATCAATGTTGAAATAACTGTTTGCACTACAGTGATTTACACAATACAAGTCGAGATGTGCTGATATTGTCCTTTTTTGCATTGGGAAGATACCTAAACTCGTCACCAAAGCTGTAAGATTGGAGTTGCTCCTCTTCAAAACCCACGGAGAACTGTGTGCCTCTTTTTTCCTCAGCTCCATTCTGATATCCATATATACAAACCTTCTCCTCCACACGTGGTGGTGATCCACCCAACCAGAAATAGGCAGCCCCGCTTGGGAGAGACCCCTCCAGCTCCTGCCTGCAAACCACCCCTCTGGCCTGGCCATAGGGATCTCTATGTACTACTACTGTAGCAATACAACCTGTCACATGCAATGTAGTAATACACTGCACTCACCAGGGGCTGAAGCCAAAGCCAAGGCCAAAGCTTACTGTACCCACTGGGCACACACTGGTTGAATCAACATTGTTTCCACGTCATTTCAATTAAATGACTTTGAACAAATATGGAATAGATGTTGAACTGACATCTGTGCCCAGTGGGTAGCTAACCAACTAGACAGTGTCTGTAGGAGATTGTTACACATGGAAGGCTGGGGCTGGGCGCGGCCTGGGTAGTGCGGGACCCTTCTTCCCCTCCATGCAGCAGCCCAGTCCCAGACAGGGGGAGCAGAGTTGCCTGAACAGGCGGCCCAGGCCCTTCCGGAACACGCTGTTGGAGAGACTATAGATGAGGCAGTTGCAGAAGCTGTTGCTGATGGCTAGCCATGTGGTGAAGAATGAGGCCACCAGGTGGCGGTAGAGTCCGGCGCTCTCCAGCAGGAAGTAAAGGATGTAGGGCATCCAGAGCATGTAGAACACACTGGTGATTCGGAACAGCACCATGGCATAGCGTTTATCCGGACACCCTTCGCCACGCTCGCCCCTTTCGCTCTCCTGGGGGCCGAAGCGTGCATGGCGCTGGGTGATCTCCCGGGTGTGCTGACGGCAGATACGGAAGATGCTCCCATAGGTGAAACACACAGTGAGGGTGGCCGGCGCATACAGCAGAGCCACGATGAATGAGCTAAAGCCCGGATCGGTCTGCCACGAGGTCGCACACCAGCGAAATATGTCCCCGTGGTAGCCGGGCTTCCCCCAGCCGAAGAAGGAGGGCAGGAAAAGGAGGGCGGAGTAGAGCCAGATGAGGCCAATGCAGACACGCAGGCGACATGGTGTGACCAGTGTGGCGTAGGAGAACGGCTGTGTGATGGCAATGTAGCGGTCAACACTAATACACGCAAGAGACACCATGGACACGCTCTTCAGCACGGACACCAGGTAGCCGAACACCTGACAGGTGAGCTCCTCGTCCAACCCCTTGAGGTAGTGGAGCAGGGACAGGGAGGGCACCAGGCAGCTCACCCCCACCAGGAGGTCTGCATAGGCCATGGTCTGGATGAAGTGGCTGGTGGTGTGGTGGTGGAGCAGCGGAGCACAGTGGAACACGAAGATCACCACCAGGTTGCCGCTGATGATGAGGATAGTGAGGAAGAGAATGACGGCCGCCTCCAGCACGCAAGTGTTGAGGGTATGGGAGTAGCCCAGGCCCAGCAGGCAGAAAGGAGAGCTGCTTTGGTTCACATCGGACGAGGAAGAGTTCATGTTCAGTTCTGCTCTCATCTCACTACGGTCTTTATCTCTCTCTTTAGACAGACCGCTTGTTTAGCTGTGCTCTCTCACAATGGTCGTTATCTCTTTCTGTCAGTTCATCAATCCGTGCTCCTCTACTTCAGTTTCCCCATGGAGGTGAGCTGCTACCAGATGGTCGTTTTCTTCCACTCCTCTTCTCTTCTGATCCTCTTCTTCTCGTCTCTTCTTTCACTTCTCTGGCCCCAGAGTGCAATGCAGTCTAACAGCAAACGTCATCCTCTTACAGCAGAGGATGTTGCTGTCTATGAGTGTGTGTCTCTGGGTGTGTGTGTGTGTACGTGCTTGAGTCTTGTGTTGGTTCTGGGCAGCCTTCTGGTGGGCTAACCTAGCTTATGCAGGCTCTGGTGTGTACAGTACACAGGGGCTGCAGTAGAGTCTGTCTCACTACTTGTGTCCGTTCCACCTCTATTCTTCTCTCCTTACCAATAAGCTACAGAGGTGAGCAAAGCTGAGCTTGCACACAAACACAATCTCTGGATGGCAACTTCTGTGCATGCCCTGTACATTACCAGCAGGTGGAGTTCAAGGAGTCCCGGAGGCATTCAAAAATTCTAGATCTATAACTCCTCTGTGAAAATACAACCAGTATAGAGAGAGATTTCACGTACAAAAACTGTCGCCAGCAGCCAGAAACACATTCCAACCAAAACAGTGTCGTAAACCTCTAAAAGTAGCAGCAGCAGCAGCCAAGCCTAGCAGGAGCGATGCAAAGAAAGACGTATTTAATATCCAAAATCCCACAGCATCCACAGACAAGAGAGTAAGAGGATAGGAGGATAGTAGAGCATCCAGCTGTGATGGATATGCCTCTAGGCGCTCCAGTCTCTGATTCCAAACCTCTTGTGAGGCTGAGCCAGAGAGTGTTTAGAGTAGAAGAATAGGGAGGACACGAGAGTCGTTTACTGCTCCACTCTGCTGTGGCACTGATGCAGCGATGGTACTGTCCTCTCCTCCCCCTAATTCTCTCTCTCTTGCGCGCTCTCTCTCTCACTGTCTGTTTCCTTCACTATGCCTGCAGCAACAACAGCCAGAGAGGAAGAGCTCCTCCCTGTCTGCGAACCCAGCCAGTGAGTAGCCGGGTAGACCCTTACAAAAAAACACATGTCAAATTTGCATTTTTAAATGTGAAAATCGTATTTTCACATGTGAAATAGCTGTTTTCAAATGTTTTCAAAAAAAATTAAATGGGTCTTCTGTAGCGTCCAAACAATTTGGTCTATAAAGTATTATGTCCAGCTCTATCGAAAGATGCGTTTTCTCTAGGATGCCCACAAGGCTAGTCTGAAGTTGGTACAGCCTCTTCTGCCAACTTCTGTCTGTAGCACAAGACTGTCTGAAGGGTCCCGGCACCAACTCTTAAGGATACTCCCTTTTCTTTCAATTTTCGCCTAAAATGACATACCCAAATCTAACTGCCTGTAGCTCAGGCCCTGAAGTAAGGATATGCATATTCTTGGTACCATTTGAAAGGAAACATGGAAATGTGAAAGGAATGTAGTGGAATATAACACAATAGATCTGGTAAAAGATAATATCATCTTGATACAAAATCTGGAACAGAAATGCAATGATTCATTGGATCAGTCTAAAACCTTGCACATACACTGATGTCTCCATCATCTTTGAAATGCAAGAGAAATGCCATAATGTATTATTCCATCCCAGGTGCAATATACCTTTTGACCACTAGATGGCATCAGTGTATGTGCAAGGTTTTAGACTGATCCAATGAATCATTGCATTTCTATTCCAAATTTTGTATCAAGACTGCCCAAATGTGCCTAATTTGTTCATGTTCAAAATTGTGCACTCTTCTCAAATAATAGCATGGTAATCTTTCACTGTAATATCTACTGTAAATTGGACAGTGCAGTTAGATAAAAAAAAAAATGATGGAAGTAAACTGAACAAAAATATGTAAGATGTAAAGTGTTGGTCCAATGTTTCATGAACAGAAATCAAATATCCCAGAAATGTTCCAGGCGCACAAAAAGCATGTTACTCACAAATTTTGTGCACAAATTTGTTTACATCATGTTTACAATTCCTCTTTGCCAAGATAATCCATCCACCTGACAGGTATGACATATCAAGAAGCTGATTAAACAGCATGATCATTACACAGGTGCACCTTGTGCTGGGGACAATAAAAGGCCACTCTAAAATGTGCAGTTTTGTCACACAACACAATGCCACAGATGTCTCAAGTTTTGAGGGAGCTGTTGCTAGAGAATGTAATGTTCATTTCTCGACCATAAGCCGCCTCCAATGTCATTTTATAAAATTTGGCAGTACGTCCAACCAGCCTCACAACCGCAGACCACATGTAACCATGACACCTCCACACACATCTTCTTCACCTGGGGATCGTCTGAGACCAGCCACCCGGACAGCTGATGAAACTGAAGTATTTCTGTCTGTAATAAAGCCCTTTTGGGGAGAAAAAACTCCTTCTGATTAGCTGGGCCTGGCACCGCAGTGGGTGGGCCTGGCTCCCAAGTGGGTGGGCCTACAGTGAGGGAAAAAAGTATTTGATCCCCTGCTGATTTTGTACGTTTGCCCACTGACAAAGAAATGATCAGTCTATAATTTTAATGGTAGGTTTATTTGAACAGTGAGAGACAGAATAACAACAAAAAAATCCAGAAAAACGCATGTGAAAAATGTTATAAATTGATTTGCATTTTAATGAGGGAAATAAGTATTTGACCCCTCTGCAAAACATGACTTAGTACTTGGTGGCAAAACCCTTGTTGGCAATCACAGATGTCAGACGTTTCTTGTAGTTGGCCACCAGGTTTGCACACATCTCAGGAGGGATTTTGTCCCACTCCTCTTTGCAGATCTTCTCCAAGTCATTAAGGTTTCGAGGCTGACATTTGGCAACTCGAACCTTCAGCTCCCTCCACAGATTTTCTATGGGATTAAGGTCTGCAGACTGGCTAGGCCACTCCAGGACCTTAATGTGCTTCTTCTTGAGCCACTTCTTTGTTGCCTTGGCCGTGTGTTTTGGGTCATTGTCATGCTGAAATACCCATCCACAACCCATTTTCAATGCCCTGGCTGAGGGAAGGAGGTTCTCACCCAAGATTTGACGGTACATGGCCCCGTCCATCATCCCTTTGATGCGGTGAAGTTGTCCTGTCCCCTTAGCAGAAAAACACCCCCAAAGCATAATGTTTCCACCTCCATGTTTGACGGTGGGGATGGTGTTCTTGGGGTCATAGGCAGCATTCCTCCTCCTCCAAACACAGCGAGTTGAGTTGATGCCAAAGAGCTCCATTTTGGTCTCATCTGACCACAACACTTTCACCCAGTTGTCCTCTGAATCATTCAGATGTTCATTGGCAAACTTCAGACAGGCATGTATATGTGCTTTCTTGAGCAGGGGGACCTTGCGGGCGCTGCAGGATTTCCGTCCTTCACAGCGTAGTGTGTTACCAATTGTTTTCTTGGTGACTATGGTCCCAACTGCCTTGAGATCATTGACAAGATCCTCCCGTGTAGTTCTGGGCTGATTCCTCACCATTCTCATGATCATTGCAACTCCACGAAATGAGATCTTGCATGGAGCCCCAGGCCGAGGGAGATTGACAGTTCTTTTGTGTTTCTTCCATTTGCGAATAATCGCTCCATCTGTTGTCACCTTCTCACCAAGCTGCTTGGCGATGGTCTTGTAGCCCATTCCAGCCTTGTGTAGGTCTACAATCTTGTCCCTGACATCCTTGGAGAGCTCTTTGGTCTTGGCCATGGTGGAGAGTTTGTAATCTGATTGATTGATTGCTTCTGTGGACAGGTGTCTTTTATACAGGTAACAAACTGAGATTAGGAGCACTCCTTTAAGAGTGTGCTCCTAATCTCAGCTCGTTACCTGTATAAAAGACACCTGGGAGCCAGAAATCTTTCTGATTGAGAGGGGGTCAAATACTTATTTCCCTCATTAAAATGCAAATCAATTTATAACATTTTTCACATGCGTTTTTCTGGATTTTTTGTTGTTATTCTGTCTCTCACTGTTCAAATAAACCTACCATTCAAATTATAGACTGATCATTTCTTTGTCAGTGGGCAAACGTACAAAATCAGCAGGGGATCAAATACTTTTTCCCCTCACTGTATGCCCTCCCATGCCCACCCATGGAGCAAATCCAAAGATTGGGGACTAATGAATATTTTTCAATTGACTGATTTCCTTATATGGAATGTACCTTGGTAAAATCGTTGAAATTGTTGCATTTATATTTTTGTTAAGTATATATATGGAGATAGTTTAGTGCCTAAAATAAGGGGATAAATAGTTTCCTGGTCTTTCTTATATCTCTCAGATATAGGACAGACACTTCAGAGCAAACTTTCTTCCAATTATTTTTTTGGGACTACAGTATCTGTTGTTCCATGTAGTGTATCTGTTAATCAATGCGTTTCAATTGGCTAATAACAGTAATGTCAAATTCAATGTTTCATCCCACTATTTTTTTTTTTTACAACTTAAGGGGTCTTAAAATTCTAAATCTAATAGCTAAATGATCGTTGGTATGACCATCTTAAAACAATTCCATATGTTAGCTTAGAACCCCCCTCCCCCGGGTTAGACTTGGCTTAGACTCTAGTCTAGAGGGTTAACACCACCTTTCAATGTGAGGACAATTACATGTTTTCACCTCACGTGAAATTTGCTGTTTCAGATGTGAAAATCGCACTTTCACCTGTGGAGTTGCAAAACTGTAGGGTTGAAATAAGGTTATTCTCCTCACATGTAAAAATATAGTGTTAACATGTTGAGTAGCAATGTTTCCACTGGTGGAATTAGGGTGACCACATCTAAAAAGTCAAAATGTGGGACAAGGGAACGAATTTGTGGGACGTTCTCATAACAGTGGACATAATACATATTTTGGGGGCAGGTTAATGGATCACGTTCAAATGGCGACGTAGTTCTGCTGTATGAAGGTCACTGCCTGTTAAAGGGGCAATCCTAAATTGCTACAGCCATTTTTGGACTTTTAAAGGAATGATATGTGCCCATTGATTCTTGAAGAATATATCATATAGTAGATGCCTCATGAGTTTAGTTCAACTGTCGAACCCCATCAGAACCCAAAATAGAAGCTTGTTTTACACAAATGTTTGTAAACAAAATAAATGTAAACAATCAATCACTTTATAGCCTAAAAACATGTTTAAACTATCATGTTGATATCATGGATGGTCAGTCCTTGCATCAATAGTGTAGTCTGTGGATTTGAGAGTGGTTGCATTTCTCCAGTCCCATCCCTCAGCCTTTTACTTAAACTGGCAGTGAGACACTTTGATAATGTTCCAATTATATGGATTGCCTGCTTTACACACCTTTAATAGAGTAATAGTGTTATTATATGGTGCAGTCCTCCAGTGCCTGAGGGACTTTTGTGACATTAATATCAAGAACAAAATTCTTAGTATTGCAAACAAAAGGAATGATATTGAAAACAATACATCAACCCAAAAGTATTAACCTCTACTGGTTCGGTGACCCCCCCAACGGTCAGGAGGAATTTTGGACCATTCCTTTTTACAAAACTGTTTCAGTTCAGCAATATTCTTGGGATGTCTGGTGTGAACTGCTCTCTTGAAGTCATGCCACAGCATCTCAATCGGGTTGAGGTCAGGACTGACTGGGCCACTCCAGAAGGCGTATTTTCTTCTGTTGAAGCCATTCTGTTGTTGATTTACTTCTGTGTTCTGGGTCGTTGTCCTGTTGCATCACCCGACTTCTGTTCAGCTTCAATTGACGGACAGATAGCCTCACATTCTCCTGCAAAATGTCTTGATAAAATGAATTCCCAAGTTTTCCGTCTATGATAGCAAGCTGTCCAGAGCCGTGAGGCAGCAAAGCAGCCCAAAACCATGATGCTCCCTCCTCCATACTTTATAGTTGGGGTGAGGTTTTGATGTTGGTGTGCTGTGCCTTTTTTTCTCCACACGTAGCGTTGTGTTCCTTCCAAACAACTCAACTGTAGTTTCATCTGTCCACAGAATATTTTACCAGTTGCGCTGTGGAACATCCAGGTTCACTTTTGCAAACTTCAGATGTGCAGCAATATTTTTGGGGGGACAGCAGTGGCTTCTTCTGTAGTGTACTCCCATGAACACCATTCTTGTTTAGTGTTTTACATATCGTAGACTCGTCAACAGAGATGTTAGCATGTTCCAGAGATTGTAGCTGACACTCTAGGATCCTTCTTAACCTCATTGAGCATTCTACGCTATGCTCTTGCAGTCATCTTTGCAGGACGGCCACTCCCAGGGGAGATTAGCAACAGTGCTGAACTTTCTCCATTTGTAGACAATTTGTCTTACCATGGACTGATGAACATCAAGGCTTTTAGAGATACTTTTGTAACCCTTTCCAGCTTTATGCAAGTCAACAATTCTTAATATTAGGTCTTCTGAGATCTTTTTTGTTCGAGGCAGGCAATTCCTCTTGTAAATAGCAAACTCAAATTTTGTGAGTGTTTTTTATAGGGCAAGGCAGCTCTAACCAACATCTCCAATCTCGTCTCATTGATTGAACTCCAAGTTAGCTGACTCATACTTTTTCCAACCTATACTGTGAATGTTTAAATGATGTATTCAATATAGACAAGATAAATAATATAATTTGTGTGTTATTGGTTCAAGCACAGTGTTTGTCTATTGTTGTGACTTAGATGAAGATCAGATCATATTTTATGACCAATTTATGCGGAAATCCAGGTAATTCCAAAGGGTTCACATGCTTTTTCTTGCCACTGTACAAAAAATTATAATGTAATTAAATTAACTTCTCCCTCTTTCCTGCAATTTTCCCTATCTTTGGTTATGTTACCCTGGCCGCTGCCTTTTTACAGTTGCTGTTTTGGCACATTCATTCCAGCAACATAGCACCCTGCATCCCACTGCTGGTTTGCCTCTAAAGCTATTCAGGGTTGAATCTGGTCAATCCCTGGATGGGAGAAGAGATGTAGCTCGAAGTGGTGAAAAATAAAAGTGAAACTTCTCATGTGTCCGAAAAATACGTGTCTTGACTCATAAACATATAAAATTAAATGTAACTTTAAAATGTTCATACCTGTCTGAAAAGCACATGTGATTTTTTCATATTTTTTTTCCCCCTAAGGGCAAACTCTCTCTCCACGCAGACACACACACATACACATATACACACAAACACACACACACACACTAAAGAAAGAGGAGACTGGAACTATCCTTTTTGATCATGCATAACATAACTAACATCTGCTAAATATGTTTATGTGACCAATAAAATTAGATTAGATTAGATTTGATTTCAAAAGGATCAATGTCCTTTATTCTAGAGTGAAAGAAAGGAATGCTTTAGATTAGATCCCTCCCTATGACATAAACAGTCTTTCAGTATAGGGAATTTTAACTCAGAATTCTCCAAACAGCTTCTTACCAAGATCTAAGCCTGAAGGTCTGTGACTTGTCTTACTGCGCTGCTGTCCACATCAAACAAAGGCAGGACACAAACATACTGTATATATACTGCACACATGCATGCACACACATGCATGCATGCATGCATGCATGCACGCACACACACACACACACACACACACACACACACACACACACACACACACACACACACACACACACACACACACACACACACACACACACACACACACACACACACACACACACACACACACACACACACACACACACACACACACACACACACACACACACACACACACACACACACACACACACACACACACACACACACACACACACACACACACACACACACACACAGTTGCTGGAACCCCCGGGCAGTAAGCTGCACTAAATGCCGTAGCTGGCAGACATTTATTTTGTCCTTTTAATTAAATTCCAGAGCATTTTTAATTAATCTCAAGGTTCTGATTTAGAACAATGAGTGAGAGTAATAGAAGTAGGAAATGGAAGTCGTATTTTAGCAGAGCTGGGTGTGTGGATTTACCCATCCCTCCCAGCCTCTGTACCCGTGCCAGACGATAGATAAGAGATTCGTAGAAATATCTCTCCATGAATGGTTCCCCATGAATGGTTTCTTCAATAAGCATAATGTATGTATGTGAACGGGCAAAAGATGAAGATAGATGGAACGAATTACAGTTTTTCCCAACTGCTTACACACAAAATCTTTTCATGTCACACGATTTTTGAAACCTCTCACTCAAAGTGCAAAAATACACACCAAATATCCAAAACCATAAGCTATTTCTCAGCCTTTGACTCAGTTGTCAATTGCATAAAACACTTTTTTCAAAACACTACACACAATTCTCTACCTAAAACACAAAAATCTAACAGGAAGTGACTTGCTTTCCTTTTCCAAACACAACCAATCAAAATGCTACACTTATTCACCAGGTCACACACACACTCCTCACATGTGCAAACACTAATATCTTAACTGATCACTAACCAATCACTGCTTTACTGTAGTATAGGCCTATAAATAGGTCAAATGTCAGATTACCTGTTTTGAACAATGGATGCCAACAATGGACAGAGAGCAAGAGGAGTAGGAGGGAGAGGAAGAGGAAGAAGAGGACGAGGGCAAAGAAGAGAAGGAAGGAGAGCCATCTCTGATGAGCTTAGGGCAACACTTGTTGATCATGTGATCAACTACGGTTTGACCATGAGAGAGGCTGGACTGAGAGTCCAGCCCAACTTGAGTCGATTTACAGTGGCGTCCATAATTCGAACCTTCAGAAATGAGAACAGGTATGCAACTATCTAATGACTATTTTAGCATTACAGTAATGTACTGTAAAATACGTATGACTGCATAGTATTGCATAAACATTTGTAACTCTAAGCCATCTATTTACTGCACTGCATTGAATGAATGAGGTTGGTTATCATGCTGTACTACATTTTTTTGTACATTGTTTACAGTTCCTATGCTGAACACATACTGTGTTTGAATTCTGTACAGAGTGGAAAGGCAAAGACATCATGGAGGACGAGGACGCTTGTTTACAGATGTACAAGAGACTGCAATTATAAATATGGTTTTGGCCAACAATGCAATTAGGATTCGAGAGATAAGAGAGCATATCTTGAATAATGACACCATATTTAACAACATCAATGCTGTAAGCCTGTCGACCATACGTGCAATGGTGCAGCGGTAGTACTTTTTGAGGATTTGAGGTGCCATGCCAAATCTTTTCACCCCTCTCAATTGCATGGCGTTGTCGTGTCTTCTTCATGACTGTGTGTGTGTGGACCATTTTAAGTCTTTGTGATTTGGACACTGAGGAACTTGATGCTCTCACCCTGCTCCACTACAGCCCTGTCGATGTGGATGGGGGCATGCTTTCCCCCCGTTTTCTGTAGTCCACGATCAACTCCTTGGTCTTACTGACGTTGAGGGAGAGGTTGTTGTCCTGGCACCACACTGCCAGGTCTCTGACCTCCTCCTTGTAGGCTGTCTCATCTCCACCCCACCTGAGAGAAAGGAGCGACAGCGCAAGGCCTCTTGACATGTGTGTCAAATTTCCTCTTGTTAAGACCAAGATTACTGTTTTAAACAAATTAAGCGGCCTGGTGTGAGAGGGATCATATTAACACATCTATGACATCAGTGTAGACATTTAGTTGGAGTGATTGAACAGTACAGAAATCAAGTAAAGTGGAGTGAAGTCTAACTGATTGTACTGGGGAGAAGCTGAAAAAGCATTGTTGATCATGTTGAATTTCAAAATCCTGTGATAAGTCGAATGCTCTTAACTTTAAAGCTAGAATCCTTATTTGGTGAAACTGCCACGTCCCTTTAGGATATTACAACAACAAAGAATGACCAGGTGAATCCAGGTGAAAGCTATGATCCCTTATTGATGTCACTTGTTAAATCCACTTCAATCAGTGTAGATGAAGGGGAGAAGACAGGTTAAAGAAGGATTTTTAAGCCTTGGGACAATTGAGACATAGATTGTGTGTGTGCCATTCAGAGGGTGAAAATATTTAAGTGCCTTTGAACGGGGTATGGTAGTAGGTGCCAGGTGCATTGGTTTGTGTCAAGAACTGCAACGCTTCTAGGTTTTTCACGCTCAACAGTTTCCTGTGTGTATCAAGTACAGTCCACCACCCAAAGGACATCCAGCCAATTTGACACAACTGCAGATCAATATTAGGAAGGTGTTCTTAATGTTTTGTACGCTCAGTATATACTGTTTACTGTGTGTGTAAAATATACTGTACTACAGTATTATGCACTCCACTTTACAATATAATGTCCCCAGTACCTGTGATTTACATAATTATGTTTCCAATATCTGAATAAATAACACCCGGACCGGAGTCAAACAGGGCCAGTTCTAATAAAAACAGGGCCCGTTCTGAGAAAAACAGGGCCAGTTCTAAGAAAAACATTGTATTTCTTCTCCAGCATGTAGTATAATCAAATGATTGTTCCTGACATCAGGCCTTTAAGACATACATATTCTGTTAGACAAACAGCCTCTTAAAACGTCTTAAAATGTCCATTAGAGAACAAAAGGTGCACTGAGAGCTTCCACTGGGAGACTAATGATAGGAAATAGTTGATGTTCTGCGCTAAAACAAGACATTTGGAGCTATATCTAGACAAGACTTGCTTAACAAAGGGCTCCATATTTCTACCCAAATATCCCATTTGCAGTGCCGATTTTAGCATGTAAATCTTGGTGAGGCATATTCCCAAATTTTGTTTTAGAAGCATGCCAGCAAAGCCACTACACAACACAACACTAAACAATAAATAAATTGCACTATAACGGTGACAAACAGTGCCCACAAACTGTTAGGGCCTACTTAAAGCTGTCCCAACAGCAGAGCTTTCTTTTCAGCACCATGGAGTGAATCCTTACCACCGCTACACCTGGCTATCAGCGGAGCCTTGTCTGGTAGCGAAACAGTTCATTCAGCCTCATTTACTACCTTTTAAAAAAAACATAGCTGATATGGCTGACTTGCTTAAACAAATGTGGTTTCTACTGACAATTGAGATGTACAAACTATGGCAAAAGGGAATGATGCGCAGATAAGAGGCAATCCGTAATTTCGATTAAGACATTACTGAGCGAGCTAGGACGGACATAGTCGATATAACTATTTCTTCAGCACTTTTGAAATGTACAGCGACAGAATTCAGAACATGGGCCGTTCTTACAATATTCTCCCTGTACACCAAGTCAGAACCGTAGGATAAATAAAGGGGGCATATAAGCAGACAATGGAAGCTCTTACAATATTCAATGATTACATTTCTCTAAAACAGGCTATAGGCTACATGTGCACCACCAAGTCAGAACAGTAGGCTAAGTTATGAGGGGGGAAAGGGACCACATTATTAGGGTGAGGCACATGGGCTACTAACAGCTTACTACACAACATACACTTACTATTACTTTCTTAGCTACAGGATACATATCTCCCTGGCATATTACATAATTTGTGCTGTGCTCACTTGAACAGGAAGGTGGCGCGACATCAAACTTTGTCATCAAAGTCTGACATTCTCTGGATTTATGGTGCTTTCAAGACAACTGGGAACTCTGAAAAAATAAGGTTGAATCATGACGTCAGTGATCTTCAGGTCTGAGCTCAAGAAAGAGGTCAGAGTTACAAACTTGGAATTCTAAGTTGGATGACCGTTCAAAACATATTTTCCCAGTCAGAGCTCGTTTTTTTTCTGAGTTCCCAGTTGTCTTGAACTAACTGAAGTCTAAGATTTCCCAGTTCCGAGTTTCCAGTTGTTTTGAATGTGGCAAAAGTCATGCTGAATTGACAGCATTGCCAATGTATTCAACCTTTTCTGGCCCATGGCATGTGAATGTTTATCCTTTTAAGCTTGGAAAAGAGACCCTTAAACCCAGACGTGGACCAGACACCTCTGGTCCAGCTTTATTAAATAGTACCCGCAAAACACCAGTCTCAACGTCAATCGATTGTTTCATTATGCAGTATAGCCTACTATTTATAGCAGTAATTAGCTGCAATTTACCTGTTACTTATAAACCTTTTATAAAAATTACAAATCAAATAGCCTAACAATGAGGAAAAATATTCGGCTTGAGGATGAATGTTGCCACTGTCTATTGTTGATCTCAGGTTTTGTCTGGCCTACACAAATGGACTGCAATCAAGGTCAATTAAATGAAATCCAACTTGAGAGACTCTGCTGATCTTCTGAAGTCCCCCGGAGACATTGTGCATTATATGTCCATTGTGCTGCACACAATTTAAACTTAGTCTTGAAATGATGCATGCCAATATATACCAGATATAAAGCACTGTTGATATTGCAACCACACAACTCAAACACCGGTTCACCAGTATGAATAACATCGTAAACCGCTTTTTTTGTTTGAGCCCTCAAGAACTGTTGTCCTCTAAATATGATCATCCATTTGCATCTGCCAATGTATTGGCTGTCCAGTATCCAGACGACCTGTCCCAGAGCTTCCTATACAGTTATCTTTAAGTAACGTGTTGAGGCCGGAAATGAATGAAAGGCTCAATTAAAGATGTTGCAGAACTGCTGAATTTGATATTTGAATCACCACTCCCTTCTGCTCAGTTTCCCTGGTGTTGCTATGGCTTTCAAGCTGTTTTTACCATCCCTGTAAGACGCTATTGCGCAGAGATCGTTTTCTAAACTTAAACTCATAATGAACTACCTAAGAACGAAGCATTAGGCTCTCGGTCTGATATGAGCTTTTGATCACCTCAGTAAGCTCCACTCATTGCACTGGCGCCGTCGTAGCCTTGACCACGGCATTTGTTCACCGATATCACCTTACTTTCAATCAGTTCAATTACTTATTTTTTAATACCTGGAGCACTTTGATCAATCACATTTGTGAAGCCCATGAAACAAATACTTAGCTTCCTAGTAGATATTGAAATGAAAAAGGTTCATGGATATATATTTTATATATATATATAATTTTGTCAGTAACCCTCCAAAAATTCATCCATGAACCTTATATATATATATAAATAAAAAAATAGACATCGATGATAGGCGCATAGGCCCACAGAGCTCGTGCCCAGCCCAGGAAGTGTAGGTGAGCCAAGAGTTAGGATTGCGACTGGCTGCACAGTGGCACTGCAGAGCGCCAGCCAAGCAGATCCTGTCTGCCTGAGTGATTGGGCTAGGATCAGGAAGATACGCCAGTTGCCCCATAGACCATGCATCTATGCACCAACGCACTCGCACACACGTGCATGCACGCACAGACACAGAGGGCGGGTTCCACGGTCACATACAAAAGCTCTGTGCAGGCATGCTCAGAATTTTAAATCTTTGCCATGACTGGTGATGTGTTTAATGTCTCAGAAATCACATCAACATGGTATAATAAGATGGGCAGCTGGAAGCCTGTAGGCTATTTGTAACCACTGGTCAAGTAATCAATAAACTGATGTGACCCCTTAATCTCACATCTATGTAAATAAAACAGAGATAAGTGTTACACAGTGAGTACATCTATTCATAATGCATGGTATGAAGTACAATAGGGATATTGCTATCTAAATGGAGCAGAGAAAAATAATAGTGTCAACATTGTTAGTCCATTAATTTACTACATTATAATAACCCTGATGCTGTGGCATTGGCAGTGATCTAAATCATGTTCCAATCTTGAATGACAGTACTGTAACACCAGTGATACACACCCACAACAATGGCCAGCTCGAGTTCTGAGGGTTTAAACGACAACTCATCATGCTGTGCGATGACATGGTATACAATGGCTCCATCTACTGTAGAAAGCGAGCTAATGCTTTTGAGGTTTCAGGCTGACTACAGTGGCTTGATTTGTTCCATTGTGCTGAAAAGCATATACCAGTATTTACATGGTGGTGACATTGGCAGGTACAGTGTTATTACAGTATAGATACACATTGTTACATAGTACCTACAACTATTCCTGTTTGGACTTTGTAGGCTATCAATTAGACTAGCAAATAAACTTAAATTGAGTTTGACAATTGACAGCCCAAACAGGCAACAATAAGTACTAATGTGTGCACACACTGTAATTATCCTGTACTTACTGTACAGCGTCATCCATTTGGTATGATATGTTACCTCCTGCAATTCGTACGATATGTTATGAATTCCAATTCGTACAATATATATTACACATTTGTAAGTGCCTAAGATCCCGTTGAATTTCTTTAAAGTAAAGTGGGAGTTATTGTTTTCCTGTTGGGAATCTGATCCTCTGATACTGTATGTCATAGTAGAACCACAACATACTCATTATCCTCACCCACATGTCATGTCCTTATACAATATTCAAGCATACACTACGGTTCAAAAGTTTGGGGTCACTTAGAAATGTCCTTGTTTTCCATGAAAACATTAATGAAATGAGTTGCAAAATGAATAGGAAATATAGTCAAGACGTTGACAAGGTTGTAAATAATGATTTTTAATTGAAATAATAATTGTGTCCTTCAAACTTTGCTCTCCTCAAAGAATCCTCCATTTGCAGCAATTACAGCCTTGCAGACCTTTGGCAATCTAGTTGTCAATTTGTTGAGGTAATCTGAAGAGATTTCACCCCATGCTTCCTGAAGCACCTCCCACAAGTTGGATTGGCTTGATGGGCACTTCTTACGTACAATACGGTCAAGCTGCTCCCACAACAGCTCAATAGGGTTGAGATCCGGTGACTGTGCTGGCCACTCCATTATAGACAGAATACCAGCTGACTACTTCTTCCCTAAATAGTTATTGCATAGTTTGGAGCTGTGCTTTCGGTCATTGTCCTGTTTTAGGAGGGAATTGGCTCCATATAAGCGCCTCCACAGAGTATGACATGGCGTTGCAAAACGGAGTGATAGCCTTCCTTCTTCAATATTCCTTTTACCCTGTACAAATCTCCCACTTTACCACCACCAAAGCACCCCCAGACCATCACATTGCCTCCACCATGCTTGACAGATGGCGTCAAGCACTCCTCCAGCATCTTTTCATGTTTTCTGCGTCTCACGAATGTTCTTCTTTGTGATCCGAACACCTCAAACTTAGATTTGTCTGTCTATAACACTTTTTTTCCCAGTCTTCCTCTGTCCAGTGTCTATGTTCTTATGCCCATCTTAATCTTTTCTTTTTATTGGCCAGTCTGAGATATGGCTTTTTCTTTGCAACTCTGCCTAGAAGGCCAGAATCATGGAGTCGCCTCTGTGGGTACTATTTAATGACGCTGCCAGTTGAGGACTTGTGAGGCGTCTGTTCCTCAAACTAGCCACTCTAATGTACTTGTCCACTTGCTCAGTTGTGCACCGGGGCCTCCCACTCCTCTTTCTATTCTGGTTAGTGCCAGTTTGTGCTGTTCTGTGAAGGGAGTAGTACACAGCCTTGTACGAGATCTTCAGTTTCTTGGCAATTTCTCGCATGGAATAGCATTCATTTCTCAGAACAAGAATAGACTGACGAGTTTCAGAAGAAAGTATTTTGTTTCTGGCCATTTTGAGCCTGTAATCGAACGCACAAATGCTGATGGTCCAGATACTCAACTAGTCTAAAGAAGGCCAGTTTTATTGCTTCCTTAAATCAGGACAACTATTTTTGGCGGTGCAAACAAAATTGCAAAAGGGTTTCTAATCATCAATTAGCCTTTGAAAATGCTAAACTTGGATTAGCTAACACAACGTGCCATTGGAACACAGGAGTGATGGTTGCTGATAATGGGCCTCTGTACGCCTTGTAGATATTCCATAAAAGAATCTGCCGTTTCCAGTTACAATAGTCATTTACAACATTAACAATGTCTACACTGTATTTCTGATCAATTTGATGTTATTTTAATGGACAAAAAATTTGCTTTTCTTTAAAAAACAAGGACATTTCTAAGTGGCACCAAACTTTTGAATGGTAGTGTATATCGTCTAACCCATTTCCAAAAGAGGCATCATTGACAATAAAAACATATTATGTTCTACAGACACACTATCATCCCTTTGGTTCTACTGTAGGCTTCCTTAGCCAAAACAATCATCATGAGGACAAATAATTTCAGTTCATATTTTTGGTACTCATTTTACAGTAACTCTTCTTCTAGTATTCAGTGTTATACCTTCAAGTACCTTACAGTGTGGTTTACAATTCAGCTAACACTACTACGCAGCTATTAATTTGTGACTCAGCAGAAATGTAACACAATACAGTGCTACAGAGAGTCACCCATAACAACGGGCTTATTGTCCATGCTATTGTCCATGCTACAGTCCTGCAGATGCCCATACTCAAAGTCCAGAATCCCGTCGTGTAGTTGGCTCCTCTCGTTGGCGTTGTCAAAGCTGTTCTTGCCGTGGATTTGTTTGAGGTGTTTGAGGAGCACGGGCTTGTGTGCAAACACCATGTCGCAGTAGTTACAGCGATGGGGCTTGTCTCCGCTGTGTAAGTTCAGGTGGTCCAGGAGAGAGCATTTCTGAGTGAAGGTCTTGCCACAGATCTTGCATTGGAAGGGCTTGATGCCAGCGTGGACCCGCATGTGACGGTGCAGGTTACCCTTCTGGGTGAACATCTTGCCACACAGCAGGCACATAAACAGCTTGTGCATCTTGAGGTGGTTGGCGTAGTTCTCTAGCTGGCGGAACACGCGGGCACACTTTGGGCACTGGTGGTACCACTGAAGGGATTTGTCTGAGTTTCTTATATGCCCCCCCAGATTGGGTCTCCCTGTGGCTGAGGTGGGTAGTGGAAGGGGGCTGAGTGGGTACCCTGGCATGGGTGGCATGGTCATTTCGCTAGCCCGGGTGTCCACAGTGGAGTTGATGAGGGAGTGCTGGGGCTCGGGGGAGTGTATCGACAATGGGGGGCTGGTGGGGAAGCGCACTGCGGTGGAGGCAGAGGGGCGTTCAGACATCTCAGACACCCGCTCACACATGGACTCCACCTTTACGATGGTGATGGGGCTCTCCTCGCCCTCACTCCTGTCTCGCTTCTGCCTCTGGGGAGGGGTCATCAGCTCAATTGTCACATCATCATCATCGTCTTCATCATCCTCCTCCACCTCACAATGCACTACCTGTGCTTGGGGCAGCTCCTGTACTCTCTGGGCGTGAGAGGCTCTGAGAGTCTCTCCATCTCCTTCCTCCTCCCGAGGCTGCTGTTTCACCTGGCAGGGTCGCGGCTGGATGAACTTCTTCAGGGCCTGGGTGCACTGCTCCACTACGTGGCCCATCTGGAGGAAGCTGGCCACAGTTAGGTAGTTGACCAGCTCTATCTCAGGCAGCTCCAGAGTTCCTGTGTAGCAGGACAGGAGCAGCTGCTGGCCTACCTCCGCCTCCTGAATCATGGAGATCTGGACCTCCCTTGTGGATGAGTCCTGCAGGAAGAACTGGTCCCGGAGGAAGGGAGATCCGGCTGCCAACACCACCTTGTGACCTGGGACCTAATAATAATATTGATAGAAAAACTTTACTTGTATAGCACAATTCATACAGAGACTGCAACTCAAGGTCATGTGCATAATAAAATTATAACCAAAATAGATAGATTTAAAAAAACATGGTAAACAGTAAAAGCAGCATAGAATGCTTAAAAAGTGCAAAAACACAGACGATTGATGGATGTGCACCTCGAGGTCATTGATGCGCACAGTGACGTCACAGAATCTGGTCTGGTGGCGGAGCAGGTTCATCTTCTGCAGCATGGAGTCTCCGAAGGTTCCGAAGTGGAACTGGAGGATCACCTGGTTCTGCTGCTGGGCCATGGACATGGTGGCTTACTGCAGCTGCCTGCAGGCCTGGTGGAAGGGAGCAGATACAATGGCAATACATTTGATAACAGGTATATGGAAGATGATGCAGTTTGAAAGCATTTTATGACTTGTCATAAGCATATGACCCCCTTATAAGGTATTATTATCAGAATGATCCTGACTTAATAACAGCCAGTTTGAGCCAGTTGAATATGTCATAAATGCTCATAAGACATTATAAAGGCTCAAAGCATGAGGAGTACAACTTTTATTTCGATTTCTGAGCAATGCAGTGTCATGTGAAGAAGTGCACAATTACTCAAAACTCATTAGTCCCAAACTTGACAAAATAAATATAAACTCATGACATAACATATTACATTCTTCCTTATTACAAAATAGATAATTGATCAATAATAATGCTGTAATTATAATAGATCAATATGAAAACTCCCAACATATCAGGTACTAAAACATTATAAAAATCTCCAGTCTCACGTGGTAACATGAGGATATATAGCCTCGTTAACGCGCCACCCTTCGAGAGCTTATTCATTGGAAGACAAACTAATGTTTGATAAACATTAACAAAAAAAAATTGTCCATTTGGAGTCAAATCTAACAAACACAGTAAAACGTAATTCATTGTTAAGTGAAACGACCTAGCAAAATCTAATTATGTCTAGTCGGTGTTCCTTTTCTTCACGGGAATCTAGATGCTGCTCTAAAACAGTGGCCATATTTCACCACTGTTTCCCGAATGTAAAGACAACGGCATTACAACATTTCAGCGCAAGAGAAAATATTCACCTATCGTCTATTGCCAATAGGAAAATCCCTCCTCGAAATCTGGCTTTCTCCCGGTAAAATCGGTTTAGATGGATCTACTTTTCAATATAGAATCGTCTTGAAAAATTGAAAATTGCCTACAGTGCGGAAGAGTAGGGAGGGGCGCCACTCTCTCAGCTAGAGCGGTCTAGAGAGGGATGACTTTTTAAAGCGGTAGAGAGCCATTACAGCTAGTGGTCAGACTAACCGTGAGTGAGTGGTCCCATGGACCTAAAGCGTAAATCATAGTTCACAGACGCTGACGCCGGATAGTCCGACGTCCCATTGTGACATAGCTACGCGGCTCTGGGAAGGGACGCACAGCCTGACTCACACCTCCTCCCCAAAATTCCCAACCAACGCGTCTCGGGTATCCCACCCAGCAAACTGTCGTTAAAAAGACGTTGAAAAGACGACTATGCCCGACGGCTAATATACGTTCGGTTTTGGTTGAAAGTGAAAGTTGAAAATACATATTTTTTTAGTTCTTGTTTTAACGAAGAACATAACGTAATGACCTGATTGTCAACAATTGTCCAGACAGAGGGTTGAGTTTACGAATTGACAGTTTATTAACCTAACTTCACACAGGCTACTGTTTGGCCGTAGCCCACGCCAAATAAATGAAGGGTACCCCACAAACCAAAAGTGACCTTCTCTTGTGAAGGCCAGATGTAAGAGAAAGAACAGTGGCTAAACCTGGTCTTAACTTCCAATGCTCCATCCCCCTGCCCAACCCCCCTCCACGCCACTCCGCCAACCACCAGGATGCCCGGCATCAGAACATTCCAGGCATTCCCATGATTGGCAGATAGCAGGTTGATTGGCATGTCAGACCCCGCGAACACTGGGTACGGGTAAGTACAACACAACCAACAAATAGCCTAACACATAACACACAGCTGTCTTTGCGGGTCGCTACAATAATTTCAATGTACTTGTAGCCTATACACATGGACGCAGTAACCAAAAAATGGTCTGTCATTTTTTTCCATTAACAATCACACTACTCATTACATTACTCCAGTATTTGCACAAAACATTCAGTCAAATAATATATAGCACAGTGATAACAGACAAAATACAGTTAAGTTCAACTTAATAGAATGAATTATATTCATTGAATGCATACTAGAGAGAATACTATAGACATCAAGAAAGCCAGTCAGTTGATTATTGACAAGTTTTTCCAACACTTTTGATAAACAGGGCAAAATAGAAATAGGCATATAACTGTTAGGATCACCTTGATCCCCCCTTTAAATAAAGGATGAACTATTGCTGCCTTCCAAGCAATGGGAACCTCCCCAGAAAGGAGAGGCAGGTTAAAAAGGTCAGAGATAGGCTTGGTGATGATAGGAGCAGCAACCTTAAAGAAGAAAGGTTCTAAACCATCTGATCCAGATGTTTTTTGGGGGTTTCAGTTTCAGGAGCTTCTTTAGCACCTCGGACTCAGTGACTGCCTGCAGGGAGAAACTTTGTAGCGGGGCAGGGGAAATAGAGGGAGAAGCATCGGGGATAGTCGCATTAGAAGGGGTGGGAGATGAGGAAATGTTGGACGGGCAAGGAGGCATGGCTGAGTCAAATAGGAATCCTGACTTAATGAAGTGGTGATTAAAGAGCTCAGCCATGTGCTTCTTGTCAGTAACAACCACATCATCAAAATTAAGGGACTTGGGCAGCTGTGAGGAGGAGGGTTTATTCTCCAGGTCTTTAACCATTTCCCAGAAGTTCTTGAGTTTAGACCCACAGAGAGAGAACTGCTCCTTAAAGTAACTAACTTTGGCCTTCCAGATAGCCAAAGTGCACTTATTTCTCATTTGCCTGAACGAGAGCCACTCATAATCACATTCATTGGTAAACTCTGAACACTATAGCCTAATATATTTGCGGAGATTGTAAGTAAAAAATTCAACTTGAAATGGGGGAATGTTTAGCCGACTGGTTGCTCAGGAGACAAAGGCAATGTCAGACGTATGGAAGATAGAAAGAGGAAGGTGCCAAACAAGTGCTGTAGGCTACTATATATTTTTTTCTGATTGCTTGGTACAGTGTAAACAACACAAATTAAATTATAGGTGTATCAGAGAGTTGATCTGTACAAATGAAAACATTTATAAAGCCTTTATTATTATTATTTATTAGGCCATTGTATACTGTAGGCTAATTATTCAAGAGAATGCTTGACTGCATTTAAATGCATGACAAGTAGGCTGTGTGATGAAATGAAGTAATAATAAGGACTAATTGATAACAGGCCAGAAAGCTAAACAAAACCAGCAGAACTACATACTGGAGAGTCTGCTCTAACGAAGAAAAAAATGATAAAGCATTTATTAAGGCTACAGCATAGCAAAATAAAAAAAAAATGATTTTGAGAAAATGTCACGCTGGGTGGACCGTTTTACATTTTTAGAACTTGCGTGTCAATAGGTTAAAAGGCCATTAAGGTCACATGATCACCTCGTTCAAAATTGCCAAGCTCCTAAAACCATTCTTCTCAAAAAGGGACCACACAAATTACCACCATGTAAATGAATAACTGGATTTGATCAGGAATCAAGGTAAGACCCAAGTGCAGACTGGCCCAGCCTCGGCATTCTTCGGAGTCTCTTGGAGAAACTCGGGTAAGCTCGAATCCTCTCGAGGAATTCCGGAGTTCATCAGATGCAAGGTGGATCCTTGAGTGACTGCAATCAGACCTCTTCTCCCTCCTACATTCCCGTAACCGTCCATCGAGCCGGATGGTTAAGGCGATGAGTGAGTCGAGATCCATCGGTAGTTCCCGGGCTGCAAGCTCGTCCTTTACCCCTGCGATAATCCGTGCAGGAACGTGTCGAACAGCGCTTCCGGGTTCCAGGTACCCTCCGCTGTCAGCGTGCGGAACTCCAGCGCATAGTCTGCCACACTGAGGGAGCCCTGCCGAAGCTGGAGTAACTTCCGGGCAGCCTCTCTCCCGGACACCGGAGCCTCAAAAACATTTCTCGTCTCCACCACAAATGCCTCCAGACTGAGGCAGACGATGGATTGTTGGTCCCACACCGCCGTGGCCCAGGCTAGTGCCCTCCCGGACATCGGCGTAATAATGTACGCTATCTTCGAGCGGTCTGAGGGGAACAAAGAAGGCTGCAGCTCGAAAACGTGGGAGCACTGGGATAGAAAGGCCCAGCAGGTTCTGGAATCTCCATCGTAGCGCTCCGGGGGAGGTAAGCGGGGTTCCCGGGAAGCCGGGGTGCTAAAAGCCGGGTTACTGAGGGGCTGGGAAGTTACCGTTGTGGTAGGAATTGGTCGGAATTGGTCCCGCAAAGCATCAAATGCTAGGTCGTGACGTTCGGCCACATCCTGGAACCCTTCCATCAGACCACGAAGCATCTCCTCATGTCTACCAATGAGGGCTCCTTGGGAGGAGATGGCGTTGCGGAGCTGGTCCAAGTCTGCTAGGTCAGTCATGGCCAGTTCGTACTATCAGGAATCAAGGTAAGACCCAAGTGCAGACTGTGTGAAGTAACAATTTTTATTGTAACCACAGGGACAGGCAAACAACAGGGGTCGATAATCCAGAGCATAGGGCAAAGTACAGGACGACAGGCAGGCTCAGGGTCAGGTCAGGCAGAGGTTGGTAATCCAGAGGTGGAGCAAAGGTACAGGGTGGCAGGCAGGCTCAGGGTCAGGTCAGGCAGAGGTCGGTAATCCAGAGGTGGAGCAAAGGTACAGGGTGGCAGGCAGGCTCAGGGTCAGAGACAGGCAGTGGTCAGGCGGGCGGGTACAGGGTCAGGACAGGCAAAGGTCAAAAACCAGGAGGACGAGAAAAAGAGAGACTCGGGAAAAACAGGAGCTGAGACAAAACGCTGGTAGGCTTGGACAAACAAGGGCGAACTGGCAACAGACGGACAGAAAACACAGGTATAATGGGGATAATGTGGAAGGGGATAATGTGGAAGATGGGCGACACCTGGAAAGGGGGTGTAGACAAGCACAAGGACAGGTGAAACAGATCAGGGCGTGACAAGACAAAATAAGAATCTAGCCTATTAAAACAGACAGAGCAGGTAATTTTGGGTGTAGTAATGGGAGGGTGTAGCAATGGGAGGGTGTAGTAAAGGTTTTTCTTATGCACAACGCAACTCAGGATGCCTGGATACAGACTGTAACCATGTATTGTGTGGTTACGGTACCACAAAACCCAGAGGACTTTGCTTTTTTGGCTATGACACTCACAGCCATGATAAAAATGTAATCATAACACATGGGCTCTCATGTATTATTGCTTTCATGGCTCAAACCACCCAGTTATTAATACAAAATATACTACAGAATAATGACATGTTTCTAGGTATCGTTGACAACAGAGTACACAGTTGTGTTTCCTAATCCCCGCTTTGCGCAATGGCCGTTGAAGAGGAACAAGGACATCAGGCCATTGGTAAAGAGCCTGAAAGTCAAGCACACATAGGAAGTACTTTGTGAATTGAACACTTTCAAACGGCTGAGTACATAAGGCTCTTGGATGTACTGCCTTTGTTACAGACAGTTTGTATCACTAACGATACCTTTAAAATTACTTTTTTATTTGATCCATTCTAAAGATATGACATACCTGTTCATGACCTTGTTGTCACAGTCCTTTGTGTCCTTACCACCAATTTTGCTTAACCTTGCAATCTGTGTCAAGAGACTTTGTTTGAAATGCTGGAGGTTATGCAGTAACCACTGTCTCAGTATGACTACTTAAAAAAAAGATCTACAGGCATTGCTTGTAAGAGTGAAATGAACTAATTGTATCGCTTTAGGTAGTGCTAAAAATGCTGACTAAATCTACAGTGTAAATGAAACGTCAAAACAAATTTCAATTTCACCATCAGATTCTGTGCATCCACACGTTGAGGCTGCTTCTCTAGTTGCTCAAAGTCTTGCTCCATCTCCATCCTCTTGGGGCTCTGCTTTCCCAACACGTTTCACCTCAGCCAATATCTCCACCAATTTAGTTAGGACACACTTCTGAAATTCTGAAAGGAGAACATTTTGTTGATACTGTGGAAATATGGGGTTGTCACACGTAAGACGATCCTGACAGACAAGATTGTGATTGCAAATAAAAGTGACATTTTCCTTGCAATAATACATATAGTTCAACGTTTAAATAACATTCTATATTTTAATGGATTCAGTGTTTAACTTTAACACAAGTTTCAATTTTGTAGTAAATGTTGAGTCATTCCACAAAATAGGTGCCTTTTGAATTAGTGCATCATTTATACATAAAATATCAGAGGGAATCAAAAGGCACACATTTTGTGGAACAATCCACTTACTGGCATTATTCATGAGAAACAGCCCTGGTCTAGTGGAGGTAATGGGAGGGTGAGAGCTGCGATGCTCTTGGCTCCGTTGGGACTGGCAAGTAGAAGCCCTGGATGAATCTGCAAAATTCAAAGCTAACTCAGTGTCAACCCAGAGGTAAACAGCAAAAAGAAATAGCACTTGATTTTTGTAAACTTACACACTATTTTAAGGATAGTTTTAATCTTCAGTTAACAAGACTGAACATGATGTGTATCATTTCTGCTCATTGTAAGGAAACTAGCACTGATGAGCGAACGCGTCCCCGTCGTGTGCATGTTGTCTGTGTGTGCTCTTTAGTTACTACATAACTGCTCTCATCTTGTCTGGTAGAGTAACAGGATGGATATGGAGAACGTCTGTGCTCTCTGCTCTGGAGGTGGGACTGGCCAGTAGAAGTCCTGGATGATTCTGCAACATTCAAAACCAATAAATAAACCTTCTTAAGGACTTGACCGGTTATTATGTGTAGATTGATAAGGGGAAAAAACGATTTCATCCATTTTAGAATGTGAGGGGTCTGAATACTTTCCGATTGCACTGTATGCACAGCAATGTTCTAGAATATTGGATTGTTGGCTTTCATACTTTTCGAATTCTCAGTGCAGCTTAAACAATTTTTCCAATTGTCAACACATTCAAATGAACAGACCCATCCCACTCAGCACGTGACGTTCACGGACCACGAATTTCCGGCTATGTCAGGTCCGTCCGTCATGGGCTTTATTTCGCCCAAAATTGTCTTCCCAAAAACCGGGCTGTTTTTAGTCCGACCGTTCTGATCCAAATATAGCCGAAGGTCAGGCTGATCAGCTTGTACTCATTGAAATGCATGAGATACACAAATACAATTACACAATATTGAGTATAGTATACGTTTGATAATTTTTTTGATATACACAATATAATAAAAAATATTGATTTAATTTTTTTTTTTAATCTAATAGCTTCCTAGATGTTCTGATGTAGACAGAATTACTGAAAATGACCTGTAATTGCAAATCATTAGTGTACAATATCTTCACGGAATTTATTACAATTTATTACCAAACTAGGAGAGGCAGAACGAGCAAGTCATTCACCTGCCATTTGTTCCTCAAAACAGTAACACAAGGACACGCGTATAATTGTAACCGCCAACATTTCTGAAAACATTTGTAATTTGATAAGGTTGTTATATTAATTATCAGTTTCTGTTAATGTTGCAAACTATTATTTTCTCTAGGCTAACGTTAGCAACTCTTTTGACAAATGGGAATCCAGAAGCTGTGGATAAAAGATGGACTGTAACGCGGGGGTTTTGGCCACGGCATGATGATAATTGGAAGACAGTTAGGAAAAGGCTTATGTGTACTCACCCAACGAGGTATGGTTGGAGTGAAAACCTGGGGACCACTGTGGCTGAACCAATTTTAGAGAATCTGAAGGAAGAACGTGTTCCGCCATTATGTATCTGTAACAATGGCTCTTCGGCCTGTGGGTGTAATAGTGCATTGTGGATCTTCTGCAGGCTACCTCCCTGAAGAAGAAGAGCGCAAGCGAAATGTTTGTACACCCTATGGATGGCATTTAGTGGATGTCTCATATTTAATTACTAGAGTGACCTATCTTGCTCTAAACGATGGTATGGGATCACCCTGGGTCTTTATGTGGATTTGCGGCGGTAGAGGTTATCTGGTAATTCCAAATAACTGGCGCAGGTGTTGTTTCATCTGTGAAACTATCTTACCAATGCTCTCAGGCCCCACCTCTGCTATACTAACTAACCGTTCCACTGATCCCATTTCCGCACATATTAAAACATCGATTCCTATTAATAATGAAGCGTATGGCCATGTCCTTAAACCAGCTGAGATATTCGGTATCTCCATTATTCCTAGCATTGGTGTATCCATTTTAGGTAAATGGATTAATAATTTGACTTACTCGCTACAAGCTCGAATTAATTTGACCTACAAGGGTTTTAGCCAGCTCTCCCTGGATGTCCAGAATCTTAAGGCAGTTACCGCTAGGCACAGTTTGGCTTTGGATTACCTGCTGGCAGCACAGGGAGGCGAGTGTAAGGCCCTGGGACTGGACCTCGATGACGAATGCGTAATGTTACTTCCTGACTCCTCCGATAACATGACCAAAATCCTGCTTGATATGTCTACACCAATGCCATGATTACTGTATATATGTGATAACCTTTGTATGCTTGCAATGCGCAATGATGGAAAAGTACTGGGTAATGGAGATGAGAGGTGCAGGCTGAGAACTGCCTGCACCTGCTGATAGTCACGCAACCTCAAGGCCGAGATGTTCCGAAAGTAGCAAAGGGCCTGAGACTACACAGGTGTGGTTGTTGGCTTATAGTAGAGTGAGAAACCACAGTCTAGACATGTTTTTCTCATCTTAGGTACTTTGTATCTAATCCAATGCAACAATGTTAAGGTATGATTGACGGTAGTTTGTCCACACCAACTAGTATAAAGAGTGTTGTCTCCTGTTTCGCCACACTATAGACTACTGAGGTATGCGAGTCTCTGTCTGCAAGTGCATTTTATCACTAAAGAGTTGTATACCAAGGTTCCTGTGTCTGTGTCATCTATCTGGAAGACTGATTGTTGAAGGAAACTTACATCACCCCATGCAAAGGGCCACCCAACAAGAGACCTCTCTATCCCTCTCTCTCAACCACACAACTCAAGTCAGTTTTTGTTGCTGTAGTACAACATTAACAACACAAGGTAATATTATATTTGGAGCACAATACTTCATGTGAGGATGACATAAAAAAAAATTGAATGCAAAGATATATTGCCAAAAGTAACCTACTGTATTGTTTCAAATACCAGCATAGATTATGGTGGCCTTCTTGATGTTGCTGAAAGGAAGGTTTTAGAAAGAATATTAGCAAATAATAATTTCAATATTTGATTAACAATATATTTATTGATAATTTCATAATTTATAAATATTCAATAACACCTCAAAACACATCTATATCATTCATGTTTCACTTTCCTCCTACAAAACACCTTACACCACAAAAACTTTACAGCAAAAGTGATAACCAGTATTATGAGCAACACAATGGCCAGTAGCGTGGCTATGACGTCCACAGAGTGGTAGGTGAACCAGGACATCTTGTAGGACTCTGTTCTCAGATGTGCCGCTCCTTTGTTCCTCATGACAAACTCGATCCAGAACATTGCGCGGTCCAGTGGCTTCATAGGCTGGTCCCTGTGCAGCCTGGAGAGCCTTTGCATTGCCTCCCTGTAGGACGGCTCATAGAGAACAGCCTTCACTGCCTCCAGGAAGATGTCTCCGTCTACGGTGGCGATGTCCACTATCTTAGCCACTCCCTCATCCTGTTGAGGTTATCCTGCTGGTCGAACATCAATGGGAGGCCGACGATGGGGACACCGTGGTAGATGGCCTCCTGGACTCCATTGGTGCCTCCGTGGGCGACGAAGGCTCGGGTCTTGGGGTGTCCTAGGAGGTCGTTCTGGGGGAGCCAGTCCACCAGTAAGGTGTTGTTACCCAGGGAGGCAGGTCTCTTCCCAGTGTGCCTCCAGACAACCCTCTGAGGCAGTTGGGCAAAAGCAGTGGCGATGTCCTCAGCGATGTCCTCAGGAAGTTGTCCCACCAAGGTCCCGAGGGACATCATGATGACCCCATAGTCCCCGGAGCTCTGGACAAAGTCCTCCATGTCCTGGGGAAGCGGCTTGGAGGGCTTGCACTGGAAGCCACCCACGTAGACCACGTTTGGCATGGTGGGATGAGGAAACTCAAAGGTGAAGTCATTCCTCATGAGCCAGATGTCTGCTGCCTGGAACAATGACATGAAGTGAACATCAGGGCCAAAGTAACGATGGACAAATGGAATGTAGTTAGGGTCTGTGACGTATGCAGTTTGAACCCTTGTAAAAAGATAAAACAGAACATTTTTGACTCTCTCCTGAAAAGTCATTTTGTCCGTCAACATTGCTCCTGGTACTGGTATATATGAGAGAGGTGAGGGGGCAATGGCAAAGTGACCCTCACCCTGGATTGTCCATCTGACATTGAAGACAAGAGGAAGACCAAGGCGGTGTGCCAGTAACGTGCCCGCACCAGTGGCAGGATCCGTCAGAACCAAATCATAGTTTGCGTCGTGGAACGATAGCATTAGCTCTGCATCTTCAAATATCATAGTCATCATCTCAATCAAATCCCTGTTTGACTCAGAGAACAGCTTCACCACCTCAAGCTCCAGACTCATACGAGACCAGAAACCTCCACCCTCCCTTTGGATCTGCAGTAATCTGGTCACAAACTAACTAAAGATCTTCTCGTCAATTCCTCCACCAGATGCAGGGATGGTGATACACGAGTAATGAGGGGACTTCTCCTTGATATACCAGTTGGCGGATGGACGAATCACTGTGATACTATGGCCTCTGGAGTGCAGTTCTTCGACGATGACTTTCATGTTCACCCAGTGGCTTCCATCCAATGGGAGGACCAGCACCTTCCCCCCATAGACAGTGGTCAGAGAGAAGAGCAGCACAGCAACTGTGACCAGGGCTGGTTGATGTATTTCTAAGGTGAATCCTTTGATAGAAGATACAAGGGAAGAGTAGTTAGTAGTTACTACATCTCTTATTTCCTATTAATAGATTCTAGTTGGTTGCCTGTAATTCTCAAAACACATAAATTCTTAAAAAATTACTCGAAATTACAATGAAAAATATGTAAAGTGTTGACAATTACACAGGTGCACCTTGTGCTGGGTAAAGTAAAAGGCCACTAAAATGTGCAGTTTTGTCACACAACACATTGTCACAGATGTCTCAAGTTTTAAGTGAGGGTTCCCTAGCTAATTCCCTCCTTTTCACACTGACACAGTAATAAACAGCTCTAACATTACAGGCTTCACTGTCATGGTGCACAGTAGAGGTCTGCACAGGACCAATTTCTTCATCCCGCTCCTGCCTGCACCTGCAGCTCAGCTTTTGATACTGCACCCGCTGGCCCTCTGTCCAACTCCCACCCACTACCGCAAGAACTGGTCCCAAACCCAACTGCAGTCCTGCAATATTATTTTAGGCATATGTGATGCAGCTCACTTGCCAGCCATGGTCCCAACAATTGTGTGCCCTATAGGCAATAGTGCAAATGTGCAACAATAACTTAAGAAACAGGTTAAATTACCAGAGATTTTGACATGGCCCTTATATTAGGCTGTATTACTGGGCTATATCAGCCAATACGCTAGATGTAGATTGAAGCGAGCAGAGTAGGAGAGACTTGCACTTTCTCATGAGCTATTTTTATAGCCTTCCTTTTAGGATTGGGAAGAGTTTTAGACTGAGAAATATGGGTGATTAATATTTAGGCCTTTTTTAGGCAATGTAGTAAACTATAGCCTAATCATAGGCCTATTTAGGAAGTACATTTCCTTGGAAAGATAACTGCCCCGTACTTCTCCGCCCATGCATAGGCTATAGCCTACTCTATTTAATTGAGACCACACGCGCACCTGACTTCGCAGGTATGGCTACTGAAATTAAAGCAGCAAGAATGATGACAGTGACACTTGCTACAGGCCAATATGATATAGTCTACCTTTTAGGAGGACTATTTGCAGGCAGAGACAAATAAATGGGTAATCCATACTTATTGGAAATGAAAAGGCGCAACGCTCACTCAGCATGGTAGCCTAACCTATGAAAAGGAAAAGGCACAACGTGCACAATCATGATTACATTTGTTGATTGCACTTCGACACACATTGGTTGAGCGCCCTCCACTTTATTCCATTATCAATAATTATTTACAGACACTGTAGTAATGTCACGATTATCTTCGTAAGGGACAGACCAAGGCGCAGCGATATAGCCAGAATACATGATTTATTGACGAGACGGAACCAAACAAGAAACAAGACGTGAGCCCTAACGCTAAATTCTAAACTATACACAAAGATCTAAACCTAACCACGACTGGCGAAACCTAACCACGACTGGCGAAACCTAACTAGACAAGAATCCGACTGAACATGAAGAACGTAACTTAAACATAATCAATAACCCACGAAACAAAAGTGCAACTCCCAAATATATATATGGTTCCCAATTAGAGACAACGAGACTCAGCTGCCTCTAATTGGGAACCATTATCCCAACATAGAAATATACACCCTAGAACACACACCAAAAGGAAACCAAAACGCTCCAGCCTGTCATCTCAGGCCTGGGCGTTACAAGTAAACTAGTCTAATCTTATTTAAGTTAATTTCATATTTAAATTAACTGCCACGGGATTCTCCGCCCATGTAGGAAGCCTACTCTATTTCAATGAGACCACACATACTAGGCACGCTTGAACTCTCACGCCAACTAGGAGAGGTAGGCTACTGAAGTTGAAGCCGCAAATTCTGAGTGTGTGAATAATGCGAAAAATATGTGCTTTTAATACAATCGGTAGGCTAACGCATACAAAGCAGAAAGAGTTTCCAAATAATCTGTTGGACAACAAAAATACAATATTTTCATCCCAAAGTCATCTGTCTGACTGCCCACTCCTGCCCGCAGGCCATGCCGCAATTAATATCTGTCCCGCAATGATCTCTGTCCCGCAGGCATCCCGCTGCAGCTCTCTAGTGCACAGTCAGTACACAACACTGTGCTCATCATGTCTGGGATCTGGGAATAATGGTCATTTCAATAATTGAACCATTGATTCTATTCTTGGATAAAATAATGTATAAATGTCCACCAAGGTAATTCTTTGTCATGCATCATCTTTGGAGGATCAGATGGTGACAGGGGCCTCAGCAGGGTCAGGCAGCCAGGGAAGACCAGTCTGTGACGGAGCTGAGGATAATTTTTCCAGAGACAACACTTTATTCTCCGTGCAGCAAACACTGGACAAGCCAAATGCTATTTTAAGGCAGTCTGACAAACCTCCAAAGTTGACTTACAAACTGTATCAAGGGTTGATAGAGGCTTTTCCCGATGACACAAGACATGTAAAACAAAAATGTGAGGAAGACCTGGTAGAAGATATTGATGATGAGGAATGGATACAGATACGTTTGAATGCCCAGTCATGTTCACATAATCTCAGACATAAATGACTGCAGTTTAAGACCGTCCATAGAACTTACTGTATGCCAGTGAAACTGAATATCATGGACTCAGAAATGTCATTCCTCTGCTGGAGGTGTAAAACACAAAAGGGGACGTATTTGCATATGTATGGTCTTGTGAAGGCTTGTGAAGACTGAATTCTGGCAAAGAGTATGCTCTTTTATCTCAGCATGTCTACAGATTCTCCCTTCTCCCTGTTTTTGTTTGCTTGGAAATGTTGATGCTGGAGACTGTTATCTGGAGTAACTGTGTAACGAAGCATTTAGAAATGCATTGCCATTAATTGGAAGGTTTGTTATCCTCCCACAATGTCAATTTATATATCACTAACTTTGATTTATTACCAGATTAGGGGTACCTATTTAGGCAATCCCCAGCTGCTGAGTTGCTCAGTCCTGGCCCTGGGGGTCTGCCGTCCTATGGGTTGTCACTCTGGCCTTGGCCTAACATACCCAAAACCAATAATGAATGTTTCACTAAGATCCTAAAGTTGAGAGGGGTATGTTGGGTTGGGGCGCTGCAGGGTGGTGGACCCCGTGGGGGCAGGACGGGGTGACCCGGCTATATTTGGTGCATGTAAAAAGAGCTCTACAGTACTATTAGGCCTATGATATTAATTATATGGAGGATTTGCTGTTTCTGTGTGTTAATGTGTATTTGAGGTGTATGTTTTTTTGTGGGTTTTTTTTTTTTCCAAAATGTTCACACAAAATAATCAAGGTGGGAACTGGGAAGGAACTTGTGTTGGGGGAGAGTTGAGTTATTGACTAGACTGGTGGGGTTTGGGTGTGCAGTCTGCTTGGCCTGCCTGGTCGGTCTGGTAAAAATGTGATATAGAGGATGTCTTAATAAAGACAATCAAAAGTCTTTGTATTTTTTCAAGAGTTGTTCATTTGTTAGGCTATTGGTTAAAGGTGCAGCACAATATTTATTATTGAATCACCTTTGGTCTAGTCTTATTAATCACGTAAACATATTTAATAGTGATCTCTTATCTAGCTTGATGACTGTGGGCATTTGTGCTTACTTTTTGTTCTAAATAGAGATGGCATATTGGATTGTGTAAAAATGCAGGAAATCAGCTTTAGATTCCAAAAACAATTCTGGGGGAGGACCCCAGACCCCGCTAGGTTATGTCCCCACACTTCTAAAACCAAAGTGGCGCCCCTGTAAAGAACTACCTTCAATGGAAGCAGCTGTGTTTGTTTGTGTGTGGTGGTGACAATTAAGAGAGTATTGGGCCTCAACATCGTGTTCTAACCGGACAACACCGTAGTGAGCAGAACCTAAGCAATCAGCATAAGTGAGAGCATTCACAGCCGAACGCTCAGACGAGCTCCAGCTAGCCGTTTTTACATGGTCCTGCTAGCCATTTTTACAGATACTGAGTTTTATTTGGATTTGTAGAACTACAAAAGTTTTTGGAGAATGCTTCTTGAGACGTGAAAATGTTAGACATCTATGTTGTATTAAGGCTATTGAATCAAATCAAGTTTGTAGTTCTTCTATATAAGTTTATAGCGCTTCTATAGTTCTAGGTATACATACGGTAGATATTAGTTAAAATTAGTTCATTTGAAAATGTTGTAAGTCTGATTATACCATGTTTTCAACACTAGGTACTCAGCAACTGTTTTAACAACAGGCTAAACTATTCCCATATTCCACATATATTCCACTACTTAAAACTGTTACTTTCAACTAGAAATGTTACTTCACATAAACACTTACCAAAAATCTGTCTGCGGGTAGCCTAAAATCTAAAGTGATGTTTGGCCAACCTCCCAAACAGCAGTTCTTCACCTCACATACCAGTGAAAGCAGTCATCTGGCTGTAACCTAACCTATGCTGCCACAACTAATCTGTGCTCTCTTGTTCAAAGTTCACAGGTTCTAGCATGCAGCGTAACACCCCTGTAATTACATAAGGATTTCACTTGTTGGCTTCCGGTTCTGTATTAAGAAATGGTCACATAATTATGGAGTTAGTTAGAATATGAAAAATATACTTTTTTTAAAGATAATGTTTGTCTCCATTAGCCATACCCAGATTAAATAAATCCTGGCATAGTTATAATTCAGAATGTTTTGGGCAATAACTACACATTTGATTTCATGAACCTTGCATGGTTACAACATGCCTTTGGTCTATTACTTAAAATTAAGATTAACAACCATTGCTTTTAAAATTAACATTAACCATACAGTAGTACAGGAATCATTTAGGCTACATTGTGTGTATAACTAAGGCAAATTATGATTAGTCATGATTCAAATGCAATTTAGTCCAGCCCATAATGCTTTATGTTTAGTCCAGCCCATAATGCTTTATGTTTAGTCCAGCCCATAATGCTTTAGGTTGACCCTGTGTCCAATTGGTTAAAAGGCACACCATTTGATTGGATTTGATTAGGATCCAACGGCGACCATTGAACCTGGCTCACTCACTGTAAAGAAAGTAGGAAAACAGAGTACTAGAGGAAAGTCATACCTTTGAACTGATGACATAATGTCACATAAGACTATACTGTACCTTGTACATTTAAGAAAAGGTCTCAGAGATGTCTTTGTAAGATTAAAAGATGCAGTAGGCTGGCTCCACATGTTTCACTCATTCAATCCTATTCTCCTAAGTACTCTGTGTAGCCTGCTCCAAATGAAGTTTGATATCAATGTCATTTGAATACAGTCACAGGTTATACTGTAAGTATTATGGGCCATAATTAATGGATAATACAGTCAGTTTGCATAACACCTTAGCAATGTTTTCAGTGTCTTTATACAAATTACTGCATGCCTGTGCACAAACACTTCTTATTCTGAAAAGTAAAAGTGTTTACCTGTGAAAGGGAGTCTACTTGGTAGTAGTAGTTAGTAGTATGAGGTTTTTACATTGTTCATTCTTTGATTTTATTTGACCATGGGAAAAAGAGCTACAGTACTTATTGACCATGGGGGGAAAAAGAGCTACAGTACTTCTTGACCATGGGAAAAAGAGCTACTGTACTTCTTGACCATGGGAAAAAGAGCTACAGTACTTCGGAGATGCAGGTTTGGGTTGAATTGAGTCTTCAATATTACAGGTCAGACTTTGCCACAGGGGGGCAGTCCTCTCATACAAAATAATACAGGCTACTGTAGAAAATATTCACCAGATATATTCTGCACAATAGTGCTTCCATGAGTTGAGGACACACTACCTAAAGCACTACTCCCACACCACACCGACAAATGCATCAATTAACACCCCTAATAGTGTCATTGTGCAAACTACTTTCGTGATTCCAGGATTTGTCAGACTGTGATGTGGTTATATACTTGTATTGTAACTACATATTTGACGTTTTATTTTTTATTTAACCTTTATTTAACTAGGCTAGTCAGTTAAGAACCAATTCTTATTTACAATGATGGCCTACCAAAAGGCAAAAGGCCTCCTACGGGGATGGGGCCTGGGATTAAAAATACAAAACATTATTGGGCACAGACAACAGCACAAAGGGCAAGAAGGTAGAGACAACATAACATCACACAAAGCAGCCACAACTGTCAGTAAGAGTGTCCATGATTGAGTTTTTGAATGAAGAGATTGAGATAAAACTGTCCAGTTTGAGTGTTTGTTGCAGCCCGTTCCAGTTGCTAGCTGCAGCAAACTGAAAAGAGGAGCGACCCAGGGATGTGTGTGCTTTGGGGACCTTTAACAGAATGTGACTGGCAGAACGGGTGTTGTATGTGGAGAATGAGGGCTGCAGTAGATATCTCAGATAGGGGGGAGTGAGGCCTAAGAGGGTTTTATAAATAAGCATCAACTAGTGGGTCTTGCGACGGGTATTCAAAGATGACCAGTTACAGAGCTATACAGACCTATACAGAGGAGTATAGAGTGCAGTGATGTGTCCTATAAGGAGCATTGGTGGCAAATCTGATGGCCGAATGGAAAAGAACATCTAGCTGCTCGAGAACACCCTTACCTGCCAATCTATAAATGATGTCTCTGTAATCTAGCATGGGTAGGATGGTCATCTGAATCAGGGTTAGTTTGGCAGCTGGGGTGAAAGAGGAGCGATTACGATAGAGGAAACCAAGTCTAGATGTAACTTTAGCTTGCAGCTTTGTGCTGAGAAAAGGACAGTGCAACTTCTAGCCATACTCCCAAGTACTTGTATGTGACTACCTCAAGCTCTAAACCCTCAGAGGAAGTAATAACACCTGTGGGGGGAGGGGCATTCTTCTTACCAAACCACATTACCTTTGTTTTGGAGGTGTTCAGAACAAGGTTAAGGTTAGAGAAAGCTTGTTGAACAGGAAAGCACATAATTAACTGAGTTTTGGTGAAGTCAGGTTCATGTAATAACAGGTTCTTATTTCTTATTAGGATGAAATATATGTTATCATTTGAACTGCACTTGTTCGCTAATATACTGTGTGTCTTTCTATCTTTTCTACCGGCAATGTTTTTTATTTGTTGGCTTCATAGGCTATTTTTAGTTGGCAATGGCAATAAACGTTACTATTGTATCATGCTTGTATCATTTTCATTTAGATTTGGATAGAATTTTGATTAACCACATCAATGATTTTGAGATGAGAAGACGTCATTATAAATGAAACACGAAAATGTGCATATGAAAACCATAACTGGCATGCAGATCGGTAGGAATGGTAAGATAAATGTACAATCCACATGAGAAAGTTTGCCGACTCTTCATGTAGCCTATTACCTGTTTGATAATATACGGTATGTGTGTCTATCTTTGTCTGTTTACACCTTGTACAGTCTGCGCTTGTGTTTATGTGTGTGTGCGAACATACCTACGTGTGTGCATGCTTGCGTGTGACCTCATAAATGAATGCCATGAGTAACCACAGCCCCTCCATGACATTGTTTCAGCTTCCATTCAATTGTTCTCAAAAAGTATGACTCTGTAAGAGAAAACCATTCATACATTTTTGTTTTGCATATAACTCACATTGATAGTTCATTTCAGTTTTTTTTAAATGTTCAACATGGATATGACTCACATGAGTGTATTTATGCTGCGGCTATTCACCCCGATAGTTTATCTTTATTCTGCTGCACGAAGCCCTCCTGGTTCACCACTGACACTATGTCATAGTCTTTGTCTTATGAAAACGTATGTCAGCGGCCCATTGAGTGATTCAACAATATAGAGAACATGAACATTAATATTTATATTGTCAATAGACTATACTCTAAATTACTATCACGACATCAGCATGCATACTCTAAATGTGATGGATTATCGGTAGAGATTTGCATACTGTTACATAGGGTACTTAAGGTAGATACACTATATATACAAACGTATGTGGACACCTTCAAATTAGTGGATTCGCTATTTCAGTCACACCCGTTGCTGACTGGTGTATAAAATCGAGCACACAGAATGGCGCAGTAAGAATGGCAGTAATCTTTCAAACATGTCAGTTCGTCACATGTCTGCCCTGGTAGAGCTGCCCCGGCCAACTGTAAGTGCTGTTATTGTGAAGTGGAAACGTCTAAGACCAACAACGGCTCAGCCGCGAAGTGATAGGCCACACAGAACAGGGCTGAAGCGCGTAGCGCGCAAAAATCGTCTGTCCTCGGTTGCAACACTCACTAGCGTGTTCCAAACTCTCTGGAAGCAACGTCAGCACAATATTTGTTCATCGGGAGCTTCATGAAATTGGTTTCCCTGGCCGAGCTGCCGCACACAGCCTAAGATCACCATGCGCAATGCTAAACGGCAGCTGGAGAGGTGTAAAGTTCACAGCCATTGCACGCTGGAGCAGTGCAAACGCGTTCTCTGGAGTGATGAATCACGCTTCACCATCTGGCAGTCCGACGGACGAAACTGGGTTTGGTGGATGCTAGGAGAACGCTATATGCCCGAATGCAAAGTTTAGTGGAGGAGGGATAATGGTCTGGGGCTGTTTTTCATGGTTCGGGGTAAGCCCCTTATTTCCCGTGAAGGAAAATCGTAAAGCTACAGCATACAATGACATTCTAGATGATTCTGTGCTTCCATCTTTTTGACAACATTTTGGGGAAGGTCCTTTCCTGTTTCTGCATGACAATGCCCCTGTGCACAAAGCGAGATTTCTGCCTCCCAATTATTTTCAGTTCCTGCTTCTTCTACCATAGGGGTTCCAAGTAGCCTTGTTTCCCCGCTGTGATAGAGGTGAAAGCATGCACATCTACAACAATACTCTAATTTGGTGGGTAAATGAATCTGCTTGTTATGCTGACCTTTTTAATATTCAAGCGGAGTTCACACCTTGCATGAAGTTGCTCAGTTACAATTCCATGTGATTTGGATAACAAAATGTATGCAACTATATTATAGTTACATTTTGGTTACGAATGTACAGTATAGTTACAAAGCTATTACACACCATGAAGTCAACTAAATGTAAAGTAGGAGGATGTTGAAGGGATCTCTCATGCCCTCCTGCTCACATAAAAGCATACACACTTCTAGTCCAGACTTACTCTCACCCCATCACCAATTAAAGCACACATAAACCACAATTAAAGATGCAGAAAATCTGTTTACTATTTCTCAAATAAACCCCAAGATTATACATTGACCCCACACATGTTCCAACAGTAATCACAGTAGTCTACAGTTACTGTATGTCCAGAGACAGGTGGTCAGACATCTCCTTGGTCGACTCTCAGACCGTCCTTAGTCAATGTGGTTAGTGGATAAAAAGCAATCTTTTGTGTGTTTCCAACCAGAATGTGGAGGGCTGAGGCTCTGTGTGTGTGTGATGATGAAGAGAATGTAGATAAACTAATGGAGCTGATGACCTCATTTCCTGCTCTCTTCGATCTGCTCCATCTCGCTGGATTCGTCCACTACCCTGCCGTTGATCATGGTCTCAGTGAACCTCCATTGCGGACGCTTCTGGGATGGCACAGTCCAAGAAGAAGGGGAGTGTGGCAGCACAATGCAAGTCTCTCTCCAGAATGCACTCTCCCCCGCCAATTTGTGCACATTCATTGTTTCATAACTTAATTGTGTGAATTGTTTGTGTTTGATTGTTAGTGTATATCAATTCCTCATTACATATTTCACTGGTAGTTCATTTACCCTTAATTCCTAATCCACAGTACAATGTTTGTTTGGTTACGGTGATGTCTGTTAATGCGTTCAATAGATTATTATTCCAGTCTTTTACCGTTCTTGTCAGAGTGGACACGTTGTTTGCAGAGCGCACAACATATGCTACACTTGTGAGAAACCAGTTTTGGTTTATTTCATTCCATTTACAAGTTGTCAATTTAGTCATTGTCTTTTGTTTGGATCGCTCCTGTCAATTTTGAGTAAGGACACGCACCTGATTACGCATATAATTAGGCCTATAGGATACCTGGACTGTGTGCAGATGTAGGCATATAAGAGCAAACTAAGTCTGTTTTTACATCCATTGAGAATGACAATAATTCCTCAATGTAGGCTATTTGAAAAATCGTTCCAGCTCTTTCGATAACCACTCAGCTGAAAGGGGAACAAATTACAGTGGAAACACAAAATAGGCCTACCTGATTACTACTTATCCCTTGCGCAAATAGCCTACAGCTGTGTGTCTGTCAGGAGCTCACTGGTGCAGGAAACTGAGGACCCAGAATATTTGATACATTGTTGCAAGGAGCTTCAGGCCAGTCCCAAGTTAATAGTTGATACAATGTTTAAAGTTTGTTGCAGACAGACCATGCATAGTCAATGTGATTTATAACATATTTATTTTTAACAGGATATTTTCTACCTGCAGGCTGCAATGTTTTTATTTGTTGGCTTTATAGGCTATTTTTTACATAGTTGGCAATAGCAATAGAAGTTAGTATTTATGCTTGTATCATTTTCATTTAGATTTGGATAGAATTTTGATTAACCACATCAATGATTTTGAGATACGAAGACGTCATAAATTAAACTGTTCCATGAAAATGTGCACTTGAAAACCACAACTGGCATGCAGATCGGTAGAACTGGTAAGATAAATTGACATTCCACATGAGAAAGGTTGCCGACTCCTCATGTAGCTTATTATCGGCAACTTCAGGAGAGTAATGGCAGAATCTGTGAAAGCCAGTAGGAGCGGAAGGAGGATGGCCGGAACAGGTTATCTTGATGTCTGGCTCCCTCGAGTCATTTGTTTCTTATTTCATCAAAACAGTGAGCTTAAAGCATCAGACAAGCTCAATGCATATATTGGTGATTTTATTAAAACTCATAGGTTGTGTCTATATATGGGAAAATACACGTTTTACATCGAAAAAACAGGCGGCTTTCAGTCAAACAAGATAGTTTATTACAAGGCTCTTGTCTCATCCTTGTCTGAATTATACACCAATTCATCTAGCTGAGAACGCAACTCCACCATACAGTGCATTCAGAAAGTATTCAGACCTCTTGACATTTTCCACATTTTGTTACGTTACAGCCTTACTGAAAAATGTATTAAATCGTTTTTTCCCCCTCATCAATCTACACACAATAGCCCATAATGACAAGGCAAAAACAGGTTTTTAGATTTTGTTGCAAATTTATATAAAATAAAAACTGAAATATGACATTTACATAAGTATCCAGACCCTTTACTCAGTACTTTATTGAAGCACCGTTGGCAGCGATTACAGCCTCAAGTCTTTTTGAGTATGACGCTACAAGCTTGGCACACTTGTATTTGGGGAGTTTCTCCCATTCTTCTCTGCAGATCCTCTCAAGCTCTGTCAGGTTGGATGGGGAGCGTCGCTGAACAACTATTTTCAGGTCTCTCCTGAGATGTTCGATCGGGTTCAAGTCCGGGCCCTTGCTGGGCCACTCAAGGACATTCAGAGACTTGTCCCGAAGCCACTCCTCTGTTGTCTTGACTGTGTGCTTAGGGTTGTTGTACTGTTGGGAGGTGAACCTTCACCCCAGTCTGAGGTCCTGAGCTGGTTATCAAAAACAATCTCTGTACTTTGCTCCGTTTATCTTTCCCTCGATCCTGACTAGTCTCGCAGTCCCTGCCGCTGAAAAACATCCCCACAGCACGATGCTGCCACCACCATGCTTCACTGTAGAGATGGTGCCAGGTTCCCTCCAGAAGTGACGCTTGGCTTTGAGGCCAAAGAGTTCAATCTTGGTTTCATCAGACCAGAGAATCTTGTTTCTCATGGTCTGAGAGTCTGGGAGTCTTTAGGCGCCTTTTATCAAACTCCAAGCGGGGTGTGGTTCCTTCCGTCTGGCCACTCTACCACAAAGGCCTGATTGGTGGGGTGCTGCAGAGATGGTTGTCCTTCTGGAAGGTTCTACCATCTCCACAGAGGAACTCTGGAGCTCTGCCAGAGTGACCATTGGGTTCTTGGTCACTCCCTGACCAAGGCCGTTCTCCCCTGATTGCTCAGTTTGGCTGGGCGGCCAGCTTTAGGAAGAGCCTTAGTGGTTCCAAACTTCTTCCGTTTAAGAATGATGGCGGCCACTGTGTTCTCAGGGACCTTCAATGCTGCAGACATTTTTTGGTGCCCTTCCCCAGATCTGTGTCTCAACACAATCCTGTCTCGGTGCTCTACGGACAATTCCCTCAACCTCATGGCTTGATTTTTGCTCTGACATGCACTGTCTACTGTGAGACCTTATATAGACAGGTGTGTCCCTTTCCAAGTCATGTCCAATCAATTGAATTTACCACAGGTGAACTCCAATCAAGTTGTAGGTACATCTCAAGGATGATCAATGGAAACAGGATGCACCTGACCTCAATTTCGAGTCTCATAGCAAATTGTCTGAATACTTATGTAAATAAGGTATTTTTGTTTTGTATTTTTTATACATTTGCAAAAAATTCTAAAAACCTGTTTTCGCATTTTCATTATGGGGTATTGTCTGTAGATTGATGAGATTTTTTTTTATTTCATACATTTTAAAGTAAGGCTGTAACGTAACAAAATGTGGAAAAAGTAAAGGGGTCTGAATTCCGTATATACATCTCAATGGAGTTGAGTTGCGATGAGTGTTGTCTGAGTGTACTTCTGACTACACCGAATCACCATCAGTCGATACTTGTAAAAATGTATATTCTTTAATGCTTATCTGGTCCGCATGTTTGTCCTGTGTAACTGCAAACTTTTCTTTGGATGCTTCAATCCATAATCTTTTAATTATGGATTCCAACTCCCACTGACAACTCTATAACAATCAGGACAAGCACAGGTACACAGAAAGTTATACATTGTTTATATTTATAAAAGTATCGAGTGGTAGTGGATGTTTGAAGTCGCTAACTTCATACTTGATTGGATAACAGTGGATTAGGCAGCGCAATTTGACAGACATCACATAGAATAAGTTTTTTACGAAAACTACGGATTGCAGCACCCAAAGAAAAGCTCACAGTTACACAGGACAAACATTAGTACACGGTAAGAAATGAAACAATTGTCATTTTTACAAGTATTGACTGACAGTGAGTTGATGTAGTCGGGGTGACATCAATCGCAACGCAACTCCATTGAGATGTATATATGGTGGAGTTGATTTCTCTCAGCTACAATTCACCAAGATGCTGATTCCCAAATTACTAATACCAAGAAACATAAGCCTACATCTTATTGTATCCATGTTCAGATCTAAAGTGAGGGAATGTTAATCTGCATAGTAATTATGTCTGAGTTTAAATTTAAGCTGAAAAAATATAAATATACAAATATTTAATATAAATAAAAAGACAACCTGGTCTCAGAGCATTTCATTTTATTCTGTTGGTAAATATGAAACACGGCATTTAGTATATGTTACGTTCCATATGGTATGTATTCATTTGTGGATGTCCAACACCCATTTCATATGATATGAATTACAATTCGTATGATATGTTACGAATTTGCAAAACGTACAATATGTTAGGAATTCAAGCTAAGTGGCAATGTTAGCTAACGTTAGGCTAAAGGGTTAAGGTTAGGGGAAGGGTTAGGTTGGCTAAGTAGCTTAAAAGTAGTAAGTAGTTGAAAAGTTGCTAATTAGCAACCGTATGACTTATGTAACCATACCAAACGTAACATATCACTCGGACTTCAGTGTCCCGAATTTACTTTGCCTATACTACATCTAGTCTATGACACCAGCCTATAGAGGGATAGAGGGACTCACACGTCCTCTCCTTCCAGCAGCCGCCTGTAGGTGGTGATCTCCAGGTTCTGCTTAATGCGGAGCAGCTCTTCATAGTCGGTCTTGTTGCGCTACAGCTCCTCCTCCAGCTGACACGGAGTGGCTTGCAGACGGTCCATCTCCAGAGCATATTTATGGCTGCTCTCTCTCAGGTTCCCCTCCAACACACCCACCTGCATGGGGACAGACAGGACAGGCCACGGCAGCCAAGTTAGCCTTCTGTGTTTAGCTAGAAATTGAAGTCGTCACTAACCTATGACGCTAGTGTTATACTCAGAAATGGTAGCAATGTGATAGTTGCTTACTACTACACCACTCATCACTCGAATGCTAATGTTGTACACAGACATGGCTGCCAAATTGTTGTGGCTTGTTAAACACCTGGCTCACCACTTCCGGCGCCGACAGAGATGGCAGCCTCGCTTCACGTTCTCAGGAAATACAAGCATTTCGCTACACTCGCATTAACATCTGCTAACCATGTGTATGTGACAAATAAAATTTGATTTGATTTGATTTGATTGTTCAAACTAACATGTTAATATTATACACACACAGCCAGAAGAAACCTGTTCAACCTAACACGTTAATATCCAAATCAAATTTGATGTCACGTGCCGAATACAACACATGTAGACCTTACTGTGAAATGCTTACTTACAAGCCCTTAACCAACAATGCAGTTCAAGAAATAGAGTTAAGAAAATATTTACTAAATAAACTAAATACATTTTTTACAATTTTAAGTAACACAATAAAATAATGGGGCTATATGCAGGGGGTACTGGTACCGAGTCAATGTGCGGAGGTACGGGTTAGTCGAGGTAATTTGTACTTGTAGGTAGGGGTAGGTAGATAACAAACAGCAAGTAGCAGCATTGTAAAAACAAAAGGGGAGAGGCCTTCCTCTGACACCGCCTAGTATATAGAGTACCAGTCAAAAGTTTGGACACACCTACTCATTACAGTGTTTTTCCTTTATTTGTACTATTTTCTACATTGTAGAATGATAGTGAAGACATCAAACAATGAAATAACACATATGGAATCATGTAGTAACCAGAAAAGTGTTAAATCAAAATATATTTTACATTTGAGATTATTCATAGTAGCAACCCTTTGCCTTGATGACAGCTTCGCACATTCTTGGCATTCTCTCAACAAGCTTCATGAGGTAGTCACCTGGAATGCATTACAATTAACAGGTGTGCCTTGTTAAAAGTTAATTTGTGGAATTTCTTTCCTTCTTGATGCGTTTGAGCCATTCAGTTGTGTTGTGACAAGGTAGGGTGGTATACAGAATATAGCCCTATTTGGTAAAAGACCAAGTCCATATTATGGCAAGAACAGCTCAAATAAGCACAGATAAACGACAGTCAGTTATTACTTTAAGACATGAAGGTCAGTCAATCAGGAAAATTTCAAGAACTTTGAAAGTTTCTTCAAGTGCAGTCGCAAAACCCATCAAGTGCTATGATGAAACTGGCTCTCGTGAGGACCGCCACAGGAAAGGAAGACCCAGAGTTATCTCTGCTGCAGAGGATAAGTTCATTAGAGTTTCCAGCCTCAGAAATTGCAGCCCAAATAAATGAGTTCAAGTAACAGACACATCTCAACATCAACTGTTCAGAGGAGACTGCGTGAATATGGCCTTCATGGTCGAATTGCTGCAAAGAAACCACTACTAAAGGACACCAATAAGAAGAAGAGACTTGCTTGGGCTAAGAAACATGAGCAATGGACATTAGACCGGTGGAAATTTGTCCTTTGGTTTGAGTCCAAATTTTAGATTTTTGGTTCCAACCGCCGTGTCTTTGTGAGACGCGGTGTAGGTGAATGGATGATCTCCGCATGTGTGGTTTCCACTGTAAAGCATGGAGGAGGAGGTGTTATGGCGTGGGGGTGCATTGCTGGTGACACTGTCGGTGATTTATTTGGAATTCAAGGCACACTTAACCAGCATGGCTACCACAGCATTCTGGAGCGATATGCCATCCCGTCTGGTTTGGGCTTAGTGGGACTATCATTTGTTTTTCAACAGGACAATGACCCAACACACCTCCAGGCTGTGTAAGGGCTATTTGACCAAGAAGGAGAATGATGGACTGCTGTTTCAGATGATCTGGCCTCCAGTATCTCCGGACCTCAACCCAATTGAGATGGTTTGGGATGAGTTGGACCGCAGACTGAAGGAAAAGCAGCCAGCAAGTGCTCAGCATATGTGGCAACTCCTTCAAGACTGTTGCATTCCAGGTGAAGCTCTTTGAGAGAATGCCAAGAGTTTGCAAAGCTGTCATCAAGGCAAGTAGTGGCTATTTGAAGAATCTCAAATAAAACATGTTTCGATTTGTTTAATATGTATTATTCCGTAGTTTTGATGTCTTCACTATTATTCTACAATGTAGAAAATAGTACAAATAAAGAAAAACCCTTGAATGAGTAAGTGTTCCTAAACTTTTGACCGGTGTGTATGTCTGGAGAGAAATGGGGTGTGTCTCGACAGAAAGGGTGTGTGTTTGGACCGCTAAAGGGTATGTGTTTGGACTGAAAGGGGGCGTGTATGGACAGAAGGGAGCATGTATGGACAGCTGGAGGAGAGCTGCAGTACCTGCTTGCGCAGACTGTCCAGTTCCCCCTCCAGGGCCTGTAGGAAGCGGCATCTCTTGCTGAGCTCGCTTTGACCACAGTGCAGCGCCTCACCGCTCTCCATTACCTCCAACTGCACTGACTCCAGCGGCAAAACACACACACGTTCACGTACACGCACACACATATCATAAGTGTCTATGCAGTAAACAATCAGGCTGACACTGAAGAAGTATTCCATTGCACCAGCAGTGTTGCATACACAAAGCAGTCATGAGTACATCTACCCACATACAGTACAATGTACACAAATACAGACAATATACTGTAGAATACTTCTACTCAGTCTTAAAAGAGTGATATACTACTGAGCTCAGCTGAGATCCTCATCATTACCATGCCAGACTTCTCACTGACCTTCTTCAGGTACCAGAATGCTGAGTCCTCCTTGTTCTTACGAGCAATGCTGGATACTCAGCTCAGCCATTATTTTTGCGGTCAAACGATCTCCCCTCATTACTGTTAAACGTTCCCTAAAACACTTCAGCGAGCAGGCCTTTCTAATCGACCTGGCCTGGGTATCCTGGAAGGATATTGACCTCATCCCGTCAGTAGAGGATGCCTGGTTATTCTTCAAAAGTGCCTTCCTCACCATCTTAAATAAGCATGCCCCATTCAAGAAATGTAGAACCAGGAACAGATATAGCCCTTGGTTCTCTCCAGACCTGACTGCCCTTGACCAGCACAAAAACATCCTGTGGCGTTCTGCATTAGCATCGAACAGCCCCCGGGAAGTCAGGGAAGTCAGGAACCAATATACACTGGCAGTTAGGAAAGCCAAGGCTAGCTTTTTCAAGCAGAAATTTGCTTCCTCTAACACAAACTCAAAAAGTTCTGGGACACTGTAAAGTCTCTGGAGAATAAGAGCACCTCCTCCCAGCTGCCCACTGCACTGAGGATAGGAAATGCTGTCACCACCGATAAACCCACAATAATTGAGAATTTCAATAAGCATTTTTCTACGGCTGGCCATGCTTTCCACCTGGCTACCCCTACCCCGGTCAACAGCCCTGCACCCCCCTCAGTAACTCGCCAAAGCCTCCCCCATTTCTCCTTCTCCCAAATCCAGTTAGCTGATGTTCTGAAAGAGCTGCAAAATCTGGACCCCTACAAATCAGTCGGGCTAGACAATCTGGACCCTTTCTTTCTAAAATTATCTGCTGAAATTGTTGCAACCCCTATTACTAGCCTGTTCAACCTCTCTTTCGTGTCGTCTGAGATTCCCAAAGACTGGAAAGCAGCTGCGGTCATCCCCCAGAATGGTGTCGTCTGCGTAGAGGTGGATCAGAGACTCACCTGCAGCAAGAGCGAAATCATTGACGTATACAGAGAAGAGTCGGCCAAAGAATTTGGCTCCAGGTCATCTCCTTCCGTGGCCTCCAACTGCTCTTAAACGCAAGTAAAACTAAATGCATGCTCTTCAACCGATCGCTGCCCGCACCTGTCCGCCCGTCCAGCATCACTACTCTGGACGGTTCTGTCTTAGATTATGTGGACAACTACAAATATCTAGGTGTCTGGTTAGACTGTAAACTCTCCTTCCAGACTCACATGAAATATAAAATTAAATGTAGAATTGGCTTCCTATTTCGCAACAAAGCATCCTTTACTCATGCTGCCAAACATACCCTCGTAAAACTGACCATCCTACCGATCCTCGACTTCGGTGATGTAATTTACAAAATAGCCTCCAATACTCTACTCAACAAATTGGATGCAGTCTATCACAGTGCCATCCGTTTTGTTACCAAAGCCCCATATACCACCCAACACTGCGACCTGTACGCTCTCGTTGGTTGGCCCTCGCTTTACACTCGTCGCCATACCCACTGGCTCCAGGTCATCTACAAGTCCCTGCTAGGTAAAGTCCCGCCTTATCTCAGCTCGCTGGTCACCATAGCAGCACCAACCAGTAGCACGTGCTCCAGCAGGTATATCTTACTGGTCACTTCCAAAGCCAATTCCTCCTTTGGCCGACTCTCCTTCCAGTTCTCTGCTGCCAATGACTGGAACGAACTACAAAAATCTCTGACACTGGAGACACCTATCTCCCTCACCAGCTTTAAGCACCAGCTGTCCGAGCGACTCACAGACCCCTGCACCTGTATATAGCCCATCTGTAAATAGCCCAACCAACTACCTCATCCCCTACCGTATTTATTTATTTATCTTGTTCCTTTGCACCCCAGTTTTTCTACATTGCACATTCATCTACTGCACATCTACCATTCCAGTGTTTAAATGCTATATTGTAATTACTTTGCCACCATGGCCTATTTATTGCCTTACCTTCCTTATCCTACCTCATTTGCACTCTTTGTATATAGATTTGTTTTATTGACTATATGTTTGTTTTACTCCATGTGTAACTCTGTGTTGTTGTATGTGTCGAACTGCTTTGCTTTATTTTGGCCAGGTCGCAGTTGTAAATGAGAACTTGTTCTCAACAAGCCTACCTGGTTAAATAAAGATTAAATTAAATTAAATTTTTAAAATTATGGCCTCAAGATCTGGGCCCTGCTCGTTGGTCATACAGACCATCATGGAGCCCATTTCCTACAGGCACATGAGAGCATGGTTGAGGTCAACTCGCACTTTAGGAATTAAACTGGAATTACAAGTGAAATTAAACCCAACCTTGATGGAGAGAGACACATCCAGTGGTCCTGGAGATTTAAAACTGTAATGGTTGATACTGATCGGTCCTAATCAATGTCTACACACTAACATCCAGATAGTTCAGGCGGTAGTTCATGTCAGTGTGTTGTTGCTGGTTCTATGGGGAGGCAGCCAGGTGGTGAGCTGCCTTAAAAAAGGTATCTGACTGTTCAGATGAAATAGTGTGTGTGTGTGTGTGTGTGAGATATCCCTTCTACTAAGGCGCATGCGTAGTTGGCCACATTCTGGACACCACGCATGGCTGTTTAAACACACTCCTTGTGACTAGTGGAGCTTGCGTGATGTGTTTGTGTGTGTGTGTGTGTGTGTGCACTAGTCTGACCATGGTATCTACAGACAGAGACTACAGAGAGTAAAGGGGCATTTTACTCACAATCATATTTCAGTGACATTGAACATGCCTGGGGGAGAAAAACTGTTCCAAATTGAAATATTTTTACATTTTAACACAAATACCTCTGTTACAAAAAGCAAAATTTTTCTATAATAATAAACATAGTTTTAAGGTAAAAAAATATGCCTTAGGGAAATACCATATGAATCCTCATGTTTTTTTGAGGATGTAATTCAGATTTAAGAGTATGGGCAATGGGACAATCCAGAATCCAACTCTGTTTCCTGCAGCGACCCTCCACTGAACCAAAAACTGTTTGACAATGTTTGAGATGATTAGGTTGGTGTGTAAATACTCATCAGTAATAGGTGGACCTGTTATGACTTGACCTTTGACCCATGCAGCGGAGCTCTCACCTCATCATAATTCTTCTTGAGGAAGTAGAGGTCCTCCTTCAGGCTGTCCAGATCTCTTTCTGAGGGTAGCTATGATTTGGTCGTGGTTTGACTTGGCCTTCCTCAGAGCAAGACAGTCCCTCTCTACAGACTGGCATAGTGGGGCCTCAGCCTCCCATCTACACAGATGAATGGTAACCGAGACACACTCACATATGTACACAGGCAGGTACACACACTCACACACACACACATACACATGTAACCATACCTTGGTCAACAGATAAATCGCCACATACTGTGAACATTGCTGCATTCCAACATTTGACTGTATAAAATCAGAACATTGTGAATACCTACAGACCTCGACACAGACTGTACTCTGGTGCCTTATGACTTGTGCTTCACCTTGCCAACCGCAGATACCTATGATACGGATGATGTCTCCTTGAAGCTCTTTTTTCTCAGCATGACAGAGGTAATTTATCCAAAGTGCAATGCAGTTTAGCACTTCCATGTGAATTTCTCAGACTGGGAGGGAAAAGAAAAGCCCCTCTATGTTGGCACTCACTTGACCCTGAAGTCATCGGCATTATCAATCTCCAGCATGATGGAGCATTTTCCAGGTTCTTTCTCACCTGAGGAGTAGCAGGAAGGAACATATTTACTTTAAAGTTAGATACTAAAGCACATAGGTACACATATGTAAGTGTCTCATCGAAAGGAAAGCAAAGACGGATGTACTTGTGAAAGCAAAATGTTGAGCCAGTCCATCGGTGACACAGCCCAGCAAAATGTTGAGGAGCACAGCAGGGCGCATACTTGAGACATTTAGGAAATAGGTCTACACAAATGTAAACAACAATTGTGTGTATTGTAAGCTGTAATGGTACACAGTTACTGACAGGCTGATTACATTTTTTTATAATTACGGCCATGTGGGTGCTGACCTTCTCTCCAATGGGGTGAGCTTGGGCCATCATGCCCTCGATATCGTGACCTTTGGGCGCCCGCTCCAGCATCAGTTGTTTGATCTTGAACTCTAGCTCAGCGTTGGATCTCTCCAGGGAGCGCACCTTGCCCAGATAGTTGGACAGCCGGTCGTTCAGGCCTTGCATGGTCTCGTTGTCGCTGGGGCCCACACCCATGCCGTTCAGGGAGGTGCCCAGGACATTGAGCCCATTGCCTACAGAGAGGGACAGGGTGAGGGACAGGGTGCTGACGGAGGACAGGGAGGAGAGAGGGGCCTTGGAATGACTCCGGCCACCACTGCCACTGCTTTTTCTCAGAGACAAGCTGAAGAAGGAGCGATGGAGGACTGAGTAGCTGCTTAAGGAGAAAGTAGAGGCCATGATGTGTTTCTGCTGTGCTGAGGCAGAGTGGTGGAGAGAGTAGAGGTTTGTCAATTGTCACTAACTGGCCAAGCTGGAAGTTCTACAATTTCTCTCATAAAAATCAGATTTTAAAACTAACCACAACCAACATTACTAACCAGAGTAGAGGATATGAGAATCCTCAGGTGAGCTGGGCTGTGTCACCAATGGACTGGCTCAAAATATCTGTATATAGTGCAGAGACATCATGGATGTATCAAATCAAAAGGATCCACTAGTAGAGTGGAATGTGACACCCTAGAGCAGTGTTTTCCAACCTGGTCCTTGAGTACCCCCAATACAGTACACATTTATATTGTTACCCTGTACAAGCACACCTGATTCAACTTGTCAACTAATCATGAAGCTCTCAATGAGTTGAATGAGGTGTGTTTGTCAAGGGCTACAACTTAACTGTTGGGGGTACCCGATGACTAGGGTTGGGAAACACTGCCCTAGGGGGGGTGAAAAATTGGAAGTGTCGCCACAATAGATTGCATACTGTATATCATTATTGAAGTACTGTATATCATTACTAAAATATTTTTCAATCTCATCTCTTCTTTCTTAGCTCAGTCACTAGTTAACAAATATGGAGGCTAACATAACATCCCATCATCACAACGTTACAACACCACCAACTGAACAAGTATGACACAAATACGTATATAGATAAAATAGACGTACATTAATAAAACTACAATTATACCAAAAATCAAGGCTAGCACACCAGTGATGTAGGGGTGGCAGGGTAGCCTAGTGGTTAGAGTGTTGGACTAGTAACCCGAAAGGTTGCAAGTTCAATTCCCCGAGCTGACAAGGTACAAATCTGTCGTTCTGCCCCTGAACAGGCAGTTAACCCACTGTTCCTAGGCCGTCATTGAAAATAAGAATTTGTTCTTAACTGACTTTTTAACAATGCTAGGGCTAAAGTAAAAAGACAATGTAAAGAGTCACACAGACAGCCTCTACTGTGTGGTGTTCAGACTGGATCAGCAGCACTTACTGTGAATTTGCTTCAAATCTCAGTACATCTGACCTGATTAGCTACAATGGAGAGTGTAGCTAGGCCAGCTGGGTGTAAATAGCACACACTGCACAGGGATCCTGTTGAGCCTTAGCACAATACAGAGAAACCTAAAACATGGGCTGAGGGCTGAAGGGCTAGAGAGAGACGAGGTGGAGGAGAAAGGAAAAATACCTGAGAATTGCTACCGAGGTGGGCAGAGGTTGGAGGTTGGGTTGGGGCTAAGCTCTGGCTTACAAACACACACAAACTGGACCTAAGCATTACAAGTGTAGGTTTCAGTAATGTCTATCTGTGCCTGTCTGCAGTCCTTATCGTTGACATCTAAAACCTCTCAGATTGAACAACATCTGCATTAAACAATAAAAAAGTGGTGCTTTTTGAGTCATATTTGGGAAGAAGTGTACCTGTGGATGTATTTCAAGGCCTACCTTCAAACTCAGTGCCCTGGGGCATACATGGACCACATGAGGAAATCACAAGCAATAAAAAATGAAATGGTTAGGATAATTAAGATGTTAAGGTTACTGGTTACATACTTACAGCTGTAGTTTGGACGATCAAAAGTAATAGTCAACACCTAAACACTGTGTGGAGACAGACCCATTTACATACCCAATATGAGAAGTTGATAGGAGTTGCTTTTGACTTAAGGAAAGAGTGTCACTCAGTGGTAAAAAGGGTCTATTGTATTTATGGGCAAATATATTCATTTTCTGAAAGAGCAAAACTGATTTTTATTATTTAGATGCATTTTAATTGAACAATTTTGTGTAATATAGAAATCAAATCCTTTGTAGGCCTAATCATATGTAATTAAACTAGTGGAGAGTGGGGTAAGTTGAGCCAAGTGGTTAGTTGATCCACTCTTTGTGTCATGGCTTTAGAAGCTTCTGATAGGCCAATTGACATAATTTGAGTCAATTGGAGGTGTACCTGTGGATGTATTTCAAGGCCTACCTTCAAACTCAGTGCCTCTTTGCTTGACATCGCGGGAAATCAAAAGAAATCAGCCAAGACCTCAGAAAGAAAATTGTAGACCTCCACAAGTCTGGTTCATCCTTGGGAGCATTTTCCAAATTCCTGAAGGTACCACGTTCATTTATACAAATAAAAGTATAAACACCATGGGACCACGCAGCCGTCATACCGCTCAGGAAGGAGACGCATTCTGTCTCCTAGAGATGAAGGTACTGTGGTGCAAAAAGTGCAAATCAATCCCAGAACAACAGCAAAGGACCTTGTGAAGATGCTGGAGGAAACAGGTACAAAAGTATCTATATCCACAGTAAAACGAGTCCTATATATCGACATAACCTGAAAGAATGCTCAGCAAGGAAGAAGCCACTGCTCCAAAGCCGCCATCAAAAAGCCAGACTACGGTTTGCAACTGCACATGGAGACAAATATCGTACTTTTTGGAGAAATGTCCTCTGGTCTGATGAAACAATGTTTGGAGGAAAAAGGGGTGAGGCTTGCAAGCCGAAGAACACAATCCCAACTGTGAAGCACGGGTGTGGCAGCATCATGTTGTGTGGGTGCTTTGCTGCAGGAGGGACTGGTGCACTTCACAAAATAGATGGCATCATAAGGGAGGAAAATTATGTGGATATATTGAAGCAACATCTCAAGACATCAGTCAGGAAGTTAAAGCTTGGTCGCAAATGGGTCTTCCAAACGGACAATGACCCCAAGCATACTTCCAAAGTTGTGGCAAAATGGCTTAAGGACAACAAAGTCAAGGTATTGGAGTGGCCATCACAAAGCCCTGACCTCAATCCTATAGAAAATTTGTGGGCAGAACTGAAAAAGCGTGTGCGAGCAAGGAGGCCTACAAACCTGACTCAGTTACACCAGCTCTGTCAGGAGGAATGGGCCAAAATTCACCCAAATTATTGTGGGAAGCTTGTGGAAGGCTACTCGAAAACATTTGACCCAAGTTAAACAATTTAAAGGCAATGCTACCAAATACTAATTGAGTGTATGTAAACTTATGACCCACTGGGAATGTGATGAAAGAAATAAAAGCTGAAATAAATCATTATCTCTACTATTATTCTGACATTTCACATTCTTAAAATAAGTGGTGATCCTAACTGACCTAAGACAGGGAATTTTTACTAGGATTAAATGTCAGGTATTGTGTATTTGGCTAAGGTGTATGTAAACTTCAGACGTCAACTGTACCTGTCACAAATGACAATGACTCTTGCTAGAGACTGCCATTATTTTTTATATTTTGTATCCGCAGGTCTTATTTTATTACATGCCTGTTTAGAAGTGCCTTTTAATCGCGTGTGCTGTGTTGTTTACAACGATTGCCTTAACTTCTGACATTCTCACGTGTGAAATTGAATTGCATGTACTACTTGTTTGTGTAACGCCCAGGCCTGAGATGACAGGCTGGAGCGTTTTGGTTTCGTTTTGGTGTAGGGTTTGTGTGTTCTATGGTGTCTATTTCTATGTTGGGATAATGGTTTCCCAATTAGAGGCAGCTGAGTCTCGTTACCTCTAATTGGGAACCATATATATGTTTGGGGGTTGCACTTTAGTTTCGTGGGTTATTGTTTATGTTACGGTTATCGTGTTCAGTCAGGTTCTTGTCTTTCGTGTATAGTTAGGTTCTGCCATTCGTGTTTAGGTTTAGATCTCTGTGTCCAGTTTAGTCTTTAGCGTTAGGGTTCACGTATTGTTCATCGTTTATTGTTTTGTTCCGTCTCGTCCCGTTATTTTCAATAAACATGTATTCTGGTTAAGTCGCTGCGCTTTGGTCTGTCCCGAGAGGAGATAATCATGACAGTTTGCTTGCATTGTGTGCTGTGATCCCCAAGATTGACATGGACTACATTGATTTGAGACAGCTGTTGCCAATTCCCTATCACCTCCTCCCTCCCCAAACTAATTTTTAAACACGCCCCAGAACTAGAGTTAAAAGGAACCGGAACTTACCTTTGGCACGCAATTTGGACCAGAGACCTCTTGACCAACAAATGGCCACCTTTTTGCATCTGCTCGCCTGCTTTGGGATAAAGACAAATCACAGCGCTATCAATATCACTAAGGAAAGTGCTATTTTCGAAATGTGTGAGGGACTCCAACTGTTGGCCACTACATGCTTTAATTGTATGTTTTGTGTCCCCCGTTACTGCAGACATCGGGGACACGCCCAGATGCAAATGTGAAAGGCTACACCCAATGCTATAACCCAGCATGCCGGTGCAGAGTGAGAGCCAGGCTACCAAAAGCTCAACTCATACAACGCTTTCTGTAGCACTACTAACAAAAGTGCTTATTTCCAGCATATGAGTGACTCCAGTTGTTGGCCAGTACATGTTGTAATTGTATGTTTTGTGTTCCCCCCCACAGACATGGGGGACACGCCCGATGCAGCTGCGAGAGGCTACAACCAACGCTACCACGTTGCCGGGCTGGTGCGGAGAGCGGGACAGCCGGTGACCAGCCATTGACTACCAGACCAGCCATTGACTAATGACCCCCACTCAGGAGGTAGAGCCGAACGAACCCTGCTCGTGTAGTACCGAATGAACGAACCTTGCTGGGAAAGAGCCGAACCAACATTGGCCACCGATCTGTGAATCAGCTGCTGTTTAACTTTGGTCATAGTTAGCCTATATCCCTAAATCCTAGCCCTTTTTTATGTAGTGATGATGTGTATTGTAAATGTTAAAGCTGAATTTATAATAAAGAACCTTTGCTTGTACTTTGGCCAGTCTCTGGTTGTTTGCTGTGGGATTTTGGAACTCTGCATTTGACATACCTGTGCGAAAGAGGCTATGATAGAGTTGCATAGGCACACGGTGACATGGAGTCTGAGCTTGCTAAACCTATCAAGAATCTCGTGGACCAGTTTCATGGGCTTAATAGCCTCAAATGCAGAGAACTTGCATATGAATTGGCACATCGGAACAATGTCCCAGACAACTGGTCAAGAAATGGAAGGGTAAGTGATATTGAACAGATCTATATCTGAATGTAGGCATACATTTAAGATTATACAATGTACCACACCGCTATTCCATGAATTAAACTTTGGCCTACTGTCACAGGACATCACGCACTTAACCAGAGGTCGGCTCAACCTACCCTGTCCCTATGCTCAACTCACCCCATACCAAGAGACCACTTTTTGGAAAAGCTATGTTTTCAGAATGTATGTTTACATGAATTCTGATTATTTTCAGGGATACACATCCTGAAATATATGTAGATATCGTTGTTAGAATACTTCCCTTGACGTGATACTGAATGTAACAAAAAAATTCTCAACTTACCCCACTCTCCCCTAATTCTGTCTGAGAGGGCAGGGGTGTATTCTGTAAGCTAAAAGGCTGTTTGGAAACGTCTACTCCCCAGTCTTCCAGATGCCTGATCCCCGGTCCCTGCCAGAACAATACAATTCAGCAGCCACAGCCGGGATGATGCTTCCAAGATGTTACCAGTGAATTATAGGGTAGTGAGTGTAGCCAATCATTAATCAAACTCAAGTACTGCTTTACAGTTGTAAGATGTCACCCTGATAAATAAACACATTTTTGACTCATGCTGAAGTTTCATATTTATTTTTGCAAAGTGGAGGGTGGGCTTTGAGCCAAAGTTAATCATTTGTGTTAGCTATTTCCTCCGTTTTCCTCAGGGGTAGGCTACTCCTCATGTTGAATTCACATCTGTACGGTTCTTACTGTAGTACTGTGTGCTACTGTAGGAATCTAAGCTTATGCTATTTATGTTCTAGCATTTAGAATCCACTGTGTACAGTCTACATTTTTAGAAGATTCTCACATTTATCACATATTTGACAAAAATGCACATGCAAACGACTGTAATTCCGTTCAGTATTCTTTTTAAACTAACTCTACATAATGTCCATAAACATGATGCTCTGGGCCTCAAAGTGAAGTGTTTCTCTCAGCACTGCTCTGCTACAGACCATTGTGGTCTGGTTTTCAACCACTGGCCCTCAGCCAGCTAGTTTGGGGTTTAAAATAGAGAGTGGGGTTGAACGTCCTTCATGAAGACATTTCTTCTGTCTTGTCAAAAAAGCAACTGATGAATAACGCTACATGTCAGAAATAGTTTAAATTCGAGGTTAAAGTACAACTATAGTGTTCCAACAAAAACATTTCTCTAATGCTTAAAAAAGCCACAATCACCCCATATGTTGTGTTGAACTTGCCTGACTGGGAATCCCTGTATTATTCTTGATATCCAATGTGAATGCTCTGGGGAGAATGACAGAGAGAAGCATTTCAGAGAGGTCAACAAGCTGAGGCATTCCTAGAACAATATTGCTTGCCTTTTTACTGGCCCACAGTATTTCATCATCAGTATCTATGTTAGATAGTCTAAGCCCTTCTGTGAGCATTATTCCTGTTTTTGTCATTAGCTATTCTCTGCACTTCATTGTGATACACCGTATGGATGAGAGTTTCTCACAACAGAAAAAAAGATGCACATACAAAAAAAGCAGGCAGAGAATGAAAATGAGACTTCAGAAATAAACGTTGTATTAGGAAGAGGAAGAGGAGGAAGATGAAGATTCTCTTAGCACCCGTCAGCACACTTTTGTTGACTGTTGCGAGAGCTGTTGAGTGCTGCTGATCAGTACGATGATGAATAGCAGGAGCAGTGGTGTGATGTGAATACGCAGCAGAGCAGAGACGAGAGGTACTGTAGATGTAATTGCTCATCAGTGGAGCTACGCTGTAATTCTGAAAGAGGAATCCTGCAATCAGAGGCCTATTCATTAGCACAGGGGCCTCATTTCATCTGTAAACACTTGAGCCCGCCAATCACAGGGCATACGCATGACATTATGACAAAATGAGAGTTCTAACTACCAGAGATGCTTGTGCATGGAGAACCGTAGCTCTAAACCCTCTATTCTGTCTGCTTCATGCTTTCATGCTTTTTAGAGAATTTGATTTGACAAAAAAAATCTAATTTGCGTTTATATCTCATTTAGTTGGACTGTAGCCCAGAATATGCCTGATTGATAATCATCTGTTTTTTATTCTACACAAAGGCAGTTCTTTGCATGAAATAAAATGAAAAGGTTGTTTCACAGATTACATCTAGTAAGGTTCAAGAAAGGCAAATCAGATACATATAGCTGATAGCATTGCTTTTTGGTTGTGTCTCGCAAAACCAGTCACCTCAAGGAATTGACATCAAGGAATTAAGATGTTTTTTTTATTTCACTTGGTTTGATTGTAAAAGCATAACCAAAAAAGTTACTTTGAATATAATGTAGAGACAAAGTTATAAAATTTGTATTAAAATTATTATTATTATTGAGTAATTAGAATGAATATTAAAGTTACAAACTGTTCAACTGTTGTACCTGACTGTTCTTCTTTCCCATCTCTCTCTGTAATCGACCACGTCTTAAGATTCTGTTTCCTCCTCCTTGTCTTTGTTTAGATGTGTCCACTTCGTTGCTCCACTGATGTTGGGTGGGTTTCATATCTCCCCTGAACCACACCTGGCTCAGTCAAAGCATGCCCATCTCTAATTAAAACTTCAATAGTCAAATCAGAGCACAAGGGAAGCCATTGTTGCTGCTTCTATCTACAATATATACCCCTCTTTTTACTGTAGCTCTGGTTTCTGTGTCCCTCCACACACAGTGTCACTGGGTCAAGGAACATGTAGTCATGTATCTAACATTCTTTGTCTCCTAATGCAGCAAGAACATGTTCTGGGTAGAGGTTTCCCATAAGCACGTATCTAGGATCAGCTTACTCTCTCAATCCTGTACCTAAACCATTAGGAAGGAAAATGCTAACCTGACCTTAAATCAGTGTCAAAGGTTAACTCATCTACTCCTGTTCCCAAGAGCACCAATGGTCAGTCGATTGCTTGGGATGATGTGGTTATTGGATGTATGCCCTCTTGTGGTGAAGAGTGGTCCTTCTGTGCATGCATGTGTAGGTTGATGCCACTAAACACTGATCTAAGGTCAGTTATGCATTCTCTCCTCCCTAATGGTTGAGGATCGATTGAATAAGACTACGCTGATCCCAGATCTGTGCCAGCAGGAAACTTTGATAATAAAGGGCCGGTGAGGCTGGATGTATCTTCATTTCAATTGGTCCTATTGGCCTTTACACTTAAAACATTTGGAATCATTGAGATTCTCAAACAGACAGAAACCTTACAGTACATCCTCTTCTTGGTCAAACATACTCTGCTGGTGCTGTCATGCATCAAATTCAAAGCACATGTCCCTTCATTGAATGCCAACAACAAGATTCTTTGATTTCAAGTGAGTTCCCTCTGACACAATTACAGAGAGAGAGGTTGCGACTGGGATGCCAGATATGTGAGCTCCAGACAGAGATGTCTGTTGCTGATATTTTAGCATGGAACGATTGTGGTTTCCATTTGTTCCACAGTACGTGGCAAGAGTATCAGAGCTGTTTACTTGGAATGGATTTAGCTATAGTATTTTGTGTGTGTGTGTGTGTGTGTGTGTGTGTGTGTGTGTGTGTGTGTGTGTGTGCGTAAGCGTGTGTGTGTGTAAGCGTGTGCGTAAGCCTGTGTGTGTGTGTGTGCGTAAGCGTCTGCGTAAGCGTGTGCGTAAGCGTGTGCGTAAGCGTGTGCTTGCGTGTGTGTGTGTGAGGCCTGTCAGAGTATTGTTCCTGTTTCGCTTTCATTGCATATGATAAGACCTGTTAACTCAATGTACTATTTCACAAGAATTGTGATTATGTGAGCTGAAAACACTTTATGTTACGGATAATCCGTTTTTCACTTCAATTTTATAAGGCAAAGAATAACAGGTAGTAAAACATGTTGAAGCATTGTACTGCTTTTTATCAAGGGGCGTTGAGCTGGATTTCTCTCTCCTTTTGTCAAATTCTAAAATATCAGGGAAGAAGGACCGTCGACCTACTTGAAGAGAGCATTAAAATGGGAATTGATCCAGGCAAAGTGTTAAAACAGATAACTGACTGTGGTCCCTAACAAAGGAAACGGTCAAGACTATATTTTCCTGAGTTCATTATTCTGTTTTTTTTTTGCCACAAATACAGCTTGAGTGCTGCCAATCCATACAACAATTTCAGATTATCACAGTTAAATGGATTTATGGAATTAAACAGAGTGCTAGATCAATACTATCCACAGAGTTAAACGCTTTAAATGGTTCTTGCCATCGGATTGATTGTTGCGGACGTTAAACACATAGGGACTAAATTGGGGACCCTCAACCTGTAGCTTGATCATTACATACCTATGAATATTGCTGTTAAATACAGGTTATAAAGAATACTTGGCCTTTACCGGGTGGCCTGATGGATTTAATGTTGTTCAGTGAGTGTAAGGTGCTTCTATCAGCGGGGTGAGTGGGTGGGTGGATGTTTGCACGCGCGTTTGTGAAATAATAAGTTCAAGTGTGTATTTTATCTTCAGCACAGCATTCTCCCCATTACACAAGATGATGGGACTTAAATACTTAATGTAAGATTATGGGACTTAAATCCTTCATGTCTGGCTGAAAAACCAAAGTGTTTTATTTCTATGCGAGTTTACATGAAATGATCTATTTTTCCAACACTCTTTGAGGCACATTTTATTACATGTAAAATATGTACAATTTACAATAAATGATTTCTTTAATTTGAAAGCATTTTTAAAAGTGCTTCTAGGTGAAGTATCTTTTTGAATAAATAAATGGACACAAGCTTTCCATTTCACAAGCGAAATAAGAAAATACAACACACAAGACCGCCTCTCTCTAAACACACAAGATCAGAAGAGTCTTCATCCTCACCTTACACAGAAATATGTAGTCCATGCATGGGAGGGTTTTATACAGGAAAACAAGCAGGCGGAGTAACTTAAAAAGTCATATTTAAAACGAATTGAAACATGAAATACCTTCAGTACTATATGTTGATGAATAAGACAATGAAAAATCTGAATCTGCAGTGATTGAAATTAGATTTTCTGTTGGAAGCGTCTTCCTGTTCCTAACCCTGGTCCTGGAGATCCAACTCAATCCCTGTCAAGGAATGGGTGGTGTAATCTGGTCCTGATGATTACCACATTTGTATTGAACTGGGATGTTTTTCCAACGATGATCTAAATTCCAGCTGCCTTTATAAAACCATCCATCCATTTGAATATGTGATATCTCCACCTCTGCATACTATGGAGACAGTAAAAATCCTCTTGTATAGTAAAATAGAAGAGACAAATGTTGAAGTTCTCAAAGTTTTGGGATAGAAAGGTCCGCGAGAGAGACAGTTTGTGGAGGAGGTGGTCTCAGGGGCATTACTTAGTGGCTGATGGGCAACTGTGGTAAGGTCATGCCTGGGTGGATGAGGTGGTTAGGGGAGGACAGCATCGAGAAGGGATGACCTGTGCACGGGAAGCCACAGAAATATATATTTTTTATTAAATGCAATAAGACTAAATACATCGCACAAGAAGCCATATGTGATGTGAAGTGAACTGAAATACACTATGGGCAGAATCATATCTTTGATAATGTTAATTGGTAGAGTAAAAAAGTAGAAAATTCTGTTAGAGCCAAAGTCACCTCAATGTACATGTATGTTTTGTCCATCGAGAGGGAGGAACCAACTCACTGTCTATATATCCATGCAGAGCCAGCAGGTGTGGTCTGTCAGGACTGCTGAAGGGGGAGTAGAGGTTGTCTGGCAGTGAGGGGGGCAATCTAGAGTGTGGGTAAGGGGCGCCCTGGAGGTGACCGTTGTGCTGGGGGGGAGGGTGCTTTTTATGCCTTGCTCTGCAGTTTTGAAACCAAACCTATTGAAAATGTAACATTACTAAAGATCATTGAATGGTGTATGCAAGAAGTAATCTGGTAAAGAGGAATGATTTCATCATATCTTATTACATCATTTTATTACATCATACATTCATTTTCAATATGTCTAACAACATTACACCCACTAGTTTGATATTATCATACGTACTTGTATGACCCGTCTGCTCAGTCCTGTCATGTCTGCCAGCTTCTGTAAGGTCTGGGTATCAGGGTTGTTGTCTTGGTAAAACTGAGACTGCATTACCTGAGAACACACCAAGCAAACTCAGTCATGAAGCTACATATTCAGCTGTATATTCACGGAATCAAGCGAATTCAGTCAGACAGTCACATTCATCTGAATTATGGAAAATGTAATACTAAAACTATATCACCCTGTCACTCTGTCGCTCTCTGTTACACACAAATACTGCGCATACTTTCACAGACACTCACACACACCTACTGTACCTGTAGTTGCTCAGCGCTGAAGGAAGTGCGTGCTCTCTTAGCCGGTTTGGGTTGGCCATCCTGATCAGAGGGCAAGGCTCCCTCTAAAGTGAGACCTGTCCCTAAGTCCCAGGAACAAGAAGGAAAGAAACATCACCACACAGTGTAATATTGTTCATTTCATAACTAACTTGAAAGGGATCATGCACATGCAATTTGTGCAGGTGCTGGATGTCAAAAAATAAATTCCTTAGGGGTAAGACATGTATGACCCGAATTATGTCTGAATTCTTCCCCAATACAGTTTCCCACAGGGCCGAATCCTAACTTGAGAATCCCATACATGGCTCATATTTGGGTTCCCTGCTCCCCGACATTGTCTGAGACACCCGTCTGAAGACGTACCGTTCTCCGCCGCTCTCTGGAGGTTCTCCACCATGGTGTCGTAGTGGGCTCGACACAGCACTCTGCCCTCCACCAGACCAAACTCCTCCCCAGTGGACAGCTGCCTCTTGCAGGAGTAGCAGGCGAAGCAGGCCAGGTGGTACACACTGCCCCGCGCCCGCCGTACCCAGTCAGTGGCATACACCTGGCGCCCGCACTGGCTACACTTGGTGCCAAACCTACTGTGATGAGACAGAGAGGAGAAGGGGGCATTTTTAGAAGTCTTTCACTGCTACTAGTTAAAGTAAATGTGTAATCAACGGAAATGTTGTGCAGGCCAGAAATAGAAAGAAACTCTTATTGTAAAAGATTACCAACAGCATTGCTTTTCTAAACTAATTTCACTTTAGTCAAATATAACTGAGCCTACTGTTAATTAATACAATAATAGCAACAGCAATAGGATAACAGTAGCAATATAAATATAGAATAATGATAATATAACAATAAATAGTGTTTAATTAGTTGGCATGCTACAAATAGCCTATAGAGCGCCAGTGTATGATGAAAATATGAACTTTCTGTGAGTGACAAAAATAGCCCTTGATGAATTAAACAATATTTTAGCAATGGCCCTGGTCGAAGGAGACAATGATGAATTGATGAATGAAGAACAACGAAAAAGAATAGCTTAAATTTAGTGATCTCAAAGTTGCAAGAATCATGATTGAGAGTACAAATGTTGATAATGTCCACCATATTATCAGTAAAGGCAACAATTTAAATATATCTAAAGAAGAGAAAAAAATTAAGTAACTGACAAAAAATGTGTATTGGGTGTAAAAGTGTGCATATTTATGATGTTATAAATGGACTATAGGTTTATTCGGATAGCCTTGTTAACAGATTTGTTTTTGCTTTATTAAAGGTAACGCGTGTCTTTGAATTGGTGTGATTTAGACGTTACAACGACAAAAAACTGTCCAATCCTGTTTACTTGCCCCGAGACATAACGAAATACTTGTCTTGACACAATGCATTTTTTGTTTTAAAAAATCTAGATACCAACGGAACAGAATAGAAATAGGATAGGCTCAGTATTGTCAATCTTAAACGATCTCCCTGCAAAAAGATGTGATAAGCAATCCTTTCTTTTGTGAACATTAGAGCCAAACATAGAACATACAGTAGCCTACATTTTAAGGAAAACAAATAGCAAAACTTACCCTACCTGAAATAATCCAATTTGCAAAAGATTTCTTTGTTTTTGATGTAGCAGCTATTGTGCTGACGTAATGATACTCTGCAGACTGAACACTCCAGACATCCCACGTGCCAATTCAAATTGTTCACCTGCCATGAGAAATAAATACTCGTAGTAATAATAATAATAATAATAATTTGTTTGGGGTACTTATTCTATAAAATTGAAGTAACTTGAAAGATTATGCAAATATGCAGGCAACTTGTGAGGAAGAAATAGGTTTGAAATTGAATCGTAAATGATACTTGATTTGACCGGTGTAATAAAAGGCATTATAATGCTTACCTTCAGTAGGTATCTGTCTTGGATCTCTGTGCCGCAGCTAGCACACTGGTTTTTCCCCGTGGACCGAACCGGCGTTGGGGAGGCCAGGGTTGGAGGCGAGCACATAGACGGTGTTACCGGAGGACTGGGCAGGAGAGGAGCCTCTACTTTCACATCCTCGTGAGGCTCCCCGTCGGAGTGAGACTGAGGCTTGGGATAGATTTTTTTTGTCATAATCTTATAGCGCCCTGGATGCAAGGTAAAATGCCTATAGACTCGTATGAATTACAGGACACATGGCACCATACATGACAAGCCCTCATAGGTTACAAGAAAACAAGCATTGTATAGTGTAGGCCTAAATGCAAAAAAAGAATCGAATGAAATGGGCTTACTACAACATTATGCTACTGAAAACAAAACTTCAAAGGCCTGTCACAAAAGTAAACTATGAAAATGGGGTTGAGAAATGAAAAAAGGTAGTCCAAGTTCGACCTCCTATGATCATGTCGAAGTTCCTATTTTGATTAAATAAAATCATTAATGTCTTATGTTTTAATAACTCACCATTATGAAGCTATTCTGTTTGTGGAAAAACAGCCGTGCAGATGAAGCCTGGAGCTGCGACTGAAGTCTGCTCTGCTTTGCGCTTTAGGCTATGCATCCCTACCAGCCCATACCTCAAGCTATATCCGGTGCAAAACAATGAATAATACTTTCTCAGGCATTTAAATCCTGGCAACAAAAGATAATTTTGATGAAGCAATTAGAATTAGGATTTCTTTTTCCCTTTATGCACAACCCGTAGGCTACCTCCTAAAATAATCGCATAGCCTAATAGTTCCCATGCAATCGAAAACACTGAAAAGATGGACTACCTGCAATTAGTGATGGCTTCAAATGCTCGAGATTAGAGGCAGCCAGGGTGTCAATTTCAACTGTCAATCAGAGAAGGCATCGCGCCACCAGAAGAATTGCATATTTTAATTTTAATAGCCGTAATCGAAAATCGAATTTCTGTACACAAGACTAGGATGTGAAGAGGCTCTTGAACGTCGCACTATTCATAGGAGACAATGTACATAACTTGACACATAAAGGAGCGTGATTGTCTCGGCTTCGCTTATGATAGGCCACTTGAAGCTCTCTTGGTGATTATAACGGTATTCAAGAGTGCCAAAAATCTGGGTTTGGGTGGGATTCAGAATCCATTTTGGCCTTCGTTTAAACGAAATTACGCTAGCACAAATGTGAAATATCTATATAATTGTCATTAAACATAGGCTGGAGCGTGGAAAACAAAAAGCCAATCTTCTAGGATATTTCAGAGCAAATAAGTATCCACTTGCAACGAGTCTATAGCCTATAGAGCATAGGCACATTTTCAAATGATATGTCATGTGATGTACCTGATCAACGAAAACATTGTCCAATAAAACTTTGTTCTCCAGTACATGCAGGAGACCCGTTATCACTGTTAAGAGTCAGGTCGTATCCAAATCGGTCCCGCGATGGGTTCAGTAGCGAATTATGATTTTACGCATGAAAAATTACAAACAGCAAAATGCATTTTCCCTGGCTCGAAACTCCATAAATATAAGTTGAATTATCTAGGACAGTTAGCATTTTGTTGTTTAGCTTACTGCCACTGCCTGTTGGTGTTTATTTCCAAGATACAGTTCTTTGCATTGTGTTGTTGAAGCTGCAGCCACTTTCTCTGAATTAGTCCAAATCGAGTGAGCCAACTCAGCGCAGGCCTATCCCGCGCGCTCTGCTCGGTGTCAGTCGGTGCGTTCAACAAATTCAGCGACCGGTGTCCATCCAAGAAAGCTCTTGAGCGGCTGGGGACGGGCAATAACTGGTTCTTCAGGCACACCCACTCCACCTCTTCAAAATGGAAGTTACTCCCCGTCTGCTTTGAGAAGAATAGGAATAGGTGGGTGCAAAAAGAGTAGAATTCATTTTTTTTTGCATGCAACAGATGCATAAATATGAGATATACCGTTGATTAAATAAATACCATTATGTAAAATATAAAAATGTAGCTTTAGAAAAATGTAGAACATGGTTTTTCACACTTACATTGTCTGCAGCAGGCCTACTTGTGGGGATTTGAGGGTTGAATCAGCTGGATGCATACATTCTTGCTAACCCGAAAGATACTGAAAATGTTAAAATACACATAATATCAAACACAAAATGTAGGTCTACTTATTTGGTCTGGTTTGTTAAATTTAAAAACATCTCTCAATATACGTGGACATGTCAGAAGTGTGTGTGTTCCATGAAAAGATGCCTCCCCATAAAATCGTTCATGTCAAGAGAACACACTGCAAACAGTGTTCAACGTGTTTGTGAGGACATTAAGTGTTCCTCGGAGGTATGATTTGTTGCACATTGGGATTGTTTCAGGAACCTCCATTGATTTAGGCCTGCTTACTTGTTCTGAAAGCAAATAAACAAAGGTGATTAAGTATGAACTGGAGGAGCTTCATTGTCCAGAGTGTTATAACAATATATTAAACTGTGTCAATTCAGGAGAGTGTCCCTTTCCCAGACTCCACCTGCAAGCCATCCATGCAGCTCTGTAATGGCACAGCAAGGGATTGTCAGTAACAGGCTTTTGCTGTCTCCTTCAGTCCTTCTATATTATGAAGTATAATATTCATGCAATTAACTGTAACCTATGATCCTACTGTAATACATTCAAATAGAATAGATGACTCTCTCTTTCCTGTTTAGTCATTCTGTAGTCTCGGAAATCCCAGACCTATGCTGGAACATGGTTCACATTGTGGGAGTCAACCCATCTGCCTAGAGAGACTAGTCATTCTCACTGCATCAATATCTTTGTGTTTGCTTCTTCAGCTGCTGCTCTAAGGACTTACTGTAAATCAACTAAATTATGAAGTGTGTTATGATTGGCTCTAACCTCAGATAATAGGAAAGTTAGCTGATGGCGATGTGTCACCTGTTGCATCCTGTGCTGTTCTGTGGATGTGTGAGATGAGGTGCAGCGACAAGACCGTGTATCTGTTGACCTGCCTTTCCGGTAGGTAGAATGCAGCTGTCCATGTTCCACACAGAAAATACCACCTCAAAAACAACAACCTGCATTACACGTGCTGAAGCCATCACAGTCACTGAATAGGCCCCAGTGGACAGTCCATGGGTCAGTACGTAGAGGAAAGATGACGTGCCGTTGGGTCTGTATGAACGCATGTGTAAGATGAGGAGGGGTTATTTGAGGACGTTATTTATTTTTGTGCTCAGTGCTTAGAGGGGAACTATCAGTATTAAGGAGGAGTCTTGTTGCACTTGGAAAACAAGTTAACTTGAACATGTTCTAGTCTGTCGGTCTTTCAGTATGTAACAGGTAAACTAGGCTCTTGTTGAAGCGTTACTTCATTATTTGAGGTGACGGGAGAGATGGGATTCAGAAGATGTTACGTTTTATAGATTCTCTCATCATTTCTCTAATGCCTATTCGTGTAGGCTACGGTATTTGCTTTGTTCTGAGTGAAACAAACAGCCCCATCTCATGGTTAATACAAGATATCACATATTGCCACGGCACAATCAATCTATTACTAGTCTAGTCCAAAACTGTTATACTAGTCTAGTACAGGATTTGGAAAAGCTCCGGTTTACTGAAAAGTATCTCATTAAAGTTGGCCTCTATTATCAATAAATGTTTTTGACCGGATGTCTATGTCCCCTTCAGCATAATGTGGAACAAGACTCACTAAAGTATGTTGATCTTTCCTGTGCAGTTGAGGTAAACTCACACCCATTTGTATCGTTCGAGGGTTTTCCCCTGATGGTGTTGATTACAGACGTCCTGCACACACACACACACACACACACACACCCTGACAGAATGACAGATTCTCTGCTTGGCATGTTCGCTGAAAGAAAATGTTTGGGGAAGGAGGCAGCGAAGCCCAAACCCAACACTGGGACCTTATCTTGTTTCTGTAGTACCGCTGACGCTGTGGGCTTGTTTCACCATACAACAGACTGATAAACATTGTGGAAATGGAAATGATGGGGGATATTCATATTTCCATTGGTCAGTTATTGTAGAGCAAGAAAATACAAGTTTGTTCTTGCTTTACATTTATTGAATTCCAATATATTTCAGTCAGCCCCCTTTTGGATACTTTTTTGGGTAAGCACCACAGCTCATATACAGCTTTTTCAATATTTTTGGTTTGGTGCGGAGATTCCTGAAATCCTTTATTGTATTGGAAATTACTCAAAGATTATCTCTGATAAGTAAGCTAACTAATGGGTGGACACATGTTGCCTTTATAATGACATGTTGAATTGTGACCCTGTACAGATGCTGGCCCGTGGTTGTCCATCCCCATGAGGAGTTTACTGTACCACTGAGCTGGCGCTACTCTCAGAATAAAGAACCTCTAGATGAGGTCCTGCATGCGGCCAACCTTACAACAAACAAAGGAAATAACACTTTACACCAACTTTCTCTCTGAAGCATTGTTGTACTGTAAGTGGACAAAAAACTTTACAGTCATTAGACAAACAAGTTTACTTGAAGTACAGACCAGGAGAAATTGTGGGTTTTTCAGAACTTTGGCTCCATATGACAGCAATTTAAGGGCATTGTGTATCTTGGCCTGAGTCGGGAGCCCATGATGGATGACAGCAGAGGAAATCACCAGCCGCTGGCTCCAACACAGACATGCAAATTGCTTTCAGCTGATTGCTTTATTTCAGTTGATATTTATCAAGTGGATTACAGTATGCCTCCGTGTTTATGACTAGGAGGCAGCCGATAGGTTGGAGCTAAACAGCAAGGAGAGTTAATGTTTTTTCTCTGAAGGATGTAAAATATACAGGCTGTAAGGGGACTCTGTAAATATGGTAATGGATTGTCCACTCGTTTCGGGGGTCGTGTGCAGGTGTCCAGGTGACTGACTGACTGTCAACCGCTGTGGTAAACATTGACACAGTTATTGTATTGCAGAAATCCTGCCTTTGGTAAACATACCAGCCCCATCCCTAACTCCAGCCCCAGTCCTAACCCCAGCACTAACCCCAGCCCCAGTCCTAACCCCAGCACTAACCCCAGCCCCAGTCCTAACCTCAGCCCCAGCCTCAGATATGTGTGGAGTTGGGTTGGGGTCAGGGGTCAGCTATTTACACAATCAGGTAACTAGCTTCAGGAGGAAAATTGTTTCCTTCCGACACTTACCTACAGTGACCCGAGCAATTCACAGTGAAACAAGCCCTAATCAGAAGAAAAAGCCCTTGGGTCCAGAATACACCCTGGCACTGAGCAATCCCCCTCAAAATAGGGCGTCTTTGAGTTCAAGTGTTTAAACTGTCAGAACATATCGGCTCAACTTGGAGATTAAATGTGCAGCAGGCCATTGTATGTTTGTTTTAATGCCGACTGCAATATCCTGCTCCTCCTGTTGATCCTAACAACTCAGAGTGTATCCAATCTAGCACTGTCAAGGAGAGATGGCCGAGGCTTGCCACTCGTACACTCTAAACAACCAGAGGGAATACTCAAGGTGGGACAGGAAGGAGAGGAGTATTTATAAGAATGGGACTGGATAGAGTCTGTAACCTGGACCACAGTCAGAGTCATTTCTCCTCCACAGCAGTTGGGTTTCAATGAGTCCCCCTGCTCATTTGCCACTGTTGAGAAGGAGACGAAACATGTGATACAAGTCTACACCCTTTAACTGCCCAGCACAAGGATAGATACAGGCAAGTAGACATTTATCAGGGACTGAGGGGCAAAGACGTTAATTGACAGGCCATACACTCCCGGTGTATGAATTTTGGACACACATCATCAAGTGACATAACCCACAGGGTAGACAACCAAAGTGCTACAGCAAATGAGCAGCTCATGTGCTCCTGTGTGTATTGTGTTTTGATGCACACTGAGCAGAGAAAATCCCTGAAGGACTCCTTCACTAATTTCCTTTGAACGCCTAAACCCAGGCTCTTACGGCACAGCCTTCTTCCTGGAGCTCACATTGACTACATTATAATGAGGGCCCTCTGTGTTTTCTTACAGTGAACTGTGCCAACTTTCTGACAGATGATAAATGCGCACAATACTGGCTCCCCAGTCAGCCTACAGATCATTTCACAAAATCCTTCTTTAACCTGTCTCCTCCCCTTCATCTACACTGATGGAAGTGGAATTAAGGTGATATCGATAAGGGATCATAGCTTTCACCTGGATTCACCTTGCCAGTCTGTCATGGAAAGAGCAGGTGTTCCTATTGTTTTGTATACTCAATGTATATAAAGCAGGTAAACCTATATACACTCAAGTTGATCCTATTACAAACTCACAAAGAATCACAAAGAATCGAAATGGGGAGAGGGCACCTTACTAGACCACCTACTACACTATCGAAATCCCACACCACATTTCCAAAGAGGGCTATCAAGGTACTTTCGTCCCCATCTAAAAAGGGAAGAACTCATTTCGAATCAGCTGCTTCTCCTCAAAGTTGTTACAAATGAGATTTGGAGGGCCTCTTGGAGCACCAGCGCAGTGTGGCTCTGTCGTAAACCACATCTGAGATAATGCATGATGCTCCCCACCGCTGGACAGGAAGTCTGCTAATCTGAAACCTGATCCAGAGGGAAGGAAGGACTCAGGAACCAGCCTTCAGTGCTTTCACCAATCATATTCATCACCAGGCCGGGCCGCCTGGGTCCAGACTCATTAAGCTACGCTGCTGCTCTTAACTAAACATCTATTCCATAAAATAAATGCTTCCAGGTTACTCAGTCACAGTCAGAGCCCAGGTCGGAGACGTATCACGCATCTGATCTCAATTACTGCTGCCTGGGAGACCCATAGGAGCTTTTATATGAGCCAAATAGTGCAGTGCGGCCATTTTAACCAATAGAGAGATTATAGCCCTATTCAGATACGGTATGAGCATTTTTTTCATGCATGTTGAAAAGGGTAAATTATTATTTGATAATTGGTTCCCGGTGCTTTTTCATTCCTTTTTATATCCATCACGAGATGATTGTCGTTTTGCGGGTGCGAGCTCAATTTGGAGAAACATCAGACATAGTCAAGTTCAGACTGATTGTTCTGAGGTGAATAGAATAGAAATATTCTAATTCTATGGTGTGGACTATGTAATCACAGTCCGGGGGGAACTGTATTGGCACAGCTTAATCGGAAATCAATTAGTTTAGCTCGCAATACTCCAGTGGTCAGATTTAAAATCCCCATTTTGTGATAAGCCTAAAAAGAGAAAAGCTGTAACGTGTATCTTCTCCCTGATGGAGAGGCAGCCATTTTCAGAGTGGATGTATTACTGACACAGTCTTGGGCTCTTGGACATGAAGGATACAGGACAAGCTGGGTCTCCTCTCTCTCCTGCAGTCTTTGGGCTGCAGAGTGACACAGCTACCCCTCCCCCTTTCTCTCTCTCTCCCCCTCTTTCGCTCTCTCCCCTACTCTCTCTTTCTTTCTCTCCCTCAGAACATACCAAATTAATTTGGCAGACTCAGAGGGTAGGGATTGGCTCCTGCTTGGGCTCCATTGAAACACAAGACCATAGAGTTAGATAGAGGACTCTATATGGATAAAACCCGTTTTGGCATAGACAATGCCATTGAGGGCTCCCACTATTTTAAAGTAGTCAACTGGTTGGGACTTCCTATGGGTTAAGGAAGGATCACATGATTCCATCCGGTCATCAGGAGGGATCAGGCAATGAATTATACCCGTGAACAAACGTTCCATGACTGTAGGTGGCAGTAAATTGCCAACCTTGGCTTCATACCTGTTCAAACAACACATTCTAGGTGGCAGTACGCACCCTTTCATAGAAGTTGTTGAAGAAGAAAATTGACCACTTCAAAATGGAGATTGCCTCAATGGTGCTGCCCTTGAGCTCAGAGACGCCATAATGAGACATATATAAAGATGCTCTCTCGATAATTCTCTATGGCCGAGACTGACTATGCTGATGATTACTTTTTAAAGTAAAAAAGACCACCTCTCCCTCTATTGGATTATTGTAGTTTATTGAGGGATGCATTTTGATAGTCTGAATTATTTTTGTCAAATTTTCTTAACCTGCACTGATGTGAAAGAACTGCCGAAGCAACTATATACACACACAAGTCATTTTCATTAATGTCTATCTCAGGTGCATTATGCCGACATGGCGGCACACATTAAATAACATGTTTGTAATACTTATCTGTGTATTTGTTAGCACTGCTCACATAATCCATGCACTCCATGGTCATATAGCAAAAATTTGTAGTAGGGAAAGGCCTACCAACACATTCATTTTCCCAGCACATCATTGTTATGTTTTATCATTGCATATTTGTCATTACATGTGTGTACATATAAACTATTTCAAATAAGTACATGTTTTATATTAGCTAATTATGTAATTAAACACACAGGCAGACCAGGGGTGTGCTGGTCAGCATCTCAAATGGCACCCTATATTCCCTTTACAGTGCACTACTTTTGACCAGGGTCCATAGGTAATAGGGTGCCCTTTGGGACGCAATCCTGGTTTCGAGGTCACCTCTCCAAGGTCACACCACAGGAAAACATTTGTTGGCATGACAATGTCGTCAACATCACAAAATGAAAGGTAATTTAACGTTTGAAGAGCTGAACTCATCACTTTATATCCAGGTATTTAACTGTTAAAGGCATTTCTTTATCCCAAAGTTGAACTTATGAGTAACAACTCAAAGGTAAAGTTGTTTAACCAAACATTGAACAAGTCTCTCAGTTTTGTAAAAGTAATTCCAATACATTGGTTGAACTGAGGCGGGAGATTCCAAGGAGGGGTATACAGGGTTCTTCTTCAGGTGGGGTTTTAGGGCAGACTACATCCCGAAATGGAGTATTGCAGCCCACTACTGGATGCGGAAAACTGAAAGGGGGGGAAATTCATAATGGAATGCATAACCAGGGAACTGAGAGGAAAGAACTTCTCCAGCTCTGTGCAACTCCTCACCTATCACATCCTTCAATCCCAAAAAGCGTGGTGCAATGTTATTAAAAAATATATTAAAACCCTGCATTGTAAATTCCCACCCTAAATGGTGACCGCAAGTACCGCTGCCTCCATTCCGATCCTTTCAAGCCTTACTGCTGGGCCACCTTACAATGACGACGAAAACGACAATAATGAAGAAGATGATGAATTTTGGGTTGTGTAATTTGCAACATTCAAGGATATTACAATTGCAAGAAAAGCAAGTATCCATACTAGTATCAAGTATCTTCACAATGAACGGTAATGCTCATAGAACAACCAATAGATAGAGCCAGTAAGCTACATTTCACACTACCCAAGGTGCTTAGAATGCACCAGAGACACTATAATGATGAGAAGTCTTGTCGTCGTTCCAAAGGCGGGAAGGCAGAATTCTGCTTATCAGTCTGCCCCCTCAGATTTGCCGTGTTAAAAAAATAGTAAATAAAAAATTATATAAAACATTTAAAAAATATATATATAAATATACAGTACCAGTCAAAAGTTTGGACACACCTACTCATTCAAGGGTTTTTCTTTATTTGTACTTTTTTCTACATTGTAGAATAATAGTGAAGACATCAGAACTATGAAATAACACATATGGAATCATGTAGTAACAAAAAAAGTGTTCAACAAATCAAAATATAGATTCTTCAAAGTAGCCATCCTTTGCCTTGATGACAGCTTTGCACACTCTTGGCATTCTCTCACCCAGCTTCACCTAGAATGCTTTTCCAACAGTCTTGAAGGAGTTCCCACATATGCTGAACACTTGTTGACTGCTTTTCCTTCACTCTGCGGTCCAACTCATCCCAAACCATCTCATTTGGATTGAGGTCAGATGAATGTGGAGGCCAGGTTATCTGATGCAGCCCTCCATCACGCTCCTTCTTGGTCAAATAGCCTTTCCACAGCCTGGAGGTGTGTTGGGTCATTGTCCTGTTGAAAAACAAATGATAGTCCCACTAAGCGCAAACCAGATGGGACGAGTATCACTGCAGAATGCTATGGTAGCCATGCTGGTTAAGTGTGCCTTGAGTTCTAAATACATCACTGACAGTGTCACCAGAAAAGCACCCTCACACCATCATACCTCCTCCTCCATGCTTCACGGTGGGAACCACACATGCAGAGATCATCCGTTCACCTACTCTGCATCTCACAAAGACACGGCAGTTGGAACCAAAAATCTCAAATTTGGACTCAGACCAAAGGACAGATTTACATCGGTCTAATGTCCATTGCTCGTGTTTCTTGGCCCATGCAAGTCTCTTCTTCTTATTGGTGTCCTTTAGTAGTGGTTTCTTTGCAGCAATTCAACCATGAAGGCCCGATTCACAGTCTCCTCTGAACAGTTGATGTTGAGATGTGTCTGTTACATGAACTCTGTGAAGCATTTATTTGGGCTGCGATCTGAGGTTCAGTTAACTCTAATTAACTTATCCTCTGCAGCAGAGGTAACTCTGGGTCTTCCTTTCCTGTGTCAGTCCTCATGGGAGCCAGTTTCATCATAGCGCTTGATGGTTTTGCGACTGAACTTGAAGAAACTTTCAAAGTTCTTGAAATGTTCCGTATTGACTGACCTTTATGTCTTAAAGTAATGATGGACTGTTATTTTTATTTGCTTATTCGAGCTGTTCTTGCCATCATATGGATTTGGTCTTTTATCAAATAGGGCTATATTCTGTATACCACCCTACCTTATCACAAAACAACTGAATGGCTCAAACGCAATAATGGGAAGAATTTACACAAATGTACTTTTAACAAGGCACACCTGTTAATTGAAATGCATTCCAGGTGACTACCTCATGAAGCTGGTTGAGAGAATGCCAAGAGTGTGCAAAGCTGTCATCAAGGCAAAGGGTGGCTACTTTGAAGAATCTAAAATCTAAAATATATTTTGATTTGTTTAACACTTTTTTGCTTACTACATGATTCCATATGTATTATTTCATAGTTTTGATGTCTTCTACAATGTAGAAACTATTCTACAATGTAGAAACTAGTAAAAAATAAAAACAAAGAAAACCCCTTGAATGACTAGGTGTCCACACTTTTGACTGGTACTGTATGTGTTTATATATTCTATTAGGTTCCCAATCTCCCAACCTTATAACTAGCTACCGAGACTCCATTTCAGGCTATCAATCAAGTTAGAGTAGCTAGCTTGTATAACTATCTTAGCTGGCATGCCTGCTTGCAAGGTTGGTATACTTCTTTTACCCAGATTTTAGCAGGTATGCAGAGAAGCATATGCAGTTTCTTTAAAAAAAGAACCAGTCATGAGGATACAGGCAGCTCAAGAGTTATGCTTAGAAATACAGAAAATTATACATATTTATTACATAGAATTAGGCATAATGATTACAGCTCTCATCTTAAGGATAGAGGGCCTAGCCCCCCTCTGTCCACCCCCCAGCCACCCTCACATACTTTTTTCCCCACTCAGATGTTTTGGGTGCCATGATGCCCCTGCTTATAGCTGTATTCCCGCGTGTACAGATTTTGACGGGAGTGGACCATCTCGCTTCGCCTCGTCCTCTCCGGAGTCGTTGTTGAAAAGGCGGAAAGGCAGGCGGGAGGAGGCAAGATCAGGTAGGAACATTCTAGCCAATCAGAGGGCAGATACGCATGTGCACAATAGACAACCCCGATATATAATCATTTTCTCAAAGTTGCAGAGGCCACATACGTCCACTCATATCAGTACATTTGTAACCTAAACATTACGTTACTTGTATTCGATCGATTGGGGCGGCAGGTAGCCTAGTGGTTAGAGCGTTGGACTAGTAACTGAAAGGTTGCAAAATCGAATTCCTGATCTGTAAAAATATGTCGTTCTGCCCCTGAACAAGTTCATAGGCCGTCATTGAAAATAAGAATTTGTTCTTAACTGACTTGCCTAGTTAAATAAAGGTAAAAAAGAAACCTTACCAATCCAGTTTGTTGTAGACCAAATTCAAAACTCTGTCGTAGACCTCCATACAAAAAATCCCCACTTGGTCTGCTTATCGTTGTCTTCTTTTCTTTTGAAGGGAGTGGAGCCTCTTGCTTTGCCTCTTCCTCTCTGTCTGCATTTATATGCGCAACTGCATCAAGTCCAATGTGATTCTGTCCTCCCAGACCGTTCGCCTTGAGTAGGATTAGATAGGGTTATTAAATTGTGGAATGGGGGGGGTTAACGTTTTTTTTGTTAGGGCTAATAGATGGAAGGCTAATTTTCATTTTCCCCAATTCTGTATTATCGGAAAGTAATTTAGGTAGGCCGTGACTGGCCTCACACTTCAGTACAGTACAGTAGGTGGCGGTGTAAGCACCTAATAGTTGGATGCAAACCCAATCCCAAAGAAGAAGAAGAAGAAGAAGCAGCAGTCCCATGTGTTGTACTGAAGTGAACCAGGAGATGGGGAAGTTACTTAACATTTGTTTCGCCCTACCAAAATGAACTTTCACATCTACTGTCGCGCAGTCATAAAGTCACGTATGCATTTCTGTGTTGGCTTGTTTTTTTTTTTTATAGATGGTATCTAAATAGCTTACAGGAAGGAAATACATCGTGTTGGTTATGTGTATTTCTCTTTGAGTGCAACATATATTATTTTTGCACTGCTGTATTGGGAAGAGCGCGCCAGCTGAAGGTGCTTATGCAGTAAATCTTACAATGAGAGGTGAGTTTTTGACAATTAAATGTTTTTTAGTTGTTGTTTTTTACCAATGGCGCCAAACCTTTTGGTCATTCATTCACGTTAATAATTGTGTTTTTAGAGTGCGTTGTGTGCGTCTGGGCATGTATCCTGCTGCTAAGGTCACCAACATGTCGCGGGGAGGAGGTGAAAGACGCCAGTACAAATGTTGGTAGGTGTCTAATATTTTAAAATGTATAGCAGTGGCGGGCAACTTGCAGCGATGGGCAACAGGTGGAATTGCCGGCATCCTGCTAGGGCCGACTCCGGCAAAAGGCTAGGGAATCCTGTATGGATATGGGTACACAGACCTGCTAGCCACTGAGGCTCATCACGAGTTCAGATTTGTTGGTGTCCCCAACCCTATCAAAGTTTCCCATCCCTGACCTATAGTGGCATTATTATCTAGTATCAATATGTTGAAATTCTATCAACGGGATTATAAGAGATGTATACAGTTATTTAAAATAGCTGAAAAGAATATCCAAAACATCTCTAAAGAGCACATTGTATCTTTACATGTTCCAAAGTATGCAACATTTAATATGAAGCTACAATGAACAGGCATCCAGACATATTTGTTTGTATGGCAACACAGATGACACAAGTAACATATTTGCTAGTGGAAGCCAGTTTGAAAGAAGGAAGATGATTTGCATGGAATTTACAAATAAATTGACAGTCCTAATTGTACATATCTTTAACTTCCATTGTTTGGTCATTTTAAAGGTTTGGGGGGGGGGGACCAAGGTGTTAATAAAAAATGTTATATTATAAATATTCACCCCAGTATCGGTGCTGTCAGTTGAATGCTTTGTCTACTAGCACAGTGTAGGGTTGTGTCTCCTATCATGAAGACAGAGTTTCCTCTTGGCAGAAAGTGACTGAAAGACTCCAGTTATCTAAATAACATGACTGAAGAATCCTGTTCCGTTAGGAAGGGTCTGCTGAACTACTGCCATTCATACATTCACTCTTCATTTTGAAAAGGATAAATGCTATTTATGATCATCTCCATGGATGTGTGTCTGTCTGTGAGGGAAGGACAGGAAGCCGTAACAGGATAGAGATGGCAGGGCCAAGGATGTGAGAGTTGGCATCTTGCTTGTCTCATGGCAGCAGACATTTCTGTTACCACAGCCCTCCGTCCCCAGTCAGACTCCCAGGAGTCCTAACACACTTCTTTCCTAGTTTGCTAGTTTATTAAAGGCTGAATCTTAATTTGAGATTATTTAACCTACTGTAAATGAAATTGTGCATTGCTGCCAGTGGGAGATTTGTGTGACAGTAGTAGGTTAGGTTGTGCACACATCTCGAGTTTGGATTTGTACCTGACTAAGATACCATGCTCAGAGGTAATTTAGCTGTGGTTCTGGTGAGTATCCTCGCCAGATGACGTCACATAATTACTGTACTAAATATCTTCCTTACCTCATCAAACAAAAGGGACTAGGGCAACACATCAAGTTCCAGCCTGAGATGATTGTTCCGCTGATGCTATAAGCACAGTTTTCAGGCTGGCACCCAAGCTAGAGAGACATTGGACAAATGGACACCATTTATTGTGTCTTGGCAATCTTTACTGTAGCTGGCAATTTTATGACAATGATGCATTGTGCTGATTAGGAAATAGTATGTGCACCACTAGGAAAAACTCTACTATTCCTTGTAAGGTCACATGGTCAGGAAAAGCTCAGTGCCTAAATTATACTTTAATTGACATGTGTATGTTTTCTCATTTGCAGTGAATCCCTGTTGCTATTACCCCTGTCAGAACTGGGGTGTGTGTGTCAGGTTTGGCATTGACCGCTATGAATGTGACTGCACTCGCACCGGCTTCTATGGACAGAATTGCACTATCCGTAAGTTGTGTTTTGCTTCTACATTCTTCTGAATCAAGTTATATTTTCAATTTTCCTCTCTAGTTTATCAAAACATTGTTATCCTTTCCTCACGTGCAGAAGGATTTGTAACAAGATGAAAAGAAAAAGCACCGTGTGTGACCCGAAAAGCACCGTGTGTGACCCGAAAAGCACCGTGTGTGACCCGAAAAGCACCGTGTGTGACCCGAAAAGCACCGTGTGTGACCCGAAAAGCACCGTGTGTTGAACTAGTTCCACAGCCTTTTTTAGTGAAGCTGCCCAAATAATAATTTTTAGTTGAATGAACATATGAGACAAGTTGAGCAAACACATCATTTTAAGTTGACTGCATTTTTGCCTAAGTTTTCTCAAGTTGGAGCTAAGTTTGGGCCAAATAAACATTTTAAGTTCAGGTAACACTTTGACTGAAAGGTTTAGTAATCTAAAAAAGGCTGTGGAACCAGTTACTTAATAATGATTAGTTTTTTTTTACAGTGTGCTGTTTGTCTTCTCTCTCTGTGTTTTAGCTGAGTTCTGGACGAGGGTCCACCAGCAGCTGAAGCCGAGCCCTGACGTGGTCCACTACATCCTCACACACTTCCACTGGCTGTGGAACCTCATCAACAGGACCTTCATGCGGGACTGGCTCATGAGGGTGGTCCTCACAGGTTAGTCGCCTGACATTCAATGCAGCCATGAGCGTTCTGGCACAAAAATCGTTGCTATAGTGGGAGCTGTGTATAGTGGTGGGAGGGCTAACTTAGTACCATAAAATGTACAGTGCTTTGCAACCAGGTGAAACATGCTATGATGATGGAAATGCATAAATGCTCTCCAAAATGTTTCTAGAATGGTATCATTATCCCATTATCACTACTCAGACCCATACTGTACAGTACATATTCATATCTACTCTTATGGCGCTACTTAAAGAGAAGAGTTTCTCTTCCCTACCAATGCACTCATTGGATAGTTTGCTTACAACTTGTGTCCATTTGCCTCATGGTTTCTCTGTTATGTTCTCAGCATGTAAATGTTTGGATAACACACATTGGCCCATGGTGTCATCACCATTCTCTGAGTTCTTCCATCTAACTCGCTAGAACTGCAGACAGTTTTAGGCGTATTTACAAGGTTTAAAATCTGAGGGGGGATGGCGAGGTACTAAAAGTGATGTTGTCATCTAGCTAGCTCTGGTCTAACGTTAAGCAAACTCTCGGAAGTTCAAAGACGTTCAAAGTTCCTTCATAGAAGTCGTTCCTCTTTAGGCTAAATTCCGATAATGCATGTCATCATAACAAGATGCCCAGCGCTTCAAGCCAAGCCTCTTCCTCCACCCTCTCTTGCTCTCTCCCCACCCGCCAAATTTCAGTCGCATCTCGCGCCCTACAGAACTATTATAGCTTGCCGCCACCATGGCAAGCTGCTCTATCCACACTAATTGGTGAAGTCATTTAATGTTGAGATAAAAAAAAAAAAAAAAAAAAAAAAATGTTCGAACTGGTTCAGAACTTTATTTTGCTGGTCGGAACACTGGAACGTAACGATAAAAACATTTTGGAAAATCATTTTGGTCCCAACCCCTGGCTAAAATGCAAAACCTGACTTGTGTGTCAAATAATAATGATAGAGCCCACAGGTCTATTTTGCTTTGCACGTGAACGACATAAAGTTAAAGTATAGTTTATTGATATTATGTACTTTAATGTGAATTGCTTTTCAGTTACATCACATTGATACTTTCATCCCTTGAATGTTTGCTTGAGGCTTTCCAAATCAAGCTACATTTCAAATGAATTAAATCATATTTTTCGGTCTGCGTGTTTTTTTAACTGAACGTTTCTTCGTTTTTTGGGGGATTCAATCCATGGTGTGTTATAGTGCAGGGCACTAGACAGCATTGCCCCTTTTTTAAAGGTAATTCCTCTTGAGCTGACATCTGCAGCATTTACCGTGAGTGCAATCTCCGTGAACGGCGAAGAAATTGTCTTTAAAGGGCGCGTCTACTATACTGTTTTAAAATGTGCCTTGGATTGAGTCATGGTCTTAAACTGAACGTTGATAATGTTTCTTAACTTCAATTGAAAGTTTCTTCAACTCACTGACATTGGACGTTTCTTCAAAGTTGAGAATGTTTTAACTCTGCTGGAAGTTGATTGATTATCATCTGTGTTGTTCTGCGGTCACAGTTATTTTCTGACATTATGAGTATGAGAGAAGTGACATCTCTTCATCTAAAATGGGTGACACACACACACGCTTGTTTTACTATCCTTGTGGGGACCAAGCAATTGATTCCCATTCAAAATCCTATTTCCTCCAACCCCTAAATCTAACCCTTAACCTTACCCCTAACCTTAATCTCTAAACCTAACCCCTAAGCCTAAAATAGCCTTTTCATTGTGGGGAATGGCGAAATGTCCCCACTTGTCCGGGTTTTCCTTGTTTTACTATCCTTGTGAGCAGTGGCGGTCAGTGTTTTCATGAGCATGGCCTTATTTCTATTACAGCATATCAGATGACTCATTCATATTCCAATAACCCAGTTCAATGTAACAGCGATAGGTTTAGGCTACTACATGATACTCAAATTTTCCCTGTACCCATCATGAGGTTGCTACAATATAGCCTATGAATGAAAGTTTACAACGTAGGTGCACACAGGTCCAGAGACACATTTGTGACAGGCAGGGACATTCAACACCAACTTGCACACTCTTGCCTTCATCTAATTGATACAGGGTGTAATCATTAGTCCAACAGTTGCAAACAAGTTTCTATTGGACAAATTCAGGTATGTTTATTCTGCTTGCTTCCGTTTTTTTTTAACAGAATCAGCCGAATGAATACACCCCTGATCACTCGTAAACACAGTTCACTTTCATGGCAGCAACTTCCTATGTGCTCTCCTTCTCTCAACTCTTCCCTTCGCTTGTGGATTTCAATGCGCAACACATCAGCTGTAAAGGACCAGGCGAGAACTTTTCCAAGCCAAACCGCTACACACGGCCTACATCGTTGTCACCATATTAGCTAAAGTAAAGCCATAGTCAGCATAGCTAATAGAACTAATGGGTTAGGAAACCAGCTACAATCATGCAGTAACGTTACAGTGTACAGTCAGTAAGCAGTTACACTGGCGGGCCCCAGTGGCAATTCATTAATACCAAAAGCTTACCTTGACGTGGAAGACTTCCAGTGTTGTGTTGGAAAGTCATAGCCAGCTAGCTAACATAGCACATCTCTGCGATGTGTTTCAGTAGGCTAAACTAGCTAGCTGCATTTGATAGGTGTGTAAGTGTCCTTTTTTTTTTAAACTTTCAATATGTATCTCTTGCTTCTCCTTCATTTTGTAAGAAATTAATTTGTTCAAAACTGTTCAACTATTGTCTCTCTTTGAGTCAACTACTCACATTTTATACACTGCAGTGCTAGCTCGTTGTAGCTTATGCTTTCAGTACTAGATTCATTCTCTGATCCGTTGATTGGGTGGACAACATGTCAGTTCATGCGGCAAGAGCTCTGATAGGCTGGAGGACGTCCTCCGGAAGTTGTCATAATTACTGTGTAAGTCATTGGAAGGGCGTGAAAATCATGTGCCTCCAAGGTTTTGTATTGAAGTCAATTTACCCAAAGGAGGACAGAAGCTAACTGTCCTCTGGCTACACCATGGTGCTACCCTACAGAGTGCTGTTGAGGCTACTGTAGACCTTCTTTGGTGATGTGATTATATTTAGTGTAGCTTTATCTAAAAATGGATACATCTTTTAAATGTTTTACAATGAAAATATTTTTAAAATTCATTGAGGAGGATGGTCCTCCCCTTCCTCCTCTGAGGAGCCTCTACTGCTTGTGAGGGCTTCTGGTCACCACAAGGATAGTACACACACACACACACACACACCTATCCCATGGGTTGTATTTCCTCCTAACATTGTTATTGCATTTTCAGTAAAACTTTAGGGCTATTATGATCAATGTGTCAAACAATTTATGTTTTCTCCCTCCCAAAGTCAGATCCAACCTTATTCCTAGTCCTCCTACCTTCAACTCCAAGTATGGATACCTCAGCTGGGAGTCCTACTCCAATGTTTCCTATTACACCCGTATCCTACCCCCTGTGCCTGAAGACTGCCCCACCCCTATGGGTGCCAAAGGTGAGATGGAGGGCATCCAAAGTTCCTATCATTAAATAGGATGAAGGCATCCCACAAATACTTTACTGGAGATTACACATTGAAATAAATCTTCCCAACTGCAACATGCATAGCTAACATACTTTCTTTTCTCCAGGAAAGTCTGTCCTCCCAGACCCAAAGCTGGTGGTGGAGAAGTTTCTTCTGAGGAGGCAATTCAGGCGGGATCCAAAGGGAACCAACCTGATGTTTGCTTTCTTCGCTCAGCACTTCACCCATCAGTTCTTCAAGACCCAAAACAGCATGGGCTTTGGCTTTACCAGGGCTCTGGGCCATGGGGTGAGTTAGTTGGTACTCCCTGTACTGTACAGTATATTATACAGTGCTTTCACAAAGTATTCAGACGCCTTGACTTTTTCCACATTTTGTTACGGCCTTATTCTAAAATTGATTAAATAAATTATTTAGCAAATTTATAAAAAACAAAAACTGATACCTTATTTACATAAGTATTCAGAACCTTTGCTATGAGACTCGAAATTGAGCTCAGGTGCATCCTGTTTCCATTGATAATCCTTGATGTTTCTACAACTTGATTGGAGTCCACCTGTGGTAAATTCAATTGATTGGACTTGGAAAGGCACACACCTGTCTATATAAATTCCCACAGTTGACAGTACATGTCAGAGCAAAAACCAAGCCATGAGGTCAAAGGTTTGTCCGTAGAGCCCCCGAGACAGGATCGTGTCGAGGCACAGATCTGGGGAAGGGTACCACATTTTTTTTTGCTGCATTGAAGGTCCCAGTGGCCTCCGTCATTCTTAAATGGAAGAAGTTTGGAACCACCAACTCTTCCTAGAGCTGGCCAAACTGAGCAATCTGGGGAGAAGGCCCTTGGTCAGGGAGGTGACCAAGAACCTGATGGTCACTCTGACAGAGCTCCAGAGTTCCTCTGTGGAGATGAGAGAACCTTCCAGGACAACCATCTCTGCAGCACTCCACCAATCAGGCCTTTATGGTAGAGTGGCCAGACGGAAGCCACTCCTCAATAAAAGGCATATAACAGCCAAAAAGGCACCTAAAGGACTCTGACCATGAGAAACAAGATTATCTGGTCTGATAAAACCAAGATGAAACTTGGCCTGAGTGCCAAGCGTCACAACTGGATGAAACCTGGCACATCCCTACGGTGAAGTATGGTGGTGGCAGCATCATGCTGTGGGGATGTCTTTCAGCAGTAGGGACTGGGAGACTAGTCAGGATTGAGGTAAAGATGAACGGATCAAAGTGCAGAGAGATCCTTGATGAAAACCTGCTACAGAGCGCTCAGGACGTCAGACTGGGGGCGAAGGTTCACCTTCCAACAGGACAACGACCCAAAGCACACAGCCAAGCCAACACAGGGGTGGCTTCAGGACAATTCTCTGAATGTCCTTGAGTGGCCCAGCCAGAGCTCGGACTTAAATAGCTGTGCAGCGACGCTCCCCATCCAACAGGACAGAGTTTGAGAGGATCTGCGGAGAAGAATGGGAGAAATTCCCCCAAATACAGGTGTGCCAAGCTTGTAGCGTCATACCCAAGAAGGCTGTAATCGCTGCCAAAGGGGCTTCAACAAAGTACTGAGTAAAGGGTCTGAATACTTATGTAAATGTGATATTGTGTGTAGATTAAGAATATATGTATTTCTTATCCATTTTAGAATAAGGCTGTAACGTAACACAATGTGGAAAAAGTCAAGGCATTTGAATACTCCGAATGCACTGTATATTATATTATTCAATTTGATAGAATTATTGTATTTATTCTATTACATTTAGGGGAGGATGACCGGTAAGTGATGTATTTAGGTGTTAGCAAGAGGTTGGACAACTCCAATTCTTAGAGTACCTTTTCTTTACGTTTTAGTCATTTTAGCAGATGCTCTTATCCAGAGTGATTTACAGTAGTGAGTCAATACATTTTCATATTTTTCTCCAACAGCTGCAATATAATCTTGTTTCTTGCTGGAGCCAAATCTTGCACACACTGCGAGATACATGAAAGTCATATTCATCTGTCTCTTGCATGCATCCTGTCTCAGAAATGCAAAGCTCTTTTTAATCTCATATTTCATGTTAATCTCATGTTATTAATCTCTAACCAGGTGGATGCCGGCCATGTCTACGGAGATAATCTGGTGCGTCAACTGAACCTCCGGCTTCTTAAAGACGGAAAGATGAAATATCAGGCACGTAGATTAATGCATTACTCCACTCCAGCTATGCGAAAGCATGGAAAAGTCTCCACTGGAATGTTACTGTAGACATGGTACCACTCTGTGTTCCACTCTGAGGTACATGTGCTTTCAACCCTTTACACTTTTAATCCTTTCCAATCGTTTTCATACTAATGTGGTTATAAATATATAAAAAAAGGTGGAACCAACATAAATTGCATTTAAAGAAAAATCTCAAAACAGATTTGCTCTTCTATATACAGGTTTAAAATGGCAGATTTGGGCACTGATAAACACCTACATTGGAATGCAGTGGCTGTGCAGTTACATGACGTCAGAGGTCTGGCTCAGCGCTTCACAACTCTGTATGGGATTTGACTGACTGCCATTCTGAACTTGAGCACCTCGTGCGACAAGAATTTGCCTCCTTCCCTCCCGCTAATTGGGCAGCTTTTGCATGTTTTCTGAGGGAGGGAAGGACTCAATGTATTTTGAAAAATTTGAAGTTGAGGATTATTATAAATACTGCTATGATGTCAAGCCTACTGCCTCTGATCACAACCAGGTCTCAGAGCATTTTTTAAAATCATTCTGTACGTAAATCCAAGGAACTCCATTTAGTATAACATGTTACATTTCATATGGTATGTATTCATTTGTGGATGTCTATCACCCATTTGGTATGATAGGTTACGAATTGCAATTTGTATTATGTTACGAATTTGCTAAATGTACAGTATGTTGCACATTTACTAATTCTAGCTAGTTGGCTAACGTTAGCTAGTCTAGGGGTTAAGGTTTAGGAGTTAGTTTAAAAGTTTAGGGGAAGGGATAGCTAACATGCTAAGTAGTTGAAAGTTGCAAAAATGCTAAAGTTGTCTGTGATGAGATTCGAACTCGCAAACTTTGGTTTGCTAGACATTCACGTTGCCTTAAGGAACCGTCTGTCTCATGTAACCATACCAAATGTAACATATCATACTAATTTTGGTAGCACGGATTTACGTTTACTATGTTACATCCAGGCTGCTGATCTGGCGGACTCACTAAACACACATGCTTCGTTTGTAAATGAAGTCTGAGTGTTGGATGTGCCTCTGACTATCCATAACCTAAAATAACAAGAAAATTGTGCCCTTTGGTTTGCTTAATGTAAGGAATGCGATATGATTTATACTTTTACTTTTTATACTGTATATTTTTGCAATTACATTTACTTTTAATACTTAAGTATGTATAAAACCAGATACTTTTAGACTTACTTGCTGACTTTCACTTTTACCTTAATAGAAAATGACTAAAGTATCTTTACTTTTACTCAAGTATCACAATTGGGTACTTCTCCCACCACTGCACAGAGGTAGCAGGAAACAGCATAGCCGTTGTTCAGCGACTAGGTGCCAGTTAGTGTATCATTTGAGTGACCAAAAATCCTGACTTGTGTCAGGATAAAGAAGTACACCCATGAGGCCCATTGGCTTTATCTGTTGAATAAGCTGAATTTTACTCCAAAGAAGGATGTTTGGGAATGGTATCTGTTTTTGGAAAGGTGTTTGTTCAGTCAGGGAGAGTTTGTGTTGTAAGAACCGCATTGATTGCCTCTTTCGGCAGTATATTTACAGTGCCTTAGGAAAGTATTCAGTCACCCTTTACTTTTTCCAGTTTTTACAACCTTATTCTAAAATGTATTAAATAATTTCCCCTCATCACTCTACGCACAATACCCCATCATGACAAATCAGTTTTTCTTTTAGAGATGTTTGCTAATTTTTTAAAATAACAAAAAAAGAAAATATCACGTTTACATAAGTATTCAGACCCTTAACTGAGTGCTTTGTTGAAGCACCTTTGGCAGCAATTACAGCCTTGAGTCTTCTTAGGTATGATGCTTGGCACACCTGTATTTGGGGAGTTTCTCCCATTCTTCTCTGCAGATCCTCTCAAGCTCTGTCAGGTTGGATGGGAAGCGTTGCTGCAAATCTATTTTCAGGTCTCCAGAGATGTTCGATTGGGTTCAAGTCTGAGCTCAGGCTGGGCCACACCTGTCCCTAAGCCACTCCTGCGTTGTCTTGGCTGTGTGCTTAGGGTCGGTGACAGGTTTCTTCCAGATGTGACGCTTGGCAGTCAGGCCAAAGAGTTCAATCTTGGTTTCATCAGACAAGAGAAACTTGTTTCTCATGGTCTGATAGTCTTCAGGTGCCTTTTGGCAAACTCCAAGCTGGCTGTCATGTGCCTTTTACTGAGGAGTGGCTTCCGCATGGCCACTACTATAGAGAAGCTCTGTCAGAGTGACCATCAGGTTCTTGGTCACCTCCCTGACCAAGACCCTTCTCCCCTGATTGCTCAGTTTGGCCGGGCGGCCAACTCTAGGAAGAGTCTTGGTGGTTCCAAACTTCTTCCATTTAAGAATGATGGAGGCCAATGTGTTCTTGGGGACCTTTAATGCTGCAGAAATGTTTTGGTACCCTTCCCCAGATCTCTGCCTCGACCCAATCCTGTCTCGGAACTCTATAGTCAATTCCTACGACCTCATGGCTTGGTTTTTGCTCTGACATGCACTGTCAACTGTGGGACCTTTATATAGACAGGTGTGTGCCTTTCCAAATCATGTCCAATCAGTAGAATTTACCACAGGTGGACTCCCAAGTTATAGAAACATCTCAAGGATGATCACTGGAAACAATGAACCTGAGCTCAATTTCGAGTCTCATAGCAAATGGTCTGAATACTTATGTAAATAAGGTATTTTTAATAAATTTGCAAACATTTCTAAACCTATTTTCCCTTTGTCATTATGGGGTATTGTGTGGAGATTGAGTGGAAAATGTAAAGTGGTCTGAATACTTTCCGATTGCACTGTATGGGTGGAGTTCAGGTGATCATTATTTACAGTAGTGTTTCCAAAATGTTGGTCATGGCTCATTTTTCCGCTGCTCAAGACTGGGCTCTGGCAAGACATATTCATTGATTGGTTTGGCAGGTTGCTGGGGAAATTGAGTCGCAGCATAAAGACATTGGTGAACAACTAATTTACTGTAGGCAAGTTCTGTATAAAGGCCACATAATAAAACGCACATTATCTAACTCGGGAGGGTCAGTCCTGACAGTGACTCGCTTGAAACCTTTGAAAGCGCTTTTCCACGAAAACCCAAAGGGGGCCCAACATAATTCAATGTTTTCATTATGCACACCAATTCCTTAAGCATGCTCACAAGTTACTACATTGTGCTAATGGATCAGTAAAGCTTTTAAGGGCTCCGTAGTATTACTTTCCCTTTTACATTGTGACTATCTTCTCTTCCAGGTGGTTAAAGGTGAGGTGTACCCTCCTACGGTGGCCGAGGCGCCGGTGAATATGAGATACCCTCAAGGGACTCCCGTGGGGCAGCGTATGGCCATCGGGCAGGAGGTGTTTGGGCTGTTGCCAGGCCTCACCATGTACGCCACCCTGTGGCTGAGGGAACACAATCGCATCTGTGACATCCTGAAGGCAGAGCACCCCACCTGGGGGGACGAGCAGCTCTTCCAGACCGCCAGGCTCATCATAATAGGTAAGTACATACTTGACAGACTGGACAGAGATCTCTCTAGCCTTTCATACCACCAGAGATTGCCCATTTTAGACACTCACGTGCTTTAGGCAGAATATTCATTTCTAGGAAACGTTTTCTTGTGCTGGGTTGCTTAGGGCCCCCTAGCGGGGTCTCAACTTACTGTTGAGAGTTAGAATAGTAGGTGCACGTTTGAAATTTGGTTGTGCATCAGCAATTTTTCTCTTGTTATGTCAGTCATTGACAGTCACTCAATTAGCCATGTCAGCTAACAATTTTTCGATTGGTATGTTATTATTCCAAGCTATCTAAACATGTAGTAATCATGGCCGAATACCGACCGGTCACGCAGGGCAAGTGTCCAGGGCCCCTGACCTTCAGGAGTTCCCCAACCAAATCTCGCTTAGGGCCCCCAAAAGACTAGAGCTGTCCCTGCTTGGTTGTGTGAATAGTTGGGGGGGAAAAGAATCAACACACTGCTCCAGTAGATTCTCCCCAAAATGAGATTTTCTAGGGTGTAGATCCATATTTAGTTTATATTCCAGGTGAGACCATCCGAATAGTGATCGAGGAGTACGTGCAGCACCTGAGTGGTTACCTGTTGGACCTGAAGTTTGACCCAGTCCTGCTCTTCAAGTCCACGTTCCAGTACAGGAACCGCATCGCTGTGGAGTTCAAACAGCTGTACCACTGGCACCCCCTGATGCCTGACAGCTTCCACATAGACGGAGACGTGGTGCCCTACTCCCAGTTCATCTACAACACCTCCATCGTCACACACTACGGGGTGGAGAAACTGGTGGACGCTTTCTCACGCCAGTATGCTGGACAGGTATGGGCTGTGTGGTGACTACGGGATTTCATATGTTGTAATGATAAACCCTAGTCTCAAAAATGTTGTCAAGCCATACATAAGTCGGTTGGGGTCAATAAAAATATGGCACCTATTTTCTAAGAGTTCTCAATAAACTGATTTTTTTTGGGGTGAGGAGGTGGTGCGAGGTGGGGTTGCTGTGGGATTATTTAAGATTCTCTTTGAAGATATAGGGTTTCAGATGTTTTCAGAAGATGGGCAAGGGACTCTGATGTCCTAGCATCACGGGGATGGAAGCTGGTTCCACCATTGAGGTGCAAGGACAGAAAAGAGCATGGACTGGGCTGAGTGGGAGCTGCTCTCCCGTAGGGGTGGGAGGGCCAAGAGACCAGAGGTGGCAGAACGGAGCACTCTGGTTGGGGTGTAGGGATTAAGCAGAGCCTGAATGTAGGGAGGGTCAGTTCCTGTTGCTGCTCCGTAGGTAAGTACCATGGTCTTGTAGTAGATGTGAGCTTCGATTGTAAGCCAGTGGAGTGTGTGGAGGAGCGGGGTGACATGGGAGAACTCTATGGATGTTGTAGAACATGAACCTGCAGGAGCGAGTCACTGCTTTGATATTTGCAGCAAACGACAGGGGGTTGTCAAGGGTCATGCCAAGGTACTTTACACACTGTTAGGGGGACACCATGGAGTTGTCAACCGTGATGGAGATGTCTTGGAGCGGGCAGGCCTTTCCCGGGAGGAAGAGTAGCTCCGTCTTGTCGGGGTTGAGCTTGAGTTGGTAAGCCGTCATCCAAGCTGAGATATCTGCAAGACACGCAGAGATGCGTGTCGCCACCTGGATGTCAGAAGGGGGGAAGGAGAACTAGTTGAAGGTCATCCGCATAGCAATGACAAGAGAGATCTGTGAGGATATGACGGAGCCGAGTGACTTGGTGTATAGAGAAAAGAGGAGAGGGCCTAGAACCGAGCCCTGGGGGACACCAGTAGTGAGAGTACGTGATGCAGACACAGATCCTCTCCACGTTACCTGGTGAGTGACTTGAATTCAAATGGACACATTGGCCTGATTTGTGTGTTCTGGTACTTCCTTTAAGCAAGGCAGATGTTGTGTAAGAGAGATGGAGGTAGGAGAAAGGGAGGGTGAGGTTGGGAGAGGGCAAATAACAAGGCAAGATTGAGTAGCCTTGTGGTAAATTTGACACTACTTGGTGTGAAGTCCATAACCGTGAGTAGTAAAATAGCACGTTGTAACTGTCACCACACAGCCCTGCAAACTTGTTAGTGCTCTGCATTCGGTATCTACAGAATCAACTACAGAGCTGTTTTCTGTTGATTAGAAGCTGTGATAGCATCTTGTTAAAGCCTCCTGTGATGATCTATCTGCCTGACATTAATCTTTTTTCTCTGTGGCTTATTGATTTCAGTCTTTGTCAGCAGAGGAGCAGCTATCTATGCGGTGTTCGAGATTAGAAACATGATATCTGTGTATGTGTGCTGTTGAGGGTGAATAGGCAAGACAAAAGATTCAAGTGCCTTTGAACGAGGTATGGTAGTAGATGCCAGGTGCACCGGTTTGTGTCAAGAACTGCAACGCTGCTGGGGTTTTCATGCTCAACAGTTTCCCGTGTGTATCAAGAATGGTCCACCACCCAAAGGACATCCAGCCAACTTGACACAACTGTGGGAAGCATTGGAGTCAACATGGGCCAGCATCCCTGTGGAACGCTTTTGACACCTTGCAGAGTCCGTGCCCCGATGAATTGAGGCTGTTCTGAGGGCAAAAGGGGGGAGGGTGCAACTCAATATGAAGGTGTTCCTAATGGTTGGTATACTCAATGTATATGGAGTAACACATTTCGGGCCCTTCATAGGTGGGTCATTCATTTATTTGAATGACTTTTTTTTTCATGTGGTCCTCATGCATCCTATATTTAGGATAAAGCGGGAATATTAATGTAAAGCTGAATTTCCATGAATCAGATTGAATCGTGCCCTTAGTGTAGTGTACACCATTGCCTTCAATGGGTATGGGGTCTGGCTGATTTTAATCCTGTTTCTCAGATAGGAGGAGGTCGAAACATCCACCCAGTGGTGACCAATGTGGCCGAGGGGGTTATTGAAGAGTCCAGGACTCTGCGTCTCCAACCCTTCAACGAGTACAGGAAGAGGTTCAACCTGAAGCCCTACACGTCTTTCTCTGACTTCACTGGTAAGACCACATGTATTTAGAGTTTATAAATGCAGGCACTACAAAAGGCTTTGTATGGAATGGGGTCCTCTCTAAGCAAGCAGCTTAACGTCTGTTACACCATCACTTTTTAATTTTTTTAAGACCACATATTTCTATATATGCTCATGGGCAATTACACAGTGACAGAGTGATGCTGAGACTCTGATTTGTTACTTTAAAATGTATGCCAAACAAAAGCTAATCGTTGCAATGTTAAACAAGCCATACAACTCAATGCACAAGGATGACTTAACAATTGCCACTGAACATTTTATAAAAACACATTTACTTGAAGAACAGTGCAGATGCAAAGTTTGGTAACAGAATGCGTGCACAAACCGTCATTCTGTAATCAGACTTTGCATCTGTGCTGTTCTTGTGCAATGAGTTGTATAGTTTGCAAAGTTCAACAAACCAGAGTGACGGATTGTGCACTCATTCTGTTACCAAACTTTGCATCTGCACTGTTCTGTTCTGCAAGTAAATGTGTTTTCATAAAATGTTCAGTGGAAATTAAGTCACCCTTGTGCATTGAGTTGTATGGCTTGTTTAACTTTGCAACGATTGGTTTTTGTTTGGAATGCATTTTAAAGTGACATCAGAGACTCAGCATCACTCTATTAGTGTAATTGCCCTCATGCAAATAGAAAATATGGAAAATATCAACCTTCTCTCAAAGCAGCTGTCATTCAGCATACAGCATCATCCTGACATGGGTTAGCCTCTTAAGAAGCCAACTGCAGTCTGTGTGTTGTCCTCTCATCTCAAACCAGTCTTCTCTTTAACTTGATCACGTGTTTCTAATGAACTCTTTTACTCTTCTCTTCTGTATTGTATTTGTATTAATTTACTTTAAATGTACCCTATCTGTGTAGTTTGCTGCAACCGAATTGCCCTTCTGGGACTAAACAATAAATTGTCCCCAGGTGAGGAGGAGATAGCCAGGGAACTGGAGGAGCTCTATGGTGACATCGATGCGCTGGAGTTCTACCCCGCCATCATGCTGGAGAAGACACGACCCAACGCCATATTTGGTGAGAGCATGGTGGAGATGGGGGCTCCGTTCTCCCTGAAAGGCCTTCTGGGTAACCCCATCTGTTCCCCTGAATACTGGAAGCCCAGCACATTTGGAGGCCAGACAGGCTTTGATATAGTCAACTCAGCCTCGCTGGAGAGACTGGTGTGTCTGAACAGTAATTGGTGTCCGTACGTAGCCTTCAATGTCCCCCCAGCCTTGCAGGAGGAGCCGCCAAGGAAACAGTCCACTGAACTGTAAGCCATAGTGATTACTGTATCCATGGTTACGTTCGTTTTTTTGTATGGTCTTTCTGTAATGCCATTGTCCACCTATGATGCCTGTACTGTATACTATTACTATGTTTACAATGCATAGACTGCATTTATGAATCATTCCCATGTTGCTTATGTCCTGTGTACAGGTGACTGCCAAAATAAAGGAAACGCTTGAGTAAATGAGGAATACAAAGAATATGAAAAGCAGGTGCTTCCACACAGGTGTGGTTTCGGAGTTAATTAACCCCTTAAGGTTGATGTCCGCACCCCAGTGGAAATATAATTTGCATAATAAAACAATCCCCATAAAATCGGTCAATTTAAGCTACAGATATGTTTTTTTGTTGTATTGGATGAGTCTCAATCCACCGCATCTGTGACAGAGCTAGAGCGGTGTTTGTCAAACCATGATCAGTCTTCTCACATAATCCTCTGCAGTGTCTAAATGTTTTGACCTACTGTACAAACTATTATGACCCCTCTATGCAAAGGTGAGACTCTCACATTTTGCTTTAGGACGACCACTGGCCTCACGACTCGTCTGAAGGTCCCCCAGTACCAGTTGACAAAATGAACGGAAGTATATATGGAGACTGTATAGTGCCAAAAATAAGAGGTTAAATACTTTTTACAAATGTTTCCTGATCTTTCTTATCTCTCAGAAATAGGACAAACACTTCAGAACAAACTCCCTTTAGATTTCTTGGAGAGGACTAGCTGTTGTTCCATGTAGTGAATGTGTTATTCAATGCGTTTTTGTATTGGCTAATAGCAGTAAGGCACACTTTTTTTGCATCAAATTATATTTTTTATACAGTACCAGTCAAAATTTTGGACACACCTACTCTTTTTCATTGTTTTTACTATTTTCTACATTGTAGAATAATAGTGAAGACCTCAAAACTATGAAATAACTAATATGGAATCATGTAGTAACCAAAATAAGTTTTAAACAAATCAAAATATATATTATATTTGAGATTCTTCAATGTAGCCACCCTTTGCCTTGGTATTGGTATTTTATTAATATCCCCATTAGCTGTTGCAAAAGCAGCAGCTACTCTTCCTGGGGGCCACATGAAACATGAAAGGGCCTTGATGACAGCTTTGCACACTCTTGGCATTCTCTCAACGAGCTTCACCTGGAATGCTTTTCCAACAGTCTTGAAAGAGTTCCCACATATGTTGAGCACTTGTTGGCTGCTTTTCCTTCACTCTGCGATCCAACTCATCCCGAATGGGTTTTTCCTGGTTAAATAAAGGTTAAATGAATAAAAATACATCTCAATTGGGTTGAGGTCTGGTGATTGTGGAGGCCAGGTCATCTGATGCAGCGCTCATCACTCCTTGGCCAAATAGCCCTTGCACATCCTGGAGGTGTGTTTTTTTGAAAAACAAATGATTGTCCCATTAAGTGCAAACCAGATGGGATGGCATATCACTGCAGAATGCTGTGGTTGCCATGCTGGTTAAGTGTGCCTTGAATTCTAAATAAATCGCTGACAGTGTCATCAGCAAAGCACCCCAGCACCCCACCAGTCTAATGTCCATTGCTTGTGTTTCTTGGCCCAAGCAAGTCTCTTCTTCTTATTGGTGTCCTTCAGTAGTGGTTTCTTTGTAGCAATTTGACCATGAAGGCTTTGTTCATGCAGTCTCCTCTGAACAGTTGATGTGTCTATTACTTGAACTCTGAAGCATTTATTTGGGCTGCAATCTGAGGTGCAGTTAACTCTAATTTATCCTCTGCTGCAGCGGTAACTCTGGGTCTTCCTTTCCTGTGGTTGTCGTCATGAGAGCCAGTTTCATCATAGCGCTTGATGGTTTTTGCCACTGCACTTGAAATGTTCCAGATTGACTGGCCTTCATGTCTTAAAGTATTGATGGACTGTCATTTCTCTTTGCTTATTTGCGCTGTTCTTGCCATAACATGGACTTGGTCTTTCTGTATGCCAACCCACCTGGGTGGCAGGTAGCCTAGTGGTTAGAGCATTGGGATAGTAACTGAAAGGTTGCTGGATCAAATCACATCATCAGACAAACATCAAATGATGGAATTTCTCGTGGAAGAAAGGTGATCGCATCTAGGGCTGTGCGGTGACCGTATTATCGCCACACCGGCGGTCACGAGTCACGAAGGCAGTCAAATTCCACGTAACTGTTTAGTCACGGTAATTAGGCTTCTCCAAGCTCTGATGCTGCTGATGGTCATACCAAACTTGCTAACTGCCTGGTACTCAGAATTCTTGTATGTCTAATCACTCTGACATCAATGCAAATGTAATACATCTAATCAAACACTTCATGAGGGCCCATGAGCTCATGTTGCGCAACATTTCTATAGGCTATGCAATTGCATGAGAAAACAGTGATGGCTTCTTAAAAAGAGGATCCCCTCAGCTTTCTATAGGCTAGGCCTACTATATTTATTTCTCAACTTTCCTAATAAGCACATTGCTTGTCTTTACAACAGGAGTATATCCTACCTGGCTGGCATGAAAATGAACCACGGGAAGAGCGTCCTCCGTTCACTGTTTGAGTGCATAGATGAGATGTATTTTTTACCCTGCCCCTGTTTTGAGACAGGTGCATGATAATGGTCCATTCTAAATCAAAACAAATTTCACAAATACATGATTTAGTATGTGTAAAGAAAAGATGAAGTGAAGAATAGTCTGATGGGCGACTATTAAGCTATCACTTATGAATCATGTAAGGCAAGAAACGATGCCTTTTTTTGTGCAACGTTTTCGAATTAGTCACACACCTCATGTAGCCTAGCCCATAGGCCAAATGTTTAGAGGTTTGTATAACAAATAAAGTGGCAAAATTTCTTCTTAAAATTTAAGCACATTAATCCACTTTACATGGGGTGTAGAGCCTAACTGTCATACATAAGCAGTGCATGAGTTTCAAGTTTGGGGAAGATCATTTTCACCATAAATAACCACCTTTATAATAAAAGCATTACATGCATAATCGCACCCAGCTATCAGGGAGAAGGGCACAACGCCTCACTCCAGGCCAAGGGCACAAAGGCCACTGGATGCAAAAGGCATGGATTTTTTAGGGTGCATTACATTGTGCTTGTCAAATTGTGAATGAGAGACTGATGAAGTGCGTACAGCCTGTGCAAAAAAGAAAGCAGAGCTCATGCCTTTTTAAGCAAGTCGCATCATACAGCCTTACAATGTATTAAAAATCAAAACATAGCCAGCATTTTTAGAACAACTAAAGTTACATTAATAACTCTAAATTAAGCATATAGGAGTACCTATTTCTTTGTTAACCACTCAACACAGAATAGCCACGTCTGGCACTCCCTCAAATCATTTGGAGAAAATATAATTTATATTTTATTCAGCTTTGTTCAATTGTATTCTTCATACTATGAAATAAAAGAATGCCACGGAATTCTAAGAAAATCTTGTCTGCTAAATTAACTAGTGTAGACCACAGCCATTTGGCATAGCCAGATCAGGACCTAACAAAAGGACAACTCATAGTATGCTATTCTGTTCTTCTTAAATATACTACATTTTCTTCATGTCATGTTTCTTTAGACCTGTCCAAAATAAAGAATGGATTTATTGTGAAGGTGTAGGCTATATTACAAGGATTTAGTAGACTTTTTAAAATGTAGATGCTCCAAAGGTCTGCATCAGTGGCGTGTAGGCTATGTGTGGAAACCAGGTGATGCTAAATGTGTTTGTTAATTAGCGTTCAAATACCGTGAGACTGACCAGTTATTTGCTTGACAATCACCGGCTGATGAAATGTTGTGTCCTCCACAGCCCTATTTGCATGCCTCCAATAGAGTTCCAGACACTTGTAGAATCTATGCCAAGGCGCATTGAAGCAGTTCTGGTGGCTCGTGGTGGCCTAACGCCTTAAAGTGTTCATTTGTTTACCTGTACAGTTACCTGTATGTTGTCGTTTGAAAAGTAGCCTGGATACAAAACAAGGTCCAACTCATAAAATAATTATAGACAGGTTGTAAAAAAAAATGAAATTAGAAAGATGGTGCCGGAAGCAGAAGGCAGACATCTTGCGTGCCCCCAACCAATTGTGTTATTTTTTTGGTTTGTTTATCTGCGTTGTTTGTAACACATTTTTTTACTCTTTTTGTACATAATGTTGCCGCTACCATCTCTTATGACTGAAAATAACTTCTAGACAGGACTGCGATTACTCATCACGGACTAGCAGAATCCTTTTTCTTCTTTCACGACTCTGACGAGCCCGAGGTGGAGGATATACGGCTCCCTCGGGAACCGGCCCCGACCACAGTGATCTGCGTGAAGAGGAGGTGGAGAAAGAGAGGCCGGAGGGCAGGCTGCCTTCTAAGTCGGAGGCGATCGAATAAACTCCCACTTCCCTCAATTCGGCTAGAAAACATGCAATATTTGGACATCAAAATGGACGAGTTACTGGGAAGATTAAACTACCAACGGGACATTAAAAACTGTAACATCTTATGCTTCATGGAGTCGTGGCTGAACGACGACAACATCAACATACAGCTGGCTGGTTATACGATGTACCAGCAGGATAGAACAGCGGCGTCTGGTAAGACAAGGGACGGTGTCCTATGTATTTTTGTAAACAACAGCTGGTGCAAGATATCTAAGGAAGTCTTGAGCTATGTATTCGGCCATAAGCAAATCATGAAAACGCTCACCAAGAGGCGGCGCTACTAGTGGCCGGGGACTTGAATGCAAGGAAACTTAAATCAGTTTTACCAAATTTCTATCAGCATGTTAAATGTGCAACCAGAGGGAAAATAACTCTGGACCACCTATACTCCACACACAGAGATATATACAGAGATGTATATCCCTCGCCCTCCATTTGGCAAATCTGACCATAATTCCATCCTCCTGATTCCTGCTTACAAGTAAAAATTAAAGCAGGAAGCACCAGTGACTAGATTGATAACAAAGTGGTCAGATTAAGCATATGCTAAGCTACAGGACTGTTTTGCTAGCACAGACTGGAATATGTTCCGGGATTCCTCCAATGGCATTGAGTACACCACATCTGTCATTGGCTTCATCAATAAATGCATCGATGATGTCGTCCACACAGTGACCGTACGTACATACCCCAACCAGAAGCCATGGATTACAGACAGCATCCTCACTGAGCTAAAGGCTAGAGCTGCCGCTTTCAAGGAGCGGGACTGTAACCTGGAAGAAATCCCGCTATGCCCTTCGACGAACCATCAAACAGGCAAAGCATCAATACAGGACTAAGATCGAGTTGTACTACACCGGCTCTGACGCTTGTTGGATGTGGCAGTGCCTGCAAACCATTAGACTACAAAGGGAAACACAGCCGAGAGCTGCCCAGTGACATGATCCACTTTGAGGCAAATAACACTGAAACATGCATGAGAGCACCAGCTGTACCGGAAGACTGTGTGATCACGCTCTCCGCAGCCGATGTGAGTAAGACCTTTAGACAGGTCAACATTCACAAGGCCGCAGGGCCAGACGGATTACCAGGACGTGTACTCTGAGCATGCACTGACCAACTAGCAAGTGTCTTCACTGACATTTTCAACCACTCCCTGTCCGAGTCTGTAATACTAACATGTTTTAAGCAGACCACCATAGTGCCTGTGCCCAGGAACACTAAGGTAACCTGCCAAAATTACTACCGACCCGTAGCACTCACATCTGTAGCTATCAGGAAATCACGCACAGAACGAGCAGTATGGCTGGTGGCATTGTCATGCAGGAGGGTCATGTCAGGATGAACCTGCAGGAAGGGTACCACATGAGGGAAGAGGATGTCTTCCCTGTAACGCACGGCGTTGAGATTGCCTGCAATGACAACAAGCTCAGTCCGATGATGCTGTGACACACCGCCCCAGACCATGACGGACCCTCCACCTCTAAATCGATCCCGCTCCAGAGTACAGGCCTCGGTGTAACACTCTTTCCATCGACGATAAACGCGAATCCGACCATCACCCCATGTGAGACAAAACCGCGACTCGTAAGCGAAGAGCACTTTTTGCCAGTCCTGTCTGGTCCAGCGACGGTGGGTTTGTGCTCTTAGGCGACGTTGTTGCCGGTGATGTCTGGTGAGGACCTGCCTTACAACAGGCCTACAAGCCCTCAGTCCAGCCTCTCTTAGCCTATTGCGGACAGTCTGAGCACTGATGGAGGGATTGTGCGATCCTGGTGTAACTCGGGCAGTTGTTGCCATCCTGTACCTGTCCCGCAGGTGTGATGTTCGGATATACCGATCCTGTGCAGGTGTTGTTACACGTGGTCTGCTACTGTGAGGACGATCAGCTGTCCGTCCTGTCTCCTTGTAGTGCTGTCTTAGGCGCCTCACAGTATGGACATTGCAATTTATTGGCCACATCTGCAGTCCTCATGCATCCTTGCAGCATGCCTACGGCACGTTCACGCAGATGAGCAGGGACCCTGGGCATCTTTCTTTTGGTGTTTTTCAGAGTCAGTAGAAAGGCCTCTTTAGTGTCCTAAGTTTTCATAACTGTGACCTTAATTGCCTCCCGTCTGTAAGCTGTTAGTGTCTTAACGACCGTTCCACAGGTGCATGTTCATTAATTGTTTATGGTTCATTGAACAATCATGGGAAACTGTGTTAAAACCCTGTGAAGTTATTTGGATTTTTTTTTTTTTTTTTACATCTAGGTGAAGGGTATTTTGCAGACTGTTCCATGCAGTGGGGGGTCGGTGACATTTAAGAGGGAGGACAAAACATTTTCTTTATGAGCGTGGCCTTATTTCTATTAAAGTATACTGGATGACTATCATTCATATCCATTCACCCAGTTCAATGTAACATCAATAGGTTTAGGCTACTACATGATACTTGATTGTCCCTTTTCCCATCATGAGGTTGCTACAACCTAGCCTATGAATTAAAGTTTACAATGTAGGTGTACAGGTTGAGAGAGAAATTTGAGTAATCATGGTGACAGACAGTGACACATTCAATACCGCCTTGCACACTCTTGCCTGCATCTCGCTGATCTAGGGTGTAATCATTAGTGCAACAGTTGCAAACGAGAGTTATGTTTATCCCGATTTCGGTCTGTTTGCAAACACAGTTCACTTTCATGGCAGCCACCAACAAACAGCATGATCGTTTTGCTCATTGTATAATTCCTCTCACCTTTTCCCTTTGCTTGTGGATTTGATTGCACAACACATCTGCCTGTGACCAGGCGAAAACACCTTTGTATCATAACCGCTAACCGCTACACACAGCCTACATCTTTGTTACCGTATTAGCTAATGTCATAGTTAACATAGCTACCAGAAATAACTCAATTAACCCGCTACAATCATGAAGTAGATTGTACAATAAGCAAGCAGTTTAGCAGTTACACCAGCGGGCCCCAGTGGCAATAAATTAATAAAACCAAAAGCTTACCTTGGCTTGGAAGCGCTCCAGTGTTGGATAGCCATAGCCAGCTCTAGCTAAGTGAACGTGAAAAGAATTAAATATATCTCTTCATTATTAAAGAAATGAATTTGTTAAACTGTTCAACTATTGTCTTTCTCTCTCTTTGAGTCAACTACTCACCACATTTAATGCACTGCAGTGCTAGCTAGCTGTAGCTTATGCTTTCAGTTCTAGATTAATGTCAGTTCATGCTGCAAGATCTCTGATAGGTTGGAGGTAGTTCCCCGCAAGTTCTCATAATTACTGTGTAAGACTATGGAAGTGGGTAAGAACCATGCGCCTTCTAAGTTTTGTATTGAAGTCAACCAAACTAACTGTCCTCCGGCTACACCATGGTGCTACCATACAGAGTGCTGTTGAGGCTACTGTGAATCTTAATTGCAAACATTGTTTTAATCAATTATTTGCTGATGTGAATATATATTTTTTTTAGATGTTGCACTATTTCCATTTTTATGAAATTCACTGAGGAGGATGGTCCTCCTCTTCCTCCTCTGAGGAGCCTCCACTGGTTCCATGCCTCCGGTGCACAATAGGAAACTGCAGTCTTGCCTAGCTCAGTAACAGTCCTATGTATGAGAAAGTGGGATCCATCCAGAACCATCCACTCTGTAATAAGGTTTATTTGACATTGATTTAGGTCTACGTTACAGTAGTACATCCAAAGAGATCTAGCTATGATAATTGAGTAACAGTATTTTTGATATGATAACAGTATTTTTGCAGAAGCTACCAAACAAAAACCAATACAGCAGTATTATTTCCTTTTTTATTTTTGGTCATTGTTGAGTAAATAAAAATCCATTTGATACAGTACTTTAAAAAATACAAATAATCACAGTATGTGAATGTTAGAGCTGTGTCAAATAACTTTTAATATATTTTGTTGGCATTTTATCACCAAAGGTAATAAGTTCACAGATTTTATACACTGATATAAATATGTAAGATAAAAAGAAAAATTACATTAACTTTTGTTAGCAACAATTGATACTGGACATGTTATTGAAACCAATAAGATGAGAAATACAGGAAAAAAGGAAAATTCTACATTTTAACAGTAATTTATGAGTGATGAATTCATGGCAGTAGCAAAGTAAATTCATGAAAGTTATAGACATTTCACTGATCATAAAGTGAACTGATCCAGATAATGACATTTCAGGTCAGCTGGGTCTCAATTGGGACTTACAGTAAGTTAAGCCCTGTCGTCGTCTTCCTTTGGTTTCAGCACAGAAGTAACAGTCGGTTTATTTTGCAACAGAGAGAGGGTGTGGATTACCTGATTAGGAAGTGTAAAGTAACAAAGATTGCAATATTTTGTACACAGCTGTTTTCTCCTTGGCTTTTTCATTGTAGAATATGCAACTGGTAAAATGTATTTGACACAAATAAAGGAGTTTATAAAGTGTATATATAAATATAATGAGCTATATATTCAGTCAAGGCAGAGAAACATTGACATGTAAAAGAAGATTATGAAAGCAGTTATACATATTCAAATTTTTGCTTCCTATAAATGCATTATTTTAGGCCTCAAGCATCATTATGTAACTGACATTTGTAATACATAATGAAGCCATAATAATATACATGATCAATAATAATAATCTCATTACTTTTTTTAATGAAGGACAGAAACAGAATACATTGAAATTATGTAGTTGACACATTTGTAGCTGACTGTGGTACAGTATGTGTAGTGCATTTAGGATGTTGTCCTATAGTCCTCAGTGGACGGTTCCAACACAAACTCATTCTCCACACCAGCATCAGAACAAGGCAGAGGAAACAGGCTGATAAACACAGAGAGGAATGTTAAGACCACCAACAATCCATCCAAGCTGTCCAAAGTGGAGACTAATGACAACATCTGTGTTGGAACCAATTCTCCATCCGACATTCCTTCTATCTAGTTACTTACTCTGGCACATGCTGGGAGCCGATTGGTCATGCTCCTGACTGTGGGCCAATCGGGAGCTGAGCTGGGGCCCTGGAGCAGCAGCCACGGTAGCATTAACCTGTGTGGCGGCTGTCACGGTCGCCATGGCAGCGGTGGCTGACGCAAGAGCTGCTGGGTAGAAGTGAACATCAACGGCGACGGTGGTGAGGCCTAGGGAGATGCAGTGGGAGAGGAGGAGGGGGGCGTTACCGTGGGAGATGCTGATGCTGTGGCGGACAGGCGTGGCACAGGGCTCAGTGGTCTGGAGTGTCAGGGAGGAGCGCAGGCTTTCCTCATGCACAGGAGGAGGGGAGGGAGAGAGGGAGCGGGAAGGTGAAGGAGTGAGAGAGGGGGGCTCAGGGAGAAAGTCCTGGCCCTGGCATTGTCCGTATTCTCCTCCGCCCCCCCAGTCCTCCACACACTGCAGCTGGATGCTGGAGTGAGACAGGCTGCAGTCTTTCTCTTCATCCAGTAAGGGGTCAACCTGAGGTGGAGAGGATCCAGACAGCTGCTACTCCCGAATTTGTAATATCTTGGCATGGCAATGTGTGGGAAATGTTGGACATGATTTTACATACATACACACACACACACACACACACGAGCACACATGCACACACACGCACACACCACACACACACATATGCTGACCTGTGTGTCTTCGATGGGCTCAGGGTAGGTCTCTGCTATGACTGAGTGTTCTGGAGTGGGCGGGGGGCGGGGCTGTGTCTCCTGAGTCTCATCAGAGGCAGGGTCTATCATCACAGTGACTGGGCTGGGGGCAGGAGGCCCGGCGCGTGTATCTGACGTGTTAGGGCTTTGTTCAATCACAGCCACCAAATCATCATCCTCAAACGCCCTTTCAGAACCGAGGATACAAATACTGTACATTAGCCATTAGGGGAAGTACAGTCCTGTTTTCAACAGACTATCCTCAACAACAACAAGAACAACAAACACAATAATAGTGCCAACAACAATCACCTGTTCTCATAAGTCCTCCCAGTGGCCAGATGTTCAGCATGTCTGAAGGGGACTCCCAGGTTCCTGGTAACTGTGGAAGACAAGGCTAATGGGATTCAATAAGAAAAATTAATATAATGAACAAAGATATAAACGCAACATGCAACAGTTTCACCTTTACTGAGTTACAGTTAATAAAACCAAAACATCAAACAGGCAAAGCATCAATACAGGACTAAGATCGAATCGTACTACACCGGCTCCCAAGCTCGTCGGATGTGGCAGGGCTTGCAAACTATTAGAGACTACAAAGGGAAGCACAGCCGAGAGTTGCCCAGTGACACGAGCCTACCAGACAAGCTAAACTACTTCTATGCTCGCTTCGAGGCAAGTAACACTGAAACATGCATGAGAGCATCAGCTGTTCTGGACGACTGTGTGATCACGCTCTCTGCAGCCGATGTGAGTAAGACCTTTAAACAGGTCAACATTCACAAGGCCGCAAGGCCAAACGGATTACCAGAATGTGTACTCCGAGTATGCGCTGACCAACTGGCAAGTGTCTTCACTGACATGTTCAACCTCTCCCTGTCTGAGTCTGTAACACCAACATGTTTCAAGCAGACCACCATAGTCCCTGTGACCAGGAACACTAAGGTAACCTCCTAAATGACTACCGTAGCGCTCACATCTGTAGCCATGAAGTGCTTTGAAAGGCTGGTCATGGCTCACATCAACACCATTATCCCAGAAACCCTAGACCCACTCCAATTTGCATACCGCACCAACAGATCCACAGATGATGCAATCTCTATTGCACTCCACACTGCCCTTTCCCACCTGGACAAAAGGAACACCTGTGTGAGAATGCTATTAAAATTGACTACAGCTCAGCATTCAACACCACAGTGCCCTCCAAGCTCATCACTAAGCTAAGGACCCTGGGACTGAAAACCACCCTCTGCAACTGGATCCTGACTTACTGACGGGCCACCCCCAGGTGGTAAGGGTAGGTAACAACACATCCGCCATGCTGATCCTCAACACGGGGGCCCCTCACGGGTGCGTGCTCAGTACCCTCCTGAACTCCCTGTTCACTCATGACTGCACAGCCAGGCACGACTCCAACACCATCATTAAGTTTGCCGATGACACAACAGTGATAGGCCTGATCACCAACAACGACGTGACAGCCTATAGGGAGGAGGTCAGAGACCTGGCTGTGTGGTGCCAGGAGAACAACCTCTCCCACAACGTGATCAAGACAAAGGAGATGATTGTGGACTTCAGGAAAAGGAGGACCGAGCACACCCCCATTCTCATCGACAGGGCTGCCGTGGAGCAGGTTGAGAGCTTCAAGTTCCTTGGTGTCCACATCACCAACAAACTAACAAGGTCCAAGCACACCAAGACAGTCGTGAAGAGGGCACAATAAAACCTATTCCCCCTCAGGAGACTGAAAATATTTGGCAAGGGTCCTCAGATCCTCAAATGGTTCTACAGCTGCACCATCGAGAGCATCCTGACTGGTTGCATCACTGCCTGGTATTGCAACTGCTCGGCCTCCGACCACTAGGCACTACAGAGGGTAGTGCGTACAGCCCAGTACATCACTGGGGCCAAGCTTCCTGCCATCCAGGAACTCTATACTAGGCGGTGTCAGAGGAAGGCCCTAGAAATTGTCAAAGACTCCAGCCACCCTAGTCATATATTGTTCTCTCTGCTACCGCATGACAAGTTGTACCGGAGCGCCAAGTCTAGGTCCAAGAGGCTTCTAAACAGCTTCTATCGAACAATTTAAACTGCGTTGTTGGTTAGGGCTTGTAAGTAAGCATTTCACTCTAAGGTCTACACCTGTTGTATTTGGTGCATGTGACAAATAACATTTGATTTGATTTTTAATGAATCAGGTAATTTAAATAAATTAATTACGCCCTAATCTATGGATTTCACATGACTGGGCAGAGGCGCAGACGTGGGTGGGCCTGGGAGGGCATTGACCCACCCACTTGGGAGCCAGGCTCAACCATAGGGGAGCCAGGCCCCGCCAATCAGAATGAGTTTTTCACCTTAAAAGGGCTTTATTACAGACACAAATACTCCTCAGTTTCATCAGCTGTCCAGGTGGCTGGTCTCAGACAATTTTGAGACTGGTTGGCCAACCTGGTTGGTTTTGAGACTGGTTGGCCAAATTCTCTAAAACTACGTTGGAGGCGGCTTATAGTAGATAAATGAACATTAATTCTCTGGCAACAGCTCTAGTAGACATTCCTACATTCAGCATGCCAATTGCACCTGTGTAATGATCATGCTGTTTAATCATCTTCTTGATATGCCACACCTGTCAGGTGGATGCATTATCTTGGAAAAGGAGATATGCTCACTAACATGGATGTAAACAAATTTGCGCACAAAATTTGAGAGAAATACGCTTTTTGTGCATATGTAAATTTTTGGATATCTTTTATTTCAGCTCATGAAACATTGGAACAACACTTTGTATGTTGCGTTTAAAGTTTTGTTCAGTATATTTCCCTTTTTCTAACTCCATGCCCAGGGTTCAAATCACGTACAGAATCTTGCAATCTTTGGTTGTTAAGATTTTTTATGATTGTAGGGGTGCTCACATTTAATAGGCGGTGCCCTGTTTTTTTACGAGTGTCCTGCCCATGAGTAATTTGAACCATGAAAACAGTATGCTAAAAGATAGGCATTAGGGTTGAGATCCAGCAGAGATTGAGCTGGTCAGCCCACTGACCTCTAATAGCGGGGGCAGGCTCGTTCTTCTGGACCAGGGAGTAGAAGGCCATGGTGATGAAAATGAAGGCCAGAGACACGCCCACTCCCACCACGATGGGGATGTCATGTTTCTCCAGCACTGGGAGCCACACAGGAGGAGGCTTTACTCTGGGGGAGTGAGACAGAAAGCAAGAGAAAGATTGTATTTGCAGAACAATGGAACAATAGGTAAAAGACAGACTTTGGATATTAGGAGGTTCAGTTGTGATGTACATTTCTATTGCAACATTATCCAATCAAAACAATTAGGAGTAAAACAAACTCATGACCTCGTTGTGTAAATATGTTGGTCATTACAGCCAACAGAATAATACACCCACATGTATGTCGCAACTGTGCAAATATTTAAGCAAGATCAAAGGCTCTATTCAGTCTGTATTACTGAAGAGTTACAGATTCCACAACAGAAATGTAAACGTAATTACGATTGAGCCGAGATATGCAGCATTTACCGTGAATGCAGTCTCCGCTAAAGCAGGAAAATTGTCTGTAAAGCTAAACTTCCGCGATGCAAATTGAATAGAGCCCCAAGCGTGATAGCAGCCGTGGTGGTTGCAGAGTTTTATCTGGAGTCTTGTCAGCTGTTTAAGCCTGTGAGCCCCATGTAGAAAGTGGTAAATGATCTCGTAGATCCTGTTACAACCCATCAGATTCACAGAAAGCTACGTCTTGAAAGTTCATCCATTGATTAAGCCTTACTGTTGCATTCCCCCTATCCACCATTGTCCATATAGCACACAATCACTCAAAACTTTGAGTATTACAGTTGAAGTTGGAAGTTTACATACTTTCCATTAGGTTGGAGTCATTAAAACTTGTTTTTCAACCACTCCACAAATTTCTTGTTAACAAACTGTCTTGTTTTGCACGCTTTGTACAAAATAATAAAATGCAGTACTAAAGGATATTTCTAAACGCAGCTCTTTATTAGCTAGTTACTACAGGCATGTTCACGTATCTCCCATCATGATCAACCGACCATTCCCAACTTCCCGGGTTTTCTTAACCAATCATAGCACAGTATGATACAGCGGTAAGATGCATCCAATTACAATTCAGTATGTTTACACATATGAATATTACAAGTCGGTTTGGCAAGTCGGTTAGGACATCTACTTTGTGCATGACACAAGTAATTTTCCCAACAATTATTTCACTTATAATTCATTGTAATTCCAGTGTCTCAGAAGTTTACATACTAAATTGACAGTGCCTTTAAACAGCTTGGAAAATTCCAGAAAATGATGTCATGGCTTTAGAAGCTTCTGATAGGCTAATTGACATCATTTGAGTCAATTGGAGGTGTACCTGTGGATGTATTTCAAGGCCTACCTTCAAACTCAGTGCCTCTGTGCTTGACATCATGGAGAAATCAAAATAAATCAGCCAAGACCTCAGAAAAACAATTGTAGACCTCCACAAGTCTGGTTCATCCTTGGGAGCAATTTCCAAACGCCTGAAGGTACCACGTTCATCTGTACAAACAATAGTACGCAAGTATAAACACCATGGGACCACGCAGCCGTCATACCGCTCAAGAAGGAGACACGTTCTGTCTCCTAGAGATGAAAGCACTTCGGTGAGAAAAGTGCAAATCAATCCCAGAACAACAGCAAAGAACCTTGTGAAGATGCTAGAGGAAACATGTACAAAAGTATCTATATCCACAGTAAAATGAGTCCTACATCAACATAACCTGAAAGGCCACTCAGCAAGGAAGAAGCAACTGCTCCAAAACCGCCATAAAAAAGCCAGACAACGGTTTGCAACTGCACATGGGGACATGTGATTGGGGACACAAGATCGTACTTTTTGGAGAAATGTCCTCTGGTCTGATGAAACAAAAAGAGAACTGTTTGGCCATAATGACCATCGTTATGTTTGGAGGAAAAAGGGGGACGCTTGCAAGCCGAAGAACACCTTGTAAAGTACGTAAGTAAAAATACTGGAAAGTACTACTTAAGTCGTTTTTTGGGGGTATCTGTACCTTACTATTTATATTTTTGACTACTTTTTCTTTTACTTCACTACATTCCTAAAGAAAATTCTGTACTTTTTACTCCATACATTTTTCCTGACACTGAAAAGTGCTTGTTACATTTTTTATGATAAGCAGGACAGAAAAAAATTGTAATTCACACACAAGAGAACAGTCCAGTTCATCCCTACTGCCTCTGATTTGACGGACTTACTAAACATATGCTTTGCTTGTAAATTATGTCTGAGTGCTGGATCATGCCCCTGGCTATCCGTAAACTTAAAAAATAAGAAAATGGTGCTGCATGGTTTGCTTTATATAAGAAATTTGAAAAGATTTATACTTTTACTTTTGATACTTAAGTATATTTTAGCAACTACATTACTTTTGATACTTAAGTATATTTAAAACCAAATACTTTTAGACTTTTATTCATTTACTGGGTGACTTTCCCTTTTCTATTAAGGTATCTTTACTTGTACTCAAGTATGGCAAGTATGGATTTTTCCACCACTGGCAGATACAGTACACACTATCTATGCTGTAAGCAGACAGGACTGGGATGATTTCAAAATAAAAGTCAACTCCGTCTCCCGCCTCTTGCCACTGTACCGCATGGTGCCCTACCTGGGGTCCTCACTGGTCCTGATGGGGGACTGAGAAGTGTTCCTCTTCAGCCACTCTGTGGGCTCTGTGTCATTGTGCCTGGTTGGTTTGGCTGGATGAACTGGCTTAGTGGGCTGACTCATGTTCTGCTGCAGGAGGTCTGTGGTGGAAGTCCGTGGGGCGCTAGGGCCCTTGGGGTCAGGGGTGGGGGGTATGGTGCTCAGGTCTGGAGGGTGTGTGATTGAGACTGAAGGCTGGGTCAGGAGATGTGTAGGCTGGGTTTGATGAGGTTCAGGCTGGGTTTGTGTAGGTTCAGGCTGGGCTTGTGTAGGTTCAGGCTGGGTTTGTGTAGGTTCAGGCTGGGTTTGTGTAAGTTCAGGCTGGGTTTGTGTAGGTTCATGTTTGGCTTGTATAGGTTCAGGCTGGGTTTGTGTAGGTTTAGGCTGGGTTTGTGTAGGTTCAGGCTGGGTTTGTGTAGATTCAGGATGAGTTTGTGTAGGTTTAGGCTGGGTTTGTGTAGGTTCAGGCTGGGTTTGTGTAGGTTCAGGTTGGGTTTGTGTAGGTTCAGGTTGGGCTTCTGTAGGTTCAGGCTGGGTTTGTGTAGGTTTTGGCTGGGTTTGTGTAGGTTCAGGCTGGGTTTGTGTAGGTTCAGGCTGGGTTTGTGTGGGTTCAGGCTGAGTTTGTGTAGGTTCAGGCTGGGTTTGTGTAGGTTGAGGTTGGGTTTGTGTAGGTTGAGGCTGGGTTTGTGTAAATTGGTCAGTGCCTTGATGCTGGATATGCATGACTGATGGCTGGTTGTGGGTGCTTTGGGATAAGGACTGTGTTAATTGAGATTGGCTATGTGGGACTAAAACCTGGCGCTGTGTCACTGGGGGTGGATTGTGTACTAATGTTGGCAGGGTATGTATTATTGTAAGCTGGGTGAGTGAGAGGACTCTATGAGTTACTGAAGGCTGGATTAGTAGGTCTAAGGGTTGATTTAGAGGTGGATGTGGGGGTTGTAGTACTGGAAGCTGGATCTGTGTGATTGTGGGCTGGGTTGGTTTGGCCGAGGCCTGGTCCAAAGGGAGCTGAGAGTGAAGGTCAGGTAATACCAGCAACCCTGTCTGTCCTCCGCTGAGACCTGCTAGTCCTAAAGCTGTCTTCTTGAGAGACGAGAGCAGTTGTAAAGTGTCTGGGGTAGACACTTGGGTGATGTCGTTGCTCAAGTCTCTTTGAGATGCTTGGACTGAAACTAGAAAATAATGAAATGAGTGGTGTCAAACAAAACAATGCATGCTAGTCTAAAAACAAGAATACCACTGCTTCCTGTGGGTTTCTAGGCACAATAGTCAAACACTTTGGCATATTTTTCAGTGGTATATTCTCTAAGTACAAAACTCTAAACTGATAACACTTGTAATGTCCCAAACCTTAACTGTTAAATGAACCATTCGGAATTAATGCCTAAACAATGTGGGGTGCAGCTGTAGCAGGATGAGAAACCCAGTGTCCAAAACACCTCGAAACGTTTGGAGCAACTTCAAAATTTGACGTTTGGAGAAATGTTGACAAACGTCAGAATCTGAAGGCAAATTAGTCAAACCGTGAGATCTTGTTGATCAGAAATAGGGGTATTGTAAAGCAGTTGGCTACTGTAAAAATATAGCACAGTGCTGTATGCAATTTCTGCCTCATGCAACATTGTACAAGACCACCTTTTCTTCATGACTTGTCAACTTATACAGTATCGCCTGTCTCTCAGCTTACAATATATCAATGAAATTCAGATAATGAGGGGAATATATTGTTTTTTATAAACCGGGTGGTTCAATCCCTGAATGCTGATTGTCTGAACGTCATGGTATAATAGGACATATACTGTACCACAGGTATGACAAAAAATGTTTTGTTGTTAACCAGTTTATAATAGCAATAAGGCACCTCGGGTTTTGTGGTATATGGCCAATATAAGACGGCTAAGTGTTGTATCCAGGCAATCTGCTTGCGTTGTGCCTAAGAACAGCCCTTAGCCGTAGTATATTGTCTATATTGTTTAAATATACTGTACAACCCAGGTATTTCAACAGTGCATTGTACACTACACTATAATTCCAAATGGTAGCACATGGTGAGAATTTCCACTTTAGAGCCTGGCTGATGGGAAATGATGATGTAGTATTTACAGCCACATCCATATATGATTTGGTTTTATCTTTCAACATAAAATGATGTCAAATTGATACATTTATTAGGTAAAAAAATATAAATGTACGGCTGAATGAATTCTGCTCTGTTTCAGAGAATTCTACAAGAGAATGTCAGGCCATCTGTCCGTGAGCTGCAGCTGGGTCATGCAGCAAGTCAATGATGGCAAACACACAAGCAAGTCTACATCAGAATGGCTGAAATTGTGGTAGGACTGTGAGTAGGTAGGACTGGGGTCTGAAAGGAGAGTTCAGAGCTTCTGTTCTTTTCTATAACCTGTAAGGAACACAATCTATGATCTATACTTGGTAGGGGCGGCAGGTAGCCTAGTGGTTAGAGCGTTGGACTTGTAACCGGAGGGCTGCAAGTTCAAATCCCCGAGCTGACAAGGTAAAAATCTGTCGTTCTGCCCCTGAACAAGGCAGTTAACCCACTGTTCCCCGGGCGCCGAAGGCGTGGATGTCGATTAAAGGCAGCCCCGCACCTCTCTGATTCAGAGGGGTTGGGTTAAATCTGGAAGACACATTTCGGTTGAAGGCATTCGGTTGTACAACTGACTAATAATGGTGACTTTGACTTTGACTTTGTAGGTTTCTCACTTATGGGTGGCACAATTTGGGATATGGGAGATGGGAATGTGCAGGGAATATACAAATTAAATACTGTAGTATTTACTATAGTATTTTACAGTAATCTCCAAAATTCTACACTAAGTACTACACATGATTGAGGGCTACTACAGTGTGTAGTATAGTATAGTACAGTTTACTACAGAATTCTATAGTAAGTATTGTTGTATTCTATAGTAAACTGTAGTATTTTTTATGTGGGAGTGATTGGAAAAAAACTGTAAGTTGGCTGTATAAAGTTTTCTCTCAAAGAGTGTTCTAAATCTAAAGCATGCATATTCCATAACATAACACATTACAATATTGTCTCAGCCTAAATACTGAAAATGGTAGTTAGTACAAGGATTCGCATGCATAGCATACTATGATTTAAGTTTTGGGCTATACACACCTGTGCTTCCTGCCTGTAATTGGGTCATCTCCGAACGCTGAGCTAGACTCAGGACATTACTGGACGGGGGAGTTCTCTGCTCTGCTTCAGTGTTTGGAACCTGCAATTTGTGGAAAGATGTTTGTCAGATTCATGAAATATGGCATTGTCAGAAACGCATACCAACTGAACCACTGAAAGCCGTTAGAAATAAACACACAACTGGAGAGAGCAACAAAGATGTGACTCATGATGATCAACAGTGGTAAACAATTCAGCGAACAAGCGTTAGAGACGTTCACATCAACCTCATTATTACTCACTGCAGACACAATCTGTCTATGCTGCTTGTCTCTAACAGCCGGGTCATCTTCAGCTTTAGATAGAGGAGATAATGATGAGCATAGATAGGTTGACAGTGTGTGTGTTTTCTACTGTAGATATCATAAAGACATGGTTAATACCAGAGATGGTGAGGGTGGCTCTTCTCTGCTGTCGTCCCGCTCTGTTCTCAGCGGCACAGTGGTAGTCCCCTGCGTCAGACAACTGAACACTGGAGATGTGCAGAGCCCCCTCATCTGCACACACACATGAAAGCCCAAAGTCACACATTCACCAAACACTTCATGAACATTGCAACATCCCTTTATATGCAGGTCCAAAAATAACCCCTAGTCTATAGCACATTCTCTTAACCAATATTGCAGAAGATGTTCAGACCATTGAAAAGCTAAGGAGAGCTTCACCATGTTGTTTTCTCTAATCTGACCTCTTCTACTTAAGTAGAAAGGGCTTTGCCTCTATAGAAGTAGAAAGGGCTTTGCCTCTATAGAAGTAGAAAGGGCTTTGCCTCTGCAACAGGGTTGGTTATGTTTCCACTTGCCTCTAAAGAAAGGTGTATTTAATGTTCAAGCATTCTTATTGGTTGGTTCAACTCTGATGACAATAAGGCGTGTTGTGATTGGCCCCACTCGCAGATACGGGGAGATCGCGAACCTCAGGTCTCCCCAGTATGAAAATGTGATGCAAGGGGTAGGTCACGTTCTGAATACTGTTTTCTATATTCTATTTTACAATGTCTACAAGTTTGCTGTACATTACTGATTTATACATGTGTGGGTATATGGTACCTGTTAGGGATTGAGTGGCTTTCTGGGATGTGCTTTGGCATATGATTTCTGTAAATAAGTGTGTTAGTTAGCATGCACCAATGTAATGGTCACATAAGTCCACTGCTAACACAGTTGTTTTCACGCTACAGATTTTACAGCCATCGACATCGTTAAGCCCTGCACCCTGCACAACTAACGTGCTGTTTCCTATTTAACAACAGAAATAAATCATGCTCAACTGGGACCCCTGGCTGGGGTGATTTATTTGGACAAAACACAACACAAGGAGAGTACAATTTACATCTGGTACACCTCTATAGAAGTAGAAAGGGCTTTGCCTCTATATAAGTAGAAAGGGCTTTGTCTCTATAGAAGTAGAAAGGGCTTTGCCTCTATATAAGTAGAAAGGGCTTTGTCTCTATAGAAGTAGAAAGGGCTTTGCCTCTATAGGGGAATGTGCTCGTTTTTCTTTCTTAGCAGGTGTACGTTTTAAATGTGACTGGCTCACCATCTACATGCCTCTCCAGGGTTGGGGTGATGGAGGTCTGAGAGTGTCCTCTGGTCCAGGTATACCTGATGGGGAGGTCCCCCACTGCTCTGCATGGCAGGACCACAGATGACCCTTCTGAGCTGCTCACTGCCCCAACGAAGGACACAATGATGGGGCTCACTGAGCCAGAGAGAGGGGGGAGGGGGAGAGTGCACCACATCAGACAATCCTTATCATCGTCTCAGTACATTAATTCAGGTAATAAACACCTTAATCACACGCCTGAGCTGTACTTCCAGGTAATGTTGATCAAGTTAACTTTGTTGTCCATACCTGGGATAAAGGCCAATATATTCAGCATGATCAAACTTCGCCCAAGTTTTTTTTACTTCATCAATTATACTGAACAAAAGTATAAACGCAGCATGCAACAATTGTAATAATTTTACTGAGTTACAGTTCATATGAGGAAATCAGTCAATTGAAATAAATTCATTAGGCCCTAATCTATGGATTTCACGACTGGGAATACAGAAATGCATCTGTTGATCACAGATACAGTACCTTAAATAAAATGGGCCTCACAATGGGCCGTTACGGTATTTTTGTGCATTCAAATTGGCATCGATGAAATGCAAATGTGATCGTTTTGGATGCCAGCAACATATTAATTTTCCCACACACTCCAAAGGACATACTCTGGATTTAATCTGCTGCTCTGGTGTCACCCCTTCTGACCTTACAGCTGTTGAACTCCCCATAACTGACAATTTCTTCCTCTCATTTACAGTGGAACTCACTCTCTCCATCTCTAAAATATCACGCCTCATTTCATTTCGGAATATAAAGAATATCAATCTCGCCACACTCACTTCAAGTATCCACTTCTTCTGCCTCCCTGACACTCACAATCTATCCACCTCCGTTAAAAACCCGATCTGTTTCTTTTTCTGTCTCCGCCCCTTGGTTCACCCCAATCTTCGTCTCTTGAAAGCCAAAGGTCGGCAACTTGAACGTCTCTATAGAAAAACTGGTCTCACTATTCACAAAGAAATGTACAATAACCACATCTTACATTATAAGGACTCTGTTGCTAGCACTAAAACCCACTATTACTCCAGTATAATCATTGCTAATAAAGGAAACTCCTAGTCACTGTTTTCCCTACTTAACAATATCACCCAACCCCAGAACTTTCTCCCCCCTCACTTGTATACAACCTCCTTCTGCAACTCTATTATGTCATTTTTTACTGATGTCATTGTCATTTTTTTATACATTATGTCATTTTTTTTACTCGACTTTCACCCATTGACAAATTCATTTTCTTCCTTCCAGCTACCCGCTATTTCAGAAATCACAGAACTTATCAGGAAATCAAAGCCTTCCACTTGTCAACTTGACCCCTTTCCCACACAACTTGTTAAAGCCTGCCTTTCCTCCCTGGTTCCCCTCATTTCTGCTATCATCCACTCCTCTCTCACTACTGGAACTGTTCCTACATCTTTCAAAACTGCTGCTATTACCCCAATTTAAAAAAAAAATGGTGCGGATCCCTCCGACTTCAACAACTTCCGTCCTGTATCCAATTTACCATTCATTTCCAAAATTCTTGAAAAAACTGTTTCCTCTCAACTCCATTCTCATCTATCCCACAATAACTTGTATGAACAGTTCCAGTCCGGTTTCCGTCCACTTCATAGCACCGAAACAGCACTTATCAAAATCACCAATGACCTCCTTATGGCAGCTGATTCTGGACTTCTTACCATCCTCATCCTCCTCGATCTGAGTGCAGCCTTTGATACCATCAGTCACACCGTCCTCCTCAACAGGTTATCTTCCATCGGCATTAGCCACACTCCGTTAGACTGGTTCACATCTTATCTCTCTCTGGCCGCACTCAGTTCATTCAACTTAAATCTTTTAAATCCAGTCCCTCCGCCGTCACTTTTGGTGGGCCCCTACTTTTCATCATTTATCTCCTGCCCCTGGGCAATATCTTCCGCAAATTCAATATTCAATTCCACTGTTATGCTGATGACACCCAGCCCTACTTTTCGACCAAACCCTCGTCCACTCTCCCGCCCACCTCCATTACTGACTGCATCTCAGAAATAAAAATCTGGTTTTCCCAAAACTTCCTCAAATTAAACAGTAATAAAACTGAGGTTCTCCTTATTGGCACTAAATCTACTTTATCCAAAACTGACAGTTTTTCTCTTAATATTGATAACTCCTCCGTTTCACCCTCCCCACAGGTTAAGAGTCTGGGTGTCATCCTTGACAGCACATTATCTTTTCAATCGCACATTAATAACATTACACGGTCTGCCTATTTCCATCTACGAAACATCAATCGACTCCGTCCCTCCCTTACCCCCCATACTGCCGCCATCCTTGTCCACAGTCTCGTCACTTCCCGTTTGGACTACTGCAACTCTCTCCTTTTTTTGGCGTCCCTCATAAATCCCTCCATAAACTTCAACTGGTCCAGAATTCAGCTGCCCGCATCATTACTCGAACCCCCTCCATTCATCACCTCACTCCTGTTCTCCAACAGCTTCACTGGCTCCCTGTCCAGTTCCGTATCCAATTCAAAGTTCTTCTGTTAACATTCAAGTCCATCCATAAACTCACCCCCCCATATTTGTCTGATCTCCTCCAGGGTCCAACTTCCACCCGCTCCCTTAGATCCTCTTCCTCCATACACCTGTCTGTCCCCCCCGCCCGTCTCACCACTATGGGGAGCAGAGCATTCAGCCGCTCTGCTCCCCGTCTCTGGAACTCATTACCATCCCAACTCAGAAACATCGATTCATTTTCCCATTTCAAATCACAACTCAAAACACACCTGTTTAAAACTGCTTATCTCACTTGACGTCAATTGCTCTGCTTCTTTTGTTGTTTTTAATGCTGTTCTATGCTTTTAAATGTCTTATGTTTCCCTGTACGGTGTCCTTGAGTGTCGAGAAAGGCGCCTTAAATAAAATGTATTATTATTATTATCGTTGCCCGTAGCTTATGCATGCCCATACCATAACCCCACTGCCACCATGGGGCACTCTGGTCACAACGTTGACATTAACATTCAATTATCTGGCAACAGCTCTGGTGGACATTCCTGGAGTCAGCATGCCAATTGCACACTCCCCTCAAAACTTGAGATATCTGTGACATTGTGTTGTGTGACAAAACTGCACATTTAAGAGTGGCCTTTGATTGTTCCCAGCATAAGGTGCACCTGTGTAATGATCATGCTGTTTAATCAGATTCTTGTTATGCCACACCTGTCAGGTGGATGGATTATCTTGTCAAAAGAGAAATTGCCACCAACAGAGATGTAAACAAATTTGTGCACACAATTTGAGAGAACATGTCAGCTCATGAAACATGGGACCAACACTTTACATGTTGTGTTTTTATTTTTATTCATTGTACATATGGTAATGATTTTAGTCACTTTCTGTTAGAGTTAGGATACACACGTTTGTCCACCACTGGTCTTTGCCACCCTGATGATGGCTGTAGCCAAAACACGTGTTTTGTTTATTAAAACAACAAAGACATTTACATTTTTCCACTACATTAGAGTGCCTTGATTACTTCTGGAAGTTTGTTTTGCACAAAGGCTTTTCAGGCATCGTTCACTATCCAGCATCAGCTTCTTTGTGTTCTACAGTATTTCATTCCATGATCAAAGAGCACATCATGGATTAACTATCAACCAAAGAAGAACTCCTCTCCTGTGTCTCTACATTAGTCTGCTCTATTTGGCATGCAGACATGCATGATCCACGCAGTACTATAGTTTAACATCAAACAGAATGTGTGTACTGTACTGGGTGAGGGAAATTACCAGCGACACGTAAAGTAGCTGTGCTCCGGTCATGCCCCACAGTGTTAGAGGCTGCACAGGTGTAAGTGCCCTCATCATAGCTCCTGACAGACAGGATGTAGAGGGTAGCGTTTCTCACCCTGAGAATAGAGAAGCTGGTTGGTCATTATCACAGCAACGGAAGTGGTCTCCTGTCCTTGTCAAGCTAAAGGTTCCTGACAAAAGACTGGTTGATGACGTCAAAAATGATTTCTAGTGTACAGTAAAGCTAAAACCTCGCAGAACCACTTCTGTTACACTGAACGTACCCCACAGCGATCTTTCCACCAGTCTGCATAGAGCGTCCCTGTTTGGACCAGACAATGGAGGGGAGGGGATGTCCCCAAACTTGGCAGTGGAACACCACCTGGGCCCCCACAGGGGCCATCACCACTGGGGGCCACAGCCTCACCGAGGGAGGGGCTGGCAGGACAATAGGGGATCAGGGGAAGGAGGAAGAGTAGGCTGAGCTTCTTACTTCTGTACAAATATATCTCAGACAATGGACTGTTTCAGATGATGATTGCAATTGTATATGCGTACTGAATGTAAACATGCTTTATCAATATATCCTATACAGACACAGAATATAATATCTCCGATACAGACACAAGGCTAGTGAATAATAAGCCTACATCATGTGTGATGTCTTACCGAGAACGGTCAGTCTGGCTGTTCTAGAGGTCACAGATCTGTACAGGTGGACGTTGGACGCTCTGCAGAAGTACACTCCCCTGTCTGTGTCATGGGCACTGGAGAAACAAGCAGTTAAATACGACTTACACTGGCTGTTACAGGATGACTACCATCATACAATACATTAACATAGTCTTACACACACAAACACACATGCAAGTATGCATGCACATTGCGCACACGCACACACACACACACACACACACACACCTGTGGAAGATGAGGTCTCCATTAGGCCCAACAGCGAAGTGTGTCTTGGGAGTGAGGAGGCGGTTGTTCTTGAACCAGGACACCGTGGCTGGAGGCCTGCTGTAGGGGGATCTGCAGACCAGAGTAACAGAGTCTCCCATCCTCACTGTCTGGTTGGTGGGCTGCAGGACAAAGCTCCAATCCATCTCTGTGGAGAGGGAGAGAGGTACTGTATGTCAGTTAAGGTGATAGTATTGATATTTAGGTTGGAATATTAACAACCAGAGCATGGTATACAGTACCTGCTCGGAGGAGATAGGCAGTCTGAGATCTGACAGTCTCCCTCTCATTCCTGGCCTCACAGTGGTAGGAACCCTCATCTTCCTCAGACACATTCCTGGGAATGAGGAGCACAGATGCTTTTTATATTGGATTTAAAGATGAAAAAAAAAATGATAATGTCATAATGTCCTCAAGAGCTCCTCACTTGAACACAAGCAGCTGTCCCTTGTTCTGCAAACTCAAGCCGGAGCTGTTCACCAGGAGATGGCTGTCTTTGAACCATTGCACTGTGGGAGCTGGGAAGCCTCGGGCAGCACAGCACATGGAGACCTCTGTCTCCATGGCGATGGTGAGGTTGTCAGGGCCCTGAGTGATCTGCAGCCCTGTAGGGACTCCTGCAGAGCAATAGATACAGTACATGTGTGTGTATGTGTGTGTGTGTGTGGAGAGGACTTCCTGTGTGTAATGTTCAACAGATAAACATGGGGGTGTGTCTCAACACTCTACAGTGGCTTCCTGTCAGTGTTGGGGAAGCTACTCTGAAATATAGTTTACCAAGCTACCACCTATTTCACACTGAAAGAAGTTAAGCTACACTTAAACTGCCCTTAAGAAAAATATAGCTTACTTCACTAAAGTTACTTTGAAAAAGTAGTTCACTACAACCAACTACTTGGTGAAAAATGATCATATGTAAATGTCACAGACCACAAAATTCATGAACAGATACTTTGGTGTCATAATGTTAACCGAATGTATAATTTAGCCTATTAAATCACAAACACAGTGTTTCAACTGAGAATTAGGCAGTAGTGTGTAGTTCCAGCAGGAATGAACTTCAAGTTTGTCCCTGGTTCCCACAGACACAGTAGTATTTTTTCTGAGCCTGTACGGAAACTGTAGGATGTGAAATCCCAAACCACTTGAAGCTGGGATGTCCCTCCTACCATTTCATTCGCTCTTCTGAATGTCCATCAACTCCTGGCTAAACCCTACATCACAGACACGGACAAAGCACATGCCTGAAATCATTACATCGTAGCTCAGCAGGATAGAGTGGTTTAATCACAGAAGCACATTCAAAGATTGATTTATTAGCCAATAAACCGTAAAAAAGTTAACAAAAAGAACAAGTTCCTAACGAGTTCAGCAAGCCAAGCTAGAGCTCTGTGAGATGTTCACAGTGATCAAGAGCGACCTTTAGAAAATATGTAAATGTTCTCTAACACTAAACATACAAATATGCACTATACAGTTATAAGGAAGGTGAAATCTTATAGTTAGTCATTTTATAATTTGATTATGCTATATTTAGAAAGCATATAAGTCATTTCAAGCCTTATTCATGCAGTTTAGTTGGATAGGAGATATATCATAGAAAATATTTTAGATTTGTAGCATATTTCTACTGTGTACTTGAGCTTCTATCCTAAAAAGTGACTACACCTCAGTATATAAACATTTTCTCCAGAAAGGTGAGATTTTAATCTTTCTTTGAGTATGCAGCATTACTAGTTATTGTTTATGGCCCTCTCATGATAAATAATTACTTTTGGGGATTACTTAGATGACATAAGTTACATTTAACTGGTTAAGGTGCAGGGAGTCAGTGCAAGAGACTGTTGTTGTGCCGACGGTCAGTCCATGTTCAAGAGTTCAGTAGTCTGATGGCTTGTAGGTAAAAACTGTCTCTGAGCCTGGAGGTACGGGACCCGATGCTCTGGTACCGTATGCCAGACGGTAACAGAGTGAATAGTCCGTGGCTGGGGTGATCAAGGTCCTTTGAGGTCTCGATGGGAGCTCTCGATGATTCTGCGGAAGAATTTGGAGAGCTGTCTGAGAAAGTAGAGGTGCTGTTGCGCATCCTTGACCAGGGTGGTGGTGTTGTCAATCCATGTGATCTGCTCGTGATGTGTATGCCGAGGAACCTGAAGCTGTCAGCTCTCTGACCTCCTCCCTGTAGGCGGACTCCTTGTCAGTGATGAGGACTACAACTGTGGTGTCGTCCGCAAACTTGAAGATGGAGTTGGGGTTGTGCTTCACCACGCAGTACAGCAGATATACAGTGCCTTCGGAAATTATTAACCCCTTGACTTGTTCCACATGTTGTTGTGTTACAGCCTGTTTTTAGACATTTGTACATATTAATTAAAAATGAAAAGTTGAAATGTCTTGAGTCAATAAGTATTCAAACCCTTTGTTATGGCAAGCCTAAATAACTTCAGGAGTAAAAATGTGCTTAGCAAGTCACATAATAAGTTGCATGGACTCTGTGTGCAATAATATTCTTTAACATGATTTATGAATGACTACTTCGTCTCTGTACCCCACTCAAGCAGTGAATATCAAACACAGATTCAACCACAAAGACCAGGGAGTTTTTCAAATGACACGTGAAGAAGGGCACCTACTGGTAGACCGGTAAAAAAAAATTATATGCCTTTGAGAATGGTAAAATTATTAATTACACTTTGGACGGTGCATCAATACACCCAGTCACTACAAAGATACAGGCGTCCTTCCTAACTCAGTTGCCGGAGAGGAAGGAAAACAGGGATTTCACCATGAGGCAAATTGTGAAAAAAAGACTAGAGTCGATGTCCACGCCCCCATGGAAATCGAATTAGCATAATAAAACAATCCCCATGTCAGTTTAAGCTAGAGATGTGTTTGTATTGGATGCGTCTCAATCCCCCGCATCCACCGATATTGCAGGCTCAGAAACTGTTTTTACCTACAAGCCATCTGCGGTGAAAGGTGACAGAGCAAGAGCGGTGTTTGCCAGCATGTTAACCCTAGCAAGGCTGCCGGCCCAGACGGCTTCCCTAGCCGCGTCCTCATAGCATGCGCAGACCAGCGGGCTGGAGTGTTTACGGACATATTCAATCTCTCCTTATCCCAGTCTGCTGTCCCCACTTGCTTCAAATGTCCACCATTGTTCCTGTACCCAAGAAAGCAAAGGTAACTGAACTAAATGACTATTGCCCGTAGCACTCACCTGTCATCATGAAGAGCTTTGAGAGGCTAGTTAAGGATCATATCACCTCTACCTTACCTGACACACTAGACCCTCCTCAATTTGCTTCCGCCCCAATATATCCACATACGATGCAATCACTATTGCTGTCACGATCTTCATAATGGACAGACCAAGACGCATCGATGCTTCCAGTATACATATTTAATATGAACGTACCGGGTAAACAACAAACAGAAAGTAACGAAGATAGTGAACGTAACTAAAACACAAAGACAAGCTATGCTCAAACAATAACCCACGAACCTAGAGTGAAAACTACAAACATATATATGGTTCCCAATTAGAGACAACGACACACAGCTGCCTCTAATTGGGAACCATACCCCCCAACATAGATCTATGACACCTAGAACTGACAAACCCTACACCAAAACGAAACCAAAACGCTCCAGCCTGTCATCTCAGGCCTGGGCGTTACAATTGCACTGCACACTGCCCTATCCCACCTGGCCAAGGGGAATACCTATGTAAGAATGCTGTTCATTGATTATAGCTCAGCCTTCAACACCATAGTACCCTGAAAGCTCATCATCAAGCTCGGGGCCCTGGGTCTGAACCCCGCCCTGTACAACTGGGTCCTGGACATCCTGATGGTCCGCCCCCCAGGAGGTAAAGGTAGGAAACAACACCTCCACTTCACTGATCCACAACACAGGGCCCCACAAGGCTGCGTACTCAGCCCCCTCCTATACTCTTTGTTCACCGATAACTACGTGGTCACACATGCCTCCAACTCAATCATCAAGTTTGCAGACGACACAACCATTGTAGCCCTGAATACCAACAATGACGAGACAGACTACAGGGAGGAGGTGAGGGACCTGGGAGTCTGGTGCCAGGGAAATAACCTCTCCTTCAACGTCAACAAAACGAAGGAGCTGATCGTGGACTTCAGGAATAAGCAGAGGGAGCACGCCCCTATCCACATTGATGGGAACGCAGTGGAGAAGGTGGAAAGCTTCAAGTTCCTTGACGTACACATCACTGACGATCTGAAATGGTCCACCCACACAGACAGTGTGGTGAAGAAGGCGCAAACAGCACCTCTTCAACCTCAGGAGGCTGAAGAAAATTGGCTTGGCCCCTAAGACTCTCACAAAATTTGACAGATGCACCTTTGAGAGTATCCTATCTGGCTGTATCGCCGCCTGCTACGGCAACAGCACTACACGCAAACCGCAGCGCTCTCCAGAGGGTGGTCTGCCCAACGCATTACCGGGGGCACACTGCCTGCCCTCCAAGACACCTACAGCACCCGATGTCACAGGAAGGCCAAAAAGATCATCAAGGACATCAACCACCAGAGCCACAGCCTGGTGCATCAAAGCTGGGACTGAGAGACTGAAAAAGAGCTTCTATCTCAAGTCCATCAGACTGTTAAATAGCTATCACTAGCCGGCTACCACCCGGTTATCCAACCCTGCACCTTAGAGGCTGCTGCCCTATAGACATATACATTGAATCACTGGTCACTTTAATAAGGGAACACTAGTCACTTTAATAATGTTTACATACTTTATTACAAGCATTTCACTACACATGCAATAACATCTGCTAAATATGTGCATGTGACCAATAAAATTAGATTTGACCATGAGACATCCCGAAAATCGGCCTTCTCACGAAATTACCTGTAGCGTCCAAACGGTTTAGCCTACAAACTATTCTGGCCTACAAATTACCACTCTATGAAACGATGAGACTCTCGCGAACACGATGGTGTTTGTTTTGTTCTACGACCCAAACAAGCATCTTGGGACTCGTCTGAAGTCGGTACCGCCGATCTGCCAACTTCTGTCTGTAGCGTCCGAACAATTTGGGCTACACACTATGACCCCTCTGAGACTCACAAACATGTACATGTCGGTTGTTTTGCCACAGGTCTCACAATACTCATCTGAAGGTCCCCCCGTTACCAGTAGAAAAAATGTATGGAAGTATACATGGAGACTGTTGAGTGCCAAAAATAAGGGGTTAAATACACAAGAAAATACTACAACCAATGTTTCCTGATCCTTCTTATATCTCTAAGATATAGGACAGCCACTTCAGAACTAACTTCCTTTTGATTTGTTTTTGGGACTGTCTGTTGTTCCGTGCTTGTGTATGGGCTAATAGCAGTAAATATTTGTTTTATATCTTTTTTTTTTTACTTCAAGGTGTCTTAAAATTCAAAATCAAATAGTTACAGTGATGGAAAAAAGTATTTGATCCCCTGCTGATTTTGTACATTTGCCCACTGACAAAGAAATGATCAGTCTATAATTTTAATGGTAGGTTTATTTCAACAGTAAGAGACAGAATAACAACAAAAAAATCCAGAAAAACGCATGTGACAAATGTTATAAATGGAATTGCATTTTAATGAGGGAAATAAGTATTGGACCCCCTCTCAATCAGAAAGATTTCTGGCTCCCAGGTGTCTTTTATACAGGTAACGAGCTGAGATTAGGAGCACACTCTTAAAGGGAGTGCTCCTAATCTCAGTTTGTTACCTGTATAAAAGACACCTGTCCACAGAAGCAATCAATCAATCAGATTACAAACTCTCCACCATGGCCAAGACCAAAGAGCTCTCCAAGGATGTCAGGGACAAGATTGTAGACCTACACAAGGCTGGAATGGGCTACAAGACCATCGCCAAGCAGCTTGGTGAGAAGGTGACAACAGATGGAGCGATTATTCGCAAATGGAAGAAACACAAAAGAACTGTCAATCTCCCTCGGCCTGGGGCTCCATGCAAGATCTCACCTCGTGGAGTTGCAATGATCATGAGAACGGTGAAGAATCAGCCCAGAACTACACGGGAGGATCTTGTCAATGATTTCAAGGCAGCTGGGACCATAGTCACCAAGAAAACAATTGGTAACACACTACGCTGTGAAGGACTGAAATCCTGCAGCGCCCGCAAGGTCCCCCTGCTCAAGAAAGCACATATACATTCCCGTCTGAAGTTTGCCAATGAACATTGAAATGATTCTGAGGACATCTGGGTGAAAGTGTTGTGGTCAGATGAGACCAAAACGCAGCTCTTTGGCATCAACTCAACTCGCCGTGTTTGGAGGAGGAGGAATGCTGCCTATGACCCCAAGAACACCATCCCCACCGTCAAACATGGAGGTGGAAACATTATGCTTTGGGGGTGTTTTTCTGCTAAGGGGACAGGACAACTTCACCGCATCAAATGGACGATGGACGGGGCCATGTACCGTCAAATCTTGGGTGAGAACCTCCTTCCCTCAGCCAGGGCATTGAAAATGGGTTGTGATAATGACCCAAAACACACAGCCAAGGCAACAAAGGAGTGGCTCAAGAAGAAGCACATTAAGGTCCTGGAGTGGCCTAGCCAGTCTCCAGACCTTAATCCCATAGAAAATCTGTGGAGGGAGCTGAAGGTTCGAGTTGCCAAACGTCAGCCTCGAAACCTTAATGACTTGGAGAAGATCTCCATAGAGGAGTGGGACAAAATCTCTCCTGAGATGTGTGCTAGCCTGGTGGCCAACTACAAGAAACGTCTGACCTCTGTGATTGCCAACAACGATTTTGCCACCAAGTACTAAGTCATGTTTTGCAGAGGGGTCAAATACTTATTTCCCTCATTAAAATGCAATTCCATTTATAACATTTGTCACATGCGTTTTTCTGGATTTTTTTGTTGTTATTCTGTCTCTCACTGTTCAAATATACCTACCATTAAAATTATAGACTGATCATTTCTTTGTCAGTGGGCAAACATACAAAATCAGCAGGGGATCAAATACTTTTTTCCCTCACTGTAAATGATCCTAGGTAAGACCTTCTTAAAACATTTCCAAATAGTTTAGTAGACTAGATATTAAAACATGTTTTCACTTTGTCATTATGGGGTATTGAGTGTAGATGGGTGAGAACAAAATCTATTTAATCTATTTTGAATTCAGGCTGTAACACAATAAAATGTGGAATGAGTCAAGGGGTATGAATGCTTTCTGAAGGCAGTGTAGATTGATACAGGAGCTGGCTAAAACAGAAAAAGACTGGCACCAACTCTAGTTCCGTCATCCATGCTATCCTAAGAAGACAGTGCAGAGAGAGGGGGTAAGCAGGGAGTAGGGAAGAGGCTGTGCATTGTCTCACCTTGTACAGTGAGTGTAGCCACCTTGCTCTCCAGACTGGTGTTCACTAAGGCGTTGTGTGTGACACAGACGTATTCCCCATCGTCCTCTAGTAAGACATTAGAGAGGTGCAGAGTGCCTGAGGTCTGCCTCTGGTTACCCCCTCCATATTGGCCCTGGAGTAACACAATGTGTATTTAGACATACACACAGCAGTGAGCTTGTGTCCTTATTCTTTTCATTTCACCTTTATTTAACCAGGTAGACTAGTTGAGAACAAGTTCTCATTTACAACTGCGACCTGGCCCAGATAAAGCACAGCAGTGTGACTCAAACAACAACACAGAGTTACACATGGAATGAACAAACATACAGTCAATAACACAATAGAAAAAGTATATATACAGTGTGTGCAAATGAGGTAAGATAAGAGAGGTAAGGCAATAAATAGGCCATAGTGGCGAAATAATTACAATATAGCAATTAAACACTGGAGTGATAGATGTGCAGAAGACGAATGTGCAAGCAGAGATACAGATGGGCTATATACAGGTGCAGGGGTCTGTGAGCTGCTCTGACAGCTGGTGCTTAAAGTTAGTGAGGGAAATATGAGTCTCCAGCTTCAGTATTTTTGCAGTTCGTTCCAGTCATTGGCAGCAGAGAACTGGAAGGAAAAGCGGCCAAAGGAGGAATTGGCTTTTGGGGTGACCAGTGAAATATACCTGCTGGAGTGCGTGCTACGTGTGGGTGCTGCTATGGTGACCAGTGAGCTGAGATAAGACGGGGCTTTACCTAGCAAAGACTTATAGATGACCTGGAGCCAGTGGGTTTGGCGATGAATATGAAGCGAGGGCCAGCCAACGAGAGCATACAGGTCGCAGTTGTGGGTACTATATGGGTCTTTGGTGACAAACAATCAAATCTCCACATTTACAAAGACACAAGAGAGACATGCAATCAAATCCATGCACAGACTAATGCATTCAATACCTGAATCTGAGTTCCTTTGGTGAAGAGTGTGTTTTCTTTGAGCCAGGTGATGTGTGCAGGGGGTGAGCTGTTCCCTGAGACACACTGGAGGAACACTGCCTGACCCTCACTCACCGTCTGAGACTGAGGACTAAAGAACACTGCCTCCAGCTCTACACACAAACACACACAGTACCAAACAAAGGATCAAATGTATCTATGCTTTTCTCATTTCTGAAACAGACATCACATACTAGCCAAAATTTAAATGTATTGTATTACTTCAGCAGAGGCATGCAGAAGAGGTGAGAAGGCCAACAAACCAGCTTCCATCACTTGGACAACAGTCCTGATGTGTTTGGCTCCAATGCCTGCACTACAGACATATCTCCCCAGGTCCCCCTCTCTCAGCTGGGGGAAGAACAGAGATCCGTTGGCCACTTGGTGGATCCATTTGTCAGGACCAGGACTCAGTGCTGCTGCCTCTCCGCTGGCCCTTTCCCATCGAACAGACAGTGCCCCCTGGCGGCTTGAGTCATACACTGCACAGTGTAGTGTGAGGGGAGCACCCAGCACACCAACACTATCCTCTGGACGGGTGGAGAACACTGACCACAGACAGAAGTGTGAGACACAAACCAGAGAGAGAGAGCGAACAGGCAGCAAATTGACATACTATATTCTGAGGTTTCACTATTCAGAGTTGATCCTACACAACTGGTGGGTCTAATCGTGGATGCTGATTGGTAAAACCGCGTTCCACCGCGTTCCAGGCAGTGTCTATTCCACAAGATACCAATGGGCTAAAGCTAGGATCCTATACTGTAGGTTAAGTAACACATGAGACCCAGTCAGTCTCTGCTTGTCAGTAACTTGTCGTGTGACAGGATACAGAGCTGATTAATCCACCAGTTAGGCACCCAAATGGCTAATTACTGTATGTACTATGAATACTTTCCTTCAAAACATTAGCTGCAATCATTGACAGTGAAGTAGCCAGTAAAGGTGAGTATTGTTTTGAGCTATTACTCTACAGAATAAAACAACAGAAGATGATTCACATTCATATATGAATTTACAAAAGATCTAATGATTGAATGTTCCCAAACAGCCAATTTATCTGACAACCCGGATAATCAGATAACAGTGTTTGTGAAGCTGCATGTTGCTAGGAGACAGATGAAGCTGAAGCAGTTGGTTTTTTCCCAAGCCTTTTGTCACATGTATACATGAGGTCTGGAAATGAGCATGGGGACTATTTAGAAAACTAGTCTCGATCATTGCAGAAATCATGACAGTACCAGTATTTCATTGATACATAAATAACTCGTGGTATTAGTGTTGCAGGTCATAAAGGGTGGACCTATATCTCTAATGAAAATGTATAGTTTGCTCTGTAAATGTGATTAATGATATGACCCCCCAAAAAAACTCACCAGTAATTATGCAATCATTGTGCAGCAACTATACAATAAGTGTGCAATAATTTGGCAACAGCATTTGCATTACCACATTTGGCTCCACTCTATGACATCCAACTGCAAAAACAGCAACAAAGGCGAAAGCATACATATACCGTGCACTCTGTATTCAGTTTGCCTCTCACTCACCAAGGTCAGACAGGGCTGGTTGACTGTGAAGAGAGCAGGAGAAAATGAGCAGCCAAAGGTGAGAGGCCACAGCAGGGGGACCCCAGACAGACATAGACTCCAGCATCCTACTGCAGGGCTCCACCTGACGCTGAAGTCCAGAGAGGCTTGTCCATGGGAACAGCAGTGCGTGTCTCCTGAAAAACAGTGTGACAATCACATATCATATTCATATTATGCAGTGAATCAGAGACTATATGAGTAGATTTGAAAAAGGTAGCTTGATTGTTTGAGCAGTTTAATCAGAGGCCTAGCGGGGATTATTTCAAATTTTCCCTATATTGTTTGCAATTATTTGTCTGATTGTGGATTTATTATATTGTGTAACTAATAACATTCATATTATTATTTTGCATCCAAAGGGGTTGCCAATCTTGTTGCACTGTTGCAGTTATTTTGTGCATGTGTGCATGCATTTTCTAAATGCTCCATGCAATATATGAAAGAGCTCACTTAGCACCACTCCCCCATCTCTCTCTCTATCGATCGATCGATCTAACTATCTCTCTCTCTCTCTATCGATCGATCGATCTAACTATCTCTCTCTCTATCGATCGATCGATCTAACTATCTCTCTCTCTATCGATCGATCTAACTATCTCTCTCTCTATCGATCGATCTAACTATCTCTCTCTCTATCGATCTAACTATCTCTCTCTCTCTTTCTCTAGCTCGCTCTCTCACTAGATCTCTCTCTCTCTTGCTGTCTTTCTCTAGGTTGCTCTCTCACTAGATCTCTCTCTCTCTCTCTTCTCTCTCTCTCTCTCTCTCTCTCTAATTCCTATTTTGGTTGTGTATTTCAGTGGCACCGCAATGGCAGTGGAGCATTGTCTGCTACTGGCCTCTTTACTCTCTTCAATGGGCCGGCCACTTTATCCTCCAGCTCAGCAGCAGCAGCCCCTCCACTCAATGTAGGTGACATGAAAAGGCCTGCGGAGCTTTGTACTGTGAAGATCAGTTATCATCAGCCCCCCTGGAAGAAAGCTGCCTCTCTGATCATATATGGGCTTTCATGCTCATGCTAAGCTCAACACGGCCATGAAAGGATAGAATGACTATGTGATGCGACACCGTTTGTACTCGTAGAGGTGTGTGTTTCACGCTTGTAAACATTACAGGATGGAAGAGGGGAATGTAGTGTATTTGATCTCAAGAAGCTTTAAAATCCTCATGCTGGACAAGCATATAAAAGGAGATTAGTTACATGCGATAATGATAAATAAATAAAAATATTTAAAAACTGCATTTACTCTGCTGTGATGCAGGGTTAGGGTATACAGTAGGTTCATATTGCATGGGGTAAGGAGATGTCTGAAGTATGTTTTTCTCAGTGGCGTGTGGAATGTGGAAATAGTTAAAATCACAATAATTGAATGATAAATTCACCTCAGATTGTATCAATGGTCATCTACTCCTTCAGGGAATATCTGTATAACATGAAACAACAAAATGTACATAAAAAAAGTCACCTAAGGCAACTGAAAGCATACACTTCAATTCCATTAAACGTAAATATTTGAAGTAGATGCCTGAAAATTTGACACAAATGTCAGTGTAATACTGCAGGCAGGGAGGACACAGATTACTTAAGAACTGTGATAGTGAAAGCGGTCCCATGGCCATGGCCCCTAACTGGCAGTGGAAGTACTTGCTAGTGGTCATGTGAATGGGCACTTTAGGGACTCATCTGGCATGGGTAGCAAGCCAGCAGGTGGGCACACTAACAGCTATCTGCTGAGAGCCAGGGGGTGTGTGTTTTCTTTGACCTAACAACAGGCCATTTACCTAGCAAGCAGTTTAGCAAGTCATTAAGATTTTACTTCATCTCTCACTCAAGCACTTACAGATGTAAGATCTTAAATTGTGCCAGTTTGCTACAGCAGCAACAGAAAATGTGGTTCATGGATATTTTTTATTCCAAAGCGAAAATTACAAACTTCAGAAGACTTTTTAAACTTCAAATACACTACTAGTTTTAAACGTTCTCCTGCAACAGGGTGATCAAATTAATATCCTACATCTGTTTTTTGCTTTCAGATATTTTGCCTTTACAGACATGTGTTATTTGTCAGCAGCATTTGTATAAAAAAAGAAATAATAATACTCCAATGAGACAGGCTCCTAAAGTATCAAAATGCTATCAATTTGGTTTTGAAATTACATTCTTTATGTGTAATGATGTAAACATACAAAGATACATGAAATCAATGTTGGTTATTGTAAAAGGCCACTGCAACATTTACAAATTGACAAGAAACTTAATTACCAGAAATGCACACCCACTGTAATATTACAATATATTTGAATGTTACTGCGTCTAGCACTATAGGAGCACTATTGTAACTGGCACTAACACTATTGGAGCGCTATTGTAACTGGAAATAACACTATTGGAGCCCTATTGTAACTGGAACTACCACTATTGGAGCACTATTGTAACTGGAACTAACACTATTGAAGCACTATTGTAACTGGAACTACCACTATTGGAGCACTATTGGAGCGCTATTGTAACTGGAACTACCACTATTGGAGCACTATTGTAACTGGAACTACCACTATAGGAGCACTATTGTAACTGAAACTAACACTATTGGAGCACTATTGTAACTGGAAATAGCACTATTGGAAAACTATTGTGAGTGAAACTAACACTATTGGAGCACTATTGTGAGTGAAACTAACACTATTGGAGCACTATTATAACTGGAATTAGCACTATTGGAGCACTATTGGAGCACTATTGTAACTGGGACTAGCACTACTGGAGCACTATTGTAACTGAAACTAGCACTATTGGAGCACTATTGTAACTGGAACTAACACTATTGGAGCACTATTGTAACTGGGACTAGCACTACTGGAGCACTATTGTAACTGACACTAGCACTATTGGAGCACTATTGTAACTGGAACTACCACTATTGGAGCACTATTGTAACTGGAACTACCACTATTGGAGCACTATTGTAACTGAAACTAACACTATTGGAGCACTATTGTAACTGGAACTAGCACTATTGGAGCACTATTGTAACTGGAGCTAGCACTATTGGAGCACTATTGTAAGTGAAACTAACACTATTGGAGCACTATTGGAACTGGAACTAACACTATTGGAGCACTATTGTAACTTGAACTAACACTATTGGAGTACAATTGTAACTGGAACTAGCACTTTTGGAGCACTATTGTAACTGGAACTAACACTATTGGGGCACTATTGTAACTGGAACTAACACTATTGGAGCACTATTGTAACTGAAACTAGTACTATTGGAGCACAATTGTAACTGGAACTAACACTATTGGAGCACTATTGTAACTGAAACTAGTACTATTGGAGCACAATTGTAACTGGAACTAACACTATTGGAGCACTATTGTAACTGGAACTAACACTATTGGAGCACTTTCGGAGCACTATTGTAACTGGAGCTAGCACTATTGTAACTGGAACTAACACTATTGGAGCACTATTGTAACTGGAACTAGCACTATTGGAGCACTATTGTAACTGGAACTAAAACTGTTGGAGCACTATTGTAACTGGAACTAACACTATTGCTAAAAACTATTCAAACAAATGACAGCATGAAATGCAGAATGCATGTAAATGTTTCCTACTGCTGCAAAATTGCTAAATTTCAAGACAACCTTTGCTTAAGCTATTTATTTGCAAGTTATAGAATGATGAAACACAGTATCATGATGTATAAAGTAAGACACTGTACCTTCAGCCAGTAGATCTCTCCAGCTCTCTTCGGGTCCATGCAGACCCTCCGTTTGTCCGCTGCATATGCTTAGGTTTCAGGTGGAAAGGACAAGCCACGCTCACTTGTACATGCACGCATCAGACACACACACACACACACACACACACACACACATGCAAACACACAAATACACACACCCACAGTGGAGCAGAGCAGAGTATAATCCATTCATAGCCACTTCCAACAGTACTATAACAAGCTTATTATCATAATACAATACAAAGTATTGTGTTTCTATTGTCTTTCCAGATGAAGGAGCACTGATGTGTTGTGAAAAACACAATGCACAGATAATGAAAATTCATATTAAATATCACTAATGATTAGGGTTGCAAAGTGAGGGTATATTACTGACAATTTTTACATTTTCCAGTAAACTATCAGAATTTAGGAATATTTCAAAGATTTTATGTAACCTACCACAAGACATCTAGTGGCCCTTTTGGGTACTTCAGATGACCACAGGTGTCTGTAATTATCTCTGGCCCTCTGTGTGGCTTTATCACATGTAAAATATATGAAATCATTAAACAAGATGATTTAAAAAAAAATATTGAATGATAAAGCTGTAAAACATTATCTTAAATACAAAACATCAATTTAGTGAATACCATTGGTGTTTAATATGAGGGTTTCAGCATGAAATATCCTTTATTGTTAATGTTTTGGCGTCAAACTGGTGGCAGTTAAAAAAGTCAATAAAAAATAATGCTATTGTTGATTAGATGCTTTTTCATTAATCAGCTATTTTCTCCAGAACCATATGGTCTATCTACTAGAAACTCATGGACAATTTTATAAAGTTATTCAAATATAAACGACCAAAGTTACGATAGATTGCTATAGATTTTCTGTTAATTACCTAAATTACTGAGGATTCTGGTAACTTGGGTAAACTACTACTACTAACACTACTAATGATGAATGTGTTTTAGTTAGTTAATATACCAAAAGGCACAATTTGAATGTACTATCAATGAACAATATGGGACACACAGTATGAAGACAGAATTGGAAATGTCCTGTAACAACTCAAAAGAGTTGCCTGTACCTGAGTGACTAAAACCAGCAGTTCTATGATAGCTTTCAATCTATAGAAGTGGATCTGTTAATGGACTGTGCATCATGGAAAGTGCTGTCTGGACTGTTTCTGCCTTAAATGAGGCTAATGAGAATGACTGCAAGGCAACACTAAACCAATATAGTGCCAGTTTTTGTCATTTGGAAATAATGTGCTGTCGTAGATAAGGAAAAACAGAAATGAACACTTTATCAAGGAATTGATAACAACACCATTGTGTCATGTAAGATGTTGGTGAGACATATATCCTATGTTCATAGAAAATAAGGTGATTGTGATTGCCTTGACTGAACCCATTAAGTCGTGTCTATAGACAAGGCTGTCAATTAAGGTTGAGGACACATCAATGAAAGCATAAACAGATAAGCAGTTTTCTTCTTCCTGTGTAAGGGAGAAAAGCAGACAGGCTAAACACTATGGTCTCATCTCCATGGAATTGAGGCTGTAGTAGCACTGTTTAGCACATCCAAAGGCATGGCTATTATCCACACATAGCCTCACCTCAGTCTACCTGTAGTAAGTCTTTGCAAATGTAAATGGACTTATTTTTCCCAATCAATTCAGCACAATAAAATGGAAATTAAAGTACAAATAGGCCCGATTTATAATCTATGCAAGGAGGGTGATTTTAATTAACTGGACAAAGACTAATTTAGTTGGCACGTGATATTGTCAGTTCTGGACATCAAACACACAAATTTACCAAAGGAGGTGTGCAACTCGAAACCTGCATAGACGCTAAGCATTTCCATTTGTTGCTGATGTGATAAAGTTGAATAAAAAGTACTATATAAAATGTAAATCCCGGGGGGGAAATGTGGTCATTGGTTAGTTTTAAATTTAAATGTACTAAGAGGAGTCATTGATTTATTGAGACCAAATTGTCTCTAGAGCTAGGAATATGTATTTTGTGAATTAACTTTTGAAGCTCTTGCACAGTAATTGAAATGCATTTACCAACAACCATAGTAAAACAAATATTATAAGAACTTTGTCTCGTTTTTTTTATGCATTGATGTACCTTCCACGTGAGAGGGCTTGTTGTGAGATAATGATAATGTGAGAAATGAAGGGGCTTTCCTCAACATTGACGGGGTGTGGGTATGTAGAGTGGTGTCATTCAAACCCTCAGCTCTCGGCTCTCTAATCAAGCCATGTGGACCAGCACGCAGACACTACTGAGCAATAACTCAGCTTACCCTGCAAAACGTGCAGTACTATTACTACATAAATATATTGATTGGTACACAAAGCATCAGCTTTAAATGACTTTTTATTCAAATATGTCTAACAATAAATAAATTCAAAGTATACCTACTCACTGCCGTGTCTCTCAGGGCCAGAATTGCAAATTAGCTAGATGTTTTGATTTACCAGGTTTTTAATAGTTTATCCCTAACAAGGGATGAAGGTCTTCAGTTGTTGCTATTATTATTGTAATGCTAAGTCTTACAGCCACAGTTAAATTCAGTGTTTGTCCTGAAAATCACAAAAAACTGTAATATGGAACAGATCCTTGTTAAAAAGCATGACATTCAAAAGAAACAGGCTACAGGTCAGGTGCAAGAATTGTGATGCACAGGACGTGCAATTATGTCTAGCTATCATTTTAGAAGACACAATGTCAACCTAGTCCCAGATCTGTTTGTGCTGTCTTGCGTACTCCTTTGGTCATTGTCATGCGTTTGAAAAGGACCATAGGAGTTGGCGGAGTTGGTGAGACAGCACAAACAGATCTGGGACCAGGGCAAAACAATAGTGATTTCTGTATTCTCGAGTTCAGAAGTCAGAAAAGCAGAGGGCGCAGCCAGACAATGATTGGAGTAAAAAGGAAGAGGGCAGGTACTTTGAAGATAGGACTGGCAGCTCCGTGGAGATCAGGCCAGCAGAAAGCCTGCTCCAACGTGTGACGTGTCTCAGGACTGATACCTGGAAAACCAGGAGGATTGAGGAGATTGGTACAGATGTAGTAGTGAATACATAGAATACTTTTTGTATCCTGTAAATATGATCTTACCATGTTGTGTCCATTCATTCCAGGTATGCAGTGAGTCACTTTTATGTTGTCCTCCCGTGTCTGTGTGGAATGGAGTTGAATTATAACTTAATATTAAATGTGGGAACAACGCACCTACTGTACAATCACGTAGTTTGTTAAGTTAAAGTGCTCACCTCTTGAGTGATCCAAGAGCAGATGCTTCAGTTCACGGAGAGCACGGGTAAGATTCTCCAGACGGTGGTGAAGGTGGACATTCTCCTCTTTCAGAGCGTGGATGGTATCCTGGAGCTCATAGCCAGAGCCAATGCTTGGAAACGTACAGATTACCCAGAACATCACAGCCACCTGCACAGTGAGCAGTGTTGTCTCCCTCAAGGCCATAATAGCGAAAGATAGGCTAATAGCAATTCTGTCTGGCAAAATCAGCTCAATGTTTCATTGCTTTGTCAAGAATGTCTGAATACCCTTACTGCAGCAACTGTTCTGATAAACAGCTCAGCTGCTCCAACATGTGATAAAAGCATGTGTAAATGGCATCATTGCCTATTTCTAGGGCTTGCCTATTTCTAGGTCAAACCATTATTTGGGGTCCAGTAGTGGTGGGAAGCCATTGGCAACTCTCAGAGATCAATTGTACTGTTCTGCATCACTAATTTAGGCTTGGGAGGTGCTTTTCTGTTCCCTAATGACATTGACTTCATAAGGTCCACCACAAAAGTGAACCAATCTGCTGTGAACAGTGAACCTATCCCATTCCAGGAAACCAGAGAAACCCAGATGGATTCAGCCCAAGTCTGCATTGCCTGGGAAAGTAGCTAAACACATATAAAAGATACTACAGTTTACTATAAAATATTACAGTACTTACTATATAATTCTGTAGTAAACTGTTGTATACTGTACTATGCTACACACTGTAGTATCCCTTGATCGCGTGGAGTACTTTGTAAAGAATTTTGTAGTATACTGTAGAATACTATAGTAAATACTACATTATTATCCACAAAACACACTGTAGTAAATACTACAGAAATGTCCACAAAAACACTACAGTCAATTTTTTTCAACAATAGTAAATACTACAGTATTTAATTTGCATATACCCTGTCCATTCCTCTCCTCTATATCCCAATTTACGCCACCTATAAGTGAGAAAACTACATGCCAAGTATAGACCATTTATTTTATTCGCTACAGGTTAGAAGAAAAGAGCAGAAACTCTAAACTCTCCGTTCAGACCCCAGTCCTACCTACCTACAGCACCTACCTACCCACAGTACCTACCTACCTACTTACAGGTTAAGGAAAATGTGCTCATTTAGTATTCCTCCAGTAGGTTTCCTCAAGGAGAAAGCCCCCCACTTCTATGTCAAAGATAATAAAACAAAAACACTTTAGTAAATACTACAGTAATGTCCCCAAAAACTCTACAGTCAATACTACAGTATACTATAGTCTTCAAAAACACTACAGTAAAAACTACATGATACCATACTACAGTCCGCAAAAACACTACAGTAATTACTGTAGTATGTACTAAAAAAAAAATGTACTACAGTATTTATACTATAGTTCAGTATTTATACTATATTTATACTAAATTCTACAGTATACTACAGTGAATACTACAGTATAGTCCGCAAAAAAAACATTCCTACCATTGTAGACACTACTATTTTTTCATGTGGGTAGCTCTAACCAGAGACATATTTTTGTGATGAGGAGCAATTCCACTAAACTTGGCAAGACTTACCACAGAACCTGGAGGGCACTGGAGTATCTACGACTTAACCTCGAGCCTCTATCCTTATTGAGCATTGGCTTGAGCTGTTTACAGTTTCTGTCTGTGACCTGTCTGTCTGTGACATCTGCACATCCTGGAATGCCTGCGTGAGCCTAATTCCGTTTCAGTATCGTCAAAAGATTGTCACAAAGTGACACATTTGCATTTTTGTGGGTTGCAGTCACCTCCGTGGATACAGTTCAAAGTTAGCTGACAAAGGTTGGAAATTGGTTTGATGTTACGGAGGTCGTACATAGAGCTTCGGAGAAGGAAACCCCTCAATGGGATAACATATGGGGTTTCGTGGTTAAGTTAAAATGGAAGAAATAAAAATATCCCTGGAGTGATTGATGCACGTCAGATGAATCGAGTAGTAAGGATCCTGAAATGACATACCCAAATCTAACTGCCTGTAGCTCCGGACCTGAAGCAAGGATATGCATATTCTGATACCATTTGAAAAGAAACACTTTGAAATTTGTGGAAATGTTAAATTAATGTAGGAGAATATAACACATTAGATCTGGTAAAAGATAATACAAACAACAAAACAAGTGTTTTCTATTTTCTCTCCATCATCTTTGAAATGCAAGAGAAAGGTCATACATTAAGATAAGAGCCTAGGTGGCATTTAGATTTTGTCCACAAGATGGCAGCAGTGTGTGCAAAGTTTCAGTCTGATACAGTGAAGAATTACCTCACTACACAATATTTTGCATGAAGTCTGCAGGAGCTTGCCCAAATGTGCCGAATAGATCAATTTATACATTTACAATAAAGAACATACAAGAATTATATGGTAATACTCCCAGGAATGGATCATTAGCTTCCCTACAGAAAATACACTATATTTCACACATATAGATTTCTGTGCGGGATGGGGGTGGGGGGGTCAAACTGTAAAACCCAGTTCCTACATTTGAATATGCAAAGTGATTTATTCAAACATACCTACACTATATTCCATCTCTGGGACCCTCAGGATGACAAATCAGAGCAAGATTACTGAATATAAGTACATTTTTTACTTCGGAGGTGAATGTATCAAACCAGTTGCCGTGATAATTGTGTTTTGTTGTTGTGCACTATCCTCAAACAATAGCATGGTATTTTTTTTCTGTAATAGCTACTGTAAATTGGACATTGCAGTTAGATTAAGAATGTAATCTTTCTGCCCATATACAGTGGCTAGAAAAAGCATGTGTCATGATCTTCATGGACGGACCAAGGCGCAGCGTGCCTGGTTGAGTTGAGTTAAACATATTTGTCAAATCACTCAAAACAAAAACAACAAACAAAGATCATAAGGTGTAGCACCAACAGCACATACACATAAACAGAGTCAGCTTCCCACAAGGAAAGGAGGAAAAAAGGGCTACTAAAGTATGGCTCCCAATCAGAGACAACGATGGACAGCTGTCCCTGATTGAGAGCCCTACCCGGCCAACAACAAAGAAATACAAAAACTAGAACATAGAATGCCCACCCCGACCAAACCAAAAAGAGACAGGCTCCTACAGGTCAGGGCGTGACAGTACCCCAAAGGTGCGGACTCGGCCGCAAAACCTGACCCTATTGGGGAGGGTCTGGGTGGGCATCTATCCGTGGTGGCGGCTCTGGTGCGGGACATAGACCCCGCACCACCTCTGGCTCCCTCAGCTTTCGTAGTGCCTCTGAGGTGGGGGCCCTCGTTGCGGGCCCTGGACTGGGCACCCTCGTTGCGGGCCCCGGACTGGGCACCCTCGTTGCGGGCCCCGGACTGATCCGTGGAGCAGGCACTGGATACCTGGTGCGTGGAGCTGGAACAGGACGTGCCGGGCTCTGAAGGCGCACAGGGGACCTTGTGCGTGGAGCAGGGACAGGACGTGCCGGGCTCTCGATGCGCACAGGGGGCCTGGTGCGTGGAGCGGGCACAGGCCGTGCCGGGCTCTGAAGGCGCAAAGGGGACCTGGTGCGTGGAGCAGGGGAAGGACGTGCCGGGCTCTGAAGGCGCACAGGGGACCTGGTGCGTGGAGCAGAGACAGGACGTGCCGGGCTCTCGATGCGCACAGGGGGCCTGGTGCGTGGAGCGGGTACGGGACGTGCTGGACCCACGATCCGCACAGGGATCCTGGAGCGTGGAACAGGGACAGTGCATGCTAGGCCCACAACGCGCACAGGGATCCGGGAGCGTGGAACAGGGGCAGGATACACTGGGCCGTGAAGACGCACTGGAGGTCTCGAGTGTACAGCCTGCACAACCCTGGCTGAATGGATAATTCCGCCATGCACCTGCGGGGCGCTGGCACAGGACGTACTGGGCTGTGGAGACGCACCGGAGACACAGTACGCAGAGCCGGCGCAGGATATCCTGGTCCGAGGAGGCGTACTGGAGGCCAAGAGCGCTGAGCCGGCACACTCCTCCCAGGCTGAACACTCCTACTAGCAAGAACGATGCGGGAAGCTGGCATGTCGCGCACCGGACCGTGAACACGCACTGGTAACACCGTGCGTTTCACCGCCTCACACGGTGCCTTACCAGTGCTCTGCTCCATCTGGTAAGCATGGGGAGCTGGCCCAGGTCTCCAACCTGGCCCAGCCAAACTCCCCGTGTGCCCCCCAAAAAACATTTTTTGGGGCTGCCTCTCGGGCTTAAAAGCCAGCCGTGTTCCCGCATACTTCTGCTCGTAGAAGCGCCGCTCCTTTGCTGCCTCCAGCTCCTCCTTGGAACGGCGGTATTCCCCAGCCTGCCTCCCAGGTCCCTTCCCGTCCAGGATCTCCTCCCATGTCCAGTACTCCAGATAGGCACGCTGCTTGGTCTCCTGGTGGTGGGAAGTTCTGTCACGATCTTCATGGACGGACCAAGGCGCAGCGTGCAGGGTTGAGTTAAACATATTTATTTGTCAAATCACTCAAAACAAAAACAACAAACTACGATCATAAGGTGTAGCACCAACAGCACATAAACAGAGTCAGCTTCCCACAAGGAAAGGAGGGAAGAAAAAAGGGCTACTAAAGTATGGCTCCCAATCAGAGACAACGATGGACAGCTGTCCCTGATTGAGAGCCCTACCCGGCCAACAACAAAGAAATACAAAAACTAGAACATAGAATGCCCACCCCAAATCACACCCTGACCAAACCAAAAAGAGACATAAACAGGCTCCTACAGGTCAGGGCGTGATAGCATGTGAACCCTTCGAAGTTACCTCGATTTCTGCACAAATTGGTTATCATCTTCATCTAAGTCACAACAATAGACAAACATTTTTATTTAATTTTTATTTAACCTTTTTTTAACTAGGCAAGTAATTTAAGAACAAATTATTATTTACAATGATGGCCTACCAAAAGGCAAAAGGCCTCCTGCGGGGACGAGGGCCTGGGATCTTTTATAATTGTTTAGAAATACAATATAAATATAGGACAAAACACACATCACAACAAGAGAGACACAACACTACATAAAGAGAGACCTAAGACAACAACATAACAGCAAAACATGACAACACAGCATGGTAGCAACACAACATGACAACAACATGGTAGCAACAAACATGGTAGAAACACAAAAACGTGGTACAAACATTATTGGACAAAGTCAACAGCACAAAGGTCAAGAAGGTAGAGACAATACATCATACAAAGTAGCCACAACTGTCAGTAAGCGTGTCCATGATTGAGTGTTTGAATGAACAGATGTAGATAAAACTGTCCAGTTTGAGTCTTTGTTGCAGCTCGTTCCAGTCGCTAGCTGCAGAAAACTGAAAAGAAGAGCGACCCAGGGATGTGTGTGCTTTGGGGACCTTTAACAGAATGTGACTGGCAGAACGGGTGTTGTATGTGGAGAATGAGGGCTGCAGTTGATATCTCAGATTGGGGGGAGGGGGGGCCTAAGAGGGTTTTATAAAGAAGCATCAAACAGTTGGTCTTGCAACGGGTATACAGAGATGACCAGTTTACAGATAAGTGTAGAGTGCAGTGATGTGTCCTATAAGGAGCATTGGTGGCAAATCTGATGGCCGAATGGTAAAGAACATCTAGCCGCTCGAGAGCACCCTTACCTGCCGATCTATAAATGATGTCTCTGTAATCTAGCATGGGTAGGATGGTCATCTGAATCAGGGTTAGTTTGGCAGCTGGAGTGAGAGGAGTGGTTACGATAGAGGAAACCAAGTCTAGATTTAACTTTAGCCTGCAGCTTTGATATGTGCTGAGAGAAGGACAGTGCAACGTCTAGCCATACTCCCAAGTACTTGTATGAGGTGACTACCTCAAGCTCTAAACCCTCAGAGGTAGTAATCACACCTGTGGGGAGAGGGGCATTCTTCTTACCAAACCACATTACTTTTGTTTTGGAGGTGTTCAGAACAAGGTTAAGGGTAGCGAAAGCTTGTTGGACACTAAGAAAGCGTTGTTGTAGAGCATTTAACACAAAATCCGAGGAGGGGCCAGCTGAGTATAAGACTGTATCATCTGCATATAAATGGATGAGAGAGCTTCCTACTGCCTTTAATGCCAAACATATTGATTTCAACTGTAATACTACAAATCCCTCGGGAAGAGTATTAAGGGATATCCTCGACAACACAAACCTGGCCATCCTCAACACCAATGAGCCCACACACATCCATTCTTCCACCTCCAAGGCAGACATCCTTGACCTTGTCCTCTGCTCCCCGGACCTGTCTTCTAAACTCCTTAGCTTCTCCGTCAGCCATGACGTGGGTAGTGACCACCTTCCTGTCCTTGCCTCCTTTTCTCTCCAACTTCAACAAGCACCGGCGAAACAAAGATACAACTACAAGAAAGCAAACTGGGAAAAATACAGAAAATACATTACAGACAAGATAACAAATAGTGCAGTAACAACACAGAACCCCAAGGATTTGGACCAGCTGGCTGAGAGAATCGGGAGTATCCTCATCCAGGCCAGGGAAGAGACTATTTCACTTACCACCATCAAAAACCACCACAACAACAACTCCCACCACATATCCTCAGTCTCATCGAGCAGAAGAGAAAGGTCCAGAGAGATTTTATTAGAACAAGAGCACCAAACTCGAAAACAGAAGTTAATCGGCTACAGAACCATATCAGATATCAACTCACCCTACACAAACAGAAACAGTGGACTGCCTTTTATCACCAGCTAGATGCAGACACCAACCCCCGGACCTTCTGGCAAAAAATCTAAACAATTAACGGAGACAAAACCAATAATATCATAGTATCTCTAAAAGCCTTGATGTTCATCAGTCCATGGTAAAACAAATTGTCTATAAATGGAGAAAGTTCAGCACTGTTGCTACTCTCCCTAGGAGTGGCCATCCTGTAAAGATGACTGCAAGAGCACAGCGCAGAATGCTCAATTAGGCTAAGAAGAATCCTAGAGTGTCAGCTAAAGACTTACAAAAATCTCTGGAAAATGCTAACATCTCTGTTGACGAGTCTACAATATGTAAAACAGTAAACAAGAATGGTGTTCATGGGAGGAAGATGCCACTGCAGTCCAAAAAACGTTGTTGCATGTCTGAAGTTTGCAAAAGTGCACCTGGATGTTCCACAGCGCTACTGGCAAAATATTCTGTGGACAGATGAAACTACAGTTGAGTTGTTTGGAAGGAACACACAACGCTACGTGTGGAGACAAAAAGACACAGCGCACCAACATCAAAACCTCATCCCAACTGTAAAGTATGGTGGAGAGAGCATCATGGTTTGGGGCTGCTTTGCTGCCTCAGGGCCTGGACAGCTTGCTATCATCGACGGAAAAATAAATTCCCCAGTTGATCAAGACATTTTGCAGGAGAATGTTAGGCTATCTGTCCGCCAATTGAAGCTCAACAGAAGTTGGGTGATGCAACAGGACAGCGACCTAAAACACAGAAGTAAATCAACAACAGAATGGCTTCAACAGAAGAAAATATGCCTTCTAGAGTGGCCCAGTCCTGACCTCAACCCGATTGAGATGCTGTGGCATGACCTCAAGAGAACAGTTCACACCAGACATCCCAAGAATATTGCTGAACTGAAACAGTTTTGTAAAGAGGAATGGTCCAAAATTCCTCCTGACTGTTGTGCAGGTTTAATCCGCAACTACAGAACACATTTGGTTGAGGTTATTGCTGCCAAAGGAGGGTCAGCCAGTTATTAAATCCAAGGGTTCACATACTTTTCCCGCTCTGCACTATTGAACACAGTGTGTTCAATAAAGACATGAAAATGTATAATTTTTTGTGTGTTATTAGTTTATGCATACTTTGTTTGTCTATTGTTGTGACTTAGATGAAGATAAGATCAAATTTCATGACGAAACTATGCAGAAATCCAGGTATTTCTAAAGGGTTCACATACTTTTTCTTGCCACTGTAAGACATGTCTATGTCCCGGAAAGTTGGCTGTTGTATACAACGTTTTCTAGTCACATTATCGCATACTGAGCAACAACCTTCCCGGTTTAGGGACACCGATCCCGTAGAGGATAATGGATAGAAAGTGAAGATTCTGGTCGATTCTGGGACAAGTAGAGCTCTCCTTCAAGGAGTGAATGGGTACCATGGGAGGACGACTGCCCACTCGCATTGAGGATTTCAAGTTGAAGGCCAACCGTGGTACTGCAAGCATTATTTCCAGAATACAGAATCCCCCATCATAGTGAATGGGGAAATGCAGATCTTCGTGGTCAATATTAGTGGATCCCCCCCAAAAATGTTCACTATTATGGTACCAATAATTGTTCTCATTTCACCAGATGTATGTCCTTGAACTGATTACTTTAAAATCACACAGAGATTAAGTTATAAGGATAATTTAGCCTGCAGTACCTCAGTCGGGCTTCAACTTGAGAAACTCAATGAAAGGGGGCAACACTGCCACATCACTTTCTAGCGTAGCTCAAACTGTGCATGCAATTCTTCCCCCAACTCCTCCATATAACAAGATGGTGATAAGCTGAAATGACAAATGTGCCAATCTCATAGGAAACAATGAGGTGACGTTATCGATAAAGATGAGTCTGTGACCCTTGCCTTTTGGCTGATCCATTTGGGGTTTCAGGGTGGGTGAAAACTGAGTTGGTTGCTGTGGAATCGGCGAGGGCAACCAGAAGTGGTCTTGTGATAATTGTTTGTTTCTGCTGGTCAGAGGGAGAAGGCACTCCACGTTAAATTAATGGGGGCAAGAAACATTCATTGTTTTGCTCTCAAGAAAATGGTGCAGTAAATGTAAAAGTTGACCAACTGAAGGGGAAGATTCCCGGTGTTTGTGATGCTCGTCGTTTGGTGCGTCAAAAACAAGGTGGCTAGAGTGGTGAAACAGAAGAGTCATTGTCTGTTGTTTTGAGTTTTGATGTTGAGTCTTTGCCCGATAAAGTGATATTAGGATATATAGGTTATCCTGTATGAGCTTTTGTGCAGAGTACATTACGTTGTTACAGGTGTGAAGCTTATGGGCATGTGGCAGCAGTGTGTAGGAGGGAGGTTCCTAGGTGTGAGATGTGTGCAGAAGGACATGAGACAAAGAAATGTGTAGCATTGGGGAAAGTAGTGGTATGTGTTAATTGTATGGGTCCCCATGGGGCTGGGGATCAGAAATGTCCCGTGCGCGAGAGAGGCAGGTTGAGGTTTCCAGGGTTAAAGTAGTGCAGAAGTTGTCATATGCTGAGGCAGTGAAGAAAGTAGAGGAAGATGGGTCGAGGGGGAGGGATCCTGAGAGGAGTGGTGTGAGTAGTAGATCTGTACCAGTACAGAGGGATAGGCCAACAAGTGATATATGTTTCAGTGAGATTGGATTTTTAGCATTTATAACAATGGTTATCAACTGTACTGCAGGGATGGAACGTAAGTTGCAGATAATTGAGGTTGTGGTGGCAGCTGCAGAGAGATATTTCGGTGTGTGAGTTATAGTGTGTGTCCCATCCTTTCAGGTTGTTGGCCTGGGGTATGACTAAATATATAAAAAATTATATTAACAAGGCAAGTCAATTAAGAACAAATTTTTATTTACAATGATGACCTACCCCGGACAAATCCTAACGACGTTGGGCCAATTGTGCGCGCCGCCCTATGGGACTCCCAATTACGGCCGGATGTGATACAGTCTAGAATCTAACCAGGGTCTGTAGGGACACCTCTAGCACTTAGATGCAGTGCCTTAGACCCCTGCGCCACTCGGGAGCCCAAATAGATTTAAATAGTGGAGTATGGTGGTGTTGTTTTTTGTGAGTGTTGTGTTTGATGCTAGTTATTATTTAATTTTTTCAAGCAAAGTATAAGGGATTTGTCTAGTAGTAGCAGTCTAGTAGGTGGCGGTAAAGCAACATTTATTGGATGCCAACAGCCGTTAAACCTCATCGAAGAAGAAGACAAGGAGGAAGAAGAAGAAGGAAAAGAAAGTGTTTTGAAATAGCATCCGGGTGAATTAGTGATCACAGAGAATTCAAGATGGCGGCGCACATATCGCATTATAGAAGTTGGGGCCGTGTTCAGAGGTAATATTCACAGTTTAGTACTTGCACAAATAAAATACCGTCATATTTTATATTCACGTTTATCTTAAAGCATTTGCATTGACTTTACTGAAATATGTATTTTCGTGATCAGCTAGCACGCAAGCAAGCCGTGTAACTAAGAATAGATCAAGTCAAACAAAACAATGTTGTTGGAAAGCTATATATTTTTTAATCTGTAGTCGGCTGCGAACGAATAACTGTTCGCATTATTGACAGTAGCGTCATATGCATGCGAGTGCAGCCGTGATTTCCTCTTTAGCTAGCTGACGTTAGCTAGGCAGCTGAACACTTGGATTTCTGGACAAACACACGTTGGCATCATCAATAGTTAGCATATGGTGCTACCTAGCCATTTTTATAAGCTAACTACTACGTTTAGCTTCTATTGACAATAGTATCTTCTGGCCGGGGAAGTTTTAAAGGTCCACCATACTGAAATTGCTCGTTTATTTCCTGATTGCAAAGTTATAATAGTACGCCTATTTTCAGTTAATCTTACAAAACAATCAAGTATAGTGTAGAGAATCATTGTACCATCTAAACCACTGAAATATTTTCCATAACCTAAAATATTATATTTTCAGCTGTTTGAAGCTGGTGTACAAACCCGATAGTAAAAGATGCATAAACGAAACGTAAGAACAGGACGCATAGAAATAGCACACACACAAAACATGTACCGCTTCTTAGACTTACTTTCAGTAAGAATTACATTTATTTTTAAGTTTATTATTATTTTTTGTATTTTACCCCCATTTTCTTTCCAGTTTTGTGATATCCGAAGGTTGATTCATGAGTCGCTAGTGTGCGATGAGCCAAGTAAAGCCCCCCTGGCCAAATGCTCCCCTAACCCGGATGACACTGGGTCAATTGTGCGCCGCCCTATCGGACCAAATTGAGCTCCGTATGGCATCGCAGTGAGCCTCTCAAATTTTTAACAATGTAGAGAGCTCCGTATAGTTCCGCATTGACTTGATCGGTTGACGGTAGGAGAGGGCGGGAGGTCCTGTATAAACACTAACTCACCTCCTTGACAAATTATTTCACAACAGCTCTGCGCTGCTCTGCAAGACTGCAAAACGCAAGAAGTATGAATGCCCTGACTTCCGCAGAGGCCATATCACTGTAAACCCTGCACGGCCAATGCAGACAACAGATTGACCATGCAGCGTCTTTAAGATACAACTGGTCCACGGACCCCAAACCGATCCAAATGTAGCATGCATCGGTCAGAAAATCGATTTGAACGTTACGAATAGCAGATCCGCTAAAACATTTAGCTCATTACTTTCTTTCTACCTTTTGAAAATACCTAATATTTTGTGGCACCTTCAGTGTGGATCTAAGCATGTAACTGTGTTGACATTTGTTTTGCATGCTGAACAACTCCAGGCAATATTACTATCCTAGTCAAACTGCGCGCTGATTTAAACAATCAGTGTAAAGATATGCAGGGTAAAGTTGATGATTTAATAACGACGACGACAATCACTTTGCAAAGCACACTGCATGGCCTAAGCAGGAGAAAAAGGGGTTCCCTAAACTTCCAAACGGTCAAAACAATTCGATTTTGAGGTGGGGTGAAATCTGAAGTTGTGCTATATATTCATTGGCTATGTCATAGCTGATTTGTAAACTATACATATTGATACTTTACTAGCCAAAACACTTAATCTGCAAAAATGATAAGTTAATTAGTGGGTGACCGTGATTTCAGAAGTGGGGGGACAAAAAACAGGCTACATTGCACCCCCCAAATCTGATATTGGTAGTTGGGTGGTAGATGCCAAGTCTCCCTCATGGCCCATGTGCCTACATTGTACATACACCATAAACATGCAACATTCATACACACATACACCATAGATACAGTTGAAGTTAGAGGTTTACATACACCTTAGCCAAATACATTAAACTCAGTTTTTCACAATTCCTGGCATTTAATCCAGGTACAAATTCCTTGTCTTAGGTCAGTTAGGTCACCACTTTATTTTAAGAATGTGAAATGTCAGAATAATGGTAGAGAGATTTACTTATTACAGCACATTCCCAGTGGGTCAGAAGTTTACATACACTAAATTAGTATTTGGTAGCATTGCCTTTAAATTGTTTAACTTGGGTAAAAGGTTTTGGGTAGCCTTGCACACATTTCCCACAATAAGTTGGGTGAATTTTGGCCCATTCCTCCTGACAGAGCTGGTGTAACTGAGTCAGGCTTGTAGGCCTCCTTGCTCGCACATGCTTTTTCAGTTCTGCCCACAAATTTTCAATAGGATTGAGTTCAGGGCTTTGTGATGGCCACTCCAATACCTTTACTTTGTTGTCCTTAAGCCATTTTGCCACAACTTTGGAAGTATGCTTGGGGTCATTGTCCATTTGGAAGACTCATTTGCGACCAAGCTTTAACTTCCTGACTGATGCCTTGCGATGTTGCTTCAATATATCCTCATGATGCCATCTATTTTGTGAAGTGCACCAGTCCCTCCTGCAGCAAAGCACCCCCACAACATGATGCTGCCACCCCCGCGCTTCACGGTTGGGTTGGTGTTCTTCGGCTTGCAAGCCTCCCCTTTTTCCTCCAAACATAACGATGGTCATTATGGCCAAACAGTTATATTTTTGTTTCATCAGACCAGAGGGCATTTCTCCAAAAAGTACGATCTTTGTCCCCATGTGCAGTTGCAAACTGTAGTCTGGCTTTTTTATGCCGGTTTTGGAGCAGTGGCTTCTTCCTTGCTGAGCGGCCTTTCAGGTTATGTCGATCTAGGACTCGTTTTACTGTGGATATAGATACTTTTGTACCGGTTTCCTCCAGCATCTTCACAAGGTCCTTTGCTGTTGTTCTGGGATTGATTTGCACTTTTCTAACCAAAGCACGTTCATCTCCTGAGCGGTATGACGACTGCGTGGTCCCATGGTGTTTATACGTGTGTACTATTGTTTTTATCAAAAGCTTCTAAAGCCATGACATAATTTTCTGGAATTTTCCAAGCTGTTTAAAGGCACAGTCAACTTAGTGTATGTAAACTTCTGACCCACTGGAATTGTGATACAGTGAAATAATCTGTCTGTAAACAATTGTTGGAAAAATGACTTGTCATGCACAAAGTAGATGTCCTAACCGACTTGCCAAATCTATAGTTTGTTATCAAGAAATTTGTGGAGTGGTTGAAAAACGAGTTTTAATGACTCAAATCTAAGTGTATGTAATCTTCCGACTTCAACTGTATATATCATTTACACTTGCGCAGACAGATACAGCTCAGAGAGGCCCAGCTCATGAGCTCCATGAGCAGCAGATTTTAATTTAAAATGGTTTAAATTTCAAGCTTAGGTCCAGATAAAAAAAAAAAAATCTGACATGCTAGACATTTTGGGTCGTATCTTTTCTACAATGCGATTTGTGCAACTTGTCCTCTGTTGCTTGGCTACAATCACAAAGAAGGGGTAATGATGACACTTCTTAAAGCCACAGGCACCACGACTCATCTGGAAATTATAAGACCGGGATGGGTCTAGACGGGTCGCAATGTGAGCAAACTTGTGTAATATGAGCACACCAGTCGCAGACTTCAGGATGACAAAAAATAATGTAAACTATTCGCATAATGTTGGTGCTCCCAAGATGTGAAGATTTTTGTTTTCGTGTAATGTATGCCTAGTTTAAGGCACGTGCACATAATGGAAGTACATGCACGCAACGCATGTATACTAATTTAAGTCTTGCATGTGTTTACATAGTTTTGTGCATGTGTCAGTTTATAGTAATCTCAACGGCAGTACTGACGTTCTAAAAAGTCAGGTAAATAATACTTTCCTGTGGATATTTTTCTTAAATTTCTACCTGAATAAGACAACTGGAAGAGTAAATTCAAATGTAATGTTATTCATCATTTTGGCTTGTAAGCAAACTCCCCATGTTTTTGCAGTCCTTTAATTCAGACTGGATTGCAGAAGTCTGGGATTACACTCTGATTTATTAGGCACATTTAAACCTTACATCTTTGCATTTACAGGTTTGGAATTGCAGTATATAGAAAGTACAGCAGTGGCAGCAGATATCCAAATATCTCACTCTCTGCACCGTTACCAGGGATCCCTAAACCAGTGTTTGCGTCCGTTGACGGGCATGAGCAATGCGAGACTAAAATCACTACTTTGGAAAATGACCTTAAAGTAGCATCTCAAAACAAGTTTGGTCAATTCTGCACTGTTGGAAGTAAGTTGCTACAGCATTTCAATATAACTGATCTTTTCTTATTCTATTTCAGAAAGTCTCCATTGCTGAAAATCAATAAAGTATGACCGAATGAGGATTTGCTTCTTCTCTCCTTCCAGTTTTAGTAAATTCAGGATCCAGACATGAGACAAAATACCCCAGTGGAATTGCACACTTTTTGGAGAAACTGGCCTTCTCTGTAAGTGTCATCTGCTTTGAGACACCTTGTGCAAGAGATGTTCCACTGAGGCACAGTGTTGTCACTGTTGTAGCATAAGCAAATTGATGGCCATGTTTTTGTTTATGGGAAACTATGAAAGTACAATGTGCATCTTCAGTCCACAGCCCAGTATGGCAGTAAAGATGAAATTCTTCTCACACTTGAAAAACATGGAGGGATCTGTGACTGCCAAACATCCAGGTATGAATCATTTCCTTTGGCTTCAATGTCCAGGCACAGTATGTTTTCTCTCTGACTGATGGAAAGGTATACTAACACTATAGTCATGGTACTCTTTATCCCTTTCAGTGTTGTACTGCTTTGGAAGGGGATGAAGCTTTTCAGTCAGTTTGTGTGACACCTAAGGCTTTATTCACAGAGACACCACCATGTATGCCGTCTCTGCCGAGGTGAAGGGACTGGACACTGTAGTCAGCCTGCTCTCTGATGCTGTATTGCAGCCACGCCTGCTAGGTGAGTCAACACTTTGAGTGACAGGTCTATCATCATGTTTGATGTCTCCTTCAATGACTTGGGGAAAATGTTGACTTCATTGAATTGTCTACGAAAGTAAGACTAGTAAACATTTTTGTGGGAGTGTATTTTCTTCAGGGATGGCTCTGCTTCTGGTTACTAGATGAGGAGATTGAGATGACTAGGATGGCAGTGCGCTTTGAGCTGGAGGATCTGAACATGAGGCCTGACCCTGAACCTCTACTGACAGAGATGATCCACGCAGTGAGTCATGCTATTGATTTGATTGATACTCAGAAATTCCAACACTCTTGAGCGGCATGAAGTCTATTGTTGCACCGTTACTAATTTACTTTGGCCCAACCTCTGCAGTGAGCCTAGATCAATTGCGCTATTTGTGGACAAATTCGTATGACGATACGTAACGTTTCACAACACTTACTCTGTGAACTAGGCAGCATATCGGGGGAACACCGTTGGGTTGCCTCGCTTCTGTCCAGTAGACAACGTGGAGAAGATCGACAAGAAGCTGCTACACACGTACCTGCGGAGCTACTACTGCCCAGAGCGTATGGTGCTAGCCGGAGTGGGCATCGAACATGAACAACTGGTGGCCTGCGCCAGGAAATATCTGCTGGATGTGAAGCCAGTATGGGGAGCCAGTACGCCTACCAACGTCGACTTGTCTGTGGCACAGTACACTGGTGGAATCGTAAGGGTAAGAGGAGGACGATTTTTCTCTTTCCTTCCTTCCTTTTTCCTTATTTATTTGACTAAATCAGAATGTAAATCTCTGTTTTGATCCTCTCAGATGGATAAGGATATGTCAGATGTGAGCCTTGGCCCCACTCCCATCCCTGAGCTCACCCACATCATGATTGGCCTGGAGAGCTGCTCGTTCCTGGTGGGTGCTCGCTGTGATTGGTTGGTGTGGAGGATCTCCCGCCCACTTGCTTGAACTGTCTCCGGCTTTATCTAGGCTAGCCTGTATCTGGATGTCAATATGCATGGTTTGTGATACAGGAGGAGGACTTCATCCCATTTGCCGTCCTCAACATGATGATGGGCGGAGGCGGGTCCTTCTCAGCGGGGGGTCCTGGGAAAGGCATGTTCACTCGGCTTTACCTGAACGTGCTCAACAGGTAAGCAGGATACATCCTTCTCAATTCTAATGAAAGTAATTACGATTGTATTTTTTAAAATTCATTTTAAAAAAATCTACAGGCATCATTGGATGTACAATGCCACCTCATATCATCACAGTTACGAGGACAGCGGCCTGCTGTGTATCCATGCCAGTGCAGACCCCAGACAGGTAGGGAGAGGGGATTCAGGAGGGGCAGGACTTTACACTGTAGTTTAAAGGGCTAATACTAAGCTTCCATATGCTTGGAATATAACATCTGTTAAAAATACAACATTTTTGTTATGTCTTTTAAAATAAGAAATAATAATTTGGTGGTGGCTTATATTTGTCAAATTTCACACATTTACACGTGTGTATTAATACATCCACTCAGTGGCCAGTTGTATACCATAATGTATACCCATCTAGTTTTGTGTCAGACCCCCCTTTGCCTCCAGAACATCCTGAATTCTTCGGGGCGTGGGAAAGTTGCGCAATTGGTATCAAAGGACCTAACGTGTGCCAGGAAAACATTCCCCACATTACACCACCGCCACCAGCCTGGGGCCATGGACTTACACTGCTTACGCCAAATCCTGACTGCCATCAGCATGATTCAACAGCAAGCAACTGGGATTTGTTAGACTAGGCAATATTTTTCCACTCAATTGTCCAGTGTTGGTGATTGCGTGCCCACTGGAGCTGCTTCTTTAGGAGTGGAACCTGGTGTGGTTGTCTGTTGCAATAGACAAGGACTGATGAGTTGTGTGTTCTGAGATACCGTTCTGTACACCAGTGTTGAAATGCGCCGCTATTTGCCTGTTGGTGGCCCGGCATTCTCATTCGACCTCTCAACAAGCTGTTTTCACCCACAGCACTTCCGCTGACTGGATGTTTGTTGTTTTGCCGTACCATTCTCAGTAAACCCTAGACAGTGTCGTGCATGAAAAGCCCAGGAGGCTGGCCGTTTATGAGCTGCTTGAACTTGCACGCTCATACCACACTCAGTGTCTTAGGTCACTTGTTTTGCCCGTCTAATGTTCAATTGAACAGTAACTGAATGCCTCAATGCCGGGCTCTGCCTGCTTTATATAGCAACCCATGGCCACGCGACTGTTTGTAGGAGCGACCCATTTTTGTGAATGGGGTGGTGTACCTAATAAACTGACCATTGAGTGTGAGAATTGGATGTGTTTTTTGCACGTCCTAACTCTCCCTGAGACACCCTCGGAGAGTGGGGTCACGGCCAGGGTCTGTCATTATCAATGGTGACCCTGGCGCAATTAGGGTTAAGTGCCTTTCTCAAGGGCACATTGACAGATTTTGCACCTTGTCGGCTCAGAGATTGCTAGTTAGAATCCTTATGTTACTGGCCCAATCACCTTTAGGCTATCTGCCACCCCTGGATTTGACTATGTATGATGTGTGTTCTCTGACGTTGTGTGAGTGCTGCCATTCCAAAGTTGTTGATTACAACATCTTGCTTTGTCAAGGTTCGGGAAATGGTGGAGATTATAACCAGAGAGTTTATTCAGATGGCTGGGACAGCAGGAGAGGTAAGGCTTGTCACAAAAGCCATTTTAAAATGACAAAGCTTCCTGAACATGGAACTCTCTCTTTGAACTTCCAAACTTTGCATCTCTCTTTCTGTGCTCAGATGGAGTTGGCGAGAGCGAAGACGCAGCTGAAGTCCATGCTGATGATGAACCTGGAGTCGCGGCCGGTTATCTTTGAGGATGTCGGCCGACAGGTTCTAGCCACAGGGAAGAGGAAGCTGCCACACGAGCTGTGTGACCTCATCAGTGAGTAGTAGTGCCCTGGGTCATAATAGTGGATATTGATATCAGCAAGCCCAGAATGAAACATTGGTGTCTGACAATCTGCAGGGAAATGACTAATCATAACTGGCATGGCAGATCAGTAATTCTTTATGCTGACTTTTCACTCACTTCTCTTTCCAGGTAACATTACAGCAAGCGATATCAAGAGGGTCACAACCAAGATGCTGCGCAGCAAGCCAGCAGTAGCAGCGCTAGGAGACTTGACCGAGATGCCCTCCTATGAGCACATCCAAGCAGCCCTGTCCAGCAAGGACGGACGCCTGCCTCGCATGTACCGCCTCTTCCGATAGACCTCCCTGCGTTTACCCTGACATCAATGTATATACTGGACACTGACCTACACTACCGGTCAAAAGTTTTAACACCTACTCATTCAAGGGTTTTTATTTTTACTATTTTAAAAACTATGAAGTAAAACATATGGAATCATGTAATAACCCAAAAAGTGTTAAAAAAATCCAAATATATTTGAGATTCTTCAAATAGCCACCCTTTGCCTTGATAACAGATTTGAACACTCTTGGCATTCTCTCAACCAGCTTCACTTGGAATGCTTTTCCAACAGTCTTGAAGAAGTTCCCACATATGCTGAGCACTTGTTGGCTGCTTTTCCTTCACTCTGGTCCGACTCATCCCAAACCATCTCAATTTGGTTGAGGTCGGGGGATTGTGGAGGCCAGGTTATCTGAGGCAGCACTCATCACTCTCCTTGGTAAAATAGCCCTTACACAGCCTGGAGGTGTGTTGGGTCATTGGTCCTGTTTAAAAACAATTGATTGTCCCACTAAGCCCAAATCAGATGGGATGGCATATTGCTGCAGAATGCTATGGTAGCCATGCTGCTTTAGTGTGCCTTGAATTCTAAATAAATCACAGACCGTGTCACCAGCAAAGCACCCCCACTCCATAACACCTCCTCTTCCATGCTTTACGGTGTGAAAAACATGCAGAGATCATCCGTTCACCCACACGGCATGTCACAAAGACACAGTGGTTGAAACCAAAAATCTCAAATTTGGAATCCAGACCAAAGGACAAATTTTCACTGGTCTAATGTCCATTGCTCATGTTTCTTGGCCCAAGCAAGTCTCTTCTTCTTATTGGTGTCCTTTAGTAGTTTTTTTTCTTTTTTTTTTAAAAGCAATTTGACCATGAAAACCTGATTCACACAGTCTCCTCTGAACAGTTGATGTTGAGATGTCTCTTACTTGAACTCTGTGAAGCATTTATTTGGGCTGCAATTTCTGAGGCTGGTAACTCTAATGAACTTATCCTCTGCAGCAGAGGTAACTTTGGGTCTTCCTTTCCTGTGGTGGTCCTCATGAGAGCCAGTTTCATTATAGCGCTTGATGTTTTTTGCGACTGCACTTGAAGAAACTTGTTCTTAAAATTTTCCGTATTGACTGACCTTCATGTCTTAGTAATGATGGACTGTCGTTTCTCTTGGCTTAATTGAACTGTTTGTGCCATAATACGGACTTGGTCTTTTACCAAATAGGGATATCTTCTGTATACCCCCCTACCTTGTCACAACACAACTGATTGGCTAAAACGCATTAAGGAAAGAATTCCACAAATGTACTTTTAAGGCACACCTGTTAATTGAAATGCATTCCAGGTGACTACCTCATGAAGCTGGTTGAGAGAATGTGCAACGCTGTTAAGGCAAAGGGTAGCTATTTGAAGATTTGTTTAAAAAAAAATTGGTTACTACCTGATTCCATGTGTTATTTCATAGTTTTGCTGTCTTCACTATTATTCTACATTGTAGAAAATAGTAAAAAGAAAAACCCTTGAATGAGTAGGTGTTCTAAAATTTTTGACCGGTATGGTACATTAATGTCTCTCAATGGAGCTGTGCTAAGCACTGGGAGAGGACTAATGTTTGGATCTCCAACTGTAAAAGAAAAGTTTTGAGTGAGGTGATTATTTTTTTTAAACATTTTACTCGGTGAGGATATACCTTGCTCTGCGTACCTGGAGCGTCTACACTTTCTTGTCAGAGGGAAGTTTTTATTTCCTGTTCACTATCCCACCTGACCCACGTTGGCTGGGATGGTTTGCATGCATTTGGGTTTAATTCCAAGTATGTGTGAATGAATATGGCTCGAGAGTTACATTGCTCGATCTGTAGAGGGAGACTTACAAATTACCTTCATGGTAAAAAGGAAAATGAAGGGTTGTGATAGGAAACTGGCCTGGCCCCGTTTGCACCTTCCTAATAGAGTTGCACCCCCTACAAGGTGTTGAAAGCGTTCCACAGGGATGCTGGCCCATGTTGACTCCAATGCTTCCCACAATTGTCAACTTTGCTGGATGTCTTTTGAGTGGTGAACCATTCTTGATACACAGGAAACTGTTGAGCGTGGAAAACCCCAGCAGCATTGCAGTTTTTGACACACTGGTGCACCTACTACCATACCCCGTTCAGACACTTCAATATTTTGTCTTGCCCAGTCACCCTCTGAATGGCACACATACTCAATCCATGTCTCAAATATATGAAGGCTTAAAAATCCTTTAACCTGTCTCCCTCCCCCTTCATCTCTAGACTGATTGAAGCAGATTTAACAGGTGATAATAGCTTTCACCTGGTCAGTATGTCATGGAAAGAGCAGCTGTTCCTGATGTGTTGTACACTCAATGTATATAGTACTGTGTGTGTGTGTGTGCTGATATCCTTTCAGGTGCCAGGGAAATCTTTACATTTTATTTCTCATTTCCAAAACTATATTGTAGAGGAACGGTATGTGTCTTCTCTAAATTGTAATGTATTTAGCTTATTCACTTTCTGTTTCAGAATACTGCCACAATCTCACACCAAGGTTTCTCTGGGTCCTTGAAAGTGAAAATAATGAATGTGATGACCTATATGTATATCTGTATTCAGCCCAATTGGAGATTTGTTTCTGGTAAATGAATAATTAATGCCATGAATGGACAGTCAATTAGTGATTATACTGTCCTTCTTTGAGGGATATTTAATGTCCACTTCAGATGACAGAACATTTTCACAATCTCAAAATAAAACAAATATTCCTAACAGTTTCTGTGATGTTACATCACAAATCATGTGTTATAAAAGACACATATGGAGTCCTGAGAAAATCACAAACACGATCACAGGCACTTGCCATGAGCATTAAAGTGAATGAGAACTCATGATTCACCATTACACCAGAACCATTGATCTTCATGCAATGAATTCTCTTCCCCTCGTTAGCACAATACAGTACATAGTATTTAAGTTACATGAGTGTATTTCATTTAGTCACGACAGATGACATTAAGGCAATGAACCAGAGTTCAACATCACTATTGCAAAAGATGGTTCTGTATCCATTAAGTGAGATAAACAATATGTTAATAAGCAAAATATTTCACAAATATCAATCACGCATCTTTTTATACAATGCCAGAAAAGCCACCATGCCTTAATTCAATAAGTACCATACTTGCAGGAAATGTATGTTCATCAAAATAACTGAAATTCCCTTTAAATTTGATAGGGATAAGTCTGTTTCTGTGAAATCATGGGTCAGTTTTTTCTTTATTGGAGGAAATCCAAGAACACCCCAAAAGTTTGGTATATCAAAGAAAGTGCTTTATACTGCTTAAGAGCTGTTAGATGAAAATGCATTTACAAGGCCTTTGAATACTGCTACACCAAGTACAAAAACAGTGACATTACACAGTCCATATCAACCTGGCTTGTTAAATAAATGTACAAAATAAAACAAAAAAAAGAACGTATTAAGTACAGTATACTCAGAGCAACTTCAGCCAACCAGCGCACACAGGTGGAGATGTGAGACTGACTGAAGGGTAATCTTCAATGTCAGGTTCCCCAGTTCAGTCATGTTTATAGAAGGCTGGTATAAATAGACCAGTTTACTGCTGAGTCTGCAGACTGGAGTCTGTCTGAACTCAGGGTCCCTGCCTTCGAGAACAGCAACACAGCTCCTCAGCCCACCCTAAACCATATGAGTGACACAGTTCCAACAGCTCTCAGTAGGGGGCTCTCATGGATCAGTCTACGTGACTTCCATGACTCACAGGGAGATTCTCAATTGGGCAAAAGTCAGTCCTCTCCTCCCTGACCCGGAAAGCGATAAGTGGTCGAGGAGAGTGTCAATTCGTTAGTAGGCGAATGGAGGAGTCTGCTCATTACCTACTTCAGCAGAGGATGCACAATAGTATCCTGGGCTAGTTTTTTTTTTTAAATCCACCACACCCCTTTTGAATCAACTGTTTTCTCAAAGGAGAAAAGTATGCACACATTTAACTATACGCTACTCTTATCTATAAAATGTCTTGCACAACTAGCTAAATTTGTTTTTATCACTTTACACATTTATTTGGGGATTCTACCTGTCAACGTAATTTGCCTGATGACGCGCAAGTGGAGAACGAGAGTCATTTCATACAAGCACATTTCTTTCTACGTTTCCTATCCTCGACTCTGCTCCTCGATTACCTTTGACCTTTTTCAAAAGCAGGCGAGGATGCAAGGACTCGAACAAAACCAACAGATTCTCCCACAGACTGGGCTGGAAGTGGAAACAAGACTGGTTCCCTTTGGTCCCCTCGTGACTGGGTCAGAGTGATTCTGGTCCGGGTTCAGGAGATGGAGCAGATGGTGCTGCTGCCCTGGTTCTTCGTGGCTTCTCTCTTCTTCAGCTCTCTGGTGATCCTCCTCCTGATGCCCTCCAGGTACAGACTCCTGTCAAACTGGCCGGCTCCCAGAGGAATACTGAGAAACACGCCAGACCGTGAACAACAAATAAAAGGGTTAACCAACTGTTCTAAATCTTGAGCTTTTCGTTGGCCGCACTTTTGGACACCTATTACTACGAGAAAGGTTAATAGTGTTAGAGCTGAAAGCTGCAAATAGCCTGCTGCTGCAACAAATAAGAGAAGCAGGGGTGGGACTCACTTGTCTCTTCCAGGACGGAGTTTGACCTGGAACATGCCGATGACAGGCCGGTGGTCTGATGTCTTTATCATTGAACAGCTGGTGTACTTTATCACTTTGATGTCATCCACCTGCCTGTTCCTGAACAGTATTCTGTCCTAGAGCACACAGGGGAACAGTCAAATAAAACATGACTGTGTGTTTAAAACAAGCCTATATAATAAAGCAAAGAGGCTTGCTTGTATGAATGACACGGGGTATGACTGACGGTGGCACGTACTGTGTAGGAGGGAGTTCTCTGCTTGGAGGTGGTGTCGTACACGTCACAGCCAACGTCAAATTTGTAGGTGGGGAGGAACTGAATCAGTGCTTCCTGGAAGCCTTTAAAGATGGAACCTAGAACAGAGCATAACACATTTGTACTCGATTGTCAAGTATCTGTCACAGTGAGTACGGTAACAATACATTGAGATATCATTCAATCTAATACATTATTATTTGCCTAAACCTCCGGTTCTTAGTGTTAGAATGGTGTTGTTCCATGTAGACGTACCATCCTTCATTTCCTTGGAGAGTTGGTCATGGTGGAGCAGAGGGCCCATGTCCACACCCTGGTTCTGGTTTAGAAGGGCCTCTACCCCCACACGGTCTTCACTCAGACGGAAGTTAAAGTCCCCAAACCAAAAAACCTCATCAAACCGCGTTGTCACGTCCGCTGAAAGACATGAAACAGTCATTATCAGTAACATTAACAATACTTGTTGCATGAGGGAAACTACAGCATTTCTCCTCACATAATTAGGCTACTCTTCTAGATGTGACAGCAGTACTTCAATATTGTAGTAGTACTGCAATAAACAGCTCGTCTTTAAGAGTACTTACAGGATGTGGAGCGGTAAGGGTTGGTGTCTGGAAGAACTTTAGGGAGAGCAAGTGCTTCAACGATCTTGTTGTAGTCCAGAATCCTCTCGTACACTCTGGAATCTCCAGCTGGAACAGAAGGACATTTATTAAATCACCTAGTTAGCAGTGCGACTGTATCCAAAAGGCTTTCCACTTCCTGTTTACATTCACATGTAATGGCATCACCTCCTGAACAACAGAGGTGTCACTCACAGGTAAAATGGGAGGTGATGAAGAGGAAGGAAGTGCCAAAGAAGGTGAAGCCAATCCCCACGGCTCCTTTGGTTTTAATCTGAGACATGATGCGTGTTGTGACCGTGGCGTGCTCCACTTCTGTTAGGAGGAGATGCTATGGTTACAGGGACCAAATCAGATCACGTACTGTACACATAAAATGTGCAGTGGGTAGCCAGAGAGATCACCTTATAATGTTGCCTCTCTTACAACATTTTAATTAGAGACAACCTTCTGAGATTTGTTGATTCACTCTCCTCTGAAAAAAACCCAACTTGTGTAGTAGAGAGCCATTTGAGACGGACCTGAGCAGAACCAAATGAGGTCCCTCCTGACGAACACGGTGAGGTAGAGAACCCCGTGGGAGGCTGCGTAGAGCATGACGTAGTACGGACCCAGAGTCTCCTGAAGACGGATCTCCCATTCCCTCCTGTGACACACACACAATCAGCATAGAGCGCTGAAGACTCGATTGATTAATGCAAAATGCTCTCATACACAGTCGTCCCATACCTGTCCGGACATCCCTCCTGGACTCCGATGATGTAAAAGTCTTGTGCAAATTCAGAGTCTGTCGGGAGCAACAGATCATCTAGGTTGTTTGGCAGTCCCTGAAAATTATACGGAAGTGGTAATTTTATCAAAGAGAGAGTGTAGAACTTGCATACAGATATTCAGGCTCTAGGCCTGATGTTGAACAGTAGGAGTGGCCCCACCTTCTCTCCATGCATGTTCCATGTGGCTATGTAGATGCCAACTCTCCTCTCTGGGAAATAGCGGTCCAGCTCCTCAGCGCCCAGAAGGGCACCACTGCCCAGCACACTGCCCTCCAGAAAACTCCTGGAACACAATGAGGAAATGAACACTTCATAACCAGAGGTATAGAAGCACTGTTTACCCTGCTTGCTCTAACAAACAGTTAGTATTCTTGGCTACTTCGAACCAAACCCATTTCAAATGTCTGGCAGGCTACATTATACAATTTCAGTAGAATACACACACGATTCAAAGAATGCTGGATATTATTGGCGCTGAGGCACATTTCTAAACATAGGCTTCTTCCATAGCTGATAGCTGTCCGAAACATTTCAGACAAATCCCCTGATTCCTTGAACAGCTCCTTTCTGAGGCACAATGTGTGTATTGAGGCCCATCTTTGCTCCCTGAATGGTGGCAAAAGCTATGCTGATTCACACACTCCCACCTGACAATTTCCTCTGTCAGAGTGAGCACTTACATACCATAAGCCTCTGAAGCCTTCATTAAAGCTGAACTGCGGCCAGTGTTGCTAGAGCACACGCCAATGCTAATGCGCTAGCTGCAGATGTGCCGCGGTAGTAATTACAGCAGTCTTCTTGGTTACAATTCACTGATGGTGACTGTGACTGCTCACAATAAGTTACAATAGCGCAAATGTCCATCTGTAGTTCATGCAGGATATATTTAACTCAAGGCCCACCTCAATTCTTATCATGAGATTCTTATCATTGTGTCAATGAAATGGAGCATCACATAAGCCCATCTTCATTTTAAAGCTGCATCAAACATTCAAAGGATACTTTATACACTGTATTTAGATCATCTATTACAATTTCAATGTCTTCAGAAAGCTATCAAGACTTATAGCACTCTGATACCGGTATGGTATCCAATACAGGTAGAGAAGGCAGGACATATCTGGTCAGTAATCTGGAGAGGATATCATGAGTGAGAGGCGTGTAGACCTACCTGTTCCTGACGTCCCTGGGTCTGATGGGGTTCAACACGCTGAAGGTGGACTTCATGGAGTTGACAGAGGTGTTGTCCAACACCATGTTATCCAGAAGCCGGCTGTCGCTCAGGTTCCTGTGCAGGTGCAGCCTCTCCCGGCCCAGCTCTCCCCGGCACAATGCCATAATCCACACAATCCCTGTCAATCCGATTAGTCGTCCTTAAGGACTCCGACGCCAAGGTCTGCTCGAGAGCAGGAAGTGGACCCGATGGCTGTAAGGGAGAGAGGCGTACCTTGAAGGGCCTCCCCCGCTGCTCCGCTGGGTCACCGTGGTGGTCGTGGGGCCTCCTCTCGTACTCAGAGAGGCTCTGGCCCCTGGCTCTGAAGACAGGGGACCCTGTAGGAGTCAAGAGGGGGTCCAACAATGGAGCCCTGTCCATTCCTTAAGGTGGCAGCACCGCTCAAGGTGATCACACCTGTAACTGTGGAGTCCTCCTTAAGAGAGTCTGTGGAGGAACCAGTCTCAGCTGGGTCAGTCAGACTCTCCTGGCTGTGCTTAAGTCTTCTGCTTCTCACCTCCTCCACCGAACCGCTCGTCCCTCCCTTCGACAGTGCAGGGGGCTTGGGCAGCTGGGGAGGTCGCGGTTGGTAGAGACTGGTCTTGCTGCTTTGGTCTTGTACATCTTGAGGGAATTTCAGTGTGTCATTGAGGAGCTTGGTGGGTTTGCTGTCCTCTATAGGGGGGTTCACTGGTCTCTTGTCACTGCTAACTCCTCCAGGATCCTTCCCACCAGGAGCTCCACGAGGTAACACTCCATCAGGCTGAGAGGGGCTGCTGTCCTCCCCATTCTCAGTCATCCTCATGCCAGGCTGCACCTTCTATCAGATGTCAGTACCATGGCATGGAAGAGGTCATCTAGAAAACAATTATAGGTACTGTACTATTAATGTGAATGGATTGATAATATTTCTAAGTATATGCTTGATTGTTATACTAGCTAGCTAGACACTTGCTATACAAGCAATGAAGCCAGGTAGGCAACGATTTGATTAGCCAACTAAGTTAGCTTGGTTAACTGCACATATGGTTGGCTCATGTTAGCTAGCTAAATTACTGGAAGAGAGAACTCCACAGACAAAAGCAGAAACCTAGTTACCAGGATATTTGACAGCTCTGTTGGCAGTAATGTTAACTGGATGCTAAAATGGCTAACTACTGTGATGACATGTAAAGCTGACTGGCAAACTAGCTAGCACATGTTTACGATGATGCTAGCTAGTTAGCTACATCATCGTAAACATGTGCTTCTAGAAAGATAGGGCGCATAGCAAGCAGCGAACTTTAGCTATATAGCATTCGAATTCACATCACGTTCCCTAGATAGCTAGCAGAAACACATTGGTGAAACGTCGTAGCTGCTAGCTGTGCTGGCTAATATTAAAACGTATGACAGAAAGCTAGCTTGCTAGGAATATGGCAGTCTGGGAAAGACAGAATGCATTAGACATGACACTACATTTAATCAACGTATTGTCGTTAGATACCTGGGGAAAAGCCAAATCAAGTTTCGTCCATTGCAACATTGTGAGAATATATCGTTAGAGGTAATGTTAACCAGCTAGCTATTTTTAGTTTAGCTGCCAACGCTAAACTAAACTTTCCACTTCCCTAGAAACACTTGACATGGTTTTCTTCTTCATTGATGTGTTTTGGCAGACTACACTCATAATGTGTATTGCCGCCACCTACTGTAAGGGGTAGTAAAAAATACCCCCAAAACAAAATATATTTTGGATGAACAAATTTATAATAATTACCAAAAACACTAACTAAATTCACGCTACTATCCTGTATAAAATAAACACTACTCCTTCGGTCGGATTTCAATGTATTTTCAACCTCTTCATTCAGCACTCCCTGTAACATTTCGCCTGTATAGTCCTGGAGATCCAGAAATCTATTTGCCGCCTTCACAATGATGTCTAACTTAGATTTTTGTATTAGTTTGACTAGTGCATTTTATCACTTGGGCTATAAAACGCAACTAAGCCCACCTTCTTCACCGTTAGTGTGTCGGGATCCTTATCCTGCATGGCATTCATGCAGACTGTGGGCCATCCACTACCATCTCATTTCTACTCACTCCAGCTATTTTCAATGCCTCCACATAGGAGACCTGCTGGATAACCCTGACCCTAGCTACTGCGACCTCCTTCATCCTTACAGGGCACTCCGGGAATCATCCTTACAGGGCACTCCGGAAATCATCCTTACAGGGCACTCCGGGAATCATCCTTACAGGGCACTCCGGGAATCATCCTTACAGGGCACTCCGGGAATGTTGTAATTGTGATTCCCATCACAATTACAACATGCTTCATCTGACTCTTCAACTGCTACATACAGTATTTATTACTTCGACAAACACTTGCCACGTGTCCAAACTTGTCATAATTATAACACTGCAGCGGCTTACGGCACTGTACATATGGTCTCACCACATAACGTTTTACATAAATCGGGTGAACCACTTCATCAAACGACTGTATAAAACCGATAGGCTTCGCTCCTTCTTTCCACCTATCATTTGATTCAAGCGACGTGCGTCTACCACTCCTGGAACGTTATCCCTTAACCACATAGCCTCTATGTCCAACGAGACACGAGATGACACCTTTAACCGGAGCCCTACTCTGAAAAGCATAGCTTTCCACATCATACGTCGACATCTTGTAGAGCCACATAGCTTTCTCCTTTTGCGCTTTTGACACTCACGAAATCAACATCATACCACTCATGCTCACTCTGACCGATTCCACTCTACCCAATTCGTCCTTCGCCATCTTCGAGACCGCAAACAGGTCAACATTGATTTTGTTACCAAGACGAGAAAACAAAACACACGTTGCTTGCATTGTAGCGCCACCTACTGGTAGCTAGTAATAGTAGTCGTACAACCTCGCAAGCCACCCTGATCTCATGTCATGAGTTTACATAAATAGTTCGCCCATGCAATTAGGAATTGGAATACTAAAATGGACATGAATGTTCTCAGAACGGTTTATTTCACATTAATTCGACATTACAAAGTATCAATGGCAGCCGATGCTGAATTATTTGACACAATTCACATACAAGAAAATCATCAACACAATACAAACTACAACTTTAAAATACATATATTTTGGTAAGGTCAGAGATTTTGTTCAGGGAGTGTAGGTCAGCCATATCATAGATAGAACAATGGGTTAGTTAAACAAATCTTTGGACATACCAGTGATGTGATAAGACATTGTGTAAAACAAGCAATTTGAGGATTATCTACAGGTAATTCCACGAAATATGTGTTTTTTGCACCCCTTTGATATTTGTTATAGAAACTGCACCAATATTGAATTTGAAAATCCAGTTCTAATAAATGAAGTGCCCTTTAAACGGCCAATCAGCAGTTGAAACAATAACAAAGCATTTTCCCTGCCACTGTTTTGGTAAAACGCTAAAATTCATGTTGAGGCTTTACAGTGTTGGTTTACATTTACTTTCTTTACTAAGAGTAAAACAATCTTAGATTTGGGGTTTTGATTGGTTACAATTTATTTAACCAGGCAAGTCAGTTAAGAACAAATTCTTAGTTACAATGACGGCCTACCCTGGCCAAACCCAGACAACACTGGGCCAATTGTGCGCTGCTTTATGGGACTCCCAATCACAGCTAGTTGTGAAACAGCCTGGAATTGAGTGACACCTCTAGTACTGAGATGCAGTGCCTTAGACCGCTGCGCCACTCGGGGGCCAGAGTAAGCTTGTGAGGCATGAGGCATGAGGTTCGTGAGGCATTTATAAGTTATATTCTTCAAGAATCAATATGTAGACATCATTACTTTATGAGTCCAAAAATGAATGTAGCAACTGCTGATTGACCCTTTAATTCATGACCACATGAACAATTTTATTTGTCACATGCGCCGAATACAACAGGTGTAGACCTTACCGTGAAATGCCCTTAACCAACAATGCAGTTTTAAACTAAAGTAAGAAATGAAAAACAAAAAAAGTAACACAACAAAATAACCATAACGAGGCTACATACAGGGGGTACCAGTACCGAGTCAATGTGCGGGGGTACAGGTTAGTCAAGGTAATATGTACATATAGGTAGGGGTAAAGTGACTATGCATAGATGTGTGCACTCTGAACGCTCCAAGAGTGAAATGCTCTGAATTTACAAGTGGACAATGTGCCAATGCTTAGAATTTACAAACGGCCCAGAGCGAACTCTGACACACTGGAGGCAATTTACGAATGCACCCATTAGCTAAACCAGCTGCACAGTTACATATTGGCTACCTAGCAACATTACGTAATTTCTCATTTCTGGAGGAAGTGAAAACACACTTTGAGCTCGCCCATCTGGGCTGACTTCAAAGTGCTAATGGAAACAGGGTTTATGTTTATTTATTTAATGTAATTATTAAATAAATAAAACCTCTCTCTCATTTTAAGTTCAACCCTGTTATGTAAACTGAACTCTCCTTTAAATATGGTGAAACTATTCCTTTAAAACGTTTTTTTTTCAAAAGAAACATTGAACATCTAATAGTCAAATTATAGTGTAAAAGCAGGTGAGCTGGTTCTATTCTTTTTCTCTATTTTCTGGTGTTTTGTGGTGGACAACTGAGCTGGTCGATCATAACACGTCAACCCTCTTACCCGGCTAAATCTATGACGTTAAAATGCCTATTTAATCTGTTCCATCTGACAGCGCAATCCACTGTCTCATCAGCCCAGCCAGACAATTGATCAACTTGATCTCCACTATAAAAAAGCATCTAGACATTATCTCAGATTTCTTTTAGACTAACATTTAGTTTCAACAGAGGAGATTTGTATTAACCTTGCTGTCCGTCTCTCCGACATTTGCAACATTGTTTCAATATTCAAATTTGATATCCTGCTGTCCCATAGCTCTACATTCTGAATCTACACTGCTCAAAAAAAATAAAGGGAACACTAAAATAACACATCATAGATCTGAATGAATGAAATAATCTTATTAAATACTTTTTTCTTTACATAGGTGAATGTGCTGACAACAAAATCACACAAAAATTATCAATGGAAATCAAATTTATCAACCCATGGAGGTCTGGATTTGGAGTCACACTCAAAATTAAAGTGGAAAACCACACTACAGCCTGATCCAACTTTGATGTAATGTCCTTAAAACAAGTCAAAATGAGGCTCAGTAGTGTGTGTGGCCTCCACGTGCCTGAATGACCTCCCTACAACACCTGGGCATGCTCCTGATGAGGTGGCGGATGGTCTCCTGAGGGATCTCCTCCCAGACCTAGACTAAAGCATCCGCCAACTCCTGGACAGTCTGTGGTGCAACGTGGCGTTGGTGGATGGAGCGAGACATGATGTCCCAGATGTGCTCAATTGGATTCAGGTCTGGGGAACGGGCGGGCCAGTCCTTAGCATCAATGCCTTCCTCTTGCAGGAACTGCTGACACACTCCAGCCACATGAGGTCTAGCATTGTCTTGCATTAGGAGGAACCCAGGGCCAACCGCACCAGCATATGGTCTCACAAGGGGTCTGAGGATCTCATCTCGGTACCTAATGGCAGTCAGGCTACCTCTGGCGAGCACATGGAGGGCTGTGCGGCCCCCAAAGAAATGCCACCCCACACCATGACTGACCCACCGCCAAACCGGTCATGCTGGAGGATGTTGCAGGCAGCAGAACGTTCTCCACGGCGTCTCCAGACTCTGTCACGTCTGTCACGTGCTCAGTGTGAACCTGCTTTCATCTGTGAAGAGCACAGGGCGCCAGTGGCGAATTTGCCAATCTTGGTGTTCTCTGGCAAATGCCAAACGTCCTGCACGGTGTTGGGCTGTAAGCACAACCCCACCTGTGGACGTTGGGCCCTCATACCACCCTCATGGAGTCTGTTTCTGACCGTTTGAGCAGACACATGCACATTTGTGGCCTGCTGGAGGTGATTTTGCAGGGCTCTGGCAGTGCTCCTCCTTGCACAAAGGCGGAGGTAGCGGTCCTGCTGCTGGGTTGTTGCCCTCCTACGGCCTCCTCCACGTCTCCTGATGTACTGGCCTGTCTCCTGGTAGCGCCTCCATGCTCTGGACACTACGCTGACAGACACAGAAAACCTTCTTGCCACAGCTCGCATTGATGTGCCATCCTGGATGAGCTGCACTACCTGAGCCACTTGTGTGGGTTGTAGACTCCGTCTCATGCTACCACTAGAGTGAAAGCACTGCCAGCATTCAAAAGTGACCAAAACATCAGCCAGGAAGCATAGGAACTGAGAAGTGGTCTGTGGTCACCACCTGCAGAACCACTCCTTTATTGGGGGTATCTTGCTAATTGCCTATCATTTCCACCTGTTGTCTATTCCATTTGCACAACAGCATGTGAAATGTATTGTCAATCAGTGTTGCTTCCTAAGTGGACAGTTTGATTTCACAGAAGTGTGATTGACTTGGAGTTACATTGTGTTGTTTAAGTGTTCCCTTTATTTTTTTGAGCGGTGTATTTAGCAGTGATAGAATGTTGAAGGCTGCATTCCACCATAAATATTTGTAACTGTATTGTTCTGACTCACAAAGTGTGTGTAATCTATTCTCTATACCTCCTTACAGTATTAGCTAGTACAGTTCCTTCAGAAAGTATTCACACCCCTTGACTTATTTTACATTTTGTTGTGTTACAGCCTGAAATCAAAATGGATTGAATATCTATTTTTTCTCACCCATCTACACACAATAGCCCATAATGACAAAATGAAAACATGTTTTTAGAATTTGTTTGCAAATGTATTGAAATTATAATAAAGATATATCTCATTTACATAAACATTCACACCCTTGAGTCAATAGATTGTAGAAGCACCTTTGCCAGCAATTACAGCTGTGAGTCTTTCTGGGTAAGTATCTAAGAGCTTTACACACCTGGAATGTGCAACATTTGCCCATTATTATTTTCAGAATTCTTCAAGTTCTGTTAAATTGATTGTTGATCATTGCTAGACAACCATTTTCAGGTCTTGCCATAGATTTTCTTAAGTCAAAACTCAGCCACTCAGGAACATTCACTGTCTTCTTGGTAAGCAACTCCAGTGTAGATTTGGCCTTGTGTTTCAGGTGTTCCTGCTGAAAGGTGAATTCATCTCCCAGTGAACGGTGGAAAGCACACTGAACCAGGTTTTCCTCTAGGATTGTGCCTAGTGCTTTTATCCTGAAAAACTCCCCAGTCCTTAACGATTACAAGCATACCCATGACATGATGCAGCCACCACTATGCTTGAAAATATGAAGAGTTGTACTCAGTAATGTATTGTATTTGCCCCAAAAAATAACACTTTGTATTCAGGACAAAAAGTGAATTGCTTTGCCACTTTTTTTGCAGTATTACTTTAGTGCCTTGTTGCAAACATGATGCATGTTTTGGAATATGTTTATTTTGTTTATTCTGTACATGCTCCCCTCGTTGATTATCCCTTACTTAAATTCAGGCTGTAACACAACAAAATGTGGAAAAAGTCAAGGAGTGTGAATACTTTCTGAAGGCACAATAAATTAGGCATAGGCCTATCATTTGAAATGTCCATCAGTCGGGTTTTAGACCAGGTCATCTCTGCTGCATCCCTAATTATAAATGATGTGGTTAACTGTATGGATAAAAGGCAACATTGTGCTGCCCTCTTCTTTAACCTGCTGAAGGCTCTAGCTGAACTAGTCTGCCTCCATTGTATTACAGAAAACCTTATTGACCTGAAATTAGTACTGAATGCAGGTAAAACTAAGTATATGTTGTTTTCTAGAGCGCATAAAAATAAGTCTGATTATTTAAGCATATGTACTTTGGATGGTGTCAATATTAATTGTGTCCATGCTTCCAAATATATATTTTTTAAAGCCGTCTTTTTAGAAGCATATTAAAAATGGGCTTCTTCTACAGAAATAGGTCCTGCCTCTCGCTAAATAGTAGAACGCAGATTATTCAGTCGACGTTCCTATCGGAACGCAGCTGGCACTTCATTAAAGCCGTTAAATGCAGATTATCATAGCGCACTGCTTTCAATTACGGGCGACAACTTTAGTACTCATCACAGCATTTTTTACTAGAAGGTTGGTTGGCCCTCTTTGATGTCACGTAGGTTGATACACTACTATGTTTTCATTTATAAAGACCTTTTACAAAAAGTCCCACTGTACATAACATCTTTACTAAACTTTTGACATATTAGTTACCACACCCAGTATCAGGGATGGATATCTCTGGAAATTCCTTTGGTCTCTACTGAGGTAAATCAGCTTTTAGTTTTCTTGATCCTTATTTGTGGAACAATCTTCAAAACGTTCTTTAATTGGATGTTCTGGTGCCTCTAGGGCAATTCAGAAAGCTGACTGAGGACCTTACGAATGATAAATATGCTTTTTTTTATGACCGTGTTTTTCTTTCTCTCTGCTTGCATTTTGTATTTATATTTTGATGTGTGTATTTTCTGTTAATTATTTAGTTCAGGGCTCATCTGTAAAAGAGACCATGGTCTCAGTTGACTCCCTAATAAAATAAATCAAAATATACTTGTCTGTTTGTTTAATGTATCCACACATAGCTACTGTAGCCTATATTTCTTTTTAAATTACTTATTGTTGTTTATTTTGCCTAATAAGTGCTGTGAGATTCTGTCTATAATGAAAAGCGCTATAAAAGTTGAATACATTATTAATTAATTAAAATATTTGTTGCAGCCAGAGACAACTTTTGCAATTGCACTTTTAACCAGAAGGTGTCATTATAGGGATGTGTACTGTAAGTGCAGCAAGAGTGACTACTTGATTCACAATAACTTATGAAATACATCTGATTTAGCTCAGTTATTGACTTGTACGTCATCTACACACATTCACGTATCCCATTTACAATGAAATAGTGGGTAGAGTAAAGACAGCAGGTTTGCAGACTGTTGAGGCCATGATTATTCAGCATACGGTCGACGAGGCTATTTACCCAGAGTAAATACAAATGACATTTTGAGCTCTTTGAGAACTGTTAAGTTCCTGTGTTTACCCATGTTTAAAATGTTTATTGGCTCAATGATCCTGCAGCACAGAAGTGTTCTCCTGTGATTGAATCCCGGTGCTTTATCTGACATCACAGCAAGCTCTCTGACATTGAGTCACACCTTGGTAAAGAGCAGATGGATGCTGCAGCTGGTTTCATGCTCCTCAGCGCGTGTTTGATATCTTCACATTCTATGGTTCCCTCCTACAGTTGAAAGCGAGATGGCTAGGGTAGAGAGGACCTGGGAATCTTGACTAGAGAGGGTTCCATAATCCAGGGCATCTGTTCACTGTAAACAATGTTCTTTCATGACTGTAAGACAAAAAGCCTCCCAATGATGTCACTCCATGATTATGAACTTCTGGATCATCTGTATCAGAGCTTATTATATAGACACTAAAGATCTGGGGACCAGGCTACCTCATCTCCCCTATTGAGAATGATCCTTGCACAGTTCAATCATGTTTGAGAATAACACATACACATAGCCTGTTGGTGTGGATCCAAAGGTCTCCCAAATAGGACTGTGTTCAGACATGTCTCGCTCTCCCAGTGTTTCAGACACATTTTACAGAGCTGCTACATAGAGAGCCCTGGTGAAACCGGCAGCTGCATGTTGCAACAAGACTCTAGGTTAGCCGTGGGAATAAAAATGATCTGAAAGCTCAAGGGACACGTATGCAGTTTAACCATGAAAAAGACAGGGTCTTCTCACAGAAAGGGTTTTCCACAATGTCTGAATCTTCTTTATGCTGTATATGTACAGTGGCAAGAAAAAGTATGTGAACCCTTTGGAAATACCTGGATTTCTGCATAAATTGGTCATAAAATGTGATCTAATCTTCATCTAGGTCACAACAACAGACAAACACAGTCTGCTTAAACTAATAACACACAAACAATTATACGTTTTCATGTCTTTATTGAACACACCGTGTAAACATTCACAGTGCAGGGTGGGAAAAGTATGTGAACCCTTGGATTTAATAACTGGTTGACCCTCCTTTGGCAGCAATAACCTCAACCAAACGTTTTCTGCAGCTGCAGATCAGACCTGCACAACGGTCAGGAGGAATTTTGGACCATTCCTCTTTACAAAACTGTTTCAGTTCAGCAATATTCTTGGGATGTCTGGTGTGAACTGCTCTCTTGAAGTCATGCCACAGCATCTCAATCGGGTTGAGGTCAGGACTCTGACTGGGCCACTCCAGAAGTGTATTTTCTTCTGTTGAAGCCATTCTGTTGTTGATTTACTTCTGTGTTTTGGGTCGTTGTCTTGTTGCATCAACCAACTTCTGTTGAGCTTCAATTGGTGGACAGATAGCCTAACATTCTCCTGCAAAATGTCTTGATAAACTTGGGAATTCATTTTTCCGTTGATGATAGCAAGCTGTCCAGGCCCTGAGGCCTTCTTCTTAACCTCATTGAGCGTTCTGCGATGTGCTCTTGCAGTCATCTTTGCAGGACGGCCACTCCCAGGGAGAGTAGCAACAGTTCTGAACTTTCTCCACTTATAGACAATTTGTCTTATCGTGGACTGATTAACATCAAGGCTTTTAGAGATACTTTTGTAACCCTTTCCAGCTTTATGCAAGTCAACAATTCTTAATCTTAGATCTTCTGAGATCTCTTTTGCTAGAGGTATGGTTCACATCAGGCAATGCTTCTTGTGAATAGCAAACTCAAATTGTGTGAGTGTTTTTAATAGGGCAAGGCAACGCTAATCAACATCTCCAGTCTCGTCTCATTGATTGGACTCACGGTTAGCGGACTCCTGACTCCAATTAGCTTTTGGAGAAGTCATTAGCCTAGGGGTTCACACTTTTTCCAACCATACAAAAATACAATAATTTGTGTTAGTAGTTTAAGCACACTATGTTTGTCTATTGTTGTGACTTAGATGAAGATCAGATCGAATTTGATGACCAATTTATGCAGAAATCCAGGTAATTCCAAAGGGTTCACATACTTTTTCTTGCCACTGTATGTACTGGTTTGTGAGCATATACTGTATCGTCCCTCACCAAGAGACAGCTGATCGACCTTCCCTGATAAAACATTGGGACTGTGGATCCAGTCTTTGAATCATATTGTAGATTTTTCATAGATTTTGAAATCTAAATATTTTTGTCTGGAACCATAGGTCAGAGGAAGTTTAGACTGTGACAATACTAATTGGAATTTCAAACATTGTGTCTGTAGTGCCATGTAGTAAACTTGGGCAGAATATTTTGGATTCTTTGGCAATGTTAGCATTAGCAGCATTTGTTTGACTCCTATTCAAAGTTGCCATGCGGTGTAAATATTGACTTTGGCCACTTGACGTCTGTTTCTATCTTGGCTAGACTGTACACTTCCTTTTTACCCGTTTCTCATTATAAAAAACAATAACAGAGCAGTAAATGCATCAGTGGTCATACAGACATCCAAACACACCCACTCCATTCCATCAGTTTAAGTGTGAGAAAAGGACAAAGTTGTTCATTAAACTTCTCTATTGTACAGCAGTGCAATGCTCTCTCTCTCTCTCTCTCTCTCTCTCTCTCTCTCTCTCTCTCTCTCTCTCTCTCTCTCTCTCTCGAGGGCCGAGCGAGCGGGAATCGATGCGCAGATATGAGATTCAGCCTAATGAGGATCAGAAACATCTTAATAAAGGCCCGTAATCCCGGTTTAATCCCTCATTACAGGCCAATCTGTATTCAGTGCTCCTACCTCTGCAGTCATGGCACATTCCGCTCGCATTGTTCTCCCTCTCCCCATCCTTCACATAGGACCACGCTCTCTTTGTCTTCTCTCGGTGTCAGTTATATTTGATCCCCTCATTAGACTTTTAGAAGAGAAGCGCTTCAGGGCTGAAAATAGTGCTTTTGTATGCACTTCTTATAGTATTAGTGGACTGAAATGGAAAATGAGACATATGCTTAATAACTCCAGACCAGTGTGGGACTGGGGCCCAAACGTATTGTTTCATCATTTTATCAAATTAAATGTTATAATGGAGTTTGAGTGTTGAGACTGGCTGGGCTTTGACCAGAAGTAAAGAGACACACTTCTGAGTCATGTAATACTTACTGTATGACCTTGGACAGTGTGACATTAGTAGTCAGACATATAGGCTCGTACAAAAGAAACCTAATCTTGAGAGTATCCTACATGAATTGTGTTCAAAACAGATATGACACCTGTAATGTGACACCATACATGCATAGGACTACACACTTCTGACAGGACCACTGAAATCAATCAAACCGAGGAAATCCAACCTGGCCAAACACATCGCTTTGCAACTACCATTTGCAAGGTATACCCCAAATATCCAGAGGGAATGTTGTTGGATGATATGTACCTTGTGACCTGTTCAAATATCGCAGTGGAATGAGGTGTTGGGTGTCTGAATGGAGGTGTGTGTATTGATGATCTCTACTGCCTACATTATTCCTGCTCTATTATACTACAACGTTAGAACAATTTTGTTGAGCCCTGTGGATGAGAATAGCAGCCCAACCTTGTGAAAACCAGCTTATCAACACCAAGGGCGTCCATTCCCGTCGGCCAATGCACGCGCCCCAATTTACACTAATGAAGGAGGTTAACGTTGAACTATATGGAGAGAGAGAGAGAGAGAGAGAGAGAGAGAGAGAGAGAGAGAGAGAGAGAGAGAGAGAGAGAGAGAGAGAGAGAGAGAGAGAGAGAGGCAGGCGGTGAATGATCCACGCGTGGTGAGAGTATAATTCGTTCGGTGATGATGTTGCTAGAGCCCAGCCATCATAAACACCTCGCCCTGTTGCTCGACGCCTAGGGAGAGGGGGGAGAAAACACATCATAATAAATAAAGCTCATTAAGAGAAAGAGTTTCTAAACGGCACAGCAGTAACGCAGCACAGGCATGATGAGGTGAGGCCAGAGGGAGACATTGGTACAGTAGTATCTGTGTGTGTATGAATGAAGATCAAAGGCATGTGTCTTTTGACCTGAGAAGGAATATCGGCATCAAGAGCCCTGCTTTCTTTATTGGGGCAGATTCCCCATTTCTTCTCCAGCTAGTGGCAGCATATAAGAGGGGAAAAAAACAGCCTTTAAAAGACTGAAGAGGTGTAATTCAGAATTCTCTCTACAATGGGACCAGCACTGGCAATATTTTTGCAGTCAACAATTAAGTTCATATTTCATGTAAAATATACATAATAAATCATATTTTATGTGCGCATTGTTTTGAATAGAAATGCATTTACATTTTGTTTTGTTGAACCCAAAGGGACAGTTGATATACAGTTAGCTTTGTCACAATACATCTGAGCGTGTAGTGTTATAGAGTTAGTGTTAATGCCTCCTTTCGTGTTCCCTTCCCAAGGTATTCATTTCAAAACAGTGAGAACTCTGCAGGTCTAATTTAGAGCTCTGTGTCACTAAACACTGCAAAACCACAATCAAAACCAAAACAGCCTGTTGATTTTGATTCTATCCATATCCAATAGACAAACCGTCAAGCAATGTGTAGTATATGATGGTGTCTTTAGGAGAAAGTAAAGGGTTCGTAAGCTGTGGAGGCACAGGTTAGAGATCCCCATACTCAATCACTGTGGCAGATCTCCCTCAGAGGTGATGTGTTTGCTCAAACATGCTTTGTGTAATCCACCCAGATTCCCTGCTTGCTTCATTCCATGCTCCCATTCCCAATTTGCGTCGGAATGATCCAGGCAGGTCTACAGGTCGCCTGGCATGAACACTGCTCAACCCAAATTCACCAACACTCAAACTCACCAACACCTAAACTTGGCTTGTTAAATTACTCCTACCTCAAATTAGAGACTATAGTATTTATTTAGCATTTACTGCTAAGATATTATTTAAATTAAAGGGGCCCCCAGTGAACCTCAACTTGAACTTGCCTGTATTGCTTCATCCCATTATCCATTCCCCACTCCCCTCCTCCCTCTGGCTCTGCCCTTGCTCTGTTTACACTGGGCAAAGAGAGGAGCAGGTGCAGACCTCAGGGGTATTGTGTGTGTGTGTGTGTCTGTGTGCGTGCGTATCTGTGCGTGTAACTGTGGGAGAGAGAGCATGTGCCAGCAAAGACCCTGTACACTAATCACACATGATAGCATCTCCAGCAGAAAGACAGCAGGCGCACGTTAGAGCCTCGGGCACTGGGCTGGCCAAACTGCCATAACCAGCCATGATGACAGCACTCTCACTCAGATACACAAACACACTCTGTATTGTGTCATTATATTATGTGGATGGTGGCGGGGTTGGTTAGTTAGAGGGAGGATGTCTCTCTCTCTCTCTCTCTCTCTCTCTCTCTCTCTCTCTCTCTCTCTCTCTCTCTCTCTCTCTCTCTCACACACACTATCACACACACACACACACACTGCTGCCTTTAAGGTGTCTGTGTCTGTTATTGGAGAGAGAGGGGAAAGAGATTAGATCTACAGATTACACAGTGTGTGTGTGATGCTTTCTTTTGACAAAACAAATAGATTTGTGTTAATATAAGAATGGTTATTTTTCAAATCCTATGGTTTTTAACACATTTAAAGTATGTTAGTGGAAAACAAAGAATGGGTCAGTGTCTATACTCTATGAGCATGCATTTATAAATATTAGTAAAGCCATTCTGTAATTTATAACAACATTTCCGACAAGGTGGTAAACGTTGGGACATCTGGTCATCGACATGGAACTGGTCATCGATAGCTCGGACAGAAGAGACGCACACAAACGTACATTTACAGCACAGGCCTGTGTTGAAGTAGCATGCCAGTCTTTGTTCAGCTATTACATTCTACTCCTTGCACTCCTTGTCATTTGCCAAATAGACTAACTTTCGTCAATCCTCAAATAGGAACATTCTATCATTAATTAGCTCGAGGAGATCAGTAAAACAAGGTTGTAGTTTGGGTTCTGATGGGGTACGACAGTTGAACTAAGCTCGTGAGGCGTTTTTAAATGAAATTGTATTTGTCACATGCTTCGTAAACAACAGTGAATACACAGTGAATAACGAATAACAATAACGAGTAAAAATAACATGACTAGATACAGGGAGAACCAGTACCGCGTCAATGATGTTCAGGGGTATGAAGTAATTGAGGTAGCTATGTACTGTATATATAGGTAGGGATAAAGTGACTAGGCAACAGGATAGATACACTGAGCTGTAGCAGTAGCAGCAGCGTATGTGTATGTGAAAAGCGCGTGAGTGTGTGTGTGGCTTCAGTATGCATGTGTGTGCATGTTATGTGTATGTGGGCGTACAGTATGTAGTGTGTGTGTGTGTGTACGTGTGTGTTGGGTTGTCAGAGTAAGTATCTGTGAGTGTGTGGGTAGAGACCAGTGTGTGGGTAGAGACCAGTGTGTGGGTAGAGACCAGTGTGTGTGCATAGAGTCAGTGAAAGAGAATTAGTTCAAAGAAGGTGCCCCTGTTTTTTTTATAACGATATTGAAAATCATACCGTCTGTACTTCGAAATAACCCGGTATATCGCCCAAGCCCAGTTGAGGATGTATGCTAATTGGAGTGGGTTCAGGGTGTCTGGGATGATGGTGTTGATGTGAGCCATGATCAGCCTTTCAAAGCTAGACAATCTGAACCCTCTCTTTCTAAAATTATCTGCCGAAATTCTTGCAACCCCTTTTACTAGCCTGTTCAACCTCTCTTTCGTATCGTCTGAGATTCCCAAAGATTGGAAAACTGCCGCGATCATCCCCCAATTCAAATGGGGAGACACTCTACACCCAAACTGCTACAGACCTATATCTATCCTACCCTGGCTTTCTAAGGTCTTCGAAAACCAAGATAACAAACAGATTACCGACCATTTTGAATCCCACCGTACCTTCTCCGCTATGCAATCTGGTTTCAGAGTTGGTCATTGGTGCACCTCAGGCACGCTCAGGGTCCTAAACGATATCATAACCGCCATCGATAAGAGACATTACTGTGCAGCCGTATTCATCGACCTGGCCAAGGCTTTCAACTCTGTCATTCACCACATTCTTATTGGCAGATTCAACAGTCTTGGGTTCTCAAATGATTGCCTCACCTGGTTCACCAACTACTTCTCTGATAGAGTTCAGTGTGTCAAATCGGAGGGCCTGTTGTCCGGATCTCTGGCAGTCTCTATGGGGGTGCCACAGGGTTCAATTCTCAGGGCCGACTTTCTTCTCTGTGTTCATCAATGATGTCGCTCTTGCTGCTGGTGATTCTCTGATCCACCTCAATGCAGACGACACCATTCTGTATACTTCTGGCCCTTCTTTGGACACTGTGTTAATTAACCTCCAGACGGGCTTCAATGCCATACAACTCTCCTTCGGTGGCCTCCAAACGCTCTTAAATGCAAGTAAAACTAAATGCATTCTCTTCAACCGATCACTGCCCGCACCTGCCCGCCCGCCCGTCCATCATCACTACTCTGGACGGCTCTGACCTAGATTATGTGGACAACTAAAAATACCTAGGTGTCTGGCTAGACTGTAAACTCTCCTTCCAGACTCACAATAAGCATCTCCAATTCAAAATTAAATCTAGAATTGGCTTCCTATTTTGCAACAAAGCATCCTTCACTCATGCTGCCAAACATACCCTCGTAAAACTGACAATCCTACCGATCCTCGACTTCGGCAATGTAATTTATAAAATAGCCTCCAACACTCTACTCAACAAATTGGATGCAGTCTATCACAGTGCCATCCGTTTTGTCACCAAAGCCCAATATACTACCCACCACAGAGAGCTGTACGCTCTCGTTGGCTGGCCCTTGCATCATACTCGTCGCCAAACCCACTGTCTCCAGGTCATCTACAAGTTTTTGCTAGGTAAAGCCCCGCCTTATCTCAGCTCACTGGTCACCATAGCAGCACCCACCTGTAGCACACGCTTCAGCAGGTATATCTCACTGGTCACCCCCAAAGCCAATTCCTCCTTTGGCCGCCATTCCTTCCAGTTCTCTGCTGCCAATGACTGGAACGATCTACAAAAATCACTGAAGCTGGATGGAGACTCTTATCTCCCTCACTAGCTTTAAGCACCAGCTGTCAGTGCACCCCCAAAGCAAATTCCTCCTTTGGCCGCCTTTCCTTCCAGTTCTCTGCTGCCAATGACTGGAACGATCTACAAAAATCACTGAAGCTGGATGGAGACCCTTATCTCCCTCACTAGCTTTAAGCACCAGCTGTCAGTGCAGCTCACAGATCTCTGCACCTGCACATAGCCCATCTGTAAACAGCCCATCCTACTACCTCATCCCCATACTGTATTTATTTACTTATCTTGCTCCAGTATCTCTACTTGCACATTCAATCTACCATTCCAGTGTTTAATTTCTATATTGTAATTACCTCGCCACCATGGCCTATTTATTGCCCTACCTCCCTTATCTTACCTCATTTGCACTCACTGTATATAGACTTATTATTTTCTTTTTTCTACTGTATTATTGACTGTATGTTTGTTTATTCCATGTCTAACTCTTTGTTGTTGTATGTGTCGAACTGCTGTGCTTTTTCTTGGCCAGGTTGCAGTTGTAAATGAGAACTTGTTCTCAACTAGCCTACCTGTTTAAATTAAGGTGAAATAAAAAATTAAAAAAATAATTAAAAAAATCATTACTTGGCTATAGATGAGAGTGCCAAGGGGCAATAGTAATTTAGGCAGGTTACCTTGGTGTTCTTGGGCATGTGGACTATGGTGATCTGCTTGAAACAAGTTGGAATTACAGGTCAGGGAGAGGTTTAAAATGTCAGTGAAGACACTCAGCGCATGCTCTGGGTACGTGTCCTGGTATTCTGTCTGGCCCCGCGGCCTTGCGAATGTTAACCTGTAAAGGTCTTACTCGGCTACGGAGAGCGAGAGCACACAGTCTTCTAGAACAGCTGGTGCTCTCATGCATGGTTCAGTGTTGCTTGCCTCGAAGCGAACATAGAAGGCATGTATCTCGTCTGGTAGGCTCGCCTCGCTGGGCAGCTCAAAGCTGGGTTTCCCTTTGTAATCCGTGACAGTTTGCAAGTCCTGCCATATCTGTCTAGCGTCAGAGCCGGAGTAGTAGAATTCGATCTTAGTCCGGTCTTGACGCTTTGTCTGTTTGATTGCTTGACGGAGGTCATAGCGGGATTAGTCCGGATTAGTGTCCTGCTCCTTGCAAGCAACAGCTTTAGCCTTTTATAAGTTATATTCTTCAAGATGCAATGGGTGTATATCATTCATTTATAAGTTCTAAACTAAGGATTCTAGTTTTTAATTAAGACAAAAAGCGATATAGACAATTTTCACATTGTGGCTGTGTTATCTAGTGGAAACCTTCCAAGAACCCTTGTTGGTTCCAGGTATAACCCTTTTGGTTCCAAGTAGAACCGTTTTGGGTTCCATGTAGGACCCTTTCCACAGAGGGGTGAGAAAGCCAGAGGTCCCTCCCTTCTGACATTCTCCTCCAATGGGTTTTGAGAAGGAGGCGAGGAGAGAGGAGAGAGTTTGTAATGGAGAGGAGTTTGCAATTGAGATTCTCCCCCAGACTAATGTTGAAGCCAATTGATGTGATGACCTCAGGCGTTGGTTTGTTGAACAGCCAATATGCTCACACTGCAGACACAGTGGTGGGATCTGGACCATAGATATAGAACACGGTATATCAGGAAAAGGAAGCGAGACACTCCACTTGCTGCTCTTTTTTTTCTTTTTTTTCTGCTTCAATGAAAGTCAATGAGCTAAGTAGACCAGACCCAGCTGCTATTGTGTTGGTGTCTAATGGAGACACCCAGATAACATGGTAAATGGCCTGAGTGACCTCATTTATCCACCATCTTTGGTTATATCTCTATGGGTGGGACCCTACCAACCTCTAGTCATCTTTGACCCCTGTTCTGCTGTGGCCAGACACTTTAGTAAGGGCTACAGAGATTAGTTCCATACGGTGACTTACAGTGGAGGACTTAGTGGAGCGCACCGGCAGGATGTTTCATAATTAAAAGTCCCCACTCTTTGATCACTGAAGCCAAGGAGCTGAGATCACCAGGAATGAAGAAGTGATCATAGATGGCTAATGGTTTAACACAAAGTACTCTATTCTGTATATTCTAATGGCATTAAATGAAACAAGTTGACATTTTTATTCAGGGCCTAATGATATGATTGCATTTTTCAAAACAAATTGTAGAAAAACTAAAACTTTGTAACAACATAATCATTAGCTACAAAGGCACAATTCCTAAAGTGCTATTATTGGATTTCCATGCAGTACAGACAATTCATAAGGATCAGTCAAATCAGGTATTTAATGTTACGATATATGAAAAAATAGGTTATGCACATTTCTACAGCTATGTTTATAATCACGTTGCTTCTCTGAGACTCTGTTTGCAGATTAATAGAATATATCTGTCTGCAGTCAGGAAGTCTCCCTGCTTACTGTGTTGTTGACACAGCTGCAGGCAGGTGAAGTGAGTGTGTAGCCTACCCAGAAACCAGGATGCATCATGTGCACTCACTGTGAAAACAATTGAAAGGTAAGGATATTTTGATTGTTAGCTGTTAGACTTGAGAGAAAGCTAGAGTCATTTGTAAGCCAGGGCACTGGAATCTCTTGGACATGCCACTGTTTTATTTCTGAGCTTGTTCTTACACAAAGCATTTTTGAAATTCCCTTTTGTTATTAGTCTTATCTTATCAGGCACTGATTAATAATTGTAGCCAGCACCCTTACAAAGCTAAACCACCAGCGGCTCCGCTCTACAATAACTGATCATCCAAATTAAGAAAATATATAGCTGCAATATGTAACTTTTTGGGAGACCCTACAAAAGTCACATAGAAATGTGTGTTACAGATCTGTCATTCTCATTGAAAGCAAGTTGATGTGGTAGATCTGTTCTATGCCTGCTATTTCTATGTTTCCCGTTTTTAAGTTTTGTTTTTGTGTCTTTTACTTTTCGGTTTTGTACACCAGCTTCAAATAGCTGAAAATACAATATTTTGGGTTATGGAAAATATATTTCTCAGCGGTTTAGATGGTTCAATGATTCTCTACAACAGTGGTTCCCAAACTTTTTATAGTCCCGTACCCCTTCAAACATTCGACCTCCAGCTGCGTACCCCCTCTAGCACCAAGGTCAGCGCACCGTCATTGTAAGTCTACCACACACACACACTATACAACACATTTACTAAACATAAGAATGAGTGTGAGTTTGTCACAACTCGGCTCGTGAGAAGTGACAAAGATCTCTTATAGGACCAGGGCACAAATAATAATATAATAATAATCAATCATTTTGCTCTTTATTTAGCCATCTTACATTAAAAAAAAAACATAGTTGTTCATCAAAAATAAATTGTGAATAACTCACCACAGGTTAATGAGAAAGGTGTGCTTGAAAGGATGCAAATAACTCTGCAATGTTGGGTTGTATTGGAGAGAGTCTCAGTCTTAAATAATTTTCCACACACGGTCTGTTCCGGTATTTAGTTTTCATGCTAGTGAGGGCCGAGAATCCACTCTCACATAGGTATGTAGTTGCAAAGGTCTTAACAAAGTGATTTTCCAAGGCAAGAAACTCTGAGTGCAGCCCTATACAGAAATCTGGCAGTGGCTTCTGATTAAATAACATTTTCACAGAACCGCTTGTTGCAATTTCAATGAGGCTCTCTTGTTCAGACATCGGTAAGTGGACTGGAGGCAGGGCATGAAAGGGATAACGAATCCAGTTGTTTGTGTTGTCCGTTTGGGGAAAGTACCTGAATAATTGAGCACCCAGCTCACTCAGATGCTTCGCTATATCACATTGTTCGTGAGCTTGAGTTCATTTGCACACAAAAAGTCATACAATGATGGAAAGACCTGTGTGTTGTCCTTGTTAATGGTGACAGAAAAGAGCTCCAACTTTTTAATAATAGCCTCAATTTTAATTTAATAGCCTCAAGTCCCTGTAATCCGAGATTCTGATCATTCAGGAAAGAGAAAACATCACCCAGATAGGCCAGTCGTGTGAGAAACGTATCATCATGCAAGCGGTCAGACAAGTGAAAATGATGGTCAGTAAAGAAAGCTCGTCTCTCAATTCAAACAAACGTGTCAGTACTTTTCCCCTTGATAACCAGTGCACTTCTGTATGTTGTAAAAGCGTTACATGGTTGCTGCCCATATTATTGCATAATGCAGAAAATACACGAGAGTTCAGGGTCCTTGCTTTAACAAAGTTAACCATATTCACTGTAGCGTCCAAAACGTCTTTCAAGCTGTAAGGCATTCCCTTGGCAGCAAGAGCCTCTCAGTGGATGCTGCAATGTACCCATGTGGCGTCGGGAGCAACTGCTTGCACGTGCGTTACCACTCCACTATGTCCCCCTGTCATGGCTTTTGCGCCATCAGTACAGATACCAACACATCTTGAACACCGAAGTCCATTTGATGTCACAAAGCTGTCCAATACTTAAAAAATATCCTCTCCTGTTGTCCTGGTTTCCAGTGGTTTGCAGAAGAGGATGTCTTCCTTAATTGACCCCCCATAAACGTAACGGACATATACCAGGTGCTGTGCCAGGCCCGCCACGTCTGTTGACTCATCCAGCTGTAACGCATATAATTCACTTGTATGCAAAGCAGTAATTGTTTCAAAACATCTCCTGCCATGTCACTGATGCGTCGTGAAACAGTGTTGTTTGATGAAGGCATTGTCTGTATAGTTTTTTGGGCCTTTTCCCCCAGCATTGTCCCAGCCATATCCGCAGCAGCAGGAAGAATGAAGTCCTCCACAATACTATGGGGCTTGCCTGTCCTAGCCACTCGGTAGCTCACCATATAAGACGCTTCTAGCCCCTTCTTGTTATTGGTATCTGTTGCTTTTATACGTCTTACTACTCGAAAGTTGTCTTTATTCTCGCGCACAAAAATCTCCCGTCGCTTATTTTTCAAATTGTCATGTTTAGTTTATAAGGTTTTCCGCAAGAGAGTAATGGTTAATGTGATTGGATGTTCCTTATTTGACTAGGCCACCTGTATTTGACATTGTGTTGTTATTTCGCTGAACGCTAGATGGTTGAAACTCAGCTAAATGTATAGCCCCGTTGGAAAATATAACATTTCCATTTTATTTTTTAAATGTGAATCACATTTTTATTTGGCGTACCCCCGACTGCATAGCGCGTACCCCTGGGGGTTTGGCAATACCTGCTCTACACTACACTTTCTTGTCTTGTCACATAAACTGAAAATAGGCAAACTATTATAATTTTTGCAACCAGGAAATTGCAGAGCGATTTAAGCATAGTGCATCCATCTTTAAATGTGATACTATAGTTGGGATGAAAACTTGACAGTTTGGATGATCAATTCTTGTAGTAAAAATGTTGTCACATGAACATTGAACCAATACGAATGCTGTGCTGTGACCTTTTCGTTACATTCTGTCACTGATCCCTCCGGAACTTTCATTACGCACACCTGTCCCCTATTCCCACTGATTTGTACTTGTATAAGTGTACCCTTTTGTTTCCGTTGGGCTGTCGATTATTGTTCCAATGTCCATTGTGGAGTAATGGAATGTTGTTGATCCGTCCTCAGTTTTATCATATTACAACCACCTCTACAGGATCGGTGTGTCCCCCGTGGGACAGTTGAGCTAACATGCGCAAATGTGATTAGCATGAGGTTGTAAGTAACAATAACATTTCCCAGGACATAGACAGATTTGATGTGGGCAGAAAGCTTAAATTCTTGCAAATCTAACTGCACTGTCCAATTTACAGTAGCTATTACAGTGAAATAATACCATGCTATTGTTTGAGGAGAGTGCACAGTTATGAACTTGAAAATGTATTAATAAACCAATTAGGCACATTTGGGAAGACTTGATACAACATTTTGAACAGAAATGCAATGGTTCATTGGATCAGTCTAAAACTTTGCACATACACTGCTGCCATCTAGTGGCCAAAATCTAAATCGTGCCTAAACTGGAACAATACATTGTGGCCCTTCTCTTGCATTTCAAAGATGATGATTTTTTTTTTAACGCTTGTTTTTTTCTTTGTATTATCTTTTACCAGGTCTAATGTGTTATAATCTCCTACATTCATTTCACATTTCCACAAACTGAAAAGTTTTTCCTTTCAAATGATATCAAGAATATGCATATCCTTGCCTCATGGCCTGAGCTACAGGCAGTTAGATTTGGGTATGTCATTTTAGGTGAAAATTGAAAATAAAGGTCCGAAAATAAAGGTTCTGTAACTATTGGCCTCATGGTGAAATCCCTGAGCATTTTCCTTCCTCTCCGGCAACTGAGTTAGGAAGGACGAGTATGTATCTTTGTAGTGGCTGCGTGCATTGATACACCATCCAAAGTGTAATTAATAACTCACAGGGATATTCATCGTCTGCTTTCTTTATTTTTACTAATCGGTGCCCTTCTTTGCGAGCCATTGAAAAACCTCCCTGGTCTTTGTGGTTAAATCTATGCTTGAAATTCACTACTCGATTGAGGGACCTTAGAAATAATTGTATGGGGTACAGAGATGAGATAGTCATTAAATAATCCCGTTAACCACTGTTATTGAGGAATGAGTTCATTAAACTTATTATGTGATTTGATAAGCACAGTTTTGCTTCTGAACTTATTTAGGTTTGCCATAACAAAGGCATAGAATACTTGCCTATTGACTGAAGACATTTCAGCTTTTACATTTGTATTAATTTCTAAAATATATAACAAAATTCCACTTTGACATTATGGGGTATTGTGTGTAAATCGGTGACACAAAAATCTCAGTTTAATGCTTTATTCAGGGTGTAACATAACAAAATGTGGAAAAAGTAAAGGGGTGTGAATACTTTCTGAAGGCACTGTATGTGCTATTCTCCCCAGTAGGGGGCAGTGGTGTTCTTACTGAGGGTGCCTTTCCTGCACTATTGACCAGGAGGCAGCATAATGTGTGTGGAGCCAATTGAAATACACTGGTATAGATTACACCAGTAGCCCTATCACCCTTACAAAGCAAACATCTGAAACAAAAACCAACAAGCAAACAAAAAAGTGCTACTTCACAACAATAGTCCATATCAAGGTTCTACAACACTACCTGTAAAGCTTCTCTATTCAGACTCGTCTGCCAGAAGAGGTACGTGTCAGTGTCAGTGTGTAAGAGAAAACCTATCCTCTGGACTGAGCGGACTGAGAGGAGGCCAAACAGTGGTGGAAAGCTGCCCTTTGTCTCTCAGTCAGTGCCCTGTCCACCAGCTATGCCTGGAGATCTCACTTGCATGGCTTCGTGTGGGCGAGGGTGTGGCACCAAACCCAAACTAACAACAATGGTATCAGGTCGGTCGGGCTACTGGGAGATAACAGCTTGCGGTGCAGCTTGTTAGTACTTTGACCTGTGTCCCTGTGTTGTGTTTTGTTTCAGAGTTATTTGTGTCTGTATTGTGTCATTATATTATGTGGATGGTGGGGGTTGGTTAGTTAGAGGGAGGATGTCCTCTCTCTCTCTCTCTCTCTCTCTCTCTCTCTCTCTCTCTCGCTGTGGTGTCACAGGTGCTTTAGGGATGTGTCCACCCCAAGGAGCCATAGGGATGGAAGGGGGTAGGGTTTAATGCTGAAGGGGGTAGGGTTTAATGTCTTGCCTCTAAATAGCAACAAAGAAAATACAGCTTTCTGGGAACACAATAGATTAATCATCAACACACACAGAGAATCCTCAGACTTCTGAAATGTCTCCTGACAGATTGGTTTTGTCTCAAGACACTAGTACAAATTAACTTGATGAGCTTAAGACTTGGGTTCTTTACAGCCAAGTGAGTGTATATGCTGCTGTAAGTGTTATAGTGTTAACAATGCAATCCACCTCCTAGTCGCTCGTGCACTGTATCTGACTATTTCACAGCTCATTGAGAAGACCAGTGGCGTGGAAAAATAAAGACTTATCCAGCCTGATTAATCTACCTCATAGTTAGTCATTAATTCCCAATAGGTTTGTTGACCTCCCTCAGAGATACACATTAACCGAGATCCTAGTAGGCTGAATGAGGAGCAGTCTCCTCCAAGAAAAGGGGCAATAGGTAAAACCTCAATTATTCAATTTCAGGTGTCAAAACATGATTCAGTTAATAAAGTTCAGAGTCAATTGGGCAAATGGTGAAGTTGTAATAATACACATTTTATATCAATAGGCTGTAACCTGACCCTAGGGTCCGAAGTTTTGTCTGGTCAGATCACATGATCTGGAAAAACTCTGGCCCTTGTAGATATATCTCGATTTCTTCAGGTTACATTAACCACATGAAAAATATATTCTGAAGTGAGTTCAAGTGAATTCTCCAGACATTGGGAGATTCCTCACGTCCTCTCTCCTCACCTCTTAAAAACCCATTGGATGAGAAGGTCCAAGATCCCTCCCTTCTGACCTTCTCATACAATGGGTTTGAAGAAGAGGGTGAGGAGAGAGGACGCGAGGAGTCAAGGAAATGCAGTTCAGATTCTCCCATTATTCTAGGCCTCCAAGGTAATTTCCTGTGATGCTATTCCTGATCGTATTGTCATTGAATAACCCATGGTTGTTTTTCATCCACAGGAAGTCTTTGCTTAAGTTATTATGTTTTCCCCCACCTCCTTTTTTGTCATTCCCAAGTGAGAAACAAAGCGATGTACTTATCAGCGCTTTCAGATGTTTATTTCCAAATCATCTGGGGCTTGAGAAGAAAGGAGGCCTCACCTGCGGATCTTCAAACCTTGTATGATTTCCCTGGCACAGCAGCAGCCCGGCCCGGCTGCACCACTTGCCATATTTGATCGGTGTCGACAGCCACTCACAGGGCTTCAAAGGGAGATAATGAGGGCTGCAGATGTGTGACTGCTTGCAGTCCTAATCTATTTAAAGTAGGGATCCGCTCCGGATCTTTTTCATCCACCCTCACAGAGACAAGGCTTTTTCCAAGGACTCTGTAATACAGTGCATTAGGAGATAAATGCCTCTCCTCACTGCTGTCTCATGCTGACAGCCTCCTGGAAAACTGGCTCTGGGAGGCTCTGGAAGGATCCTTCCTCCCCTGTATCTCTCTCTCCCTCTCTCCCTTCCATCCCTCAGCTCTGACTCCTGGCCTGTCCATTGAGCTGATTTTACTTCATAAGTTATTTCATGGTAAGACACTAGAGTCTTTGGGCAAGACTGAGATATTTCTCTCTTTTTCTTAAGCTACCCGAAATAGAATGATACATTAACAAACTAGATGACATCTTGACCTGGGATTTGTGGTGAACTCCCAGTAAAAAAAAAAACTCTCTGAGACAAGATGCCCAACTGTGATTGGATGATCCCCGAGTGAGTGGTGTTCAATAAGACGCTGTTCTCGATCTTCTGTTTATGTATTTATAGAGCAAGGTCTTCTGAGGGTGATGGATGACAGTCTCTCTCAGACTGCCATTCCCAGAGCAGGAGGCCTGAGCTGGACCCCAGACGACACATCTGCCATTACTACTCCCCTGGGGCCCCTGGGGCATGGGAACCTTGCTGCCTCCCCCTTCCCTTTCCCCTTCCCCTTCCCTTTCCCTGTCCCCATCTCTCTCTCTCTCTCTCTCTCTCTCTCTCTCTCTCTCTCTCTCTCTCTCTCTCTCTCTCTCCCTCTCTCTGTGGTCCATCTCACCCACCTCCTGTCTTCTTACCCCTTTCCCATCAACCTGATGACTTCTATGTAATCACTATGTGAGGATGTCATTGGAAAGTGATGTCACGGAGGAGTACCCGAGGCCTGATAGTGGCCTGTGAGAGGCTGAGAGGAGCATATGGGTAATTTCTCCTGATAGTCCCCAGTGGTCGTAGGTGATAATTGTCAAGTTATAGAGCCCTTTCATCTCCCATTGATCTCAGCAGAACACCTGGTGGGACAGATGGCTGCTTCCCACTGACTCATTCATTCCCCTAGGGATCAAGTACTGGGGAAGCTTATAGCACAGCCATGCTACTTAACCCTTTACACTCATGGGAATTGGCCTATATGGATAGGGCTAAATTGAAATGTTTCTTACAGAAGAAATTTGAAAAGCATATGGATAATGATGGTAGCAATTGAAAGGGAACAGTTTGGATAGACCAAAGGTGAGGACACAACAGTTAGACTTTTATCAGTGACCAAATCTGCCATTTTTAACCCATATACACTAGTTTATATTCTCCCCTTAACTCTAGCTGTAAAAGAAGCCATTCTGTCTGGATATGTTTCAGGAAAACATTCTTACATTTACAAACAGTATTAGAATTTAGCCTAGCACACAATCTTATCCAGAGCAACTTGCAAATTCATCTTAAGATATGTACATATTTTTTTACCTTTATTTAACTAGGTAAGTCAGTTAAGAACAAATTCTTATTTACGAAGACAGCTTACACCGGCCAAACCCTGACGACACTGGGCCAATTGTGCGCCTCCCAGTGGTACATGTCCCAATCACAGCTGGTTGTGATACAGACTCGATTCAAACCAGGGTGTCTGTAGTGACACCTCAAGTACTGAGATGCAGTGCCTTAGACCGCTGCGCCACTCGGAAGCCCAAGGTAGCTGGGTGAGACAACCACATATCACAGTCGTAGCAAGTACGTTTTTCCATTGCTAGTCAGTGCTGGTAGGAAAAGACACACAAAAAATCTTCTGTGTGACATCGTTACAGCCACATTGATTTGATCCACTCAAGTTTACATACACATACAGTACCAGTCAAAAGTTTGGACACACCTACTCATTCAAGGTTTTTTGTTTTATTTGTACTATTTTCTACATTGTAGAATAATACTGAAGACATCACAACTATGAAATAACACATATGGACTCATGTAGTCACCAAAAAAGTGTTAAACAAATCGAAATATATTTAATATTTGAGAGTCTTCAAAGTAGCCACCCTTTGCCTTGGCATTCTCTCAACCAGCTTCGTGAGGTGGTCATTTTTCAATTAACAGATTTGTTTAGCTCAAATGCATTAAGGAGGAAAGAAATTCCACAAATGAACTTTTAACAAGGCACACCTGTTAATTGAAATGCATTCCAGGTGACTACCTCATGAAGCTGGTTGAGAAAATGTGCAAAGCTGTCATCAAGGCAAAGGGTGGCTACTTTGAAGAATCTAATTTTGTTTAAAAAAATGTTGGTTACTACATGATTCCATGTGTTATTTCATAGTTTTGATGACTTCACTACTGTTCTACAATGTAGAAAATAGTAAAAATAAAGAAAAACCCTTGAATGAGTAGGTGTGTCCAAACGTTTGACTGGTACTGTACATGCACCACACACTGTTGGTTACTGTATCATTGGCTGTAACACATTACTTCAATACAGCAGTTCAGCGTGTTGCAGCTGTTGGCGATGACACATGACGAAATACTCCACATATCTCCGATTTCACAAATATAGCATGCGCACAAACAACAGAGAAGAGAATAATGAATGAAATAGCTGAGATGCCTCAGTATGGCCTGTCAGTGCTGTGAGGGAGGCATGTGGTTTCTGGACTGCACCAGTCAACCCCATGAACTGATCCTAAATCAGTTAAATGTATCCTCTGGGATATACAGACCAGTCACAGAGTGGAGAGGACAGTGGAGAGTGCAATCGGTGGAATTGTGTGACTGGTAACATGTGGCGACTTTTCTCCTGCTTGGTTTACATGCCACTCATTCATGTCATTCTGATGTGTTGGACAGATGACGAGTGAGAGAGATTTGGGGTATGTATTTTGGACAGATGACGAGTGAGAGAGATTTGGGGTATGTATTTTGGACAGATTTGGGTCTAAATATGTTGTTTGCACTGAATAAAGAAAATAATGTAAAGTATGTCAAGCACATTAATGTTTACATAATGGGTTGAGCTGGACAAGTACAATTTGATCATCTGAAATATCTAATACATTATAATAGTCTAGGAAAGCGATACATTTTTAATGGAACCTAGAATATAACTTCATGCAAGTAGCTATGACTGTAGTATTGGAGACCGCAATCTTGTTGACCTCATACTGTATGTTTTGTTGTCCAGTAATATAGTTGGACATGCGACTTCCACTTGGCAAGGCAAACTCAATCAGGGGAAAACATTAATATTTCCGTAGATTCTATTGTTCATGGCCAAGAGTCAATTACACAATTACACTTTATCACACAGAGAACAATGTGTTCATTCAGATGCTACTCAAGGACAAGAATGCTCACGAGATCCACTGCTCAACTGATAGGGACTGATGTGAAAGTGTCCATATAAAGATATAGTGAGATTCACTTGTGGAGGATGTTACTTAGTATTTGGTATTTTGGTATTTTATTAGGATCCCCATTAGCTGTTGCAAAAGCAGCAGCCACTCTTCCTGGGGTCCACACAAAACATGAAACATGACATAATACAGAACATCAATAGACAAGAACAGCTCAAGGACAGAACTACATAAAACATTTTTAAAAGCACATGTAGCCTACATACAGTATCAATGCATACACACAAACTATCTAGGTCAGATACGGGAGAGGTGTTGTGCCGTGAGGTGTTGCTTTATCTGGTTTTTAAACCAGGTTTGCTGTTCATTTGATCAATATGAGATGGAAGGAAGTTCCATGAAATAAGGGCTCTATATAATACTGTACACTTTCTTGAATTTGTTCTGGATTTGGGGACTTTGAAAAGATCCCTGGTGACATTGCTGTGTGTGTCAGAGCTGTGTGTAAGTTGACTATGCAAACAATTTATTGGATGATTGACAGATTAAGTAAGCATGCTTTTGTCGCTTTCCCATGGGGTCTTTTTTCATATTGAGCTTCATTGTAGAATTTGATGAATCTTCAAGAATTATTGTGAAGCTCAATTCTACACACATGGAAACCACAGGAAAGTACTAGAATTTAATAGCAGGCCATTTAATAAGCTCTGTGACAAATGAAGGGTGTGTTACACAGAATGTGGTGAGCTAAATTACACCACAGATCCCCAGAGTAGAAGCTTTGACAGACAGAGGGGGGCCTTTGGGAGGGAGAAAGGCTGGGGAATCAGTAACCAGTTGTTAACCTCTCATGTATGAGGAACAGGTGAGCAAGGCTGATGGACTTGCTATTGTCACACATACACTAACAGGGAGGCTAATTGACACAGATCTAAAACAGGGGGACTTACAGGAAGAGCACCAGAAGAAGGTGGGAGTCAGTCTCTCCTTTGTAATCCTCCAGTTGAGCAAAGGCAGCTGGGAGATTGGCAGCCGTTCAGTCCCAAATGAGGGACCATCTCCCTAGCCTGTCTCTGCCTCTCTCTGCACCCCTGACCCCCTCCATCCAATCAAAACACAAATCACAAATTAGGAGGGGAGCTGAATGTGGTGGCAATGAATGAAAGGACACAACCAAACAGGCCGGCAAGGGTGGAGGTTGGCTTTGGAGGAGCTGGCAGCGTTGTTGCATTGCGGTGGGGTAATGAGTAGTCCATGAGTCCATAAGTACAAAGGGGTCTTTGTTTCCCAGGGACCAGATAGGCAGACGCACGGGTGAGTTCTTCCCAGTGTTGCGGTCTCACTGTCGGGAGCGCTTGTCCAGCACATGTACACATGGATGGCACTGGTGCCTGTCTGGGGACACTGGGAGGGTGCCTGGGGGACAGACACATGGCGACCCTGACCTGCCCTGCCAGCCAGTTATGTGTAGCTCAGTGGCTCTGAATGGCCAGCTGGCAGGCCTAGAAGTATGGCTCCCTGAAACTGAAATTATTAGGAACCGCAATGGAGGAGGTAAGGATGGTCTGATCACATGGTCAGCAAATAAGTGTCTTCTAAACGAAAACCAGGTACAGTACATGTATAGGCCTATCTGTTAAGCCTAGTCAAGTAACTGTCGAGGGAACTTTGAATTCGCAGACTTACTCCACTCCCAACATGGATTTAATGAGTCAAAGAATAACTGACACTATTTTCTTGAATTTCTGTTATGCAAAATGTATCCTAGTTCGGTGTTCATAGTTTTCAGTATAAAGGTTTCCATGCCAAATGATGAGACCTGAGGACTTATTATTCTTCACCCAAACTAGAACATACTAGAACTCTCTTCTTCAATTATACCAGCCAAATGAAAGTAACTCAAACCAGTGTGAAGGCTTCAATCTGGTCTACTGCAACATGGCACACCCAGCAATAAAAAACAAACACACATTTTGGCAGAGTCTCATAAAATAGCGTAACCCAAAACTCTTTGTACAAGGTCACAGCGAACATTTTGTGGGAATATAAAACTGTAAATAGAAATGTAAATATTATTTTCTCCAGTCTGGAACTTTTTTTCCCAGGCTTCTGACTGTGTGTGGAATGTTGTGATGTTGCAGAACCAGTGGAACTGTGCTGATAGAGAGAGAAGAGATATCGGGGCTAAACAGTAAACAAAGTCCTGACGCCCTCCAGCTCTTTCCCTTTGTGCTGAGGCCATAAACCGTTTTCAGAGATGACACAGGATGGCAGATGGCAGGTAAGTGAAAATGTGAGTCCGGCTGAGATTTCTCAGAGATAGAAAGGTCAAGTCAGCAGTTACCTGTCCTGGGTGAGAGGAGAAAATCAAGATCTCAGGGACAGGTATATCTATCTACAGGTACAGGTAACTGCCAAAACAATGGAAACACTTGAGTAAATGAGGGATACATACTGTAGTGTTTTGAAAGCAGGTGCTTCCAGACAGGTGTGGTTCCTGAGTTAATTAAGCAATGAACATCCCATCATGCTTAGGGTCATGTATAAAAATGCTGGACAGGCCATTATTTTGGCTACCATGTCTATGCCCCCATAGGATGACAATGCCCCCATCCACAGGGCACGAGTGTTTACTGAATGGTTTGATGGAAATGATGGAAACCATGTGCCATGGACACCTCATTCATCAGATCTCAACCCAATTGAACACTTATGGGAGATTCTGTATTCCCTTCACGAGCGAGAGTCGTATATCTCTTTTCTGCTCAACTTTAAGTACATACAGTGTAGTCAGAGAGCGTAAGGTATAGTATTAAGTGTTTATTATCATTGAATTAAGAACCAAATGAACACAGTGCTTTAGTAAAGACTAGTCATCACTCTCCCCATTATTGCCCATTTCCACCCTCAGAACCAAAGTTTACAGGTCTTACTGATATCCCTTTACTGGGTAACATACATGTCCATTTTCTCAGATATCACAGAAGCTGGAATGACGTAGTGAAGTCAGCATGTTCCTAATGTGGAGGGCGACTTACCTGCAAAGAAACTGCCCAGTCCGACCATGTTTCGCAGTTGTTGTTTAAGATTCCAAACGTATGTACTTTTCTTATCCCATCTAGTGACTAAATGACAGCACAGGTTTCAAGTGTCCTGCCAGCTCTTGGGTGTTAGTCTGGGAGAAGTTACAGGAGAGACGGGTGGGGGGAAAGTAACACAATGTAAACTAATGACCTGGAATAAAATGTAAATAAATGTTTCAGCACAGGCCATTGTCTCCTCTAGTTCATATTGCTTTTTATATTGTTAGCAAAATATCAACAAGTGCCTGAATGTTTGCACATTATATATGACATCATTAGAATTATGATTTGATCAATTCACTTGATGGATCATTCTCACATAAGCTTTCATCGACAGTTAAGTGGTTAAAAATATGTATCTTTATAATTCTCGGGGTCCTTATTACCTTATGTCAAGCCATGGAAATGTGAGAAACACGATAAGTTTGTTGTTTGTGAAGAGAATAAAGATGTTTATTCTATCAAGACACCAGGAGCGCGCATGACAAGGACAGCTGGAGCGCAACTGATTGGTAGAGCTAAGCATGAATAGTAAATGAAAATGGTGAAAAACATCTCCTACTACATTCCCATTAAAGTGAGATGAGAAGATTATGGTTAATACAGCTATTATGTCATACATTTTAGTCCGATTTATATTCTGCGCTGTTGACGCATGGTTCATTTTCATACATTTTGAACCAAAAGCATGAATTATTTAACTCGATACAAACATTAAATTACGGCTGATGGTACATTTGTTGAAAGTAACGAGCATTACAAACCAGAAACATGGAGATAAGACAGATATTGTGCAATTCTCGCCAGCCGTTACTTCCGTGCCAAGGCTGTGTTACTCCTGTCCCGCTGGAAGGTACAAAAGTAACGTTGCGGTAGTTCTGTTCTCGGTCTATTTAATTTCAACTTATGGTGTCTCTATCGCTATTGATCGCTGAATAATTAGGAAAAAAACAAAAAGTGTTACGTTCATCCTGGTTCTCCCCTACTACAGTGAGTGTAACATCATCCTGTGGCAACACTGATTCTCCGCCCCACGCCCAGGCTGGGAATAGGAGGCCATTTCCTGTTGCACAGAACGCTGGGACAAGTGATTTCTACCTCTGACCTGATGGGACACTGGTGTGAATGGAACACGACAGGAAGGAGACACTGTTTGTGTCTATGAACATGCCATGTTCTGACCAGAGGTACAGTGGGGCAAAAAAGTATTTAGTCAGCCACCAATTGTGCAAGTTCTCTCACTTAAAAAGATGAGAGAGGCCTGTAATTTTCATCATAGGTACACTTCAACTATGACAGACAAAATGAGGAAACAAATCCCGAAAATCACATTGTAGGATTTTTAATGAATTTATTTGCAAATTATGGTGGAAAATAAGTATTTGGTCACATGCAAACAAGCAAGATTTCTGGCTCTCACAGACCTGTAACTTCTTCTTTAAGAGGCTCCTCTGTCCTCCACTCATTACCTGTATTAATGGCACCTGTTTGAACTTGTTATCAGTATAAAAGACACCTGTCCACAACCTCAAACAGTCACACTCCAAACTCCACTATGGCCAAGACCAAAGAGCTGTCAAAGGACACCAGAAACAAAATTGTAGACCTGCACCAGGTTGGGAAGACTGAATCTGCAATAGGTAAGCAGCTTGGTTTGAAGAAATCAACTGTGGGAGCAATTATTAGGAATTGGAAGACATACAAGACCACTGATAATCTTCCTCGATCTGGGGCTCCACGCAAGATCTCACCCCGTGGGGTTAAAATGATCACAAGAACGGTGAGCAAAAATCCCAGAACCACACGGGGGGGGACCTAGTGAATGACCTGCAGAGAGCTGGGACCAAAGTAACAAAGCCTACCATCAGTAACACACTACGCCACCAGGGACTCAAATCCTGCAGTGCCAGACGTGTCCCCCTGCTTAAGCCAGTACATGTTCAGGCCCGTCTGAAGTTTGCTAGAGAGCATTTGGATGATCCAGATGAGGATTGGGAGAATGTCATATGGTCAGATGAAACCAAAATATAACTTTTTGGTAAAAACTCAACTCGTCGTGTTTGGAGGACAAAGAATGCTGAGTTGCATCCAAAGAACACCATACCTACTGTGAAGCATGGGGGTGGAAACATCATGCTTTGGGGCTCTTTTTCTGCAAAGGGACCAGGACGACTGATCCGTGTAAAGGAAAGAATGAATGGGGCCATGTATCGTGAGATTTTGAGTGAAAACCTCCTTCCATCAGCAAGGGCATTGAAGATGAAACGTGGCTGGGTCTTTCAGCATGACAATGATCCCAAACACACCGCCCGGGAACGAAGGAGTGGCTTCGTAGAAGCATTTCAAGGTCCTGGAGTGGCCTAGCCAGTCTCCAGATCTCAACCCCATAGAATTTCTTCTGAGGGAGTTGAAAGTCTGTGTTGCCCAGCGACAGCCCCAAAACATCACTGCTCTAGAGGAGATCTGCATGGAGGAATGGGCCAAAATACCAGCAACAGTGTGTGAAAACCTTGTGAAGACTTACAGAAAACGTTTGACCTCTGTCATTGCCAACAAAGGGTATATAACAAAGTATTGAGATAAACTTTTGTTATTGACCAAATACTTATTTTCCACCATAATTTGCAAATAAATAAATTAAAAATCCTACAATGTGATTTTCTGGATTTCTTTTCCTCATTTTGTCTGTCATAGATGAAGTGTACCTATGATGAAAATTACAGGCCTCTCTCATCTTTTTAAGTTGGAGAACTTGCACAATTGGTGGCTGACTAAATACTTTTTTGCCCCACTGTATGTCAAGTTAGAATACGTCAGTTCAGTTGGGTCTAACAAACCAACACATTATGAAACAATTGTAATTGTTTGCGTTCCATAAACAATAGGGCTTTAAAATTGTCAATGACGACAGAATAAAACAGCAGTACCAAATTAGATATTCGGCCAGAAATGACAGATACAAAAAAGACTATAGAAGACACTGGACACAGATGCATCAATTGTTCATATGCAAAAGCACTACTTTCCCCAAATAACGTTTGTACGAATAGATTATATCATTGTTATTCTAATAAACCTCTTGGGGATGCAAACACTACAGTATTACTGTGACGAAAATGTACAGTCAAAGATCATCTTCACCCCAGGGAGGCTGCTACATAGTGCATAAGTTAAATACTCACAGTACAGTACCATTGAATACAACAAAAGATCAGAACGGGGGAGCATCCTCAGAGCACTGCTGAAGTTAGCTAAACAAAGCCATATGTCCTTAGATTCTCACTGCCTTTTGGGTCGGGGTGCACCACACTTACTGCTCTGCAGGGAGACAGTCAGCCCCATACAGAGACTTAACGACAGCAGAGAGAGAGCAGTAGAGAGAGAGACCACATATTGTATTAGCTTTTAAAGGCCCAGTGCAGTCAAAATCGTTATTTTTCTATATTTTCGATATATTTTCACACTATGAGGTTGGAATAGTACTGTGAAATTGTGAAAATTATGATAATGCCATTTTAATGTAAGAGCTGTTTGAAAAGTCCACCAGAATTTTTTGGCCTTCCATGGTGACATCACGATGGGGTAAATGAGTTAAAGACCATAAAGAAAGAGAGTTCCAAACCTCTGCATATAACAGCTAGTTTTCAGTTTCCCTCTCCCCAATAAGACCACTCCCAGGCAGTTATAGCAAAATTCTTGCTTGAGAAATTGCTCTTTTCTAAGAAGCCATTGTTGTTTATTTTTGACAATTGTAACTGAAAACAATCATAGTCAGGTACTTAATTGTTCCCCAGAAATGATTTTACATTGAGATAAAACAGCAGCATTGGACCTTTAAAATGGCAATGTGCCAGGTTTGAGTTTCAAGGAAGAGACGAAAAAAAACCTGTACACCAGGGAGACATACTTGAGATCTTAGTCAGATATCGTTAAAAATTTTTTAGCGCACATCAATCAAAATCCTTAGAATAATGTTTTTATTGTGCATTCATAGGGAACATAGAGAACTAGTAAACTCATTATGCAAGGCTTGACATGGAACTGTTGCGAATGCATGCAACAAATCGGACGGTCTCTCTATGCGAGCTGCAGAATAGGACCTCACGATAACAGGGACTTTTTTTTATCCAAAGCAAGTTGAAATAAAATACTGAAGAACTGCACTGCACTAAAGGGGAAATATTCAGCAGCTACTATCTATTTTTGGACTTTAAATTAATAAATTAATGATATGCACCCATTGATTCTTGAATACAATATTACATATAAATGCCTCATGAGCTGAGTTCAACTGTCATAACCCATCAAAACCCAAAATATAAGCTTGTTTTACTCCAAACAAGTAAACAAAGTCAAAATAAACTAACATTACATAGCCTCAAAACATGGTTGAAGCTTTAATTTTGACATCATGCATTGTCAGTCCTTAGCTCTGCCTATGATTTGAGAGTGGTTACATTTCTCCAGCCCCATCCCTCAGCCTTATTGCGAAACCGTGGTGGAGAGAAGCTTTGTTATCGTTTGAACTGCTGATTGCCTCTTTAAACTTCACTTATTCAATGTGCACTTATCAGGCTGTTGATTATATTTTAATACACCCAAGGTGTAATCAACCTTTTGTTTCTCCTTCTTTCTCACAGATGTCGTTGCAGAATTATTTCCGCCCAGTTACTCTGTGTTTCCCACTATGTAGAAGTAGTCCTATCATGAATAGGACAATACTCTGTGCCAGACACAAATAAAATAGGTCTGAAATGTGTTGACCCCTAAATGTGGCATTGTTTGGAGAGAGACATCTGAAAACCCTGTGAAAAGCATGAGGGCTTGAGCTGAAACTTGCCTTAAATAACTGTTTTGGTTTTCACATTTTAGCCATTCGGGACACATCGAAAAATTCTGAAGTTAGTGAGAGGAGGAAGTTGAAGGTGATTTAGTGTTGATGGACCATATTATATAGAGAATCTTGTCTAACGGAAGTTTAGAGAGAGAGAGAGAGAGAGAGAGAGAGAGAGAGAGAGAGAGAGAGAGAGAGAGAGAGAGAGAGAGAGAGAGAGAGAGAGAGAGAGAGAGAGAGAGGGGATAGAGAGAGAAGATAGAAAAAACATTCATACAGTCAAATAATGAATATTGTTGATCCGGGCTTTCTATGTGAGCTGCAGAATAGGACCTCATGATAACAGGGACTTTTAGCACAAGAAGTGAAGGAACCCGGCTATGGAAGAAAGGAAGATATGTACATGCTGTCTTCAATGTGTAGTAAAAACCCTCTGGTGGTCCATTGCTCAGCTAGCACAACACTGATCTCCAAGTCTCTTTCTAAACCAGTGTCACAATCTCCTACCATAGTACTCAGTGCTCACATACTGACATTACACAGCGCTCATGGGGGAGTACTAATCTTCCTCACCCTTCCTTCCCTCTCCCCAAACAATCATTAGATGACACACACACACACACGCACGCACGCACACACGCACGCACGCACGCACGCACACACACACACACACACACACACACACACACACACACACGCACGCACTTGCGCACACACACAATTGAGACATACGCAACTATTCAGTCTTGTAAAAACACACTTAAAGTAAGACTATATTTTGCTAAAACAACCAGAGTCCATCAGTCTTAAGTAGATTATTTTGCTGCAAATATTGAGAGAGAAGGAAAAGGAAGAATGAAAGAAAGAACGAGGGAAAGAAGGAGAGTCCCTCACAGTTGTGGCCTTGCTGTGTTGGAGCCAGTGTTACCAACCCCACTCTGAGACTTGACATGTATTTCATTCCCATGACTCGTCCGCAGATATTTACCCAGAATTCCAGAGGGCATGGAGCCAGTCTCTCCTGCTGATCAGTGATCCTTAGCCTCTCACAACTCACTAATCGTGACTACATCAGCCTACCCTATCGGGGAGTAATGCAGGTCCCTCTGAGAGTGGTGGTGATGTGAAGGAATATCAAATTCAGGATCTCTCATCTTCTAGTATAAAAATTGCATAAGTTGATGTTAAAAATATATGCAACATTTTATTCCTGAAGTAGTGATAGGATAAATGTTTGATTGCGTTATGCACGACCATATACCCATAAAGGGAGGATATTAGTAAGCCACTAAAATGAATAGAATGAATAGAGGAGTGTTTCCAGGGAAAGGTGACTCTCCTAACTGGAATTCAGATTGGCCTGGAGGACGTGATGCAATAAGTCCGAATATTGTCAATTTGGTGAATGACCTCATCATGACACAGAATACTGAGCTGCATGGGCGGACAGATACTCCCATACCACTGGAAGCCTTTTGTTGAGGCATTTCCTGGACCACCAGTTCTCTTGGCTCATTGGCTGGTAGACAACACCTCAGGGACCATAATGTGAAAATGGTGCACTCGTTTTCCAATTTGGGTAATCTTATGGGAGATCTTTGGATAATCTTCGGGGAGATGAGTTATGTTTGAGAGAAAGTTCCTCCAGTGTCACCAGTGCAAAGTATCATGTAGTGTTGAGAAAGTACACATTTTGAGATGGATGTGTGCTCAATCTATTTTTACATTTAATGGGAAGTAAAGTAGTAAAAAATAAATCTGGGAGGACCTCTTGACTCATGGCCCAAGAAATGTGTGTGGGACATAACATTTCTGCCTGATACTGTAGACCTACAGCAGAGGAGGACAGGAGATATTAAAGGCACAGTCAACTTAGTGTATGTAAACTTCTGACCCACTGGAATGGTGATACAGTGAATTATAAGTGAAATAATCTGTCTGTAAACAATTGTTGGATAAATTACTTGTGTCATGCACAAAGCAGATGTCCTAAACGACTTGCCAAAACTATAGTTTGTTAACAAGAAATTTGTGGAGTGGTTGAAAAACTAGTTTTAATGACTCCAACCTAAGTGTATGTAAACGTCCGACTTCAACTATATATATATAGATATATGAGAGAGAGAGAGAGAGAGAGAGAGAGAGAGAGAGAGAGAGAGAGAGAGAGAGAGAACCTCTCCCAAGGCTGAGAACCAAGTAGTGATCAGGTCAATCATCCCGACCAACCTGGGACACTGTAAAAACAGATGTGCCAGAGATTCATACTCTGCACAGAATGGACACCCTTTCCCAACTGTCGGGTCCAGGTGTACCAGATGCATATTTGTGGCTATAGCTCCATGTATTATCCTCCATTGGAGGTCAGCTGTCCTCTTTTCAATAGGCAGTTTGTATAAAGACCTCCAACAGCCTTTTGGGGATGCACCTGGACCAAACACCCTCGCCCACCTCTTCGATTTTACCCCTTCCAGGGAAGAGGTTTGGGACACTTTCACACAAAGCAGCATCCCCACGTCTTCCTCGAATGCCCCCGCCGCAGCACTAACAATCAGTGCAGGGAACACATAATCCCAGTTCTTTTTCTGAAAGACCTCAGAGCCTAGAAAACCCCCAAAGTCTTCATCCCTTCTCTGCCCCACTGAAGCCCCCCAGGTAACTGTGGATCGGACCCCGTCTGAAGCTAACCACAGCGCTTTACTCTTTTCTCAATTGACTCTGGCTGACGAGGCCCCCTCATACACATTTAAAGCGTTTGAGAGAACCTTAACGTCCTCACTCCCTGTAATAAAAACTGTCACGTCATCTGCATACGCAGACAGTGCTATCATGGGACCCTTCATTACACCTGGCACAGAGAAACCAGTAATCCTCGCTCTTAAAAAACAAAGCATTGGCTCAATTGCCAGACTATATAACTGCCCTGAAATTGGGCATCCCTGCCTGATGCCCCTTTGGACAGGGATGGGGCAACTCAAACCACCCCCTACCTTCACCATACACGAGGCCCCAGCATACAAGACAAAAAAACATCCCCAAACCCAAAGGCTTTCATTGTTTTGAACAAGTACTGGTGGTCCACAAGATCAAAAGCCTTCTCCTGATCCAAAGAAAGTAAACCCACATTTACATCAGACAGTTTACAAATGTCTAAAACATCTCTTACAAGAAACAAGTTGTCAACAATAGAGCGATCAGGTACACAGTAAGACTGGTCCTTGTGGACCAACAATCCCAGATACTCTTTCAACCTGTTTGAGAGACATTTAGATACAATTTTATATTCTGCACAAAGCAAAGCAACAGGTCTCCAATTTTTTATGACAGCCAAATCCCCCTTTTTTGGCAACAATGAAAGCACCGCACGTTGACAGGATACCCTCATGAAAAGATTCACACACCACTTCATAAAAATCCTCCCCAATAGACTGACAAAAGTGCTTGTAGAACTCAGATGGTAAACCATCGATGCCAGGGGCTCGGCCTGTTGAGAGCTGCATAACTGCTGTGGACAGCTCCTGCAGAGTAATGTCAGAGTTCAAAGCAGCTCTCTGCTCGGTGCCCAACTGAGGAAGACCGTGTAACAACTGTTCAGTACACAGAGAATCACAATCCTCCGCCTTATAGAGGGCAGAGTAGAAATCCACAGCATGTTGGCGCATTTCACTGTCATCCGTGGTCACCTTCCCATCAGGGAGACGAAGGCAGACCATCTGTTTACATTGCAATGTCGACTGTCCTAGGTTAAAAAAAAGCGCTAGGAGCATCCATATCATTGAGGGTAGCAAAACGAGACCTAACCAAGGCACCCTTCACTCTTTCATGTAGAAACGACTTCAGTTCATGTCTCTTGTCCTGTAAGTTCATGACTAGTCCCGGGTCATTCTGAGTGAGCAACTTCAATTCAATAGATTTGATGTCCTGTTCAAGGGCCCTGATAGTCTCTTTAACTTCAATACGAGACAGAGCAGTATACTGTTGACAAAACACTCGTATTTGGGCCTTCCCAACCTCCCACCATTGTCTCAAGGAATCAAAATTCCCTTTTGTAACCCTCCATTTTTCCCAAAACAATGAAAACCTTTCACAAAACAATTTAACATTAAAGTACCAATAAGGTGATGACCTTCGTGGACAGGACAAGTGAATATCAACAGTAACAATATGGTGATCATTACTCCCACAGGAGTAATGTCACACCTTCCAACCCTACTACAATATTGCTCAGATACATACAGCCTGTCTAACCTTGCTGCACTGACATGACCTTCATTAACTTTGAGCCAGGTGTACTGCCTAACTTTAGCATTCCTTACTCTCCACACATCAGAAAGCTCAAACTCAGTTAATAGACCAGACAGACAAGTTGCTGACTGCAGGTGAGGTTCTTCAGCAGTGCGATCAACAGTAAAATCCACTGCACAGTTCCAGTCCCCCCCTAAAACCATACACCCCTCTTGATCACACTGTCTTAAGATTTCCTTTATTTTATCAAATATAGCAATACGCTCTGTACCCTCATTAGGAGCATATACATAAAATAAAAAATAAAAAAACACAACATCTACCTTGACCAATAAAACCCGACCCTTGACAATCTCTGTTGTAGATACCACAGTCACACCTAAGCCTGAGGAAAACAAGATTGCCACCCCAGCACTGAAATTAGTACCATGGCTGAGTATATGATGCCCCTCCCACCACATACCCCAGTCAACCTCATTAGCCTCATCACTATGTGTCTCCTGTAGAAAAACTACATGAAGCCTTTTCTGTTTTATTACTTCTAATACCCAAGCCCCCTTATTCCTGTCCCTTCCCCCATTAATGTTGAGAGAACCTACCCTTAGTAGCTCCATATAGAAAAGAGAAAGGAAAAGCAGAAGAAACCACAGAGAAACCAAAGAGAAAGAAAACACCCTATGAGGCATGATCATCATCATTATTTTAATTTTCTCTTAACCAATCCACCTTTCCCAGTGCCTTTTGTTGCTGTGACAGCAGTAACAAATTTCCTCAAGCGAAAACGCTTCTTCTCACTCAACTGGTCTAACCCCACAGTCTTCTGTAACATCACAGCTGACCTCACAAACTTATCAACGTCCCAAAAAATTGCCAATTTGACAGATTTCCCAAAAGTCTGATCCAGGAACCCATTTACCTCCTCTAGATTGTAAATTGAGTCGTCACCAGCTGCTTTCGTATCAAGAGAGATATCCATATCCTTCTCCTGATCCTCCTCAACTGAGGCCACAGACCCCTTACTCCCCTCTACCACATCCCCCTCAACACTCCCCACTTGCACCCCATCACTCGTACCAGGCATCTCCTCCACTACCTGGGAGACTAGCTCCACATGAACCCCCTCCTGTACCCCATTACTCATAGTGGGCATCTCCTCCACTACCTGGGAGCCTAGCTCCACATGAACCCCCTCCTGTACCCCATCACTCGTACCAGGCATCTCCTCCACTACCTGGGACACTAGCCCCATCTGAACCCCCTCCTGTACCCCATTACTCATAATGGGCATCTCCTCCACTACCTGGGAGCCAGGCTCCACATGAACCCCCTCCTGTACCCCATTACTCATAGTGGGCATCTCCTCCACTACCTGGGAACCAGGCTCCACATGAACCCCCTCCTGTACCCCATTACTCGTAGTGGGCATCTCCTCCACTACCTGGGAGCCTAGCTCCACATGAACCCCCTCCTGTACCCCATTACTCATAGTGGGCATCTCCTCCACTACCTGGGAGCCTAGCTCCACATGAACCCCCTCCTGTACCCCATCACTCGTACCAGGCATCTCCTCCACTACCTGGGAGACTAGCCCCATCTGAACCCCCTCCTGTACCCCATTACTCATAATGGGCATCTCCTCCACTACCTGGGAGCCAGGCTCCACATGAACCCCCTCCTGTACCCCATTACTCATAGTGGGCATCTCCTCCACTACCTGGGAGCCTAGCTCCACATGAACCCCCTCCTGTACCCCATTACTCGTAGTGGGCATCTCCTCCACTACCTGGGAGCCTAGCCCCATCTGAACCCCCTCCTGTACCCCATTACTCATAATGGGCATCTCCTCCACTACCTGGGAGCCAGGCTCCACATGAACCCCCTCCTGTACCCCATTACTCGTAGTGGGCATCTCCTCCACTACCTGGGAGCCTAGCTCCACATGAACCCCCTCCTGTACCCCATTACTCGTAGTGGGCATCTCCTCCACTACCTGGGAGCCTAGCTCCACATGAACCCCTCCTGTACCCCATTACTCGTAGTGGGCATCTCCTCCACTACCTGGGAGCCTAGCTCCACATGAACCCCCCCCCTGTACCCCAGCACTCGTACTGGCCAACTCCTCACCGGTCTGAGGAAATGTCTCTTCAGATCCGTCCTTAGCTTCTACAGCTATATTTTTCTGCTGCATAACATTTCCCTCTGGTACAAGTTGCAACTCCGTGCCCTCAACACGGACAACTTGATCGCTCTTCTTTAAGAAAAACCACCACCGCTTTATTCATCCGTGACGCATAAGCAACATTCTCATATCCTACCTTCTCTCCTACGACGACCAGAAACCCCTCCACTGTGACAGTAGCTTCAGTAACGCACCTAAAACCATGCAGAAGTGACAGGGACGGCGGGTAACGACAGGGACCCCAATCGGGTCGCCATCCCTGCCAAAGTCAGGGTAATTTCGACACGAAAAAACAATATACTTAATTCTACCACAACAAGTAAATAAAAATAATAACCTTAATCATGCATAGAAGAAAAGGAAAACCGAAAGAAAACCCAGGATATCTAACTCTTCACAGCACTCACACGCACTCACACAATTCCCAGCATGCACCAAACACTCCCAGCATGCAGAGAGAGAGAGAGAGAGAGAGAGACTGGGGGGAGCAAGGCTCAGAAAGCAGGGAAGTAAAGGATGAGTGAGTGAAAGAGAGATGGTGAGAGAGGGAGTGAAAGAGAGAACTAGATAGAAAAGGAAAGATGGATAAAGTACTGGGGAGAAACAGTGTCCTAAGGGATATCCTTGTGAGGGAAAGGCCACATATTTCCCAAACTCACTAAATTCGCCAATTTTTCCTGGCTGCACCTCACACAGTGGCTTTAATGGGATGTTGGGAAGCTAACATTTACTCCATGAAATATATCTGTTATCCAGGGCTCAAGGGAGGGGGTTTAGAGTCTCGGAAAGAGAGCATCCGACCAACACAGGGATAGTCAAAACATTGAGAACACTTCTTCAGCAAATACAGAATCCTTCCTCAGCAGACTTATTTTATACAGCATGTACAATGAAAATGAAATAAAACTGAATCTGAAAAACATTTTTTATAATCGGATTTCATCGAGACAGTAAGCAAAAGGCTTGAACACATTTTTGGGGTTTTAACTTGGCATATTTTGCTATGGTTTTCCTGCTGTAATTTACAGTTGAAAGAACACACAGGTAAAATGCTGGTATAGTGAGGTGAGAACTGTGAGAATAAAATCCCAGCAATTATTGACTGTTATACAACAGATGGTTCTAATCCTGAATGCTGATTGGTTAACACCACATTCCAGCCGGTGTCTATTCTACAAGTTACCACCGGCTAAATATATGACTTTAAAATGTCTATTTACTCTGTTCCATCTGACTGCGCAATCCACTGTCTCATCAGCCCAGCCAGGCAATTTATGAACTTGATCTCCGCAATAAAAAGTATCTGGACATTATCTCAGATTTCTTTTAGACTAACATTTAGTTTCAACAGCAGAGATTGGTATTAACCTTGCTGTCTGTCTCTCCGACATTTGCAACATTGTTTCAATATTCAAATTCGATCTCCAGCTGTCCGATAGTAATGAACGTGTCGGGAGTCGGGATGAGACAGACAGACAGGCAGGCAGTGTTTCTCAGCCAGTCGAAATCATGAATCAACTGGCATCATTTTTATGGATATATACAAAGAAATGTAAACTGAAAAAAGGTACAACTAAATGAAGTGCAGCTTGGATGCAGTCTTCCCTGCTTCAGTTTGAAGTGATTGTGTTAGCTGTGTTGTTGGCTAGCTCCTCTGAACAACAGGGTCCTGATGAGAGAGCACATTTTCTATGCCAGGCGAAATCGCGCCTCATTAGCTTATTGTTACGGATGTAACCAGATAAATGTCACTAGAAAACAGCTTAAACAAATGCAAATGCAACTACTGCTGTTGTTCAGGCTGTACTGTTTGATGTGACTGTAAGTTAGTCGTAGTTGGCTAACTAGCAACCAAGGGATAAGAACATTGCCAGCCAATATGGAAATGTAACATTTAGAACGAACAACTGGGTCGAGTCCATAGATTCAGAACAAAAAGACTGAACGTCTGGGTCATGTCTATGGCAACTGAACGGATAGAACGACAACCCTAGATTTGTGTTGGGACTATATCTTGTGGAAGGATGAAATAGTGTGGATAAATTAATCAAAATACAGTTTTTAATGACAATTATTTGAATATGTTGGTAACCCATTGTACTGTATTGGTAACCCATTGTATAAAAGTGATAATATCTTCAAAGCCGGTGTTTGGAGAATATATTGGCACGGGTGTGTTTGGTCCGAGACAAAGTCAAGGGCCGGCAAACCGTGCCAATGTATCACCCAAACACCGGCTTTGAGGGGATTATCACTTAATTGAGGTAACAAAGGGAATGGTGTTCTCACTTCCTGGGAACCATGGTCAGTGGTAGAGGCACTCTTCTGCTTATTAGTGCTGTAAAGGCTTACTCTATGACACATTCCTCTGATGAAAGAGAAATCAGCTTTCTTACTTAGCAATGACTCCCTTTGATACCACACTCTACATGTTCATATTGTTCATGATGAAACAACCATATAGCAACATTAACCTCAACCAAGCTTGTATTTCAGACATGAGCCACTGAAAATATAAATTAATTAGCATTGACATGGAGAAGTGCTGGGCCCAAGAATGCAGTGTGAAGGGAGATGAGTCTTATGAGAGCTTAGGGAGAGGGACAGAGGGTGACGATAGATAGAATATGGGGCAGCAAGCATGGTGTGACAGGACAACATCCAGGAGCCACAAAGGCTGATACAATCTTCCAGTAAACAAAAGAAGGAAGCGGTCCCATGTGACTGGCTCCCACTAACTTCCTTTTTGTGATTGAGCAGCCAAAAACAGAACCAGAGCAGCTATAGGAGTCCGAACTCCCACGGTTCCACAGCACTGAGGTAGGGTACTACTATTGACCCTTGGTGAGCCTGTCCATACATTGTGTCCCCCTACAGTAGCTGGAGTGCCAAGGACACAATACTGGGAAGTGGCCGCAGTGGCCAACATAAAAGTGACAAATGTGTGTTTACACATCTGATGACATGTTAACACAATATTAACCTAATTAGTTGTGATTAGGTGTTGGAGATTTTAGTCACCACTTTAACTACTTTAAGTGTCTTGTTCAGTCCCTTACAGTAATGTGAGTGTTGGTGGGTGGCAGTCGATCTGGACTGGGTTGGCTAGAAATAAATTGCTTAGAAATACTGTCTAGTCACCAGACAACTCAAAAGGCTTTAGATCAATCATGGTGCCAAACACGTTTGTGAACCATTGCCTAATATCAGCAGTTGGTATACTCACCCCATATCACACTTCTTATTGTCACCCCCTCCCAACACAACCTCCTCAGGAGAGCAGAAGCCAAGGACCCAGGCCAGCATTTCCTCCCATTTGACAGTATAACCTGTAATCCAACAATGCTGTATGTAAACCATGTCCTGCAGCCATTCATAAGAACAATACTAGAGGGGTAGGATACATTAATCTGTGGTTGATACACAAATAACGAGACTGCAATACAATGGTGTATTTTTCCTATTTTCAGGTAGGCTAAATATCCCCAGTTGTAGTATTGTCTCGGTGTGGGAGGTATTAGATGGGATGGACACTTCCTCGATTGTGGGAAAATGAAACTCTCTGGTTTAGACAACATGCCACAACATATTGTACAAGCAGTAGATCAGTTCAAGAGGCATACAGAGACAACCCAGCAAACCAAAAATGGTTCTGTGAAAGTTCCCAGAACATTCGCTAGGTTGCAGCAAATGTACTCATAACACTAAAACTGGCCAGTTGTGCTGATGATTATATAATGTTTGTATTAAACATTTGTCTGATGTTGCAAAAACGTTTCCAGAATGTCCCTATCACATTTTTTTGTGGCAGTAAGTTCTAAAAACATTACTGGTACATTGTGTAATTACATTACCTGGAAACCTAATGATAATGTTTGGGGAACGTTCTGTGGTGGTTGTTACAGATGTTGTGCACAACATTTTAGTGAATGTTAGGATACCATTCCAAGGATATTACAAATGTTACTGCAGTAGGCTACATCAGGGTAACACAGAGCGACATGGTACACCTGTACCATGTCAGATATAGAGTTGAAAGCATTCAGCATTAAAAAGATGGATTGGGGGTAAGGCCCTGTGACAGACTGTCCACGGTGTGTACTGCTTCACGCTACAGAAACAGAAGACAGGCTCTTGCCCCTATGGGCTGTTCCGGCTCAGACAAGGCTTACTTGACCAAGGCTTACTTACCTACCAAGGTTTGTTTTACGCCTGGGCCTTGTTATGGATAAAAGCCAACAGAGCAGTTGACCAACAGAGCAGATATGAATTGTCCTCTTCATGTGCACCTCAAAAAACAAATAAGGGGTTTTTATGGTTAATCTTTTGTGTTGTATATAAATATTTTCTCTCTTCTACTATGTTTTCTACAAACCTTCCAGAGAGGCCATGAGTAATGGCACACCTTGTTAAAGGCCCATTGCAGTCAAAATTCAGTATCATATCAAATAAAAAAATGAAAAATATTTACTAAATAACCTAAAGTAAAAAATAAAAGAGCAACAATAAAATAACCATAACGAGGCTATATACAGGGGATACCGGTACCGAATCAATGTGCGGAGGTACAGGTTAGTCGAGGTAATTGAGGTAAAATGCACAGTACCAGTCAGAAGTTTGGACACACCTACTCATTCAAGGGTTTTTCTTTATTTTTTACTATTTTCTACATTGTAGAATAATAGTGAAGACATCAAAACTAAGGGCCTTGGTCAGGGAGGTGACCAAGAACCCTGACATAGCTACAGAGTTCCTCTGTGGAGATGGGAGAACCATCCAGAAGGACAACCATCTCTGCAGAACTCCACCGATCAGGCATTTATGGTAGAGTGGCCAGACGGAAGCCACTCCTAAGGCACATGACAGCCCTCTTGGAGTTTGCCAAAAGGCACCTAAAGGACTCTTAGACCATAAGAAACAAGATTATCTGGTCTGATGAAACCAAGATTCAACTCTTTGGCCTGAATGCCAAGTGTCATGTCTGGAGGAAACCTGGCAACATCCCTACGGTGAAGCATGATGGTGGTAACATCATGCTGTAGGGATGTTTTTCAGAGACAGGGACTGAGAGAATAGTCAGGATTGAGGGAAAGATGAACGGAGCAAAGTACAGAGAATCTTTGATGAAAACCTGTTCCAGAGCGCTCAGGACCTCAGACTGGTAGCGAAGGTTCACCTTCCAACAGGACAACGACCCTAAGCACACAGCCAAGACAAAGCAGGAGTGGCTTCGGAACAAGTCTCTGAATGTTCTTGAGTGGCCCAGCCAGAGCCCGGACATGAACCCGAGCGAACATCTCTGGAGAGATCTGAAAATAGCTGTGCTGTGACGCTCCCCATCCAACCTGACAGAGCTTGAGAGAATCTGCAGAGAAGAATGTGAGAAAATCCCCAAATAGAGGTGTGCCAAGCTTGTAGCGTCATACCCAAGAAGACTCTAGGCTGTAATCGCTGCCAAAGGTGCTGAGTAAAGGGTCTGAATACTTATGTAAATAAGTATTTTTTATTTAATACATTTAATAATTTAATACAAGTTTTTGCTTTGTCATTATGGGGTATTGTGTATAGATTGATGAGGGAAAAACGATTTAATCCATTTTAGAATAAGGCTGTAACGTAACAACATGTGGAAAAAATCAAGGCGTCTGAATACTTTCCGAATGCACTGTATGTCTCTGCCCTAACAATGGGATTTGTTGTACACAGTGGGGATAATGTATACTGTGCTAATAGAGATATAAAAAAGGTAACAGAGAGCAATGTACAATACAGCGAACCTAGCAAACAAGGTATTTGTTGTATGCGCATGGAGGACGCCCTCTTTATGTACCTTTGCTAATTCAAAAAACCTCCAGGGGACCATGACAAATCTTCCTATGTTTTAAACGTCATTCGACACATGAATGTTCTTGCAACGCACCACGAAACGTGTCGAGAACATTAATATGGAATATTCTGAAAACATGGTAACCACGTTCTGGGTACGTTCTGTTTGACATTAAAGGAATGTCCTCCTAACTCGAACGCCAACACATTCTAAATAGGTTCTCAGGAGGTTTTTGCTGACATACATATCATGTTCTCATAACTAAAAGAAAACTGGACACAAACATTAGGAGAACATTACAGGTAACATAACAAAAACGTTTTCTCTCCCTAGAATTGTTAACTGGGAAGGTGCATTTTGGATTATCTCAGTGTTAGGGGTTGGGCATTTAACCTGTTCAGGTTGCTCATTTCAGGAGAGCTTAGGCAGGAGTGACATGTTGTCCCAGGGCTCTCTTCACCTCAGCTGTGTGAGGAATTATTGACACTGTCAAAGTTATTGGCACTCTGTCTAGTTTGAAGGAAATCTGCTTTAGAAGCAGCTAGGTTCAGTGAATTGGCCACTTAGATTATTGTTTATTATTTTGAAAGTTCAAGTCAGTGTTCGTCCACTTCTTATACTCAATTAGGGTCCACTATCCTATACGTGCTGATATACCTCCCAAATAAATCAATGTGATAGTAATCATGATGATTATCTCCCTTATTCTGAGTTTCTTAGTTGGCCTGTAACTCCCTGTTTTATTATAAGCAAGATGATCAATAAGATGTTCAGGTTGGATGATTTAGAAGCTCAGTGGCCTGGTGGTGGCATAACAGTCATGTCATATGCTACATTGATTAGGATCCACAGATGACGCAATCTAAATCGCACTCCACACCGCCCTTTCTCACCTGGACAAATAGAACACCTATGTGAGAATGCTGTTCATTGACTACAGCTCAGCGCTCAACAGCATAGTGCCCACGAAGCTCATCACTTAGCTGACTCTGGGACTAAACACCTCCCTCTGACTGGGTCCTGGACATCCTGATGGGCCGCCCCCAGGTGGTAAGAATAGGCAACAATACTTCTGCCACGCTGATCCTCAAAACTGGGGCACCTCAGGGGTGTGTACTTAGTCCCCTCCTGTATTCCCTGTTCACCCACGACTGCGTGGCCAAACACGACTCCAACACCATCATTAAGTTTGCTGACGACACAACAGTGGTAGGGCTGATCACCGACAACGATGAGACGGCCTATAGGGAGTTCAGAGAACTGGCAGTGTGGTGCCAGGACAACAACCTCTCTCTCAATGTGAGAAAGACAAAGGAGCTGATTCTGGACTACAGGAAAAGGCGGGCCTAACAGGCCCCCATTCTCATCGACGTGGCTGTAGTGGAGCGGGTCGAGAGTTTCAAGTTCCTTGGTGTCCACATCACCAACGAACTATCATGGTCCAAACATATCAAGACAGTCGTGAAGAGGGCACAACAAAACCTTTTCCCCCTCAGGAGACTGAAAAGATTTGGCATGGGTCCCCAGATCCTCAAAAGTTTATACAGCTGCACCATCGAGAGCATCCTGACCGGTTGCATCACTGCCTGGTATGGCAACTGCTCGGCATCTGACCGTAAGGCACTACAGAGGGTAGTGCGAATGGCCCAGTACATCCCTGGGGCCAAGCTTCCTGCCATCCAGGACCTATATAATAGGAGGTGTCAGAGGAAAGCCCATAAAATTGTCAGAGACAACAGTCACCCAAGTTATAGACTGTTTACTCTGCTACCACATGGCAAGCGGTCCTGGAGCGCCAAGTCTAGGACCAAAAGGCTTCTCAACAGCTTCTAGCCCCAAGCCATAAGACTGCTGAACAGTTTATAAAATCGCCACCGGACAATTTACATTCACTGTTTATTATCTATGCATAGTAATTTCACCCCTACCTACATGTACAAATTACCTCAACTAACCTGTACCCCCGCAAACTGACTCGGTACCGATGCCCCCTGTATATAGACTCGTTATTGTTATTCTTATTGTGTTACTTCGTTATTACTACTAAATTTTTCCTCTTGGTGTGACAGGGCAGCTCAGAGACAAACAGGTGAGAGAAGTTGACACAACACGACTAGTGTGGATATCAGCGCCCATGGTCACATGAGGAAACTGATCAGTTGATCGTTCAAAGGATTAGATAGATCAGTTGCCTTTTAGGGTCATTTTCCTGTCAATGGGAAATGTGACACATCAAATCAAATCCAATTGTATTGGTTGTATAAGCATATTTATCAGATGTTATTGCAGGTGTAGCGAACTGCTTGTGTTCCTTGCACAAGCATTTTGCTACACAGAAGGTGTGTCAACAATAAGTGTAAAATTAATACTCACACCTGTGTGTGTGTGCGCGTGCGTTTGTGTGTGTGTGTGATGGATGAAGATGAGGAGAGTATCAGGAGAGAAAGTTGTTAGTTGTTCACACTTCGGCACATTGCTATATAATCCAGTGGAGTGCCATGTACATTAAACCATATGGGTAAATGCATTTGATAACAATCACTTTTTGACAGCACCCCTTTTGATTTTTTTCCAAAGACTGGAAAGCAGCTGCGGTCATCCCCCCTCTTCAAAGGGGGAGACACTCTTGACCCAAACTGCTACAGACCTATATCTATCCTACCCTGCCTTTCTAAGGTATTTGAAAGCCAAGTTAACAAACAGATTACCGACCATTTCGAATCCCACCGTAGCTTCTCCGCTATGCAATCTGGTTTCAGAGCTGGTCGTGGGTGCACCTCAGCCACGCTCAAGGTCCTAAACGACATCATAACCGCCATCGATAAGAGACATTACTGTGCAGCCGTATTCATTGATCTGGCCAAGGCTTTCGACTCTGTCAATCACCACATCCTTATCGGCAGACTTGTCGGTTTCTCAAATGATTGCCTTGCATGGTTCACCAACTACTTCTCCGATAGAGTTCAGTGTGTCAAATCATAGGGCCTGTTGTCCGGGCCTCTGGCAGTCTCTATGGGGGTGCCACAGGGTTAAATTCTTGGGCCGACTCTCTTCTCTGTATACATCAGTGATGTCGCTCTTGCTGCAGGTGAGTCTCTGATCCACCTCTACGCAGACGACACCATTCTGTATACTTCTGGCCCCTCTTTGGACACTGTGTTAACTACCCTCCAGACGAGCTTCAATACCATACAACTCTCCTTCTGTGGCCTCCAACTGCTCTTAAACGCAAGTAAAACTAAATTCATGCTCTTCAACATTTACAAAATAGCCTCAAATACTCAACTCAACAAATTGGATGCAGTCTATCACAGTGCCATCTGTTTTGTTACCAAAGCCCCATATACCACCCACCTCTGCGACCTGTACGCTCTCATTGGCTGGCCCTCACTTTACACTCGTCGCCATACCCACTGGCTCCAGGTCATATACAAGTCCCTGCTAGGTAAAGTCCCGCCTTATCTCAGCTCGCTGGTCACCATAGCAGCACCAACCCGTAGCACGTGCTCCAGCAGGTATATTTCACTGGTCACCCCCAAAGCCAAAGAGATACAAGTGCTCAATTTTGACCCATATTGCATACAGTGAGGGAAAAAAGGTTTTGATCCCCTGCTGATTTTATACGTTTGCCCAATGACAAAGAAATGAACAGTCTATCATTTTAATGGTAGGTTTATTTGAACAGTGAGAGACAGAATAACAACAAAAAATCCAGAAAAACGCATGTGAAAAATGTTATAAAATGATTTGCATTTTAATGAGGGAAATAATTATTTGACCCCTCTGCAAAACATGACTTAGCAAAACCCTTGTTGGCAATCACAGAGGTCAGACGTTTCTTGTAGTTGGCCACCAGGTTTGCACACATCTCAAGAGGGATTTTGTCCCACTCCTCTTTGCAGATCTTCTCCAAGTCATTAAGGTTTCGAGGCTGACGTTTGGCAACTCAAACCTTCAGCTCCCTCCACAGATTTTCTATGGGATTAAGGTCTGGAGCCTGGCTAGGCCACTCCAGGACCTTAATGTGCTTCTTCTTGAGCCACTCCTTTGTTGCCTTGGCCGTGTGTTTTGGGTCATTGTCATGCTGGAATACCCATCCACGACCCATTTTCAATGCCCTGGCTGAGGGAAGGAGGTTCTCACCCAAGATTTGACGGTACATGGCCCCGTCCATCGTCCCTTTGATGCGGTGAAGTTGTCCTGTCCCCTTAGCAGAAAAACACCCCCAAAGCATAATGTTTCCAAGTCCATGTTTGACGGTGGGGATGGTGTTCTTGGGGTCATAGGCAGCATTCCTCCTCCTCCAAACACGGCGAGTTGAGTTGATGCCAAAGAGCTCCATTTTGGTCTCATCTGACCACAACCCTTTCACCCAGTTGTCCTCTGAATCATTCAGATGTTCATTGGCAAACTTCAGACGGGCATGTATATGTGCTTTCTTGAGCAGGGGGACCTTGCTAGCACTGCAGGATTTCCGTCCTTCACGGCGTTGTGTGTTACCAATTGTTTTCTTGGTGACTATGGTCCCAGCTGCCTTGAGATCATTGACAAGATCCTCCCGTGTAGTTCTGGGCTAATTCCTCACCGTTCTCATGATCATTGCAACTCCATGAGGTGAGATCTTGCATGGAGCCCCAGGCCGAGGGAGATTGACAGTTCTTTTGTGTTTCTTCCATTTGCGAATAATCGCACCAACAGTTGTCACCTTCTCACCAAGCTGCTTGGCGATGGTCGTGTAGCCCATTCCAGCCTTGTGTAGGTCTACAATCTTGTCCCTGACATCCTTGGAGAGCTCTTTGGTCTTGGCCATGGTGGAGAGTTTGTAATCTGATTGATTGATTGCTTCTGTGGACAGGTGTCTTTTATACAGGTAACAAACTGAGATTAGGAGCACTCCCTTTAAGAGTGTGCTCCTAATCTCAGCTCGTTACCTGTATAAAAGACACCTGGGAGCCAGAAATCTTTCTGATTGAGAGGGGGTCAAATACTTATTTCCCTCATTAAAATGCAAATCAATGTATAACATTTTTGACATGCGTTTTTCTGGATTTTTTTGTTGTTATTCTGTCTCTCACTGTTCAAATAAACCTACCATTAAAATTATAGACTGATCATTTCTTTGTCAGTGGGCAAATGTACAAAATCAGCAGGGGATCAAATACTTTTTTCCCTCACTGTACCCCACTATACAATAATATTTTTTGCTTTGTTTATTGGTCATGTACACAGTTATGCAGTTGTTATCACAGGTGCAGCAAAATGCTTATGTTTCTAGCTCCAACAGTGCAGCAATATCTAGCAATACAACAACAATACACACATTATCCAAGATGTATTGATAATTTATGGCGGATAAAGTGTTTTTTTTTACCTTTTATCTTCCATTATCTAAAAACTCAAATTTGGTTGTACTATGGTTATTTTGCATACAACCTTCCAACAACTTCCTGGGAATGGTGCAGGATATTTGCTTGGCTTTGGAACATTCTCAGCACATTTAAGGCACTTGACAAGTTTCCTCATGGTTTATTTAAAGTAATGTTGTCAAATTGTTCCAAGAACATTAAGAAACAACATTTTTCTGTGGGAATTTTAGTACTTCAGCATAATGTTTCCTACAGGTTTCTTCATGGTTCTATTTAAAGTCATGTTCTCAAATTGTTCCGAGAACGTTAAGAAAACTTTCTATAAAAAACACAAGAAAATTTTAGTAATGTTCAGAGAACGTTCTAAGAATGTCATATATTCCATTTTCAGCATCAACAAAACTCTCTCTATCCTCTATCTTGTTAAGTGTGTTCAGGTGTGTTCAGATGCCGCTCCCACTAATTGGCCACACCTGAGCTTAATGAATGATGGTTTCCTTTGAATTGGGGTCTGTTTGAATAGACTAAAATGAACAGCTTTGTATGCGTAAAAAGTATTGCATGCTTGTGCCATCCTGGTGGTGCAGTGGACTAATTCCATAGATAGAAAATAGAAGAGTACAGGTTCAAATCTCACGGATGCTGTGTCACAATAAAAAATAAATGTGTTTGCATGATTAATGCCAAGGGAAATGAATTCCCATGTGTCCTACTCTATCTCTTCTTGGTGTTAAAAAAAGGTATACTGAAAATAAGCTAGCAGTCATTTTGAAACATTCAGTGAAGGTTAACATTTTTTTATTAAACCTCCCAGGGAACCATAGTAAAACATTATCAGAACCTCCCTGCAACCAAAAAATTACGTTCCCAGAACAGGCAAAATTTTCACTTCCAATCTCAGAATGTTTAAAGTTAGGACAATTATGGCTTTATTCACAGAACCAAAAACGTACGTTCCCACAACTTCCAAGGAACCAAATGTGCCAGCTGGGATATATCCATTAAATGAATTCTATTTTTATGATTGAAATTCCAGATCATATTGTGTCTCAACAGATTGTGGGCACAATACAAAATGATGTGTGAAATTGATACAACATTTGCAAATATGATAAGAATATTGGAGTTAACAAGTTTTTAGATCATTGACGTTAAAGGTTATTTTTATATTTAAACAATTTTCAATAAATAATCAAATAGTTTGAAAACACTGTTTGTAAGCTTTTAGATAATATCAAACTCAACCGTTTATATTTTCTAGTGATGAAGACATGGTATGGTGGGGTACGCAAAATGGGTCAACTTTAAGCATCTTGATCTCCTGAATGTTTTGTCATTCAGGTACAAAAACTCACTTTTGACCACTTCTTCCATGGGCATGTGGAGGGGTGATGAGGGGTGGTTTTGGTTTTCATAAGGCAGAAACAATCACTGTATGTTTCTCTGCAGCTCAAAGTGCTGTATGGTCTGGGTGGGTTGAACTTACTGCACACTTCATCTCAACAACAATAGATCTAGAGATATGGATCATATTGGACTAGTTTAGGATTGTTGAATTGGGATGGATGGCACTCTGGTTTTAGGAAAAGACGCATTCATCTAAGTAACAAGTAATGAGAGAGAGAGAAAGACGTTGAAGCTTTTATAATGGAGGATATCAAATAATAAAAAATACAAACATTAATTTAATCTTTTATAAAAAGAAAGCAAGGATTATTGAGTCATTATTAGTTTTACACGTAAGACACGACTAATTATGCTGTAGACTTTGTGAATTTTGTCTCTTGTATAATAAATTCTATACATTAGTTTACAGTATACTGGATTAAGCGTACATTTTCCTTAACTGTAATTTTGTTAGTTATGCTCCAACTTTCCCTCCATCTTGTGCCAACATCAGTTCTTTTAAGTCTTGGTTCCAAGAGATTGTCAGACATGCTCTCTGCAAGGTTTTGTATATCTTCCCTATCATATGAACATCTTTTTCTGACTCAAATAAGATTCCCTTTAATTTAAAGTTGCTCTGATGTCCAAAAGATTTCATATTGAAATGTTGTTATACTGTAGATTGTGTATATGCTTGTCTCCCATATGAATCTTCTCTTTGTGCCAGACTGGGTTCAAGTGACTTCTGTTTCTATTTTTCTGTATTTATTTATCTGTACATGTTATGTATGTATGTATGTGTATATATACAGTGTGTATGTCTGTATGTATATTATTTTACTGCTCTAGAGATGTAATTCACTATTATGTATTGAATTTTACCTTACTTTTTCTTTCTTTTAATACTTTCATGCGCTGCGCAATGCAGAGAACACCAGAAGAACAATGACCATTTAATTACCACAGTGAATTATTGTAATGTTTGTTTATGTGTCAATTAATCCCAGATAGGATGGGTTGCCAATTGACGATTTGACACGAAAATAAAATGTCATACATTTTCATTTATTCATTTCATTCATATGGTTTATATGCCTTTAGTTTTCCAAGTGGATCAGTTTATCTGTGAATTCTGAAAAGCTATCCAAGGATTCTTCCATAACGTTGTGTTTTTAGGAAGTGATGTTGGTCCTTGTAGAATATGTTTCATTTTCTTTCAGATGTTATAGTGTTCTTAACCATGAAATGTTCATGTTCATAGCTTCATCCTTTGGAAATAGACACATAAAAAGATTCTGAGGATGAGCATGCGCATCTTCAGTATGTACCCATTGTTCCTCTTTAAGTGCAATTAACTATAAATCGCAAGTAAAAGCCTTGGGTAGCGAGTTGATGCAATTCCAAGTCTGGAAGATTAAAACCCCCCTCAGACTTAGGAAGATGTAAGATGTTCATTTTTATTCTATGAATTGTATTTGTTATGACCGAGTACACTTTTTTAAAGTGGGGTAATTGATATTACCGAAACTAAATCTCAAAACGTGGCCGCCATGCCATTCTAAAGAGGTTTATTCTACCTGTTAGAGTTATGGGAAGATTATTCATTCGGCGACCCGTCAACGGGACAGTTGTAAATCAAGCAGCGCGTTATGTCAAGATTGCAGATTTTAATGAAACATCAAATGTCGGTACATATGAGTGTCTTATATTGGCTGAAAGCTTAAATTCTTGTTAATATAACTGCACTGTCCAATTTACAGTTACTATTACTGCGAGAAAATGCCATGCTATTGTTTGATGAGAGCTCCTAACAACAAAAGCAATAGGTTTAATAAATTCACCTCTGAAGGTGAAATGTGTACTTACAATCTGAAAAGGTTCTCTGATTTATCATCCAAAGGGTCCCAGAGATAACATGAAGTGTCGTTTTGTTAGATGAAATCATTTTTCATATCCTAAAAAGGTCCATATAGCATGCACGATTGATTTTGTATTCCACTCGTTCAATTTGCAAAGAAAGGAATCTGTGAAAATCTCACCCTAAATGTTGTTTCAACAAGTCAAATCACGTTCGTATGTATTCCTCAGACATCCTAGAAGGTAACAAGACTTCTCTATATCATTAGGGGTGTAGTATATCCTATAGGACACCATATTTGGTCAGAGAGAAACGCCTTCAAGGCACGCATCTCTTGAACGACTCTATCTTTGTAAAATAAGCACCAATCGGGGTCAAACAAAGTTAGCTAGATAGCCAATGAGCTGGGCTTTACGGGAGTATCATGTATATGCTGTAAAATGTAGCTACTAACCTTGTATGACAGCATGCCTTTTCATTTTGGACAAAAATTATAAGGATATTCAGAGTTATGAAGTTGTGAAAACTGGTTGTTTTGCAAATGTTGAACTTAATATGGCTACTAAAACTTGGAAAGCTGAATCAAAGTCCAAGTATACAGATTTGACGATATTCTTGCAGAAAAATGTAACATGAATGCGAACGGCTCCTTCACGAATTGCCTAAATGTACCTGGGGACTTCACACTAAAAGGCTTGTAGTTCACTCATACTTCAAGTTATCCACCTGAAACTCGGAATTACAACCAGAGTGATGGCTAGAACTGTGCCCTTTCTCTTTCATTTCAAAGATGGTCATAGAAAAAGACTGGTTGGTTTTTCTTCTACCAGATTTATTGTGTTATATTCCCCTACATTCAATTCACATTTGCACAAACTTCAAAGCGTTTCCTTTCCTTTCAATAATATGCATATCCTTGCTTCAGGCAGTTAAATTGGAGTATGTCATTTAAGCAAAAATTGAAAAAAAGGGGGCTGTCTCTGAGAAGTTTTAATTAGATCTGCTTTCAAATGGTTGAGTAATGGAATAAAGTTATCTTCATATATTTGTTGTTTGTCGTCACTTGTTAAGTATCCTAAGTATTTAAAAAAAATTGTAGTCCACTTAAAGGATTGCTATAGATCATGAGTTCTTTTTTGTCTTTTTCCTATTGCCATTATTCAATTTTCTTTCCAAGTTAATACTATATCATGAAATTTTTTAATATTCCAAAAATATTTTTTGCAAAGGGGGCATAATAGAGTTTGCAATATTGGTCAGCTATATCAGGAGATCAGTTGTAAATAAGTTTAGTTTATATTCATGTTTACCATAACTGATACCTGTTACGTTTGGGTTCTGTCTATTTCTTTCTGCAAGCGGTTCAATTGCCAGTGCAAACAGGAGGGGGAGAGAGGACATCCCTGTCTTGCGCCCTTTTCTAAAGTAATTCCATCAGATAACGTATTATGTGTGTATATTTGTGCTTTAGGACATTTATATAACATTTTTATAACATTTATTATTTCAGCTGGACAGTTGAAAGCTTCCAAAGTTTTTTATAGAAAAGGCCATTTAAGATGGTCGAAAGCCTTTTTGGCATCAACAGCCATTATTGTTAAATCTCTGTATATTTGTTTTCATATTGTATTAACCTGAAACATGTTCTTGTATTTCTTTGTAAGTGTCTATTTTTAATAAACCCTGTTTGATTGATATGTATCAAGTTTGGTAAGAAGTCGCTAAGTGTATTTTCTATTGGTGTAATTAAGAAAGAAACCGGAGAATGATCCAATATCACCATATCATGAATTTTTGAGTCCAGTAAAATGTTGAGTGCATTATTTGTGAATAAACATTTAGTCTATTCCTGAAAAGTTGTATTACTTTGACAAAAAATGAATAGTCTTTTGTAGTTATAATAATAATCTCCAGGTGTCCTTTAAATCAATTGTACATATGACATATTTCAGCCTCTTTGGAGGCTCCCTAAATGTGCCTTTTTTATTACTACGTATATTAAATGTTTTTATTACACCCTGTTAAAACAATAGCTCCTGTCTGGATTTGAGCTAATAAAGCTTGAAGTCAATCTAAAAACAATCCTGGCGGGATATACAATGAAATCAATGTGTATTTTTCACCATGTAAGTTACAGTACAATTCAACATTCGAAAATGGCCTTCTTGGTTCATGTGCTGAGATAAATGGGACAATTGTGTATTCTTACTTATCAGGATCTACTGTTACTACAGTAGATGGCAACATAGGTCTCTCCAAACCAGCTCCTCTTTAAACGTTCAATTTCAAAAATAAATGTATTAACTCTGCTGAAAATCTCTTGAAGTGTTCTAGATACATATGCTATTTTTCCCATCATGGAGTCTGTGCACATTCCATGTGATAAGTTGGATTTTGTTGGTCTTTACTTGTGTAGAATCAAAGTCAACATTTCTGTTCTGTCTATCATTAAAGAACCAAGTAAAACACACACATACAAAAAAAACATAAAGCAAAGTAGGTCTTTGTACTACTTGAGGCACGATGCCTTTTAAGGGCTTTTTAGTACCGACTCTTCTCATAATGTACCAGTCAAAAGTTTGGAAACACCTACTCATTCAAGCGTTTTTCTTTATTTTCATTATTTTCTACATTGTAGAATAATAGCGAAGACATCAAAACCATGAAATAACACATATGGAATCATGTAGTAACCAAAAAAGTGTTAAGCAAATCAAAATATATTTTATATTTGAGATTCTTTAAAGTTGCCACCCTTTGCCTTGATGACAGCTTTGCACACTCTTGGCATTCTCTCAACCAGCTTCACCTGGAATGCTTTTCCAACAGTCGTGAAAGAGTTCCCACATATGCTGGGAACTTGTTGGCTGCTTTTCCTTCACTCTGCGGTCCAACTCATCCCAAATCATCTCAATTGGGTTGAGGTCGGGTGATTGTGAATGCCAGGTCATCTGATGCAGCACTCCATCCCTCTCCTTCTTGGTCAAATAGCCCTTACACAGCCTGGAGGTGTGTTGGGTCATTGTTCTGTTGAAAAACAAATTATAGTCCCATTAAGCGTAAACCAGATGGGATGGTGTATCGCTGCATAATGCTGTGGTAGCCATGCTGGTTAAGTGTGCCTTGAATTCTAAATAAATCACTGACAGCAGACATTCTAAACAATTCTGTGCTTCCAACTGTGTGGGGAATGACAATGCCCCTGTGCACATTTATTTAACCAGGCAAGTCAGTTAAGAACAAATTCATATTTATATTGAGAGCCTACCCCGGCCAAACCCTCCCCTAACGACGCTGGGCCAATTGCGCGTTGCCCTATGGGACTACCGACCCTGTTGGTTGTGATACAGCCCAGGATCAAACCCTGGTCTGTAGGGAAACCTCTAGGACTGCGATGCAGTGCCTTAGACGGATGTGCCACTCAGGATCCCAAAGCACAAAGCAAGGTCCATACAGAAATGGTTTGTCGAGATCGGAGGCTGTTATAGCAGCAAAGGGGGGGGGCACAACTCCACATTTTAGAATGACATACTTTTGGTCATGTAGTGTATTTCTCAGCACCTCCAAGATGTATGATACCTACTAATGATCTAGTTACTTTTGACAGAAACTAAAGCAAGGAGGTTGGTCGGTGAGGATGTGTGGGTGTAGTACGGATGGGGGGCGTAATCTGTGATTGTCTGGCAATCCAAAGGTTGTATGTTCGAGTCAGGTTGGGGGACAACTGTAGCATTTTAGCTAACCCTTCCCCTTATTCTAAACATAACCAAATTCACCTAACCTGCTACGTAAATTCACCTGACCTTTGTCGTTTTAGTTCTCCTAACCTTCTATGTAAACTATCCTCCAATGTATGATATCGTATGTATGACCGCTTCCATTCGTAATGTAACCTAATGAGTGTCACAGATTGAATTACAGAATAAACGAATTGCCCTGAGACCACGTAGTTTAGATATGTTTAGATAAACCATGTCAATGTTTAGTCAAGCAGTGATTGCTCTGAGATTAACTCAGCAATAGTAAATCTCAGCCTAAAACAAACTGAAACTAGAGCCTCTCCCACAAGTGATAAACTCAATTTGGAGTGCTAACAAAGCCAACTTAAAAAAGCATTTATTTTCCATTGAACCTTTATTTAACTTTCCAAGTCAAGACAGGACAGGCATAAACAGGTAGAAAAACACAATGAATTTCCAGGGAGTGATCAAAATAGTGAGATTCTGCACTGTTCAGTGGCTTGAGTTGATAGTTGGTAAGAACCTGGCTTTAGAAAGCTCAAGGTAGTGGTTTCAATCCCCGTAGGGATCACATATACTTAAAGATGGAATCCATAATTGGTGAAACTGCCACATCCGTTTGGGATATTATAACAACAAAGAAGTTACTTCAAACTTTTAACTTTTTTCCCCCTCTGACATCATTACACACGCGATAGAAAAGCAGAATATGTACTGCGGTTTGTTTGTTTTTTTACACTGTCGGTCACTCCTCTCCTCCGTTTCATCAACAAAACAAACCGTGGCACTGTTTCCCCATTTACGTATATCAACTTTAAATAAAAATATGTGTACTCACTGAACTGTAAATTGCTTTGGATAAAACCATTTGCTAAGTGAAATATTGGGGGGCATTGAAATGGCCCAGGTCAACACAATGAGAAGGAAGGCAACACAAATTCTGTTTACACTCAGCCTTGGAATGTGACACAGTACAAATGTACATTTGTATCACATTGGAGATAAAGCCATGAACGATTATATAATTTTAATTGCTTTTACCTATGTTTTTCTGTAAAAGTTTTCTGTCACCATCTCACCTCCTCAACCACTTTATCTTCGCTCCATCATATTCTCCCACAACCCTTCACTCCTTTGCCATTCTCTCCATTATCTCCTCTTCCAACCCTTCTCTCCATTCTCAGGCCCAAGGGCCACAAAGTTCGCTTCAGTCTTCCTCATGCCACACTCCAGGTTGTTGTTCTACCTGGAGGTCCTGTTGTGTATGCAGCTCCTTTAAACGTCATACAGAAATATGGATTCACCACTGAACAAATTAAGCCCTGCAGGCATAAAAAACACCAGTTGCAAATATTTTATGATTAGTTCCAAATTAATTATTGCCAAATGTTGAAATTAATGAATGTTGTTTGTGAGTGGAAGTTGACATTTGTACTGACGATCTGATTGTGATCTGACCCCCTTAGGATACATGTACCAGCCTAAGAAACCAAAGTCACCATAAAACTACTAAAACATTCTCATTAAGGGCCTTCTTGATTTTTACCCATGATATTTAGGCATTGCAAAGCCCATACCCGTAACAAAGGATTTAAAAAAATATATATATAATCCTTTGTGTCAACGTGCCATTGGATGGAATACATTTGAACTCTGGCCTGCTCTGTGTTTGCTGATTAAGCACAACCAGAATGTATTTACCTGTTTCAGGCCTACTGTCAGCGTTTACTTACCAGCTATGGAGGATTTAGATCTGTTATCATGGTTCACAAGCTAGATGACATATTTTAATCATGCATACCTCTGTGAAAAACAAAAACACATTTCCCACAAGTATGAGAGCAAAACAGAATGATTTTGTCTGTATGTGAAGATGATAGTAACCAGAGAACACCTTCACTTGGGCTGCTTAAAGATAAGATCGCTTCTACATTTGTATTTTAGTGATGTGAAAACCACACCGCAAAATGAGCATATAATCAAAGTGTGGGCCACCAACAAAAAGATAAACAATGTAGGAATGCTCCTTAATTTGGTTATAAATTGGTTATGACATAAGACATACATAACACAAACTACATATTCTTCCAAACTAAGGGTTAATTGGTTTAACCTGGTTTAATTGAGGATTAATTATGTTATATTTATGTTTTTATTAATAGAAATTAGCCTAGATTTACTGGAAATTCTACGTACTGTCGCTTTAAAGTATGTGTTTTGTTAGTGATTGCTGAGTCTACCAACAGGAAACGCCTGGGATATATCTATATTTTTTTAAAGGTGCTACTTTGATAGTTTTACAGGGTGGGCGTATTTTCCCACTGCTCCTCGGAACATTTCTAGATTAAATAAAATAATGAATAGCTGTCGTAGGCGAAGTAGACCTAGTGGCGCGGAACCATAACGCCCCTAGATGTGGTTACGGGAATTGAGTCATTTACAACTCCGAAGCTGGAGTGAAAACATCTCATGTACGAAGTTTAGAGACACGCCGCAAACGTTTACTTTTTTGGATCTATGAAATGATGAATTGGAAGTTTTTTTAACCGTCGAAGAGGAAAATTAACAGGATCTATGATAACTCCAATTGGAATTATACATCAATTTTAAATCAGAAAAGAAGGAATGCATAATTTCTTTGTGAAACTAACTTTCCTGTTGTCGCTTATTGCTCTAACACGAGGTAAGTGCAATAATAATATTCAACCGTGTTTTGTTCGATACACAGTGGATAAATATTCATAAAATAAGTGAAATTTTACATTTATTACGGAGATGTTTTCCATGAATTCACTCATATAAAATCGTATTAGTGCACAGTAAATGCTGATGTGCAGGGAAGAACAAATAGGAAGAAGTTACATTGATTGTAGAACGATCTCGGAATGTTGCACTTGTTGCATTCGAACTTCAAAAGTTCAGTTTATTTTTGAGGGTATTACTTAAAATTGCGTCTTAAAAAGTGACAGTTCAGAACTTTTTTATTCCAGCATCAGTTTTCTTTCTTCGCAATATGCCCATGAGACCAGAATATATATATATAGCTGTACCAGTCAAAAGTTTGGACACACCTACTCATTCAATGGGTTTTTCTTCATATTTACTATTTTCTATTTTCTACATTGTAGAATAATAGTGAAGACATCAAAACTAAACTATGAAATAACACATATGGAATCAAGTAGTAACCAAAAAAGTGTTAAGAAAATCAAAAATATTTTATATTTGAGATTCTTCTAAGTTGCCGCCCTTTGCCTTGATGACAGCTTTGCACAGTCTTGGCATTCTCTCAACCAGCTTCATGAGGTAGTCACCTGGAATGCATTTCAATTAACAAGTGTGCCTTGTTAAAAGTTAATTTGTGGAATGTAGGGGTGGTATACAGATGATAGCCTTATTTGGTAAAAGACCAAAGCCATATTATGGCAAGAACAGCTCAAATCCGTCATTACTTTAAGACATGAAGGTCAGTCAATCCGGAAAATGTTGAGAACTTTGAAAGTTTCTTCAAGTGCATTCGCAAAAACCATCAAGTGCTATGATGAAACTGGCTCTCATGAGGACCGCCACAGGAAAGGAAGACCCAGAGTTACCTCTGCTGCAGAGGATAAGTTCATTAGAGTTAACTGCACCTCTAACTGCAGCCCAAATAAATGCTTCACAGAGTTCAACTAACAGCCACATCTCAACATCAGCTGTTCATTGGAGACTGCGTGAATCAGGCCTTCATGGTTGAAACACTACTAAAGGACACCAATAAGAAGAAGAGACTTGCTTGGGCTAAGAAACACGAGCAATGGACATTAGACCGGTGGAAATCTGTCCTTTGGTCTGATGAGTCCAAATTCAAGATTTTTGGTTCCAACCGCTGTGTCTTTGTTAGACGCAGAGTAGGTGAACGGATAATCTCCGCATGTGTGGTTCCCACTGTGAAGCATAGAGGAGGAGGTGTGATGGTGTGGGGTGCTTTGCTGGTGACACTGTTAGGGATTTATTTATAGTTCAAGGCACACTTTACCAGCATGGCTGCCGCAGTATTCTGCAGTGATACGCCATCCCATCTGGTTTGCGCTTAGTGGGACTATAATTTGTTTTTCAACAGGACAATGACCCTATTTGACCAAGAAGGAGAGTGATGGAGTGCTGCATCAGATGACCTGGCCTCCACAATCACCCGACCTCAACTCAATTGAGATGATTTGGGATGAGTTGGACCGCAGAGTGAAGGAAAAGCAGCCAACAAGTGCTCAGCATATGTGGGAACTCCTTCAAGACTGTTGGAAAAGCATTCCTCATGAAGCTGGTTGAGAGAATGCCAAGAGTGTGCAAAGCTGTCATCAAGGCAAAGGGCGGCCAAGATTATTATTTTTTTTTTTAATGTTGTTTATCAGTTATTGTAAGTGCAAAATTGTCCTCTGTAGTGGTCATTAGGACGTAAATATGATAACATTTACATTACAGTCAATGGGTAGAGTAGGTGAAAAACATAGTTGCGGTATCCGGGTGTCCACTACAGAGAACATTTCCTGATAAGCTCTTATTTAACTATTATTTAATGTGAAAACATAATTACACAGTCCTGACAACTCACTTAACTATTCCTGAGATATTCACTTACTAGAAACAATTTAAATATCAAACTCACAAAAATTATCATTTATATTATACACACTTTTTACATTTCCATAAAATGTGAAGCAGACATTTTTTTTAAGAACCAGGAAGATTAAGTTGGCAAGGTCTCACCCCCACAGATGTGATATCATTGAAAAGCCCAGAATGTCCTCTCAGGGGGGACAACAGGATGCAATAAAGTGGCTTGTATAGCCTCAGGTACGGATCAAGATCTGACGTTCACTAGAGGACAAAAATTATGGATCTCAGGAGGATATGTAACTTTGTGGGTGATCCAACCAAATTGACATAGAAATGTTAGTTATAGATATGTCATTCTCATTGAAAGCAAGTCTAAGAAGCGGTAGATCTGTTCTATGTGCGCTATTTCTATGCTTCTAGTTCTTAAGTTCCATTTTTGCCTTTTACTTTCGGTTTTGTACACTAGCTTCAAACAGCTGAAAATAAAATGTTTTTGGTTATTGAAAATATATTTCACAGCGGTTTAGATGGTACAATGATTTTCTACACTATACATTCTTGTTTTGTCATATAAACTGAAATTAGGCAAATTATTCTAATTTTTGCTACCAGGAAATGGTGGAGCGATTTCTGCATATTGCACCTTCACATTTATTTTTAATTTACAGATAGCCAGGCAGGACATTGTATTGTCATCATAGGATCCTGGATAGCACTAACCATTGTGCTCTCGCTGTGCGTTTGCAACAAAGTTCACTGTTCAGCCTATAACAGGAATATGAAAACTCAAGCCTTAACCATTGAGGCAGTGCTATGTTACTCCCCAAATATTGTACATTCTTTGGGACAGCTGCAAAGGGAAGAATGTGCCTACCAGTGTGTCAAGTCCCATTCACCACAAACTGCACTTCAAGGTGGCAGTAGTCACACCTAGGCCATACAATCATCATCATGAAGGATAGTTCTGTCGTTTAATACTCAAACATTTGGATGTTATTTTGTTCACGTCTAGTTGCTTTTTCAAAACCATCCATTGATGACTATATCAAAACCTTCTTCTCAATTGTGAAAATAATTAAGAGGGAACTATGGTTGTGTGTGTGTGTGGTGTGTTTTGTAATGACTCATTCTGTTTGCAGGCCTAAGATGCTCTATGTCCACCGAGTCGTGTTTGAACCTGGGGATGTGTGAGGCCACGGCTGATGGAAATGGAGAGTGCAAGTAAGTTTCAAATCCCTTTATTTTACATGAGGTAAATATGCACAGCAAACACCTGCATAAAGCACATATTATACATTCCAGAGAGCATTTAGTAAATGACATATCCAAGAAAGTGAAGTTGTTTAATTTTATCATGTTGAGCTGAGGCCTAGCTTGGGCCTCTGAAGGCATTTTCAGTTGTCTAAGAGAGTAGCACATGCCTATTCTTGGAAGACAAATACAACCCAGGCCTGGGCCAGCGAATGAATGAGATGTGTGGGTTTTGAAGAGGACTGCACCGGGGGGTCGCTGTGTCTGTGTGTCTCGCAGCCTGCTCAGCCCAGCCCACTGCTACTGAATGCAGGCTCCCTCTCCCCTCTCTCCAGCAGAAGTCTCCGTTGGAGACACTCACTCTTAGTCCTAAATCTTGTTTCTCTTTTCTTTCATGGAGCGACAGCTGGGCTTTGCCAGAAGCTCGGCGGCCATTGTTCTCCAGTCAGATTAATTCTGTGTGACTGATCTGGGTGATGCTTCCCAGTGAGTGCTGGCTGCAGCCCCTGTCCTTCCCCCCGCTCCCCCTGCTCAAGGGTTTTGTCCCCCTGTTGATTGTTGAATGGGCTTTCTCTCTCTGAGAGATTTTCATCAGAAGGACAGATGGAAGTAGAGGGTAATTAGACTGGATAGTTTCATAATAGTGAGCAGATACATAAAGAGACTGTAATTAGTAAACAAGTTGTAATGCATATCTGAGGTTGTTGTTGTTCTCCTTGTTTAAAGGGAAATGAGCAGGTCAATACAAAGCATTCAGTAGCTCTTCTACATCAACGACACGTAGAACTTCTATTGTCCCCTGACCCCTCTTACCCTCCGTTGCACAAAGGCTACCTGAACATTGGCTCTGTTTCCAGCCTGTTATCGGAGTTCCAGTGTTGCCTTACTGAGCTGCAGTGGAGTGGGATGAAACTGGGCTGGCGCAGAGGCTCAATCAGGGCTGGTCGGCTCTTGGTTCCTGCAGGCCCAGGCAGCCATTTTGGCTCTGGGCCACATCTTAATTGTGTCTGGCAGTGTTTCGCCCCCCCCTTGTTGGGCCACAAAGCCATCATTGTGCCTGCCACTGTCCTCATACTCTCCTAATTAAAAATGGAGATTGTGATTAGTGGCCTGCTAGACTGGAGCACCACATTGTTTTGGAGAGGGCTGATATTTTTTTTTACTATGCCTTCCTTTTGTGTATCTTTTACTATGGCTTCATTTTTTGTATTATCCCACGGTAACAAGAGTTGACAATCCCACAATGTGTCTGGAATGTACAGGCAGAGGTCAAAGGTTGTGTTGTGTCTTCTCTAGTGTTCAATGCTGGAAATGTTTGTTTATGGGTATACAGTATGTTTGGACAAACTTTAAACAGTGCTGTGATGTAAAAAATGATGACTAAAATGGGAACATTCAGCAGAGCAAGCTAAGTGCACCCTATCAGATTAATCCAATTCTAATACTGTGGCCTAATGTCAACAACGCTGCTAGTTTCTTTCCACAATCTTCCACTGAATCTTCGAACGTTTCTCACCATGTAGGCTAAACTGGCTTCCTTTGTCTTTTCAAAATCCAAGAAATGTGTGGCAGGTCCTACTGAATTGTTGACAACATAAGTTAATGCCTGGAGGACTAACCACATCCAGGTTATAAGTTAGGCCTAATGAAGACCCATGAACCCATAAGATACAGTAGACCCAAGGCCTCATATTGGAGGTTTGATGAGAGAGAGAGCGAGCATTGCTATTGAGAGGTGCCGTAGGCAGACCTAACTCTCAAGAGAAGACAGGCTATGTGCACACTGCCACAAAATGAGGTGGAAACTGAGCTGCACTTCCTAACCTCCTACCAAATGTATGACCATATTAGAGACACACATTTCCTATATTACACCGACCCACAAAAAATTCTAGAACAAATCCAATTTTGATAAACTCCCATATCTATTGGGTGAAATACCACAGTGTGCCATCACAGCAGCAATATTTGTGACCTTTTGCAACAAGAAAAGGGCAACGAGTGAAGAACAAATCATTGTAAATACAACCCATATTTATGTTTATTTTCCCTTTTGTACTTTAAGTATTTGCACATTGCTACAACACAGTATATAGCCATATTAAGAATTGTGAAATGTCTCTATTCTTTTGGAACTTTTCTGTGTACATTTTACTGTTTATTTTTGATTGTTTATTTCACTTTTGTTTAATATCTATTTCACTTGCTTTGGCAATGTAAAAATATGTTTCCCTTGACAATAAATCCCTTTGAATTGAGAGAGAGAAAGAGAGAAGGTTGGTGAGGTCTGGTGTCGTCTGTCTGTGTTTCAGCCTGCCTGAATAATATAGGCTACGTTATATGTTTTGATGGTCTCCATGAAATTCCTTCCCTGAGCATACAGAAAGTGTATTTCCACGGCCATGTTCCCATTCCTGACATGATTCCGACCTTCCTTCACCTCATTTAAAACCATGCCGCTCTGAAGTCAAGACAAGTGGTATTCCCAGGTAAAGTGCCATCCAATGCTTCAGATTTATATTTACTGGACAAAAATATAAACACAACATGTAAAGTGTTGGTCCCATGTTTCATGAGCTGAAATAAAAGATCCCAGAAATGTTACATATGCACAAAAAGCTTATTTCTCTGAACTTTTGTGCACATATTTGTTTACAACCCTGTTAGTGAGCATTTCTCATTTGCCAAGATCATCCATCCACCTGACAGGTGTGGCATATCAAGAAGCTGATTAAACAGCATGATCATTACACAGGTGCACCTTGTGCTGGGGACAATAAAAGGCCACTCTAAAATGTGCAGTTTTGTTACGCAACACAATGCTACAGATGTCTAAAGTTTTGAGGGAGTGTGCAATTGTCATGCTGACAGCAGGAATGTCCACCAGAGCTTTTGCCAGAGAATTGAATGTTAATTTCTCTACCATAAGTCGCCTCCAACGTCGTTTTGGAGAATTTGGCTGTACGTCCAACCAGCCTCACAACGCAGACCACGTGTAACCACGCCAGCACAGGACATCCACATCCGGCTCCTTTACCTGTGGGATCATCTGAGACTTGCCACCCGGACAGCTGGTGAAACTGTGGGTTGGCACAACTGAAGAATTTCTGCACAAACTGTCAGAAACCGTCTCAGGGAAGTTAATCTGCGTGCTCGTCGTCCTCACCAGGGTCTTGACCTGACTGCAGTTCGGTGTCATAACCGACTTCAGTGGGCAAATGCTCCCCCTCGATGGCCACTGGCACACTGGAGAAATGTGCTCTTTACCGATGAATCACGGTTTTAACTGTACTGGGCAGATGGCAGATATGGTGGTATGGTGTCGTGTGGGTGAGTGGTTTGCTGATGTCAGCATTGTGAACAGAATGCCCCATGGTGGTGCCGGGGTTATGGTATGAGCAGACATAAGCTACGGACAACGAACACAATTGCATTTTATCAATGGCAATTTGAATGAACAGAGATACCGTGACGAGATCCTGAGGCCCATTGTCATGCCATTCATCCACTGCCATCACCTCATGTTTCAGCATGATAATACATGGCCCCATGTCGCAATGATCTGTACACAATTCCTGGAAGCTGAAAATGTCCCAGTTATTTCATGGCCTGCATACTCACCAGACATGTCAACCATTGAGCATGTTTTGGACGCTCTGGACCGACGTGTACGGCGACATGTTCCAGTTCCCACCAATATCCAGCAACTTCACACAGCAATTGAAGAGGAGTGGGACAAGATTCCACAGGCCACAATCAACAGCCTGATCAACTCTATGTGAAGGACATGTGTCGCGCTGCATGAGGCAAATGGTGGTCACACCAGATACTGACTGGTTTTCTGATCCACGCCCCAACTTTTTTTAAAGGTATCTGTGACCAAGAGATGCATATCTGTATCCCAGTAATGTGAAATCCATAGATTAGGGCCTAATTCATTTATTTAAATTGACAGATTTTCTTATATGAACTGTAACTCTTGAACTGTTGAAATTGTTGTATATTGCGGTTATATTTTTGTTCAGTGTAGTGCTGTAGGATGCCTACTTTACATTCCATGCCATGAATACCAAGGTCCTCCCTCATATCTGGACTGGTGAATGAGAGCCACTGGGATCAGGGCAGGCCAGGGTAGTTTATCTGAAGGAGGCCTCTCATCTAGTAAGCTGACATGACAGTAACAGAAAGCAGTGCAGTGTAGGGCCAATAAGAACCCAAGAGAGAGATATGATCCACACTAGGATGGCTAGAATCAAGGGGCTTAGCTTCAGAGCCTCAGCCAGGGAGATGAGAGATGCATGGTCTGGAGAGGGCTGCCGCGCCTAGGGTTCACATACTGTGCCTCAGTCGGCAGGAAAACAGAAGAGACTCCTCAAAATATCTGTATTTTTTTGGACCAGCAATTTATACAGTGAGTCACGTGACCTGTTGTACTTCAGAGGAGGGCTTAGTCCCCCACTGGAGAAGGGAAATTTGGAGGTGATGTGGTATGGATGAGACTGAGCCAGGGTATTTTGAGCAATATTGCTGTCTTGTCTGTCACTCATCAACCTGTCCTGTACTCAGATTGTGTCCAAAATGGGGCCCTATTCCCTATGTAGTGCATACATTTTGCCTGATGAGATGATGCATACATTTTGTCTTTGATGTGATGATGCATGTTGAGGTTGAGGTTGAAGTTGAGGCCTCAGTATTTGGAGAGTCACACCTTAGCATAGATGTCCCCTGTGCTGCCTGTCTGTGAGCCTGCTTGTCTGGAGAAATGTCTTCTGTAGTAACAGCCAGTCTCCCCTCCTTCAGAAAGACATAAATAGCCCAGTTAGCGCCTGAGTCCAAGGTTTCCATGACAGGTTCTAATCCGCAGGCACTGTATTCATAGAGCTGGAACTGATATAACCTCGGATAATCATTCTCTCAAGTGTTTGTCCTGGCTTTAATGAATTCCCCTTTGGATAGCTAGCTAGATGGCCTAGCTCCGTGTGTGTTAAAACTCTCTGACTGAAGTGAAATAAGAAGTAGGCCCATTCATTCCCTGGCATGTGTGGTGTGGAGTGGTGTGGTGGTGACTGACTACAGTGTAAATCAAATACAATTAGATTTGTCACATGTGCCGGATACAATGACATTCTTACTTACAAGCATTTAACCAACAATGCAGTTAAAGAAATAGTTAAGAAAATATTTTACGAAATAAAAAAGTAACACAAGAAAATTGCATAACCATAACGAGGCTATATACAGGAGGTACGGGTACAGAGTCAATGTGCGGGGGTACAGGTTAGTCGAGGTAATTTGTTAAGTGACTATGCACAGATGATAAACAGTGAGTAGCGGAAGTGGGGGCTGGCCATTTGATTAATTGTTCAGCAGTCTTATGGCTTGGGGTAGAAGCTGTTGAGGAGCCTTTTGGTCCTAGACTTGGCGCTACGATACCGCTTGCCATGCGGTAACAGAGAGAACAGTCAATGAGTTGGGTGACTGGAGTCTTTGACAGTTTTTTGGGCCTTCCTTTGACACCGCGTATTATGTACTGGGCTGTACGCACTACCCTCTGTAGAGCCTTACAATAAGATGCCGAGCAGTTGCCATACCAGGCGGTGATGCAACCGGTCAGAATGCTCTCGATGGTGCAGCTGTAAAACTTTTTGAGGATCTGGGGATCCATGCAAAATCTTTTCAGTCTCCTGAGGGGGAAAAGGTGGTCGTGCCCTCTTCACAACAGTCTTGGTGTGTTTGGACCATGATAGTTCGTTGGTGATGTGGACACCAAGGAACTTGAAACTCATGAATGAAAGCCAGCCCTTGTCCTGGCCAGAGATGCTTCAATGCAACCTCTGTTTGCGACGAGGCAGATGAATCCCTGCATTTAGTCCACCACTCCACCCCCCCACTCCCATCCTTTCATTCAGACGCAGGAAACAGCCTCGAAGGACCGGGGGAAGAAAAGGTGCTGTATTGTATGTGATCATATCATCACACAGGGCCCTGGGCTTTCATGGGCCGCCGGGCCGGGGTCGGCTTCCCTTTGGCACAAACCTCAGTGGAGAGAAGGAGGGGCTGAACTGAGCCGCTGACTGTTCTGTTCTGACTTCTGACTGATTGAAACGACTTGACGTTGGGGGAACTTCAGCGCTGGATTAGAGATATTTGAGTCTGAGGGGTGACACATAACAAAGAAAACTCAGATACACTTTGATCACCGGCTAATATGACTGACAGCGAGGCAGTCTGTGTGTGTGATCGTGTGCAGCGAGGCAGTCTGTGTGTGTGCACGTGTGCAGCGAGGCAGGAGAGAAAACAACAATAGAGGAGCATTTCCTCATTTGATGAATTTGAGCCCGACCACCTGTCTGTCTGTGGATCATAACCGAACAACTGAAAGGGACTTGCATTACCCACAAGGCAGCACACTCCATAATACCCATGATTACTTGTGGTTTTCCCATTCAACTCCAAACAGAAGACTGCCTCACAGCGGCAGGTGTTCTATGAACTTTCACACAGGATACTCTTCACAAAGAAAACACAAAATATAAGTGAATGGCTTTCTTCTGGATGGAGTGATAAGAAGGTCCTTTAAAAAAGTTTTTAAAATGGCAAACAATGGTCTGAAATGATGTCTAAACTAAAGCCAATGGCATCTGTTTGAATCACCTAAACTTCATAAAATGTTCTCATAGGTAGACCTCAACCAAACACAACACTGAGCTCTGTACAGTAACTACCTCGTCAGGGTCTGCTTCCGTGTCACACGCCTTCAGCCACATTTAATCACTTAAGAGGTTCCCAGTCTCGTAAAGCAGCAGGCTAGGCAGTAGCAACACCACCACCAGTCATTAGGAGAAGGCAGCATGAGTCAGAAATCCCGCAGGCAGCCTCCTTCCCTGTCCCCGTTCCTGTCTCGCCATAACTGCACCTCCTATCTCTCTTCTGCCTCCCCCTGCATCCCCAGCCTCTCCTCCTGCCCCTTGCTCTGTGTTGTGTCCCTGGGGGAGCGGTTCCTTTCCCATGGGCTCTGTCAGTAATAGGGCCAAATAAACAGGCCTCTAATGAACACTACCAGATGTGGGCTGGGAAGCTACGATTAGAGAGAGAGAGGGGCTGAGGCACAGCACCACAGCATGCCTGGGGGAGTGCTTTCAAACAGATCAGACAAGACTAAAGGATACTTAGCAGAGGCACAGACACCAAACAGCCAGGAAATGAGAGTGGAGAAAAACAAGGCCGGGGAAAAAAGTGTTCCTAGCACAGTTTGACTCTAGGCTGGAGGCAGTTTAGAGAGGAGGAGGCATGTAAAATAACTCTTAATTAGCTTGATACTGTGTTGAAGAGGTTAAATTCTCAAAATGATTCATGGTGTCGTGGTGAAATTTTAATTGGAACAGTCAAGTGTTCTTTTTGTCTTATAGCGCAGACAGACCAACCTAAACATCCCCCGTGTGCAGTTAATCATCTGCTGACTCAACATTCCCCGAATCGTCAGGAAATAAGTAGAAAATGACGGCTGATGTTCAGTGGTCAGATGCGATAGGACAGCGCTGTGTGTTTCACCCTTTTAGAGAAACTACACTACAATACTGTAGGTGAACGGTGAACATAGGTAGGCTGCATTGAAGAGTGGAGCCTGTACGTCTCTGTGCGTGAGTGTGTGTGTGTCTACATATGCGTGTGTGTGTTCATGTGTCCGCCTGCGTGCCTTCAAAGCACAGTGCCTTTCTGTGCGTGGTGACCTCCGAGAGTGACAGATGGCAGATTGGCCCAACAGTGGAGAAACCCCCAGAGTGGTGTCTGCTCCCGAGGTCAGGTGTCATGACAACATCTGCTCTCCGCCTGGGCTGATCCTCGGCCGCCCGCTGCACACTGCAGCACAGACGCGCACAAACACACACATGAGCACACACACACAGACCCTTTGCCACGGGCTACTGGTGGCCAGGAAGAAAAGCAATCTCAGCAGGACAATGGAGGCTACTGGGGCAGGCAGGGAGAGACGACAGTCACAGGATAACAACAACAGTATCCGCCTGATGACAGAGGTTCCCCTGTTATACAACATCACTCCGGCCTGCCGCACACCTGATATTTGAACAGCTGCTGATTCTTCTCCTCTTTTCAGGTGTTCTTTATTTAACTTTCTAGCAGATAGTTAACCTGTTGCCAAGATTAGCATACTCTGGATGACGTGGCCAGGAGTCTGTTGTAGCAGCTGCCTTTCACTGTTTGTTTTGAACGGCTCAAATGAAAGACTCCATAAGAGTAGTTGTGTGTCTTTTGTTTTGCCCTTTTATAGTCTGTGTGAGCCATTTAAGACGGTTAGCCGTGTGTGTCCTGTAAAACGGATTTTGTGCTGACGGCCTATTCGTCGACCTCTCGCCAAGTTAAAGAGCAAACGGTTAGCATTCTTGGCTAGCGCGTGCTGAGGTTGACTCTGTTCAAATGCCAGGGCCAGAGTGTGTTTGAGCAGCGGGGCCACGTGGACTGTAGGCAGAGGAGTGGGTGCTTTATGTATTTGTCTTTGAGGCCCCAGTGTGAGACGTTTGGCTGTTTGTGATGAACAGGCAGGTCTGGTGTGAGTTTTTGCAGAGCCCTGTAAAGTGAGGCTGCCAAGAGCCTCCATTGAGGACTGCGGTCCAGTGGTTCAGGGATAGGGACAGGAGACTGGGGGGGGGGCCTTTTTAGAGTAAACACCAACATTCCTTCCAAACCAGCAACCTCCTCTGTTCACTGGCTTCCCACTAACCCTCCATCCCCACCCCCTCCTCCAAAACCAGTTCAATTTCCTTTCTTTCAGACAGCTTTTGTTTGTGTCTCTCTCTGTATCGTTTAAGTGTGTTTGGGTTTACCAGGGAAAAGTAACACCCAGGGCCAGACTTTGAGGTTTTTGGAGCCAAGACCCAGTCGAGAGAGAGTCATAAATCCTAATATGGTGGCTTACAAAACCAGTCAACCCTATGGACGCCGTGAAAAGAGAGAGTGGGGGAGACGACAATTGGCGGGAACGAGAGCGAACGAAAGAAGGTATATTGAGGAGGGGGGAGTAAAAGGACTGTCAGCCGTACGAAGGCTCCATAAGGAGGAAGTGAAAAGAAGATTGAACGAAGGACCAAAAAGAGAGAGCGAGAGAGGCCAGGAATGAGCCAGATGGAGAGAGAAAAAGAGGAGAGAGGAGAGGAGAGGAAAAACTTGTTTGTGGACAGAGGGAAGAAGGAACAGAGAGGAGAAGGTTTACCAGCTGAATGCACACTCTCAGCTTGGAGGCTCCAGGCCTGGCCTGCCTGTGGTTAGATCTGAATGGGGAGGAGAAACAATGGAGCCACTCATCCCACCCCCTCCACTGCTCCAGGGCTGAAGGGTAGGAGGGGCATTCAGACGCCTGAAGCCCAGGCCCCAGCTATTCTCCTGGGGATGGAGGGATGAAGAGGGACATGGAGGGCACAGAAATGGGGGGATGGAGTGAGCGCTGGCCAGGCAGCAGCTGCCGTCCCCTCATTTACATGCGCACCTGCTCCGTCGCTGCAGCCTTTTGGGAACGAGGGCTCAGAGAGTGACGCATGCCCCGCCTCACGACCCCAGCACCAGGCTCCCACTATGTCTGCACTGTACCCCTCTCTGGGAGACCTGGGTTGGCTTATAGACCCCCACTATTTCAGAACAGCATTGCTATGAATGCTGCCTGGCAGAATGCTTCTACATCTCTGTCATAATTAAAAAAGATAGCGAATTATCTGATCAATTAAATTATCTGATCAATTAAAGGGCTTGTAGTGAAACTCTGGAGAGCAAGGATGAACTGAGCATGTGTTCTTCTCACTGCAGGAAAATACAGTTGATCTGGTTTAGATTTAGAATAGTCCTAAAATAGCATATGGCAATGTTGGGACTTTGGTAGATGGCATTTTTTCTTCTTTTGCACTCTATATCGCTCTAGAAAAAACCATCCTGACAAGCATGCTCCCTGTAACCCAAGACGGATGATTCTCTAGTATTTCCCAGTAAACCAGAGGTAGCCTAGCCTAGCATTAAAGCAGCGTGACATGCCATCAGGCCCTTCATGTTTGTGTAGCTAGTGCCCAGCCTAGCATGTGATGTTTTCTTTCCCTGGCCACCCTAATCCTGTGAGAGAGAGACCCTGTCTAAACACACGTCTGTCCCCACAGGGGGCCTCTGCTTGGCCCCAGGCCCCCAGCCCTGCTCCCACAACCAACGGCCCCCTGGGAATGTTTGGGGAGGTGATTTAGTCAGCCCCCTTAGGGCTAATAGTAATAGACTTATAGACAACTATGTGATAGTATTTTGGAGTGACAGAACTTTTAACGGTATTTAAAGGTTGCTGAGACATGTTACATTATGGAATCGCCCAGAAGGAGACACAGTAGCTATAATCAACAACTATTAATGTAAATGAATACAATACTAGTTGCAACTGGAGAACAAAAAAACCAACAGCCTCCAATGGAAAGGAATCAGCTTTTTGGGGACTCTGTATTCTCTTTCATGTGAATTTCCTTCATTTTTCGGCTTCAGACCAATCCCTACTTCTCACTTAAAACATTGTTTTGTGTAAAATGTTTCTTTATGTTTTGCCTTGGGGGAATTGACAATGAATTTGCGAAAGTTTCACTAGGAGGATAACTGATACCAAAAGTGTCTGTGTGTCTCTAGAGTTTTCTATCTCTCTATATCCCTTGAGAGAGAAAGACTCTATACAGTAGAAGAATACAGGGCATTGAGGTGGAGGAACACTGCTTTGAACTCTCCATAATGTTAGCTCTGAGTTCAAAGACGGCATGGACACACCTTGTCCTTTGAATGAATGAGCGCTGAGTGGAGTGGAGCATATTTCTTGCTAGGAGCTGTTGATGGGGGCCATGGGGCTACCTTTGTCAAAAATGAGACCGGATTATGTACAAGAATTCAGTCAGCTCGTCAGAGTCCAGCTCAATGATGTTGTGTAGTGTTGATGAATGAAGTCAGTCTATCCACAATGACCAACCCTCACCCTCCAACCATGTGGAAAACAGTACAGAAACCCCCTGGATGACAAATGGGAGCATTTGGTAGGAGTGAGATCCTAGACTGAGAGTGGTGGGTTATCTCTTTCCACTGACCCTGATCACCTCACTGATCTCACGAACCTCTCTGACCACCTCTCTCTCTCTCTCTCTGTGTGTGTGGCCCTTTGTTGGGAGTTGACCTTGTGTCGCCTCGGGGGACTCTCCAAGCCCTGTCATTGTAATAGTAAATGCGCGAATCCATCCCCGCCGACCCCCGCTCTCTTCCTCCCTCTCTACTTCTCTCGTTCCCGCTCTCTCCCTCTCAATTCAATTTCGATTCAAAGGGCTTTATTGGCGTAGGAAACATATGTTAACATTGCCAAAGCAAGTTAAATAGATAAGAAACAAAAGTGAAATAAACAATCAGAAAGGAACAGTAAACATTACACTCACAAACGTTTGAAAAGAATAGAGACATTTCAAATGTTATATTATGACTATGTACCGTGTTGTAACAGTGTGCAAATAGTTTAAGTACAAAAGGGAAAATAAATCAACATAAATATGGGTTGTATTTACAATGGTGTTTGTTCTTCACTGGTTGCCCATTTTCTTGTGGCAACAGGTCACACATCTTGCTGCTGTGATGGCACACTGTGGAATTTCACTTCTCTCATTCTCTCTGGGAACCGTTTGCTGGGGGCCACTTTACGACTCTAAGAGGACCTGTGAGAAACATCACAGGGGTTGATGATGCCCCTTGCCCCCTATATCCTGCAGTCAGTGTTTTATGGCCTAAAACACATTGTCTGAAAGGACGACAGTGACAAGGCAAATGTGCTGTTTAGCTGCATAGTTTCTCATGGCTGCGTTGCCTTGTAGTAAAAACAGTGGGCAGGACAGAGAGAGAGAACATCCTGACTGAGCCCTCAGAGCATCTTTCACAGAGAGCAGGGACTAGTTAGTTAGTTTCCCAGGCTGCTGGAGGTTTATATTGATGAGCACACGACAGGAACATTTCAGTGGCTTCCTCTCCTTGTTTGCACTGACCTCTGAAAACATCAGAGGTGAAAGCAATAAAGTGGATGCCAACTAGTACGTATTTGCTTTCACTCTTGCTGCGTTCCCATATCTTCCATCTATTTAAAAACAGACAAAGACAGGTTGCATTGCGCTGGCCACACATGCTTGAATCGTGTTAACCTACAAACAAAAAGATGTAGTGCTATGGCTTTTGTTGTCAGTCCACACCTGTTGAATACAACTTTTCCTTAACCCTTAGTGCTATTATTATTTTTCTGACTCACCCTGCCTCTCTCTCTCTTTCCAGATGTCGGGATGGATACGTGGGGAACAGGTGTCAGCACCGGGACCCCTGCACCTACTCTTCATGTAAAAATGGCGGCTCGTGTCGCATGGTGCCCCGTGGGAATTCAGTGGAATTCACGTGTTTCTGCCGGCCAGGCTTCACCGACCGACTATGTCTGACGCCCATCGACAACGCCTGTCTCAGTTTACCCTGCCGGAACGGTGGCACTTGCGACCTGGTCAACCTCAAAGAGTACAAGTGTAGATGTCCTCCTGGCTGGTCTGGTAAACACTGTCATATTTACTACTCACACTGTAGTCAGAATACTGGAGGGAAAGCTGCATAGTCTAGTAGTAATAAACAACATTACTAACCGGTCTTATGTTCTTTAAAATATTCAAACTGACCATGGTTACAACTAATTGTAGCACATGAAAAGAAACAAGGTGCAATGTATGTAAATAACGATCAAAATCCTGATTTCATTTACAAGATGTGTGTCTGTCTCTTTCAGGTAAGCAGTGCCAGCAGGCAGACCCCTGTGCCTCGAATCCCTGTGCCAACGGCGGGCAGTGCACCCCCTTCGAGTCCCACTCTATCTGCTCCTGCACCCCCTTCTTCTATGGGCAGACCTGCAAGCAGGACGTTAATGAGTGTGCCCAAAACCCCTCACCCTGCAAGAATGGAGGCGTGTGTGTGAACGAGGTGGGCACCTACCGCTGCCAGTGTCCCCAGGAGTATACGGGCAAGCACTGCGATACCCGCTACCTACCGTGCAACCCCTCCCCCTGCCACAACGGGGCCACCTGCGTCCAGAAGGGAGACACCACCTACGAATGCTCGTGTGTTCCAGGTACTGTTCTGTTAATGTTGTCCCATCTGACAGGTCACACATCTATGGGCCCAAGCCTACATTTACAGTGCCTTCAGAAAGTATTTATACCCCTTTTCAAAATGTTATTTTACAGCCTGAATTTAAAATGGATTAAATTGAGATTTTTGGTCACTGGCCTACACACAATGCCCCATAATGTCAAAGTGGAATTACGTTTAATAAAAATTAAAAGCTGACATTTTCTGAGTCAATAAGTATTCAATCCCTTTGTTATGGCAAGCCTAAATACGTTCAGGGGTAAGAATGTGCTTCACATAATAAGTTGCATGGACTCACTCTGTGTGCAATAATAGTGTTTAACATGATTTTTGAATGGTACCTCATCTCTGTACCCCACACATTCACAGATTCAACCACAAAGACCAGGAAGGTTTTCCAATGCCTCACAAAAAAGGGCACCAATTGGTAGATGGGTACAAATTAAAAAACAGACATTGAATATTCATTTGACCATGGTGAAGTTATTAATTACACTTTGGATGGTGTATCAATACACCCAGTCACTACAAAGATGCAGGCATCCCTCCTAACACAGTTGCCGGAGAGAAGGGAAACCGCCTAGGGATTTCACCAATGGTGACTTTAAAACAGTTACAGAGTTGAATGGCTGTGATAGGAGAAAACTAAGGACGGATTGACAACATTGTAGTTACTCCACAGTACTTACCTAAATTACAGAGTTAAAAGAAGGAAGCCTGTACAGAATCAAAAATATTCCAAAACAAGCGCCCTGTTTTTGGCCTGCATACAGTGTTATGTTTGGGGCAAATCCAATACAACACATTACTGAGTAGCACTCTCCATATTTTCAAGCATAGTGGTGGCTGCATCATGTTATGGGTTTGCTTGTAATAGTTAAGGACTGGGGAGTTTTTCCAGTATAAAAAAGAAACAGAATGGAGCTATGCACAGGCAAAATCCCAGAGGAAAACCTGGTTCAGTCTGCTTTCCATCAGACACTGGGAGACGCATTCACCTTTCAGCAGGACAATAACCTAAAACACAAGGCCAAATCTACACTGGAGTAGCTTACCAAGAAGACAGTGAATGAGTGGCTGAGTTAGTTTTGACTTAAATTTACTTCAAAATTCAAAAGGCACCCGCACATCTGAGCTTTGTTGCAGGTGCATGGTAAGTAATAGTTAAGTAAGATGAGAAAAAACAAGGAGCCCGCACACTGCTCTTGCTAGTTTCACTGTTCTTTAATTAGCTTTACGTATCGACCTCAAGGCCTTCCTCAAGCTCTGACGAAGGCCTTGAGGTCGATACGTAAAGCTAATTAAAGAACAGTATACTAGCAAGAGCAGTGTGCGGGCTCCTTGTTTTTTCTCAACTTAAATTTACTTGAAAATCTATGGCAAGACCTAGTGATGATCAACAACCAATTTGACAGAGCTTGAAGAATATTGAAAAGAATAATGGGCAAATGTTGCGCAATCCAGGTGTGGAAAGACTCACAGCTGTAATCACTGCCTAAGGTGCTTCTACAAAGTATTGACTCAGGGGTGTGTATACTTGTGCAAATGAGATATTTCTCTATTTAATACATTTCCAAAACATGTTTTCACATAGTCATTATGGGGTATTGTGTGTAGATGGGTGAGAAAACAAATCTATTTAATACATTTTGAATTCAGGCTGGAACACAATACGTGGAATAAGTCAAGGATACTTTCTGAAAGAACTGTACATTACACTTTAGTCATTAAGCAGATGATTGTATCCAGAATTATTAACAATCAGGCCATTCAACTATGAGAAATGTTGAGGTATGTGTGATATGTTATATATTAAGGATTTGACCCTGTATGAACTTTCAAGTTGTGCAATCCATTTCCACTTAGGGGCTGCTGAAGTGTTTTGTCTACCAGCCTATCCGTCTTAAGCCAAACATCTAAAACAGCTGTGAAATAAGCTAGCGGTACTGTTCTCTAGTGGCTGGTCAGGATGGCTGTGTGTAGTGGCTCCGCAGCGCTGTGTGTGTGTGCGTGCGTGTGAGCTGTAGGGCAATATGGCCTGAAAATCACATCTTTATTTTCTTTTCAAACTTACCATCGATTCACAATATATGTTTTTGTTGTACAATTAAAGGTCAAATACACTGACTTTCAGACAGCTATTTTCTAATGAATTCAGGTCTTGTGAAATTATACCTAGGCCTAACATAAGCCTTCCACAACCATAAGGCCTACTAATAATTTTATTATTTTATCAAAATAGTTTAACCAGCTTTTTTGCAATAATCACCGATCTGGCTTTCAAGTCTGTCTCTGAAAATGCCCTTTTTGTTACAAATTTAACCAGAACCATGCCTAATGCACATTCACTAATACTGACTAACTTCTTATAATGGGTATTATAGAAGATGAACACAGGTCTCATAAACTCTCTCAAGCACAGGCCCACGTGCTAGTAACTAGCCAGCTAATCTTTATATTTCAATTTTAGCCAACTTGGATCTATTTGCAAAGGTAGAACAGTTGAATTGTTAGGAGCACACCCTTAAGTCCATCTCCAACTGTTTGAACAGCATGCTAGCCTGTCCACTTTGTTATGATGTTGAAATCAAGTGGCCTACCTTATTTCTCAGAATAAGAATGGGTTGCAAATTAATTATATAATTGTGTTTATGATTATTGCACATTTATAAAACACAGACTAGACAGCTAGTATAACAGTCCTTGGCTAAAATGCTGCTAGCGGTACGTGGTACCGCAGTGCCGCACGCAACAAACTAAGGATCAATTTTCCAGAATCAATGTTCATCGATTATCCTGTTTTAGTAGTGTCTGCTCTGCGTGCAATTTGAAGAGTAGAAAGACAAAAAGGTATGGTTAGAAAGGTCAGCTTCTCCTCTATCACAGTAAAATAATGTCTCAATGTGTTTCCGGTGTCCATTTGACCAATTCTGTTGAACCAAACCTCAAATGAATCCGCTATTTGTTGTGAGTGGCAGGCGGAGGGGCTTGGTGTGCGTGTGTAAATAGGAAGGTGCCAGCACCGGGACCCGCTGCCACACAGTACAGAAGGCTATAAACGCTCATAATCTTTTTTCCTTTGCGATACAGGCATTTGGAATATCGCGCAAAAAAAATATTGTAATTGATTTGTTATATCGCCCAGCCCTAGTGAGCTGTGTGTAGTGGTTCACAGGGCATTGTGTGTGTGTTGTGTGAACAGAAGGGAGCAGGATAGCATTGGGCCTTATCGTGAGGAAATGGCTGAATGATAACATCCCCGGAACAGAGCCTGCTGGTCCTGTAGACAGGGTTACCGTGATTGGTGGTCCTCTCCCCTCTCCCTACTCCCCACAGGTCACCACTTCCCCCCTGCCCTGCTCCAAAGCCAGGCTGAGCTAGACTTCCACTGAGCTCCCAGTAAGCACCACGCCACTTTCTTTGTGCCTCTCACACTGTTTTGGCAGTTAAACATGGCTCTCACCGAAACCCCACTGCCAAAGAGAAATAATTGTGATTCAAGAGAAGTACTAAAATTGTCAACAATCCAATGGTGCTCCGATTCTACCTACGCGAAATTGGCGGTATAATCTCCTAAATGTCCCTCTTCTTTTCTTATGCAGCCAGGGTGCCAGACAATACTGTGGTGGTGTGTTGTGTAATGCCAGAGCAGGATGGTTTCTGTGATATGAAGGGAAGCTGTGGTCTGGCTGGCTGTTTGTTCTGACTGACACAGACCAAAGGAGGGTTGCCACCGCTGCCATTCATTCCCCTCTGAAGAAGGAGGCCGTTGACTGCTTTAACTGTAAAATGTTTCCCCTTGTTTTGAAAGGAACCAACCAGGCAATTTTGAAACTAGGAAAAACAAAGCCATTTTTGCAGGGCTGTGTAAGAGAGGGATGCAAAGAGACAAATATACTCAGATATACAATACGCTTCCTTGATATCAAATCAAATTGTATTTGTCACATGCGCCGAATACAACAGGTATAGACCCTTACCATGAAATACTTACTTACGAGCCCTTAACCAACAATGCAGTGTTTAAAAAAAAAAACATTTTTCTAAATGAACTAAAGGAAAAATAATAACACAATATAGTAGCAATAACGAGGCTATATACAAGGGGGTACCGGTACCGAGTCAATGTGCAAGGGTATGGGATAGTTGAGGTAAAAAAAATTAATTGTTTGTGAACATTTTGGAAATAACTGGATTTCTGCATAAATTGGTCATAACATTTGATCTGATCTTCATCTAGGTCACAAAAATAGACAAACACAGTCTGCTTAAACTAATAACACACGGACAATTATACATTTTCATGTCTTTATTGAACATACCGTGTAGACATTCACAGTGCAGAGTGGAAAAAGTATGTGAACCCTTGGATTTAAGAACAGGTTGACCCTCCTTTGGCAGCAATAACCTCAACCAAACGTTTTCTGTAGTTGCGGATCAGACCTGTTGTTGATTTACTTCTGTGTTTTGGGTCGTTGTCCTGTTGCATCACCCAACTTCTGTTGAGCTTGCTTCAATTGGCAGACAGATAGCCTAACATTCTCCTGCAAAATGTCTTGATAAACTTGGGAATACATTTTTTCGTCGATGATAGCAAGCTGTCCAGGCCCTGGGGCAGCAAAGCAGCCCCAAACCATGATCCTCTCTCCACCATACTTTACAGTTGGGTTGAGGTTTTGATGTTGGTGTGCTGTGGCTTTTTTTCTCCACACATAGTGTTGTGTGTTCCTTCCAAACAACTCAACTGTAGTTTCATCTGTCCACAGAATATTTTGCCAGTAGCGCTGTGGAACATCCATGTGCACTTTTGCGAACTTCAGATGTGCAGCAATGTTTTTTTTGGACAGCAGTGGCTTTTTCCGTGGTGTCCTCCCATGAACACCGATCTTGTTTAGTGTTTTACGTATCGTAGACTTGTAAACAGAGATGTTAGCATGTTCCAGAGATTTCTGTAAGTCTTTAGCTGACACTAGGATTCTTCTTAACCTCATTGAGCATTCTACGCTGTGCTCTTGCAGTCATCTTTGCAGGACGGCCACTCCAAGGGAGAGTAGCAACAGTTCTGAACTTTCTCCACTTATAGACAACTTGTCTTATCGTGGACTGATTAACATCAAGGCTTTTAGAGATACTTTTGTAACCCTTTCCAGCTTTATGCAAGTCAACAATTCTTAATCTTAGGTCTTCTGAGATCTCCTTTGTTCGAGGCATGGTTCACATCAGGCAATGCTTCTTGTGAATAGCAAACTCAAATTTTGTAAGTGTTTTTTTAAGGGCAAGGCAGCTCTAACCAACATCTCCAATCTCGTCTCATTGATTGGACTCCAGGTTAGCGGACTACTGACTCCAATTAGCGTTTGGAGAAGTCATTAGCCTAGGGGTTCACATACCTTTTCCAACCTACACTGTGAGTGTTTAAATAATATATTCAATATAGACAAGAAAAATACAATAATTTGTGTGTTATTAGTTTAAGCACACTATATTTGTCTATTGTTGTGACTTAGATGAAGATCAGATCAAATTTGATGATCAATTTATGCAGAATTCCAGGTAATTCCAAAGGAATGTGTGTGTGTGGCGTGAATATGCGTGTGTCCATGTGTCTGTGTGTGTGTGTGTGGTTAGAGTCCAGTGAGTGTACATCGAGCCTGTGCAAAAGAGTCAGAGCAAAAAACAAGATTAATATGAATAAAATAAAGGGGTCAATTTAAATAGTCCGGGTAGACAATTGATAAACCGTTCAGCACTCTTATGGCTTGGGGGTAGAAGCTGTAAAGGAGCCTCTTGGTCACAGACTTGGCGCTCCGGTAGCGCTCGCCGTGCGGTAGCAGAGAGAACAGTCTATGACTTGGGTAGCTGGAGTCTTTGAACATTTTTAGGGCTTTCCTCTGACACCGCCTGGTAAAGAGGTCCTGGATGGCAGGAAGCTTGGCCCCAGTGATGTACTGGGCCGTACGCACTACCCTCTGTGGCGCCTTGCGGTCGGATGCCGAGCAGTTGCCGTACCAAGCGGTGATGCAACCAGTCAAGCTACTCTCAATGGTGCACCTATAGAACTTTTTGAGGATCTGAGGTCCCATGCCAAATCTTTTCAGCCTCAAGGAGTTGTTGTGTCCTCTTCATGACTGTGTTGGTGTGTTTGGACACCAAGGAACTTGAAGCCAAGGAAATATTGCTCCTCTATTCATGAAAACTTAACATGACCCCTTCAGTTGAGATGGGACTTATTTAAAAACTACAGTGTGTAATATGTGTGTAGTTAACATTATGTCCTGTGCTCTCTAGGCTTCTCAGGTCAGAACTGTGACGCCAACATTGATGACTGTCCAAGACACGAGTGTCAGAATGGAGGAACCTGTGTGGACGGAGTTAACACCTATAACTGCCAATGCAAACCTGAATTCACAGGTAACTATACAGTACCCGCCCACTCATATTTACGCTCACGGTAGAAGTTTGTCATAAATACAGATCTAGGATCAGATTACTAACCCTCAATCCTAACCAAGACCATTGGGCTAATAAAAACATATCTGACCTTGCATCAGTGATTAGGGTGTAACTTTTACCCTACTCTGATCTCTATAATGGAAGCCTCCTTTCTTTTGACTCTTATGATTATTACTCATCTTTGTCTCTCTTTCTCTTTTGACTTGTTTGTGTGCACTGTGGCTTGTTGACAAGTGCATTTACCCCATGTTCTCCCCTATAGGCCAGTTCTGTACAGAAGACGTTGACGAGTGCCAACTGATGCCCAATGCATGCCAGAATGGTGGAACGTGCCACAACATCTACGGTGCCTACCAGTGTGTGTGTGTCAACGGGTGGACGGGGGATGACTGTGGAGAGAATATTGACGACTGCGCCAATGCAGCCTGCTATGAGGGGGCCTTCTGCCACGACCGCGTGGCGTCCTTCTTTTGCGAGTGTCCCCATGGTCGCATAGGTGAGCCGATGGACTTTGGTCTTCTTTATTTCTCATAGATTTTCCATGTATCTGACCCTGAGCTTTGCACACTTGTATATCTGCTACTTAATGCTAAATCTCTTGTGGTCACTAGTGATACTAAATAGGTAGTGTTTCCTCGTCCAGTGCCAGCAGCACAGATATCGATTACATGGTTGAAAAGCAACAGCTAAATAAATAACTTTAACGAAGTAAATAACTGCAACGACTAAACCAATCAACGTCTCCTGTTGTTCTTGTGCTGTGCCAGGTTTGCTGTGTCACCTGGATGACGCCTGTATCAGTAACCCCTGTCAGAAAGGCTCCAACTGTGACACCAACCCCGTCAACGGCAAGGCCATCTGCACCTGTCCCCTGGGCTACTTTGGGGCCGCCTGTGACCAGGATGTTGACGAGTGCTCGCTGGGTAAGTAGACTCAGACCAGTGACGAATGCTTTTCATAAACAGCTTCTATCTCAAGGCCATCAGACTGTTAAACAGCAATCACTAACACGGAGAGGCTGCTGCCTACATACAGACTCAAATCATTGGCCACTTTAATACATGGATCTATAGTCACTTAAAAAATGACACTTTAATAATGTTTACATATCTTACATTACTCATCTCATATGTATATACTGTATCTTATACCATCTATTTACATTTGTGTGTATTAGGTAGTTGTTGTGCAATTGTTTGATTACTTGTTAGATATTACTGCACTGTCGGAACTAGAAGCACAAGCATTTCGCTACACTCGCATTAACATCTGCTAACCATGTGTATGTGACCAATAAAATGTGATTTAAACACACATTAGATCACTACAGGAATAGGTTTGGTTAGTTTTAACTAGAAATGTGAATCGCCCAACACCAGAGAGGGCAGAGACACAGATAGGTAGCAACCACCACACAGCAGCGCGAAGGAGCACGCTCTGCAACGTGTTTGTTAAGGTACACCCCGTGTCTCTCTCTCTCGCTCGGTGTCTAGGTGGCAACCCCTGTGAGCACGGAGGGAAGTGCCTGAACACCAAGGGATCGTTCCAGTGTAAGTGTCAGCCCGGCTTCTCTGGGGCTCGCTGTGAACACGACATCAACGAGTGCCTCTCCAACCCCTGCCAGAACGAAGCCACCTGCCTCGACCAGATAGGAGGCTTCCACTGCATCTGTATGCCAGGTAACACACATACACACACACGGTTAATTACCGACATCAGTATAAGTTCTTCTTGTTAGCAAGTTTAAAGACACCTTTTTATTAAAAGGGTGACCACACTCTAAACCTAATAGCTGTGAAGTCAGGAAATCTGGCAAAGTTACTGTACACTAACTAACTAGCCGGGCCTTGTTTCCCTTGCTAATTGGTTAAAGGCTACGAGGGACTGTTCTGCCAGATCAATACGGACGAGTGCGCCAACAACCCCTGCCTGAACAATGGGAAGTGTATCGACAAGATCAACACCTTCCACTGCCAATGCCCCACAGGTGAGCCCCGATGCGTCACAGCGGAAGGAGGGGGGTCGATCACCCCTCCCGGACAGGACGGGTGCGGGAGGCGGACTCTAATCCTTGCCTCAGGCAGGCTTTACCAGGCCAGCTCCCGACGAGGAGGAAAATCCATAAGGAAGGGCTTGAGGAAGTTGACACTTTGAACAAGTTTTTACTCTCAACTCTGATGAGTGTGCAGTTCAACTTGGTTTGGATGTAGCTAGCCACAAGAACGTTAATTGAGAACTAAAGAAAGAAGGACTAAGAATAGCAGCTGAAATAGTGTTGTGTTTCCACGTATTGACTTTCTGTATAGTTGGAGAAGCTGTTGTGGTGAGCTTTCAGTTTTGTGTGTAGTAAAGTTTTGAATTTAGATGATTTTATGAAGTATTTCTCCAGGGGTTCCAGTGGGGTTAGACTATGTGACGAGAGACATTGAGGGTTTTGTGAGCAGAGGAATGCTCTGATGGACAATTGCGAGGCCGGCCGACACAGAGGAAGGTTTCTAACCCTCTAAAATGTGGTTTTGTTTTCATTCTTTCACCAGATCTACTGAGGTGGAAGTATTTCTGGAGGAAAATAGTGCAGTTCTCAGTCGGTTCGGATCAAAGACTGTTCAGAGAGAAAGGCAGGAGGCTCCTTGTGTTGAAAAAGTGCAGTTAGGAAGCTGAGGAATTAATTGTAGGGAGGTACAGCAGAGAACACAAGAGCTTAGCTTCTGAAAAGCCCCCCCATGTATATGGGACAGGGCAGGAGAGAGGCCTGAATGAGACAGTGGTGAAAGTGGAAGGGGTGGGAGGGGTGGGAGGCGGTGTTGCGGTACTGGAGGGGACTGAGACACATAGATGGTTATGCTCTGGGGGGGATGAGAGGGCGAGGGGGGAATTGCCTTCTTGAGATGCAAATTTGTTCCTGTGTAAGCCCAGGCTGGGGTAGGGTAGGGTCCTCTCCTTTCATTTCTGTACACACCATCTCCATGGAAACCGCACTGGGGCGGTTTGAAATGTCTGATTCCAGAAGCCTGGGCTAAATCTCCCCTCTGTGTTATGTGTGAGGTAACGTTAGCATATGCAGTCTAAAGCAAAAGAAGCTCTGTGTTGTGAATGGGAAAATCCACTGGGAGCGGAGCAAACAGCTAGACATGAAGCCACTTCCTATCTGGGTTAGTGACCACTGGGATGTCTGGCTGGCTGCTTGGCTTAGACCCCTGTGTTCCAATAGGAGGGGAAAAAATCTCTTAATCTCTTTATCAAACAGAATCCATCTTCTTACCACTTAGAATGTAAATGTGCTCCAGCAACAGAAGTTGTAAGAAGAAAAAAACTAAAACAGATTAGAATAACTAGAGAAAAAATGGGAGCCTGCTGGTTGATTTTGAATAACGAGGGATTTGAATAGCTGAGTTCAGAGGTCAAGCTGGCCCTTTAGGGCGCGGCGGGCGGGGAGAGGGGCAAGACGGGAGAATGCACATTGTGATGGAAAAGTTTTGGGGGACAAAAGAGGCAACCGGCTCGGCTTCGCGTTGCATTGAGCAGACAGTCCCCCCTTTGTCTCTCACCCCTGGTCATGAGGCCTTGGACGTTTTTCTCCCCTTCTTTTCATCCCCCCCTTTCTCAGATGCAGTTTCTTTTTGGGAGAAGTGGTGAAAAGGAGTAGAAATAAAAGAAAACGGAAAGCTTGTAGTATGGCGGGGATGTTGATTAATATGCAGCCACCTCTGTCGGTGCCGGCTCTCATAATGTATGTTCCAGGGAAAGAGTGGGAATAGTTTGGGCTTGGTGAGATCACTGAACGCCCCCCACAACACACACACATACACATACGAGCGCACTCACGCACACACATGCACACAAACTCACCCCCATCTCTTCTTGTTTTTCTAGGCTTTGCTGGGAATCTCTGCCAGATAGATATTGACGAGTGCGCCAGCACGCCTTGCAAGAATGGCGCCAAGTGCACGGACGGCCCCAACAAGTACACCTGCGATTGCACTGAAGGTATACAAAACAGCAACAAAGCAACAACAAAGATAAAAAAAAAATCACCAACTGATTGAATGTTTTATGCATCCTGAATAGAATGGGGAGAAAGTGACCAACTTCTTCTCTTTCTACCAGGTTACACGGGGCAACACTGTGAGACTGACATCAATGAGTGTTTCTCGGCCCCCTGTCACTATGGTACCTGTAAGGACGGCCTGGCCTCCTTCACCTGTTACTGTCGACCTGGTTACACAGGCCGGTTGTGTGAGACCAACATTAATGAGTGTCTCAGTCAGCCCTGCCGGAACGGAGGCATCTGCCAGGACCGCGAGAACTCCTATATCTGCACCTGCCCCAAGGGCACCACAGGTCAGACACACACACACACACACACACACACACACACACACACACACACACACACACACACACACACACACACACACACACACACACACACACACACACACACACTAAAAGACTTCTCTTAACTCAAAATTGGCCTTCACAATAAAATCACCCAGATGTACTTTCATCTGTGAAAATGTAATTATAGAAACTTTGAGGCTAATTTCTTTGCCCCTAGGTATAAACTGTGAAGTCAACCTTGACGACTGCAAGAGCAAGCCATGTGACTACGGGACATGCCTCGACAAGATCAACGGCTACGAGTGTGCCTGCGAGCCCGGCTACAGCGGTAAGTAGATACTGTAGGGGACCAGTTTGTCCGACTTTGACAACCCATGTGGAGACTTGAAGGGGGTACTCCTACCGCCGTGCGAGTGCGTCTCCTATTCAGACCTCAGGCGAGGGGAGGACAACAAGGGCGTAGAGGGCAGCATGAAGGGATGGAAGAGAGGGAGGGGTAACAGATGGTGAGCGAACACACTCCTTTTGAGGCCTTCCGTGGCGGTGTCACTTTCCAGCCCCTCCCTGTCCCCAACCTGCTGCCTAGACACACAAGCTGGCCTCTCTCGCCAGGCCCTGAAAGGACCAACACTCACCGGGGATTTCACAGGAGAAAAGATCCCTTGAAAGATTCCTGAAAGTTGATCTTTTAAAAGGGGAGAAGTTGGTCTATGCTTTATGGCTAAATGGCCTTTCTTTATGTTATGCGTGGCACCGGTTGAATGGCTGCGGTGCTTCAATTGGCCGACAAAAGCAGACTTAAAAACCCCATGTTTCTCGAGGTGGATGCATTTACTTTGGGGATATAGAGCCCATTGTGTGGTCCATTGTCTGGTATAGTATGGGTTGTGCTTTGTGTTTTACTTCAAAAATGATATCTTCATAGAAATCTAACCAAGTCCAAACTCCAAAGACTACAAAATAATATTATGTTAGGTCTAACCATAAAGTATTATTCATTTGTATCGTTTTTGTTAAACCATAAACGTTCCTAGTGCTATAAAGTTGAGACGCTACTATACGAGGGGTCGGAGAAGTAAACATGTTCATGGGTTCTGCTTCACAGGGACCATGTGCAACGTCAACATTGATGAGTGTGACCTCAACCCGTGTCACAATGGTGGCACCTGCATCGATGGCATCAACAGCTTCACCTGTATGTGCCCAGAGGGTTACCACGACGCCACCTGCTTCTCCCAGGTCAACGAGTGCCTTAGCAACCCCTGTATCCATGGCCACTGTCAAGACAAAGTCAACGGGTGAGTCTGCCTTATTCATCTGTCTCCATGGCTCCTCCGCGAAAGGAAATTACATAGTTGTGTTTCATTTACATCTAGAAATCTTCCCTACATGTATGGTATGGAACTATGAATATACAGTATCAAAGTGAAAGATAATGTCTGTTTCTCTAATATTGAGCTTTTCCATCTTGTCCTTAGTTACAACTGTCTGTGTGACAATGGCTGGAGTGGCAAGAACTGTGACATCAACAACAACGAGTGCGGCGAGTCCAACCCCTGCATGAATGGAGGCACCTGCAAGGATATGACCAGCGGATACGTCTGCTCATGTAGAGTGGGCTTTACTGGTGAGTTAGTGTGTGTGTCTTTGTGTGCGTGTGTGTGTCTTTGTGTGTGTGGTCTCTAGATCGCACTCCCACCATCAATACATTGTACTGTTTTTATCTATTTGACCCTGACTCAAACTCCAACTCATGTGCTTCATATCTTCTTGACCTTTTGATTCCAGGTCCAAGTTGTCAGACGAACATCAACGAATGTGCCTCCAACCCCTGTCTGAACCAAGGGACCTGCATCGACGATGTCGCTGGCTACAAGTGCAACTGCCTACTGCCATATACCGGTATGAACAGATTAGTCTATTGTGAAATATTTGTCGGAGTGTCTTTCTGTCTAAGTGTGCTGTTTTGTATTCCCTTGCTGTGGGGCTCTACGCTGTTGCTTGTCTAAGGCGTTGGACATACAGGAAAAACATGCTCTGGAAGACCAAGCTGTCGAAGTTCAGCAGCAATCCTTCCTCTTGGCTAAAAGACTCCAGCGTCTGTTGTGTTGACATTGGCCCACCATGACAACTTCACAAGTGTCCCTGATAACAACACAATATTTTTCAGAAGTCCTCACGTCCTTTCTTTTCCTGCCTTGTTGTATTATTTGAAAAAACAGATAATGATGGACTGCCTTTGGGCAAGCACATTTGTTATTTATTCCCTGTCTTCTTTTTTGGAAAAATTCACACAGCGTTGGGACCTGAAATAATAGGGGTGGGGAAGGAACGGCCCGGCTGCTTGACACATTTCCTGTTTGCAGACTTCCTGTCTCACAGAACAGCAAATGCCTTGACAATAGCAGGAAACGTCAGCCTGCTTCCTGTCCGCGCTGGGTGTCGTGAAAACAGAAAGGGAATTGTCTCCGCAGGCCCAAACAGCTCTGCTTTCGAACACTCACAGAGCTTTACACTGTGGGCAAGAAGCCTCCTGATATCCTCCCGAATGAAGTGTGTGTTTAAATGCCCATTGAAAGCATTATCTACGTAGGGGCGGTCTATCCAGACACCCACTACTTCCAGTCATAATACTCTGGTTCCGACAAACAATAGTATTAGACATGATAATAATATGGTAATTTTAATATTGAGCATAGTTAATGTCCATTATCTAAAAGTGTGTGTGTGATAGGTGAGAACTGTGAGACCCTGCTGGCACCCTGCAGCCCCAAGCCCTGCAAGAACGCAGGTGTGTGTCAGGAGTCTGAGGACTACGAGAACTTCTCCTGTGTGTGTCCAGAGGGCTGGCAAGGTGAGGGAGCAATATCTTAATAGCAGATTGTGTCATTCTTATGCATTTATATACACATATGAAAATAGACACAATACCTCATAAAATGGGCAAACGATCTCAGTGATGGATGTGTATTAAGCCTTGCCCCTCCCTCCTCTCCCCTACCCTCTATAGGCCAGACCTGTGAGGTGGACATTAACGAGTGTGTGAAGAACCCCTGTCTCAATGGGGCCACCTGCGAGAACACCAAAGGCAACTACCGCTGTGGCTGCAAGGCCGGCTACGCTGGCCGCAACTGCGAGACCAACATTGACGACTGCAAGCCCAGTAAGTCTCCTTTCCTCTCATCTTCATGACTTCCTCATGAAAACAGGTTGATATGAGACAGTGGCCATGTCTCAATACTCTAAAGTTGCTCCCTCTCCTTGGCTCTTTTCTTTTATGACTGACAGGTTAAAAACTAGATAGGCCTCTAAAATATCTCTATAACATCTGCCTTGTGATCAGTGGGGGGGGATACAAGAAAGGAAGCTAATCAAGACTATTGAGCTGCAGCCAGCGTGCTAAGCTATCAGCTAACTTCTCTCCCTCCCCCCTTAGACCCCTGCAGCAATGGAGGTTTCTGCCGGGACGAAGTGGACAACTTTGTGTGCACCTGCCTGCCTGGTTTCCGTGGCACTAAGTGTGAGGAGGACATCAACGAGTGTGACAGTAACCCATGTAAGAATGGAGCCAACTGTACAGACTGTGTCAACAGCTACACCTGCACCTGTCCCTCTGGCTTCAGCGGGATACACTGTGAGAACAACACCCCTGACTGCACTGAGAGGTAAAGAGAGCTCCGACTCCTATTTCTTTTTGTTTTACCTTCGTCACATGGCCTGTTGCATCTCTGTCACAAACGATGAAGATAGCTCTGACCTAACTCTTTTTCTCTTGTCCAATTCTGCCCCCTGTGGCAGAACGTTTAATAACACTACCTTACTATCCCGTTATAGCCCAAGATGTTCACACTTAAGTCACTTCACTAATTGGACTAATAAAAACACTGAATCCGGCTTTAACATGATACATCTGGTATTGCTTTATTGATGTTTTTTGATGGTCTTTTTTCCCCAGCTCTTGTTTCAACGGTGGGACTTGTCTGGACGGCATCAACACCTACACCTGCCTGTGCCCACCTGGCTTCACAGGCAGCTACTGCCAACACGACATCAACGAGTGTGACTCCAGACCCTGCCTGAACGGAGGCACCTGCCAGGACAGCTATGGAACCTACAAGTGTACTTGTCCCCAGGGCTACATTGGACTCAACTGCCAGGTACAGTGTAGGCCCAGTAAAATGTGGCTTTATACTGGCTGTAGTCAATATACCATGTTGCTATTGTCAAATAAAATGTGCTTTTAGGAATCAAATACTTGGCTAAACAAAGGTGGTATGAATACATTTAAGTTAACACTACTAACGTTAGCTATAATGATGTTGGTAGCTGTGAAACAACCGTGTACATTTCCAGTCACTTTCACCTGTCTACTCACCTAGTGACTAACTGTGTCTATGGTGTGTTTGTTTCTCCTCAGAATCTGGTACGCTGGTGTGACTCGTCTCCCTGTAAGAACGGGGGCACCTGTTGGCAGACTGGCACCACTTACAGCTGTGAGTGCCAGACCGGCTGGACAGGGCTCTACTGCGATGTGCCAAGCGTCTCCTGCGAGGTGGCAGCCAAACAAAGAGGTAACACTGGGAGTGTGAAGGAGGGTGTGTGTGTTGTGTGTGTTGTGTGTGTGTGTGTGTGTGAACGTCTGCATGTATGAGGTTGAATGTGTGTTTTATTTTGCGTTAATATCAATCTCACACCTGTAACAAAAACACTTGACTGCATGTTCTCCCTCTCTCTGCCCTCCCGCCTCCAGGTGTGGAGGTAGTTGCTCTGTGTCGTAACTCAGGTCAGTGTCTGGACGCTGGGAACACCCACTACTGCCACTGCCAGGCGGGCTACACTGGCAGCTACTGTGAGGAGCAGGTGGATGAGTGCACCCCCAACCCCTGTCAGAACGGAGCCACCTGCACTGACTTCCTAGGAGGGTACTCCTGCAAGGTAGGCTGCTCACTAGGAACACAGCACTCTCCACTTATTTCTCAGGCGCTGGGTGATACGCATAACAAATGTGACTTAATGGTGAAACGATACCTAGGCTGAACAGTGATTCAACGGCCCAAAAAATGTTTATTTTAAAGTGTTTCCTGGTCTTGGTCTGGTTGAAACATTGTCAGACGTTCTCACTTTGAAGTGATTGTCACGTTTTTGGGTCAATAAGTGTAAATAAGTGTGTTGGTATCCTTTCTATGTGATTCTCCCTATCAAACCCCCACTGTCTAGACTGGTGAAGGCTGTTCATAAACAGACCCACACACTGCTCATTTGTGGAGATCTCTGATGAAAGAGAATTTGCTGACCTGTGCGGAAAACAGCCAGGTAAACAGAAACTGCCTTGTTTCATGTCAGTCGTTGATTTGGCTTTTCTCCCCTCTCTCAGTGCGTGGCAGGATACGTCGGGACCAACTGCTCCAACGAGATCAATGAGTGTTTCTCCCAGCCGTGCCAGAACGGGGGCACCTGCATTGACCTGATCGATACCTACAAATGCTCCTGTCCCAGGGGAACCCAAGGTCAGGGCCCCGCCACCCACCTCCACACACACCATCTCCCTCCTTCTATCCCACAGTCCTCTCCTCTGGTCTCTTCTCCCTCTTTCTCTATCCCTCTCTCCTCTGTTCCTCTCCACCCTCCCACTCTCTCTTACTCTCTATCCCTCACTCCTCTGGTCTCCTCTGTTCCTCTCCGTACTCTCTCTCTCTCTCTCTCTCTCTCTCTACCTCTCTCTCTACCTCTCTCAATCCACCTCTCTCAATCCACCACACTTCCTTAATTAGGGCTTAACAGCGTCCAGCACATGTCTGAAACTCTCCTCCCCGTCAAATGCAGGATTGATTTATCTCCTGGACATAAAGGGTGTGTTTCTTGTAGGTCAGCTGAAGTACTGTTGAAATGAACCTTTTCCCCAAAAAAAGTGTGTTTATATAGGGAGCAAACAAGAGAAAACATCACAAAACGGTCAATTAAAATGTGTATTGAACCATTGCAGGTCGTAGGATCCTCCTATGATCCCCTGATGGTGTCCCATCTGAGTGTTTAGGCTGACTGTTCCTCCCCTCTCCCTCCCTCCCTCCCTCCCTCCTGACCTCTACCTCTCAGGCGTTCACTGTGAGATCAACATAGACGACTGCAACCCCTTCACAGACCAAGTCACCAACGAGCCCAAGTGCTTCAACAAGGGGAAGTGTGTTGACAGGGTGGGGGGTTACGACTGTATCTGTCCCGCCGGCTACGTAGGGGAGCGCTGTGAGGGGGACGTCAACGAGTGCCTGTCCAACCCATGTGACCCCCGCGGGACACACAACTGCGTCCAGCTTACCAACAACTACCCGCTGCGATTGCCGTACTGGATACACAGGTAACATTTAACGTGCGGAGATATGATGGATGTGGCTGGAGAGTGACTGCAGTGCAGGGTTGGGTTTAGTTCCATGTTAATTACAGTCATTTCATGGGGTTGAGTATAGGAAAGCAAAGACTAGGGGAGAATAATAATATAGTTGGTATTTGTGTCTTTTTCGAGACGAATCACCTTGGACTTGCAGGAGAAATGTCAACAATAAAAAAAATGACCTTATAATCTTTTTCTATAGTATATAGTCCCAAATGATAAGGATTTACCCTATATGGCAGGACTCTCTAACGCTGTCCCTGGAGAGCTACCTTCCTGTAGGTTTTCGCTCCAACCCTACTCTAGTGCACCTGATTTCAATAATAAACTGTTTGATAAGCTGAATCGGCTTAGTTACAACTGGGGTTGGAGTGAAAACCTACAGGAGGGTAGCTCTCCAGGAAGAGGGTTGGAGACTCCTGCTCCATGGCATTAAACGTTAACCTGTGATTGGCTTATTGGTAAGGGAACGTTTCAGTCCTTAATGTAACCTTCTCTCTCTGTGACCCTACAGGAGAGCGTTGTGACACGGTGTTTGACGGCTGTAAGGGCAAACCCTGTCGTAACGGAGGGACATGTGCCGTAGCCAGCAACACTCCTCACGGCTTCATCTGCAAGTGTCCACCTGTAAGTTCACACACAACCACGGCTGCTGGCGTAGTTCTGCCAAATACACTGTATAAGAGACATTCAGCAGATGTGTTGCACTGTGTTCATTCATTCTACATACTGTAATACATTTAATAGTATTACTACATTTCCTCTCCTTCCCCTCTACAGGGCTACACTGGCTCCACCTGTGAGTACGATGCCCACTCCTGTGGGAGTCTCCACTGTCGTAACGGTGGCACCTGCATCTCCGGACACAAGAGCCCCAAGTGTCTCTGCCCCTCCTCGTTCACGGGGCCAGAGTGTGAATACCCCACAGACAACCCTTGTAACACCAACCCCTGTTACAATGGGGGAACTTGTGAGTACAGCTCAGAGGCTCCGTTCTACCACTGCGTCTGCCCCACCAACTTCAACGGCCTGCTATGTCACATCCTGGACTACAGCTTCCTGGGCGGGTTTGGCCGTGACATCACCCCCCCGCCGGAGGTGGAGGTGAGCTGTGAGATCCCCCAGTGTGAGGAAACGAAGGGGAACAAGTTCTGTGACATCTTGTGTAACAACCACGCGTGTGGCTGGGACGGGGGCGACTGCTCGCTCAACTTCAACGACCCGTGGAAGAACTGCACGTCGTCCCTGCAGTGCTGGCGCTACTTCAACGACGGGAAGTGTGACGAGCAGTGCAACAACGCCGGCTGTCTCTACGATGGCTTTGACTGTCAAAACCTGGAGGGCCAGTGCAAGTGAGTGAGACGCTTGCCATAAGGGGCTGAATACTCGATAAGGGGAGGCCAATCCACCTTGAGACCTACTGGCTATGCAGGGTTCTGCATAGCCAGACCTACTATAACTGACCTGATTCAGCTAATGCTGAAGTCTGACTAGTAGTTCAAGGCCTGAACAACAGTCTGAGCTTTCTTTTTAAACAATATACATCCCATTAAAAGCCATACTGAATAATATTATTTCCTCTTGTCTCTCCAGTCCCCTGTACGACCAGTACTGTAAGGATCACTATGCGGATGGCCACTGTGACCAGGGCTGCAACAACGCAGAGTGTGAGTGGGACGGTCTGGACTGTGCCAACAACATGCCAGAGAAGCTGGCGGTGGGCCGCCTGGTCATCGTGGTCCACATCATGCCCGACCAGCTCCGGAACAACTCACTTGGCTTCCTGCGCGAGCTGAGCCGCGTGATCCACACCAACGTGGTGTTCCAGCAGGACGCTAAGGGACAGACAATGATCTACCCATATTACGGCAGTGAGCAGGAGCTGAAGAAACACAACATGAAGCGCTCGGTGGGCTGGACAGAGATCCCTGACACCGTTCTTAGCTCCATGAAGAACAGCATGTATACTATAGCCAATGGAAGCAGCCGCAGACGCAGGGAGCTGGACCCCATGCAGATCAAAGGGTGAGACAAATGTTCGGGAACAATCGTCATTTGGAATCTGGATTTCAATGGAATTTTCATACAAACCTCCCATTTACGTGGAGGTCAAGCTAGTTTCTGTGTGAACTGCCCTTCCACATATTTGGTAACGATTTGTTGTATAATCATCCATTGTGATGGAAAACTGGTGTCTGTCTTTTGAAGAACTGCTGCTAGTTCCCTGAACAGAAACCACTGAGCTGTCCTGGGTTTTAGATCAGGTCTAACGTGTGTCACATGACTCTGTCCTCCACAGCTCCATAGTGTACCTGGAGATTGACAACCGCCAGTGCGTCCAGCAGTCCACAGAGTGCTTCCAGAGTGCCACTGACGTAGCAGCCTTCTTAGGGGCCCTGGCCTCCAGTGGAAACCTCAACGTTCCCTACATCATAGAGGCTGTTCACAGTGAGTTTCCATCTTCGTCCATTACAACTGTCACCAGGCCAAGACTACTGCTGCAACACCCCAGGACTGTACCCCTAACGCCACCTTACTCATACCCCAGCCCTACACACACACACACACACACACACACACACACACACACACACACACACACACACACACACACACACACACACACACACACACACACACACACACACACACACACACACACACACACACACTGTGAAGGTTTTCTTCCCTTAGGTCTTAACCCTCCAACACCACACTGTGATGATGGGGTGTTCTTTGATTGTGTATTTGGTATTCAACAATGGAACAAATGTACTTTTGAATCACATGTACTAAACAATCAATACAGCAGTCTGTGTTTAAATCCAATGGCTTCAGGCTCCAAAATGGTTAATTGTCGTAAATCAACTCATCCATCCCCCTACCCCATCCACATACCATTCTAGCGCACACACACACACACACACACACACACACACACACACACACACACACACACACACACACACACACACACACACACACTTCATCCCACAGTGTGAGGCTGTTGCAACCTTCACCTCGCTGAATGTAATACCAGGACTTAATGTATCTCTAAGGGGTTGGGTTGGGAGAGTTTATCATTTCAAAATCGTTAGTGGAAAAAAGTGAAGGGGAAAAATTGATCGGGAGTGTGCTAGAAGTTGGGAGTCTTTGTTATCTTGAAAATCCTAATAAATCCTTCGTCTTTACAGCTTAAAGCGCGTGCAGTAATTTGAAGTTCATTAATCCCTCCCTTTTTTCCCCTTAAAGAAGAAATGGTAGAGTTGTCTCCTGGTACCCTGGGCTGAGAGGGGAGAGGAGGTGGTGTTTTTTTTGTATATTTTATTTTATCTCTAGCTCTATTTGATGAGAAGTGGTTAGCAATTCTGATTATTACAGAATAGGACCAACCTTGTTTTACAAACGGCACTCCTCATTCCCGTTGTAGCTCTGGCCATGGACAACTAGGACCAGGCTCCAGGAGGAGGTTTCACTAGACTAGAGGAGCTGGACTAGCAGTCCTGCGACCAACCCAACGCCTGCCTGCCTGCCTACCAGGGTTCTCAGGGTCCGCTGCTGTCCGCCTTACCATGTTGTCCCTTTCCCCTCCAGGTGAGGTTGACCCCCAGCTTCCGTCGGAGCTCTATCCCATCTACGTGGTCCTAGCCGGGCTGGCTCTCCTGGCCTTCGTGGGCGTGGGGATGGTCGCCTCACGGAAGCGTCGTCGCGAGCACGGCCAACTGTGGTTGCCGGAGGGCTTCAAGACCAGTGAGCCCAACAAGAAGAAGAGGAGGGAGCCCGTCGGGGAGGATTCGGTGGGATTGAAGTAAGTTTCCCGGGTTTCCATGCGGCATTGTTTTCCCACCATGGGTCACAGTTTGTTTTTCATGGATTTGGTCGTAGCAGGGTGTGGAGCGGTAACGAGAGTGTGTGGGGCTGAGGGGTGTAGTTGGCGATTAGAAAGAGGGGGGGACTGCATTCGTTCGGATCATTTAGGTAACAGGCGCATTAATTGACTTGTCTGGGCGATAGTGGTGGGACGCGACAGGATGGGGGGGCTCAATCAATGCTTTTGTTTCGGTGTTGGTGCACTGCCACTGAGGAAGAGGGCTCAGCTGGGATAGTTGGCTAGCTCACATGCTGCATCCGGATTTTCAATGGGATTTCTGTCTGACCACAGGCCACTGAAAAATTCCTTGGACATATCACTGATGGACAACAACCAGAATGAATGGGGAGAAGAGGAGCCTTCAGACGCCAAGCGCTTTAGGGTAAGGAGTCTAAGGACACCACATACTGGCATTGGGACCTACTGTTGGAGAGAAAGACAGGAATAAGAGTAGAACATGGACTTCTTAAGAAATACCTAAAGAAATATATGAAGAAAAGATCTTCAGTCAGGGATTTTCTCTTTTTCATCATTGATAATAGCCTTCAAATATCACTTGATTCCAGTTTCATTTCAAGATGTATACATTTACCTAGGCTGTTGAATTGAATTAGCTTTAATTTAATATTAAAATATTGAAAATGTAGTCTCCTTTGTGTTGGTTTTTGGTTTTATTGTCCAGAATGTCATCATTTTAATACATAAAAGTCGGTTAATTAAACCTTAGTTTTCAAATATGTTTGAAATTAAATGCTTTGGATGCGGTGTGAGCTAATTGATTGCCCGTCCACCCCCTGGTCTGGTTCCAGCAGTTTGAGGAGCAGGTGATGCTGGACCTGGATGACCAGACGGACCACCGCCAGTGGACCCAGCAGCATCTGGACGCAGCTGATCTCCGTATCCCCTCCATCGCCCCCACACCCCCTCAGGGGGAGATCGAGAACGACTGCATGGACGTCAACGTACGGGGACCAGGTGTGTGCACAGCCACTCGTTTCATCGTTAGGGAAATTAGGACAGATTTTAGCTGTGAACTTGACTGATTTTGGGGAGACTTTTCTTTTTTTTACCTCAATGTCTACAGACAAGGATTATTACATTTCATGAAATTGTATTATTTTTGGTGAATATAGAATGTATGTATTTAATTTGGTGTGGATCAGGTGTGTAGGACTTCAGTAAAACTGTTGTATGGAATTGTTGTATTTTGCCCCAGCTACTCTTATATTTACGGTGCAGGAGTCATGTTCCAAGTAATTTTTGCGTCACATTTCAGCTGTCAGTACTGGTGTAGAGTTAGAAATAGGAGAGATGAGAGGTCTTCCTAATTATGTCATCAGAAGTGGCAGGAAAACTGTGGATACAAATATTTAAAAAAAAATAGCAAAGTATTTAAATCAATGATCATTCTAATAATTTGTATTACTCACAAAATATTTATTCCTATTCAATTGAATTATATTACCTTAAAATCTTGCTTTGTATAGACGTCAAACTAAACTTATGGTCATGTTTTAAGGTATTTTTCTGCCTCAAATATTAGCTGATTGATTTACACCTCTGAGTGAGCAATGGCAAGAGAGATAGTGTGTGTGTGTGTGTGTGTAGGAGTAGCTAAAGCCCTGCGTCCTCAGGGTAAGGGGATCCAGATCAAAGCATGCGGCTAGAAGCCCTGAGCCCAGGGGAAAACTCCCTTCCTGATTCCTGCTTACATTCATCATTGGACCACTAATAGGCCTTTCTCTTCATATGCTTTATTAATAAAACCAATAACGGGCCAAAATACAAGAACACCCTTTTATTAAGTGGCAAACCCCCTGAAGAGTGTTTTAAGAAAATCAACAGTAACATGCTCCTCGAACTAAAGCACAGCACACACCCTAACCGATCAATGAGCCTGAATTGAATCTGAGATCTGGGGCTCGCTATTCTTTTGAAGAGGAGAAACCCATCCAGGTCGACTGGCTGAGCCTCCCCTCAGAGATGATAATGTTCAGTTTTCCAGCTGCCTAGGTTTCACATAGCCTGGCCCGTTTCCCCAAGCTCCCCAACGCCGGGCTTGATTAGAATCCGTTATCGAAAAGAGAGCTGTGATGCTTCACCAAGGCAAATGCATCAAATCCACATTCGATTTGTTTGTTGCTTTGTTTTGATCTTCCCCATGCTTTGAAGTACTGACTCTTACCGTTTGTACCAAGAACTGGGCTCTCTCTCATGCTGACCCTGCACTAGTGCACTGACTGCCAATGCTGAGGTATAGTCAACTCCCCTGGTCCTAAAGTATGGTCTCTCCCTCCCTCCCTCCCTCCCTCTGCCCAGATGGCTTCACCCCCCCCTGATGATCGCCTCCTGCAGTGGTGGAGGTCTGGAAACCGGCAACAGCGAGGAGGAGGAAGATGCCTCTGCCAACGTGATCAATGATTTCATCTACCAGGGTGCCAAACTCCACAGTCAGACGGACCGTACGGGGGAGACCGCCCTCCATCTCGCTGCCCGCTACGCCCGCTCCGACGCTGCCAAGCGTCTCCTGGAGGCCAGTGCAGATGCCAACATCCAGGACAACATGGGCAAGACCCCCGCTACATGCTGCCGTGGCTGCCGACGCTCAGGGCGTCTTCCAGGTTGGGGTCAAATGCAGACTCATTTGTGGTTTTGAGTAGCAAAGAGATCTACTGTATTGGATTGGCAATGTGACCTTTCTTCCTTAGTATCTCTATAGATAATCTCATACAAGGTTAACCAACATGTCTTCCTGTAGATTTTGATCAGGAATCGTGCCACAGACCTGGATGCCCGCATGCACGATGGCACCACCCCTCTGATCCTGGCAGCCCGCCTAGCAGTGGAGGGCATGGTGGAGGAGCTCATCAACTGCCACGCTGACGTCAACGCTATCGATGACTTCGGTAGGGCTCTTATGTCAATGTTGTATCTCTATCGGCTCTTTGGCCTCATCGTACTCTTTCAATCAGAGCTGTAGTAGAGGTGAAGCGCTTTCGATCCATGAATTTAATCAAACGTTACATTTGTAATTAGAAATGGGCAGAATAAAATAATGTCCTTTTATAAAATGTTGAAATTATAGTCAGGTTTCTTTAGGTCAGTTTAGACAGGCATGGCTTGATGTGTACTGAACGTTTGTCTCTCCCTCTCTCTTTCACCAGGAAAATCTGCTCTGCACTGGGCAGCAGCAGTGAACAATGTGGATGCAGCTATCGTACTACTGAAGAACGGCGCCAACAAGGACATGCAGAACAACAAGGTAAGGCATCTCTGCCGCCTGATAAAATACCATAGAATAACATGTCTCCATAAGCTACACTGCTTTTTCATGGAACCTTTATTTATACAGGTTATTCTCAGTAGCTAGGTTTCCACCAATTGGCGACATATTCATGCAAATATTATAAAATCTGCTTTAAAAAAGATACGCGTTTTCCCACCGGTGGTGTGTTTCCACCAAACGGACTTGTTGCAGATAAAAATCTGAGCGTGATGACGTAGTGCACACAAATGTACAGTATTTTTCGCCTAAGGTTTCATCTACCGAATAAAAAAACAGAAGTTCAGTGTGTTTCCATTGCATTTTCAACTCTACCAATAGTTCTGTAACAAAAACTGTTGTGTTAAATAGCAAGTGTGCCCAATCTGGTTTTGGCACATGCGCTCTAGCCAACAGCTCACAGATACAGTGTGGGTAGGCTAGTCTACATGATGAGATTATTATGGATAAGGGCGAGAATATTTGTATTTATCAAACGGCAGTCAAGAATCAATAATCATGTCACAAAAATAAAATCCTCGATATTTATTGAAAAGGAACATCAAGATCACCGTGCACTTTCACCTCCCTATGAAGTTCATCAGAACTTATTTCATCTGTAGCCTAATAAACTGCAGGCTTTCCAGAATCGTAGTGGGAGGACCACACACCATATCATCGCATAACTCCGATTTTACTTCTATATGATATGAGGTTATCCACCACCATTTCACGCATAATTACTTTTCCCGACACTGAAACATCCCACCATGTCGAACGAACAAATTATCTGTCAGCATTTACAATTGAAGTCGGAAGTTTACATACACTTAGGTTGGAGTCATTAAAAATTATTTTTCAACCACTCCACAAATTTCTTGTTAACAAACTATAGTTTTGGCAAGTCGGGTAGGACATCTACTTTGTGCATGACACAAGTAATCTTTCCAACAATTGTTTACAGACAGATTATTTCACTTATAATTAACTGTATCACAATTCCAGTGGGTCTGATAGGCTAATTGACATCATTTGAGTCAATTGGAGGTGTACCTGTGGATGTATTTCAAGGTCTACCTTTAATCTCAGTGCCTCTTTGCTTGACATCATGGGAAAATCAAAATAAATCAGCCAAGACCTCAGAAAGAAAATGGTGGACCTCCACAAGCCTGGTTCATTCTTGGGAGCAATTTCCAAAGGCCTGAAGGTACCACATTCATCTGTACAAACAATAGTACCACCAGTCATCTCTATTCCAAGATGGCGCAGCAGTCGGACGTTTGTTTTTGTCTTGTCCCGTCCCGTCTAAACATCGTTTTCCTTGTTTAAAAAAAAATAAAAAAATCGTATATATTTTAATATCACTTTCCATCTATGGACTGAATATACCTCATTTGCACTCACTGTATATAGACGTATCTTTTTCTTTTTTTCTACTATTATTGACTGTATGTTTGTTTATTCCATGTGTAACTCTGTTGTTGTATGTGTCGATGTTTATCTTGGCCAGGTCGCAGTTGTAAATGAGAACTTGTTGTCAACTAGCCTACCTGGTTAAATAAAGGTGAAATAAAAATACCGCTCAGGACGGAGACGCGTTCTGTCTCCTAGAGATGAATGTACTTTGGTGCGAAAAGTGCAAATAAATCCCAGAACAACAGCAAAGGACCTTGTGAAGAACCTGGAGGAAACAGGTACAAAAGTATCTATATCTACAGTAAAACGAGTCCTATATCGACATAACCTGAAAGGCCGCTCAGCATGGAAGAAGCCACTGCTCCAAAACCGCCATAAAAAAGCCAGACTGCACATATGGACAAAGATTGTACTTTTTGGAGAAATGTCCTCTAGTCTGATGAAACAAAAATAGAACTGTTTGGCCATAATGACCATCGTTATGTTTGGAGGAAAAAGGGTGAGGCTTGCAAGCCGCAGAACACCATCCCAACCGTGAAGTACGGGGGTGGCAGCATCATGTTGTGGGGGTGCTTTGCTGCATGAGGGACTTGTGCACTTCACAAAATAGATGGCATCATGAGGCAGGAAAATTATGTGGATGTTTTGAAGCAACATCTCAAGACATCAGTCAGGAAGTTAAAGCTTGGTCGCAAATGGGTCTTCCAAATGGACAATGGCCCCAAGCATACTTCCAAAGTTGTGGCAAAATGGCTTAAGGACGACAAAGTCAGGGTATTGGAGTGGCCATCACAAAGCCCTGACCTCAATCCTATAGAAAATGTGTGAGCAGAACTGAAAAGGCGTGTGCGAGCAAGGAGGCCTATAAACCTGACTCAGTTACACCAGCTCTGTCAGGAGGAATGGGCCAAAATTCACCCAACTTATTGTGGGAAGCTTGTGGAAGGCTACCTGAAACGTTTGACCCAAGTTAAACAATTTAAAGGCAATGCTACCAAATAGTAATTGAGTGTATGTGTACTTCTGACCCACTGGGAATGTGATGAAAGAAATAAAAGCTGAAATAAATCATTCTCTCTACTATTATTCTGACATTTCACATTCTTAAAATAAAGTGGTGATCTTAACTAACCTAAGACTTTTTACTAGGATTAAATGTCAGGAATTGTGAAAAACTGAATTTAAATATATTTGGCTAAGGTGTATGTAAACTTCCAACTTCAACTGTATCAAATTGTACCGAAACTTCCATCACAGCTGTCGTGATTTCTTAAAAATATGGTATGACTTTACTCGCATAAAAACTAAGGATATAAACGTGGTTACTGAGATAAAATACATTTTGCAAGAGAGAGCTGTCTGTCTGTGGCCCACTGTAAACATGTTTCTCACTGTGTGTCTTCCTCAGGAGGAGACCCCTCTGTTCCTTGCTGCCAGGGAAGGAAGCTACGAGACTGCCAAGGTCCTACTGGAGCACTTTGCTAACCGCGAGATAACTGATCACATGGACCGGCTGCCCAGAGACATTGCGCAAGAGAGGATGCACCACGACATTGTCCGTCTCATGGATGAGTACAACCTGGTCCGCAGTGCACCCGTGCACAGCCACGGCCATGGAGGCTCCATGGGCACGACCTTGTCCCCCCCCCTCTGCTCCCCCAATGGCTACCTGGGCAGCATGAAGGTCCAAGGAAAGAAGGCCCGCAAGCCCAGCGCCAAGGGCATCGGCTGCAAGGACGGCAAGGACATGAAGAACAAGAAGAAAGCCTCCCAGGATGGGAAGGGAGGAAGTGGGCTGGATAGCTCAGCTGTTCTGTCCCCGGTGGATTCCCTTGAGTCTCCACACGGGTATATCTCTGACGTGGCGTCCCCTCCCATGATGACGTCCCCCTTCCAGCAGTCCCCGTCCATGTCGCTCAACCACCTCCAGGGGATGTCCGACCCCCACATGGGGGTCAACCACATGGGCATGCCCAACAAGCAGGAGCTGGCACACATGCAGTTCGACCCACTCCCGCCCCGTCTCACACACCTTCCTGTGTCAGGCTCCAACGGCTCGGGGGGCATGAATGGCCAGTGTGATTGGCTCGCCAGGATGCACGCCAGCATGGGCCAGCCCAGCCAGTTCAATCCCATGAGGGTTGGTCCTGTCGGTGGGCAGGGCGGTCTGCACCAGGGAGGCGGGCAGCAAGGCATGATGACCTCTCTCCACAACGGACTCCCCACCACCAGCCTGCCCCAGATGATGAGCTACCAGGGCCTGCAGAACACCCGGCTGGTCTCGCAGCCCCACCTCCTGCAGCAGGCCCAGCAGCAGATGCAGCAGCAGATGCAGCACCAACAGAACCTGCAGCAGCAGCTCCAGCAGCAGCAACAGAGCATCCAGCTGCAGCACCAGAACTCTAACACTGGCACTAGTGGCCATTCCATCAGCCAGAACTTCATCAGCAGCGAGCTGAGTGGCTCAGAGCTCCAGCAGGGCACAGGGAACCAGGGCTCCATGCCCATCCACACCATCCTACCCCAGGAGACCCAGATCATGAGCCAGAACCTGCCCAGCACCCAGTACCTCACCCCTCCCTCCCAGCACAGCTACTCCGGCCCCATGGACAACACCCCCAACCACCAGCTACAGGTCCCCGACCACCCCTTTCTAACCCCCTTCCCTGGGTCTCCCGACCAATGGTCTAGCTCCTCCCCGCATTCTAACATGTCCGACTGGTCAGAGGGCATCTCGAGTCCACCAACCAGCAGCATGCAGTCTCAGATCGGACATATCCCCGACCAGTTCAAGTAGAGTTATGACAAGATGGACTGATTTTGATATTTTTGTATGAAAAGGCACTCTTGAGAAAACAGAACAAAAAGACAGAGCTATGAACTGATTTGACCGAAGGATCTTTTTAAATGCTTTTATACTAACAGTAAGAATTACCTGTTTTATTCATTCTGTTTTTATTTATTCATGTCTTATTTATACTTTTTTTTCATGTGCTTACAGAAATGTTGGATCCAAGGTGTCAGGCCATAGTCAGGGGAAAGACAGTGAAACTTATAGGCATACTGTAGCTTTGCTTATTTTTTTATGTAGTGCTTTTGTCTGCAGTATACCAAGTTATTCTGACGTACACTGGGTATTTATTTTTGTAGAAATTTTGCCTTTTAATTTTCATATCTTTCATCAAAATCTTGTTTATAGTTGAAATTTTTACAATTGTATAATCTTGTAAAAACAACCGTGATTTAAGTCATTCTATAGAGCACATTCTTAAATCCAGTGTTATTTCAATGTGTTTGAGTTTTGTTAAATACTCTAGCGAATTCAAGAACTGCATTTATTTGTCGACAGAGCAAACATTCATAAAAGTCAGTCTTATTTTTCCCATCTGTGGTCAGGGATGCTGTATGTATGAATATTATATATACTACATTAGCTGGTTTCCATGTTAACATTTCAAACAGGTCATCTGACCAAAACCAAGAATCAGCTAAATTAGGTGCTAGTAGGTGTAGGTAGTTCTTGGATCAATGGAGCATAAGCCTTTTGATTTGATTGTTTGTATGTGTGTGGAGCATGTATGTGTTGGGGGTAGGGAGTAGGGTGGGGTAATGTACAGCATAACGCAAGCTTTGAGATTGGCAGTTAATAGACTGGGCTCAAGTCTCTGTCCCTTGTTACTTTTAGTCGTTCAAGAAATGGCCGGGTTGTCAAAACGTTTCAGATGTTATTCTGAGGGATCATTTGGAAATGAACTTACCCTCGCCCTCCAACTGTTTGAGCCTGTGGCTGGTGTTTCAATGTAAATCTGAATATGCATTTCCCTTATAAGCAGGATTTTGTTTCAAAAATCTTAAGCATGCCATTCGGATAAGAGGTTTCACAATGATCCACAGTATTTAAAAAATATATATGCATACAGAACATATATTTTACTCAGTATCACTGAGGAAAAGAGGTCTGAAAGATGTATACAAACAACATAAATATAGATATTTTAAGCCCTTACAGATAAAGAATAACAGAAATATTGAGGAGTTATAAAATTATTATTTATTGACTGTTTCTGTGATACAAAATTATTCACAGATTACTATTTGGACGAATGTTGGATGAATTTTTACTCTATGTAAAAAGGAAGACTGAGGTGTCCTGTTTCTATTGTGTGTCCTTCCCTGATAATTTGTGAGACACTCTGAATGGTATACATTCTCAATTTTATTCATTAAAATCCTAGGCTGTAGTATCTGCAATAAAATTTTCCTGCAAAGTTGTAATTTGCATCAAAAGTATTTTTCTTCCTCTACCTGACTGACTAAAAAAAAAAAGAAATACAAAAAAATCGTATAATAAAAGACATCATTGTGTCTTTGGTCTTTGCGTTCTGAAAATCAATTGACTGGAGGTAATAACTCCTCCTTGTAAAGTATACCAAGTCTTTCAGTTCACCTCAATATATAAGCGTCGGTCTACTAAACCCAGTCTGCTGTAGTTGACCGATATGGACTCGGCAAACATGCAAGCACAATCAAACTCAATTGATAATGCTGATACAGAAAAACAGAAAGTGACAGTGAGCAAGAGTGTGAGTGTGTGAAGGAGAGAGACATGCCTCTCCAAATTGATACTTAATGTTATTAGTCGAGTTTTCACACTCAACAGTAATCTCTAAAGTTTGGTTTTTATTCATTGACAGATTTTCACATTGTCTTCAGAGACTATACTTTTTCCCCACCAACATTCACATCTTATTGATGTCTATTGACAGTATCTGGACAAATTAGTCAAGTATTGAAAAGTAATTTATTCCCGCATAAGGCTGATGTTGTAGCTGACATAATTTGTTCCTCCGAACACCTCATGCTTATTAGGTCAAGAATCATGAGCACAGCACTGACCCAAAACCCCAATTTAAAGAAATACTTTCCCAAAATACTGGACCACTTCAACTTCAGCATGGGCAATGGCACCTATGAGCAGCGGTACCTACTCACAGGTGAGCAAAGAGCATCCATCAATTGACATTTCGCACACCGTGCACTGGCCTATCTTATTCTGTCCAACCAACCAAGCATGCCCACTTTTGACTATTGTCATGCTCTATGTCCTTCTAGATGAGTACCGGAAGAGAAGCTATGGATACATCTTCCTCTACACTGGCAACGAGGGAGACATCTGGGAGCTTGCCCTGATCCTTACTTTGCTGAGCATGTAAGAAGAGGCCATGATGTGTCACATGTTCATGTTGAAGCTTGTGACCATGTCAGAACTGTGGAAGTTACTCATCTATGTCACAGAAATAGCCTGGGCTCGTATCGAAAAAGCATCTCAAGAGTAGAATGTATGTACAGATCCTAGATCAGCAAGATGCTTTGTGGATATGGGCTCTGGTCACAGATAAGTTTGTGCTTAGTCAACCTCTCTCTATTATGTTTATTTTGATACCAGTCTACAGAATGTCCTTGAAAAAATCAGGACAAAACTCAAGCAGAGCTGGTAGCTGCAACATAATGCATACAGTTACCTTGAATATTTGAATAATATCCACAGAAATACTATGCCAATCACTTCCATTTGGCCAGGACTCGTTCAACATCCGAGAGGTTGGGTTACTGAAAGTGGAATAGGCCCTGGCAGACTGTCTTAATCAAAGAACTGAAACAGCAGCTAGGAGCCCCAGCATGCCCAGTTGTCTTTGGTGTGAGCAGGGTTGGGGAGTAACAGATTAAATGTAATCTGCTTCATATAAGGGATTACAAAAAAAAACGTAACTGTAATCTGTTACTTTACCAGCAAAATTATTGTAATCAGATTAGATACTTTGAAAAACTACAGTTGAAGTCGAAAGTTTACATTCACCTTAGCCAAATACATTTAAACTCAGTTTTTCACAATTCCTGACATTTAATCCTCGTAAAAATTCCCTGTTTTAGGTCAGTTAGGATCACCACTTTATTTTAAGAATATGAAATATCAGAATAATAGAGATAATGACTTATTTCAGCTTTTATTTCTTTCATCACATTCCCAGTGGGTCAGAAGTTTACATACACTCAACTAGTATTTGGTAGCATTGCCTTTAAATTGTTTAACTTGGGTCAAACATTTTGTGTAGCCTTCCACAAGCTTCCCACAATAAGTTGGGTGAATTTTGGCCCATTCCTCCTGACAGAGCTGGTGTAACTGAGTCAGGTTTGTAGGCCTCCTTGCTCGCACACGCTTTTTCAGATCTGCCCACAAATTTTCTATAAGATTGAAGTCAGGGCTTTGTGATGGCCACTCCAATACCTTGACTTTGTTGTCCTTAAGCCATTTTGCCACAACTTTGGAAGTATGCTTGGGGTCATTGTCCATTTGGAAGACCCATTTGCGAACAAGCTTTAACTTCCTGACTGATGTCTTGAGATGTTGCTTCAATATATCCACATCATTTTCCTTCCTCACGATGCCATCTATTTTGTGAAGTGCACCAGTCCTTCCTGCAGCAAATCACCCCCACAACATGATGCTGCCACCCCCGTGCTTCACGGTTGGGATGGTGTTCTTCGCCTTGCAAGCCTCCCCCTTTTTCCTCCAAACATAATGATGGTCATTATGGCCAAACAGTTCTGTTTTTGTTTCGTCAGACCAGAGCACATTTCTCTAAAAAGTATGATCTTTGTCCCCATGTGCAGTTGCAAATCGTAGTCTGGCTTTTTTATGGCGGTTTTGGAGCAGTGGCTTCTTCCATGCTGAGCGGCCTTTCAGGTTATGTCAATATAGGACTCGTTTTACTGTGGATATAGATACTTTTGTACCTGTTTCCTCCAGCATCTTCACAATGTCCTTTGCTGTTGTTCTGGGATTGATTTGCACTTTTTGCTCCAAAGTACGTTCATCTCTAGGAGACAGAACACGTCTCCTTCCTGAGCGGTATGACGGCTGCGTGATCCCATGGTGTTTATACTTGCGTACTATTGTTTGTACAGATGAACGTGGTACCTTCAGGCATTTGGAAATTGCTCCCAAGGATGAACCAGACTTGTGGAGGTCTACAATTCTTTTTCTGAGGTCTTGGCAGATTTTCCCATGATATCAAGCAAAGAGGAACTGAGTTTGAAGGTATGCCTTGAAATACATCCACAGGTACACCTCCAGGTACACCTCCAGTTGACTCAAAAGATGTCAATTAGCATATCAGAAGCTTCTAAAGCAATGACATCATTTTCTGGAATTTTCCAAGCGGTTTAAAACTACTGTAAATTCAGACAGTATACAATTATTTACTCTATAATATTAAACGGTACCGCCACAGGCATGGTTTCAATTCAATGCTGATATTATCCCTTGCGATCTTACTTCACAGAGAGGCCAATGACGCTGATCTGGCATCTGTTATAAAGGCCTGTAAGATGGAGTCCGATATCATCGCCCAGTGGGTGAAAATGGAGAGGGAGAAATACAGATGAATTGCCTTCGACATGGATTGTAATGATCAACAGTGACAGAGTTTTAAAATGTTGTTCAATAAAATGTTTTAATGTTGACATTTATACAAAATTAAAGCTGGTCCATATTTTTATTAAAACAAAGTGATGATTCATAACACATTTTGAAAAGGTCATGCCTTAAAAACAGTTCATAGACCCAGAAACACTGGTCCCATTAGCTCTCAGCCCTTGGTTTAGCATGTTCATGCCCAAGTTGAAAGAGGTTTAAATCAAGACATTGGTGTACTACTTTCCATCTGAGTCACTGGTGTTGCAGAATCTCATCACACAGGCTCTTCCAAAATAGAGAGTTGCAAATAGTTGATTTGAAATGGAGAGATTCTGACCAATGCGTAACATTGACTGCAAATGTCTACAATATTACAAGAAAAATACAATAACTTATTTATATTTCTTATTTTGCCTTGAGGTCCCAGGTGGGTGCCACTGATGGGTATATGGCATTAGCGGTTCGAAATAAAATGGTCCTCCACAGCTTGAGGGCTGAGTGAATCAGAACAACAGCAGACGTAATTAACCAAGACAGTATTAACACGCTGCTGACCTTGGTTAGCTAACAGCTGTCAGCAGCTGACTTCAGATGCTGTATCAAAAACTCCAATAGTACTTAGTTTACATTGTTATAAAACATGGCTTAGGGAAATGGCTTCTTTTGTCATTCCTCACAGAATGATGTGTAGATTAATTCCAGATATTGTAATAAGCAGGAGATCTTTGGTTAATAAAAGTTTAGAATCCATTTTCAGAAACATCTGAGTTCTAAAAAAGGAATCTGAAATCCAACCAGCAGTATACAAACTGATCAGAAGTGTGAAAGAGGGGTAGCAAGGAGAGTCCTTATTCATATGTACTAGAAGTGTATGCACAGTTTGAAAGTTCTGGAAGTACATCCAGCAAATGGTTGAAAGACTGTTGGAAAATGACATTCCTTATTCCACACCATGAATATGTAAAAACAAATCTGTGCACAACTATCCACATTTCGATAACAAGACAGCAATTTATGAATGATGTCAAAATAGTTTCATAATTTTATCCAGAGCAACGTTGAAGGCACAAGTGAAACAACACTGATATTGGGAAAAATACTAAAAATCTCACACTATACACCTAGGATGTTGAATTTGGTCTCAAACTTTTAAATAAAATACCACTACAAATAGAATCATGAGTGAAAATGTACATATTACATTCCCAATAGATATTTACAGGAATGATGGTGAAGTACGGGAGTTACAGCCTATCCAGATATACAGTGCCTTCAGAAAGTATTCACACTCCGACATTTTCCACATTTTGTTTTACAGCCTGAGTGTAAAATGTTGAGTCAAGTATTCAACCCATTTGTTATGGCAAGCCTGAATAAGTTCCAGAGTAAAAATTTGCTGAGCAAGTCACATAAGTTGCATGAACTCACTTTGTTTGCAATAATTGTTTAACATGATTACCTCGTCTCTGTACCCCACACATTGAAGTCCTTCAGTTGAACAGTGAATTTCAAACAGATTCAACCACAAAGACTAGAGGTTTTCCAATGCTGCGCAAAGAAGGGCACCTATTGATAGATGGGTAAAAATACAAAAAGCAGACATTGAATATCCCTTTTGGCATGGTGAAGTGATTACACTATAAATGGTGTACCAAAACACCCAGTCAATACAAAGATACACTTCATATTTTCAAGCACGGTGGTGGCTGCATCATGTTATGGGTATGCTTATTGTCGGCAAGAACTAGGGAGTTAATGATAAAAAGAAACGGAATAGAGCTAACACAGGCAAAATCCTAGTGGAAAACCTGGTTCAGTCTGCTTTCCAACAAACACTGGGAGACAAATTCACCGTTAAGCAGGACAATAACCTAAAACAAGGCCAAATAAAATAAAATAAAATTATTGGTCACATACATGTGTTTAGCAGATGTTATTGCGAGTGTAGCTAAATACACACTGGAGTTGCTTAGCAAGATTACATTGAATGTTCCGGCCGAGTTACAGTTTTGACTGAAATCAGCTTGAAAATCTATGGCAAGACTTGAAAATGGATGTCTAGCAATGACCAATAACCAACTTGACAGAGCTTGAAGAATTTTTAAAAGAATAAGGTGCAAATATTGTACAATCCAGGTGTGCAAAGCTCTTAGAAACCAGAAAGACTCACAGCTGTAGTCGCTGCCAAAGGATGACTCTAACATGTATTGACTCAGGGGTGTGAATACTTATGTATTACATTTCTTTATAAATTTGCTAAAAACATGGTTTTCACTTTGTCATTATGAGGTATTGTGTGTAGATGGGTGAGAGAATAAATTGATTTAATCAATTTTGAATTCAGACTGCAACAACAAATTGTGGAATAAGTCAAGCGGTATGAATACTTTCTGAAGGCACTGTAGTATACCACAATACACTAAAAATTTATTCAAATGATACTAAATTCAGCTTAAATCTCAAACATATTTGTATAACTACCCAAATGTTCACTCCAGCTTACACTAGTTTGACACCAGAACAAAGGAAATCATGACAAATGATAAGAAAAATGTAACATTCATTAAATATAATAGCAGCTGAGTCAGTCAAATTCAAAACACAAGGAAATTAAACAGTAAGTGCTTGCAGTCCCCATACACAAAAAGGTTCACAGTACGCAATTAAAATCAGACTATTCTATGCCTGACATGACTGATTCTCTTTTCAAAATCTGTATAAACAATTTCTTAAGAATGCGATCAAGAGACCGGAGAGTGAGAGGATCCAGGGACACAGAATGTTTTATCACAATACTTGGTCATTTACTGTAAACCCACATAATAAAAAATTAATACTACAGTACGTACTATAGAATTCCATAGTAAACTGTAGTATACTACACACTGTAGTATCCCTCAATCATGTGTAGTACTTACTATAGAATGTTGTAGTAACTACAGTAATGTCTGCAAAAACACTACACTTTCATAACTAGAGTAAATATTACAGTAGTAAATTAGCATATACCCAGCCCATTCCCCTCCCCATATCCCAATTTGAGCCAACCATAAGTGAGAAACCTACATGCCAAGTATAAATCATAGATTGTGCTCCCTACAGTTTATAAAAAAAGAGCAGAAGCTCTGAACTCTCCATTCAGACCCCAGTCCTACCTACAGTTGAAGTCGGAAGTTTACATACACCTTAGCCAAATACATTTAAAAACTAAAGTTTTTCACAATTCCTTAATCCTAGTAAAAATTCCATGTCTTAGGTCAGTTAGGATCACCACTTTATTTTAAGAATGTCAAATGTCAGAATAATAGTAGAGAGAATGATTTATTTCAGCTTTTATTTCTTTCATCACATTCCCAGTGGGTCAGAAGTTTACATACACTCAATTAGTATTTGGCAGCATTGCCTTTAAATTGTTTAACTTGGGTCAAATGTTTTGGGTAGCCTTCCACAACAAGTTGGGTGCATTTTGGCCCCTTCCTCCTGACAGAGCTGGTGTAACTGAGTCAGGTTTGTAGGCTTCCTTGCTCACACACACTTTTTCAGTTATGCCCACAAATTCTCTATAGGATTGAGGTCAGGGCTTTGTGATGGCCACTCCAATACCTTGACTTCATTGTCCTTAAGCCATTTTGCCACAACTTTGGAAGTATGCTTGGGGTCATTGTCCATTTGGAAGACCCATTTGCGACCAAGCTTTAACTTCCTGACTGATGTATTGAGATATTGCTTCAATATATCCACATAATTTTCCTCCCTCATGATGCCATCTATTTTGTGAAGTGCACCAGTCACTCCTGCAGCAAAGCACCCCCACAACATGATGATGACTCCCCCGTGCTTCACGGTGTGGATGGTGTTCTTTGGCTTGCAAGCCTCCCCCTTTTTCCTCCAAACATAATGATGGTCATTATGGCCAAACAGTTCTATTTTTCTTTCATCAGACATTTATCCAAAAAGTCCAGCATCTTCACAAGGTCCTTTGCTGTTGTTCTGGGATTGATTTGCACTTTTTGCACCAAAGTACGTTCATCTCTAGGAGACAGAACACGTCTCCTTCCTGAGCGGTATGACGGCTGCGTGGTCCCATGGTGTTTATACTTGGGTACTATTGTGTGTACAGATGAACGTGGTGCTTTTGGAAATTTCTCCCAAGGATGAACCAGACTTGTGGAGGTCTACAATTCTTTATGACATCTTGGCTGATTTCTTTTGATTTTCCCACAAAGAGGCACTGAGATTGAAGGTAGGCATTGAAAAACATCCACATTTTCTGGAATTTTCCAAGCTGTTTAAAAGGCACAGTCAACTTAGTGTATGTAAACATCTGACCCACTGGAAATGTGATACAGTGAATTATAAGTGATATAATCTGTCTGTAAACAATTGTTGGAAAAATTACTTGTGTCATGCACAAAGTAGATGTCCTAACCGACTTGCCAAAACTATAGTTTGTTAGCAAGAAATTTGTGGAGTGGTTGAAAAATGATTTTTAATGACTCCAACCTAAGTGTATGTAAACTTCCGACTTCAACTGTACCTACAGGTTATGGAAAATGTGCTTCATTAGTGATTCTCCAGTAGGTTTCCGGAAAGAGAAAGCCTCCCCTACTATGTCAGATAATAAAATAAAAACACTATAATAAATATTACAGTATACTGTATACTACAGTTTTCCTTTACTGCAGTATTTATAATATAGTTAAATGTAAATACTACAATATACACTACAGTGATTTATACCATAGTATACTATAGAATTTCTTAATGTGTGAAGTCCATGATAGGGGTGTCACTTGTCACTCAGTGCTGTATTCTGTCAAACTAGCACTTCCTCTCAGGCTGCTGCTGCCTCCAATTTAGGCACAGCTTGGAGTCCAGTCACGCTCATATCTTTCTCTAGTGTTGGTGTACAAAATAACCATGATGAGCCAAGGACATAGCTTGGCTGCCTCTCATGTCTTCCACTCTTCCTTCAGAGTAAACAACTGTCATTATCAGAGGATAGACAGGCCCCCTCAGCAGCAATGTGGCGAGAACAGACAAAGATAACAAAATATATATATCTAAGCTACTATGCTTCAATCTCACCCCCCCCCATGGCTATAACAATCAGTTTTTAAACAAACAAATCCTGGATTTTAAAAATAGTTTTCGAATTAGGAGAGGGTAAACCAACCCAAATTTGAGTCACTGAGATATATAATAAGGAATAACAAGATATATTGGTGTTAGCCAAGCCCTGAGCTGTGATGTATTACTGTATGTGTGCTTCATGTTGACTTGCCCTGTGTATCTCTCACTGTGCAGTGGGCCAGATGGGCAGGGGGTGAGCCTCTGTGTTGAACACATACTTGTCCAGACTGACCAGCTCCGGGTCATCTGAGAACAGCAGGTAGAAGTATTTGAGAGTCTCCCCCAGGAAGAAACTCTCCATCTTGTCCCGGGGGCTGGGATACTCTGGGTCCCGGACATTGTTGATGGACGTGTAGCCACCAGTAGAAACCTGGTGAGACACAGACCATCACACGTTATTATAAAGAAGGATGCGTAATGTCTGAGGAATACTAACTCAATTAACACATACAGATTTATCACGCACTTTAACAATGCATGTCTCAGTAGCCTGGTTCCAGATCAGGGTGCGGTCTTTCCAACTCCTATTGTCATGCCAAACAGATCTGGGACCAGGCGGGCTCATTTACTTACAGTATCAACAGTAGTCTAGGCTGGTTAGTGACTGTGCTCACTCACCTTGGTATACTTGTTGAAGTTCTGGAGGATCTCCCAGCCCCAGTCCCTGTACTTCCTGTCTTTAGTGAACCTGTACAGATAGAACAAGCTCTCCACCGTCTCAGGGCGCAGGAGGTTGTGTCTGTCTGCAAGCTGAAGAAATGACACACACGAGAAACAATCATATCAATTGCATAAAAAAAAAAAAAAAAAAACATACACTTCACAACAGTGAAATAAATTGTCAGGAACCAAATAGCACTTCAGTTTGGTATTAATCATAACCATATCTCTGGTGGTAGTGTTGTTCAGAGCACACCCCTACCTTCACGTCTACATCTCTGATGCTGCCCTCGTGCATGTTAAAGTGGACAATCTCAGGGCTCAGGCCAGTCTCCATCTGGGCATACATCTGGTAGCAGGTCTCCATCAGCTGCTTGGCCAGCTCCATGTGGTCCGCTGGCAGGCCGTGGTGGGCCCCTAGAGCCAGGGTCCCAGGGAGGAAACACACCAGGTGGTCCTGACACAGAGGGGGGGAGTCAGTGGAGAACTACCACGTCCATGTTACACAATCTAGAGAAAACAGCAGCTTTTTCCACACACACTCATCTGGTGTGCATAGTCAGTATCCTAACCATTTTGGGGCTGAACCTGCCATGGGAAAGCTCCCCTACGAAGGTCAGCCTGTTCGGAGAAGACTTCTTCAGCAGGTTCTTCTTCACTCCCTCCAGGGCCTGCAGGTAATCCTCCAGCAACCTGAGGAACACAGTCACAGCTTTATAGCCAAGCACTCTGGAGCACAACCAGAGGAACACCCAATACAGCCACAGCTTTACAGCGAAGCACATCCGTTTATTTGTACTGCTCTGTATAACACAACACTGCTTTGACTTAAAAGGAATACGGTCTATAACTTCACAAATACTGAGAAGCATAGTCAGCTTAATGATACTTGCGTAGTTTTCTGTTATTATTTTATGTGTCCCATAGAATCCACTGTCAACACCAACTGATACAGCACTGAGCCAAGAAAAAAGAAAATACAAAGAACTACTTTAAACATTGTACAATAACTAAATCTGTCCTCAAGCTGTGCTGGGTCTGAGAGAGCTGTTCCAACTGAGGATACATTTTTTATAAAACAGCTCTGAAGACCTAGTTGTGCATGAAGTTCAGCAAATATCACCAGACAGAGTCATGAATATTTCAGTCTTATGCACAGCCTGATACAACATACAGCTGTTCCACCACATCTACACAGCTTGTCCAGCACTGCAGGTAACAGAGAGACTTGGGCTGTTTAAGTCATCTCAGTTACATCGGGGGGCAGCTCTGAGGAGATCAAGCTATGGGACTGCCAAAACATAACAGCAAGCTAGAACAGGCACAACTCCGCTGCCTGCGCCCAGTACTTAGCAGGGAGCCTAGACAAGATCAGTAGGACCTGAGTGGCTAGACCTGACTCAGAGAATTAGCGGCAGCCTAAACCTCATATACAGCCTTGAGAAAAGTAGACCGGAAAGAAGAGTTTCGAAAATAGTTTGACTCACGCCGTCTCCTTCTTGCCTCCCTGGATCCACTGTTTGAGGAGGTATTCGTAGTAGCTGTCTGCCCGTGCACCCAGCGTGAACATCCCCAAATGGGTGAACTGGCCGCTGTTGGTGTTGATGAACATGGGGACGAGGCCATCCTGCTTCCCCTCCAGCTTGTGGACTTTCTGCATGACCTCATCCACTGCAGCCTGTATAAGAAGAGGATGGAGAATGTTGAATGTCATCAGAGATGATTGATAGAGTGCTGTAAGAATCAAACCTGACATTAAATCGAGGCCTGCCATTGGAACATTGCTTTTGAGTGTTGGTATGAATGTTACCAACAGATCCCGACACTGTGTTGTGGCTGGGTTTACCTGGTAGCGTGTGTCCTGAGTGAGGCGACTCAGCTCCCTAAATTCCAGCTGGATGCTGGTGACCTCCGCAACAGTGCTGTCCGACGTCCATCGAGGGGGGTGGGCTGTACCCTTCCCAATGTTCACATCTGAGTAGGGGATCTTGGACGGGGTGTTGAAGGCAGGCATTAACCTCATTCCTATATCTTTCTGCAAGGTCATAAAAAAAAATAAAAAAACAGAATGGACAATCAATATTGGTTCTTAACCAGACCCCTTCTCCCACAGATTATTTTCTTAATTTCATGAATTAACTCATATGACCAGCAGCAGCATTAGCAGCAGCCCATGAAAGAGTCTTTGAGAGGCAGAGGGACTGGAGGAGGAAGTGCCAGAGGCCCACCAGCAGAAACAGTAAGTGCTGGCTCGCTATAGGTCTCTCTGTACGTGACTCACAGCCTTGTCCAGGAACAGAGTGTCTCCAGTCAGATGGTAAGTGCTCAGCAAGCCGCCCAGGATACGGATGGTGCTCTCAAACAGGTTCACGTCCACGTTTTTATTGAAGGACAGCTCTGTGGACACCCAGATCTTAGCCTCCTCAAACTCTGTCCAAAAGAGGGCAGACAACTTTAGTGGTCTAACTCCATGAAAACTGATACAGAAGGTATATAGAAAAGCTCTGATACAGAAGGTATATAGAAAAGCTCTGATACAGAAGGTATATAGAAAAGCTCTGATACAGAAGGTATATAGAAAAGCTGGATCATGAATTTACTGCAAGTACCTTTTTTGAGGTTGAGGATCCACATTGTGTCCAGTGCATCAATTAGGGTCAAGCCTAGGCCAAACCACTCTCCATAGGACTTAGACATGGGCCTCAGCTCATCTTTCCCCCAGGCAAACTCTTTGTAGCCCTTCCATGCATGTCTGAAAGCATCACGTACTGCCTCAAGCCTATCGACTTCTGAAACACACGCGCGCCAAGATAACAGGCTACCATCCAAGTCCGTTCCAGAATTATGAATTCATTACTTCTATTTAAGTCTCTTTCAGGCCATGCACACATCAAACTCAACGTGTGCTTAATAAACTCAACTGTTATTCATGGTCATGAAGGGGGCTATGGAGGGTTTGAGCAGAGAGAGACAGAGCGAGACAGAGAGAGACAGTAGAGGCAGAAACATGGCAAAGACCTGGCTCCTTGTGTGAATGGCCCTCTTGCTCAACTGCTGGGACATCCACCTTGTTCTCTGCTTCCTCGGCAGTTCCTCTTTCAGTGGCTTGGACAATCATTGCCCCACGCCAGCTAAACACACATAGGGGTCAGTCAAGATGAGAAGACCAGAAAACATGTTTATATTTGCTTGGAATCGAGTTGTATATTTTATTCAGATTACTCATCACAATCCACTTCTCTAACCCATGCAATAAAAGCTTGTGTATCAGTATGTTGTTATCAATCATTCCATCAGCTCTCTCTGATTAGAGACTAGTCTTACTTAACAAGTGGCTTCTCTCCCTCCTCTTTCTCCACCTGGGTATCTGACACGTTCCCTTTCTTTTGCAGTCGGTTCTGCAGGCCGGGTGGCCCCCGTTTGTGGGCTGCCCTCTTCTGCTTCTAAAGGAAGATACATGGTCAAGGGAGGGAAGAGCTTTACTTCAGAAACCAAGCTTACTGTATGTGTCAATCCACATATTTTGTCATAGTCAAAGGTTGGCTTTAGTAGAAAAGCAGAGGAGTGGAATGCACCAACCTCTGAAGGTGGCTCTGGTACAAGCGGTTGGTTCAGCTTGTCCAACTCAGGTAGGACCTCATGGATGACAGGTTTCAGAGCATGGTCCCCTTCCTTCTTCGCAACAACAGTAAGGCCTGGGGAGGAAGCAGAGGGGAGAATGCTCAGTCTCTGGTGCCTCAGGAACAGTCACCACCATACATTATAACAATTCAAATGTTTTGCTGGCCTTACCTCGGAAATGTTCTGTGACACTGGGGTAAGTAGCAATCCCACAAACTAACATGAGAGCTACGGTAAAGAGGATCAGGTTGCGCTGCAATCTGGATAACCGTTTCCATTTCTGTGGATACATGGGTGCAATTTGGGTGAGAGAGAAAATGACAAAGCCGTAAGCACAGAGTGAATTAGACAAAAACTCAAGTTATAATTGACTGCACTGGCTTGTCCGTCAGGAGAGCCAAGCACACGATCAAGAAATACAGATGAGTCACTGAATGTCACACACAGTGCTACATGTCTGATCAACTGCGTCACTATAGTATCATGCTGCTACTATACAGAAGCACTGCAGTGTCATATTCTTCTGATAAACAACAACCATGGTGTCATACCTCTACTGATTAACAGGGACAAGTCTGAGCTGCAATCATTTCCTTTCTTAGTGTCTATCACATGATATTATGGTTATGATCAAAATTGTCTTGAGACGTAGCTCATTCAAGTAAGTAAACCATTAAAAATGTCATGCTACATTTGAGGTAATCAAAATTCAGTGCGATATGTCTTACAGCATATACATAAACTGTAAATAGTACATAATAAGTAATCGGATCAGTGTGAGATAAGTAAGGTGGTTGACTTCCTTCAGCCATCACTCACCCTCCAGCAGGACTGTCTTCTCCACTGTTTACTGTTAGTATAGTTGCCACTTCCTTGTCCAGTGAGGGTTAAAGACACAAAGTCCTTCCTTGATGGTGGGTGCATGTCTCCAGCCCACCCCACGGTGAAGTCATAGGCACACTGCTAGCGGGGGAAAGTGGACTGCCAACTAGAAATTACAGCAGATGCAATATACACACATTACCTTCTCAATATACACACACATTATCTTCTCAATATACACACACATTATCTTCTCAATATACACACACATTATCTTCTCAATATACACACACATTATCTTCTCAATATACACACACATTATCTTCTCAATATACACACACATTATCTTCTCAATATACACACACATTATCTTCTCAATATACACACACATTATCTTCTCAATATACACACACATTATCTTCTCTGATGCAAACTTAACTGTAGAGAGATGTGCTTTATTAGATCAAAACAGATTAAGCTACTTTTAATATTGGGGACACATGCATACATAAAAAAATACGGATCACTTTGTTTTAATAGAGAAATAAAAATCTGAAAACAAAGTAATGCAGTTTCGTGTACATTTTGCTACGGTCACTTATTGCAGCCTTTCAGCCACTTGTCCTCACTATTTGTTCCTAAACAGGTGAAATGAGTTTCGAAAAGAAAAACATGACTTTAGTTGTATAATAGTGTATACCATCTGACGAGGAAGCCTGGAGGTTACGAACTCATGAGTCCTGGCGCAACAGCTGTTTATATCGATGGAAAACATCCGCGCAAACCTGCACAATCATTTGCTGCCTGCCAATAAAACGTAGACTAAAACTACAGACGTTTAATTTCGAAATACATTTCCTTTACATTTTAAACTACAATTATATCATCTCTTGTGCTCTTCGGAGCTCCCAGTTCAAATGTCCTGGATCTTGAGCGAGGAATGACCGATTCACAGAGCGACTAGAGACCGAGGCATTACAAGGCCTACAGCCTAAAAACAAGCAGTTACACGAGTAGAGTCCATTTACTATAAACGAGGAGCATGTCTTACAGGATAAACGCAAGTGTTTGTTTAAAATTATTACATACCTTGAAGAGAATGATCCTCTACTCAACAGCAGCAGAAATGTCTATGCTCAGTGTCAGGGAAGTCGCTTGAGCGAACAGAGAAGCAACAATGTCTGAGGACGATACATTGTAGCTATCGCCTTTCTCTCATGTCAACACTTCGCCCGATTATTTTCGTGAAACATCATAGCTACATCGGTAGTTCATTTTCATTAATCTAATGTAGTCAAATCACATCGCTTTTTAATTGCTTTAAGTTTTAATTAAAATCGCTTATATTTTCCACTTGTTTGGGTGCTTTTGGGGGAGGGGCAACACCAATGAATTATGAATAAATTAGTACAATACTTTAATGTATTCATATATTTCAGTTGAACCTCAAACAATTACTGGTATCGTGTGCATATTGCAAACATGATAGAAAATGAATGATATATATATATAATTGAATGGATACTTAAAACACTTGGCCAGCAAATAAATTAAGTAAATCGCACAATGTACAAACACACGTCCCCAAGCAAAGATGAAACTGAGCAAAACTTTAAAGATACATTTGTCTCTGCCATTGAAGTTCCATACCATGTTCAAAGCCTGCTGCATGCAATCCAGTATCAATGGTAAGCACATTATAAAGGGCAGCCACCACATAAAGTTCCTCCTGGAGTACTTCCATTCGAATCAGAACTGTATTTCACAGAACCGAGGGAGTCATTTTCCCCTTGTCAAAGCCTCTCAGGTTGGGGTTCATGGTAGAATAAAGCCAGGTGGGTGCATGTCTCCAGCCCACCCCACAGTGAAGGGTGTAAAATCATGTGGGAAATTGAGGAGGGACAAAGATAAACCTCTAGCAGGGACATCGTAATAAGGTGCAGTAAGGTAAAAACACAGGAGACACATAAAGATTCAACAGAAAACGTCAACTTTGGTCTTATATGCACTTTGACCTATATACATCAACTTTGACATGTTTTATAGTACTGCATTGTTCCTCTGTATCGACAGACATCAAAACATCACAATTTCACAAATGGTAGTTAGGCTACTGCATCTATCAGGTGCCGAAAGAATGCCTAAAATATTATCACCAAATACAATTAATTAATTGTCATAGCTCCTAATAATCATCATTGTATTGATATGTTTCTTAGTTCCTAACTTGGGATGTAAGGGTAGAGTGAGCACAGATTTGGGACACATTCTTGTCACAACTTCGACTGAAGTCGGTTCCCCCTCCTCGTTCGGGCGGCATTCGGCGGTCGACGTCACCGGTCTTCTAATCATCACCGATCTACTTTTCATTTTCCATTTGTCTTGTCTTGTTTTTCACACACCTGGTTTGCATTCCCCATCATTATCTGTTGTGTATTTAACCCTCTGGTTTCCCCCCCCATGTCCTTGTGTGTGATTGTTTACTGTGAAGCCGTTTCTTTCTGGCTGGTGCATTTATATTATGCCTCGCCTGTTTTGCATTTGGCATGTTTATTTGTATTTACGCGTTTAGCATGTATATTTGTTTGAGTAAAGTTTTTGCTCACTCAGTACTGTTCTCCTGCGCCTGACTTTATACACCAGCTACACAAGAGCCTGACAATTCTTAAGTTGCAGCAGTGAAGGTTGTGTAAACCACAGTGCTCTTGGTCAAGAACATACCTGAATTAAGTATGGTTATGTTTGTAAAAAACTGAATTATAGCACCCTAAACATTTAAGGAAACCACCGTCATTTAAACCAATTACATAAATAAGCATGTTTCAATGTCACAAATGGAATCAGTGTACACAAAATACAAAGATACTTTCTCTTAATGAATATCCCTGGCCACAGACCAACCAGTTCATGTTAACTAGTTCACCTTTGGAGAGAGAAAACAGACACTTTGTTCTGTTGGTTGGTACTTCTACTTTGTCAAACAATTCCGTCTTGAGAAGTGGAGAGATGCTGATGCCTTTCTCTGTCTCTTTCCAGTTTCTCTGAGTCATTTCCCCACTAGCTGGAGGTTGTCTCAGCTCTTGCCAGTCCTTAGAAAGAGAGTCTCTCTTCCTTTAGCTGAAGCACACAGGCCCGACAGTGAATCCAAACTCCTGTGTGAGGTCACTGCTTCCGAACACTGCCATATCTCTCAGGGGAAGCAGATTGAGGTCCTCACTCTCAAACTGGAACCCTGACTCACGACGGTCTCCGGGAATCCAGCTCCTAAGAGGACTGCCAAGAAGGAGAAACAAAGTACATTACAAGCACTGAAGTGACTCTCTCTTCACCATCCCTCAACAGTCCCCTCCGCCTCCTCATCATAATTTTGCTACACCCGAAATAACATCTGCTAAATATGTGTATGTGACCAATAGAATTTGATTGATGAATCACCATCATCATCTAATACAGTACATGGTAATCATTATAGTCTGAAAACATACCACACAATCTCATAATGTCCCCAGGTAACTTTGTCTTTGTGTGTCTGCCAGGAACTTCACCTCTCTGTCCTTGTCTGTTCCCAGGCTGGCAGGAGTAGGTCATGTTCTGACTGGTGAGCCTACTGTTTAACCTAAGGAACCTCATCTGGACTACATCCGGTCCTGGATACTCAAACTGGGAGAGGGAATGGAAGGAAGATGTGGTTTCAAAGCATAAAATCAAACTAAGGACATGAGAGCAAGACAGAATCAAGGTTGGATTTGAGCCTCAATTGAAAGCCTTTTTCCATTGAACTCAACCAATGAAATGAATCATTTGTCCCAGAATCCTTCAGCCATGCCTTCATTGGCACCTGAAGTTTGAACGAATTTCAAACACACATAGCATATGTTATTACCACAGGATATAAGATCTATATTTTAGAGGGTCCCAGAGCCAGAGGTGTGTGTGGACGTACCTGAGGATAGACAGACAGGTCTTTGGTGCTGCAGTGAAGTCACAGTAGACCAGAATGGCATCAGCTGGGCTGCCCTGGTTAGGATCAATGTAATACATCCCTAGAACATGGAACAACCTTTACGTCAAAAACTGAGCAGGGTTCATTCTCTCTGCTGCAGTAGAAACCAATGTAGTTCCTGTCAATGTTTCCTCTCATTTTCTTCGGCACCGAGCAAATTTCAGGTCTGCTGAGCGCACGCAAACTTGAACGCTGTGAAAATTTTGTGCAACTTCCACCAGTGCGCATTTACTGTGAACACTGAGGCTGTAGCCGCTTTAAGTTACAGTTTGAACAGTGGCAAAGTAGACTACTGTGGCTATTTGATCATAATGTAGGCCTGCCATTAAAAACAATGGATAAAATGCATTCCATAACATTTTAACATGGACATAGCTGTTCTATCATCATGTGTGGTGTTCAATGTATAGTAGGCCTACATTCCTTGAGACTTTTGAAAAAAAAAACATGTAGGGCTTTTATTTATTTTATTTTATCTTTATTTAACCAGGTAGGCTAGTTGAGAACAAGTTCTCATTTACAACTGCGACCTGGCCAAGATAAAGCACAGCAGTTTGATACATACAACAAAGAGTTACACATGGAATACACAGTCATACAGCCAATAATACAGTAGATAAATGAAAAATAAATTTACATATTTTTTTAAATAATAAATAAAAAAAATTAAAATAAAAAAATAAGTCTATATACAGTGAGTGCAAATAAGATAAGGGAGGTAGGGCAACAAATAGGCCATGGTGGTGAGGTAATTACAATATAGCAATTAAACACTGGGATGGTAGATGTGCAGAAGATAAATGTGCAAGTTACTGGGGTGCAAAGAAGCAAGATAAATAAATACAGTATGGGGATGAGATAGTAGGATGGGCTGTTTACAGATGGGCTATGTGCAGGTGCAGAGATCTGTGAGCTGCACTGACAGCTGGTGCTTAAAGCTAGTGAGGAAGATATGAGTCTCCAGCTTCAGTGATTTTTGTAGTTCGTTCCAGTCATTGGCAGCAGAGAACTGGAAGGAAAGGCGGCCAAGGAGGAATTGGCTTTTGGGGTGACCAGTGAGATATACCGGCTGGAGCGCGTGCTGCGGGTGGGTGCTGCTATGGTGACCAGTGAGCTGAGATAAGGCGGGGCTTTACCTAGCAGAGACTTGAAGCGAGGGCCAGCCAACGAGAGTGTACAGGTCGCAGTGGTGGGTAGTATTTGGGGATTTGGTGACAAAACAGATGGCACTGTAATAGACTGCACCTAATTTGTTGAGTAGAGTGTTGGAGGCTATTTTATAAATGACATCGCCGAAGTCAAGGATCGGTAGGATGGTCAGTTTTACGAAGGTATGTTTGGCAGCATGAGTGAAGGATGCTTTGTTGCAAAATAGGAAACCAATTCTAGATTTTGGATTGGAGATGCTTAATGTGAGTCTGGAAGGAGAGTTTACAGTCTATCCAGACACCTAGGTATTTGTAGTTGTCCACATATTCTAAGTCAGAACCGTCCAGAGCAGTGATGCTGGACAGGCGGACAGGTGCAGGCAGTGATCAGTTGAAGAGCATGCATTTAGTTTCACTTGCATTTAAGAGCAGTTGGAGGCCACCGAAGGAGAGTTGTATGGCATTGAAGCTCGTCTGGAGGTTAGTTAACACAGTGTCCAAAGAAGGGCCAGAAGTATACAGAATGGTGTCGTCTACATAGAGGTGGATCAGAGAATCACCGGCAGCAAGAGCAACATCATTGATGTATACAGAGAAGAGAGTCGGCCCGAGGCATCCCCATAGAGACTGCCAGAGGTCCGGACAACAGGCCCTATGATTTGACAACCTGTTTATCCACTTATCCTTCAGACACGGAAGTGACTGAACTTGTGTTGTTTGATGCAAGAAACCACCTTACAAAATAAAATGCATTATTATTCCCATACCATTATTACAGAGAATCAGACAAAGTATGCTACCCTCTGCCTATTGGCCACTTTTGCTTATTAAAGCCTGTCTCAAAATACAACACTGCCCCTTTAAGACAAAAAAATATATTTACCTAACTTGCTTTTAAATGTACATGTTTTGTGCTCTTGTATGAAGCAATCACTCCCCTATTACTGACTACAAATTATCTATAACTGCTACTAATAACTTACTAACTAGTGAAGGATATGAACAAAATGTGGACATGTGGCTACATGCAGCTCCTGCTTTGATCTCAAAACAAGCTCATCTACTCACGACCACAGCTGTAGACACAGTCCAAGTCAAAGTACATTTTTGCGTATAGGCCTACTGCAGCTCTGACTGTTTATGCCGCATGAGTCTGTGTAGAGTACGGGCTGATTCGTGCGCAATATAATTCTACTCCGATGCCTTGTGCCTACAACAAAATCTCTTGTATGGTTATTTTTTTCCCGGTATGTTGCATTGAAAGTGGCTAATATTGCATTGATTTGATCACAATTGCCACAGAAGAGGGACACGTTGATAGTGTAGAGAAAACTAGAAAGTTGAGTGAAGTTCAATCTCCTGCCTCTGTGGGCTGATATTTCTTCTCGCAGCAGTCCTGGGGGAGCTGCGCGGCAGTCTCCGGCTATTGCGAGACCCCACACGCATGCAGCCCATACTGTTAGTGAAGTTGGGCTGGGACAGCCAGAGCGCCAAGTAGGTGGTAGCCGGGTGTTCTTTGGTGCCATCTGGTGGATCTATGAACAAGCACAGGTCCTGGTGCAATGAGTCCAGCAGAGTCTGGATCAGGAGGTAGCTGGGCTTGTCTGACAAGTACATGAGGTCCTGGTCAGGCAGGGGGGGGAACAATTCAGCCAAGTCAAAAATGCATTTGAGTTCCAAACTGAAATGAAGTATTTGGATTTGCATTGACAGATTATCAACGACTTGCCTTGAGCTGTGCCAGAGTAAGGTTCAGAGAGGTTCCAGGGGGGCCAGGGAGGCCCTGATATAAACAAGGAAAAACAAGCACAATATAAAAGTTAAACTCACTGCCCCGGGATGCTTCCTACCTTCAGGCTATGCTCAAGCCCTACGTCCCAACCCGAGCACTCCGTTCTGCCACAAGAGGTCAGCTCCCGGTGAGCCCAGTCAAAGCTCTTCTCTGTCCTGGCACCCCAATGGTGGAACCAGCTTACCCTGATGCTAGGACAGCAGAGTCCCTGCCCCTCTCTGAACCTTACAATGACTGTGATATGTGGTTGTCTCACCTAGCTATCTTAAGATGAATGCACTAAGTCGCTCTGGATATGCGTGTCTACTAAATGACTAAAATATAGATTGGGTCAGGAATCATTTTTATTGAATGAAATAGATGTAACGCAGCTGGTAATGTGGTGTGACGTGAGGAAGCTCAGACTCACAGGCAGGCCTCTCACTGCAACAGGACCTGATTTTCCAGCAACTCCTTTTAGACCCTGATATTTAGGTAAATAGTCCATTTAGCCAGTGCCCTCAGTCAATCCACATAATACATGTACAGAACACAAAGGTATGCATAAAAAAAAAAAAAAAAACACATGCGGTATTCGTATTTAGAGTAATATACAGTTTCTCCAAACAAACCCTATAGAAAGAGAAAAGGAATCACATTAGAATTGAATTATTCTCTGTATAAAAATCAGACTTTATTTTCAGAAATGTAAAGGAAATAGCAAAAGCGTATCACTGAAAAAGGACAACTTATAGGCAGTCCAGTTAGACCTGGGGTCCCCCATGAGGACCAATGTCTCCCTACAAAGACAGAACACAAATCACAGTCAATAGCAATGCCAATATTAATGGTGCATACTTGACAGAAAACACTAAGTCAAGCTTTTAGAGTAAGACCAAATAGACAGACAGTACATCTCACCTGTTCTCCTTTTAGGCCATCGCTCCCTGGCTCTCCCAAAGAGCCTTGTGTGCCCTGAAACAGACACTCAACACGTCATGGAGCTGTGTCTGTCACTGAATACAGGAAATGTATAGGGATATGAACATGGGAATGATGGAGGCAAAATGTATCTGTAGTGACTCTAAATAGATCAATTCATGCACAGTACATCTGACTCGTGTAATACACTTCTTTGGATAAATGAGTGTACCTTCAGCCCCTGAGCTCCAGGAGGGCCTGTCAGTCCCTGGTCAACCTTTTGGTCCCTGAGAGAAAAAAAAAGGTAATGCTGACATATCTAAATAGGCCATAGACATTTATTTCTGGTTACCATCTCTGAAAATGCATGTGTGTATTTTGTATCTGACGTGAGATTACTGTAGCACTAACCAGAGGTCCTGGTAGGCCAACTGCTCCCTGAGGCCCCGCCTCACCAGACACACCCTGAAAGTAGAGATGAGGACAAAAGACATCAACCAACATCTAGAGAAGTATTCTTTATTTCAGATACAGTACTCTTGTCTCTGTGTTCTTACGTCCAATCCAGGGGACCCTCTGGCCCCTGGACACAACGTAGACATTCAGACAGTCTCACTGACTGTCTTACTACTGAGCATAATGTAACAGCTGTTCTCCTGAGGAGACAAATGCATTGCAATGACTAACTCACCTGGTTCTCCTTTCTCCCTGGCTCACCTTCAGGCCCCTCATGTCCAGAGAAACTCTTTGGACCAATCTTCCCCTGTCTCCCCATGCCTCCCCCCATGCCCTGGAATACACACACGATGTACATCACAGAAAATGTACATACATGTATATTTGCAATTAAGGATGCTGTGCATGAGGTTTAGATTTGCAATCTTATCAAGATAAATTGCAATAGGATTTTGGATATACTACCTTCCCCCCCGTCACCTTTCAATCCTCTTCTTCCTGACACCCCGTCATTAGAAGACAACAGCTCAATAAAATCTACAGTGTGTGTTAAATAGATTTCTGTAATTCATACATGAGGACAGCATATGGTTTTAAATTTTAAACCTGTACTGGCAATACGTACCTTAAGGCCTGCGTTTCCAGAATCCCCAACCACACCATAAGGGCCTTTGTCCCCCTAGAGAAATTGGAAATGTTACTGTTCAGCTACAGCATGATATCATCACCATGATAACGACATGGTTACATCATACCTTCTGCCCTTGTGGTCCATCAGCCCCAGCCAATCCAAAAGGACCTGGAAAACCCTGTAACAATAACAGGTTGACAATATTCTACAAAGCCATTACAGACATTGTGAGTACTGAGTAAAAACAGTTTTCCAAACCAATGTGGGTTTTGTCTTTAATGCATCCCAGTCTACTTCAAACCTACTTCCAATCCAGACAAGCCTGATGGTCCAGCTTCCCCCATCCACCCCACCTGACGATCAGAAACCGAACTCTGCTGTAGTGCCAAATCTACATAGATCTACTATATCAGCTACTGTATATCAGTAAATCAGCAATTAGGATAGAACACACTTTATTAGTCACTCACTTGTAGTCCTACGTGGCCCTTCCATCCTTTCACTCCTCTTTTTCCATTGTCCCCAAGAGCTCCTGAGGGCCCCTCCAACCCAGGGAATCCACAAGGTCCTATTGACCCCTGGAGAGGAAAAACAACAACTTAGAAGATATTCGATGGGATTTGAAGAGCGATGAAATGTTGTATATTATGTATATTCTGTTCATTCCATTACCTTAAGTCCTTTAGGACCAGGATATCCTGTTGCCGGAACCTCCCATCTCTCCCTGCAACAGACAATCACAGAACACCATGAAACCACATTCCAACCTGATCATGGCAGCCTGTGCGTGTATATGAGCTTGGTAGAGAGGGTAATACAGCTGACCTCTTTGCCCCTTGGCCCATGCTCTCCCTGGAGTCCCTTGGGGCCTGGCTTTACAAAAGGACGTGGAGCACCCTGCCTCACAACAACAGAGAGAGTCAGAGAGGTGGGGATAGAGTAGGACGGGATCTTAACACATTTAACTGAACTAGTGTAAAATGGATGAAACCCAGTTATTGACCTGTTCCCCCTTTTTCCCCCAGACAGCCCCTCCTCACCAACTGTTCCTGGGGGACAGAAAAATACATAACATGGTCATCAATGTCAGCCATGAGAGTACAATTGCTATTGCAAGATATGCCACACCACCATGGAAAGTGTAGCATATCATACAACACCAGTCATATTGTAGGTGGATAGGTACATCTAAGAACAGGCTCCCAGATCCACTGCTGCCCACCCGCTGTCCATCACGTCCAGATGGCCCACTGTCCCCAACAGGCCCTGCTTCTCCCTGAACAGAGAACAGTGTATCACTCAATGCAATAGTGACTGTCTTGATTCATGCTCTATTCCTTTCAATCTATCATTGAAAAACAAAAAAACACAAGAGCTAGGGCTGGCATTGCACTCACCTGTTCTTTTTTCTCTCTTACCTGCCCCATCACACCATCCATCCCAGGAGTGCCCTGGATACAGGGGGAAATAACACCACAAACGATCATAACAATGACTAAACACTTAAGCTATGAACCTAACAATAACCCACAAAACCCTAGTGAAACCCACAAACATATATATGGTTCCCAATTAGAGGTAACGACACTCAGAAGCCTCTAATTGGGAACCATTAACCCAACATAGAAAATCACACCTAGAACCAAAAAACCCTACACCAAAAACGAAACTAAACACGCCAGCCTGTAAACTCAGGTCTGGACGTGACAAAACCAGATCAATCACAATTGACTCACAATTAAGGCAGGTTGTATACACAGAAGAACAACTCAGCCAGTATGTCTGAAACATCAAATGAGTGAAGAGCTTTGAAGGACTAACGTTTCCTCACCTGAGGTCCATTTGGCCCTCTCTCCCCGTGTGGTGCCTTCAATCCCTGTAAGACAGCACAACATCATCCCCCATGTATCAATTTACACCAGTATCAGTTTAGACTATTCTCTCCACAATGTGAATGTCAGTATAGTGTACTTACCGGTGGTGCACTCTTCCCAGGGATACCGGCGGGGCCTCTCACACCAGGTTCTCCCTTGGGGTTGACAGACAGACAGGTGGCATTCATGCAAACAAACAGCCATGTTACTAACATACCAATGCTAAGATTCTGTAGAACTGTAGGGGTTCTTACCCTCTCTCCAAAAGGACCAGGTCTCCCAGTTAAACCCACTGCTCCTGGGTAGCCCAGTACAAGGAATGGGTTTCCACAGTTAGAATTGGTCCACCCAAAGTTGGTTGTTGGCAGCAGTAGGTACCACTACACTAAGATGACAATAATGATTTGATCTCTTTTACACGTTGTTTTGAAAAATAAAAGATTACAGTAACACTTACAGAGCATGAACTCTCACAGCGGTATTATAAAAATACATTTCTAAACACATTAAGATAAATTAAACGTAGGCTGGTAATACCACTAGCCCACTCGAACACCTTTTGGGGGTGGACAGGTAACACTTACATACATGCCCACTGGCCCTTAGGGACCCTCCATGCCAACTTTCCCTGAGAAGCCCTAGAGAACAGAGAGAGACTCATTTACGTTGAGAAATGTAGGTAATATTTATTTTTGTGGCAGAGGCTTTTGGCCTACAGTACTCACCTCAAGACTGCCGTCTTGTCCAGACCTTCCTGCAGGACCCTGTTAAAATCACAAAATAGATACAAACAGAAGGGAAGAATGAGTAGGAGTTGAGGGTGGTGACAGAATGTGCAGATTCAACAATGATCCTGTAGGTGAATGATAGCAGCATCACATATCAGTGCTTTACAAAGCAGTGTTGATGACCCCAGCTCATCCTTGGTTGTGCAATGCTGAATGTGTCTTACAAGGACTCCTATAAAGAAGAGAGCTGCAACAGCACTAGCCACCACAGGCCCACAGGCGGGTGATTACATCTGTGTCTAGGATCATCTGATATATTTTCTAACCAACCAACAACTCTTCCTCTCTTTATTGCTCAGGTTTATGAGAGTTCAGTGATGATTGAGCCTTCTGTGTTTTTATCCTTTTTACTGTTGACCTCTTCTTGTTTAGAGCTGATTGGTTACAGGAATATGACTCACTCTGTCTCCTTTAGATGCAGGAATGCCAGCAGAGCCAGGAGCACCCTGTCAATCACACATTACACATATTCTCTTTTATCATGTCATACATTCATTTGTATACACAGAACGTATAAAAAAATCCAGAAACTTTCCATTTATTTGAGTTTTTAGGCTATTTATCAGTAATGGTTGGTTGAACTAGCTGAGCTAGTACCTGTTCAATTAACTATATTGGAAATGTCCACTAGATAATTAAGGAGTCAGTTGAAAATCATAATAAGTGATATTAAAATATAAAAAGTTATGAAATGGGTCCCTGTGTACCAGGCTTTCCTTCTGCTCCCTCAGTCCCAATGTGGCCTCTAAAGAGTATTCTTCCCTTACCGGGATTCCAGGTATACCAAAAAGACCAGGCTGTCCACTACGGCCCTGGAAAGAGAAGACATCAGAGGGAAAATGTGATTAATCCCCCAACAACCTCCTTCAGAAGAAGGCATAGTCCTTTATCTACAAAGATGATCTATTAGATCAGGGGTTTTCAAACAGGGTCCGCGACACACGGGGTCTGCAAATTATTATAAGTTGTTTTTAAAATATATATATTTGGGAGGATGTTTTTATGTAAAACATTTTTATTTTATGACTATCGCTAGCTGTAACAGAATACCATCATGGATACACTTTGTATGTCTCTGTGTCCAGAATTAAGGAAGTTAGAGGTAGTTTCACCAGCCAATGACAACTAGTGTTAGCGCAATGACTGGAAGTCTACAAACAGTTAGCATGCTAGCTGTTCTCCTGTTCATCTGACTCTACTATCGAAGTGGCAATTTTCAGTGTCAACTTCAGTGTTTTTTAGAGAATAAATATGAAAAGCATAAGCATGGTAGTAATTGAAAGTGAACAGTTTGGAGTTTATGGGGAAATTATTAGACCAAAGTTGAGGACACAACAGTTCACCTGACACAAGACTGAATTCAAACATTACACTGTGTTTTAGACTTTACATTTACTTTTCACCACATTTGTTCACAACAAAATCGGAAAATACACTGAATACATTCAGTAACATCATAAGATTTTTCCTTGAAAATGTGGGGTAGGTGCAACATAAGACAAACAAATGAGAAGGGTTTGAGTGAGAGGACTAACTGGTGTCTCCAAGTGGCCACACACCTCTCCAAAGTGTGGACAGTTCCTAAGTCATTTCAATGTACTTTGATGACTCAAAGAAGAGTCTTCAACTAGGTGTTTTAGAGCTCTCCTAGCTGTGGCATTGAGGAACTAGAGCGAACACACTTGTAGTTGTTTTGTTTGGAACACAGCCCTGCCATCACACAATTAGTATTGTTGTTTACGCAATCCAAAAACGTTTCATTATGAATCATATTATTTGTCAGGTGGGCATCATTTGAAAGCTTGTTCTATTGCCAACATGACTAGCTAAGTTATAAAATACAATCTTAGACTTTCACAGGGCAGTTCAGAGAAACAGTAATTTTGGTGATCACAGAATGGAGTCATGAGTGCAACTCAGGGTATGACGCCATGTCATCTTGTACATCAAACATAGAGATCAGAAACGTTGACACTGTATATTACATGAGTTTCATGATATGGAAATGTGATGTGCACATTTGGACTCGGGTGTTTGGCTCGCTTGTATGGCATCAAAGCAGTATTTATTATAATTCTCAACATCTCATCTTTCAAAATATATCTAGTGCTTTTAATTCACAGCATTTCCCTCACTCAGCCAACATAAAATGTGCAAAAGTTGCCCTGTTAGCGTGAGGGATGGAGGCAACTACTGGTCGCATGCGGTGCTCAAGTTCAGAACAGCTGTCAGTCAAAACCCATACAGCGCTGTGAAGCACAGAGCCTGAGCTCTGACATCATTTATAGGATACTTCTGTACAGCTACTGCGTTCCAATTTAGGTGCTTCTCAGTGCCGTTTTCAACCCATATACAGGTAGGAGTGTAAAGGGCTAGAAAGCATGCAGAAAAGATATTGAACTATATATTTTATTAGTTTCGTTTTTATTCCTAAAACCAGGCATTCAAGGCACATGGCCATTGGTTTTGTTATAAAGTCTGGCCAGAGGAACACAGCATTAGCCATGGTAAAATGCATACAATTGCAAGAAATTAGCTTTAAAACTGCAACATTGTCTCTCAGCTCCATACCAAACTGTGTAGTATTGCTGGAAATTAGCTTCAAAACTGCAACATTTTCTCTCAGCTCGATGAAAAAAACCCCACCCAGACATCTTTCTAGCTAATAGACTATGTCAATGGACTGTGGGAGGTCAAAATAATGAAACTGTTTAACTATTTATTTTAAAATGTTGATTACTTCTACTTACCATTAGCATTCACCTGATTATAAGAGAACACATCATTTTTTTTTCTAACATATGATGGGGGTTTGAAAACCCCTGTATAGACAGTTACCCTGAGTCCTTTAGGTCCCGACTTCCCATTGCGGCCTGGAGCTCCCCTGTGGCCCTTAGGAAGGAGCCAAATCAAGATTATCAGTCTGTAATGATATGACATGTGATGCCAATGTATATGAACATGGCATGACATAGCTTGGTTTTGCATCAAAATCTCAGTCAGTAATGTACTGCATTCAGACTCTATGAGACTAAATACAATCTTTGGGAAGCTGATCATACAATATTGGCTCATTTAATGCAGGTGCATGTAGACTAGAACAGAGGAGAGCTCTAACAGCACTTGAACAACAGCTCTAGTTGTTCCCTCGGGAAATGCCATTCTAAGTCTAATCACTCCACTAGACTGCAATAAACTCTCCTGACCTTTGACCCTTCCTTTCCAACCACTCCCTGGAGGCCGACCTCTCCGTCTTCACCCTGCATCAGTATGTAACAGCAAATGAGGTACAGTAGGAGGATAGGCAGAGTTGTATTATGTTAATAAAGGCTGTGAATTGCAGGTGTGATCCTGATGTTTACCTGGATGCCTTGGGGACCAGCTTGACCTCTGAGACCAGGAAGCCCTGAGAGGCCACTCTGACCCCTCTCACCCTGATGGCCTTGGATCCCTGACGCACCAACAGAACTCTGAGGAAAGAAACACTAACGGTATCAAAACACCATTTGATATGCATATTCATGTTTTTCAGAAAAACACATTACAAGAGCTTCATGAACATAACCTTCGTGACCGTCCTAATTAATTTACTACTGCTTCCAAGAGAAGGCTTTCCAAACCCATAATCAAGTCCTTACCCTGTCTCCTTTGGGTCCAGAATCTCCTTTGTCTCCATCTAGACCTCTGAAGCCATACAGGAATCTGATCAGATAGGAATCATAAAATATAACATCACTCCTCTCTAATGATGCCACTTCGTTTTAATAAACAAGACAACACTTCTATACATCTTACCATGCCACCTGGAGCCCCCTTCAGACCTGGAATTCCAGCAGTCCCCTAAAAGACAGACAGATATAGACAGAGAGAGGAGAGGTGGTAGAGAGAGAAAGTGAAATGTGGATTTGTTTCACTCATAAGGTCACACAGGTGCTTTAGATTCTTAACAATGTATCTCAGTGTATCTAGCTACATCTGATGGCAGGCCCATTGTTTTTACTGAGATAAAATGATGACCCTTTTCCTATATAATATGTTTAGAGTAAATATAGGCATGACCTCATTCCAATAGGGAAACCCCTGTAAAATAGATTGGCATTTCCAAAAGAGGTTTTACATTTCTGTTGTTATGGCGCTTGAACTTAAACCCGGAGTGAGTGAAACACCAGCTGGCAGAGTTGTAAAATGGGTGAGAAGTCAACTCATATGTTTCTTTATGAAAGCCAGAGTGGGCCTTCAGATGCAAGCAGCACGGAGATTTGTGATTTTCAAGAACTCCGTCAAGAACACTTTATTGCTGCCGTGTGGCCATAAGTCAAACAACGAAGCTGGCGAATAAACCTTTTTATTCTGATGACCCAGTTTCAAAACAACTCTTAGAATCCGTTTTCAACAAAGTTTGTTATGTGCATTCACTTTTCCTTGGTAAATAGATAATCTGTCCAGGTACAACACCATTCTAAAGGTAATGTAGCTCTTTGTGCCACTGTGGCAGCCAAACCTGTCTGCACACAAAACACAGAGCACCGTCCTCAAGACAGTGTGAGTCACTTTACGGAAGACATATTAGGAACTTTGTCATTTCTCCTCCTCAGACCTCACCCTCACCCTCACCTAGTCAAGTCTCAACCCTGCACTAGTCTCACCTCTCCTCCTCAACACTTATCCCTCCCCTAGTCAAATATCAACCAGTGGCTTTGCACAGTTTTGCGAGGACCCCTCACAGGGTCTGTGCAAGGCCCCCCAAAAATATATAACGTTTCATAGTCCAGTTTCATAGCTAATCTCATGCTACTCTAGACAATTTGCCATGAGCCTGAGAGAAAAATATAAAATATGTTTTATAGCTTCTCATGCGAGCATTAGGGGGCCCCCAAACCCCCAAAAAAGAAAATAAATAACAAATCTGGAAGAATACAAAAACATCTCCCGGACCCCGAGGACTTGTGCCCCCACACTTCCCACTGCTACTACAATTTCCAAGGAAACTCTGGGGACTCCTACCTTACACATCTATGATAGTCAACATTGGCAAGTTGATTATGCCATGCAGAATGTCTATTGTGTGTGTTTTATCCTATAACGTGTATTTTTTTCAGCCGCATGTCTCCAAATGAAAATGTAGAGTAACATGCAGCTCATCCACAAAGGACTCACCATGGGCCCTTCAAGACCTGGCAATCCCTTCATGCCCGTGGGCCCCACTTCACCCTTTAGAGAAACAGAAACAGAAATAGATATAATCAAATAGAATTTGAAGTTAATTAATGTAATTTACCACACACAATATGACAAATTTGAGACAGACTTAACCAACTCCCTACCAGGTGCCATCAACAAGAGTCTAGGGGATAGAGGCAGCGGTTGATTTATGGCTGTGGGCCTATGTGACCTTTGACAAGAGATTCATTGAATTAAACTAACGTGGCTGAACATACCCTGTCACCTTTCGGACCCGGAAGACCATCCATCCCCGGATGTCCCCGAGAACAAAATACATGACAACATTCAATACTGTTTCAGAGAAATAAAATGTTGACTTATGATGAAGCTACTGTATGTGCCGGTAGGCCAATTGTATGCATACACATTGTGTATGTCAGAGCCTGTTCTAAATAGATAATACAGTACATCTAAATCATCATACAGCATGATCGCAATACTGAACTATTTTGTCCCCGCAGGAGGCCTTTTGGTAGGCTGTCATTGTAAATAAGAATTTCTTCTTGACTGACTTGCCTGGTTAAATAAAGTTTAAATAAAATATGACAAAGAAATATGATTATAAAGCCTGTCCCAGGACCTGAATCACATGGTTCTGTTTTTTCATGAGGCCACCTGGATATGGCTAATGTTTCGGTAGACTGAGACTATCCAGAAGATGGATATTTAAAATAGATGTTCACCTCTACAACCCTGTCTTACTCCGCTTGCCAGGAGCCAGCGGTGGGTGTGCAGGAACAGTCATTGGGACTAGACCATGCCAAATACTTAACAGGCAGCCCCAGACTTAACTGGACAAGTAACCTCCAATGTCTGATGCAGCTGGCGAGAACATTGAGATTTCCACCTGTGCTATTATTGTTTCAACTCAAAATGACTATCTATAATCACATCACTTCACCTATTCACTTGACTCAGTCTATCGAAACTCATAACGATCAAGTGAAAGTTAGACACAGAGCCTGTGCATTTCCTGTGCAAGTTAGCTGGCCTGTCTTACCTGGATTCCTCAAAGTCCAGGAGAGCCTCTCTTTCCTGACAATCCTATGGGACCCTATGAGAAGAACAATACGTGAAGAATGACTGGTTGGCCTTGTTAATTGACTTTAAATAAATGTCTAAAAGAAAAAAGGAAGAATCAATGACAGAAATGAAACAGACACATACCAGGGCCCCTTTACAGCCATGTGGTCCAGCTGGCCCTGCTTCTCCCTGTGAGGAACACAGCAGAGAAACAGTCAAACCCTTATACAGGATGTTATTCATCTCAATATAATGCACTGTCCCCTGTGCATTGGTAAATACAAAATACTGACCCTTGAGCCGTTTGAACCCTGTGCTCCTATTATGCCAGTCACACCTGGAGCCCCCTGTTCGGGCACATACAGTACATGTGTAAATATGCAAACATTAGAAAACAACAACCATCATCCATTGTCTTCCTCTGGAAGTGGTACGTCTGCACATATTTGCCAAATCAAGTGTGTGCTGACTGTGGAGGTAAGGTAGGTAGATGAGATAGTGAACAGTCAGTGCTTGCATGGCACCCCTACACTCACCATTGGCCCGAGTGGACCTTGAGCACCATCATACCCGGAATCACCCAGAAAAACATTGTTCATGAGAAGAGTCAAGTAGAGGAGGATCTAGAAGACTCCGCCATCAAAGAGTGTGTCTGCATAGATTGTAACACAGCTATGTGCCATAAGGATTATGGATTGCTATGCAAAGTCTTACCTGGGGCCCAGGTGGCCCTGAAAACCCTTGGGGTCCTCTTTTACCAACCGCCCCCTGAAATCAAAACAGTTATCATCCAAAAGCTTAATAAACCACACCATCTTTATTGCCAACAGCACAGTCAATACAGCAGCACTTGTCAGCACTTGAGAGCCAGAGGATGGACGTGTTTTACTCACAATTAGGCCAACAGAACCCAGTCCCCCCTGCTCCCCTTTAGTACCCTGGAAAACATAGCAAGAAATACTCTAGAAATACACTCTTGGCATTCTCTCAACCAGCTTCATGAGGTAGTCACCTGGAATGCATTTCAATTAACAGGTGTGCCTTGTTAAAAGTTAATTGATTGAATTTCTTTCCTTCTTAATGCGTTTGAACCAATCAGTTGTGTTGTGACAAGCTAGGGGTTGTATACAGAAGATATACCTATTTGGTAAAAGACCAAGTCCGTATTATGGCAAGAACAGCTCAAATAAGCAAAGAGAAATGACAGTCCATCATTACTTTGAGACATGAAGGTCAGTCAATTTGGAATATTTCAAGAACTTTTCTTCAAATGCAGTCACAAAAACCAAGTGCTATGATGAAACTGGCTCTCATGAGGACTGCTACAGGAAAGGAAGACCCAGAGTTACCTCTGCTGCAGAGGATAAGTTTATTAGAGTTAACTGCACCTCAGATTACAGCCCAAATAAATGCTTCACAGAGTTCAAGTAACAGACACATCTCAACATCAACTGTTCAGAGGAGACTGCGTGAATCAGGCCTTCAAATAGCTGCAAAGAAAACCACTACTAAAGGACACCAATTAGAAGAAGAGACTTGCTTGGGCCAAGAAAAATGAGCAATGGACTTTAGACCGGTGTAAATCTTTCCTTGGGTCTGATGAGTCCAAATTCAAGATTTTTGGTTCCAACCGCTGTGTCTTTGTGAGACGCAGAGAAGGTGAACGGATGATCTCTGCATGTGTCGTTCCCATCGTGAAGCATGGAGGAGGAGGTGTGATGGTGTGGGGGTGCTTTTCTGGTGACACTGTCAGTGATTTATTTAGAATTCAAGGCACACTTAACCTGCATGGCTACCACAGCATTCTGCAGCAATACGCCATCCCATCTGGTTTGCGCTTAGTGGGACTATCACTTGTTTTTCAACAGAACAATGACCCAACACACCTCCAGGCTGTGTAAGGGCTATTTGACCAATAACGAGAGTGATGGAGTGTTGCATCAGATGACCTGGCCACCACAATCTCCCGACCTCAACCCAATTGAGATGGTTTGGGATGAGTTGGACCGCAGAGTGAAGGAAAAGCAGCCAACAAGTGCTCAGCATATGTGGGAACTCCTTCAAGATTGTTTGAAAAGCATTCCAGGTGAAGCTGGTTGAGAGAATGCCAAGAGTGTGCAAAGCAGTCATCAATGTTAAGGGTGGCCACTTTGAAGAATCTAAAATCTAAAATATATTTTGATTTGTTTAACGCTTTTGTTGGTTACTACATGATTCCATATGTGTTATTTCATAGCTTTAATGTCTTCACTATTATTATACAATGTAGAAAATAGTAAAAATAAAGAAAAACCCTTTAATGAGTAGGTGTGTCCAAACTTTTGACTGGTACTGTATGTCTACACCTAGGGAAAACGACAGTACTACACATAGGCTACAGATGATCATGAAAAGTGAATCAATATAATCAATATGATTTAGACAATTATTCTAAGTATGCCTTCGAGGCTATACGCTCTGGTGGTGAGCAAAGCATCCATCCACTAGAGGGCAGTGCAATAACACTTGTATGTACATGTGCGGCACAACATAAGCCTACTTCCACTTTGAGGTGAACAAAGTTGGATACTGATATTTGATATTTAAAGAGTGACCTTTTCTCCAGTCTTTCCTCTGTCTCCCAATGGACCTGTCTCACCAGTGAAACCTTGTAGTCCAGTGAGGACAGACACAGGAGATGCCAGTGATGTTACTGTAAACTGGTGGTTCCCAAAATCTGGGGCGAGTGGTCGGGGGAGAGGTAGGGGGAGATGAACAGTTACAGAACAAGATTCATGAAAAAATAAACTGCCGTTTGGAAAGCAGGCAGCTTTTGTGTGGAATTGGTCATTATCATCATAGGGGAATAGAATACAGTATCTAACAGAATGTTATAGACTCTAGATGATGATGGCTTATTACTAGGGCCTGATGGTTTCCAGGTCATCTGGTCATCTCCACTGACTGGGTATACTCTATGACATATGAGATCTGACAGTAGGCACATTTTGGATAAGTGTGCATGTCTGAAAGCCACTGCCCTGTACTAATCTGACCTTTTGCTACCGAGTAGTACGTCCATACATGTAGTGTACATTCAACTGGTGTTCTCACCTCATCTCCTATCCCCTCTGGAGGAATGAGCATTCTCTCCCTCACAGCCTCTAGGACCCTGAAATAGAAACCACCACCATTACAGCAATAGACTTTGTTTTTTCTCTCCTTTCAATCCAATAAAATCTTGTTTTATATGAGTTGTCAACAAAGTAATGCCGCATGATTCTAATCAGTTCAAGTGTTTTAATGATGGTAAATTTGTAACATACAGTAAAGCATTACAGCCTTACTTTAAAAATGTATTGTCCCCCTCATCAATCTACACACAATATCCCATAATGACAAAGCAAAAATATATTTTTAGAAATGTTTGCAAAATAGATTCTTTAATCGCTGCCAAAGGTGCTTCAACAAAGTACTGAGTAAAGGGTCTGAATACTTATGTAAATATATATATATATATATAACATTTACATAAGTATTCAGACCCTTTACTCAGTACTTTGTTGAAGCACCTTTGGCAGCGATTAAAGAATCTATGACACTACAAGCTTGGCACACCTGTATTTAGGGAGTTTCTCTCATTCCTCTGTGCAGATCCTCTCAAGCTCTTGTGCCTCGACACAATCCTGTCTTGGAGCTCTACGGACAATTCCTTCGACCTCATGGCTTGGTTTTTGCTCTGACATGCACTGTCAACTGTGGGACCTTATAAAGACAGGTGTGTTCCAAATCATGTCCAATCAATTTAATTTTCCACAGGTGGACTCCAATGAAGTTGCAGAAACATCCCAAGGATGATCAATGGAAACAGGATGCACCTGAGCTCAATTTTGAGTCTCATAGCAAAGGGTCTGAATACTTACAGTTGAAGTCGGAAGTTTACATACACTTAGGTTGGAGTCTTTAAAACTTGTTTTTCAACCACTCCACAAATTTCTTGTTAACAAACTATAGTTTTGGCAAGTCGTTTAGGACATCTACTGTGTGCATGACACAAGTAGTTTTTCCAACAATTGTTTACAGACAAATTATTTAACTTATAATTCACTGTATCACAATTCCAGTCGGTTAGAAGTTTACCTACTCTGAGTTGACTGTGCCTTTAAACATCTTGGAAAATTCCAGAAAATGATGTCATGGCTTTAGAAGCTTCTGATAGGCTAATTGACATAATTTGAGTCATTTGGAGGTACACCTGTGGATGTATTTCAAGGCCTACCTTCAAACTCAGTGCCTCTTTGCTTGACATCATGGGAAAATCAAAAGAAATCAGCCAAGACCTCAGAAAAAGAATTGTAGACCTCCACAAGTCTGGTTCATCCTTGGGAGCAATTTCCAACCGCCTGAAGGTACCACATTTACCTGTACAAACAATAGTACGCAAGTATTAACATCATGGGACCATGCAGCCATCATACCTCTCAGGAAGGAGACGCGTTCTGTCTCCTAGAGATGAACGTACGTTGGAGCGAAAAGTGCAAATCAATCCCAGAACAACAGCAAAGGACCTTGTAAAGATGCTGGAGGAAACAGGTACAAAAGTATCTATATCCACAGTAAAACAAGTCCTATATCGACATAACCTAAAGGGCCGCTCAGCAAGGAAGAAGCCACTGCAACAAAACCGCCATAAAAAAGCCAGACTACGGTTTGGAGAAATGTCCTCTGGTCTGATGAAACACAAATAGAACTGTTTGGCCATAATGACCATCGTTATGCTTGGAGGAAAAAGGGGGATGCTTGCAAGACAAAGAACACCATCCCAACCGTGAAGCACGGGTGTGGCAGAATCATGTTGTGCGGTGCTTTGCTGCAGGAGGGACTGGTGCACTTCACAAAATAGATGGCATCATGAGGAAAGGAAATTATGTGGATATATTGAAGCAACATCTCAAGACATCAGTCAGGAAGTTAAAGCTTGGTTGCAAATGGGTCTTCCAAACGAACAATGACCCCAAGCATACTTCCAAAGTTGTGGAAAATGGCTTAAGGACAACAAAGTCAAGGTATTGGAGTGACCATCACAAAGCCCTGACCTCAATCCTATAGAACATTTGTGGGCAGAACTGAAAAAGCGTGCACGAGCAAGGAGGCCTACAAACCTGACTCAGTTACACCAGCTCTGTCAGGAGGAATGGGCCAAAATTCACCCAACTTATTGTGGGAAACTTGTAGAAGGCTATCCGAAACATTTGACCCAAGTTAAACAATTTAAAGGCAATGCTACCAAATACTAGTTGAGTGTATGTAAACTTCTGACCCACTAGGAATGTGATGAAAGAAATAAAAGCTGAAATAAATAATTCTCTCTACTATTATTCTGACATTTCACATTCTTAAAATAAAGTGGTTGTCACGTCCAGGCCTTAGTTAGCAGGCTGGCGTGTTTAGTTTGTGTTTTGTTTAGGAGGGTTTTTGTTCTAGTTTATATATTTCTATGTATTAAATGTATTTGGCTAAGGTGTACGTAAACTTCAACTGTATGTAAATAAGGTATCAGTTTTTACTTTTAATACATTTGCAAAGAAATCTAAAAAGCTGTTTTTGCTTTGTCATTATGAGGTATTGTGTGCAGATTGCTGAGAAAAAAATTATATTTAATATTTTTTAGAATAAGGCTGTAATGTAACAAAATATGAAAAAATTTCTGAAGGCACTGTACATGCCATCTGAATGTATTTTGTCTTACCTGAAGGTCAGGGAATCGCTGTGGCCCTGGCCGTCCATCCAGGCCATGCCCGTCATTTCTCCCCCAGGTTCCTGCTCGGCCTTGAACGCCCTTCGGCCCAGGGTAACCCTGGCACATAGAAATAACACCAGGCATAATTCATGTATTTAACTTTTTTAAGAACAAGGCCACAAAGTCTAGCAGATTTCAGACGGTAGAGAATACTGAGTCTTGAAAATGCAACTAGAATTAGAACTAGATCCTCAACTAGAAGAACATCTGTATAACAAGTTGCTAATTGCATTGTTAATATTACCATGTCTCCCCTGTGTTCTGCCATTCCTCTGTGGCCAGGATATCCAGGAATTCCCTGCACAAAGACAGCATCTATCAGTAATTTACACTTACAGTACATCAAAGGCTTTGCATGAATAGGTCCATGCTAGGGCATTTACCATAGTTCATTAGTTATTAGTGTACTGTAAATGGATATACCACTCACTGGTAGGCCAGGTTTGCTCATTTCCGGTCCAGTAGGACCCTGTTCTGTCTAAGGCTGGAACAGGAAGAGGTCAATCAGTAACACACTCAGACACACACAGCATCTCTGACTCACTGTAGTACAGTGCACACAGCTGAGCTGTGATACTTACAGGCCAGCCTGCCCGCAGCAAATGATAGAAGGATGATCATTGGAATAATATGGAACAGAGAGGTTACATGAATGTGAACGATACCTGCATTAAGACAATAACACTAACAACAAAGTGTTGAAATTACACTGTAATGCCATGCTGCTGTATGAAAGGGTAAACACACTAATGCTGTTTAGATGTTATAAGAGGTTACAGTAGATTTGGGCTCATACAGGCTCGACTACTACATTGTTCCAGTATATGGAATAAAAGTCAGCAACTTCACCAAAACTGCTGACGGTTGAGAATGGTAATAGACTGTATTGCCATCCCTATTTGATATCTTTAACCAAATCAAATCAAATGTTATTTGTCACATGGGCTGGATATACAACAGATGTAGTAGACCTTACAGTGAAATGCTTACTTGCAAGCCCTTAAATAACAATGCCGTTTTAAGAAGAAATAAGTGTCAAGAAAGTATTTACTAAATAAACTGAAGTAAACAATAAATAAAAACAATAAAAAAAAAGAAGAAAACCCCCCAAAAAATAATAATTAAAGAGCAACAATAAAATAACAGTAACGAGGCTATTGTGGTGGCCAGAAGGAAACACAGTCCCTCACCACACAGCACAGTCACCTGCAGCACCATGGAGAGCACCATCAGAAGGTCTGGGCTGAACAGAGATGTTCAGGACCAAGGACAGCCCTAACCCAGGTGTGCACAATTTCCCCTCTGACAGGGAGCCTCGGCTGCAGGCTGTTGGGCCCAATTAGTAGCCACATTAAAGAGGACAAAGAAGCCACAGTGAGGGGAAGGAGAGGCAGGAGAAGAGAGCGGACACGGAGTGTTGGAGGTATCCCAGCCCAGGCTTTGGACCAGTCAGAACCCCAACCACCCTCTTGGAGATAGAGGCCTAGTGGAGGACGTGAGTAGAATAATCCACCTTGACTAATCCTACACCTCTTCTGCCTCCCTTCCAGAAGTAGACGGACGCCAGAAGGAGCAGCCGGCAGAAAGAAGAAGTGACCTGAGTTACAGTTTCCTCCCTTTCCCTTCCTTTTGAGAAATAAAGAAACCTAAGTTTGCCCCACTGAAACTCTGCCCAGTGAATGATTTTCTGCAACCTCCGGAGTTAAACCCTCCCAGTCCTGAGAGGGGAGGTTACACTGTATACAGTACAGGGAGTACCGGTACAGAGTCAATGTGCGGGGGCACAAGTTAGTCGAGGTAATTGAGGTAATATGTACATTGAGGGGGGTCAATGCAAATAGTCCGGGAAGCCATTTGGTTAGCTGTTCAGGAGTCTTACGGCTTGGGGGTAGAAACTGTGAAGAAACCTTTTTAACCTAGACTTGGTGCTCCGGTACCACTGGAGCTGGTGTAGTAGGATTCAATCTTAGTCCTGTATTGACGCTTTGCCTGTTTGATGGTTCATCGGAGGGCATAGCAGGATTTCTTATAAGCGTCCGGGTTAGAGTCCCGCTTCTTGAAAGCGGCAGCTCTACCCTTTAGCTCAGTGCGGATGTAGCTTAGCATCTGTCATCTAACCACTTCGTATTGAGCGAGTCACTGGTACTTCCTGCTTTAGTTTTAGCTGTAAGCAGGAATCAGGAGAATAGAGCTATGGTCAGATTTGCCAAATGGAGGGCGAGCGAGAGCTTTGTACGCGTCTCTGTGTGTGGAATAAAGGTGTTCCAGAGTTTTTCCCCCTCTGGTTGCACATGTAACATGCTGCTAGAAATAAGGTAAAACTGATTTAAGTTTCCCTGCATTAAAGTCCCTGGCCACTAGGAGCGCCACCTCTGGATGTCTGTTATAAAAAATGTACACAAAAATCAACTAGTTGTTCAGAGAGCTGGCTCAAAACAGAGCAGCACGCCTTGCCCTCACTGCACATTCAGAACTAACATCAAACAACTTACATGCCAGTCTTCTCAGGTTGACAGTTGACAGACTAGCTGCTTCTCTTCTAGTTTTTGTGAGATCTATTACTGTGATAGAAATTCCGGATAATCTGCATAATTAAATAACACTCAGCTCAGACACCCATACATACCCCACAAGACATGCCACCAGGGGTCTCTTCACAGTCCCCAAGTCCAAAACAAATTCACAGCAACACACAGTATTTTACAGAGCGCAGGAGTTTGGTGGGACCTTAATTGGGGCGGACAGGTTTGTGGTAATGGCCGGAGCAGAATAAGTGGAATGGTATCAAGTACATCAAACACATGGTTTCCATGTGTTTGATGCTATTCCATTTGCTTCTTTCCAGACATCATGAGCCATCCTCCCCTCAGCAGCCTCCACTGATACAGAGGCATGATCATCATCATGGAACTCCATCTCCAACTTACATCTCTTGGAACAGAGATGTATGGGGCCATGTATCGTGAGATTTTGAGTGAAAACTTCCTTCCATCAGCAAGGGCATTGAAGATGAAACGTGGCTGGGTCTTTCAGCATGACAATGATCCCAAACACACCGCCCGGGCAACAAAGGAGTGGCTTCGTAAGAAGCATTTCAAGGTCCTGGAGTGGCCTAGCCAGTCTCCAGATCTCAACCCCATAGAAAATCTTTGGAGGGAGTTGAAAGTCCGTGTTGCCCAGCGACAGCCCCAAAACATCACTGCTCTAGAGGAGATCTGCATGGAGGAATGGGCCAAAATACCAGCAACAGTGTGTGAAAACCTTGTGAAGACTTACAGAAAACGTTTGACCTCTGTCATTGCCAACAAAGGGTATATAACAAAGAATTGAGATACACTTTTGTTATTGACCAAATACTTATTTTCCACCATAATTTGCAAATGAATAAATTAAAAATCCTACAATGTGATTTTCTGGATTTCTTTTTCTCATTTCGTCTGTCATAGTTGAAGTGTACCTATGATGAAAATTACAGGCCTCTCTCATCTTTTTAAGTTGGAGAACTTGCACAATTGGTGGCTGACTAAATACTTTTTTGCCCCACTGTACACTGACACACTATTTTTTTTATTTTTTATTGTTGTATTTTAAATGTGTGTATCAGTGTTTTGTTACTTGTCAAGTTTTGTGAGTTTTTTGTGGACCCCAGGAAGAGTAGCTGCTACTTCTGCAAAAGCTAATGGGTATCCACATAAACAAACGGTTTGCTCAAAGTCAAATCTCAATCTTTCATAGGCCCCAGTGTGCTTCCAGCTGCCAGCAACACTGTGGAACATTCACACAGCTCTGGGCCTGTAGTCACTGGAGAGAGAGGGGAAAACCTAAGCAGGGGATAAACCGTGGCATCATACTGGTGGTTACAATGCACCATCCGCTGACACATCAAGCCTCATTACTGTAGCTAGCTGCATCAGTGTTATCACTTATCCGCCATGTCGACGCACTTACAAAATTGCAGCAATCAACTGTAATCATCATAAGATAATATATACAACTGCCTTCAATTACAGCAACTTGGGTGGAGTTGAGGACTGTGGTATTAAGGCAGGCTGAAATTTCCCATCCGAAATAGCCTGACAGGGGAGTCTGGTGAGAACACTGCCATGGCTGGGTCGGTGTCAGGGCCAGGGCTGCTGCTCTGCTGTGACGCACATCCAACACCATGTCCTGGTGAACTGGGAGATCAAGCTATTCTTTGACAGCGCATGCGCAAAAACTGCATGGTTACATTAGGTTTCTTAACACTCCCAGGCAGGCTGCTGTGAGATGGGTGGACAGTGGACACTGGAAAGACAGAAAGAATCTCACCTGAAGGAAGTCCTGTCCTCCTGGGAGTTCCTCCACAGGTAGAGGGTGGGGAGTCCTGGAGGACCTGGGAGGCCTGTCTCACCTCTCCTGCCCTCTGACACCCTGAGATCCCCAGAGAATCACAGATAACAGAGCAGTCTATGACAATGAGTGATGATGCTCAACCAACTGCAAGTCACAACACAGACTTTAAAAACACGTTCACATACATACCATAAAATCTGTAAGTAATTTGGGTTTTACTCATCATTCATCATCCTTATTCATCATTACTCAAAAATGTTCCAAACAATTATTTCACCAGAGATCTATTCCCTTACCTTGTCTCCTTTAAACCCAAGATGACCTTTTCTGCCTGCACATCCCTGCAGGAACGACAATGTGGTGAACATAGGGACAGATATTTACAGGAAGTTATAATAATACTGGAACAACCTGAAAAGATCCCGGTTTGGCAATAGAACTAGAAGATGATGCAACAGAATGTCAAAGTGGGCATTTTGGTCTGCAGTACCATATTAATGCCACGTCTTTTTGAAATGCTTATTTCCTCTCCTGTCATTTTGTAGAGTGCATGAATCAGTCTATGTCCATGTCCTATGGGTAGATTCAACCACAGCATTTGTACAGTATTTACATAACCTTCACTTATAGCACAATTTTTTTTTAAAGATTAAAGGGAGTTGGTTTTTTGGCATTACATAACCATTAAGTGGGACATGTTTAAATAAAAATTAGAGGCAGTTATAAACCACTGATGTTTTCATTTTCCGATAGAGACAAAGATATCAGTGTCTTACAAGAAAACCATAGCTGAATAAACCCCTGAAGACATACAGTACTTCTCATGAGGAAGAAACGGATGACTGTTCCATGATCTAAGATCCCCACTCAAACGTCAGTTTCTTCTTTCCTGTCTCCATAACATCATATGTTCAGTAAACATAACCTTGCTTGATGATATTTAAAGGATCTGAGTTTTGAAAACAGATATCTATATGAGCATTTCTGACTCTAAAAACTGTGCGTTTCCCTGAGAGATTCTTACTCTTTTTCCTGGAGGGCCAACTGGCCCTTGGGGGCCACTCAGGAGCCTGTAAATCCTGTTGTCAGATCCAATTATGACATCTGCTCTTTCGATCAGGGCGTTTCCTCTGGAGACTGGGCGAGGGGTCGGGGGAGTCCAGGTCGATGACTCCGTGTTGTGGCCAGTCATCTGTGTCTGTGGTGATGTTCTCATCCAAGGCTGTGACTGTAAAGGAGTACTTGCTGTCATGGCCACCTATACCAGTGTGGTGTAAGGTAAGGATAGATGGGTTGGCATCATCAACTACCACAAGCCCATTCCTTTGTTGTAGGGTGGCTGAGTTCTGGGAGATAGGAGAGTTGCCTTCTGGGAGGGAGGGAGGGATCCTATGAAGAGAGAAAGAGATAACTATGGTTAATGGTTGCAGCCACATAACCAGATCCCCCTGATACACAGTATCTATAATGGTCACTCACCCACAACAGATACATCTCCAACAAACAGTTCTATCAAATGAACAACAACAAATGACTGAGACAGCATTAAATAGATCAACATTTCCCCAATTACATGTATACCAAACATCAGGAACACCTTCCTAATATTAAGTTGCACCCCACATTCCTTTGTTGTAGGGTGGCTGAGTTCTGGGAGATAGGAGAGTTTTTTCCTCAGAACAGCTTCCATTCCACAAGGTGTCAAAAGCATTCCACAGGGATGCTGGCCCATGTTGACTCCAACGCTTCCCACAGTTGTGTCAAGTTGGCTGGATGTCCTTTGGGTGGTTGACCATTCTTGTTACACACGGGAAACTGTTAAGCGTGGAAAAACCCAGCAGAGTTGACATTCTTGACACAAACTGACGCGCCTGGCACTACCATACCCAGTTCAAAGGCACTTACATGTTTTTGTACTGCCCATTCACCCTCTGAATGGCACACATACACAATCCATGTCTCAGTTGTCTCAAGGCTTAAACATCCTTCTGTGACCTTTCTCCTCCCCTTTGTCTACACTGATTGAAGGGGATTTAACAAGTGACATCAATAAGGGATCATAGGTTTCACCTGGATTCACCTGGTCAGTCTATGTCATGGAAAGAGCAGGTGTTCTTAATGTTTGTATACACACAATGGGCCTTTATCTGTGATAAGATAGAGAGAGCACATCAATACTATCTCAGCGACCTCTCTCAGATGAGCGGATACTTGATCTCCCTGGGCCTGAAACTATTTGTCCAACTAAGCTCCTTAACCTCCCTGTAGCTCTGCCTCTCATCCTCAGGCTGAGCCCCGGAGTGGAATCGCTGGATTATAGGAAAAGGCAGAGCAGTAACAGAATGAGTGCAAGGGAGAGCCTTGTGCTATACATGTTAAGCACAAACCTACTATAGGAGGTTTGATGTCGTATGGAAACACTAAGGGAAATTACACTGTTCAAATCTGTCATAGAGAGGCACCATACTCGGCCAACTGCCAGTGGCTGCAGCAGAACAGAACAGACTAGTGCAGTGAGGGAGTGAGTGAGTGGTTTGTGGGAACAATTGGTCCGGGGGTGTGGGTCTGGGCTGGAACTCTGCTCAACAGTGTGAGCTGGAGATGAGCATGTGGCCAAGGAATACAGTACTCCAGACTCTTTGATCTCGGCAGTGGATCAATAATGACTCTGTCGTATTCATCTCAGCATAATACAGGACATACAGTACAAACTCAAATGGATTATGAAGTAATAAATCATGCATCTATTTCTAACCACGTCTTTCCAGATAGACACACAAAGCATTAGAAGTCTATAAAGGATAATTAGGTTTTGGTGCAAACAAACACAAACCCTGGTGAGAGACCCTTTGTGTAACGTCTAAACCCAAACCATGTATATGTGTATAACCCGTTACAGTCTAAGGCCTGTCTAAGCCGGGAGAGGGAGGGTGTTCTACTAAGCGCTATGGAATTATTTTAAGAAGGTCATACCAAGGATCATTTTGCTATTTGATTTTGAGACCCATTGAAGTATCCCCCAAAAATGAGTCTCAGAGGGGTCATTTTAGCAGTCATATTAGACCAAAATGTTCGGACGCTACAGACAGAAGTTGGCAGATCGGCTGTACCGACTTTAAACGAATCCCAAGATGCTCATCTTTTCATAGAGGGGTCATAATAGTTTTTAGGCCAAACCGTTTGGACGCTACAGACATTTTGTTTATTGTGCTAACTAGATTTACGCAGGGGGAACGGACATCGACTTTAGGGGGATAAACGAGCTCTAATATTTTCATCCATTCTGAACAGTGCTTGACTGATGAGACGAGTGCATCGTGCCTGTATCATGTGGCAGTGAGGTTTGAATGGGGACCGGTGCATTCTGCAGCCAGGAAATCTTTTTATTAGAGGGAAGACATTTAGCTAACTAGGTTATCTCTACTGGTCAGACTGGAAGATATATGTCAACAAAGACCATTTCACCCAGAGACTCTAGTGTGATGGCGCACCATGTGAGAGATTCCTGAAGAAAAGACAGGGGATAAATCTATATGGGCTGATCTAACAAAATGATGAGGAGGACCATTTATCAAAGGCTTAGACACAGGTATATGAGGATGCTCTTCACCGGCCATGTGTCTGAAAATTCAGCTGGGCAAATACACTCCATCATCCCGAGCTATACATGATAATCAGAGATGTTATGAGGAAGTGTATTATTAGAGGGGGAAATTTGATGATGTAATACAGAAATGAAGTACAACAGTCAGTTCAAAATACTTCACAGGCCCCTAGAATAATGTGTATTAGTAATATAATATATTTGACATTTTCCTTTGTTCTGTAAGTGTAATTTCCATACCATCTTGCATTGGAGTCACATTCTATTTTAGGATAGATCACTAAAGATGGCAGAGTGTCTGTTTAGTGGAGTGTCTGTTTAGTGGAGTCTGTGTTTAGGGGAGTCTCTGTTTAGTGGAGTCTGTGTTTAGTGGAGTCTGTGTTTAGTGGAGTCTGTGTTTAGTGGAGTCTGTGTTTAGTGGAGTCTCTGTTTAGTGGAGTCTCTGTTTAGTGGAGTCTGTGTTTAGTGGAGTCTGTGTTTAGTGGAGTCTGTGTTTAGTGGAGTCTGTGTTTTGCATCTCAAGGTATGTGAGACATAGGGGAAACAAAACATGTCCTAATAACCATGATGAAAATACACTGCACTTCATCAACACAATCACAACAGTGGATGTCACATCTGGGATATCTAAGCAGTTCTGAGTACAATAGTGTCACTGTAGTCAGCACAGCAGCAAATGTATTTGACATTCAAATCTACAACCTGATCATCTGTACTGTGAACTATAGTTAGTGAATTCTCCCTAAAGTATCTACAGTACATTTTCTTTGGGTTCCCTACCGTGTGAGATGCTCTCCATCGACACTCCACACATAGTCCAAGCAGGAAAGAATCCAGCATTAAGCAGGCCAGTATCCAGATAGAAAACTGCATGGCTACAGTACAAGAGGTGAGCACTACTCCTTCTACACCACTCCTAGTCCACAGGAGTCCTCCCAGGCAGAGTACGCTGTGCTCTTTCCCAGTGCTCTCCTTGTGAGCAGGAACACACAGACACACGCTGGGCTGAGGTCCCACTCACTTTATCACTCTATCACAGCTGCCCAGGGCACAGGTGGATCTTAGGACATCCAAGCACTACATTACTACATGATATGAATGTGCTAATGTTTGTAATGAAACCCTTTGTATGATTTAACATACCAAGAGGTGAATGAGATTGGTGGGAAAATAGAAAGGATCACACACATACTGTAGCTGGAGTTCAATTACTAATAGCAAAGGGACTTCAGAGCCGTTGAAATGGCACAGAGAGGCCATAGAGACAGAGATGTCATATGAAACTTAGTAGAAAACCGTAGCTGTGATCGGCTAATGATCTGACAGAGGCTAACTTGATTTAAATAAAAGGATTACGCTGGAGACCTAAAGCATTCAGAATCAAATCAGCAGTGACCACAAGGTCATTAAAACAGGAGGGATTATGGGGATTAATAATGAGAAACCATGGCAACAGCATCAACAAAGGGGAAGCCACTACAGAGTATTCACTTGAGTGGGAAAAATCCCTTGAGGTTTTCCCCATTTTCACTGGACTGGAAACTTAAGAGGAAAATCCCTTAGCAAATGAACTTCCATCACTTTCATCACCAATCTACAGAGGCTAGATAACTGCTACCAGAACCTCTCTCTGTGGAATAAACTGCTCTCTACACTTAAAACATTGAGGCCAGGCCACAGTACTGTATTAGACATGTGGTTTCCATTATGGAGACTTCAGCAAGGGTGTGAATAGTGATGGGAGACAATAGGCTAGTAATAAAGCAACACTTTTTTCAGCACCTTCTCAAATACTGTTTGTATTTGGCTGGTTAAAGTCCTGAATGCTGATTGGCTGACAGCTATGGTATATCAGACCATATACCACGGGTATGACAAAACATTTTTTTTTTATTGCTCCCTCTGCTGTTTCTGGGTGATTCTCATGAAACCAGTTTTAAACATATCTGTAGCAAATTTAGTTACAAAACCACGATGCATCTGAAACAATCAACTATCATTATGAGGATTAAGATGTCTAGGTTTTGGCAGTGACTTACTTTAAATACAGTGGGGCAAAAAAAGTATTTAGTCAGCCACCAATTGTGCAAGTTCTCCAACATAAAAAGATGAGAGAGGCCTGTAATTTTCATCATAGGTACACTTCAACTATGACAGACAAAATGAGAAAAAGAAATCCAGAAAATCACATTGTAGGATTTTTAATTTATTTATTTGCAAATTATGGTGGAAAATAAGTATTTGGTCAATAACAAAAAGTTTATCTCAATACTTTGTTATATACCCTTTGTTGGCAATAACAGAGGTCAAACGTTTTCTGTAAGTCTTCACAAGGTTTTCACACACTGTTGCTGGTATTTTGGCCCATTCCTCCATGCAGATCTCCTCTAGAGCAGTGATGTTTTGGGGCTGTCGCTGGGCAACACGGACTTTCAACTCCCTCCAAAGATTTTCTATGGGGTTGAGATCTGGAGACTGGCTAGGCCACTCCAGGACCTTGAAATGCTTCTTCTGAAGCCACTCCTTCGTTGCCCGGGCGGTGTGTTTGGGATCATTGTCATGCTGAAAGACCCAGCCACGTTTCATCTTCAATGCCCTTGCTGATGGAAGGAGGTTTTCACTCAAAATCTCACGATACATGGCCCCATTCATTCTTTCCTTTACACGGATCAGTCGTCCTGGTCCCTTTGCAGAAAACAGCCCCAAAGCATGATGTTTCCACCCCCATGCTTCACAGTAGGTATGGTGTTCTTTGGATGCAACTCAGCATTCTTTGTCCTCCAAACACGACGAGTTGAGTTTTTACCAAAAAGTTCTATTTTGGTTTCATCTGACCATATGACATTCTCCCAATCCTCATCTGGATCATCCAAATGCTCTCTAGCAAACTTCAGACGGGCCTGAACATGTACTGGCTTAAGCAGGGGGACACGTCTGGCACTGCAGGATTTGAGTCCCTGGCGGCGTAGTGTGTTACTGATGGTAGGCTTTGTTACTTTGGTCCCAGCTCTCTGCAGGTCATTCACTAGGTCCCCCGTGTGGTTCTGGGATTTTTGCTCACCGTTCTTGTGATCATTTTCACCCACGGGTGAGATCTTGCGTGGAGCCCCAGATCGAGGAAGATTATCAGTGGTCTTGTATGTCTTCCATTTCCTAATAATTGCTCCCACAGTTGATTTCTTCAAACCAAGCTGCTTACCTATTGCAGATTCAGTCTTCCCAACCTGGTGCAGGTCTACAATTTTGTTTCTGGTGTCCTTTGACAGCTCTTTGGTCTTGGCCATAGTGGAGTTTGGAGTGTGACTGTTTGAGGTTGTGGACAGGTGTCTTTTATACTGATAACAAGTTCAAACAGGTGCCATTAATACAGGTAACGAGTGGAGGACAGAGGAGCCTCTTAAAGAAGAAGTTACAGGTCTGTGAGAGCCAGAAATCTTGCTTGTTTGTATGTGACCAAATACTTATTTTCCACCATAATTTGCAAATAAATTCATTAAAAATCCTACAATGTGATTTTCGGGATTTTTTTTCCTCATTTTGTCTGTCATAGTTGAAGTGTACCTATGATAAAAATTACAGGCCTCTCTCATCTTTTTAAGTGAGAGAACTTGCACAATTGGTGGCTGACTAAATACTTTTTTGCCCCACTGTACATGTAACATTTTCGCCTGAATTTTTTCACCCCAAATTCTCATTACCGAAATGTGTCCGGATTAAATTCTCGGATCAAGTAATTTTGGACTGACCAATGTAGATAGTTTCAAATGCATGCAACTTAAAAGTTACGTATCAAGAAATTTCGATTTTAAATATTTTTGACATCAGATCAGGGCAACCTTGAGGGAATCTTATTTGAGTCAGGAAATGAGGTTCATACGATAGGGAAGATACACAAAACCTTGCAAAGAGCATATACAACTGCCAATCTCCTAGAAAAAAGATAAACTGTTGGAACCAAGAAAATAACTCATGGTGGCACAAGATGGAGGGAAGGTTGGAGCATAACTAACTAAATTACAGTTAACAAAAATGTACACTTAATCCAGTATGAACTAATGTATAGAATGTATTATACAAGAGACAAAATCCACAAATTCTACAGCACAACAGCAGAGTCTTGAGATTACAACGAATAAAGTCGTGAGTGTAGCTAGAAAGTTGGCTGTCAGAAGTATTACAACATAAATTTACTTTAAATCCGTCTGTCTGCATATTTCAAGACATGGCATATGGGGGTGTAGTGAGATACCCAATGGGCTGGACGATTCTCTTCTCATCACTCATCTTGAAAAAACGTATACTAAAAACGTTGAAATCAATCAATCCGCCATCATTAACACAAAGGAAAAATGTAATGATTTATTATTGAAATAGCATGGGTGACCGAGAAAAACAAATTGGTACAATTTAAGGCCAAGTGGCAAACAGTAATGCAGGCACTAGGAATGGGGGTTGAGGATGCAGATGTGATGAGAAGTAATCATTGTTTGTGTGTCTGTAAGTTGTTGTTTGTATGTATAAGTTTGTATCTGGAGTGAAATATATATATATATATATATATATGTATATATTATTTACCCCCCCAAAAAAAAAAATTCCGGTAAGTTTAGACAATTCTACAATTCTACAATTCTAAAAACCTAACATATTTTAATAAAACACAACGTTGATGTAGCTTGTACATAAATCATAACAATGGTATACTAGCTGAAGTTAACATTAAACTCTTAATATTTATTACGTACAAACACAGTGTCTGTGGACATGTGTCTCGTTACTGTAACACTTTTTCAAGTTCCTGCAAGGTTTTAAGGTTTTATTCACCCATGATGCATCATCTAGAGGAATAGTAGAAGTTATGTTAATTTATTCGCTTATAAGCCTTCAGAATTAGGTTCTTATTCTCAAACACCCCTTTACCCCACTTGGCCTTTTCATTACCGAAATGGCAAAAAAGCTCTAATTGGGAAAAAGTCAGATTTCATTTTATAATAATTTTATAATTACATTTTTATTTTCAGTGTTATGTTTAACTCAGGCATTTCTTGTTTGTAACGTTTCTGGACTGTTGCGGTAATGAGAATTTCGTGGAAATTGTGGTAAAATGCATAATATCTGATCAAAAATATAATCATAATTATGAATTAGATAAGTACAGATCCTAATATCAGTGATCCAAGAGGACATTTCATGAAAAATGACATTTGAGAACCCAATTGCGATTCATTAGCAGGTTAAGCTATGTGTCAGATGAGCAGTCCCCTCACTTTCACTGCAAGATGGATAAATGGATAAGAGATGTAGACTTTATCTGATCCTGAGTTTAAGTTCTTCTGTATAACAATTCAAAGGCTCTTTGGCACCTTATGTGGCGCATATCTCTCATCTTAACAGGAGAGAATGAGTGTATACGGAAGGTTAGACAAGATAAATGTTATGTCACACTCAGTTTGACCTTTCAACAAGTGAAGTGAAGCCCATAAGGCCATCTGCAAGTCTCTACACCTTGAGTTGAAGATACAAATCAGTACTTACCCTCATTTAGTGGTCGACTGATGATCTATACAGCAAGACAGGCTAGACAGGTATGGACTGGTGGAACTATCATTGTTGTACTAAAGGTCTGATGTTCTGGGGGCATTTGAGGACTCTCAGCAAGCAAGGCCAGTGCAAGAAAACAGTGAAAACCCTGAACGCAATTCTCAAACATCCTATGTACGTAACACAGATCAACGAAGGCAGTACATCTTTTTTATGTATAGTACAGCCACAGACTGTTTAAACAGAATTTCACCAAGTCTATTACAGCCATGGACAACCATATTGCAATTAGGCAGGGGTCCCCAATTCCATTCAGCAGTGGGACGATTTTTCCTTCAGCGGCTGGTTGGGAGGCCCGGAACATATTTCCTAAATTAAAATCACTTTTAGCTGAATTCCTGGTGATTTTCCAGTCTTTTATGTCAAACAACGAAAAAAAAATTATTTAATGATTTATTTATATTTGCCCAGAAAACTTGGGGAACCCTGCAATAAAGCCACAAAATGGCAACTTCAACACTCCTAACCAAATGTTCAAAATAACAAGTATACACAGCTAATACTGAAGTATGCACTTGGTCTTTTTAAACATATAGTAGAGCCTGCGAGGTGGGTAATGAGTTTTCAGGCCAGCTGGAAACAGTACTGTGGATGTATCTGGAAGCTGCAGCGCAGTGTGTGAGACCCAGGGCCAGGGCAGCCACATAACCCTCCCTGATGGGGCGTTTGTCAAAGCCTGTGCTGTTTTCAGCACACACACTGCTCTGAAGTGGCTGGCTCTGAACCCGGCCTGTTCCCAGGACTCTAATGAATCACAGCCTTCCCCATTAGGAAAATAAAACTAGGGCTTTATGGGGCCAAATGAGAAATCTGTGGAATTCCCTCACCTCACTTCCATCAATGAAACACTTTCCAGATTGTTTAGGCAATACATCTAAACACCCGTTCCATCTGTCACTTATTTGCCTTTCATTGTGTTCCATGAGCATAGATTACTATAACTGTTACCACTGGTACACTGGAAGCCTGTACGAAGCACATGTGAGGGAGCTATTATTCTCTAATGCATTCAAAAGAGATTAAAGACAAACCCAGACAAATCAGTGGCTTTTGACTAAATTGGGCTGACTCCCATGGCTTTACATCAATCACATGACAACAGAATTTACAGTAAAGTCTCCTTGTCATAGATACTCACCATGACAGCATCAGCTTGATCTGTTGAACTCTCTCTGAAACTCCCTGTACTGTTTTTCAAGTCATCTAGCAGGTCACCAGAGAACAACTCGACAAAATAAAAAGGCAGTAGAACGTTTTTTGATCCAGTATAAAATTAATACACATTGTCTTCATTTTTCGTTAAATATAATCAGAAAAGAAAATATCCCAGAGAGGACTGCAAAGTGCTGTAGTTAGTTAGTACCTGGTGTGAGCCGCTCCTCTGGTACTGGTCCTCCATTGCCAGGAATGTAGCACCCACCTGGGTGATGCCACGACTACCTAAGCCACCACATCTTGGCAGTGGATAAGAGCATTACCTGAACAGTCCCTGAACTTCCTCTGCTACCTCTGGACACAGTGTGCAGTCCTTGGTGGAATACTTCCAAACGTATTCAACAAAAATCCTCAACATTATTTGAAATCAAATAGTCAGCTAGCTACCTATCAAGTCAAAAGACAGACTTTTCATCACGATCTTGCAACTCAGAGTCAAGACCACAGGATATAGTAATCAAACCCTAGAGCAGTCAAACCCCCCCCATAATAAATTAAGAAATGCAACAAAAAACACTTAAGGTGTGTTCGTAAATTCAATCTGGAGTGCCAGAGTGACCTCAGAGTGCGCTCTGGCCGTTCGTAAACTCATCAATTATTCTGCGCTCTGGCACACTCAGACGAGAGTGCTCTGAAATCGGAGTAGATAGCCAGAGCAAATTTACGAGCGCACCCTTAGAAACAATAAATACATATACAATATCACCGTGCCATGGCAACCAAGGAACTTTCCACCCAGCCACATTACTTACCACAGTCATAGTCTAAAATACTGTATTATCTCACTGATCAATGTGAGGTTTCTTTTGAGAGAGCCATTGGAGAGGCAATCAGGTATAAATAGTAAATACCCATGGAAATCCCTACCCTGACCATGACATTCCCATGCCTTCCAACCAGCCCAGCTGTTCTGACCCTAACCTTGAGTCTTTGCAATACAGTAGGCTGAGATCATCCAGATGCTTACTTGGGCAGTACAGTGATAGTAATATAGGAACTGACTAGAGCCACTATGATATGACAACCAGACCCTGCCTGTGTCTGTCCTGTGATGAATTGGCACCAAGAGCCATGGCTCTGGATTGAATTAAAGTGAAGAGGATCTGTTTTTTTAGGAGACTCAGTAAACCCTCTGCGAGGATTAATGAGCAGGCAGAGAGAATGACCTGATTCCCTATAACTATGCCTGTTTCATTTTGTTACATCGCTCAAGATAAAGTCCTTGCATGATTGAATTTTAAAGATAAATCCAGAATGTAGACATATACTGTAGTACTACAACTGCAGACAACAGCCTAGAAATTGGTTAAATGGGACATTAACTGCTCTCTACTGCCATCGAGTGGCAGACACCTTCACTCAAATCATAATGAGGAACATATAAATGTTTAGATGATTTGATATACTGTGGCTGTACTAGTAAACACTGTAGATAAAAGTGAGAGTAACATCTGAGCATTCGATAAGCCCTTACTTCGAATGGTGTCTCAAAGCCCTCAATGATGCCTCCCAGCATCAGCAGACCATCAGTGGTAATGTCCTGTCCAGGGAAAGTCCAGTTCACCCTCTCCACCAGCTCACAGTCCACATAAAGAGCCAGCCAGCTGGAGGACACGCCTACAGAGACATGGTGCCGCTGGCCATCAGGCAGCGTACCTACAGTACGGGGAACCTAGAGAGACACGAGGGGGAGGGGAGGTTACTGGACTCACAAACTTCTATTAGTTGACTTATATTGCGTGACTTTTTATTTTTAGCTCTTAGAGCAAAGGATCTCAGCTTAATTTACAAGATATATACATAAACATGAACTAGGACTTGAAACAAACAACAACTCATAGTGTCTGTGGTGAGTGGAGACGAAGGGGAGAGTGTGTGGGCCAAGACAGAGCTGCAGCTGGATGTGGCTGTAGGGACTGAGCACGGTGACCAGGCTACTCTCCTCCTGCTGAACACTACGCAACTCCATCAGCACACTGAACTCATTGGCAAACCTGGGAGGGAACACAATATACAGTAACGGTTGAAATTATTGTCTCACTTGATAAAGATTGTGGAAAATAAATAATAAAAATACTGAGCTATATTGTATGCCTTTTAATAGAATTGTTATGATATTATTTTACACTAATACAATTGCTCAAAAAATAGATATTGTTTAACAAGTAATCTTTGGCCGCAAGTGGATCTTCCAGCAAGACAATAACCCCAAGCACACATTAAATTCCACAAAGAAATGGTTAATCAAGCACAAAATAAAGATTTTGCAATGGCCATCTCAGTCTCGGGACTTGAACCCCTTTGAAAACTTTTAGTTTTAATTGAAGAGGGCAGTCCATAGGCGCAGGCAAAGGATATTAAAGATGTGGAAAGATTCTGTATGAAGGAATGGTCTAAGATCCCTTCCAATGTGTTCTCCAATCTCATAAAACATTTTTGAAAAAGTCTCAGTGCCGTTATCCTTGCAAGGGGAGGGTACCGGAGTATTAAAAACAGGGGTGCCAATAATTTTGACCTAATTTTGAAAATACGTTATACTGTTAAGCAAAATATCTTTATCTGAGAAATTGTATTAGTATAAAATGATATTACATATTTTTTTTGTTGCATACAATATACAGTGCCTTCGGGAAGTATTCAGACCCCTTCACCTTTTCCACATTTTGTTACGCTACAGCCTTTAAAAAAAATCCTCAGCAATCTACACACAATACCACCATAATGACAAAGCAAAAACAGGTTTTTAGATTTTTGAGGTCGAAGGAATTGTCCGTACCTATCAGAGACAGGATTGTGTCGAGGCACAGTTCTGGGGAAGGGTACCAAAACAAGCAGCATTGAAAGTCCCCAAGAACACAGCGGCCTCCATCACTCTTAAATGGAAGAAGTTTGAAACCACCAAGACTCTTTCTAGAGCTGGCCGCCCGGCCAAACTGAGCAATCGGGGGGAGAAGGGCCTTGCTCAGGGAGGTGACCAAGAACCCGATGGTCACTCGGACAGAGCTTTAGAGTTCCTCTGTGGAGATGGGAGAACCTTCCAGAAGGACAATCATCTCTGCAGCACTCCACCAATCAGGCCTTTATGGTAGAGCGGCCAGACGGAAGCCACTCCTCAGTAAAAGGTACATGACAGCACGCTTGGAGTTTGCCAAAAGTCACCTAAAGACACTCAGACCATGAGAAACAAGATTCTCTGGTAAGATTGAACTCTTTGGCCTGAAAGCCAAGCATCATGTCAGGAGGAAACCTGGCACCATCCTTATGGTGAAGCATGGTGGTGGCAGCATCATGCTGTGGGGATGTTTTTCAGCGACAGGGACTGGGAGACAAGTCAGGGTCAATGCAAAGATTAACAGAATAAAGTACAGAGAGATCCTTGATGAAAACCTGCTCCAGTGCTCAGGAACTCAGACTGGGGCAAAGTTTCACCTTCAAACAGGACAGCGTCTCTAAGCACACAGCCAAGACAACACAGGAGTGGTTTCGGGATAGGTCTCTGACTGTCCTTGAGAGGCCCAGCCAGAGCCAAGACTTGAACCTGATTGAACATCTCTGGAGAGCGGTGAAAATAGCCAACCTGACAGAGTTTGAAAGGATCTGCAGAGAAGATTGGGGGAAACTCCCCAAATACAGGTGTGCCAAGCTTGTAGCGTCATACCCAAGAAGACTCCAGGCTGTAATCGCTGCCAAAGGTGCTTCAACAAAGTACTGAGTAAAGGGTCTGAATACTTATGTAAATGTGATATCAGTTTTGATTTTTTATGAATTAGCCTACATTTCTAAAAACTATTTTTGCTTTGTCATTATGGGGTATTGTGTGCAGATTGGTGAGGGGAAAAAATAATTTAATCAATTCTAGAACAAGGCTGTAACCTAACAAAATGTGGAAAAAGTCAAGGGGTCTGAATACTCTCTGAAGGCACTGTAGCTCAGTATTTGTATTGTTTTTATCTTTATCAAGGCTGCCAATCATTTCGGTCATGACTATGTGAGGTAACACAATACAAATAACTTAAACAAAATTCTCAATTATGTCAATATTAGATGATAGTATGTTATATAAAATAGTACCTTTGTCCAAATGCCTGGCATGTGGGCTTTGTCAGTGTGGCGTACAGGCCAATGTGAATCCCACAGATAGGGATATATTAGTGGTGTTGACGGCCAGCTGGGACAGGTACTGTACTTCTCTGTAGGAAGGACAGGGCAGCAGCCATTCTCTACACCTCTTACAGTACAGAGTACGCCCCTGGCTAACATGACAGATTGAACTGGCTAACATGACAGATTCTCAGTTCTGCTCCATTGACATCTGACCTGAAGCCTGCACTTCTCCACGTGTAGCCACAGCAGAGCTAGTGTAATCATTTAGCAGAGCAGGGGCACAGAGAGGTGTATTTTCTCTCAGAGCACAGAGTGGGTGAGAAATTATGCCCTAACGGTGCTAATTCATTTCCCAGGGAGGATTGGGGCAGCAGCACAGGACAGCAACAATCTTGAATGAACTATGATGAACTATGAACAAATAGACACCTCATCACCGCTGAGGAGTGAGGACCTTCGGCAGTCAAGAAGTTACTAGTAACGGATCACAGACAAAATGGTGCTGGAAAGTGGCATGTACTGTTCTGGGACTCTGTCTCTTTCGCTCAGATAATATTTTTAAACACTACCCAGCAAGTAGGGGATGTTCTGAGGACATTCAGCAATTTTCTCATTAGTTCCCTTAAGGGATTCGACACAGTGTTATCTCACTAATGTTCTGATATATTTCTAAGAATATTTTGTGATGGTCCCAAGGGAACGTTCGCTGGGGGACCTTTGTCTAGTTCCCTGTAAGTTTAGGGGACGTTTTTAGGACGTTGTGTCATGGCTCCCAGGATGTTTTGTCTAGTTCCCAGCTTGCCCCGGGGACGTCCCTGAGGATGTTTTTAGGATGTTCTGTAACGTATACACCGGGAGTCAGGACGCAGAAGGTGAGTTTAATAATGAACCGATAAAGATGACCAAACATGCACAGCATACAGAACATAAGAGAAACAATACTACCTAATGACTGACACTACTGAGGGCTAAATAAAGGGAGAGTAATCAGGGTGATGATGAAGTCCAGGTGTGCATAAAGATGGGGAGCAGGTGTGCGCAATGATGGTTGCCAGGTGTGCGTAATGTGGGTTGCCACGACCTGTGGTTAGTGGACCGGCGATGTTGATCGCCAGAGGGAGGGAGGGAGCAGGAGTAGGCGTGACATGACATGACATGACATGTTATAAGGATGTTGTGTCATGTTCCCTTGGAGGTCTTTGTCACTTGATGAACCCAGGTGTTCCAAACCATTATAGGTAAAGTAATTCAATTGTACTGGTGTTTTAAAGTAAGTGGGATGCTGTTCAGCTAAAATAGTGTGAAAATCTTTAATTAATCACAATATGATTACATTTGGCAGGATCACTTAGTACTGACTTTTCAATATGACTCCACCTGGGAGTGAAGCCCCAGATTTGGAGCTTATCTTTTTGACGTCCCCTTCACATTCATTACCTATAAAGGAAAAGGGATACCTAGTCAGTTCCACAACTGAATGCATTCAACTGAAATGTGTCTTCTGCATTTAACCCAACCCCTCTGAACCAGAATTATTCTGTTTTAATGTTACTCCTGAATCACTAAGATAAATATATTTGTTTTTCTTCAGTGTATTTTTAACAGACCTGAGATTTACTTTGAAGTGCAAAGTGTAGGAATAGGCCTACAGACGAAATCAGTCATTGATACAGACATAGTAGTGTAGCAGGATGATCAGAATGCCATGAACCAAGAGGTTGTGAGTTCAAATCCCAGGGGAGGACATGTTAAATAAAAATCACTTTGTGAATAAACATACTCACTGTGTCAAATACACTACATATACAAAAGTATGTGGACACCCCTTCAAATGATTGGATTTGGCTATTTCAGGAAGGGCATTTCCTTTCCAACAAGTCAATTTGTCAATTTCTGCCTTGCTAGAGCTGCCCCGGTCAACTGTAAGTGCTGTTATTGTGAAGTGGAAACGCCTAGGAGCAACAACGGCTCAGCCATGAAGTGGTAGGCCACACAAGCTCACAGAACGGGACCGCTGAAGTGTGTAAAAATCGCCTGTCCTCGGTTGTAACACTCACTACCGAGTTCCAAACTGCCTCTAGAAGCAACGTCAGCAAAATAGCTGTTTGTCGGGAGCTTCATGAAATGGGTTTCCATTTGCAGAGCAGCCGTACGCAAGCCTAAGATCGACCAAGCGTCGGCAGGAGTGGTGTAAAGCTTGCCATCAATGGACTCTGGAGCAGTGGAAACGTGTGGTTTGGAGTGATGAATCACGCTTCACCATCTGTCAGTTCGACTAATCTGTGTTTGCCGGATGCCAGGAGAACGCTACCTGCCCCAATGTGCCAACTAGTACATTTTGGTGGAGGAGGAATAACGGTCCGAGGCTGTTCGTCATGGTTTGGGCTAGGCCTCTTAGTTCCAGTGAAGGGAAATCTTAACGCTACAGCATACAATGACATTCTAGACAATTCTGTGCTTCCGACTTTTTAGGCAACAGTTTGCGGAAGGCCCTTTCCTGTTTCAACATGACAATGCCCCTGTGCACAAAGCGAGGTCCATACAGAAATGGTTTGTCGAGATTGGTGTGGAAGAATTTGACTGGCCTGGACAGAACTTCAACCCCATCGAACAACGTGGGGTTGAATTGGAATGCCGACTGAGAGCCAGGCCTAATCGGCCAACAACATTGCCTTGACCTCACTAATGGTCTTGTGGCTAAATGGAAGTCCCTCCAGCAATATTCCAACATCTAGTGGAAAGCCTTCCCAGAAGAGTGGAGGCTGTTAAAGCAGCAAAGGAGGGACAACTCCATATTAATTGCCATGATTTTGAAATTAGATGTTTGACGAGCTGTTGTCCACATACTTTTGGTCATGTAGTGTATGTATGTTGAAAACACTGTATGTTAAAAGCAATGTGTGTGGGTGTCCCTCGCATTGCCAAATGACAAAGAGCTGTGACTGGATCAGTGGTTCACCAATCAGGGCCTTGATGGGCTTGGTGATGTGTAATGAAACAAGGGTGTGTGTGCCCTGGGTTAAACATATTATGCTGTTTTTTGGGAGAATGTTTTTTTTTGTGACCATCAGGTGACATCCCCGGGACAAACCGGGAACTAGACAAAAACCTCCAAGGGACCATGAAACCATCCCAAGATCGTCCTAAAAACATCCTCGGTGACGTCCCCGGGACCAACTGAGAACTAGCCAAAACCTCTAGGGGACCATGACACAACGTCCTGGCAACTTTAAGCCAACAACTCACTATTGTTTGCAGGGTATCTATCTCAGTTATCCTACAGGTCAGTTTTACACAACCGTCTGGGTGTTATGTGGAGTTGGTCATCCATTCCATGATAAGCTATGTAGGAGAAGCCAGGCAGAGGCTCCCCCAGTGTTTTTGTCCTTCTGACCACCCAGCCCAGTGTGCCCCAGCACAGCCCCACCTCCCTTCCTGCAGCTCCCACAGGGGCCCTAATGGATGATTTGGAGGTACCCCTGGAAATACCCATGGCAGAATACATTTTCCCCTGCTAAGAGGGGATCAAGAGGAGCACTCCCCACTAACGTCCATGCCTACAAATCATTGTGATGACTGTGCCTGTGAACTCCTCCTCATGTTCTATCATGCTTAATTTTGGCATGGTTTTCTAAGTGTATGTGCATGCATGTGTGACTGTGTGTGTGTGCGTTTTTGGTTTTACTATCCTTGTGGGGACAAGAAGTCCTGGGGACATTTCTCTGGTCCCCACAAGGTGAAGGGATATTTTAGGTTTAGGGTTACATTTAGGGTTTGAATTAGGGTTAGGGTTAGGTTTAGGGGTTTGGGGTTAAGGTTAGATTAATGGTTGGGGTTAGGTTTTGTTTGGTCCACACAAGGATAGTAAAACAAGCATGTGTGACTGTGTGTGCACGTGCATGTGTTTGTGTGTGGTGAAAACCTTCCGAACATATTCATCTTTCAGTCCCATGTCTCTCACACTGCCAGCCCGCAGCATAGCAATCTCCCTCCAGACCTGGGGGACTCCAGTCACACATGACTACTATCTGATAACGTGATGAAAAGCCTGCTGTGAGCCACATTCAGCATTCCATAACTCACCCGTGCGTATAGTCTACAGAACAGAGCAAGGTGCTGAAAACAAGGTGCTCATGGTTGAACATTCCTGCATGCCTGTATTAAGCCTAATCCATTCATTACTATATTGTTATGTTCCGTTTCTGTTCTGATGTGGCCTATCTATTTTTGTTGTAGAAAAGTATTATTCTGTACAAATAATCTAATGAATGTATGAAGGTAAATCCTGAATCTGAGATTACAAGAAAATGCAATTTACCTGAAAACATGTCCCTCCCACTAGAACGTTCAAATGAAAGCTATTTGATATAGATCATGCTACTTTTGTAACAATATCTAGAAGTCCATATTCTCTGTTGAACTAAATGCTCAGAGAAAACAGGTAGCATGAATGTTCCAGACATTGGTGAAAAGAGGGCAGCATCTCTTTTTAAACAGCTCAGTATGACATGTTGAGGCAAACAGTAGGAAACACAGCCAGACCTGTGGAGAGGAGGAAGAGCATTTCAAAGCAGACTGAATGACTTGCGTCCAGAATTGCATATAAGGCCCTCCATTCGGCAAATCGGACCACGATTCCATCTTGATCCTCCCCTCCTATAGGCAGAAACTCAAACAGGAAGCACCCGTGGTGAGGACTATTCAACGCTGGTCTGACCAATCGGAATCCATGCTTCAAGATTGGGATATGTTCAGAGTACCTTCAGAAAATAATATCGACACATATACCGATACGGTGAATCAGTTTATCAGGAAGTGCATAGGAGATGTTGTACCCACTGTGACTATTAAAACCTACCCCAACCAGAAACAGTGGATAGATGGGAGCATTCCTGCAAAACTGAAAGCGCGAACCACCACATTTAACCAGGGCAAGTAGACTGGGAATATGGAAGAATACAAACAGTGTAGTTATTCCCTCTGCAAAGCAATCAAGCAGGCTAAACGTCGGTATAGAGACAAAGTTAAGTCCCAATTCAATGGCTCAGACACGAAACGTACGTGGCAGGGTCTACAGACAATCACGGATTATAAAAGAAAAACCAGCCACGTTGCAGACACCGATGTCTTGCTTCCGGACAGCCTGAACAGCTTCTTCATTTGCTTTGAGGATAATACAGTGCCACTGACGCGGCCCGCTATCAAGGACTGTGGGCTCTCCTTCTCCATGGCCAACGTGAGTAAGACATTTAAGCATGTTAACCCTTGCAAGGCTGCCGGCCCAGATGGTATCCCTAGCCGCGTCCTCAGAGCCTGCGCAGACCAGCTGGCTGGTGTGTTCACAGATATATTCAATCTCTCCCTATCACAGTCTGTTGTCCCCACATGCTTCAAGATGGACACAATTGTCCCGGTACCTAAGAAAGCAAAGGTAATTGAACTAAACGACTATCGCCCCATAGCACTCACCTCTGTCATCATGAAGTGCTTTGAGAGAGTAGTCAAGGATCATATCACCTCCACCTTACCTGCCACCCTAGACCCACTTCAATTTGCTTACCTCCCCAATAGATCCACAGACGATCCATACCGCACACTGCCCTGTCCCATCTGGACAAGAGGCATACCTATGTAAGAATGCTGTTCATTGACTATAGCTCAGCATTTAACACCATAGTACCCTCCAAGCTCATCATCAAGCTCGAGGCCCTGGGTCTTAACCCCGCCCTATGCAACTTGGTCCTGGACTTCCTGATGAGTCGCCCCCAGGTGGTGAAGGTAGGAAATAACAGCTCCTCTTCGCTGATCCTCAACACTGGGGCCCCACAAGGGTGCGTGCTCAGCCCCCTCCTGTACACCCTGTTCACACATGACTGCGTGGCCAAGCACGCCTCCAACTCAATCATCAAGTTTGCAGACGACACAACAGTAGTAGGCTTGATTACCAACAACGATGAGACAGCCTACCGGGAGGAGGTTTACCGAGGGCAGACTACCGGGGGCAGACTACCTGCCCAAAAAGACACCTACAGCACCTGATGTCACAGGAAGGCCAAAAAGATAATCAAGGACAACAACCACCCGAGTCACTGCCTGTTCACCCCGCTACCATCCAGAAGACGAGGTCAGTACAGGTGCATCAAAGCTGGGACCGAGAGACTGAAAAACATAGACATAGATTAGGAATCACTGGCCTCTTTTAGAAATGGATCACTAGCCACTTTAATAATGTTCCGTATCTAGCATTACTCATCTCATATGTATAAACTGCACTCCACACTATTCTACGGTATCTTAGTCACTTTTAAATTGTGTTTACATATTGCATCCCCCATTTCATATGTATATACTGTAGTGCATTCTATACTACACCACTGACTGTTAAACAGCCATCTCCAGCACATCAGAGGCTGCTGCCTATAGACATAGATTATGAATCACTGGCCACTTTAAGGAAATGAAACACTAGCCACTTTAATAATGTCTCCGTATCTTGCATTACTCATCTCATATGTGTAAACTGTACTCTATACTATTCTACGGTATCTTAGTCACTTTAATTGTTTGTAAATATTGCATCAGCCATCTCATATGTATATACTGTACTCTATACTATGCCATTGTATCTTAGTCCAATGCCGCTCTGACATATGTATATATATTCTTAATCCATTCCTTACTTAGATTTATGTGTATTTTGGGTATATGTTGTGAAACTGTTAGATATTACTGCACTGGCTAGAAGCACAAGCATTTCGCTACACCCGCAATATCATCTGCTAAACACGTGTATGTGACCAATAAAATTTGATTTGATTTGGGGGCGTAAAAAAGTATCTTGAGCCCATGTGCTGAGAGAGGAACTAGAAAGTGAAATGAGATGAAGAGGTGGAGAGACAGGAGGAGAGGAACAATGCGGAGAGGAGATTAGAGGTCCTTGCCAGTGCTACCACTACTGTACAAATCATCCTTACACCATAAGGTACTGCACAAAAGACCTGACAAACTAACAAGACCACAGTAGAGTGGAGTGCGCTTTTGTACAAAGTGAAACATCTAGGCTGGAAAACTAGGGGAGAACTGTAGCTCAATTGGTAGAGCATGGTGCTTGTAATGCCAGAGTAGTGTGTTTGATTCTTGGGACCACCTGTGCTTAAAATGCATGCATGACTTTAAGTTGCTTTAGATAAAAATGTATGCTAAATAGATTATATATTATAATCTCAGCTGAACAATGTGTTTAATTAAAAATGTCAGCTTCTGCAGGACAAACAACCCCTATCTTGTCTCCACTCTTCCACTATTGGAGTTGTGTTTGGCTTGATCTCAAAGTGCTGACTGAGAGGCCCAATGGCAGGCCCAGGGCCAAGTGTCGAGCGTGGAGAGAGCAAGAGAGAGCAAGCTGCGTTATCAGTGGAGGAAGGGGATAGTATCTATTACCTAAGCAGTTTATTTGACCACAATCCTCTTGTGTAGACAGACTGAGAGATTGAAGCTATTGGAAAAATGCCTTGTGACCTATGCTATTACAACACGGGTACAGAACATACTTCAGTTGTCATGTCTGTCTGGCAAACAAAACAGGGAATCGCTGCCAGGGATGTACTGTATACTCTGGCCGGTTCATCTTGAATTACTAGTAAATTGTTAGAAATACATAGACAGGGACTCAATGTTGACTGTCAAATAGTAATCTCAGTCCATTGAGTTGTTAGAGTTCAGGAAAGCCTTTGGGTGTAATGTCTGGCTGCAATTACCATTTAATGGACAATTAGCTCCCCCTGCACTGGTGTGTGTTTCATTTAGATGGACGGTTAACTGAAGTTCAGTCTTGTGGGAGATATTATGTTTGTCTGGGGAATAAAGGGGAATAAAAGTCTGTTTCCTCAGCTGTGTTTCTTTCCTTTAAGTGTGCTCTTAAAGGTAATCAAAGATGGATCAAGTGCACTGACTGACTGTGGCACTTTCTTATGGGATTGCACGGTTGCATGGCATCATTTAACTCAAACAGCCTATAAGGAGACAGTGATATGAATGTACGGCTATGCAACACTAACTTTAAACCTATTTTGTATCTCTTCACATTTATATATGATTAGTAATGGGGTGGGGTCCCAACGAGGATAAAAGGTCCTAATTTGGATCCCATCACCTTTGACCTCCTTGCAGATGATCAGATCTTCAAATTCTTCAATGTCTTGTTGGAATGGCATCTGCTATACTGTTATGAGCATGTGCCCGAATATTGTATGAACTCTCTTCTCTCTGATTTGACCATAACTTGGCACCCATTGTCAGCACAAAGGGCCATTCTTATTTCAAATTCACCAACACCTCTGGGCATTGTGTGTTTAGAAATGACCATGCCTGGTTTCTTAGAAAAGTAATTATGACAAGAAACTGTTCATCCAAAACTGACCCATTACTAAACTGTTAGTAAATCTACATAATCACTAGACTTGCAGCTGACTACATCAGTCATCAGTAGCATGCAATAACAACCAATCTGTGACAAATGAGGAATGAATGAAGGATAGCACTGAGCTTTGCCCTAATAGGACCTGAGCAGAGCCCTGAACAGGGCATGCAATGCAGTGATGGGTTTAGGGCTCCAAGGCTACCTGGATCTGGGTTCACGTTGGGTTAATGGAGGGCTTTGCTCTGCAGCCCATTCATCAGCTGTCTGTCTGCTCTGGGCTCCCACAGCCTCTAATTCTCCTCACTGATTCTGACTCGGACCAGTCTGTCACATACACATACAGCCCAGTAACCAAGACCAATCAGTAGAGGTTAGAGAGGGGGATCCTTTCACGAACTCAGTCCACTAAAGTTCACGAAAATGGTCCGCTCCTACATACAGTGAGTCACATGGCCGTGGCTTGCTATATAAAGCAGGCAGACAAGCATCGCAGCATTCAATTACTGTTCGATTGAACGTTCGATTTGAGCAAATGGAGTGACCTAAGCAACTTTGAGCGTCGGTGCCAGGCGTTCCAGTATCTCAGAAACAGACGGCCTCTTGGGATTTTCACACACAACAGTGTCTAGGGTTTACTGAGAATGGTGCGGCAAACAAAACACATCCAGCCAGCGGCGGTCCTGTGGGCAGCTGGTTGATGAGAGGACGAAGGAGAATGGCAAGAATCGTGCAAGCAAATAGGTGGGCCACAAACAGGCAAATAACGGTGCAATACAACAGTGGTGCGCAGAACGCCATCTCGGAACGCACAACTCGTCGGTGCTTGTCACGGATGAGCTATTTCATCAGACGACCACACCGTGTTCCACTCCTATCAGCTAAAAACAAGGAGAAGCGGCTCCAGTGGGCATGCGATCACCAACACCGGACATTTGAAGAGTGGAAAAACATTACCTGATCCGACGAATCCCTGTTCCTGTTGTGTCATGCTGATGGCAGAGTCAGGCTTCGGCGTAAGCAGCATGAGTTCATGGCCCTATCCTGCCTGGTGTCAGCAGTACAGGTTGGTGGTGTAATGGTGTGGGGAATGTTTTCCTGGCACACATTAGGTCCCTTGATTCCAATTCACCAGCATTTCCATGCGGCAAATAATTCAGGCTGTTCTGGAGGCAGGGGGGGGGTCCGACCCCGGTACCAGATGGGTGTACCTAATAAACTGTTAACTGAGTGTATTACGAGGATGTTTTGAATATCAGTGATGTTCTACTTTAGTCACTTTGAACATTAATTTGTTCTCATTTATGTCAGCCAGAATGAATCCTATGTCAGATAACAGACAGAGCAAAGCCATGCTGTGCATAAATGCTCTGAGATTAATAAATGCCAACTGGCATATTATTTTCAAAAACGTCGCCACACTTAAAGGACAGACAGTGACAGTCTGAAAGCCATATATCATGTCTGGGTCAGTGATGTCTGACACCTGTTGTACATAACAGATCATATTAACACAGTATTTTTAGACAGTAACAAAAATGCTGATCTCAGCTGATGTCAGGCCTCTCTCAGACCCAACATCCAAACGCTAGGATCAAAATGTAAACTCACTGCGCCCCAATCATTCTAGCAACATTCCTTAAATCAACCATTTTAGAGATGTTTCCATAAGACACTGCACGTCTTAAAAGGGTGTACAAAAAATGAGGAACACCTGCTCTTTCTATGACATAGACTGACCATGTGAATCCAGGTGAAAGCTATGATCACTTATTGATGTCACTTGTTAAATCCACTTTAATCAGTGTAGATCAAGGGGAGGAGACAGATTAAAGAAGGATTTTTAAGCCTTGAGACAATTGAGACATAGATTGTGTATGTGTGCCATTCAGAGGGTGAATTGGCAAGATAAAAGATTTAAGTTCCTTTGAACAGGAGAATGCATCACTAATTGTTCTTCAGTCAGAATAATTAGTGATGCATTTTCCCACATTTCACTATGACAACTTGGTTCTCTAGAAAACCTGTCCTGTTCAGCAACACAATTCTTTTCAACTGAAACCTTTTTATATGTAGCCTACTGGCACATGACAATATCCCGATTTTAAAGTTTATTATTAATATCATGAATTGTGCATCCTATTTATAGGGCTAACTGTAACTACTTCTAGACTTCCAAAGATCCAATAAACCATTGGATGAATGATAGTACATGTACTGTAGCTTCATATTGAAATGATGGAGTCCTTTCTGCAAATCAGATAAACCCAAGCTCACTCCGAATTTACTTTCAAATCCATCTTGTGTAACAAAAGTTGAGGGGTTACTTTAAACTATTCAATGTTATTTAGGTAGTCTACGCACATTAGTATGGAAGCTGATCAATCCCTAAATGTGTTGACATGATAGCTCAGCTGAAACAAAGATAGCTTATTCCAGTACTAAGCAGGGTACATCTGGATGGCAGTCTTGTTCTCACTGAAGTGCATTAACCCATATATACCAGTAGGAGTCACTGTTCGTGCAGAAATTGTTGGACTGTGGCTTGTGAGAGAAATTACAAGATTATGTTATTATACTGTTATTGCATCAGAATAAGGGGTTGTTAGAACACTCATCTGTGTGTGTATTCTACTGAGGATGGGCCTCTGGGAGATTTAACACTGACAGAAGATTTACAGTGAGGGAAAAAAGTATTTGATCCCCTGCTGATTTTGTACGTTTGCCCACTGACAAAGAAAAGATCAGTCTATAATTTTAATGGTAGGTTTATTTGAACAGTGAGAGACAGAATAACAACAAAAGAAATCCAGAAAATCACATGTGAAAAATGTTAGGGAAATAAGTATTTGACCCCTCTGCAAAACATGACTTAGTTCTTGGTGGCAAAACCCTTGTTGGCATTCACAGAGGTCAGACGTTTCTTGTAGTTGGCTACCAGGTTTGCACACATCTCCGGTTGGATTTTGTCCCAATCCTCTTTGCAGATCTTCTCCAAGTCATTAAGGTTTCGAGGCTGACGTTTGGCAACTCGAACCTTCAGCTCCCTCCACAGATATTCTATGGGATTAAGGTCTGGAGACTGGCTAGGCCACTCCAGGACCTTAATGTGCTTCTTCTTGAGCCACTCCTTTGTTGCCTTGGCCGTGTGTTTTGGGCCTGTCATGCTGGAATACCCATCCATGACCCATTTTCAATGCCCTGGCTGAGGGAAGGAGGTTCTCACCCAAGATTTGACGGTACATGGCCCTGTCCATCGTCCCTTTGATGCGGTGAAGTTGTCCTGTCCCCTTAGCAGAAAAACACCCCCAAAGCATAATGTTTCCACCTCCATGTTTGACGGTGGGGATGGTGTTCTTGGGGTCATAGGCAGCATTCCTCCTCCTCCAAACACGGCGAGTTGAGTTGATGCCAAAGAGCTCCATTTTGGTCTCATCTGACCACAACACTTTCACCCAGTTGTCCTCTGAATCATTCAGATGTTCATTGGCAAACTTCAGACAGACATGTATATGTGCTTTCTTAAGCAGGGGGACCTTGCAGGCACTGCAGGATTTCAGTCCTTCACGGCGTAGTGTGTTACCAATTGTTTTCTTGGTGACTATGGTCCCAGCTGTCTTGAGATCACTGACAAGATCCTCCCGTGTAGTTCTGGGCTGATTCCTCACCGTTCTCATGATCATTGCAACTCCACGAGGTGAAATCTTGCATGGAGCCCCAGGCCGAGGGAGATTGACAGTTCTTTTGTGTTTCTTCCATTTGCGAATAATCACACCAACTGTTGTCACCTTCTCACCAAGCTGCCAAGATTGTAGGTCTACAATCTTGTCCCTGACATCCTTGGAGAGCTCTTTGGTCTTGGCCGTGGTGGAGAGTTTGGAATCTGATTGATTGATTGCTTCTGTGGACAGGTGTCTTTTATACAGGTAACAAACTGAGATTAGGAGCACTCCCTTTAAGAGTGTGCTCCTAATCTCAGTTTGTTACCTGTATAAAAGACACCTGGGAGCCAGAATTCTTTCTGATTGAGAGGGGGTCAAATACTTATTTCCCTCATTAAAATACAAATCAATTTATAACATTTTTCACATGCGTTTTTCTGGATTTTTTTGTTGTTATTCTGTATCTCACTGTTCAAATACACCTACCATTAAAATTATAGACTGATAATTTCTTTGTCAGTGGGCAAATGTACAAAATCAGCAGGGGATCAAATACTTTTTTTCCCTCACTGTAAGTTGATGTTTTACCTTAATTTCAATGTTGTAGCCAAAATGAAATGTTATGTGGTATATTCAGAAAAACTCAACTTGGTCTCAGAGCATTTCGTATTATTCTTTAAGACACTCCATTTAGTATGATGTGTTACGTTTGGCATGGTTACAAAAGACAGATGTTAGCTACCCCTTCCCCTAACCTTAACCATTTTAGCTAACCCTTCCCCTAACCCTAACTTTAACCCTTTAATCTAACTCCTAAACTTAACCCTAACCTTAACCCTAACCCCTAGCCTAGCTAACGTTAGCGAGCTAGATAACATTTGCCATCTAGCTACAATTCATAACATATAATAGGAATTGTCATTTGTAACATATCGTACTAAATAGAGTATCTCAGATTTACGTACAGAATGATAGGAAATGCTCTGAGATCAGGTTGGGCAACAAGGCAGCCAGGTCACAATAGTACAATTTATGTCATTGCTTTCTGCCTAAACGGATTTGTGAAAAATTATAAATTGCTGAATTCAAGGTTGAATATTTGGAATTTTACGTTTCCCAATGAGCTAGCTAATGATGCCAAGGAAAGAGTGTTAACTGCAACAGATCTCCCTTAATCTCCAACAGACCAGCCCGTCTGACTCTGCCAGCCTAAATCCATTCAGCAACTCAGCTCAGCCAACTGTTGTTTTTGGATATTCTCGGCCCGCACCTTCGGTCCGTAATTGAAAAGACACTGCAGCTCTTAGTAGAGCTCTGACTAGTCTTTGAAAAGCCAGGTCGCTGACGTCAGGATCGAGACCCTGAGACGATATAATTCAGGTTAGGGAGGGTTTAAGTTAACACACCCACACAAACCAGGGGCCCTAGGGAGGGGGCTGGCTTTGGAGGTCAGTTGAAACTAAAGTAAGGATATAGTCAAGTCAACTGGAAATAATAGAGTGGAATGCTTCAGAATATTTATGCTCTTTTACACATGAGCAAGGTTAATGAATCTAAACACTGTCTCGAGTTCCTGACACATGCTTAAAATTCACACAGGTGACCAAGGACATAGTGAGCATGTATTCATTCTTAGCCACAGTATATGACATTTTGTAGAATACAGCAGAACTGTAATTATCTGGCCTACTCAAACATTTAGTAATCAGCTCACCAAATAGGCCACCTAAGCAGCCAGGCATGATAACTCATAGAAGATGACATTGGGACAGCTGGATGGCTAAAGCCAAATACTGTAAAGTTTTACCTGCAACTCCCATTACACTACTTAACCAAGCATAACAGTGTCATAATCAACATAGGCCTGGCCTACAGTAAATTCAAAAATTGTGAAAACATTTTTACTCCAGCCACCACTGCTGGTTTCCAAACGGAGTAACTTAAAAATGTCTAACACAGATAGCCCTGCCAAACGTGTTATATATTTATTCTGACTCAATCTGACAATCCCTCAGAGAATTGAGCTCATTCATGTTTTCACCGAACATACAGTTTCTATAGTAATCTCAGCCATAGTTCCACCAAGTGCCCCTGGCCTGGCCTATATAATGCTGTCCAGACATCCAGTAAGCAGGCAGATGTTATTTTCCCCTGGACACATAGTTATGGTTATCAAACCAGGATAACATTCATTACTTTATTCAGGCCTCAGTAGTCTGGCTTTGGAGCGGTGCCCCTCAGACCCAGACAGCACAAAGCCTTTGATCTGTACATAATGACACAATATGGGAACAGAGAGCAAACAGATCAGGTTCCTGTCCAGGCCAGTTGATTATACTATTAAAACATTAACGTACACACCGTACTACACATAGTTGATCATTGGAACTACTTTGTTCCGCTGTCACAGATCAAACCTTTAATAACAGAAGAGATTAGAAATACATATTAGTAATGGTGCCGGTGGAGATGGCTGCCGTTTTAACCAATTGTACTATTTGGTTTTTCGCGTTGTTTGTAACTTATTTTGTACATAATGTTTCTGTCACCGTCTCTTATGACTGAAAAGAGATTCTAGATATCAAAACAGCGATTACTCACCTCGAACTGGACAAAGATTTTTTCTTTAACAAGTCGGACGCAAAGGATTTACTCCAGATACCGGACCAGGCCCAAATCTCCGTCATTCGCAGGTAGAAAATACGCCAATACAGGGGACGTGGGTCTGGGTGTCTTGTTATAATTCGTCGACGAGTGGGTAACCCGCCTCTACCATCTGTCCTATTGGCCAACGTGCAATCATTGGAGAATGAACTGGATGAGCTCCGTTCAAGACTATCTTACCAACGGGACATTAAAAACTGTATTGTCTTATGTTTCACCGAGTCATGGCTGAACAACAATATGGATAATATACAGTTGTCTGTTTTTTCCGTACATCGGCAAGACAGAATAGCTGTTATTGTCAAGAGCTTCAAGTTTCTTGGTGTGGTTGGGGAAATTCTTACACAGGGACACTCAAAGCCAATCTTAAAACCATTGTTTATTAAACAAACAATCTCAAATTTGGACTCATCAGACCAAAGGACAGATTTCCACCGGTCTAATGCCCATTGCTTGTGTTTCTTGGCCCAAGCAAGTCTCTTCTTCTTATTGGTGTCCTTTAGTAGTGGTTTCTTTGCAGCAAGTCTCCTCTGAACAGTTAATGTTGAGATGTGTCTGTTACTTGAACTCTGTGAAGCATTTATTTGGGCTTCCATTTCTGAGGTGCAGTTAACTCTAATGAACGTATCCTTTGCAGCAGAGGTAACTCTGGGTCTTCCTTTCCTGTGGTGGTCCTCATGAGAGAGTTTCATCATAGAGCTTTGATATCACGGAAGGTCAGTCCTTGCATCCATAGCTCTGTCTATGAATCTGAGTGTCAAGACTCAGGAGAAGACCCAGATGCAGACAGTTTCGAAGTAACAACAGTTTATTACAAAAACAGGGGGTTAGGCAAACGACAGGTCAAGGGCAGGCAGAGGTCAGTAGTCTAGAGCAGTTTGAAATGTACAGAATGACAGGCAGGCTCAGGATCAGGGCAGGCAGAGGTCAGTAATCCAGGGTGGTGTGGCAAGGTACAGAATGACATGCAGGCTCAGGGCAGGCAGAATGGTCAAAAACCAGGAAAGCTAGAAAACGACAGAAAGGAGTATGGGGAAAAACAAAACTAACTGGCAACAGACAAACAGAGAACACAGGTATAAATACACTGGGGATAATGAGGAAGATGGGCGTCACCTGGAGGGGGGTGGAGACAAGCACAAAGACAGGTGAAACAGATCAGGGTGTGACACTGAGTGTGGTTACATTTCTCCAGGCCCATCCCTCTGCTTTTTACCAAAACAGAGGCAGGGCGACGGTTTGTAATTGTTTAATCTGTGGATTTGTCCTTCAAACAGCTGCATATTATCAAGATATCAAAGTGTCACCAACAAAAAGGTAAACAATAGGTTTATTCCATGAGCGCAGCATTTATTTTTCAACTCGATTCAATGAGCCCAATCAGTCCTCCATGACAACAAAATCATAAACAAAAGAGTAGGGCTGGCTAATAAGTCCTTAGTTTTGGGCTCATGGCAGTTAAGCCACTGTTCCCCGGGCACCGAAGATGTGGATGCCGATTAATACATGCTTTGGTAGGAGTGTTAGGTCAGTAACCGAAAGGTTGCTGGATTGAATCTCCGAGCTGACAAGGTAAAAATATGTTGTTCTGCCCCTGAGCAAGGCAGTTAAGCCACTGTTTCCCGGGCGGCGAAGACGTGGATGTTGATTAAGGCAGCCCTCAGAGGGGCAGGGTTTAATGCGGAAGACACATTTCAGTTGAATGCATTCAGTTGTGCAACTGACTAGGTATCCCCCTTTCCCTTGATTGTGGTGAAAATGTAGTTGACTAAAACTGACCAACAGCTGCTCCAAGTGGTTGGGTATGGTATTACTGCATGGTGAATATCAATGTCAAAACTGGTGTACAGAAATAGGGGCTACTACTTCATAATATGACATATGATAACTGTCCACAGAATGTTTATTCTATCAATAAATTGTTGGAGAGATTCTTTCTTCAGACACCTGTTGAGACAACACATTTGCAAGACCAAATTCATGTAAAACGTTTGAAGTCTCTGGAAAATTATAGAGAAATTATGGAGAAATAAAATCAAAGAAGGTGTGTGATACATTGATGACCTCGACCTTACCTTTCCTAACGATGTACGAGCCCATATCCTTTAGAATATCTTCAATAGCGGCTCCATGATAGTAAATAGCCTATGATAAATTCAACAATTTTATGGGAGATAACATAGCTCTTGTTACGTTTTATACACAACAGCAATGACAACAAAAATAACAAAACATAATTAATTAGAATATCTATGTTAGGTTGTCAACTTACTTTCATATAATCGCATGATTAAAAATGTTCCTTTGTCGGTAAAATGCTGTCTTGTTTTAGGCAGCCTCGAGACAGTAGATGCTTCAATTGTTTCCCGCAACTTGAGAATCACCGGGATGTTCCACCTTGTGTATTTTGGGGAATGTCTCCACCCACTGTAGGTTGCAGACCAATAACATTGTGCCATTGACAACTTATTGCACAGCAGACACCTTCACCCATCCTAATAAGCCAAACACCTCTCTTATACTGTCACTGGACATCAACTGTCCTCTTATTCAATAAACTAATCATTTTACTGCTATTATAAATATTGAGGCCTGTTTGTTTCATATTTTTTATTAATCAAGGAACTTGGCTTCATACAAAATGTAAATGTAGAAACAACTGCAGAATTCAAAGTCTGGCCAATAAACATAAATCAGGCAACAAAAACTCAGACCCAAATAAGGAATGTTCCAGCTCTGTTGCATGGCTGGAACTATCATCATTGTTCAATACTATTTTTATATAAAGTAATTTTTTCCAACAAACCCCACAGTTTATATATCTATATATCAAAGATCAATAAAAATGAACAAGAAATTAATACATGGTATCAAAAAAAGTACTACGATTTTTACATGCACATACATTATCAGAACATGCAAACATTATTTCTCCAGAAAACAGCCACATGTACACTGCAGTTGGTATGCAGAGAGAGAAATAGGAACAGTTCAATGTTTGGCAACCAACTGTTAGAGACTTTGGCGTGGATTTGTTTCTTTTGAAATAGTACAGAGGCCGTAGAGATGAAGGAAGAGACTGATAGTATAAGTTTAAGTTTTTACCCACTACGGCAACATGTCAAGGGGAAATAATTGAAGGTACCTGTACAAGAATGTGGATCATTTTTACCATTACAATTTATTCAATGTTTATGAACACCCTCCTCTGGACTGACCCCCTCTTAGGTGACCTAACATGGAACAGATAACCATTAGTATGACATTGTTTACTTAGTTTTTAAGACACAGGTTTTCCTTTTGACATCGTCAACATGGGTAAATTGTATGCATGCAAATATATAAAGTTGCTGTATTTCTAAATATTCTCTTCATTTCTGCTTCACTCAGAATTGTAAAATACATGTTTTATACATGTATGAAAACTTTTTATAAAGATTTGGTCACAATCATGCTGTAGTATGAATCTGGAGATCTCAGCATGTAAAGCTACAATATGGATGAAGTATATGACCGTAGTGTCCTTGTTGCATAGCCCTACTTTCTCTGTCATCAAAACCCTGCTTCTGGGAAATATGCAGTACAGAACCCTGATGAGTGTGCAGACATTGCAACACCTGACCCCACCTACTGCATCTCCAATACTATCAGTAATTGAGCAACACTTTCACTGGAGTAGAGCATCCTTTAAACAGCATACCCTGCCATATTCCACCACCAATGTAGAATAGAAAAGAACCAAAACTCTTCCAAGCACTAGATCATCCATCCCAGGGAAACACATTTGTTTATTATATTGTATTAATATCCATATAGATTATCTGAAGCTTTTTAGCAGACGGGAACCTTCATCATCAGCGGTTACCATGGCTGGGTAGATAGAACGATAGAAAGTGTGAACCATATTTATGCTATATCTGCTATATCTGACGGGCTAAAACCTTAACATAGAGGGGTCTGAGCCAATGGGGAGACACAGGGGGGTCCAGTGTGCTGGTGCCAGGGGCTCGACTCAGCATATACACTCATTAGGGATCTGCATCTATCTCTGCTTCTCAAGCACATCCATCCAAAAAGTGCACACTGTTTGTTTCTCATCAGATTCTGTATGTTCTATACTAACTCTGCAGTTATAGCATTGAAACAGAAGGCAATCTTTCCTCGCCAGGAAAGTAACTATACACTACTACATCTTCATAACAGTTGTGGACCAGGTTTATGATTTAAACATGCAGTGTTACTCTGATTACGTCTTCCTAACTGGAATGATATGCTACTAATGCAGATTTCATGTTTGTTAAGTGTTCATACTATGATTTTGCCCCAACTTTCGTTGTCCCCACTCAAATTGATGAAATATATTTACCAAAAAGAAAACCATACAAGAAAATGATCAGCAACCATAGGTTAATTAATAGTTTACATTCAAAAGCATTTCTTTTTCTTAAATAAAAGTTGTTGTTTCTCAGATAAGGCTTTCTGTACATCTTGCTCTCCTGCAGAACCACCAAATAACTACTTAAGTGTTGATGCTTTACAAAACCGGTTGACTTTGCATCTTTACTACAGTATGTCTAAATGGATAGGCACTTTGTTTTAAACATCTGAAGCAGACAGTCTGTAAGAAACATTACACCTGAAATGATGGCAAACGTGAAGCAATTTACATAAACAAAGTTGTTTTTACAAAATATGCACACAATGAAAAGATAACATCTACAATAGTTGTATATAAAACAAATCACATTTCATTTCCTCTCCTCATTTCTCTGAAGTAGTAGTAGTGAAGTTTGCAACGGTAAACAGTAACAAATCAACAATCACTGTCTGTAATGACAACATCGATCCCTCTATTCTATCAGGCTGTATCTTCTGACAGAAAGGGAATGTCACAGAAAGGGCTAGGCTACTGTAAATCCCTTTATATCATGGAATGGTAAGAGTCCCAAAACAAAGTAGAATAGCTGTTGTGCAGTTTACCTTCAAGTGCCTTTCTTAGGGAAGTTTGAATACATCTCTCGGACTATTTCCTTATCCCGTGTTGTTACAGATACTAAACAATACATAGGTATCACCCTGCTCATCACAGAGACAGCAAAGAGGCCTGCTGCTCGCCCATCTCTATAGTGTTTAGCTGTAGTAGAGTTTCTTATGTCACTATTTGGGTCACTATCAAGACTAGGTAAAACATTTTTTAAGTTGGATATTCTCAAAATAATTAAGTTTGAAAAATCAAAGCAAAAGTGCCCTCAATTAAACATGCCACTGTCTTCAAGACAAAGTCGGATCAAACTCAATTACCAACAATTCACCAAATCCACATCCAATTTCAATTTCATCCAGTTCCTAAAAAATGGTGCTGCTTTGTTCACATTCAAATGAATCCCAACCCTTCCTTGGCTCCCATTAGCATTACATACAGCAACAGTGTAAACTAAATCCTTCAAAAAAAGATGATAAAACTCATCACAATTCCTAAAAAAATGCAATAAAAACATCTGTTCAAAGCCATGCTAGCACCATTCATCCTCATCTGCCTCGTGGTAGTACCTGGGTGCCCTGGCGCCAGAGCCAGACCCCGGGCTGGCGTTGCCAATACCACCAAAGGTTAAGTGGTATCCGTTGGGCACCGCATGGCTCTGCTGGGGTGGCGGAGGCAGGTGTAGGTGCCCCGGCCCCATCTGAGGCATTGCGGTCCGAGGGGAGCGTGCTCTGGCAGCATAGGGGCTCAGCAGCTCGTCCCGGAGGCTGCAGTACAGACTGCCCTGGCCCTGGGCTTCCCTGTGACTGTAGCCCAGGAAGGGCTCGGAGCTGATGCGGGTGACGGGGGAAGGGATGTGGGAGGAGCCACTGTGCAGCAGGGCGTTGTGCTCGGACAGCCCGCGGCTCAGCCGGCCAGGACTCAGGGTGGGCAGGCCGCTACCACACTGGGCAGACACAAAGTGCACAGGGGAGGAGTTGGCAGTCTTGTAGGCCACCCCGGGGCGGGGGGTCAGGGGGTCTGGGGTAGCTGCCTGCGTCCACGGCTGGGTGTGCTAGCCCCTGAGGTCATCATCACTGGGCTGCCTTTAACCAAACTACCCTAGATGAAAATTGGACAAAGCAATTTAAAACAATAAAAACGATGAGGTCATGGTCACCAGAAGGAAGGGAAAGACACCAACATTGGATGGAGAGGAGAGAGAGGACAGTGGGAGAGGACAGACGACACAACCAAGGAGGACAGGGCAGCAAAAGGAAGGAGAAGAAGACAGACAAAATGAACAGAAAATGGTGAATAAGAGGAAGAAGAGTGGAAAGAGAATTGAAAGGCCATGAGTGGTTGTACTAAAGGCAGAAAGAAGAGAAAGTTGAGTTTCAGCAGAGGCAGAAAGAGAAAGCAGACAGATCCTCATCAAGAGAGTTGCACAGAAAATACACTGTGCTGTACTAAATCAGACAGACATATACTTACTGATAATGTGTAGTGTGTGCATTTTTCAGATTCTCATTGTGTACCTGATTCCTTCCCATGCTCTGCTCATATCATACCAAGCCTACAGTATACCCTGCCATGTTTTGTCCTGCCGTACACATACTGTGCCCTGCCCTGCCCATATCCTTCCCTACCAATGCCCTCCCACCTGCTTGTTGATGCTGGGGTCCTGCACCTCGCTGGGGGAGGTGGCACAGCTGGCGGTGGCAGACTTGGTGGTGTGGCAGTGTTCCCTGCTGCCGTAGCGATCGCAGGAGTAGTACCGCTGCTTCTCCCCCGCTGTCGAATGGTGCTTCCTCTCATGGGAGCGGCCGCGGTCCTGCACCCTGTCTCTAGACGAGGGCTCTGCAGCCGGGTCTCCTGGTGTACCTTAGTGGGAATACACACCAGGGTTAGGGTTATGGCCAGGGTTAAGGTTGGGGTTGAGGGTAAGGGCATAATCCTAACCATAATCTTGGCATAACGCTAACTCTAACCCAAGCCTTATGTTCAAACCGGGCCTCAACCCCCTGAATTCACCTCTTCACCTCTGAAGTCCCAAATCAACCCCTGATTGCACCCAGTCTATACCTCACTCTGAAAGAGAAGATTCTTAAACACTCACAAAGGCCAGACTACTACCACACCAAAGGCCAGACTACTACCATACCAAAGGCCAGACTACTACCACACCAAAGGCCAGACTACTACCACACCAAAGGCCAGACTACTACCACACCAAAGGCCAGACTACTACCACACCAAAGGCCAGACTACTACCACACCAAAGGCCAGACTACTACCACACCAAAGGCCAGACTACTACCACACCAAAGGCTTTTCTTCCCTAAAGTTCTCCTCTCCTCAGCATTGTCCTGCTAAGACAAGTGGTGCCCATAAATTAGCAGGTCATTGGGTGTGCATGTCTGTCAGACCCTTTTATCTTTGTGATAAAGGCCAGCTGCAGAGTTCCATTCTAACACCCAGGCCTGAATGGTGCCTCCATGGCGCCCAGAGCGAATCTCTATAGACCAGCCCCAGCTGGCTGGGCTATGGTCTGCTTCTCACTCTGACTGGCAGTAAGGTAGAGATGGCTACAGATTCACACTCTAGTAACACTGGGGAACAGTGAGCTGCAGGTCCTAATGGCCAAACACCCACATTTTGTTATCAGGGTATTGGTGGTGGGCACTCATATAACATACATAACAAGACCCTCTTTTACCTCACCGATAAAGTGATCCGTAGTATTGCACATTTAAAACACGATTGGCATTGCTGGCAAAAATAATATTACCATGTGTTTCAAGAATACGATGGAGCACAATCTTTGATGTGTGTGTGTACTTGTAGTGTGTGTCATTGTGTATGCGTGTCTGTGTGTAGCGTGTGTGCACTAACCAGCGGTGCTTGGCGTCCTGTCGAGTGACCGCTGCTTCTTGTCCCTCTCTCTGCGGTGGTGGCAGCGGTGGTGGTGGTGGTGGTGAGGCCTTTCCTGGATGCTGGGCGTCTCCAGGGTGTAGTCACGCAGGTTCACCTCTATGGGGCGCTGTGGGGCATGGGTGGAGGCAGAGCGCTTCATCGGGCTGCAGTCAGGAACAGGCTGTGTGGAACCAATGAGGAATAGGGATCACTGACTAGTGTATGGAAACTTACATAGCTGCTAAGCTGAGTGAAATGAGACCTGTTATACAGATGTTGATCTCCGTCTATACTGTCTCTCAAGGCACATACTGTTCTTTGAGTTACAGCTTTTTCATTGTGTTTTGAACTGCCTTTTTTGAGAAATTTGATCTGTTTTAAAAGTGAACTAGTAATCCAGCTGGAAATACAGAGCCTCGCTGCAAAACATACGACTCACATTTTCAATGTCCTCAAAAATATAGTCACCTAGATAGATTGCTCTTGGTAAAATCATAGACATGGCTACCAATTTCCCTAAGTCTTAGTTGGTGCTTGAGGATAAGAGCATAACAGGGGAAAGTGAAGCAATGTTTCCACCTGTAGCAGCAGACCCTTTCTCTCTTCAAAACAGCTCCACCTGATCACTAGTTTACTACTTACCAATTCCATAGGCTTGGTATCTAAGAGCAGGTTGGAGTGGTCAGATGTGTTTTAATGAGTGTTGTTCAGTCCCCATAGAATGACGAAAGGAAGAGCCTCCTCTATGAGACGCACTTCACCTGGCTAGACCTTTGATTTCCAGTTTAACACCGAGCTTAACTCTTATTCTAAAATCACTTGGTATGTCTCCCATATTGTATACGATAGAACAGCAAACATGTAGACTGGGTTCTTAATGTACTATCAAGCGTCAAACACTGACCATACTGTACGAGCATACGCTTGCGGAACCTAGCATTTTACACACCTGCACGGCCAGTTAATACGAAATAGAATTTAGCTTTACACATACTAGTACATTGGGATCAACAGACAAAGTAGATGTGTTGCAGGGGAGATACTGAGGGACAGGAGAAAGGGGTACATACGGCCAGCAGGGTCCCCGGGGAGTGGCGTGACTGGCTCCTCTGTCACACAGCGGAGAACGAGAGAAAATTAGGTGTAGACGGAGAGGGTGACATTGAACAGTTAAGACAAAGAATAGTGGAGAAGTAGCAGGAAAATAACAGTGGTGTCATTACATGCTTATTAAAAATAAATGATCCCCTTGTAAATATGACATAATAATGATTGAAGGGCCACTGAGGGCATTTGCCTTTCAGTACGCCTTTTTATAGAAAGGGTAAATCGGTTATATCTCATTGTGTTTCAGCACCTGGTAATAAGACAGAATTACCCATTCCAATCAGACAGAACTGGTCTTTATGTCTTCTGATACTCAATGCCCCCATCTCTATCAGAACATAGCCTAGATTCCTAGACCATTAATACTAAGATATCCTAGAAAACATATCTGGCTCTTTAACTTTTGTTCTTGTGAGTCAAGCTTCTGATCTAGCAGAGGGCAAGTCTATGGGCTAGAGCTGCCCCTAGGGTATCAAAAAGGTTTCATCCATATTAAGAGGTGCTGAATCCACTAAACCAACATCTATTGCCTCTTATCATCCGACACTCCAGTTTAAAGAGATTTGGGCTTAGCTTCTCATTGGGCTTCAGGTGAGGGTTCATGTCGGCCCTGAGTGTCACATGTCAATACTGCACAAAGAGGATGTTGAGGAGGTGGAGGTAGGCTGGCTGGGAGATTTTACACCCTGATCCTGTCTGGCATCGCCAGGGAGTGGGAAATGAGGCATTACCCCAAAAAGGGAAAACATTTAATTAAGCGATGGAAAACCAAACCGGGGAGAGAGTGAAATCCATCAGTCTGTTTCAGGGTAGAGTTCAGACTACAGGCCTACCCATTTCACTCTAACGATAGCAAGCCATCTCAGAAAGGCCAACTCTAATTGTCTTTGTTGAAGGATTTCCTGCCCTCGTTAGAAAAAGTGAGAAAAAGTAGACAGCAGGTCACGAAGCAATCTCCCTCTCCTCTCATCCCATTTATCCCCCTCTTTACATTCTTTATTCTATAGTAACATGATTACTCTCTTCCTCCCTGAACGCATGAGGGATCACCCCTTTCATTTTCTACCCACAACCATTTTGAGCCACTATAATTTTAGTATTTTCTTCTGTTGGCAGCAGAGAAAAAACGATACAGGACAAATAGTTGGCGGTCTTCCAGGCTCTAATCAAATTATTCAGGACTTCTTCTGTGCACTAAAAGTAGGATCAACACACATCTATTCTAATTGGCCTCTGAAAGGAATGCACTTAAATGCAACAATCGATAAACATAAATATCACTCAGGAAATGAGAAACTGATTATATTTCTTGGGACGAATTGAAGGATTAATTTTTGTTATTTTTCAGCAGTTATACTGCAGTAATATTGGCTGAAAAAGGTAAAGATAGCCACCTGACCATAGTAATCTGCCCGCAGTATAGCCACTGATGTGTAACAAAAGGCAACCATGCTTTACCCAATAGAGTTTAGTTATGGCATGGCGCATCTGCTATGCTTCACAAATGATGTGTCTGTGTTAGGGTCTCTTTACCTGCATCTCTGCGTTGAGGCGGGGCATGGACACTGCCCTCCCCTGGCTCTCCAGTCCAGACCCAGGACCAGGCACTGTGCTGTCACTGGGGTCAATCTTCCTCATCTCCACTGACTCCTGGAGGACATAACACACACTCATAAGCACGCATACATGCAAACACACACACACACACACACACACACACACACACACACACACACACACACACACAGATAAGTGCTTGCATACAGTGTGCGCAGGCCCTGATGTTCATGTGTCTGTAATACAGCAGAGGATAGTCTGGACTGGCTACAGTACCTGGAGAAGGGTTGTGTCTGGGACATCTTCAGACTGGCCCCTTTGGACAGGTCTCTTACACCTTGGTCTGTGGACCTCTCTAGACTTCTCTGACACCCAGGAGGACGATCCTTTCATGGTGCCGTCATGGCCTGGCCTGAAATGTTAATCATAAACAAATGTAGACATTATTGTCATACAACGACTAACTGATTGTACATCTTTGATGGTAACGTCACGGCTTTGCCACAAGTCTTTGTGAAAGGCAAAACACAGTTACAATTGTCATAAATGTAAACCCAAAAGATCGGGATTGTTTGAGACACTTCCCGCACGCTAGGGAACTCACAGTGTGCCTCCGTTGTTGAGCAGGGTGGAGCTGGGTCTAGGTAGGGCCTGAGGCTGGGGATGAGGAAGTAGTTCACAGGGAGGCTCCATGTTGTTCAGCAGGGTGGAGCTGGGTCTAGGTAGGGCCTGAGGCTGGGGCTGAGGAAGTAGTTCACAGGGAGGCTTCATGTTGTTGATGGCCTTCTCCTTCGCTTTCTCCTGCTTGTAAGTCAGTGGCAGTATTGGTTTAAACAGAGCCCCCACCTTACCCTGTGGATGAAAGATGGCAAGATGCTCAACATACTGAACATGCACAATATTGATCCAGGTCTCTGCCTCCAGAATATAGTCAATCAAAACTTCTGGAAATGTGAGTCATATTAGTTTTGTTAGGAGATGTTTGAAACATTTTGATCCAGGGGTGAAATTTGTGCCTCCTGGGCATCAGCAATAGTGTGTGTGTGTGTGATACCTGTGTGCCGGCAGCATTCTGTTGCTGTTGCTGATGTTGCTGCTCCTTGAGCCTCTTGGCTCGGTTCTGCTTGTAGTAGTCAAAGATCATCAGGGCTGCATACACCTTCCCAACAGTAAGCTCATTGGCTGAGAGAGGTACAGAGGGGAGTGGTTGAGGAAAACGTCTGACTTATGCATTATCTCATCCATCTGTATTGGTCTCATCCAAACTCTCTGATGCCAGTTTATCGCTAATACTATTCAGTCAAACCAAAGGTATCACTTGAAACAAAGAGGGATTTAGCTGTTTGAAGAAAATTGATGCATGCCAGGCTTGAAAGAAGGAGAGAAGAAGGATCTGTCTAAAATGCCATTGTTCTCAGGTGAGATGCTTAGATCCTGCCACAAGATGTCAGTGGAGGCAAAGCAGAGGACTGGAATCTTAACTGATGGCCAACAGAGCAAAGGTGCTGCATGTTATGGCAACCTGTGTGTCATCTACAGTTTGGAAGGGGATCAACTCTTACAAGAGCAGCAAGTATCTTTTTTTGATCAATTCAATTAGATTCAGTTAGTATTGTCTTGCTCTGACAATTTAATTTGTTCTGTCTTTTACCTGGTAGCCTAGTTAATCATTGCTGTTTGAACTGTCTGATTGCTCAGTACTTGTGACTGTCGTTGTGGACTTAGATACATTTCTGGCCTATTTGTGTAACAGTCCTGCTAATTTGTGGGCGTGTTATATTGTAGGGAGTGCATTCTTGACCGCAATCAACAATCAAACCGAGCTTTTCTGCAGAGTTATAAGAGGAAGGAAAGCGAGGAAGGCTCCACACCACTCTCTCACTTGAGTATCTTACCTAGTTATTTTCTGATGATCTCATTTTACTATTTTATAACTTTGCCAAGAACGTGTGTGTTTCCCATCCCAGGTTGCTCCTCTCCCTGTAGGTTTTACAGACGCTCCCGACTCCATATCTGCAACCCATCTAATGTAATGTATCCTGTGTGCACAACCCATGTGGATTTCCTATTCTCCGGCAGCGTTTGAATCTGCCGATCTGCGGTCAATAAGGCTGGGTTCATCTGGCTGGTTGAGAGAATGCCAAGAGTGTGCAAAGCTGTCATCAAGGCAAAGGGTGGCTACTTAGAAGAATCTCAAATATAAAATATATTGTGATTTGTTCAACACTTTTTTGCTTACTACATGATTCCATATGTGTCATTTCATAGTTTTGATGTGTTCACTATTATTCTACAAAGTAGAAAATAGTCCAAATAAAGAAAAGCAATTGAATGAGAAGGTGTTCTAAAACTTTTGACCGGTTTTTGGCCCTGACAGAGACATGGATTTCCCCAGAGACCACTGCTACTCCAGCTGCTCTCTCGTCATCTGACTATATGTTCTCTCATAGTCCGAGAGCATCTGGTCGTCGCAGTGGTGGCACAGGGCTACTCATTTCTCCTAAGTGGAGATTTTCTCTTCTCTCATCTCTCACCTGTTCATCTCCTCATTTGAATTCCATGCTGTCACTGGTCCACTCAAGCTTAACATTGTTGTCATCTATCACCCACCAGGTGCTCTTGGAGAGTTCCCCAATGAGCTTGACACCTTGATAAGCACATGTCCTGAGGATGGCTCACCACTCATCATACTGATTGACTTTAACCTTCAGCTTCAATACATTTCTTTCCACTCCTTTTCTCTTTTGACCTCACCCTTTCCCAGTCACGTCCCACTCACAAAGCAGGCAATATGCATGACCTCATCTTCACTAGAGGCTGTTCGCCTCCATGTCTCTGATGACTACTTTGTTTCCTTTTCTCTCCATCTCTCCTCCAACCCCATAGACTCAGCCCCTACCCAGATGGTCATGCGCTGCCGCATCTTCTCTCTTCCTTATGCTAAATCCTTCTCCCTCCTGTCTATGCCTCTTCGACCCTACTCTCCCTCCCTTTCTGCATACTTTGACTCTCACTGTCCCCTTTCCTCCCAGCCAGCCCTATCTTCCCTTCCTGCTCCGTGGCTGAGTCACTCACTGCGTGCTAACAGAACAGGGCTATGGGCAGCTGAGCAGAAATGGAGGAAAACTAAACTTCTGGAGGACCTATCATCCTTCCACTCCCTCTTATCTACATCTACATCATCCTCTGTATCCACTGCTAAAGCTGCCTTCTATCACTCTAAATGTAAATCTTCTGCCTCCAACCCTAGGAAACTTTCTCCTTCATCCTTAATCCTCCTCCTCACACAGGAAGCGGCGGTTGGTCCTAATCCAGGGACTTGCCTACGGAGCAGCAAGGGGAACTGCACCTCCTTACCTTCAGGCTATGCTCAAACCCTACATCCCAACCCGAGCACGTTCCACTACTTCTGATCTCTTGGCCCTCCCACCCCTACTCAGCCCAGTCAAAGCTCTTCTCTGTCCTGGCACCCCAATGGCGGAAAAAGTCTCCCCCTGAAGTCAGGACAGTGGAGTCCCTGCCCATCTTCCGAAAACGTCTGAAACCCTACCTCTTTGAAGAGTATCTTAAATAACTCTCACAGGAAAATGTACTTGATATGATTGTGATGTGTTGTTGGCTCATCTAGCCATCTTAAGATGAATGCACTAACTGTAAGTCACTCTGGATAAGAGTGTCTGCTAAATTACTACAAATATATATTTTTTGTTGTTTCAGAGTGAGGAGTCTGGGGCTTGCCACTTTAAGATGTGGCGTAAACAGAATCACACACACTCCAGGTATCCTTCTTGTAAAGATGAAATATATCAGTGATATGAAGCAAGGATCTGAGAGGACTGCCATGCAGAGGTGCTTACGTTTGTGTGGTGTAACCAACAGATCCATAGTCTTCTGTGAAAGGCTTGGCCAAACTGTAGAGAGCTCTTTCTTCAGTTCAGCATCAGAAAGACGCTGGGCAACCATCCCTAAGGAGAAGATCGCAAGAGAAAATAGAATATTCTAGCATCAAATACACACAATTATCTAATTTAAATATAGCAACAAACGATAAAGACAGAAAAGTAAACATGAGTTTGCAGAGTCATTGTGGAGGTGAACCAGAGAGAGAATAACTGATTAAAAGCGGCAGTGAGCAGTGAAGCTAGAGAAAAGCATACTGCACTGTGCCATCATTCAACTATGCAGCACAGGCCCTAAACACAAAACCCACCACAGAGCAGCCTAATGAGACCAAATGGGACCCGTATATACTAATGCAAACCTTCTGTAAGCAACAAACAAGCAGCATATGTCCCTGCTACACATCCAGGGGACATCACAACGTCTGTCCGTCTGTCTGTCATGGGATGGATGGCTAAATCTAACATTTACAACTAGTGTTTGTTGCTTTGCTTGAGTCATCAAGTTGGCCTCATGATAGGTATGCACCTAGCCTATCATGCATCACACAGGGGAGAGGGTAGGAGAGGGGACAGGGGAGAGGGGACAGGTAAGGGGGACATGGGAAGGGGCAGAGGATAGGGAGAGAGAGGGGGGTGGGCTCACCTGAGGACAGTTTGATCTCCAGGGCCGTGCGGATCAGGGCCATGAGAGTGGAGGTAAAGTGGACTGTGTTGTCATCAGCGATGGGCATGTTCATCTTGACTAGCCGCTGGAGAGAATGTGTGGACGGAGGAGGAGGTTAGAAACACACTTCTACTGTTAACACTTCATCCAGACCATCAGCCAATCAGGAGAAACCAGTCTGTGTGCTGCTGGTAATATCCACAGAGGCCCCTACAGCACACAAAAAGCTTTCTCAACGAGTACAAAGAGGAGACAAACTAAACATTCACATTCACTGCTATTGGCTACAGTATGCACTATGCTGCAAGTCAAAGTGCACCGGTGCAAGACTGACATTGATCGAAATAAAAGTGAGAGAGGACATGTACGCATAACCATGGAAGTGCCTCAAATATCTCAGGAGCTCCACTCTGTGGTTGCTATACCAACAATCAAACTGAGGTAAAAAGTATTATGCTGCTCAAGTCATAAACATCTTGAGAACCAATGCCTAGCATCTACAGAAAAAGCATGTGTCAGACACAGTCCATTCCAAATAACCTGAACTGCTTATCAAGGAGATGATATCTACACCACTATATGCATACAGAGCACTATGTTTGATGTTTAAGCTACTGCGGTAGAGTTGAGCTCCCCTGAACACAAAAAGCATTCACCTACTGTCAGTTGCAGTGCAAAAGTATGACAGAAGTCAGAATGAGAGAGGAGAGGAGGGAGGGGTGAGACACACACATACATGTGCACACAAGTCCATAGAGAGAAAGTAGGGATGAAAGACAGGATGAGAGAGAATGAAAGATAGAAACACAGAGAGTAAAGCACACATATTTCTCACACAGGAAAGCAACAGAAGCCACACACACTGGCCCACAAAACAAAAAACCCCTGGTGGGTAAACTCAGGGGATAGACGGAGATAAGGTAAGGGAGAGCAATACTAAACCCCTTTCCTATAAGACAGATTGATTGATACAGGATTTAAAACTGGTGGACAGTGCTGGATTTGTTGAATATGTATGTATTGTAGAATTAAATCTAAATATTCTTCCAATGATGAATCTGCGCATGCCTGCTGTCTTGGATGTATTAAAGGACAATTCTGCCACTTTTCAACATCATAATCACTATCTCCAGCACCATACCAGTTCTACATATGTGAAAACGGCGCGTTTCTATGATCTGTGGTTAAAAAGATAGGAAGAAAGGTCCCAAAAAACAGTCATTTTCTAAACTTGTAACAAGTTTCTAGCCAGAGGGAGGGTATTGTCTTCCTCCCCATGTCACTGCAAATCTCAGTGTTTGAAAATCACTGTTTTTAAAATGTTTTAACTTTTTTAACTTTATATATTTTTCTACAGAAAGTAGAAATGTGGCATTTTTCACATATGCAGACAGTGGTATTGTGCTGGAGATAATAAAATGAGGTTGGAAAGTGGTGGTTGCCCTTTCAATTACAGAGACTGAATTATATGAAAGCCTATTATGTATTTATTATCCTAAGGAATTTGACACCCACTACTGTAACTGTTACTAAATGCTTAGCAACAAGTTTTCACATAGTGGGGATACCGTATGCGTCTCATGGTCTATCTCTCTGCCTTTAGTGGACATCAACTCACAGGCTGAGCTTGCTCCAAATAAAGTAGCTATGCCCAAAGAAAGAGGGGGAGGGAGGGGGCTCCACCAAAGAGATCAGAGCATTAGCAAAACAAACTAAAGAAACAAGGGAACACTGCAGAGCACAGAGATTGGCTGGAGGTCAAGCCAATGGGAAGACAGGTCGAGCAGAGGGAGTGGCTACCTTGTAGGCGACTCTTGGCGGACATTTCTTTCCCAAACCTAAGGGTGGGGACATGTGGAGGAGCATCTGATACATATCAAGGTACTTGATACGGCCACTTCACAGAGTTGGAAACAAAAAGCCAAATAAAGAAGGATGGAAAGTTAGAGGAGGAGAGGAACAAAATAGATTTTTTTTGTGAGAAACCAAAATGAATAGGAAAAAACAAAAACAGAAATCTGTGTTATTTAGATTTCCAGTAGCGACATGGAGATGGATGCCATCTTTGGCCATGGTGGGCCAGGGATGCATCGGTGCGGTGGTGAACTCAGCTCAGGAGGAAGTGAGCTGCTCAGATCCCTGAGGGGAGACATGGGATGGAAGAGTGAGTCTGGAAGAGTGAGAAGAAGAACACACAGGATGCTAATGGGGAGAGAATGACAGCATTGTACATAGTGTGGATGACGCCTTCTGCATGCTGAGAGACATCCAGGGGGGGTTCACCAGAAGCACGGAAACAAAGGTTTCAATGCCAGACTTGTTTTAATCTTAATTAATTAAAGCCTTCCTTTCTCTTTACAACTTTTACGTCTAGGATCCCAAAAACACATTACAGTACGTAAAGACGTTGATCCGATTCAGATGTGTTCATGATCTGAATCAATTTAGGACTAAACATCCAAACATAATGTTTAATCTAACTGTACATAGATAGGAGACAGAACAGGTACAAACCAGAATGTGTTCACTGCATACCTCAACACACCATATAGAAAGTAAGCATTACATAGGGATTCCAATCTCAGGTAGAGTTGGGGTTTAACATGGCTTTGAAAGCTTTGTTTCCAGTCTGGCATCATTAACCAAAGCCAGTCAGTCTGGAAGGGCGGGTGCTAGTGTGTAGGCGAGTCATTGGTGCACAGCCATTCACTTAAGTCTCTTGGCATAGGAACACAAAGCACCCTAGTGGAGGAAATGTTCTGGGGTTGCTAACCTTGTACGCTACCCTATTAGGGCAGTTCTTCCCTAAGCCAAGGGGGGGCGAGATAATTCGTAACAAGTTGTACATATCGTTATAGCGAATCCGTCCGCTGCAAAAAGAACAAGCAGATATAAAACAACAACTTCAGGACAGCTTCAAGAGAACAATGATCATCAGACGGCTGACAGGGTACTAGGAGGTATGCTACCATACCATATCCTCTACATGACACTACATGGAGGATTGTCAGCAAGTCACAAAGTATCAGGCAGGGATTAGGCAGTCCCCTCCATACTAGCAGCTGTAATACTAGATATCTCTCTGACTGGGCACAGAGGCACAGTAGGAGCACCAGCCAGCCAGATGGCTGAAGGGAAGGAGGGAGAGGGACACATACCAGGCTGCAGGGTCGTACTCAGCCCAAACACGGATGAACTCATCCAGATGATGAGGCCCCAGTATAGACGAGTCTCGAGTCAGGTACTCAAAGTTATCCATGATGACAGCCACAAACAGATTGAGCATCTGGAAGATACGTTTCACAAGGATTTATGGGAATAGACACAGTACGCTGGCACAACACTAACTACTAATCCTACGTTTCAAATCAACTTTATTTGTCACATGCGCCGAATACAAGTCTAGACCTTACCGTGAAATGCTTACTTACAAGCCCTTAACCAACAGTGCAGTTCAATAAGAGTTAAGAAAATATTTACCAAATAAACTAAAGTAAAAAATAATAAAAAGTAACACAATAAAATAGCAATAACAAGGCTATATACAGGGGGGGTCTGTGTGCGGGGCTACAGGTTAGTTGAGGTAATTTGTACATGTAGGTAGGGGTGAAGTGACTATGCATAGATAATAAACAGTGAGTAGCAGCAGTGTACAAAACAAATGGGAGGGGGGTCAATGTAATAGTCCAGTGGCCATTTGATTAATTGTTCAGCAGTTTTATGGCTTGGGGGGTAGAAGCTGTTAAGGAGCCTTTTGGTCCTAGACTTGGTGCTCCGGTACCGCTTGCCATGCGGTAGCAGGGAAAACAGTATATGACTTGGGTGGCTGGAGTCTCTGATAATTGTATGGGCTTTCCTCTGACACCGCCTATTATACAGGTCCTGGATGGCAGGAAGCTTGGCCCCAGTAATGTACTGGGCCGTACACACTACCCTCTGTAGCGCCTTATGGTCAGATGCCGAGCAGTTGCTATACCAGGCGGTGATGCAACCAGTCAGGATGCTCTCGATGGTGCAGCTGAGGATCTGGGGACCCATGCCAAATATTTTCAGTCTCCTTTTCAGTCTCGCCCTCTTCACGACTGTCTTGGTGTGTTTGGACCATGATAGTTCGTTGGTGATGTGGACACCAAGGAATGTGAAACTCTTGACCCGCTCAACTAAAGCCCCCGTTGATGTTAATGGGGGCCTGTTCGGCCACGATCAGCTTCTTTGTCTTGCTCACATTGAGGGAGAGGTTGTTGTCCTGGAGTGGGTCTAGGGCAGGCCTGGGAAATTCCAGACCTCGGGGGCCTGATTGGTGTCACACCTGATTTAAACTTATAGCATTTTTAACTGCAGATCATGATTAGTTGATTATTGGAGTCAGGTGTGTTAGCTGGGGCAAAAGTGTGACACCAATCAGGCCCCCAGGACTGAAGTTGCCCAGGCCTGGTCTAGGGTATCCAGGAGGATGCTGTTGATGTGAGCCATGACCAGCCTTTCAAAGCACTTCATGGCTACCGACGTGAGTGCAACGGGGCGGTAATAATTTAGGCAGGTTACCTTTCCTTTGGCACAGGGACTATGGTGGTCTGCTTGAAACATGTAGGTATTACAGACATGGTCAGGGGAGAGTTTGAAAATGTCAGTGAAGACACTTGCCAGTTGGTCCGCGCATGCTTTGAATACACGTCCTGGTTATCCGTCTGGCCCCGCGGATTTGTGAATGTTGACCTGTTTAAAGGTCTTGCTCACATTGGCTACTGAGAGCATTATCACACAGTCATCCAGAACAGCTGGTGCTCTCATGCATGCTTCAGTGTTGCTTGCCTCGAAGCGAGCATAAAAAGGCATTTATCTCGTCTGGTAGGCTCGCGTCACCGGGCAGCTTGTGTCTGGGTTTTCCTTTGTAGTCCGTAATAGTTTTCAAGCCCTGCCATATCCGAAGAGCATCAGAGCGGGGGTAGTAGGATTCAATCTTAATCCTGTATTGATGCTTTGCTTGTTTGATGGATCGTCTGAGGGCATAGCGGAACTTCATATAAGCGTCCGGATTAGTGTCCTGCTCCTTGAAAGCGGCAGCTCTAGCCTTTAGCTCGATGCGGATGTTGCCTGTAATCCATGGCTTCTGGTTGGGATTTGTACGTACGGTCATTGTGGGGACGACGTCGTTGATGCACTTGTTGATGAAGCCGATGACTGAGATGGTCAGATTTGCCAAATGTAGGGTGGGGGGGAGCTTTGTATGAGTCTCTGTGTGTGGAGTAAAGGTGGTCTAGAGTTTTTTTTCTCCTCTGGTTGCACATGTGACATGCTGGTAAAAATGTGGTAAAACTGAGTTAAGTTTGTCTGCATTGTCTGCAAGTCCCCGGCCACTAGGAGCGCCGCTTCTGGATGAGCATTTTCTTGTTTGCTTATGGCCTTATAGAGTTGGTTGAGTGCGGTCTTAGTGCCAACATCGGTCTGTGGTGGTAAATAGAGGGCTACGAATAATATAGATGAGAACTCTCTTGGTAGATACAGTGAGGGAAAAAAAGTATTTGATCCCCTGCTGATTTTGTACGTTTGCCCACTGACAAAGAAATGATCAGTCTATAATTTTAATGGCATTTGAACAGTGAGAGACAGAATAACAACAAAGAAATCCAGAAAAACGCATGTGAAAAATGTTATAAATGGAATTGCATTTTAATGAGGGAAATAAGTATTTGACTATCAATCAGAAAGATTTCTGGGTCCCAGGTGTCTTTTATACAGGTAACGAGCTGAGATTAGGAGCACACTCTTAACTTCTTTGGGAGCAGCGCACGAGGTGACTGTTTTGGAGAGCCTGGCGTGCCCAAAGTAAAATGCCTCCCATTCAGGCCCAGAAAATAGGATATGCACATATTTAGAACCATTGGATAGGAAACACTCTGAATTTTCTAAAATGTTCTAACATTCTGTCTGTGAGTATAACAGAACGGATATGGCAGGCAAAAACCCGAGGAATTTCTGTCCTGGAAAAAGTGGTTTTGACACATTGCCTCATTTAGAACCCCTCCCCCTATGAAAATGCCCATATAAGGGCATATGAATGCAGTACCTATTGCTTCCTCTGGATGTCACCAGTCTCGAGAAAGTGTTCTGATTCTTTTTAGACGCTTTTAGAGCATAGAAGAAGACGAATAAGGAAGTGACCACACAGATGTCGCCCAGTTTATATTCCGGTTGAAATATTATACTATTTATACATAAAAGTGTTCCTAAGGATACATTTAAAATTATGTTTGATTGTTCTTGGACAAGTTTATATGTATAAGTTGAGTTCTCTTCACGTTTCAATGGAGGAGTCGACGCTATATTTTCTCATTATAACGCACCAACCAAACGGAGATTTATGGATATAATACATAACTTTTTCTAACAAAAGAACCATGGATTGTCTTCGTTGGACACTTGGAAAGCCCTCAGCAGAAGTTCTTCAAAAGGTAATTGATTTGTTTTCGCTGTGAAATGTGTTTTCTGTGAACCGTGAAGGCTTATGAATTTATGGTAATGGGAAAAATATGTGGGGTGCTATCCTCAAACAATCAAATGTGGTGCTTTCGCCGTAAAGCCTTTTTGAAATCTGACAACGCTGTGATATTGCCAAGAAGCAGAGCTTTTGATGACTATGAAACACTTGTATATTAATGCTAGCGCCCCACCGCTCCCTAAGAAGTTAAACGGAGTGCTCCTAATCTCTGTTTGTTACCTGTATAAAAGACACCTGGCCACAGAAGCAATCAATCAATCAGATTCCAAACTCTCCACCGTGGCCAAGACCAATAAGCTCTCCAAGGATGTCAGGGACAAGATTGTAGACCTACACAAGGCTGGAATGGACTACAAGACCATCGCCAAGCAGCTTGGTGAGAAGGTGACAACAGTTGGTGCAATTATTATCTCCCTCGGCCTGGGGCACCATGCAAGACCTCACCTCGTGGAGTTGCAATGATCGTGAGGAATCAGCCCAGAACTACACAGGAGGATCTTGTCAATGATCTGAAGGCAGCTGGGACCAAGCAAACAATTGGTAACATTCTACGCCGTGAAGGACTGAAAACCTGCAGCGCCCGCAAGGTCCCCCTGCTCAAGAAAGCACATATACATGCCCGTCTGAAGTTTGCCAATGAACATCTGAATGATTCAGCGGACATCTGGGTGAAAGTGTTGTGGTCAGATGAGACCAAAATTGAGCTCTTTGGCATCAACTCAACTCGCCGTGTTTGGAGGAGGAGGATTGCTGCCTATGACCCCAAGAACACCATGCCCACCGTCAAACATGGAGGTGGAAACATTATGCTTTGGGGGTGTTTTTCTGCTAAGGGGACAGGACAACTTCACCGCATCAAAGGGACGATGGACGGGGCCATGTACTGTGGACGGGGCCAAAACTCGATGGACGGGGCCAAAACTCTCCTGAGATGTGTGCTAACCTGGTGACAAACTGCAAGAAACGTATGACCTCTGTGATTGCCAACCTCAGGGTTTTGCCACCAAGTACTAAGTCATGTTTTGCAGAGGGGTCAAATACTTATTTCCCTCATTAAAATGCAATTCCATTTATAAACAATTTTCACATGCGTTTTTCTGGATTTTTTTGTTGTTATTCTGTCTTTAACTGTTCAAATAAACCTACCATTAAAATTATAGACTGATAATTTCTTTGTCAGTGGGCAAACGTACAAAATCAGCAGGGGATCAAATACTTTTTTCCCTCACTGTAGTGTGGTCTACAGCTTATCATAAGGTTCTTTACCTCATGCGAGCAATACCTCAAGACTTTAATATTAGACATCGCACACCAGCTGTTATTGACAAATAGACACACACCCCCTCGTCTTACCAGACGTTGCTTCTCTGTTCTACTGGTGCATGGAAAATCCCGCCAGCTCTATATTATCCGTTTCGTAGTTCAGCCACGACTCGGTGAAACATAAGATATTACAGTTTTTAATGTCCCGTTGGTAGCATAATCTTAATCGTAGGTCATCAATTTATTGTCCAATGATTGCACGTTAGTCAATAGAACGGATGGCAGTGGGAGTTTACTCGCTCGCCTACGGATTCTCAGAAGGCAGCCCGACCTCCACCCCCTTTTCCTCCGTCTTTCCTTCACGCAAAGGACAGGGATTTGGGCCTGTTCCCGGGAAAGCAGTATATCCTTCTCGTCGGACTCGTTAAAGGAAAAAGCTTCTTCATGTTCGAGGTGAATAATCGCTGATCTGATGTCCAGGAGTTATTTTCGGTCATAAGAGACAGTAGCAGCAACATTATGTACAAAATAAGTTAAAATAACAAGTTACAAACAACGCAAAAAAAAGAACTAAATAGCCCAGTTGGTTATGAGCATGTAAAACGTCAACCATCCTCTTCAGCGCCATCTTACTCAGATCATTGTCTAACGTTAACTTCCCTTATTACATCAGCAGAAAATCAATACAGTTCCAGTGTATGTTGGATGACATCAGCACTAACCAGGAAAGAGCAGAGGAAGATGAAGGAGACAAAGTAGAAGTAGGCGAAGTCGCTGCCACACTCCTTCCCCAGGTTGCCTGACCTCTCATCACAGGCTCTGTGACTCAAACACGACAGCATGATCTCATGCCACGCCTCCCCTGTGGCACTCCTGGAAAACACGGGTGGACAGACGGACAGAGATACCTTTGAGATTACACAGAACACCTCTAACCAAGTTATTGTGGAAGATGGTCACAGTGTACAACTCGGGCGACGTAAGATGTTGCTAGCTACATACAACCCCTGGCTTACAGAGTTACAGGAGAGGTATGAGAATGGAGAGGGAGAGGGCAATTGTAATAATGTTGGTGCTCCCTAAAACAGAGGAAGGAGGGACTAAGGAAAAGGTGTATTTACCTGAACAGTAGCATGAGGGCCTGAAGAAAAGTGCGGAAGTTGTTGTGGTGAGTGATGGCTGTGTCCTCGTTGAGCTCAATGTTTCCAAACACCTGGAATAGTAAGGGATTGATTATATCCACAGATCATGCTAGTTCCTGCCTTACAAATATTTTCTTATTCAATAAAAAACTCAATTTCACACCATTTTAGTCTGTAGGCGTGTATAATCCAATTATTTTGAGGGAACATCTTCAAGGAAGTCCAGGAAGGAAATGTTCATATTTGGAAAGAATGGAAGCAGCACTCACCTGCATACCAATGATGGCATAGATGAAGAACAGCATCGCTATCAGAAGGCAAACATACGGCAGGGCCTGGAAGGACAAGAACACTGTTCAGCAAAGTGCTCTAAATACAAGTACAGTATGTGTGTGTGTGTGTGTGTGTGTGTGTGCGTGTGCGTGTGCATGTGTGTGTGTGTGCATGTGCGTGTGTGTGTGTGTGTGGGTGCATGTGTGCGTGCGTTTGTGTGTGTTACCTTGAAGGACTGGACAAAGGTCCACAGCAGGATACGGATGGTGTAGCCCTGCCTCAACAGCTTGATGAGACGAGCTGCTCTAAACAGCCTCAGAAAACTCAGATTCAACAGCCGGTCCTGTAGACCCAGAGACAAGAACACAGTCAACATTACACCCTATTCACAGGAGACAATCAAAATATGACTACATATGACAATGATGCAGACAAAACAACATGATTGTATTTGGCTGGTCCTGGTTAAGCTTGCTAAAGGAGGCCAAACAATACATACATGCAGACCAGTTCACACAGTGCTGTAGCTTGTATAAAGAAGGGAATGAGAAAGAGCGATGAGACAGGAAGGGTAGTCACTCACCGTTGTCTATAAGAGCAGTTGTTTAACCGCAGCAGATGGTGGGCACATCAGTGAATACATTAAACAAGAGGAGAATGCAGAGAGAGGGACAGGGACAGGGACAGGGACAGGGACAGGGACAGGGACAGGGACAGGGAGGAACAAGAAACAGTAATGACATACAGAAAGCCGGTAAAAGCTCATAACTCACACTTAAATCAGTCAAATCACTGGACAATAATTCAGACATCTGGACAGATACTGTTGGATACTGGACAGATACAGATACTGTATCAATATGAGTATAGAACATTAATAAACAACTACTGCAGGACGTGAGAGAAACATGTTGAGTGATTCAAATAGAAGTGCTCAAATGATAATAATGACACTAACAAAACACACACACACAAACTGTTGCACTCAGCTGGACTGAATTGCCTCACGTTATCAGATCCCATATCAGGCATCAGTGATGAATCAATAGTGTTAACATGCAGCTCTGTTCACAAACTTTCTCTCTCCCCCTCTTTGTCTCTGCTATCAGTCTTTCTGGACTGGAGCCAAGACATCTTTTCTGAGATGGCTATTTAGCCTGTGTAGAGGCCAGGCCCACATTGTAGAAACAAACCGTCTATACAGGCTTAGGTCTCTGCATGTCAATCATACTATTCTGCCTCATTAGTAAGTAGTGTAATGTATATAGAGGAGAGTGGAAGAAACACGGTTTGTGCTGCGCTGGACTCTTAACTTACATTGATTTCTGTGACCACAATGTCAGTTATACTTCCCAGCACTGTCACAAAATCAAACACGTTCCAGGCATCCTTCAGGTAATTCTGGAACAAGAGGGATTGAATATCACTCACAGACTCAAGGCATGCAGTGCATGAATTCAATAAGTATCAAATCATTGATCACTTTTGCCATATTGATAGTATGCAGATAAACAGGAAGGATGATCAACCCACCAGCGGACCGAAGGCAATGATCTTCAGAATGCATTCCAGAGAGAAGAGGGCAGTGAAGACGATGTTGAAGTGCTTCAACATGGCCTCGTAGAAGTCTGGAGCTCCATGGAACTGGTGCAGAAAGGAGAAACCAGTGAAGAACAAACACCATTGTAAAGGCCTCCCGAGTGGCGCAGTGTTCTAAGGCACTGCATCGCAGTGTTGCGGCGTCACTACAGCTTGGGTTCGATCCCAGGCTGTGTCACAACCGGCCGCGACCGGGAGTCCCATAGGGCGGCCCACAATTGGCCCAGCATCGTCCAGATTAGGGGAGGGTTTTGCCGGGGGGGCTTTACTTGGCTCATCGCGCTCTAGCGACTCCTTGTGGCAGGCCGGGTACCTGCAGGCTGACATCGGTCGTCAGTTGAACATTGTTTTCTTCCGACACATTGGTGCAGCTGGCTTCCTGGTTAAGCGAGCGGGTGTTAAGAAGCGCGGCTTGGCGGGTCATGTTTCGGAGGAGACTGCAACTCCCCAACTCGCCCGTTAGGGAGTTGTAGTGATAAGACAATATCGTAATCATGAAATTGGGGAGAAAAAGGGGTTAAAAAAATTATAATAATAAAAAACACCATTGTAAATACAACCCATTTTTATGTTTATTTATTATAAATGTTTTACTTTAACTATTTGCACATCGTTATAACACCGTACATAGCCATAATATGACATTTGAAATGCCTCTATTCCTTTGAAACTTTTGTGAGTGTAATGTTTACTGTTAATTTTTTATTGTTTATTTCACTTAGTTTTATTATCTATTTCACTTGCTTTGGCAATGTAAACATATGTTTCCCATTCCAATAAAACCCTTTGAATTGAATTGAATTATCCTACTATATTTTCTGGTGAATGAGCCAGACTGTACTAACCTTCATCATGAGCACCACGGTGTTCAGGGCGATCATGATCATAATGGAGTACTCAAACGGAGGTGACACCACAAACTTCCACATCCGGTACTGGAAGGACTGCACGTTCTCTGGCATGTAACGCGTCAGTGGCTTGGCGTTGATGGCAAAGTCAATGCAGGCTCTCTGAAAAGAATAAGATGGAAATGAACACTTACATCCAATGTTCTCTTTCATAATCGCCACCCATTTCCTCATTATCATCATCATGGTCATCGGCACAATCATCAGTCGTCAATCCGTTACTCTTTCAACCATTGACTTCATTAGGACCATTGCATCTGTATCATCAACTCAGGGCAAAAGTAGCTTTTCAGAGGCAAATACTGTACAGAACACCACCAAAATCTAACTAGACAGCAAGCAGAGCCTATCAGAGCCATGTGCAGTGGAGGTGTGAATCCAGAGGATGAATACATGGCTGGCTCCTCCTGGCTGTGTTCTGGTTCCAGTTAGCTGAGTCAAGTTAGTTCAGCATACTGACAGACACAGACAGAGGGACATACACTGAGTATACCCCCCCTATGCCCTCAGAACAGCCTCAATTTTTTCGAGGCATGGACTCTACAAGGTGTCAAAAGTGTTCCACAGGAATGCTGGCCCATGTTGACTCCAATGCTTCCCACAGTTGTGTCAAGTTGGCTGGATGCCCTTTGGGTGGTGGACCATTCTTGATACACATGGGAAATTAAATCTTAAATCTTTTGTCTTGCCCATTCACCCTCCGAATGGCACACATACACAATCCATGTCTAAACTGTTTCAAGGCTTTAAAAATCCTTCTATAACCTGTCTCCTCCCCTTCATCTGCACTGATTGAAGTGGATTTAACAAGTGACATCAATAAGGGATCATAACTTTCACCTGGATTCATCTTGTCAGTCAATGTCATGGAAAGAGCAGGTGTTCTTAATGTTTTGTATACTCAGTGTATATCTATCTGTGCACAGTTGAGTCGTGTTAGGATAGCATACAAACAGACACAGGGAAACATATATGTTGTTTTAGTTTAGAATAGGAACGGACGGAGATATATCTACTATGGTTGCCAAATGGGGTCCCGGTAGACATGAGGTAGGGGTGACGGGACGGCTCACTGGCTTTGTGTCCGCCTGTGGAACCACAGATGGGGCTCCAGAATCAATCGTGGACTTGTGTACCTGTCACACTGGCCCTCAGCTTTGGAGACTGTACTGCAGGCTCCACTGCAGCCTCACTGCCTCAACACGCACAACCTCAACACGCACAACTGAACAACAACAGCAGTGAGAGAGACTGTACCTGCACTGAGTACTCAGCCTAAAGTAAGGGTTTGGCAGTATGATTGGCAATATCTACAGAGCATAGTGAGCGTAGTGAGCTGATGATCAACAAATCACAAACGGAGAGAGGGACCATTGAAGAAATATTAATTGCTTTGCTTCGAAGTGAGTTTTCTCCTGTTCTGTAAACGCTTAGAAAAAAGGGTTCCAAAAGGCTGTCCCCATAGGAGAACCCTTTTTGGTTCTGGGTAGAACCCTTTTTGGTTCCATGTAGAACCCTCTGTGAAAAGGATTATACAAAAAGGGTTCTACCTTGAACCAAAAGGGTTCTCCTATGGGGACAGCCAAAGAACCCTTTTTGGTTCTAGATAGCAACTTTTTTTTGAAGAGTGTACTGTACCTCGTTTTTCTCCAGGCTGCACTCTGACATGGCCTTGTCTCCCTGCTCCTGGAAGGTAATGATGATCAAGGCCACAAAGATATTGACGAAAAAGAAGGGGAAGACCACGAAGTAGACCACGTAGAAGATGGAGATCTCTATACGGTAGCCTGGACTGGGACCCTGGTCCTCAAAGGTAGCATCCACAGAGTGCTTCAGAACACTGGAGAGGAACACAGGAACCATGCTGTCAGTATATGGAACCACTCACCACAACAGCCAAATGTAGTTAAACTACTACAACAAGCTTCCTACAGCAACTACAATATGACTAAAACCTAACTGGAAACGAGGACACCATTTCAAGTTCTGTGTCTAAAATTAGGGACATAGTCAATTAAAAGCTTTTGTTAAAACATAATAGGCATGTGATTAATGTTTAATGTTGATGATAGAAAGGTCCATTTTCATCAGCCATGTTAAAATATTCCTTACAGTAATAGCCCAACTGAGAGAGAGCCTGGCCACTTAGCCCTCCAGGTTATGAGGACTTATTTAATGGACTTCTACCCTGACCTAAATGACTCACCAGTCCATCATTTTTACATATCATGCATCACTGGATTATTTAATAACATAGCTAATTCAATGATTTCATTGAGGAGGACAGAGGAGCCGGAATAAGAAGGAGAATTATGAACATGCCGGAAATTGCACAGACAACCCTCTCTGGTGTGCTGACCTGACAAGCCTGCGCACTTTGCTTGAATACGATATTAAAGACAATTACAGAGACTAGCACAGCACATTCTCAGAACATATCCCCAGGGCAGGCTTGTTCACCCTCTAATGTTCTAGTACTGGCTCTTTCTATAATTAATAGGGCCAATGTGTGACATTGGGATAAATGTTTTAAAATGGTTTGAAACAGAAATAAAAAGGATTTTCATGCAGTTCCACATGTGTACTTAGAGGAATAAAAGTGAATATATTTAAATTGGTCCATAAGTCCACCTAAACAACATCATAGGCCCATGACTATACATCCTTTAAGCAGGGTTCATACAGACATTGGCAAGTCAAATTCAAGGACTTTCAGGGACATTTTCAAGCAATTCATTGTCATTTATATAATTTTACAGTATATATAGGGCCTAATATAGAACACCCCCCCAAAAGCATGCAAAAAGTGTGAAAAAAATAGGCCATTACCACTAAGAAGAATGTTTTTTTTTAGGCCTTGCCAATGCATTGATATTCAAATTATTATTACATTCTAAAATATGTGAGAATAATGGGGACATTGCCTGACTAAATAGATTGGATGCATTCATGGCTGTATATATATTTTTCTATTGTGTTATTGACTGTACTTTTGTTTATCCCATGTGTAACTCTGTGTTGTTGTTTTTTGTCACAGTGCTGTGCTTTATCTTGGCCAGGTCGCAGTTGTAAATGAGAACTTGTTCTCAACTGGCCTACCTGGTTAAATAAATGTGAAATACATTTAAAAAATGGCGATTTGGCCGACGCAGGCACACATAATAAAGCCATGAACAGCAGCAGCATTAATCTCACCATTTCAATCTCACCATCGCTGTTTTATAACGAGAAAGCGAACAAAAAACAGGTTCCTTTTTTAATGGAAGGATTTGTATGGAAAGCCAAGTAGAAGACAGCATTAGATGTTGTTGTCCTCATAATAACTTGCACGTGGTTTTACCGCAACAAAAATGACAGGTATGCCTATTGTCACGTCCAGGCCTGAGTTTTACAGGCTGGCGTGTTTAGTTTCGTTTTTGGTGTAGGGTTTTTCTGTTCTAGCTGTTCTATTTCTATGTTGGGTAAATGGTTCCCAATTAGAGGCAGCTGAGTGTCATTACCTCTAATTGGGAACCATATATATGTTTGTGGTTTTGCACTAGGGTTATTGTTTGTTTGTGTCATAGTTTTAGTTTACGTCTATGTTCGCATGTTACGATCTTTGGTTTGTTTTTGTTATTTTTTCCCAGTTACGTTCGAATAAATAAATATGTATACTGGAAGCATCGCTGCGTCTTGGTCCGTCTATAATGAAGATCGTGACACCTATTCCAGTACTTGAATTTCTGAGCTCCAATTTCAAATTCAAGTAGGACTACTTCAAGCCCCTTGTATTGTTTAAAATTACAGGTGTAACATGGAAAACAAAATGTATTTGTCACGTTATTTCATTACCAGATCATGTTGTGAATAAACACACTACGCTGTGTAATTTGTTGTCATTATATCCAGAATAATATCACACAGTAGACTCTGTGTCCAATCCGAGGCACAAAAACATATGAAAATATGAACTCATTACCTTGATGCTTTCTCTGTTAGATCTAACGACACCCTGCTGTAAATCAAATGGACAACAACAGATGAACACCATCAATTCGCTAGGGACATTAGATCCAATGTGGATCCAGGCAAAGCGGTTTTCACAGGCTTAACGAATGAGACACCAAAATATTCTGGACATTCCTTTGCGATCACCTTTTTTCCAGCACTTGGGCTGTTGTTGCATCGCATGCACTATCACACCAGCTGTTCGTCACTTCACTGTCATTCGGAAAATTCCTTCCTTGATCAGATGATGATGTGTGAAAATATAAAAGTATTACGTCGTAACTAATCAGCTGGACACCAAATGGCATCCAACAATTATCATGCATAATTATTGAAGAACCACGTTAATGACAGTAATGATTTAGGTTTTAAGTATCAAGGTAAGAGGACTCTTTCAGTTAGAAGCATTCGATTTTGCAATGCATGCATTACTTTGGATTTGTGTGCCCATGAAAGCTGTTATCACCCCATAACATAAGGAGACAGGAAATGTTATGTAGTTACACTGCATTTCTGAGACATAAAACTGTCCGACAGCTAGATCCAGGATTCTTACAGGGTTCAAGTTCAATTTCTAATTTAACTGATTAATTATTGATATATGATATAACGACAATCTATACTGGACAGAAAAGTTATGTTTTATGTCACATGACTTTGGACAAATCCGTCAAGACAATAATCATGATAAAGGTTTAAACATTTTAAAGTTTTAAATCAACTCCTGAATTATATTAAATATATATATGATCGCCCCTTATATCTTAATATCATCACATTAACTAAATTGACAGATATCAATGACTTATCAACAGCTGTAACAAGTTGTCCAGTGTAGGAAATCCTTGCTGGTAGCCAAGTTTATAGAAAGACCCTATTGTTCTACTGTCTGTCTCTGTCTGACTGTCTTTCTGTCTGTCTGAGAGATACCAGGCCACAGCACATTCTCAGAACTTATCCCCAGGCCTGTTCACCTCCTATTGGTATACTGTTATACTGTCTGTATGTCTGTCTGCAGGCCACAGCACATTCTCCGAACATATCCTCAGGCCTGTTCACCCTCTACTGTTCCAATGTCTGTCTGTCTGTCTCTCTGTGTCTGTCTAAGAGCCACATCATATTCTCAGAACATATCCCCACCAGAGACCTCAACTCTATAGAGCTACTGATAAGGAGCCTGGAAAGTGGACTTACTCAGGCCAGCCCTCTCCGGTGGACACAGTGAAGAGAGTGAGGAAGGCCCAAAGCACGTTGTCATAGTGGAACTCATACTTCTTCCACACCCGAGGCTGGGCGGCAACCTCATCTTTATCATAGTCCAGGAAATTACCTCTGTTTAGGGGGGAGAGAGAGAGAGAGATAGAGAGAGAGAGAGAGAGAGAGAGAGAGGGAACAACTTACATGAACACATACAGGAATATGAATACTCAGATACTCCTTTGATTAGGTTGACAAGACACTGTCCATGTGACAAATCAATAAGATGCCCTACAAAAACACATAATGAATGCAATTTTCTTCAAAGCAGCACTGGGCTGTTCTTCTCTCTATGGGGGAAGATACAGTATATATATACAGCAGTATGTGGACACCCCTTCAAATTAGTGGATACGCTTATTTCAGCCACACCCATTGCTGACAGGTGTATAAAATCAAGCACACCACCATGCAATCTCCATAGACAAACATTGGCAGTAGAATGGCATAGGATGCCACCTTTCCAACAAGTCAGTTCGTTAAAATTCTGCCCTGCTAGAGCTTCCCCGGTCAACTGTAAGTGCTGTTATTGTGAAGTGGAAACGCCTAGGAGCAACAACGGCTTAGCTGCAAAGTGGTAGGCCACACAAACGTAGCGCGTAAAAAATCGCCTGTCCTCGGTTGCAACACTCACTACCGAGTTCCAAACTGCCTCTGGAAGCAACGTCAGCACAATAACTGTTCGTCGGGAGCTTCATAAAATGGGTCTCCATAGCCGAGCAGCCGCACACCAGCCTAAGCAATGTCAAGCGTCAGCTGGAGTGGTGTAAAGCTTGCCGCCATGGCACTCTGGAGCAGTGGAAACGCGTTCTTTGGAGTGATGAATCACACTTCGCAATCTGGCAGTCTGACGGACGAATCTGGGTTTGACGGATGACTGGCCTGCAAAGAGCCCTGACCTCAACCCCATCGAACACCTTTGGGATGAATTGGAACGCTGACTGCGAACCAGGCCTAATCTCCCAACATGAGTGCCCGACCTCACTAATGCTCTTGCGGCTGAATGGAAGCAAGTCCCCGCAGCAATGTTCCAACATCTAGTGGAAAGCCTTGGAAGAATAGTGGAGGCTGTAATACAGCGACTGTGCAAAGCTGTCATCAAGGCAAAGGGTGGCTACTTTGAAGAATCTCAAATATAAAATATATTTTTATTTGTTTAACACTTTTTTGGTTACAACATGATTCCATATGTGTTATTTAATAGTTTTGATGTCTTCACTATTATTCTACAATGTAGAAAATAGTAAAAAGAAAGAAAAACCCTGGAATGAGTAGTTTGACTGGTACTGTATATCAACTCACTGTTACTGCTCTTAAATATATATAGCTAAAGCCTACCATCTGTGTTGATATGGCCAGTAGTCAATTTGCCACATGAAAGGTAAACAAACAAACAGGCAAATATAGCCTACAAGTGGATTCAGCACCACAGACAGCGGTCGCAAATCCCGCGATAAGTTAGGTCCAACAGAGACAAGTGGAAGATGCATTTTTTTGACAAAATGATCAATGAAAAACAATAAGCAGTCTTTTTAAATAACTTAATGTTCCTAAACAGGCTTCTTACAAGTCACTGACACCTTTCATGAAATGGGCATCGCACATAATGAGTCCAAACGTTTCACAGAAGCTGGACAAAAATAATGTCCAATATACATAATAAAGCGGAATGTCTGTTGACTGTTTTGCTGCTTGTGATATTTTAACAAAACATTTGTGATGTACATAAATAAAGCTACTGTGCGCGCCACCGCTGGCAAAATCATAACCAAGTGAGTTACCCTGAAGACCAGCTTTTGGTCGGTCTTAAATATTCCTAGTTGTGCTCACTGAAATTGCCATATTGTCGCACATTTTCAAGAAAGCACCGTAATTTCCAATTTCGCTATGTAAAAACTGCTGCATTTGCCAGTACGTTAGGCTGGACAAATGCACCGTAATTTCCAATTTCGTTATGTAAAAACTGCCGCATTTGCCAGTACGTCAGGCTTGACAATTTACCTGTCTAACATCAGCTGGCTTGCGCTGAGGTGGGAGGGGTGGAAATATTTGAGGTGTGTTCTTGAAAATGTGCGCCAATATGGCAATTCCAGTGAGCACAACTAGGAAAAATCACTGTTGCTTTTAAAAGTTTCATGAATGGTAAGGTTTAGACAAAAATAGAGCCCCTGGGCCGTACCACCTTAGCTGCCCTGGAAGGGGCGCCTTCTCTAGAGCTGTTATCATTATTCCATGGTTTGCTATATCAATGTTGGGCCCAGTGCCTTGGTGCCAACTTTGTTCATCTGCCTTCTCCTGTTTAATTTCAAAATGCCCTTTCTTCTTGTGCCAGGCTTGGTCAGTGTACTGTACTGTAGACCTACCTGCAGTCTTTCTCCAGGCCCTTGGACTCATCGGTGCAGTAGAAGAACTTGCCCTTGAACAGCTGCACGGCAATGACAGCGAAGATGAACATGAAGAGCATGTAGACTATGAGGATGTTGAACACATTCTTCAGGGAGTTGACCACACAGTCAAACACAGCCTGAGAGAGGACACATACATATACACACCCACACACACACAGAGAAACATGGGGCTGGGTTAGATATAGTACACGCTGATGACTCTGTGTCCAGACAACACTCATCAATAAGTCAACACCAGTGAATACACGTGTAGTGTACATTGGGTCAGGTCAGATAAAGTCCTATTCCGTACCTTCAGCTTGGGTAGGCGTTTGATGGTCTTCAGGGGCCGTAAGACTCGCAGAACTCTGAGGGACTTGATGGTGCTGATGTCCTTTCCTTTGGACCCTCTGCACAAGAAAAACACTAAGTTAGACAGCAAACCTGTAAGGTCAACACTCAAATGCTAAACCCTGTCTGAAGGTAGTTGTATTCAGAAACTGCTAGAACAACACTTGCATTAAAAAAGAGGCAAACCCCTCGTGACAAAAACTTGTTGATAAATCACTGTTGCTTTTAAAAGTTTCATGAATGGTAAGGTTTAGACTAAGAAACAGAAATCATTTGAAGATGCTCTCTAATGGTCTTGACCGAACGTGACTGGAAATGGTTGGTTGTTGACTGGTTCTTACAATCTAAGCAAATGGGGTTAGGAGAACGGTTGGTACTACATTACTATCTCCCACTACTAAAGACATTGTATTTTTAATAATACTTCAAAAATTATTTGTGTTTGAAAAATACAACAGAATTATAATTGAGGTAAACATTTTTGTCAAAGCTGTAGATACCCTTGGTACAGATAATTGTTTGTGACAACCAAGCACCCAGCCCCAAATGAGAATGGATTAGTAATCTCACTGTAGGCTCATGCCTCTCCATACCATTCAGATAGGTGTACTGTAGCATGTAATCCTGGATTACATGAGCGAATTGGACAGTTTGTGGATGTATAGCATGCATAGTAGTTATCCCACAGAAATACACCTTCTCTGAGAGTTACATCTCAACAAATACTTCTCCATGCAAATAACACCCCAAAAATAAATCAAGTACGCTCACACTACAGACCGTGCATCAAGTTTCTGCAGAAGAACCCATAACCAGTGGTACAAAATAAACTGTGAAGTTTCTTTTAAAGGAACCAATGCTGTTTTCATACACAAATCCTGCTCGTTAAGCTGAGATGGTGAGACTGACAGACGAAAAGATGTCAGTGTAGAGTATTATGACTCATGGGGAAATACAGGAACAAGTGATTTAATAGACTTTCTCAGATACAATGGGCGGAAAAACAGAACCTCTTTTGAACCAACATGTCAAGAAGTCTGAGCAGAATCCCATTAAGTCTCCATGTACATTAATGTTCCCTACAGACTCGTGCTGAATCATCACCTTGGGGAGCTGTGAGAATAGCAATACAAGTGACTCTCAATGCAGGCATCTCCAAATCAAATACAACAAAGTGATACAAAATACTGCATGTTATATCAAATGTTAAAAATAATTGACCAATGTATGGTACAGTACACAAAATGGTAATGTATTTAAGGTCAATCATCCCATTGGTGAAACATGGAGGGATTTGAATGACTCCAATAAACAGTGAGCAACACATAAATAACCAGTCAAAGATACTATGTGATACTTCACATTGATAAATGTTATATAAATAGACCTATTCAACGTACAGTACAGTCAACAACATTTACAGTGGGGCAAAAAAGTATTTAGTCAGCCAACAATTGTGCAAGTTCTCTCACTTAAAAAGATGAGAGAGGCCTGTAATTTTCATCATAGGTACACTTCAACTATGACAGACAAAATGAGGAAACAAAATCCAGAAAATCACATTGTAGGATTTGTAATGAATTTATTTGCAAATTATGGTGGAAAATAAGTATTTGGTCACATACAAACAAGCAAGATTTCTGGCTCTCACAGACCTGTAACTTCTTTAAGAGGCTCCTCTGTCCTCCACTCGTTACCTGTATTAATGGCACCTGTTTGAACTTGTTATCAGTATAAAGACACCTGTCCACAACCTCAAACAGTCACACTCCAAACTCCACTATGGCCAAGACCAAAGAGCTGTCAAAGGACACCAGAAACAAAATTGTAGACCTACACCAGGTTGGGAAGACTGAATCTGCAATAGGTAAGCAGCTTGGTTTGAAGAAATCAACTGTGGGAGCAATTATTAGGAAATGGAAGACATACAAGACCACTGATAATCTTCCTCGGTCTGGGGCTCCACGCTCCTCTCACCCTGTGGGGTCAAAATGATCACAAGAACGGTGAGCAAAAATCCCAGAACCACACGGGGGGACCTAGTGAATGACCTGCAGAGAGCTGGGACCAAAGTAACAAAGCCTACCATCAGTAACACACTACGCCGCCAGGGACTCAAATCCTGCAGTGCCAGACGTGTCCCTCTGCTTAAGCCAGTACATGTTCAGGCCCGTCTGAAGTTTGCTAGAGAGCATTTGGATGATCCAGATGAGGATTGGGAGAATGTCATATGGTCAGATGAAACCAAAATAGAACTTTTTGGTAAAAACTCAACTCGTCGTGTTTGGAGGACAAAGAATGCTGAGTTGCATCCAAAGAACACCATACCTACTGTGAAGCATGGGGGTGGAAACATCATGCTTTGGGGCTGTTTTTCTGCAAAGGGACCAGGACGACTGATCCGTGTAAAGGAAAGAATGAATGGGGCCATGTTCGTGAGATTTTGAGTGAAAACCTCCTTCCATCAGCAAGGGCATTGAAGATGAAACGTGGCTGGGTCTTTCAGCATGACAATGATCCCAAACACACCGCCCGAACGAAGGAGTGGCTTCGTAAGAAGCATTTCAAGGTCCTGGAGTGGCCTAGCCAGTCTCCAGATCTCAACCCCATAGAAAATCTTTGGAGGGAATTGAAAGTCCGTGTTGCCCAGCGACAGCCCCAAAACATCACTGCTCTAGAGGAGATCTGCATGGAGGAATGGGCCAAAATACCAGCAACAGTGTGTGAAAACCTTGTGAAGACTTACAGAAAACGTTTGACCTCTGTCATTGCCAACAAAGGGTATATAACAAAGTATTGAGATAAACTTTTGTTATTGACCAAATACTTATTTTCCACCATAATTTGCAAATAAATCAATTAAAAATCCTACAATGTGATTTTCTGGATTTCTTTTTCTCATTTCGTCTGTCATAGTTGAAGTGTACCTATGATGAAAATTACAGGCCTCTCTCATCTTTTTAAGTTGGAGAACTTGCACAATTGGTGGCTGACTAAATACTTTTTTTGCCCCACTGTATATCACAACAAGGTAAAATGTTCCAGCATCCATGTCACTCAATCTCATCTCTGTCTCAAAATCTAGAGATTTCTCTTAAAAGGTTAACTCCTCTGTTGTTAAAGTAAATCCTACACAGCAGTCACAAATTTTCTCATCAACAAACTTGTAAAGATCTCAGCATCTGGTGAAGATGACTAACATGGCACCAACAAGACAGTCCAGGAGGAGGCAAATGGCAACAAATCTGCCAGCACCATTCATTTCCCCCCTACCCTACCCCGCCTCCTCCCTCTGTCTGCTGTCAGCTGCCATCACACACATACACACACACACACACCACTTCCCAAGTGGGAATAAAAGCCATGTTGTAACTCTGGGTGATATGACGGTGAGGTTCCTCCCTCCCAGAGCCTCCGTTACAGCTCTACTCTACCACAGCAGCATGCAACGTTCATGCTCTGATACGTATTAGTTCAGCATGCTTTTTTTCACAGTAAGTAGAGCCCGTGGTTTGAGATCACAAAACACTCATACATGTTAAACCACACATGACATTCTGATAGCTTTCAAAGGACGCTTGACCAGCTTGGAGAAAAACATGTGACTTGGGAGTTTCATTGCGAGTTTTCTACAGGGGCTGGATGGTGACAGAGCTATGAGACGCCAAGACAGTGGTTAAATATGTAATGAGGACATCATTCTCAGGTACAGGTGGCTGGCGTATCCCATATGTCATCTCCCTGGAAGGAGAACAAAACAGTGATCCAAAATAACCACCAAGTCCTGTCTCAGCACTGGCTATTTTTACTACTACTCTAATGGTAGTCCTACAGATGTGGGATCTTGATTTGAACCATTTTGCTACAGCAGGAAAATAATCCCTGCAGCAACAGGAAATTTGAATTATTATGTGGATTATAATTCATGGACATTTTTGTAACAGCTGATACATTTTTCATTAGGGAACATCAAGTCTTAAATTTCAAAGGGGAAATTACAAACTTCAGAAGCCTTTTTAATCCTCAAATACACTACAAGTTTAAAATGTCCTGCATTGCAGGAAAGTTCTTCTGCAACAGGGTGATCAAATTAAGATCCTACATTTGTAGTTCTCTCTGTGTACGTGTGGAACAAGACTGTATTATGTTTTAATATAGGCACTGATAGGGCTATGCTTGGTGCGTCTCCTAGGGAAAAGAGTTTAACAGAATAAACAAGAATGTGTGTTTATAATAGCTCAGAGTATTTGACTTGGGCATAGAAGATTGCAAATAAATACAAAGAGTCTACTGTACATAATGATTAGAATGGCCAGCATAGTTAGTGCTGATGCTGGGATTTGGGCCAATCATCAATTATGAACACGTTTTACTTGAGCATCCATTTTACAGTAAGATTGGAGGGGTGCTCTTTAATTACTTGTTACTTTTATTTCTTATTTTTATTTGTATTTTTTTTTAACTGAATTGTTGGTTGTGGGCTTGTAAGTAAGCATATCACTGTAAGGTCTACACCTGTTGTATTCGGCGCATGTGACAAATAAAATTTGATTTGATTTGAACACCCAGAAAGAGAGAGAGAGGTTTCTATTGAAAGCTATCAGAGTGACATGGCAAAGGCTCCTGGTCTGTAAATGTAACCCTTTACTCATACAGGTTTAGTGATATGATCCTGGCCTAAGCAGAAGAAAGAGGGGTAGAGGGGAGAGGGGGTTCCCCACCTGGGCACACCTTGTGGCGGTCTGACGGGGGAAAACAGTAAAGGGAAAAAACAAGATAAAGAGCACAATTATGGCGTCTTCCCACACATAGAAAATATGACAGGTACAACCTAAACAATACAATATGGTGAATGGGAATAGGCCTATGATGTATGAAACTGAGATGTTTGTCATTTACTGTACTATTCTGTCCGTGACAGACAGTTGAATGCTATTGTGAAAGTGCGAGGAACTGATCCGACTAGAAAAGTCCCTCGCCAAATGGCAATCTAGGCCATAATGAAACTTCATCAAGGATGACTGGGTTGCAAAATGGCTTTCATTTCTTCAAGGCAATGTTTAGAAAACAGACCCCCAAAAATCAGGTTATGTTTGCCAAAAAGACACTCCTGCCACTTGTTTTGGTGGCACAGGTAAGAGTGTGTTTCTTGTGTACTAGCAGACGTTTCCAACAGACAGAGGTCATCTGACAGATGTGGAATGTCTGAAGGGAGATGGAACGGTGGCACGTGGTTGTGAGATTCAAGGAAGCACGCTACACAAACAGTGTGCAGATGACACATCGCGGTGGCGGTACGGTTCATTCACAATGAGTCGGTGGATCACATTGACATGACAGGCAGAATGAGGCCCGGGACATGCAGGGAGAATAATGTCCATCGATCAACATCAACACGGCTGGCTGTCTGTCAGAGTGGCTAGGGGAGAGTGATGGATACTAGAGGCAGTGCTGTAGACAAACAAAGTGGGGATGGAGGGTGGTTCCGTATGGTCACTAAGCAGTCACCAATACAGATACCTTGATGACACCATAACAGTTTAAACACACTCTGAGATTCCATGCAGAGTTGTAAAGAGCTCATCAGCTCTAAAGTGGTGTTCTTTCTTACTATCTTGTATGAGTAGATGCCACTTAATGAAATGTGTTTGGTGAGTCGGTCCATTTGTAATCAAAACATGAGCTGCTATAGAGCAGAAGGATCCTTCTCATCACAGCAACACATGTATTTGTCTAGTGCGGTCCTGGTGAATATGTAGTCACACTGAGGTGACATTGCCCCCTATAGCGGAGGGGAACATGGAACAGGACAGAGGATCTATGGTCAAGCAGATAAATATGAGAGAAGACAAGTGGACTATGAAAAGATGACGAGAAGAGAGAGAGTTGAGTGTGTCCCAGAACAAAACGGGCCTATGGACTGAGCATAGACCCTGTTAGCTCACACAAACAGAGGCAGGCAAGATAGAGAGAGAGAGAGAGAGAGAGAGAGAGAGAGAGAGAGAGAGAGAGAGAGAGAGAGAGAGAGAGAGAGAGAGAGAGAAAAGCATTACCCCATGAAGCTCCTTCAAGAGATCCAAGCCACAAGGAAACAGAAAAGGAACTTTGAGTCAACAGCGCACATAACACTTGTGTAAACACACACACACACACACATTGCACACGTCACACACACACACACATTGCACACGTCACACACACAGCATGAAGTAGAGCATTTTGTGGAGGTTAATTTAACGCAATTACAATCCTTACTGCAAAACACCTCAACTATAAGCAAATAAACATGACATTATGCATTCCTATTTTCCCATTGTGTTGTTATGGAACTAATGGTAGGTTCTGGCAGCAGCAGCAGCAGCATTACCAGATGTACAGGATAATTACCCTAAACCCATGGAGACTCACTCTCCCGGACTAAACCCAGTGTTTCACCTGAATTGACATTTCTCATTCTTACAAATAATCACAACAGTTTGCCCAAAAACTTGTCCCAAAGACTGAGCCCATAATGGATACAATATTGCAGCAGTAAGAGGTAGCAGACATCCTCATTCAGGAGGACATATTATATTGTGTTGATACAAGGAATTTGATTCTGTGGAATTTAACCGATGGGAAATGACAGATGAATCACTGCGCATGTAAATTCAAAAGAGAAAAGTATGTCTGGGAAAGTGCAGCTTATCAGTTTCTTTTGTCATATTTGCTTTGTGCAATTATTTGATTTCATGAAATGATGAACGTTACTAAGAAAATATACAACTTACGAAAATGCAAATGCCACCAGTGCGCCACTGACCACAATGAAGTCCAGAATGTTCCAGAGATCTCTGAAGTAAGAACCAGGATGGAGCAGGAGGCCCAGGTCAACCATCTGGACCAATCAGATAGCAGGGTTAGATGGCTACAGCACACTGAGGTTGGGGCAACCTCCTATAGTCCTACAATGTATTCAATTAAAGTGCTCTCATTTAGCAATGCTTTTCAATAAACACGGCATGTAGCAGGAGGCCAATACAACCATAGGAGTAACGGAATGAAAAGAACAAAGAAATCAATTCTAGACAAATATATAGTGGAAATCTAAGACAGCTGCCCAAAAAGAATCTGAAAACATTTTTGTTCAGTCATGTAGTAAAAATGTAATTTAATGACACGTGCCTATCCAAGCTCTTACCTTAATCACCATCTCAAATGTGAAAACTCCCGTGAAGACGTAGTCCAGATACTTAAGCACCTGAACAGGAGAGAGTGAAGTGCAAGAGAAAAACACAGCCACGAGGCAATGCAAGGGTCATTATTCCTCTAGCTCATTTGAACAGCTGCCTGATCTTCTCCTTGCTGACGGATATATTGGGATGAACTTGGTTGTCACACCTGTTGTTGTTTTTTGAATGTCTAACTGAGTCAAGTCAATTCAAAGTCTTATTGGTCGTGTACACAGTTATGCAGATGTTATCGCAGGTGCAGCGAAATGTTTATGTTTCTAGCTCCAACGGTGCAGCAATATCTAGCAATACAACAACAATACACACATTCTAAGAAAGACATGAAGAAATTTTAGAATCCGGAAAATATATATATATATATATATATATATATATATATATATATATATATATATATATATATATATATATGAAGTGGGAAAACAGTATGTAAACATTATTATAAACTGGGTGGTTCGAGCCATGAATGCTGATTAGCTGACAGCAGTGGTATATCAGACCGTATACCGCGGGAATGACAAATCATTTATTTTTACTGCTCTAATTACATTGGTAACCAGTTTATAATAGCAATAAGGCACTTCGGGGGTTCGTGATATATGGCCAATATACCATGGCTAAGGGCTGTGTCCAGGCACTCCGTGTTGCGTCGTGCATAAGAACAGCCCTTAGCCATGGTATATTGGTCATATACCACACCCCCTCGGACCTTATTGCTTAATTATACAATGGGTGGGTCTAATCCTGAATACTGATTGGTTACCACCGGCTAAATCTATGACGTTGAAATGCCTATTTACTCTGTTCCATCTGACTGCTCAATCCACTGTCTCATCAGCTCAGCCAGGAAATGTATATACAAGATCAACACTGTAAAAAGCATCTCGACATTATCTCCCATTTCTTTTAGACTAGCATTTGGTTTTCAACAGCGGAGATTAGTAACAACCTTGCTGTCTGTCTCTCTGACATTTGCAACATTGAATTTTGAAATTCGATCTCCAGCTGTCCTATGTTAATGAACGTGTCAGGAGTCAGGACGAGACCGACAGGATGGCAGCTTTTCTCAGCCAGTCAAAATCATGAATCATCATAAAAATATGTCAATCATTATTTGAATATATTGGTAACCCATAGTATAAAAGTGATAATGCCTTCGAAAGCCGGTGTTTCGAGGATATATTGGCACGAGACGAACACACCCGTGACAATAAATCCTCCAAACACCGACTTCGAGGACATTATCACTTAATTATAAGTGCTGCATTGGCCATCAGACACCTATTTTTGCTAACAGTTCCATCCATAAGAACATCATGTTTAGGTTGCTGTCTGAATCCTCTCTTGTATTTATTTCTACGCGCACATTATTTCCCTTGCTTCCAGCCTAGTATTTGGTTTGGTACAGCGGGGGTTAATATAAGCCTCGCTGTGTCTGAAGGTCCGACCTGTAGGAAACAATGTTTCACTTTTGAAAATTTGATCTCTGTAGTACAATAGAGTGAACGGTGCCCAGACAAAACCAGACAACCTTGTCTGAGCCACATCAATATCATGGGACATATCCAAGTAAGTGCCAATAGAAGAAAAAAAAGGTCAAATGAAAATGCAGCTAGTGTACTGTCATTCCAGGTTCAATGTTTGACGTGACTGAGTTAGCTGAAGTTGGCTGGCTAGCAATTGACAAGAAGCCTGCATAGCAACCATTTAGTTTAGAATGGAGGACCAGTCCTTTCGCATAGCAACCATTTCGTTTAGAATGGACGACAAGTCCTTTCGTATAGCAACCATTTAGTTTAGAATGGACGACCAGTCCTTTCGCATAGCAACCATTTCGTTTAGAATGGACGACCAGTCCTTTCGCATAGCAACCATTTAGTTTAGAATGGAGGACCAGTCCTTTCGCATAGCAACCATTTAGTTTAGAATGGAGGACCAGTCCTTTCGCATAGCAACCATTTCGTTTAGAATGGACGACCAGTCCTTTCGCATAGCAACCATTTAGTTTAGAATGGACGACCAGTCCTTTCGCATAGCAACCATTTAGTTTAGAATGGACGACCAGTCCTTTCGCATAGCAACTTAAGGACTGGGACGCGTTGCAACATAACCAAAATAACTAACAACCAGATTTCTGTTCGGGACTATATATTCTGGTGGATGAATGATATTGAATTAATTGACTAATCAAAATAACGTTTTAATCAAAATATGTAATTCACTGTTATTTTAGTATGTTGGTAACAGTTTTATAAAAGCAATAAGGCACCCAAGGCAGTGCTGTACCATGAATCCATTCACAGGTAAATGGGTTGACTGGCCCTCCACTATCGCATTGGGCCGAACAGCGGCACTTACCTGTGACTGTATTCATGACACAGCACTGCCTCTTGTCCCTCATTGCTTAATTAAAGTGACCAGTGTTCAATGACTCGATGTACATAGGGCAGCAGTCTCTAAGGTGTAGGGTAGAGTACCGTGTGGTAGCCGGCTAGTAACAGTGACTAAGTTCGGGGCAGGGTACTGGGCAGAGGCCGGCTAGTGGTGACTATTTAACAGTCTGATGGCCTGGAGATAGAAGCTGTTTTTCAATCTCTCGGTCCCAGCTCTAATACACCTGTACTGTCTCCACCTTCCAGATGCTAGCGGGGTGAACAGGCCGTGGCTCGGTTGGCTGAGGTCCTTGACGATCTTCTTGGCCTTCCTGTGACACTGGGTGCTGTAGATGTCCTGGAGGGCAGGCAGTGTGCCCCCGGTGATGTGTTGGGCTGACCACACCACCCTCTGGAGAGCCCTGCGGATGCGGACGGTGCAATTGCCGTACCAGGTGGTGATACAGCCCGACAGGATGCTCTGAATGTTGCATTTGTAGAAGTTTGTGAGGGTCTTTTGGGCCAAGCCACATTTCTGTTGGAAAAGAGCTGTTGCGCCTTCTTCACCACACTGTCTGTGTGGATGGACCATTTCAGGCTGTGTGTGTCTGGCATGTCTTCCTGTGTGTGTGTGTGTGCGTGTGTGCATGCGTAGACTCACATTGTTGCGTGGAGCGTTGGCCTGGACAGGGTCTTCTGCGGCCAATGCAATGCTACTCATGGATATCACTACCAGGATACACATCTCAAAGTACCGCAGGCTGACAATATAATGACACAGACGCCGCACCCTAGAGAGAGAGAGAGAGAGAGAGAGAGAGAGAGCGAGAGAGAGAGAGAGATCAACTAATGTAGACACTGTTCCTAGTAATGGCTGGCTGCATATAGACAGGCTATAACATTGGCTGGCTGGCTGCATATAGACGGGCTATAACATTGGCTGGCTGCATATAGACGGGCTATAACATTGGCTGGCTGGCTGCATATAGACGGGCTATAACATTGGCTGGCTGCATATAGACGGGCTATAACATTGGCTGGCTGGCTGCATATAGACGGGCTATAACATTGGCTGGCTGGCTGCTGCTTTTGTTTTCTATTAAGTGACTGTAGGTTTATGCAAAGGTTTTCAAGTAATCTACAAATATGGGTATTTGACTGAGTGTGTGGACTTAAAGGAAAGTGCTATTCGATTGCCTTTAAGACATATACATTAACATTTTAACAGCTTCGCTAAAGGAGTTAAAAGTGGGGCCTGACGACAATGTTAACATGAAGGGACTTGCTACATGGAAGGCAGAGTGTTTGTGGCGTGAATGGTGTGAGTTGTGTAGCATAGAGCGGTGTAGTGTAGAGCTGTCCACGCGGGCCACTCACACGTTGGCCTGGCCAAACACAAACATGGAGCTGTAAGGCAGGATGGGTCTGGGTCCACTCTGAGTCCGCTCCTCCAGGGTCTTCTTCTCCTCGTTCATAGGCATGGTCTCACAGTCTATACTGTTCACTGGGACACAGACACAAAGGTTTAGATACACCTCAGCAACACAAGACACTAGTAATAGTATTAGAGGGAAAATAGGTTTGCGGTACTGACTGGGGATAAGCGTTAGTGTTAAGGTTGATACTGACTGGGTATAAGGGTGGTCTCCCCGGGTGGGGGGGTGATGGTGACAGGGGGGATGTTGACGGCCGTTTGTCCAGTCCGTCTGACGTTCCTCTGGTTGTCTGAGTCTTCAGGTCCCTCTGTGCCCCACCTCTGATCTCCAGGATCCTGCTGGGGGCTGATGGCCAGGGAGTCGCCCTCAGACTCCACATATCTGTCCCTGGGAAACAGATACACTTACCATAGATCATTGATCTCATTAAGTCATTGATCTCCAGTACGAGGTAAACACATCTACTCCTCTAAAATAATGTTGTGTGATATGCTTTCATCAATACAAAATTATGTATACTATAGATTTTCAGTCATGTAAAAATCATCTGCGAAGTAACAGAGACAGCCAGGGACAGAGCCAGTCTTACCTGTGGCCCTTCCCCCTCTCCCTCTCACTGTGGTCCTCTCCCTCCAGTGTGGACTGGCCTCTTGAGCCGTGGGTCTTGTGTCTCCTCCTCTCCCCATTGGCTCCGTTCTCTCCCCTGGAGCACCTCTCTCCCGAGCGGCCATCTTTGTGGCGTGACCTGCGCTCGCCCTTGCCTCCGCTGTTGACAGTGCCGTTACCCTCTCTGGCCTGTCTGTGGGAGTGGTGGTGGCGGTGCTCTCTCTCCCCCGTCCCTGTTCCCCCTCCTCCTCCCTCGTCCACTAAGATCTGGTGGTGGTGCCTCCTGCCCCCCTCTCGGCTGCGCGACCGCTCACTCTTCCCCTCTTTGCCCCGGGTGCCGTCTGGGTCCTTGCTACGACTGTGGTGGACATGGTGCCTACCCTCTTTGCCTGGATCGCCATTCTCATTGGCCTCGTCGATGGGTCTCTCCCTGTCCCGGTGGCGGTGGTGCCTGCGTGGCTGGGGGCCGGCCGGGTCCTCAGGGGTATCTGTCTCCTCAGGGGTCCGGGGCTTGTGTTGGCCCATAGGGCCGGGGCCGTCATGGGGTTCCACCACCAGGGGCCGGTCCAGGTGGGTCTTCATGTCAGGGCGGATGTGCAGGGCGGAGGACATACGAAGCCTCTCCTCAGGGTCCAGCTCGCTGTACAGGGCCTCACTGCTGGCCCGCAGGTTGTGTCTCCTCAGTTGAGTGGTTCGCTGCTCCCACACTGACATCATCTTCAGAGACTTCTGCTGCTCCTTACTGCAGGTGGACAGACAGGGCAGTTCACCTTTATTAGGGTACATTGAACCTGTCCTTTACTGCGCAAGCGATATGTAGTTCATGTATTTGAAAATAATCACACGTCATAACAGATAAACCCCTGCATGCTGAATGACATACAGTATGGAAGTGCAATGGAGGTTTATTCAAAGCAAAACAGTCCAGTCCCTCTCTATTACCACATGTAAAAAGAGAGACTATATGGACAGGCCAAGCATGCTTCAGTTGACTTGCCCTGTCAATGTCTGTAGAGCAATTTGAAATGGTTGAACACATGCATTGTAAATCAGTAGTCTACCTATGCCATATAGACCACCCGTATACAGATACAAACACGACTTTCTTTACTGTGTAGAAAGCAGAATTAGCTTTCATACAGTAGAACAGCATGAAAACGACTATCATGTCTACTCGTGCTAGCATTGTGGGAATGTTCAACCCCAGGGCTCCAATCTACCCTCCACTACTTACATTACACATGTAGAACACTGAGAACAGAGTAAGCTCTAAACTGAGGTATCTTGTTACGGGTGAATGGAGAGGTGGCAGGGGATTATTTGAGTGAAATTACAGTATAGTGTGCGTTACACTATAAGGAGGGAATGATCAAGCTAATGTAGGGCAAAGTAAAGAAGCAGGACAAGATGTTTATTCCATCCTGCTTCAATAATGTAAACATGAGGATGATGGTCATCACCAGGAAGTGATGTTATGTTATACAAATAGAATGTCATGGCCACCGTACAGTAAGTTAGTTTACCTCAAGTAGTGATGGACTGGGGAGCAGACATAACTCCTACAACACATGAAGGAGCACATTTAAACAAACAAGGGACAGACTAAGAGGCATAAACAGGCTAGGAGACATTGGAAACAAAGACACAGGGGGAAACAAGACCTTAGAAAGACTGACAGAGGAGAAACACGTGGGCGACAATATAACACAGAAACCAAATTACTTACTTCACTGAGAGTAGAACTGAAAATAAAGAAGACAAATGAACGACACCCAGACGTTGGTACTGCACTACAGAAAGTAGAGTTAGTACTTGACTATATCTTAAACAATCCTACCCCCAAGTTACATTATCCTTACTGTCTAGTAACGAGAAAAACTAGTCCCTACTATAAAAGAGGGACATGGTACTTTGCCAAACAAAGGGCCTCTGACATTACAGGCAGGGTGTGTGTGTGTGCGCTTGTGTTTTGCCTCTCCAGCTGCCTGGCTGTGGCATCCAGTCGTAAGGTACATGGTGGCCTTTACAGAGCTGCTCAGATGGAACTTCTGACTCACTGAGTGACAGTTTCTAGTGGCTTTGCTGTGGGTCGTTAGGACAGGGAGGGACAGCGTCTCGCAGTCTGCTTAACACAGCACGAGCCTGCTGTCAACCCAACCCAACCCAACCCACACAACCCAGCCCTGCCCTGCCAGCTTAGCCCAGCCAGCCCAACCCAGCCCAGCTCAACCTAGCCAGCCCAGCCCAGCCCAACCCAACCCAACCCAGACGAATCTAACCCAGCCGAGCCAGCCCAGCAGCACAACCCTGCCCCAGTATACTCTGTCTGCTCAGACTACCTTTGAGTACACTGACACAGTACAGCGAAGAGAGAGAGGGAGAGAATCTCAGTCTGAGATGAAGAGGTAAAAATATGAGGGCTGTAAAGTCATTCTTGAGAGAGGGAGGTCATGAGGAGAGTTCAGTCACTACAACAAGTGCAGATGTACAGTATCAATCACAACGAACACGAAGAGGTGCATACATTTATGTACATACAGAATGAACATACCAATCTCATAATACCTGTTACTGAAGAAAGGCTGCCACATTCATCTGCTACAATTCAACACAGACGACAACTCACAATGGTATGGCTCAATGCTCAGGAGAAACAGTTGGGAGTCAAAGGGGAGACGGAGGGAGGGGAGGTGAGGTAGCCTGGTGGTGCAGTGTGTTTGTGCTCTAGCACAAACAATAGAATAATTGTTGTACTGTACATACAGTATAGGACCCAGGCTAGGGAGGAGGAGGGTGATGAGGTAAAGTGTAAACACTCACAGTGAATTAACGCTGCAGACGGACGAGCTGCTAGAGAGTGCACCTTGACTTTGCTTTACAAAACTGCACATGCAAAAAAACAAAAGACGGGGGAGGGAGAACAAAAGAGGGGGAGAGGTCAGGGTCAGAAGAAGGACAGGGCACCCTCTTTCCATCCATCCGTCTGTCTGTCCCTGACTCTCCCACTACACGTCAACTCAATGGGAGTCTCAGTTTAAGACCAACAGAATGAGTAAACAAAGGAATGAGAGTAGCAGCTTTGAGACTTTCAACCTCCAAGACAAATAGTGAAAATAGTCATATTTCGCATTGCAGAGACCAATTTATAGGTGCCATATTTCAAGTCCAATTATACACTACATGTATATTTCATTTGAGGAAATGAGGAGGAAAAAATTCCCAAAGCCTATATTAATAAGAAGATTCTACAAACCAATGGCTACATAACATTTTTTAAATAACAAGATAAAACAGTGCTTTGAAACATTTAAGACAAAACATTTAAAACAATGACAGAATCACATATCCTGCTACCATCGACTATGAATACACTAATTACAGGTGTTATACAGTACATACTGGTGAATGGCAATACAAGGATACAGTGCCCATACAATGACTGAAATGTGCCAAATCTTATGTGGATTATCTATTTTTTTTTCTCGCTCAATTTACATTTCAGGTTAAGTTCTTGTCACTCCAAGAGAGATTAGTGGTAAGGTTTCCAACAAAGGCATACACCAGAGGTCCCACTGTCACCAGAACCATGTGTCTGAATGTACAGCGTTGCATGCACAATCTGGGCTCATTGTTGAGGAAATTACCTTGCTGGCATTGCCCGCTCCGCTCCATGTTGGCCTGTGTACAGGATACTGTGTAGCCTATGTGGGGGTGGGAGCCAGAGTATTAAGGTGTCTCTGACCCTAGTCAAGGTCTTAGCAGGCATTAAGCCTTTAATCAACTGCTTCTCACACATTTACAACGTTGAGCCCTTCAGTGACTCAAAGGGAGAACACATGGTCTATCAAAACACCAGACATTGGGAACAGAATGGTTAAATCCTATGTTACTCCTCAGAAGAGCACAATCAACCAAAAAAATGGTAGTCCAGACAGAATACTACAACATAAAGCCACAAACAACAGATACAATCCCATGTAGACATACTTCAATATAAAAGAGCATCTCTCAGGAGGGGGAGACAGTGTGGTGTTTCTGGGAGGCAGGGCTGTGGGAGGGGTGTAAGGGAGGGAGGTTTTACCTGTGGGAGTGGGTGTGAGGGAGGTAGGCTTGACCGGTGGAAGGGGGTGTGAGGGAGGGAGGTTTGATATGTGGGAGGGGGTGTGAGGGAGGAAGGCTTGACTGGTGAAGGGGGTGTAAGGGAGGTTTGATTTGTGGGAGGGGGTGTGAGGGAGGGAGGTTTGATCTGTGGGAGGGGGTGTGAGGGAGGTAGGCTTGACCGGTGGAAGGGGGTGTGAGGGAGATTTGATCTGTGAAAGGGGGTGTGAGGGAGGTTTGATCTGAGGGAGGGGGTGTGAGGGAGGGAGGTTTGATCTGTGGGAGGGGGTATGAGAGAGAGAGGGCAGGGGGGTAGCAAGGGGGAAACTGCATCAAACACCTGATCATGACTTACGCTGTGATTGAGATGTTTGCTGCCGACATGGGGCTGACCTCCTTGACCTCCTTGGCCTTCTGGAGGGCCATCTTCTTGGTGATGGCCACCTCCTGCTCCTCCTCATCCTGAGGAGCACAAACACAGTGAGGAACAGAGACCACCCAGGGGTGGGTAGGTGGGCCATCAATGGTTCCATGATGATAAGCCCTGCCACAAGCCAAAAAGGCTGTCACCTCTCTTTGGAGTGGCCACAAAGATTTAAGCCTCTTCCCCATAGGTGTATTATTATGAATGGTCACAAATCCTACAACCAGTTGGGAGGTTCATTACCTTGAGTTATTGACCAGGACAAACATCAGTCATCCCAGAACAGCCCCAGACGACAGGGTTAAGGAACCAATAAAGCAAGGCACTATATATCCTAATAGGAATATTCACTGTCATATTCAACAAACATAAATACGGGAATGAAATTTCATGTGGCATTTGATTAGACTGCTGACTTTCGTGATGGATCATCAGGGGAACACGTCTTTCTTGTCTGTCTATCCAGGGTTCTCAGGGACTCCAGGGAGGGGAGGTTCCAGTCAGAGAACACAGAGGCTGGATGCCCTACTGTAGTATGTACTCTACCTTAGTGAGCTCCTGTGCGTTTGCAAGGTTGTCAACAGCGATGGCCAAGAAGACATTGAGAAGAGTGTCTGATCAGTGAGGGGTCAGGAAAGTTCAAACAGTCAATGAGTCAATTAATATTTAAATTGGATCTTATACAGTATGGATATATATATTCTTATAGCTTACAAATCAATGCTGCATCATGATACTATCATGGCCCTCTGATGTCATGATTCTTGACAGTAGTACAGGTTAACCAATGCAGGTCGATCATCCAGAGAGGATACAGTTTCCAAACAGGGTGAGAACGATGAAGTAGATGGAGGAGAACATTCCCCGGCGCACGCCCCCCTGGGACTCTATCCCATGATACATCACTGCATTCCAGTCCTCTCCTGTCAGAATCTGGGAGACACACAAACACATTGTTACACGGATTTCGCTAATGGTATTACAGTAGTTATAACGTGAAATGGTTTTCAAACGGAAGACAAAAACACAACTTCATTTAGCCTTTTGTAAACTTCACCTGGAAAACTGTGAGAATGGCTGCTGGAAAAGTGTCAAAGTTTGTTGTTGGCGTCTCCTCGACAAAATTAAACCTGCAGGAGGAAACACAGATTAGAGAGGTCGTTCACTTTCAGCTACGCCTTGCTAGAACACAGGTCACACTCTAGATTTTATAATCCCTCATCACCATGGAAATTGAGAAAATGAGAAGAACCCCACTTAGTCCTAGTTTATTATTGTGTTGCTCCAGCACAATAGGCATAGTACATCTTGCCACTGTCAGAGCCCTAAAAGCTCGGTTGGCTCCCGTAAACCTCTCCGTCAAGGCTGATTTCACAACAACTTGTGCTAATCTTGATATTCTGTATTGCTTTGTGAGAATCTACAGGGACCTCATTACACCTTCCAGCAATGAGAACCATGCAGAAGGCAAACGAAGTGTGTCCTCTCTCTGCTTGCTGAAATCCTTGGTGCATAGACGGATATTCATTAGTACAGCTCTCATTAGTTCCCCAACTAGAGAAAAGACGACGCAGGTCTGCAGAACACCCTCCACTCTACTGTGAGGTAAAAAGATGTGCGTCTGTACAAACGAATCATCATAAAATACAAAATACAACAGATCAATACAATATTATACCATAGATAAAACAAGTGACTTAGTGTATAGTGTACATCTAATATTGTATGTATCCCACTAAATGTGTTTATTTTATTTTGACTAGGACAGGCATGATGTTGAATATGAATTCTATTCAAAGAGTGCATACTGAATAATGATCCATGCACCTGGATGGGACACCTCAGCTCAAGTGGATTTGGCTAGCATAGATGTCCTGGTCCGCTTGAAGTGGGCAGGCTTTGGCTGGATCTGGCTGGGTGAAGCAGCTTCACAACCCCTAGTCCATAATATATCTCTGATTGAACACTGCACTGGAAGGGCCTGAACACACATCCTTACTGAACGCTGCACTGAAAGACCATGAACAACACACAGTCTGACTGAGCACTGCACTGGAAGGGCCTGAACAACTCAGAGATCCTGCTTCCATTATGTCAGGGAGTGATTGTACTGTAGTTCATACTCCAAGGCTGGCATTTCAAGGCCTGCCAAGTGTAATTTCTCTTTGGATCAACTGCTTGCATCTATTGTTCATAATGTCATCTCTGCCTGCCACTTGTGCATTTAGACCACATGACTGGAGTGCATTTATCTGGATTATTAACTACTCAGAGACCTTCTACTCTGTTGAGCAACACAGAGACCATCTACTCCATTGAACTACACAGAGACCCTCTACTCTGTTTCTGAGTGGTATCAATAATACATAGAGTGGAGGGATGAAAACCTTGCCTTTCCATACTGTTACTCTCTCCTTTCCATACTACTAGAGCAACAATGTACTGTAGTAAAAACAACGTACATCTATGTTATATCCCAAGCTAAATGGTGATGCTAACAACAATGGAACTGGCTAATGTTGGGTATCTCCATGGGTAATCTGGACCCATGAATAATACAGCACAGGGTGTGCACTGGACAGGAACTGTTACTGTGAGAGGCAATAAGGGTGGACTCACAGCCCTCCAAAGAGCTGCATGCCCAGTAGGGCGAACACCACGATGAAGAGGAAGAGGAGGAACAGCAGGCTGATGATGGACTTCATGGAGTTGAGTAGAGAGACCACCAGGTTTCTCAGAGAGTTCCAGTACCTACAGCAGGGTGATGAAGAGGAGGAATGAGGATGTGATAGTGGTATACCATCGAGTCATGTATAGGTAATCATGTCGTGTTTTGGATCAGGGTGTAACGGATCGCTCACTTAGTGACTTTGAAAATCCTGAGCAGACGGAGGGCTCTCAGGACGCTGATGCCGAAGGAGGCCCCAGGTTTCACAACTGCCCAGATCACCTCAAAAATACTGCCTATAATCACCTGGGAGGAGAGTACATTGAATTACAAAAAATGTGCGTTCTCTCTAATGTAATGCAATGCAATGTAATTCTCTACTATGAAACATTTCAGAAGTGCAGGTTTGATTGGATCGCAGTCTCACTTACTCCAAAATCAAAACAGTTGAAAGAGGAATGGAAGTAGCTCATGGGTCCTAGTCCATACATTTTCATGGACATCTCAGTCAGAAACAAGCCCAGGAATACAAACTCTGCCAAATCTGCAAGGGAGATGGAATAACACACAGATCAATTTACTGAGTCAAATATTTCCGCCCTGATGTCTGACATGAAGGAACTGTTTCAATACAACTAATACACTGTAGATGGTCTCATTGTACAAACAGCAAATAAATAGAACGACACGTCCTGTTGGTGATGGTAGGAAAACAAATGGTACAGTATTCCCTCCCATGCAGGTTGGGCGTTGGGCAGGACTTACACAGTGCATATGTGAGCCACTCAGGCTGGTCATAATGGACGATGGCCACACACAGTGTGTTGAGGCCCACCAGACACAGCACTGTCCAGTAGAAGCTCTGAGCCTTGACCAGGTGTCTGATGGTGAAGCGGAGCCGCTTCTCTTTCCTCCGGAAGTAGGAGGCACTGCCGTTCTTGCTGCTCTTCAGGCTGGCCCGGGCGAACGGAGACCCTGGAGGAACAGTGGTGGGAACAGCACACAAACTGGAGATAAAGTCACACAGTCATCAATTCTGTATTTCTCATTAAAATCCCTTTCATGTAACTTCATGACCTGAACGTTTTCACTTGAAACGCCATTAGACTCAATGAGAGGAAAGATTAAAAATCACAGCTAATAAACCCCAAAATGTGCACTATGGCTCAATCAAACCCCAGCATGCCAAACACAGCAACTTGTATGTGAAGTAGAGGACATTTGTAATATGACCGTAAGCAGATTTGCCTATACATTTCTCTTTAATAATGCTGCATCATATTGTTCAGTATCTTCTCAGTGTCCTGGCTAGTTCTTGGCATCCATAGAGAACTCAATGCACTGCCCTGCCCCCTTCTCCCCTGCATCCACCTCCCAGCCCCTGGACCATAATAAACCATCTGTAACTTAAATTAAACAAAAATTTGAGGCTGGTCCAAAAAAAGAAAAGTGAAAAATTGTTCTATTAGCATCTCGTTAGTGGCCCAGGAGAAGAGGGAGAATCATCATTTCCTGGGCTATTTTCATCTCCAAATTTAACTCGGGTGTGAAGCCTCATAAACTGAGCACCAAGTCAGGCTTGCCTTTTTCCCTCTCTCTTTTTCCCTTTCTCCCTCCATCTCCCTCTCCTTCTCCCTGTCATATATTTTTTGTATGGGATTCTAATACTGAGCCAAACCACCTACTCCCCTTTATTTACTGTACAGTGATGCAGATCTAATTGAGGAGCATTAATAATCACTTATGCAGGGGGACTGAGGAGTTCAAACAGACAGTTAGCTATCTGAAAAAAGCAGGGAACAGTTGGAGATTATTTTATTATTACTTTATCATTTTTTTTAATAAGAGGCTATTGCAATGCTTCTGTCATTAGTCATTCTTAAAGGGCAGTTGTCTAACAGAATAGATAAAAGCAGGAATTCTTTATGTCACATATTGGGAAGGATAGCAATTTGAGTTACTTATTGCATTATAAAGGCTAGTATTTAACCCAAATTGATACACATTGTAGGAAATCGGCCCAATACCACCACAATCTGATTAAAAGACAAACAAAATGATCCAATATGCAACATTATTAAATTGAAAGACAGTCTAAAAAAAGATTGTTCCAGGCCTGCAGTTGAGACAGAATTTGGTGACATGAGACAGCTAGTAGAGGTAGAACCAATATATAATATAAATTATAATAATAATTTATTAAGGTGTCTTTAATAGAATAAATGTGCCAAAAACTAATGTAGACATTATGAGAGCCTGGGACTATAAGGTTCTATCTGCATTTTAGTCAAATGTAGTTATTCACTGAGTCTTGTTCTGTTCAATGTCCTCTATATGTAGTACTTAAAATACCACAATTCATGTTGCTAAGTTCAAAAGAATACAAGATAAAAATCGATGACACCATTCAAACCAATGAAGTTTCGGAACTTTAAAGCTAATTATCTCAGAATCATCTTTTTGCAGGTACAACCTTACAGTCCCAAGCTCTCCATTAATACATGCATTTCTAGAGCTTCCCAAAATAGTTTTACATTGGTGGGGGTGCCAAGATGGCCGGCGCAGTGGCTTCAAAACAGTGCCCTGTATCAGTCATCTGGTGTACAGAAATCATTGGGTAGAACAGGATACAGCAGTGAGCAGTGTGAAAGCTGACACGTTGATCAAGAGGCCCAAGTCACGGGCGTTGGCCTTACCAACAGATGAGATGTCAGTGAAGTGGTCCTCGCCCTCCTCAGCATTGATCAGGTCGTTCTTGCTCTTCTTAGCTCTTTTCAACACTGAACACACATTAGAACAATACTGTAGGGTTAGTACCACACCAGATGTCCTTGTGAACAGTATCTTAGCGTAGTTTGTTCCAGGGAGATAATGTATACGGTATGTGTGTTTGATGGATATGACATCAGCTCTCAGGGCATTAATACAGGACTTCCAACAGGCAACGTACTTCCTTTTGAAAAAGCAGCACACAACTTGAGCCCTTCCCATTTATGATAGCTTGTGAAACACTGTTACTACAAGCATCTCAGGGGAGGCCTCTCAGGTGTTGTTAGCTCAACAGACCTTTCAAACTCGACTGGCAACACAGCTCCCTCAAACACACTCTCCCAGCCAGGCTCTCTCTGAACTGTGGCCCTGTGCACTTCTCTCCCATTGTAATACAATTTACATGTGGCCCCAACACCCCATAATTTCTGTGGGTTCACACTTGGGCTTTGATTATTTCTGTGTTGAACTAACAAGGCCTTGATAACAGAAACAGCACACTATCCAGCACAGAGAGGGTGGGTGGCATCAGTCCAAAGCCTGACACATCTACAGCCACAGCCAGAGAGGAGAGTGGGTAAGCAGTCCTGGGCAGACACAGGGAGACGACACTCAGATAAAGCTCATAACCAAGGCACTGAGTTTTCCCTGATCAGATCAGGTGGTCTGACTTGACCAACTTATGGCTCTGGTATACTCCTGACCTGGGTTGTTATGTTTCCTTTTGTACCACGCTCCATCCAGAGGGGACTTCTCTTCAGCGTGCTTGTCCTCTTCCGCCAGCATCACTTCCTCTGAAACAAATACACAGGTGTCAGCCACACACCATATAATGAACACATACACACACACAGTGGTGTAAAGTCCTTAAGTAAAAATACTTTAAAGTACTACAAGTCGTTTTTTGGGTTATCTGTACTTTACTTTACCATTTATATTTTTGACAACCTTTACTTCACTACATTCCTAAAGAAAATATTGTACTTTTTACTCAATACATTTTCCCTGACACCCAAATACATTTTGAATCCTTAGCACGACTGGAAAATGGTCCAATTTACACACTTCAAGAGAACACGTGGTGATCCCTACTGCCTCTGATCTGGCGGACTCAATAAACACAAATGCATCTTTTGTAAATAATGTCTGAGTGTTGGAGTGTTCCCCTGGCTATCCGTACATTTTTAAAAGAAGAAAATTGTGCCATCTGCTTTGCTTAATATAAGGGATTTGAAATGATTTATACTTTTACTTTTCATACTTAAGTATATTTTTGCAATTACATTTACTTATGATACTTAAGTACTGTATATTTAGAACCAAATACTTTTAGACTTTTACTCAAGTAGTATTTTACTGGGTGACTTTCACTTTTACTTGAGTAACTTTCTATGAAGTTATCCATATTTTTACTTAAGTATGACAATTGTATACTTTTTCCACCAATGCACGCACACACACACACACACACACACACACACACACACACACACACACACACACACACACACACACACACACACACACACACACACACACACACACACACACACATCATAAAGCCCTAAGACTAATGCTATGTCAGCACAATGTAATAAATAAATATATATATATATATATATATATATATATTTAAAAGAGAATTTGTGGCAGATTACTGCATATAATATCAAATCATGTCTGCCAAAAACTTGAGTAGTATTGAAGTAAACTTTAAGTATTAAAGTAAAGGGGTATTAGGTATTAAAATAAAACATGAGAGGGAGTAGAGGGCAGTCTGACCTGCCTTGCATATCCACTCCAGGTATCCAGTCAGCTCCCTCTCGATCTGCTGCTGCCTGCGAAGCTTCAGAAACTCCTGCCTCTTCTCCACACGCTCACGCTCCTTGGCAAACTCCCTGCAGGCACACACACACACACTTATCGGACAAGCATGGGAGTAACACACAGTTGTAGCTACAGGTCAGAGCCTGGAACACTCATCTGCTGACAGCAGTCTGCCTCCCAGCTGTGGACTTGGCTGTGGGTGAAGCTTTTTGGAGAGTATTACAAGTATTTGCTTCCTCTACAATAAGAATGAAAACTTCAGACACAAAATAAGCTTTAAAAATTATTAATTTGCTAAAAAAAAAAGTTAAGTATATATTGGCAATACAGTCAGTGGTGTGCGCAAACATCAGATCTCTATGGTTACACCATGAAGAAATCATATTTATGACACTATCTTGGAACAACATGCAACCCAGTTTCCCCTGCAGAAAGACATTTGGGAAATCAAATGAGTGTCATTCATTTTAATCAGTGCTTGTTCCTAATGCACTGACGTCATCAAACAAACACTGGAAAAAAGCTGAAAGGAGCATGTGATGATTTTTGTAACCACATAAACCACCATCTGTTATCTAGCCAATTAAAGAGGCCCATTTCCATTCTTCTTACCCATGAGTACCCTGGAAATAGATAGGCCTACTGCTGATTGGGCAAAGGTTGGAATGGATTACCAAGACAAAGCGGGGGAGGTCTTACTCATTAAACGAGTGGTTCACATTTTTTTGTAATGGCATGTTATAGAAGGGTCACATTTTTGGGTGATTTCATTTGGTTTTGAGAAACTTACCAGCTGTGCTGCTTCTCCATGTAGCCTGCGCAGAACAGCTGGTAGGGGAAATCGCACGAGTCGCACAAAATGAAATATAACGTTGCGGATAAAGTTCAGAATTAAAAAAGTGTCTGGACCCTTCTATAACATGCCAATTACATAAACAATAGAGATTTCATTCTATAATAGTGAACCAATCCTTTAACTTCACTGTGAAGTCACAAACACAACACAACAGTCTGGATTGAGTCGTTGAGACTGAGGCTTTTATTTATCTTCCTCCATCCACCCACATCTTTCATGTGTGTGTGGTACTAGCTGTTTAAGACCTGTTAACGAGAGAGGGAGTGACGGATGGGAGGGAGGGAGAGACGATGGGAGGGAGAGAGGAAGGGAGAGAGGAGAGAGATAGATACAGAGAAAAAGAGAGAGCGAAAGAGAGATAGAGAGACAGGGAGAGAGAGAGAGACAGAGAGAGAGAAAAATAAACAGACAGAGAGAAAGACAGAGAGAAAGAGGCAGATGGAGAGAAATGAGGGATCCCCTCCCTGAACAGTCCGCCCTCACAGCTCACTTGGTGAGAGCCAGGCAGTGATTGGTGTCTCTCCCACGCAGGGCCGAGGGAAGCTCCTTCCTGCAATGCAGTGGCTGTGTGCATTTGTGTGTGCGCGTGTTTGTTTGTGTTTGTGTTTGGGAGGGCTGTGAGGGGGGTGGTGTTAGCCAGGAATCCCAGCCCTGCCTGCTGCAGTTCCACAGCAGCCCCTCAGGCGGGGGAGTCAGTCGCTCCTCAGCACGCTGCAAAGGCGCTTTATTGGCATGGGAAACGTGTTTGCATTGCCAAAGCAAGTGAAATAAACAAAAGTAAGAAGACACAAAACAACATAAATAAAAAAACATTAAACTTTAACAGTAAATATTGCACTCAAAAAGGTTTAAAAAAAGATAGATATTTCAAGTGTTATATTATCAGCTATGTACATGTGCAAATAGTTGTCGTAGGAATAGAAGGGAAAGTAGTGGAAGATAAATAAACAGATAAATATTGGTGGTATTAACAATGTTGTTTGTGCTCCACTGGTTGCCCTTGTCTCATGGCAACAGGCTGTGACTGCACACTGCAGTACTTCGCCTAACAGATACGAGAGTTTATCAATATTTGATTTGTTTTCAAATTCTTTGTGGGTCTGTTTGATCTGTGGGAAATATGTATCTCTAATGTGGTCGTACATTTGGCAAGAGGTTAGGAAGTGTAGCTCAGTTTCCATCTCATTTTGTGGGCAGTGGGCACATTGCCTGTCTTTCTATGGCAGCCTGTCTTAATAGCAAGGCTATGCTCACGGAGTCTGTACATAGTCACGGATTTGCCACTGTGTACTCTCTGTTTAGGGCCAGATAGCATTTTTGCTCTGTTTGCTCTGTTTTTTGGTTCATTCTTTCCAGTGACACAAAGAGTTATCTTTTTGCTTTCTCATCATTTGGTTGGGTCTAATTGTGAACCAGCTGGCTGAGGGGACTCTTCTCTAGGTTCATCTTTCTGTAGGTGAGAGCCTTGTGGTGAAATGTGTGGGCATCGCTTCCTTTTAGGTGGTTTAGGTGGCTCTTTTTCTGGATTTTGATTACTAGCGAGTATAGTCCTAATTCTGCTCTGCATGCATTGTTTGGGGTTTTGCACTGTACACAAAGGATATTTTTGGGTGTTTGTCACATTTTTGGGTGTTTGTCACATTTTTTGAATTCTTGGTTGGTGAGTGGACCCCAGATCCCGCAAACATATAATTCTTTTTAGCCAGATCCTAATTGGGATGTCGAGATGTATCTTTTGTTTTGATGGCGTAGAAGACCCTTCTTGCCTTGTCTCTTAGATTGTTCACAGCCTTGTGGAAGTTACAGTTGAAGTCAGAAGTTTACATACACCTTAGCCAAATACATTTAAACTCAGTTTTTCACAATTCCTGACATTTAATCCTAGTAAAAATTCCGTGTCTTAGGTCAGTTAGGATAACCACTTTATTTTAAGAATGTGAATTGTCAGAATAATAGTAGAGAGAATGATTTATTTCAGCTTTTAGGGGGTCAGAAGTTTACATACACTCAATTAGTATTTGGTAGCATTGCCTTTAAAATGTTTAATTTGGGTGAGACATTTCGGGCTGCCTTCCACAAGCTTCCCACTGTCACGACTTCCGCCGAAGTCTGTCCCTCTCCTTGTTCGGGTGGCATTTGGCAGTCGACGTCACCGGCCTTCTAGCCATCGCCGATCCACTTTTCATTTTCCATTTGTTTTGTCTTTGTTTTATACACACCTGGTTTCAATTCCCCAATTCCATGTTCATTATTTAACCCTCTGTTTTCCCCATGTTTGTGTGCGTTATTGTTCCTGTGATTGTCAGTCCATATTTTGGTGGGCATGGTATTGTTTGGTACTTTGACATTTCTATTGAGTAAACTACGTTGTGTTGCTAAACTCTGCTGTCCTTTGCCCACTGACAAAGAAATGAAATGCATTTTAATGGTAGGTTTATTTGAACAGTGAGAGACAGAATAACAACAAAAAAATCCTGAAAAACGCATGTGAAAAATGTTAGAAATTGATTTGCATTTTAATGAGGGAAATAAGTATTTGACCCCTCTGCAAAACATGACTTAGTACTTGGTGGCAAAACCCTTGTTGGCAATCACAGAGGTCAGATGTTTCTTGTAGTTGGCCACCAGGTTAGCACACATCTCAGGAGGAATTTTGTCCCACTCCTCTTTGCAGATCTTCTCCAAGTCATTAAGGTTTAGAGGCTGACGTTTGGCAACTCGAACATTCGGCTCCCTCCACAAATTTTCGATGGGATTAAGGTCTGGAGACTGGCTAGGCCACTCCAGGACCTTAATGTGCTTCTTCTTGAGCCACTCCTTTGTTGCTGGAATACCCATCCACAACCCATTTTCAATGCCCTGGCTGAGGGAAGGAGGTTCTCACCCAAGATTTGACGGTACATGGCCCTGTCCATCGTCCCTTTGATGCAGTGAAGTTGTCCTGTCCCATTAGCAGAAAAACACCCCCAAAGCATAATGTTTCCACCTCCATGTTTGACTGTGGGGATGATGTTCTTGGTGTCATAGGCTGCATTCCTCCTCCTCCAAACACGGCGAGTTGAGTTGATTCTAAAGAGCTCCATTTTGGTCTTATCTGACCACAACACTTTCACCCAGTTGTCCTCTGAATCATTCAGATGTTCATTGGCAAACTTCAGACAGGCATGTATATGTGCTTTCTTGAGCAGGGGGACCTTGCGGGCGCTGCAGGATTTCAGTCCTTCACGGCGTAGTGTGTTACCAATTGTTTTCTTTGTGACTATGGTCCCAGCTGCCTTGAGATCATTGACAAGATCCTCCCGTGTAGTTCTGGGCTGATTCCTCACTGTTCTCATGATCATTGCAACTCCACGAGGTGAGATCTTGCATGGAGCCCCAGGCCGAGGGAGATTGACCGTTCTTTTGTGTTTCTTCCATTTTCGAATAATTGCACCAACTGTTGTCACCTTCTCACCAAGCTGCTTGGCGATGGTCTTGTAGCCCATTCCAGCCTTGTGTAGGTCTACAATCTTGTCCCTGACATCCTTGGAGAGCTCTTTGGTCTTGGCCATGGTGGAGAGTTTGGAATCTGATTGATTGCTTCTGTGGACAGGTGTCTTTTATACAGGTAACAAGCTGAGATTAGGAGCACTCCCTTTAACTTCTTTGGGAGCAGCGCACGAAGGGACCGTTTTGGAGACCCTGGCATGCCCAAAGTAAAATGCCTCCCATTCAGGCCCAGAAAATAGGATATGCACATATTTAGTACCATTGGGTAGGAAACACTCTGAAGTTTCTAAAAGTGTTAACATTTTGTCTGTGAGTAAAACAGAACGGATATGGCAGGCGAAACCCTGAGGAATTTCTGTCCTGGAAAAAGTGGTTTTGACACATTGCTTCATTTGGAACCCCTCCTGTATGAAAATGCCCTTATAAGGGCATATGAATGCAGTACCTATCGCTTCCTCTCAATGTCAACAGTCTCGAAGAAAGTGTTCAGATTTTTTTAGATGCTTTTAGAGCAGAGAAGAAGAGGAATCAGGAAGTGTCCCCATAGATGTCCTTTACAAGACAACGCGAGCTCCCGCCAGGCTCGTACTTTGTTTTTTTCCTTTTTTATCGCCCAGTTTATATTCCGGTTGAAATATTGTGCTATTTATACAGAAAAGTGTTCCTAAGGATACATTTAAAACGATGTTTGATTGTTCTTGGACAAGTTTATAGGTATAAGTTGAACGAGTTCTCTTCACGTTTCAAAGGAGGAGTCGACGCTGTTTTTTTCTGATTATAAAGCGCCAACCAAACAGAGATTTATGGATATAATACATTACTTTTTCTAACAAAAGAACCATAGATTGTCTTCGTTGGACACTTTGGAAGCCCTCAGCAGAAGTTCTTCAAAAGGTAATTAATTTGTTTTCGCTGTGAAATGTGTTTTCTGTGAACCGTGGAGGCTTATGAAATTATGGTAATGGAAAAATATGTTAGGTGCTACCCTCAAACAATCAAATGTGGTGCTTTCGCCGTGAAGCCTTTTTGAAATCTGACAACGCTGTGATATTGCCAAGAAGCAGAGCTTTTGATGACTATGAAACACTTGTATATTGATGCATGTTTAATAATTCAACTTTTGGATTTTGAATTTGGCGCCTTGCATTTCACCTGGTAGTGTCGGGAGTGGGGCGCTAGCGCCCCAGCGCACCTTGCTGCTCCTTAAGAAGTTAACCTCTTAAGCATGCTCAATTACCAGTGGGTCGCTAGCGGGCTCATCCCGACACTACCAGCGAAAATCTAAAGCGCCAAATTTTAATTCCGAAGGTTGAATTATTAAACATCCAGCAATATACAAGTGTTCCATACTCATCAAAAGCTCTGTTTCTTGGCAATATCACAGCGTTGTCAGATTTCAAAAGGCTTTACGCTAAAGCAGCACATTCATTTGTTTGAGGCTAGCACCTCACATATTTTCCAATAGCCATGTATCGATTAGCCATCATGGCACACACATAACACATTTCACAGCTAAAACAAATCAATTACCTGTTGAAGAACTTCTGCTGAGGTCATCCTAAGTGTCCAACGAAGACAATCCATGGTTCTTTTGTTAGAAAAAGTAACGCTTTTTATCCATAAATCCTCCATTTGGTTCGCTGCTATAATCAGAACAGCCTCTACTCCTCCTTTGAAATGCGGCGCCAACTCGTTCAAATTATACCTATAAACTTGTCCAAAAACAATCAAACATAGTTTTAAATGTATCCTTAGGAACATATTTACGTATATTTACTATTATAAATCAGCCGGAATATAAACTGAACGCTAAAGACGATAAATAAGGCACAGCGCGCCTTCTCGTGCTCGCGCAATCTGAAGAGTTTTCAGAACGTGGTGTCCCATTGCCATGCTGTTTATCAATGGTCGAAATAGTAAAAACACCGTCTCGTGGTTGATTACATCATAAGGAAGCGACGTGCACTGCGTTCATATGCCTATATATGGTCATTTTCGATAGGGAGGGGTTCCAAAATGAGCAATGTGTCAAAATGACTTTTTCCAGGACAGAGATTCCTCAGGGTTTTGCCTGCTATATGCGTTCTGATTGACCCACAGACAAATGGTTAACAGTTTTGGAAAATTCAGAGTGTGTCCTATCCAATGGTACTAAATATATGCATATCCCATTTTCCGGGCCTAAATGGGAGGCATTTTACTTTGGGCACGCCAGGCTCTCCAAAACAGTCACCTTTGCTGCTGGAGCTTGTGAGGTTTAACAAGAAATTTGTGGAATGCTTGAAAAACGAGTTTTAATGACTCCAACCTAAGTGTATGTAAACTTCCGACTTGTCAACTGTAGACTGCAGACACAGCATCATTCAAAGAATGGAGTTTGATACACCTGGTATTGGATATGACTGAAAAAGAACTTGCTAAATAGAGATTTTTGTCAATTAACAAAACAATATGCACAATCGTTTGTCTCTACATTAACTAACATATTCCTCTCAATTGTACATTTTTTGCTTGACTCGTTATGATGTTATAATTACTTGCATTTGCTTCCACCGTAATGTTTTGCCAGCCGTCTTCGCAGAAGAAAGTCACCAGGGCTCGCGTCAAATTTATCATTGGAACCACTCAATATGATTGGTCATATAAAAACCTTGGGACCCAAATGCATAATGAGTGATCTAACTCCCCCTTGCGGTGGTCTGGAGCAATGAAGCTGTGATGCTGGGTACCGCGGTGTAAGCTCGCAACTTTTAAAGGAGGAACCACTGTAGCATCTGTGTCATCTGACCACTTCCGTACTGAGCAAATCACTGGTACTTCCAGCTTGTTTTTGCTTGTAAGCAGGAATCAGGTGGATATAATTATGGTCAGATTTGCCAAATGGAGGGCTCGTTGAGTGCGGTCTGGTGGTAAATAGACAGCTACGAAAAATATAGATGAAAACTCTCTTGGTAAATAGTGTAGTCTACAGCTTATCATGAGGTACTCTACCTCAGGAGAACAAAACCTAGAGACTTCTTTAATATTAGATTTCGGGCACCAGCTGTTATTGACAAATAGACACAGACCACCACCCCTAGTCTTACGGGAGGTAGCTGTTCTGTTTTGCCGATGCACGGAAAACCCAGCCAACTATATATTATCCATGTCGTCGTTCAGCCACGACTCATGAAACACAAGATATTACAGTTTTTAATATCCCATTGGAAGGATAGTCTTGAACAGAGCTCATCCAGTTTATTCTTCAATGATTGCACGTTGGCCAATAAGAAGGATGGTAGAGGCGGGTTACCCACTCGCCGACAAATTCTCTCAAGGCACACCGGATCTGCGTCCCCGTCGGCAGCTTTTCCTCATGCATCCAGAGAGATTCAACACAGCAGGGGTCTCTGATTTCTATGTAAACTGGAAAACACATATACTGAGGCTGCAATTATTGTAGCTGGGGATTTTAACAAGGCTAATCTGAAAAAAAGGCTCCCTTAATTTTATCAGCATATCGAAGGCGCGACTCGGGCTGGCAAAATTCTGGATCATTGCTATTCTAACTTCCGCGATGCATACAAAGCTCTCCCTCGCCCTCCTTTCGGCAAATCTGACCATGACTCCATTTTGTTGCTCCCAGCCTATAGACAGAAACTAAAACAGGAATCGCCCGTGCTCAGGTCTGTTCAACGCTTCAAAATTGCTTAGATCACGTTGTTCCGGATAGCATCAGACAATAACATTGATGTATACGCTGATATGGTGAGTAAGTTTTTTAGCAAGTGCATTGGCGATGTTGTACCCACGGTGACTGTTAAAACCTATCCAAACCAGAAACCGTGGATTGATGGCAGCATTCGCGCAAATCTGAAAGGGCGAACCACTGCTTTTAATCATGGCAAGGCGACTGGAAACATGACCGAATACAAACAGTGTAGCTATTCCCTCCGCAAGGCAATCAAACAAGCTAAGCGTCAGTATAGAGACAAAGTAGAGTCGAAATTCAACGGCTCAGACACGAGACGTATGTGGCAGAGTGTACAGTCAATCACGGACTACAGAAAGAAAACCAGCCCCGTCGCAGACACCGATGTTGTGCTCCCAGACAAACTAAACAACTTCTTTCCTCACTTTGAGGACAATACAGTGCCACTGACACGGCCTGCTAAAAAAACCTGCGGGCTCTCCTTCACCGCAGCCAACGTGAGTAAAACATTTAAACGTGTTAACCCTCGCAAGGCTGCCGGCCCAGATGGCATCCATAGCCGTGTCCTCAGAGCATGTTCAGACCAGCTGGCTGGTGTGTTTACGGACATATTCAATCAATCCCTATCCCAGTCTGCTGTTCCCATATGCTTCAAGAGGGCCACCATTGTTCCTGTTCCCAAGAAAGCTAAGGTAACTGAGCTAAACGACTATCGCCCTGTAGCACTCACTTCTGTCATCATGAAGTGCTTTGAGAGACTAGTCAAGGATCATATGACCTCCACCCTACCTGACACCCTAGACCCACTCCAATTTGCTTACCGCCCCAATAAGTCCACAGACGACGCAATCGCAATCATGCTGCACACTGCCCTAACCCATCTGGACAAGAGGAATACCTATGTAAGAACGCTGTTCATCGACTACAGCTCAGCATTTAACACCATAGGACTTTCTGACGGGCCGCCCCCAGGTGGTGAGGGTAGGAAACAACATCTCCACCCCGCTGATCCTCAACACTAGGGCCCCACAAGGGTGCATTCTCAGCCCTCTCCTGTACTCCCTGTTCACCCATGACTGTGTGACCATGCACGCCTCCAACTCAATCATCAAGTTTGCAGACGACACTACAGTGGTAGGCTTGATTACCAACAACGACGAGGCGGCCCTGTGGTGTCAGGAAAATAACCTGTCACTCAAAGTCAACAAAACAAAGGAGATGATCGTGGACTTCAGAAAACAGCAGAGGGAGCACCCCCCTATCAACGGGACAGTAGTGGAGAAGGTGGAAAGTTTTAAGTTCCTCGGCGTACACATCACGGACAAACTGAAATGGTCCACCGACACAGACAGCGTGGTGAAGAAGGCGCAACAGCGCCTCTTCAACCTCAGGAGGCTAAAGAAATTTGGCTTGTCACCAAAAACACTCACAAACTTTTACAGATGCACAATCGAGAGCATCCTGCTGGGCTGTATCACCGCCTGGTACGGCAACTGCTCCGCCCACAACTGTAAGGCTCTCCAGAGGGTAGTGAGGTCTGCACGCATCACCGGGGGCAAACTACCTGCCCTCCAGGACACCTACACCACCCGATGTCACAGGAAGGCCAAAAAGATCATCAAGGACAACAACCACCCGAGCCACTGCCTGTTCACCCCGCTATCATCCAGAAGGCGAGGTCAGTACAGGTGCACAAAGCTGGGACCAAGAGACTGAAAAACAGCTTCTATCTCAAGGCCATCAGACTGTTAAACAGCCATCACTAACATTGAGTGGCTGCTGCCAACATACTGACTCAAATCCCTAGCCACTTTAATAATTAAAAATTGGATGTAACAAATGTATCACTAGTCACTTTAAACAATGCCACTTTATATAATGTTTACATACCCTACATTACTCATCTCATATGTATATACTGTACTGTATACCATCTATTGCATCTTGCCTATGCCGTTCGGCCATCGCTCATCCATATATTTATATGTGCATATTCTTAATCATTCCTTTACACTTGTGTGTATAAGGAAGTTGTTGTGAAATTGTTAGATTACTTGTTAGATACTACTGCAGGGTTGGAACTAGAAGCACAAGCATTTAGCTACACTCGCATTAACATCTGCTAACCATGTGTCTGTGACCAATAACAATTTGATTTGATTTGAATTCTATACTGCAGTACTGAGGGCCTGGCAGCTGCTGTGTCTCACACGAGAGAGGGGTGTGGCGCCTGGGCCGTGGTGTGGGAGGAGCAAAACTTCCACAATCCACTGATCCCTTTGATGTCCGCTCATTCAGCCACCCTGCAGGGGAGTTTAATCAAGAGACTAGCAGACCTGCGGCTGCCGGGGGGTTGGGGTTGGAAAACTCCCCAAGAGAAAGCTAGCCAACTTTAGCCAGTTAGCTTTGGGTGCTTGGTTGGGACAAGCATGCATTGTTGGCGGGCAAGCTGCAAAAGGACGAGTACGTTACAATTCCCCATCGTTTATCAGTGCAATTTTAATGGCCAACTAGCTGAAAAGGTTTGAGAGGGTTTATCTAACGTTCCTTCGTTAGATGTTAGATCATCCTTCTCTGGCTAGCATTCGTTGTTGATCTTGCATAACTGAAGGATTAGGTTTGATCAATAGGACTGTACATTTCCCAAATGTAAGAAGACTCCCAAGTGGTGTTTACATATTTGCAGAAATCCATTCAGGTGTATTTTGCGACTTTGGCAAATGTGTTCCAATGATCTAAAGTCACGCTGTTGCAACTGCCTGTAAACACACAGTCCAGTTCAAAGTGAATGATGTCAGGCGTGTGTGCAAATGGCTTGTTTGCATAAAGACCTATTGTAGCTCTGATTGGCTATGGCGCAGCGGTCTGCATAGACTCTGGTCCTGGATGAGACAGATGTTTTTATGAAGTTTTATTTACTGCAGTGATTATTAATTGTCCAAACGCACGGCTGCGTTCCCACTCTGAATTGCTATAGAATTTTCACAAGTGCCTTAGTATACTTAATTCCCAAACATTCTAAGAATTTATGAAAACATGAAAATGGCCATATATAAGTGCTCACTTGTCAGATAAAAAAAATTAAATGTAAGTGTCATATTCTTCCTGGGGTCTATATGAACAGATTTGAATAAGATTTAATGTTGCTAAAATGCTGTCATTTCCACTTTAAGTATACATGTATTGTTTTTAAATGGATCTGCCTCCAGCTCATTGCAAAGTGGTGTGCGACACACTGATGAAGATTGCTTTCCGTTGCCAATGCATTTGCTGTTTGAGATGCTGTAGCAGCAGCTTTTGCGGCTCAAAGGCTCTGTATATGTATGCTGTACACGTTTGATAAGATAACGAATATACTGTACACACGGGCCAATTTAATTCCACATAATTATGCAAATTAACCTATAGACCGATAAGCATGACCAGTCAAATGTATTTACATCGGCTGGTATTTCCATCAAAGAATAGGCAAAAAAGTATTATTTCGCAATGGCATTTTTCTTCTTCTCCTGGCACCAATTTTATTTATCTGCTTTTCAAATTTTTTATCGGCCAAAAGCCGGCTATTATCGGCTAACGGAAATCCTGCCACATACACTGCTCAGAGCTGGGGTACGATGCTTGAAATTTTTTAATCGAGCCATTCAAATGTGAAAACTGTAGCCTACACATGCCACACAATATAAACAACAAGATCTGAACATGAGTCAGAAGTCAAGGTTGAGACTGAGTGGTACAGTATGTGTATATTCATTTACTGTACAGATAGTAGTGGTGAAGCTTCAGGACACAGCATCGACCTCCACCTGACGGACTGACTGACAGACATGACCCTGCTGGGAAAGATCTGAAAGAACTGACCTTCTACTCCACACAGAGGAAAAGAAGGAGGAGATAAAAAGAAAGGGAGAGAGAAGAGAGAGATAAAAAGGCTGGGTGGTGCCTCAAGCTGGGCTGTCTTCCGTTGGCCTACTGAAATGCCTCACAGAGTGACCTGATGGAGTGGTGATGGGATAAAATATGAGCCTTGCTGACCCCGCATGCTGCCTCTGACCGCTGCCCCTGGAGCTGTGGCCTCTAAACCCTGTGTGTGGCTGCAGCCTGCAGCCCTGGCCCCCTCCAGGACAGACAGTGCCCTTTAGAATGTGACACAGCCCCGCCACAGTGTATCAGTGACCTTTCACCCTCCTGGGCACAGTAAACACAGCTGACGGGGAGAATCTCAATTGCATACTCCTCGCGTCCTCTCTCCTCGCCTTCTTCTTATAACCCATTGGTGGAAAAGGTTAGCGGGGAGGGACCTCTGGCTTTATCATCCAATGGGTTTTGAGAAAGAGGTCAGGAAAGAGGACGCGAGGAGTATGCATTAAGATTCTCCCAGGGTCTAGCGAGACTTGAGAGAGCAGAGCAGGCCCAGAGCATGGCCAGGGTTGGGCCAGGGATAACAGGAGCCTAGGGAATGCTTTGAGCTGTTTGAAGTAGGATAAAGGAACACAGAGAGAACAGATAAAGAGGGATACAGTATTAGGTACTCAAGGCAGACGATGGACACTTTGACCAAAACAGGTGGTAACATTAGACACAACAACCACAATCAGACTTTGCAGCTTGTCATTTCTCAAATATGTATATCATTTATAATTTCTGTGGCCATCATGAGGATATGAAATTAACTGTCACAGAATGAAGCAGTGTCTCATGACATTAAGGAGCTCAATGCAACTTGTTAGGATTATGCATTATGCAAATACTCTCCTAAGTGAAATGTCTTTGAGGGAGTCTCACCTCTTTGAGGGAGTCTCACTTCCATTTACACACCTAAAAGTGTGGTTAAATGAATGGATTTCACACTGCTAGACGAGAGGAGAATTATTAACTTATCATCAAGGGCAGAGACACTAGTGCAACTGAGAACCAGGATGTTTTATACAAATGAACAGCCTTACCTAAAAACAGCAGTCAACTTTACCGTCTGTAATTCTATATGGGTGAGGTTTTCTACATAACCCCACGAAAAAACGACAATATCTGAGAGAAAGCAGAAGGTTGAAATCAAAGAGAGACAGTAAGAAGAGCATAACGCCACATTGATAGCACAGAGACAGCTGGAGCCATTTGGTGGAACAGCAAGTGAGAATTAGATTTGTTTTCCGAGAAGTAATAAATTAATGTCCCAATAGCAGCTACAGCACAACCTAGTACACCACACAGCACTCATCAGGAGGCCTTCCATTAAGCTCTGCCACTGTGTGTGTAGGAGAGAGAGAGAGAGAGAGAGAGAGAGAGAGAGAGAGAGAGAGAGAGAGAGAGAGAGAGAGAGAGAGAGAGAGAGAGAGTGTGTGTGTGTGTGTCAACATGCCCCCGTGGCTTCAAAACAATTAACAGGGAAAAAAATATCTAAATTCCAAACTGCACAGCATTGGCATTATACTCGATTCACTTGACATGAATGATATAGGGATACATGTGGGAGCAGCTGCCTTCAATACAGGGGCTACCATACTGTAATGTAAGAACAGTAAATGTTGTAAACCAATTTAACACAAGCAATAAAAGCCTTGCCTCTTTTCCCTTGACAGTAATTAGAACAGGGTGCTACATTCAGACAACACTTGTGATACTGTCTATTCAGGACATCAGGTATTCTACTTCCAGCTTTGACCTGGTTTACTGTGCAGTGAATCTTAATGAGGGAGTCTAATACAGCTTAGCACTAATAAGCTCTGTACTGTTCTGTACTGTACTGTCTGTTTGAAAACAGTCCAGGTCAGATCAGGTCACTCCCAAGGCAATGTAACTAGAACTTGAAAATAGAGAAAAGAGGGAAAATATAAACCCAGTACACTACATAAATGAATACTCCCATTTAGGGTTGCACATTTTGGGGAATATTCAGAGGTGGAAACTTTCCGTGGGAATTAATGGGAATATATGGGGATTAATGGAAATATATGGAAATTAACGGAAATATATGCAAATTAATATTAATACCATTGGTTTTTTGCATTGGATATATTTACCATATCATATGGAGACAGAAACCTAAACCTTTTACCTTATCATAAATAGACATTATTGCAAATGATTACATCCTTCCAATAGAAATAAAAAAATCGATTTAGTTACGAATTGAACAACAAAAGAAAGGGAATATTGAATTATCCCCAATGATCCATCGCATCTCCCAAAAACGTTTAACATACATCTGTAAAATGATAGTCTAGAAACTAAAGCTTTGGTTGTCTTCCTCTCAGGCTTCCATGTCTTCCTCAATGTCCACCTCTTGAACATCAGACTCTGAGGCCTCATCTTCACTGTTACTTTCCAACCTTGTTGAGGATGGCTCGTTGTCAGGCTCAAAAAGCCTCAAATTTGCAAGGATGGCCACCAATTTTTCAATCCTTGTATTGGTCAGCCTGTTGCGTGCTTTGGTGTGTGTGTTCCCAAACAAGGACCAGTTGCGATCTCTGAGTGAGTTGATGTTGGTGGGAATTGGAGGATGATGGAGGCAACAGGGGAAAGAGCCTCAGATGCACAAAGTCCCTTCCACTAGGTGGCTGATGAGATATGTTGGCACGACTGGCATATTGCATCTCCATCCAAAAGCCCTTGCTTGGAAGTGTACTTCGCCAGACTGCCAAGAACCTAGCCCTCATCCAGGCCAAGGTGGCGAGACACGGTAGTGATGACACCATAGGCCTTGTTGAACTCTGCACCAGACAGGATGCTCTTGCCAGCATACTTTGGGTCTAACATGTACGCTGCGGCGTGTATGGGCTTCAGGCAGAAGTCTTCACGCTTTTTGATGTATTTCAGAACTGCAGTTTCCTCTGCTTGGAGCAACAGTGAAGTGGGCTGGACAGTACGGATTAGTTCTCTTACATCTGCAAGCAGAGTCTGAACATCAGACAGGATGGCATTGTCTCCCTCAATCCGTGCAATGGCTACTGCTATAGGTTTCAGGAGTTTCAGGCTGCTTACCACTCTCTCCCCAAAATACATCATCCAGGAGGATCCTCTTGATGGGGCTGTCCATATCGGCAGACTGTGATTTGGCCATTTCTTGGAGAGACTCCTTGCCCTTCAGGAGACTGTCAAACATCATGACAACACCACCCCAACATGTGTTGCTGGGCTGCTTCAATGTGGTGCTCTTATTCTTCTCACTTTGCTTGGTGAGGTAGATTGCTGCTATAACTTGATGACCCTCCACATACCTAACCATTTCCTTGGCTCTCTTGTAGAGTGTATCCATTGTTTTCAGTGCCATGATGTCCTTGTGGAGCATTCAATGCATGAGCAGCACAGCCAATGGGTGTGATGTGAGGGTAGGACTCCTCCACTTTAGACCAAGCAGCCTTCATGTTCGCAGCATTGTCTGTCACCAGTGCAAAAACATTCACAGTTATAGGCTAACTTTTTTGATGAATTTAATCAAAATTCCCCAAATTCTAGGGCTTAACTTCCCATGGAAAATTTCCAGAAAAATTCTGGAAATTTACCGGAAAGTTTCCGACCCTTTGCAACCCTACTACCATTCGATTAGGCTAACGCCATGCCAATGTAGTCAGACAGAAGCTTCACATTAGAGAGCACTGTTTCATAATACTGGGCCGTTAACGCCACCTTTCACACAGACAGAGATAGTGTCATTGGGTCATGGACATGTGTGATGTTCACTCTTACCCAGACAGGACTCCCAGGACCAGGTTGAGCATGAAGAAGGATCCGATGATGATGAGGGGGATGAAGTAGAGCCAGTTCCAGGTGTTGCCTGAGGCATCGTTGGCCTGCAGAAGCACACAGAGAGGAGGAGGGTAGACACTTATTTACATTGAAGACGGTGCTTATCGGACATTGTGTTTGGGGAAGAAAAATTTTAGCAATTTTCTTTTGGTGTGCTACAAAAATTCCAAGATCTTGTTTTATTTCTATTGCTATCAATATGATGACGTAATGACAAAAACTCCTCCAAGTGGATTTTAACTGGAGGGCTGATGGCTGACACAAATTAATGACTTTCCTGTGATGTTCAGATCTACGCCTCATCCTTCACGTTGTCAGAGCTGATAGCCCACCCCCCCTCTCTCTCTCCCTCTTGCTCTCTCTCTCTCCAGCTTACTCCATCACATCCCCATTCCCAGTGACCACAACCCCCGACCCCCCTTTCTTTCTCCACCTCTTTCCCTCTCCGAGATCCAACTCTGTCAGGATGCAAATTCATGGCAGTGATGCTAAGAGTAACAGAGAGAAGCGCTGGTGTTTATGAAGCATGGAACACTTTACAGATGGGCCAGATCTTCTCCTAGGCCATTTCAGCGCAGCCCAATGTATATCGTCTGTAATTGCGAGAGGGACCTGGGGCTGCTGAATCAGCAGGCGAAAACACATACAAATTGGTGTTGCACACATCCCCCTTCCCCCTCCTCCCACTCCCAGCTGTCTCTAAAGCATCTGATCGACTGGATAAACCACCGCGCCCTTCAACCCTGAATATTTAGCTATGCATCTCTTCTGCAAGGCAATATTTTGGAAAGGGAAACACATTAGTAGCAACCTCAGATATGCCAGCTTACTGTATATACTATGAAATGCAAATACAATCTATTCAACGCTTTTATTGCTTTTATATGCCTTACGCAACAACGGGATAAGTATGTTGTAAACGTAAAGGTTGAGGGAGACATTATGCTTCACATTATGGCTGGCATACACACTACATGTTGGAGAGTTGCAAGCTGTGAACGTCCTTGCGACTGAGCCAAGATATTACAACATTTCTGCTTGAATTACGACAACTATATTACTGTAAAAAAAAAATATATATAAAACAAATATATAAGAAGAGAAAAAAGCAAAAGCTTTATTTGAAGCTGATCCAGTTTTTGGTCTGTCAAGAGGTTTATGAGAGCCACTCCACTCCAAATCTATCTACTCTAAAAAGTCAGGTTTTCAGTAAACTCTCTTAGTTGATATCCCTAGATCACGACATTCAAACTGCAAGCCCCAAGAGATATTCAATTTAATGCTAAGAGGGAAGATTTAATGTCAGTGGGTCTTGGTTTCTAGGTGAAAAACCTCCATGATGATGGAGTTCTAACAGGAGCAGATAGTTGAGCAATGTTTGCCTTTCATTGTGTGTGGGGATGAACAAGAGGCTTAATGGAGAAACGATGGCTTTACTGCTGTAATGGACACAATCCACACCTATCTCAGAAGAAATCAATGGGTCCCATTGGAAATACAGCCAATAAAAGCTTTATGAGCTTCGAGGGTAAGGAATGGAGAAGGGAAAGTAGGGGGAGCGAGGGAGGGGGGAGAGAGGGAGAAGGGAAGAGAGGGGAGGGGGGTTGGGGACTGAGGAAGCTGGAGCTGAAGTCATCGCTGGTTTCTGTGGCCTCCTGTGGTGAATTGGATCTGTATGTCATAGTGACATCCAAACCCCCACTGCAACAACGCTTATTCTGTCATTTCTCCACATAAGAGATCTAGGGCCCATATTGTTTTCATGACCCCTGTGAGAAAAGCAGAGAGCCTTATTGGAGGCTCCTCATCAATTATTAAACCTTATCTCAGCATTAAAATACATTTCTTTCTCCATGTTTACGGCACAGTAAAAAATATTATTATTTTATATGTGAAGAAGTCTACTGCTGAGGGCAATTCCATCGCTGGAAATTAGCTGAGACATAAGCAGAAGATAATCATCTGTGATGGTGGGTTTTTTTCTGCTAAAAGGCACGTAAAAGGCATGTTTAGTCAATAAAATCTAAATAAAAAATCTGCTGCTGTGATCAAATGATCAGAAGCCTACTTAGCAGCTTTTACAAATGAAGTGCAGTAAGGTACGATATTTCTCCAGCAGTCATGTAATATACAGATCCCTATTCAGATCCCATTGATATCTACCCATAGACGGGATATACAGTATACACTCCCCTGATCAAACACGGACATGCTTTATCTTCCTACTGAAGGGCATTGAAGGATTGCCTGTGAGATGCTTACACATGCTTACACTCCACCACAGGCACGTAGGACAAGCATGCTCCCCTGTGGATTACATTGACAGGAGCAAAACCGGCAGGAAAGACAACTATACTACAAAGAGAAAATCCTTTCTATGGGTATATAAAGGCGTTTCACTTCTTCCCAATCAAATCAAACCTCTCCAAATGAGGCACATTACTGTATGTACTAAACTATTTCCAGCTACCCCAATGCACTGCCACTGACTGAATGAGCACAGAGACAATATGTGCTGGGTTAATGTGGACATGGCTGACCAGAGGATAACATGCTGAGCATGCCTGATGAGGAGTCTGGGAAAGAGCAGCTAGCTACTGTACTGTAGCACACCAGACAGACAGCCATTTTACAAACTACTGTCATATTTTACATCGTAGAAATCCAACCACGACAAAGACTGCATCGAACCACACTCGTGATGATATCTATCATCTAAATACCATTATTGATGTGGTAGCAGCAGTACATTTGGGCTGTTAAATTAGAGTGTGGGTTCTGGCCCATGGACAGATGGGAGCGGAGGCATATTGACCCAAAGTTCTCCTTGTGTTCAGGATAACAGGATTATGTTGGAGAGAGCAGAGCCGGGGTCTGACAGGCAGGCTAGAGGAGAGGAGCATTTGTTTCCCATTATCCCCTGGTCTCCTGCAGCTAACGCTCGCCTTTCCTCCTCTCAGCTCCATATTTTTTCATCAGGCCCCCCAGAGAGAGAGAGCAGCAGAGCAGTAGACAGAATGGGAATACCATTTCATACAGCCGGAGTAGTGTGTGTCTACGGCAAGGAACACCCTGTTCCAGAATTCAAGAGCCCATACAGAGCAAAGACAATTTTCATTGGAAACGTGTATTGGAAGTTGTGACTTTCACATTTCAGCACCATGGACACAGACACATGAAGCCATGTCTCTCCCAATCCTGTCGTCTTTCTCACTCTGTCTTTTGTTACTGGCTGCTGTGGCACCAATGAGCTAACTTACACACCCCCTCTGTTGCATGGGGTCATTTTAGATGTCAGCACCACGGACATAAAATATATAGCTATGTTTGTTTTCCTATCATTTTGTTTTCCTTTCATCGCTTGCAGTCTATGAAAGAGTCAGGAAGAGACTATTCCTTTCTTATACAAATTATTTTGTCACTGCTGCCCCGGTGCAGTAGCGAGCTAACCCACCCAGACAGGCGGGGCATGGAGTCATCATCCATTTCTGCTCCCTGAGGGGCTATTTTTAATCATTTAACGAGTGATTAATCAATACAGCAACGTGACTAGCAAAGCAAGGAGCAGCAGGCTGGGTGACACAACTGCACAGAATACTGACTGGCCTTCTATTTACACAGACTCAACAGTTTACAACCAACACCCTCCCAACAGGTCCATATGTCCAGCTAACTAAAGGTACACAAAGTAACTAAATAATCACATAATAGTAGAGTCTAGGCTACTTATTATACCATTCCTTGAAATGTCCCCCTCCCATGACAGAAGCTAAATAAATACATGTGTCACAACAGCAGCTGGTGACAGATAAACAGAGATTTGGACTTTGGCTTAAAGAAGAGAGGGAATAGAGGCAACAGGAAACCCATAAACTCATGAGCTTCACCTAAAACAGTCACCCCAATAGCAGCCATCAATCCAGGGGAGTTAACGTGTTTTTAACGGTTAACCCATTACAGCATTGAGGACAGTGGTCATTCAGAGCGTGGCAGCAAATACATTGGATGACTTAAAAACTGGGAAAACATCAGGAAAATATGATCTGTTCTTATCAGTGAGGGTAAACAGGACAACTGAGATTGTTGAAAGAATTGGCATTTCTTGTGAAAACATGGCAACGGGGATTGAGAGAGGACAAATCTGGTGACAGACAGATCTAGATGGAGTGCATCTATCACGCAGCCTCCTCCCCTCTGCCTCCCCTCCTCCCTCCGCCTGCGTTGTAAACACTGTGTTATCCGTTGCCAGGATTCCTTCAGAGGAACTGGAAGAGAGCCCTCTTTTTACAGGTGGTTTGGAATACATATCTGAGTCCCATGGAGCCCAGTGCTGTGCTGGGCTAGGGCCCTCTCTCCCGGGCCGAGCCGCTACCTGACCTTTCTCTATCTGCACTAGACTGGACTAGACTGCACTGGACCTCACAGGAGGGAAATCAGGGAAATATACATTGGATGGGACATTTTAGACCCATTTTCACATGTTGAGCATGTATTTTGTCCTCCAAGCCTCAATGAGGCTTCGCAGAAAAAAGCTACACTAAAACACTGCCCTGTCACCCTTGAAATTTTAGAGCTAGCACACACATCGGCCCAGTCTCTCCACTAGGGAGAAGGGAGCAGGCAATAGCATGGTATCACATTACATCAGGCTGTAGGTACTGTATAGAGACGAAAACAATTGTGTTCATCTGAGAGAGCCAGGCCTGTAAACACAGCAAGGACTCTCTCTCTCTCTCTCTCTCTGCTGCACTGCCCTTTGATAGGGACAAAACAACACTGTCCTACTGCTATTGTATCAGGGACCTTTTAATACTATTTACTACTGATGGCTTTGGATTTCGGAACTTTCAATATTATTCATCATTAGTTATAATAGAGACACGAGGGGTGCCATAGCCGAGGGTCTACACCAGAAGTTAATGGATATCTGTAGGAGGAAGGTATATGGGTGGGTGCAATTAAGCTTGGAATGTAGGGAAAACGATCACATGTGGCAGGCATTGGTAAGGAGAGAGAGCCATGGATTAGCGAGGAAGGGGGTTGAGGTCAGGTCAGGTCCCGTGAAGGGAAAAGGAACCATTTATTGCCCGCATCACTTAGTTTCCTGCCTAGCAATAAAGATACAATGTTTAGTGAGAAGGAGGAAACTCCACCCAAAGTGAGGTACATATACCACCACAATAGTAAACATGTTTTTGTCGGTTCAGCTGTTCGATCCTTTGGGAAGAATAAACTTGGTTTAAGCTTTCATAGTGTTTGTCGAGTTCTTACTCTGATAATTAGAACCTAACACTACATAGAAAACTGCTCATCTTTTCTGCTCATAAGCCCACAGAGAAGGATATTTCTCACCAGGAGAGCAGAGGATTGATGGGCCTAATAGGGAGAGAAGGGAACACGAAGAAGATAATTCAGTGTCAGTTTAGTAGTCTTGTGATGTAGGCTATTTGTGATTTTGCTATCTATTGTAAATATGCCAGATTTGTGTATGCTAAATGTCATAAAAAAAGCATGAATGAATATAAAAGGATCATAAATATTTATGATCCTTCTATATCCATACATGCTTTTTAATGAAATCTCATGTAGGCTAGTATCACACTTTGCTGTGGGGTCGTGGACGCTGTAGGCACGGTTATTTGAACTATTTGATTGTCCAGCGTGGTAGGCGACAGCCACAGCTCTCCTGGTTTGTCCCTTCAGACAAATGAAACGGTTCAAAATGGGAACACTTTGCCTCCCAGACACCTGACACAGGGCTTCTGAATCAAGTGCAACTACCAACAACAGCGCAAGACAAAATAAAAAAATAAAAGCGCAAGCCTTTATCGTTGGCTTTTCTGCCTTGAAGATCAACCAGTCGATCGGACCGGTTTGTGACCACTGTATTAGGGTGTGCAGCTTTTCCTTTGATTTTAAAGTCTTTGGGCTGTATTATAACAAACCTAACGGTAAAAATTAGCGGTGGCGGTGGCACTATAGGTCCGGGGGTGTGTCAGAAATATTTATGCTATTTTCACAGCAGGAAGGATGAGCGTAAAAGCTGCCGTAGGTGCAAAAGGGCTGGGTTTTGATGAATAAATAAGTTGTAGGTGTGTTGAGGCTTGACCCCTCACTGGCCAATCAGAACATGTTCCATGGCTAAATATGTGACAGAGAAAGAGAGAGAAAGAGGTCAAGGTGTAGTAGGGTAGTTCTGTGTGAGAGGGACCAGTGGACTTAATATATATATATATATATTTTTTTTACCTTTATTTTACTAGGCAAGTCAGTTAAGAACAAATTCTTATTTACAATGGCGGCCTACCGGGGAACAGTGGGTTAACTGCCTTGTTCAGGGGCAGAACAGCAGATGTTTACCTTGTCAGCTCAGGGATTCGATCCAGCAACCTTTCGGTTACTGGCCCAATGCTCTAATCACTAGGCTACCTTCCGACCCAATTGGCTAAGAGAATGATGAGTGGATGTCGTCAACCTTCTTTTCAAAGTGGTTGACAAAGTCGTCCAGAAAGGGAGGAGGGAGGGGGTGGAGAATTAAGGAGGGAGGAGAAGGTGGAAGAGTTTCTTAGGGTTAGAGGCAGAAGCTTGACATTTAGAGTGATAGAAAGTGGCTACTGCAGATACAGAAGAAAAGGTAAAGAGGAGTGTGGAAGGATGATAGGTCCTCCGGAAGTTTCTTTTTCCTCCATTTTCGCTCAGCTGCCCGCAGCCCTGTTCTGTAAGCCCTGTTCTGAGTCACTCAGCCACAAAGCAGGAGGGAAGGGCCGAGCCCGCCGGGAGGAAAGGGGACAGTGCGAGCCACAGGATTCGGAAGGGGAGGAGAGAGGCAGAATCAGCAGACAGGAGAAGGATTTAGCAGAAGGGAGAGATGAGAGGATAGAAGAGGAGAGGAGAGTGTAGTAGGCAAGAGAGAGAAGATTGCGATGGCACATGAACATCTGGGTAAGGACTGAGTGGCTAGGGTTGGAGGAAAGTGAGTCAGAAAAGGAAACAAAGTAGGGATCAGAGACCTGGACGGGGGTTGCAGTGTGATTAGAAGGCGAGCAGCCTCTATTGAAGATGAGGTCAAGCATATTGCCTGCCTTGTGAGTGGGAGGGGACTGGGAACAGGGGGAGGTCAAAAGAGTCAAGGAGGCGAAAGAGAGAGTTGGAAAGAAATTAATAGAAGGCAGATGTCGGGAGGTTGAAGTCGCCAAGTACGAAGAGTGGTGAGCCATCGTCGGGAAATGAGCTTATCAAGGTGTCAAGATGATTGAGGAACTCTCTAAGGGCACCTGCTGGGCGATAGATGGCAACAATGTTAAGCTGAATGGTCAAGTGACAGTGACATCATGAAATTCAAATGAGGAGATGGACAGGTGAGAGAGAGAGAAAAGAGAAAATCGTAATTTAGGAGAAATGAGTAGACCTGTGCCAACACAGCGACGACCAGATGCTCTCGGACTATGAGACAAAATGTAGTCAGATGAAGAGAGAGCAGCTGGAGTAGCAGTGTTCTCTGGGGTGATCCATGTCTCTGTCAGGACCAAAAAGTCAAGGGACTGAAGGGAAGTACAAGCTGAGATTAAATTGGGGTTCTTGATCGCAGCTCAGCAATTCCAAATGCTGCCAGAGACACAGAATTCCACATGGGTTGTGCGTGCAGGGTACACTAAATTCGAAGGGTTGCAGCCAAGGGGTGGGGAGCGTCTGTAAAGCCTACAGGGAGAGGAGCGAACTGGGATAGAAAACACACACATAGTTCCCAAAGCTACAAATGAGCAAAATGAGATCATCTGAAAATAACAAGGTAAGAGATACTGAAGTGAGAGAGTGGTGTGGGGACTTCCTCTCTTTCCTTCCTCGAACAACTCCGCAGAACAACTCAGCAGAACCGTGTTAGTTTTGTGATGAGACCGCCGCAGACAAAACAGGGGAGAATGAAGTACTAATACTAATTGCTAATTGCCTTGAAAAGATGAAGAGCACACCTCCCGGTACTAATTGCTGATTGCCTAGAAGTGGAGAAACCACTCTACATCCAATACAGCCACTGATTACCAAAACAACAACAGTCACAAATTGCCCTGCCCCTTAATCCTGGTTGATGTGTCAATAATCATTTGCAAGTTAATAGCAGTCAGCAGTTCACACACCAAGTAGGCTACTGGGAAGACAGACAGCACTTAAAGTAGTTGGCCCGAGCTAGCAAAAAGACAGTACTAGACAACAGCAGATAAAGACAAAAAGTATACTTATCACTCCTGGAGATATCAGGCATCCTGTAGCTATAGAATTAAGCACTATTCACTACTGATAAGGCTTAAAAAGACAGTGAATAATTTGAATCAAATTCTAATCCAAAGGCTATGTCTAAATATAGCTACATGCACCGTAATTGCTCCCCATGGGCATATAATATTAAAGCAATGTAGACTATGGAGGGTTTTAGGCACATCCAAACGTTTCACCGGAGCTGGACAAAGATCTAATGTAAAGAGAAATGGGGAATGTCCACTCACCGTTCTACTGCTCCCAAATGTAATATTTTATAAAGATCAAGGAACCTTTACAGATCTCATTCTCACTTCTACAGATTTAGCAGACGGCTCCACAATTGCATTGCACGTGAGCCATGGACGTTCTCACAAAGTCAAAGGATGGTCAATCGTTCTTAGAAGATTGGTTTGTAATCAAAACAAAAAAAACAAGCACATTTTTTTTTTTTACAACAACAATATTTCTTAATAGGATGGTGTCAGAATCATGATATCATAAATCGCATCTCTCGTTCCATGAGCATAAGTCTTTGTGTGCACACGTGCTGTAGGCCTAAATGTCTTTACGTATAACATTCACACGTCTATACAAAATACTGGGCTCCTGTCAAGACAATTGTATCGTTGCCTGCGAGACACATTCTCTATAAGCAAGATACACTATATATACAAAAGTTAAAATTAGTGGATTCGGCAATTTCAGCTGTTGCTGACAGGTGTATAAAATCGAGCACACCGCCATGCAATCTCCATAGACAAACATTGGCAGTAGAAGGGCCTTCAAAAAGAGCTCAGTGACTTCCAATGTGGCACTGTCATAGAATGCCACCTTTCCAACAAGTCAGTTCGTCAAACTTCTGCCCTGCTAGAGCTGCCCCGGTGAACTGTAAGTGCTGTTACTGTAAAGAGGCAATGTCTAGGAGCAAAAATGGCTCAGCCGCGAAGTGGTAGGCCACACATGCTCACCGCCAAGTGCTGAAGCTCGTAGCGCATACAAATCGTCTGTCCGAGGTTGCAACACTCACTACCGAGATCCAAACTGCCTCTGGAAGCAACGTCAGCACAAAAACAGTTCGTCGGGAGCTTCATGAAATGGGTTTCCATTGCCGAGCAGCTGCACACAGGCCTAATATCACCATGCACAATGCCAAGCATCGGCGTGATGAATCACTCTTCACCATCTGGCAGTCCGACGGACGCTAACTGCCCCAATGCATAGTGCCAACTGTACATTTTGTTGGAGGAGGAATAATGGTCTGGGGCTGTTTTCCATAGTTCGGGCTAGGCCCCTTAGTTCCAGCGAAGGGAAATCTTAACGCTACAGCATACAATGACATTCTAGATGATTCTGTGCTTCCAACTTTGTGACAACAGTTTGGGGAAGGCCCTTTCCTGTTTCAGAATGACAATGTCCCCATGCACAAAGCGAGGTCCATACAGAAATGGTTTGTCGAGATCGGTGTGGAAGAACTTGAGTGCGCCAAGAGTGTGCAAAGCTGTCATCAAGGCAAAGGGCGGCTACTTTGAAGAATCTCAAATATAAAATATATTTTGATTTGTTAAACACTTTTTTGGTTACTACATGATTCCATATGTGTTATTTCATAGTTTTGATGTCTTCATTATTATTCTACAATGTAGAAAATATTCAAAATAAAGAAAAACCCTTGAATGAGTAGGTGTGTCCAAACTTTGGACTGGTATTGTATATATATATAGTATTTACATAACATAAGTGTTTGGGGTGAAGAAATTTTTTTTACCAAGATTTTTTAATATTGTTAATCAGTTATTGTAAGTGCAGAATTAAAAATATATGAGCTTCTATGTTAGCAGTATCATCCATATGATTAGGCCCCATTGGGATTGGGTAATTGAAACAATAATACAGAGAAAATGTTTTTGGACTATCCAAGATGACATCAGAAAGGTTGAACCACAGAGATACAACATAATACTATTTATTTCTGTGGATCGAACATCCAATCTGAGCCCGCTCTACCAGTCTATCTGAGTGTCCCATCTGCTAGGCTGTCTGAGACTGAGACGTACAGCGCAGTAGAAGAGGTTATCAGGGCTGATGGATGACGAGGCTGATGAGGTGAACACAGGTTCGTGGACAGACAGACAGGAAATGTCTCTCCACCGTAACACCTCAATCAGAAACAGCAGCCTTCATATTTGAGCAGACCTCCTGAACTGAAGGCCACATTACCAGGCTGTCAGTTAGACCAGGCAAAGACAGAGCAGCCTTATAATGAATAGGATGATCTTAGCCTGTCCTCCTGTGCTCAAAGGCTAATTCTGGATTAACAGACACTAATTTAATGGAATTATTAATCATGCTAATTGTGACACTGTCTAATGCTGACGGGGAAAGGTGGAGAATACGCCCCACAATATTGTAGGCAGCAGTGGCGGTCAGTACCGTTTAAGATGAGGGAGGACAATTTTTTTTTTTTATGGGCATGGCCTTATTTCTATTACAACATATTGGATGACTGTCATTCATATTCCATTCACCCAGTTCACTGTAACAGTAATAGATTTAAGCTACTACATGATACACAAATTGTCCATATACCCATCAGGAGGAATTTGAGGACACAAATTTGAGGACACAAACAGTGACACATGGACAGACAGTGACATTCAATACCGCCTTGCACACTCTTGCCTGCATCTAGCTGATACAGTGGCTTGCGAAAGTATTCACCCCCTTGGCATTTTTCCTACTTTGTTGCCTTATAACTTGGAATTAAATTAGATTTTTGGGGGTGCATATCATTTGATTTACACAACATGCCTACCACTTTGAAGATGCAAAATATTTTTGAAATAAGACAAAAAAAACTGAACACTTGTCAATACTTTGTAGAGCCACCTTTTGCAGCAATTACAGCTGCAAGTCTCTTCGGGTATGTCTCTATAAGCTTGGCACATCTAGCTACTGGGATCTTTTGCCCATTCTTCAAGGCAAAACTGCTCCAGCTCCTTCAAGTTGGATAGGTTCCGCTGATGTACATCAATCTTTAAGTCATACCACAGATTCTCAATTTGATTAAGGTCTGAGCTTTGACTAGGCCATTCCAAGACATTTAATTGTTTCCCCTTAAACCACTCGAATGTTGCTTTAGCAGTATGCTTAGGGTTATTGTCCTGCTGGAAGGTGAACCTCCGTCCCAGTCTCAAATCTCTGGAAGACTGAAACGATTTCCCTCAAGAATTTCCCTGTATTTAGCGCCATCCATCATTCCGTCAATTCTGACCAGTTTCCCAGTCCCTGCCGATGAAAAAACATCCCCTCAGAATGATGCTGCCACCACCACGCTTCACTGTGGAGATGGTGTTCCTGGGGTGATGGGAGGTGTTGGGTTTGCACCAGACATTGGTTTTCCTTGATGGCAAAAAAGCTAATTTTTTGTCTCATCTGACCAGAGTACCTTCTTCCATATGTTTGGGGAGTCTCCCACATGCCTTTTGGCGAACACCAAACATGTTTGCTTATTTTTGTCTGGCCACTCTTCCGTAAAGCCCAGCTCTGTGGAGTGTACGGCTTAAAGTGGTCCTATGGACAGATACTCCAATCTCCGCTGTGGAGCAATGCAGCTCCTTCAGGGAAATCTTTGGTTTCTTTGTTGCCTCTCTTATTAATACCCTCCTTGCCTGGTCCGTGAGTTTTGGTGGGTGTCCCTCTCTTGGCAGGTTTGTTGTGGCGCCATATTCTTTCAATTTTTTTATAATGTATATAATGGTGCTCCGTGGGATGTTCAAAGTTTCAGATCTTGTTATAACCCAACCCTGATCTGTACTTCTCCACAACTTTGTCCCTGACCTGTTTGGAGAGCTCCTTGGTCTTCATAGTGCTGCTTGCTTGGTGGTGCCCCTTGCTTAGTGGTGTTGCAGACTCTGGGGCCTTTCAGAACAGGTGTATATATACTGAGATCATGTGACAGATCAAGTGACACTTAGATTGCACACAGTTGGACTTTATTTAACTAATTATGTGACTTATTTAGGGGCTTCAAAGCAAAGGGGGTGAATACATACGCACGCACCACTTTAAAAAATTTTTAGCATTTTTTGAAACAAGTAATTTTTTTCATTTCACTTCACCAATTTGGACTATTTTGTGTACAGTCGTGGCCAAAAGTTTTGAGAATTACACAAATATTAATTTCCACAAAGTTTGCTGCTTCAGTGTCTTTAGATATTTTTGTCTGTCAGGCTCTTGTGTAGCTGGTGCATAAAGTCAGGCGCAGGAGAACACTACTGAGTGAGCAAAAACCATTACTCAAACAAATACACATGCAAAACGCTAAACGTGTAAATACAAATAAATATGCCAAATGCAAAACAGGCGAGGCATAATATAAATGCACCAGCCGGAAAGAAACAGCTTAACAATAAACAATCACACACAAGGACATGGGGGAAAACAGAGGGTTAAATACACAACAGATAATGATGGGGAATGCAAACCAGGTGTGTGAAAAACAAGACAAGACAAATGTAAAATGAAAAGTAGATCGGTGATGATTAGAAGACCGGTGACGTCGACCGCCGAATGCCGCCCGAGCGAGGAGGGGAACCGACTTCAGTCAAAGTCGTGACATTGTCAGATGTTACTATGGAATACTGAAGTATAATTACAAGCATTTCATAAGTGTCAAAGGCTTTTATTGACAATTACATGAAGTTGATGCAAAGAGTCAATATTTGCAGTGTTGACCCTTCTTTTTCAAGACATCTGCAATCCGCCCTGGCATGCTGTCAATTAACTTCTGGGCCACATCCTGACTGATGGCAGCCCATTCTTGCATAATCAATGCTTGGAGTTTGTCAGAATTTGTGGGGTTTTGTTTGTCCACCCACCTCTTGAGGATTGACCACAAGTTCTCAATGGGATTAAGGTCTGGGGAGTTTCCTGGCCATGGATCCAAAATATCGATGTTTTGTTCCCCGAGCCACTTAGTTATCACTTTTGCTTTATGGCAAGGTGCTCCATCATGCTGGAAAAGGCATTGTTCGTCACCAAACTGTTCCTGGATGGTTGGGAGAATGTGTTCGTACCATTCTTTATTCATGGCTGTGTTCTTAGGCAAAAAGTGAGTGAGCCCACTCCCTTGGCTGAGAAGCAACCCCACACATGAATGGTCTCAGGATGCTTTACTGTTGGCATGACACAGGACTGATGGTAGCGCTCACCTTGTCTTCTCCGGACAAGCTTTTTTACGGATGCCCCAAACAATTGGAAAGGGGATTCATCAGAGAAAATGACTTTACCCCAGTTCTCAGCAGTCCAATCCCTGTACCTTTTGCAGAATATCAGTCTGTCCCTGATGTTTTTCCTGGAGAGAAGTGGCTTCTTTCTGTACTGGTGGTGCCCCAATCCCGCAGCTGAATCAACTTTAGGAGACGGTCCTGGCGCTTGCTGGAGTTTCTTGGGCGCCTTGAAGCCTTCTTCACAACAGTTGAACCACTATCCTTGAAGTTCTTGATGATCCGATAAATGGTTGATTTAGGTGCAATCTTACAGGCAGCAATATCCTTGCCTGTGAAGCCCTTTTTGTGCAAAGCAATGATGACGGCACATGTTTCCTTGCAAGTAACCATGGTTGACAGAGGAAGAACAATGATTCCAAGCACCACCCTCCTTTTAAAGCTTCCAGCTTCCAGTCGAACTCAATCAGCATGACAGAGTGATCTCCAGCCTTGTCCTCGTCAACACTCACACCTGTGTTAACGAGAGAATCCCTGACATGATGTCAGGTGGTCCTTTTGTGGCAGGGCTGAAATGCAGAGGACATGTTTTTGGGGGATTCAGTTCATTTGCATGGCAAAGAGGGACTTTGCAATTAATTGCAATTCATTAATCGCAATTCTCTCTTCATGACATTCTGGAGTATATGAAAATTGCCATCATACAAACTGAGGCAGCAGACTTTGTGAAAATGTATATTTGTGTCATTCTCAAAACCTTTGGTCACAACTGTATGTCCATTACATGAAATCCAAATAAAAATCAATTTAAATTACAGGTTGTTCTGCAACAAAATAGGAAAAACGCCAAGGGGGTGAATACTTTTGCAAGACACTGTATAGGATGTAATCATTAGTCCAACAGTTGCAGACGAGAGTTTCTATTGGACTATTTGTATAGGCTCCTCTTCTGAGGAGCCTCAACTTGTAGGCAGAGTTGTTAATCTGTACTATTAAGGAGTGAACCAAGCAGTGTAGAATATTGAAAACTGCTACTGAATCAACAGAGTGGATCAACTTCAGTAGGTATCACTTCTATTGAATTGGAGTAACAGCTGACAGAGGAATGTGATATCTCATCAACCATCATGAACTCTGACAGTCTGTCCCTCTCAGCATTCTGAGCATGCCTCTTTTCTTCCCTCCCTCCATTTCTGTGGATAGAGAGCTGAAGAGCTGGGGAGCTGGAGAGCATCCTCCTCAGCTGGTAGACTCCTCCCTCTGCCAGCGTTGGGACAGCAGCAGCCTGGCACCATGTTGGCCAGTATCAGGGAAGAGAGAGGCGTAGCAGGGTAAAGCGGAGGGCGACAGAAGACTGGCATATGCTGCTCCCCATCAGGCATGGCAGCAGTGGGAATGGAGCAGAGCGGGCATGAAGCTGGGAATGAGATGCCACATGTGGCCATCCTGGCTGAAAGAGCCACCTTCATATAGAACACAGGCTGCATGGATGTGCATGCTTTAACATGGAGACTAGTGTATTCACACACCATGCTACTTTCAGCTATTGATCATTTACTATCAACTATTGAGGCAGCAGCAACTGCTGTAGAAAATCCTGCTGTGAGAGGAATACATTCTGAATGCAAAGGTATCCTAAAACCACCCACAGAAAATCTTATTGCAAAATCGTAGACTGTCACTAGGGCTGTGGTGGTCACGAAATTTCGTCAGTCGTAGATTGTCAAGCAAATAACTGTCGGTCTCACGGTAATTGACCGTTAATTAACATAAACACATTTATCTCCTGGCTTCCTACAAGCCACTGATACAGACCTTTGGAACATCTACATTTTAAAAAGTCTACTATATCGATGTAATATAGCCTACACCTTCACAATAAATCCATTATTTATTTTAGACAGGTCTAAAGAAATATGATATGAAGAAAATGAAAGTCTATTTCAGAAAAACAGAATAGCATACTCTGAGTTGTCCTCATGTTAGGTCCTGATCTGGCTATGCCATATGGCTATGGGCTACACTAGTTCATTTATGCAGACAAGATTTTGTTAGAATTCCATGGCATTATTTTATAGTATGAAGAATAAAATTGAACAAAGCTGAATAAAATAGAAAGGATATTTTCTCCAAACGATATGAGGGAGTGCGCACACGCGGCTATTCTGTGTTGAGCAGTTAACAAAGAAATAGGTATTCCTATATGCTTAATTTAGAGTTATTAATGTAACTTAAGTTGTTCTACAAAGTTTGGGCTATATGTTTAGATTATTAATACATTGTAAGGCTGCATGATGCAACTTGAAAGGCATGAGTTCTGCTTTGTTTTTTGCGCAGGCTGTACACACTTTATCAGTCTCTCATTCACAATTTGACAAGCACTTGATAATGCTTCGAATTTCTCGGCGGCATCCCCTGTGTGTGGCTGTAATGTACCCTAAAAAAATCCATGCCTTTTGCCATTCTCCGAAGCACCTCTCACTCACATGGCTCTCCATCACGTGATCGGGTCATTCTCACAGGCTACAAGTGAAGACAGACACTTTGGGGACGCAACTACACGCGTCCTTATCCAATTCCAAGGTGCATATTGAAGATATTGGAAGAACTGTCCACATTTACTTTTCGTCAGCCAACAAGATGAGTATGCAAACAAAACAAAAAACGGAAATATCACATTTACATAAGTAAAAAAAAAAGGGAAGGGGTCTCAATATTTACCGAATACACTCTATATGTGAAATTTGTTTTGATTTAGAATGGACCCTTATCATGCACCTGTCTCGAAACAGCAGCAGGGGAAAAAATACATGTCACGCTTTTCCCATGGTTCATTTTCATGCCAGCCAGGTAGGCTATACTCCTGTTGTAAAGATATGCAATGTGCTTAATATTAGGAAAGTTGAGAAATAAATATAGTAGGCCTAGCCTATAGAAGGCTGATAGGACCCTCCTCTTTTTATTAGCGGCCATCACTCAGTTTTCTGGCTCAATTACATAGCCTATAGAAATGTTACACAACATGAGCTCATGGGCTCCCATGAAGTGTTTGATTCGATTCGATTTTGATAACATTTGCATTGCTGTCAGAGTGATTAGAGGGACAATAGAGTGCTGAGTACAAGGCAGTTAGCACGTTTGATAAGCTACTAAAGCCCATCAGCAGCATCAGAGCTTGGAGAAGCCTAATTACCGTGACTAAACGGTGATGACGAATTTGACTGCCTTCATGACTCGTGACCGCCGGTGTGGCGGTAATATGGTCACTGCAACAGCCCTACTGTCAGCCTATCCTGGTTGGTTGAGTGCGTCAAAAGCCTTGGGAGAAAAAGTCCAACTGGAAATCTAGGGAAACAATTATTTGACATCAAAGAAGTCGGCAGCATCCCCCTGCCCCGCCTTTCCGGCTTTCAGCAACAAAACAGCTATTGAGTAATCCGATCCCAATCCGAAGACAGGCCTACTGTAAAATCACTGCTCCACATTTTGTGGAGAATAAGCACACTGTGTTCCCAATAGAGCTATTCAATATTTAATGTTGTTACCCAATAATTTCCTTTTTAATGATCTAATTGTGACTCTTATGCAAATGTCACAGGCTGCAAATGTCACAGGCTTTGTTGGAGACCTTGAGTCTGTCTCTAACATGAATCAGCCCCGTGACTCATCCTTCCCCATCCAGCAGGCTCCTAGTGTACGGGAGTCTCTGTCTCTGTCTAATAATGTATCCAGGGTGCACTGGGAACTGAGACCGTACCACAACCGATACACTCCGTAACCAGTTCATATGTCACGATCTAATCTTATCTCACAGTCATTTTTCACAACAGATGACACAACACATAGTCAATCTTCACTCCACTGGAAAAAAGCATGAGATCATTGTCTTTGAGATGCATTGTATTGCCGTAGTGAATAACATGTTAAAGTCATCCATTTTTAACATTTTACATTTGAGTCATTTAGCAGACGCTCTTATCCAGAGTGACTTTCAATTAGTGCATTAATCTTAAGATAGCTAGGTAAGACAACAGCATATCACAGTAGTAGCGAGCACATTTTCACTCAATAAAGTAGTTCTCAAGAAAGTCAGGGCTAGCAGGAACATTTACATTTTTTGGTGGGGGGTTCAGAGATCCCTCCTCATACTTGAGTCTGAAAATCAGCATTTTTGTCAGTGCGATATCACAGGCAAATGTTATGTATAGGGTGAACTCACGTTATAAAGGATGTCCACCCATCCCTCCATGGTGATGCACTGGAAGACGGTGAGAATAGCAAAGAGGATGTTGTCGAAGTTGGTGATGCCGTAGTTGGGGCCGATCCAGTATTCCTGACACACGGTGCCATTCTCACAGGTCCTCGCTGGAGCCTCCATACCACAGGGGAACTCTGCTGCCTGCTCACCTGAGACACAAACACACGCAGGTACACACACAGAGGAATGTACGTTACATTACATTTAAGTAACTTAGCAGACACTCTTATTCAGAGTAGTGACTGCATACATTTCGTATTGTAGTAGATCTCTTAACAGTGCAATTTCTGATACCAGACCCAAGATGTGGCCATCCTCCTTTCCCTGAGAGGGGACTTCTTAACCTTAACGAAAATTAAAACTCAAAATCACATGTTTATGCAACTGCTCTAAATGCTGGTTAGTAGCTACGTGTCTTTGTAAAGTTAGCGTACCTTTTATTGGGTCATGGCTAGAATGTAACGCTCTGTTCGCTAAATGGTAGCGAGACAAGAGCAGCAGCACTGCAAGCATAGACAAACATGCATGCATACTGGCATGCATACATGTAAAGGAAGTGGTTCATTGAACTACACTAGTGTGATGAGACCTAAAAACGTGTCTTAGCTCCCAGAACTATACTGTAGGCTTTACCTCAGCACATACATCATTTATATCAACTCTAAATATGCAAGTTCTTGCAGTTACACAAAACACGGGTGACTAAGATTTCATAGCGATGTGCATTGTGCATACCTGTATCAGCCCTGAAGCAGGTCCGGTGGAACTTGCCCATGTAAAAGTCTAGGCCGATGATGGCAAACATGAGGATAGCAAAGAAGAGCAGCATCCCGATCTGCAGCAGAGGCACCATGGCTTTCATGATGGACTTCAGAACCACCTGAAGACCTGAGATAGAGCACGTTTTCACTTGAGTATTAACATTGGTCATGGGAGAGACCCCAAATGGCTCTTTAAGTTCCTTTATTTAACATTTCCTGTTATCCAAATTACATATGATGACATAAACAAAAAGGTAATCTATAACTAGATATTTTAATGCTTGGATGACAAACTTACAACAATAAACATATCCAAACAGAACATTGTTGTAGTTTTTTCCAGTGATTCCAGAGTCATTGTACTTACTAGGGATTCCAGACACCAGTTTCAGTGGCCTCAGGACCCGTACCGCCCTCAGAGTCCTCAAGTCAAAGTCTGCTCCCACTGTAGCCAGCATCCTGTTCACAATCAAACAACAACAGACCTGGAGATGAACAACCGTCCATCATAAACACACAACATATCATTGACATTATGAACGACTGAAGGAAGTCAAGATCTTCAATAGCAAATGATGTCCCATCTCCAAACATTACATTCCTGAAAATAATCAGGAATTATTAGTTCCAAGCATTTCATGTGAGTGTACAATTTCTCCAGCATTCATGAAGGACTTGCATGTGACACAAATCTAAATGTCTCTGAAAATGAGGTCCTATGTTTTGTATTACCTAAAACTACAGGGGTTATCATGTGCTGTGTGTCTGACACTCGTGTGTTAATTGAGTATCGGCAGGGCTGGTTTAGAATACATAACTACAGCATCTTAAGCATCTACAGGGACAGAGCGACAGTGTGGAGAATGTGAATTATTTCATATGAACCTTGATATGCAGAGGGGGCACTGACACAGAGAGAGTGAATAGCAGCTCAGTACACATGACTTCAGATTTTCACTTTCCCTGTAGATTTCAGGAGAACTCTTATTAAAATGTGTGGTGCTCCTCTCCCTTGTGGCCAGTTTCAGGCTGAGCCGGTGAAAAGCAGCAGCATTTCCTCATTCTCCTGGGCGTCTGACTGCATAATCAAGACACTTCTGCCTAAAACTTCACCCCCATCGTTAGTGGATCTGACTGCACTTTCACAGTCTCACGGAGGAGAGGAGGAGGAAGAGGGGAGAGAGGAGGAGGGGAGAGAGGAGGAGGGGAGAGAGGAGAGCTGAAAGAGGCTGGAGGGAGAGAAAGGGTGGCGTGGAGAGAGGTAGGGGGGGAAGGAGGAGGAGAGGAGAAAAGGAGGAGGGGAGAGAGAAAGGGGATATGCATTAGCTCCACAGCCTGTCCAATCAGCCCACAGCCTCTTCCTCTTGCAGAATACTATTGTGGAAATGGAGCTGGCCTGTTGAGAGCAGCTCCACCTCCAATAGTCTGGTCCAGGGGGACAGACAGACAGGCCAGATCAGCATCATGTTACTGAGGCTGACGAGTGTTATTGTACACCCACTATCTAATCCACTGGCTGGGCAGAGGCACAGACTGGGGTCCGGGGAGGTGCTGCACTGAAATAAGTGGTATAATCTCTGCACAGAGAGCATGAGGGGGGAGACAAAGAGAGGGAGGGAGGGAGGGAGGGAGGGAGGGAGGGAGGGAGGGAGGGAGGGAGGGAGGGAGGGAGGGATAGCATAAAGCATAATTGCAAAAGACAGGTTTGAGGATTACCTAAAAGGATTACCTAAATCACACTGTTTCTAGAATAATACAGTCATGTATTCTTCATATGAACCAGAATAATACACATTGCTTTATGATTACAGTAAAATGTATGACACTTTAGTAATCTACTGTATGCCACAAATATTTGATATCCCCAGAATATAGGCTAACATAAGGAAAGTAGAAGGAGAGTCTCTGCAGGGTGAGGCAACCAATAATTGTTGTGGTTCAACTGATATTCTTTTTCCTTTCTACTGGATCTTAATTAATCACAGCCTACTTACAGTATATACTCCCAGCTGGGATTACCTTCATTAGAAAGGAAAGAATGAGGAAATTAAGTGAATCAAATTTTCCCCACATCAACTAGTGCGTATCAGACTCTCAGTAATATATAGTACGTTGGCAGAGGGCTATAATTTCCTGCTTATTGTCTATCCCAGTGAGATAACCCCATCTCCCATCATGATTTGCCATGCTATTCTAATGTTCCAGACTGCAGCTGGCATTCTGAAATATACATCACTTACTGTATCCTCAGTAAAATGAGCACTCTGCTTCTCTCTCTCCCTGCCTGCCTGCGTCCCTGCCTGCCTCCCTCCCTGCCTCTCTGCTTGCCTGCCTCCCAACCTGCCGTTGTTCATCCCTACAGAAAAGAGAGAAAGCCTCAGGTCCTCGTACATACTCCTGACTGAACCAGTCTCAACATGAGGCAAAACACTGCATACAGATACAGATCAGAGGTCCCTGATGTCCTCGTTTTCTGGGCTTATATTTTAGCTTTACAATATATTATTTTAACATTACCAAAACAGGTTTGAGATACAAAATGATGACAATTCAAAACCGAATGGAATTCAGTTACACAGAGGAGATATTGGCAAACCAATTATCTGGGTTACGTTTAGTTTTTTCAAGCTCCTTGAACGAAATGATGGGAAAGCTAACCATGGACTGGATTGGCTGGAGTTCAACACCAACCAAACCAGGACCTATCTGAATCTGATACACTTGGTCTTAAGCTCAGGCTGTGTCACTGCTTCAGCCACCAGAAAGGAAAGAGCAGGTGTGTTTCCCATCTCCAAAGTGGCCAGCATTGCTCAGATGAGGAGGCCCACATTGGACGGCTCCCAGTGGGCTTTAATAAGGCTGGTCGGAGACTTTCTCTGCCATCTCTCTATCCTACATAGCCCTGGCAGCAGACAGAGCAGACAGAGGGGTCCCGGTGAGGGCACTGAACACGCAGGCATCTACTATAGGGCTATACTTAAGGGACTAGAGCGAGGACAGCATTAACATTTTACCCCAACATTGTAGAGTAAGAGAGACTATAAAACACTAGTCTCTTAAGTATACACTAAGTGTACAAAACATTAAGGACATCTGCTGACCAGGTGAATCCATGTGGAAGATATTGATATTCCCTTATTGATGTCACTTGATAAATCCACTACAATCAGTTTAGATGATGGGTAGGAGACAGCTTAAAGAAGGAGTTTTAAGCCTTGAGACAATTGAGACATGGATTGTGTATGTGTGCCATTCAGAAGGTGAATGGGCAAGACAAAACATCGAAGTGCCTTTGAACGGGGTATGGAAGTAGGTGTGTCAAGAACTGCACCGCTGCTGAGTTGTATGCCGTGTGTATCAAGAATAGTCCCCCACCAAAAAGGCATCCAGCCAACTTGACACAATTGTGGGAAGCATTGGATTCAACATGGGCCAGGGCCAGAATTGAGGCTGTTCTGAGGCCAAAAGGGGGGGGGTAGGACTATAGAGGCTACATTGTTAGTCAACTTACTTCCCATTCAATTAACTGCATTGACAGTAGTTAAGCAGGTTTCTAAATGAATGGCCGTACTCCCAAAATGCAGAAAATAAAAATATAACTTTTACCTCATTATGTCATAGTTGTTTTCCTCTCGGCTGCAATACCTAAATGATGTAACTATTTCCTGTTGGCGATGGCATATATGTGACTAACCGTGCCTGTGTCCTGGGATTTCATCTCTACAGCACTGATAATGCATCCATCCAAGCATTGTATACCATATCTTTGCATCATTGCTGTTTCTATAGCGCCTCTGCTCTTTGAGACGGAATTAGTTTGTTGTTGTTTACACATCACACCTAAGCGTTGTGTGTGTGAAGGGATTGCGGCGCTCTGTGGAACATGCTGCATTAGCTTGTCCCTCCTCACCAAACAACATCTGGCCAATGCAGGAGAAAAGCCCCATCTCCATCCCAGCAGAGGCATGCACCACAAGATGAGTTACTTAATGGACCTTCAGATAGTGGAGAAACACCATCCTCTCTGTTTTCAATAGCAGAGCTAGCATCTGTTAGGACTGTTACTATGGCTACTGTATGACCATCTAAACTAAAGAAACTACAGACACTTTTACCTGTGTTATTATTGTATGGTTGTTTTTGTTCTGTATTCTTTCCAAAAACGAATTTGGCAAATGAATGCAAGTAAACAAACAAAGTGTGGAACATGGCATCACACAGTGACTGTAGCTGATAAGGGTGAATAATGAAATTAAACATTTTGAAGATAATTGCTAGATAATTCTTTAGGGGACATGGAAGCACACTGCAATGTAGCGAAGGCATTTATCATATCCTATGCCTGGGGGAGCTGTATAATGTGTTTTGCTCTTCGCATACATAAACTCAGCTGACATGAAAGAGTCTAGAAGTCAAACACATTAGCTTGATTATCAATTAGTCAACCATGTTTGTTTACAGCACCTCCCAGGAAAAGACTGAAGAGAATCTCATTCTGCTGCTCCAAGGGCAGGGAAATATAGTAGACAACTAACTCAGTTAGAAGCTCTGTCTGGAGTGACACATCCATGTGGAGTGTAAGTGATACAGCATGCCAGGGTTGCAGAATAAGACATAACAGGGGCTATTTCTGCTCACATATTCTACTAAAACACAAGCCCAGGTGTAACACAACCATCCATGTTGGGTGTAAGTGATGCGAGAGGCCAGGGGTGCAGTATTTTTCAGAACATGGAGAATTCTGAGCCAGGCTTTATTGGGAATACTTCTCTGCTCACATGTTCTCTGGTTCTACCTCACTGACAGGCAACTATCTGTCTGTCTGCCTACCTGCATGCCTGTCTGTCTGGCTGACTGTACAGTATGGGATGTGATCTCTTATGAGGCTTAGCAGCATAATGACCTGCCTCCCTCCCCTGTTCTGTAAATGACAGGCGGAACCATGTGAGGGGCCTGAGAGGGACGGGTGAGAGAGAGGGGAAACACAGCAGTCATTGGACTCTGAGGAGAACACATTCATTTCAGCCCTGAGAGGACTAGTACAACACCATATGCCTTGCAATGTGCCTTTCATAATTAGGATCAAGCAAACAGGTCAGAACTATCTACGTACTTTGGTTTGTATGAGAGGGAATGGAGGGTCGTTCCACCTCAAAAGAAACAAGAAACAGGGTTTTTGACACTCACCATCTCAGATTGTGCTGAAATCATTTCTGTAGTTAGAAACATATAAGATTAGCATTCTTGAAACATTATTTTGGTAAAATATAATTTGATCTCAGGTAAATTAAGTTAATTTATTGCACCCAAATCGACTATTTTAATTCATAAGATTAATATAATCTTCAATAAATATAGTACCGGACATCCGATTTGGACCATATTTCTTCCTGCCAATGAGTAAGACATGAGGATTTTAATAAAATGATCAAAAGCCACCCTCAGACCAATCCCAACCAAACAACCAGTATCAGTTCTCTATGTCTGACAAGCAGTACAGAGGTGAATGTGTTAGCTTTTTATTTATTTTTTACCTTTATTTTACTAGGCAAGTTAGTTAAGAACAAATTCTTATTTTCCTTGACAGCCTAGGAACAGTGGGTTAACTGCCTGTTCAGGGGCAGAACGACATATTTGTATGTTGTCAGCTCAGGGAATTGAACTTGCAAGCTGGTCCTTTTGTGGCAGGGCTGAAATGCAGTGGAAATGTTTTTTGGGGATTCAGTTCATTTGCATGGCAAAGAGGGATTTTGCAATTAATTGCAATTCATCTGATCACTCTTCATGACATTCTGGAGTATATGCAAATTGCCATCATACAAACTGAGGCAGCAGACTTTGTGAAAATGTATATTTGTGTCATTCTCAAAACTTTTGGCCACGACTGTACACTGTCACTGTGTGTTGAAATGTTCCTTCAAAAACATTTAGGCACTTAGCAAATTTCAGGTCTGCTGAAATTCCAGCGCGCGTTTACTTCGAACACTGACTCTATACCCACTTTAAGTTACATTTTCAGAAAGTGTTAAAGTATGCTAGTGTGGCTATTTGATCATAATGTAGGCCTACCAGAATGGCCTACCATTAAAAATAATGAAGAAAATGTGTCCCATAACATTTGAACATGGAAACAGATATTGTATCATTCTGCCTACAGTAGCAGCATATGTGTGGTGTTCACTGTAGGTCTACCAGTGGAGGCTTCTCAGAGGAGGAAGGGGAGGACCATCCTCTTCAGTGAATTTCATAAAAATTTAAATTTTAAAACATTTTAAAAAGTTATCCTTTTTAGATAGAACTATACTAAATATAGCCTCAACAGCACTCTGTAGAGTAGCACCATGGTGTAGCCGAAGGACAGCTAGCTTCCATCCTCCTCTGGGTACATTGACTTCAATACAAAACCTAGAAGGCTCATGGTTCTCACCCCCTTCCATAGACTTACACAGTAATTATGACAACTTGCAGAGGAGGTCCTCCAACCTATCAGAGCTCTAGCAGCATGAACTGACATGTCTAGTACTGAATGCATAAGCTACAGCTAGCTAGCACGCAGTGCATGAAATGTGGTGAGTAGTTGACTCAAGAGAGAAAGACAATAGTTTAACAGTTGTTAACAAATGAATTTAATCAAAAAGCAAGCGAGTCATTTTCACTTTCAGTTTCACTTACTTAGCTAGCAAACACTTGCCAGTTGGTCAGCGCATACTTGCTGTACACATCCTGGTAATCCGTCTGGCCCTGCTGCCTTGTGAATGTTGTCCTGTTTAACTTCTTTGGGAGCAGCGCACAAGGTGACTGTTTTGGAGACCCTGGCATGCCCAAAGTAAAATGCCTCCCATTCAGGCCCAGAAAATAGGATATGCACATATTTAGTACCATTGGATAGTAGTATAACAGAACGGATATGGCGAGGAATTTCTGTCCTGGAAAAAGTGGTTTTGACAGATTGCCTCATTTAGAGCCCCTCCCTTATGTAAATGCCCTTATAAGGGCATATGAATGCAGTACCTATCGCATCCTCTGGATGTCAACAGTCTCGAGAAAGTGTTCTGATTCATTTTAGATGCTTTTAGAGCAGAGAACAAGAGGAATCAGGCAGTGTCCCCGCAGTTGTCAATACAAGTAAATGAGCGTTCACGACTTGCACGCTCTTTGGTTTTTTCCTTTCTTATCGCCCAGTTTATATTCCGGTTGAAATATTATACTATTTATACATAAAAGTGTTCCTAAGGATACATTTACAATTATGTTTGATTGTTCTTGGACAAGTTTATAGGTATAGGTTGAACGAGTTCTCTTCACGTTTCAATGGACGATTGGAGGCTGTATTTTCTTATCATAACGCGCCAACCAAACGAAGATTTATGGATATAATACATTACTTTTTCTAACAAAAGAACCATGGATTGTCTTCGTTGGACACTTGGGAAGCCCTCAGCAGAAGTTCTTCAAAAGGTAATTGATTTGTTTTCGCTGTGAAATGTGTTTTCTGTGAACCGTGATTGCTTATGAATTTATGGTAATGGCAAAAATATGTTAGGTGCTACCCTCAAACAATCAAATGTGGTGCTTTCGCCGTAAAACCTTTTTGAAATCTGACAACGCTGTGATATTGCCAAGAAGCAGAGCTTTTGATGACTATGAAACACTTGTATATTGATGCATGTTTAATAATTCAACTTTTGGATTTTGAATTTGGCGCCTTGCATTTCACCGGGTAGTGTCCCACCACTCCGTAAGAAGTTAAAGGTCTTACTCACATTGGAGAGTACAGCTGGAGAACAGCTGGTGCTCTCATGCATGTTTCAGTGTTATTTGCCTCGAAATGAACATAGAAGTAGTTTAGCTTGTCTGGTAGGCTTGTGTCACTGGGCAGCTCGCGGCTGTGCTTCCCCTTGTAATCTGTAATGGTTTGCAAGCCCTGCCACAAGCCCGCAAGCCCTGCCACATCCGACGAGCGTCAGAGCCAGTGTAGTACGATTAGATTTTAGTCCTGTATTGACGCTTTGCCTGTTTGATGGTTCATCGGAGGGCATAGCCAGATTTCTTATAAGCTTCCGGGTTGATTTCTTAAAAGAAATCGGCAGCTCTACCCTTTAGCTCAGTGTGGATGCTGCTTGTAATCCATGGCTTCTGGTTGGAGTATGTACGTACAGTCACTGTGGGGACGATGTCATCGATACACTTATTGATGAAGCCAATGACTGATGTGGTGTACTCTTCAATGCCATCAGAGAAATCCCGGAATATATTCCAGTCTGTGATAGCAAAACAGTCCTGTAGCTTAGCATCTGCTTCATCTGACCACTTTTTTATTGATCTAGTCACTGGTGCTTCCTGCTTTAATTTTTGCTTGTAAGCAAGAATCAGGAGGATAGAAATATGGTCAGATTTGCCAAATGGAGGGCGGGGGAGAGCTTTGTATGCATCTCTGTGTGTGGATTACAGGTGGTCCAGAGTTATTTTTCCTCTGGTTGCACACTTAACATGCTGATAGAAATTTGGTAAAACTGATTTAAATTTCCCTTCATTAATGTCCCCGGCTACTAGGAGCCCTTCCTCTGGGTGAGCGTTTTTTTGTTTGCTTATGGTGGAATACAGCTCATTCAATGCTGTCTTAGTGCCAGCCTCTGACTGTGGTGGTATGTAAACAGTTACAAAAAATACAGATGAAAACTATCTTGGTAGGTAGTGCGGTCTACAACTTATCATGAGAAACTCTACCTCAGGCGAGAAATAGCTTGAGACTTCCTTAGATATCATGCACCAGCTGTTGTTTACAAAAATACATAGACCACCGCCCCTTGTCTTACCAGACGCCGCTGTTCTATCCTGCCGGTACATCGTATAACCAGCCAGCTGTATGTTGATTTTGTCGTCGTTCAGCCACGACTCCGTGAAGCATAAGATGTTACAGTTTTTAATGTCCCGTTGGTAGTTTAATCTTCCGCGTAACTCGTTGATTTTATTGTACAAAGATTGCACCTTTGCTTTTGAAAACAACATGCAGGGCTTGACATCAGTGGAGGCTGCTGACGGGAGGACGACTCATAATAATGGCTGTAACGGAGCAAATGGAATGGCACCAACTACATGGAAACCATATGTTTGATGTATTTGATACCATTCCACTGATTCCGCTCCAGCCATTACCACAAGCCCATCCTCCCCAATTAAGATGCCACCAACCTCCTGTGCTTGACATTAACCTCTTTATCCACTTGTCCTTCAGACAAGGAGGTGACTGAAAATGTTGTTGTGTTGTTTGATGCAAGAAACCACTTTACAAAATAAAATGTATTATTATTCCCATACCATTATTATAGAGAATCAGACAAATTATGTTACCCTCTGCTGGCTAGCTGCTCTTTAAGACAAAAAAAAGCTTTTCATCTGACTCGCTTTCCCCCATTGCTGACTACAGATTATCGATAAATATGCTAATAACTCACTAACTAGCAAAGGATATGAACAAATGTGCACACGTGGCTTTGATCTCAAAACAAGCGCATCTACTCATGACCGCTCATGCCGTAAACACAGTCCAGTTCAAAGTGAATGGCACAGATCCATTATTGGCAATGGTCTATTTGCATTTAGGTCTACAGCAGCTCTGATTAGTTATGCCGCACTGGTCGGTGTAGAGTAGGGGCTGAGTCATTAGTGTCAATGCAATAGAATCCTGCTCTGATGCATTCTGCCTACAACAAAATCTCTTGCATAGTTAGTTTTGCAAAGTAAGACTTGCATAGTTCGTTTTGTTTGGTATGTTGCATTGAAAGTGGCTAATATTGTGTTGATTTGATCACAATTCCCACAGTAAAGGGAAACGTTGATAGTGTTAGCTAAGGGGGAAAACTGTAGAAAGTTGATTGAAGTTCAATCTCGTGCTTCTCTGTGTGGGCTGATATTCCTTCTGCGCGGCAATCACACATTCGTGTGTTGTGGGCTTTTAATTAATGAGCACACTGCCTGTGTGTGAGTTTCCGATTTCCGGTCACAACTAGTAGACTTGTTTACGTGCTGCTGTGCGTTTTGTTGCTAACCTAACGTTGCTACCTGCCAGCTTTACGGTTTTTACTTTGTAGTTACCGTTTATATTTTTAATTTTTTCATTCAACTTTTTCACTCCGTACGCTTTATCTGGACGTGTTTCGTCAGGACCTCCACCAACCGAAGCTAAGTAGTAACATTAACATGATGCCTTCTAATTGCAGTCGCTGTACTCATAATATACAGGAGAACGATCGCCTTAAGGCAAGGATAGCTGTGCTGCAAGCCCAGCTTCAGACGCAATCGTTAGGCAAGGGAAATGTAAGTGTAGGAAAGGATGAAACAGCGTCTGTGCCACTAGTAAGTACAGATAGTCGTAGAAATCCCCTCGCACAGTCCCCGCAGCCGGACAATTTTCTCACGGCTTCTGGAAGGAAATGCTGTAGCAATGCTCAACCGGTGTCGCTCATTCAGCCGACAGAAACTTTCAACCGGTTTTCCCCATTAAGCAGCGGGTCGGAGTCAGAGGCCGAGCCTTCTCTGGTCTCTACTCCTCCTGTTACGGGGTCTGAGACGCCGAGGCCTCCCACCATTAGCTCTGACAAATTGAAATCTCTAGTCATTGGCGACTCCCTTACTCGCAGTATTAGACTTGAAACGAATCATCCAGCGATCATACACTGTTTACCAGGGGGCAGGGTTACCGACGTTAAGGCTAATCTGAAGATGGTGCTGGCTAAAGCTAAATCTGGTGAGTGTAGAGAGTATAGAGATGTTGTTATCCACATCGGCACCAACGATGTTAGGATGAAACAGTCAGAGGTCACCAAGCGCAACATAGCTTCAGTGTGTAAATCAGCTAGAAAGATGTGTCGGCATCGAGTAATTGTCTCTGGCCCCCTCCCAGTTAGGGGGAGTGATGAGCTCTACAGCAGTCTCACAACTCAATCGCTGGTTGAAAACTGTTTTCTGCCCCACACAAAAGATAGAATTTGTAGATAATTGGCCCTCTTTCTGGGACTCACCCACAAACAGGACCAAGCCTGGTCTGTTGAGGAGTGACGGACTCCATCCTAGCTGGAGGGGTGCTCTCATCTTATCTACGAACATAGACAGGGCTCTAACTCCTCTAGCTTCACAATGAGATAGGGTGCAGGCCAGGCAGCAGGCTGTTAGCCAGCCTGCCAGCTTAGTGGAGTCTGCCACTAGCACAGTCAGTGTAGTCAGCTCAGCTATCTCTGTTGAGACTGTGTCTGTGCCTCGACCTAGGTTGGGCAAAACTAAACATGGCGGTGTTCGCCTTAGCAATTTCACTAGAATAAAGACCTCCTCCATTGCTGCCATTAATGAAAGAGATTGTGATACCTCACATCTCAAAATGGGGCTACTTAATGTTAGATCCCTCACTTCCAAGGCAGTTCTAGTCAATGAACTAATCACTGATCATAATCTTGATGTGATTGGCCTGACTGAAACATGGCTTAAGCCTGATGAATTTATTGTGTTAAATGAGGCCTTGCCTCCTGGTTACACTAGTGACCATATCCCCCGCGCATCCCGCAAAGGCGGAGGTGTTGCTAACATTTACGATAGCAAATTTCTATTTACAAAAAACAAAAAAACAACGTTTTCGTCTTTTGAGCTTCTAGTCATGAAATCTATGCAGCCTACTCAATCACTTTTTATAGCTACTGTTTACAGGCCTCCTGGGCCATATACAACGTTCCTCACTGAGTTCCCTGAATTCCTATCGGACCTTGTAGTCATGGCAGACAATATTCACATTTTTGGTGACTTTAATATTCACATGGAAAAGTCCACAGACCCACTCCAAAAGGCTTTTGGAGCCATCATCGACTCTGTCGGTTTTGTCCAACATGTCTCCGGACCTACTCACTGCCACAGTCATACTCTGGACCTAGTTTTGTCCCGTGGAATAAATGTTGTGGATCTTAATGTTTTTCCTCATAATCCTGGACTATCGGACCACCATTTTATTACGTTTGAAATCGCAACAGATAATCTGCTGAGACCCCAACCAAGAATCATCAAAAGTCGTGCTATAAATTCTCAGACATCCCAAAGATTCCTAGATGCCCTTCCAGAATCCTTCCACCTACCCAAGGACGTCAGAGTACAAAAATCAGTTAACCACCTAACTGAGGAACTCAATGTAACCTTGCGCAATACCCTAGATGCAGTCGCACCCCTAAAAACAAAAAACATTTGCCATAAAAAACGAGCTCCCTGGTATACAGAAAATACCCGAGCTCTGAAGCAAGCTTCCAGAAAATTGGAACAGAAATGGCGCCACACCAAACTGGAAGTCTTCCGACTAGCTTGGAAAGACAGTACTGTGCAGTATCGAAGAGCCCTCACTGCTGCTCGATCATCCTATTTTTCCAAGTTAATTGAGGAAAATAAGAATAATCCAAAATTTATTTTTGATACGGTCGCAAAGCTAACTAAAAAGCAGCATTCCCCAAGAGAGGATGGCTTTCACTTTAGCAGTGATTCATTCATGAACTTCTTTGAGGAAAAGATCATGATCATTAGAAAGCAAATGACGGACTCCTCTTTAAATCTGCGTATTCCTCCAAAGCTCAGTTGTCCTGAGTCCACACAACTTTGCCAGGACATAAAATCAAGAGAGACACTCAAGTGTTTTAGTACCATATCTCTTGACACATTGATGAAAATAATCATGGCCTCTAAAATTTCAAGCTGCATACTGGACCCTATTCCAACTAAACTACTGAAAGAGCTGCTTCCTGTGCTTGGCCCTCCTATGTTTAACATAATAAACAGCTCTCTATCCACCGGATGTGTACCAAACTCACTAAAAGTGGCAGTAATAAAGCCTCTTAAAAAAGCCAAACCTTGACCCAGAAAATTTAAAAAACTATCGGCCTATATCGAATCTTCCATTCTTCTCAAACATTTTAGAAAAACCTGTTGCGCAGCAACTCACTGCCTTCCTGAAGACAAACAATGTATACGAAACGCTTCAGTCTGGTTTTAGACCCCATCATAGCACTGAGACTGCACTTGTGAAGGTGATAAATGACCTTTTAATGGCGTCAGACCGAGGCTCTGCAACTGTCCTCGTGCTCCTAGACCTTAGTGCTGCTTTTGATACCATCGATCACCACATTCTTTTGGAGAGATTGGAAAACCAAATTTGTCTACATGGACAAGTTCTGGCCTGGTTTAGATCTTATCTGTCGGAAAGATATCAGTTTGTCTCTGTGGATGGTTTGTCCTCTGACAAATCAACTGTAAATGTCGGTGTTCCTCAAGGCTCTGTTTTGGGACCACTATTGTTTTCACTATATATTTTACCACTTGGTGATGTCATTCGGGAAACATAATGTTAACTTTCACTGCTATGCGGATGACACACAGCTGTACATTTCAATGAAACATGGTGAAGCCCCAAAATTGCCCTCCCTGGAAGCCTGTGTTTCAGACATAAGGAAATGGATGGCGGAAAATGTTCTACTTTTAAACTCTGACAAAACAGAGATGCTAGTTCTAGGTCCCAAGAAACAAAGAGATCTTCTGTTGAATCTGACAATTAATCTTGATGGTTGTACAGTCGTCTCAAATAAAACTGTGAAGGACCTCGGCGTTACTCTGGACCCTGATCTCTCTTTTGACGAACATATCAAGACTGTTTCAAGGACAGCTTTTTTCCATTTACGTAACATTGTAAAAATCAGAAACTTTCTGTCCAAAAATGATGCAGAAAAAGTTAATCCATGCGTTTGTAACTTCTAGGTTAGACTACTGCAATGCTTTACTTTCCGGCTACGCGGATAAAGCACTAAATAAACTTCAGTTAGTGCTAAACACGGCTGCTAGAATCTTGACTAGAACCCCAAAATTGTATCATATTACTCCAGTACTAGCCTCTCTACACTGGCTTCCTGTTAAGGCAAGGGCTGATTTCAAGGTTTTACTGCTAACCTACAAAGCATTACATGGGCTTGCTCCTACCTATCTTTCCGATTTGGTCCTGCCGTACATACCTACACGTACGTCACAAGACGCAGGCCTCCTTACAGTCCCTAGAATTTCTAAGCAAACAGCTGGAGGCAGGGCTTTTTCCTATAGAGCTCAATTTTTATGGAATAGTCTGCCTATCCATGTGAGAGACGCAGACTCGGTCTCAACCTTTAAGTCTTTATTGAAGACTCATCTCTTCAGTAGGTCCTATGACTGAGTGTAGTCTGGCCCAGGAGTGTGAAGGTGAACGGAAAGGCACTGGAGCAACGAACCACCCTTGCTGTCTTTGCCTGGCCGGTTCCCCTCAACTGGGATTCTCTGCCTCTAACCCTATTACAGGGGCTGAGTCACTGGCTTACTGGTGCCGTGGCGGAGATCTTGTGGGCTATACTCGGCCTTGTCTCAGGATGGTAAGTTGGTGGTTGAAGATATCCCTCTAGTGGTGTGGGGGCTGTGCTTCTTGGCAGAGTGGGTGGGGTTATATCCTGCCTGTTTGGCCCTGTCCGGGGTATCGTCGGACGGGCCACAGTGTCTCCCGACCCCTCCTGTCTCAGCCCCAGTATTTATGCTGCAGTAGTTTATGTGTCGGGGGGCTAGGGTCCATCTGTTATATCTGGAGTATTTCTTCTCTTATCTGGTGTCCTGTGCGAATTTAAGTATGCTCTCTCTAATTATCTCTCTCTTTCTTTCTTTTTTCTTCTTCTCTCTCTCTCGGAGGACCTGAGCATTAGGACCATTCCTCAAGGCCTACCTGGCCTGATGACTCCTTGATGTCCCGAGTCTACCTGGCCATGCTGCTTCTCAACTGTTCTGCCTGTTTTATGAACATTTTAAAATCTTGTCCATGTTCTGTTATAATCTGCACCCGGCACAGCCAGAAGAGGACTGGCCACCCCCCTTCCTCTCTAGGTTTCTTCCTAGGCTTCCTAGCCTTTCTAGGAGTTTTTCCTAGCCACCGTGCTTTTACACCTGCATTGCTTGCTGTTTGGGGTTTTAGGCTGGGTTTCTGTACAGCACTCTGTGACATCAGCTGATGTAAGGGGGGCTTTATAAATAAATTAAATAAAATAGTGGGGTCTTACTGAACACACTGCCTGAACACAGAGACTTACTATGCTATACTCCTCTTTGTGTGAGCCAATTTCAAAGGAAGCGCTTCTTTTCTCAGATTTCAGGTGGAAACAACAGCAACCTGATCATCAACATCTGGGAGGTATACTGTGTACGCAGGTCAGCAAGAGCCATGGAAATGATCTGAATGGAGAAGTAAAATATCACCCCACTCATCGCACATCAGAGAGCTAGCATAGAGCCAGCCGTATATTCTCCACAATAGAAACAGGAAGAGAACACGGTAGATGTAAAATCCATTAAACCTGTTTCTAGTGGCCTTTATCTCTAATAATATTTAGACACTGTACATACAATAGGACTCACTCCATAACCCCCAGAAACTAAATGCTCAATGTAGTGCACATTGTAGATTTCATTTCCGCCCAGTTTGCACAACAACTCATTCAACATGTATTACAACTCTATTATTTGCAGTCGACGAGATGCTCAACGACTCAGTAATTACACAGCGTGGAACACGGCTGAGCACTCTAGACATATCCCCCATGCACAGCACACAGCACACACCCCAGCACACAGCCAGTTCCCTCTCCCAGCACCCAGCAGTATGGAGTAGTAGAGGCTGAAATAGATCAGTGTCTCACCCTGTCACTGGAGTAGAGCATCATATAGTCAGCCCAGCAGCATCATCTTGCATAAACCAGGGAGGCCCATTAGCCCCAGTCTAGCGCAGGTGAAGTGGAAAAGAGACAATTATGCATGGAGGACCGGCCGTCTGGCAGCACTACTGTATACTCACACTCAGCAGGTAGGGCATTGGTTACACTGTGTTGGTCTGAAGCCAACCCCCCCCGAGCATGATGCCTCCTCTGTCTGTTTGTCTTTATTTTAGTCTGTCTATCTTACTGTCTCTATCTCGTCTGTCTTTCTGTAAGTCAGTCTGCCTGAAAGTCTGTCTGTCTGTCTCTCTGCAATAAAGTAGGTTATCTTAAATATTGGATGACATAATCATCGTGAGAACTTGACATTTCACAAATAACACACTCGCTTCATATTCTCATGGACGTTTGATATCTCAACAATGTAATCTTTGTAATAGGCATTTCATACAGCCATATGATGTGAGATCCATCCCAATAGCTAGCTTGGGATTGGGCCTAAACAATGATTAAGAGATGTGGAAAACAAGCTCTGAGGAAGTAGCATGAAGAGAGCATCCTGTCCTGTGCAATGTGCAGTGGATGAGAGCTGGCAAGGATGAGAGCTGGCAAAAAGCACCTGCTCCTGTTTTATTCATACATCTACAGCTGAGGATGCCGAGGGTGACAAGCCTGGCCTCAATGCTGGCAAACATTGTAAAGGAGAGGAAGATGCTCCTTGGTGGATTGCTAGGGTTGAGAGTCTTCAAAAATAATTTCGGATTCTTCCTGAATTATGCTGTAATGCTCTCAGAACTAGCGACTGAACATGCAATGCATCTAAATCTGTTTGATATTCATGTGAGGCAATATTTTTTCCAACACGGCTCTGGGCCAAGTTAAAGTCTGACTGAGGTTCAAATTCCATTACAAATCATATTATGTGGTCTTTGTTTCCTTACAGTGAAGTACTCCGAAAAAGGTAGATTTTTTTTACATATTGTTTAGTGATCCTATCATCCCACTGAACTATTGTATCTTACTCACTTTACAGCTGAGAGGACCGAGGAGGGAGGGGGGTTAGAAACAAGGGAGATAAAGAGAGAGGGGATGAGGGATAGAGAGAAAGAGAGAGCGATAGAGACAGAAGTAGCAAGAAGGAGAGAGAGAGAGAGAGAGAGAGAGAGAGAGAGAGAGAGAGAGAGAGAGAGAGAGAAGTAGTGAGAGAGAAGTAACGTGAGAGAGAGAAAGTGAGAGAGAGAAAGCAAGAAAGAGAGAGAAGTAGCAAAAGGGAAAAAGAGTGCGAGCGAGTGAGCGAGAGTGAGAAAAGAAAGAGATACAGAGAGGGCTCCTCCAGCTATAGCAGTGTGGATGAGACTATATTGGTAGAGATAGAAGTAGCGAAAGGGAGAGAGAGACTATATTGGCTGCACGGGGAGGGAAAGCCACACTGGAGACAACTGGAGGCGTCACCATAGAAACAAAGGAGGCTCCACTGATCTCATTAGACAACAGCAGCCAGGAGACAGGGGTTCTGGGAGTGAGAGGCAACAATGAGAGTAGGATGAAGCCAGAGACGAGAGAAAATAAAGGAATTGGGTTTGTTTGCCTATAGAAAGTAAAGCAAAGCAATAACATGAAGATATTGCTGTTGACTCAGTCTGGATTGTGCCTTTATTGTTGCATAGCAACAATGACAAAATGAAGTGTTTCTCTTCAGAAAGTATCAAAAGAAGAACAAATGAAAGTTGGAAGAGGACAGATCTCAAGCAGTTTGCTTTGAGAAGGTGTATGCCTATTGTCTGTGCATGGCCGTGTAAATACATATGTGGAAAAGCAAACTGAGGTACTGTAATACAGAAGCTGCTGAGATCAAATGTTATTTGTGTAATTGAATCTAAGCTAACAACAGAGGGATTTCCCCTAATAAAGCTGGACATGTGGAGCAGATAACGAGACGACTCCATGGATGACAGTAGAACACAATGTCCACACACAATGTTGCCCAAGGTAGTCAGTAAATTATTTGTTTTGATAATGCCACAATATGTGAAATACCCTTGATATTTCCATGCTCCATTTCCCCAATCCCCAATCCCCAAACTCTTGAATCAGATCAAGAGATGAATTGAAGACAACGCCATGGTAGGCTTGTCTCCATAGCAACCAATAATGATCATAAACGAGCGAAGGGACCATGAGCTCAGAATGATGAAGTGCAGATGTAATGTCTTTGACACATGTTATGTGCATTCTAATGTCGAGTTGGACTATCTTTCCATCAAAGTAAATTGGCAAAATATTGTTACAGTAATAGGGCCCTAGGAAATGGAATCATATCATTTAGCTGCTTATGGTTTTCTCAATTATGGAACATGGTTGTGATTAGACTTGGCTCAGTGAGCATGAGATGTGTTTGACAACACGGTGCACCGCTCCAGAGGCCTACGGATGTGACTGAGCAGGTCTGAAACAGAGTCAATGACAAAGCATGTCAGAGAAAGACAAGAGACAATGCAAAGTAAATTACAATTAGGTGGAGATAGACAAAGGAAACATAAGAAGAGTCAATAAACCTGTCTAGCCACAGGTCAACCAACATAGTCACAAGTTGTGCCCCAAGTCAACCTACCCAGGTGTGTGCCAGTCACCTGCCACCCACACTGTAGTTAGCGTGGCAGCCTGGAACCAACCATACACTCCTCTTAACGTAATATTCTTGAAATTTGACATCATAAAACTATTTGTTTTAGGAACTGTAAAAATGCAACTCAGTTTCATGATATCAGCCATGTTTCAAATCAAATCGCCAATCAGTTCTGCATGTCACAGCACAGTAATGTCTGGGCCTTCACTATACTATAGTACCAGTATAGCATGCAACTCAGGCCATCTGTGTGATGGACAGTAAGTGCAGATCAATGACGTTGGACTCATGTAATGGATATCAGCTTAACATACTGACAGCTCTGCTCAATAAACCTGCAGTCATTACTGTCTGGCAGGTAGACAGAGGGCTAACCTAACTAAACAGGTCAAACCAACACCGTCTACAACAGTTCATCATTATTTCCATAAGGGAGAGCGGCATCTGGTGAAAACGCATCTGCAGTGTGACTGGACAAGCTGCTTTTCCCAGCAGGTCTTGTGCTAGTCACTAGCTGAGAAATGATGATAGCAAGGAGGCCTGTGGAGGGACACTCCAGTCAGTCTCTGAAACAGGCAGTGGCTCACACCACTCCATGACAACACACACACACCGCATACACGTAAGCACGTCAGCACCGCGCACGCACGCACACACACAGACACAGACACGCACACATACACAGGGTCCCACCACTCCCTGACAACAAAAAGCTTTTAGATCAATCACCTTCCCCAAGGAGGGAGAGCCAGCCAGCCAGAGAGACACCCCCATCCCCCAGACATCGATCCTCTGTCCCTGTCTGAGTGGGAGTCCAGGAGCCCTCTCCATTACAGAACCCCCCCTCTCGCTCTCATCTCTGATTCAACTTCTTCCATTTCCTGTGACATTTGAAGAAGTTAAAGTGACCAAATACAGCTATTCTTGTCCAGTGACCAGTAATTCGTGTTGGGTAATGAAAAGCCTGTCTGGAAATGCTCAAGACCTGAGTGTCCCAACTCCTAATCAAAATTGATTAGAGTCCTCACTGGTCAGGTGGTTACGGATGTGTTTCTGTGAAACATTTAAAAGAACAAACAGAAACATGAATAATGGTGGTCACACTTGGCTGTCAGATCCCAGACAAAGTCACTTATAAAATGGTCTCTTTTCCAACCCAACTTGTTAATAGCGTTAAAGCATAATGACTTCCTGGATGGGTCCGCCTCACTTCCTAGTATAAGGCTGCTCCCTCTGTTTGCCTTTGGCTGTAGTCTGATCAAAATGAGGGGTGTGAGGGGAGGAGAGACATCAACTCCTATTATTTCGCCCATAAAACACCCTGACGCACACACACAAACACAGGCCCTCTACACAATTTCGCTAAGAGCATAAATTCAAGGGCTCAGTCAGAAAATCGAAAGAACATGATTGTTAAAAAAAAAGGGAAAAAAAGGTCAACCCTCCTAACTTGAAAGGTCAAGAGAGCACAGATCATGTAATATAGGAACTTTACCTATTCGTCTCTCATTGTCATCATGTTCACTACAGGTACGTTTACCTGTGAAGACACCCATCCCGCCCGCGTACACTCACACTAACAGACATAGAGGACGGCTCCGTTCCATCAGACACAGAGCACAGCTGAGAGGTGGCAGTGGCACGGGTCCCATGGGAGCTCCACTCAGCAGGACAGCCTCAGCCAGCTGGCCCACATGCCACCAGCTTTCTCTGAAATACAATATGTCATGCCACTCCAATAAATACTGGATGAAACCAACACACAGTACTCAGTAGGCGGTGGAACATGGCTCTGTTGCAGAAGGCTGAATGAATGAAGTAAGATAGCTGGTTTCCTTTCCACCCCAGCGACTATGCTGATCATGCCATGCGTGGTGGATTCTTTGGAAGACTGCATCAAGGCTCACTAGTCAGGAAAGACTGGGACTCCCAGATATAAATGTTGCTTACGAAGAATTGTGCAAGGAGCCTAAAGTAACTGCAAGCCCAATTGATCTGGGGGATATTCAACCGTACCTTAACATAACATAGAAAATGTCATCATTTGTCAGTCCAGTAGAAGACATTTATTATATTAAGCCATGGTTAAGACAGAACAATCCTCAGCCATCCGTACTGAAGGAAATGCTGCTATGCCATGATTATATTCCAGCTCATAGGTCTTCTTCACAAAGTGTTTAGTTCAGGTTCTCTCTTGCCTTCCGTAGAAATGAATTATATAGATCAAGCTCAGTTCCATGCAATTCCTAAGTCGTTGCAATGAAACATTATCGTTATTCAAATCGTAGAAGAGCAGACTGTGTAGAAATAAAGCAATAAAATAGATCCTTTGTGACGTTAACAACACACTGACAACTCGAATACCACTAGAAAAGTGAAAAGACAAGAAAAGTGCTGATAATCTTTATTTGAGGCCTTCATAAATTCAAACCTATTTAAAGGAGAAGCTAAATTCTGTATTTTGTGCTGAGAAGGGAATATGACAGCAGTAAAGGGTTATTTCTAATATGCATAGGAGGATTACAATGAAAATGAAACTGTTTAATTTGCTTAACCTTTCTTATTACACCAAAATGGAGCCTACAGATGTAGGATCTTAAATTGAACCAGTTTGCTACAGCAGAAAAATAATCCTGCAGCAACAAGAAATTTGGATTATAATTAATGGACATTTTTGTAGAGGTTTGTTAGGGAAAATCAAGTCTGAAATTTCTAAATAGAAACTGCAAACTTTAGAAGCCTTTTTAAAACTCAAATACACTACACGTTTGCATTTCCTGCTATGCAGGAAAATTCTCAGCAACAAAAGACTAGCAAAATTCTGATCCTAGATCTGTTAATCACATGTATAAATAATCCACTCCTGGGCTCACTTGAAAAAGAGATGCCAATCTTAATGTGACTTCCCTGACTAAATAAAGGACAGAAAATAAATCTCTATTGAGAAAACAAATAGAGTTGTTTTGCATTCTCACCAATGGGGAATGATTCCCACCTGCAGTAAAGCATGGGAGGCAAGAGTGACAGTGCCTCTACCTGATTTCAGTATTCAAAGGGAGAGTGCATGATAACACAGCCAATCTCACATAGCCCATGGGGTCATTGCACAATTGACATTGGTGAGTAATAGCTTGTTTTCCTGAAATAACACCCATTTTAATAAACGGCACCTAACGCTATTGGTGGAACAAAGCTGCCTGCCAGTCAAGCACTCCATCTCAACCAGGTCCTTCACCGCTACTCTGCACAAAGCAATGACAGCCTCCTCCCCCCATCTTATCTCATCTCTACCATTAGCAGTCACAGGATGGTAATGCCACCAGTGCAGCCAGCAGAACAAAATTGAGTTAAGAGCCTCATCATCACACCTTCAAATTGAGCTGAGTTGAGCTGAGGACAAGAGAAAAGTGGCTCTGAGAAAGGCGGGTCAGGAGCACTTAAGACCAGTAGTGGTGTGTGGGTAAAATCACTGGGGAAGCCAAACCAGAAAAAAAGCCATATTCCAACCTGTGTGTTGTGATAATTGCGTTGTTTGCTCTATAACCTGCTAGTTAATATCCCTTGCCACCGTAATACTGTATATACAGTAGGCCTAAAGGCAGAGACAACAAGAAGACACAGTGGCAACCTCTGTCTGGTGAAGTCCACAAAGCATATTGCATGTAACAAATCGCTACATGACATACAGCATGGTCAAGCAAGTTAATGTTTCCGACATTTTCGGACCACTAAACAACTATTGATTTAGAACCACAGAGAGTAACTGAAAGTCGCAAAGAAAACAGGAGCTGCCTTCCAGCACCATTTCAACTTCATCAAATCACCTCTGCTTAGTCTAATACAGTGACAACTAAAAGATACCAAAAACAATTTAGTCCAATCAACGGAAGCTAAATATGATGTGGCTCTCCATGGTACTGATTTATGTGTGTGTGTGTGTCCGTGCAATTAGAAAAAAACCTGTTGACTCTACTTGTCCACTCTGTCATTCAGTACACTCTTTAAGTTTTTGTCGTCCTAGGCTAGCTGGCTAAAATGCTTGCTCGCTAGCCTAACTTCCTTTCATGGGCTACATTAGCTAGTTAATATTAACCTTCTACATCTAGCTACATATTGAACTTCCATCCTCTCAGGGGCAAAATGTATGAATCACCGTTATAATCATTGGCCAGTACAGTGAATTAATAAAACCACAAGTTAAAATCTATATCTCCATCCATAATTAAGGAAAGGGACAATTTTAGCTAGCTAGCTAGCCACCGGGGACAACAACACAACGAGATGCAACCATTCAAGTTGTTTCTGTTAATAACGTATTGCTCTCAATTTAATGTGATTGGAGTGAAGTGGCTGGCTCCCCTTTACACTTTTTTTGGGTGCGTCAGGACCATTCACAGTTAAGCTCAAAGCTGATTGGCTATTATTTTATACTTCTTTTAACAAGGGAGGTCAAATGATCGCTGGCTTCCTTTGCAGTCAATACTACGGGCGGCAACAATGTCATACTCTTTTTTACCAGACAGCATCAGGTAGATGGCATACACATACAGAGACAGAGGGGCGCTGTTTCGCTCGCTCGGATTCTTTCTCCGGTGAGATACATTCAACCTCTTATGAATTGAAGGAAAATGATGAAACACAGAGACGAAAGATACGTTATTTTATATGTTTTTTCTCCTTTTCTTCTTGTTAAATGTTTTGGGGAAGTCTGGGTTCACTTGACATGCATGAATACACGCCACTGGTTAAGATGCAACTACTGTTTTCAAACTTCACTGAGCCAGTCAGTTGTCTATTGCAGAAGTACTAAAGATGGTAACTAAGATGGTATATCGAAAATCTACATCTGCGCTACTTAATCCCAAATCTAGAAAATTATTTTCACCGCTTAGAACTTCTTTACAGCCTTTTGATAGAACTTGATATCATTTTCTGTAATATTTATAGGTATATAAAACATGTGCTTAACCTTTTCACAGTGGATAAAAAGCACACTCCAACTAACTGGGCTGATTCCTCCACACAGGGAAACACGATTAATAATTCAGCTGTTTGTTCCATCGCTGTTCTTTGGGAGAGTGGCTTGCTGATTAGAACACATCCTCACAGTACAATCCCACCGCTCATTTGATGAATATCTGGCCCTCTTCTGCATTAGCTCCAACCACAGAACGACCCAATCTCCTATCCCATCTCATCTCCTGCTAGGTTTATGGTGTTGCTCGATTCTCAGCACAACGTCACGTGTCAAAACCCTTACATGATGTATCACACATCTAGAAGTGAATCGGTTGTTACTACTGCTGGTACAGTTGGGGAGTGTGAAGAAAACCATAGCACATCTGTTCCTAGTGTTAGTGCTGGGGGAGGGAGACTGTGGAGGGTGAAGCTCCCTTGATAATTACATAGCATTTACACAGCAAACACACTTCTGTTTATCACATAGCAATATTCCTGGAAGGTTCTGACTGTACACAACAAGGCTACTAGGGTATATAGGTAAAAATAAGCAAATTTTTCACTGTCAAAACACATGCTTTAAAATGCATGAATCGATATCAACCAACCAATAATAGGGAACACACAGAATCAGGTACATTGGGAAATAGGAAAGTCCCTCTTCTCAAAAAACAGCCAGAGCGTGCATTCAAGACAATTCTGAGGAGCACACAGCACAGTCCAGTGGTGAATCCATCAAACAATATGTCTGAGCTTCCACTGACACAACAATATAAGAAGAAGCAGTGTTCTAAATAAGGAAAATGGGGACATAAATTTGAGGCATTACTAATTGAGAGCATCAGAGAGAAACATGGCTGACGGTGGTGGAGAAGAGCTGAGGTTGATTAAGACCTTCACAGCTCACTGGAGAGCCCACATCCCTCATATCTACTGCTCACTGCTCCCCTACCTCTCTCTCGCTCTCTCTTTCGCTTTCTGTCTCTCTCTCCCTACAGACCCCACATCCCTCAGCTCTACTGCTCACTGCTCCCCTACCTCTCTCTCGCTCTCTCTCTCTCTTTCGCTTTCTGTCTCTCTCTCTCTCTACAGACCCCACATCCCTCAGCTGTATAGCTCACTGCTGCTCCTCTCTCTCTCTCTCTCTACAACCTCAGGCATCACTATTCACTAGGGCTGGCACAATTACCGTATAACTGTGTAACCGACAGTTATGGATAACGACCGCCATGGAAATAAAATAACCGCCATAAAAAAAATTGGCTTGGAACCTCTAACCCTGGCAATTTGACTGGTAAACTCATGGGTGCACTTGCAATGGCTGCCTGGTATTTGGTAATGTAGAAGGTTCATCCAAATGATGTTAACTGATGTAACTCATGCAATGGAATGTATTTTTTGTAATGTCATTTGAGTTGAATCAACAAATCACAGCACATATTTTAGCACATATCTTACTTCCTGTTTTGCTCCTATTGATACAATTGCAATGGCTGCAAGTTCAACCATTATGCCATCACTGACTTAAATGGGGACGCCCGTTCTATTCATTCTATTTCTATGGCAGCACATCAGTCAGGACCGGAGGAGAAGTGTTGAAGCAGAGTGCTCCCAGCCCAGCAGACGGAGTGTGTTGGAGGTTAGTGCTGGTGTTAGTTGGATTGTAGAATGTTGTTGATGTTGCAACTCCGCCTGTCTGCCCAGCGCTCTCCCAATCAATTAGCTGCAATGAACTGTCTCGAGCCCTAACAAACAGCAGAAGCAAGATCAAGTTTCTCTCAACAAAAAAACTATTGTCACCATCTGACGGGAAATGGAGGTGGTTGGTTGACTCCTCTTTAATTTCACAATATGATATAATAAAAAATAAAAAAACATCTGCCCCATTGTACAAGGCACACTACCAGCGGACTTGTTAAATGAGGACAGTCACAGTGGCATCGCTCCATCCATTGCTATTTAGTATTAAGCTATCATTGTGTTTAAGTTGCCTAAGTTCTTTTGTTGCTGTTTTACAATCTTGCATTGTGTCTGTTCTATTTTCCTGCCAAAGAAATAGATGTTTTGCAGCGGTTGCACTTCCTGAACCAATCTCCTGGTTTCTCTATCCTGCTCTGTTTAGAGACCTTGGGGAGTATATTACATTGCTGTTGGATCCTCAATGGACCTTTTACTTGTCAATGCTGGTCGAAGTCATTGGATTGAATAAATCTCTGTGAAATGTGATGTACCATTGGGATGTGTAGGGAAGCTTTGTGAACCGCTCTATCATAGCTGTAGTTGTAAAATGACTATTATAAAAACTCTGACTGAGCAATTTTTAAATGTAACTTTTCATGTCTAGGTCTTGAGTGTAGAAGTGTTTGACTAGTTCTTGCATGTAGTGTATAGTACTGCACCGTACACAATATTTCCCAGATGTCTGAGAGACAGTGGGTAAGCACTTGACGTGGACATTCGAGCATGACAACTTATCTTGCTGGCAGAAGTGAACAGTAGGGCTGTGACAGTCATGGAATTTTGGATGACGGTAATTGGCCAGCCAAACAACCACAGTCACCGTAATAACCGTTCGAATACAAAAGTACATTTTCCAGCAAGACAATAACCCCAAGCACACATCAAAATCCATAAAGAAATGGTTAATTGACCACAAAATCCAATCTCAGACTCCGCACTTGAACCCCATTGAAAACCTGTGGTTTGAATTGAAGAGTGCAGTCAAAGGATCTGGAAACATTCTGTATAGAGGAATGGTCTAAGATCCCTCCCAAAGCGTTCTCCAATCTCATAAAAGATTTTAGAAAAAGGCTCAGTGCCATTATCCTTGCAAGGGGAGGGTGCTGGAGTATTGAAAACTGGGGATCCAATCATTTTGACCCCTATCTTGTCAAGACTTTTTTAAATTACTTGATTAAAAAAATATCTGAGCAACTGTAGTAGTATAAAATAATATAATTCTTCCATTAAGGGACCCAATAATTCCGGACCCCACCCCATGCTCTTATTAGCAACGCCCAATGTCTTATTGGAACATTTGTTTTAATTTGATTTAAAGGGCTGTCCCTGCCTGTGCGAGCTCAATGCAAGCCCTTTCATTCACAGACCCCCACATCTGATTTACCACCAGCACCAGCACATGAAACATGGACCACACGTGTCCTGGGGCCAAACGTGTGCAACATCTTCATCTTCTTAATAAATTCATCACCATTAACGGAACACTATTTGTACATAATACTGTTAAAAATACAACATTCACTCCTAACGTTATGGTACACAATCACTGCTTTTACTTATAAGGTAGCTGTAGCTGATCTGAAATGTATGGCGTCCTTAGTATTTACTTTATACCTGCTTCAAGTACTCATATCCCCGGGAATGGTAAGAATGGGTTTCATTAATAATCAGTGAGGCAGCAATGGTAATTACTATGGCGATTGGTTTCCTGCTAGGCACACCCTGTAGTTACAGCCATAGGGATAGCATGCAGCGCTTTGATGTGCATGCAACACATGGTGATCCAATAGCTGTCAGAGACTGACAACATGAATCAATCACTCACTGTAGCATGGCACTGATAACAGGGCCAGACTGTTCCTGTAAAGGCTCTCATCCACCACAGCCCTTCAGTTATGGTTATCATGTCAGGCTGCTCTGCCCCAATTTCAATAAGCCCTGCCTCCCCTCCTTCCTCCCCCATGCAGCCCTATCACAAGTAGTGGCAGTGAATATGGAAGCAGAGCAGAATGATGCCCTGTGTGTTCAGTGATGGTGACAGGTCCATGTAGAGGCTGTGACAAGCTGTCAATAGCCCTAACCTTTCCCTAACAACACACTGTATTGACAGACAGACCGCTCGCTACCTTTGTCTCTACAGCTCCCCGTCACACACACGTGGCTTTGTGTGACGGTTACTCTGAAACAAGACCAGTTCCAGGAATTAGTCGTATTACATTGCCCCTGGTTGGTTCCCCCTACGTCCACTGAGCAAGAACAAAAGGTTGGAACACTGAGATTGACTTCCAAGTGGGTGGAGTAGGGCTTCCAGAGAATTGGTTTATTGCAATTAGGTGTCAAAGCTGATGTAAGCCCCAATAGATGGGCCAAATAAATGTCAGAGTCAATAGGTACAGCAAGCAAGGACACTCCCTGGTGATGCAAGCAACTCCCTGGGGACTCTCTCCAACTTAACAGCATCCTCGTCATTATCCCTCTTCCAGTCCCCTCCACTCTCTCCTCCTCCCCTTCATCTTTTCCCTCATGGTCCCTCACTGAAAGCCTACGGTAGTTACCTCATGCTCCTCTCCCACCCGTAGTTCCACTCTTATTGCCTCACTGATATTCTAGCTCTAATATGCAAACTCCTCTCTCAGTGCAAGCACTTCTACTTTTGTGGCCCTCTTCTTTTTTTGCAAATATACTGTCTTCCTATGGTATAGTTTACCATTGCATCCTGTATTGTTGCCCTGAATATCTATTCCAGACAATATTTGTTTTACCGCTGCAAATCAAATAAATTGTTATTTGTCACATGCGCCAAATACAACAGGTGTAGACCTTACAGAGAAATGCTTACTTACAAGCAATTAAACAAACAATGCTTTACGAAGTGTATTAAAAAAAAGTGTTGAGTAAAAAATAGATATAGTAAAAATTTGAAAATAAAAGTAACAAATAATTAAACTGCAGCAGTAAAATAACAATAGCGAGGCTATATACAGGGGGTACCGGTACAGAGTCAATGTGCAGGGCACCGGTTAGTCGAGGAAATTGAGGTAAGAGTTAAAGAGTTAAAGTGACTATGCATAGATAATAAACAGAGAGTAGCAGCAGCGTAAAAGAGGGGTCTGGGTAGCCCTTTGATTAGCTGTTCAGAGGTCTTATGGTTTAGGAGCTGTTAAGAAGCCTTTTGGACCTAGACTTGACGCTCCGGTACCGCATGCCGTGCGGTAGCAGAGAGAAGAGTCTATGACTAGGGTGGCTGGAGTCTTTGACAATTTTTAGGACCTTCCTCTGACACCGCCCGGTATAGAGGTCCAGAATGGCAGGATGCTTTGCCCCAGGGATGTACAGGGCCGTATGTGGTCGGAGGACGAGCAGTTGCCATACCAGGCAGTGATGCAACCAGTCAGGATGCTCTTGATGGCGCAGCTGTAAAACCTTTTGATGTGATGTGGATGCCAAGGAACTTGAAGCTCTCAACCTGCGCCACTGCAGCCCCATCGATGAGAATGGGGGCGTGCTCAGTCCTCTTTTTCCTGTAGTCCACAATCATCTCCTTTGTCTTGATCACGTTGAGGGAGAGGTTGTTGTCCTGGCACCACACGGCCAGGTCTCTGACCTCCTCCCTGTAGGCTGTCTCATCGTTGTTGGTGATCAGGCCTACCACTGCTGTGTCATCGGCAAACTTGATGATGGTATTGGAGTCGTACCTGGCCATGCAGTCATGAGTGAACAGGGAGTACAGGAGGGTACTGAGCACGCACCCCTGAGGGGCCCCTGTGTTGAGGATCTGCGTGGTGGATGTGTTGTTACCTACCATTACCACCTGGGGGCAGCCCATCAGGAAGTTTAGGATCCAGTTGCAGAGGGAGGTCTTTGGTCCCAGGGTCCTTAGATTAGTGATGAGCTTTGAGGGCACTATGGTGTTGAAAGCTGAGCTGTAGTCAATGAATAGCATTCTCACATAGGTGTTCCTTTTGTCCAGGTGGGAAAGGGCAGTGTGGAGTGCAATAGAGATTGCCTCATCTGTGGAGCTGTGGGGGCGGAATGCAAATTGTAGTGGGTCTAGGGTTTCTGGGATAATGGTGTTGATGTGAGCCATGACCAGCCTTTCAAAGCACTTCATGGCTACAGACGTGAGTGCCACGGGTCGGTAGTCATTTAGGCAGATGACCTTAGTGTTCTTGGGCACAGGGACTAAGGTGGTCTGCTTGAAACATGTTGGTATTACAGACTCAGTCAGGGACAGGTTGAAAATGTCAGTGAAGACACTTGCCAGTTGGTCAGGGCATGCTTGGCGTACACATCCTGGTAATCCGTCTGGCCCTTCGGCCTTGTGAATGTTGACCTGTTTAAAGGTCTTACTCACATCGGCTATGGAGAGCGTGATCACACAGTCGTCCGGAACAGCTGATGCTCACATGCATGCTTTAGTGTTACTTGCCTCGAAGCAAGCATTGAAGTAATTTAGCTCATCTGGTAGGCTCGTGTCACAGGGCAGCTCGCGGCTGTGCTTCCCTTTCTAGTCTGTAACAGTTTGCAAGCCCTGCCACATCCGACTAGTGTCGAAAATACGATTCAATCTTGGTTCTCTATTGACTCTTTGCCTGTTTGATGGTTCGTCTGAGGACATAACAGGATTTCTTATAAGCTTCCGGGTTAGAGTCCCACTCCTTGAAATCGGCAGCTCTACCCTTTAGCTCAGTGCGGATGTTGCCTAAAATCCATGGCTTCTGGTTTGGGTATGCAAGTGCAGTCACTGTTGGAACGACGTCATCGATGCACTTATTGATGAAGCCAATGACTGATGTGGTGTACTCTTCAATGCCATCGGAGGAATCCCGGAACATATTCCAGTCTGCGCTAGCAAAACAGTCCTGTAGCTTAGCATCTGCTTCATCTGACCACTTTCTTATTGACCGAGTCACTGGTGCTTCCTGCTTTAGTTTTTGCTTGTAAGCAGGAATCAGGAGGATAGAATTATGGTCAGATTTGCCAAAATGGAGGGCGAGGGAGAGATTTGTACATGTCTCTGTGTGTGGAGTAAAGGTGGTCTAGAGTTTTTTTTCCCTCTGGTTGCACATTTAACATGCTGGTAGAAATTAGGTAAGTTTCCCTGCATTAAAGTCCCCGGCCACTAGGGAGCGCCACCTCTTGATGAGCGTTTGCTCATGACCGTATACAGCTCATTGAGTGCAGTCTTAGTGCCAGCATCGGTTTGTGGTGGTATATAGACAGCTCCGAAAAATAAAGATGAAAACTCTCTTGGTAAAAAGTGTGCTCTACAGCTTATGATAAGATACTCTACTTCAGGCGAGCAAAATCTTGAGACTTTCTTAGATTTCGTGCACCAGCTGTTGTTCACAAATATACATAGACCGCCACCCCTTTTGTCTTACCAGAGGCCGCTGTTCTGTCCTGCCAAAAAAAGCTTAAAACCCACCAGCTGTATGTTATTCATGTTGTCGTTCAGCCCTCGACTCAGTGAAACATAAGATATTAGAGTTTTTAATGTCCCGTTGGTATGATATATGTGATCGTAGTTCGTCTATTTTATTATCGATTGATTGTTCGTTGGCTAATAGGACTGATGGTGAAGGTAGATTACCCTATTGGCGACGAATCCTTACAAGGCACCCGGACCTTCGTCCACAATACCTCCATCTCTTTCTCCTGCGAATGACGGGGATGAGGGCCTTGTTGGGCGTCTGAATTAAATCCTTCCCGTCCATCTCGTTGAAGAAAAAGTATTCCTCCAGTACGGGGTGAGTAATCGCTGTCCTGATATCTAGCAGCTCTTTTCAGTCATAAGACAGGGTGGCAGAAACATTATGTACAAAATAAGTTACAAATAACGCGAAAAAACATACACAATAGCACAATTGGTTACGGGATTGTAAAACGGCAGCCATCTCCTTCGGCGCCATTCTCACGCATATACAGTGGGGCAAAAAAGTATTTAGTCAGCCACCAATTGTGCATGTTCTCTCACTTAAAAAGATGAGAGAGGCCTGTAATTTTCATCATAGGTACACTTCAACTATGACACACAAAATGAGGAAAAAAAATCCAGAAAATCACATTGTAGGATTTTTAATGAATTTATTTGCAAATTATGGTGGAAAATAAGTATTTGGTCACATACAAACAAGCAAGATTTCTCTCACAGACCTGTAACTTCTTCTTTAAGAGGCTCCTCTGTCCTCCACTCGTTACCTGTATTAATGGCACCTGTTTGAACTTGTTATCAGTATAAAATACACCTGTCCACAACCTCAAACAGTCACACTCCAAACTCCACTATGGCCAAGACCAAAGAGCTGTCAAAGGACACCAGAAACAAAATTGTAGACCTGCACCAGGTTGGGAAGACTGAATCTGCAATAGGTAAGCAGCTTGGTTTGAAGAAATCAACTGTGGGAGCAATTATTAGGAAATGGAAGACATACAAGACCACTGATAATCTTCCTCGATCCGTGGGGTCAAAATGATCACAAGAACGGTGAGCAAAAATCCCAGAACCACACGGGGGGACCTAGTGAATGACCTGCAGAGAGCTGGGACCAAAGTAACAAAGCCTACCATCAGTAACACACTACGCCGCCAGGGACTCAAATCCTGCAGTGCCAGACGTGTCCCCCTGCTTAAGCCAGTACATGTTCAGGCCCGTCTGAAGTTTGCTAGAGAGCATTTGGATGATCCAGATGAGGATTGGGAGAATGTCATATGGTCAGATGAAACCAAAATATAACTTTTTGGTAAAAACTCAACTCGTCGTGTTTGGAGGACAAAGAATGCTGAGTTGCATCCAAAGAACACCATACCTACTGTGAAGCATGGGGGTGGAAACATCATGCTTTGGGGCTGTTTTTCTGCGAAGGGACCAGGACGACTGATCCGTGTAAAGGAAAGAATGAATGGGGCCATGTATCGTGAGATTTTGAGTGAAAACCTCCTTCCATCAGCAAGGGCATTGAAGATGAAACGTGGCTGGGTCTTTCAGCATGGCAATGATCCCAAACACACCGCCCGGGCAACGAAGGAGTGGCTTCGTAAGAAGCATTTCAAGGTCCTGGAGTGGCCTAGCCAGTCTCCAGATCTCAACCCCATAGAAAATCTTTGGAGGGAGTTGAAAGTCCGTGTTGCCCAGCGACAGCCCCAAAACATCACTGCTCTAGAGGAGATCTGCATGGAGGAATGGGCCAAAATACCAGCAACAGTGTGTGAAAACCTTGTGAAGACTTACAGAAAACGTTTGACCTCTGTCATTGCCAACAAAGGGTATATAACAAAGTATTGAGATAAACTTTTGTTATTGACCAAATACTTATTTTCCACCATAATTTGCAAATAAATTCATTAAAAATCCTACAATGTGATTTTCTGGATTTTTTTCCCTCATTTTGTCTGTCATAGTTGAAGTGTACCTATGATGAAAATTACAGGCCTCTCTCATCTTTTTAAGTGAGAGAACTTGCACAATTGGTGGCTGACTAAATACTTTTTTGCCCCACTGTATACAGTTATGTCTAAAAGAAGAGGATGATTGATCCAACGAAGTTCAACCATTCCCAGTGTCTCCAGTGCATCACGATCCATCATGATCATAAGAAATGTTAAATGAAACACACAACACAACACACACACCACACAGATTAACATTGTGCTTTCTCATTAATCTAATGAGGATCAGGTCTGTCATTTTAAAGCAGCGTGAACATTTAGCATGAGCCATTAGCTCAGTACTCACCCTGTTAGCACCACCACAAAGTCCATTACATTCCAGCCATTCCGGAGATAGGTGCCTTTGTGAAATGCAAAGCCAAGGGCGATGATCTTAATGCCAGCTTCAAAACAAAATATTCCAATAAAATAGGGCTCTGTGTCGTCCTGTTAAGACAAGAGAGGCTGAGAATGTAAGTGACCATTGATATCCATCATCATTAGAATATAATGTGATTTTTTTGTAGAATTATGGGCTGAATGTGAGTTAAAAAGCAATTTGATGGGTTAAAATCATGATGGAGTGAGTCATGTCAATATTTCAGACAGAGCCTTGGTCTATCTGGGGGAGCGGATCAATTAGTGGGTGCAGCTGTGAGGCACTTTGCCTGAAGGGAGTGACATTTAATTCTTAAAACAACCAGCGCGCTCCAACCAGCAAAGTCTATTTGATTGGGTGGAGGAGCTCACAGCATTGACCCTTTTAATAGCACGACTTAACAACAGAGTTCAATAGGGAGCCTAAAGTGTCTGTAAGCAGGGGGATCAGAGTCACCTCTGTGTGATACTGGTTAGCTGACTAAGCACAACTGGTGAGAAACCCCAGCTGCCTGCATGGGTAACACCCCCCCACCACCACTTAAACTGCTGATGGGTTGTGTCATTCAAATCTGTAATACTAGTACTGTACAGTGCCTTGCAAAAGTATTCACCCCCTTTGGCATTTTTCCTATTTTGTTGCATTACAACCTGTAATTTAAATGGATTTTTATTTGGATTTCATGTAATGGACATACACAAAATAGTCCAAATTGGTGAAGTGAAATGAAAAAAACTGAAAAGTGGTGCGTGCATATGTATTCACCCTCTTTGCTATGAAGCCCCTAAATAAGATCTGGTGCAACCAATTACCTTCAGAAGTCACATAATTAGTTAAATAAAGTCCACCTGTGTGGTGGACTAAGTGTCACTTGATCTGTCACATGATCTCAGTATATATACACCTGTTCTGAAAGGCCCCAGAGTCTGCAACACCACTAAGCAAGGGGCACCACCAAGCAAGTGGCACCATGAAGACCAAGGAGCTCTCCAAACAGATCAGGGACAAAGTTGTGGAAAAGTACAGATCAGGGTTGAGTTATAAAAAGAAATCTGAAACTTTGAACATCCCACGGAGCACTATTAAGTCCATTATTAAAAAATTGAAAGAATATGGCACCACAACAAACCTGCCAAGAGAGGGCCGCCCACCAAAACTCACGGACAAGGCAAGGTGGGTATTAATCAGAGAGGCAACACAGAGAGCAAAGATAACCCTGAAGGAGCTGCAAAGCTCCACAGCGGAGATTGGAGTATCTGTCCATAGGACCACTTTAAGCCGTACACTCCACAGAGTTGGGCTTTACGGAAGAGAGAAAAAAGCCATTGCTTAAAGAAAAAAAAAAGAAAACACGTTTGGTGTTCGCCAAAAGGCATGTGGGAGACTCCCCAAACATACGTAAGAAGGTACTCTGGTTAGATGAGACAAAAATGTAGCTTTTTGGCCATCAAGGAAAACGCTATGTCTGGTGCAAACCCAACACTTCTCATCACCCCGAGAGTGAAGCACTTCCCCACAGTGATGCATGGTGGTGGCAGCATCATTTTGTGGGTTTGTTTTTCATCGGCAGGGACTGGGAAACTGGTCAGAATTGAAGGAATAATGGATGGCGCTAAATACAGGGAAATTCTTGAGGGGAAACCTTTTTTCAGTCTTCAAGAGATTTGAGACTGGGACGGAGGAAGCATACTGCTCAAGTTTTCAGTTGTTTTTTTGTTTTTTTTATCTCGTTTGTTTCCCAAAAAAATAGATTTAGCATCTTCAAAGTGGTAGGCATGTTGTGTAAATCAAATGATACAAACCCCCCCAAAAATCTATTTTAATTCCAGGTTGTAAGGCAACAAAATAGGAAAAATGCCAAGGGGGGGTGAATACTTTCGCAAGCCACTGTATATATATATTACTCCTGTATGTGAGAATATAATGACTGACACCTATTTTTCACTTGGAGAGAAGAGTGTAGTTAACCAATAATCAAATATGATATAATATTGGTATGGTACATATGACCCATGCAATGGTCACTTACCAAGCGCTCTGACATGGGGGTCTTGTCGCCGGCTGGTAGGTGCTGCTCCAAGGCAAGGACGATGCAGTTGGCTATAATGGTGGCCAGGATCAGGTATTCAAATGGAGTGAGACAGTTAAGAAAACATACTGTGTAACGTTAGGCATACAGTACCTACCATCTGCAATACATTCTAACAGAAGAAGAAGATGAGGAGGAGGAGAAGGAGGAAGAGGAGGAAGAAACAGAAGAATGGGACCTAGAGGAAGTAAAATTACCATATTAAAAGGCACCTCAACAGTAGGTAGGTTAACCTAAATTATACAACAGCTGAAGCCTAATGGCAAAGCATACACGCAATAATAAGTTACACTTTTAGAAAAAAGGGTTCCAAAAAGGTTCTGCGGCTGTTCCCATAAGAGAACCCTTTTTGGTTCCAGGTATAACTATTTTGGGTTCCATGTAGAACCCTCTGTGGAAAGGCCTATCCTAAGGGAACAGCCAAAGAACCCTTTTTGGTTCTAGATAGCACCTTTTTTCCCAAAACGTCATTTTCAGTTGAACTGGATCTCAACACTAAACAAGTGATTGAGGGAACTGAGTGATTTGTCAGTTGCTGACTTACATGATGTCTCAGTTGCTGCTGTCCATGTCATTGCATGGTTGTTTATGGAGGCTATTTCCTCTGGTGACTGTGGCGCACAGAGGACTAGCGTCTTACCTCAGGCAATGGGCTACAGTACATCAACAGATAAAAACAAATATATCACTGGCTTAGGGCAGCTCAGGCCTTTCTTGCTACAATGGCTCCCATGAACCTAGAATCTAACTCAAGGGAGAAAAATACTGTGCAAGTGGCTTGGAAATGCACAGGTAAGCTAAAGGTTGAGAAGTGTTTACACAGCACCAGAGTTAAGTAATGGATGCTATTACACAAATGAATGTAAATGAATCGCAATACCTCACAGGTTCATTAACCCAATCTCATAAAATAGTGCTTCAGGGTTGACTGTTTCTCTAGGATGCCTAAGCACAGCACAAGAGGTTGATGGCAATCAGTGGAATAGTATCAAATACTGTTGTGCGAAACCCTCATCCATACAGTGTATCACATGGTTTCCAGGTGTTTGATGCCATTCCATTTGCCCCATTCCTACCATTATTATGAGCCGTCCTCCCCTCAGCAGCCTCCACTGATGCACAGGTTTCACAAGCTGCAGAGGATATCCCTCAATTGGCAAATTATACAAAGTATCTCATTTCAACAGGTGGCTGCCATAATTTATTTTCAATATACTTCTACCTAGCATTTTATGGGACATAAAGGACAATAATTATACATTTTGCCTTAAAAGAAACAAATTGGTTTTGTAAACTAAGCTAAATGCACAACTCGTTTCCATTTATTCTCATGGCTTATTGTTTTGATGGGACACCCACGCAGAAGAGACTGTATGTGTTTATTAGACAGCCTTCCCGCTAGCTTGCCATTTAGGCCTACTGTTGAGCAGCATTTTGCACATGGGTAAATTCAGCACCTTGGAGAGCGCTTGTGCTGAAACGTTGCTAGGAGAGACTTGGTCTGAGAAACAAACGGATCGATACAGCAGTTATTTGATATGTAGCCTAACAGTGGCATAGTCCCCTAGGCAGACTATCACACAAGCGTGTTTACTTAGCCCATATACCGGAATCAAATACATTAGGCAAGTAGAAAGTAAAATAAGTATAGGCCTCACCTATAATTTATGGAGCTTTGCAAAACCAATCAAATTATCCTGCTGACAAGATTTTCACTACACTGCCATTCAGGTTGAAAAAGAGAAAAAAACAAAAAAATACACCTCCAGCCTTCATGTTAATTGTTCTGTAGCCACAGATCAGATTTATGCCACGGATCAGAAACACCACTCTGACAGGTTCTTGGTAGTCAACTTAGCTGCATGTAGGCCTACCAGAGAGAGGATGCCAAAAGCTGGAGAAAACAGGAATCTTGCCAAAAAACTAAACAATATCACCTACAATAACCTATTGGAGTGGGTCCTCTCATCCGAGAGAGTGGTTATGGCTATACAGGCCTACTGAGAGTGGTTATACTGTATTACAAACTACAGTCAACAACTGGTTGTCCTCCATGCCATATCTTCTCATTGGCTCCAGTAAATTAACTTAGATAATCATGCCCTGTAGTCTGGAACCTTTCCCCCTGTGCTTAATAACGTCAAGCCATTAAAACCCAAGTAGGCCTATAATGTTATAATAAAATAATGTAATGGTACAAGAAATAGGCTAGGTTGTTTAAAGCAACAAAGGATATGGCCATTCTGTAATCTTTTTGGCATATTTCCGTATGATACAATCCTCACTAAAGATGAAGAGAGACCGGTTGACAGTAAGACAGCTCTGCTTGACAGGGATGGGGTTGTAAATGGCCATTGTCCTGGCTCTTTGGGCCATTGATTGTTTGTACACCTTAGGGCCGCTTGGGGGGCCTGCTGGCCGACCTGCCCCCCTTGGTGGGCCCGCTTGACAGACCCCTCCACGCCGGTTGGATAGTTCCTCTTCGAATCGAGCCATTCTACAATCGCACAGATCTCACTGAAAAAATCTAAACTTAGACTAGATAAAATATAGAGAAAAAGCATCACAACACACAGTTGTTCCAGACACGAGTTTCTTTCGGTGTGTGTAATGTTCAAGAGAATATTCAACAAACATTCAAAAATAAAATGATATATGTTTCTTCAGATATTCTGTTGGCTTGTCCCAGCCATGTTACTTCCCATACTTTTAATTGTCCAGATTTTCAAATGATATGAAACATGAAGGATAAAGTTTATATTTCCATGTCAAATATTTGTCCATTGGTCTTCTTCTGGCTGAATGGCCACATATACGTAGCCTATAGCCAATCCCCTTTCACTGGGCTAAGCTTTAAAAACAGCCAGTTTAACATGTACAAATGTCGAGCAATAACAATTCGCATCATTCGCATAACGCATGCCATAAGGCGGGCTATGACTGCATAGCTCACTTACAATTAAGCTCCAAATATAATAGATGCGTTCATCTGGTGTATCCTCCTCGATTGGTTTTCCATTGCGGGTTTAAGTTTTTCTTTTGTATTACCTTACCCCACGTTCCTTATGAAAACGATGTGCCTCACATGATCCGTTCCAATAATCTTCCTATTAATTCGGGCACGGTGTAACGAGAAAACACAAGGTTGGCACCTCTGCTTCCGCTAAATCGCTCTCAGGCAATGTATAATATTACCACTTTCTCCAGCCACTGCTCCTTATGAATCGGCACACGTGACTAAAAAGACGCCAGGCTCCACCTGTATCGTCTCTGTATCCATAGCACCAGGGAGAAAGAGGGAAGCAGCTTCTCTCGTTATTTTTTCCCGAGCAGAATAATCACCGAAGTTGCTTGATAAATCGCATCAAACAATGCAAATGTAGAAATAATGAAGGACAAAATGTTTCATCATTATTCATTTTTTCATTCAATTTCATCTGCAATCTCCTGAGATGTGGTCCTGGGCATCCTCCCTCCCTTTCAAGTATTGCTGCGTTTTGGGTTATCATGACCGGGTGGGGTAGCCTAGGCTACAGCAGAATATGACGGATGTTTATTCTTTGGTAAACGCTAAACACTGAGCTGAAATCTGCATGGAATAATGTTATTTTTCAATATGCAAAAATGAACAGCCGCTTATTGTCTTGCATGGTGCTATACAGCTAAATGGGTGGGGTGAGGGTTGCATCAAATTCAATACTAGCCCATAGCCTACCTGTATCTCTATCATCGTCGCTGATGTCAAAACTGTTCAATAGCTAGAATAACATATACTACATATTATGTATGGTTAAAATAGAGAATTAGGCTTGTTAAATAACATAACACAAAACTAGACAGTATCCTAGGCTACTATAGGCCATCATTAATTGGCATTTGCTACCCCTAGCTTTCTTGTAAACTGGAATACTCATCAACAAATATGAGAAATAAATAATGTTTTAAAATGTACTTCATTACTATACTGTGCACTTAATAAAAAAGGAGACATTCTAGGGCTACCATTAGCATTTGATTTCTGTCAGCAAAATACATTTGATATCAGTCTACGTTTAAAAAAGGAGTCATAGTGGTGGTCAGGGAGAGTGAGAGACCCCCACGGTGGCTGAGGGAGGACAGAGGTGGCATGGGGGTGTTATGATTGTGTTTTGGCAGAATGGGAACTTGACTGTTGGGTTGGGGATGGGCTGGCCACCCTCTGAGCTCCCTGGACTATGGCAGCTGACGAGTGTCTACACGTTGGAGAACAGCACTGGCAGCTGTAATCCTTGCTCTTGACCTTCCAGAAGTAATCGCCATAGTCAAACCTGAGTGGGGAACACAGGGTAGCCATCAAAGCACGTGTTCATGTACTGGAGCCTTTTCCTTGAGCTTTTTGATCGATTATATAGCACAGCATTAATACAACATAGAAAAGACACCATCTATTCAATGATTTTCTTATATGTTTTGTGCCTCTCGCCCAATCTGATCACCTGACTGAATGGGCTTGCTGGAGAAGAAGGCAATGTGTGGGAACTGCAGGTCCTGGAGCATGGTGAACACTCGGACTGCTAGCAGGTTAGGTTCACACAGGTGGTTTATAAACTGGCCAATGTTGCCAAAAAGTGTCACGCATCAATACAGTGCACATCACTCACCTGAACAACAGTAGATGAAGCAATAAATACAATTATGATACATTTTATTTGACAGACGCCTTTCAGGGTACTCAAGGACATCTTACATTAAAACTAGGCCTACATAAAGCAAGTGTAGTACATAAGATCGTAAAATCAATTGCATCAAAGTAAAATGCCATGCCTCCAATCACTCACTCAACTAATACAATTCGTAAAGGCTGATAAGTTGAGCCCTCCTGCGAGGAGGTAGCATAGACAGTCATGAAATTGTCAATTTTTCAATATGCTTTAGTATACCAAACAGCCATCAAGCAAACTAAAAGCTGATGCAGCAGATGCGTGCTGTAAGAGGAACATGTATCAAAAGAACGTTGTCTCTGACATTGGCATTGTGTGCTCGTCAGCACCGCCCGTTGGTATACCTAAGTATAAAAAGGATGCCACATTAACAATATGACATTCGGAATACACCATTGGCCAATAAAAATGTGAGATTCTCCTAGATGTTATTTAAAATCACCTTATTGTCCAGGGTGAAAAGGAACGAGTAATTTTCCCTGCCATCTGCCTCTGCATCAGTAATGATTTCACCCACATACCTGCACAATAAAGAGAGCCTGCTGTATATAATCTGTGTAATCACAACATTGAAAAGTATATGTTCATGACATCACAATTGGCTCATGTCATTTGTATACCAAGACATTATCATAGTTATGGTTGGGCAGTGTTCCAAACACTCAATAAAATGTCTTCCATAACATTCAGGGCTTCACTCGGAAGTAAAAGTACCTTGAGGAATATCCTGCAGTACCCTCACACCCCAGCCCATCCTCTGGGTTTTATAAAGCTGCAGCCGAGCCCTGAAAACAGCCAAGAGAAGACATACATCCAGTCCAACTAACTGAAAAGACATACAGTGCAGCCGTGGTTGATCAAGTGTACAGAGAAACTATATTTGCTAATTTTCTTACTTTTTAACTCTGTATTGTTGGGAAAGGACTCGTATGTAAGCATTTGATGTATACACCTATTGTACTCGCCGCATGTGACAAATAAAATGTGATTGATCAGATGCTGGTGGGTTAGGGAGGCCCAGTTACCAGAATCCATTCTGAACCACGCTGTTCCTACAGCTCCTCCAACAGGAGCAGGCGTGGTTACACTCAAACAGGACCGGAGGCTCCTTCTGACAAAATTCCAGAGGCAGAAGCCCCCTCCTGAACAACCACAAGCAACATACTTTACAGGTCATATAACACATCACATATGGGGAGTCCATAATATCCATTTAAAATACATGAAAGCATTAACTTTAGCTTGTAATGGGAACTTTTCCTTGATGTAGTTATGTACTTACTTTGCTATACCAACAGCGCAGGCTGAGCTGGGCACACATGCAGGTATTTGAAGAGCAGTCATCTATACATCCGCAATGCTGAAATAGAAGGAGAGCGAGATTTCATTAAACAACACTTATCGGGAGAACGTGTGTGACTTTTTCTGGGCCACAGTAACTAACGAAGCAAGATGGGATTGGACTATGACTGTGGGTTTCACAGAGCACTGGAGGTTCACCTGTAAATGAGTGATGTCCTTGTTTATACTAATTGGGGAGGTGACACAGCTGTCAGGGATGTATTTGTAGTTATCAGGACAGGAGTCACTGTCCACCCCGTTCACACAGGCGATGGGGACTGCCTCATACCCCCGAGAGATGTCTCTGAAGAGGACAGAGAGGACGGCAAATAATCAACACATTTACAGTAATTAGACAAAATTGTATACCTTCATGTTCCCTCTCACCTCCCTAAGGTACACCATGCTGTGATACCTGCTAAGGACCTTCTCTCCATGACTGTCCCTGCTTCTCCTAGCATCTGTCAGCTTCTTATTGGTGTTCAGGGCTGCCCACACCTTGGAGTTGTAAATACAGCAGTCCAGAGGGGTCTCCCCCTCTCTGTTCCTCAGGTTCACGTCTGCTCCTCGGGACAGAAGCAGTCTGGGGGAGTTGACATCATACTGGATGTATGGCTAGGCTCTTTCTCACATCCCCAGCATGGCTATGGTCAGCAGCATGACTGCTACCCACTGACCAGGCTAGCTCAGTCACTGTCTCTGGATGTGTGCATATATGTGTGGACAGGTTCCTTCCATAAATGTATCTAGACTATATACCTAAAACTGGTCTCGTTGCAGGTTAGTGCGCTTATGATAATATAGCAATTTATCCAGGTGGGATAGGCTATTGATAACAAATCATATTTTTTAAGAACAACCTGGTGTCATGCTGCAGCTCTGGGAGAATGGAGACTGTCTTACTACTCACGTCACACTTTCCAGTTGGTTCTCCCTGGCAGCGATATGTAGAGGTGAATCCCCATGGACGTTGACTGCATGGAGGTCACATCTGGCATCAAGCAGGATCTGAGCGATGTCATCAGAGCCAGACAGGGCTGCCCAGTGGAGGCCAATGTTCTCCTCCTGAACAGGGATCACAGGTCAACGTGGAAAAACATACCCAGGAGCAATACCTTCCCCACACACCACAGAGACAACCTTACAGCTAAAGGCTACTGTACCTTGAAGATACATTGTTATATTTTTGGGCCATTTATGTCAAGTGTATCAGTATACAGTACATCATATACGCTATACAAATGTTTGAGTAAGAAATCATACTCATACAGACCAATTGATATGTTCTCCTTTACAAAAAATACAGCAGTTATGACTTAAGTTGCTAATTCCTCAAAGAAGTAAGTTGACTTCTTGTTGTGTGCGCCCAAGGTGACATTCTGAAGCATCCCTTTAACTTGGATTACACCATGTACTGTAGGTGAAACGTGCAGACCGGAACATTATGCACCCCATGGGATCCATCCCACTGTAACCTTGCCTGTGTCTAGCCTCCCCTTCCCTCCTCAGGCTGTGAGAACAGAAGGTAGGTAAGGTGATGTGATGTACAGTAGGGTGAACAGCATGCATCCTATACAGTACTGACCTTGTCTCGGATGTTAACATCAGCCCCTTTGGAGAGCAGCAGTAGGACCAGCTCTTTGTGCTTGTACTCTATAGCCTAGGTGATAGGGGTCCACCCACCGCCATCCTGAAACCAAGCACAACCAATAAGGTTCATTAAAGTAAACAAAAATTTAAACTAAAATGAATCATGAAAAACACTATTAAACTGAAATACAATAATTAACAAATCCTGTTTGAAAAACAAAAACTATGCTGAAACTATTGTTTGTCTCCAGAATTAACTAACAGTTAAGTTTTTGTTTTTTGAGGGGGGGAAAAAAAATCGAATGGGGTTTTCAAGCTTTTTTTCCTAACGGGGTTTTGAAGCTTGTGAATCTGGCGGGTCAAATTAAGATTTACTTTATAATTTAAAGGTAGATTCAGTGAGATGATGTTGCCACAAGCAGCACCGCAGATATTGGCTGCATTTGAGTGGTAAGGCTAAACAGGTCCCTATAAAGTCTGCGTTGCAGAGACTGCGGACGGAACCACGGAATCTAGACATTAAAACGAAATTCAACAATATTCAAAAATGTATTGAACTTAGTAGGAAATCAACTACATCTATTGAAAGTTGGAAAGGTTTTCCCAAAACCCATCTCAATTAAATGTTAACTACAAAGTAGCCTATGCTACCTGGCAGAATGATATCATGATTATTTGCATCAATCCAATGGAAATTTGTTTTGCAAACTTTGCAATCACATGAACGCTACAGCAACACCGCTTAACCCAACAATTTATTCAATTTTTACCGGACGTCAAAAACTCTCCTGATGTAGTTTAAACATGGCTGTCAAATTAGAACATCCAATTATTTAGAATGTCGAAATTCACGTGTATTTAATTCCTGTATTACATACTCACAAACTGAAATCATCATACAATATTGTACAATCAATTAGTGACAGAGAGCCTCAAATATCACATTAATTTGTATATATCCACTGAACACATGAATCATTAATTGGCGGCGACGGACTTGACAAAAGTGATCCGCTCGAAAAAGTCCATTGAGATGAACACAACAGCTACATTCATTTGTATACATCCACTGAGCACATAAATCATTAATTAGTTCCTGTTTAAGTCATGTCTTTGGTCATGTTCAGAATGCAACACACTGTGAAAGGCGGCGACCGACTTGACAAAAGTGATCCGCTCGAACACGTCCATTGAGACGAATACAACAGCTACATTCATTTGTATACATCCACTGAACACATAAATCATTAATTAGTTCCTGTTTAAGTCATGTCTTTGGTTCATGTTCAGAATGCAACACACTGTGAAAGGCGGCGACCGACTTGACAAAAGTGATCCGCTCGAACACGTCCATTGAGACGAACACAACAGCTAAGTGCGTTGCTAAATGCTTTTTTGCCCTTCCGCTTCACTTTATACACAGAAGATCTCCGCTAAACACAGAATCAATATGTTATCAGTCTCTCTTTGACCTCTGATAATTTCAGAACAAAGTCGATTATAAATACAAGGTTGCCAATGTCTGAAATTGTTACAAACAAGCGAAGGACAAAAACCAAGATGACTGCAATAAAATATAAATAGTATAGGCCTACATATTTCAATCATATTGAAATCAATTTCATGTTCAATCGATTGATTTATTTTTGCTCATTGTAGGCTAGGCTACAGTAATATTTGACTCAATATATTTCATGTGCAACAACATGGAGATGCCTAATCTGTGATTTAGTGGATTATTATTAAGCATTAGAATAATTCGTCTCAACATTTGCTGCCATAGGTGGTGATATCACTCTAGGAGGTGATCCGTTGTCAGTACTGTGAAGAAATTATTATGTTATGGGAAGATTTGAAGGGAGAAAGATGATCCGAGAACAGCACTGTGTTTCTTTCGATCCTATCAGTATCAACACACGCTCCAACAACGCTCTTAGCAAACGTTCTCCCTGCATGGTGTTTTGGGACGGGCATGTTACATCTTCTGCCGTTGTAGGAACCATGCATCTTTAAAACACTCGCAAGCCTAACTTCCATCGCTATCGGGAAAACGGCCCCTGGTTGTTGCAATTGACCCACTACTACTGTTTACTTGGTGCATGGACGTAATCTTAATGAGTCTACCTTTAAACCTGACCTATGACCTGACCCATCACCTTATGCATTACTGCCCCTTAGTGGAAAGAAGTAACATCCCAAAAAACACAACAACTACACATAAATGGCTTCTAGCCTCCCACGCATAGGCTTCTTTCTGTCCCTAATACTGAAACTAAAACTGAATAATATAAAAACTAAATAGAAATGTTTTTATAAAACTGAAACCTTCATTTGAGGGGTAAAAAATAAAATCTGGATTGTTCATACCGATCTAAAACAACACAGATTTTGTATTTAGACTCATGATTGCACATAAAGGAAGATAGTTCCTACATGATAGAGTGCTTACTTTGTTTTCCAACTGATCTTGTGTCCTTTTTGACATCCTGTGAACCCTGTTCATTGCTGCTCGCAGCTACAGTGCCTTCAGAAAGTATTCACACCCCTTGACCTTTTTCCACATTTTGTTGTGTTAAAGGCTGAAATGTCTTCAGTCAATAGGTATTCAACCACTTTGTTATGGCAAGCCTAAATAAGTTCAGGAGTAAATAAGTCGCATAATAAGTTGCATGGGCTCACTTTGGTTTGCAATAATAGTGTTTCATACATGAATGACTACCTCACCTCTGTACCCCACATTATACAATTATCTGCAAGGCCCCTCAGTCAAGCAGTGAATTTCAAACACAGATTCAACCACAAAGACCAGGGAGGTTTTTCAGTGCCTCGCAAACAAGGGCACCAATTGGTAGATGGGTAAACAAAAAACTAAAAAAGCAGATATTGAATATCCCTTTGAGCATGGTAAAGTTACTAATGACACTTTGGACGGTGTATCAATACACACAGTCACTACAAAGAAACTGGCATACTTCCTAATCCAGTAAAAATGCAAGGCAAAACAAGGTAAATCACCTGGAATCATGACAACAGTGAGGAGCAATTTCAGTCTCTAACTTTCCCATTAAGGTCAGGAGTTTTACAATCCATTTAATATTACCCACAATATATTGAACATCCTAACAAGCAGACTGTTAAACTGGGCTGTCTTCCAACAGCACTGACCTCCAATTCACCCTGCCAAAGCCTAGCTGATAGTACGCGTGAATTATGGATAGACGATTTCAAGGAAGCTGTTAACATTTCAACTAGGACCTGTTCGTAGAAGAAGGAGCAGAGCATGGATGGGTAACTACCTGACAGTTGACCTGTTTGGATGTCTTGGACAGGAGATGTTCCACTATGGTGTAATGTCCAAGTTTAGCTGCCAAATGCAGACAGGTGGAGCCCTTGATATCCTGAGAGGAGACGAAGATCAAAATGATATTCACTGGTTTTGTTCATGGCTTTTCAATTGGTAGTTACAGCCTTGTCCCATCGCTGCAACTCCCCTATGGACTCGGGAGAGGCGAAGGTCGAGAGCCATGCATCCTCCGAAACACGACCCTGTCAAGCCGCACTGCTTCTTGACACATACACTGCTCACTTATCCCGGAAGCCAGTGCATCGGAGGAAACACAGGCTGGCAACCAAATTCAGCTTGCAGGCACCTGGCCCGCCACAAGGAGTTGCTGGAACGCGACCGGACAAGGAATTCACTACCGGCCAAACCCTCCACTAATCCGGACGATGCTGGTCCAATTGTGCGCCACCTCATCGGTCTCCCGGTCACGGCCGGCTGTGACACAGCCTGGGATCGAACCCAGGTCTGTAGTGACGCCTCAAGCACTGCAATGCAGTGCCTTAGACTGCTGTGCCACTCGGGAGGCCCGAAACACAGACCTTGAGCTGCTACAGTTTGTGGTTAATAGTTTAAGACATGAACGTGTCATGGACATAAAACAGCTTGGTCACTTTAAATCTACAGTACACCAGAGGTCCAGCTCATTTAGCGAAAGTCTTGTCTTATGAACGATAACACAGCTGGTGGGGTTGACAGAAGACCATGACCTATCTATGGAGGGATCAATGAACTCTGCTCCACACACTGACCTTATAGCTGACCGCTGCCCCGGCCCTCAGCAGGTACTTGACCGTGTCCAGATGGTTGTTGTCACAGGCGTCCGTCAGGGTTCTCTGCTCCTCCTCAGTAATGTCCAGGTTATCTCCAGGCTAAGCGGGATGGCGAATCAGAAACCTTTTACACCTGTATGCTTGTACAGTACCAGCCTGGTTCCTCTCTAGGTTTCTTCCTAGGTTTTGGCCTAGAGTTTTTCCTAGCCACCGTGCTTTTACACCTGCATTGCTTGCTGTTTGGGGTTTTAGGTTGGGTTTCTGTACAGCACTCTGTGACATCAGCTGATCTAAGAAGGGCTTTATAAATACATTTGATTTGATTTGATACAGTATAATAGAGTGAAACTCACAACCCTCTGCACAGTAAACACAACGTACTCAAGAAGCACTGTCAATATTGACCCCGAAAAGCAAATACATTTTCTTGGTGTGAGGGTCAGGGATGCAGCAGAGCTGCTAACATAGTCATCTGCTACACTTGTATGCCAAGTGATTATATTGTGAAGAGATAGCCAATACCTGCTATATATCAGAGTACATCTCCTCACCTGGACAAGCATGTGACAGACCTCCTGGTGTCCTTCAGCTGCTGCAGCATGTAGAGGGGTCGTCTTGTTCTGACTGTCCATCAGGGGGTTGGGGTCTTTTCCATCTACTGGAACAAAGAGGTAAATTACCTTTTGAGTTATGTTGACAACTTTCCCCTTGGGGACAATAGGGTATATCGTGAAAATAAAATAAAATCAACAAGGTGTTTACTTTTTCATTAAAGTTTAAAATATTAGAAGAGGATTGCTCCATGTAGGAACGAACTAGGTATACAAATTAAACCTGGAGAGATGTGGCATGTTCTTACCCAGCAGATGGATGACTTTCTGTAGCTCTCCGTGAAGGGCAGAGATGTACAGTTGCTTTGTGTGATATTTCACTTTCTTCGGCCCCATACTAAATACCAAAAAGAGAAATCTAGCTCTAGTACATCTCTTGGTATGCAGCATAAACATCTGTAAGAGTGCCTATTACCGTCATCATTGACATGAAACACTAATGACTACGGACCTACTACGTGTTCATTATATCGTATTATCTCTTCCAAACTGCTAAAAGTCTAATAAGTCATGACTTTAGAAATAGTTAAATTGAAACGTTACTCTTCCTCATCCTCATCCAGGGCCATCAGGATGCTCTCTAGTTAAGTTTTAGCTGGTTCCTCTCCATCACCTAAAGGCTCCCTCTACAGGCTAGTGCAAGACAGAATACAGCAATCATTACCATTACATTTTAAGCTAAATACCCAAGCAAATGATCAATGCCAGAACTAATGCAGAGAGAAAGAGACACAGATTAGGATAGAGGGAATCAAATTGAGAATGGAAGAGTAAAGTCTAAATAACCTGTTGTTGGGGGAGGTGTCCAGCATCCTCACAAGCTCAGTGGTCTTCTTAGCCCTGTGAATGATGGGCCTGGTGGACACAGCAGGAACAGAGGCCACAGGGGAAACAGCTGGAACAAGAGGAAGTACAGGCTCAGGTTTGGGGACAGTAACAGGTTTGGGAACAGTGACTTCCTGGGCCCTGGTGGCATCCTCCCCGCAGTGGGAACAAAAGCTCTGGGCCTTGATGACTGAGGCACAGCCACTGTGGAAACGGTGAGAGATGCTGCCATACGGTCTGCACTCCATGAAGTTCCCCCTGCATAACACATACATGATTAGTTAGATATTAATGGCAAAGCAGAGTGCTTTAAGAATTAACAACCACAAGAAAGTAATGGGACAGGTGTGTCAGCCTGTCAGGTTGATCTTGGTTTATCCCTGCTGTATTCCTCCACTCACCGCACTGCAGAAGAGTCCACAGGCAGGGCAACACTGGTGCTTGATTATGCCGGCCCTGGTCCTCACACAGAACTAGCAGATGCACTGTGTTGGACGGACGCATCATCTCATGCTTCACAACGTTCCTCTGACATCGACTCACCTGTAGGGAGGAGATGAACGGAGAGATAAATAGAAAGAAGCAGAGAAACAAGGGTTGCTTAGACATTAGCTCAACACACAAAGGCTGGGTAAAGGTTAACCTCGTCCCCAGGCTATTTCAAACTTTGGGGAGAATATCTGTAGCGCAAGACGAGGAAAATGTTGCTTCAGAGCAGGTCAGACTCACCAGACCATCCACCCTGTCTGTGGCCATGCAGGTGTGCTCGGTTTGGAACAGGCTCTCCCCACTGCATGGGGTCTCCATGCGACAGCAGCACAGAGGGAGCTTTTCAGACAGGTCTGTCTCTGTCACCTCACCATCAACTGGAAAGCCTGCAAAACAACACAAATCAACATCCAGGTCAACAAAACAGATTTAATGTACAGCATATTAATGTATTGTACAAGTATCATTTCATAACTCGTGATGTGTTTAACTCATCTCTAGGTAAACTGTTACCTGAGAGAAGGGGAGACAACAGCTCATCTTGGGCTTTCAGATTTAGCGATTCCAAACTCAATTCAGTGTATTCCTGCTTACTACTGTTGTCCTCTTTCTCCATTTTGTTTCCTTTGGTTAAATCTTTTGCCTTTTCTACACACTGCTTGGCTAACTGTGCATGGCTTTCTTGCATTTCACAAATCTCTCTGTGCGTCAAATCTACTCTCTTCTTTCTGACACCTTCTTGCTTTTCCACCTTCGCAGCTAGGCTGTCTTTCTGCAGGGAGAAGGGGAGAATCATTCAGACACTATTAGAGAGAATCAAAGTTCATTCACAATGCATTTTTACACAAATATTTACAATAGAATAGATGGGATGGGTCTCTTACCTTCAACACCTTGGTTTTCTTCTTGGGGACAAAGTTGTACATTCCTGTCTTCCTCTTCCCTTTCCTAGACCCTGCAGACACATACGGACGGAGAGGTGGCAGATGGTGATCCAAGCTGGCACAATATGTCATCACTAAATAAAGTGGACATGAGAGACAGAGTAGAAGAACAGTCTTCCCAGAAAGGAAGAAGATTAACCTGGATGTGACTTGGTAGAGACAATACTCTTTCTTTTAAGGCTCGAAGGTAGCTTCATGTGGGAGGGGGCCATTGAGTTTTCCATCCACATGCCTGCCGTGCTCGACTCTGCTCCATCCCCTTTTAAATGCTTTAGAACAGACTTGAATGAGATGGGACACCAGTCATAATTTAAAAGGATGACGTTTCATGTACTGGGTTAAGATTAACATTACCTTCAGTACTGCTGGATTGGAGGCAGGTTTGCCCATAGTCTTCCACGCACACCGTGTCCTGGCTAGAGAGTCCACAGATGGAGAGCTATGAGTTTGTAAATCTGAGATCCCTGCTGCAACAGCTTCTCTACCATTGTCTGCAGGGGTTTGAGGGGTTTTGGTCAGTTTATGGGCTGAACCACCTGTCCTTTGAGGGTCTGCTCTTGCTTGTTTTTTTATGCACAATAAAACCATTGGAGCCAGTGACAGAGCATTGAACAGATGTCATCTTGGCTTCAGCTTTTTTGTTGACCTGCGATTTGTCACAGAGGGCGGGTTAGGGTGTCTTTTCCCTGCCTCTGATTCCTGACTGACTCCCCTACTCTCCATGGCTGTCCTGGAGGAATCCTCTGGTCTCTTCACACCAATGTCAACAGTTTCACCTGGAAGATTACAGCTGTTAGTCCTATCAAATAAGATGCTACATTAATCACATTCACACACTGTTAAGTGGACGAGTGGTAGTTGTAAATGAGGCCAATGTAAGAGTGATTATAGCATAAATAGAAGTCAACAGTCCCTCTGGATCTGGGGCGGCGTGGCGTTCCTTTGTCACTGTAGATCTTGCAGCATCACAGCTCTTTTAGGGTCATACCTGGCAACCCGAGAAATATCACCCAAATCAGGACAATCCCATTTGACATACCAGTTAATTACATTTCAGCACAGTTCAGTATCTCAATCGCAGTACTTGTGCCTACCTAGTACAAGTTTAGTTTTTCACAAAACTTAAAAAACCACAAGTACTTCTCTAATCCATGTTTAGTACTTCTACAAATGATGCTGTACTACCAGAACCCATCTTTCAAATCCGTAATCTACATCTTTACAAAAGAGGGAAGGTAAACGTTGAGAAAAACAAAACAAAAACAAAGCTTAACCTACTAGGACCACACACACAGAGGAAAGCACTGAAAAGACTCCAAAAAGTACATGCCAAATACAGCAGTACTGCTCCACAAAGACCTGTCACTCTACAGCCACATTAGACACATTAGACAACACTTAGTGTCTTCACGGACATTTTCAATCTCTCCTTGTCCCAGTCTGTAATTCCAAAATGTTTTAAGATGACCACCATCATCCTTGTTTCGAAGAGCTCCAAGGTAACCTGCCTAAATAACTATCGACCTGTAGCACTCACATTTGTAATTATGAAGTATTTTGAAAGGCTGGTTATGACACACATCAACACCATCATCCCAGACACCCTGGACACACTCCAATTCGCTTACTGCCCCAACGAAATCTGCAATCTCAGTTGCACTTCACACTGTCCTCTCGCACCTGGACAAGAGGGGAAATAACTATGTGAGAATGCTGTTCATAGACTACAGCTCAGCGTTCAACACCATAGTCCCCTCCAAGCTCATCACCAAGCTGTGGACCCTGGCACTGAAGATCTCCCTCTGCAACTGGATCCTGGAATTTCTGACGGGCCGGCCTTTGGTGGTGAGGGTAGGCAACAGCACCTCCGCCATGCTGACCCTCAGGTGTGTGTGCTTTGTTCCCTTCTGTACTCCCTGTTCACCCGGAACTGCGTTGCCACGCATGACTCCAACACCATCATAAAGTTTGCTGACGACACGATGGTGTTAGGCCCGATCACCAACGGTGATGAGACAGCCTACAGGGAGGAGGTCAGAGACCTGGCAGTGTGGTGCCAGGACAATAACCTCTCCCTCAACGTCAGTAAGACCAAGGAGTTGATCGTGGACTATAAGAGAAAGAGGGGAGAGCACGCCCCCATCCATCACTGGGGCAGAGCTCCCTGCCATACAGGACCTCTATATCAGGCGGTGTCAAAGGAAGGCCCGAAAAATTGCCAAAGTCACCTAAGCCATAGACCCATCAAACTCAACGCTGGACCTCGAAGCCAGTACCACTGCATTTTTTTCATTGTTACACTTTAATCAGGGACTGATTTAGATCTGGGACACCAGGTGGGTGCAATTAATGATCAGGTTGAACAGAAAACCAGCAAGCTCTAGACCTCGTAGGCAGTGTTGGAAAAAGTACCTAATTGTCATATTTAATAGAAATGGACTCAAGTAAAAGTGAAAGTCCCCCAGTAAAATACTACTTGAGTAAAAGTCTAAAAGTATTTGGTTTTAAATATACTTAAGTATCAAAAGTAAATGTAATTTCTCAAAAACACTTAAGTATCAAAAGAAAAAGTATAAATAATTTCAAATTCCTTATATTAAGCAAACCAGACGGCACAATTCCAGAGGCACACTCCAATACTCAGATATCATATACAAACCAAGCAAACCTGTCACAATCTTCTAGAGGGACGGACCAAGGCGCAGCGAGGTATCCAGTATACATACTTTATTTATGTAACGTAACTGGGGGAAAAACAATAAACACGCGAACAAATGAAGATCGTAACTCTGGTGTACATAATCACACAAACAAACAATAACCCACAAAACCCTAGTGCAAAACCACAAACATATATATGGTTCCCAATTAGAGGTAACGACACTCAGCTGCCTCTAATTGGGAACCATTAACCCAACATAGAAATAAACAACCTAGAACTCAAAAACCCTACACCAAAAACGAAACTAAACACGCCAGCCTGTAAAACTCAGGCCTGGACGTGACAGTACACTCCCCCAAAGGCGCGGACTCCGACCGCGCCAAAAGTTCATGGGGGGGGGTCTTCGGGTGGGCCTTTTGGTCTTAGGTGGCGGCTCTGGTGCCGGCCGTGCTGGCCCGAGGTCACGCACCGGAGGCCCTGGGCTAGAAGCCGGAACAGTTCGTGCTGGACTCACGAAGCGCACAGGGGACCTGGTGCAGGAAGCAGGAGCAGGCTGTGCTGGACTCACAATGCTCACAGGGAACCTGGTGCGGGGAGTAGGAGCAGGCTGTGCTGGACTCGCGATGCGCACAGGGGACCTGGTGCGGGGAGTAGGAGCAGGCTGTGCTGGACTCGCGATGCGAGGGGGACCTGGTGCGGGGAGCAGGAACGGGCTGTGCTGGACTCGCGATGCGCACAGGAACTCTGGTGCGGGGAGCAGGAACGGGCCATGTTGGACTCACGATGCGCACTGTTACTCTGGTGCGGGGAGCAGGAACGGGCCGTGTTGGACTCACGATGCCCACTGGGACTCTGGTGGGGGGAGCAGGAATGGGCCGTGCTGGACTCACGATGCGCACTGGGACTCTGGTGCGGGGAGCAGGAACGGGCCGTGTTGAACTTACAATGCGCACTGGGACTCTGGTGCGGGGAGCAGGAACGGGCCGTGCTGGACTCACGACACGCATAGGGATCCTGGAGCGTGGTACAGGGACAGTACATGCTGGGCCCACGACGCGCACAGGGATCCTGGAGCGTGAAACAGGGACAGGACGTGCTGGACCCACGACGTGCACAGGGATCCCGGTGCGTGGAACCGGGACAGGACGTGCTGGGCCCACGACACGCACAGGGATCCTGGTGCGTGGAACAGGGACAGGACGTGCTGGACCCACGACGTGCACAGGGATCCTGGTGCGTGGAACCGGGACAGGATGTGCTGGACCCACGGCACGCACAGGAGACCTGGATCGCAGAGCCGGCACCATCCTACCAGACTGCACTCTCACCCTGGCCTCACAGATGAGGGGAGCTGGAATGTCGCGCACCGGGCTGTGGGCACGAACCGGAGACGCAGAGCCGGCGCAGGATATCCTGGCCCGAAGAGGCGCACCGGAGACCAGGAGCGCTGAGCCAACACCCTCTTTCCTGGCTGCCAACTCCCCCTAGCACGACAGATGCGAGGAGCTGGCAAGTCGCGCACCGAGCTGTGAACGCGCTTCACCGCATAACACGGTGTCTTACCAGTGCGACGCCCCCTCCGGAAAGCGGTCTCCAACCTGCACCAGCCAACCTCCCCGTGTGCCCCCGCCCCAAAAAATCTTTTGGGGCTACCTCTCGGGTTTCCTCGCCAGGCGTGTTCCAGAATACTTCTCCCGATCGGGTGTCCATACTCCATATCGCTCCTCATAGAATCGCCGCTCAGCCTTCGCTGCCTCTAGCTCCTCCTTAGGACGGCGATACTCCCCCGGCTGGGTCCAGGGTCCCTCTCCAGCCAGGATTTCCTCCCACGTCCAGAAATCCTGGCTCTCTCGCTGCTTGGTCCTGTATTGGTGGGTTATTCTGTCACAATCTTCTAGAGGGACGGACCAAGGCACAGCGAGGTATCCAGTATACATACTTTATTTATGTTACGTAACTGGGGGAAAAACAATAAACACGCAAACAAATGAAGATCGTAACTCTGGTGTACATAATCACACAAACAAACAATAACCCACAAAACCCTAGTGCAAAACCACAAACATATATATGGTTCCCAATTAGAGGTAACGACACTCAGCTGCCTCTAATTGGGAACCATTAACCCAACTTAGAAATAAACAACCTAGAACTCAAAAACCCTACACGAAAAACTAAACTAAACACGCCAGCCTGTAAAACTTAGGCCTGGACGTGACAAAACCAAGCATTTGTGTTTAATGAGTCCTCCAGATCAGAGGCAGTAGGGATGACCAGGGTTGTTATCTTGATAAGTGTGTGAATTTTACCATTTCCCTATCCTGCTAAGCATTCAAAATGTAATGAAGTACTTTTCGGTGTCAGGCAAAATGTATGGAGTAAAAAGTACATTATTTTCTTAAGGAATGTAGTGAAGAGTTATCCAAAATATGAATAGTAAGGTAAATTAAAGTACAGATACAAAAAAAACTACTTAACTAGTACTTTAAAGTATTTTTACTTAAGTACTTTACACCACTGCTCGTAGGTTAAGAGTTGAATACCCCTGCCATAGACTTTTCACTCTGCTACCGTCCAGTAAATGGTACTGGAGCATCGGCTCTCGGACCAACAGGAGGTAGATCAGCTTTAATGTTTGTAAATATATTATTTTAAATTTTACTACTTTATTATTTTCTCCTAACCCTACCACCCCTCCCCAAATTGGAGTAAACTAATGGACAACAATATTTAGGCTTTACCGTCCAGCTTAAACATACTATATTGTAACGAATACGGAGAGGCAGAGTTAGAATCCATGTGCGGAAGTTTATTCAGGGAAGGTTGCTGGAACATATACGATAAGGCAGGCAGAGGGTCAAAAAAGAGAAGCTGTCAGATCTGTCGTCATCCAAAGGGGTAATCCAAAAGGCATAGGTCAGTAGGCAGGCAAGAGATCAAAACATCAGTCCAACAGGTAATCAAAACGCTCGGTAAGGCAGGGTAACTGGCAATACTTCGCAATGAGTACAGGCATGGTTACAGGCTAAATAGCAAACCAAACAGGAAATTGATGCAGAGGAAGCCAAAGGGAGTGGAGCACAGTCAGTACTCAGGTGATGGCTCCCTCTGCTGGTTTGGCATTACATATATACATTTTACAGACACCATACATTAGTTATCTTTTGTTTGTTTTTAGTCCCACCCTCAACCCCTTCCATCTATCTCTGAAGACCATCCAGTTTTGAAGTTCTGAACCTTTCTATTCTCATAGTTTCTACAGATTGTAAAGGAAAGATACAATGTTTTGCTATGAGTATTATTATATTATATTATTTATCGATTGACGGAGTTATCTCCAAGTTAATGTTGCAATTTTAAGCCATTCCTGAACCTGCGACCAAAAACAAGCTACATATGGGCAGTACCACGTACGTTGGTGTGAAAGGCCGCTCGGCAAGGAAGAAGCCACTGCTCCAAAACCGCCATAAAAAATACAGACTATGGTTTGCAACTGCACATGGGGACAAAGATCGTACTTTTTGGAGAAATGTCCTCTGGTCTGATGAAACAAAAATATAACTATTTGGCCATAATGACCATCGTTATGTTTGGAGGAAAAAGTGGGAGGCTTGCAAGCTGAAGATCACCATCCCTACCACGAAGCATGTGGGTGGCAGCATCATGTTGTGGTGGTGCTTTGTTGCAGGGGGGACTGGTGCACTTCACAAAATAGATGGCATCATGATGAAGGACTATTATGTGGATATATTGAAGCAACATCTCAAGACATCAGACAGGAAGTTAAAGCTTGGTCGCAAATGGGTCTTCCAAATGGACAATGACCCCAAGCATACTTCCAAAGTTGTGGCAAAATGGCTTAAGGACAACAAAGTCAAGGTATTGGAGTGGCCATCACAAAGCCCTGACCTCAATCCTATAGAACATTTGTGGGCAGAACTGAAGCGTGTGCGAGCAAGGAGGCCTACAAACCTGACTCAGTTACACCAGCTCTGTCAGGAGGATTGGGCCAGAATTCACCCAACTTATTGTGGGAAGCTTGTAGAAGGCTAGCCAAAACGTTTGACCCAAGTTAAACAATTTAAAGGCAATGCTACCAAATAGTAATTGAGTAGGAGGAGGAGTCATCATTTGTGATCCAGTCAGAAATATACATAGGTGGGCACACTACTGATAAAGCCTAATATTGGGCTGAACCAAGACCCCCCTAGAGTCTGGCAGCTGCAATACTGGCATCTTAACTCTTGGCTTGCGTTTACTCCATATGAAGGAACTTAGCCATTTACATCCTTTATTACCTTATTGGAGAGTAACACTGGGATCATTTGGATTGGGTAATGTAGTCTAGGTAAAACGTTCATTTTCAAGAGGGATATTCTACCCAACCATGAAATGGAAAGAGAGTTCCAGCGCTCCAGATCCTGTCTTATTGTATCAAACAAGGGAACATTTGCTGGAATTTAGGAGTAAAAAATATACCCAGATACATAAAACCTGAGGGAGACCATTTAAAAGGAAAGGGGGGAGAAGCATTAGGTACAGAATGAAGGTTACCAAGTGGCATAGCCTGATTTTGTAGCCTGAGAATTCACTGAATAATTAAAAAATATTAACAAGAGATGTAATTTAAGTCTCGGGGCTAGAGATGAATATCAGAACATCATCAGCATACAAGCTTATTTTATGATGAACGACACCAATGAGCAGACCCTGTATAGCAGGCGTTAACTCTGATGGCCTCGGCCAGTGGTTCCATAGCGAGTGCAAATAGGAGAGGGGATAAAGGACAGCCCTGTCTGGTGCCTCTGTGCATAGAGAAGCTATTTGACCATAGCACATTAGTAGGGACAGCAGCCTGAGGGTCTTCATATAAAACTTTAACCCGTTTTATAAAGTTGTCCCCTAGACCAAATTTAGTCAGAGCAAAGAATAGGTAAGACCACTCCACACGGTTAAATGCTTTCTCAGCATCTAGGGAGGGCACAAGGCCATCAATAGCACTTCGTTGGTAGGCTTGAATAACATTAAGAAGCCGCCTGAAATTGTTACATGACTTACGGCCCTTAATGAAGCCAGTTTGATCCCCTTTCCCAATTAGTGGCAGTGAGTCCTCTAGTCCTGTGGCTAGAATTTTAGAAAGAAATGTTCTATCCACATTCAGAAGGGAAATGGGTCTGTACGAGGAACAAGACTCTGGGCATTTTCCCTTTTTGAGAATAAGTGATATGTTAGCTTCCCTCAGCGTTTGAGGGAGCTGGTCATTTGAAAATTAGTGGTTAAGGAGACCTCTGTTCTTCGGAGATAGTTGGAAGCTCAATCTCAGAAAATAAGTCCTCCATTAGTTTGGGTACATCATTTGTCAGTTCTGAGGCATAAAGATTTGCATAACATTTATTAAATTACTCATTTATCTATTTATTTTCATATAAATGATTACCGTCAGAATCAGTAATAGTAGCAATTGACTGTGAGTCAGCTCTCTTTTTAGTTAGGTAGTTAAGTACTTTCCTGGTTTATCTCCATGTTCATATAGCTTTTGCCTGACAAATCTCATTTTCTTTTCAGCGTCCTGTGTTAGGAGAGAGTCCAACGTTGATCTAAGGACTGATATTTCCTTTAATAGGGCAGGAGTGGGAGTTTTAATGTAGTCCTTCTCTTTAGTTCCACCCTCTAACGTTTTTTGCTTTTCACACTTTTTCTGCCTCTTAGTGGCTGTGTATGACATAATCAGACCCCTGGTGTACGCTTTACAGGTTTCCCAAAGGAGTGAGGGGTTATCTGTTGATTGAGAGTTAATAGAGAAAAACGCTTTAAACTCTGTAATAAAATATGATGTAAATGTATGGTCTTTAAGAATGGTTGTATTCAACCTCCAATGTCTTGACAGATTGGATGCCCCATTGAGTGTTATGTCCAGGATCACCTCCACATGATCAGATATGACTATGCTTCCTATCCTAGCGGATGAAACAGACTGTTAAGACGTCCTGGGAATAAAAAAGTAATCTATTCTAGTCTGACATCCATGAGGTGCAGAGAAAAAGGTGAACTCTCTGTTGGAGGGATGAAAGGTTCTCCAAACATCAGCATACCCCAGGTCATCACAAGTAGCTTAAGCGACCTAGCTTGCGAGGGTGAAGCTATACCGCTGGGAAACTTTTCAATAAGGGGGTTTGATGGGTCAACTTGGGGTCATGATAGGGGCTGCACCAAATGTTTGATTTATTATAATAATTGATTATTCTTATGTTGTATTAATAGAAGGGGAAGGGCTATAAGACCCCTTCCCCACTACATTTATAGGGTCCTGGATTTCAGATTAGCAATATATATATTCATTATAAGGTTTAATATTGTTCCATAGTTCTTTTAAAGTCTCTGCCTCTTATAAAGAAACGGTCTGAGAGATGTGTGAGTTATTGCAGTCAAAACAGGGTGTCTGTGAGAAAGCGCCTCAAGGCTAAAAGAGATTAATAGACACAGAACCCTGCAGGGGAGTGAAAGAGATAAGAGACTAGTCAGACATACCACTTTATAGCAACTTGGGGAGTGGAAAATTACTGCTGAGCCCTTAGAAAACACTGGAACTATTGTCTCTCCTGCAAGTTTGTAAAACTGTATATGCATGTGCTTGGTCTCATGAGTAGAATGTGGTGTTGACGTAGGCAGTTACATCACTAGGGGTTGACTACAAGCATATGAAAAGCAACTTGGACTTTTACTATTTTGCAGAACTCAGGAGAGACATCAGTTGTATGTGTGATGTTTGATCTTTGACTTCTGTCTACAGCTGTATTTTGATTAAAATTGTTATGATTTATAAGTGCACATTTTGAGTATTCCTTATTTGTTAAGTAAATAACAGAGCCCAGAAAAGTGGAACCAACAGGTTCAACAAACAATTACAATCTCCAACCACTGCAGTGTCTGAGTTTAATTCTGAAAGGGGGTAAATATTCATTATGGAAATGTTCTGCCCTTGTAAAGTACCATTAATTATAACAAAACGACCAAATGTATCTTTCACACAATTCAACACCTTAAGTGGTAGGTTCTTTTTCACAGGAATTGCTACACCTCTACTTCTGGATGTAAATGATGAGAAAAACACTTGACCAAACCCCCCCTTGTTGCAATTTCAGATGCTCCTTATCATTCAAATGAGTTTCTTGCAACAGAGCAATATCAATATATATTTATATTTTTTTAAGAATGCCTTCTTCCTTTTAATGTGGTTATGGCTCCCTCTAATGTTCCATGTCTGTTACCTGCCATTGCACTTTGACCAACCAATATCCAGACTGAATCCTACTGTAAAGATAGGCTGGTACCTTTTCCCATGTGTTGAACTCTCCTCATTCTCACCGAGCGTAAACAAACGATATGAACCCTGAACCTGAACTATACTAAACCCGAAAATGAAACATGTGAAGATCCAAAAGGGTGTTTTCCCACTAGCTAACACGCAGGGGATTTCAACTCTCCAATGTAGACTCTTAAGTCCGCATAGCCACTATAGCCTCATCCTTTATATATATGGAAATGAAACTCAATAAAAGAAGATTGAAGCTCTTCCACCTAAAACCAAGCCTGGGCACCAATATAGATTCACACATATCTCAGTCTGAGCTATAGAGGCAATTCTTCATTGCTGCGACTTGCTTGCTAGTTGAGATTTCTGCTCTTCACTCCATTGCCAGTTTAGCCTACATATAACACACATACATTACCTATTAATTTCGGTTGCCTATCCTGATGTTATGTTTGTTCTATAGAAAGTATGTGACTGTGTGCCACAGAAAGTATTTGACTCTAGTGACAAAATTAAGGAAATTAGAAGGGGGGGGAAGATTTTGGCAAGGCCATTTTCTTGGCCCAACGCTGTTCTAAGGTGCTGATGTATGGTCTTCTCAGCAGACATCTATGTTGGAACGCACAGGAGATGATCTTATTCCCTTCTTTTTAGTGGAGGATAGGAAATTGGAGAGGAGCATAACACAGGAAAATGGGATATAACAATGAGTTTAAAATGTTACTCTGCATAGGCTGCTGTAAGAACCTTCATGTTTACAAATGGGCCTAAAAATAGAGATGTACAATTATCCCGGCATAATCAACAAAGCAAAACAAAAATTTTGAAAAACAACAACTTTATTAGGTTGTGCATTGTAATTTATCAAGGCACTGTATTTCCTATGCATACACAATTATTTGGATATGGAACATAGTGAATTGTTTATAAGAGAGTTGTGAAAAGTATAAATAAAAACATACAGGTTACATAAAACAGTGTATGCATCACAGGAGGTTGGTGCCACCTTAATTGGGGGAGGACGGGCTCATGGCAATGGATGGAGAGGAATGGTATCAAATACATCAAACACATGGTTTCCATGTGTTTGATACCATTCCATTCGCTCCGTTCCAGTCATTATTATGATACGTCCTCCCCTCAGCAGCCTCCACGGGTATGCATTGAGCAGTGTAAAAAAAAGAAATAGTAAAACATGCCATTGACATTCATTTATCAGCCACCAGAGGTATCTATAGAGTAGGATTTACAGTATGGTGTTCAGTTTCACATCTTAAAACAACATACAAAAGGTCCCTAACATTTATTCTGATTCCCATGTAAAACAGCCTTTTGAGTTACTAAAAGATCACCCATAATATTTTTTCCTGATAAAAAAAGCTAAGTACTTTCTCTCATGTCAAACTAACAGGAAGTCTGAAAAGACAAACTGAACAGGCAGGGAGCTCTCCTTGACTGGCGGTTCTTTGAAAAAGACATGAAAGCAGTGAGCATCATAAATGCTGTGATCAGTGTTGCAGTGACATTATCTCAAGCAAATCTGCTGATACACAAAGCAACTCAAACATTGAAATTGCATGCAACATCCAATCCTGTCATACGCCACATCATGGTTTCACAAATTATTTGTTTATCCAACTTATTGTAACAGCATCAGACAAAATGTTGGCTGTATAATTTAGAGAGCTAGCCTAAATGGAATTGTCAGCACTGTTTATCACTAGCTAGCTAGTTCATCTTGGGAATTTTAGTTTAAATATACTTAACAGGGTGAGGTCTGGGTACTTCTCATATATATATATATATACACATACACACACACATACATATATATACACACATACATATATATATATATATATATACATATATATATATATATATATATATATATATATATATATACATATATATATATATATATATATATATACACATATATATATATATATATATATATATCTCAGACAATGTTGTCAGTCAATGTTCATATATCATGACTATCAATGATGTCAAGACGTTTGTATGAATGTATCTTGATCAACTGCATCTGAGTTTTGGGCAACCCTTCCCACGCTTTTGTTCCATGCTGGCTGAAGACCTAGCTAGCCAGTTACTAGCTAACACCAGACACAGATGAAAGCAGAAACCTAAGTATATTTGATTTAGATCAATAGGGGAAACCTTAAATTGTAGTTGCTGTCACACTGCAGTCAAATATTGGCACTAGTAGACTAGCAACCTAGCTATGTAAACCAAAACCCTTTAAATTAGGTAAGAGAATAACCATTGTTGTATTAAAATGAGGCTTTTGTTATGTCAAGACTAGTGGCCTTTGTGATGTCCTGCTTCCTGAATCCAACAACAGCGCTGTGCGCAGCTAGCTTGATTTTAAACAATACTATACATCCTACGCAATCTTACTATAACTATTATACAGCAAACTAAGAATCTTACACAGTCAAATCATCAATCACAGTGTACACCTTATAAGATTAATCTGTTGTTTTCAGTCAGAAACAGTGAACAAACCATAGCATTATGGGAGCACCCACTAAGCTAGGTTTCTTGGATCCAATATCTAAACATATCAGCAGCACAAGTAAACTTTCAAACATACAAAACTAAAATCACTGTCCTTCACATTTCAATCACACATGCAATTTCAACATATTCTAAAGGAAGAAAATATTGTAAAAAATGTTGTTGTATTTTACCCCCTTTTTCTCCCTATTTCAATTACGATCTTGTCTCATCGCTGCAACTCCCCAACGGGCTTAGGAGAGGCGATGGTCGAGTCATTGTGTCCCCCGAAACATGACCAGCCAAACCATGCTCCTTAACACCCGCCCGCTTAACCCGGAAGCCAGCTGCAACAATGTGTCGGAGGAAACACTGTTCAACTGACAACCGAAGTCAGCCTGCAGGCGCCCGGCCCGCCACAAGGAGTCGCTAGAGCGTGATGAGCCATGTAAAGCCTCTCCCCCGGCCAAACCCTCCCCTAACCCGGACGACACTGGGCCAATTGTGTGCCGCCCTATGGGACTCCCGGTCACGGACGGTTGTGACACAGCCTGGGATCGAACCCGGTCTGTAGTGATGCCTCAAGCACTACGATGCAATGCTTTAGACTGCTACGCCACTCGGGAGGCCCCTAAACTAATTCTAAATGACACCGACTTAACTTTAAAAACTTGGCTCCAGCTATAAAAATGGTTTATGTAAAAACATATTACTGTCCTGAAAGTGCTAAAATTGTGTGAAAACAATCAGTAAAAAGGTGCTGCTTAACCAGGGCTGATGTACTTTTAAGGAGGGCTGCCTGGCAGCATGATCCTGTAGTAGGGAGGTTGACTGTCATGTTCAGTGTACCATTGCCAGCAGTCAGCTTCATGATGTTTATGTGTTGCTGCTACAGCTCTCGACATAGCTGGGAGGAGCTTCTGTAACAGAGAGGACAGCGGATAAAAAAAAGAAAGAGACATTATTACACAATACCCACCTAACTACATACTTTCCATCAGAAACGACATGAGTCATGGGCATGGCAAACACTTACCAGGCAAAGGCATAAATGTCTACGGAATGGCAATTAGACTCTTACATTCATATTGGATATTAGCCAAGATTTAAGCCAGCCACAAGTGATACAGTGCGATGACAATACAACACCAGAAACAACTAACCCAAATACTAAATATCAAATTGTGTAATAAGATAACTAAGTAAAAACTAAATAGCATTAACACTGCCAGTCACTACAGGTTATTCAATAGGAGTGTAAGACTGACCATGTGGGAGTGTGGAGGTGCTGTACTCTGGAGGTAGTAGTGGGTAGAGGGTGGGCATGGAGTTGGCCAGATAGTCCATCTCAGCTGGAGGGGCACTGGGGGGAGGCAGCTGGCGGGGCGCTCGGGGAGGAAGTAGAGACTCTGATCCTGGGAACAGGTTTTGGGGCTGGGCGGGGGGCAGGGCGAGGGGCTGGGGTAGTAGTAGGAGGTCCTTGGTTATGGGAGGATGGCTCAGAGCGGCTGTTTTCTAGCTTGGTAGGCTTGGCAGAGGAGCAAAGAGGATCAGGGGTCTGGGGAGGTGGTCTGAAGGGCTGTGCCGACGTGGTGTCCACTGAGATGTTTCCAATGTGGATGGGCAACAAAAATGAAGCCATAGGAGATTTCAGAGAGATCTAATGTACCAGGGATTAAAGGGGAGAAGGTTTCATCAAAACATGCGCGTGCTAAACTGAGGACCAAAGGGTTTGGCTGTAGAGGAAACGGTAGAGGAATGGTATTGTGAAAAGAGAAAAGTTGCTTACTTGAATAAAGTATTCCATGTTTATTAGGCCACAGTCAGCCATAGATGACTGGCGCAGAGGAGGTACAATAATCTGCTCTTTCCACTCAGCCTGTTTGTCAGCCTTCACCCCAGTACCTTCCACCTGTACTAAAGTCCTCAAGTCAATGGTAGGCTTCTTTGTCTGGTAAGTCACTTTCTATTGGAGATGAGCACACATAAATATGGTAGAAAATGATTGAGTGATTAAATAAAACGCCTATATCTCTCACCTACACATTGAGACAATAATGACCACATTGCAGCTTTATAACACCATTGACTTAATCACACTCTTCTGTTGTACATCCATAGCCTTGCTTTATTTCAAGCACTGTAGACTCCGTACTCTGTACCTGCATGAGACGGGCCACCACTGTCCCCGTGGTTTTCCCAGACCGGTTGTCGATCTCTGTGGTCAGTTTGATGACCTGTCCAGGGGTGTAGCCCTTCATGTCACTCTTGGCCTTCAGCACCACCGTTCCAGTCTTCACCCCCAGCAGGTAGGTGAACTTCTTAGTAACGGAAGATGAACTAGGTCCCTGGAAACAGGTGGGAAATATAAGGTTAAGACCAGATTCCCTAATGTCCCGTTTCTAAGACTTGGATATTTCTGATTAAGTGAAAATGTATCAAATCTGCTAGGGAAGCTCTCACATGGATGTCAGGCACTTCGTTGAGGTTGAAGAGACTCAGCAGGTAGAAAGGCTTCTCAGTCTTATAGTCCTTAGAGAAGCGAGAAGTGTCGATGAAAGCCCTCACTCTGTACATAATTTTTCCATAGTTTCCTTCAAAGGATGTGGGAATAGAGGCTATATGGGAGGGAAGAAGTAAAGGTATTTATCACAGCATATGTATTTCCACGGAGGCAAGAATACTGGCAACAGACTTGTCAAACGGCCTCTATTGCAATTGTTTTACAATTGAACGTCTTGAAGGTGTGCAGGTTTCAGGTGACCAATTTTAAATCCCATCGGACAGTTGATTAGGACCAGTTAGATTGGTGTGGGTTTCTGTGGTATGTGTCAGGTACGATGTTATGAAAGACCGCTTTATCAGAGTGAAAGGGAATCCCTTCTCAGCTGGAAAGGCAGTCTGTCTGTCTGCCTGTCTGTCTGATAGACCTTATGAGTAATGGCCGGAGGGGTTATGATATCATTGGGCTCCCTCCCTGAGAGCTATTGCATAGATAAGGGAGAACATGTGATACTGTTTTAAGAATGATCTATCACACTCATTTCCTTAGCATGCAAAGGTTTGAAACAAAAAGACAATTAGGTCATGACAGATTGTTAGCATAAACGACCATGAGACAAAACAGAACAACAAGTGATTAGAGCGTTGGGCCAGTAACCGAAAGGTTGCTGGATCGAATCCCTGACCAGACAAGGTAGAAACCTGTCGTTCTGCTCCTGAACAAGGCAGTTAACACACTGTTCCCCGGTAGGCCGTCATTGTAAATAAGAATTTGTTCTTAACTGCCTAGTTAAATAAAGGTTAAATAAATAAAAATAAAAAAACAAGGGAGAAAGCATCTGCCATACCAGTACAGGAGATAGTATGACGACAGGTGGCTTTGCACACCTCAGGGCATCCATGCTATCAGTCTCTACCACACTAGTCAACAATTGGAGAAGAGGCGGCTAATGGGTACAAGGGTAAAATCTCAACCAATGTGTCATAAATGTTTATTACAGAGTTTAACTATAAGCTAATAAGGAATGATTTTTAAATGACTAATAACCCCTTGATAAAGTATTCCTCAATGTAAAGTGTTACCTCAATAACTTACAAATTGTTCATGGGCACGAGTAAATTACCTTACAATTACTCTACTGTGTGCTCATTTGTAGCACCATTTCCATTGAAGACACATGACAGTGGTCCCTATGGTAATCCTCATAACCATTGATGTAGAGCCACAGGAAGCGGTACTGTCATTTATTTCTCACATTACTTCTGCTTATAGTGAATGAGCTATGTCAAAACTACAGTAAATACGTACATGCCTCGACATATCTGATTATAAAATGTGAGGAAAACCCAGATGTTTAAAGGAATGTGGTGCAACAGGTCTGCAAAGCTCCATCACTCAGTGGCCTTACCTGGCATGAGAAACTTAAATGGAAAACTGTGATCTCCCTGTTTCAGGGTTCCTGGGACACCAGAAAAAAAAGATAAACATCAGATCAGCTGGCTGGAAAACATTCTGTCCATTAAGAATTGTTCCTCTTCTAGGGATCACATTTTACTTTCAGGGTAGAAGGGGAGCCTCTGAGAATATGGATTAAATGTTTGTTTACCCTTTCCTTCTGACATACATAGGTGATTATAAATATCCATTACAAAACAATGATTTACTGGAAAGTGTATGTTTAATTTAAAAGGAACCAGTTATGTCATAACTGAAGTGTGTTAGTCAGTAGGGGAAAAGTGAGGTGAATATGTGGCCTGAAGCTCCAAAAGGTGAGAAAGAAGCAGGTAAAGACCATGTTGAAAGTACCTTTATCTGCCACAGAGAGAGTGCTGCTGAAGTACTGCTCTTCCACTGTCCAGGCTGTGTCGTCGATCTTGCTGGTGACACCACAGAAGCCTTGGCAATTCACCTTGATATCTGCAGGGAGACAGTTGAAGTCGGAAGTTTATACTCACTAAGGTTGGAGTCATTAAAACTTGTTTTTCAACCATTCCACAAACTTCTTGTTAACAAACTATAGTTTTGGCAAGTCGGTTAGGACATCTACTTCGTGCATGACACAAGTAATTTTATTTCAGACAGATTATTTCACTTATAATTCACTGTATCACAATTCCAGTGGGTCAAAAGTTTACATACACTAAATTCAGGAAAATGATGTCATTGCTTTAGAAGCTTCTGATAGGCTAATTTACACCATTTGAGTCAATTGGAGGTGTACCTGTAGATTTATTTCAAGGCCTACCTTCAAACTCAGTGCCTCCTTGCTTGACATCATGGGAAAATCTAAAGAAATAAGCCAAGACCTCAGAAAAACAATTGTAGACCTCCAGATGTCTGGTTCATCCTTGGGAGCAATTTCCAAACGCCTGAAGGTACCATGTTCATCTGTACAAACAATAGTACGCAAGTATAAACACCATGAGACTACGCAGTCGTCATACCGCTCAGGAAGGAGACGCGTTCGGTCTCCTAGAGATGAACGTACTTTGGTGCAAAAAGTGAAATCAAATCCTGTGAAGATGCTGAAAGAAACAGGTACAAAAGTATCAATATCCACAGTAAAACAAGTCCTATATCGACATAACCTGAAAGGCCGCTCAGCAAGGAAGAAGCCACTGCTGCAAAACCGCAATAAGAAAGCCAGACTACAGTTTGCTACTGCACATGGGGAAAAATATTGTACTTTTTGGAGAAACGTCCTTTGGTCTGATGAAACAAAAATAGAACTCAATGGCCATAATGACCATCGTTATGTTTGAAGGAAAAAGCGTGAGGGAGGCTTGCAAGCCAAAGAGCACCATCCCAACCGTGAAGCACGGGGGTGGCAGCATCCTGTTGTGGGGGTGCCTTGCTTCACAAAATAGATGGCATCATGAGGTAGGAAAATTATGTGGATATATTGAAGCAACATTAAAAGTTAAAGCTTGGTCGCAAATGGGTCTTCCAAATGGACAATGACCCCAAGCATACTTCCAAAGTTGTGGCAAAATGGCTTAAAAACTTCTTAGGGAGTGTTGGGGCGCTAGCTACCAGGTGAAATGCAAGGCGCCAAATTCAAAATCCAAAAGTTGAATTATTAAACATGCACCAATATACAAGTGTTTCATACTCATCAAAAGCTCTGTTTCTTGCCAATATCACAGCGTTGTCAGATTTCAAAAAGGCTTTACGGCGAAAGCACCACATTTGATTGTTTGAGGGTAGCACCGTCACTATTTTTCCCATTACCATGAATTAATTTGCCTTCACGGTTCACACAAAACACATTTCACAGCAAAAACAAATCAATTACCTGTTGAAGAACTTCTGCTGAGGGCTTCCCAAGTGTCCAACGAAGACAATCCATGGTTCTTTTGTTAGAAAAAGTAATGTATTATATCCATAAATCTCCATTTGGTTCGTGCGTTATAATCAGAAACTACAGCCTCCACTCCTCCATTGAAACGTGAAGAGAACTCGTTCAACTTATACCTATAAACTTGTCCAAGAACAATCAAACATCCTTTTTAATGTATCCTTAGGAACACTTTTATGTATATTTACTATAATAATTCAACCGGAATATAAACTGGGCTATAAGAAAGGAAAAAACCACAGAGCGCTTGGCGAGCGCGCGTCCTCTTCTATTGACATCTCTGGGGACACTTCCTGATTCCTCTTCTTCTCTGCTCTAATAGCATCTAAAAAAAATCTGAACACTGTCTCGAGACTGTTGACATCCAGAGGAAGCGATAGGTACTGCATTCATATGCCCTTATATGGGCATTTTCATAAGGGAGGGGTTCCAAATGAGCAATGTGTCAAAACCACTTTTTCCAGGACAGAAATTCCTCTGGGTTTTGCCTGCCATATCCGTACTGTTTTACTCACAGACAAATGGTTAACACTTTTAGAAAATTCAAAGTGTTTCCTATCCAATGGTACAAAATATGTGCATATCCTATTTTCTGGGCCTGAATGGGAGGCATTTTACTTTGGGCACGCCAGGGTCTCCAAAACAGTCACCTCATGCGCTGCTCCCTAAGAAGTTGTTTAAGGACAACAAAGTCAAGGTATTGGAGTGACCATCACAAAGCCCTGACCTCAATCCTATAGAAAATTTGTGGGCAGAACTGAAAAAGCGTGTGCGAGCAAGGAGGCCTACAAACCTGACTCAGTTACACCAGCTCTGTCAGGAGGAATGGGCCAAAATTCACCCAACTTATTGTGGGAAGCTTGTGGAAGGCTACCCGAAACGTTTGACCCAAGTTAAACAATTTAAAGGCAATGCTACCAAATATTAATTGAGTGTATGTAAACTTCTGACCCACTGGGAATGTGATGAAAGAATTAAAAGCTGTTAAATAATTCTCTCTACTATTATTCTGACATTTCACATTCTTAAAATAAAGTGGTGATCCTAACTGACCTAAGACAGGGAATTTTCACTAGGATTAAAAAGGAAACACCAAATGAAAGTGTCTTAATTAATAGGGCATCAGGCCGCCAGAACAGCTTCAATGAGCCTTGTCATATCTGGTGACAGACACACACACATCCTTTAAAACCACCTATGATCCTTTGAGACCCCTCTTTAAAACAATTAATTGCTTCTTCTAGCCATGGTTAAATAAAAGTAAAAAACATATATTTAAATAAAGAAAATGGTAGCCAAAATAAATGGGCAACTGGACATTTTTATACATGACCCTAAGCATGATGAGATGTTAATCGCTTAATTAACTCAGGAACCCCACCTGTGGAAGCACGTGCTTTCAATATACTTTGTATCCCTCATGTACTCAAGTGTTTCCTTTATTTTGGCAGTTACTTGTAGTTTTCCTGTTGTGATGTAATGCAGCACACTTGATCAGTTTGCTTTTCTCAGTGAGTCACATGCCTGGCTGCAAAACTTTCCAAAACACACTGAAGTCACAAGCCCATGAGCACAGAAATTAAAGGGTACTAAATGGGAGTCCTAGCAAGGATTGGCAACAGCTCTTGGCCAGCAGTGCGCATTGGTTTGACATAAATTAATTAATAGCTCAATCAATCATAATTCTGGTTTGAGCCTAGTAAGACACTGACAGTCCTGGAGGAGGATGGCCAAGTAAAAACGAATCTATAAACAAACCCTGTAGAAGTATGAAGTGCAGTACTCTGATTGATATTCAGTTAAATATTCTGGCTACATCACACAAGAAGTTTAATTCTAACTTCCCATTACGAATTGTTAAGAACATGAGAGTGGGTCTGCTATTACAGACTAACAATCTGCTCTTGTAGGGAGTACCAGCTCTTGTGAAAATCTACACTAAACAAAAATATAAAACGCAACTTGTAAAGTGTTGGTCCCATGGTTTTGATATTAAAGATCCCAGAAATGTTCCATACTCACAAAAAGCTTATTTCTCTCAAATGTTGTGCACAAATTTGTTTAGATCCCAGTTAGAGGATTTCTGCTTTGCCAGGATAATCCATCCACCTGACAGGTGTGGCATATCAAGAGGCTTATTAAACAGCATGATCATTACACAGGTGCACTTTGTGCTGGGGACTACAAAAACCCACTCTGAAATGTTGCCAGAGATTTGAATGTTAATTTCTATACCATAATCCGAATCAATCATTTTAAAGAATTTGGCAGTATGTCCAACCAGCCTAACAACCGCAGACCACTTGTAACCATGCCAACCCAGGACCTCCAAATACGGTTTCTTCACCTGCGGGATCGTCTTAGGCCAGCCACCCCGACAGCTGATGAAACTGTGGTTTTTCACAACTTAAAAATTTCAGACACTGTCTCAGGGAAGTTCATCTGCGTGCTTGTCGTCCTCACCAGGGTCTTGACTTGACTGTAGTTCGGCGTCGTAACCGACTTCAGTGGGAAAATTCTCAATGTCGCAAGGATCTGTACACAACAACTTGAAGCTGAAAATATCCCAGTTCTTCCTTGGCCTGCATTCTCAAAAGACATGTCACCTTTTGAGCATGTTTGGAATGCTCTGGATTGACGTGTACAGTGTGTTCCAGTTCCCGTCAATATCCAGAAACTTCACACAGTCATCAGAGCGGGACAACATTCCACAGGCCACAATCAACAGCCTGATTAACTCTAAGCGAGCGAGATGTGTCACGCTGCATGAGGCAAATGGTGGTCACACCAGATACTGACTGGTTTTCTGATCCACGCCCCAACTTTTTTAAAGGTATCTGTGACCAACAGATGTATACCTGTATTCCAGTCATGTGAAAGCCATAGATTTAGGGCCCAAGTGACTGATTTCCTTATATGAACTCTGAGTAAAATCAAAAAAATTGTTGTTCAGTGTAATTTGAAGTCCTCAACTCATGGGTCAGATAACCTTCCAAAGTTACTACAGTATTGGTTATCAAGTTCATAAGACATCAGTTATCACCAGCAATGCAGCCAGTGACACTGTGCTCAGTGTCTAAATGCAATGACGAAAGCTGCCCAACCTGTTTTTCCTGACTTGCAATGTAAACAAACCAGAGGTCCAGGACACAAAACTCCCATGACACAAAACACCTTCAGTGTGACGAGGGCAATTTCGTTACCATGTTGGCTAAGGTTCAGAGATTATTCTTTTTTAACCCAACAAATGTATTTTGTAACTCTACGCACTGTCTCAAAACATGTTTGATCACCCAGAGTACAATTTTGTTGAAAAGATGAGTGAATGTGTTTTTGTTCTAGCAACAAGTGATATGGATGAGGGTGACCAGCACCTGTCAATAGCCATTTGATACTTGAAACAGGGACAGTCATTTGAGATCCTTGACATAAGGCACACAGTTCCAGTTCCATTGAACAATTCAATGTTATATCCTACTACATTTCTGGCATATAACAACATGAGCTTATGGTTGCCACTTCTATGCTTGCCTTGTCATTTCATCCTTGGGTTAAAATGTTCATGGCCAAACAAATATTGTTTTTTGTTAGTTTTGTTGTTTTACCTTAGATACGGTCAGTATTAAAAAAGGACGGTCAAATTTGTTCTCTCTGACAGCACCTTTAAATGAGACTGATCGCCTTGTCGCCCCCCAACACATCTATAGAAATTGTGTATGTTCGAGTGATAGCACACCAACAGTATTCAATTCAGTTCAACAAATTAATTATTTACTTTAAATAAAATGCGCGTCACAAATCACACCATGGTGCTCGTTTCAGTGGAACACTACTTTGTTGTCAGTCCGAGACGACGAGGGTTTCACTACAGGTGAAAGAACATTACCTTTAAATAGTAGAGCTTGGGCGGTTGTAATTTTCAGGGTGCCTGAAACGGCATCTCCAGGACTATAAACAACTTTATTGTCCTTAAAAGTGATGTCAAATTCTTGCAGTTTTCCCATGTTTCCCATCACGAGCAGTTGGCACCGACGGGTTTATCGCTTGTGCTCTGTGATGGCGTTTTCTTCCCTTTCGATTCAGCCTCTCAACGTGACGTCACTAAGATGAAACTCAGTCTCTTATTTAAATATTTTAAACGTACATTTTCTCACGTCTCAGTTAAATACTCACTGAAATGTAATGCATGTGGGTCTGTTGTCCGGCAAACAAAATATCATAGTTGTTTTTTTCAATGATATTTCCATACATCAAATTTATTGTTTTTATTTTGGGGGGTGTTACAAGACTGAGACGTGCCTCTAAATTAGGGTGTCTGATATGCCCACTGTATGGATAGTCAACACTTTCCCCTTTAGTGAGTTTGTGAAATGACAACTATGTACATTTGCAAGGGATTTTTAAAAATCTATTTTTCAAATAAAAGCAAATCACAGAAACAATTATATTACAAAATATAATAATTCATACACAATGGGAAAAAGACTATTAGTTTAACAGTTAAAAGTTGACCCAATATGACCCGCATGCAGACAATTATCAATGAGATATGAATATGGAAGTGAGAGAAAGCTGCATGCTGTATATAGAATTAGATACATTCAATGATATTGCTGTTTTATTGAACTTACGGTCTATGACTGACTCACACAAAGCTCTCCTGTACTTCTTTGAGTGTCCATCCGACCCACCATGAAGGTTTGTGACTGCTGTTGGATGGTTATGTCAGTTGGGATGGTGGTCAGGGACTGGAGGTTCATGGAGGATGACACTGTGCTGTCATGTTGAGAAGTAATTGATGTAGAGTGGAAATAGACTCATGCTTAAAACACCTTATATTTTCCTTCTATGAATAGTAATACTTAGGACGGGAATTATCACATTGATGTTTCTCATTTCCATGTATTCAAAAAAAATGTCAATGTATTATGCAACACTTCGTAGAGTGATGTCAATGGATGATATCGCATTTTACCTTTCCTGTGTTGCCACATTCTCTTGCCCTACAATTCTCCTCTTTTATATAACAATTGTTGAAAAGCAATGGTAAAATTGTCTAAGAGTATCCAGTTCACAAATCCACAAAATACTAATATTTGTTTTATTTTATAACAAGTGCATCTGGACTTCAGTGGTGTAAAGTATTTAAGTAAAAATACTTTAACGTACTCAAATAGTTTTTTGGGGTATATGTACTTTCCTTTACTATTTATATGTTTGATTACTTTGACTTTTATTTCACTACATTTCTAAAGAAATGTACTTATGTACTTTCTACTCCATACATTTTCCCTGACACCCAAAAGTACTCATTACATTTTGAATGCTTAGCAGGACAGGAAAATGGTCCAATTCACACACTTATCAAGAGAACATCCCTGGTCATCCCTACTGATTTTTATCTTGACTCACTAAACACAAATGCTTCTTTGGAAATTATGTCTGAGTGTTGGCATGTGCCCTTGGCTATCCGTAAATTGATTTGATTGTGCCGTCTGGTATGCCTAATATAAGGAATTTGAAATGATTTATACTTTTACTTTTGATACTTGAATATATGTTAGCAATTACATTACATTTGATACTTAAGTATGTTTAAAACCAAATACTTTTAGACTTTTACTTAAGTAGTATTTTACTGGGTGACTTTCAATTTTACTTCAGTCATTTTCTATTAAGGTATCTTTACTTTTACTCAAGTATGACAACTGGATACTTTTCCCACAACTGCTGGATTTAAACTATGATGACTTTAATACCTAGACTGTGAATTTATAACTGTATGTTGTTGACAGTAAGAAATCATCGCGCTCTCTGCCCTCCTTATAATCATGCCTAAGATAATCTGTTATTATAAGCCCATACGAAGAGAGAATTTACAAAGACAAAGCACTACCTCGGTCACACTTGCTGTTCAGAACGGGACTGTGTGAACACCTCTTACCACAACTCTTCTAGAGACTTCCTGCTTGAGGCGGTAATAACAAAATTAAACTGAAAGAGGAAAAGCAATTTGTTTTATCAGCTATGCAATCGTCACAGAACATCCAACCCCACCCCCCATTATTTAATTTTCTTGCTTATAACTTTTTTCAAATGAAGGCAGTGGAAAAGGTATTCCTTTTAAAATGCATACTATATACACTTTTATTGGTTTAAAACAGAGCATGTTTATAGGTTTTGCTTTACAATTACAGTACACCACATGAAAGTATCTAATCATTGTTACACATCAATAAAGAATAAATGTATGATCACTCGCAGGGACATACATTTTTTCTTCACATGTCCAATGTCAGATCTACGAATACTATTTATGTTACAGATAATAAAACTATACTTTCTCAGGATGATGAAGACACTGAGCAATTGTGATGAGACTACTATGAGGTTCCTTATTCAGGATGTGTTCAAATGCTGGGTGTGGACATGTTTTCCTTGTGTTCTAATAAAATGGAGGGAGAATCAATAGCAGCATTGTAGCTGATTTGGTCATTTGTGGCAGGGTCTTCTTTGAACTTGACATCAAATTTTCTGAAAGACCTATGAATAGCCTTGACAAAATTGTGTGATCCAAAACAGTAAAGCAATGGGTCCAGACAACAGTTTGCTCCAGCCAAAATCCAGGAAAAATAGTATGAGGTCTCCACCTGCAGAAGGATACATTGTTCTGGAAAGTACTTATTTAACACGACAGCCACAGTGCGTATCATGTTCAAAGGCATGAAGCACAGTCCAAATATCACCAGACACATGGCCACCATTTTACGGGACTTGGCCTTAATATCACGGCCATTAAACGTGTTGATATTGATACGAGACACTGATCTTGCTATCTGAACATAGCAGGTCACTGCCACTGAGAAAGGCATTAGGAACCCAAGGATGAGCAAAACGAAGTTGATGGCAAAGTAAGTCTCAATGTAATCTCGCTGATGAATGCTAAGACAATGTGTGCGGTTTCCCACTTGGCTTGTGTTAAAGAAGTAGAAACAGGCAATCCCCTTAGCCAGCAAAACCAGCCAGACTCCAGCACACAGCTTCTGAACAAACACCTTTCGTTTCATGCAGGAGCCTTGTTTAAACTGGACCACTGCCACGTATCGATGAACGCTGATGAGTGTGAGGAACAGGATACTGCCATAGAAGTGAATGATCAGCAGGGCAATCTTCAACTTGCACAGAAAAGCTCCAAAGGGCCAGTGGCTACCCATGACAAAGTATGTTGCCATAAATGGTGCAACTGGTGTGATGATAGCATCACTGACAGCCAAATGAAACTGCAAGACGGCACCAGAGCTCCACTGTGGTATACGGCAGCAGAAGACCCACAGACTGAAACTGTTGAGGAAGAAACCAACCAGGAAGACCAGGAGGAGGAAAATTGTGATGGAGATATGCTGGGGTTCCACTGTACAGAGACTGCTGTTGGCTGTAATGTTGTCCAGGGGCAGCATGGACGCAAACATTGTGCTGTTCATCTTAGGATGGGATGTGATGTAGGGGGGATGCAGGACATAAACATTCACCTTGAAAAATTGAAAATGGAACAGATTGCTAGTCAGACCAAAGAAAATGTACATATTTAGTTTTTAAAAAAGTATGAACACATTGTGTGTTACATCCTTGTCAATTCTTGTAAATCTGTGTTTAGTGTAGTCAGACAGTAGAACTGAAAAGCCACTGAACAGGATGTGTAACTTAGAACTGAGGTGAGAAAAGATCTCACCACGAGTTACATACCACAAGGACATCAACTTTGTCACAAAATAGCTTTTAATCACAGCAAAAAATAGAACTCCCTGACTTAAAGTATAAATATTATATTTGAAAGTGAACATTCAATTAATGTCCTACCGGAGGTAGGCACTAAAGCATTAAAATGTATGTACTTACTACTGTGAGTCGCTCTGGATAAACGTGTCTGCTAAATGACTAAAGTATATAATGTAAAGCTAATTTAAGCATACATTACTGAAAACAATTGTGAGATTAAGGTTACAATATCTCTACACAATGGAACTTGTGATCATGATGAAAAGTCATAAAATCTACTTTCGAGTAGGCTACTTACTTAAGCTTGCACTTGTAGTCCATCAGTGGTACAAGACCTGAATGACAGACGTGTTCTCACTTCCTTCGACTACAAGAGGTGGTTGCCCACAACCAAACTATGTAAAGCAGACAGAAGCAGAATTGGTCTTTCTCATAACCACATCAAATCAAATCTTATTAGTCACATGCGACGAATACAACAGGTGAATACAACCTTAGAGTGAAATGCTTATTTACGAGCCCATAACCAACAATGCAGTTTAAAAAAAGATGAATAAGAATAAGAAATAAAAGTAACAAAGTAATTAAAAGAGCAACAGTAAAATAACAATAGCAAGACTCTATAAAGGGGGTACCGGTACAGTCAATGTGCAGGGGCACCGGTTAGTCGAGGTAATTGAGGTAATATGTACATGTAGGTAGAGTTATTAAAGTGACTATGCATAGATAACAACAGAGAGTAGCAGCGGTGTAAAGGGGTGGGGGGCAATGCAAATAGTCTGGGTAGCCATTTGATTAGATGTTCAGGAGTCATATGGCTTGGGGGTAGAAGCTGTTTAGAAGCCTCTTGGACCTAGACTTTGCGCTCCGGTACCGCTTGCCGTGCGGTAGCAGAGAGAACAGTCTATGACTAGGGTGGCTGGAGTCTTTGACAATTTTTAAGGCCTTCCTCTGACACTGCCTGGTATAGAGGTCCAGGATGCAGGAAGCTTGGCCCCAGTGATGTACTGGGCCGTATGCACTACCCGCTGTAGTGCCTTGCGGTTGGAGGACGAGCAGTTGCCATACCAGGCAGTGATGCAACCCGTCACGATGCTCTCGATGGTGCAGCTGTAGAACCTTTTGAGGATCTGAGGACCCATGTCAAATATTTTCGGTCTCCTGAGGGGGAATAGGTTTTGTCGTGCCCTCTTCATGACTGTCTTGGTGTGCTTGGACCATGTTAGTTTGTTGGTGATGTGGACACCAAGGAACTTGAAGCTCTCAACCTGCTCCACTACAGCCCCGTCGATGAGAATGGGGGCATGTTCGGTCCTCTTTATTCTGTAGTCCACAATCATCTCCTTTGATGGGTGCATGATGGGGTGCAGCACAAATATGGTCTAAACCTAATTATTTTTCCTGTGTAGTTCTAGGAGTTGCAACCGCTAAACGTATTATAGTCAAGTTGTGACATCACTTCACTGAATACATTTATTTATTGTAGCATTTTTAAACAAGTCCATACAAACTTTCCCTTTCAAGACTCGGACAGTTTGTCATAGTCAATGTACAAACAGGCCTACTGGTTGCACAAAAATGCCCACTAAATGATCTTGCTGATAAACTGTTCCTGAGTAATGGATTGAATTTAAATTAACAGTAAAAAAAACATTTTATTAATTCAATGTTTTACAATTATCCTAGTAACTTTTATTTTTGTGTCTTTCCTAGGTCCAATCATTTAGATTTGTTGTACCCTATTTTGAGTCTAGTGTCAAAGTAATAGTTAGTCACGGGGTCTCTACATAACATGTAAACAGTCTAACCAGCTCTGCTATGGCGAGTAAAATGGTCAGAGTGAGGTGTTCTCTCATTTGAGTCTGGAAGTAGCTAGCAAGCAAGCCAACTTTAGCCAGTTAGCTTAGATGCTTGGTTGGGACAAGCATGCACTGGAAGGAAACAATTCCCCATTGTTTATCAGTCCACTTTTGATTGCCAACTAGCTGAAAAGGTTTGACAGGTTTTATCTAATGTTCCTTCATTAGATTTTAGCTCATCTTGCTCTGGCTAGCATTCATTGTTGATCTTGTTGATGTGCATAACTGAAGGAGAGAGAGCCTACCTTTTCATGGTTGTTTGAGAAATAAGATGTTCCCGAATGTAAGCGGACTCCTGTGGTATTTACATATTCGCAGAAATCCGTCCGGGTGTTTTTTGTGGCTTTAGGCGAATGCGTTATAATGATCTGAAGTTGCACTGTTGCAACTGCCTGTAAATACACAGTCCAGTTCAAAGTGAGTGATGGCAGGCCCATGTGGCAAAAGGTTTATTTGTATAAAGGCCTACTGTGGCTCTGATTGGCTGTGTCACAGCAGTCTGCCTAGACTCTGGTCCTGGATTTACTGCAGTGTCTATTCCCACTCTATATTGCTATAAAATTCTCACAAATGCCTTAGCGCTCGCTTGTCAGACATTGCTTTTTTTTTTTAAATGTCATATTCTGTAGATGAACAGAATAAAATAAGATCACATTGTTAAAATGCTGTCAGCTGTTCTTTAAATGAATAGGTGTTGCCATAGTCATCTATATAGACGTTCTTTCTGGTAATTAGACAAAGAATTCACAATAATGTAGCATAAATGAGTCAATTATTATCAATTCAAGACATGAGAAAAAAGAAGAAACCCGCACACTGCTCATGCTAGTATCACTGCTCTTTACTAGGCTTTACCTATCGGCCTTCATCAGAGCTTTTGTTCAGAATTTTTAAATGTGCAACCATGTAGACACTGCTCCACCTACATCCGTTCAATGCATTGAATGGGATTGGAGTTGAGGGAAAATAAATACATCCTATCAATTAAGTTGTCATAAATCATTGGGTACAGTGCAATAAAAAAATGTCAGAGTAGGCTGAAGTGGTGGCATTAGTTCATGTTCACATTTAAGACCTTTTGGGGAAAATAAATTTGCGCAGAGTATTATTTAAAATCACCTCCCCTGTCTGATATCTTGACCTTCTCTATGCAATAAAATCTAAGAAGGTAGAAATTTCATGTTTTTGGTCATTAAAATGTACTGCAACTGGATAACCCATGTCGTTTCTCATGATTCCATTTTTTTGTTCACAAATTCTGTGTTTGAGAGAACGAGAGGTTTTACATACATAACACAACCCACATGGAGATGTAATCATGTAGATAACATGGGTGGAAGAGTACGTAATAATGTAATTTATTTGGAACCGTTTTCCTGTATGTGGTGGTAGAAATATTCACACTTCATCATATTGTCACACTGTGCGCAGCCTTTGCATTTATAGGCGTAAAAGAGCCTGGCTCATTCTTTTGTGGCTAAGAGTTGGCAAGGATCAATTTGTTGCGTATTGCGACCTCTCCTATCTATATAGCATAAATGGTGGGTTCTTAAATTCCGCTGGCAAAGCTGGGTCAGATGATAAAACATGCCAGTGTCTCGACAGCATCTCCCACTTTTTGCGAGTTCAAAGTATATATGGTGGTGAACATTACAGAGTGTTCTTTAGCTCTAGTGGGTCTTTTTTGTAGCAGTTCATCTTGTGTTTTCCCCAATGCCAAATTAAGAGCTTCATCCACATATTGTGGAGAGGTGCCTCTTCTTTGAAACCTATTAGAGCATCTCCGCTGCTTTTTCTAGATAATCCTCTGTGGAGTGGCATATACGACGCAGTCTGAAAAATGGGATTCTTGGAAGTCCTCTTTTTTAATGGATCAGGGTGGAAGCTGTACCCGTGTAAGAGTATTTCTGTCCATCTCTTTTCTGTACAGAGTTGTAAACTGGGCTCCATTTGATTTCTCAATCCACAGAGGTAATAAACACGTTTAGTGTCACATCAAGTGAATCAGATTAGGGTCAATGTCATTAAGTAATGCCATAAAGTCTGACAGATCTTCTCCCGTTACTCCCCATATGCAAAGAAAATGCACCAATATATCGATACCACTTCAGGATTTTATTCAAGAATGAATTTTAATTTTCATTGTTAACAAAACGTTCTTCAAATTGACCCACACTGTTTTTTTTATTTAACTAGACAAGTCAGTTAAGAACAAATTCTTATTTTACAATGACGTGTACCCCGGCCAAACCCTCCCCTAACCTGAACGACGCTGGGACAATTGTACGCAGCCCTATGTGACTCTAGATCATGTCCGATTGTGATACAGCCCGGGATCGAACTAAGGTCTGTAGTGACTCCTCTAGCATTGAGATGCAGTGCCTTGGACTGCTGCGCCACTCGGGAGCCCCAAATAAAAGGTTAGCATAGACCTGCACAACGGTCAGGAGGAATTTTGGACCATTTCTCTTTACAAAACTGTTTCAGTTCAGCAATATTCTTGGGATGTCTGGTGTGAACTGCTCGAGGTCATGCCACAGCATCTCAATCAGGTTGAGTTCAGGACTCTGACTGGGCCACTGCAGAAGGCGTATTTTCTTCTGTTGAAGCAATTCTGTTATTAATTTACTTCTGTGTTTTGGGTCGTTGTCCTGTTGCATCACCCAACTTCTGTTGCGCTTTATTGACAGATAGCCTAATATTCTCCTGCAAAATGTCTTGGGAATTCCATCGATGATAGGAAGCTGTCCAGGCCCCTGAGGCAGCAAAACAGCCCCAAACCATGATGCTCCCCCCACCATACTTTACAGTTGGGATGAGGTTTTGATGTTGGTACTGTGCCTTCTTCTCTCAGATTTGAGCTACAACACTCAGTTTTCGATATAAATGTTCATTATTGAGTTGTCTCTGAATCAGTTCTTTGTATTTTTCATAGTCTAAAACGACCACAGCACCCCCCTTGTCTGCAGGTTTGACAACCAAAGACAAGTCTTTCATTAGATATTCTATCCTGGTGAGGATCTTCTGAATATGGTTTATTTTTCTCATATATACAGACATGGCTTCTTGTTCGACTAACCTATAACAGGTATTAATTGAGGAGTTGTTAACCATCGGACAGAATTTGCTTTGGAGCTTAAAATGAGTAACAGTTCTTTGTTAGGTTTCTAGGCCAGAAACAGTATTTTGGGAAAACACGTGTTTAAGTTTACTCTTGCGAAAGAATTTAAATAGATTTACTTTCGTATCAAATGGTTTGTCTGTACATGTAGGTACAAAAGAGGTCCTTAGATAAGACTGAGACTTGTGCGCCAGTGAGCTTTTTTTGGGGAGGTTAATTATCGAGTCCTGCTGTAGCTCCGTGCCCACGGCCTGTGTTCCTGGTCTCCTCTGACCGCTTGCCTCTCCTGCATAGTTTCTTTTTGGAGCCTTGTTGTACTGCTTTCGGGCAACAACAAAAAACTGTTTGTGTGCGGTGGTAGCTGGAGTCGCTGTCTGTAGGGAATTCACTCTCAGTGGATTCCGAGTCTGTGTCCGAGTCTCTGTCCCCCCGGTCAGTGGTGCGTGCCTATGTCGGCCTCTCGGTGCTCCCGTCCTTAGGCCATCCCATGCATAAACCTGGTGGAGCTGGTAGTCCTCTGTGTCTCGCTGATATTTCTTGATCTGTGTTGCTTGTAGGAAGTCTCTGTATTACCCAATGGATTGGTTGATTGTGTCGTCTATGGCTGTGAAGTCCAGGCCAAGAATCTCCTTCATTATAACCTCATGTTCACTGAGCTTAACTTGAACCTTTTTCACTTCCTTCGTTTCTTATTTTTTCCATGTTATTCAATTGTTACCATGCACCTGCAACAAAGATAACTCAGATGTGCAAGCTCCTTCTGAAGACGAGACAATAATATATCACCTTTTACACCTGCATTGCTTGCTGTTTGGGGTTTTAGGCTGGGTTTCTGTACAGCACTCTGTGACATCCGCTGATGTAAGAAGGGCTTTATAAATACATTTGATTTGGATTTGATTTACCTATAATGTACACATTTAGGCTATCATGGACCCTACCCACCACAGTCACATACCTATATGCATACAATGCCTACGGAAAGTATTCAGACCCATTGACTTATTCCGCAGGTTGTTACGTTACAGCCTTATTCTAAAATTGATTAGAATGTGTTTTCAAATCTTCAGCAATCTACACACAACACCCAATAATGACAATGTGAAAACAGTTTTAGGAATTTCTGCAAAATTATTAAAAAAAAACTAAAAACAGAAATACCTTGTTTACATAAGAATTCAGACTCTTCGCTATGAGACTAGAAATTTAGGTCAGGTGCATCCTGTTTCCATTGATCATACTTGAGATGTTTTTACATACTTGAGATGTTTTTTCATTAAAGTCCACCTGCTTGTGTGGTTCCCAACATGAAGGAGGAGGTGTGATGGTGCTGGCTGGTGACACGGTCATGATTTATTTAGAATTCAAGGCACACTTAATCAGTATGGCTACCACATCATTCTGCAGCGATACGCCATCCCATCTGGTTTGCGCTTAGTGGGACTATAATTTGTTTTTCAACAGGACAATGACCCAACACACCTCCAGGCTGTGTAAGGGCTATTTGACCAAGAAGGAGAGTGATGGAGTGCTGCATCAGATGACCTGACCTCAACAATCACCCGACCTCAACCCAATTGAGATGATTTGGGATGAGTTGGACCGCAGAGTGAAGGAAAAGCAGCCAACAAGTGCTAAGCATATGTGGGAACTCCTTTAAGACTGTTGGAAAAGCATGCCAGGTGAAGCTGGTTGAGAGAATTCCAAGAGAGCACAAAGGCGTAAAGGCAAAGGGTGGCTATTTTGAAGAATCTCAAATATAAAATATATTTTGATTAACACTTTTTTGGTTACTACATGAATCTATACGTGTCATTTCATAGTTTTGATGTCTTTCCTATTACTCTACAACATAGAAAATAGGGATTTTCATTCAAGAAAAACCCTTGAATGAGTAGTTGTTTCCAAATTTTTGAATGGTACTGTATGTTTGATGATTTAATTCCAGTACTAATCATATTGCTTCCCTTGGCAACTTTAATGTTTGAAAATATTTTGGGGACTTAATTTCTAAATAATTATTTTATTTACAGCTTGTTTCACCACTGACACAAACCAAACAACAGTAGGCCTACATACATTGACATTCAGTCTAGATAGATAGCTACAGCTACAGTACATGTTAAAACATACTTTGAACAATAATTAAGCAAGACTACATATTTATAAAAGTAATAATTGCAACCAAACTACATTTGTAAAGGTGGAAGACTGCTTAAAAATAGACCGCTTAAAAAAAAACATGCACTGTGGCCCGTTTGGTCCAGCCCCCGTCTTTCAAACACTTTACCATCTCCAATAAAGCAACCAAAATTACAAAAGGAGAGGAACTGCCCCAATCCTTAAAAAATACCTTTAAAAAAATAACCAAGCATTAGAAAACAAACTAAACCTTGACCATAGTAACCAGAGGAAATTACCTTTTGTAATGTTCATTATGATGGTTTTTTTTTATGGTTTCATGAGCCGACCTCAATTCTACATGTAATATCAGCGTCCTTTTTTTCAAACCACTGGGTTTGTTTCTTTCGATGGGTCCTACCTCCTCCACTCTCAAAGTGGTGTGGTTGGAGTGGAGGCTGTAGTGGGCACTGTAACAGGATGGAGCCCCAGGTCTAGAGAGGGGGCTTCGTCTGGCTGGGCAGGACTCTTCTTTTGAGCCTCCAGTTTCTCTGTCAGCTGGGTGTACAACTCCTTCACCTGGTCACTGCTCTATGGACACCAGACAAGCACAGAGAACAGAGAATTAGGAATATGGAAAAACAGGAGCTATGTCATAGTGCCAGGAGTTTCCCCATGTCCCTGACTTTGTGACATAACCAGGAAAATGTTGACTTTAGTTACAGTATAAGCCACAGGTGGAGTAAAACATAAATAAAAATACACAACACCTAGTGTGAGCCACAGACTACAAATATGACTAACCTCAATCATTGAGCTTATGCGGTTAATATAACTTTCTCATGCGGAAAATTCATGATTTCATAATTAGTTATTCAGATGTCTCAATAACACGCATTGTTCAGAACCTGTTTCAAGCTACAAAAAAAAATACAAATCCAGCTTGCCCACCTGTTTTGGGGGTTCCAGGGTTTTCAGTAAGGTCTCCACACAAGATGGCAAAACTTTGTGGTGAAGGTGAAGCAACAGGCGTAGGGTGTGTCTGTGGACATTCTCTTTACTGGAATACACAAAAATACACATCAGGGAGTTATGGGTTTCATGAGATAAGGCAAAATATGTATCCATTTGTATAGGAAGTACTGTATTCATTATATATATATATATATATATATATATATATATATATATATATATATATATATATATATATATATATATACACACACACACACACACACACACACATACATACACACACACCTTAGCCAAAATACATTTAATCCTAGTAAAAATGTCCCTGTCTTAGGTCAGTTAGGATCACCACTTTATTTTAAGAATGTGAAATGTTTATTTCATCATATTCCCAGTGGGTCAGAAGTTTACATACACTCAATTAGTATTTGGTAGCATTGCCTTTAAATTGCTTAACTTGGGTCAAACGTTTCGGTTAGCATTCCACAAGCTTCCCACAATAAGTTGGGTGAATTCAAATCAAATCCAAGTTTATTTGTCACGTGCGCCGGATACAACAGGTGTAGACCTTACAGTGACATGCTTACTTAGAGGCTCTAACCAACAGCGCAAAAGGTATTAGGTGAAAAATAGGTAGGAAAATAAATAAAAACAACAGTACAGTGAGGGAAAAAAGTATTTGATCCCCTGCTGATTTTGTATGTTTGCCCACTGACAAAGAAATGATCAGTCTATAATTTTAATGGTAGGTTTATTTGAACAGTGAGAGACAGAATAACAACAAAAAAATCCAGAAAAACGCATGTGAAAAATGTTATAAATTTATGAGGGAAGTAAGTATTTGACCCCTGCAAATAAGTATTTGACCCCTGCAAAACATGACTTAGTACTTGGTGGCAAAACCCTTGTTGGCAATCACAGAGGTCAGACGTTTCTTGTAGTTGGCCACCAGGTTTGCACACATCTCAGGAGGGATTTTGTCCCACTCCTCTTTTCAGGAGGCCCATTCCTCCTGACAAAGCTGGTGTAACTGAGTCCGGTTTGTAGGCCTCCTTGCTCGCACACGCTTTTTTAGTTCTGCCCACAAATTTCCATAGGATTGAGGTAAGGGCTTTGTGATGGCCAGAATACCTTGACTTTGTTGTCCTTAAGCCATTTCGTCACCTTTGGAAGTATGCTTGGGGTCATTGTCCATTTGGAAGAACCATTTGCGACCAAGCTTTAAATTCCTGACTGATGTCTTGAGATGTTGCTTCAATATATCCACATAATTTTCCTTCCTCATGATGCCATCTATTTTGTGAAGTGCACCAGTCCCTCCTGCAGCAAAGCACCCCCGCAACATGATGCTGCCACCCCCGTGCTTCACGGTTGGGATGGTGTTCTTCGGCTTGCAAGCCTTCCCCTTTTTCCTCAAAATATAACGATGGTCATTATGGCCAAACAGCTCTATTTTGTTTCATCAGACCAGAGGACATTTCTCCAAACAGTACGATCTTTGTCCCCATGTGCAGTTTCAAACTGTAGTCTGGCTTTTTATGGTAGTTTTGGAGCAGTGGCTTCTTCCTTGCTGAGCGACCTTTCAGGTTATGTCAATATAGGACTTGTTTTACTGTGGATATAGATACTTTTGTACCCGTTTCCTCCAGCATCTTCACAAGGTCCTTTGCTGTTGTTCTGGGATTGATTTGCACTTTTCGCACCAAAGTATGTTTTTCTAAACACCTGAAGGTACCACGTTTATCTGTACAAACAATAGTACGCAAGTAGAAAACACCATGGTACCACGCAGCCGTCATAACGCTCAGGAAGGAGATATGTTCTGTCTCCTAGAGATGAACGTACTTTGGTGTGAAACGTAGTCAGACCCCTTGACTTTTTCCACATTGAGTTACGTTACAGCCTTATTCTAAAATGTATTAAATTGTTTTTTTCCCCCGCAATCAATCTACACACAATACCCACCACATAATGACAAAGCAAAAACGGGTTGAGAAATAAAGAAAATACAGAAATATCACATTTACATAGCTGTGCAGCAATGCTCCCCATCCAACCTGACAGAGCTTGAGAGGATCTGCAGAGAAGAATGGGAGAAACTCCCCAAATACAGGTGTGCCAAGGTTGTAGAGTCATACCCAAGAAGACTTGAGGCTGTAATCGCTGACAAAAGGTGCTTCAACAAAGTACTGAGTAAAGGGTCTGAATACTTATGTAAATGTTATGTCAGTTTTAAAATGTTTAATACATTAGCAAAAATGTATAATATAAAGTTTTTCCCTTCGTCATTATGGGCTATTGTGTGTAGATTGATGAGGATACTTTTTTTTAATCAATTTTACAATAAGGCTGTAACATACCAAAAATGTGTTAAGTCTTATGATCAAGTATACTTTTTAAAAGAATGTCTTCAGTGGGGTAATTAGTATTACCGAAAATACTAATACAAAAAACTTTGGCAGCCATGCCATTCAGAAAAAAGAGGTTTAAAGAGGTTTATTCTACTTGTAAGATTTATGGGAAGATTATTCCATTTAATTAGATCTGCTTTCATATTGTTGAGTAATGGAATAAAGTTCATATACTTTGTTGTTTGTTGTCACTCATTAAGGATCCTAAGCATTTAATATTTTTGTGGTATAGTTAACTTCTTAGCGCACGGGTCTAGTTTCCTGAATTTCCGCCTGTCGGACGTGCCCAAAGTAAACTGCCTGCTACTCAGGCCCAGAAGCTAGGATATGCACATAATTATTGGTAGTATTGGATAGAAAACACTCTGAAGTTTCTAAAACTGTCTCGCTTGGACACTTCGGATTACCATCAGCAGAAGATCTTCAAAAGGTAAGCGATTTATTTTAGCTCTTTTTATGTGTTTTGTGACACCCGCGCTGGTTTTATTATTATGCTAATCCAGAAATTACACGGGGCGCTGTCCTCAGACAAATGTTCTGCTTTCGCCGTAAAGCCTTTTTGAAATCTGACAACGCTGTGAGATTGCCAAGACTCTAAGCTTTTGAATAGTGTGCAACACTTGTATTTCCATGAATGTTTTATAATACTATTTTGTCATTTGAATTTGGCGCTCTCCATCTTCACCGGATGTTCTCGATTTTGATCCCGTTTACGGGATTCGTGTGCTAAGAGGTTAAAGGATTGCTGTAGATCTTACTTTTTTTTTTTCTATTGCCATTTCATATTTTTTTCCACATTCATTTTATATCCTGAGATTTTTTTTGTATTCTGCAAATATTTTTTGAAAAGGGGGCATTGAGTTTTCAATATTGGTCAGGTATATCAGTAGACCATCTGCAATATTATTCATATTAATGTTTACCAATACCGGTTACATTTGGGTCATGTCTAATTCTTTACAAGCGGTTCAATTGCCAGTGCAAACAGCAGGGGGAGAGAGGACATCCCTGTCTTGTGCTCCTTTCTAAAGCAATTCCATCAGATAATGTATTATTATTTTCGCTTTAGGACATTTATACAACATTTTAATAAAAATGTGTTACTTCAGATGAAAAGTTGAAAGCTTTGAATGTTTTGAATAGAAAAGGCCATTCAAGACGGTCGAAAGCCTTTTTGGCATCAGCTATTATTGAGAAATCTATAGCTTGGTTTTTCTGCGTACTGCGGAGTCTAGTATTCTACTTCAATGTCACAGATTTCATAAATGTGCAGTAAGATTTCCATCGGTTTCAAATGCAATATTTGCAGTTCTCTCCTGTACGTCCCATGACAAGACAGACCTGGAGAAAGAGGCAAGGAGAAAGCCATCAAACACAGCAGAGCAGAACTCTTCCGTCCCAAACTCATCAGAGAGCAAGGTGAGGTGCCCTGTCAGGAGGTGCAGGAAGATGTCCCCAAAGGCCATTTCGTTGTGGGTCTCCACTGCAGTTTAAAGAGAAAAAAAGAAGAAAAAAAAACTGTTGTGAGCCACTATAACAATACACTAACAGTATTTTTTCCCTTCTATTAACCTGTGGCAAAACAAGTGCAGAACCTACCCAAAGCGGGAAGTAACCGTTGTAAGGCATTCTTGTTCCTCTGCTTGGCAATGTGGAGTGTGTAGTACAGACCTATCTCACATGCCACCCTGTTCTCCTGCAGGTACCTAGGGCAGAGGAGAACTCACTTTAAATCAGAGGCTTCTCATTGAAACGCATAAAGCTCTCATGTACACCGCACACAATATTGACAATTTAAATTCACATGGGTAGCCTAGTGGTTGGAGCGTTGGGTCAGTAACGGAAAGGTTGCTAGATCGAAACCCCGAGCTGACAAGGTAAAAATCTGTCATTCTGCCCCTGAACAAGGCAGTTATCTCACTGTTCCTTGGCCGTCATTGTAAATAAGAATTTCTTAACTGACTTTCCGAGTTAAATAAAGGTTAAATAAAATAAATAAATAAAAACATATCAATATATATGAATATCAATACGATGCGTTTTAAATTATATTTTTATAAAACATTTAATTAGAGCCATACAAAGTCTACCAAAGTAACATGATCCATTCTAACCCCATCCCCTGTGTGACAGCCCATCCCAGTGGTTACTTGTTGAAGGCATCAGGCAGTGCTGTGGGGTAAGTGAGGGAGGTCTTCTCCTCACTGGGGAGCTTCTGTTCTACAGTGAAGGTGTAGTCGTCCACAACTACTGACAACATGGCTGGTAGAAAACGGGTAACAACCTCCAGTTCCTGAGAGGGAAGGAAACAAATATGATGAGTCTCTACCCTGGCTAGTTTTGTCACATCTATGCCATCTAGCAGTGGTAATTGTAAAGAGGTTGTTTTCCAGCTCTGTGAGTGGAAACAAGAAGTGAATGCATACCAATCGGGGCTCTTTAAAGACTTGGCTGTCAATCATATCCCAAGCCCCTTGTCCAAGAGACAGCATTCTGAGCAGCAGCATCAGGTCTGGACTATCCTGTTAATTCCCACAGAAATATCTCTCTTCAGTAGTGGCAGTAGGTTTCCCCATATCATTGACAGAATATAGAAATGGATAGAAAGAACATAAGACCACAAAAGACAACATTGAATGTCTTACTCTGGGTAGAGCGTCCTGGCTGAGCAATTCTTGCAAGTTTCGGACCGTACTCAAAACCAGGGTGTTACAGGCAAATGGGTCGCACAGGATCATGGACAGGTCCCTGGAAAGCAAGAAGACCCACAACATTTGTCACATCTTTTTATGAATCTTACAATCATAAGCCATGTTCAATCACATTTGCTCCACTCTTCTTTTCACACCCAAGTACTTGCTCCTGTCCTTTCTTCACTCCATCCAGAAAACCTTGCAATTCCCGGGCTCGCTTGGCATCCACAAACTTCTCACGGATACAGGCATCCAAGCACCAGGTGAACTGCCAAGATAGACATAAATACAGCGCTCTGCATCAGAATGCAGAATATTCACCACTACATTTGCATATATTTTAAATAAATACTATTTCTGTTTCAGTTTGCCTACAGAAGAAGGCAACTCAGATCAGTTGCAGTGTAGTGTCTCTTTCCTAGGAATTGAGCATACCTTATGGCAGGGGTCTACTGAACAGATCTCACTGATGTCCAGGTCATGGAGTGACATGAGCAGCTCTGCACGCAAGGTGCAATAATGGACGTTACGCGTACGCAGGAAGAGGGTTCGCAGGAACTGAAGTACCATGTCATACAGCTTCACATTCTTCCCAATCATCTGGGTCAGCTTCAAGACTACCTGTACATAAAACAGAAAAAGGGTTAGCCTCTGTGAGAGAAAAATGACATATTTACCTGATTTGTTTGATATTAATAGTTATCAATTAATACTTAACGAATAGGAAGACATTTCTGTCTGTGTTTTCATGGGCTCCACTCTAGTTCCCTGCAGCTAATCTGGGTGTATGGTCACTAGAGATTGCTTGAGCTGACAAATGAGTTAAAGACTGCATTACATAGACAAGATGTGGTGGGTGTAACCGAGATGTCTCTAAATCATCCTTGCATCTGGGAAACTAAGCCAGGGTGGGGTTAAGACAACAACTAATGTGCAGATAACGACAGGATGAACGCAGAGTGGCTTATGATGTTCCTTGGTCTGCATGAGGGGGGTTAAATCAACTATGGCTGAGCATTGTTAGAGTCAGCTATATATAGTACTCTGCATCTGTGTAAAGGTTAGGTTACTCGGTCCAACACTCAAGGGTGGGGGGTGTCAACCAGCCTCATTATTGCAATAATTAATCAATACTGAATAAAGATGATTGTTTGAAGAAATGACCAAGTCTCTCTCACTCAGTTAGAATTTCCACCACACCTCAAACACACCCAACTCTCTTCTGAGTTCATAGACAAAAGATTGATTGACTAGTAAAAAATTATTTTTATAATGGGCTCCTGGCCCTTAATCAAAACCAATCCTTATTGGAATGTGAACAGAATCTTTTGGGAATCAAAAGGTCCAGATGTACTGGGGTGGCTCACCTCTCCTTGGCGTCTTGCTTTGGGGGAGGGGCTGAAGAAGTTGTGCAGAATAGAAAGATCGCTGCTGAAAAGTGCTGCCTCCTTCTCCACAATATACTGCTTGAGCAGGGGCGAAACCTCATCTCCGAAGAGAGCCTGGTTGTCCTGCCAGATCTGCCTCTTCACCTCAACAGCACAGACCTTATACAGTTCCTTATCAGCCATTACAAGCTTCAGCTTTTTCTCTGGTACCTGTTCATAGCAAGTCAGTCAGGAAATACATTTCAAATACTGAGCTGTGGTAGGATCACAGTGTTTTGAAGAGAGAAAACATGGCCAATGGCAGGTGCAAACAACTATAAATAGGAAAAGATCTGCATTGCGGTTAATGAGGTGCATTCACTAAAAGTACGGTGGGAAGACGAAGACTTGCCTTTGGAAGATGTTTCAGAACCTGCATGACCACTGGCTGAATGGAAGGCATCTTCACCAGCGGAAAACTCTTCTCTAGAAGCTCTTCAAGTTTACCATAACTGTAGAGGGAGGTGGAATACAAAAACACTCAATCATGTACAACAGTTTACACTGATGATTTCGCTATACAGACCTGGTGTTTACTAGCTAAGTATTAGCCAGCTATATATATGTAAAGAGATGTCGCACCGTTCCTCATCCTTGCCCTCTGCGATCGTGGCGACTCGCTCCATCAACTTGTCACGAAGCTCATCAAAGACAGACTGGTGAAACTCCAACCGAGGAGTCCCGTGAAGGTCCAGGAAGGGAAGAGCTGACTGAAGAGTTGGCAACAAAATGCCATTTTCTGTCTGCAAACAACACATTATCAGACTGGTGGTAAGATAATAATCAATGCACTGAAATAGTGGTGTTATTCATTTGATAAATCGGAGCAGTGATATTTTATTGGAATTTATACTCAGGGAGGTTGCTAAGTAGAGAAAGTTGATCAATCTAACTGTTGTGTTAATTAGTTACGATAATTATAAGTTAAGTGGTTAGTTAGCATAGGTCTCCTCATTCAAATAACATTAGCTATCTATATGCTAACAACAAAGTTAGCTAGCTAACTAGATTATTTTCTGTCAAATTGGGATACTGCTGAAAACAAAGATGAGGGTGACAATGTATTGGTTGCGGGTGGGACGTTGTATAGTCTATTTCTAAATTGCACAGCGGCCGCCATTGCATTTCTCAATAAAAAAATAAAAAAATATATATATATACACACATACACACATACACACTGCTCCAAAAAATAAAGGGAACACTAAAATAACACATCCTAGATCTGATTTTTACATAGTTGAATGTGCTGACAACAAAATTACACAAAAATGATCAATGGAAATCAAATGTATCAACCCATGGAGGTCTGGATTTGGAGTCACACTCAAAATTAAAGTGGAAAACCACACTACAGGCTGATCCAACTTTGATGTAATGTCCTTAAAACAAGTCAAAATGAGGCTCAGTAGTGTGTGTGGCCTCCACGTGCCTGTATGACCTCCCTACAACGCCTGGGCATGCTCCTGATGGATCTCCTCCCAGACCTGGACTAAAGCATCCGCCAACTCCTGGACAGTCTGTGGTGCAACGTGGCGTTGGTGGATGGAGCGAGACATGATGTCCCAGATGTGCTCAATTGGATTCAGGTCTGGGGAACGGACGGGCCAGTCCATAGCATCAATGCCTTCCTCCTGCAGGAACTGCTGACACACTCCAGCCACATGAGGTCTAGCATTGTCTTGCATTAGGAGGAACCCAGGGCCAACCGCACCAGCATATGGTCTCACAAGGGGTCTGAGGATCTCATCTCGGTACCTAATGGCAGTCAGGCTACCTCTGGTGAGCACATGGAGGGCTGTGCGGCCCCCCAAAGAAATGCCACCCCACACCATGACTGACCCACCGCCAAACCGGTCATGCTGGAGGATGTTGCAGGCAGCAGAACATTCTCCACGGCGTCTCCAGACTCTGTCACGTCTGTCACATGTGCTCAGTGTGAACCTGCTTTCATCTGTGAAGAGCACAGGGAGCCAATGGCGAATTTGCCAATCTTAGTGTTCTCTGGCAAATGCCAAACGTCCTGCACGGTGTTGGGCTGTAAGCACAACCCCCACCTGTGGACGTCGGGCCCTCATACCACCCTCATGGAGTCTGTTTCTGACCGTTTGAGCAGACACATGCACATTTGTGGCCTGCTGGAGGTCATTTTGCAGGGCTCTGGCAGTGCTCCTCCTGCTCCTCCTTGCACAAAGGCGGAGGTAGCGGTCCTGCTGCTGGGTTGTTGCCCTCCTACGGCCTCCTCCACGTCTCCTGATGTACTGGCCTGTCTCCTGGTAGCGCCTCCATGCTCTGGACACTACGCTGACAGACACAGCAAACCTTCTTGCCACAGCTCGCATTGATGTGCCATCCTGGATGAGCTGCACTACCTGAGCCACTTGTGTGGGTTGTAGACTCCGTCTCATGCTACCACTAGAGTGAAAGCACCGGCAGGATTCAAAAGTGACCAAAACATCAGCCAAGAAGCATAGGAACTGAGAAGTGGTCTGTGGTCACCACCTGCAGAACCACTCCTTTATTGGGGGTGTCTTGCTAATTGCCTATAATTTACACCTGTTGTCTATTCCATTTGCACAACAGCATGTGAAATTTATTGTCAATCAGTGTTGCTTCCTAAGTGGACAGTTTGATTTCACAGAAGTGTGATTGACTTGGAGTTACATTGTGTTGTTTAAGTGTTCCCTTTATTTTTTTGAGCAGTGTATATATAAAATAAACATTACATTTACATAAGTATTCAGACTCTTTACTCAGTACTTTGTTGGAGCACCTTCGGCAGCGATTACAGCCTCGTGTCTTATTGAGTATGACGTTACAAGCTTTGCACACCTGTATTTGAGGAGTGTCTCCCATTCTTCTCTGCAGATCCTCTCAAGCTCTGTCAGGTTCGATGGGGAGCGGCGATGAACAGCTATGTTCAGGTCTCTCCATGGTTTAAGTCCGGGCTCTGGCTGGGCCACTGCAGGACAGTCAGAGACTTGTCCCGAATCCACTTCTGCGTTGTCTTGGCTGTGTGCTTAGGGTCGTTGTCCTGTTAGAAGGTGAACCTTCGCCCCAATCGGAGGTCCTGAGCGCTCTGGAGCAGGTTTTTATCAAGGATCTCTCTGTACTTTGCTCCGTTCATCTTTCCCTAGATCCTGACTAGTCTCCCATTCCCTGCCGCTGAAAAACGTCCCCACAGCATGATGCTGCCACCACCATGCTTCACCGTAAGGATGGTGCCAGGTTTCCTCCAGACCTGACCCGTTGCATTCAGGCCGAGGAGTTGAATCTTGGTTTCATCAGACAAGGGAATCTTGTTTATCATAGTCTGAGATTCCTTTAGGTCTCTTTTGGCAAACTCCAAGCGGGCTCTCATGTGCCTTTTACTAAGGAGTGGATTCCGTCTGGCCCCTCTACCATAAAGGACTGATTGGTGGAGTGGTGCAGAGATGGTTGTCCTTCTGGAAGTTTCTCCCATCTCCACAGAGGAACTCTGGAGCTCTGTCAGAGTGACCATCTGGTTCTCGGTCACCTCCCTGACCAAGGCTCTTCTCCCCTGATTGCTCAGTTTGGCAGGGCAGCCAGCACTAGGAAGAGGCTTTGTGGTTCCAAACTTCTTCCATTTAAGAAAAATGGAGGCCACTGTGTTCTTGGGGACCTTCAATGCCACAGACATGTTTTGGTACCTTTCCCCAGATCTGTGCCTCGGCACAATCCTGTCGCGGAGCTCTACAGACAATTCCTTCGACCTCATGGCTTGGATTTTTCTGTAGGACCTTATATACACACTACCATTCAAAGGTTTGGGGTAACTTAGACATTTCCTTGTTTTTGAAAGGAAAGCTTATTTTTTTGTCCATTAAAATAACAAAATTGATCAGAAATACAGTGTAGACATTGTTAATGTTGTAAATGACTATTGTAGCTGGAAACTGCAGATTATTAAATGGAATATCTACATAGGCGTACAGAGGCCCATTATCAGCAACCATCACTCCTGTGTCCCAATGGCACATTGTGTTAGCGAATCCAAGTTTATCATTTTAAAAGGATAATTGATCATTAGAAAACCCTTTTGCAATTATGTTAGCACAGCTGAAAACTGTTGTCCTGGTAAAGAAGCAATAAAACTGGCCTTCTTTAGACTAGTTGAGTATCTGGAACATAAGCATTTGTGGGTTCGATTACAGGCTCAAAATGGCCAGAAACAAATAACTTTCTTCTGAAACTCGTCAGTCTATTCTTGTTCTGAGAGATGAAGGCTATTCCATGTGAGAAATTGCCAAGAAACTGAAGATCTCGTACAATTCTGTGTACTACTCCCTTCACAGAACAGCGCAAACTGTCTCTAACCAGAATAAGAGGAGTGGGAGGCCCCAGTGCACAACTAAGCAAGAGGACAAGTACATTAGAGTGTCTGGTTTGAGAAACAGACGCCTCACAAGTCCTCAACTGACAGCTTCAAAACTCCGCAAAATAAGAAATGTAATTTTTCAGGACCATGTCTTTCAAAGATAATTTGTAAAAAACTAAATAACTTCACAGATCTTCATTGTAAAGGGTTTAACTTCTTAGGGAGCGGCTCCGAGGTGACGGTTTTGGAGAGTCTGGCGTGCCCAAAGTAAAAAGGCCTGCCACTCAGGCCCAGAAAATAGGATATGCACATAGTACTATTGGATAGGACACACTCTGAAGTTTCTAAGAGTGTTAAAATATTGTCTGTGAGTATAACAGAACGGATATAGCAGGTGAAAACCCGAGGAATTTCTGTACTGGAAAAAGTGATTTTGACACATTGCCTCATTGTGAACCCCTCCCTATTGAAAATGACCTTATATGGGAGTAAGATTGCAGTACCTATTGCTTCCACTGGATGTCAACAGTCTCTAGACAGTGTTTGATGATGTTTAGTTGCTCTGGATGGTAATAGAAGAAGAATTGGGAAGTGGTCACCAGATGTAAACAGAAGAGGATGCGCGTTCACGGGCTCGCGCACGCTGTGGTTTTTTCCTTTCCTATCGTCCAGTTTATAATCCATTTGAAATTTTATAGTAAATATACATAAAAAGTGTTCCTAAGGATACATTATCAATGATGTTTGATTGTTCTTGGACAAGTGTATAGGTATAGGTTGAACAAGTGCTCTTCACGGTTCAATGGGCGAGTGGACGCTGTATTTTCTGATCATAACGCACCAACCAAACTGAGATTTATGGATATAATAAATGACTTTTTCTAACAAAAGAACCATGGATTGTCTTCGTTGGACACTTGGGAAGCCCTCAGCAGAAGTTCTTCAAAAGGTAAGGGATTTGTTTTCGCTGTGAAATGTGTTTTGTGTGAACCGCGATGGTTTATGAATTTATGCTAACGGAAAAATATTGGAGGTGCTACCCTCAAACAATCAAATGTAGTGCTTTCGCCGTAAAGCCTTTTTGAAATCTGACAACGCTGTGATATTGCCAAGAAGCAGAGCTTTTGATGACTATGCAACACTTGTAGCGCCCCACCACTCCCTAAGAAGTTAAACACCAACTCCCATGAACCATAAACAATTAATGAACATGCATCTGTGGAACAGTCATTAACCTCTACGGGCTAGGGGGCAGTGTTCGGAAGTACGGAGAGTCTGACGTGCCCAAAGTAAACTGCCAGTTATTCAGGCCCAGAAGCTAGGACATGCATATAATAGAAAACACTCTGAACTTTCTAAATCTGTTAAAATAATGTCTGTGAGTATAACAGAACTGATATGGCAGGCGAAAACCCAAGGAAGATCCATCCGGAAAATGTGTATTTTTGAGAGCACATGTTTTCCATTGACTTGCTATTGTCTATAGAGGGAATTAGCTCCTAGATCGCAGTTCCTATGGCTTCCACTAGATGTCAACAGTCTTTAGACATGGTTTCAGGCTTGTTATTTGAAAAACGTAACAAGAAAAAGAAGTTCTTTCAAGTGGCTGTTGAAACGGACGCTACTGTTTTGCGCCGCGTGACTGTGTGAGCGCTCTTCGTTATTTTTCTTCCTTTTTGAAACAGACTATTCTCTGTCTGAAATGTACTGTTTATTTAGATATTTGACAACCTGAGAATTAATTAGAAACATCGTTTGACTTGTTTGGACGAACTTTACCAGTACTTTTGGGATTTCTTTGTCTGCATGTTGAACGACTGGATTACAGAACTCCATGGCGCCAACTAAACTGACTTTTTGGGATATAAAGAAGGACTTTATCGAACAAAAAACAATCATTCTTTGTGTTCCTGGAACCCTTGTGATTGTAACGCCTGTGCTGGTTTGAATAATATGTTGTTGTGGGGAGCTGCTTTCGCCATAAAGCCTATTGTAAATCCGACAACGCAGTTCGATTACCAAGATTCTAAGCTTTTGAATGGTGTACAACACTTGTATTTTCATGAATGTCGAATATTACTATTTTTGTAATTTGAATTTGGCGCTCTGCATTTCACCGGATGTTGTCGTAGGTTGACCGCTAGCAGTCCGGTGATTCCAAACAGGTTAAGACACTAACAGCTTACAGACGGTAGGCAATTAAGGTCACAGTTATGAAAACTTAGGACACTAAAGAGGCCTTTCTACTGACTCTGAAAACCACCAAAAGAAAGATGCCCAGGGTCCCTGCTCATCTGCGTGAACATGCCTTAGGCCTGCTGCAAGGAGGCATACGGACTGCAGATGAGGCATACTGTGAGACACCTAAGACAACGCTACAGGGAGACAGGTCGGACAGCTGATCGTCCTCGCAGTGGCAGACCACGTGTAACAACACCTGCACAGGATCGGTACATCCGAACATCAAACCTGCGGGACAGGTACAGGATGGCAACAACAACTGCCAGAGTTACACCAGGAACGCACAATCCCTCCATTAGTGCTCAGACTGTCCGCAATAGGCTGAGAGAGGCTGGACTGAGGGCTTGTAGGCCTGTTGTAAGGCAGGTCCTCACCAGACATCACCGGCAACAACGTCACCTACAGGCACAAACCCACCGTCGCTGGACCAGACAGGACTGGCAAAAAGTGCTCTTCGTTGATGAGTTGTGGTTTTGTCTCACCAGGGGTGGTGGTTGGATTCGCATTTTTTGTCAAAGGAATGAGCACACCGAGGCCTGTAGTCTGGAGCGGGATCGATTTGGAGGTGGAGGGTCCGTCATGCTCTGGGGCGGTGTGTCAAAGCATCATCGGACTGAGCTTGTTGTCTTTGCAGGCAATCTCAACGTTGTGCGTTACAGGGAAGACATCCTCCTCCCTCATGTGGTACCTTTCATCCAAGCTCATCCTGACATGACCCTCCAGCATGACAATGCCACCAGCCATACTGCTCGTTCTGTGCGTGATTTCCTGCAAGACAGGAATGTCAGTGTTCTGCCATGGCCAGCCGAAGAGCCCGGATCTCAATCCCATTGAGCACGTCTGGGACCTGTTGGATCAGAGGGTGAGGGCTAATGCCATTCCCCCCCCAGAAATGTCCGGGAACTTGCAGGTGCCTTGGTGGAAGAGCGGGGTAACATCTCACAGCAAGAACTGGCAAATCTGGTGCAGTCCATGAGGAGGAGATGCACTGCAGTACTTAATGCAGCTGGTGGCCACACCAGATACTGACTGTTACTTTTGAACCCCCCCCCTTTCTGTTAGTCACATGTCTGTGGAACTTGTTCAGTTTATGTCTCAGTTTTTGAATCTTGTTACGTTCATACAAATATTTACACGTTAAGTTTTCTGAAAATAAACGCAGTTGACAGTGAGGACGTTTCTTTTTTTGCTGAGTTTTGTACCCGCGCAAAACACCAGTCTCAACGTCAACAGTGAAGAGGCGACTCCGGGATGCTGGCCTTCTAGGCAGAGTTCCTCTGTCCAGTGTCTGTTCTTTTGCCCATCTTAATCTTTTCTTTTTATTGGTCAGTCTGAGATAGGGCTTTTTCTTTGCAACTCTGACTAGAAGGCCAGCATCCCGGAGTCGCCTCTTCAACTGTTGACATTGAGACTGGTGTTTTTACAGCTAATGCCGGTTTGCCTGAGGCTGATGCCGTGCAGGTGTTTGTACACATGCATATACACACACTCTCATTCAAGTACACACATACACGGACACACACATAAGTAAATAGTGCCAGTTGTCCTTGAGGTCCTTTGTTTTTTTGCAGTTGTTTTCTTTTACTCATGATTTCAATTTCTTGGTGCATTGGGGGGTTCTTGGGGGTGGGGAATGGAATTAATTATATCTGTCGACGTGCCCTTAATGATAAAAGTCACCTTGGGGTGGCAGGTAGCCTAATGGTTAGAGCATTGGGCCAGTAACTGAAAGGTTGCTGGATTGAATCCCCGAGCTGACAAGGTAAAAATCTGTTGTTTTGCCCCTGAACAAGGCAATTAACCCACTGTTCCTCGATAGGCCGCCATTATAAATAAGAATTTGTTCTTAACTGACTTGCCTAGTTAAATAAAAGGTCCTACAGAGATGTACACAGTTACCAAAACATCACACCAGGCTAAGCCTACACAAAACACAGCCCTTATTTAGTGTTTCTAAAAAACCATATGGGAAAATGAATGGTGGAAAAACGATTGGAACAATTTCCCTGTTTGACCGCTAGGTTTCATGGGTATTATGACTCAGTCCCAAATGGCACCCTAGTGCACTACAGAATATGGTGCCATTTGGGACACAAACAAGGACATCCATGCTAGCTAACTCCATCCCCACCACTCCCTAAGTAGTTAAGCAGGGTGTTGACCCTAGATGTGTCTGTGTGTCGCTCTGAATGAGAGTCTGTTGGATGACTGGTGTGGTGTAGCTATTGAGCGGCTTCACTGCAAGTATATTGTATGTTTAGGATATTCAAAGAAAATAAAAAAGTATTGGTGTCTCTGAGGGGTCTTTGGCCTTGTTTGCTAATTACCTCTCTCAAAGAGTGCAATGTATAAAGTTAGAACATCTGCTGTCTCAGCCACTGCCTGTCACCAAGGGAATATCCCAAGGCTCGATCCTAGGCCCCAAGCTTCTAAATTTACATCAACAACATAGCTCAGGCAGTATGAATCTCTCTCATCCATTTATATGCAGATGATACAGTCTTATACTCAGCTGGCCCCTCCCGGGTTTTTGGTTCAACGCTCGACAACAAAGCTTTCTTAGTGTCCAACAAGCTTTCTCTGCCCTTAACCTTGTTCTGAACACCTCCAAAACAAAGGTTATGTGGTTTGGTAAGCAGAATGCCCCTCTCCCCACAGGTGTGATTACTACCTCTGAGGGTTTAGAGCTTGAGGTTGTCACCTCATACAAGTACTAGTATGGCTAGACAGTACACTGTCCTTCTCTCAGCACATATCAAAGCTGCAGTCTAAAGTTAAATTTAGACTTTGTTCTCTATCGTATTCACTCCTCTTTCACCCCAGCTGCCAAACTAACCCTGATTCAGATGACCATCCTAACCATGCTAGATTACAGAGACATAATTTATAGATCGGCAGGTAAGGGTGCTCTCGAGTAGCTAGATGTTCTTTACCATTCGGCCATCAGATTTGCCACCAATGCTCCTTATAGGACACATCACTGCACTCTATACTCGTCTGTAAACTGGTCATCTCTGTATACCCGTCGCAAGACCCACTGGTCTTATTATTTATAAACCCCTCTTAGGCCTCGCTCCCCCCTATCTGAGATATCAACTGCAGCCCTCATTCTCCACATACAACACCCGTTCTGCCAGACACATTCTGTTAAAGGTCCCCAAAGCACACACATCCCTGGGTCGCTCCTCTTTTCAGTTTGCTGCAGCTAGCAACTGGAACAAACTGCAACAAACACTCAAACTGGACAGTTTTATCCCAAACTCTTCATTCAAAGACTCAATCATGGACACTCTTACTGACAGTTGTGGCTGCTTTGTGTGATGTTATGTTGTCTCTATCTTCTTGCCCTTTGTGCTGTTGTCTGTGCCCAATAATGTTTGTCCCCTGCTTTGTGCTGCTACTATGTTGTGCTGCTGCCATGTTGTGTTGCTACCAAGTTGTTGTCATGTTGCTACCAAGTTGTTGCCATGTTGTGTTGCTACCAAGTTGACGTCATGTGTTTCTACCAAGTTGTCATGTTGTGTTGCTACCATGCTGTGTTGTCATGCGTTGCTGCCATGCTTTGCCGTCATCTTAGGTCTCTCTTTATGTAGTGATGTAGTGTCTCTCTTGTCGTGATGTGTGTTTTGTCCTATATTTTTATTTAATGTATTTTTAATCCCAGCCCCCCGTCCCCGCAGGAGGCCTTTTGGTAGGCTGTCATTGTAAATAGGAATTTGTTCGTAACTGACTTGCCTAGTTAAATAAAGGTTAAAAAAAAAAAAAAAACACTAATATCTTCTGTTGCAACATTATTAAACTCGCAATAATGATTATTTTGATGGAAACAATTTTGCTTCTTAGGCTGTCTTTAAAAAAATTATTTGATATTCCTTATTAATTTGCTTGATAGCATTACGTAAAATGGGCTTCATGGACCATTGTGACAACTCATCTTTTGCTGCAAACACATTTTTGAGAGCTAGTTTTGAGGCCTTGTGGGCGGGTTTTTAAGGGGTCTGTGGGCTACAAATGTTTGGTAGAACCTGGCAACCCTGCCCTCGCTTGTTATTTTTGTTGCTGTGAAAGATGCAAGTTTGTGTTCTCGTAGTAGACTACGGCAAATAGCTTCCTAGATTGCAAAAACACAATCTTAGGAGTCAATACCTAGCGGAATCGAAGCTCGAGACCCAGAAATTGGAGTCGACGTAAAGCAGTTGATGAATCGATTATTTTGCAACTACGGGACTGGTTTAGATTGTTCACATGTAAACTATATTTCGTCTCATATGTTTTTTTACATTTTCACAATGAGCACGTGTCTCTCAAATACATCGTTACGGTTGCTGGTTAGCTAGCTAATAGTATTTTTTTTACATATTGACATGAAATCTGTCAAAACACCTCAAAACAAGACATGGTATCATGAACAAGATGAAACGAGTCCCTACATGGCCGTTTCATTGTTGGTAGCTAACGTTCTCTAGCCATCCAGAATCACAACTACTCACGGACTTCTGCCCCATTGAAGCGTGCACATCGTGTTTTGTGACGTCAGCTAACCCACCTATATTCGTGCTATACTGCCTTTGCTTTGTTGTCACTGAAACATTATGTTGGCTGCAACGGTGTTAAACCCGGCTATGAAAGTAGAGGGCTTTATGTTTATAGAACCATACCGCAAATGAGAATCGATTGACGTTTAGTGGAGTATTTGGCTGCCAGAGCCAATTCGCCTACAAATAGAACACTTGAAATATAGTAGGAGTAACGTTAGGCTAATTTAGTGCCTGACTATTGGGCTAACGTTGTTTAAATGACAGCGGCACGTTAACTAACCCACTTAAATTATAATTATCGTCAATAATGAACACAACACATAGCTTGAACCACTTTGTCGTTCCGCTAGTATCATCAACATGTTTAGCTGTTGTTAGCTAAAGCTAGTAAGCTACTTAGCTTACCTGAAACTGGTCAATGGCTTTCAGAGGCTCTGTGCAGTTAGTCAGTGTTTCTTTTAGATCCTCGCCATTGGATATCCCAAGCTCGGGTAGGCCCGCAAACATTTTCAATTGTGTACGATATAACTACACATACGTTTAATTAAAGAAACATAGGGCTAATAATACAATATATCCGTAAACGAACGACTACAAGTTCGATTCTTTATTTTTAGCTAATGACGCACGTTTCCTGTAAGCAGTGCACCCAGTAAAGAGGCCGATGTGCACAAACAATCCGAAACGCAATAATTTCCGTTTCTCCATACAATGACATATTCGAACTCGGATTTAGTCTACCATTTCAAGAATACAACATTAGTTAGGAACAATCAACAGGGACATGAACAAGACTATCTAAGTCTCAAGGACTCTAATGAAGTGATTTTGCAATAAAAAAAAAAAACATTTTAATAAAGCAAAATGTTTAAATGTCACCGCAATGTCATAACATTGATACGACCACCATAACTACTCATTGAGGTCACATCAGCCAGAGAATACATAATAGGTTGTGGTTTTCATAGATTTTTATTATTTTGGTTCCCTTTTCTTTTTAGTCTTGCTTTGGTACAGACTGTCAAAATGACAGATTATCAACAAGGAAAAAGCAATAAATGTAGCTCATTTAAAATATATGACATGCTAGCAAAGAATGACACACGCAAACAACAGAGTCCTGAGTTAACACAAAGTCTAACAACAGCACAAAAAAACAATTCATGAATTCAGATGGTTCACTTGCATTGCAGCATTGTAATATACTGTGGTATATGTGAGGTTAAACGGAAGTGCTTATTTAGCACTTACATTTAACCTCTCACATACCTGCATATAGACTACTACAAATCTATCCTCAATTCCTTGATTATAAAACATGTACTCGAGATAGAATGGTTTGGAATTACAGTACATGACATTGAATCACTTAAACATTACCAAATGTGAAAAACGTGTACAAAATGTAGTATAAATGGTCAACAATACATCTGACCACAAATGAAAATACATCTCTTTGTAAATTTGGATATATACTTTTCTCCAGTAGCCTCTTTAAAAATATGTGACATTGGAATGACAAACTCTAGGACTGATTAGTGCATGATTCTGATTGGGGAGAACAGTAACCAAATGGTGCCATGAAGACCTTCTTAGATGATGCCGTCACTGTCCTTCTTTTGGCAGGTCTTCAGTAGAAGATATCCAGACACAATGAGGATGAGGAAAACAAAGAGGAAGATGAGACCAGCCCAGGCCTCTGGGCGCAGAGCCTTCCTCAGTCCCATGCTCTCCCCTGGCAACAGACTGCTCAGACTCAGCATGTAACCCAGGGCCCAGCCAATAGAGGTGTCTCCTGCCTGCACAAAATAAGAAAAACAAACCATAACTGAACTCCTAATTCTATACAGTAGTCAAGGGGTACATGAAACATCTATATGGAAATAGCTTTTATTGAATTGAAATTAGTGATGCACCGATGTGACACGTTTGGCCGATACCGATATAAAAAAAAATGCGGCCTTTTAAGCATTCTAGTACAGTTAAATAGTTAACACACACACATGGACGCAGCGGTCTAAGGCACTGCATCTCAGTGCAAGAGGCATCACTACAGTCACTGGTTCGAATCAAGGCTGTATCACATCCGGCTGTGATTGGGAGTCCCATAGGGCGGCGCACAATTGGCCCAGGTTTGGCTGGGGTAGGCCGTCATTGTAAATAAGAATTTGTTCTTAACTGACATTTCTAGTTAAATAAAGGTTACACACGCACCACACTGACCAAAATGTTATTTTATTGGCATTTATGTATGTCCCCATTACCAGTAAAACATCAAAACCTATTTCTTTCACTTACTTGCTATGCTGTTTCATTGTTCATTTGTTCAATCGTTTCATTCTCAAACAGGATTTCTATGGAACTCCGTTTGGGTCTTTGCGTGTCAAAAAATATACAATTTAACACTATTTGACGTGTGAAATAACACTATTTTGACATGTCAAATAAGCTTGTTGACCAATCAAGACCTGAATATGACTGCACATCAATAATAATTTAACGCAATCATAATTTTCTTAAGTAGTTATTACACATTGATTACACTATCACTTATATTTCATATGTCACAACGATTCATCGATACGTATGCTATGATGCTGGTAAAGTTGTCTCGCACACCTACAGTGCTGGTCATAAAAAAAAGCTAGCTTTGGATGCAAACAATGTGCTTCCCAAATTCTACTATTTGTATTCATTTGCAGCACTGTCAATGACATACTTTTATTTTGAAGGCAAACCGCAAATTCCACTATTGTGCCTAATCCTTATTGTGGCTAGCTTCACAACACATAACCCGGTCCGGTAGATCCTCACTAGCCAGATGAAGCTAACTGGCTGCTTATAACGTTAGCTTTGGGCAACAGTGTTAAGTAGCTGGCTAGCTATTTATCTTCATTAACTGAAGTTCAATTTCAATAGGTGAACAACAAGTGGCAACCTAGGTAATACTTACTCACAAGGATTGCTAAGAATAATGAAAATGACTGCAGTTTTTACTGGTCATTGTTTTCAGGCTGGTTGTATTGGTGCTAGCTAAGCTTAAGCTAGATACCCCAGAAGTTGCGGTCGAACAAATGATGCTTTATTACGAACGCGGTATTGTAAACACGTCGTTCGTGGCCGGTGTTTGCTTGTTTGCTGACTTTTTTGTACAGCTTTGACAGTGCTACTGTATCTTTTTTAACACGCAAAGTCCCAAAAGGCGTTCCATAGTATTGTAATGAAACAGGCAGGTAGCAGGCCTTCTAGCTCGAAGTCCGGCGCGCTATCGACTGTGCCCCAAAAGCATGCTCAAGCGGCAGAGTTGATATCCGCGCTTATAAACCCAGGGTCGTTACACTACTCCCTCCTTTTCAAAGAGCGCGTCCTCACGCTAGCTTGCAACTCAACGTCTTATAGGAACGTGCTCACCGGCCAAGCACAAGCAGGTTCGTGGATGCAAGGTCCGATCACTTCTGACACCAATGTAATGAAACAAGCAGGGAGCAGGCCTCGAACCCTCAACACCTTCTAGCCCGCGCGCTATCGACTGTGCCCCAAAAGCATGCTCTAGCGGCAGAGTCGATATCCGCACTTATAAACCCAGGGTCGTTACAGTATGTACAGTGAGGGAAAAAAGTATTTGATCCCCTGCTGATTTTGTACGTTTGCCCACTGACAAAGAAATGATCAGTCTATAATTTTAATGGTAGGTTTATTTGAACAGTAAGAGACAGAATAACAACAAAAAATCCAGAAAAACGCATGTGAAAAATGTTATAAATTGATTAGCATTTTAATGAGGGAAATAAGTATTACTGTGTAACTCCGGTAGGGCAACATAGGAAAAATAGCGCACTTGGTAGTGTTAACCAGCCATCACCCACGACAGAGAACGGTTGATTGTCAAGGGCAATGAATTCCATTATCTTGGCTTTAATGGATTTCGCCTTCCAGTTGTCTCGCTGAAATTGTGTTACTCTTTCAAATGACTGCTTGACTTGTTGACTGCTCAATCCACACAGCAGACATTGTGGGATAGGTTAGGACTGCTGTGTTGCACGTGTAGCGAACATTTTACGTGGCGTCATTATGTCATGTACCTTCGTTACAGTGGGGCAAAAAAGTATTTAGTCAGCCACCAATTGTGCAAGTTCTCTTACTTAAAAAGATGAGAGAGGCCTGTAATTTTCATCATAGGTACACTTCAACTATGACAGACAAAACGAGGAAAAAAAAAATCCAGAAAATCACATTGTAGGATTTTTAATGAATTTATTTGCAAATTATGGTGGAAAATAAGTATTTGGTCACATACAAACAAGCAAGATTTCTGGCTCTCACAGACCTGTAACTTCTTCTTTAAGAGGCTCCTCTGTCCTCCACTCGTTACCTGTATTAATGGCACCTGTTTGAACTTGTTATCAGTATAAAAGACGCCTGTCCACAACCTCAAACAGTCACACTCCAAACTCCACTATGGCCAAGACCAAAGAGCTGTCAAAGGACACCAGAAACAAAATTGTAGACCTGCACCAGGTTGGGAAGACTGAATCTGCAATAGGTAAGCAGCTTGGTTTGAAGAAATCAACTGTGGGAGCAATTATTAGGAAATGGAAGACATACAAGACCACTGATAATCTTCCTCGATCTGGGGCTCCACGCAAGATCTCACCCCGTGGGGTCAAAATGATCACAAGAACGGTGAGCAAAAATCCCAGAACCACACGGGGACCTAGTGAATGACCTGCAGAGAGCTGGGACCAAAGTAACAAAGCCTACCATCAGTAACACACTCGCCGCCAGGGACTCAAATCCTGCAGTGCCAGACGTGTCCCCCTGCTTAAGCCAGTACATGTTCAGGCCCGTCTGAAGTTTGCTAGAGAGCATTTGGATGATCCAGATGAGGAGAATGTCATATGGTCAGATGAAACCAAAATAGAACTTTTTGGTAAAAACTCAACTCGTCGTGTTTGGAGGACAAAGAATGATGAGTTGCATCCAAAGAACACCATACCTACTGTGAAGCATGGGGGTGGAAACATCATGCTTTGGGGCTGTTTTTCTGCAAAGGGACCAGGACGACTGATCCGTGTAAAGGAAAGAATGAATGGGGCCATGTATCGTGAGATTACAAGGGCATTGAAGATGAAGCAAGGGCATTGAAGATGAAACGTGGCTGGGTCTTTCAGCATGACAATGATCCCAAACACACCGCCCGGGCAACGAAGGAGTGGCTTCGTAAGAAGCATTTCAAGGTCCTGGAGTGGCCTAGCCAGTCTCCAGATCTCAACCCCATAGAAAATCTTTGGAGGGAGTTGAAAGTCCGTGTTGCCCAGCGACAGCCCCAAAACATCACTGCTCTAGAGGAGATCTGCATGGAGGAATGGGCCAAAATACCAGCAACAGTGTGTGAAAACCTTGTGAAGACTTACAGAAAACGTTTGACCTCTGTCATTGCCAACAAAGGGTATATAACAAAGTATTGAGATAAACTTTTGTTATTGACCAAATACTTATTTTCCACCATAATTTGCAAATAAATTCATTAAAAATCCTACAATGTGATTTTCTGGATTTTTTTTCCTCATTTTGTCTGTCATAGTTGAAGTGTACCTATGATGAAAATTACAGGCCTCATCTTTTTAAGTGAGAGAACTTGCACAATTGGTGGCTGACTAAATACTTTTTTGCCCCACTGTATATAGGTATACACGTCAGTTTTGACATAGGCGTTAAACTAGACATCTGCCGATACCGATGTTGGCATTTTTAGCTAATATCGGACGATTGCAATATGTTCACCGATATATCGTGCATCCCTAATTGAAATAGAGTCAAACATTCATAAGGTTTACTTTGCTTCTCACCTTTCTCTGAAAAGAGATCCGAGGGAAGGAGAGCTCATCAAAGCCATAGCCTTGGAGCATGAGGACCTGGATGAAGACAGAGGCTGCACAGTAATCCTGTAGACGACCCTTCTGTTCTGGGGCCTTTTCTAGCATCTGTTTATGTGGAGGGGGGAGTTAGAAAAAGATGACAATGTTAATTTCTTAGAATTCTTAATATTCCTCTGTTCACTCTTTTCTGGTGAGAGGAGCTATAAGAGGATGGGCTCTTTGTAAACAAATTCAATTAAATGTACAGTATTATACATGCCATGATTGCATGGAACTCCCATCTTATATAGCATAAATGAACATCAAACCTGGTTTAAAAAAACGAATAAAGCAACACCTCACAGCACAATGGCTCTTCCCGATATGACATATAACTGATAGATACACACATTCTTTAGTTGTATTGTTTCTTTACATTTCTTTAAAATAAAATAGTTTGTCTTAAGTTGTAGTTCATATGTATATATATATATTTTTTTTTATGTAAGCTTTATTTAACTAGGCAAGTCAGTTAAGTTCAAATCTTATTTACAATGACGGCCTACACCGGACGATGCTGGGCCAATTGTGTGCCGCCCTATGGGACTCCCAATCACGTCCGGTTGTGATACAGCCTGGATTCAAACCAGGGTGTCTGTAGTGACGCCTCTAGTATGCAGTGCCTTAGACCGCTGCCACACTCAGGAGCCATAAAATTGAATGGCTCCCAATAAATAATAATAAAAAAATTCCAGCCATTACAATAGCTCCTCCCACCTGTCTCCTCTGATACAGGACATTACAGGACATTTTCATAAGTGCTCAGAAAACATCCAAAATGCAGGTAATGGAATTCAATTCCCTGACTATTAGATCAGATCTCCTTCCACTCAGTTGATAATCCTGTGCAGTAGCTGCTACCCTCCAGGTAACGTAATTAAGGCTCACTCTCACAGCCTATATTTTATTCCCAGCATTCAACATTCAGGAGAACGTCCACTCTCTTATGCTATTTGACTCAGTTGCTGTAATACAAGATTCACTGTACACTCTTAGAAAAAAAGGGCTCCAAAAGGGTTCTTCGACTGTCCCCATAGGATAACCCTTTTTGGTTCCAGGTAGGACCCTTTTTGGTTCCAGGAAGAACCCTTTTTGTTTCCAGGAAGAACCCTCTTGGGTTCCATGTAAAACCCTCTGTGGAAAGGGTTCTACATGGAACTCAAAAGGCCTCTACATGGAACACAAAAGGGTTCTACCTGGAACCAAAAGCGTTTTTACCTGGAACCAGGGTTCTTCAAAGGTTTCGCCTATGGGGACAGCCAAATAACCCGTTTAGGTTCTAGATAGCACCTTTTTTTCATTTTTTTTTTGCTTTAGAGCAAGAAAACCATTGTTTCAACTAAAGTATATTACATAGATAAATTGTCTAAGAATAGCCTGAGTCAGTCAGCTGAGCCCAGCAGTACAGTACTTCCTGATAGCTCATGTTGCAGACAGTGTGGGTGGCTCCCTCCAGTAGAGTGGGGGATGTTACAGTGATGCCAGTGGTGCGCTGCAGGAAGACATGAGTGTAGAAGAAGGCAGAGAATGCCTGTGGAGAGGAAGATAAAACAGATTGCTCAATCAGCCCTTTGACATCAGAGCAATACCCAGAGGATTAGCCTGTCCAATTAATCTCATGAGGCTGTGGGATTTGTCTGCATGCGATGGCATACAGTCACATAGCCTATGAATGAAAACATAAAACCCTATTGTTCTGACCAAAAGTCAGCAAATAAATACTTGCTTGAAAGGAAATCAATCCATCTTATTGTTAAATAGCTTCTACCAAAGTACATACAGTGCATTCAGAAAGTATTCAGACACCTTCCCTTTTTCCACATTCTGTTACGTTACAGCCTTATTTTAAAATGAATTAAATAAAAAGATTCCTCATCAATATACACATAATACCCCATAATGACAAAGCAAAAACAGGTAATTTTTTTGGCAAATTTATTACAAACAAAAAACTGAAATTCCTTATTTACATAGGTATTCAGACCCTTTGCTATGAGACTCGGATTTGAGCACAGGTGCATCCTGTTTCCATTTATCATCCTTGTAATGTCCTGTGTGGTAAATTCAACTGATTGGACATGATTTGGAAAGGCACACACCTGTCTATAGAACGTCCAACAGTTGACAGTGCACGTCAGAGCAAAAACCAAGCCATGAATTGTCCATAAAGCTCCAAGACATCTAGGGAAGGGTACCAAAACATTTCTGCAGCATTGGAGGTTCCCAAAAACACAGTGGCCTCCATCATTCTTAAATGGAAGAAGCTTGGAACCACCAGGACACTTCCTAGAGCTGGCTGCCTGGCCAAACTGAGCAATCGGGGTAGAAGGGCCTTGGTCAGGGAGGTGACCAAGAACCCGATAGTCACTGTGACAGAGCTCCAGAGTTCCTCTGTGGAGATGGGAGAACCTTCCAGAAGGACAACCATCTCTGCAGCACTCCACCAATCAGGCTTTTACGGTTGAGTGGCCAGACGGAAGCCACTCCTTAGTAAAAGGCACATGACAGCCCACTTGGAGTTTGCCAAAATGCACCTAAAGTACTCTCAGACCATGAAAAACAAGATTCTCTGGTCTGATGAAACAAAGATTGAGCACTTTGGCCTGAATGCCAAGTATCACATCTGGAGGAAACCTGGCACCATCCTTACAGTGAAGCCTGGTGGTGGCAGCATCATGCTGTGGGGATGTTTTTCAGCGGCAGGGACTGGGAGACCAGTCAGGATCGAGGGAAAGATGAATGGAGCAAAGTACAGAGAGATCCTTGATAAAAACCTGCTCCAGAGCACTCAGGACCTCAGATTGGGGCGAAGGTTCACCTTCCAACAGGACAACAACCCTAAGCACACAGCCAAGACAACACAGAAGTGGATTCAGGACAAGTCTCTGACTGTCCTTCAGTGGCCCAGCCAGAGCCCGGACTTGAACCCAATTTAACATTTCTGGAGAGACCTGAAAATAGCTGTGCAGCGACACTCCCCATCCAACCTGACAGAGCTTGAGAGGATCTGCAGAGAAGAATGGGAGAAACTCCCCAATACAGGTGTGCCAAGCTTGTAGCGTCATACCCAAGAAGACTCGATGCTGTAATCGCTGCCAAAGGTGCTTCAACAAAGTATTAAGTAAAGGGTCTGAATACTTATGTAAATGTAATATTTAAGTTTTTATAAATGTGTAAACATTTATAAAAACCTGTTTTTGCTTTGTCATTATGTGGTATTGTGTGTAACATTTTTTAATCCATTTTAGAAATAGGCTGTAACGTTTTATGTATTTATATTTAATTAACTAGGCAAGTCAGTTAAGAACAGATTCTTATTTACAATGATGGCCTAACCCAGCCAAACCTGGGCCAATTGTGCGCTGCCCTATGGGACTCCCTGAGGGCAGCCAGATGTGATATGGCCTGGATTTGAACCAGGGACTGGTGCGCCATTCGGGAGCCCCCTGAACGTAACAAAATGTGGAAAAAGTCAAGGGGTCTGAATACTTTCCGACTGCATTGTAACTAAATACTAGGATACTGTGTACATTTGAAAGAACATGGGATCTATTCTAAGAAACAGTGAACCATAGATTGATCCTAAAGTGCGTTCCATGCAGGGGATCCTCCTCACCATGAAGCTGCCAGTGACGTTGGGCTGAAAGACTCCATCAAATGAGCACTTGGAGAAAGAGCACCTGTCAAAGGAGAATATCTTGGACACGTTGCCCAGGCAGTGCTGGTAATGCCCAGTTCCAATCACTGTCAGGGGGTCCTGGGGGCTGTAGGGAGTGGGCATTTGGTCTGCCGTGCATGGGGAGTCAAACACCATGTCCAACTTCATGGAGACATTGAAACCTGCTGGATAGCAGGGGTGTGATACATGGGGCCCAGCACCTTGAGTCTGAGACAGAGGAGACAAAAGACATACCTCTGTAGCCATATCCTCATGATAAATGGCTATAAGTTGCAGTGGAGGCTGCTGAGGGGAGGACGGCTCATAATAATGACTGGAACGGAGCAAATGGAATGGTATCAAATACATTGAAACCGTGTGTTTGATGTATTTGATACCATTCCACTGATTCCGCTCTAGCCATTACAACGAGACCGTTCACCCCAATTAAGGTACCACCAACCTCCTGTGATGTACAATATTTGAGCCTAACATTGATCTATGTTTTTACAATCATTGTGCACTTCGGTTTGTGTTGTACTCAATCATTATGTGTTTGTAATGCTACTGTGTTTTAGGAGAACGTTTGTTACCTTGACCAAGTGAGCCAGCAGTCTGCGTAAGACCTGGTCCCTGCCGTAGCACAGGAAGCTCTGTGTGTATAGGTGGTAGTCTCTACCGTAAAGATGCAGCTTCATGACGTTACTCTTGTCCTCCACCACGTCTGCGGTCTCAAAGGTAATCTGAGTGGAGGCGCCTCCGAAGTCCAGAGCACCCACTGTATCTCTGCCAGGACTAAGCCAATGCCCCACAAAGCCATACTAAGTGACAAAAGAAGGAATGAAAAGGAAATTCAATGACAGCCAGTTGGGCTTGAGAAACAATAAAAACAAACCAATGTTTCTTATTCATCAACATTGCCAACACTGCTTAACATGTATTCCTCAGTGGTCTTGAATGGCTCTGATGCTGACTCTGGAGCTTCACCTTGATAAAGTTCTCTAACAGATAGTTTACAGTGACCCAGCCATATGCCCCCTCCTCCTGTCCACTCAAGATGGTCGCCCCTCTGAAGTCGAAAGGATAAGTATGCAGCTTGCTGCCTACTTCATTTAGTATCTTCTCTGACTCTGTGGGGTTGGATATACTGTGGGAAAGAGAGAGGAAATAGACATTATTAGATCTGTTCCTATCAAAATGTGGTCATTATCCAACATACAGTAAGTATAAAGCCATTCATTAGTCATTCTAATGTGACACCTCAAATAATCCATGAATGGAAGATGCTATTGTACTGTGTATCTGATCTGAAAGTACATTTAATTCTGTGTTGCCCACTCACTTCAGAAGCCTCATACCCGCTGTGGCTCCCAGATACAATGGGGTGAGGTGGTGTCTGGATTTGGGGATGTCTTTCAAAGCCTGATCCAGACAGGGTTCCAGACTGCGTCCTGCACCCCCTCGCTCACCTGCATAGCTGGATACCCCTCCTCCTGGGTAGGTATACAACAGAAAAGAATAGAGTAGAATAGAATGGAAATCAGAAAATATATACCACAAAGTGCACATGACTTCTACCAATTTTGACTTACGCCTGACCTTTTTTCTTTCATGTAAGAGAACATGTATCTGAATGGATGGAATACAATTTCACAAGTGTTTCTATGGTAACCTGCTCAACTGAAACCAAACTTTAGTAATAGAGGAAGAAATGTAGAGGGCAAACAGCATTCATAGCATAAAAACAGGAACCTGACCAATCAGTTAAGAAACAAATACAAAAATAATTACTGTGAAAAACCACTTCTGTAATATGAATGTCTCTGACCGGTCATTCCTCATTCTTTTGGAGAAAAATGTAAATAGAAGTGAAAGTTTCCAGAACACTCAAACACTGGATGAGTGGCAGCCTTTCTGGCTCTGACACTACTGAATTAGAAATCTAGCCCTTACCCTAGGCATTTCATGTAGATTTGGAATGGATGGGTATGAGAAATATGGTAATAGCTCCACCTTTCCCTGAAATAGCGAGGTGGATATTGTGTGTAACATTAACATATGCAATCTCTTCAGTTTTAGTGGGTGTGTTAAGGGTTGATACCTAATAGTGTAGTAGCAAAAGCGCTCTTACCCTTGACATGGCACTCGCTGTGCTGAGTGACAATGCCAGTGCCATTTTGTTTATCAGCTGGCCACTTGTAGATGTACATGGCAGTGTGGGACGAGCCAGCATCCAGGACTACTCCATACTGAAACAGACAGAACGGTTGGAAAAGTCAGAGAAACAGGCTATTATGTAAATAAGCAATACACGTTTCAGAATTGACCTGGCAATACTACAATACTTACACCTGTTGACATTTCAGTGCTTTTATTTTTTATAGTTTTTTCCCCTGAAAGGTTCCCACAGCAAAGTCAAAGTATTGCTGACCAACATCTGGTCCTTCAAAATGTTTTTCTCATTAATACAGTATGGCCACAAAATGTCACCAAAGTAACTGATGAGGACAGAAAGAAAGAAAGGATAAAAGTAACCAAAATGGACAATAGAAAATTCGCTGAATAAAAGAGGCATGCCTATCTTTTGTTCTCTCTACATCTTTCGTTTTGGCCCTTTATTTTCTTGCCTTTCATCTCTTCTTTTTAGGCTTCCCTTTGAAGTTGGGCTTGATTTCAAAAGGTTTTCCATTGAATGCTCTGAGGTTGGGTTTATTAGGCAAGATACTGCATGTCAGAGGCAGATCTGCATTGCCAAATTGCAGAAATGCTGGTTTTACTAATCTCCGTGTTTCAGTGTCTGTCTGTCTCTGACATGTCTTCGTGCATAATGACTTGTTAAATTTAATCTTAAACTTTTTTACTCCACATTATGCACATCCATAGTATAAATAATATTGCATTTGTGGTTTATTGTATTGCCTTTGTAATGGGGAATATACATAACCGGTTCGGGATGCTTTAGAGAGCATTGTTTCTACAGATTCCAAGAATGAATCGTATTCTACTGAATGAAGCATAAAATACACTGAACAAAAATATAAACACAACATGTAAAGGGTTGGTCCCATGTTTCATGAGCTGAAATAAAATATCCCGAAATTTGTTTACAACCCTGTTAGTGAGCATTTCTGCTTTGCCAATATAATCCATCCACCTGACAGGTGTTGCATATCAAGAAGCTGATTAAACAGCATGATCATTACACAGGTGTACCTTATGCTGGTGGCTTTAAAATGCCACTCTAAAATGTGCAGTTTTGTTGTACAACACAATGCCACAGATGTCTCAAGTTAAGGGATCGTGCAATAGGCATGCTGACTGCAGGAATATCCAACAGAGCTGTTGCCAGATAGAGAAATTAACATTAAATTACCATAAGCCGCCTAAAATGTTGTTTTAGAGAATTTGGCAGTGCGTCCAATGGGCCTAACAACCGTAGACCACGTGTAACCACGCCAGCCCAGGACCTCCACATCTGGCTTCTTCACCTGCGGGATTGTCAGACCAGCCACCCAGACAGTTGATGAAATTGTGGGTTTGCACAACCAAAGAACTTCTGCACTAACTGTCAGAAATTGCCTCAGGGAAGCTCATCTGCATGCTTGTCGTCCTCACCATGGTCTATACCTGACTGCCGCTCGGCATCGTAACTGACTTCAGTGGGAAAATGCTCACCTTTGATGGCCACTGGTAAGCTGGAGAAGTGTGCTCTTCACAAATCAATCCCGGTTTCAACTGTACCGGGCAGATGGCAGACAGCGTGTATGGCGTAGTGTTGGAAAGCGGTTTGCTGATGTCAACGTTGTGAACAGAGTGCCTCGTGGTGATGGGGTTATGATATGGGCAGGCATAAGCTACGGACAACGAACAGAATTGCATTTCATCAATGGCAATTTCAATGCACAGATATACCGTAATGAGATCCTGAGGCCCATTGTCGTGCCATTCATTACTGCCATCACCTCATATTTCAACATGATAACGCACAGCCCCATGTCGCAAGGATCTGTATACAATTCCTGGAAACTGAAAATGTCCCAGTTCTTCCATAGCATGCATACTCATGAGACATATCACCCATTGAGCATGTTTGGGTGTGTATGGCATCCTGTTTCATGAAGGGTGCTCCAGTTCCCGTGTACGACAGCGTGTTCCAGTTCCCGCCAATATCCAGCAACTTCGCACAGCCATTCCAGAAGAATGGGACAACATTCCACAGGCCACAATTAACAGCCTGATCAACTCTATGTGAAGGACATGTGTCGAGCTGCATGAGGCAAATGGTGGTCACACCAGATACTTACTGGTCCACGCCCCTACTTTTTTTTTTAAGGAATCTGTGACCAACAGATGCATATATGTATTCCCAGTCATGTGAAATCCATAGATTAGGGCCTGTATATCAGTAAAATCTTAGAAATTGTTGCATGTTGCATTTATATTTTTGTTCAGTGTAAGTCTTCAAATGACAAACAATAGCTTGGATATGAATTGCAATTGTGAAGCACTAATGCAGAGCTCTGAACCCTGCGGCAATGCATGTCATCACCACTTTAGGAGTTCCACCTGCTCCTTTGTGTTAAGAGGGAAAGCAACATTAAACCCACATTCACCTCTAATAAGAACTTTGGAATAACAGTTGAATTGTATCTCTGGGTGGTTTCCCAGTGACCCCCAGGGTTGGGGAGTAACGGATTACATGTAATCCGTTAAATGTAAGGGATTACAAAAAAACTGTAACTGTAATCCGTTACCAGCAAACCGGGTGAAGCTGGTTAAGAGAATGCAAAGAGTGTGCAAAGCTGTCATCAAGGTAAAGGGTGGCTATTTTGAAGAATCTCAAATATAATTTGATAAACATATCACTTTTTGGGTTACTACATGTAACCTTTATTTAACTAGGGAAGTCAGTTAAGAACAAATTCTTATTTACAATGACGGCCTATCGGGGAACACTGCCTTGTTCCGGGGCAGAACGACAGATTTTTACCTTGTCAGCTCTGGGATTTGATCCAGCAACCTTGCAGTTACTGGCTCAATGCTCTAACCACTAGGCCACCTGCCACCCAAACAATGACTCCATATGTGTTACTTCATAATTTTGATGTCTTCACTATTAATCTACAATGTAGAAAATAGCAAAAATAAAGAAAAACCCTTGAATGAGTAGGTGCGTCCAAACCTTTGACTGGTACTGTACATTTTTGTCTTCTTCTAATACCTGTTAAGGGGAAAGTAATTTTAAAGTAACTGAATGTAATCAGATGACATTACTGAGTTTGGGTAATCTGAAAGTTTCATTACTGATTACAATTTTGGACAGGTAACTAGTAACTGTAACTGATTACGTTGAGAAAGTAACCTACCCAACCCTGGTGACCCCATAGTACAAAAACACCAATAATATTGTTTACAAATGTTATTATAGTAGGCTAAAAGCTATTATATCTTATGTTGTTAGCAAAAATATTCAAAATAGTCCTATGTTTTCCTAGCCTCTATTATCGCATGCCTTCATTACATTATAAACAAAATATTTTCCGTTTTTCAGTCCTACAAGCCAGCTGCAGGGCTATAGCCTATATACAACATTCTCTTTGTAACAGCTTGGCACCAGTAACCTGTGTAGTGATCAGTCTCTGCAATGATTAAGTAAGATTATATAATACTGTTATCACATCAGACCTAACGTTATTTTATGTCGTGAAATTATTGGCTAAACCACTCATCGACAAGTGTATGCAAATACGGTAAGTACTTTCATTCTCTCATCCGTAAACATGAGAAAAGGTAACGAACGTTATTACCATGAATTGTGGAGGTTCCCTCATGTCGTCAATCGGGATGACAACCAGTAGAATCCCTGCTATTCCCAGTAGCAGGAACACGGCCGGGGCTATGATTTGACAGTACTGGGTACTCATGAGGCTGCCCTGTCGCTTCTGACACAGAGACCGAAAAACGAGCCAGTTGCTGGTGCCACAGCCGGTGTCAGGAAAAATAAGAATAACAACGAACCCATGCATGAGGAAAGTGAAAGGCTTGTGTGGGAGAGTGCAGATGTGGGCTTGGCCAGATCCGTTGTCCTTTCAACACGTGCCCAGATAAATATTTGATTTTTTTTAATATTTGATTTTTTTCATGATGGACCCACAGCGGTGGTAAACACACCAGTGATAAAACCTGAATTTACTCTAGAGACGAGATTATTTGATTGAATGACAGTGTTGAGTAGGATGAAAGTACCAAATATAATTGTGTTTTGGATACTCACTCAGAGGGTAAGTAATAGGTATCCATTGAGAATGCAAATTAAAACAGGTTATAAAATGGCATGTCTAGCCCTGCAGCTAGTTGAAAGTGTACAGTAACCATCGCAACAAACTAAAACTCTAGTTAGAAATACAGTCAAATGTCAAACAAGGACTACAAGGCCTACCGTGTTCACAGTGAGTTGATGACATCATGTTGGTATTCACATTAGTCCTCATGTAACCTTTGTTCAGCTGAAGTGATAACATCAGAACCATGTCCTAAAGACCAGAAGAATGCTTTCTTTTTACCCATAAATGTTCCTTCAGTGGTTGGAAAACTCTTCTTCTTTTTGCCACCATTCACACCCCATTACTGTTTGCTCTCTAAGAGGCATTCAGGGGTAATCTTAAATGCAAGATGTCAGCCACATCTGAAATGATGGTGTAATGGTGCCCTGCAGTTGGTCTGAAGCTACAGATGTGTCCGTTGGTCATGATCGCCATTGAGCGAGAGTGAAGTCTGGAAGGACACACACACAACAACACCGTGCCGCCATTTTATATTTTGATCATATAAGCCTAAAGCAGGTCCACACACATTTAATAGAAACATGTTTCCTTTTAAATACCATTAGGAAGAGGACTATAAGTCACCCTCTTGTGGCACAATGTTGTCATCACAACTTCTTTGACAAATCAGGTAAAATTGTGATGAATAAGAATATGAAGCTAATTGACAGATTTTGATCGATGATGCAAAACTTCTACTCTTGATTGGTTAAAATGTTCTCTCTGTACTTGATATCTCTATTGGTCAGGTTTTGCTGCCCTGAAAGAGTGGAATAATTCCGTATCAAGATCAATATAAATGTTAGACTTTTGAAAAAGTGATGACCTTACATCTTTGTCATATGTATTATATTACTGTCTCTTTATTTAACTCCATTTGAAATGTTTATCTAATTTGAACCAGAGGAGGGTGCTACTCTCTCACAATTCTATGTGAGGCAACCTACAGGCATACCCTGGTCTATGCTTTGAGAAAATTACCCAACTCTGCTTAATTCAACCACAACTGAACCAGCAGTAACCTACATTCCATGTCTATCTTCTTCATTGGTGTCCATGCTTCTTTCAATAGCAGAGACCGTGAGACTAGCCATCCATCAATATAGCATGGCGACCTGGGTTAAAGGCAGCTGTCAGATCGATACAAATTAGGCCTATGATTCTGCTCATCTGCCTGCAGATGTCAAATGATTCATTTTCAAAGGAGATTGATTTTCAAGAGAGGAATAGAATGTCACACCTCCCAGGGAGTCAGTGACCTCAGGTTGTGTGTTTGCTGAGGTTTCATTTTGATGAAGAGGAGCTGTGCTTTCCAGTCTGTCTTCAAAGGCTGAATGAATGTGTGGTTAGATTGGCATAGGTAATCTATAACGTCATTTAAAACCAGTTTCAAAGTATATACAGTATGCTGTTTGATGTGTCCCAGAACGTCCAGCAGTACAACATAATTTATCCAAGCCTCCCCAATGCTTGCTCTCCAGTGTGGCCAAGACAGTGTGTGGTGTGGCGTTCATGCCGAACTTTAGATGACAATGGAGCTGGTAACATGTACTGGAGTTGGGCGAGGGGTGAGATGCACGGGTGTCTGATTGCCTGAACAGAGCAGGGGGGGAAACATAATATAAATGGTGTAGAGGTGAAGAGGTTAGGAACATAATTCTGAAATGCACAGATAAATCAGGAGTGTCCAGCCAGTCAGGCAAGGCCACTCCTCTCTCCTGCAGGGCCAGCTCTGGTCCAACCAAAAACACCTGATGTTTCCTCTCTAAGAACAACACTGTCACTGTTCCATCCCCCGGGCCTGGTACCGGGTCCCTAAGGACTTACATAGGCTGCTGCTGCACATTGGAAGACCAGGGCCCCGGGAGGGCATTCACACCTTGTTAAGATTTACAACTTGTGCATTTGTCAGTCCCAGTCCTCTATTGCCCCTGTGACTAAGGCAAGCTTATTGAAGTGACTTTCTCCCTGGAGCAGGGTGATGGAGAACGATGATCCCTTATGGATGTGAATAATACCGACAAGAATACAGCATATCGGCAAGGGACACAGGCAGACAAGATATACTATAAGAGAAAAAAATTCTGCCACCTGAAAAGTCATACGAAAAGACGGAAATTAATCAACCAAGTGTAAGAAATCATGTCTAGACTGTACAGTTTGCCAAGTAGAATACATTTAAGTAAAACACAAATAGACAGAGGTAGTCTTATCAACGATAACAACTACGTCATGTCATTACGCTGACACTTTTATGAATAGTCCCTTATAAGTGATGCATACAGTAAGACAGGGAGCAGAACTAATGGAGCTATTGCATACCACACTTGTCAAGCTATGGAATCTTTGGGACTTCTAGAGGGTTCATCACTAAAGTCTACTAATCCATCTATTGCATGCTGGAATTTTTTGTGAACAAGTCTTTCTATGTAAGGAACGTTCACGGTTTCCATGTAGGACATGTCAGTTGTGGCTTGCATGGATTGCTTCAATTTTGTTCAGAAATTCTTTCCCTTTTACCTGTACATGCAGCCTGGTCTCATAGACTAGACCTAACATAGTAAATGTAAATCCAGCACATTTAAATTAGCATGATATGTTACGTTTGGTATGGTTACATAAGACAGAAGGTTACTTGATGCAAAAACGAAAAGAGGGTGGATGTATAACACAAACGTCTAGCAACCCAAAGGTTGCATGTTTGAATCTCATCACAAACAACTTTAGCATTTAAGCAACTTTTCAACTACTTTTTAGATACTTTGCAACGACGTAGCTTGTTAGCTAACCCTTCCATAACGTTAACCCTTTTAGCTAACCCTTTAACCTAACTCCTAACCTTAACCAGCTAGCTAACGTTAGCATTAACCACCTAGCCACTTAGGGAAAGTGGGGGATACCTAGTCAGCTGTACAACTGAATGCCTTCAACTGAAATGTGTCTCCACATTTCAGTTGAAGGCATTCAACTGAAATGCAGAACCCCTCTGAATCAGAGCGGTGCAGGGGGGCTGCCTTAATCAGTGGGTTAAGCCTTGCTCAGGGGCAGAACGACAGATTTTCACCTTGTCAGCGCTGGGATTCGATCCAGCAACCTTTCATCCTTACTGGCCCAACACTCTAACCACTAGGCTACCTGCGTTAGCAGCAACAAATTGTAATTCGTAACATATCATACATTTAGCAAATTCCTAAAATATTGTACGTTTTGCAAATTCGTAACATACTGTATCATACGAATAGTAATTCGTAACATATCATACGAAATTGATAATAAGACATCCACAAATTAATAAATACCATTCTGGGAAAAAAAACACAGGAGGCTGCTGAGGAAAGGACAGCTCATAATAATGGCTGTAACGGAGCGAATGGAATGGCATCAAACACATGGAAACCATTTGTTGGATGTATTTTATACCATTCCACCAATTCCACTCCAACCATTACCACGAGACTATCCTCCCCAATTAAGATGCCACTCTCCATCATGAACAACTTTGGCATTTAGCTAACTACTTTGCAAAACCTAGCCTGTTAGCTAACCCTTTCCTGTCATGACTTCCGCCGATGTCAGTTCCTCTCCCTGTTCGTGCAGCGTTTGGCAGTCGATGTCACCGGTCTACTAGCCATCGCCGATCCACTTTTCATTTTCCATTTGTTTTGTCTGGTTTTCACACACACCTGGTTTTAATTTTTACTCTTTACTGTTGGGTATTTAACCCTCTGGTTCCCCCATGTCTGTGTGGGGAATTGTTTGCTGTATGTCGGTTACGCCGGGTTGTATGTTTCCACCTGTGCCTTTTTGTATAACCGTATTTGTGCGGTTTATTGTTACTGTTTGCTGCCTTGCTTGTTTTGGGCATTTGTTTTTTGAACGCGGTTGCGTTTCAGTATTTTGCCTAGTAAAGTACTTAGTCCACTCATCTCTGCTCTCCTGCGCCTGACTTCCTCACACCAGCTACACCCAAGGTTTGACAGAATTCCCCACCTTCATCATGGAGTCAGCAGGAGCAGGTGCCCCTGGTATTGGGGTTGAGGAGCGTGTCTGGGAGCACGCGGCGATGCTTCACCATCTCGGCGCCGCTATGGATTGCATGGTTTCTACCATGGACCGCTGGGAGAGACAGGGAGTTCCTCCAGCGCCTCCACCAGCACAACCAGGGTCTCCCATACTCACCCCCCCTTCACCCAGTCTCAGTGGGATTCGGCTCGCCCTTCCCCGGGAGTACGACGGGACGGCTGCACGCTGCCAGGGTTTCCTCCTACAGTTGGAGCTCTACCTGGCAACCGTCCACTCGGCTCCGTCGGGCCAGTGAGAAGGTGTCCTCCCTCGTCTCGTGCCTCTCAGGGAAAGCCCTGGAGTGGGCCAACGCCATGTGGGTAGAAGGAGATAAGGCGCTGGACCACTTAGAGGATTTCACCCGCCGTTTCTGGGCAGACCTCGACCACCCGCCCGAGGGTAGAGCGGCGGGTGAACGTCTTTTCCACCTGAGGCAAGGGACGAGGAGTGCACAGGAGTTCGCACTGGACTTCCGGACCCTGGCCGCCGGCGCGGGATGGAACGACAAGGCCCTGATCGACCACTACCATTGCAGTTTATGCGAGGACGTCCGTTGGGAGTTGGCCTGCAGGGACACCACCCTCACCTTCGACCAGCTGGTGGACCTGTCCATTCGGTTGGATAACCGGCTGTCTACCCACGGACATCCAGATCGGGGTATGTCGGTTCCATCCCCCAGCACCACCGCTCCGACGCCCATGGAGCTGGGAGGTGCTGCGCTCAGGGAGACCGGAGGAGGTTCCGTTCCATGCAACATCTGTGGCCGCAGAGGGCACACTGCCGGTCGGTGCTGGGGAGGTTCCTCTGGAAGTCGAAGCAGCAGGCAGGGCAACTCGCGTCACCCCAGAATAAACTCCTGGAATTAAAGTTAAGTTTGGATGACCCCTGTAATTACATTTGTTCATTTGGAGTAGATATCATTTCAGTGGTGTATCTGTAATTGAATAACTTACTCCACTCCATTCCTAAAGATTATATTTTTTTCACCATGCTCACCCAGAGCCCTCTGTTGCACACATGCTTTTGTACATTCATTTTCCGGAGTTTTCCCCGCATTCCCAGCATAAGGTGCTCGTAGATTCAGGCGCAGCTGGGAATTTCATTGACAGATCATTTGCTCTTAGTTTAGGGATCCCCATTGTTCCAGTGGATATGCCCTTCCCAGTTCACTCCCTAGACAGTCGACCAATAGGGTCAGGGTTGATTAGGGAGGCACCGCTCCCCTGGGCATGGTGATGCAAGAGGATCACAAGGAAAGAATCAGTCTCTTCCTTATTGATTCTCCTGCGTTTCCCGTGGTGCTGGGCCTACCCTGGTTAGCCTGTCATGACCCCACTATTTTGTGGCAACAGAGGGCTCTCACGGGGTGGTCACGAAAGTTTATCCGGGGTTTTGGTCAGGTAGCGACTCCCATTACCTCACTGCTGAAGGTGCGTTTGCAGTGGTCGGCTGAGGCAGACAGGGCTTTTGGTCACCTGAGGGCTCTGTTTATCTCGGCTCCCGTGCTGGCTCACCCGGATCCCTCTTTGGCGTTCATAGTGGAGGTGGACGCGTCCGAGGCTGGGATAGGAGCCGTGCTCTCTCAGCGCTCGGGTACGCCACCAAAGCTCCGCCCCTGTGCCTTCTTCTCGAAGAAGCTCAGCCCGGCAGAGCAAAACTATGACGTGGGGGACAGGGAGCTGTTGGCTGTCGTCAAGGCTTTGAAGGCGTTGAGTCATTGGCTTGAGGGGGCTAAACACCCTTTTCTCATCTGGACTGCCCACCGCAATCGGCGGCGAGGAGACTGAACCCTCGTCAGGCAAGGTGGGCCATGTTTTTCACCCGTTTTGTTTTCACCCTGTCCTACAGACCAGGCTCCCAGAACGCTAAGGCAGACGCACTGTCCCGGATGTATGACACATGAGCGGTCCATGGAGTTGGACGCGGACATCGAGCGGGCGCTACGTGCAGAGCCCACTCCTCTCCAGTGTCCAGATGGGCGTTTGTATGTTCCGTCTGCTGTCCGCGACCGGCTGATCTATTGGGCCCACACGTCACCCTCCTCTGGTCATCCGGGCATCGGTCGGACGGTGCTCTGTCTTAGTGGGAAGTACTGGTGGCCCACTTTGGCTAAGAACATGAAGGTTTATGTTTCCTCCAGCTCGGTGTGCGCCCAGTGCAAGGCTCCTAGGCATCTGCCCAGAGTGAAGTTACTGTTTGCTGCCTTGCTTGTGTTGGGCATTTGTTTTTGGAACGCGGTTGCGTTTCACTATTAAAAGTGCTTAGTAAAGTGCTTAGTCCACTCATCTCTGCTCTCCTGCGCCTGACTTCCTCACACCAGCTACACCCAAGGTTTGACATTTCCCTAACTCTTTTAGCTAACCCTTCCCCTAACCCTTTAACCGAACTCCTAACCTTAACCCTAACCAGCTAGCTAACATTAGCATTAGCCACCTAGTCACTTAGCTAACCACAACAAATTGGAACTCGTAACATATTATAAGTTTAACAAATTCATGCCATATTGTAGGTTTAGCTAATTCTTAACATATCATACGAATTGTAATTATTAACATATCATGCGAAATGGATAATGGACTCCCACAAATTAATACATACAATACGAAACGTGACCACAGGAGGTTGCTGAGGGGTGGACCACTCATAATAATGTCTGGAACGGCAAAAATGGAATACATCCAACACATGGTTTCCATGTGTTGGATGTATTTGATACCATTATACTCCAGCCATTACCACAAGAATATCCTCCCGAAATTAAGATGCCACCAACCTCCTATGAACGTAACATATGTGTCTCGGATAAAAAAAATTATAATAATAATCTGAGACCAGGTTGGTACATGATAGGCTGTTGTAAATTGCATGAAGGAATGCCTATTCAGGTGATTAAAGGAGCAGAAAGCAGATTACATTTTAGAGTTTAGAGTGTGAAGACTGACTTCTTGAGCAGAAAAAAAAAGTAAAACCCCAGCCATATAGATGAAAGTATGAGCCTAAAACACATACTGCATCTTTAATCCTCCAGCACATGGGCATCCTTTTACATGTTCTACTGTTATTTGTGTCGACCAATTCATCACACAAATAGAGCAGTTTGGAACGGTATCTTGCTCTGGGGTCTAAATTGCGACCATTTTGGTCCCATATGCTCCTAGATATTTTGCTGTGCGAACTGACATTTTATTTTGGAAGCACCAGTGCGACCAGGAAAAAAAATCACCAAGGTAATAATTGTTGTAATGATAGGCTTCACTGTGCAGTTGTTTCCGCGAGTGTCCTAAAGAATTAAGTGAGCGCAGATTCGTTCAATCAAAAGCCTAGATTTTAAAGAATGCATTAGTGATTTGTATTACTTGCAACTTTCTGAAGACGTAATGACATGGGAATGCCTCGGTCTACCACTTTGTGTAGCAAGTTAGTGATGCCGTAACACTCATGTCTGAAGGCTTTCTCATAAAACATGACAAATTAAATGTTAACTGCAAAGTAGGCTTACCTGGCTGAATGATATGATATCATAATGACTTGTATCAATCGGGTCGTATTTTGTTTAGCAAACTCTGCTATTGTACAGAAACACCACCAGCCAAACACCAGTCTCTTGAATTGCTCAATTGAAATTACTACACACTCCAAAATATATATATATTTTTTCCCCCAGACCTCAAAAGTGGTCTCCTGATGTGGTTTAACATCCACTTTTGTTGTTTTCTATTCAGAAAGTGTCATTTTAGAAGTGAAAACCTGGAGGAAATCTGAAACCTGGATAATTTGTTTTTGTGTGTGTGTTTTTTTGTGTTGTTATGGTGAATACATGTATTGGCTGGAAAGAATTCTGAGTGGCTGGTAGATTTTTACATCTACCTGCCACAGTGGCTGCTGGACCAAAAACGTCGTTCTTTAGGCCCTATTCATAAACCATGTCGTGGGTCATTCAAAACCACTCACAGGCATGTGTTTACACATTGTTCAGTCATGTTACCCCATTAGCAAACTACCTAGCGAAAAACCTGGTTACTTTATCAAATCAAATTCTATTGCTGACATACACATGGTTAGCAGATGTTATTGCGAGTGTAGCAAAATGCTTGTGCTTCAACTTCCGTCAGTGCAGCAATATCTAACAAGTAATATCTAACAATTCCACAACAAATACCTAATACACACAAATCTAAGTAAGGGATGGAATAAGAATACATGAATATAAGTATATGGATGAGCAATGCCAGAGCGGCATAGATAGTATAGAATACAGTATATACATATGAGATGAGTAATGCAAGATATGTAAACATTATTAAAGTGACTAGAGTTCCATGTATTAAGTAGCTAATGATTTCAAAGCTGTATGTAGGCAGCAGCCTCTCTGTGCTAGTGATGTTTTTTTAACAGTCTGATGGCCTTGAGATAGAAGCTGTTTTTCACTCTCGGTCCCAGCTTTGATGCACCTGTACTGACCTCGCCTTCTGGATGGTGGCGGGGTGAACAGGCAATGGCTCGGGTGGTTGTTGTCCTTGATTATATTTTTGGCCTTCCTGTTACACCGGGTGCTCTAGGTGTCCTGGAGGGCAGGTAGTTTGCCCCCGGTGATTTGTTGTGCAGATCGCACCACCCTCTGGAGAGCCCTGCAGTTGTGGGCGGTGCAATTGTCGTACCAGGCGGTGATGCAGCCCGACAGGATTCTCTCAATTGTGCATCTGTAAAGGTTTGTGAGGGTTTAAGGTGACAAGCCAAATTTCTTCAGCCTCCTGAGGTTTTAGAACACCTACTCATTCAAGGATATTTCTTTATTTTTACTATGTTCTACATTGTAGAATAATAGTGAAGACACCAAAACTATGAAATAACAGCCACCCTTCGCCTTCATGACAGCTCTGCACACTCTTGTAATTCTCTCAACCAGCTTCACCTGGAATGCTTTTCCAACAATCTTGGAGGAGTTCCCACATATGCTGAGCACTTGTTGGCTGCTTTTCCTTCACTTTGCAGTCTGACTCATCCCAAAACATTTAAATTTGGTTGAGGTCGGGGGATTGTGGAGGCCAGGTCATCTGATACAGCACTCCATCACTCTCCTTCTTGGTAAAATAGCCCTTACACAGCCTGGAGGTGTGTTGAGTCATTGTCCTGTTGAAAAACAAATGATAGTCCCACTAAGCGCAAACCAGATGGGATGGCGTATCGCTGCAGAATGCTGTGGTAGCCATGCTGATTAAGTGTCCCTTGAATTCTAATATATCACAGACAGTGTCATCAGCAAAGTACCCCCACACCATGACACTTCCTCCTCCATGCTTTACGGTGGGAAATACAAATGCGGAGACCATCCGTTCACCCACACCGCGTCTCACAAAGACACGGCGGTTGGAACCAAAAATCTCAAATTTGGACTCCAGACCAAAGGACAGATTTCAACCGGTCTAATGTCCATTCAAGTCACTTATTCTTATTGGTGTCCTTTAGTAGTGGTTTCTTTGCAGCAATTTGACCATGAAGGCCTGATTCACAGTCTCCTCTGAACAGTTGATGTTGACATGTGGCTGTTACTTGAACTCTGAAGCATTTATTTGGGCTGCAATTTCTGAGGCTGGTAACTCTAATGAACTCATCCTCTGCAGCAAGAGGTAACTCTGGGTCTTCCATTCCTGTGGCAGTCCTTATGAGAGCCAGTTTCATCATAGCGCTTGATGGTTTTTGCGACTGCACTTGAAGAAACTTTCAAAGTTCTTCAAATTTTCCGTATTGACTGACCTTCATGTCTTAAAGTAATGATGGACTGTCGTTTCTCTTTGCATATTTGAGCTGTTCTTGACATAATATGGACTTGGTCTTTTACCAAATAGGGCCATCTTCTGTATACCCCCCTACCTTGTCACAACACAACTGATTGGCTCAAACACATTAATTCCACAAATTAACTATTAACAAGGCACACCTGTTATTTGAAATGCATTCCAGGTGACTACCCCATGAATCTGGTTGAGAGAATGCCAAGCGTGTGCAAAGCTGTCATCAAGGCAATGGGTGGCTATTTGAAGAATCTGAAATATAAAATCTATTTTGTTTTTTAACACTTTTTTGGTTACTACAAGATTCCATATCTGTTATTTCATAGTTTTGATGTCTTCACTATTATTCTACAATGTAGAAATAAAAAAAACCTTGAATGAGTAGGTGTTCTTAAACTTTTGACCGGTAGTGTATGCAGAGGAACTTAAACCTTTCTACCTTCTCCACTGCTGTCCCGTCAATGTGGATAGCTCCCTCTGCTGTTTCCTGAAGTCCACGATCATCTCCTTTGTTTGTTGACATTGAGTGTGAGGTTATTTTCCCGACACCACACTCCGAGGGCCCTCACCTCCTCTCTGTAGGCCGTCTCGTCGTTGTTGGTAATCAAGCCTACCACTGTAGTGTCGTCTGCAAACTTAATGATTGAGTTGGAGGCGTGCATGGCCACGCAGTCATGGGTGAACAGGGAGTACAGGAGAGGGCTGAGAACGCACCCTTGTGGGGCCCCAGTGTTGAGGATCAGTGGGGTGGAGATGTTATTTCCTACACTCACCACCTGGGGGCGGCCCGTCAGAAAGTCCAGGACCCAGTTGCACAGGGCATGGTCGAGACCCAGGGTCTCCAGCTTAATGACGAGTTTGGAGGGTACTATGGTGTTGAATGCTGAGCTGTAATCTATGAACAGCATTCTTACATAGGTATTCCTCTTGTCCAGATGGGTTAGGGCAGTGTGCAGTGTGATTGCGATTGCGTCGTCTGTGGACCTATTGGGGCGGTAAGCAAATTGGAGTGGGTCTAGGGTGTCAGGTAGGGTGCAGGTGATATGATCCTTGACAAGTCTCTCTAAGCACTTCGTGATGACGAAAGTGAGTGCAAGTGAGTGATAGTCGTTTAGCTCTGTTGCCTTAGCTTTCTTGGGAACAGGAACAAATATTAGCTTCTAGAGCACAACATGTGCTTTGAAAGTAGCAAAAATCCATATACAGTACCTTCAGAAAGTATTCACCCCCCTTGACCTTTTCCAAATTTTGTGTTACAGCCTGAATTTAAAATGTTATTAAATTGCGATTTTGTGTCACTAGCCTACACACAATACCCCATGTCAAAGTAGAATTATGTTTTTAGAAGATTTTACAGATTAATAAAAAAATGAAAAGCTGAAATGTCTTGAGTCAATAAGTATTCAACCCCTTTGTTATGGCAAACCTAAATAAGTTCAAGAGTAAACATTTCCTTAGTTAACAAGTCACATAATAAGTTGCATGGACTCACTCTGTGTACTATAATAGTGTTTAACATGATTTTGAATGATTACCTTGTCTCTGTACCCCACACATACAATTAGCTGTAAGGTCCCTCAGTCGAGCAGTGAATTACAAACAGATTCAACCACAATGACTAGGGAGGTTTTTCAATGCATCGCAATGAAGGCCACCTATTGGTAGATGGGTAAAACAAACAAAAAAGCAGACATTGAACGTCCCTTGAGCATGGTGAAGTTATTAATTACACTTTCGATGGTTTATCAATACACCCAGTCACTACAAAGATACAGGCCTCCTTCCTAACTCAGTTGCCAGAGTGGAAGGAAACCGCTCAGGGATTTTACCATGAGGCCAATGGTGACTTTAAAACTGTTACAGAATTGATAGGAGAAAACTGAGGATGGATCAACAACATTGTAGTTACTCCACAATAGTAACCTAAATTACAGAATGGAAATAAGGATGCCTGTACAGAATACAAATATTCCGAAACATGCATCCTGTTTGCAATAAGGCACTAAAGTAAAACTGCAAAACATTTGCCAATGAAAGGAACCTTATGTCCTGAATACAAAGTGTCATGCTTTGGGCAAATCCAACACAACATATCACTGAGTACTACTTCATATTTTCAAGCATGAGGGTGGCTGCATCATGTTATGGATATGCTTGTCATCGGCAAGGACTAGGGAGTTTATAGGGGGGATAAAAAATAAATAGAATAGAGCTAAAGACTGTTTCAGTTTGCTTTCCAGCAGACACTGGGAGACAAATGTACCTTTCAGCAGGCCAATAACCTAAAACACAAGGCAAAATATACACTGAAGTTGCTTACCAAGACGACATTGAATGTTCCTGAGTGGCCTAGTTACAGTTTTGACTTAAATCGTCTTGAAAATCTATGGCAAGACTAGAAAATGGCTGTCTAGCAATGGTCAACAACCGACTTGACAGAGCTAGAATAATCTTTTAAATATGAATGTGCAAATATTGTACAATCCAGGTATGCAAAGGTCTTAGAGACTTACCCAGAACGACTCACAAATGTAATCGCTGCCAAAGGTGATTCTAACATGTATTGACTCAGGGGTATGACATGTTTTCACTTTGTCATTATGGGGTATTGTGTGTAGATGGTTGAGATAAAAATAAATGTAATACATTTTGAATTCAGGCTGTAACACAACAAAATGTGGAATAAGTCAGGGGGTATGAATACTTTCTGAAGGCACTGTAGGCCCATTATGCTATATTTCTATCAATGATAATAATACAAATTTTCTGGTGTTCCTAGATTTTATGGTGTGCTTCTAACTGTTTTAAATTGAGAGCACCAGTGCTACCAATGAAAAATGTGAATTTCGAGTCCTGATCCTGGTCAAATTGGCCTCAGTAAAAAGAAAGTCTTTGAGACAGCATGACTGAAGGATTTTGAGGTGCTCCAGACTGGACAAGCCAACAGGATCAGGTTTCCCTGCGCTTGTTCTGGGAATGGAAGGCAAAAATTCCTGCTGCGTAAGCTATAAGAAATCACTATAATTTAGGTAATTGTTTTTTCTTTTCTTTTGACATGGAAAGCAGGAGATGTTGGGGGGTAAGACAGGGGAGGGGAGCATACCTGAAACAGTGTTGTACCACCTTTCAATATGAATGACTTTTCCTGTGGGCTCTGAGTTAGGGATTAAACCTTTTGAGCACACCTACTTTGTAGAACCTGAATGTGAAGTAAAAGAAGCTATTGTTTGGGCATCGCTCACCCTCAGGGTCCTCACAGCTACCGGGCTTCCCAGCCACCTCACACACTCTCTCAGCCTGAACTGGCAATTAGCCGTCCAAATCAAACCCGGCGGTCAGGACTAATTGTTTGTAACAGGTCTTTGTAAAAGGCCATGCTGTTTCCCATTCAGGTCAACTCTCCGGCTCCTTGTGTGTCAGATTGGGAGAGCATCGTTCCACCCGGGAGATAAACCCATTTTTTTATGCCCCAAAGTAGACTTAGTTTTCACCTTCCTTTCACGGTTCAGGTGCACTTGTGTATTGAGGCATTTAGAATCTGTGGTGGGAGGGTTGGGTGAGGGATACAGTACCTCACAGGATGTCAATTATTGGCGGCTTCCTCCTTTGTTGGACTTTGTGCAAAAGGGTGTGGATTTGTGGGTTTGAAAAAAGAATCCTGTATTCTTCTGTGTTCCTGACTCTGAAAACTGTTGAGACTTGAAATACATGTTTTCCACAAAGTCATATATTTGTCAATGTTTGATCAAAAGTACTGTATGCAAATGTTGGTTCTTTGTAATTTTGTCAAATAAGTTCTTTCAAGTAGTGTCTGTCCCACTTTCAAGCCCAGGCTTTATAGGCTCTGCATGGAATTGTAATTTCAAGCCATGGTTTCCACACTATCTGCCTATAGGTAACATGATATGTTTTACATTCAACAACTGACACTTTTCAGACAGTGTAAACAGAAAGGTCTTATAGAGCTGTCTGTTGAATACATGATCAGTGCAACTGTACTTTAGCTGGAAGAATGATTCTCTTGTCGAAATTGCATTACTCACTGTTCATGATGTCTTGACAAAGTCACTTGTCACTTGTCACTATTCTACTAAAGAATGTTTAAAATAATTCGACTGACGTATGTTTTTAGCCCTAAGATTTACATTTTAAAACGTTCTTAATCATCATTTTGGTAGTATGTCGGTATGCATATTCATATTCATCTGTATGATTTTTCACTGTCTCTCTTTGATAATAAATGATGCAGTTGTCATATCCAGACTAAAATAATTGTTTTACTTTTGAATGCCATTTAACTAAACATGTGTTATGGAGGGGTGGACATTTATCATAGCTCATCCGTGGCTGAAAATGTGTCAAAGTGATAGCTAGTGTAAAGACAAACATTGCTAGGGCGGGTCCCTGTGTCCCATTTCAAATGGCTGTCTGCAGCTTGTCTAAGAAAGTGCCCCTCAGATCAGCTTCTGGTTTAATTGGAGTGTGACAGGGTACACTGGGAACTATGGGGGGCCCAGTGATGGGCAGGCAGAGTTTCCCCCTGCTGTGGACCCCTCTGTCCGCAGCTCAATCTGACAGCCCCGGGGGACAGAGGGAGTGGTGAGGGAGACATTTTCTCTGGAATGTTAGAAGCTATCAGAACTGACATGTAACCATAGCCATTCTCAAATCTCTGGCTTTATCTCTGTGCCTGTTGACTAGTCGTCCTGCATCTGTTGATATGTACCATCTGAACCCCGGCAGGACCTTGGAAAGAGGTGCCTCTCTCTGCACCTACCCTGTTACTTTAACAAGAGGAAAAGATGGTTAGCTGTCTGTCACGTTAACAGAATGGTCCACTAGGCCCCTCTGTAGTCATTATGGTGGCCTACGTGCACATTCTTCTTTGGTTGGTTGATTGTAATGACATGGTGTTATAGGAAAAGGATCTTTTCATTTTATTATTGATAAAGGATGATCTCTAATAGGGGAACCGGAACATGATTCATGGTTTTTAATGGCTCTATTTTAATGGTTTCTGTTGAGACAGGAATTTCTATCATCTTAGTCATATAAAAAGGTCCATTTAATTAGTATTCTCATCTACGGTAGATGGTATGGATACTAAGAATCTACTGTTTATTTTCATGTAGTACAGATGCAGAATGTTCATTTGAGCCGTTTTGCTACAGCAGTAAAGTCTTCCTGCAGCAACAGGAAATGTGAATAATTATGTGGATTATAATGAATGGACATTTTTGTAGGGATTGATGCATTTTTCATAAGAGAAAATCAAGTAAGACATTTCAAAAGGGGAAATTACAAACTTCAGAAGCCTTTTAAAACCTCAAATACACTACAAGTTTTAAATTTCCTGCATTACAAAAAAGTTATCCGGCAACAGGGAGATCAAATTAAGATCCTACATCTGTAGTTCTACTTTCCATTGTTCATTATTCTTCACACATCACTTTCAAAATCAAAGCACAGTACATGGACAGTGATTCAACACAGGGATGCAAAACTCCAGTGACAATAGTCTTAATGAACTAAGAACTCTGAGATTCATTGATGGTATTCTGTGTCTATTTTTGATGTGAAAGCAACCTCTGTGTTCCCAGCTTACGTGAGCGGTCCGTCCTGTAGTGACTTGCTGGGAGAGAGGGCCTCTATGCTGGTTTGTGCAGGTGAGTGGAAAGAGGAGCTGCACTTGTGTTTTTGTAAAGAGTTTAAGTGCTGCCTTTGGAAGTGTCCTGTTACGCTGCTCCCTCTGTGACCCTCTGACCCTCCCCCTGCATCAAAGATAAGCCAATTACCTCCATTACTTTAGTGTGGCATTGTCAATGGAATCGTAAGCTATTGATTTGCTCTGCCTTCTGAGATCTGTATCTAAGCAGCAGACCATTTGAATGATTTTTTATAAACCCCTGATATAAAATGTTGTTTAATGTAATTTATTTTTCTGTCATGACTGTTAACCTCAACTGCCCCGGTTTGGGTAAAGACTTGTACAGAATTTGTATTCCCTCACTTCCAATGCAGAAATCCCAATGATGAGCAACAATGAGCTTGACTATAAAAGTAAATTAAACTTTTACTAATAAGGTTGACACTGTCGCCTTTACACATGAAAGGACACACCTGCACCACCACACACACACACACACACACACTCCCCCAACACAATCTCTGGCAGCGGCCTTCACAAGGCCATGTGTCAGAGACCTTCACAAGGCCATGTGTCAGAGACCTTCACAAGGCCATGTGTCAGAGACCTTCACAAGGCCATGTATCAGAGACCTTCACAAGGCCATGTGTCAGAGACCTTCACAAGGCCATGTGTCACCAGTCAGGGGAAGCATGCCTGCCCTGGGTTCAGAGATGCAGTGTTAGATTGGATGTGAAGAGGCCTTTGAGAGGGACATGGGGCTCAGAGTAAAGAGATGTGAGGAGAGATTGACGGGGGTCAACGGCAGCCCTCTCAGAGGTCACAGGCAGGTAAGACAGCATGGCTGACCGAGGACAGCTTGGTTCTCACAGCAGTGACTGGTGGGTTGACATACAACTCACAGTAGTGTGTGAGCCCCCTGCATGCGACCTCTAGACAGGGATATCTCAGGGGTCAGTCTCAGATATGGTCTGATTTTCTCAGCTATTGTGACATTAAACTGCTTCAACTCAGCGGGCGAAGCTGGTGAAATAATGTCGTTACAACCAGTTTACGACTAGAAGTGTCTGGCTGTAATGACACCATTTCAACACGTTTTGCCTGTTGGGAAGAGATGATTGGGGGTGATGAGTTAGGAGATAATGAGGGGATGTTGCTCATTGAACACACTGACAATTATTTGACGTAGAAAGGCTTTTCAAAAGCTTCAAAGCATATCCATAAAATAAGTGTCACCAGCCCCATCATCCCGATGATGCAAAACGCATCATATGATGATGTAGCGGTGACATTTTGCTTCTTGAAAGTCCAATATCTTGAAAACCTAACTGCTGGCATGCAAAACATTTTGGGACTGTATAAACAGTGGACTAATGAAACAAATACCAAAATATAGTGGATTTTAAGTCTACTGCCTTTAAGTCTACTTCCTAGAGTCACAACAACAGAGAGAGAATAGCCTTAAACTCCTGTGGCAACTGAGTCATGGAAGTGTGACTGAAATACCAGGCATGCCGTTTTGTCACAGCCTGGTTTGGGCGTCGCCAGTCAGGGAGTTGTAGGGCACCACTTGTCCTGCCGGTGGGGGTGGGCCCGGGGTGAGAGAAAATAGAAAATGGAAAATTCCTGTGTGAAGTGCAGTCGCTGGTGATCAGGTGTGAACTGCAGAGCAGAGATCAGAGGACTGAGGGGTGGAGGGAGCAGACAGCTGCTCCAGACCCAGTCAGCCCTCCACCACTCTACACACCAGCTGGGGTTGGGGCCCACAGTCACGCAGCTACTGGAGGGCAAGGGGCAAGGGGAGGCAAGGCAGCCGATGAAAAAAGGCAAGGCAGGGAACCTCAGTCATCCGCCTACACTTGCACATTCATATTTGCAGAATGTGAGGTTTTGAATATGTCTGATAAATGAATGAAGTGATTTTCGTTAGTAAAAAGCAAGTTCGCGACGTCATACTACTTGTTCATGAACCATCATAGCGTGCTCCACATAAAAATGCATCAGCATGATTGTCTATCTGCAAGTGTCAAACAAAGTTGTTGAGACCAGTGGATGCTGCTGAGGGGAGGACGACTCATAACAATGGCTGGAACGGAGCAAATGGAATGCCATCAAACGTTTGATGTATTTGATACCATTCTACCAACTCCGCTCCAGCCATTCCCACGAGCCCGTTCTCCCCAATTAAGGTTGAGACACACAACATTTTATGTGCAATCACTTCCTGTTGACTGACAGCTTGTTAAACTGTATCCAGGGGTAGAATATTCAACACTCCCCCCATGATATTTGGCTCCCGCTGTTTGGAATGTATCAACAAATCATGATGTCAAAAAAGCAGATGCATATTTTGCTTGGTTGTTTCACATTTATCATTTGCACAACGTACAACAACCAGTAATGTAAAGGAGGACCTATAACTCAGAATCTACATAATCTATATTTTGCACACAATTTTGTGTATGGAATGTTTATTAGCACTATCTCAACATTAAAATGTACAATATTAAATTATATGTTGTTGCTGAGTGGCTCGAGCAGGGTTGCACAGCTCAGGTCCTCAAGGGCTATTGCTGGTGTCAGCTGACTTGATTGCCAGGGCCTTATTTACACCTAGGCAACCAGGTGTGTGTATTACAGTCAAATAGTGACAAAGTTGATCAATTAGTGGCAGTTTATTAATTGTATTATCAGCAGTCGATCCTTCTCCCTCTCCATGATGAAATATTTTCATCATAATTGGATGTGCACAAAAAGGATGGTTTATTTTAAAACAGCATTTCTGTTAAAATATTTAACTGCTAAAGGAATCAACTACCTGCTAAATGTGTACTAGTATGAGCATACTATCCCTCTGCTACAAAAAGACTGGGGGTGAATTTCAAAAGAATCCTTCTTCTAAAAATCCTAAGGGAATATACTCAGTAATTCATTGTTTTGATTACAAGGCCCAGTGACATCAGTGACATATGTCTGAAGCTGTTGCTGTTAACTGATGAGAGAATAAATAAAAAAATGCCAAACAGTGAGTTCTTGAAACGCAAAACCAGTAAAATACAGTATAATGGCTTAATGTGTCCTCGGGGAGCAGGAGGTCACATGTTTCTGGATGCATAACCAATTTCTAATAAATGGCTATTTTTCCTAGTGCCAGTGTTCCAAGGTCACATTGTTTGCATGCTTTTTTTGTTGCTGCAGTCTCTCATCTCCAACGACTGTTTTCTCACTGAGACGTGATATGTGAGCAGTCCTAGATTTGCTCTGCTGAGCCCCCAAAAATCTGTTGAATAATACATTTAATCATTTAGATTTTGAATGACTCATGGTTTCCCTGAGTTTCCCAAAAGATCCATAAATACTGTCCGTGAACGAGGGACAACCGCAAAGCATCTCCATAAAAATTTATGCAATTTTCATACAGGGACTTCAAGGTTCTCTCTTGTGTTGACAATAACTTGATCAAATTTAACAATATATTTTTTTCTAAATGTTGGACCCAGAGGTGGCATCACAGGTTCAACAGTGGTAAGATAAAATTTGTCTGTGTCTTTTCTGGGGCCTGGAGTTTTTCTTGATCTCATGACCTGATCAGGTACAATTCTGGGGCCATGAGAATATATTATTATTATTATAGATAGCTTGGCTTTTCATCTGTGCTATGACTATGAGCATGCGCAGACCAGCTGGCTGGTGTGTTTACGGACATATTCAATCAATCCCTATCCCAGTCTGCTGTTCCCACATGCTTCAAGAGGGTCACCATTGTTCCTGTTCCCAAGAAAGCTAAGATAACTGAGCTAAACGACGACGGCTAAATCGCCCCGTAGCACTCACTTCCGTCATCATGAAGTGCTTAGAGAGACTAGTCAAGGATCACATCACCTCCACCCTACCTGACACCCTAGACCCACTCCAATTTGCTTACCGCCCCAATAGGTCCACAGACGACGCAATCGCAATCACACTGCACACTGCCCTAATCCATCTGGACAAGAGGAATACCTATGTAAGAATGCTGTTCATAGATTACAGCTCAGCATTCAACACCATAGTACCCTCCAAACTCGTCATTAAGCTGGAGACCCTGGGTCTCGACCCCGCCCTGTGCAACTGGGTCCTGGACTTTCTGACGAGCCGCCCCCAGGTGGTGAGGGTAGGAAACAACATCTCCACCCCACTGATCCTCAACACTGGGGCCCCACAAGGGTGCGTTCTCAGCCCTCTCCTGTACTCCCTGTTCACCCATGACTGCGTGGCCATGCACGCCTCCAACTCAATTATCAAGTTTGCAGAAGACACTACAGTGGTAGGCTTGATTACCAACAATGACGAGACGGCCTACAGGGAGGAGGTGAGGGCACTCGGAGTGTGGTGTCGGGAAAATAACCTCACACTCAACGTCAACAAAACAAAGGAGATGATCGTGGACTTCAGGAAACAGCAGAGGGAGCACCCCCCCTATCCACATCGACGGGACAGTAGTGGAGAAGGTGGAAAGTTTTAAGTTCCTCAGCATACATAACGGACAAACTGAAATGGTCCACCCACACAGACAGCGTGGTGAAGAAGGCGCAACAGCGCCCCTTCAACCTCAGGAGGCTGAAGAAATTTGGCTTGTCACCAAAAACACTCACAAACTTTTACAGATGCACAATCGAGAGCATCCTGTCGGGCTGTATCACCGCCTGGTACGGCAACTGCTCCGCCTACAACCGTAAGGCTCTCCAGAGGGTAGTGAGGTCTGCACAACGCATCACCGGGGGCAAACTACCTGCCCTCCAGGACACCTACACCACCCGATGTCACAGGAAGGCCAAAAAGATCATCAAGGACAACAACCACCCAAGCCACTTCCTGTTCACTCCGCTATCATCCAGAAGGCGAGGTCAGTACAGGTGCATCAAAGCTGGGACCGAGAGACTGAAAAACAGCTTCTATCTCAAGGCCATCCGACTGTTAAACAGCCATCACTAACGTTGAGTGCCTGCTGCCAACATACCGACTCAAGTGTCTAGCCACTTTAATAATAAAAAATTGGATGTAATATATGTATCACTAGTCACTTTAAACAATGCCACTTTATATAATGTTTACATACCCTACATTACTCATCTCATATGTATATACTGTACTCTATATCATCTACTGCATCTTGCCTATGCCGTTCGGCCATCGCTCATCCATATATTTATATGTACATATTCTTATTCATTCCTTTAAACTTGTGTGTATAAGGTAGTTGTTGTGAAATTGTTAGATTATTTGTTAGATATTACTGCACAAGCATTTCGCTACACTCGCATTAACATCTGCTAACCATGTGTATGTGACCAATAAAATTTGATTTGATTTGATTTATAGGGCTGGGGGTTTTCTTGTCGGGTCATGTGAATTGGAAACTTTCCTGGCCTGGTGGATCAAACCCTTTCAAACTATCACAAACCTTGATATTATTCATTCTGAGCCAGAGACAACAACTTCAATGGACAAGTATACTCTGTAGTTTAGTGAACTACTGTCAAGCGGTGGGTGTAGCTGGTGTAGGTTGTCAGGCGCAGGAGAGCAGAGATGAGTGTACTAAGTACTTTACTGAGACAAAAGTACAACATACAATACAAAAATACCGGCTGCACAAAAGCACGGGTGAAAACATATAAACCCGGCGTAAACCGGCATGCCGTACAAACAATTCCCCACACAGACATGGGGGGAAACAGAGGGTTAAATAATCAACAATAATGAGGGCAAATGAAAACCAGGTGTGTAGAAAAACAAGACAAAACAAATGGAAAATGAAAAATGGATCGGCGATGGCTAGAAGACCGGTGACGTCGACCGACGAACGCCGCCCGAACAAGGAGAGGAACCGACTTTGGCGGAAGTCGTGACAACTACTATAGCACGGCTGAGCATTATGCAAAGAATGGTTACAATGTATTAAATATTAATTTCATAACTTTGGTTTTAGAAGTGGGGGGGATTTTATCCAGTCGGATAAACACTCCAAACAGCCTACCCGACCACTCGGAGGTGTCCGGATGGTCCTAAAGCACACCATTGTCTAGTTTTATATTACATTCCAATGATACAACTGGGGGGGTTGGCAAAGATGCTATTTCATAATGTGGGGGGGACATGTCCCCCGTCCCCAGCTGCGTCCCTGACTTTCACCAGTTTCATTGAAAATATCCCCCTTTTCATGAAGCAGATTATTGAATGTCGCTCATTCTATTACACTCTATTCTAACCAAACCTGCATTACCAGTTCATATCAGTAGGTGTCACTGTGCACTAGCTAGTCAAAAAAGGTCATTGCCATGGCTGCCTGTCTCTGTATTTGTGAAAGTTATGGTGGTGCAAGAATGCATCAATTCTCTCTTTCTGCATTAGTTATCCATCTGTTTGATATTATTTGATTTTATTTGGATCTCTTTTAGTCCCCATTTGTACTAATCTTCCAAGAGTCCTTAAACATTAAAATACAATTTATAATACAAACACATTTTCACATATAACACACTATTACAAACATACATAATATACTAACATATTGACCCGATAAATACTCATTCTAAAAGATATTGATTCTTCATCTACTATAGTCCCACAGCATTTCTATGTATTATATTTAAATGGTTTTAAAATTATGTTTAAATTTATATATTGAAAGTTTTCTGGTTTGCTCAGTTAATTTATTCAATTTCTTTATTGCTCTAAATCGAAATGTTCTTTTGCCTATTTCTCTTTTCTGTCTGGATAACGCATAGATGGTGGACAATCTATTCCTAGTATTTACGGAATATCTCTTACCAAATGAATACCGTTGTGAATAGAATTTGGCCATTTTAAATGGTGTATATTATGAAATAAAATAAGCATGTTTCTTTTCAATTATCTTGTTGATTGATGACCAACCAAGAACATTGCGCATTACTGCAACAAAATAACCATATCTCCACCTTAAAACATTTTTGTTTTAAATTTTTAAATTTGTTTTTATTTTACCTTTATTTAACCAGGTAGGCTAGTTGAGAACAAGTTCTCATTTACAACTGCAACCTGGCCAAGATAAAGCACAGCAGTTCAACACATACAACAACAAAGAGTTACACATGGAATAAACAAACAAACAGTCAATAATACAGTAGAAAAAAGAAAAATAAGTCTATATACAGTGAGTGCAAATGAGGTAAGATAAGGGAGGTAGGGAAATAAATAGGCCATGGTGGTGAGGTAATTACCATATAGGAATTAAACATCGGAATGGTAGATGTGCAGAAGTTGAATGTGCAGGTAGAGATACTGGGGTGCAAAGGAGCAAGATAAATAAATAAATACAGTATGGGGATGAGGTAGTAGGATGGGCTGTTTATAGATGGGCTATGTGCAGGTGCAGATATCTGTGAGCTACACTGACAGCTGGTAATTAAAGCTAGTGAGGGAAATATGAGTCTCCAGCTTCAGTGATTTTTGTAGTTCGTTCCAGTCATTGGCAGCAGAGAACTGTAAGGAAAGGCTGCCGAAGGAGGAATTGGCTTTGGGGGTGACCAGTGAGATATACCTGCTGGAGCGCATGCTACGGGTGGGTGCTGCTATGGTGACCAGTGAGCTAGGATAAGGCGGGGCTTTACCTAGCAAAAACTTGTAGATGACCTGGAGCCAGTGGGTTTGGCGACGAGTATGAAGCGAGTGGCAGCCAACGAGAGAGTACAGGTTGCAGTGGTGGGTAGTATATGGGGCTTTGGTGACAAAACAGATGGCACTGTGATAGACTGTATCCAATGTGTTGAGTAGAGTGTTGGAGGCTATTTTATAAATGACATCGCCGAAGTCGAGAATCGGTAGAATGGCCAGTGTTACGAGGGTATGTTTGGCAGCATGCATGAAGGATGCTTTGTTGCGAAATAGGAAGCCGATTCTAGATTTAATTTTGGATTGGAGATGCTTAATGTGAGTCTGAACACCTAGGTATTTGTAGTTGTCCACATATTCTAAGTCAGAACCGTCCAGAGTAGTGATGCTGGACGGGCGGTCAGGTGTGGGCAGTGATTGGTTGAAGAGTTTTACTTGCATTTAAGAGCAGTTGGAGGCCACGGAAGGAGAGTTGTATGGCATTGAAGCTCGTCTGGAGGTCAGTTAACACAGTGTCCAAAGAAGGGCCAGAAGTATACAGAATGGTGTCGTCTGCGTAGAGGTGGATCAGAGAATCAACAGCAGCAAGAGCGACATCATTGATGTATACAGAGAAGAGAGTCGGCCTGAGAATTGAACCCTGTGGCACCCCCATAGAGACTGCCAGAGGTCCGGACAACCGGCCCTCCGATTTGACACACTGAACTCTATCAGAGAAGTAGTTGGTGAACCAGGCGAGGCAATCATTTGAGAAACCAAGGCTGTTGAGCCTGCCAATAAGAATGTGGTGATTGACAGATTCTAAAGCCTTGGCCAGGTCGATGAATATGGCTGCACAGTAATGTCTCTTATCGATGGCGGTTATGATATCGTTTGGGACCTTGAGCGTGGCTGAGGTGCACCCATGGCCAGCTCTGAAACCAGATTGCATAGTGGAGAAGGTACGGTGGGATTCGAAATGGTCGGTAATCTGTTTGTTATAGATATAGGTCTTTAGCAGTTTGGGTTCAGAGTGTCTCCCCCTTTGAAGAGGGGGATGACCACGGCAGCTTTCCAATCTTTGGGAATCTCAGACGATACGAAAGAGAGGTTGAACAGGCTAGTAATAGGGGTTGCAACAATTTCAGCAGATAATTTTAGAAAGAGAGGGTCCAGATTGTCTAGCCTGGCTGATTTGTAGGGGTCCAGATTTTGCAGCTCTTTCAAAACATCAGCTATCTGGATTTGGGTGAAGGAGAAATGGGGGAGGCTTGGGCGAGTTGCTGTGGGGAGTGCAGGGCTGTTGACCGGGTTAGGGTTAGCCAGGTGGAAAGCATGGCCAGCCGTAGAAAAATGCTTATTGAAGTTCTCAATTATAGTGGATTTGTCGGTGGTAACAGTATTTCCTAGCCTCAGTGCAGTGGGCAGCTGGGAGGAGGTGCTCTTATTCTCCATGGACTTTACAGTGTCCCAGAACTTTTTTGAGTTTGTGCTACAGAATGCACATTTCTGCTTGAAAAAGCTAGCCTTAGCTTTCCTAACTGCATGTTTATATTGGTTCCTAACTTCCCTGAAAGGTTGCATATTGCGGGGGCTATTCGATGCTAATGCAGAACGCCACAGGATGTTTTTGTGCTGGTCAAGGGCAGTCAGGTCTGGAGAGAACCAAGGGCTATATCTGTTCCTGGTTCTAAATTTTTTGAGAGGGGCATGCTTATTTAAGATGGTGAGGAAGGCACTTTTAAAGAATGACCAGGCAAGCGGCAAGGTTGAGAGACTTGTTTCTGGAAAGGTTAATTTTTAAGAGTAGAAGCTCGAATTGTTTGGGTACAGACCTGGATAGTAAGAAAGAACTCTGCAGGCTATCTCTGCAGTAGATTGCAACACCGCCCCCTTTGGCAGTTCTATCTTGTCGGAAAATGTTATAGTTAGGGATGGACATTTCAGGGTTTTTGGTGGTATTCCTAAGCCAGGATTCAGACACAGCTAGGACATCCGGGTTGGCAGAGTGTGCTAGGGCAGTGAATAAAACAAACTTAGGGAGGAGGCTTCTAATGTTAACATGCATGAAACCAAGGCTTTTACGGTTACAGAAGTCAACAAATGATAGCGCCTGGGGAATGGGATTGGAGCTAGCCACTGCAGGGCCTGGATTAACCAGAGGAACAATGGATAAGAGTACGGCTAGGATAAGGGTACGGCTAAAGGCTATAAGGACTGATCGTCTAGTACATTCAGAACAGAGAGTAAAATGAGCAGATTTCTGGGTACGGTATAATAGATTCAAGGCATAATGTACAGACAAAGGTATGGTAGGATGTGAATACAGTGGGGGTAGACCTGTGCATAGAGTGACGATGAAAGAGATATTGTCTCTAGAAATATAATTTAAACCAGGTGATGTCACCACATGTGTGAGTGGTGGAACTAAAGTGTTAACTAAGGCGTATTGAGCAGGGCTAGCTGACTGGCTGGCTGACTACTAGCTAGTAGCTAGTTAGCTGGCTAGCTGCTGTTGGGGTTCCGGCTCAGAAGACAGATCAGCAGGGCTCCGTATGGTAAACCAGGCCAATTGGCAGAATAGGTATAGTGGCCAAAGAAATTGTCCGATAGGCCTCTTAGGCTAACAGTCCGATGTGCTCTAGACAGTTAGCGGGCCGCGGCTAGCTAGTAGCCAATTAGCTGGTAGCCAGTTAGCTGGCTAGCTTTTGATGGGGTTCCAGTTCTTAAGTATAACAATAGTAGATCCGTACCACATTGGGTGAAGCGGGTTGCAAGAGAGTATATTCAGTCCGTAGATGGAAAGTGATATTAAAATATATCCTAAAAATAAATACGAAAAAAACAAGGAAAACGATGTCTAGCCGTGTCTGAATCCTGGCTTAGGAAGATCACCAAAAACATCAAGAGTATCCTGACTGGTTGCATCACTGCCTGGTATGGCAATTGCTCGGCCTCTGACCGCACTACAGAGGGTAGTGCGTACGGCCCAGTACATCACTGGGGCTAAGCTGCCTGGCATACAGGACCTCTACACCAGGCGGTGTCAGAGGCAGGCCCCAAAAATTGTAAAAGACCCCAGCCACCCCAGTCATAGACTGTTCTCTCTACTACCGCATGGCAAGCGGTACTGGAGTGCCAAGTCTAGGACAAAAAAGCTTCTCAACAGTTTTTAACCCCAAGCCATAAGACTCCTGAACAGGTAATCAAATGGCTACCCGGACTTTTTGCATTGTGTGCCCCCCCCAACCCCTCTTTTTACTCTGCTGTTACTCTCTGTTTATCAAATATGCATAGTCACTTTAACTCTACCGACATGTACATACTACCTCAATTGGTCCGACCAACCAGTGCTCCCGCACATTGGCTAACCGGGCCATCTATCTGCATTGTGTCCCGCCACCCACCACCCGCCAACCCCTTTTTTACGCTACTGCTACTCTCTGTTCATCATATATGCATAGTCACTTTAACCATAGCTACATGTACATACTACCTCGCTACTTTTATAGCCTTGCTACTGTATATAGCCTCGCTACTGTATATAGCCTGTCTTTTTACAGTTGTTTTATTTCTTTACTTACCTATTGTTCACCTAATACCTTTTTTTCACTATTTGTTAGAGCCTGTAAGTAAGCATTTCACTGTAAGGTCTACACCTGTTGTATTCGGCGCACGTCACGTTGATTTGATTTGATTTGATGTGGCGGGACAAGACAAGACAAAAACAAACATCCGACTGCTACGCCATCTTGGAAACAATCCTTGCTGCTTTGTTCTGTGCAATCTGCAGCCTCCTAATTTCACTTGATGATGTATTTCCCCAGACCACAGAACAGTAGTTCACCTGACTCAATTAATGCTTGTGTTATTTGCTTAAGAATTTTTACTGGTAAAGATTTAGCTATCCTTCTGATTATGCATGCTGTTTTAATACATAGATTAGTTATTTGAGGCGACCATGATAAGCAGTTGTCTAGCTGCACTCCCAATAGTATGGTTTCTGCCACTTCTTCAATTTGTACTCCTCCCATACATAAATGTATCCCATGCTGTTTTGGCCTTTTCCTAGAGGAACAGACCAACATAACTTTGGTTTTCTTGGTGTTTAAAACTAGTTTGTTCCGGCAACCCCACTCCCTGATATTCTCCAAATCTCCTTGTAAAGCTTGCTGTACCTGTTGAACTGATTGTCTTGCTGCATAAATTGTAGTATCATCTGCAAATATAGTAGCTTGAGTTTCAGCTAAGGCATAAGGAAGGTCGTTGGTATATATTAAATAAAGAAGTGGCCCAAGGCAGCTGCCCTGCGGTATTCCACAGTTTAAAACATGAGGGGAAGAAAATGAACCATTGATATAGGTGGACTGTTTCCTGTCAGTTAGATATGACTGTACCCAATTCAATGCTACCTCCTTAAAACCATAATGCATTAATTTTGTCAAAATGATTTCATAATCCACTAAATCAAATGCTGCACTGAAATCTAAAAATAGTACACCCACAAACTTGCCATTATCCATAGCATTGAGCCACTGGTCAGTCATGTCAACCAATGCAGTGGTAGTGGAATGTTTTTTGCAATAAGCATGCTGATTAGCTGTAATCAGATCATTCTTTTCCATATACTCCCATATTTGTCTACTCACAATACCCTCCAATATCTTACTGAGTAAAGGGACTAGACTAATTGGTCGACTACTGGCAGGAGTAATGCTGTCTTTCGGAATAGGACACAGTTTTGCATGCTTCCATACATTTGCAAACATCCCCTTTTCCAGTGACCAATTAAATATGTATCTCAGTGGAGCTGCAATCTGGGGAGCAGGACAGCGAGGCAATAACTTGTCCATAAGACCATAACCTGTAGATTTACCATCGAGTAATGACTTCAATAGGTTTAACACCTCCTCTACTGACACCTTTTGCAGACTAAAAGAGCAGGTCTTGTTGCTCATAATATGATCATCAATCCATTGGACAATAGCTTGTTTGGAAGAATGTATGTTTACATTATTGCTCAGTAAATTAATTTTCTTTGTAAAAAAAATATGCAAAATGATTGGCAATATCAACTGGTTTTGTTATCTGTTAAAGTTGGACAAACGTGTAGACTGCTCTGAGGGGGAATTTGTAGGTTTTTTACTTTTAAGAGTGAAATATGTGCTACAAACATGTGTGAATAATCACCAGCAGTGGAAATAAAATAATATGCAAATGAACATTGTTGGACTAACAAACTGGCTGACTAACCTTTTCAGGAACTTCATTGGCCTTGGGTAGCAGCAGCAGATAATTTCATCTTCTTTACCCTGTGCCAAACACATTTATTCAGTGAATCTAAATTATTAACGTTAACTGCTGGCAGCATGATTGCATCAACCTAGCTATCTAAGGTTAGCAAGCTAGCTAGCTATCTAGCCAGGCTACTCTAAAGCTAACGTTAGTAGTTTTTCTAGTTAGCTATAGATTGGATCATTTTAGATCATTTTAGAGGATGACTAAACTGTGTTTATTAACTGTTTTTATAAACACATTCCTTGTTGTCCATAAACATTTGTGTGTTACCATGAGGCAGGCAAGCAGGGTTGTCACTAGTAACCACAGTCACAAAGTGAAAATAGTTTATATCTTAAAACAACAATTTGCTTTTGGTCTTAGTTTAAGGTTAGGGTTAGACATAAGGTTAGCAATGTGATTAAGATTAGGGTTAAGGTTAGGTTTAAAATCCGATTTTAAGAAGATAAATTGAAGAAATAGGCAGGGTTTAGCCCTTTGTGGCTGTTGTAGCTAGTGACTACCGGCAACCAGGCAGGCAGGAGAGGGTTTTCCATTAGATAACTCAGCCACAAAGTAAGATTCCACCAGGATTCCACAGACTGGAGCGTGAAGCCAAGTCAAAGGTGCTGCTGGTGCAACCAAATAGTTGTTGAGAGGCATGGGTGATGAGGTTCTGTAGGCTGTAGCTAAGAGACCACTGTGACTGACAAGTGAATCTGCCTGTTGCAGCAAGGGTGGGGGTTACCACGTGAAATTTCAGGGACAGAGTTGTATTCACTAGACAAAACAGGCAAACGGGCTAAAATTGGGGGAGGTACTATGTCAACTTGTCCAATAAGAAAGGCTTGCTTTTTTCCCGTTGCCAAACGTTTTTCTATGACGTGAACTAATTAATTTGTCTGGTAAAGGCCTTCAGTTTTCAGTGCTGCTGCTTTGAAAGTGGTGTGGCGACGCCGCACCAGATTGAAAAGTACTGGGGTAAATTATGTCTCACCACATGTTTTCCGGCAGCTCTGGTTGGACCTTAAAAGCACTTGATCTATGCCACATTAACAACAGTGACTATCTTCAGAAAGTGATACGGCTTCAACGTGACCTTGTGCCTAACCCTGTTACACATGTGCCTTGAGTATGTTCATTGCTCAGTGACATTTTGCTCCTTAAAAATAACACAGATGCTCTGACGCCATCGGCAGGCCAGTCTGATTCCAGCCATTGGAATTGGACAGCGTCCAGCTATTTTCATTGCCTCTCTGTGAATCGCTCTTGTCTGAGTCACTTTATTAGTTTTGAAGCCTGACATGTTACCAGCTTCTTGGCCTCATCAGATGAAGTGGTCAAACCCTGTCTGCAACTGGCGGGTGTTAATCGTGGATCAACAACTCGGGTTTCACCTGTTGAGCATCCCAGTGGTCTGGGACCTACTTCCCAGTCTATAGTCCTCTTGCTAGTGTTCTCATTATTACACAAAGATAGACTTTAGTTACATCATATGGAAAATGTATTATATAGATATACTTTTTAAACAATATGGTGTTTTGACTAAACTGTATCTTCCCATACTATGAAATGCACTTACTCTGATAAAGCAGCATATCATCTATTTTTGTTGTGCTGGCAGTAAGTGTGGTCTTATTTAAATTGTGTGTTTGTGTGTTGTAGGCCAAGGCTCATTACAGATAAAGGGGGTGGGGAAACTAGTTCAAATGTATTGCCTTTCTCAGCTGTGTCAAATTTGGAAAACTCAAATGGTCAGCTTGCAAATGGTTGGGGTATACTTAGGGGTAGAGGCCTTTCTTATAACTGCAAATCTGTACACTTTTAGCACTCTAAATGTATACATGAAAAAGTGTGATTAATGTAACTAGATTTCAGGTATGTATGTTACATGTTGATACATTTGTACTAATTTCTCAGCATTTACCCCCTCACATCTGAGTATGACATTTCTAGAAAAGTCCACTCTGACATAACATTCCATAAGAGGCAAGTATGTACGTTCTGTCATTATACAGAGCAATGGTGAGAGCCCTCCTATGAGTATGGAACCCTCTCACCAGAGCACTGCTGAGGGACCTAATAGCAGGGGTTTGGGTGGCATGAGTGAAGGTGCCCAACTGCTGTGCAGAAATCCACAGGGGGAATTCTTCAAGCTCATCCTCTGAAACAATCGGAGTTTTTATTATTCATGAAGAGGACCACCCACTTTCTAAACCTTCGCCTCCTCGATTTTTGCAGGGTCAGAAAAAAGTGACCAGTTGTTCTTTATGGCGGAGATCTTTACGATGTGGTTGGAGCTGTTGGGAGACCACCAATCCTACTTTCACTTGTTACTGGAGGTACAGCAGCTCTGAAGTATACTGGATAAAGATGATCATTTGGTGACAAAGTTACTCAATATAATAATTACATGTAGTAATACTGAATAGTGATGTTTTAAAGCTGTCCAAGCTGTCCAGGTAAAAAAACATAGCCATTGCATAACATGAGGAATAACTTTTTCAGGTTGTAATATACATTTACAATCACATATATGATCAGATTCACATTGAAGCATGTCAGATATCTCTGTCCACCTGTCATGGGTTTCTGCAGTGTCACCCAACCCCCTCTCTCTCTCTCATGAGGTTCAAAGGAGTGTTAGTGTTTTTTTGTACCAGGAAAAATGCTATACCTTTTCTCTGGGTGGCGCTAGGTGCCTGCTTTTCATTGAATGTCCGGTTATTTCCATCACAGCCTTAGTGCCAGTAAAGCCAGTGGAGACACAAATAAATTAGATCAGGTTGCAAGGCCTCAGATCTCCCCATCACTTTGTATTTCATGACGCCACATAATTTTTTTCTATGTACATCCCACTCCCCCAAAAAAATTCTGACACCCAAGCAAGGCAGCCTGCTGGAGATGAATTCCACAGTGATGAGGGTAGCTACTGCAAAAGCTCTCTCTCCCTTAGTCCCCCCCAAAAAAAAAAACATTTCTTCTAGTTAGCTCCTATAATTGGAGTCTAGTCACAAGAGCTAAACATCCCACGTTGCCATGTTTCTACGTATAGCAGTATGTAACACCCCTTGTGACACCCCTTTTGAACTACGGTCATATTCATCACATTATTGCCCCGTTGGAACAACTATAGAGTACATCACTCCACACACTATACTAGAGTATAGAAAAAGAAAAGACTATAGGTAATTAGGTATGAATAATACATTATGGAAATGTCATGAGCAATCGTAAATGCGCATTTTATGTGTGAAAGGTCAATTGTGGTGGTGGTGGTGTGTGTGTGTGTGTGTGTGTGTGTGTGTGTGTGTGTGTGTGTGTGTGTGTGTGTTTGGGAAGGGGGGATGATCTGGCTAAGTGGGTAAGCTTGAAGTGGTGTTTACTGGTTTGATATGCTTTAAAAAATAGTATATTTTAATTGTCCTAGCAGACTACGCTGAAGACAGGATCAAATATCAACAGATGCCTGGCAAACATTCTTTGAAGAAGCAAATAGGTTTTCCAGGTGATGTGGTGTCTATTACTGATGCGTAAGAAATTGTGGTTTATTTCTGTATGTGCATCTATATGTATACATACAAATGTGTTTTAAGCATGTTTCCTTCATCTCAAATTATGAATATTACCTTGCTTGCTTGCCTCTTGCTCATTTTTGCTTTGCTTTTACTAAAAAACAAACATTGGTTGTTGTAAAATTATGCCAGAGACTACAGCTTGGGCAACACAACTTGATGGATGGACTGACTGACAGATTTTAAGAAGTGACATTAACATTGCTACAAAGTCTGCCACCCATTGGGCAGAATAAATTCTCAGAGATGCATTTTTTAATAAGTGTATTATAAATAAGAAACAGAAATACCTTATTTACATAAGTATTCAGACCCATTGCTATGTGACTCGAAATTGAGCTCAGGTGCATCCTGTTTCAATTGATCACCCTTGAGATGTTTCTACAACTTGATTGGAGCCCACCTGTGGTAAATTCAATTGATTGGACATGATTTCGAAAGGCACACACCTGTCTATATAAGGTCTTGGGATCTGGGGAAAGGTACCAAAAAATGTCTGCAGCATTGAAGGTCCCCAAGAACACAGTGGCCTCCATCATTCTTAAATTGAAGAAGTTTGAAATCACCAAGACTCTCCCTAGAGCTGGCCTGCCCGGCCAAACAGGGGAGAAGGGCCTTGGTCAGGTAGGTGACTAAGAACCTGATGGTCACTCTGACAGAGCTCCAGAGTTCCTCTGTGGATATGGGAGAACCTTCCAGAAGGACAACCATCTCTGCAGCACTCCACCAATCAGGGTTTTATGGTAGAGTGGCCAGACGGAAGCCACTCCTCAGTAAAAGGCACATGACAGCCATTTTGCTAAAAGACACCTAAAGATTCTCAGACCATGAGAAACAAGATTCTCTGGATTGAACTCTTTGGCCTGAATGCCAAGCGTCACGTCTGGAGGAAACATGGCACCATCTCTACGGTGAAGCATGGTGGTGGCAGCATCATGCTGTGGGGATGTTTTTCAGTGGCAGGGACTGGGAGACTAGACAGGATAGAGAGATAGATGAACGGAGCAAAGTACAGAAAGATCTTTGATGTACACCTGTTCCAGAGCGCTCAGGACTTCAGACTGGGGTGAAGGTTCAACTTCCAACAGGACAACAACCATAAGCACATAGCCAAAAAAAAAATAATCTGTTTTTGCTTTGTAATTACGGGGTGTTGGGTGTAGATTGATTAGGAAAAAAACGATGTAATCCATTTTAGAATAAGGCTGTAATGAAAAAAAAATGTGGGAAAAGTCAAGGGGTCTGAATACTTTCCCTGCGCACTGTATATTAAAGAGAGTTTTTACTTTCCGAATGCACTGTATATTATAGAGAGTTATAGCGTGTATAAACAGTGTAACAAAAATGCAATGAACAGTATTATAATGAGCTATGTGAAGAATACAGTATATGAATGCACAGTGTGAAAAACAGTGAAACAATAAATTATGCAACTATCATAATCTCTGAGACATGTCCATAATTGCAAAACGACTTTGACACTGTGGTAAACCTGGGACAAAAATAGACCATCATTCAATTAATACCAGTTTAACAAGCGGAAATAAGCATCCTGGTAACATCAGTCAGTCATCAGTTAGTGATGTTGATTAGACTTCTACACTATTTCTAACATGATTTGTTTTAGTCGTAAACCTCTCAACGAGAGAGAATGGAGAAAGCAATGGACGATTTTACACCTCATTGCCACACCCCTTCCAGTGAAATTAAGCTACTCACTTTTAAATACAGCGATTAATTAGGATCTAAATGCGTTATAACGTAGTAGATAACTCGCATTTACATCCGTCATGAAAGAGGGGGGAGCGAGAGAGAGAGCGCGAGAGAGAAAGAGAGCGAGAGAGCGATCGAGCGCAAGAGATGAAAAACAGGATGTCTTTTTTTATGTTGTGTATTTCCATAAAATAAAAAAATAAAAACAGATAAAGTACATGCTGTTATGCATAAGGCATGTTGGGTAATTTGCCGTGAATGCGTAATATTGTGCTTAATACCCAAAGTGAATTACATTATCATCTGTAGGCCTACCCGGGTGCTATTAAAACGTTTTGCCCCCTTTTATTATTTCTTTACAGGCCACAGTGCCCTGCCCACCCACAATCCAAAACCTCCGACAACCAGTTTATGGGAGGGACCAGCCTTTCAACATTTAACCACTGCGCAGCAAGAGGCCAAGACGCGCTATGAGTAAGAGGGCTTTTTAAACCTGGAATTACTTGAGGCTACATTGCGCTACGTATAGGGAACAATATTTTCTCTTTAAATAAACATCCAAATGGCAATAGTTAGGGCCTAATAGTTTTTCCACTGGACTTGTATGATGGATCTCGGTGACTCTTTTGGTTGCATACTTTTTGGATACTCTCAGGAAGATCTTCACACTTCAACACACCTGCTGTAATTGGAGTATAGATAGGCCTACCATTTTCCTCATATGCGTACCATGATGTGTTTCTCCTAAACACTTTGAAGAAGGTGTTTCACATCTGAAAGTTGGTGTGTGAATGGAATAAAACTCATAAACTAACAAGGGACACAGAGTGGACAGGTCAAGCGGATATCCGAAACCAGGGGACTCTGTTGGATTACTTTCCGTTGGTCTCTTGCTCTCCGTGAAGAAATACATGTGAAATTGGATTACATAACAAGAGAATGTATGGAATAAATCAGCGCTGCATTTACATGTAAGATTATTTACCTTTTGAAACATCCTTATCGAAAAACATTTTATTGTTGGTGATGTTTTATTTATTGTGATTTCATTTCGCAGATCTTTTAATTTCTTCGTGCTGTGGTGCCATGCTCAGGTAAACCCTCTTTCAAAGTTCCGTGCAGATAGTTTAGACAAATTATTATTAATAAGCATTTGATGATAAATGTAATATTTGAAATGTCTTGATTTGCTTGTTATTTTTAAGTGGGCCGCTTGCCTCTGAATACATTTATTATAGGCCTAATGCAACACAATATTTTGTCCTTCCAGAGCAGATATCATGGGCTTTTTTTTACCAAATAATTTACAAGCCCAGATTTTGTATTTTTGGGATTATGTTATTCAGTGAAGCTCTGGAGTCAAGCAGTGGCCTCTTGTTTTAGAAAACATTTCAATTAGAGGTTAGAAGAAAATCCTATAAGTGATTATTTTTTCCTTTTGCATAAAAAGGGGGAGAATCACCCGTCTACTAATTTTAACCAGTATGTGAGGGAGCAGGGCGCAGTGACGGACCAGTTTAGCCGGCGACAGGTCAGGGTTTACCAACTATACAGCCGGACCAGCGGGAAGCACGTCCAGATACAGGGCAAGAGGGTCACTGCTACTGCTGAGGACGGCAACAATTACGGTAAATTGTTCTCTTCTCATGAGAGCCATGACACAATGTTGGCTGCATTTGGATAAAAAAAGTATATGTTTTCAACCAGTCGGACGCATGCATGCAAGGCTTATTAATAGTTTTTGACGAGGACTGCATTTGCAATGTGCTGTCTGTCTATGAAGAGGTCTGTAGCCTAGGCTAGGCCTACTTGCCCACCTAATTCTGCCTCCACCTTCTGTATGGGGCTGTATGGTAATTTAGCCTACCTACGGTATATCTAAATCTCGTCTGGCGAATCAGGCCAAGTCTATTGTCCAGGTCCAATACACATTCCTGTTGTTAGCCCTAATTAACCAGAGGGAGTAAATCAATGGACCAATAGGACAAATGAAATCGGTATTTGTGTATTCCACCCTGATTACTTTTGTCTTCAAACTTGCATAATAACACTTAATTAATCATAGCAATGGCTTGTTAATGTCTCAACCCGAAAATCATAATATCTTACATCATAGGCTGTTAAGATCGTCTCTCTTTAATATATGGCAGTTGTTTATAGGCCAATTAGGTCAGCGTACGGTTTTGTATTTTCATTCCACTTCCATATACGAATTTTAATATTATATAAGGAGTGTACAAAATATAGTTAATTGACATGCTGGATTTATCACACCATTGTTGTATTTTCATATGGATATGTGTGTGGTAGCACGTCTCTTTGTAGAAACTGACACCTTTGGCAGTCGGGTTCGGATCAAAGGTGCAGAGAGTGGACGTTACCTCTGTATGAACGGGAAGGGGAAACTAGTTGGAAAGGTATAATATCAAATCCACATCACTTTCAAAGTTGAACAAATTCTAGCGTGCTTGTTTTGTAGTTATATGGTCATTGTTATGTAACTGTGATTGTAAATTCTTTAAGTGAAGTTTTCTTTCAACAAATAGAAAAATAGTTTGAAATAGTGAAACTGCAATAGAAGGGATGTATTTACTAACCAGTGTTTCTCCCTGTCATATGGCAGACATATTTGGCTCATAGTGTGTTATAATGACACTTGTTTGTAATGTTATTCATTAGCCTGGATAGGGTCGGTGATGGGGAGACAACCAACATGCATTTCCAACTGTAGCAGATCTACAGTTGCAAGGCATGGGATAAACTCTCCTCGTTCCTTTTGGTGGTTGGTCGGAAGTCCACCCTCCACTTCCTGCATGGAAATGGAAAATATGTATTCAGTGTTGTCTGCTTGCCATGAGAAGTAAAGGGTTTCATCGCTCCATCTTTTTGGGGTGTTGAAAGACTAGGTTCTGGTTTCATCTAGTGAATAAATAAGTACAGATGAAGGCTGTAGTTTTCTGGCGGTAACTGTCCTTTGGAAACCTAAGGTTAGAAAGGAATAGTTTGTTAATACTTCTCACAACTCCAACAATATAGTTATTGTGGTTTAGATATGTATTTAACATTTACTGTTCATAGTTTATTGTCTTGAAATGGAGGAGGCTGTACTCATATGGTATCTTCATTGTAGTTGTTATGAAACTGTCTGAAAATGTAGATACAATGGATGTGAGCTTGTCTTGTACACATTGTTTGCATTTGTCTGATGGTGATACAACTCAAGTAAACATCATAACTGTAAACTAGTCTGTTCCAGTGTTTCAGGAGAACATTGAAGTATTCCATTTTGTTTGGAGCTTGAAAACCAATAGATAGCAATGTAGTTCAGAGGGACATACTTTAATTAACCTATCCAGATGTTGTTGTTTTGATCTATATGCCTTCTAGTAGTGGCACTCTGACTTGAAGTCTTTCCTCTCTCTCATCCTCTCAACAGCTTAATGGAAGAAGCAGGGATTGTATCTTCACAGAGATTGTTCTGGAGAACAATTACACTGCCTTCCAGAATGCCAAGTATGAGGGCTGGTATGTGGCTTTCACCAGGAAAGGGAGACCCATCAAAGCCTCAAAGACGAGGGAGAACCAGAGAGAGGTCCATTTCATCAAGAGGCTACACAAGGGCCCACTACCTTTCCCCAACATGGATAGAATCAAACACTTTGAGTTCATCAGTTTTCCCCCCACCCGTCGCGCGAAACGGAACAGGAAATCACAGGCTGCTGCCTAGTACAGAACAAATTGGACTCATATTATTGAGTAAAAATATGGAACTTTATATTTTTAATACGTGAAGATACTTAAAATGCTCAAAAGTCTAAAGGATGATTGTTGTAAAATGATCCCATGTAAATAATGTAAGAGAGTAAATGAGATTGATGTATATATTTAATATGACTGTGTGTATGTGTTTTATTTATATTTTGGAGTGGTGACGCGACAGAGATGAATAGGTACATTAATAAACATGGTCAACTTGGTTAGCACAAAACTTAAGCATGACAAATGCAACATCTTACCTTTAGATCATGTCTCTCAAATTACTACTTGCTTGGTACATTTGCTGAAACAGATTTCTGAGTTTACAAAACCTCTTCAGAAATGTACAGGAACTAGTAATGTTCTTGTTTCGCAGATCAGTGTGCACAACAAGTGCATCCATTTTTATCCACTGTAAAAATCAACAGCCAAGTGGCATATCATTTTAACAAATGGCTATGCAAAGACAATAAATATTAATGTCTCATGCTCAAATCTTCACTTTATTTACTGATATGTAGCCTAGCTACTTTACTTTTGGTCATGAATATGAATTCATTGCTTACTATCAAAGTGAGACATGTACTTATACTTACTCAATTCCATGATATGAATTATGTTGCCTAACCCTACCATTTTGTACAATTACGTAAATGCTTCTTTGAAAATATTTCAAAAGAGCAACAACACCAATCGAACTCATAACACCCTTCATGTTCTGTGTGGGATGAACTTGTCATGCAAAAACAAATAACAAAACATCAAATTATTCCAAATGATCAATCACATGGATTTACGGTACTGTTATGACAGATCCAAAATTATATTGCACTAACCCCTTTATCAAGGAATAGGCCAGTAATATTGTGAGATTATCACTTGTAATTAAGTTGGCAAGGAAGTAAGACATGGGTATTACAATTCATTATCCTTAATAGCAAGACATGTGGTCATGTTTATGTAATATAAATGAGATCTATTTTCAACTTGATGACAGATAATTTTTTAGGAAAACCATTTGTCAATGTAGGCCTAATGAAAGCCACTATCTGAATGGCCCCACTGAATGGCCCCAGGTGCTGATCCATCCACCCCCCACATCTGTCTCTTATTTAAATCATTGCCAAAAGTCAGATAAGAGCATCTGATTAAACACGGACCACATTGATATACCCTTCTAATGCTATTATAGGGACAGAATACATTTTATTCCCATCCTTTTGTAATAGTTCTCAAATAAAATAGCCTGTTGACACATGCAAATGTAGCGAAATTGAATAAATGTCCTAATTACAGTGTCCCCCGTAATTAGTGGTCTATAATATCAGTTTTGTTCTTTTTTTGTGGGTAACCTTCTGCAAATACTGGGATGTTTAAATTGGAGTAAGAGTTCACTCTAGTGGTTATCATTGTATACTGCAACGGTAATTGTCCCATTGGGCTTATCGAGAGTCATTTTTTGTTTGATTCAGGTGGTTTTGGTAGGATAAGCCAGAGCTTCCGGTATATAATAACTCTAGATCAGCCCAATGGGGCAATAACCGTTTTCAATTACCGTTTTAATGGGGGAAATTACCGCTTCGCCGCTTCCTCTGTGCACAAGCCCCAATAAAGCCATTTTGGATGAACTGACCCTGGACCTGCAGTCCGGCCTTAAAGGATAAGCTACCGCTGTGTGTCAAACGGAAATGGAATTTAAAGAGTGCAAAACGGAAATGGAATTTAAAGAGTGCATCAATTTACCCCGGAGCAGAACAATTCACAGCACCATGGATCAGCTGGTATGTCAGCTGATCTGAACAGGAAGAGATCCAAGTTCAGTGAGCGGTGGCAGTCATAGCGTTATTTCTCAACAAGTATTATTGTTCTCACCCCAAGACACATCTTACTATCTGAGAAAAACATAACTGCTACACAATAGCAAATACATTCATAATGTTTGTCCCTGACGACGAGGATGGAGATTTTCTGTCACCTACTGGAGGGTGAGTAAGTTTCCTTCCTTTTTCTGGACAGATTGCTAGCAAGAATGACAAGACTTTGCCATATGGGGGAATCGTTTCTCGTTTCAGCTTGTTTCATTGTTATTGAAACCATGTCTTGTCTTGAGGTGTTAATATGGCAAAACATTATCTAGCTAACGAACCAACAACTATAATGATGTATTTGAGAGACAACAAGGGGTCATTGTGCAAATATATGCAAGTTTTAAATAAACTTTCGAGACGAAATATAGATTATATGTTGTCAACAATCTAAGCCAACCTCTGTTTTCCCCGTGGTTGCGCGCGGGTATTTTTGTTGCTAAACAACCAACCATTCTATTGACGTGAGCAAGTCCGGTGCATAGATGCTGTAAAGAAGGCAATGGAACGCAGACGTTCCATTTACCAGATTGGCGCACATCCAACACATCTGGTCTAACACAGTGGATATTCGAAAATCCGCCATGATGGAAGTATTGTAAGAGGCCCATAATGTTGTTACTTAAGTCCGATTTGGAAATATTTGTCTGTTTCCGCTGCATAGCATGTAGAAGTTGTCCCTTTTCAGTGACTGCTAAGTGCTACCTCTGGTTCATATACGATTTATGTACGCTAGTTATGAAGCGGTGGTGGTAGTCATTCGTTTTTAACTTTAATGCAGTTGTTTGGTAACCATGACATGAACATGTTGGGGTTGACATCCATACAGCATTATACTCTGATTTTCACCTCAACATAGTGTGAAATACACATATAAACAATAGCCTAAATGGAGGTTCATTTTAATGGGGGGCAGTGAGGAGTCTCGGGATCTTTCCCCTTGCGTTTTCATGCCAATTCGATTGTTTTGGTCGAGTTCTATGCCTTGCAAATTAATAATCGATGGGAAGGGTGACCTGACCTCATCTGACCCCTCGTGCATCCTCAGTCAGAGCCTTGTGAGACCGTCTTTGTCCTCCACCTCTTACCCAGAGACACAGTACTGCACGGGATTTGCAGGTACAGAAGGAGGTGCCTCATGCAACTGATTCAGTTGCAGGTAACTCTAGTTGCTAGATCCTTTGGGTTTAGGGTCGTTTGTGATATAAAAATAAGACCCCCAAGATTTGTTTTCTTTTTGGCTGTGAGCCCAAAAAGAGGTTCAGTATCACAGTTGCTGGATTAATCGGCCTGCTATGTCTGCTCTGAAATAGATAGCTATAAATCACTTGTACAATGCAGGCTAACTGCCAACTACGGCCTATGTGCTTTGCTCTGTAACATTTCCTGGCTAGTAGGGCAATAGTTCCCTCAGCTAATATGATTTAGAGGAATGAAGTTTGTCTGGGCAATAAGCAGTGAAGGAGGGGGGAGGTGAGCATTGTGGCTCCTAATTCCTCTCACATGCTGCTAGTTAGGACCAGTAGGCCCGAGGGCTGCCTGCTCCTTCAGATCAGCTCAGCACACTCTGGACTGCAGACTGAGCCGGAGCTCCACAGCTCTTCCAGTGATATGGTATCAAATCTGCCATGGATGTGTGACTCCATTGGAGAGCAAGACATTGAGGAAAGGAGTGGAGGGCATCACCGAGGGTGGGAACACTGAAGCGCAGTGTGCTGGGTGGCCCGTGCCTGCCTTACACATGTAGGCTAAAGGGGCTACTCTTCACCACCAGTCGTAAGCAACAGACAGGCTTCAAGGTGTCCACCATGTCTTCTGCTCTAAGGGATAATGACTACCTGTGGAGGGAGACCCAAGGGTCAGTATTGTCCTGCTCTGGAGGGAAGAGTTAGAGTAAAACCTGATGTTTTGTCTTGATGATGACAGCACAAGCCTAATTTGCCACTGGTGGTCTGTCTGTAGCAGTTGAGGAAGGTTATGGGGCGTTTTATTATTTGACTTTGTGATTGCCTGGTTCTAATAGCGACTGTGAAAAATGTTATTGTGATCATTCTATTTACGCTTCAGTTATGGCAACGCGATATTGTTAGAGATGTTGCAATACATGATGATATAGGCTATTCTAGTGTGTAGTCGTAGTAAGAGCTGCTGTGATAAAATTACCTACACTAATGGTATTGTGTTTTCGTCATCTTGCATTCAAGGACCTGTTACATGTGGAAATTGGCTACTTGGCTTAATATGAACAAGTCATTGTGGTGTTAACTACAGAATGCTGACTTGTTGGAGGCAGTTGTAATGGGATTCAGATATCCTCAGTCTGTCTGATGAAAGGGCTCATAAGAGCAGCTTTTCTCTATTGTTTGGGAGTGGGTCTTGATATACAGTGTGTGGTTGCTGTGTCAACTGGGCGTGGGTCTTGATATACAGTGTGTGGTTGCTGTGTCAACTGGGCGTGGGCCTTGATATACAGTGTGTGGTTGCTGTGTCAACTGGGCGTGGGCCTTGATATACAGTGTGTGGTTGCTATGTCAACTGGGAGTGGGTCTTGATATACAGTGTGTGGTTGCTGTGTCAACTGGGCGTGGGTCTTGATATACAGTGTGTGGTTGCTGTGTCAACTGGGCGTGGGCCTTGATATACAGTGTGTGGTTGCTATGTCAACTGGGCGTGGGCCTTGATATACAGTGTGTAGTTGCTATGTCAACTGGGTGTGGGTCTTAAAATACAGTGTGTGGTTGCTGTGTCAACTGGGCGTGGGACTTTTGATCTCTCTGCTCAATATACATCACTTTTTTCACTAACATTATTTGTGTTAGGTGAAATCAGGAACAGTGAGCCAGGAAATGATTAACCATGAAACAGCACAGCTGCTGAAATAACACAAGACCTTTTGCTTTTCATTTAATGAGATGTTTTTGTCTTTATGGAGCATACCATGGTGTATTGATATCTTTGATGAAATATTTGTGAACTCAGGAGAGGGCCTAGTAGGCCTACCTCATTACACCAATAGGCCGATTGCAGATAATAGGCTTACAGAAATAACCTAAATATCACTTCCTCTGTTATTTCAGCACAAAGCTGGCATCACTTTTTGGACTGGACCAAGCAGCAAGTCAGGGGAATGAATCTTTTCAATATACAGCCCCTAAACAGCCCAGGAAGACCTCAAATCCAGGTAAAAACATAACATAACCAATGCAAGGAAATGTGACCAAAGTTTGGTTATTATGCTCAGGTGAACTTGAGATGTGTTTACAGCATGTTTTCATTTCCAGGTCCTCCCGCCCAGAAACCTGCTGTCCCTCCTGGTGCTCCTGCAGTATTATTGGCCACAGCTATCCATGCTTTCAAATAGTGAGTATCTTGAAACTGTCAAAATGACTAGAAATACCACCCCGTGGATCCTGTGACATCATTAGACCCATCCATTGGTTTTGACTTAATCCATAACTGCCGGTGCATCTTTCTGTTTAGTCTTAACGGACAGTATCAGAAACAAGGAAAGCTGGGAGCTGCAGTCCTGGGTAACCAAACAACAAAAGAGGTGAGACCAGAGTTGTGCTTTTATTGGAAACGGTCAATTTTCATGAGAATTCTATCGCTTTGAAAATGCTGATCGTCATGCAGGTTTTCTACCAATGATCAAAAAGTTCCCTGTCTGTTTTCTCGTAGTACAAACTCTTGCTTTACATCAGTCAGCAGAAACAAGTGACTGCGGCCAAGATTCATGTTGGCTTCATCTTTACGGTGAGTTTTTGTCAGAGGAAGCTGAGCAAGCGAAAAGAGAGCCAGTAAGCTTCTCTAAAAGCATCTCACCTCTCGCTCTCTCCCGTTGTCTCCTGCAGGTTCAGCCCAACAACTACTGCACTTTTTATGATGACCAGCGGCAGAACTGGTCCCTGATGTTTGACACAGAGAAAGCTGCCGCAGACTTTTGTAAAGAGGTGATGAACAGCTAAGCTTAGGTCATGTTTAATTGCTTTGTGCAGAATGTTTTTAAATGGAGAGTGGTATAAAAGTTATTTAAATTGGCTATTTCTTTAATTTAGGTGTGTTTGGCGAAAGTGAACAGCGCCCCCTCCTTAGATATGGTGGTGGTGCAGGACCTGACACTAGGGGAGGGGCAGGGGGTTGAGAATGGAGACTCCCTGGAGGTGACATACACAGGCTGGCTCCTGCAGAACCATGCCATCGGACAGGTAAGATATGGCTGTGTGTGTTGTGCCATTAGAGATTAGTGCTTTGCACATTGCTGTGTCCTCTTTGCCCTGGGAGCTAGTGGTACTAGTGGTGTTCAACTGTTTCAGGTGTTTGACTCCAACCTGAACAAAGACAAGCTGCTGCGACTGAAACTGGGCGCTGGAAAAGTGATTAAGGTGATTAATTGATGTACAATGAGTGAATAATGTGGGTCGTATAGGCACAGCTAACACTTCTGTTCTAAAGAAGAATAGTAGGGGCGTTCCATACCAGGCTTGCATGGGGAACGCACAGCTTCCTCTGTCCTCTCTGATTGCTAGGGCTGGGAGGAGGGCATGGTGGGTATGAGGAAGTCAGGCCGGCGTCTCATGGTGATCCCCCCCAGTCTGGGCTATGGCTCCCAGGGAGTGGCCAACCGCATCCCAGCAGACAGCACACTCATCTTTGAGGCAGAGCTACGACGGGTAGGACCTCCAGCATCTCGCAAATGGGACTGTTCAGTAACTCTAAGCCAAAGGTAATATTTAATGAGTGTCTTTGTCTCATCATGCCCTTCTGTTGTGTCCCCAGGTGAAGTTGGCGAAAGACAGTGGGTCTGCCAGTGCTGGGTCTCGGGACTCTGCTGCCTCTTCACCTGCCCCCAGTGTGGAGAACCTGGGTCCGGACCTCCCGGCAGGGCCCGCTCTGCCCCCTGCTACAAGCCCTGGGAGACCAGGGTAAGAGCATGGGCTTATCTAAACACACTCACAACCAGCTCTTTTCTGTCTTTGTTCCTCTTTCCATTGTTTTCCCCATCTCTTTTTCAGGGAACCACCACTTCGGGCAAAGTCAAATTCCATCAGTGAACAGTTGACAGTGAGTGCTTTCTCTCTTTCTCATCTGAGTCACATTAGACTTTTATATAAAACAGGCACAGCTAGGGCTGTGGCGATCATAATATTTAGTCAGATGGTTATTGTCATGCTAAAGACTGCCGGTCTCACGGTAATTGACTGTTAATTAACATAAACACGTTTAGCATCTCCAGTTGGAACCAAAAATCTCAAATTTGGACTCGACAGACCAAAGGACAGATTTCCACCGGTCTAATGTCAATTGCTTGTGTTTCTTGGCCCAAGCAAGTCTCTTCTTCTTATTGGTGTCCTTTCGTAGTGGTTTCTTTGCAGAAATTTGACCATGAAGGCCTGATTCACGCAGTCTCCTCTGAACAGTTGATGTTGAGATGTCTGTTACTTGAACTCTTTGAAGCATTTATTTGGGCTGCAATTTCAGAGGCTGGTAACTCTAATTAACTTATCCTCTGCAGCAGAGGTAACTCTGGGTCTTCCTTTCCTGTGGCGGTCCTCAGGAGAGACAGTTTCATCATAGTGCTTGATGGGTTTTGCGACTGCACTTTCCGGATTGACTGACCTTCATGTCTTAAAGTAATGATGGACTGTCATTTCTTTACTTATTAGAGCTGTTCTTGCCATAATATGGACTTGGTCTTTTACCAAATAGGGCTATCTTTTGTATACCACCCCTACCTTGTCACAACACAACCGATTGGCTCAAACGCATTAAGAAGGAAAGAAATTCCACAAATTAACTTCTGACAAGGCCTGTTAATTGAAATGCATTCCAGGTGACTACCTCATGAAGCTGGTTGAGGGAATGCCAAGAGTGTGCAAAGCTGTCGTCAAGGCAAAGGGTGGCTACTTTGAAGAATCTCAAATATAAAATATATTTTGATTAACACTATATTTTGGTTACTACATGATTCCATATGTGTTATTTCATAGTTTTGATGTCTTCTTTATTATTCTACAATACCTTTGACTGGTACTGTGTTTGTGTATAGAGATGAGTTTTCTTTATTTACATCTCCTAGATTTAGGACTGACACTTCAAAACCTTGTGTTATTCAAAAAAAAGTTGTTATACCTAAAGGGGTCCCTCAATTAATTATCCTATTCCTAATACAAATTCACTCATTGTAGGCTAACTGTAAACCACCCTGCACAATCAGTGAACCAACAGCATTGCCTAGGGCCATACATTCTCTCCCAGAATCACGGATAGACATTTTGGAGAGTAGAATAAGGTAACCAGTCCATCCAGTATGCATAATGATACAGTCCACACTCCAAAGACGATTACTTGAATTTGTTTAGTTTTGGAGTATAGGCTACCAAGTACAGTATGTACCAAAGACATTAAATCAGTTTTGTTTGATGTTTTTCTGCCATGCATAATATGTGGTAGGCTATGTATTATATAATGGCAAAATCCTTATTTTAATTCAGTTTTTTGGGGGCTTAGACTCCTAAGCCTATGTATAAACTCTAATATGCGTATGGGTGTTTTGAATGAATCATCGCCTTAGAAAGCGCTGTCCATTTCTTTGTTAGACTTTGAAACAACAACCATGTTTTACACTGTTTCAACCTGCTGTTGAACTTCTTTCTTCAAATTGATCAATCACAGTGAGGTGAGTGTTAAAATCACAGTACTCTTTTGATGATAAGTGTTTGTGATTTTCGATTGTATTTGCATTGAAGTCAGTGGTTAGAGGAACAATAGAGCCCGGAGTACCAGACCATTAGGACCTGATGGTGGGACAATAGAGCCCGGAGTACCAGACCATTAGGACCTGATGGTGGGACAATAGAGCCCTGAGTACCAGACCATTAGGACCTGCAGGTAGTTAGCAAGTTGGGTACTACCAACGCATGTCCAGAGTGCATAAAAGGAGATTACCGTGACTCAACGGTCACATGGAATTTTACTGCGGTCTTGGCGATAATCCGGTCACCGCAACAGCCCTAGGCACTGCTGACCTGATGAAGTATAACCTATTCCTTAATCTTCCCATTGCTCCAGAATCCAGACGCCACCAAAGCCAAGCTGATCTCTCGCATGGCCAAGATGGGCCAGCCCATGTTGCCCTTCATGGCAGGGCCCTCCTTCCAGCCAGACTCCAGCGACTCAGAAATGGAGGTGAGATGAAGGGTTTATTTTCATATAGCTGCACCTACAGTATATTAGCTGAGATAAGTATTTGAGAGATCATCTCTGTCTTTCTCCAGGACCCCAGAGTGAAGGAGCGTCCTGCTGCTCCCTCTCCTGTACAGCTCTCCCCCGGCCCCCAAGCTCCAGTGCAAGGTGAGCACTCCCACAACCTCTGCTGGAGTCCTCACTCTCCATGTTTAGCTGACCAATAAATAGGCCAATTCAATGTCTTGAATTGTTAGACTGAGATCTGCTGTAAAACTTCCTTTTCAGGGTGTCTGTTTGTTGATGCCCTGGAGGCTGCCTTAGGATGACATTTCTCAGTTTGTACACATTCATTTTTTTCTCAAGTGCTTTCTCACCCTCACGGGGCACCGCCCTCTGCCTTGATGCCTGTTGCTATGACAACTGCTTCTCCGCAGCCTGTGATGTCATGCTCCGCCCATGCCTTTCAGGTGAGAATGACCCGTGTCATCTTCATCGTTCAACTAAAATCGTACTAATTTCCATGCTATTTTGTATTGACTTTAAGGCTAACCTCCCTTTCTGATGAAGCTTCTCCTCATTCTCTGTTGTGTCATTAAGTCAGTCCGTTATGTTCTTTCATAGCCTTACGCCTACCCACAGTCCTCTATGTCTCCATCTCAACTTCAACCAATGGGCCAGATGTACCCCACCCAGGCAGGACCATACATGGGAGGCACTGGCGAGGTCACTTCCTTCCTTATGGCTGAAGCTCGGCAGCATAACACTGAGATCCGATTGGCTGTTGGCAAAGTGGCAGATAAAGTGGACCAGTTGGCTTCAAAGGTCAGCAGTAATATGAAGGGTATTTCTCTCGTTTCATCAGACATTTCCACCTCCAGTGTGACATCCGTTTTTCACTTTTCATCGATCCTCATGTTCTGACAGGTTGACGACCTTCAGAGGCAAGGAGGTCACTCATTGGCTATGCCCAGTGTCACTATGGAAACCGCCATGATTATGCACAACATCCAAAGAATCATTCAGGTATAGTCCGGGGGTTGGGGGATTTTAAGCTTTCAATTTCTTAGTTTTATTTATATAAATAAAACTGTCTTTATAGGAAAATGAATCTTTAAAGAAGGACGTGTACGAGAAGAGCTCACGTATAGAGGAGCAGAACCGCAAGACTGGGGAGCTCATCAACCAGAACCAGAGGTAAGACAGACATTGATCTACTGTAGGAGACAACATTGAGCATATCTGAAATGGCATCCTATTCCTATACTGCACTACATTTGGCCAGAGCAGAATCAGCGAATAGGGAGCCATTTTAGACACAGCCACATTTCCATTCAAGCTGAATTTCCCTGTTGTCATCCAGGTACATGGAGCAGAGTAACCTGCTGATGGAGCAGAGGAATGACTCCCTAAAGTCCTCAAGTGAACACAACCAGGCGCGGGTGCTGCAGGCTGAGCAGGATAAGGTAGATCACCCACCCTATGTCTGTATATACTGTTATCACCCTGCAAGGATCAACAAACTTTCCCTTATACTCTCCCAGCCAGTGGCAGTATGAGGTGTGATTATTTAATCCCATAGCGATGGCTCTAGGAATTCTTCTCATGACTAAAGGGTTTATTACAGTATCTAACATGGCTGTGGGGATTTCAGTGGCATTTACATGAACTTCGGTGTGTCTGGGGACTAACAGAATCTCACTTCCAGCCACTGCTGGCTGTTTGTCCTGCGGTGTTAGTCTCAGGACCTTTTAGTAGTGACCATTCTCTCTTTCCAGCATGCTCTGCCTCAGAACCTGGGCTTGGGCCAGGTGAGCCTGTTTGCTCACTCTCTACCTCCCTCCACCCGTCATCTTCCCTGTCCCCCTTTTCGCTAACTTTTCATTTATTTTATTTTTCTTCAACCCTTTCCTCATTATCAGTCATCTTCATCTTCTTCCCACAGGGCCATGCTGTTCGAGTCCATGTTAACTCTGTCTCTCATCATGTCCAGCCAATCACCACCACTGTCAACTCACTGTCTATGGCTGTGTCCCAAAAATGTGAGATGGCCTCCTTTTCCTCGTCGCCTTTCGTTCATGACCACTGGGAAAAAAGGGCTAGACACTGACAGTTCCCACCATGTTTCTTTGCTTCCAGTCAGATTAGTGATCATAAAGGAAAGAAGATGAGGAAAATAAGCACATTTGAGGTTATTGGGACACAGCCTGTCTCTGGGCTGTATATTGTATAGACCGACAACACTGGTGACTAACAGTGATTGTCTCTGTCCCTCAGGTACGTCTGACAGAGGAGCTGGCCACGTGCACAGCGCGGGTGTCCCAGCTGCAGCAGGAGGCCACATCTCACCAGCAGAGGGCTGCGGAGCTGCAGAGCAAACTGTCCTCCGCCCTGCAGGACAGCGACGCACACTGCACGCGCATCTCCTCCTTAGAGACCCAACTGGAAGGTATACACTACTGTTACGCAATGTGTTTTATTTAAAGAGGTGTCAGTGAGAGGGTTTTATATGAGAGTGTGTTCTTGGTGTAGGACAGAGGAAGTGTCACTAAAGGGGTTTGTGTGTTTAGAGCTGAAGGAGATGGCAGAGAGAGGCCAGGCTCAGTACCGCACAGAGAAGCAGAAACGCAAAGGGATGGATCTCCGGGTGAACAACATGGAGGAGGAGCTGCAGGACCTAAAGGCTGACAAAGAAAGTATGGAACGAGTGAGTATGGCACACAGTAACTGTTCTGGTTGGTTTATCTTTTAGATTTGGGCACCAATGCTTACGTCAGTGTGCGTGGGCCTCCTCTCAGATGTCCATGGTAGAAATTGCCCAGAGGGAGAGATCTAGGATCAGCTTACAGATCTCAGTTCAGCTCTCTTCACTCCTAAACCTTAAGCATTAGAGTTGGAGAAGGACCTAAAACTGACGTTAGATCGGTGTCTAAGGGTATCTTCATCCTTCTTCTCAGATGGTGTCGGACAGGAAGAGGAAGTGGCAGGCAGAGAGGCAGCGGTGTGATGAGGAGATGGAGGAGCTGAGGAGGAGCAGCCAGCAGGACATGGAAAGTCTGAGGACACAGCTCCGCAAGGCCAGGACCAGCACTGGCCAGGCAGCCTCAGAACAGGTAGTGTACAGTGTTTCCCCTATATTAATCAGCAGCGGCGGGCTCCGCTATTAAATCGTGGCCGCCACTCCCAAAAATATGATATACATTTTTATATATATGTGTGTATGTGTGTATGTATGTGTATATATATATATATATATATATATTTATTTATTATTATTATTTTTGGGGGGATGGTAAAACATTTTCAGTTTAAACTTAAATAACTAAAACCAGATATAAAGGATGCAGAAAAGATAATGGACCTATACATTTTTTAAAAATAAGATAATCTTTGAGAACTAACAGCCACCAGAGTAAAAACTAGATCTTAACTAGGTTTCTATCCAATTTGCGACAGATTTTCATGCGAATATTCTACAATCTGCATTTTCCCACTAGAGATGTTTCCATCAAAATGACTTTTTGCGGATAAAAGGCTGTGTGTGAGATGTAGTGCACATAAAAAATATTTTTTGGGGCCGTTAAATTCCCATGTTCCCGAATGGAAAAATAGAAGTTAAATGGGTTTCCATCACATTTTCAACTCTACTGATGATTTGCCACAAAAACTATAGCTCTGGTCTTGGCACGTGCGCTCTAGCCTAACCAACAGCTCACTGATACATTGCGGGTAGGCTGCCTACATTGAGATTATTATGGATATAAGCAATATTATTCGTATTTGTCAAATGGAAGCCAAGCATCGATCATCATAAGACCCTCTGTATGTATTGGAAAGGAGCATGAAGCTCATCACCGTGCACTTTCACCTCTCTGTGAAGTTGTTCATAACTTATTTCATCTGTAGCCTAATAAACTGCAGGCTTTCCCGGGGCGTAGTGGGAGGACCACACAACATATCATGTGACTCCAAGTTTACTACGATATGATGGTTCAACATATCGATATTTGCGCATAAAGGCGTTTCCACCGCCATTTCTAGCATAATACATTTTACAGACACAAAAAGATCCCACTATGTCGAACAAACAAATTGTCAGCGTTTCTAAAATTGTACCGGCGTTTCATGTTACAATCAGCCCGGTCATTACTTTTTTCATGCCTCAGGTAATTCATCCACATGAAATTGTTGGATGGAAATGGTCTTACACAGGGAGAATCTACAATTCCAAAAATGTCAAGGCATGGGGCCCCTATTGATTTCATTATAATGTTTGAGTCACTTAGATAGTATAAGAACACGGCACAAGCCATGGCAAACCGTGTAGAATTGCAGGAATTTAGCTTTAAAGTAATTGTTCAGTGTTTCCAGATTCCTATGAAATATGACCTATACTTACAATAGGAGCAAAATGGTTTTGTGGGGTATGAGTTAACAGAATATGAACTTTTTAAAAGAGAGATTTGCACTAGTCAATTATAAAAAATAAAAAAATAAACATTTTTCTCTCAGCCCCATGGCAAAATGTGTAGTAGCATTGCAGGAAATGAGCTTTATAACTGGTATTTTTTATTTTATTTTCAGCTCCATGTCAGCCCCATCACAACACCCCCACCCCCGCTACACTAACTTGGCCACCGCTACTGAAAAAAATCCTAGGGTAAACACTGGTGTATATGTATCGTCTATAGGGAGGGAGTGATAAATAAGAACACAAATATTTACACAGCTAAATCTCCGTTTGGATACGTTTTTTTGTCAATGAAGAGTAATTCTGTGTGTGTGCCTGACTGCGTGTCTGTATTTTTTCGTGTGTGTGTTCCAGCTAGCCCAACTGCAAGCAGAGCTGGAGGAGGAGTGGAAGGGGAAGTGTGCGCAGGCGTTGGCCTCGGCCAAGGAGCAGCAGGGGCATGAGATGGCCGAACTGGCAGAGCAAAGAGACACACTGGAGCAGAGACTGACCCAGCTACAGGAAAAGGTCAACAGCCTGACCCATATTATATTGTACACACAACTTTCTCTCTCACGACGCCACTTTGGACTCCTGAGTTCATACATCGTTTTATAATGTGTGGCTAAGGGGGATTTTACTGTTGTTCTACAACAATGGAACGACATAAGTACAAGGCTGTGAAATGACTTATTCTGTAGCTTAATCTGTGAGAGTAGTGGTGTGGAACCCTAACTGGCTCTCTTTCATTCTAACAGTTCTCAGCTCTGAAGCAGTCCAGGGACTCAGAGGAGCAGTGCTTGTTACAGCAAGGACAGGACGAGGAGCAGCAGGTCCTACAAGAAAAGGTATTGATCTGGTTACGTGTTAGCAATAGCATTAGCAGCTAACTCTCTCCATAATGTTATGAAACCCTCTTTCTCTCGCTCTCTCAGTATTCAGGCCTGGAGGAGCAGTGGTCAGCTGTGAGACAGAAGCTAGAGGGGCGAGTGGCTGAGCTGGAAAGGAGGCTGGCAGAGCAAGGAGGCCAAGCGGACAGTGCAGGACAGGATACTGCAGGGGAGGTGAGAGGGACACAGAGCCATGTTTTCTTTCAGACAGCTGGGTCTTTCTTACCTGGAAAAATGGGCAGTAGATATTAGGTTTAAACCAAAACTTAGAACATACATTTTTATAAAATAGAACTATAGCCCTGAACCATATGTCAGTCTGAACTTAAAGGCTAAAGGTCAGTAAAATAAATAAATGCTCACCTTGAAGTGTTCTGGCTACATGACGAACACAGGCTAGTATTCTTTTTCAGAAAGGGAGCTAGACATTGCCCAATTTATTTTCAAAGCCTTGGGGAGAAGAAGTGTATAGTTTGTATAATGTGACAAGGTGAAAGCTGTACTTTGTTATGCATAAAAAAAAAGTGTGTGTGTGTGTGTGTGTTTTGTTCACACATACTTAAAGTGTTTTATAAGCCCATACGGGCTGCGCACTAATTGGTGTACGACACAAAAATAAATAAATCAAACTGTATTTCATGTTTTTGACCATGGCCATGTTTTCCTGGCAGGTGAAGCGTGTAATGAATGGAGTGTTTCACTCTCTGAGGGGGGAGTTTGACCTACACGAGACTTACACAGGCAGCACTGTGCTCGGAGTAATCGTCAACACCATAAAGGTACAGCATCTCTTCAGGACAATGACCAAAACTGTTATCTCAATAACGTGTTATTCACAATGAAGATGGACTGGAAAGGATTTGTGTGAATTCATGTTGGTCTTTGTCCCTTTACAGAGTGTTACCTTGCAACTGCTCAACGGTACTGAGAGACCTTCATCCCATCTGAGGGAAGAAGAAGAAGAAGAGGTGGTGGAGGACAGTGATGTGAGGCAGAGACCACCTCAGGATGCACATGTGAATGGGAAGGACGAAGAGGAGGAGCAGAGGACAGAGCCTGAGCAGCTTAGTGAGTCCTCTGTGCAGAGGGAGGGAGACCCCAGAGATGTGCAGGAGAGGGTTCACCTTGAGGCAGTACCAGAGACGAGTAAACCGACTCGAGTGGAGCCAGAGGCAGACATCGACACAGATCCAGAGCACCAACCACTCTCAACCCAGCCACGACCACCATCTCCCCAACCACAGGGCGAGATCACCACAGAGCCTTCTGAATCCACTGACATAAACCCTGAGGAGAATCTGCCCTCTGAGATAGGACAGAAAACTCAGTCCGAAGGTGACATAAGTAGCCCGGAGGTGAAGAAAGTGAGTGTGACTATTGAGGGTCCCCTGGGTGAACTGAAAAGAACTAGCTCCAAAGCCACAGGTCCTCAAACACAGCTTCCACCTCCACCAAGCCCTCTGTATGATAGTCCTGGGAAAGTAACAAGGTGGGTTCTATAGAGCGACTAGTGAACTAATACTCAACCAAGTTTAATTTAACTGAGCCCTATCTATGTTCATAATAAGCCTGTTGTCCCTTGCTAATATGCATGAATTCCTGCATCTATCCATTTCTCACCCCCCCCCTCAATGTCCATTCTCACTCGTGTGTTTTACTATTCTCTCAGTCTGACTGAGGGAGTAGGAGAGGAAAATGGGAAGGAGACATTTTTCCTGAGCACAGCCCCAACCAAAGCCCCACCCACTGAGGAGGATGATGATGAGCTGGTGAGGAAGGATCTGTAGAGCCACACCAGTTCTCTCAGATGTCTACACACTGCTTCTGTTCCCCTTGTTTGTCAGTGAAGCCTATGTTTATCCGTTTCGTGGCTTACTCTGTGAATAGTACATCAGGTAACACAAAGATGGTTTCGGGATCGAATTCATTGGCATTCTTTTACTGTTGAAAGTCTATGACAGGAACTTGTTCTGAATTACTTGTTTTGTGATCCACAGAGAATTACTGAACACAACTCACATTTGATATACTTTTCCCATGTTTTCTCAGAGCTTGAAGGGGCAACCTCCCCCAGCCCCTCTGTTTGGCGATGAAGAGGATGAAGATGATGATCTTGACTGGCTGGGATGAGCAATAACTGAAGTGATGAAAGTCTTAGTCCAGATGGAGGGACAGGCCCTCTAGAGATATAATTTCCACTGTCCTAAAAGAGACTACATGGAAGGGACGTGGTGAACTCCGTCTCTGTCTCGGATAAGGCAACTCTGAACAAGTGGGTGAGGAGGACATCCTGTCTGACTGCTCTGAACACTGCGGTTAGAGACCTGTGCTGTGTTGAGATCTGTTGGTCGAGATCTGACTGCTACTGCCTGGAACCGCCCCCCCCCAAGGCAATCAAAGTCAATTGATCTCTATCTGTTAGTCCTGTAATTTGTTGACTTCATTAGGCCTTAAATGAACATAATTTTGGTCTCTAGCTGATGATTTAGATTTTTGTCCCTGTCATGTTTGATTGTATGTTTGTTTTCAAGGCGGTCATGTATTATGTGCTAATGATAAGAGGGCTTGCTTCTTCAAGAACTTCTAACTTTTACACATTTTTGCTAACCGATATTCATTCCAGAAAATAAAATGCATAGAATACGTGGACATCTATTGTTGTTTCCTTTCCAGCTCAACCTTTTCTTGTATTTCGTTAAGATATTGCACTAGAGCGATTTCTGGATCATTTTGGTGATGACATCCAGAATCAAACCAACAACTTGCTAAATTGATACTGATATTTGCAATTAAGACATTTTAAAAACACATTGACTAAAACCTGGATCAGAATTTGGTGTTGATAGACATTTACATAACACCATATAATCAAGAAATATGGGGGGGGTGTAAAAACAACTTTGACCAGCAGGTGGAGACAGTGTTGCCAATTTAGCGACTTCTAGCGGCTTTTAGGACCGCCAATAGCTACTTTTCTTACTGAGGAGTTGGCAACACTGGGTGGAGAAGAACTAGTCTCGCCGTTGCTTGGTAACGCAAGTTCTGAAAGGTAACTCTTGGGTAGCTAGCGTTCTTGCTAACAAAGTTGTTTAGCTAGCTCCTACATTGATTTTGCTTAGCCTATTCCATTTACTCGTCTGGCTTGCCCTCCCATGAGGTACGTATGCGTTGCACTGGGATGGTTTTTGCTCAATAAATATCAGCAGAGTTACTGTAGAAGTGGCTGGCCTAGATAGCTACTGTAAGCTTCTCTGAATGTTTTGAAGTTGTTTCTTTCCAATGAATGAGAAGAATGGGGCTTCGCCAAAAAAGTAATCTGCTCTTTTCTAATCTACACAATAGCACACTACTTAGATTGAACCAATGTATTGGGAACGCTAAAGTGTTATGCTAGCATGGACACTGGAAATAGCTAGTGTGTAGCACATGTACAGGACTAAATGATTGCACTCACTCATTCTCTCAAGTGTAGTCCATGGGCAGCCTTGCCAGTGAGGGTCTGGATGAGGCCCACTGTTTCTGGGCCATGTGCCCTCATCCTTGCTGCTGGGAGTTGGAGCAGCGCATTGCAAAATGCTTCCCACGCCACATAAAGTCCAGAACATCACATACGGAAGTCCACCTGTAGAGGGTAGGCAGTCATGTATTCCATTTCTCTCCATCTCGCTCTCAAAGATACACACACATCAGTACCGCAAAATGCATTGAGCAGGTTCATATGTGGGCCATTTATGTCAAAGTTGATTGAGAGTGCTGTTCAATCAGTGGAAAGGTTTCCAGCCCTTAGTGTGGTTAATGTATCCGAGTGGAATGACGGATGAAAGACCCCTAAAGTGAAGTTGCTCTACAAGACGAGAATTTTGCCACAGATGCCTCTCGAACTCTTCCCTCCAGCCAATCACAAGCCCACCAGAGGGAGCACAAAACAAGGTTGGAGAGGTGAGAGAACAGAACAGAGTTATAGCCTAATACAATTCAATGTAGTAAGTATATTGCCATTGGCCATCCAGTATACTGCAACAGACCCCCCCCCAAAAAAAAATATGAGTCATACATTTTAGTCGAATATGTTTGAACAATAGATTTGCATAAGGGTCTACATTGCAGCAATTACAACTCTCATTCTTCTTTGCAGTGCAGATCTCTACTTGCCAGGGTTCAACTCTGTTGACCATAGTCCTAGTGACAAGCAACACAAGGGAGTAAAGGTTGGTCACAGTTACACTAGCAGATAGTAAGCCTAATGTCAGACACAAGGCTTGTTGACTTTGTCTCACACCCTTTGTTGAAAACCAAAGTTGTATTTTTTGTAGACGATTCTTTTACATGTTGAGTAATGTTGATTGTAGTAGAGCTGATGCTGTGTAATGTCTGTTGTGGCTGTTATTGCAGCTCAGCACAGCCCAGATCAATCATTTGGCCAGCTGCTCCAGTGCATCATGGGGCTCTGGCTCCCTATTGATGTGGATACCCAATCCCCAACACATCCTTCAGTGCCACGCCCAAAATAGGTCACATGATTTATTGTATTTGATGTGGATTTTATCTTTATTTTTTGTCATATCAGTCACTTTATGTTGTACTTTTTATGTTATAGCCCTAGACCTTAGAAGATTGTATTGTTTGCTTACCACATAACCTTTTTAGGCATTCAACTTGGTAGATATGCAGATTTTGGTGTCAAATTGCCTTTTTGAACATATGCCTAAATCTCCGCATGTAGCTGTCAAGGAGCTAATTTGCCTTCCGTCATCAAAAACCTCAAGTGGTGAGCACCATATTTTCACTGCTTTCATAAATTGTATGTGGCAGGTTATCTTTGTATTACATTAGTGTCAATGAAAACACCTATATCGTTTACCTGTTACGTTTACTCATCTATATTATATGTTATAGAACAGAAAGAAGTCCAAGAATGTGTGGAAGAGGGTGCCGTTCCAGCTGACACCATTGACGTCACAGCTGAGAAGTGAGCATGGGTTAGGCTCCCTAGTGGCACAGCAAGCTGTCCACCCAAAATACCTTGTCCTGGCCAAGCCTGACACTGACCCCCAGAGGGAGGAGGAGGATGCTGGTAGGCCCCAGGCCCAGAACCAGGAGCTCCTGTCATTGGAGGCTGGCCCAGACCCAGGCTCAAACACGCCCACATCCCCCCTCAGTACCCAAGGTCCCCAGTGCACTCCTCCTCAGGAACAAGCCTCTAGTGTTCCACAGTGTTAGGGAGAGGGTGCTGAGGCGACACACCCAGCAGGATCGCTCAACATACAAACTGGACAGCAAGGTCACTCATACTGTCATAGTACTGCCCCATGGCATTCGTTTGTAACTCGAAGTATGGCTGACCTATGATCTGACTGGTCATTTAAGGGGGGTCTCCAGTGCTCATTAAGTGAAATGGAATGCGTAGAGTACATGTAACTAACAGGAGTGAAACCTGCTGCTACATCTCAATCCTTATTCATCAGGCTTGTTGAGTGGTTGAGAGATGGGAAAAACCCTGATTTGGCTCCACATGTCTAGCAATGAGGGAGAGTCACGGGAGAGTGAGACTGGGCATTGGTTCTGAAGATTCAGGCCCTGATAGCTCTTATTACAGTGAGCTTTTCTGCCTAGTTTTATAACTCAGTGTTTATTTTCTGTTTTCCAAAATCTCATGTAGAGAGGGGTCAGTGGTCACATACTTCCTTGATTATCCGTGCTTTAGTCCAGGAAGAATGTAAGACCATTTTTTCCCCAGCTGTTCATAAACAAATGAATTAAAGAATGTCAACTTCACTGAATGATTTCAAAATATACTGTCTGGGATGTATGCTTCTTGTAGACAACACTTGTCTATCGTAATGTCCTGTTGGTGTGTGTAACGAGGAGAGGAACTGCTATTTCATAGGGTTTAGTCAATGAAAATAAACAAATATTTGTAGTGTTGCACTTGAATAAGCTTATTCTGGCAACCCATGTTGTTTTGTTTGAGAAAAATATGTTTGCTTCCAAAAAATGTATTTCCTTTTTATTCTGTCTTCGTAGCTCTTCCTCTAGACTGTAGGGGATGGCATTGACTTGGATAGGTCTGTCTTTTCAGGTCTGTCTTCTCTGTGGAGAAAGCACAACCTTCCGCCCAACTGTGACGGAGAAAAGCCATCGCCCCCAGAGGACATAACTGTTCGCCAGCCCAGCAGTGGGATGGCTTTGGCTTCTACCCCATCCCTAAGGCCACTCCATCACCACCCCAAGAGCCCTCTGTCCATAGGTAACACTGAAGCTCTAGGTTACATATGCATGCAGACCAGGAGGCTTTGCTATGCTGTCAGAGAGGCTTACAGATTTGTAGATCTGACAATGAATGGAATAAGTTGATCAAAGATTAGCACATTTGTAACACGTGTGTGTGTGTGTGTGTGTATATATATATATATATATATATATATATATATATGTTGGTGTGATACCAATAGAGAGAAATATTTCAAAGAACGTTGAGGAAAATGTGTGTGTATTGCAGGTCCTGCTGTTTGGCACTGCCTGGACTGTGTGGACGGGATGTTGCGGGGCCATGGTGGTGGTCCACTGGCCTCCAAGTCCAAGTGCCATCTCTCATTGGTGTCAAACAGTTCCTTCAGGTTCTGTAGCAGCTCCAACCTCAGCTGTCAAAACCCTTTGCAACCAAGTATGTGTCTGACTCTTCACCTCTCAAATCTAGCCAACACACTCAGCATGAATCAAAGTTCATCCTTGCATTTGAAACTCATTTCACATGTCCTCTAAGCCCCATCGCTCCTTACAATTCCATGATTTTCCTTCAGGACACAGCTTCGACAGATGTGGTCAGTATATCAATACAGAATAGGATATTTTGTTATGTATGTTTTGTTATTGTATCATCATTCATCTGCTACTTTTTGAAATGTAATTGTACATCAGAAGTGTTAATATATGCATTTTATTCTCATTGATTATTTTCCTGATCTCTATGTGATCCCGGCCACTAGGTGGGCCGATTCTGGATGAGCATTTTGTTGTTCTCTTCTGGCCTTCTACAGCTCGTTGAGTGCAGTCTTAGTGCCAGCGTCATTTTGGGGTCGTAAATAGACGGCCACAAGCAATTATAGATGAAAACTCTATTGGTAAATAGTGTGGTCTACAGCTTATCATAAGGTACTCAACCTCGAGCAATACCTCGAGACTAGCTTAATTTTAGACATTGCGCACCAGCTGTTATTGACAATTAGACACACACCCCCACCCCTTGTCATACCGGACGTAGCTGTTCTGTCCTTCCGATGCACGGAAACCCAGCCAACTGTATATTATCTGTGTCGTATATTTCAGTTTTTAATGTCCTGTTGGTAGGATAGTCTCGAACAGAGCTCATCCAGTTTATTCTCCAGTGATTGCACGTTAGCCAATAGAACTGATGGTAGAGGCGGGTTACCCACTCGCCGACAAATTTTCACAAGGCTCTCTGATCTGCGCCCCCTATATTTCCTTATTTTCTTCATGTGAATGACGGGGATTTGGGCCTTGTCTGGGAGCAACATTATATCCTTCGCGTCAGACTCATTAAAAAAAGAATCTTTGTCCTGTTCGAGGTGTGTAATCACTGTTCTGATATTCAGAAGCTCTTTTCGGTCATGAGAGACGGTAGCATCAACATTATGTACAAAATAAGTTACAAACAATGCGAAAAAAAACACAAAATAGCACAATTGGTTAGGAGCCCATAAAACAGCAGCCATCCCCTCCGGTGCCATTCTCTCTGTGTATTGTTAGATATTACTGCACTGTTGGAGCTAGAAACACAAGCATTTCGCTACACCCGCAATATCATCTGATAACTATGTGTTTGCGACTAATCAAATTTGATTTGGAGTCCACCTTCGTGATTATGAGAGGGCACCAGGTCATTGAGGAAACTGTAGTCATTCAGGAAATTCACAATTTGGCTCCGTTTTGATCAATAGTGGGCCATTGCCAACCTCGAAATATTTCAATTTGAAACATATTTAAAATATATATAATATATATATTGTGATGAAATCGTCTACAAAAAAAAACTTGGTTCCACATGTTTTGTGAGCTCTGTCACAACCTTGGCTACAGTCTGTCCAGCAGCCCACATTCAGTGCATTCGGAAAGTATTCAGACCCCTTGACTTTTTCCACATTTTGTTACCTTACAGCCTTATTCTAAAATGCATTAAATAGTTTTTCCCCCTCATCAATCTACACACAATACCCCATAATAACAAAGCAGAAATAGGTTTTTAGAAATGTTTGCAAATGTATAATTTAATATATATATATATATATATATATATATATATATTTATATATATATATATAACATTTACATAATTATTCAGATCCTTTACTGAGTACTTTGTTGAAGCACCAGCGATTACAGCCTAGAGTTTTCTTGGGTATGATGCTACAAGCTTAGCACACCTGTATTTGGGGAGTTTCTCCCATTCTCTTCTGCAGATCCTCTCAAGCTCTGTCAGGTTAGATGGGGAGCGTTGCTGCACAGCTATTTTCAGGTCTCTCCAGAGATGCTTGATCGGGTTCAAGTCCGGGCTCTGGCTGGGCCACTCAAGGACATTCAGAGACTTGTCCCAAAGCCACTCCTGCGTTGTCTTGGCTGTGTGCTTAGGGTCATTGTTCTGTTGGAAGGTGAACCTTCGCCCCAGTCTGAGGTCCTGAGCGCTCTGGAGCAGGGTTTCATCAAGGAACTCTCTGTACTTTGCTCTGTTCATATTTCCCTCGATCCTGATTAGTTTCCCAGTCCCTGCTGCTGAAAAACATCCCCACAGCATGATGCTTCCACCACCATGCTTCACTGTAGGGATGGTGCCAGGTTTCCTCCAGATGTGACACTTGGCATTCAGGCCAAATAGTTAAATCTTGGTTCATTAGACCAGAGAATCTTGTTTCTCATGGTCTTGAGAGTCCTTTAGGTGCCTTTTGGCAAACTCCAAGTGGGCTGTCATGTGCCTTTTACTAAAGAGTGGCTTCCGTCTGGCCACTCTACATAAAGGCCTGATTGGTAGAGTGCTGCAGAGATGGTTGTCCTTCTGGATGGTTCTCCCATCTCCACAGAGGAACTCTGGAGCTCTGTCAGGGTGACCATCGGGTTCTTGGTCACCTCCCTGACCAAGGCCCTTCCCCCCTGATTGCTCAGTTTGGCTGGGCGGCCAGCTCTAGGAAGAGTCTTGGTGGTTCCAAACTTCTTCCATTTAAGAATGATGGAGGCCACTGTGTTTTTCGGGACTTTCAATGCTGCAGAGATTTGTTGATACCCTTCCCCAGATCTGTGCCTCGACACAATCCTGTCTCTGAGCTATACGGACAATTCTTTCAACCTCATGGCTTCGTTTTTGCTCTGACATGCACTGTCAACTGAGGGACCTTATATAGACAGGTGTGTGCCTTTTTCAAATCATATCCAAACATTTGAATTTACCACAGATGGACTCCATTTCAAGTTGTAGAAACATCTCAAGGATGATCAATGGAAACGCCTGAGCTCAATTTCTAGTCTCATAGAAAAGGGTCTGAATACTTATGTAAATAAGGTATTTCTGTTTTTTTTTAAACGGTTTCGCTTTGTCATTATAGGGTATTGTGTGTAGATTTGTTATTATTTAATCCATTTTTGAATAAGGCTGTAACGTAACAAAATGTGGAAAAAGTCAAGGGATCTGAATACTTTCCGAAGGCGCTGTACATTGGCAATGACAACTGAAAAAGTGTCCCTGGGGTTGGATCACATCACAAGGCTAGGGCTGTTGTTCAGTCACTTTGTTTATGGAATAGTTGATGGTGCCCCCTAGACTCAAACTCTCCAGCTGTGCTAATTTCCGCTCCTTGTCCTTGGTTTAATTATGACAGCAGCAGCAGTCAGTCAGTGGTTGGTAAGTTAGAAGAGGGTGTCAAGGCCAGTGTTGGGTGCAGGAGGTTAAGCTTGCTCTCCTACCGCTAGTGGAGCAGACGCCCAGGAGAGGTTATCTGCTGCTCTGCCAGGTGCTCCTATGAAGCCCTCACATTAGCAGTACTTATTCAGTTCTGACTCACTATAACAAAGAGTTCAGGAAGGAACTGACTGAGCGGAACCTGTCTGATGCCAGCTTTTAGTTCATTCTCTTGTGTATAAGTAAAGGTTTTTAAAACAAATACTACTACATGAAGTTATAACATGTCTTCAACAGGGTTCTCTCTTACTGCCTTACCCAAGAGCATCTCTTATCACCCTATCAGGGAAAGGCCTCTTTCTGTTGCTTATACACTGTTGTTTAGATTATATCTTTTTTTTTATGAAACTGGTATTTTTTCCTAATGTAAAGTTCCTGTATGATTTTATTCATGATGCCTCACCAGGGTATAAAGAAGCCTTAGATTAGGAATGACCTCAAGTAAGTTGAATGTCAGAGCAAACAAACTGGCCTCATTTTAGGTGGCATAACACTGCATAATGTGTTAGTGGGTATTAGTGCCTGCTGCAAGCTTCTGAATAAACAAATGATCTAGCTACTAAGGAAATGAATGCTTAATGCTCTGAACTGTGGTAGTTGAGTGTGAATATCGAGTAGGTCTGCCTCCCTTACCTGGACATACTTAGCTGTTTTATCATAAGCTCTAGATTTAATGAAAGATCAAGTGTATGTACACTTTATTGGCTTGAATTCAGCCTAGTGGCCCAGCCAGTCACATTAGGTTTTATGCGTTTGTGTTACCATCCCTGTCTGATAATCCTGGAACTTTCTGCGATAACATTTTCCCCTCTGAATCACAGGCACTACTGTATAATGGTGCCACACAGCCCTCCCCCCCCTTCACACCTCCCCACTAACAGGATACACTGAAGTCCCTTTGCAATGCAAGTTGGTATATTTTTAGTGTACTTAGTTTAATACACCATTCATTTTAGTGGTAGAATGGCGCCTGCAATGGATAGCTGCCGTTTACGGGCTTTTGTCCAATTTTGTGTTATTTTGTGCTGATTGTAACTGGACATAGGCGATCACTAACCTCGATTTGGAAGATTTATACATCAACGAGACGGCGGTGGAGGACATACTGCTCACCCCGGACCAGGCCCTAATCCCTGAGACTCGGAAAAGGAAGAGATGGCGTAAGAGAGGCCGATATGCGGGCACCCTGATGAAACTACTTTGGCAAATAAATAATCCGCCTCTACCCTCCGTTCTATTGGTGAACGTATCCTATCAACGGGACCTGAAGAACTGTAAAGTCCTATGTTTCTCTGAGTCGTGGCTTGGACATGGACAATACATCAAGCTGGTTTTTCTATGCATTGGCAGGGTCGAATGGCAGCCTCGGGTAAGATCAAGGGGGGAGGTGTATGTGTCTTTGTTCACAACTGCTACGCAATCTCTAATATTAAGGAAGTCTCAAGGTTCTTCTCGCCTGAGTTAGAATACCTCCTGATAAGCTGTAGACCCCTCAAATTCAACTATGGACCTCAAAGCCAGTTCCAATGCATTTTTTTATTGTTCCCCTCTAATCAGGGACTGAATTAGACCTGGGACACCAGATGTGTGCAGTTCATTATTAGGTAGGACAGAAAACGAGCAGGCTACGGACCTCGTAGGGTAAGAGTTGAATACCCCTGCTGTAGACCATACTATTTACAGAGAGAGTTTGTCTAAGGCCTCACTCAACAAGCTGTATAGGGCCATAAGCAAACAAGAAAATGCTCATCCAGAGGTGGCGCTCCTAGTGCATTAAAATCCTAGTGGTGATTTTAATGCAGGGAAACTGAAATCCGTTTTTCCTAATTTCTACCAGCATCGCACCTGTGCGACTAGAGGAAACAAAACTCAAAATCACTTTTACGCCACACACAGAATCGCATACAAAATTCAACTTCGCTCTCCATTTGGCCAATCTGACCATAACTTTATCCTCCTGATTTCTGCTTACAAGTGAAAAACGCTCAATACGGAAGTGGTGCAATGAAGCTACAGGACTGTTTCCCTAGCACAGACTGGAATATGTTCTGGGATTTATCCGATGGCATTGAAGAGTTTACCACATCAGTCACCTTCTTCATTAATAAGTGCATTGACAACGTCATCCCCACAGTGACCGTACGGGCATATCCCAACCAGAAGCCATAGATTACAGGCAACATCCACACTGAGCTAAAGGCTAGAGCTGCCGCTTTCAAGGAGCGGACACTAATCTGGACGCTTACATCAAACAGGCAAAGAGTCAATACAGGACTAAGATCGAATCCTACTACGTCGGCTCTGATGCTCATCGGATGTGGCAGGGCTGGCAAACTATTGCGGATTACAAAGAGAAACTCAGCCACGAGGTGTCTAGTGAACCCAGCCTACCAGACGAGATAAATACCTTCCATGCTCATTTTGAAGCAAGCCACACTGAACCATGCATGAGAGCACCAGCTGTTCCGGACGACTGTGTGATCACACTCTCTGTAGCTGATGTAAGACCTTTAAACAGGTTAACATTCACAAGGTCGCCGGGACAGACAGATTACAAGGACACGCACTCAGAGCATGCGCTGACATTTTCAACCTCTCCCTGACCCACTCTTTAATACCTACATGTTTTAATCAGACCACCATAGTCCCTGTGCCCGAGAACACTAAGGTAACCTGCCTAAATGACAATTGGCCCTTAGCACTCACATCTGTAGCCATGTAAGGCTTTGAAAGGCTGGTCATGGCTCACATCAACACCATCATCCCAGATACCCTGGACCCACTCCAATTCGCATACTGCCCCAACAGATCCACAGATGATGCAATTTATTTTGCACTCCACACTGCCCTCTCCCACATGAACAAGAGCAACACCTATGTGAGAACAATGTTCATTGACTACAGCTCACTGTTCCAGACCATAGTGCCCTCCAAGCTCATCACTAAGCTATGGACCCTGAGAGTGAACACCTCCCTCTGCAACTGGATAATGGACTTCCTGACACGCCGCCCCCCAGGTGGTGAGGGTAGGCAACAACACATCCGCCACGCTGACCCTCAACACGGGTGTCCCTCAGCACTGCGTGCTTTTTCCCCTCCTGTACTCCCTGTTCACCCATGACTGCATGGCCGCGCACAACTAACGACACCATTAAGTTTGCTTAATGGTGGTTGGTCTGATCACCGACGATGATGAGACAGCCTATAGGGAGGAGGTCAGAGACCTGGCATTGTGGTGCCAGGATAACAACCTCTCCCTCAACGTCAGCAAGACAAAGGAGTTGATCGTGGACTACAGGAAACAGAGGGCCGAGCACGCCCCCATTCACATCGACTGGGCTGTAGCGGAGCGGGTCGATAGCTTCCAGTTCCTCGCTGTCCACATCACTAAGGATCTATCATGGTCCACACACACAAACACAGTCGTGAAGAGGGCACGACAACGCCTCTTCCCCCTCAGAATATGTTGCATGAGCCCTCAGATCCTCAAAAGTTCTATAGCTGCACCATTGAGAGCATCTTAACTGGCTGCATCACCACTTGATATGGCAACTGCTTGGCATCCGACTGCAAGGCGCTACAGAGGGTAGTGCATACTTTACTTATGTAGATAAGGTATTTCTGTTTAATTTTTTTTTATAAATTTGCTAAAATGTATTTTGCTTTGTCATTATGGTGTATTGTGTGTAGATTGCTGAGGAAATGTTTTTATTAAATACATTTTAGAATAAGGCTGTAACGTAACAAAATGTGGAAAAGGTCAAGGGGTCTAACACTTTCCGAAGGCACTTTATATAGCCAATTATCATGACTCATTGTGTATTTATTATTACTTTTACTATTCTGTGTTATGACTTTTCTATTATTTCTCTATCTGCATTGTTGGGAAGGGCTCATAAGTACGCATTTCACTGTTAGTCTATATTTGTTGTTTACTAAGCATGTGATGAATAACGTTTTATTTAATTTGACTTAATATGCAGTGTGCCGTTTAAGAAACCTCAGTAGGTATGGTTGCTGTGGCCCATCATCTGTTTGTCTGATTTAATTTGAGCTTTCAATTCTGAGAAGTATTTTGTGAATGTTCGTAATCTAGTCGCCACAGTTGATTAAGTAGGCTACAGTAAAAGAGAGGATTCATTTTGAAATGGACTGTATAGGTGGTCTGGATTCAGACATTATTACAGTAAATGGATTATAATCGATCCCTTGTCACAGTCTAGTAGTCTTGTCCTGGGATTCTATTTCATTTTCTATGCATTGCATTTGTAAGGTCCCTGGCTGTCATGCAAGTACTCCACAACTCATAACCTTGTGTAGGTGGGTGTGCTTCACAATATCAGGTGATTCAGCAGTAGTTTCGGCTTACAGAATGGGCCAACTGATTACACTGGGCATGCATACCTCTCTTCTCTCAGAGAAGGGGGTGTGTGTCTGTCTGTAGCATACCTGCTCATGTCAGTCAGCCACACAATGGACAGGTTAGTGCTGTGGAGAGCTCTGCCCATGGGGTCTCTGGCTGCTTTCATCACTCCTATTAGGCTGGGTGAAGGAATGCACACGGGTCTACTTATCAGGCTCTTCTCTGGGGCCTCATCGAGGAGCATACATTTACATTTTAGTCATTTAGCAGGGAATATGCACAGATGTCTACCGCCAGTCATGAGAACCCATACGCCACAAGGCCGGGGCCCATGACATCATCCTTTTCACAGCTGTCTTGCTCAACTGCCTTAAAGGAATGTGCCAAGTGTAACATATTTATTTGTTGTGTAATTAGTATTCTCTCTCATAGATGTACATTTATGGGAATTTGGCAAACAAAGAGGCACTTTTGGAAGGGACGCTTTTAAGGGTTACGTGTGTGAGTGTATCAGCCAAGGTTTTTAGGACACTAGCATGAGGAATCCAGTGGCCTGACCTATAGAGGTTGTATCATGGGCTGGGTTAGGGTGCACCACTGACACACAGCTGATTCCACACATGTATATGTTTACCCAAATACATGTGAGACTGCTCCCACTGTCATACTGTTACTCAGAATGCAAATCACATATTTGTCAAATGTTTATTTTTTAAATTGACTTTTAGTGAAGGAAATAGCTACAGTAAACGAGTCTGATGGAGTTGACTTCAATAAAATTTTATTTTTGCTATTATATGATGTGGAACACACACACATCTAGTTACACTGCTTTACGTGTTCAGGGCTGTTTAGATTAGAACATTAGAACAACTCTTCCTGAGAGTTGTGCAGATAGACTTCCTGTGTACCCACTTCTTCACCAGTGATACAGAGTTTTCCATCAACACTGGCCTTTCTTGGCACTATCCAGGGTATTTACTGGCATCAGAGTTGCCAACAATATCAATATGTCCACAGACCATTATCTTCAGACTGTGAGTAGACCAGACCTAAAGCTGCTGTAAAAGCCTCCAAAGGAGAGAAGCTGCAAACTGCAGCCATACAATAGGGACGGTGCAGATCAGGCGGCAGTCATATGAGTGAATCTTCAGATCGTGGGTGGTTTGTATGATAACTGAGGTGTAGGTTGAGACTAGGCTGAGTAGATGGCAAAGGGACTGCAGTGATAAATCGTCACAGCTCCTGACACCCCTGTTTTTGGAAATGTTTGTCTGGCTGACAAACAATCGCTGGCTGAGGGCCATGGGGGACGCTGCCAAACAGGCCCCCTCCCCCTTTTCATCAGTGTCCCATGCACCACGGCCAGCACACACATCCTGTCTTTGTGGGTCAGGAATGCCAGGAATCCAGACTTCTGCCCTAATCCTCCCACCCCTCCTTCCCCTACAAGGTGTTCTCTCTCTCAAACATTCCCAGAGTCCTGGTGGTTTCAGCCCAGTGGCCTAGGTGTCTGGGTGCTTGCGTAAAGCACTGCTTGTGGCTCACGTCTCTCTCTCGCCATTCCTCCTCTTTCCACAGTGCTCCTCCATCCCCACATCAGTGGCAGGCAGGTAGCAACACCCGCTCTCTATGGTTCACCCTGCTCCCACTGATCTTAACACACACAGATTCCTGCTGCCTCAACTCTCAACATATCCAGGGCGGTTTTTCATTTTGGTTCATTCCTCGCAATTGGTGAATTTCTGAAGTGGTTTTGTATTCAAAGAAATACACGTGTTCTTCTAAACCGTTATTATTTACATCCTATTTGATACTTTTTAGGATTTGCCTTCGTAGATGAAGGTGTGTTGTCATTGTGGTTTTGTGAAGGTGAACTGGGTTAAGGTAGGACAGGTCTGACAAATAGAGAAAAGATCCACAGAAACGGGTCCTATTTATGTTCTTTGCCCTCTCCTGTGGTGTGAGAGACTATATTCCCACTCACTCCTTTCTTTTCACTTTGCAGGTTTTCATTGGCCTCATCAAATGTGCTAAATTATGTTTCCTGTGTTTCATAACAGAGAGAGCCAATGCCTAATGCAGGGCCTTCCTGCCCTCGAGCAAAACACTTTATATTCCTCTGGGATGACAATGGCAATGTTTCGTTTTTCCTACTGAACATGGGAACCTGTAGAAGATACTTTTTTTGTCCTGGAATGTGGCCATTAGGAAAGAGATGGAGGGAACACAGGATACGTGTCCTGGCCTGGGCAGTGTGTTTCAGGTTTCTGGGCCCTTAGCCCGGCAAGGTAATAGAATGTTAGAGGAGATTTTCTCAGCTATCTGCATCATCACTTCCCCTATTAAAGTGGATTCTACGCCAGAGCGGGATTCCGCACTCATCTTTCCTATGACACCTGCACTAGTTTTTCTGTTTCCAGTATCGGTCTTAGCTTAGGTGACCCCCATTGTCAAACACTGCTCATATGCAGGAATGGAGCTACAGTGTCACTCCACAGTATGGGAATCCCAAAGCCCTGCAGACCTGGGTTCAAATAGTGTTTGTGTTCATTCAAATACTTTAGCTGCACTTGATTGAGCTTGCCTGGCACAATGGGACAGATAGAATAGTCCCAAAAGTGAAAACCACACCCATCTGGCACTTCAGGCAGGCTCAATCAAATGCTCAACCTATTTGAAAGAAATCAAATACTATTTGAAGGTATTCCACACTTAGCTTTGCTTATTGTGAATTTACCAGCAATTAGCTTTCTTGTAGTTTCTCAATAGCATTAGGGACATATAAATAGTAAGATGTCAGTGCACTGAAGTGCCTACAGTACTGTGTTCATAATATAACCATGCTTTCTCATTATAGCAATGTAGCAATGGTGCAATTTCTTTCTCTCTCCTACTCCACTCACTGAATCCCCCTCCATACACTTTCCCTTACTCCTTAAGAGGAGAGCTGATGTCACAGGGAGGGGGCGGTCTGCCTGTCTCTATAAGTACAGGCACCACAGAGGGAATCTCTCTATATGAAGGGAAGCTAACCCTAGCTGAGCTGTGCTGACACTGTAGGAGAGCAAAGAAACACCAAACTAGTGTACCTTTTAGTGCGCTCGCACAGAACTATGGATCGGTTCAGATGAATGAATAGGTAAACTGACAGATCAGCAGACTTCTCTCCTCTCTGGACTCCCGTGCAGACTCTGGACAGTATATCGTCACAGCCACCAGGTTTCTATTCTCCATCTAACGACCTCTGATTGTAATTTTGGGAAGTACGCTTTCAGGATGTTTTCTCTGGTTAGTTTGAGAAGGACTGTTTCTACCCTGTTCGTTCTCCTCTCCAGTGCTGCTGTCATGGTGAGTTTCATAGATGCATACTTACCTTCCTGCCCTCTTTTTTTTCTTTATTTCTCATTCTCTCTTTCTCTACATTTTGCAATATTTTATTTAGGATGTATTTCTGTTTTTCAAAAACTTTTTTTTTTAAACTAAAATAATTGTTTAACTTTTTGGGTATTTTGTTACAATGAAGAAAGCCACTCCAATACGAGCGTATGCTACAGTACTACTAGTCATAGTAAAGACGAGGCTGTTGAGGAATGCATTCCCCGCACCTCTACCCTACTGCTGCTGTGCGGACCCTAACACATCTGTAACACTGACACTGCTGTCTCTCAGGTGGAGAGTGACTGTCCTGCCCAGTGCTCTTGTGGCCCATCACCCCCATTGTGCCCAGTTGGAGTTAGCTGGGTGACAGACGCCTGTGGCTGCTGTAAGGTGTGTGCCAGGCAGTTCAACCAGGACTGCAGCCCCAACCAGCCCTGTGACCACATCAAGGGCTTGCACTGCCACCTGGGGGCTGGGGTAAACCCAGAGAGAGGCCTGTGCCGAGGTAAGGACCAGGAGTACCGCTAACATCAGCGGGAGAGAGGTGGTTGGGCCAGTATGGGAGTAAGCAGAAGTATGGGAGTATCAGCTGGGTATGGGGATTTCAGAATTATAGTAGAAGTATATCAAGTAGATAAATGCTCAGCATCATGGTAACACTGCCATAGTGGTATAAAGTCCACTGTGCTGATAATGTGTCTGTGTGTCTCCATAGCGGAGGCCAAGGGCCGGTCCTGTGAGTTCAACGGGCGTGTCTACCAGCATGGAGAGGACTTCCAGCCCAGCTGCCAGCACCAGTGCAGCTGCATGGATGGGGTGGTGGGCTGCATGCCACTCTGCCCCCACCAGGTGTCCCTGCCCGACTGGCGCTGCTCCCGGCCAAGGCTGGCACGGCCCTTGGGCCGCTGCTGTGCGGAGTGGGTCTGTGACGACAACAACCACATCAGTGAGGAAGCAGAGGAACCTCCACAGGCAGCCCTGCCCAACCCACAACCCCTCCCAAACCACATCAACAACCAGCTCCTGGAACAGCCACACTATCAGGCCAGCACTGGAGTCACCTTTAGAGGTACAGTAAACAACCGATCCCAATGTCTCATTCTTCCAGTCTTTGTCCAGGCAAAATCCTATCTTGGTCATAATCTTAACCTTGTATGTTTCTCATAATTATAACCCTATATGTTTCTCATAATTGTAACCCTGTATTACTCATAATTATAACCCTGTATGTTTCTCATAATTATAACCCTATATGTTTCTCATAATTGTAACCCTGTATTACTCATAATTATAACCCTGTATGTTTCTCATAATTGTAACCCTGTATTACTCATAATTATAACCCTGTATGTTTCTCATAATTGTAACCCTGTATGTTTCTCATAATTGGAACCCTGTATGTTTCTCTTAATTGGAACCCTGTATGTTTCTCTTAATTGCAACCCTGTATGTTTCTCATAATTGCAACCCTGTATGTTTCTCATAATTGGAACCCTGTATGTTTCTCATAATTGGAACCCTGTATGTTTCTCATAATTGGAACCCTGTATGTTTCTCATAATTGGAACCCTGTATGTTTCTCTTAATTGGAACCCTGTATGTTTCTCATAATTGGAACCCTGTATGTTTCTCATAATTGTAACCCTGTATGTTTCTCATAATTGGAACCCTGTATGTTTCCCATAATCTTTACCTTGTATGTTTCTCATGATTCTCTGTCCTCTCCTTTCACAGAGGTGGTGCCCCTCCCCAGGTCCCAGGTGTCGCTAAGCGCCAGATGCTTCCCGCAGACCACAGATTGGACGGAATGTTCCACTACCTGTGGGATGGGCATGTCAAGTCGGGTGTCCAATAACAACGCAGACTGCCGGCTGGTCAGAGAGACACGACTGTGTCAAATCCGCCAATGTGACCTGCGACTTACCCCAGCAATCAAGGTACAATGAGGCTCCACTCAATGTCTGATATGTTTGTGGGAAATTATGAAGCATACAATTAAAGCACATAGAACATAAATATTTCATTTCTGATGATGAGAACCTTTGCAATATGACTATTTATTATGGTTTATGTAGCTCAGTTGTCTAACTGTGTGTTTGTTGGCTGTCCAGAGGGGAAAGAAGTGCCAGCGTTCAGTGCGCCCTCAGGAGCCAATCAGGATCAACTTTGCTGGCTGCTCCACGGCACGGCACTATCGACCTCGCAGCTGCGGCTCCTGTGAGGACAGACGATGCTGCACCCCTTCACTGACCCGCACCGTCCGCCTGCGCTTCCACTGTCCCGACGGAGAGGGCTTCACACGCAACGTCATGTGGATCCAGCGCTGCAGCTGCAAGAAGAGATGTCACAATCACGGCTCCCCCTCAAGGCCCTCTGTCAACCTACACAATGACATCCACACCTTCAGGCACTGAGTCAGGATTAGGAGGATGCCCAACCCCAGCCTAGACACACTGGATAGGGCTAGGGAATGCTAGTCTCTCCCCATCTTCCATACGCCCTCTGCCCACGGATAGCCCTGCCTTTCAGTCCCTTCCTGGACACCAGTGTGGCTGGCAGCCTCTCCCGCCTGCACCAGCGCCAGACTATGGGAGAGAGAGCTAGGTGGCCGATTCCCCCCCAACCAGGCAGAACTATTGCTTGCACTTTAAGCTTCCTGACACGTTGCCCCCAGTTATCCAACATGAGAGACGGGTAGCTATTTGGTGAAACTCTCTGCGGCTAGGTCCAGTTCCCCTTCCCTGCTGATGACCCAGTCACTGAACTGTTCTGGTGGAGGAAGGGACAGCACTGAGCACAACAGACTATAGATGGCCTGATGTCACTTTCTTGATGTCCTGTTGGACTTGTGGGTGAAATATGTAAATGAATCCTCTGCTTGTCACCCTTATTATTAATTGTTTTTATTTGTTAACATTGTCAAGTCCCTCTATAACCACAGTGGGGAAAAAAGAAAGGAACGTGTATGCATGTATATGATAGGCATATTACTTTTTGTCATAATGTGTAAATTAGTGGGGCCAGTGAATGTGTAAGGATGTGATGACCATGGGCAATCCCATACATTCATGTATGATGAAGTGTTTTGTCTAATACATTGATGGTCAAATGAGGACAGGATGTCATCAATGATTGTCCCTGTATATTACATGTTGTCTAGTGAAATTGTGTGTGTGTGTGTGTGAGAGAGAGAATGAAAGGTTGAGAGAGTGTTTACATGTGTGTATTTGTCATATTACAGAGTATAGTGTACAGACTTCACTCTTTGTTGAGTGGCAATTTATGCAGATCACCTCATTTTTCGGGGTGTGTTATTGCCTCGTATTATGGAGACTCTTATACTGGAGGGAAGATTTTATTTTATATATTTAAGATTTATATATTGTTTGAATTCATATCAATAATTCTCTGATACATCAAATAAAACCTTCAACACGTGCTCTGTCTTGTGCTTCTCTGAGCGGTGCGTCAGGTGGATGGTGATTTAGATGACAGCATAGGGTGGTTGGTCTGGGATGCTGCTGTAAGGAGGGAAAACAAGAGTCTCTCCTGAGTTGGGACAGGCTCACAGAAGGGGGTACAGTGCATTCAGAAGTATTTAGACCCTTTGACTTTTTCCGAATTTTGTTACATTACTGCCTTATTCTAGAATTGATTACATAGTTTTTTTCCCCCCTCATCAATCTACACACAAATACCCCATAATGACAATAAAAAAACTTTACTCAGTACTTTGTTGAAGCACCTTTGGCAGCGATTACAGCCTTGAGTCTTCTTGGGTATGACAGTACAAGCTTGGTACTCATGTATTTGGGGAGTTTCTCCCATTCTTCTCTGCAGATCCTCTCAAGCTCTGTGAGGTTGGATGGGGAGCGTTGCTTCACAGCTATTTTCAGGTCTCCACAGAGATGTTCGATCAGGTTCAAGTCCGGGCTCTGGCTTGGCCACTCAAGGACATTGAGACTTGTCCCAAAGCCACTCCTGCATTGTCTTGGCTGTGTGCTTAGGGTCGTTGTCCTGTTGGAAGGTGAACCTTCTCCCCAGTCTGAGGTCCTGAGCGCTCTGGAGCAGGTTTTCATCAAAGATCTCTCTGTACTTTGCTCATTTCATATTTCCCTCGATCCTGACTAGTCTCCCAGTCCCTGCTGCTGAAAAACATCCACACCGCATGATGCTGCCACCATCATACTTCACCATGGTGTCAGGTTTCCTCCAGATGTGACACTTGGCATTCAGGCCAAAGTGTTCAATCTTGGTTTCATCAGACCAGAGAATCTTGTTTCTCATGGTCTGAGAATCCAAGCGGGCTGTCATGTGCCTTTTACTGAGGAGTTTCCGTCTGGTAACTCTACCATTAAGGCCTGATTGGTGGAGTGCTGCATAGATGGTTGTCTTTCTGGAAGGTTCTCCCATCTCCACAGAGGAACTCTGGAGCTCTGTCAGAGTGACCATCGGGTTCTTGGTTACCTCCCTGACCAAGGATCTTCTCCCGTGATTGCTCAGTTTAGGAAGAGTTTTGATGGTTCCAAACTTCTTCCATTTAAGAATGATGGAGGCCACTGTGTTCTTGGGGACTGTCAATGCTGCAGACATTTTTGGTACCCTTCCCTAGATCTGTGCCTCGACACAATCCAGTCTCGGAGCTCCATGGACAATTCCTTAAACCTCCTGGCTTGGTTTTTGCTTTGACATGCACTGTCAACTGTCGGACCTTATATGAACAGGTGTGTGCCTTTCCAAATCATGTCCAATCAATTGAATTTGCCACAGTTGGACTCCAATCAAGTTGTAGAAACATCTCAAGGATGAGCAATGGAAACAGGAGGCACTTGAGCTCAATTTTGAGTCTCATAGCAAAGGGTCTGAATACTTATGTTAATGTTTTTGAAAACATTTAGAACAAACGGTTTTTGCTTTATCATTATGGGGTATTGTGCGTAGATTGCTAAACATATTGGAAGGGGTCTGAATACTTTCCGAATGCACTGTAAGTCTGGAACTTACCTTTATGAAGTACCGTAGGGCTAGGGGTACATAACTCCAAAGAGTGGTGCAGTGCTGAAAGCCAGCCTGTTTTGGGGTTAGGGCCGGGGAGAAGAGGCAAGTTGGGTCTCCAGTGAGCCCGCGGCCAGTGCTCTAGCCAGGTTTATGTTCCCTCATATCCTTCAACATATTGTACAGGCTGGTCTCTGGATCACAAACATCACAGCAGCCTCCCAAATTCCACACCCTGTCCTCCTCCACATCTCCTATGTTTCTCTTTACAGACCTGTCTGTCTGGCTTAGTGTGCTAGTTGCCTAAATGGCGACTCTGAGGTTATCATTAGCATGGGCCTACTGTTTCATGCATTTAGTACATCTTAATGTATCACCTATCCACATCCTCAATGTAATCAGCTTAGAAATGTAGGTTTGGACACATCAAGCATACTCTACAGGGTTGGAGCAGGGCCGTCCCTAGCCACTAAAGTGACCACTTGGGGCCCCGCAGTTGCTAGGTTGTCCCCGACCAGGTTTTTAGGAATTCAGTTGGGGGTCTTCACTGTTCTTACTGTTGCGAGTTAAAACAGTATAATATACAAGGTGCACTTTCGAAATTTGGTTGTGCATCATACATTTTTCTTTTGTTATGTCATTCACTGACAGTCACCCATGTCAGCTAACATTTTTCAGATTGGTAAATTAGTCTAGCCAGGCATCTAAACAAATTACCGACTGGGCACACAGGGCACGTGCTCATGTGCCCTGACCTCCAGGGGGCCCCCATTGATTATCTTTTGCTTCATATGATGCTGCTTTTGCTTCATATGATGCAAAATACATCATACCGACTGTATTTCTGTATATTGAAATGTATATAACTTGAAAGCTTGATTGCTGACATGCAAAACATTTCGGGACTATATGATAGTCCTAAAAAAAACCAAAGATAGATTTGGGTGGAATTTTCCTTTAACATGGCATGTCATGGCAAAATGTGTAGAATTGCAGGAAATTTGCTTCAAACCTGCAAATATTTCTCTCCACCCTGTGGCAAAATGTGTAAAATTGCCCCCAAAAGGCCAGGGCCGGCCTTAGGTTAGAGATAAGGCTGGGAATAGGGCTACAATTCGTTTCTTTATAGGCCTATGCAACCTCCTTGTATTTTGTTCACTGGTCCAATGACAGACAAAAATCGACAGAGCACACATGGCATTCCATCATCACCATAGAGACGACAGTGCTATCTGCCATTGTCGTCACTAAAGGCATAACTCCTATTGGCTGTATCCCATCTGACTGTACCACATTTCCACGAAGACTATGGTATGTAGTGTTTGTATAGTAGGGCTATTTGGTGTTGTAAATTTAGGGAAAGACTATCATCCTCAGACTTATTGTACACTAAAGCATGTGTCCCAGGACAACGTTTGACAAAACGGCTGTGAAAGAGGTGCTCTCTCAGTGAAAGCCATGGCAATATGAGGACTGGGGGAGGTTATAGGAGGTTGTGTGAAAGAACAACTTAGGGTCCAGTCCACATTAAACAAAATCTTTGTGATGTACTGTAGCTGACTTACACTGAAACATATGAAAGCAGAGCATCCGGTGAAAGGACCGTTACTCTTGAAGGCGGTGAGTGTATGCAGTTCTCTCCCCTGTGAAAGTGATCATTTTGGCTGCAGCCTCCTGCTGCGGTGGAGTTTACATTGGCCTGGGCACCAGACTAGAAGGTGTTGTCCAGCCTCACAGTGAAATGTGAGTTTCAGCATGGCTGTGACATAGGAAAAGGAAATATGTCGGAAATCAACAGGGCCTCTGGGAAGTGGCTGTGGGGGCCTGGGTGGCAGGTTTACTAGAGCAGAAGACACTCCCCAGAACAACCATAGCATCCTCTGCAGAAGACAACTGTCGTATAATAAACAGTTACAAACACCTTTTTCTGAGCAAAACATTTTCTCTGAGAGGAATGTCACTCTCTAAACATGAGTCAGTTTTAATCAAAATGTAACTGTTTCAGCAGTTCAGTACTGCAGTCTGGGACAATTGTTTTGTGTTTAAAACACAATGTATAACTTGTCCAGCCATACTGTATAACTGTAAAGGATGTTTATACATCTCTGCATGCAAAGGCACATTTACATCTCGAACACTCCAGTGCACAAGTCCGAAAACGTACAGTTTCTGGAAATTTGTGGCAAGTGTTCAGCCTTGTACGGCCCTGCACACGTCCCGTATATCTCCAGTAACAGACAGCTTTTGTGCACGGACATGCACGGACGTGTACATGTCCGGAAACACTTCAATAAATCCCCTGAAACGACCACACACGTCCACCAATGTACAGTTGAAGTCAGAAAGTTTACATACACCTTAATCAAATACATTTAAACTCAGTTTTTCACAATTCCTGACATTTAATCCAAGTAAAGATTCCCTGTCTTAGGTTAGTTAAGATCACCACTTTATTTTAAGAAAGTGAAATATCAGAATAATAGTAGAGAGAATTATTTATTTCAGCTTTTATTTAATTTAATACACCTAGTGTTATACAGAAATTACTTTTATAAAACGTCTTACCAGCTTTCTCCTCTGGCGACCATTCTTTGCATGTTTCTCCAAGATTGTGTCCCCTATGTTCTCAGCTAAACCTGAGGGATATGCCCGCCTCACAATCTCATGATAGGTGGCACAAGATCCTGCAATGGATATAAGCGCAACGTTAAATTGATGTTTTTTTGGTGGCCAGGACACCGGTGCAGCACATTGCTATTGTAAGTAAAAAGGGCATCAGAGAGTTTCACTCTTTGTCTCCTGTATAAACCAGTGGTGGTCGGTGCCGTTTAAGATGAGGAAGAACAATTATTTATTTTATGAGCATGGCCTTATTTCTATTACAGCATACTGGATGACTGTCATTTATATTCCATTCACCCAGTTCAATAAAACACCGATAGGTTTAGGCTACTACATGATACTAAAATGTTTTTTTTTGTTTTGTTGCTACAACCTAGCCCATGAATTAAAGTTTACAATGTAGGTGCACACAGGTCTAGAGAAAGATTTGTGACAGACAGTGACACATTCAATACCACCTTGCACACAGTCGCAAATGAGAGTTGCTATTGGACAAATTCAGGTATGTTTATCCCCGTTTCGTTCTGTTTGCTTCCATTTAAGAAACGTTTTTCAACAGAATCGGTGGAATGAATACACCCCTGATCACACGAAAACAGTTCACTTTCATAACCACATACAAACAGCTTGTTGTATTCCTTCTTCTCCTCTTGTATTCCCTCTTCTCCTCTCACTTCTTCCCTTAACTTGTGGACTTCAATGCACAACACATCAGCTGCCTGGTCAAAAAAACTTTCCAACCCAAACCTTCAATTCATAACCTCTACATACAGACTACATTGTTGTCACCATATTAGCAATAAATTAGTAAATCCAAAAGCTTACCTTGACTTGGAAGAGTTCCGGTGTTGGACAGTCATAGTCAGCTAGCTAACATAGCGTCCCTCTGTTGGAGCCACGTGTTTGAGAAGGCTAAACTAGCTAGCTGGAATTTCAAACTAAGTAAGTGAAAGTCAAATAAACAAACGAAATATAGCTAGCTCTCTCTCTCTCTTGCTCCTCTTCCATTTTTGAAGAAATGTATTTGTTCAAAACTGTTCAACTATTGTTTTTCTCTTTGAGTCACATACTCACCACGTTTTTTGCATTGCAGTGCTAGCTAGCTGTAGCTTATGATTTCGGTACTAGACTCATTCTCTGATCCTTTGATTGGGGTGGACAACATGTCAGTTCATGCTGCAAGAGCTCTGATAGTTTGGAGGATGTCAAGAACTTTGAAAGTTTCTTCAAGTGCAGTCGCAAAAAACATCAAGCGCTATGATGAAACTGGCTCTCATGAGGACCGCCACATGAAAGGAAGACCCATAGTTACCTCTGCTGCAGAGGATAAGATCATTAGAGTTACTGGCCTCAGAAATTGCGGCCCAAATAAATGCTTCACAGTGTTCAAGTAACAGACACATCTCAACATCAACGGTTCAGAGGAGACTGCGTGAATCAGGCCTTCATGGTCGAAATTTCGGCAAAGAAACCACTATTAAAGGACACCAATAAGAAGAGACTTGCTTGGGCCAAGAAACACGAGCAATGGACATTAGATCAGTGGAAATTTTTCCTTTGGTCTGACAATTTTGGTTTCAACCGCTGTGTCTTTGTGAGACTCAGAGTAGGTGAATGTATGGTTCTCACCGTGAACCATGGAGGAGGAGGTGTAATGGTGCTTTGCTGGTGACACTGTCTGTTATTTATTTAGAATTCAAAGCACACTTAACCAACATTGCTACCACAGCATTCTGCAGCGATACGCCATCCCATCTGATTTGCGCTTAGTGGGACTATCATTTGTTTTTCAACAGGATAATGACCCAACACACCTCCAGGCTGTGTAAGGGCTATTTGACCAAGAAGGAGAGTGATGGAGTGCTGCATCAGATAACCTGGCCTCCACAATCACCTGACCTCAACCCAATTGAGATGGTTTGGGATGAGTTGGACCGCAGAGTGAAGGAAAAGCAGTCAACAAGTGTTCAGCATATGTGGGAACTCCTTCAAGACTGTTGGAAAAGCATTCCAGGTGAAGCTCGTTGAGAGAATGCCAAGAGCGTGCAAAGCTGTCATCAAGGCAAAGGGTGGCTACTTTGAAGAATCTAAAATCTAAAATATATTTTGATTTGTTTAACACTTTTTTGGTTACTACATGATTCCATATGTGTTATTTCATAGTTTTGATGTCTTCACTATTATTCTACAATGTAGAAAATAGTAAAAATAAAGAAAAACCCTTGAATAAGTAGGTGGATCCAAACTTTTGACTGGTACTATATATAGGAAAACCTACACTGGGTGGATATTTTCTGCAGACCACTGTTTTCCAGTACCCTGAAGTTCTAGTTGTTCAGTGTCCACTGATGAGGAGACAGTTGGCCTACAACACAAGAGAACACTGTCCTCTACTGGCACTTAGCAAGCAGTGCAGAAATATACTTAAATCCATAAATGCGAATTTTGATTCTGAATAGAACTTGAAGCAAAGTTAACTGAAACAGCTGTAACACTGCCACTGGGTTATGTTTATGGTCATGGTTAGGGTTATGGCTAGGGTTAGGGTTGAGCCTGGGTGTGGACATGAAGCTAGGGTTAGGGTTACAACTAGGGCTCTCCCTTGACCCAATGTGCAGGAGCCTGGCTCCAGCTCAATTTAACCACTGTGTACTACTCTTATAATACTAAGATTCAGTCTTAGTTTTATTTATTTTTTATTTTCCAGGCATTATTGTTTACCCCCAAATCTTCATTTATTAAGAGAGATATGGTCTACATAATTTAGCCTAAACAATATTAGCCTACATTCAAATGAATGTATTGCCACATCCTCCCCTAACTTTCCGTAAATGTAAATGTCTATTAAATATCTAATTTGTATGATTCTGAATAGACTAAATCATGCATGGAAGTGGAAGTGGTTCATGACAGCGTGTGCGTTTTAATTGCACATGTGAATTGTGGAAAGGATTGTCATATTTGAAAACAGTTATAGTTTAGTTCAATCTAATGAGAATATGAATGTACAATGGGCAGCTACAAACACATACATCATTTTGACAGTAACTCCACCCCTGACAGTTGACTGGCTGCGCACACTGCATGTTCAAAACGTCACCAAAAAGCGAATTAAATAGCCTACCCGCTTGTGCAATTCAGTAAATAGTGTAGCTGTCAAAGACACTAGTCATAGGTGAGAGTCGGATGATAAATCTAATTGATGAAAAAAATATGCTTTATGCCATCTCTTTCAAACGAATATAGTTACATTGTATCACATTCTATCTTTGACAACGTGCGCTTTTTCCTTTTTGACATTGCTTCAATTCGTTTTAATTAACCAGTTTCGCAAATGTTACGCTTTATTTGTTTGATATGGATATCAGAGAAGCGCTAGTTTGTCACAGTCTGGTTTAGCTATTGTTGAAAGACTATCCGCCGTCGTCCATTGGATTTATTTGTATTATTATTTTTTACAACTGAACTTCTTCACGTCTGAATTATCTGGAACGCACATCAAGGTGAGCACCTCTGTTTGCTGTGGTGTGCAAATTAGCCCGTTTTTCATGACCAAAACAGAACTAACCGTAATGTTCATATGAATTTGTATTACATACAGGCTGTCTTTACCGCATCTTGATTCTCGGTTGCATGATGGTTCGAAGTTCGTTCCTAAAGCCTTCTGTTTTGAGACTGCTATTCTGTTGTCATGCAAGGGCATCATTCGCACTCTTCTGTGTTTCACTGTATGATTTCCTCTTTAAAAAAAACATGATACTATTCGGAACCAGAACCTTACTCATAGGAAAGTGTTCTGTATGAATATATAAAGCTCCCTTCTCTTGTGGAATATAAATCAGTTGTTTCCCCCAAATATTTCATCCAACTTGAATAAACTAAACGTCAATGTTATTTGCAGAAACCTGGATGCTTAGTCTACATTATCACACTGAAGTATTTTAGAATTTTGATACCTTTAAAATTACAGGTTAAACGGGTGTTATTTTCGTGGATTGTCATAACTTGTTATAAATGCTATATTCTTGTTTTTAGCATAATTTAGCCTATTTTGTTAAAAACAGTGAACAGATTATTTGTGGACCTCCAATGTTTTTGGGGAGTTGTGATGCAGGCAAATTAACACTTGCTAGGTATACCTTGTCTGCTTGGTATTTGGAATAAAAACAAAAACTGCACCCAACAACCTAATATGGGCATCATCATTAAAACCTACATTTACAGCTTACCTGGCTTGTCCTGTAAGAGTTTCCTACATGTTCTTGAACTAGCGAACATACAGAAAGTAAGGGTGTGGGCAATTCCTTTGTCTGAAGGTGTACAGTAGTGAAACATGAGCATGTTGACTAAACACTGTACTTAGATAAAATTCTTTGTGTTGCCCATGCATGCTTACTTTAGTTGTCACCTGTTAGGACTTCTGGATAACCTGACCACTTCCAGCAGTAGTTGTTTTGGGGCTCACTGCTGTCAGGTCAGTTTATATTGGAGTGAATGAGGCATTAGGCTATGCATCAAATTGGTTGTTCTGTGGCTTTACACTTGTTTGTTTTGAACACTTCAAGCCCTGTCTTAGACAACTGCTGATGAACAGTGTAATGAAGTTGTTAACAAAACCATATCCAAAATCAAAACCATAGTGGATGAGGGAGACGTTGTCAATGAGATCATTGTAACAGCCTGCTAGAGTACCTTTCCCACGTAGCTGAAGTGTCAACATTGTTTTTATTTTACAGGAGCTCCTGACGGCCCAGCATGGTGAACAGTCAGGTGGGCGGTGGTGTGGCATCACCCCCCAGGTCGTGTGCTGGATGCGGGGGAAAGATTGCTGACCGCTTCCTGCTCTTCTCCATGGAGCGCTACTGGCACACACGCTGCCTCAATTGCTCCTGCTGCCACGCACACCTGGGTGACATTGGCACCACCTGCTACAGTAAAGGAGGCATGATCCTGTGTAGGAGCGACTATATCAGGTGAGGTCCTAATGTGGCTCTGGGGAGAGGACATAACAGGAAGGGGAGGATGTAGACTTTCTCTCCCAGGCTAGGGCACTGAGACTGATCTGGCTCTGGGGACATAACAGGAAGGGGAGGATGTAGACTTCCTCTCCCAGGCTAGGGCACTGAGACTGATCTGGCTCTGGGGACATAACAGGAAGGGGAGGATGTAGACTTTCACTCCCAGGCTAGGGCACTGAGACTGATCTGGCTCTGGGGACATAACCGGAAGGGGAGGATGTAGACTTTCACTCCCAGGCTAGGGCACTGAGACTGATCTGGCTCTGCTTTGTGTGTGCAGGTTGTTCGGGCACAGTGGGGCATGCAGCACCTGTGGCCAGTCCATCCCGGCTAATGAGATGGTGATGAGGGCACAGGGCAATGTGTATCATCTCAAGGTAAGACCGCCTGGCAGTTAAGGTCTCACTGTTGTTAGTGTCTGTCATCATCAGTGCATGTGTAACAGTTGTTTGTGTGAAACCCTTTGAAATAAGTGCTATACACTAACCTAAGTTATACTTGTTATATACTAACAAGTACCTTGTACCGTATGTTAGTTTAGCGTTTGCTTACGACGCTAGTTAGGCCTGGACTAACCTTGGTTAACCCTTGCATAGTCTGTCCACGAGAGATTAGGCCTGGACTTGAGTGACACATTTGGGATGAGGATTCTAACCCCTGTGTCTGTCTTTTGTCCCTAGTGTTTCACATGTGCCACCTGTAGAAACCGACTGGTGCCAGGCGACCGCTTCCACTATGTCAACGGCACCATCTTCTGTGAGCACGACCGGCCAGGGGGTGCACTGCTCAGTAGCCACCTGCCTCCACTGCAGAGCAACCCTGTGTTGCCTGACCAGAAGGTGAAAGAGGGACCAGGACCATGAGACCTTTCACACTTTAATCCGTATTTCACACACACTACCATCATGATAGCAGACCTACAGCCATGCTGTATGTAGTGTAACTAACGTTCTATTCCCCCCTGCTCTTGTCTGTAGGTGTGCTGAGTGCTTAGAGCAATGTGGTGTGCCTTCATCCTTCCCTTCATGCTTCCCTTGTCTCCAGAGGACCGTCCATCCCTGCTCACCCTGCTCCCGATACTGTTGTTGTGGACCCTCATCACCAACCACCACCCTGTCTCTTTGCCAGGAGGTTATTTTTGCTTGCAGTATCTATTTCAGATGTGTTGTGTATATCCATGTTTGAGAGAGTGTACAGATACACAGTGATGGTGAGTCGTGTGTGATGCAGTGTTGGTCTGTCCATCAAAGACAATATGGACCACATCAACTATTTCAGGACTGAGGCTACATGTTGTAAGTAAAGGACACCCAACTGTGTGCATATCCAGAACTTTGGTGCTTTTGGACAAATCTTGCAATGAGTAAGGTAATAGTCTGGACCCTGTCTAGGATCTATAGTAAGATTAAAGTAGACAAAAATAAGCTTTCTCATGGACACCACTAAAACGGCATCGCTAACAGTGGCATTGCTGTGGTTATCATTATTGTCAAGAATATCCCATCACTTAGATGATGAACTCACAGTCCCTCTCAATGGCCTGCCATCTGTTACTCAGTGACGTTTAGACCATCATATGAATCTGGCTGAAGTGAAGGAAGAAGATAAATGTACATTCTTTTTTTTATAATGTTATTGTGTGTTTCCCAGTAGAGTTCTATTTCCTTAATAAATGTTGCATTCAATTTAATTTTGGAGGCCTGTTCAATATCTGAAATTATCAAATGGAGAGGAAAAAAAAAGGAATTAAAACATTCTACTGTAACAAGAGGTGACCTGAAGTAATTGAAGCCTATGTGCAGTTGGTTGGTTACATGACGTGAGTCTCGTGGTATTATATGGTAGGCTACCACCCGGTTGGTGTTACATTTCCTCCCTGACTGTTCCTGCATTGCTCCCTCCAGCCCTGTATGGTGAAAACATGCCTGATTACCCTGAGGAATGGAATCCGAGGGCTGGAGCCCTGACCGTTTACAGAAGCAATTAAACATGAGTGGTGGATCTGTGCTGCTGTGCTTGCTGCCTGCTGCAGCTCCTGGGAGGCTGAACTTTGGCCAGATCCCGTGGCTGACTTTAATAAAGACTAATCTGGGAGCCAGCCTAATTAAAGGGAGGGGCTCCTTTGCATCCAGCCAGCATGTAGAAAAAAAAACATGACAACAATCTGATACTTTTACTGTTTACCATTTTGCAATTAAAAGACCCAAGCCAAAGCTTTTCCAATCCCCCTTTGCTGGTCTTTGTTCTCTGTTAGGCTCTGCATTGGTTAAGTTGCTTGAACTTCCTTGTAATATAAAACTGGACATGAATATGTACATGTAGCATATATAGTCAGACAGGTTAGGAGACTTGAGGAATTAAAGGAAAGTTCCACCCCAAATGATATTTTAGTATTTGTTTCATTAGTCCATTGTTGACATAGTCCCAATGTGTTTTGCTTGTCAGCATTCAAGTTTTCAAGATGTGTGACTTTCAAAATGCAGAAATCATCCACATATGATGCATGTAGCATCATATGATGCTGCGTTTTGGGATGACTTCTGTATTTTGAAAGTTACATATCTTGAAAACTTTAGTGCTGACAAGCAGAACATGTTGGCACTATGTCAACAATGAACTAATGAAACAAATACCAAAAGTGAGTTTTGGGGTGGAGTTTTCCTGTAAGGCTTTAAGAAAACCCAAGCTACAGTGAAGCAGTCGCTAGCTTCTGCTATGCTTTAAATGAGCTCTGTACTTTCACACCTTTGCTAGGAGCATGGCAGCCATAAAAATTACACCTTAATGTGCTTAGCTATTTCAGAAGTCCCACTTGTCATGGTAGGTGCTGATCCGGCATCAATTATGTATTCCACGTTTGATTGAAAAGCATCACGCAAATTCATTAACGTATGCAAATTATCACAATTACAATTATCTTCATATCTATATAGTGAGAAAATAAAACCTCTGCACAATATGAATCCCACCGCACCACAAGTTACACTTTGCATTCAAACCAATCAGGCCTCATCTGCATATCTCTAATTAGCCCAGCATTTTCAGATGCCAATTAGCAGGTCTCATAAAAAGCCTCTCTTCTATGAGGCGTTGTCTTTTATTAGAGACTTTGCAGGTGTATGGCTCACCATGTAGTTTCTGTCATAAGAAAGTGTTTATTCTCACTAATTAATCATATTAACACATGCAAATGAGTGTAATTGCCTTAGCTTCTGTGCTTCACGTTGTGTGAAGAGTATATTATTTAGAGGAAGAGAGGGTCTGAGTGTTGTCCTTCTGCCCAGCCACTCTGATACAGACCCAAGATGGAGTTTCTGTGTCTCTGTTTTATGATGATGATCCACTGTCTCTGTGCCAGAATGACTGGCAGGAAGATCATCTCTGTCTCATGATCTTTTGAGAAGCTAAGGAGAGGGTTTGGAGCAATCTGACAATAAACTGGAATTAAGAGACAGACAGCCCTTCATTGAAATCCTCTGGGCTCAAGCAGTGTGATGTTAGATATGTTCCAGTGAGTGTACAGTATGTTAGAGAGGTATGTGCATGTGGTCACTGTCAGGAACAGAGCCAGAGACTGTGCTGAAAGGGGGTCTGTGTTGATAGACAGGCATGCAAGCTGAGGTTATGTCTATGTGTTCGCCTACACAAACATACAGGTAACTGCCAAAATGATGGAAACACTTGAGTAAATGAGAGATACAAAGTATATTGAAAGCAGGTGTTTTCACACAAGTGTGGTTCCTGAGTTAATTAAGCAATTAACATCCCATCATGCTTAGGGTCATGTGTGAAAATGCTGGGCAGGCCATTATTTTGGTTACCATGGCTTTGAGTTCCAGATTTGAGTTTGAGGGCCATATGCCATTGTCGTCTCAGTCACCAGATCTCAACCTAATTGAACACTTATTTGAGATTCTGGAGCGGTGCCTGAGACTGCGTTTTCTACCACCATCAACAAAACTCTAAATTATAGAATTGCTCATGGAAGAATGGTGTCACGTCCCTCCAATAGAGTTCCAGACACCAGTAGAATATATTGCAAGGTGCTTTGAAGCTGTTCTTGCTCATGTTGGCCGAACGCCCTATTACGACACTTTATCTTGGTGTTTCCTTTATTTTGGCAGTTACCTGTACCTAACATTCATGGTAACAGGTTTCCAGTAAAACACATATTTAAATTTTTTTACATTTAGGTCTATCTATTTAAAAGCCAATTATGTATGTACTGTCACCTAAGGAATTGTAACTATGCTAAGAATCCTTCTTGCAACCATAAAACTGTCCTGTCTGCTAAAACTATTTCTGCTTTCCTCCTTCAACACTAGATAACTAGTGATAAGGATCTCAACATCAAGAGAATGTGCATTGCACTTAGTGTCCCCTGGAAAGATGTTGACTTCTGCAGAAATCATTATTATTAGGCCTATAAAGGTATTATGTTCCTGAATGAGGCATGATTTCAACAGAAACATGTTTTCGAAGACAATCATTTCCCCAGCAATAACTCACTGTCTTGAACAAGGTGGGTAGAGAACAGGCTTAGGACAAAGCAAAAACGACTTACAACTATGAGCCTCACACAGGAATGTCAGAGGGATAGCAAGAGAGGAGAGGCAGAGAGAGAGAGAGAGAGAGAGAGAGAGAGAGAGAGAGAGAAGAGAAAAGTTCCCTGGCCAATCAGAACGCTTTGAATAATTAAACTGATCGGCTTTATTAGCTCAATTACGTTAATTTGACCACGGAACACGACCATATGGTGAAAGGAAACAAAAGAGGGGGGAACTAATTAAAAGTAAAATAATGAGGATTTTAATTAACTGGTTCCCCAGACAGCAGCGCACAGGGATCAGGAGCCTGGTACCATAATTAAAGTGCTGTAACGCAGGCAACATCTCTCCTCTCTTTCTTATATCTGTGAGGGCTCTATCCATCTAATTAAATTTGTAAATAAATTAGCAACATTGAGGGTTCCTGCTTGACTTAACACCGCCTGCAATCCACCCCCCACCCCCCCAATAACACACTCACCTTACTCCCATCACACGTCTACAACAGAATGGATGTACAAGCAAATGTTTTGCCAAGGTCTGTAGAGAGAGGATTTGTATATGTGTGTGTACATATGATGAGGTATGTTTGTGTACGCGTGTGTGTGCGTGTGTGTGTACATGATGCAGGCTGATTGTGTTTGCTCCCTCTCACAAACCTGAACTATTTTAAATAGTATCTGCCCTGAACACCAGGGTCTCACAGTGACACCGGCCCTCTCATTTCCCCCAAACCCCACCCCATGGCTTCTGACTCCAAGAGCAGATGCTAAACATAGCTGCATGTTTTGCTCAGTAACTACATTGCTCTCTACTGTAAGGTTCAGATGTTAAAATTAGAGTGCCTAGGTAAATCTAGCTACCCCCTGGGCCAACTTGGTATATCTAGTTTGTCCTCTTGAAAAAATGTCCATGATATCTTGTGTCCCCACCTCTCTGTCGCATTTAGATCATGATTCAAGTTCACCCTGCTCTCCTGTCTATCCAGTCTCTCTCTCCTCTACATCCCCACAACCTGCAACCTCCTCCCATGGAAACAGGCTTTTCATTCAAATGCATTCAGACTGACAAGAGAGTCATTTGCATATTAAATTATCAACCACTTAAGATTCTGAGCGAAGCGTAATGCTGCCAATTCGATAAAATGAAGAGCAAGCATGCGTTCAGCTGTCATTACCATGGCCTGTTGTTGTTTGACATGGTTGAGAAATGGTGTGTTGGGGCATGGTTGACAGAGACAGAGGACGGTGGAGGGAGGAGGTCAGGGGGAAGGGGTTGGATTGAGGGAGCAGAACATACAAGTTCTTTGACATACAGTACCACACATCACCCTTTCTAATCCTATTCACATATTAATGGTTGAAACGCCAGACAGTCTGGTGTGGTGTTGATTATCCCAGGTGTGGCCCATGTTAGGGTAAGCCTACAGAGTGTTGTATCGATACAAAACAAGACAGACTGGAGACCCCCAGGGGGACTAACGTTATTCTCACCTGAGAGGCAGGGGACAGATGCTGCTCTAAAATGGGCTGTGACCTGTTTGTAAATGGAACTCAATGTGGGATGCTGATCATCTAGTAGTGAAGTAGTCTACATCTACAGACCAATCCCACACAGCATTGTGTCGACCTTATTTACTTACACTTCCTGTCCCCCACTACTAAGCTCCAGAAGCTCTTACTACGCCCAATCTGAGGCAGATCTAGGATCAGATTACCCTCCCCTAATCCTAACTTTAACCAGTGAGAGGAGAAATGCAAAAAGGACCATAGATCAGCTTCTACAGGCATCGTCACCCAACTCCACAGCACCAGTCTCTCCATCTTGAGACAGTTTCATTATTGCTCAGAAGAAGTGTTGTGAAAGCCCTCGTCGGCAGGTTTAGTTAGTGTGTGTTCCAACCCCCTCTCACTGGAACCAGGTGGAACACACGTGCGTTCATTAGCACTCTGTTAATGAGCAGCAGATGCAACACCCTCTCCTTCTCTCTCGCCCCAGTTCTCTCTTTCACACAGCGCCGGCTTCCTCTCCGTTCAGTCCTGTTGTGGAGGTCTTTCACAGCTCAGACATGTGGGCTTCATTAAAGGACATTTGTCCAATTTAGATGAATGACTGAGATCGTATATCATTCTCTCTTGTCACTCTATTTTTATCCCCAAGGAACTGAGTGTATGAAGTTCTGTCAGAGTTTTGAATACAAACATTTGTTCTGGCGGTGTGGTTGGGCTGAGCTCCAGCTATTGTGACTCCCTTGGCCTTGCATTCACTACCTTCTAGTTTTTGTTTTTCCGTTTTTGTCTAGAGTGTCAGTGAAATCAAATCAAATCCTGTTTTATTTTGTCAGATGCTTCGCAAACAACAGGTGTCGACTAACAGTGAAATGCTTACTTACGGGCACTTCCCAACCATGCAGAAAGAAAATAGAGAAATAATAGAAACATGTAATAATAAAAGTAATAATAAATACAAAATGAGTAACGATAACGTGGCTATATACACGGAGTACCAGTACCGAGTCGATGTGCAGGGTACGAGGTAATTGAGGTAAATACAACTAGGAATAAAGCGACAGATAATAAAAAGCAGCAGAAGCATAAAAGGTTTCAAAAAGGGTCAATGCAGATAGTCTGGGTAGCTATTTTGTTAACTATTTAACTAACTATTTAGCAGTCTTATTGCTTGGGGGTAAAAGCTGCTCAGGGTCCTGCTGGTTCCAGACTTGGTGCATCGGTACCTCTTGCTGTGCTGTAGCAGAGAGAACTGTCTATGACTTGGGTGGCTGGAGTATTTGACAATTTTTAGGGCCTTCCTCTGACACCGTCTGGTATAGAGCTCCTGGATGGCAGGGAGCTAGTCCCCAGTGATGTACTGTGTTGTACGCACCACACTCTGTAGTGCCTTGTGGTCGGATGCCAAGCAATTGCCATACCAAGCGGTGATGCAGCCAGTCAAGATGCTCTCAATAGAGTAGCTGTATAACTTTTCGAGGATCTGAGGGCCCATGCGGGGCCTCCTGAGGGGGAGGAGGCAGGCCCTCTATATGACTGTGTGGGTGTGTGTGGACCATGATAGATCCTTAGTGATGTGGACACCGAGGAACTTGAAGCTCTCAACCCGCTCCATTACAGCCCTGTAGTCAGCCCTCCGTTTCCTGACCTCCTCCTTTTAGGCTGTCTCATCATTGTTGGTGTTCAGGCCTACCACCGTTGTGTCGTTGGCAAACTTATGATGGTGTTGGAGTCATGCGCAGCCACACAGTCGTGGGGGAACAGGGAGATCAGGAGGGGACTAAGCACACACCCCTGAGGGGCCCCCTGTGTTGAGGGTCAGCGTGGCGGATGTGTTGTTACCTACCCTCACCCCCTGGTGGAGGCCCGTCAGGAAGTCCAGGATTAGCTTAGTGATGAGCTTGGAGGGCACTATGGTGTTGAAGGCTGTCCGAGCTGTAGTCAATGAACAGCATTCTCACATAGGTATTCCTCTTGTCCAGGTGGGAAAGGGCAGTGTGGAGTACAATAGAGTTTGCGTCATCTGTGGATCTGTTGGGGCGGTATATGAATTGGAGTGGGCCCAGGGTGTCTGGGATGGTGATGTAGATGTAGATGTGAGCCTTGACCAGCCTTTCAAAGCATTTCATGGCTACAGATGAGAGTGTTACTGGGCGTTAGTCATTTAGACAGGTTACCTTGGCCTTCTTGGGCACAGGGATTATGGTGGTCTGCTTGAACCATGTAGGTATTAAAGACTGGGTCAAGTACAGGTTGAAAATGTCAGTGAAGACACTTGCCAGCTGGTCAGTGTATCACTGCTGTTTTTGATAATAACTTACAGATGTTATATTCTTCTCTACACCAGCAGCACGCTGTGTTCTGCTGTCTACATTTACAACCATGTGTAATGAATGCCCTTCTCCCACTCCTCAAAAGGGCATGCTTTCAAGGCACACAATCCTTAATTGCCCATTAAAGTTAACTCACACCATCCTAGCCAAGCTCTCTAATTGAAGTCCTAAAAATAAGAGTGCAAGGCTTCCAGGGGAAGGTGGTCTGAGCACTGCCACGTTGGGACTGAACTCAGCATGGTCCCAGACCCCCCAGGCCATGGGGCTTGACCCCTGCTATATCACAGGTTCGCATGTACCCTAAGCAATCACATAATCACCACGGATGGCATAGGAATTTCTGCCTCCTACCGGAAAAGCATCCATATTGAAAATAAAATAAACTCATGAGTCTTTATACATTAATCAACCTCTGCTATGGGTGCCTGTGAGCATCAAAACATGTCTAACTATCAAAGGACAAAATTATGCCCTTCTTACTATTACAGAATCAAACCACCATTACACTCACATTTAGTCAGTGCTTGAAGGTTTTGTACCTGCCTGTCTGAAGCCATGTATTGTACATAAGCAGGAGAGGATGATGCTGATCAGAAGTAGCACAGCAGCTGAAATGTCACTGAATGTGGTTGTGTGCTATGGCATTTCAAAAGAGATATCATTTCAGACTGGGGTTAGAGGTGTGCAGGCCTGATTCAGGAGCCCGTCTCAACCTCAGAGTGTGGGACTGTGGTTTTCCTGTGAGTGTGTGACACTGACAGTGCCCCCAGCCAGACAGCGCTCATGGTTTGGGGAAAGGTCTGCGTGAAGCAGGGTGCTGATGCTCAGTGCTAGTGCACTGGGTCGGGAGGCCAACTCCCCATGGCTCTGCTGAGTGTCTGTGCCTTGGTCTCTGGGATGATAAGCAGCGTCTGCCTACCCTCCTCCATGCTGCCTCCCCACCTTGGAAATGCCAGCACAGGGCCAAGGGCAGAGCTCTCCCCAGCCAACCCCCCTGGACACCCACCTCACTGAACCATGGGGCACCTCCACCCCTTATCAGCACCCACACACCTGAACACATAGACAATAGGGGGCATGGTAGGGTGTGTGTGTGTGTGTGTGTGTGTGTGTGTGTGTGTGTGTGTGTGTGTGTGTGGAGTGGGTGATGTGTGTGTGTGGAGTGGGGGGTGATGTGTGTGTGTGTGTGTGTGGAGTGGGTCGGTTATGTGTGTGTGTGTGTGGAGTGGGGGGATGTGTGTGTGTGTGTGTGTGTGTGTGTGTGTGTGTGTGTGTGTGTGTGTGTGGAGTGGGGTGTGTGTGTGTGTGTGTGTGTGTGTGTGTGCGTGTGCGTGTGCGTGTGTGTGTGTGTGTGAGTGTGTGTGTGGAGTGGGGGAGTGGGGGTGATGTGTGTGTGTGTCACGCACAAGGCAAGCAAGTCAACACTGTATACGTGTTCCTCCACTAATGAAGTCAGTTTGTGGTTTGCCATCGCAGTGTCTCTGTGTGAGCCATCCCAAACTGCTATTGAACTGAATTCTCTATTCACAGTCAGTGTTCAGAGACGTAGCAGAACATAAAATGTAAGAGTACATTACTGGGACCGTGCTCCCACCCATCCAGGTCATCCATTCGAAACAGTGCCTGAGGAAGGCCCGCAGCATCATCAAGGACCCCACACACCCTAGCCACGAGTTGTTCACTCTCTTACCGTCGAGCAGACGGTATCGGAGCATGAGGTCTGATACCAACAGTCCCAGATACAGTTTCTATCTACAAGCCATCAGACTGCTGAACACTTGAACTGGACTGATCACCTGCTCTGATTCTCTGCACCTTAGCACACATGCACTCACTCACACACACACACACACACACATCCAAATACACACACACACACACACACACACATCCAAATACACACACACTCACATACCTTTATGCTACACACACATCCCAACTGCTGCTACCAGACTCTTATTGCTAAATACTGCACAATTTTAACATTTCCCCACAACCCCCTTCCCCAGAAAACATGTACATATTGGACTACAAATGGTGCATTCCTGTATTATACTTATGCAAAAATATTTACTTCATGTTCATGTTTTTATATTTTATTATTTCTTATCAGACTTTAGATTTAACCCCCCCCATGTTTGGAATTGTTATCAAACCTCATTACATCTTGAATCGCTGGTGCCAATAGGGCAGTTTATTATGCTGATGAGGAACGAATTCGCTGAGGTTTGCGAGTGTTTTAGTTGATTGTAATAATTGATTTGTGTTGCTGAAATGTAATTGCTGTAGCTTGTAGTTTCTTTTTTGCTGTTTTATTGAATTATCATGTTGATTTTGGGAATTGTTTGTCCTCAGGGCACCACTGAAAATGAGACCCTAGTCTCAATTGGGCTCCCCTGAATAAATAAAAGTTTAATAAAAAAAGAAACAATACATTGTCAAGAAGGAACCTGCAAGTAAGCATTTTGTTGGACGGTGTATACCTTGTGTATCCCACACATACTACTAATACAACTTGAAACTGTCACTCCACTGTTGAAATATAAAAATATGAGATAACAAACCTGTTTGCAGGGTTGGTTAACTCTTGATGTCCCGCCTGTCTCCACAAGCTTTGGTAAATCCGCCTTTTGTTTTAACGCACCACAGTTATGGAATCCCTTACAAAACGAATTACAACTGGATTCCCTAATTACAACTGGATTCCCTAATTACAAATGGATTCCCTAATTACAAATGGATTCCCTAATTACAAATGGATTCCCTAATTACAAATGGATTCCCGATAGGGCCGTTTAAAACTCGGTTGTTAAATGAGTTCACTGAAGTGTGCAGTTGTTTCAAATGATTATTACAACTTGTTTCAATAACCTGACGTAATGTAGTTATAGCTGTCTTATAGTTACTTTTTATCTTTTGTTGATATATTGATGGCATGTTTGTCCTAGGGGGCACCATTGCAAAGGAGACACTGATCTCAATTGGGCTCCCCTGAATAAATAAAAGTACATAAATACTCCAACAGTCACGCCACCATCTTGGTTTCTTATCTCTGTCTATTTGCTTATTCTCTACTGTTCATGACCTCAGTGACTGCAGAGAGAGACCTATCTGTGTGAATTGATTGTATAATGTATATGGAGTTCGTATGTTACAGCCAAGAGCCTTTTATCTTAAAGTTGCATGTTTATGTACTTCAGTGGGCTTGACATAATCAAAAAGCTATTAGGGTGATTAAGTTGAAATAATACTCTCCTTTTAAGTTGATTCGATTAGCCCCCAAAATACAAAATGTTCTCGGTGGATAATGATACTCATGATTGTGTGTGTGGGTGTTTGTGTGTGTGTGGGTGTGGGGGTGTGTGTGTGTGCTCTATTATTGTGTAAGTCAATGAGGAACTCTGATAAGCCGTATGGAGCCAGACTGCAGACACTCTGCAGTAGACTTGGAGATGTCTGCACTGATACTAGACGGGGGAGTTAGTCATGGCAGTCTCTCTTTCACAAACACACACACACACACAAATCCACTTTACCCTGTTGTTATTCTCACAGTATACTGTATGTCTCTGAATAAACATTCCTTCATGTAAGCAAGTAAACAAATGAATCTCAATCCCAATGTAGTGGAGAACCTCCACGTGAATCTCAGTCCAAATGATTTTATCGTGAGGCCGCTTGTTGTCATAACCATTCCACCACGGTTGCTTTTGCATTCCTCTGCAGTCTGAAAACCAGTTCTAGATCACCTGGAAACTCCTAAGTAAATTTCCACATTCGGAGTGAAAATCCAAACATGAAAGGCTTTGGAAAGTTGAAATGACCCAGTGATATAGTGATGAAGAGAGGGAAGGCAGACTGTCTGTCCAGTCTCATCTGACTGCCATGGGCATGGTCTGTGCTTCTACATCTGCATTGCTGTCTGTTTGGGGTTTTAGGCTGGGTTTCTATATAGCACTTTGTGACATCTGCTGATGTAAAAAGGGCTTTATAAATACATTTGTTTGATTGATTGATTGGAGTGTTTACACAGGAAAAAATGGCTGTGATCTCAGTAGCTCTGTTCAAAAACCTTCCCCCTCCACTTTGTGCTGTGGTACTGTGAACAGGAGCAGTGTCTGGCTACAGAAAGGAATTAAAAGCAAATTGATTGCGTGTTGTCAGTGTGTGTGTGTGTGTGTGTGTGTGTGTGTGTGTGTGTGTGTGTGTGTGTGTGTGTGTGTGTGTGTGTGTGTGTGTGTGTGTGTGTGTGTGTGTGTGTGTGTGTGTGAGAGAGAGTGCATGTGTGTATATGGGTGTGTGTGTGTGTACAAGCAAAATGAGTGCCCCTCACCCCATCCCTCCTGTCTGTGTTTTTGAACTTAGAGATGAAGCCATCTGCAGTGCTCTCCTGAGAGGCCAGGCTCCCCCGTCCCCTCAGCTCCCCTCCATTTTCTGCTCTTGTAGTAATGGGAAAATTGGTCCGTCTTTCCGCTCTAGTTGGGATTGGCAGTGTTGATAAGCATTGCAGGGACAATTAGAAACGGTTTCATTGAGAGGCACTGAAATGAAGCTCAGCCGTGGTTGGTGGCTGATACCCATGGGACTGTGTCACTGCACCAAAATGAAAAGTATTTTCCTAAATGAAATTCAAATACCCCAACCATTAGGGGGTAATGTCCAATAGTGCAGTAACAAACCAGTGAGGTAGCCATTGATTGGTACGGATATGTTCAGCTTGTGTGCACACTCCACAAACTGCATGTTTTAACTTGGAAATATCACATGACTGTCTCACTTACATTCTGCCCAGTTATGTTATTATGATAGCTACATTTGGACAACCCTGTCTAGAACATAGCGGGAATCATACTCAGGATAAAATCCCACTTTGTTTGAACAAGTGTATAATGAGCACATTATCATTTTAACAGTCTCAATATAACCTCACACAGGGCTCGGATGAAGACATATTAGGGGAATATCTTGCTGTGCTGCAGCTCCTCGACTAATTATAATTGTGCTGGCAAAAGGTCTAGTATGACTTGGAGGTAGAAAGGCAGCAGAGCCCGGTTAGTGTTCATAGGAGGGAGAAATATGAAGGTGTGGAGGGGGCTGGGGCATTGTTTATGAGCTAAGTGAAGTGGACCATCACGAAAGGAGTCAAGCAAAGGCTGAGTAAGCGATGGAGAGAATGATTAGAGGAGAGAGAGGGATGAAAGAGAGGGAGGCACTACAGCAACATTCCTCTGCAGGACTCAATCCCTCTCACCAACTGCACTCAGTAACAAAATACTCTCACCACAGAGGAAAGAAGCCTTTAGCAATAGAATATCCAACACCAGACCAACCATTGTTTTGTGTTTGTGGGGTCGTTTTTGTAAATGCAGTCTCCTTGTGGTTTTTATGTCAAGTCTTTCATTTTATAATCCCACATTTATCCTGTACATCCAACCCAACCAATACATTTGACCCTTTCCCAAATATCCCGAATCCAAACCGCACACTTTGAAAACCCCAGTTCAAACAGTTATCCCAATCAGCTCAGTTTTCTATGGCCACCCGCAAACACCCATGCATGCTCGAAAGGTTGCTAGATCGAATCCCCAAGCTGACAAAGTCGTTCTGCCCCTGAACAAGGCAGTTAACCCATTGTTCCTAGGCCGTCATTGTAAATAATAATTTGTTCTTAACTGACTTGTCTAGTTGAATAAAGGTTAAATAAAAATAAATAAAATAAAACATTCTGTTTGCTTATTCATGTTCTCAATCTTGAGTTATTTGTCTTCCAGTCCCTTCTTCTGCCTCTATGAGCATGCTAACGATCGTGACTCTAACTCCTTTAGGGGAGGGTGGCCAAATCGGGTGGCCAAATCCCCACCAAAACATAGCTTTACAGCTGCCGGCTTTCCTCTGAATAAAGATAAAAGGTCTAATTGACTTCACTCACAATACTGGAGCTAATTGGCATAAATGACTCCATCTGGTTTGATTTGGAGTTCAGTGAAGCAGCAGGATAACGTCTCCCTCCCTCGGACCAGCCCCCATCATCGTCCCCTCGTCCCCACCTCACTGCCAGGTCCCAGAGGACCACCTGGCCTGGCCTCACCGACCATATTATTCTACTACACAACCTCAGAGCATGCTGCCTCTTAGAACTTAGGAGACCTAAGGGATAGATTCTATCAGATCCGGGCTAGTTGACACATGCATAGCGGTTGTTTTGGCGCTGTCGGAGGTTGATAGAAATCCTCATTATTTTGTTTAATGATTTTCAATTTGAGCGTCATTATTTCTATTTAGCCTACACTTTCTCATTCTAAGCTTCTAACGTGAGTGGGACGGGTATGGCTTTGTGACCCTAGCTATGTTTCCATTAATATGTCCAGTGATTTTATCAGGTTTCAGGTATGACCCAGATGCAGACAGTGTCGAAGAAACAAAGTGTATTTCTAATACAGGGGCAGGCAAACGACAGGTCAAAGGCAGGCAGGGGTCAATAATCCAGAAAGGGTGCAAAGGTTCCAGAACGGCAGGTAGGTTTAGGTTCAGGGCAGGCAGAACAGTCAAAACCGGGAAGGACTTGAAAACAGGAGCAAGAAACAGGCAGGAGCAGGGGAACAAACACTGGTAGGTTTCACAAACAAAACGAACGCGACCAGGCAGGACAGAGTAGTCTCAAGGTCCTCGTTAGCTCGCTCTGACTGGCCGGACTGGGGGTGGAACCTGGAGGACAGGCTGGCCGATGACCCAATGAGGGTGCAGAATGCCTTCCAAAACCAGGACGAGAACTGAGGACCCCAGTCAGAGACCATGTCAACTGGCAGTCCATGGCACCGGAAGACGTGCTTCACCATGAGCTGGCCCGTCTCTTTGGCAGAGGGTTGCTTGGGTAGAGGAATGAAGTGGGTGGCTTTGGAAAACCGATCCACAACAGTCAGGATGGCGGTGTTGCCATCAGACGGGGGAGGACCCGTGACAAAGTCCAGGGAGATGTGAGACCAGGGATGGTGAGGGACAGGCAGAGGTTGGAGGAAACCAGCCGGAGCTTGCCGAGGAGTTTTTTTCTGTGCACAGACCGTGCAAGCGGGGACGAATGCGGAGACGTCAGGAACTATGGTAGGCCACCAAAAGTGTTGTCACACAAAAGCCAGGGTCCGACAGGTGCCCGGGTGGCAGGCAAGCCTGGAGAAGTGGGCCCACTCCATGGAGCGGACCGCGTCAGGCATGAACATCCGGTTATCTGGACCCCCCCGGGGTTTGGCTGGGAACACTGCGCCTCCGGAACCCGCTTCCCTATTCCCTGAGTGCCGTCACCAGGCACGAGGTGGGAAGGATGGTCTCAGGTTCCGGGGTAGTAGTCGTGGGGCTATAGCGGCGTGACAGTGCATGCGGCTTGACATTCTTGGATCCCGGCTCGTAGGAGAGGGAGAAGTTGAACCAGGTGAACAGCAGGGGCCACCTAGCCTGCCTGGAATTGAGGCGCTTGGCGGTGCTGAGATTTTCCAGGTTCTTGTGGTCGGTCCACACACTGAATGGAAGTTCCGCCCCCTCCAGCCAGTGTCTCCACTCCTCCAACACCATCTTCACCGCGAGAAGCTCACAATTCCCCACATCATAGTTCCTCTCTGTGGCGTTGAGGCGGTGGGAGAAGAAGGCACAGGGTCCAGGGCAGACCGCTGGGACAGGACAGCCCCCACACCGACATTTGAAGCATCGGCCTCCACCGCGAACTGGCGGGACGGGTCAGGATGAACCAAGATGGGAGCTGTGGTGAAGTGACACCTGGAGGGGTGTCACCCATTTTCGCTTTTGTACTTTAACTATTTGTACATCATTACAACACTGTATTTAGACATAATATGACATTTGAAATGCCTTTATGCTTTTGGAACTTTTGTGAGTGTAATGTTTACTGTTCATTTTTATTGTTTATTTCACTTTTACTTATTATCTATTTCACTTGCTTTGGCATTGTAAACATATGTTTCCCATGCCAATAAAGACCCTTAAATTAAACTGAATTGAGTTGAATGTCATAAAGGAGGAAAACTGCCGATGCACAAACCCTTTCATGACCCCACTTTGGGTTGCCACCCATACTTTAAGAAATGCTGATAAACAGAGTTGGGCCAATGCAGATTCTGTCTGAACATTCCGAGAGCATCACTTTCTCCTCCATAGCCATTGCTACAGGATAATTGACACCGCATTGTGCTGTTTATTTCTGATAGCTTTCAAAACCTATGAAGATGCATGTCCAGTGAAAGCAGATATGCAATTTGTTGAAAACACAGTACAGACTTGGTAACACCGAATGCAAATCAATAAATAGTCTGTTAAATTCACTGCTCTGTTTTGGTTGATTACAGCGGGTCATTTAATAGGGAATTGTCGGGGGGCACTCTGGTATTGTAACATCATCAAGATTTTGAGAATAAAGGCGCTAACATGGCAACCGTTCAAAAACATGGCCGAACTCTCTATACATGTGACTCTGTCGCCGGTTAACGCTTGATCTGATTGAGTCTAGGCTGAAGACACAGGATGTCTCAGGATGCCATAGCTCAAAGTTCCATGTCACAGAAAATACCACAGCAATAGCAGCAGTGTTCACTGGATGTTTGCAAGTCCTGTGTTTACAGTAACATAAATACAAACTGGATCCATATAACATCACAGCTCATACCTCTTAATGGCCTCCATTATATGAACATTCAATATAATCATAAAACAATTACATACAGGGCATTCGGAAAGTATTCAGATCCCATGACTTTTTCCACATTATGTTACGTTACAGCCTTATTCTAATATTGATAAAATTCTTTATTTTACTCATCAATCTACACACAATACCCATAATGACAAAGCAAAAACTGTTTTTTAGAATTTTTGCAAATTCATATAAAAAACTAAACAGAAATACCTTATTTACATAAGTATTCAGAGTCTTTTCTATGAGACTCGAAATTGAGCTCAGGCACAGATCTGGGGAAGGGTAGCAAAAGATTTATGTAGCATTGAAGGTCCCCAAGAACACAGTAGCCTCCATCATTCTTAAAAGGAAGAAGTTTGGAATCACCAATCAGGGGAGGTGACCAAGAACCCAATGGTCACTCTGACAGAGCTCCAGAGTTCCTCTGTGGAGATAGAAGAACCTTCCAGAAGAACAACCATCTTTGCAGCACTCCACCAATCAGGCCTTTATGGTAAAGTGGCCAGATGGAAGCCACTCCTCAGTATAAGGAACATAACAGCCCGCTTAGAGTTTGCCAAAAGGCACCTAAAGATTCTCAGATCATGAGAAACTATTTTGCCTGAATGCCAAGCATCACGTATGGAGGAAACATGGCACCATCCCTACAGTGAAGCATGGTGGTGGCTACATCATGCTGTGGGGATGTCCTTGAGTGGCCCAGCCAGAGCCAGGACTTGAACCCGATCTAACATTTCTGTAGAGGCCTGAAAATAATTTTGCAGTGACCCACCCCCCCTCCAACCTGACAGAGCTTGAGAGGATCTCCAGAGAAGAACGGGAGAAACTCCCCAAATACATGTGTGCCAAGTTTGTAGCGTCATACCCAAGAAGACTTTAGGCTGTAATCGCTGCCAAAGGTCCTTCAACAAAGTGCTGAGTAAAGCGTCTGAATACTTATGTAAATGTCATATTTCAGCTTTTTCTTATTTATACATTTGCAAAAATGTCTAAAAACCTGTTTTTGCGTTGTCGTTATGGGGTATTGTGTGTAGATTGATGAGGAAAAACATGCAATTTAATACATTTTAGAATAAGGCTGTAACGTAACAAAATGTAGAAAAAGTCAGAAGGTCTGAATACTTTCCGAGTGCACTGTAATCTTCTAAAATAATGGGACATTAATGTATCACAACATTATAATAACCCTTTATATTATATGTGATATACCGGAGGTGATGGCTGCCGTCTTATCGGCTCTTAACTAACCATGCTATTTTGTTCGTTTTTTCACCTTGTAACTTGTTTTGTACATAATGTTGCTGCTACTGTCTCTTATGACTGAAAAGAGCTTCTGGACATCAGAACTGCGATGTCTCACCTCAGATTAGACGAAGAGTCTTTCTTTAATGAGAGGGACAAGAGGGATATACTACAGACACCGACCAGGCCCAGATCCCCGTCATTTGCTGGAGAAGGAAACTTAGATTTAGTGGAAAAAGATCAGGGTGCCTTGTGAGGATCAGGCGACGAGTGGCTAATCTGCCGTTGCCTTCTGTCCTGCTAGCTAACATTCAATCGCTGGAAAATAAATAGGACGAACTGAAAGCACGTATATCCTACCAACGGGACATTAAATACTGTAATATCTTATGTTTCACCGAGTCGTGGCTGAATGACGACATTAAGAACATACAGCTGGCGGGTTATACACTATCAGCAGGATAGAACAGCAGCCTCTGGTAAGACACGGGGCCGGGGCCTCTGCATATATAAAAACAACAGCTTCTGCACGATATTTTAGGAAGTCTCGAGGTTTTGCTCGCCTGAGGTAGAGTATCTCATGATAAGCTGTAGACCACACTGTCTACCTAGAGAGTTTTCATCTGTATTTTTCGTGGATGTCTACATACCACCACAGACCGATGCTGGCACTTAAAACGCATGCAATGAGCTGTATACCATCATAGGTGGCACTCCTAGTGGCCGGGGACTTTAATGCAAATAAACTTAAATCAGTTTTACCTAATTTCTATTAGAATGTTAAATGTTCAACCAGAGGAAAAAAAATTCTAGACCACCTTTACTCAACACACACAGAGATGCGTGCAAAGCTCTCCCTCGCCCTCCACTTGGCAAATCTGACCATAATTCTATCCTCCTCATTCTTGCTTACAAGCAAAAATTAAAGCTGGAAGCATCAGTGACTCGGTCTATAAAAAAGTGGTCAGAGGAAGTAGATCCTAAATTACAGGACTGTTTTTCTAGCACAAACTGGAATATGTTCCGGGATTCTTCCCGATGGCATTGAGGAGTACACCACATCAGTCACTGGCTTTATCAATAAGTGCATTGAGGACGTCGTCCCCACAGTGACTATACGTACATACCCCAACCAGAAGCCATGGATTACAGGCAACATTTGCACTGAGCTAAAGGGTATAGCTGCTGCTTTCAAGGAGCGGGACTCTAACCCGGAAGCTTATAAGAAGTCCCACTATGCCCTCCGACGAACCATCAAACAGGCAAAGCATCAATACAGGGCGAAGATCGAATCGTACTACACCGGCTCCGGCGCTCTTCGGATGTGGCAGGGCTTGCAAACTATTACAGACTACAAAGGGAAGCAAAGCCGAGAGCTGCCCAGTGACAGGAGCCTACCAGACAAGCTAATTAACTTTGAGGCAAGTAACACTAAAACATGCATGCATGCAGCATCAGCTGTTCCGGACGACTGTGTGTTCACGCTCTCCGCAGCCGATGTGAGTAAGACCTTTAAACAGGTCAACATTCACAAGGCCGCAGGGCCAGACGGATTACCAAGATGTGTACTCCCCCAAACATGCGCTGACCAACTGGCAAGTGTCTTCACTGATATTTTCAACCTCTCCCTGTCTGAGTCTGTAATACCAACATGTTTCAAGCAGACCACCATTGTCCCTGTGCCCAAGAACACTAAGGTAACCTGCCTAAATGACTACCGACCTGTGGGACTCACGGCTGCAGCCATGAAATGCTTTGAAAGGCTGGTCATGGCTCACATCAACACATTATTCCAGAAACCCTAGACCCACTCAATTTGCATACCGCACCAACAAATCCACAAATTATGCTCTCTATTACACTCCACACTACCCTTTCACACCTGGACAAAAGGATCACATATGTGAGAAGGCTATTCATTGACTACTGCTCAGCGTTCAACATCATAGTGCCTTCAAAGCTCATCACTAAGCGAAGGACCCTGGGACTAAACACCTCTCTCTGCAACTGGATCCTGGACTTCCTGACAGGCCGCCCCCAGGTGGTAAGGGTAGGTAACAGCACATCCGCCACGCTGACCCTCAACACGGGGGCCCCTCAGGTGTACGTACTCAGTCCCATCCTGTACTCCCTGTTCACTCATGACTGCACAGCCAGGCACGACTCCAACACAATCATTAAGTTTGCTGATGACACAACAGTGGTAGGCCTGATCACCGACAATGATAAGACAGCCTATAGGGAGGAAGTCAGAGGCCTGACCATGTGGTTCAAGGACAACAACCTCTCCCTCAACGTGATCAAGACAAAGGAGATGATTGTGGACTACAGGAAAAGGAGGACCGAGCACACCCCCATTTTCATCGACGGGGCTGTAGTGGAGCAGGTTGAGAGCTTCAAGTTCCTTGGCGTCCACATCACCAACAAACTAACATGGTCCAAGCACACCAAGACAGTCGTAAAGAGGGCACGACAAAACCTATTGCCCCTCTGGAGACAAGATTTGGCATGGGTCCTCAAATCCTCAAAAGGTTTTACAGCTGCATCACTGCCATGGTATGGCAACTGCCTGGTATGGCAACTGCTCGGCCTCCGACCGCAATGCACTACAGAGGGTAGTACGTACGGCAGCAGTACATCACTGGGGCCAAGCTTCTTGCCATCCAGAACCTGTATACCAGGCGTCAGAAGAAGGCCCTAAAAATTGTCAAAGACTCCAGCCACCCAAGTCATAGCCTGTTCTCTCTGCTACCGCACGGCAAGCGGTGCCGGAGCGCCAAGTCTAGGTCCAAGAGGCTTCTAAACAGCTTCTAACCCCAAGCCATAAGACTGCTGAACAATTAATAAAATGGCAACCCAAACTATTTACATATTTACTTTGTTTTTACACTGCTGCTACTCGCTGTTTATTATCTATGCATAGTCACTTTACAAATTACCTCGACTAACCTGTACCCCCGCACATTGACTCTATACCGGTACCCCCTGTATATAGCCCCGCTATTGTTATTTACTGTTGCTCTTTAATTAATTGTTATTCTTCTCTTATCTCTCTTATTTTCTCAAAACTGCATTGTTGGTTAAGAGCTTGTAAGTGAGCATTTCACTGTAAGGTCTACACCTATTGTATTCGGCGCATGTGACAAATACAATTTGATTTGATATGATTTGATGTAACTTTTACTCAGTTTAGACAAAAATGTGACTGGTTCCACACTAACAGGTCCAGATCTGTTGGCAACAGCCACTGATCTCCATTCTCAAATCCCCCACAGCACAATTCGGTTCTGTGTGTTTGCACAGCTTGCTCATCAACAGATCAGGGCCAGCTCTAGCCTTGTGGGGAACCTGGTTGTGGGACCCCCCCACCAAGCAGACTGTAAGGACAGAAGCTGGAGACGAGAAGCAAGTACAGGGTGTCAACATTTAATGAAACACGGACAAGAACAGAATACGGACAGCGTCTGGATAGGGAAAACAAAAACGGCAATAAAGCTGACACAGGGATCTAACCGAGGTACAAACATATATAGGAGGGGCAATCAACAGACGTGAAGGAGTCCAGCTGAGTCCAATGAGCGCAGATGCACGTAATGATGATGACAGAGCAGCCTGGCGCCCTCGAGCGCCAGAGAGGAGGAGCGGGTGCAGGCGTGACATGGACAAATCTTTTAGTGGCCCTTCAATTCTACAAAATTGACCATGCTACTGTACTTAGAGAAAATGTTGCAGTTCTACACATTTTGCGATGCGGCGGAGAGAAAATATAGCAAAGTTATAACACATTTCATGCAATTCTACTCATTTTGACATGGGGCAAAGAGACATTTTTGCAATTTTATAACACGTTTCATGAAATTCTACTCCTTTTGCCATTGGGCAGAGAGACATTTTTGCAGTTTTAAAGCTGATTTCCTGCAACTCTACCCATTTTTGCATGGGGTGGAGAGAGATTTTAGCAGGTTTAAAGAGAATTTCCAGCAATTCTACACATTTTGCTATGACTTATGCCATGTTAATGATATCTGAATGAGAGTGACTAATACAATCAATGGTGGCCCCCTGGAGGTCAAGGCCGCTGGGCACGTATTCGGCCAAGTTTAGACAACTGGTTAGACTAATTTACCAATCTACAAATTGTTAGCTGACATAGCTAATTGGGTGACTGTCAGTGACAGACAAAACAAGAAAGAAACTGACGGTGCACAACCAAATTTCGAATGTGCACCTTGTGTATTCTACTACTCTCAACAGTAAGTTAAGACCCCCGACTGAGTTTTTTTTTTTACTTTGGGGTCGGGGGCCCCCTAGCAGCTGGGGGCCCTAAGCGACTGCTTATGTTGCTTATACCTGGAGCCGACCTTGTCTCAGAGTAGCTCAAACTGTCAGGACCCCTCCTGGATCAGAGTGTAAATGGATGCAGCTTGTCTCATACACATAGTTCTTAATATGCCTTTAGGCTGTGGACATGCCCCATGGGAGGGATCCATAAAGTAAATACTCAACTCCCTGTGAGCTGAGTTCCATGCTCCCTGGTTACTGGTTCTGTGGTAGTGTCAGGGAGGCTACAGCACCTGTAGGTTGGAGTTGAGAGCAGCTAGACTTTAAATAGCCCTTGAATTCCCTTACTAACTATAATCTAACTCTGGTGATAGGCCTGGAACTAGGCTAAACCTCCATTGTTATGCATTGTAATGTGATGCCCTATATTGGCTATTCCCACACTGGGGGTACCCCCAGAGGCATCCGCAATGCTGTCAGGGGTACGCCAAATAAAAATGCGATTCACGTTTTCAAACAGTCCATTTAGATTTTCCAACGGGGCTATACATTTGGGTGATGTTTTTTTCTCGCCTGAGTAGGCTTGTTTCACTGGCAAAAATAAAATTTAACAAACCATCTAGTGTTCAGCGAAATAACAACACAATGTCAAATACAGGTAGCCTAGTTAAATAATTAACACCCAATCACATTAACCGAATTCGCGGGAATTCCACTAACGGTCCGTATGTAGCCAAACGTAGCTGCTGCTCATTCCGTTTGCTAAAAAATTGATTAATGGTTAAAGGCGCACGTCCATAGAGACACAAACCAGCTCTACTGATAGTACTGCTACTACCAGCAGTACTATACCTGCACCTGTCGACGACACAAGCTGTTCTGATTCCACAAGCACATCCAATGCTAGCATCAGTAATTCTACATTTGTTGCTAGCCCAGCTAGCATGGACACTGACAGTTGTGAATCTGATGCAGCCGAAGAGCTATTGCCCCTTTACCCGGGAAAGCACCGAACAACAGACAGGGACGTTGGGTTTAGGGTTCACTTATATTGTGAACAGTGCCTTTCCTTTCCTCAGCCACAGTGTCTTAATAAGCCACAGGACTTTTTTGAGATTTATGACGACTTTCAAGTAGTAAGACATGTATTAAAGCAACAGATACCATTAATAAGAAGGGGCTAGAAGCGTCTTATATGGTGAGCTACCGAGTGGCTAGGACAGTGTCACGACTTCCTCCGAAGTCGGTCCCTCTCCTTGTTCGGCGGCGTTCCGCGGTCGACGTCACCGGTCTTCTAGCCATCGCCGATCTACTTTTCATGTTCCATTTGTTTTGTCTTGTTTTTACACACCTGGTTTCAATTACCCAATTATATGTTCATTATTTAACCCTATGTTTTCCTCATGTTTTTTGTGTGTGATTGTTTATTGTATTGCGGTCCGTATTTGTGGGCTTGGCATTATTTTGACGTGTATCGTTATTTATTTGAGTAAAATTGCTATTATTACTAAATTCTGCTGTCCTGCGCCTGACTCCTCTACACCAGCTACACACAGACACATCACAGACAGGCAAGCCCCATACTGTTGTAGAGGACTTAATTCTTCCTGCTGCCACGGATATGGCTGGGACAATGCTGGGGGAAAAGGCCGAAAACACTATACAGACAATGACTTCATCAAACAACACTGTTTCACAATGCATTAGTGACATGGCAGGAGATGTTTTGAAACAATTACTGCTTCACATACAAGCCAGTGTTACAGCTGGATGAGTCAACAGACGTGGCGGGCCTTGTATAGCTCCTGGTATATGTCTGTTACGTTTATGGGGGTCAATAAGGGAAGACCACCTCTTCTGCAAACCACTGGAAACCAGGACAACAGAAGAGGATATTTTTAAAGTACTGGACAGCTTTGTGACATCAAATGGACTTTGGTGGTCAAGATGTGTTGGTATCTGTACTGATGGTGCAAAAGCCATGACAGGGAGACAGAGTGGTAATGCGTGTGCAAGCAGTTGCTCCCGATGCCACTTGGGTACACTGCAGCATCCACCGAGAGGCTCCTGCTGCCAAGGGAATGCCTGACAGCTTGAAAGATGTTTTGGACACTACAATGAAAATGGTTAACTTTGTTAAAGCAAGGCCCCTGAACTCTCGTGTATTTTCTGCATTATGCAATGATATGGGCAGCGACTATGTGACGCTTTTACAATATACAGAAGTGCGCTGGTTATCAAGGGGCAAGTATTGACACAATTTTTGCATTGATAGACAAGCTTAAAGTTTTCTTTACTGACCATAACTGACCGCTTGCATGATGACGAGTTTCTCACACGACTGGCCTATCTGGGTGATGTTTTCTCTTTCCTGAATGATCTGAATCTAGGATTACAGGGACTCTCCGCAACTATATTCAATGTGCGGGACATAATTGAGGCTATGATTAAGAAGTTGGAGCTCTTCTCTGTCTGCATTAACAAGGACAACGCACAGGTCTTTCCATCATTGAATGATTTTTTTGTGTGCAAATGAATTCAAGCTAACAGACAGTGTCAAATGTGATATAGCGAAGCACCTGAGTGAGCTGGGTGCGCAATTACACAGGTACTTTCCCGAAACGGACGACACAAACAACTGGATTCGTTATCCCTTTCATGCCCTGCCTCCAGTCTATTTACCGATATCTGAACAAGAGAGCCTCATCGAAATTGCAACAAGCGGTTCTGTGAAAAATGAATTTAATCAGAAGCCACTGCCAATTTCTGGATAAGAGTATCCTCAGAGTATCCTGAGCGCAGCCTTATCCTGAGCGCAGCCTTAACAACGCAAACCGCGCTGTTAAGGCACTGATGCCCTTTGAGACCACGTACCAATATGAGAGTGAATTCCCGGCACTCACTAGCATAAAAACTAAATACAGGCACAGACTGTGTGTGGAAAATGATTTAAGACTGAGACTCTCTCCAATACAACCCAACATTGCAGAGTTATGTGCATCCTTTCAGCACATCCTTCTCATTAACCCGTGGTGAGATATTCACCATTTTTGATGAACAAATAAGGCTATATATGTATGATGGCTAAATTAAGAGCAAAAATATTTATTAATATTAAATTATTATATGTGCCCTTGTCCTATAAGAGATCTTTGTCACTTCCCACGAGACAGGTTATGACAAAAACTCACACACATTCTTATGTGTAATAAATGTATCATATAGTGTGTGTGTGGCAGGCTTACAATGACGGCAAAAAACAACATTTGAGAATGCGCTGACCCTCGTGCTAGAAGGGGTACGCAGCTGGAGGTTGAATGTTTGGGAACCACTGTCCTAAATGATCGATAGGAAGAATCAAAGGGCAAAAAGCAAGCAGTAGTTCATGTGGAAATGCACAAAAATATGGAGGTGAGAAACAAAACTGTGAGAGTAACTGTGAAAAATGAAAAATAAAAACCTAATCTAAATTCATGTGTTAATTACTTTGATGTTTTTGTAAGCATCTACTAATGCAGCACTCTGCTAGTTCTTTGTCTTACACCGTTAGAATTTCTATCTCATTATCTCAAATACAGATAGCAGGTACTCACACATATCCCCCTTGTCCTTGACTGTGTGGGTGCGTGTGTGAGAGAGAGTGAGAGTGTGTGTGTGTGTGTGTGTGTGTGTGTGTGTGTGTGTGTGTGTGTGTGTGTGTGTGTGTGTGTGTGTGTGTGTGTGTGTGTGTGTGTGTGTGTGTGTGTGTGTGTGTGTGTGTGTGTGTGTGTGTGTGTGTGGGTGTGTGTGTGTGTGTGAACATGTTAATGTGGTGAAGAGCAGGCAGAGAATGCTAGTTGAGACTGATACATATTCCAGTGGGTGAGCTCTCATCGTGTCACAGGTCTGACAGGGAGAGGGAGTTATTGGTATGGAGAGGCAGCTCATATTCCACAGGAGAGTCAACTCTCACCCCTCCTTCACAACAATGAACAGAAACTCCTCTCAGCTCTATTTCTGTATGCCCAGGTCCTAGCACATTGATAGAGATTGCTTTACATTTTAATAGCTTGCTAAATTCATCCAGGTTTGGAATGGTTTAGGAGGTGAAGTAGAGGTTTAGAGCTGGTTGGTCCAATGGATCAATCCTGCTAATGCAGGATAATAGATAGAGAACACTTGGATAAAAGTTGACCACTTTAGGAAGCTCAGCACCCACTCTACCTTAACCTGACCTTGACCTCAACCCTGTATTCTATCCATATAATTGACCGTCCCCCGTAAAACTCAACATATCTGAGATACATACATCACCCAACCCAGTGGAGGCTGCTGAGTGTGGGACGGCTCATAATAATGGCTGGAATGGAGTCAATGGAATGGTATCAAACACATCAAACGTGGTTTCTATGTGGTTGATGCAATTCCATGGACTCCGTTCCAGCCATCATTACGAGCTGTCCTCCCCTCAGCAGCTTCCACTGACATCACCAATATTAAACACTGAGTATACAAGACATTAAGAACACCTGCTCTTTCCATGAAATAGACTGACCAGGTGAAAGCTATGATCTCTTATTGATGTCACTTGTTAAATCCACTTCAATCAGTTTAGATGAAGGGGAGGAGACAACTGAGACATGGATTGTGTATGTGTTCCATTCAGAGGGTGAATGGGAAAGACAAAAGATTTAAGTGCTTTGAAAGGGGTATGTTAGTAGGTGCCAGGCACACCGGTTTGTGTCAAGAACTGCAATGCTGCTGGGTTTTTCATGCTCTACAGTTTCCTGTGTATATCAAGAATGGTCCACCACCCAAAAGACATGTCGAAAGCATTGAAGTCAACATGGGCCAGCATTCCTGTGGAACGCTTTCGACACCGTGTAGAGTCCATGCCCTGATGAATTGAGGCTGTTCTGAGGCCAAAGGGAGGGGGTGCAACTCAATATTAGGAAGGTGTTCCTAATGTTTGCTATACTCAGTGTATATTAACTTGTATAATGATCACCAGCATATCTTTATGAAGACAAACCAGAAGATTGTGGAAGTTAACTTCAGAAGCACAGAGACCCAGTCAGACAGCGATCACAGACAGACAACCATTCAGAGAGACACATTCATCTCTCTATTGTCATCGTCCCAGCATGAAGAAAATTTGGCTTCTGCATCTACAGTACCGAACCCAGAATGATGCCACTTAACTGCAAACACCTCCTAAGATTTGGCTTGGTATCTGAAAAGAAAAATAGGAAGGGAAGGCAGAAATCAATAAACGCCATCTACGCCTGAGGGGTTCCCCAATTTCCTCCAAACCACTCTACCCCCTGGGCAGAGGGGGGAACAATAGCGGGGCATCAATACCTGCAATTGGGGGAATGTAGGTGGGGTGGGAGACAGCAGGGCACACAGCACAAATGGGTCACCTCTCCTCCAGACACTAAATGGGCCCCAATCGTTTGCATCAATTCAGTCCGGTGGGAGACAGAGGACAGGTTGGGGTATGGGAACCATTAAGACTGCTTGGGAATAAAAGGCAGTAACAGGGGAGGTAGAGGGGTGTGGATGCTTGAGGTCAGGTAGAGATAGGGACACAGGGTGGTATAGGTGTTTTCAATTACTGGCAAATTCAGAGCAATTTCCTCATCTTTCCGCTAAGCCCCCTGTGAGGGTGATTGGAGGCTCACACAATAGAGGCGGGAAGATCAGCATCAGTTGTGTGGTTGTTTGAGTTGGGGTGGGTGGATAAAGGTATAGAGGGGGTGTTTTTTCATTTGTGTGTCTCATTTTACCTTTCTCAGTCACCTTGCAGCTTTATATTGAGCAGTGTTTTTATAGAAAAGGTAAAAAACTTCCCATTGTTTCAAGTTCTCTGTAGATGTTGATAAGAAACTTCCTGAAAACTGATGTAAGTACTTATGGATTTAAAGATAACAGACAGACAGGATGGATTAAGTATATTGTCCCAATGAATAGAGCAAAAACAGTTTGTGTTTCTGCAGACTTCACAAGAGGAATCTACCATCTAAAGGGAATAACTTGCAGGGTGTTTACACAATATTCTGTGATTCTTTTTGAAAAGGAGGAGACAGTTTTTACACTCAATCAGGTGTAAGATGTACTGTATGAGAAAGACTAAACAGTAAAAATCCTTGTTTCCCCAAGGACAAAGAAACTGCAGTAAGTAACATACTCACATACTCTCAACTACTTCAGCTTCTGACTAAAGCTGGTGTTGGGAAGCAGTTCTCTTGTAATCAGCTTGTCAGATGAAACTGTCGAAGTGTATTTTGTGTCATCTGGTTAAACACTTTACTTTCCCTGTCTGCAACTGAACCAACTTCAAAGGGCCCCGTAGCCTACAGTAAAACTCTAGACAGAAAGTTCCCCCCTGCAGATGTTGCCACATGAACATATGAGAGCCCTGATAGCAGGTACTATCAACGATATCACTTCCCCTGCACCCTGACTGCTCTATGAGGAGAGGGTAGCCATGTTAGAACATTTTCTCATTTTGATATTCAGAAAATATGTTGCACCCGCAATTCAGCTCTCTCTCTCTCTCTCTCTCTCTCTCTCTCTCTCTCTCTCACACACACATCTACAGTGGGGAAAAAAAGTATTTAGTCAGCCACCAATTGTGCAAGTTCTCTCACTTAAAAAGATGAGAGAGGCCTGTAATTTTCATCATAGGTACACTTCAACTATGACAGACAAAATGAGGAAAACAAATCCAGAAAATCACATTGTAGGATTTTTTATGAATTTATTTGCAAATTATGGTGGAAAATAAGTATTTGGTCAATAACAAAAGTTTATCTCAATACTTTGTTATATACCCTTTGTTGGCAATGACAGAGGTCAAACGTTTTCTGTAAGTCTTCACAAGGTTTTCACACACTGTTGCTGGTATTTTGGCCCATTCCTCCATGCAGATCTCCTCTAGAGCAGTGATGTTTTGGGGCTGTCGCTGGGCAACACGGACTTTCAAAGATTTTCTATGGGGTTGAGATCTGGAGACTGGCTAGGCCACTCCAGGACCTTGAAATGCTTCTTACGAAGCCACTCCTTCATTGCCCGGGCGGTGTGTTTGGGATCATTGTCATGCTGAAAGACCCAGCCACGTTTCATCTTCAATGCCCTTGTTGATGGAAGGAGGTTTTCACTCAAAATCTCACGATACATGGCCCCATTCATTCTTTCCTTTACACGGATCAGTCGTCCTGGTCCCTTTGCAGAAAAACAGCCCCAAAGCATGATGTTTCCACCCCCATGCTTCAAAGTAGGTATGGTGTTCTTTGGATGCAACTCAGCATTCTTTGTCCTCCAAACACGACGAGTTGAGTTTTTACCAAAAAGTTCTATTTTGGTTTCATCTGACATTCTCCCAATCCTCATCTGGATCATCCAAATGCTCTCAAGCAAACTTTAGACGGGCCTGAACATGTACTGGCTTAAGCAGGGGACACGTCTGGCACTGCAGGATTTGAGTCCCTGGCGGCGTAGTGTGTTACTGATGGTAGGCTTTGTTACTTTGGTCCCAGCTCTCTGCAGGTCATTCACTAGGTCCCCGTGTGGTTCTGGGATTTTTGCTCACCGTTCTTGTGATCATTTTGACCCCACGGGTGAGATCTTGCGTGGAGCCCCAGATCAAGGAAGATTATCAGTGGTCTTGTATGTCTTCCATTTCCTAATAATTGCTCCCACTGTTGATTTCTTCAAACCAAGCTGCTTACCTATTGCAGATGCAGTCTTCCCAACCTGGTGCAGGTCTACAATTTTGTTTCTGGTGTCCTTTGACAGCTCTTTGGTCTTGGCCATAGTGGAGTTTGGAGTGTGACTGTTTGAGGTTGTGGACAGGTGTCTTTTATACTGATAACAAGTTCAAACAGGTGCCATTAATACAGGTAATGAGTGGAGGACAGAGGAGCCTCTTAAAGAAGAAGTTACAGGTCTGTGAGAGCCAGAAATCTTGCTTGTTTGTATGTGACCAAATACTTATTTTCCACCATAATTTGCAAATAAATTCATAAAAATTCCTACAATGTGATTTTCTGGATTTTTTTTCCTCATTTTGTCTGTCATAGTTGAAGTGTACCTATGATGAAAATCACAGGCCTCTCTCATCTTTTTAAGTGAGAGAACTTGCACAGTTGGTGGCTGACTAAATACTTTTTTCCCCCACTGTATCTATGGGGGTGGATAAGGGTCCTTGGGGTTTTCCATATCTACTTCTGCATGCACATTCCCAATGTATGTACTAGATGGGCAAACACACAGAGCTGCTACTGGTGCCACTTGAGCATGTCTTTGTCGTAGATTATTAATCAGTGGAGTAAACAGTAGTAAATGTCATGTTGAGTGCATTTGATTGGTCCCCAAGAGCTCCATCAGATTAAAGTGTAAATAGATAGTTAACACTCACATGCCAGTGTAGAACCACACACAAACATTTAATGAGTGTGTCATTAAACCATACACTGTAGCAATAAGAACACCCTGCTTTTCGGCTCTTTAAAACAGACAATCACTTGACTGCAATATGCATAATCACAAGAAATGTCTAGAAACCCAAATTGCTTGACAATGTGTTAAAGATAAATGATTGTTTCCATATCTCTGGTGCCTAGGCCATACTGTATACAGGTTGTATAGACAGAGCTGCAGGGCACAGAGTACAAAGTAAACCATTTCCTGATCTCTGTTATTTCAATCATAAATAACAAACCTACAGTATTCCGAAACCATCATTTTCAGTTCAAGCAAATACTGACTGCAACTCACAAGCATAACATCTGTTCAGTGACACACCACTGTACCCTAGTGGAAGTCCCAGTGCTTGCATGTGAATGTTGCCTTGCACTTCACTGGGCAGCATCGTTCCTATATCCCTAGGTGGAGGAATGGATGGGTAGATTGGCAGACTCCCATTGGACGAAAACAATGGTCAATAGTGCAAAGCCTGTAGCGGCACCAAGCTCCTAAAGCCTATGCCTCCTCACCACATTCCCCTGACTAGCATCACACAGATTACTGACTGGAAGAAGCACATTCTACACTATGTCTGTATGAGAAAAAGTGGGATTGTGCATGTATGTTTATTGTAATACTGTGTGTGTGTGTGTGTGTGTGTGTGTGTGTGTGTGTGTGTGTGTGTGTGTGTGTGTGTGTGTGTGTGTGTGTGTGTGTGTGTGTGTGTGTGTGTGTTGCAGAGATTGATCACAGATCTCTAAATTAAAATAGCACAGTCAAACATCAATGACAAGCTTCCAGGATACATGTTCCAGAGCTAAAACGGTATAATGGAACGTCATTGTAAAGCAGCACAACATCACAATATGATCTCTGGTTTTGATGAGGGCAGAATCCCAAAATAAACATCTCTGAATGGGTTTCAAAGGCAATAGCTCAGTGAAAGATGAAACCTATCAACTGATTACTTTCATTTATTATGGCCTGCCCCTTCTGTCGGTTTTCACCGGTCTACAGGATCTCACAGACTGTTAACGCTAACCTGTTTCTACACTGAGCCACATACTCTCTATGATCTATATTTAACTCGGGTTGTGTTGGAACGGGGCTGTGTGTCAGAGGGTTGATGATTGTGCATATGAGGTAGAAGCTCAGTGTCAGTTTCCAACAAGGCCTCTAAATTTAGCCTGGTTAAAGGCAGCAGCGAGCCGAGCGGGTGGTGACCTACTCCTGTTGAACTACAGACTGCTCTGGTCCCGCTGTTGTTCCGTCACCTGCTCCTCTTTTTCCTTTTTTTGTTGGTGTGTGTATGTCTTGGTACCACTTGTGTTTTGGTGGAAAGGAAGGGGTGAGTTGTAAATGCTTTATCTGATGATTGCTAGTGTTGTTTATTGGACATGGGCACATTTGTTGTACTAGTTGGCATTTGAGGATATGGTATATTCAAATATTGTACAATATTTGTAATATGACATTAGTCTATCAAACATAATTAGGGGGTTGCCCAGATTTAGCTAATAATAACTGGAAAACATTCCACTTATTTTGGTATCTACATGTTTTTTACCCATTGTTTTTTACCCACTGTGTTGGTCAGCATGTGCAGTGCAGTTGTTGATCATTTCTTAGTAATTTCAAGGGTGCCTGGATCTCTAACTCTGTACTAGGGATTGCCATTACAGAGAGGATGGCTGAGGGCTACTTGGCACAGGGACTGTTTATCTGTGACTGGACCACTGCTTTTATGCAAGTCACAGCTTTGTGATTTGCAACAGGGAGTCAGTCAGCCAGAGGCGATGGATCAGTCAGAGGGGCTATTGAGAAGGAGTGGTATAAACAGGCCTGACCCCATGGTACGATAGGCCTATCTGATGTTACATTACTATATCAACTATGTGACCGCTGGGCCCGACGGCCACATAGGGCCACCCCCTACAGCCACAGCAGCAGCCCTGCACCATGCTGGGGACCAGCTGCTCATTAGGTTCCCCATCTTCTTCAGGCGCTGGCCACTCATCTTCCAGGATATGACTGAGACCTCAGCCTGCCCCATGCTCACCGCCATCCTAGACGAGCACTTTGCACCCACCAACCCGGGAGGGCGGAGGCGAGACCTGGCCTGGAGCGCTGTGCTGTCTGTGTATGTGCTGGCTGGCCAGATGGCCCTGCACTGCCACGAGAGTGGCATGGACGGAATCGCGCCTCAATTAAGGAGTGTGTGGGGGGTCATCTGGGTGGAGAGGGTCATCTGGGTAGATGGGTAAGTTCACTGGTCAAGGTTCTTCACTGGCATAGTAAGACTAGTCTACAGTTTAAAATGTGGCTACGTTGTACTGTTGTGGCTGTTGGTGTGAATCTTGCACTCTAACTCCTTGGATCTAATCATGTTTTCTGTTGTTGGTAGACAGTCTTTGTGTGCCGCTTTGGGCAGAAGCAGGACTTGGAGGCCCAGGTGAAGAAGGTGTGTTGCTGGACTCTATTGCTATTGGTCACCAGTATCCTATCCTATTTCCTGTGGATACAAAAAATTGCCTAAACAACACCCCCACCTAGTGACCACAATCGGATAGCTCCAAAAGTCTACTTTGTGAATAAATATTTTCCCAAAGCTTCTATTTTCCAAACGCATCTCAATGACCCACTATCCCCTATTTTAAACCATTGAGGTGTGCAATAACATAGTTTTTTAACAATAACATCAACAATGCACAGCATACATACATTCACATCATGTGTATCATGTATGTGTAACTTAAAACCTCTGAATCATGATAGTAATAAACATTATCTCAGTAAAAGTATGTGGTCCATTAGTGCAAAACTCAAAACAGATCATCAAAAAAGCAGTTGTTTCAACTCTGAGCACATTTTCAATTGACTATGTGCAACACACAAATTTATACATTCACTGTTTCATCTAGAAATATGTTTCACATTCAAATCAAATCAAATTTATTGGTCACATACACATGGTTAGCAGATGTTATTGCAAGTGTAGCGAATTGCTTGTGCTTCTATTTCTAGCAATATCTAACAAGTAATCAAACAATTCCACAACAAGTACCTAATACACACAAATCTAAGTAAAGGGATGGGATAAGAATATATACGTATAAATACAGTTGAAGTCTGAAGTTCACATACACTTAAGTTGGAGTCATTAAAATTCGTTTTTCAACCACTCCACAAATTTCTTGTTAACAAACTATAGTTGTGGCTACTTTGTGCACGACACAAGTAGTTTTTCCAAAAATTGTTTACAGACAGATTATTTCACTTATAATTCACTGTATCACAATTCCAGTGGGTCAGAAGTTTACATACACTAAGTTGACTGTGCCTTTAAACAGCTTGGAAAATTCCAGAAAATTATGTCATAGCTTTAGAAGCTTCTGATAGGCTAATTGACAATTTGAGTCAATTGGAAGTGTACCTGTGGATGTATTTCAAGGCCTACCTTCAAACTCAGTGCCTCTTTGTTTGACATCATGGGAAAATCAACAGAAATCAGCCAAGACTTCATTAAACAAATTGTAGACCTCCACAAGTCTGGTTCATCCTTGGGAGCAATTTCCAAACGCCTGAAGGTACCACATTCATCTGTACAAACAATAGAACGCAAATATAAACACCATGGGACCACGCAGTCGTCAAACTGATCAGGAAGGAGACGCGTTCTGTCTCCTAGTGATGAATGTACTTTGGTGCAAAAAGTGCAAATCAATCCCAGAACAACAGCAAAGGACCTTGTGAAGAGGCTGGAGGAAACAGGTACAAAAGTATCTATACTTCCAAAGTTGTGGCAAAATGGCTTAAGGACAACAAAGTCAAGGTATTGGAGTGGCCATCACAAAGCCCTGACCTCAATCCTATAGAAGAATTGTGGGCAGAACTGAAAAAGCGTGTGCCAGCAAGGAGGCCTACAAACCTGACTCAGTTACACCAGCTCTGTCAGGAGGAATGAGCCAAGATTTACCCAACTTATTGTGGGAAGCTTGTGGAAAGCTACCCGAAACATTTGACCGAAGTTAAGCAATTTAAAGGCAATGCTACAGAATACTAATTGAGTGTATGTAAACGTCTGACCCACTGGGAATGCGATGAAAGAAATAAAAGCTGAAATAAATAATTCTCTCTACTATTATTCTGACATTTCACTTTCTTAAAATAAAGTGGTGATCCTAACTGACCTAAGGCACTGTAGCATTCCCTTTTAATTAGGATTAAATGTCAGGAATTGTGAAAAACTGAGTTTAAATGTATTTGGCTAAGGTGTAGGTAAACTTTAGACTTCAACTGTATATGGATGGGAAATGACCGAGCGGCATAGGCAAGATGCAATAGATGGTACAAAATACAGTATATACATATGGGATGGGTAAAAGATGGCTGACGTTTTACATTCTCCCAACCAATTGTGCTATTTTGTTATTTTTTAACTTATTGTGTACATAATGTTGCTGCTTCTGTCTCTTATGACCAAAAATAACTTCTGGACATCAGAAAAGCGAATACTCACCGCGAACTGGAATAAACTTTTTCCTTTAACGAGTCCGGCGAGTCCGATGAGAAGGATATCCTGCGTTCACTGGAAAAGGCCCAGATCCACGCCTTTCCCGTGAAGAAAATAAGCCGGAAAAGGGGGCGCAGATCAGGCATCCTTCTGAAAATCCGGAGGCGAGCAAGTAAACTCTCACTGCCTTCCATTCTTTATGCTAAGGCGCAATCATTGGACAATAAAATGGATGACCTACAATTAAGATTATCCTACCAACGGGACATTAAAAACTGTAACATCTTATGTTTCACTGAGACGTGGCTGAATAAAGGACAACATAGAGCTAGCGGGATTTTCCATGCACCGGCAGAACAGAGACGCTTCCTCTGGTAAGACGATGGGTGGGGTGGGGGTGTGTGTCTTTTTATCAATAACAGCTGGTGCGCGATGTCTAATATTAAAGAAGTCTCAAGGTATTGCTCGCTCAAAGTAGAGTACCTTATAATAACATGTAGACGGACTATCTACCAAGAGAGTTCTCATCTGTGTTATTCGTAACCAGAAGACATGGATTACAGGCAACATCTGCATCGAACTAAAGGCTAGAGCTGCCGCTTTCAAGGAGCGGGAGACTAATTCCGGACGCTTATAAGAAATTCTGCTATGCCCTCAAACGAACCATCAGGTCAACATTCACAAAGCCGCTGGGCCAGACGGATTACCAGGACGTGTATTCAAAGCATGCACGGACGACAGGTCAAGTGTCTTCACTGACATTTTCAACCTCTCCCTGACCAAGTCTGTAATACCTACATGTTTCAAGCAGACCACCATAGTCCCTGTGCCCAAGGAAGCAACGGTAACCTGCCTAAATGATTACCGCCCTGTGGCACTCATGTCGGTAGCAATGAAGTGCTTTGAAAGGCTGGTCATGGCTCACATCAACAGCATCCTCCTGGACACCCTAGACCCACTCCAATTCGCATACCCCCCAACAGATCCACAGATTAAGCAATCTCAATCGCACTCCACACTGCCCCTTCTCACCTGGACAATAGGAACATCTATGTGAGAATGTGATTCATCGACTACAGCTCAGCGTTCAACACCATAGTGCCCACGAAGCTCATCACTAAGCTAAGGACTCTGGGACTAAACACCTCCCTCTGCAACTGGATCCTGGACTTCCTGACGAGCCGCCCCCAGATGGTAAGAGTAGGCAACAAAATGTCTGCCACACTGATCCTTAACACTAGGGCATCTCAGGGGTGTGTACTTAGTCCCCTCCTACATTCCCTGTTCACCCACAACTACGTGGCCAAACACGACTCCAACACCATCATTAAGTTTGCTGACGACACAACAGCGGTAGGCCTGATCACCAACAATGATGATCCGGCCTATAGGGAGGAGGTCAGATAACTGGCAGTGTGGTGCCAGGACAACAACCTCTCCCTTAATGTGAGCAAGACTAAGGAGCTGATCGTGGACTACAGGAAAAGGTGGGCCAAACAGGCCCCCATTAACATCAACGGGACTGTAGTGGAGTTCCTTGGTGTCCACATCACCAACAAACTATCATGGTCCAAACATACCAAGACATTCGTGAAGAGGGCACGACAAAACCTTTTCCCATTCAAGAGACTGAAAAGATTTGGCATGGGTCACTAGATCCTCAAAAGGTTCTACAGCTGCACCATCGAGAGCATCCTGACCGGTTGCATCACCGCCTGGTATGGCAACTGCTCGGCATCTGACCATAAGGCGCTACAGAGTGTAGTGCGAATGGCCCAGTACATCACTGGGGCCAAGCTTCCTGCCATCCAGGACCTATATAATATGCGTTGTCAGAAGAAAACCCCTAAAATTATCAGAGACTCCAGTCACCCGAAGTTATAGACTGTTTTCTCTGCTACCGCACGTCAAGCGGTACCGGAGCGCTAAGACTAGGACCAAAAGGCTCCTCAACAGCTTCTACCCCCAAGCCATAAGACTGCTGAACAATTAACGAAATCGCCACCGGACAATTTACATTGACCCCCCTCCCTTTTGTACACTCCCTTTTGTTTGTTACCTATGCATAGTCACTTCACCCCCACCTACATGTACAGATTACCTCAACTAGCCTGTACCCCCGCACTCTGACTCGGTACCGGTGCCCCCAGTATATAGACTTGTTAATGTTATTCTTAATGTGTTACTTTTATTATTACTTTTTATTTGTCTACTTGGTAAATATTTTCTTCTTCTTGAACTGCACTGTTGGTTAAGGGCTTGTAAGTAAGCATTTCACGGTAAAGTCTACACTTGTTGTATTCGGGTGCATGTGACAAATAAAATTTGATTTGATGCAAGATATGTAAAGATCATTATTAAAGTGGCATTAGAGTGGCCAATGATTTCAAGGCTGTATGTACAGTGCCTTGCAAAAGTATCCACCCCCTTGGCTTTTTTTACCTATTTTGTTGCATTACAACCTGTAATTTAAATAGATTTTTATTTGGAATTCATGTAATGGACATACACAAAATAGTCCAAATTGGTGAAGTGAAATGAAACAAATTACTTGTTTCAAAAAAAAAAGTGATGCGTGCATATGTATTCACCGCCTTTGCTATGAAGCCCCTAAATAAGATCTGGTACAACCAATTACCTTCAGAAGTCACATAATTAGTTAAATAATGTCCACCTGTGTGCAATCTAAGTGTCACATGATCTGTCACATGATCTCATTATATTATTGTTCTACAGCTGCACCACTAAGCAAGGGGCACCACCAAGCAAGCAGCAATATGAAGACCAAGGAGCTCTCCAAACAGGTTAGGGACAAAGTTGTGGAGAAGTACAGATCAGGGTTGGGTTATAAAAAAATATCAGAAACTTTGAACATTCCACAGAGCACCATTAAATCCATGAATAAAAAATGGAAAGAATATGGCACCACAACAAATCTGCCAAGAGAGGGCCCGCCCACCAAAACTCACGGACCAGGCAAGGTGGGCATTAATCAGAGAGGCAACAAAGAGACCAAAGATAACCCTGAAGGCACTGCAAAGCTCCCCAACGGAGATTGGAGTATCTGTCCATAGGACCACATTAAGCCGTACACTCCACAGAGCTGGGCTTAACGGAAGCGTGGACAGAAAAAAGTAATTGCTTAAAAATAAAGAAAGAAATGAGCAAACATGTTTGGTGTTCGCCAAAAGGCATGTGGGAGACTCCCCAAACATATGGAAGAAGGTACTCTGGTCAGATGAGACTAAAATGTAGCTTTTTGGCCATCAAGGAAAACGCTTTGTCTGGCGCAAACCCAGCACCTCTCATCACCCTGAGAACACCATCCCCACAGTGAAGCATGGTGGTGGCAGCATCATTCTGTGGGGATGTTTTTCATCGGCAGGGAAACTGGTCAGAATTTAAGGAATGATGGATGGTGCTAAATACAGGGAAATTCTTGTGGGAAACCTGTTTCAGTCTTCCAGAGATTTGAGACTGGGACGGAGGTTCACCTTCCAGCAGGACAATGACCCTAAGCATACTACTAAAGCAACACTCGAGTGGTTTAAGGGGAAACATTTAAATGTCTTGGAATGGCCTAGTCAAAGCCCAGACCTCAATCCAATTGAGAATCTGTGGTATGACTTAAAGATTGCTGTACACCAGCAGGAACCCATCCAACTTGAAGGAGCTGTAATTGCTGCAAAAGGTGTCTCTACAAAGTATTGACTTTGGGGGGGATGAATAGTTATGCACGCTCAAGTTCATTTTTTTTGTCTTATTTCTTGTTTGCTTCACAATAAAAAATATTTTGTATCTTCAAAGTGGTAGGCATGTTGTGTAAATAAAATGATACAACCCCCCCAAAAATCAATTTTAATTCCAGGTTGTAAGGCAACAAGGAGGACCACAGGAGGAGGCGGGTAGCTGGGTCCAGGGGCAGGCAGAAGGTCATACACAGGGGGTCCAAAAAGGCAACAGTACAGGCAGAGAAAAGACTAGTAACGTCAATAACAGGAAATCCGATAGGTATAGGCAGGGGATAGGCAAAAAGAGTCATTAGTGAGGCAGGCAAAAACTATCATACACAGGAGGATTACATTACGGGAAAACCAGCGCTCAGAATAGAAGTGTCACAAAACAAACAATACCTCACAATGATGGGGTGCAAAGAACTGAACTAAATAGTGTGTGATAATGACATACAGGTGTGTGAACAGGTGATCAGAATTCAGGTGATTGGGATCTGGAGAGTGAGCTGCGTTCAGGGGATTTATGTGTTTGAGAGTGTGAGCTGGAATGTGGGCTGTAAAGTGAGCTGCGTTCAAGGGATCTACGTGTTTGAGAGTGTGAGTTGGAAGCAGACGTTACAGCAACAAAATTTGAAAAATGCCAAGGGAGGTGAATACGTTCGAAAGCCACTGTAGGCAGCAGCCTCTCTGTTTTAGTGATGGCTGTTTAACAGTCTGATGGCCTTGCGATAGAAGCTGTTTTTCAGTCTCTCGGTCCCAGCTTTGATGCACCTGTACTGATCTCGCCTTCTGGATGGTAGCGGAGTGAACAGGCAGTGGCTCGGGTGGTTGTTGTCCTTGATGATCTTTTTGGCCTTCCTGTGACATCGGGTGCTGTAGGTGTCCTGGAGGGCAGGTAATTTGCCCCCGATGATGCGTTGTGCAGACCGCACCACCCTCTGGAAAGCAATGCAATTGTGGGCAGTGCAGTTGCCGTACCAGGCGGTGATACAGCCCAACAGAATGCTCTCAATTGTGCATCTGTAAAAGTTTGTGAGGGTTTTAGGTGACAGGCCAAATTTCTTCAGCCTCCTGAGGTTTAAGAGACGCTGTTGTGCCTTCTTCACCACACTGTCTGTGTGGGTGGACCATTTCAGTTTGTCCGTGATATGTACGTCGAGGAACTTAAAACTTTCCACCTTCTCCACTGCTGTCCTGTCAATGTGGATAGGGGGGTGCTCCCTCTGCTGTTTCCTGAAGTCCACAATCATCTCCTTTGTTTTGTTGACGTTGAGTGAGAGGTTGTTTTCCTGACACCACACTCCGAGTGCCCTCACCTCCTCCATATAAGCTGTCTCGTCGTTGTTGGTGATCAAGCCTACTACTGTTGTGTTGTCTGCAAACTTGATGATTGAGTTGGAGGAGTGCATGGCCATGCAGTCATGGGTGAACAGGGAGTTTTGCAATACATGTTCATATAAAGGAATTTCCTTTCACAATGCAATGCTCACATTACTTTTGATATGATTCTCTTCTCTTTTGTTGAAATACATTTTACTATTACTTGATCCGACTGTGTGGGGGTTCACACTGCTTTAATTGCATAGGCCAATACAGTACTGTAATACGATAATATATGCCCTTTATGTAACAGTCCACGTGAATCCAGTGGGAATTGACCCACAACTCTGGTGTTGCTAGTACCATGCTGTTATGAACTGAGCCATGTAAAGGACCACTACAATGCATAAGTACAATACAATACTGTAAAATACAATACACAATTACATTACAGGTGGAAGATGTATCATTTCCATCCCCATGAGCGTACCACCCTCCTTAGGCCGTGGATGAGGTTTGCAATGATTTCAATCCAGATCTGTCATGCTTGGATTCGCCATGCCAAAAGTTTTTTCCCCAGGTGCATGAACAATGAAGACATTTACTGCGATGTTGATGATAAGCTATGGCCAAATGCTCAAGACAAATTAGTGCCTGTTAAACATTCTGTCTTTCATTTATTTCATTTGATTACAGTACACCTATGTTGTAATGATATCTGAACAATAGATACATTTTTTGCATCAATGCTTGTGAAATATTAATTCAATGATCAAACCTTTGACCACAAATTGCCTAATGTGAAAAAGGTATAATGTACTGTAATTTACAGTACTGTAGCATACTACATTCAAATGATTTAAAAAACAACATGTATCTTACATTTTTTTGCTATTGCTACAAAATGTAGAAGATATTATGATGTGTTTTGGTTATTACACCAATGTACTCATTATACACTGAACAAAAATATAAACGCAACATGTAAAGTGTTGGTCCCATGTTTCATGAGCTGAAATAAAAAATCAGAACATTTTACATACTCACAAAAAGCTTATTTCTTACATTTATTTATTTCTTATCCCTATTAGTGAGCATTTCCCCTTTGCCATTATAATCCATCCACTTGACAGGTGTGGCATATCAAGAAGCTGATTAAACAGCATGATCATTACACAGGTGCAGCTTGAGCTGTGGACAATAAAATACCACTTTATAATGTGCAGTTTTGTCACACAACACAATACCAGAGATGTATCAAGTTTTGAGGGAGCGTGCAATTGGCATGCTGACTGCAGGAATGTCCACCAGAGCTGTTGCCAGAGATTTGAATGTTAATTTCTCTACCATAAAACGTTGTTTTAGAGAATTTGGCAGTACATCCAAACAGCCTCACAAAAATGTCTACATACAAAATGAATGCACAATGAAAGGTTTGAAAGTAAGACTGGCTGCGTACTTGTGAAAGTAGTACCTATGCGATAAAAAAAAACTGTAATGTGCCAGAGGTTGGAAGAATATTTTAATAGTTATCACATGAGGTGTTGCTGGGCAGGATGAACAAGTCATAGACAGGGATAATATTACCTGACAGGCAGTTACTGAACTTTGCTCTGTAGACATTGACATATAACAGTTTCAGGGATCAACAAACATACAATAGGCTCACAGTATTAACCAGCCAGCGAGTTTACAACAGAATCATAATTCTATTCAGGAGAGATAAGCTTTTCACTCTGCATATCAGGTGTCCGCATTAGGATATACAAAACCGAAAATGCCAAATCCAGTTGAATTTTTTCTTCTTTGGATTCTCAAATTCAACCCATGGCTACATAATGACTGTACAGACATTCTAATGTTAGTCATGTACACATTTGTCAGCCAAATTAACAATAAACTTCATTATGATACATGTATGCTTATGCTTGTGTGTGCCAACATCTAAATAGACATATAAGGAACTAAATAGGGACTACGAAATATCACTGTTTGCCAATTTGGTGTTAAGATTACATAGGATATAAGTAATTGGATAACTAGCAGGGTTATTTGTTTTAAAGTGCATGTTGTCAGACTAAATCATAGCTTGCATGACTAAAATTCCAAACATTTAAAATAGACCTGCTCGCTAAGATTTCAGAGGCATGGCTAAACAAATCTTTGAGCTATGGCTCAGAGAACTAGCACATGACTGTGCTCAGGAGCACTGTAGCCACTCATCTTACAGTGTACAGAACACCTACAGGAATGTCAATTATGGGGTTTCGTAAATGCACCAGCAGACCAGCTGCTCTACATTTATATATAAAACAATGTTATGTTTAAGCAATAAGGCCCCTAGTGGGTGTGGTATATGGTCAATATACCATGGCTAAGGGCTGTTATTATTATACATGACGCAACGCGTAGTGCCTGGATACAGCCTTTAGCCATTGTATATTGGCCATATACCACAAACCCCCGAGTAGCCGTATTGCCATTATAAACTGGTTAACATGATTAGAGCAGTAAAAATAAACATTTTATCGTGCCAGTGGTATATGGTCTGATATACTACACCTGTCAGCCAATCAGCATTCAGGGCTCGAACCGCCCAGTTTATGATGCATATTGTTGCCAAGTAAAGAGGTTATCACCACTAAAAACTGTGTATGCTTAGTTGAATAACTGGTGGATGGCAGAAGTGTATTATTGGGTATTTTATTTATTGAAAAATAGTAATCATTGAATCAAGGGAAACAGCACTTTAAACATAAGAAATTTTATTGACATGTTTCTGTACAGACAAGAAATGACAGTAATAGCAGAGATGACAAAACGAAAAGGACAGATAATGGAACACTGGAAAGGTTGAGACTGACATGTCAGTGAATACAGCTTGGAAGAGCACAATTACACAAACATTTAGGCCAGCTCCTCTTCTCCCTCCTCCTCAAACTCTCCCTCCTCCTCAGCGGTGGCGTCCTGGTACTGCTGGTACTCAGACACCAGGTCGTTCATGTTGCTCTCTGCCTCAGTGAACTCCATCTCATCCATACCCTCTCCTGTGTACCAATGGAGGAAAGCCTTACGCCTGAACATGGCTGTGAACTGCTCGGAGATACGCTTGAACAGCTCCTGGATTGCTGTGCTGTTGCCAATGAAGGTGGCGGCCATCTTGAGGCCACGGGGGGGAATGTCGCAGACGGCAGTCTTGACATTGTTGGGGATCCATTCAACAAAGTAGCTGCTGTTCTTGTTCTGCACGTTCAGCATCTGCTCATCTACCTCCTTCATGGACATTCGTCCGCGGAAGATGGCAGCCACTGTAAGGTAGCGGCCGTGGCGGGGGTCGCAGGCGGCCATCATGTTCTTGGCATCAAACATCTGCTGGGTGAGCTCGGGAACAGTGAGGGAGCGGTACTGCTGGCTTCCCCTGCTTGTGAGGGGGGCAAAGCCAGGCATGAAGAAGTGGAGACGGGGGAATGGCACCATGTTGACGGCCAGCTTGCGGAGGTCAGCATTCAGCTGTCCTGGGAATCGCAGGCAGGTTGTGACGCCGCTCATTGTGGCCGAAACCAGGTGGTTGAGGTCGCCGTAGGAGGGAGTAGTGAGTTTCAGGGTACGGAAGCAAATGTCGTAGAGAGCCTCGTTGTCAATACAGAAGGTCTCGTCAGTGTTTTCCACTAGCTGGTGGACTGACAGGGTGGCATTGTAGGGCTCCACCACAGTGTCTGATACTTTGGGTGAGGGCACCACGCTGAAGGTGTTCATGATGCGGTCAGGGTACTCTTCACGGATCTTGCTGATGAGCAGGGTGCCCATGCCAGAGCCAGTTCCACCTCCCAGGGAGTGGGTGAGCTGGAAGCCCTGCAGACAGTCACAGCTCTCTGCCTCCTTCCTCACAACATCCAGGACTGAGTCCACCAGCTCAGCTCCCTCTGTGTAGTGGCCCTTGGCCCAGTTGTTTCCAGCACCACTCTGGCCTGCAAAATAAGAGAGGTGTAAATCATCTCTCCTTTCTTTGGTGACATTATCTACAGTATCTTGTATCATATTCAACAGGTAAAATACGAAACAAAGGGACCTACCGAACACAAAGTTGTCGGGTCTGAAGATCTGGCCGAAGGGTCCGGATCTCACAGAGTCCATGGTCCCTGGCTCCAAGTCAACAAGCACAGCGCGGGGCACGTATTTACCACCTAGACAACCATGAGGCAAAGAAAGGTAAATGTCAGAACCACACATGTAATAAATTGAGAAGTATAATAGAATGTAATGAATGTGGTAATAAATTAGACTAACAAGGCGTACCTGAGGCTTCATTGTAGTACACATTAATCCTATCTAGCTGGAGGTCACTGTCCCCATGGTATGTACCAGTTGGGTCAATGCCATGCTCGTCACTGATCACCTCCCAGAACTGCAAGAGGAGCATTAGGTTTATTCAAAGTGGGATTCATTCATCAAATGCATGTAAACAATAAATACCATTACACTGGTTATTACATCGGTTAAATTCTCGTTTGATCACCTCAATGGATCAAATCTACTTTATTGCATTGAACGTTAGATAGGCCTACATACACGTATGAGTTAGGTATCTGGAATGAAAACCTCCCTCCTATACAATTCCGCGCGCGCGGCATGACCTCCGATTGGCTGAAACCCATCAGTTATGGTTTTGAAATTCAAAAACGTCACTTGCTGAAACACAGCCCACATCCGCTAGAAAAACGGGGGCAGCACGCGCTCAATGAATCGAAAAAAGTGTAGGTTGTAATGTATCGTTGAACAAATGTCTAATTATTTCATTTTTTTGTCGTAAGAATTCTTATGTATATTAAGACAACCTAATTCTATTCACTGCTGAAGCAATTAGTTGTAATATGGCCATGCTATTTGGCATCTGAAATACTTCCCATTTTGCGCATTGCAGTAGGTCGGGTAAATTATGGTAATCCATAGGCCTACGTATATTCATATTTAATCGATCATTTTGATATATTTAATAAAATAAAAATGCAATTTCTTAATACCCATTCTCATGTATATTGACGCCAGTACAGTGTCAAGATTATTTCGAGACCAAATAAAACCGGTCGAAAAAAAATATACAGAAGTGCATAAAATAACACCAAAGCTCTTTTTTTTTTTTTACACAACAAACAAAACAATCAATAGGTTAGGAATATAATTAATTAATATAATGAACAATAATTTAACATTAACAATACAGTTCTTTGGGTGTGGTTAACTGGACACATACAAAGAACCGGCGATTTTACGCACGCCTATTTATCGCACGATTTGCACCAAATACATTTTTTAAATAATTGTACAAACCTTAGCTCCGATCTGGTTTCCACACTGTCCAGCCTGAAGATGCACAATTTCCCTCATTTTTACTTTGACTGTAGAACAACTCTTATGCGAATAAAAACCAGTTCTATCCTTTCTTAGACTGCGCTGAAAGAATGTGCTCCCTCACTATATAAGAATAATTTTGTGCCCGCCCCTTATATTCATGTCATCATTTCTGAAACATGTATTGGCTAATGCTTATCAGACCCAGTTATTGACACACTTCTAAACCAATCATATTCATAAAGAATGATTTTCGTTGGCCTCTTCTTTCTGTCATTCAAACTGAACGCAAACGTGGGATTCTCACATAATCTTGAAGATTTGTCCTACTTCCTTTATGCCGGCGAAATGCTTATCTCCTTTTAAACTATAATTTCTAACTATGTTTTGTCCAATAAACCGCACAGATTACATTATTAAGAGAGGCATCCGTTAACTCCCAAAAAATATCTGAAACGTTTTCACATTAAATGGTAAAACTACGAAATACCTCACCAATTTATTCCAAGTCCACGTGGCTCATTGTTACTTTGTAACCATTCCTGCGGTGATTCTTTTGCTTCGTGGTGGTAAAAGGCAGATTTTGTCTTAAGATGTACATTTTGTTATAGAAAATGTATCCAACGTAATATTATATATTTTCTGTCAAGAAAGGGATCTAATATGTCATCGAACAGATGTCAGTTATTTTGTTATCTAATATAATAATCTAAACGTAACAGGCTACAGCCTGTGGCACCAGGACAGAAACATTCGATGAGATTATAGTTACCCAGAGTCATTTATATTCCCAATTCTCAGTGTTATTGTTGTTACATATTTCTGATTATGGGCGACTCCCTTTTTGCGCATTGTTAAACATGGCTGCCTGGGCTGTGTCAGGTGCGACACACAGACGTCTTGGCTGCTGCTCCTTTCCGCTTACAGACCACAGTGAGAACTTCATCACAGGATTATCATACATAAATCTAGAAGAAATCCTGCATTTACATTGCCTATTATTTGTAATTAATCAATGTCTGATAATATAATGTGTCTCAATGCAAATGCCAATGGCAGACTCTGACTTGTGGCCCAAAGTAACCTGCTCCTTGGCATGTATTACTGTTCACAAGATGGTCTAGTCATAAAGTGACAGACAGTCCAGTGAAATGTTTAATATTCCATGTTAAATTGTATTAATCAATGTATTGGCAAAGTCTCATATATATATAATATAAAACAACAATGAAACAGCTCAAATTCAGTTTAGCATACACTATCGATCTCAACACCCCAGGGAGACAGCCACAGTCTGGAAGGATGAACAGACCTGGGAGGGGTGCAGCAACAGGAGAGAGATAGTGGGCTTGGGAAGGGAGCAGGGCATTGCTGAGTCAGTGCTGGAATTAGGGCAGGGGGCTTATTGATAGTTAAACTGTGTGCCAGGGGGAGAATGTGTCTGTGACGCCAGCACTCATCAACTGCATGGGCACAGAGCTGTGCGTTGGAGGACAGAGGAGAGACACCCTGTTTCTTTGTTAGTTAAGAACGATATCCATTGAGCAGACCTTGATAGAGGACCTAGTTTGATGATAAAGGCCCACTTACAGCTCTTACCACTGTATGCATAACATGCATTTTCATGTAGATTAAGCCTTGAGATGGTTTGGGATGAGTTGGACCGCAGAGTGAAGGAAAAGCAGCCAACAAATGCTCAGCATATGTGGGAACTCTTTCAAGACTGTTGGAAAAGCATTCCTCATGAAGCTGGTTGAGAGAATTTTTGTATTTTATCTTTATTTAACTAGGCAAGTCAGTTAAGAACAAATTATTATTTACTATGACGGCCTAGGAACAGTGGGTTAACTGCCTTGTTCAGGGACAGAACGACAGATTTTTACTTTGTCTGCTCGGGGATTCGATCTAGCAATTTTTCAGTTACTGGCCCAACGCTCTAACCATTAGGCTACCTGTGCCAAGAGTGTGCAAAGCTGTCATCAAGGCAAAGGGTGGCTAATTTGAAGAATCTAAAATATAAAATATATTTTGATTTGTTTAACAAGTTTTGGTTACTGTACTATTCCATGTGCTATTTCATAGTTTTGATGTCTTCGCTATCATTCTACAATGTAGAAAATAATACATACATGCGGAATACTAGCCTAGACATATGCCTATGACTGCAGGCGCTGTTCAGTTGGGCTGGTGACAAATATGACCAACATTTAATCCGAATCTCAACCACAGTGTACTTTCAACTATAGTTTCATAGCCCCCTGCATTCTTCATAGCCTGTAGTGGCCACAGTCACAGAGGACAGGGCACAGTCAGCTGGGTGTGTTAATAGTAACAAGGGGAAAACCGTGGGGCTTTCTTTGTTGGGGCTGACAGAAGAAGAGCCTGAGGAGAGACAAAAGTAATCAGTCACAAAGACATTTCCATGAATAACATTCTACACTGTGGTAGCAGCTCATTATGGTTTCACACAATACTTATCCCATACCATCCTCTGCCTGTCACACATATTATCCCCATTCTATTTCTGTCTCAACCTAGCCTGTATCTTAGCCTTAGCTTCAATCTCAGTTAAAAGTAGCAGACAGAAAAGGGCTGGGCCTATCTAACAATAGACTGCCTCAAGACAGGACTGCGGGAGTGAAATTTCCTTTTGATCCAACCCATTTTTATCCCTCTGCAGTTGCTACTGCTCTGCAGTAAATTCATTATTCATCTGTTTGGAGGGGAATAGAATCTGACTGTACCCTGTGTGGTGTGATGTCATTTGATGAGAAGCTGACAACAATCTGAGTGTGTCTACTGTACATACGCATAAAAGCCCCTCCGAGTCGAAGGGTGGGTATTTGCTGGCCTCTTTATGGACTTAGGTAGCAATTTTCTCAAATTTGGCCGTAATGATACCTCATTATCTGCTCACAGTAACATACAGCCTGGCTGTCCCACTAGACTAGAGCTCCCCAGAAGGTTGATGGTTAAATCGCCTTGTCCTGACTCTGCATCTTTCCTGCATCTTCCCACACTCTGCAGTATTGCACCCTATCCTCTCTGTGTACTGCCAGATAGTGTTGCAGTGGTACATTATGCTACACCCAGAGCAAAAGGATTAGAACACTGTAGATTTAACAGAATCCGTGTTACATCTTTATTACTACATTATTCTCAGGGTAGTGTGAGAAAGAGGTAGACAGAGCTCCACGTCCACATTGTTTGCTCGTGTAATTGATCATCATAACAAAGAGACCATGACCATGCAAAAAAAAAGACTCCCCGGCAGAATGCAAATGCTAGCCAGCCTACAATAGTTGCAGTCGGAATGTCATGTTCCTATCCAAGCACTGCGTCCTGACCGTTTTCTACCAGTGTAGAACACGTACACACAAGGCAATTTATAAATGGATGCTGATTTGCTACAGCTTGACAGTGGACATATATCTAAAAGATTGTAAAGCACTTGCCACACCCAGTCCTGCCCAGCTTCAAGAGCTAGCCAGCATATTGGTACAGACAGATGGTTACTTGCTACAAGAGGGTTCTCCCAACAGTTATTTGGGTGACATTTAGTAGTCTAACAGCAAAAATCAGAGGTGGTCTGCCCTGGCCTGCACTATACACTAGAATTGTGGGTGGGACTAATATTACAGGAACAGCTGTGTCTCACAATTATTATGTACTGCACCTTTGTCTCACGTCTGCACTGATCGGTTGAGGGACGATCGTCGCGTAGGAGTGACGCCATCTGACGTGAGGCAGTGGTGCTGTACATCATGTCTACTGAGGGGACCCCAGTGATTCAGCCACAACTCTCCTCAGTATTTTCATTCACTCAGAGATGCTGTTACAAGAAATAGATGTCTGATCCCTATCTCTAAGTGTAGTAAACTGTATCACCATATCTGTCCTTAATAAAGCATAACAATCTGTGAGTGAATGGGGGAGTTTCATTATTGTAAGAGAGAGGGAGGGGGGAGGGAGGGCACTCCTTCAATGGTGGGGGGAATAGGCTAGGCTGCAATATGAATAATGGAACAGTGCCCAGACGCAGAGAGGGAATGCATCCTTCTTCCATTGATTTTCCAGAGATTGGCCATGCATGCTTGCCTTTAACTGTGCTTCTTTATCTGTCTCCATAGCTGGTCCCCTGGGAAAACAGTCAGTCAGGAAGCACAGCTGATGCTAATGCTGCCGGACATTCAGCTCCAGACTATGCAGCACATCCACTGAGCTTACTGACGATGATGATACGTACTCAGAGAACATAGTCAGCTGTGGCCGGGGAAATCCAGCCCTCCACTATGACACTTACCCAAACAGGCTTACCAAAACATCACATTACAGACAATATACTATGCTGGTTATGTAGTGGGCTATCACTGCCACTTTCGGACTGACAGTGGGATGATGGCTGAGATGGAAGGTAATGGGTGTGATTGAGGATGAGCCGGTACACTGGATCAATCTGGATTTATAATCTTCTGGAGGGTGCTAATGTAATACTTCTGCATCCGGGATTTTGAGATTAGAGTGGATGCTTTCTTTCCCAAAGACAAAATAAATACATATTTTTATGACCTCTTGTAATAAATACTGGCCCACTAGAGGACACAGAAAAAGTCTCATATCTGATGTGTGGTACAATAGGTTGTTCCAGAGCAGATGTTGAGGTGGTTCAAATCATTTTCATCAATACTGGAACTGTCAATTCATTAATAAATCAATTGCATGTGTGCTGTTTCAAGTGACTCCTTAATCAAATGAATGTAGCCTCCCAATCAAATGTGTTTTTCACTGTGGCGTTTTTTCTCTTTTCAAAGGGCAGAGATTATCTCAAAATGGTTTAAATGAGCTCTGTGGCAGTGACATTGATTTGAATCAATCAATCAATGATTTCAATAAATAAATATTGCCTACCATTTACAGTGTTCATTGAAGCATATTGGACACGACTACATTCTCCCATAAGAAAAAAATCTCTGGGATAGCTTACAAACATACTCATTTGGATCATCTCTTTCAGAGGCCTGCCACTGAAAGCAGCTGCTAAGCAGTCCATTGTGTGTCTGACTCCATACCCCTCCCTTATTCCAGACCCACTCCCAACACTCCCGGAGAGCAATCACATACCAACCATCTACTGCCATCTGCTGCCATCTTCTGGCTGTATTGGAAACAATGGCTATGTTTATGGATTTTTGGAAAAAGACATCCCAGCACACTGGCATTCTTGTATGCGTGAATGGATTCATCAGAACAAATCCTAGGTTTGTTAAAAATCATGATGAGAAAGTTGAAGAGCATGTAGGAATGCCATTGTGTTGGACTCTCTTTGTTTAACATTGAGTTATCTTCTCTGTGTACCTGAAGCAGTAGAAGATGTCTGTTAACAATCCTCCTCTTTTATTAGCTTGACTATGCAAGTGTCCCAGGCTCATTGACAGCAGAACAGACCATGAGTATGATCATGCTGGATCATTTGAATATGTTAGATGTAGGGTTTTACACCCCGTTTATATGAGTAGCAGATCATCCCTGTTGCCCAGTGACTGTCATCTAGGTTTTGAATGAACAAAACTCCAACTGTCTCAACAGTTAATATTGTATGTTTAGCTTAAGACAACATTACAATTCAACACGGTTGTCTTGTAAAGCAAAAGCAAAACCTTTATTTTTCATTTAAAATGCATGAAAACGGACGTCTTTCTTACAGTGAAAGTGACTGGGAATGGTTTGTGTCGATTGGTAAGCCTGTTACGGAGTGAAGCAGCTGCAGACCAATATGACCAACGATGAAGGTCCGTCGACATGCAGACAGGAGAAGGCTGATCATTATGGCTCCTATAGCACAGTGCATGTTGCCTCGAAGTGAGATGGTTGAGTAGAGGTGTCTGAACCAGAGCTGTTTGTCTCGCCACCACCTAACAATGCACAGCCTTTAATTACACTGGAAAGAGACAACAGAGAATGGTGAAGCATGAGCCTGCTGACATGAGGGGTTAGTAAACTGGGGTAACGTGCAAGACCAGCATGTACTGTATACCAACACTGTACTCCATGACACTACAGTTACTGTAACAGAACATGACTGGCTTAGTTATCAATTCAGGTGTAGATTGTTGATTTTGAATAGACATTCAGTTACCTTCAGGGAGGACGTTATCCATAAAGTATCCCTCCATGTTCATGTTTCCTGCTGGGTTGTACTGGCCTACCACAAAGACAGTCTTGCCATTAATCCCCAGGCCCACCCCCACCCCCACCTCAGTACTCTCCTTCCACACCACCTGGGTGAAATGGCCTATTGGAGAAATGCCACAATACATAAGGTTCTGATTAAAGCAGCCTCTCTGTGTCTTGGCTTTGTTAAATCCAATATGGTTGAAAGCTTTATGTTTGTTTGACATAATTTGCATTCTGAACACGTGATCTCAAACCACACATTTCCCAGAAAGATGTGTAATAGCAGTGTACCAGTGTTTGAGGCGAATCCAGGTTTGCTGAAGTTGTAGTCTTTGATCTCGCTGTACCAGTTGTCGACAGCCTCCTTCCCTAAAGCATGCAGTCAGGTACAAATGTAAGGACCCCTCCTACTTGACATGGCAAATACACACTGTAATCTGAATGAGTATTAGTTTAAGTACACATATAAAGCAAGCACATCTACGGCGAGAGTACCAGTATCAAAGACCCATGAGCCGTCAAATTCTAAAACACAACTTGACAGTGTCAAAGTGAATTATTGTAACCCACCCGTTAGAGTATTGGGGGCAGAGCTCCATGTGTAGTAGAGGTTCTCTCCATTGCTCGTGTTGCTGTGCTGCATGGTATTGATTGCTACCAAGTGGTCAGCCCATTCCTGAGCAGAGTTGCACAGGTCTCTGCTCAGGGTCAGTTCGGGGGTGTCATGCTTTCTCCTGTATGCATTGTGGGTATCCAGAAACTCCTGCTCAAAGCTTGCACCTAATAAAATATGCCAATTTAGATGCCACTTTTTCTCTTTTTTTAAGGTTAGCTAAGTACAGGGACATATTTTGAATTCATATATTTATATTGATTTATTCAGCAATATTTTTTTGGTTATTTTTGGAATTTTGGAATTACACAGTCACTATAGACATCTTTCTTGAATATAGACCAGAGTTGAACGAGGCAAATACTGACCTGCCATAGTGCTTTTTACGTGTTAAGAGCTGCAAGACAAAAGTAGGTATGGTAAGATTCATTTAGCTGAAGAACACAATTTTTTTTAGAATAATCATGCTTTAATCCTGTGTATAATACCATTATAAACCTAATTTAATTAATTCCATTATTGGATGTTGACCGTAAGAGGGATGCTCTAGCAATATGTCCTCTAAATAATACATGCATTATTCTCTAACTGTATTATCCAAGCACTCACCTGTATATTATGTAGCGGTTGCGGTCTGTCTTCTTTACCTCCTTGTCTCTGTATGTTGAGACCGAGAAAGCACTTATATAGTTCAGCTGGATCATCTAAAACTGTATGTAGGAGACACCCTCTCTCCTCCCTGTAATTATCTGAAGCATTTTGCATTTTGGCGACATCCAGGGAGGGACCTGCTCTTCCACTATGTTGCTGCTCTTCCACTATGTTGCACCAACAGACAGAGAGGCAGGCAGCGTTTCTCAGCCAGTCGAAATCATGAATCAGCTGGCATCCTTTTTATGGATATATATATACAAAGAAATGTCAATTGAAAAAGGGTCAAACGAAACGATGTGCAGCTAGTTTGCAGTTTTTCCAGCTTCAGTTTGAAGTGATTGTGTTAGGTGTGTTGTTGGCTAGCTCCTCTGAACAACAGTGTCCTGACGAGAGCACATTTTCTATGGATGTATCCAAATAAATGCCACTAGAAAACAGCTTAATATGCAAATGCCGCTACTTTGTTGTTATTCTGGCTGCACTGTTTAACGTGACCGTAAGTTAGCCGTAGTTTGCTAGCTAGCAAGCAAGGGATAAGAACGTTGCCAGCCAATATGGCAATGGAACATTTAGAACGAACGACTGGGTCGCGTCCATAGATACAGAACAAAAAGAATGAACAACTGGGTCACGTCTCTGGCAACCGAACCAATAGAACGAAAAACTAGCCGGCTTGGGTAGCAATCCAAGATTTGTTGTGGGACAATATCTTGTGGAAGGTGTTATGTTTGTTCCTTTATATAATGACAAACCGGGGCGTAGGTTTAACTACTTTTTAATGAACATATACTTCAGCTAGCAAACACCGTTCTTAAGCCATGCAAGGCATTCTTCAACCCCCACCACGTGACCCCCCCGCCTAGCCTGCTGGGTAACGTAGTCTAAATGTTATTAACACATAACACATCTTCCTTCCTTTAAAATATAACTACTTTTCTATGTACCAACACCTGTCACATCACATTTCTTTACTCAACCTGCATAACATTTTCAACACACATTTCTTATCCACATTTTATTTTTTGTAATTTTTTTTACATTACTCTCATCACTTAAGAGGCATTAAACATATTCTGATGTATTATTATTTTCAACTAAATATAGTCAACAATACTCTATAGTGTCTCTATTTGTTTTCTTTTTAGCAATTCTCAATAAGCCTTTCAGGGGCTCTGACAGTCCTTTTGGTCGTTCTGCTGAAGTGCTTCCTGTAACAGCTGGACAGCGTTAGATTTGTCAGTCAGTTCATTGTCAGTCAGGGTGTTCTGACTGAATTGTCCATTCTGAAATAATTTGGCGCTTCAGCAGTATCCTCCTGATGATCCTCAGTCCCTTGAGTGAATGGCTGAAGCCTTAGATCCACTCTGTTTCGTCTCGGAGTTGTGATCCATGCTCGTTTGGATCACATAGGATCGCGATGCAACTTCTCTCTGCACACACCCTTGCTGCATCCAGGTTCCTGTAGTGATGTCTCGGAGTCGTACCTGATCTCAGGTTTCAGTTCAGGTAAGTGTCTTGCACTTTTGTCGTGTCGCTGTTTTTGTTTGTCTTTCTGTTTTCCTTCGCGAGTTTGACTTTGTGAGCACCTCTGGGTGTCAGCAAGTCCTCGTGGATGGAGTAGGATTGGTTCTGATCACGACGTCCATCAACATTTGTGCAGGTGAAAGTCCATTCTGCAGCGATGCGCTGCGGTAGATCATCAGACTTTTTAGAAATCCTCCTTTCCGTCGTGTGCCTTTTCATCAGACCTTTAACAATTTTGACTGAACTCTCTGCTAAGCCGTTGGACCTTGGGTAGTTGGGGCTGGAGGTGTTGTGTCGGAATCCCCAGTCGTTAGCGAGCGATCGGGAATTGAACTTGAGAACTGCGGACCATTGTCTGAGTACAGTTCAGACGCCCCCATGTCTTGCAAAGACTGATTTCAGGTATGTGATTACAGCTTTGCTGGAGGTAGTTGGCAGTGTTGCTACTTCAGGGTAGTTTGAGTAGTAGTCAGTAACAACAATGTGACTTTTGCCATTGCAGTCAAAAGGTCAACTCCAACTTTGTAGTAGGGTCTGTTGGGTACTGGATGAGGCATTAGCGGCTCTGCTTGCTGCTTTGGCCTGCATGCCAAACACAGCTCACATGAAGCAGTGGTCTGGCTGATTTCCTGGTTCATTCTAGGCCAGTACATTACTTCTCGTGCTCGTCGTTTGCATTTTCCTCACCCAAGTGGCCCTCATGTATTTTCTGTAGCATTTCTTTGCGTAGTGTCATGGGAATGACAATCTTGTTGCCTTTGAACACTATGTCATCTGCGGTGAGCTCTGCTCTGCACATCCAGTAATCCTGTATTCTCCTTGGACAGTTGTTTTCTGTGCGGGCCATCCAATCAGTGTTGTTTCTTTCAACTCTGTCATTGTTTGGTCAGCTGCGTCTCTCTTTTGATCTGCTCCATTCTCTCAGAAGACACAGGAAGTGATGCTCACGATCATGTCGGCGTAGGCCTGAATCTCAGTGTTTTCTGTGTGTCGAAGCTCTCTTTCTTGTCGACTGCTCGAAGAGTGTCGGCGGTGAACATGAACTTTCGGGGTATAGATCATCTTCATCATACTTTTGCAGTCTGATCAACATTCTCTGGATTCTCATTGGACAATCATTCAGTGGTTTAGACATGATTGACACCAATGGTTTGTGGTCGGTTTCTACTTGAAGTCTAGTCCATAGGCATTATTGGTGAAACCTTTACATAGCGTATGTGCTCGCCAGTAGTTCTTTCTCTATTTGTGCATACCTTGTCTCGCCTGTCAAGGCTCTGGATGCATATCGACAGGTTGCCATGTTTCATCATGCTGTTGCAGAAGAACTGCTCCCAGGCCAAACTGTGACAGCGTCTGCAGAAATCCTTGTGCTTTTCTCTGGATCATAGAACCTGAGCACTGGCTCTTCTGTGATTGTCTTCTTTAGGTTTTTGAAGCAGTTTTCCTGTTCATGGGACCATTCCCATTAGTTTTTCTGTTCCAGTAGACATCTGAGTGGAGGCGGACTGTGCTGACAGTTGAGGTATGAACTTTGCAAGGTAGGTGATCATGCCCATGAAGGCGTCTCACGTCGTCCTTGTTCTTGAGCGCTCCATGTTGTTGATGGCTGATGTTTTCCTCGGGTCTGGTTTGACTCCATCCTCTGAAAGTACATCTCCCACGAAGGTAAGTGTTTTCACACCAAAGCTTCGCATTTGTCCTTGTTTAGTTTTAGGTTGACCTTCGTGTCCAGGTCCAGCACTTGTCTCACTCTTGCGTCGTGTTCTTCTTTGTGGCCCCCAGGCAGATGATGTCATCCATCATGGTCTCCACTCCAGGAATATGCTCGAAGATCATGTGGATTGTCTTGTGGTAGACCTCTGGCGCTGAGAGAATCCCATATGGTAGAGCGAAGAAATCTGTACCTGCCCTCAGGTGTGTTGAATGTGCATAGCCTTGAGCTTGCATCGTCTAGCTTCATTTGCCAGAATCCTGATGAGGCATCAAACTTACTGAACCACTTTGCTCCAGCAAACTGCGACATTATCTCTTCTCTGGTTGGCAACTTGAAGTGCTCTCTTGATTGCTTTGTTGAGATCTCTTGGTCTAGACATATCCTGAGATCGCCATTCTTTTTCACCACAATAACCAGTGAGCTTACCCAGTCTGTAGGTTCATCCATTTTTGTGATAGCGTCCATCTTTTCCATACGTCCGAAGGTTCCTCCTTGAGCTTTTTCCTCAATGCAAATGGAACTTTTCTACATGCATGCACAACTGGAGTAATTTTGTCATTGGTACATATTTTGTGTTCTCTGGTAAACATCAAGACCCTCAAACACATCCTCATACTCAGCCAGTAGCGATTCCTGGTCATTTTCAGTCTGTGATGTCACTACATACACTCTTTTCAGCAAATTGAGCTTTTCACATGCATTGATTCCTAGAATAGGCTGTACACTCTTTTCCACAATCAGCAGCTGTGCTCTGAACTGTTTTCCTTTGTGCTGTAAAGTTACTATGCAGCTTCCTTTGACTGGTACATTCTCCCCAGTATAACCAGTAACCTTAATTTTCACGGGTGTATTTTGCTCTTCACCTTCAGTGTTTTGTAGTCATCCAGCGACAACAGGTTTACCTGTGCTCCAGTATCAAGCTTGAATGGTATTATAGTTTCATTCACAGTCAATGGCACAATCCATTCAGCTTTCACTGCATTGCATATTTCCACAGAATCAACAAAGAATTCTTCAATCTCCTCCTTGACTGTGTGAACCTTTTTCTTTGTAGCCTCGGCTTTGCAGCATTTTGAGAAATGATTATTTTCCCACAGTTGTTACATGATTTGCCATATGCAGGGCAATTTTTGGCTTGTGGATAAATCACATTTTCCACATGTAGTGTTTTGATTTCTCTCTTTGCTTGTTTCTGTTTTGTAAGGCGTTGTGTGTGTTGCTCCTCTCTTTTTATGGCATGCACTGACGTCTCATCCCTGCGCAGCTCTTTAGCTTGTGCTCTGGTGGTTTCAGCTGCTCTACACATATTCACTGCTTTCTCCAAAAGTTAAATCTTGCTCACGCAGCAATCTCTCCTTGAGTCCATTATCAAGTATGCCACAGACTATCCTGTCTTTCACTAGTGAGTCTTTCAGATTTTCAAATTCACATGTTTTGCTCAGTGTGTTCAGCTCAGCCAAATACTGGTCAAAACTGACTCCTGTTTCTGATCATGAGAGAAAAACTTGTATCTCTCAAACGTGACGTTCTGGCTTGGTACAAAGTACTCCTCAAATTTAGCCATTAGCACAGGCAATGTCAAGTTTACCTCGTCTAGTTGAAAGCTATTGTAAACGTCCAATGCATCCTCTCCAAGAACGTGCAGAAAAATGGGAAGCTTTCAATTTGTCATCATCTCCCCTGCTCCACTGGCTGCTAGGTAGATATTGAATCTCTGCTTGAAACGTTTCCAATTGTCAGCTAAATTGCCTGTTAACTGCATAGGAGTAGGAGGACTAAGCCTATCCATGACGGAAAACCAGAATTTCTCCTACTTCAGTATGTTGCTCGTCAACAGATTCAAATGCAGCCTCGCTCCCGCTGCTGTCACTCTCGCCGCTGCGGCTCGTTACCCGCGCAATTGCAAGCTAGCGTCTTCGACTACTCCCGTCACTTGTGGTAGAATGTTCAATGTTCTTCGTGGAAACTTTCAGAGTTACTCATTTAATTTCTCTGTCTCGCCATAGCGACTACCACTTCTGACACCATGTTATGTTTGTTCCTTTATATAATGACAAACCGGGGCGTAGGTTTAACTACTTTTTAATGAACATATACTTCAGCTAGCAAACACCGTTCTTAAGCCATGCAAGGCATTCTTCAACCCCCACCACGTGACCCCCCCGCCTAGCCTGCTGGGTAACGTAGTCTAAATGTTATTAACACATAACAACACAGAAGGATGAAATAGTATGAATAAATTCATAAAAACAATGTTTTTAATGAAAATACTGTATGTCAATCGTTATTTGAATGTGTTGGTAACCCGTTGTATAACAGTGATAATAACCTCGAAACCGGTGTTTGGAGGATATATTTGCACGGTTTGCCGGCCCTCGACTTCAACTCGGGCCTAATATATCGTAATAAACTCAGCAAAAAAAGAAACGCCCCTTTTTCAGGACCCTGTCTTTCAAAGATAATTCGTAAAAATCCAAATAACTTCACAGATCTTCATTGTAAAGGGTATAAACACTGTTTACCATGCTTGTTCAATGAACCATACACAATTAAATGAACACGCACCTGTGGAACGGTCGTTAAGACACTAACAGCTTACAGGTGGTAGGCAATTAAGGTCACAGTTATGAAAACGTAGGATGCTAAAGAGGCCTTTCTACTGACTGAAAAACACCAAACAAAGATTCCCAGGGTCCCTGCTCATCTGCGTGAATGTGCCTTAGGCATGTTGCAAGGAGGAATGAGGACTGCAGATGTGGCCAGGGCAATACATTGCAATGTGAGACGCCTAGGATGCCTAAGACAGCGCTACAGGGAGACAGGACAGACAGCTGATCATCCTAGCAGTGGCAGACCACGTGTAACAACACCTGCACAGGATCGGTACATCCGAACATCACACCTGTGGGACAGGTACAGGATGGCAACAACTGCCCGAGTTACACCAGGAAAGCACAATCCCTCCATCAGTGCTCAGACTGTCGGCAATAGGCTGAGAGAGGCTGGACTGAGGGCTTGTAGGCCTGTTGTAAGGCAGGTCCTCACCAGACATCACCGGCAACAACGTCGCCTATGGGCACAAACCCACCGTCACTGGACCAGACAGGACTGGCAAAAAGTGCTCTTCACTGACGAGTCGTGGTTTTGTCTCACCAGGGGTGATGGTCGGATTCACGTTTATCGTCGAAGGAATGAGCGTTACACTGAGGCCTGTACTCTGGGGAGGGATCGATTTGGAGGTGGAGGGTCAGTCATGGTCTGGGGCGGTGTCACAGCATCATCGGACTGAGCTTGTTGTCATTGCAGGCAATCTCAACGCTGTGCGTTACAGGGAAGACATCCTCCACCCTCATGTGGTACCCTTCCTGCAGGCTGATCCTGACATGACCCTCCAGCATGACAATGCCACCAGCCATACTGCTCATTCTGTGCGTGATTTCCTGCAAGACAGGAATGTCAGTGTTCTGCCATGGCCAGGGAAGAGCCCAGATCTCCATCCCATTGAGCACGTCTGGGACCTGTTGGATCGGAAGGTGAGGGCTAGGGCCATTCCCCCCAGAAATGTACAGGAACTTGCAGGTGCCTTGGTGGAAGAGTGGGGTGACATCTCACAGCAAGAACTGGCAAATCTTGTGCAGTCCATGAGGATGAGATTCACTGCCGTACTTAATGCAGCTGGTGGCCACACCAGATACTGACTGTTGATTTTGATTTTGACCCCCCCCCTTTGTTCAGGGACACATTATTCCATTTCTGTTAGTCACATGTCTGTGGAACTTGTTCAGTTTATGTCTCAGTTGTTGAATCTTGTTATTTTCATACAAATATTTACACATGTTAAGTTTTCTGAAAATAAATGCAGTTGACAGTGAGAGGACGTTTCTTTTTTTTTGCTGAGTTTATATCCTATAAACACTGGCTTCTCTGACATTATCACTTAATTATACATACCAACACATTTGCCAATTGGAGGGATTGTAAACATTTGTGTTCTAACCCTGTTCATTCCGTTCCATCATCCTACCATGTTTGTGTTCAGTTGAATGAGCTTAATGTGCTTGAATCAAATGCTGACAAACAGAGCACTCCAATAGCACACAGGTCTCATTAGACGGCTGGTAAAAGTCCTGTGTAAGGTCATAATGTTTGGTTCAGTTACCACATATTTTCTTGCCTCACAACACGTCTCATGATAACAGTATTCAAAGCAGCTGATTACATATCCATGGTTTATCCATGACAGACAGGTCAGTTATATAACATAAGCTAAAGTGGGGTTATCCGAGGATGGCCACGTTTACATGGCCCTATAGACTGATTTGCATAAAATAGGCTGATCGTTGTGCCCTGTCGTGGGATGTTTTTTAATTGTCATCCTATCTACTAGTCTGGTTTAATTATGAGACATACCTAGTGGGACAAAGGGTTTGAACCTACAATTACAAAGGAACCTTTTCTGAATGCAAATTATTTATGCCTGTAAGTAGGTCTGTCAGTACTCCATTCAAGTAACATCAAGTAAGTATCAGTATACTGCACCTTAACTTAAATTATATGAATCACACTGTACCTGCCTAAAGCCTTGAATGCCCTCAGGCATGCAAGTAAACAGGCACAAGCATGCATACATGCGCGCCACATACAGTGGTGTCCGATAATATCGGCACCCTTGATAAACATGAGCAATATTGACTAATATTGAATAATACAAATATTGACCTGTATTGTATGCTCAAACATATTTTTATTTAACTAGGAGTTAAGAACACATTTTTATTAACAATGATGGCCTAGAAACAGTGGGTTAACTTGCTTGTTCAGGGGCAGAACGACAGAGTTTTACCTTGTCAGCTCGGGGATTTGATCTAGCAACCACCCCAAAATATAATGTTTTTACAAAATCTATTGCTCAGAGGAAGAGATTTTGTTTAACAAGTAATATTTTATTTTAGCAAAAAGGTAAGGTTAAAAATTATTGACACCCCTAAAGATTCTTATAATTAAAGTAGTCAAAAGTTTAGTATTTGGGCCCATATTCCTAGCACGCAATGACTACATCAAGCTTGTAACTCTACAAACTTTTTGGATGCATTTGCAGGTCGTTTTGGTTGTGTTTCAGATTATTTTGTGCCCAGTTGAAATTAATGGTAAATAATGTATTATGTAATTTGGGAGTCAGTTTTATTATAAATAAGAATAGATTATGTTTCTAAACACTTCTACATTCATGTGGATGCTACCATGATTACGGATAATACTGAATGAATCGTGAACAATGATGAATGAGAAAGTTACAGAGGGTAAAACATCATATCCCCAAGACATGTTCACCTCTCACTACTACTGAACCAATCACAAGGGAGGTAAGCATATCTTGGGGTTATGATCTTTGACCCTCTGTAACTTTCTTACTCATCGTTATTCAGGACTATTCATAATCATGGTAGCATCCACATTAATGTAGAAGTGTTTAGAAACATAATCTATTCTTGTTTATAATACAAGTATTTGAATATACAGTATATCACAAAAGTGAGTACAACCCTCACATTTTTGTAAATATTTGAGTATATCTTTTCATGTGACAACACTGAAGAAATGACACTTTGCTACAATGTAAAGTAGTGAGTGTACAGCTTGTATAACAGTGTAAATTTGCTGTCCCCTCAAAATAACTCAACACACAGCCATTAATGTCTAAACCGCTGGCAACAAAAGTGAGTACACCCCTAAGTGAAAATGTCCAAATTGGGCCCAATTAGCCATTTTCCCTTCCGGTGTCATGTGACTCGTTAGTGTTACAAGGTCTCAGGTGTGAATGGGGAGCAGGTGTGTTAAATTTGGAGTCATCGCTCTCACACTTCCTCATACTGACTGGTCACTGGAAGTTCAACATGGCACCTCATGGCAAAGAACTCTCTGAGGATCTGAAAAAAATAATTGTTGCTCTACATAAAGATGGCCTGGGCTATAAGAAGATTGCCAAGACCCTGAAACTGAGCTGCAGCACGGTGGCCAAGACCATACCGCGGTTTAACTGGACAGGTTCCACTCAGAACAGGCCTCGCCATGGTCGACCAAAGAAGTTGAGTGCACGTGCTCAGCGTCATATCCAGAGGAGGTTGTCTTTGGGAAATAGACGTATGAGTGCTGCCAGCATTGCTGCAGAGGTTGAAGGGGTGGCAGGTCAGCCTGTCAGTGCTCAGACCATACGCCGTACACTGCATCAAATTGGTCTGCATGGCTGTCGTCCCAGAAGGAAGCCTCTTCTAAAGATGATGCACAAGAAAGCCCGCAAACAGTTTGCTGAAGACAAGCAGACTAAGGACATGGATTACTGGAACCATGTCCTGTGGTCTGATGAGACCAAGATAAATGTATTTGGTTCAGATGGTGTCAAGCGTGTGTGGCGGCAACCAGGTGAGGAGTACAAAGACAAGTGTGTCTTGTCTACAGTAAAGCATGGTGGTGGGAGCGTCATGGTCTGGGGCTGCATGAGTGCTGCCGGCACTGGGGAGCTACAGTTCATTGAGGGAACCATGAATGCCAACATGTACTGTGACATACTGAAGCAGAGCATGATCCCCTCCCTTCGGAGACTGGGCCGCAGGGCAGTATTCCAACATGATAACGACCCCAAACACACGCCAAGCATGTCTCCAGACCTAAACCCTATTGAGCATCTGTGGGGCATCCTCAAAAGGAAGCTAGAGGAGTGCAAGGTCTCTAACATCCACCAGCTCCGTGATGTTGTCATGGAGGAGTGGAAGAGGACTCCAGTGGCAACCTGTGAAGCTCTGGTGAACTCCATGCCCAAGAGGGTTAAGGCAGTCCTGGAAAATGATGGTGGCCACACAAAATATTGACACTTTGGGCCCAATTTGGACATTTTCACTTAGGGGTGTACTCACTTTTGTTGCCAGCGGTTTAGACATTAATGGCTGTGCGTTGAGTTATTTTGAGGGGACAGCAAATTTACACTGTTATACAAACTGTACACTCACTACTTTACATTGTAGCAAAGTGTCATTTCTTCAGTGTTGTCACATGAAAAGATATACTCAAATATTTACAAAAATGTGAGGGGTGTACTCACTTTTGTGATATACTGTAACTTGCACAATGTGTATCCAATGGCAGGTTGTGAGCATGCTGAAGAATATGTCAGTCTTCCAGTTTCATTATCCTTATAGGACAAATCATCAGAAATAGGGGTAGCCTATTGTAAAGAATTTGGCTACTGTTAAAACGTAGCACGGTGCTGTGTGCCACAATGCAACATTGTACAAGATCACTTTTGCCATCGCCTGTCTCTCTGCTTGAAACTCATCAGCTTACAGTGTATCAATGAAATTCAGATAATGAGTGAAATATATTGTTATATACAACCCAGGTATATCAGCAGTGCATTATACACTACACTATAAATAGATAGATTGAATATTTATCCAAATTAAAAGAGTGATTTGGTGCAGTGAACAAATTACTTTGTGAATATGTTTTCTTTGTACGCAGTCAATTGATATTTATTTTAAACGGTCATTATTACTCATCTTTATAAAGGGTGTCAATCGTTTCGGATCCTACTGTACACACACACACACACACACACGCATGCACGCATACACACACCACATACACACAAGACAAGCAGAAAAGGGATGTTTATTTTTCTTTTCTGATTTGAATACAAGAGAACAGATGTTTGTCACGTTTCACACAATCCTCACCCACTCTCCATATAGCATGAAAGCCCAGGAGGCTTTCCATGTTCAACTCATTGTTTCCCCCATCACTGGTACATTGACCAGGGATAATTATTCAAATTTAAGCATGGTGATGCTACTGTAACACTTCAGACAGGTATGAGTTAACCTAATGGGCTTGCAGGCTTTTCATTGTTATTTACCCTACACAATGACCTGATTTGATGGCTTTAGATAATTGTCCAACTTTGGCAGTCGTACAAACAATACAACAATTGATAAAGAAATAATAACTCATGCAAGTAGTCTGGGTAGCCATTTGACTAGATGTTCAGGAGTCTTATGGCTTGGAGGTAGAAGCTGTTTAGAAGCCTCTTGGACCTAGATTTGACGCTCCGGTACTGCTTGCCGTGTGGTAGCAGAGAGAACAGTCTATGACTAGGGTGGCTGGAGTCTTTGACAATTTTTAGGGCCTTCCTCTGACACCGCCTGGTATAGAGGTCCTGGATGGCAGGAAGCTTGGCCCCCAGGGATGTACTGGGCCATTCGCACTACCCTCTGTAGTGCTTTGCGCTCGGGGGCCGAGCAGTGACCAGGCAGTGATGCAAACAGTCAGGATGCTCTCAATGGTACAGCTGCAGAACCTTTTGAGGATCTGAGAACCCATGCCAAATCTTTTCAGTCTCCTGAGGGGGAATAGGTTTTGTTGTAACCACTTCACGACTGTCATGGTGTGCTTGGACCATGTTAGTTTGTTGGTGATGTGGACACCAAGGAACTTGAAGCTCTCAACACTGTCCCCTCAAGAGTCTGAGCCTGCCTGGCAGGGTAGGTCCAACAAAGCCAAAGCCCCCGGATGAGTGAAGCATAATATACAAGGAATTTCTCAAAGCTGCTAATGAAAACCTTGACAACCTTGCACATAGCCGGTCGGAATTTCACCCAGGTAGTGACAGTGGTGGAAATACTATCTGCAGTAATCTACGGGGAAGGGGTCACACTCGAACAATCAAAGAGGGGGCAAACTATTGTGGTCCTGATGGCACAAAATAATCAAAAGGTCTGACTGCACAGAGGTGCTTGGGGAAATGGTCACAACGGGGAACCAGTGTGTGTGTGTGTGTGTGTGTGTGTGTGTGTGTTTAAATAATTTTATACAATGCAATCGAGGTGAGGGGGATGGAAAGGCTTTTGGCAGTTAATCTGCTTCTGTTCTGTGGGTGGCACTCTTTTTAAAGGATGGGTCCTAATCTCTCAAAGGCCCTAGGATACAGGTGGACAGGGATGGTCTGCCAGTCACTGGGACAACAATGCAACTTGGGATGGGGGAAAGTTTTAGTGGGTGGAATAGTGGAGAACAATTGGAGGTTTACTCAGTAGGTAGTGCAAATACCATGGTACCGCTACATGGACACAATCATTATGGTACTTTTTAATGGTAAGTTTACCAACATATATTATGATAAATAGAATTGAAACTTGTATCTTATTTAAATGGTTAAATAAGTATAGCCAGTTATAATCGTAATGGCTTAGCAGATAATAAGAAAAGATGATCAGAACCTGGCTGAAAGAGAAGGAATATAATATCTATTGTTTACAGGAAACTCATTCAACATATGTAGATGTTGTGTGGAAAAATGACTGGGGGGGGCAAAATATACTTCTCCCATGGACAAAGAAACTCAAATGGGGTGATGATGTTAATTAAGAACATTTTGATTAGACAGATCCGCAAGGTAGATGGATTGTTTTACTGGATTGCTTGGACTATAAACAGATTTGGCACCTTAATATATATATATCAAATCAAATAAAATAAAATAAAATGTATTGGTTGCATACACATGGTTAGCAGATGTTAATGCGAGTGTAGCGAAATGCTTGTGCTTCTAGTTCCGACCGTGCAGTAATATCTAACAAGTAATCTAACAATTTCATAACAACCTTATACACACACAAGTGTAAGGGAATGATTAAGAATATGTACATATAAATATATGGATGAGCGATGGCCAAATGGCATAGGCAAGACGCAGGAGATAGAGTACAGTATATACAGTGAGGGAAAAAAGTATTTGATCCCCTGCTGATTTTGTACGTTTACCCACTGACAAAGAAATGATCAGTCTATCATTTTAACGGTAGGTTTATTTGAACAGTGAGAGACAGAATGACAACAAAGAAATCCAGAAAAATGCATGTGACAAATGTTATAAATGGAATTGCATTTTAATGAGGGAAATAAGTATTTGACCCCCTCTCAATCAGAAAGATTTCTGGCTCCCAGGTGTCTTTCATACAGGTAACGAGCTGAGACTAGGAGCACACTCTTAAAGGGAGTGCTCCTAATCTCAGCTTGTTACCTGTATAAAAGACACCTGTCCACAGAAGCAATCAATCAATCAAATTCCGAACTCTCCACCATGGCCAAGACCAAAGAGCTCTCCAAGGATGTCAGGGACAAGATTGTAGACCTACACAAGGCTGGAATGGGCTACAAGACCATCGCCAAGCAGCTTGGTGAGAAGGTGACAACAGTTGGTGCGATTATTCGCAAATGGAAGAAACCCAAAAGAACTGTCAATCTCCCTTGGCCTGGGGCTCCATGCAAGATCTCACCTCGTGGAGTTGCAATGATCATGAGAACGGTGAGGAATCAGCCCCGAACTACACGGGAGGATCTTGTCAATGATCTCAAGGCAGCTGGGACCATAGTCACCAAGAAAACAATTGGTAACACACTACGCCGTGAAGGACTGAAATCCTGCAGCGCCCGCAAGGTCCCCCTGCTCAAGAAAGCACATATACATGCCCGTCTAAAGTTTGCCAATGAACAGCTGAATGGTTTAGAAGATAACTGGGTGAAAGTGTTGTGGTCAGATGAGACCAAAATGGAGCTCTTTGGCATCATCTCAACTAGCCGTGTTTGGAGGAGGAGGAATGCTGCCTATGACCCCAAGATCACCATCCCCACCGTTAAAAACATGGAGATGGAAACATTATGCTTTGGGGGTGTTTTTCTGCTAAAGGGACAGGACAACTTCACCACATAAACTTCCGGCGCCGACAGAGATGGCAGCCTCGCTTCACGTTCTCAGGAAACTATGCAGTATTTTGTTTTTTTATGTATTACTTCTTACATTGTTACCCCGGGAAATATTAAGTTTTATTACATACAACCGGGAGGAACTATTGGATATAAGAGCAACGTCAACTTACCAACATTACGACCAGGAATACGACTTTCCTAAAGAGGATTCTCTGTTTGTTACCCCAACCAGGACAATAGACTGGATAGCACCCGGCGACTCAAAACAATGGCGGCGCCGGAGAAGAGGGAAATGCGCCGGTCTTTTGGTCAAGCTACGTCGACGGGCGCATCGTGCACCTCTCCCGAGTATTTTAATCGCCAATGTACAGTCTCTGGACAACAAAGTAGACGAAATCCGATCGAGGGTTGCCTTTCAGAGAGACATCCGAGACTGCAACGTTCTTTGCTTCACGGAAACATGGCTCACTCAGGACACGTTATCTGAGTCGGTACAGCCACCTGGTTTCTCCACGCATCGCGCCAACAGAAACAAACAGCTATCTGGTAAGAAGAAGGGTGGGGGTGTGTGTCTTATGATTAACGAGACGTGGTGTGATCATAACAACATACAGGAACTCAAGTCCTTTTGTTCACCTGACATATAATTCCTTACAATCAAATGCAGACGGCATTATCTACCAAGAGAATTCTCCTCGATTATAATCACAGCCGTGTATATCCCCCCTCAAGCTGACACATAGACGTCACTGAAAGAAATTCATTTCACTCTAGGTAAATTGGAAACCACATATGCTGAGGCTGCATTTATTGTGGCTGGGGATTTTAATAAGGCTAATTTGAAAACAAGGCTCCCGAAATTTTACCAGCATATCGAATGTGCCACCCGGGCTGGTAAAATCCTGGATCATTGTTATTCCAACTTCCGTGATGCATACAAGGCTATTCTCCGCCCTCCTTTCGGCAAGTCTGACCATGACTCCATTTTGTTGCTCCCAGCCTACAAACAGAAACTAAAACAGGAAACGCCCGTTCTCAGGTCTGTTCAACGCTGGTCCAACCAATCTGATTCCATGCTGCAAGATTGCTTCGAGCACGTGGACTGGGATATGTTCCGGACAGCATCTGACAACAACATTGATGTATACGCTGATTCGGTGAGCGAGTTTATTAGCAAGTGCATTGGTGATGTTGTACCCATAGAAAATATTAAAACCTTCCTCAACCAGAAACAGTGGCTTGATGGCAGCATTCGCGCAAAACTGAAAGCGCGAACCACTGCTTTTAACCAGGGTAAGGCTACCGGAAACATGACTGAATACAAACAGTGTAGCTATTCCCTCCGCAAGGCAATCAAACAAGCTAAGCGTCAATATAGAGACAAAGTAGAGTCACAATTCAACGGCTCCGACACAAGATGAATGTGGCAGGGTCTACAGTCAATCACGGACTGCAAAAAGAAAACCAGCCTTGTTGCGGACCATGACGTCCTGCTCCCAGACAAACTAAACAACTTCTTTGCTCGCTTTGAGGACAATACAGTGCCACCGACACGGCCTGCTACCAAAACCTGCGGGCTCTCCTTCACCGCAGCCAATGTGAGAAAAACATTTAAATGTGTTAACCTCTTCCAGCTAGGGTCCCATTTTCCGAATTTTCGCCTGTCTGACGTGCCCAAAGTTAAATGCCTACCACTCATGGCCAGAAACTAGGATATTTACATATTTAGTACTATTGGATAGGAAACACTCTGAAGTTTATAAAACCATTAAGATATAGTCTGTGGCTATTCCAGAACAGATTTAGCAGGCAAAAACCAGAGAAATTTCTGTCCGGAATTTATTTTTCTGTTGCTCTCTTCTCATTTTGAAGCCCATGTAATATTTTCTATGGGGAATAGGACCGAGGTTGCAGTACTTATGGCTTCCACTAGATGTCAACAGTCTCTGGAAAGGGTATGGAGGAAAAAGCTCTGACCAGATCCTTAGAGAGAGAATTACTACGGGTAGGGAGAAAAGGTAAACAGGCGTGCGTTCACGAGCGTGAACGCTTCAGCGCGACCAACTTTCTTTTAGTCTTTTAACGTTTCACTTACCGTTCTTGTAAAATATGATCGCTATTATTCATAAAAGAATACATAAGGATGCATTATTAATGATATTTGATTTGTTTGTGAAAAGATGAGAGGTATAATTTGAACGCGATCCCTTCACTGTAAAGCGGGCGAGTAGACTGACAATGCTTGGTGGAGTAGCTGAAGCGTAACGTGCCAAAAACAACGGATATTTATGGATATAATTATTTACTTTTTCTAACAAAGAACCATGGATTATCTTGTTTGGACACTTGGGAAGACCTCAGAAGAAGTTATTTGAAAGGTAAGCGATTTATATTAGCTGTGATATGGATATTTTGAGAACCGAGCTGGATATGAATTTATGCTAATGTGGAAAATATGTGAGGTACTAGCCTCAAACAATCAAATGTAGTGCTTTCGCCGTAAAGCCTTTTTAAAATCTGACAACGCAGTGATATTGCCAAGAAGCAGAGCTTTTGATGGCTATGCAACACTATGCAACACTTGTATATCGAAGTTAAATATTACGAATATGTATTACGAATATGTATTTTGAATTTGGCGCGTTATGTTTGCTCTGAAAACGATCCCGCTAAAGGGATCGGCGCGCTAAGAGGTTAACCCTCGCAAGGCTGCCGGCCCAGATGGCATCCCTGGCCGTGTCCTCAGAGCATGCGCAGACCAGCTGGCTGGTGTGTTTACGGACATATTCAATCAGTCCCTATCCCAGGTTGCTGTTCCCACATGCTTCAAGAGGGCCACCATTGTTCCTGTTCCCAAGAAAGCTAAGGTAACTGCTAAGCTAAGGTAGCACTCACTTCCGTCATCATGAAGTGCTTTGAGAGATTAGTCAAGGATCATATCACCTCCATCCTGCCAGACACCCTGGACCCACTCCAATTTGCTTACCGTCCCAATAGGTCCACAGACGACGCAATCGCAATCACACTGCATACTGCCCTAACCCATCTGGACAAGAGGAATACTTATGTAAGAATGCTGTTCATCGACTACAGCTCAGCATTTAACACCATAGTTCCCTCCAAGCTCGTCATTAAGCTAGAGACCCTGGGTCTCGACCCAGCCCTGTGCAACTGGGTCCTGGACTTCCTGACGGGCCGGCCCCAGGTGGTGAGGGTAGGAAACAACATCTCCACCCCGCTGATCCTCAACACTGGGGCCCCACAAGGGTGCGTTCTCAGCCCTCTCCTGTACTCCCTGTTTACCCATGACTGCGTTGCCAAGCACGCATCCAACTCAATCATCAAGTTTGCTGACGACACTACAGTGGTAGGCTTGATTACCAACAACGACGAGACGGCCTACAGGGAGGAGGTGAGGGCCCTCGGAGTGTGGTGTCAGGAAAATAACCTCTCACTCAATGTCAACAAAACAAAGGAGATGATCGTGGACTTCAGGAAACAGGAGAGGGAGCACCCCCCCCCTATCCACATCGAGGAGACAGTAGTGGAGAAGGTGGAAAGTTTTAAGTTCCTCGGCGTACACATCATGGACAAACTGAATTGGTCCACCCACACAGACAGCATGGTGAAGAAGGCGCAACAGCGCCTCTTCAACCTCAGGAGGCTGAAGAAATTCGGCTTGTCACCAAAATCACTCACAAACTTCTACAGATGCACAATCGAGAGCATCCTGTCGGGCTGTATCACCGCCTGGTACGGCAACTGCTCCGCCCACAACCGTAAGGCTCTCCAGAGGGTAGTGAGGACTGCACAACGCATCACTGGGGGTAAACTACCTGCCCTTCAGGACACCTACACCACCCGATGTCACAGGAAGGCCAAAAAGATCATCAAGGACAACAACCACCCAAGCCACTGCCTGTTCACCCCGCTATCATCCAGAAGGCGAGGTCAGTACAGGTGCATCAAAGCTGGGACCGAGAGACTGAAAAACAGCTTCTACCTCAAGGCCATCAGACTGTTAAACAGCCATCACTAACATTGAGTGGCTGCTGCCATCATACTGACTTAAATCTCTAGCCACTTTAAACATAGGAATTGGATCTAACAATGTATAGTGCATAGAATTAAAAAGGTATTGTCGAATATTATTCATCCTAATCAGACATGTTTTTTTTACATGGAAGACACATTGGAGATAAAATAAGTACTGGAAACAATAGAACACTGAAAAATCTCGGAAACCAGGCCTGGTATTCATAGCTGACTTTGAAAAGGCTTTTGATAAAGTATGACTGGAATGTATATATAAATACCTGGAATATAATCTCTTATACAATGGGTTAAAGTTATGTACAATAAACCTAGGTGAAAATAATAAATAATGTCTACTTCTCAAAAAGTATTCAACTGTCAAGAGAAGTTAACAAGGTTGTCCATTATCGGCATATGTATTTATTATGGCCATAAAAATGTTAGCTATTAAAATCAGATCCAACGGTAATATCAAGGGGCTAGAAATGTAGGGCATAAAAACAAAGGTGTCATTGTATGCTGATAATTCATGTTTTCTTTAAAATCCCCAATTTGGATCCCTCCACATCAATGGAGGCTGCTGAGGGGAGGATGGCTTATAATAATGGCTGGAATGGAGTAATTGGAGTTGGAAACCATGTGTTTGATGTATTTGATACCATTCCACTGATTCTGCTCCAGCCAGTACCACAAGCCTGTTCTCTCTAATTAAGGTGTCACCAACCTCCTGTGCTCCACATCCTCATAGATGATCTAGATAATTACAACCAAATCATATGTACTATATTACGTATTGGATAACCCAAAAATTAAAATTTTACATTACCGTGTAGTTTACCAATGAAATGGTCTGATGGTGAAGTGGACATACTTGGTATTCATATCCCGAAAGAAATACATTCTCTCACTACAATACATTTTAATAGAATAAAAAAAAAAAATAGATAAGATCTTGCTACCATGGAAAGGTAAATACATGTCTATTTGTGGAAACGTCACCCTGATTAACTCTTTAGTCCTATCCCAGTTTACCTATCTGCTTATGGTTTTGCCTACACCTAGCGACTTGTTTAAAAAAAAATGATATGCACAAAAAATATTCAATTTTATTTGGAACAGTAGACAGACAAAATTAAACAACATATTTCTGTAATGAATATGAATTCGGAGTGCAGAAATTGTGAAATATTAAAGCATTAGACCTCTCACTAAAAGCTTCAGTCATACGATCACATTTCAGGTAAGACCCAAATGCAGACTATGTTGAAGTAACAATGTTTATTACAGCAACAGGGGCAGGCAAATGACAGGTCAAGGCAGGCAGGGGTCGGTAATCCAGAGTAGGGGCCAAGGTACAGGACGGCAGGCAGGCTCAGGATTAGGTCAGGCAGAGGTCGGCAATCCAGAGTAGGGGCCAAGGTACAGGACGGCAGGCAGGCTCAGGGTCAGGGGCAGGCAGAGTGGTTAGGCAGGCGGGCTCAGAGTCAGGACAGGCAAGAGTCAAAACCAGGAGGGAGAGAAAAAGAGAGACTGGAGGAAAGCAGGAGCTGAGACAAAACACTAGTTGATTTGACAAACAAGACAAACTGGCAACAGACAAACAGAGAACACAGGTATAAGTACCCAGAGGATAATGGGGAAGATGGGCGACACCTGGAGGGGGTGGAGACAAGCACAAGGACAGGTAAAATAGATCAGGGCGTGACACATTCAAAAGTTATACTTAAATCTTAACCGGTTCTCTAGCAGATTAGTAAAAATGTCACTTTTCACTTTATTCAGATTACAACCTCTCACTTTTGGTTATTTGAAAACGAAATTGCTATATTTAAAACAAGCCCTAGAAAGTTGGTTGCAAATAGGACTGGTGGAGTCATATCACACATGCAGCTAACAAAAATATATGGAAATGTCTGCTCTACTCAAAATTACAAACAACAAACTGTAGCATTACCCGCAAAAATGGAAGAGGCAAGTGGAAGGGGGAGAAAGTAAGGAACGCGTCTGTTGGCCCTGCATTAAAGACCCAATTGGTTAAAGAAAATTGTAATAAAAAAAGTATACCAGTTTCATTTAAGGACCAAAATAATTACAGCTGTGCCATATAGATTGCCAAATAGTTGGGAAGAAATGTTCGATGTACCGATTCCATGGCACATGATTTATGAACTGATACACAAAACAATGCTCAATTCAAATGTAAATTATTATACAAAATTCTTGCAACCAATAGCATGTTATATATATATTTACAGTATGTGACCGACCACCTCGATTCGGTCTTATGTAGCATAATTTGAAATTGTGTTTTTTACATTGAATAAAGGTAGAGACTCAGAGCTAGAAAATGGTATATCATATACTGCAGTTGAGGAACAATGGGAAAGTCATTTTGCTTTGAAAGTTGATAAACTTGTAACCCCCCTTTTGAGAAAATGGCCCTTGCATGGTTTGGTACACCTACTGGAGAGCTCTTCTTTGTCTGCACCTATTCCACATTGTTCACACCCTCTTAAGCCTTAGCCCCACCCATCTCTTTAAGGACTCACATGTGAGGCCATGTGCTAAACAGAGTAAGTAGTTTATTAAACAACCAAATATTTTATGGCTAAAAGTGGTAAAACTCCAGGTAAAAATACACGTTATCTAGTCCTTGGCCTATATCCTAATCTGACTTTGGTACAGGTCATGTTGTTCTTCACGTGAATGTATCTGGTAAACACACACTATATCAAATATAAATGTACTTGTCACATGCACAGGATACAGAAGGTGTAAACAATACAGTAAAATGATGACTTGCATAGTAGCAATATCAAAAACAGAAAGTGTCCAGATACAAATATTTTACAGATTTTAGATGACGCTTACCTGACACACTTGTCTAAATTGATGGGTCATGTGAAGGAAATGCAATAACCACCCACCAGGCACATCTAGCGCCAAATACAACAGTGAACCTTACAGTGAAATGCTTACTTACAAGCCCCTAACCAACAGTGCAGTTTAAAAAATATGGATTAGAATAAGAGATAAAAGTAACAAGTAATTAAAGAGAAGAAGTAAAAAATAACAATATATACAGGGGGGTGCCGGTACAGAGTCAATGTGTGGGGGCACCGGTTAGTTGAGGTAGTATGCACATGTAGGTAGAGTTAATTAAAGTGACTATGCATAGATGACAGCAGAGAGTGGCAATGGTGTGGAGAGGGGAGGGGGGTGGCAATGCAAATAGTCTGGGTAGCCATTTGACTTGATGTTCAGGAGTCTTATGGCTTGGGGGTAGAAGCTGTTTCGCCCAGTTTCCTGAAACCAGTCACATACAACCATCCCAGCTCTGCAGATTCTGCTGCGAAGAGACAGAATCACAATGGCTGAACATTTACCTTGAGCTAACACTGCAAATAGCACTGCTGGGTGATTTAAAAAGTCATAGTCAATCGATCAATAATATAATAATACTCTAAGCAAAAATGTTTATCTTTAATTTACAATCTGTAGAAACTATGAGAATAGAAAGGTTCAGAACTTATGTGAAATATCACAGCACAGTTGAAAAATATATGGCAAATAGAAATCAAAACTGGATGGTGTTCAGACATAGATGGAAGTGGTTGAGTGGAGCTGAAGGGTGGGACTAAGAATAAACAAAAAAACTGTGTCCGTAAAATGTGTATAGTATGTATAAGCTGGAAAGAGAAGCCTAGGTGTTGTTGTCCATTAGTTTACTCCAATTAGGGGACGGGTGGTAGGGTTAGGGTGTCATGCGGTGGGTGTAGCTGGTGTAATAAGTCAGGCGCAGGAGAGCAGAGATGAGTGGACTAAGCACTTTACTTAGGCAATGTCAAATTACAGAACGCAACCGCGTCGCAAAACAAATGCCCCAAAAAAACAAGTAAGGCAGCACAAAGTACAAAATAACCGCACAATACCGGCTGCCACAAAGCACAGGTGAAAAAACCAACAACCAGCATGCCAATAAACAAACAATTCCCCACACAGACATGGGGGAAACAAAGGGTTAAATACACAACAGTAATGAGGGAAAATGAAAACCAGTCCACGAGGTACTGAAGGCCCCCCGCCCACATTCATGAAAATACAAATGCTGCACACCCTTCAAAAGCTTAGACTCTTGTTAATCTAACAGCATTGTCAGATTTCAAAAAGGCTTTACGGCGAAAGCAGAACATTTGATTGTCTGAGGACAACACCCCCACTCAAAAACTCAATTAGCATAATAACATAACCAGCAGAGGTGTCACAAAACTCAAAAATAGCATAAAATAAATCACTTACCTTTGATGATCTTCCTCTGATGGCATATCAAAGCGTCCAGGTTGCACAATAAAAGGTCCTTTTGTTCGATAAAGTTCCTCTTTATATCCATATAGCTCCGTTTGGTTGGCGCGTTTTGTTCAGTAATCGACCTGCCCAAAGGCTTTCATCCATGCAGACAAACGATATCCAAAAAAGTACCCATAAAGTTCGCCGAAATAAGTAAAACAGCATTTGTAATCAATACTCAGATACCCTAAAATGAATATACACTATAATATTTCAGACGGAATATAACCTGCTTAATAGAAGAGAAAAATAACTGAGCGCGCATTCCCTGTTACGCGCAGAATCCAAAACAGTACACTTGACGTGAACCCAGGAACTAGGGGTCTTACTCCCTTGATTTTCATGATGGAACGTTCCAACCTTTTTCTAAAGACTGTTGACATCTAGTGGAAGCCATAGGAACTGCAATCTGGGAGCTAAAATACCCAGCATTGAATAGCATGCTAATTGAAAACAGTGTGACATGACTGATTCAGACATCCCGGATGGATTTCGCTCGGGCGAAGGAGCAGTTTTTGGGTCGAGAGCCCGACCCGGTCGCCCGGTGCGAACTCCGTGGCCTCACTGCGGTGATGGTCTGCAGTGGCTTTCTGGCGCAGCACGGCCCGCTGAAGGTGAACATTAGCAGCGTCCCATGTCTCCTCCGCGCGCCTGCGTCGTCCACCGCAGGAGCCTCAATCTTACTTTGATGCCAAGGCGCGGTCCTGGCAATAAGACCTCAGAAACCTATCCACATCCTGGTTCACTCTCTCCACCTGCCCGTTACTCTCGGGGTGAAAACCCGAGGTAAGGCTGATGGAGACCCCCAGACATTCCATGAACGCCCTCCAGATCCTCGAAGTGAACTGGGGACCCCGATCAGACACTATATCCTCAGGCACCCCGTAGTGCCGGAAGAGGTGTTAAAACAAGGCCTCCGCAGTCTGTAGGGCCGTAGGGAGACCGGGCAGAGGGAGGAGACAGCAGGACTTAGAAAAACGGTCCACAACGACCAGGATCGTGGTGTTACCCTGTGAGGGAGGAAGATCCACAGACAGGTGCGACCAAGGCCGCTGTGGAAAGTGTAAGGGGTGTAGCTTACTTCTGGGCAGGTGCCTAGGAGCCTTACACTGAGCGCACACCGAGCAGGTGGAAACATAAACCCTCACGTCCTTAGCCAAGGTGGGCCACCAGTACTTCCCACTCAGACAGCACAACGTCTGACCGATGCCTGGATGACCAGAGGAGGGTGACGTGTGGGCCCAATAGATCAGCCGGTCACGGACAGCAGACGGAAAGTATAGACGCCCAGCTGGACATTGGAGGGGAGTGGGCTCTGCACGTAGCGCCCTCTCAATGTCCGCGTCCAGCTCCCACACTACCGGTGCCACCAGGCAGGAGGCCGGGAGTATGGGGGTGGGATCCATGGGCCACTCCTCTGTGTCATACAGCCGGGACAGTGTGTCTGCCTTCACGTTCTGGGAACCTGGTCTGTAAGACAGGGTGAAAATAAAACGAGTGAAAAACATGGCCTACCTTGCCTGGCGAGGGCTCAGTCTCCTCGCTGCCCGGATGTACTCCAGATTGCGGTGGTCAGTCCAGATGAGAAAAGGGTGTTTAGCCCCCTCAAGCCAATGTCTCCATGCCTTCAGTGCCTTGACGACAGCCAACAGCTCCCGGTCCCCCACATCATAGTTTCACTCCGCCGGGCTGAGCTTCCTCGAGAAGAAGGCATAGGGGCGGAGCTTCGATGGCGTAACCGAGTGCTGAGAGAGCACGGCTCCTATCCCAGCCTCAGATGTGTCCACTTCCACTATGAACGCCAAAGAGGGATCCGGATGGGCCAGCACGGGAGCCAAGGTAAACAGAGCCCTCAGGTGACCAAAAGCCCTGTCCGGCTCAGCCGACCACTGCAAACGTACCGCTCCCCCCTTCAGCAGTGAGGTAATGGGAGCCGCCAACTGACCAAAACCCCGGATAAACCTCTGGTAGTAATTGGCAAACCCTAGAAACCGTGGTGGGAGTCGGCCAATTTACCGTGGTGGGAGTCGGCCAATTACGCACGGCTGCGGTCACTCTCCATCTCCACCCCTGAGGTGGAAATGCAATACCCTAGGAAGGAGACAGACTGTTGAAAGAACAGGCATTTCTCAGCCTTGACGTACAGGTCATGCTCCAACAGTCGACCAAGCACTCTGCGCACCAGGGACACATGCTCGGCACGTGTAGCAGAAAATATCAGAATGTCAACAATATACACCACTACACCCTGCCCGTGCAGGTCCCTGAAAATCTTGTCTACAAAGGCTTGGAAGTCTGATGGAGCATTCATCAACCCGTACGGCATGACAAGGTACTCATAATGCCCTGAGGTAGTGCTGAATGCCGTCTTCCACTCGTCTCTTTCCAGGACACGCACCAGGTTGTAAGCGCTCCTGAGATCTAATTTCGTGAAGAAGCACGCCCTGTGCATTGACTCAATCGCTGTGGCGATGAGAGGTAGTGGGTAACTGTACCTCACAGTGATCTGGTTTAGGCCTCGATAGTCAATACACGGGCGCAGACCTCCCTCCTTCTTCACAAAAAATAAACTTGAGGAGGCAGGTGAAGTGGAGGGCCGAATGTACCCCTGACGCAGGGATTCGGTGACATATGTTTCCATAGCCTCCGTCTCCCCTTGCGACAGGGGATACACGTGACTCCTGGGAAGTGCGAGATTTATCACACAATCCCCCCGTCGATGGGGTGGTAATTTAGTCGCCTTCTTTTTGGAGAAGGTGAGAGCCAAATCGGCATATTCGGGGGGATTGCGGACGGTGGAGACCTGGTCTGGACTTTCCACCGTAGTAGCACCAACGGAAACCCCTAAACACCTCCCCCGAGCACTCTCGCGACCACCCCATGAGAGCCATCCGCTTGTATGATAGTGTTGTTGGACTTGGGGAACCATACATGTCTGACTCCAATTACTATGGTATGAAGAAACAGCCACTAATGAGGAAACCTGTTTCCTGACGTTGGTTTGCTGCATTCCAACACTCTCATTAAAGCATTGGAATCCAGACTATTATCTAACTTAGCTGAGGGTTCTGGGTATATGGGCTATGAGGGGTAATTTCCTATGCCACTGTACATTTAAAAAAACACACAGGAGATATTTAACACTTCCTGTCACACACAACCCAACAACATAAGGTTTCTCACTCATCTGAATAACACACATAAACGCATGAAGCTAGACTCACCAACCCCTTCAAATAAGACAAAAGATAATTTTATTATGAATTCTTATTGGTTTGATCATTCATCGCCTGATATACAGGACCAGTCAAAGGTTTGGACACACCAACTCATTCAAAGGTTTTTCTTTATTTTTGACTATTTTCTACATAGTAGAATAATAGTGAAGACATCAAAACTATGAAATAACACATATGGAATCATGTAGTAACCAAAAATGTGTTATACATATCAAAATAAAGAAAATTCCTTGAATGAGTAGGTGTGTCCAAACTTTTGACTGATACTGAACTATACTTTGAAAGTCGTAACACTTGAAATGCATTATTACATTGGTCCCATTACAAGGTCTTTTCTATGTGTCCTTATGTTGCACATCCTATATACTTAGACTGTAGTATTTGCGGTGCATGTTACAGATGGAAAACATTTGCGACCCAGATGGTGGTATGAAATATGTCTGAGTGTCGATGCCATGTTTACAATCAACCTGATTCCTGTTAATCATTTATGGGTCCAATAAATTACGTAACTTTTGGAAACATTTTTGGGGGGAACGTAAGGCCTTATAAAATGGAATCAATATGGCTTTATTTGATGTGACATTTTTCAGATGCAATCACCACATATTGTTTTCTAATTACAGTTAAACACATGGCTTCCTTAAAAATTTCTTCTTCTATGTAAATATCAATTATCTCTGTAATGACTGCTTTAGCCATATGCTGTGGGCATTAGCTAGTCTTTTCCACGATACAGTACTGCAACAGGAGTAGCCTGTATATCTCTGTAGTTGAGCAAAACATAAACATTGCCTTTCATAAAGATACATTATTTTCCATTTGTCTATATGTAGCGCATCATAGAAAGGAGTTTCTAGTAATACAAACTCAAATTGCAGGTTCTATTACCATAAAACTACTGAAGTGCCATTTTCTAACCCCACAAATGAGTACCAATGTAAAAAGCATTCTTAGCTGCAAATAAAAGAAACCTATAATTTACATCATATATTTAACTTACGATGTTGCCACTGTAGCATGTTGCTTGTGTAACATATCACCAGGATTTAGGGCAGGGTGTTAACCATGCAGGCACACATGAAGCAGGCAGGCGGAGTGTCACAAAAACAGACTGTTGCTGTTGTTGTTTTATTAATGGTGGTTTCAAAAAGGTATTCAAATGTGTGATATCTTAGACAGATGTGTTTACCCAATGAGTTCCACCTCGCGTTTTGGACTGGCGCGTTTTGGACTTTTAAGCGTTGTGTTTGAGCTACAGACATCTGGATGTACCATTGGATGGATGTACCACTGGATATGTCTATTTCTTCTGCATCCGTTGGTAACAACCATTAGTCTGATTAATAGGGTGAGACAAGGGCGGATCCCGAAGGGGCCCGGGCCGGGTATTTTTTTACAAAAATGTCTGTAGAGTCCTAATGGTTTGCACTACAAACTTAAAATATATCTATGAAAAGCTAAGACTCACAACCATGGACAATGAGTGACTACATCAAGCTTGTGACTACACATTTGTTGGATGCATTTGCTGTTTGATTTGGTTGTGTTTGAGATTATTTTGTGAATTAATCATGAATAATGATGAGTGAGAAAGTTACAGATGCACAAATATCCTACCCCAAAGATATTTTTTGGGGGGTATGATATTTGTGCGCCTGTAACTTTCTCACTCATCATTTCATGATTCATTCAGAATTATCCGCAATCATAGAAACATATATTCTTGTTTACAATAAAACTACATTATACACACAATACATTATTTACCATTCATTTCTATTGGGCACAAAATAATCTGAATCACAACCAAAACAAAGAGCAAATGCATCCAACAAATGTGTAGTCACAAGCTTGATGTAGTCATTGAGTGCTATGAATATGAGACTAAATATTTAACTTTCTACCACTTTATTACACATACAAGGGAATTTGTCTCAATACTTTTGGGTCCCTAAAATGGGGGGACTATGTACAAAGAGTGCTGTCATTTTTAAACAGTTCACCCGATATGGATAAAAATACCCTAAAATGAAAGATCCCAGTCTGTACTTTAACCTCATAGTCGTTGTATCATTTCAAAGTCCTGGAGTACAGAGCCAAAACAACCAAACGTTTTGGAGCTCACTGTAAATAAAAACAAATCAGGTTTTTGCTTTGGCTGACTTCATTTTATTATTGGCATTTGTCAGTACAACTCATGAAGACAAATATTTCTGTCAAATTGTTTTGTGTTCTACTTGTGGCCCTGTTTGTCCTGAAAATGAAATGGTGACACACTTAATTGTGAGGCTAAATATAACAGCTGGACATGCAGATAAATGAAAGTCAGATAAATGAAAAGTCAATTTTTGCTGGGATCTCGGGACTGATAGGGTCACAGGGTTAAATGATCAACATCAATCACAATATATTCTTAAACAACAGCTCTGTATTCAAACTAGAATGTCTCAAATGTGATGGTCAACCTGGTGTGTTTGAATACTTATTTCTATCAAGCTTTGTGGGATAATCATCACCTTACAAAACAAATCAATCAATAAATTCACCAATATTTGACTTGGCAGAGACTACCCCACCGTTGCATAATGCCTCGTGTTGCTGCTGACTGCAAGTTTCCTAATCAAGTCTGTCATGGTTCGCTACTCTCTGGCCATACTGTCATTCTTACTGCACACTAAGGACCAGGCAGGACTACACTTCTCAACCTCATCTACTGGGCTTTTTATAATGGATTATGAGGTATGTGGATTGTATCTTACTTACTTTTCTACAATATAGCCTGGGTGACTGAAGGCTCGCTTTCTGTAAGCCCCTCTGACAGCACACTTTATGAGGCTGTAAATCGCTTGTCAACAATTGGCATGCTGCATGCTGAAAAAGTCGAGAACCTGGCCACTCCAGTTTGGTGTTGATGTCTCGGGCCCAAGTGGCATGTCAGTTACACTCACAACGTTGCAGGGACTATAGCAGTCGTCTACTTCATGGCTTCAAGTTCAGCTTCTACTGGGATTTATTAATGTAACAGATAGGTTTGTCATACAGCTGCTGACATAACACCATGGAAATATCTGTCGCCTTGAGGAGAACTAAAGGTTTTTATGTGCGCATTCTATATTTTGTGAAAGAAACATCAGACACAAATTTATTGTCAGATAATGTGTGAAAGGTAACAGATTTTAGAAGTAGACAATTGATTATTGATTGAAATTTTTTGTTGCCAGTTCGGTAAATTATTGTACACAGTGAATAGGTTGTTGACATTCATTGCATGCCAGTTGTATCTGGTTCTGATTGGCTACTACAGTTCCATAGCTGCTGCATTCGAACACATTTGAGTGAGGTGTTGTGAGACATTCTGTCATTAACTGATAGATCACTCCGTCCTTTCTTTGTAATTTCTTTCAAATCTTATGAATATAAGAACAATATGTACTTATTGGTGTGTGTGTGTGTGTTTGTGTGCATGCATGCGTGAGTGTGTGGTTTGGTTTTACTATCCTTGTGTGGACCAGGAGTCCTCACAAGGATAGTAAAGCAAGGAACATTCGGACAAGTGGGGACATTTCACCGGTCCCCACAAGGAAAAAGGCTATTTTAGGCTTATGGGTTAGATTTAGGGTTAGGGTTACAGTTAGGGTTAGAGGTTTAGGATTAAAGTTAGGCTTAGGTTAGGTTAAGGGTTATGGGTTAAGGGTTAAGGGTTTAGTGTTAAGGTTTAGGTTTAGGTTTAGGTTTAGAGTTAATTGAATTGAATTAATTGGAATACATTTTTGTGTCCCCACAAGGATAATAAAACAAACGTGTGTGCGTGTGTGCGTGCAGGAAGCAGTATGTGCCCTGAACACCTTGCAGACCAATGTGAGTGTGTTGGATCAGGTGCGGAGGGAGCGGAGTGAGCTACCTGAGCTACAGCTCCAGGCCATGCAGGGTTTCCTCCATCGTACAGGCCTCACAGTGAGTGACCAACAGACACACTGAAACCAGCATGTAGACTGCCATCACACAATCTGCACACTCTCAAATATCTATATTTTCTGAGCATCATTACATGCTAGTCTCTATTTCCTCACTGGCGACTCCTGTTACTTGATCTGTTGACTGCCTCTCTTGGCCCGTTGACTTATGAGACCTAGGGTCCGCTCTCACTACTCCTTGGTTGGATGTTTTTTTAGGTAGACAGGCTGGATCACCTCAATATAATCCATGTGACAGGGACCAAGGGCAAGGTAAGCATGGTATTCTTTGTGAAAAAATGACAAGGCTTTTCTAAAATATTATTTTGACATGTGTATGAAGTACAATAAGACATGAAATACAGTAGAATTAATGTCAGACTTGCTTACTCTCTCTTTTGGCTCTTTCAGGGATCAACATGTGCCTTTACTGAGAGAATCCTCAGGGACTATGGCTTTCGGACTGGGTTTTACAGGTATAGTATATAACTGAAGAAGACAGGGGTTGGTGTGTTCTCCCTCAGTTCAAGCTTATGTTTCGTTTGTAGTTTTTTTTTTACCTGTTGCATCAGGAAGTGTAGTGTCTGGGTTTTTGCGCATGGAGAAACACTGGTATCCCTATACTGAACTTTGACTTGTTAGGTCTTTGCCCAATTAATTATTAACCTGTGTTGTTACAAGTGTGCCTGCTTTGAAGTGCTCAAATTATGAGGAAAGCTTAACTGTAGTATTGGCAAAAGATGGCCAAAATATGACCTGTTGGCTTGCTTGTACAATGCTATGTGAACATTCTTTTTACACACACAATATTATGTCACCTAACACACAGTCAGAGATGTGGTGGCTCTCCTACTGTGAACATTATGAATGTCATCTGTTCCTTACAGCTCACCACACCTGGTACAGGTCAGAGAGAGAATACGCATCAACGGACAACCAATCAGCAAAGAGCTCTTCACCAAATACTTCTGGGAGGTGTTTGCCCAGTTAGATGCTACAAAGGTACAGCATGTCTTCATATGCACCCTCAGAATAAAAGGTAACGGATTGTACTTAAAGGGGGGTACGAACGCTTGTCACTGTAGTTGTATCCTGTAAGATGCATCCATTGTAACATTAGTTATACAGTAGGTACATAATTGTACCCTTGCAGTTTGTACCTTAAAATAGCCAAATGTATAAATGAGCCTTTTTTAGGGTACCACCACAGTGACAAAGCCGTTTGTTTCTTTTAAAACAGCAATATGTAACTTTTTGGGCGACTCGACTAAATTCACATAGAAATGGTGTTATAGATCTGTTATTCTCATTGAAAGCAAGTCTATATTTGTTCTATGTGCACTATTTATATGCTTTGGTTCTTAATTATAATTTTTTTAACTTTCTGTTTTGTATACCAGCTTCAAGGAGCTGAAAATACTCAATTATAACCCTAATTGCTCATGTAAGTCGCTCTGGATAAGAGTGTCTACTAAATGACTAAAATGTAAAAAGAATTACAAATAAATTGACTGCAAGAAGACCAAACAGATATTGTATAGTGTTTGACTAAAACATAATTATTTCAAACATTTCATACATTTGTATACGATCACGTATCTCTCTATTATGTGTGGGAATACTTGGGAACGGATTTCTTAAATGAAAATCACTTGGAGCTGATTTCCTGGTGTTTTTACAGTCTATTATGTCTAACAATAATAACAATAAAAATAAAAAAAATATCTGAAATCTTTGGGGGACAAATAAAACCACCCAAGGGCCAAATACGGTTGGGGAACCCTCCTTTATAACGACTTCAGAACCGTCAGAAGAGATAAATAAAGGAAAGGTTATATGATATAAAGTGCATTCAGAAAGTATTCAGACCCCTTCCCTTTTCCACATTTTGTTATGTTACAGCCTTATTCTAAAATGGATTAAATAAATGTTTTCCCTCATCAATCTAAGTATTCAGACCCTTTACTATGAGACCCAAATTGAGCTCAAGTGCATCCTGTTTCCATTGATCATCCTTGAGATGTTTCTACAACTTGAGTCCACCTGTGGTAAATTCTATGATCAACTAAGATAGCCAGCTATCTAAGTGCACCGGGCCATGCAAAACGAACTGGCCCACTTGGATGTAGCATGGTGTTTGGGGATTCAATAAGCTAGCTAGTTGGCTAACATTAGCAAGCGACAACAACTCCATCAACACTGCACGTTTTCAGAAATTAATGGTCAAATATCAATTGGATTCATGTAATTGTTAATTTCTAGTTATGTACTGTATATATGTTTTTTCCTGCAATTAGTATGATCTGTTACAAATGTCAATTTATACAATTTGTTACGAATTTGTAAGTGCTTAAGATCCCGATCAATCTCTTTGGACCGCTTAAACTGGTACAACACTTCTGGTACAACACTTCTGGTACAACACTTCTGGTACAACACTTCCATATTCAATATATTGGGTACAAAAATGTACCATTATTCGCACATGTACCCTGAAATGTACCGAACAGTACATACTCTGAAGGTACATTATCTTATTCATATGTCTTTTGATCTTTTTATACCCCAGGGAACAATAATGTACCCTAACCATACCCTTTTTTCTGAGAGTGTAGTGTTGAAGAATGAACACTTGATGTAGCCCACCAGCCTCAAAGAAACTCTCTGACCCTTCCCTGTTATGACTGTCATTGCACTGATCCTCAGGACTCCCATGGAGTTAGTATGCCGGCCTATTTCCGCTTCCTCACCATCCTGGCATTCCATGTCTTCCTACAGGAGAGGGTAACATTCACATACCCGTCACATGTACAGTTTGTTTACAAATATACTAAAAACCAAATCAAGGATGTAAGTTGTAAACCATTCTGAGCAGTATCTCTATATAACAGGTGGATTTAGCTGTTATTGAGGTTGGGATTGGAGGGGCCTATGACTGTACAAACATCATCAGGTAATTTTGCTGCATATCATAGAGGCTGTACTATCAAAGTCAAACATACGATTGATTAGTTACAGAATCAGTATTCACTTATTCTTCTTTCTGACATTTGACGTACAGGAAGCCGTGGGTTTGTGGGATATCCTCCTTAGGAATTGATCACACAAGTATACTAGGAGACACCATAGAGGAGATAGCCTGGCAGAAAGCAGGCATATTTAAGGTGAGAGTAATGCATGTTGTGTTGGTAAGGTCAACCTACTATATACACTGTGTACTTATTATCTATAGCCTGTCTGCAGGGGGTGAATGTAGTTGAATAAAGTATTACTCCTCCCCAGCCAGGAGTGCCAGTGTTCACTGTCAAGCAGCCAGATAGGTCCATGACTGTTCTACAGGACAGAGCCAAAGAGATAGGGGTGAGTGACTGGGGCCTTTGCTCCTCCTGGATGTGGATGGATTTGCTATGTGTTGGTTTGAACGTGCTCATATTTCAGATGCATTTTTGACCCCCTCTCCCCTGTGTTGTGTAGTGTCCTCTGTTGGTTTGTCCAGATCTGGAGCAGTATGAGTCTGGGCCTGGCCCTCTGAGTCTGGGCCTGGCTGGACAACAGCAGCGTTGCAACGCATCACTCGCCCTGCAGCTCAGCAAGACCTGGCTACAGCGCTACAGACAGTCTGGTGTGTGTGTGTATGTCTGTTATATTATAACTCACAAAGTATGACAATGTTATTCAAGCTAGTATAGGAACATATTGCTCAAGAAAACAGTACATATTCCAATCGTGATGAGGTTCAGTAAGTTACTGTGTGACTTAATTTCAGATGATCAGCTTGCTGCCCCGGTAGTGGAGAACAGGCTGGTCTCCCAGGCAACAGCCTTTAAGCCCAGTCCCATCATGGTCAAAGGTGGGTGGCATACTCTCACCCATGAAACATCCAGATAAATAAACACCTGTGCCTGAAAGCACAAAATGAAAAATGTCTCACCCTTCCCTTACTTCTCCGCTCATCTCCCTCCCTCTGTCTCTAGGCCTGGAGGCAACCGAGTGGCCTGGAAGAACTCAGACTCTGAGGCATGGTCCTGTTACCTACTACCTGGACGGAGCCCACACCACGGGCAGCATGCAGGCCTGTGTACACTGGTTCAGCCAGGAGATCCAGCAGGAAGAGAGTAGCAACAGGTTAGTCCCTGCCTGGCCTCTAGGGGGCCCACAGGCTTCTATACAGTGGCCTTGGTCAAATGATTGTAGAAAACTGTAGGCCTATATGACTGTGAGAAATAGTAGCATGCATGCAGACATCAGCACACACCAGCTCAGAATTTATGTGAGACTTGACACTCACATAGATTCGATACTACATTTTGTGTAAAATGTATCCATTCATTTTTTGAGATTTGAGTGTCATTCTTTGATAGACAGCATCTCTGAGTAGGCCTACTCACTGTGTGTGTGTGACAGGGGCCTTGTGATTAGAGTACTGCTGTTCAACGCCACAGGAGAGAGGGACTCTGCTGCCATGCTCAAACTCCTAGAGGTGAGTACTACAGGTCTGGGATCAGATACACATATACTGCTGTGTGCTGCTCTACTCTGCAGCTCTGGCAGGAATCTAACTTTTGTACAGCACCTAAAGAAGCACAAACAGATCAAACCCGGAAATAGAGTAAATATCTAACATCTTCTCCCTTTGTTGTCCTTGCAGCCATGCCGGTTTGATTTTGCTGTGTTTTGTCCCAACATTACTGAAACTATTACAGAAAACAATGCAGGTGAGTTTTCTTCTATTTTGGGGGTTTTAACAGACAGCTGCAAAGAAATTGAAATTTACTGGTACATAATTGCCACAACGAATATGATTACATAAGTTGGAATATTTTTCCTACGTTTTCTTGGCTGTCTAAAAAAATGCTACCACATTCATTGTCCAGCTGTGAGAAACGTAGGAGAGGTGTGTGTGCAGTCCTTCACTTTCTTTGTTTGCTCTGCTCTTTTTCAGATCAGCAGAATTTCAATGTGTCTGTGGAGAACATGCTGACCCGTTGCCTTGACAACCAGATCAGCTGGCAGAGCCTGAGTGGGACAGAGACTAAGCAGGGGTCTGAGTCTGAGCTGCTGATAAAGGACAGGCTCCCCTTGCTGGCCAAGACCAGGACCCACACCCTGGTCTTCCCTTGCATCCTCAGCGCCCTCCAGTGGATCACCCAGGGAAGGGACGCTGTGCTGGCTACTGCAGGGAGCCCCTATCTCCCAGTACAGCCCAGTGTCACGGTAAAGGCAGAACCACTGAGAGAGGCAGCCCAGGTCTCTGTTCTGGTCACAGGTAGTCTACACCTAGTAGGAGGGGCGCTGAAATACCTGGACCCCTCGCTAGCCTCCTAATTAACTATTGGCCCAACAATTGGCCCATCAGTCTGGCTTGGATTTTTGTAGGACATTGAGATACGCTCAGTGTTTGACAGGTATTATATTTTAGGTGTTTACAGCTGAGGGTCTTCTTGAATAGATGCTCCTTGTCCAGTGCAGTGCACTCAAGTTGCTCTGTCAGTGCAGGATCCCTGGGCTTTCATACTATGAAGTTGTGCTGTACTGTGTCAGCAAGTCAAGTTGAATGATTTTCTCAGGGTGATTGAATTACGATTGTTTTGGATTGTATTTTCTCTTTGAATTATTCCTTTGACTAATGTATATAATGAAAATCAAAGCATGTATGAATTTGTAAATAGTTCCTTCAAATGTTTTATTCATTGTGAATAAAGACATTTACAGTACCAGTCAAAAGTTTGGACACACCTACACATTCAAGGGTTTTTCTTTATTTGTACTATTTTCTACATAACAGTGAAGACATCAAAACTATGAAAGAACATATATGGAATTATGTAGTAACCCAAAAAGTGTTAAATAAATCAAAATATATTTTTGATTCTTCAAAGTAGCCACCCTTTGCCTTGTTGACAGCATTGCACACTCTTGGCATTCTCTCAACCAGCTTCATGAGGAATGCTGTTCCAACAGTCTTGAAATAGTAAAAAAAATATGATGAGCACTTGTGTTGATTGGGTTGAGGTCAGGTGATTGTGGAGGTCAAGTCATCTGATGCAGCACTCGTCACTCTCCTTGGTCAAATAGCTCTTACACAGCCTGGAGGTGTGTTGCATCATTGTTCTTTTGAAAAACAAATGATAGTCCAACTGAGCACAAACCAGATGGGATGGCGTAGCACTGCAGAATGCTGTGGTAGCCATGCTGGTTAAGTGTGCCTTGAATTCTAAATAAATCACTGACAGTGTCACCAGCAGAGCACTCCCATATCATCACACCTCCTCCTCCATGCTTTACGGTGGGAACCACACATGCAGAGATCATCCATTCACCTACTATGTGTCTCACAAAGACACAGCGGTTGGAACATAAAATTGCGTATTAGGACTCATCAGAACAATGGACAGATTTCCACCGGTCTAATGTGTGTGTGTTTCTTGGCCCAAAAAGTCTCTTCTTCTTATTAGTGTCCTTTAATAGTGGTTTCTTTGCAGAGATTCGACCATGAATGCCTGATTGAAGCAGTCTCCTCTGAACATTTGGGCTGCAATTTCTGAGGCTGGTAACTCTAGGGCTGCCAGCATCTCAAATATAAAATATATTTGTTTAACACTTTTTTGGTTACTACATGATTCCGTATGTGTTATTTCATAGTTTTGATGTATTCTCTAATATTCTACAATGTGGAAAATAGTAATAAATAAATAAAAACCCTTGAATGAGTAGATGTGTCCAAACTTTTGACTGGTACTGTATATTAATTGGTTGTTTCATGTTAATTTGTACCCTAGCCAAGCATTGACTGTTCATACGTACAGACTGCCACATATTCCCTGACCTTTGCCAGAGTTGCCCTGAAATAGAACAACATGCCTGTGTGTCTCTGTCTGCATGCCACCTCAGTGAATGAATTCCCGGTAATGTCTTAGGTAAGCTTACAGACAAACAATCTTAAAAGCTAAATGGACTGCAATACTTTGCCATTAACTTTACCTTCAAATATTATGAGAGGAAGTTTGCTCCAATCCCCTTATCCTGGATGAATCCTTTCATTACTTCAGCATCTGAGGGGGTTAGCACGATGGCCAGGTCTGGGAGAGAAGGGGTTGAAGTGGGATGTTTGTGTGGGTTCAGGGCCTAACTCCTGCTTATTAGCCTCTCATCAAGATTACCCCAGACAGAAGGTGATACGAGAGGAGCCCTATAATCTGCTTCAACTTTAAAGGGACAATGTGATTAGTGGCATTTAATTAAACTGTTCTATGAATCACTAAACATTTTCATGCTAAGCTCAGAGATTAGCCATACTCTCAGGTATATTGGATATTACTGCTGGACTGAATGTTTCAGGTGATTGAAAGCCTTTGTGACAAACACATAAAAAAAGCATAATTTACACCAAGCAAACAATGAAGCTAAAACGATGGCCCAATAGACTTTTATAATGAACATAAATTACAATGCATTTAGTCAATAGGAATGTAAAGGCAACAGATGAGTTATGAAGTTTTGATGAGAATAATTGCTGGTGCTAGCAACTAATTAACGGAGGACTCCTTTTCCCCTTCAATGGAATACTGCAGCACCGCTGCTCTTTAAGAAGATTGTACTACTTAGAATCCGATTACAGCAGGGACTCCCAGGACAGGTCCTTGGCTAAAGCCCTGGTAGTGGTGGTGAGTGAACTGCAACGCTGCACTTATACTGTATCAGAGGCTCATTACTCTGTGAGGTGGCAGCACTGCAACTACTGCAGTGACTTAGGAGACAATGGAAAGTTGGTTTCAATGCAGAAAAAACCCATGCTGTGGACGCAGTCAGAAGAATATGAGGCAACAAACGTACTGGTTGATTATCTGTCCAATGGAGTCTGAATGCCCTCCAGTCTTCTGCTGTTCCCACATTTAAAATGATAGACAAGACTGTAAGCCCAGTAGAGCTGTGGGTCACAAGACGTCAAAATAGTTTAGGGTCAGGCTTGAATTGAAGTTCAGCAGCTTCGCTAAGGTTTTGCTCAGAGTGTGGACTCCAACAAATCAAATTGCAATAGTCACATGCGACGAATACAACTCGTGTAGACTTTACTGTGAAATGCTTGCTTACAAGCTCTTCCCAACAACGCAGAGTTAACAAATAAAAACAAAAATTGTAGAGGGGAATAAAATAGATAAACAAGAATAGAACTACAGTGCGTTCGGAAAGTATTCAGACCCCTTTACTTTTTCCACATTTTGTTACAATAACAGCCTTCTTCTAAAATGGATGAAGTAGTTTTTCCCCCTCATCAATCTACATACAATACCCCATAATGACAAAGCTAATGTTTTGTTTTAAAAATGTTTTCAAATGTATTAACAATAAACAACTGAAATATCACATTTACATAAGAATTCAGACCCTTTACTCAGTGCTTTGTTGAAGCACCTTTGTCAGATATTACAGCCTCGAGTCTTCTTAGGTATGACGCTACAAGCTTGGCACACCTGTATTTGGGGATTTTCTCCCATTCAACTCTGCAGATCCCCTCAAGCTCTGTCTGGTTGGATGGGGAGTGTCGCTGCACAGCTATTTTTAGGTCTCTCCAGAGACGTTTGATCAGGTTCAAGTGCAGGCTTTAGCTGTGCCACTCAAGGACATTCAGAGACTTGTCCAGAAGCCACTCCTGCATTGTCTTGGCTGTGTGCTTAGGGTCGTTGTCTTGTTGGAAGGTGAACCTTTGCCCCCAGTCCTGAGCGCTCTGGAGCAGGTTTTCATAAAGGATCTCTCTGTACTTTGCTCCGTTCATTTTCCCTTGAACCTGACTAGTCTCCCAGTCCCTGCTGCTGAAAAACATCCCCACAGCATGATGCTGCCACCACCATGCTTCACCGTAGGGAGGATGACAGGTATCCTCCAGACGTGACGCTTGGCATTCAGGCCAAAGAGTTCAGTCTTGGTTTCATCAGACCAGAGAATCTTGTTTCACATGTGTCCTTTAGGTGCCTTTTGGCAAACCCCAAGCGGGCTGTCATGTGCCATTTACTGAGGAGTGGCTTCCGTCTGGCCACATTACCATAAAGGCCTGATTGATGGAGTGCTGCAGAGTTGGTTGTCCTTCTGGAAGGTTCTCCCATCTCCACAGAGGAACTCTGAAGCTCTGTCAGAGTGACCATTGGGTTCTTGTTCACCTCCCTGACCAAGGCCCTTCTTCCTCATTTGCTCCGTTTGGCCAGGTGGCCAGCTCTTCGAAGAGTTTTGGTGGTTCCAAACTGGAACCAACTGAATCCAGGAAGTTCAGGATCCAGTTGCAGAGGGAGGGGTTCAGTCCCAGGGTCCCTAGCTTGGTGATGAGCTTGGAGGTAACTATGCTGTTGAACACTGAGCTGTAGTCTATGAATAGCATTCTCACCTAGTTATTTCCCCTCTTGTCCAGGTGGAAGAGGGCAGTGTGAAGTGCAATTGAGATTGCGTCATCTGTGGATCTGTTTGGGCTGTATGCAAATTGGAGTTGGTCTAGGGTGTCTGGGATGATGGCGTTGATGTGTGTCCTGCCCAGCCTTTCAAAGCACTTCATAATTACAGATGTGAGAGCTAAAGGGAAATAGTCAGTTAGGCAGGTTACCATGGAGCTCTTGGGAACAGGGACAACGGTGGTCAGCTTGAAACATGTTGGGATTACAGACTGGGACAAAGAGAGAGGTTACATAATCTGGAGAAACAGGGGCTTTCACGCAAGGATGAGTTTTACAGTTGAAGTTTACATACACTTAGGTTTGAGTCATTCAAACTCGTTTTTCAACCACTCCACACATTTCCTGTTAACAAACTATAGTTTTGGCAAGTCGGTTAGGACATCTACTTTGTGCATGACACAAGTAATTTTTCAAACAATTGTTTACAGACAGATTATTTCACTTATAATTCACTGTATCACAATTCCAGTGGGTCGGAAGTCTACATACACTAAGTTGACTGTGCCTTTAAACATTTTGGAAAATTCCAGAAAATGATGTCATGGCTTTAGAAGCTTCTGATAGGCTAATTGACATCATTTGAGTCAATTGGAGGTATACCTGTGGATTTATTTCAAGGCCTACCTTCAAACTCAGTGCCTCTTTGTTTGACATTATGGCAAAATCAAAAGGAAATCAGCCAAGACCTCAGAAAACAAATAGTGGACCTCCACAAGTCTGGTTCATCCTTGGGAGTAATTTCCAAAGGCCTGAAGGTACCATGTTCATCTGTACAAACAATTTTACGCAAGTATAAACACCATGGGCCGTCATACCGCTCAGGAAGGAGAAGCATTCTGTCTCCTAGAGATGAACGTACTTTGGTGTGAAAAGTGCAAATCAATCTCAGAACAACAGCAAAGGACCTTGTGAAGATCCTGGAGGAAACAGGTACAAAAGTATCTACATCCACAGTAAAACGAGTCCTATATCGACATAACCTGAAAGGCCGCTCAGCAAGGAAGAGTCCACTGCTCCAAAACCGCCAAAAAAAGCCTGGGGACAAAGATTGTACTTTTTGGAGAAATGTCCTCTGGTCTGATGAAACAAAAATAGAACTGTTTGGCCATAATAACCATCGTTATGTTTGGAGGAAAAAGGGGGATGCTTGCAAGCCGAAGAACACCATCCCAACCGTGAAGCATGGTGGTGCAGCACTTCACTGGTGCACTTCACAAAGTAGATGGCATCATGAGGAAAGAAAATTATGTGGATCTATTGAAGCAACATCTCAAGACATCAATCAGGAAGTTAAAGCTTGGTCGCAAATGGGTCATCCAAATGGACAATGACCCCAAGCATACTTCCAAAGTTGTGGCAAAATGGCTTAAGGACAAGTCAAGGTATTGGAGTGGCCATCACAAAGCCCTGACCTCAATCCCATAGTAAATTTGTGGGCAGAACTGAAAAAGTGTGTGCGAGCAAGGAGGCCTACAAACTTGACTCAGTTACACCAGCTCTGTCAGGAGGAATTGGCCAAAATTCACCCAACTTATTGTGGGAAGCTTGTGGAAGGCTACCCGCAACGTTTGACCAAAGTTAAACAATTTAAAGGCAATGCTACAGAATACTAATTGAGTGTATGTGAACTTCTGACTCACTGGGATTGTGATGAAAGAAATAAAAGCTGAAATAAATCATTCTCTCTACTATTATTCTGACATTTCACATTCTTAAAATAAAGTGGTGATCTTAACTGACCTAAGACAGGGAATTCTTACTAGGATTACATGTCAGGAATTGTAAAACTGAGTTTAAATATAGTTGGCTAAGGTGTATGTAAACTTTAGACTTCAAGTGTATATTCTTCGAAGCGAGCATTAAAGGCATTTAGCTCGTTTGGGAGATCTGCATCGCTGGTCAACTCATGGCTGGGTTCCCCTTTGTAATCCGTTATTGTCTGCAAGCCCTGCTACAGTGAGGGAAAAAGTATTTGATCCCCTGCTGATTTTGTACGTTTTCCCACTGAAAAATAAATGATCAGTCTATAATTTTAATGGTAGGTTTATTTGAACAGTGAGAGACAGAATAACAACAAAAAAATCCAGAAAAACATGTGAAAAATTTTATACATTGATTTGCATTTTAATGAGGTAAATAAGTATTTGACCCCCTCTCAATCAGAAAGATTTCTGGCTCCCAGGTGTATTTTATACAGGCAACGAGCTGAGATTAGGAGCACACTCTTAAAGGGAGTGCTCCTAATCTCAGTTTGTTACCTGTATAAAAGACACCTGTCCACAGAAGCAATCAGTCAATCAGATTCCAAACTCTCCACCATGGCCAAGACCAAAGAGCTCTCCAAGGATGTCAGGGACAAGATTGTAGACCTACACAAGGCTGGAATGGGTTACAAGACCATCGCCAAGCAGCTTGGTGAGAAGGTGACAACAGTTGGTGCGATTATTCGCAAATGGAAGAAACACAAAAGAACTGTCAATCTCCCTCGGCCTGGGGCTCCATGCAAGGTCTCACCTCGCGGAGTTGCAATGATCATGAGACCGGTGAGGAATCAGCCCAGAACTACACGGGAGGATCTTGTCAATGATCTCAAGGCAGCTGGGACCATAGTCACCAAGAAAACAATCGGTAACACACTACGCCGTGAAGGACTGAAATCCTGCAGCGCCCGCAAGGTCCCCCTGCTCAAGAAAGCACATATACATGCACATCTGAAGTTTGCCAATGAACATCTGAATGATTCAGAGGACATCTGGGTGAAAGTGTTATGGTCAGATGAGACCAAAATGGAGCTCTTTGGCATCAACTCAACTCGCCGTGTTTGGAGGATTCTGCCTATGACCCCAAGGAAACCATCCCCACCATCAAACATGGAGGTGGAAACATTATGCTTTGGGAGTGTTTTTCTGCTAAGGGGACAGGACAACTTCACCGCATCAAAGGGACGATGGACGGGGCCATGTACCGTCAAATCTTGGGTGAGAACCTCCTTCCCTCAGCCAGGGCATTGAAAATGGGTCGTGGATGGGTATTCCAGCATGACAATGACAGAAAACACACGGTCAAGGCAACAAAAGAGTGGCTCAAGAAGAAGCACATTAAGGTCCTGGAGTGGCCTAGCCAGTCTCCAGACCTTAATCCCATAGAAAATCTGTGGAGGGAGCTGAAGGTTCGAGTTGCCAAACGTCAGCCTCGAAACCTTAATGACTTGGAGAAGATCTGCAAAGAGGAGTGGGACAAAATCCCTCCTGAGATGTGTGCTAACCTGGTGGCCAACTACAAGAAACGTCTGACCTCTGTGATTGCCAACAAGGGTTTTGCCACCATGTACTAAGTCATGTTTTTCAGAGGGGTCAAATACTTATTTCCCTTATTAAAATGCAATTCCATTTATAACATTTTTCACATGAGTTTTTCTGGATTTTTTTGTTGTTATCCTGTCTCTCACTGTTCAAATAAACCTACCATTAAAATTATAGACTGATAATTTCTTTGTCAGTGGGCAAACGTACAAAATCATCAGGGGATCAAATACTTTTTTCCCTCACTGTACATATGATGAACGTCGGAGTCAGTGTAATAGGATTCCACCTTCCTCCTAATTTGTCCTTTTGCATGTTTGATGTCTCGTCGTCGGTCGTAAGCTTTAGCTCTAGCCTTTAGCCCAGCAAGTATTTTGCCTGTAATCCATGGTTTTTGGTTTGGATACGTTCGTATAGTCACTGTGGGGATGGCATGCTTTGATTCCGTCTTAGTGGTAGCGGTAGTAAAGGTGTTAATAGATGCACATTCAGTATGCTGAAAAAGACTGCCATAAACCCCTATTATCTGCCAATGACAGAATTAGCTGCTCCTCATCGCCCCACACCCTTGTAAACGACCCACCGTTAAACCCTGCTTGTTATAGCTGCAAGCCAGCATCCAGACACAGGCCTACCTACCTGTAGATTCCTTTTATTACCAGTTCCACCCATGTGAAGGGCCAGCCCTCTAGATAGAGAGGAAGCCGTCATTAATTCATTTCCATACAACGCTGCTGTAAAGTGTGGGGTTCTATGGGCTTCCTGTCACAATGGTAATCGCAAAGGCGCAGAGGGGATGTCATGGCATGCCATGTCACATGGCATGTGTGTGTTTTAATCATGGTCTTATGGTCATGTTTGTTTGCACACGGACTACTTAGCTTAAAGGCTCTTAAAGCCTCTCCTAGATCACTGGCCCAGCATGGCCCGTATGGTATATCACTGGTAAGCTGGAAACTCCATAGTGGGCAGACAGATTTGTTGTGCTGTTAGCACTAATCTGGGTAGTATTTTTGTTTTATGGCGTGGAATAACTACCCTTATCATCGCAATCCTCCATTCCTGGAGGGCCCCGGATTTGTTGTCATAGCTTTTCCATAGTACATCACTTCTCTGTAGTAGATATTGTTTCACTAGTTTATTTTGTCTGATTTTTGCAAGCTAAACACTAATAAGTTCCTGACTTATCAGTCGGATAATTCGCTTTTTATGTTAATCCATAACAACATGTTGACCCTATGTATGACCAATTTTCATAGACTTTGAATAATAACTTAATCAACTTCATATAATTATTATGAACATGTTTCCCGGGTTTCACCAGTTTCATAAAAATGTGTCTTTTTACTCACACTAGTGAAGAAGATAACCTCATCAATCATGTCTGCCCCAGACCGTTGATCATTTATAACAAACAATAGTATGTCTGGGGTTGTGCCTATGTCTGAGGACGACCCACCCAGACACAGCTTTGAATCTGATGAGGGTCCTACAATAACATACATCCTCTTAGATAGATAAAGCATTTCCTTTGTCTCTCTGAAGATAGCTGAAGATTAAAAACAAGTAACACGAGCAATGTAAAAGAAGATATTCAAACATTCCAATTACCATAAAAACTATAAAGATCCTTCGAAGATCCAAAGGGATCAACAGTGAAGTGATCTTGTAATTGTTTCCACTATAGAACATCCATTCTAACAGATCAAATATATATTCAAGTACTTTAATTATCTTCTCGTTTTCTTCATCTGCCTGTGCTCGCTATTGAGTTGGCCGAACATCTGACTAACTGCAACTGCTTTAGGTCCTTCTCTCTCTTTTGTCTTGGTGCTTAATGAAAGATGCAACTGGGATGCTCTGAGAGATGCTCTGCTCAGCACTGACCCTGTCTGTCATACATGCCACTCTCAGGCTCACAGACTGCAGGTAGGGTTTGCGTGTGGCTGTGTGGGTGGATGGGGATAGGCTTATCTCTGGCCTGAACAGATGCCAAGTGTTTAATTAAACTCTGTGTCGTTCCAATCCCAGCAGGCTGTGGTTAAGTCAGGCCCGGGCTCAGGACACTGTTCTGGGGGGCGGTGGGCGGAGAGGTGACTCAGCTGCCACGGGGGGCTCTGCTGTCCCGCTAGGTGTTAGAGTGCTCCAGGATAAGCCCCACACTCACAAAGGACCCGGCTAGCCATTGATGGACCCTGCGTACACTCATTAAACCTGGACTGGACCTCTCACCACCACTCCTGGGACTGCTGTAAGGCAGGAGGGTAGAGTGACATCAAGGTCTGGCTTGAAATGTTTATAAGAGAGGAAGGGATACATTTGAGAGAAAACTCTTGTTAAAGTGAGTTCAGTTTCATGGTCTATTTTTGACACGTATCAGCAGGTGCATTTGTTGTTGGTACCCACTGATATATAACTATTTAGATATTGTTTCAGAAAGTTAAATAAAATAAAGTAGGAGAGAGGAATGAAGAGAAAGATGAAAATCAACATTAGTAAGTGAGAGGGATAGAGGAAGGAGGGATGTAGTAGAAAGAGAGGGCACTAGAGAGACAGACAGTCCATGTCAGTGAATCCAAGCCATGTTTTCCTGGCCGCTCTCTGCAGGGGAGATTACACGGCCTTACTCCAGCCAGACAAACTCTGTCCCCAGAGAGCTCAGTATTGACTACTGACCAAGCATGGAGATCCTGCAGCACACTTCCAGCTAACTTCTATCAGAGCAGAGAGCTGATCGGCTGGACTAGTATGCTGGGAGGGGACCCTGTGGAGGAGTGACAGGCAGCAGTTCTCAGGCTGGACATTGTGGGACACAGTGGGTCCCATCAGCGCCATGGAGTTTGGGAGGTTTCATTCAAAGTACCAAAAACCTTTGCTGCTCATCATGATGACGTTCAAACTGGGTAGGACTCACTGTCTAGGTGTATTAATGTAGGTTATAAAGGGAACAGAAAACCTGTGTGTGCACTTATATGTGTGAGTATTAATGTGGAAAGTAGTAATGTGAAAACGTGTGTACACCATGTGTGTGTGTGTGTGTGTGTGTGTGTGTGTGTGTGTGTGTGTGTGTGTGTGTGTGTGTGTGTGTGTGTGTGTGTGTGTGTGTGTGTGTGGACAGAGCTGTAATAGGGCAGCAAGGCGGGAGGATGTTACAAGAGGACAAGTGGTAGTAGCCAGCTGGCAGACAGGTTGTTGTAGTTGGTGATAATCTGAACATCTCTGAGTGCAGTATCCCTTCAATAAGTCATTCATTATTTAATGATACGGCTGGTCCTATTTAGAAATGAATTTTAAAGAACCAAGAGAGACATGCCCCAAGAAGGCACCAATCAAACATTTGTTACATATTATACCTAAAAAACAACCAATGGAAACGTATGATATGTCACTGTAATTGATCATCGATTACTATGTAAGACAATAATATAATTGGCTTGAGCACATCATAATGAACTAGCATAGTGAGATAAATGGCATGTGATATTATTCCCTGAGCAGTTAAGACTTGTAAACAGAAGAAAACAGTGGGGAATGTGGGGTGGGGTACAGTATGTTTGGGTGGGGGATATTTTGAACCAACCGAATGATGCGTTGACCCATTTTTCCTGCGGCCCTGTGGGAAGTGTCTGAACCTCGTTAAATTGGACAGACTGACAGGACGGGGTGGCTAGGGCGGATCACATGCAGAGGCCATTGTTACCCATCACCATGGTGACGGGCTAAGAGTCTGGCCGCACAGCTTTTTGTCTTAACGGAGGGCCAAGAGTTCTGAGAACTGTGGAAACGAGCACAGTACTTTTAGATTGCATGGCTGATGACAAAAAAATAACTACAATTTTGGATCAATCATTGTTGATAGAAAATACTGGATATACTATACTATCAATATGGCAACGCTAAACCCACATGAAACACAGACATTTACATCTCTGAATAACATCACAGGATAACTGTGCTAAACGTGTCAGAATGTGTGCTTTTTAAAGCAAAGTGAATCACCGCAGTTTAGCCTTTGAGTATGAATACAATTTTGGACAGAGCACAACACTGGCATGATATGACTGACAGTCCCCTGTGGTGATAAAACAGAATTCCTCTGACTAGATCTAGAGCCCGAAACATCCTTTCACATGAGTCATGACATGCCACCACGGGTCCATAATACCCCAAAGTGTGGGTCTCAATTGGCATTTGACTTGGAGTATATGTAAAGATTATGTTTGGGTAACTTTAGTTTTGGCAACTGTTATCATAGGGCAGAGGAAATAAATAATCCTTATTTGGACAAACATCCAGCATAACAACTATTAACCATCTATTATCTACCTCGCTGCTTTCTTCCACACTGTTAGAGGGATGCTCTGGCATACTGTTTCATGACACAGGAGGCAGCAGTGACATCAGCACAGTAGAATGTTTCAGGGATGAATGGTCTGGCTGCAGCAGGATAGACCAGTCAGAGACCCCCACTGTCTCAGCCAATCACCACACTGCTACCTAATCTGATATGGGGTCCAGGTAGTACCAGTTGTTAGCGTATACAATGCATTATAATGGGTATACAGCACAGCGCACATAAACAGTGTAGGTAGGTACCGTGTCTGGACTTAAGTGTCTCTGGGTCTTGGAAATCACAATACTGTATCAATCCTATGTATTATGATGGTCTGGAGGATGAGAGGGTTTACATGTATTCATATTTAACACTAACGTAAAGGGAACAGAAAACCTGGTCCTTTACACCATGGGTTAAGGGAAGCTCGTGGGTCGATGAGTTGACAGTAGGAGGAAACTGATGAAACTGTGGGTCGATGGGTTGACAGTAGGAGGAAACTGATGAAACTGTGGGTTGCAACGGATGTTCCAGTGTATCTGGGGTATCAGGGGATTAGTGAAGAACAGATATGGTGTTTGGAACATACACTAGATATTATAGCAACAAGTAGATTGTGACACGCAGCAACCGATACTGTAGATCTATCGAGTGGAAATTAATGATCAGTGGTCACTAACACTTGTCATGGAGAGCAACAGCCAGAGTGTGCTGGCTTTTGCCAATAATCAGACACCTGATTCAACGAATCTAGGTAATGATCAGTTGATTCATTGAATCAGGTGCTGAACTGGATCAAAAGCCTGCCCACCCTGCAGCTCCCAAGCACTATGGGTGGTCACATTATATTAGGGAAACAGGTATGAGGTGGAGGTGGAGGTGGAGGTATTAGGGGTGTCACAGGAGGGTTGTGGAGGTGTTAAAGGGACCGGGGGCATGGCAGTAATAGGTACAGTAGGTGCTACAGTGGATAGAGGGACAATGTGACCTTCCCTTTAAGATAAGCTGTGAGTGAGTCAAGTAAGGAAACAACTCACATGTAAACATATAGTACAAATCCCTGCTAACACTCTTGGTTAAATACAGTATAGACTATACTAGTATATTGAATAACTCAGAAGCTATATGTCTGTGTTCATTTAGTCGAGCTTTAGCAATTTAATCAAATCAGGATTTAAGACAACATACACATTCCATACACGTAATAGGAACATGCATTCAAGTATGAAAGCATTCCACAGTTTCATATTCAAATATTTTAGCACTGTACGCTTATTATTTCTACTTATGACAAATGGAATATTCCATGAAGGAAAGTGTTATTTCTTCAACAACTATAGCGGAAAATGTAACCAGCATCGAACAGTCTGTGATTATTAAACAACCTGATGCGGTGTGTATTAAGATTGCCCATGGGGTCAAGCCCAGGTTAGATTAGTAGTGTTCAGGGTGAAGGGAACTTTCATCGAGGAAGCCTCAGGTAACAACTGCTCACACAGTGAGTGTGTAATAAGTTTACTCCTAACACTATCTGCTGTGGACTGGTAATACATTACCTGGGTAATGGACTGGTAATACATTACCAGGGTAATGGACTGGTAATACTTCACCAGGGTAATGGACTGGTAATACATTACCAGGGTAATGGACTGGTAATACATTACCTGGGTAATGGACTGGTAATACATATTGCTTACTTATTCTGAGCATTCTCATTCATGATAAATACTGAGTTCATTTTCTTTCTTGCCTACAGGTATACTGTGCACAGCAGCAGCAGACAAGTGTCTGTCGTCCCCGTGTCAGAATGGCGGTACGTGTCTCGACCAAATGGGCAACTACACGTGTCTCTGCCCCAGATGGCCAGTCCACTATATGGGCAAGGACTGTAGGGAGCTGTATGACCCCTGCGTCCACGATGCGCCGTGCGCCAACTGTACCAGCACACTGGGCACAGGGGTCTACACCTGCCACTGCCCCGACGGCTTCGCAGGGACCAACTGCACACTCAACATCAACATCAAGTGTGAGAGCAACCCATGTAAGGATGTCAGGTCCCATTGTGTGGACAGGGTGGACGGCTACACCTGCCACTGTCCCCCTGGCTATGGAGGAGATCACTGCCAGGCGAGGGACTGCTCTGAGGAGCCGTGCCACAACGGTGCCACCTGTGTTGACACATCGGATGGGTACCAGTGCCAGTGCGTCCCGGGCTTCCAGGGGAGGAACTGTGAGGAGAACATGGATGACTGTAAGTCACTTCCCTGTCAGAACGGAGCCATCTGTAAAGACGACGTCAACGGATACCAGTGCTTTTGTGTGCCTGGTTTCCAAGGCTACCACTGTGACCTGGACATTAACGAGTGTGTGTCGCGGCCGTGCGAGAACAATGGGACCTGTGTCAATGAGGTGGACCACTATAAGTGCAACTGTCTGCTAGGGTTCAAAGGTGAGACAGTCTCTCTGTTTGGGTCAGTGCAATGTATCCTGCTGTCTTTACACTCTCTCTATAACTCAGTGTCTTTAGTTCAGAGTTCACTACTTGCCAACCTCAAATAGAAACTACAAAGTTTTAATACACCATGTTCAATGTTGCTCTCTAAGCTCTGTAGTTGTTCTCATAGTGAAACCCATCATATGAAGCTGTGTCTGTGTTGTGTGGCAGGGGTGAACTGTGAAGTGGAGATCGATGAGTGTGAGGAGCAGCCCTGCCAGAATGGAGCCTCCTGCCATGACCGTGTCGGCCTGTACACCTGTGAGTGTGTGTCCGGGTACGAAGGCCATGACTGTGAGCTGGACATTGATGAGTGTGCCAGCGGGCCGTGTCTCAACGAGGGTAACTGTACAGACATGGTGAACAGGTAAGGCGTCTCCAACTCTCTCTCCTCTCATTGGCTGAATCAGCTGCTTAACCCCAATGTGTCGGTGAGCAGTATGTCAGCTGAGGGATTCCTTCCCGACAGTAAAGTTTAATAGGGCGAGGATAAGGATTAAACCGCTTATTCAGATGGTAATTAATCATGAGGTTGGGAAGTGGGGAAAACCTGATAGAGAGCTTCATCAGACCTGGGTGGTGTATCTTGTTAATACAGAGATACGTTCGATTGAACCAATTACATTTGTTAATCAAGAAATATCACATAGGTGACCTAAAGTAGTCAAGTGGTCTAAGCTTCTTTCAATCCGTCCCACTGCTATTTCACCACCCTCTCTCCTCTATCTTTCCTCTCTACCTCTGTCCTATCCAATAAAACTAAAAACGTCAAGAGTGGGACTGCCCCACAACAACAACAAAATGTATGAAGGTGGAATTCCACTTTCCATAAGAAAGAATGCCTGTAGATCAGAAATTATACGATTTTAGAAACTTCACAGTTAAGACTGGTTAACGTTTCTACTGGCTGCACTGAGGTCCCACTGCGTTTTCATGCTTCAAAGATGTCCCAGTTTCACTGAAATAAGAAGGATCTAAGTTGCCTCTCTAAGTCTCCTCCTCCTCACTCAGCTATGAGTGTGACTGCAACGGGACAGGCTTCACAGGAGAGCAATGTGAGGTGGACATCCCAGAGTGTGCTTCGGACCCCTGCCAGAATGGAGCCACCTGCCTAGAGGGGGTCAACCAATACGACTGTCTCTGCTGGACAGGTACACACACACACACACACACACACACACACACACACACACACACACACACACACACACACACACACACACACACACACACACACACACACACACACACACACACACACACACTTCTCACCAAATGAGGGAGTAACAGTCAGCTGTCTGTCATATCTGCCAAGCCAACAGGAAGTATTACACATGCAGCAGAGTAGGCTGGTGGGATGAGCTATAGGAGGACATGCTTACTGTAAGGACTGGAATGGAATTAATGAAGTGGTGTCAAACACAACAAATATATAGAAACCACATGTTTGACCCGGTTCCATTCATTCCATTTCAGCCATTACAATGAGCCCGTCCTCCTATAGCTCATCCCATCAGCCTCCTCTGACACGCAGGGATTGTTGTACAAGAATATTTGATCAGCTGTCTGACATAAAAACAGAGAGAGAGTGGGAACATCCTAGGTGTCCGGAGTATGTTGAAAAGAAAAGCTGCAGGCGCTTCCATGTAGCCTTTTACAGGCAGGCAAAACCCTTTTCTTGGTAAGATTTGGTTCTTGGAGTTTCCCAGACGTAAATCACAGAGATAAAGTGTCAAAGGTATGATACAAGCCTGTAGTTTAGAGGCAAAAAAGGGGGAGTGGTATGAGACAGCCAGAGACCTATTGAGAGACCTGTATAGTGTAGTACTAACCGTGGTGTTACAACACATTGCCATCTAGTGTAGGACTGGTGCAGCTGCAGGGCCATGAGCAATAGGAAAACAAAGATGATCCTCAATACAGAGGGAGAGCACATTATATACACTACAGTTCAAAAGTTTGCGGTCACTTATAAATATCCTTGTTTTATAAAGAAAAGCATTTGCACCTGTACCTTAAAAACCCAGAGGAGGAGTGCCACACCCACAAAGCGTTCCAATTTTTGGTCCATTAAAATAACATCAAATTGATCAGAAATACAGTGTAGACATTGTTAATGTTGTAAATGACTTTTGTTCCTGAAAATGGCAGATTTCTTATGGAATATCTACATAGGCGTACAGAGGTCCATTATCAGCAACCATCACTCTTGTGTTCCAATGGCACGTTGTGCTATCTAATCCAAGTTTATAACTTTAAAAGGCTAATTGATCATTTGAAAACCCTTTTGCAAAAAACTGTTGTTCTGATTAAAGAAGCAATAAAACTGGCCTTATTTAGACTAGTTGAGTATCTGGAGCATCAGCATTTGTGGGTTCGATTACAGGCTCAAAATGGCTAGAAACAAATCACTTTTTTTTGTTTCCTGTTATAATAATGGTGTGTGTGTTGCAGGTTATGAAGGGAAGAACTGTCAGGTGGATATTGATGAGTGTGAGCTGCAGCCCTGCGAGAATGGAGGAGAGTGTTTCCAGCGCTCAGAGTTGCTGCACTACGGGGTGCTGTCTGGACTGGATGACAGGGAGTTCAACATTGAGGAAGCAGCTGGGTTCCTTTGTCACTGCCAGCCTGGGTTTGCTGGTAAGGCAAAATACTGAAATTCATACTTGGTGACCTCATGATCATTGAACAGGAATATGATCCTTTAAGAATAGGATCTGATTGAATAGGAATCCTCTGAAATTGCAGTCAATGTTAATTTGACTTGAGGGTAAGTAATTGAGTAAGTATGTATTGTGTCCTGTCTCTTGCAGGTGAGAGCTGTGAAGAGAATATAGACGAGTGTGAGTCTGCTCCATGTCAGAACGGAGGGAGCTGTGAGGACCTGGTCAACTCATACCAGTGTGACTGTCCACCTGGGTTCACAGGTAAGACTGTCTGTCTATTTCATTGTGTAATATAACACGGCTCTTTATGTGCAAAGAACCCTGACCTGCTCTTAATATACTGTATGTCAGAAAATACAATAGAGAGAAGAAATAGATCCCATGCAGTGATATACAGTATATCTCTTTGGATTCACTTGCCTAGCAGTGAGCAAAACAATCATTGGTTGGTCCTGCCCCTGCTGATCATTCCTGCTTGTACTGGTCTGCTTGGATATTAGACATCAGTCAAAACAGATAAGGAAAAGCAAAGGAAAAGTAAATGTGGGCTGGAAAACCACCCATGAATGACTCTGAATAACAGACATATTAACTCTGAATAACAGAGTTATTAACTATGAATAACAACTGAAAATGAAACAGAGTATATCTCCAGTCCTTTGTGTGAGCCTCCGTGTACAGCGGCTTTGACAGAGAGGGTAGGTGTCCATACGGAGGGGCATGGCAGTAGAAGAACAACAAAGACAATAAAACCTGGTGCCATATGTCGGTAGTCCTGGTTGGGTATTTAACAGGGGTCTTTCCTCTAGTTTACCAGGGGGAGAGAGAGATTACCACAAAGCTGCTTAAGCCCTATGAACCGCTAATGAATAAAAGCAAGCTCGAAAAACCCTCTCATCACAAAAACAAAACCTGTTATCAATTAAAACATAATGTATTGCGATACTCATAGTCCTGGGCTATTTGCACAGTAAGCATACTTCCGTATACTGTAACCAGGCATCGTCAAAATAGAGGGGAATAACACATATGTGCACAACAAGATAATATGACTACATATTCTCTGTGAGTTCTCTTCGCACGTACATATAAAGTACTCAGAAACTGGTTAAGCTATTTAAATTGAGGCCCCCCCTAAACCCAGCCACCTTTGACATCCCATTTCAACCTATGTCATACTGAGGTTAGTCCAGTATAGTCCAGCTCAGTACAGCCCCTCTACTCAGAAGTCCATCTCATGTGATTAGAATGCCACTAGCCGGCATCCATAACATCGATCAGGAGTGACTGCAGCCCAACATTCCTGTTGTCAGCAGTGACAAGAGCCAGCTGGGTGGGAGGCTTAGAGCCCTTGCTGGGCCTGGCTGCCGAGGGGAGGCTGTATGCAGGCCTGAGGGAGGGAGGGAGGGAGGGAGGGAGGGAGGGAAGGAGGGATGGAGGGAGGGAGGGAAGTAGGGTGGGCTGGGCTCGAGTAATCACTTCTGACTGCCTGGTACAAGTGTACGGACTATGCGTACGTGTGTGTGTGCGTGTGTGAGAGAGAGGGAGCACAAGTTCGATCTCATCTGTGGGACCTGTTTGGCTATATGTGTGTGTTTACGGCTCTGGGAGAATGAGGGGGCTACTGCTACTACTGTTGCTAGCTGTATGGTGTGAGCCATGGGGATTGGCAGGTAACACTTCAAACTTACTGTGGAGAGAAGGGCTGCTAGGACAGGCTGTGTGTTTATGTGGGGGAGGTAGAAGGCTGGAGGAGGGCACAAGGAGATGTTATTGTTTTAAGCTTGTGGAGAGAGGAGTTTTAGAGGATTTTGCTGATGTGTAAACTTTCATTGCTTACTAAGCATATTGTAGTCCCATTGATTTACTATATACCGTGAATAATCTAGCAACATTCTTCAATGCATTTGTTTTTTTTATGCGATTTGACTGTGACGCAGAGAGACGTTGTAACTGGGCTCACATCCGTACCGATATTTTAACTTTCATCAGTAATTTCCATTAGTAAAAGGCATAGTCTAGTCAAGTGCTTCCTGGAGAGCCGCATGCTTGCCAGTATACTTCCATATCTAATTAACTCAATTGGTTTGGTTAGGGAGACTCTGATTAACTTATTTGGTTTGGTTAGGAAGACTCTGATTAACTCATTTGGTTTGGTTAGGGAGACTCTGATTAACTCATTGGTTTGGTTAGGGAGACTCTGATGGACTTATTTGTTTGGTTAGGGAGACTCTGATTAACTCATTGGTTTTGTTCTGGAGACCCGTAGGCTCCTGTTGAATCTCATTGTGTGGCTGGGGGACAGTTCTGTGTGGCAGAGAAAGAAATAACCATACCCCTAAGCGAGAAACATGAAAAAATGAATGGTGTGTTATGTTGTCATTCCAGGTGTGCACTGCGAGGTAGACATTGATGAGTGTGAGAGCGAGCCCTGTCAGAACGGCGGGTCCTGCAAGGACACCGCCAATGCCTACACCTGCCACTGTGTGAAGGCGGGTCCAGGGGAGGAGCCATGGGGTGGCCATAACTGTGACGTCCGTCTGATTGGCTGCAGGGAACATCTGTGTGAGAACGCAGCCACGTGTGTGCCCTTCCTAAGCCAAGAAGAGCACGGTGGGGAAGATGGGGATGAACAAGAGCATGGCCACACCTGCCTCTGTCCCCCGGGCTTCACTGGGAAGCACTGCACCAATCCCACCACCTTCTCCTTCAACACAGAGGGGTATGTCCTCATCCAGCTCCCTCCTACAGCTAACAGGACCAGTAGAGGGATACACCCCCATCACCACCACAACCACTATGGGATCCACGTCCAGCTGCGCTTCAGGACCACCCTGCCTGAAATGCTGCTGTTCTACAGCGGGGCTGAGCACTACTTTGTGTCCCTGGAGATTGTGGGGGGCCATATCCATGCTAGAGCTGGATCAGGGAAGGAGCTACAGGCCACCTACCATCTCCCTGTCAATGACGGAGACTGGCATGAGGCCAAAGTGACCATGGATGAGAAGCTGGTGCTGATGGTGAAAGGACCAGGCTGTGACAATGACGGGGGATGCACGGTGGAGGACGAGGGACACAACCAACTGATCTTCTTCCAACCTGGATCATTCCCTCAGGTCTATGTGGGTGGGGCCCCCCAGAAGTATCTGGACAACACAGAGAGCAGGAAGGGTTTCATTGGCTGCATGGAGGATCTACAGGTTGACCACCAGCTGCTCGTGCCTCAGGATATCTCTCCAGAGCACGTCCAAGACATGGAGCTGGGCTGCAACAAGACTGACTGGTGTCATCCTGACCCCTGCCATCCTCGTGGGCATTGTATTGACCTGTGGACTAGCTTCAGCTGTGAATGTGACCGACCGTATCACGGCTCCCTGTGTGAAAAAGGTAAGAACTGTTATACCTTTCAAAACATGACTTTACTTGACCTTTTACACGTTTTCAAATATTGCTTTTCAAATTATGTCAACTGCAGACACCAGGCGCTGACAATGTATTGTCCTTTAAAGAGGATTACGTGTGTCTCCTCAACTTACAGCCAGTTCCCTTCAACTACACAGGTTTGTACAGGTTTTGTTGTTCACACTGAAAGCATTGCTTTTTGTTGCCTGCCTCAGAATACCCGTTATGGACATTCAGTAATGAAGACACTGTGAGCTATGTTGCCTTCAACATCAACCAAACGGACGGGGAGAACTTCAACATCTCCTTCTTCCTGCGCTCTCTGAAGCCTAGCGGCCTGCTCCTCCAGCTGCGGAGAGGGAGGAGGGCCTACCTCACCCTGTACCTGCGGGAGGGAACCCTGGTCTTCAACAGCCCCCCCACCACCCTGTTCTCTAACGGTACCTACATCACCAGCGGACAGAGGGAGCGGGTCACTGTGGTGGTACGCCAGGGTCAGGTAGGCTTCAGTCAAGGTGGGACACAGTTATCCCTGGGGAGGGTGAGGATGGAGCGGGGGGATGTGGCGTACATGGGGGGTCTGCCACCGGGGGAGTCCACTGCCCCCTTGGGAGGTCACTTCAAAGGCTGCTTACAGGACATCACTCTGGACCACATGCACCTGTACCTTACAAACCCAGAGGAGGAGTGCCACACCCACAAAGCGTTCCAGTGCTACTTCCCCCAAAAAGCTGAGAACGTGTTGGATGGCTGTGTCAGTGATGAGGCATGCAAGGTAACGTCAATAACACCTTTACGCTTTAGAGATGTTTTGCTGTAACTGTAGACCTATGAACGGTTTAAGGAAACTGGATTTAAGACTTTTCAGTTCACTCTTTGTAACAGACACTAATATCTATGTCCTCCTCAGGCTGGTCCCTGTAAGAATGGAGGAACGTGCACAGTCACCTGGAATGACTTTGAGTGCACCTGTCCCATGAACTTCTCTGGCAGGCAATGTGATACACGCGTATGGTGTATCAGCGACCCCTGTGTCGTGGGCAGCCAGTGTGTGGATCTAGTTGACGGTTACGAGTGTGAGTGGACTTTTTGGATCGTATACTGTACATTATCTCTCTCCCTCTCTCTCTACTACAGTATCTTTCTCACACAGACACACGCACAAACAAAATAGCAAACGCCTTACCAAAAGGTCACTGTATTCAATATTGAGTTGCCTTATTATTATACTGCTGTTCCACCAGGCCTCACTAACGCCACCTTTGAGAGCAACGCTCTGCAGTTCACCACTAATGGCTCGCTGGTTGCCACGGTGACCAGTGTCTCCATGGACATACGTACTCGGGAGGAGAACGGCGTGCTGCTAAGGGCCACTAACGGAGCAGAGGTCTTCTGTCTGGGTCTGCTCAACTCCTCCCTGCTGGTCAAACTACTGAGCGGCAACAGCCTGGAGCTACAGGCCTTCACCAGCGACCTGCCCATCTCTGACGGGGTCTGGCACCACCTCCACCTGGCCATGACAGACCCCCTGCAGCCTGTGTCTCGCTGGCGCCTCACTGTGGACGGACGCAGGGCTGGCAGCACCATGGGCACAGCCGGGCACCTCAACTTCCTCAACAACACCACCGTGTGGCTGGCAGAGAAGTACACAGGCTGTCTGGGAGAGGTGAGGCTGGGAGGAGTCTACCTACCTCTGTTGGACGACCAAGATGCCCCCCAGGCAGCCCGGTTTATCAGACAGGGGGGGCAGGAGAACAAGATGGGGTGTGTTGGTGCCGATGTGTGTCAGTACCAGCCCTGCCTCAACCAGGGCTCCTGCCAGGACCTCTGGAACCTGTTCAACTGCAGCTGTGCCCCGGGCTGGGAGGGAGAGTTCTGCCAGAGGGACACAGACGAGTGTGCCTCAGGCCCCTGTGCCCACGGCACCTGCACAGACCTGCTGGCAAACTACCAGTGTGAGTGTCACAAAGGATGGGGGGGCAGGGACTGTGAGGAGGAGGTGGATGACTGCCTGGAGCACAGCTGTTTGAACGGGGGCTCCTGCCTAGACGGGACAGGTACCTACCAGTGTGTCTGCCCCCCTGGATACACTGGCCGCCGCTGCCAGTGAGTACCACTATAACCAGGGCATGTTCCTGATCAAAAATCACTGTGTGTGTGTCTACGTATTCAGTATGTATAGGCGATGTAATGACTTTATTTTGTGTATCCTACAGATGGAGATTCCCTCCACAGCAATGTGATGAAGAGACGCAGTGTGACAACGGTGGGGTCTGCATGGATGGGATCTGGGGTACCAACTGCACCTGCAAGCCTGGCTACACTGGGGACTGGTGAGATCACTAACCTATCCAATTTCCCATAGAAATTCCCGGACACTAACATTTTATTGGACTGAGAAGGACTAAAAAGCATGCTAAATGGACTAGGCTTAACCTGTGTCCGGTAGCCCGGCCCTAGAAGTCTACAGTTTAAAAGCTGAGCATGTCAGTGGGACTGTAAAAGGCTCCTATTGTACGTCCAGAGAGCTGTCGTCCTGCTGGGGTGTCAGCGTCGTGTTGACCCCCCTGGTGTTCTCTCCCAGGTGTGAGGCAGAGATAGATGAGTGTGGGTCCATACCCTGTCTCAACGGTGCTACCTGCCTGGACCGACTCAGCAGCTTCCAGTGTGTGTGTGTGCCGGGCTTCAGCGGCACACAGTGTGAAAGCAATGTAAGTCACCCTATATCTCCACTGATCACACTCAGTAACTAACAGTCTGCATGCAACTACATAATGTCAGTACATTTGTTACAGTAGATGATGTAGTGATAATGTAAGTTGAGTATCAAAAGCTTATACACAGACCAGATTGGATCAAAGAGGCTATTGTATTAAAACAATTTAAGCTATAGTTCATCTAATCTGAGAAATAAGGTAATAAGCATGTCAGTGGGACAAGGTAATAATAAATAATAGTTAAATGTCCTGCTCTTGCCCCTCTGTAGAGACAGGAGCAGAGGGAGCGCGTGCCCTGGTTGGTGGTGGCCATCCCTCTGGCCAGCCTGTGTGTGCTGCTGGCAGTGGTGGCCCTGGTGTTCATGGTGCTGACCGCACGCAAGAAGCGCCAGTCAGAGGGCACCTACAGCCCCAGCGCCCAGGAGGTGGCAGGGGCACGGCTGGAGATGGGCAGCGTACTCAAAGTGCCCCCCGAGGAGAGGCTCATATGAGCCCCACACACAACAGCAACACACACTACCTTCCCGCGGCTACACGTCGGACACCTAGCCTCCCTGGATCAGACACACAACCAGACACAGGCGAGGACTGGTCAGACTCACTAAGAGGTGTCCAGGGTGTGAAAGGTCACCAGTGGTGTGGACATACGCCCTCACAGTGGTGCCACCGCCGCACTGCTGCTGCTGGGTCATGGGGTTGGGGGTGATTAAACCCGGAACTAATCTCTTATAGTGACGTGGTCTGTCTGAGCCGCAGAGACAGGCAGGACAGAGGATGAAAGAGCTCTCTTCTCTCCAAGAGTTGAGCACTGCTGTCGGGTTGTGTCTAATCAGCTAGTCCCCTCCCTGGAGCGATGAACCATACTGGACTCCAGTTTCTCTCTATACAATAGCTACCAGTGTGCATTCTGTACCCCACATTGATTATGTATGAGTTCACTCTAATGACCATTTTGATGGTAAAACGTATTTTTCTTTGGATGTGCGCTATGTAAGTTAACAGGCAACGCACTATACCAATAATGTTATTTCCGACTCCGTGTAAATACTGTAATTGTCTTATTTCTAAATCTATGATATGTGTTTTTTGTTCATGTCATTGTCTTGTGCAAATGTTTGAGGTGCTCCTAAAACTCAAACTCATAGAAAGTGGATTGAGACCACTTTAATGCTATCAGCCATCTTAAACTCTGATGCCATAGTATTCAGACAGGATACATTTACCCAAACCTACACTCCTGTCTGTCTCTTAATCTATCCTCACCAGAGCCACTACTTAACCAGCCAAGTGATCAATGGACGTTTTCACTGTCCACCAAAGGTGCTGAAGCTAGATATTGTGCTGTAGTTATTTTCTGTAACTATGGATGATGTACCACATGTATATACTGTAACTAAGCTGAACGAAAGTAACATCTACTTAGCTTGATATGAAGTTCATGCAACCCCATACTAAAGGCAAGTCATTGAAAGATAATTAGTTGTTATGAATTGACCTCCACGTTACTTTAGGAATGAGTTTGTATGTGCCTTCCTTACAGAATGGATGGAATGCTGACAAACCCAACATTTGACTCTTGTACATTCTACATTGGATATGGTATCTATCTATATGTTGATTTTTGTATGGTCCTATCTACAATATAGTTGACTGGATGGAACTATGTATTGTCTCAAAGGAAAACTCACTGTGGTTATTGTATTGATGTCTGTGTGGAATGCTGTAGAGCAGTACGACAGACCGACAAATAGACAGAGCAGGTTTCTGTTCGAGCTCTGCTGGGCCTCCCCCTCCCATTCCTGCTGGGCTAGGTGATACAGTACGATCCAGGGAGACATGTACTGACTATACACTGATGTTAGCTCTGCTCCAGTGTTGGATTATACAGAGTACATTCCACGGTTGGGATCAATTCCGTTTTCATTACAGTCAATTCACAAAGTGAACAATTGCCTAGTGAATTGTCAATTGAAAACTGAATTGACCCCAACCCTGGTACACTCTGGATTCACATCTACAACAGGGGATAGATTGGACTGATCTGTATTTTAGTTCTGAATAGTATGGTAGGAGCTTACACTGGACGCACCTCTACTCAAGCAGTACCCACTACAGTGTAAAGAACAGTGAGGTATGATGGGTAGGCTACACTGGTACGTATAGGGAGTATTCTGTGATTATTCTGGAAAATGTGATTGGGTAGCAACACTGTAACATGATGCAATTGTAAATACTGTGATTTATTCAAAACAAAAGTTTCTATTGGATGTCAACAGTTAAACTGATGCAAAATAAAATGATAATTAAAACAACACCATGAAATGAATGAAAGGACTTACTGTGCATGGTTTTGTTTGTAACTAGATAAAATGCGGTAAGAATTGTATCTGACAAATGATAACAAGTCAACACAGTTATCCTATAAAAATAGAATTTGCAATTCAGTGTCTTTCACAATGCTTCTGAAGGGATCTCCTCCCACAGTGCTGTAGGAGCATTCTGTCTGCGTATCACAGGGGAAGGAAGGAGTTTATGTTTGCAACGCCTGCATATAATTGAAAAATAAACTGAATAGAAATACAGTATCTCACCAGAAGATTTCTGTTTCTTCTCATAACATAACACACCTACGGGCTGGAAATTGTCCCCCTTATATTAGACATGAAAGAGAAATGTTCTCTCTCTCTCATCCTGTAAGAATACTGTATGATTCCAGATATGTTATTAGCTCACTGACCCAAGCGAATGTGAACTGGCCTGTGATATCGAAACAGAGGGACCCATCCGGTCCAAGATGAGAATTCAAAATGAAATCTTCTCTGCTGAGATAATATGAGAACAACTGAGGGAAGGACACTAGAATGAGTTCACTCATCCTTCTGGAGTAGAAAAAACCAAGGCTCTTACTGTCCCTCCCCAGGAGTGGGGCTGGCACAGAGGGACACAGCCAGGATAAGGGCCAGACATAGAAGGGAAGCCTGAACAATATAAGCACTTCAACACCAAGAGAGAAACCCACAGGAGGGGGTGTTGAGCTAAGAAGAGATATTTGGGAAGAACGCGTTTTGCTGCATATATTGCACAGGAGGCTGCTGAGGGGAGGACGGCTGGAACGGAAACCATATGTTTGATGTATTCGATACCATTCCACTCATTCCACTCCAGCCATTACCACAAGCCCGTCCTCCCCAATTAATGTGCCACCAACCTCCTATGATATACAGTATTGCTGTTTGCTATAAAAATACATAAAGAGAGTCGCACTGTATATGCAAGCTCCCAGTAATTTATTTGGTAAACCACCAGCGTTTCAGAATCACTGTGGCACCCTGAAGAAAACACAGTGACTCCGAAACGCTGGTGGTTTACCCAACACTGGGAGCTTGTATATGCAGTGTGCAACTCTCTTTATTTATCTCTAAAGAACACAGTTTACTCGCCGTTAGTCAGCACCTCTACCAGGTTTTTTGGGGGGGAGTGCTTCAGCCCATGCTTTTTATTAGAGTATATAGTGTTGAGGACAAAGGTGCTTAGGTTACGATGATGTGACAAAGTGGGAATAATTATGGTGGCTGAATATCATTCAGCCTTAATATAATTCAGTTTATAGACAATCCTTTAACTTCACAGTCTTTTCTCTCTTCCTCTTTCTCTCACTCTCTCACTCTGCACCCCCATCCCTCCTTCCTCACTCCCTGGCCTCTTTGAAGATTAAATGGTGAATTCCTTTGTGTCTTTGTCGGACTCCCACCCTCAGAGCAGTGCAGTGGTGGTCAGTGCTTCTCTCCCTAATGAACAGAACTAGAGAGGGATGGAACACTGGCTGGCTTCCTCCCTGATCCACAGCGTGGGGTTCGGAGGAGGAGGCAGGAATGCTGGGCTGGAATCTACACACACACACACGCACGCACACACACACACACACACTCGGCAGGTCTAATTCCGTATACCCCTCCAAACAATAAAACAGGGTCGAAAACATACTTACCTAGATATGATGTGATCTACTGTACAATGTAAAGCATATTTACTTTACTTTATCTTAACATAACCTCTTGTGAACAGACAAGCAATGTAAACAAAAATGGTACAGTATATATGTCATGATACAAAGGGATGCGTGAGATCAGCAACGCAAGTTTCGGTGCTTGGGTTTTTTGTCACTGGTTATTTGGACAAATCACGATTTAGCAGGTGTTAGCATCTTTCGAATTTTGGAAGGGGAGGGGATATTTGGCCCATAGACTTGCCTGTAACTTGCAAAGAGAGAGGGCGGAGCTCTTCGTTCCGGTTCTGATCCTCATTCCATCTTTTGTCTCACGTATGGACACAGAACTTAGCATCTGACTAATTCCGCAATATTTTAGTTCTGGGTTACCCGATATTCACATGAACCTTTTTCATATCAAATACCTTACAGTAGATATATCAGAACATCTTTCACAGAATCCAAAACAATTTCTACACAATGTTTTTAGCTTAGCGAAGCCTGATGAAGACAATTTACATTTTTCTTGTCTAAAAACATGCATTTTCCTCAAGGGGTACTCATACTACAGTAAGTATGGGGGGAGAGGGAGGAAGGAAGTGGTTGGGAAATAAAGATGTACTGTACAGTGAACAAAAACATTCCTGCACCCAGATGAGCCCACTGTTCTTCCCTCCCCCTCTCTTCTCCTCCTGAGCCCTGAGAGATGGGTGTGTGGTGTGCAGGGGCCCGCTCCCCCAGCGTTGGCGTGTGACAGCCCTGACAGACGAGGGCTGTTCCTGGGTAAGTATCATGTCAGGAGGAGGCGGCGCACGGCGGGAAGCGCTCCACGCGGCGGTGTCAGCCATCATGGTGCCAGCTCTCGCTCTAATGAGGAAGACAGCCGACTCCTGCTCTTTCCCACGTGTCAGGAATCTCTGACAAATCAGCAGCGCATCACTCCGGCCACAAATGATACGTTGACAAATGCAAATATTTCACTTTTAATTGACACTAAGAGATGGAGATGATACCGCTGCCAGGGCTTCTGAGGAGACAATGCAATGGAGCAAGCGGGAGGGAGGGAGAGAACTAGAGAGAGAGAAGAGGGGAAAGAGTGTGATGGAGAAAAAAAGAGATAGAGGAGGAAGCAGGGATGTAAAGAGCTATAGAGAAAAGAAGATGTAGGAATAAGCTGGAAGGATTTTTTATGTTTGCACAGGATGTCATTCTCTCTGCATTATGCACACGTGGTTGAGGAGGAGAATAAAGGCAGGCTAAGATTAGAGGTGTGTTTCTGTGTTTCTGAGGCTTGTCAGCCCGCTGTGACAGCCTTGTGTGGGAAACGCTGCTCTGCATTGATGTAGCAGCAGGCTTACAGCTGATTGGCTGTATAGCAACTAAACCAAACCCTGCCAAACATTAGCAACTAATTTAGCCAGGTGTGCCTCCCCTTCAGTACACAAAGGTCTGTCTCTGCTCTGGCAGACACAGGGTGAATTATGGATCACTTGATATGGTAATTACTTCCTGTGTTGACACTCATAATTGGCCCAATATTTGAGCATTTTACTTTCCAGCCGGTAATAACAGGTGTACAATATTATGTGTTTTAGAAATCAAGCATTTCCAGAATCAAAGCATTACGATGTCTTTAATTGAGTAGTATAGCTGTAAATTCAGATAAACTCAATAAAATCCCATTTTGTCTGTGTCCAAAAGACTGATTTTCAACTGTTATCTATGGTACTGGTCTGCTGAGGCTGTTTATTCATGAGCAGAAATGTCCCTTTCTCACCACTAGAGAGCAAGAGCAAGCTGCAGCTCTGTACTGAGGAGGAGAGGGACAGAAGGAAAGGAGAATACAGTAAGTATGGATCTGTTTATTCCACATTTTGGAGTTTGCTCATCAGATCAATTTAAATGGATAAACCTCACATCCTCCCCAGCTCTCATGAATAAAGCTGTGGCCCAGAGTGCAGCTCGCCCTGTCTCTGGAACCATGCAGACTGCCTGCATTTCTGAAGCTCCACACTCACACTCACACACACACACACACCGCACCACACACACACACACACACACACACACACACACACACACACACACACACACACACACACACACACACACACACACACACACACACACACACACACACACACACACACACACACACACACACACAGACACACACACACACACACAGACACGCACAAACGACACGGTAGTCTTCCCTCCAAGGATAATAGTTACAGGTCACTATGGAACATAATTAGATATCTAGCTGTCAGGCAGACTCTTGGATACTAAATTGGACGAGTGGGTATGAATGATACAGCCGAATAATGACTCAATTGCATACTGTCTGTTCTGTGAAAAACCCTGTCCCCTTCTCACCTTAAAGTGTCTATTAGAATTGAAAGCAGATGTACCTCCAATACTTCCGGATTCTTCCGAGTTCAGGCTGAATCACTTGACTTGAGGGTATTTTTCTCATGGAAGCAGGAGTTTAAGAGCACTAAGTTTCGTGTGGAGACTAGGCTGTATATTTACACTGCTGATGAGTATTTCATAATTGTTAGCTTTGGTGTAGCGCTATGTGAATGGAATGCTAATATGTACCCGAGGGTAGGCCTGATAGAGAGAGAGACATAACTCATTACTGTAATTAGACCTGCAGGAGAGAAGAGAGGAGAACATCCCCCAATAGCTCAGGATCAGCTCCAGCAACACACACACCTCATACACACTCTCTACCATCACAGAGCCCCTCACACCCTATGCATTGCCTAACCACCCCTCCAACATTGCATCCCAATCGCCCTAAAGTGCCTGAAGGGTACATAACACTCTACATTGCCCAAAACTTCATCCACATCACTCTAAGGTCCTCTCAAACCAACATCTTCCTCACAGCTCAGAGGCATAGTTCAGTGTGGCGGGAGGAGTGTCTCGTGGTGATAGGCTGTAGCACCAGATCAGACCCAGTGGTGGACAGACCAGAGGTCAGGGAGGTCAGAGCCTCCCACGGAGGTCAACACCAGAGGTCACATTTGGGCCATGCTGGGCCCTGGGCCTGAGGCTGGAGGGGGAGTTGGAAGGGGGAGATCAAAGCCTGATGCTGTTTGTCTGAACTTGAAACGGGGGGATCTTGGGAGGGAGAGAACAACAGAGCTAATTAGGCGAAAGGAGAGGAGAGGAGCTGACAGTGCCCAGCCAAATGGCTCGGTGCCAGCAAACTAAGGCAGCGGTGTGGCGTGGCATGGCATGGGCGCGATAGATGGGGCACACCACTTCATTAGTGACCGACTGGAGCTGAGGGGGAGGAAGAGAAGGAGGGAGGGTGGGAAAGAGTGAGAAAGGCAGGATGAGACAAAGGGAGGGAGAGTGGAAGGGAAGGGGGAAGGAAGCAAGGATAGTGGAAGGAATGAGAGAAGGAGTAAGAGAGGGTGAGAGAGTAGGAGGGCGGGAGACAGGCAGAGAGGACGCGCGACATGCAGGGAGAGTGGAAAGCAGGCAGAGTGGAAAGCAGGCAGGGAGGAAGACAGGGAAGGAGACAGGCAGGGAGGGAGGAAGACAGGGAAGGAGACAAGCAGGCAGGGAGGAAGACAGGAAGGAGACAGGCAGGCAGGAAGGAAGACAGGGAAGGAGACAGGGAGGCAGGGAGGAAGACAGAGAAGGAGACAGGCAGGGAGGGAGAAAGACAGGGAAGGAGACAGGCAGGCAGGAAGGAAGACAGGGAAGGAGACAGGCAGGGAGGGAGAAAGACAGGGAAGGAGACAGGCAGGCAGGAAGGAAGACAGGGAAGGAGACAGGCAGGCAGGGAGGAAGACAGGGAAGGAGACAGGCAGGCAGGAAGGAAGACAGGGAAAGAGACAGGCAGGCAGGGAGAAAGACAGGGAAGGAGACAGGCAGGGAGGGAGGAAGACATGGAATGAGACAGGCAGGGAGGGAGAAAGACAGGGAAGGAGACAGGCAGGCAGGAAGGAAGACAGGGAAGGAGACAGGCAGGGAGGGAGAAAGACAGGGAAGGAGACAGGCAGGCAGGAAGGAAGACAGGGAAGGAGACAGGCAGGAAGGGAGGAAGACAGGGAAGGAGACAGGCAGGCAGGAAGGAAGACAGGGATAGAGACAGGCAGGCAGGAAGGAAGACAGGGAAGGAGACAGGCAGGCAGGGAGAAAGACAGGGAAGGAGACAGGCAGGGAGGGAGGAAGACATGGAATGAGACAGGCAGGCAGGGAGAAAGACAGGGAAGGAGACAGGCAGGGAGGGAGGAAGACATGGAATGAGACAGGCAGGCAGGAAGGAAGACAGGGAAGGAGGCAGTCAGGCAGGGAGAAAGACAGGGAAGGAGACAGGCAGGCAGGAAGGAAGACAGGGAAGGAGACAGGCAGGGAGGGAGGAAGACAGGGAAGGAGACAGGCAAGCAGGGAGGAAGACAGGGAAGGAGACAGGCAGGGAGGGAGGAAGAGTAGCAGAGACACATGCAGGAGGAGAAATGAAAGTGTGTTTAATTGAGCTGAGGCTGGAGGGCCAGTCGTGGAACAAGCCTGTCAGTGTGTGAATACTTCCACCTTCCCTAGTGTAACTGTAAAAAAAGCCACTGGCCAGCCCAGCCACATCTGACAGACCACTGTGTATCAAATCAAATCTAATTTTATTAGTCACATGCGCTGAATACAACAACTTGCAGTAAAATGCTTACTTACAAGCCCCTAACCAACAATGCAATTTTTAAAAATAAATAAGAAATAATAGTAACAAGTAATTAAGGAGCAGCAGCAAAATAACAATAGTGAGACTATATAAAGGGTTGTAGCTGTACAGAGTCAATGTGTGGGGGCAGTTGAGGTAATATGTACATGTAGGTAGAGTTATTGAAGTGACTATGCATATATGATATCAACAGAGAGTAGCAGCGGTGTAAAAGAGGGGGAGGGGGCAATGCAAATAGTCTGGGTAGCCATTTGATTAGGTGTTCAGGAGTCTTATGGCTTGGGGGTAGAAACTGTTTAGAAGCCTCTTGGACCTAGACTTGGCGCTTCGGTACAGCTTGCTGTGCGGTAGCAGAGAGAGCAGTCTATGACTAGGGTGGCTGGAGTCTTTGATAAATTGTAGGGCCTTCCTCTGACACCGCCTGGTATAGAGGTCCTGGATGGCAGGAAGCTTGGCCCCGGTGATGTACTGCTGCCGTACGCACTACCCTCTGTAGTGCCTAGTGGTCAGAGGCCGAGCAGTTGCCATACCAGGCAGTGATGCAACCCGTCAGGATGCTCTTGATGGTGCAGCTGTAAAACCTTTTGAGGATCTGAGGACCCATGTCAAATCTTTTCAGTCTCCTGAGGGGGAATAGGTTTTGTCGTGCCCTCTTCACGACTGTCTTGGTGTGCTTGGACCATGTTAGTTTGTTGGTGGTGTGTGTGTGTGTGTGTGTGTGTGTGTGTGTGTGTGTGTGTGTGTGTGTGTGTGTGTGTGTGTGTGTGTGTGTGTGTGTGTGTGTGTGTGTGTGTCTTACATGCATGTGCTATGACTGAGGTTATTAAAAATCAAGTCAGGTCAAGTCAGATTCTTGATACAGTATATTGTATGCAGAAACCTGTTCAATTATTGACCACATTGACCAGAGCTTTGCTAGGGCTGTGGTGGTCATGAAATTGTGGCCGCAGGTTATTGTCATGCAAATGACTGCTGGTATCGCAGTAATTGACCGTTAATTTACATAAACATGTTTAGCATCTCCAGGCCTCCAGGCATAAAAGCCACTGATGCGCGCCTTTAGAACATCTACATTGAAAAAAGTTGAATAAATCATTTAATATACACCATCACAATAAATCCATTTAATATAGCCTACACCATCACAATAAATCCATTATTTATTATAGGCAGATCTAAAGAAACATTATGATATGAAGAAAATGTATTTCAGAAGAACCAGGGCTGATCCTGGCCGTTCTGCACCAAGCCCCCATAGGGTGGAGCACAATATGCCCAGTGCCCAGCGTTGTCCGGTTTTTGGCCAGTGTTGGCCGTCAATTTGTTCGTAACTGACTTGCCTAGTTAAATAAAGGTAAAAAAAAACAACCCCTTCAAATGGCTCCTTCATAGGTGACCCGCCTACATCCATCCATCAACATTATATTTCCAGCCTCCGAACAGTGGGGAATAGAAAGAGACATTTGTTACACAAAACACCAAAAAGTGTTATGACGAATATGGCTATTGCCATCAGGCCAGAGTGTATGCGTCCACTGGTGCGTTTTGGTGTTGGCCACTCATCTCTGCCTTGGCAAAATGTCACTGTTCTCCTAGTAGACCCACATCGTGTTTGAGTGTAGGCTATACCACCCGTTTTTAAGTCCATTCGCTCATTTTTCATGCACCTGACATGAGGTAATGATAAAAAGTGCTGTAATCGCGGCCAACGTCAATCTGTAGGTGGCTGTCTGATCCTGCCTAAGGCCATAAGAATAACCCAATATGAGTAGGCCTAGTGTATGTTATCTGGCTATGCTTCATGCCATAGGCTTTAGGCCAGTTCATTTAGCAGACAAGATACGTTTATAAGTCCCGTGCCATTATTTTACATTATATGATTTTATTATAAGAATAATATAATTGAATGTAGCTGAATAAAATAGAAAGGATATTTTCCCATTCTGGAGCGAGCGCGCATATGAATGTGACTTTGTTGAGCGTAGAAGTGATAATTTGAAATAGATCGTAGCCTATATGCTAGATTTAGAGTTATTGGGCAAATTTGGTTGTGAATGATATGAACCTTAGAATGTCTTAGAAATGTAAACATATATGAGCTGCAGGATGCGACTATAGCCTATTGACTATTTGAAAAGGCTTGCGCTCTGTTCCCTCAAGTGATCATATTTTCACCCATCCAACTATTCTCAATTTATTCTTGTATTTACTGATATGTCAAATGTGTCTCGATTTAGAAGGGCCCATTATGAAATGGGTAGGAACAGGGCCTGGGAAAAAAATATGTGTCATCCGTATGAGAAATATGCCTAAATATAGCAACAGCTGGGATCCACCTCTTTTTAGTGACAACCATCAAAACTCTGCTTTTACACAAGATTACGTATAGAAATGTCTGGGCGTATAAGAACACTTATTTCACTTCATGCGTCAATCACTGTTTGAGGAGGATGCAGCCTCTCACTCCACTACAGATGATATTCTGCTCAAACTCTGTATGTCATGGGCTCCCCAACCATGTTCCCGCAGCTATCCAGTGCTTAATTTGGGAAACCAAGTGAAATCTGTTTGGGAACATTGATAGTTTTCACAATGAAACATATTTAATTAAACTGTTGACAGCCTATTAACCTATTTAATCCCATCAGTCACAATAGTGACCGTAAAAAACATTTTCAGTTATAAGGCTAAAAATAATTTACTGAATGATGTATCAACGCATTTCCAGCAAATATTGAAATAGTAAAGGGTCTCAATGAAATATGCGCAGTGTCACATGTTTAGTGTAAATTGTCACATGACCAGAGCTGTTTACTTCCTGGTTGCACCATGAGACGAGGATGGCTGCATTAAAGCTCCCAAACAAAAGGTTAGTAAAGTATGCTAACATAAAGATAGGACAAAGGTTTTTGGTACACATCATCTTTAAGGTGTCTAGTATTGTTATATGCATTTGAAATTACTCAACTTTGTTCAGTGTGGTCATAGAATGTGTAAACATGTTGACGGCAACAATAGTGACCGGTGGGGTAACAGAGTGCATTTAGGTATACACATACTTATACACATACATAGTTCTTGTTCTACCTAACTTTCTACTCTGTTCTTTGTTTTAGTTTGACTTTGAGTCAAGTTCTGGATATGTTGGATCTAGGTGACCACCCAGACAAGGCATGCAACATTGCAGTTATCCCTCAAAATGAGAAAGATGCTGTCCTCAGTGGTTGTGATAGCGATGGGTCAGATATGGATGAAAGGCCATTTGCCAGCCAGGCTGTTGAATGCATATGCTGAACCTATGCAAACAGATCATGACAGGAACAACGTTATCAGTGATGATGACCTACCCCTCACATATATATATATATAAGCACTCAATGTGCAGTGGGGCTTTTTATATATATTATTTTATTTTGTTCAGTGTAGGCCTCTACTTAAATGCATATTCTACAGGCTACCTCTATCCTAAATGTTACCTTTATGTTCAATGTGAATGAATCACACTACTGCTATACAGTTGTTAGTGAATGTTGCACTAAAATGTCACAATGACAATGTTACAAGTTCAAATGTTACAATAAAGTTACAGTATTAATGTTGCAGTACATGTTGCACTAAAGTAACAATGTTACAATGTATGTTACAATAAAGTAACAATGTTGAAATACGTTGATGTTTTTTTTTTGTCTTTGCTCTCAGTATTCATATCGGTGTCGTATAATGGTTTTTGATATGTAGAATAGTCACACTGGAACGTGATGGGGCATTCTAGTGGCAATGCTGGGGACTGCCAGTGACAAAGTTTTAAATGTGTTAATAACTGGGTTGGGATATATAAGAATTTTGATGACTGCATAGGAGAAACATGTTAAATCAGTATACATCACATTATCTCACCGGTCACAATTGTGACCGACCATAAAACACAAATTTTCACTTACTTTTCCATGAAAATGTCAAAAAATGGTGATTGATTATTTCAAAGGGTTACTAATGACACTTGATTTGGATATTTTCATGTCTGGGAAAAATTTGGGATAAAATGGGTTCACTATGAAAATATAAAACATGCCCTATTACTAGACTATTCAAAATACAAATTCACTATAATTGTAGGCACATTTTTTAAGCCACCCTGTCCAGTCAATGAACCAACAGCATCTCTTAGACCTGTATGTTCTCTCCCAGACTCATTGAAAGTTGGGAGCATAGCATAAGGTAAACAGTCCATCCAGTATGCATAATAATACAGTCCGCATTCAAAAGCGATTACTATAATTTATAGGCTAGACCAATTATGTACCAAATATATCTTAAATGTTTTATGTATTTCTGCTGTGCATGGTCTAATATGCAGTAGGCTATTAGGCTATGTACTGTATAATGGCACAATCATTATTTTAATTCCGCTTTTTTTCTCTTGGGCTCCTACACTACATGATCAAAATGATGTGGCTTTGTGCACGGGGGCATTGTCATGCTGAAACAGGAAAGGGCCTTCCCTAAACTGTTGCCACAAAGTTGTAAGCACAGAATCGTCTATAATGTCATGGAATGCTGTAGCGTTAAGATTTCCCTTCACTGGAACAAAGGGGCCTAGCCCAAACCGTGAAAAACAGCCCCAGACCATTATTTATTCTGCACCAAACTTTAAGGCTGGCACTATGCGTTCGGACAGGTATCGCTCTCCTGGCATCCGCCAAACCCAGATCTGTCCGTCAGACTGCTAGATGGTGAAGCGTAATTCATCACTCCATAGAGCACATTTCCACTGCTCCATTGTCCAATGGTGGCGAGCTTTACACCATTCCAGCCGACGTTTGGCATTGCGCATGGTGATCTTAGGCTTGTGTGAGGCTACTCAGCTATGGAAACCCATTTCATTAAGCTCCCGACGAACAGTTATTGTGCTGACATTGCTTCCAGAGGCAGTTTGGATCTCGGTAGTGAGTGTTGCAACCGAGGGCAGATGATTTTTATGCGCTATGCGCTTCAGCACTTGGTGGTCCCATTCTGTGTGCTTGCATGGCCTACCACTTCGCTGAGCCGTTGTTGCTCCTAGACGTTGCCACTTCACAATAACAGCACTTAAAGCTAAGTGGGGCAGCTCTAGCAGGGCAGATATTTGACGGAGGAGAGAGGGAGGATTTTTCAACAAATGAGAAAAGGCACGTCTATCCCCTCCCTCCTTCTATCTCTCCCTGCCTGTTCCTCTGAAAGTGTTCCATCCTTCCTCCTCTCCTCTCACCTGCTGAGGCAGACAAAGAGCCAGTGCTCTGAACATGAAAGGATTCATACATATTGAAACCACAGCAGGTCTGTTCCCGCCCTCATTTATAATCCATATTCCTTAAGAGCTCCCAGAACAAAATACCTGTTAGATTTTTGCCTTTTATATTCATTAGAAAGCATTTTCTGCCCAGCCAGGTCCATAAAGTGTACAGGAATAAAGAAATGACTATGGGCGCCCATTAACTATGGGAATAATCAAATCAGCTTCTATAAAGAAGAGGTAATGCATCTATGCTCCAGGGTGGCTTTGGGTAAGGAAATCACTCTCCACCATGCCGACAAAGGAGAGGGACTGACTGTGATCCAACTTCACTGCATTATTCATATATTTCTCACGAGGAACGAAGAGGCACAAGAGTGTTTCAGCATTCAGCCTTTAACACAAGGCCCTGGATTTATACAGTATGACAACAAACTAAGATGTTGGTCATTGTTATCTTCCAAAAGAAAATTAGTTTAAGATCTTGGATGATTGAACTACAGCATAGATTGATGGCATCTACAGGATAATTACAGTGTAAGCTTTAAACTTCTGTTAACAGACAAACTCACACACGCAAACAGGGAGAGGGAGAAAAGGAACACCAGATAATATAAAGACTTGGAGAAACTAGTAAAGGGAGGCCTGAGCTCATTCTCTCTCTCTCTCTCTCTCTCTCTCTCTCTCTCTCTCTCTCTCTCTCTCTCTCTCTCTCTCTCTCTCTCTCTCTCTCTCTCCACCTGCCTCATGGCTATGTAGAATCTGTCAGGTTTGGGAGGGGAGATGTCTGTGTGTGTGTGTGTGTGTGTGTGTGTGTGTGTGTGTGTGTGTGTGTGTGCCGCGTGTGTTTGTGTGTGTGTGGGGAGCTGATTAACAGAGCGCAGAGCAGCGTGGCGAGGAGCGCGGGCCGAGACGCATGCAGCCCAAACAGAAACCCACTCCATGCAAATGTGTTTGTCACTCTGACAGTATGTCTCAATTAAGGCCCATAGCCGAGCTGAGCAAGTCCCTCCTCACCGAGGCTTCTGTCTGCAAGCTGCCTGCTTCACTGACCCCCCACCCCCTCCTTACACACTCACACACACATCCTTTAAGGCTGGTGAAGAAATGAAAAGAACAAAGAAGAAAAGGAAAAACTGGAGAAGAGAAGAAAATCTTTCAGCCGCCTGACAGCAGGAGAAACAGGCTTCTCAAGGAGCGCTAGAAAATTGACAACTCCTGTAGCACTGTGAGGTAAGATAGTAATGGTAAGAGTGGTCAGAGCAATGCAGTGATGCCAACTTTAACTATAATGACAACAATGATGGCAAAACAATCAAACTAAATCCCAGAAACACCCCCACTGTCATCACCCACTCTGGACGCTGCTGCTGCTACCGCTGCTGGGTTTGACGTTTACTATGGCAGATCGCGCTACTGGAGCGTGATTTACCCAGGAGGACACACATATATGTATACACACACACACAGACACACACTCACACACACACACATCCCATCTAAGCAGGGATAGAGGTAGATTTGGACAGGGATGATGGGTGATGTGGCTGTGATGCCTGGGTGCAGGTGTTTAATTAATCTCCAGACACGTCAGGGAGAGAAGGGACAGCTGAGCTGAGTGGGCTCTCCACGGCAGGCCGACAGACAGGGAGAGGAGAAGGAGAGGGACAGAGCTGCTGTCGTTGCCTGCAGTTGCCTGCAGAGGTTTCTGTGTAGCACCCAGAGGACAGATATGACACCTCATGTGATCTCCACACATTAGGACTGTGAGAGCCTGTTACATGCCTATCAGCTTGGCTCTATAGGGTGAGCACACTGAAGACTCCCAGATTTGAAGGAGCTGGAGGTGTAGGGGAGCAGGAGGTTGGTGTGCCGTCTAGTCTCTGTGTGGGTGGTTACAGGATACTGCTCAGAGCTCAGTTCTGTCAGAGTGGGAGCTGGAATAAAGATCTCACCTGGACGTCAGTCTGCCTGCACCTCCCTGTCTGCACCTCCCTCTCTGCACCTCCCTGTCTGCACCTCCCTCACAGCACTCCCTGTCTGCACCTCCCTTTCTGCACCTCCCTGTCTGCACCTCCCAAATGCAAGCCACAACCATGACCAAAGACAGAGGAAGAAAATAAGTTGACAATGTGATGTGTGCCTACGACTGTGTTAATAACTGCATGTGTAGTATGTGTGTGGGTGTCCGTGCTCCTGTGCGTGTGTCTGTGGCTGATGTGCCTGTGTGTGTTTATCTGTGTGGGAAGTACGTGGCTGCACTTGTGTGAACCGGTGCCTACCTGTATGGGGTATTTATACCTTGGGTCCCCTGGCGCAAGCGGCAGGCCCTCTCAGAGAAGAGAGCTCAGTACCTCTCAGAGCACAGAGCTCAGTAATGGGGCTAATTGGGTGTAAAGGGGGTTGAGACTGGCATCAGGTGCAGCTGATCTGGTTTCCTGATTAAGCACTGTAATCTCCAGCACAGAACTGAACAGCTGACCAGCTCCCTTGAGTGTGTGGACACACACAGACACACACACACTCCCCCTCGTTGATCATTTTTTTATTAGGATCGCTTTTAGCCCAAGGGCCAGTCTTCCAAGAGTCCTTAAGAAATGTAAAAATACATAAATTAGAAAAACAACAAAAGCAAAATAAAAGGACAAAAACCTTCCTCCCTCCCTCCCTCCTGTGGGTAGCCTGTCAGGAAGTCCAGGATCTAGTTGCAGAGGGAGGTGTCAGTCCCAGGGTCCTTAGCTTAGTGATGAGCTTGGAAGGCACTTTCGTATTGGACGCTGAGCTGTCGTCAATTAACAGCATTCTCGCGTAGGTGTTTGTTTTGTCCAGGTGGGAACGGGGTGCAATAGAGATTACAAATTGGTGTGGGTCCAGGGTGTCTGGGATGATGGTTTTGATGTGAGCCATGACCATCCTTTCAAAGCATTTCATGGCTACAGATGTGAGTGCTACAGGGCGATAGTCATTTAGACAGATTAACTTGACATTCTTGGGCACAGAGATTATGGTGGTCTGCTTGAAACATGTACTGTAGGTATTACAGACTGGGTCAGGGAAATGTTACCAGCTGGTCAACGCATGCTCTGAGTATGTCTGGCCCTCCGGCCATGTGAATGTTAACCTGTTTAAAGATCTTACTCACATCGGCCATGGAGAGCGTGATCACACAGTCATTCAAAACAGCTGGTGCTCTCATGCATGGTTCAGTGTTGCTTGTCTCGAAGTGAGCTGCTGGGTTTCACTTTGTAATCCCTGGTAGTTTGCAAGCCCTGCCACAAACGACGAGTATCAGAGCCAGCGTAGTAGGATTAGATCTTAGTCCTGCACTGACGCTTTGCCTGTTTAATGGCTCATCTGAGGACGTAGTGGGATTTCTTATATTAGTCCGGATTAGTATCCTGTTCCTTGAAAGTGCCGGCTCTAGCCTTTAGCTCAGTGCGAATGTTGCGTTTAATCCAAGGCTTCTGATGGGATATGTACATACTGTCACTGTGGGGATGATGTCGTCGATGCACGTATTAATGAAACCGGTGACTGATGTTGTATGAATCCCGGAGCATATTCCAGTCTGCGCTAGTGAAACAGTCCTGAAGTTCAGCATCCGCTTCATCGGACCACTTCTGTATTGAGCTCATCACTGGTACTTCCTCTTTGAGTTTTTGCTTGTAAGCAAGAATCCGGAGGATGGAGTTATGGTCAGATTTGCCAAGTGGAGGGTGAGGGTTAGATTTATGTTCCTCTCTGTGTGTGGAGTAAAGGTGATCTATAGTTTTTTTCCCCTGTAGTTGCTTAGGTGACATGCTGGTAGAAATGAGGTAAAACGGATTTCAGTTTTCCTGCATTAAAACCACTAGGAGCGATGCCTCTGGATAAGCATTTTCTTGCTTGCTTATGGCCCTATACAGCTTGTTGAGTGTGGTCTTAGTGCCAGCATTGGTTTGTGGTGGTAAATAGACAGCTAGGAAAAATATAGATGAAAACTCATAAGGATTTTGAGATTTATATTTTCCATGTCCTTGTTCAGCCATGACTCGGAGAAACATAGGATATTACAGTTCTTCTGATCACGTTGATAGGATAGTCTCGAACAGAGCTCATCCACTTTATTCTCCAGTAATTGCACGTTCGCTAATATAACGGAGGATAGGGGCGGTTTATCCACTCGCCGAAGTAGTATCGTCAGGTATCCCACACGCCGGCCTCTATAATGCCGCCTCTTCCTTTTTCGAGTGTCAGGGATTTGGGCCTGGTCCAGGAAGAGCAGTATGCCATTTGCCACCTACTTATTGAAGTAAAAATCCTCATCCAAAACGAGATTAGTGATAGCTGTTCTGATGTCCAGAAGCTCTTTTCGGTCATAGGAAATGATGGCGGAAATATTATGTAAAAAGTTAAGAAAATAGCACAATTGGCCAGGAGCTCGTAAAAATGCCATTATTCCCTCCAATGCCATTCTTGGGCGCTGGTGGCCATGTAACCTGGGAAATTGTCTCTCACATATGCCAGTATATTATATGGGTCTTTCTATAAATAATGTGTGACATTGCAATCAACATTTCTATATGGTTTGATACAAAAATAAACATTATTTTTATGGAGTTCCACATGTGTACGTAGAGGAATATATTTAAATTGGTCCATAACTCCACCTATATAACATCATAGGCCCAGGACTATACATCCTTTAAGCAGGGTTCATACAGACATTGGCAAGTAAAATTCAATGACTTTCAGGGACTTTTTCAAGCGATTCATTGTCCCCCTCCCACAAACACACAGAAAGCAACAACAAAAAATAGGCCATTACCACTTTAAGAATAATGCTTTTTTTGGCCTTGCCAATGCATTGATGTTCAAGTTATTATTACATTCTAAAATATGTGAAAATAATGTGGACTTGCCTGACTAAAGAAATTGGATGCATGCATGGTGATTTTTCTCTAGCCTTTGTGGCCAACAAAGGCACACATAATAAAGCCATGAACAGAGGTAGAATTAATCTCACCATTTGAACCTCACCATCGCTGTTTTTAGAATGAGAAAGCGACCAAAAACCAGGTTCCTTTTATAATGGAAGGATTTGTATGGAAAGCCAAGTTGAAGACATCATTAGATGTTACAGGCCTCATAATAACCGCACGTGGAGAACTTATAAATTGGGTACCATAATTATAAGCACCAAATTGAGGAAATGTCTGAGGTACGCCTATTAGAGTACTTAAATTTCTGAGCTCCAAATTCAAGTAGGGCTACTTCAAGCCCCTTGTATTGTTTAAAATTGCAGGTGTAACATGGAAAACAAAATGCATTTGTCATGTTATTTCATTACCAGATCAGGTTGTGATTAAGCCCACTAGGCTGTGTAATTTATTGTCAATATATCCAGAACAATTATTGGAATAGTGTTGAGTCTATCCTACACAATTGCGGACAGTAGACTCTGTTTCCAATCCGAGACACAAAAACATATGAAAGCATGGACTCATTACCTACAATGGCGCCGAAGGAGATGGCTGCCGTTTTACGATCCGGTAACCAATTGTGCATGTTTTTTCGCGTTATTTGTAACTTCGCAGGAAAAAGAGACGTGGACAAAGATCCGCGTGCCTTGTTAGGATCCGTCGTCGAGAGAGTAATCTACCTTTACCATCAATCCTATTAGCCAACACACAATCAAATGATAATAAAATAGACTAACTATGATCACGTACAGTGAGGGAAAAAGTATTTGATCCCCTGCTGATTTTGTACTTTTGCCCACTGACAAAGAAAAGTCTATAATTTTAATGGTAGGTTTATTTGAACAGTGAGAGACAGAATGACAACAAAAAAATCCAGAAAAACATGTGAAAAAAGTTATAAATTGATTTGCATTTTAATGAGGGAAATAAGTATTTGACCCCCTCTCAATCAGAAAGATTTCTGGCTCCCAGGTGTCTTTTATACAGGTAACGAGCTGAGATTAGGAGCACACTCTTAAAGGGAGTGCTCCTAATCTCAGTTTGTTACCTGTATAAAAGACACCTGTCCACAGAAGCGATCAATCAGATTCCAAACTCTCCGCCAAGACCAAAGAGCTCTCCAAGGATGTCAGGGACTGTAACGATCTTCATGGACGGACCAAGGCGCAGCGTGCCGGGTTGAGTTAGACATATTTATTCATTAACTCACTCAAACAAAACAACAAACGAAGATCAAAAGTATAGCACCAACGGCACATACACAATCACAGAGTCAACTTCCCACAAGGCTGGAGGGAAAAATGGCTGCTTAAGTGTGGTTCCCAATCAGAGACAACGATAGACAGCTGTCCCTGATTGAGAGCCACACTCAGCCAAAACAAAGAAATACAAAAAAGAACATAGAATGCCCACCCCAAATCACACCCTGACCAAACCAAAATGAGACATAAAAAGGCTCCTACAGGTCAGGGCGTGACAATACCCCCCCCAAAGGTGCGGACTCCGGCCGCAAAACCTGACCCTATTGGGGAGGGTCTGGGTGGGCATCTATCCGCTGATGGCGGCTCTGGTGCGGGACGTAGACCCCGCACCACCTCTGGCTCCTCGTTGCGGGCCCCGGACTGGGGACCCTCGCTATGGCCCCGGACTGGGGACCCTGCGTTGCGGGCCCCGGACTGGGCACCCTCGTTGCGGGCCCCGGACTGGGCACCCTCGTTGCGGGCCCCGGACTGGGGACCCTCGTTGCGGGCCCCGGACTGGGAACCCTCGTAGCGGGCCCCGGACTGGGAACCCTCGTAGCGGGCCCCGGACTTGGCACCCTCGTTACGGGCCCCGGACTGAGCCGTGGAGCAGGCACTGAATACCTGGTGCGTGGAGCTGGAACAGGACGTGCCGGGCTCTGAAGGCGCACAGGGGACCTGGTGCGTGGAGCAGGGACAGGACGTGCCGGGCTCTCGATGCGCTGGGGGCCTGGTGCGTGGAGCGGGCACAGGCCGTGCCGGGCTCGGAAGGCGCACAGGGGACCTGGTGCGTGGAGCAGGGGCAGGACGTGCCGGGCTATGAAGGTGCATAGGGGACCTGGCGCGTGGAGCAGGTATGGGACGCGCTGGACCCACGACCCGCACAGGGATCCTGGAGCGTGGAACAGGGACAGTGCATGCTAGGCCCACAACGCGCACAGGAATCCTGGAGCGTGGGACAGGGACAGTGCATGCTGGGCCCACAACGCGCACAGGGATCCTGGAGCGTGGGACAGGGACAGTGCATGCTGGGCCCACAACGCGCACAGGGATCCTGGAGCGTGGGACAGGGACAGTGCATGCTGGGCTCACAACACGCACAGGGATCCGGGAGCGTGGAACAGGGGCAGGGTACACTGGGCCGTGAAGACACACTGGAGGTCTCGAGCGTACAGCCTGCACAACCCGTCCTGGCTGAATGGATAAATCCACTCTGCACCTGCGGGGCGCTGGCACAGGACGTACTGGGCTGTGGAGACGCACCGGAGACACAGTACGCAGAGCCCGGCGCAGGATATCCTGGTCCGAGGAGGCGTACTGGAGGCCAAGAGCGCTGAGCCGGCACACTCCTCCAAGGCTGAACACTCCTACTCGCAAGAACGATGCGGGAAGCTGGCATGTCGTGCACCGGGCCGTGAACACGCACTGGTAACACCGTGCGTTTCGCCGCCTCACACGGTGCCTTACCAGTGCGCTGCTCCCTCTGGTAAGCACGGGGAGCTGGCCCAGGTCTCCAACCTGGCCCAGCCAAACTCCCTGTGTGCCCCCCCCAAAAAGTTTTTGGGGCTGCCTCTCGGGCTTAAAAGCCAGCCGTGTTCCCGCATACTTTTGCTCGTAGAAGCGCCGCTCCTTCTTAGCTGCCTCCAGCTCCTCCTTAGGACGGCAGTATTCCCCAGCCTGCCTCCCGGGTCCCTTCCCGTCCAGGATCTCCTCCCAAGTCCAGGACTCCAGATAGGCACGCTGCTTGGTCTCTTGGTGGTGGGAAGTTCTGTAACGATCTTCATGGACGGACCAAGGCGCAGCGTGCCGGGTTGAGTTAGACATATTTATTCGTTAACTCACTCAAACAAAACAACAAACGAAGATCAAAAGTATAGCACCAACGGCACATACACAATCACAGAGTCAACTTCCCACAAGGCTGGAGGGAAAAATGGCTGCTTAAGTGTGGTTCCCAATCAGAGACAACGATAGACAGCTGTCCCTGATTTAGAGCCACACTCAGCCAGAACAAAGAAATACAAAAAGAACATAGAATGCCCACCCCAAATCACACCCTGACCAAACCAAAATGAGACATAAAAAGGCTCCTACAGGTCAGGGCGTGACAGGGACAAGATTGTAGACCTACACAAGGCTGGAATGGGCTACAAGACCATCGCCAAGCAGCTTGATGAGAAGGTGACAACAGTTGGTGCAATTATTCGCAAATGGAAGAAACCCAAAAGAACTGTCAATATCCCTCAGTCTGGGGCTCCATGCAAGATCTCACCTCGTGGAGTTGCAATGATCATGAGAACGGTGAGGAATCAGCCCAGAACTACACGGGAGGATCTTGTCAATGATCTCAAGGCAGCTGTGACCATAGTCACCAAGAAAACAATTGGTAACACACTACGCCGTGAAGGACTGAAATCCTGCAGCGCCCGCAAGGTTCCCCTGCTCAAGAAAGCACATATACATGCCGGTCTGAAGTTTACCAATGAACATCTGAATGATTCAGAGGACAACTGGGTGAAAGTGTTGTGGTCAGATGAGACCAAAATGGAGCTCTTTGGCATCAACTCAACTCGCCGTGTTTGGAGGAGGAGGAATGCTGCCTATGACCCCAAGAACACCATCCCCACCGTCAAACATGGAGGTGGAAACATTATGCTTTGGGGGTGTTTTTCTGCTAAAGGGACAGAACAACTTCACCGCATCAAAGGGACGATGGACCGTCAAATCATGTACCGTCAAATCTTGGTTGAGAACCTCCTTCCCTCAGCCAGGGCATTGAAAATGGGTCGTGGATGGGTATTCCAGCATGACAATGATCCAAAGTACATGGCCAAGGCAACAAAGGAGTGGCTCAAGAAGAAGCACATTAAGGTCCTGGAGTGGCCTAGCCAGTCTCCAGACCTTAATCTCATAGAAAATCTGTGGAGGGAGCTGAAGGTTCGAGTTGCCAAACGTCAGCCTCAAAACCTTAATGACTTGGAGAAGATCTGCAAAGAGGAGTGGGACAAAAATTCCTCCTGAGATGTGTGCAAACCTGGTGGCCAACTACAAAAAACGTCTGACAAGTACGCCACCAAGTACTAAGTCTTGTTTTGCAGAGGGGTCAAATACTTATTTCCCTCATTAAAATGCAGATCAATTTATAACATTTTTCACATGCGTTTTTCTGGATTTTTTTGTTGTTTGTTGTTATTCTGTCTCTCACTGTTCAAATAAACCTACCATTACAATTATAGACTGATCATTTCTTTGTCAGTGGGCAAACGTACAAAATCAGCAGGGGATCAAATACTTTTTTCCCTCACTGTATATCCTACCAATGGGACATTGAAAACTGTAATATCTTATGTTTCACCGAGTCGTGGCTGAACGACGACATGAATAACATACATCTGGTGGGTTTTAAGCTTTTTTCGGGCAGGATAGAACAGCGGCCTCTGGTAAGACAAAAGGGGTGGCGGTCTATCTATTTTTATGAACAACAGCTGGTGCACGAAATCTAAAGAAGTCTCAAGGTTTTGCTCGCCTGAGGTAGAGAAGCTCATGATAAGCTGTAGACCACACTATTTACCAAGAGAGTTTTAATCTGTATTATTCGTAGCTGTCTACATACTACCACAAACTGATGCTGGCACAAAGACCACACTCAATGAGCTGTATATGGCCATAAGTAAACAGAAAAACTCTCATCCAGAGGAGGCGCTACTAGGGACTTCAATGCAGGAAAACTCAAATCCGTTTTACCTAATTTCTACCAACATGTTAAATGTGCAACCAGAGGGGGAAAAACTCTAGACACCTTTACTCCACACACAGAGACGTGTACAAAGCTCTCCCTCATCCTCCATTTGGCAAATCTGACTATAATTCTATCCTCCTGATTCCTGCTTACAAACAAAAACTAAAGCAGGAAGCACCAGTGACTCGGTCAATAACAAAGTGGTCAGATGAAGCAGATGCTAAGCTACAGGACTGTTTTGCTAGCACAGAGTGGAGTATGTTCTGGGTGGACTACACCACATCAGTCACTGGCTTCATCAATAAGTGCATTGATGACGTCATCCCCACAGTGTCCGTCCGTATATACCCTAACCAGAAGCTAAAGGGTAGAGCTGCCGCTTTCAAGGAGCCGGATTCTAACCCGGACGTTTTTAAGAAATCCCGCTATGCCCTCTGACGAACCATCAAACAGGCAAAGCATCACAAAAGGACTAAGATTGAATCGTACTACAACGGCTCCAACGCTCGTCGGATGTGGCAGGGTTTGAAAGCTATTACAGACTACAAAGGGAAGCACGGTGACACGAGCCTACCAGATGAGCTAACTTCTATGCTTGCTTCGAGGCAAGTAACACTGAAGCAGGCATGAGAGCATCAGCTGTTCTGGACGACTGTGTGATCACGCTCTCCGTAGCCAATGTGAGTAAGACCTTTAAACATTCACCAGCCCGCAGTGCCAGATGGATTACCAGGACGTGTACTCCGAGCATGCTCTGACCTACCAGCAAGTGTATTCACTGACATTTTCAACCTGTCCCTGACTGAGTCTGTAATATCAACATGTTTCAAACAGACCACCATAGTCTGTGCTCAAGAATACTAAGGTAACCAGACTAAATGACTACCAACCCATAGAACTCACATCTGTAGCCATGAAGTGCTTTGAAAGGCTGGTCATGGTTCACATCAACACCATTATCCCAGAAACCCTAGACCCACTAAATTTGCATACCGCCCCAACAGATCAACATATGATGCAATCTCTACAGCACTCAACACTGCCCTTTCTATAGGCTATAGTACCCTCAAAGCTCATCACTAAGATAAGGACCCTGGGACTAAACACCTCCCTTTGGATCCTGGACTTCCTGACGGGCCGCCCCAAGGTGGTAAGTGTAGGTAACAACACATCCGCCATGCTGATCCTCAACACGGGGCCCCTCAGGGGTGCGTGCTCAGTCCCCTCCTGTGTTCCCTGTTCACTCATGACTGCGTGGCCATGCATGACTCCAACACCATCATCAAGTTTGCCGATAACACGACAGTGGTAGGCCTGATCACCAACAACGCTAAGACAGCCTATAGGGAGGAGGTCAAAGACCTGGATGTGTTGTGCCAGGACAACAACCTCTCCCTCAACGTGATAAAGACAAAGGAGATGATTGTGGACTACAGGAAAAGGAGGACCGAGCACACCCCCATTCTCATCAGGTGGAGCAAGTTGAGAACTTCAAGTTCCTCGGTTTCCACATCACCAACAAACTATCATGGTCCAAACACACTAAGACAGTCATGAAGAGGGCACAACAAAGCCTATTCCCCCTAAGGAGACTGGCATCGGTCCTCAGATACTCAAATGGTTCTACAGCTGCACCATCGAGAGCATCCTGACTGGTATGGCAACCGCTCGGCCTCCAACCTCAAGACACTACAGAGGGCAGTGCTTTCGGCCTGATATATCACTGGGGCCAAGGCTCCCGCCATCCAGGACCTCTATACCAGGCGGTGTCAGGGAAGGCCCTAAAAATTGTCAAAGACTCCAGCCACCCTAGTCATAGACCGCACGGCAAGCTGTACCGGAGCGCCAAGTCTAGGTCCAAAAGGCTTCTTAACAGCTTCTACCCCCAAGCCATAAGACTCTTGAACAGCTAATCAAAGGGATACCCAGACCCCTCTTTTACTCTGCTGCTACTCTCTGTTTATTATCTATGCATGGTCACTTTAACTCTACTTACATGTACATATTACCTCAATCACTTCTACTAACCGGTGCCCCCGCACATTGACTCTGTACCCCCTGTATATAGCCTCGTCATTGCTATTGTTATTTTACTGCTGCTGTTTAATTATTTGTTACTTTTATTTTATATTTTTTATTTTTACTTATCTATTTTTTACTTAACACGTTTTTCTTCTTAACTTATTAAAGCATTGTTGGTTAAAGGCTTGTAAATAAGCATTTCACTGTAATTAGATTTGATTTGATGCTTTCTCTGTTAAATCTAACGAGACCCTGTTGTAAATCAGGCAGACAATAACAGATGATCAACATCAATTCGCTAGACATATTAGATCCAGCATGGATCCAGTCTTCACCGGCGTAATGAACGAGACACCCAAATATTGGACATTCTCACACACACCTTTATTAGGGATAGGCATCCCGTCAACGGGACATTTGTAAATCATGCAGTGCCGTGTGTCACGATCGCAGATTTTAGAGAAACTACAAATGTCGGTACATATAAGTGTCTGATATCGGCTGAAAGCTTAAATTCTTGTTAATATAACTGCACTGTCCTATTTACAGTAGCTATTACTGCTATTGTTTGAGGAGAGTTCCTAACAACAAAACACTTTTTTTCACCGCGATAGGTTTGATAAATGTGTACTTACATTCTGAAATCTTGCTCTGATTTATCATCCAAAGGGTCCCAGAGATAACATGACGTGTCGCTTTGTTAGATAAAATCTTTTTTCATATCCTAAAAAGGTCCATATAGCATGCACGATCGATTTTGTATTTCCGCTCGTTCAATTTGCAAAGAAAGGAATCTGTGAAAATCTAACCCTAAATGTTGTTTCAACCAGTCAAATCACATTCGTATTTATTCCTCAGAGATCCTAGAACTCAACCAGACTTTACTATATCATTAGGAGTGTAGTATATCCTATAGGACACCAAATTTGGTCAGAGAGCGACGCCTTCACTTGATTGACTGTAACTTTGTAAAATAAGCACCAATCGGGGTCAAACAAACTCCGTATCTGTCGAAAATGTTGCTGCTAACCTTGTGCAACAGCAAGCCTTTTCCTTTTGGACAAAAATTATAAGAATATGAAGAGTTATGAAGTTAAGAAAACGGGGTGTTATACAAATGTTGAACTTATAATACGGCTACTAATACTGGAAAAGCTAAATCAAAGTCCAAGTATTCAGATTTGACAATATTCTTGCAGAAAAATGTAATGGGAATGTAAATGTCTCTATGATTTGCCCAAATGTACTTGGGTGACAGTAAATGTCATGTAGTTTGCAGGGTAGCCTAGTGGTTAGAGCGTTGGGCCAGTAACCGAAAGGTTGCAAGTTCAATTCCCTGAGCTGACAAGGTACAAATCTGTCGTTCTGAACAGGCAGTTAACCCACTGCATATCCTTGCTTCAGGGCCTGAGCTACAGGCAGTTAGATTTGGGTATGTCATTTTAGGCGAAAATTGAAAAAAAGGGGGCTATCCCTAAGAACTTTCGGTTAGAAGCATTCGATTTGTGTGCCCATGAAAACTGTTTTCACCCCATAACATAAGGAGGCATTAAATAGTTACACTGCATTTCTGAGATCTCTACACATAAAACTGTTCTACAGATAGATCCAGGATTCTTACAGGGTTCCAGTTCAATGTCTAATTTAACTGATTAATGCTTAATATATGATATAACGACAACTTACACTGCCATAAATATAAGGACAGAAAGGGAATGTTTTATGTCACACGATTTTGGACAAATCCATCAAGACACCAAACATGAGAAAGGGTTAAATATAGGTTTTAAAACAACTCGTGAATTTTATTGGTTCCTTAATGTAATGACATTATTACATTTCTATCAATTTTATCAACAGCTGTAACAAGTTGTCCAGCATAGGAAATCCTCACTGGTAGCCTAGCTTGCCAATGGCTCTGGTCTTTCCCTCCATAGTGTATAGGGATTCCCCATAGCGATCAAGCCGACACACAAATAAACACAGACCCAGTGATGGTGTCTTCTCCCAGATATTCACACACACGTTCACACACTTCTACAGCAATCTTCTTTCCTCTAGCAGTGTGTTGTGGGAGCCGGGCAGCCGCGTCAGTCAATTGATTGAGTGAAGGAGGAGGAGGGGAAGAGGAGAGGAGGAGCCGCAGACCATGCACAGCTGAGGAGGAGACCTATCGGAAATCACTATAGTCTGAGCAGGGCTGCCCCAGCTGGGCACACACGTGCCCAAGCACCCGCTATACTGAGCCAGATACAAACAGTTAGCCAGATACAGCCAGCCGGCTACAGTCAGCCAGAAACAGCCAGCCCACTGCAGTACACCCCAAGCTAGCAGAGTGAGTCTACAGCCCTATCAGTCCACACACAGTATTCTTAACAACATGTCAGCAGTACTGTGACTTCATAATATACAGCATCCCAGTGAGTCCATACAGCAGAGAATCATAATATACAGCAGCCCAGTGAGTCCATACAGCAGAGAATCATAATATACAGCAGCCCAGTGAGTCCATACAGCAGAGAATCATAATATACAGCAGCCCAGTGAGTCCATACAGCAGAGAATCATAATATACAGCAGCCCAGTGAGTCCATACAGCAGAGAATCATAATATACAGCAGCCCAGTGAGTCCATACAGCAGAGTATCATAATATACAGCAGCCCAGTGAGTCCATACAGCAGAGTATCATAATATACAGCAGCCCAGTGAGTCCATACAGCAGAGAATCATAATATGTCAGTAGCACAGCAACTATGTGACTCGATTCCAAACAGCAGCATTTCAAGTCTGACTATTTCCTTGATGGTTATTTATTTATCCTTCAAAAGAGCATGTCAATGTACCTGCACATCATCACAATGAAGGGGGAGGTACTACAAAGAAAACAGAGTGAAAACACTTACATTATGTATTTCAAACAATATTCTCAGAGGAATTAATTTGACTATTTGTAGACTGGTAAAATAGAGTTGGAGGGAATAGTAGCTGTTTTACAGGCTCCTGTCTGATTGTGCTATTTTTTGTACAAAATGTTTTATGACCGAAAAGAGCTTCTGGACATCAGAAAAGTGATCACAAACCTCAGTTTGGATGAGGATTTCTACTTCAATGAGTCGGCGGTGAAGGACATACTTCTCATTCCGGACCAAGACCAAATACCTGATCCTCGAAAAAGGAATAGGCGGTGTAATAGAGGCCAGCGTGTGGGATACCTGATTAGAGGATAAACCTCCTCTACCCTCCCTTCTATTGGCGAGCGTGCAATCACTGGAGAATAAACGGGACAAGCTCCATTCGAGACTATCCTATCAACTTGATCTGAAGAACTGTAATATCCTATGTTTCTCAGTCGTGGCTGAGCAAGGACATGGTAAATATAAATCTAGATGTTCGTTCTATAAATCGTCAGGACAAAACGACAGCGTTGGGTAAAGGGGGGTAAAGGTGTGTCTTTGTTAACAACAGCTGGTGCACAATCTCTAATATTAAGGAAGTCTTTAGATTCTGTACACCTGAGTTAGAGTACCTCATGATAAGCTGTATACCATACTATTTACCGAGAGAGTTCTCATCTATTTTTGTAGTTGTCTACTTACCACCATAAAGTAATGCTGGCACTAAGACCACACTCAACAAGCTGTATAGGGCCATAAGCAAACAAGAAAACGCTCACCCAGAGGCGGCACTCTTAGTGGCCGGTGATTTTAACCTCTACGGGATCGGTGTGTCCCCCACGGGATGGTTGAGGCAACCTAGGCCAATGTGATTAGCATGAGGTTGTAAGTAGCAAGAACATTTCCCAGGACATATCTGATATGGGCAGAAAACTTTAAATATGTTAATCGAACTGCACTGTCCAATTTACAGTAGCTATTCCAGTGAAAGAATACCATGCTATTGTTTGAGGAGAGTGCACAGTTATGAACTTGAAAATGTATAAACCAATTAAGCATATTTGGGCAGTCTTTTTACAACATTTTGAACAGAAATGCAATGGTTCATTGAATTAGTCAAAAACTTTGCACATACACTGCTGCCATCTAGTGGCCAAAATCTAAATTGCGCCTAACCTGGAATAGTACATTATGGCCTTCCTCTTGCATTTCAAAGATGATGGAAAAAATACAATAATGTTTTTTTTCTTTGTACTATCTTTTACCAGATCTAATGTGTTATATTCTACTACACTAATTTCACATTTCCACAAACTTCAAAGTGTTTCCTTTCAAATGGTATCAAGAATATGCATATCCTTGCTTCAGGTCCTGAGCTACAAGTAGTTAGATTTGGATATGTCATTTTAGGCGAACATTTAAAAAAAAGGGTCCGATCCTTTTTTAATGCGGGTAAACTGAAATCCATCTTTCCTCATTTCTACCAGCATGTCAACTCTAGATCACCTTTACTCAACACACAGAGAAGAATAGAAAGCTAACCCTTATCCCCCCATTTGGCAAATCTGACCATAACTCTATCCTCCTGATTCCTGCTTACAAGCAAAAACTCTAACAGGAAGTAGCAGTGACAAGCTCAGTACGCCAGTGGCCCGATGAAGGGGATGCTAAGCTACAGGACTGTTTCATAGCACAGGTTGGAAAATGTTGCAGGATTAATTTGATGGCATTGAGGAGTTTACCACATCAGTCACTGGCTTCATTAATAAGTGCGTACATACAGGGACATGTTCTCCCCACATTCTGAAATGGCATTCCAGTTTTATAATTAGAATGTGATACAAAACGAGGCAACGGTGTGCTTTAGGACCACGCGGACGCCTCCGAGTGGTCAGGTATGCTGTTTTGAGTGTTTATTTGACTGAATAAAATATATATTAATAATAATAATTATGCCCCCACTTCTAAAATCAAAGTTGCGCCCCTGCGTATATATCTCAACCAGAAGCCATGGAATACACGCAACATCTGCACTGAGCTAATGTATAGAGCTGCCGCTTTCAAGGCGCGGGACACTAATCCGGACGCTTATAAGAAATCCCGCTACGCCCTCCGACGAACCATTAGATAGGCAAAACATCAATACAGGACTAAGATCGAACTACACTGACGCTCGTCGGATGTGTCAGGGCTTGCAAACTATCACGTATTACAAAGGGAAACCCAGCTGCGAGCTGCCCAGAGACGCGAGCCTACCAGACAAGCTAAATGTATTTTATGCTGACCAGCTGGCAAGTGGCTTCACTGACATTTTTAAACTCTCCCTGACCCAGTCTGTAATACATTCATCTTTCAGGCAGACCACCATAGTCCCTGTTCCCAAGAAACGTAACCTGTCTAAATGACATCTGTAGCCATGAAATGCTTGAAAGGAAGGTCATGGCTCACATCAACGCCATCATACCAGACGGCAGCTAATGGGGATCCATCATAAATACAAATATATTGACAGGGCTGTAGTGGAGCGGGTCGATAGCTTCAAGTTCCTTGTCCACATCAATAAGCACCTATCATGGTCCAAACACATAGTCGTGAAGAGGGCACGACAACGCCTCTTCCCCCTCAGGAGGCTGAAAAGACTTGGCATGGGCCCTCAGATCCTCAAAAGGTTCTACAGCTGCAACATTGAGAGCATATTGACTGGTTGCATTACCGCTTGGTATGGTAGCTGCTTGGCATCTGACTGTAAGGTGCTACAGAGAGTAATGCGTACAGCGCAGTACATCACTGAGGCCATGCTCCCTTCCATCCAGGAGATCTATACCAGACGGTGTCAGAGGAAGGCCCTAAAAATGGTCAAAGTCTCCAGCCACCCAAGTCATGGAAGGCTCTCTCTGCTACCGCACGGCAAGTGGTACCAGAGCACTATGTCTGGGACCAAAAGGCTCCTGAACAGCTTCTAACCCCAAGCCATTAGACTGCTGAACAGTTAATCGAATGGCTACCCGGACTACTTGCATTGAACCCCTTTTTTTTGCACTGGCTCTATGCACACTCACTGGACTCTACCCACACACTCACTGGACTCTACCCACACACTCACTGGACTCTACCCACACACTCACACATACTACACTGACAATCCAACACACACATACACACACTACATGACCTTACCCACACACACATGCATATTAAAGCTACACACACACCCACACACAAACACAGTGCTCAATTTCTGGCACTTGTCAGTTTTTAAAGTTTCGTTCTGGGACCTATTTGGCCAGATCCGGTACCTCTCATGCACCTTTTGCAATGTAAAAATTAAAATGAAAGCGATCAAAGTTAATTCGAGTTGACTCTTTGTTAATTGTGAAAAAGTTGATTTTCAGCCTGGGCCTGATATTCGAGATATAAGAGTTGATTCGGGCCGCCCGGTCTTATGGTTTGCGTAACATTGTCACCTATGTTTTAAGACCAATGCGTGGCCATGGCTGTGTGAGTAGCGCGCCTGTATCTCACATAGAACTAGAATGAGATTCACTTTCTATGATCTCTCTCCCTCTGCTCTGATAGACATGAGCCTGTAACTCTCATCTCTCCAGCGTTGCACTTCATTTATCTCCTTATAGAATCACAGCCGAGCGAACGGTTCTGGAGGAGCTGCATTTGCCAAAGTTAACTGTTGTCTGTTCAGAAATAAATGAAACAATTCAGAATAGACTACTACACCATGAAAATTGCAATAATTTTGCCACAGAGTATCAGTAGCTTATTTTAAATAATTGCCTAGCTGTGGATTGTGTGTAGCCCAATAACAAGGCATAGCCTACAGTAGGGAACGCGTGGCAAATCTGTAAGTGAACAGCATGCAGACAAAACAGGCCTTTCGGAAAATATTTCAAATACAATCGCGGGAAAACAGGTTGGAAACCAAATGGCTCATGCTGAAACGAAAATACTATAATCTGTTTGGTGTAGGCAAACAAAATATCAGATCAACTTCGCAATAATGTTTTGCAAAGTGAAACAAGAGCGAGATATAGGCTATAGGAGATATCACCCGTGAGATAGCTGCGCATCATTGGGGGAGTCAGTGAAACTGGAAAGAATGTTTAGGACTATAATTTCCTCCTCATATTGTAGCCTACAAAATGTCTCCACAAACCTAAACCTATTATATTGATGGATTCAAGGTCGTTTTTATTTGTCTCAGATTATCAGTCTGTCTGTGTCATTTCAATCATTGTTGCGGTATTAAAAAAACATTCTGCCAAAGTCTCCAGTCATGTAAAATGATGTAGAATTGCATGAAATGTATTTATAAAAAGGGCAATTTTTTCCTGCACACTATGCTACTAAAACGTTCCCAATGTGTAAATGCCTCTACTGCTCTATGCCACTACGCAAATGCTATGATATGCATGCAATGCTTTATTATAAAGGTGTTTTTAAAATCATGCGTTCCGGTACCTCAGAGCTCCCCAGGTCACTCCCCTCCGGCACCTCCCGAATTACAAATTAAGCACTGCACACACACACACACACACACACACACACACACACACACACACACACACACACACACACACACACACACACACACACACACACACACACACACACACACACACACACACACACACACACACACACAATCTCTTACATGATTATGGGTGCAGTACTGATTTTGGCCTCTGGGTGACAGTGTGGTGTCAGTAACATGAAGAGCGGAGAGAAGGCAGGAAAAGGAAGAGAGGAGTGACAGAGTCGTACTACCTCATAAGACTGCCTGGATCTTCTTTCTCTCTCATTCATTCTCTCTTTCTATCTCTTTCTCTCTCTTTGTGTGTCTTCAGCCAGCTCCCTCTTTATGCATGTGTGTATGTATGTATGTCTGTCTGTGTACAGTATGTCTGTGTGTGTTTGAAGCTGTGGACATTTACACTCTCAGTGTAAAGTGAGATTGGTGATGCTACTGTGGGTTTCCAGTCTGCCTAATTAAGCTCCAGAGCCCACTAGGTAGGTGTGTGTGTGCGTGTTTGTGTGCGAATGTGTGTGTGTGTTCATACGTGCGAGCGTCTGTATGTGAGAGTGTGAATGTGTGTGTACTGTACGTTAGTGTGAGAGACTGTGTGCGGATAAATGTGTGTGTGGCCCCCCCTGGGGTATGAAGCAGACTGCTGGGGCTGGTGCAGGAACAGAGCCGGGATCACGGAGGCTGCACTGCAGGGCATCTGCCCCCAGGAAACAGCACCAGCCCTGCACAGCTGGCACCAAGGACTTCTTGTGCCAGGAAATGGCATGACTCTCCTCTCCCCTCCTCTCCTCTCCTGCAGCATACATTACATTGCCTTCAATGTATTTATATACATAATACTTTGGGGGAATTCAAAGCATGGAATCTTTTAACAATTACACATGCCCCTACGTTGAAAGCCTTGAATTCTCCTAAGACAATGGCAGACCTGCAGTGGAGTGGGGCCAAAGATTAATTTTCCTCGGCGTGCACATCCCTGAGGACTTGAAATGGTCCCTCCACACTGACAGCGTGGTGAAGAAGACCCAGCAGCGCCTCTTCAACCTCAGGGGGTGGAAGACATTTGTCTTGGCCCCCTCACAAACTTCTACAGATGCACAATCGAAAGCATTCTATTGGGCTGTATCGCCGCCTGATACGGCAACTGCACAGTCCGCAACCGCAGGGCTCTCCAGCGGGTGGTGTGGGCAGCCCAATGCATCACAGAGGGCACACTGCCTTCCCTCCAGGACATCTCCAGCACCCGGTGTCACAGGAAGGCCAAGAAGATCATCAAGGACCTCAGAGACTGCTGCCCTATGTACATAGAGTCATTGAACACTGGTCACTTTAATGATGTTTGCATACTGTTTTACCCACTTTATATAAATATACACTTCATTTGGAAAGTATTCAGACCCCTTCCCTTTTTCCACATTTTGTTACGTTACAGCCTTATTCTAAAATTGATCAATACCCAATAATGACAAAGCGAAAACATTTTTTCTTTTTTTTTTTTGCAAATATATTACATATAATAAACATAAATACTTTATTTACATAAGTATTCAGACAGAGAACACCTGCTTGAGTGAGTCCAGCTTGCCTTCAAAATACATTTTGTAACACATACAAGACCACTTCTGATATGATTTCAAAGGCACGACCATTCAAATATGTAGTGTTTTTCCCTATAAACTGAAAGTGAACTGGCACATCTAACATATTTTAGCTGCTTTTAGGTAGATTTGGGGTCTGTTTATATACAGTGCATTCGGAAAGTATTCAGACCCCTTCCCTTTTTCCACTTTTTGTTACATTACATCCATCTAAAATGGATTAAATGAAAAGTGTTCCTCAGCAATCGACACACAATACCCCATAATGAAAACTAAAATAGAAATACCATATTAGCCTCGAAATTGAGCTCAGGTGCATCCTGTTTCCATTGATCGTCCTTGAGATGTTTCTACAACTTGATTGGAGTCCACCTGTGGTAAATTCAATTGAATGGACATGATTTGGAAAGACACACACCTGTCTAAATAACGCTCCACAGTTGACAATGCACATCAGAGCAAATACCAAGCCAAGAGGTCAATGGAATTGTCTGTAGAGCTCTGAGACAGGATTGTGCCAAGGCACAGATCTGGGGAAGTTTACCAAAACATTTCTGCAGCATTGAAGGTCCCCAAGAACACAATGGAAGAAGTTTGGAACTACCAAGACTCTTCCTAGAGCTGGCTGCCCGGCCAAACTGAGCAATCTGGGGGAGAAGGGCCTTGGTCAGGGAGATGATCAAGAACCCGAGTTCCTCTGTGAAGATGGGAGAACCTTCCAGAAGGACAACCATCTCTGCAGCACTCCACTATTCAGGCCTTTATGGTAGAGTGGTCAGACAGACGCCACTCCTCAGGAAAATGCACATGAAAGCCTGCTTGGAGTTTGCCAAAAGGCACCTAAAGGACTCTCAGACCATGAAAAACAAGATTCTCTAGTCTGATGAAACCAAGACTGAACTCTTTGGCCTGCATGCCAAGCGTCACGTCTGGAGGAAACCTGGCATCCTCCCTACGGTGAAGCATGGTGGTGGCAGCATCATGCTGTGGGGATGTTTTTCAGTGGCAGGAACTGGGAGACTAGTCAGGATCGAGGGAAAGATGAACGGAGAAAAGTACAGAGAGATCCTTGATGAAAACCTCCTCCAGAGCGCTCAGGACCTCAGACTGGGGCCAAGGTTTACCTTCCAACAGCGACGCTCCTAATTCAACCAGACAGACCTTGTGAGAATCTGCAGAGAAGAATGGGAGAAAATCCCCAAATACAGGTGCGCCAAGCTCGTAGTGTCATACCTAAGAAGACTTGAGTCTGTAATCCCTGCCAAAGGTGCTTCAACAAAGTACTGAGTAAAGGGTCTGAATACTTATGTAAATGTAATATTTCCTATTTTAATTTGTAATAATTTTGCAAAAATTTCTAAAAAATTGTTTTTCCTTTGTCATTATGGGGTATTGAGTGTAGATTAATTAGGAAAAAAATTATTTAATACATTTTAGAATAAGGCTGTAACGTAACAAAATGTGGGGTCTGAATACTTTCTGAATGCACTGTATTGTATTCTAGTCATCGCTCGTCCTACTTACTGTTTATGCACACCATTGACATGCATATATATTTATATTCTGCAATTCTCTTCATTTTACTATGTGGTTATGTACTGTGCATTTTTATTCTCGACATAGATCATTCCAATTTTTTTTACTACTGTACTGTACATTGCATTTTAGTTACACTGTTTATACACACTATTTATTTTTATACAGGATTCTTTATGTAGCTCACTCTAATATATCTACTGCTGTACCTATCATTCTTTTTACATCTTGAGTAAATTCATCCTGTGTATATACGTATAGATTGCATTTGGATTGCTGTTACAGTGCTATTTGGGTTATTAATTGGACTTGTTCCGACATTTCAAGATTATGTATTCATTTTTGTAATTTTGTAATATTTGTGTTTGACTTTTTACTGCATTGTTAGGAGCTAGTAACACAACGTATATGTCTAACCCCTCCCTGGACTTTTTTCAAAGTAACCTGATTTAGTGTGTGAGTGTGTGTGAGTGAGTGACTGTGTGAGTGTGTGTGTGTGTATATGTGCGTGCAAGCGTGTTAGCGTGCATGTGCATGTCACATGTGAGCATGTGTTGATGTGTGTGCCTCTCTGTTCGTGCAGTATGTAAAAATGACTTTGTGTTCCATAGAGCAGAAATAGTGTAAGCGTGATAGTGTGATCTGATTACAGCATGTCAACATGTTCCATGGGGCAGACTGTCTGTTCCATCACCACCACGCAGAACAGAGAACCAGAGAACCAGCCGTGAGAGAGACAGGCCTTCACGTTGGTTTACCTCCCCAGCTAAGGAGCCCTGCTCTGGGCCTGGCCGCCAGGCCACACCGGGCCATCTACAGTAACAGCACCAGGGCCCGGCCATCCAGCCGCCTTCTATGCACCCCCAGAAATAAAAGGACTGGGGGTACAATTAGGAGGTCTGGCCGTCACTCTGCAGCTCAACTGTCAGCTATGGTCGGAACGTGAACGGGGAGCAAACTGACGCATTGGCCATAGCAACCCCGACAGGAGATCCAGAGCAGGACAAATCTCACTAACAAACCAGTGCCCTGTCACTCAACACGGGGCCACCTCAGTGACCCCCCGGACCACAGGGCTGGCTAGGGCTCCAAGCTCTCCACTGGCAGGGCAGACACAGTTCCACCGCAGGCCCTGTCACTGAGCAGACCTGACACGGTCACATGCAGACACATAGACACACCCCCATGCTGCAGGACAGTCCTCTCAATCATTACTTTCCATCATGGAACCAGGAAACAGACTGGTAGAATCTGCAGGGGGAAATGACCTAAAGGCCTGACCTGAAAATTGTACAAAAAGCAGAGATGTGGAGACTCGCTCGGAAAATAATGTGTGTCAGCGCACCTGGCCAAAGGCCACAGGGATGCTAGCAAACAAGGCAGAAGTATTTGCGAGTGGTTTTGGTGTTGTGTTGTGTTTACTGTACACAGCTTTCATCAGAGGATTAGAGAACTGTTAGTTTATAGCTAATTTAGATTTTCCCCCAACATCAGACACCCCCCAACATCGGACACCCCCCAACATCGGACACCCCCAACTTCGGACACCCCCCAACATCGGACACCCCTAACTCGGACACCCCCAACATCGGACACCCCCAACATCGGACACCCCCTAACATCGGACACCCCCTAACTTCGGACACCCCCCAACATCGGACACCCCCCAACATCGGACACCACCTAACTTTGGACACTCTCTAGCAGTTAGAGGATTAAATCACCTTGAGCTCAACATTTAAATGGACTGGACAATAATGGTACATTTTGCAACTAAAGACTCCCTTCCAGCTAGCTGACCACCGATTTTCATTGCAATTTATGTAAGTTAAGAGAGTTTATGTAAGGTTTTGAGAGTTTCCAAAAAAGTAATATATATATACATTTTGTGGGACACACTGCATATTGTAAAATTTGACTGCGTGACAGACCACACGTCATTTAATATCCAACTTTTTACTTTTGAAATATAGCCAACGGATTTCAGAATTTTCTATTTATTTTTACCGGAAGGCTAGCTAGTAAACACTTCTAAAAGCTGATAGGAGTAGTATTTCTACAGAAATGTCAAACATGCTAATTGCTAACCCGTTAGCTAACATTTTTACGACAACAATAATCACAAAACATTGATGGCTTGATCACAAGACAACACTGTTGAAGGTAATATATTTCTTCAACGCTGTGGAAAATGCAGATAATACAGGGCGCTACGCTAGTGGCAGTGTTAAATCTAGTACAGAAGATTCCACCAAGAATCCATCTTTTCCTTAGTAGAAACAATTAGAAAGAAAAACGTCAATCTGTAATGATTCAACTCTTTCAAAAGAGTCTGCTGAGCAGAGCAGGACCAGGGACTGGGCTAATCCAATGGTCCCACTGTGATGTGCTGTTTGAATGAAGCAGGAGTAATGCGCTGCTAAATTTACTGACGTTTGCACTAATCCATTTAATTCTCTTTTAAGGGGGAAACTGTTCACGTGAGTAAGCGCAGTGTTTTAATGTTGATGATTTAAAGATGGAAGGATATATGGAGGCGGACAGATCTGTGCTCGCACACACGCACACACGCACACACACACAAACACACACACAGACACACAGTCTGGCAGAAGCCGCTGTAGGGTAGGATTATATCTGCAGGTTACCACCACTATCTCTCTTGCTCCTGTTCCATCTTTCCAAGTAAATACATTTTTCATTCGAGGAAGTCACTGGCATGCAATTGGGCATTATAAAGACTTTAACACAAGTAATAGTTTACATAGTGTGGTAATATTTAGAAACACAACTGCGAGCATGGTATTGCAGGGAGGCAGCCAGTGACTGAGTCCCCCTGGCGAGGGGAGGCGAGGCAGAGGGGCTCATCCCAGCCCATTGTTCTATATCAGTGGACAAGGCTGATTCGTGTAATTAGCTGTCAGCACAGAGCCCTCAGCAGCTTAGTGCTGTCCGCTCAAATCAAACTAATGAAATGCAATCTACTCAAATGTCCTGGATGTATATCTGTAACAGCCCTCCGCACAGAGGCAGGGGCAAAGTAGTGGGAGGCAGGGGGAGACAGGGGGAGGCAGGGGAGATAGGTGGAGGTAGAGGGAGGCAGGTGGAGGTAGAGAGAGGCAGGGGGAGACAGGGGAGGTAGAGGGGGCAGGGGAGGTAGAGGGATGCAGGGGAGGTAGAGGGAGGCAGGGAGACAGGGAGGTAGAAGGGGGCAGGGGAGGTAGAGGGAGGCAGGGGGAGACAGGAGGAGACAGGCGGAGGTAGGATGAGTCAGGGGAGGTAGAGGGAGGTAGGGGGATACGTGGGAGGTAGAGGGAGGCAGGGGGAGGTAGAGGGAGGCAGGGGGAGGCAGAGGGAGGTAGAGGGAGACGGGGGAGGTAGAGGGAGGCAGGGGGAGGTAGAGGGAGGCAGGGGGAGGTAGAGGGAGGTAGGGGGATATGTGGGAGGTAGAGGGAGGCAGAAGGAGACTGGGGGAGGTAGGGGGAGGCAGGTGGAGCCGCTGCCACTGCAACGGCTGGAGGAAGCTTCCTCCTTGCCAAACTTAGTATTCAATTCCACGCTCATTGATCTGTTAATTCAGCACATTTTTGATAGCCAATTAATGTGGATGAGCAGTGGGTGATATGGGCAGGACAGGAGGTGCCAGAGTATGAGGGGTGAGGGTTGAAGGGCAAGGGGTAAGAATACGCCAGCAGCATCTCATTCCCCACTAGATTCCCCACACCACAACACTACAACCTGCCCTGACTAGAGGCAAACCCTCTCAGCACAGCCACTTCAGTCATCAAATAAAATGACAAAGAAACAGGTGCAATTTAGTAATTTTGTCTTCCAAGCAAAGGGCTATATGACACACCCTCAGAGATCAGCCCAGTAAACTGGTGGAGAGATGGTTAGTAGCTGCTTGTCTCTATATCCATCTCCTTCCCACAACATCACATGTTTTCTGCCTACTTTGCTCCAGAGATTAGTATACTCAAGTGTTGACAAATCCTCTCCTCTCCTCTCCTGTCCTCTCCTCTCATCTATCTGATGTAGTGTGATCTCCTCTCTTCTGTGTGCGTGGAGCCCTGAGGGCATTAAAACTAGGCAGGGTGTAGTGTAGTGTAGTGGTTGGCAGTGTGCAGGGCGGGCTCCGCTGGGCCGTGCTCAGATGGGCCGCTGGGCTCCGGGACAGGGCCCCAGGCAGTCCACAACACCGCCAGCCCCGCCATGTGTGAACACTTGTTTTCTTCAATTAAAACAGCCAACTGAATATTCAAATCAGATCTTTTAATGACATCTCTATGCCACGCATGCATGAAATCAAACTAGGGGTCATCTCCCCAGCTACAAGCAGCTAAGGCTAAGGAGATGAGTGAGAGGGAGAGGAGAGTAAAAGATACATTAGCTCATGACCTAGTAATGAGTTAATCCATATTTAATAAAAAAATATATGTGTGGTTACAAAATGAGTGCTTAAAAATGTATGCAAATCTATGGTTTCCTGACCACAAAATGAATGAATGAATGAATAAATAAATAAATACATATATCAATAAATAATGTATTATGTAACTGCCTTCAAAATCCTTCTTTATAAACCTATAGTAGTAAGTCAATATATACAGTGTCTCTACCACCTCAAGGGGTTAATCTTTGAGATTAGCTTTAGACTGGCTTTAAACATTAAAATATTGAAATCAGCGTTAAGGCGTTTGCAGGACACTAGGCAGATGATTGATGATTGCCACCAAGGCCAGTGAACATCAATGGCAGGACATTGTAGATCCTCTGATCTGCACTGTTCATTTATGAGGGTTTAGTTATGTGGCCCAGCAGTCTATGGCACTGCATCTCAGTTCTAGAGGTGTCACTACAGACCCTGGTTCAATCCCGGGCTGTATCACAACCGGCGTGATCGGGTGTCCCATAGGGCGTCATTCGGGGAGGGTTTGGTCGGGGCAGGCCGTCATTGAAAATAGGAATTTGTTCTTAACTGACTTGACAAGTTAAATGAAGGTTAAATTTAAAAAAAGTAAACAATTACGTCGTTAAAGATTGAACAGGTTTACCTTTATTTTCGGTGTGATGATTATCTATAGAAAATAGTGCAAGTGGATATACAGCATATTGAATGTGTTCAGAAAGTGACAAAAGAATTATAAAGAACCCTGCAAACTTGCAAACTTTTGGGCCTGCCTGGTTCTGGCCAAACTGAATTTTGTCTGAATGGACATTTAGCCTGAGGATGCCTCAACAACCTGGTTTGTTTGGTGTTTGTTTACTGAGGTGGATCACTCGGGCCTGTCTGCTGTGGTGTCTGAATGTGATGTGACATGGCACGCATCACATCTTCATTACACACAGTCACACAACACTGTCAGGGGCAAGCCTGCCCTGACTAACTGTTCCAGTCCACCACACCGTGAGTGTGAGTGTGAGTGTGTGAGTGTGTGTGTGTGCGCGTGTGTGCGTGTGTGCGTGTGTGTGTGTAGCAGGCAAGACCAACAGCATCTGTGGAATCAGAAGAGAAAAACATTAAAGTTGTTCATTTGAACCTGGCCATATTGAGGTATCAGTCATGCAGCTCAGGTAAGGCAGGGTTTAAATGCACCTCGTTACTCAAAGGTAGGGGAAGTGGAAGAGGAGCCGTTTAATGTGTAAGCTGGCAGCTGGACCAGCTGGCCACACATTAAACACTAAAGCCTGCTGTCCCTAATGGCTGCAGATTACATCATTACCTTAACAAATCCGAGAGGAGAGGAGCCTGGGCCTGGCCTGCTAGAGGGAGAGTCACAGTGGCTGGATGGAGTCAGAGCGGGTAGAGAGAAAGAGAGTCACAGAGGCTAGATAGAGTCAGAGAGGGTAGAGCGAGTCAGAGAGGGTAGAGAGAAAGAGAGTCACAGAGGCTAGATAGAGTCAGAGAGGGTAGAGCGAGTCAGAGAGGGTAGAGAGAAAGAGAGTCACAGAGGCTAGATAGAGTCAGAGAGGGTAGAGAGAATGAGAGTCACAATGACTGGATAGAGAGGGTAGATAGAGTCACAGTAGCTGGAAAGAGAGGCTGCGCTTACAAAAATGTCAAATTTGCAGTTTATCATGTGAAATCGCATTTTCACATGTGAAATAGCAGTTTTCACATGTGAAATAGCAGTTTTCACATGTTGAGTTTAAATGTATTAAATTTAGAGTTCACATGTTAACATCACCTTTTCACGTGAAGAAAATAACATGTTTCACCTCACATGTGAATTGCAGTTTCACATGTGAAATTTGCAGTTTTCCATGTTAAAAACATTCATTTGAAAATCTCACGTTCACATGTGGAACTGCAAGTTAGCATGTGAAAATAAATCACATGAAATATAAATCACATGAAAATCTAATTTGCAGGTTCACATGTAAGAAAACTCCACGTGAAAATCTCACTTTCACATGTGGAATTACATTTTCACATGTGAAATTTGCAGTTTCATACGTGAACATTTTCAACGTGATTGCCGTAGCAATGTTTCCACCGGTGGAATTAGGGTGACCACATCTAAAAAGCCCAAATGCGGGATAAGGGAACGATTTTGCGGGACATTCGCGGAACAGTGGACAGATTTTCTTGGGGGTGGGGCAAGTTAATGGATCACATTTCAAATGGCGACGTAGTTCTGCTGTATGAAGGTCACTGCCTGTTAAAGGGGCAATCCTAAATTGCCACTACATCCATTTTTGGACTTTTAAAGGAATGAAATGTGCCCATTGATTCTTGAAGAATATGTCATATAGTAGATGCCTCATGAGTTTAGTTCAACTGTCGAACCCCATCAGAACCCAAAATAGAAGCTTGTTTAACACAAATATTTGTAAACAAAATAAAGGTAAACAACCACTTTATAGCCTAAAAACATGTTTAAAACTATCATGTTGATATCATGGATGGTCAGTCCTTGCATCAATAGTGTAGTCTGTGGATTTGAGAGTGGTTGCATTTCTCCAGTCCCATCCCTCAGCCTTTTACTGAAACTGGCAGTGTGACACTTTGATAATGTTCCAATTATATGGATTGCCTGCTTTAAACACCTTTAATAGAGTAATAGTGTTATTATATGGTGCAGTCCTCCAGTGCCTGAGTTACTTTTGTGACATTAATATAAGTCAAGAACAAAATTCTTAGTATTGGAAAGACATTATGATACTGAAAGCAAAAAGTATTGATAGCCAAATAAAATATAAAATAATATTTTGTCAGTGATTTTTTTTAAATTATAGCGCGATTAAATTAAACACTTCCCTCTTTCCTGCTATTTTCCCTATCTTTGGTTATGTTACCCTGGCCGCTGCCTTTTTACAGTTGCTGTTTTGACACATTCATTCCAGCAACATAGCACCCTGCATCCCACTGCTGGTTTGCCTCTAAAGCTATTCAGGGTTGATCCTTGATGGAAGACCAGATGTGGTGAAAAATACATTTCATATGTGGGGAAGGATTTTTTTTCCAGAGGGAAAAATACTTGTGGAAAATGTGCATGTGAAACCACGTGTCTGACTCATGTGAACATATACACACACACACATATACTGTATATAAACTATATATACAAAAGTTTGTGGACGTCACTTCAAATGAGTGGATTTGTATATTTTAGCCACACCCATTGCTGACAAATGTATAAAATCGAGCACACATACATGCAATCTCCATAGACAAACATTGGCAGTAGAATTATCTTACTGAAGAGCTCAGTGACTTTCGACATTCAATGTCACCGTCATAGGATGCCACCTTTCCAACAAGTCAGCTCGTCAAATGTCTGCCCTGCTAGATTTGCCCCGGTCAACTGTAAGTGCAGGAATTCTGAGGTGGAAACGTCTAGGAGCAATAACGGCTCCGACACGAAGTGGTAGGCCACACAAGCTCACAGAGCGGGACCGCAGAGTGCTGAAGCGCGTAGCACGTCAACACTCACTACCGAGTTTCAAACTTCCACTGAAAGCAACGTCAGCACAATAACTGTTTGTTGGGTGCTTCATGAAATGGGTTTCCATGGCCGAGCAGCCGCACACAAGCCTAAGATCATCATGCGCAATGCCAAGCGTCGGCTGGAGGGGTGTAAATACGCCGCAGGTGTCCACATACTTTGGGTCATGTAGTGTATATATATATATACAGTATATATATGTATATTTAAATATACACTGAGTATACAAAACATTAAGAATACCTGGTCTTTGTAAGTGGAGAGTCATAAAGGCTAGAGGAAAAGTCATAGTGACTGGAGAGTTGCAGTGGTGTGTGTATGTGTGTGTATGTGTGTGCATGTGTGTGTATGTGTGTGTTTGTATGTGTGTAAGAGAGGGTACCGACCATATCTGAGCAGCCTTGGATGGAGTGGTGCCTATCCCAGGCCCTGGATGGAGTTGTGCCTATCCCCAGCCCTGCATGGAGTGGTGCCTATCCCCAGCCCTGGATGGAGTGGTGCCTATCCCCAGCCCTGGATGGAGTGGTGCCTATCCCCAGCCATGGATGGAGTGGTGCCTATCCCCAGCCCTGGATGGAGTGGTGCCTATCCCCAGCCCTGGATGGAGTGGTGCCTATCCCCAGCCCTAGATGGAGTGGTGCCTATCCCCAGCCATGGATGGAGTGGTGCCTATCCCCAGCCATGGATGGAGTGGTGCCTATCCCTAGCCCTGGATGGAGTGGTGCCTATCCCCAGCCCTGGATGGAGTGGTGCCTATCCCCAGTCTCCAGATAATCCTTCTGGGTCAAAACTAATTGGTGCGGCAGCATTGAGACTCTGCTCTGATAATGACCACAAGCACTCTGCCTGTTCGCGCATGACCGCCCCTGAACTGTCGACTGACTGCCGAGATGCCCCCTCCACAGAGCGACCACTGCTCCCCCTTAGCACACTTACACAGGCCAATGACGGGGCAGAGGATTGGGGGGGAGAAGTGGACAGAAGTAGGTTAGACAGGCATGAGCAGTAAAAGAAGAGAAGAGAAAAGAGCATGCAGAGAACTGAAATGAAATCAATCCTGTAGAAAATTGGAGGCTTTCAATGATACACTAGACAGTTTAACCACATTATGAAATAGCTCCTTTCATCACAGGAATCCTGTCATCATCATCTGTTTATGGACACATGACAATGGTATAGAGAAAAGATCTGCCATCCATAGAGTTGTATAATTTTACTGTCTCTTGTTCTCCCCCATACAGTAGCTTCCTGTTAGCCCACGCTCCCTTCTCTTTCTTCTTCTCTCTCTGCCCTGCCTGTATCCATAAAGACAGCCCCCCCCTCCTCATCTCTCCCACCAATCTCCCCTCCATCCTCCCCACCTCTCCTCTCCCTGACAGACATGGGGCTGGCTTCCTCCAGATCAGCTGCACTCCACTGCTCCCCGCTAGCCTGACATTAAGTCACATCCCCACTTACGGCCTGCTGTTTAACACGACAACAGCCCAGAAAGTAAACAAGGGTATTATTCTACACTGTTACACTCTCCAAGTGTAATTCAGGGCACAGGCATGCTAAAAGGGCTGGGGGGGAAGCTCTTTTCCCCTATATGTTTTCTCCCTTTGTTGTTTTCCTCCGTCTCCTATCAGTCATGCATGTTTTACTGTGACTAAAACATGCTGCAAGAAGGCTAAAGGCCGTAATCCAGTCAGACCGTCTGAATGCCTGGTGGGGGTCTCTGACTTTGTTACTGTGCTCCAACAAGGACACAGACAGCAAACACACATACACTGTTAAACCCCACGTGCCTCCTTTCCTTTAACACCAGTGAGCGATCCAGCTAAGTGTATGCACCTGGTTCAGGAGGCATATCTTGGCCAGCTGATTTACATTGAAGCTAAGCTTCTGTGGTACGCACCCTAAAAGTTAGGGAGCTGGGAGGCATGTGAGACATGCAGGAGTTCAAAGACACTGTGGGGAGAGAGAGAGATAGAGAGAGGATGGTATGGGCAGGACAGAGGGATACAGGAAGCCATGAAAGGAGGGTCATCTCTCTAGGGCTGCAGGAAGTGAGAACAGGCTAGGAGGAGGGTGAAAGGGTGGAGGGGCAGAAGGGAGTAGGGGTGGAATGAGACGGGGGCTTCTTTAGGGATCGGAAAGGGTCAGGATCCTCTCTGTAGCAACTTTACACCAGCAGGCCTCTGAAGTGTCAACATCACAGCTCACCACAGAAACACCCCCTTTATCTATCCCATATGTGACTGTGGAAGAGAGCTGAGGACTGACTGCCTGTCCTCTCATTCCTGCCTCAGCCACCCGGCTCTCACACTCACTCCTAATGGACAGAAACCCTTCTCAATGGGGTCATCAGGACACACATCCAACACTTCATCTGACCAACACCGCCTCACAACAATAACTCTCTCTTACCTTCATCAGAGAGAAAGAGAGAGAGACCGTGGCCCAACTGCCACTAAACTCCACCAGAAACATGACAACAAGTTAAAGCAAATCAATCCAGGATCACGTGATAAAAATGGGAGCAGAGGCGGAAGTGAATAATAAGGGAAGTCTTTTAAGGCTTTATGACATTCCTGCGTCTGCGTGGGCGAATGTGGGGCGGACATCGGGGTGGGGGTACCCCAGGGTGGAGTGGCCTCTGATGTTTCCCAGTGATCCCACAACCCTACTTTCATTAGTGGCCAGACCCATAAAAGGGCACCCAGACCAAAGCACCTGACAGGCAGATCGCCCAGCCCCAGTCTCTGCTCCAGCGTCTCCTGCTCCATCCCCAGCACCAGCCTTTCAACAGCCCCAGTCTCCTCTCCAGCACAAGCACTAGCCTTTCAACAGCCCCAGTCTCCTCTCCAGCCAAAGTCTCCTCTCCAGCCCCAGTCTCCTATCCAGCACCAGCCTTTCAACAGCCCCAGTTTCCTCTCCAGCCCCAGTTTCCTCTCCATCCCCAGCACCAGCGTTACAACAGCCCCAGTCTCCCCTCCAGCCCCAGCACCAGACTTACAACAGCCGCAGTCTCCTGTCCAGCACCAGCCTTTCAACAGCCCCAGTCTCCTCTCCAGCCCCAGCACCAGCCTTTCAACAGCCCCAGTCTCCCCTCCAATCCAGAGCACCAGCCTTACAACAGCCCCAGTCTCCTCTCCAGCACCAGCCTTTCAACAGCCCCAGTCTCCTCTCCATCCCCAGTCTCCTCTCCAGCACCAGCCTTTCAAAAGCCCCAGTCTCCTCTCCATCCCCAGCACCAGCCTTTCAACAGCCTCAGTCTCTTCTCCAACCCCAGCACCAGCCTTACAACAGCCCCATTCTCCTCTTCAGCACTAGCCTTTCAACAGCCCCAGTCTCCTCTCCATCCCCAGCACCAGCCTTACAACAGCCCCAGTCTTCTCTCCAGCACCAGCCTCACAACAGCCCCAGCCTCATCTCCAGCCCCAGCCCCAGCCCAAGCCTCCACCGGCCAGGCCTCTCAGCCCCTCTTACTGCCTCCACAGTACTGCTGCCCCATAAAACATCTGGTGACACAAGACCTCAACTGTTTCAGCCCAGCCTGCCCGCCTCACTAATAAACAAGCTCTGGTCTGATGCAAGGCAGAGGTGTCAGGCCAGCGCTGGATCGTGTCTGAGTACATGGGGACAGTGTTGACTGAGTCTCTATATGGCCTGATGGAAGTAATGACTGAGGACTGGAATACAGGAGGAGGGTTGGTGTTTGTTCACGCCAAGATCAGATAAATCATCAAACAAATTGTACATCAAACAGTGTAAAGGACACAGCGAATGCCTTACGAGTAACACATAATGAGACTATATCTGTTGTCCAATGAGAGAAGAGACCTTTACAGGTACCGCAGCAGGAGTCACTGTTATCCTATGAGCGGCGCACCACCGCTTCCTCTAAGCTTCCCATTGTCAGAGCTCTCATCAAAACAAAAAGCCTGGCCTATCTGTCTAAAACCCAACAATACAATGGAAGGAGAAATGGAACATTTTACCAAACAAAAAATAATTCAAAGAGAGATCTCCCCCCTATAGTCCATATTTAATTTAGAGCAGGGCAGTCAGTCAGGTAGCTGCGGGACTGCTGGATCAAAGGTTGGCCCTGGCTGCTGCCGCTCCCAGACACTTAGCACCTTTCCACTGGCTTTGATCTGATCATTAAGAGGCTACTTTAGCTGGCACAGATACGCAGCTAAAACCAACAGAGAGAGGCGCAAACGGCAAAGTCCCCCTGAATACCACAGGAGACACAACACTCAGAGGAGAGAGATGTCACAGGGAGGACGGGTGAGGAGTGAAGACCTGAGTACAGCTGAAACACAAGGGAAGTGTAAATAGCAGTGGCCACTCCGCTAAATGACGGAGCCAAGATGAAAGTCATAATTGGGTCTGATAAGAGACGACTGATGGAAGACGTTGACCACTGAGAGCCGTAGCCTATACAGAAAAACAAGCTCCGCAATTACAAGAATAGACAGAGAGGTATGAATGAAGATGCTCTGTCCATTACCGTGTGTGGTGTTGAATGGTGTGGTGCTCTGCAGAGAGGAGAGAGAAGGGGGATACTGTAGTTTTGTTGGAGGGTGGAAGGCCTGGGTGTAGAGGGGGGAGTAGTGGGGGCTCTAGAGGGGGGGAGTAGAGAGGTAGCAGGGAAGTGGAGACCAGACCATTAGGCAGACTTTGAAGATGTTACTGACAGAGTGACAACACAAAAAAAGCTCCAGAGGGAGGTGGTGATTTTCCTCAGGGCCACAGGAAACATACTGTACTGTACAACTCTTTACTGTCAGACACCATTCCAGCTTTATGGTCAATGGACAATTGGAAAATCGTGTTTGAATTCTGATGGTAATATCTACACTGTTTAGAGCATAGCACCAGATATATACTATAAGGCGGTCGTAGTAAAGGGCCTTTGACACACACACACGTGCACACACACGTGCACACGCATGCACATGCACGCACACAGGTTCTCGGACCTGCTTGGCCGGGCCCCTGTAGGAGGACACTGAGTCATCCCGGTGGAAGTCCTTCAGTGTGTCCACTTTTACAACCACAATGCATAAGCCTGCCCACCGGCTTACAGCCTGTCCTCCAGAGATCAATGAGCCAATGTGATTCTGATTACAGGTTTAGGGTTAAGGCTGAGGCTCCTATCTGACTCCATCATTGGCTAGAGGAGCAGGGAGGACACGGGCGGAACTCGATCCACCTGACGGCCCTTTGAAGTGGGTTTATGGAGGATAGCGGCGCGATGCAGCGTGCCATGACAAACGAGGTGATGAGAGAGGAGGAAGGGAGGAGAGGAGGAGAAGAGAAAGGGGAGGAAGGCAGGGTGTGCGGGCATCAGTGACAGTTACTGGACTTCCAGACAGAGAAATCATTGGAGGGGTCTTTCCCCTCTCAGCAGTGGCTCCCCCATACAGCAGTCAGAGAGCAGAGGTGCAACACACACACTCATCCCCACACTGCTCTGAGCAGGCTGACCATCACCACTAATACACTACTGAGGATGTTCAGCTAGCTGCTATAGCTTCAGAATTAGTGTTTCAACATTTGACTCCCTCTTTTCAATGAAATTGAGTCTTAACTGCAAGTCACCAAATTACTGTGAGGAAACCTTAAAGTTCGCTGAAGGCAATTGTTTACTGTAAACAACAATAATAATAATAATAATAATAATAATAATAATAATAATAATAATAATAATGTCACGACTTCCGCCGAAGTCGGTCCCTCTTCTTGTTCGGGCAGTGTTCGGCGGTCGACGTCACCGGTTTTCTGACCATCATCGCTCCCCTTTTTCATGTGTCCTGTTGGTTTTGTCTAATTGTACACACCTGTTGTCAATTTCTCCCAATCACGCAACTGTTTATATTCCTTCCTTCCCCTCTTCCCATTGAGCGTGGTTGTTAGGTTGTACTGTTTTGTTCTTGTATGTTCCCCAGTCTGTGTACTGAGGGATATTGTATTGTGGTTCCCGTAATTGCCGGGTTGCTGGATTGCGCCCGTTAATTTTTGAAGTTCGTGTGGGCATTTTGTTTTCGCCAGAGTTATTGTTTGTGAACTGGTGACTCAATTAAAATACCTTTTCACACGTGAACTACCTCCTGCGCCTGAGTCTTTTGCACAACTGAACCACGGACATTACAAATAAACAACATCACACATGGTCTGTTATAACTGAGAGAGCAAGAGAAAGAGGGAATGAGAGAGTGAGAACGAGATAGAGAGAGATTATATTTTATAAAGTGAGCAATCACAATGTTAAGAAATAAGCTATTTCTGTTTATATGTGTATTTATCCGTGTGGATCTCACTGTGGACTTCAGGGCTGATCCTGCATCAATCATGGGTCAAACGAATTCTAACAGCCAAATGGTCAAATTAGAGCACACCCAAGCTCTCGCTCTCTCACTGGAGCGATGCAGCTCCACGTTCCTCGCAAGATAGGCAGTGCTAGGCAGCGCATTGGCAAAAATGGTTTGGGGCAAAAAACACTGGAGAAATAATTGGATACCCCCCTCCTCTCCCTTGCCTCCCTCGTCTTGGACATCCCCAATTAACACAGGGCTAGTCAGAAGGCCTGGAGAGAAAATCTGCTGTTTGGACAATAAAAATGTCCAGAAACATATTGTCTCCTTTATATAAACGCATGCAAATAAACTGCTGGTAGCTCCTAGAATGTAATGAAGCCCCGTAAAAACCTGGCTAAATCATTCATTCATAAAATCGCAATGTGTGACTATTACTCTAATGACAGAGCACGTCGGCCCCAATTAGCCCTTCTCCTCTTCATTCCTGATTATCACAGCCCTGTTAATTACAGGTTTCATGAGAGGTTTTTAAAGGCATTAGTAGGCCCACACAGCAAGCTGTTAACTCCATACATGTCCTGTTCTCCCATTCCATCTACTGTACCGGCCACTCTCTCTTTCTCTGAGTCAGGAGGGCCCTTTTCTCTTTCCTTCTCCAGGAGGACTTTCCTTTGTCTGCACCTGGCCTCTCCAGTACAGGGCTGGCTCAGAGAACATTACAGTCACCCAGCCATGGATGGGAGAGTGACAGTGAGAGGGGGGATAGAGAGAGAGGGGGAGAGAGACGGGGAAGAGAGAGACAGAGACAGGCAGATAGACAGACAGACAGACAGACATAGGAAGAGAGATAGACATATAGAAAGAAATATAGAGAATGAGACAGACCAGTTTCAAATGCCTGTGAGCGTCAGCTCCAACTCTCTCACATCTCCAGCCTCAGTGACAGGGCCAGGCAGCAGTGCCACGGTGCCATGTGTTAATAAACACATGTAAAACCTATTATACCCAGAGAGGACACCTGCTGGCAGGGGAAATGAGGCCAGCACAGCCGACTGCCACAGTGACTGACTCAACCCACCATCACCACCACCACTCTCTCCGCTCCTCAACCCACCAATCTCTCCAACCCTCCCCGGCCCCTGATCATAGCTTTCTGATTGCATTTTCATGATGGTTCCTGGATTGTAGGATGTACTTAACATTCACATCAACCTCCAGGGAACCGTAGGTGGTAGAAATGTAAATGTTTCAGGTTTATGGTGCGTCAGTTAAAGAACACTACGGATTACTATAGATTACTGTAGTGTTTACTATAGTCCAGTGGCTGAGGGAAATAATGAGTGACTTTGTGATGAAGCCACCAAATTTCACTCACAGCTAGGGCATGTCCTTAGAAGTGATTTTAGCTATAGTGTCATAGCAGATTTCTTAAATTACCCCGGCAATCAGCAACATGGGGCCATATTTGACAGGCGTCACATGGTCACATTACCATAAATAATAGGTACAAACAGCCCAATGATGGCTTAAAATGTTTGGGGGGGTCTGGAGACCACAATAAATTGGCTCAAATATGCAATTTATGTGTATCCTTTAAAATGTAAGTAGTAGTGGCAAAAAAGTGCCCCACATCACTGTTTTTTGGACATCTTTTCATGCCAACTTACAATATTGCAAATGTAAACACTCAAAAAAATGTATGCAAGTGTTCCCTGAAGTCAGCTGATTACAATGATACATAATATGATATTACATGCTATGTACATTTCAAGAAATGTGAAAACAAAACTGCACTGTACACGTCTCTCTAGATAAAATCCCATAGGAATTAATTATGTCCAGCGGGGAGATTTTTAACCAAATGCCTTTGGTATGACACCATTCACCCTCAACAAAAAGCAACTAAATGTCCAAATAAAGATGTCTAGCTACAGTGCCATTGCAGATTCAACCCATTATAGTCTGAAGGACCAGTTAACTCCATCGGTTATTGTTGGACAGGATTCACATGGCCGTATCTCCATAAATAACTGGTACATACAGCCTAATGATGGCTCAACATACTTGAGGTGGTGTGGAAAACACACAAAAATGTGACAGATATATTTATCCTTTAAAATGTATGCAGAATAGTGGTCAAAAGGTGCCCTCAAATTGCTGTTTTGTCATTTTCTTTTGAACATAACTTAATCAATAAGTGGTAGATTAAGCATAATGATGGTTTAAAATGTTTGAGGGGGTATGGATAATACAATCTGATTAATCATTTATGTTATTTAAAGATGTCTTTGAAACTATGACCAAAAAAACGAGCCCAAAATGCTGTCTGACTCATAGATTTTTGTTGATATTTTTGATTCAGCTGAAAACATATCAGCACACTCCTAATGATCTCAAAGTATTGTGTGACATCTTTGGATTAGAACAATATATATGTCACGACTTCAGATGAAGTTGGTCCCTCTCCTTGTTCTGGCGGCTTTCGGCGGTCGACATCGCCAGTTTTCTAGCTGCCGCCGATCTACATTTCATTTTCTATGTTTTTTTCTCTTCATTATACACACCTGGTTTCAATCACTAATTACATGGTCATTATTTAAACCTCTGTTCCCCCATGGCCATTATTTAACCCCCTCCTGTCTTTGTGATTGATTGTTTGTTATGTGATACGGTCCTTTGTTTGAGGGCTCTCTATTTAGAGTTGTATAGTTTTTTTTTTTTTTATATTTGAGTAAATACGTTTTTTGCTCAATTCTGCTGTCCTGCGCCTGACTCCTCTTCACCAGCTTCACACAGGACTTATTACAGAATCAATCACCATACATGGAGTCAGCAGGAGCAGTTACCACAATGCCAGATGTTGAGGAGCGCGTCCGGCAGCATGAATACTGCAACATCTCGGCACCGCCATGGATCACGTCCTCCAGAATATAGAGCGCTTGGAGAGAAGAGGAGTTTTTTCAGCATCTCCACCAGCAACATCAAGGGCACCGCTGATCACCCCTCCTTCACCCGGTCCCAGCGGGATTCAGCTCGCCCTCCCGAGGGAGTATGATGGGACGGCTGCCGGATGTCAAGGTTTCCTCCTACAGCTGGAACTCTACCTGGCGACCGTCCACCCTGCTCCTTCGGGACGTGAGAGCGTGTCCGCCCTCATCTCCTGCCTCTCAGGCAAAGCCCTGGAATGGGCCAAAGCCGTATGGAGTGAGGGAGACGCGACGTTGGATCATTACGCAGAGTTCACCCGCCGCTTTCGGGCAGTTTTCGAAAACCCGCCTGACGGTTGAGCGGCGGGTGAACGTCTGTTCCATCTGAGGCAGGGGGACGAGGAGCGCACAGGACTTATATATAACTACCTGCCCTCCAGGACACCTACACCACCCGATGTCACAGAAAGGCCAAAAAGATCATCAAGGACAACAACCACCCGAGCCACTGCCTGTTCACCCCGCTATCATCCAGAAGGCGAGGTCAGTACAGGTGCATCAAAGCTGGGACCGAGAGACTGAAAAACAGCTTCTACCTCAAGGCCATCAGACTGTTAAACAGCCATCACTAACATTGAGTGGCTGCTGCCAACATACTGACTTAAATCTCTAGCCACTTTATACATAGGAATTGGATGTAACAAATGTATCACTAGCCACTTTAAACAATTTTGTATATAATGTTTACGTATCCGACATACTCATATCAAATGTATACACTGTACTCTAAACCATCTACTGTATCTTGCCTATGCCGTTCGGTCATCGACCCAAATCTCTAGCCACTTGAATAATTATAATTGGATGAAATAATGTATCACTAGCCACTTTAAACAATGCCATTTATATAATGTTTACATATCCTACATTACTCATCTCATATGTGTGTGTGTATGTGTGTATATACTGTACTCCATACCATCTACTGCATCTTGCCTATGCCGGTCAGCCATCGCTCATCCATATATTTATATGTACATACTCGTATTCATTCCTTTACTCTTGTGTGTATAAGGTAGTAGTTGTGAATTTGTTAGATTACTTGTTAGATACTACTGCATGGTCGGAACTAGAAGCACAAGCATTTCGCTACACTCGCATTAACATCTGCTAACCATGTGTATGTGACAAATAAAATTTGATTTGATTTGACTTCTCTTTGGACTTTCGGACACTGGCCGCCAGCACGGGATGGAACGACAGGGCCCTGATCGATCATTTCCGGTGTAGTCTGCGCGAGGACGTCTGTCGGGAGTTGGCTTGCAGAGACAACACCCTCACACTGGACCAGCTGGTGGACCTGTCTGTTCCAGCACCTCCGATCCGACGCCCATGGAGTTGGGAGGTGCTGCACGTAGGGTGACCGGAGGAGGGGCCATTTCCTGCACCATCTGTGGCCGCAGAGGGCACACTGCTGGTCGGTGCTGGAGAGGTTCCTCAGGGAGTCGGGGCAGCAGGCAGGGCACTATCGTGTCATCTCAGGTGAGTAGGCACCAGACTCGCCCAGAGCCCCCTGTTGCCCTCATGTTTTTGTTTATAGCTTTTCCTGAGTTTTCCCTGGGTTCCCAGCATAAGGCGCTCGTCGATTTAGGCACAGCTGGGAACTTTATTGACCGTTCATTGGCCCGTAGTTTAGGGATTCCAATTGTGTCTGTTGATATGCCCTTCCAGGTACATGCCCTAGATAGTCGACCATTAGGGTCAGGGCTGATTAGGGAGGTTACAGCTCCACTGAGTATGGTGATGCAGGGGGGTCATGAGGAGAAGATTAGTCTCTACCTCATTGATTCTCCTGCGTTTCCTGTGGTGCTGGGTCTACCCTGGTTGGCCTATCATGACCCCACTATTTCGTTGCAACAGAGTGCTCTAAAGGGATGGTCACGAAGGTGCTCGGGGAGGTGTGTAGGTGTTTCCATCGGTGAAACTACGGTGGAATGTCCAGACCAGGTCTCCACCATGCACATCCCCTCAGAATATGCCGATTTGGCTCTGAAGGCGACTCAATTACCACCCCATCGACGGGGGGATTGTGCGATAAATCTCCTGGTAGACGCAGCACTTCCCAGGAGTCCCGTGTATCCTCTGTCACAGGAGGAGACGGCAGCTATGGAGACATATGTTGCCACATCTCTGGGACAGAGATACATTCGGCCCTCCACTTCACCTGCCTCCTCAAGTAAATGTTTTGTGAAGAAGAAGGATGGAGGTCTGTGCACGTGTATTGACTATCAAGGTATTAATCAGATCACTGTGAGGTACAGCTACCTGCTGCCTCTCATAGCCAGTGCGATCGAGTCAATGCACGGGGCGTGCTTCTTCACCAAATTGGATCTCAGGAGTGCATACAATCTGGTGCATATCCGGGAGGGGGACGAGTGGAAGACAGCATTTAGTACCACCTCAGGGCACACAGAGTACCACGTCATGTCGTACGGGTTGATGAATGCAACATCAGTCTTCCAGGCATTTGTAGACAAGATTCTCCGGGACCTGCACAGGCAAGGTGTGGTGGTGTATATAGATGACATTCTGATACTCCGCTACACGCGCCGAGCATGTGTCTCTGGTGCGCAAGGTGCTGGGCAGACTGTTGGAGCATGATCTGTACGTCAAGACTGAGAAATGTCTGTTCTTCCAGCAGTCAGTCTATTTCCTAGGGTACCGCATTTCTACGTCAGGGGTGGAGATGGAGAATGACCGCATTTCAGCCGTGCGTAATTGGCCGACTCCAACCACGGTAAAGGAAGTGCAGCGGTTCTTAGGGTTTGCCAACTACTACCGGAGGTTTATCCGGGGCTTTGGTCAGGTAGCGGCTCCTATTACTTCACTGCTGAAGGGGGGGGACCGGTGCGACTGCAGTGGTCAGCTGAGGCGGACAGGGTTTTTAGTCATCTGAAGGCTCTGTTTACCTCGGCTCCCGTGCTGGCTCATCCGGATCCCTCTTTGACCTTCATAGTTGAGGTGGACGTGTCCGAGGCTGGGATAGGAGCTGTGCTGTCTCAGCGCTCGGGTACGCCACCAAAACTCTGCCCCTGTGCCTTCTTTTCGAAGAAGCTCAGCTCGGCGGAGCGCAACTATGATGTGGGGGACCGGGAGTTGTTAGCTGTCGTAAAAGCTCTGAAGGCGTGGAGACACTGGCTTGAGGGGGCTAAACACCCTTTTCTCATCTGGACTGTCCACCGTAATCTGGAGTACATCTGGCGGCGAGGGAGACCCTCGCCAGACAAGGTGGGCCATGTTTTTCACCCGTTTTGTGTTCACCCTCTCCTACAGACCAGGTTCCCAGAACGCAAAGGCAGACGCACTATCCCGGATGTATGACACAGAGGAGTGGGCCATAGATCCCACTCCCATACTTCCGGCCTCTTGCCTGGTGGCACCAGTGGTGTGGGAGCTGGATGCGGACATTGAGCAGGCGTTACGTACAGAGCCCACTCCCATTCAGTGTCCAGATGGACGTCTGTACGTTCCGTCTGCTGTTCGTGACCGTCTGATCTATTGGGCCCACACGTCACCCTCCTCTGGTCATCCTGGCATCGGTCGGACAGTGCGTTGCCTTAGTGGGAAGAGGAGGAGACCTGGGAGGCCACCCATGTGCACCTACAACGAGGCAGATTACCGTATTAACTCCTCGTTCCATGTGTCTCTCCTCAGGCCGGTGGTAGCTGGTCCACTCCAGGAATCTGAGGTGCAAGCCCCGGCGTATGCTGTCCGAGCCATTATGGACTCATGGCACCGGGCGAGGGGCCTTCAGTACCTCGTGGAGTGGGAGGGGTACGGCCCGGAGGAGAGACGTTGGGTGCCGGTGGAGGACATCCTGGACCCGTCATTACTGCTGGAGTTTCACTGTCTCCACCCGGATCGCCCTGAGCCTCGTCTTCCGGGTCGTCCCCGAGGCCGGTGTTGGCGTGCTGCTGGAGCCGCGGGGGTACTGTCACGACTTCAGCTGAAGTTGGTCCCTCTCCTTGTTCGGGCGGCTTTTGGCGGTCGACGTCGCCGTTTTTCTAGCTGCTGCCGATCTACTTTTCATTTTCTTTTTTTTTTCTCTTTCATTATACACACCTGGTTTCAATCACTAATTACATGGTCATTATTTAAACCTCTGTTCCCCCCATGTCTTTGTGATTGTTTATGTGATACTGTCCTTTGTTTGAGGACTCGCTATTTAGAGTTGTATTGATTTTTTTGAATATTTGAGTAAATTATTCACACAGGACTTATTACAATATAACTTGTCCCAAAATAGTGTTTCCATATTAATTAAGAAATGGTATCTTGTCCCATACTTACCAATCAAAAGGGTAGAGTTCCAATTAGATTTGTTTCTTGTTCAACATTCTAAGTAAGTACAGGGCAGGTTTTCTTGTCACATTACTCGAAATTGACACAATACACCATATCATATTATACATCATTGCAATCAGTAGACTTCAGGGAACACCCATATTACAGTTTTAACAGTTTAAATGTAAAATACAGAATTAGGATGAAAGTACATTCAAGAATCAGAAATTTGAGTATATTTCTTAGCACTTTTCACCATATTTCTGCAAACATTTAAAAAAATACATTTAGTGCCAGTCAAACGTTTGGGCACACCTACTCATTCAAGGGTTTCTCTTATAATTTTTTTTTTTTTTAAACTATTTTCAACATTGTAGAATAATGGAATAAAACTATGTAATAACACATGGAATCATGTAGTAACCAAAAATGTGTTAAAGAAATCAAAATATATTAGATTCTTCAAAGTAGCCACCCTTTGTCTTGACAGCTTTGCACACTCTTGGCATTCTCTCAACCAGCTTCATGAAGAATGCTTTTCCAACCATTTTGAAGAAGTTCCCACATATGCTGAGCACTTGTTGGCTGCTTTTCCTTCGCTCTGCGGTCCAACTCATCTGATGCAGTGCTCAATCAATCACTCTCCATCTTGGTCAAATAGCCTGCTGATATTTTAATTCTTGGTTTTTAACCCCTGGACCTACTTTAAACCATTATACCCTTTTAAACTCACCTGTCAAGGATGGTGGGGCACTGCAATAGAAGCTGACATTTCAACAATCTAAACCCTGGTTTTACGGCACTGGAATCTGATTTATTTTGTACATAACTAATGCTGAAGGTTGACATCATATACATTTATACTATCTAAACTCATATCAACCCACCTATAGGGAAGCACAGACGTTGCCAGCTTTTAAGAATGTTTTACTTTTTTTTTTTAAATACATACATAATCCTCTTTCTAAAACTTTGAGAGGACTTTTAAAAACATGCATACTTACCCTGAGTGGCCTTTAAACATGAACACCTACCTAATTACTTACCTGAATACTAAGATCCAGACCATGTTCCTGCTCTGGAGAAGACCTGTGTGTAATCCTCACTACCGCTCCTGTTGTTTCCATCCCCTACTTTCTATTTTTAATCAAGTTATTTACCTCCCTTAACCCAAACCCCTTACCCTAAATCGGGTTTGTATAATATTCCAACCCTACCCCTTAAACCTTTACCCTAAACCGGGTTTGTACCCTCAAGCCCTCCTCCTCTGTCATTTTATTATCTTCTTTACATTTGCAATCCATTAAAGTTTGTTTTAATCCAATAAAGTCTAGGAAGACAAAAGGAGGACTCCACCACCTCTCCCACTTGTACCTGAGAAGAGGGATAGAAGAGGGCACGAAGCCTTGAGATGTCCCTACCAGTCCCAAAGTTCGTCTACAGGTTATCGAAAAGTGCAAAAGCCCTGAACTATCCTTTTCAGACTCCAGTTCTACCTAACTACAGGTTACAGTTCGTTATATGCGTTTAGTATTTCTCTAGTAGGTTTCCTTAAGGAGGAAAGCCCCACTTCTAAGTCAAAGATAATAAAACAAAAACACTTTAGTAAATACAACTATAACAGGGTTTCCCAATTGTTAGACATAATAGACTGTTAAAACACCAGGAAATCAGCTCCAACTTATTTTTATTTAAGAAATCTGTTCCCAACTAATCCCACGCACAGTAGAGAGAAACGTGATTGTATACATCATCTGTTTGGGCTTCTTGCAGTCAATTTGTAGTATACAAATGATTTGTAATTATGTTTATATTTTAATAATTTAGTAGACACTCTTATCCAGAGCAATTTACTTGAGCAATTAGGGTTAAGTGCCTTGCTCAAGGGCACATCTACAGATTTTTCATCAAGTTGGATTCAAACCAGTGACCTTTCGATTACTGGCCCAATGCTCTTAACCGCCAGGCTACCTTCCAACTCTGCCTGTTCCGGCCACCCGACCATCCACTCAAGAACAAATTGGCCTGTGGCTGAATCTAGTTGATGATCCCTGTACTATAGCATTACTATAGTTGTTTAACTATAGTAATACTACAGTATACTATAGTCAACTGTGAATACTACAGTATACTACAGGCATGTCCGCAAAAACACTACAGTAAATACTACAGTATTCTATAGTCATGTCCGCAATAACACTACAGTAAATACTACAGTATTCTACGGTTATGTCCGCGAAAACACTACAGTAAATACTACAGCATTCTACAGTCATGTCCGCAAAAACACTACAGTAAATACTACAGTAAAGTCAGCAAAAACACTACTGTGAATACTACAGTAAACTATATAATGTTTTAATGTGGGCTGAACACACAGTCAAGTCAACCTAGCGCCGCTGGCAGTCAGAGTTGTTGTGGAAAAGTGGGACCAGTATCACACCCAGACAATGTTACCTGTCCATGGCCCACGTCAACACATCCCACTTCCGATGCTTCTATTCCATCCAACCACACACACCGACATCACAAAATCAGTGAAACTTACTCAAATAATAAGCATTGAAAGTTGATTGCAAAAACAATGAATAGGAAACCTTGCTGACCTTATACAAAAGGCATAATTTTTTTTGTGCAAAATATTGCCCTAAATACACTGTGTACAAAACATTAAGAACACCTTCTTACTATTTAGCTGCACACTATTCTTTCCTCAGAACAGCCTCAATTGGTGGGGCATGGACTCTATAAGGTGTCAAAAGCATTCCACAGGTGTCACGATCTTCATAAGGGACAGACCAAGACGCAGCGATGCTTCCAGTATACATTTTAATCACGGCCGTAAACTGGGAAAATATACAACAAAACAAACGAAGATCGTAACGAAGAACATAACTAACTAACTTTAAAAAAAAAAAAAAAAAAAAAAAAAAAAAAATACACAGCTATGAACTTACAATCACCCACAAAACCTAAACGAAAACCCCAAACATATATATGGTTCCCAATTAGAGACAACGACACACAGCTGCCTCTAATTGGGAACCATTACCCCAACATAGATATATAACACCTAGAACATAAAAACCCTACACCAAAACCAAAGCAAAAACACGCCAGCCTGTCTTTTCAGGCCTGGACGTGACAACAGGGATGCTGGCCCATGTTGACTCCAATGCTTTCCACCGTTGTGTCAAGTTGGCTGGATGTCCTTTGGGTGGTGGACCATTCTTGATACACACGGGAAACTATTGAGTGTGAAAAACCCAGCTGCATTGCAGTTCTTGACACAAACTGGTGCACCTGGCACCTACTACCATGCTCTGTTCAAAGGCACTTAAAAAATGTGTCTTGCCCATATCCCCTCTGAATGGCACACATACAATCAATGTCTCAATTGTCTCAAGGCTTCAAATAATTTCTTTAACCTGTCTTCTCCCCTTCATCTATACTGATTGAAGTGGATTTAATAATAAGGGATCATAGCTTTCACCTGGATTCATCTGGTCGGTCTATGTCAGAACATTTCTCCTTGAATTTGTCAATAAAACTTTACAAATTGAAAGTGCTAAATCTAAATTCAAGTGCCAGCATTTTCCAAGTTAAAATGATAGTGTAACGCATCTCTGTTTGATTTCAGCAATGAGTAAAAATTGTGCCTCATAATTGCATCCCTGACCTGCCACTCAAATCTCTGACAGCTGCATCTAGAAACTAATATAAACACCAATATAATACACCAGACTGTAACCTGCAACCCTGCTTTGGTCCATGGACCACAGTTTTCAGCCCCATGCCCTGCCACAGAGCTGTACTTACAATGAGTCCCACTATCAGACACTGAACCAAATGAGGCAAGCATCTGATCAACTTCCCAGCCATAAGGGGAACTTGTATACATCTTGCCCCGGGTCTTACATCGTCATAAATATTAAAAGGCTTTTCACAGTTTATTATAAATGCACAAAATCTTCTGAGATGGGGATGTTATGTTCGTTAAGGTTGGAATACAAAGCCTCCAAAATATAATGATACTAATTCCCCTCGCAATTATAATTTAACTATCCACGTCTCACATCTAGGTCTCACATCAAAAACATTGAACACATCCAGCACTAACGGATGCTTTTTCACGTTTCAGAATTTACATTCAAGGACAAACAAAACAGAACTCAAAAGCTGAAATGGTATCTTTCAGTATGTCTTTTTTTATTTTCAAGGACATATTTGATATGCGTGTATGTAGATAAGAATAGTAAACATCTGAGTTCTTTCCATCTCAAGCTCTCCCATGAGGGAAAACGTGGGGATTTGCTGATCCCCTTGTAGAAAAAAAAATGTATCAAATGAATTTCTAAGTGAAAAGTGTTTGCAGCACAGTGAAGATATGTGTGTGGACAAGTGGTGTATAGAATGTATAGTAGCTGTATAGAATGACGTGTGTACACTCTTATAAAATAGGGTTCTACCTGGAACCAAAAAGGGTTCTTCAAAAGGTTCTCATTTTTTTTCAGAGTGTAGATAGCATAGTGTGTGAGTGATATATGGATCTGGATCTAGACTGATGATGCATAGTAAGCCTAGTGGGCTGATTGTGTTAGCACCTTGGTGAGCAGGGCTGATCTCTGAGGCCGGGGCTGGAGCGTAGCGGCTAGCGCTCCCTGCTCCCAGGCCAAGCTGTTCTAATGAGACAGGCGGACAGGGAGCTGTCACGCCAACGGGGGGCCCTGACACATGAAAATGAGCCTGGTCTGCATCATGCTGGGGGACAGGGAGGGGGAGTGGGCGGACCGGGAAGGGTGAGGGAGGGGGGGTCTACCCAGCAGCTGTCAGAGATATGAGTGACAGGTCAGGGAAGGTGGCTGGCTAAGCAACAAAACTCCACTGAGCTCCTTTGAGTGACACGACAGGAACAGGAACAAGACACCATTTCATGCAGTCGTGGTTAAGAACTCTCTCTCTCTCTGTGGCCCCACGCCCTCTCCATGGACTGTTCTGTCCTTAGTAGTGAAATACAGGTAGATTATAGACCCAATTCATACTTTATCATCAGAACATTTCTCCTAGATTTTGTCAATAAATCTTCACAAATTTAGTGTTAAATCTAAATTCAAATCTTATGTGCCAGCATTTTCCAAGTTAAAATGATAGTATAACGCATCTCTGTTTGATTTCAGCAATGAGTAAAAATACAGCAGCTTCTTTCGCTGACATCTATCGCCTAAATTTAATGAAGCAGATCCTCTTTCTCCCGCCAAGATGCCCTGAAGACATGGCTTTCTGAATGATGACTGTGGGATTATCTCACTATTAGAGTGATTCTATCTGACATCCGTTCTGTCACATATGAAATGGTTGTTTCCCTTGAAAAGCCAGGTGCTCTCTCCACGTCGCTCAGATTCCCAGATTGCCAGAGATTTGAGACAGCCCTGTTCTCGTTTCATCTGGAGGGGGGGTGGCTGCTCGGCACGGCAGCGGCAGCAACACTCCCATCCTTCAAGGTGCTCTTGTTCCTTTCGTTCCATCTGCCGGAGGGAGGTCCGGCGGGAATTGCTCCTCTGTGAGCTCCCCAGTTCCAACGAGCGGGCTTTCATGTCAGACAGGATACCAGACAGGAATCCCAGCTAGCACTCGGCTTCGCTTAACACTTACATGTTGACAGAGAGAAAGAGACGAGTGTTCTCTTTTCTCGCAATGGTCTTTTTTAAGACATCTTGGAATCAAATGCTAAACCCAAAACATATGCAGTGCTCACAGTACACTCTTCGTAAAAAAGATGCTATCTAGAACCTAAAAGTGTTCTTCTGCTGTCCCCATAGGATAACCCTTTGAAGAACCCTTTTTGGTTCATGGTTGAACCCTTTTGGTTCCAAATAGAACCCTATTGGTTTCCTTGTAGAACCCTTTTCCCCAAAGGGTTCTACATGGAACCAAAAACAGTTCTTCACAGAACCCAAAGGGTCCGTCAATGGGGACAGCCGAGGAACCCTTTCGTAATAATTTTTTCTAAGAGTGTAGTGGAGAGGAGCGATAAAGGGGACTGGGTTTACAGCTGCAGTAAAGCTGAAGGAAAATACCCTTATTGTGAGTCTGACTAGAACTATTGTACAGGCTACAACAGCCTCTGTGGAAGACTGTAGGGGAGAGTGGGGTAAGTCGAGCGAAAGGGGCAAGTTGAGACACCCTTGTTTCTAGGAAACCATACACAAAATGAACGATGTGACTAAATATTTAGGAAGAAGTCATTGTTTCATGGAGTCTGTGTAGGAAGAAACCACATGGAAAAAGTGGTAAGCAAGTTAGGTAAAAAAAAAAAAAAGATTTACACCAAGTCAAATAAATTTTTGTATCTAAACCGAAGTAGAGCATTTTAAGATTACTCTATACATGGGTTGAGGTCTCTTTACAGTGCATTTCTTTTCACATTTTGTTATGTTACAGCCTTATTCTAAAATTGAAGTAAATAAAAATCTAATCAATCTACACACAATACCACATAATGACAAAGTGAAAACAAATTTAAAAATAAATATAGAAGTATTCATACCCTTTGCTATGAGACTCAAAAATCAGCTCAGGTGCATCTTGTTTCTACAACTTAATTGGAGTCCACCTGTGGTAAATTAAATTGACTGGATATGATTTGGAAAAGCACACGCCTGTCTTTATAAGGTCCCACAGTTGACAGTGCATGGCGGAGCCTAAACCAAGCCCTGAGGTCGAAGGAATTGTCCGTAGAGCACAGAGACAGGATTGTGTCGAGGCACAGATCTTGGGAAGGGTACCAACATATGTCTGCAGCATTGAAGGTCCCCAAGGTCCCCAGTGGCCTCCATCATTCTTAAATGGAAAAAGTTTGGAACCACCAAGACTCTTCCTAGAGCTGGCCACCAGGCCAAACTGAGCAAAACCTGACGGTCACTCTGACAGAGCTGCAGAGTTCCTCTGCGGAGATGGGAGAACCTTCCAGAAGCACAACCATCTCTGCAGCACTCCACCAATCAGGACTTTATGGTAGAGTGGCCAGACCGAAGCCACTCCTTAGTAAAAGGCAAATGACAGCCCGCTTCGAGTTTGTCAAAAGGCACCTAAAGGACTCTCAGACAAAGATTCTATGGTCTGATGAAGCCAAGACTGAACTCTTTGCCTGAATGCCAACCGTCACTTCTGGAGGAAACCTGGCACCATCCCTACGGTGAAGCATGGTGGTGGCAGCATCATGCTGTGGGGATGTTTTTCAGCTGCAGGGACTGAGAGACTAGTTAGGATTGAGGGAAAGGTGAATGGAGCAAAGTACAGAGAGATCCTTGATGAAAACCTGATCCAGATTGCTCAGGAACTGGTGTGATGGTTCACCTTCCAACAGACCAACGACCCTAAGCACACAGCCAAGAAAACGCAGGAGTGGCTTCAGGACAAGTATCTGAATGTCCTTGAGTGGCCCAGCCAGAGCCTGGACTTGAATCCGATCGAACATCTCTGGAAAAACCTGAAAATAGCTCCCCATACAACCTGACAGAGCTTGAGAGGATCTGCAGAGAAGAATGGGAGAAACTCCCCAATACAGGTGTGCCAAGCTTGTAGCGTCATACCCAAGAAGACTTTAAGCTGCATTTGCTGCCAAAGGTGCTTCAACAAAGTAAATGGTCTGAATACTTATGTAAATGTGATATTTCCTTCTTTTTTTTATACACTTGCAATAAATTCTGAGAAACTGTTTTTGCTTTGTTATTATGGGGTATTGGTTCTAGATTGATGAGAGAAAAAAACAATTTAATCAATTTTAGAATAAGGCTGTAACGTAACAAAATGTGGAAAAAGTCAAGGGATCTGAATACTTCCCGAATGCATTGTACGCTTCAATATGAGGTTCTAAACTTAGCATGAAAGTGCTTCTTTGTAGCTGTGTGGGCTAATAATCAAAATGTTTGCCTTGGGGTATGTGGAGCCAATGGCCATGGGGTAAGTTGAGCAGGTGGTTGAGCCAATGGCAGGTTGAGCAATTTAAAGTGTTTACATTAATTCTGATTATTCCCAGGGATACACAACATCATGCAATACATGTAGATATCTTTGTTAGAAAGAATGCTCTATTTCCGTTAACGGAGTGATGCTGAATGTAAAAAATGGCTCAACTTACCCCACTCTCCCCTAAAAGTCTGCATTATAAGAATCACTGTATGAAACACAAGGCTAAACAAGTCTTCACAAATGGTTTTATGAAGCTGCACATAGAAACTCTACAAATGCTACTGTTTATTCTGCGAGTACACTTTGCAAGGCACACTTACAGTACAGTGATAAACTGATTGTTTGACTGGGCAAGGCTTGAAACGCTCTTGAACAAACAACGGTGTGTGTTTAACAGCGAGAATGAACTAATCCCTCAACTAAACAACTTGCAGCTGCACTGCTTGATTACATGAGGACTCATGCTCTTATCCTGACACCTTATAACCTTGAGAAACCAAACAACAAGCAGAGATGTGACTTTAAAAGAGGTTCCTGCTGCACGGTCAGAGCTGCTACTCTGATGGAGAGGAGCTCTAAAGCAGTTCGCCCATTCAGCCCGGACTCTAAGAGCACAAATCAATACACATTAACAGGTTAAAAGAGAACGGCGAGAGGGTTACTTTTATGCCCCGCATCGCAGTATTATTGACCTGGGTCTCCTATTCTGTTTGCAAGAGAGGGAGTGCTTGAGAGAGCTCCTCTGCATTGATGGTCTTGCCCTCTCTGAGGAAGGAAGCACTTTCTAGCCGCTAGCCTCTCATATGAGCATGTCTGAAAGAAATGGTGTTGCACATTTTCTATCATAATGCCACGGAAACGACAAAGATGGGAGTGCGTTTGAAGGATGCAGTAAGTAAGCATGAAGAAAATGAGGCAGAGAGTGGTCTCCTTACTGACTGTAAATGGCTCCGGATGAAAAAGTGGCATGGGGAAGAAAAAAACAAACAATCTGGTTGCAAGAACATGAATACCAAGTTGCTTGTTCTGAGGGAAAGGCATAAATGAAAGGCCATACTTAAATTGAAGAGATCAATGCAGGTGGTTCCCCAGGGGAATGGTCCAATTGCAGTACAGGGAAGGTGAGCACAATGAGGTTCGATACGGTTATAAAGGTATAGGTAGTGAGAAGTGCCTGTAAAAAAGGCATTGGCAGAGTGAAGGTAGGGAAGGTGTAAGACGTCATTGGGGTGTGTGTAGCTGAGGACAATCTGTTACGTGTGTGTGTATGTGTGTGTGTGTTCATGTGCACCCGTGTGTGTAGGCAGGAAGATGGATAGGCAGTAGACAGAGTGAGGTGGCCTGCGAGGCCTCACCTCTCCACTGGACTGGTAAATCAGCCATCAGCCATGTGACTTGCCCACTGCCCCCTGCTCAGCCCACTGAGACATCCCCTCCCCTTCACCTCCCCCCCGCCTGCCCCCCCGCCTGCCCCCCTCCCCAAACTGAGCTTTTATATCCCTCCTCGCTCTGCTGCCCAGGCAACGGGAGGGGGCACACCCGCAGCAGCATTCCTCTAAAGCAGTATCCCATCATGCAACAAAACCCTAGGAGACACGCCGGCCTTTGGGGGCAGACAGGCATGCTGTTCTGTTCGCCCCTCAGCCCTTCGACCCAATAGCGCTGGGTCATCAGATGAACCCAGCTCTGACCTGGAGGGAGCCAACAACTGCTTCCTGTCTGCTAGCATTAGCGCAGCCAGCATTGAGGCTAAACCACTCACACCACAGGGCCACCAGTGCACACTGACCTGCACAAGGAACGGGTGACTACCTATGGCCTGGCCCAGTCTGGAGCCCTGCTAAAAAGGCAAAGGCAGGATCTCCTCAAGACAAATATCTATGGAACCAAGTGGGGTCGCAAGGGGTAGTTGTTGGGTGGAGTCAGGATGGACATAACCAGTTACAATTAAAGGAAGAGGGACAATATACACCATGGACCAGAATGACCAAGGGAACATCTTCCAATCAAACCTGGCACAAAATAAAACCATGTCCTGTTACAGACAGAGGCCCATTTCATAAAGGCTATAGAGATGAATAACATAAATGAAGTATCACTGACAGAGAGTAGCAGTGTTCTAACTGTCAGTGGGCCTGATCATCCCACTAAAGGGTAATTGTGTCACTGCTGATACGTGAGCAGTGTCTCTGCCAGTGCTATCTGTGTCAGTGGTGTCAGGGTTAGCCGTGTCTGTGGCATCAGTCAACAGCAGCAACACACTGGGGTGTAACTGTAACCCTCCAGAGGCTCAGGAGCAGAGTAGGCAGCATGCTGTAGAGTAGCGCTGTGCTGCCTTGCCTCCGACACCTCCTGCCACGGGCTCCACTGATCCTTCGTGCAGTCCGCCGGGACCCATACGCTGTTGCACTGATACACACTGAGCTTGCATCACTCCACACGGCGCGGAGCTGGAACAAACCACCTCTGTCAGAAAGGCAGGCAGAGGGATAAATGCTTTAACTTTATCCAAGGTAGAGCCGAAATTATCCTCACAGCTGCAGTTCTATCAAGCTCTGTCTGCACCCAAATTAGATCTAATTTCAGAGAAAGAAATTGTAAGCTTTCCATGTAACTAGTGTGGTACATGTATTTAGTGCTCTGTTATAAATTAACTTCTGATGGTTTTCCTAAAACGACGTAAGATAGACGTGTTCACTTCCCTCCAGCCAAATGTATCAGTGCCCTGACCAAGGAGGAGATCCACAGGAATCTACAGCACTTACTTAGCCAATGCATGTCAGAAGTGACCCCTTAAATGGTGCTAATTGGATGTAACGCAAAATGCGAATGTATTTTTTTTTACATTAATTGGCACTTCCTCCCTGGGCCATAGTGAAATCATTAACAGTTCCGAAAATGGTAGAAAATGCATCATCTCCAAGCCGTGGGGCAGCCCTCAAACACATATCCCATGTTCATTCCTATTCATATTCTTACTGCACTCACAGTATCATAAACAGCTCATTTGAATTGGTGTGCTGCCAAGTGAGTCTCTTCCTCCTTACAAACAAACAAGACAACAATATTGCGAGTCAAGCTGTTGTTTGTTAGTGGGCAGTGGAATGATGCTGGCTTCATGACTCTCTTATCAGAAGCAGCGTTGTGTACTGACCTGACCCTCTGCTTAGATAGTGTTGTGAGGATGGTGAGAGGCGTGGAGGAGACTTACAAACCCAGGCAGGCAGGCACATTGCTGGGGATGAAACAGCAGCAGAAGGAAGCAGCCCGTCTGTGACAGCCTGTACGTATCATCTGATCAAGGCTACAGCAATTTACTGGCAGTAAGAGAAGATCTTACAGCAAACACCAAATGCTACAGAAAAGCAAATCTTTGCTTTTTTCAAAATTACCATAATTTGCTTTCTGTCAAGAGATATACTTAAAATGTTCTCTTATTATTTCTTCTGTGCCTTTAATAACTGTGACTTACTTTTCATTGTCGTGGTGCTACTCCTTTATTATTTAATATAGGGTGCTTAGTGACATGTTGGCTCTTGCTATTACTATGTAGAACGTGGAGTCTATACTTAGCTAATTAAGAGAGTCACAGTAGTGTAGAGCTCAGCTCAGATCAAACAGGGCCATGTTAATATGGGAAACAGAGAGAAAGAGTTTGTCTCCCCACCACTGTTATATCATAATCCCTGTTCCTTCATCCTGATTAAAACACTTCAACAGGAGACCTGGTGTGGTTTTGACTGTCTGCGGAGAAGCAAGTGCCTCTACTTCATGGAGAAATATCACAGCTCTCTCATTAGCGAATGGGGATTTCATCTGGAATATATCTCACAGAGCACTTTGAGGGATCCGGCCGTATTTACATTTAAAAGATCCGGAGTGGCTGACTGAAGCTAGCTAGCTACCTCTCTCCTTAATTGCTGGCTTCAGTTGTCCATGAATGCATCCACTTTATTACTTGCTCTCATTACCAGCCAGCAGCCACCGACAGCCCAGTCTCTCTCTCTCTCTTCTTCTCTCCCTCTCTCCCTCTAGTCCTCCTTTTTTAATTTCCTGCTTGCCTTCTTCTCCCTCTCTCCCTCCCTCTCTCCCTCCCAGGCTCTCTCAGTCAGAGCAGGACCAAAAGAGTCTGCCTAAGGAGTTGGTCCTCCCAGTGGCCAAGAGACACAAACAATCGAGAGGGATTACAGCCTAATCCTGTTTGGACTTTCATCCAGCACACATATTTGAAGGAGGAAACCTCTGGAGCGTGGAATTCTAAAAGGATGTGTTCTATAAAGATATGGGCAAGATTTGTAAACAGAGCCAAGGATGAGATTACACGTTTTACATGACAAAAGAGGACAAGAAACTTGACAAGAGATTTATAAGAGCTACCAAGAGTCTGTAAATCAGTAGGTATTCAAGAGTTTTTCAAGTGTTTCAGGATTTTCGAAGTCACTTTGGAAAAAAGGTAATTGACACAGACGTATCCATGAAAACAATGTACGAAAAAAATAAAGTTTTAGTAGCTGAACAGTAGAAAACCAAGGAACAAGTGTAGCTCTGTGCTAGCACTAAGCAGATATACCACAGAGTGCTCCAGTATGTTTCCTAAGTGTTGTGATGTGTGTCTGTATCAGTTTGGAACGGCCCCCAAGGTCCCAGAGGGGACATTTCCACTGTAGTACTATCACATCACAGGAATGACTGACTGGTCTTCTTTCCCTCAAGGTTTCCATGATCACACCAACAGATCACGCTGTCACTGTCTCGCGGGTCAACTCACACCTGGCCCACGTCACTCAGCAGCAGCAACACACATACTCCAACTATAAACACACAGACACACACACAATCATTGGCATATATGTACAAATAGTTGTTATGCAATATGTTCATATTGTGTGGGGGGTTGGTTAGGCAAATAACAATGCCTTAAACTCGTCTCTTGACTAAAGAGGAGTTATAACTGAAGCATGATCCTAGTTCAGATGAAATGACATAAGGATCACTAATCACATACTTTGGAGCGGAGCAGTCCATGTCATCTAACTGGCTCAAGTCCCCAGGATTATAGATTTACTGAATGACAGTCTGTGTGTCTGTCTGTCCGTCTGTCACAAAAAAATATATAAACTGAAGAGAGACGGTCATGTCCATGTTGGAGGAACTATGTGCTGTTACACTAGGCCTGCTGAGGCTGGTACACTGTCCCATGTCACTGTTCTTACATGTCCCTCTCATCTCTCTCGCTCCCTATCTTCTCTTCTCTCCTCATCTCCTCTTTTCTCTTCTACACTTTTCTCCTCTCCTCTTTACTGACAGCTGGGATCCATCCTGCCCTGTGTCGAGTCGTCAGCCAGATCTCCTTTGAAAGACGGTGATGGAGGCGAGGCTTTAAAACTTTACGGTCAAAGCCCTGGTACCACATGGTGTTTCAGTAGCACCGCTGCTAGAGGGACTACCGATTTATGGCTGATGACACGCACATATTTAATTTGTAACCAAACACTTCCCCTCCCCCTTGGCCGCCTCAGAACTCTGGAAAACGTCTTGTTTTCTCAGGTCAAGGGTTAAACAAAGGAAACACTGCGCTGGCTAGCAGAAGGGGGCAGAACTGAAGGTGTCATGGCCGCCGCTTCTTCCCAGGCCGGCACAGGGCAGACTGAGGGACACGCTAAGGTCAGAGGTTTAGCTGTGATATCCGGCAGGGGGCCAGGCTGTTACAGAAGCCAGTAAAAGACAGGGAGCAGATAGAATCCCCACTGCTCCCAGCTGCATTTCACATGATGACATTTTTACATTTCAGGCAGGATCCTCTTACCCCTCTCTCCACAAGATGTCCACTCGGTTGTTGGGCATGACATCTTTACAGCCCCATTGGTCATAAACCCCCGAGGGGCGGTCCCCAAACACTGTTACACGCCCCACTGGCTCCTCCACTCAGCGGCTGTGTGTAGACATATATGTTTATTTAGTGTGAACGTCCCGTGGTGCTCGCTGCTCGTCCCTCCTTCATAAAGCCATGTACTCCTAAGGAGGGAGTCTGCTATAGGAAGAATCACACAGGATTTACTGGTCGTAATAAAGGCCTGTTTCCTCAGTCAGACACAGCACAGTGGACTCAGAGGGAAAGAAAGAGAGAGGGGGGAGAGAGAGGTGGGGAGAGAGAGAGAGAGAGAGAGAGAGAGAGAGAGAGAGAGAGAGAGAGAGAGAGAGAGAGACTACTGTATCTCTTCTTCTTTTTACTCTGTCTGGCAACAACAATAATTGCCACCTACAGATGAATAGCTGATAAGTAAGTCAGAACAGTGCTGGCTCGCCAGACTTGGATACCATTAACACTGGTGATCCTTTACCAAACATTGCTACATGTTTGATCTTTGCAACATGAAATTAAATCAGAGGATTTAAAAACACCAAATGTACACAACGGTAGAACCACAACTACCCAAGTGTGTACAATGAATCACCATGTCTGGCGGCTCTCACGGCTCTGTGAGCCACCTCTACGCCCATACAAGGGGGAGGAGGGTACAGTACAATAAACTGATATGTTCATATAGTCCTGTAGACTGCAGACAGAATCCAACAGACAACTCCATCTGTCAGAGCTGAGAGCAGAGCCAACCACAGCTCAGCATCACTAAAGTACACATTCCACTCAGCAAGTAGGCAGCATCCTGCATCCTACATAATCCACAGTACTGTAATAATGTGCTTAACCTAACCGTCACATGGAATGTTCCTTCACACTGTACACAGACAGCATCACTAGGACACTGTGTAGCCCAAACTAAAGCTAGGGTGGGGGGTTCTACTCTGCCTTCACTATGAAGTGAGGCAGGCCGGGGTCTGGGCTGCCCTAATAACTCCAGTCTCATTTAAGACTCTTTATGGGCCATTGTTCCCATATGGGGTGCGTTAAACACAGGGACTGCAGGTCAATCACAGAGCTGGGCCCACATGCCAGAATCGCCCTCACTAACGACGAGCAGAAACTGAAGGAAGAACTGCAAACTGGTCCATGGGCACCAGCCTAGAGTAAAGAGGGAGAGAGAGAGGGGGGAAGAGGGAAGGAAAGAGAGAGATAGAACAAGAGAGAGAGGGAGTGTGGGGAGAAGAGAGGGATAGTGAGTGGTGGAGCAGGAGGTGTGTGTGTATACATCCAGTCAGGCCCAGGTGGGTTGTGTGTGTGTCTGGGGTTTGGGAGAGAGCCACGCCAGCCAGAGTGAGAGGGGTGGGAGTGTAGGGGTATGGTTGGGAGGGAGGTGTCTGCTGTGCCAAACAGACTGTGGCTGCCGCCCCGCCAAGCTACTCTCCAGAGGAGGGCCTGTAATCCCAGCAGCTCCATTGTGAGGGCCGGCAGGTACTTCCCCACTGCCACGGAGCAGCACACTCAGCTGACTGGCACTGGCACTGTGGGAGCATCAGAGACCAGGAGCAGCAACGCCTGCTGTACCTCCTGTTTACTTCACTCTAGCTTTTGTAAGGAACACATTGCAGGCACACGTCGATCCCTCTCATAACGTTGTTTGTAAGAGCTGCTGTACATAAAGTTATACAATTTAAGATATCCAAATGTATCGTGTGTGTGTGTGTGTGTGTGTGTGTGTGTGTGTGTGTGTGTGTGTGTGTGTGTGTGTGTGTGTGTGTGTGTGTGTGTGTGTGTGTGTGTGTGTGTGTGTGTGTGTGTGTGTGTGTGTGTGAGTGTGTGTGTAAAGAGAGAGAGAGTGCAAGAGAACAGACAGTGGTGCAGTCAGGCGTGTAATCACAAACCATTTGGGTTTGAGTAGCTAGAGTGTTCATCAAACAAGGTGTGTCCTTACTATCTCCCTGCGTCCCACAGATGACCACTTAGTCTCCAGCCGGTTGCCATTATAGCCAATAGAGAGGTAAACTAATCTAATCCCACCCAGTTTCCTGGGTGTGAGGAGTGTGAGGGAGAGGGGGCAGAGGGGTGCAGATGGCTGAGGGTGCTCTGCAGTCAGGGATTCCCTAACCCCCACAGCTGCACCTAACAGGGAGACAGACATTTCGTAAAAGAAGCCAAAAACCCAAAGTATGATCAGTTATCCTGTTCATTTATTTTCTTCTTCTCACACCACCAGGCCAGGGCTCAGTCATGTTCTATGGTGAGGAAGAAATATTTCTCAGGCTCCAACTGACTCAACATCCCGATGACTAGTACTATCATAAGCTCTGCATGCGGGTGAGTGAGGTTTGAGTGTGGAGTTGAAGAAGGTAGGGGCTGCTGGGGCTGGTTACTACAGTCAGCCAGCAAACCTCTATCTCTGGAGCCTCTGTGAACCTCCAGTAGCATAGCGGTGTGTTAGAGGTGCCGTCCTGATGGCTGTGGCCTCTGCAGCCCTGACGGAGCACATTCGTCCCCCTGCTTCGCTGCTCTGCCAGTTGGCAAGCCTAAGCCAGGAAACTGTCAGTGTCGATCTAGCTGAGTGGAGGAGCTCCTGCTAAAGGAGTCTTGCTGGTTCAGGGCCCACCTCTGTTTCCAAAGCACGGGGGAAAAAAGCTCTGGCATTCCACAGGTCTGACCTGCCAGCTTCCCCCTGCTGCCCGGGCTTCACAGGGAGCCCTGAATGAGATTAACAAAAGAGTTCTGTTGGACCCCCCTTGGCTGCCTTCCACATCAACAGCCCGACAGGTCAAAGGTCACACTAACTACATTAATTCCCAGCAGACCCCTTGCTCCAAACACAGGCTGCCAGTCGCACAAACTCCTAGCTTTCCTCTAATCCCCCGAGATATGTCTGATCTTTTCACGTTTCTGCTCAATTAAAGCAATATCACACCTTGCAAATGGAATGGTGAAAGAGAGGAAGAGAGAGGGGAAAGGAGGAGAGAGTACAGGCTGAGGGTGAAAAGTGTGAAAAAGAATGAATGGAAGAACAGAGTGAGTGAAATAGAAAATTAATAAGAAGAATTATGTTCATGCGTGAGGCAGTAACACATGGCTCAGTACCACATGAAGCACTGCACCTGATGAAAAACCCATCCACTGGCCCCACACTGGTTAAATCAACGTTGTTTCAATGTCATTTGTCAACCTATTGTGACGTGGAATCTAAGTCATCAACCAGTACAGTTTTCATCTCAGTTCAACCATCTTAAAATTAGGGTAAAACTTAAACTGAAATACAATCTCATTTCAACCATCTTCAAATTTGGGTAATACTTCAACTGAAATACAATCTAATTTCACATACAGCTTGTGTCAGAAAAGTCAGAGGAGTTCAGAAGTGGTGTGTGGGTAAAATCACTGGGAAGCCAAACCAGGAAAAAAAAACATATTACAGCCTATGTTGGTGATAGTTGCGTTGTTTGCTCTATAACCTGTTAGCTCAAAGGCCTTGACACTGGCCTTGACAATAAGAAGACACAGTGGCAGAATAAATTCAACCGTACCTTTGTTTCATCACAAAACCGGAGAGCAACCTCTGTCCTATGAAGTCCACAAAGCATATTGCATGTAACAAACAGTTACATGACCTACAGACATTTTTGGGCCACTAAACAACTATTGATTTAAAACCATGGAGAGTTACCGCAAGTTGCAAAGAAAACAGGAGCTGCCTCCACTATTCCAGCACCATTTCAACATCATCAAATCACCTCTGCTTAGTCTAATACAGTGACAACTAAAAGATACCAAAAAAACAATTTAGTCCAATCAACGGAAGCTAAATATGATGTGGCTCTCCATGGTACTGATTTCTGTGTGTGTGTGCGTGTGTGAGTATGTAGGAAAACATGTTGACTCTCCCTGCTTGTAGAGAAACACCAATGCCATCCTCCTCTATTTTGTTGTAGCCTAACCTCCTTTCATGGGAAACGTTAGCTAGTTAACATTAGCCTTCTACATCGAGCTGTATATTGAACTTCCATCCTCTCAGGCCAGGGGCACAATGTATGAGTTAATGGTTGGATCAGAATTGGCGTTATAGTTATTGGCCAGTACGGAGAATTAATAAAACCACAAGTCCAAATCCCTATCTCCATCCATGGCTAATTTTGGAAAGGGACAATTTTAGCTAGCTAGCCACCGGAGGACAACAACACAACGGGATGCAACAATTCAAGTTGTTTTCTTTCAAATGACGTTTGGCTTTTTTGGTGCGCCAGGATCATTAACAGTAAAGCTCACTCAATTTATCTCAAGTGCTCGCTTGCTTCCCTTGCAATCAATACTACGAGCTGCAACATTATCATAGTCTTTTTGACCAGACAGCATCAGATAGATGGGTTAAACATCCAGAGACAAAGGGGCGCTTCTTCGCTCCCACTGATGCTTTCTCCGGTGAGATATATTCAGCCTCTTGAGAATTGAAGGAAGATTCTGAATCACAGAGAGACGAACAATAAATTATTTGATATGTTTTGGTTTTATTTTTGTCTTGGTACATTTTTTGGGGAAGGTTGGCTTCCTTTGATATCCATGAGTACACGCCACTGGATGAGTTACTTTCAGCTATTCAACGTTGTTTAGGTAGTCTACACAAACGAGTATGGAAGCTGATCAATGTTCACATGTGTTGACATGATAGCTCAGCTGAAACCAACACACTGTTTCCAATAATAAGCAGGGTATATAGAGGTAGGAATCTGGATATTCTCCCTGAAGTGCATTACCCCATCTATACCAGTAGGAGTCACTGTTTTCTGGCAGGAATTGTGGCTTTCAAGGTTATTTCAGTATACCTCTTAATTTAGGTTGATGGCATGACGTTGATTCAAACATATCATTTTACTATCAACATTGAAACAAGCTCAAATAAAATGTCTAATCAAATATGAAATTCCACACAATTTCAACCACCCAATATTGAGTATCAGGATGACAAATATTTATTATGTTTCCACGTGGAATATTCAATGCAATTACAACGTATACATAGTTCTGATGATTATGTTAGTCAGGTTAAGTCATTGTATTTAAATTGACAATTTTGAAACAACGTTGATTCAACCAGTGTGTGCCCAGTGGGCAGAGACAAAGCTCAACCGTTCCTTTACTCATTCACGTTTTACTAGAAGGAACTAAGACTGAAACTTAGACTGAAAATACCATCAGCCACAGTGACTGCCTTTCCTGGGTAGAGGAATATCGTGATACCTGGTGATGATTTACTGAAGTTGCTTATTTCTTAATACAGGCAGGCTCTGTCCGCAGTAAACATGCAGCCTACCCTCAACATGAAACAGTCACTTCTCATTTCTCTGCAGACAGAGCATCTGAAAATAGTTAGGACAAACACTCGCCAGCAAGAAATAGCAGTGGACCAGCTGAGAGAGAGAAACAAGAGATGCAGGGAAGCAGAGAGTGAGAGGAGTGACAAGAGAGAGAAAGAGAGAGAGAGAGAGAGAGAGAGAGAGAGAGAGAGAGAGAGAGAGAGAGAGAGAGAGAGAGAGGAGAGAGTAGAGTAAGGGGTGGGGGGATCCACCAGTATTTCTTGTCCTTGATCTGGCTGCCTTTCTTTCAGCTGGATCCAGAGCCCCACCCCCCTGCAGAGTCTTACCCCAAAGGAGTGGAGAGCTGGGCGGAGGAGAGACGGCCAGCTGCATGCTTGACTGGAGCCCTGCATACACACATGGAACAGAGAGAAGAGGGGAGCTGGAAACAGAGAGAGGGAGAGAGGAGAGAGAGAGCCACTCGATGACAGCGTGAGTGCAGGGAGGATATACCACTTTAAAGACACAACAAGGCACCCTGAGAGATTGAGTTTCAAAGTGGTAGAGCAGGAGGATTTCCAGGGCAGAGAACTTCCGCCGCTAAGGCCACGCAGACATGGAACACAACACAGAGCTGACCCCGAACATATGACATAACACACCCGGCCGAAACCAGACTAACTGCAGCAAACTGTATGACAGCCCTGGTAGACCCCAGCATATATGACAGCCCTACTACGCCACACAAGGCCTTATAATACCCAGCATATGACTTCCACACACCAAGTCAATACAGACTCCAGAACTGTACAGTCCTTTGCAGACCACAGCCTTCTTATAACGCACAGTCCTTACCATGTAGACACTGTCACAGTACTTCCTAGATCTACTGAAATAGGTCTCAGAGTATGTGATAGATTACAGGTATGAGACGTTATGTTCCAACGTGCTTTTATTGCCATGTAGACCAGTTATCATACCATTCCTGTCTGACCAATAGAGGGCGCTAGCACTCAATACGTGGACTACTATTGTAAATCGTAAAACGTTTTCTTTGTATTCAAAATAGTACATTAATTCAATAATAATACACTTACACTGAGTGTACAAAACATTAGGAACTGCTCTTTCCGTGACATAGACTGACCAGGTGAATCCAGGTGAAATCTATAATCCCTTACTGATATCACTTGTTCAGTCCACTTCAATCAGTGTAGATGAAGGGGAGGAGACAGGTTAAAGAAGGATTTTGAAGCTTTGAGACAATTGAGACATGGATTGTGTATGTGTGCACTTCAGAGGGTGAATGGGGAAGACAAAATATTTAAGTGCCTTTGAACTGGGAATGATAGTAGGTGCCAAGAGCACCGGTTTGAGTGTGTCAAGAACTGCAGTTTTTGCACGCTGACCAGTTTCCCGTTTGTATCAAAAATGATTCACCACCCAAAGTAAATACTGCCAACTTGACACAACTGTGGGAAGCATTGGAGTCAACATGGGCCAACATCCTTGTGGAACACTTTAGTTACCTTGTAGAGTCCAGGCCCTGGCGAATTGAGGATGTTCTGAGAGCAAAAGGGGATGCAACTCAATATCAGGAAGGAGTTCCTAATGTTTTTCACACTGACTATTGATTTCACATATGAAGTATGGGGCTAACAGTCTTCAAAATGTTTTCAGCGTTATCAGAAAAAAACTGCTCCCCAAAACTTCAAGATCCAATAGTGTGATTTTGGGGAGAAGGTATTCGAGTGCGCTCAGGCAGAACAAACAATTTTGTACGAGCAAACTCTTCCCTAAGCAATAAATAAATGTATATATATCATCTGATGTGGATGCTGATATACAGTATTGGGTACATTCAGGACGTGTAGTAAAGAGACATGAACATCAGCTCAGGTGTAGAGTCACATCATATTTGGGAGCAGAAGAACATCTGTGCACAATAAATGTACAGACACACATGCCAAAGCCATTGCTATTATTCTGACTATAACTCCAACTCCTGACATAATGTAACCAAACAGCAAAAATCCCCAACTGACATTTTATGATCTGTTTGATTACTTGTGTGAAATAGTGCTCTCGGTTCCTTTATAAATCACAGGTAATCTCTAAGAGGTAGTGACAGCTGATTCAATGACACTTGGGACTGTGCTGGTGGAGATAAAGTGTGGTGAGTTTTAAAGGGACGGGTCCAGAGAGGGGACAGCGCAACATTATCCCCAGCCTGGGGAGCCTAAATCACTCTTAAAGAGACAGGAGCCTCCATGAAGTTCAGGGGACTGGGCTCTCTGAGAGGGACTGACACATATAAACCAGACCTGATCACTCTACCTGTCTGCTGCAGACGGACGGACGGAGGGACGGGAAACACACAGGGCTCCGAGTCTGAAGAGTTTCCTGTGGAACAGAAAAAGGAGATCATTCATACATCTAATGGGACCCATAAATCCATGTATTAACTACGCCACACCATATAACAGGGCACAGCCTGGAGAAATAAGACACAGATGAGGGCAGGCAGGGAGAGGCCCGAAAAGACACATCAATTAAAGGGTGGAGGAAGTGAGGAGAAAGAGGTGGAGCGGAGAGGAGGAGGGAGGAGGGAGGCAACAGCATTCAGAGTGAGAACAGAAGGAGAGAATAGAGATTGATCTGGTTCATTTCTAAACATAATCCTGGGTGATCTTGAGAATCGGAAAAAAGAGGAGAAACACAAAAGAGAAGGACGGGGGTGAGAGAGAGTGGGCCCCAGCGCAGGGGTGAGAGAGGGTGAGGGGTGGGGGGAAGGGGACAGAGCTGGGGCTGTGTGGTGCGGTGCTAACAGGCCCCTGGGGAGCTGGAAGGCGCTGTAGGACCATATGGGGAACGGTGAAAGAGAGGGAGCCCAGGGGCCCTGGGTGTCTTGCCCCAACCAACCCAACCCCAGCTTCAGCTGTTCCCCCTGGAGCCATGGGTCTGCCTGGGGACTAGACACACATAACAAAAACTATACAGACACAGGACAATACACCACCAGCCTCTGTGCAACACAACACACCAGCCACTGTGAGAATGAGCATTGCACAGTCTTGTAACCAGGGTATGGACAGATAAGAGAACGGCATGAAGCAATGTCAGCTAACAATCTAACTGACAGGTCAACATAATCCCACACGTTGAGAGACACTGGCCTGTGGTCTGACACCTACAGAGGGCACCTATTCTTAGACTCTTGCCTAGACTTATACTGAGTGCTTTGAAGGGTCTTTCGTACGGGTCTTGCGGCACTCAATATTGTAGCTCTCAGATGAGCAGATCATTCCTGTCCTCAGTGTCCTCAGCAGGTCATGACAGACAGTGTTGTCCGTGACTGCAATATCTTATTGACAGTGTCACTCAATATGTTATATATAGACAGCGGCCAACCCCACTATCACTTGCTGGCAGCAAATTCTCTTCTCCAGCTCTATCCTACCCTGAGGGAAAGGACATGCCATATGGCCACAGTGGATTGTCTTCCTGGAGCTCAATAGAACAGTAGCACCTGTCCCTCTGTAATAATAATTAATATGTGTCCCTCCACGCCATCTTACCAGCACAATGAGCTGCCTCTGCACTGTTCTACTCTCCAGACAGGGGCTGCAGCCAGGCAGTGTTCAGTGTTCAGGTTGGGCTGTTCTGCTGCAGGCAGGGCTGATGAGGGGAGGATCTTCCTGATAACACCTGCAGTGTGACTGTACCTCCCACCCCCCTCTGCTCTGCCTGCCACCGGCTGCCTGCCTGTCAGCCACTCCCATCCATTGTGTAGTTTGTCTGCTGTGTGTCTCTTGCACCAATTCCCCCAGTTCAACTTGGGTTGACAAACAGCTAATTAATTTTTCTGATGCCAGAAGAAGCAAGACTCAAGCTGGGGGGGACTGCCTTCAGCAAAAACTGGAAGAAGAGAGATTCATTTCAGATCTGTTTTTGTGTATGTGTAGCATTTGTATGAGTGCTAGTAGGGACTTCTGTTTCTTGATGAGGATGAGAGATTTTCACTTAGTTTAATGTCTGCCCCAGCCAAGGAGAAATTAGGTTGAAGACAGCTCTCTTTCCCCATCTCGCAGTCTCTCCATCTCTCTCGCTCTCTCTCTCTTTCCCTCTCTCTCTCTCTCTCTCTCTCTCTCTCTCTCTCTCTCTCTCTCTCTCTCTCTCTCTCTCTCTCTCTCTCTCTATTGCCCCTAACCTGTACTCTGTCTTCTCTTGTCTGTCTCCCCCCTTTCTCTTCTTCCTATAGCACCCTCCCTCTCAACAGGCCCCATCTATCAATATGAACAAAATTTGTACTTACTGTATGTTCATTCAAATTGATTGTAAAAAATTAAAAAGCCTTTTGTGAACTAACACTCGCACTTGACTTTTTTCCTCCTAACTAGCTCTGACTTTGGTGATAGCTACTGAGGAAAAATGTATTTACTATGACTGTGATATGTGGATGTCCCTGCTAGCTATCTGCAGATGAGTGCACTAACTGGAAGTCTCCCTGGATAAGAGTGTCTGTTAAATGACAAAAAAATTATGCAAAACTGACAGGTTTATTATATTTCAGAGAAAGAACCTAATCAACTACAGACATATGCAAACACATATATATTTCGGTTTACCTGTTGAATGGATGTGTGAATTAATACATTATATTCAAAATTATGCTAAATAATTATCATAAAGATTACGATTATTATTCAACTAATTCAATGATAATATGGAAAACACTTATCGATGATTAAAATAAGTATGTTTTTTTTGCTGCTTCAGCTTTCTTTCTGCTAAAATGATTGCATACCCAATGAAATGGTTGCATACCCAAATAAATGGTTGCATACCCAATGAAATGGTTGCAAACCCAATTAAATGGTTGCACGTAAACTATACACATGTGCAAGCCTGGTAAATGAAGGTCCGTTTCTCTAGCTCTAAAACACACAGATGCAAATGCATGAACACGCACACACACATGCAAACCTGCGTGACCAAAATGTGTATTTACATAAACATTTCAAAGGTCCTTACCAGGCTGATAAAGATAAAGAATTGTTTCAATTTCAATTTTTCTTGGTTTGGTAAGCAGAGGACATCTTAGCAACCAATTACATGAATGACTGCATTGTTCAATGTTTACAGTATATGTTATGAAGCCCAGCCCATGCTTCTTCTGTGTAGTGATATATAGAACACCATCTCTTTCTGAAGACATAGAATAGCTGTGTCTCAGCATGTAAAACATTCTTTAATTTCCAGTCTGTCACATGGAACACACATTATTAGTTTCACACTCAAAATGATGTAGAGAAAGGTTACTTAAGTGAAACGATTGGGCCTTTAGTTTTAACCAGTGCATATATCATCAAGCAATCTGAGAGCAATAATCATCCATCATTATTGAGACGACGCCACAGTTTAGGAAACTAGCTAGGAGAATGGAAAACAGATTTAGAGAGGGGGAGGGAGGGTGGGTGGTGTTCTTGTGTGAGCATATATTTATGTATAGCTGTGCTGGGAGAATATGTCTATCTGAACAAGAAAGAGTGCACATTTGTGTGTGTAAGTGTATGTGCATGTGTGTGAATGTGTGTGTGTGTGTGTGTGTGCGCACTTCCCCAGTCCCTGGGCGTAAGGTGAGAGGGTTGTTGTGTGCTGTGTTTTATTGCGCTCCAGCCTGTGACTGAGCCAGACTTTTAATTGCGGTTGTGGAGGGGGGGAAGGCGGGGGTGGTGGTGGGAGGGGCTGCCAGGCCAGGCTGCTCGTCACCCTGCTGCCATGCCGTGTGCTGCTGGGAGTCAGAGCAGGTCCTGATCCCGCTCCCCACTCCCCTGGGGCTCCTGGCACAGCACACTGTCACCTCTTCTCTTCCCCCTGACGCTGCACACCTGAGGTCCTCGCAGTACACCATGCCTCCCTGCCCCTCCACCCCCCCACCTCCATCCCTGCTGACATTATACAGCTCACAACGCCTGTCTATGCGCGTCGGTTGATCAATAGGCCTGACTCGGAGCGTATCGACGCTGGCATCGGCCTCATTGATCACATCCAGCCTCCATGGCCGGTTTATCAAAGATAATTGGGCCCAGGAACCTGCCTCCTTATGAGTGACAGTGTGCTGAAAAGATAATCAACTGGATCTGCTCCAAACACAATCCCAGCAGGACTAGCAGGGCTGGCGGCAGAGGGGATGTGATTTGCTGTTTAAACCACCTTTTGGATAAAAATGCTACTATCACTACTATATTTATCACCACCACTATAACTACCACGATCATCACCTCACTTTCACTACCACTATCATCACCACCACTATCATCACCACCATTATCACTACCATCACCACCACTATCAATACCACTATCAAAATCTCACAATCACTACCACTATCATCACCACAACAACCACTATCAATACGACTATCATAACCTCACTATCACTACCACTATCATCACCACCACTATCATCACCACCATTATCAAAACCATCACCACCACTATCACCACCACTATCATCACCTCCACTATCACTACCAATATAATCACCTCCACTGTCACCACCACTATCATCACCACCACTATCACTACCACTATCATCACCTCCACTATCACTACTACTATCATCACCTCCACTATCACTATCACTATCACTATCACTATCACTATCACTATCACTATCACTATCACTATCATCACCTCCACTATCACTACCACTATCATCACCACCACTATCACTGCCACTATCATCACATCCACTATCACTACCACTATCATCACCTCCACTACCACTACCACTATCATCACCACCACTATCACTGCCACTATCATCACATCCACTATCACTACCACTATCATCACCTCCACTACCACTACCACTATCATCACCACCACTATCACTACCACTATCATCACCACCAATATCCCTACCACTATCATCACTCCACCATCACCATCACTATCATCACCTCACTATCACTACCACTACCATCACCTCACTATCATCACTACCCATCATCACCACCACTATCACTACCAATATCATCACCTCCACTGTCACCACCACTATCATCACCACCACCTATCACTACCACCATCATCACCACCAATATCACTACGACTGTCATCACCTCCACTATCACTATCACCTTCATCACCTCCACTATCACCACCACTATCATCACCACCACTATCACTACCACTATCATCACCACCACTATCACTACCACTATCATCACCTCCACTATCACCATCATTATCATCACCTCCACTATCACTACCACTATCATCACCACCACTATCACTACCACTACTATCACCACAATTATCAAAACCATCAGCACCACTATCACCACCACTATCATCACCTCCACTATCACTACCAATATCATCACCTCCACTGTCACCACCACTATCATCACCACCACTATCACTACCACTATCATCACCACCAATATCACTACGACTGTCATCACCTCCACTATCACTATCACCATCATCACCACCACTATCACCACCACTATCATCACCACCACTATCACTACCACTATCATCACCACCAATATCCCTACCACTATCATCACCTCCACTATCACCATCATTATCAGGACCTCCACTATCACTACCACTATCATCACCTCCACTATCACTACCACTATCATCACCACCACTATCACTACCACTATCATCACCTCCAGTATCACTATCACCATCATCACCTCCACTATCACTACCACTATCATCACCACCACTATCACTACCACTATCATCACCACCACTATCACTACCACTATCATCACCTCCACTATCACCATCATTATCATCACCTCCACTATCACTACCACTATCATCACCACCACTATCACTACCACTACTATCACCACAATTATCAAAACCATCAGCACCACTATCACCACCACTATCATCACCTCCACTATCACTACCAATATCATCACCTCCACTGTCACCACCACTATCATCACCACCACTATCACTACCACTATCATCACCACCAATATCACTACGACTGTCATCACCTCCACTATCACTATCACCATCATCACCACCACTATCACCACCACTATCATCACCACCACTATCACTACCACTATCATCACCACCAATATCCCTACCACTATCATCACCTCCACTATCACCATCATTATCATGACCTCCACTATCACTACCACTATCATCACCTCCACTATCACTACCACTATCATCACCACCACTATCACTACCACTATCATCACCTCCAGTATCACTATCACCATCATCACCTCCACTATCACTACCACTATCATCACCACCACTATCACTACCACTATCATCACCTCCACTATCACTACTACTATCATCAACTCCACTATCACTATCACTATCACTATCATCACCTCCACTATCACTACCACTATCATCACCACCACTATCACTGCCACTATCATCACATCCACTATCACTACCACTATCATCACCTCCACTATCACCATCATTATCATCACCTCCACTATCACTACCACTACCATCACCTCCACTATCACTACCCCTATCACCACCACTATCACTACCACTATCATCACCACCAATATCCCTACTACTATCATCACCTCCACTATCACCATCATTATCATCACCTCCACTATCACTACCACTATCATCACCTCCACTATCACTACCACTATCATCACCACCACTATCACTACCACTATCATCACCTCCACTATCACTATCATCACCTCCACTATCACTACCACTATCATCACCACCACTATCACTACCACTATCATCACCTCCACCATCACTACTACCATCATCACCCACTATCACCATCACCATCACCATCATCACCTCCACCATCACTACCACTATCATCACCACCACCATCACCGCCACCATCATCACATCCACCATCACTACCACCATCATCACCTCCACTACCACTACCACTATCATCACCACCACTATCACTGCCACCATCATCACATCCACCATCACTACCACTATCATCACCTCCACTATCACTCACCACTATCATCACCACCACTATCACTACCACTATCATCACCACCAATATCCCTACCACTATCATCACCTCCACTATCACCATCATTATCATCACCTCCACTATCACTACCACTACCATCACCTCCACCATCACTATCACCCTATCATCACCACCACTATCACTACCAATATCATCACCTCCACTGTCACCACCACTATCATCACCACCACTATCACTACCACTATCATCACCACCAATATCACTACGACTGTCATCACCTCCACTATCACTATCACCTTCATCACCTCTACTATCACCACCACTATCATCACCACCACTATCACTACCACTATCATCACCACCACTATCACTACCACTATCATCACCACCACTATCACTACCACTATCATCACCTCCACTATCACTACTACTATCATCACCTCCACTATCACTATCACTATCACCATCATCACCTCCACTATCACTACCACTATCATCACCACCACTATCACTGCCACTATCATCACATCCACTATCACTACCACTATCATCACCTCCACTACCACTACCACTATCATCACCACCACTATCACTGCCACTATCATCACATCCACTATCACTACCACTATCATCACCTCCACTACCACTACCACTATCATCACCACCACTATCACTACCACTATCATCACCACCAATATCCCTACCACTATCATCACCTCCACTATCACCATCATTATCATCACCTCCACTATCACTACCACTACCATCACCTCCACTATCACTACCCCTATCATCACCACCACTATCACTACCAATATCATCACCTCCACTGTCACCACCACTATCATCACCACCACTATCACTACCACTATCATCACCACCAATATCACTACGACTGTCATCACCTCCACTATCACTATCACCTTCATCACCTCTACTATCACCACCACTATCATCACCACCACTATCACTACCACTATCATCACCACCACTATCACTACCACCATCATCACCTCCACTATCACCATCATCATCACCTCCACTATCACTACCACCATCATCACCACCACTATCACTACCATCACTATCACCACACCATCAAAACCATCAGCACCACTATCACCACCACTATCATCACCTCCACCATCACTACCACATCATCACCTCCACTGTCACCACCACTATCATCACCACCACTACCACTACCACCTATCATCACCACCACTATCACTGCCACCTATCATCACATCCACTATCACTACCACCATCATCACCTCCACTACCACTACCACTATCATCACCACCACTATCACTACCACTATCATCACCACCAATATCCCTACCACTATCATCACCTCCACTATCACCATCATTATCATCACCTCCACTATCACTACCACTACCATCACCTCCACTATCACTACCCCTATCATCACCACCACTATCACTACCAATATCATCACCTCCACTGTCACCACCACTATCATCACCACCACTATCACTACCACTATCATCACCACCAATATCACTACGACTGTCATCACCTCCACTATCACTATCACCTTCATCACCTCTACTATCACCACCACTATCATCACCACCACTATCACTACCACTATCATCACCACCACTATCACTACCACTATCATCACCTCCACTATCACCATCATTATCATCACCTCCACTATCACTACCACTATCATCACCACCACTATCACTACCACTACTATCACCACAATTATCAAAACCATCAGCACCACTATCACCATCATTATCATGACCTCCACTATCACTACCACTATCATCACCTCCACTATCACTACCACTATCATCACCACCACTATCACTACCACTATCATCACCTCACTATCACTATCACCATCATCACCTCCACTATCACTACCACTATCATCACCACCACTATCACTACCACTATCATCACCTCCACTATCACTACCACTATCATCACCACCACTATCACTACCACTATCATCACCTCCACTATCACTATCACCATCATCACCTCCACTATCACTACCACTATCATCACCACCACTATCACTACCACTATCATCACCTCCACTATCACTACTACTATCATCACCTCCACTATCACTATCACTATCACTATCATCACCTCCACTATCACTACCACTATCATCACCACCACTATCACTACCACTATCATCACCTCCACTATCACTATCACTATCATCATCACCAATATCATCACCTCCACTATCACTACCATTATCACCACCTCTATCATCACAACCACTTTACAGTCCCCAAGTCCAAAATGAATTCACAGCATCGCACAGTGTTATAAAGAGCCATGATCGCATGGAACTCCCTTCCATCTCCAATTACTCAAGCAAACAGAAACATTACCTTAATAAAAAGATGAAACAACATTTCATGGAACAGCGGGGACTGTGACGGGACATACACACAATCACACACACACAGACACTCTAACACACACATAATTTTTGTTGTTGTATTGTTGGTACTATTCTTATTGTTTGTTGTATTGTTGGTACTATTCTTATTGTTTGTATATGGTTGTATTTTAAATATGTGTAACTCTCCTTGTCTATCAGTGTATCACTGTATTGTTACTTGTCATGTTGTGTGTTTTGTGTGGACCCCAGGAAGAATAGTTGCTGCTTCGGCAGAAGCTAATGGGGAACCAATAAACCACTATCACTACCACAGTCAACACCTCCACTACCACTACCACGATAACCACTACCACCACTACCACAAATCAAATCAAATCATCAAATCAAAAAAAGAAATTGTCACATACACATGGTTAGCAGATGTTAATGCGAGTGTAGCGAAATAACCGCTACCATCACTACCACTACCACAATACCACTACTACCACTACCTCAATAACCACTACCACCGCTACCACAATAACCACTACCACCACTACCACTACTGCTATTGCAAATCGTACTATGACTATTACTGCCACCACTACGTCAACAATATGTACTGCCATCCCCACTATAAGTATTACTGCTATTACTACTACTATTGGGACAACCTCCTCAAGCTCAGTATTAAAATGAGTGTGTTAGATAATAAAGTGCTTTAATAAAGGTTAGTGATAATAGCGATATTGATATTCATTATGACATGGCCTGGACTAATCCCATTATGTTCCCATTAGAGGTCATCTATATACAGTACCAGTCAAAAGTTTAGACACCTACTCATTCAAGTGTTTTTTTTTTATTTGTACTATTTTCTACATTGTAGAATAATAGTGAAAACATCAACACTCTTAAATAACACATAAGGAATCATGTAGGATCCAAAAAAGTGTTAAACAAATCAAAATATATTTTGTATTTGTGATTCTTCAAAGTAGCCACCCTTTGCCTTGACAGCTTTGCACACTTTGTTTAACACTTTTTTGGTTCCTACATGATTCCATATGTGTTATTTCATAGTTTTGATGTCTTCACTATTATTCTACAATGTAGAAAATAGTAACACATTCAGAAAAACCCTTTAATGAGTAAGTGTGTCCAAACCTTTGACTGGTACTGTATATATAAACTCCTAGTAATTTATTGGGTAAAACACCAACGTTTCCGAATCACTGTGCCTTCTTCAGACCCTGAAGAAGGCACAGTGAAGGCACAGTGATGCCGAAACGTTGGTGTTTTATCCAATAGATTACTGAGAATTTAAATATATGCAGAGTGCGCGGCTCTCTTTCTTTCTTTTTATAGCTTACAGCTTATTCACCGTTAGTCAGCACCTCTACACAAAATAACTTTCTCTGGGTGTTCGCCAGCTCATGCTTTTTACACATACTGCCACTTCATTGGTTTTGTTTCACTGAGTACTTGTGCAAATACAGAATTAAATGACTCACTATATTGACAAAGAGAAGCACTGTTTCACTACATTCCTGTATTAGAATATTAAGAGGTGACTGTGGGTGAACAAACAAGCCAGACCATGAACCAGAAAGTAACATTCATTGGTTAAGAAAATTCAAAGGTTCAAGAGGTAGCGCATCCATTTAAATTATTAAATAGGAAATCAATAGAGGTATTCAAATATGTGCAAATACAGGTATGCTACATGGAAATCAATTGCATGTAGCATATTAAGTAGCTTATCTCTACTGATGACCCACTTAAAAGCTGGCCTTCATCTTGTTGTAGCTACACTCTTAGAAATTAAATGGTTATTTGGCTGTCCCCATAGGAGAACACTTTGAAGAACCCTTTTTGGTTGCAGGTACAACCCTTTTAGGTTCCATGTAGAACCCTTTCTACAGAGGGTTCTACATGGAACCAAACGGGTTCTACCTGGAACCAAAAAGGGTCCTTCCTGGAACCAAAATGAGTTATCCTATGGGGATGTCGAACAATCCTTTTCTAAGAGTGTAACAATACCAAGTACACACACAGCAAGAGCCACTCCAAAATAGATACACTGCTGAGACATGAAGGTAGGTGAAGCTACAGGACCATGGCATAGGCCTACATAATCAGATCAGAGCATGATAGAAACCAAGCAAGAATCAACCTTATTTCGGAGGCTGCTATTGCACATGTATAAGCAGCTACAAATAAGTCAGAGGAGCAAGAGTCAGTCAGACAGACACAGAGCTTCCATCCCATCAGCAAGTTGGTCTACACTACAGCATGCCCCTCTTTATTTCATGCCCCCTAGACCCCCCTAGCCCACCTCGCTCAGCACAAACCCCCAGTGTGTTAGTGTGCCCCTATGCTCAGTCCAGCAGCTCACCAGCTCACTACCGAGAGGAATTATGTTAATGTATGGGCCTCTCTCTCTACTCAGCCCTTCACTGCTCACCGGACGGACTTGCCTTAGGGCCCTGCTGCTAGTTTTGACAGAGCATCCCCTGATACTTGGGATTAGTCCAGCTTGTTTGGCTTAAACTAGGAGGGGGATCTTAGGGTACTTTGAGTTTTTGGAGGCTCGGCTGGAGCCAGATGCCTCCTGCTTTCATCCCCAGCAGGATAGACCATGCTCTCCCCCAAGGCCTGCCTACAGCCATGGGCAGCAGCAGCAGCAGCACCACTAGCAGCACAGTCAGTGTCAGCATTGATACAGATACAGAACAGACACTCACACACAATCATGTACAACATCCAGTAACTAAATTGATACCACATTCACACACAATCATGTGCAGTACAGTATCCATGAAAAAAACCCACAGAAACAGCCATATAACAGAAACCCTATCCAAAGTATACGTGCACACACACATACACACACACAATTACATTACAACAACTCTGCTGTGATTTCCTCCTGTCAGTCACATTATTCATAACACAAGATTAAATATGTCCGACCATTCAAAATGAGGGGAACTTGTGTAGTGATCTAATTGTAACGCTCGTCAAGGCTCTGAGGGACGCCTTACATGAGGAAGTCCTTTTTTATGGCAACATTCCTGCTCTGCGTTAATGGAGGCGTTGGGCTGCTATCGCTTTGAGAAAGGCTTGAACTTCTCTATTAAAATGGCTGACCTGTGAACCTTGGTTCAAACAGCCGGTATGCACATTAACGTCACGTTCCATGCTTTAATTAACGTCTATAGAGGAGAAAGGGAATAAATAAGGTGAGCACAAGTGATCTCCCTTTCAGCAGCCGTCCCAAGCAGGAGATCACACTATACCACTCAGAAATGTCAGGCGGATTCAAGTAGAGTCAAGAAAGTCCTCCCATTATACTGCTCTTCTATTTCTAGGCAGAAACATACTGGTGCTTCACTAGCTCATTGATCTATGTGCAAAAAGGAGTGTGCAAAACAGATTTGAATCTGAGCAGTCCTTTTCTTTCAGTCTGTTATAATGGCATCAGACCAATGGGCCAACAAGCACCCGGTCTAAGCCCCTGCATCTCAGTGCAAGAGGCGACACTATAGTCCCTGGCTTTAATCAGGCTGTATCTCATCCAGCCTTGATTGGGAGTACCATAGGGCACAATTGGCCCAGTGTCGTCTGGGGTAGGCCATCCTTGTAAATAAGAATTAGTTCTTAACTGACTTGCAGTTAAAGTAAAAAAATACAAATAACATAAGAAAAGAGGAAGAAGGGAGGGACATACCTGGGATCACCATCAACTTCTTAGGGAGCGGCTCCCGAGGTGACGGTTTTGGAGAGTCTGGCGTGCCCAAAGTAAAATGCCTCCCACTCAGGCCCAGAAAATAGGATATGCACATAATTAGTACTATTGGATAGGAAACACTCTGAAGTTTCTAAGAGTGTTAAAATATTGTCTGTGAGTATAACAGAACGGATATAGCAGGCAAAAACCCGACGAATTTCTGTCTTGGAAAAAGTGTTTTTGACACAAACAGCTAAATATAGGAGTAAGATTGCAGTACCTATTGCTTCCACTGGATGTCAACAGTCTCTAGACAGTGTTTGATGATGTTAGAATGCTCTGGATGGTAATAGAAGAAGAATTTCGAACTGGTCACCAGATGTAAACAGAAGAGGATGCGCGTTCACGGGCTCGCGCGCTGTGGTTTTTTCCTTTCCTATCATCCAGTTTATAATCTGGTTGAAATATTATAGTAAATATACATAAAAGTGTTCCTAAGGATACATTATCAATGATGTTTGATTGTTCTTGGACAAGTGTATAGGTATAGGTTGAACCAGTTCTCTTCACGGTTCAATGGGCGAGTGGAAGCTGTGTTATATGAACATAATGCGCCAACCAAATGGAGATTTATGGATATAATAAATGACTTTTTCTAACAAAAGAACCATTGGATGTCTTCGTTGGACACTTGGGAAGCCCTCAGCAGAAGTTCTTCAAAAGGTAAGGGATTTGTTTTCGCTGTGAAATGTGTTTTGTGTGAACCGCGATGGTTTATGAATTTATGCTAATGGAAAAATATGTGAGGTGCTACCATCAAACAATCAAATGTAGTGCTTTCGACGAAAAGCCTTTTTGAAATCTGACAACACTGTGATATTGCCAAGAAGCAGAACTTTTGATGACTATGCAACACTTGTATATTGATGAATGTTTAATAATTCAACTTTTGGATTTAGAATTTGGCGCCTTGCATTTCACCGGGTAGTGTCATTTCACCGGGTAGCGCCCACCACTCCCTAAATAGTTAACCCTTCTATTGAAACATGGATGAAGCAACACATCACACTCCTATGCCTCAGTGTCAAAACGAGAGGAGAGGAGAGGAGGCATGTCTCTACTAGAGGGGCAGGTCACTGAGGCCCAGGGGTGATGTCAGCCTATTAAACTGATTTCACAGGTTCCCTTAACGAAGCCTCTGGCATGTTAACGGACAGGAAGCGTCCTATTTCACTCTGTTCTTCTCGTCCCCTTTAAGCTGAGTGCATGTGAGACTTATCGACAGCTCCTGGCAAACAGGCGTGAAGAAGGGCAGCTGATGGGGTAGCCCTCTCAGGACCCCACGGCGGCCTTGCCGAAAACACAGGTGGTATTCTACACCAGTCCTGAGCTCTTTAATACCCAGCAAATCTCCATTCTCCTTCCATCTCATCTCTTATTCTCTGCCCCCGTTCCAGAAAAGGGCAAGGGAAACCTGATCCTGAATGTTGAGCATTGGAGCACTGGGGTCTCGGTTTCTCTCTCACACCTTGCATGGAACAGCTACAGAGATCCTAACCCCCCTCTCTCTCTCTATCTCTCCCCCTCTCCTCTCCTCTCTATCTGCTGGGTCTTCTTCCGTCTCTCTGCTCTCTGCTGTTGCCAGACTGTTTCTTCAGTAGCGCTCCCTGCAGCATATGTGTTCCCTCTTCTTTCATCAAGGTAACTTTACTGCAGACAAATTAATTAATAATTGGCGCCGGAGGAGATGGCTGCCGTTTTACAGGCTCCTAACCAATTGTGCTATTGTGCGTTATTTGTAAGTTATTTTGTACATAATGTTTCTGCCACCGTCTTTTATGACTGAAAAGATCTTCTGGATATCAGAACAGCGATTACTCACCTTGTACTGGACAAAGATTTTTCCTTTAGGGATCAGTGGTGTGCTAGCACCCCAATCCCGACACTACCAGGTGAAATGCAAGGCGCCAAATTCAAAATCCAAAAGTAGAATTATTAAACATGCACCCATATACAAGTGTTTCATACTCATCAAAAGCTCTGTTTCTTGGCAATATCACAGCGTTGTCAGATTTCAAAAAGGCTTTACGGCGAAAGCAGCACATTTGATTGTTTGAGGGTAGCACCTCACATATTTTTGCCATTACCATGAATTCATTAGCCTTCACGGTTCACACATAACACATTTCACAGCGAAAACAAATCAATTACCTGTTGAAGAACTTCTGCTGAGGTCTTCCTAAGTGTCCAACGAAGACAATCGATGGTTCTTTTGTTGGAAAAAGTAATGTATTATTTCCATAAATCTCCGTTTGGTCCGCGCGCGTTATAATCAGAAACTACAGCCTCCAATCCTCCATTGAAACGTGACGAGAACTCGTTCAACTTAATCCAATAAACTTGTCCAAGAACAATCAAACATCATTTTAAATGTATCCTTAGGAACACTTTTACGTATATTTACTATAATAAATCAACCGGAATATAAACTGGGCTATAAGGACGGAAAAAAACACAGAGTGTGCCTTCTCGGGAGCGCGCGTTCCCTTCTGTTGACTTCTAAGGGGGACACTTCCTGTTTTCCTCTTCTTCTCTGCTCTAAAGCATCCAAAACAAAACTGAACACTGTCTCGAGACTGTTGACATCCAGAGGAAGCGATCGGTACTGCATTCATATGCCCTTATATGGACATTTTCATAAGGGAGGGGTTCCAAATGAGGCACTCTGTCAAAACCACTTTTTCCAGGACAGAAATTCCTCGGGGTTTCGCCTGCCATATCCGTTCTGTTTTATTCACAGACAAATGGTTAACACTTTTAGAAAATTCAGAGTGTTTCCTATCCAATGGTACCAAATATGTGCATATCCTATTTTCTGGGCCTGAATGGGAGGCATTTTACTTTGGGCACGCCAGGCTCTCCAAAATGGTCACCTCATGCGCTGCTCCCTAATAAGTTAAGGAAGCTTAAGAGGTTAATGAGTCGGACGCAAAGGATTTACTTCAGACAACGGACAAGGCCCAAATCCCTGTCACTTGCATGAAGAAGAGACAGAGATATAGGAGTCATAGGTCGGGGTGCCTTATAAGAATCCAATGGAGAGTCAGTAACCCGCCTCTACTATCAGTCCTATTAGCCAACGTGCAATCATTGGATAATAAACTGAATGAGCTCCGATCAAGATTATCCTACCAACGGGACATTAAAAACTGTAATATCTTACGTTTCACCGAGTCGTGGCTTAACGACAAAATGGATAACATGATAACAGCTGGCTGGGTTTTCCGTTCATCGGCAAGATAGAACAGCCGCCTCCGGTAAGACAAGGGTTGGCGGTCTGTGTCTATTTGTAAATAACAGCTGGTGCACAAAATCTAATATTAATGAAGTCTCAAGGTTTTGATAGCCTGAGGTAGAATATCTCATGATAAGCTGTAGACCACACTATTTATCAAGAGAGTTTTCATCTATATTTTTCGTAGCCATCTATTTACCACCACAAACCAATTCTGGCACTAAGTCCGCACTCAACGAGCTGTATAAGCAAACAAGAAAATGCTCATCCAGAGTCGGCACTCCTAGTGGCCAGGGACATTAATGCAGGGAAACTTAAATCTGCTTTACCTCATTCCTACCAGCATGTTACATGTACAACCAGAGGAAAAAAAACTCTAGGCCACCTTTATGCCACACACAGAGATGCATACAAAGCTCTCCCTCACCATCCATTTGGAAAATCTGACCATAACTCTATCCTCCTGATTATAAGCAAAAACTAAAGCAGGAAGTACCAGTGACTCACTCAATACGGAAGTGGTCAGATGATGCAGATGCTAAGCTACAGGACTGTTTTGCTAGTACAGACTGGATATGTTCCGGGATTCTTCCGATGGCATTGAGGAGTACACCACATCAGTCACTGGCTTCAACAATAAGTGCATTGAAGACGTTGTCCCCACAGTGACCGTACGTACATACCCCAACCAGAAGCCATGGATTATAGGCAACATCCGAACTGAGCTAAAGGGTAGAGCTGTCGCTTTCAAGGAGCTGGACTCTAACCCCGACGCTTATAAGAAATCCCGCTATGCCCCCCGACGAACCATCAAACAGGCAAAGCATCAATACAGGACTAAGATTGTCCCTACTACACTGGCTCCGACGCTCATCGGATGTGGCAAGGCTTGCAAACTATTGCAGACTAGAAAGGGAAGCACAGCAGCAAGCTGCCCAGTAACACGAGCCAACCAGATTACCTAAATCAGTTCTATGCCCGCTTCGAAGCAAGCAACATTGAAGCATGCATGAGAGCACCAGCTGTTCCAGATGACTGTGTGATCACGCTGTCCGCAGCCGATGTGAGTAAGACCTTTAAACAGGTCAACATTCTCAAGTCCACAGGGCCAAACGAATTACCAGGACATGTACTGCGAGCATGCGCTGACCAACTGGCAAGTGTCTTCACTGACATTTTCAACTTGTCCCTGACACAAATCTGTAATACCAACATGTTTCAAGCAGACCACCTTAGTCCCTGTGCCCAGGAACACCAAGGTAATCTGTCTAAATGACTACCGACCCGTAGCGTTCACGTCTGTAGCCATGAAGTGCTTTGAAAGGCTGGTCATGGCTCACATCAACACCATTATCCCAGAATCCCTAGACCCACTCCAGTTTGCATACCGCCCCAACAGATCCACAGATGACGCAATCTCTACTGCACTCCACACTGCCCTTTCCCATCTGGACAAAAGGAACACCTATGTGAGAATACTGTTCATTGTCTACAGATCAGCGTTCAACACCATAGTGCCCTCAAAGCTCATTATTAAGCTAAGAACCCTGGGACTAAACACCTCCCTCTGCAACTGTATCCTGGACATCCTGACGGGCCACCCCCCAGGTGGTAAGGGTAGGTAACAACACATCTGTCACGCTGGTCCTCAACACGCAGGTCCCTCAAGGGCGCGAGCTCAGTCCCCTCCTGTACTCCCTGTTCACCCATGACTACATGGCCAAGCACGACTTTGCCGACAACACAACAGTGGTAGACCTGATCACTGACAACAATGAGACACTCTATAGGGAGGACATCATAGACCTGGCAGTGTGGTGCCAGGATAACAACCTCTCCAAAATGTGATCAAGACAAAGGAGATGATCGTGGACTATAGGAAAAGGAGGGCCAAGCATGCCCCCATTTTCATCGATGGGGATGCAGTGGAGCAGGTTGAGAGCTTCAAGTTCATTGGTGTCCACATCACCAATGAACTTTCATGGTCAAAATACACCAAGACAGTCGTGAAGAGGGCACGACAGTGCCTATTCCCTCAGGAGACTGAAAAGATTTGTCATGGATCCTCAAAAGGTTCTACAGCTGCATCATCGAGATTATCCTGACTGGTTGCATCACTGCCTGGTATGGCAACTGCTCGGCCTCTGACCGCAAGGCACTACAGAGGGTAGTGCGTACGGCCCAATACATCACTGGGGCCAAGCTTCCTGCCATCCAGAATCTCTATACCAGGTGGTGTCAGAGGAAGGCCATAGAAATTGCCAAAGACTTCAGCCACCCTAGTCATAGACTGTACCGGAGCGCCAAGTCTATGTCCAAAAGGCTTCTTAACAGCTTCTACCTCAAAGTCATAAGACTCTTGAACAGCTAACCAAATCCAAATGGCTACCCGGACTATTTGCAGTGACCCCGCTGCTGCTACTCTCTGCTTATTATATATGCATAGTCACTTTACCTCTACCTACATGTACATATTACCTCAATTACCTCAACTAACCTGTGCCCCCACACATTGACTCTGTACCGGTAACCTCTGTATATAGCCTCGCTACTGTTATTTTATTGTTGCTCTTTAATTATTTGATATTTTTCTATGTTTTTCTTTTTTCATTTTTATTTGTATTTATTTATTGTTTACTTCATTTTATTTAGTAAATACTTTCTTAACACTTATTTCTTCTTAAAACTGCATTGTTGGTTATGGGCTTGTAAGTAAGTATTTCACTGTAAGGTCTACTACACCTGTTGTATTCAACGCATGTGACATATACAATTTGATTTGATTTGATTTGATAATTGTGAAATTATGACAAGGCATTGAGTCAACAAAGTCATGTCCACAAATTGTTAGTTGTGTATCACACCAGAAACTAATCTTGCTCACTGAGCTTTCAAGTGAAGTATCTCCCCTCCATCTTTACCTTGACAGTAGAGAAAGGTCTGTGATGGAACTTACCGCAGTACAATTAAGCAACAAGGCTCTCTGGGCTAATGGAAGTTCATCATCAACTTAACACAACTGACACTCAGAAAAACACTAGCTCTTTCCCAAACAGTATGATATGAGCATGATTATCCCACCCTAACAAAGCACAGCATCCAACACTGCTTAAAAGCCCTGTTTATTCATAGCACAGTTTGCTCTGTCTGTCATTTAGAGGTCAGTCATTTGAATAGTCCCCAGTACACACCACTGCCGTCCCTTTGCCTAACAGTTAAAACAGCCCACATCACATTGACTTCAAAAGAGCCAGTTTCAAATATTGCATTTCAAATACGACAAAAGTACTTCATAGCGATAGGTCTGACAGAATATGTAGCAGCTGTACAATATAAAGGATTCAAAGTGTAAATCAGACTGAGCTGTGTTTGTGTCAAATAGGAGAGGGAGAGGGAGAGAAGGGGGGGAGAGAGAGGGAGAGAGAAAGAGAGAGTGATAGTGAGCTGAGAGAAGAGCAAACAGGCTTTGTTTTAATTACGAGTGCGAAAAAGGCAGAGAAAAGAAGAAGATTCAGCTCGTTAGACCATCACTTTGGATCAAACACCATATTTACATATCAGATTAAACCCCTCACACAAACGAATGGTGAGATCTGAGCTGTGAAGGCCACACTAATGAGAGGGAGCCATCTTTCTTCTCACATTCAGAACATAGGAACACTGTGGCAAGAACAGCTTATCTTTAACTATTTGGGCAAACAATTGCTGAAGACATAATTCGTACAGAATCTGATATAGAATAGCTAGTTATAGCTTCATGAGAACTAATACATTACACAACGAAGGGAAGGCAAACCCCTTGTGGATTTGAAACGTTAAAAGAGAGTCGAAGGATTAAAGTTTAGACATTTACTGACTGTTTAGCAAGCCAGCCAATTAGAGGGCCTGTCAGGTCAGAGTGCATTATGGGAGGTGGTAGGAGTTTAGTAGCAGCACAAATACACTGTCAGGACTGGCTCCCGTTTCATCCTCTGTCTTTCTTCTCTCCCCTTTCTTCTCTCCATCTTTAGAAGGAGAAGTGCTAGCTTTGTGGCTCAAGGGATCCAAAAGGCCGGCCATCATTATTCCCTCCAAGATGCCAGTTTTAGTGCCTCGGCCCCCCTTCCTCCTCCCTCCTTCCCCTCCCTCCATCCCTCCACTCAGAGAGCTACACAAGCACACCAGTCGGAGGCAGACTACTGTATGGAACAAAGACTTCAGAGAATGAAAAAGACTAAGTCTTCTCTCTCAGACGTCATATGAGAGTGATAGTAGGAGACTAAAACATAGCCAGGCAGCGACAGACAAACAGTCCTGACTGATTACAGGAGTAGAGAGCAGCCAGCCTGCCTCAAGGGTTAAAACCACACCTCTGGCCTGGATCATCATAATATAACATATTACACATGTGTGTAATCACATGCTGCAACAAACGGCACTCTGAGTCAACATTTGACAGATAAAATAATGTAGCATCAGAAAGGATCAAAAAAGATATGCCCATTGTAATAACAATGGATGGTTTTATAACATGGCATGGATGGCAAACCACTACACACAAACACATTTTTGTTCTATATAGTGCCAAATAAGGATCCCTTTATTGCTGCTATATAAAACCTTTTTGTAAGCTTCTAAATTAACCAAAATGGAACCTTTACGGTGCTATAATAATAAATAATGAAGATTATAATAAAGAAACCTTTCCTAAGGTTCTATAAATAACCATTAATAAAAGGTTCCTCATACTTTAGCACCGAAAAAGGGATCCGCTATGGTTACAACCCTTGGGGCTACATAGAACAGTTTTCTATCAACTTTTTATGTTGAATGGTTATACAGTGCATTCGGAAAATATTCAGAACCCTTGACCTTTTCCACATTTTGTTTACGTTACAGCCTTATTCTAAAGTTGATTATATTATTATTTTTCCTCATCAATCTGCACACAATAGCCCATAATGACAAAGCAAAACAGGTTTTTAGACATTTTTGCAAATTTATAAACAAAATGTAAACGCAAATATCACATTTACATAAGTATTCAGACCCTTTACTCAGTACTTTGTTGAAGCACCTTTGGCAGCGATTACAGCCTCAAGTCTTCTTGGGTATGACGCTACAAGCTTGACACACCTGTATTTGGGGAGTTTCTCCCATTCTTCTCTGCAGATCCTCGCAAGCTCTGTCAGGTTGGATGGGGAGCGTCGCTGCACAGCTATTTTCAGGTCCCTTCAGAGATGTTCGATTGGGTTCAAGTCCGGGCTCTGGCTGGGCCACTCAAGGACATTCAGAGACTTGTCCTGAAGCCACTCCTGCGTTGTCTTGGCTGTGTGCTTAAGGTCATTGTCCTGTTGGAAGGAGAAGCTTCGCCCCAGTCTGAGGTCCTGAGCACTCTGGAGCAGGTTTTCATCAAGGGTCTCTCTGTACTTTGCTCCATTCATTGCTCAGTTTGGCCAGGCGACCAACTCTAGGAAGAGTCTTGGTGGTTCCAAACTTCTTCCATTTAAGAATATTGGAGGCCACTGTGTTCTTGGGGACCTTCAATACTGCAGAAATCTTTTAGTACCCTTCCCCAGATCTGTGCCTCGACACAATCCTGTATCTAAAAACCTGTTTTCATTTTTTCATTATGGGGTATTGTGTGTAGAATAGGGCCATAACGTAATAAAATGTGAAGGGGTCGGAATACTGTACTGTATAAAGCACCTTCCTTAATCTCAAAGGTTCTTTGTGGATCCTTTTGAAGAACCATACAGGGCTTTTTATTCTGGTTATGCATATTATGTTGTAATATTATGTTGTAATTTTTATTGTTTTAATTGACGAGTTGAATTAGATGTGCTAGCTCTGGAACAGCTGAGGAGAGAATTGAGAAACACTGATTTAGTCAACTGTTCTCAATTGACAGAAGGCCATACGTGTGTCTTTCACAAGGGGGCTTGGACAGTTTAGGCTTCTCAGGTAAGTATTAGGGAAAATGGTGCCATCTGTATCCCTTTTTTGGAGCCGGTAGAACCTGCGTGTGTTTACCCTGCCATGGGCCTCCTAGTATGGTACCCTCTGAGCTGGCTTGCGGCGTGGTTGTACAGTATGTCCCCATAGTATCTTATACCGAGTGACCGTCTGAAAGGGAACGCACAGTTCTGAATATAACTACTGTTCCCTGAAGGTGGGAACAAGGTATAACATATTTTGGCCCCATGCCGTCAGGGGGTTTGGGCTTGCTGAAGAGAAGTACTGAATTGAGAAATGGATGCGAGCCCCGGTATTATAGCCAGGAAGTGGAGGCTTCCGAGGGCGGGCTTGGCATCCATTGGCTCGTTGGGTGGGATTTCAATTATCTTCAGTTGAATAGGATTGGTCGTTGACTCCCCATAGTATGTTATACCTCGTTCCCTCCTTCAGGGAACAGTAGTTATATTCAGAACGGTATGTTTTCTTCCCAGGAGTAATGCAAGGCATTATCATTTTGATTTGAGGTAACAACAGGGCCTGGCCTATGTCAAAAAAAGTGTTTTAAAAATCACAAAGTGTTTCTTAGTTGTTAAGCCTATGTTGTGATTGTTTTGAATTGTTTTAGGGAAATAAAGATAGACATGGTTTTAAAACGGTATTGCTAATATTTAATTGAGCACAGAAATGTGTGGGCCGCTTAACTTCCTGTCCCGCTGCTCAATTTTCTCCATACCCAGGGTAAGTTGTGCCAAGAGACCACTATTTTTGGACAATTTATGTTTTCAAACCAGTAATGTTTACATGAATTCTGATTAATTCCAGGGATACACAACATCCTGAAATATATGTTGATATCTTTGTTAGAAAGAGTACTGTATTTGCTTTGATGGAGTGATGCTGAATATAGAAAACTGCTCAACTCACCCCACTCTCCCCTACTGACTGGATGACAGAGTCAGAGATCTGCACAGCGATGTCAGATATCAGCAATGCTAATGTCAGGCCAATGCCTGCCTGCATGTCTTCAGACTGAAACACTGCAGAGACAACCATTTAGACTTAAAAGAGACAAACAAAAAAGGAAGGAAGGCCTAAAAAGGAAAAAGGAAAGGAAATGAAAGAGGGGAGAGGAAGAAAGAATAAAGGGTGGGGGGTTGAAAGAGGAAGTCAATTATGCATTCTGAACCTGCCCGATGTAGTCCTCAGGGAACTGCCTCCGCACCTCAGGATCTGTAAATAATTGACAGATAATATTAATTGGCTTAGGATTAGTGAGCAAGCTGAGTATCACATATTAATATTTGATCAGAAGATGATAGGGACCCTGGCAGGGGATCCAAAGGGGCAGCTGAGGCTGTTTTGTTGATTAGGCCAGAGAAGGGAAGCGATGAAGCCAGCCCCCTCTCCTGTCCTCTACTCTGCTCCTCTGCTCTTCCCTGCTCCAAACACGCACAGACTGAGACACGGAGCCATGGTTTGATGCTCCTGTTAGCTCCGGGCTTCTGTCCTGCTCACTTTTTTACTGAAAAAAAAAGTGGAGGAAAGACAGGAAGCCTTTCAGAGTTCCCTTGATTGTTATTTTATTTGTGTCTATGTTCGGGCTTCAACCACCAGACGATGGTGTGATATCCAGAAATATTATAGTGAGAAAGCCTCCGTTCTCACTCCTGATGTAACAGAGGCAGCTTCATAACACAGAGGGAGGCACATCTAGACCAAGGAACGAACGCGGTGCGGTCAAAGCAACGCATCGAAGGCTCCACAACCACAACAACACGTTCACTCACACACAGTAATGCATACAGGTCTTCAAAACAAACAGGAAGAGTTTTACACACAGAACCCCGCTCGCAGACATGCACATGCAATTAAACTCAGGGAGGCTAATTAAAGTGTTGTGGGAAGCATGCACCCGGAGTGTGACAACATAATGAAAGATTGAAGAGGGGAGGAGAGACACGGGACCCCCTCTGAAAACAATGCCCCTCTCCTTCGCTCCCCTCTCCTCTCATATCCTCTCTCATCTACCATATGCTGCCATTTGTTTAGTCAAATCCCCTTTAAGCACTGCAGATCTATGGCTCTTAGGCAGAGCTTTGCTGTAGCTCAGATCACTCTCCATAGACACATCCCCAGCCCGTATTCCTCATGGCCTGTGTCACTGGGCCTGCTCTAATAGTTCCCCTGGGACCTCCTTTTTATTGCTTCTACACATCATTTGTCTGGCGATTACAGCCGGCCTCACCCAACCTGGAGAATAATCACAATATTTCAATTTGACGAAGGGGGGAGAAAAGAGGTTGGTTCTATACCTGCTGTGAGGAGTGCAGGAGCAAGATATGATGTGTGTCATCTAATGGCACGTATCATTCACACCCCATGATACAGTGAGTAAAGAACCAATGTTGGACATGGTAATGTGTTTCCACCGCAGGGACTGTATGGGTTTTACTATGTTTTGATGAGTCAAATAGCATTGATGCTTTATAGAGAATGCTATCAACATGCAGCTCTGGTTTATAGCAAACTGCTTCTAGAATTTAGCCCAGCTTAGCCCATTAAATGTAAAAAAAAATATTTAGCTAGGCAAGTCAGTTAAGAACAAATTCTTATTTAGAATGACAGCCTACTCCGGCCAAACCCAGACGACACTGGGCCAATTGTGCGCCGCCCTATGGGACTCCCAATCACAGCCGGATGTCATACAGCCTGGATTCAAACCAGGTACTATAGTGACACCTCTTGCACTGAGATGCAGTGCCTTAGACCGCTGATCCATTAAGTTCACAGCTAGCGCACAGGATTACATGTTCCATTCTTCACCACTCTGGCCCTGCTCTGCCTCTGTCCCATTACACAGCACCTACAACCAAACACAACACAGTCCTGTGTCAGTGTGAAGCGCTGGGTTTGAACCTGGGTCTCCTGTGCACCACAAGAATGTGTTGAGCAAAAACCTGCCAATAACTCAGGGAATAAAGAACATTGTAATTTGGAACAACAGATAGGTGGACAGATGTTATAAGCTATATCTACATGCTGCCACAGTGCCTTGCATCAAGTGCTGTGCCACACACAGTAGCTACTACTTTAGTGTCTATTGTTAACAAATGGACAAGTAAAGAACACAACCAACCCAGTAAACCAGGAACATTCCCAGAACATTAGCTAAGATTCCTACTAACTTCTAGCTAGCGTTTCATTTAACATTAGGATGATAATGTTTAACAAACATTTAAATCATGTTTTGTTCACCAAATATGTATTTCCAAGAAAATGTTGGGAATTAAATATCCTTGGAATGTTCTCCTAACATTCGGTAATATCTTGTCCACAACATCTGTAAAAACGACCACAGAACATTCTAGGTCCTCATTAGGTTGGCAGGGAATGTTATATCACAATCTTCTGGTAATGAACAGTAGATGTGCTTCTGAGGAAACATTATAGAAATGTTCTGCTAATGTTGATGGAAATGTTATACAAAAACACCCATAACAACAAGCAGGGAATATCCCTATAACGGTCTCACAAAGTTATAGTGTGACACTATGACATCTTGGTTGCAATAGCGTTCCCTGAACAAATTTCAGCAATACAATGTCGGAGCAGTAGAAGTTGTTCTAAAAACACATTCCTGGAATGTTCAGGTAACGTTAACGGAGATAATACTGCTAACACCTATAACAACAAACAACAAACATTCCTGTGAGACTCGTATAAAGTTATTCTGTAAGGTTATGACAGAGTGATCCAGAATGGTTCTAAAAACGTACTTCAATGATAATGGAAGTAGTTCTGAAGACTGCTAATGTTAATGTGTAATATAATATTATTATATGAAGTTGCCAAACTTTTAAATAAATGCCATTTCCATCTTCTTACATCGTTATATGTATATATTTTGTTATGGTATTGTCCAAACATAGATATAGCTTTAAAAAAAATATATGATCAAGTAGATTTAACCTGCGATGTGCTGTCTTCAAGGCCTATAGGCTACTTAGTCTGCTGCGCCACCAGGATCCTAATGTATTTAGTGGATTTTCCTTTGTACTGAAATCCTTAAATTATGATCCAAACTATGGCTATATGTCTTAGTACATATGCACATCTACGTTCACCTCAACACATCTTGCCAGGCAAAAAATGTTAAAGTTTGTAGGGAAAATAAAAGCCAAAATATCCTAACTTTACAGTATGTAAATAAGATTGGTAGAGTAAGAAATAATAGAGAATACTTATTTTTCTAGATTTAGTTATCCTCTCTTTTGCAAAGACAAAGACAACAACCGGGAAGTCAGAGTAAACGTGTGAACAAATTTATATTTGTGTTAGTCCCATCCGGTTCATTCCAGAGCTAAGCACTCCAAGGCTTTCAGGTTCAATCCCTGCTTGCGACTTTAATCTGAATACAGTCTTTGTACAATATATGTCATGTGATTCCAAATACTTACCCCATGTGTTTCTTCATGGATTGTTGTACACCTCTTTACTTGATCATTCTGGGAACATAATAATAACATTTAAAGAACATTGAGGAAATGTTTTGTGCATCCTAATACAAACATTTTAAGAACTGGACAGATGTGTTATGGGAACCTATCTCTTGTCAGATGTACATAATGTTCCCACAACCTAAAGACATGTTTTAGGAACTTTTAAAGGACATAAAGAAATGTTTGCAGCATCAGGCAAATGTTTTTCGACCTAATAGAAACATTGTAATCATCAGCACAACTGGACAGTGTTTGTGTTCTGGGAACATAGACACTGAGTGGACAAAACATTAAGAACACCTGAACACCTAGACTGACCAGGTTAATCCAGGAGAAAGCTAGGATCCCTTTTTGATGGCACTTGTTAAGTCCACTTCAATCAGTGAGATTAAGGGGAGGACACAGGTTAAAGAAGGATTTTTTTAGCCTTGAGACAATTGAGACATGGATCGTGTATGTGTGCCATTCAGAGGGTGAATGGGCAAGACAAAATATTTAAGTTCCTTTGAATGGGGTAAGGTAGTAGGTGCCAGGCGGACCGGTTTTTGTCAAGAACTGAAACGCTGCTGGGTTTTTCATGCGCAACAGTTTCTTGTGTGTATCAAGAATGATCCATCACCCAAAGAACATCCAGCCAATTTGACACAACTGTGGGAGGCAATGGAGGCAACATGGGCCAGCATCCCTGTGGAACGCTTGTAGAGTCCATGCACCAATGAATTGAGGCTGTTCTGAGGGCAATATTAGGAAGGTGTTCTCAATGTTTTGTACACTCAGTGTATTTTGTGATGTCCCCACAATGTTACCACTAGACTGTTCCCATAAACTAATGAAACATTCTGTAAACCTTTACAGAAAATATTAAATGTGTTCTGGGAATGTTCTTGTAATGTTAGGTGAATGTTTTATACAAACATTGCATAATCATTAACACAACTGGACTACATTTGCCAAACTTTCACAGAACCAATTTTGGCTTGCTGGGAATCCAAGGACAATAAAAGCCAGTGAGGTGTACTTTGGAATTGGCGATGGACTTCATAATCCCATTGCTCCATTTCATGGAGTTTAAACCGAGCTCACCAATAAAGCCAGTCTTACAACTTAATCCTAGCATCCGCCCCTCTCCATCTTCCAGTTGATAGGATCGGAACCAGTCTGGAGATTAGCTGCATGGGGACAGACAGACAGGCTGACAGACAGGCAGACAGACAGGCAGACGCTCGTATAGGAACCTTTATAGCTGGAGGCGTTTTATTTGGAGTGCCATGGGTTATTTAAGGGCATGTTGACTTTCTCACCATCTCAAAATGTAAATTTTATTCCCTTCTTACAATCTTACAATTCCAAAACACAATTGTTGAGACAAAAACCCTGACCATTCCTGTCCAGTCATTATCTCTATGTCACTAAGAGGGCAGGACGTTTGAGAAAATACACAGTCAGGGCGTCTCACATTATTACAGTATCTCTCTATATGTGTTAACAAAGGTCCTGATTAAAGCTGAGCCTTTTCTCTTAGAAAAATGCCTTTACAGTTCTCATTTCATTTATACAGCCATCTATAAAGTCATGCATCATTACAATTCAGTCTTGGTTCAGCTACTGAGAAGTCTAAGGGGAAAAAAGCTAAATGCTTAAAAAATCAACCATTCCTGTAAAATATGTAATTACAACTCATTAAATGACCGTCTAGAAAATATCAGCATTACCTTCTGGTAGTGAGTCCGTGACCAACAGACAGACAGACCTGGGATCTGTCAAATCAGAGAACAGGACTTTATATCTCTCTTCTTCCAGCCTGCAGAGCGGAAGTCAGTGAGTTAGTGTGTCTTCAGTAAGCCGCTGGCCGCAGGGAGGGATAGAGGAATCTCCCAGTGATCCACTGCTATCCTTTGAGCCCCTGGATGACCTGGGCCACAGTGTGGACTCCACAGATGAAGACAAGAGAGGCTTGCTGACACTGACAATCCATCACTGTCTGTACACCCACGGTCTACACATGGTTCAAATACACAGCTAGGGCACGCATGCACGCGCAAACACAAACACACACTCACTCACTAACTCAGTCACCCACACCCGCACACACACACACACACACACACACACACACACACACACACACACACACACACACACACACACACACACACACACACACACACAGACACACACACACACACACACACACACACACACACACACACACACAGGGACACACAGGGACACACAAGGACACACACAAGGACACACACACACAGATTCATGCTCACACACACACATGCACACACACACAACCAGACACGGATGTAGCACTTTCATACCCATCATGAAAGAAATCAACCCTGTGACTTGGCAATAGATAAATCTATGCTGCAACAAATTAACATGGACAAAATATCTGAATCTACATAAATATAAATGATATCTGTGGTTCTAAAGGATGAGTTAAGCAGTACAGTCGGGAGCCCATGTTAAATCTCATTAGACAGAGCAATACCCAGAGCAAATTAAAGCATTAGCCTCTGACATGTTTAAAGGAACACTTTAAGATCACTTCCTATTAAGGCTTGCCAGAAACAGGCCTTTGAAATGGAGCCCTCAACTCCTAGCTGAGCAGTGTTGCAGACATCTGCCATACCCAAGCCAAACACACACACACACAAGCACACACAAACGCATGCACGTACGTACGCACACACACACACACTCACACACACACACACACACACACACACACACACACACACACACACACACACACACACACACACACACACACACACACACACACACACACACACACACGTAATGGTAGGGCAGTGTTGTTCCTCTGATGGAACACAGCTTACTACATAACATTCTCTATGGGTTGTACAGGCAGAGACACATTCACAAAGAACCCCTGGGAATCAGGTACTATCTTAATTCTGAGAGCTGAAAAACATCAATTTCTAGTTAGAAGAAACAAACATAATTAACTCAGAAAAATCCCTTTGCAATCTTTGTGCATTCACTCTCGCTATACCAGTCAGACAAGTGGTAAGACAAGTACAATCCGACAGTGTAATTGCCAAAGGAGAACTGTCTCTGTGTACTATTCGCCATGCTGACATGACTTGCTCTAACAGTTTATGTTTATAATGATCAAGAATAAAATAGCAGATTGTAGCTTTTCAGGTAGAATTGCTCCTTTAGATTCAAGATTCAATGGAAAGACTTGATTATCATCTCCTCCTGTCTGATGGGGTTGAAAGTGATTGAATAGAGTATTCAGGGGCAGGAATAGATACATTCAGAAGAGTGAGCGACCGAGGCATGCTTGCTGACTGTGTTATCCGAGAGAGCTAGTTGTGCCAGTCCTGGTCAGATTCAGAATCACACAGATTCGCATTCCACTCTAACGGGATGTCGCCCCAAGTCCTCTGGCCGGAGGAGATTAGTACTGCTGCTGAATGTTAACTCTTTCAGTTCAAACCCATCGCTCCTCTCATACCCCTCTTAGGCTAGTGGCAATGCTTCCACATATTTTACCAGAGGTTGAACACAACACAACCATGTTGTTTCACATCTCTAATGTCTCCCATTTATGAAAAGGATGGTTGTGTAGAAATATTTTACTGCAAAAGTGGTTCAATTGATAGATATTGTGACACACCCCCTAAACTCAAAAAGTGCAGAATAATGCCTGGCTGGAGGGGGCATGGACCATATAAACTTGCAAAAATGTGGAATACAGGTAGTCAATTTTCTGCCATACATACACAAACACACAGCATTAGGATATCGTATTAATGGATCTAGGAAATATAGACTTCTAAACACAAAGATACAATAGGCCAGGGTTCCCCAATTGGTGGCCCTAGGGACAAATTCGGCCCGCGGCTGATTTTATTTGCCCCCCATGTTTTCTGAGCAAATTATTGTATTTTTTTTATATAATTTTTGTTGTTGGACATAGACTGTAAAATCACAAGGAAATCAGCTCAAAGTTATTTTGATGTAGGAAATATTTTACCAAGTATTCCCACGCATAAATAGAGAGGCATATGTGATCGTATCCCAATGTAATCAAGGTTTGAAATAATTATGTTTTTGTCAAATACTACTGTATATCTGTTTTAGATTCTTGCGGACAGTTTACAGTCTACAAATCATTTATAACTATGTTCCGGCCCCCCAACCATCCACAAAAGGAAAAATAGGGCCACGGCTGAATGTAATTGGGGATCCCTGCAACAGGTGGATAGATCAACAATAAAGATTTATGATGAACGTAAGCTTCACTTTTTGGTATCTGATTAATAGACAAATTTCCATGTAAAATTTGCTCTCATTCAGTGCTGTATGGTCCTGCCTGACAAAAAATACATACAGTTACACGTATATTTTGATGTTGTGGCTATTGTAAATTACTCTGAGGAAAACAAGTGGGCTCAGACATCGTAATTCAGTGTTTTTGGGTCCAAGGTTCCTTGAAAGATTTTGTATCTTTAGCCCCTGCTCTTACAATTTAGCCAGGGGGGCACCACAAATTATCGTTGGGGCCACCCTGAATTTTGCCTCAAATCCAATATAGCGTCCAAAATCTAATATGGCTGCAAAATAACATTTGATCGAGGTAAAATGTGAAATTTGCAGGTATTTTTTCTGATTTTTTTCTGAACCATCATGCCCATATAGACTGTTTTGGTGTAAAATAAATGTTATTCTGAATCCAATATGGCCAACATAATTACACTCAAACACATTCGCAAGCATATAAATTGCCCTGTTTAATTTTGTGTTATACGTCTCTTGGTATAACTAGGACTATGAGTGGCACTGCCATGCCTCCGTTGTGTTTGAATAGCTGAAGCCAACTAGCTTTTCAATGTGTATTCATATTTTCGTAACACAAGCGCATAGTAGCGTTACCAAGTTACAGGAAAGCAACCTATACTACAACAGTCAACTACTCTAGCATATATGTACAGCTCTAACCTTTTCCCCAAGTGTGTAAAGTTGATTCAAAGTCTGAGGTGACCAAAACATGAATGTGTCCAAACAGGGTGAGGAGACAAAGTAGCCAGTCGTGGTTGTAGTTCTGGGGCCTACTAGAGCTGTGCGATATGGGGGAAAAAATCCATATTGCGATAAATAGCCTGAATTGATGCGATACCAATAAATAGAATGATAAGTTAATAACATTAATGTAGACCACAGTTGTTTTTATTATCCTTTAAACTACCGCTACTAGTTTAATGGTTGTAGCTATCAATTGTCCCATTAACAATCACCCATATTAGCAAACTTATTTCATTTCAAACTTCACATTTATCTAGTAAAGGCTACTTATTGCAATGAACGATATCACCAAAATGCCTGCGTTGAGTGATCGGTATGGTTGGTGTCAATCATTTTCCGTTTATCATCCCAGCTCTAGCCCTGAGCAGGTTGCACAGGAACTGGTCATGCTGGGTAAGCTGCAGCGACAAGGGCAGTATCCTTCCTGTATGTCCGGCATGGTATTCAGGGCTGTGTGGTGACCAGTTTCCATTTCTACAATACAGGCAGTGGCGACCCGTCATTCAGTTTTGAGCCCCACATATTTTGTAAAAATCCTTTAATCCTTGTCATATGAAGAGAAATAATGAAGAGAAATTATAGATAAAACGAATCAGTGCTCATTGACCATTGGACCTAAACATCACACAACAAGTTGGAAATCACAAATTCAACAATGAGTTGTTTGGAAGGAATCGGTGACAGCATTGCAACTGGGAAGTCAGACTGGGAAAATAAGTTTTGAGCGGTCCTCCAACTCGGAATTGTAAATCTTTTTCTTTGACGACAACATTTGACAACGAAGGACACAACAAGGTGAGTCCAAAAATGTATTATATGCTAATGCAGAAATGATGTAATATGCCAGGGAGATATGGTCAGCCATATCAGCTACAGTAGGTTTTTTTAAAAGGCAGTGAATGAGGCTGAATGAATTGTTTCGCTGCCAGACAAGGCTCCGCTGGTAAGGATTCACTCCATGGTGCTGAAATGAAATCTCTACTGTTGGGACAGCTTTATGTAGGCCCTAACAGCTTGTGGGCACCGCTTGTCGCCGTTATAGTGCAATTAATGTATTGTTTATTGTTGTGTTGTTTAGTGGCTTTGCTGGCATGCATCTAGAAAATATTTGGGTGAGTTTGCCCCACCAAGATTGACATGCTAAAATCGCCACTGAAAACAGGCAAACAGAAGATGCAGCTTGCATGCCAACGAGACCATTGTCTAACTGAAATGTTATCTCAGCCTGAATGATGCTGGGGATACTCCAGTAGTGGAATGGTTGGTTGTCTGGTTGTGAAGGAGTGTCTGTGAAAGCGCTGTCACAAAAAAGACCTGCCCTTAGATCTGTCCAACATCTAATTGAGCTGTGGTCACATCCTACATATTCCTTTGGAAGTCGGGTAGGATGATTAGTTGGCCAATATTTACCGTGGGTATTTGACTGTCAATATGGTCTGGGGTAGGCCCAGCAGAAGATAAGGATATTGACAGAACCTACAAGGGTGACCTCAGGTTACCTAGCGGTTGCTTGAGTGTAGGTCATAGACCACGACTGTGTTGGTTATGTTGGTTATGACGAACGAAGAACAGCTCCACACACATGTACATTTGAAGATGATCACTGGGCTTTGATGGACAGTAAAGGGGTTGCAGAGGAGGTGGAGCTATTCAAGCATGGTGCACAAAAAACACTATTTGACAGTCAATCCCCAGCCACCATACATGACTACATACAGAATCTTCGTTTAAGTTTGACCATCCTAAGGGGCCTCTTGTTTGCCATAGACGGCATATGTCCTTAAAGGGATGTAGGGATTACTGCACTGTTTCCCAGACCAATACATGGGTCACCACAGCATTAGAGCTTATTCTTCAGTCCAGTTCAGGTGTCACATGGGTGGCAGCAAAACAGGTACATATGAGGGCAAAGCACGCCAACACTTTCCAGATGGCATGTTGGCTGTTGAATGGCCTACTAACATGTAGCAGTCCAGTTCCATGGTGTCTCTGTCTGTAGTAACTGCCTGAGGGGGTACTGATGGTGGAGTGGGCCTTTCAAGGAGAGGTCTGGGAGATTCAGGATGGCATTGACATTGGAGAGGTGTGTTGGTTCAATGTGGTGAACACCTGCCTTATGAGCTTGTCATCATACAGCATGTGGTTGCATCCTCCCCACACACCATGATGTCACCAAGTCAATGTGTACGGCAACTCCAGGGCAGACTGGGAGATTCAGGATGGCATTGACATTGGAGAGGTGCAATTCCAATCATATGTGAAGGCCCACTAAGTTGATGGCGTTATTGTCAAGGAGTGTCAGGTTGTGTTGGTTCGTTGTAGTGAACACTTGCCTTATGCACTTGTCATCATGTGTGGTTACATCCACCCCATACACCATAATGTCACCAAGTAATCAACTCCAGGGCGGATAGCCAGGATGGGTTATACCCCTACCCCTCAGGTAGGGGTAGAAAAACTAAAGCCCTTTTTGAAGATTAGCCACTAGTCTATACTGTATGTTCTGTTCCACCCTTTCTCTCACTCACTTCCCTCCTCACTCAGCCACCTGTCCTCTCTCACCTCATTTTAGTCCTCAAATTGTAATCTATCACTCCCTCCACTCCACCATGACACTCTCCCCATCTATCCCTTTCCTCGTCTGGTCTCAACTGGTCACACTGCTCTCTCGCCCCCCTCTCCCTTCTTCACAGTGCTACTCTGTAGAGTAGATAGACGATGATAGACACCATGTCTATCATTCTGTTGTGTCCCCCTCTACCCTTACTTTCTCGGATGCCCCCACCACCCTTCAACCTCCCCTTACACTACTTCTGTACCCCCATGTCTTAGATCTCGCCATGTTCTTAAAACCGGGAGTCTCACCACTCCCCCTCCCTGGCGTTGTCCTCTCTCCATGTTGCAGGCCTGCTTCTGCTGCTGACCATTGAAAGGTGCTGCATGGTCAATCTGACGTCTGCATTGGCCGTGCAGCATTTACATGATACAGCCTCTGCAGAAGTCAGGGCATTCATACTTGTTGCGCTTCGCCGAGCAGCACAGAGCTGTTGTCGAGGAAGTGAGTTTATGTTTATACAGGACCTCCCGCCCTCACCTACTGTCAACCAATCATGTCAACACGAAGCTATACGGAGGACTCCGCATTGTTACAACATTTGAGAGGCGCACGCCAATGCGGTTCCGAGCTCAATTTGGCCTCTGTGTGCCTCTGGAGGCTTCGCAATTGTGTCACACCATCCACATGGCGCCTCCGACCACATTTACAGATCAAGCATAAATTGGCTCTTACAGGCTTGAACCCTGACTGTCCAGGAATTAACCACATCCTCTGTGGCTGCAGTAAAACACAACCAGAATTTGGCTGGCAAGTCGAGCAGCAGCCCTTCACTTAACTCACACAGCAGCATTACAGTACTACTACTACACTGTTCCAACACAGCCAGGGAAAGTTCTGCTGCGTCCTTGAGGTCCAACTTTACACCTTCAAACGAAGGGAAAAGTCACACTAATTGATGGTGGATCTGATTAAAATGAGCAGTTATAATGAGAATGGGACTAGAAAGAGTCCGAGCTGATCTGTGTTCTACGTTACACTTCTAACCTTTCAGTCGGAGGGCGAACCACTTTGATGTTCCCCACTCTTTTCATCAGCACCGTTTTGGTTATGAAAAAACGATTTCAAGTACAAAGGGGAAGCCCACATTCGTAATTTGTCTCCTCTTCAGGAACAAATGGTCATCAGAAAACCGTTTTTACCTTGATGTAAAAAAATAGCAATCTAAACTAAAACTGCAAATGAAAGGTGGTAGAGAGGTGATAGAGGGAGAGAGAAAGAGAGAGAGGGAGAGAGAGAGAGAGAGAGAGAGAGAGAGAGAGAGAGAGAGAGAGAGAGAGAGAGAGAGAGAGGGGGTACTGGCAATAGACGGGGCAAGGACACAGAGATACTCTGCCTGGAGTCTAAACCTATGCTAACCTCACTGTGATCACACCCTCCATAGGCTCACAGTCTCTCTCCTTGTTAGAGGGAGACAGTGGGGACTGGAGACGGGGAGTGGGGAGGTGGGGGGAGGTGGAAATAAAGGTTGAAATCCTTGACTGTGAAAACTGGCGTAGTGGGGAACATATGCAGAGCCTGTTTGCCTAATAACCTGAGTCTTGTAAAATGTGAATGTGAAGTCCTCTGGAGCATATAATTTAACACCCCTGTGCCAGGGGAGATGGGTGAGAATTGATGTGAGTACACCTTGACAAAGGCTATTCTCCTGCTTTCACACCAGCAGAGCAGTGCCATTTAGGGGGCTGCCGCTAAGGCTGGGCTGGCACAGCAACCATCCTGTACGAGTCAACTCCACACACACACACATTCACATTTATACTCTGCGACCCACCAAAACCACTCTTACGCACCCTCATCATACATAGCCTCACTCAACAGACCGACACAATAACTAATTTAGCTATCCAGCCTATATAGCGCCCAATAGTACTTCAGTGCACTTTTCTATTTTTTTACCTAGAGCAAACCTTTAGAATGCACTTTACCTTTATGTCAGTGGATATGGACTAAAACAGTGTTAAGGACTATAAGGCATCTTCAATCATGTGGTCTATATGTTCTATCAGACACATCACAATGCCGTCTCAGTCTCACGTCATTCAACCAGTTCTGTTATGGAGTTTTTGGGAAACCTGCGGTCGGCCAATGGAATGAAAAACAAGAGGGCTGATTTATTTTGTCCCCTACCCTCCTTTCTCTCCCCACCGTCCTCTCCTTGAAGGAGCACCAGGCCCTGTCCAGCATCTGCTAGGCGGATTAGCTGCAGAATACAGAGACTGCATTTTGTCCTCAAGAGGCTTTACTGTACGGTTCACCACTAGTTCTCTTTCCTTCCTTTCTCCCTCTTAATGTACCGCTTCATTGAAAAGAGGCTAAATCTTTGTTAACAGGGGAACTATGAACTCACAGGGAGTTAATCAGAGTCAGTGCCAGGCTGGGGAATTTACATGTGAATTAGCTGCGGCTGTATACCAGGCTTCTTTATGTCATTCACTCCACACAGCGCCTCAGGCTGTTGGCCTCAAATACTTCCTGCTTCCATACAGGTATATATATGCTACCCTGCAAACGCAAGGCCAGTTTACTCACAGGATAAACCAAAATCTTCCAATATGATTTGATTACCCTGTGATCTCTGCAAGCATAATTGCTTTCATAAGGGTTCTGCATCAGCATTAGGAATGACTGGACTGTCAAATAGCAAGTGCATTATGAATGACAGCACTGCTATAAGGCTGCAGTGATTAAAGAAAACAAGTGTATTAACCTAACCGTTTAGACATTATACCCCCTGCAGTGGTGGTATGCATTTGTGAAGCCAGGATCTGGTAATGACCTTCCTGGAGGACTTGCTTGTTCTACAATTTAGTAAGGAGAAGAGTTACATGGCGGGGGTGGGGGAAAGGGTTAAGACAGAAAGTAAAGCTGAAGTGGAAATGTAGACTTAGTGGGATTTACCCATTTGAGAAAAGACCTTTTCATTTGTTTTGTTGGTTTATCCTCTAAACCTCTCTCACCCCCCTGCCTAAAAGCTTTTGACATCTTCATCTCATTCACAGTGGGCAGGCTTTGTTTGCTCTGCTTGGAAAAGCGGATTGGGCTTCGCCGTCCCCGCTCTGTGGCACAAGCGGAGGACTTTGCCATGGCAAAGGGGACTTTCTCCTTTCTCCTCCCCCCTCCTTTTCCGCATGACCACAATATGGTCATTGTCTGGCAGTGAATAATGTGGCCACTCGGGCAGCAAAGGTTGCTCCTCTGGGTTTGACTGTGAACCAGCTCTTTTCTTCACCGTGAATGGACTCTAATCCATGTAAATATAGGACTCTGAGTACAGCTTTACCGCAGAGGGGAGAGGGAGGTAGGGAGAGGGGGAATGGAGGGGAGGGTCAGCAATTTAACCTTTGACCCAACAACAAATAAGAGGCACGTAAGTTCTCGAATTGCTTTCCAAAGAAGGGCTCCCGTGTTGGATTGGGGTTCTTTTGTGTCACCACTGTTTGGGTCTGACTAACGGGGCTGTGTTGGAAGCTGTGACGGGAGCATGGAGTACGGTAGGAGCAGTGGACGCACTCATGATACTCACTGAATATTATTAGTTATTATTCACAAGATATGGAGACAAGAAAGTCACCAAATCGACCACTCTGTTTGGTGCTTGTTTTCATGATGTCACTATTAATGTATTCACTATGTGGATGAGCTGTATGTCCGCAGCGTACTGCATGTTGTTGTCTTCAATCTAATGCAAAAGCCCATTGAACATAAGCCATGATGCATGTTAGGCTATATACACTAGATGGCCAAATGTATGTGGACACCTGCTCGTCGAACATCTCATTCCAAAATCCTGGGCATTAATATGGAGTTGGTCCTCCCTTTGCTGCTATAACAGCCTCCACTCTTCTGGGACGGCTTTCCACCAGATGTTGGAACATTACTTCGGGGACTTGATTCCATTCAGCCACAAGAGCAATAGTGAGGTCGGGCATTGATGTTGGGTGATTAGGCCTGGCTCGCTATCGGCGTTTCAATTCATCCCAAAGGTTCTGTGCCGGCCAGTCAAGTTCTTCCACACCGATCTCGACAAACCATTTCTGTGTGGACCTCGCTTTGTGCACGGGGGAATTGTCAAGCTGAAGCAGGAAAGGGCCTTCCCCCAAACTATTGCCACAAAGTTGGAAGCGCAGAATCATCTAGAATGTCATTATATGCTGTAGCATTAAGATTTCCCTTCACACGGAACTAAGAGGCCTAGCCCGAACCATGAAAAACAGCCCCAGACCATTATTCCTCCTCCACCAAACTTTACAGTTGCCACTATGCATTTGGGGCAGGCAGCGTTCTCTTGGCATACGCCAAACCCAGTTTTGTCTGTCGGACTGCCAGATGGTGAAGAGTGATTCATCACTCCAGAGAGATGGGGAGAGCGTTTTCACTGCTCCAGAGTCCAATGGCCGCAAGCTTTACACCACTCCAGCCGCTGCTTGGCATTGCGCATGGTGATCTTAGGTTTGTGTGCAGTTCCTCGGCCATAGAAACCCATTTTATGAAGCTCAGTTATTGTGCTGAAGTTGCTTCCTGAGGCAGTTTGGAACTCTGTAGTGAGTGTTGCAACCGAGGACAGACAATTTTTACGCACGTTTCAGCACTCGCCGGTCCCGTTCTGTGAGCTTGTGTGCCCTACCACTTTGTGTCTGAGCCGTTGTTGCTCCTAGACGTTTCCACTTCACAATAACAGCACTTACAGTTGACCTGGTCCAGCTCTAGCAGGACAGAAATTTGACGAACTGACTTGTTGGACATGTGGCATCCTACGGCGGTGCCACATTGAAAGTCACTGAGCTCTTCAGTACGGCCATTCTACTGCCTGTGTTTGTCTATGGAGATTGCACTAATTCACTAATTTGAAGGGGTGTTCGCATACATTTGTATATATAGTGTATGTAAAACTCCCATGGATGCTCAAAGATCCAGTACAGGACTATGTCTGAGCTCAAACAGCCTAGCCTTTGGTCAGGGTGCTACCAGTGGAAGTCTTTTTAACTTCCTCCCATTTTTGAGAGATTATTTAATGCCTCTTTAAACACAGGACCTTAAAGAGAGCCAGAGCCATGCTCTGGAGGCATTGCAAGAGCACAACATCTTATAATGATTGAAACAACACCCGTCTCTATCTCTCTCTGTTACATAGTTAAGCCTGTTTGTCATCAGTCCATTTCAAGTAACACTGTATGTCTGTCTGTCTACCCTGCATTTGTTAGCGCCAGTAATAAAAGTGCAAACAGAAATCCCTCTGATGTTGAAATGGGTCATTAACAGAAAGGGACAGAACAACCGTGCACATCCCCTCAGAATATGCCGATTTGGCTCTCGCCTTCTGTAAGAAGGGGGCGACTCAATTACCACCTCATCGACGGGGGGACTGTGCGATAAATCTCCAGGTAGACACTGCACTTCCCAGGAGTCACGTGTATCCCCTGTCGCAAGCGGAGACAGCGGCTATGGAGACATATATCTCTGAATCCCTGCGCCAGGGGTACATTCGGTCCTCCATTTCACCCGTCTCCTCGAGTTTCTTTTTTGTGAAAAAGAAGAATGGAGGTTTGCGCCCGTCCATTGACTATCGAGGTCTTAATCAAATCACGGTGAGGTACAGTTACCCACTACCTCTCATCGCTACCGCGACAGAGTCCATGCACGGGGCGCGCTTTTTCACAAAATTGGATCTCAGGAGTGCGAACAATCTGGTGCGTATCCGGGAGGGAGACGAGTGGAAGACTGTGTTTAGTACCACCTTAGGCCACTATGAGTACCTGGTCATGCCGTACGGGTTGATGAATGCTCCATCAGTCTTCCAATCCTTCGTAGACGAGATTTTCAGGGACCTGCACGGGCAGGGTGTAGTGGTGTATATCGAGGACATTTTGATATACTCTGCTACACCCGCCGAGCATGTGTCTCTGGTGCGTAAGGTGCTGGGCAGACTGTTGGAGCATGACCTGTATGTAAAGGCGGAGAAATGCCTGTTCTTTCAGCAGTCCATCTCCTTTCTAGGGTATCGCATTTCCACATCAGGGGTGGAGAAGGAGAGTGACCGCATTTCAGCCGTGCGTAATTGGCCGACTCCTACCACGGTAAAGGAGGCGCAGCGGTTTTTAGGGTTTGCCAATTACTACCGGAGATTTATCCGGGGTTTTGGCCAGGTGGCTGCTCCCATTACCTCACTGCTGAAGGGGGGTCCTGTGCGTCTGCAGTGGTCAGTTGAGGCGGACAGTGCTAGCCCATCCGGATCCCTCTTTGGCGTTCGTAGTGGAGGTGGACGCGTCCGAGGCTGGGATAGGAGCCGTGCTCTCTCAGCGCTCGGGCACGCCACTGAAGCTCCGCCCCTGTGCGTTCTTCTCTAAGAAGCTCAGCCCAGCGGAGCGGAACTATGATGTTGGGGACCGGGAGTTGTTGGCTGTGGATAAGGTTTGAGGGCGTGGAGACATTGGCTTGAGGGGGCTAAACACCCTTTTCTCATCTGGACTGACCACCGCAACCTGGAGTACATCCGGGCAGCGAGGAGTCTGAATCCTCGTTAGGCAATGTGGGCCATGTTCTTTACCCGTTTTGTGTTTACCCTGTCCTACAGACCAGGTTCCCAGAATAGGAAGGCAGACGCACTGTCCCGACTGTACGACACAGAGGAGCGGCCCATGGATCAGACTCCCATATTCCCGGCCTCCTGTCTGGTAGCACCGGTCGTGTGGGAGCTGGACGCGGATATTGAGCAGGCATTGCGCACTGAGTCCGCTCCCCTCCAGTGTCCGGTCGGGCGTCAGTACATTCCGCTTGCTGTCCGTGACTGGTTGATCTCGTGGGTCCACCCGTCACCCTCCTCTGGTCATCCGGGGATCGGTCGTGCGGTGCGTGGTCTTATTGGGAAGTACTGGTGGCCCACCTTGGCAAAGGACGTGAGGGTTTATGTTTCCTCCTGCTCGGTGTGCGCCCAGTGTAAGGCTCTTCTAACGGATCTTCGGTGGATTTTCTAACGGATCTTCCACTTTCACAGGGAAACACTACGATCCTGGTTGTTGTGGACCGTTTCTCAAAGTCCTGTCGTCTCCTCCCTCTGCCTGGTCTTCCTAAGGCAAACAAACTGCGGAGGCCTTATTTACACATGTCTTCTGGCACTACGGGGTGCCAGAGGATATAGTGTCTGATCGGGGTCCCCAGTTCACGTCGAGAGTCTGGAGGGCGTTCATGGAACGTTTGGGGGTCTCGATCAGCCTTACCTCAGGTTTCCACCCCGAGAGTAACGGGCAGGTGGAGAGAGTGAACCAAGAGGTGGGCAGATTTCTGCGGTCCTACTGCCAGGACCGGCCGGGAGAGTGGGCAGCGTTCGTGCCCTGGGCAGAGATGGCACAGAACTCGCTCCGACACTCATCCACTAACCTTACCCCCTTTCAGTGTGTATTGGGGTATCAGCCGGTTCTGGCACCATGGCATCAGGGTCAGACCGAGGCTCCTGCGGTGGACGATTGGTTCAGACGCGCTGAGGAGACATGGAAGGCTGCCCATGATCACCTTCAGCAGGCCGCGCTGCGCCAAAAGACCAGCACGGACCGTCACCGCAGTGAGACCCCGGTGTTTGCACCGGGGGACAGGGTCTGGCTCTCGACCTGAAACCTGCCCCTCCGCCTGCCCTGCCGGAAGCTGGGTCCGCGGTTTGTGGGGCCATTTAAAGTCCTGAGGAGAGTGAATGAGGTGTGTTACAGGTTACAGCTTCCTCCCGATTACCATATTAACCCCTCATTCCATGTGTCTCTCCTCAGGCCGGTGGTGGTTGGTCCACTCCAGGAATCTGAGGTGCGGGAGGTTCCCCCAACCCCTCTGGACATCGAGGGGGCCCCGGCGTACTCCGTTCGTTCCATCCTGGATTCGAGGCGTCGGGCGAGGGGCCTTCAGTACCTCGTGGAGTGGAAGGGGTACGGTCCGGAGGAGAGGTGCTGGGTCCCGGTGGCTGATGTGTTGGACCCTGAACTGCTGCGGGATTTCCACCGCCGCCGACCGGATCGCCTGCTGCTCGCCCTCCGGTCGCCCCCGAGGCCGTGTCGGCGCACCGCTGGAGCCGCGTCAAGGGGGTACTGTCACGACTTCCATCAAGTCGCCTCTCCTTGTTCGGGCGGCGTCGCGGTCGATGTCACCGCTTTCTAGCCATCGCCGCTCAGTTATGCATTGTTCCTTTTCTTTTGTTCTATGTTCTTGTGTAGTGTGTAGAACCAGGCTAGGTTCACCGGGTAACGTTCGTTCACCCGTAATTTAATTTTGTATATTATATTGTCATTATTGGACTGTGTTCTTCGTGGCGCTGGCACTTTAGTTGTGGCTAGAGGAGAGTTCGACGCATTGTGCGTTTTTTCATTTTGTTTTCTTCTGTCATTAAAGTGATTTCAACCCCAGTAGCGCACAGTGTGACAGGGTCATTAACAGACAGAGACAGAACCAATAGTTTCTATGGGTCATTAACAGAAAGGGACAGGAGCACACATTTCTTTGGTCATCGAATGCTTTCCTTGTAATCACACACAGGCACATCACATTCATAAGTAATTCAGCCTCCATTGATAATATATTTATAACACAGAAATAAGTATATTACTTGGCTGAACTTTCACACAATTCTCGGACTTTGGTCAAGTTATTATGCCCAAAGTGACGACATACAAGTAAAATGTGTGTGCATGCGTGCGTACGTGCGTGCGTGCCTGTGTGTGTGCGTGTGTGTGTGTGTGTGCGCGTGCGTCTTGATTAGGTTTAGGTGATTCTTTTTCCCTTTCATGTGTTTTTAGTCTCCTGTGCTTTGTTCCATTTCTTAATTACAGTAGTCTTCTCCTCTGAGACTATATAACCCCCCTCCCCACATCCAGCAGCATCCCATTAGCTCTGGACTGATGCTGTCTTTCTTAATACCTTTATACAATTAAAATAGACAGAGATCAAAAAGATACCAGAGCCTTACAAGGGAGATGTTTTTCACAAAATGCAGATTGTGTTATTGATAGCGCCCATTTGGAAATCATTATGAGACAAGAAGTAATCTGTGAAGCTGCCTCAGCATTCAGAATAGAACACCCCCTCCCTACGGTCTTTCAAACAAGTGTCAAAGTTAGTTTTAAGTTCTTAAAAACAAAGTCCACCCTGAACTAACTACTTTAATAATGCTTTTGTTAATTGTATGCTCTTGGCTATACTTTAAGTATATTAGAAAATAAAGTGTGTATTGCTCTGTAATGGGGCTATTTATTGTGAAGGTGTATGGTGTTGGTGAGAGATAGTATGTAATTGAACTTGACGTGCCAGTTTCATGCATTTTTTTCCCGTTAGAATTGTGTTAAACATAACTAACTCTCTCATGTTTTCCCCAACACTTTTTGTGAAGGGATACTGAAACTAGGAAGTGTTTGTCAAGGTGCACTTGCTGCAATTCTCAGTCAACTCCCCTGGCACAGGGTGTTCATTTTCGTGTCCCAGACAGGTTGAGGTGCAGCTATGTGCATTCATCTTTAAGTGAATTTTGCCTTGTGTAGCATCAAATAAGCCCTGCCTGCTAATTAATGTATGAATTAATCAACATTTGTAATAATATGATTAATTATTTCATTGAATATCAATTAAAAATATTATTTTATGATTGCTATGATTATTATTTTCATCACCATTTGTGAAATTGTAATGTTAGTCTACTGACAGATTTCATGAAATAAAAACACACACACATTCAGAAAAGCAAAAAAGCAATGGTTTTTAATGTATTTTTATAATGACTGACTAGTAGCCAACCAACCATGAAATACAATTTGGGGGCCAAAATAATTGTAACTTTCATAAACAATGGGGAACTACTAACCTAGTCCTATGAACCATCATTAGCACAAAATTCCACTCATCATTGGTGCCAATTAGTAGGTTGCGAGCAATCAATTTGAATCTTAGCCAAGCAGGAATTTCAAATGTCACATAATTTCAAAAGTATACCCCATTTGGAATTAACTGTAGGCTAATTTAAATGGAATTTACCCAAACTTGGCAATAAATCACCTCTTCAGAGAGAGCTATTTGGACATTTGGTAACTAGATTACTAGCAGGTGGAGAGTGACAAAATGAACATGCAAGGGAGAAGAAGATGAAACATGAAAGTGTATTTCATTACATCAATGAAATCGTTTGATATCATGAAATTGAGTCCCATATTAGCCTACTCCTCCAAAGCTTGTATAGCAGCAGCGGAAAATTTCCACTATGAGGCGTGTATTCACACTTACAACACGATAAACAGCGTTTCCGTGCCATTTCATATTATATCAAAGATTGATGATGGTCGGTTTACTAAACTGGGAGTTTGTTGGAAGTGATGCGTAGCAGCATATTCTATTCCAGCATGTCACGAATCCAGTGTAGGCCCAACCAAATGAGAAGAAATGTGCGTGGAGTGTTGTCAATTTGATGATGCCTTGAAATAATTGTCACCTGGGGATATGCCGACACAGCAGTCTTTAGACAAAAGAGGACTATATGCTCTAGTGTATTGTTTCCATAGTCAACGACTGAACCAACCTTATTGACTTTGACTTCAACAGCACAGACGCATGAGGAGGAAGGTTAAAATCAGTATGTCTGCTGGAGAAACAACAGAGCAAGATAACGTCCTAAATGTTCATAAGAAATCGGCAAGATTGTAAGTTGGTTTTTGAGCACGAGAGAGAGCAATTGGCAGACCTGGCGAAGTCAAATCCCATTTCATAAAAATAAGACTTATTATTGAGAAGATTTGAGCTTGAAAATAAACATAATCGCAATATCACATTTCACACACGCCCGCAGACATGCCCGGTGCAACAATGTGTAATGTATAAGACAGCAGCATTATACCAGACAGAGAACGCAGATGATAAATATGCATGTATTCAATTAAGGGTATTACACAGGGGTTGATTTGCATAAGGATTTATGAGCTCAACATGCCTCTTCATATTTGTGCTATAAAACGTTAAAATCAACGCAGGCTTTCTGTGCTTGGAAGGAACAGGTATTATGGGCTATGGGTTATTATGGGCTATTATGGGCTATGCTACTTTTAAGACCCCCGCCACCACAAGCGTTTCCTCCTGTATGCAACTGCAACTAACAGGAGATATGGGGGGAAAGGTAAATAAAAATGAGGCAAACGTGTAGGCGAATTGTGAAATAGTGTAGTGATAAATATATCATCATTAATTAGCCTATGGGTAACAATATTTGTATTACTATAATATTATGATTAATGACATGATCATAATCATGATTATCAGGCCTATATCATTATTCCTGTTTTGCCGTCTTTCCGCCGGGTTTAGAGTAGCTGTTAAAGGTTGAACGATAAAGCGTGGAAAAATATATACAGACTATTGTTTTCCCCAAAAAAGTCGGGAGTGGTAGAAAGATAAAGTTTTGTGCTAAGTGGATTCTGGACTCTCTTCATGCAAGCTATTATAAGTGGGGATTTTCCATTGTTTAAATCTGAGACAGAAATCGAACAAATTAAGTGCAAAAGTTGGTGCCCTGCTATTTCATTTCTTGTCGTTTCCTTTGCCATCGATGAAGAATAGGCTGTTCTATAAAATGTGATGGTTTCAAAGGGGAACAGTGTGCCTAGGTCTTGACAGTGTCCTTGTTTTAAGAAACACAATTCTATGGCTGTGATGTCATTCTCTCACACACATCTCAGGGATTTTCTGTCGCCCATTATTTTCCTGAACAAGGCAAGTCCTCCTCTGATGACGAAGTCCAAACTCCCCTCCCAATTAAGATCACATAGCTAATTAGAAGAGCGGATCCGAAGTAGAGGCTTAGGCTACGGCCAGGGACAGCAGCGTCACCCACCACGCAGGACTGGTTTGCAACAGGAGGAAATGAGAAGGGAAGTCTTGAGTCTAAACGGGAGTACCATTTAAATCGTTCATATTGAAGTGTGTGTCATTAGAACAGACACATCTTCAATTTGGGAGATTCTTCATTTAACCTAAATGACTCGCGCTGTACGAGGTGGATTTTGTTCACTTTATATCACACATTTAGGAATGCATGCGGTTGACACGGGCACATTTTTGTTTTTAAATGACTGAAGAAAAATGCCCCTAGGTTGGAGGCCTAATGTGAGAACTTGCTGTTGATTTGAATTATTTTGTATGGATTAAACCGATTCAATACGGGCCGTAATTTGTGATATCAATTTGCCCTTATTAAAGCCTTAGGTTGCTGGATTTTGTAACATGATACTATTTTTATTTAACCATTATTTTACCAGTAGGTTTACTGAGAACACATTCTCATTTAGAACAACGACCTGGGGAATAGTTACAGGGGAGAGGAGGGGGGATATAGATTAAACAACTGGAACACAACATTTAAATCTATACAACATCACCATGATGGAACCTTCATTTCAAATTACTATTATTTCTTTCATTGCTCAATGAACGTCTTCTTACACTACAATAAACAACCTGTGCACTTTATCTCAAGCATTTGTCTTTCATTTTGGTATGCATGGCAGGCCTGTATTTGAATGAACACAATTAACAACATGTAACTTGCATGTGACTTGCATGTTTCTGTCTCAAATGTCGGTAATGAGCTGAAACGGGAGTGACTAAATAGGTATTAATGACTTATTGTCACCGTATTGTGTGACCAGTTGTTTGTGTGTGGTGCTTCCTGCGGTTCCCATGACGCAGAAGTCATTGAGTCCCTATGACGGAATAAAGTCATGGTCTGCCCCAGACGCCAGTGTGACATGCTCTAAACAGATGGTCCAATAAAGAAAGTAATGCAGGAAATCATGGAAGCTGTAATTTGGTAAATGTTATGTTATGAAATACAAAGATATAAAGATCTAATAAATGGGTCAGGGTGTTTCAGAGAGATGGAGAGAGAGAGAGAATTGAATTGAGAGAGTGAGAGAGATAATTAAATTGAATTGAGAGAGAGATAATTAAATTGAATTGAGAGAGAGAGAGAGAGAGAGAGAGCGCGAGAGAGAGAGAGAGAGAGAGAGAGAGAGAGAGAGAGAGAGAGAGAGAGAGAGAGAGAGAGAGAGAGAGAGAGAGAGAGAATTTAATTTAATTGAATTGAGAGAGATATGCATGAACGTCATGTGACAATAGTCCTCAAATCTTTGCAACGCTGTCAAATCAATATTCCCGTTCATCTTCTTCTTATTTCTGTGTAGTTTTAGACTAGATGAACTCTAAACTAAAGGTATCCAGATATCTAATCAAAAGCAGTCACAGAAATGATGCGTCCAAACAGCATGACATGTGCAACCAACGAAAGAATACTCTGCATACTTCTTCCACAGCAGTAAAATAAGAATTCGACGATGTTGAAGAACCAATGAACATAAATCGTGGAACGTGACGTAAGGGTCCCTGTAGAAAAGGCGCGGAGTGTATCTCAAGGCCAGAGACCGTGGAACAGTGATAGGGGCTGCCTCCTTGAGTCTTAATGTATAGTCTTAGTCGACTCCTCCTTCTCGATTACTCACATGCATCTTTCTTGGCAAAGAGAAAAAAATTACTAAAGGAAAACAGCTTCTCTCAGACTTCCAACAGGATCCAAAAGCAACACAAAATCTAATTGCTAACGAGTTATAGCTTTTTTTTGTTAAATAGCATAGGCTACATGTAGATTTCCATAACATCAATGCTGTTCTAACACCAACTTGGACAGTGTATTTTAGTTATATGACAAACTGAAGAGGACGCAGCTACATGGAGATGCACGCGCCTACAATCTCAGACGCTGTTGTGTTCTTGATTTTTTTATATTCCTTCGATTCGTGTGGAAATCATTTTAGTGTTACAGTGAAGCAGGAGTAGATGATTCAAATAAAAGTAGCGACAGTGTCCATTGATCGAGTTAGTATTGGTCGGCGAAGGACTAATTCATTCGTTTACTAATGCCCTGCAAAATGTTTTAATCCAAATTCCGCTGAAGAAATAGGAGGGACCAGTAGCAGACCCATGCAACGGGGCTTCGATAGTTGGTATGTTTTTAATTCCTTAGGAATTATTTAGCAAATGGCATTTCTTCTCGCATGATAATGGAATAATATATTGGTATGCTGCATATAATTAATTAGCATTAGTAAAACGACGGATTCCGTCACTTTAATTAATGAATTATAGCCTATGAGAGAGAGATGCAGAGATTCGGATGATGATTTCCATTGGCAGATGATAGTGTGGAGAACACGTGTCCATTTTTGCCTCACATTTTTTCTGACCCGGAATTCTTACATGTCACACCAAGAAGGGAAATAATCTGACTGCCAATGCACGGGCTAGGTTTGCGTCTTATGGAAATCTTTGGTTGCAGATCTGAGGAAAACACGTATAATATCATCCCCTCTGCGGCAACGATGCTTTTCCACGGACTCCCTGGAGGCGACATGCACGGTGTTGTGGAAGAAATGGAGCGGAGAGGAAAGAGCGAATCCGCAGCTATCAGTTCGGCCATAGATATGGGAGAGTCTGAAACGGTAGGCAACTGAACGACCACAAGCTGAGGGGCGATTGCAATCGAGAGTATAGCGAGCAGTTGTGTACACATATTATAATGAGCAGAAAAACGTTGATGCAAAAATACAGGAGCAGTGCACTATAACATCATACTTGGGATATTAAAAAGACTTGAGATAGGCTATTAAAACTTGTTGGACTAAGAAATAACTTCCTTTTGGAGTTTATTGTTATTTTATTTTTTTACATGTCTTAAACAATGTATGTATGATTGTGCAATTATTTTGAGTCTCTATCACAAAACAATTTAGCGTAATCTAATAATAATAGGCTAATGAATTCATAGGCATATGCTAATCTGTTAATAGCAAATATCGGTGATGTTTTTACTATGCACACTCAAGTGTTTTTAAGCATGTTGTGGATTTAAACGACATCATAGTGAAATGAATGTTTCATAATTTTCTACTTTTGAAATTGTACAACATTACATATTCATCAATTCGTTGTGCAAATGAGTATGAGGTCTATATGCTACTGTTTATGCCCTTACAAATAATAATATTCATAGAGAGATGTTTTACCTTTAGACTAAAACGTGCATGTGTTGAAATCTTGTTTGATAAAATGTAACTTGAGTTAAATTACAAATTAATTCGTTAGAATAGTAACAAATGGGGGGGGGTCTTCTCCCTATAACATTGGCATTCACTTTTGCCTATTTTTTTTCCTAGGCCTAATGGGTGGGTAGAAGTGGTTTGATCTTTGATCTGTTCGGCTATATGTGATAATGTATTCGTATTGTGGTGAATTTCCTTGCCTTGTTATGTGGTTTTAGCCAAATCAAAGTTTTAAGCCAAATGACATTAGGTGAGGTGAACGTTTTAGCATCCATCCCCTCCCCCCAATAATAATAATAATAGTCCCAAAAGTGTTTAAGAAATGATCATTTTCATGAAACTTTTTAAAAGAGTAAAACCATTTTAGAGAATAGGCCTAAAAAGAATGAAGTGTGTGTGTTTGGAAGTGTGTTTCGATTTGATTCGGATTTCTAAAATCGTAAATCTTGGTGCGAGTAAGCCGTTTTATTTCGAGGACTACAGGCTACATAAGATGTGCTTTGTTGTTGTTTATGGATGAATGTTTCACTTTTAAATGCCCTAAATATTTCTAACAAGATATGCTTTGGTCTAGAATAGGATACAGTTAGCCTAGCTATAGGCCTGTAAACTGGCATATTTTAATTGATGTGAAAAAAAAATTCCTTCATTTCTAGACTAACTAAATAAGCCTGTATTATTCGTTGCAATGCCCTCAGTCAGATATTACAATATGTTCATGCAAAACATCATATCTAAAAGAATGTCTGATAAAAAGGAGCATATCTTCGGGCGGAAATTATATATTATTTCGATATGGGTGTTTGATGACATGGGGTTGGTCTGTGTTTTAAGTTTGTGTTTGTGTGGTTGTCTTTTAGAATATGCAGTGCATGAACAGTGACAGGGTGGCTCTGTGCGCGGGCTGCGGCGGGAAGATTGCTGACCGCTACTACCTGCTCGCGGTAGACAAACAATGGCACATGCGCTGTCTGAAGTGCTGCGAGTGTAAACTCAACCTGGAGTCCGAGCTCACCTGCTTCAGTAAAGACGGAAGCATCTACTGCAAGGAAGATTATTACAGGTAACTCCATTAACCCCGCCAAATGTAAAAGTGTTTGGTGGTTAGGAAGAATAGAAAACGTTTGAAGTCAGATTTGCCCTAACAAATAGTCACCCCCTGGACACATGATATTTAAGTTGGGTATTACAACACCATATAATAGGCTTTAATGTGGTCTATAGCGTGACCATACAACAGAGCTTCGACAAAACATTAAAAGTGCCCTTGCGAAAAACGCATTACATATGGCCTGTGTGGGAGTTTCAAAGTACTGTACATGGTTCTGTTTCAAAGCGGGACTTGGAGTAGGCTTACATAGCTCCCACTGTACTGTATGTGCTACAAATTGACGTGGCTAAGCCAAATTCACATCTGATCAAAATGTGTCCATGCACTGACTAGGTTCTGTCTTCTCCGCAGAAGGTTTTCGGTCCAGAGATGTGCCCGGTGCCACCTCGGGATCTCGGCTTCAGAGATGGTGATGCGGGCCAGGGACTTGGTGTACCACTTGAACTGTTTCACCTGCACATCCTGCAATAAGATGCTAACGACTGGGGACCACTTTGGCATGAAAGACAGTCTGGTGTACTGTCGGCTGCACTTTGAAAATCTCATACAGGGGGAATATCAGACACATTTCAATCATGCGGATGTAGCCTCTCACAAAGGACTGGGACCCGCCAACGCTTTGGGACTATCCTACTTCAACGGCGTGGGGACTGTGCAGAAAGGGCGGCCCAGGAAAAGGAAAAGTCCCGGGCCAGGAGCAGATTTAGCAGCCTACAATGCTGGTAAGACTACAGTGATAACATTTCCATTTAATATAGGCCTTTTCAGAACAACGCCATATTGACTCAATGGCCACTCCCCCTAATCAAAAAGTTTTCATTTGCGTATGACAAAATTACATCCCTCTGCAATTAATAATTATTGCCAAGGCCTGCTATTAACAACGCAGGACAACAATCATTAAAGGGTGGGACTTTAATGCAGGCGAATTATTATTTATTTTTTCTAGACAAGTCAGTTAAGAACAAATTCTTATTTTCAATGACAGCCTAGGAACAGTGGGTTAACTGCCTGTTCAGGGGCAGAACGACAGATTTGTACCTTGTCAGCTCGGGGATTTGAACTTGCAACCTTTCAGTTACTAGTCCAATTTTAATAATAATTTAAATAGAGTAACCTACCTTTTCTCAATAATCTATAATCTACATTCGATGCAAAGACAATTTTATATAGATGTTGCATGCTTTTAGGCTAATGTGTTTGTTATCTCAATCGTGACAGTTCTTTCTTATTCAAATAGAGGTGCGAAACATTTCGCCGTCTTCATTGCCTCAGTTAATCTCTAACGATCTAAATAGGCTATCATAATCAATTGATGTTATGATATTTTTGTTTTTGCAACCAATATTTTCAAACCAATATTTCAATGACTTCTTTCAGTTCATTGATTTAAGCTATATGCTATTATTTCTTAGGCCTAAAATGCACATAGGGCCTAAAGTAGAAGACATGTAGCCAATTATTTGATTTTACTATACAAAGTTGTTTTTTAATCAATCGTGTTCTTTACCTCCATGGACGTTCCCGATTTTGTGAATGTCAGAAAAGTATTGAATCCCAAAGGGTTGTAATATTGCATGTCTTATTTGTGCTCTGGAAAAACTAAATACCAAATGTGACCATCGTTGTAGGCTACACTGTCGTTGGACACAACCGAGTAATTTAGGCCTAATATTAATTTCTCAGACGAAATTATAACATGGTGGTTTACCAAATTGCTGCAGATTATTCATCCGAAATCCCTCTCTCTACAATTCAATTGCAATTCAACAGTGTGTGGCAGGGCAGTTTTATCCATAATTTTTTTCCCCTCCTGTCCTCTAAAAAATGTTTTGAAGTTCCGGCTTTCGCCTTAGCCATTTTCCACTTGTCAGGCTCTATAGACGTCTAAAGTTCCCCTTCTCGCCCCGTTGCGCACTCGGGGACCGGTTGGTCTGGGACTGGGCCAGGAGGGGTGTGCACTACAAGAGATCAATGAGACTTGACGAGTTATGCAGTAGTGATTGTGGCCAATGAGCAGTTGTTGCAACAGCAAAATAATGTATATCATCAAGAAGGCCCCTTCAATAAGCATCATTGTCTTCTTGTATCGACATTTGTGTCTTGAGAATGAAACATTGCCGTCAGTTCTTGTGTTATTAAACTGTTTTCAGGTGCATTCCATCCAGCTTTCATAAAATAAGTCAATTGTAGAATAAAATATTGATAAAGGGCAAGGTGAATCGATCTACCTTCTGGATATTATCCTACAGGCTATTCAAATAGGCTTATAGAAAATCACTTTTCTATTTAGGCCTACGCATCACTAGCCCGTGTGTCATCATTCACTTGGTCATATGAAGATTTTCCACATGGTTCATCATCTGATTGAGTCACCATACTTTTTCATCCAGTAAACCGAAGTAGCATGTCTCACAACATCTAAGCGGGAAGGGGAGGGGGTTGGGCCGCTACTGCCCTCTACTGTTTACCCATTGGGCCACTGACAGCTAAACAGATCAACCCTACTGTATTTGATTAATAAACAACGTATTTAAAGTAGGCTATTGACTAAAGTCACCTAACAATCGTTCACAAACGAAATCGACGTGGTGCTTTAATAAATATCTAATGCGTTTCTGACTGTGTTGTGGTCGGCAGAAGCAAACAGATACATTATTTCCAGCTGTTATTAAAAATGTACTCATCAGCCTATCAATAGCTTTTGAAAATTTGCGAAAGATAAATACTGTTTATTTATGTATGGTGTTTGTGGTTTATTGTCTGAAGTGTTATTCTGAGAAATTTCAATGACTAATATTTATTGTATGCAGCATTGAATATGTCTGAACTGTTATGAATAGATAGCAACACTTAAGCATTTGCCAAGAAAATACTGTCATGGAAATGTGTCATGTTTTTGCATCCACGATTCGATTATCTAGGGCAAAATATAGCAAATGACAATTAATATGACAACAGCCATCACACAATTAGGGTTATTATTATTATTATTAGTAGTAGGCCTAGTACTGGTAGTAGTAGTATCAACCTATATTAATTAGACTATTATTGTATTTTATTTCGCCCTTTTGATGTGCTTATTATTTCATCTCAATTCATAGCATTTTTATTTCACGAACTGACAATGCATATTTCACAGCGTAAGACCTCTACGTGTAAAGACACTCCTGCCAGTACTAGCCAGAAAGTCATTCACATGCACATATTTTAATTGGTTGATGTCTTACACAACCCGCCTATGACACCATATAGTGAGTGCTGCTTAATGTATGTGAATGTAACACTGGGTATCGCCCTAAAAATGTGTAATTGTTAGAAGTCAATGTTCATGTTAACACTGACATACACAAATATCACAAATACATCAAATATGTTACAAATATAATATAATATTTTGATTATGGTACTGGGTAGTGTAAGGGCCTTATTAGACATTGCTGTTCAATAGTAAGGCTGTGGTTGAATTTACAATCACTGTTCAATTATACTTACGATTTTCGTGTTTGTATTCCTCGCCAGGCTCTCTACCCAACGTTTCATTACTAAACCATTCTGAAAACATGGCATAAAAAGCCAGCTACACTCACTGTTGGGCTGCATATAAGCCAGCTTGTTGCTGATTTTATTAATGAATCAATTCAATACATAATGTAGCAAAATACATAACATGGTCATGTTTAACTTATCCACTTGTTCGTGAATGAAACACCATATTCAGGTGGACTAACCAACATCTAATCTTTGTGTGTGTGTGTTTGTGTGTCTGTGTGTGTATGTGTGTGTGGTGTCCTCCAGCACTCAGCTGTAATGAGAACGACGGCGACTCTATGGACAGGGACTCTTACAGCTCCAGTCAGAAGACCAAGCGCATGCGGACTTCCTTCAAACACCACCAGCTGAGGACCATGAAGTCCTACTTTGCCATCAACCACAACCCAGACGCCAAGGACCTGAAGCAGCTAGCCCAGAAGACTGGCCTCACCAAGCGTGTACTACAGGTTAGACACACACCTATACTGTATAGTTCCTCATATTCAACGAAATGAGAAAAACAACACACAAAAGGAATAATTTATTTTTTCTTGTGTATTATGATGGTAATACAATTGAATAATGGGATGTTGAAATCAAACGAGTAACAAAGGAACATTTTTCTATTTAAATATCCAGATAGGAATTGTAAGGAGTGGGAGTAGTAAAAACAGTCTGTACTGTTTATTATGGGGAGCGGGGAAGCACAACAGAGAGTGCTTGATTTCCACAAAGACGACAGCAAATTATCTAGGGGACTGAAGAAAAAAATGAGACAAAAAGGTTTCTGAACAAAAATTCTGTAAAAATCACTCCGCTTTAATTAACGCTCCCAGAAAACAAAGCAGTCATTTTGCTTTGATGCGTTCTATTTTTCATGCCTGTTATTCCAGTTGAAACCTTCCCTCTGTCTTTTCCCCACGGTTCCATCACTAACAGTCGCAACGATGTTGCCTTGCTGTGGTACACAGGTCTGGTTCCAGAATGCTCGGGCCAAGTTCCGGCGGAACCTGATGAGACAGGAGAACACGGGCGTGGACAAGACCTCAGACGGCTCCACCCTGCAGGGGGGCACGCCCTCTGGCCCCGCCTCAGAGGCCTCCATGAGCCCCTCCAGCACACCCACGACCCTGACGGACCTGACCAACCCCACCATGCCCACCGTCACCTCCGTGTTAACCTCTGTGTCTGGCAGCATGGATGTTCACGAGTGCAGGAGCCCATCGCAGACCACCCTGACAAGCCTGTTCTGACGCTCCCTCACCTCTCTCACAGACTGCCCCCTTCAGCTTCCTCTGATGCCCCCAACCCTTTAAGAAAACACCCTAAAAGACCCTAAAACACAGACTTTTGACAGAAACATTGAACGGACTAGTAAAATTAAGGTAAAGGAAAAAGGCTCTTACTTTTACTCAGAGCCCATTTTAGAATATTTGCATAGTGAGGCTGCAAAGCCTTGCAGAAGGAACCATTGTTGTTATTCCGTTGTTGTTGTTGTTGTTGTTGTTGTTGTTTTGTTGAGAACTGAAGAGACTTGATTTGCATTTTTCAGTGTTTACAGAATGAAACTGGGGAAAAGAAAAGAACTGCTTAATTTTGGAAATTCATTTTTTCCAGCACAATATTTATGTTGTTGTACAGGAGTCACTGTTAGGAAACATTAAGAAGGATTGTAAAATGATGGGAAATCTGAGATTAAACACAGGCTAAGATATCCTAAGACTGCAATGTGCCTTACACTCCATTTTATCTTCATTTGGCCCCAACATATCCAGACCTATTTCTCCCAGTAACATCAGATAGATACCAACAGAGAGTATTTTGGATCAAAGGTATAGGAGTAAATGTGTGTGTGTTCCGTGTGTCTGGTGCATGTGTGTGTGTGTGTGTGTGTCTGTGTGGGTTTGTGGTCTTAACTGCTGTTGAATAAATCAAAAATTACATGTTCACACACACGCACACACACAGATCTGGCATATGATATCATACAATAGGTTGAAATGAAACAGCCAATGAAAGCTAGTTTTGTTTTGAAATATTGTGATCTTACGACTTGCATTTATCTTACAAGAACAACAATTCTATACCTCATTTACATAAGAACTTTATATCAATGAAGATGGTTTTGCTGGCTAAATCCTGCTGTGACATACAGTACACACTGGCATCCCAACCTCTTACCTCAACTCAGCTTCCACTGTTCGACACAACTGGGAATTTTGAATTGCAATTGGTCAAAATGATGTTTCCCTCAACAGGAGTTGAAGCACTAAAAGCCAATATAAGGCTATTTTCAAGTGTATCTTTAATCAGACACAATGTAGCATGATATGTGTAGGCAGCGTGTCATGTCCAAACAAGAGAAAAGGCCAGCTATTTATATTTGTGTTACAGTAAATACCATAATTATCAAATGCTCTAATTGTGGGCTTCTGTTTTAGTTGTGTAACCATTTCCTTCCAAATTCTGTTACATGAAACAACAGTCAACAGGCTACAAATGTTTAATTTTCCCTTTTGTGCACAGTATCACAAACCAGATATTTTACTCATATGGGAAAAAAATGAGTGAGAATACGCAGTCATATGTTTCCTTCCACCTTCATCCCTCAAACACTATTACTACTACTACTACTACTACTACTACTACTACCACTACTACTACTACCACTACTACTACTACTACAACTACTACTGTACCAGCCACTGGTCTCCAATGCTGTATGGTTATTGACTGAGGACTTACTGTTTTCCTGCACCTTCTTGTACAGATCCTGACCCTTCGATGTAGTCTTCAGTTCTGTAAGAAATATAAAAATTAATTATAACTTATGTCATCCTTACAAATTTGTTCTTTCACGTCTGTGAGTTTTGTATTACACCATTAAAAGCACTAACCTATTTTGCATTGCTCGACTAAAGCCTCATATTGAGATGCTCTGTCATCTATCTACTGTAGTGGATGGTGGTACTGTAGATGTATTGTCATAGGATCAAATCTGTCTCTACATATGCAGTCCCTTCCTTTCAGAATTCCAGGGATTCTGTTGCAGTGTGGCAGATCCAGCCTAGAACAATGATTGGAATTGCAGAAATGAGGGTCATGCGAGGCCCTGCTTTCTCTTATGGAGTTACGGATGAGGCCTGCTCACATAACCATTCAGACCAGGGCCGAATGGCTTTTATAGGAGCTAATGTTTTTTTTAAGGGAATTTCATCGGCCACAGACAGTTGAAGACCTGCCCTGAACTTTCACAATACAGGCACGGTTTGGACCAACCTTTAAGCCCCTGACTGGTGTAAAACCGGTCACTTAGTATCTACCATGTTGGCTCCGAGTTATAGTATGTCAACAGGCTGGTGGTGCTACCATACGTGACCCGGGTTGCTGTACACACTATGTCAACCAACCCGTTAACATTCAACAGTAAACCAACATAATAACGCCTACTCAGGGTGGACCAGAAAAGTTTACTTTATTAATGGCAACAAAATAAGCTTCTCTAACCAAGAGAACGTTGATTGCAGTTGGTAATCATAAAAAAACAGTTTCTTGGGCAGCCTTCCCTCTCAGCTGGGGCAATGTGTGTCCAACCTTCAGTAAGTTTTTTTTTTTGGTTGCTTGGGCACACACAAATGTTTCTTGAGGCAAACCAAAGTCGGTTGCCTTAGTTTACGCCCATTCGTCGGTGATTAGTCAACAGTAGGGATGCTTCAATAAAGTCTTTGTTGTCATTCAACGAGAGATGACTCGTTTTCATGCAATTTTTTTATTTAGAAATACTGCACCAAACATCTTAGTTAGATTTTTGAGTTAATCTTAAATTAATTCAGACTATTTTGAGGAAGTGTATACTGGCTACGCCATCTCAAAATGGACAAACAGTACTATTGCCGCTTTTTTCTAGTTTCTCAAGCGAATGTCTTATGGGAGTATGCGAGCACACTTGTTCGATTCGCCTAACTGACATTGGCTAGCCGCCAGCCGTACTGAAGCATGTTGAAGCCTTCAGTCCTTTCTAAAATAATTAGTAACTCCTTTTCTCTCAACAGAGGAAGCCTACTCGCTGGTAGCCCAAATCTCTCTCAATAAACTCAAAAGGGCATTGGATAGCATGAATATAGGCAAATCACCTGGATGGGATGATGTTCTCCTTTAGCTCCGTTTGACATTTTGCAATCAATTAGGTCCACTATTGCTCAAAATGATTAGTAAAGTCATTCACAAATGTTAATTTGAGATGTGAATACAGCACTAATTTTGCTTTTATTACTGAAAGGTAAGGATGCCACCCAGTATTCTCACTATCGCCCCCTATCTTTGATAAACACAGATGTTAAACTGTTTTTCAAAATGTTGTGTGGTCCTGTCTCGAGACTTACCCAAATTGGTCCACACAAACCAAAGAGGGTTTGTTAAAAAAAACGTTTATTCTCGGATAACCTCAATCGACTATTTCATATCTTAAATGCATAATCAGAAACAACATCTCCTTGGGCTGTTTTATCTCTCGATGCAGAAAAGCTTTTGATAGACTAGAATGGTCATATCATAACATATGGAAATTGGCTCAACTTTCATTAATATTTTACTGCAGTGGGCTAAATCTTGGTGGTTCTTGATAGTCTTAAACAAATCTACTTTGAAACAAAGATATACACCTCACACATATGGTTATGGGCTTACAAAAAGAAGACGCCTGTACCACGTCAGATATAGAGTTGAAATGTATTACATATTGAGTTTGCATCCCAATATTACACTTCATATACATCACAGAAGACTGAAATATACCAAAACCGTTTGACAATTTTGTTTTTGTTTTTAATAAATCTGGTGTTTCTAAATAATGTTTATGAATTATGAAATTATGAAAAATACTAATAACATTCCACCCATGGGGCCACTAGGTCATTTCACTGCAGGAAAGGGCTACTATGATTTAAATACACTATGCCAATTCCTCAACCATAGCTATAACAGGCAATATCTGCTCTGCTCCATTCCATTCACTAGAAGCAGCAGAGAAGGTGATTCAATTTCTCATTTGCTATTTTTATTATCCCTGGCCCAGGCAATTCCTCAATCAAAAGAAATAACACCAATTTCCCTCCCACTTCATCTTACTATATGTTGATGATATTTAACTTTGTCTAGACAATGTATCTCAATCGCTCCCAATCGCTCCCAAATCAGCCCCACTGCCCCGATGGAGGACTTCATCTCTACTTATAGAATCCCAATTTTCCCATTTTAAATATTTGGGATCAAATATGTATTTTCTTCCTTGGCTTAAACCATTGCCAGAAATTTTAACAGAATGCTCAAATCAACTCAAACCGGCCTCAGTAGATGGACTAACATCCCATTGCTTTAACCCGCAGAAAATCTATTGGAAAAATGAATATACTGCCACGGTTATATTTCTGTAGACATGCTTCCCATGTCTCCCCCTTCTGGTTATTGGGATAAAATCCATAGTGCGGTTTCAAAATGTATATGGCAAGTTAAACTATCCTGAATAAAAGTAACACATTTACAAAGAGGGAAAGATATAAAATATATGGGGGATTGGAAATGATGCAGACAATTACATTGATGGAATCTACAATCTATCTGCGCTATTAAAGCTAATCTACCCCCTACCCCTAATCTACTAACATTTAAAACGATTTAACTGGGAATGAAAATGGCATGTCCATAGTCCAATATTTCACAATAATGCCTTGTGGTCTGGAGGGCAGCCTACTGCATCCCCACACTGGTTCAAATGTCATGGACAGTAATGGTTTGAGAAGATTCCAAGTTTTGAAAGACACATACACATTACCAGACAACTCCTTTTTTTCTATATTTGCAACTTAGGTTGGCTATGCTGGCCTATAGAGTCCCATGGGGAACCCAATTACCGAACCATTCAGTTATGGGATTTATAGATACATTATCAGAGAGAACTGATCTCTAAAATGTATAAACAACTTTTGGAAAGATCATATTCTGAGCTAGCCATTAAAAAGATATGGTTCACCGATCTATATGAAAATGAAAAAATATGACCTTGGCATCCCGCAATCCGAATCATCGATTTATACATTTTAAGATTGTTCACAGACTGTATTTTAACAGCAAGTAAATGTTTTACAATAAAATTGGCCCCATCTCCCAATTGTTCACTGTGTCCCTAAATCAGGTAGGCACATTCCTTCATACAGTGGGGAAAAAAAGTATTTAGTCAGCCACCAATTGTGCAAGTTCTCTCACTTAAAAAGATGAGAGAGGCCTGTAATTTTCATCATAGGTACACTTCAACTATGACAGACAAAATAAGGAAAACAAATCCAGAAAATCACATTGTAGGATTTTTAATGAATTTATTTGCAAATTATGGTGGAAAATAAGTATTTGGTCACATACAAACAAGCAAGATTTCTGGCTCTCACAGACCTGTAACTTCTTCTTTAAGAGGCTCCTCTGTCCTCCACTCGTTACCTGTATTAATGGCACCTGTTTGAACTTGTTATCAGTATAAAAGACACCTGTCCACAACCTCAAACAGTCACACTCCAAACTCCACTATGGCCAAGACCAAAGAGCTGTCAAAGGACACCAGAAACAAAATTGTAGACCTGCACCAGGTTGGGAAGACTGAATCTGCAATAGGTAAGCAGCTTGGTTTGAAGAAATCAACTGTGGGAGCAATTATTAGGAAATGGAAGACATACAAGACCACTGATAATCTTCCTCGATCTGGGGCTCCACGCAAGATCTCACCCCGTGGGGTCAAAATGATCACAAGAACGGTGAGCAAAAATCCCAGAACCACACGGGGGACCTAGTGAATGACCTGCAGAGAGCTGGGACCAAAGTAACAAAGCCTACCATCAGTAACACACTACGCCGCCAGGGACTCAAATCCTGCAGTGCCAGACGTGTCCCCCTGCTTAAGCCAGTACATGTTCAGGCCCGTCTAAAGTTTGCTAGAGAGCATTTGGATGATCCAGATGAGGATTGGGAGAATGTCAGATGAAACCAAAATATAACTTTTGGTAAAAACTCAACTCGTCGTGTTTGGAGGACAAAGAATGCTGAGTTGCATCCAAAGAACACCATACCTACTGTGAAGCATGGGGGTGGAAACATCATGCTTTGGGGCTGTTTTTCTGCAAAGGGACCAGGACGACTGATCCGTGTAAAGGAAAGAATGAATGGGGCCATGTATCGTGAGATTTTGAGTGAAAACCTCCTTCCATCAGCAAGGGCATTGAAGCTGAAACGTGGCTGGGTCTTTCAGCATGACAATGATCCCAAACACACCGGGCAACGAAGGAGTGGCTTCGTAAGAAGCATTTCAAGGTCCTGGAGTGGCCTAGCCAGTCTCCAGATCTCAACCCCATAGAAAATCTTTGGAGGGAGTTGAAAGTCCGTGTTGCCCAGCGACAGCCCCAAAACATCACTGCTCTAGAGGAGATCTGCATGGAGGAATGGGCCAAAATACCAGCAACAGTGTGTGAAAACCTTGTGAAGACTTACAGAAAACGTTTGACCTCTGTCATTGCCAACAAAGGGTATATAACAAAGTATTGAGATAAACTTTTGTTATTGACCAAATACTTATTTTCCACCATCATTTGCAAATAAATTCATTAAAAATCCTACAATGTGATTTTCTGGATTTCTTTTCCTCATTTTGTCTGTCATAGTTGAAGTGTACCTATGATGAAAATTACAGGCCTCTCTCATCTTTTTAAGTGAGAGAACTTGCACAATTGGTGGCTGACTAAATACTTTTTCCCCCCACTGTATGTGGGAGTGCCCTGCAGTTAAATTTTTCTGTGACAAAATTACAAAATTAATTTTGAAGTGCATGAATGTAAATATTCAATGCATTGTATCTATTATGTTACTTAATGATGATAGCTCCTTGAATCTCTCAATCAATCAGAGACAATTACTGCTGGCAGGCAGCACTGCTGCAAAAAATATGTTGGCTCTTAGATGGCAATCACCTCTCCCAATTTGCCAGTGGATACAATTACTATTAGAAGGTATAACATTAGAATGATCGACAGAGAGAATGAATGGTGCTAGTCAATGAGCAACCGAGACCTGGACAAATACACTTGACTATGTAAACAATAATCTCAGTTAAGGCTCAATGCATATAAATAAACAACCTATAAAGCCCAACCCATACTGTACATACACTACATGGCCAAAAGTAAATTAGCGGATTCCGCCATTTCAGCCACACCCGTTGCTGACATGTGTAAAAAAATCGAGCACACAGCCATGCAATCTCCATAGACAAACATTGGCAGTAGAATGGCCCATGCTGAAGAGCAAAGTGACTTTAAAACCTCTACAGGATCGGTGTCCCCCCCGCGGGACGGTTAAGCTAACGTTGCGCTAATGTGATTAGCATGATGTTGTAAGTAACAAGAAAATTCCCAGGACATAGACATATCTGATATGGGCATAAAGCTTACATTCTTGTTAATCTAACTGCACTGTCCAATATACAGTAGCTATTACAGTGAAATAATACCATGCTATTGTTTGAGAGTGCACAGTTATGAACTTGAAAATGTATCAATAAACCAATTAGGCACATTTGGGAAGACTTGATACAACATTTTGAACAGTAATGCAATGGATCAGTCTAAAACTTTGCACATACACTGCTGCCATCTAGTGGCCAAAATCTAAATTGTGCCTAAACTGGAATAATACATTGTGGCCTTTCTCTTGCATTTCAAAGATGATGGAACAAAAAAAGTGGAAGAAACAATGACTCAGCCGCGAAGTAGTAAGCAACACATGCTCACAGAACGGGCCCGCCGAGTGCTGAAGTGCGTAGCCAGAAAATCGTCTGTCCTCGGTTGCAACACTCACTACCGAGTTCCCAACTGCCGATGGAAGCAATGTCAGCACAAGAACTGTTCGTCGGGAGCTTCATGAAATGGGTTTCCATTTTCGAGGAGCCGCGCACAAGCCTAAGATCACCATGCACAATGCCAGGCGTCAGCTGGAGTGGTGTAAAGCGCGCCGCCATTGGACTCTGGAGCAGTGGAAACATGTTCTCTGGAGTGATGAATCACGCTTCACTGTCTAACAATCCAATAAACTAATCTGGGTTTGGCGGATGCCATGAGAACGCTACCTGCCCGAATGCATCGTTCTAACTGTAAAGTTTAGTGTAGGAGGAATAATGGTCTGGGGCTGTTTTTCATGGTTTGGGCTAGGCCCCTTAGTTCCAGTGAAGGATGGAGACATGTTGGATGGGTGGTTTTGGAGGAATGGTAATGGGATGGGATGCATTTTTGTTTCTTTTCCTTTACATACTAAATGTATTATAACTTATTTTTTTACTCTAATATGATCATAATGATGAATTTTTATTTTATTTATGTTTCTTTTTTCCTTTATTGTTGTTGTTGAGTGGCAGCTCAAAGGTAAATACGAAATGAACTGAATATTAAATTATATGAATTTGTATATTGTACATGTAATAACCCCCACCCACCCATTGAAAAAAAGGAGGAAAAAAAACAATAATTGTAATATATAAATAAAGGTATGAGGAATTTCAACCTAAAAATATCAAGAAGGTTTACACTATTTTAGTTCTATACATGTACATTTAATTAGGGACCTGACCTTTTGAGAATAATGTCCATTATTTGATGTAAGCTCAACAGATTTGATCATACATACAGGTCACATTGATATGTAGCTTTACTATAGAAATACATTGATCAGGAAATAATATTATCAGCCTCACAATCTCGCTTTCTTGTCAGGGCTTTTGCATTCTCATCAGTGATGGTTAGCATTGTGCCCTAAAACTGTTTCAGGAGTCTGAGTTGAAATGTTAATTGGCCGACATACTCACAGATGTCTGGTGAGCACACCTGGCTACTCTCGCACTTACAGCTCTCTCCGGCAGTTCTCCCCAAAACAATCAACACCATATGTGTGATTTTATATGGATCAGCTAATGTATGTGTGTGTGTGTGTGTGTGTGTGTGTGTGTGTGTGTGTGTGTGTGTGTGTGTGTGTGTGTGTGTGTGTGTGTGTGTGTGTGTGTGTGTGTGTGTGTGTGTGTGTGTGTGTGTGTGTCTGTCTGTCTGTCTGTGTGTGTATTCATAAGAGTTTACATGTGTGTTTTGGTTCCTGTGTAAGTGAGAGATAGCGAGAGAAAGCGTGAGTGTGTGTTTCTGCGTTTGAATACAAGTGAGTAGGTGAACGACAAGGGTATAATGGAGTGTGTTTCTCTGTTGTATTTTACATCCGTTCCATAGAATATTCAGCGCTAACGAAGGTAAACAAATAGAGGCAAGAAGCGGACTGACATCTAATGGTGTGTCCAAGGCTGAGTATCAGATAATGGAAGAAATGCCGTTCAAACGGTATAATTGAAGTGGAGGTTAACGATTTTGGCTGCTTTGCTTTATGTTAATGTGTGATGTGAACCCACTGGTTCGTTTATCCAGTAATTACAAGAGAATAAAATCTGAGGCCTGGTAACCATCATGCAGAAATAACAGAACAGCCTCATAACCAAATGTTTACTGTGTGTTAATGGATGCCTATGTCTGTTACAGAGGGACTGTTCTTTTAAGAACAATAAAATATGTTTTTAGGAATTTAGAACATTTAGGGAGAATGTTGACCTTTGAAAAAGTCATTTCATGTCTCCAGACCGGGTGCAGTATTCATTGCAACATGACAGAGAGGATGGGACTCTAGAGGTATCCAGTTTAATATCAGTAACGCCATCTTTTGAATGAATACAACACAGACTGCAGCAATGCATGTGAAAAGGGTTACTTCCCTTTATAAGTATTAGGTCACTGGTCTTCTTTATTACTATACTATGGCTTTGGCAGAGTTCTGGGTGTCCTGGACAGGGCCTGTCTTCCAGGCTGGTCCCCACCCAGCTTTCCCATCAGAGAGACTGCCTAGCTGGGGCTGCGGTGTACCACTGTTGGGCGTTAGAATCAGTCTCTGCAGAGGGTGCCCTGCCAATGTGTTGCCCAGATGTACCTTCACACTCACATACAGCTCTGTGATAAAGGCTTTAATAGAAAGAGGCTGATCTTTAAAATACATGACAGGCTATATAGAAATAGTGGGCCCTATAAAGTTTAATATGCAATATTACAGCCGAATTTCACCAGCGTAAGTGAAGGCCTTCTCTTAATATTAACTATTTTCTTCTTTGAAATGGTGATGCAGGATCAAAATTTAACAGAGACGCCTGAAACATAATTGTCTACCCACTACATGTGTCTGATGGACAATATTTATGGCAGGCAACCTTCAAATTAACATGAAATCTCTATTCACACGACATCCCAGAACACTACTGGTTGGTCCATAACTTCCTCTCTAATGTATAAAACATATTGTAAAATGGGAGCCGCCTGTGTGTAGGTCCCTGCAGCTACTCTCCAAAGGCTGGAAGTTCTACACACAGAGTGGAGTACAAGTTTGAGATTTATACAATCAACTCAAGCTGGAGTTTCACACATTGATTACAGCCTGAAGTTCTACTGAACATGCCACTGCTGCACAGAGATCCCTTAAATCAACCCCAGGGAGGGCTGGACAGTCCTGCATGTAGACCCACTACGTAATGGTGGACAAGTAGGACTATATATAGAAAGTCTGATCTGTGCTAGTCTGAATATAGTGCACATGGTAGATGCATAAAGAACTGAAAGGTTGCAGACATACTGAATGGAACGGTCCACAAAGGAGGAAGAACTATAATTAGTGAGTCCCTGATACAGAAATGACCGTAACATATTGCACCCTGGTAAAAAAAGAAGAAAGACAATTTGATCTAACAAACTAAGCTACTGTCTGTATACCCCAGCGTGGTCATGAGGAGAGCACAAGGGGTCAGTCTATTGTTGATGCTCTCAGTAAGGCTCCAGGCCCATGTGTCCTGCACGACCAAGCCCAGTCTGAGCAACTCACATAGGACTTGAGCATAATATATTAGTAAAATGAGATGCAGCCAGATTGCCATTCCGATTCCTCTGGTCATTATGTGTCCATTGAGGACAGCTTTAGCCCCTTCTCTCGCACCCTGAGGCCCTCTCCATCTTAGGGCTAGCGGCTAATTAGCATGAGGAGGCCCGGCTAATGTGGAGACAGCTCTCTGTAATCACATTCACTCGATGGCTGAGGACGTGTGGAGAGATGAAATTAGAGTGATTAATTAGGCTTTGACACTCCGCCAAAGGTTCTCAATTTAGCCTTGTCACATCAATAAAAAAAGGCCTCTCCTCGGCCGCACGTGAGGTTGACCTAAAGGAGAGCGACGCGGGGGTATTACCAACAATTAAGACCAATTAGTGCAAGCAACGCTCCAATGGGAAGACACTCACACAAACATGCACAGATGTAGGATCGTAATTTGAGCCAGTTTGCTACAGCAGGAAAATAATCCCTGCAGCAACAGGAAATGTGAATTATTATGTGGATTATAATTAATGGACATTGTTGTAGAGGTTGACAGATTTTTTGTAAGGGAAAATCAAGACAGAAATTTCAAGTGAAAATTACAAACTATAGAAGCCTTTTTAAACCTCAAATACACTACAAGTTTTACATTTCTCATGCAACAGGGTGATCAAATTAAGATCCTACATCTGTACCGGGGCCCTTATACACCTACAAACCTCCTAGGCTATGGGCTAGGCAGACTCACTGCACTGTGACTGGACCCCCACGCTACCCTAAAGGGTCACTACATCTAAGTCAAATTACATAACTTACTCATCAATTTACTATATGAGTGACACTTTAGTACAGTATAAAAAAATGTTTTTTAACAATTCACCAGGGAACTTCGTGAAATACTGTACGGAAATCTTGACAAATATTTGACATTGCTGAGAAGGTAAACCTGCAATTTCTGGGGACAACCTCTAACAGGTGTTTTTCCTGACCTGATCTCTCATCACCCTTATCTGTAAGCAGAGCAACTTATTATAAAAAACACAAATGTTGTGCAAAGCTCAACATCCCTCACCCTGACAGACAGACAGACAGACAAGGAGGGGAGCTCAAGGAGGGGAGCACATTTAATCCAATCCAGCCATTACCATGTCTGTGGATGGGAGGAAAGGACTGCCTAAACCACAGGAAAAATATTTCTTCATTATCCCCTCACCCAAGTGACAAATCCTCTCTGAATGGAATGGAATGTATAAGGTTCCCTGGGACAAGCTGGGCTCCTGCTCTATTTAGATATACAGTGAAGTGCTGTCAGGGTGGCAGCGTGGTGCCTGGTGGAGCGCGGCAGGTTGGGGAACAGCGCTTAGCATGAAGTGGGATGGGAGCTGGGCTGCCTGCCTGGGAGCTTCCTGCCTGCCTGGCTGAATGGCTCTCCCTTCGGGCGCGGGCGTGCTGGCGGGCGTGCTGGCGGGTGCAGGCGCTGCACAGGCAGCTGTCAGCAGAAAGGTGGCATTTCCTGGGCTGACGCTGACAGAGGCTGTCTGCAGGCAGCGGGAGCGCAGCCAGACTGACATCCTGTTTATTCACAGATGACATCCTGGGCCGGGGATGGGTGTCGCTGGCATTTTGATTCACCTAGCGATGTGAAAACTTCCTGAAACAGCATGTGATGAATTCTTTGTAGAGGACACATAACGGGAATAATTGAATAGTTTTTGCAGCGGGTGTGTAGGCCCGTCATCTCTGCCGCCTGGTTGTGTGGGGACAAGGAGGTAGGATAACATGCATGAATGCACACACGCAGGGGAACGCACACGCACACACACACATACACACACACACACACACACACACACACACACACACACACACACACACACACACACACACACACACACACACACACACACACACACACACACACACACACACACACACACACACACACACACACACACAGAGAATCAAATACACACACCACCACTGAATACTCTCACCCACTCACAGACATAAAGCAATGAGAAGACCCTCTTCCTGCCAGTGAGGAGATGAAGCCTAATGCTGATATTATTTTTTTTAAATCAGAAAAAATGGCTAATAATCCAAGGAAATGTTGGTTCGTGTCTTTTGCAGAGCGGTGGTTCATCAATAGGCTATTCTGAAAATTGTTTGTTTGTGTTGCTGGAGTTGTGATTTAAATCTAGATCATTGCATGGTCTACAGCACACGGCTGTAAGATACGCTTGGGAGTGAGCTCAAATACAGACAGGCAGGTGAAAGGACACCCCTAGAGTGGCTTAGCCGGTAAGGAGTAGTTAGGACCCCCCGGGATCTTTGACCCCTGCCCCTTCCCCGGTCTAACCTAATGCCTCCATTCAATTCACAGCACTCAGTCAGTGTGAAACAGGGTCAACCCGCTTACGCTCCAATCAATTGTTTCATTGTTTAACAGAGACAAAGGAACAATTAGGCCTAAGCTAAAGCATTCTCTATTGCTCATCATGTCCCACACATACCAGTGCACTCAACACACACAGGAAACATACTGCACACTGTATAGAAACATACAAGGAGAGGATTCTTGTGCTGTATACACTTGCACATGAACATTCACAAGAGGCACACACATTTAGCAAAGGAGCATGGCTATAAATAAAGAGCAAAGGAGCAGTGGCAGATGATTGGAGGGAACATGAACATGAGAAAGGTTACAACAACCCAGCAGCACATTATTCTTGTTTGGATACAAGCTGCTTGATTCCCCCAAATGAGTGTTGAGGAATCCCGCGACATCAGCACTTAATCACCGCCTGTTCCCCATTATAAATCAGTTGAACTACTGACACCTGAACTTTATTCTGTACGCGTTGTAAAGGCCACAGGCACAGGCTCACGCTATTAGGAGGGAGCTGATCCATCGTGTGTACATTCAGGTCAGAAAGCGGGCCGTTGGATACACACTGCATGCGTCACCCGAGTAATTGTGGAGCAGAAACAATAATAAGACAACAAATAGACAACTCATCATGATATCTCCATCATGTTCCTGATGCTTCATCCAATATAAGCACAGGCCTGCAAATATGGGAGAAGGAAGCTTTTGCAATATCATGTTGATATTACAGTATTACACACTAGGAAATATAACAACATAAACTGCCCAAAAGTTATCAAGAAAACAGATATAATTTGCCCCCATGACCTTTTGGTGTCTGTATGTATTCACATCATTTTGTGCATGCATGCATATGAGTATGCATGTGTTTGCTTGTTTGTGTGTTGTCTCACATATACAAGGAGAATCCCATTGACGCTCATCTGTTGATGCGTCAATTACATCTTTAGCGAGTGTCCTCTGCATGTAGCTAGTACACCAGAGTTATAAAGCCTGGTCCCCTGCTCCTCCTGCTCTTTATGTCTGCCAGACAATAGGGCAGACCTCCCAGCACTGCAGCTGGGGCTGGCCCTCCATACAACAGCACTCTCTCATGCCCTCCTCGGCTCCTGTACTTGGGAAAACTTCTCTGTGATTCAACTGTCACTCACGGGCTGCCAAAGCCCCAGTGAAAGGCTGTGTGCCGGCTGAGTGGTGAGCATTTCTGAGGCCCAAGCGGGTGGAGAAGAAAGGCCATTGTTCTGTTGCTCCCCAGTCCACCAGCCCAGCTCTCTGGGTCTCTGGAAATGGGGCCACAGTAAACAAACAATACACCCAGATGAATGGATAATGATGCACGTGTTTACTGAGTGGGATCTCAGCAGGGTGTTCTCTGTTCCCTCCGCAATAAAGATGCCATAAAAACGGGGTTTGAATTCGCATTGGGCAAGCTTTTATTGAAGATTGTTTCTAAAGACATTTCCCTGGACAGATTGAATATTTTGTTTGTTTTGTGTATCCTTGATACACTTCACTTATCCTTCTCAACTCTTCATTAAGGGAGAGAGCTTGACTTTCAGTTGGCTGGGTTAGTTTTCTCTTCATGATAAAGAACTGCATGAATCATGAAATCATGTCATCCTCAGGCTATGCAAGCAGTTTATCATTCATCTCTTCTCCCAGAGAGCTTTCCCTCCCATGCAACAACTTATCCGGGCTTTTTCCTCTAAGAAAGGAATGCTATTTGATTGAATCCATGCTATATCTTCTATAGTAGACTATGCAACGCAACAGAGAGTCACATCTATTTGTTTCACCATCTAGTCTGTGACAAAGGGTGTCTGTTATTCAATAATTACTACCCAATATGTTTCAATAGCATCAAGGTCACATTATCTGGCTATCCCAACTTCGTCTTTTATATCAGAGAAGCTTTACTAGTTGTATATGAGAGTGAAAAAACATACAATACCATTTTGTATTCATGCACTCATTCATGTTTTGCTGTCGAGGGATGGCTGTCTGTTGGGAATGGAGGTGTTTCCAGTGTTCCTTCCTTTCTCCTTGAGGGATTAAAACATCAGACAAGCCACATGCATACGAGCTCCAGAGCAGCTCGTTTGTCACTTTCACAAGGGGACCAGTGGTATTGTTCTGTCTGCTGCACATTGTGAGGCTCACGGTCTTTGGTGCACACCGGAAGAAAGCACGGGAACAATTCCTCTCATAAATCCCTCTCCTCACCTCACCTCACAAGGGCCTCCGCCTTGCATTCCCATGCCAGAGAACCGTCAAGCTCAGGGGGCTACTCATCAAAGTCACTTGACTCAAGAGAACTCTCTCTGAGAGGTAGGGGGCAATATGCTCTCTGGGGCTATTAAACACAAGCACTACAGAGGGTACTTGTTCCTCTTTTCAAGGACCGTGCGGGTGAACTATTGGATTCCTCATAATTCTTTAAGCATTTCAAGAGTGAAAAGGCTGGGGACAAGCTGAAGAGACTTTATATTGACTAGACTGAAAGAAATGCCATAGGTTTAAGTTGAATAGTAAATCTTAGTTAGGATTTTGAGATGAGGAATGGTTTGTAAACTGATCAACATTATGTTAACTGAATACTACGGCTATAGATTTATTGTATTTCCGTATGCTTGTATTTTTGTTTTTACAAACTTATGCACTGGCACAGACACAGGCAGGTACCCACAAAACACACAAACGCTCACTCACTCACACAGACGCACACACACCCACCATGAACCTCCTGTACTAACTTCAAAAGGTGCTTTGATCAGAAATCTGGCATCCAGCTCTCTTGGATCCTCTTTTCTGAGGTGTATTATGTCTTTTTACAACTTTCTTTTCCGTTGGCTTATGAGCATCAAATCCAGAGAGCTGCGTAGGCCTCATGTTGGTATTGTCTTAGCCTTTGTCATATGTCAGTCTTTCTGCCACACTTAGTTCTATGAGACATTAACAATAAGTCCGAATAAAGCTAGAGATGGAAGCACTGCTCGTAGACAATGGAATTTCTCTTATGAAATACACTATGAACGCGTATTTGTACGTGTACCAAGTGGAAAATATATTTTAAAACATGCAAGCTTAATCAAGAAAACGCTAAACTGAACAGGTCAAAGATATACAATATGCTCCCACAAAAAAATGCCATTATGGGAACACCTCTACCACAGAAATGCCCCATGAGAAACTAATCATCTGGAATATGTTACTCGTCACTTTATTGTACAATAATGTCCGGATCAAGCTATTAACTAAGGAAGGAGAATCCAGCACCATGGGGGTAAACTATTATTCATGTGATAACGTACATCATAAAAACAACTTAATATACCTGAGGTGCCCCATGGGTATGAATTATGAAGGCATTTATGGGCGCCTCGTACACGGCTGTGTTTATTCTCAATTTATGGCTGACAGAGTCGAGAGCAGGAAAGCCACTTTGAAACCCCTAAAAAACCTTGTGTTTTATTACGCCACAGCAGCACTGCACAGTTACAGTAGGACCACAAACGACTCCCCATGGACCCGCCTGCACAGCCATCCCTACCTTTTTTCTTTTTAAGACATAATTATTTTCAGAAACACTCAGCCTCTCTGGAAGACCACATTCATAAAGGTGATGAATTACTCTCATAAAGACACTTTTTTTCTCACCAAAAACATAGAGGATGAGCATGTTTTGGGGGCTCAAAATAAAGAGCGACCTTGTGGCAAGATGTGATGATCCAAAGCAGGAAGCATTAACATATTTTTGGATCAACTTTTGTACTAACACCCCAGCAACACAGGTGGATATTATTCCTGTAATGAGAGAGCAGGCGAGAGAAAGAGGAAACGAGTGAGAAAGAGACAGATAGGACCATTGCACTGGTGGCCACAAAGCAGTAATGTATACAGTGGGTAGTATTTATCCCCCTTGGATTCTTTCCACATTTTATTGTGTTAAAAAGTGGGATTCAAATTGATTTACACTGAATGAAGAAAGAAAAACGTATTTCTCTAAAATGTTGTGCACAAATTTGTTAACATCCCCGTTTTAATGAGAATTTCCACTTTGCCAAGATAATCCTTCCACCTGACAGGTGTGGCATATCAAGAAGCTGATTAAACAGCATGATCTTTACACAGATGCACCTTATGCTGAGGACAATAAAAGGCCATTCTAAAATGTGCAGTTTTGTCACACAACATAATGCCACAGATGTGTCAAGTTTTGAGGGAGCATGCAATTGACATGCTGTCTGCAGAAATGTCCACCAAAGTTGTTGCCAGAGAATTGAATGTTAATATCTCTACCATAAGCCGCCTCCATCGTCATTTCAGAGAACTTGGCAGTACGTCCAACCGGCCTCACAACCGCAGATCACATGTAACCATACCAATCCAGGACCTCCACATCTGGCTTCTTCATCTGTAGTGTCATCTGAGACCAGCCACCTGGACAGCTGAAGAAACTGTGGGTTTGCACAAGCACAGAATTTTGGCACAAACTGTCAGAAACATTCTCAAGGAAGCTCATCTGAGTCCTCGTTGTCTTCACCTGGGTCTTGACCTGACTGCAGTTTGGCGTCGTAACCGACTTCAGTGGGCAAATGCTCACCTTCGATGGCCACTGGTTTCAATTGTACCGGGAAGATGGAAGACAGCGTGTATGGCGTCGTGTGGGCAAGCGGTTTGCTGATTGCCCCATGGTGGCGTGAGGTTATGGTATGGGTAGGCACTCCACCAATCAGGCATTTATGGTAGAGTGGCCAGATGGAAGCCACTCCTCAGTTTAAGGCACATGACAGGCCACTTGGAGTTTGCCAAAAGGCACCTAAAGGACTCTCAGACCATGGAGAGTAATAGATCAGTTGTTGTATTACTTGTGAGGTACAGCTGAGTGAGTATACTTTTAAATCATTTGCTTTTTATTTTTATTTTACTGGGCTGATTTTGCCTGCATCTGATGGTCAGTCTCAGCAGAGGGAGAGAGCAGCCGACAGAGGGTCCGCCTCTCAACGTCCCTCCTCTCACTCTTTCCTCCGCTGACACTGACCAAAAAGGAACGTTCTGCCTCATGCACAAATTCATATTGTTACTCCTATGAACAGAGAAAGTGAAATTCCTCGATATTAAAAAAAGACCCAAGCCGCTAATAAAAACAATGGTAGCCTATCTATATGCTTTCCTACTCATTCATTACAGCTGCAGTGCTGATTGTAGCACGAAGAAGGAAGAACATGAACTTTACAGCTTATAAAAGTGTTGAATAAAAAGTGTTGACAGGTGCTGAGTAAGAACTTAAACATGAACTCACTCATAAAAACAGAAGCTCTATGCTGTATTCATGGACAGTCTCTAGTCATGGTTTTAAAACTTCTCAGGGATAGCCCCCTTTTTTTCAATTTTCGCCTAAAATGACATACCAAATCTAACTGCCTGTAGCTCAGGCCCTGAAGCAAGGATATGCATATTCTTGGTACCATTTGAAAGGAAACACTTTTAAGTTTGTGGAAATGTGAATTGAATGTAGGAGAATATAACACAATAGATCTGGTAGAAGAAAATACAAAGAAAAAACCAACAGGTGTTTTTCTACCACCATCTTTGAAATGCAAGAGAAAGGTCCCAGTTCTAGCCATCACTCTGGTTGTAATTCCGATGGTGTCCACAAGATGGCAGCAGTGTATGTGCAAAGTTTCAGACGGATAACTTGAAGTATGAGCGTTCTCCATGACATTTAGTGTGAAGTCACCAAGGTACATTTGGGCTTGATTTCTGCAAGAATATCGTCAAATCTGTATACTTGGACTTTGATTTAGCTTTTCCAGTATTAGTAGCCATATTATAAGTTCAACATTTGCAAAACAACTCTGAATATGATAATCATTTTTGTCCAAAAGGAAAAGGCATGCTGTCGCAAAAAGTTAGCACCTACATTTTGTGACGGACACCGGGTTTCCGGATACTCCCGTAAAGCCCAGCTAAATGGCTATCTAGCTAGCTTTGACCCCGATAGGTGCTTATTTGACAAAGTTAGAGTTGTTCAAGTGAAGACCGTCCGCGTCATCGGCATGCCACGAAGGCATCGCTCTCTGACCAAATAGGGTGTCCTATAGTATATACTACACCCCTAATGATATAGTGAAGTCTTGTTACGTTCTAGGATCTCTGAGGAATACATAGGAACGTGATTTGACTCGTTGAAACAACGTTTAGGGTGAAATGTTCATTGATTCCTTTCTTTGCAAATTGAGTGAGTGGAAATACAAATCGATCGTGCATGCTATATGGACCTTTCTAGGATATGAAAAATGATTTTATCTAACAAAACTACACTTCATGTTATCTCTGGGACCCTTTGGATGATAAATCAGAGCAAAATTTCAGAATGTAAGTACACATTTCACCTTCAGAGGTGAATTTATCAAACCTATCTCAGTGTTGTTGGGAGCTCTCCTCAAACAATATAATGGCATTTTTACGCAGTAGTAGCTACTGTAAATTGGACAGTGCAGTTATATTAACAAGAATTTAAGCTTTCAGCTGATATAAGACACTTATATGTATCGACATTTGTTGTTTCTCTAAAATCTGTGATCTTGACACAAGGCGCTGCATGATTTACAGCTGTCCCATTGACGCGACGCCAATCCCGTTTTGAAATCTCACAGTATTAACTTTGATGTAGCTTTTATTTATGCCTGCTATTTTACGGCAGACACTGTAATCTGAGCCATCCCATTGGCCAGCGGTAGGCCTATAGAGCAACTGACTTGCTCTCCAGGGCGAGTTTGTACCTTCAGACACGAACACTTCGCCTTTTACAGAAATGTTTGGCGATCGACTCGGAATGCCTTGGAGATCGACCAGTCGATCGCAATCGACCGGTTGGTGACCACTGGTATGGACTATGGAATTACCTTGCCTGCACATAGGATAGGTGGCTGTCTTTTAATTGACAGTCAGGGATGGTGATTATTGGCCCATCATTCATAACCTGTCTGCCTTGCACCAGCTCCAGCGACTGTGCCCCTGACATGCCTGGACGAATTAAACATATATTCAGAGTGGGTTGGAAATAATTGGAGGAATGTCAATTTGTGACCATGAATGATGACCCCATGGCTGCAACCAGTCCACATGTCAGACTTATAGGCCTACAGGTCTTTGCTCTCATTCACAGACAGAAGGAAAATACAGCTCTGCTGCTGTCATTATTACCTTACCCAATGTTTACAGCAGATCATCATGACACATCGTCAACATTAGCTGTTGACCAGGTCTATGTGTCAACATGTGCTAAACTAAGCATACAAACATTGACAGATACTCATCATTAATGTGTTTAGATACAACCTGAAATAAACCAATCACAAATAGTTGTGGGGGCTATTAAATAATGCAATTTGACATGGACATTTTGTACAAACCAAAATTGATGATCATCGTTGATAGAAAGTAGGGGAGAACTGGGAGGAAAGTAACACTTTTAGTTTTTTTCCTAATTTCTCAGAGATCGACAGAGCTACAGACACCATATTTGATGACAATCAACTTATATACTGTATGTCCTCTAACATTAGTCATTTAATTTCTATGGTAAACAAGTTTAAATTAAATAGGCCGAGAACAGAACTACCGCAACGTTACTTTTGTACCTGCCGTTTGGGGCGGTAGTAACACAGCCTTGGGACGGAAGTAACAGCTGGCGAGAAGCCTGGTGTCTTGATAGAATAAACTTCTTTATACACTTCACAAACGGCAAACTCATCATGCTTATCACATTTCCATGGCTTGACATAAGGCAAAGGGTGGCTATTTGAAGAATCTCAAATGTCAGTGGTTTATTTACAACTCAAGGCACACTTAACCAGCATGGCTACCACAGCATTCTGCAGCGATACACTTTCCCATCTGGTTTGCGCTTAGTGGGACTATAATTAGTTTTTCAACAGAACAAAGACCCACACACCTCCAGGCTGTGTAAGGGCTATTTGACCAAGAAGGAGATTGATGGAGTGCTGCATCAGATGACTTAGCCTCCACAATCACCAGACCTCAACCCAGTTGAGATGGTTTGGGATGATTTGGACCACAAAGTGAAGGGAAAGCAGCCATCAAGTGCTTAGCATATGTGGGAACTGTTGGAAAATAATTTCAGGTGAAGCTGGTTGAGAGAATGCCAAGACCGTGCAAAGCTGTCATCAAGGGAAAGGGTGGCTACTTTTAAGAAAAATATATTTGATTTGTTTAACACTTTTTTGGTTACTACATGATTCCATGTGTTATTTCATAGTTTTGATGTCTTCACTATTATTCTACAATGTAGAAAATAGTAAAAAAATAAAGAAACACCCATGAATGAGTAGGTGTTCTAAAACTTTTGACCGGTAGTGTATATGTAAAAAACAATATTATATAAAAACTAAAAATAAATAACTGATAATCGATGAAGGTTCAAAATATTATGGCCCCCCTTTAAACTGGGTCTGTGCCCCTCCTTGGCCACCCCATTCAAAATGTTCTGGACATGCCACTGGATCTTCATAGCGACCGCAGAAAACCTATAGGCTTTGCACACTATCCTCCGCTGCTTATGCCCTAAGTTGGCCGATTCTTCTTGCCGCCCCAGGGCCGCAGCAAAGGGATGTTTACCTCCAGGTTTGCTCTGGTTCAAGGGCTTAACCTGGGTATTGGCAGTCTGCTGTGTCGCCAGAGGTTCGGGTCCTGCAATGACAGCTTGTTGCACCTACCCCGATGTGAGGCTGGGGTTAGTTGAAGTGACCAACGGGCAGCCACGGGGCTCAGGTTTGTGGGTGGTATGACCAGTCTTGGATGGCACTACGGAAGGCGTGGAGGTACAGATCTCATCCCAATAATCTGGATTCTGGGTATCCAAATCCAGTTGCTTCCCCACCTTCTCCAGTAACTCTGCCTGGTTGGCCATCAAGAAAATATTCACATTGAGTGCTCTGATTGATAGGGTTGAGGTTTTGTACATCTTATGGAAAATGGAGCCAGAGAAGCGCTCTGTCTTTCCAGTGAGGGAAGTACCAGTGGTGTTAGTAGCATGGCGTGTGGGGTGGAGGTGATCAGCAAGTGACGTCTCCACCATGGGAGGGTTCCTCCATAATATTCCTCCATATTGTGCATGTCCAGGCTAGGATTGCCCCTAGCCCAGATCTTGATGGTAAGGGGCTTGTCCCATGAGCTTCTAGCCTCCCTGATGCAAGCTGGGACCGCTGGAAGTGGTTTCTTAACAGAGACCATATGGGATGGGAGTATTTTCCCATTGTACAGGTTCCTTCTGGGGCCCTGGCCCCTGGGAGTCGACCACTCGATGCAGAGTCTGGCCGTGGCTCGCTTGCAAACGTTGAGGAGCCCAAACTCCAAGCGAGGGAGATTTGCGGCTCCTCCATCCTGAGGGCAGGGAGACCTAGGAACTGAAGAGGGGGGAAGAGCGGCATTGTTTGGGCTTGAAAATTGCGGAAACTGATGAGTAGGCCTATTCATAGATTGCACCTCCGTCGCCTGGTTGCATCATGCCATTTGTTATGAACGTTCTCAAGCCGCCCGCTTTCGGCAGCACCATAGTGGTGCCCTAAAGTGGTGATAAGCCCAGTCATTCTGGACGGAGGCTAACTACTGTTTAGTCTAATTTACACTATAGTGCCTGGAAATACGATGACATTACTAAAATAGTCAAATATTTAGTAGGAAACAACTTTGCCAGCATGAAATACGTTTATAAAAGGCCAACAATGTCCCTGACCCTAGGCCACAAAAATATTTTTCCCATGTGTGAAACTTCTGTAAGTGCCTCTACTCTACTGCTCTATGCCACTATGCAAATGTAATGATATTCATGTAATGCTTTATTATAAAGGTGATCTTTTAAATCATGTGTTCTGGTACCTCAGAGCTCCCCAGGTCACTGTTTTTTTTCCTGCACCTCCCGATTACCAAATGTAATACTGTTTTCAAGTATCATGCTAGCTAGTCTTGATTGTTACCCTGGGAGAAGTTATAGGAGAGACTGGTGGGACAAAAATCCATCAAGCCTGGCACAATCCCTCTGATGAAGCATAGTGGGGGCAGCATCAGGCTGCGGGGATGTTTTTCAGTGGCAGGCACTGGGAGTCTTGTCAGGATCGAGGCAAAGATGAACAGAGCAAAGTACAGAGATCCTTGATTAAAACCTGCTCCAGAGTGTTCAGGACCTCAGACTGGGGCAAAGGTTCACCTTCCAACAGGACAACGACCCTAAGCACACAGCCAAGACAATGCAGGAATGGCTTTGGGATAAGTCTGTGAATGTCCTTGAGTGGCCCAGCCAGAGCCCAACTTGATCCCGATCTAACATCTCTGGAGAGACCTGAAAATAGATGTGCAGCAACGCTACCCAACCAACGTGACAGAGCTTGAGAGAATCTGCAGAGAAGAATGGGAGAAACTCCCCAAATACAGGTGTGCTTGAGCTTATAGCGTTATACCCAAGAAGACTTGAGGCTGTAATTACTGCCAAACGTGCTTCAACAAAGTACTGAGTAAAGGGTCTGAATACTTACATAAATTGTATATTCTGTTTTTTTATTTTATAAATTTGCTAAAATTGATAAACAGTTTTTGCTTTGTCATTATGGCGTATTGTGTGTAGATTGATGAGGATTTTTTTTAAAATCTATTTTAGAATAAGGCTGTAACGTAACAAAATCTGGAAAAAGTCAAGGGGTCTGAATACTTTCCCGAAGGCATGTGTGTATTTTCTGTAATTTCTGTAATTCCGGGCACACCTGTAAAAGAGAGCTTGGTCTGATAAAATAAAGGTTAAATAAATGTTCGATGGGGTTGAGGTCTGTTTTCTTTTAAATGTTTTAATTTATTTAACTAGGCAAGCCTGTTAAGAAGAAATTCTAATTTTCAATGACGGCCTACACTGGCCAAACGCTGGGCCAATTGTGCGTCGCCCTTTGGGACTCTCAATCACTGCCAGTTGTGATACACCAATCTCGACAAACCGTTTTTGTATGGACCTCGCTTTGTGCCTTGGGGAATTGTCATGCTGAAACAGGAAAGGGCCTTCCCCAAACTGTTGCCACAAAGTTGGAAGCACAGAATTGTCTAGATTGTCATTGTATTCTGTAGCGTTACGATTTCCCTTCACTGGAACTAAGGGGCCTAGCCCAAACCATGAAAAACAGCCCCAGACTATTATTCCTCCTCCAGCTAATTTTACAGCTGGCACTATGCATTTGGGCAGGTAGCGTTCTCCAAGCATCCGTCAAATCCAGATTCGTCCTTCGGACTGCCAGATGCTGAAGCATGCTTTATCACTCCAGAGAACATGTTTCCACTGCTCCAGAGTCCAATGGCGGTGAGCCTTACACCACTCCAGCCAACGCTTGGCATTGCGCATGGTGATCTTATGCTTGTGTGCGACTGCTCGGCCATGGAAACCCATTTCATGAAGCTCCAGACGAACAGTTCTTGTGCTGACGTTGCTTCCAGAGGCAGCTTGGAACTCGGTAGTGAGTGTTGCAACCAAAGACAGATGATTTTTACACACTAAACGCTTCAGCACTCGGCGGTCCCATTCTTTGAGCTTGTGTGGCCTACCACTTTGCTGCTGAGCCGTTATTGCTCGTAGACGTTTCCACTTCACAATAACATCACTTACAGTTAACCGGGTCAGCTGTAAAAGGGCAGAAATGTGATGAACTGACTTGTTGGAAAACTGGCATCCTATGATGGTGCCATGTTGAAAGTCACTCAGCTCTTCAGTGAGAACCATTCTACTGCCAATGTTTGTCTGTGGATGTTGCATGGCTGTGTGATCGATTTTATACACGTCAGCAATGGCTGTGGCTGAAATAGTAGACTCCACTAATTTGAAAGGGTGTCCACATACTTTTGTAGTATATGTTACTTTGAAGTTGCATGCATTTGAAATTACATTTTAATTCTGTCATGGAAATCAATATATTTCCTGTTACCAAGTCGTTTTTGGTTTCTATGCCTTTAGTTTTCCATGTGTACCAATTCTGAAAAGCAATCCAAGGATTGTTCCATAAGGTTGTGTTTTTAGGGAGTGATATCGGTTATTGTAGAATACGTTTCATGTTTTTCCATATTTTTATAGTATTCTTTTAACTATAAAGTTGTTAATGTTGTTATCTTTATCCTTTGAAAATAGACACGTAAAAAGATTCTGGGGATGAGGATGCGCATCTTCAATTTTTACCCATTGGTCCTCTTTATTGACTTTTACTATATATCGCAAGTAAAAGCCTTGGGTAGCAAGTTGATACAATTCCATGTCTGGAAGGTTAAAACCACCCTCAGACTTTGGAAGATGTAAAACATTCCTTTTTATTCTATTAATTGTATTTGCCCATATAAAGCTTGTTTTGACCAAGTACACTTTTTTAAAGAATATCTTCAGTGGGGTAATTGCTATTTCTGAAAATAAATGCAAAACTTTGGCAGCAATGCCATTCTAAAGAGGTTTACTCTACCTGTAAGATTTATGGAAAGATTATTCCTTTTAATTAGATCCATATTGTTGAGAAATGTAATAAAGTGATCTTTATATGTTAGTTATCACTTATTAAGCATCCTAAGTATTTCATATTTTTTGTGGTCCACCTCAAGGATTGCTGCAGATTGTGAGTTAATTCTAATTTTTTTATTGCCATTATTTAGTTTTTTTCCATGTAAATTTTATACCCCAATATTTTTTTTGTATTACAAAAATATTGTCAGCAAAGGAGGCATTAAGTTTTCAATATTGGTCAAGTTTAGTTTATATTTATGTTTACCAATATTGATACCTGTTACGTTTGGGTCCTGTCTAATTATTTCTGCAAGCGGTTCATTTGATAGTGCAAACATGAGGGGAGTGAGGACATCCCTGTCTTGTGCCCCTTTCTAAAGCAATTTTATCAGATAATGTATTAATTTGGTATATTTCTGCTTTAGGACATTCATACAATATTTTTATAAAATGTATTATTTCAGCTGAAAAGTTGAAAGCTTCCAAAGTTTTGAATAGAAAAGGCCATTCAAGATTGTCAAAGCCTTTTCGGCATCAACAGCCATTATTGATGAATCTATATCTTGTTTTTTTGCGTATTCTATTCAACTGAAACATGTTCTTGTAAGTTTCTACTTTCAATAAACCCTGTTCGATTGATATGTATCAAGCCTGGTAAGACTTGTGCCATTCTATTGCTTATAAGCTTTGTTATTATTTTATTGTCACAATTTATTAAACTTATGGGTCTATATTTAGAAGGGGACTCCAGATTTTCCTGGTTTTAATTCAACTTTAGTAACTACTGAATTAAGTGACATGCGTGTTGTCGTTTATGTAAACAGGGGGGCTACTTTGTACCAAAATGTTGAATATAATTTCATGGGAAAGACACACATTTCTGGTGCTTTTCTCTGTGCAAATGTTTTAACAGTATCTAATATTTCTTATTGGGTTATCTCTGTTTTTAGCGATAATTTTTTGTTGAGTCTAAGAAGGCTGGCTATAGGATCCGTCCAAATGTTGTTTAATTCTGATTTACAGTATATACATTTTCATGTAATCTTTTAAAATAGTCTTTAATTGGGTTGTTTCTAGTTACAGAATTACAGAATCACTGGTTGGTGAAGTCTATGGTGATTTTCAGTCCAGTGTTTAGACACTTAGGGCAAATCAAATCATGTACAAGTTGGTTTAATGGAGACGTGGAATAAAAGCCACTGTTGACTGGCTGCTGTCTGGTTGATCACTGCTAGTTGTCTTCTTCATCTCAACTAATTTGCATTTCAACTCGCTGCTGAGGGCTACCTCCTTTTCCTCCTCTAACTGTACTGCCACTGCCTCGATCACATTTTTTCTTTCATTCACTGATTTTCTTGCATTGGCTAACTGAGATCGCCTATTTGTATTCACATACCGTAGGTTCTTTAAGATTTTCTCATTTGGTCTCTCTTTACGTTGATTCTTCGCGGGAGATATTTTCAAGCAAGGAAGTGCTGCGTGGCAGGTGAGGCATTTTAACCAATCAGGTTGCTGTAAAGGGCCTTTAAATTCCAGTAACCAATCGGATGTCAGGAAATTGCTAATCTTTCAGCATGAAGCACTACATCCACAAAGGATATAACCATATATGGACTAGCTAACGATATGCTCCGGAAAACAAGCTTTTGAATGATATATGATTCAACATGGAAAGTTTTAAAAATAGCCGTTGAAGTTCTACATGAAACATGCTATCAAGAACGACATTTATGGTAGGTGTAGTTGACGGAGTTAGAATAAAACGATACAAATAAAGTATTTATATACATTTTTTTCGATTTATTTGCACATTTTATGAAAGAATGGAAGTTATAGTTGCAAAATATCCCAAAATCAGAAAATGTACAGATGGAAGCAAAATCAAAATGTTTGCCTGTGGTGCCTGGTCTTAACTAGGCAAGTCAGTTAAGAACAAATTCTTATTTACAATGAAGGCCTACCCCGGCCAAACCTACGGGACTCACAATCACGCCGGATGTGATGCAACCTGGATTCAAACCAGGTACTGCAGTGATGCCTCTTGCACTGAGATTCAGTGTCTTAGACCACCGTGTCACTTGGGAGCCCAAAATATATACTAGACGGTGTCAATTGTCAAAGATTCCAGTCACCCAAGTCATGGACTGTTCTTTCTGATACCGCATGGCAAGTGGTCCTGGAGCGCCAAGTCTAGGTCCAAAAGGCTCCATTACAGCTTCTACCCACAAGCCATAAGACTGCTGAACAAATAATCAAATGGCCACCCGGACTATTTGCATTGACACCCCCACCCTTTGTTTTTACACTGCTGCTACTAGCTGTTTATTATCTATGCATACATTTGAGGGAAAAAAGTATTTGATCCCCTGCTGATTTTGTACGTTTGCCCACTTACAAAGAAATTATCAGTCTATAATTTTAATGGTAAGTTTATTTGAACAGTGAGAGACAGAATAACAACAAAAAATCCAGAAAAACGCATGTGAAAAATGTTATAAATGGAATTGCATTTTAATGAGGGAAATAAGTATTTGACCCCCTCTGCAAAACATTACTTAGTAGGTCAGACGTTCCTTGCAGTTGGCCACCAGGTTAGCACACATCTCAGGAGGGATTTTGTCCCACTCCTCTTTGCAGATCTTCTCCAAGTCATTAAGGTTTCGAGGTTGACGTTTGGCAACTCGAACCTTCAGCTCCCTCCACAGATTTTCTATGGGATTAAGGTCTGGGAGACTGGCTAGGCCACTCCAGGACCTTAATGTGCTTCTTCTTGAGACACTCCTTTGTTTTGGGTCATTGTCATGCTGGAATACCCATCCACGACCCATTTTCAATGCCCTGGCTGAGGGAAGGAGGTTCTCACCCAAGATTTGACGGTACATGGCCCCATCCATCGTCCCTTTGATGCGGTGAAGTTGTCCTGTCCCCTTAGCAGAAAAACACCCCCAAAGCATAATGTTTCCACCTCCATGTTTGACGGTGGGCATGGTGTTCTTGGGGTCATAGGCAGCATTCCTCCTCCTCCAAACACGGCGAGTTGAGTTGATGCCAAAGAGCTCCATTTTGGTCTCATCTGACCACAACACTTTCACCCAGATGTCCTCTGAATCATTCAGATGTTCATTGGCAAACTTCAGACGGGCATGTATATGTGCTTTCTTGAGCAGGGGGACCTTGCGGGCGCTGCAGGATTTCAGTCCTTCATGGCGTAGTGTGTTACCAATTGTTTTCTTGGTGACTATGGTCCCAGCTGCCTTGAGATCATTGACAAGATCCTCCCGTGTAGTTCTGGGCTGATTCCTCACCATTCTCATGATCATTGCAACTCCACGAGGTGAGATCGTACATGGAGCCCCAGGCCGAGGGAGATTGACAGTTCTTTTGTGTTTCTTCCTTAATCCCATTTGCGAATAATCACACCAACTGTTGTCACCTTCTCACCAAGCTGCTTGGCGATGGTCTTGTAGCCCATTCCAGCCTTGTGTAGGTCTACAATCTTGTCCCTGACATCCTTGGTGAGCTCTTTGGTCTTGGCCATGGTGGAGAGTTTAGAATCTGATTGATTGATTGCTTCTGTGGACAGGTGTCTTTTATACAGGTAACAAACTGACATTAGGAGCACTCCCTTTAAGAGTGTGCTCCTAATCTCAGCTCGTTGCCTGTATAAAAGACACATGGGAGCCAGAAATCTTTCTGATTGAGAGGGGGTCAAATACTTATTTCCCTCATTAAAATGCAATTCCATTTCAAAAAATTTTCACATGCGATTTCTGGATTTTTTTGTTGTTATTCTGTCTCTCACTGTTCAAATAAACCTACCATTAAAATTATAGACTGATGATTTCTTTGTCAGTTGGCAAACGTACAAAAACAGCAGGGGATCAAATACTTTTTTCCCTCACTGTAGTCACTTTACCACTACCTACAGTTGAAGTCGGAAGTTTACATACACTTAGGTTGGAGTCATTAAAATTCATTTTTCAACCACTCCACAAATTTCTTGACAACAAACTATAATTTTGGCAACTACTTTGTGCATGACACAAGTCTTTTTTCCAACAATTGTTTACAGACAGATTATTTCACTTATAATTCACTGTATCAAAATTCCAGTGGGTCATACGTTTACATACTCTAAGTTGACTGTGCCTTTAAACAACTTGGAAAATTCCAGAAAATTATGTCATGGCTTTAGAAGCTTCTGATAGGCTAATTGACATCATTTGAGTCAATTGGAAGTGTACCTGTGGATGTATTTCAAGGCCTACCTTCAAACTCAGTGCCTCTTTGCTTGACATCATGGGAAAATCAATATAAATCAGCCAAGACCTCAGAAAACAAATTGTAGACCTCCACAAGTCTGGTTCATCCTTGGGAGCAATTTCCAGATGCCTGAAGGTACCACGTTCATCTGTACAAACAATAGTACACAAGTATAAAGACCATGGGACCACGCAGCCGTCATACCGCTCAGGAAGGAGACGCGTTCTGTCTCCTAGAGATGAACGTACTTTGCTGCGAAAAGTGCAAATCAATCCCAGAACAACAGCAAAGGACCTTGTGAAGATGCTGGAAGAAACAGGTACGAAAGTATCTATATCCACAGTAAAAATGAGTCCTATATCGACATAACCTGAAAGGCCGCTCAACATGGAAGAAGCCACTGCTCCAAAACCGCCACAAAAAAGCCAGACTACGGTTTGCAACTGCACATGGGGACAAAGATCGTAAATTTTGGATAAATGTCCTCTGGTCTGATGAAACAAAAATAGAACTGTTTGGCCATAATGACCGTCATTATGTTTAGAGGGAAAATGGGGAGGCTTGCAAGCCGAAGAACACCATCCCAACCGTAAAGTACGGGGGTGGCAGCATCATGTTGTGGGGGTGCTTTGCTGCAGGAGGGACTTGTGTACTTCACAAAATAGATGGCATCATGAGGGAGGACCTTTCTGTGGATATATTGAAGCAGCATCTCAAGACTTCAGTCAGGAAGTTAAAGCTTGGTCCAAATGTACAATGACCCCAAGCATACTTCCAAAGTTGTGGCAAAATGGCTTAAGGACAACAAAGTCAAGGTTTTGGAGTGGCCATCACAAAGCCCTGACCTCAATCCTATGGGAAATGTGTAGGCAGAACTGAAAAAGCGTCTGCGGGCAAGGAGGCCTACAAACCTGACTCAGTTACACCAGCTCTGTCAGGAGGAATGAGCCAAACTTCACCCAACTTATTGTGGGAAGCTTGTGGAAGCCTACCCGAAATGTTTGACCCAAGTTAAACAATTTAAAGGCAATGCTACCAAATACTAATTGAGTGTATGTAAACTTCTGACCCACTGCAAATGTGATGAAAGAAATAAAAGCTAAAATAGATCATTCTCCACTATTATTCTGACATTTCGTATTCTTAAAATAAAGTGGTGATCTTAACTGACCTAAGACAGGGAATTTTTACTAGGATTAAATGTCAAGAATTGTGAAGAACTGAGTTTAAATGTATTTGGCTAAGGTCTATGTAAACTTCAAACTTCAACTGTACATGTACAAATTACCTCGACTAACCTGTACCCCCACACATTGACTCAGTGCCGGTACCTCCTGTACATAGCCTCATTATCGTTATTTTATTGTGTTAATTTTTGTGTTATTTATTTTTTATTCAGATCCTCTCAAGCTCTGTCAGGTTGGATGGGGTGCGTCTCTGCACAGCTATCTTCAGGTCTCTCCAGAGATGTTTGATCGTGTTTAAGTCCGGGCACTGGCTGGGCCACTAGGACATTCAGAGACTTGTCCCGAAGCCACTACTGCAGTGGTACTCATTCAATGTATTTAATGCAGGCCTGAATCACTTCATTGAATATATCTATTGTTCCCTGGACGGCAGATAGATTGCAGTATAGCGCAGCTGTTGAACAGGATGAAATAGAATGTTTCCCAAAATAGAACGCAACTGCTCAGCTACAGCGACCGACACATATCAGTTTTCTACTAGCTAATTTTGCAGTCTGGTCGATATGGATCGATTTATTGAAAAAAGAAACGTAAATCTATTGACAATGAAAATTAGGGGGAAGAGCTGGAGAACAACGTAACAGCTATGAACAAACAACCACCGGAGAACCAGGAAAATCAGGAAGATGGCGGCGAGGAAATGCAGCTAGCTAACGTAGCTAAAATGGCTAACGTGGCTCCGGTGGCTAAGAGAAGGATACAGTCGATTCAAGAAGAACACAAAAAGTTCCAAGAGAAATGGACAGACAAGTATTTTTTTGTTCTGCATGATGGGACTAGCTCACTTTGTCTTATTTGCCAGAAGGCAGTCAATTGTTTTAAATTAGCAAATTTAGAGCGACATTTACAACAAATTAAAGATCTGTGCGGCCCTCTGAATGATTGTCTCAACCCAAAGTGGCCCCCTTACAAAAAATTGTGAGTAATACTGCACTACTGCGTTGTTTTGGCTGTGTGCTTAGGGTCGTTGTCCTGTTGGAAGGTGAACCTTCGTCCCAGTCTGAGGAGCAGGTTTTCATCAAGGATCTCTCTGTACTTTGCCCTGTTCATCTTTCCCTCAATCCTGACTCAATCTCCCAGTCCCTGCTGCTGAAAAACATCCCCACAGCATGATGCTGCCACCACCATACTTCACCGTAGGGATGGTGCCAGGTTTTCTCCAGACGTGACACGTGACACTTGGCATTCAGGCCAAAGAGCTCAATTTTGGTTTCATCAGACAAGAGAATCTTGTTTCTCATGGTCTGAGAGTCCTTTAGGTGCCTTTTGGCAAACTCCAAGCGGGCTGTTGTTCCTTTTACTGAGGAGTGGCTTCTGTCTGGCCACTCTACCATAAAGACCTGATTGTTGGAGTGCTGCAGAGATGGTTGTCCTTCTGGAAGGTTCTCCCATCTCCACAGATGAACTCTGGAGCGCTGTCAGAGTGACCATCGGGTTCTTGGTCACCTCCCTGACCAAGGCCCTTCTCCCTCGATTGCTCAGTTTGGCCACGCGTCAAGCTCTACGAAGTGTCTTTTTGGCCCAAACTTATTCCATTTGAGAATGATGGAGGCCACTGTGTTCTTGCGGGACCTTCAATGCTGCAGACATTTTTTGGTACCCTTCCTCAGATCTGTGCCTCGGTACAATCCTGTCTCTGAGCTCTACAGACAATTCCTTCGACCTCATGGATTGGTTTTTGCTCTGACATGCACTGTCAACAGTAGGATCTTATATAGACAGGTGTGTGCCTTTCCAAATCATGTCCAATCAATTGAATTTACCACAGGTGGACTCCAATCAAGTTGTAGAAACATCTCAATGATCAATGGAAACAGGATGCACCTGAGCTCAATGTCGAGTCTCATAGCAAAGTGTCTGAATAGGTATTTTTTCATTTTTTTATTTTTAATACATTAATACTGTTTTTGCTTTGTCATTATGGGGTGTTGTGTGTAGATTGATGAGGATTTTAAAAAATGGTATATTCATTTTAGAATAAGGCTGTAACATAACAAAATGTGGAAAAAGGGAAGGGGTCTGGATACATCCGAATGACGTGTAGGGCTCTATACTGTATCAATCTAGAACAGGATTATCTATTTTGGATTACATTTGAATGGAGTTTAAAACTCTGCATCTGCAATAAAAAATCTTTACAATTAAAAAACAATGTGATCCCTGAAATCCAGATTGAAATGTGTAAATTGACACGCATTCGGTCTCTATATTACTGTAGCATATGCTCTGCTGCAGCAAGTGTAGGCCTATCTGTCACAAGAAAAAAGTGACCATGATGAGATTATAGGTCTATACTGTATGCACTGTAAACTGCTGCTCCATACTGAGATGGGCTGTACCCACCCTGAACATTGATTCATCATGCAGAGGCCGCAGAGAAGCCAGATTTAGACATTGCATATAATTTAACAGTTCCATTTCACGCCATGCTGTTCATATAAATAATTTATTATAACTTACCAGTTTCTCACAGTTATTTATCCCGGGAAAAGGGAGTGGTTTTGAGCCGTGAATACCTGATTCCTTTTTCCTCCAGTGACCGTCTGATCGTAATGAATTGCTGGCTTTTTTCCCTCAGACTAGCAGAAAGGTCATGGATGAATCGAATCGAATGGATTGGCCCTGGAGCTTGATCTCCTCCCCCTCCCTCCAGTGCCCTCAGAATGTTTACTTTGGTCTGATAGTTCCACAGCTTAAAGATTACCATGCAAGGGTATTTAGCGTTCTTATGCTTCACACCGATCCGCAACTCTCTAGATTCCAGGTTATCCAGTGATACATCCACGCCAAGCTCCTCTGATATCAGTTCACATAGTAGATCACGTATTGTAGTTTGTAAGGTCCCCTTTTTCCAGTTCATCTTCTACAGTTAGCGGCTTTGTTTCCAGCAGGCCAATTTTGTTGTCTTGTTCATCCAGGCGCCCGCTCTGTATATGCATATCTGACACAATAGACTCTACTTTCCTATTGAAGCAAATCTATTTTTTTTAACAACAGATTGCAACAATTAGTTTGTTTTGGTGAGCATTAAGAGCCTTTTAGCTGTGTTTTCCTGGAAATCTTTCAGCTGTTTGTCGCTCTAATTCACATCTCCAAGATGTTCTTTGCCTTTTTCTCTAAGGGAAGCCATGGCTTGTTGGGTTTGAGTCTCAGCATCGCTTTACTCACAGATTGTTGTGTATAACTGACCGCTCACTCTCTCCCAGTTGCTTGGGGATATACTGATCTATTGATTTTATTAGCTTAATTTAAACTATGTTGTTTGGCTTTTACATATTTTCACAGTTTTGATGGTACAAACCAGAGCTACTATCTCTCCATGTGTCCCATAGGTACGCGCATGCACATCCTTTTTACATTTAATTATGATGGTTCAACACATTAAATGCTTCAGCTTAGGTTCTATACATTTCCCTTTTCAAATAAATCATAAATCAATTCTCAAAATCTTGTTACAGCGTTTGCATTCAAGGTCAGGATTCTATATAACGGCATTAGCATACATCAGCAAATTCACTTGAAAGTGCCATCCAGAGTGCGAATTTTACCGTGACGATTTTTTATGGGCTTCAAAGTAAAGACGTAATTTAGCTGTAAAAATGTATTACCTTATAATGTGTCATGGACACAACCAGTCATGATTGTAAAACCTATTTATTCAAAAAAGTAGGTTAAGTACACGCTCTCACCTACTCCAAAATAAGTCCAGCATCCAGTGCACTGTACACCCACCATTCGAATAAAAAGGGACATTGATTAAAAACTCCATATGTCTAATGACATTAAGCCTACAAAGTGGCATGTATTCGTGGATGCTAAGGGAGGCCAGCCCTCATGCTTCCTCTCAGAAGTTGTTGTGTAGCAAGCTAAGGTGACAATGCTTGCAATGGAAGTTTAACAGTTGCTTTGAATGTTTGAACTCATAGTGTAAAAACACTTTTAATGGCTCAAAGGACAAGATGTTCCAACTTTCATTTTTAGCTAACTACAACAGTCAACTAGCTAGCTAACTAGCTGTTTAGCTTGCTAGCACATTCACAAATGTATTTGTAAACAATTAACAAGCTAGTTAGCTACCACATGTTCTTGTTAAAATGTCAACAGAGTAACTAGCAAGCGACAAGATATGCCAAATAAGTCTTAAAAAGACTTGAGGGCAAATAAATTAGATTTAACTGTTCAGACTCAAGTTGCATGGCCAGCAATCAAATTTGTATCTGATTTCAAACCACCTATGAAGGTGGTTTCAAATGTGGCTTTAAATATCAGATTCCATGTGCTTTTTGTCGATTCAGACTACACGAAAAATATATATATACAGTAACAGTCAAAAGTTTGGACACACTTACTCATTCCAGGGTTTCTCTTTATTTTACCTATTTTCTACATTGTAGAATAATAATGAAGACATCAAAACTATGAAACAACACTTATGGAATCACGTAGTAACCAAGAAAGTGCTGAACAAATAAAAATGTATTTTCATAGTTTAGATTCTTCAAAGTAGCCACCTTGATGACAGCTTTGCACACTCTTGGCATTCTCTCAACCAGCTTCATGAGGTAGTCACCTGGAATGCATTTCAATTGTTAATTTGTATAATTTCTTTCCTTCTTAATGACTTTGAGCCAATCAGATGGGTTGTGACAAGGTAGGGGTGGTATACAGAAGATAGCCCTATTTGGTAAAAGACCAAGTTCATATTATGGCAAGAACAGCTCAAATAAGTAAAGAGAAGTGACAGTCCATCATTACTTTAAGACATGAAGGTCAGTCAATCCGGAAAATGTTAAGAACTTTGAAAGTTTCTTCAAGTGCAGTCGCAAAATCCATCAAGCGCTATGATGAAACTGGCTCTCATGAGGACTGCCACAGGAAAGGAAGACCCAGAGTTACCTCTGCTGCAGAGGAAAAGTTAATTAGAGTTACCAGCCTCAGAAATTTCTGACCAAATAAATGCTTCACAGAGTTCAAGCAACAGACACATCTCATCATCAACTGTTCAGAAGAGACTGCATGAATCAGGCCTTCATGGTCGAATTGCTGCAAAGAACCACTACTAAAGGACACCAATAAGAAGAAGAGACTTGCTTGGGCCAAGAAACATGAGCAATGGACATTAGACTGGTGGAAATCTGTCCTTTGGTCTGATGAGTCCAAATTTGAGATTTTTGGTTCCAACCGCCGTGTCTTTGTGAGACGCAGAGTAGGTGAACGAATGATCTCTGCATGTGTGTTTCCCACCATGAAGCATGGAGAAGGAGGTGTGATGGTGTGGGGGTGCTTTGCTGGTGACACTGTCAGTGGTTTATTTACAACTCAAGGCACACTTAACCAGCAAGGCTACCACAGCATTCTACAGTGACACGCCATCCCATCTGGTTCGCGCTTAGTGGGACTATCATTTGTTTTTCAACAGGACAATGACCCACACACCTCCAGGCTGTGAAAGGGCTATTTGACCAAGAAGGAGATTGATGGAGTGCTGCATCTGATGACAACCCAGTTGAGGTGGTTTGGGATGATTTGGACCACAGAGTGAAGGAAAAGCAGCCATCAAGTGCTCAGCATATGTGGGAATTGTTGGAATAGCATTTCAGGTGAAGCTGGTTGAGAGAATGCCAAGACTGTGCAAAGCTGTCATCAAGGCAAAGGGTGGCTACTTTTAAGAAAAATATATTTCTTTAACACTTTTTTAGTTACTACATGATTCCATATGTGTTATTTGATAGTTTTGATGTCTTCACTATTATTCTACAACGTCGAAAATAGTAAAAATAAAGAAAAACCCTTGAACGAGTAGGTGTGTCCAAACTTTTGACTGGTACTGTATATCATATTAATTTATAACCCCCCTCATGGTGATAAAGGAACCACTTGGGGTGGAAACGCTGGCACACCCTGTCAAGGGTGATGCCCTACATTTCTTCCTCCCCTGTGCCTAGCACCCCCCACTCTGATGCAGTACAGTGAAATGCCTTTCTTGCAAGCTCTTTCCCAACAATGCAATAATCAATACCCGTAGTACTATAAAATAAAATGAATTAGGACAAAAACACACTAAAAATAGAAATAAGAAGAACACGAGAAAGTAGGTGAGCTATATACAGGGTCAGTTCCAAGGTCAGTGCCAATACCATATTTACAATGCAAAGGGATACTGGAGTGGTAGGGATAGATGTGTGTACTGTAGGTGTAAGGTGACTAGGCATCAGGATATATGATAAACAGAGTAGCCACAGCATATGATGATTGTGTGTGCGTGTGTAGAGATAATATGTGTGCGTATGAGCCAATGTTTGTGTGTGTGTGTGTGTCTGTGTGTCTGTGTGTATGTGTGTACTGTCCTGTGAGTGTGCATAGTGAGTGCAAAAATAAAATAAAAGGGTCAATGCAGATAGTCCGTGTAGACATTCTGTTAGCTATTTAGCAGTCTTATGGCTTGGGGATAGAAGCTGTTGAAGAGCCTGTTGGTGTCAGAATTGTTGCTCCAGTACTGCTTGCTATGCGGAAGCAGAGAGAACCGTCTATGGCTTGGGTGGCTGGGGTCTTTAATAATTTTCCGGACCTTCCTTTCAAACCGCGTGATGTAGAGGTCCTGGATGGCAGGGAGCTCAGCCCCGGTGATGTACTTGGCTGTCCACACCACCCTCTGTAGCTCCATGCGATCGAGGGCGGGGCAGTTGCCATACCATGCAGTGATGCAGCCAGTCCAGATTCTCTTAATGGTGCAGCTTGAGTTCCCAAATCTTTTCAACCTCTTGAGGGGAAAGAGGCGCTGTTGCTCATTCTTCGTAACTGTGTGCGTGTGTGTAGACCATTTAAAGTCCTTTGGATACTGAGGAACTTGAAGATCTCGACCCAGTCCACTACAGCCCTGTGGATGTGGATGGGGGCGTGTTCGCCCCCTGTTTCCGGTACTTCACGATCAGCTCCTTGGTCTTATTGACATTGAGGGAGAGATTGTTGTCCTGCACTCTTAGAAAAAAGGTTCCTTATAGAACCAAAAAGGGTTCTATCGCTTGCTTCATATATGTAACCCCTCAAAGTTCTATATAGAACCTTACAGGTTCTTCTTCAATGAAGCAAAATATATTTTGAGGTAGAATATAACTCAATAAATCAATTAAATAATAGACAAAAGAATAACAGCATAGTTTGTAGAATGTTTTGTCATTATATGCAAACATAGTTTGGAAATACGCACTGGTGGCCAGGAAGGCATCTCTTTGTTTGAATGATGGTCCACGTCAACTCTCTGTCTGACTTCTTTACAATACAATACAATACAACTTTGTACATTAGTTACAGTGAACAGCAAAAATGAGTCTTCCGCTCCATTCTCTACCCCCAACAAACAGCAGACCTCACACATACAGTTGAGACGAGCACAGGTTCAACCTGCACTCAGAGCATGTTGTGGGTTAAGGGCCTTGCTTAATGGCCCAATTGTAGGAGAATGTTTTGAGAATGTGAACCCAGCAGCCCTCCACTTGTCAGATCAATTCCTCCTGTTTTTTTTCCTGCGCCAAGCCCAGGATTCAAACTGGATACCTTTCTCCCACAGGTGAAACTTCTGCCACAGGTCCAACTCCTTACAAAGTATTTGAGCAGAGTTGAGCAGTCGGCAATCCCGCTCATCGCTCATGGAGCGGTGCGCACCGCTCCAGCGCTCCACATCCTTTCCTGCAGCTCCACTAAAAACCACTCTGCACTCACAAGAAAAAAAAACTGCCTCCAAATTCATGCCATTCATTAAAATCACCATTTAACCAACACCCATCTATTATTGTGACTACCTGGACCTACCATTTGGTTTTGAAGTATTGAAAACAAACCATGTGATTTGAATGAAAAGTATTTCAATAAACATGAAAAGGTGAATGTAAGAAGCACTCATCATTTCAAATAGGCTACATGTCACGTCAAACAGCATATAAACACTCTAAATAGGTCAGGAGCCAGACAGGGAGCCAGAGAAAATGAATTATTTAGGCTATATTATTACAATTATTTCAAGGCTAGAGCCTACAAAGAAATACACTGTGAAGCATTTGTGAGTATGACACAGTAGGCTGGTAGGGAGTCAGGAACATTAAGCGCTCAGAATTTAAACAACATTTCATTGTATTAAATCATTATACAATTAGATCATTATAAATCATCATTGCGCATAATAGGCTGTGACTTAAATTAAAGAATTAAATACAAATTAAATGAAAAAATGCCTTATTAGGCTCAGTGCCTCAGTGCCTTTGAATTCATTTTTAGAGACATGAGTTTGGCCAGAGTCTGTGGCTTCTGGCACATGCAATGGTGCCTGGAGAGCAGGCCAGCAGTGGAGAATATCCTCGCCATGCTTGCAAAGCCACTGGGGATGCTAAACACCCTTTTGGCCACTCTTGCCAGGCTGGGCAGGTATGGGTAGGCCTAAAGGTTTTTAGTCAAAATAACCAAATAAAAACGGAAGCTCCTTGAATGTTGGAATATGCCAGGCCTATTGGGCCAAAATCAATTATGGCCTATTGTATATATAATAGAACAAAAATTATGGAAACTTTTAAGAGATCAGATGTTTTGTTTATTAACACTTTGCTACAATGACACACTTAATTAGCTACCGACCTAGTTCATTTATTTTAGAATGTGCACCAGTGGAGGCTCCTCAGAAGAGGAAGGGGAGGACCATCAAACATAATAATAGTGAAAAGTTAAAAAAGTGACCCTTTTAGATAAATCTATACTAAATATATTCACATGTCACCAAATAATTGATTAAAACACATTGTTTTGCAATGAAGGTCTACAGTAGCCTTAACAGCACTCTGTAGGGTTGCACCATGGTGTAGCCGGAGGACAGCTAGCTTCCGGCCTCCTTTGGGTAAATTTACTTTAATACAAAACCTAGGAGGCTCATGGTACTCACCCCCTTCCATAGACTTACACAGTAATCATGACAACTTCCGGAGGACGTCCTCCAACCTCTCAGAGCTCTTGTAGCATGAACTGACATGATGTCCACCCAGTCAAAGGATCAGATCATTAATCTAGTACTGAAAGCATAAGCTACAGTTAGCTAGCACTGCAGTACATAAAATGTGGTGAGTAGTTGACTCAAAGAGAGAGAAAGGCAATAGTTAACAGTTTTTAACAAATTAATTTCTTAAAAAATGAAGATGAAAGAGTGAGAGAGAGAGAGTGCTATATTTGGTCATTTTCTTTCACTTTCACTTACTTAGCTTGTTAATGCAGCTAGCTAGTTTAGCCTACTCAAACACCTGGCTCAAACAGAGGGATGCTATGTTAGCTAGCTGGCTATGACTATACAACACTGGAACTCTTCCAAGTCAAGGTAAGGTTTTGGTTTTATTAATTTATTGCCCCCAGGGCCCGCCAGTGTAACTGTTAAACTGCTTACTTACTGTACACTGTTCTGCATGATTGTAAAGGGTTTACTAACGTGTTCTATTTGCTATGTTGGCTATGACGTTACTTTAGCTAATATGGTGACAATGGTGTAGGCTGTGTGAGTAATGGTTAGCGGTTATGTTAGGAAGGTTTGGTTTGGAAATGTTTTTTTGCTTGGTCACAGACAGCTGATGTGTTGTGCTTTGAAGTCCACAAGCGAAGGGAAAAGGTGAGCACGTAGATGTGAGAAGGAATAAAATGAGCTGTTTGTATGTGGCTGCTATGAAAGTGAACTGTGTTTATGTGACCTGGGGTTTGCAACTGTTGGACTAATGATTACACCCCAGATCAGCTAGATGCAGGCAACAGTATGCAAGGCGGTCACTGTCTGTCCATGTGTCACTGTCTGTCACCTCAACATTTTCTCTGGACCTGTGTCACCTATGTTGTGATCTTTCATTCATAGGCTAGGTTGTAGCAGCCTTATGATGGGTATAGGGAAAATTTGAGTATCATGTAGTAGCCTAAACCTATCGAAGTTGCGTTTAACTAGGTGAATGGAATATGCATGACAGTCATCCAATGTGCTTTAATAGAAATAATGCCATGCTCATAAAAAAAAAGAAAGAATCGTCCTCCCTCATTTTAAATGGCTCTGACCGCCACTGATGTGCACGTACTAAGTAGCCTACACCATTATGCTTTCGGGATATGTGTCTTTTCAGATTCCACAATGATTATTTAGTTGTGGACACTACATCACCGCACTTCCTCTATTGCTCTTGGTCCTCATCTTTGGAAGTCACCTTAATTTAGCACCTGTGTGTTTTATCAGTTTCTTTATGAAACTATTTAACAAACTCCATGACAGTAGCTAAAACAAGGGGCTATAGTAGCACACAAATAGACTACAAATGCATGCTGAGTCTAAGGTTTGTGGGATGATGGCGTTGATGTGTGCCATAAAATCAGCCTTTCAAAGCACTTCAGGATTACAGATGTGAGTGCTAAAGGGCGGTACTCATTGTGGCAAAAAGTCTTAGAGTTCTTGGGAACAGGAATGATGGTGGTCAGCTTGAGACGTGGGGATTACAGACTTGGACAAGGAAATTTTGAAAATGAGAGTGAAAATGCCTGCTGTCCCTGGAATACCATCCGGCCCATGGCTTTGCGAGTGCTAACCTCATTAAAAGCTTTACTTACGTCAGCCTCAGAGAGTGAGAGATGACTCTTACTACTCTTACTGTTGCTGCCCCTTGATTTTTCCGCAAGTCCTGACTATCTTGCCCAACTAATTTTTCCGTGCAACCTTCGCATTCCCAAACCAGCCGGTTTGGCAGTAGGGCAGAATGCTCTCAATTAATGATTTATAAAAGAGAACTATGATGGTTAGGTCAGCATTGAAAAAGTGCAGCTTCCGTAGGAAATACAGTCTCTTGCCTTTCTTAAAAATAGTGTCAGTACACTGATCCCAGATCCCTGATCCCCGAAGTCTCCTCTCAGTCTGTCTGAGCGGACAAACGGATTGATTGTGTTAAATGCAGAGGAGAAATCTGCGAACATGATACACACATGGGTTTTGTTGCCCTCCAAATGCATGTACACCAGATTTAAGAGAGAGAGGATGGCATCCTCTGTTCCTCTCTCCTCCCGGTATGAAAATTGGAGGGGGTCAAGTAGGTGTGTGTTGATGTATGCTTTGATGATAATTTTAAGAGATTCAATCAATAGAGAGGTAAGAGCGACAGTGTGTAGTAATTTGCTTGGATAAAGCCAGAGTGTTGTGTAAGAGCTACAACACCTCCTTGTTTCAAGGACGCCTCCCTGCATGGGAGGGGCTGCTATCTTATTTAAGGGTAACTCTCAACCCCAATTTCAGCCTTTGCCCAAACCATTCAAATAACATCTTTAAAAAGCGTTCAGCTGAGATGTTGTGGGTGGAGGAATTGCTCATAAATATTCATTTTGGGGATGGGTCACTAAAGCATACTTACCAGAAGTCCACTGGCACACTCTGATAATAAAATGATGTGCATCACAAGCAATTACGCCTCTGGACAGTTAGCTCACAGTGGTAAGGCGCCAAGTTAATGACATCTATTGCTACTTGCGGTGTAAATTTTAATACCCCATGGGGTGCAGAAACATTTGTTTAAATGTGTACTCACATTTATTGCGGTATTGTGTTGGGAAGAGAAGTGCAATCCTCACTTTGAAAATTAAGATAAGAGGCTCAATCCAACCCGCATGGCAGTATTTATGCAATAGCTCCTTTTCCAATGGTCAAATTAACTCACAGATTGGTCTTAGCTACTGTATAAAAACCTACAACTACTACTACTACTGTACCATGGCGATCCATCTCACAGACATGCTTTCACTTTTCAGAATTGGAAGTGTGTGGGCACGGGATGAATTTATTTATTTATTTTAATTTAACCTTTATTTAACTAGGCAAGTCAGTTAAGAACAAATTCTTATTTACAATGACGGCCTACCCCGGCCAAACCCTAACCCGGATGACGCTGGGCCAATTGTGTGCCGCCCTATGTGACTCCCAATAAAGTCCGGTTGTGATACAGCCTGGAATCGAACCAGGGTCTGTAGTGACGCCTCTAGCACTGAGATGCAGTGCCTTTAACGGCTGCAACACTTGGGAGCCCCAAATGAATAATGTAAATAAAGGATAAACACATTTTAAAACATATTAAAACTTAACCATGTTGGTTAAGTGTGCCTTCAATTCTAAGTAATTCAATGACAGTGTCACCAGCAAAGCACCCCCACACCATCACACCTCTTCCTAATGAGAAAATACAGCGTCCACTCGTCCATTGAAATGTGAAGAGAACTCGTTCATATATCTTCCCATTGTGGGATTCAAACTCACAACCACTGAACTATAAAACAACTGTTTTAGCAGACTGCACCACAATAGATAAGAAAAAATACAATACGTTTCTTGTTATGATGGATGTAGCTGTGGCATAGTGTATCGGAGGTCACGTGACCACTGAGGAAGCGCATAGCCCGTGCACATCAGTTGGAGAGAGGGAGATTCCAGCTTAATGCATTGTAATGTATAGCTCTGGTTGAATAAAGAAGAACATACAGTACCAGTCAAAAGTTTGGACACACCTACTCATTCAAGGGTTTTTATTTATTTTCAACTATTTTCTACATTGTAGAATAATAGTGAAGACATAATAATTATGAAATAACACATATAACACATAATAACACATAACCAAAAAAGTGTTAAACAAATCAAAATATATTTTACATTTGAGATTCTTCAAAGTAGCCACCCTTTTCCTTGATGACAGCTTTGCGCACTCTTGGCATTCTCTCAATCAGCTTCACCTGGAATGCTTTTCCAACAGTCTTGAAAGAGTTCCCACATATGCTGAGCACTTGTTGGCTGCTTTTCCTTCACTCTGCGTTCCAACTCATCCCAAACCATCTCAATTGGGTTGAGTTCAGGTGATTGGGGAGGCTAGGTCATCTGATGCAGCACTCAATCACTCTCCTTCTTGTTCAAATAGCCCTTACACAGCCTGAATGTGTGTTGGGTCATTATCCGGTTGAAAAACAAATGATAGTCCCACTAAGCGCAAACCAGATGGGATGGCGTATTGCTGCAGAAATGCTGTGGTAGCCATGTTGGTTAAGTGTGCCTTCAATTCTAAGTAATTCAATGACAGTGTCACCAGCAAAGCACCCCCACACCATCACACCTCTTCCTCCATGCTTTATTGTGGGAACCACACATGCGGAGATCATCCGTTCACCTACTCTGCGTCTCACAAAGACACGGCGGTTGGAACCAAAAATCTCAATTTGGACTCATCAGACCAAAGGACAGATTTCCACCGGTGTAATGTCCATTTTGTGTTTCCTAGCCCAAGCAAGTCTCTTATTATTATTGGTGTCCTTTAGTAGTGGTTTCTTTGCAGAAATTCGATCATGATGGCCTGATTCACGCAGTCTCCTCTGAACAGATGATGTTGTGAACACCTTTGGGAAGAATTCGCTCAACATCAGTGCCCGACTTCACTAATGCGCATATGGCTGAATGGAAGAAATTCCCTGCAGCAATGTTCCAACATCTAGTGGAAAGCTTTCCCAGAAGAGTGGAGGCTGTTATAGCAGCAAAGTGGGGAACAACCCCATAGTAATGCCCATGGTATTGGAATGAGATGTTCAGCCAACAGGTGTCCACATACATTTGGTTATGTTGTGTATATTCTACTGATGGATCATTACTCAAATTACCCAGATATGGCTCTACTGAAGGACACTACTGCTAGTCAGGTGATAACTAACATTTAGGAAATCTTTGGTCGCCATGGGGTCTTAGAGGTAGTCCATACGGACAACGCCTCACAGTTCAGCTGTCAGTGATTTTGCTAAATTGTACTGGTTCAAGCATGTCACATACAGCCCATTGTTTGTACCAACAGTCTAATGGGTTCATGGAGATCGGTGTCAAAACAGGGAAACTACTGCTTTAGAAGCACTCGACTCAAAGACAGATCTGTATCTAGCTTTGTTAAAATACTCCACTAAAATATGGTCTGTCTCCTGCAGAGCTGTGGTTCAACAGGAAACTCTAAACTATACTGAGCAAAAATATTAACTCAACATGCAACAATTTCAGTGATTTTACAGAGTTATAGTTCATATATAGAAATCAGTCAATTTAAATTAATTCATTAGGCCGTAATGTATAGATTTCACATGACTGGGCAGGGACGCAGTCATAGGTGGGCCTGGGAGGGCATAGGGGGGACCAAGGCCCAGCCAATCAAAATGAGGTTTTCCCACTAAATGGCTTTATTACAGACAGAAATACTCCTCAGTTTCATCAGCTGTCCGGGTGGCTGGTCTTAATCGATCCATCAGATAAAGAAGCTTACCTTCACAACCAAGACAACATAGAGGAAAGGTTTAGGTAAGTGTCCTTTTTGTCTTGTAATTTCACATTTGGAAGTATCATGACACAAGGTGAGACCCAGATGCAGACACAGGAGGCAGATGGTTGAAATCTTACAAGGTTTATTAATCCAAAAGGAGTAGGCAAGAGAATGGTCGTGGACAGGCAAAAGGTCAAAACCAGATCAGAGTCCAGGAGGTACATAGTGGCAGATAGGCTCGTCAAGGCAGGCAGAAAGGTCAGGCAGGCGGGTACAGAGTCAGGGAGAACAAGAAAAAGGAGAATAGCAAAAAGCAGGAGAACGGGAAAACCGCTGGTTGACTTGGAAAACATACAAGATGAACTGGCACAGAAAGACAGGAAACACAGGGATAAATACACTGGGGAAAGTAAGCGACACCTGGTGGGGGTGGAGACAATGAAAGGTGAAACAGATCAGGGCGTGACAGGAAGGTGCATTGAAACAATTAGCTAGCATGACTATTTCATTTCTAGTACAACCAACTAGTTAGCTAGCAAGTTATATCTGAATGATGCACTGAAATTAGCTACTCTCGAGGGGATCACTATTGTAGCTCACTATGGCTATTCTCAAGAACAAGCAAACTTTAGATGCAGTATAACCACAGATAGAAAAATGAGCAAAAAAATCTTTGGTATATTGTTAGATTGAGGGGAGACCAACTCGGATTTTAGCTAGCTATCGTTACTAGCTAGCTACTGTTTTTGAACTTGTTTAGCTAATAACAACATTGCCATCCATTTGACGACATGATAATGATGGCAAAGTTCTTTCCTGCTAAACATTTGTCTACTTTAGCAATGTCATCATATTTTGTTATTTAGACCAAACAATCTTTAGCCTCCATCTATCAAGACTTTGAGGCACCACTATTGTGCCGCCGGCAGAGAGCGGCTTGAGAATGTTCACAACAATGGTGGAGTTCGTTTTCATGGCCTGGTGCCCCGGGAGAGTGGAGATTGATCATTTTAGACCATTAATGTGATCCTTAGGTGACATCTCCACCTACCTGGCGCACAAGGCCATGCAAAACGAACTCAACCAATAGCATGACGCAATCCAGTGGTGGTGGTGCAACCGATGAATAGCACCATTTGTTTTGGTTTTGTCTATTTTTCCAGCCTGCCATCCTGTCTGTCTTTCCTGGAGTTCAATTTGTGGCTGGAGGAGTGGTGGTGTCCACTGGAGGGCAACTTTCCTCGACCACATGTAGAAGCTCATCGTCATGAAGTTAATCTACAACCAACTGATACAAGTATCCTCTATTAGGTACTACTATAGTGCTAGCTAGTACATGTACATATGAATTTACATTACCAATCATATTTCCTTAATGTGCAGGGTCCACTTTGACCCAAGAGAACAATCCAGACTAAGAATTTGCAAAAGGTAAGATCATAATGAATAAGTATTATATGAACACAGTGGACCTGATCCGAGGTCAGCACTCCTACTCGGATGGTTAATTCTCTCTCTCCCTCATCCTTTCTATAACTTCCGATTGATCCCATTATCTATGGTTAGTAGGTGTGGGTGAGTGGACTACAGATCTGTGACTAGCCTAGCAACAGCAGCTGTTCTCAACTATTGGCATGGATTTATTTGACCTCCAATCACCATGAGAGTTACATTATTCTGCATTCAACACTTCTATTGCAGGAGAGGTGAGCACCTGTCAGATTCCCCTGCTGTCCTTCACCCCTTGATGCAGTCTGCTGACCATTGGTGTGGCCAAGAAGAAGTTCGCCAGCCGAAGTAGGAGCCATCTTCATCGCCATGCAACACTCCACTGACTGAGTAGTATTTTACTGGGTGACTTTCACTTTTACTTGAGTCATTTCCTGTTAAGGTATCTTTACTTGTACTCATGTATGACAATTGGGTACTTTTTCCACCACTGTTGCTGTATGTGTGTAACTCTAGCAGATCCTATAGGTGCTCCAGCACACCTCGTTCTGTCTTTTAGATCCGGCTGAAACGGTCCACTATCAGCCAGGTGAAGAGGCTCTCCCATGGAAAGGAAGGGCTGTTGTGGCACCAAAATTTATGAAAGTTGCCTGAGTAGCACCTCCTTTCTCCGAAAGTTTAATTTACCCCTGAAAATACTAGTGCATTAAACTGACAACTATGGAGAAGACTGTTTAAGGCAAGCCATGTTTTCCTGTCAGCCAGAATCTGCAATATATTCAGGTACTAAGTTAGGATCCTCCTCATCCCCACTTTGGGTACGCTATTATTCCTCAGTTCTGGCACTCTCCCTACATATTTGCCATTTGCCAGTACTCTATCATGCATGCGCTCTTTATATTCTGTGTATCCTAATTCATGTGTTTGCATCTCCCTTCCAGAAACCTTCCTTCCTAACATAACCATCCTGCAGGACTCGAAACTCCAACCAACTGTGTTTAATTGTGTGAACATTTTAACCACCCTCTTCCTGTGATTGGAGCATCCTACTTCTACTACTCCTCTGCCTCTTTATAACCTTTAGTCCATCTGTGTTTGGGGTCGATAACCTCTTAGGGCAGTGAGGGGAGTAGGTGTGTGAATGTCAGTCCAAACTGCAAATGTCTGACCTGCGGAGCTCTGGTTGGAGCTACTGTTGCTCGTAGTCATCAGTCGAAACATAGTTTTCCTTGCATTCAGGGTTGTCAGCTATCGTTGTTTTTGTAGTTCTTGCCCCAAGCGCCACTCTACGTGCTCCCCCATGCTCAATGTGATGGTGGCTTCGGTAAGGTATTTGTTATGGCTTCGGTAAGGTATTTGTCAGCTGCTCACTCTGACATCCTCAGAGTGCCCAGCTGAACACGGTATACTGGAAACACTTGGTTTGTTATTTTAACGAAAATATAACCAATCTTTGTTAAACATTAATACCAAACTTGTTTTTGCATGGATTCCGCGACATTGTTAGCTTTTAACAGCTAGGACCGCAATTTCTTGTTCAGGAATCCCGCTTAACATACAGGTTAAAGTCTGCTTGAAAGAGCCACTAACATAGCTAAGCTGTGAATATTAGCCATCAAGCTAACAAAGTTGGTCCCAGATGAGTTTTCCAACGGAGCCCTCTTTGTCTGGAGAAGTAAATTAACAGTTTCAGCGCTTTCAGACAACCTGGAACACTCAGAGTTCCAATGTGGAAATTGTTTACTTGATGAGGATTATAGGCTTGAGGTGGCTTCCTTGATCACGCAGGTAGCCAGCCTACGTAAGAAACTGGGGAAAACGCAGAGTGGAATGTTTACCTTTTCTACACCGGACGGCATTCGCGCATGTTGGTTGCATCTCCTGCCTCTCCTCCCCCATCTGATAGCGGAGTCGAAGGAGCACAGCAAGAGGAGCATGGCAAACAATGATGGTTGCATGTCACGAGCCATGGAAGCAGAAAACAGCGGACTCCCGCAAAGCAGTCTACACTCCCAACGAGAGGCCCGGAGCGGATACAAACAACAAATAGTTTTGCCATCCTGGAGTCTGATCTTCCTGCATCTTCGGCACTGGGGGTACCTGTGTCTGCAGCCACTATACGTACTCCTACTCCTTCCCTTACTATTTTGAAGTCGACGTCGGCAACCTTCCATCCATGTTCTGGATCGAGCGGGGCTTCTCCATCTGTCGGAGGCCTGCACCATCCTTTGAAGCGTGGGAGTGGGCGGATTTCTTTGTCCTTCTTGCCAGCCGTGATTCTGGGCAGCTCCATGGTAAGAAATGTGACTGTTCCTGGTGCAAAAACAATGTCCTATCCCGGAGCTCGAGTAAAGTACATTACTAAGCTGCACCCGAATGTACTACACCAGAATATTGACATTGATTCTATTGTAGTCCATGTGGGTTTTAATTACATTATGAAGGGCAGCTCTGAACAGTTGAAACTGGATTTCAAAGAGCTGATTGACTCTCTCCTAGACATTAATAAAATACCCATCATATCTGGCCCTGTGCCCTCTCTGAATCGTGGCATGGAACGCTTTAGCAGGATTCTTTCTCTTCACAACTGGCTACATGATTATTGCAGCTCAATGGGTGTAACTTTTGTTGACAATTTCGATACATTTTGGAAACAAAACAAGTTTTAAAGGAGAATGGGATCCACCTAAATAATTTGGGTCCCTGGATCCTTTCACAGCATTATAAGGCTGCGTTGAGACAATTACTTATCAATGACCCAAGCCCAACTCAGTTAATCCCTACCATTGTGTCACTGAGTCATCATAATGCTTTAGCAAATGTACATTATACCAGGGGCAATGGTAGACACAATGTAAGTAACCTAATGTATGTCCCTCTAACTTCCCTGAATGCCTCTGCTGATCCTACAGCTATTGTATGAAGCAATCATGTGTCTATGAACCAGATTTATGCTGTTAGCACTGAGGCAGTGTGCCCTAGTAGGAAGTCCAATGTGTGCAGTTCACCCTGCACTAACATAAATAACATGAGAATATCTACTTCTACTAAGCTTCCCAGTAAGCAATGAAAACAAGCAAGCATCCCAGAAAAGTGCTCAAAATATCCCACATTAACATATATAGCTTAAGAACAGCTTGCTAGTAACAGATGACATTCATATTCTGACTATCTCTGAAACTCACTTAGATAATACCTTTGATACAGTGGTAGCAATACAAGGTTATAACATTTACAGACAAGACAGAGATGCCAGTGGTGGGGGTGTTGCTGTTTATATTCAGAACCACATTCCTGTAAAGATTAGAGAGGATCTTATGTTAAATACTGTTGAAGTAATATGGCTACAGGTTCATCTGCCTCACCTAAAGCCCATTCTTGTGGGAATTGCTATAGACCACCAAGTGCTAACAGTCAGTATCTGGATAACGTGTGAAATGCTTGATAATGTATGTGATATCAACAGAGAGGTATATTTTCTGGGTGATTTAAATGTTGGCTTTCAAGCTGTCCACTTAAGAAAAAGCTTTAAACTGTAACCAGTGCCTGCAACCTGATTCAGTTTATCAGTCAACCTTCCAGGGTAGTTACAAACAGCACAGGAATGAAATCATCAACATGTATTGATCACATCTTTACTATTGCTGCAGAAACATGCTTGAAAGCAGTATCCAGATCCATCGGATGCGGTGATCACAATATAGTAGCCATATCTAGGAAAACCAAAGTTCCAATGGCTTGGCCTAATATAGTGTATAAGAGGTCGTTTTTACAGTAATTTTCTTAATGGGTGCATGCTTATTAGTAACTTGTTGCAAAGAAAAAAACATATCTCAGACTGGCCAATAAAAATAAAAGATTAAGATGAGCAAAAGAACACAGACACCGGACAGAGGAACTCTGCCTAGAAGGCCAGCATCCCAGAGTCACCTCTTCACTGTTGACGTTGAGACTGGTGTTTTGCAGGTACTATTTAATGAAGCTGCCAGTTGAGGACTTGTGAGGCATCTGTTTCTCAAACTAAACACTCTAATGTACTTGTCCTCTTGCTCAGTTGTACACCGGGGCCTCCCACTCCTCTTTCTATTCTGGTTAGAGCCAGTTTGCACTGTTCTGTGAAGGGAGTAGTACACAGCGTTTTATGAGATCTTCTGTTTCTTGGCAATTTCTCACATGAAATAGCCTTTATTTCTCAGAACAAGAATAGACTGACGAGTTTCAGAGACAGTTCTTTGTTTCTGGCCATTTTGAGTCTGTAATCAAACCCACAACTAGTCTATTGCTTCTTTAATCAGGACAACCATTTTAAGCTGTGCTAACATAATTGCAAAAGGATTTTCTAATGATTAATTAGCCTTTTAAAATGAAAAACTTGGATTAGCTAACATAACGTGCCATTGGAACACAGGAGTGATGGTTGCTGATAATGGGCCTCTGTACGCCTATGTAGATATTCCATAAACAATCTGCCGTTTCCAGCTACAATAGTGATTTACAACATTAACAATGTCTACACTGTATTTCTGATCAATTTGATGTTATTTTAATGGACAAAAAATGTGGTTTTCTTTAAAAAACAAAGACATTTCTAAGTGACCCCAAACTTTTGAACGGTAGTGTATATTGTCACACTCCACTTACCAAGACCATTGCCAAAAAAAGGCACGCTGTCACCTGATTTTATTCTGTCCCTTCAGGTAGTATTCACACCCCTTAACTTTTTCCAAAATATTGGAAATGAATAAAATGAAATATCTTGAATCAAGTATTCAACCCCTTTGTTATGGCAAGCCTAACTAAGTTCAGGAGTAAACATTTGTCAGATAATATGTTGCATGGACTCCCTCTGTGTGCAATAATAGTGTTTAACATGATTTTTGAATGACTACCTCATCTCTGTACCCACACATACAATTGTCTGTAAGGCCCCATAGTCGAGCAATGAATTTCAAATAAAGATTCAACCACAAAGACCAGGTTTTCCAATGTCTCCCAAAGAAGGGCACCTATTGGTAGACAGGTAAAAAAAAAAAAAATAGAAAGCAGACACTGAATATCCCTTTGAGCATGGTGAAGTTTTAATTACGCTTTGGATGGTGTATCAATGCACCCCGTCACTACAAAGATATAGGCGTCCTTCCTAACTCAGTTTGCCAAAGAAGAAGGACACCGCTCAGGGTTTCACCATGAGGCCAATGGTGACTTTAAAACACTAGAGTTGCTTAAAAAGACAACATTGAATGTTCCTGAGTGGCCTAGTTACAGTTTTTACTTAAATCGGCTTGCAAATCTATGGCAATTTAAAAAATAATACTTTACAAATACTGTACAATCCAGGTGTGCAAAACTCTTAGATTCTTACCCAGAAAAACTCACAACTGTTATCACTGTCAAAGGTGATTCTAACATGTATTTACTCAGGGGGTTGAATACTTATGTAATCAAGATATAAACTCAGCAAAAAAAGAAACGTCCTCTCACTGTCAACTACGTTTATTTTCAGCAAACTTAACATGTGTGGGGGGTCAAAATCACAGTCAGTATCTGGTGTGGCCACCAGCTGCATTAAGTACTGCAGTGTATCTCCTCCTCATGGACTGCACAAGATTTGCCAGTTCTTGCTGTGAGATGTTACCCCACTCTTCCACCAAGGCACGTGGAAGTTCCTAGACATTTCTGGGGGGAATGGCCCTAGCACTCACCCTCCGATCCAACAGGTCCCAGACGTGCTCAATGGGACTGAGATCCGGGCTCTTCGCTGGCCATGGAAGAATACTGACATTCCTGTCTTGCAGGAAATCACGCACAGAATGAGCAGTATGGCTGGTGGCATTGTCATGCTGGAGGGTCATGTCAGGATGAGCCTGCAGGAAGGGTACCACATGACGGAGGAGGATGTCTTCCCTGTAACGCCCAGCGTTGAGATTCTCTGCAATGACAGCAAGCTCAGTCCGATGATGCTGTGACACACCGTCCCAGACCATGACAGACCCTCCACCTCCAAATCGATCTCGCTCCAGAGTACAGGCGTGTAACGCTCTTTCCTTCGACGATAAACGCAAATCCGACCATCGCCCCTGGTGAGACAAAACCGTGACTCGTCAGTGAAGAGCACTTTTTGCCAGTCCTGTCTGGTCCAGCGACGGTGGGTTTGTGCCCATAGGCGACGTTGTTGCTGGTGATGTCTGGTGAGGACCTGCCTTACAACAGGCCTACAAGCCCTCAGTCCAGCCTCTCTCAGCCTATTGTGGACAGTCTGAGCACTGATGGAGGGATTGTGCGTTCCTGGTGTTACTCGGGCAGTTGTTGTTGCCATCCTGTACCTGTCCCGCAGGTGTGATGTTTGGATGTACCGATCCTGTGCAGATGTTGTTACACATGGTCTGCCACTGCGAGGACGATCAGCTGTCCGTCCTGTCTCCCTGTAGCGCTGTCTTAGGCGTCTCACAGAACGGACATTGCAATTTATTTTCCTGGCCACATCTGCAGTCCTCATGCCTCCTTGCAGCATGCCTAAGGCACGTTCACGCAGATGAGCAGGGACCCTGGGCATTTTTCTTTTGGTGTTTTTCAGAGTCAGTAGAAAGGCCTCTTTAGTGTCCTAACTGTGACCTTAATTGCCTACCATCTGTAAGCTGTTAGTGTCTTAACGACCGTTCCACAGGTGCATGTAAATTAATTGTTTATGGTTCATTGTTTTAAACAGTGTTTTAAACCCTTTACAATGAAGATCTGTGAAGTTATTTGTATTTTTACTAATTATCTTTGAAAGACAGGGTCCTGAAAAAGTGATGCTTTTTTTTTTTCTGAGTTTATTTGTGTTTTAGTTTCATTAGGTTTTTGCAAATGTTACAATGTTTTAATTTTTATTTGTGTAGATCGTTGACATTTTTTTTTTATTAAATCGATTTTAATCCCACCTTGCAACACAACAAAATGTGGAAAAAGTCAAAAGGTGTGAATACTTTCTGAAGGCACAGTAGTAAACCTTGAGGTGGTACGAGCCTGATTTCAATGGTAGAGTTGAACCGCTAGGGGCAAAAATAGCTAGATTTACTACTAAAATACCAAAATATATAACTTTTTCAATAAACTGTCAAAATGAAGACCAGAATTTACGTATTTCACTATGACTAAGCCTAAAACATTTGGTGTCTTTTCATTAAAGTAAAAATAAAAATCATGAAAATACTCTTTATATACATGGTGATGACGATGAATGAATCAAATTCTCTCTGGAGGTACAGTAATGCGGTCAGCATTTGATGGTGACGTATTCTAGATCGGGAGAACAAAAAGACTTGAGATCCTGTACTTTGCTACAATCACACCATGAGTAGTTAGTAGTGAAACATACACCATCGTTCTTTTTCCCTGAGAGTTGTTTCTTCAACAAGCTCTCACAGGCTGACTGCAGAAGTAGATGTTCGTTCACGTTCCCCAAATGTCAAATGTCACAGTTGCTCCAAATGTCAATTTTCGAAGTATTTTTGTTGCGCCTGCTGCTCTGTATCATTCCATTTCTCCAAACGTCAAATTTTGAAGTTAAGGGTTCATTTTAAGCATTTATTGCGAATTGTTAAAGGTTAAGGCAGGGTTTTCCTAACTTGGTCCCCAAGAGGTGCACGTTAAGTTTTTTGCCCTAGCACTACACAGCTGATTAAAATAATCAACTAATCATCAAGCTTTTGATCATTTGAATCAGCTGTGAAGTGTTAAGGCAAAAACCACATCGTGCACCCCTTGGGGTCCCGAGAACCAAGATTGGGAAACACTGGGTTAAGGTGTGGGATTTGGTAAAAACACTAAGTTTATGTACTTATTCCAAATGGTTAAGGTAAGGGTTAAGGTTTGGGATAGGGTTAAAACCAAAAATAAAAAAACCAGTGTCCACAACTGTAATCGAACATGCATCGTTCTGATCCAGATTCATGGGGTGTGGGGTGTATGATCGAGTGAGTTTATTAATTTGTTCAAATTAGCCTATCATGTATATTCAGTGTGAAATTGATGTTGATTATCAAAACCTTAGAGCAGAGATGACGTTGAACACTACATTGGGATGGATGTCATCAGGTGTCATGTTGTAGTTAGAGCTTGGCATAAAAACACAGACAGACACTGGCTGAAAATGTGCAGTTTTGGGATTGTGCTGGTAGACCAGTAGAGTATATCGGGCAGATATAAATTTTTCACAAATCTTCGGTAGAGGGGAAGAAGAAAGTGACTGATGGAGTATCCGTTTGGTTTCCCTAGGGAGCACTGTTTTGCTCTCCAGATCACTCATAGTCATAGATGACTTGGCTGCCTCTCTAGGGGGAACAGCAGGAGCAGAGACACCCTTTGGAGGAAAACTCAGCTTCCTCTGTGATTTAAGGAGTTGTGTGAAGATCAAAGCCATGGTCCAGTCCCCTCAGTCACCAGTCCTTAGGGAAAAGTCAGGGGTGTTGAGAAATGAATGGCCCTGGGGGGGGGGTAATGAAAGGAAGACAAGCAAGCAGCTGGAAAACATAACATTACTGAGTTGCACAGGTGCAATTCTCCCCTGAATCCCATTTATAAATTCAGTCCAATATGCTGCAGTTATATAGAGAACATATCTCTATAATCATCTGAATGTAATAGAGGGAAGCGGTAGAAAACGTAACACTGAGCTGACACTATTGTCAAAACAGTCTGAACAGTAGGAGAAAACATTGTGATATAAGAGATTCAGTTAAGAGTAACTTCTCTCAGAATTGTTTGCTATATTGGGTCAGCTGAACCTTTTATGTTTATCTTCACAGCGAACACATTTGTATTCCACCAGAAATGTTTTGTGTAGTGATGAGACAAATGTATTTGTGCGTGATATGTGGGCGCTTATGGGGGCACGGTGGAGAGAGGTCAGTGGCAGATAACAAGTGTTTCGGAAGCTTTGCTTTGTTTCTGCTTCCTGAGAAGTTGATCATTAGTTTCAAATTGGGATTCATCAACCTCCAGTACATCCCCGGTGTGGGAGTCTGTTAAGTTCATCTTAATGACACTGCCTTCCCCCTTTATGCTTTGTGGTGCACGGATGGACGAGATAGAGAATAGGAAGCATATGTACTGTATGCGTGTCACGAGAACATTTTACATTTTGTTTAACGATGTTAGGAGCAGCCCAGAGAGCTGATCCTTTTTTACCTTGATAGGTGTGTTAATGCCTGCTGCATTGTGGGTAACCCCTGATGCCTACTTGGCGTACCCCTTCCCCAGGGAGCGCTGACGGGGAGGACCAGGCTGGCTAATTAGAGGGTGAATGTGTTGGGCGGAGTTTGCTCATTTTTAACCATTCCATTGGTCCTAAGGAGAAATCTCCACCCACCTGGGGCACTGGGCCATGCAAAATGAACTCACCCAATAATTCACCCCAGGCTGGGCTTCCTCCCCCGTGGCTCCACACCCTGAGCTCCGTGTGATCACAGCTACCATACCAGCCAGGAGTCAAGGTTAGTGGTAATGATAGAACGCAGCCGCTCCAACAATAGCTCAAGATTGGCCTTCCCAGTGGTGTTGGAAAGGGAGTAGAACCGATGAGGATAGAATGAACCCTTCACTTGTAGCGCCGACAGACAGGAGTTTTAAGTAGTGCTCTAGCCTACATAAGGCCCTTTGCTGGGATTTAAGATGGCCTTTCTTAGAAGTGCAGTGTACAAAATTTATGCAGGGGTCTTGGAGAGTAAATATTGAATAAGTGCAGCTCAATCGCAATGAAAATCAAAAGCACCTCCGCGGGAGCTGTTGGCCCCTGCAATTCTGTGGTGGTACGCCGACCTCTCTGCATTAGCATTATTTTAGCTGAGGAGAATCGGGGTGTGGTGGTGGAGGTGAGGGAGGGGAGTGGAAGGGGGTTGTTGTGGGACATGCTGACAGCCTGCGGTGCAAACAGGGCAAGAGGAGTGGGTCGGAGAGGCGTGAGCCCTTCTGCTCAGCCAGGTCCCTGTGATGCTGTCACGCAGAAGAGGAGGAAGCAGAGGAGAAGTGTACGTAAACAGCAGCAGCCATCAGGAGTGCCAAAGCCTGGGGCCCTCACTGGCAGACTCGGTGAGTAAACCTTAACTCGCTGCACTAAGACAGCCCACAATGAACAAAAGGCCTGCCTGACCTAAGACAGCGTTTTGGCAGCGAGCTGGTTTTAGAGGGAAAAGAGCGTAGCTAACTTTAACCCTGTACACAGCTTTTAGCTTATGAGATCAGCTTGATGGAGATCAACCCAGAGAGCATGCCCCCACACACACACACCTTTCACATCACAATATATGTCATAAACTATTACTCACAAAAAGAAAGGCCAAACTATGTCTAGGAGGGAAGTTTTGCTGTCAGGGAGTATGATACATACTTTTTTGATTTGTATACTATTTTCAACTCTGTGGTTCAATTAAGTTTGAATGTGGATGGTGTGTAATTGTTTGACAGGCTCTGTGTTATGGAGTCATGAGGTGATGAAGGATGCTTGTCACTGGATCAAGTGTGCCTCTGTCTGCAGCTTCTCAGATAGTCAAATGACTAGACTAGAGTGTGAGAGTCGGCCGTGTTGTCCAGAGTCTGAGAGACTGTCCATCTCCTCAGATAGAGGAGAAAATGAAAAATTAAATTAAAATAAGTACATTTGAGAATCTTGTAATATCAGCTGTCACGTCAGGACCCAGTTGTCTGAATTCTTTAGAGATGCATTTTATACTCCACCACATCCTCTCTATCTTGAATAGAAGACTCCATCTCGTTTCTATCCCTGAAGTCACCTCACTTATCAGAACGTCTGTACATTAGCACTATTAAGACAATGACGTACGGAGATGTAAACGGACTAGTGATCCATGAACGTGGAGGGTGGTCCTTCAGTGTTGCTCTGCAGTGCCGTGTTCTAATTCACCTAATTCACCTCTGATGGGTCAGATTCTTTTCAAACAGATGAAAGGGAAAATATATGGTAGTGTTTAAATTTTCATGTCAGACTTATAGACTTTAGGCCTTTTCTTTCATGTATTAATATGCCAGTGAACATCTGAGCACAGGAGATTATGGACTGAAATCAGCCTAAATATGAATAAGTCTGCTTGTGTTAATGTGATGTGGATCTGTGCTTTTCATCTTCATAAGTGTTAGACAGGGAGAGAGAGTCATTCATTAGGGTTAGCCCATGACGAGGCCCTTGATGATTCAAACAAACCACCTGCTACTTCGCTGGAAGCTCAAGCTTTCTTATGAAGATGCATGTCATGTGGAGAACTGTGTTGTATATTATGAATAATGCAGTTGATTTATTTGAAATCAAATTGGTCAGTGGAAGTTTTACACAAGACTGCATGCAATACTAAGGAGTGCATCTGGCTGGCAGTCATAGCAGGAGGGTTCACTACTCCTAGTTCAGACCGAACTTTCCTCTGTTGTGCTGAACAAATATATAAACGCAACATGTAAAATGTTGGAATAAAAGAGCTGAGCTGAAATAAAAGATCCCAGAATTGTTCCATACACAAAAAAAGCGTATTTCTCTCAAATGGTGTGCACACATTTGTGTACATCTCTGTTAGTGAGTTTTTCTCCTTTACTAAGATAATCCATCCACCTGACTGGTGTGGCATATCAAAAAGCTGATTAAACAGCACGCCATTACACAGGTGCTCCCTGTGCTTGGGACAAAAAAAGGCCACTCTAAAATGTGCAGTTTTGTCACACAACACAATGCCACAGATGTCTCAAGTTTTGAGGGAGTGTGCATTTGGCATGCTGACTGAAGGAATGTCCACCAAAGCTGTTGCCAGAGAATTTAATGTTAATTTCTCTACCATAAGCCGCCTCCAACGTACAGTAGTTATAGAAAATTTGCCAGTATGTCTAGCCGGCCTCACAACCGCAGTCCACATGTAACCACGCCAGCACAGGACATCCACATCCGGCTTCTTCACCTGCGGGGTCGTCTGAGACCAGCCACCTGGTCTGATAAAACTGTGGGTTTGTACAACTGAAGAATTTCTGCAAAAACTGTCAGAAACTGTCTCCGGGATGCTCATCTGAGTGCTCGTGGTTCTCACTAGGTTCTTGGCCTGACTAGAGTTTGGCGTCGTAACTGACTTCCGTGGGCAAATGTTCATCTTCGATGGCCTCTGGCACGCTGGAGAATTGTGCTCTTCACGGATGAATCCCGGTTTCAACTTTCAACCGGGCAGATGGCAGACAATGTCACGACTTCCACCGACGGTGGCTCCTCTGCCTGTTCGGGCAGCGTTCGGCGGTCGTCGTCACCGGCCTACTAGCTGCCACCAATCTTCTATTTCCTTTCTGTAGATTTTCTTATTGTTTGCACCTATTCCTCGTTTTGTGTTTGTTAGGGCTATTTAAGCCGGTTAAGCCCGCATCCTTTTGTGCGGGCTTGTTTTCTGTTTTGTTGGTGTTGTTTACAGTGGTTGAGTTCATGTCCTATGTTTGGGCTGCTCTTATTGTAACTATTTTTTGCCTGTGTGTTTTGGCGTTGGACTATTACGCACCGCATTAAAGTCGGTTTCCGTTCACTCTGCTCTCTGCGCCTGACTCCACACCCACCACTCCTAGCTGTGTTGACAGACAATGTGTTTGGCGTTGTGTGGGTGAGCGGTTTGCTGATGTCAACATTGTGAACAGAGTGCCCCATGGTGGCAGTGGGGTTATGGTATGGGCAGGCATAAGCTACAGACAATGAACACAATTGCATTTTATCGATTGAAATTTGAATGCACAGAGATATCGTGATGAGATCCTGAGGCCCATTGCTCATCATTCATCCACCATCATGCCATTCATCCACCGACCGTCACCTCATGTTTCAGCATGATAACGCACGGCCCCATGTCGCAAGGATCTGTACCCAATTCCTGGAAGCTGAAAATGTCCCAGTTCTTCCATGGCCTGCATACTCACCAGACATGTCACCTATTGAGCATGTTTGCCAGTTCCCGCCAATATCCAGCAACTTCGCACAGCCATTGAAGAGGAGTGGGACAACATTCCATAGTACCACAATCAACAGCCTGATCAAATCTATGCGAAGGAGATGTGTCGCTCTGCATGAGGCAAATGGTGGTCACACCAGGTACAGACGGGTTTTCTGATCCTGAACCTTTTTTTTAAGGAATCTGACCAACAGATGCATATCTTTATTCCCAGTCATGTGAAATCCATAATGAATTTATTTTGTTTGACTGATTTCCTTATACAGTATGAACTGTAACTCAGTAACATCTTTGAAATTGTTGCATGTTGCATTTCTATTTTTGTTCAGTGTATATTAGTAGAGAAGTGAAAGCCTGACAAACTGGTGACTTTTGAGCCACTTGCATTACAAAATGTTCTTTTTCATTCGTTGTAATAGAAGACGTTCACCCTACCTTCTCTCTTTGCCTTTGACCCCCCTCCCCCACACACACCCCACCACCGTCCCAGAGAGAGGGTCTGCTGGTGGAAATCTGCCGCAGAGATGGAGCTTTCAGGGGATGCAATGTGAAATACAGAGCTCCTGTGGTTTTAAATAGAGTGCCCCCGGCTCAATTACTGTCTCATAAAAATGGGAAGCGCCATAATTGAATGAGACATGAGCAAGCTGTGTGTGCCGAGCTGTGCCAGATCCTCTCACGTTCGATGACACGTCTCTGAAAGTGATCCGCCGGAATGTGCACAAACCAACATGCATGTGGAAGTGTAATCAGAGAAAGTGTCCTTATGCATAATGGAACAATTGCACTGGAAGAATCGTTCAATGTGAGTGTGTTGGAATTGTCTGGTTGAGGTCTGCTGCGTGTGTGTGTGTGTGTCGAGCACTGTGGCGGGCCAGGCAGGTGTCTGTCTGACAGGCGTGTGATGAGTTGAGCCTTGTGTTGAGCCTGTCTAAGCCTGGCGACTGGGCTCCCTCACTATCCCAGTAAGCTGCCTTGGGTCTGCTGGGCTGATTCAGTCCTGCCTCTATCTGCCACCTTTGACTGCAGGAGCCACTGGAATACCAACGACCCAGCGTCCCCCACAGTGCACTGCTTTCTACCATCTATGCATATCTGATGCTTTGTCACCTGATCTGAATTGCACTGGCTTTGTGAGAGGCCCTGTGTGATTAGTGTTTAGCTGCACTGCACACACACCTCACCCAGTCTGTAATGCAATCTCTGCACACACACACCTCACCCAGTCTGTAATGTAATCTCTGCACACACACCTCACCCAGTCTGTAATGTAATCTCTGCACACACACCTCACCCAGTCTGTAATGTAATCTCAGCACGTACACACCTCACCCAGTCTGTAATGTAATCTCAGCACGTACACACCTCACCCAGTCTGTAATGTAATCTCTGCACATACACCTCACCCAGTCTGTAATGTAATCTCTGCACACACACCTCACCCAGTCTGTAATGTAATCTCTGCACACACACCTCACCCAGTCTGTAATGTAATCTCTGCACACACACCTCACCCAGTCTGTAATGTAATCTCTGCGCACACACCTCACCCAGTCTGTAATGTAATCTCTGCACATACACACCTCACCCAGACTGTAATGTAATCTCTGCACACACACCTCACCCAGTCTGTAATGTAATCTCTGCACACACACCTCACCCAGTCTGTAATGTAATCTCTGCACACACACCTCACCCAGACTGTAATGTAATCACTGCAAGCACACACCTCACCCAGTCTGTAATGTAATCTCTGCACACACACCTTACCCAGTCTGTAATGTATTCTCTGCACACACACCTCACCCAGTCTGTAATGTAATCTCTGCACACACACCTCACCCAGTCTGTAATGTAATCTCTGCACACACACCTCACCCAGTCTGTAATGTAATCTCTGCACACACACCTCACCCAGTCTGTAATGTAATCTCTGCACACACTACTCACCCAGTCTGTAATGTAATCTCTGCACACACACCTCACCCAGTCTGTAATGTAATCTCTGCACACACACCTCACCCAGTCTGTAATGTAATCTCTGCACACACACCTCACCCAGTCTGTAATGTAATCTCTGCACACACTACTCACCCAGTCTGTAATGTAATCTCTGCACACACACCTCACCCAGTCTGTAATGTAATCTCTGCACACACACCTCACCCAGTCTGTAGTGTAATCTCTGCACACACACACCTCACCCAGTCTGTAATGTAATCTCTGCACACTTTGTGTAAAATGAAGCTCATTGACTGCTTATGTTCATCAAATCAAATCATGTTGTATTGGTTACATACACATGGTTAGCAAATGTTAATGCGAGTGTAGAGAAATGCTTGTCGGCCCCATGTCGCATGATCCTTTACAGATCCTTCATAACAGCTTTCAGATCACTTGAACTTTGTGTACCTTTTTCTTAGATCCTGTGGTGATTTACAGAGAGCACTCCATCCCTCCAGCACTCCTTGTTATTGTAGACTGCCTGCATATCCTAAGGCAGGAGGCTGTGTAGAGTGTATACATGGCACAGCAACTCTGGTGGGTTCAACTAACAGTAAGTAAGAAAGTGCTGCATTCACAACAATGTGAACAATAGCAGGCAGCGAACAGTGGTCCAGTGAAATGTTTATTCAGCACATTAAAGAGTAATGAGTAGCCTCTTCCAATGACTAAGACCACATTACCAACATGCACTGAGTTAAGATAACCCCACTCCAAGGTTTAATGGGTTACTTGGATAAACATAAACAACAGTATAATGAGCTATGTCCAATATTTCTTCGTTTTCTGTATATGAAGCAAAAAAATATTCCGTATAGGCAGAAATATGATCGGCTACAGGCAAGAGAGGAAGTAGTCATATTTTGCAAACAAAGTTTCAAAAGTGCCAGATTTAACAGCATTGTTGCTCCAACCGTCTCTTCACATAGCCTTAACACATAGCTTTAACACATAGTCTTAACACATAGCCTTAACACATAGCCTTAACACATAGCCTTAACACATAACCTTAACACATAGCCTTAACACTGCCACATTGGTCACATACACATGGTTAGCAGATGTTATTGCGAGTGTAGCGAAATGCTTGTGCTTCTAGTTCCGACCGTGCAGTAATATCTAACAAGTAATCTAACAATTTCACAACAACTTCCTTATATACAAGGAATGATTAAGAGTATGTACATATAAATATATGGATGAGCGATGGCCGAACGGCATAGGCAAGATTCAGTAGATGGTATACAGTACAGTATATACATATGAGATGAGTAATGTAGGGTGTGTAAACATTATATAAAGGGGCATTGTTTAAGTGACTAGTGATACATTTATTACATCCTATTATTAATTATTAAAGTGTTTAGAGATTGAGTCTGTCTTTTGGCAGCAGCCACTCAATGTTAGTGATGGCTGTTTAACAGTTTGATGGCCTTGAGATAGAAGCTGTTTTTCAGTCTCTCGGTCCCAGCTTTGATGCACCTGTACTGACCTCGCCTTCTGGATGATAGCGGGGTGAACAGGCAGTGGCTCGGGTGGTTCTTGTCCTTGATCATCTTTTTGGCCGTCCTGTGACATCGGGTGGTGTAGGTGTCCTGGAGGGCAGGTAGTTTGCCCCCGGTGATGCGTGATGCAGACCTCACTACCCTCTGGAGACCCTTACGGTTGTGGGCGGAGCAGTTGCCGTACCAGGCGGTGATACAGCCCGACAGGATGTTCTCGATTGTGCATCTGTAAAAGTTGTAGTGTTTTTGGTGACAAGCCAAATTTCTTCAGCCTCCTGAGGTTGAAGAGGCGCTGTTGCGCCTTCTTCACCACGCTGTCGGTGTGGGTGGACCATTTCAGTTTGTCCGTGTTGTGTACGCCAAGGAACTTAAAACTTTCCACCTTCTCCACTACTGTCCTGTTGTGTTGTGTGTCTCCCCTGTCCGGAGGGCTAGGTGGTGTGATGTGTGTCTCCTGTCTGGAGGGCTAGGTGGTGTGTTGTGTGTCTCCCCTGTCCGGAGGGCTAGGTGGTGTGATGTGTCTCCCCTGTCTGGAGGGCTAGGTGGTGTGATGTGTCTCCCCTGTCTGGAGGGCTAGGTGGTGTGATGTGTGTCTCCTTTCTGGAGGGCTAGGTGGTGTGATGTGTGTCTCCTGTCTGGAGGGCTAGGTGGTGTGCTGTGTCTCCCCTGTCTGGAGGGCTAGGTGGTGTGATGTGTGTCTCCTGTCTGGAGGGCTAGGTGGTGTGATGTGTCTCCCCTGTCTGGAGGGCTAGGTGGTGTGATGTGTGTCTCCTGTCTGGAGGGCTAGGTGGTGTGATGTGTGTCTCCTGTCCGGAGGGCTAGGTGGTGTGATGTTTGTCTCCTGTCTGGAGGGCTAGGTGGTGTGATGTGTGTCTCCTGTCTGGAGGGCTAGGTGGTGTGATGTGTGTCTCCTGTCTGGAGGGCTAGGTGGTGTGATGTGTGTCTCCTGTCCGGAGGGCTAGGTGGTGTGATGTGTGTCTCCTGTCTGGAGGGCTAGGTGGTGTGATGTGTGTCTCCTGTCTGGAGGGCTAGATGGTGTGATGTGTGTCTCCTGTCTGGAGGGCTAGGTGGTGTGATGTGTCTCCCCTGCCTGGAGGGCTAGGTGGTGTGATGTTTGTCTCCTGTCTGGAGGGCTAGGTGGTGTGATGTGTGTCTCCTGTCTGGAGGGCTAGGTGGTGTGTTGTGTGTCTCCTGTCTGGAGGGCTAGGTGGTGTGATGTGTGTCTCCTGTCTGGAGGGCTAGGTGGTGTGATGTGTGTCTCCTGTCTGGAGGGCTAGGTGGTGTGATGTGTCTCCCCTGTCTGGAGGGCTAGGTGGTGTGATGTTTGTCTCCTGTCCGGAGGGCTAGGTGGTGTGATGTGTGTCTCCTGTCTGGAGGGCTAGGTGGTGTGATGTGTGTCTCCTGTCTGGAGGGCTAGGTGGTGTGATGTGTGTCTCCTGTCTGGAGGGCTAGGTGGTGTGATGTGTCTCCCCTGTCTGGAGGGCTAGGTGGTGTGATGTTTGTCTCCTGTCCGGAGGGCTAGGTGGTGTGATGTGTGTCTCCTGTCTGGAGGGCTAGGTGGTGTGATGTGTCTCCCCTGTCTGGAGGGCTAGGTGGTGTGATGTGTCTCCCCTGTCTGGAGGGCTAGGTGGTGTGATGTGTGTCTCCTGTCCGGAGGGCTAGGTGGTGTGATGTGTGTCTCCTGTCTGGAGGGCTAGGTGGTGTGATGTGTCTCCCCTGTCTGGAGGGCTAGGTGTTGTGATGTGTCTCCCCTGTCTGGAGGGCTAGGTGGTGTGATGTGTGTCTCCTGTCTGGAGGGCTAGGTGGTGTGATGTGTCTCCCCTGTCTGGAGGGCTAGATGGTGTGATGTGTGTCTCCTGTCTGGAGGGCTAGGTGGTGTGATGTTTGTCTCCTGTCTGGAGGGCTAGGTGGTGTGTTGTGTGTCTCCTTTCTGGAGGGCTAGGTGGTGTGATGTGTGTCTCCTGTCTGGAGGGCTAGGTGGTGTGATGTGTGTCTCCTGTCTGGAGGGCTAGGTGGTGTGATGTGTCTCCCCTGTCTGGAGGGCTAGGTTGTGTAATGTGTGTGTCTCCTCTCTGAAGGGCTAGGTGGTGTGATGTGTGTCTCCTGTCTGGAGGGCTAGGTGGTGTGTTGTGTGTGTCAGTGGAGAGTAGAGGGCTAGGTGGTGTGTTGTGTGTGTCAGTGGAGAGTGGAGGACTAAGACAATAGAGTGTGTACTGGATCCCGAGCCACACAGCTAGAAATGCTCTCACATTGGCCTGTTTTTACTGCTTCGTCAAAAAAGTGGATCATAACTTTGTCTGCAAAAGACAAACTTGCAATGTCATCATATTTACTGCCATGCAAGTGAAGTTTTTGTTCTAATTATTCTACATTTTGCTTATGCGTTCAAAATCGTTCCATTTCCTGGGCAGCGAGTACATAGGAATGGATAAGAAGCAGTTATAGAGCAAAAAAAGGTGAATTCGACAATTACCTTGTAAGGACCGAAACTAGGAGACAAGAAGCAAGTACAGGGAGTGAACATTTAATGGAAAACGGACATCAAACAAAACACGGACAGCATCTGGACAGGGGGAACAAAACAACATTACGACCATAATGATGACAGGGGAACAAAACTGAGGAACAGTCAGATATAGATGGGGCAATCAACAATGTGAAGGAGTCCAGGTGAGTCCAATGAGCGCAGATGCGCGTAATGATGGTAACAGGTGTGCCAGAGAGGGGCTACAGGAGCAGGCGTGACAGTACCCCCCCCTCTCTAGGGGCGCTACACGGCGTCCCACCTAGGCGAGCCTGATTGGCCGGCCCGAGGCATGGGCGCTGGACTATCCGGCTGAGGGGTAGAAGCCCGACGAGCCGGCTGAGGCGTGGGAGCCCGACGAGCCGGCTGAGTCATGACGTGGGATGGGAACCTGCCAAACCAACCGAGGCAAGGAAACCTCTCAAGCCAGCTAAGGCGTGGAGCCTGACGAGCCAGCTGAGGCACCCCCGGTTCCATCGGCGGCGGCACCCGGACCCGACGTCACCACCCTGATGCTTCAAATAGTGGTGTCAGCATTCTGTAAGGACTGACGCTGGGAGACGAGAACCAAGTACAGGGAGTGAAAATGGACATCAAACAAAACATGGAGAGTGTCTGGACAGGGGGAACAAAGCGACATTACGACAATAATGCTGACACGGAGAACAAAACTGATGAACAGACAGATATAGATGGGGCAATCAACAACGTGAAGGAGTCCAGGTGAGTCCAATGAGCGCAGATGCGAGTAATGATGGTGACAGGTGTGCGTAATGAAGGGCAGCCTGGCGCCCTCGAGCGCCAGAGAGGGGGAGCGGGAGCAGGCGTGACGTACCTGTATAGCCTAGGTTTGTTTTCACTAGCAGTGTGTGTGTTTTTCAGTTTTTATGAGTATCGACATGTTACTATCTTTAAACTCAGCTGGATTGATTGGTTAAAACTGGACCACAATAGTACCTATACACTGTATGGTTCTTGTTAATATTGTACTATTTGAGATGACTCTGCTCTATAGAGCTGACTGTGAGAACCTTGAAGTGAAAGGTCATAATAGATGATCAGGGACGGTGGTAGAAAAGTGCCTTGAGCTAATAGCTAGCTCATCGCTGGAACCTCTTCAGACACACCCAATTTACCATGTTAAGTCATTTAGTCACATCCACTCCCCATAATGCATTCCCTGCTAATGCCCAGTTGCTGTTTGGGAATTAAGGTTAATCATCTCCTCATTCATCAACGCTGAGAGGGCAATTACTGTGTGGAGTGCAGGGTTGGATCCTGTTGGAGAGCCTGGGCTTATTTTAGTCATCACACACACACACTGACTGCACACAGACTTTGTAATTACATTATAATAAAGTGCAATTAGTCAGTGAAAGGGAGCATATGCTGCTGGTGACAAGTAGTAATCTCCCTCCCTGCTTATACTCCCCCTCTCTCTTTCAGCTCTGTGTACCCACTGCCCACTCCATACTCCTGATCCACTGAGAGGCTGTAGTGGACTGCAACTTGAGTAGGTTATATTATAAACTACTATTGTCCGAATGGACAACTCCAAACCAGACCCCAGTTTCGCACCTTGTTTGAAAACAAAAGACTTAGCTAAGCTATGAGTTATTTATAGTCAAGTATTGCATTAGAGTGTGAATTTGACAATGTTGCAGAAGTTTTTCCAGTGTGTGCTGAGTGCTGTCAACAGCCGGTTAGTGGTGGATTGTCTCTTCTGCAGAGGTCAGGGTGACATTAGGAGGTGTGTGTGATATCAGGAGAGTAGTGTGTGTGACTCTGTGACACGGTGAGAGAGAGAGGGCTGGTCACACGGGGTGGGCAGGGCCCGAGCATGAAGTGTATTTAACGAGCCTGCTCTAATCAGTGTTGATGGAGTGTGAGGGGGGGATGCTAATCTGGGTCATTGCATATGTAAATGCACAGCTGGGTTCTTCGCAGTGCCAAAACAAATCAGCCAGGGTGTCTGAGTGTCACCCAACATTAGGTCCAACATGGCAGGCGGACAGGAGCCTTAAACACATCCCACGGCCGCGCTCTCCCATCCCCAGGCACCAGGGATTAGTGCAATCACAAACAGTGTCAATATCAGGCTTCATCATCATATCAGCCCCTCTGCCCCATACGCTCACTATGAAGGATTGCATGGAGGGACGGACCTAAATGTTTCGAAAGGGTTTTGTAGGATAACTACACATGCACACAAATTGACAGTGGACGGTTTACTTGTAAAAGGTATAAATAAATGACAATATCTGATGTTCATGCATCAATGCATATCTACGTGTGTGAATATTCTTTGATATACAGTATGTAATGTTAGTTCCAACAGCCTCCTCCCTTGTTCCATTGCAGTTGATCTCACGACCTCTTAGCCTCTGTCTCAGCCAGTCTCTCTGGGGCTGAAGTACTGTCATCAGCAGCCACTTACTCTGGGGAGGGCTGTGTCACTCTGGGTTTGCCTGCTTTGTGGGAACCTCCTTCTCTCTCAATAGACTTTGAGCACTAATTACCTCAAGTGTTCTACCTACCTAGCTAGAGATAGATGGCTCTGCTGGGGATTGGTGCAGACAGGCATGGAAGACAGTTCAGATATACTACACTGTCTCCCTATGTCTTTAACTAGTGCTTCACCTCAGTCACTTACAATAGATCTACTGCAGCTGAGCCGTCTCCCTCGCATCCCACAATTTATCTCCTCTCTCTCTCTCTCTCTCTCTCTCTCTCTCTCTCTCTCTCTCTCTCTCTCTCTCTCTCTCTTGCTCTCTCTCTTCCTCTCGCTCTCTTTCTCTCTCTTTCTCTCACGCTCACTCGCTCTCTCTTTCGCTCTCTCTCTAACTCTTGCTCTCTCTCTCATCACATGAAATACAGCTGACTTAAGTGTGTGTATGTTTGTTGTCAGGTTTGATTCACTCCTGTTGATGATGGTGCGAGAGAGACCAGGGGGAGCCGGGTAGAATGATGATCAGAGCCCACAGTGCCCTTTTCCTGTGATCACACGTTACAGTGAAACAGACTCATGTCAGACACAACAGCAACACAGATACGTGCACAAAGGGCAGCATCAATCAAGTGGGCTATTCATCTGTCTGGGGCCATAACCCCCCACCTTGTCTGTCCCTCCTACCTGTCTGGCTGACAGGTGCATGATATATATAGTCTGGCAAGAGCTCACAGGATTCTCTCTCTCCCTGCCCTGCTCTGCTCTGCAATTAGTGGGTCCATTTGAGAAGAGGCTAATCAGAATTGTACATGTACATGTTTAGGTTTTTAGTAATGACTGTGATGTTGAGCAGAGATTAACAGGCTCTACATGATATCAGATGCAGCTAATAACATGTTGTCTTGTACATGCATGTATGTGATGTCCCCACTTAGTATAATTTCGCCATGTCATGCTGAGTGTCACACTCAAACCCTTTTCCATGGTAGGATTCACTGGCCAAAGGTCCAGCTACTGTAAGGACTGACATAGTGATGAATGCCTTCTCACTGTTGGTGCTCCCAACTGTGTTCTTTATTGTCGCGATATGGAGGACATTTCCACCATTGATATTTTATCTGGTTTATAACTCATCACCACTTGGCTATAAATGACACATTTCATTGTCGTCCCGCTGTGCACAACAATATCTGGTTACTACAGTATAAAGTGAGACAACTACAGAGGATGAGAACACAACAGCACAATACGTGGGAATAATTTGTAAATAAATAGTTTCAAATAAAATGTTCACATCACACCACCTAGCATCAAAATATTTATGCACTGAATCGTTAAGACTTGTGAGAGATTACCATGGGAATGCCCCTGAAAAATGGAAATAACCTTGATTTGTTTAGGCTTGATTTGTACATAATCTGGGGTGGCAAACGTTATAACCTTTAGAGTGTTATCAGGCTAATGGGAGAGCTCTGTGTCTTATTGTCGATGGCACAAGGAGAGATTAAGCGAATGTGGAAATGAACAGAAAAAAAACCGGGGGATCGAAAGTGCATGGGAGAGCAAGAGCGAGAGAGCGGCAAAGAAACAAAGAGAAAGTGAAGAGAAGCAGAGACACAGAAAGAGAAAGAGAGAGAGGCAGAGACACACAGAGAGAGAGAGAGAGAGAGAGAGAGAGAGAGAGAAGCTGAGAGACAGAAATAGGGAGAGAGAGAGTTGCTGGCCCCTCAGGTTGTCAGTGTCATGCTCTTGATCCCGCCTCCTGCCTCTGCTCCTCTTTAATAACTTGTCAGATCGATGGCGCTACATCTGCTGCTCGTCTCTGCTGCGCTGACGGCTCCCCAGGCAGCTTGGCTTTTACTGCTGCACAAATGAAGTAGGTGACATTTCTGCCACTTTTACAAGTCGCAGTGGAGACAACGAGAGAGGCTCAGGTTACATGTGTTTGTAAAGGGAACAACAGGGACTGTTAAAAAAAAGCTGATGGGAGGTTTGGATGTTGGATGTGGACCATATGCTTGCTTGTAAGCTGTTGGGTCTATGTGTTGTAGTTGTAGTGATGTGGTGGGAGAGGGGTGTTGAGTTGTGAGTGCAGTAGAAGTGAGGATTGGTGGAGAGGGCTGAGAGCCCTCCATGTATCTCTGTATCGCTGAAACTGTCAGAGGCCATTTTCCTGCTTCCCACTGTACCACTGAAATGGAGGAAGCAGTATGATCCATGAACCTGCATTAAAATCAATGTGGGCAGCCCAAACATGAAATTGACGATGCGCCTGGCTAGGCAGGCAGGCGTTGGCTCAGTATCAGTGAGAAGAGGAGGTTCACTGAAGTCCGCTGGAGTGGGACGCTCTCCTCCTGAGCTTCGCAAGCAGCGCGGGGGTGTTAGGGGGGCGTGGGATTCGAGTAGGGGGGTGAACGGGGATGGTAGTTGTGTGGTCCTGTGCTGGCCTCTCTCCTGCCCTCTTGGAGAGGTGTACAGGGCCAGGCCTGTCATATGCGAGCCGAACAGGCCATCTGAGCAGTGACCTCACCATCAGGCAGCTGTACTCTACAGTCATTGACATGCACAGTGCAGTGTGTGTGCCGAGCTGGGAAACACAGCCTTTAACAACATTATTACACTACTCATAAATACACACACACACACACACACACACACAGATACACTTTTCTCACTTAACACGTTGTGGTACACACTCAAACACAGATACAGATATAGGGGCATGCATATACAAAGCTCATTATAGTCAACTTGCTGTCCTGCACAATGTGTATTCGCATCTTACTGCATCCTAGCTATTTGTCTCCTAGTCAAGTCAGTTAATGGTTGAAATCTCAAAATGTTTTCCCGAGGTGTGTGCTTGTGTGTGTGTCTGTCTGGACTGATGTGGAGTGTTCCTGACTGCCCGGCCAGTGCAGTGCTGTGTTCGGCAGTAGCCGTGCTCCAGCAGTCGATAGTGTATCCCAGCTATGGCAGTTGAGACAGCAGCTCAGTGAGTGAGCCCTCATTGATTCCCTATAAGTCAGACTAGTGGAAAGGTCTCTGGAGCTCGGTGGCATTTCACAGAGCACAAACCCCACAGGTCAGAGACCCCTGCCCTGCCACAAGGGCCACAGGGGCCAGCAGGCCCCACACCGCCACACCTAAGACCCCATCCTCATTAGAGCAGCATGGGACCAGCTATAGCTGCTATCGATACTCCGACAAAACGGTGGTATCTATGCACGATACAATCAAAACAAGCCTTTGTCCACTGCTCGAATAAAACAGCAAAACACGCTTGTTTTCAGTTGTCATCAGTTGTATTCTAGAAAGAAGATTTTGACCCACAACCTGAATCATGTGCATTGTCAGGCATATCAATGTGCAACTAGAGGCGACAAAACCCTTGATCACCTTTACTCCACTCACAGAAACACATACAAGGTTCTCCCTCGCCCTCCCTTTACAAATCTGACCATAGCTCGATCCTCCTGATTCCTGCTTAGAAGTTAAAACTCAAACAGGAAGTACCAGTGACACGCTCAGTGCAGAAAAGGTCAGGGAAGCGGATGCTAAGCTACAGGACTGTTTCGCTAGCACAGACTGGAATATGTTCAAATCAAATCAAATCGTATTAGTCACATCAAATCAAATTGCATTAGTTTTATGAGTCCCATTAGTCACCACTCCCACCTGGATGAGAGGAATACCTATGTGAAAATGCTGTTCATTGACTGCAGCTCAGTGTTCAACACCATAGTTCCCTCCAAGCTCATCACTAAGCTAAGGACCCTGGGACTGAACACCTCCCTCTGCAACTGGATCCTATACTTCCTGACAGACCTCCTCCAGGTGCTGAGGGTAGGCAACAAAACATCCGCCACCCTGACCCTCAACGTGGTTGCCTCTCAGGGGCGTGTGCTTAGTCCCCTCCTGTACACCCTTTTCACCGACGGATGCGTGGCCGTGCACAGCTCCAAGACCATCATTGAGTTTGCTGACAACACAACGGTGGTAGACCTGATCATGGACGACGATGAGACAGCCTAAAGGGAGGAGGTCAGTGACCTAGCAGTGTGGTACCAGGACAAGAACCTTTCCCTCAACGTCAGCAAGACAAAAGAGCTGATAGTGGACTATGGAAACTGCTAGGCATCTGACCATAATGCACCACAGAGGGTAGTGCGTACAGCCCAGTACGTCACTGGGCCGAGCTCCCTGCCATCTAGGACCTCTATACCAGGCAGTGTCAGAAGAAGGCGCTAAAAGGTTTTAGAAGAAGGCGCAAACATTTTTCAAAGACTCCAGACACCCAAGTAGGTTCCCGGACTACCTGCATTGACCCCCTTTGACTTTAGCCCTACCTATATGTACATATTTACCTCAATTACTTCGTACCCCATGTGTATAGCTCATTGTGTATTTATTCTTTGTGTTATTATCAGTGTATTCTTTTTTTATTTTTCTCTCTGCATTGTTGGGAAGGACCAGTAAGTAAGCATTTTACTGTTAGTCTACTACTGTTGTTCAGGAAGCATGTGACATATACATTTGATTTGATTTGAAATGGTTGCCAATTTACACATCCGTAATGAGTATTCATACTGCTAAAGACAATCAAACAACATTTGTCACAACTTTTAAAATATAATGTAATAGAAACTAAGCAATGAGTCATGTTTAATTATTTCATTCTGAGTTTCATTGGACATGTACAATAGTTTCCTCAGACTAAGTGCATTAGTATGCGAGCTGTGTTCTCTGCCCACTGTCTGGAGCGTGGAGGAGCTGTGGTGCTCCTCAGGTCAGAGGAGGGTTAAGAGGGTTTGCCAGAAGCATTGCCCCCAGCAGGCTGAGCCCTCTCTGGGCACAGTTCTCTGATCTGCTCCCCCATCTCCATGCCCTGGATGGAGAGGAGGAGGGGAAACAGAACCACACTATTGATGTTCAAGAGGCAAAGTGTAGCCTGCTTTTCAACTTTTCGCTTTCTTTTTTGTCTTTTTTATTAATTATTCACATTGTTTTTTCACAGTCTATTTTGAGCAACACAAGTCCAAATCCAAGGACACAGTGATCAGGGGAATATTCAGATACAGCTGCCTGAGGTTGTGTCCTTCACTGGAACTGAATGGAGGATTGGTCCTCTACACTGATTATTGTGAGGCCATGCCAATGTGATGTGGTGCCACAGGCACCGTGGCAGTGTGTTTAGTACCATAGATGTCCAGTAGGGGCGGCAGGTAGCCTAGCGGTTAGAGAGGTGAGCCAGCAACCAGAGGGTTGTCAGTTCGAATCCCAGGTCCAACTTCAAAAATCTGGCGGGAAGAGTGCTGGCAACCGTAGGGTTAATAGTATCAAATCCTAGATGCCAGTGTGCCCTTGAGCAAGGCACATAGCCCTTTCCTGCAGTCTAGTGGCCTCATGGTGGAATTATATGAATATTCATAATTAATGAACATAATTTATTTTTTAATGCCTAAAATCCGGTGTTTCTATGTAAAACAGTTTTGTTATATTTCAGTCTTTTGTGATGTATATAAAGTGTAATATTGGCTTGCAAACAAAAAAATATATAAGCATGGTACAGGTGTCTTCTTTTTGTAAGCCCATAACCATGTGTGTGAGGTGTTTAAGACTATCAACAACACTCTGTGTGACCCTGATTTGGCCCACTGCAGTAAAAGGTTAAAGGGATACATTTTGGAAGTGAAGCCCTTTATCTACTTCCCTGAATGAACTTGTGGATAACATTTTTATGTCTCTGCCTCCAATATGAAGGAAGTTAGAGGTAGTTCTGCGAGCCAATGCTAACTATCATACTAGCTGTTACCGTAGAGGTCCAGTCATTGTGCTAACGCTAGTTAGCAATTGCGCTAACACTAGTTAGCAACTTCCTTTAAACTGCACGACAAAATCCTGAAGTATCCCTTTAACCCCTGACAACAACAGCTCCCCGGGCACCCATTTTGGCAGCCCCCGCACCTCTCCAAAACTCGGGATGGGTTAAAAGCAGAAGTAACCATTTGGTTGGACCAATAAAGTGATCATAATCTTGCTTCGCTACAAAGTGTGGACTGTGGTTGAACATGAAGGGGAAATGGCAACCCAACATCCCCTCACAGAGTACTGTTCCAATAACCAAACTAGGATGATAATTACAATGCATGCCCAATACATTGCTTCATGTGGATTGCAACAGTAGTATGGACATAGGAATAAAGCCTACGAGAATCAAACAATGGCCCAGGGCTTATTAACAGTAATGGCCATGAAGTACCATTCATAATGAAGCCCCTTCCTCACCACCCTCACCCCCACTGCATCACCTCTGACAGCTCGTCTTCACAACCCCCAAATGAAGCTCTTTGTTAGGGGTGCAGTGTCCTGTATCCTCCCTCTCTGAGCACCATGGTGCCACACAGTAAAGGGCAGCAGAGGGACCCACAGCCTAAATGAGAGGCTTAATGAAGGCCACAACACAACCAGCAAGGCCTATATGAAGCATAAACATAATAACAGTCTGTGTACTACCCTGTATGTGACTGGAGAGTTTCTGCTCTGGTTTGTGTTAGTTGTGTGCTTTGCATTGCATGGATAATTGTTCTGTACACAACATAGCCATTTTTCATCAGGACCATTGGAAGCGTAATACTGCAACAATGTATCAGGGGAACTTTTTGTAAAGGTCAGGATTGCCACAGTACGGCCAGTGTGCTGCTCTGCCAGTGTGTTGAGGCCACTGCTGAAGCAGGAGAGAGGTTGAGAATTGTCCAATTTAATTTACAACTCACATTTCTTATACTGCAGTGAATGGCATCAATGGCTTTGTGATTGGTTGGTTATAATATGTTGCTCCACTAGTACTGACAGACATTGTAGGGATTATCGTGTGCGAGTGTGTGCGTGTGCATACTTTTATGTGCGTGCATGCGTCAGTGTGTAAGGCCACAGTAGCAGAGCCAGTGTAGATCATTATGCGGGATGCTGTGTGTGTCTGTGGCCTGCTCCATTATGTATGAAGCTCAGGGGGAGTCTGGCCAGTGGCGTGTGAGAGAGACGCCCAGGAGCAGGCCATGCTGTCGGACACATGTCAGCGCAGTCACACCAGCTCTCCACGGACCGCAGACTCACTCCTCACATTCCTCAAACACTCACACCGCTCAGTAGGCTGACAAATCTGTACACACTCCCCTGTCAGAGAAAAGTAAATGCGATCCATACCATGCCCTGGATACACTGCACTTTAGTTAGTGAATTGTTAAATACGTTGGAGGCTGGTGGGAGGAGCTACAGGAGGACGGGCTCATTGTACAGTTATGACGAATGTGTTTCATTTGGTGATCTCAAGAAGACAGAGAATGCCGGGACGTCGTCCCCACGTTGGAATGGCTCCGATTCTATGGGCCACGGAGACAATACAGCTGTAGTTTTGACTACATGGCTAGAAATGGTTAAATTCTGAGACTATCGATTCACTACAGAAGGAGCAAATTCTAGACGACACAAATTACTAGTCTGCAGCTAGAAATTACGTAAACCTAGAACGAGGATACCGACAACCGCCAAAGCATCTATTCTATGAGAACATTTCCGAATGGTACTCTGAAGTATCCATTCTAACCACCAACAACCAAGAAAGACATTGTGACTTCTGGGAAAGTTAACCAGAGACTCTGATGAACTCTACAGGACGATCAAGTGTTTTCAACGGAGAGACAACAACGACATACAGGCGTAAATATATTAATTGGAATTTCTTTAAGAATGAGCGGCCGTTCATGTGCAAAGTATTAGCATGCCCATGAGCACAATTGTCCATTGTGAGTAGTGAATCCATTTAGTCTTTCCCGCTCTTTCTTAGTCCCCACCCCTTTCCTTTGTCTACTGTACCAAGCCGTCATATCAGCTTAGCCCACTAGGGACTTTTCTATCATTGTTAGTAACCAACATCTACTGTTTGTTTGTTATATATTTCTGTGATTATTTAGTTAGTTAGTAAATAAATAATTAAGCCAATTTGTATATTGCTGATTCATTATGGAAACTACTGTTTGTGCAGATAACCAATAATTGTACGATGTTTGGAAAGAGACTAATGAGGTAACAATTAATAATTATTTAATAGAAGACTAATTGATCAGATATTAAAATATCTGAAGAGTTATATTCTGAAAATTATAACTTTGTAATCTCAACATTTTCCTTGGTGCCCCGACTTCCTAGTTAATTAATAATGTTTACATGATTAGTTTAATCACGTAATAATTAAACAAAGAGAACTGATTTGATATATATTCACATTGTAACGATAGTCCAGACATGACAACAGTATGGGTTTGTATATGAACTGTACATAAAGCTGGGTGTCAGTAGTTTATTGTTGGCATTAGTGTTAATTATGTGGATTGTTCATGCTGTCAAGCCTCATTAGGCAGCCAAAGCTAATTGGCCTGTGAAAAGGTGGAGTGGAACGGGTTAAATTTAACACAGGAATAAATAATTATTTTGATGTTAAGCAGTTTTTTGGCTGTTGCCTAGAAGTCAATAAGGTGTGTGTGTGTGTGTGTGTGTGTGTGTGTCTGTGTGTGTGTGTGTGTGTGTGTGTGTGTGTGTGTGTGTGTGTGTGTGTGTGTGTGTGTGTGTGTGTGTGTGTTTGTGTGTGCGCGTGTGTGTGCATGTGCATGTGGACAGTTTTTTAGTTTGTCTTATCAAACTGTTATTATACTCTCTCTCCAGGATTTTAAAAGGCAGCATGCAACTCATTCCTAAGAGGACAATATGGAAATAGTTTGTTTACGTTGCCTTGGAGCATCTGCCCTCTCGCTGGGTAATGCATAAAGGTAAACCTCAGGAGGCTGAAGAAATTTGGCTTGGCCCCTAAAAACCTCACAAACATTTAAAGCTGCACAATTGAGAGGATCCTGTCGGGCTGTATCACCGTCTGGTATGGCAACTGCAGGGCTCTCCAGATGGTGGTGCGGTCTGCCCAACGCATCACCGGGGGCAACCTACCTGCCCTCCAGGACACCTACAGCACCCGATGTCACAGGAAGGCCAAAAATATCATCAAGGATATCATCCACCCAAGCCATGGCCTGTTCACCCCGCTATCATCCAGAAGGCGAGGTCAGTACAGGTGCATCAAAGCTGGGACCAAGAGACTGAAAAACAGCTTTGATCTTAAGGCCATCAGACAGTTAAATAGCCATCACTAGCCGGCTTCCACCCGGTTATGCAACCCTGTACCTTAGAGGGTGTTGCCCTATGTACATAGACATGGACTCACTGGCCACTTTAATAATGGAACACTAGTCACTTTAATCGTGTTTAAATCATGTTTACATACTGCTTTACTCATCTCATGTATATACTGAGATGAGTAAGTATATATATATATTGTATATACTGTATTCTTTTCTACTGTATTTTAGTAAAAACCACTCCAACATTGCTCAATCTTTATTCCATTATTTTACACTTTAGATTTGTGTGTACTGTTGTGAATAATCTTTAGATAATACTGCACTGTTAGATACTACTGCACTGTTGGAGCTAGGAACACAAGCATTTCGCTACACTCGCAATAACATCTGCTAAATGTGACCAATACAATTTGATTTGATTTGACCTGCCCTCCTTTAATCCTACCAATCTCTATTCTCACTGTCTTCTTCTTGCCATTGGCTTCCTAACTGCAGTCTCTTCAGAGACTGAGGAATGGGGATACTGTATATTGTTACCGTTTTTTTCAATCACTTTGGTGCAATTTTCACACGTTTATGGTACATTTTCACAACTCTCAGCACAAAAATCAAAATGCAATATTCAATTTACTTTGATATGATTTTCTTCTCATTTGATAAAACTTCAATGAACTATCACTTAATCAAACTACTCAAAATTGATAACTACTGAACCAAAATTAAGAAAAAGATCCCAGCAATTTTCCATACGCGCACCGAAAGCTTTTTTTCTCTTAAATTTAGTGCACAATTTGTTTACATGTCTGTTAGCGAGGATTTCTCCTTTGCCAAGATAATAATCCACTTGACAGGTGTGGCATATAAATAATCTGATTAAACAGCACGATCATTACACAGGTGCACCTTGTGCTGAGAACAGTAAAAGGCCATTCTAAAATGTGCAATTTTGTCACACAACACAATGCCACAGATGTCTCAAGTTTTGAGGGAGTGTGCAATTGGCATGCTGACTGCAGGAATGGCCACCAGAGCTGTTGCCAGAGAATTTTATGTTTATTTCTCTACCATAAGACGGCTCCAACGTCGTTTTAGAGAATTTGACAGTACGTCCAACCGGCCTCACAACCGCAGACCATGTGTAACGATGCCAGTCCAGGACCTCTACATCCGGCTTCTTCACCTGCTGGATCGTCTGAGATCAGCCACCTGGACAGCTGATGTAACTGTGGGTTTGCACTACCGAAGGTGGCCACTGGAGAAGTGTGCTCTTCACTGATGAATCGCGGTTTCAACTGTACCGAGCAGATAGCAGACAGTGTGTATGGCGTCGTGTGGGCGAGCGGTTTGCTGATGTCAACGTTGTGAACAGAGTGCCCCATGGTGGCGGTGGAGTTATGGTAAGCTTCGTACAGCGAACATGACAGAGTTCTCGACAATATCCAGCAACTTCACACAACATTCCACAGCAGTGCGACAACATTCCATAGGTCACAATCAACAGCCTGATCAACTCTATTTGAAGGAGATGTGTCGCACTGCATGAGGCAAATGGTGGTCACACCAGATACCGACGGGTTTTCTGATCCACACCCATACCTTTTTTCAAAGGTACACTACATGACCAAAAGTATGTTGTCAACTGCTTGTTGAACATCTCATTCCAAAATCATGGGCATTAATATGGAGTTGGTCCCCCCTTCGCTGCTATAACGTCCTCCACTCTTCTGGGAAAGCTTTCCACTAGATGGAGTGTTATTATTTTTGTTTTTGATAACTGCTGAACACTGTAAAATTCTATATTTTTACATCAATTTACATTGGAAAGTAAAAACAAATAATATATGGATGTGCCTGTAAATACTACAATATCATTCTCCATCAGTGGCTGTGTGCTTCAATAGGACAAAGTAGAAAGAGACTATGTACTACCATTTGAAATTATGGTGCAGTGTATAATGCACTGTTGAAATAGCTGGGTTGTATTTCAGCAATAAGGCCTGAGGGGGTGTGATATATTGGCCATATACCACAAACCCCTGAGGTGCCTTATTGCTGTTATCAACTGGTTACCAACGTAATTAGAGCAGTAAACAGAAATGTTTTGTCATACCCACGGCTGTCAGCCAATCAGCATTCAGGGCTCGAACCACCCAGTTTATAAATAACAATATATTTCTACTCATTATCTGAATTTCATTGATACACTGTAAGTTGATTAATTTCAAGCAGAGAGACAGGCGGTTCTGTATCAGTTGAGTCACAAAGTCACATAGAAGTGATTTCGTGACGCAGTGCTACATTTTTACAGTAGCCAACTTCTTTACAATGGGCTACCCCTATTTCTGATGATTTGTCCTACATATGTACTGTATAAGGATAATGAAACTGGAAAACTGACATATTCTTCAGCATGCTTACAACCTGCCATTGGAAACAAATTATCAAAGAAATAGTGCATGTCAAGTTCTAGTAAAATACTGTGGAAAATTATATATTACCATCTACTGTTCTTTCTATTCAGCACTTCAAAAATAACAGTTTTGAAATGTGTATATTACATGTTTTGCTTTTGGAGTAAATGGTAGTTAAAATGACTAAATGGTGAGCCTATCATTATCTGATGTGTTGGTGACTAAATGAAGCGTTCACATGGTATTTCAAGGAAAACTTTAATTTTGAATGAATGACTCAGGGGTGAAAGATGTGTGAAACCCCAATGAATGCAAATCAAAGGTTCTGAACATAAGATAGGGGGAATTACAAGTGTTATCAGTTTAGAGTTTTGTACTAAAAAAACACTTACATCAGACAAATGTGCCAAAGTGATTGAAAAGAAAAACTGTAAAATACTAATAAGTTATTCTGGCAGGCTATGAGTGAATAATGGAGGAAATAACATGGGTAAGAATAGTTTTGTGTGCAACTTATAGCATATAAAGTTATAAAATCATCACATTAGTCAATGGGAACTGTGCAACTACTGAGCTACTCAACTGCAAGTGTTTTTATCAACCAAAGTGTGTAGCTCAGTACTTCAGGGAGCATATTTGTGTGTGTGTGTGTGTGTGTGTGTGTGTGTGTGTGTGTGTGTGTGTGTGTGTGTGTGTGTGTGTGTGTGTGTAAGCGGGCTGGTGGATGAGGTCCCGAGGGGTTGGATTACCCCTCTGCATGCCCCAGGCCAGAGCAGCTCTGGGGGGGATTACTCTCAGACCTGCACCCTGGCTGGATTTGACTGCTGGGCCTCATTTCCATCTCCTTGTTTACCTCAGCCCACCAGAGGAAATGCTCAGCTGCACAAAAAGAGCTAATTGATGCTATGGAAGCTATGGAGAGATGCAGAGTATTCAAGCTTTATTTCTGGGCTTCGCTTTTTGGGATTAAGGCAGAGGGGAATGAGTTCTCAAAATAGGCAGAAACATTTTCAGTATGTCAAAAATAGAGACATACTGTTGTCTTGGTTTATCTGTGTGTATGATGTTTTATGTGTGTGTGTTGCATCTGTGTTTTGTGTGCCATGGTGTGTCTGCTGAGAGCATTCTTGTCTGTGCGTGCGTGTGTGTGTGCGCCTGTGTCTGTGTGCCCCTGTATGCCCCTGTATGCAGAGGTCTCATTATTCTCCAGGGTGGTGTACAGACATGGCCACAGTGAGATGAAGACAGTTGGCAGACCTACTCCGCAGCTCTCTAACGAGCTAGTGATGGCTAGAGCTGCCTCGTTCCCCTAGCAACCACGCTGAACTCTGACCCCCAAGGTTGGCAACCTGTATATATTAGGATCACAGGAGTATGCAAATCCACTGCGAGTCCTTTTCCACCTTCTTTCGTCTGTTCCAGTGTCCTTCTTGTTCCATCCAAGACTTGACATGTGTGCTAACAGTGCCCTTGCTCTGAAGGGCAGGAAGCAGAGAGGTGGGTGAGGTGGCTGCTATGACAGGTGAATTGTGCAGCCCAGAATCAGCCCTGGGTCTATTAGTGATTGCAGGTGTGACAGGTGCTCTGGTCTGACTGAATCTTGCAGGCTGCTAATGTGGGAGGTTTGTCCTCTCGGGAATAACCCCGGTTTAAGGAGAAAGGAATTATTGTGATGAAATGGACATATTCATTTGTAGATAAGCAAATGTTTTATAAAGAGTTTTATTTTATGTATTCTTTTTGTGTCCCTTTCCAACCAATCATCCAGGATGTTTTTGTCTCGCTTTTGTCTTTGAGTCGCAGGCACCTTTGTAAAGAATGGGCTTTATAATTAAATTAGTACTCACATTCAAGTGTCTTAGTAAATAGACACACTAATACAGAAGAGCCCACTGTATTGTACTCCATCTCAAGGACAAAAAAAGGTGTGATACGCAGCATTTTAAATTATTTCATAAGGGTTCAATTCATTGTCAGACAATTATAGCACAACATAAAATACTGATCTGGCAAAGATGAGTGAATAGATGGACATTGTGCTTGTGTTTAGAGAGTGTTTACAGATCTGCAGTCATAGAAGGTCCATCCATGCTATCAGAGTTTACTGTTTATGCTTGCTATAAAAAATAATATCAGTGTCCACTTGTGAGGCTGAAAGTGTTCACAATACTGATGTCTGAATATTTAACCAACTTTGTTATACAGTTGATCCCAAAACTCTCTCAAACACACACACACACACACACACACACACACACACACACACACACACACACACACACACACACACACACACACACACACACACACACACACACACACACACACACACACACACACACACACACACATACACAAATGAATGCAAAACCTTCTAATTTGAGGCACCATGTTGGTCTTGCAGTAAGGAGAATTGGATTTCCTGTCAGGCCGTCTTGTCTTGTCTCTGTTGGCCTCTATGGAAAGTCAACTAAATAATAGTTTAATTCTGTTAACAGACTACTCTCCCTCCGTGCTCTGCGCCAGCCGGGCTGGCCAGGCTCAATGGGGCCTGATTTCTGCTCTGACAGGCTATGCAGCCTCGGTGTGTTCTGTGTGCATGGAAGACATATCACTGCTGGGAGCTAAATAAAAAAATCAATGAGAGGGAGGTTGGCCGGTTAGGGAGTGTGTCCGCTCGGCTGGAGTCTAACAGCATTTTAACTCTCCACTGACTGAGGCTGGGGGAGCCCTCATCGATCCCCCATCGCTCCCTGTTCTCTTTTATTAAATCAGTTTGGTTGGTGTGTGTTTGCGTGTGTGTGTTTGTGTGTGTGTGTGGTATACCTATAACACAAATCTCCTTCTTTATCCCCAGTCTAGAAAGTTGGGATGGTTCCTGCTGTTTATTTCTGTTCTGTGGTCTGTGTAGTATTTGGTGTTTTTCATAAGCAGGTCTGGATAAGGCTGTGTTTCATTCTTAGACCTTATAATCCATGATAAATTGCATCTTACCGGAATCTTGAAATAAAAGTTCCTGGGTTACCACACAATGTTATAACCACACTTCTTTCCCTTCCGTGGCCACTATCTGCCGTTTAACACGAACAGTGTCTGGTGTGCTTTACAATGCTCTGCCAGATCCATATGAGTGAGGAGCTGAACGCTGATCCCAGAACAGCTCCACAATGTCCCAGCCCATCTCGTCTAGCTCTCATTGCTAACTTCTGACTTGAGATCAGCCCATTACGGCTCTGTAAAGACATTAACACACAGTAATCTCTTCACCGAGGGTCTCTCCTCTCTCTCTCCCAGGCAGGCAGACAGGCAGGGGGAAGTGGAAGCGTCGGCAGGTTGATCAAAGAAGGGGATTATGGTTTCTGATGACTTCCGCTGGCACTCTGAGCCCAAACCAAGCATTCTGAAGAGAGGTGGTTACTTACTACTTACATGTAGCTACACCACAGCAGATAAAATAGAGATCTCCCACTGAAGAAAGAGAGGGACTCATGCTTTTAAAATACTTAAACTGTTCCAAAAAGCTGCCAGTTTGAACAGCCATTAATTTGTCCTATTTCCTCCCTATGGCATAGAGCTTTGGTGTGTTGAGCAGTGTTGTAGTTTTGTCACCAGATGTATGTTTGGCACAGTGTTGGCTCAGCCATGTCTGTCTGAGGATAGCAGCGCACCTGCTAATTAAGATCTTAGTGTGAGATTGGAGAGGCTGTGTAGGGAGAGGGGAAGGGGGGAGGGAGCAGTGGTGTCAGAGGAGACTAGAGTAGGGACAGAGCCAGCAGGGATAAGGGCAGGGTCAGAGATTGGGCCAAAGTCGAAGATAATCAGGACGGTCTGTGATCATAATCAGGACTGCGCATGCCGCATGGAACATTCTGGGTATGCCATAAAAATATCATGTGCATTTTGGAAACATATTTTCTATTGTGAAAAAGGAGTCTTTAGAAACATATTATCTAACATTCCCAGACCAGTCACTCATTCTAATGAATAGCTATATTCTGAGAAACCTTTAAAAAAACTAAATGTGGGTTGAATGTGACTTTTCCAGAGCGGAGAGCGATGGTGTCCTCTCACCCTGGCCCGCACCCCGTTCCCCTCCTTACTGGCACTCCCTGATTATAATAATGAGCTGTAGTCACAGCGCAGAGGTCAGAGGCCACAGCCATGATCTGGTGTCTCCCCATTAAAAATGTCTGAGACAGACACAGCGCTCATTTCCAGTCTAATCCTTTTGAACCAAAATTAGGGGGCAGAATCATGAAGATGAACTCGCTCCAGTAACAGTCAAAACAGAATGCTGTGGTAGATTTGATTGTACGTTTCCATGATGATTATACAGGATGATGTGAAGAGGAGTTTTAATCAGAAAGCAGAGTGTGATTAGTAGCATCAACATAGGTCTCGTCACAGTGATCGTCACAGTCCTTGTTCGGGGTGACAGAGTGACAGGGGTGATTATACAGGAGAGGTCAGAGGGAGACACAGGGGGAGTGAGGACATGGCTGCTGTAGCCACGCTGGCCCCAATGTCACAGGCACCCCTCAACCCTCTCTGCCACCACACAGACACAATGCCTGTAGCCATACACTAACACACACACACACACACAGAGACTCACACACACAGCCTGGGGGGAAGTGACAGACACACCAGGAGCATTTCCAGACTGCTGCGAGAAGAGGAGGCTACAGTAGCTATGTCTTTTTCAGAGCAGCAGCAGCAGCAGCTCCATAAAGGCTGTGTCAGTGTTGTAGCTCAGTTCATTCTGCTGTCAACATGGGCTCCTCTTTACTGCCTCTCACAGCCAGGGGAAGGAAGGAATGCTACGGCGTAGAGAGAGAGAGAGATAGGGAGTAAATCAAGCTGCCTGTAGAGTAGATAGGTTGTGAAGTCTCTGCACCCCATGTTCTTCCTGTGAGGCGTGGCTATTGATTGTTGTGTGTGTTGCTTCCTGTGATCCACATCAAGCCTTAGGAAGCAGTAACAATATGTGGCTCTGGGCCTGGGGACTGCAGGTAGCTGGGAAGCCAGTGCTCTACTATCTACTGTAAGTGTTTCCTGGGATAGTCTGGTGATTATGAGTGGCATGAATTTCTCCATTATGTACTGTAAACATTTCTGTTGATTTATATGAATGGTGATTTATGGGAGATAAAGATATATTTTTTATTTTATAGTACAGTAAAGATATATCATAGTCAAGGAGCTTAGCTTACACCATTGCAGATGACATTTTGCTAGCAAAGCAGGCATTCTGATTCTGGGAAATGGACTGTGGTTGGAATGTTCTAGTTGTAAAGACAACAACGTTGATATTGAATGAAATGCATTGCTTCGATTGCTGTGGTTTCTCCACTGTATGTTCGGACATCTCCCCTGGTTGTGCCCTAGTCTGTGTGGACATGAGAGGAACTAATCTGACCCCCGCTCATCTTCACTCATGCGACGCAGTGGTCCGTGCCCTCGCTGCGTTCCATCGCCCCCCACCGCTCCCAGTCTCCCATTAAATTCAATTAATGTGATGGTTGATCAGTGGCTGGACTACTCTGTCACAGGCCCTAGTGCAGTATTTATCTGATTACTCTTAATGGGAGAAAATGTGATAAACAAATTAAATTATCTCTGACCTATTTCTATGGAGGGATGGGCGTGAGATTATTAATTTCATTTTTAAAGGATGGAAATGAAGACCCCTAATTACCTTGACACATTCTGGATAGACATGGAATAACAAATAGATACATATTTATGGTGAAGAACAACTGGACATGTTGTAAAATGCCACAGTCAGACTGATGAGTGATATATTGGCAAGATACACCCCCCCCTTCTCTCCTCCTCAGTTGCCATCAATTGTTCATGGAGACGGTGTGGACTCACTTCATCACCCAATATTGATGATGGGAGTCATGGTGATATGTACTCCTCCAGCAGGCTCTGGAATGATGAATACAGATGCATATAGATTTAATTAAATCCAGAGTTGACTATATTAAGATTGAGAGAGGTAATTGAAGATGAATGCTCTCCATGCAAACCCAGCCCTTTTATGAAGAACAGTGGTCTTCTACACTGTCTGTGGAAAAGCATGGGCTCCCTCTGTTGGTGGCTCTTCAGAAGCAGTGGTCTGCTACAGAACATTACCGTTCTAGTCATAGGAGAGACACACTGGTGCAATGACTGTCATCTGAGATACATGAGATAGAGAAGTGTTGGGGTCAGTGTCCTAACTCCAAAAAGAAAAACAAATCTTTAGAGATAAAGAAATGGACTTGATTTAACCTCCACTGAGAACCAGTGACTGCTGCTGTAAGACAAAGAATGTTTCCTTCTATTGAGCTGCTTACTTGTGTGTGTGTGTGTGTGTGTGTGTGTGTGTGTGTGTGTGTGTGTGTGTGTGTGTGTGTGTGTGTGTACAGTACAGTACAGTACAGTACAGTACATTCGTCTGTGTACTCAGATACTGGCAACCATGTGTTCGTGCATGTATTTGTTTGTGGGGATGGTGTGTGTGTGTGTGTGTGTGCACTATGTCTCAGAGAGTTCACTGACTCTAAAGGATCGATGAAAGGGGGAGATTCTGAGCCAATTATTTTCAGCTTAATGGTCCCTGGGGTGGGGGTGGGATCCATTCTAGACAAGCCAGCTCCTCCATCTCCACGGTAGCAGACATGAACCCCCAGCTCTCTCGCTCTCTCTCTCTCTCTCTCTCTCTCTCTCTCTCTCTCTCTCTCTCTCTCTCTGTAGCAGACTGGAAACACAACCAACACCAGCCAGCCACAGCAGAGCAGCTGGGAACTGTAGCATCTGAGTGTCACTATCAGACAGGCATGTACTGTAACTCTTCAACTTAGTGTGGCCACTGGGCCCGATAGTGTTAGAAGGTAGCGACATTTGGCAAGTGACAAAGCTCTCTGAAAAATACAGTAGGCACTAGTCAATCATCTGAAACATAAAAAACCTTTTTAAACTCCTAAGTGTTCCTCAATTGTATCTCCAGTGTTCCCATTCATTCTCCAGTGTAGATATTTGGGTTGAATGAAGTGAAACGAGAGAGCTTCCTCTGATAATCGTCTTTAGGGATGAGGTGTGTGTGCACGTGCGTGTGTGTGTATTTCTGTGTGTGTGAACAGCCTGCCGGGAGGGATGTGGGCCCAATATTGTCTCCTATTCCAGGTTCTCTAGCAGCGGGATGGATCCAGGGGATCCTCTTTAAAGTGCTCCCACAGGGCTTCTCATAGGCACTGTTCAATGAGGCGCCGCTGGCGACACTTTCCCCAACAGCTTATAGCTCATCAACTATTTAGATATGCACTTAACGCTCCTGGGGAACTAAACATCTAGCTACCGGCTGGCTGGCTGGCTGGCTGGCTGCAGAGAAGGTGCTCAGGTACCAGAGATAAGATGTAAATGAAACATGCAGTTGGTTGCTTGTTAGATGTTTTGTTGGTGCATTAAACAAATCAAATAAAAAGTTATTTGTCACATGCTTCATAAACAACAGGTGTAGACTAACAGTGAAATGCTTACTTACGGGCCCTTCCCAACCATGCAGAAAGAAAATAGAGAAATAATAGAAAAGTGAAACACGTTATGAATACACAATGAGTAACGATAGCTTGGCTATATACACGGGGTACCAGTACCGAGTTGATGAGCAGCGGTACGAGGTAATTGAGGTAGATATGTACATATAACTAGGAATAAACGGACCATGCAACAGGATAGATAATAAACAGTAGCAGGGGGGGCCTCCCGAGTGGTACAGTGGTCTAAGGCACTGCATCGCAGTGCTTGAGGCGTCACTACAAACTAGGGTTCGACCGGGATTTCCTTGCCCTATCACGCTCCAGCGACTCCTGTGGTGGGCCGGGCGCCTGCACACTGACTTCAGTCGCCAGTTGTACAGTGTTTCCTCTGGTGCAGCTGGCCAGCGGGTTTGTGATATCCAATTGGTCTTTTAAAAAAAAAAAATATTTCACCTTTATTTAACCAGGTAGGCAAGTTGAGAACAAGTTCTCATTTACAACTGCGACCTGGCCAAGATAAAACAAAGCAGTTCGACACAAACAACAACACATGGAGTAAAACAAACAGTCAATAACAGTCAATAATACAGTAGGAAAAAAACTAATCTATATACAATGTGTGCAAATGAGGTAGGATAAGGAACATAAGGCATTAAATAGGCCATGGTGGCAAAGTAACTACAGTATAGCAATTTAACACTGGAATGGTAAATGTGCAGTAAATGAATGTGCAAAGTAAAAATACTGGGGTGCAAAGGAGCAAGATAAATAAATGACTATGGTAGGGGATGAGGTAGTTGGTTGGGCTATGTACAGGTGCAGTGATCTGTGAGCTGCTCTGACAGCTGGTGCTTAAAGCTGGTGAGGGAGATAAGTGTCTCCAGTTTCAGAGATTTTTGTAGTTCGTTCCAGTCATTGGCAGCAGAGAACTGGAAGGAAAGGCGGCCAAAAGAGGAATTGGCTTTGGGGGTGACCAGTGAGATATACCTGCTGGAGCGAGTGCTGCGGGTGGGTGCTGCTATGGTTACCAGCGAGCTGAGATAAGGCGGGGCTTTACCTAGCAGGGACTTGTAGATGACCTGGAGCCAGTGGGTCTGGCGATGAGTATGTAGCGAGGGCCAGCCGACTAGAGCATACAGGTCGCAGTGGTGGGTAGTATATGGGGCTTTGGTGACAAAGCGGATGGCACTGTGATAGAAGCTGTTTTGTATATGACATCGCCGAAGTCGAGGATCGGCAGGATAGTCAGTTTTACTAGTGCAAGTTTGGCAGCATGAGTGAAGGAGGCTTTGTTGCGAAATAGAAAGACGATTCTAGATCTAATTTTGGATTGGAGATGTTTAATGTGAGTCTGGAAGGAGAGTTTACAGTCTAGCCAGACACCTAGGTATTTGTAGTTGTCCACGTATTCTAGGTCAGAGCCGTCCAGGGTAGTGATGCTAGTCGGGCGGGCGGGTGCAGGCAGCGAACGGTTGAAAAGCATGCATTTGGTTTTACTAGCGTTTAAGAGCAGTTGGAGGCCATGGAAGGAGTGCTGTATGGCATTGAAGCTCGTTTGGAGGTTAATTAACACAGTGTCCAAAGAAGGGCCAGAAGTATACAGAATGGTGTCGTCTGCATAGAGGTGGATCAGAGAATCACCAGCAGCAAGGGCGACATCATTGATGTATACAGAGAAGAGAGTCGGCCCAAGAATTGAACCCTGTGGCACCCCCATAGAGACTGCCAGAGTCCCGGACAACAGGCCCTCCGATTTAACACACTGAACTCTGTCGGCAAAGTAGTTGGTGAACCAGGCGAGGCAATCATTAGAGAAACCAAGGCTGTTGAGTCTGCCGATAAGGATGTGGTGATTGACAGAGTCGAAAGCCTTGGCCAGATCAATGAATACGGCTGCACAGTAATGTCTCTTATCGATGGCGGTTATGATATCGTTTAGTACCTTGAGCGTGGCTGAGGTGCACCCGTGACCAGCTCGGAAACCGGATTGCACAGCGGAGAAGGTACGGTGGTAGTTACAGTCTTGGTAGTTACGCATGGCTTTTGACCTTCGCCTCTCCCGAGTTCGTACGGGAGTCGCAGCGATGGGACAAGACTGTAACTACCAATTGGATATCACAAAATTGGGGAGAAAAAAGGTGTAAAAGTACCAAAATATTTAACAATAAACAGTAGCATCAGCTAAATATGGAAACCCAATGAAATCTGTAGGACAAATGACAGTATAGATAGAGGGAGGAGGGAGGAGTTGATCTGTAGAGTGGGGACTGTGGTATCCGTCTCTCTCTGTATAGCAGTCTCTCAGCACAGGGCTGTGGAGACTCCCCCTTAATGCTGAATATCCCTCGATGGTATAGATACACTGTATTCCACAGACACATCCTTCGAAGAGTCTGTCTGCTCGAGGCTCCAAACTGTCCCCCATCTCCCTCTCTCCCCACCCCCTCTCTTTCAGACTCCCCCTCCCAGCCCTCCTCTCTCCAATCCCTCCATCTCACACTTGTCCCCAGACTCCCACAGGCAACTCCACGAGGGGTCGCATGATGAATGAGTAGACAGTAAGCTGTGTGTGTGTGTGTGTGTGTTGGTCAGAGAGTGATGACCACAGCCGCCAGAATGATCACAGTGGGATTCATTATGGTGACAGACATGGCCGCCTCTAAAACACTGACCATGGGTGTTTGCGTGTGTGTGTGTGTGTCTGTCTGACAGGCCCTCCACTAAAACGGCATCTGAGTGGGACAGAATAAACAGCGCCCCTTGTGTAGGTATGATCAATTATTGAGAAAGCAGAGTCGACACTGTTTATGCCCGCACCTGCTCTTCCCAGTGCTTAAAAGATGATTTATGTGTTATGGCCACATTGAATTTCAGCGCTATTGGGACGGTGCCTATTGGGACACAAAGTGGTGGTTACAAAGTGCTGCAGCCTCATTTGGGAGGCGGCACAGAGAGAGAGACTGAACCAACCAAAGTCCTGTCCAGAGAGCAGTTACAGCGCTTTGTTCCTCTCCCCCTCACATGAGTTATGGACACATCCCTCTGTTGAGGGAGAGAAGGGAAGGCTGGGACAGTGTAGCATGTTTCTGATACCACAGGAGAACATACAAGGATTAGTTGAAGATCAAAGCTGAGGCCTTCGTCACTTCTTATATCAAGGAAACAGAGAAATAGATTCTGCAGTGGTGGTTATTTGATCATTTAGCGTGAGTTCTCAAAGGAAAAACCTATTATTAACACAAAAAAACATGTCCCCTAGTTTGACTGTTACAAGCAACACTCATGGGTGCTGTGATATGGAATATAAAATAGTCTCGGAGTTTCTGTCAGTTGTCTAAGCTTGGCATCATATTGCATCACGCTCCCCAAAGTGTCCCCAAACATGTCCTAGATATCAGTCTCACTGGTGTCACACCCTCAACAGTACAGACACCCAGTGGTGCCACAACGCCCCAGACCAGCTTAATATTTCATCGGCGTATGAAATATGCCTGAGTGTGTGCTCGGCATCTGCCGTCTTCGGGTCTCTGCTTCCCCAGGAGGCCCGTTTGATCTGTAATTGGGAAGTGTGCTGAATTAATCAGCAGTTTATCTGCTTTTTAATTGAAATAACACTCAAAAACAGCACTTACACAGTGAACATCACCACTGTTCCCTCCCGTATTGTCATTCTCATATTGCCATTTTCATCTGCGCTCTCAAACGGTCTGCTGAGAGTCAAAGGAGCATAACATTAGGTTAGCGGTAGACGTCAGTTACAGCTAATAAGGGAAAAAATAATATACTGTGTTTAGGGACAACATTTCCTTTGTGCACAAGAGGAAATAGCTAGGATTTTTCATACATTCAGCTGTTTGTGTTTTGTATGTGTGTGAGTATGTGGTTTTTGTTCTGTTCTCTACAGTATGATGTCTGGTAGCATGATGGTGGACAGAAACACTGCTATGATCATGTACGTGTATGAAATTAGATATTGTATATTAATAGTTTCATTTTCTTTGTATGCCTGAGGCCACAGGAGGCAATTGGCTGATGGCATCACTGTTTCCTTGGCTTGTAACCCCCTCAACTGCTGCACCTCACCCCTACCCCTCTATAACTCTGTATTATTTTGGACCTCCCTAACTTGTGGAACCCTTCAGCCCTGAGTCTCTGGCTCCTGCCCCAGTAATTTACGCCGGCTCCATTGCCCTCAGTGGTAAACTTGTGTTTAGTGTGTGGTTCTGGCCTGACAACAGATGTCCTCCCAGACTGGCCTGACACCCAGCCAGAGAAGGTGGACCCACCACCAGCAGCAGCCAGTGTAATAACATTGTAATGTGGATACAGTGGGTCCTGATGACAAGACATTACTACCCAGTCCCAGCCTGTCATCATGACAGCGTGGTGTTGTCCGCCACAGAGATCCTATTCCTGATTCTATGTTGTCCACCACAAGCTGAGACGTCCTGTGTCCTGGCTCAAATTCAACAGAACATAAAACCTTTGATGCGATATTAGAATACAGTATGTGTTCTATGGAAGTAGCACGACTATACAATATCATTTAAATGTAAACGCAATACGAAAGTAGAGTGCCATACAATGTTACAATATCACAAAAGCTTTCAACCGCTGTAGCTTCGTGGACACGTGATGGTGACATATTATTAGAGATAGTACGGGGCTTTCAAGCAAAAGCAGGGAGGTATCTTATAACTTCCCCCTGACAATAGACGATGGCGGAGCTCATATAATGAAGGGTTGCAGTGGAGATCGGTGTCTGTGCGTACAGAGCTAGGGAAGGAAAGGGCGGGAGCGGCTCTCATTTGTCCTGATCTCTGTGTTTCCTCTCTTTAAGGAAGATCGCTGGCTGCCTACATGACTGATGGTGAGCGTTCTGGAGTGGCCGTTTGGTACTTGGCATCACGGCGGAGCGGGAGCTGGGGGCCGTCAGGCCTGAGACGGCGGGCATCCCCCAGCGCTCCCCAAGCGGGCCCCCAGGTGCCTACACTCTGCCTAGGAGGAAAGGGGCCTCCATAAATCAGGCTGTCTGGGGGACCCGGCTGTACCCCATCATCCATCTCAGCCCTGTTCCCTGAAGCAGGAGGAGGGGGGCGGAGGATCTGGGTTAGGGGCATCTTCCGATGAGCTGAGGAGCAGGAGAGGGCAGGGGGTCTCTTCTAGCCTGATGACATGGTAACCCTATGGCAGAACAACCACAGGAGAGGAGAACAGCATGGGAAAACAGCAGGAGAGAACAGCAGGAGAGAGGCTGAGGAGAAACCGTGGCTCAGATCACACTGCATGGTGAATTTGAATAAGGTACTGGTAAAGCATAACCACATCACTGTTACTGAGGCATGAGAGGGGTAGAAACAGATAGCTAGATGGTGAGGTATAACCACAAACTTATAGGACAAAAATCATTGTGTGTGTGCGTGTGTGTGCGCGTATGTATGTAGTGAATGCCTGTGGCGGTGGCAGGGTCCGGGGCCCCTCGTCTTCAAGGCTGGGGCACCAGGCCCCTGCAGACGGTGGCAGCGCCCCAGGGTTGGGTTTAGAGGTGCACAGAGGCTTCAAAGGGAGGAGACACAACTGCAGGGCACAGCATCTGGGGCAGCGCTTCTGATCTATACTGCTCACTGCCACGCACACCCCACACTCTAACCGCAGCACAGAGAGATAGAGAAACAGAGAGAAAGAAAGAGAAAGTTCTCAGTTCACTGCTGCCTTACTCTCCTCAACATCCCTCTCTACAGTACAAACAACAGAGACAGGGAGAGAGAGGGAATTGAAGAAGTTGCCATTATCGCCCGTCACACATCTTAAATATCGTACTCCATCTCTCCTCCTGGGAGCGGAAAACCAGAAATGTGCCAAAAGCTACAGAATAAATAACAGGCCTGTTCTTCAAATGAATGCAAATTTTTTCCCCTTCTCTCTCCTCCAAACTTTGTTCACATATTGATGCGTTCTGCAATCAACTTCAATGGCACGAGCCATCTCGGCTGAGAGAGAGAAAGAGAGAGGGGGGAGGGAGGAGATTAATTCCTTGTCGGGCGGCGGGCGGCAGCACCAAAACGCTACTTCTTTCATTAGCACTCCATTAATTAGGCTCCTTGAGCTCATTTGCAATTCGATGGCCATGGCTGTAGGACAGCCGGCTTTGAGCCGCACCCCCTGTGATCTGTGGGTCCTGCAGCCCCTCTACCCTCAGACACTGGATGCGAGCCTTCCTGACAATTAGTACAAAAGAGATTCATGTTCCTTATAGCCAATACATTATTCATATTTATCTCTCCTCACTTAAATAAATCATAATGTTCTTGAGGGTTTTTCTTAAACTACACCCACCCCTGTCCCCCCTTCCACCACCCCCACCCCCATCCAGGCTAATCTTCCAATGAAGTGAGCCAGGGGATGACCTTGGCACATATTTGGGTCATTTCCTGAATAGTATCAGGCTGGCAGAAAGCCCTCCCTCTCCCCATGATGTTAACACTAGGGTCCGGAGTAAAGAAGACAGCGGGGCCACCCTTCTACCCTCTCATGCTGAGTTATCAACTCATCCAATGACATGACCATTTTGATCAGCTAAGTGTTTCTTTTCTCTCACCCAGGGTTGATTATGAGGTCCCCTGATAATCAGGCATCTTTCCACAGGCACCCAGGTCTCAAGCCCCCCTGAGTTGGTGCTCCCTCAACGAGCTAGCAGGCAGACTGAGGCATCATCTCCAGTGGTGAACGCCTGTGCTGTGCTCTTATGTCTTCTCCATTGATCTATTATCTCTTGTGAGAACGGAGAACAGACTGGACAGAGCATTGCAGTCATCTCAATGATTTAGCAGCCCTTTGTACTATTATTCACCGGTCAGAAGGTAGTCCGTGTCCAGCTGAGGGTCTACATCTTTTATGACGACTTGAGGCCAATCCAGACAAAGCTACTTCCATAGAATAGTTACGGGACCCACTTCACATGCATATTAATAGCGTATTGGATTTTAGACATGGAAATGGCACTGACAATGACTGACTACGGTGTGATTAGATAGAGATGGATGGGAATTGTAACATCTTTCTTTTATTAAATAAGACAGAAATCTGTCATGTGATGGTATGATTGCTGTCAATCCTCATTCAATCAATTATGTCTCTCATAATGGACTCTGCTTGGTGTTGCTGCAATTGGCTTTTTTCAATTCATGAGATACAGTATATGTTAGCATACTTCCTTGTCTATCTGTCATGTGTTAGTTAATCCGTCGATGCCCACCTGACAGCTGTCTGGAGTGTCTAAACAGGAACTTCTATTGAATTTTTACTGTAAGTTTGGAGTTACACCAACCTCCCCATTCTCTCTGAAGTAGTACAGCTATGGCCGAATGCGCTGTGCATTTCAGAATTACAGCTCATCCTCAACACAACAGAGTCCAAGCGATCTGAAGGCCCAGCACCAACAGCATCCTGTCACTGGATCCTAGAACCTGGGCTGGAATCGGTAGAGCAATTAGCCCTGAGAGAACATATTTATCTGTGACAGCAAAGCAGACTCCCAATGTATGTATGCTATTAGGCGATTTCATAGAACTCATTTGAGCTACAAAAAGGGGGAACGTGTGTGCTTCCGTTCCTCTGTCCAATTAGGAGAGGATATCCTCACTGCAGCGTTTATTAGACCTACTCAGTATTCTGCACGCCGCTATCAGTTTCCATAACTAGACTGCACAAAGAGCAAATGCTCCATTTGGTGTGATTTGTTGCCTCGCTTGACCACTTCTTTGTCTGGGGCCGGGACGAGGGCTGGCTGGTTAAGCGGTGTGGAATGGGGCACCCCCGCTGTTTTATCAAGTCTGCTGAATCTGTAATGAAATAAGTGTGGATGACAGTGATGGCTGGAGCAACGGAGGAGAGGGAGAGAGAAACAGACCGCCTTATTTGAATCATTTAAGAAAGAGCCAATTATGGCAGGGCTTCGTGTGGAGGAAACGGCCTGTTTTAAAGGCAACACAAATCAATGAGCACGGTGATGGTGATGTGTTTGACAGAAATGCCTGTTAGTGGGTATAGCAGAGCTTGAGGATCATTACACACCCTGTATCCAATACATTATCACCAAAAGGCAGGAATGAAAACAAAGAGCAGTGTGAAGGCAGGAAGGGAGCACTGGACCATCTATATTATGGGCTGTGACTGCTCTTTTGGAACCTGGTGGCAGCACAGCAACTCTATTTCCAGCCCTTTAAAGGGTTCCAAAATGCCTGCTGTTCTTGGGCATACTTTACTATGTCTCTAGCATCTTATTTGCATGATTCTACGGCATCATACTGTATTTAAACTAATATCAAATTAGGGATGAAAGTCAGGGATGGTTTGGCAGATTGGCAAAGTTCCACACCTGGGAGTGAGAGCAAGCTAAAAGCTACTAGACTCAATCTCATACAAAGACCCTTGGCATGACTGGCAAAATCCTCCAGTTTGTCTATGCACCAAGACGCATCAAGACCCATCTGTAATGTCTTGGATGCAATAACTCTGGCGTTTTCTCTCAGTCCCCTGGGCTGTGTGAGTTCAGCACCAGTGCTCCCTCACTCCCTGCCTGCCCGAGGAGGCCATCTGGCCCAGGAACTGTCTGGTTGGCTGGTAACTGGAGCCATTGGGACAGCGTGTCAAACACATCGCTCTGTATTGGCCTGGGAGCCCGTTGATCCCCTCAACAGAACATTTTACATTTGGAACATCCCTCATTTGCACTTGTACAGACAAGCTGTGCAGGCTAGGCCGAAGAAAAGCCTCATTTATAAAATGATCATATTAAAATACGGGAGGTTGAGATGGACTATGGTGGAAATGATCCCTTGCTGTATCTATGTCAGCTGGCTCGGCCTGTAACTCTGAGAGAGAGGGCACTGGGGATTGAGTAGCAACTGTGAGAACTTGTAAGAGTAAATTAAAGAATGTTCTGGGCTACAGACTGCCCAGAAAACAGGAATGAGAGGAGCCTTCAGACTCCAGACCAACCGGCTGGGGAAAAAAACACACCTTTCAGTTCAGGGTCCACTGGTCTGTCCTCTCAGCTTCACTGATCATGAGACCTGCAGACTGCAGCCGAATTGAGAGGAAGTCTAGAAACTGTCAAGTTCCCATTCACTGAGCTATATTAAAGTTAAATGCATGCAAGGAGAATGGGTTCCAGTAACTTAACCTCTCTATCCCATCTCCAGAGTTAACCTCCTCGGTACCTACCTACCTACCCCCTGGTCCTCTGTGGAGAAGCCTGGCTGGCCATTGGAGCCCCAGCCTGGCCCTCCCCTCATCTATCAGTGACACTACTGGCTGACAGAGCACTTATTCATACTTACTCATGAATATTCAATTTACTCCTACTTACAGGGTACAAAAGATATATTTATACACAAGAGAGAGAAGAGACATCCCTCTCTCTTTCTTTCTTTCTTTCTTTCTTTCTTTCTTTCTTTCTTTCTTTCTTTCTTTCTTTCTTTCTCTCTCTCTCTCTCTCTCTCTCTCTCTCTCTCTCTCTCTCTCTCTCTCTCTCTCTCTCTCTCTCTCTCTCTCTCTCTCTCACAGCGAGCAAACGTGGGCTCTAATTTCATGCACACATTTCATTAGAGGTGTCGACCAGGAGACATTTTTCCTGACACTTTGAGCAACTCGACACAATCCTGCATCGTTTGCTAGAAAAAAAAATCCCATTTGTCCTTTGTCAGCACAAACACTTTTTTGATGCTTTCACTCCTGAGTAAGCAGCAAATCTCCTCAGAAGCCCTCAGAGACACAGGAAATGCATGTGGGTCCTTTCCTCTACCTCATCAGCAACACACCTAATACTACATGGCCTCCATGTTTTATAAATCATTTGAATCATGTATAAGTGGAAATACTGTAAAGGGGAAAAGTGCAGGTGTGTCAGTTTTCAAGTGGCCAAAACTACAAACCATCAGACATCACACAATAACTAAGTCTTACTGTATACAATGGCATTCAAATTATATATGTATGCTATAAATGTATATATGTATGCTATAAAATATGTATGCTATACTGTAAGATAGTAATGAAAGTAATCATGTACTGTATCATGCCTTCTGTTATACAATTCAATTAGGTAACATTTACATACAGCACTGATTGTAACAATGATTGCATTCATCATTTTTTCTCAGGATAGGAAATATATGACTGAGCTGTGAGCCCACTCCATACTGAGTTGATCCCTGTCAGGACATGCAGTCAGAGAGGAGCCCAGGTAGAGTGAAGGTCATCAGGTTCATGAAGCTGCTCTCTGCCCATCCTTCCTTCCCCTGTAGTGGTTCTACTGATGACTGGAACCTCATGCCTTTGAAACTCGGTCAATCAGCAGACGCTTTGATCCAAAATTGACAGTGACACATCCAGACCATCCAGACAGTATATTTAGAGTGTAGCCCGTGTGGGAATCAAACCCACAGCCTCGGTGTTGCCACTTGCCAGAACCATTCTTTAACCCACTGATCTGGGACCATGTTCAATGTACAGTATATCCACACACAGAGGGCTTATGGTACTGTACATAGTGAATCCTCCCGAAAGTCAAGTCTCTGGGGAGCAGACAGTCGGTCAGGCGTGGAGCCCTCTCACGGTGCCTCATAAACCTCAGTCACAGCACACTGAGCAGACAAGGCCCCAGACACCTCTGACTGACGGCCCTCTGCCCTGTTAGACAAAGCCAGAACATAGCCAGCGCCACTGTCCGACACAGCTCCGCCACACACACACGTCGCTCACACAGCCTGTCAACCACAGCCAATCACTTGGTCTGCTTTATTCATATCAGGCACACAGAGAGTGACTGAGGTTGGGGACATACTAATCAGCTCCTGTGTAATAGCAAATGTACTATACTGTACCTGAACTGGCCACTGAGAGGTAGAGAACCTACATCACACATACAGTACATCATGTAAATGCACTGAGCGTACAAAACATTAGGAACACATTCCTAATATTGAGTTGCTCCCCTTTTTTCCCTCAGAACAGCCTCAATTCGTCGGGGCATGGACTCATGTTGACTCCAACGCTTCCCATAGTTGTGTCAAATTGGCTGGATGTCCTTTGAGTGGTGGACCATTCTTGATACACACGGGAAACTGCTCAGCGTGAAAAACTCCGAAGTGTTGCAGTTCTTGACACACTCTAACCGGTGTGCCTGGCACCTACTACCATACCCCGTTCAAAGGCCCTTAAATCGTTTGTCTTGCCCATTCACCTTCTGAATGGCACGCATGTGCAGTCCATGTCTCAATTGTTTTAAGGTTGAAATTATTCTTTAATTAACCAGTCTCCTTCCCTTCATCTACACTGATTGAAGACGACATCAATAAGGGGTCACAGCTTCACCTGGATTCACCTCAGTGTATATTATATTGCTTACCTGGGCTATTAAGATCATTTGATTTCCTCTGTAATGTATACAGTAATGAGGGGTAGATGTTTGGCATCATAGAACCTGTCACGGTTTGCAGAATTGAAATCTCTCATTCTGACATTTCTTATATTGAGATCAGCATGTTACTCTCCAGGTGTGATGAGGCCTTAATTAGCTGTTTGTGATGGCTGCTGTGCTGTGGGTTGCAGCGTGAGGTGAGCCACATCGCTGGGGCAATGAGCGGGCTAAGTGCAAACCTCTGTTCTCCGTAATTGCACAGCTGTTTCACAGTGTTGGCTGAGGTAATTGTTGCCTTCCCATCTCATTCATATCCGTAGTCTGTGACTGCAGGTGACAAAGTCAGAGCAGGTAAACCAGAACAGGGAAACCTGTCTCTCCTGTAATCAACAGAACGGCAGCCCAGATGAACAATTGTCTGTGAATGAGACGTCTGGACAATAATAACTAATTATTTTCTCACAAGCTGGTGCACTGAGCATTGAGTCCTTACCCAACAGCAGCACCTAGTGGACATTTTTGAATTTCAGCTGGGAATTGATGGCTTTAAGTAAGCCCACATACAGGTAATTGCCTAAATAAAGGAAACATTTGAGTAGATGAGGGATGCAAAGTACACTGTATGTGTTCACCTGCTCGTTGAACATCTCAAACCAAAATCATGGGCATTAATATGGAGTTGGTCCCCCTTTTTCTGCTATAACAGACTGAACTCTTCTGGGAAAGTTTTTCATTAGATGTTTAAACATTGTTGCAGGGACTTCCATTCAGCCACAAGAGCATTAGTGCACTGATGTTGGGCGATTAGGCCTGGCTCGCAGACAGCGTTCCAATTCAACCCAAAGGTGTTTGATGGGGTTGAGGTTAAGGCTCTGTGCAGCCCAGTCAAGTTCTTCCATACCGATCTTGACAAACCATTTATGTATGGACCTTGCTTTGTGCACTGGGGCATTGTCGGTGTAGACCGTAATTGAAAATAAGAATTTGTTCTTAACTGACTTGCCCATTTAAATAAATGTGGGTCCTTGGTCATGCTGAAACAGGAAAGGGCATTCCCCAAACTGTTGCCACAAAGTTGGAAGCACAGAATCGTCTAGAATGTCATTGTATGCTGTAGCGTTAAGATTTCCCTTCACTGGAACTAATGGGCCTATCCTGAACCATGAAAAAACAGCCCCAGACCATTATTCCTTCTCCACCAAACTTTACAGTTGGCACTATGCATTGGGGCAGGTAGCGTTCTCCTGGCATCCACCAAACCCAGATTCGTCCGTCGGACTGCCAGATGGTGAAGCACATCATGAAGTGCTTTGAGAGACTAGTCAAGGATCATATCACCTCCATCCTGCCATCCACCCTGGACCCACTCCAATTTACTTACCGTCCCAATAAGTCCACAGATGACGCAATCGCAATCACACTGCATACTGCCCTAACCCATCTGGACAAGAGGAATACTTATGTAAGAATGACCCAATTGCCCTGTGCAATTGGGTCCTGGACTTCCTGACGGGCCGGCCCCAGGTGGTGAGGGTAGGAAACAACATCTCCACCCCGCTGATCCTCAACACTGGGGCCCCACAAGGGTGCGTTCTCAGCCCTCTCCTGTACTCCCTGTTTACCCATGACTGCGTGGCCAAGCACGCATCCAGCTCAATCATCAAGTTTGCTGACGACACTACAGTGGTAGGCTTGATTACCAACAACGACGAGACGGCCTACAGGGAGGAGGTGAGGGCCCTCGGAGTGTGGTGTCAGGAAAATAACCTCTCCCTCAATGTCAACAAAACAAAAGAGATGATCGTGGACTTCAGGAAACAAGAGAGGGAGCACCCCGCTATCCACATCAACGGGACAGTAGTGGAGAAGGTGGAAGGTTTTAAGTTCCTCTGCGTACACATCACGGACAAACTGAATTGGTCCACCCACACAGACAGCGTGGTGAAGAAGGCGCAACAGCACCTCTTCAACCTCAGGAGGCTGAAGAAATTCGGCTTGTCACCAAAATCACTCACAAACTTCTACAGATGCACAATCGAGAGCATCCTGTCAGGCTGTATCACCGCCTGGTACGGCAACTGCTCCGCCCACAACCGTAAGGCTCTCCAGAGGGTAGTGAGGACTGCACAACGCATCACCGGGGGTAAACTACCTGCCCTTCAGGACAGGACCTACACCACCCGATGTCACAGGAAGGCCAAAAAGATAATCAAGGACAACAACCACCCGAGCCACTGCCTGTTCACCCCGCTATCATCCAGAAGGCGAGGTCAGTACAGGTGCATCAAAGCTGGGACGAGAGACTGAAAAACAGCTTCTACCTCAAGGCCATCAGACTGTTAAACAGCCATCACTAACATTGAGTGGCTGCTGCCAACATACTGACTTAAATCTCTAGCAACTTTAAAAATAGGAATTGGATGTAACAAATGTATCACTAGCCACTTTAAACAATTTTGTATATAATGTTTACATATCCGACATTACTCATATCAAATGTATACACTGTACTCTAAACCATCTACTGAATCTTGCCTATGCCGTTCGGCCATCGACTCAATCTCTAGCCACTTTAATAATTATAATCGGATGAAATAAATGTATCACTAGCCACTTTAAACGATGCCATTTATATAATGTTTACATTTCTTACATTACTCATCTCATATGTATATACTGTACACCATACCGTCTACTGCATCTTGCCTACGCCGATCAGCCATCGCTCATCCATATATTTATATGTACATACTCGTATTCATTCCTTTACTCTTGTGTGTATAAGGTAGTTGTTGTGAATTTGTTAGATTACTTGTTAGATACTACTGCATGGTCGGAACTAGAAGCACAAGCATTTCGCTACACTCGCATTAACATCTGCTAACCATGTGTATGTGACAAATACAATTTGATTTGATTTGATTTGAAGCGTGGTGGTTGAGCTAACACAGGCTAATGTGATTAGCATGAGGTTGTAAGTAACAAGAACATTTCCCAGAACATAGACATATCTGATATTGGCAGAAAACTTTAATTCATGTTAATCTAACTGCACTGTCCGCTTTACAGTAGCTATTACAGTGAAATAATACCATGCTATTGTTTGTGCACAGTGCACAGTTAACTTGAAAATGCATTAATAAACCAATTAGTCACATTTGGGGAGTCTTGATACAACATTCTGAACAGAAATGCAATGGTTCACTGAATCAGTCTAAGACTTTACACATACACTGCTGCTATCTAGTGGCCAAAATCTAAATTGCGCCTAACCTGTAATAGTACATTATGGCCTTTCTCTTGATACAAATATATATATATTTAACGCATTCTTTTTTTCTTTGTACTATTTTTTACCAGATCTAATGTGTTATATTCTCCTACATTAATTTCACATTTCCACAAACTTCAAAGTGTTTCCTTTCAAATGGTATCAAGAATATGCATATCCTTGCTTCAGGTCCTGAGCTACAGGCAGTTAGATTTGGGCATGAAATTTTAGGCGAAAATTTTAAAAAAGGGTCCGATCCTTTAGAGGATTTATTAAGCACTTATAGAAGAGTCTGGAGCGGCACCTGCGACAGCGTTTACCAGCACCATCAACAAAATACCACATTATGGAATTTATTGTTGAAGAATGGTGTCGCATCCCTCCAGTAGAGTTCCAGACACTAGTAGAGTCTATGCCAAAGCGTATTGAAGCCGTTCCGGCTCTTGGTGGCCCAACTCCAAATTAAGACACTGTATGTTGGTGTTTCCTTTATTTTGGCAGTTACCTATAGTGTTCTATATTGAAGAATTGCTGTTAATCATAACTTTCATAAGGTAATGGAATTTCTGTCCGATTGTAATCACATCAGTGTTCTTGGATTTCTCAGTTAGAACTGTGTATGTGTAGTGTAGGAGGCTGGTGCTAGTCTTGTGGTCACTTGCAGGGTATATAGAATCCTGCCACTTGGTGTCAGTGTGTCAGTGGGAAAAGCTGTCATGCTCTGTGACTGTGCAGTGGACTGTAACCCAATTTAGCAGTCACAAAATAAACGACTGAGCAGGGTTTCCTTCTTTCTGGTCCCGAGGTCAAAATGTTTTTTGTCGTGGGAGGTTCTCTTCTGCACTGTTCAACCAATCCATTAAATGTGGAGGAGGAGTTAAGATGGATTGTCGCCTTGTTGACGCAGAAACTCTGGTTAACGTCGAAAAAGCAGAAGTCCTGTCACAGGTTATTTTCTGTTTCCCTTGAAAAAAGTCCGCTGAGGGTGAGTGGACTGTAGCTCAGAGTTTAGTAATATCCTTATCACATTTTATATCTCACCATGCTTTTTACATGTTAACTGTGTTGAAATCCACCAAGCCTGCAGTGACATGAACAAATGTAGCAAAAATGAGTTCATTTGAAAATAGAGAGTACTGAACTGGATAACTAGGAACAATAGTTAAAAACGAGGGTGCAGTTATAGTGACACATTAGCTCATTTTTAGATGCATTATCATTTTTATTAAAACGCCCCAAAACCATTCCATTACCAGCTGTAGAGATCCCCACAATTTGATTGGTGCACCTGCGCTTGACTAACTAATCCACAGTATCATATGTTTCTCTCGAGTGGGGGTATTGGGGTGCCTCAAAAGTGGGGTCAGGGGACAGACTTTCACACATAACATCCACGTACCTCTCCTTTCGAACTGCAACTCAACGTATTATCCTCCAGGAATCCACACAGTGACAGTCACCTCTTTATTGCAAGAATTGTACTTTCTTCATGAATGCAATTTCCAATGGAAAGCCTTTCATTTGGAGCAGCAGAGAGCTCTAAGGGTATGATAGTCGTGGACTGAAAGACACAATAGTTCACCTTCAGATAGAGATAGAGAGAGAGAGACATTATAGAAGCACAGATAACAGGATTTCTATTCTTCTCTTCAGACCCTTCACCACACATCTCTATTGTGTATCTGTTTGTTACCTATTACGCCTTGAAATCCAATTAAACCAGATCATAATTGGTTGGTATTGAAGTGTCATAGGGAGGAAGTGGCTGAACATAGTGTTTCGATGCTAGATTGTGCTCTATGACTAGAACAAGCTCGCCATTTTCTTTGGCCACATAAAATGCGAATGATTTCTTCGATTTCAGGAACTGCTGAAGGACCAAAGTTTGAGTTCAGTTTTAAACTTTAACAATGGACATTTAAGTTTAGAATATACCATAGTCTCCATCAACAGACATGGGAGGCTTTACTACTGACAAAGCGAGTTTACATTAGATTTCGAGCACAGTTTTATGTATTGGCTTTTTAGTGAGAAAGAGGTCTGAAATGATAGGTGGTTTCAGGATGTGTATGGGGTATCTAAGGTCAGATGCAGACCTGGCAGTGGCAGAGACTCTGACATACAGCTAACAGCTAATGCTAGACTGCACCAGTCTGCTGTGACTGCATCAGACCATCTCTGTCTATTTTTTGTTTCTTTTTTTCTTTCTCTCTCTCTCTCTCTCTCTCTCTCTCTCTCTCTCTCTCTCTCTCTCGCTCTGTCGCTCTCCTCTTCTGTCTTTTCTGTCTTTTCTATTGTCCTAACAGCCCTACAACATTTATGGCGCTGCTTATAAAGGCTGTCTCCGTAGCGACGGTGTGACCCTTTCCCCAGCAGAGGTGCTGATTGATGGTTCAAGGGGCGGTCATAAACATTATCTGCTCTGGCCAGATTAGGCCAGACAAACATGTCCCCAATGGCCAGCAAGGAAGGAATGTTTTTTTACGATGCGACATTCCGCCATTTTCTGAACCCCAGATTTACAGATTTACCCCCTGTACTTTTAATAATTCCATAAAATCAAATCTATGAGTGTATTCTTATATTCTTTTTAATCTCTTTGAATCCTCTCTTTATCTGACTACAGGTTGGTTAGCCTTGTCTGTCAGAGGACTCACATAGTCTTTGTTGTCCTCCACAATGAAATCGGAGAGGGGACTGTGGATCTGTCTCTGTCCGTCCGCTCGTTCTTACGTTTGTCACATGCAATATCTCAGACAGCATTGGCCCGATGTTGACAAAACTTGGCTAAATTAGGAGTCTTGCCATATTAGAATTAGCCGATATGAGTAGAATTTGCTTTGTAGAGAATTCACAGGACTCTGGATAGTTACATTTGTTCAGTCCAGTGTCAGACGTTACTGAGCAAAGTACAGTGTAGTAACGATCACTCTGTAATGGAGTGGCATAGCAAAACTGTGCAGGTATCCCCTCAACTTTCAAAACATTGTTGCCCATTTTACACTGTAGTCATATGACACTTTTCTGCAACTCCAGATTACTTAAAGGTAGTACAGTATGTAATATAGCATTCAGCTTCATCATATACACTACATGACCAAAAGTATGTGGATACCTGCTCGTCAAACATCTCATTCCAAAATCATGGGCATTAATATGGAGTTTGTCCCTCCTTTCCTGCTATAACAGCCTGCACTCTTTTGGGAAGGCTTTCCACTTGATGTTGGAACATTGCTGCGGGGACTTGCTTCATTCAGCCACAAGAGCATTAGCGAGGTTGGGCACTGATGTTGGGCGATTAGGCCTGGCTCCCAGTCGACGTTCCAATTCATCCCAAAGGTGTTCGATGGGGGTGAGGTCAGAGCTCTGTGCAGGCCAGTCAAGTTCTTCCACACCAATCTCGACGAACTGCATGGACCTCGCCATGGAAACCCATTTTATGAAACTCCAGATGAACAGTTATTGTGCTGACGTGCCTTCCAAAGGCAGTTTGGAACTCAGTAGTGAGTGTTGCAAATGAGGACAGACGATTTTTACGCGCTACACGTTTCAGCACTCGGCGGTCCCGTTATGTGAGCTTTTGTGGCCTACTACTTCGCAGCTGAGCCGTTGTTGCTCCTAGACGTTTCCACTTCACAATAACAGCACTTACAGTTGACTGGGGCAGCTCTAGCAGGGCAGAAAGGTGGCATCCTATGACAGTGCCAAGTTGAATGTGACCTGAGCTCCTCAGTAAGGCAATTCTACTGCCAATGTTTGTCTATGGAGATTGCATGGCTGTGTGCTCGATTTCATACACCTGTCAGCAACGGGTGTGGCTGAAATAGCCAAATCTAATTTGAAGGGGTGTCCACCAACTGTATATAGTGTAGAATCTTGTTGTTGAACAAGATAAAGGCAATGGGGGTGTCAGTATCCCAGGGTGTATGGGCAGCCTACAGTAGGCTGGTACTTCTGGGAAAAGTGTTCATCCACTCCCCACATGTAGTTTACTGGCCCTTTGTCTCCTCTGTTGTGAGCCCGCCGAGGCAAGTGTTTGACGTTTCCATGCCGTTCTTACAACCCCCAGGTTGTCATGGAAATATACTGCTTGGCAAAGGCCACAAAGTTACAGTGGAGGAAAGGGGAGAGAAAAGAGGGGGAAAGGGGGGGCACTTTTGTATTTCTATGACATCATGGCCAAATGTTGATTAATAAAATAAGCTGTTGTCTGCTTTACCATGGATATTTGTTGACACCAAGCTAAAGAAGGTGTGACCAGAGTCAGGAAGTTCAGAAGCCTAAATGTTGTACTTTATTCGTTTTACAGTACATGGACGCCTTGTTAATGACTGTAAATGTTTCATGTGATTCAGTCGCATTGGTAAAAGATGGACTTCTTGACTGTGTAAAACAAAGAAACGTGAATACCCTCTATTCCTCTCTCACTCTGTCCATCTGAGTAGAGCAGCCCTTACAACAACAAAAAAACACATGACAAAATCACGTGAAAAAAACGTGGTTTTCGGACACATGTGCTAGCACGTTTGAACAAATGCTGTGAACATTTTTACTTGTGACATTTTCACGTGGTTTTCAGACACCTATGATGTTTCACGTACATTTTTCATATGCGAACAAATCACAGACGTGATATTATACGTTTCACGTGTGCTTTTGTAACTGCAGGGATTTTACCACAGGAGAAGCTAACGTGTTGACCACTTGACCAAGAGGGCCAACACTAATTTTGAAGGTGCAGGCGGGGCTACCTCATCACGTGACCATGAGCAACCATGATAGACTCATGACAGACTCATGTCCGCTAAACTTTCACGTGCATTTTCACATTTTAATGTCAACTAGGCCTGTCAACAATGAAAACATTTAATCAGGTTTATTGCAGGATTTGCTGTGATTAAACACAATTAATCGTAAATTCATAATATGCTGAAATTGAGCTGTAATTTTAGAATTTTTATTCAAAAAGCATTACAAGAATATATTTTTTTTTGGTGTTGTGCAAAGTAACAGTTAGAAAAATCGGGTAAATTGATAAACATCTTCTTCAAGCTGTTGTTTTTAGCTGTATGGATAATGTATTTTAGATGTGTTCAAAGTATTTTGAACGCTTTCAGACAACGCAACAAACAAAAAAAGCACGCAATAATTACAAAAAGTTAACTTGAGTTAACTGATTAACTCTGACAGCGCTAATTTTGACATTTTCATAAATACAAATAAGGAGACATGGAGAGCTAGCTTCTCTATTCTTTTAACTGGTTTTCTTCAAACGGCCACTGACCAACATATGAAGAAGAGAGGCATGCGCCGCCGCCAGCAGTAACACACTTTGCAATTCCACATGTGGAAATATTGATACAGCAACGTGTTAGCACCACCTTTTCACATGTGATGAGAATAACACTATTTCACCACTACAGTACATGTAAACTTACAATTCCACATGTGAAAGTGAAAAGATGTTTTTCTTCTCACGTGAAAAGGTGGTGTTAACGTGAACTCTAAATGTAATACACGTGAAAATACGGTTTCATATATGAAATGTAAGCTTAACATGTGAAAACTGTAAATTTGATATGTGTTTTATTTTGTAAGGGAGTGTTGACTTTGGGGGAAACAAGGCTGTTCTGAGGAAAAAAACTATTGTTGCCAAACAGTTTACGAACCTTCAAAAACACTCTGCACTGTATAGGCCCACTCAGAGAGATATTTCTCCACCATCTCCAGTGGTTTAAAACTTCAGTCATTATGTACTTGCTATTTGCAGCATCCTAATAACAACAACACCATTTTCAGACCTTGTCATGTCAGCAAGCCAGTGACACTCTCTTCCCCATATCTACAATGACAGTTATGATCTGACATACTGTAGCTAATCTACTTCTGTTTGTGTGGATAGGATCAGGATCAGGACCAGGCTACACACAGTTATGTAGTAGGTCAGAGCCTCCCCAAAAGTCCTGGCCTCTTTCTTTACCATGAACATGCAGCTGTTTAAGAGGTGCTTTTTCAGCCAGACTTTTATCTCCTTGCTGCTGCTGTGCTCTGGGAGCCCCTTGACAATGCTGTGGTGCCTCCTCCACATGATGTGTTGACCGCTCTGTGATTCATTGCACTGTAGTTGAAATACCTGTGTGCCAAGGTAGTCATGCCTCCACTGCATCCCACATCTCCTCCCTCGGCCCTACACACCACATACTCCTCCCACTCATCAACATGGCTGTCAAGCTGTCACCCTACATCTCAATCTCAGTACCTTTTCAGAAAGCCCTGCAGTAAACCCAAATTACATTAAGAAAAAGATGGATTGAAGTGAATAGCTGAAGATTGATTAGTGTTGTGAAAGGAATTTTATAATAAATACTGATTTGAAGGTCGTTTATAATTCTGAAAATGATGATGAAGTTTATAGTTCATAGCCATATTTGTGATTCGGACCAACGGGAAGAAGAGGGCGTTGCCTTTGAATAAGGATAGGCTGTCTTAAGTCTATTTTCCTATGACTGTATTGCAGTTATTATGGGTAGTGATTCAAATTCGATTTTGTTATTTGAAATCTTTTTGTTTTATTTTTAACCAGTAGTGGTGTTTTGTTATTTTAACACATTACTCACATTGTGAGTCGTGTGTCAAAAATGGGGGAATAGTGATATGTAGGAGTGTATCGAGTGATACATGAAGGAGTGTACTGTTCTGTTGCTTGTTCTGTTCTGTTTCGATACAAATCTCACCAGATTGGGTCTGCTGGATTGCTGGGATTTCTCCCGATGGGTTAGAGGTCTAACTTCCTGATCCTGTGACTCTGCGATGAAGTTGGCAGTGTGATGGGGAGTATAAGCCAATTAAAAAATATATGTTTTCAACAGAATGGGTTGTTATTGTCTTTGACATATGTGAGATTTGTATTAAGAATAATTGGTAAAAGTATTAATTGTCATATTGTCAATGCTTGTCTGGATTTCCTGAATCAGAAATGAACTAACACACTGCTAAATGTAGTCATTTAGATTAAGAATGCATTGGGATACTGATCTGTGGTTATAATCATGATAAGAAAGTGAATACTATAATTATGGATAATTATTCTGTATGTTAATATAAATATACATTCTGTCAGTGTCGATGTGCTTAGTTGAGGGTTTTTAACTTTGAGTACTAGGACCAATAACTGAAGTATTGTCATTCTAATTTTGGGTTGGATAATTAATTGGGTTTGGATTATGATTTGGGAACTGAAAGATTTTTGAAAAATGACCGATTGATTTGAGTATGTTCTTAGGATGTTCAACTGTATGACATGGGTAAAGAAGATGTGTACTTAAGATGTTGGCACTATTCTCAGCATGCCCTGGTGAATGGAGAGGGTGAACTCTGATCCTGAGAGTGAACCTGATCCTAATCTATTTGACCTATCTTAGCAAATTCAATTTTGATGATATTGATCCAAAGCCTGAGCAAATGATGGCCCATTTGGTTTGTAAACGTTGTCCTAAGAGGGGCAACTGTAGATGTTGTTTAAAGGGAAGACGTGGTCCTAGGTCAAGACGTGGTCGAAGGGTCATTTCCACCATGCTTACCCTTATTATTGTGGCCATACCCAGACATGGCCATCATATGGAGCCATTTAATTGTGCTATGTGCCAAAGAGATGATGGTCGTATTTGTGCTACATTCCCTTGTGAACCAAAATAACTTATTTAAATGTTTGTGTTGGAGGCAGTACCTCCAAAGCGGTGAGTGAAATGAATTTTATAATATCTGTACATTATAGGAACACTTGTACAATGATTCATGTTTTGCTCTAGCTTCAGATTGAGTGTCAGTGGTAGAGACGTTGTAAGTGCATGAAGAGGTCAACTGTACAAAAGTCATATGCCTGTTTGTTAATACTATACTTTCAGTTCCTGTTGATGCTATGTTCCAGTCTTACTTCTGCTAGCACATGATAGCAATAGGAGGAAGAAGGATTGGGAAACTAACTGCAAATAACAATAAGCTGAACTCCGCCTAGCAGAAACATCTTTGTGTTAGCAACTATTAATTATGAGCTTATATGGTATTAAAGTTAAGGGACATCACCCTGGGCGGGGTGAACCTCAGTAGGGGATAAAAAGGGAAAGCACGATCTTTTGAACTGAGTGTGTTACTTGCAAATTACTGTAAGTATATACTCCGGGTTGCAATCCTGCTTGCAATCCTTATTAAACAAACTAACCTCTGATCAAAGAGGCTGCTGTGGTCTCTTGTATGAACTTAGGGCAGAAAACCCTTACAATAACTAGTTTGTTTAATAAGGATTGCAAGCCGGAGTGTTGTCAGTTAGTTAATTAAACCATCAATCAATATGTTTTTGAATGTGGATTTAAAATATCTTATGCATACAGAGACCTTTCCTGAAGTCATGCCACTATCACACCAACACACAAGACAAATCCCTTCTCTACCTCTCTCAAACATAACAATGGGGCTGATTCATGAACTTTAACCCCCATGTTAAACATACAACTTGTTTTTTAAAGTCAAATGGCATGAGCCGTCAATACTCCAGTAAACATCCTCATGAGTTTCAAATATTTGCCTGTGTGTCCTTTGCTGCCATCTTGAAGCAGAGGAAACATCACAACTATACCCATTGTTTTTGTCAGCACAGCGTTTAGAGCGAACAGGTGATAGTTTATGCATCAACCTCTAATGTGTTTTACTGCAGTGAGTCAGCATCACAGGGCTTATACTGTTTACACAGAAGGTTGACAGAGACACGCACTTAGAACCTAATTTATACTCTTCATAAAGCCTGTTGAGATGATTAATAGTCAATCCAGACAATACATTTCCTGCAATGAACTGAGGAATTTTACACAATCTCAAGGTGAAAGACGTAGCCTATTGCACATCTTCAACCCTTCAATACATCTGAGAGACATGCATCTATTTAAATTGTTCCAAATGCAAACTTGCAAAAGATGGTTCCGTGGTCAAACCAGTGTGTATGGTCTGGATGAGGGGGAGGCAGCAGGCTGCTGTTCAGACAGCAGATAAAGGGAGGGGAGAGGTGGCCATCTTGATGCAGCAGCAACAGGCTTTGTGGATCTTGGTCTGTGGTGTTGTGTTCAGACTGTGGGTTAGTTGGAGCGTGGGGGGATAATAACACAGCTCTTTGTCTTCAACGTGTGTGTGTGCGCACGCGCGCGCTTAGGGGCACACGAGCGATCCTCCCGAACAGACAGTCCATACTATTTAGTTCATTTAATATACAGTGCAGGTATGCAGTATACTCGCTGTAAATGTGTACAAATCTTTACTGTACACTATGTACATCTAAGAAGAAAGTATGTGTAAGTATGTTCTACATGTGGAATAAACTACCTGAAATAGATGATGCCCAATCATTTCCTTTGGTTGCATTTATTATCATCTGTAGTGAAATGGCATCTCCTTGACTAATGTACTGATACCGTATGTATACAGTCAACTTAAAGGAACTCAGCAGCAGACATTAATAGGAGGAGTGCTGAAATGTCTGCCACCCTGCTGGTCTTGATGAACTCTCTGTGCCAAACGCTTGACACTGCTTGCGTTAGTAGGGATCTTGTTTTTTTATGGCCCTATTTGCATGACAAAGTGTGCTTCTGATTCATGGGTGCTGAGGAAGGTGGAGGGAGAGGGGGGGAGAAGGCTGGCTGGAGGCAGAGGTGGACTGTTGGACAGAAAGGCTGTGATTTGTATCTCCTGGCTGGCAGCAACAGACGGACGCTCCTCACCATGTATGGCAGAGGCTTCTCCACAGACGCCAGTTAGCCAGAACATGCTGGAGACTGAAGCTGGACACTGGATGAATGAACTGGGCATATGTCAGAGGACACACAGTACATGGTAGTGGTCATCAGGACGTCAGGAGAGTTACAGCAGCCTTGCAGTAACACTGAGCAGTGAGAGCTGGAGCGGGAGCAGCCTGAGTCTACAGTAAGCCCAGTTACTCATCACATGTTGCAGTCTGGGTCTGAGGTACCTTTTATATGTGTTAGATAAGGAGTAGCGTACAGCTATTTTATTTGACATAGTTCTCTTTGAAATATACCAAAAATATAGTATCTATCAACTTTCAAATATTGTTTAACCAAACAGTATGTGTTTGCGCTTTGTTAGTCATTTTATTGTTGAACAGAGGTGAATTTGTCTTTGATATGAAAAGAGACTACAGTATGATCCATTGAAGTAAACCTAAATGTTCCCTGAAAGGCAGAGGCCAGTAAGCATTGTGTTTTCTTCCAGCTGTGGAACATTGAGAAGTAGAGATGACTGGAACCCTGCTGACTATGGTTCTGCTCTGTTGCATAGCGGTAATGTCTATTCCTTTCTTATGTAAACTAGGAAATCAAACGGAGAGAGAAAAAAGTTCACCTTTTCAGTGTTTTATTTTGAGAAATTCATGCTTTTCGTTGGTAGACCTGATACGTTTGATAGGCTTAACCCAACTATTCATTTGACTGATCTTTGTGTTTGTTTCTAGTTTGAGATTATTGGATAAATAAATATCAAGGATATTACATGTCTATGCCATAGCCAACAGAATAAAGCAGAGTAAATGTCTCCTCTATGGTAGGTGCTGTGTGAATGTGAGCCAACTCAGCCAGGGCTAGACAGAGGAGAGAGGGGCTCAGATGGTGAGTTCTGGAACTATCAATCACAATCTGATGCACGATGCTTGAAAGCCTTTTGTATACCAAGGCTATTCCATGTTGTTTCCATAGAGATTTGCTCACAGAGATGATAGAAGTGTTTCTGTAAAGTATAATATCCACATGTGGACTGATCCATGCCTATTTGTGGTTGTGTGTTCCTGGTGTCATGTTGACAGAGGGCAGCAGTCTGCACCTGGTCCATCAAACATCAGACTGGGTGTTCCAGCTGGTCAACGTGTCCCTGGCCTTCTCCCGGGCAGGGAGCTTCTGCAGGGGCCAGTTCAGCTCCCTCACCACCCTGGGCCAGCCTGAAGACGAGGAGGGAACCCTGGAGCTCATCAGGCAGGCAGGCCTGCATGGACCCATGTGGGTCAGAGACCCCAACAGGCCAACCAGCAGGTCTCTGGCCCTTGCCAAACAGTGTGAGTTTAGCAACGTAAACACCTACAGATGTAGGATCATAATTTGATCACTCTTTTGTTGCTGAGAATTTTCCTTCACAGCAGGAAAAGCAAAGTTGTTGTGTATGAGTTGTGTATTTGAGAAAAAGGCTTCTATAGTTTGTCATTTCCACTTTGAAATTTCAGACTTGATTTGCAAAAATAAAAAAAATGTATCAACCCCTACAAAAATGTCCATTAATTATAATCCACATAACAATTCACATTTCCTATTGCTGCAGGATTGTTTTCCTGCTGTATAAAACTGGCTCAAATTAAGATCTTACATCTGTATGTCCTGATGCCATATTGCATGATGATCAGTACTTGTTGTGGGTTAGGGCTAGGGTTAGGGTTAGGCTTAGGGCTATGGTTAGGGTTACGGTTAGGCTTAGGGTTAGGGTTACGGTTAGGCTTAGGGCTAGGGTTACAGTTAGGGTTAGCGTTGAATGTAACCTCCTTCTGTCTCTACCTGTTTAGATGTGTTGTTCCAAGCCCTGAACTTCCCTAGGGACTCCCAGGAGGGCTACGGCCGTGTCAACATGACGTTCCCGGCAATGCCAGCGGTGAGTGTGTGTGTCCGCGTGCAGTGGGACCCCCAGTGGTACCAGGTGTCCACCATGTACTCCTACGCCGCGGCCGTCTTCACCAACGAGTTCCAGCTGCGCGGGCAGTTGGACGGGACAGGACGCATCCTGCTGGCGCTCATTGTTCATGGGCAGCACCGCCCCTACAAGGCATCCTTCCCCAACGATGGGGCCTGGCACCACCTCTGTGTCACCTGGCGCAAGACTGACGGCCACTGGGCCATCTATGTGGACGGGGTGAGGGGGGACATGGGCTCCGGGTCTGACACCCCCAGGGACATACATGGAGATGGCATACTTATCCTGGGGCAGGACCAGGACTCGTTTGGAGGGAACTTCACCGAGCCCTTTGTAGGGAATATCACAGATCTGAATGTCTGGGACACAGCCTTGGAGCAGAGGCAGTTCCGTGCCCTGAATGGCTGCTCATCTTTGACCCAGGACGCTATCTTTACCTGGAGTATAGATAATATGACCCGTCACCCAGTGGTCGGAGAAGTGCCAGCCATGCTGTTCTGCCCAGGTGAGACTGCACCTACAGTCACACAGCATTGAGATACCCCTACATAAAATATAGCTATAATCTGATTGGCTCTTTTCTATTGGTTGATCTTTTGATTCCAGGTTGATATATTTTCTGTTTTGGTTGAATTGTCATCTTAGTTGAATCTTGGCCAAAACTTACTGTCAGCCATATAGTTTCACCTGCCCCCTTGTGGTCTTTTGATTCTTTCACATATCCTTTTAATGATCTTATTGTACCTCCTCTATAGGACTTTCTATGGCAAACCTACAGCCCTTCTTCCAGACCAATCTGTTTCTATTACTAATCCAATACTGAGGCAGTGGTGGTTGTTCCCAGTCTCCCATCAGTTGGCTGTTTGAATCATTCTGGGTGATCTGCCTCTAAAGAGGCCAGTCAACCCAGTGGCTGTCTGCCTTAACACATCCAGTATGTCTGTCTGAGAGAGATACATGGGGGAGAGGAAACTGGTTAGCGTGGTTCAATGGCTAAAAGCCATGTGGAGGGCAGAGGGAGGGGGATTCGCGCAAGTATGAGGTCTGCTTTACGAAGAGAATGGAGCTCTACTCAATAGTGAAAACCAATAAAATGTTTAACCGTCATGAAAAATAATGGATTTCATTGCTGTGTGTAACAAGTGAACTGACTCAAAATGGAGGGGCTTTTTGCTGGCATACATTCTCAGTAAAAACACGGTCAAATCAATTGGAAGGAATTGTCTACGTTTTCAAAGGTTGTTGAATATGATGAATATGAAAATATAATGGTATTACATTTATAAATTGCTCTGGATTTCAACATGGTTATGTTAGCCTACAGCATGCTGCATTAAACCAAATAGTTAGAGGACTATAGATTAAACAGAGGTGTCACAAAATCCAGAGCTCACACTTGATGCAAGCAATTAATTTAAATATGTATTTCTCATGCTGTGTGTGTGTGTGTGTGTGTGTGTGGTGTGTGTGCGTGTGTGTGTGTGCGCGTGAGCAGCGGTCCACAGGCAGAGGGAGATGCAGGGCTGCAGGACTCTAGAGGGCTGGTCTAGCCAAAAGCTCCCCCTGTATAACTCTGCAGACTGCTCCACCACACTGCCCTTCATCTGCAGGACCAGCAGGGGTGAGTCAACCACTACCTAGACTGCCTACCTACGACCAGACCATTACTTACATACTGTAAGGAACATGGCTAAGTTGTCTATTTCTGAACAGACTAGTGAAATCAATTTTGCATCACATTAGGGAAACTGACTGGACATTAATATTTGTGACTTTGTACAGTGCTAGTAACTACCGTCACCAAACATCAGAGAGGAACCAGGGACTGTCTCTGACACAACTGTTTCTTACAGAGCGCTATGTTAAGATGAAGGAGTTGAGTGAGTCTCAGCGCTCCCATCCCAGTCCCTTCATGCACCACCTCATGCAGATCTCCAATGGAACGCAGGTAAAGACTGATTACTATAAATCATTGGTTGCCTGTCTGGATTAGGACATTTACGATTTATCTCTAACCTACTCAACTTGACACAGCAATAAACGTTGTTCTGTCAGTGAGTTCAATATTCTTGAACCCTGTTTTGGATTTCCTCTCCATCCTCTGCTGTGTATGTGCGGATGCGTGCGTCCCCGCGTGCATCTGTGTGTGTGTGTATTAGGGCGTGGAGGGTGTGATGGGGGGGCAGCCAGGGATCCAGATGAGCTGGGGTCAGGCATCCAGTCTGCTCAACATGTCCAGACAGGCCCTGGAGGACACCAGGGAGGGGCTGCAGCCAGGGGACATGCTGTCCCTGGTCCAGCTGCTAGCGCGGGCTGCAGACGTGCCCACAGACACGGCCGCGGAAGGCAACGACAGCCTTGCCACCACCAGCGCCAGGGAGCTCAGTCACACCTTTATCACTGTGGCTGACAGCATCATCAGCCAGGACAACGGCCCCAAGTGGCAGGCCATCAAACAGGTACCAATGAATTATTCAAATGTTTTATAAAGCCCTTCTTACATCAGGTACCAGATAGGCAGGCTAAAACAATGTCTGGGATCCGGTGGAGGTAGAGCCGCCAAGGTGTTGGGAACATAAACATGACTACTGGAGTATTTGGTATTTGGTATTTTATTAGGATCCCCATTAGCTGTTGCAAAAGCAGCAGCTACTCTTCCTGGGGTCCACACAAAACATGAAACATGACATCATACAGAGTATGGCAGTATTATTTGAGCATATCTCCACTAGAGAGCAGTAAGATCAAATGGATACTGTGAATGAGAAACTATCAAGTGAATGCTTAAGCTTGGCTAGATAAGTGTACTTGTACAGAGCACATAGGGTTGAATCTTGATCAAACTTCATCGCAGATACACTAAATTGAATCTGCTCTAGATTGCATCAAAATCTGTCATGGCAATGAACAAGTCTAATTTGTATATTGTAGCAGCACTTTTTCACAGACTATTATGATCTCTGGTCATGTTTAAATGTGTGTGAACATTTTGAAGATAATATCCATTATTGTTTTTGTTGAATGTTCTTTAAAGGAACACCGTGCGTTGTGCTGTTATGGTTAACATATCACGTCAAAAACAATTACTCAGACATGTCTAACATTATGCTTCATATAAACCGCAAGTATTGCATGTCTATGTATCCTAGTGCTGGCCATATGATAAGCATTCATATTGTTGCAGATTTTGCCTCCCCCATTTCACCCACCTCCCCCACCTCCCCTTCCCCAGGCCTTTCTACCCTCCAAGGTCACAGCAGTGCAGCACAGCCAGCCTGAATGGATTAGAGCAGCTAGAGGACTGAAACATCCACATAGCACTGCTTCACCCACAGTCTCTGCTCTATCCATTAACTACAGCCAGGAGTCTCCTGACCGCCTGACCAAACTCTGGGTCCTAGTTATGGGCTTAATATTTTGGTTAGGTCATGTGGTCAGGTGAAACTCCTGGCTTTACCAATGACTAGTATACCTCTACGGATAAAACCCCATTCCCTTATCCCCACCCTGTGCCCCAGGTGGTAAGTGGACCGATGGCTGTGGTCAAGAGCATTGACCGCATGGTGACCAGTCTGAGCACTCAGCTGATGACGGAAACGGACCATCTACTCATCCACAGGTCCAACATCAGTGAGTCACTTAGTAGAGTACAGTACATTCTCTAGAATGTTAGTGTGTTCTGTGAGCTGCTGAAAGGCTGAGAGAGCGGACCGACCATAGAATTAAGCAATAAGGCCCAAGGAGGTGTGGTATATGGCCAGTATACCACGGCTAAGGGCTGTTCTTATGCACAACACAACGCGGAGTGCCTGCATACAGGCCTTAGCTGTGGTATATTGGCCATACACCACAACTTTAATGACAACATTCCTATCCACGGTGGCTCTTCATCAGGTCCCAGGTGGTTGATAGCAACATTTAGTGTCCAGGCCTTTCTGTCCTTTCCATGTTTACTCATTAGCACTTTTTGTAGGATGTGCTGCTGTTACTACAACCATTCCTCTTGCTATAGTATTCTGTTCATTCCACTGAGAATATGTCTTTATGTGATTCAGAGCTGGAGGTTCAGCAGCAGAGTCTGGGAGAGGGATCTAGCGGGCCTAAGTTCTGTGGTCCAGACGTAGAGAGCGACACCAACATAGACTGTATCTCAGTCCCCACGCAGAACATGCAGAATCTCCATGACAACGGTGAGAGACAACCCTGAGAGTGCTGTAACGTCCGGATCTCATCTGCACTCCTTCAGCCATAGCCTAGAGCTTGAGAGTCTCAACCATGCATTCCACATTCCAACAGTAAACACCTAGTGAAGAAGGATTTTATTTGAAATACCACGCATTTATCAAGCACTGTTTTATAGGCACATCCCACTGGGCACACCATGTCATTTCAATGTGGATAATTTAGTAATTTTTGGTTGAGATGTTGATCAATGAGATTACAACCTACATTCACCCACTCAAAACTGAAACGTAAAGTTTGTTACATTTCCAATGTGTTACCACCATGCTTTCAACCATCTAAAAGCACAACCAAATTCCAATGGAAAAACAATGGCAGATATTTGGGTTACTTGTCACCCAGATGTCTGTCACTGCGCTTTCAACCATGTAAAATCACAGCAAAGTTCACATGGGAGTACAATGTCAGATATTTTGTTTATTTATACAACAGATTAATGTGTTATCACTGTGCTTCATCTAATAGCAAAACTAAATTACCTAGATTGCATTTGAGATTACATTAAAAGTACATGGTGCAAATGAACAATGCCTTTCGAGATTCTGCGCAGATTATTGCAGCATCAGTAAAGATATCCACAGACCTGCGACTACCTATCCATTACATAAGAAGACATTTATAGTTACAGTAACCTCAAAATGTGGCCATGGATGTGTTACTCATTTTAATGTTGAATGTTAGTTTGTAAAATAGGCTATTTACTGTATTACAAAAGTATTATTTAGTTGTGTTTGGTTGACAACCTAACCTAATATCAACATTTAACATCTTAAGGATCGGATCCTTTTTTTCAATGTAAAAACTGGTTGTCAACAAGTTAATAGGCGATTAATTTGATTTCGAAAGTGATTTTGAATTGTGTTTGCTTATCAATGCAACCAAATATCAACATTTTGAAGGATATTTCTATTCTGCTTGGATAGTTCCATCTGTGCCACTGGCTTTAATTCCAGTTTGTCTACAAATTAATAATGGGCATGTTGGATATTCGACTCCATCTCAACCCAAAATATAAGTTAAAGAACTAAATCATATCAAACTTCAAATGCACTTTAAATAAGGTATGACTTAGTCCTATCCTTTAACTTCGATTTTGGTTGGGATGGAGACGTGAATACAACCTATCAATTATTCATTTGTTTACAAAGTGGATTAAAGTCAGACCAAGTCAGTGGCACAGATGGAGCTATCCAAGCAGAAGATACAGTACCAGTCAAAAGTTTGGACACACCTACTCATTCCATGGTTTTTCTTTATTTTTACTATTTTCTACATTGTAGAATAATAGTGAATGCATCAAAACTTTGAAATAACATAAATGGAATCATGTAGTAACCTAGAAAGTGTTAAACATATCAAAATGTATTTTATATTTGAGATTCTTTAAAGTAGCCACCCTTTGCCTTGATGACAGCTTTGCACACGCTTGGCATTCTCTCAACCAGCTTCATGAGGTAGTCACCTGGAATGCATTTCAATTAAAAGATGTGCCTTGTTAAAAGTTAATTTGTGGAATTAATGAGCCAATCAGTTGGGTTGTGACAAGGTATGGGTGGTATACAGAAGATAGCCCTATTTGGTAAAAGACCAAGTCCATATTATGGTAAGAACACCTCAAATAAGCAAAGAGAAACGACAGTCCATCATTACTTTAAGACATGAAGGTCAATCAATCCGGAAAATTTCAAGAACTTTGAAAGTTTCTTCAACTGCAGTCGCAAAAACCATCAAGCGCTATGATGAAACTGACTCTCATGAGGACTGACACAGGAAAGGAAGACCCAGAGTTACCTCTGCTGCAGAGGATAAGTTCATTAGAGTTACTAGCCTCAGAAATTGCAGCCCAAATAAATGCTTCACAGAGTTCAAGTAACAGACACATCTCAACATCAACTGTTCAGAGAAGACTGCATAAGTCAGGCCTTCATGGTCGAATTGCTGCAAAGAAACCACTACTAAAGGACACCAATAATAAGAAGAGACTTGCTTGGGCCAAGAAACATGAGCAATGAACATGTTTGAAATCAAACAGAACTTGAAACCATAGGCCTAGTGTATTAGTTGAATTCCGTGTTGAATTGAAACAATAGCTGTTGATGAATCTGTCGTTCTGCCCCTGAACAAGGCAGTTAACCCACTGTTCCTAGGCCGTCATTGTAAATAAGAATTTGTTCTTAACTGACTTGCCTAGTTAAATAAAGGATAAATAAATACATTTGAAAATGCTATATAGGCCTAAATAGCATCGTTAAAGATATATGAGTGATTAAGTATGTTTACATTTAATTTGCTCTGTTAAACCTAACCTTTAGAATGATTTCCATAGCAACAATGAATCTATTTAGTTTTTAAGTGATCTCTCAACATTCATTCTCACGATAGCACATTGGTAATAGTCAGTGACAAAATATCAAAGCTAAGCAGGGCTTGACTTCGGATCGGTAGATAGATCAATTCTCCAGTAGGAGGTGCTGCCCAGACAATTTTTAGATTTTTTTTGATAGTGAAAATAATGTTTAAGATCTGACGTTGTTTAAAAGATACAAATTCAACATATGTTATACAAGGTTTGTCTATTTTGAAATTTGGTTACCAGGATGACATAATCCTGTGGTTGAAATTTCACCCTCAAAACAACAGTTTACGTTTATTTATTTTTTTTTAAATGGAATGTATTTTCCACGAAGATTCCACATCACAATAAGTTGACAAATGACGTTGAAACAACATCGATTCACCCAGTTCATGCCCAGTGGGATATGTACTAATACAGACAGTATGTATTCATCTATTTGCACTCCCAAGGCCTTGACTTTAGTCAACTATTCATTACAATCTATATTAACTGGCTGTTGTGAGACATAACGTTGATCTGTGTTTCCACTTACTGCTGCATTGTTAAGCTGCCTAGTGTTCTTAGAAGAAAGAGACACTTAGTTTGGTTAGTTTAGATATTGATGTTGATTTTGAGGTTGTATGAGCAGGCTTCCAGAAGGTGACTGTGGTCAACACATGGTACAGTTCCCTGCGGCCTCTTTTCAACGCGGAGGAGAACATCACCATGTTTCCCATCGTCACCGATGGCATCCAGAGGTATGGAAGATGAGAACTATTTTTAGACCAAGGTCACATTCAGTAGGCCCGAAATAAGGAGAAATCATTTGAAACAGGGCGAGTCGTTTTTTCATGAATGACTGTAGATTTGAATCAGTCCATTAAGAACATTCATTTTTATTTTCCATTGAGACTTTTTTTCCATTAGTGCCTACCGAGCATGATCCAGTGTTGATATCCAGCCTTATGTGTGACTGTCACCTTATGGCCTGTGCTGTCCTATGTGTGTCAGGTATCTGGGCACCATCCTGGGCTCCTCTGTCATCTCTACTACAGTCCTGGGGGACGGACAGCCTGTCAGCATGGCTGTGCGCTTCCAGCTCCAACACAGAGCTCAAGTAAAGACCTCAGTGTCTCACACTCACATGGACTATATGCCTCTATACACTATATACCTCTGCCTCTTCCACAGAGAATATGGTACTGTATATCCCCCTTGTTCTCCTTCATAAGCCTGTCCTTTACTGTAAGTGTGAAATTGTCCTTTTCCATCGATTCCTTTAGAATCCTGCAGGGACCGTGTATGACCCAGTCTGTGCATTCTGGGACTTTGATCTGATGTGAGTATAATGACAGCAAATTCTCATTACGTCCAGCAGGTTGACATTCATTGGGATGAGTCTTGTCCTGGAGGCAGAACTGAGCGATTTCCACTAGAGGGCCAGTTGCAAAGTCAAAATTGTCTATATTGTAAAAATGTGCTTTTTGGATTTTTAAGATTAGGGTTAGCAGTGTGGTTAAGGTTAGGGTTAAAATCAGATTGTATGACTTTGTGGCTGTGCCTGCTAGTGACCACTCTGCAGAGCTGCCTCCAGAACAACATTCATGACGGAAAACACTAACCTGCTTACATCTATAGAAGTGTTTGATTTCTTAGTGTAATGGTTACCATACATTGTTATGAAAGTGTAAAACTGTTGTCCCCCTCTAGGCCAGAGACAGGTGGGTGGTGGTCTACTCACGGCTGTGAGGTCATCTCTAAACACTACGACTCCACTGTCTGCTTCTGTAACCACACCACCAACTTTGCCCTGCTGCTGCAAGTCTATGAAGTCCAGGTAAAGGCCCATTCTACCCTCCACAAGTCCTGACATTCCACATTGTGAAATAGTACAATAGAGAATAGTCAACAGACACTTATAGTCTGCATAGTTTAGTAATCATGTCTGAGAACCTGGGAATTATGTGACAACTACCGACAAAGGCTGTTCTGAGGGGGTCAAAACATGAGAAAATAACTAACGACCAGCCCGCTTGGGTAGCAACTTTACAATGCAAAAAAGTAATTTACTCTTTAAAATAATGTTTTTAATTAAAATATTTAATTAATATTTTGATAAATGATTTTTCAACCGTTCTACATGCCAATAAGTTGAATACAGCTCTTGTAGGGAGTTGTCACACAATAATTCCTGGGTTTGAGGGCATTATCGCTTTTATAAAATGGTTATTAATTAAATGTTTTCATTAAAGGCCTCCAGAGTGGCACAGTGGTCTAAGGCACTTCAATCTAACCCTGGAATGTAATGAAATTCCAAAGATCTGGAAATCAGCATTTGTCCTACCACTTTTAAATAATTATAGGCCAATCTCAAAGCTGTCACCCTTGGTGAAAATACTTGAAACCCTTGTGAGTGAACATCTAAAAGAGTTTTTATTTAGTAACTCTATTTTATCAATGTACCAATCGGGCTTCAGGAAGAAGCATAGCACAATTACAGCAGCCATGAGGGTTTTAAATGATATCACTGAAGCCCTTGACAAAAAACAGCACTGTGTCTCTCTCTAAGGCTTTTGATACAGTTGATCATGTTTACTAAGGCAGAGATTGTCGAGTGGAGGTCTTTCGGAGCATGCAGATGCATGGTTTGCTAACTATCTGTCTGATAGAACTCAGTGCACTCAATTTGATGGTCTCATGTCTGTTAAATTGTCTGTCTGTAATGGTTTGCCCCAAGGCTCTGTACTTGGTCCTCTCTTATTCACTATTTATATAAATAATTTAGACAAAAAAAAATCAAAATGCGCAACTTCATTTTTATGCTGATGATACTGTTATTTACTGTTGTGCCTCGTCTCTTACAAAAGCTTTCCATAACTTGCAAAATGCTTTTTATACTGTTCAACATACCTTGTGTCAATTGAAGCTTATCCTCAATACTGACAAAACTAAATTCATGGTGTTTTCTAAAGCAAGAAATAGACCTCTGAACCTTTCACCTATTATTACCTGTCAGGGCAATGAGATTGAGACTGTAACCTAATTTGATATCTTGGAATTTTAATTGATGACGGCCTCTCTTTTAAATTGCATATTCAACAACTTACAAAAAAATTGAAGCTGAAATTGGGATTTTATTTTAGGAATAAGGCTTTTTTCTTTTGAAGCCAGAAGGAGGCTAGTATCAGCTACATGTATGGCTTTACTAGACTATGGGGATATTTTATATATGAATGCTTCCGCTCAGTGTTTGAGATCAATTGACACCCTTTACCATGGCGCTTTGAGATTTATTTTAAACTGCAAAACCCTTACGCACCACTGCACTTTGTGTACCAGGGTTGGCTGGCCTTCTCTAGTCACTCGTAGGCTCAGTCACTGGTATACTTTTATTTACAAAGCCATTTTGGGTTTACTACCTTTTTATTTGGGCAGTTTTATTGTTCAGAAATGTGGTGGGTACTCTCTTCGTTCGCTGGACGTTATCCTGCTAACTGTTCCAAATGTTCGAACTTAATTTGGTAAAAGGGCTTTTATGTACTCTGCGCCATCATCATCAGAACTTGTCCCGATTGGTATTTTTAAATCACTGATGAAGGATCTTGAGACTGATTCCCTGACCTGTCAATGTTTTTAAATTGCTGTTTTATGATTTTGTTATACTCTTTGTGAATTCTATGGTTTTTACTAGATTACTTGTAGATTACTTGTATGTTGTTTGTCTGTAATTTTGTAATGACTTGGTGCTGCCTATCTTGGCCAGGATGCTCTTGAAAAAGATATTTCAAATCTCAATGAGCCCTTCCTGGTTAAATAAAGGTTAAATAAAAAATACTTTTTTTAAACACAGTGCTAGAGGCATCACTACAGACCCGGGTTCAATCCCGGGCTGTGTCGCAGCCAACCGGGAGACCGATGAGGCGGCACACAATTGGCCCAGTGTTGTCTGGTTTAGGGGAGACTGTAGCTACCAATTGGATATCACGAAATTGGGGAGAAAAAGGGGTAAAACATTTTTTGTAAAAAAAACATTATTTTAAAGAGTAAATTAGTTTTTGCATTGTGAAGTTGCTACCCAAGCGGGCTGGTCGTTAGTTATTTTTTGACCCAGTCGTTAATTCTAATCATTCTATTCATTCAATGTTGCTATGCTAAACAGATTATTGGCATGTAGCTGGCTAGCAGAGATTCAATGATGATGAGAGGGAAGAACTTCAATAAATAATGATTTAATAAATATCAAATAGGTCACTATTATGGTTGGTGAGCTGAGCTAACCAAGCTGGTTGGTGATGTTAATAGTGACATTTCCGTTGATGGCACATGAGTGGAAGAACTGTCCATGGTCCTAGTGCTGGTTGGTGACAGCCAGTGCGTTCCTCTTCTTTGCTGGCACGGGAGAGATTGCATTTGTAAAATGATACGTTGTTGAACAGGTCGTAGAGGCAGACATGTAGGTTTATGCAACCCCCAACTGTTGCAAACCAAATAGTAGCATGAAAAAATTGTTTATGAATTTCCTGCCTGTGCTGTGGACAGTAGAATTATAACATTTACACGTCATGGTATTTTTAGGGAGTTGTTGTCCCACAACTCTCGCTTATCAACCAATCAGCATCCAGGATCCAAACAACCTGTTTTATAGTTAAGCAATAAGGCCCGAGGGGATGTGGTATATGGCCAATTTACCATGGCTAAGGGCTGTTCTTACGCACGACGCAGTACTTTTTCCACCACTGCTGGTTACCAACGTAATTAGAGCAGTAAAAAAATGTTCTTGTCATACCCGTGGGGCTCGAACCACCCAGTTTCTAATCTCTGATAAATACTTACCCATGTGTGTCTGTGTGTCAGAGGAGTCCAGAGAATGAGAGAGCCCTCCAGGTCATGACGTTCATCGGCTGTGGTGTGTCTCTGTGTGGCTTACTCTTCACCTTCATCCTCTTCTTTGCTGTGGGGTGAGTGGTGCCCTGCTCCAGTGAAGAATCTACTAGCTTGTGGAGGGTACAATACATCTGTCTGTTTGAATGATTCACTCTGTCCGTACATCACTTCTCTTTACCATGCTGAGCAGACAAATTGCTGCTGTGTTTCCTATGACTGTATAATGACTGACTCAAAGTCGGTTTGTCTGTATGTTGGTCTGACCTTGATCGTCTCTCTGTGTCCCTCTCCCCTGTCTGGCCTGGTGTGGTGTTGGGGCAGAGTTCCTAAGTCTGACCGCACCACTGTCCACAAGAACCTGATCGTGGCTCTGGGGATAGCTGAGCTGCTGCTGATGTGCAGTGACTGGGCCTCTGCTAACGAGGTGGGACTCTTTACATGGCTGTGTCTGTCTTTAAACATCTCACTCTCTGTATATAGTTATGGGTACTATGGACTAGAAGAGGGCATAGGGTCAGTTTTGTCAGTGATCCAGGAGTCTGTAGGCTTTTAACTGCTTCTGTCGTTGAATGTATGATAGGACTCCATTCTCTTTTCTGGATTATAGTACTATATGTGTGTTACTTTCTATTGTTTTTGAGCCATGTCAATGCCATGCCCCTCCTGTCCACTAGGGGGCATGTCTGCTGGTGACGGCCCTGCTGCACCTCTTCTTCATGGCCTCCTTCTCTTGGATGCTGGTGGAGGGGCTGCTGCTGTGGAGTAAGGTGGTGTCTGTCAACATCAGCGAAGACCGCAGGATGAAGATGTACTACGGCATCGGCTGGGGTAAAACACCATGCAGAATCACACCTCACTCCACTTAGATATTTATTATTAATGATACTGTACAATTTTCCCATAAATTCCACACAGGACTCATCCACTCACATAATACCGTGGCCTATATTCTATAGTACACAGAAGTATTGTTTGGTAAGAACACAGTGCTGTCTGGAACACAACTCATCTAGACCAAAGGTTGTGTTCCTACTGACCCCATTGGAAGAGTGTGTGCATTCCAAAAGCTTAAATCAAATAAAATCTAATCAAATTTATTTATAAAGCCCTTCTTACATCAGCTGATGTCACAGAGTGCTGTACAGAAACCCAGCCTTAAACCACAAACAGCAAGCAATGCAGGTGTAAAAGCACGGTAGTTAGGAAAAACTCCCTAGAAAGTCCAGGACCTAGGAAGAAACCTAGAGAGGAACCAGGCTGTTAGGGGTGGCCAGTCCTCTTCTGGCTGTGCCGGGTGCCGATTATAACAGAACATGGACAAGATTTTAAAATGTTCATAGATGACCAGCAGGGTCAAATAATAATAATCACAGTGGTTGTCGAGGGTGAAACAGGTCAGCACCTCAGGAGTAAATGTCAGTTGGCTTTTCATAGCCAATCATTTAGAGTATCTCTACCGCTCTTGCTGTTTCTAGAAAGAGTTGAAAACAGCAGGTCTGGGACAGGTAGCATGTCTGGTGAACAGGTCAGGGTTCCATAGCCACAGGCAGAACAGTTGAAACTGGAGAAGCAGCATGGCCAGGTGGACTGGGGACAGCAAGGAGTCATCAGGCCAGGTAGTCCTGAGGAATGGTCCTAAGGCTCAGGTCCTCCGAGAGAGAGAAGGAAAGAAAGAGAGAAAAAGAGAGAGAGAATTAGAGAGAGCATACTTAAATTCACACAGGACACCGGATCCAGATATAACAGACTGACCCTAGCCCCCCCAACACATAAACTACTGCAGCATAAATACTGGAGGCTGAGACAGGAGGGGTCGGGAGACACTGTGGCCCCGTCCGACGATACCCCCCGGACAGGGCCAAACAGGCAGGATATAACCCCACCCACTCTGCCGAAGCACAGCCCCCACACCACTAGAGGGATATCTCCAACCACCAACTTACCATCCTGAGACAAGGCCGAGTATAACCCACAAAGATCTCCCCCACGGCACAACCCAAGGGGGCCGGGGGCAACCCGGACAGGAAGATCACGTCAGTGACTCAACCCACTCAAGCGACGCACTCTCCCAGGGACGGCATGGAAGAGCACCAGTAAGCCAGTGACTCAGCCCCTGTAATAGGGTTAGAGGCAGAGCATCCCAGTGGAGAGGGGAACCAGCCAGGCAGAGACAGCAAGGGTGGTTCGTTGCTCCAGTGCCTTTCCGTTCACCTTCACACTCCTGGGCCAGACTACACTCAATCATAGGACCTACTGAAGAGATGAGTCTTTAATAAAGACTTATAGGTTGAGACCGAGTCTGCGTCTCTAAAAATGGATAGGCAGACCATTCCATAAAAATGGAGCTCTATAGGAGAAAGCCCTGCCTCCAGCTGTTTGCTTAGAAATTGTTTGTGTTTGCTTAACACAGTTATGATGATGTTTTTTAAGATTCCCAGATATATCGGCCAGCTTTCTGAGGTGTTCACCTGTTCAGACTAAATAGAATGGCTGGGGAATGGACAGTTGGTGTCTACTGTAGTCCCTGGCCCTGTACCACAGCAATGTAAACTCTCTTCACTAAAGACATGCATGTGTTGTATGAATATAAGAGACCTTTTGAATTAAAAGCAAGAAATATTGTGTTATTTTTGCAGGTCTGCCTGTTGTGATTGTTGGTGTAACCTTGACGATATCCCTGGACAAGTATAAAGCAGACAGTCACTGCTGGCTCAATGTAGAGACTGATATGATTTGGGCCTTTGTGGGACCTGTTCTTTTAATCTTGGCCGTATGTAGCTTCACTTCACTTATTTACTTTGCTTGATTGCATGTGTGCGTGCTTGTGTGTGCGTTTCTGTGTGTGTGTGTGTGTGCTTGCACGTGATGTTTACTAATGTGTCATACATGTGTCATACAGCAACAATATGGCATGTCCATCGGTTGTTCTGAGACTTTGTGTACTCCTAGGTCAATGCAGTGGTGCTGTGCCGGGTTGTCATGGTGACGGTGTCTAGCGCTCGTCGTCGCGTAAAGAAGCACACTCCCAGTTCAGCATCTAAACTCCACACCTTTGACCTGACCTGGTGAGTCACCACATTATAGTCCATTCTCTCTCTCTCTCTCTCTCTATCTATATATATATATATATATACAGTTGAAGTCGGAAGTTTACATACACCTTAGCCAAATACATTAAAACTCAATTTTTCACAATTCCTGACATTTAATCAGAGTAAAAATTCCCTGTCTTAGGTCAGTTAGGATCACCACTTTATTTTAAGAATGTGAAATGTCAGAATTATACTAGAGAGAATGATTTATTTCAGCTTTTATTTCTTTCATCACATTCCCAGTGGGTCAGAAGTTTACATACACTCAATTAGTATTTGGTAGCATTGCCTTTAAATTGTTTAACTTGGGTCAAACGTTTCAGGTAGCCTTCCACAAGCTTCCCACAATCAGTCCTTCTGACAGAGCTGGTGTAACTGAGTCAGGTTTGTAGGCCTCCTTGGCGTTGCGCATGGTGATCTTAGGCTTGTGTGCGGCTGCTCGGCCAAGGAAACCATTTCATGAAGCTCCCAATGAACAGTTCTTGTGCTGATGTTGCTTCCAGAGGCAGTTTGGTACTCAGTAGTTTGGTACTCACGATTTTTACACGCTACACGCTTTAGCACTCGGTGGTCCCGTTCTGTGAGCTTGTGCGGCCTACCACTTACCACTTGTGGCCTACCACAGGATTGGAAATTTGACGAACTGACTTGTTGGAAAGTTAGCATTCTATGATGGTGCCACGTTAACAATCCCTGAGCTCTTCAGTAGGGGCCATTCTACTGCCAATGTTTGTCTATGGAGATTGCATGGCTGTGTGCTAGATTTTATACACATGTCAGCAACGGGTGTGGCTGAAGTGGCCATGTAGTGTATCTCTTTTCCTCTCTCTCTCTGTCACTCACAAACACACGTGTCATGAAAATGTAGGACACATACAATGGTGGCTTTTCACGGTATGCTTTATATGTGTGAGATACAATGAGACAACTCCAGTAAACACTAAATGTGTCTTGAGGGGTGAGTCAGAATACGTTTCCTTTGAAGCTCAAATCCACAAGTGACAGATCTACACAGACAAACTGAACAGAGTCGAGCAGAGAGATGGTGACTGTGTGAGAATGAGGTAGTTTGAGTAGTGGGAGTTGTATGGGTCTTATCAGCCTACCACCTGGTCCTAGAGAGAGAGAGAGAGAGAGAGAGAGAGAGAGAGAGAGAGAGAGAGAGAGAGAGAGAGAGAGAGAGAGAGAGAGAGAGAGAGAGAGAGAGAGAGAGAGAGAGAGAGAGAGAGAGGCCATTGTGTGGGTGTTTGTTGGTCTGTATGCTTTTCACTGGGCTCATTGTCTGCTTAATGTGGACTCTAAACAGGGACCAGGGCCTAGGGTTCAGTCCTGGCTACCAGCAGAGACAAGACAAATACATGTATATTGTACACCCTGCTGATCTATGAACGCCAAGACCGTATTTCATAATAGATTTATAAACTTCTATTTTTTGTTTCATTCATCACCTGTTCATTTGCTTGTAGAGAGAGTGAAGGAGTAAGCAAGTCATCTTTGCCCCCTCTGCAGACTATCTGTTCCCTGTAAGAATGTGATGATGTCACAACATTAGAAGGAAGACTAAATTGAAAAGAAAAGGAACTGCTCACTTTGACCTTGTAGACATAGTTCAGTGTGAACTCAATCTCCTGGCCCAGGTGCAGCAAGACGACAGCAATAGCAGTTTGAACAAACAACCTTACAAGACAACATTCATGTTATTTCACATATGAGCATATAACAGATTAAAGGGATGATTGTAAAGAATGAAGAGCACGGCTGCAGTGCCCTGTGAACCTTTCTTGCTATGTGAGGATGAAAACATGATGGGAATCCAAGGAGTAACCTTTTCATGTTTGTGCTCCAATACCATCGAAGGTCCTCTGTGTATTATGCTTTTTGTTGCAGTTCTTTTGATATTAAAGGACAGGTTAACTTTTTTTAAACCAAATCTGTATTTTGGATGTAAATGGTATGTTATAGACGGGTTGGTTGTTTAGTAACAAAACTGACGCGTGTTCAACTATTAGATTGTTGACAACATTTAAACGATGTTTTGTCTCTGACAAAACATACAGTGGGGCAAAAAAGTATTTAGTCAGCCACCAATTGTGAAAGTTCTCTCACTTAAAAAGATGAGAGAAGCCTGTAATTTTCATCATAGGTACACTTCAACTATGACAGACAAAATGAGGGAAAAAAATCCAGAGAATCACATTGTAGGATTTTTTATGAATTTATTTGCAAATTATGGTGGAAAATAAGTATTTGGTCACATACAAACAAGCAAGATTTCTGGCTCTCACAGACCTGTAACTTCTTCTTTAAGAGGCTCCTCTGTCCTCCACTCGTTACCTGTATTAATGGCACCTGTTTGAACTTGTTATCAGTATAAAAGACACCTGTCCACAACCTCAAACAGTCACACTCCAAACTCCACTATGGCCAAGACCAAAGAGCTGTCAAAGGACACCAGAAACAAAATTGTAGACCTGCACCAGGTTGGGAAGACTGAATCTGCAATAGGTAAGCAGCTTGGTTTGAAGAAATCAACTGTGGGAGCAATTATTAGGAAATGGAAGACATACAAGACCACTGATAATCTTCCTCGATCTGGGGCTCCACGCAAGATCTCACCCCGTGGGGTCAAAATGATCACAAGAACGGTGAGCAAAAATCCCAGAACCACACGGGGACCTAGTGAATGACCTGCAGAGAGCTGGGACCAAAGTAACAAAGCCTACCATCAGTAACACACTCGCCGCCAGGGACTCAAATCCTGCAGTGCCAGGCGTGTCCCCCTGCTTAAGCCAGTACATGTTCAGGCCCGTCTGAAGTTTGCTAGAGAGCATTTGGATGATCCAGATGAGGATTGGGAGAATGTCATATGGTCAGATGAAACCAAAATAGAACTTTTTGGTAAAAACTCAACTCGTCGTGTTTGGAGGACAAAGAATGCTGAGTTGCATCCAAAGAACACCATACCTACTGTGAAGCATGGGGGTGGAAACATCATGCTTTGGGGCTGTTTTTCTGCAAAGGGACCAGGACGACTGATCCGTGTAAAGGAAAGAATGAATGGGGCCATGTATTGTGAGATTTTGAGTGAAAACCTCCTTCCATCAGCAAGGGCATTGAAGATGAAACGTGGCTGGGTCTTTCAGCATGACAATGATCCCAAACACACCGCCCGGCAACGAAGGAGTGGCTTCAGAAGAAGCATTTCAAGGTCCTGGAGTGGCCTAGCCAGTCTCCAGATCTCAACCCCATAGAAAATCTTTGGAGGGAGTTGAAAGTCCGTGTTGCCCAGCGACAGGCCCAAAACATCACTGCTATAGAGGAGATCTGCATGGAGGAATGGGCCAAAATACCAGCAACAGTGTGTGAAAACCTTGTGAAGACTTACAGAAAACGTTTGACCTCTGTCATTGCCAACAAAGGGTATATAACAAAGTATTGAGATACACTTTTGTTATTGACCAAATACTTATTTTCCACCATAATTTGCAAATAAATAAATAGAAAATCCTACAATGTGATTTTCTGGATTTCTTTTTCTCATTTCGTCTGTCATAGTTGAAGTGTACCTATGATGAAAATTACAGGCCTCTCTCATCTTTTTAAGTTGGAGAACTTGCACAATTGGTGGCTGACTAAATACTTTTTTGCCCCACTGTACAAATATTTTCACAATGAGCACTTGTTGTCTCTCAAATACGTTGTTACAGTTGTTGGTTAGCTAGCTAGTGAATTTGAGCCATATTAGCATAGACGTGACAGTCAAAACACCTCAAAACACCACATCAGTCAAAACTACCTGAAAAGAGCCACCTACGATTCTCCACATGGAATATTCATTGTTGCTAGCTATCTGGCCATCCAGAATTCTAAGGACACACAGCCTCCAAGGCTCCAAAAACAGCCAAATACATCAGGAAAAAAAACAAAATCCCCAAAACATTTATCTGGACACTATAACTTGCTTTTTACTTCCAAAATACAGATTTGGTAAAAAAAAAAAAATTACCTGTCCTTTAAGCAGGCCAAAACGTCTCGTACACTTCATGAGAGGGATTTATAGAAGGGGAAAAACATTTAAAGTCCTAACTTCCAAATCAGACCATATACAGTCAGGGGACAAAACATTAGGAACACCCTATTGAGTTGCTACCCCTTTTGCCCTCAGAACAGCCTCAATTCGTCGGGGGATGGACTCTACAAGGTGTCAAAAGAGTTTTACAGGGATGCTGGCCCATATTGACTCCAATGCTTCCCACAGCTGTGCCAAGTTGGCAGGATGGGAAACACATGGGAAACTGTTGAGTGTGAATAACCCAGCAGCATTGTAGTTCTTGACACACTCAAACCGGAGCGATTGGCATTTACTACCATACCCCGTTCAAATGCACTTAAATATTTTGTCTTGCCGATTCACCCTCTGAATGGCACACATGCACAATCCATGACTCAATTGTCTCAAGGCTTCAAAATCCTTCTTTAACCTGTCTCCTCCCTTTCATCTACACTGATTGAAGTGAAGTTAACAAGTGACATCATTAAGGGATCATAACTTTCACCTGGATTCACCTGGTCAGTCTATGTCATGGAAAGAGCAGGTGTTCCTAATGTTTTATACACTCAGTGTTTTGAGTGACATTTTGAAAAACCTAAACTGAATTTAAATGGAATCCACTCAAATAAAGTATAGCTGTGGTTTTCCAAACCATTTAATTGTGTGCAGTTATGCAGGATTTTCACTTAATATAAGCGTGCAGGTTTGTGTACCTCAGTGTGTGTGTTCATGTGGGTTGGTGCATGAGTTTGGGTGTTTTTACTATACTGACAGTCTGACTTCTGTAGGGCTGTGACACGACCAGTCCTTATTCTACTGCCGGTGCTGGGTCTGACCTGGCTGTGTGGAGTCCTGGTGCACCTCTCCATGGTGGTGGCGTATGTCTTCATTGCTCTCAATGCTTTTCAGGTAAGCAAAGCACCCATAGAAAGATAATTGTATGTAATGGTTTCAAGAGAAACTGAGAGTGAGAGAGACACAGAGAGGAGGGAGGTGGGTTTGCTGTAGATAAGTGGAGTTGGGCTGTAACAGGTCCAGTGGAGCGGTGGGTGTTGTGTGGTGTGGCGGGCGTGTGTGAGTGCGCGTATGCGTTTGTGTGGGGGAGAGGGTGGCTCAGAGTGGGCCTTTGAAGGACAGGTCATGGCAGGGCACCGGGGTTCTCCAGGCTGACCCATCACCAGATTTACCTCCACCTCCCTTCCCATCATACCCCTGATAAGCCCTGTAAATCAGCTGGAGGTACTCTGGACTTCCCTTCTATTCCTCTCTCTCTCTCTCTCTCTCTCTCTCTCTCTCTCTCTCTCTCTCTCTCTCTCGCTGCCTCTCTCTCTCTTTCACTATCTCTCTCTCTCTCTCTCTCTCTCTCTCTCTGTATAGCTCTCTCTCTCTGTGTTCCTGGCTTTCTCTCTTTCTCTTTCTCTTTCTCTCAGGAACTTCAAGCATGGTTGTTAATGAATGTGAAGGATCTGGCTGCTTGCCCTGGAGTACCCCTCAAAGAGCTGCTAGTTCGTTTAGATTTACTGAGGGGAGAGGAGATAAACCTCAGTCTTCCTCAGAGCAGAACATATACTTATAGAAACAACCCACTGTTCTCACCAAGCAGGAAGAAGTTGGTCATCATCATACAATCAGGAACTACTATCTACACAGCCTCATCAACAAGTTCACTCACTAAAGCCAGGATAAAGCACATATTGTAGGTAGTCTACAGCCATGGGTAATATCTTATTGTCTGTCCTTCCCTTTCTGCAGGGTCTGTACATATTCTTGGTGTATGCGGTTTACAATAGTGAGGTAGGTTTTCAAAGAACTCTTTCAGCGAGGCTTCTTTCTCTCAGAATGTAGTTGTCCATCTATGGCATGCCAACCACTTGACACTGCCAAATACGTCAGTGGGTGTACAAGCTATTGAGGGTATTGTCTGCTTTTCTTAAAGGTGAGGAATGCCATAAAGAGGATCAAAGAGAAGAGGAAGGCCTTGTCTTTCACGGTGAGCCAAAAAGCATACAGCGACATCCTTACTAGCATTTTTATGTTCCAACTGGAGAAAAACACTATGCTAATTCAGTATGCACATTATTTGAATACACAATCAGACAGCTTCATCTAAACAGTTCAACGCATTTTTATTGGTTGTAGAACTGTTCCCAGCCAATCAGCTTCCTGCCGTCTCAGAGGGGTCCGGCCCAGTCGTGGACCCACAGTCTGCCCCGTCCCTCCAGCCCAGAGACCAGCGAGACCTCAGGCCCCGGCAGTACCACCTCTACCTCACTGGTCATCAAGAACGGTAGGAGAGGCAGAATAGTGGGTGGGTCTGGGGCTGGAGTGAGGCATGGGCTGTGGTGGGTGGGTCAGGTTAGATGGGTTTGGGTAGGTTGGGTTGGGTTAGGATTGGGTAGTGGTGGGTTGTATAGGGATTGGGTAGGTGGGTCAGGATTGGGTAGTAGTGGGTTGGGTTGGGTTAGAATTGGGTAGTAGTGGGTTGGGTTAGGATTGGGTAGTGGTGGATTGGGTTAGGATTGGGTAGTGGTGGGTTGGGTTGGGTTAGGATTGGGTAGTAGTGGGTTGGGTTGGGTTGGGTTAGAATTGGGTAGTAGTGGGTTGGGTTAGGATTGGGTAGTGGTGGGTTGTGGTGGGTTAGGATTGGGTAGTGGTGGGTTGTGTGGGGTTAGGATTGGGTAGTGATGGGTTGTGCTGGGTTAGGATTGGGTAGTGGTGGGTTGGGTTAGGATTGGGCTGTGGTGGGTTGGGTTAGGATTGGGTAGTGGCGGGTTGGGTTGGGTTAGGATTGGGTAGTGGCGGGTTGGGTTGTGTTAGGATTGGGTAGTGGCGGGTTGGGTTAGGATTGGGTAGTGGCGAGTTGGGTTGGGTTAGGATTGGGTAGTGGTGGGTTGTGGTGAGTTAGGATTGGGTAGTGGTGGGTTGGGCTGGGTTAGGATTGGGTAGTGGTGTGTTGTGGTGGGTTAGGATTGGGTAGTGGTGGGTTGGGTTGGGTTAGGATTGGGTAGTGGTGTGTTGTGGTGGGTTAGGATTGGGTAGTGGTGGGTTGTGGTGGGTTAGGATTGGGTAGTGGTGGGTTGGGTTAGGATTGGGTAGTGGTGGGTTGGGTTAGGATTGGGTAGTGGTGGGTTGGGTTGGGTTAGGATTGGGTAGTAGTGGGTTGGGTTGGGTTAGAATTGGGTAGTAGTGGGTTGGGTTAGGATTGGGTAGTGGTGGGTTGTGGTGGGTTAGGATTGGGTAGTGGTGGGTTGTGTGGGGTTAGGATTGGGTAGTGATGGGTTGTGCTGGGTTAGGATTGGGTAGTGGTGGGTTGGGTTAGGATTGGGTAGTGGTGTGTTGTGGTGGGTTAGGATTGGGTTGTGGTGGGTTGTGGTGGGTTAGGATTGGGTAGTGGTGGGTTAGGATTGGGTAGTGGTGGGTAGTGGTGGGTTGGGTTTGGATTGAGTAGTGGTGGGTTGTGGTGCAAGGCGGTTAGTAGAGTCATGCAGTCTGGATATTACACTCAGGTGTTCTACACCACCTGACAAGAATTCCATTAAAATACCAGGCGAATAACTGTTGGGATTTTGCCTTTTTGTCTTTCAGAGAGTTATGGAAAAGAAAGTGGTTTTGTGAGCTTCTCCTTGAAACCAGTATCAGGAAACCAGGTATGTTCGGTATTATGCATCTAAAGAGACCATATCCACTTATTAGGCATATGATCACTCCTAAATGGTTCATTGTGTGTTTGAGAATTCTGCTCCATCTCCAACACGTCAACATGTCTGTTTAACTTTACCAGGTGGTTCAACTGACTGCTTTCAAGCCCTCAGGTAATTTCACAATTTCAGTGAATCTGACTTAAAAATTCTTAAAATTCTAACATGCTGACCACACCGCTCGCGTCATGTGCGTTACAAAATAAATGTACACATACAGGACATGTTATTTGGTAATTTCACCCACACTGCTCGCGTGCGTCAACGAGAGTCTGCGTAGCCAGGCGTTAAAATAGAACATGCGCGGTCTGGTCAGCATGTAAAATTTTAGGACCCCTTTGGGTATTAAAAGAATATATATAAAAAATAATTTGATAAAATATTGAATTTGGCCTTTAATACTATAGCCCAGAGAAACACATTGAATAACACATTCATAAATGGAAAAAAGATGTATCATAACAAAGAAGATTTTGATGTGTTTGTCCTATATCTCGGGAAATATCTGTAAGGTCAGGAAATATTTGTAGTTTCTTTTCACATATTTAACCCTTTTTTGGGGGAAGGCACAAAACAAATGTCATACTTCCATTCATTTTTTTAAACCAGTACCGGTAACCAGAAGAGAAACACCGCTCTAGCTCTGCAACCGTTCACTGCAAATGCGGAAGTGCGACATCGGCGGATGCGGTGGATTGAGACGCAGCCAATGCAAAAAAATAACAGATAGGGATGTTACTCAGATTGACTCACCGGTGCGTCAATTGACTCTAGGGTTATTTATCTTGGTATATTAAAGATAATGTGGCTGACACATAGAGTAAGGAACCAGGCTACATTGCTGACAATTCCGTCGTAATTGTATCCCCTTCAGTTACTATCTTTTCTTCAGCTTGAAAGTATTTTTGATTGGACTATTACTTTCACTACATGTAATAACATCAGGTGTGAGTTAGGTAAACATATGGGCAGCTCTCTTTGGCTCGTTGAAGTGGGCCAGGTCACTTCACCATGTGTCTAATAATCAGAAAGGCTGAAGGTTTTTTTCTCTGTTCCTTCTGTTTGTCAGAACATTAGGAAACCAAATTTTCCTCATTAGTTAGACAATCAGACTACCGCCGATCATCCACTCAAACACCTGCTCCCACAGAGGGACTGTGTCACACGCACACACGCACACTCGCACACAGACAGACACATTCAATCCACCCAAGAGGTTCTGTGTTGGGGCAATACTGAAGGTTTTGTGAGGTCTAGTCTGTAAGGATTCAATCATTTATAGACGTTCTGTGTAGTTTCCTTTTTTCCAAAGAAAGGAACACGTATTATATTAGACATAAATAATATGATGATAGAATAATACGTGTTTTGTTACTTTTCTGTTACTACAGGCTGCTGATGGAATTGGACACAAGGGCACATGTATCATATAAACTGGTGGGAAGAAAGCAGAATTGCACAGTGAATATCACAAACAGATACACACAATAGATGCATCTACTCTCATACACATATAGTAGTAGATAGTGTAAATAGACACACACACACACGCACACACACATACCCCTACATACAGAATTAAAAACTCAAATATGTACTCGCACGCACGCACGCACACACAGAGTGTGTGATGCAGGAAGTGTATTTTAGGAGGACAGCTCCTCCTCCACAGTGCCCCAGGGTCAGGAATCATCTGCTGTTTATGAAATGGCTGTTTTACAGAGGCAACACAACGTTTGTCGTGTGCATGTAGATTTCAGTTTCATTCTATGTTGGAGAGTGGCTGATCACACCTTCAGGCTTTTTTACAATAATATTTGTGTGTGTGTGTGTGTGTGTATACTTTTTTATTTTTACAGACATAACTAGACAGTAGTTATTACTGTAAACTGGATATAAACCTTTGAATCTAGGATTAAAGGGTTTTACTACTGTAAGAAATCATATGACCAGACAACAAGATTGTGTTGTCAGTGTGAGAACATGGATAGTAGGATGACAGATCATCTCATAGATCAACAGTATTAGATAGTAAAGATATGCTGCTGACTATCTGGGCAGCTCATAAAGAGACTTTATGAAGCCTATCACCTGTTGTCCACCTACTGTATCACCAGACAACCACTATGTGTATTTGAGGCTGTACTAGCTGCAGCTTGGCTGTCTCCCCAAGCCTTTCCTCCCTCCCATGGCCCCTACCTTACAACAAGCAGCAGAAATCCTGGCCTCTCCCTATCTCCACTACAGGAAGGTGCACTCTGATCTGAGACACATTATTCACTACAGCTCAAATGGTTGCATGAAACGATTTAAATCCCACAGGGAGAGTGGTTTTATCCCAATACAAGCATATGATGGGGCAAATATACTGTACTTTATCGTTTGATGTAATTTTATACTGTTATGATATTGGGGGGGTGGGTAGTGTTAGGACAGACAAGCACACTACCACGCACTTCCACACCTCATGCCCAGGGGGCAGCAGCTCCCTGGCTCAAGTGCTCAGCCAGGAAGTCTTGTGGATCCTTATTAAGTGTTGATTGGAAACAAGAGCGAGCTTGCAGAGTCGTGAGGCTGCTGGTTTTTCTTGGTAGCCATGTGCACCCTTGGCTTTGTTTATAATATTTTGCTTGGTCATGTTTTTTCCTTTTTGTATATATTTATTTTCATCACCCCTTTGAACAATCAAAGAGGTCATGAAGGAGCTGGCCCTGGATCTAAGGTTGCTGTCTCCTGGGTGCATGTACATACAACACTGTCCTCTTACACTGATTTCTCACATATATACACATCTTAAATTAGGTTAGAGACCATTTGACTAGGCCTAAGACCCCTATACTTAGCGAGTGCAACAGTATTAGCATGCTAGTTCATCTGTTTCGTGACAATACATTGTAAGATTTGTATGAAAACGGTTTTCCAAAGCCCAAAATACTCCAAAGCCCTTATTCCTCAAATGTATTGTTTAGTTACTGTTAATGGCCTCCAATATTTGAACCCTTTGTAGTCATTGGCTGAAATGTACATTTACACATGTCTTTGTGAAGTAGCACTGCCTTATCAGCCAAAAATCACAGACTTTCACGTTACTACGCATTACGTTGTCATGACTCAAAAATTGCTACCACTATCCTGGATAGCATCCCGAGTATTTTAAAAGAATGTATTAGGTATATATAACCCCAATGTCATTGAACAATAGCGGGATGGTTCAATAGAAATGGACAACACATAAGTAGAACTTTACTTAACTGCATTTATTGGTTTGATGCTATTACAATAAAATATATTTCAAGAAAAAAAAAACGTTTTGATTGTTTCTGTTTGAAAAGCATTCAAATTGCTGAGAGAGGAAACAAAGTGGACCATCACAGACAGTTTGAGAATGAGGACTTAAACAGATCTCATCACCAAAACAACTAAGACTGGGACCTCACAGAATAAGGTGAAACACAATAGAAGCAAAAGCAACATCAAGAGAACCAATTACAATTAGAGAAGTCTGTGTGTTGAAACATCTGAGCTTGGTATATGTTAATCTTCTCATGTTTCCTACTGTAAATGTACTACAGCGGAGAGGCACAGATGACACTCATATCAGTTGCAAAACCATGGTCCATATATTCACAGACAGACAGGCCAGGGTTATCTTAAGGCAAGTGGTATGATTGTCTAGAAGAAGTTAAAAGAGCCAACCCTGCCATGTCTGTATGAGGGAACAATTCAAACATGTGGCTTCACTATGTGCTGAAATTACACAACAGATATGCACGTGTTACATGTTGTTGTTGATGTTGTTCCTTGCAATTCTGATACTTGTTTTGCCATTTCTCAAGTACGATTGGTCTATATTCACTTTACACTCTTTACACTTGGATTTCCCTATATCTCCTTCACGTTTACCTTGGACTACAAAAGGACTGGAGAACATCCACAGTGCACAACCCCCTACCCTTGACCTGGCTCTGTTGCCAGGGTTGACAGCTCTTTAGTAAGAGGCTGGAGGACTTATACCGTAAAGCTTCATTTTTAACATGTCTACTTAATAAGAGATTGCTTTCTTTGTTGTTCATTTTTCTGTTCACACATGTAGGCTTCTCTTTCTGGGGCCCTCCTCCAGTCATCTGTTAATAAGAAATGGCTGCAGACAAAGATGGCTTCCTTTCATTCTGTCCCACACATTTTCCCTCTCTTCTCTGTTTCTCTCTCTCGTTCTATCACTTGAAGCAAATATCTCACTTGAGTAACAGACTGTCATTAACCCACCCAGGGGGGTTCTACTAAGCTATATGGAATTGTTTTAAGAAGGTAATACCAAGGATAATTTAGCTATTTGATTTAGAAGTTTAAGACCCCTTGAAGTATCCACAAAAAATTTGATAAAAAAATATTTTTGGCCTTACTGCTTTTTTTGGCCTTAAACACATTGAATAACATGGAACAACAGATAGTCCCCCACAAAAAATCGAAAAAAAGTTTGTTCTGAAGTGTCTGTCCTACATCTGAGAGATATAAGAAAGACCAGGAACTATTATTATATTTTTTTTTACATGCATTTAACCCCTTATTTTTGGCACTAAACAATATCCATAGATACTTCCATACATTTTTTAAACTGGTATTTGGGGACCTTCAGACATGTCTTGTGAGGACTGTGGGTGTCCTAGAGCAGACCAACCAACATGTTCGTGTTTGCGAGAGTCTCATCTTTTCATAGAGGTGATTTTGTGAGAAGACTGATTTTCGGGATGTCTCATGGTCTGACAAACACCGCTCTAGCTCTGTCACCTTTTACCGCAGATGTGGATGTGCGACATCAGTGGATGCGATGGTTTGAGACGCATCCAATGCAACAACAAAAAATATATCTCTAGCTTAAACTGACAGGTATTTATGTCGATGTTTGTATTATGCTAATTAGATTTACGCGGGGGCAAAGACATCGACTCTAGGGTTAAACTGAATATGAGTGTGCTTATGTGATTCTTGTAAACACGTGTAGTTAATATATTAGAATATCAATAGAAGAAAAAAGAAGAAAAAATATATATTGAACATAACCTATTTTTCACACAACAATTTTTTGTGGTAAAGTTGGTGACAATTTGCAAAGGAACAAGTGCTCAAATAAATGTAGTGTTTACACTATATTTGAAAGACTATGACAAGTATGAATGACAAAAATAACACCTCACTCTGCTGAATTCAACAAAAGGTCAAAGTTACACTTACGTACAGTATCATAACAAAGCTTCCTTTGTAAATGTTATCTATGTACATTTAAAGAACTGCCAAAAACACAAGTCCATTTTCTGTTTACACACACCTGGGACAGAGGGGCTGCTCAAGCACACACGCATGCACACACACACGTACACACAAACACACACATCATTCTCTCTGGGCTGTAATCGTAAACCCCGTCTGGCTTCCACAGCGTCAGTCCCACAGACAGTCTGTTGGTGTATAGTGATGGTATCGTGGTGCTCATACACAGGCCCTCTTGGCATGCAGCATCTCGATGAGCAGGTTGTTGCAGGGCACCTCCCCACTCAGGTGTTTGTAGCACAGGTAGTCCTCTGCCTGGGTGCTGAGGGCTCGCAGCTCTGGCAGACGCATCACCAGCTGGCTGAACTTGTCCAGGTACAGGGGATAGGTGCACAGAGTGTATTCCAGCAGAGCCCCATTCACCTGCTCCTGAACACTCTCCACAAACGCTTGATTCTCCAACAGCTTTACATCTGGACAGGGACATAGGAAAGAGCTTTAAAGGGAATTCAATTACTCTCTAGATTACGTATTCCCAAACTGGGGTACAGGCAATACCATCGGGGGTATGCCAAAAAAAAAATTATTCCATTTAAAATATATTTTTTTTTTTCTTCAAATTTTCAAACAGTACATTTCTATTTTCCAACGAGGCTATATATTTGGGTGAGGTTTTTTTCTCGCCTGAGTAGCATCGTTTCACTGACGACTTTCAAGTTGTAAAAAATGTGTAAAAGCAACAGATACCATTAATAAGAAGGGGCTATAAGCGTCTTATATGGTGAGCTACCGAGTGGCTAGGACAGGCAAGCCCCATACTATTGTGAAGGACTTAATTATTCCTGCTGCCGCGGATATGGCTGGGACAATGCTGGGGGAAAAGGCCCAAAAAACTATACAGACAATGCCTTCCTCAAACAACACTGTTTCACGACGCATCAGTGACATGGCAGGAGATGTTTTGAAATAATTACTGCTTCGCATACAAGCCAGTGAATTATATGCGTTACAGCTGGATGTGTCAACAGACGTGGCGGGCCTGGCACAGCTCCTTGAATATGTCTGTTATGTTTATGGGGGGTCAATTAAGGAATACATCCTCTTCTGCAAAACACTGGAAACCAGGACAACATGAGAGGATATTTTTAAAGTACGGGACAGTTTAAGTGACATCAAATAGACTTTGGTGGTCAAGATGTGTTGGTATCTGTACTGATGGCGCAAAAGCCATGACAGGGAGACATAGTGGAGTGGTAACACGCGTGCAAGCAATTGCTCCCGACGCCAATTGCTCCCGACGCCAATTGCTCCCGACATACACTGCAGCATCCACCGAGAGGCTCTTGCTGCCAAGGGAATGCCTGACAGCTTGAAATATGTTTTGGACACTACAGTGAAAATGGTTAACTTTGTTAAAGCAAGGCCCCTGAACTCTTGTGTATTTTTTGTATTATGCAATGATATGGGCAGCGACCATGTAACACTTTTACAACATACAGAAGTGCGCTGGTTATCTATAGGCAAAGTATTGACACGTCTTTTTTTATTGAGTGACGAGCTTAAAGTTTTCTTTACTGAACAATCATTTTCACTTTTCTGACCGCTTGCATGATGATACGTTTCTCACACGACTGGCCTTTCTGGGTGATGTTTTTTCTCGCCTGAATGATCTGAATCTCGGATTACAGGGACTCTCCGCAACTATATTGAATGTGCGGGACATAATTTAGGCTATGATTAAGAAGTTGGAGCTCTTTTCTGTCTGCGTTAACAAGGACAGCACAGGTCTTTCCATCATTGTATGATTTTTTGTGTGCAAATGAACTCAAGCTTATGGACAATGTCAAATCTGATATAGCGAAGCACCTGAGTGAGCTGGGTGCGCAATTACGCAGAAACTTTCCCGAAATGGACTACACAAACAACTGGATTCGTTATCCCTTTCATGCCCTGCCTCCAGTCCACTTACCGATATCTGAACAAGAGAGCCTCATCGAAATTGCAACAAGCGGTTCTGTGAAAATTGAATTTAATCAGTAGCCACTGAGTTTCTTGCCTTGGCAAATTGCGCTGTTAAGACACTGATGCCCTTTGCAACCACTTACCTATATGAGAGTGGATTCTCGGCCCTCACTATCACAGAGCACAGACTGTGTGTGGAAAATGATTTAAGACTGAGACTTTCTCCAATACAACCCAACATTGCAGAGTTATGAGCATCCTTTCAAGCACACCTTTCTCATTAACCTGTGGTGAGTTATTCTAAATGTTCATTGAGGTTTTATATGTAAGATGGCTAAATAAAGAGCAGAATTATTGATTATTATTATTATTTGTGCCCTGGTCCTATAAGAGCACTTCCCACGAGCCGGGTTGTGACAAAAACTCAGACTCATTGTTATGTTTAAAAAATGCATTGTATCGTGTGTGTGTGGCAGGCTTACAATGATGGCAAAAAACAACATTTGAGAGTGCGCTGACCCTGGTGCTAGAGGGGGTACGCAGCTGGAGGTTGAATATTTGAAGGGGTACGGGACTATAAAAAGTTTGCGAACCACTGCTCTCGAAGATCACATAAATGGGAGAATATTGATATTTATTTGAAACTGTACCTCAAATCACAGTGTTAAGTCTTAGCATCATCATCTTGTTGAGATGTGGGCCAGCAGTGTTGGTTAGTGTGTGTGTGTGTGTGTGTGTGTGTGTGTGTGTGTGTGTGTGTGTGTGTGTGTGTGTGTGTGTGTGTGTGTGTGTGTGTGTGTGTGTGTGTGTGTGTGTGTGTGTGTGTGTGTGTGTGTGTGTGTGTGTGTGTGTCTATTCAGCATCAGCTGAGTCTTGTCAGGAGAGGTATTCATTTAGTAATTCAATATTTTGAATAATCTTTTCAAAACGCTTAAGGGCAACTAAATTGCCATGATAAACCTGACTCATTGATTGAAAGACGAGGGAGAGAGAGCGAGAGAATGAAACATTCAACGGAGACGGTAATATTTTCTGCCTGTGACGAGTGCTCTCATTATTCTAAAGCCTTTTGTTCCCAGCTCGCTGGCGCTAAATAGCAGTCGCTTAAGGGAATCTGGACAACTGCTGTCTATACACACAACATATGCAGAAGGCACTGCATGAATGTCAGTCTGACTATCCAATGATAGGCCCATCCATTATTGTTCCATTGAGTGCTATTAAGGAATAATGGGTAGAGTTGTCTTCTTTGTTAATGTTGCCTTTTGACAAGGCCCTGCATTTAATTAAGTGAATTTACCTGAGAATAAAGGCTTGTTTCAGACAACAGTTGGATCCTTCTGGAAAAATATATCAATGGATGTGACATTTCCATTTAAAATGTCACTTCTGCCTTTCAAAATAAATGGGACAGCGTGGGTTGAATAGATCCGTACCATCTTGTCAACTAAAACCTATTTCCAACAAAGCTTTTGAAAAAGTTATTTGCCCAAACCACAGCAACATTACAAAAAAGTGTGTAGAAGTACTTCAAACCTAATCAAATTCAGAACTTGAAAGGCCATAATAATTGTCAAGGATGAGAAAAAAAGTCCTGTTATGTGGTCTATCACAAATCTATTCCATTCTTGGACTAGTTGTAATGAGCTATACATGAGCTGTATGTCGTGCAGTCAGGGTAGGCAGTGTAGGCAGTGCTAAAACTGTGATAATCTAATTTAAAAAGCTGTTATGAAAAGCCAAATAGAAAATGCAATTATATAAAACTGTCATTATTTTTTGTTATTTAATGTATTTTCGAAATTATTCTGGTGGTTTTTATGTGCAAAAAAAAAAGAATGCTAAAACTGCCTCAAAACCTCAGGAAAGGCGTCAGGGTATGCCAGGGCAGGCAGATTTTCATAGGGGGGCACGTTATAGTTTTTTTTTTAATGGGTGTTATGACCATAGGCGGCCTGTAGGTTTTTAAGTTTACAATTTATCCTACCATTTCTACCGATCTGCATGCCAGTTATGATTATTTTTCATGGAACAGTTTCATTTTAATAATAATGTTCTCATATCTCAAAATCACGTGATTAATCATAAAAATCTTAATTAAAATGACAAAAATGTAACTAATGCGAGAGCACCAGCCTCTGCTATATTGACACATTGAAACCCCCGGGATCCAATGGTGGGGGGAAGAAATGGCTGCATGTAACTCAGAGATAGCCTATAGGCCAATGCAGCAGTAGGCCTATAACTTCCATCATCAACTTAATAAAATACATAGGCCTAAGCCGACAAATAAACAGTAGAAAATACCCTGATGAAAGTTCACGTTCTTTCAATCGCATTAATCTATCTACTCCGCCTGCCTGCCTCCCTTTCTCTGTCTTGACTTGAGCTATGCTAGTGAAGTGCAACGTATCAAATCAATCAACTGTGTCTAGCCCAAAGCTGTCACTAGCGAACTTGCAACATTGTATCAACTAGCTTATTTTGGGCCCTCAGACTTTCCTGCACCAGTGAGCTCGGGACAGACAGCTGTTTTTATGATGTTTCCACTGGATATAGGATCATCAGATCACAATATTTTAATTCTCTCGTTAACTTCATAGGGCTAGGGGGCAGTATTTCGAAGTTCGGATGAAAAACGTGCCTAAAGTAAACTGCCTGTTACTCAGGCCCAGAAGCCTGGATATGCATATAATTAGTAGCTTTGGATAGAAAACACTCTGAAGTTTCTAAAACTGTTAACATAATGTCTGTGAGGCAGGCAAAAACCCAAGCATAATCCATCCGGGATGTCTGAATCAGTCATGTCCCACTGTTTTCAATACATCTGGTGACCAGTTCGAAATTCTTCTTCTTTTACCATCCAGAGCATTCTAACATCAACACTGTCTAGAGACTGTTGACATCCAGTGGAAGCAATAGGTACTGCAATCTTACTCCTATATATAGCTGTTTTCAATAGGGAGGGGTTAACAAAAATAACACTTTTTCCAGGACAGAAATTCCTTGGGGTTTCGCCTGCTATATCCATTCTGTTATACTCACAGACAATATTTTAACACTCTTAGAAACTTCAGAGTGTTTCCTATCCAATAGTACTAATTATGTGCATATCCTATTTTCTGGGCCTGAGTGGGAGGCATTTTACTTTGGGCACGCCAGACTCTCCAAAACCGTCACCTCGGGAGCCACTCCCTAAGAAGTTAACAAGAGTTTAAGCTTTTGAAGGGTGTGCAGCACTTGTATTTTCATGAATGGTTGAAATGAGTATTTTTGTAATTTGAATTTGGCGCTCTGCATTTCACCGGATGTTGTCAAAATCGAACCCGTTCAGGGGATTGGATCCATAACAGGTTAACACAGGTGTGAGTGTTGATGAGGACAAGGCTGGAGATCACTCTGTCATGCTGATTGAGTTCGAATAACAGACTGGAAGCTTCAAAAGGAGGTTGGTGCTTGGAATCATTGTTCTTCCTCTGTCAAACATGGTTACCTGCAAGGAAACACGTGTCGTCATCATTGCTTTGCACAAGAAAAGGCTTCACAGGCAAGGATATTGCTGCCAGTCAGATTGCACCTAAATCAACCATTTATCAGATCATCAAGAACTTCAAAGAGAGCGATTCAATTGTTGTGAAGAAGGCTTCAGGGCATCCAAGAAAGTCCAGCAAGTGCCAGGACCGTCTCCTAAAGTTGATTCAGCTGCGGGATCGGGGCACCACCAGTACAGAGCTTGCTCAGGAATGGCAGCAGGCAGGTGTGAGTGCATCTGCACGCAAAGTGAGGCAAAGACTTTTGGAGGATGGCCTGGTGTCAAGAAGGGCAGCAAAGAAGCAACTTCTCTCCAGGAAAAACATCAGGGACAGACTGATATTCTGCAAAAGGTATAGGGATTGGACTGCTGAGGACTGGGGTAAAGTCATTTTCTCTGATGAATCCCCTTTCCGATTGTTTGGGGCATCCGGAAAAAAGCTTGTCTGGAGAAGACAAGGTGAGCGCTACCATCAGTCCTGTGTCATGCCAACACTAAAGCATCCAGAGACCCGTCATGTGTGGGGTTGCTTCTCAGCCAAGGAAGTGGGCTCACTCACAATTTTGCCTAAGAACACAGCCATGAATAAAGAATGGTACAAACACATCCTCCAAGAGCAACTTCTCCCAACCATCCAGGAACAGTTTGGTGACGAACAATGCCTTTTCCAGCATGATGGAGCACCTTGCCATGAGGCAAAAGTGATAACTAAGTGGCTCGGGGAACAAAACATCGATATTTTGGGTCCATGGCCAGGAAACTCCCCAGATCTTAATCCCATTGAGAACTTGTGGTCAATCCTCAAGAGGCGGGTGGACAAACAAAAACCCACAAATTCTGACAAACTCCAAGCATTGATTAAGCAAGAATGGGCGGTCATCAGTCAGGATGTGGCCAAGAAGTTAATTGACAGCATGCCATGGCGGATTGCAGAGGTCTTGAAAAAGAAGGGTCAACACTGCAAATATTGACTCTTTGCATCAACTTCATGTAACTGTCAATAAAAGCCTTTGACACTTATGAAATGCTTGTAATTATACTTCAGTATTCCATAGTAACATCTGACAGAAATATCTAAAGACACTGAAGCAGCAAACTTGCTGGAAATTAATATTTGTGTCATTCTCAAAACCTTTGGCCATGACTGTACACTGTAACAAGTACATAGACAATTTGTAATATGCTGAAAAGTGGCTCAACTAAATTCATATTTTTCAGGCAATGAGCGCAGCCATCTTTGACTTTGTTTATTTGCGTCTTATAGTGAATGGCATTCTGGGATTATAGAGTTTTCGCCAAATCAAATATAAACAAACATGTCTGCCATCATAAAGAATTTAGTTGCTGTTAGCTTAGCTGACACGCATTTATTTTCTAAACAACATTACATTAGTCTCTTGTGCTCACCAGAGATGTGGTACATTGTAAACTAGTCTAGCTGTTAGGTTGCTAACTTATGTTTTGTTTTTTTGTCAGCGCAACCTGTTATTTAGACTGGTTTATGGAATGAATTTGGCTGTGGATGTGTTCCGTGTGATGCTTGGCTATATGAATGTTGGGCTAGCTGTATTGGGTGCAGATGACTGAACTGCTCACTTTTGTGTCTGTGTCTGCAGGTATACAGATGAGGAGGCATACAAAGATATGTCAATTGGTATTGGTATGTTATGCTGATCACATTTATCATCCTCCTCCCTTACCTCTTCAATGAATATCCCATAGGCCTTTACATTATGGACAAGGTATGCCTCCACAAGGCAATCAAACAAGCTAAGCGTCAGTATAGAGACAAAATAGAATCGCAATTCAACGGCTCAGACACGAGACGTATGTGGCAGGGTCTACAGTCAGTCACGGAGTACAAAAAGAAAACCAGCCCCATCGCGGACACCAATGTCTTGCTCCAAGACAAACTAAACAATTTCTTTGCTCGCTTTGAGGACAATACAGTGCCACTGACACGGCCCGCTACCAAAATCTGCGGGCTCTCCTTCACCACAGCCAACGTGAGTAAAACATTTAAACGTGTTAACCCTCGCAATGCTGCCGGGGGCATCCCTAGCCGCGTCCTCAGAGCATGCGCAGACCAGCTGGCTGGTGTGTTTACGGACATATTCAATCAATCCCTATCCCAGGCTGCTGTTCCCACATGCTTCAAGATGGCCACCATTGTTACTGTTCCCAAGAAAGCTAAGGTAAATGAGCTAAACGACTATCGCCCTGTAGCACTCACTTCCGTCATCATGAAGTGCTTTGAGAGACTAGTCAAGGATCATATCACCTCCACCCTACCTGACACCCTAGACCCACTCCAATTTGCTTACCCCCCCCAATAGGTCCACAGGCAGCCAATTGCAATCACACTGCACACTGCCCTAACCCATCTGGACAGGAGGAATACCTATGTAAGAATGCTGTTCATCGATTCAAGCTCAGCATTTAACACCATAGTACCCTCCAAACTCGTCATTAAGCTCGAGACCCTGGGTCTCGACCCCGCCCTGTGCAACTGGGTCCTGGACTTTCTGACGGGCCGCCCCCAGGTGGTGAGGGTAGGAAACAACATCTCCACCCCGCTGATCCTCAACACTGGGTTCCCACAAGGGTGAGCTTCTCAGCCCTCTCCTGTACTCCCTGTTCACCCATGACTGCGTGGCCATGTACGCCTTCAACTCAATCATCAAGTTTGGAGACGACACTACAGTGGTAGGCTTGATTACCAACAATGACGAGACGGCCTACAGGGAGGAGGTGAGGGCCCTCGGAGTGTGGTGTCAGGAAAATAACCTCACACTCAACGTCAACAAAACAAAGGAGATGATCGTGGACTTCAGGAAACAGCAGAGGGAGCACCCCACCTATCCTACAGGGAGGAGGTGAGGGCCCACGGAGTGTGGTGTCAGGAAAATAACCTCACACTTAACGTCAACAAAACAAAGGAGATGATCATGGACTTCAGGAAACAGCAAAGGGAGCACCCCCCTATCCACATCGACGGGACAGTAGTGGAGAAGGGGGAAAGTTTTAAGTTCCTTGGCGTACACATCACGGACAAACTGAAATGGTCCACCCACACAGACAGCGTTGTGAAAAAGGCACAACAGAGCCTCTTCAACCTCAGGAGGCTGAAGAATTTGGCTTGTCACCAACAACACTCAAACTTTTACAGATGCACAATCGAGAGTGTCCTGTCGGGCTGTATCACCGCCTGGTATGGCAACTGCTCCGCCCACAACTGTAAGGCTCTCCAGAGGGTAGTGAGGTCTGCACAACGCATCACCGGGACAAACTACCTGCCCTCCTAGACACCCACACCACTCAAAAAGGCCAAAAAGATCATCAAGGACAACAACCACCCGAGCCACTGCCCGCTATCATCCAGAAGGCGAGGTCAGTACAGGTGCATCAAAAACAGCTTCTATCTCAAGGCCATCCGACTGTTAAACAGCCATCACTAACATTGAGTGGCTGCTGCCAACATACAGACTCAATCTCTAGCCACTTTAATAATTAATAATTGGATGTAATAAATGTATCACTAGTCACTTAAACAATTCCACTTTATATAATGTTTACATATCCTACATTACTCATCTCATATGTATATACTGTACTCTATACCATCTACTGCATCTTGCCTATGCCGTTCGGCCATCGCTCATCCATATATTTATATGTACATATTCTTATTCATTCCTTTACACTTGTGTGTATAAGGTAGTTGTTGTGAAATTGTTAGATTACTTGTTAGATATTACTGCACGGTCGGAACTAGAAGCGCAAGCATTTAACTACACTCGCATTAACATCTGCTAACCATGTGTATGTGACCAATAAAAATTTATTTGATTTGATTTGTTTATGAAAACCATTACCAAAACAGTTTTTTTTTCCCATTCACATTAACCACAAAAACCAAGGTATGAATTCTGAAATGTACACGTTTTGTTAATCATCTATATAATTACTATTTTTGGGATTCACAGACTTCCCCCTTCCTACACCTCTGATGAATATAACAGGAAACCTGTTCGATCACCATCACTACAAAATCATTCTGGTTATGGATACGGAGAACATCAACACTTGAACATCAACACGCCAGAGCATATACCAACTGGACTTGGGGCTCTGCTCGGAGTTTACGTCATATTTAGATTTTTTTATTCTGCTTTGCCACTAAAATAATAATAAACACTGAGAACTAAAATATTGTGTTGTCATGCGTATTATTGTTAATAATAATAGGAGGGGGTAGTTCAAAAGGTTATTCGAGGATCCATTAAAAGGGGTTATTTGAAGAATTTATAGGGGTTCCCCCACAGTTTCAATTTGAATAAACCTAAAGGATACACAAGGAACCTTTTCTCTTTAGAGTGTAGCACTGTGATAAATGACATAGCACTGTGATAAAGCACTGTGACTACACTGGAAGTTAATAGGAATACGACTTTTAGAAGGCGAAAACTTCTATCACACATACTTGATTTCAATACTGGCCGATGTCATAACTCGGAAGGATGTCTTCTCTCTAATGAGCCATTGATCATATTTATGAGATATTCCTACCTGGAGAAATGTGTGATTTAACGGAGGGTCTAGCGCATGTTTCCTATTTGTCTGCCTTTTTAGTCCAGCGTGCTTTGCATGTGCCGTTGTCAGAGATTTTATCGAAAGAAGATAGGAATCCAATAAATGAAGGAAAGGACTTTATAACGACACACCCAGACATGTCTGATTTTTGATTGTCTTAAAGGACCCCCCCACACACACACACAAATTCCTTTAATTAACAGTGTTAAATAACACTAATATGTGAGAACAATATTTTTGGTGAACAAATGTTTCCCTTTGGCGTCATAATAAGGTTGGTAGCAACATGGAAAATCGTTGTGGAAATCTGTTGAAGCTCAAATCGGCTACAAAATCCACAATGCAAAGCTCTCTCTATGCGCAGGCCAGGTACTTCAAGGCGTGCTCACGCGCACTCCCTAAACGTTATCAAGACAGAGAAACCAGACAAGCGATCATTGCTCTTATGGATGCACTCCAAACAAAAGACAATTAAACAAATGATGGTTATGAAATTAACCAAAACTTGTTTCTCACAAGTGTAGCAGGATGTGAACTCTGCAAACGTTTCCACTCCGAGAATGAGACTGTAAATTATACATTCATTAACATAAATTAATGTACCCAAATTACAGGGATTAACGGTATATTTACTAGGCCTACCGGTGACATATGTAATATATGTAACAATTCACATAATGAAACAATTATGTGCAAGAATTGGCGGGAGACAGCTAAACACATTCCGGAGAGCTGAGTGCATGTATTTTGGAGAGAGACGTGCCATATCTTCGCCACACACCCCTCCCCTTCTTCTTGTATCAACATTTTAAATTATACTCAAGACACATTATCTTCACACATATTTGACATGTCCCTCTGTTTTGCTATCTGTAGCACATGTATCTGACGCTACTATTTTTGTCCAGACAGCATCAGATGCATAGTCTATACACTTACCAAAACAGGGGGTGGCTGTTTTGCTCGCACGGATGCTTTATCTGAGATTGATGCGCCTTTTTGTCCGTGCACGTGAAATAAGTGATATACACTACCGTTCAAAAGTTTGAGATCACTTAGACATGTCCTTGTTTTCCATGAAAACATACATGAAATTAGTTGCAAAATGAATAGGAAATATAGTCAAGACGTTGACAAGGTTATAAATAATTATTTTTTATTTAAATAATAATTGTGTCCTTCAAACTTTGCTTTCGTCAAAGAATCCTCAATTTACAGCAATTACAGCCTTGCAGACCTTTGGCATTCTAGTTGTCAATTTGTTGAGGTAATCTGAAGAGATTTCACCCCATGCTTGGTGAAGCAACTCCCACAAATTGGATTGGCTTGATGGGCACTTCTCACATACCATATGGTCAAGCTGCTCCCACAACAGCTCAATAGGGTTGAGATCCGGTGAGTGTGCTGGCCACTCCATTATAGACAGTATACCAGCTGACTGCTTCTTCCCTAAATAGTTCTTGCATAGTTTGGAGCTGTGCTTTGGGTCATTGTCCTGTTTAGGAGGAAATTGCAGCCAATTAAGCGCCATCCACCGGGTATGGCAGGCTTTCAAAATGGAGTGATAGCCTTCCTTCTTCAAGATCCCTTTTACCCTGTACAAAACTCCTACTTTACCACCACCAAAGCACCCCTAGACCATCACATTGCCTCCACCATGCTTGACAGATGGCATCAAGCGCTCCTCCAGCATCTTTTCGTTTTTTCTGCATCTCACGAATGTTCTTCTTTGTGATCCGAACACCTCAAACTTAGATTTGTCTGTCCATAACACTTTTTTCCAATCTTCCTCTGTCCAGTGTCTGTGTTCTTTTGCCCAACTTAATCTTTTCTTTTTATTGGCCAGTCTGAGATATAGCTTTTTCTTTGCAACTCTGCCTAGAAGGCCAGCATTCTGGAGTCGCCTCTTCACTGATGGCGTTGAGACTGGTGTTTTGCGAGTACTATTTAATAAAGCTGCCAGTTGAGGACTTGTGAGGCATCTATTTCTCATACTAGACACTCTAATGTACTTGTCCTCTTGCTCAATTGTGCACCGGGGCCTCCCACTTCTCTTTCTATTCTGGTTAGAGTTCTGTGAAGGGAGTAGTACACAGCGTTGTACGAGATCTTCAGTTTTTGGCAATTTCTCGCATGGAATAGCCTTCATTTCTCAGAACAAGAATAGACTGACGAGTTTCAGAAGAAAGTTATTTGTTTCTGGCCATTTTGATTCTGTAATCGAACCCACAAATGCTGATGCTCCAGATACACAACTAGTCTAAAGAAGGCCATTTGTATTGCTTCTTTAACCAGGACAACAGTTTTCAGCTGTGCTAACATAATTCTAAAAGGGTTTTCTAATAGCCTTTTAAAATGATAAACTTGGATTAGCTAACACAACGTGCCATTGGAACACAGGAGTGATGGTTGCTGATAATGGGCCTCTGTACACCTATGTAGACATTCCGTTTCCAGCAACAATAGTAATTTACTATGTTAACAATGTCTACACTGTATTTCTGATTAATTTGATGTTATTTTAATGGACAAAATTGTCTTTCTTCTTTAAATAATCAAGGACATTTCTAAGTGACCCCAAACGTTTGAACGGTAGTGTATATTTCAATAGTGTATTTGGACGGGCAAGAAAGTGCAGTACGGCGGGCCAGGCCCCGTAAGGCCGCCCATAATCCCCTTCTCCCGGCTGCCGCACATGCCTCTCTCAGATGTAGCCAATGCCGTCACGTAATCGGGTCCTTAACACAGGCATTTTAGCGAAGAAGTAGGCTACAAGTGAATGAAGACAGACACATTCGGGACGTAACTGCGCGGGTCCCTCTTATCGATTTCCGAGGCGCATATTGAAGATGTTAGAACTGTCCACATTTAGCCTACGTTTCGTCAGCCAACAAGAGTAGGCCTGACGAACAGCAAAAGCACTAGCCTATGTCAATCTACTATCCCCATAGTACAAAAGTTGACCTATTCTGTTGGCCAACTTGTCCTTCTGTGCAATAAATAAATATGCCAAACATACTCTGGGCAAACATACTCTGGGCCAGTTGTGGGATGCGATAGATCCCAAATTAATACAACCACATGCATACATTTTTTTTTTAAAGCAACGAGGCTGATCGTTTAGCTTAAAATGTTCAAAAACTATTAGGCAATCTTTTCACATACGCACATGGCAGAAGGCTATAAGCGCGAATGTTCAAAAAATTCAATCAATTAGCGGGAAAACATTTTGAAGATGAGAAAGATTAGAGCAACATGCTACCTAGGGAAACAAGAATTTGAATTTCACGGTAATGATTAGAGTACAAGCTCATGTAATCGTAGCAACTATGTGGCGTTATTGTATACCTTTGCTGAAAAAGATGAAAGGTTAGCTAGACACCTGGAGACTTCCACCGTGTTTTGGGGTACATCAAACAGAATACAGAATGATTTGATTGAAGCAGTCAGTGATGTGATTCGAAAGGACATCCTCCTAATGCAGGCCCATTTGTTGCGGTAGAAGTAGATGAGACCAAAGATGTTACAAGCAAAGCCCAGATCTCTGTGATTTTGCGTTATGTGACTTCGTGGATTTGATTATGTAAGCATGACAAACGAGCTACGGCCTTTGCTGATGATGTATTGGGAGTGTTGGGGAAGTACAACTGCAGCATCCTTGGTCCTCATGTCAATTGAGACTGAGAGACTTTTCAAACTCCAAAGGAATAGAGAAGACTTACACAACGCTGTTACCAAGAGGTTCACCCTGTTGTACTTCATTTACAAGTAAAGGTAGGCTTAATTAAATGCACTTTTTTTGCGAGTTAGGCTACTGTTGAATGAACATGAGAATAGTGCTGCTGTCCATTCAGCACCACGGAGTTAACCTGTAGGCTATCACATGAGCAGCCACCGAGGCGCTGTCCTTTCAGATACCTTTATAAAATATTTTACTTTGTAGCTTACTTCCTCATTTTCACCATTGTCTATACTTTAGTCACTTTAATACTTATTTCATTTCCTAAAGTAGTCTAGCTGTTTATGGTTTGGATTTACGGACAACTTCCCTTTGATGCATTTATCAAGCAACATTTTTGTTTGGATGAGACACTTTTTTGACGTTCTGAACGGTATTTTTCATTTTTCATTTCGATTGATGACATGATGATTTAGTTAGAACCTTATTAATTACACTTAATTATACTTATTAATTACAGTTTACAGAACAGCCTGAATTCTTCAGGGCATTCGACACCCCATCACTCCACCGCCCCCAGCCTGTACCATTGACACCAGTCCGGATTTCGCCATGGACTCATGCTGCTTACGCCAAATCCTGACTCTGCCATCAGCATGACGCAACATAAACCGGGATTTGTCGGACCAGGCAATGTTTTTCCACCCCTCAATTGTCCAGGATTGGTGATCGCGTAACTGCTGGAGCCACTTCTTCTTGTTTTTAGCTGATAGTAGTGGAAACCGGTGTGATTGTCTGCTGCAATAGCCCATCCTTGACAAGGACCAACGAGTTGTGCATTCCAAGATGCCGTTCTGCACACCACTGTTGTCCTGCGCCGTTATCTGCCTGTTTGTGGCCCGCCTGTAAGCTTGCACCACCATTCTTGCCGTTCTCCTTCGACTTCTCTCACCAACGAGCTGTTTTCGCCCACAGGACAGCCGCTGACTGGATGTTTTTTATTTGCCGCACCATTCTCGAGAAACCGTAGACACTGTCATGTGTGAAAAGGCCAGGCCGTTTCTGAGATACTGGAACCGCCGTGCCTGGTACGGACGATTATACCACGCTCAAAGTCAATTAGGTCACTTGTGTTGCCCAATTTAACGTTCAGTCGAACAGTAGCTGAATGTCTCAATACCTGTCTGCCTGTTCTATATAGCAAACCACTGCCACGTGACTCACTGTCTGTAGGAGCTAACTATTTCTGTGAACGGGGGGTGTGCCTAATAAACTGGCCAGTGTATATACGTAGGTGTAATAATATTTGTAAATCCATTGTGAAAGGCTATGGAGTTTGCGGATGAAATGTGTCCATATATTGGTCTTTCAATGCCACTTATTCGTTGTAACTGTGGATGCTACATCGGTCTATGCCTGAGCTGAGTGTCATTTTGTCAGATCATATCAATTATGTCGCCATTGTAGGCTATCGCTTCTGTATTTAGTCTACATTGGTATTTACATTTGGTGAGAATTGTTTGTCAATCTCAGTTAATAGCCTATGTCACTCTGGTTGTCGGAGACAACTGTTGTTTGGGGAACTTGGGCTTCAAGGTTCATTTGTGAGTAAATCTGGCTTTGATAATAGACAGTGCCTACCAAGCGATCAACCTCACTGCACGTCACTGGTATGCATGCACGACTAAGTCGTGTTAGATAGAAGCGTCTTCTAAATGGCATATTAATAATATATATATTATAAGACTAATAATCATAATCTAATATGGTAGAGTATACAGTTATATACAGTACTAGTCAAACGTTTGGACACACCTACTCATTCAAGGGTTTTTCTTTATTTTTACTATTTTCTACATTGTAGAATAATAGTGAAGACATCAAAACAAATAAAAATCTATTTTATATTACAGATTCTTCAAAGTAGCCATCCTTTGCTTTGAGGACAGCTTTGCACACTCTTGGCATTTTCTCAACCAGCTTCACCTGGAATGCTTTTCCAACAGTCTTGAAGGAGTTCCCACACATGCTGAGCACTTGTTGGCTGCTTTTCCTTCACTCTGCAGTCCAACTCATCCCAAGCCATCTCAATTAGGTTGATGTCAGGTGATTGTGGAGGCCAGGTCATCTGATGCAGCACTCCATCACTCTCCTTGTTGGTCAAATAGCCCTTACACAGCCTGGAGGTATGTTGGGTCATTGTCCTGTTGAGAAACAAATGATAGTTCCACTAAGCGCAAACCAGATGGGATGGCGTATCCCTGCAGAATTCTGTGGTAGCCATGCTGGTTAAATGTGCCTTGAATTCTAAATAAATCACAGACAGTGTCACCAGCAAAGCACCCCCACACAATCACTCCTCCTCGTCCATGTTTCACGGTGGGAACCACACATGCAGAGATCATCCGTTCACCTACTCTGCATCTCACAAAGACACGACGGTTGGAACCAAAAATCTTACATTTGGACTCATCAGACCAAAGGACAGATTTACACTGGTCTAATGTCTATTGCTCGTGTTTGTCGGCCCAATAAAGTTTCTTCTTATTATTGGTGTCCTTTAGTAGTGGTTTCTTTGCAGCATTTTGACGCAGTCTCCTCTGAACAGTTGATGTTGAGATGTGTCTGTTACTTGAATTCTGTGAAGCATTTATTTGGGCTGCAATTTCTGGGGCTGGTAACTCTAATGAACTTATCCTCTGCAGCAGAGGTAACTCTGGGTCTTCCTTTCCTGTGACGGTCCTCATGAGAGCTAGTTTCATCATAGCGCTTGATGGTTTTTGCGACTGCACTTGAAGAAACATTCAAAGTTCTTGAAATTTTCCGGATTGACTGACCTTCATGTCTGTCGTTTCTTTGCTTATTTGAGCTGTTCTTGCCATAATATGGACTTGGTCTTTTACCAAATAGGGCTATGTTCTGTATACCAGGAAAGAAATTCCACAAATTAGCTTTTAACAAGGCACACCTGTTTATTGAAATGCATTCCAGGTGACTACCTCATGAAGCTGGTTGAGAGAATGCAAAGCTGTCATCAAGGCAAAGGGTGGCTACTTTAAAGAATCTCAAATATTAAATATATTTTTATTTGTTTAACACTTTTTTGGTTACTACATGATTCCATAAGTGTTATTTCATACGTTTGATGTATTCACTATTATTCTACAATGAAGAAAATAGTAAAAATTAAGAAAAACCCTGGAATGAGTAGGGATGTCCAAACTTTTGACTGGAACTGTATATATATATATATATATATATATATATATATATATATATATATCCATGTGGTCTACTCACTGGGATTGAAGAGGAGGAGGAACTTAAGGCAGGCAACCTCTCTCCTGTCCACCTGCAGGGTCAGCAGCCTCCCAGCCAGCACCTGTCCTCTCTGGACCAGGCCTGAAAGAGTCACCCCCGCCTGGGACCCCATGGATGACAGATCCATCTGCAACACAACACCGGAGGACAACATTATGTTTTGCTGTATACAGGCTTTAAATTGTGCCGGAAACACACCACATACAGTACTGAATAACAATACAGCTTCAGTAACATAGATGCCATGCAATGAGTCAGCTGTATTTAAAAATACATATATATATTTAGCCTTTATTTAACTAGGCAAGTCAGTTAAGAACAAATTATTATTTACAATGACGGCCTACCCTGGCCAAACCCTAACCCGGACGATGCTGGGTCAATGGTGCGCCGCCCTATGGGACCCCCAATCACGGCCGTAGCTGTAGTTTCTCACCACTTTCTAAATTAATGATATTTATGTGTTATGTAACATATTGGACGTTAAATCCTCCAATTCCCATAGTAGCTTCTAGAAACATTAGAACTTCCTCCTGTTCCCACAAACCTAGTCTGTAGATAAAAATGCCCTGTTTTCCATTGCTGTCTTATGAGAAATAAATAATGCCATTTTAACAAGAGAAAAATAAAAATAAATATTTCCCCTCTCTTCCCTAAACCCAGTTACAATCTGCAGAGACAAGCTGAAGCCCATCAGCTGATGGTTGTTTTTTCCTGTTCTGTTCTGCATCTCCAAACATGACCAAATGTGGAAAAACAAGAGCATGCATCTGTGTGGGTCATCATTTGGTCAGGGATAGGCACTCCTTACACTCACAGGGTCTCCACATACGGTAGTAGTCTATCTATCTATTTGTGGATATAGTCCAACTTTATATTGTGTCACTGAAATAATGTGTGGCAATTACATTGGAACAGTGTAATAACAGTAATTACCGTGAAGATACACATTATTACAAAATAAATGTATCTACACAAATATGTATTGCTATCCATAGAGGTTATATATTTGTGATGACTACATGATGAATGCATGTGTGTGTGACTGTGTATGTATTTCTGGTATTCATGAAACGTATGAGCATTGTATTCGTTTTATATTGGAACTGTGAGGCTGCTTACCTCCTGGCCAGTAACCAGCAACAGGCTGCTCTCCTTCCCGTGCTGCACTTGTCTGAAGACATGGTCCAGAACCAGCAGCTCAGACCAACAATTGTGAAGAAGCTTCATCTGATCCCCCACCTCAAAGAAGACACAGAAAACAATAGGTCACCTCAAAGCTTAAACTCATTCCACACAGATGGCCAAACGTAGTGGTGGTGGAGAACCAAACTAATGTCAAACCCAATGTCCAATAAAACAGCCTACACTGATATTACAATCTCAAGCGGGCATCAATCTAACATCAACCCCCTTAAAAGCTAGCATCCAATTGGGATAGTGTGGTTCCACCTGAAACACACATAGCTAGGTGGACAGATAAATGGGGTGACTATAAAACCCAGGGAGGAAGATGAGGGTCCTTGTGCCATATTCCCAGCGTCTGGGTCTGGTGTCAGTGTCTCGCATCTCATCACGCTGCATTTACGAGCCACAGAGATGACCTCTCCAACCTCCTCACCTCTCCTTGTCCTCCGTCACCCCCCTAGCCCAGCCCATTAAAGCTGACGGGAGGGTGTGGTGTGTGAGGGGCTGGGGTGGCGGGGTGGCGGGGGGCACTCCTCACTGCTAGCACATATTACTCTGGGAGCCGAAGGACGCCTCAGTCAGTAGTTCTGCAGCTGGTGACACACAGAGTGTTGCTGTAGCCCCCTAATAGCGTTGTCCCGCACCCGGACACACCTTCATCTGGCACGGGGATGACAGAATTACTACCCCTTGAATGAAACTATATATCTGTCTATATATCACACACACACTCACATACACACAGATACACACACACAGAGGCTCTCACATTTTCCATAAGCCTAATCCCATAACTAGATGAGATGACATAACATTTTATAAATCAGATACGATGCTAATTTAATCTGATATTATTTAAAAACAAAAAACCCATCACTATCATTGATGTTATGTCTCAGACCATTGTTTGTCTGGGGGCAGAATTTTCCTCCCCAGTCAGGTCTTACACCATAGTACTGATGCTACTGCAGTACCTCCTGACCACTGATCACTACATTAGAACATGGGTCCTCAGAGGCATATAGGCCTACCATCCTTAAAATAACCCAGTTGAAAGACTAAAGTGAGGGGTCACGGGCCCCTGTGTGTATCCCTCAGCCTATACAAAGATACAGTGCCTTCAAAAAGTATTCATACCCCTTGACTCATTTCACATATTATAGTGTTACAGCCTGAATTCAAAATGGATTAAATAGATTTTGTTCTCACCCATCTACACACAATACCCTATAATGACTATGTGAAAACATATTTTTAGACGTTTTTGCAAATTTATTGTAAATTAAATACAGAAATACAATATCTCATTTACATCAGTATTCACACCCCTGAGTTAATACTTTGTAGAAGCACCTTTGGCGGCGATTATAGCTTTGAGTTGTCTTGGGTATTTTTGAGTCTACTCGGGTATAATTTACATAAGTATTCAAACCCCTTTGCTATGACACTCTAAATTGACCTCAGGTGCTACCAATTTCCTTTGATCATCCTTGAGATGGCACTACAACTTGACTGGAGTCCACCTGTGGCCAATTCAATTGTTTAAATATTATTTAAAAAGAAACACACCTGTATATATAATGTCCCACAGTTGACAGTGTATGTCAGAGCAGAAACTATACTGTAGAATTGTGATGTGGCATATATCTGATGAAGGGTATAAAACAATTTCTAGAGTGTTGAAAAATTTCAAGAGCACAGTCATCTCCATCATTAGGAAATTGAAAAAATATGGAACTACCCAGACTGCCTATAGCTGGCCGTCCGACCAAACTGAGCAACCGGGCCAGAAGGACCTTGGTCAGGGAGGTGACAAAGAACCCAATGACCACTCTGAAAGAACTACATAGTTCCTTGTAGCCACTCCTGAGAAAAAGTCACATGACAGCACGCCTGGAGTTTAATAAAAAAAGGCACCTGAAAGACTCTGAGACCATAAGGCAATAGATTATGTGGTTTGATGAGATAAAAATAGATATTTGGCCTGAATGCAAAGCGCTATGTCTGGAGAAAACCAGGCACAGCTCATCACCTGTTTAACACCATCTCTACCGTGAAGCATGGTGATGGTAGCATCATGCTATGGAGATGCTTTTCAGCGGCAGGGACTGGGAGACTGGTAAGGATAGAGGGAACAATGAATGGAGCCAAATACAGGCCAATCCTTGATGAGAACCTGCTTCAGAGTGCAAACGACCTTAGACTGGGGAGAAGATTTACGTTCCAACAGGACAATGACCCCAAGCATACAGCCAAAGTAATGCTGGACTGGCTTCAGAACAAGAATGTGAAAGCCCTTGAGTGGCCAAACCAAAGCCCAGGCTTGAATCCCAATGAAAATCTGTGGAAAGACTTGAAGATTGCTGTTCCCCATCTAACTTAACAGAGCTTGAGAAAGGAAGAATGGGAGAAATGGGAGAAAATCACCAAATCGAGATCTCCAAAGCTGATACAGACATACCCAAGACGACTCAAAGCTATAATCGCCGCCAAAGGTGCTTCTAAAAAGTATTGGCTCAGGGGTGTGAATACTGATGTAAAAGAGATATTTATGTATTACGTTTTCAATAAATTTGCAAAAATGTCAAAAAACATGTTTTCACTTTGTCATTATGGGTATTGTGTGTAGATGGGTGAGGATTTAAAAAAATATTTAATCCATATTTATTTCAGGCTGTAACACAACAATGTGTGAAATTAGTCAAGGGATATGAATGCTTTCTGAAGGCACTGTACCATGTTCCTTTCTCACTGTGGCCCATCAGATAATCCACACAATGGACTCACTGTCTCTGAGATAAGGCTGAGAGAGTAATAACAATAACGGGACCAAAAGTTGCTTCTAAATATACGCTTCAATTCAGACCTGGTGCTACAAGAACGAACAATCCATTAGTAAGTTCCTGTCGTAAATCATTCTCTGGCTGAGGACAGCATGAACAATTAGCACAGTGACCATTGAGCAATAGCACTGGTCAGCCTTCAACATGAATGGGCAAAAAAACAAAATACAATTACAAAATACCATGAAGATCAATGTATCAAAATAGACTACAAAATACTAATATTTTCAAATGTATTTAATTGAAATACATGTATTTCAAAATACAGAATTTCATTTGCAACTAGTTGGCCCAAACAACAACAACATTCTCAGTAACGGTTACAGAAACGTTTTACTTGCTATAACTGAGATATGTTGTTGTTTATCTACCTTATTTAAATGCACTAACTGTAAGTCACTCTGGATAAGAGTGTCTACCAAATGACAAAAATGCAAATGTATATATGAAAATAAACATCCCAAAATTAACTGCAAAGCACACTGGATAATATTATTGGCCTTGTGTCGGGCGGAGCTCATTAGAATAATACTCAGCATGCTTTGCAATTGTCATTTTTACATTTACAATTATATTTACTTCATTTAGCAGATGCTCTTATCACAACGTAGTGCCATCAGACTTCTGATACCAACACACGGTGAACCGCTCAACATTTGTTTTTATAGAAAAGTATTTTGTAACATATCCAGGTCAGCCACCTCTGACAACAGTATTGATGTCTCTCTCATTTGGGGCCGGGAGTAACATTTGACTGGGGCCATAACTTGTGCTGTACAGTATGGCACAACTCAAATACACCATTCAGTTGACAAAGAGAATTAAAGTACAAGGCCTATCTGGCTTGGACAGTGATGCATCTCAAATCATTACCCAGAGGGAAACAGAATGAGTTATGGTGTCACCTCTTTAACTGCTGCTCTGTTTGAGTGCCTCCACCAGGAACAAGGAGATACAGAAACAATGACAGCAATCTATCATAATAAATAGAACATTTTACACAGGCCTTCATTCTTTACTGCCAATATCTGTGTGTGGGTGCAACGTTTTAGAAAGAACATCAGGTAACCAAAAGATAAAGCTCTACCTCTATAAATTTTTCTTGAAAATTCTTGATATTACTTATCTATTAAGTAGAATAATACAATCATTACAATGATAAGATATGATACTGTGATCATGATTATAAGGATAATTTCTCAATGTGTATCTCTCGCCTATCGTTTCCGTGTGGACTGGAGCCTGGGAGCTTACCTTGAGCTCCTTGAAGAAGATGCAGCTCCTGGCCCACTCCACTATGGAGAACAGAGTCTGGTCTGCCATGCGACACATGAGGCTGAAGGTGCTGAGCTTTTCCTGCCGGCCCCGGCCACTCTGCTCCTGCTGCAGGAAGGCCATGATCTTACTCTGCACCTGCATCTCGTCTGGGTCGCAGCGCAGCAGCTCCAGCACAAGGGGGGGCTGGCTGGGAAGCTGCGGGGAGCCACCGGAGGGGTACGCGTCCGGTAAGGGGTACCCCACCAGAGACTCTGGGGAGCTTATGTAGGGGTCAGGGTACTCAGACTTGATGGCCCTGCTGGGGAATGCTGTGTACTGGTACTGGGTGGGCAGGGGCCCATGGGGCTGCATGGCCACCCCTAGGGAAGGGGGTCCGTAGAGGCTGGCCTCGTAGTCTGTGGGGTTGATGGAGGCTGGGATGGAGGGAATAAGGCCTTTGGGGAGGGATGGGAGGCTGTGCAGGGTGCCGGTGAAGCCATAGTTAGTCTGTACAGGGGAGAGCTGTGGAGGAGCAGAATCCAGCTTGAAGCCTGTGGAACGGATCAAAGCCTTCTTTTGCTGCTTCATGGCTCTGTCCCGCTTGTACATGGGGCCAAACTTATTCCTGCCCCCACGCATGCGGTCTGCACGCACCGCTGTCAAAGAAGAGACATCATGTTGAGAAACAGAACCTCTATCGACAACAGTGGATCTGTTTATGCAATTTGTTACTAGGCTACTATAGCCAGAAGGATATCATAGAAAAATGTAACTCATGTAAAATAATTCCTTATGTAAGTCCTTATAAAGAGAAACCCATTCAAACGTCTATCATTGAAAATACAGCCATAACAAGTGCACAGGAAAATACCCCTAATTTAGTCAGGAATGTTTGGCAGTTTCCTGAACCAATTCTTTTTTAAAGCAACGTAAAACAACCACCAGGGTATCATACTCCGGTAACACTTTATTTGGATAGACTACAGTATCAGTAGCATTTCAACTAACTATCTACTAACCCTAGCTGTAACCCTAACCTTAACCCTTTTCCTAACCCTAAACTTAACCCTTACCCTTATTTGAAACCTTAACCTAACCCTAACCCTAACTGTAGCAAGCAGATCATTAACAGATAGTTTGTTGAAAGTGTGACCCATTCTCCTTCATTCTTTTACACATTTGAATGATCTTTTTTGACAATTTACGATACACAACATAAGCTAATGCCTTTGACGTTACATAACACTAAGCTTGTTGATATAAATAGAACGTTTAAAACCATCAGCGAGAAGCCCAGAGTTTTATCAGCAAGTCAAGAATGTGTCACTTCTCCACGGAAACAGGTGCTTTCTCGCATCACATGCCTGGGAATCACTGGTGAAATCGGCGCTCTGGCCCCGTCATGTTTTGCGCGCTCTAGCCCCTCACAAAACCACATGGACACTAGTCTGTATATTGTCTGTCCCTAATGCAAAGCTACCTGTACAACTTTTCACAAACATTTGACAATCCAGATGCAACTGATTACTAAGACAGGCTATAACATCCATTCTATACTCTAAAATGTAGGGGTTCAATAAGGGTTCTACTAAGATCCTCAAAGTTCTTTGAAGAACATTAGGGTTCTAGGCACTGAAAATTGCCCACAAAAGGTTCTTCCAAGAACCCCATAAGAGGTGGGGTTCATTGAGGATCCTCCTTAGTTGGTGGGGGTTCTTGCAGGAACCTAACTGCCCAACTGAAACATTTGGATTTAGAACACCTACGCATTCAAGGGTTTTTCAAGATTTTTTTATTTATTTTATTTTTTCTACATTGTAGAATAATAGTGAAAACATCATAACTATGAAATAACACATATGGAATCATGTAGTAACCAAAAAAGTTTTAAACAAATCAAAGTAGATTTTATATTTGAGATTCTTCAAATAGCCATCCTTTTGCTTTGATTACAGATTTGCACACTCTTGGCATTCTCTCAACCAGCTTCACCTGGAATGCTTTTCCAACAGTCTTGAAGGGGTTCCCACATATGCTGAGCACTTGTTGGCTGCTTTTCCTTCACTCTGCGATCCAACTCATCCCAAACAATCTCAATTTGTTTGAGGTCGGGGGATTGTGGAGGCCAGCTCATCTGATGCAGCACTCCATCACTCTCCTTCTTGGTAAAATAGCCCTTACACAGCCTGGAGGTGTGTTGGGTCATTGTCCTGTTGAAAAACAAATGATAGTCCCACTAAGCCCAAACCAGATGGGATGGCGTATCGCTGTAGAATGTTGTGGTAGCCATGCTGGTTAAGTGTGCCTTAAATTCGAAATAAATCACAGGTACCGGAACGTCAAGTCTAGGACCAAAAGGCTCCTCAACAGCTTCTACCCCCAATCCTTTAGACTGCTGAACAATTCATAAAAATCTATTTACATTGACCCCCATTAACCCCAGCCCTTGTACACTGCTGCTACTCGCTGTTTGTTTGTTACCTATGCAGTCACTTCGCCCCCACCTACATGTACAGATAACCTCAACTAGCCTGTACCCCTGCACACTGACTCGGTACCGGTGCCCCCTGTATATAGCCTCATTATTGTTATTCTTATTGTGTTACTTTTTATTATAACTTTTTATTTTAGCCTACTTGGTAAATATTTTCCTCTTCTTGAACTGCATTGTTGGTTAAGGGCTTGTAAGTATGCATTTCACGGTAAAGTCTACACTTGTTGTATGTGGCAAATAAAGTTTGATTTGATTTGACAGTGTCACCAGCTAAACACCCCCACAACACCTCCTCCTCCATGCTTTACAGTGGGAAGAACACATGCAGAGATCATCCATTCACCCATACCGCATCTCACAAAGACACGGCGGTTGGAAACAAAAATCTCCAATTTGGACTCCAGACCAAAGGACAAATTTCCACCGGTCTAATGTCCATTGCTCGTGTTTCTTTGCCCAAGAAAGTATCTTCTTCTTATTGGTGCCCTTTAGTAGTGGTTTCTTTGCAACAATTCGACCATGAAGGCCTGATTCACACAAGTCTCCTCTGAACAGTTGATGTTGAGATGTGTCTGTTACTTGAACTCTGTGAAGCATTTATTTGGGCTGCAATTTCTGAGGCTGGTAACTCTAATGAACGTATCCTCTGCAGCAGAGGTAACTCTGGGTCTTCCTTTCCTGTGTCAGTCCTCATGAGAGTCAGTTTCATCATAGCGCTTGATGGTTTTTGCGACTGCACTTGAAGAAACCTTCAAAGTTCTTGAAATTTTCCGGATTGATTGACCTTCATGTCTTAAAGTAATGATGGACTGTCGTTTCTCTTTGCTTATTTGAGGTGTTCTTTCCATAATATGGACTTGGTCTTTTACCAAATAGGGCTATCTTTTGATGTCTTCACTATTATTCTACAATGTAGAAAATAGTACAAATTAAGAAAAACCCTTGAATGAGTAGGTGTTCTTAAACTTTTGACCGTAGTGTACAAAGGTATATCAATTGGTATTGGTATGTTATACAATGAAAATCCCATAGGCCTCTACACTATGGACAAGGTATGTGTGTGAAAACCATAATCAAAAGTTTTTTTCATTCACATTCACTACAAAAACCAAGGTGAATACTGTTGTGTGCATGTTTTGTTAAACATCTGTATAATTACTCTTTTTTGGATTCACAGACTTCACCCTCCCTACACTGATGAATATAACAGAAAACCTGTTCGATCACCATTCACTGCAAAATCATTCTGGCTATGGATACGGAGAACATCAACACGCCAGAGGATATACCCATTGAACTTGGGGCTCTGCTGGGAGTATACATCATATTTTGATATTTTATTCTGCTTTGCCACTAAAAATCAAAATGAACACTGACAACAAAAAAGTGTGTTATTGTTATGCATAATATTAATAATAATAATAATAATAGGGGAAGGGGTATAGTTCAGAAATTTACCCCAAAAGGTTCTTCAAAAGGTTATTTGAGGATCCATTAAAAGGGGTTCTTGGAAGAACTTATAGGGGTTCCCCACAGTTTCAATTTGAAGAACCCCTAAAGGATGCTCCAGATACCTTTTATTTTTAGAGTGTAGGCCCACTGACCATAAAGAAGAAATGTACATATTTTGGATGAATAGCAAATTATTTTTAAAAATGCAAATAGATCTACAGTCATAAAATTTGATTTGCATATGGAAAAATATGCCACAACATTAAGGGCATATTTTTTCTGGACAATAATGTTGAAATGCTCTCACTGATAACGTCAAATTAAGGGGTAAAATGATGAGAAGAACCATACCTTCTAATCTCATGCCAACATTGAGGCATTTCTGGAATCGGCAGAAGGGACATCTCTTCCGCTGTGTTTTGTCTATTTTACACTCCTGGTTTTCTGCACAAGTGTACCTCTTATTATTCTGGACTGTCCTCTTGAAGAAGCCCTGGAGAAAATATCTACATTAGGTTGACGGGCCACAATACCCACAAACACAAGGGGGGAAAAGGGCATTTAAAAAAATGAGTAATTCCAAATGAAAATACCTTACAACTTTCACATGTAAGGAGTCCATAGTGGTATCCTGAGACCTTATCTCCACAAACAGGACACAATTCTTCCACATCGGCATCATAGGTGTAGTCCATTACTTTCAAAGGGACGCCTAGTCAGCGAATAAATTCAAGGGTCAAGAAAAACGGTGACGCAGGGATGTAATTAATCAATTAATTCAAATAATGTACCGTTTCTTAATCAAATGCATTTACTGCCACTGACACATTGTATAATGCAGGACAAACATTTCTGTTTTAAATCGAACTTAATTCCAATAGTCCTAAAACCTAACAAAAACAAGTTTGGCTAATAATAATTATGATCTTAATATGGGTTGACAAATCATAATGCACATAGGCGAAGAATGCAGACGTTTATTGATTTCCACATTGAACATGATAAATAGTTGATCTAGTGATATTCGCATTTTTATGAGAGCTGGTTGGCAATAGTTTTAGTCTATTTCACAAAAATAAGACCGATGATTCCATACTGTATGCGAGCATACATATCATTTTAATATTAATAGTTTATACAAATCCAATTGAATTCAATTTTAATTTCATGTAACGTCTATTAGGGGCAACCAACATTATCCTAAAATTAAACAGGCACATGTTTAGACAGATTCATTGAGCCCAAAAGACACCAAACATAAGACGCATAGATGGATACCTTTATTGTCCCCTTCTTCCAAGTGCTTAATCCTATTAATCATGAAATGCCCTAAACCAGGATAGAATAACGCGTTTTATAATCCAAACACACAATACGGCCACGCGCGCTTCAGCTTCAGTAGTCTTCTGTCTTTATACGCCTCGCACGCATAGCCTTCGACACGCGCACAGGTCCTGTTGTACTCAAGGCTCTTCTACTGGGAGATTGGTCAATGAGTGGTGGACGCGACCACCTATATTTAGGAAACAACCTAAGCGGTACTGTGTACTCTTCCTTGGAACATAATAAACGGTTAGAGGTGTCAAATCTGAAGGAGAATGCCGTGAACCATGAAAAGGTAACAGGATGACAGAAGGTGATAATAGCCATTACTATTAATATTATTAGTAGGCCTATTATTATCATTCATTTCTTATTAATCTTATTAGTATGATTATTAATAATAATAATATTTATATTAGTATTATGTAGCATTGTTAGGCTATAACGATCGTTATTACAATTATTGTTATTATTATTATTCATGCTTTTTGTTGTTATTGATATTACTACTATCATAATCATCCGTCGTTTTAATTTTCGTTATTCATTTTAATTATGTGAATAAATTAGGTCATATTGATGTGAAAAGCCATATTGTTTTTACAAGAAATGAGTAGGCCTATAGCCTATCCATCAAAGGATAGACGTATACTTTCACATCAATAGGCCTTAGATATATGCTAGGTAGATCTATAAAAGGAAACGCCGACCCCATGCATATGACTGAATTATATTTCAAGGCTGTTTCAACAATACATTTCAATAAGGAGCGTTAGTCTATTAACTATCTTTTTATAATTATGTTTTACAAAATAGGAAGATTAGGTTATATCCGATAAGTAGGCTTCATTATTTTGTTTGGGTATAAGCTATTTTGTAGAATTAAATTAGATTGACTGATTCACACTGACTCTATTTGCCGTTCTGGCAATTATGCAAACAGCTTTAAATATATGTAAATCTATTAGCCTACTCTATACCTCAAGTTCAGATGTCGAGAGGAAGCATTTCATTTTGTTCCACTTTGATTTCAAATGCGCCAAACTAGGTAGCTAGTGTAATATTTGTCTTATTTTTCTTACTGAGACATGAAGAAGCCAAACAAACCAAAAATAAAAGTGTTCAAGGATAAATACTTTTAAATAGCATATTTCTCAGATAGCCTACTGAAGGCTTATGCAAGGTTTATATAATATTTGTCAGGATGCATTATGCTTTACGGCCTAGCCACAAATATGGGAAGTGCAGACAGAATTTCTTTATTCAAATTGTGGTCTATCTCTTTCTTAATGACTTTAAATAGGCTATTGGAAATTGGCTTGCTACAACAAAACATTAGAGGCATATTGCTATATGTATAAAAGATTGGATAAGCCTATCTGTAGGATTACAAAGTTAATGTTGGCATATCCAAAGTTTAAGACAATTGTACAGATTCAACTAGTGGATTATTAGACTTACCTTGTGCCTTTTCTCCCAACATTTGAATACCTATGAGGTAGGCCAGACGTCGACGATAATAAAACCTTAAATAAGATGCTGCAAAACTTTGGCCACTTTGGATATCCTATAAAATCCGAATATACAAAACAAATACTTAGCCTAAAAACGGATGATTTAGGAAAATGGGGATCTCCACGAATAACTGCAGTCATTTCCAGCTTTGTCTTTGCTCTTTCTTCTTTATCAAATAGCAAAAAAGTTACTAAAGTTCTTATTGGTCATCGACATGTCATGTGACGACTACGGATACGATGATGCGCCCTTTTTTCACGATCCAAGCAAAATAATAACTGAGATGCACACATACAGACACAGTGTATCGTACGGGGCTATCAGTGTCCTAAACCTCATCAGTATCATACATGCCAGAAAATTGACATGTTTCAAACAATCCATATTGTATTGTCTGTCCTTGAGCACTGTGTTTAGCAGTTCAATCAGCTAATGTAATTATGAATGTTTTATTACTGTGAAACTGGAGTTGAATGCAGTTGAATCAGGTCTGAAATAACCACTTCTGTATACAGTATGTTCTGTGTTAATGAGAGTGGTGTGTACAATTAAGTGATAATGCCTGAGAAGCCGGTGTTGGGAGGATATATTGGCATGGCTGTTGGTAGGTCAGAGAGGAAGTCGAGGGCCGGCAAACCATGGAAATAACACTGGCTTCGAGTGCATTATCAGTTTTGTACAACGGGTTACCAACATATCCAAATAATGATGGACATATTTTCATTAAAAACGTTATTTTGATGAATTTATTCATACTATTTATTCATACTATTTTACTATATCTCCACGAGATATAGTGCCAACACAAATTGAAGGTTGCTACCCAAGCGGGCTAGATTCGTTATATCTGTTCGGTTCATTCTATCTGTTCGGCTCTGACACTATTGTTCAGAGGTGCAAGCCAACAACACAGCTAACACAATCACTTCAAACTGAACCTGGAAAGAATGCGAACTAGCTGCACTTCGTTTCGTTTGACCTTTTTCAATTTACATTTCTTGATAAATATCGATAAAAATGATGCCAGTTGATTCATGAGTCTGTCTAGTCCTGACTCTCAACATGTTCATTGCTATGGGACAGCTGGAGATTTTTCACACAATTCTCCTCTGAACAGTTGATGTTGAGATGTGTCTGTTACTTGAACTGTGTGAAGCATTTATTTGGGATGCGATTTCTGAGGCTGGTAACTCTAATTAGCTTATCCTCTGCAGCAGAGGTAACTCTGGGTCTTCCATTCCTGTGTCGGAACTCATGAGAGCCATGAACAAATTTGAATTTTGAAACAATGTTGCAAATGTCGGAGAGACAGATAGCAAAGATTATACACATTTTCCGCAGTTGAAAACTAAATGCTAGTCTAAAAGAAATGTGAGATAATGTCTAGATGCTTTTTATAGTGGAGATCAAGTTTATAAATTGCTTGGCTGCACTGATGAGACAGTGGATTGCGCAGTCAGATGGAACAGATTAAATAAGCATTTTAATGTCATAGATTTAGCCTGGTTGTAACTTGTGGAATATACACCGTCTGGAATGCGGTTTTAAACAATCAGCATTCAGGATTAGACCCACCCGTTGTATAATTAAGCAATAAGGCATGCGGGGGTGTGGTATATGGCCAATAAATCATGGCTAAGGGCTGTTCTTACCCACGGCGCAACGCGGAGTGACTGTAGGTGCCTTATTGCTATTATAAAGTGGTTACAAACATATACCACGGCTTTCAGCCAATCAGCATTCAGGGATCGAACCACCCAGTTTATAATGTGGATTTAGAACATAGGTTCGTTCGGTGAGGGGAGATATTGTATGGAGATGCGATATTCTTAAAGGCCCAGTGCAGTCCAAAATGTAAATTTCCCTTGTTTTATATATATTTCCACACTATGAGGTTACATATCCCTCCCGTTAGGCTCGTCCAATTAGGCCCCTCACTCAGACCACTCCCAGACAGTCCAAGAAAGATTCTTGCTTGAGAAATGTTGGGTTATTTTTACCATTGTAACTGAAGAAAATAACATTACGGTACTTAATTGTTACCCAGAAATGACTTGATATTGAGATAAAACGGCTGTAATGCACCTTTAAGACATTGTGCTCAAGTGCCTGTCTATTTTAATGACATGAAGGTCAAGATCGATTCAACCTCTTATTTGAATGTGTAAAAGCTCATAACGTTTGTGGTGAAACATTGCAGGTCAACAACAGGCATTTGGTTATCTAGTAATTCTAGTTGTATCAATTGGTCTGCATAGCTGGAGAAATACAAAACCCACAAGGTATTTCTTTTGGAATTCCTGTTCATGAATCATGATAAACATTTTCTTCATTCTCCATTCCACCCATTGTTTGCAGGTTGTGGACATGATTATTTTCCTATGAGGTGGTGCAAAGCAGGAGTTTAAACTATTACATTTGAATTACATTATTCACATACAGTTCACCATTGCAAAGACGGAATGAAAAAAACTCTAATTGGTTGTTATTGCACCAGCAGCATTAACTCTAACTGTAATAGGAGCGTTAGCACTATGAGACTAAGGCTAATGAGACATCTATACTCCCTGTTGTATGTATCCTATAGTGCCCTGAACCCACTGCAGTGAAGGATCTTGGTATGGGGCAGTGACCCTTCAAGGTCTCAGTTTATACAAAAACAAGGTCCCTGATTAGGCTATCTACACATCCTATTATTATATCTAAGAGGCAGAAAACAAACGTTGAGCCCATTGTCAGGACAGGGTGAGGAGGAGGAAGAGGGCCTGCAGAGGCAGACACCAGACACTCTTGTCAATGAATCCCAGAAATATGGCCTATCTAATGTTTGTCTCCAGCACTCTTTTGTTTTGCAAGTGTGCTGTGGCTACAGGTCAATGGTACCCCAGCATCAGAAGCGCTCTGTCTCTGTCTCTGTCTCTGTCTCTGAGATATATTAGGACAATAAATAAAGAGCAGGATTGGGGCTTGGATGTTGTTTTGACTTCATCGTTCATATTTTGCTCATTGTGCCCTCTGCAGCTATTTTCTGCTAAAACAGCAGAATCTCTGGGATAAAAAAGTATAGGAAAACAATTGCCTTATAGGTGAAAGTGCATTTATGCTAATCTCTTTTACATGTAATACATATTTTATTTATTTTCTTTTTATTTGACCTTTATTTAACTAGGCAAGTGAGTTAAGAACAAATTCTTATTTTCAATGACGGCCTAGGAACAGCCTTGTTCAGGGGCAGAACGACAGATTTTTACCTTGTCAGCTCTGGGATTCAATCTTGAAACCTTCACAGTTACTAGTCCAACGCTCTAACCACTAGGCTACTTGCCGCCTCTAAAAAAAAAAAAAGAAATATGTCACCAAAAAAAGTAAAAGTATTATTTTCTGTGAACATTTAATTGAAAGCATTCATGATATAATTATGCAATAAAAAATACATGCTGATGGTTCAGACAAGGATGGAATTACAGTAGAATAGACTGACTGGATGTAACATGTAGAATGTCAGTTCATGTATAGCCATCTCACCCAGGTGAAACAACAGTTACAAGTTATTGATTGATTATTGATTGGATCAATTGTGCCTCAAAGAGGAGCTATCTGAACGATACAGAAGAAAGTGTAAGGAGAGTGCTTTCTCAGAAGAAGGTGGAGACTGCATTCGAAGAAGAATATACGTATATGGAGAGACTGCATTTCTACTTGCCAGTAACAAATCACAAAGCAAGCATGAACAATACGATAACCCCTGGCTCAATACATATGTCAGTGTCTTCCGTCTGTCCTTGGGGTAAGGGTACTGCACAAACTAAACCAAACAAAACAATTGGAGGAGGAACAAAGATGGTTAAACTACAATAGCATCTTAAGAAACAAACGTGCAAGGGGTTTCCGCCAGTGTCTTCCTACAAGGTCAAAGATTAAAACCACAAACACTTTACTAAGAACTAGAATTACTTTGGAACTCAAATTTTTTTTTCCCTCAAAGAGTTTCATATATCCATATTAATTACATTTACAACAGACCATGGGGTTTGATGAAATGTGATGGACAAGATGAACATAGGTATCTGTAATATTTTGGAGTTATGCCCTCTGGTGGTCTACTCTATGTATATAGACTACCATCTTGATGCATATAGACTACCAAGGACTACAAAACCAAACACTCTTTCAGTAGTGGTTGAAGCATGGACAGCAGGCCTACTGTGAGCATTGGGGATTGTATTAGTTACTAATTATTATAGGAAGTAAGTAGTAAGTAAGTAGTAAGTAAGTAGTAGTAGTAAGTACAGTGGTGGGAAAAGTATCCAAATGTCATACTTGAGTAAAAGTAAAGATACCTTAATAGAAAATGACTACAGTAAAAGTGAGTCACCCAGTAAAATACTACTTGAGTAAAAGTCTAAAAGTATGTATACTTAAGTATCAAAAGTAAACGTATAAATCATTTCAAATTGCTTATATTAAGCAAACCAGACTGCACAATTTTCTTGATTTTTGAAATTCACAGACTGCCAGGGGCACACTCCAACACTCAGACATAATTAACAAACAAAACATTTGTGCTTAGTGAGTCCACCAGATAAGAGTCAGTGGGGATGACCAGGGATGTTTTCTTGATTAGTGTGTGAATTGTACCATTTTCTGTCCTGCTAAGCATTCAAAATGTAACAATAACTTTTGGGTGTCAAGGAAAATGTATGGAGTAAAAAGTACATTATTTTCATTAGGAATGTTGTGAAGTAAAAGTAAAAGTTGTCAAAAATATAAATAGTAAAGTAAAGTACAGATACCCCCAAAAGCGCCTTAAGTAGTACTTTAAAGTATTTTTACTTAAGCACTTTACACCACTGAGTAAGTAAGTAAGTAATTAGTAAGTAAGTAAGTAGTAATAATAAGGTAGTATGAGATGGTTTTGAATAGTAATTGTGAGAAACCAATAAAGCAATGCAGCCCTTTCAGTATTTGTGCTTAGCCTCATTGATGCTCAGAGCTGGGAGATGCAAGCCAAGGCCTACAGCATAGATGGAGCACCTCAATACATTAACACCATTCCTTGGCCTTGACTTATTACTGAAATTTAACAGCCGTTTCCGTTAGTGCTCTTTTGAGAAGTCAGCTTTGTGTTCAACAACAATAGAAACATGCCCTCACAAGGTCATCCTCAAATGAAACCTTGCACACACTTAAACATATCCCTATATTTTTGTTTGATAATCCATTATAGCAGTCAAAGTAATTTCATGCAGGATCAACTTGGTATGCATCAAAAGGGCCTATACAGTACATTGTTGTAGTACATCTCTCTTCAGAATATTTTTCTGATTTCACTTCAGTCCAAACATTCGCTGTCCTTCACATTTTAACATGTCAGAAATCTTCAGAAACTGCATTTATAAATGTTTGTTCGGCAAAACATTCAGTAATGAGAAAGACATGAGCAACCCAGTTGTCTAGTACAGAGTAGTGTACTATAATAAAAGTTTGAGGTGGATCTGTCAATGTGGACTCTCTGGACAGTACAGCCATGTACAGTACAGATATTACTGTTACTGCCTGGCAAACCTCCTGGAGCTGTCCTTGACCAAAACTCTCCTCTCAAAATTTGGAGACAGATCTAAAAGTCCTCAATCTCTTTTGCCTCCAAATTGTTATAGACGCAAATACAAAACTTTAAACAAATTCTCATTTGTTTTCCCTCAATTTCATTTCCTGGCCCTGAGAATCAGGGTTATATCGCTCAATGTTTGATATGAGAATTTATTAAAATGCTGTTTCCATTTATGAGCATGCTCTAGTGAAGGGAATCAGATTGAAGTGATTAACTGGACAAGCAGATGTTCAAATGTTGGTGTCTGCCAGAAGCCCATTTACATTCAAGGTTACAACAGCCTGGTAGGTATTCATTAGGTAAGATTATAGCATTTATAGGTTATTATCCATTATAAATCTCTGACACCAGACAGAGAATTTGAGGAGACAAGAACAAAATATATATTTAAAATGTATGTATATTTATAAGGCCAAACATATCTTAAACAATATATACAAATTATTTTAATCAATGTTCGATCATTATTTCCTTATAAACTCAACATACATGTCATTTATTCCTGTAGTACATCTTCAAAGGGGCAATCTGGCATTGGTACATCGATTAATTTTTTTTTACCTTTTAAACTTTGAAATTAATTATATACCCAATGATTCTTGAAGAATAGCATATACAGTAAGAACCCAAAATAGAATCTTGTTTTACTTATTGTTTGTAAGCAATATAGCCCCAAAACATGGTTAAAATTATTATTTTAATATCATGGATGGTTAGTCAATGCACTCATTGCTCTGTCTATGAATTCGACAGTGGTTACATTTCTCCAGGCCCAACTTTGTTATTGTTTAAATTGCAGATTGCTCCTTTAACAACCAGAAGATCATTATGGAGATGCAAGGGTCTTTCAGCCTTGACAGTACAGGCCTATCAGTGTCCACTTGGCTTTATTGGCCTGTGTCCTTTCTGCCACGCTCCTGAAGCGTGCTTTCTCCAGGTGTGGTCATCTCCCCCTCTCTCTCCACATCTCCCCACTCTCCTTGGGGGAGCCCTATCATGTTGTTCCCCTTGACCCTGGCGCACTCCAGCCCCGCTGCCTTACGATAACAGTCCCACCATTCCTCACCCTCCGCCAACTGACACACTTTCAGAGGGATCTAACCTTGTTCCCTCACATTTCTCTGATGCCGCCGCCATTTCCCTACAGTCCATGCTACATGCTCCCGAAATGCTCTCTCTCTTTCTCTCTCTTTCTCTCTCTCTCTCAATCTACCTCTTTTTCCTTCTCAATCTCTCTTTTTTTCTCTCTCTCTCTCTCTCTCTCTCTCTCTCTCTCTCTCTCTCTCTCTCTCTCTCTCTCTCTCTCTCTCTCTCTCTTTCTCTTTCTCTCTCTCGATCTCTCTTTCTCTCTCTCGCTCTCGCTCTCTCTTCTATCTATGTCTTTATCCACCCTCTCTAAGGATTTTTCCTACCTCACATTCTCCATCCTACTCTCTCTTCACTTGTATCTCTCTCATTTTGGTGAGGGGGTCAGCCCTAGCCTTGAGATGTCTCCAAAAGTAACGTAAATGGGATCAACCTAAAGCACAGGCAGGTGTCATGGGGCTAGTTCAATTAAACACCAACACCACCACTGCTACCAACAAAGTCATATTACAGTAAAAGTATACATCGTCAAAGCATTGAGCGAACAAAATTAACAAATGATAGTGCAGTTGGAGGAGGAATATGAGCGTGAATCCCAAAGGCTTGTTATGATGAAACCCCTTGGCAAGACAAGTAAAGATGTGTCATTTCCTCTCGGTTGTCTTTACGTTAATCAAAGCAGCAATCCTCCCCTAAGTCTGTGGTACTGTGCTCTTCTATCTCAGCTCCAACTCTGTGTTTATCAAACCTCTGGCTCTTATCATAGAGATAGGATATTGGACTTTTAGTTCTGATAAGAGAACCTGGCTCAGAGGGTGGCAATTTCTAAAGGGCTGCTCCCGCTATGGTGGGCCAACCAAAACCTAACGCTGCCAGGGCCTGCAATTAAGATCTCTCAACCCTCTCCTGACTGGGAGCTGCACAACACATACTATAACCATATTTGGTTCTGAATATTTTGGTCTTGACAATGTTAATGATTTTGTGACTTTTATAGTGTTATCATAATGTATTGAATTGTGTATACTGATTTTTTCATGGTATGGCCCATTTCTCTATTGTGAGTGTTGCAAATAGTGGTATTGAAAGGAGTTGCTATTATGTTAGGTATACACTATCATATTCAACACAATCCATGCACAGGATACATTTTCCCCTTCATATCCTTTGTTATCCCTGCATGATACGTCTCCATTGAAAGGGACTCCACACCTCCAGCCTTGAGTGGGCCTGAGAGTGGAGGTCAGTCAGTGAAGGAGGGGATCCTGTCAGGGGAGAGAAGAGGGGCTGCTGTTAGAACAGCCTGTCAAAATCCCCTCGCCTCGCTCAGCCTTGAGCAGATAAGTAGGCCCTCCTTTGCCAATGGGACCACTCCTGGGCCGGATCACAGACATGATGCAAGCAGCAGCTCCACTGATAACCATCAATCAATCTCCAGATAACCTAAACAGGACAATGTCACTGGCGATCGTGTGTTTGGCCTCGATCTCCTCCTCTTCTCTGACTATATTAAGGACGACATTGAGATTCATTGCTTAACATTTCAATATGCATTGCAGTTCCCTTCAGCTTTAGCATTCAGGTTCTACCAAAGATGCAGTATACTGTGGTCCCGTCCCTGGTCCTGCGTTTTAGTTACACCCTAAATGTAGATGATCATAATTCATGTCTAGATACAGATCTATCTCTCTCTAATGCAGGAACGGTTTGTTTTTGTGTGTGTGTGTGTGTGTGTGTGTGTGTGTGTGTGTGTGTGTGTGTGTGTGTGTGTGTGTGTGAATGATAGGCTTTCTCAGTCTGCAAAACAAATTAGGCTGGATGGGTCAGGGACACACAGATTAGGACAATCCAAAATCTGCTGACTGGCTTCAAATGACAGAGAGAGAGTGTGTCCCTTAAACCCTAGATGTACATGTCTTGGTAAGCTTAATACTATCAGATAAAATGATCAGAAAGCAACGGTTATTTTTTGTATAGCAAATAAGCATCAAACAAAAGGGAAGCATAGAGACTCTTCACACGGGTCACTATCTGTTAAATGATGCTAGACATGACAACAATTGCACAGTTGCATAACGTTCACATTTATTTGGTTTCAAGTCCTAACATATTCTAAACATGCGTTTAACACATATGGATCACATTTGTCACAGGTAGTTCAAGTAAGAAAAGCAGAGGAGAGAGGTTTTTCAAAATATTTAAAGGGATACTTCGGGATTTTGGCAATGAAACCCTTTATCTACTTCCCCAGAGTCAGATGAACTTGTGGATACCATTTTTATGTCTCTGTGTGCAATTTGAAGGAAGTTGCTAACTAGCGTTAGCACAACTTCTAACTAGCATTAGGGAAAGGGGGATACCTAGTCAGTTTTACAACTGAATGCCTTCAACTGAAATGGGTCTTCCGCATTTAACCCAACCCCTCTGAATCAGCATAATGACTGGAAATCTACGGTAACAGCTAGCATGCTAGTTGTTGCCATTGACTTCCATTCATTGAGCTAACGGTACTTAGCATTGGCTCGCGAAACTACCTCTAACTTCCCTCATACTGGATGCAGAGACATAAAAATGGTGTCCACGATTTCATCTGACTCTGGGGATCCCTTAAAGTATCCCTTTAAGGAGAAAACAAACAAACATGGCAGATAAACATTTTATGCATTTCATCTGTGTATCCAGTGGTGCAGATTCAATGGAAATACTTTAAGACGTTGTTCCCTGAGATAAGTTATGATTTTATCTGCTCTAGTTGCCCCACTGTGGGCTCCTTAATAAGGAGCTTCAACGAATGAATTGTAATAACACTGAATAAGCTTGTAATAACACTGTTATAACAGAAAACCATTCACCATTCATTGTTGAGATGAGTGAGGAAAAGCATGTTAACAGGATATGGCCAAAGTTACATTCTAATGAATAATCACTCACAAGCAGCATTCTAAATATCAAACATGATACTGATCACTTAACCCTTTTAAAGTCTTTACACTTCGCCTTTACATTGTTTGGTACACACCATCTTGAAAACTATATAAATATAGTGAATGAACACAATACATTGATTGGAATATCATACTGGGTTATATGTTGCTATATAAACTGTACAAAGAAACACTGATTCACCAGTAAAATGGGAAGTATTGATAAAACGACCGCAGAAAAGTGAACAAATGGTAACCGCCTATGGCATGTGATTACATACAGTATGCCGAGATTCCCATTTTGTATGGTAATCAGGTGTGTTAATGATTGGTAATGTACGGTCATGAGGTGGTAGATAAGTCATCAGTCTGATCCGTTTTCATTGATCACTTTGTGTGACGTTATAAACTACATGATCGATCACAGAAAAACGTTGTCTGAGTAAATGTAAACTGTCAAGGTGGTCAAACTGACTCCCATCCACCAAGGGTGAGGCTGCAGTTTGTCCTGAGGTACCACGGGAAAACATATGAGGAAACGTTTACATGCAAAATAGGTAAGAGTGAGGTAACTGGATGAAATAAAAGACACAAAATAACAGAACATTGGTGCAATGAAACCAATAAATATGATTTAAAAAAAACATTACCTGTGTGAAAGTAAGCAACGTGACGACACACAAAAAGAGGTAGTTTCAGTATAGAAATTGCAAATTACATATCCATTATCTGTAAAAACACATTCCAGAAAATAATAAGAATGGTGATGAGTTTGTATTACAATTTGTTTCAAAACATGAGAGGTGTTGGTAGCAAGGTCGCAACGTGACATTTGATTTTAAAAGAGACTACGAGGACGAATCTGCCACTTAGAGTCCCTATATTCATGTATGATGGCCAGAGTGACACTGTATGGCGGCAGCAGCACTGGGCTAGGATCTCAAACACATGTACCCTAAAAAGTTCTGATCCCTGAGTTTAGGAGTGTCATATGCACTGAGCCCCCCCAGACCAGTGGCTGGCTGTTCCCCACCATGACTTCTGGCACACCTCAGTGTTCTCTGCTTTGATCACAGATGGTCAACTGAAATCTGTAACATGTTTTTGGTAATAGTTAAAGTGATCAATCCATAAACACTTTTGAATTTTAATATCAAATACCATAAACACTATATTCTTTTGGAACTTAAATTACAGCAGAGACAAGGGAATGAGTTGACAGAATCACATTCAACATCCATCAGAAAGAATTGTAATGTCAATGTAAACAAACACTGTATAGCCTCAAAACATGGTTCAAACTAGAATTGATGTCATGGATGGTCAGTCCTTGCATCCATAGCTCTATCTATGAATTTGAGAGTGGTTACATTTCTCCAGGCCCATCCCTCAGCTTTTTACCAAAACTAAGGTGGGGTGACCACTTTGTTATTGTTCTAATTAAGGATTCTAGCTTTAACAATAACATTGAAAATGTATAAAAACAAAACATGGAAAGGTGGCTACTTGAAAACTACTGAAACAAAGAACACCCCATTGGTGAAAGTATTCAAAGGGTGGTTCAGGGCATAAGATAGTACAGTGTTAAAGGAACATTCCACCCAGAGACGCATCATATGGGGATGATTTCGGGTTTGAAAGTTACATATCTTGAAAATGTATTGCTGACAAGCAAAACATTTTGGGACTATGTCAACAATGGACAAATGAAACAAACACCAAAATATCGTTTTTTGGGGTGGAGTTTTCCTTTAAGGCAGGTAGTAGTGTTAAGGCTGAGATAGACAAACTAGGCTGGACATACAGTAGTGACGAAGGGAGAGAGTAAGCCTACCTGATAGTTGAGGTTATTTTGAGCATGCTCCGTTTGGAAAGGGGACATCTCTGGCATTTCTGCCCTGTCTCAGATCACCTTCAGACAAATCAGCTCAACACTGAACTGGGAGCACTGGTTCACCAGTTGTTTTGAATCTGTTCTAACCCAATCTGTTCTAACCCAATCTGTTCTAACCCAATCTGTTCTAACCCAATCTGTTCTAAACCAATCTGTTCTATAACAATTTGTTCTAAACCAATCTGTTCTAAAACAACCTGTTCTAAACCAATCTGTTCTAAACCAATCTGTTCTAACCCAATCTGTTCTAACCCAATCTGTTCTAAACCAATCTGTTCTAAACCAATCTGTTCTATAACAATTTGTTCTAAACCAATCTGTTCTAAAACAACCTGTTCTAAACCAATCTGTTCTAAACCAATCTGTTCTAAACCAATCTGTTCTAAACCAATCTGCTCTAAAACAATCTGTTCTAAAACAATCTGTTCTAAACCAATTTGTTCTAAAACAATCTGTTCTAAACCAATCTGTTCTAAACCAATCTGTTCTAAACCAATCTGTTCTAAAACAATCTGTTCTAAAACATGCCCTTAAAACCAACACATTCACTTTCATAAAACAGGAAAATATTTGAAAAAGAAAACACTTTCTAAAAAGGACCTACAATGTCCTGAATCCTACAACTACGAATCCTACAAGTACATCAGCATTGTGATCACTGAATAACTCCTGAATGCAATACATAACACTCACTTTACCCTGTTTAAATACAGGTCCACAGGGACCTGAGAGAGAGGAGCATGCAGGGTGGGGACTTTGCCAAGGTCATGGTCAAAGAATGTCTCCTGCCTCACCACAGCACGCATAAAAGAGAGTCGTTTTAAGGACTGCATTGCCCCAAATGTTCAAACAATGGTTACTATGAAACAGCTAAAACTTGAATGATCAAAAAAGACACTTCAAGTGGCCGAAATTATCATCTCATACGTAGAAAATAAAGAACCTATTTCTCTGTATGTTTCTTTTTTTAAACAATGTGCATATCTGTCTCAAATGATGTGCAAGCCCGGAAGTAACCTCTAGTCCTTCCAGATTAATAGACAAGCCCCTAATGTCTCTTCCATCTCTCCTCTCTTACAGCCAAAAATTAGTCACTTGAGCATTCCGAACCCAACGCTGTCTAAAGATGTAGTAGTAAAAATGAGCAGGCCAGCATTTCCTTCTAGCCTATCTGTGCGGACTGGACCACCAACCCAAATGAGCATGTGCAGAGGCTAAGGATTGGGCAAGGGAGTACCAGTGGAGGACTAAAAGTTGTATGTCTGGAGCAACAGTTGGGTGCTACAGGGACTAGGAGGGAAGACAGTGGGGCCTTTGTCTGTGGTGTCTCAGCGTTAGGGGTTAGGATGGGAACCAGCTACACTGTGTGTCTGTCTGTCAGCAGAAGGTCTCCCCTCCAGCTCCGACGCACATTGATTCATTTCTTATTCTGGTCCTTCATTGATAAGAAATCATTACATTGAGCTATCGGCTCATCACCCATCTATGGGCGCTGCTTGAAAAAGCTTTGCATAACACTTTGGTCAACAACAACAATCAATACAGCTAATAGCAAACTTCCCCTACCCCTGCAATTCAATTTGTTCCGCAGTCTATGATTGTAGAAAATACCCGTATGCTCGTTTTCTACGAAGATCCCACAATCCAGCTAAATGTCACCTCACTGAAAGTCTAGGAATGTTCAAACTGACCAGCTCATCCCTTACAGGATGTCTGTCTGTGCGTTCTGTAAGAGAGAGTGTGTGTAACACAGTATAGAAAAATACTACAAGAAGGGGGACAATACACCAGTAGTGAACATTCATTTGTTGATTGCAGGGGTGAACGTTTTTTTATCTTTGGTTCAATATACAGCAATGCCTTCGGTCAATTTCGTGGTAAAGGCCTACTTATCAATCTATGATTCAGGAGTGTAAAGCATTCACAGGGATTGGATTAGACTGGGCAACTCTTCATTTCAAAACAGCGAGAAAAAGGTACCTGAAAATAGAAACAACATCTTCCTGAGGTAGTCTCAAAACACTCATCTATATCCGGCCCCATCCGAATAAAATAAATGTTTAAAATCTAGTTCTAACAATGGCAACACCGACACATTGAGCAATCGGATACACACTTGTAAACTCCAAAGACCAATGCATCAATGTGCATTTAGTTTGTACAGAAGCATGTGCACAGTATAAATCAGCATACATTCAGCTCTGTCGTGTAATAAATATATAGAGAAAAAAAAGTTTTATAAAACTAGCTGCTTGTCACATTCACAGGAAGGTGGACCAGTCCCTTGCCCTGCCCCATAGGCCAGCTCTGAGTTAAGGGGTGGTCCTAGAGCCAGCAGGCCGGGGCTCAGTTCCCAGGGGAGGTACCCGTAGAAGTCAGACAGGGGGAACTTCCTGTCCTGTAGCTGATTAGGCTGGATTTGCAGGAGTGCAAGACTGCTTTGAACAAAAGGGGGAGCTGTTCCAGGGGAACATTCACCAGCTTGCCTGGAAAAAAACATGTTTCACAGGGTGTGAGTACAGAACAATTATCCTATCGCCTACCTTGTTATGGACCTTTATATTATTTCATAATACACCGCCCGCCATGCCAATCCCCGATAGATGCCCCAACTTACCTGCCATGAAGCGGATCTCTGGCAGACACATCATGATCTCAGGGAAGCGTTTGGGCTGGTGAGGGTACTTGTACTCAGTGTAGTCCTGACACACATACCAGTAGCGCTTGTTAAGCTGCTCCAACTGGGAGACGTTAGTCAGACCCCGGATATCTGCACGACAGACAGGGACACATTGAGGAGAGGACCTTAGCTACTGTTCATGTATGTGTGACGTTTGCATCCTTTTTATTCAATAAAGTAGCAGAGCAGTTTAGAAAATTCCTGAAGGAACAGTGCTGTGTCTGACTGTGTGTGTGTGTTACCTTGGTTCAAGAAGTTGATGGCTTTCATGCAGGCGTACTCCTCGTTGCTGACCTTCAACTGGTGGAACTTGCGGAACAGATAGATCAACCTCTCCATCACCTCCATGCCATTCTCACTGAACCTGGAGAGGACACATACAAAAACATGGTGAGATTGTGAAATGTGATACGCACGCCCGCTCACACGCGAACAACTCCAAAATCAACAAGACTACTAGCTCTCGTACATGCAGCTACAGAAGTGGAAAATAACAAAGAAATAACAAAGTTAAGGGAGAGTAGATTTATGATAGTTGATTCAATCATGACCGTACTAAGAAGATGAGCAGTAGGGGTGGGTGGGGGGGGCTGATCCACTACAAGTGATTAAGGACATTCATATCGCTGACTAAAGACTTCCTTTAGCTTTAAAGAAGGATCATGTACTTAAACATGGCAAACTGAACAACTGTACTCATCAATCTCTATACCCGTCTCTACAGCTCCCCTTAAATCTTGATCTCTTTAGTACATGTGCCTACACACCGCTTAGCACTGCCTTAGTAAATCAGACACCTTCTCCTTGAATGTGCAAACTGCAGGCAAATGGACCATTGCAACACAACCCAGCCGTAAATCCAATAGAAAATTAGGAACAAGTGTGCCAAAAGGTCTGATAATTCTGGTCTGATTTACACACAACCAAGCCCCCACAGTATTATGGTCAGTCTGGGACAGAGGGACAGACCTGTATTTCATTATGGCCCAGACAGTGCTAGCCACAGTCCTGAGGAGTCGTCCACTTCACAGGACAGTTCACTGGCACACTTCCAAAACCAATATACCCCGATGTAATGGTCGAAAATATTGCAGCCTTTAGAGATAGTGAACTCACAGAGTGGAACGGTGGTCTCTGTAGGAGACTGTTGTTGCAGAAGGAAACACAACTCATATTTTGACATCATCCCTTCTCTTTAGAGCCATGTTCAGCCACCACACCTCCCCAAAATACTACAATAACATTAGTCTAGGTAAGCAAACACTATTGCCTTCTAACGTCTGATGCATGAATGCCAACACAAAAGGAGAATTAGATTTACATTTTTTAAATGTAACCTTTATTTAACTAGCAAGTTAGTTAAGAAGAAATTCTTATTTACAATGACGGCCTGCACCGGCCAAACCCAAAAGACACTGGGCCAATTGTGCGCCGCCCTATGGGACTCCCAATCACGGCTGGTTGTGATACAGCCAGGAATCGAACCAGGGTGTCTGTAGTGACGCCTCAAGCACTGAGACTAAATGGTCTCTTTCCATACAATGATTCCAAAATAAACCTAGTATCATTGTTTAACCCTGCCTGTGATCCCACTGTCGGGCAATACTCACCCCTGCATCTCATCCTCAGAGGGTGTGTACTTGGCGGTGACGTCGGCCAGGTCTCCAAAGATCTGCGCACTGTAGATGGTGAGGCAGGAGAGCAGAATGAGCTCCTGCCAGGTGGAGCTGAGCAGACAGGTGTAGTCCTCGATGGACAGCTCGCAGAAGAACGGCAGCTTCTTGATCCACGAGATCTGATGAAACAGCAGCTCGTCAGCCAGACGACACAGCAGCGCAAACAACTCCACCTGAGTCACCTTGTACCTGACACACATAACAGGGAGACAGAGAGACGCGGATGTGAATATCAACAGGGATCATAACAGCATAGTGTTCATATTATTGTATTGGGCCAGAAGTTGTAGCTGACCTGGTCACATGGTTGAAAAACTCATATTGTAAAACACATTTCCAATTAGATGTCTGCTGGAATTGGTATGTCAGAAACATGCCACGTTTTGAGTGCTCAGCAGATATTTCCGGTTAAGCAGGCCTACTCACCCATCCTCTATCAGCATGGGGGTGGCCAGTGGAGCCAGGTCCTCTGCAGCCACTAGCTGCAGCACCAGGGGGTGTGACTGGGGGTAGAGGCTGCGGGGCTGGGGGGCCAGCAGGCCTGACTGGGCATGGTAGCTGAAGAGGTGAGGTAGCAGCTGGTAGGGGGTGTTCATGGGGGTGTTGATGTACTTGTCCCTGAGAGCAGCCGTGTAGCCGCCATTCATTTCTACAGAGCGACTGGACAGAGAAAACACAATGGTCAAACACACTAACACCTCAGACATTATGGAAAACACAGTAGAACTGTCACTGCCGCAAGATACTTCACTCACAATAGTCGTTCAATTACATACTGTAAACTCTAAATGCCAGAATTTGTTAAGTGTGCTCATGTTGTTGAGGTTTGATTTGATAAATAACTATTTCTGTGCATCTCTAACCTAATCAGAGTACATGGCTGATATAGATAAGTTGATGTTTATACAGAGAGAAATTCAAATAGCCACCACACTACATAGACTATATTTGGCCTTGCTGCTTGTAGATAGACACTATGCATGTCTCCATAGCAAGAACAGCAGATACTGGTATGAATTAATTCTACAGATATCATTGCTAAGTCTGAATAGATTGCATTCAGGCATTCTTCTAGTGGCAAACACCTTACTAGCTTGGCAATGAGATGTCAGGGGCAGTTCATTATTTCATAAATGGACAAACTGCTGACAATGGCTACGATGCTCCCTAATGTAGAGGAGTTGCTAACTCACTTGGATGACAGAGTGGATGCGGGTGATGGCTGGTTGCCCTCGGATGCACCGTTGCTAGGGGAACTGTGGTCACTACTGTCACCATTGTTGCTCCAGGTGTGCTCCGGGAGACTGGCTTCCTCCTTAAACTCCTGTCCCGACATGATCCGCTCAATCTCCTCATCTGTGATCTGTGACACAGAAACACACAGAGAGAGAGAGAGAGAGAGAGAGAGAGAGAGAGAGAGAGAGAGAGAGAGAGAGAGAGAGAGAGAGAGAGAGTATGTAAAGAGTCATGGCATTGGCAAGCCCCTCAACTATTATAATTCATTCCCCTGGGTACTAATATTACCACATTGTTTTCAGGCATCTGAATGGATTAACATAGCACTGTTGTCCAGGGTATAATTATCCTAGGACAACTTGTTCCATAGAGGCACAAGGACACACCATGCACATGCGCACGCACGCACCCACGCACGCACCCACGCACACAAGGGTCGTTCCACCTCAAAACAACACAAGAAAGAGGATTTCAACACCCACCATCTCAAATTGTTCTGAATTAGTTTTTGTTGTTAGAAACAGATAAGTATTCCTGCACCATTATATTGTTGACATATAACTTGATCTCTAAGATGATAAGCTAATTGATTGCAGCCAAATTGGCCATTTTAATATATATGATTCATATATTTAATAACTATAGTACCTAATATCTGATTTGGACCAAGCTTTTTTCTAACAATGAGTTAGACATGAGGAATCCAAAGAAAGAAATTGTCAAAAGCCCCCCATACCCCACCCCAACAATGAGTATATAGTATCAGTTCCCTATGTTTGACTAGTAGTATGGAGCTGCGGCTCGGAGTATTGTTTCTTCATCAAACCCAATAACTTCAATGACTAATTTCTCTGAACAGGAGAACATTTTTTTATTTTGTCAAATTCATTGAGAATACATTTACATAGGATGAAACAATACTCAGAGCCTCAGCTCCATACTAGTTGTCAAACATAGGGAACTGATACTGTATACTTATTTTGGGAGTGGGATTGATGTGGGGTATGGGGGGGTCCAAATCGGATGTTAGGTACTATGATTATTGAATATTATATGAATCCTATAAATTAAAATAGCCAATTTGTGTGCAATCAATTAGCTTAATTTCTAAGAGATCTAATTATATTTAAACAAAATAATGCTTCCCGAATGCTTATCTTATCTGTTTCTAACTACAGACACAATTTCAGAACAATCTGAGGTGGGTGTCATGGCTTGCTGAAATGACATGGAACGACCCACATCTTAGCTATGCCAAAACTATATTTGAAAAGCATGGCTAATCCTTCATCTAATGTTAATGATAGATTATTAAATTTTTTTAACCCCTAATTTTCAATCTTCTCTCATTGCTTCAACGGGCTCCGTAGAGGTGAAAGTGGAATTATGCATCCTCTGAAACATGACCCGCCTAACTACGCTCCTTGTCATCCGCCAGCTTAACCCGGAAGCCAGGCGCACCAATGTGTCGGAGGAAACATTGTTCAACTGGCGACTGGGGTCAGCCCGATACAAGGAGTCGCTAGAGCGCGATGAGCCAAGTAAAGCCCCGCCCGGCCAAACCCTCCCCTAACCCGGACGATGCTGGGCCAATTGTGCGCCGTCCTATGGGACTCCCAGCCATGGCCGGTTGTGGTCACAGCCCGGGAATGAACCCGGGTCTGTAGTAACGCCTCTAGACCGTTGCGCCACTCGGGAGGAGGTAATGACATAGATTGAATTGAACACTGTAAATAATGGCTGGTGCTGCAAGCAATTGGGGATGCTGATTTGCCCAATTACCTTGTTTAAAGCCAGCTAATGAAATTATAAGAATGTGAGCATGAAATCACTGTCAATGATGAGTTCAATTCCATTTATATTAATCACAGTTCAGGGCAATGGGTTAGAAATTACCAGCATTTTTACATAACAATTCTTAGTAAACAATTTAAATTTAAATCGAAATAAAATAATTCAGAACAGTTCTGAAATATCAAAGTCACTGTGGGAAACGATATGTAATTAGCTGTAGTAGAGTGCACAGTGAATATTTACCTGGACAGGCCCAATGCTTTTGTTTCTCCCTCCTGGCATGCCATCTTCCCTGATTGCTGGAAAACACACAGAACAGCCATAAGCACCACAATAAGAGAAACAAACTGTATGGTTTTTAAAAATACTATGTTTGGGTTTCAAGACATAAAAAACACTAAAGTACAGTACAATTCCTAGAGGGGTTGTGATAGCAACATTGGTACTATGGCTCTACCTGGTGGCTGCTATGATTGTGCCACAGCAGATCATCAGTAAAGAGTAGAGCAAAATGTGAAACTTCACCTACACAGTCAATCCAGCAGAGAGCACTAGCTACATAACAACAGAGCTGAGTGGGCTAGTTGCGAGCTGACAAGAGGGTGGGGTCGTCACTTGTTAACACTGCCATAAAGTCACCCCCATTTATACAATTTATCTTCTTAAAATCACGTTAAACCTTAGCATTAACCCTAACCACACAGCTAATCTTATGCCTAACCTTAAATTATATTTTTTGGGTTTTCATACATTTTTTACGATATATAGCCAATTTTGACTTTGTGGCTGTGCTATCTAATGGAAACGCCCATGGAGCTTTTCCAATGAAATCTGTGGTTCTAGAACAATCTACTATGGTTCTAGTACAGTAAATTCAGGTCAGAATTCTAGGCCTCTGCATACGTGGCTCTCATCTGCTCGTCACTCTTGCCTCTTTGGTCTCTTACCTTTGCGGTTCATTCCCATCTGTAGACACTTGAGCAGGCGGCAGTATTGGCAGCGGTTGCGCTGCTTGCGCGACATCTCGCAGTTCTTGTCGCGGCTGCAGCGGTACACGCGCTTGTTGCAGATGCTGCGCTTGAAGAAGCCCTTGCAGCCCTCGCAGGAGATGATGCCATAGTGCAGGCCTGTGGCGCGGTCTCCACAGATAAGGCAAACACGTGGGTCAGCTGCAACATCTGACAGAAGAGACAGAATGACTTGTTAGAGCAGAAGACAGAAAACTGACAGACACCTGCCACATATCACAACATTCAAGTGCATCAATGACAAATTGGACATAATAAGGAGAAATATCTACGGAGAAAATGCAGCATGATCAAAATTGTTCTCAGATCTGAAAAGAAACCCATTGCCATAAGTCCTCACCAAGCATATGTATCCTACAGCTCTAACCATCGCAGTGTAACTTAGGATAGCCAACCAGTGTAACCAGCTGGATGTTAGGAGGAAGAATGGGCAGGGAGGGCAGACATCTTGAATGTTTTATTCAGTAGGTCTGAGCAGAGAAAGGACAAGGCTAAACGACACACGCTGGGCTGCCTGGCGATTTGTTTACAGGTTCTCCTTTCCCTTAGACACAGTCGCAGCGTCATTTCAACTCTTCAGTGTGACTATAGTCTAACACCACTCGGTGAAACCTGACTAGATTCACTCCCCTTTTCATAGATATAGAGTACATTGAAACGCAAGCCCACATAAGGTCTAAATCTCTCACTGTGAGCATAACACGCTGGTGTGACAAGGTAATTTATATTTGTTTCAATATATCAGACCAACTAACAGTTAATGATTCTCCAACTGCACAGGCGGCCAGTGGCACCTTCATTGGGGATGATGGGCTCATAGTAATGGAACAAATGGAATGTTATCGAACACATCAAACACATGGTTTCCATATGTTTGATACCATTCCATCCACCCAATTCCAGCCATTATTATGAGCCGTCTTCCCCTCAGCAGCCTCCAGTGTCCAGCTGGAAGGTTCATATCACAGCTATCTTCTTTAGAAGACAAACACAGTGCAGACCAGAGCCTTTACATTTTAGCCTTAACCTTGTTTCCTAAAAGGGTATATTGTGCAGCTTTTCTGCTGAGAGTTTCAAATGTGAAATGTTGTTAAGACCAAGTGAGGGCAGTAACTTGGAACACATGTTGGGGGATATTTGGGGGCTTGGGTAGAGGCGAGGGAAGGGCTGCCTTTGAGGAAGTAGTGGAACAGGATGTTCCAAATGAAGCACATTCAAAAATAGTTGGTTAAATTACACAGTGCTCTGAGTTTAAGGTTAGCCAGCATATTAACAACATGTGGTGGCCACGAGAGACCCAGATGTGAAAACAGAATAAAGTTCAAAACACCTAGCTTACTACAGTAGCCCTTATCCCCAAATACCAATACCACTGATGCTAAATAGCTTTTGGCTTTACATTCATCTCTATAGAGTGACATTTCCGGCTTTCATGTGTCTGTGTGTGCATTCGTTCCATTGGGTGTGCGCGTTGGAGTTTGGATCATAGAGAGATGTACTTAAAGCTAGAATCCTTAATGGAAACAATAACAAAGTGTTCTCTCCTGTTTTGCTAAAAAGCTAAGGGATTGGGCTGGAGAAATGTAACCACTAGAGCTATGGACGCAAGGACTGACCCCATACATGATCCCAAATGTATAGTTTTAACCATGTTTTGAGGCTATACAGTTTACATTTATGTTGATTACAAACATTGTTTTACTCCAGTCTTGTATTTTGGGTTCTGATGGGGTACGACACTTGAACTAAGTGCATAAGGTGTGTTACTTTTTTCTTATTCTTTTTTACTTTAGTCTATTTGGTAAATCTTTTTTTAACTCTTCTTGAACTGCACTGTTGGTTAAGGACTTGTAAGTAAGCAGTATTCAGCGCATGTGACAAATAAAGTTTGATTTGATTAGATTAAGGTATTTATAGTTTACATTCTTCAAGAATCAATGGGTCATTCACTTATACATCCAAAAAGAGATGAAGCAACTAAGGATTTAAATTGAAGAATTTACAATCCTCTGTGAACTCCTGACATTCTTAGTTACTTTACTAATCACCACAGAAACGGCACAATCTGCAGACCAGCACACTTTGAGGACACCAAACTTTAAAAAGCTGTTTAAAATCTTAGCTGGCATAATCCCCATCTACCTCTAGGTTAGATAATAAAACACTATGCAGGCAGAGAATGAATTAGACCGAAAACCTATTTTCCCTACTCTTAGTGCTACCCTATCGATCAACCCCCCGTCCACCAACACACAAACACACCCCTCAACCCCCGCACCATCCCCCCCCCTCATAAAAGCTCTGAACAGATGGGTTGACGCCATGGTTACAGTGAATAGCCCAGCGAAGCAACGGCTGCCAGAAGAAGAGATAAACACAGAACAAACTTACTGGCTTAGGTCCTAATTATGATATCAGTTAACAAGGCAGCCCATCCCAGTTTCTGTTGGTCAATCAGCAATTACATGACGTTTGTTGTCCCCGCTTTACCATCATTCATTACTAAGTATAATAAAAATTATAAATATAAGTCCGTTAAGAACAAATTCTTATTTACAATGATGGCCTACCCCAGCCAAACCCGGACGACGCTGGGCCAATTGTGCGCTGCCCTATGGGACTCCCAATCACGGCCGGATGTGATACAGCCTGGTCTCGAACCAGTGACGCCTCTTGCACTGAGATTATTGGCCACATACACATGTTTAGCAGATGTTATTGCGGGTGTAGCGAAATGCTTGTGTTTCTAGCTCCAACAGTGCAGTAATATCTAACAAGTAACATATAACAATTTCACAACAATACACACACATTTAAAGTAAAGGAATGGAATTAAGAATATATAAATACTTGACAGTAATGTCGGAGCGGCATAGACTAAAATACAGAATAGAATACAGTATATACATATGAAATGAGTAATGCAAAATATGCAAACATTAACGTAGGGAGTGTGCTTCAAACAGAACTCCCAAAATAAAGTACCATGAACTGGTTCATCCTGAAAACAGGTGACCACTACTGGGAAAATATAAACGGTGAAATTATCAAAGTGAAGGTTTACAGATCAACATGGGAGACTGCATTAGGAGATTTCGTAAAGACACAGAAAGAAACATCCAGAACCCTGGTTTTATGTGTTTCTATGTGTTTGATGCCATTCCATCCACTCCCTTCCAGCCATTATTATGAGCTGTCCTCCCCTTAACAGCCTCCTGTGATGCGCTCCCATAGTTAGTGAGCGCACTAAATGCAGACGGAACTGCTTTCACTGGATTCTACCAACAGTAAATAATGAGGCCTGGGTTGTTGGTCCCATAACCCAGTCCTGAAGGAGTCTGGTGAGAACTCAGCTATAGTGGGCCTGGTTAATGCTACCTTCTCCTGAACCCATAAATTAACCCTAGCTGCTCTGAGGTAAGTCTCTTACTGACGGCTTTTGGTCAACCAGTAATTCACATAGCCATGAACTTTCCCCTCATACAGGCATGGACTAACCCAGATATAAGAGGGAGACATGGGTGCAGTGATCTACAGCAACAAGGTCATCAAACCCATGCCAACCCATACTGTGCAAAGGCTTCCTTTGCCTTACACATTTACTATCCTCAGTGCTTGACTTGGGCTACTGCTTGAGCTCCTGTTCCTCTCATAGAATATTAGCTCAAATGTATTGTGGAGCTCCTGCACCTAAATATAAACAGTACAGGCCCCCAAAATGAGTCCCGGAACCTAATTCAGTCCAAATCAAGTACTGATTATCATGAACGTATAAGCAAATAAAATGGCAGATAGCAACTTTTAGACCTCAGGTACTGTCCACAAGGGTACACTTGTGGACAGATTAAACACTAAACTACTACTACTACTACTGAGTGGTTACCTCACCTTCTTTATAACTTAAATATAGCTGCAAACGAATCAGACATAATCCTGTCAAAGAGATAAGTGAGGTCCTATATGTCCATCCCTGCTCTAAGTATACTAGAAGCAGCAGTGTGCTTTCAGAGCCCAGGGTAAGGTTCCTGTTACTAGAAGGAGCAGAGTGGGCTTTCAGAGCCCAGGATAAGGTTCCTGTTACTAGAAGGAGCAGAGTGGGCTTTCAGAGCCCAGGATAAGGTTCCTGTTACTAGAAGGAGCAGAGTGGGCTTTCAGAGCCCAGGGTAAGGTTCCTCTTACTAGAGGCAATTAGCTAGAGCAGGGGAAATGTAAAAGAGGATAAAGCCTTTCCCAGATCTACTGAATGGTGAATGGAAGACCTCTAAATCCCAATGGGATTACCTATGAGGTTTAAATTCTGTCTCCTCGGGAGGCTCTTCTGGGGTTGTCATACTGTACACACACAAAAGGCTCACTCGGGTCCCGCCAACAGATTCAAACGTAATCCTTAGTGAACACACCACCAGGCTGAGGACAACGAGGAGCTCTTACTCAAAACAAATGTGTTGGAAGTTTGTAATAGATTATTTTTGGACCCTAACACCTATTTTTGGTCTTCCATAAGGAACACTCATGTAACGAGGGTCTTTCACACTGCCGTACAGTTAACAACGTAATAGAGAAACGTCCTGCCAGAAGTAACTCCAGAGTGCAGTAACAAATACGTAAGCATCATCAGAATGCTTTCACACACTACTCCATATTGCAGCACGTAAGAACTTGATGTCCTATAATACTCTATTATAATGATTCCATATAAAGTGACTTTAGCCTGATTTAAGTGGGCTCTTGGAGCACAATGAGGACAAAGCTTGATGCTGAAGGAAGGGCGGAGGTATCAGTGAAGATTCACCTTAAGGTCTAAATCAAAAGCCTTTCAGTCATTAAGCCCCTGTTCTGTGTGTAATAGAATAACACCTCTACTAAGTCTGCCAGAAAAGAGGACAGGACCCACATACTTTCCCCCTTTATTTTAACTCTGAGAGCTCTCTTCATTCTCTTTCTCAAAATGGCCACCTAAAAGGTGCTCCTCCCTCTGCATTGTCTTGCATATGTTATAGATCGCCCAAAACCCTGCTTTGTTTTGCTATTTTACTTCAAACACACGCTGTGAGCACATGTGAGAGATTTTACTGCCTTAAAGCATGTCCAAGATCACAGGTTTACACCACGGCTCTCCAACCCTGGAGAACTAACCTCCTGTAGGTTTTCAATTCAACCCCAGTTTTAACTGACCTGATTAACCAGCTAATTAATAGTGGCGGTCTAGGGCACTGCATCCCAGGGCTTGAGGCATCACTACAAACACCCTGGTTCTATTCCAGGCTGTATCACAACCAGACGTGATTGGGGGACCCATAGGGCGGCACACAATTGGCCCAACGTCGTACGGGTTTGGCCAGTATAGGCCGTCAGTGTAAATAAGAATTTGATCTTAACTGACTTGCCTAAAAAAATAAAGGTTAAATAAAAAATATATATAATTTAAAAGCACTCCAGGAACAAGATGGAAGAGCCCTGCTTTACACTATGGATCCTCTCCTCCTCAGTAAAAACAGCCGCATGCTTCCCAACTGAAATGGTTCGGGATTGTTCGTGCATATATTATGACAACATTTTGTGATGTTTTTGTTCGTTTTGGAGTTCGGTTAGGGTTCTGTCGACTCTTTGGGCACACAAAATAAATTCTCAAGGGCCAGCCGAAGTTCTGAAGGCGAAGTCTACGCCCCTTCGTCTATGATTGGTCAACTGTAGGGTTGATGCGATTCAGCTCGAAACTCAGTGTTCTCCAGAGTCTCTGACAACGAGTGGTGGTAGTTCCAGGTAAGGCCAGGTTTATTGAGATGGACACCTGTGAATGAGAGGTAACAAGAGAATGTCATATATATAAATTTGGTCAACAAAAACACCATACTATTTTCCAGGAACCATGTTCCAAAAGCTTTGATAAAATTGCACTTCTCATATAGAGGTGCATACATATATGCAGTAACAAGGGAAATTAGAAACAGAAAAAGTTTAATTAATTCATACCTGAATAAGGGCACATGAGGTTCTCATGTAGGGGGAAAGCTGCATCTCCCAGGAAAACATGAAGACATGACGTTGTGGTACCTGACAGGACAGCTGGCGGTGGTAAATCGAGGGTCTTCTGCAGCAGTTTGGACCCAAAATAACTCTCTTGAAACACTCCACCATAGCTCTCAGGGCGTATGCCCCTATATCAACCATTGTGAACCAGTAGAGGACATATTCTCTGTCTCCGGATCTCGCCTATTATGTGTTGCTAGGTAGATCAGATCTAGTAGATCCCTGGCAAATCACACACATCCAATCAACTGTCTCTCTGTACACTATTTTATTCAACTCTTCCTTGTTTGGGTGTGTCATCACTTCCTTGTTTGGCCGAAGAAGGCTATTACCAGCTCATCGCCCTCTACTGTCCCGGGGTAATATTTCTGCTTTCCCCATTTTTTTTTTCATTTTTGAAGCAAACGTATTTTTCGTGAGCATGCGAACCCACTCGTCCGGTTCGACTAGCCGACTTCGTCTAGCCGACAGCCGAACTGAAGAATGGTGACGCCTTGAGCCATTTGTCTGTTTTATTTTAGCACATGTGGTAATTCAAAGAAGGCATCAAAACCATATATTTAATTGAGCATCCCATGTGAAATGCCTGACTTCCTTCAATAAGAAAAACACAATGATCGTTAGTTTCCTTCATTCACACCAGCAGAGGCTTATTTGCCAAATCTGTCACCCTCTCTTTCAAGTGCATGGCCACCATATAATCACCAACACTTGATCTCAATGTGTCACATCAAGCTCTGGCTCCACCTCACACACCACTCCCTGTATGGCAGTCAGTGGTCCAGTCCATCAGACTGGTACTGTCCTGGTTCTGGTCACTTCCCCTCCCCTAGCTCCTCATGGATCATGTGATGAGGGTGATAAATCCAAAGTGACGGGACATGTGGGAGAGTTGTAAAGTCAAGCCTTTGCTTCATCTTGAACTCCACCCTCTCTCTCTCTACAGTCTGGATCCTGTGACTGCCGCCTCTCCCTCCGCCCCTCCCTCTTCCACCTCACCACAAGGCCTGCTGAAGGGTATTTCACTCAGCGGTTTTGTCTTGTGTTTCCATCACAATCATCCCCAGCTGAAAGGCAGCGGGGGTTGAAGGGATCTGCTGTACTTTTCCACTATTAATTCCCCTCCTACCTCCCTCCCTCCCTTCCCTCCTTCTTTATATCTCTCTCTACTCCATACTCACTCCCTTATGGGAGGAAAGGGTGCATCATTTCTCCTAATCAAGGACAGTGACGACTCTCTCGGCCGCTCTTTCTATCCCTCTCAAATCAAATCAGTCACATACACATATTTAGCAGATGTTATTGCAGGTGTAGTGAAATGCTTGTGTTCCTAGTTCCAACAGTGCAGTAGTATCTAACAATTCACAACAATACACAAATCTAAAAGTAAAAGAATGGAATGAAGACATTTTTAAATATTAGGACGAGCAATGTCGGAGTGGCATTGACTTAAATAATGTAGGAAAGAAACATTGAACAGGATGTGGCTCGGGTGGTTGATGTCCTTGATCTTTTTGGCCTTCCTGTGACACCGGGTGCTGTAGGTGTCCTGAAGGGCAGGCAGTGTGTCCCCCGGTGATGCGTTGGGCAGCGCACCATCCTCTGGAGAGCCCTGCGGTTGCAGGCGGTGCAGTTGCCATAGCAGGCGGTGATACAGCCCGACAGGATGCTCTCAATTGTGCATCTGTAGAAGTTTGTGAAGGTCTTAGGGGCCAAGCCAAATTTCTTCAGCCTCCTGAGGTTGAAGAGGCGCTGTTGCGAGTTCTTCACCACACTGTCTGTGTGGGTGGACCATTACAGATTATCAGAGATGTGTACACCGAGGAACTTGCGGTCCTGTTGATGTGGATAGGGGCGTGCTCCCTCTTTTGTTTCCTGAAGTCTATGATGAGCTCCTTTGTTTTGTTGACGTTGAGGGAGAGTTTACTTTCATGGCACCACTCTGCCAGGGCCCTCACCTCCTCCCTGTAGGCTGTCTCGTCATTGTTGGTAATCAGGCCTACTACTGTTGTGTTGTCTGCAAACTTTATGATTGAGTTGGAGACGTGCATGGCCACACATTCATGGGTGAACAGGGAGTACAGGAGGGGGCTGAGCACACACTCTTGTAGGGCCCCTGTGTTGAGGATCAGCGAAGTTGAGGTGTTGTTTCCTACCTTCACCACCTGGGGGCGGACCATCAGGAAGTCCAGGACCCAGTTGCACAGGGCGGGGTTCAGACCCAGGGCCCTGAGCTTAATGAGGTTGGAGGGTACTATGGTGTTGAAGGCTGAGCTATAATCAATGAACAGCATTCTGACATAGGTCTTTCTCTTGCCCAGGTGGGATAGGGAAGTGTGCAGTTGGTCTAGGGTGTCAGGTAAGGTAGAGGTGATATGATCCTTAACTAGCCACTCAAACATTTCATGATGACATAAGTGAATTCTACAGGGGAAATAGTTATTTAGTTCAGTTACCTTTGCTTTCTTGGGTACAGGAACAATGGTGGACATCTTGAAGCAAGTTGGGACAGCAGACTGGGATAGGGAGAGATTGAATATGTCCGTAAACACTCCAGACAGCTTGTCTGCGCATGCTCTGAGGACGCGGCTAGGGATGCCATCTGGGCCGTCAGCCTGGCGAGGGTTAACACGCTTAAATGTCTTACTCACGTCGGCCATAGAGAACGAGAGCCCACAGTCCTGGCACAGTGTTATCCTCAAAGCGGGCAAAGAAGGTTTTTAGCTTGTCCGGGAGCAAGACGTCAGTGTCCGCGACGTGGCTGGTTTTCCCTTTGTAATCCGTGATTGTCTGTAGACCCTGCCACATATGTCTCGTGTCTGAGCCGTTGAATTGCGACTCCACTTTGTCTCTGTATTGACGTTTTGCCTGTTTGATTGCCTTACGGACCGCAAGTTCCTCGGCGTACACATCTCTGTTTGTATTCAATCTTATTCCCAGTCACCTTGCCACGGTTGAGTTTCTGTATGTTATCACAATCACACCATGAGTAGTTAATCATGAAACATACACCACCACCTTTCTTCTTCCCCAGAGAGTTCTTTATTCCTGTCTGCGCGATGAACTGAGAACCCAGCTGGCTGTATGGACGGTGACAGTATATCCCGAGAGAGCTGATTCCGTGAAACAGTCCTTGATGTCTCTCTGGAAGGAGGTCTTCGCCCTGAGCTTGTCTACATTAGCGAGTTATATACTTGGAAGCGGTGGATGGTGTGCACGCCTCCTGAGTCGGACTAGAAGTCCACTCCGAATACCTCTTCTCCACCAGCGGTGAGATAGTAGGAAGATAGAACCAATATGGGCCAGAGATACACCTTTCCAACAGTCAGCCACCATGCTGTTTGGTCTCTCTCTGTCTCCATAGTGTTATGTTAATATTTTTACTTCTATGCAGTTGTAGATTTGGCTCATAGTCATGTCAATGGTGCCCTGTTGACATCGCATACTGGATAACATTTAACCCCTCTCACACAGTACTGTCTAAGGGCGGAGGGCTGAGATCTTACCAGGGAGTACAGCCTGAGTCATTAGCATTGGGTAATTAGACTCCAGCCAGATACCATGTTAATTATATGCTAATTAATACTGTATTAGTCACCAGTTTGTTAGATATTTCAGAGATTCCATTAAACGGAATGTTTTTTCTGATTTCCATTATCCAGCTCATTCCAAAACATTTATTAAGTCCACAAATGAATCAGTAACAGCATGAATGGTAATGCTGTCTTGAATTCTCTTTTTTCCTAAACAGCAACAAGTCTTGAGACAACAGATAGAAACAGAGCTCACTATGTTTTCTCCTGTCAACTTCCACATACTGCCCTAACACAAACACGTTTGAGCGGGCCATTGATTTCCTAAAGGTACATTTGAAGGTCTTTGATCTCATTATTGGAATGTAATCAATATTCATTGACGTGTTTGGCTATTTCTCTGCATCATAGCTCCTTGGGTTCTCAGCAAAGGCAACAGTTACAAATCGTTACCTAAAATGCATCAAGAAAAGGCCACTCATCACAATCTTAAAATTCAACATGACCATTGACACAAATCTAATTGATTCTCTTCACAGAATGGGGCACACTATGTCAGTGATTACATATTTACTATAGTGTTCAATAAAAGTCCAAATGTAACGTTTCAACCAACAGGTGACAAACGTAGGACATTTTGCATGTTTAAATACTATTTATTTGTTGTCAAACATTAGTGTGCTGGCAGAAGTCCAGTGCAGCAGTTTGACAGTGTGCTTGTTAATGTGGAGCCTAAACAGTCAGCACAACCCGATATGAACCACATGGTGGTATTTAACAACACAGGCGCTTGTAACACTGGGCCATATAAACCCCCTCTTTAATAAAAGTCTGTTTTCCCCAGCAATCCTCAGTATGACTTGAGGCTTGCTAGAGGCAGCATAACCAGGCTAACAGGTTCAGCAGGCTAACTCCCCACTCCCACCTATTCCTGTGTCCAGACTCTTCCTGTATTGGGAAATACACACTATAATGCAATCAAGCACTTTATATTATTTCTATGTGTGCGTGTGTGTGTGTGTGTGTAGGGGTTGAAATAAGATTTCAAAAATCAATAAAGTTATCAGGTCAAACTAGGTTCTTTGTTCATAAGGGGTATCAGATGGTGTTTGTGTTAGATTTAAAGTGCGTATGCATCGGGGGATGGGTACTGGCAGTTTAAATAACACTTCCCTTGGAGACAAAAGTCTGAGATATGGTGGACTTGATGGTTTGGTTTGTCTGGATCAGAACTCACATAAAGGTTTGAATGGAATGATCGAAAAGGCCCTAGACGGCCGTAATAAGAGGCTTTGGCATTAGCTATATTTAGCCTGCATTACAGATGCCACGATTCCTGACCTCCCCCACTCTTATTGATCTTCACACACACAGCATCTATCCCCCTACCCCCCTCATCCACACACACACGCACACACACACCCCCCACCCAGAATTTGTAAGAAAAGGGACTTCCTGGCAAGTCCAGAGTGACGTGGTGTGTTGAGAGACAGGAAAGGCATCAGCGGGCTACTTTACATTATAAAAGACTGATTGGATTTAACCCTCCTTCAGCTGCAGAAGAAACACAACCTCTAACGCTGACTGGATAGGATTAGCATGGGGGGAGGGAGCAGATACAGTAACCCCTCCCTTCCCAGAAAATACAACACTTAAAGCTGCAATATGTAACTTTTGGGGCGACCCGACCAAACTCACATAGAAATATTAGTTATTAGTCTGTCATTCTAATTGAAAGCAAGTCTAAAAAGCCGTAGATCTGTTCTATGTGCGCTCTTTCTATGCTTCCCGTTTTTAAATTTAGTTTTTGCATCATTTAATTTTGGTTTGGTGCACCAGCTTCAAACAGCTTACAATACAATATTTTTGGTTATGGAAAATATATTTCACAGCGGTTTACATGGTACAATTATTCTCTATACTATACTTGCTTGTTTGGTCACATAAAATGAAATTAGGGGAACTATTCAAATTCTTACAACCAGGAAATGGCTGAGTGATTTCTGCATAGTGCATCTTTAAGAGACAATAGGAAACATGCAATGTTCCCAGAGAATTCATAAAGGGAACAATTCAGATGAAGCTTGCTGATAGTTAAACCCCTAGACTAATGATTACAATGACTATCACATAGTAAAGAAAAAAGTATGAAAATGTGCTCACTATTGTAAATTGCTCTGGATGAGTGTCTGCTAGATTACTAAAATGTAGAACCATCATCAAACAAATAATGCCCAGCAAATAGCTCTTGATCTGGTTGTCCATTCAACATGGTGTCTCTAGAACAATGCCTGGTGGTAACAAGTCATATACTACTCATGAAGAAATATTACTGATTCCACATTGAATTTTTTTTCCATACCAACAAAAAAACCTCACTGTGTCCTAACAAACACTACATTGATTTGTAACTCTAAACTGGGAAAGAGAAATGTGACATAATCCTATTGACTGAGAACATTGCAGAGGTCTGAGTCATCTAAGGACATGATAGTTACACTAAAGGTATTTGTATCAACATAAAAGATTATAAAAACTCCAATAGTCAGTGAGAGGCAGTACATTAGCTACTTATTATACCCTGACATGAAGTGAAATAAAGTGGAACTGTGTTAGGTTTGGGAAGGTAGTCAAAGCTGGCTAACCCAGGGGGTTAAAACTGCCCAGTGAAGCAATCCTAACCTCTCCTCTATCACATAAACAATGCTGACTGGGGACAAAACCTTTTCCAGATGGGCCACAGACACAGACCACAGATCAATACATATGTAACTTCACTCAGCAGGACACAACACAATCAACTATACATACCAATACTCTACTACACTCAAATTAACACACATAATGAAATATATTGAAATACTCTGAAAAGACGTTGAACAATATTGTACAATATTGTATTCACTAATTCATTGATTATTCAGCAAAATACAAAACCATATTTGCAATAACAAATATATCACATTGGCAAGTACAGCTGCAACAAAAGTAACAAACTGGTCAAAATATAATTACGTAATGGGTTTGTAACCAGTCCTTTTTACCAAGAAGAAAATAGAAAACAAAGAAAATAATTTGACAAAACCATTGTCTAAATTTCATTTAACAAAAAAACATTCTGTTCATTCTATTTTTCTCAATATCATGTTGTTTGAAATAAAGCTTTTATATCCTCAGTGGAACAACAGCATAATTAATTGATTTATTATTTTTTCAACTCAAGAATCATCCTCATCTATTGCTAAACATATGAAATGAAAACAGTGCTTAGCCAAAATGCTAGTGAATCTGGCGATGGTAAAAAAAGGAAACCAAAATGATTCGCACCAACTAAATGCTAGTCTGTTCTCTCATTTATACATGCATATTTAGGGTTGCATAAAGTATGAGCCATAAAGGCAATAGACCCAACCCCTTTCACTCTCCCATCCTCCCTTACCTTCCCATGTATCCATTTCATGCTTCTCCCAGTTTGCCAGGACGCCATTCAAGCACAGATTCCGCTAAAAAAAAGCCACAGGGCATGGGAGCCTTGGCCTCATGACGCTTCTCTCTCTCTTGTTCTCCCTCTTGCTCTCTCTCTCTCTCTCTCTCTGACATACAACCTCCTCCCTCCACAGCCTGTCCTCTCTCTGAGCATAGCCTTCTAAGCCAGCACCACTGGCCACTTTACTGCCTGGTCACATGACCACAGAGTTCAAGCCATGGGGTCACGGCTTGGCTTGAGGTCCAATGACAACTAGGGGTTATCTGAGTGGAACTGATAGTACTATTTTCTCTGGTGTTGAACAATGCTTTCCCTGCCCAAATTAGCCTCCCCTCTCTCTGCCTCTGGCACTTTTCACAGAGGACCAAAGTGCACGTTCAAGCATAAACAGGTTCAAGCTGACAACATACACTGACAGTAACTAATTGAGTCATTTTGTCAATAGAAAACAAATAGAGTTAACCAATGTGTCAGTGCTAGGTAACAAACCAGGAACAGTGCAAAGGGAAAAAAACAAAGCCTCTAGATATGGGTTAAAAAGTACAAGATAAGATATTAATGATATGTATCTGTTCCTGCAGGCATATGTTTCAGTCCACAATAATGATCCAACATTTCATGTCACAAATATACCCCACAAAATTAACCCACAGAGCAACATCACAACATTCAGCCACTCATACAGTTCCCCAATGAATTGCTTGGTATAGTGTACTCCTATAACTAGTTCTTAGTGAATTCTTTGGTCATGCCTTACCATCCACTGGGTTTTCCTCCTTCATTCCCTCCAGTGTCCTCTCTAAGAAGCCATGCTATGAAGGGTCCAGTCCTGAACCAGTGGACCACGTACTCTAGTGCTATCCTGCTACCCTGTACCCTGCTACCCTAATGATTCTCTACCCATTACCCTTCTCTCCTAGGGTCACCCTGGTCCTGTCCGGTCAGGTCTCAGCCCACCCTCCTGAGCTCCACCCTGCTAATGCTGCAGCCACTTGTTCACTCTCCCACAGCCCCACACAGCCCCACAGTCACACAGCCCACCCCCCATGCCAATGCTAATGACCTACCTAAGTAAGTCACACATAAGAGGCTTTTCACATTCAAATGCCATGGAGGAGAGGGAGAAACCAAGAGAGAGTTCTGCAATAGTGAAGGTGTAAACTTAGCAGTAGGAAGCATGAACAGTATAACTGACCTATCAGCTAACATATCACATTTATATTCAAGTAGAAAACCTAAGAAAACTAATAACAATGAGAAATGCTTTGATGAGGAATGCAAAAACATAAAAAATAAATTGAGAAACATATTCAACCAAAAACACAGAGACCCAGAAAATATTGGCTTACGCCTTCACTATGTGGAAACACTAAAACAGTACAGAAATGCACTAAGAAAAAATAAGCAATAGCATGACAGAAAACAGCTCAATGTGATTGAAGAATCCATAGAATAAATCACTTCTGGGAAAATTAGAACACACTAAACAAACAACAACATGAAGAGCTACCTATCCAAAATGGAGATGTATGGATAAACTACTTCTCAAACCTTTTTGGCCATATAACAAAGAACCAAGAATAAAAACATATACATGATAATATACAAAACTTAAAGAGTCAGTTATTAAAGACTACCAGAATCCATTGGAATCTCCAATTACATTGGATGAGCTACAGGACAAAATACAAACCCTCCAACCCAAAAAGGCCTGCGGTGTTGACAGAATACTAAACAAAATGATACAGACCACAATTTCAAATTGGCTATTCTTAAACTATTCAACATTATCCTCAGTTCTGGAATCTTCCACATATACACCCTGCACACCCATATTGACAAACAAACAAGCCAAAACCAAAACAAAGTCATGCTTTGTTGATTTCAAAAAAAGCTTTTGACTCAATTTGGCATGAGGGTCTGCTATACAAATATCACAATGTGCAATCACAGCAGCAAGATTTGTGGCCCATTCCCATGAGAAAAGATCAACTGGTTGAGCACAAACAACACTGTAAATACCACCAATACTTATCTGTTTATTTATCTTCCCCCACTATTCCTACCACAATTATTTGCATATTGCTTAAACACTGTACATAGCTGATAATACAACACTTGAAATGTTTTTATATTTTTGAAAAATCTTTTTACTGTTCATTTCTAAATGTTTTTTGTTGTTGTTAAATTTGTTTGTTTACTTCACTTGCTTTGACAATGTTAACACGTTTTCCATTACAATAAAGCCTCTTTGAATTGATTTAAGACACAGAGAGAGCGAGATAGAGGTGTTACAGGCTTTGGTTTTTCCATTTATATTTTGGAGGTTGGACATTAGCACGTTAGCACGTTGGGTGCAACGATTGGTGTCAACTTGTTAGTCAGTATGTGTTACACCTGCGCTGGCTTGTCATCTCATTAGTCAGAAGGTGTTTCACCTATTTAAGAGCGGCTGGCCCAGTGCTCCAGTTGGCTTTAACACCTTTAGTTGGCGTTTTCTATTTTGATTTGTAAAAAACAGTCCTTTATCTGATCTTCCCGGTTTTCATTTTGCTCCACTTTTTAGTATGTTGACTGACTTTAAATTTGGTGTTGATTTTAGTTTGTTTGCCTCATTTTGGGTACATTTGTGGGCGCTCATGGTGGGTGTATTTTAGGGCCCAGATATTTGAGTGTTCAAAATATACTTTTGTGGTAGAGTTTCTTTCACTGACATCCACCCAAAGGGGTTACAAGATTGCTGGAATCAATTGCATAAACACACAGGCTAATACAATTTAAAAAATCCATTGACTAAGTTGGAAGAATTTGTGGACACCCCCATTAATGTTTTTCAGAACCCCTCCTAGAATCCCAATAGTTTCATTTTGATTGTTGTTACTTACTCTTTGTTAGTTCCCCCATCTGTTTGAGCGACAATTTTTGGTTTCTCGCTGGGGAACATAACAGTAGTAGTAGTAGCAGTAGTAGTAGTATGTCGTCGTATCAGTCAGTATCAAGAACTTACTTGAATCATCTACCCTGGGCTCTTTCTAAAATTCCGACCCAACGTTCGGGCTACGCAAGTGAAAATGCCGGCGTTACAGAGGCAAGAGAGGGGGGGATCCTGGCGAAGGCAAAACTGGCCACCTCTTCCCTCCATTCTATTGGCTAACGTACAGTCACTTGATAATAAGATGGATGACCTCCGAACGCGGATTTGCTACCAATGGGCCTCTCGAAACTGCAATATTCTATGCTTTTCTGAAACATGGCTCTCGAACAAGATACCCATGGCTATCAACCTCGATGAAGTCTCCATTCACCATGCGGACAGGACAGTGGAGTCAGGGAAATCCAGAGGGGGAGGAGTTTGCCTTTTCATCAACAACAACTGCTGTGCTGACTCGAGCGCGGTGGAAGTGTCATTGTTCACCCGTCTTGGAATACCTGATGGTCAAATTCCGACCCTTCTCCCTCCCGAGGGAGTTTTCATCTGTTATCGTGACTGTTGTATACATTCCGCATCAGGACAAGAAAAATAACAAGCTGGCATTAGGAAATGAATCGGCGCTGTCTCCACAGTGAAGATTCGCTGCTTCCCCAATCAAAAGCTCTTGATTAACAAAGGTTGGCGCTAAACTAAAGCACAGGGCAACCACACTCAGGGCTATCAGAGACAACCCTGAGGCTACGGCTGAGGACAGGAACAAGTACAAGAAGTCCCACTATGACCTCTGCAGAGTCATCAAATGAGCAAAAGGATGCAACTGGATCCTGGACTTCATGACGGGCCGAGCCCGGGTGGTGAGGGTAAGCAAACATCACCTCCGCCACGCTGGCCCTCAACACGGGTGTGCTTAGTCTCCTCTTTATCTCAACGTCAGTAAGACCAAGGAGTTGATCATCAACTACAGAAAATGGGAGGGTGAGCACGCGGAGTGGATCGAAAACTTCAAGTTCCTCAGTGTCCAACATCACTAAGGACTTAAAATGGTCCACACACCCACAGTCACGAAGAAGGGCGTAACAGCACCTCTTCCCCCTCAGGAGGTTGAAAAGCTTTGGACTGTTCTGTTCTGTTCTCTCTGCTTCCACATGGTAAGCGGTACCGGTGCATCAATTATGTCACCAACAGGCTCCTGAACAGCTTCTATCCCCAAGCCATAAGTCTGCTAAATAGCTAACAAAATGGCTACACGGACTATCTGAGTTGACCCTTGTATTTTATTTTATGTTTATGCACACTCACAGGGCTCTTCACGCACACAAACACTCAGTTCATCACTTGCTCACACACATAATATGCACATACATTGACACTCTCTACTAGAGGTCGACCGATTATGATTTCTCAACGCCGATACCGATTATTAGTATTATTTTATATATATATATATTTTTTGATATATATTTGTAATAATGACAATTACAACAATACTGAATGAATACTTATTTTAGCTTAATATAATACATAAATAAAAACTATTTAGTCTCAAATAAATAATGAAACATGTTCAATTTGGTTTAAATAATGCAAAAACACAGTGTTGGAGAAGAAAGTAAAAGTGCAATATGTGCCGTGTAAAAAAGCTACCGTTTAAGTTCCTTGCTCAGAACATGAGAACATATGAAAGCTGGTGGTTCCTTTTAACATAAGTCTTCAATATTCCCAGTTAAGAAGTTTTAGGTTGTAGTTATTATAGGACTATTTCTCTCTATACCATTTGTATTTCATATACCTTTGACTATTGGATGTTCTTATAGGCACTATGCCAGCCTAATCTCGGGAGTTGATAGGCTTGAAGTCATAAACAGCGCAATGATTGAAGCACAGCGAAGAGCTGCTGGCAAACGCAGGAAAGTGCTGTTTGAATGAATGTATACGAGCCTGCTGCTGCCTAGACTTAATTATAATATAATAAACACACAGAAATACGAGCCTTAGGTCATTAATATAGTAAAATCCAGAAACTATCATTTAGAAAACAAAACGTTTATTCTGTCAGTGAAATACGGAACAGTTCCGTATTTTATCGAACAGGCGGCAACCCTAAGTCTAAATATTGCTGTTACATTGCATATCCTTCAATGTTATGTCATAATTATGTAAAATTCTGGCAAATTAATTCCGGTCTTTGTTAGGAAGAAATGGTCTTCACACAATTCCCAACGATCCAGGCAGCCCAAACGGCTGCATATACCCTGACACGACATGCACAGAACGCAAGTGAAGTGACACAATTTCCCTAGTTAAAATAAATTCATGTTAGCAGACAATATTAACTAAATATGCAGGTTTAAAAAAAACATACTTGTGTATTGATTTTAAGAAAGGCATTGATGTCTATGGTTAGGTACATTGGTGCAACGACAGTGCTTTTTCACGAATACGCTTGTTAAATCATCTCCCGTTTGGCGAAGTAGGCTGTGATTCGATGATAAATTAACAGGCACACATTGATTATATGCAACGCAGGACAAGCTAGATAAACTAGTAATATCATCAACCATGTGTAGTTAAGTAGTGATTATGTGAAGATTGTTCGTTTTTTACAAGATAAGTTTAATGCTAGCTAGCAACTTACCTTGGCTCCTTGCACTCGAGTAACAGGTGGTCAGCCTGCCACGCAGTCTCCTCGTGGAGTCCAATGTAATTGGCCATAATCGGCGTCCAAAAATGACGATTACCGATTGTTATGAAAACTTGAAATTGGCCCTACTTAATCGGCCATGCCGATTAATGGGTTGACCTCTAGACTCTACACACAAGCACACCCACTCACATACAATCATCATATACGCTGCTGCTACTCGGTTCATCATATATCTTGATTCCTAGTCACCTTACCCCTATACATATCTATCTCTATCACTCCAATTGTTATACTTGAATAAAAATATAGATACCTTAATAGAAAGTTACTCAAGTAAAAGTGAGCCAGTAAAATACCACTTGAGTAAAAGTCAAAGTATTTGGTTTTAAATATACTTAAGTATCAAAAGTAAATGTAATTGCTAAAATACACTTAAGTATCAAAAGTAAAAGTATAAATCACTTAAAATTCCTTATATTAAGCATAGCAGACAGAACCATTTTCTTGTTTTTAAAATGTACGGATAAACAGGGGCACACTAACACTCTGAGATTATTTACAAAAGATGCATTTGTGCTTAGTGAGTCCGCCAAGCCAGAGGCTGTAGGGATGAGTTCTCTTGATAAGTGTGTGAATTTGACTATTGTCCTGTCCTGCTAAGCACTCAAAATGTAACGAGTACTTTTGGTTGTCAGGGAAAATGTATGGAGTAAAAAGTACAATATTCTCTTCAGGAATGTAGTGAAGTAAAAGTAAAAGTTGTCAAAAATATAAAGTACAGATACCCCAAAAAACGATTTAAGTAGTACTTTAATGTATTCTTACTTAAGTACTTTACACCACTGGTAATATAGCAGATTGCTGATCCCTCGACAGACCTGCTCTAGTAGCGTAATAGCCAAAGACAAGTCTCGCCGTCTCCAAGATTACTTTACAGTAATACCCTAAAGAGTCTCACGCCATATGTCACTGTGTCAAGGTTACTCCACAGGGACTTTACTGTGTATTAAATCTATGGTTTATATGCACTAATCACAACTGCTATTCAGTAAAATGTTGGTTGTTTGTGTTATTGCACTTTGATTTCATATGATAGAAATACGGAGATTGTTAGTCATGCCGTCAATGCACCATTCTACACTTTAATGGGATTTACTTGGCACAGGCAGATGCCATACATACTGGATGTTTTTGGCAAATCTGTACTTCTGAAGGAAATGTCCTCTGTTTACATGTTTTGAAGGGCATAACCTCAGTTTGTCAATGCTAATAGGAAACCAAGCCTGATGATGATGATGAGTGGGGAGCTCGGCCATGGGAACTGGCCATATGTCACCCTTGACCTTAGTACCTTCATCCCCCCACGCACACGGCGAAGATGAACAGCATAATCAACCATTTTGCCTTTAACTTTGAAGTCACAGGAGACGGCGGGGATAATGTTGCCTGCAATTTACTTGGCTAGTTATTAGGGCAATGTGGAGAGGCATTATGACTGTTCTACAACAGGCCCAGGTCAGGTCAAGTAGAGGCTATCTCTACATGTCTCATGGATGTCCCAGGCCTTGTTTATGGCTTCTGTTCCCTGCATCGTTGGTAATCTAAATCCCAAACAGCCCTGCTTTATCTGGTTAAACAATGAGGGAGGTTATATATGTGGCTCACTGTCTGCTCTTGCACAACAGGCTGAGCACACAGAGAGAGAACACTGGCTGGGGGACTTCAGCGGTTTCTGTCACATAACATCAGTTGAATTCCAGTTGACTACTTGTGTATTTTTTAAAAATTATTTCTTAAAAACTATTAAAATGTTTGAGGGAATGTTCACAACTTTATCTAAGAAGATGAATAGAAATAACCATAAGAAATATATGAGAAGTGTATTCATTAGGGGTGATACCACTAAACAAAGGCCAGGACACAACAATAGTGATAATGTAAAGTTGTTCTCTGAAATGTTAATTTAATCAAATGTCAATTGGAAAGAGCTTATTGTTCGTTTTTTTTGCATTTCCCTAAACAGAGTAACAAAGGGTAGTATTTAGTTTGTTTCTCCACCCTCCCCTCCCCTCCCCATCCCCCTCCCTGTTTGGCCAAGCATACTGCCAAATTCCTTTTGAGTTGGGAGGCAATGACTATCCTGTATAACAGGAATAGACATACCACTTTTTCTTTCACAATAACCCATACATCTACACATAAACCACAAACACCCAATATAAAATAAACCACATTCATATGGAGAAGACTATAGATTCTGTATCACACAAACTCACAGCCCACTGTAATAGAGCAAGTTGACACAACCAATGAGACACAACCCACTCTACACCGCAAACACATATACAGTTAATCTCTCGCTTTTAAAATACACAACAAATACATTCTTTCTCTAAGCAGTGCCATACAGCATAATAGTGATATAAATTGTGAGTCAGTAAGATAGATAGTGAAGGATAGGGGTGTGACATGAGCTCGCCTTAATGAGGGCTGACCTCACTCTCCAACAGGCTCCGGGGTCACGTCCACCCCCAAAGATTAGTTTCCAATTTTAACGTTGCATGCACAAGTACAGTAAAATGCCTTTCTTGCAAGCTCTAAACCCAACAATGCAGTTATCAATATATATATTTTTTTTTTACATAAGGTAGAACAAAAACACGATAAATAAAAATAAGAAATAAGAAGAACACAAGAAAGTAAGAAGCTATATACAGGGTCAGTTCCAATACCATATTTACAATGTGCATGACAGAGGTAGATACACCACATGACCAAAAGTATGTGGACACCTGCTCATCGAATATCTCATTCCAAAATCATGGACATTAATATGGAGTTGGTCCTCCCATTGCTTCTATAAAAGCCTCCACTCTTCTGGGAAGGCTTTCCACTAGATGTTGGAACATTGCTGCAAGGAATTGCTTCCATTCAGGCACAAGAGCGTTAATGAGGTCGGGAACTGATGTTGGGCGATTAGGCCTGGCACACAGTCGGCCATTTTACATGATGTGGATAATGAGGAACTTGAAGCTCTCGACCCGCTCCACTGCAGCCCCGTCGATGTGGATGGGGGTGTGCTCGCCCCCCAATTTCATGTAGTCCAAAATCAGCTCGTTGGTCTTACTGACGTTGAGGGAGAGGTTGTTGTCCCGCCATCACACTGCCAGGTCACTGACCTGTCTCATCATGGCAGGTGATCAGGCCTACCACTGTTGTTTCGTCAGCAAACTTGATGATGGTGTTAGATTCGTGCGTGGCCCGCAGTCATGGGTGAACAGGTAGTACAGATAAACCCTCCCCCAGTGTGGAGGGTCAGTGTGGCGGAGGTGATGTTGCCTACCCTCACTACCTGGGGTCAGCTCGTCAGGAAGTTCACGATCCAGTTGCAGAGGGAGGTGTTCAGTCCCAGGGTCCTGTGCTTAGTGATGAGCTTGGAGGGCACTATGATGTTGAACGCTGAGCTATAGTCTATGAACAACATTTTTCACATTGTATTCCTCTTATCCAGGTTGGAGGGCAGTGTGGAGTGCAATTGAGATTGCTTTTTCTATGGATCTGTGGGGCGGTATGCAAATTGGAGTGGTCTAGGGTGTCTGGGATGATAGAGTTGATGTTGATGTGTGCCATAACCAGCCTCTCAAAGCACTTCATGATTACAGATGTGAGTGCTACAGGGCGGTAGTCATTGTGGCATGAAGCCTTAGAATTATTGGGAACAGGAATGATGGTGGTCATCTTAAAACATGTGGGGATTACAGACTGGGACAAGGAGAGGTTGAAAATGACTGCCAGCTGACTGCCAGGTGACCTGCGCATACTCTGAAAACGCTCCCTGGAATTCCATCCGGTCTCACAGCCTTGCGAGTGTTGACCTGATTAAAAACCTTACACACGTTGGCCTCGGGGAACGAGATTATCCAGTCCTCTGGTTCGGTGAGGGTCCTCACGCACGGTATGGTGTTGTTATTGTCGAAGCGTGCATAAAATGAGTTAAGTTGGTCTGGTAGAGAGGCAGCGTTGGGCAGATCCAGGCTGGGTCTTCCTTTGTAATCCGCAATGGACTGCCCTGCCACGTTTTGGAGCCTGTGTAATATGATTCCACTTTATTCCTATATTGTTTTTTTTTCTAATTTGATGACTCTGCGGATGTCGTAGTGGGACTTCTTGTACTTGTTCCTGTCCTCAGCCATAGCCTCAGGGTTGCCTGCGATAGCCCTGAGTGTGGTAGCCCTGTTCTTTAGTTAAGCGCCAACCTCTGTTAATCCAGGGCTTTTGATTGGGGAAGCAGCGAACCTTCACTGTGGGGACAACGTCGCCAATGAATTTCCTTATGAAGCCAGTGACGGAGGTGGTTAACTAGTTGATGTTATCGGCAGAGTCTTGGAAAATATTCCAATCAGTGCTAGTAAAGCAGTCCTGTAGCATACTCTCTGATTCTGATGACCATTTCTCAACAGCGAGAGTCATGGGTACTTCCTGTTTGAGCTTCTGCTTGTAAACAGGAAGCAAGAGTACGGAGTCATGATCTCATTTTCCGAAAGGTGTGGCGAAGGAGACATGTTGATGGAAGTTGGACATCAGGTGTGTTAATGACACGGAATTAAAATTGCCAGTGATTTATACAGTGCCTTCAGAAAGTATTCATACCCCTTGACTTATTCCACATTTTGTTGTGTTACAGCCTGAATTCAAAATGGATTAAATAAAACCAAAATTCACCCATCTACACACACTACCCCATAATGACAAAGTGAAAACATGTTTTTATAATTTTTTGTAAATGTATTGAAAATGAAATATAGAAATATCTAATTTACATAAGTATTCACCCCCCTAAGTCAATACATGTTAGAATCACCGTAGGCTGTGATTACAGCTCTGTCTTTCTGGGTAAGTCTCTAAGAGCTTTGGATTGTACAATATTTGCATATTATCCTTTTAAAAAATCTTCAAGCTCTGTCAAGTTGGTTGTTGATCATTGCTAGACGATAATTTTCTTGTCTTGTCATAGATTTTCAAGCCGATTTAAGTTAAAACTGTAACTAGGACACTCAGGGACATTCAATGTCGTCTTCCTAAGCAACTCCAGTGTAGATTTGGCCTTATGTTTTAGGTTATTGGCCTACTGAAAGACAAATTAATCTCCCAGTGTCTGGTGGAAAGCAGACTGAACCAGGTTTTCCTCTAGGATTTTGCCTGTGCTTAGCTGTATTCTGTTTCTTTTTATCTGAAAGAACTCCCTATTCGTTGCCGATGACAAGCATACCCATAACATGATGCAGCCACCACCTGCTTGAAAATATGAAGAACGGTACTCAGTGATGTGTTGTATTGTATTTGCCCCAAACATAACACTTGGAATTAATTTAAATAAAAATGTATTTGCCACATTTTTAGCAATTTTCCTTTAGTGCCTTGTTGCAAACAGGATGCAGGTTTTGGTATATTTTTAATCTGTACAGGATTCCTTCTTTTCACTCTGTCATTTAGGTTAGTATTGTGGAGTAACTACAATGTTGTTGATCCATCCAGAGTTTTTTCCTATCACAGACATCTGTAACTGTTTTAAAGTAACCATTGGCCTCATGGTGAAATCCCTGAGCGGTTTCCATCCTCTATGGCAACTGAGTTAAGAAGGACGCCTGTATCTTTGTGGTGACTGGGTGTATTGATACACCATCCAAAGCTTAATTAATAACTTCACCATGCTCAAAGGGATATTCCATGTCTGGTTCAATTTTTTTACCAATAGGTGCCCTTCTTTGCGAGGCATTGGAAAACCTCCCTGGTCTTTGTGGTTGAATCTGTGCTTGAAATTCAGACCTTACAGACCTTACAGATACTTGTATGTGTGGAGTACAAAGATTAAGTAGTCATAAAAAAATCATGTTAAACACTAACTATTGAGTCCATGCAACTTATTAAGTACATTTTACTCCTGAACCTATTTAGGCTTGCCATAACAAAGGGGTTGCATATTTATTGACGCAATACATTTCAGCTTTTCATTTTTTATTAATTTGTTAAAATTTCTAAAACCATAATTCCACTTTGACATTATGGGGTGTTGTGTGTAAGCCAGTGACACAAAATCTCAATTGAATCCATTTGAAATTCAGTCTGTAACACAACAAAATGTGGAACAAGTAATTGGTGTGAATACCTTATGAAGACACTGTAAAACTGAACTGAACTGGCCAGTGTCAACGCTACTGAACAGTAAAAACACAATGGAGAATCTTTAGAAAAAATGTGTGATCCATTTGACAAGACTTACGCTAATATCTTCAATATATTCTGTTTTTCATCCCAAGCAAAATATCAAACCAATGATACACAGGGCATTTTACAAAACAGGACTTTGTGAGTTTATACACTACTGCCAACATACTGTAACTCTTTCTATTTTTTGACCTGTAAAGTCACAGGACACAACCTATTGGTGTCATACAGGTAATGGGTGAAGATACACTACCACTAACTTCCTAGCCAGCTGGGCCCTCATTGAACATACAGTAGAAGGCTTGTCTTGTAGAGAGAGACACACATGCGCACACACAGACACGCACACACATTCCACAGTCTCCAGCTGGCAGTCAGTCAAGGGTGGTGAAACTCACACATTATTTATCAGTGTAATTCTAGCTAACGCAAGTGAAGTGGTAACACCCTGGCTTTGGGTACACCGCAATACTGAACAGTACTGAGTGAGAGACATTCCTATCCTGTTACAATAACTAAAACATACAGTATGTCAACAATTATCAATCTGTTTCTCAAAGACGAAAAATCCATATGCCTATAGCTATGTGGGGATAGATGTGTAAAAACATCACTGGTTACTGCCAGTGCCTATTAAACAACCCCAAAAAGAACAACTTTATTTTTCAAATATCCATACAGTGGGAAACAAAAGCTATATTTGACACATCAGCATTTGGGTGGTAACCCTTAACCCAGTATACAAATAAAACATGATGTTATATTCCGTAAGCAGAGGAGGAGAGGGGAGGGACGTTTAGCACTGCGGAGAACCCAGTTTGGGCTCTACAGCCTCAACATGACCAGACTTCAGAGGATTCACCAGCAGAGGGAGACAACAGATAGTAGTAAACCCTGTCAGGTTCACGCGCTCAGGGGACCAAGAGAGAGCTAACACCAACGTGAATCAACTCGCTCTTTTACAAACAAAGACACGCATAGGCACCACCAATATACAATCTCTTCCACCTATGGTCACCTACAACAGACAGGTATACCATGCTAGATAGACAGATGATGAAAGGGTATGAGGCCAGCTCACAGACACAGTGTTTGAGGGTTTTAGTCTGGCTTTTACCATAAGCCTGGGATCAAACAACACACCCTGCTTATTTCAGAGATGAGCGTTGCTGTCTCTATTTTAGGGAATCACTATAGTAGTATCCCTAACCTGAAGATTTACTACTATAAGACTAGTAATAAGACCTCACTAAATGTGTGGGTTTAAAACAAAACATTTTTGGAACTTCATTGGTAAAACTAGGTGAAAGCTATTGTCTTCAGCCATGATGTGATAGACAAATCGTCTGATGGCTCCATTTCTACATTTTAAACCAGGGTGGACTAGCACTGCCCCTAACCTACACCACATTCCATAGGGTTAGGCCTAAAACACTGTGTTTTATAAGTAAAGCTACTAAAACACAGAGATAGTCTTGACATCAAGCGTCTGGGCTGTCTGGTATTTAGGAGCAGAGGGGTTTGTGTGTTTTTAAGGATGAGACATCAAGCCATGTTTTTTTCTTCTCTCAGCCAACATGATAATGACAGGTTTCACAGACAGCAGGGTGCAGATCTCTGTCTGCTTCTCTTCCTTCAAAAGGAGCCGGCTGTAGACTGAGTGGGCCTGGAGCCTGCCAAATTACAGTGTGATCCTCCCGCGCTTCCCTGTCCCTCTCCTCGCTCTGTCTATCCTTCTCTCACCTTCCACCATTTCCCCTTTCTCTGTCTCTCCCTCCCTCACTTGCCATGTCCCTTTTTTCTGTCTCTATAATCCTCACTAGCTAGCCGTCTTGACCCTCTTTCCTCAGTCAATCTATCCCTCACCCATGTTCTTGTCCATTTTCTCTCCATCTTCCAGCCCTAAGTGTGATCCCAGCATCCTATGACATGACCGGGTTCACCTCTGTTAGAAATAGTCTAGACTGAACCCCCACTGAGGACTTATCATAAGAATCCTGTTAGAGGCTAAATTTCAGAATGACAGGCTAGTAGCCAATCTGTCCTCAGCTAAATCACACATACTACCCACACTGGATTTGCCTGACTGTGTGATAAAATGTCAGAGTTTGCCCCGGGCATTTCAAACCGTCGTCTTCCTGTCTACTTTTCATGCGTCTTGATAACATCTATAGAGCCCATATTACATTATTTGTGGCGGTGAACAGTGGAGGTCCCTACACTATCTAGTTCATTGCTGCTCCATCCTTCCTCTCTAGCTCATTCCCTCTCTTCCCCCATCTTGCTCATCCTTCCTTTCTCCATATCTAGCTCATCCCCTCTTTCCCTGTCTGCCTCATCCAACACTTCCCCCATGTACTCTCTTCCCTCCCCCTCTCCATCATCCCCCATCTACCTCTTCTCACACCCCCTCTCCTCTCCTCTCTCCTCTCCCCCTTTTCCGCTCCAGAACTGTCAGATGGCATTAGTTCCTTTCACGCTCATCGCCTGTAGGAATAACAGCCGTGAACCTCGCCGAACAGCGCCATTCTCCTGCTCCAGTTAGCTCTCCACTCAGCACAGCCTGCCTCGCAAATACCAACATTATTCATGTTGTGGCCCTTACACAACATAACCCACTAAAGGGCAAAGTTAAGCAGACACGAATCCTAACGGAAGAGGTCATGTTCTTGATCTAAAAAAACAAAAATGTAATGTATATTGTATAATTGAGCCTTAATTATTATTAGATGGTGTCACCAACTGTAGCATGGCCCTTTAACTAAAGTAAAGCAAATATTGTAAGAATGAAGCAGACATATATTTATATTGTCCTATGAAGCCTACAGAGTGAACATATAAAATGATATAAAAGTGGATCAATATGGAGGAAAATGTTTGTCAAATGTAGTTTTTTGTAAACTGCATAGTAGTTTTAACTGTGCCAGTACCAGGAGAACATACAGCGTTTTCTATAACATAGCCTGTGCCCGACACTGAAGGAATCCTGCATGTCTTGTGAGGACAGTTTTGCACCATAGGGAGGATCCAAACCAATGGCAGTGTAATTACCAGTTTGACAAGCAATTCCAGACAAATAAGCAAAACTCTGAGTGGAGAAAAGTTTCTCATCACTCAGTCCTTCCTTCCTGAGCCTGGCGTAGAGGGCTTAGGCTAATCACAGCAGATTAGTGGGAGCTCTGATGGATGCTACACTACGCTAGCCTGTTAATCATCTATGTGATGATAACCATAAATCATCTTAGAATTATTATAATATTATTAGCAATATATTTTTCCAATAACAGTTAGATGAAATGACCACAGTAGGCCTATATCAGCAAATATCACCGTTTTGTCTCCTTGAGGTCTGTTCGCCTCTGTTTCATCAATGTCACAGTCATTTCTCTGTGTTGATACAGTGTGTATAAGCTCTACATATTGAGTGAGGGGTAGGCGCCTACACGAGCGCTTTAGAGTTGCTGTGATCTCCAGAGAGCCCTGTGATTTAGCTGTGAAATGACAAGACCTCCTGCCTCGTATTGGGATATGGGTGGGGAGCTAATGACACACTGCCCCAGGCTAACATGACTATTAGTCCAGCCGAGGCTGCAGGAAGGGACAACAACACAATTCTGTCATTACACCATGGCTGGCTGGAAGATACCTCTAATCAGGTGGGCATGGGCACAGGCTTCACCAAGCCAGGATGGTCCAACTGGTTTCAGCCCCTTCCTCCCTCCCACCCACCCACCCCCCACCCCTCTCCTCGGTGGTGACGCACCCCTGACTGGGCATGAAGGCTGAGTGGCTGATGTCCCAGACCCAGTCACATTCCTGTGTGCAGCATGTGGAAGGGAGGAATGTAAAAAGCCCCCATGCCTGGTTGGTAGGCTATCTCAGAGTCTGTATTACTGTGATAATCAGACAGACTCAATTTTACAGGCATATAAAGTACCTAACTGTCTGAAGTGAACTGACTGACTGAGTTACACAATGACCTGAGAGGCAGCAACACCTGTCCTGAGCTGACCTGTTCTGAGCTGACCTGAGCTGACATGTGCTGAGCTGACCTGTCCTGACCTGCTGTTTGCTCTGACTCACTCAGAGAAACTATGCTGGGGTTTACCTTACCAGATGGGAGCTTTATCTGAAGAGGTGCAGGACATGAATCCTGGCAGTTGCTAACGCGGATACTATCATTATCGTATACTTCCACTGTGTTCAGTGACTGAACATGGTTAGAATGGAGGTTCAGGATGATTCCTTGTAAAAGTAGATTCAATTAAAAACAAAGTGTTTGTGCCACTTACCAAGATTACTGTCATTCATTCCATCTGTAAAACAAACAGAGAAACACAACACATATCAATACACAGTAATTAGTATCAACACCATTCAACTCAAACAGAAAGAATCACTCTGCCTTTTTCCCAAAAATCTATAGTCTTTCTTGCCAAGACCCATATTCATTTTCATCAATATTCAGTCAAACATCTTCTGGTCCCCAATCCCAGCTGATGGGCCATGTTGTGTCTAGCTGTCACGCACAGCGAAACCACCCGGCCTCTTGGGCAGACAGGCTGGGCCTGTACGGTCTGAGATTACAGGTATGCAGGCATACACAAGACATAGGTATGTTATGTCTTGGAACATTCAGGAAACTCGAAAGCACAAATTAGTAATATGTGTTCTTGCTCTTTTCACATTCCAATGGAGACGTATCGAAAACTTAGATCACATGAACACAGACTACAGGGGATCAGGGGGAAATATAACACAGGAAAGACAGTGTATAGAGGAATTTAATATGAAAAAGGATATAGGCCATGCTACAAATAATCTACAGTGCATTTGGAAAGTATTGATTGTGTCTAGGGCCAGATCTGGGGAAGGGTACCAAAAGATTTATGCAGCTTTGAAGGTCCCCAAGAACACAGTGGCCTCCAACCTTCTTAAATGGAAGAAGTTTGGAACCACCAAGACTCTTCCAAGAGCTGGCCACCCAGCCAAACTGAGAAATCGGGGGAGAATGGCCTTGGCCAGGGAGATGACCAAGAACCCGATGGTCACTCTGACAGAGCTCCAGAGTTTCTCTGTGGAGATGGGAGAATCTTCCAGAAGTACAACCATCTCTGCAGCACTCAACTAATCAGGCCTTTATGGTAGAGTGGCCAGATGGAAGCCACTCCTCAGTAAAAGCCCACTTGGAGTTTGCCAAAAGGCACCTAAAGAATCTCAGACCATGAGTCTGGAGGAAATCTGGAACCATCCCTACGGTGAAGCATGGTGGTGGTATCATCATGCTGTGGGGATGTTTTTCAGCAGCAGGGACTGGGAGACTAGTCAGGATCGAGAGAAAGATGTTACGGAGCAAAGTACAGGGAGATCCTTGATGAAATCCTGCTACAGAGCACTCAGGACCTCAGACTGGGGTGAAAATTCCCCTTCCAACAGGACAACGACCCTAAGGACACAGCCAAGACAATGCAGGAGTGGCTTCGGAGTGGTCTCTGAATGTCCTTGAGAGGCCCAGCCAGAGCCAAACTTGAACCCGATCTAACATCTCTGGAGAGATTTGAAAATAGCTGTGCAGCGACGCTCCCCATCCAACCTGACAGAGCTTGAGAGGATCTGCAGAGAAGAATGGGAGAAACTCCCAAAATGCAGGTGTGCCAAGCTCGTGTCATACCCAAGTGTCATACCCAAGAAGACTTGAAGATGTAATTGCTGCCAAAGGTGCTTCAACAAACTACTGTGTAAAGGGTCTGAATACTTATGTAAATGTGATATTACAGTTTTTTTTTTTTTTTGTCATTATGGGGTATTGTGTTTAGATTGATGAGGAAAACAATTAATTGAATCAATATTAGAATGAGGCTTTACATTTTTTGGGAAAAAGTGAAGGGGTCTGAATACTTTCTGAATGCACTGAACATGATAATATAGTTACCACTGACTTGCATTTGATTTGTACTATAAATGCTAAAAAGTTAGCATTTGAAACAGTGGCAAGGTGGAGAGAAACAAAATGGTGCAGTTTGAGAGTGTTGCGGGCACTGGAGATTGGGGTGTGAGCAGGGGTGATGTTGTGGATGTTTGTATGCCTCTGTATGTTATCATTTTTATTGTAAAATAAATCATATTAATAAAAAAGAAACAGTGGCAAGGTAAACATAACCAAAGCATGGATTGCTGTCCATTGACGGCTTCCAGGGTAAGGAAACCAGCATGTAATTTTGTAATTTGGGTGAACTATCCATTTAATACTGAGGGGTGAAAAATGTCACCTAATAACAGTAACAGGAACATCTAGTGGTTCGAACCTGGTAATAGCAGGACGTATAATGGTACATAAACTTAACAACTTAATTGACTAATTTCTTTGAACAGGTGAAAATAACCATCACCAAATTCCCTGGGAATACATGACATAGTATGAAGAAAAAATACTCCAAGCTGCAGCTCCATATTACTTGTCAGACATAGAGAATGGATACTGTATATTGGTTGTTGGGTTGAGATTGGTGTGGGGTGTGGGGGATCTGTGGGTGACTTTTGGCATTTTTATTTATTGAATATTATATGAATCCTATAAATTAAAATGGCAAATTTGGGTCCAATCAATAAACTTAATTTCTCAGACATCAAATTCTATTTCAACAAAATAATGTTGCCGGAATGCTTATCTTTTATGTTTCAAACTTCAGAAAACATTTTATAAAATCCTGAGAGGGTGGGTGTCATGGCTTGCTGAAAGGACATGGAACGACCCAAGAGAAAGGTGAATGGTATGATAAAGAGGCGGAGCAGAGATAGTTATAATGTTATAATGACTGAGCTTATGAGCTTTGCTTGACCACCTTACTCAGGCTTGCTGCCCCTTAACCCTCTATTAGTGGTCCAGAGAAATAGTACTGACATCCTCACACTAACCACTGAAGACAGGTCAGCCTTAAAATGCAGAAATGGTGACATCACCCACCCGAACACTGAACAACAAAATAGGCCATAGCTGTTTAGTTCTTTAGGCTACAAATTAGACTCAATATGTCACAGAGCATAAAATCACAAAGACAGGGCTATGGAAATGAATGCTGACTGCACTGACTTCCTCTCTCTTCTACTTTATGCTTGTTTGGTTTGTTCTGTTTTTGTCGGTGGGACACAGATTTTATACAAATTAGCATCAAAGTGGAAAATAAGGGATTGGGGGAGTATTGAGTGGAATGGATGAATTATGGAAGGAGCTGTATTATAAATGGGCCCTGTTCAGCCACACGAGAGAGAGAGAGAGAGAGAGAGAGAGAGAGAGAGAGAGAGAGAGAGAGAGAGAGAGAGAGGCAAGAAGTAGTGAGGAGTGGGACTATGTGGATGGTGAAGACACACACTAAAAATATTTGTCATATAAATTATTCCTAACTACTTCCATTATCGCGTATCAAAGCATCAATTAATTATTCCAAGGGCCTCTTGTGAACATTTGCATTGCAAGTGCAACAGCTCCTCTTCCATACTAAGAGGCACAGGCAGAATAGGCAAACTCCTCATGATGCTAACATTCTGTATCCATGAGTAGAGAGGCGACCATGACGATTCAAGGTTTTCAAATTTTAAATATGAGTTTTTTGTGAGATTATTTTTATTCGATTTTTTACAATACAAAACATACACGTACAAACGACAACATACAGACGCACACACACATCCACAACATCACCCCTGCCCAGGCGCATCTGCTCACACCCCCATGTCTAGCACCCGCATCACTCTCCGCCTCAAACCGCACCATCTTGTTTCTCTCCATCGCCCACGCACTTTCAACATTTAGAGAATAAAGCATTTGACCTTTCCATTGTGTTAACGACGGGGGACTGGTTGATTTCCAGTTTTTAACTATACGTTTTTTCAAGACGATTGATGAGAAAGGTATCGTCCCAACCCATCTCACTGCACCGTCGTGCCATGTACTGAAATATTTCAGATAAACCTTGAACCATGAACTATATTCATTCATTACAAGATGCATTTATATTTCTGATATCAGAAAACGTACTTATTCCATTTTCCCCTCACATGTGAAACAAATAATTGTTGTAAAAAGATGTGGAAAATAGAAGAGGAGAGGGAGAAAGAAAGCCAGAGGAGATGAGAGTAGGGCTAGGAAAAGAATGGGAGGGATTGGAAGAAAATAAAAGAGTGGGGGTGAGTATGGAAGAGAGAACAGAGAGAAAAGGGAGTGTCCCCCCTAAAGACCTCGTTCTCAGACCTCCAGTTAGTGACTAGAGGCTAAAAATATACTCCTCATGTTGAGCCACCCGGCTTCCCCAAACCATCTCAATAATTCACAGGCTACATGAGGAGAGGATCTCTGTAACACAATGCAGTACAATAACCCCAGGAACCAACAAAGACTTCACACAATGACCAACCGTCTCATTACAAACATAAAAGTGAAGGGAATGCGTATTTCATTGGTTGGGTTGGCTTCTCTTTCTTGGGCCTCTAAATGTGCACTGTGGAAGACTCAACCACATGAAGCAAGCCCGGTCAGAATATCTCCTCCCATTCTGATGTAAACCATGCAGTGACTAAATGTGTGCTGCAGAAGGGGTAAAAAATATTGGTTTGGTTCTTTTCAGCTTTGTTAGATAAATATTTTTGGAGAAGGGATGTTAAGTGTGTATGCTGTGGATCAAGTATGGGCTCAGAATAAGTCAGGTGTGGGACCAGAGTAAGTCAGGTGTGGGGCCAGAGTAAGTCAGGTGTGGGGCCAGAGTAACGCAGGTGTGGGGCCAGAGTAAGTCAGGTGTGGGGCCAGAGTAAGTCAGGTGTGGGGCCAGAGTAAGTCAGGTGTGGGGCCAGAGTAAGTCAGGTGTGGGGCCAGAGTAAGTCAGGTGTGGGGCCAGAGTAAGTCAGGTGTGGGGACAGAGTAAGTCAGGTGTGGGGCCAGAGTAAGTCAGGTGTGGGGCCAGAGTAAGTCGGGTGTGGGGACAGAGTAAGTCAGGTGTGGAGCAAGAAGTAAGGCAGGTATAGGGCCAGAGTAAGTCAGGTGTGGGGCCAGAGTAAGTCAGGTGTGGGGCCAGAGCAAGTCAGGTGTGGGGCCAGAGTAAGTCAGGTGTGGGGCCAGAGTAAGTCGGTTGTGGGGCCAGAGTAAGTCAGGTGTGGAGCAAGAAGTAAGTCAGGTGTGGGGCCAGAGTAAGTCAGGTGTGGGGCCAGAGTAACGTAGGTATAGGGCCAGAGTAAGTCAGGTGTGGGGCCAGAGTAAGTCAGGTGTGGGGCCAGAGTAAGTCAGGTGTGGGGCCAGAGTAACGCAGGTATAGGGCCAGAGTAAGTCAGGTGTGGGCCCAGAGTAAGGCAGGTATAGGGCCAGAGTAAGTCAGGTGTGGGGCCAGAGTAACGCAGGTATAGGGCCAGAGTAAGTCAGGTGTGGGCCCAGAGTAAGGCAGGTATAGGGCCAGAGTAAGTCAGGTGTGGGCCCAGAGTAAGGCAGGTATAGGGCCAGAGTAAGGCAGGTATAGGGCCAGAGTAAGTAAGTATGGTAGGGGTTGAATGAGTGGGGAGTGAGTACATGTCCTATGGCAGGCCGGGCATGTTCAGACACCTCTGTAAGGTCTGCAGTGTTTGGTCTGGCGCTGCTCTGTTGCACATCCACCTCACCCTGCAACAGGATCTGAGGGCTAAAGGCCTGTCAACACAGCTCTTCAGGGACATCCTGTCATGGTGCTCTCCCTGTGCCCCTGTTCACCCCACTGTGAGTGAACCCACCAGGCCAGGACTCATAGAGCAGCCCTATCCTGACACCCAACCACAACCAATCATAAGAAGCCAAGAGTCCAAAGTGAAGTTCAAAGAGCCGAGCAGCACACACTAACACAGGAGATCAAATGGTTGCACTACCTCGACACCCAGCCCTGCTCCGTTTTTAACACTGTGAAGGCCGATCACTGCACAACATCAACATCCTCCAAGATAAGTCCTCTCCTTCAACTCCCATTCCAAGAGAGGGCTAGTGACTATTACTAAACTGACTCAAAGATAGTTACCAAACAAGTGAGAAATAAGACAAAATAAGAGGGTAGATTTTGGACAAAAACTATCCAATCAAACCCTGAAAACACCAACAATTATTTAACCACTCTGGTGAAATAGTTGAAGTGTAAAGGGGATCTATGAAAAAGGACAGATTATGGACTGTGACTTTTACATGTTATACACTACATGACCAAAAGAATGTGGACACTTGCTCTTCGAACATCTCACTCCAAAGTCATGGGCATTAATATGGAGTTGGTCCCTCCTTTCCTGCTATAACATCCTCCACTCTTCTGGGAAGGCTTTCCACTAGATGTTGTAACATTGCTGCGGGGACTTGTCTACGTTCAGCCACAAGAACATTAGTGAGGTCGGGCACTGATGTTGGGCGATTAGGCCTGGCTCGCAGTCGGCGTTCCAATTCATCCCAAAGCTGTTCGATAGGGTTGAGGTCAGGGTTCTGTGCAGGCCAGTCACGTTCTTACACACCGATCTCAAAAAAACATTTCTGCATGGACCTCGCTTTGTGCACAGGGGCATTGTCATGTTGAAACAGGAAAGGGCCTTCCCCAAACTGTTGCAACAAAGTTGGAAGCACAGAATCGTCTAGAATGTCATTGTATACTGTAGCGTTAAGATTTCCCTTCACTGGAACTACGTGACCTAGCCCAAACCATGAAAAGCAGCCCCACACCATTATTCCTCCTCCACCAAACTCTACAGTTGGCACTATGCATGTGTGCTTTAGCCCAGATTCATTCATCAGACTGCCAGATGGTGAGGCGTTATTCATCACTCCAGAGAACGCGTTTCCACTGCTCCAAACCATTTCATGAAGCTCCGACGAACGGTTCTTGTGCTGACGTTGCTTCCAGAGGCAGTTTGGAACTCGGTAGTGAGTGTTGCAACAGAGGACAGACGATTTTTACACGCTATGCGCTTCAGCACTCGGTGGTCCCGTTCTGTGAGATTGTGTGGCCTACTACTTCGCGGCTGTTGTTCCTAGACGTTTCCACTACACAATAACAGCACTTACAGTTGACCGGGGCAGCTCCAGCAGGGCATAAATTTGACAAACGAACTACGATGGTTCCACATTGAAAGTCACTGAGCTCTTCAGTAAGGCCATTTTACTGCCAATGTTTGTCTATGGAGATTGCATGGCTGTGTGCTCGATTTTATACACCTGTCAGCAATGAGTGTGGCTGAAATAGCCAAATCCACTCATTTGAAGGGGTGTCCACATACTTTTGTATATATAGTGTATTTGGAAATACATTCCTATAACTATGTGCTCATTGTTATGCTGGCCTCTTTGGATTTACAATAGCACACATTAATGACACTTACTGGAAATGAGGGAAACGTTTTCATTTAAAAAAGGTAGGAGATAGTTTTATATTATTTCTCACGAGGGTTTTTAATGCCACTGCAATTATAACAGATTATTATAACAGCCCCTTATCAGTGCTGCCTCAAATACTTGATGGAGTTTGCCATCACACAATGAATGGAAAATATACTTCAAAGGCCAGAAGCATCTAATCTCTCCACTCTCTCTACACACTGCACATTGACTATGATAATAAGAGCCTGCCTTTCTGACGTTCTTAGGGATCTCAACCAAGTCTCTCTCTCTCTCTCTCTATCTCACACTGCAGTACAACGAGAGAGAGAATCTCTGCAACAGTGCAACTGCATATCTGTTTAACACATCCCACTCTTATGTAAAAGCCCTATTTTACAATGTTAAACACACACACGCACTCACGCACACGCACACACACGCACGCATGCACTGCCACAACTGACAGCCCAGTGACCTAGTTTCCCAGTGGCCCAGAAAGAGCAGGCATGACTCTCTCAGATCTGCTGTGGTCACAAAACCCTGCTGGGACCATCCGTTCAGATGGCCAATGAAGACACAGAGGACACGTCCACTATTTGAACCTCAACAGAGACGTACTGCACCTTCCCCTGAAACACACAACTCAGTGTGATGCAACTTGGGCAATGTGTGATCCAGCAGCACACACTAACCCATATCCCCACCCACTAAAAAATGCTTTGATGTATCAAAGAGGACATGGTGAACAGAGCATCCCCATAAAACATCAGACTGTGTGTTTGTGTGTGTGTTCATTGGGAGTGTGTGTGTGTTCATTGGGAGTGTGTGTGTGTGTATAGGGCCGGGACGATATCAAATCAAATGAAATCAAATGTTATTAGTCACATGCGCCTAATACAACAGGTGTAGACCTTACAGTGAAATGCTAACTTACGAGCCCCTAACCAACGATGCAGTTTAAAAATACCAATAAGAATAACAAATAAAAGGAACAAGTAATTAAAGAGCAGCAGTTAAATAACAATAGCGAGACTATATACAGGGGGTACCGGTACAGAGTCAATGTGTGGGGGCACCGGTTAGTCGAGGTAATTGAGGTAATATGTACATGTAGGTAGAGTTATTAAAGTGACTACTACCAGTATTGCGATACTCGTTAGTATCGTGGCAAGAAAACTTCTTTAGGAAAACAGCCCTAATGTTGGAAGCAAAGAGTTACAGTGGGGCAAAAAAAAGTATTTAGTCAGCCACCAATTGTGCAAGTTCTCCAACTTAAAAAGATGAGAGAGGCCTGTAATTTTCATCATAGGTACACTTCAACTATGACAGACGAAATGAGAAAAAGAAATCCAGAAAATCACATTGTAGGATTTTTTTATTTATTTATTTGCAAATTATGGTGGAAAATAAGTATTTGGTCAATAACAAAAGTTTATCTCAATACTTTGTTATATACCCTTTGTTGGCAATGACAGAGGTCAAACGTTTTCTGTAAGTCTTCACAAGGTTTTCACACACTGTTGCTGGTATTTTGGCCCATTCCTCCATGCAGATCTCCTCTAGAGCAGTGATGTTTTGGGGCTGTCGCTGGGCAACACGGACTTTCAACTCCCTCCAAAGATTTTCTATGGGGTTGAGATCTGGAGACTGGCTAGGCCACTCCAGGACCTTGAAATGCTTCTTAAGAAGCCACTCCTTCGTTCGGGCGGTGTGTTTGGGATCATTGTCATGCTGAAAGACCCAGCCACATTTCATCTTCAATGAGGTTTTCACTCAAAATCTCACGATACATGGCCCCATTCATTCTTTCCTTTACACGGATCAGTCGTCCTGGTCCCTTTGCAGAAAAACAGCCCCAAAGCATGATGTTTCCACCCCCATGCTTCACAGTAGGTATGGTGTTCTTTGGATGCAACTCAGCATTCTTTGTCCTCCAAACACGACGAGTTGAGTTTTTACCAAAAAGTTCTATTTTGGTTTCATCTGACCATATGACATTCTCCCAATCCTCATCTGGATCATCCAAATGCTCTCTAGCAAACTTCAGACGGGCCTGAACATGTACTGGCTTAAGCAGGGGGACACGTCTGGCACTGCAGGATTTGAGTCCCTGGCGGCGTAGTGTGTTACTGATGGTAGGCTTTGTTACTTTGGTCCCAGCTCTCTGCAGGTCATTCACTAGGTCCCCCCGTGTGGTTCTGGGATTTTTGCTCACCGTTCTTGTGATCATTTTGACCCCACGGAGTGAGATCTTGCGTGGAGCCCCCGATCGAGGAAGATTATCAGTGGTCTTGTATGTCTTCCATTTCCTAATAATTGCTCCCACAGTTGATTTCTTCAAACCAAGCTGCTTACCTATTGCAGATTCAGTCTTCCCAACCTGGTGCAGGTCTACAATTTTGTTTCAAGTGTCCTTTGACAGCTCTTTGGTCTTGGCCATAGTGGAGTTTGGAGTGTGACTGTTTGAGGTTGTGGACAGGTGTCTTTTATACTGATAACAAGTTCAAACAGGTGCCATTAATACAGGTAACGAGTGGAGGACAGAGGAGCCTCTTAAAGAAGAAGTTACAGGTCTGTGAGAGCCAGAAATCTTGCTTGTTTGTATGTGACCAAATACTTATTTTCCACCATAATTTGCAAATAAATTCATTAAAAATCCTACAATGTGATTTTCTGGATTTTTTTTTCCTCATTTTGTCTGTCATAGTTGAAGTGTACCTATGATGAAAATTACAGGCCTCTCTCATCTTTTTAAGTGAGAGAACTTGCACAATTGGTGGCTGACTAAATACTTTTTTGCCCCAATGTACATGTATTTATTTTCTAAGCTAAAGCACACAATATTTTACATACATTTTTAAAAGGACCAAATAGTTTGGTCTGATTTGTGTTTACATTATTTACATGGATAAAAAAAAATGGTGATACTGGTCCCCATGTGTGTGTTTGTGTGTTTGCGAGTGTGAGTGCGAAGCGTGTGTGTGTGAGTGCTCACGCTAGCGTGTTTTTGTACTATACCGTAGGTTCCATGTGAGCTGTAGGATGGCGTGTGGCAGTAAGCAGCTAGGGCCAGGCAGCACAGAGAGCCTGTCCAGGTCTGTGTTTAGTCTGATGGAGGGCAGGTCGAGGACAGGCCTGTCATCAGAGGCACAGCTGCAGGACATGCTCCCCCTTCCCCTATTCTCCCCATCGGCCCCCATGCCTCAGCTCTGTACCAGAGGTTCTCTGAACAAGTGGAAATCACACTAGCTCATCAGAGGAATATATAAGAGAAACATTGATGAATAGCATGGATAGCAAACAGAGGTGCAGTCACATCCATGTAGATGAAAATATTGGGCGATTCCATACCAGCATGGGCCAAACATATTTTTGCTATCTCCGATTGTTCTGGTAAATCGTCACATAGAAACTTCATTGGGAGGAAGGATGTTTGATATGCTTTTTACATTTGTGTCACAAAACATTATTGGGATCATGTTGAATATATAATCTGTGGCCATTTGAGGTTCTTTTAAGACATATACATGCCTCCTGTAAGACCCAATGGTCCGTGAACCGTACATGACACCAGTGGAGGCTGCTGAGGTGAGGACGTCTCATAATAACGGCTGGAACGGAGCGAACAGCATCAAACACCTGGAAACCACACATGAGCACCGCCAACAAAGTGAATGTGAAAATGGATTCAAAGGGAAGTCCCTCTGCTGTTGATTTGCTAAATGTGCAATCCTACAGGAGGGCTGTGATTGGTTAATTACCTATAATGTACATTTCTTTGTATAAAATGGATAACTTCTTTAAAAATAGCAGAGAGCCCACTCTGGAAATGTGATATGTTTGAAGAGTATATTGTTTCAAACAATATGTCCAAAAAATAAGCAAAATCAAAATGGGCACTTAAAAAATATATATATAGATATATATATCTTTATATATTTGTAATGTTTAATTATTTAATGTGATTTTTTTTTTCTCCCAGAATATATACATAATCCATATTTTAGAGCACACTATAAGGAGCATTATGACACCACAACGTTGTCTGTACCATGTACCACAACAAGCATGTATACAGTCTAAAAAGGGCCCAAAATTGCCACTTACATCATGATTTTCTCAAAAAAACGATTAGTGATACAAATGTAAAAAGCATAATAAATATCCTTCCTCCTTAAATGAATTTTCTATTTGAAAATTGCCAGAACAATCTGTGATACCAAAAATATTTGCAGGCCATGCTGCCTTGGAACAGCCCGATATGTTCATGTAGGTTACAGAAAACCACTGTGCTGAAATAGCTTTCATTGTCATTGGGATGTAGGGCTGTCTCAGATGGCACTGATGTCAGGCATGTGTCCTACACACACACACACCTACACACACGCGCGCAAACACACAGCCATGGCTCCCAAACTTTCCTCTAATCTGACTAAATGTAAAAACATTTCAGCCGTTACCGGCTCCATGAATCAACATATCCACCTCAGTGTAAGAACACTACCTGACAGAGACAATGGGTCATCTTCCTTTATAACTTACCTACATGTACACATTCCACTTCAAATTACATGAAATACTGTACAATAACCCCCATTGTAGGATATTCTATCCACCTCTTCTCTAACGCGCACATTCTCCCCTCTCACATCTTCAGCCATTTCTACTTTAATATCCCCTCCATCTAATTTAGCGTCAATTTGTGCAGACACAGTATTTTCTCAACCCAACCAAAAGGCTTGTGTCCCAGTGTGGCGCAGGGCGTGGAGCAGAGTGATGTTATCGAGGTCACTGTGATCTAATCAGGTGTGAATGAAAGCGCTTGGCAGCGCTCCCGGGCCCAGCCTGTCGTCATCACTGGGGAGAGAGGGGGAGAGAGAGGAGAGAGGGAGAGAGGGGGAAAGACACACAAAGGGAGGAGTGTGGGGCTGCATCCAGCTAGTGCATCTCAGGGAGACGTGTAGATGTCAGGCTCTGTGGGACACTAGGGGTTTAGCCAGCCTCTACTGGGTGGCTGGGTGGCAAAGAGAGAAATGGCAAGCGAGATTAGACAAAATCTAAAGAGACTCAAATGTATCGGTTTCAAACTATTATGAGATCAGAATTTTTCTTGTATGTACCGTCAATGATGCTAAATATATTTTACATATGTTTTTATTCAAACAGTTAGGTAAGACATTTTTGTTGATATTCTTCATTGTATACTCCAAAGTGTGTCATTTCCAAAAAAGACTGACTATATTTCAATGATACAACTACTGGTGAGCAGATCCCTTCTTTTCACAAATACTAAACATCACCCCACTTCTCCCCTCCTCTCTGCATAGTCTGCTCTGGTTGGCAGAGTAGCTGAACTCTCAGGAACATTTTTCAGAGCCAGTCTGTCACCCAAACACAGGCCCCACCCACACTAGCAGCCATTCAATAGAGAGGGCTCTACTTTCAATGGTCTAAACACTGACCAATCACTGAGCCCTAGCCCCTGGCTCTCAAAGTCTCAGCCAATAACTGCTCTTCCTCTTTAACACATGACTAAATGTGCTCCTGTCCATCAACTGGTTCATATATAGTTCATGCAATTAAATGTGGAGCAGTTTAATAACTTGCGTAGCCAAGCTCCTTTGTGTGTGTATGTGCATGCATGTTTGCATGCGTCTGTGTGTGTGAGAGGGAGAGAAACCGAGTGGGGTGAGACACAGGGAGGAAAAACAGAGAGTTAGAGTGTGTGTGAAAGAGAGAGAAAGAGAAAGAGAGAGAGAGACAGACAGATCGGGCAGGAGATCAGAAGATCGTACAGACATAGTTTGTTAGCGTGTGTGAATGTGTTTGAGTATGTGTGTTTGTGTGTGTGGGATAGAGGCAGGGAGGGAGGGAGAGAGAAGAACCCATTCCCCTCAGTTCCACACTAACTTTTCAACGTGTGCACTTGAGGGAAGTTAGCTGTTCGACCGGCTATGGGTTTTTTTTCCTTTCCTTTTCTCCCACCAATACACTTTTCCACTTTCTGCAATAACATCGACGAGACAAGCAGAGAACTTCAACTAAATAACCGTCCACTATTATTTCCGTGAGTATCTATTCATTTACAATCTGTGTTTTGAAACAGTTCACCTCTGGCCAACTGTGCCAGTTGCTCTCCACTGCATGATGTCCGAGTGCCTCTGAATAGAACACATTCTCCTCATTATACGCCTTATTAGTACAATCTTCTATGCTTTACTTCTATGCATTATTTCTGAATGAGGGCCTTATTGTATGTGTTGAGTTGAGTGTACTATAACTGCAATTAGGATTTCCACTTACCTATTGGTAACGTGGCTGTTTATAGAGAAGAGGATTGTGTAAGTGTTGGATTGTCTTTAAAAGGGCATGTTTGTGTGTGGTTATTATATGTGTGTATGCATTGGAGAGTATGCGTGCGAGGTACAGTTGGTCTTAAAGAGAGCATGTGTGCTTTAAACAGAGGGTCTGTGTGGAAGAAAGAGTTCGAGAGAGATTGTGTGCGGTAGACAAAGTATGTCTGTGTGAGTGTGTGTGTGTGTGTGTTTAAGTATGTGCGCGTGTGCGTGTATGAATGCATCCCTGTGCGTTTCCCTGTATGTCTGTGTGTGTTTCATAATGCTGGTCCCTGGGAATGTTGGGTGCGCCCAGTGGCAGTAGTAGTTGTTTGACTGAGAGGAACTGTGGACAAAAGCATCCAGCCCCATCCAGACCGCCGTGTCAGCCATTAGAGCAGTGAGAGATAGGCAGCCAGCTGCTGCTCAGGGTGCTGGAGGAGGGGATGCCTGGCCCGGGTTAGAGGTGACCATGCTTCACTTGTGACTGGCTTTTCAAAGAGTCTCTCTCTCTCTCTTCCCCCTCCCCTTTCTTTGACTCTAGTTGTACACAGCAAAAAGATAGCTGCTGTGAAGTAGTAACGTGTTCGGAGGCTGAGAAGTAAAAAATGCAACGTAGGATGTCCAAGAAGGTTTATAAACAGCAGTGAAAGAGGAAGAGAGAGAGGAGTGTAATTATAAGAACGGCTGGGGCGGGCGGTCGGAGGAGTTGGAATGTATTGAGTGACAGGAAATACAGCCGGTCCCCAGCCATCTTGTTTGTCGTGTCTGCTTTTGTCCAAAGCCCTTAATCCACTACAAAAGCTGTCTGAGAGAGGGACTAGTAACACCAAAAACATTGCCCAAATCCCATGAACAAACCGACAGTCACAGAGAGAAGAACAGACATTAAAGAGGGATTATGACAAAACTTGAAAATACCACAACAAGTATTAAAAAAAAAAAAAAAAAAAACACGACAATAATATACGGACACGTCATTGACGACACTAGAAAAGCAGCTTTAAAAACACATGTTATATCTGCAAAACTGTGGACTAAAGACGGGCAGCACGGCTTTTCAGTCTTCCATAGGCATAGTTAAAAACAGCTATGGCTCTGGAGAGAATCAACAGAGAAAAAGTATTTGGTGTGCATATGTGTACCACATCCCCAGGATATAGGCCCAGTACAAGTAGTCCTTTGAGATGCCTTTACATGTAGAGTCTTGTTACTCTGATACACATCTGTGTTGCCACGACGGAAGTCTGGCAACAAGAAGTTACATTCAATATCCATCAATAATTAGAGGAATCAATGAAAGACTATTGATGAATTGAAAGTATTCGCTTTAGTCCGAAACAGATTTTTAAATCTGCACATCTTAGGGTCAAAGCATTTGTGAATCACTCGTTATCACTTGTTGATCTTTGAGGCTGAGATATGAGTGTGTTTGGCTGCAGGGTTTGAGAGCTTGTGCAACCTGTCCTCCGGCCCTGTAGCCGGCCCTGTAGCCGGCCCTGTAGCCGGCCCTGGACTGGACTTTGCTTTGAGGCTGGATCTCTCAGGCCCCTTTACCTGGATTTGAATAGAAAACCAGACAGCGAGTCACCACTCCCGCGCTGGACAATGAGGATTTTGTTAATGCTCAGCCGCAAGCCTGCTGACACAAAGCACATAGCCACATAGCCTAGCCTAGGCCAGCCCGGCCCAGGGCAGCATAGCACAGAGCGGAGTGGAGTGGAACGGGCAGGCGGGGCGCCAGCAGGGGCGCCAGCAGGGGGCAAGGGGGTTTGCGGGGGTGGGATTAGCAGACGTGGAATCAGGGTAGGGGGATGGGGGTTGAAATGGGCAGGAAATTACTGGCTTTGATGAAGCACTGGCAGATTCTCCAGAGCCTTTCCATAGCTGTAAAAAAGCAGTCTGAGCATAAAATGTCACCACACTTCAAGGCCTCATTGTCACCTCCGTCTGGCTATGACAGGGCTGTTAAGACCCCACAGATGTGCACTACAAACCTTTGCAAAAAGTCCCCCTCTACCTCTCTCGCTAGTACAATCTCTGTCCCTGATGACCATGTTGGAATCAGGCACTCTACATCAGCACTCTGCGTACAGTAGATATCTTACTGCAGCAACACCACAGAATTCTCAAATGTACATTTTCAAATTCTTCACAAATATTTTAAAACCTGTAAGACCGTGGAGAAGGATCCGACCAGTGTGGTTCTTACATCAAATGAAAAGGAGCCCAGATGATGAGATAAATCTCAAGTGTGAAATCTGAATTTGCCTTGTTAAGCGTAACATATAAATTGGCATTCTAGTTTCCTGAACGGTCTCTTGTCATCGCTCTGTGCTCGATCGGAGATCACAGAAGGAAAAGAGAGGATTCTCAACTTCCTATTTATTCCAGCACGGTTTCAGTCTGTTTTATTGGTTCTTGGGCTGTTTTACAAGGGATGGATCAGGTCTTGATTATTTCCTTTGAAGTTGAATCACTTTGTTGTTTCACTGAACATTTCTCATCGAAACATCTTATATTATTAGAAAACATAAATCCCCTCCACAGCTATGCTGAACCAGGGAGCAGAGGGCATAATGTGTGCTCAGTGAATATCAGGGTCGATTAAGAGTCCCTTCTGGCTGTGTTAGAGCAGATTAGACAGCGGCAGCAGATACAGGCCGCAGGCTGGTCATCTGCCTCTCTGACCCACATTGCTCTGATGTGCACGTCTCTTCCCATTACACTGACAATCAGACGTCACATTACATCAGCTGAGAGGCCGGGGAGCCGCTATCTGCAATACATACCCTCCCCACAGGCTCTTCTCCTAATAACCGAACACGGTCACACCACCACCATCACCATCCTCCTGGCATCTATTGCCTGGTTTAAGGTAATGCTATTCAACTATCGCCCTAATGCAACACTCACTGAGGTCAAGTCCCTATATCAAGCCATAACTGTTCTATTCCCTGTGTACGGGTAAGCCTAGAACATGTATTTCCAAGCCCTCCATCAGTTTGCAGCTGGCTGACAGACCAGGTCTGTTTGCAGGCCAGCCGGCCGGGCCGGGATATAATTGGCAGCTGTGGAGTGAAAAGCAGGCTCAGCAACAGATAAGGGCTGTGGGGAAAGCTCTATAATCAGCATGGCTTAGCAGATGATAAATTATGTGTTCACAGAAGTATGCTGTCAGTGCTTTGAGGGAGAGAGAGAGATGGGGAGAGAGAGAGAGAGAGAGAACGATAGAGGGAGAAAGGGAGAGGCTGGAGAGAACGATAGAAAACGTGGGAAGAGAAAGAAACATTACGGATGTTTTTGCTGTAATTTAAAATGGAAAAACACAACAATGCCGTCTACCAGGTCAGCGAGAAGGAAATAAAATTCTAAGCTGTGCCAACACACCAGCTAATACAATCTTCTGCCTGTCAGCTTACCTACTTTAATCCAGAAAGGTTTAACGCCTCTTAGAAATCTGAAAAGAGACATGAATTCAGCTGAGATTTCTTCATGCAGCTAGAGGAAGGAACTGCTTGGAAGGGGGGTTAAGACTCTATGCAACTAACAAACTCTCTGGATCAATGCTCCACTGACTGGGTACACCGCAACAGATAGCTACATGTACTTTGAGCCAATAGGAAAGCCTGGAGGTTTGTTAACAGCACAGGACATCAGAGCTGTAATGTGCTCCTTTAGTGAAATCAAATCAGCAGTATTATGAGTGACACTGATTGAGCGTTGGCTTGCCAAATAGTATGCCAATACCTGACGATGTCCAAACTCTGCAATGCATACATAGAATGGGAAAGACTAAGTAGTCAGGACAGTGTACTTTGTGAAGAGGCGGGGGCCTCACTGTCATCAGTGTGCTGCTGGGCCTGAGGCTCACGCTGTGACGCAGAGGCAGACTCAGCTCTCCGAGGGGTCCTTTACACTGATGGATGGGCACGGTTTGTCCTCTGAGTTTTACTTAGGTATCTGTCTGCTAGAGGAAGATCAGAAGATAAGATGCCACGGCCCACACATGAACTACTGACACGCAGAGAAGATAAAAGGGTTCTGGCAACATCCACGGCCATCCTGCTCGTGCCTTATGTGGAATTCTACTGAGAACAAGGGTTGACTTGGCGTGTCAATACCTGCCATAAGGCAGCACAGCTCTGGGACAAATGAAAGTTCCATCTATATTCAGGTCATTCCCATGCTGGCTCAGCCCACTGGCACCTAGTGATAACGGAAATATGAAATCAGCACTGCTTCGTCGTGCGGTGCCTCTCCTCCCTGCCCCTCCGTGCTATTTTAAATCTCACTGTGTGAGACATCCCTCCTTCGCGCCCCCAGCAGGGGGGTTGAGAGGCAGGAGGGAGAAGAGGAGGGAGGAGGAGAGTACAGAGGGAGGGGAAGGCGAGATGGCGGGCAGCTGCATGCCTTATTTATTGTGATCCAGAGTGCAGTGAGTGCAAACAGTCGTCAGAGGAGATACGCTAACCCTCTGGGCTTGGAGATGATGCCATGACTGCACTGCGTCTACACGACAGATTAAAGCGGGGATTATGTGCCGTAAACAAATGTTGTGTAACTTTTTGTTGCGGTCAACCTTGAGGGATTTTTTTTTTGTGTGTTTAGAAAAATATGTTGGTTATGCTTTAGTTATGTCGTTAAAGAACGCATCTTCAACTGCACTGTACAGTCGTACTATAGCTCTGATAACAATGCATAATAGGACCACATTTGTGTATTTTGGTCTGAGAACTCACATTTCACAGTTCTCAGACCAAAATCCACAAATGTGGTCCTATTATGCATTTTTATCAGAGCTATAGTACGACTGTACAGTCCAGTTGAAGATGCTTTAGTTATGTTTAGGGGGCCAGTGGACCTAACCAATGAAAAAAGTCTCCTTGAGACAGACGTGACAGCAGACACCAGAGAAATGTCACAGCTGAATCCAGTCGACACCCACAAAGGGCTCCATCCCTTTCCTGTTAGCAATCTTCAAAACTGCCCAAGAGCTTTTAACATATTCATCAGCTCGATTCAACCGAGCCAGTGCTGCTTCAGATCTGAGAGAGGATGATGTCATAGTCCTCTCAGGATCGCTCTAGCAGAACCAGGCGGAGGTGACAGGACCTATCCACTGTGTGGTCAAAAGTGAACAGATGACATGAGATGGCAGACAGAGGGCATGATCTCACTTCATCAGTAGAGAGAGAGATGTTGTCCGATCCCAACACATTTTACAACTGGTTTTACACAAACGAGCATTCCAGTCTCAGTGTGTGACAAGAGAGAATGAGTTCCAGCTGCAGTGGATGTGTGAGGAGATAGATATTGAACCGTATAACAAACAGCCCAATCTCAGGACTGAGGGGAGTGATGTAGTGTTTAGTACCATTCTATAACACTACAACACTCCCTAAATACTTATTTGTCTTCTTACACAGATAGCCCTTCCCTTTGTTTGAAGGAAGAGGTTAACTCTGAGTGCTTTTTGGCATTAAAGAGAAAAAATGGCTCTGGCTGGCGGGCCGAGCGTTGGAAATTAAACACCCGGAGCCTTGGCAGCGTCAGAGGTGGCACGTGGAGAGTTCTGGAGGCTTGGCGTGGCGGACTGAGGCTTGGCGCTCTGCCTGGGAGAGATCTCAGAGTAGTAGTCCCTCAGCGCTGGGGAACCCAGGGGTGGTCCTTCCTTCCACCTGAGCCTCTGAATATCATACCATATCATATAATACTACACCCTGCCGCTACAACTATGCATACCATAGCAGCTAGATGAAACTGTAGGAGACATCAACTTTTATTCCACTATAACTTGACACTTAATATGATACTACCCCACTGCAACACTAAATCTAATACAAAACAAATTCATTTAGAAGAGAGATGTGCAATTCTGCCAGTTAATAATTTGTCAGATCTGACTTACAGCACATGTTCTGACTGACATGGCAATTAAGGCATATTTTTTGGATTTGATTGCATTTTCTAGTGAAATTCAGACCACTCAGTGAAGTGATTAAATGTGTCTGTAGCCGTTTCCTGCAGTCAAATGACCTAGCGGCCTCATGGGTGGAATGTTATATTTTTCATAATTTCATAATTAATACAAATAAATAAATAAAATACTGACAAATGTGGTGTCTCTATGTCAAACAGTTTTGTTATATTTCAGTCTTCTGTGATTCATATAAAGTGTAATATTGGGATGCAGACTCAAAATTGAATTAATTTCAACTCTATATCTGACATGGTACAGGTGTCTTCTTTTCTTTTAAGCCCATAATCATGTGTGTGAGGTGTATACTTTTGTTTCAAAGTAGACTTGTTCAAGACCACCAAGAAACACTGTGTGACCCTGACTTAGCCCACTGCAGTAAAAGGTTAAGAAGCTATGAGATGAAATGACAGTGTCCCAGGTCGTTGTGTAATGCTGACGGACAGTCCGAGACGCAGTGTGATGTGTATGTCAGGGCATGTCTCAAGCCTGAAGAAACTCGGCAGAGTATTTTTAGAACCGGCATCCCGGCTATGTTGAAAGTGTCAGGTTAAGAGTGGGTACAGCATGTGACAGAATGCTTTCAACACATCCCCACTCTCAGAAGAACATGGCCGCGCAATATTGAAATATAGACGTGTATAAATGCAGTCTCCTCATGTCTACTGAACATTACATTAGACCAAATGTTTATAAGACAGACTGTCTGACCTGGTTTCTTAGTGTCAGATAGGTAATGTTAGAATCCAGGATCCTGTTTATGGACTTGAAGACCATGCCGTCAGTCAGTCAGAGAGTACACCGTGTGCTTTCTCATTTCTGACCTCTGGAATGTGTTAATGGTGCAGGGTTCAAGTGGGTTCAGTGACAGTGTTAAAGTAAATCCAGTTCCCTCTGTGGCCCTACCTCGCTCCCTCACTACAGACACCGTCTCTCTCTTAGGTCTCAGGGTTTTAACTGGTTCCCTATCGGTAACTCACTCAAACAGTCCCGAACTCTCAGTTCGAATTTCACAGCTTGCTCCCTAATGCAAAGTTGAATGAAAATGACAGATTGTTTCAGTGATATCAGCCTGGGCGGTCTTAGACAGAACTATTTCATAAGGAAGTAAAGCCCTTGTGTGTCTTGGGGCAGACAGCTAAATTGTACAAGTGCCAAGGAAGGTAGGGACCACAGCCAACCCAACGTCAGGATCATTTTGGAATTCTCTGACCAGGCTGAAAAACAATCACTGCTTACCTTGAAACTGAGGCAACACTGAGGACAGATATAGAAGAAGAATGCTTTTCCAACCATTTTTTGTTAAGTCCTCTGTAATCAGCTAAATTGCTACAGATATTAACGCTCGTGGAATATATGAAATTAGACTGAACGTGAGAAACATGACAACAGAATACTGCAGTAAAGGCATAGTGATGCCTCAGTGAACTGTGTCAGAATGCAAAAGGGCCTGAACAGTCTATTATTTCAAGGGTCTCTTAAAGCAGCCTGAAGGAGTAGAGGCAAAGCTAACGTAGCAAAACGGAGGTCTGGAGAAACAATCAATTCTAGAATTATTTCATGTTTGATGGAACTAACAGAGACAGGAAGCCTGTAATCCACTGCTCTATACGAGACATATACTAAAACCCTCAAAAAATCTAATTAGTTGCATTATATTTCATAATATTTGAACCAGGCTTTGTATTCCCCACCCATCCTAAATGCCAGATTTGTGTGCCAAAGATTACAACAAAGAACAAAAGCAAGAGAAGTGTCTCAAATCCCTGCTGCATGTTACACAGTTAAGAGGAGCAGCCGAATGGGAAGTGTGCATGAATAAAACATGACTGCATGAGTTTCCAACCTCAAAGAGGCTGAAACAGGAAGATGCTGTGTTCCCTGTGCAGTACAGAACTGGGGTTCAGAGCAGGGTAAAGGGAACAGCCGTCAAACTACTAACAATGCTACAGTGCAATGGTTTATGCTGTAGGGGGATCTCTACAACACTGGGTGTCTCTGCACTTAGCTAACCACCACAACATGATTCCATTTCTCCAAGCCATTTTAGGAGGATTGATTGACATGCCGTTTTGGATTTTATATTCAGGTTCTTTCCTTTTTCTTTGTCTGTTTTCCCCACAGCACAGGTGACTGGGATGTGTAGCATGTGTGAGGAGATGGAATATGCTGGGGGAGAAAGAGGCGCTGCTCTGGGCTAGGTAAGGTAAGAGTCTTGTTAGCAGTCACAAGGAAGAGGAAGATTCACCACAGCTGCAGGAATGACTATTTCGGGAAACCCAACATCATGACTCTCCTCTCCTGCTGGCACCACGTCAATATCTATTAGCAACTCAACAACAGCATGGGTGGTAACAAACTGGGCATCCACATTGAACATGCTGGCCAGGAGAAATGAGCGGCCTCCTATATCTGCTGGCCTGGAAACAGCAGCCTATATTATGTGGTGTAGTGGTTGCTGAACAAAGGCGAGTGGTTGCCGATCTAGGGACATGAGTGTGACAACTAAAGGACAAGACATTTCTCCTGGTGCCCTCAGTAAACATTCAACGCTGTCGGTGAGTTTGAGCATCTGTCCAAAACCATCGACCGTTAAATGTACCCTGAGGGCCACCTTTAAAGAGACACTCGGCAAGAAGAGAGGGATGAAGACCGACCCGTCCTCTGAATCTCCTGGTTTACATCATCTTCTGTTACTTTCCCATACTGGACTAGTGAAGAGGTCCACCTCTTAATGCTGCAATAAACATTCATTGCTGTCGGTGGGTTTACATGAGAACAACTCACTGATCAATGAATGCAGACTGAGGTACAAAACACCCCGAGTGATGGGATAGGAGAACAGATAACATGTAAACATACAGCCAGCACTAATGTTCTACTGTAGCCTCTACTGTACTATCCAGGAGTAAAAACAACAATGCACAGATACAACACTCTATGTAATTATACTTACCATGTACAGTGCCTTGCAAAAGTATTCAGACCACTTGGATTTCTTTAAAAAAAAGGTTTATTACAAAGTGGGATTCAAATTGATTTAATTGTCATTTTTTTTCAACAATTTACACAAACTACTGTGTAATGTCAAAGTGAAAGAAAAATGTAAAAAAATGTTTTAAGAATAATACATGTTAATGTATTTCCATAGATTTTCAAGTAAAATCAAAACTGTAACTTGGCCACTCGGGAACATTCACTGTATTCTTAGTAAGCAACTCCAGTGTATATTTGAGCCTTGTGTTGCAGGTTATTGTCCTGCTGAAAGGTGAATTCATCTCTAAGTCTGGTGGAAAGCAGACTGAAGCAGGGTTTCCTCTAGGATTTTGCATGTGCTTAGCTCCTTCCAAATTATTTTAATTCTGAAAAACTACCCAAGCATACCTATACCATGATGCAGCCACCACCATGCTGGAAAATAAGGAGGCAGTTACTCAGTGATGTGTTGTGTTGGATTTGCCCCAAGAATAAGGCTTTGCATTTAGGCCAAAAAGTATATTGCTTTGCTGTGTTTTTTGTTGTTGCAGTATTACTTTAGTGCCTTGTTGCAAACAGGATGGAATATTTTTATTCTGTATATTTGTATTCTTCATTTCACTCTGTCATTTAGGTCATTATTGTGGAGTCACTACAATGTTATTGATCCACCCTCAGTTTGCTCCCATCAAAGCCATTGAACTCTGTAGCTGTTTTAAAATCCCCAATGGCCTACTGGTAACATCCATGAGCAGTTTAATTCCTGCCCTGCAGCTCAGTTAAGAAGGACGACTGTATCTTTGATGTGTCTGGATGGTTTAACACATCAAACACAGCATAATTATTAAATTGACCATGCTTAAGGAGATATTCAATGGTCTAATTTGTTATTGTTACCCATATACCAATCACTGCCCTTCTTTATGAGGCTTTTCGAAAAGCTCCCTGGTCTTTGTAGTTGAATCTGTGATACTTGACTGAGGGACCTTACATAAACTCAGCAAAAAAAGAAATGTCCCTTTTTCAGGACCCTGTCTTTCAAAGATAATTCGTAAAAATCCAAATAACTTCACAGATCTTAATTGTAAAGGGTTTAAACACTGTTTACCATGCTTGTTCAATGAACCATAAACAATTAATGAACATGCACCTGTGGAACGGTCGTTAAGACACTAACAGCTTACAGACGGTAGGCAATTAAGGTCACAGTTTTGAAAACTTAGGACACTAAAGAGGCCTTTCTACTGACTCTGAAAAACACCAAAAGAAAGATACCCAGGGTTCCTGCTCATCTGCATGAATGTGCCTTAGGCATGCTGCAAGGAGGCATGAGGACTGCAGATATGGCCAGGGAAATAAATTGCAATGTCCATACTGTGAGACGCCTAAGACAGCGCTACAGGGAGACAGGACGGACAGCTGATCGTCCTCGCAGTGGCAAACCACGTGTAACAACACCTGCACAGGATCGGTACATCCGAACATCACACCTGCGGGACAGGTACAGGATGGCAACAACAACTGCCCGAGTTACACCAGGAACGCACAATCCCTCCATCAGTACTCAGACTGTCCGCAATAGGCTGAGAGAGGCTGGGCTGAGGGCTTGTAGGTATTTTGTAAGACAGGTCCTCATCAGACATCACCAACAACGGGCACAAACCCACTGTCGCTGGACCAGACAGGACTTGCAAAAAGTGCTCTTCACTGGCGAGTCGCGGTTTTGTCTCACCGGGCGTGATGGCTGGATTTGCTTTTATCATCGAAGGAATGAGCATTACACCGAGGCCTGTACTCTGGAGCGGGATCAATTTGGAGGTGGGGGGTCCGTCATGGTCTGGGGCGGTGTGTCACAGCATCATCGGACTGAGCTTGTTGTCATTGCAGGCAATCTCAACGCTGCGCGTTACAGGGAAGACATCCTCCTCCCTCATGTGGTACCCTTCCTGCAGGCTCATCCTGACATGACCACCAGCCATACTGCTCGTTCTGTGCATGATTTCCTGCAAGACAGGAATGTCAGTGTTCTGCCATGGCCAGGGAAGAGCCCGGATCTCAATCCCATTGAGCACGTCTGGGACCTGTTGGATCGGAGGGTGAGGGCTAGGGCCATTCCCCCCAGAAATGTCCGGTAACTTGCAGGTGCCTTGGTGGAAGAGTGGGGTAACATCTCACAGCAAGAACTGGCAAATCTGGTGCAGTCCATGAGGAGGAGATGCACTGCAGTACTTAATGCAGCTGGTGGCCACACCAGATACTGACTTACTTTGATTTTGACCCCCTTTGTTCAGGGACACATTATTCCATTTCTGTTAGTCACATGTCTGTGGAACGTGTTCAGTTTATGTCTCAGTTGTTGAATCTTATGTTCATACAAATATTTACACATGTTAAGTTTGCTGAAAATAAACGCAGTTGATAGTGAGAGGACGTTTCTTGTTTTGCTGAGTTTATGTTGTATGTATGGGGGACAGAGGATGTTTCTTGTTTTGCTGAGTTTATGTTGTATGTATGGGGGACAGAGGATGTTTCTTGTTTTGCTGAGTTTATGTTGTATGTATGGGGGACAGAGGATGTTTCTTGTTTTGCTGAGTTTATGTTGTATGTATGGGGGACAGAGGATGTTTCTTGTTTTGCTGAGTTTATGTTGTATGTATGGGGGACAGAGGACGGGTATGTCAACCACTATTATTTCACACATACTGAGTCAATGTAACTTATTATGTGATTTGTTACGCCACATTTTAATTTTAATTTAGGGGCTGAATACTTATGCAACGACTATATTTAGTTTAGAATTTTTTATTTATCTATATTTCTATCTTTCACTTTGACATAAAAAAAAACATTTTGTGTAGATTGTTGACAAAAAAAGGACAATTAAATCAATTTTCATCCCACTTTCTAACACAATAAAATGTGAAGAAATCCAAGGGGTCTGAATACTTTTCAAAGGCCATGTAATTCCATTCCCCTGGGTTGTTATGGTAGATCATGTGTTTTGCCGAAGTGACTCATTATCTCCTCATCATGAGACCAGTGCACGTTTTACAGTACTTTTATTTCAGAATGATTTCCCCTTCTGTAAAGGGAAGCTGAGGACAGCTAGACCCTATGTCACAGAATTAACTGTTTAGTGGACCTATCAGTGTCTTTTTTCATGTACCCTTTATTTAGTTGCTTTGAAATAAAGAATCTCCTTTTTCAGAGGAGACATGTGGTCAAGAAGAGAGCTCCAGTATTGGAAGGCCGGCTGCAGCGCTCACCAAACAGCTGGGAGTGTTCACGCATTCACTATGCCAAAACAAAAGAGCCTGAAATAAAGTTTAAACTCAGCAGATTCACTGTGGCAAGAACAATCCCAGGGGTGGAACAGAGCAACACATTTTCACACATTTTTCAGTTTCGGTTCAAGTTGACCTTAAATAAAAAGTGAAACGATCAGCGTGCTTGATTTTTGGAAAGTTAATTTGGCCTTTTCTGTAATTGGAGGAGATACAGACATATGGAAATAATCTGTCAGTAATTGCCCTGTAAGGTTTTGTTAACATGCTGGGAAATCTCAAACACATTGACGTTTTTCAGCCAGGCCAGACCCAATGCATGTTTAATCATTTTTTACAGTGGGAAAGAGTCTGAGGGAACAATGAAAACCAGCCTGGGTTTCCCCGGTCTCTGAACTAGCTCCTTAAAAACACACAGCACACCACTATTGCAACTGCAGTAGATTCTTTCACTCTGTCCACCTTCATTTTACATATTTTGTAATGTAACTTTATTTTAACAGGCAGGTCAATTAAGAACGAATTCTTATTTACAATCATGGCCTGTCATATACCCTACTAACAGTATAGAAAATGATTTATTGAAAATAAAATGCCTCTCACTGTTTTAAAACATGAGGATACACATTTCACACACAACAATTACAGTAAATGCACTGTTATCACAACATCACTCCCAGATTTCTCTGAGACTCTAAGTCCTCGGAGGCTGGTGTACTGCAAAAAGACTAGACTCTCTACTCAGAAGGGGCTGTTTGTGACATACATTAGTCACCCACACAAAGACCTGCATGTTTATCCCGCTGGAGCTGGGCTTTGTCATCACACACAGTGAAGTTATAGGGACTGACACCGGGAACAGCTTGGCCCACTTCTGGGTGACCTTGAAACACTAAAGGCTTGAACCCGAGTGTTACGCCAAGCCAAGTTGCATCAAGCAGAGGCTAAACGAAATGGGGAATTAATCAAATCTGGGCTGATCATAAATTATGAAAAGGGAAAATGAAGAGATGGGACAGCACTTAGACGCTTCACACATACACCAAGACAGCTGAATAGCCTAGCGGTTAAGAGCATTGGGCCAGTAACCGAAAGGTTGCTGGTTTGAATTCCTGAGCCAACTATGTGAAAAATCTGTCGATGTGCCCTTGAATAAGGCACTTAACCCTAATTGCTCATGTAAATCGCTCTGGATAAGAGTATCTGCTAAATGACTCAAATGTAAAATGGCTGACACAAGCATTGACAAAGAAACATTATTTCAATTACGATGCACTTGTAGACAACTTTAATAGAAAATTAATATGTTTTAAAGATGTGATCACCGTGTTAGAGGAAAAATAGACCATTGACAATCAAATGCAACAAAAAGAAAACTCACAAAAGTAAAGAAAGTCAAATTCCCAGAGGGCCATTTTATACTTTCACTTACTCTTTCAGTCTCTTTTCAGCACACATAGATTTCAAATCTGAAAATCCACTGCTCAAGCATCTGTCCTTCCTCACTGTATATCAACTCCATTTCATGTAATTCAAAGGAACAAAGGAATGAATCTGAAACAACAGTAAGGGCTGCATTCTGATATGAAGTAGACATATGGAAATGAAAAAACGTCTGTTCTTAAATGACTTTTCGAAAAGTGCGTCAAACTTTCGCCCAGTTATGTGAGGACAATGAAAAAGCATGTATTGGAACAAAGCCAAGTATTTCCATATGAGTTTTGAGTTCACCGAGTCCAACCTACAACTGGAAGTCATAATGTATATCCTGTGAAAACAATACTATGTCACTATTACCCCCTTGTGGCTAGAACTCCACATTACCAAGGGTGGACAGGACGTGTAATGCACTCAACACAATGCAGTAAAAATCAAGAAGGTGGATAATAAAATAATGTTTTTTTATCCCCACCTAAAAATAGAATGGAAATAATGAATCACACATAGTAGTATTATGTCATGAAATAATGTGTTGTTTGAATTGAGACTGTGAATTAGCAGCGCATCGTTTAGCTGTTCCTGCGCTGTGATGTCCCATTTAACCATTGTGGGGTTGATGAGTGGCAAAAGCCAACGAATCAACAAAACAACAATGAAATGGACACAAAACCCCAGTTGCAGATCCTGAGGTAAGCACTGTCTAAGAGCACCCTGCTCTGAGAGTAGAAGAACCACTCAGGTCTAAGGTGTAACACTGCATCCCACACGCCGACACCTCTCACTCATAATCCAACTAGTCACGCATATACTGGCTGCTGACATTACCATACAAACACCAGTATCTGTGGAAACCGCTGAGATGGTACAGTGAGCTGACAGGACAGGCAGCTGAGATTAAGTTGAGACATGAATAGGTTGGTCTTACTGAAATACACGGTCAGGATGGCACCGAAATCCTCAGGGACGCTGTCTCGCAGTCTTAAAACTAAGACCATCTGTCCCATTGAGGTTGAGGGATCTTTCATAATGTCTTCTAGTCTTCAGGGAGGACAAGTATGCAGAGCCACTACTGATCCTACATAGAGTGCCAAGTGAAAGTCTACACAACCCTTGCACAGTTGTCACATTTTGCTGCCTTAAAATAAAATCTAAAAGGGATTCAATTCGATTTTTCCCCCTACAGATCTACACAACCTGCTCCACATTTTAAAAGTATAGAATATTTTCTAAAGTACGAACAAATAAAAAATGAAGATCTCTTGGTTGCGTATGTCTTCACAGAGTTAATACTTGGTGGAAGCACCTTTGGCAACGAATACATCTTGTAAATATTTTTGAATAAGATTCTACCAACTCTGCACAACTCTTAGGGCAACATATATACATTGTTTTTGTCAAAATTTCTCAAGCTCAGTAAATTTGGTTGGGAATCATTGATGGACAATAATATTAACATCTTGTCTCTGATTTTCAAGCAGATGGTGGCAGAATCATGTTATGGGTACGCTTGTCACCGTCAGTTTGTCAGGATCAAAAGAAATCTGAAAGGAGAAAAGCCCAGGTTAAATTTCAGAGGAAACCCTGCCTCAATTCTTCTGAATAGACAACCCTGGGATAGTTTTATTTTTCAGTAGGACAATTACATACATTTTAATGCCAAAACCACACCAGAATGGCTTTCCAATAGGTGTTGAGTGTCCCTGAGCGGTCCAGTCTCAATCCTGCCTTAAATCTGATTTGAATATTGCTGTCCATCAATGATTTCCAACCAAATTTACTGAGCTTGGGCAATTGACAAAAACAATGGATATACACTGAGTGTGCAAAACATGATGTCTTTCCATGACATAGACGGACCAGGTGAATCCAGGTAAAAGCTATGATCTCTTATTGATGTCACCTGTTAAATCCACTTCAATCAGTGTAGATGAAGGGGAGGTTAAACAGGTTAAAGAAGGACTTTGAAGCCTTGAGACAACTGAGACATGGAGGGTGAATGGGCAAGTACAAAATATATACAATATCGTTTTTATTTACCCCTTTTTTCTCCCAATTTCGTGGTATCCAATTGGTAGTTACAGTCTTGTCCCATCGCTGCAACTCCCCTGCGGACTCAGGAGAGGCAAATGCCGAGAGCCATGCATCCTCCGAAACACGACCCTGCCAAGCCGCACTGCTTCTTAACCCGGAAGCCAGCCGCACCAATGTGTCGGAGGAAACACCGTACAGCCGACGACCTGAAGTCAGCGTGCATGCACTCGGGCCACCACAAGGAGTCGCTAGAGCACGATGGGACAAGGAGCTGTATTGACGCCTCTAGCACTGCAATGCGGTGCCTTAGACCGCTGGCGCCACTTTGGACTCCAAGACAAAATATGAAATACCGGCTCACCGGTTTGACTGTGTCAACAACTGCAACACTGCTGGGTTTTCCAAACTCAACAGTTTCCTGTGTGTATCAAGAATGGTCCACCACCCAAAGGACACCCAGCCAACTTGCCACAACTGTGGGAAGAATTGAAGTCAACATGGGTCCCTGCCCCGATGATATGAGGCTGTTCTGAGGGCAAAAGGGGGTGCAACTCAATATTAAGAATGTTTTGTTCACTCAGTGTATGTCGCCCTAAGAGTTGTGCAGAGTTAGCAGAATTGAATCCCTTTTCAGATGACATTTTAAGGCAGCAAAATGTGACAACTGTGCAAGGGAATGTGTAAACGTTCACTAGGAACGGTATCTTTTTACAGTTATCAATGAATACTACATTGCATTTCATCCTAATCATTGATTTTGCCAAATTAAATATGTTCAGTCATCTAAGTGGTATTGAAGTAGCTACAATGAGAGATAGTGTAATGATCAATGCGACCAACCGACGAATCACTGGCACCCTCTCAGGGCAAAGTTGAACAATGAAAGCCCTCCCGGGCCCAATTCCACTGCAGTGAATGGACAGCTGGTAATGACTGACGATAGGACAAAGGGAGCCACTCCAAGCGACTGATAACCTCCGAAATGGCAGAATCAGCAGTGATTGGTCAACTGTGTCCCTTGGGCAGAGTAGGTAGGGTGAGGGTGTGGGGGGTTGGAGCCTGGGACAGAGTCAGGTCAGACTAGAGGTGACCAGGGGGTGGAGCCATCCCTGCTGCTGTGAGTGACACATGAGACACCCACCCATAGACAAGCTCATGGTTGTAAACACTTTCCCATCAGGGAGGGACAACCACTTTTCCACATTTTCAATAAAACGTCATTAACCATACTTTCTCTGCTCTAACAAGTTATGACATTATGACTATACAATACCACATATACAGCAATTATCTACAAGAAAGCGCATCAATATTCAAATGAACCAGCTTGACATTAGTAAATATTGATCCGCCTTTTACAGGTTCACAGAGATGACGGGGAAAGCATTTACAAGGAACGAGAGAGATCACAGCTTCTAAATTCCACTATTTTACATTCCCCTTCTCTGCTGTTTTAGGAGAGTTTGAGTGGTGGCAAGATTAGGACTTCATCTACTGTGTAGTGTTGAAAACAGCTGTTGCCAACTCAGCTATTTGCCCCCTGACCTGTGTTTTGGTCCCTGAATGAGGGTCTCTGGATTCCCACCCCTGTCACAGCGTTTACAAGCTCAGGGAGCCCTGCCTCAGCCCCCCTCCACACTCTACAGCCCCTTGACCCCCACATCACCCCTGCCCACTCCATGCACTAAGGCATCCTGGGATGTGAATAGGCTGAGGGAGACTGGTGTTGTCCATGGGTACTCTCTGATCCCGCCTCCTCAAGTTTACAACCCAATCAGGCTTTGCCTCATAAATCCATGCCTCCTCCCTTAGGGGGGCAACAATGCCAGTCTTTTTCTGTGCACTGGTTTAATAGTTCCCCCAAGCTTCCTTCCACTTATTACTGACTCCCACAGGTTTATAGGGGCCAGGACACAGAGGCTGCTAAGAAAGTCCAGTGTAGAGCTGCACACAATCAGGCCAGCATGGAGTCACGGTGGGGTCAGGAGTTTCTGAACTGAGTCTAACCTCTGACCTCTGCCACCTGGCTCCGCAGCCAGGGTGAAGACAAGGGAGCATCTCAAATGAACTTCGCCTGAACCTGGACCTTAACATTGGACAAACCCCCCCCCACCCCTGCAATGCCCCTTCCACCAGCCTGTTGCCCCACGCTGAGAGGAGAAAGAGGGGCTGCAACCACATGGTCCCACAGCAGCCCATAGAACACAGACACTAAAAAGTGACAGCAATCTAAATGACTGTATGTGTGTGGCTCATTACCATGTATTTGTTCAATTGACATATTTTGAGACTTATCTGCAAATTATCTTGCTGTATCTGTGAAACATAGGCTGCGACTAGTGGTGCGTGTTTTGCCTGATTTAGGGGGGTATGATGTTTGTGCGTCTGTAACTGTCTCACTCATAATTATTCTGGATTCTTTCAGGATTATCACAAATCATGGTAGCATCCACATTAATGTAGAAACATATTATATTCTTGTTTACAGTGAAAGTGAAAGTGACACAATACATTATTTACCAATAATTTCTATTGGGCACAAAATAATCTGAAACACAGCCAAAACAAAGAGTCACAAGCTTGATGTAGTCATTGTGTGCTAGGCATATGGGACCAAATACTACACTTTTGCCTACGTTAATACACATAAGTGAATTTGTCCAAATACGACTAAAATGGGGTGACTATGTACAAAAAAATGCTGTATTTTCTAAACCGTCCACATGATTTGGATGAAAATACCCTCAAATTAACGCGGACAGTCTGCACTTTAACCTCATAGTCATTGAATAATTTCAAATCCAAAGTGATGGAGTACAGATAAAAATAAATAAAAAAATGTGTCACTGTTGCAATACTTTTGGAGCTCACTGTAGTTGTCATCGGTTAAGTATTCTAAGTCATCTCTGCTTCTTTCACGGAGCAAAGACGTTTAGGGATGGGGAGAAAAATGCAATAACCCCAAAAATACTGGAAAGATTTACTGTTCAATGACATCAGTTTGACCGGTTGTAAGGAAATAAAAAGCTTTGAAAACAACCTAATGTGTTTGATACGATCTCAGTTCGGCTTGGATGCATATTTCATGCGGTTGAAATACTATAAAATATGATGCTGATATAGCATCTACCTGTGCATTCACATTCTCTCAAGATGCTGAAATAAATCATATTTCTCCATATTTCTGTTCCAGAGTAAAACCGTTGCCTACATTTGATGTATCATTTTCTGCAGGAGTTTATATTTAGGCTATGTGAGAGGTTAGACCTAGAGTCAGTGTCCAGATTTCAGTTTCCATTTAACCCATATGAACAGTAGGCTACAGTTCCCTTGACTAGAGGTGAAATAGGCCTATAGAGAGCAATATTAATGCCGTTTTTTTGTAGGCTCTAATTCTGCCATGGTTTGTTGGACAAATCCTATGGGAATATTAATGTAGTTTTTGTAGGGTTTTTAGATAAATGCCCAATTAAGGTCTGTGGTAAACACAGGTTTAGGAGATGTGTTTTGTTCTATGAGAGCATCTTAATAAGCTCTGTGGTAAACACAGGTTTAGGAGATGTGTTTTGTTCTATGAGAGCATCTTAATAAGCTCTGTGGTAAACACAGGTTTAGGAGATGTGTTTTGTTCTATGAGAGCATCTTAATAAGCTCTGTGGTAAACACAGGTTTAGGAGATGTGTTTTGTTCTATGAGAGCATCTTAATAAGCTCTGTGGTAAACACAGGTTTAGGAGATGTGTTTTGTTCTATGAGAGCATCTTAACAAGCTAAATCCTTTTTTGTGAATTTTGAAGCATTTTTGTAATAAAAAAAGCACATAAAGCACAACGAGGCTTCGTAATTCATAAAGGTCATGTTAACTGACTGATATCTCAGAGAACTAAACAAATAACATCTCCTAAGCCTGTGTTAACCTCAGACCTTATTTTGGGCATCTTTCCCCATAGGAATAGCTGAACGAACCAGAGGTAACTCATTTCCAGGTTTTAGGACTACAAGCTAACGAGCTCTATTGGACGTCCCCATCTTGTGACTTTCAAATTTGTTTAGCGCCTCACAATCATCACACATCCTATTTGACCACTTCGCCAAATATTTTCTGGCCCTACCTTCTCTTTATTTTCAACTCTCCATTTTGACGCTTTTCTCTTATCGAATTAAACTCCGGCATTGATATGTTTGCCTCCATGGATCGACATTTGGCGTACGTACAGTTCAGCAGGGGTCATCAAATAGATTCAGCCGCAGTCCTGTTTTTTCTTGAGCAGATGTTCGGGTTGCCAGAACATAACTAACTACAAATCATTTGTAGACTAAATTGACCGCAAGAAGCCCAAACAGATATAGTATTTGACTAAAACATAATAATTTCAAACCTTGCTTACATTTGCATACGGTCACTCTATTATGTGTCTGAATACTTGGGAACAGATTCCCCAAAATAAAATAAAAAAGTTTTTACAGTGTTTTATGACCGACAATGAAATTGTTAAACCCTGCCCCAAAGCTTACCCACTAATGCCAGATAGCCTAAAATAATAAAAGAAAAACCTCAATGTGGCATATAGATATAAATTGAACAAGATTGATACATTTATAGATTTTTTAAGGTATCGTTTTCTCTTTATTCTCATGACCCTCAACCCGCCCGGGAGGATTATGAGTCAACCCACGCATCATGTAGAAGGTCAGCTTCTGCTCTATTTTCAACGGAACATGTCCCCCTGGTGGAGATGGAAGGAGTCACATGCTACATTGAAGACACGCTTATTATGCAGATCCAGTATTCGGAAAAGGCAAGAGGAACAGAAAAAGGTCTAAATTATTTTCTCCTGATATTGGAACGATGACGAGCCGAGCATGGGCCGACATTTTACATTTCAGGGGGACCTGGGTTGCCGGAAAACTGTCTGCACTAGTAAAAAAAAACAGAGGCCTTATGAACCACAAAGTGGCTCTCATTTATCAGCATGTTTTTAAGAGGGCACTGTGTATTGACAGAGTGTTGTATACAGTCAGCAAACAGCCTCATTATTTATTAAAGGAGCCAAAATCAATGATGTCAAAGGATGTAGGGATGTAAGGCAGCAGAATAGCATTGCTCCCAATCAATTCCCATTTATAGGCTTACTAGAGTGTTGTTTTTGTTTTTTAAATCCACATATCATAAACTATGGGTTACATTTAACACAATATTGTCAGTGATGAATGTTTATTCAGATAACATCTGGGGGAGTGATAGTATCCTGTCTGGGCATCTCCCTACTACACCTAGGACCTGTACATGTACTATTCTATCTCGTCACTAGAGGGCGCTATTTAGCCAATTTTCACTGCCATCCACAAAGCATACAGTAGTAGTGACATATATTGCCATCCACAGTGTATTGCTGTTGGTTGAATGCAACAGGCCCGACATTAAATTATGTGTGGAAATATCACCAGTCACAATTAGACATGAATTATCCGGAACAAATTGGTCACAATACTCCAAACTAAAATCTTCAACTGAAAATGAACGGAAGAACATCAATCGGCAATTTGCCAACAGGAAATCACATGAATGACTTACCTTATCATTATGTATTTGTCCTATCATGAAGTATAAATACATAACAAGTCAACTTACCTATCCCATTATTTGGTTCAACTTCCAAGGGGTGGTCACCGTAGAAGCCTGAAAAACAAGGAGAAATGTGAAGACAGAAGGACAGAGATCACTTACAGTAGCTTTTGCTGTAGACACTAATTCATCATGTTGACTATGAAGTGAGACCCTCTCTGTGATTGGTCCATCAGTGCCATACCATCTGTGCTGTGCACTCGGTCTAGACGCCAGTCCACTTCTCACATACACACTCAATGACAAGCAATCATTCAAACGCAAAACAGTAGTGTGTGTAAAGTTCCCTGGCGGTAAACCCCTCCATTATAGGCCACCCCCCACCCCGCCGTGTCAGCACACCGCCCTGCTATCAACAGCTGACCCCTGACCCGACACACGCCAGACGCCCCCTGCACCCTCCACTGAACACTGGCATATGGTGTCCCTCAAGCAAACACAATGCACCAACACACACACACATGCCCATATCAGACTCACAGACACAGTCGCATATGCCCAACTCCACACACACACACAGCCCTGAATTACAGCCTACTCACAAGCACATGCAGTATAACCAATAATTAGCACAAACAAGCATTCACTCAACTCCATATTGCCAACAATTAACACCATTACAAAATAAGAAGATTGGCTAAAACATGAATGAAACAGTCTAAAGCACTCTGGTGTGCACTCGTGTGTAAAAGCAGAACATTAAACTGTGGGCGGCAGGGTAGCCTAGTGGTTAGAGTGTTGGACTAGTAACTGAAAGGTTGCAAGTTCAAATCCCTGAGCTGACAAGGTACAAATCTGTTGTCCTTCCCCTGAACAGGCAGCACTGTTCCTAGGCTGTCATTGAAAATAAGAATTTGTTCTTAACTGACTTGCCTAGTAAAATAAAGGTTAAAAAAATATATGTAGGATAAGTAGTGGCTCTGAGTACTTGTCCACCCTGAAGACAAGGAAAAATCCCTGTACCTCAAAGAGACAGATGTTCTTAGTTTTAAGACTAAGTATCCCTGAGGACTTAAGTGCCACCCTGACAGTGCATTTCAGTAAGACCTACCTATTCATGTCTCAACTTAATCTCAGCTGCCTGTCCTGTCAGCTCACTGTGCCAGAGCCTCCTCCACTGCAGCCTATTGTGTGTTGACAAAGAAGGGCAGCATCTTTAACCTTTCACCTCTAAAACCTCTGCAACCTCCAGAACACAATCAGCACACAATCAAAAAAACATACTGGCTCTTGTCCTTTCTCTTCCCTCCACAGGGATAAGAACTCTTGACAGAACTCACACCAGTAATCAAAATACTGTAAAGGTTTTTCATAGAGAAATCTATACTTAGGGCCTCAGCTCCTAAAGAAAGAACTACAAAAAAATAAACACAGTGGCGAGATGGTGTACCTGTGCATATTACCGTAACCAACCAATCAATTTACGATTCCTACTGTTGTAATTTCTAAATAATAATAAACATGTCCTTCGATAGAGAGAGAGAACTACTTCTTCAGCAACTCTTTCACCTGTAGCTCTGGTATTCCTGTGAGTTTCTGGATTCTAGGATCCCCTCCAGGGCAAGTTTACCACCACCAGTACACATGCTAATTAGCTGCTCAGCTCTGGTAACTAGCTCCGCTAATCACATTAGCCATGCTACAGGCTGGGGAACACCAGCTAACCCACTGCTTCAGCTCTCCCCCGCAGCCCCCACTAGTGTAAATACAGTTCAATCTATTGAACAACCTCTAGGCACCATACTAAAACATTAAAAGAAATGACAGTTGGGAGTATGTCAAACAAACATTTAGGATCTTCACCTACACAGGTATTCCAAACAAGGATTAAGAGAAGCACAACCAATGACTACTGTAAATCAAAACTACTGTAAATCAAATTCGAAACTCCTTTGAGAGACCTCCAAGGCTCCAAATATGTTACTGGATGACAAAAAAAAATACACTAATTTCCACATGCCTTGCAGTGGCAGCATTCCTTTTCAACGGGAACCATATGGTGAGAGTGCGTGTGAGATCATGGTGGTGCATAGGTTGTAGATGGTAATGTACATGCAACAGAGTGTAACAGTAAGTCCCCTTCCCATTAGTATGGCCCCCATGTCAGTCCATCCCCTTTCCATTTCAGCACCCTGCCTCTCCCCATTTACATCCACCCAGCCCCTAGATCAGTCAGTCCATCACTGTCCCAGATCGTCTGCCCCAGATGGCCAGTGTTCTGCTTGGCCAGTGAAGAGGCACGCCACCCTGTCATCTGAGTAGAGTGGCCCCTACCTACCTGTCAGACTGGCCCTGGCTTTATCTCACCCACACACACTATCACATCTATCACATGTCACACTGGGAGGCCTGGCACAGAGGGAGGGAGGGATAGAGGGAAGGAAGGACTGAGGGAGAGAGGGAAGGATGCAAAGAGAGAGGGAAGGAGGTAAGGATAAAGTGAACGAGTGAGTGATTGACTGATCATGTCAGTAGAAAAATGAGGGAGGTAGTCATAGATTTGACAAAGTTGACACAGTCAAGAAAGCATTATTTAATTCCCATTACAAATTGTTTTGCGTCTTCATGTTGTCCCCATATATTTAGTCATTCATTTCTTCAAAATGTATATATTGTTCTTCTTATCCTATTTCCCCAGCATCATGAGTAGGGCCTTTTTACTGTGCACAAGGCTAGCATGTATCAAGGAAATATTTGGTCAAGTTATTTGTGCATTTCAATATGATTAAATGCAGTAATTTACCTGTTTGCAATCCTCCAAGTGGATGCGATGTTGAGGTGCACATGAGAACTTGCTACACTTATGAGAAAGAAGTGCTGTTTATAGTAATGTTTCCTTTGTAATTTGTGCGTCTCGGAGCTCCATTTCACTGAGGGGATTTGATGAATCTGGCCCGGGCGCCCCGGTAGGTGTGTTTTTGCACCGGGTGAAAGTTGATTGCATTCCCTTTGGAACGTGTTGCCTTCTGGGCGAGAGCCAGATGCCTGTTTAAACCACACGGCAAGGTCGGCTCAAGACAAAAGTGATGTAATTAAGCACGTGGAGTAATGAGTAGGATTCTGTGTTTTCACACACAAAAGCGATTGCTTTTGATAAAAATGCCTTATATTCCTTCCCAATGAAAACGAGTTGTATGTTTCTGGACGATGCACTATGCTGCGTTGTTGACAACATGACCACGCAACGCAAAATACTGTTCAGATTGAGAAGGGCACTCTTCCACCGCTTTCGCGTCACAGGCCGTAGAACGGTTCCCCGCGGCTCAGCATAATGGAATCCGCCCACTCTGGCTGTCATGTCCACTTAGTGGTCATGTCCTTGAGGAATGGGAGCGAGTGCACAGCTGAGGGTTCTACTTTGAACCAAAAAGGTTTCTAGCTGTAACCAAAAATAGTTATCGTATGGGGACAGCGTGGAGACAGCGAAAATATTTCCCCATGTACAGTAAATGTCTTGAGTTCCTAACAAAAGGTAATTTGCTAGGAACTCAAGAAATTTACTGTACACAGGGAAATATTTATTCTCCATAGCTGAATGGTGAGTGACATCTATGATATTTCGGACCACAGTGACAGGAGATTCCTGGGAGAAATCAGCCACGGATATATAATTGTTTCCACTACATTACAGGAGCAAATTAATAACCTGCTATGAAAAGCCAGTGTGGTGTCACAGACCAATAGCCTGTGGACAGTGTTCAATTCATCCTGTTCCTAGAGACAGCGAAGCATGTCTTTAAGGAGAGTTTCAGTTTGCCCTCAGCTCCATGCTCTAGAAAGCCTTGAAGAAGCAGATGGGGTAGGTGTATAGGGGGGTGTGATACACTGTTACCTGATATTAGTAGGCTCTCTTTGTATTACCTGACATTAAGTTAAGAGGGTCAATGCTTCCTGAGTTGGGGTGGGTCACAGAGGTTAATTTGGCTGAGGTGGGTCATTGTTACCAAGAGGTTCAATGTTACCTGACTGGGGCTGTTACATGACTATAGTGCTTCCAAAATCTAAGAGGAGTGCTACCCAACAGGTCCCCAAATTACTTCCCCAACTTATAACTACTCATATGCACTGAATTTGGTTCATTTTCCCCTCATAATTTATCCTACTGCTCTGACTTGGTTGTGTACATGTAGCTTTCATTGTCTGCTTATATGCCCACTTTATTTATCCTATGGTTTTGACTTGGTGTACAGGGAGAACACTGTAAGAATGGCCCCTGTTCTGAATTCTGTCGCTGTACATTTCAAAAGTGCTGAATAAATAGTTATATTGACTATGTCTGTCCTAGCTCACTCATTAATGTCTTAATCAAAATTACGGATTGCTTCTCATCTGCTCATTATCCCCTTATGCCATAGTTTGTACATCTCAATTGTCAGTAGAAACCACATTTGTTTAAGCAAGTCAGCCATATCAGCTATGTTTAAAAAAAATAAAAGCCAGTAAATGAGGCTGAATGAACTGTTTTGCTGCCAGACAAGGCCCGCTGATAGCCAGGTGTAGCAGTTGTAAGGTGTTGGGACTGCTGTTGGGACTATGCTGGTGGAACAGCTTTATGTAGCCCCTAACAGTTTGTGGGCACCGTTTGTGACCTTTATAGTGCAATTCATGTATTGTTTAGTGTTGTGTTGTGTAGTGGCTTTTCTGGCATGCATCCCAAAAAATGTGGTGGGAGTTTGTCCCACCAAGATTTACATGCTAAAATCGGCACTGTGTATATTACATTTGTTTTATTTGATTACTTTATTATTTCATTCCAAGTCATCGTCTCATCTCTATAGAGCTGCTGCCTATGCTGTCTGCCAAAATCACTATTTTAGTAGTTCTTCAAAGTAAATAAGGGATGCTTTTATGACTGCTGAATATCAACTATCAATCACTTAGATCATGTATTTTCAGGTAGAGATACCTTGAGAAGCAACTGCCCTCTATCCCTCTCGATCGCACATTGTTCTGTCTCCCTCTCTGTGTCTGCCCCAAACTAACCTAGCGTAGCAGGTGTAAAGAAATACACAGACCGGAAAAGTAGGAGGGCAATGGACTATGGTCATTGTTGTTAATTACCATGTTTTATGTGAAAAACTATGTAGAATATTGGACACTCCCTACTTCATTACACAATTCAGGGTTGATCTGATAATTTTTTTTTATTTAACCTTTATTTAACTAGGCAAGCCAGCTAAGAACAAAATCTTATTAACAATGACAGCATACCGGTGAGTTAACTGCCTTGTTCAGGGACAGAACGACAAGATTTTGACCTTGTCAGCTCGGGGATTCGATCCAGCAACCTTTCAGTTACTGGCCCAACACTCCAACCACTAGGCTACCTGCTGCAGTTTCTCGTAGAGAAATGTGCACATTGAGCTCACAGAAGAAAAAAAAAATAATGTAATTCAAAAATGTAACCAATGTAGGTCAATTAGTTGTTTAAAAACCAAAAAATAACCAAAACTTTGGTTAATCACCCAGAGCCCGGTTTTACCAAAAGCATCTTAAGACTAAGTTCATCGTTAGAACCTTCGTAGGAGCATCTCCGAGCTGTTTCCCAAAACCATCATTATTAACGTTGCACCTGAAAACGCTCATAATCTAACGCCTGCCTCAGACCACTCACTGAACAGCTGAGTGCGTCGTTAGACGCACTTCACTCTGTACACAGAAGATCTCCGCTAAACATAGAATCACATGGTTTATCAATCTCTACTGCTGATAACCTCAGAACAAAGTTGACTACAAATAAAAATACAAATATGCTTCACATTAAAACTGAGATGACTGCATTCAAATATAAACAGTAGGCTATTTGACTATTTCAATAATATTGAAATGCATTTCATGTTCAATCAATTTAGCTATATTTTTCTACTTGTAGGCTAATATATTTGTCTCAATATATTTAATGATTTGTAGCCTAACATGTGCGCAATGATGTGCCAGGCAGTAATATCTCTCTAGGAGCTGAAACATCGTCAGTATTGTGAAATAATTAGACTGAGTGTATAAAACATTAGGAACACTTTCCTAATATGATTTGCACCCCCTTTTTCCCTCAGAACAGCCTCAATTTGTCGGGGCACGGACTACAAGGTGGCGAAAGCGTTCCACAGGGATGCTGGCCTATGTTGACTCTAATGCTGCCAACAGTTGTGTCAAGTTGGCTGGATGTTCTTTGGGTGGTGGACCATTTTTGATACACACGGGAAACCGTTGAGCGTTTAAAACCCAGCAGAGATTGCAATAGAGATTGCATCATCTGTGGATCTGTTGGGGTGGTATGCAAATTGGAGGGGGTCTAGGGTTTCTGGGATAATGGTGTTGATGTGAGCCATGACCAGCCTTAGTGTTCTTTTCAGTCTCCTGAGGGGGAATAGGTTTTGTCGTGCCCTCTTCACAACTGTCTTGGTGTGCTTGGACCATGTTAGTTTGTTGGTGATGTGGACACCAAGGAAATTGAAGCACTCAACCTGCTCCACTGCAACCCCGTCGATGATGGGGGCATGCTCGGTCCTCTTTTTACTGTAGTCCAGAATCATCTCTTTTGTCTTGATCACGTCTCCTTAGGGCTAGGGAATTTTCGCCTGTCTGACGTGCCCAAAGTAAAATACCTGCCACTCAGGCCCAGAAACTAGGATATGCACATAATTAGTACTTTAGGATAGGAAACACTCAAGTTTCTAAAACAGTTACAATAATGTCTGTGAGTATAACAGAACTGATATAGCAGGCGAAAATCTGAGAAATGTCTGTCCGGAAATCATTTTTCATTTGACCTTTCCTGACTTTGAATGGCTGATAAAACAATTCTCAGGGAAATAGGACTCAGGTTGCAGTACCTATGGCTTCCACTAGATGTCAACAGTGTCTGGACAGAGTTTTGGAGCGTTTATAATGGAAGAGAGCCAAAAGGAAGACGAATTTGTATGACATACCAGGATATCCTTTCTGTCTAGTTCACAAGATACTCGGGAGCGCGCAGCTCTGTGTTTACCTTTTCTATCGTGTAGGTTATTATCAGAGTGAAATATAATAGCCAATATAGATAAATGGATGCCTAAGGATAAATTATAAATTATGTTTGATTTGTTTGGGCAAAGTTGATAGGTATAATTTGAACGCGTTCTCTTCACTGTACAACGGGCGAGTAGACTGGAAAAATGCTTGGTGGACTATCTGAACATAACGCGCCAACCAAACTGAGATTTATGGATATAATAAATGACTAACAAAAGAACCATTGGATGTCTTCCTTGGACACTTGGGATGCCCTCAGCAGAAGTTCTTCGAAAGGTAAGCGATTTACTTTAGCTCTTATATGGGTTTTGTGAGACTCGCGCTGGATATGAATTTATGCTAATGTGGAAAATATGAGAGGTTCTATCCTCAAACAATCAAATGTTGTGCTTTCGCCGTAAAGCCTTTTTGAAATCTGACAACGATGTGATATTAACAAGACTCTAATCTTTGCAACCATATGCAACAATATCTATGAATGTTAAATATTAAGAATTTTTATTTTGAATTTGCCGCGCTTTGTTTGCTACGAAAACCCGCTCACGGGATCGGATCCGTACAAGGTTAAAGGAGAGGTATTTGTCCTGGCACCACACGGCCAGGTCTCTGACCTCCTCCCTTTAGGCTGTCTCGTCGTTGTCGGTGATCAGGCCTACCACTTTTGTGTCATCGGCAAACTTGATGATGGTGTTGGAGTCGTGCCTGGCCGTTCAGTCATGAGTGAACAGGGAGTACAGGAGAGAACTGAGCACGCACCCCTGAGGGGCCCCTGTGTTGAGTATCAGCGTGGCGGATGTGTTTTTACCGACCCTTACCACCTGGGGCGGCCCGTCAGGAAGTCCAGGATCCAGTTGCAGACGGAGGTGTTTAGTCCCAGGTTCCTTAGCTTATTGATGAGCTTTAAGGGCACTATGATGTTGAATGCTGAGCTGTAGTCAATGAATAGCATTCTCACATATGTTTTCCTTTTGTCCAGGTGGGAAAGGGCAGTGTGGAGTGCAATAGAGATTGCATCATCTGTGGATCTGTTGGGGCGGGATATGCAAATTGGGGTGGGTCTAGGGTTTCTGGGATAATGGTGTTGATGTGAGCCATGACCAGTCTTTCAAAGCACTTCATGGCTACAGACGTGAGTGCTACGAGTCGGTAGTCATTTAGGCAGGTTACCTTTAGTGTTCTTGGGCACAGGCACTATGGTGGTCTGCTTAAAACATGTTGGTATTACAGACTTGGACAGGGAGAGGTTGAAAATGTCAGTGAAGAAACTTGCCAATTGGTCAGCGCATGCTCACAGGACACGTCCTGGTAATCCTTCTGGCCCTGCAGCCTTGTGAATGTTGACCTGTTTAATGGTCTTACTCACATCGATTGCGGAGAGTGTGATCACACAGTCTTCCGGAACAGCTAGTGCTCTCATGCATGTTTCAGTGTTATTTGCCTCGAAGCGAGCATAGAAGTAGTTTAGCTCGTCTGGTAGACTTGTGTCACTGGGCAGCTCTCGGCTGTGCATCCTTTTGTAGTCTGTAATGGTTTGCAAGCCCTGCCACATTTGACGAGCGTCAGAGCCGGTTTAGTACGATTCAATCTTAGTCCTGTATTGACGCTTTGATGGTTCGTCTGAGGGTATAGCATGATTTCTTATAACCTTCCGGATTAGAGTCCCGCTCCTTGAAAGTGGCAGCTCTAGCCTTTAGCTCAGTGCGGATGTTGCCTGTAATCCATGGCTTCTGGTTGGGGTATGTACGTACGGTCACTGTGGAGACAACGTCATCGATGCACTTATTGATGAAGCCAATGACTGATATCAATGCCATCGGAGGAATCCCGGAACATATTCCAGTCTGTGCTAGCAAAACAGTCCTGTAGCTTAGCATCTGCTTCATCTGACCACTTTTTTATTGATCTAGTCACTGGTGCTTCCTGCTTGCTGGAGGGCGAGGGAGAGCTTTTTATGCGTCTCTGTGTGTGGAGTAGAGGTGGTCCAGTTTTTTTCCTCTGGTTGCACATTTAACAATGCTTATAGAAATGTGGTAAAACAGATTTAAGTTTCCCTGCATTAAAGTCCCCGGCTACTAGGAGCGCTGCCTCTGGGTGAGCGTTTTCTTGTTTGCTTATGGCGGAATACAGCTCATTCAATGCTGTCTTAGTGCCAGCTTCTGACTGTGGTGGTATGTAAACAGCTACGAAAAGGTAGATAGCGTGGTCTACAGCTTATCATGAGCTACTCTACCTCAGGCAAGCAATAGCTCGAGACTTCCTTAGATATTGTGCACCAGCTGTTGTTTACAAAAATACATAGTCCGCCGCCCCTTGTCTTACCAGACGCCCCTGTTCTATATTGCTGTATAATCAGCCAGCTGTATGTTTATAGTGTCGTCGTTCAGCCACGACTCCGTGAAGCATAAGATATTACAGTTTTGAATGTCCCGTTAGTGGTTTAATCTTCCACGTAGGTCATCTATTTTATTCTCCAAGAATTGCACGTTTGCTAGCAGAATGGAAGGAAGTGGGGGTTTATTCGATCGCCTACGAATTCTCAGAAGGCAGCCTGCCCTTTGGCCCCTTTTACTCTCCTCTCCACGCAAATCACGGGGATCTGGGCCTGTTCCCGAGAAAGCAGTATATTGTTTGCGTCGGGCTCGTCAGACTCGTTAAAGGAAAAAAAGGATTCTGCCAGTCCGTGGTGAGTAATCGCAGTCCTGATGTCCAGTTATTTTCGGTCATAAGAGATGGTAGTGGCAACATTATGTACAAAACAAGTAAAAAAAATTTTTTTTTACAAACAACGCAAATAAACAAACAAAAAACTCAATCGGTTGGGGACACGTAAAACATCTGCCTTCTTCTCCGGCGCCATTTTATCAGAGGCACTTAAATATTTTGGCTTGCCCATTCACTCTCTGAACGGCACACCTACACAATCCATGTCTCAATTGTCTCAAGGCTTAAAAATCCTTCTTTAACCTGTCTCAACCAGTAAACATTTTCGGCCATTGTAGGAAAGATATATTGTTAAAAGATACATTCCATCGCTATTGGGAAACCGTGCCCAGCCCTATTCATCATACCACCATGGATATGATATGTGACAGATTGTGGAGGAACTCCAGTGTTAGATCCACAGGCTGTGCTGTGGTCATCCCTCTGACCTCTACACCTGACCTCTGACCCCAGTATGTAACACCACGCAGAACAATGTCTACTCTGTCCTCCCCTCTGCTCCCTCCAGCCTAACAATGCATACTTCCCTAATCTCGGATGGACGGCTCACTCCCCCTAACAGGGCCTCTGATCTTTTTTCCACTCATTTGTCTTTTGACCAATCACATTAGATATTTTTCAGAGCTGATCTGATCGATCAAAAGACCAATTACTGATGAAAATATTTGAATTGGGCTGCCTGTGTAAACGCGGCCTAAGTCCCGCTCTCAGTCTAAAGTATGAGTAACACAACCTATTAACCTTAAATGCAGTCTTCCGTAGATCTGAGATTCTAAAACCTACAGTATATAAGTGGCGTTAAAAATGTAAATGTCACTTTCTCTCATTTCTATATGCTTTTTTCTGTCCTCTAGCCATGTTGGTGTAATTTGTTAGAGTAGGTGATTTGGTTAAAGATGCTGACTGTATGTCTTTATCAGCACTAATCCCACCAGCCCCCTCAGCTCAGCTCTCAGGTCAAGCCCTGGTCAGAGCCACAGAGGGGCTGGGCGGGGGTCATTCACAGCTGGTCGACCGACACGCTCAAAGGATCAACTTCCCTTTCATCATAACAGGGGTCAGAGTTTTATTACCACGCACTGGGCTGGATAGCGTAGGATGCACACACACACACACACACACACACACACACACACACACACACACACACACACACACACACACACACACACACACACACACACACACACACACACACACACACACACACACACACACACACACACACACACTGATGGCTCAGGGGCATATGATAATAATTATCTTATTAAATGAGTGCCAATAAATAAGAGAAAAGTTATGGCACCATTCATGTGACACTATAAGGAACATGTTATCTTCTTGTGTTTTGTTTTGAGCCTCTCTGAGTCCTCCAAGTTTTCAAAGAGAGTATGAGAATGTCCACTGGCCAATCATGTACTGTAGAAGAGTTTTTGTGGAGTTTGTGAAGTGATGAGGACGAAAGTTTAGAAAGCCCAGATTGTTAGCAGATTCCTGCTAAAACAGTCATTGGGAATGTGACTGTGTGTCTTTGCTGTTGACTGTGAAATATCAGAGTCAGTAATTTACTGTGCTGCCTTAAATCAGTGCAGATGGCTCAGGTAACAAATTAATGTCTCATTAATGAAATCTGTTTCCTTTCCAAAAGAATGAATGAGTGAGAGACAAGCCGTATCTTTATCAACAGAGATTTATATCAAACACAGGTATACTACATCCGTCACTAGTGTTGATTGCACTAAGTTTGAGGGGCTAATTTGAATAAATGTGTCAGAGTCAGGGGAAGCCGCTCTTTTATAGCCCGTAACAACTGTCTCCTGTAGCAATACCCTGGCTCTGATTTGTGAGATCCACAGGAAAGGCATCCCTACTCTACATACCAAGTTCAGTGTTTTACAGCTCCCTGTAAACTCATCCTCCACCCAAATTCAAACTCAAATTGTAGACGTTTACGGCTCCTGGCTGGCCAACGTGTTGAATATCACAGAGCCCTGACAAAAGCCTGGCCCTAGACTCACGCATCTGCGATGTCACTGTACCAACTGCCTTGATGCCCTTACTGTACTGCCTCCTCCCCCCAAAAACTTTATGACGAGCCACGCCAGCCTCCCTGCATCTCAATACCAGCTGTTAATTCCTTGTCTATCCCCTAAGGGTTCTGCTCTGTGTTCTGATGGGCTGCTAGCTGGATAAATGAACAAAACATCTCTGCCTGCCTGTCAGTACCCAGCCTTGTTATTCCTCCAGGCCAGCTCAGTAGCTCTCCTCTAGCTCTCCTCTAGCTCTCCTCTAACTCTCCTCTAGCTCTCCTCTAGCTCTCCTCTAGCTCTCCTCTAGCTCTCCTCTAGCTCTCCTCTAGCTCTCCTCTAGCTCTCCTCTAGCTCTCCTCTAGCTCTCCTCTAGCTCTCCTCTAGCTCTCCTCTAGCTCTCCTCTAACTCTCCTCTAGCTCTCCTCTAGCTCTCCTCTAGTTCTCCTCTAGCTCTCCTCTAGCTCTCCTCTAGCTCTCCTCTAGCTCTCCTCTAGCTCTCCTCTAGCTCTCCTCTAACTCTCCTCTAGCTCTCCTCTAACTCTCCTCTAACTCTCCTCTAGCTCTCATCTAGCTCTCCTCTAACTCTCCTCTAGCTCTCCTCTGACTCTCCTCTGACTCTCCTCTAACTCTCCTCTAGCTCATGGATCAAGTGGAGGTTGTAAATACTTTCCTGGGTTGTTTGGGGGTCAACAGAGACTTGGCCATTATTGGCTCAAGAGCCACATCTCCATAAGTCTCAGCCCATAGGTGCAAATGCATTAGCTTTCCAGTGTGTTGACTGCAAGACACCCAATTTACGCAAAATGACTTGATGGTGTCCTGTGATTTACATCTTTATACAAAAAATAAATAAAACATGTTTTAAATACTATGGTGTGTCCTGTGATTTCGGTATTGTTATGTGTGAGTCGTGTACGTTCTGAATGGACTCTACAGTGTGAAGTGTTGATTCCTGAAGCCTGCTGGTTGCTGGGTCACCAGTCGTTGATCTAATTATCTTCTGCATCATTACAGGGATGACCGAAGGAATGTGTTGCCTGGTAACGGCACTTACTGTCAGTGCACCAGGACAGGAGGAGCACCCAGGAGCAGCAATACATTGTGTCCTTACTAACAGAGCTCTGCTGAGGCAGTACATGTTGGGGAATGGTCATCATTTAGTCACTGTCATTGGTTGGTGAATTTTGCCAAGGCATTCTCTATAAAGACAATGAGGAATCAACAGAACTTGATGCTCATATCATGATTATTATTCTGTAATACCGAAATAAAATATAAATGTATATTTATTTGTAAAAATCTGTCAAATCTAATAGATTTGCTGAAAATATTTATGTTGGTCCTGTTTGATCATTTCAGAAGGTAAATAATTTGCTCACACATTTATACACAAATCCATAATAGATGTGCATTGTGTCTTTGAATTTAAAAATATATATATAATCACATGACTCTCCGTTAACAGTCTAACAAAGCATAGAAGTGGCTGATCTTCAGGGTTGGGGAGTAACGGATTAGCCTACATGTAAAGGATTACAAAAAAAACGATAACTGTAATCTGTTATGTTACCAGCAAAAATATTGTAATCAGATTACAGATACAAAACTAGATGATTACTTCTACAAACATTTGTTTGACACATTTCTGTTTTCTCAATGACATTGAAATCAGCATTGAAAAAAGGTGCAAATTTAAGTTTGTTCAGCCTGAGCAAGTCTGACCACAATTTAGAGCCACCAAATGTGTTTGATGGATGGCATGAAAAGAGCCGGAATAGGCTTTTGTATATGCTACAGTCCAAGCTGTCTTCCAATGATGCAATTGTTGTCGGAATACAAAGATTATACAACTTGAATAAACACTTGGAGGTTAGGACGACAGCAGTGGTGTAGTCTACGGGCGATACAGATGGCCTATCACTTATTATTGATATCTAGGCTAAATAGCGCATTGATGTGAATCGCACTGATGCTCTCTCATTTTGCTATTTGCGAGTTACGGATTGTAGTTGTTGTGGATGGCTGTTCACAAATGTAGGCCTATATGTGTATTTTAACCCAATAATAGTTGAATTGAAGAAGTTGAAGCTGCCTATCAATCATTGTTTTTGCGACCAGTGGTGTATTCATTATCGAAACTGTTTACTGTTTAACGAAAAGGAAGCAAACAGAGCAAAACAAGAGTTTCTATTGGACAAAATAATTTAGGTCCCTCCCGTTTGCTTCCGTTTAAGAAACGTTTTGCAACAGAATCGGCATAATGAATATGACCCAGTGAACAGCCAGTGAAAAATGAGCTCTTGCAACAGCTGCATAGTGTGAATCCCAGCCTATGGAATAAAAACTCCCCCGTTGTAGGCCTTTTGTACTGTCAAAAACAAGTTTCATTTAAGAAGACCACCAGTGGGGCTTTTATTGCTCAATCTAATGTCCATAGGCCTAACAGACACATGCTTGAACTTTCACACCTTTGATAGACTTAAACAGCTGCAAATTATTGAGATATCAAAGTGTCACCAAATCTTTTTTAACAATAGGCCTATAGCAAATATAGCATATGGCATTCATTTTTCACATGCACTTTTAATAGCACTTTTCTAATTTAAGGTTAGCAGTGTGGTTAAGGTTAGGGTTAGGTTTAAAATCAGATTTTATGACTTTGTGGCTGTGCCAGCTAGTGACCACTCTGGAAAGCTAACTCCAAAACAAGATTCATGACAAAAAACACTAACCTGCAGGAAAAGTAATCTAAAAGCAACTGAAAGTATTGTAATCAGATTAAGTTACTGAGTTTGGGTAATCCAAAAATTACATTACTGATTACAATTTTGGACAGGTAACTAGTAACTGTAAAGGACTAAATTTAGAAAGTAACTTACCCAACCCTGCTGATCTCCCTCAGAGCAAATACCTCTCACTATGCCTGCACATTATTTCCATAAAGACCTGTTTCTCTAATGACTTCTATCCTCCTGTTTTGTTCTATTATACCCAACAAAGTGACACACTCTGTCATTCCTCTACTATGATTCTGCCCTAAAAATATATTTTCCTGATCTCTGTAAAGGCCAACTCTAATTAGTATTAATCAGGTTAATTACGTAATCAGTTATTTGTCACCACTAGTCTTTCCTTCATAGTATTGACTCTCAACAATATTTGTTTAAATAAAATGAACTAAAATAGTGGGGTTGATGCAGATTGGAAGATAAGAGACGGAGCTAAGATATGGCCGGGAGTCGAGTTAAGAATCTCTCTGGTAAAAAGGACATGACGGATCACATCTGCCTGCTGTGCCCCTGTCCCCCGTCTCTGCTACCCCACCTCCCCTGTCCCCCGTCTCTGCTACCCCACCTCCCCTGTCCCCCGTCTCTGCTACCCCACCTCCCCTGTCCCCCCGTCTCTGCTACCCCACCTCCTCCTGTCCCTCTCTCTGCTACCCCACCTCCTCCTGTCCCCCTCTCTGCTACCCCCACCTCCTCCTGTCCCCCTCTCTGCTACCCCACCTCCTCCTGTCCCCCTCTCTGCTACCTCACCTCCTCCTGTCCCCCTCTCTGCTACCCCACCTCCTCCTGTCCCCCTCTCTGCTGCCCCACCTCCTCCTGTCCCCCTTCTCTGCTACCCCACCTCCTCCTGTCCCCCTCTCTGCTGCCCCACCTCCTCCTGTCCCCCTCTCTGCTACCCCACCTCTTCCTGTCCCCCTCTCTGCTACCCCACCTCCTCCTGTCCCCCTCTCAGCTACCCCACCTCCTCCTGTCCCCCTCTCAGCTACCCCACCTCCTCCTGTCCCCCTCTCTGCTACCCCACCTCCTCCTGTCCCCCCTCTCTGCTACCCCACCTCCTCCTGTCCCCTCTCTCTGCTACCCCACCTCCTCCTGTCCCCCCTCTCTGCTACCCCACCTCCTCCTGTCCCCTCTCTCTGCTACCCCACCTCCTCCTGTCCCCTCTCTCTGCTACCCCACCTCCTCCTGTCCCCCTCTCTACTGTAATCTTCAATCATCTTTCAGCAGCACCACAGGGGTCGTATCCTGCCCTTCCTCCTTCTCCACCCACAACACAGTTTGTCCCCCCAGGGAAAGGAAAGCCCCATGGTCCCTTGCCCACCACCCCCAGCCCCTACCAGAGTGGAGGACTGACAAAGCACTCTCTTTCACTGCATCTGCAAAAATCTGCCAGGCCCTCTTACCACCCTGAGGCTAAACCACATCAGATTCACACAAACATATTTTCCTATTTAACTTAATGTGAAGACAATTACATTAAAACAGACCTGTTACATTGATTAGAGGAAAATGTAGAGGTCCTGACACTCAGATCAATGAGAATTGAGTTTCTCTTTGAATGAATTTAGAGATAAGCAAAGCTATTAGATAAGCAGTAAATGAGTATGTGTTTAGAATATTTTCACATTCTTTACTTCTCCTATATCAGCTGTGATGTCAGTTGTGACTGGTGATACTGTAGTATAGTTTGTAGTGCAACAGGGCTCTTCACCAGAGGAATATACAGTATTATTAAAAGGTTTGGCATAGCCAGCACAGTAATGGCCTGATATAGTGATATACTGAATTGTAATATTGTTTTAGTGTGAAATTGTCAATAAACTAACTGAGAGGGAATTCAACAATGAGGTCTTCATAATAATCTTGAAAATAAAATACAATTTGAGTATTTTATAGTAATTATGGTCATGTTAAATTTATGCGAATGAATAATCTTTTAAAAGTATTTCATTTTCTCTATTTTCATTTGAGAAGAACATTTTCATGGAATATAACATACTTTCTCTAAACACATGCATTTCTTTACAGTAATAGAACATAACATGTCAGGTTCTTTTAGGGTCATTTAAAATTCTATGATGAAGAAATTAGAACCTTGAAGAAAACATCTATTTATGCATTTGCATAATGAACAAGTTAATTAACCATTGGCAAACGATTTGGAAATCATTTGTAAAAAATGTGTAAAAGTACAAATGTTTACTAATGTATTTATTACGAGGTTTAGGCCTAATCAAATAAACATGAACAACATGCCATACTTGTATCTTCTTAATTTAATTGAGCTACATTATTTTATTTCAAACTATGTGATAATGTTTATGATCAGTTTCTAAGCACAATTTCTAATAACGTACTATAAATGTAACTACAGTAATGTTAAATACCTTAAATGTAACATTGGTACACGAATGAAAATCAGTCAGTGCCATCGAACCCGCCCAAAATGAGCAATTAATCCCTTGTTTTAGGCAATTTGGTGAATCTCCAAATTTGTCATTGAAATAATGTTTGCACACACAAAAAAGAATTGTCATACATGAAAATAATCAAAACCTTAGGCTATATAAATGTCACTGATTAAATCTTAAGTAGCCTACAGTGGGCTACACGGTTTAACATTCTTAATACTAAACCATGAATTAGTTATATTGGCCTCATGCTTGCCAAAATAAGATTCATCAATTAATTTATGGTCCACTAGCATAATGTGATATATACTTTAATTTCGATCAGTCATTTTCGATTACTATTCCTCGTTAAGGCGTAAGGAATTTTAATCCTCGAAATGACAATAAATCTTCACACCCACACTGGGGCACGAGGCACTGGCGCCTGGATGAGACACTAATGTCCCTCCCTTGAAACAACGTGTCGATATTTGTAAATCTGCCTTCGCGCATGAGATAAATCATTTTAAAAACGAAATATAACCAAATGTGTGATGTATAGCCTTATAAGGAATAGTGAATTGGGTCCTCAATATATAGCCATGACAGGAGATCACACGTAGTGCAATTATGGATGCCATTATCTATCTCACCAGAAATGATCAAACAATATAGGCCTATAGCTACTCTTTAATAGCCTCTAAATATTTAGATTTATTGGATTTAAAACGATGCCAAATATGTTTATCTCTCTATTGAGAATTGGTCTATTAACAGATCTAAGCCAATGTTGCCAATTTGTCATTCCAATTGGATTAATTTAATTATTAAAACGCAATGCTTTTTTTCTCTTCATTTCTCTCTCTGCATTGTCTTGGTCATCAGCCATTTCCATGTTTTGTGGTGGTAATAGCCAACACAGGATTTTGTGACTAAACCTAATAGCTTCAGGGCGTTCTCCAAGTTCAAAAGTTCACCTTTTACGATCTTCAAAAGACCGCTGACTGCCAACGTCCAAATAAAACATTCCTACCTCTATTCTCAACAAAACGACCCTCAAACCCATCACAGTGTGAAATATGCAAGAATCAAGACTGACTAACAAAAGTAGGCCTATCATATAGATCGCAGGGAGCACACTGGGTCAGATAATTCCCATAGGTAAGACACATTTTGAAAGGCAATTAACAGCCCAAGCGAAGGACACTGTATTTTTTCACCTTATAAAACCCCACATATAATAAGCAGAATATGATGTAGGCTAAAAACAGGATGATTAACTATGGTACAGTAATTGTATAATCATGTATTTTGAATGTAAGGACATTGATATATGTACATGCATGTTTGTGTTTTCCCCAATGACTGTAAATGTTTTTTCCACGTGTATAGATTCGCATGCACAAAACCTGATAAAAAAACTTGATCAAATATAGCCTATAGAAAGCAAGCAGCCAGATGTTTACATCCACTATACATTCCTAATGGAATTGGAGCAAGGATGCGAACACGTACCGTTAACGGACTTCGCATTGTTTCTCTCTGGGTAATCGAACCCATTTGTCCTCTTCTCTATCTCCATCCTCCTTCATAAAAGCTGCATGCGCGCCTTTCTATCAACAGGGCGCCTATTACCACTATTTTCAGTTCGATAATGCAATTAGCTGTCTTCGTTGCGTTGATGCGCTCCTGTCTCACTGGACGGACCGTAGCCCCATGGTTTCGAGTGTCAGTAAGAATAACAGTTCTTCCTCACCCCCATACCTACACAAACCTGCACCCTGAACATTACGCAATGACGCACGCGCTGTAGCAGGAATTCTGGGTTATGTAGGGTTTGGCCGCGGTGTTTGTAGTTGGGGGTGGTGCGGCTACCTACATAGTTGCATCATTCCGTTGGCAATTAGTTAGCCATCAGATTTCTGCAACAGTTTAGAACGGTAAAGCATTGTCATTAAGTGTTATACAAAGTTGACTTGGATAATCTAAAATGGTATTCAAGGGTTGTGAAAAAAATGGCCATAATAATCCAACAGTGATTGACCATTGAAAGGTGATTCTGGGGGAAGTATGCAAAATGTTGTTGTCACTTGTCTATCACCATTATATTTCTGATATCCATTTAGATAATTTGGCCAAAACGAACCATTGTTAATTAAGCTTCGTAAAATGAATGGTTTGTGCATTGTCATCTAACTCAAATCCTTACTAATGGAACCTTAAAACTGTCTACTGTATACAGTCAGTGCCTTTGGAAAGTATTCAACCTCCTTGACTTTTTCCACATTTTGTTGCGTTTACAAAGTGGGATAAAAATCGATTTAATTCATTTTTGTCAACAACGATTTACCCCAAATCATTTCTAATTTCAAAATGGAAAATTAAACACTAATAGGGCCTATATCTTGAGTAGATACGTATTCAACCCCCTGAATCAATACATGTTAGGAACCGTTTTGGCAGCAATTACAGCTGTGAGTCTTTTTGGGTAAGTCTCTAAGAGCTTTGCACACCTGGATTGTACAAAATTTTCCAGTCATTCTTTTAAAATATTATTCAAGCGCTGTGAAGTTGATCATACCTTGACAGCCATTTTCAAGTCTTGCCATAGATTTTCAAGCCAATTTAAGCCAAAACTGTTTATAGGCCCCATTCAATGTCGTCTTGGTAAGCAACTCCAGTGTAGATAGTGTTTTACGTTACTGTCCTGCTGAAAGGTGAATTTGTCTTCCAGGAAAGCAGACTGAACCAGATTTTCTCTAGGATTTTGCCTGTGCATAGCTCTATTCCATTTTTTTTTATCCCCCCAATAAACTCCCTAGTCCTTGCTGATGACAAGCATAACCATAACATGATGCAGCCATCACAATGCTTGAAAATATGAAGATTGGTACTCAGTGATGTGATGTGTTGGATTAGCCCCAAACATAATGTTTTGTATTCAGGAGAAAAAGTGAATTTCTTTGTCACATTCTTTGCAGTATTACTTTAGTGCCTTGTTGCAAACAGGGTGCATGTTTTGGAATATTTGTATTTTGTACAGGCTTTCTTCTTTTCACTGTGTAATTTAGATTAGTATTGTGGAGTAACTACAGTGTTGTTGATCCATCCTCAGTTTTCTCCTATCACAGCCATTACATTCTGTAACTGTTTTAATGACTACAGGCCTCATGGTGAAATCCCAGAGCAGTTTCCTTCCTCTCCGGCAACTGAGTTAGGAAGGACACCTGTATCTTTGCAGTGACTGGGTGTATTGATAAACCATCCAAAGCCTAATTAATCATTTTTACCTATCTACCAATCGGTGCCCTTCTTTGCGAGGCATTGGAAAACCTCCCTGGTCTTTGTGGTTGAGTATGTGCTTGAAGTTCACTACTCGACTGAGGGACCTTATAGATAATTGTACTGTATTTGTTGGGTACAGAGATGGAATAGTCATTCAGAAATCATGTCAACCACTATTATTTGTAAAAATGTATAAATACAAAATTACTCTTCAACATTATGGGATATTGTGTGTAGATTAGTGACACAAAATCAAAATTTAATTTTAAATTCAGGCTGTATCACAACAAAATGTGGAAAAAGTCAAGGGTGTTGAATAATTTCTGAAGGCACTGGTATCTATAAGCTACCTGGGGAGTATAGGTCTTCATCAACTTTTTGGACACGGACCGGAACGGACCCGAGGACGATCAGACCCAGACCCGATTGTACCCAGATTTTTTGAGGGATGGGGGAACTGCCCAGAACGGCCCCGAGAACAATCAGACCCAAACCCGTGAAGACCTATACTAGGGAGTCTATGTAGGACTAGTAGGTTTATATTACCCTTTTTACCCAAAACCATGCTGTGATTTTATTTGATCACGGAGACAAGATCTAACCTTCTACTGCATAAATTCCGCAACGGGGGTTTGATTGAGTCGGGGCCCCGGTACAAGACCTCAAAGAACACAGTGACTGTAGGTTTTACAAATAGCCAGGAGATGATGCTGCTACTCTTTTACGTTCCACTCCATCTGTGTCCTGTCTCCCCTGGTCCTGTGTTGTTGCGAGCTAGCCCTACTGCTGCCAGATGGCGCTATTATAATAGTGCCGTCTGGCGGCAGTAGGGCTAGTTGCGAGCACCAGTGAGACAACTCTGAAACGTGGGCATGCATTTGATATGTGACACTCATTTATCAAATGAATGCTAAAATGATATAGAAAAGTGCAGCTGTTACGTGTAATTCATATCCCTGTGCGCCATGCTTAAATGCTAATTGTCAGATTTGTCGCAATAAAGGTTGTAAAAAGTTGTATGGAATATTAGAAATATATTAGAAATATATTAAAAACTATAATGAAATACGTCTGAAATTACTCTAAAGATAAGATTCTATAAGAAACATTATGTCCAAGTTCATGTCAAGTGTGTGTACAAATTGCCCCTCCCATGTGTGAAGAGAAGATTGGTGGATGATGATTTACCCCTGATGCGCAGAGTTGAGGACTAGCGTGCGGACAGCGCCTTATCAGCTTGGAAAACTGATTGTTGCGCATATTACAGCAACAACATATACGACTTGGGTCTGTGGCAATGGAACCCTAATATCTCGGGCGCATGTCCTAATTTATGGATTGAGTAATACTGTAACCGATCTTCTTGTCATTCCGACACCAAAGGTTGTGCTGGGGGATTCTTTATCTGCTATCAAGTACCTGGGAGGAAAATGTGGAGATTTACGAATTTATTAGCTTGCCTACTGGTGGTGTGTAAAGATGTCACTGCGCAGAGTAAGGTAAGTTATTGGAATGACTTGGGTATGACTTGGTTATAGACTAATAACACCTATATAATGCTGCAATGGCACAAGTAAGTAAGGAACTCCCCTATGTTTAACGGATCTCATTCCTTGTGATAAAATATTCATACGAATTTGTCAACCCTGTCTTGCAGCTGTGCTACAGTACATTTATTATTGTTACCTTAATATCTGAATATCAATGTTTTATGCACTCTTAAAAAAACATATTATCCCACTTTAAAGTCAACGTATTTCAACGAAATGATTTTTTGCGCAAAATAGCCTAGTTAATTCGTTCACGTGCGCGAAAGAGCGATCGACACTTCTCTTGTGACATGAGGTTGCTGTAAGCGGGAAGCAGTTTGCATAACAAACGGTAAACTTTATGCTATTCCAATAATCCATTTGATTTCCAAATTAAAATGCCAATTTCCCAATATCAACTGTTGCCCTGTATGACCAGGTGTCCAGTCAGAGATCAGTCAATTTGCCTGACCATAGACACTGATTCTCTCTTCTCTCAGACTGAACACATTTGTTGATATAAAGAATATATGTCATTATTGAACATGACATCAGCCTTCTTGGCTTGTAAGTATAGCCTTTGAATCCCCTTATTGCACATCAGACTAAGTAACCATTACATTAGTTTTCCCCAGTGAGCCTTCATCAACGGTCAAGTGTGGTGTGACATGGAAATGTATTTCTTTGCATATTCCACTCCTCCGAGACACCCTCAGAGACTAGCTATTATTTAGTCAACCCTGGAGCAATTAAGGATAAGTTTCTTGCTCAAGGGCAGAGTGACAGATTTTTCAACTAGTCGGCTCAGGGATTCAAACTAGCAACCTCTAACACCCTCAAACTCGACTCTGGACCTCGAAGCCAGTTTCACTGCATTTTTTCATTGTTCCATTCTAATCAGGGACTGATTTAGACCTGGAACACCAGGTGGGTGCAATTAATTATTAGGTAGAACAGAAAACCAGCAGGCTCCGGATCTCGTAGGGTAAGAGTTGAATACCCCTGCTCTAACCACTAGGCTTCCTGGCGCCTTTTATGTGTACGGCCTGATGCCAGATGAAATGTGGGAAGAGATGGCAGCCAGTGGGGTAACAGTAATATCTGCCCTGCCTTGTTTGAACAGCTGCTGGACTTCAGTAACCCCTCTCTCATAGACCTGCATTCCCCTGAGGAGAGTCTAATCCCTGCTCCCCATTGTAGAAAAAAACACGGACACAAGACAAGACGCACACAAACACATGAAGGTTGTCTAGCAGATTTTCTTCTTTGTGCATGAGAAGAAGTGTGGTACATTTAGAACAATGAGCACAGGTGTCATGTGTTCGCATCATGGTATTTGTGTCTTCTCAAGAACAGTGGAGTGTAAAATTGCTCATAACAATGATAATCCCTTATTATTACAATGATCATCAAATGCATTGAGGGCAACAACTTAGACAACTTATAACTCAGGATTCAAGTGGACTGTACAATAGCCAAGGCCTTCTGTCAAAGGATTAAACAAATGGATGAGAGCTGCCCACCACTAATGTGCATGTGAATATCTCATGGCTCAAAGTGGCGAGACAGACTTCATCACTACTTGTTTTTGTAAGAAGTGTTGACATGCTGAATGCACAGATGTGTCTGTTTAACCTACTGGCATACAGCTCAGACACCCATGCATACCCCACAAGACATGCCACCAGAGGTCTCTTCACGTTCCCCAAGTCAAGAACAGACTATGGGAGGCGCACAGTACTACATAGAGCCATGACTACATGGAACTCTATTTCACATCAAGTAACTGATGCAAGCAGAAGATTCAGATTTTAAAAAACAGATACAAATAAATCTTATGGAACAGCAGGGACCGTGAAGAGACACACACACACAGGCACAGACACACATGATAAGACACGCACTCTACACACACGTACACATGGATGTGGTATTGTAGATATGTGGTAGTAGAGTAGTGGCCTGAGGGAACACACTTAACGTGTTGTGAAAAGTGTTATGAAATGTAATGGCATGTAATATTTTCAATTGTATATAACTGCCTTAATGTTGCTGTACCCAAGGAACAGTAGTTGCTGCCTTGGCTGCAGCTAATGGGGATCCTTAATAAATACAAATAAATACAAATACAAAAGCACAGTATAGGATCACTAACAAACTTGTCATTGATTTTAGCATGGCTATGGTTCTCTCTGTTCTCTGTGAGACATCTCATGTGCCTGTCTTGTGTGCTGCCGGGATGCCCTCTGTTCCCCTCTGTCCTATTGGACATGGCCCACTGGTGGCACTGAGATGATTGTGAGACAAAGCCAGCTCAGAGGAAGACACAGAGGGAGTGGTGGCGTGGGAACAGGCATGTGCACCTGCCCCTTGTTTTGGTTGTAAACAAACCCAGGATTCCCGCAGAGAGGTCCTTGAGAGGGCGGAGAGAGAGATGGACATCGAGACATAGGGAGGAGACCCACAGAATGCCCCTCTGTCAGAGTAATTAAATAACGAGACTTGGTGTGTCACTGGGACTTAATGAGTTAATGAGACTCGATGTGTCAGTCTGTCTGTCTGGGGGACTCAGTGGCCCCTGGCCTCAGTGCAGCTGGGAGAGGGCTCTGATTCTGAACAGCAGGAAATGAAGGAGACAGTGACACAGACCACAACAGCAAACAAAAGCAATCTCCCTTTCCCTCTGAGCGATGTAATGTAGGAGAAAAGTAACACAAAGAGAGCTGAAATTACAAGCCCCATTTGTCTGAGCCCTTCATCTAAGGATGCTCCATACAGAACATGGCTGTCAGAGGACCACATGGCCAAAAGGAAGTATGTTTCACCCATTCTCTGCACCACCTGCCTTCCACCTGTTTTCCCAGTCTGCATTACTGTATGTCTCATTGGCTGTGTTTACACAGGCAGCCCAATTCTGATCTTTTGACCAATCAGATTAGCTTTGAAAAAGATCTGATATGAATACTGATGTGATTGGTCAAAATCGTAATTGGGCTGCCTTTGTAAACGCAGCCTATGTGTCTGACTGCTATGATGCGAGTTTGTGCCCAATGAGGAGCCAGCTTGGTCTTCTGTTATTTCCACACAGGAAAGATATCCCCACTGGGCACACACTTGTTGAATCAATGTTGTTTCCATGTAATTTCAAGGAAATTACGTTGAACCAACATGAAATAGAGCAGCATCTATCACATCCATGGTCCTTCACTGTGTTTTATGGTGGGGAAAAAAACATCCAAGTAAAGGTTTGATACAATTGTACAATCCTGTGGAATATTAGACACTGATCTATCTATCAGTTCCATCAATCTATCCAGTGGGCCCTGTCACACACCTGGCTCCCAAAACAACAGCATCTGGGGAGGAAAGCAATGGCAACCACCTAATTCCATTCATGACTGTGGTCCCAGACATGCGCTGATAATTAAGAGAGAACTGTTTACAGATAAATAATCTGATACTGTTCCACAGATTATCTGATTCTCTCTCTTCAATCACCTTTTTTATCCACCCCTCTTTCTCTCTGCCTCACTCTTCTCTCATTAGGCTCAATCAGTAGTAGCTACTGAGGTTAACCAAAATGTTCTGAGTGTGCTCGGTCGGACACATTATGGCTGCATTTACACAGCCAATTATTGGCAAAAGATCTGATCTGATTGGTCAAAAGACCAATTAGTGGCAAAGATCAGAAATGGGCTGCCTGTGTACGCAGAAAGCCCTAGATGGAATGTGGATGTGTACCCCCAAAAGCAGAAAGTGCTCCGTAAGCTTCTGTCCAGCTAATTAACGTCCCAATGCTAATGCCAGTTTCTGTTCAGGTTAGGGACTGCAATCTCATGGTTCATCTCCAGGCTGAAGGCTTAAGTTTCCTTTTGCAGTCCAGGTTCAGATTTACAGTGGCAGTAAGACTGTTTATCATAAGCAATACTAATTAGATTAGGAATCAGGTGGACTTTCTGGATAAGAATTTGGACTCCAGATTTGTCTATAATGTTAAGACTGGAGAGCAAGGTGATACGTCGGGGAATTTAAACGAATATTTCAGATATCTTCATAGGTCAAAAGTTATCTTAAAGTCAAGAGTCAATATTCCACCACCTGTTGTGTAAACCCCAACTGATGGATTAGGGCCATCGAATTCCAGTTTAGTAGACGATGATTCTGAGATTCACTTTCTCTTTAACATTTTTCTACCCTGAAATATCATTGCTTTGATTTAGACATCAGATAAACCCTTTCCAGACGTGAACACTGTGGATTCATTCCTATCACTCTAGTAGTCATACTAAGTATGATTTTTCTACCAGTTTACCTCAGAAACAGTTTCCTGAGTTGAGTGTCTTTGAAGTGGACAACACCTGGAACAGGGTCTGTTCTTTATCTGTTTATATTAAGAAACGTTTGTGGAAAGTATCCTATGTGAATTCTCTTGTTTGTGAAAGCTACAGTGTCATTGTTAAGTCCATATGCCGTAGGCCTAGTAACAGCATGCAGATGGCCTGAACAATTATACAAAACCTACGGTCTGAAACGGACATCCTAGTTTATACAGACCAAGGTTTATGTTACAGTAACACTTAAGGCAATCATAGAATAACATTGGTTTTCTGTGTTTAAAGATAAGCCTAAAAATCGCCTGGAATGTGCCAGCCATTGTGTGTAATGTATCTTGTTTTTAGCAGTTGTGGACACAATTGGGATTTCACTTAGTCACTGTAAGAGTGCAGTCGGGCCCCTTCCGCCTATTGTGCAGACCAAAGTTTGTGTTTGAGTCCTATTCTTGTGACCTGAAACTTGACTGCTCTCAGAGGTCAAAGCCTATGGCGCCAAGCTCAAAGCATGCATTAAGCTCTTAACGGTCTTAATTACGAACGCTCTGAGGTCTGTTGACTGCTCTCATACTGGAAGTTTACTTGGCATGGGATGTTAAATGAACAGAGCGAGGACAATAACGGTTCTCACAGCCAATATCATTTCTATATAATTAGGACAGCTGACGTCCAACTTGATCCAGTCTGTGTGTAAAGTAAAGAGGGTTGATAGAGAAGAGGCTGCACATAAATGGTGTGTACTAACTCTTCCCTGTTGATCAATACACAAATGCACACTATCCCAAATACAGGTGTCAAGGAGGCAACCAAACCCAATCAAGCTGGCAGGAATTCCACTAGGTTTGCCATACTTAGTTGGTACTAGAAGCAACTTAAGCTGATGTTGCTAAGGAGCAGGCTGGGTTTGGATCGCCTGGGTCTGTGATGGAACAATAAGGCGCAGCAGGGCTGTGGGCACAACCCCCTCCAAGGGAACTTTAATCTGCTAATCCACTCTGTTTTCATGTGGTTGTAGCATTTGTCAACCCACTGCCTTTTTCACTTGACATGGGTCAGGAATGGCCGGCCACTATGCACACAGGGGTCCTGCCCCATAATCAAAGACCCCTCTGAGTGTAAGTCTACAGTAATGGAGGGTACTGCCCCCCACCGCTGTCACTCAGGCTGCATTCCTCCACTAATGAGCCCACCCCCTCCCTCCTCTCCTCTCCACTCTTCTCTCTCCCCCTCACCAGCCTGCAGGGTCTGGCCTCCATAAACATCCTCACTCCCAGAGACCACTCAGTCACTGGATATTTGTGCACAGTTGTGTGGATTCTCTAAACTTGGGTTTACTCTTTACTCACATTGGCAAGAAGACTTGCTCTCCATAGATATTTGCCCCAATCTACAGTTTACGTGCCCAGTGTGGATTTGGTGAAGGACAGGACTGACGATTCTTCCAGAAAAACCTTGATTGAGTGCATAGTTGAGATTTATCCTGTCTTGATACAATGTGGCAAAGTAAGGGCTCAGACAGACAGAGACACATTTCATTTCAAAGAGATCGAGACAGACAGAGATTATTTAATGAAGAATCTCATGCTGCATTCTTGTGCTGCTGTAGGGGAGAGTGGAGTAAATTGAGCCAAAGGGGTAAGATGAGTCACCCTTTCTTCTAGGAAACCATACACAAAATGTATAATTTGACACAATATTTAGGAAGAGGTCATCATTTCATAGAGTCTGTGAAGGAAGAAACCACATGGAAAAAGTGGTAAGCAAGTTAGGTCCAAAACACAGATTTTCACCAAGTCAAATTAAAATTGTAACGCTGTGCGCTTTAGTGTGTTAGATGTTTCATGACACTTGTATCTTAATCAAAGTAGATACTTTTAAGATTGTTCTATACATTTAAAAAAAAAATGCACCTTTATTTAACCAGGCAGGCTAGTTCTCATTTACAACTGCGACCAGGCCAAGATAAAGCAAAGCAGTGCGACACAAACAACACAGAGTTACACATGGAATAAACAAAACATACAGTCAATAACACAATATAAAAAAAGTAAATATACAGTGTGTGCAAATTAGGTAAGATAAGGGAGGTAAGGCAATAAATAGGCCATAGTGGCAAAATAATTACAATTTAGCAATTAAACACTGGGGTGAAAGATGTGCAGAAGATGAATGTGCAAGTAGAGATACTGGGGTGCAAAGGAGCAAAATAAATAAATAACTGTATGGGGATGAGGTAGTTGGATGGGCTATTTACAGATGGGCTATGTACAGGTGCAGTGATCTGTGAGTTGCTCTGACAGCTGGTGCTTAAAAGCTAGTGAGGGAGATAGGAGTCTCCAGCTTCAGTGATCTTTGCAATTCGTTCCAGTCATTGGCAGCAGAGAACTGGAAGGAAAGGCGGCCAATTGAGGAATTGGCTTTGGGGGTGACCAGTGAAATATACCTGCTGGAGCGCGTGCTACGGGTGGGTGCTGCTATAGTGACCAGTGAGCTGAGATAAGGCAGGGCTTAACCTAGCAAAGACTTATAGATGACCTGGAGCCAGTGGGTTTGGCGATGAATATGAAGCGAGGGCCAGCCAACGAGAGCATACAGGTTGCAGTGGTGGGTAGTATATGGGGCTTTGGTGACAAAAAGGATCGGAAGGATAGTCCGTTTTACGAGGGTATGTTTGGCAGCATGAGTGAAGGATGCTTTGTTGCGAAATAGGAAGCCAATTTTGTATTGGATTGGAGATGCTTAATGTGAGTCTGGAAGGAGAGTTTACAGTCTAACCAGACACCTAGGTATTTGTAGATGTCCACATATTCTAAGTCAGAACCGTCCAGAGTAGTGATGCTGGATGGGCGGACAGGTGCGGGCAGCGATCGGTTGAAGAGCATGCATTTAGTTTTACTTGCGTTTAAGAGCAGTTGGAGGCCACGGAAGGAGAGTTGTATTGCATTGAATGGGTTAGTTAACACAGTGTCCAAAGAAGGGCCACAAGTATACAGAATGGTATCGTCTGCGTAGAGGTGGATCAGAGAATCACCAGCAGCAAGAGCGACATCATTGATGTATTGAGAGAAAAGAGTCGGCCCGAGAATTGAACCCTGTGGCATCCCCATAGAGACTGACAGAGGTCCAGACAACAGGCCCTCCGATTTGACGCACTGAACTCTATCTGAGAAGTAGTTGGTGAACCAGAGAAACCAAGGCTGTTGAGTCTGCCGATAAGAATGTGGTGATTGACAGAGTCGAAAGCCTTGGCCAGGTCGATGAATACAGCTGCACAGTATTGTCTCTTATCGATGGAGGTTATGATACTGTTTAGGACCTTGAGCGTGGCTGAGGTGCACCCATGACCAGCTCGGAAACCAGATTGCATAGCGGAGAGGGTATGGTGGGATTCGAAATGGTCGGTGATCTGTTTGTTAACTTGGCTTGCGAAGACGTTAGAAAGGCAGGGTAGGATAGATATAGGTCTGTAGCAGTTTGGGTCTAGAGTGTCTCTCCCTTTGAAGAGGGGGATGACCGCGGCAGCTTTCCAATCTTTGGTGATCTCAGATGATATGAAAGAGAGGTTGAACAGGCTAGTAATAGGGGTTGCAACAATTTCAGCAGATTATTTTAGAAATAGAGGGTCCAGATTGTCTAGTCCTGCTGATTTGTAGGGGTCCAGATTTTGAAGCTCTTTCAGAACATCAGCTATCTGGATTTGGGTGAAGGATAAATGGGGAAGGCTTGGGCAACTTGTTGCAGGGAGTGCAGGGCTGTTGACCAGGGTAGGGGTGGCCAGGTGGAAAGCATGGCCAGCCGTAGAAAAATGCTTATTGAAATGATCAATTATCGTGGATTTATCGGTGGTGACAGTGTTAGCCTCAGTGGGAGGAGGTGCTCTTATTCTCCATGGACTTTACAGTGTCCCAGAACTTTTTGGAGTTTGTGCTGCAGGATGCAAATTTCTGTTGGAAAAAGCTAGCCTTTGCTTTCCTAACTGCCTGTGTATATTGGTTCCTAACTTCCCTGAAAAGTTGCATATCACGGGGGCTATTCAATTCTAATGCAGTACGCCACAGGATGTTTTTGTGCTGGTCAAGGGAAGTCAGGTCTGGAGTGAACCACCGGCTACATCTGTTCCTGGTTCAAAAATTTTTGAATGGGGCATGCTTATTTAAGATTGTGAGGAAAGCACTTTTAAAGAATAACCAGGCATCTTCTAATGACGGAATGAGGTCAATATCCTTCCAGGATACCTGGGCCAGGTAGATTAGAAAGGCCTGCTTGCTGAAGTGTTTTAGGGAGCGTTTGATAGTGATGAGGGGTGGTCGTTTGACCGCAGACCCATTATGGACGCAAACAATGAGGCAGTGATCACTGAGATCCTGGTTGAAGACAGCAGAGGTGTATTTGGAGGGCAGGTTGGTTAGGATGATATCTATGAGGGTGCCTGTGTTTACAGATTTGGGGTTGTACCTGGTAGGTTCATTGATAATTTGTGTGAAATTGAGGGCATCAAGCTTAGATTGTAGGATGGCTGGGATGTTAACCATTTCTCAGTTTAGGTCACCTAACAGCACTGAAGACAGATGGGGGGCAATCAATTCACATATGGTGTCCAGGGCACAAGGTGGTCTATAGCAAGCGGCAACAGAGAGACTTGTTCCTGGAGAGGTGGATTTTTAAGAGTAGAAGCTCGAATTGTTTGGGCACAGACCTGGATAGTAGGACAGAACTCTGCAGGCTATCTCTGCAGTAGATTGCAACTCCGCCCCCTTTGCCAGTTCTATCTTGTCAGAAAATTTTATAGTTAGGGATGGAAATTTCAGGATTTTTGGTGGCCTTCTTAAACCAGGATTCAGACACGACTAGGACATCCGGGTTGGCAGAGTGTGCTAAAGCAGTGAATAAAACAAACTTAGGGAGGAGGCTTCTAATGTTAACATGCATGAAACCAAGGCTTTTACGGTTACAGAAGTCAACAAATGAGAGCGCCTGGGGAATGGGAGTGGAGCTAGGCACTGCAGGGCCTGGATTAACCTCTACATCACCAGAGGAGCAGAGGAGGAGTAGGATAAGGGTACGGCTAAAGGCTATAAGAACTGGTCGTCTAGTGCGTTCAAAACAGAGAGTAAAAGGAGCAGGTTTCTGGGCGCGGTAGAATAGATTCAATGCATAATGTACAGTATGGTATGATGTGAGTACAGTGGAGGTAAAGCTAGGCATAGAGTGATGATGAGAGAGATATTGTCTCTAGAGACATCAATTAAACCAGGTGAGGTCACCGCATGTGTGGGAGGTGGGACAAGAGGGTTAGCTGAGGCATATTGAGCAGGGCTGGAGGTTGTACAGTGAAATAAGACAATAATCACTAACCAAAACAGCAATGGACAAGGCATATTGACATTAGGGAGAGGCATGCGTAGCCGAGTGATCCTTGGGTCCAGTAAGTAGCTGGGCGAGCTGGAGATACAGCGATTCAGACAGCTAGCGGGCCGGGGCTAGCAGGCTAGCAGAAGGGCCTTAGACGGAAGAAGTCAGTTGTAGCCCCTTCGTGCGGTTACGTCGGCAGATCAGTTGTGATGGATCAGCAGGGGTCCGTGTAGTAAAAGAGTCCAGGCCAACTGGCAAAATAGGTATAGTAGCCCCCCCAAAAATTGGTTGATGGACTTCTTCAGCTAACAGTCCGGTGTGCTCTAGACAGCTAGCGGGCCGCGGCTTGCAGGCTAACAGATGGTCATTCAGGGGACGTCGCGACTGGGGGAGCCAGTTGAAAAAAAAACTCAGGCGGATTACGTTGGTAGTCCAGTCGTGGTGGATCAGCGGAGCTCCGTATCGGCAATAAAAAAAAGGTCCAGGCCAATTGGCAAAATAGGTATTGTAGCCCAAGGAGTGGCTGATGGACCTCTTCAGCTAGCCGGGAGATGGGCCTAGCATAAGCTAGCTCCAGGCTAATTGGTGCTTGCTTCGGGACAGAGACGTTAGCCAGGAGAAGCCATTCGGATAGCAGCTAGCTAGCTGCGATGATCCAGGTGAAGAGGTTCAGAGCTTGTGATAGGAATCCGGGGATATGGAGAATAAGAAGTCCGATACTGGCTGGGTTGAATTGCGTTGTGCAGACAGGCAGGAGTTGTCCGGGCTAAAGGTTAGCTGATGACCGCTAGCTGGCTAGCTTCTGTTGGGGGTTCCGGTTCTGAAGTAAAGAAAATAGGAGATCCAAACCACATTGGGTGAGGCGGGTTGCAGGAGAGTATGTTGAAGTTGGGGTAAAGAAAAATATATGGGAAGAAAAAAGATATAAAAGATATATACACGGGACACGACAAGACGAAGACAAAAGACGCCTGACTGCTACGCCATCTTGGAAAACCATCAGTTGGGGTCTCTATAAGCTTCAATATGAGGTCCTAAATCTAGCATGAAAGTGCGTCCTTGTAGCTGTGTGAGCTAATAGTCAAAATGTTTGCCTTGGGGTAAGTTGAGCCAGTGGTTGAGTCAATGGCAAGTTGAGCAAATAGAAGTGTTTTCTTCTCAGGCTCAATGCAAGGCATTATTGCTGGGATATGAGGTAACATGACCTGGCCTATGTTAAAAGTTGTAACGCTGTGCGCTGAGAGTCGGGAAGCAAGTTCAGGGAGTGAGGGTTTTAATTAAAATTAAACGGAACATAATACAAAACAAGAAACACAAACAGCACACAGACATGAAACTGAAACAGAAACAATAACGCCTAGGGCAGGAACCAAAGGGAGTGACTATATAGTTAAGGTAATCAGGGAGGTGATGGAGTCCAGGTAAGTCTGAAGACGCGCAGGTGCGCGTAAGAATGGTTACAGGTGTGCCCCATAATGAGCAGCCTGGTGACCTAGAGGCCGTAGAGGGATAAAATTATTAAAATAAAAAAAAAGCAATGATGCTTGTGTTGAATTGTTTTTGGGAAATAAAGATAGACATGGTTTTAAAAAGTTTGTGGTAATATTTCATTCAGTACATACATTTGTAGAAGGCTTAATTTACCCAATACCAGGGGTAAGTGGTGCCAAGAGACCACTTTATTTGGACAAGCAATGTTTTCAAAACTGGAATGTTTTCATGAATTCTGATTATTTTCAGGGATACACACCATCCTGAAATATATTTGAAGTTTTGGAATGGCCTAGTCGAAGTCCAGATCTGAAAACATTAATTAGTTCATGCTTGAAAACCCACAAATGTTACTGAGTTAAAGCAGTTCTGCATGCAAGAGTTAGCCAAAATTCCTCCAAAGCGAAGTGAGAGACTGATCAACAACTACAGGAAGCATTTGGTTGGAGTCATTGCAGATAAAGGTGGCACAACCAGTGTAAGGGGGCAATTACTTTTTCACGCAGGGGAATTGGGTGTTGCATAACTTTGTTAATTAATAAAATAAAATAAGTATAAATTGTTTTATTTGTAAACTCAGGTTCCCTTTATCTAATATTAGGTTTTGGTTAGAGATCTGAAAACATTAATTATAAAAAAAATATGCAAAAATAGAGAAAATCAGAAAGGGAGCAAGTACTTTTTCACGGCACTGTATGTAGATATCTTTGTCAGAAAGAATGCTATATATCCCTTCACGGAGTGATGCTGAATGTAAAAAATGGCTCAACTTACCCCACTCTCCCCTAAGTGGTACCACATGTGGGCCTGCCTCAGGGTTTATAGAGATCCCTAAATCTCATTGGAGGAAGATGACAGGTTAACCCTGGACAGAGGGTCTGAGAGGGAGCTGGGCCCCAGAAGGTACTGGAAGACAAGCTTAGCATCAGCTAAGTGCAGCGACCCCCTGGCCTCTACATCAAATCAAAGTTTAGTTGTCACATGCGTCGTAAACAACAGGTGTAGACTAACAGTGAAATGCTTACTTACACAACCATGCAGAGAGAAAAAAAGAGAAAGAATAGAAAAATAATAACACATTAAATAAATATACAATGAGTAACGATAACTTTGCTATATACACTGAGTGTACAAAACACCTGCTCTTTCCATGACTTAGAATGACCAGGTGAATCCAGGTGAAAGATATGATCCCTTATTGATGTCACCTGTTAAGTCAACTGCAATCAGTGTAGATGAAGGGGAGGAGACAGGTTAAATAAGAATTTTGAAGCCTTGAGACAATTGAGTCATGGATTGTGTATGTGTGTCATTCAGAGGGTGAATGGGCAAGACAAAAGATTTGTGTCTTTGAACGGGGTATGGTAGTAGGTGCCAATTGCACCGGTTTGAGTGTGTCAAGAATTGCAACACTGCTGGGTTTTTCACGCTCAACACTTTCCTGTGTGTGTCAAGAACGGTTCACCACCCAAAGACATCCAGCCAACTTGACACAGCTATGGGAAGCATTGGAGTCAACATGGGCCAGCCTCCCTGGGGAACGCTTTTGACACCTTGTAGAGTCCATGCCCTGACGAATTGAGTCTGTGTTGACGGAAAACACGACTGTGTTGGTGTGTGTGGACCATGATAATTCCTTCGTGATGTGGGCAACGAGGAACTTGAAGCTCTCTATCTGCTCCACTACAGCCCCAATTATGTGGATGAGGGCGTGCTCAGCCTTCCATTTCTTGTGGTCCAAGATCAGCTCCTTTGACTTGCTGACGTTCAGGGAGAGGTTGTTGTCCTCAGTCTACAGGGAGGAGGTCAGTCTCATCGTCGTTGGTGATCAGGCCTACCACCGTTGCGTTGTCAGCAAACTTAATGATGGTGTTGCAGTTGTGCTCGGCCACTCAGTCATGGGTGAACAGGGAGTACAGGAGGGGACTAAGCACTCACCCCTGAGGGGCCCCCATGTTGCGGGTCAGCGTGGTGGATGTGTTGTTGCCTACCCTCACCACCTGGAGGCTGCCGTCAGGAAGTCCAGGATCCAGTTGCAGAGGGAGGTGTTTAATCCCAGGGTCTTTAGTTTAGTGATGAGCTTGGAGGGCACTATGATGTTGAACACTGAGCTGTAGTCAATACACACTATTCTCATGTTGGTGTTGCTTTTGTCCAGGTGGGAAAGGGCAGTGTGTAGTGAAATAGAGATTGCGTCATCTGTGGGTTTGTTGGGGCGGTATATGAATTGGAGTGGGTCCAGGGTGTCTGGGATGATGGCGTTCATGTGAGCCATGACCAGCCTTTCAAGTATTTCATGGGTACAGATGTGAGTGCTACAGGGCGATAATCATTTACACAGGTTATCTTGGCATTCTTGGGAACAGCGACTATGGTGGTCTGCTTGAAACATGTAGGTATTACAAACTGGGGCAGGGAGAGGTTGAAAATGTCAGTGAAGATACTTGCCAGCTGGTCAGCGCATGCGCTGAGTAAGTGTCCTGGTAATCCACCTGGCCCTGTGACCTTGTGAATGTTAATCTGTTTAAGATCTTACTCACATCGGCTACGGAGATTGTGAACAGCTGGTGCTCTCATGCATGATTCAGTGTTGCTAGCCTCGAGGCAAGTATAGAAGGTATTTCGCTTGTCTGGTAGGCTTACGTCACTGGACAGCTCACGGTTGGGTTTCCCTTTGTAATCCGTAATAGTTTGCAAGCCCTGCCACATCCGACAAGCGTCAGAGCCTGTGGAGTAAGATTCGATCTTGGTCCTGTTTTGTCTGTTTGAAGGTTTCTTCGGAAGGCACAGCGGGATTTCTTATAAGCGTCCGGATTAGTGTGCCACTCCTTGAAAGTCGGCAGCTCTAGCCTTTAGCTCAGTGCGGATGTTGTCTGTAATCCATGGCTTCTGGCTGGGGTATGTACATACGGTCACTGTGGGGACGACGTTATCGATGCACTTATTGATGAAGATGGTGACTGATGTGGTAAACTTCTCAATGCCATCGGATGAATACCGGAACATATTCCAGTCTGTGCTAGGGAAACAGTCCTGTAGCTTAGCATCCACTTCATCTGACCACTTCCATATTGAGCGCATCACTGGTACTTCCTATTGAAATTTTTGCTTGATTTGCCAAATGTTTTTGTCTCTAGTTGCACAGATGACATGCTGGTAGAAATTCTGTGAAATGGATTTCAGTTTTCCTGCATTAAAGTCACCGGCCACCGCGACTGGGAGACCCATGAGGCGGTGCACAATTGGCCCAGCTTCGTCCGGGTTAGGGGTTTGGACGGCTGGGATGTCCTTGTTCCATCGCGTGACTCCATGTGGTGGCCCGGCCATGCATGCACGCTGACTTCGGTCGCCAGTTGTACGGTGTCTCCTCCAACACATTGGTGCGGCTGACTTCCGGATTAAGCAAGCAGTGTGTCGTGTCAAGAAGCAGTGCGGCTTGGCAGAGTCGTGTTTCGGAGGACGCATGGTTCTCGTTTTTCTCCTCTCCCGAGTCCATACGAGAGTTGCAGCGATGGGACAAGACTGTAACTACCAATTGTATATCATGAAATTAGATAGGAAAAAGAGGTAAAAAGTACCAAAAAAATGAATTAATAAATAAAATAAAGTCACCGGCCACTAGGAGCGCCGCCTCTAGGTGAGCATTTTCTTATTTACTTATGGCACTATACAGCTCGTTGAGTGTAGTCTTAGTGCCAGCATCGGTTTGTGGGGGTAAATAGACAGCTACAAAAAAATATAGATGAAAACTCTCTTGGTAAATAGTATGGTCTACAGCTTATCATGAGGTATTCTAACTCAGGCGAGCAGAACCTGGTGACTTCCTTAATATTAGAGATTGCGCACCAGCTGTGAGACACACACCCCTCCCCTGAGCTTCCCTGACACCACCATTCTGTCCTGCTGATGTATAGAAAAACCAGCTAGATTTATATTTACCATGTCCTTGTTCAGCCACGACTCTGAGAAACATAGGATAGTACAGTTCTTCAGATCACGTTGATAGGATAGTCTCGAACGGAGCTCATCACGTTTATTCTCCAGTGATTTCACATTTGCCAATAGAACGGAGGGTACAGGCGGTTTATCCACTCTTCAACGTAGTCTCATCAGGTGTCCCGCACGCCGGCCTCTATAGCACCATCTCCTCCTGGTCCGGGATAATCAATGTCTTTCACCTCGTCCAAATTAGAGAGTAACGATAGCTGTTCTGATGTCCAGAAGCTCTTTTCGACCATAGGAAACAATGGTGGAAACATTATGTAAAAAAAAATGTTACAATCATTGCAAAAAAAACAACATAAAATAGCACAATTGGTCAGATGCCTGTGAAACGCCCGCTATTCCCTCCAGCGCCATTCTCGCATGAGGCGCTGGGGGAGATGGCCAGACATGGGGAGATGACCGTCACAGACAACAGGCAGAGAGACATGAGGCGCTGGGGGAGATGGCCAGACATGGGGAGATGACCGTCACAGACAACAGGCAGAGAGACAGACAGAGAGACATGAGGCGCGGGGGAGATGGACAGACATGGGGAGATGACCGTCACAGACAACAGGCAGAGAGACAGGCACTTTAATGATTGTCTATAATCTTTTTTTGTATTGTTTATGCAATTTTTGCTTTTTGTTATGTATCTGGAATGATTATGAGAATGTCAGTGTGTGGCGGGGACTGCTACCGTCCAACACACAACTTGTGATAAGAGTTTATATTAATTGCATTGCATTGGTCTCAATTGCTTTCCTGCGCTTCAAAGGAGAGGAAGCATGTGGTAAATGTCCCAGGATCACCTTCCTTTCCCTGCTTTTGTTTCGCTCCTAAGAAAATGTATTTATTACTCATAGTATGTCCACCAGGGAGGGAGTCATTCAGAACATTGGAACAACTCTCCATAGACTCCTGTGAGAAAACCCAAGCTCAGCATATATATTTATGAATCATAATGTTAAAGTTAAATCCTGACCATTGATCACTATGGGTCAGATAGAGTTGATTTAACAGAATGTCTCTGTTTGAATGTGAAAGCTGCTCAGCCTCCAGACTGGCTCTCTCACATTCAACCCCACGTTGTGACATCATTCCAGGCTGTGACTGCCTCCTGTAGCTGAGGGACGGGAACCATGTCCAGTTCACGCATGTCAGGAATACTTTAGTCAACCACTCCTACACCACTCCATTTAAAACCGGTGTAATCGGTCCATTTCATCCCTTCTCTTCAACTCTGTCTCTCGTCAGATCTTTGGGGAGACGGAGCCGGTGCGGATGACGTCGGAGGGCTCAGACTGTCGATGTAAGTGCATCATGAGGCCACTGAGCAAGGATGCGTGCCAGCATCTGAAGAGCGGCAACGCACGCGTGGAGGACTTCTACACGGTGGAGACCGTCAGCTCTGGATCGGACTGCAAGTGTTCCTGCACAGCCCCTCCCTCCTCCCTCAACCCCTGTGAGAATGAGTGGAAGATGGAGAAGCTGAAGAAACAGGCCCCAGAGCTGCTCAAGGTGACAGGAGGTGCAGCAGTAACAGACACTAACTGTAACTTGGTGGCAAAATAACCTTATAACTGTAAATGTTAATAGTAAAATCAGGTAATTGACTGTGTAAAGACAGTGACAGAGACCCTGATTACATGTGTGTGGTTTGATCCTGAATATACAGTATATACGTAACCATGGGAGAAGCAGAAACAGGATATCCCTGTAATTGTTCAAATGAAAGCTTCAAGGTGTCCCAGGTTGTTACACAGACAGTTCACTATGACCTCACTGGATTGTCTATCTGATATCCATCTGCTAATAACATCTCAGCACCTCTGAGGACCTACATATCTGAAGCACACATTCCTTTTTCACTGGCAGTGAGAGGAGAGAAGGCACGCTATGTAGCATATGAACAGAACAACCAGAACCAGATGTTTGATCTGACTGGATGTAGGCCTTCTGCACTCTTTTAAGGTCCTTACTACTGAATAGTGTCTTCCAGGTGCATAGGAGTCAAAATAAGAATACTGGAAGAGATGGAGACCCGCACACTGTCCAAAACTGAGGCTTGAATGAAAAATAAACATGTTTATTAGAACATCACTGTGCCCAAAAACATTTGAGTGCAAGAAAGTGCATAAAGGAAAGGTAAAAACAAAAAACAAATGTTTCGGCACAAAGGCCATCCTCAGTGGATTTAGAGAGTGGCCATAGTTTAAGCCTGGTTGTTGTTTCGTATTAATACTGTCCTCTGTGCTGTGGGTGTACAGCTCCATTCCATGGTGGACCTACTGGAGGGGACGCTGTACAGTCTGGACCTCATGAAGGTCCACTCCTACATCAATAAGGTGGTCTCCCAGATGAACACACTAGAGGAGGTAAGCACAAAAAACAACATCCTAGTATAGTGGAACAAGTGCCACAATAACAAGGACATAAAACAAAAACCAGGGTACACTAGGTTTGCATGCCTTTCTATATACTGTATTTGAGTGTATTTGGGATCTTTCCAAGGGTTCTAAGCTGTTAAAGCTGTCTACGGTCCTTTATGGAGACAGAGTTGATTAAATGGATTGTGATTGGATACTAGTAATCCCCTAAACTGCATAGCTACAGTAACCCCACAGTTATTCACTTCTCTAACAGGAAAAGATATACTAGAATGGGGAGAGAGATTTGTGTGACTGGCTCCGCCAGAGTTACGAGTCACACAAAGTAACGTTTTTATAATCTATTTACAAAAGGGTTCCTTTTTGGTTAGAGTTATTTGCACATGGGTCGTACAATGGACTGGTCTGATTCTTAGAACACGTCTGTTTCTCCAGACAATCAAGTCCAACCTGACTCGGGACAATGAGTTTGTAAGGGACAGCATGATCACTCTGACAAACCAGTTTAAGAGGTATGAGAACTACTCCAACATCATGATGAGCATCAAGAAGGAGATCTCCAGCCTGGGGCTGCAGCTACTGCAGAAAGACCAAACAGAGACCAAAGCTCAGGTAAGTGTGTCTCAAACACACACACACACGCACAAAAGCTAGCTCACAAATTACACATCAAACACATACAAACATTCACATGCCCACAGACGCACCGTAAATCACAGGCTTGAATGTTAATGTTTACAGGACACCAATGATGAGAAAACCAAAGAGGCCGTAAAAAAAACTAACAAAAAGTCCCCTGCATCCAAGCCCCCTCCCAAGCCGCCCAAGGAAAAGGTTGTAAAACCCAAGAAAGAGAGCACCAAACCTGGGAAGCCCATCAAGCCTGACCCCACAGCCAAGGCCAAGGTGGCAGGGCACCAGCCGGGGGGTAGTGAGGGGCATCACATACTACAAAGCAGCCAAGGTGGATGGGGACGGGCATGTCACAGGCGGTAAAGGTAAGAGAAAAGGGGCCAATACAGGGGGAGAGTTTGACCACTCTCTCTCCCAGCCCTGTGTGTATGGAGCCCCCTCACCCCTTAAGACAACATTAGGATGTGACTTCAGCTGAGTTAGCAGTCTCAGGCAGACTGTATGAGATCATTTATATGTTGTTCTAATGTTCTGAGACCCTATTGTGATTGTTATAAACTAAACCAATTCAAATGTATGTGATACTCTTTTTTTGTGGTGGGGGGGGGGTCTTCATTACATAATGCAGGATCTGCATTGCACCAGACTGATCTGGAGTCCCATAGAGCGGCCCAGCGTCATCCGGGTTAGGGGAGGGTTTGGCCGTCATTATAAAATAAGAATTTGTTCTTAACTGGCATGCCTAGTTAAATTTAAAAAATGAATACAAAAATATTTCAGATTCCCAACGGAGACAGATATTGTACATTCTATTTCTGTATAGAGCAAGCCATTTAGATTTGAATAAAAGATGATGTTCTTGCACAAGTGTGATAAAAGAGTGTAAATCTTCCTGCTACATGTATACTCTTGGCAGCTCTGCCAGAGGAAATGAAACAGTGAATCCTTCACCTTGTAGATCACCAGATCCTCAGTACAAGACTTATCCTGCTGTTGTTTTTAACAAAGCAGGGCTTGGGCCATTGGAGGATCAAATTGCTTGTGTGCATTCAGCGAGCAGGAAATCCATTTTTTTGTATTGACATAATACATCGAGCTAATGGAATGCTGTTTCAATAACATTGCCACATCCATGACATGCCTCAGCTTCACGCCTAGCACACAATGTGTGGGAGAACCTCATCACTGTGCAGATGAAAGCTGACAAAACATTTCCGACTCCTTCAAATCCTCTTTGTTTACAAAAAGAAAGACCAAGGCACTCTTCATAAAATTAATTTAAAAATGCCTTTATTTGTATAGCATGTTCAATGGAACAAAGATTTTAAAACTTCGGAGCGTTTCGGCTGCATGGCCTTTGTCAGGGAGTACAAAGATATGATGATGCAATGTCTTCTTTTAAACAAAGCATTTTCCAATCAACCCTGATTGAAGAGGGAGTGGTTACAGAATAGTTAATAGTCAATACCAAGCAAACCGGGAACATTCCCAGAACATTAGCTAAGATTCCCATTTTATCTAACATTAGTATGATAACGTCCCAAAAACTTTTTTTTATGTATTAAATAACTTTGGTTTGTTCTCCTAACATTCACAAAAATGTTGTGCACAACACCACAGAACATTCCCCAAAAGTTCTCATTAGTTTTCCAGGTAATGTAATAACACAATGTACAATAACATTTTCCCAGCAAACCAAAATTGCATGCATGCAAATGTGTAGCTCCTTAAAGCAGATTGGAATACATCCCCATATATGTTTCTCTACAGATTTAATGGCAATTTTCATTTGAGGACTGTATTGTAGGCCTACTACAGTGTGTAGGCCACACAGCATTTTAATTTATAGCACATTTGAACAGCCTTTAATCATACAGTACAAACACAACTATATTTTTACACTTTATACACTGAAAATCTGCATGTGGCGTTTGAACCAGCAATGTTTGGTTCCCAAGTCAGGTTTTTTATCTTCTGCCCCACCAGGGAAGCTCTCTTATGCCTTCTTCTTTCAGTGTGGCAGTATGGTCAATCAGGAATTCCATTCTTCCTTTTTTGCCTTCTTATACATAACTAACCCAGGGATATACCCGGTAACTGAGTTATTCACCATCATGTCACCCATCCTCTTTATATACGGCATACTGCTGGGCCCATATTTACAAGGTATCCAAAACTATGAGTGCTAATCTAGGATCAGTTTTGCTTTTCAGTTGAAAAATAAGACAAGCGACTCAAAGTAGGAATTATAGGAATTATATTGGGTGTGTTTTTTAAAAAATGTTTAAAAAAAAGTTGTTTTTTTTTAATTGAACAGTCCATTTTTACAAAATGCTTTATTTTTTTACAGTTAGTCTAAATTCTGCATTTCTGACTAGATTAAAAATCGGGATGAAATAAATGCATCCTCTCTTTTAGTAGAGTGTATCTGAGCCTCAATTTCACAGTTTTCTTCAAAAGAAACATGGTTAAAGAATATGTGGGATTGAACCTGCAATCCTCAAATCAGCAACCAGATCATCAACCCTGTCACGTCCAGGCCTGGGTTAGCAGGCTGGCGTGTTTAGTTTGTGTTTTGTTTAGGAGGGTTTTTTGTTCTAGGTGATATATTTCTATGTTGGGTTGATGGTTCGCAATTAGAGGCAGCTGATTGTCGTTACCTCTAATTGGGAACCATATATATGTTTGTTCTTTTCGACATTGGGGTTGTGGGTCATTGATGTTTACGGTTATATTGTATGTATTATGTGTGTGCCTGGTTTGAGCCACACCGGAGTTACGATCTTTGTTTGTTTATTCTGGCGAAGGGTACCAACAAAAATTCTGGAGCATTGAAGGGCCCCAAGAACACAGTGGCCTCCATCATTCTTAAATGGAAGAAGTTTGGAACCACCAAGACTCTTCCTTGAGCTGGCTGCCGGGCCAAACTGAGCAATCGGGGGAGAAGGGCCTTGGTCAGGGAAGTGACCAAGAACCCGATGGTCACTCTGACGGAGCTCCAGAGTTCCTCTGTGGAGATGGGAGAACCTTCCAGAAGGACAACCATCTCTGCAGAACTCCACCAATCAGGCCTTTAGGGTAGAGTGGCCAGGCGGAAGCCACTCCTCAATAAAATGACAGCCCGCTTGGAGTTTGCCGAAAGGCACCTAAGGGTACCATGAGGAACAAGATTCTGTGGTCTGATGAAACCAAGACTGAACTCTTTGGCCTGAATGCCAAGCATCACATCTGGAGGACACCAGGCACTGCTCATCACCTGGCCAAAACCATCCCTATGTTGAAGCATGGTGGTGCAGCATCACGCTGTGGGGATGTTTTTCAGCGGCAGGGACTGGGAGACTAGTCAGGATCGAGGGAAAGATTAACGGAGCGAAGTACAAAGAGTTCATTGATGAAAACCTGCTCCAGAGCACTCAAGACTTCAGACTGGGGGCGAAGGCTCACCTTCCAACAGGACAACGACCCTAAGCACACAGAAAGACAATGCAGGAGTGGCTTCGGGAACAAGTCTCTGAGTGGCCCAGCCAGAGCCCGGTCTTGAACCTGATCGAACATCTCTGGAGAGACCTGAAAATAGCTGTGCAGCAATGCTCCCCATCCAACCTGACAGAGCTTGAGAGGTTCTTCAGAGAAGAAATACAAAATACAGGTGTGCCAAGCTTGTAGTGTCATACCCAAGAAGACTCGAAGGTGTAATCGCTGCCAAAGGTGCATCAACAGAGTACTGAGTAAAGGGTCTGAATACTATTTCAGTTTATTTTTATTAAATTTGCAAAAATATCTAAAAACCTGTTTTTGCTTATCAATACGGGGTATTGTGTGTAGATTGATGAGGGGGGAAAACGATTTAATCCATTTTAAAATAAGGCTGTAACGTAACAAATGTGGAAAAAGTGAAGGGGTCTGAATACTTTGTGAATGCACTTTAACTAAGGTGTTTGGTACAGTAGTTCTCAAAAAATACTAAAAAATTGTGCGACGTGTTGTCTTATGTAAACAAAGTCGGAGCTGCTGGGCAGGTCTGTCTCACTGTGTATGCTATTGTATAGACAGCAATCACCGCAGCTGTTCACTCCATGTTAGTGGGCAAAGGGGATATCGTCAAATCAAAACCCAACCTTAATTTACCCGTTGTGACACACAGATGTTACAAACTCCATTTTAGAGGAAACTGACTTTATGACCAAAATTATCCTATTTACACTTTGTAGTCCATTTTAACACTAGAATAACTGTTTCAGACTTGTATCAATGCTTTTTAAAGGCAGTCACTCTTTAAGGAGCTAGACATGTGCATGCTGAGAATGTTGTGGTAATATTAGGTTAAACTTAAATGTAACATGTTCTTGAAATGTTCTGAGGACCTCCAAGACAAGGTCAAATTTATATAGTGTGAACATCAATGGAATATTATGTTAAACCTAAAACAAATATGCTATGAACGTCATAAAAACAGACTTATTTGGAAATTGTGGAACACTGTACAACATTATGGAAATGTTCTGTGCAACCTATGTGAATATCACAAGACTATTCTTGCAACATCCCAAACAACATGCATAACTTAGTTAAATGTTCTGTGAACCTTGGAAGAGCTTAGACCAGATGTTCTGTCAACATTCTGACAACATTATAGGAATGTATTGTGCAACCTAAAGTAAACATTGTATGAATGTCATCACACTTTTGTGTTTTGGGAACCTACAGTTGAAGTCGGAAGTTTACAGACACCTCAAATTGTTTTTCACAATTCCTGACATATAATCCTAGTAATACAGGTCAGTTAGGATCACCACTTTATTTTAGTATAATAATAGTAGAGAGAATTATTTATTTCAGCTTTTATTTATTTCATCACATTCCAAGTGGGTCAGAAGTTCACATACACTCAATTAGTATTTGGTAGCATTGCCTTTAAATTGTTTAACTTGGGTCAAACGTTTTGGGTAGGCTTCCACAAGCTTCCCACAATAAGTTGGGTGAATTTTGGCCCATTCCTCCTGACAGAGCTGGAGTAAATGAGTCAGGTTTGTAGGCCTCCTTACTCGCACACGCTTTTTCAGTTCTGCCCACAAATTTTCTATAGGATTGAGGTCAGGGCTTTGTGATGGCCACTAATACCATGACTTTGTTGTCCTTAAGCCATTTTGCCACAACTTTGGAAGTATGCTTGGGGTCATTGTCCATTTGGAAGACCCATTTGCGACCAAGCTTTAACTTCCTGACTGATGTCTTGAGATGTTGCTTCAATATATCCACATAATTTTCCTTCCTCATGATGCCATCTATTTTGTGAAGTGCACCAGTCCCTCCTGCAGCAAAGCACCCCCCACAACATGATGCTTCCACCCCCGTACTTCATGGTTGGGATGGTGTTCTTTGGCATACAAGCCTCCCCCTTTTTCCTCCAAACATAACGATGGTCATTATGGCCAAACCATTCTATTTTTGTTTCATCAGACCAGAGGACATTTCTCCAAAAAGTACAATCTTTGTCCCTATGTGCAGTTGCAAACCGTAGTCTGGCTTTTTTTATCACGGTTTTGGAGCAGTGGCTTCTTCCTTGCTGATCGGCCATTCAGGTTATGTCCATATAGGACTCGTTTTACAATGGATATAGATACTTTCCTCCAGCATCTTCACAAGGTCCTTTGCTGTTGTCCTGGGATTGATTTGCACTTTTTGCACCAAAGTAACGTTCATCTCTAGGAGATAAAGCACGTCTCCTTCCTGAGCGGTATGACGGCTGCCTGGTCCCATGGTGTTTATACTTGCATACTATTGTTTGTACAGATGAACGTAGATGAACGTAGATGAACTTCAGGCGTTTGGAAATTGCTCCCAAGGATGAACCAGACTTGTGGAGGTCTACAATTTTTTGTCTGAGGTCTTGGCTGATTTCTTTTGATTTTCCCATGATGTTAAGCAAATAGGCACTGAGTTTGAAGGTAGGCCTTGAAATACATCCACAGGTACACCTCCAATTGACTCAAATTATGTCAATTAGCCTATCAGAAGCTTCTAAAGCCATGACATAATTTTCTGGAATTTTCCAAGCTGTTTAAAGGCACAATCAACTTAGTGTTTGTAAACTTCTGACCCACTGGAATTGTGATACAGTGAATTATAAGTGAAATAATCTGTCTGTAAACAATTGTTGGAAAGATTACTTGTGTCATGCACAAAGTAATGTCCTAACCGACTTGCCAAAAGTATAGTTTGTTAACAAGAAATTTGTGGAGTGGTTGAAAAACGAGTTATAATGACTCCAACCTAAGTGTATGTAAACTTCAGACTTCAACTGTATCTCTTGTAATGTACCCACACTATTCCCACAGCCTAATTAAATGTTCTGGGAACCTACAAAGAACTGTTAACATTCTTGCAACATCAAAGGTTTTGGGCACCCAGATAGAAACATTATCTGAATGTCAGCCTAACTGGACGGTTTTAGTGTTTTCGGAATCTCTTGTTATATGCCCACAATGTTCCTACAACCTAAAGAAACAGTCTGGGAACATTTAAAGAACAGATTACATTTTTTCTAGGAACGTTCTAGTAACATCAGGTGAATGTTTTATATAAACATTTTATAATCATCAGCACAACTGGACATTTTTTTGTGTTATGAGAACATTTGCTACAACCTAACGAATGTTCTGGGAACCAATTTTGGTTTGCTGGGTCACTCTAGTTTAATGGATAGGTATGCTAGGTTTGCTCAGGGCTCAGATGCACATATGCTGTTAGATCATGTGTTCTGCCATGCCTAGCCGTTTAGCCATACTTTGGTGAGTCCAGCCACCCTTGTCAATCCAGTGAAGCGAATCAGCTTACTTTCCATAATCTCTCACAAAGAACAGGAGGGCCTTTTTTTTCTAAGGTGAATTGCATCTATTAGATAAAAGACAATGTGGCTTTTCTTTCACCACAACAGTGCTTGTGATTTTGACTCTAGAGACCCACAGCACATGCTCCTATCTATGCCTGCCTCCTGATTCCTAAGGCTTTCCCTGACTCTCTATCTTGCTGTTAAGCCTTTAAAAGATACATGTGGTCAGGTAGAGTGCACGGCTGGCATTATGAGGTTCAGAGTGCGAGTGTCGTGCAGATGCGCTGCTTATGTAGCAGGGAGAGGCCTTTTATCTCACATGTGTCTAGCAGCACAGGAAGTGAGAGTAGGCTAGGCTAGAACAGGATAGGATAGGATTAACTTTAATGTTCCAAGGGGAAAATTGTCTTAGACACACAGTACTGATTTATACAAAATAAACACTGTACATTACACACTCAACATAATACATACATTGCACTTTACTCTTATCATGATACACTTCTCATATAACCGCATACATAATACTTTGCATATTCCCTTATTTTGTCAGTGGCGTACTAACACACTTTACTTATTGCTGTTTAGGTATTTGATGGACATGGGAATGGAGGACTGCTTATACCTGTTCAGCTTACACATGAGGACCCTATAGTGTCTACTTGAGGGGAGGAACGGATATTCAGAGTATAGTACATGGGAGGGATCTGAAATAATTTTCTGTGCTTGTCTGATAACAGTCTGTTCAGAAATAGTGTTGCCTCACACCCATGACCTTCATGGCAGTTTGTATCAGTCGGGAAATTTGGGATTTCAGTTAGACTGATACATTTCCAGTAAACAGAGGCAAGCAGCCTCAGCCTGGCCCACTCCTCCTGGTACTGTCCTCTGTTCTGCTATTCTCTCTCCATGGCCAAGGATAAGAAAATGTCATGTGAGGGCTGTGGAATTCTGAATCCAAACAGACAGAGGCAGAGGCAGCGAGACTGACTTGGTTACAGAGGAAGGGACAGAGAAAGTGAGAGGAAGCTGGCATGCTCTGTGTGCTGCATAACTAATGCATTCCCCTTTGATGTAGCCCCGGGAAATCTGTGGTACTGTACAGTGTCTGTCTCTCTGACAGAGGTCTCAAAAGCAGCTCTTACAGGGCCTGTGGCTCTGAGGCTCTATTTGACTAATTTAGCCAGATAATTCTAATGAAAACTAGTGAAGACAAGGCCCCTCCAGAGTTTGAGTTTGAGTAACTAAATTCCATGGCGTGCTTTCCAATACTTCATCCCTTTATCCTCAGACAACGCTGCCAAGACTCACACCGTCCAACACGTCAAAGAGACACACTCGGAGGACGGAGGCGCTGAAATCGTCCTGGAAACCATAAAGGGAACCACAGCTGAGTCGACAACTACCACAGAAACTGCTGTCACTACCACGACAACAATGGCAGCAACAACAACAGCCAGTACCACAATGCCATCTACTACCACTACCACCACCACCACCACCACCAGTGCAGCAGGAGTAGAGAGGCTAGACAGACCAGCTCCCACCATCATGCTCTTCCTGGACAACTCAGACAACAACAGCCGGCCAATCCTACACAGAGCAGGTAGCCCAACCTACACAATACCCTACTGTACACTACACTACACCCTATATCAACTGAATGTGCACATTTACAGCAATACTGACAGTCAGTGCTATGACTCTGTTCAGTTCAGTAACAGATAAGCATGTAACGTTTAGCTGCCAGAATATGTGTGACTGAAGTTGGATGATTGGAAACTCATGCAAGTCATTATTTATCCAGTTTTTCTGGTAGTTTTTGTGTTGACTGTTTTGAGCTGTACTTGGCAGGGAAGATCCTAGACTGTGAGGGGACCCTGGCGTCTATCGAGCTCCCAGAGAAGCAGCACAGCTATGGGCGGAATGAGGGAGCCTGGATGAAGGATCCTCTGGCAAAGGACTCCAAGATCTACGTCACTAACTATTACTATGGCAACAACCTGGTGGAGTTCCGAAACCTGGACAACTTCAAGCAAGGTGGGCATGGCATAGAGAGATACATATTATAGACCAGGGTTCCCCAACTGGAAGCCTGGGTCTTTATTTGAATTGTTGGACATAAGACGGTAAAAAGTCTACAAGTCTACAAATTATTTGTAATTATGCCGTGGACCTCCTGTTATCCGCTCAAGAAAAAAAACGGCTCGCGGCTGAATCTAGTTGATGATCCATGTTATAGACAGTGTATATTTTATATGGGGCATGGGGTTTCAACTGTACATCTATGGAATGAGATCTCATGGACAGTAGCAGTGGTCACCAACCGGTCGATCGCGATCTCCAAGCCATTCTTAGTCATTCACCAAACATTACTGTAAAAAACAAAACAACGTTAAAGCCTTGCGGTCCTATTTTTTATTTGTTTTGCATTGTTGACGCTAGGTGCACTTGATTCGGCAGCCTTAGCGGTGGGAAAGCAAGGTGTTCTCATTTTGAACCATTTCATGTGTCTGAAGGTAGAACTCCGCTTACCCGGCAGGCCCAGGGAGCCAATCAAGTGCACCTATAGGTCTACTGCTGGCCAATCAGATAGCTCAGATCACGGTGTCTGCACAGTTTCCTCGCGCCATAGACTGTAAAAAGAAGCCTCGAACGTACAGCAAAGTTGATAATGTGAGATTTCAAAACGTTTAAAATCATGATTAGAGAGACTCAACAAATACAGCAATGAACTGCAGTTTTTATGAGGAAGTTAATGTTTAAATTGTTATTCAGCACTGTCAAAACTTTGTTAAACATTTTATAAGCCATAAAAAGCATGTTTCGATAAGCTTGAGTTATGATTTTTTTATATCGATTAATATTTAACACACTGTGGTCATAGGAGTAACAACATGAATAGGCGCATGAGGCAGAAGTAATGCAGTGCGACTTAATGGCTGCACATGTTCAATCTGGAATCTGCAGTGGCCGTGCAGCAATTGCGGTGATACGGCCTCTACAGAAGTCAGGACATTCATACTTGCGCTTTGGGAGGCGCACAGCGATGCGGTACGGAGCTCAATTTGGCCTCTGCATGCCTTCGGAGGCTCCGGAGCCTCCGACCACATTTTCGGATCAAGGTTAAAATTGGCTTTTAAGTTTCGCCATTAGCTGGAAGACTCTCTTTTCTCAGCGGAGAGAGCGGTGAGTCGGGTGAGAGGCAGCCTCACCACTGCTCCCTCCCTCCCCTCAGACTGACCATCAGATGCAGGCCATCAGTCCAGTAAATCAATAAGCAAATAATTATGCCTCACAAGTATACAACAAATGATCTATTACCAGTGTAATCATATACCTAAAATGTTTAAATATCATTTCTAAATGGTCTGAGAAGAACAACATTGGCAGGGCAATTGAAGCATAGCCAATATGCAGTGATAATGTATTGGGCCTATGACCTACTGCACAAACCTAATTGCTACAGAACTGTTTTTAATTGGTTAATGTTGCATAGACTTATGTTTTTTAAGTATTTTTTTTAATCTGAGTGGTAGATCTCGGCATGCATTTTGACTCAAAGTGATCTTGACTCAGAAAAGGTTGCTGACCACTGCTCTGCAGTGACCCATGAAATGTAGTGAGTATACAGTCGTGGCCAAAAGTTTTGAGAATGACACAAATATTAATTTCCACAAAGTTTGCTGCTTCAGTGTCTAGATATTTTTGTCAGATGTTACTATGGAATACTGAAGTATAATTACACGCATTTCATAAGTGTCAAAGTCTTTTATTGACAATTACATGAAGTTGATGCAAAGAGTCAATATTTGCAGTGTTGACCCTTCTTTTTCAAGACCTCTGCAATCCGCCCTGGCATGCTGTCAATTAACTTCTGGGCCACATCCTGACTGATGGCAGCCCATTCTTGCATAATCAATGCTTGGAGTTTGTCAGAATTTGTGTGTTTTTGTTTGCCTCTTGAGGATTGACCACAAGTTCTCAATGGGATTAAGGTCTGGGGGAGTTTCCTGGCCATGGACCCAAAATATCGATGTTTTGTTCCCAGAGCCACTTAGTTATCACTTTTGCCTTATGGCAAGGTGCTCCATCATTCTGGAAAAGGCATTGTTCGTCACCAAACAGTCTTTTCCGGATGCCACAAACAATTGGACAATCAGAGAAAATGACTTTACCCCAGTCCTCAGCAGTCCAATCCCTGTACCTTTTGAAGAATATCAGTCTGTCCCTGATGTTTTTCCTGGAAAGAAGTGGCTTCTTTGCTGCCCTTCTTGACACCAGGCCATCCTCCAATAGTCTTCGCCTCACTGTGTGTGCAGATGCACTCACACCTACCTGCTGCCATTCCTGAGCAAGCTCTGTACTGGTGGTGCCCCCCGATCCCGCAGCTGAATCAACTTTAGGAGACGGTCCTGGCGCTTGTTGGACTTTCTTGGGCGCCCTGAAGCCTTCTTCACAACACTTAAACCGCTCTCCTTGAAGTTCTTGATGATCCGATAAATGGTTGATTTAGGTGCAATCTGACTGGCAGCAATATCCTTGCCTGTGAAGCCCTTTTTGTGCAAAGCAATGATGACGGCACATGTTTCCTTGCAGGTAACAATGGTTGACAGAGGAAGAACAATGATTCCAAGCACCACCCTCCTTTTGAAGCTTCCAGTCTGTTATTCGAACTCAATCAGCATGACAGAGTGATCTCCAGCTTTGTCCTCGTCAACACTCACACATGTGTTAACGAGAGAATCACTGACATGATGTCAGCTGGTGCTTTTGTGGCAGGGCTGAAATGCAGTGGAAATGTTTTTTGGGATTCAGTTCATTTGCATGGCAAAGGGAACTTTGCAATTAATTGCAATTCATCTGATCACTCTTCATAACATTCTGGAGTATATGCAAATTGCCATCATCAGGCAGCAGACTTTGTGAAAATGTATATTTGTGTCATTCTCAAAACTTTTGGCCACGACTGTACACTATAGTAGCTTGAGACTCAAACTCACAGGTTTTAGTTGTCATACTGTGCTTTTCATTTCACACACAAAGTTCCTAAAACAGCTGGGTGGGAAAAATCCACCCCTTCTTGCACTAGTAATTGGAGAGAGAAATAGGATTACTCCTCTTTAACTGACTGGGTAAAATTATCTTTCTCACAGGACTAGCCTGGTTGATTTAAAGGTGTTAGGACAATGTTTTTTTTTAAACTCACTAACATCTTGCAAAGCGTACAGAGATTTTGCTCTGATATCCAGTAGGGTGGTGAGTTCACAGCAGCGTGCGGATGGCTAGGTATCTCTGTGAGTGGCTGTGATCCCTGCCTAGGCAGGGCTGGCCTCTCATTTGAACTGGCCATAGCTGAGTGGGATTAGAGGCATGGGCTGGCCTCGGGGGGGGGAAAAGTGCTGTGCTATGGGGTTGTTTTTGTCCTTCGCTGCAGCTTCATTCATTATCTAAATCACACTTCCTGAGGTGGAAATGTAAGAGAGCAGATTTGACCAGATATGAGTGTAACCCTAATAACAGGACATCTGTTTGGACAGCAGGGAGTGGGATAGTAAAACAGAAACTAACCAGTCTCTCATGTGAAACAATTGTATAAACTTTTATGGAACTATTAAAATGTTTGTGTGTGTGACACCTGTGAAACCCAGAATGACTTGATTTATTCTTAATTTTACATGATGTTAGCATAATGTCTGGGGGGGCAACATGGTATGTAGTTAGCGCTCATTAAACATGTATATATTTGGTCCTGTTAGGTCGTTGGAGCAACCTCTTCAAACTGCCTTACAACTGGATTGGCACAGGCCATGTGGTGTACAACGGAGCATTTTACTACAACAGAGCTTTCACCAAAAACATAATTAAGTACGACCTAAGGATGCGCTACGTGGCCGCCTGGACCCTCCTGCATGACGTGGTTTACGAGGACACCACCCCTTGGAAGTGGAGAGGCCACTCGGACATTGACTTTGCCGTGGACGAGAGTGGGCTGTGGGTGATCTACCCTGCCACGGACTATGACTACTCTCAGCAGGAGGTGATTGTCATCAGTAAGCTAGACCCTGGGGATCTGTCCATGAAGAAGGAGACAACTTGGAGGACGGGCCTGAAGAGGAACTCCTACGGGAACTGCTTCATCATCTGTGGGGTGCTGTACGCTGTGGACGTCTATAACCAGAAGGAAGGGGAGGTGAACTATGCCTACGACACCCACACCAACTCAGAGGCTATCCCTCGTCTGCCCTTTACCAACAAATACGCCTACACCACCCAGATCGACTACAATCCCAAGGAGAAGGTACTGTACGCCTGGGACAATGGACACCAGATCACATATAACATACACTTTGTTGACCAATGAGCACAGGGGTTTTGCGCTCAGGTAAAGTATAGGCCATCAGCACCATGACAAGGTCACTATCCCCATAGAGATAAGAGAGATGCTCAGTAATAGATGTGGTAAAGAGGTCAATGGAACGTAGACTGCGGGGGATAGAAGAAGGATGCCGGATTGGGGCACATTCAAATCTGATCTAATGAAGTGGATATTCGTCAAATCCATTATGATTGATGTATTGTAACAGGCCTACAATGTGGTTACTAAAGTCCAATTTTGATATATTTGGCTGTTTTTGCTGCATAACATTTAGAAGTAGTCTCTGTTCAGGTTTAGAAGAATAAGCTGGTAGCGTAGCTAACACTGAGAAATCGGTGGTGGTAGTCAATGTTGTTTTTAACTGTAATGCAGTTCATTGGTGATGATGACATGAACATGTGTTGGGGTTGACATCCATACAGCATTATACTCTGATTTTCACCTTAACATATTGTGAAATACACATATAAACAATAGTCTAAATGTAGGTTCATTTTAATGGGGGGCAGTGAGGAGATTCGGATCTTTCCCCCGCGCGTTTCCATGACATTTTAATTGTTTTGGTCGAGGTCCATTGACCTCTTTACCGGATCTATGGACAGTCCAGCAGCGCCCATATTAGATTGAACAGCCAACATTCCTCTTTCAATGCATACTAACCAATACACTTGACAGCATACCATGCGTCCCATACACAAGGTTCCTGGTCAATGTGGACTCTATATTGGGATGCTATTGTAAATCACGAACGGCTCATTTATTCCACCCATTTGATTTTTATGGCCTTCAAACTCCATCCTATCACCTAGCAATATGATCATCTGTAATTGTCATTTCAGGCCTATTAATGATGTTTGTTTTTTAACTTGTATAAATGTTGCTGCGTACTATAGTGTTAACTGTTAAAATTGTTTCTTTTAGTGAGGATGAGGGATGCTTTGAATATACAGTACCAGTCAAAAGCTTGGGAGTTTTTATTTATTTTTTACTATTTTCTACCTTGTAGAAAAATAGTGAAGACATCGAAACTATGTAATAACACATATGGAATCATGTAGTAACAAAAAAAAGTGTTAAACAAATCAAAATATATTTTATAATTGAGATTCTTCAAAGCAGCCACCCTTTGCCTTGATGACAGCTTTGCACACTCTTGGCATTCTCTCAACCAGCTTCATGAGGAATGCATTTCATTTTTTTTTTTTTACCTTTATTTAACTAGGCAAGTCAGTTAAGCACAAATTCTTATTTCCAACGATGGCCTAGGAACAGTGGGTTAACTGCCTTGTTCAGGGGCAGAACAACAGATTTTTACCTTGTCAGCTCGGGGGATTCGATCTTGCAACCTTCCGGTTTCTAGTCCAACACAGTAACCACTAGGCTACCTGCCAGTGTGCCTTGTTAAAAGTTAATTTGTGGAATTTCTTTCCTTCTTAATGCGTTTGAGCCAATCAGTTGTGACAAGGTAGGGGTGGTATACAGAAGATAACCCTATTTGGTAAAATACCAAGTCCATATTATGGCAAGAACAGCTCAAATAAGCAAAGAGAAATGACAGTCCATCATTACTTTAAGACATCAAGGTCAGTCAACCCAGAAAATGTCAAGAACTTTGAAAGTTTCTTCAAGTGCAGTTGCAAAAACTATCAAGCGTTATGATGAAACTAGCTCTCATGAGGACCGCCACAGGACCCAGAGTTACCTCTGCTGCAGAGGATAAGTTCATTAGAGTTAACTGCACCTCAGATTGCAGCCCAAATTAATGTAATAGTCACATCTCAACATCAACTGTTCAGAGGAGACTGCATAAATCAGGCCTTCATGTTCGAATTGCTGCAAAGAAACCACTACTAAAGGACACCAATAATAATAAGAGACTTGCTTGGGCCAAGAAACATGAGCAATGGACATTACACCGGTAGAAATCTGTCTTTTGGTCTGATGAGTCCAAATTTGAGATTTTTGGTTCCAACCGATGTGTCTTTGTGAGACGCAGAGTAGGTGAGCGGATGATCTGCACATCTGTGGTTCCCACCGTGAAGCATGGAGGAGGAGGTGTGATGGTGTGGGGTGCTTTGCTGGTGACACTGTCAGTGATTTATTTAGAATTCAAGGCACACTTAACCAGCATGGCTACCACAGCATTCTGCAGTGATACGCCATCCCATCTGGTTTGCACTTAGTGGGACTATAATTTGTTTTTCAACAGGACAATGAGCCAAAATACCTCCAGGCTGTGTAAGTCTATTTGACCAAGAAAGAGAGTGATGGAGTGCTGCATCAGATGACCTGGCCACCACAATCACCTGACCTCAACCCAATTGAGATGGTTTAGGATGAGTTGGACCGCAGACTGAAGGAAAGGCAGCCAAAAAGTGCTCAGCATATGTGGGAACTCCTTCAAGACTGTTGGAAAAGCATTCCAGGTGAAGCTGGTTGAGAGAATGCCAAGAGTGTGCATAGCTGTCATCAAGGCAAAGGGTGGCTACAGAAGAGTTTGAAGAGTTCCCACGTTTAACACTTTTTTGGTTACTACATGATTCCATATGTGTTATTTCATAGTTTTGAAGTCTTCACTATTATTCTACAATGTAGAAAATAGTAAAAATAGATAAAAACCCTTGAATTAGTAGGTGTGTCCAAACTTTTGACTGGTACTGTATAGGAACTCACAAAAACAATATAAACTGAAGATTTTGTATTATCTTGTAATTTCCCAGAAATGTATACTTAATTTCTCCATTGTTGTTGCTTTGCATACATTTTGTATAAAGTTATATGATAATTTTTTGTTTGAATGAAAACTATACGGTTGTTGCTGCTAGTAACATTTACACGGTCACTACATCTGTCATCATCATTTTGGCGTATTTGTAAACCATTACATCATAGGAAATGAACTGTCATGGAGGTCATTTATGTAAATGCATACAGATGTACAGTACCGTCTTCTTAAGGAACTATAATCCATGAACCTCTGACAGCTTCTGATCTATGATGAGTCATAAATGATTGTACCTGCATGTAGTGCATGTACTGCCATTATGAAGAGTTATGAAGACCACTAATTCAAATAAAGTTTTGCATAAATATCTTTTGAGCATTTTACTATCATATTTGCTTTATTTTGAAACAACCACTTTAATGACTAATACGTATTTTGAATCTATTTTGATGGATTGGTTAAGTTTACACAGAAATGTGCATGGCTAATTACAGCACTGCACTTTTTTTTATTTGTAATGTCACGGTCTTTGATACAGAATTTTTGACAGAAAGGATTTTAATTGGAAATGTTATTTGTATGAACATAACAAGATTCAACAACTGAGACATAAACTGAACAAGTTCCACAGACATGTGACTAACAGAAATTGAATAATGTGTCCCTGAACAAAGAGGGGGTCAAAAGTAACAGTCAGTATCTGGTGTGGCCACCAGCTGCATTAAGTACTGCAGTGCATCTCCTCCTCATGGACTGCACCAGATTTGCCAGTTCTTGCTGTGAGATGTTACCCCACTCTTCCACCAAGGCATCTGCAAGTTCCCAGACATTTCTGGGAGGAATGGCCCTAGCCCTCACCCTCCGATCCAACAGGTCCCAGACGTGCTCAATGGGATTGAGATCCAGGTTCTTCGCTGGCCATGGCAGAACACTGACATTCCTGTCTTGCAGGAAATCACGCACAGAACGAGCAGTATGGCTGGTGGTCATGTCAGGATGAGCCTGCAGGAAGGGTACCACATGATGGAGGAGGATGTCTTCCCAGTAACGCACAGCGTTGAGATTGCCTGCAATGACAACAAGCTCAGTCCGATGATGCTGTGACACACCGCCCCAGACCATGACGGACCCTCCACCTCCAAATCGATCCCGCTCCAGAGTACAGGCCTCGGTGTAACGCTCATTCTTTCGACAATAAACGCAAATCCGACCATCACCCTTGGTGAGACAAAACGGCAACTCGTCAGTGAAGAGCACTTTTTGCCAGTCCTGTCTGGTCCAGCGATGGTGGGTTTGTGCCCATAGGCTACGTTGTTGGTGATTACCTGTCTGGTGATTACCTGCCTTACAGCCCTCAGTCCAGCCTCTCTCAGCCTATTGCGATCCTGTGCAGGTGTTTGTTACACGTGGTCTGCCATTGCGAGGACGATCAGCTGTCCGTCCTGTCTCCCTGTAGCGCTGTCTTAGGCATCTCACAGTACGGACATTGCAATTTATTGCCCTGGCCACATCTGCAGTCCTCATGCTTCCTTGCAACATACCTAAGGCACGTTCACACAGATGAGCAGGGACCCTGGGCATCTTTCTTTTGGTGTTTTTCAGAGTCAGTAGAAAGGCCTCTTTAGTGTCCTAACTGTGACCTTAATTGCCTACTGTCTGTAAGCTGTTAGTGTCTTAACGACCGTTCCACAGGTGCATGTTCATTAATTGTTTGTGGTTCATTGAACAAGCATGGGAAACAGTGTTTAAACCCTTTACAATGAAGATCTGTGAAGTTATTTTGATTATTACGAATTCTCTTTGAAAGACAGGGTCCTGAAAAAGGGACGTTTCTTTTTTTGCTGAGTTTATTAATACGCACAACCCGTTGTGCTTGTCTCTGTGCTATGGATGACATTAAAAAAATCCACTTTTAAATATTGCTGTGAGAAGTCCAAATGTGCACAGGCAGACCCAGTGGAAGCCATGGGGAGCAGGACTTTCCTTACCCAGTGTTGTGTTGACAGGACGCAGTTGAATGACTCGATGATTCCTCTTTAGTTTTTTGTGTGTGGTTAACTCTCCCTGAATAGCACCACAAACTCACTCTCATGAGTTGTGTTTTGTTCCAGGACAAAGGTCACTCGGCTCTGCTTGATTGGAAGTCCAAGTGCACTAAAGGAGCAGGCCTGCCCTGAGGTCATGGTAACAAGGGTTGGGCAGGATGATTGGCTGGCTTGGGATGTGAAATTCTTAAACTTTAGCTCTTAGCTCTTAGCTCTGAGCCAGGCAATTCTGGAGGGAGGAGTGGAAATGGAGCATGAGATAAATGTATAAGGGGTGTGGTCCTCTCATGTGGTCCTCATTTGGAATACGAACCACCCCCTCAACAACGCTATTTAAAGTACAGCTTTACACACAATGTTGGAATTTTCATCGCCTAATACAGCCAATACTTCCATCGCAAGATTGAGAGGCACACATGTCTGTGTAATGAACTCTGTTTTATGGTTTTGTAAATGGCTGATTGCTAGCTAACTCCACCGGTAGAGTGAGATGCTAACATGTTGTTGTCACGCAACATGGGACAATGATGGTCAGTCATAGTTTTGTAATGAGGAAAGGTGAGAATTCACATGACTCAGGGTGCTGAGGTCCCATTGTCTAACACAAAGGCTCTCCTGTTACTCAAAGTTATGCTGTTCACATCAACAGGGCCTCCTGCTCCGGTGATGACCCTGTTCACGATCTCAGTCCAATTTAACTGTGTCAAATTAGCCTCAAATATGCAGCTCACTATATCCTTCCTGACACTAGAGCTTAAGTGTCACAGGACCGGAGATCACCTGAGTCTGTTGTTGATAAAAGCAGCGGATGTATAGCTTTATTTACATGGACAGGAATGGATTGGGTTAATGTTGAGAAAGCTTGTCCTCCAAGACCCTCTACAAGGCCTTTTTTTCAATGATGATGTCATACACACCCGCTATAGAGACCTTTGCTTGTTCTACACGCATATCCAGATCCACACCCTATTCCAAACGAGTGCACAGAGACCTCTCGATATATTAGTCTCATTATGGACATAAAGGAAATGCACATGTCCAACCATGAAACCCCCAGAGTCACTGAGCTCTGAAACATGAAAAGAGAAAATGACATGATGATTGACGGGCCAGATATTTTGTGATCTGTTGCAAATCATATGGCCAGAGATTTTTCCTGGCACATAAACTTTAAGTGAGGTTGACAAGAACAATTCATATGCCGCTCAAAAACATCAGGTGGGAGAGCAAAGCAACGATTGACAATTGAATCTGAGGATGAGCTCATCCAAGAACTATTATATACATTAGATCTCTATGAGAGACATGGAAGTGAACACTGCATGCAAAACACATTGTATAGTTTTATAAGCTCAGCAACAACGTATTCCTTCCACGTAAATGATTAAGTTCTGAGTAAATATTTTAATTCCTATTGATAACACATTGTTAACACATTCCACCATTGCCGACTAAATGAAATCTGTTGAGGAAACAGAGCTCATGAAAGCTTATGCTAGTCCAGGACAATATGTGCAGCCTCAACATGACTTTAATTAAGATCCCACAGGCCATTTCCTGCAGCCAGTCAGTCACTTGAAAAGCAGTTGATTGAGCAGGATGTAGGGAGCAGGACTGGGACAGTGAACTATAAGCGCAGGCCCAAGCCTTTTATAATGAAGGTGAATGGCACTCATGATTAGCTGTCTTGTCATCAAACCTGTAGGCTTTATTAGCTCTAATGTGCAAGACATGGCCCAGGGGTCTCATATTCAATAACTATCCAATTAAAGGTATTAAGTGCTTTCCCCTTCACTTGTCTGTGGGAGTTGGCACACATTCAATGATGTCCCATGCTAGTTTTAGAGGGGGCTTTCCTGCAGTCTAGCCTAGTGGTCTAAAGAGAGCACTAAGGGAAGCCATTGTATCAGACACAATGGACTCTTTGGAGATTATCAAGGAGGAGTGGTTGTGTCGGGACCTTGGCAACACATAGTGTAGCAGAGCATCAGCCTCTGGCACAGAGACTCCTACTCAGGCTCAGGCTGGTATGTGCTTGCTGCTATGCACTGCAGGGCATGTACAGTCAGCACACTGGAAACATCAGTTGTGGAAAGAAATCTTCCAAATGAATCACAATGTTTAGCTGTTGGATCAGAGACGTTGGAGGATTGCAAGGAAAGCGCCTGGCTTAAAAATGTGAGGTTTCGAGTAGGTGTTTGTGGCACTATGGTCAACATATCCTTAAAAGGGTATGTGTGTAATGATTGATTTATTCACTGTGCATTCCAAACATTAGCCAGTGCTGGTTTTTAATACGAACTCATGGATGATTAAGCATAGCCTATGCATTTGTTCACTGTGTGTTCTTTCCCCTATGGATTATACATTACAGCATTGTAGTCAAATCTGAATACAATAGAACCATTTAGAAGAATAAATAGCAGTTTGGGCAACAAATAAAGCATGAAAAAAAGTCACACCATATTAAATACAATCTGCCTGAGGCCACTCTTCCAGAACACTAAACAGATTTCTAATATTTCAGCACTTGGCAAGGATCTGGTTACTATGGTGACAGAGGATACGTCTGTCAACAAACAAGCACAAAAGGTATGCAGTGGTACGATCACCGATATGCCTCTCCAGACTGTGACCGTCCTGTAGTTATCAACTAAAACTACTGCCTCTTTATTGTCATATTACCTGATTATTCCTTTGTTCTTTTTTAATGTATGTGTAGTGGACTAACATTTATTTGGATGCTGTCAGTCACTCTAAGATGTCATTACAGATGTTGCAGTTGTCTACATTCTACTGCACTCCAACATACTATGACATATTATATTACTTACATATTACTTTGTTTGACTGTAACAAGATCAAACTGCATCAGTGTAATGACATCATCTGTCTGCTGCAGTATTTCTCTGTCCCTCCATACTACTGACTGATTCCACTGAAGTCATGCTGATTATCATGTTCCAACAGGAACCCTCAGAGGAACAGAAACAGAAACATTGAGTGAAGGAGAGGAATCCCCAATAAGAAAAATTATAAGAATTCTACAAATCACTTCCAGACTGAATTTACACTGGCAACACCCTCCTCTCTTATTTTTCAGAAACAAAATAACAAATAAAACAAATATCCTAATATTTATCTGGGCCCAGTTTAAGAAGGGAAAAGCAGTGCTCTTCTGGGTGTTGGGGAGCACAGCAGAGAGACTGACCAAATGGGCTGGGCCAAGAACAACGTACTGCAACGCTCAGAGTCACACATCTAATGCAATCAGCCCAAGGCCCAGCACGACATCCCAACAGCTGGCCTGGGACACTGGAATACCACCAAGAGGGCTAGGCTACCTTACCCTCACTCAGCTATGCCATAAGTCAGACTGCTCTCGGTCTTAACATGTGGTGCCAGGCTCCACAGCTACAATAGGGCAAGAGATCAACAGTACAGAGCAGCTGTCGGACTGGAGGCAGGCGTGGAACATCGATGTGTTTGTTTAAAATGCCATGGCAATCCCTCATATCCTTGATGCATATCTATTGACATTCATTTACAGATGGTGTTTTTGTAAAGCAAAATCAATATTGGATTTATGACGTGAGTGGGCAGGTCATTCTTTAAAAGCCTCATGAGTTATGCAGCGCATTGTAAATACACATTTCAGGATGGAATGCAATCAAGTCTACACTTCAGGAAATGTGCACTGCAGAAAAATAATACATGTTTTCATCGAAATCAAAATAGGTTTCTTAATGGTTTGAACAGTGCAACTAATTACAGTAATAATCAGAAGGTGCATATGGCCCATATTAGTTCTACACATACTCTGAGTCGGTATTTATGTCATTAGAAAGAATTCCTCTGAACCAAGTATTGAGAACGCTCGGGAGCAGGCAATGTTGAAAAGTAAATCATTAGACATGTTGTAGTTTTCTTAAATGTCGTTTTTTAATTGACTAAAACAAGCAGACAACAAGAAAATAGCTTTTGAATAAGGTCAAGTTTTTGCTGCGAGCCAATGGTGTAACCAAGGTAACCATGGGTTGTTTTCCACACAGGCGGCCGTGGCCTCAACGTTCTATGTAATACCAACTGGGACTATTGCAGAGATTGAAATCCAGCCTACGCCTTATTCTTTCCAGTTGTGATCAAAAGGAGTTTCTGATGGGTCCACACAAATCCCAGAGGTCTCTGACATTCAGCACTAAGCCAATGGCTCCGCTACCCTTTTGGCTGGAATGCTGGCTTGGCGACAGCAAGCAGAATCTAAGCTAATGAAGAATGTGACCATTGTACTATCCTTCAGATCCCCCCTCTTCCACTTAATACTTACCACCACACACATCACAGACAGCTGTTGTTCACAGCAAATCTGAAGCTAAATGCTATGATACATCTTCATACTGCTACAGTCTCTCTATGGAATCCACTCACTCACACAGACCTTTTTCATAACATAAGACAATACAACAAGCGACTCTGGAAATGGTCTGGTCGGCAGTGAAAACATCGTTGGGAGAGCCTGGGTTTGCGGGATGATGATGTTTTCTCTGAAGGTGCCTCAGCACTGGGGCTGCAGACGGTAGGTGTTCTGTCTAAACAGATGTCCGTGTCTCTGTGTTGCTTCCACTGGTCATGATCCCTGTCACACCTTCACTAATCATCCACTACCTCCTCCAGTTCTACCTGCTGTCTTATATCATCATGACAGCCCCACTAGAGATAAGCTGCTGTTCAGTCAAAATATTTGCATTCTGATCTAGCTCATTTGTGGATGCAGTCAGTCAAACATACTGTTTAATGGAGCACTTTCAGCCGGTAAACTAAGCCCCTCCTCCCCAGCCTGGCTCCCATTAGGGGGAGACCATTATGGGGAGAGTCATCCCACTGGGCAAAAACTGGTTGAATCAACGTTGTTTCCACGTCATTTCAACAAAAAAATGCTATGTGATGACGTTGAATCAACGTGGAACACTGATTGGATTTACCCAACTTCTAACCTAAATCCAATGACATGGTGAAATGTTTTGCGGATTTCATGTTGAATTCACGTTAGTTGTGGGGTGTCCAATCAAATACACATCTTCTGCCCAATGGGTAAAATAATCTGATAATATATTATAATATAATTTTGTAGATAATCTTTTAAGAAAACAAATGGTATTAACCTCATGTCTGGAGTTTTTACCATTGTAGGATGGCCAGAATTAGTGTGACTAAATCAATGGAGGCCTGAGAAAAAAAGTTGTCAAAATATCCAGAAAATGTCATCAGGTCATCTAGGCTGGATTCTGTGCAAGAATTAAAGCTTCTGGCTACCTGACAGGCTCACTTTCCCGTTGAACCCGTCATCTTTCTTCTCAAATCCGCAGGACATAAAACAATACAGAGGTAAGATGGATATCGATTTCGAGACATGACATGTAGTATTTTCATATTTTAGTATACGCTTTTCATATTAATAAAAAAATGATATTTTTCAAAGACTTCTCACAAAAACAAGTGTATCTCTGTGAAATCTCAACGGAGCACTGAGTGTAAACCAAGCTTTTATTTTTAAAGCCATTTACATTTAATTCAGCTTGTGTCATGCTAATTTAGCTTTCTGCGACCTACGGAAACAACTTTGAGGACGAACAAAAATGTAAAATCCTCAAACCTGAACCGCTATGTCAGCAGAGCTCGGTGCTTATTATCGGATGCATTAGGTTACGAAATCGGACTTTTGGGATATAAGGTTAATGATATGCTAGAGAAAGGCCCTACTGAACAATCTGAATAATCATATTTGTCTTGGTAAATTTTATTTTAGAACATAAGGGGCAGCGTGGGTGGACCTTTTAGTTGACGACTCAACCAAAAAAACTAGACGTTGAAATGACGTCTGTGCCCAGTGGGATGTGTCTGCTCAGAACTAATCCCTATAGGAACAATAACACACATTCCCCTGAGCATGAGCATGACCTGAGGAGTTAACCAAGTACATTGATCTGAGCTTCAGTAAAGGTGGAACTAAAATACTGCAACCATGGTTGATAAGGGACCCAATTGCATGTAAAGACACTAGACATACATACGAAATACTGTACAGTCGAGTGGCAATTAACAAATGTTTACTTCTTACTTCTCTCTACTGTACACTGAGTGTACAAAACATTAAGAACACCTGCTCCCTCCATGACATAACTGGATTCACTCATTGATGTCACTTGTTAAATACACTTCAGTCAGTGTAGACGAGACATGGATTGTGTACACTGAGTACACAAAACATTAGGAACACCTTCCTAATATTGAGTTGCACCCACCCCTTGTTTCCCTCAGAACAGCCTCAATTCATCAAGGCATGGACTCTACATGGTATCGAAAGCATTCCACAGGGATGCTGTCCCATGGGGCGGCAGGTAGCCTAGTGGGTAGAGCGTTGGGCCAGTAACTAAAAGGTTGCTGGATTGAATCCCCGAGCTGACAAGGTAAAAATCTGTCGTTCTGCCCCTGAGCGAGGCAGTTAACCCACTGTTCCCTGGGCTCTGTGGATGTTGATTATGGCAGCCCTCCATACCTCTCTGATTCAGAGGGGTTGGGTTAAATGCGGAAGAAACACTTCAGTTGAATGCATTCAGTTGTACAACTGACTAAGTATCCCCCTTTCCAATGTTGACTCCAATACTTCCCACACTGTCAAGTTGCCTAGATGTCCTTTGGGTGGTGGACCACTCTTGATACACATGGGAAACTATTGAGTGTGAAAAACCCAGCAGTGTTGCAGTTCTTCACACAAACCAGTGCACCTGGCACCTACTACCATACCCAATTCAAAGGCACTTAAATCGTTTGTCTTGCCCATTCACCTTCAATGTCACAGATACACAATCCACGTCTCAATTTTCTAAAGGCTTACAATTCCTTCTTTAACCGGTCTCCTTCCCTTCATCTACACTAATTGAAGTGCAAAAGGGGGGTGCAACTAAATATTAGGAAGGTGTTGATGTTTTGTACACTCGGCGTATATAGAACTCCAATTACTTTGTTTGACATTGTAACTTAATACAATCCTGTTCCTCCATAGTAGACAGAGAAGCCAGTAAGCCTCCTCTCACCACACGTGATGCATAGGGCCCAACTGCTGATTAAATCAATTTCCCCCATGTAATCTCCTCTGCCTTGCACACACTGTGACACTCTGGCCGTATAGATTCAGTTTAATGGTTGGATGTGTTGAGACTGGATTTCTTCGAATGCTTCTATTTCTCAGTGTTCCATGGAGACATGCAGAATACTCACCATATAATACCGTGTGATAGGAAGTCTCTCACAGATGTCAAATTACCACTCCACAGAATGCAGAGCTGAGAACATGCAGGACAAGTGACCAATGATGTTGTGAAACAAGATATCACGTTTAGGCTGAATGTTGAAATTGCCTTTGAAAATGTACTAGTATAACTTGTTTTGGTCTTGTTTTTATAATTATCATATCTATTCTGAAAATGAAATGCTCTTTACACACCAATGATCTGCACCCAGCTTGATCATCCAGATAACCTATACGGCACATATGTTTCCCATTCTTACAGGAACCCCATTTGTAAAAGTTTGATAGAAAAATACAATCCTGGGGTCTCTCTCCCACCTCGAGGGGGCTTAAATGATGATGATCTAAGGGAACAGGCACCCAGAATGACCAGGCTAATAGGTCAGACAAGTTGTGAAGTCTCATATCCTCTAAAGAGATCATTAACACTACATATTCCTTTAACTATCTCACATTGCTGAGCACAGTTCAAATGGCTCCTTTCATAATGCAGGGGATAAAAGTGAACAGTAATTCTTCCAGGAAAGGAAAAGTTGGACGGGAACAGTGAAGCTGCAGACTTCCGGTGTAATGGTGATTTCATCCTTGAGGGTGGCCACGCCAAGGATATCAACCCAAAGAATCCAATGTCTGTATCCTGTTGTCCTGAGAGACGGGGCGCATGTGGCGCAGGCCAGCACTCTCAATGATAAAACGTCAAAATATAAAAGTGGATTTACTGGATTCTTGCGCTGGCCAGATGTTGGCAGACCTTCTCTTCATTTCACTTGTAAAACAGAGAGGGAAGCAAGTGAGCATGAAAAGCATGAATAATTCCAGGGCATTCTTTCTGAGGAATTGCCTGAGCTGTCTTATGAAAGAAATGGCAGTATCTGTGAATACAGAGAGCGCTTTGCTGAAGATGGAATCCAACTGATAAAGCTATAGATGGACTATCAAATCTCTGAGGACTTCTTCCACCCAGTTCTGGAGCTCTCTGAAGATAAATTCACTGCACTGCATGGACGTAAATCATTAGACAAAGGGAAAAAAATTATTAGACAAATATTGACTTTACATCCTAATCGTTTGTTTGTATCTTGCAAAATTATTTAAAAGACATTGGGGGCAGGACAAGTGGGAAAAAAACATTGTATTGCTATACATCCCCATATACATACAGGGAGAGCTAATGTATTTTATTTGGTACTTTTGGGAAAGCCAGTGTATCCAGGGGTGATGTTGATAGTGATAACCATAGTGACTGTCCTATGAGAGTGTGCAATATGCTAGGGGGTGAGTGAGTGGGGGGGTTGAGGGGATAGAGTGACGGACAGACTGACTGAGGGGAAAGTCCCAGTGAGCCAGACAGTCTGGACAGCTGGGAGAACAGAACAGCATCCAGCACACCATCACCACATGACACCAGATACTTTTCACTGATCACCAAGGGGACTTTTTCTCATGAAAATGAAAGCTTCTAGGGAAAACGTAAAACATGTTATTTTTGAAGACAAGCTTTGGGGATCCAGATGAAGTCACTGCTCTTTTTAACACTGGAGGTTCACTGGCTGAGCGAGACCAGACACTTTTCACCATTCAACAAGGGAGACTAATTTAACAGAAACATCTGGATTCTCTCTCAATGACACCTGGCGTAATTAGGACCAAATGACCACCTGGTCCAAACCCCCTTCCTCCTTTTCTCCATCCTATGGTTGTGTTAACGAGGAGACAGCCCCCTGCACAATCTCCCTCCACCAGTACAGGGAGGAGGTCAGAGACCTGGCAGTGTTGTACCAGGACAACAACCTCTCCCTCAACGTCAGCAAGACAAAGGAGCTGATCTTGGACTACAGGAAATGGAAGGCTGACCACGCTCCCATCCATATCAACAGGGCTGTAGTGGAGCAGGTTGAGAGCTTGTCCACATCACTAAGGAATTATCATGGCCCACACACACCAACACAGTCGTGAAGAGGGCACGACAACGCCTCTTCCTCCGTCAGGAGGCTGAACAAATTTGGAATGGGCCCTCAGATCCTCAAAGGGTTCTACAGCTGCACCATTGAGAGCATCTTGACTGGCAGCATCACCGCTTGGTATTTTATTTTTATTACATTTCACCTTTATTTAACCAGGTAGGCAAGTTGAGAACAAGTTCTCATTTACAACTGCGACCCGGCAAAAATAAAGCAAAGCAGTTCAACACATACAACAACACAGAGTTACACATGGAGTAAAACAAACATACAGTCAATAATACAGTAGAAAAAAAAACAAATCTATATACAATGTGTGCAAATGAGGTAAGATAAGGAAGGTAAGGCAATAAATAGGCCATGGTGGCGAAGTAATTACAATATAGCAATTAAACACTGGAATGGTAGATGTGCAGAAGATGAATGTGCAAAGTAGAAATACTGTGGTGCAAAGGAGCAAGATAAATAAATGAATACAGTAGGGGATAAGGCAGTTGGTTGGGCTATTTACAGATGGGCTATGTACAGGTGCTGTGATCTGTGAGCTGCTCTGACAGCTGTTGCTTAAAGCTAGTGAGGGAGATAAGTGTCTCCAGTTTCAGTGATTTTTGTAGTTCGTTCCAGTCATTGGCAGCAGAGAACTGGAAGGAAAGGCGGCCAAAGGAGGAATTGGCTTTGGGGGTGACCAGTGAGATATACCTGCTGGAGCGCGTGCTACGGGTGGGTGCTGCTATGGTGACCAGTGAGCTGAGATAAGGCGGGGCTTTACCTAGCAGGGACTTGTAGATGACCTGGAGCCAGTGGGTTTGGCGACAAGTATGAAGCGAGGGCCAGCCCACGAGAGCGTACAGGTCGCAGTGGTGGGTAGTATATGGGGCTTTGGTGACAAAACGGATGGCACTGTGATAGACTGCATCCAATTTGTTGAGTAGAGTATTGGAGGCTATTTTGTAAATGACATCGCCGAAGTCGAGGATCGGTAGGATGGTCAGTTTTACGAGGGTATGTTTGGCAGCATGAGTGAAGGATGCTTTGTTTGCAAAATAGGAAGCCAGTTCTAGATTTAATTTTGGATTGGAGATGTTTGATGTGAGTCTGGAAGGAGAGTTTACAGTCTAGCCAGACACCTAGGTATTTGTAGATGTCCACATAATCTAAGTCAGAACCGTCCAGAGTAGTGATGCTGGACGGGCAGGCAGGTGCGGGCAGCGCCCCGGTTGAAGAGCATGCATTTAGTTTTACTTGCATTTAAGAGCATTTGGAGGCCACAGAAGGAGAGTTGTATGGCATTGAAGCTCGTCTGGAGGGTAGTTAACATAGTGTCCAAAGAAGGTATGACAACTGCTTGGCATCCGACAGCAAGGCGCTACAGAGGGTAGTGCGTATGGCCCAGTAAATCACTGGGGCCGAGCTCCCTGCCACCTAGGACCTCTATACCAGGCAGTGTCAGAGGAATTGTCAAAGACTCCAGCCACCCAAGTCATAGACTGTTTTCTCTGATACCGCACGGCAAGCGGTACCAATGCACCAAGTCTGGAACCAACAGCACACTGAACAGCTTCTACCCTCAAGCCATAAGACTGCTCAATAGTTATTTAAATATACTGAACAAAAATATCAACACAACATGTAAAGTGTTGGTTCCATGTTTCATGAGCTGAAATAAAAAATCCCAGAAATGTGCCATACTCAAAATATAATTTCTCTCCAATTTTGTTAGTGAAAATGTCTCCTGTGCCAAGATAATCCATCCACCTGACAGGTGTGGCATATCTAGAAGTTTATTAAACAGCATGACCATTACACAGGTGCACCTTGTGCTGGGGACAATAAAAGGCCACTCTAAAACGTGAAGTTTTGTCACACAACACAATGCCACAGATGTCTCATGTTTTGAGGGAGTGTGCAATTGGCATGCTGACTGCAGGAATGTCCACCACAGCTGTCAACAAGAATTTAATACACACCTCCATATCCGGCTTCTTCACCTGCGGGATCGTCTGAGACCAGCCAACCGGACAGCTGATGAAACTGTGGGTTTGCACAACCAAAGGATTTCTGCACAAACTGTCAGAAACTGTCTCAGGGACGCTCATCTGCATGCTCGTCGTTCTCACCAGGGTCTTGACCTGACTGCAGTTCGGGGTCGTAACCGACTTCAGTGGGCAAATGCTCACATTCGAAGGCCACTGGCACATTGGAGAAGTGTGCTTTTCACGGATGAATCGCAGTTTCAACTGTACTGGGCAGATGGCCGACAGTGTGTATGGCGTCGTGTGGGCGAGCGGTTTGCTGATGTCAACTTCGTGAACAGAGTGCCCCATGGTTGTAGAGGGGTTATGTTATGGGCAGGCATACGCTATGGACAACGAACACAATTGCATTTTATCTATGTCAATTTGAATGCAGAGATACAGTGATGAGATCCTGAGGCCCATTGTCGTGCCATTCATCCACCGCCATCACCTCATGTTTCAGCATGAGGATCTGTACACAATTCCTAGAAGCTAAAAATGTCCCAGTTCTTCCATGGCCTGCATACTCCAGACAGTGAGCATGTTTGGGATCCCCATTGAGCATGTTTAGGATGCTCTGGATCGACATGTACAACAGCATGTTCCAGTTCCCTCCAATATCCAGCAACTTTGCACAGCCACTGAAGAGGAGTGGGACAACATTCCAAGGAGATGTGTTGCGCTGCATGAGGCAAATGGTCACACTAGATACTGACTGGTTTTCTGATCCTGAGACCAAAAGATGCTTATCTGCATTCCCAGTTATGTGAAATCCATAGATTAGGGCCTAATACATTTTTTTCAATTAAATGATATCCTTATATGAACTGTAACTCAGTAAAATCTTTGAAATTGTTGCATGTTGCATTTATATTTTTGTTCAGTGTAGTTAACCAATAGCTACCCGGACTATCTGCATTGACCCTTTTTGCACTAACTTCTTTGACTCATCACATACGCTGCTGTTACTGTTTATTATCTGTCCAGTTGCCTAGTCACTTTATTTCTAACTATATGTACATATCTACCTCAATTACCTTGTACCCAATGCACATGGACTCAGTACTGGTACCCTGTGTATATAGCCAAGTAAACATGACTCATTGTGTATTTATTCCTTGTGTTAATATTTTTATATTATTTCTCTTTTTTTTCTCTCTGCATTTCACTGTTAGTCTACACCTATTGTGTACAAAGCATGTGACAAATACAAATTTGATTTGAACTCTAACACAAACCAGCTGCTGCTAACTGCTCTCTCTATGCCCATGTGGATTCAGATTCAGTGTAAATGCCTCTCTCTGTTTTCTTTTTTCCTTCTCTCTCTGTCTCTGTCTCCCTCTCTCGCCTCTGTCTGTTTCTCGCTCTCTCCTCTCTGTCACCTGTCATGATTGGAATAAATATTGTACAGACCTGGGGACCTGCAAACAAGGCGATGGGGAGAGAGAATGTTTATGAGTAACGTAAATTATCATACATAAAATATTTCCTTGATGTGGAAAATTATCCGATGTTTGATTACATGACCTATCTTAAATGTCAAGTGTCAGGAGACCATGAGTAGATTATCCCAGACTTTCAAGTGCAATGAATAAATGATTACTGTTGTGGGCATGTTAGAATGTGTGTGGATGTTTGAAATGTACTCCAGTAATAACGCTAACTCTTAATTAGCCAACCAATGAGTCAACAAATAGGTGAAAATGGACCAGATGGCCTCCATAAAGGTTTAAATGGGGCCTATTTCACAGTAAACATCCCCAACTCTCTCTGACACCCTCTGTGGCCCTCCAACTAAACACAACACCGACATAGCAGTCAACTGTGACATTTTGGTGGGAGTATTTTGATAGACTTGTTCCTTTAGAGAGGACGGGAGGGTAGAGGGGAGGATGAGTGTTGTCTGTCACCTCTCCCCCTTTTTCTCGTCAAAAAAAGAATTGTATGTGAGAGAGCAATCATACATGTACCGCGTATATATATATATATATATATATACACACACACACACACACACACAGCATAGTTTTGACTTGTGGCACACATTTAATGGTGATTTTTTTCCTTACTGCTTATGTAAGCAAAAGGGTACGTGTATGGAAAAGGTCTGTGTGGTTGCAGGAGTAGGGAGATAAAACAGAGCTTGTGTCCGAAATGAGATGCCTGTGGATAGAAGCTGTTTGGCAAGACTGCCAAGGTATAATATGGGTGGGTTCACTGTAGGCTGTTGACTACCAGGGTGGTCTACTACATTATGCCCTATTATGGCTGTGCTTGTACCGCCCAACTGTTGTTCTAGGACTCACTGTCAGTCCCCTAATTCCCCAACCCCCTGCTCTATATTTACGGTAGGAGAGGAATATTGTGGGGGATATGATTCATTCGATGGGAACAATATTGTTATGATTTGATATCCAAACACAGATGTAACTTCGAATACGTTTTTCTAAGAATCAGCCAGGGAAACACTGTGAGAGCTCTACTGTAATTATGCCCAGAATTGTAACACGTTTGGTGGGTAGCACCCTGGGAGGTAGACCAGACGCATGGCCAGCGTGGGTGTGAAAGAGGGAAAACGACAACTGTGTGTGTGGGTGTGTGTGTATTTATGTTTTACTGCATTCAATTCTGTGCAGAAACTGTTACATTTGTTTAGTTGCCACACTCCATGGTTCAGTAAAAGGATAATTTATTTGTTAATATTGGATTTTGTTAAGGTTTCACAAAGAGCTCCTCGTCAAAATAAATTCCACTGGCGTCCTCACCACTAACCTCTGGCTTCCAGCCAATCAACATGGCCTCTTGTCTCCCATTATAAGTGACCTTAAAATGTGAAATAAACAAGGCTAAAAAATATGGTTTTGGTCCTGGTATTCGACTGAGATAAAGGTTATTTTCTCAGGCCACAAACTACAGTACTTATAAAAGTCACCTGGAAATAAAGTTTCCCACCTAAAGATATCTGGATGACAATCGCAAACTGCAATTACAACACACTGTGCATTTTATATCTCTCTTCAATGGGAATTTACACAGACCATGTTGAACTGCCCACCTGCTATGTTCCTCTCCTCAGGATTATAAAGCAGCATGCCGATAAAATATTTTCCCGTCATCTCTCAGTCCTGGATCAGTCCTGAATGATGAGAACAGATAACATAAGGCTTCATCAACTCCTCACATTCCCACACAACCTTCCCTCAACACCTCCTCTCTCTTGTCCTCTCCTCCCCCCATCTAGAGCATGTGCCCCTCATCTGACATGTGCTCAGACTGCTCCACATGAACCATGCCTTAACCATCTCTCATCACGTAGGCTACAGTACCACCTGGCCTCCTAGGATCCCGTGGGCTGTTCATACATTCACCTAAACCAGACAGACTATTTGGGTGTAATAATAAGCTGATGTGAATGACAGTACAGATCTCTCCCAACTGGAGCAGCTAAGGCTAGCTCTAAGCGTAATGAAACACATCATCAGTATTGATATCTAGGAGAGGTGGATTAGAATTCTGGCCCAAAGAGTGAGGGCAGCTCATCACTCCACCCCTACAGTGAGGCCCCAACCACTGACAGTATAAAGGGCCCAACCCTGAGGCCCTAAACTATGGGGATGACATCATGGTAAGGGCCAGGAAACCTCCATAGTGGGACTACTGAGAGGGGCAAGACCTCTTTCTAAATGGTGTGGAGTTAATGGGCCTAGAGACAAGGACAGGCAGTGTTGGGGATATGAGCACACTGCTCCTATGTCCAATGGTTCATTTGCACATTAACACATCTCATCTCCTACTTTAGCATGGCCATGGGTTTGGGGACTGGGGGACTCTTCAGCGTGGGTAACTAGGGAAGAACTGGGACAAGGAGGCCAAAAACTGAGATGAGGTAATTGGGGGTTTATTGAGATTCCGTGACTCAATCTGTTCCTCTACTGACATTGTTGTCGCAATAAAGAACGGAACCGCAAGCCCAAGTATGAATAATTATGAGAACTATTAAAGAATCAATGGTTTAATACGTTTATGTCCTAAGCAATAAACTCAATAACTGGGTTTCCGGGATATGTCAAAACACCACTCCCCTTGTGCTTGAAGAGCCTAGTTTAAGTCCAAGTCCAAACTCAGCTGGTTGTAACTTTGAAAATATTTTCTCCCCTGCACAGGAAATAGTTTTTTGACTCAAACATACCCAGTTACCAGTTTTGATAGGGCTACCCTGACTGGGGTTATGGTGCATGTGAAAATATCTCATTGAGTGTAGTTGACAGAAAAGTCACCAAGGGCATTGCATAAGAGACTCCTATTGTAAGTCACGTAGAAAAGTATTCCAATGTCACTGGTAACTGGTCCCTGAGGAGATGAGCTAGCTTGTCTTGGACACAGAGGGCAAACAGACATGGCTAGTGTCTGAATAGACTGTTGGGAATACCAAGTTGATGTTCTTCCACTTATTAACTAGGAATGATGCCCTCAGAACTTTCACAGGCTTTCCAATCATACATGGGGGGGAAACAACTACAGTACACTTACTGGGACTGGGGACTAAAGCAACAAAAAGGCTACTCTTTTTTGTTGTTGCTTGAGATGATGAATATTAAGTTCTTGAAATGTCCTTTTAACATTTTCTCCATATGAGCTAAGACTAGGATCCACTTTTTGTTTTACAAAGGGTGGATACACAATCAACATATCAGACTGAAGAGACACTGGGCTCATCTGCCAGGAACTTCTATTTCAGAAGTCAGGACACACTAGGAATATGGAAATGGGGGCGCCTGAGTCTGACCTCCTGCTGCAATGACACTGAAAAACATGTATTCCTATAAATTACCAATGTCTCCCCTCTCACATGACAACCGATACGGTGATTTGATTTCACAGTTGGAGAACACATCATTGACTAAGGTCTAGGGCAGTATAGCTGTCAGTAGAAAGACAGTGGTGGCTGTACTGTACTATACTGTCAGGTTCTAGCTGCTTCTGTTCAACAGCAGTTTCACCTGGCCAACGCCGAAGACATGGATGGCGACAGGTTTGTAAGTGAAACCAGACAACAGGAGCTCTACCACATGAAGCCTCCTCTCCTGGAATCAGTCCAACATGCAGCTCACCGGGTGCAAGGTGGAGACAGACAAATCTAGATGTATGAATTCCTTCTTCCCCTGTCCTCCTTAAAAAGTCCTCAAATTAGGTATGTAGCAGTGATCAAAGCATCACCAAGGAGCCCCAAAACCACTCGATAATGCTAAGCTTCCTTCTCACTCACACGCATGACCTTTAAGCATTATCTTGGAGGATTATTGAAATACTACCATAGGCTGCAAGACCAACGCATATAGATACAATGGTTAGGTTTTGCTCCCCAACAACTGAAAAACTTGCCCTAGACTATTATCCAGAATATCTGTGAATCATATACTGTACACTTGTTGGTACGTTTTTTTTGTTACTATGACAATACTGAAACTTACCCCCTCACCAACCACAAACAAATCCTGTGACTTAGCTCATTGTGCCCGTGGCAACAGTAAAGTGGGTTGTGTCAGCCCTGTAAATCCCTGGGTGTGGATAAAGACTAAGAGAAACACATTAGAAAATGGGCTGACAATCAGAACACCACAGAAACATTCCCTCAGTCTATGATGGTGGTCAAAATCTTGGACATCTTCGGAGAGCAGGTAAGAATGGTTTGCAAAATGTTATTGTTGTGGTGGGAATGTTGGAAGGCTCTGTGTTAAAAATTGTCCCTAAAGGCTTGTGTGAGAAAAACCCACATATGGTTTCTCTTAGATTGTTGACAGAGACGCTTCTTTCCCAATGCACTAAAACAATATATAATTACTGAATCCATTCCAGAATGACAAGCCTTCTTTTTTCGTAATAATGTCTTGGGTGGGAAATTTGGTTACGAAAAAGCAGAAGTTCAAAGGATTTCGGAGATGAATTGGTCACGGGTCAAACTGTACCTACTGCATTGAGATATTCCCATCTAGTTAGATTGACACCAGTCCTCTAATCAAAATGACAATCCAGTTCCATCCACTGTGATCCTCTAATCAGGGCCTGCTCTGTAAACTCAACTCACAACTGCTTATTATCATCACTGAAACCGCAGCCAAACATTTACCCTTCAGCTGTAATAGGCCTGATTACGGCCCACTGTCATTCTCACAAACAAAAAAGACAAATAGACATAGTAGACCACTGTTTATAGTACTGCTTCCAGTGACAGGATCATTGTATAATTAAATGTATATGCATATGTGTAAATTGATCTGGGATATGTAAGTGTTGGATTGTTTCTATTGTGATATCACATTGATGTGGTGTTATGTTGTGTGTACTGTACGCGTCTGTGGGGGTAACTTTTATTAGGCTTTCTTGGCCTGAGCTCACTTCTAAAAGTGATGTCAATCTCAAAGTGACCTGGCTAACATGAGGCCAAGTATTTTCCGTAAAATGGGTATGGTTTAAGACATTGTTGTGTAAATGTACTTTATTGCCTCTACAAAACTAAAAAGGCAAACATTTTCCTGATGTTTTTGATACATTTTTACATTTACTGTTTATTGAAGTTTCATAACCATTATTCAATCATATGGAATTCCTTGGTACCCGACAGGACTAAATGGTGAGGGTGAGGGGAAATGTGTGCATAAAACAAACATTACTTTCATGGTATGATACCCTAATGAAAGACCAGTGAAATTAAGTGAATCATTAATTGCCCGTGCTCCTGTTTCCTAAACTCAATGTTCCATAAGTAATTTTTTTTTTATATAATCACGACGTAGCTATGCATCTGCAATCTTCATCAGCATCAAACACAAGTAGTATATACCAATGCAAAGCCATCACATTCATTCCTATGCAAATAGCACATTGAAGCCAAATTAAGTTGGTTAAGATACTCGGAGTCGATATACACATCATAAGGAATTCCCCTCGATCACCCATTTTAAGAGCCACATTTGTCGTCAATGTTTAGTTATACAGAAACAACAAAACACGCAGAAAAGCTGCTGTGTTGTTCAATGTACATGTAACCAGGTCAAAGTCCCAACCAATGCTCCCATGTAGGAAAATAGAGAGCCTGCAAGAAGAGCCCTGTGGCTTTAGGCTATTCATCGTGGGAAATGTGGGTCCCGGTGTCCAAGTAGGCTACACGTAGCTATGTGTGTGGATGTTTTTTTTATCACAGGTAATACATTTAACTTGTTTAGTAACGCCACTCACTAGTTGTAGCTGTATAGTCCGTCTGTTTGTGTTGTTGGTCTTGACTAGCTTAATGTTCCGGTCGGTAGCTATCTAGCACTCACTCACATGGCTGCTAGCACCATCATGAAAAAGAACATGAGGGAAGCCGTACAATATTACTATGAAGCGTTTTTCTATGTAACTATCGGGAGCAGGCAATGTTGAAAAGTAATCTTTAGACGTTGTACTTTTCTTAAATGTAATCGACTAAAACTAGCAGACAACAAGAAAATAGCGTTATAGAAATGTGAAGTTGTGTTGCAGTGAGCCAATGGGATAACCTAAGGAGCCATAGGTGGGCATTGCTGCGACTTTCTACCTTATAGACCCTTTTCCAGTACACGACACACTGACGCCAAACACAGATGCGCGCCACTATTGGCGGCAGTAAAAAGCCATCGCCATCTGCGCCCATTCAACATAGCCTAGATTTAGGTTATTACTTATAAACAAAACTTTTTGGGGTTCCCATATGCTTACAATTATCTTTTGATTATTGCTTGAATTTAGGCTTAAATTGATGTTTTGATTCTTGCTTGAGATAAGATTATATTTGGTTGTGATTTTTGCTAAATAACTGTTTTGGATGCAGCAGCTGTTAGCTAGAATGCTAACGCTCATTGATATAGGATGTAGCAAAAGCTAGCCAAAGAGCCATTTTAATGGTTGAAGATGAAGTGTTTTTTTTTAAGTATAATGCAGTTGATTTGCAATGATGACACAAGCATTATGTTGAGCAGGACATTCATACTAGCCTTAAAATCCTATTATAATCCAAAAGTAGTGTGAAATGCACTCATAAGCAACATGTAAATATTGTATTTTTTTTTTGGTGCCGTTCTATAAGAACTCCCCCTTGTTCTGCTACCAACTTGAGCACATCGCCCTCATGTGGCAATGTTTGCAAACACTGAAAGGGGTCGTTATCCATAGAATTGGGAATTAGACTACTAGAATGATCATGGACCTTCTTATGGTCCAAAGGTCAGCAATGTTGGCCAACCATGATTTGCGAGTGCTGTGATAACATATTAGCTGTGTTCGAATACCCATACTAACATACTGTATACTACATAATGAGTATGTACTACACACTATAAGTTCATTTTAGTATACTGTAAACAAATGGTATCCTTTCAGTTGAGCGTAGTAGCGCTTTGCCTGTCTACTGGAAGTTGATGTTGTTGCTATGCAACCTCTTGCTAGCTTGTTAGCATAACAAATGACTAGCTAGATATTTTACTATTTCGGGTGTTTGTAAATTCAATCTGGAATGCCAGAGTGAGTTCAAAAATCCTGAGCGTTGTCAGATTACTCCCAGACACAAATGAGAGAACACCTCACTCTGACCATTTTACTCACCCTAGCAGAGCTGGTTAGGCTGTTTTCATGTTATCCAGAGCGTGTGTGACTAACTGTGCTGCTGGCAACAATTTAATTATGCTTTTTTTTGCCGCTGATTTTTTGTTATTCTACACTCTGGCACACTCAGACTAAAGTGCTCTGAAATCGGAGTAGGTAGCCAGAATTAACTATGTCCATTGAGAACGCACAACGGCTATACTACTTAGCTAAGAATGACGTGAATAATCAAGTCAATAAATGTTGGGTAGTTAGTTAATATACTGCCTGGCAAGTTCGATGTTTTAGTTGCCAACTAACATTAGGTAGCTAGCTAACATACCGGTACACACTGCTGTAATGATATGCTATGCGGTTTGTAAGGATAGCGTAGCTAATAAATTGTCAGCCAACATAATGTGTAACGTATTTTATTTGAAAGGTCATTACTTTATTACATTGCTCAACATTTTCTTAACATTTGTCATAATTAGTTAAAGCAATGAATTTGTATCTGCTCTCATTGGACTCAATCTGCATATTTTCCCCTATTTTCTTCTAATCTGAAAACGTTGTGGAGCCACGCCCCTTTTCTGAAGAATTGCATTATGGGCCCTAAAAGTACAGAAATAGTGTTCACTGCTTGTGAAGAGATGGATTAGAATTCTGCGACATCTGGGAACTTTTGGCATGATAACAATTAAACATGCTACTTACTCAATTTACGTCACAAATAGTATGGTTAGTGCAGTTAGTATGAGTATTCAAACACAGCTAATGTGTAAAATAATGAATGTGAAGAATTGATCTGCACTGTATATGTGTTAGCTAGCTAGCCAGCCCATTTAAGAGGAATGATTTGAATAATTGTTTTAATTTTTACTGCCAATGCCCATTCAAACAATGCAGTCAATCCACAACCATACACTGGATGAAATAATTTGATGATAGGACTTAGACAAGTTGTAAATGCAACAAGTACTGATATTGTATCATATAATAGCACTCACAGCTTTCCAAGAAAACAAAATCAGAGGCATTTATGGTCTGTTTACATATATTTGAGGCTATTTATACAGAACATTTGTATAAAACCCGTATAAACTATTTATAATTCTGACAATATTTTAGGTTGACTATAATTCCATTACACAATTTCTGACATCATATGCCTTACTTTTATTTTCCTGCATAAGTAAAAGCAGGAAATGTATCACCTATGCCTCTACTGCCATTCATTCCAATTAGACTGGTTTAGGATTTCTCCCTGACCAAAATGGCTTCCATTTTACCCCCATTATGGAACTTTGAGGGTTTAGGACACTGCCCCCTCTAGTAATTTAATATGATCTCTATGTCATTATCAATAAAACATCACAATAAGGTGCAGAGTGTTCGTTTTGCCTGCTGGTGGGCAAGGAGACCCTCAGCTCCTCTAAAACAATTGACAACTGCGTGCTGTTTACAAGGCATTGTTAAATAAAAGTTAACTATTTGGTTGTGATGCCTCGTTTATGTGCTAGTTGGAACATGGACATTTCCGACTTGCTAACTGGTTGTAGTTATACACGTGCCGCGTTCAATGAATCAGCAAGTCAGACGTTTCTGAGTTTCTGAGTTTCCTAGTTCCGACTAGAATGTGAGTGCGGCATACAATCATCACCTCTTGAAAATTATAGTCAGAACTACACATTGATTATTCCATGCAAAAAAAAATTGCTTAATGCCAGGGCTCTTATGAGGTGTTTTATTTAATTTTCAATTGCATTTATGTCAGCAGGGTTGGGTAGGTTACTTTCTAAATGTAATCCGTTACGTTACTGATTACAATTGTGGACAGGTCACTAACTTTTGGAATCCCCAAACTCAGTAACGTAATCTGATTACATTCAGTTACCTTTAGATTACTTTCCCCCTAAAAGGAATTAGAAGACGACAAAAATGTATGTTACCAATTGAACCACATCTATTGCAGGATAAATCAATGTTAAAGTTTACATAGCTGGCCATATATGGATGTTACATTTTACTTCATGGGTTGGTTATGTAGGCTTCTTCTAACCCATCGCTTTCTACTACATATAATAATATGATTAAATTATATCTTTAAATTAAAAACCAAAGTATCAGAATTCAAGTCATTCCAATAAATGTTACACCTTGATATTTAATAAAAGGACATGGAAATATGAGCATATCCCCAAAACTATTAGCCAGCCCTACTCTGTTGTTTATGATTTTGTTGTCATGGAGGATTCAAATTGAGAAAATAATGCTGCCCTCATGTAATGAGATGCTTTGAGCACTAGTGAAAAGTACTATTTACGTGTGACAAATTAATGCCATATGATGCATTTGCTATAGGCGTATTGTTTAACTTTTTGTTGGTGAAGCTTTGATATCTTAATATGCAGCTGTTTAAAGGGCAAATCCACAGATGAAACAATAACAAAACGGACACCCCGCCTGTTTTAGTAAAAATCTGAGGGGATGTGTCTGGAGAAATGTAACCATTAAGATTAGTTTTATTTATTTTTTTTTTTTTTTATTTTTTTTATTTCACCTTTATTTAACCAGGTAGGCAAGTTGAGAACAAGTTCTCATTTACAACTGCGACCTGGCCAAGATAAAGCAAAGCAGTTCGACACACAACAACACAGAGTTACACATGGAATAAAACAAACATACAGTCAATAATACAGTAGGAAAAAAAAAGAAATCTATATACAAAGAGTGCAAATGAGGTAGGATAAGGAAGGTAAGACAATAAATAGGCCATGGTGGCAGAGTAATTACAATATAGCAATTTAACACTGGAATGGTAAAAGAAAACTGTGCAGTAGATGAATGTGCAATGTAGAAAAACTGGGGTGCAAAGGAACAAGATAAATAAATAAATACGGTAGGGGATGAGGTAGTTGGTTGGGCTATTTACAGATGGGCTATAAACAGGTACAGTGGTCTGTACACTGCTCTGACAGCTGGTGCTTAAAGCTGTTGAGGGAGATAAGTGTCTCCAGTTTCAGAGATTTTTGAAGTTCGTTCCAGTCATTGGCAGCAGAGAACTGGAAGGAGAGTCGGCCAAAGGAGGAATTGGCTTTGGGGGTGACCAGTGAGATATACCTGCTGGAGCGTGTGCTACGGGTTGGTGCTGCTAAGGTGACCAGCGAGCTGAGATAAGGCGGGACTTTACCTAGCAGGGACTTGTAAATGACCAGGAGCCAGTGGATATGGCGGCGAGTGTAAAGTGAAGGCCAGCCTACGAGTGTACAGGTCGCAGTGGTGGGTGGTATATGGGGCTTTGGTAACAAAACGGATGGCACTGTGATAGACTGCATCCAGTTTGTTGAGTAGAGTATTGGAGGCTATTTTGTAAATTACATCACCAAGTCGAGGATCGGTAGGATGGTCAGTTTTACGAGGGTAAGTTTGGCAGCATGAGTGAAGGAAGCTTTGTTGCGAAATAGGAAGCCAATTCTAGATTTAATTTTTAGATTGGAGATGTTTGATGTGAGTCTGGAAGGAGAGTTTACAGTCTAACCAGACACCTAGGTATTTGTAGTTTTCCACGTAATCTAAGACAGAACCGTCCAGAGTAGTAATGCTAGACGGGGGACAGGTGCGGGTAGCGATCGGTTGAAGAGCATGCATTTAGTTTTACTTGCGTTTAAGAGCAGTTGTAGGCCACGGAAGGAGAGTTGTATGGCATTGAAGCTCGTCTGGAGGGTAGTTAACACAGTGTCCAAAGAGGGGCCAGAAGTATACAGAATGGTGTCGTCTGCATAGAGGTGAATCAGAGACTCACCTGCAGCAAGAGCGACATCATTGATGTATACAGAGAAAAGAGTCGGCCCAAGAATTGAACCCTGTGGCACCCCATGGAGACTGCCAGAGGCCCGGACAACAGGCCCTCTGATTTGACACACTGAACTCTGTCGGAGAAGTAATGGTGGTGAACCATGCGAGGCAGTCATTTGAGAAACCAATGCTGTCGAGTCTGCCGATAAGGATGCGGTGATTGACAGAGTCGAAAGCCTTGGCCAGATCAATGAAAACGGCTGCACAATAATGTCTCTTGTCGATGGCGGTTATGATGTCATTTAGGACCTTGAGCGTGGCTGAGGTGCACCCATGACCAGCCCTGAAACCAGATTGCATAGCGGAGAAGGTACGGTGGGATTCGAAATGGTCGGTAATTTGTTTGTTAACTTGGCTTTCAAAGACCTTAGAAAGGCAGGGAAGGATGGATATAGGCCTATAACAGTTTGGGTCAAGAGTGTCTCCCCTTTGAAGAGGGGGATGACCGCAGCTGCTTTCAGTCTTTGGGAATCTCAGGCGTCACGAAAGAGAGGTTAAACAGGCTAGTAATAGGGGTTGCAACAATTTCGGCAGATAATTTTAAAAAGAAAGGGTCCAGATTGTCTAGCCCGGCTGATTTGTAAGGGTCCAGATTTCGCAGCTCTTTTAGAACATCAGCTGACTGGATTTGGGAGAAGGAGAAGTGGGGAGGCTTTGGCGAGTTGCTGAGGGTGCAGGGCTGTTGACCGGGTAGGGGTAGCCAGGTGGAAAGCATGGCCAGCCATAGAAAAATGCTTATTGAAATTCTCAATTATTGTGGGTTTATCGGTGGTGACAGTATTTCCTATCCTCAGTGCAGTGGGCAGTTGGGAGGAGGTGCTCTTATTCTCCATGGACTTAACAGTGTCCCAGAACTTTTTGGAGTTTGTGTTACAGGAGGCAAATTTCTGCTTGAAAAAGCTAGCCTTGGCTTTCCTAACTGCCAGCGTATATTGGTTCCTGACTTCCCTGAAAAGTTGCATATCACGGGGCTGTTCGATGCTAATGCAGAACGCCACAGGATGTTTTTGCGCTGGTCAAGGGCAGTCAGGTCTGGAGAGAACCAAGGGCTATATCTATTCCTGGTTCTAAATTTCTTGAATGGGGCATGCTTATTTAAGATGGTGAGGAAGGCACTTTTAAAGAATAACCAGGCATCCTCTACTGACGGGATGAGGTCAATATCCTTCCAGGATACCCTGGCCAGGTCAATTAGAAAGGCCTGCTCGCTGAAGTGTTTTAGGAACGTTTAACAGTAATGAGAGGAGATCGTTTGACTGCAAACCCATTACGGATGCAGGCAATGAGGCAGTGATCACTGAGATCTTGGTTGAAAACAGCAGGGGTGTATTTGGAGGGCAAGTTAGTTAGGATTACATCTATGAGGGTTCCGTGTTTTTACGGCTTTGGGATTGTACCTAGTAGGTTCAAATATGATTTGTGTGAGGTTGAGGGCATCAAGCTTAGATTGTAGGATGGCCGGGTGTTAAGCATGTCCCAATTTAGGTCACCTAGCAGCACGAACTCTGAAGATAGATGGGGGGCAATCAGTTCACATATGGTGTCCAGAGCACAGCTGGGGGCAGAGGGTGGTCTATAGCAAGCGGCAACAATGAGAGACTTGTTTCTAGAAAGGCAGATTTTTAAAAGTAAAAGTTCAAATTGTTTGGGTACAGACCTGGAAAGCAAGACAGAACTCTGCAGGCTATCTCTGCAATAGATAGCAACGCCGCCCCCTTTGGCCGTTCTATCTTGTCTGAAGATGTTATAGTTAGGGATGGAAATTTCAGTGTTACTGGTGGTCTTCCTAAGCCAGGATTCAGACACGGCTAGGACATCCGGGTTGGCAGAGTGTGCTAGGGCAGTGAATAAAACAAACTTAGGAGGAGGCTTCTAATGTTGACATGCATGAAACCAAGGCTTTTACGGTTGCAGAAGTCAACAAATGAGAGGGCCTGTGGAATAGGAGTGGAGCTAGGCACTGCAGGGCCTGGATTAACCTCTATATCACCAGAGGAACAGAGGAGGAGTAAGATAAGGATACGGCTAAAGGCTATAATGACTGGTCGTCTAGGACGTTCGGAACAGAGAGTAAAAATAACAGGTTTCAGGGGGTGATAAAATAGATTAAAGGCATAATGTACAGACAATGGTATGGTAGGACGTGAATACAGTGGAGGTAAACCTAGGCATTGAGTGGTGATGAAAGAGATAATGTCTCTAGAAAGATTTAAACCAGGTGATGTCATCGCATGTGTGGGAGGTGGAACTAAAGGGTTGGATAAGGCATATTGAGCAGGGCTAGAGGCTCTACTGTGAAATAAGGCAATAAACACTAACCAGAACAGCAATGGACAAGGCATATTGACAATGAGGAGAGGCATGCTTAGCCTAGTGAACATAAGGGTCAAGTTAGTAGTGAGGCTGGCGACACAGCGTTTCAGACAGCTAGCTGGGGGTAGCAAGCTAGCAACGTCTAGCAGGCCGGCTAACAAAGACGGAGGAAGACTGTTTATAGCCTCCTCACGCGTTTCCGTCAGTAGACCAGTTGTGATGGGGTTTCGTGTGGTGAAGGGGACCAGGCCAGTTGGCACAACAAATTGTCCGATGGACCTGAATTAGCTAGCAGCCGATATGCTCTGGACAGCGAGGCGTTAGCAGGCCGCAGTTAGCTGATGGGCGTTCAGGTGACGTCGCGTCGGAGGGCCGGTTGAAATATTTCCTCGGGCAGATAACGCCGGCAGTCCACTTGAGAAGGCCCGGTAGGTCTCCACACCGGCAGTAGAAGCGGGTCGGATAGGAGTTGTAGCCCAGCAGCGTGCTGAAACTCCTCAGTCAGCCGGGAGAAGGGCTAGCTTCAGGCTAATTGGTGTATTGCTATGAGACCGGCGTTAGCCGATGGCACTCAGGTAGCAGCTAGCTAGCTGCAAGATCCAGTTGAAAAATGTCCAACTTGCGGTAGGGATCCGGGATATGGAGGGAAAAATAAATAAAAATAGGTCCGGTAAGCTCAGGTTTAGTCGTGTTATACGAGGGGCGAGAGCTTTTCCGAGCTGAAGGTTAGCTGATGCCCGCTAGCAATAGTAAGCTAAATACTAACGTTAGCTAGTTGTTATTTGACCAGATTCGGAAAAAAAACAACAACAAAAAACCACAGATCCGCACCACATTGGGTGAGGCAGGTTGCAGGAGAGTGTTTTGAAGTTGGATTTTAGAGAGCACATATAAAAAGATATGTGAAGAAAATATATAAAAATATTATAAAGACGATATTTACACAGGACAGGACGGGACAAGACAAATACACGTCTAACTGCTACGCCATCTTGGATCACAGTCGTTAGTAGACAGAGCTATGGATGCAAGGACTGACTATCCATGATAACAATTTGTTTTAACTGTTATGAGGTTATACAGTGTTTGTTTACATTTACAATGTTTACAAACATTGTCTCCTAGAGATGAACGTACTTGTGTGAAAAGTGCAAATCAATCCCAGAACAGCAAAGGACCTTGTGAAGATGGAGGAAACAGGTACAAAAGTATCTATATCCAGAAAGAAATAAAAGCTTAAATAAAATCACTACTATTATTCTGACATTTCACATTAAAATAAAGCGGTGATCCTAACTGACCTAAGACAAGGAATTTTTACTAGGATTAAATGTCAGGAATTGTGAAACTGAGTTTAAATGTATTTGGCTTAGGTGTATGTAAACTCCGACTTCAACTAATATATTTAAAAAAAATGAGTACCAGTCAAAAGTTTACACACCTACTCATTCAAGGGTTTTTCTTACTATATTTTCTGCATTGTAGTATACTAGTGAAGATATCAAGGCTATGAAATAACACTTATGGAATCATGTAGTAACCAAAAGTTTTAAATATTTTTTGTGATTCTTCAAAGTAGCCACCCTTTGCCTTAAAGACAGCTTTGCACACTCTTGGCATTCTCTCAACCAGCTTCATGAGGTAGTCACCTGGAATACATTTCAATTAACAAGTGTGCCCAAAAATACTGCGAAAAGTATTCATACCCCTTGACTTATTCCACATTTCAGGCTGTAACACAAATTCTAAATTGATTACATGGGGGGTTCTCACCCATCTACACACAATACCCCATAATGACAAAGTGAAAACATGTTTAGATATTTTAGTAAATGTATAGAAAATTAAATACAGTAATCTCATTTACAGTTGAAGTCAGAAGTTTACATACACTTAGGTTGGAGTCATTAAAAGTTGTTTTTCAACCACTCCACACATTTCTTGTTAACAAACTATAGTTTTGGCAAGTCGGTTAAGACATCTACTTTGTGCATGACAAGTCATTTTTCCAACAATTGATTCTAGACAGATTATTTCACTGTATCACAATTCCAGTGGGTCAGACGTTTACATACACTAAGTTGACTGTGCCTTTAAACAGCTTGGAAAATTCCAGAAAATGATGTCATGGCTTTAGAAGCTTCTGATTGGCTAATTGACATCATTTGAGTCAATTGGAGGTGTACCTGTGGATGTATTTCAAGGCCATACCTTCAAACTCAGTGCCCCTTTGCTTGACATTATGGGAAAAAAATCTAAAGAGATCAGCCAAGACCTCAGAAAAACATTGTAGACCTCCACAAGTCTGGTTCATCCTTGGGAGCAATTTCCAAACGCCTGAAGGTACCACATTCATCTGTACAAACAATAGTACGCAAGTATAAACCCCATGGGACCACGCAGCCGTCATACCGGCCGTCATACCGCTCAGGAAGGAGACGTGTTCTGTCTCCTAGAGATGAACATACTTTGGGAAGCAGGTGCAGAAGGTGAGTTTAATAATGCTCCATTCAGATAAACAAAACATGAGGCGCATACAGAACGTGAATGAAAATAATACTACCTAGGGACTGGTGGCTACTGAGGGCTAAATAAAGGGAGAGTAATCAAGGAAATGATCATGTCCAGATGTGCATAATGATGGGGAGCAGGTGTGCATAATGATAGTTGCCGGAAGTTAGTAGACGACGTTGCTGGAGCGGGACAAGGCGTGACCAGGGTTGGGAAGTAATGGATTACAAAAAAACGGTAGCGGCAATCCATTACGTTACCTGCAAAAATGTTGTAATCAGATTACAGATAATTTGGAAAAACTAGATGATTAGTTTTAAATTCAAATGAGGTTTGCTGAGAAAAAAATCTTTGACTTCTCTGTTTTCTCAATGACATTCAAATCAGCATTGTAAAAAAGGCGCAAGTTTGTTTGTTCCACCTGAGCGTGTCTGACCACAAGTCAGAGACCACTATGATGACACACTAAATGGGTTTGATGGGATAGCAGGAAAAGAGCAGGAATAGGCTTTTCTATGATACAGTCCAAGCTATGTCTTCCAATGGTACGACTTCTGTTGACATACAAAGATTATCCAACTTGAATAAACGCTTGGAGGTAAGGACGACAGCAGTGGTGTAGTCTACTGCGATACAGATATCACTGTTATTGCTATCTACATAGCGCATTGATGTGAATCACACTGCTGCTCTCTCATTTAGCTATTTGCGCCTTACATATTGTGGTTGTTGTGGATGGCTGTTCACAAATCTAAATGTGTATTTGAACCCAATAATGGTTGAATTCAAGACATTTAAGCTGCCTATCAATCATTGTTTTTGAAACCAGTGGACAGACAGTGAAAAATGCGCTCTTGCAACAGCTGCACAGTGCGGATCCCAGCCTATGAAATAAATCTATCTAATTCATGCTAATAAAAATGTTTTATCCATAGGCCTAATGGACGCATGTTCAAGCTCGCACACTTTTAATAGACTTAAAGGGGCAATCTGTAGTTGCTACATTCATTTTTGGACTTGTACATTTTATTTATATATTTTTATATATATCCATTGATTCTTGAAGAATATAACTAATGAGCTTAGTTCAACTGTGACACTCCATTAGAACCCAAAATATAAGCTTATTTTCTCCAATGTTTGTAAACATAAACAAACACTGTATAGCCTCATAACATGGTTAAACCAATACATTTGATATCATGGTCAGTCCTTGCATCCATAGCTCTGTCTATTAATCTGAGTGGTTACATTTCTCCAGGCCCATCCCTCAGCTTTTTACCAAAACAGAGGCGGGGCGTCCATTTTGTTATTGTTTCATCTGTGGATTTGCCCTTTAAACAGCTGCATATTATTAAGATATCAAAGTGTCACCAACAAAATGTTTAACAATGGGCCTATAGCAAATGCAGCATATGGCATTCATTTTTCACATGTAAATAGCATTTTTCACTAGTGCTCAAAGCATGCCATTCCATGAGTGCAGCATTTATTTTACAACTCGAATCAATGACCCCAATAACTCCTCCATGACAACAAAATCACAAACAACAGAGTAGGGCTGGCTAATAAATCCTTAGTTTTGGGGTTATGCTCAGGTAAGATAATTTGGCTAATCTATACTTCCATATTTCCAAGTCCTATTCTTGAAAATCAAGAGGTATAACATTTATTGGAATGGCTGGAATTCTGATAGACTTTGATTTTTAATTTAAAGATATAATTTAATCGTATTATTATATGTAGTAGAAAGCGATGGCTTAGAATAAGCCTACATAACCAACCCATGAAGTAAAATGTAACATCCATATACAGTTGAAGTCGGATGTTTACATACACCTTAGCCAAATAAATTTAGACTCAGTTTTTCATAATTCTGACATTTAATCTTAGTAAAAATTCCATGTCTTAGGTCAGTTAGGATCACCACTTTATTTAAAAAATGTGAAATGTCAGAATAATAATAGAGCGAATTTGTTTCAACTTTTATTTCTTTCATCACATTCCCAGTGGCTCAGAAGTTTACATACACTCAAATAGTATTTGGTAGCATTGCCTTTAAAATTGTTTAACTTGGGACAAATGTTTCAGGTAGCCTTCCACAAGCCTTCCACAAAATCCCAGGACATAGATATATCTGATATGAGTAGAAAGCTTAAATTCTTGTTAATCTAACTGAACTGTCCAATTTACAGTAGCTATTACAGTGAAAGAATACCATGCTATTGTTTGAAGAGAGTGCACAATTATGAACTTGAAAATGTATTAATAAACCAATTAGGCAAATTTGGGCAGTCTTGATACAACATTTTGAACAGATATGCAATGGTTCATTGGATCAGCCTAAAACTTTGCACATACACTGCTGCCATCTAGTGTCCAAAATCTAAATTGCGCCTGGGCTGGAATAATACATTATGGCCTTTCTCTTGCATTTCAAAGATGATGGTACAAAATAATACAAGAGAACACATATTTTTCCTTTCTTTATCTTTTACCAGATCTAATGTGTTATATTCTACATTAATTTCACATTTCCACAAACTTCAGTGTTTCCTTTCAAATGGTATCAAGAATATGCATATCCTTGCCTCAGGTCCTGAGCTACAGGCAGTTACATTTGGGTATGTCATAAGAGGTTTTAAGTAACCATATGTCTTATGCAACCAAAAACAAACAGAACATATCATGCTAAATGGGTGTCTCGGATTTACGTACAGAACAATACAAAATTCTCTGAGACCAGGTTGGTGGTACAGTAAAAGTTAGCACATGAAAAAACAGTGCATAAGGGAAGTACTAAAACACCTTGATATAGGGGAGGCGCATTCAAGCACATGAAGAAATTTGGCTAGGATGGAAGACATTTTTAAGTGAAACCTGCAAAAGAGCAAATGTAAACCAGGGAAAAAAATACACTACCCTCCCCTGTGCCCAATAATTAAAAAAAAAAAGTTTATCAACCCTCCCCTATTTTGGACCACTCCTCAGCCCCAATAAATTGCGATCCATCCATTAGAATAACTGTCCAGCTCCGACTGGGAAAAATCGTTTTGAACAGTCATCCAAGCGCTCCGACCTGAAGATCTCTGACATGACTTGACCAACTTTTTTTGAGTTACTAGTTGTCTTGGAAGCACTAGAGCTCGCCAGCTTGTAGTCCTAAAACCCGGAAATTAGTTACCTCTAGTTCGTTCAGCCATTCATATGGTGAAAATTAATGGGGAAAGAATAGCGTTTAGGAATAAACACCAAAAGTAAAGTCTGAGGTTAACACAAACTAAGGAGATCTGACAAGTTTTGTTCTATGAGATAATATCTGTCAGTTAACATGACCTTTATGAATTTTGCAACCTTTATGCGCTTTTTAAAAATAAATAAACGCTTCAAAAAGTGATGTTAGCTGATGATGATTATATAGAACAAAACGTAAGATTTCCTAAGCTGTGTTTACCAAAACCCCTCCAAAAACGCCATTAATTTCCACATAAGTTTTGTTCAACGAACCATGGCAGAGTTAGTGCCTACAAAAATACGCCATTACTATTTCTCTCACATGCGTAGCAAAGATATTTATAACGATTTCCCCTTCTGTCTGTGTGCATAGTTTGAGCTACTCAAGAAAGTGACGTTGCAGGCTAGCTCAGTGCGGCCCCATCTCATTGAATAACTAAAGTTGAAGGCCGACAGGTTTCCATTAGCAATTAAATTATCCTTCTAACTTCTTCTATCTGTGATTTTAAAATAATCTGTTCAAGGACATACAGTGGGGCAAAAAAGTATTTAGTCAGCCACCAATTGTGCAAGTTCTCTCACTTAAAAAGATGAGAGAGGCCTGTGATTTTCATCATAGGTACACTTCAACGATGACAGACAAAATGAGGAAAAAAAAAAAAAAATCAAGAAAATCACATTGTAGGATTTTTAATGAATTTATTTGCAAATTATGGTGGAAAATAAGTATTTGGTCAATAACAAAAGTTTATCTCAATACTTTGTTATATACCCTTTGTTGGCAATGAGAGGTCAAACGTTTTCTGTAAGTCTTCACAAGGTTTTCACACACTGTTGCTGGTATTTTGGCCCATTCCTCCATGCAGATCTCCTCTAGAGCAGTGATGTTTTGGGGCTGTCGCTGGGCAACACGGACTTTCAAAGATTTTCTATGGGGTTGAGATCTGGAGACTGGCTAGGCCACTCCAGGACCTTGAAATGCTTCTTACGAAGCCTCTCCTTCGTTGCTCGGGCGGTGTGTTTGGGATCATTGTCATGCTGAAAGACCCAGCCACGTTTCATCTTCAATGCCCTTGCTGATGGAAGGAGGTTTTCACTCAAAATCTCACGATACATGGCCCCATTCATTCTTTCCTTTACACGGATCAGTCGTCCTGGTCCCTTTGCAGAAAAACAGCCCCAAAGCATGATGTTTCCACCCCCATGCTTCACAGTAGGTATGGTGTTCTTTGGATGCAACTCAGCATTCTTTGTCCTCCAAACACGACGAGTTGAGTTTTTACCAAAAAGTTCTATTTTGGTTTCATCTGACATTCTCCCAATCCTCATCTGGATCATCCAAATGCTCTCTAGCAAACTTTAGACGGGCCTGAACATGTACTGGCTTAAGCAGGGGGACACGTCTGGCACTGCAGGATTTGAGTCCCTGGCGGCGTAGTGTGTTACTGATGGTAGGCTTTGTTACTTTGGTCCCAGCTCTCTGCAGGTCATTCACTAGGTCCCCCCGTGTGGTTCTGGGATTTTTGCTCACCGTTCTTGTGATCATTTTGACCCCACGGGGTGAGATCTTGTGTGGAGCCCCAGATCAAGGAAGATTATCAGTGGTCTTGTATGTCTTCCATTTCCTAATAATTGCTCCCACAGTTGATTTCTTCAAACCAAGCTGCTTACCTATTGCAGATTCAGTCTTCCCAACCTGGTGCAGGTCTACAATTTTGTTTCTGGTGTCCTTTGACAGCTCTTTGGTCTTAGCCATAGTGGAGTTTGGAGTGTGACTGTTTGAGGTTGTGGACAGGTGTCTTTATACTGATAACAAGTTCAAACAGGTGCCATTAATACAGGTAATGAGTGGAGGACAGAGGAGCCTCTTAAAGAAGAAGTTACAGGTCTGTGAGAGCCAGAAATCTTGCTTGTTTGTATGTGACCAAATACTTATTTTCCACCATAATTTGCAAATAAATTCATTAAAAATCCTACAATGTGATTTTCTGGATTTTTTTTCCTCATTTTGTCTGTCATAGTTGAAGTGTACCTATGATGAAAATCACAGGCCTCTCTCATCTTTTTAAGTGAGAGAACTTGCACAATTGGTGGCTGACTAAATACTTTTCCCCCCCACTGTACATCTGGTGTATTATTTAATTTACATGAAGATTGAACACGCATATTGTAATATTTCCATTTCTATAATGGATCCTGTTTTGTGCAAACAATGCCTGCAGTACGGTCGGCCTTGGAACATCTGTGGCTTCAATGAGAGGGGGCAGTCTTTCTCCCCTGGTATAGAGGTGTTGGTTGTTTAGCAACAACCGATGCCTGCACAACAATGGGGCAAAACAGACTGGGTTGGCTTAGATCAGTATTTCCAAAACACGGGGAACAGGTTTTGGTTTTTGCTCCAGCACTACACAGCTGATTCAAATAATCAAAGCTTGATGATTAGTCCATTATTTGAATCAATTGTGTAGTGCTAGGGCAAAAACCAAAACATGCACCCCTTGGGGTCCCCAGGACAGAGTTTGGGAAACGCTGCTTAGATTGCTGACAACATGTAAGCTATATTTTGTCTCCAATGTTTTATTGAAAACATAAATACATTTGCACAATGAGCACTTGTTTCCTCTCAAATACATCCATACAGTTGTTAGTTAGCTCGCTAGCGCACTTTAGCCATATTAGCATTGACATGAAATCAGTCAAAACGCCTCAAAACAAAACATGGTATCAAGAACAAGATAAAACGATCTGAAACACGCCATGATCTGAAACGATTCCCCACATTGCAGTTTCTTGTCACTCTTGCTAGCAATCTGGCTATCCAACAACATGCTGACTTCTGCCCCATAGAAGCACACACATTGTTTTTGTGACATTGTCCGATACACAGTATTAACAGAAATCACCCGCCATTTCCTGTTTGCTAAAATTCTAATAGTTTGACAAATTTTTGTTTATATGACAAAACAAGCAAGTATAGTGTAGAGAATCGTTGTACCATCTAAATCGCTGTGAAAAATATTTTCCATTACCAAAAATATTGTATTTTTCAGCTGTTTTGAAGCTGGTGTACAAAACCGAAAGTGAACGATGCAAAACAAAACGTAAGAATGGGAAGCATAGAAATAGTGCACATAGAACAGATCTACCACTTCTTAGACTTGCTTGACAGATCTATAACAGACACTTCTATGTGAATTTGGTCAGGTCACCCAAAAAGTTACATATTGTAGCTTTAATGTTCAGTCTCTGTATGTGTTGATAGTGTCCTCTACATTTCGTATGCGAACATGCTTGTGTCTAATGCTCCATAATGATGTTTCCTCTTCTTTTGCAGATGTTTTTGTGATTTAAGGATTGTGCTGCTTTACCTACTGTCCCGTGAGTCACAGCCAGCTGCACTCTAACTGTATGCTTTTCATTTTAATTAGGATTTTTCAATTAAAGAGCCCAAGAGAAAATGTGCATTTCAGAGACTAAAGCCTGTTTCTATAAATCAGTAGGGATGTTTCAGTCCAGAGGCCTCTGCATGGATCGAGGGCACTCTGCATGGTTTCCAAGGCCAAGATCCTGGTTACAAAGACCAACATCCTGTTTCCAGAGGCGATCCCTCAGAGCATCAGCAGACCCCACCTCTTCAAATGATGTCTACACCAATTGCCTTTACGGTGATACTCTAGCAATACCTTCATATCCACAGCAACAGAATCAAAACACTCCATTCATTCTGCTTCAATAATCATGCAGGGATTGGTTGGACATGACTATGGTGCTTTAAAGCAATATCAAAACTCTATTGCTGTTACTTTCATTAGAAGATCCTGTTCTAACTCTACCTGTGTTCTCTCAGCCCAGGGCTTCCGCTGCACTCTGCAGCAGAGGCCCAGTTGCAGCAGTGCCAGGTTGACTCCCAAGAGCAATGCCAGAGGAGCGGGAGGGAGGCCAGTGAGCAGTTCTCTGGGTAGACTGGAGAACAGCCCAGGGAGGGGGACCAGAGCCATGAGCAGACCAGTTACTGCACCCGGGGGAGAAAGAAGGTGCAGAGACCTGGGCCAGAGACCTGGAGCTCAAATCAGGGACAGGACAGGTAAACACCCTTCTCTTAGTGAAAATATCTAATATATTCCAACTGTCAAATTCTTTCTTTATTGATCTCCTATTTTTTCATATCCTGTTTATATTTTTGCTTGCTTACACAGTCCCTTAATCCACAAAGCTAACTTGGAAGGAGCACTAGCTTTGCATGTAACAAATCAAACACAAATCAAAATCCCAATTACTACTGCTTAACTGGCTAACCTGACCTGTGCTGCAGCATCTGGAGCTAAAGTGTACTCCTCACCTCCATAATGGGTGACTGAGGCTGCTGTTTACTCTTAGTGCTAACCATTGAAAAAGCCCTTTGATCAGTGCTCTCTTATGAGCCAACAGTAGAGCTATACACACAAGCTTCCATCTGCCTCACAAATTCCCATAAACATAACCAAATAACATGGATAAACTAATCTTTTTCCTTTCTGACTTCAGGCTAAACAGCTGTGGTTTATTTTTGATTGCCCAAACAAATAATCAACCAATTTTATTACCCGTTCGCATGAAATTTCCTCTGTGTGTTAGCTGCAGCTTTTATTAATTACCTTTGAAATCCTCTATTGATAATGGTCACACACACACATACACGTGTGTGTGTCTTAACACTGCTTTAAATGAAGTTGTGCTCAATCTCTCATACACTGACCATGTTCATTTCAAGACATTGTATTTGGGACATTAGCCAAGAATGAATATCAAACATCTGCAGCCGTAGTTTCAGAAGGTAGCTGTTGACACTCCAAAACCACATCTCTCACATTGACTGACTGACTTTCTAAGACATTTCTTGTAAGAATGTCCCAGAGTGCCCTACAACACCAAACATGACAACACATATGGACAGCAGCAGGACACGTGGAGGGGGAGGAGGCCTTTCTCAACATCATCCACACTGCATCTTTATCTGCCCTCTTCATCATACTATGAGGATGAAGAGCAGGAGACGGATATAGAGAAGGAGGATGTGAGGTATGGTTTTATTTATGGGTGTTATAATGTCATACATACAGTATATATACAGTGCATTCGGGAAAGTATTCAGTATTCCCTACACTTTTTACACATTTTGTTAAGTTATAGCCTTATTCTAAAATGGATATCAATCTACACACAATAACTCATAACGACAAAGCGAGAACAGGTTTTTAGAAATGTTTGCACATTTATTAAATATTTCAAACAGGAAAACCTTATTTACATAAGTATTCAGACCCTTTGCTATGAGACTCGAAATTGAACTCAGGTGCATCCTGTTTCCATTGATCATCCTTGAGGTGTTTCTACAACTGTGCTAAATTAAATTGATTGCACATGATTTGGAAAGGCACACACCTGTCTATATAAGGTCCTACAGTTGACAGTGATTGTCAGAGCAAAAACCAAGCTATGACGCCGAAGGAATTGTCCGTAGAGCTCCAAGACAGGATTGTGTCGAGGCACAGATCTGGGGAAAGGTACCAAAACATTTCTGCAGCATTGAAGGTCCCCAAGAACAGTGGCCTCCATCATTCTTAAAATGGAAGAAGTTTGGAACCACCAAGAATCTTCCTAGAGCTGGCTGCCTGGCCAAACTGAGCAATCAGGGGAGAAGGGCCTTGGTCAGGGGAGGTGGCCAAGAACTTGATGGTCACTCTTACAGAGCTCTAGAGTTCCTCTGTGGAAATGGGAGAACCTTCCAGAAGGACAACCATCTCTGCAGCACTCTACCAATCCGGCCTTTATGGTAGAGTGGCCAGACGGAAGCCAATCCTCAGTAAAGGGCAGATGACAGCCTGCTTGGAGTTTGCCAAAAGGCACCTAAAGGACTCTCAGACCATGAGAAACAAGATTCTCTGGTCTGATGAAACCAAGATGTAACTCTTTGGCCTGAATGCCAAGAGTCACGTCTGGAGGACATCTGGCACCATGTTACCTGGCGCCGACAGAGATGGCAGCCTCGCTTCATGTTCTCAGGAAACCATGCAGTATTTTGTTTTTTACTTCTTACATTATTACCCCGGGAAATATTAAGTTTTATTACATACAACCGGGAGGAACTATTGGATATAAGAGCAACGTCAACTTACCAACATTACGACCAGGAATACGACTTTCCCAAAGAGGATTCTCGGTTTGCTAACCCAAACACAACAATAGACTGGATAGCACCCGGCTACTCAAAGCAACGGCGGCGCCGGAGAAGAGGGAAACGCGCCGGTCTTTTGGTCAAGCTACGTCGACGAGGCGCATCGTGCACCTCTCCGAGTATTTTAATCGCCAATGTACAGTCTCTTGACAACAAAGTAGACGAAATCCGATCGAGGGTTGCCTTTCAGAGAGACATCCGAGACTGCAACGTTCTTTGCTTCACGGAAACATGGCTCACTCAGGACCACGTTATCGGAGTCGGTTCAGCCACCTGGTTTCTCCACGCATCGCGCCGACAGAAACAAACTTCTATCTGGTAAGAAGAAGGGTGGGGTGTGTGTCTTATGATTAACGAGGCGTGGTGTGATCATAACAACATACAGGAACTCAAGTCCTTTTGTTCGCCTGACATAGAATTCATTACAATCAAATGCAGACCGCATTATCTACCAAGAGAATTCTCCTCGATTATAATCACAGCCGTGTACATCCCCCCTCAAGCTGATACATCGACGGCACTGAAAGAAATTCATCGGACTCTAGGTAAACTCGAAACCACATATCCTGAGGCTGCATTTATTGTGGCTGGGGATTTTAATAAGGCTAATTTAAGAACAAGGCTCCCGAAATTTTACCAGCATATCGAATGTGCCACCGGGCTGGTAAAATCCTGGACCACTGTTATTCCAACTTCCGTGATGCATACAAGGCTATTCTCCGCCCTCCTTTCGGCAAGTCTGACCATGACTCCATTTTGTTGCTCCCAGCCTACAAACAGAAACTAAAACAGGAAACGCCCGTTCTCAGGTCTGTTCAACGCTGGTCCGACCAATCTGATTCCATGCTGCAAGATTGCTTCGAGCACGTGGACTGGGATATGTTCCGGATAGCATCTGACAACAACATTGATGTATACGCTGATTCGGTGAGCGAGTTTATTAGCAAGTGCATTGGTGATGTTGTACCCATAGCAAATATTAAAACCTTCCCCAACCAGAAACCGTGGCTTGATGGCAGCATTCGCGCAAAACTGAAAGCGCGAACCACTGCTTTAACCAGGCTAAGGCTACCGGAAACATGACTGAATACAAACAGTGTAGCTATTCCCTCCGCAAGGCAATCAAACAAGCTAAGCGTCAATATAGAGACAAAGTAGAGTCACAATTCAACTGCTCAGACACAAGAGGAATGTGGCAGGGTCTACAGTCAATCACAGACTACAAAAAGAAAACCAGCCCGTCGCGGACCATGACGTCCTGCTCCCAGACCAACTAAACAACTTCTTTGCTCGCTTTGAGGACAATGCAGTGCCACCGACACGGCCCGCTACCAAAACCTGCGGGCTCACCTTCACCGCAGCCAATGTGAGGAAAAACATTTAAATGTGTTAACCCTGAAGGCTGCCGGCCCAGATGGCATCCTGGCCGTGTCCTCAGAGCATGCGCAGACCAGCTGGCTGGTGTGTTCACGGACATATTCAATCAGTCCCTATCCCAGTCTGCTGTTCCCACATGCTTCAAGAGGGCCACCATTGTTCCTGTTCCCAAGAAAGCTAAGGTGACTGAGCTAAATGACTATCACCCGTAGCACTCACTTCTGTCATCATGAAGTGCTTTGAGAGATTAGTCAAGGATCATATCACCTCCATCCTGCCAGACACCCTGGACCCACTCCAATTTGCTTACCGTCCCAATAGGTCCACAGACGACGCAATCGCAATCACACTGCATACTGCCCTAACCCATCTGGACAAGAGGAATACTTATGTAAGAATGCTGTTCATCGACTACAGCTCAGCATTTAACACCATAGTTCCCTCCAAGCTCGTCATTAAGCTCGAGACCCTGGGTCTCGACCCAGCCCTGTGCAACTGGGTCCTGGACTTCCTGACGGGCCGGTCCCAGGTGGTGAGGGTAGGAAACAACATCTCCACTCCGCTGATCCTCAACACTGGGGCCCCACAAGGGTGCGTTCTCAGCCCTCTCCTGTACTCCCTGTTTACCCATGACTGCGTGGCCAAGCACGCATCCAACTCAATCATCAAGTTTGCTGACGACACTACAGTGGTAGGCTTGATTACCAACAACGACGAGACGGCCTACAGAGAGGAGGTGAGGGCCCTCGGAGTGTGGTGTCAGGAAAATAACCTCTCACTCAATGTCAGCAAAACAAAGGAGATGATCGTGGACTTCAGGAAACAGGAGAGGGAGCACCCCCCTATCCACATCGAGGGACAGTAGTGGAGAGGGTGGAAAGTTTTAAGTTCCTCGGTGTACACATCACGGACAAACTGAATTGGTCCACCCACACAGACAGCGTGGTGAAGAAGGCACAACAGCGCCTCTTCAACCTCAGGAGGCTGAAGAAATTCGGCTTGTCACCAAAATCACTCACAAACTTTTACAGATGCACTATCGAGAGCATCCTGTCGGGCTGTATCACCGCCTGGTACGGCAACTGCTCCGCCCACAACCGTAAGGCTCTCCAGAGGGTAGTGAGGACTGCACAGCGCATCACCGGGGGAAACCTACCTGCCCTCCAGGACACCTACACCACCCGATGTCACAGGAAGGCAAAAAAGATCATCAAGGACAATAACCATCCGAGCCACTGCCTGTTCACCCCGCTATCATCCAGAAGGCGAGGTCAGTACAGGTGCATCAAAGCTGGGACCGAGAGACTGAAAAACAGCTTCTACCTCAAGGCCATCAGACTGTTAAACAGCCATCACTAACATTGAGTGGCTGCTGCCAACATACTGACTTAAATCTCTAGCCACTTTAAACATAGGAATTGGATGTAACAAATGTATCACTAGCCACTTTAAACAATTTTGTATATAATGTTTACGTATCCAACATACTCATATCAAATGTATACACTGTACTCTAAACCATCTACTGTATCTTGCCTATGCCGTTCGGCCATCGACCCAAATCTCTAGCCACTTTAATAATTATAACTGGATGAAATAATGTATCACTAGCCACTTTAAACAATGCCATTTATATAATGTTTACTTATCCTACATTACTCATCTCATATATATATATATATATATTAGTGGGGGAAAAAAAGTATTTAGTCAGCCACCAATTGTGCAAGTTCTCTCACTTAAAAAGATGAGAGGCCTGTAATGTTCATCATAGGTACACTTCAACTATGACAGACAAAATGAGGAAAAACAATCCCGAAAATCACATTGTAGGATTTTTAATGAATTTATTTGCAAATTATGGTGGAAAATAAGTATTTGGTCACATACAAACAAGCAAGATTTCTGGCTCTCACAGACCTGTAACTTCTTCTTTAAGAGGCTCCTCTGTCCTCCACTCATTACCTGTATTAATGGCACCTGTTTGAACTTGTTATCAGTATAAAAGACAACTGTCCACAACCTTAAACAGTCACACTCCAAACTCCACTATGGCCAAGACCAAAGAGCTGTCAAAGGACACCAGAAACAAAATTGTAGACCTGCACCAGGTTGGGAAGACTGAATCTGCAATAGGTAAGCAGCTTGGTTTGAAGAAATCAACTGTGGGAGCAATTATTAGGAAATGGAAGACATACAAGACCACTGATAATCTTCCTCGATCTGGGGCTCCACGCAAGATCTCACCCCGTGGGGTCAAAATGATCACAAGAACGGTGAGCAAAAATCCCAGAACCACACGGGGACCTAGTGAATGACCTGCAGAGAGCTGGGACCAAAGTAACAAAGCCTACCATCAGTAACACACTCGCCAGGGACTCAAATCCTGCAGTGCCAGACGTGTCCCCCTGCTTAAGCCAGTACATGTTCAGGCCCGTCTAAAGTTTGCTAGAGAGCATTTGGATGATCCAGATGAGGATTGGGAGAATGTCAGATGAAACCAAAATAGAACTTTTTGGTAAAAACTCAACTCGTCGTGTTTGGAGGACAAAGAATGCTGAGTTGCATCCAAAGAACACCATACCTACTGTGAAGCATGGGGGTGGAAACATCATGCTTTGGGGCTGTTTTTCTGCAAAGGGAACAGGACGACTGATCCGTGTAAAGGAAAGAACGAATGGGGCCATGTATCGTGAGATTTTGAGTGAAAACCTCCTTCCATCAGCAAGGGCATTGAAGATGAAACGTGGCTGGGTCTTTCAGCATGACAATGATCCCAAACACACCGCCGAACGGAAGGAGAGGCCGTAGAAGCATTTCAAGGTCCTGGAGTGGCCTAGCCAGTCTCCAGATCTCAACCCCATAGAAAATCTTTGAAAGTCCGTGTTGCCCAGCGACAGCCCCAAAACATCACTGCTCTAGAGGAGATCTGCATGGAGGAATGGGCCAAAATACCAGCAACAGTGTGTGAAAACCTTGTGAAGACTTACAGAAAACGTTTGACCTCTGTCATTGCAAACAAAGGGTATATAACAAAGTATTGAGATAAGTATTTGGTCAATAACAAAAGTTTATTTTCCACCATAATTTGCAAATAAATTCATAAAAAATCCTACAATGTGATTTTCTGGATTTTTTTTCCTCATTTTGTCTGTCATAGTTGAAGTGTACCTATGATGAAAATTACAGGCCTCTCTCATCTTTTTAAGTGAGAGAACTTGCACAATTGGTGGCTGACTAAATACTTTTTTTCCCCACTGTATATATATATATATGTGTATATACTGTACTCCATACCATCTACTGCATCTTGCCTATGCCGGTCAGCCATCGCTCATCCATATATTTATATGTACATACTCGTATTCATTCCTTTACTCTTGTGTGTATAAGGTAGTTGTTGTGAATTTGTTAGATTACTTGTTAGATACTACTGCATGGTCGGAACTAGAAGCACAAGCATTTCGCTACACTCGCATTAACATCTGCTAACCATGTGTATGTGACAAATAAAAATTTGATTTGATTTGATGCCGTAGTGATGTTTTTCAGCAGCAGGGACTGGGAGACTAGTCAGGATTGAGGCAAAGATGAACGGAGCAAAGTACAAAGAGATCCTTGAGGAAAACCTGCTCAGGACCTCAGACTGGGGCGAAGGTTCACCTTCCAACAGAACAACGACCCTAAGCACAGCCAAGACAACGCAGGAGTGGCTTCGAGACAAGTCTCTGAATGTCCTTGAGTGGCCCAGCCAGAGCCCGGACTTGAAGCCGATCGAACATCTCTGGAGAGACCTGAAAATAGTCCTGCAGCAACGCTCCCCATCCAACCTGACAGAGCTTGAGAGGATCTGCAGAGAAGAAAGGGAGAAACTCCCCAAATACAGTTGTGCCAAGCCTGTAGCATCATACCCAAGAAGACTTGAAGCTGTAATCGCTGCCAAAGGTGCTTCAACAAAGTACTGAGTAAAGGGTCTGAATACTGATTTTTTAAAATGTTTATTAATAAATTTAAAAAGAAAAAAAAAAATCTGGTGTAGAAATATGATAGCGACTGATCAAATGATGGCAGAGAAACACATATGGTGTGAAGTTTAGAAGTACATTTTAATGTAGTGAGGCTAAATTTAACATTTGTCATCTATTTCCTTTCTAATCATATACATATATTTATCACAGGCCAACAGTAGAAAACAACAGCCTACAAGACACCACAGAAATTATCAGAACACCGACCCCTTCAGAAAATGTCACAATGCTGAACCCTACCAATAATACCAGTCTACAACAGGATCATAAGGAAACCGTCCAAATACAGGAGGCCCCTACATTAAACCCCAGTCTACAGGGCCCCTCAGAGGACATCATCAGGCCACAGGTCCCTACAGAAGGCATCAACTCAATGGAGCCCACTGACAATCCCAGGTTTCAGGGGATAACACATTACAGAACAACTGGCCTTGTGTTCCCAAAGCAGAGAGCTCATGGATATGACATGGAACAGCAACAGGAATGCATCCCTCTCCGGATAACGCCAGCAGCTGTTCAAGGGAGGGCCCCTACATCTGTTAGGCAGCATGTGAACAGACTCCCCAAAATAAAAACCACCAAGACCTTTGTGTGGGGCCTTTCTGGACCCCAGGAGATTAAGAGTGTGTTTGTTCTGCAGAGGCATATTGGCAGATACACAAATAAGACATGAGAACATTCATACTGCCATTCACATAGAATCCCATGTCAATCCATATCTTGGGTTTGTTGGAATATCTTATCTGCCAGTGAGACCCGATTCATATCCAAACATAAGAAATAGTCCGCTGAAAGGTTCGGCCTTACAGGGGGAGCTGTGATTGTAAAAACACAATCTCACATAACCTGATCCAAGGAAATGCCAGAGGCAAAGATGATATTGCGATCTTACTTCCAGTTCAGAAAAGGCAAATATGTGTGTTGGTCTCTTTGGGTGAAAGAGAATGTGGTTTCCTAATGAAAAAGCATGTAAACATGCATGTATATTACACACTTAGCTCTGGGCTACAAAATATCTCATATGAGATATTAAAGTACACAGATAGACTTTGTGTTCATGTCATTACTGGGTTCTTCAATTGTCCAGATCATTTCAGACAAAATAGCAATAACATTACACTAATGGTGCAGTGAATACAGAACTGAAACGAGAGACGTAAGAAAATACAAATGCATGCCATGGAAAACAGCAAGTGGATGGGAATTACATTGTATTGTGTTCAGTCTCACTGTTTATGTGTGTGATGGTCAGCTGCTGAGACATTTCCCATAGTCATAAGCAGAGCAGTGGAGAATTCTAGATTGACTACTGCCTGAGTGATGTCTATCCCCAGGACCCCATACTTCAGCTTTCAAAACCTTTCTGATCAACTCATTTGGCTACATGACCAAAATCCAAATGTTAAACTGGCACAAATAACATTACCTTAAATTAATCCCTTACATTAGGTGATGGGATATTTTGTAATCATTCTGCATTGTTGGGAAGGGCCTGTAAGTAAGCATTTCACTGTTCGTTTACGCTGGTTGTTTACAAAGCATATGACAAATAAACATTTGATTTGGATAGTTTGCCCCCATGTGGTGAAAAAATGCATCCTATAGTCATAGTGCAGCTTCCATTGGAGCCATACCATTTCAGTACTGCTGTTGATCAATGGCATTTGCCAAATACATCGTATGACATCATTGGTTGTTGCAGCCAGATTTCAATTAAACACTTGAAAAACACCACAGGCCGTGTTTTAACCCATGACAAACAAGCCCATTGAGGACTGCATCACATCTAGCCGTGATTGGGGGTCCCATAGGGCGGCACACAATTGGCCCAGTGTTGTCCGGGTTTGGCTGGGGTAGGCCGTCATTGTAAATAAGAATTTGTTCTTAACTGACTTGCCTAGTTAAATGTTAAATAAAAAAATGAAAATCCAACAAGTACATCCCTAGTTTCTTATGGGGTGTTGTGCTGCTGATGCGAATTAACTTTCCCACAATCACATATGAATCAACCCTATAGTATTCTCTGAAGCCTGCACAGTTGTACCTTTATTTTACTAGGCAAGTCAGTTAAGAACAAATTCTTATTTTCAATGACTGCCTAGGAACAGTGGGTTAACTGCCTTTTTCAGGGGCAGAACGACAGATTTGTACCTTGTCAGCTCAGGGAATTGAGCTTGCAACTTTTCGGTTAGATTTTAGGGGGAAATCAAGGAAATTTAGTTCCCATTGCTAATTGACAAATTGAGTTTCCAGGTCTTTTTCCTACCATTCCTGAGTATTGAGGATATTGCACACATACAATACAGAAATGATGCATATGATAGGAAGTACAATGCTTGTTTATATAGCCTTATGATTTTGTTCATTTCATCATCACTTTGTACCTAGACAAAACATTCAGTACTCGTACACCCCACAGGTCTTTACTGGTTATTACATCCCTGCTATGAAATACGACATTCTTCAAATCAGTATTTTAGCAAAGGCATTGAGGTTGTCCCAATTCCAACGGAGATACCTTTTTCTAAACACTGCAGAATCCTCAGCATACCATAATAATAATTACCCTGAAGATGTTTGCAATGAACACTCCACCTGCTCACAGACCATTTTGAGTGACATCCCTTTACAGAAGACAACATACTTTCTCTTTTTAGTCAATTTATTTGTATAAGACAAACGACCCTAAGCCTTGACAGCAAATTTGCGAATGGAATACAGGCGATCCTTTCTCTGCATCTTCTTGGTTCGGAGAGTCTCCTCATGCTTGTTGAGTCTCCTGCGGATGGCACGAGTCTTCCTGGGTCTCAGGTCCAATGGCTTATATTTCTTACCCTGAAACATGACATTCACAGTTAAATTACAATAAACAATACATGTGATGTGTACTAAAAATAACCAGAACAAAACTCAAGATTAGGACTGCTGCTATTGCGTTCTTCAATTCTGGTCTTATAAACTGGCCTTCAGCATTTAGCTGGTCTGTATAGTCAGGAGGCCTGTAATTTTGTTACTGGCCCAGCGCTCTACCCACTAGGCTGCCTGCCGCCCCATCTATCGCGTCCCTCAACTGTCCCAGAGTACGTTTGGAATATTTATTTCTCTCACAGAAGGACAAGCTGACCAATAGAATAGGTAAACTTTTGTACTATGGGGGATAGTAGATTGACATAGGCTAATGCTTTTGTGGTTTGTTAATCATACTGTTGGCTGACAAAGTCAATATGGACTAACATCTTCAGAATTTGATAAGGACACGTGCTGTTGCATCCCCGATAAGTCGGTTTTCACTTACAGTGTACTTTGGAGCTGCGGTGCCTGTGTGAAGGACTCGATCACGTGACTGGCATCGATTAATAAGAATTTAGATCTGAGCGCCATGCGAGTGAGAGGTGCTTCGGAGCACGGTGATAGGAAGCCGAGAATCATTTTTTTCAGCCTAAGTTCACAACGGCATGTTTTTTTGGGGGGGGGACATCAATGGCCATGTGCCGCCAGGAAATTCAAGGTCTGATAGTCAGGGTTAGCACCTAACCTAGTTCTGAAATATTGAGGTTACATGGGTCACTTCACAAACTAATCTGCAGCATGTTTAACTGCAGTCAATGCTGACATTGAAGAAAAAAAGCCATAACCCACAGCATGTGCCGCAGATCACCTGTTGGGTGTCGACGAACTGTGGAAAGTCAACACGTAAAATCAGGAAATAAACAAAATGTTGGCAGATACTCCGTGGTCAGAGCCACCAGCTGCTTTTAACCAGTCATCAGGTTTGTTAAACTAAATTGTTGAATACATGTGGGTACGGGGGCGTTGCTCTTACCTTGTAGAACTTCCTCAGGTTCTCCTTCTGAGTCTGGTTGATGACAGTCAGAACACGGGCAATGGATTTGCGGACGACACAGCTGGAGAGGAAACAGATTTAAAAATATGGGGTTAGTAAAAATGCACGATTTTACCAGAAAGAGCCATTTTGACAGCCCTACTGCATCTAAACCCTGCATAACATAGTAAGTATATAACCATCCCCTCACTCAGATTACAATTGAGAAGCCTTTCACCATAAACAGTAACAGCCAACTCAGGACAAACTGACACTGCATAATTTCTGAAGTCCAAATAATACTCACATTTTGGAGAGCTTGGAGGCAGCTCCACCAGTAACCTTGGCTACGCGGAGCTGGGACAACTCAACCTTCAGGTCATCCAGCTGCTTGAGCAGCTCCTCCTTTTTTTCTTGCCCCGCAGGTCTCTAGCCTTGATCTTGCCCTGTTAAGATTTAGAGAACGGGGATACAAGCTTTGAAAATCGATTTGGCTAACAGTTAACGAACTAGCTAAGTTACCCATGTAATGTTAACGTTAGTTCGCGAAATTAACATACTGTCAACGTGGGCTGATAGCTAATGTATCTCGCAAACGTTAGCTATTCTAATTGGCAACACACATATCGAAATAATTAAGTTAAGTAGTGAAATAATTGACAGCTAACACCCATTCCATTTGGAAGTAGTTAGGAGACATGTTTGACAGCTAGCCAACGCGTAACTAGTTAGTTAACGTTAGCCACCCATGCATTTGCTAGTAACGTTAGCTTAATAGCTTTCAGCTAGCTCGCGTTCGGATTTTATGGTGACAAGCGACAAATGAAGGGCCTTTCTCGAAATATCACAAACATATATGGCAAGATAAGATTCTCATCCTCATGGATGTTATCAACTGTGGTCGTTTTATGTGGAAAAGGCAAGACCATTTTTCTGAATTGAACGACAGCCACGAGCCTCTCACCATGTTCGTCGATGCTGCCACGGGAAAAGAAAGAACGAAAACGTGTTCGCGCAGAAGCTATCTTCCGGTCGGAGGCGTTCCTTTTGTTGCGCATGGGTGAAAAGCCCACAGCGCCACGGAGTGGATTCAGCTGGGAATGACTTTGTTCTGCTGCATCTCTGCTTTACTCATGAAAACAAACCTTTATGTTCACAATATAAATTGAGACAAAACTAAACCATTTGAAGTGGTAGCGCTTGTTAAAATGCAAATGAAGAGAATATGTAGTGATTTATTTTATTTTTTTGTTAAAAACCAGAGTTGAACACATAGCGGAATCAAACAGAAAGTTCAAAAGAGCATCAGGTTTTTGATATTGACCTTGCAGTACATTGATCAGTGGAGTCATAGTCACCTGTGCTTTGATATTGTTGTAGTTCTACGTAACTACTTCAGGCAGATTGCTTTCAAGCCTTCACTGGAGTCCATACAGAATTCTCAACTTGTGTGATATCAGGTACTATTCAATAACAGGTCACTGTTAATGAAGTGTGGTGTTTTATCATTGAATGTAGATCATGTCCATTTTAAGAAAGTTTAAAGCCCTAGGGTTGACTGACCACACAACCTGATGAATGTGACAAAAAATGCTACAGTATTGTAATGTCACCAGACACATAGAGATTTCTCACTGCATGATATGGGAGTAGAATTAAGAGTGCAGACTGGTGTATTCCTGCCTTGCACCTGGTTCACATTCTGGTATAAGGCATGCATACTGTATTCACTGGTCTTTCCTCCAGGACAACGTTAATTCCCTCACATTGTAAGCTCATAAACAGGGTCACTTCTTGCAGGATGTCAATGAACAGTGAGACAGAGAGTCGAGCCAAGACTGGCAACATGGACAGACAGATACATGATGTAAAATACTGCAAGAGGTCAAACAAAAATAATTTACATCCAGTGATTTATAAAGTTCTCAATGAATATGTACAGTTTTCATATATAAATAGGACACATGGAATGTCATTTACACAAACACAAGGCAGGTAAAGGTAGAGCACATCATCCGATAATTCTTATTTTCAATAATTATTTACTTAACATTATATTAAGTCACTCCTCTCTCATCATTTTTTCCATTGATATCAATGCCATTGATGTATGGCTCTCACATCAAACCTTCTCATTCTAGTTCTCATTCTAAAATGATATTTTTCTACACAAGCCCCCGGTAATTAATATTGTTAAAGGAAAGAACCAAATGAAAGACTGTTGTGAAGGGTCCTTCAGAAATCTTGGCGGTTATTACATCTTAAGGTTATTATTATCATCATGTACTCCCAATCCAACAAGATCCCTTTCCCAGCCATAGGTAGTCATTGTCAGTAAGTACCATGTTCTATGTCTAAATTAAAGGGGGAAAAAAAAGACATTTGAGCACAGAGACATGAATAATCTTCTCAAACAGAGTCGTGACAGTCTGGTAGTGCTGACCCATCTCACTCTTAACACCTGGAGAATTCCGTAAGACATACTTGTACTGTGTGCATCAAAGATCTCATGTTAACTTAATTCCGAGAGGGAGAAGGGTTACTCTTAAAGGAGTACTTAGCGTTAGCACAGTTGCTAACTAGCATTTGCGCAATGACTGGAAGTTTATGGTAACTGCTAGCAAATACCATATACTTCCAGTCATTGTGCTAACGGTAGTTAGCATTGGCTCGCAAAACTACAGTACCTCTAACTTCCTTCACACTGGATGCAGAGACATACAAATGGTATCTATGAATTCATCTGACTCTGGGGAAGTAGATAAATGGCAAAAACCCGAAGTATCCCTTTAAGGTTAACATTTATCAATGCATCAATACCATGTCTGCTTTAACCATTTTACTTGTAAATAAAAATCACCCCCAACATTAATTTTTTTACAGACCATAAAACAAGACTGACTTTCCAAGTCATTGTGGAGCCCTTCTCTGTCCTCATGAAGATCAAGAAAAATGTCCTTCTAAGGAGAGATTGAAGAGCTACATAGGAATCTGTGTCACGTCAGAAACCGTTTTAAAGCTTAGGTAGTGTCCTCTTCACAATGTTCCGTTGGTTACCACAGTGATGGGAGACATCATGCAAGGACATGATAAAAGTAATGTGTGTGTGTGTCTGTCTTCTCCACAATTCTTCCTCTCCCTGTCCCCTCAGCTCCAGTGAGCAGGCGCCCCTGAAACTGACGGCCGAACAATACCCTTTGGAGAAGGCTTGGATCCAAACCAGGACATCTGAAAAACACAGCAATGTTCCGATTATATCAAATGAAATACATGTATCACTGGACTATTACTATAGTTACAACTGGGGAAGGGCCGGGCGCTGGAAAAATAGGAGGGAATTCATCTGGCAACTGGAGGGCTGCTGGGTTCACATCCTGAAGACATTCCCCTACCGTTGGGCCCTTGAGCAAGGCCCTTAACCCCACAACTAGCTCTCCATCCAGGGGCGCTGCACTGCAGCTTGACCCTGTGCTTGTCTTAACTGTTTATGTGATGTGTGCTTGAAAGCTATGGTAGCCCAGACTGTTGTGTTTTATAAAATTGGAAAGAGACATGAATTGTCTATTTTTGATACTCTTCTATATATTCCTTGTTAACAGGCATCGACTCCCTATTCGCCAGTCTCTAACTATATGGTTGCACCTGTTGCGCCTGTTACACACAGCAGGTGCCTTAAGTCTGTCTTCTTCATGTGTTTGTACAGCACTGATGAAGGCATAAGGCCCAAACATATTAGCACTTCCACTTTCTGTATTCTTCGGAGCATGGATTCAATTAATTATTCTATTTTTCCATCTCGGCCTCCTTGGGTTCTTCCTTTTCATGGTTTTGAGTGGGAGTACTTTTGGAACTCTACAGATATTTTCTCTCCCACACACTGGCCGCCTTTTATTCAAGCCTGTGCGCAAACCCTCATACTGGCTTTCTAGCCTCTAAAATAACAATTTTCCTCCGGATGCAGCTTAGGTATTCAAAAATAAACAACAGATAGCAAGTGCATTTAAGAAATGAGGCCAATTGAGGCCAAAATTGTGTCATATCCTATTTCATTTGATACATGCTGGCTGTGATATGGCCATAGCGCCCATTCATTTGACACAGGAGTTTCAGGGAACAGATGTCTGAAAAGAGAAAGTCACCTTGTACTCCAGTGTCTCCTTTAACATGTCCTCTTCCTCACCAGTGAAGTTCAGCAACACAGACACCGCTCTGATCAGCTGATAGGCCTAAGAGACAGAACGAGAGGGGGACAGAGAGAGATTTAGACTTCAGCCGAGACCATAGACGTCCAATACTGATGGGTCTAGCTACGATAACAGGGACCAGGTAGATTGCTCTCACCTCAGCCTCTCTGGACGACATAAATTTTAGCACCACGTGTTTGAGGTACTCAAAGTTGATCTCTCGTGAGTCATTGAGGTCAGAAGTGTTGGTGACAGTGGTGTTTGGGCCAGGGGCTGGGGCTGCAGCGGGCTCTGTAAAGGTTCTGTCTAGCCTCTCTCCTCTCCCTTCCTGGGCCTTTTCCTTCTCCTCTAACTCAGTTTCAGGTTTCAGCTTCTGCAACAGGAGCACACAGGCACAAACCATCACACACAAAACTCAGCACATGGACCATATTCAATCAATGGAAAAAAATATTAGATTTAGACTGGATACTCATACTAAAAAAGGTATCTAAATGTCTCACCAGCTCCTTCTGCAAGGTCCTCTTCAGCTCGGCTAGCCTCTGCTGCAGCTGCTTAATGGTCTGTAAAGCAACAGCCATTCAATCAATAACAGCACACACACTGAAATGGACCTGCTCCAGATATTTCAGACAAGGAGTAATTATCCAAACATGCCTGTGTGGTGATCATGGTTTTTGTTTGGTCCAGTACTGACCCTGTTCTTGTCACTAAGCTGCTGCTCCAGGTCTCTGTTGGCCTCCTGCATGTGGTCCAGGTCGTCCACAGTCACGGTCCCATTCTGGTCCGGTTCACACACCTCTGGAGTCTGCAGCTGCAACGTCAGGGTCTCCACCTCCACCTCCAGCTCAGACACCTGAGAGACACACACAGAGGCACACGTTCAAAAAGTCCACTCTGTAATGACAGACTTGAGTTATGTACAGCATGGAAGCTAAGACGGACATTAAAAACAGGGTTAAAGTGTCTTAATGGCTGTGCCCGCTGTGTGTTCGGACCCGTGACTGGCAGGAGTCCAGATGCTCGTTCTGGGTGAGGAGCTCCTGCCTCAGGCTGACCAGCTGGCTGTCCTTCTCCTCCTCCCTCTCCTGGGCCCATGCCCGCAGCCTCTCCCCCTCCTCCTGCAGCTGGGACAGGGAGCTCTGGGCCCTCTGCAGATCTGCAACACAAACACAGTGGAAGGGAGCATCAGACACTACACAGTATGAAGTCAACACTACAACTTCCAAATTCACATAGCACGGGAGACATAGGAAAAGTGCACCTGACAACAGAGAAACCAAGTGTTCACCATTGCGAAGTGTTTGGAGTTCCTCCTCTCTCTGCTTCAGCTGCTCAGTGACGTGGGCCAGTTCCTGCGATGTTGTTTGATGTGACGCCGTCATCTGTCCTACCTGGAAAAGGAGACAGTGAACGTCCAATTTATTTATGAGCACAATCGACAAGCTGAATTAATGAATTTGAAACAGATCACTCAAACTGCCTGAGTATGATTAAGCCAAAAGCATCGGCAATTTTTGGAAACCTCATCCAAGAGAGTGTAGAGAATATTGTTTGTTTTTTAAAAGAGTACAGAAATGTATGATGTAAGTGTGATGTCTCTCCAGACCTGTAGTTGGAGCTCCTCTTTCTGTCTCCTGGTGTCCTCCAGAGCCATGGCTATCTCCACACTCACTGTCTGCCTGCTGCTCAGCTCTGACTGGGGTGACATACAGGGACATCATTACCCCATGTGTAAGGGCAACCGGACCATGGTTTGAAGTTGTAATGCAGTAGCTATTCTCATAGAAATGGGTGTGGCACAGCACGCAAAAAAATCTGGAGTGACCCAAGAATGCAATTGAACTAAAAAAAAAAAAAAAAAAGATTGTTTATCAGGAAATCCGTGACTTCCTGTTTTCAACTGACTGCCTAATATAAAGCAGGAAGTGTGTCTGACCCTAGCCTGCTCCAGCTCCTCTTCCCGTCTCCTCAGAGCCACGCCAACTTCATCCCTCCCTCTCAGCAGACATCTTCTCGCCTCCTCCAACTCACACTGGGAAACACGAAACAGAGATGGGTGGGTGAGAGAGAGAGAGATGGGATAGGGACAGAGAAACCCAGATAAATGGATGTTAAAGAAAGAAAAGCAGAAAGAGGGCGTAGGAACACAGTCTAATAACGACAGATAAATATTTGATGGCCTTGTTTGAGTCCCGTTCCATGCCAGCCCTGTAGCCGAGATCAAATTACAAGGCAACAGATTACCAATCCACCGAGACCAGTGGATGAACTGATCAAAATCTACATGGAAACGATCAAATAACAAAGTGAAAATGTACCTTAACAGTCAGGCAACAAAACTATGCAGCACATGTCACTGAGAACAGTTCAGTGAACTAAAATGTCAACATCTACAGATCAAGTGAGAGCTGACAACTGTAACTCACAATCCTAGCTTGGGCAGAGGTGTGCTCGGTGTCTTTCTCTGTCTGCAGTGCAGTGAGCTGCTCCTCCAGCCGGCCTGCCCTCTCCTGGCCCTGCTGCTGCAGACTGACCCTCTCCACACTCCACTCTGCCTGCTGGGGGTGACCACAGGGGGAAAGGACAGTCTCAGCATCACACATGCTTACATTACCGGTGTCCCTGGCTCCCATAGGATACATGGAAAAGTCTAAATCAGTCTAAAGAAGAGGTTCAACTGCATTTGCTCCAGCCTCAACTTCAACTTTATTTACAGCGGTGGTAGAGCATCTTTCACCGTAATCGGACAAATATTTACCAGTTTGTCCAGATGTGCTTGCTGGTCAGTGATCTGCTGCTCAGTGTTCTTGAGCCTCTCGTTGCTCTCCTGCACCTGCTGTTCCAGACCTGCTATCTATAAGACAGAGAGCAACATGGGGCTGCGTGTGAGAGCACAAGAAGAAAGACTGAAGAGAGCGCACAGGTCTCCCACCAGTGCCCGTTCTCTTACCTGCTCGTCCGTTCTCTCTCTGTAGTTCTTGGAAGAGTCGTCTTTGTGTCGTAGCAGGTTCTGTAGTTCAGTTACATTGTGGTTGATTCTGGATATCTGGGAGGTTAGCGATACAATATGCTTACCAGATGTGTTCATACAATGGTTCATTTGTTGCTGTTAAGCAATGGAGCATCTAAGCCAGTTGCATGTGATGAAGTATATCATTGTGATGAAGAGGTAGATGGCGGTTAACCTGAGTCTCCAGGGGAGCTAACCGTGTCCGCATGGTTGGTGCGTGCCTGCAGCAGCTCCACTCTCGTGTCCTCCAGCGTCTGCTCCAGAGTGGACTTCTACACATTAACACACAGGGGGGGGAAACTAGGATTGCTCAACACTTGAACTGACCATCTGCACTGACTCTCTGCACCTTAGCACACACCCATATGCACAAACACATACACACCACAACTGCTGCTATTGGACTTTATTTATTATTGCTAAAAATATCTCCATATCCCCCTCTTCCCCGGCACACGTGTAAATATTATACTTTACATTTGTTTGAGTGCCTTCCTTCTGCTAAATGTTTATTCTATTGTTACTCCATTAACCCTTAACACTCGTACCTGTATACAGGTTGAAAATGGCAGATCAGGACACTGATAAGCGCCTAAATTGGAAGGAAGTGGCTGAACAGTAACATGCTATACATGACGTCAGAGCTCAGGCTCTGTGCTTCACAGCGCTGTATGGGGTTTTGACTGACCGCATGGGACCAGTAGTTGCCTCCATCCCTCACGCTAATAGGGCAACTGGAAGAAATTGGCCACAGAACACACACCTGAATGCACTCCCGATTCCTTTCTATGCGCACCAGAATGACTATCTGTTTCTCTGAATTGCCTTGTGAAAGCCAAACTTTAAGTTCATATTTTATAACTTTGCTAGTCATGCTGGCAATAGAACAACCTTTCAAATGATGCCCACCTGACAAAGAATACAATTTGTAATGGACCGTTTTGGGATTTCGTAAACAACAGTAATTGTGTGAGGCGGGGCTGCAGGGCTGTGTTCCAAATAAAACAACTACAAGTGTGTTCGCTCTAGTTCCTCAACACCACAGCTAGGAGAGCTCTAAAACACCTACTCTTCTTTGAGTCATCAAAGTACATTGAAATGACTTAGGAGACTTTGAAGAGGTGTGTGGCCACTTTGGAGACACCAGTTTGTCCTCTCACTCAAACCTTTGTCCTTATTTTGTCTTATGTTGCACCTACCCCACATTTTTTCAGGAACATTCTTATGTTACTGAATTCAACCAGAATATTTTCAGATTTTCTGATAAACAAATGTGGCAAAAAGTACAGTAAATGTAAAATTCACATAAAATCAACAGTGCTATGTGTTGTGTCAGGTGAACTGCTGTGTCCTGAACTTTGGTCTAATAATTTCACCATAATCTTCTGTTTTCTTTCAATTGCTACTGTGCTTATGCATATGCATTTCATATTTCTTCTGTAAGAAACATTTCAATTTAGCCCTATCAATAGGCCAAGGGTTAAGCTTCTATTTGTATTCATTATTTGTTTGATTCTTATGGTTGTCGTAATGTTGAAAGGTGAACCTGCAAGTAAGCATTTCATTGTACTGTGTACACCATGTGTTTCTGTCCACATGACAAATAAACTTGACTTGAAATGAATCACCATTCAAGTCAAATTTTATTCGTCACCTGCTTCGTAAACAACAGATGTGGACTAACAGTGAAATGCTTACTTACGGTTTTCTATGGTCTTTTCCTTATACCAATTCCACAGGAGTCCCTGTGTCTTTAGGATTAGCTGACTGTTGTAGTTACCTCTTTGAGCAGCTCCTGGAGGAGCTCGTCTTCACTCAGGTTGCCCTGCAGACATCTATCCAGAGAAGAGACCTTCTCCTGCAGGTCCAGCAGCACACGCTCCTTGTCCTCATCAGTCACTGCCGCCTGGGGACCACAACAGGGAGAGAGAGGGATGGGTAATTATAGAGCATAGTGGGTGAGGAGGAGGGGTTAGATATGGGCTATTCCATGGTAACGGAAATACCCTCACACTCCCGATTTTTCACTTTAAAATGTATGCCAAACAAAAACATTTACTGGAAAAACTGTGTAGATTTGGAAAGCAGAAATCTGGAATTGCCCATATAAGGAGTTCCATGGTGGCCTGGTCTTACCTTGTGTTGCTGCAGCTTCAGGGCATTGTAATCAGTTTGTAAGGTATGGAGAGACTTCTCTACAGCTGCTTCGGCGCTCCGCGACTGAGAACACACACACATAGATTGCTACATTGTGAAACATTTTATAAACTGTTAGCATCACATGTATCTAACTGTATTCATATTCTGTCATTACAGATATGTACCATTTCAGTGAAAGGATTTTTCAAGGAAGAATCTATGGGTTAGAGGGCTAACCTTCTGAAAGTCCTCAGACACCTGTTGGATGACTTTCTGCAGGTTCTGGCCTCTGCCCTCCAGCTCAGCGATCTTCTTCTCTGCCTCCTCCTTGACCATCAGCAGCTCCTCTCTTAAATGAGACCACACACCCACAGCCCTGTACTGTTAGACAACCAAATCCTCAGGCAACCCAGAAGAAAACAGGCAAACTTCCAATATATTCGCACACAAACTCTCCCTTATACAATTTGTGTTTTTTTAAGAGGTTAGGGGAGCAAGATCTTCATGGCAATCACTGTGTCCTGTCCTAACCGTTCGATCTCCAGCTCGGTGTTGAGCCTGCAACTTTCCTGATGCGCCTCTCCCAGAGCCCGCAGCTTCTCCTGGGCTTCGGCCAAACCCCTCTTGGCCGTCTGCAGCTCGGTCTCCTTCTGCTGGAACTCTCGCTCCCGCTGGCCCAGCTGCTCCTCCTTCCTCAGTAACTACCAGAACGAAACAGGAGACACCACAGAAAGGACATCACTAAAACAAATGTTTAACTACCATTATTGTCTAGGGTAACAAACACTTTTGATCCCACCAAAGTGGTGTTTAACCAAGGTGGATCGCTACTGACACAGCTACAGCTTAGATCAGAATAGACAGAAAGATAAAGCATAAAACTACAATATGTTTTGAATTGCCTCCTACATGCCACGTGGTGGGTTAGAGTTAGACAGTGGGACCTTGTTGTCCGTAGTGCGTACCATGTGTTTGACTTTGGCGAGCTCCTGCTGCTGGAAGCCGTCCAGCTCATCCAGGTCATCCCTCTTCTGGAACAGAGTAAGGCTCTGCTCCATCATCTCATCTAGCCGCACAGACAGAGATGCCTTCTCCTGAGGGGCCCCAGACAGAAGAGATCTCTCATCTACAAAGGCAATGACTGACTGGCTGAATGAGAACCTAGAATATTATTTAGATGTTAGCGTACCTGCTCCAGCTTAGACATCCTTTCCATCCATTCCTACAGACAAAGACAGGAATTAATCTAACTATAAACACACACAAACTTATGCCTCGTGGTGCAAAGGATATGATGCTCACCTGATCTTTCTTGTCCAGGGCCAAAGCCATGCCTTCAGCCATTTTGGCTCTATTGGTCTGGTGAGTCTCATTCTGGTCCTGCAGTTTCCTCATGGAGGCTGCATAGTGTGAGAGTGAGAGTGAGAGAGAGAGAGAGAGAGAGAGAGAATGAGCAATACAACTGGCTAGCCAAAGATTTCTCAATTGAAACAGTAGGTTGTAGATTTGTCAGTGGTTATTAGCTGCTAGCTTTGAAAGGGTGAGAGTAATATTAACCATAGGATGTGTCCGGTAAGCCAAGCTAGGTGTTTCCCAGAAGCAGGCAAGCAGCGCATCTAAGCATGGCCAACACAGATATCCCAAATTGACTTATTTGTATAGTTTTATTGGCTACGTTAGTACATTGGTGTTTGTTATAACATTGAATAGTACAAAAAAGGGGAAGTAATAGACATTTACATTCTGATAAAACTTCCACTGTTTTATATTGTCTCACATAATTGTCATAGCAGAAATACTTACCTACTTCCAAACAGTGCCACAAACATTTAAAAACAACTATATGTCAACAAGCATGTAAGTCCCTTGTTTCAACAATATATATTTTTTTTAATATGGAAACCTATAGAAGTGACAGCATACGATTCTGAACCCCTCCTTGATCGATTAATGGTGCTTTGGGTGACCATTACCACAGCCAGCAGACAAACAAATGAGAGAAAGAGAGAACGCAAAATAAGAGGAGATTGGAGAATAAAGGTACGTACAATCCTGATGTTTTTCTAATGCAATTTCAAGCTTGTCCTTGGTCTTCTGCATAAGTCGGAGCTGCTCAGCGTAGTCTAGAGGCAGGAGGTGGGGTGATGGAATACCAACAGCACATAACACAAACACACAGGAAAGGCGGACAGGTGGATGAGGGTAAAAGCCATGGGGAGGAGGAGGAAGAAAGTAAAAACATGATTGAGGAAAAAAATGGAAGGGAAAAAAAAACAATGATTTCCTTAGATGAGAAAACCATCCTGGTTAAGAGGCTGCGTGAAGATGTGCAACCTTTAACCTTTTCTAAGGGGTCACACACACACCACCTCTAAGGGAGGAGTAGCTATCACACTAACCTAAAAGGTAGACTAAAAGCTATGGCATTTGCTCTTAATGTTCACCAGATGGGAATGTGGTAAAGAATAAAGAAACATTGTAAAAGATACCATATCATACCATTTGTGTGGGGCGGTGTTAAGAACAAAAGCCATGAGGTCGAGACTTGAAGCCAGACACCCGTTGGTTATGTAACCTTTCACCTGAGTGTACTGCTCTTGGTAAAAGCTGTCTCTAAGCACACTAGACACAGACCTAGAATCAACTTACCCACCACCAAACCTAACCTTAATTATTGTTGGGGTAAATGCAAAACTAACCTTAGATGAGTGTCTAGGCCTAGGTGCAACCACCTCATCCTACTCTGATTAAACTAGTTCCATACAGACATGTCTTACCTGATAGTTTGGCCTCCAGCTTGCGAATCTGATCATTCCTTCTGAGGATCTGGGAAGAGAGGTCGTCCCTTGAGCTACTGCCATCAGAGGCCTGGAGGTCAACACAAACACACAGAATAGAGGGATCCTCATCAGCACAGCAGGTCACACTGGAGCTTCCATGGTTATGTAGCAGCAGGTACTAGAAACATATGTTGTGGATGTTGTAGAGTCTATGAAATATCCCACTGACAAGATATATCAAAATGATATTTCACATCAGAGGTACCCAACTCATGTCTAGGAGTGTGTTTAGGGCAATTCCATGGTAACAGGATTATGCTGAGACTCAATTACCCAATTACAATTAAAAAACAATTACTTCAAATTTAAACAAACCATGCAACTCTATGCACAAGGACTACTTTTAACAATTTCCAGTGAACATTTTACAAAATCACATTTCCTCGAAGAACAGTGCAGATGCAAACCGTCATTGTTACCAAACTTTGCATTTGCACTACTCTTCGATTAAATGTGTTTTTGTTACATTTTCTGTTGAAATTGCCCTTTACGTAAATTTGATGTCATCCTGATTTTACTTTACTACAAATTTGATGAGAGATAGCCTACCAGGTGATTTGATCTTATTGCCAGTCAATGACTTAAATAATTCAAAACAGTGCAAACTAGAAAGGAAAGACATCAGCCCCAAGACACTGGATCTGGCTAACACTGTAAGATCAGCCACTCCATTCATAGTGTCAACCGTAGGGTGGGGACTGACTAACACTTCTGATGCTTTTCCAATAACATCAACAAAATGCAGTATCTAATGATACTCTGAAAGTTATATCATGTCTAAAACAACAGTGCAATGTGGAGTAACACCCTCACATTGACTACTAATTAGCCTCAAAGATTTTAATGGAATTGTCAACATACAATATGTTAAGCTACCTTCTCCAAAAGAGAAAAGGAACATTGTGTGTGTTTGTTCTAGTGCCTACTTGTCATGTGTGGTCAAGTGAACAGAGCAGAGCAAATCTGACACCTGAGCAGGGCTTCATGTTACACAGGTTTGTGCCTTAAGACTCAAAGCATTAAAGGGATAGTTTGGGATTTTGGCAATTATTCTTTATGTATCTGCTTCCAGTATGAAGAAAGTTGAGTTTTTCTAGCTAATGCTAACTAATGTTAGCGCAATGACAAAGTCTACAGGAACAGCTAGCATGCTTGCTGTTTCCATAGACTTACAGTCATTGCGCTAACACTAGTTAGCAATTGCGCAAACGCTAGTTAGCAACTTCCTTCAAACTGCATGCAGAGACATAAAAATGATGTCCAAGACTTCATCTGACTCTGGGTAAGTAAAGAAAGGGCCTCATTGCCGAATCCTGAACTATCCCTTTAACCTGCTCTACGATGGGGAATATATCTGAATTCATGTCATCATTGACAAAAGAGTGGTGGCATCGTACTCTTACATTTACACACTTGACCATAGACCATGGAATCCACTGGCTTCTCCAGACACACCTAACAGGCTAGCTGACTCACAGACCCAAATCATAATCCAAAAGGCATTTAAAAAAAAAAAAATCTATTTCACCTTTATTGAACCAGGTAGGCTAGTTGAGAACAAGCTCTCATTTACAACTGCGACCTGGCCAAGATAAAGCACAGCGGTTTGACACATACAACAACACAGAGTTACACATGGAATAAACAAAACATACAGTCAATAATACAGTAGAAAAAGAAAACAAAAAAGTCTATATACAGTGAGTGTAAATGAGGTAAGATAAGGGAGGTAAGGTAATAAATAGGCCATGGTGGCGAAGTAATTACAATATGAGATTAAACACTGGGATGGTAGATGTGCAGAAGATGAATGTGCAAATAGAGATACTGGGGTGTAAAGGAGCAAGACAAATAAATAAATACAGTATGGGGACGAGGTAGTTGGATGGGCTATTTACAGATGGGCTATGTACAGGTGCTGTGATCTGTGAGCTGCTCTGACAGTCAGTTTTACGAGGGTATGTTTGGCAGCATGAGTGAAGGATGCTTTGTTGCGAAATAGGAAGACGATTTTAGATTTAATTTTGGATTGGAGACGCTTAATGTGAGCCTGGAAGGAGAGTTTACAGTCTTACCAGACACCTAGGTATTTGTAGTTGTCTACATATTCTAAGTCAGAACCGTCCAGAGTAGTGATGCTGGACGGGCAGGCAGGTGCGGGCAGTAATCGGTTGAAGAGCATGCATTTAGGTTTTACTTGCATTTAAGAGCAGTTGGAGGCCACGGAAGGAGAGTTGGCATTGAAGCTCGTCTGGAGGTTAGTTAACAGTGTCCAAAGAAGGGCCAGAAGTATACAGGATGGTGTCGTCTGCGTAGAGGTCGATCAGAGAATCACCGGCAGCAAGAGCAACATCATTGATGTATACAGAGAAGAGAGTCGGCCCGAGAATTAAACCCTGTGGCACCCCCATAGAGACTGCCAGAGGTCCGGACAACAGGCCCTCCGATTTGATACACTGAACTCTATCTGAGAAGTAGTTGGTGAACCAGGCTTGACAATCATTTGAGAAACCAAGGCTGTTGAGTCAATAAGAATGTGGTGATTGACAGAGTCGAAAAGCCTTGGCCAGTTCGATGAATACGGCTGCACAGTAATGTCTCTTATCGATGGTGGTTATGATATCATTTAGGACCTTGAGCGTGGCTGAGGTGCACCCATGACCAGCTCTGAAACCAGATTGCACAGCAGAGAAGGTACGGTGGGATTCAAAATGGTCGGTGATCTGTTTGTTAACTTGGCTTTCGAAGACCTTAGAGAGTCAGGGTAGGATAGATATAGGTCTGTAGCAATTTGGGTCTAGAGTGTCTCCCCTTTTGAAAAGGGGGATGACCGTGGCAGCTTTCCAATCTTTGGGGATCTCAGACGATACCTAAGAGACATTGAACAGGCTAGTAATAGGGGTTGCAACAATTTCAGCAGATTATTTTAGAAATAGAGGGTCCAGATTGTCTAGCCCTGCTGATTTGTAGGGGTCCAGATATTGCAGCTCTTTCAGAACATCAGCTAACTGGATTTGGGTGAAGGAGAAATGGGGAAGGCTTGGGCAAGTTGCTGCAGGGAGTGCAGGGCTGTTGACCAGGGTAGGGGTGGCCAGGTGGAAAGCATGGCCAGCCGTAGAAAAATGCTTATTGTAATTATCAATTATCGCAGATTTATCGGTGGTGACAGTGTTTCCAAGCCTCAGTGCAGTGGGCAGCTGGGAGGAGGTGCTCTTATTCTCCATGTACTTTACATTGTCCCAGAACTTTTTGGAGAGTGCTACAGGGTGCAAATTTCTGTTTGAAAAGGTAGCCTTTGCTTTCCTAACTGCCTGTGTATATTGGTTCCTAACTTCCCTGAAAGTTGCATGTCGCGGGGGCTATTCGATGCTAATGCAGTACGCCACAGGATGTTTTTGTGCTGGTCAAGGGCTGTCAGGTCTGGAGTGAACCCAGGGCTATATCTGTTCCTGGTTCTATCTTTTTTGAACGGGGCATGCTTATTTAAGATGGTGAGGAAAGCACTTTTAAAGAATAATCAGGCATCCTCTACTGACAGAATGAGGTCAATATCCTTCCAGGATACCCAGACCAGTTTGATTAGAAAGGCCTGCTCGCTGAAGTGTTTTAGGGAGCGTTTGACAGTGATGAGGGGTGGTCGTTTGACCGCGGACCTGCTGGACGCCAGCAATGAGGCAGTGATCGCTGAGATCCTGGTTGAAGACAGCAGAGGTGTATTTGGAGGGCAGGTTGGTTAGGATGATATCTATGAGGGTGCCCGTGTTTAGGATTTGGGGTTGTACCTGGTAGGTTTATTGATAATTTGTGTGAGATTGAGAGCATCAATCTTAGATTGTAGGATGGCCGGGGTGTTAAGCATGTCGCAGTTTAGGTCACCTAACAGCACGAGCTCTGAAGATATATGGGGGGCAATCAGTTCGCATATGGTGTCCAGGGCACAGCTGGGGGCAGAGGGTGGCCTATAGCAAGCGGCAATGGTAAGAGACTTGTTTCTGGAGAGGTGGATTTTTAAAAGTAGAAGCTCAAATTGTTTGGGCACAGACCTGGATAGTAGGACAGAACTCTGCAGGCTAACTCCACCCCCTTTGGCAGTTCTATCTTGTCGGAAAATGTTATAGTTATGGATGGAAATTTCAGGGTTTTTGGTGGTCTTCCTAAGCCAGGATTCAGACACAGCTAGGACATCCAGATTGGCAGAGTGTGCTAGGGCAGGGAATAAAACAAATTTAGGGGGCTTCTAAATGATAACATGCATGAAACCAAGGCTTTTACGGTTACAGAAGTCAACAAATGAGAGCGCCTGTGGAATGGGAGTGGAGCTAGGCACTGCAGGGCCTGGATTAAGCACATCACCAGAGGAACAGAGGAAGAGTAGGATAAGGGTACGGCTAAAGGCTAACAGAACTGGTCCTCTAGTACATTCAGAACAGAGAGTAAAAGGAGCAGATTTCTGGGCACGGCAATGTCGACTCGTATACAAAAAGACAATTACACCAAACTTCAAAATGCAGCAAATCGCTTCACTGCTCTCTCCCTGGCTCTGCATACTGTAAGTCTTGTACATTAGGACTACTTTCTTGCTGATATTCATAAAGCCAATAGTAGATATCCATCTCAAAGTGTGAATGCAGCACTGTTGACATCACGGTGCAGCGGCGTTCTTGATGTAAATGGTAGTGAATTACATCACCATGACAGTCCCTGGGGCTCTTATCTGGCCACAGAGGGAAACACTAATGGAGGGCCTGGGCCATTACTGTCAGATAGGCTTTCTCAGTGTTTTGAGAGATTCTGTGGCAACCTATCATGTTATAGATCAGTTATGTTGAATTGAAAGAGTGTAAAGAATATAAATTACCTTTGTTTGCATTCCATATGAGCAAAACTTAAGCCTATTCAAATTAGAGGCCATAAGCCATATTGTCTTCCTTGTAGAATAGCCTGGGTAACCTTGTTTCGTGTCATACGACCAACTACTCTTACTGGGTTCAAAAGATGATTGGCATGGACTGTGTGACAGTGAGGTAACAATGCTGGTACTTACAAAATCATCCCCGGAGTCTGCCCCCACTGACGTAATGGACTCTTTGCTGCAGGAGCGAGGCATGCGGACTCCGGTCCGGGGAGCTGTGGCAGCCTCCTCAGCAATCTTCTTTTTCAATTTGGCAAACATCTCCACCTTGCCTTAGTGTTTCTTTACCCAAGTGTACTGCCTGCTACTAGTTCTCTCCCCCAAAAGATCCACAATGCAAGTCCTGTCACTCAGGCTGTGGTCGTTCAGGGTCCCAGAACAGCTGTATTCCAGTGTAGCCTCTTCTCACAGGCAGGGGAACTGTCATTGTCATTCCTCTTTCAATCTGAAATAGACAACAGAGAGTGAGTCATGGCAATCAGCACGAAAACTATTAGAGATGCAGAATGAGGATATGGTACTGTATGTAGTCGTTTTGGCCTTATGATTTGTCATGTCACCAGATCAGTTGACATATAGGTGACAGCAGGTTTAGCTAGCAGGTTTGCTAAGACATACATATGAAGAGGCTAATGATATTTCAGCTGGATGACAAGACGATGTAAATTAGCTAGCTCGCTACTCAGTATTGGAAATGATAGCTGCTCGTTGTTAGCTAGCTTTCGTTAGCAGTTTACGAATAATTCGTTACCATTCTGTAATATGCCCAACATTTCGAGATTTAAGAAGTCCGTCTGTCCCAGATAACTGTTCACGGCGGTTTGACCGTGAATTCCAGGAAAATACAGATGATTTCAACAAATGATGGATATCAGCTAGCTACCGAGCTAGTTATTGTTAGCCTAGCTAGCGAACTTGGCCAGCTGATCAAGTGAATCTCTTACCGTATGAACTCCGACAAAGTGACACATTCCTAGAGAAGCCCATTGCGTTTAACGTATTCTCTGCGACGAATAACAACTATACCGTTTCCCAATATAATACATCTACAAATATACTGCTTTACGACAAATGTGTTACTATGTCTGGACTGTATATTAGACTAGCTCGCTTACATCAACACGTAATATGCCAGTACACTGCGTCCGTGTTCATTGGACAAATCTAAAAGGGTGTGGAAAGGGATTCGCTCTACCTCATGTCGGTCAACAAAAACAGTATGCTGGAGGTCATAAAATGCATTGATTGTCCACAAATGTTTGTGGACACCTCTTCAAATTAGTGGATTCAGCCATTTCAGCCACACCAGTTGCTGACAGGTGTATACAATTGAGCACACAACCATGCAATCTCCATAGACAAAACATTGGAGTAGGATGGCCCGTATTGAAGAGCTCAGTGACTTTCAAGGTGGTACCATCATAGGATGCCACCTTTCCAACAAGTCAGTTCGTCAGATTTCTGCCGTGGTAGAGCTGCCCTGGTGAAGTCTACGTGCTGTTATTGTGAAGTGTAAACCTCTAGGGGCAACAACGGCACAGCCGCGAAGTGGTAGGTCACACAAGCTCACAGAACGGGTCCGGCAAGTACTGAAGCTTGTAGCACATAAAAATTGTCTGTATTTAAACCAAATACATTTAGACTTTTACTCAAGTATAAATTTACTGGGTGACTTTTACTTTTACTTGAGTCATTTTCTATTAAGGTATCTTTACTTTTACTTAAGTATGACAATTGGGTACTTTTCCATCACTGGGATGAATTGGAACGCCGACTGCGAGCCAGGCCTAATCGCCCAACATCAGTGCCCGACCTCACTAATGCTCTTGTGGCTGAATGGAAGCAAGTCCCCGTAGCAATGTTCCAACATCTAGTGGAAAGCCTTACCAGAAGAGTGGAGGCTATTATAGCAGAAAAGGGGGGGGACCAACTCCATATTAATGACCATGGGTTTGGAATGAGATGTTCGACGAGCACTTTTGGCCATGTAGTGTATTTCCTCGTTACTGATTAACAGTAATAGCAGAATCTCTCATTTTGATCATTTCCATATTAACTAGCAACATCCTGTATCACAGTCAGTTCACACAAATAACCACAGCTAGGCTTACTGCTCTCATAGGCCTGCCCATCTTTAGATCAGTGGTCTTCATCTTAAGATGTGCTTCCCTCAATTATCAGGCTTATAGCTTTATTATAATACTACATTACAAGAGAACTAAGTGCATGAATAAATTGTCATTAAACATATTTCTGAACAAAAATAATACTGCTCATATGTGCTGTTTCTGATTTGAGTGCTTTATATATATCTACACGATAAACAAAATTCAATAAATAGAAATTACAAAAATAAAATCAAACATCTGAGAAACAACATCTTCTATAGGTCTAATAGGTTGCAAATAGACCCATGTCAAACTGAAACAAGTCAAACTGAAACAAGCTGAAACAAATCAAACTGTAACTGACTTCTTCCTGCCAAGTGGCTAAAAGAAGTGATCCTGTTTCACTTCATGTATTCTTTTTGTGAACTACCATAATAAATGTAATCTAACATGCCATGCGTTAGATAAAAACATAAAATATTGACACTGCTATCACCTAAAACGTGGTGGCATTACTTGATATAGTACTTCTGTGTCAATGCATATGTGTTGGCACAGAGCTACAGCAGACACAAAAACATGCAGTACGTATATAATGTACACACTATAATAAAATAGGAATTACAAAATCAGTGGTGTCACTTCAACACAAGTTGTTGTCGCTCCTTTGTATGTGATGCATTACAAATGGGGTGGTTGATAACAGTGCGGTGGAAGCTGATGATCGTTAGTGCAGTGTTTACAGGAAATATGGTGTCGTTGTTCTGGGTGGAATGACTCTCTCTGAGTCGGGCCGCCCGGAACAGCTTGGGCTCCCTTGTATTGGCGTCTTTGAAGACCATGATGGAAGCAATGTTCCCGCAGCGATAGCAGTAGTTAGGAGCCGACCAGACTGTGACCAGCTTCTCATCAAACATGAACTTGTAACCCTCATGTACTAACTGGTGTGCCCGACAGATCAACTTCAAGTTGTTGATGTGAGCAAACTGGGATATATAATGAAAAAAGAAAGAGTGAGATAAATGTTAATGTGAGAAAAAAAATAAACATTACTATTACCATTTCATATACAGTACCAGTCAAAAGTTTGAACACACCTACTCATTCAAGGGTTTTTATTAATTTGTACTATTTTCTACATTGTATAATAATAGTGAAGACATCAAAACTATGAAATAACACATATGGAATCATGTAGTAACCATATTCTTCAAAGTAGCCACCCTTTGCCTTGATGACAGCTTTGCACACTCTTGGCATTCTCTCAACAAGCTTTCATGAGGTAGTCACCTGGAATGCATTTCAATTAACAGGTGTGCCTTGTTAAAATAATTTGTGGAATTTCTTTCCTTCTTAATGTGTTTGAGCCAATCCGTTGTGTAGTGACAAGGTAGGGGTGGTATACAGAAAGATAGCCCTATTTGGTAAAATAGCTCAAATAAGCAAAGAGAAATGACAGTCCATCATTACTTTAAGACATGAATGTGTCAATCCAGAAAATGTTAAGAACTTTGAAAGTTTCTTCAAGTGCAGTCGCATAAACCATCAAGCGCTATGATGAAACTGGCTATAATGAGGACCGTCACAGGAAAGGAAGACCCAGAGTTACCTCTGCTGCAGAGGATAAGTTCATTAGAGTTAACTGCACCTCTATCTGCAGCCCAAATAAATGCTTCACAGGGTTCAAGTAACAGACACATTTCAACATCAGCTGTTCAGAGGAGACCGCATGAATCAGGCCTACATGGTTGAATTGCTGCAAAGAAACCACTACTAAAGGACACCAATAATAAAAAGAGACTTGCTTGGGCCAAGAAACATGAGCAATGGACATTAGACCGGTGGAAATATGTCCTTTGGTCTGATGAGTCCCAATTTGAGATTTTTGGTTCCAACCGCCATGGCTTTGTGAGACGCAGGTAAAGGGATGATCTCAGCATGTGTGGTTCCCACCGTGAAGCATGGAGGAGGAGGTGTGATGGTGTGGGGGTGCTTTGCTGGTGACACTGTCAGTGATTTATTTAGAATTCAAGGCACACTTAACTAGCATGGCTACCACAGCATTCTGCAGAGGTTCGCCATCCCATCTGGTTTGCGCTTAGTGGGACTATCATTTGTTTTTCAACAGGACAATGACCCAACACACCTCCAGGCTGTGTAAGGGCTATTTGACCAAGAAGGAGAGTGATGGAGTGTTGCATCAGATGTTCTGACCTCCACAATCACCCGACCTCAACCCAATTGAGATGGTTTGGGATGAGTTGGACCGCAGAGTGGAAAAGCAGCCAACAAGTGCTCAGCATATGTGGGAACTCCTTCAAGACTGTTGGAAAAAAATTCCAGATGAAGCTAGTAGTAAAAATAAAGAAAAACCTTTGAATGAGTAGGTGTGTCCAAACTTTTGACTGGTACTGTATGTCTATTACCGTGTGAAACTGACAATGTACTCACCTCATTGGTGACCTTTGCACCAAACAGCCACCCAGCTCCCCTGGGGCTGATGGCCCAGGTGTCCACATCCTCGGGGTCTGACCACACAAGGTCACAGAATGCTCCCTTGTGGGGGATCTCCTGGTTACGCTCAATGGTTCTGATCTGGTCCAGGGTCTTTATGTCCGGGGAGAGGCCCCCATGAACACACAGAATCTGCTCATCCATCAGCTGGCACAAGAAAACAACCAAAGCACAGCATTAGAATGCTGAGTAACTGTGACAGTAGAAAATATCTTCATGTTGGCTTGATATGCTAAAATTGTGCCATGGGGGCTGTTACTGCAGGAAATCAGAAATACAAAGCAATAGAGTTATACTCACCGCTGCAACTGTTAACATATCAAACACTTTGGTACAGTAGCGCCAGGCATTTGCATTTCCATATTTGGTTTGGCATTCATCTGAAAGGCAACATAGACCAGGAACATCCCATTTACAACCAGAGCACCTGGAGTCAAGGGTTTGCATTGTACATCAATTACTAATGTGTTAATACAACATTTGGTTGGGTTGGATATGGTGAATTAATTAGGAAGAAATTCTCACCATAAAATCCATACACTTGGGTTATCTGCCTGCTTTCATGGTTTCCTCTTAAAAGTGTGATGCGGTCAGGCCATTTGGCTTTTAACACCAGCAGGTATGTGAGCGTCTCCAAGCTGTAATATCCCCGGTCAACAAAATCACCCTGCAGAGGACCAAATACACATAATCCTGATGGGTACATTATTGATGGACGTTGTAAACCATATGAAAAACAAGGCAACCGTCTGGCTCAGACGGTTGCCTTGATAGAGCATGGCGCTTGCAACACCAGGGTTTGTGTGTTCGATTCCCAAAAGTACACTCACTACTGTAAGTGACTAAAATGTAACAGCAAACATGTTGTCCCCCACGAATGATGCAGCTTGTGACTAACACATTTCAGTTAATTACTATAGCTTGGGCTGATTAGTTATTTTGTAAAGGCCGGATCTTTATGGCAAGACGCATCATTCACCCACATTCTGTCAAAATTGGTCCAGCTGTCTGAGATATTGCGTGTGATTTAAAGCCAATTTATGCTTGATCCCAAAATATGGTCTGAGGCGACGTGTGACACAATTGCGGAGCCTCCAGAGGCATGCAGAAGCAAAAATGAGTTTCGTACTGTATCGCCATGCGCCTCTAAAATGTTGTAACAATGCGGAGTGCTCTGAATAGCTCCGCATTGACATGATTGGTTGACCGTAGGTGAGGTCCTGTCCTTCGGGTCACAGCACATTCAGGTGTGGAAGGGAATTAAATTGTAGACCAGTTAGACAAAAAGAGCTTTGAAAAGAGATATAATTTATATTAATGTTCCACTGGGTAAAGTTGAGGCCAAATGTAGGATCAGAGCCATTTTGATAGATGTGTGGCAGAAAAGATGGGACTCTGAGCCCAAGGGCCGGCATTTATATGCCCTCCAAAGAAGGTTGGTGGATCAAGATTCAAAGGTCAGATTAGGAAGGAAGAAGTGGTGTTTGCTCGATTGCGCTTAGGACATTGCACATTGAACTCGCCATTACATCTAGTTGGCAAGCATGTGAATGGTTTGTGTCTGGAGTGTATGGTCGTTTAAACCGTGGAGCATGTGTTGTTATATTGTTGTAAGTGTGTTGAAAAGAGGGACATTTTGAAGTGTTGGGTCATTGAGGTTCGACAGGTTTGGTTGGGTTGGAAGGGATTTGGGGGATGTATATTAGAAGTTAGTAGGGCTCTTTTTTATTTTTTCAGAAGTACTGAATTAGGTAGGAGGATTTAGAAATGTTGTAAACCGCGATTGACCACACACTAAAGCACAGTAGGGCTGGCATGCACCTTTCACATTTGTTTGTGGACTGCCATTATATCATAGAAAAAGAAGACAACTTCCTTCACAACAGCTCTGCACTGCTTCGAAAAGCACAAGAAGTATGAATGCTCTGACTTCTGCAGAGGTTGTATCACGTAAATGCTGCACGGCCAATGCAGACGTCAAATTGTCCATGTAGCGCCTTTAACTTATGAACGGACAGACAGAGACCGATCCAGTCCCCTCCCCGATTTCATCGTGGGGGACAACAATAACATAAATGGGAGTGGACGAGGGGATAATAGTTGAGTTTATACCCACCATGAAAATATAGTTTGTGTCTGGGACCTGTCCTCCGGTTCTGAAGAGTTCACACAGATCATAAAACTGATTGAATGAAGAAGAAACAACCAAGTTAACTTCAGAATTACTGGAAATTAAAGAATGGAAAGAAATAGAATATAAGAAAACAAAATATTTAGCAATGATGCTGTATGGCTGTGAGGGTCAATGAAGTAGCCTACCTGCCCATGTATATCCCCACACACTGTCACTGGGGTGGACACAGGTTGGACATTGGATTCCTCTAGCAATAGGTCACATACATAGTCACATAACCTCTGAGGAAAAAAACACACACCCTTAGAATAAGGAGGAGTCTGATGTGATGTGTGATGCAATGCCCAAGCAATGATTTAATGAATGAATGTCATAATAGCAACATCCATAAACTTGTGACAACTAAGCTCCTGAGTGTCGCAGTGGTCTAAGGCACTGCATCTCAGTGCTAGAGGAGTCACTACAGACAGTTCGATTCCAGACTGTATCCAGACAACGGCTGTGATTGGGAGTCCCATAGGGCAGTGCACAATTAGCCCAGCTTCGTTAGGGTTTGGCAGAGATAGGCCGTCATTGTATATTGGAATTTGTTCTTAACTTACTTGCCTAGTTAAATAAAATCAAATAAATAAAAGCTACTGTAAGTGGAACATTTTATATCATACCAATAATTTTGTCAAGCATGATGATGGCATCATTCAAATTCTTGGTTATAATGGCGTCACAGTCTGTATGTGTGATTGTAGGTCAGTTTAGATAGTCTATGATTTAGAAGTGAAAGCTATTTTGCCATTGTTTAGGTCTGATAAGTAGGCTACTTACTATACGTGCTCCTCATCTGTCTTATTTCAGTGATCGCCATTGCGATGGCAGTGATTCTCACCTTGAGGTCGTTTTCAGGTAAATATTTACACTGCTTGGCAATCTCCTTGTATTTATCCAGGTCCAGTGGCGCCATTGTATTAGCTGTTCGCTAAAATGTTTCTAGCCTACTTAGCCTACATGTTTGGTTCCGTCTAGCGGATTTACTGAATAGTTTGCTTTGTGCTGCCATCTGCTGTGTGGGTTATGCACTACTTAGGCCTTAGATTGTATAGGCCCCAGATCCCCGGACAATGTATATTGTGGGCTCTTTAAGGATTGTCTAATCATATAATCAAATGATTAATTATTGAGTGTAACAGCTCTGTTTCTTTGATCTTGATCTTGTTAGGCAGCTCATGTCACTGCTGATGAATGACTGTAGACGACAGGTGTTTAGGCCTATAGCCACATAGTGGCGCTCGCACACTGTAGAAACAATGGGTGATTAGGCTACAGCGCGCACATATCCTACAGCGTAGGCATAATACACATCCCCATCTTGTTTTCTCGACTCTAGGCCTACAGTCCTGGATAGCTTACTTGTTCATCATGTTGCTGCTTATAAGAGGTACATCGATTAAAGAGGGGCATATGTTATTTCATGAATGGCCAGTGCCCAATGTCCCATAATCGAATGGATGTAATGTTTAGTAATTTTAGATTATTTATATTTGTTTTAAAGTGTGTCAAATGGAAAAATCAAACATGTTTCTCATTGCACTCATCTCACGATTACGCATTGAACCAATCAAATGCCTTTGCGATGGGAAAACAATCGCACCTAACCATACCACGAGACCTCCCCACAATGCCCTCATTGGCTGAAGAGTATGACAATCCACAGCGTTTCCTTTCATTGCGCTGGGCTAGGTTGAACCGAAAGTGAGGTCAAGAAGCTGCGGGTAGTTCGGTTCGCAATCACTGGGCAGCAATTGCGAACAGCATAGGCTAGTCCATTCAGGGAAAGGTCTGAGACAGACCATTACTAAGGCTTTACATGGAGAGCTGAAATTGAATATGAGGTTAACGGCCTTAATGATGTACATATCCCCGGCTTTGCTATTTATTTTGTATATTGGATTTTCTGATGCTGCACCTCGCATCAACTCCTACAATGCGTCGCCTATCTCCAGGAAGCCTCGCTCAGCATCCGAGACCTTGGAGCAGCTATACACCACCTTGCCCAATCGTTTACCTGAGGAAAGGTTTGTGCTCGGCCTACTAACAGGGCTCACGCCGTCCCCCACAATTGTCTCCGCCAGAGCGACCAGCAAAACGAAACAGGTCTCCACGATTCCTGTCTCGCCAACCGCAACCACAATTCAGCCACCGACAACGGACCCTATAACCCCAAAGCCAAGCATAGAAATTATTTCAACCCCTAGACTACAAATAATGGCGTTGAGCTCCAGAACATCAAATTCAAGCAAAAGATCCACTGATGCGCAATCTGTTTTTCCTCCAGAAAAAACGCTGCAGACCATGGTCTCCATGGTTTCTCAGCGGACGACAAATGATGCGTGGTCTTCAGATAACATCGATGCATCGATTAACTCCGACAATAGTCAAGGTGAGCCTATGTTGGCGCTGTGATAAGAATAAAATATAAAATGTTCCAAGGCGCATCAATTGTCATGTTATATTGTGTTGTGTATAAAATACCCTCTGCCACACCTCCACAATGGATACACCTCATTAGACTGATAGCCTATATGGAATTTTACTCTCTGACCTTTAATCACCTCACACATGCACTTATGTTTGCAGAAATGTCCCTTTTCATGCAAAAAAAAATCATACATTAACATGTAACCAAAGGCACAACCAAAACGTCCGCAGTATGTATTTTGACGCAGAGCGCAGGCATGCGAAGAAACTGAGATTGTAGAAACAATAGATCGTGGACCTCAAACCATGGACGGCTTTCTCCTTGCAAAATGATCAGACATAACTAAATGATCCATATGAATTAGAATAATATTACTATAGGCTATGTTTGGCGCTCCCAGAGATGGTGGGGCCTTTATTAGGTAGGCTATGTATGTGACATGCATAAGTGTGTCAGATATTATGGTGATTGCATGGGAGGGGGGAGGGCGTTTATCCCTTGTTTTTATTCATCCATCCACACAGACTTCTCAATGTCTGCATATAATTGTCACCATGCTATGGTTTATTTTTCCCTCAAGAAGACCACACGTGTCCGTTTGGACAGTGGTTTGATCCCTGTGGCCTTTGTGTCTATTTAACAGCCTTAGAACGATGGGGGAAAGAGGAATGTTACCCCACATCCAATCAAAATGAGCAGACCGAGACATGAATGACCCAGGCATGTTCTAAACCTTAGCGGTTTATGTTGTCTCCCACCTCCCTCGTCTCTGGCCCCGCTGTTCTGCGGTTCAAGTACTGCATGACGATAAACGTTCCGACAGGCCCCTCCTATGTAGAGATTGGGGTGAGCAACACTTGAAAGTCTACACACCCCTTCCACAGTCTTCACATTTTACTGTCTTAAAATTGAATCTAAAAAGGGATTAAATGTGACCCCCCCCATAGATGTACATTTCCTTATCCGCATTTTCAAAAAGAAAGTTATATAAAAATGTCCTAATTACTAAGAAATACAGCTGTGAATCATTTTGAATAAGATTCTACCAACCTAGCACAACTCTTAGGGATTCTTTTTTTTTAAATCAGATTTAAATCAGGATGGAGATGTGACCATTCAGGAACACTCAAAACCTCTTGGAAATCCATTCTGGAATTGCCCCACTCTATCCTAGGGTTAGGTTAGGTCAGAAGACTGGGTGGATTTTCTTCAAACATTTGCTCCTTTCGTATTTATTTTGATCCTAACAAACTCCCCAGTCCTTTCCAGTGACAAGCCTACCCATAACATGATGCTGGCACCACAGTACTTAAATACAAAAGACATCAACAACATGGATTACAGGCAACATCCGCACTGAGCTAAAGGCTAGAGCTGACGCTTTCAAGGAGCGGGACACTAATCCGGACGCTTATAAGAATGCCCTCAGATGAACCATCAAACAGGCAAAGCATCAATACAGGACTTAGATTGAATCCTACTACACCGGCTCTGACACTCGTCAGATGTGACAGGGCTTGAAAAATACTACGGACTACAAAGGGAAACCCAGCCGCGAAATGCCCAGTGACGTGAGCCTACCAGACGAGCTAAATGCCTTTTATGCTCGCTTTGAGGCAAAAAACACTGAAGCATGCATGAGAACCAGCTGTTCTGGACGACTGTGTGATCACGCTCTCTGTAGCCCATGTGAGAAAGACCTTTAAACAGGTCAACATTCACAAAGCCGCGGGGCCAGACAGATTACCAGGACGTGTACTCAAAGCATGCCCTGACCAACTGGCAAGTGTCTTCACTGACATTTTCGACTTCTCCCTGACTGAGTCTGTAATACCTACATGTTCCAAACAGACAACCATAGTCCCTGTGCCCATTAAGCAAAGGACCCTGGAACTAATCACCTCCCTCTGCAACTGGATCCTGGACTTCCTGACGGGCCGCCCCCAGGTGGTAAGGGTAGGCAACAAAACATCTGGCGCGCTGATCCTCAACACTGGGGCTCCTCAGGGGTGCGTGCTCAGTCCCCTCCTGCACTCCCTGTTCACCCATCACTGCGTGGCCAAGCACGACTCAAACACCATCATTAAGTTTGCTGATGAAACAACAGTGGTAGGACTGATCACCGACAACGATGAGACAGCCTATAGGGAGATGGTCAAAGACTGCCAGGACAACAACCTCTCCCTCAATGTGAGCAACACAAAGGAGCTGATCATGGACTATAGGAAAAGGAGGGCCGAACAGGCCCCATTAACATTGACGGGGCTGAAGTGGAGCGGGTCGAGAGTTAAGTTCCTTGGTGTCCACATCACCAACAAACTATCATGGTCCACATTACCAACAAACTATCATGGTCCAAACACACCAAGACAGTTGTGAAGAGTGCACAACATATTTTCCCCCACAGCAGACTGACAAGATTTGGCATGGGTCCCCAGATCCTCAAAGTTCTACAGCTACACCATCGAGAGCATCCTGACCGGTTGCATCACCTGGTATGGCAACTGCTCGGCATCTGACTGTAAGGCGCTACAGAGAGTAGTGCGTACGGCCCAGTACATCACTGGGGCCAAGCTTCCTGACATCCAGGACCTACAGTTGAAGTTGGAAGTTTACATACACCTTAGCCAAATACATTTAAACTCAGTTTTTCACAACTCCTGACATTTTAATCCTAGTAAAAATTCCCTGTCTTAGGTCAGTTAGGATCACCACTTTATTTTTAGAATGTGAAATGTCAGAATTATAGTAGTTATTTACTTCAGCTTTTATTTATTTCATCACATTCCCAGTGGGTCGGAAGTTTACATACACTCAATTAGTATTTGGTAGCATTGCCTTTAAAGTGTTTAACTTGGGTCAAATGTTTCGGATAGCCTTCTACAAGCTTCCCACAATAAGTTGGGTGAATTTTGGCCCATTCCTCCTGACAGAGCTGGTGTAACTGAGTCAGGTTGTAGGCCTTCATGCTCGCACACACTTTTTCAGTTCTGCCCACAAATGTTCTATAGAATTGAGGTCAGGGCTTTGTGATGGCCACTCCAATACCTTGACTTTTGTTATTAAGCAATTTTGCCGCAATTTTGCCACAACTTTGGAAGTATGCTTGGGGTCATTGTCCATTTGGAAGACCGATTTGCGACCAAGCTTTAACTTCCTGACTGATGTCTTGTGATGTTGCTTCAATATATCCACATCATTTTCCTTCCTCATGATGCCATCTATTTTGTGAAGTGCACCAGTCCCTCCTGCAGCAAAGCACCCCCACAACATGATGCTGCCACCCCCGTGCTTCACGGTTGGGATGGTGTTCTTCGACTTGCAAGCCTCCCCATTTTTCCTCCAAACATAACGATGGTCATTAGGCCAAACAGTTCTATTTTTGTTTCATCAGACCAGAGGACAAAAAGTAAGATATTTTTCCCCATCTGCAGTTGCAAACCGTAGTCTGGCTTTTTTATGGCAGTTTTGGAGTAGTGGCTTCTTCCCTGCTGAGCGGCCTTTCAGGTTATGTCGACATAGGACTCGTTTTACTGTGGATAGAGATACTTTTGTACCTGTTTCCTCCAGCTTCTTCACAAGGTCCTTTGCTGTTGTTCTGGGATTGATTTGCACTTTTCGCACCAAAGTACGTTCATCTCTAGGAGACAGAACGTGTCTCCTTCCTGAGCGGTATGGTGGCTGCGTGGTCCCATGGTGTTTATTCGTACTATTGTTTGTACAGATGAACGTGGTACCTTCAGGTGTTTGGAAATTGCTCCCAATGACAAACCAGACTTGTGGAGGTCTACAGTTTTTTTCTCTAAAGTCTTGGTTGATTTCTTTTGATTTTCCCATGATGTCAAGCAAAGAGGCACTGAGTTTGAAGGTAGGCCTTGAAATACATCCACAGGTACACCTCCAATTGACTCAAATTATGTCAATTAGCCTATCAGAAGCTTCTAAAGCCATGACATAATTTTCTGGAATTTTCCAAGCTGTTAAAGGCTCAGTCAACAGTGTATGTAAACTTCTGACCCACTGGAATTGTGATACAGTGAATTATAAGTGAAATAATCTGTCTGTAAACAATTGTTGGAAAAATTACTTGTCATTCACAAAGTAGATGTCCTAACCGACATGCCAAAACTATAGTTTGTTAACAAGAAATTTGTGGAGTGGTTGAAAAACTATTTTTAATGACTCCAACCTAAGTGAATGTTAACCTCCGACTTCAACTGTATATACTAGGCGGTGTCAGAGGAAGGCCCAAAAAATGTAAATGACTCCAATCACCCAAGTCATAGACTGTTCTCTCCGCTACCACACGGCAAGCGGTACCGGAGCGCCAAGTCTAGGACCAAAAGGCTCCTTAACAGCTTCTAACCCCAAGCCATAAAACTGCTGAACAATTAATAAAATGGCCACCCGGACTATTTACATATTTACTTTGTTTTTACACTGCTGCTACTCGCTGTTTATTATCTATGCATAGTCACTTTACAAATTACCTTGACTAACCTGTACCCCGCACATTGACTCGGTACCGGTACCTCCTGTGTATAGCCTCGTTATTGTTATGTACATTTCTTGTTAGTTTTTTATTTGTTTTCTTATAATTATTTTTCACTTTAGTTTATTTAGTAAATATTTTCTTAACTCTATTTCTTGAACTGCATTGTTGGTTAAGGGCTTGTAAGTAAGCATTTCACGGAAAGGTCTACACCTGTTGTATTTGATTTGAACATTGCATTCACTCCACATTACTGGCCTGTATGAAAGTGAAAGGAAGGAAGCTTGTGTTAAAAAATCCCCTCCAAATCATCCATTCTGTTTGCAACAAGGCCGTTAAGTAAAGCTTACTACACGCTCTACGCAGACGCGAGATTCTGAGTGTTGCAATGCCTTTTGTCACAAAAGGGGCGGCCCCTTGTAATGGCTCCTTGTATTACGCTCCTTCTATTGTGAAATGGTAGAATCTGCTGTAGCCAACTAGCTAGCCATGTGCTTTTTTTCTCCATGACCAAAACATGATGACCTCATCGCTAGGGTGCAATGAGCCAAGTAAAGCCCCCCAGGCTAAACCCTCCCCGGGGAATGAACCCGGGACTGTAATAACGCCTCGTCCATTTGGACCGCTGCGCCCCTCGTAGGCCAGGACATATTTTTCTATTATAAATCGAACTATTTCACATGGAGATGTGGGATAAGGCTGGCTAGCTTGCTATGTTTTTAGCCAGGCTAACGCCAGCTAGCCAGGCTGCCAGCTAACTACTACCAAATGTTTGTACAACTAACCCAAGATAGACCACAGCCTGTTGTTTCCAAATTAATCATAATGGGCAGAAGAAGGAAGGAGGTGGGCAGAGCCAAGCACGAGCTAGCGAGATGGTATTGGCGTGTTCTAGCATGTACAGGGCCTTCAGAATACCCCTTGACTTATTCAACATTATGTTGTTACAGCCTGAATTCAAAATGGATTAAATGTTAATTTCTGTCATGCGTCTACATTTATATTTAAATGTGTCCACCATGTCCACATTGTGTCCATTCCCGCGCAATATTCAAATGATAGTATGCGTTCTACAATGGTGGAATAGGCAAAATATAATAATAACAAAACAGCTTATGGCAGTAGCTACCTACTGTAGCTAAGTAGCCAGCTAACCTCTGTAGCTAGCCAGCAAGCTAATAAGCAAGCAACGTCGCCCACTGTATGCGCTTTCAATAGCCTGATTTCACCCAGACTGAGGAGAAATCAGCACACTGACCACAGACCGATCTGAACACAATCCGACCACAAAGCGACTTTTGTCTTTTCAATGCGAGATTTGTATTCTGATAGCAGAAGTCTCATGTAAGTGTCAAGTGTAGACACGACCATTGGAACATTCTAGCATGTACAGTGCCTTCAGAAAGTATTCATACCCTTGAGTTATTCCACATTTGTTGTGTTACAGCCTGAATTCAAAATGTATCAAATATTTTTTCTCACCCATCTACACACAATCCCCCTTAATGACAAAGTGAAAACATGTTTTTAGACATTTTTGCAAATTTATTGAAAATGAAATACAGATATCTAATTTGCATAAGTTACAAAGTCGCTTGTGGTCTGATTGTGTTCAGAACTGTCTGACCACTTCAGGAGGTGGTCAGGGTGAACCACAGGAGGCTGATGAGGGGAGGACGGCTCATAATAATGGCCTGAACGGAGCAAATGGAATGGCATCAAACACATGGTTTCCAGGTATTTGATACCTTTCCACTTATTCCACTCCAGTCATTAACACAAGCACGCTCTCTCCAATTAAGGTGCCACCAACCTCCTGTGATTTGCACATTATTCTTTAAAAAAATTATCAAGCTATGTCAAGTTGGTTGCTGTTCATAGCTAGACAGTCATTTTCAAGTTGCCTCAGATTATCAAACCGATTTAAGTCAAAACTGTAACTAGGCCACTCAGGAACATTTTAATGTGGTTTTGGTAAGCATCTCCAGCAGTGAAGGCTGGTGGGAGGAGCTATAGGAGAACGGACTCATAGTAATGGCTGGAATGGAATAAATAGAACGGTATCAAACACATGGAAAACATGTTTGACTCGGTTCCATTAATTCCATTCCAGTCATTACAATGAGCCCGTCCTCTTATAGCTCCTCCCACCAGCTTCCACTGAACTGTAGTGTCTATTTTGCCTTGTGTTTTGGGTTATTGTCCTGCTGAAAGGTGAATTCATCTCCCAGTGTCTAGTGGAAAGTAGACTGAACCAGGTTTTCCTCTAGGATTTTGCCTGTGCTTAGCACCATTCGGTTTCTTTTTTATCCTGAAAAACTTCCCAGCCACCACTATGCTTGAAAATGAAGTGGTACTCAGTAATGTGTTGTATTGGATTTGCCCCAAACATAATACTTTGTATTCAGGACAAAAAGTGAATTGCTTTGCCACATTTTTTTGCAGTATTACTTTAGTGCCTTGTTGCAAACAGGATGCATGTTTTTGAATATTTTTTATTCTGTACAGGCTTCCTTTTCACTCTGCCAACTAGGTTGGTATTGCGGAGAACTACAATGGTGTTAATCCATCCTCAGTTTTCTCCTATCACAGCCATTCAATTTTAAAGTCACTATTTGCCTCATGGTGAAATCCCTGAGCAGTTTCCTACACTGTCAAACGCTGAAACTGAAACCTGAACTAAAGACCTTGGTTTAAAAGCTGACAGTGTTTTTATATACTTTTATTTTATTTTTAATCCTGCGGCTCTGTTAGGCTAAATTTCTGTGAGCGCTGCTATCTGTCCCGGGATCCTGCCAGATTCCGTATAGGGGGAGAGACGTGAAAGCCCGGCTCGGCGGTCTCAAATGGAGGCCACTATTGAACATTTCCAGCGTTGCAGGAGCTGCGTTTACTTTGCTTTGTTCCGGGTAAATGTGGACCACGCTGACTTTCGATGTAGCAACTGCTTGCTTGCGGAGGACTACAGGAGTGAAGTAGCTACTCTTAGCAAGCAAGTAGCAAACCTACATAAGCTACTGGGGAACCCACGCCCACCTACTTTTAGTTTTTCTTCCACCCCAGTAGCTGAATGCCGCTCTGGTCTGGTGGAAGTTTCGCCGCTGTGTCGGCTCTCCACAGCCGACTGGCCAGTGCTAGGCAGGGTTCCATCCCCGAAGGGGTCTCCCCCTTCCCTAGAGAATGGAGCTGATCTCGATCCAACCAACACGCCATGGAGGTACGTCACTCGCCGTGGAAGTCGAAGAAGGCGACCTCTGGCAACGGGGTCTCCATGGAGATGTTGAGCCCGGAACTGACACCAGAAAGACTTTGCCGCCCTGGATCCATAGGTTCCGGCGCCTTCGTCCTTGGTGGCTTCCCAATCAAGATCGGATCCAGAGATGTCTGCGTCCTCGGCTCTGTCTCCCTCTCCGGTGGCTTCTACCTCGGGTTCAGATCCTCAGAGCTCCCAGCCTCACCAGACCGTGAGGCTGCCTGAGAGACCGGCCCATTCAACATCACCAATTGTCATCATAGGCAGCTCTATGGTGAGAAACATCTCGGTCCCCAAGGCAAAAACCCTGTGCTACACAGGAGCACGAGTACAGGACATAACAAGGCTGCTTCCAACTGTTCTATCACAGATGCCAGGAGCTGACACTGTCGTAGTCCATGTGGGGTCAAACGACATCAGGAGGGCTAGCTCGGAACATTTAAAAATTGATTTAAAGAACTGATTTTAGCCTTAAAATACTCCAAAAAACTGCCAATAATTTCAGGTCCAGTACCATTGTTGGGCCGTGGGTGTGAAAGATTCTGCAGACTGCTGGCATTACACATCTGGCTAAAAGACTAATGGAGCTCTGCTGGAGTCACTTTTATTGATAACTTTGACACCTTCTGGAAACGGAAGATACTCTACAGGAATGACTGAGTCCATCCAAATCATCTTGGCTCCTGGACTCTGTCCACGCATTTCAAGGCTGCAATGAAACAATGACTGGTAAATGATCCAAGACCAGCTCAGTTAATCCCTACAATTGTGACAATGAGTCGTCATAATGCTGCATCAAATGTACATTATCTTAGGGGCATTGGCAAACACAATGTAAGTAATTTAATTTAGGTACCCCTAATTGCACCGAATACATCTGTTTATCCTACAGCTATTGTAAGCAGTAATCATGAGCCTATAAACCAGAGTTACACTGTTAGCACTGAGGCGCTGTGCAATAGTAGGAAGACCACTTTTATGCAGCACTTTTATGCAGCTCACCCTGCACTATCAGCTCCAATGTAAATAACATGAGTAAGTCTACCTCTAAACTTCCCAGTAAAGCATTAAAAACAATCAAGCAACCCAGAAAAGTTCTAAGAATAGGCCATATTAACATATGTAGCCCAAGAAACAAGGTCCATGAAGTATATCACTTGCTTGTAACAGATGACATTCATATATCTCTGAAACTCACTTAGATAATACCTTTGATACAGGGGTAGCAATACATGGTTATAACATCTACCCGAAAAGACAGAAATGCCAACGGAGGCGGTGTTGCGGTCTATATTCAGAACCACATTCCTGTAAAGCTTAGAGACAATCTAATGTTAAATACTGTTGGAAGTAATATGGCTACAGGTTCATCTGCCTCACCTAAAGCCCATTCTTGTGTGAAGTTGCTACAGACCACCAAGTGCTAAAAGTCAGTATCTGGATAATATGTGTGAAATGCTAGATAATGTATGTGATATCAACAGAGAAGTATACTTTCTGGGTGATTTTTAAATATCAAGCTGCCCTCTGAGGAACTAGTGCCTGCAACCTGGATCAGGTTGTCAGTCAACCTACCAGGGTAGTTACAAACAGCACAGGAATTAAATCATCAACATCTATTGATCACATCGCTGCAGATATTTGCTTTAAAGCAGTATCCAAATCCATAGGAGTAGTGTAGTGATCCCAATATAATAGCCATATCTAGGAAAACCAAAGTTCCAAAGGCTGGGCCTAATATAGTGTATAATGTAGTGATTCATATGTTGATGATGTAAAGAATATTTGCTGGTCTGTGGTGTGTAATGAGGAGCAACCAGACGCTGCACTTGACGCATTTATGAAACTACTTATTCCAGTTACTAATAAGCACACACCCATTAAGAAAATTACTGTAAAAACTGTTAAATCCCCTTCGATTGATGAAGAATTGAAAAGAGGGATGAGGCAAAAGGTCTGGCAGCCCAACTGATTGGCAAACGTACTGCAAATTTAAGAAATCATGTGTCTAAACTCAATAAAAAGAAAAAGAAACTACACTATGAAACAAAGATAAATTATATAAAGAAAGAACTCTTTGGGGCACCTTAAATGAAATTTTGGGAAAAAAGCCAACTCTGCTCCTTCATTCATTGAATCAGATGGCTCATTCATCACAAAGCCCACTGATCTTGCAAACTACTTTAATTACTTTTTCATTAGCAAGATAAGCAAACTTAGGGATGACGTGCCAGCAACAAATGCTGACACCACATCCAAGTATATCGGACCAAATTATGAAAGACAAGAATTGTACTTTTGAATTCCATAGTCAGTGTGAAAGAGGTGAAATGATTGTTGTCTATCAACAATGACAAGCCACCGGGGTCTGACAATCTGGATGGAAATTTGCTGAGCATAATACCAGATGATATTGCCACTCCTATTTGCCACATCTTCAATTTAAGCCTACTAGAGAGCGTGTGCCCTCAGGCCTGGAGGGAAGGTCAAGTCATTCCACTACCCAAGAATAGCCCCTTTACTGGCTCAAATAGCCGACCAATCAGCCTGTTACCAACTCTTAGTAAACTTCTGGAAAAAATTGTGTTTGACCAGATACAATGCTATTTTACAGTAAACAAATTGACAACAGAATTTCAGCATGCTTATAGGGAAGGACACTCAGCAAGCACAGCACTTACACAAATGACTGATTTGGTTGAGAGAAATTGATGATAAAATGATTGTGGGTGCTGTCTTGTTAGACTTCAGTGACGCTTTTGACATTATAGATCATAGTCTGCTGCTGGAAAAACTTCTGTGTTATGGCTTTACACCCCCCTGCTATAATGGATAGTGGATAAAGAGTTACTTGTCTAACAGAACACAGTTCTTTAATGGAAGCCTCTCAAATATAATCCAGTTAGAATCAGGAATTCCCCAGGGAAGCTGTTTAGGCCCCTTGCTTTTTTTCCATTTTTACTAACGACATACCACTGACTTTGAGTAAAGCCAGAGTGTCTATGTATGTGGATGACTCAACACTATACACGTCAGCTACTACTTTGACTGAAATGACTGCAACACTCAACAAAGAGCTGCAGTTAGTTTCAGAGTGGGTGGCAAGGAATAAGTTAGCCATAAATATTTCTAAAACTAAAAGCATTGTATTTGAAACAAAACACTCACTAAACCCTAAACCTCAACTAAATCTTGTAATAAATAATGTGGAAATTGAGCAAGTTGAGATGACTCAACTGCTTGGAGTAACCCAAGATTGTAAACTGCCATGGTCAAAACATATTGATGCAGTAGTAGCTAAGATGGGGAGAAGTCTGTCTATAATAAAGTGATGCTCTGCCTTCTTAACAACACTATCAACAAGGCAGGTCCTACAGGCCCTAGTTTTGTCGCACCTTGACTACCGTTCAGTCATGTGGTCAGGTGCCACAAAGGACTTAGGAAAATTGCAATTGGCTCAGAACAGGGCAGCACGCCTGGCCCTTGGATGTACACTGAGAGCTAATATTAATAATATGTATGTCAATCTCTCCTGGCTGAAAGTTATTTGGGTTGCAGGGTAGCCTAGCGTTGGACTAGTAACCACAAGGTTGCAAGTTCAATTCCCTGAGCTGACAAGGTACAAATCTGTCGTTCTGCCCCTGAACAGGCAGTTAACCCACTGTTCCTAGGCCGTCATTGAAAATAAGAATTTGTTCTTAACTGACTTGCCTAGTAAAATAAATTTATGAGAGGTACATTGACATATTGAATGCACCGAGCTGTCTGTCTAAACTACTGCTCGGAGCTCGGACACCCATGCATACCCCACAAGACATGCCACAAGAGGTCTTTTCACAGTCCCCAAGTCCAGAACAGACTATGGGAGGCACACAGTACTACATAGAGCCATGACTACATGGAACTCTATTCCACATCAAGTAACTTAAATTAGATTTAAAAAACAGATTTAAAAAACACCTTATGGAACAGCGGGGACTGTGAAGCAACACAAACATTGGCACAGACACATGCAACACAAACATTGGCACAGACACACACACACGATATCATACGCACAATACATACACATGGATTTAGTACTGTAGATACGTGGTAGTGGTGGAGTAGGGGCCCGAGGGCACACAGTGTGTTGTGAATGTAATGTTTTTAAAATTGTATAAACTGCCTTAATTTTGCTGGACCCCAGGAAGAGTAGCTGCTGTTTTGGCAGCAGCTAATGGGGATCCATAATAAATACAAAAATACTCCATCCAAGTGTAATTAATAATGTAATCATGCTCCAAGTGATATTCAATGTTTTTTTTTTAAACCCATCTACCAATAGGTGCCCTTCTTTGCGAGGTATTGGAAAACCTCCCTGGTCTTTGGTTGAATCTGTGTTTGAAATTCACTGCTTAACTGAGGGACGTTACAAATAATTGTATGTGTTGTGTACAGAGATGAGGTAGTCATTCAAAAATCATTTTAAAACACTATTGAACTATTGAGTGAGTCCATGCAACTTATTATGTGACTTGTTAAGCACATTTTTAGTCCTGAACTTATTTAGGCTTGCCATAACAAAGGGAGTTAAGTCAAAAAGTATTAAGACAATCCAGCTTTTAATTTTTAATGAATTTGTATTGAGAACAAATGTTTAAACCGTGAAAAAATGTATGCCAAAATCCATCCTTTGCTCACTGCCGGCCACTGGGCTTCCTCTCATCACCATATTTGTTGGTAAGTGGAAATGCCAACCGAATGCTTTATGCACCTGGTGAAACATCTGGCTCATTGTTCGATCTGTGCAACTACCTAACAATGGAAGGCGACTCTTCCTTGCCTTCCCAAAATCCCACTCCACCCACGTGCACGCACGTAGATCAGTGGAGTGAAGCTTGTAGTAGCCTTAATACTGCAAGACAATATGGCAAAGACACTTTTTTACATAACTTAAAAAATACACGTTTAGGTCAAATCTAATACAGCAGAGTAAAAATGTGTGCGTTTGTACGCCCAAGCGAGCGTGCAAGTGAGATTGGCAGCTACAGAGCCCAGGATCTCTGAGGGGTTGTGCAGGGAAAATGGCTTCATTGAACAAATAGAAAGCTGACAGTGCTCTCCAGGCTTGCATAACCATGCCCTTTCACTGTTACATAAAGCTGGAACAGTGGCCAGAGATGGAGAGCGCTGATCTGAGGAGGACACTACTGTTGCAGAAAATGACATTAAACCCCCTCTAATGGCCATTTCGATGTCTGAGAAGACAGCACAACAAAGACACAACAACGTGTTCTTAATGTTTAGAGCAGTAATGTTGGACAAAGGTTACTATGTTAAGGTCAACCCCTTCCTATCTCACTGTACTGAAACATACAGTACTGTGCTAATAGCAAACACAGCACAATACCATATTGGATCATAGGACACATTGGTTTACTTCAACACCCATTGGTTTCAATTTCAACCTCTACATGGACTTGCAAGGACAAGCAACCTTGTCAACACACTATGGATTTTCAACTGTTCGTTTGCTCGTCATGTGCATAATATGACACATATTCAGTAATTAACATTATTCCTCAAACCTTACATTTTTTGTTCTCAGCTTTCAATGTATAATGGTTGACAGTATGACAGAGTGCAGCCGCCCTGCCTCCCCCAGCCTCCCACATCATTCTTGTAAATTAGGCTGTGTGAGTAGCAGCAACCGGTGTCCTCTCCTGTAAGAACAGCCCACATGTGCTCAACAGCACACCAATAGCAGCCTGGTATTTTTTACTATTTCACATATGTCTCCCTGGAAGAAACGTAATAGTCTCATGCATCAACAGTCGGTCTCTATCCTACCTCCTCATTTTCTGTGCCCCCCCCCCCCCTCCTCTTCCTCCATCTCTCTTGGAAACAGATTGGAGAGAGGTGGAAGGAACACTCAGATTCCATGCTCATCATACCTGAGCTCAAATAAATAATACATGCCCACACAGCAGAGTCAACACAGTCATCCAGATCTGACACTTCTCATAGTATGTGTGTGTACAGAATATCCTAGTGGTGCCGTAGCATAACAATCTCCCCCTCTCTCTTCCTCTCTCTCTGCAGAGTCTCTGTGTAACTGCAGCAGCGAGGGTGTTATAGACGTGGATGACTGTGACAAGAAAACAGGCCAGTGTGTCTGCATGCCAGGGTACACTGGGCTGCTGTGTGAGGACTGTGAGGAAGGACACTTCACCAATGGCACCACCGGCTGCATACCCTGCGGCTGTGACTCCTACGGCGCTGTCAACCACCTATGTGACAGGTAAGAGCACTTGCTTCCTCTGTGCACTAATGGCACTGAGAATTAAACACTATACATCCAGTAGAGCGTACTACCTACCAAACCAGAATAAATTCCGATTAGTTTTGTCCATATCTACTGCATCTTTGGTGAAAGCTCAGGGAGATGTAGTTTTTAGAAATCACAATGTATAAAAACTGTCTGAATGACTGATTTTGCAGACACTGTTGTGCAACCCTAAAGATACTGCTCTGAAATATACATGAACTTGTCACACAAGATGTTGTAGAGTTTGAGCAGCTTCAAATCTCTAGTGTTTATGATATACTGGAGCCATCTTGTGGAGTCATTATCTTCCTGGTCTTGTTCAGCAGCCTGGCCGACCAGGCCACCATCCCCCTGGCCTTTGTAGCGAGAGACAGTTGGTTCGCCAGACCTCGGTTGGCTCTCATATCCTGAGCTAAACAACACACTGCCCCAGATACAGCCTTACAGCTTGTCAGAAAGAGTGTGACTTGGAGAGAGGCAGCTTGTTAGGCTTAGGAACACGCTAAAAATAGCTGTCGTATTTTGGTTTTTGAATTGTTTAAAGGAATGTGTCTGGTCAGAAAACTGAGTGAACATCTGTTGTGAGAATTATGTTCTCAATATTCATAAACAACTCCAATTAAACTATTCAGTCTGTAACCCAGAATTTGTAAGATACTAGTTAAAATGAACCAGACAGTAGCCCAGTCTACAATAGTCACATTTCAAAGGTTTATTCAGGAGAGCTCTCCATAATACAATGCACATTCGTTTATATAATCACACATAGTGTCATAAATGTCCACACTCATAGCGTCATAAATGTCCCTCCTCGTCTAGTCCAACCCCTATATTACTTATCATATCCTGCAACATGTTCCATAATATTATTGTGAGCCCAACGGTTTTCCCTTCCCTGGGTGGAGAGACCTCCTTCCTGTTATCAGTTTCACAGTGGTCACAAGTTGTCTGTCACTAGTTCCTACTTTCCTATGCACACACATTGAAGCCATTTATAAAAATACTGTTAATTATTGCCTTATCATTACTTTAAACTTATAGATCATTTAGTCATCATTAAACATATAATTCATATGGATTTATTCATAACAACATCCTTGTGATGTTTCTAATGCCCAGTGGCAGTGAATAAACTGTCAACATACAGCAAGCAGGTAGATAACCTAGAGTTTATGTTTTATAGTGCATTCATGAAGGAATATACATGGGGCTCAAGCTGTAGGATTCAAATTCAGGGAGAAAACCTAATTCCCTCATTTACCACAAAAACTGAATGAGTAGAGTATAGATCAAGTGATGAGCGGGTGAAGGGGCAGCTAGGCCAGGGGGTTATTCTGAGGGCAGGACCGTATGGGGCTAGCCCTGCCCTCATGCAGTAACACTAGCACACATAATATGATCCTGCTCAGACAGTCTGAGCCTACCCAGTGCTAACCCAGCTAGCGTAGCGGTGGTCTAACCCAGGCGAGGCCAGCTCTCTCCCAGCTGGTAAGCACTGTGATTTGCACAGATTAGCTGGCTCCCAGACCCCCCCAGCCTCCCTCATGCTTTAGAGCAGGGCTGCCCAACCCTCTTCCTGGAGATCCTGTCCTGTAGGTTTTCAGTCCAACCCTAATTTAGCGTATCTGATTCAGCTAGTTAAGGTCCTGTTGAGCAGATAATTAGTATAATCAGGTGTGTTAAATTAGAGTTGGACTCAAAACCCACAGGATGGTAGATCTCCAGGAAGATGGTTGGGCAGTCCTGCTTTAGAGGATGCCTCTCATTTACTGATGGACAATCCAGCCTTTTGAATTACAGTCATATTCATATTTTACTTTGGCAAATTGGCATTCTATCACATTTGCTATTGGAACTCTGTAAGTGTGTCTGTGTGTTCTCACTTAGGTCTATTTAATTGCATGGCCAGGAACAGCGAGCTTAGATTAAACTAATCACCTACTGGTTCCAGATCACAGCATAATACTGATCTGTTCCAGCCTGGAACCTGGGAGAGAACCAGGATGTCATTGGCTTGCAGACGTCTGGATCAGAGCTGCCTGCCTGGGATTTCAACTTGAGCTCTTTGTTCTTCACATTTCCTCAAGGACGTGAACTGACCGGATCTAGGTTAAGCATGAGCATATATCTGATATGTATAGTGCCATAATTTTAAAGTATAGCCACAGTTCTCTTCAGACAAACATGATAAATCCATTGAAATTTGATGAGGTATTCGTTGTGGTTGAAGCACAATATGAGATGTACTGTTTCGGTTTATGAAGAATGTGCTCCTCTTGGCAGCAGCTCTACATTGCAATAAGAATATGCAATGTAGAATATGCTTGGCTCCCAGCCTACTAGACCACGTTGGTGGGAAGTTACTACTTTTTCATTCACTCTCACTCATCTGTAAGACGCTATGTCTTACTGTGTCCAGCTGTGCTCTTTACCAAACTAGATCCACAGGGGACCAACAACAAACAGGGACATAGATCCTTGGCAACAGGGCCCATCAGTCAAAACAAAAGCTACCGAACTGTGAGCTTGTCTCAGAGCCTTCCGTTGATAATTTTTCAGGCGTGATGATTAGTGATCATGACTTGACCTGTGCCCATTAGGCTGATAGTTCATGACAATATGCTCATACAGTATGTGTACATATACAGACGGCAGACTGCAAGAGGTGAACCTGGCCAGTCTCGTCTTGAGCCCTTTTCTAAATCATGATCTGCGTTAACAACCTCGACACATGAAGGTGATTTGAAGCTAATCCTCAGCCTAACAGGATGGGTTTTGAACCAGTTCGTACTCCTGACACCCTCCTGTAGTCTGATTCATCTAGGGCCTCAATACTAAATAATAAGGAGTGCAAGCATTGGAAACAGTGCCGACTGCACTTTCTGTCTCTCTGTGTAGGCTGGGGGGGGCTTGACGAACAGATACCACTGTACAGGCACAGTCTGATAGAAATGGGACTAATCTCAAGCCTGTGGGAAAAACAAGCTGTTGCTAAGAGACAGTAGCATGACATAGTAGGAGGCTTCATGTTACTGTAACTTAGCAACTAAATTAATGATTGTATTCTGATATGACGTGGTACTGCTCTGTAAACCATGACCATGATTTAGCGCCACAGTTATGTCAATATACTACCAAAAACAATTATGTTCTAGCTCAAATTACTTCCTTTCGCCATAAATGTTATATCAATAGTTTATTTGGGCCAATCCTTAGGGGCACTGTTTTTAAAGTTGCACATTTATTTTTCACCCTCGTCCTCTATGGAATGGAAACACAGTCTGTAATGAAATATTGACTTGGGGCAGTTGTTTCCGCCTATTTCTTTAGTCTCATTCTCTAATACAGTAGCCTAAACAAATTTCAATAACACTTTTTATGTTTTCATATTTCTTGTCAGGAAGGAATTGAGAGATTGCGAGCCGTTTTGTATGAATATGAAAACACGCCTTGGTGTAAATGTGTTTGGGGGCTTTAATTTCTTTCTTTTGGGATATTTAGTTGGAAAAAGCACTCTCTTTTCAAGGATTCCGGTGCACATCTCTCCCTTTTCATGTGAGTTTGATTGAACATGTTAGAATTACTGGGGCAATCAATGGGAACCCGGGGAGATCCCTCTCAATATCCTCCCTTCCCTTTGATGGGGTCATGACATCATAAACCAGTTTAGCAGAGCGTTGTGGGGGGAGCCATAGTGCATTGATGTCCTTATCTCACACTGTTACTGTTTTCTCCAGAGCGACATGTTAGCCTCTTGATCTAGTGGTGCATGCAGTCAAAGTACAGGAAGTAGGTATGTGCATTGGAATCCAAACGTGACAGGACTCTCCTGGTATATGCTACACCGGCACAGCTGTGTGCCTTCTCTGACGAGGAGGAAGAACGAAGAGGATAGTGCTGTGTAGTAAGAGGCCTAGTGACAGGCCACTGCATGCGACCAACTCAATACTCACATTAGCAGGTGGCAGCATCCCATGCTGTATTAGGGGCAAGGACTCAATGGGGAGGCTTTGTTGCTCTAATGGCTGGAGTACAATGCAGTGGCCATGACTGCCAGCACATTGTGCCAGGCTTTACTCTGAGCTGAGTTACATAACTGGCGTGATCCTGAGCCAGGGGTGCTCTGGAACGGATCACAACTCTTAGCCCTTGATGTTGTTAAACATTCTCTTTCTGAAGTGTGCCCTGACTCTAAAACATGCTTAGTGTAAACATGCTTAGTGTAAGTCTTTCTTGACTGGTGACCATTCTCCCCCCGCATTGTGTGTATGAGAACACAGACTGCATTTCTGACTTCTGCTGTTTCCCTGTGGTTAGAGGATGCAGTCAGCGCTGCAGCACAGATATGTGCTCAGTCTATTGTGTTTCCCCAGTCATGCGCAAGCAACGTATGGCCGGCATCGCCATGGCAGCAGCAGAACAGGGTTAAGCTAAGCCTGGTTGCCATGTAATACTGTCCTAGTTAATATGCGTCTGTAACACGGAACAGAGTGGCTGGGCTACGCAGCCTGAAGCCCAATGAAAACACACGAAAACATCTCCCTCCTCCCCCTAGTGATACTACGTGGGTGGTAATTTGAACGTTTCATTGTGGCTCAATAGATAGTGGCTTCTAGGGTGTCCTCACAGGTTGGTTTTGGGGGTGATACCAGTCGGGGAATTGGGCCATCGAGGATGAGATCAGTGCTGTCGTACAACACTGTTTACGTCTCACCAAAAACATATTAAACTATGAGATTTTCTCACCATCTGCTCCCTTTGGCGAGAAAAGAAAAGCTTCTTACATCAGAGAAACTGAATCACTGACAGTGACACTGGGAACCTGACTCCAAATTTCTTGTCTGTTTTTTTAACAAATAAGCTACAATTTTTGTAACTGGTTCTGGTTTGCCAGAACTCATGGTTGGAGAATTCCAGATTTCCTGCGTATTCCCTCCTGATTCCAGGAGTCTTTCAAAGGTGATTTCTGAAAAACCTGAGAAAGTTACAGGAATTTTGCAACAGAAAAGAGCTCTTACTTCTCTACTGTGTCACATTCCAATGACTCCCTCTCCAAGTCTACTGCTACTGTAGCTTTCTCCTCTCTGCCTCCAATCCCATGGAGTCATATGATGGTGTGTTTTTGTCTTTTGGGGGGGGGTTCATGTTTTTTTAAATGTGTGTGTCTGTCTGCGTTTATTCCGAGCTGCTTAAAGCCTTGTTCTTCCCTTCAGGCTAAGCATTACCATCAACATAACATTTGCATCAATAGCAGTGTTTTAATACTGCTTCATTTGAATAAGGCCCATGCACTCATGGGAAGGCATTAAGGCAACTTCTTGGGCTTGGGTGTTATTTGCTTGTTGTAGTCCACAGATCTATTCTGTTGATCTTTTGGGTGAAAGGGAGTGATCAGGCGTGACTCATCGCGTTGTGTTTTTCCTTTGAGACTCGGGAATCAGCACACAGGACGATTGGAATCAGAGAGCACGTGTGTGCGTATGTAGCCTATAGATGTGCAGCCAGACGTCTTTTCTGTGAATGAACCCCGTGTCTCATGTGCTGTATAATTAAATATAAGCTTCAGCTTGTATGTTTTGCAGGCTGGCCACGCAGCAGTATGTGGAATGTGCAGGTGAAATGCAGTGGAGTGTGTTGGCATTAGGACAGAACGCATTAGCGAATGAAATAAGTGATGTTGAAAGCTCGACGGTGTGATAAAGAGCTCAAGTTGAATTGGATTTAAGTGGGCTCTAGCAAGACTGGATAATCAAATAGAAAGCACCCTCTAGTTCCATCTGTCAGCAATCATACGCATCATCATCAGCAGGAAACTAACTCATTGTTTAGTTTTAGCCCGCCATTTTATTACCTCAGAGATTTACATAGACAATAAACAGATGACAAACTTTATTTATTCTTCTCTTTCATTTGTAATCATTGATTACTTTCATCTCCTTCCAAAAGGCATTGTACTGTAATCAAAACCACAGGGAATTCTCTGTAATGAATGACTTGCCTGTTTTTTAGATTATAGCCCAACGCTGCAGAGCCTCACGGTACCATTCAGGGTTAGTTATGAGCTGCATGTCAGTCCACGATGACCAGAGACAACTGGATTTAAATGAGTTACTGAAAGACAGATCTTTCTTAACCCCTTCTCTTTAGGCATAGCTGCTCTTTCTACCCAGCAGGAGATAGGAGATTTGTCCTTTTGTGTCTTGCTGAGAGCCCTTGAGAGGTGCTGAATGCTTGAAGATGGTCCCACAGGTACCCTGACCCATTCACTCCTCAAGGTCACTGTCTAATAGAGTATACAAGGGGAAAACCTGTCAGAAAGAGGCCCTGTGAGGCTGAGTATTATCATGCCTGGCCTGTAGGCTGTGGGATCCAGGCAGCCTCTCAGTCTCCAGCCTTGGACCAGATGTTCCTAGAGTGCTCCAGTCTGGTCCAGACTCTACCATGCTGCCCTGCCCCCAGAACATGCCAACCATGTTAGTGGAATTAAGTAGACAGCTTTGAACTGTGGAGGATGGGGGGCTGGGCTAACCCATGCCATGGAACCCATCTGGAGTAGCTGTGCTCTGTTCACCACGGAGGGATCTGGTTTTCATTTTTTAAAGCAAAACTACAAGTTACACATTTCAACATTACAACCACAACAATCTCTTAATTTAAATCAAAACCACTCAGCGGGAACCTAGAGGATGTCATGTGTGAAACCATTAGAATAATCTGGACACAGAATGTCATGGTTAATTCAATCCTAACCAAATAGTGCAGTTTCACTGTCAGACTGTAGAGAGCTCTCAAACCCACCATTACAGCAGTACAGTTAGGCTGTTACACAACCTAAAGGCTGGATAATCAAATAGAGAAGGAGCAAAGAATGTGATGTGACCGTATGCTGACTGTGCTCTCCTGTTCTTTCAGCTCAGGAATGTGTGTGTGTAAGACGGGAGTGTACGGGCCCAAGTGTGACGAGTGCCACCCAGGCTTCTTCCGCTTCAGCAGCACTGGGTGCCAACCCTGTCAGTGCAACAGCCTTACTAACTACTGCCACCCGCAATCAGGTGAGTAATCCACTACACCACACCTTCTATCTACAAACCACAACAATCACCCTTTCGTCCTGCTACACACTAATCCTGATTGTGTGGTGTGTGTGTGTGTGTGTGCCCCATCCTGTGTATTGTTGTGTGAGTGGACACTGATTGAGAGGCTTGGAGAGGGTCAAGGTGGATGGGATTGTGGAAACCATCTGTCTGCCGTTGTGATGCAGAAGAATGATAAATGCTGTGGATGTACTTCCTTAGCTCAGGTCTGATGTCATCGACAATGACCCTCTGTCAGCCAGGGAGCATTACATAAGAAACATGAGGGTATGCAAAACACATTAGACTGTCTCCTCCAGATTAACATGACAGTGACCTGTTCCATTTCAATCTGAATACTGGAAAATCAAGATGATTTGTTCCTACTTCTATAGGTTAATTGTTTTTAGATAAGAGTGATAGGGAGGTGTCCTCTATCGAGAAGGACAGAGAACAATAGTGTTTACTGTATTTCCTTCATTTAGAGAACAATGCCCCACTATACAGAATAATTTCATATCCCATGTAGAAGTATTGGTTCCTATTCCACAGAAACCCCTCAACTCCATTACTATGTAACAGGCAACTAAACAGTCTGGGGCTCAAATCAGCAGGATAGTAGTATTTGCTGGATTAACGGTTTCTATACTATACAAACAAAACCACCAGTGTTCAGGTGTGGTCAATAAATACCATATGTCATAGTCCCTACATTGGAGAAACAGACACGTTTTCAAAACATGTTAGCATAGGAAATGGTTGTTAACTTTGAACCATAACTGTCCTCCTTTTCCCCAGGCATCTGTCTGAACTGCCAGGCCAACACTCAAGGACCCAACAGTGAGGAATGCAAGCCCAGATTCTACTGCAGCTCTGGTGCTGCCACCACCGATGCCTGTGTCCCCTGCCCCTGCTCCAACACCACCTCCACTGGCACCTGTCACATTGGTGAGTAGCCACTATCCCCTGCCTCAGTAGTGCCCTTCTTAGGTCACCATGTTAGTACCCTTGCCAGTCAATTCGTCGGGGTATGGACTCTGCAAGGTGTCGAAAGCATTCCAAAGGGATGCTGGCCCATGTTGACTCAGGTTGTCCTTTCTTGATTCTTGAAAAACCCAGCAGCATTGCAGGTTTTACACACTCAAACTGGAGCTCCTGGCACATACTACCATACCCCGTTCAAAGGCACTTCAATCTTTTGTCAGGCCCATTCACCCTCTGAATGGCACACACACACTCCATGCCTCAATTGTCTCCCGGCGTAAAAATCCTTCTTTTACCTGTCTCTTTCCCTTCATCTACACTGACTTGAAGTGGATTTAACAGGGATCATAGCTTTCACCTGGATTCACCTGATCAGTAAAATGGAATGGAAAGAGCAGGTGTTCCTAATGTTTTGTACACCCAGTGTAGAGTCCCTATTAATCTAATACCATCTATGTGGGCCTAATAATAAAGATTTGTCGTTCAACTTTCAAAATGTATTACCTTTCAATGTGGTCTTAACATAACCAAGAGGCGAAAGAAACGCACACCAATTTAGGCGAGGTGCTGGCTAGCGGAGTAGAACACTTAAAGGAGAGCCGCACACTCTAGCAGCTCAGATGCAATAATTTAATAACCTAATAACCAACGTTTCCACAGACAAGCTGTCTTCATCAGGGTATGTTAACATAACCAGTCATGATGTTTTCATCTGATTGTCAATCACCTCAAAATTCTCCTGTAAACCTGGCTACCTGCGCACGCTCGTCTGCTCTAAAATAATCCCCGCATCCATAGGCTTCAGTGCATTGTGCACACGCCATTTGGGGAATGGAAAAAGAAATCCGTAACAAAACATTTTCTGATTTTCATTCATTAGGCCTACACTTGTAACCTGAATTGATGCTTCTCGGCCACTCATCTCTGCCTTCACAAAATGTCAAACCATAGTGCATTTTGGAGAGCATTCCACACGTTTTCAAGTCCATTCGTACATTTTTAATGCAGGTGACATGCGGTAATGATAACTTTTAGGCTATTACACTATTATTTATCATGGCATCTTTATTGTAATTATTGTGACCGGTTAATGGTCAACCGGTACAGCGTACCCCCACTATTCTTAACTCTCCAACAGCGAAACACCATCGACAGTCACTGCCAGGGATGAAGGCTTTGGTCCCCATTACTATAACCCCATTCACAAGGATACTGCTTGTCTTTCACAGATAATTTCAATGTACTTGTGATGGTTTGCCAAAACATCAATATCTGGACCCTCTGGTTGATAATGTTTAATCCCACCTTTCTTTCTTGTCCCTGCTGGTGTTGGTCTGTTAGGGCCTAACAGTTAGGCTTCTAGACAGTGGATGGGTCTCCTCACATCAGCAAAATCACAAATGTCTCAGGTAGACACGTATTCGATATTAAGCATGTTTTAACCAAGCAAGCCAGGATCGAGTCACAGACATACGTAGAGTCCCTGTCTATCTGTCACTGTCTCTCACCTCTCACTTCTCACCGTCCTCCCAACCTCTGATCTGACCAATCAGCCGCAGCCATGTGACTGCTGACGGCCTCCCATTGGGTCCCAGCAGCCTGGCAACAGCCATGTGGAGACAGGGAGTGGAAGGAGGACACACACCAGGCCGAGGTTGAGCTGGACATAGATCACACTGAACATCCTGGGCACAGCTGGGCCACTTCACAGCAAGCTAGTCAGGCAGTAGAACAGAGGGGGTGGGTGGCACCACAACACGGCTCCTTGAATTAGGGGCGGCAGGTAGCCTAGTGGTTAGAGCATTGGGCCAATAACCAAAAGGTTGCTTGATCAAATCCCTGAGCTGACAAGGTAAAAATCTGTCGTTCTGCCCCTGAACAAGGCAGTTAACCCTAGGCCGTCATTGTAAATAAGAATTTGTTCTTAACTGACTTGCCTAGTTAAATAAAGGTTAAATAAAAATAAAAAAATTAACCAGGCAGCAGTAGGGCGATAATGTTGTGTGTGAGGAATCAACAAAAGCCTCAGAGGTTGCCCTGGCAACAGTGACAAATCCACAATGCAGTATCATGAGAGAGAGATGAAATGATCTGTGTGCAGACTCTCTTTTCTCAAAGGTACATAAGGGCTTGACTCATTCATCCTAAGGCTAATAAAATATTGACTTATTTGTGTGTGTGTGCATGAAAAGGAAGTGCAGGCCTGTCAGTGGCTGAGCTGGCTGTAGCAGTAGCGAGGGAGGATGGTACTGGGTAAATATCCAGGTCAGATTGTTGAGTCAGTATCCGTATGTGAAGGTCCTTTGCCTCTCCTGGTGATATAACACGTTTCACTCTGACAACAGCGTTTCCACTGACAACGACCCAGGGTTAAACCCGACCAATCAGACCCTGCCTATAGATAAGAGGTGTTATCACTCCTGGACTTTATTGGTCTAGCTCTCATCAAGGATTTGAATTGTCGCTTTGAAAGTGTGTCTGTTGTGGGCACAAATATTGGTCCATAAGTCGGAAAGAGTTAGATATGGTTTAGAGATGGATGATCTTGAGCAGACTTAAGCCAGCAGCGCACATTTAGGGCACCATTAAGTATGTGGCTATTTTCTCTATTACCTTGCTTAGTAGGAGGGGATCCACACTTACACTAATGACATGTAGAAAGCCTGATTACTGTGGTCAATAATATTTGGTGTCAGACCTCCTGGTACTTAATGGATGTGCTTACAGCAGAAGGGGATATATAACAGTTAGTGAAGCCATTAGGAGAGAAGGAAGGGCACTGTATAGTAGCATCATATTACTAAGGACCAGAGGCTGGAGGAGAAAGCTGACCCTGGAGGAGACCGACATCTCATGATAATGAGAAGTGATGACGATGCTCTAATACAAGGGATCAGTCTTTAGAAACGATTTAAAGTGAATTTGATTCCGGGCTGTAAAGGCGTGTGTTTGTGGAACAGTGTTTATTCCACACTTAAGCCATATCTTTCTCTGATTACATCGGTGGTCGTGTGTGGCTCAGAACATGGTGCTTGCTAAGGCAAGTGTTGTGTGTTCAATTCCCACTGGAGCCACCCATACAAAAACTCTTAAGTCGCTTTGGGTACATGTTTCTGCTAAATGGCTTATTATTATTATTATTGTTATCGTTTAATATTTTCTCTGAAACTTTTGGGGTAGCTTTAAAATGGATCTGAGCAACAGAAACAATTGTATTATTAGCTAGGGTTCTCTTATATAGCCCTTAAGTAGCCTAAAGTAGACTAGAGACACTGCCATAGGGATTACCTTTTGTGTTGTACAGTATTACAAACCCAATCTGTGTTTGCATTCTGGCGTCCCCTAGTGGTGGTACATCAGCCAAGTCTCTTATGATTTATGATTGACATGTATTTGTGTGTGTTTTTGTCTCCCTAGACTCTGATGGGTTCCCAGTGTGTGACCAGTGCCTGTCTGAATACAGCGGTCAGCAGTGTAACCGGTGCAAGGCTGGATTGTACAGTGCCAACAGTGGGTGTGTCCCCTGCGACTGCAGTGGGAACGCAGACCCTACGCGCCCGGCCCAGCTCTGCCACCCTGAGACTGGCCACTGCCTGAGCTGCACCAACAACACCACGGGGCCACAATGCCAGCTCTGTGCCCCCGGCTTCACAGGGGACGCCCGAGCCCACAACTGCACCCGCCCAGGTAAGGGTCATCCAATCATTTGGTGCAGAGGAGTATTAGTAGTTGTGGCGCTATTGCATGTACCATGAGTAGCTCAATTCATGCCCATTCACATTATAAATCATTTGTTTTTTAGCAGCACAGATCATTCCTACGCCAGAGCCCGTGACAACGACCGAGGCCCCTAAAACGACCACCCCTGCTCCAACCCCCAGCCGCAAGGGCCTGACCTCCACGGTGCCCACCGGTGCTCCCCCCTCCACCACTAACTCCAGCACCCTACTGAGCGTAGCCACCACCCAGGCGCTGCTCACCAGCCTGGGCAGCCCCTCAGACAACACCACAGCCGCCCTCACAGGGGTCTCCTGGACCCAGTTCAACGTCATCGTCCTGGCCGTCATCATCCTGGTGGTGGTGGTGCTGCTGGGCTTTGTGGGAGGGGTGTACACCTACCGAGAGTACCAGAATCGCAAGCTCAATGCTCCCTTCTGGACCATCGAGCTGAAGGAGGACAACATCAGCTGCAGCAGTTACCATGACAGCATTCCCAACGCTGACGTATCGGGCTTGCTGGAGGACGAGGCCAACGAGGTGGCGCCCAACGGCCAGCTGGCTCTCACCACCCAGGGCAACTGCTACAAGGCCTAGCCCACAGGGCAGACAGACAGACTGCACACTGCGGACAGACTGGACACACACAGAGGCTTCCGGCCTGGCTGCCTGCCTCACAGGACAGAGACATGAAATGGATAGAGACTTTCAAAGCTGCTGGACACCAGTAACTTGACTCCCTCTACCCAGCTCCTCTCTCCCTCTGTGGAACAGAAGGAGATTCTGCATAAGGCCATTGGCACCAACAGACTGACAGACAAAGGAAAAAGGGATGTGTTTCTGTTGCTTTTGTCTTGGCAAAAGATTACAAGATTTTGGGCTCCATTTCAGATTTAAGTGATTCACGTAAAATAAGAAGTCAATGAAGGGTCCAAAGAGTAGACTGTTTTACTTCAGTTGTGCCTGAAGAGGGCAATGTTAAAGATGTGGATGGTTGTGGTAATGGGGTGTTTGCCCATGCAAGAGTATAGGACCGTGTCTCTGTTGTATGGACACTGTTTCTTATGCAGCTCACTGGCCATCAGACCACTCATCAGGAGACCGAGCATTTCAGAACCTTTTAAAAACGGACTAACAGTTTAAGTTACAACTTGAACGGAGATCTGGTCCAGACAATGATTGTTATTTAATGAATTGTATTTATTGTTTCAAGTTTTGTTCTTTGGATAAATGTTCCACATGTAAGATGTTTTTCATGGTGTTTTAAATTGTGTGCTATATTGAATGCAAATTGAAAAGTGTTCATACAACATTTGTTCATACGTATGTCTTTTTTTGTTAGATATTGGGAAAAGTGACGGCTGCTGGCTTAATGACCTTGTCTTTTGTTTTCGGTTGTATCCTGTATGAACAATTGCTAGGTCCTTACCTTGAGTATTTACAAGTCTTTAGATGATAAAACAAACATACCTTGTATCCTCTCTACTCAGTACTGTGCAGGGCAGTAGGTCCCATTGCTTGTTATGATCATCACGTTGACTTTTGTACTGATGGAGTGCTAATCTGCTGGTTTTAGAAAGGCCTGCCTCTACGGAAGTTGTTGAACACATTCTTGCTCAAAAAGTAGCTCTAGTCCATTTAAGACGGTTTCATTAAGTAATCCAAATCTAGGACAAAATTATTCCAGCCTTCATTTCTTATATAGTCTTATATCAGTACAAAATAGACCGATCTTGGTAATGTGTTGCTGGCAGCAACACTATTACTCCTGCTCGTGCTTTTGTTGTTTATAAACTACAATGATATCTAGGATTTGTTTCTGTAAAAATGAATTAATGGGTTAAGTTATTAAGGGAACTTACTCCTCAGGTACTGCCTCTTTCCCCAGTGTGATCACTGTAAATAAGAGTAGGACATTGTACAGATCGATGTGAATAGGATCATTATTATTGTACAGGTAGAGTGCAGTGTACACTCAGAACAGTCGGTACGGTTACACTTAAAGGCTCCAATATGGTCTGGGCACACAGGAAATTAATTATAAATAGACCTACCCTCTGTATTGTCTTGCAGGATACATGTCATCATCCCTAACTACTAATTTCAATTAAATTATTCATGGTAAATTGTGTAAATACCAAACTGAAAATTTCACACACAATGCTAAATAAAATGGGGTTTCTTGGTTAGTCTAACTGTGTTCAGCTCCTATATTTTTGAATGTTTACCCTACCTGGAGTTTTATTTTGTTCTTGCTTCACAGTGGCTGTGTTTCTGTGTTTTGAGTCATTTCAGTGCTAATGAAGTGTATTTTTTTATTTAACTAGGCAAGTCAGTTAAGAACAAATTCTTATTTACAATGACTACCTACACTAAGTTCAACAGAGAAGACTGCTCTGAATGTTTTCTTTCTTATTAAAGCTAGAATCCGTAGTTGCTACATCCATTTTTGGACTTATAAATGTATTTTATATATACATACACACACACAACAGCTGAACTAAGGTGATGAAGCTTCCGACTAAAAGTTAGTGTTGACGTTGCTTATACACCTGTCAGCAATGGGTGTGGCTGAATCCACTCATTTGAATGGGTGTCTGCATACTTCTGTGTGTGTGTGTATATATATATATATATATATATACACTGCTCAAAAAAATAAAGGGAACACTAAAATAACACATCATAGATCTGAATGAATGAAAATCTTATTAAATACTTTTTTCTTTACATAGTTGAATGTGCTGACAACAAAATCACACAAAAATTATCAATGGAAATCAAATTTATCAACCCATGGAGGTCTGGATTTGGAGTCACACTCAAAATTAAAGTGGAAAACCACACTACAGCCTGATCCAACTTTGATGTAATGTCCTTAAAACAAGTCAAAAAGAGGCTCAGTAGTGTGTGTGGCCTCCACGTGCCTGAATGACCTCCCTACAACGCCTGGGCATGCTCCTGATGAGGTGGCGGATGGTCTCCTGAGGGATCTCCTCCCAGACCTGGACTAAAGCATCCGCCAACTCCTGGACATTCTGTGGTGCAACGTGGCGTTGGTGGATGGAGCGAGACATGATGTCCCAGATGTGCTCAATTGGATTCAGGTCTGGGAACGGGCGGGCCAGTCCTTAGCATCAATGCCTTCCTCTTGCAGGAACTGCTGACACACTCCAGCCACATGAGGTCTAGCATTGTCTTGCATTAGGAGGAACCCAGGGCCAACCGCACCAGCATATGGTCTCACAAGGGGTCTGAGGATCTCATCTCGGTACCTAATGGCAGTCAGGCTACCTCTGGCGAGCACATGGAGGGCTGTGCGGCCCCCAAAGAAATGCCACCCCACACCATGACTGACCCACCGCCAAACCGGTCATGCTGGAGGATGTTGCAGGCAGCAGAACGTTCTCCACGGGCGTCTCCAGACTCTGTCACGTCTGTCACGTGCTCAGTGTGAACCTGCTTTCATCTGTGAAGAGCACAGGGCGTCAGTGGCGAATTTGCCAATCTTGGTGTTCTCTGGCAAATGCCAAACGTCCTGCACGGTGTTGGGCTGTAAGCACAACCCCCACCTGTGGACGTTGGGCCCTCATACCACCCTCATGGAGTCTGTTTCTGACCGTTTGAGCAGACACATGCACATTTGTGGCCTGCTGGAGGTCATTTTGCAGGGCTCTGGCAGTGCTCCTCCTTGCACAAAGGCGGAGGTAGTGGTCCTGCTGCTGGGTTGTTGCCCTCCTACGGCCTCCTCCACGTCTCCTGATGTACTGGCCTGTCTCCTGGTAGCGCCTCCATGCTCTGGACACTACGCTGACAGACACAGCAAACCTTCTTGCCACTACCTGAGCCACTTGTGTGGGTTGTAGACTCCGTCTCATGCTACCACTAGAGTGAAAGCACCGCCAGCATTCAAAAGTGACCAAAACATCAGCCAGGAAGCATAGGAACTGAGAAGTGGTCTGTGGTCACCACCTTCAGAACCACTCCTTTATTGGGGGTGTCTTGCTAATTGCCTATAATTTCCACCTGTTGTCTATTCCATTTGCACAACAGCATGTGAAATTTATTGTCAATCAGTGTTGCTTCCTAAGTGGACAGTTTGATTTCACAGAAGTGTGATTGACTTGGAGTTACATTGTGTTGTTTAAGTGTTCCCTTTATTTTTTTGAGCAGTGTATATCAAATGTATAGTTTTAACCATGTTGAGGCTACACAGTGTTTGTTTACATTTACGTTGTTTACAAACGTTGGAGTAAAACAAGCTTATATTTTGGGTTCTGATGGGGTACAACAGCTGAACTAAGGTGATGAGAGATTTATATTCTTCAAACATCAATGGGTATATATACCCATTGTTTGAAGAATATAAATCTCTCATCACCTTAGTTCAGCTGTTGTACCCCATCAGAACCCAAAATATAAGCTGTTTGTAAACAACGTAAATGTAAACAAACACTGTGTAGCCTCAACATGGTTAAAACTATACATTTGATACATATATATATACACACACAGAGAGGGGACAAAAGTATTTGATCCCCTGATGATTTTATACGTTTGCCCACTGACAAAAATGATCAGTCTATAATTTTAATGGTAGGTTTATTTGAACAGTTAGAGACAGAATAACAACCAAAAAATCCTGAAAAACGCATGTGAAACATTTTATAAATCGATTTGCATTTTAATGAGGGAAATAAGTATTTGACCCCTCTGTAAAACATGACTTAGTACTTGGTGGCAAAACCCTTGTTGGCAATCACAGAGGTCAGACGTTTCTTGTAGTTGGCCACCAGGTTTGCACACATCTCAGGAGGGATTTTGTCCCACTCCTCTTTGCAGATCTTCTCCAAGTCATTAAGGTTTCGGGGCTGACGTTTGGCAACTCGAACCTTCAGCTCCCTCCACAGATTTTCTATGGGATTAAGGTCTGGAGACTGGCTAGGCCACTCCAGGACCTTAATGTGCTTATTCTTGAGCCACTCCTTTGTTGCCTTGGCCGTGTGTTTTGGGTCATTGTCATGCTGGAATACCCATCCGCGACCCATTTTCAATGCCCTGGCTGAGGGAAGGAGGTTCTCACCCAAGATTTGACGGTACATGGCCCCGTCCATCGTCCCTTTGATGCGGTGAAGTTGTCCTGTCCCCTTAGCAGAAAAACATCCCCAAAGCATAATGTTTACACCTCCATGTTTGACGGTGGGGATGGTGTTCTTGGGTTCATAGGCAGCATTCTTCCTCCTCCAAACACGGCGAGTTGAGTTGATTCCAAAGAGCTCCATTTTGGTCTCATCTGACCACAACACTTTCACCCAGTTGTCCTCTGAATCATTCAGATGTTCATTGGCAAACTTCAGACGGGCATGTATATGTGCTTTCTTGAGCAGGGGGACCTTGCGGGCGCTGCAGGATTTCAGTCCTTCACGGTGTAGTGTGTTACCAATTGTTTTCTTGGTGACTATGGTCCCAGCTGCCTTGAGATCATTGACAAGATCCTCCCGTGTAGTTCTGGGCTGATTCCTCACCGTTCTCATGATCATTGCAACTCCACGAGGTGAGATCTTGCATGGAGCCCCAGGCCGAGGGAGATTGACAGTTCTTTTGTGTTTCTTCCATTTGCGAATAATCGCACCAACTGTTGTCATCTTCTCACCAAGCTGCTTGGCGATGGTCTTGTAGCCCATTCCAGCCTTGTGTAGGTCTACAATCTTGTCCCTGACATCCTTGGAGAGCTCTTTGGTCTTGGCCATGGTGGAGAGTTTGGAATCTGATTGATTGATTGCTTCTGTGGACAGGTGTTTTTTATACAGGTAACAAACTGAGATTAGGAGCACTCCCTTTAAGAGTGTGCTCCTAATCTCAGCTCGTTACCTGTATAAAAGACACCTGGGAGCCAGAAATCTTTCTGATTGAGAGGGGGGTCAAATACTTATTTCCCTCATTAAATGCAAATCAATTTATAACATTTTTCAAGTGTTTTTCTGGATTTTTTTGTTGTTATTCTGTCTCTAACTGTTCAAATAAACCTACCATTAAAATTATAGACTGATGATTTCTTTGTCAGTGGGCAAATGTACAAAATCAGCAGGGGATCAAATACTTTTTTCCCCTCGCTGTATGTATATATATATATACAGAAGTATGCAGACACAGCTATTTCAGCCACACCCATTGCTGACAACACAATAACTTTTAGTTGGAAGCTTCATGAAATGGGGTTTCCACACAAGCCAGAAACAATGCCAAGATCACCAGAAACAATGCCAAGCGTCGGCTGGAGTGGTGTAAAGCTCACCATTATTGGACTCCGGAGCAGTGGAAATGCGTTCTCTGGAGTGATGAATCACACTGCACCATCTGACAGTCTGACGGACAAATCTGGGTTTGGCGGACACAAGGAGAGCGCTACCTGCCCCAATGCATAGTGCCGACTGTAAAGTTTGGTGGAGGAGGAATAATAATGGTCTAGGGCAGTTTTTCATGGTTCGGGCTAGGCCCCTTAGTTCCAGTGAAGGGAAATCTTACAGCATACAATGTTACAGCATACAATGACATTCTAGATAATTCTGTGCTTCCAACTTTGTGGTAACAGTTTGGGGAAGGCCCTTTCCTGTTTCAGTATGACAATGCCCCCATGCACAAAGTGAGGTCCACACAGAAATGGTTTGTCGAGATTGGTGTGGAAGAAATTGACTGGCCTTCACAGTCCTGACCTCAACCCCATCGAACACCTTTAGGACGAATTGGAAAGTTGACTACAAGCTCGGCCTAATCGCCCAACACCAGTGCCCAACCTCACTAATGCTCTTGTGGCTGAATGGAAGCAAGTCTCCGCAGCAATGTTCCAACATCTAGTGGAAAGCCTTCCCAGAAGAGTGGAGGCTGTTATAGCAGCGAAGGGAGTCCAACTCCATATAAATGCCCACGATTTTGGAATGAGATGTTCGACGAGCAGGTGTCCACATACTTTTGGTCATTTAGTTTATCATGGATGGTCAGTCCTTGCATCCATAGCTCTGTCTATGAATTTGAGAGTGGCCAAATTTCTCCAGCCCTATCCCTTAGTTTTTTTGCAAAACAGTTGGCGGGGAGTTCTTCGTTATTGTTTCAATTAAGAATCTTTAAGTTGCATAACTTAATTAACTTTGCTTCCTTTTTATGGGCATAAGCGGCAACACAGCAAAATGCTTTCATGTGTACATGGCCCGGTACTGTGTAGCAGTAGCTCCACCTCAGCTGGTGCACCGTCAGTGGGAGCAGCCAGCTAGGTGAGGACCATGCAGCTAGACCGCCACGAATTGAGTGTGTCCCAGCAGATGGGCAGGATCACCATCCATGTGGCAGACAGGGTGAATATCCCCTTGGAGGTTTTGGATGAGCAGGACTTTCAGAGAAAACAAGGAATCTGACCTAGTGTTGGCAGTTGTGTGGGGCTGACTGGAGGTTGGCCAGAATCTGCCTAGGCCTACTACTCACAATGGGACTGCCTGGCCCTTCACAATGGGACTGCCTGGCCCTTCACAATGGAACTGCCTGGCCCTTCACAATGGGGTTGTGTTTCAGGTACGGAAGGAGATGGCGTGTGATATGTAGGTCTGGCAGTTCCTTGTACCCAGTTCCCTTCAAGCCCATGTCCTTCGAGCTGTTTGTGAGGCAGTGGGGGAGGGTCACTCCCAGAAGACAGAGACCCCCCAACGCCTGAGAGAAGTTCTATTGGGTTTGCTGTCGTCACATCTACACTCAGTGGCTGTGTGTTGAAGGTGAAAATCAAGTAGAGGAGAGTGACTGGCAGTCGTGGTCAATGCCACTGTGGTGATACTACTGTTTTCTTGGGAACTGTTGCTTCTACGGTTCTGGCATCTGGATGGACCTGTATTCCTCTAGCCACAACTGTAAAAGCCATCAGTTCTGAGAAGCCATTAGTATCATAACACCGGTCGTTCCAGCCTGGCCAGGTGGTCTAGATTGACGGCTCATTAGAATATTTGGAGGCATGGTTGTAGACAGGCGTGGTTTGCAACCATGAGAGTGTCAGCCAGTTTATAGGGAACATTCCTCTGCCCAGGCATTGCTGATGCATGCCAGAGCTTACAATGTCTAGATATATATTTTAAGTATCAGCTAATAACATCATATGTTATAGCAATCTGGTGCCCAACGGCACACACAATCATTGGTTGATGCATGCAAGGTCTGAACAGGGGAACGCACCTACGCAACCTGGTGGCACATTTTAAGGGCCACCAGCCACCACTGGCGTTGTGACAATGAAGACTGAGCATGTTATGGTCAATAAAGAGATGTAACTTAAACAAACAAAAAACAAACCATGAAAATACATTTTTTGCTTTGATTGGATGACTTATCCCCTTACAAAAAAATATTGCTGTTTTAAAACTGCAGTAAAAGTGCTGTAACTGCAGTGCACTGTGACATTTTGGACGCAATAATTGCAGAATAACTGATGTGTATTGCAGTTCAGTTATACTGCACTGTAACTGCAGTTTTACTGCAAAATCACTGCAGTACATTTTGGGGGTTATTTTGGAGGCAGTATTTCCAGCATAGTGTACTGCAGTTATACTGCACTCTGACTACACTCCTTTTTCATAAGGATTTATTTAATGGTCTATTATTTGTTGAACATTTAGAAATATGTATTATATTTTAAACTTGATTGAAATGTAAATCCTGTAACAACTTCAGAAAAGACATACAATTACCTTAAATCCATTGTTGTTGAGTCACGATATTTACAACAATATCTTGCTTGTTAGTATGGCTAGGTTCCTATTCAGTCGTATCAAGTTCAATGTCTAAACAGGAAGTTAAGTGTTACATTAACAATGGCCACTGCACGGACTACACTGAAACTCACAGATTGAAACAACACGTTTACACGATACCCTGACTGTAGGTGGAACGTGGGCGACAAGATTTATAAACGTCGGACCTGAACGGCAAAATCCATTGAGCAGTACTCCCTCCCTGCTGATCATGACAGTCGCTGCCAATGAAGAGGTTCGCTGTGAGATCCCGTGTCATCATGCGAAGAGTGACAGAATTCTTTATTCACGGGTGAGTCGCAGAGATAACGTGCTGTCAGTGTGGCTCACTCGGTTCGCTGCGTTTATCTCTATACTTCTGTCGTGTGCTGCACTTCTGCTACACGCATATCAACATAAAGCAGCGGACAACCAGGTAAGCTTATTTTTGTGTGTGTGGCAAGAATCGAAACTGGTAGGCCCAGTAGCCTAAAGTAAATGTATATAAATATTAGAGAGATCAGAAAACGCTTGTCATTGTAATTGAAAAGGGCTGAGGTATATCTTGCAGACTATTATACACAGTAAATATGAATGGATCTTGTGTTTTTATTTGTAGCTCACTTCAGCGGGAAGCGTTTCTATAGGTAAATTCGGATTATTATTATGGTTGTTATGATATTAATATAATCATCGTCATCATCATCATCCTCACCCTGTCTATTTTATCCCTCCATATAGGCAGTCTTCAGCAGCAGCAAGTTAGAACCAATCCAAGTGCCCATCTGACAGGTACAATTATGATACCAACACTATTCATGATATTACTGCTTGAAAGACCAATCAATAAGACTAATCTAAAAGGTAATGTCCTCCTTGTCGCTCTTCCAGCTCCAGACTCATTTAGTCTATCAAAAAGGAAATACCTTGAATGGGAGGACAAACGTGGACTTGCTCACCTCAGCGACTTTGAGTATGATGACGGCGACCTCGTCGTGCAGAAAGATGGCGTGTACGAGGTTTACCTGCAGATCACCTTCCGAAGGCCTAGTCACTTTGTGTGTAGCAAAGAGAGCAATGTGTTCATCCTCTCCCAAACGGTGTACCTGTTTGCAATGAACTACCAGCTGAACAGAGAACTCCTAACAGCATCTGACACAGTGTACTGCTGTCAGCCCCCTGGTTCAGAGGGATGCATGGAGGAGGACTCAGTGATTCCGTACTGGGAAAAGTCTCCCCCGCACGTCCGGGGTGTTTAAACTGAAAGCTGGGGACAGGCTTAGAGTGAGTAACGAGGACAGGTACCATGAGTTGATGCTCCTTCATGAAGAGAAGACATTTTTTGGGGCATATCTCATTTGAGGTACAGGGATAATAATGGACTTTAGAGCTGTATATATGTTTGCTTTAGGTTTGTTTTTTATTGAATATGTCATGACTTGTGTCAACTGCTACATAATGAGAGCATAGCTTTGTTGAAATTATTGTAACCACTATCACTTATCAGACAAATGTAATATCTGTTCACTATATGCTTTATTTATTTCTGGAGAGTTTTGATTTGAGAATGATTTGAGAATGTGGGTGAAAGAGCACTTAAAGTACAACATTGCAATGTTATGATCTCAGGTGTGGCCATAAATAACTTGTCATTCAGTAAACCGTGATGTTGCTATAGGGTTAGCCCAATTCTGATATTTTACCACAAATTGGCCTTTTGACCAATCAGGTCTTTTGACAATAATTTGGCGCAAGATCAGACTTGGGCTGTCTGTGTAAATGCAGCCTGTGACAAGTACAATCTGGGAAATGTATGCAGAGTCAGCTAGTTGCATTAGTGGGGAGGACACAAGGGTGGTCACGTGGTTGAAAGGCAGAGGTCCCGAGTTCCAGTCTCAGTCTGTGTGGTCTGGTGGGTTAGGAAGAAGTACAGTTAAGCAAGCACAGTGACGTCCGTCAGACAGACAAATAGGGAACTTTAGATTAGATTGATGATCTTACCCAAATGCGTTATGTGGTATTCAACTTAATTTATGTTATAAATAAGTAGAGTCCGACCTGGACCGGTGAAAGTGTTTGTGGGGGGACAGTTCCTACGTAGTAAAAGAAGCGGACTAGTTACTAGAGGGTTGCTGGTTGAAACCCCAGGGCTGATGAGGAAAATCTGAGCAACACATTTAATCTTAACTGCTCCATGAGTGCCTCTCTACGGCTGACCCTGTGGTTTTCCCAGCCTGTCCTGTGGAGTTGGGTACTGTGTCAGCTACAAATATCCCTAAAGCTCATTCAGTTTTTCTACTGTATAAAAAAAGTAAAAGTGACATTTGAGGTGTGTTTCCAGGAGATAAACAACAGTATGGGCATACACTGTATTTACCACCTCAACCTAACCTTACTTAAGAATGAATGGCATGCACGCTATTGCACCATTGTGTGACAGACAACGCCCATTGTTGTAAATGTTAATAAAATGATGCAAGGCTTCCTGTTTACACAGGATGACCAGTGCCTTCAGAAAGTATTCACACCCCTTGACCTTTCCACATTTTGTTGTGAGCCTGAATTTAAAATGGATTCAATTGAGATTTGTTTGTCACTGGCCTACACGCAATACCACATAATGTCAAAGTGGAATTATGTTTTTAGACATTTTTACAAATGAATAAAAAATGAAAAGCTCAAATGTCTTGTGTCAATAAGTATTCAACCCCCTTTGTTATGACAAGCTTACTTAAATTCAGGAGTAAACATGTGCTTAAAAAGTCCCATTAAACGTTGCATGGACTCATTCCGTGTGCAATAATAGTGTTTAGTAATGATGTTTTTAATGACTACCTCATCTCTGTGCCCCACACATACAATCATCTGTAAGGTCCCTCAGTCGAGCAGTGAATTTCAAACACAAATTCAACCACAAAGACCAGGGGAGGTTATCCAATGTCTCGCAAAGAAGGGCACCTATTGGTAGATGGGTAAAAATAAAAAAGCAGACACTGAATATCCCTTTTGAGCAGGAAGAAGTTATTAATTACACTTTGGATGGTTTATCAATACACCCAGTCACTACAAAGACACAGGTGTCCTTCTTAACTCAGTTGTCGGAGAGAAAGGAAACCGCTCAGGGATTTCACCATGAGGCCAATGGTGACTTTAAAACAGTTACAGAGTTTAATGGCTGTGATAGTAGAAAACTGAGGATGGATCAACAACATTGTAGTTACTCCACAATACTAACCTAATTGAAAGAGTGTTATATAAGCCTGTACAGAATAAAACATATTCCAAAACATGCATCCTGTTTGCAACAGGGCACTAAAGTAATATTTAAAAAAATGTAGCAAAGCAATTAACTTTTGTCCTGAATACAAAGTGTTATATTTGAGGCACATCCAATACAACACATTACTGAGTACCACTCTGGATATTTTCAAGCATAGTGGTGGCTGCATCATGTTTTGGGTATGCTTGATATCGTTAAGGACTGGGGAGTTTTTCAGTATAAAAAAAACGTAATGGAGCTAAGTACAGGCAAAATCCTAGAGGAAAACCTGGTTCAGTCTGGTTTCCAGCAGACACTGGGAGATGAATTCACCTTTCAGCAGGACAATAACCTTAAACACAACTCCAAATCTACACTGGAGTTGCTTACCAAGACAGTGAATGGCCGAGTTACAGTTTTGACTTAAATCTGTGTGAAAATCTATAGCAAGACTTTAAAATGTTTGTCTAGCAATGATCAACAACCAATTTGACAGAGCTTGTGGAATTTTGAAAAGAATAATGGAAAATGTTGTACAATCCAGGTGTGAAATGCTCTTAGAGACTTATCCAGAAAGACTCACAGCTGTAATCACTGCCAAAGGTTATTATTTTGTGTATTGACTCAGGGGTGTGAATAGTTAGTAAATTAGATCTTTCTGTATTTCATTTTCAATACATTTGCAAACTTTTCTAAAAACATGTTTTCACTTTTTCATTATGGGGAATTGTGTGTGGATGAATAAGAAGAAAATCTATATTTAATCCCTTTTGAATTGGCTGTAACAGAACAAAATGTGGAATAAGTCAAGGAGTATGAATACTTTCTGAAGGCCCTGTAATCCCATGGCCAGACTAAGTGTTGACTAAGAGTTTATATTTGACGCTAATCAAGGCAATAAAAGAAAAACGGACAAACTGAAGTTGTAATTTTCACTTAACGTTTTCACATTCACCTTATTACAATCAATGGCTCAGACACGAGAGGAATGTGGCAGGGTCTACAGTCAATCACGGACTACAAAAATAAAACCAGCCCCGCCGCGGACCACGATGTCCTGCTCCCAGACAAACTAAACAACTTCTTTGCTCGCTTTGAGGACAATACAGTGCCACCGACACGGCCCACTATCAAAACCTGCGGGTGCACCTTCACCGCAGCCAACATGAGTAAAACATTTAAGCGTGTTAATCCTCGCAAGGCTGCCGGCCCAGATGGCATCCCTGGCCGTGTCCTCAGAGCATGTTTACGGACATATTTTATCAATCCTTATCCCAGTCTGCTGTTCCCACATGCTTCAAGAGGGCCACCAATGTTCCTGTTCCCAAGAAAGCTAAGGTAACTGAGCTAAATGACTATCGCCCGTAGCACTCACTTCCGTCATCATGAAGTGCTTTGAGAGACTAGTCAAGGATCATATCACCTCCCTACCAGACACCCTAGACCCACTCCAATTTGCTTACCGTCTGTCACGATCTTCTTTAGTGACGGACCAAGGCGCAGCGAGGTATCCAGTATACATACTTTATTTATGTAACGTAACTGGGGGAAAACAATAAACAAACGAAGATCGAAACAACGGAACGTAACATAGAATAAATACTTACGCTACGAACCCAAACAATAACCCACAAAACCCCATTGAAAACCACAAACATATATATGGTTCCCAATTAGAGGTAACGACAAACAGCTGCCTCTAATTGGGAACCATTACCCCAACATAGAAATGAACAACCTAGAACTCAAAACCCTCCTAAACCAAAAACGAAACTAAACACGCCAGCCTGAACTCAGGCCTGGACGTGACATTACCCCAAAGCGCGGACTCCGACCGCGCCAAAAGTCCATGGGGGTCCTCGGTGGGTCTCTTAGATCTCTCTTAGATCTAGATCTAGGAGGCCCGCGGCTAGAAGCCGGAACAGTTCGTACCAGGCTGGTACTACACCCTAAAAGCCTGGTACGATCAGCAGGAACATGCTGTGCTGGAACTCTGGTGCGGGGAGCAGGAGCGGGCCGTGCTGGACTCAAGAAGCGCACTAGGATTCTGGTGCGGGGAGCAGGAACGGGCCATGCTGGACTCACGATGCGCACTGGGACTCTGGTGCGGGGAGCAGGAACGGGCCGTGTTGAACTCACGACGCGCACAGGGATCCTGGAGCGTGGTACAGGGACAGTACATGCTGGGCCCACGACGCGCACAGGGATCCTGGAGCGTGGATCAGGAACAGTACATGCTGGGCCCACGACGCGCACAGGGATCCTGGAGCGTGGAGCAGGGACAGGACGTGCTGGGCTCTCTATGCGCACAGGGGGCCTGGTGCGCGGAGCAGGACAGGACGTGCTGGGCTCTCTATGCGCACAGGAGGTCTGGTGCGCGGAGCAGGGACAGGACGTGCTGGGCTCTCTATGCGCACAGGGGGGCTGGTGCGCGGAGCAGGGACAGGACGTGCTGGGCTCTCTATGCGCACAGGGGGCCTGGTGCGCGGAGCAGGGACAGGACATGCTGGGCTCTCTATGCGCACAGGGGGCCTGGTGCGCGGAGCCGGGACAGGACGTGCTGGGCTCTCTATGCGCACAGGAGGTCTGGTGCGCGGAGCAGGGACAGGACGTGCTGGGCTCTCTATGCGCACAGGGGGGCTGGTGCGCGGAGCAGGGACAGGACGTTCTGGGCTCTCTATGCGCACAGGGGGCCTGGTGCGCGGAGCAGGGACAGGACATGCTGGGCTCTCTATGCGCACAGGGGGCCTGGTGCGCGGAGCAGGGACAGGACGTGCTGGGCTCTCTATGCGCACAGGGGGCCTGGTGCGCGGAGCAGGGACAGGACGTGCTGGGCTCTCTATGTGCACAGGGGGCCTGGTGCGCAGAGCAGGGACTGGACGTACTGGGCTCTCTAAGCGTACAGGGGGCCTGGTGCGGGGAGCAGGAACGGGCCGTGTTGAACTCACGATGCGCACTGGAACTCTAGTGCGGGGAGCAGGAACGGGCTGTGTTGGACTCACGATGCGCACTGGAACTCTGGTGCGGGGAGCAGGAACTGGACGTACAGGGCTCTCTAAGCGTACAGGGAGCCTGGTGCGCGGAGCCGGCACCCACTCACCCTCGCCTCACAGATGATGGGAGCTGGAATGTCGCGCCCTGGGCTGTGGACACGCACCGGAGACACTGCACGCAGAACAGGTGCAGGATATCCTGGTCCGAAGAGGCGCACCGGAGACCAGGAGCGCTGAGCCGGCACCTCTCCTCCAGGCTGCACGCTCAACCTAGCCCGACAGATGAGGGGGGAGCTGGAATTTCGCGTACCGGCCTATGAACGCGCACTGGAGACACCGTGCGCATCACACCATAGCGCAATGTCTTACCAGTGCGACGCTCCCTCCATAAAGCACGAGGAGTTGGCTCAGGAGTCCACCCTGAACCGGCCAACCTCCCCGTGTGCCCCCCCCCCACACACATTTTTTGGGGGGCTGCCTCTCGGGATTCCTCGCCAGGCGTGTCCCAGCATATCTCTCCTTATCCATGCCCCGCTCTGCCCTCGCTGCTTCCATCTCCTCCCTGGGGCGATGATGCTCCGCGCAGTCTTTTCCCAGGGTCCCTTTCCAGCCAATATCTCTTCCCATGTCCAGGATCCCTTTCCAGCCAATATCTCTTCCCATGTCCAGGACGCCTTGTACTCTCGCTGCTTGGTCCTTTTATGGTGGGTTATTCTGTCACGATCTTCTGTATGGACGGACCAAGACGCAGCAATGCTTCCAGTATACATATTTTATTTATTCATGTAACTGGGAAAATAATAAACAAGCGAACAAATGAAGATCGTAACTCTGGTGTACATAATCACACAAACAAACAATAACCCACAAAACCCTAGTGAAAACCACAAACATATATATGGTTCCCAATTAGAGGTAACGACACTCAGCTGCCTCTAATTGGGAACCATTAACCCAACATAGAAATAAACAACCAAGAACCAAAAACCCTACACCAAAAACTAAACACACCAGCCTGTAAAACTCAGGCCTGGACGTGACAAACCCGGCTCGTGGGAAGTGACAATGAGCTCTTATAGGACCAGGGCATAAATAATAATATAATAATAATCAATAATTTTGCTCTTTATTTAGCCATCTTACATATAAAACTTTATTTGTTCATCGAAAATTGTGAATAACTTACCCCAGATTAATGAGAAAGGTGTGCTTGAAAGGATGCCCATAACTCTGCAATGTTGGGTTGTATTGGAGAGCGTCTTAAATAATTTTCCACACACAGTCTGTGCCTGTATTTAGTTTTCATGCTATAGAGGGCTGAGAATCCCCTCTCACATAGGTATGTGGTTGCAAAGTGCATCAGAGCCTTAACAGCTCGATTTGCCAAGGCAGGATACTCTGGGCGCAGCCCAATACAGAAATCTGGCAGTGGCTACTGATTAAATAAAATTTTCACAGAACCGCTTGTTGCAATTTCAATGAGGCTCTCTTGTTCAGATATCGGTAAGTGGGCTGGAGGCAGGGCATGAAAGGGATAACGAATCCAGTTGTTTGTGTCATCCGTTTCGGGAAAGTACCTGCGTAATTGCGCACCCAACTCATTCAGGTGCTTTGCTATATCACATTTGACATTGTCCGTAAGCTTGAGATCATTTGCACACAAAAAATCATACAATGATGGAAAGACCTGTGCGTTGTCCTTGTTAATGCAGACAGAGAAGAGCTCCAACTTCTTAATCATAGCCTCAATTTTGTTCCGCACATTGAATATAGTTGCGGAGAGTCCCTGTAATCCTAGATTCAGATCATTCAGGCGAGAAAAAACATCACCCAGATAGGCCAGTCGTGTGAGAAACTCATCATCATGCAAGCAGTCAGACAAGTGAAAATTATGGTCTGTAAAGAAAACTTTAAGCTTGTCTCTAAATTAAAAAAAAACGTGTCAATACTTTGCCTATAGATAACCAGCGCACTTCTGTATGTTGTAAAAGTATTACATGGTCGCTGCCCATATCATTGCATAGCGCAGAAAATACACAAGGCCTTGCTTTAACAAAGTTAACCATTTTCTCGGTGGACGCTGCAGTGTACCCATGTGGTGTCGGGAGCAACTGCTTGCACGCGCAGTACCACTCCCCTATGTCTCCCTGTCATAGCTTTTGTGCCATCAGTACAGATACCAACACATCTTGACCACCAAAAGTCCATTTGATGTCACAAAGCTGTCTAGTAATTTAAAAAATCCTCCCCTGTTGTCCTGGTTTCCAGTGGTTTGCAGAAGAGGTCTTCCTTTATAAATAAAGGTAAAAAAAAGTATAATGTGTAAGACGCTTCTAGCCCCTTCTTATTAATGGTATCTGTTGCTTTAATACATGTCCAACTACTTGAAAGTTGTCTTAATTCTCGCTAAAAAAAACTGGCTTATTTTTCAAATTGGCATGTTTTGTTTCTAAATGTCTGCGCTAGAGTGAAGGTTTCATCGAGTTGTGTGATGGTACTTTTGCACATATAACACACTGGCTGAGGAAAGGCACTGTTCCCAATATATGTGAACCCCAAATCAATGTAGTTCTCATCATATTTGCGCCTCTTCGATGGTGCAACGTCCCTGTCTGTTGTTCGGTGCTTTCCCGGGTAAAGGGGCAGTAGCTCTTCGGCTGCATCAGATTCACAACTGTCAGTGTAAATGCTAGCTGGGCTAACGACAAATGTAGAATTACTGATGCTAGCATTGGATGTGCTTGTGGAAGCAGAACAACATAAGTCATCGACAGGTGCAGGTATAGTACTGCTGGTAGTAGCAGTACTACCAGTAGAGCTGGTATGCGTCTCTATGGACGCGAGCCTTACCTTTTTTAACCATTTATCAATTTTCGAGCTAACGGAATGAGCAGCAGCTACGTTTGGCTACATACGGACCGTTAGTGGAATTCCCGTAGCGGTTAATGTAATTGGATGTTAATTATTTGACTAGGCTACCTGTATTTGACATTGTGTTGTTATTTCAATGGGAACACTAGACGGATTCATGTTATTTTTGGCAGTGAAACGAGGCTACTCAGGCGAGAAAAAAAACTCTCACCCACATGTATAGCCACGTTGGAAAAAATAAATTGACTTTTTAAAAATAAAACATCACATATTTATTTGGCGTACCCCTGAAGGCATTGCGCGTACACCTGGGAATACCTGCTTTAGAGGGAAGGGAAAACATACCGGACTTCAAAAGACAAAGTGGGTTGTGCTGACATTTTTTATTTGGAATGGAATTGTTTGTAAAGAACCTCACAAATGAATCCTACAGACGAAGAACCCTAGGTGCAAGTTGAATCAAACATTTATATACTTTACGATTCACTATAAAAAGTAAGGAAAATAAGTATACAAGTATAAATTGAAAGTACAAGTGTGATAACATGATCTTTCAATAATGACACTTGATGTGGTATACACATTCCAGTCAAAAAGATAAATATTTGACAATATTTTAATTATTCAAAACGCACATGTGGTTCTTTATTGGACCAGTGGACGGTGGACTGACATTACTCCAAGGAAAGCCTTTGATTCTTGATGTGGATTCTTGGCCTTTTTTACTCATCTTTGTGTTACTCAACTTTTCCTGGGCTCCACACAAAACATAAAAGATGACAACATACAGAACACTTAGACATGTCAGAATTCTCTGTGTAGTAGGTAGGCAGAGTCAGGCGCAGGACAACGGAGATGAGTAAATCACGTATCTTTACTCAAATTACAAACTACCAAAATAGGTAGTAAAATCCAAGCTCACATAACAAGAGCATCTAACATAATACAAACACGCACAAAACCATGAGGGGAAACAGAGGGTTTAAATAAGGAACAACTAATTAAGTGATTGGAAACCAGGTGTGTATAGTGAAGACAAAAACATAGGAAATGAAAAGTAGATCGGCGGCAGCTAGAAAACCGGTGACGTCGACTGCCGAAAGCCGCACGAACAAGGAGAGGGACCAACTTCGGCTGAAGTCGTGACAAGACAAGAACAGCCACACAAATGTAAAATAAGATCAATACTAAAAAAATCTATAAATAAAAAAGGTCCTGTACTGCATACACATACAACACATTAATATACAGCATACACATACAACATATTAATATACTGCATACACATACAACATATTAATATACTGCATACACATACAACATATTAATATACAGCATACACATACAACATATTAATATATAGCATAAACATATAACATATTAATATATAGCATACACATACAACATATTAATATACTGCATACACATACAACATATTAATATACAGCATACACATACAACATATTAATATATAGCATACACATACAACATATTAATATACAGCATACACATACAACATATTAATATACAGCATACACATACAACATATTAATATACAGCATACACATATAACATATTAATATACTGCATACACATACAACACATTAATATACAGCATACACATACAACATATTAATATACAGCATACACATACAACATATTAATATACAGCATACACATACAACATATTAATATACAGCATACACATACAACATATTAATATATAGCATACACATACAACATATTAATATATAGCATACACATACAACATATTAATATATTGCATACACATACAACATATTAATATACAGCATACACATACAACATATTAATATACAGCATACACATATAACATATTAATATACTGCATACACATACAACACATTAATATACAGCATACACATACAACATATTAATATACAGTATACACATACAACATATTAATATACAGTATACACATACAACATATTAATATACAGTATACACATACAAACATATTAATATATAGTATACACATACAACATATTAATATATAGCATACACATACAACATATTAATATATTGCATACACATACAACATATTAATATACAGCATACACATACAACATATTAATATACAGCATACACATACAACACATTAATATACAGTATACACATACAACATATTAATATACAGTATACACATACAATATATTAATATACAGTATACACATACAATATATTAATATACAGCATACACATATAATATATTAATATACTGTATACACATACAACACATTAATATACAGTATACACATACAACATATTAATATACAGTATACACATACAACATATTAATATACAGTATACACATACAAATATATTAATATATAGTATACACATACAATATATTAATATACAGTATACACATACAACATAATATACAGTATACACATACAACATATTAATATACAGTATACACATACAAACATATTAATATACAGTATACACATACAATATATTCATATATAGTATACACATACAACATATTAATATATTGCATACACATACAACATATTAATATACTGCATACACATATAATATATTAATATACTGCATACACATACAAATATATTAATATACAGTATACACATACAACATATTAATATACTGCATACACATACAATATATTAATATATTGTATACACATACAACATGTTAATATACAGCACACACATACAACATATTAATATACTGTATACACATACAACATATTAATATACAGTATACACATACAACATATTAATATACAGCATACACATACAACATATTAATATACAGCATACACATACAACATAATATACAGCATACACATACAACATATTAATATACAGCATACACATACAACATATTAATATACAGCATACACATACAACATATTCATATATAGCATACACATACAACATATTAATATATTGCATACACATACAACATATTAATATACTGCATACACATATAACATATTAATATACTGCATACACATACAACATATTAATATACAGCATACACATACAACATATTAATATACTGCATACACATACAACATATTAATATATTGCATACACATACAACATGTTAATATACAGCACACACATACAACATATTAATATACTGCATACACATACAACATATTAATATACAGCATACACATACAACATATTAATATATAGCATACACATACAACATATTAATATACAGCATACACATACAACATATTAATATACAGCATACACATACAACATATTAATATACTGCATACACATACAACATATTAATATACTGCATACACATACAACATGTTAATATACAGCACACACATACAACATATTAATATACTGCATACACATATAACATATTAATATACTGCATACACATACAACATATTAATATACAGCATACACATACAACATATTAATATACAACATATTAATATACAGCATACACATACAACATGTTAATATACTGCACACACATACAACATATAAATATACAGCATACACATACAACATATTAATATACAGCATACACATACAACAAATTAATATACAGCACACACATACAAGTTTTACGGTTTATGTCAGAGGCGTTGTGCCGTGTAATGTTGTAGCTATTGTCAAAGTTTAATCTAATGTGAACTTTCTTTGTATTACAACATGTAGCTCTTCAAAGCGCCATCTCCCACTGCCCATCTTTGCAATAATCTTTAGTGACAGTTTGTGGAGAAACTTTTTCATTGCCAACAAAGGGTATATAACAAAGTATTGAGATAAACTTTTGTTATTGACCAAATACTTATTTTCCACCATAATTTGCAAATAAATTCATAAAAAATCCTACAATGTGATTTTCTGGATTTTGTTTCCTCATTTTGTCTGTCATAGTTGAAGTGTATCTATGATGAAAATTACAGGCCTCTCTCATCTTTTTAAGTGAGAGAACTTGCACAATTGGTGGCTGACTAAATACTTTTTTTCCCCACTGTACAACATATTAATATACTGCATACACATACAACATATTCATATACTGCATACACATATAACATGTGAATATACTGCATACACATACAACATATTAATATACAGCATACACATACAACATATTAATATACTGCACACACATACAACATATTAATATACTGCATACACATACAACATGTTAATATACAGCACACACATACAACATATTAATATACTGCATACACATATAACATATTAATATACTGCATACACATACAACATATTAATATACAGCATACACATACAACATATTAATATACAACATATTAATATACAGCATACACATACAACATGTTAATATACTGCACACACATACAACATATAAATATACAGCATACACATAAAACATATTAATATACAGCATACACATACAACAAATTAATATACAGCACACACATACAAGTTTTACGGTTTATGTCAGAGGCGTTGTGCCGTGTAATGTTGTAGCTATTGTCAAAGTTTAATCTAATGTGAACTTTCTTTGTATTACAACATGTAGCTCTTCAAAGCGCCATCTCCCACTGCCCATCTTTGCAATAATCTTTAGTGACAGTTTGTGGAGAAACTTTTTAATTGGACAGTTTAGTAATATAATTGTGTGATAGCAAACATCCATCCACTGATGGGTGTGAATGAGATGTACATGGGTTAAGCACCGGATTGTTTCCTTCCCCACAGTCTGACTGTGCAAGAGCGAGCAAATGAGCCTAGCGTACAATTTTTATTTATTTTTTATTTAACCTTTATTTAACTAGGCAAGTCAGTTAAGAACAAATTGTTATTTACAATGACAGCCTATAATTAGGTGCCAAACACAGTGGGATTAAAGATTTGAACACCGGAAGGAATACTGACAATGTTTTGTTTGAAGCACTCTTTCCCAGCCACAGATGTTAATTAGAGTTTTCACTATACACTATCATAGGTAGCACCACATTCTTAAAGCTATGATAAAATGATGCATCCCTCCAATGTATTGCAATTTACTGTTGGTCTTGAAATAACCATTTTAGATTCCTACCTAATTACAGTACAAAGGTTTCCAAATCTGTATCTTATACATTGCTGGCTCAAAACCTTATATAGACGTGACTATAATATCATACACACTTAACTACACATATATGAAATCAATAAGTAGACCTAACATGTTAAACCGATGGAAACAGAGACTCATCATACCCTGTTAAAACAATGGGATATACAATACCATAAAAGTGACATAGCATCTGATATCAAGTAACAAATGGAGCATTCTGCCATTGAAGAAAGCAAGATGCACTGTGAGCAAAATGATCAGCAAAAAGAAAGGGTCACCAGATAATTGAGTCACCCTGAGGAACACAAGAAAGGAGCATACCTTTGTTGAGGATGAGAAGAGGAAGTACAGTTCTCTAGATATCTGACTACCGATTCACACTCAGTTTTCCAGTGTTTTTCACGTTATTAGATTTTTGTCTGAACGTTACATTAGAATGATTTCTTATCAAACGTCATCACAGTTCCCATTAATGATGATGAGCTCATCCATTTATAAAACACAACTGTTGATTTTCACATTGGTTTTGGTGTGATCAAAGAGACTGATGTTCTTGTTCCCATGTTATGTTACAATCCAGGTTTCCAGCTCCACCTTCATCAGTAACCCCTCCTTTTTGAGTTCACTGTCACATCCTAAAACACACACATCCACCACACACACACACACACCACACACGCACACACAAAAGCCTGTCAATTATTAAACAAACACGATACTATTTCACCCCTGTGGAGAGGAGGCACAAGATCTGTAGCCATTTGAGGGAGCCCGTGGGATATCTGCTGTAAACTGTCCCATGTTCTGTCTCTGTTCTCTGGATCAGGCATGTTCTACAGATGACCACCTGAATCCTCCTCTCTACCGTTCTCCAACTGGATAGTGCCCTGTACTGTACGTTGCCTGCCAAAATGGACCCAGGTTAGTCTCTGTTCATGCCCTAAGTACTACAAACCAAAATGGTAATTTATTATTGTCTAAAATGTGTGAAACAGTGGACTTTGGGAGAAATGGGAATTTAAATTGAATGAATTAGGATTACACAAAAACAAACAACAAACATTACAATATTAGATAAGCTGTGTGCATTGAGTTGGTGTAAAACAAAAGAAGATGGGATTATATAAAACAATCACTTTACTTGACACTAAGCGCCATAACACATAACACGTCACTGTCATGACACATATATTTAGACCTGTTGTGACATATACAACATTATTTTATGGCTGGTTATGACACCTACAGTGGGGGAAAAAAGTATTTAGTCAGCCACCAATTGTGCAAGTTCTCTCACTTAAAAAGATGAGAGAGGCCTGTCATTTTCATCATAGGTACACTTCAACTATGACAGACAAAATGAGGAAAAAAAAAATCCAGAAAATCACATTGTAGGATTTTTAATGAATTTATTTGCAAATTATGGTGGAAAATAAGTATTTGGTCACATACAAACAAGCAAGATTTCTGGCTCTCACAGACCTGTAACTTCTTCTTTAAGAGGCTCCTCTGTCCTCCACTCATTACCTGTATTAATGGCACCTGTTTGAACTTGTTATCAGTATAAAAGACACCTGTCCACAACCTCAAACAGTCACACTCCAAACTCCACTATGGCCAAGACCAAAGAGCTGTCAAAGGACACCAGAAACAAAATTGTAGACCTGCACCAGGTTGGGAAGACTGAATCTGCAATAGGTAAGCAGCTTGGTTTGAAGAAATCAACTGTGGGAGCAATTATTAGAAATGGAAGACATACAAGACCACTGATAATCTTCCTCGATCTGGGGCTCCACGCAAGATCTCACCTCGTGGGGTCAAAATGATCACAAGAACGGTGAGCAAAAATCCCAGAACCACACGGGGGGACCTAGTGAATGACCTGCAGAGAGCTGGGACCAAATTAACAAAGCCTACCATCAGTAACACACTACGCCGCCAGGGACTCAAATCCTGCAGTGCCAGACGTGTCCCCCTGCTTAAGCCAGTACATGTTCAGGCCCGTCTAAAGTTTGCTAGAGAGCATTTGGATGATCCAGATGAGGATTGGGAGAATGTCAGATGAAACCAAAATAGAACTTTTGGTAAAAACTCAACTCGTCGTGGTTTGGAGGACAAAGAATGCTGAGTTGCATCCAAAGAACACCATACCTACTGTGAAGCATGGGGGTGGAAACATCATGCTTTGGGGCTGTTTTTCTGCAAAGGGACCAGGACGACTGATCCGTGTAAAGGAAAGAATGAATGGGGCCATGTATCGTGAGATTTTGAGTGAAAACCTCCTTCCATCAGCAAGGGCATTGAAGATGAAACGTGGCTGGGTCTTTCAGCATGACAATGATCCCAAACACACCGCTCGGCAACGAAGGAGTGCCTTCGAAGAAGCATTTCAAGGTCCTGGAGTGGCCTAGCCAGTCTCCAGATCTCAACCCCATAGAAAATCTTTGAAAGTCCGTGTTGCCCAGCGACAGCCCCAAAACATCACTGCTCTAGAGGAGATCTGCATGGAGGAATGGGCCAAAATACCAGCAACAGTGTGTGAAAACCTTGTGAAGACTTACAGAAAACGTTTGACCTCTGTCATTGCCAACAAAGGGTATATAACAAAGTATTGAGATAAACTTTTGTTATTGACCAAATACTTATTTTCCACCATAATTTGCAAATAAATTCATAAAAAATCCTACAATGTGATTTTCTGGATTTTTTTCCTCATTTTGTCTGCCATAGTTGAAGTGTACCTATGATGAAAATTACAGGCCTCTCTCATCTTTTTAAGTGAGAGAACTTGCACAATTGGTGGCTGACTAAATACTTTTTTTCCCCACTGTACATACGTGTTGTGATGCACCAATCTACAAGTAAAAATGTATTCTACAGGATCTCAGTTAGTTTTAAATCTACATGCTTCATATCTATGCGGGCCAAAGTCTAAACCCTCTCTTTCCCAGACATGCAACACTGGAGCAGCCTGGATGCCTTGGCTCGGGCTCTGCCCTGCTTTGTGCTATGGTCTCAGTCAGTCAGCAAGCTCCACCCCCTCCAGAGCAGAAACTTAATAAGCCTTGACAAACCACACTGGCAGCTGGACAATGACACTGAATAACCACGCTCATTTTGCCTGAGCCTTTTAATTAATCAGATAAACTGTTTTCCACTGTAGAAACCAAAGTGGGTACGGTCAACTGCCCTGAGAAACTTCAACGTTTCTCTGTTTACTTAATATAGATCACAGGGGCCTTTCACTTCCTCTAAAATATGTAATTCATTAATAATGTTAGTCATGTAGTTATGGCTACATCATTGCTGTAGATTAACAGCTTTTAGTCTTCATTGCCAGTTGACTAAGAATCACAGTCTAACTATTATAATATCTATCCTTCCTCTTTCACTCATTAGTCATTCAACCATCCGGCCCTGAGAGCCAGGTCCTGTCCAGTGGGAGGACAGCAGTGCAGGAGGAAAACTCAGGAACCCAAGACCTTGTTGGACGTACAAGCTTACCTGTCCAAACCACTCATCTGTCATCCAACAGTGACAATGTCCACACTGTCTGTCCTCCAGTGCTTAAGGCAGACAGTACTTTTGCTGCCTGTCTGCCATACAGAGCTCACAGTGACAGTGATGGGAGGTTAACCAGGGAGGAGCTGCTAGGCCAGACTGACCTGGCAGGAGGGATGTCCTCGACTGTGTGTCAACCACAGATCTCCTCGGTCCAACCAGACATGACAGCATCCACCCCATCAGAAGAGCCCCCACCCTACAGCCCACCTGACCCCAAGATGGCCTACAGTATCTATCCTCCACAACCACCTCACTACCCAGGACCCCCTGTCATAGCCTGCCAGCCAGGACCCAACCAGCCAGCCTTCTACCAGGCCCAGTTCATGCCTTCACCCAGCTACACTCCCTACACCATAGTAAGAGAGTATCAGAGTATCAGTATAGAGCAAAGAAAAAGAGTGTAAATGTGCTGCCAAACGCACGTACTTTCTCATGTGGTGGTGGTCGATGGGGGAGATTTATTAGACACACAGGACATTTAGAACGGATTTGCACATTCAATTACTCCTCATAGCTTAGTTGAACCGCACAACATGATTCACGTACGGTTCAAAAATCTAGTCCCTTATGGCCACGCAAGACTACTTCCGGATTTAACAATAGATCTAACTATTGTCCTGTGACGTAACGACAGTGTGTCATTTCTATTTGAAATCTCTATTCAAAATCAAGAATGTCCACTATATTAATAGGTTTTTGTGTCCCTGCATGTTCGCCTCTGTTGTTTCAGTACATGAGCGGCCCTCCACTGGGGGACGAGCGGTCTCCCCTGCCCAAGGACTATATGGTGGAGTCCCTGCTGGTCACCATTTTCTGCTGCCTTATGAGTGGCCTCATCGCCCTTTTGTACTCATATGAGGTAAATCAATAGCACTACATCCTTAGTGCATTAACAAAAGCCTGGCTCTGAATTGAATTAGGGCAGAGTGGGCATGAGTTTCAGTGTAGGTGTAATAGAATCCTAAGAATGCAATGATACTACCGAGGCCTTCCTTACGGTAATGATTGCATAACAAGATGTCTTTAGACAGAGTGGGCATGAGTTTCAGTGTAGCTATAGTAGAGAGTGGGCATGAGTTTCAGTGTAGCTATAGTAGAATCCTAAGAACGCAGTGACACCACCGAGGCCTTCCTTACAGTAATGATGACATAACAAGATGTCTGAGTTACAGAAAGTTACAGAAAGTTAAATTCATTTGACTTTTATTGTACTCTATCAGACATATTCAAAGAATACATATGCCTGTTGGCTACAGACCAAGTCCTGACTGAGCTGCTTGTCTCTCCCCTCTGCTCTAGACCCGTGCTGCTCTGGCCAGAGGGGACATGAGGGAGGCAGAGAGGGCTTCCCAGAAGGCCCGTCTGCTGGTGCTGTTCAGCCTGATGTTTGGGGTGTTTGTTTGTGTGGGCTGGATCATATATGTAGTGATATCTCTCTGTGCATAGCGATTTGCACCTGATACACGTCTACTCATTTACATTTTAGTAATTTAGCATACGCTCTTATCCAAAGTGACTTACAGTTATTGCATTAATCTTAAGATAGCTAGGTGGGACAACTACATACACTACAGGACCAAAAGTATGTGGACACCTGCTCATCAAACATCTCATTCCAAAATAAGGGGAATTAATATGGAGTTGGTCCCCTCTTTGTTGCTATAACAGCCTCAATTATTCTGGGAAGGCTTTCCATTAGATGTTGGAACATTGCTGCGGGGACTTGCTTCCAATCAGCCACAAGAGCATTAGTGAGGTTGGGCACTGATGTTGGGCGATTAGGTATGGCACGCAGTTGGCGTTCCAATTCATCCCAAAGGTGTTCGAAGGGGTTGAGATCAAGGCTTTGTTCAGGCGGGTCAAGTTCTTCCACACCAATCTCGACAAACCATCTCGGTATGGACCTTGCATTGTGCACGGCGGTGGTTAGAGCGTTGGGCCAGTAACCGAAAGGTTGCTGGATCAAATCCCCAAGCTGACAAGGTAAACATCTGGCGTTCTGCCCCTGAACAAGGCAATTAACCCACTGTTCGCCGGTAGGCCGTCATTGTAAATAATAATTTGTTCTAAACTGACTTGCCTAGTTAAATAAATAAACTGTTGCTACAAATTTCTAAGTACAGAATCGTCTAGAATGTCATTGTATGCTGTAGCGTTAAGACTTCCCTTCACTGGAAATAAGGGGCCTAGCCCAAAACATGAAAAACAGCCCCAGACCATTATCCCTCATCCACCAAACTTTACAGTTGGCACTATGCATTGAGGCAGGTAGTGTTCTCCTGACACCCGCCAAACACAGATTCGTCCATCAGACTGTCAGATGGTGAAGCGTGGTTCATCACTCCAGAGAACACATTTTCACTGCTCGGTAGTGAGTGTTGCAACTGAGGGTAGATGATTTTTGCTAGAGCTGCCCCCCCTGCTGAGGGGCAGCTCTAGCAGGGCAGAAATTTGACAAACTGACTTGTTGGAAAGGTGGCATCCCATGGCGGTGCCACTTTGAAAGTCTCTGAGCTCTTCAGTAAGGCCATTCTACTGCCACTGGTTGTCTATGGAGATTGCATGGCTGGGAGTTTGATTTTATACACCTGTCAACAATGGGTGAGGCTGAAATAGCCATATCCACTATTTTGAAGGGGTGTCCACATACACTATACATGCAAAAGTATCTCAGTCATAATAAATATATTTTCCCTCAATAAAGTTGCTATCAGAAAATTCAGTGCTAGTAAGGTGGGGAAAGGGACGGGGGTAGGTTATTCAGGGAAGGGGTAAGATATTCAGGAAGGGGTAGGATATTCAGATGTTTTTGGAAGATGGGCAGGGACTCTGTTGTCCTAGCTTCATGGGAAAGCTGGTTCCACCATTGGGGTGCCCATGACAGAGAAGAGCTTTGACTGGGCTGAGTAAGAGCTGGGGTGGGAGGGCCAAGAGACCAGTGGTGGCAGAACGGAGTACTTGGGTTGTGGTGTAGGATTTGAGCATAGCCTGAAGGTAGGGAAGGGCAGTTCCTCTTGCTTCTCTGTAGGCATGTACCATGGTGTTGTAGTGTATATGAGCTTCGACTGGAAGCCAGTGGAGTGTGCGGAGGACCGGGGTTACATGGGAGAACTTGGGAAGGTTGAACACCAGGCGGGCTGCAGCGTTCTGAATAAGTTGCAGAGGATTGAGCGCACAAGCGGGGAGCCCAGTCAACAGCGAGCTGCAGTATTCCAGACGGGAAAGGACAAGTGCCTGAATTAAAGACCGGCGTCGCTTCCTGTGTGAGGTAGGGTTGTACTCTACGGATGTTGTAGAGCATGAACCTGCAGGAGCGAGTCACTGCTCTGATGTGTGCAGAGAACAACAGGATGTTGTCCAGGGTCACGCCAAGATTATTTGCACTCTGGGAGGGGGACACCGTGGAGTTGTCAACCATGATGGAGAGGTATTGGAGCAGGCATGCCTTCCCCGGGAGAAAGAGCAGCTCCGTCTTGTCGAAATTGAGCTTGAGGTGTTACCTCAGCTTGAATGCTAGCCTATCTGCCAGGCATGTCGCCAAATGGGTGTCAGAAGGGGGGAAGGAGAAAAGTAGTTAAAGGTAATCCGCATAGCAATGAAAGGACAGACCATGTAAGGATATGACGGAGCCGAGTGACTTGGTCTATAGAGAGAAGCGGAGAGGGCCTAGAACCGAGCCCTGTGGGACACCAGTAGGGAGAGTATGTGGTGGAACCTCTAGAATGTACAGGCACTATAGATAAACATAACTATAATGACATTTAAAATATAAATAAACATGCACATATATTCCCCGAAATTACCTATAGCACTTATTTGAAATGTGGATTGAAGCAATTTTCTTATTTGAAATTAAATCATAATTTTAATGCTAAGCAATAATTAAATGTATATTGAAGAGAATGATTATTTTCCATCTGACTGACTGCTACACCAGAATATTAGCTTAAGAACAACTTGAGCTGACGACCACATGACCGGATTGTGTCCAAATAAAGCATTTTTTTTATTTATTACATCCTACATATTTTCATTAATTTCGCATGGCTTGTAAACAGGCAATAAATACATTGACAGTAAAGGCAGAAAAGGGTCAAAACAAGACATGCCACAGCAGCAATGGTATAAACCAGGGTTGGGCTCAATTCATAATTGCATGCATATACTTGTTTGCTTTGGTACTAAAATAAATAAATAAATAAATAAACATACAGCCATTAAAACTTTGGATTACAGTTGTTTTTAAAGAGGCTTTTCAGTGGAAAGAGTAGTCAGACCAACTCCTGCCAGTAGCACATGCAGCAGCTCAGGTCCTGTCTGAAGACACTTAGACTTGATCAAAGAAAAGACATCGGGTCAAACAAATTTTACTAAAAAGAAACAAAGACAACTGAAGGAAAAGTAACAGAAGAGCAAAAGAACAAACTAAAAAAAAGCTAAGGGACAAATGGGAATATAGCTCATCACAGATACTTAAATGATAACAAGTTATGGTCTTGCATGCCATGTTCTGTGTTAGATCTGGCTTGTCTTCTTCAAAAGAAGTGTCCAAGCAAACAGGAGAGTGTAGACAGTGTTGTGTGTACAATACATTCTATTAGTTATAGCAGATGGAAAAAGCTCTCTCGCATCATTGTAAGGCAGTTAGTAAATGACTAGAAGTGCTTCAAATCTTTGCTGTAAGAGTGATTACATTCCCAGTTAGTCAAGCAGGGCATACGGCCATGAAATGTTTCAGTTCCAGGTGGTGGTAGAGGAAAATGACATTATAGGAATGTGGACTAACCAGAGGTGCACAGGGTGTATGGAATATGTTATAGACGTACAGTACCCTAATAGTTTTAGATCACGTAAAATAAAACCAAAAAGCCTGAATAATACAGGGGATTTCAGTATGTACAGATCTGCTATCTTAATTTGGCCACTCCGTTGTCGCAGGGAATTTTCCAGCGCAGCAGGAAATGCAAATTGTAGTGTATTCAAGTTTTAAAAAGGCTTCTAAAGTTTGTAATTTCCACTTAAAAAATTCAGACTTGATTTGCCTTATTGAAAAAAATGTATTAGCCCCTACAAACATGTCCCTTAATTATAATCCACATAACCATTAACATGTCTTGTTGCTGCAGGATTATTGTCCTGCTGTGAGAAGCAGGGTGAAATTAAAATCTATAAACAAACATCTCACAATTTTCTGCCAATTTGTCATGGTAACCAATCCTCCATATTCAATGTAGTGCATTTGCCTTCATAATTACTAATGATTTCATGCAGTCCTGGTGCGTACAGAACGTACAGTGGGTGTGTTTGCTTGTTTGAATTTGTCAACGTCTGCATGTTTGAAGACATGTGAGTGCAATTGTGTGTGTGTGTTCATGTATTTCTTTGAGTGTAGTTTCTTTAGCTGAGCAGCTCCAGGTATGTGACAGGCACTCTCCCTTTCTGGTTCCCCCTCTCTCCAACGAGCCAGTCAGAATCCATGCCTGGCACTGTGTAAACTGTGATTAGCTGGCAAAAGACAAAAACAACATACAGTAGTGTATTAATAGTTCTTCAGCAGTGTTAATACAATAACTGTACATGAGCCAGCAACCAGTCCACATTCAGTGGGGGAAAAAAGTATTTGATCCCCTACTGATTTTGTACGTTTGCCCACTGACAAAGAAATGATCAGTCTATAATTTTAATGGTAGGTTTATTTGAACAGTGAGACACAGAATAACAACAAAATAAATCCAGAAAAACACATGTGAAAAATGTTATAAATTGATTTGCATTTTAATGAGGGAAAAAAGTATTTGACCCCCTCTCAATCAGAAAGATTTCTGGCTCCCAGGTGTCTTTTATACAGGTAACGAGCTGAGATTAGGAGCACACTCTTAAAGGGAGTGCTCCTAATCTCAGTTTGTTACCTGTATAAAAAAACACCTGTCCACAGAAGCAATCAATCAATCAGATTCCAAACTCTCCACCATGGCCAAGACCAAAGAGCTCTCCAAGGATGCCAGGGACAAGATTGTAGACCTACACAAGGCTGGAATGGGCTACAAGACCATCGCCAAGCAGCTTGGTGAGAAGGTGACAACAGTTGGTGCGAATATTCGCAAATGGAAGAAACACAAAAGAACTGTCAATCTCCCTCGGCCTGGGGCTCCATGAGATCTTGCATAGTCCATGCAAGATCTCACCTCGTGGAGTTGCAATGATCATGAGAACGGTGAGGAATCAGCCCAGAACTACACGGGAGGATCTCATGATCTCAAGGCAGCTGGGACCATAGTCACCAAGAAAACAATTGGTAACACTGAAATCCTGCAGCACCTGCAAGGTCCCCCTGCTCAAGAAAGCACATATACATGCCAGTCTGAAGTTTGCCAATGAACATCTGAATGATTCAGAGGACAACTGGGTGAAAGTGTTGTGGTCAGATGAGACCAAAATGGACCTCTTTGGCATCAACTCAACCGTGTTTGGAGGAGGAGGAATGCTGCCTATGAACTCAAGAACACCATGCCCACCGTCAAACATGGAGGTGGAAACATTATGCTTTAGGGGTGTTTTTCTGCTAAGGGGACAGGACAACTTCACCTCATCAAAGGGACGATGGACGGGGCCATGTAGCATCAAATCTTGGGTGAGAACCTCCTTCCCTCAGCCAGGGCATTGAAAATGGGTCGTGAATGGGTATTCCAGCATGACAATGACCCAAAACACACAGCCAAGGCAACAAAGGAGTGGCTAAAGAAGAAGCATATTAAGGTCCTGGAGTGCCCTAGCCAGCTGAAGGTTCGAGTTGCCAAACGTCAGCCTCGAAACCTTAATGACTTGGAGAAGATCTGCAAAGAGGAGTGGGACAAAATCTCTCCTGAGATGTGTGCTAACCTGGTGGCCAAATGCAAGAAACGTCTGACCTCTGTGATTGCCAACAAGGGTTTTGCCACCAGGTACTAAGTCATGTTTTGCAGAGGGGTCAAATACTTATTTCCCTCATTAAAATGCAATTCTATTTAAAACATTTTTCACATGCGTTTTTCTGGATTTATTTGTTGTTATTCTGTCTCTCACTGTTCAAATAAACCTACCATTAAAATTATAGACTGACCATTTCTTTGTCAGTGGGCAAACGTACAAAATCAGCAGGGGATCAAATACTTTTTTCTCCCTCACTGTATTCTAGCCTTGCATGGACACACCTGATTAAACTAATCACTGGTGTGCGCAAAGAAAGGATTGTGTGCGTGTGTGCTCACCTCGTCAGCCAGTAGGGAGAGCTCATTGGTGTCGGCAGCGTCATAGTCGTACAGGACCTTGGCCTTGCGTGTGCCTGTGGCGGGAGCCTGTACCTCTTCGATCTTCAGTGTGTCGGTCTCCACAGCGCTGGCAGCGTCCGGGGGTAGGGTGGCATTCCCCTGTGGAGAGGAGCCACCGGAGGCCATGGAGAGGCCCGGGTTACCAGCAAACGCGTTGGGAAACCTGCAGAGGTTCAGGGGAGAGAAAACCGTCATAAGCTACACAGCACATTCCCTAAGGAATAATAAGACTCCACCATGTTTGATGTAGAAAAACAGTTAACAGAAATGTTGCGTAAAGGTGACTTCAACTGTAATCGTCATCAAATGTTACTTCCACATCTCTATTGGAACTGAGAGCATAAGAGACAACAGCGGAGATGGTCATTGATAAAACAGCTTACACCCATTTGAAGAGCAAAACACTGCAGCAAATGAAAGCCAGGTATAGACACCCCAGCTAAGTATGCCCAATATAAATGTGTGCATCTACCCAGAGCCAGTATTCACCTGCCCAGCTCTTTCTGCAGGTCTTGCATGTGCAGGTAACATTGTTTGTAGTATGCAGTCTGTGCCTCCACAAACTCATGAAGGCAGCGCAGGTGGTTCACCTACAGACAACATATCCAAAACACAGACAAGACAACCCCGTTAGAAATACTCCTGAATACTCCTCCTGAACATACCCTGTTACCACCATGTTAAAACAGCATAATACATGGTAAACAGTACATATGCTAAAGAGAACGGTGTGTAGTGGTCATGTTTGTCCTCTCTACATGTGTGACCTCACGACTCACGTGTGTACTGCTGATGCCCTCCAGCAGGAGTCGTGTGACCTCTGCCTGTCTGTCAAACTCTGTCTGGGCCACTCGAAGTTCATGCGCTGCCTACAGAACAACAACACAGAACGAGATAACATGTAATTAGGGCTGTGGCGGTCACGAAATTAGGTCAGCCGGTGACTGTCAGGCAAATAACTGTCAGTTTCACGATAATTGATCTCCTGGCTTCCACACATAGCCTACAAGCCACTGATGCAGACCTTTGGAGCATCTACATTTTAAAAGGTCTACTAAATCCATGTAATATAGCCTACACCATCACAATAAATCCATGATTTATTTTAGAAAGGTCTAAAGAAACATGATATGAAGAAAATGTAGTCTATTTCAGAAGAACAGAATAGCATACTACACGTTGTCCTTGTTAGGTCCTAATCTGGCTATACTAAAAGGCTGTGGGCTACACTAGTTCATTTAGCAGACAAGATTTGCTTAGAATTCCGTGGCATTTTATGGTATGAAGAACACAATTGAACAAAGTTGAGTAAAATAAAGGATATTTTCTCCAAATGATTTGAGGGAGCGCTGGTATTCTGTGTGGAGAGGTTAACAACGAAATAGGTACTCCTATATGCTTAATTTAGAGTTATTAATGTAATTTCAGTTTTTCTACAAACATTGGGCTATATGTTTTGAATGCATTGTAACACTGCTTGATGAGACTAACGATTATTAAAAAAAAATTGCTTGAAGGCATGAGTTCTGCTTTGTTTTTTTGCACAGGCTGTACACACTATTAGTCTCTCATTCATAAATTGACAGCACTTGATAATGCCTCGAATTTCACGGCGGCATTCCCTTTGTGTGGTCAATAATGCACCCTAAAAAAAATCCATGCCTTTTGTGGCCAGCGGCCGTTGTGCCCTTCTCCCTGAGTGCTGCGTTAATGTGCTTACATTTTAAGAAGTTATTTGGCCACTTTAGTTGTGATACAAACCTTATCAAAACATATAGGCCAGGCTACATGAGGTGTGTGACTATGATTAGAAAAAGTCACCCCAAAAAATGATTTGTTTATTGCCTTATACTGGGCATCATTCACAAGTGGTAATCTATAATTCATAAGTGATAGGCTAATATTGTCACCCATCAGACTATTCTTGATTTAATATTGTCTTTACATACAGTACCAGTCAAAAGTTTGAACACACCTACTCATTCAAGGCTTTTTCTTTATTTTTACTATTTTCTACATTGTAGAATAATAGTGAATTCATCAAAACTATGAAATAACACATATGGAATCATGTAGTAAGCAAAAAAAAAGTATATTTTAGATTCTTCAAATAGCCACCCTTTGCCTTGATGACAGATTTGCACACTCTTGGCATTCTCTCAACCTGCTGAGCACTTGTTGGCTGCTTTTCCTTCACTCTGCGGTCCAACTTATCCCAAACCATCTCAATTGGGTTGAGCTCGGGTGATTGTGGAGGCCAGGTCATCTGATGCAGCACTCCATCACTCTCCTTCTTGGTCAAATAACCCTTACACAGCCTGGAGGTGTGTTGGGTCCCACTAAGCGCAAACCAGATGGGATGGCGAATCCCTGCAGAATGCTGTGGTAGCCATGATGGTTAAGTGTGCCTTGAATTCTTAATAAAATCACTGAGAGTGTCACCAGCAAAGCACCCCACACCATCACACTTCCTCCTCCATGCTTCATGGTGGGAAACACACATGCAGAGATAATCCGTTCACCTACTCTGCGTCTCAAAGACACAGCTGTTGGAACCAAAAATCTCAAATTTGGACTCCATTTCCATCGGTCTAATGTCCATTGCTCGTGTTCCTTGGCCCAAGCAAGTCTCTTCCTATTATTGGTGTTCTTTAGTAGTGGTTTCTTTGCAGCAATTCGACCACGAAGACCTGATTCACGCAGTCTCCTCTGAACAGTTGATGTTGAGATGTGTCTGTTACTTGAACTCTGTGAAGCATTTATTTGGGCTGCAATCTGGAGGTGCAGTTAACACTAATGAATTTATCCTCTGCAGTAGAGGTAACTCTGGGTCTTCCGTTCCTGTGGCGGTCCTCATGAGAGCCAGTTTCATCATAGCACTTGATGGTTTTTGCGACTGCACTTGAAGAAACTAAACGTTCTTGAAATGTTCCTGATTGACTGACATTCATGTCTTAAAGTAATGATGGCCTGTCATTTCTCTTTACTTATTTTAGCTGTTCTTGCCATAATATGGACTTAGTCTATCTTCTGTATACCACCCCTACCTTGTCACAGCACAACTGATTGGCTCGAACGGCAGGTAGCCTAGTGGTTAGAGCGTTGGGCTAGTAACAGAAGGGTTGCAAGATTGAATCCCCGAGCTGACAAGGTACAAATCTGTCTTTCTACCCCTGAACAAGGCAGTTAACCCACTGTTCCTAGGCCATCATTGAAAATAAGAATTTGTTCTTAACTGACTTGCCTAGTTAAATAAAAAGGTAAAAATATATATATTCTTTAAATGCATTAAGGAATGAAATTCCACAAATTAACAAGGCACACGTTAATTTAAATGCATTCCAGGTGACTACATCATGAAGCTGGTTGAGAGAATGAAAAGAGTGTGCAAAGCTGTCATCAAGGCAAAAGGAGGCTACTTTGAAGAATATATAAAATATATTTTTATTTGTTTAACGCTTTTTTGGTTACTACATGCTTCCATGTGTGTTATTTCATAGTTTTGATGTCTTCCCTATTTTTTTATTACAATGTAGAAAATAGTAAATAAATCAATAAAAACCCTTAAATGAGTAGGTGAGTCCAAACTTTTGATTGGTACTGTATATTAAATAGTGTGTGAAATTTTATTTGAATGGACCATTATCATCCACCTGTCTCGAAACAGAGGCAGCTGGAAAAAAAATAGCGAATGGAAGACCCTTTTCCCGTGGTTAATTTTCATGCCAGCCAGGTAAGTAATGTGCTTAATATTAGGAAGGTTGAGAAATAAATATAGTAAATATAGTAGGGCTAGCCTATAGAAAGCTGATGCATTAATGTCAGAGTGATTAGAGCGACAATAGAGTGCTGAGTACCAGGCAGTTAGAAGGTTGGTAGGCTACTAATGACCAGCAGCAGCATCATCATCAGAGCTTGGAGAAGCCTAGTTACCATGACTAAATCAATCAGTCACGTGGAATTTGACTGCATTCATGACTCGTGACCGCTGGTGTGGCGTAATACCTACATGTAAAATTACTTCACCGCATTGTGCTTTATCAGCTGTTTTGTTTGTGTCCACCTGTGTGTACTCTGGCGGATGTAACTTGTGGAAAGAGACTTCCTAAAAACTAAGATAAAGAATAAAGATATAATTTATTTAGACAGTACGTGAGGACTGTATCCAAAAATGTCATACTCACTTTGTCCACTTCCTCACTCCAGAGCTGATATGCAGCAGGACAACAAGAGAGGGAGAGAGAGACACACATTCTGATGACATCACAGGGGAGACACACATTCTTAGACAGAGACATGACAGTTAAGAAACATACGTTTTCAAACCAGGGGTGCATTCAAGACAGCAGCTTTTTATTCAGGTACTATGCTCAGAGTAAATTTTATCTGGATCATTTGAAGTGAAACACCTGTGAAGAGCTTTACACTACTTTTGTGGGTGTGTCCGAAAAGTGTCACAGATAGATAGATAATGGACTTCATGTTGAACGCAATCTGGTGATAAAGTGGTTAGAGCGCCAGTAACCAAAAGGTTGGTGGATCTAAACCCTGTCAAGGTAAAAATCTGTCCTTCTGCCCCTGAACAAGGCAGTTAACCCACTGTTCCCCAATAGGCCGTCATTGTAAATAATAATTTGTTCTTAACTGACTTGTCTAGTTAAATAAAGGTTAAATAATTTGTTTTAATAATAAGTCTCATAGTGTGTCTTGTATACAACTCTGGTTGTCATGGGTGACAACACAAAGACAGACATGATTAACATCATAGTGACTTATACTCCAAGTCAATATTCACGTCATAAGGACCACGCCCACAAATGGGGAAAACAAACATTCTTTCCATTGATCCCATTGTAAAAGAGCCAACTTTGTCATAGATTTTTTGTTATACAAAAATAACAAAACATACCGAAAAGCTGCTGTGTTGTTCAATGTACATGTAACCAGGTCGAAAATCCTGACCTACAGTTCGCAATGCTCCCAAGTAGAGAAATAGAACCTGCAAGAAGAGCCCTGTGGCTTCAGGCTATTCATCATGGGAGAGTGGGAAATATGGGTCCCGGTGTCCAAGTAGGGTAAACCTAACATTTAAAATCACAGGTAATACATTTAACTTGTTTAGTCTGTTTGTAACTCCACTCACTACTTGTAGCTGTATAGTCCATTTGTGTTGTTGGTGGGGCCACAACGTTCTATTTATTTAAAACTGGGATTATACAATGGAATTGTTGAGTACTCAATTCTGATTGGCTAGAAGCGCATTCTAGAGCAGGCATTATTTCCCTATAATGCCCAGCAATATTCAATGGCTATGAAGTTAATTCTTAATAGTCTCTCTGGGACAGTGCATATTGTTGTCTTTGCCCTAGCACTAACACACTGGACTCAAGTAATCAAAGTCTTGATGATGAGTTGATCAGTTGAATCAAGTGTGTTAGTGCTAGGGCAAAAACAACAATGTGCACCCCTTTGGACCCCCAGGACTAGCCTCGCCAGCCACCCTGATCTCGCCAGCTTACATAAATGGTTAGCTACACAAATATCTGTGTAGAGAATCTCTCACAAGCTTACGTGAATGGCTCGTGAGATAAGGGTGGCTTGCGAGGCAACCGCAGGACCAGGATTGCGAAACACTGCTCAAGGACTTCTGGGGAAGCGGAGCTCTCAACACTTGGCTGTAGTCTCTACCTGCCTGCAACATGACGCATGTGGACTGTGTAGAGAGGCTACTCGAGGTTATGAGCAGACTGAGGGTCAGTGAGAGTAGGCTACATGTAGTGTTAGTGTAGCGTGGACTGGCTGTTTAAGCTCCTTACCGCAGATGCACTGGCAGAGAGGACATAATTCCTGGGTCTGGTCTCCTGAAAATCAGGCACAGCCTACAGACACGGCAGAGCAGTTTACACATACAGTATGGCATGCACCAAACCAAAGAAACAAAAATCAAACAAAATAAAAAGTATAAGAAAATCATGTGACAGGATAGCACACACAGCAAAAACGAAACCCTTTGTTCTTTGCTTGCTGATATACAGAGACAAGTCTGGGACCGGTTCAAATATCTTTCTACACATGCATATCTCCTGGTGATTCCCAAACCGCGTTAGACTAGAAGGTTAATGACTATGCAGCACGTGTAAATAAACACAGTATGTGTACACAGCCTGTCATGTGTCAAACCCATAAAAAAGGAAGCAGACCTTCAACCATCACGTCATTCTAGCCTCAAACTAGCTTATACTATGTGTAGTCTACAAAGTATACTTAAGACAATAGTTCCTGTCTTCCGGTCACAGAGGCTAAGCTATAATATAATGGAGTAACTGGAACGTTATATACACTAAGTGATGAGTTATTGGTTTGATCTTTAAAATGTATATTTTATGTATGTCCCCAGGACTGAGTTTTTTTTTTAATGTATTTATTTTACCTTTATTTAACCAGGTAGGCTAGTTGAGAACAAGTTCTCATTTACAATTGCGACTTGGCCAAGATAAAGCACAGCAGTTTGATACATACAACAAAGAGTTACACATGGAATACATAGACATACAGACAATAATACAGTATAATAACATTTTTTTTTAAGTCTATATACAGTGAGTGCAAATGAGGTAAGATAAGGGAGGTAAGGCAATAAATAGGCCAAGGTGGCAAAGTAATTACAATATAGCAATTAAACACTGGGATGGTAGATGTGCAGAAGATAAATGTGTAAGTTACTGGGGTGCAAAGGAGCAAGACAAATAAATAAATACAGTATGGGGATGAGGTAGTAGGATGGGCTGTTTATAGATGGACTATGTGCAGGTGCAGAGATCTGTGAGCTGCACTGACAGCTGGTGCTTAAAGCTAGTGAGGGTCTCCAGCTTCAGTGATTTTTGTAGTTCGTTCCAGTCATTGGCAACAGAGAACTGGAAGGAAAGGCGGCCAAAAGGAGGAATTGGCTTTGGGGGTGACCTGTGAGATATACCGGCTGGAGCGCGTGCTACGGGTGGGTGCTGCTATAGTGACCAGTGAGCTGAGATAAGGTAGGGCTTTACCTAGCAAAGACTTGTAGATGACCTGGAGCCAGTGGGATTGGCGACGAGTATGAAGCGAGGGCCAGCCAACGAGAGCGTACAGGTCGCAGTGGTGGGTAGTATATGGGGATTTGGTGACAAAACGGATGGCACTGTGATAGACTGCATCCAATTTGTTGAGTAGAGTGGAGGAGGCTATTTTATAAATGACATCGCCAAGTCGAGGATCGGTAGGATGGTCAGTTTTACGAAGGTATGTTTGGCAGCATGAGCGAAGGATGCTTTGTTGCGAAATAGGAAGCCGATTCTAGATTTAATTTTGGATTGGAGATATTTAATGTGAGCCTGGAAGGAGAGTTTACAGTCTAGCCAGACACCTAGAATATGTGGACAACTACAAATACCTAAGTCAGAACCGTCCAGAGTAGTGATGCTGGACGGGCAGGCAGGTGCGGGCAGTGATCGGTTGAAAAGCATGCATTTAGTTTTGCTTGCATTTAAGAGAAAAGTTGGAGGCCATGGAAGGAGTGTTGTATGGCGTTGAAGCTCGTCTGGAGGTTAGTTAACAGTGTCCAAAGAAGGGCCAGAAGTATACAGAATGGTGCGTAGAGGTGGCTCAGAGAATCACCGGCAGCAAGAGCGACATCATTTATGTATACAGAGAAGACACACTGATCTAATCTAATAAAATTACTGTCAATTGAGTTCTTAATCATTACATTGGACTGGCCAAATCCCAAAGTAATTAAAGTGCTGTACTTATCAAAAGATGTTTTGCAGGAAGGAAATACACTACATGACCAACAGTATGTGGACACCTGCTCGTCGAACATCTCATTCAAAATCATGGGCATTAATATGGAGTTGGTCCCCCTTTTGCTGCTATAACAGCCTCCACTCTTCTGGGAAGGCTTTCCACTTGATGTTGGAACATTGCTGCAGGGATTTGCTTCCTTTCAGCCACAAGAGCATTAGTGAGGTTGGGCACTGATGTTGGGCGATTAGGCCTAGCTCACAGTCGGCGTTCCAATTCATCCCAAAGGTATTTGATGGGGTTGAGGTCAGGACTCTGTGCAGGCCAGTCAAGTTCTTCCACACTGATCTCAACAAATCATTTCTGTATGGACCTTGCTTTGTGCACAGAGGCATTGTTATGCTGAAACAGGAAAGGGCCTTACCCAAACTGTTGCAACAAAGTTGGAAGCACAGAATCGTCTAGAATGCCATTGTATGCTGCAGTGTTAAGATTTCCCTTCACTGGAACTAAGGGACCTAGCCCGAACAATGAAAATCAGCCCCAGACCATTATTCCCCCTCGACCAAACTTTACAGTTGGCACTATGCATTGAAGCAGGGAGTGTTCTCCTGACACCCGCCAAAACACAGATTTGTCCATCGGACTGCCAGATCGTGAAGTGAGATTTATCACTCCAGAGAACGAGTTTCCACTGCTCTAGAGTCCAATGGCGGTGAGCTTTACACCACTCCAGCCGACGCTTGGCATTGTGCATGGTGATCTTAGGCTTGTGTGCAGCTGCTCGGCCACGGAAACCCATTTCATGAGGCTCCCAACAAACAGTTATTGTGCCGACGTTGCTCCAGAAGCAGTTTGGAACTGTGATTGTTGCAACTGAGGAGAGATGATTTTTACATGCTACGCGCTTCAGCACTCGGTAGTCCCGTTCTGTGAGCTTGTGTGGCCAACCACTTTGCGGCTGAGCCCTTGCTGCTCCTAGACGTTTTCACTTCACAATAACAGCACATACAGTTGACCAGCGCAGCTCTAGCAGGGAAGAAATCTGACAAACTGACTTGTTAAGGTGGCATCCTATAACGGTGCCATGTTATATGTCACTGAGCTCTTCAGTAAGTGCATTCTACTGCCAATCTTTCTATGGAGATTGCATGGCTGGGTGCTCGATTTTATACACATGTAGGCAAAGGGTGTGGCTGATATAGCCAAATCTACTAATTTGAAGGGGTGTCCACATACTTTTGTATACATAGTGTAAGTAGGCTAAACAAATAAATAAATATTTCAAAATTGGCATGCCTTCATGTGGCAATCACCATGCATACAGGTTTCAAATATCTGATTTGATATTAGTTAACTGAAAGAAAATGTATTTTCTCCATACATCTGTTTATTTACTCATGTTATTACAGAAAAAAAGTATCTAATCAAATGGCTAATACAATGGCTTATCAAATCAGATCTTTGCCCCGAAGGAAAAACACAGCCAAAAATCGAAACATTTGAAATGCTCTGACAGAGTGGGAGCAGGGAATGTGAGGTGAAGCTAGACGTTGGTCATGGTATAATAGGTCAAGCATGTTAGCAATCAGGACTCTCAACACCAGTCATCTGCACTCACATGGGACAGGGCCTCTCCTCTCACTACTGGTATCAAATAGGCCTTTGTGATTTAATGAGGGGATACATTTGGTAATTGGATGCAGTTTGTCACGTTGGAGACACTTTTGTTCACCATTTTACAAATACTTGTGTGTACTACTCAGTTTTGTTGACTCTAGGGTCATATACGGGTTTGCTCCAGTGTAAATCAAAGTTTATTTGTCACATGTAGCCGAATACAACAGGTGTAGACCTTACCGTTAAATGCTTACTTACAAGCTTAAAATGCTTATAAGCCCTTACCATGCCACAAGTTCATTTCACTCACTTTCAAGAGAACTCTAGTCTGTTTTTATTTTATTTCTCGCTCTTGGCTTCTCATTGAGCTTGGAAGATAAACATGCATTCAACTGGATTTCATGGTGGCAATGAGCATGTCAGAAAGAAAAATGGAAAATAACAGAACTCAAGTGGACAATATTTTACACTAATACTCACTTCTCCCTCACACTGTGAACATAATTAGAACAGAGAAAGATGTTAGTTAGCAGTAGCAGTTCACTCTGAACTGGAGCCTGGTTACATGATGCAGCTGAAAGTGCACAGGGAGATGTGGTGGAGGGCAGAGGGGGGACTCACCGCGGCCTTGGACTCTGCTAGTTTGGCTTTCTTCAGCCGTGCTTTACTTGAGTCCAGGTCCAGTCTGCGGTTCTCCAGGAGACGCCTCTCTTTCTGAGACAGGGAGGAGAATATCAGCAACTCTCTGCACGGCATAACCCCACACATACAGGCTACGTTTAACTTGGCTAGGCCCTAAAGCCCTGCTACATCCATACAGTAATAAGAAGTAAAGAAAACCCCAAGGTGTTGATTAGCATTGTGTTAAATCCTGGTCTATACACTGGTCTGCATGCAATCTCATGATGTCCCTCTGAGGCCAGAAAGCCAGACTCACTGAGATGGTCCTCCAGTCTCCTTCCAGAAAGTTCCTGAGTGGGGCAAGGAAGCTGATAGCGGAGGTCTGTAGGAACTCTCTCTGTGCACCGCCTAGTCTCCTCTCACAGTCACCTACCTTGATCAGGGTGCTACCTACAGAACACACAATGAGCATATGATGAACCCACACACAATATTCTTTAAAAAAATATAAAAACACAGTATAATTATAGAGATAAACTCAAAATACCAACATGTGAGAAATACTGTACTTTATTAATGTTTCAATGGAACCAACCAAAATCATACAATTATTTAAAACAAAATAAATTACCAAAAATCAAGGTTTCATAATTATTGGCACTCTTCATTGAGTACTTAGTGCAACCACCTCTGGCAAGTATAACAGCATGGAGTCTTTTCCTGTAATGTTTGACAAGGTTAAGGAACACATATGGAGGGATTTTGGACCATTCCTCTATGCAGATCCTTTCAAGATCCTTCACATTCTTGGGTTTGTGCTTATCAACTGCCCTCGTCAACTCAGCCCACAGGTTTTCGATTGGATTGAGGTCCGGCGACTGAGATGGCCATGGCAGAACATTGATTTTGTTGTCACAGAACCATTTCTGTGTGGATCTTGAGGTATGTTTCGGGTCATTGTCTTGTTGGAAAGTCTACCTACAGCCAAGTCCCAGCCTTCTGGCAGAGGCAACCAGATTGTCAGCCAAAATTGCCTGATTGATGGCAAAATGAATTCTACCAACTATCTTAACCAGTGCCCCTGTGGAATTAAAACAGCCCCAAAACAAATCACTGACCCACCACCATATTTCATCGTGGGTATGAGGTGCCTCTCCTTGTATGCATCTCTGTTTCGACGCCAAACATGCCGATGCTGTACCGGACCAAAACTTTCAATTTTGGTCTCATCTGACCAAAGGACCTTCTTCCAGTCATAATGTAAATGACGTTTGGCAATCTCCAAGCGCTTGCGTCTGTGTCTTGGGGTCAGAAAGGTCGTTCTTCTGGCAACCTTCCAAAGAGCCTGTGGTTGTGGAGGTCGCGTCACAGTGATTCTTGGGGATTTTGTTGCTTCTCTCACCATTCTCCTCCCATTGCTGGGGGGAAAAATGCATTTGCGTCTTCTACCCGTGAGGTTTAACTGTTCCTTATCTTGTTTATTTTGAATAATTGCTCAATATATTCATATTCTTTTGAACTGCCAGTTCTTTTGTTTTCTTCAAGGTGTTGATGACAAAGGGATATATATTGCATGTGTGTTACCTCATTTTTATACCCTAGTGAAACTGGAAGTGATGTAATGGCTCAATATAGTTCCTTAAGACTTAGATTAATTAAATTCCACTTATTTAAGTTTCTGGTTTAATTTTGGTTGATGTTATAATTTTAATGGTGCCATTAATTGTGAAAATTAGATTTTTTTGGGACATTGATTTTTAATTAAGTCAATAAATGATTTTGGTGGGTTCCATTGAAACATTAATAAAGTACAGTATTTCTCACATGTTGGTATTTTGTGTTTCTCTCTATAATGATATTGTTTATATTTTAAGTATTGTTGGTGCATTGCCAGTCAAGGGTGCCAGTAATTTTGGAGCCCACTGTAAGTCTAAGAGTCTGACTTTTTACTTAGGAATGACTTAATAATTTTTTGGGGGAATCTCACACGATAGGAAAGAGAGGTTGAACAGGCTAGTAATAGGGGTTGCAACAATTTCGGCAGATAATTTTAGAAAGAGAGGGGCCAGATTGTCTAGCCCGGCTGATTTGTAGGGGTCCAGATTTTGCAGCTATTATACAGACAGACAAAGCCGAGACCAATTGGACTTTATGTGCAACACAACCGGTTTAGGATCTCAAACATTAAAGCTGCAATATGTAACTTCTTGGGTGACCCAACCAAATTCACATAGAAATGTGAATTATTAGTCTGTCATTCTCATTGAAAGCAAATCTAAGAAATGGTAGATCTGTTCTATGTTCGATATTTCTATGCTTCCCGTTCTTAAGTTTCGTTTTTTGCATGCCTAACTACTTTATACCTGTGAAGAAAGAGGAAAGGAAACAGAGGGGGAACCTCTAGAATAGCAACATTCTTGACATTACTTAAAAAAGGAAGCAGACACTCAAATTTCCCCTTTGAATGTAGGGGTTTCTCCAGATGTAAAACAGACTAAAGGAGTACAGGAATACCTGATGAATAACACCACACAGCAAGGGTAATATCATCAAACAGGCTTACTACTTGTGGAATTTGAAGTATGCATATCTGTGCAGGTAACTTGTTGGAAGGCATGGACAGACCGCATTGGTATACTAAGGAAATCATGGTTTTTCTACACGTCATTGCTGTGAGGAGACACTACTACAACAGAGTTTCTACACCCACACACAGAAGGTTGCATCACTAAAACCCACAACTGAGAAACAGGCCACTAATAACCAGATTAGAGCAGCTGAGTACCCATCTAGTTACTATTGCAGGAGAGGAAATAATGGGATTGATGACTGATGTATCGATCTGTATGCCAATAAGGGGTTTCCACTGCTCCACACAGCTGTCTGCTTTGTGACATGGTGTACAAATGAATTAATTAGAAATACAATTATTTAAAATCACTAAAACATGCCTGTTCTTGATTAGTATAGGTTACTGTACGTGTGCATTTTTATTCTTGGAAAAAAACCAAAAAAGGGGACTTATTGTCATTAGCTTGCCATTCTAAAATAATGGAATTAATGTAGAAAACAAATCCTTGCTAAGCAGCAGTACTGCAGAGCTCTACATTTAGCTGTACATGGCCCAGCAATCTGTGATTGAGCTCCATTTCAACTGAAGGAAAAAAGCACCAGACAGGCAACTCATTTCTGCATATCAGAGCCAAGCCTGCAGCTCTCAACAACATTCACATGGAGGGGGAGAGAGAGAGAGCAAGAGAGCGAACTATTGATCCTCAGGACTGCCAGTGAAGGAGAGAGGCCGATGTATTGGCCTGACAGACATGAGACTGCTGGAGGGCAGGGGAGTGAAGGGGCAGGAGGAGACCAATTCACTAACACTCACAACAGCTATCGTCACCAATCTCAACTGCTCACTCACCTTAGGGTGAAATCATCAGTAGAAACAAAGGCTTTGGAAAGAGTTCCACACTATTGGAAAATTATCATATGTTGAAGCTCGGAAGTTAAGATGTTCACTGTACCCTGTAATTACACCTGCAAGCCTATACATTAAAACGTCTAATGTCATTTACAAATCAATATCCTGTATCAACTATGGAGATATTTTCCCACAGGGATATACCACAAATGGTTTGAGCCATTCGTATTGCACAAGGGTGAGGGCACAGAGTTAAGATGTATTGGGTAAGTGTGAAAATGCATTTTCCAGAAAATGTCTTTCATGGATTTGACTGGGGCTCAAGGAACGGTCTCAGTTTCCGCTCTCAAAAATGAAATGATCACTGGCCAACCCTCTCAAACAAACCAGATTTAGACCACCTGGGAAGAATAAGTATACCCAAATCCTGAGTACACACCATATGGAGTTCCAGGTCCAAAATCTTTAGCCGCATCCTGCATGTAATGACCCAGTAGTTCTCCATTATTTGGTCTGGATGGAACCGTTCTGTCAAGCTTCTCATACAGGAACTCCTCAATCCTGGTACCTGCCGATAGAAAGAGGGGGATATCCTGCTTCAAGAGAGGACTTGCCAAAAACATTTGTCACAGATGGACACTATGAAACCTAGTCTGAGAATGGAAATTCATGGGAGAGAAGAATGCCAAAGAAAAGTAAGAAAATGCCCAATATGACAATGTAAAGTATTTTAATTTAACATGTTGGGAATGAGGTGTAGAATGAAGTCGTCGTGGAGATAAATGTTATTTCACTCAGATAATGCCTTTGTAGAGAGACTACCATATTTATCCCACACACGGTAAATGCATGTTACCCACAAGCTGGAGACAGTGTCTGGTGTGCTTAACACACACAGCTGTTGAGCTGCTCACTGATAAGTAGGCTACCGCTTGCAATAGAGGATAATCAACAGGTTTTCATACCCGCAGAACAAGCGCTAGAACAGACCGGTGCTTGAAAAACGTCCAATATTGCAAAGAGCATTTGTCTTCTGCACTACAGACCAGACGAATCAAAAGATTCCACAACAGGGCACTATGGGAGGGAGGGATACTCACCAGTGTGGTCAACTGTAGCATGGAGAATCAGAAAGTCACAGGTTAGAGCAAACTGCTCTCTATCACCATGTTACCACCATCTTTCACATAATTTTTTTTTTTCCATCTACTGTGTTTTTGGTCCTTCTACCCTGTGTGTGTGTCTGCATTAAGTAGGGTTGGGAGTTGTAGAGGACTCTGTCCTGATCAGTTCAGTGTGTATGCCGGGCCTTACTTGGGTTGGGCTGCAGCAGAACCTCTGTCTGCCTGAAGATTTTCTCTGTCCAGTTTTTAGTGGAATCAGCACGGCTGAGCAGATTCTCAAAATGGGCATCCAGCTCCGTCTTCTCTACCTGTCCGAACTTTTCCCCTGTGAACTTTGGCAAAATACACAATGAAAGAATCATTTTCACTTCTCTGTGAACAAGGCCTATTGCAGTGACTCAACATCAATAGTGCATTTCGACTGTTTCTGTGTATCATTGTACTTTTCTATAGTGCCCGTGGAGCTGCCCAATGCCATGTCACTTGAAGCGTCAACATTATCATTGGTTTAGGGATGCTCTTCACGTCATGAGTCTCCTCATAGATGGTTTCCAGTAGCCTAGCTAAATACCAAGCCCTCATAGGCCATGAAACACTACACCTGCTAGTCTCCCAGTCCTTGTCTAATGTTCCACCAGTCTTTTCCCATTCCCAGTATCCTCTGCCAATGGGTTTAGATACAAAGTCTGAGAAATCAAACTGAATGGAATTTCTATGGGCTGAGCAAACATCCATTGCTTCCTTGCAACGTTACTGTAGTCATTGGGAAATCAGTCCCACTGTCATTCCCTCGTAGCATTTTCATCATGACCCGTTACACTGTCACAATAATGAAAGATGTATCTCGCGTTGGAATGTTTAGGGGTTGGGCACAGGGGGCACGAAAGATTACCTCTGACCCCACAGCTACACCGTACCTGAAAAGCAAAGACAGACCTCTGCGAAAACACAACTAGGGAACGTCAGCTATAGCATCAAGCTAGCAGTGGCTAAAACAGACCGCATAGAAACCTTCCGCCAATATTTCGGTCTATATTACAAGACAGGGAAACTAGCTAGCAGTGCTGTACGATGGTTACTATGAAGGAGGGAGGATAACGTCAGCTGAACCAATGTTTTGTGTAGGATATCGAGGGTATTCTGTCAATAACGTAAGCTAAAGGAGTTGGCAATGATGCCAATTCATGCCTTTTCCAGTTTTTACTGAAGCCAGACGCTACTAGCTATTTAATTAGGTAGCTAGCATTTAACGTTAGTCAATTTATAGGAGACACGACATAAATTACCCTACCTGTACAGCTCGTGTGAAAAACACTCCGGCATCCGAAGCTAATTTCTTCACGTTGAAATCCATTATGTAGGAAGTATCTGGCTAAACACACATCTAGCTATGTCCAGGGACAGCCGCTATTCAGTCAGCGGTATCTGTCTCTGGTATCTACACATCATCCTGGAATCATTATTCTATCAGTGATCGTCTACCCATTTTACAATTTATGGAGTTCTATGGTTTCTTATGCAGGGACAGGTTTTATTTTTGATTCTCTATTCACGACTTATTCCAATACATTTTATACACATTCATGCATGATTTTTGAGAAACCTGCCACATAATTGTTTGGGGGAAATATCACTAATGTAAAATTCCTCTATATATTTTTTTATATAATAGGCTACCACTGCAACAGAAGCTATTTGGTGCCACCTACTGTTTATGCTGTTCACAAAACAAGTTTGATTATTCACTTGATAGTCTCTTCTGTGTCTTTCAATGGGCTTCGTGTTTCAAGCAATGGTATCCAACTCATCTCTCACAGTGTCCCTGTTTTACTTGGTGTGGTCCTTTACCCACTGGCAGAACCTCTGGGAGTAGGTAGCTGGGCTGACAGTGGAGAAGGCTCTGCCAGGGAAGCGCAGACTCTTCCACAGGTTCTCCTGCCTTTTCTTCACACCGTACACAGTGAAAAAGTCTACAATACCCACAAAGTAGCGCAGCTTTGGTCCATCTATGACATGCACAGAGTTTTTTAAATTAGGTAGCAGTCTACGGTGATGAGCATGGAACTCCAGGAGTTCTGCATCTGTACGGTTTACGGAGTGTAGGTTGATCTCCTGGAGGGGGATTCCATGGCCAGAGTGTTCCCCTGCATTCTGGAAGTGGTCTGACCCACTGTCTATTGTATCTGATGCCAGTCGAGCAGAGTACCCCTCCAACAACGGAATAGTGGGGGGATCTTCCTCTGTGGGACTGTCTTGGTCCATGGACCTGCAGAGGAAAGACCATTCAAGAACTGAATAACAAAGAGATAACAATCCGCTTAAGAGTAAAATACCTGATTTCCAATTATCTTCTCACTGTGCTACTTTACATTAGCTGCATGTCTGGAAGGTCCACAAAAGAAAACTAGTGTGTTACTTTTTTTTCGTACTTTGTCATACAGTAGATTATTGTTCTCCACTGAACACTTACTTTGCGGTGCGCATAGTCAGGTTACTAAAGGAGTACTTCCTGTCCAGCTCTTCTTGGTGCAAGGGTTGATGGGCCAGCAGGATACTGTAGTCAAGCACATTCAGGCTGCGGAGGAAGGCCGAGTCTATTTCAACCTGATCCACAAGCCAGGAGCGCTGCTTATCTGTCAACACATGATAAATGTTTATTTCTTAGGGGAACGTATGGGGTTTTACCTTTCAATTGATAATAGACACAAAGAAAGAACACAATATGACTTTATCCATCCCTCAGGTACTGACAGATATAGGACATACCAAATTCTTACCCAGAATGATGTGCTTTCCTTCAAAGTTGTTATCCTTCAGAATCTTAGTAACTGGGTTTCCCGTAGACGCAGGGTCAGTCCACCTACCCACCTCACAGCCCTTGATGTCATATCTAAGAGACAAAGCCAAAATAGGCAAACAATCCAGAAATATCAATATTTTTTTAAATCAACTTTCTTTCATAACTACAATACAAACAATGTTTACCTGGTATTAATCCTCTCGTCCGGATAAAACACATTCTGCATCACAATGAAATACTTCTGAGGGAGAGTGAGAAAAGTTACTTACAGAGTAAAAAAACAACTGTTTGTGAATATTTGTGTTTCATTAAAATTACCTTTATTTTATTTGGAATTTGGATGCTATAGAGACCTGGAATAAGAAAATAAGTATATGAACATCTGACAAAGGTGACAGTCCATCTGTCATGTGATATTTAGTATTTTTTATTTTTCAAAGAAATACCCTGTTTTTCTCCCCAATATTTATCTTGTCTCATAGCTGCAACTCCCCAACGGGCTCGGGGGGCAAAGGTCGAGTCATGACCCGCCAAACCGTGCTTCTTTAACACCCACACGCTTAACCCGGAAGCCCACCGCACAAATGTGTCGGAGGAAACACTGTTCAACTGATGATCACCTGCAGGCGCCCGGCCCGCCACAAGGAGTCGCTAGAGCGCGAGCCAAGTAAAGCCCCCCCGGCCAAACTCTCCCCTAACCCGGACGACGCTGGGCCAATTGTGCGCCGCCCTATGGGACTCCAGATCACTGCCGGTTGTGATACAGCCTGAGATTGACTCCTCTATCTGCACCACTCGGGAGGCCCTGTCATTTTATATTTTGATCTTAAGCTATTGGACTTCTCTCTCACCCATGAACCTGACCATCAGTGAGTGGGGGTATTTCTCCAAATGATCCATATATGCCTTCAGGTTGGATAGAAAAAACGTAACCTCCCGCGTATTCTGTGTCTTTAGGAAGAACCTCTTGTCATTCCTAAGGAGGGAAAAAATGACATTTAGTACATGTGCTACTATGTAGAGTTGACGTAGATTAGGTGTGTTGTGTGTGCATTTATGAGGTTTATGATGTCCTCCAGCAGGACTCACGTGAGGAAGAAGTCAGCCTTGCTCTTGGAGTTGCTGAAGAACTGTAGATAGCAACCGCCTGAAGAGAGGGACCTCTGGTACTCCTCCTCTGTTATATCCAGGGACCGCCGAAGGCCGGCAAACACAGGCCCTGCAAACGTCTGCATCTCCAAGTCCTGCAGGGGGAGGCAACAGAGGACCATGGTTCGAAACTGAAATGTGTCCCAAAAAACATTTACTCAAATAGGCAGTATGCTGTCGGGATTGGTTTAACATATTTGTTTGAATAGTGATTAAATAGCACCTTGTGGACTTGAGTCTCCGACGATTTGTAATGTTCAGCAGAAAGTTTATCCTGATTGAAACAAGATCAACTCATTATGAAACCACAATGAAAGGTTTCTAGTAACTAAGAGAAAGCTATTTACAGTGCAAGTACTGTATGTAGTCATTTTCTCAGAGGTGGGTCAATGCCGTAAGTTCCTTTGGTATAAAAATGTATTCTATGTGACAGTTGAAATAGTGTGTATATTGTTGTGTAGTCTAAGTTTGCTCACAGGTACTGTTGTGTTGTTGCTGGTCTGTAGGACAGCATGCAGGCCCTCCTTCATAAGACAGGTGAGGCTGCATAAGTCATGTTCCTGGTTGGTCTTAAACACCCCTAGCATCCTCCATGTAAATGTAAATGTGATGTAAATGTAAATCCATCTTCTCCTCAGACCCCACCATCGCCTTCGCCTGGCTGTCCCAAAGTGACACAGGCGCAGACCGCTCCTTTTATCCATCTGACAATCACACACACCACAAATAACTCACAGTCACCAGAGGCACACCAGGAGGGTACCACACACACCTCTGGATCTACATTGTATATAAAAAAATGTGCAGTTAAAACAATAACAAAGAACATTCCTGCCACTGTTTCCATAAGATGCTGAGGGATGGGGTTGGAGAAATGTAACCACTGAAATTCATAGACAGAGCTATAGATGCAAGGACTGACCTTCCCATGATTTCTAAATGATAGTTTAAACCATGTTTTGGGGCTATACAGTGTTTGATTACATTTACTTTGCTTACAAACATTGGAGTAAAACAAGCTTATATTTTGGGTTCTGATGGAGTGTGACAGTAAAGTCCAAAAATGGATGTAGCAACTGCAGATTTCCCCCTTTAAAAATGTATTTTTTTTTTTAAAGAAATGGGAATTACATCTCATGTCAAGACAACATAATATTAAAACAACAGTTGACCAACATAATTACATTCATTGATAGAATGTGAGATGTTAACTCAGACATTATTTGTAGTGGCTGTCACGAAAGCTGACAACCACGTAGTTCTTACCTTACCAGCCTACTTTCCTCGTGTTGTCCTTTATGCTTTGATGCCTTGCTGTACAAGGGAAGTATCTGAATTCAGTGAAAATCATTGGAGATATATTTGAAGCCTATGCTTTTACCATTTTCATATGCGTGTTGATAGCATTTTGTACCGTAAAGATAAAAACAAACACATTTTCTTGACAGCGGTCGGCCTCCTTTTTCAGCCAAGCGTAGGCCTAATGCCGCATACCATGGTAAGCGGGTTGGGCAAGATCTTCAGGGTGTGTTACACCCGGGCTGTATTTACTAGCTGGAAACCAAACAGCCAACAAAAGCGAACGGAACTGACCAATGACGCACATCATTGGTAGTGACCTACCTGAATTTGCCCAATAGAAACTCTTTTCTATGGAAAACGTTTTTGTATTGTCAACTGTTTGCAACTGTTTACTCAGGTGTGCACTAATGATTACACCCTTGCAGGTGTAAAAGGTGTGTCGTAATGACTTAAGGTTTTTGAATCTGCCACTGCAGTTAGTAGACTGCTACGTTAGCGTCATCGTGACAAAGGCCAGAATTCGGGGACTAAACTGTACTGGTTGTAATTTTACTATGTTATTTATTTGACTTATGAATGTCTGGCTTCTGTTAAAAAAATTGCTCCGTAAAGATTTGAATCTCAGGAACGCTGTCCATTCTTCGGTGCTTGTCCCATATAGATAGAGGACTTGTATCTGTATCGGTGCAATTATAGGCTACTAGCGTCTGTGACCGCTTGGGCAGCGCCCAGGGGAGAATGATTACCCCCCTCTCTTTGAAGCAATGGAAGTTCAAGGCCGACCGCGAAACTGCAGGCATTGTTTAACGTAAAACAGGATCCCCCCATTATAGCGAATGGAAAAATCTTTGTGGTGAATCTTTGTGTAAATACAAATGTTTTTAGAAGACAGTCATGGTACCAATAATTGCTTCTAATACACCAGATGTATGTCCTTGAACAGATTATTTTAAAATCACACACAGAAGAAGTTAAGGATAATTGAGTTACTAATTGCAGCCTGCAGTACCCCGGTTGCCCTTCAACTTGAGTTACTCAATGAGAGGGGGCAGCACTGACCAAGACTGCAACGTGACTTCTTGGAGTAACTCAAACTGTGTATGTTATGTCTCCTTGAGATGCCATCTTAACTGACTTAATTTGGCTTCAATGTGCTATTGAGTTTTCACATAGGAATTTATGGTGCCATGTGATCGATGGCTTTGTCTATTCATATATACAGTCATAGGTATTTAGGCTTTATCCATTTTAAAGTAGTCTGTTTTCTTCTTTTGTGTTTTAAAAAAAAGTGTAAAGCTAATATTGGTTATTTACTACCACCTGCAGTGCTGGAGTCCTGAACCAAATCTTGTGTCATTCATTTATTGTGGCCACTCGATGGTGGTTACATAGGTTAAAGCCATTTACAAACCATAACACCAAATTTGAAGAAGAAGACAATGCTCTGATCATTAGCTGATTGCTCCCAACCAATAGGATTCCCCACCCAGTTGACTACTTTAAAACTATTTAGGGGAGCGGCGGTGTTGGGAGTTTTGGAGAGTCTGGCGTGCCCAAAGTAAAATGCCTGCCACTCAGGCCCAGAAACTAGGGTATGCACATAATTAGTACTAGATAGAATAGAAATATAGAAAACACATTAAAATAATGTCTGTGAGTATAACAGAACTGATATGGCAGGCGAAAACCCGAGCAAAATCCATCCAAGAAAATGTGATTTTGTAAGCTGGCTCATTTTCCAATGAGTTGCTATAGGACATGCTGAAATCCAGCTCCCAGGTTGCAGTACCAATGGCTTCCACTAGATGTCAACAGTCTTTAGACAAGGTTTGAAGCGTCTACCTTGAAAACTAGAGGAGAATAGGAAGTTTATCCAAGTGGAGTGAGGAAGTAACTTCTGTCTGTGGCGCGTGGGACCCGGGAGCGCGCACCTCTGTGTTTTACTTTTCTATTGCCCAGGATATTATCTGTGTGAAATATTATAGTTAATATACATAATAGTGTACCTAAGGATTGATTAGAAATGTTGTTTGATTTGTTTGGACAAAGTTTATAGGTATATTGTTTGTCTTGTACAATGGGACGAGTGACGGTGGATTTTCTGAACAGAACGCGCCAACCAAACAGTGCTTTATGAAAATAAATAGGGACTTTTTCGAACAAAAGGAACATTGATTGTCTTGCTTGGACACTTCGGATTGCCCTCAGCAGAAGATCTTCAAAGTTAAGTGATTTATTTTAGCTCTTTTTGTGTGTTTTGTGACACCCGCGCTGGTTTTATTATTATGCTAATGAAGGAAGTACATGGGGCGCTGTCCTCAGATAATCAAATGTTATGCTTTCGCCGTAAAGCCTTTTTGAAATCTGACAACGCTGTGAGATTGCCAAGAGTCTAAGCTTTTGAAGAGTGTGCAACACTTGTATTTTCATGAATGTTTTATATTTCTACTTCTGTAATTTAAATTTGGCGCTCTACATTTTTCCGGATGTTGTCAAGGATGGGGCGCTAGCGCCCCCACTGCTCCTTTATTATCCCCAAGAGGTTAAAATGGTGGAATCCCACAATGGCAATGTCCATGCTAAAACAGGTTATATCCATGATGAGTCCTCTATCTCTATGGTATGTCCCCATTGAGATAAAACTAATTAGTATTCTAATCAAACCAAAATGTATTGATCAAGTGCACACTGTAGGCCTACAGAAAAATGCCTGCTTGCTAATAACGCAGAGCCCCGTTTCCCGATAGGGATTAAGCCTAATATATATATATTCGTTGGTGTTGCTACAAAATCTGAATGAAAACTACTCCGATGGTGAGGAAGACATGAATTATGATGGCATCTCTGACAAGTTTTCTTCTGATTCTGAGCCTCAACCTGAACCTAAACCTCCATGGACTAACCGCAAAAAAAGCCAGCACTGTGCGCACTGAGCAAGTGCACACACAACCAGCAAATGAAACCGTGAGACCAGAGAGAGGAAGGCACCGTTTGGAATAGAACAAGCCGGTGAGAATTCTACAGGCTATTATCAGTACAAAATGTCATCACTGAGGGAGTAGGCCCTACATCTCAAGTAAGAAACTAAATCAGCAACGCACTCAACAGCTGTCGTTGTTTAGGCTATGTGACATGGACGTGCTCCAACTGATCATTGACTTTTTGACTGCTGTCATATCAACACTTACATTTATAATCCCATTATTGCTTTTGTGATGATTTTCACTATTATCAAGCACACTTGGCGCTTGTAGTGATGATTAGGCTACTGATGTTTTTGCAGTTCAACCATGCATCTTGCTGACCGTGTGTCTTGGTGGTTGGGGTATATATTTTTATTTTGTCATTATAAAAATAAGCTTATACCGGGTTTAAACACCAATGCTTTCTGTTTCATAGTTGTAGCAAAGGCACTGCACTGAAACCTTTAATATATATATATATACATATATCCACATAGGAGGTCCCGTATTTTCTTTTTGACACTCTATGGAAATCAAATGGCCGTCCCATGGATTCGTTCTGGCGCCGGCCAGCGAAAACTGTAGCACTACCCCATAGGGGTTGGTGTTTCTGAACAGGGCAAATAATGGATTGATATCCAGGGAGAAGGAAGTGATTAGGTGTGGTATTTTGGCTGGGGGAGTATGCTCAGTTTGCCTGGGATATGCCCTGCCCAAGGTATGTGAAGGACCAGGAAATAAAAGGCCTGCAGTCATGCCTGGTGTAGAAAGGGACGTGGCCTATGGGCTAGACAGGAATTTGTGAGGCCCAATAAAGGATCACATATTCTGTCATTATTGCCGCCTCCAGATTCTTCTAGGGCTTAGGTTGTGAGAATGCTGTTCATTAACTACAGCTCAATGTTCAACACCATATTGCCCACAAAGCTCATCACTAAGATAAACACCTCTCTCTGCAACTGAATCCTGGACTTCGTGACGGGCCGCCCCCAGGTGGTAAGGGTAGGCAACAACACATCTGCCACACTGATCCTCAACACGGGGGCCCCTCATGGGTGCGTGCTTAGTACCCTCTTGTACTCCCTGTTCACCCATGACTGAGCGGCCAAGCACGACTCCAACACCATCATTACGTTTTCTGATGACACAACAGTGTTAGGCCTGATCACCGACAACGATGACCTCCTATGGGGAGGTCAGAGACCTGGCAGTGTGGTGCCAGGACAACAATCAATCCCTCAACGTGAGCAAGGTAAAGGAGATGATCGTGGACTACAGGAAAAGGAGGGCCGAACACGTCCCCATTCACATCAATGGGGCTGTAGTGGAGTAGGTCGAGAGTTTCAAGTTCCTTGGTGTCCACATCACCAACAAACTATCATGGTCCAAACACACCAAGAAAGTCATGAAGAGGACACGACAACCCCTTTTCAGCCCACAAGAGACTGAAAGTATTTGTCATGGGTCCCCAGATCCTCAAAAAAGTTATAAAGACAGATTTCCACCGGTCTAATGTCCATTGCTTGTGTTTCTTGGCCCAAGCAAGTCTCTTCTTCTTATTGGTGTCCTTTAGTATGGGTTTCTTTGCAGCAATTCGACCATGAAGGCCTGATTCACACAGTCTCTTCTGAACAGTTGATGTTGAGATGTGTCTGTTACGTGAACTCTATGAAGCATTTATCTGGGCTGCAATCTGAGGTGAAGTTAACTCTAATTAACTTATTCTCTGCAGCAGAGGTAACTTTGGGTCTTCCTTTCCTGTGGCGGTCCTCATGAGAGCCAGTTTCATCATAGCGTTTGATGGTTTTTGCGACTTCACTTGAAGAAACCTTCAAAGGTTTTGAAATTTTCCAGATTGACTGACCTTCATGTCTTAAAGTAAGACTGTCTTTTCTCTTTGCTTATTTGAGCTGTTCTTGCCATAATATGGACTTGGTCTTTTACCAAATAGGTCTATCTTCTGTATACCACCCCTACCTTGTCACAACACAATTGATTGGCTCAAACACATTAAGAGGGAAAGAAATTCCACAAATGAACTTTTAAGGCACTCCTGTTAATTGAATTCATTAGGATGACTACCTCATGAAGCTGGTTGAGAGAATGCCAAGAGTGTGCAAATAAACAAATCAAAATATATTCTATAACACTTTTTTGATTACTACATGATTCCGTATGTGTTATTTTATAGTTGATGTTTTCACTATTATTCTACAAAGTAGAAAATAGTAATAATAAAGAAAAACCCTGGAAAAACCCTGGTACTGTATATTTTTTCACTTTAGTTTATTTAGTAAATATTTTCTTAACTCTATTTTCTTAAAACTGCATTGTTGGTTAATGGCTTGTAAGTAACCATTTGATGTTAAGCTCTACACCTGTTGTATTCGGTGTATGTGACAAATAACATTTGATTTGATGATCTAGACGGAAATTTACGAGGCCCAGTAAAGGTGATGGATCATATATTGTCATTATTGCCGCCTCCAGTTTCTTCTACGGCTTAGGTTGTACACCCAGTGGGTAGGACGGGGAAGGAAGCGATTCTGACGTCAGTCAGTGTTATAAGGAGTGTTATAAGTGTTATAAGGAAACAAGACAGGGTGTGCTGCAGGTTCCTGGGAGTCAGGCGGACAGAGCGCCTGGTCCACTGGCAGGAAAGGAACCTGTGCAGCTGGGGGAGAAGCTTAGGATGGTCTATGTGCCGCTAACGGATCTCTGCTCTCTTTTGATAGAAGTGAGAGTGGTAGGGCCAGGAGCTGGAACTAAACTGGTAAAAAAGGACACTCCTGAGCGGACACCCAGAAATGGTAAGAATGGAGGTAAAGGGAAGCAAAGGAGATGGAGCTTCCCTACCATCTGGACCCGAAGGAAAGCCAAGCAGGAAGTGGTGTAAATGAGGGTACAAAATGAGCATGATCATGCTGTTCAGGGCTCTGCTCATGGTAACGCTGTACATCATAGGGGCACCTGGTTGGGAACGCACACATATTAGGAGAGGAATAAGGCCAGCTACAGTAGACAATTTAATGGATGGAGTATAATCTTGTGTTTGAAACATACACACTATCAATGATATAGTATGTGGGTGGGAACAAGGCCGGGGCCCTGGAAATGGTAGTTGTTTATTCAGACACTGGAATGTGGGCAAAAAGTGGATGTAGTGGGGAAGGAGTTGAACAGAACGATTCACAACTGTACCCATGGCTGGATAATAAGGTCACTGATGGCAACCTGAATCATAAGACTGGCTTTTGAATTTTGGATGTGAACTGGGACCGTAGATATTTGTATTTGGTCACGTGTCATGGTTCGAACTGGAGGACAGATCTATGCAGGTGAACTGGATTAGAGAAATGGGAGGACCACCTCGTCAGTATGCTGACTGGTGTGTTAAGAACCCCAGGGAGATCCTGACACACCGCTCTTGGAAAGAGAGTGTGTGGAAACAGTGGATCAGGGTGGAGGTCGGAATGCATTGTGAGCATACACCAAGATAGCCGGTTCTGGGGAGAACTAGAGTTGACATGCCCCGGGTCAAGAGAGGCCACCTCGGCTGTAAGGCCTGAGGGAGACCCAAGGTCACAGGCACAAAGGCAGGTTAGTAAATACCTCCGGCTCAATAGATACTATGAACAGTGTGTGACGAAGATACTGGACATGGACCCAGGTTCATGCGTGGATGGAAGGTCATGTCCAAAGTTATGACTCGTGTAGGGACTCGTGTAAAATGGCCCTGCTGCAGTATAACTGAGGTGGGGGTCGATAGAGAGATTAATGAAACCTTGCCTTGGGTATGGAAGAGGCCTGTTACACTGTACATATTAGGTGTGAATGACCCCCTGGAAAAGTGGGAATAGAAATGTGGGTACAGTCCCAACCTACCCCTGGGGATTTGGAGGGGGTGAATCAAACTCACTTTGCGGAACTGGATGAGTTTGTGAGTAAGGCAAGGACTTCACCTTGGATGGAGACAGGAAGTCCTGGGGAACTTCTAGGTGCTCTTTACACCAGGTGGAGCCTGGGAGGAGTGCTTATGGCGGTATAATTGCACAGGGCTACGAGGATCGGGCATGGTGCGCTGAAATCACATACCCAGGTGTTTGCCATTGATAAGGCTCGTGTATGGTGCGGTCTGCAAACCAGGGAGGTGCTGAACTATGTGAAACCATGTCTGAATAAACTGGATTGGAGAAACAATTACTGGATAGATACCAGTATCTGGCCATGGTTTATTCAGCAGGAGACACATGGGACACCCAAGTCATTAAGGTACTCTATGCTCTAGTGTAGGACCATCCCCCTGAGTGTTAACTAAGGAGAAGGATGTGACCGTTATAGCATGAGCCAGAGTCAAGCTGGATTGTTTCAGTCTAAAGGACGTTAGAGGAAAAATGGAAATATAAGCACCCAGATTTACACGTTGCAAACCCCCTGCTCTATGGAAACTGAGTTCACCAGTGGAGACAGGAACTATGTGATGGTAGGGTGCTGGAAAGCTGGTTTGGTTCTAACAAGATTTATACTAATGCTACCTGTGAAGAAGCGGCTCAGGGGTGGATCCAGTGCAAGGGCCTGCACTGTATCGTTAGAGATATGGGGGCACCTCGTAGTGGAGGGTTTTACTAAGATTACCTATTTTACTAGGATGGCGGATTTGGTTGGGAGCGTCCTGGAGGTACCCCTGTGGTTGGTTTATGGTTTACCTATTGGGGGAGAAACCCAGTGAAACCAGGTAGGGTCAAGTACTATAAATGGGGGGCCTTAATTGCGTGGCAAGCAGTGGATGCTGGGGTGGAGTTGTATGGTGCCCTGAGGCCACTATTGTGGGTACTAGAGGCGTTTAGATTTTCTTATTTAACTTTTATTTAACAAGGCACGTCAGTTAAGAACAAATTCTTATATACAATGACAGCCTACCAAAAGGCAAAATACCTCCTGCGGGGGGTAGGGGTGCACTTAGGACTATACCTGGTGGTGTGTGTGTGAATATGGGCAACAAGAATGTGCAGCAACAGGGCATAGTAGGAACGTCACGCAAGGATGGAATGTGCTGTGGAGAGGAGCCTACCTCCCGGTGCCTGAGGGAGCTTGAGGGGTAAGGTTAGGATATATTCATGAGGTGATGGTGAAGTCATGGGGAAGGCCAGGTGAGGGCAGAACCCGTACCATTCACTTGGCGGATGGAAAGGTTTTCTACCAGGAGAGAGTTAATCCATGGGGCGGGTGTCGTGACCCGGGGGTTGGATGTAGGTCTCCCTCCTGTCTTCGATACAGCTAATTCTGGGTCGGAGGGAACAAGAGGCTAAAAAGGCGTGAACTTGTTGTGAAACGAAGAAAAACAGGAAGGACAAGGCCAAGTCAGCATGCTTACTGTCGTCGTCAGCAACTTTGCCTACGAGGCCAGCATCAGCCGAGCCAAATGTGGGGGAATTACCAGAAAGGGAGGCAGAGGGAAGTGCGAACTCCCACAAACCCCTTCTTTGACGTCCTTCTGGTAAGCAACGAGGGCTGGGAGTTTCGCCAGCAGCTGGAAGCCGGTGTCCCTTTTTGGTCAGTGTCAGCGGAGGAAAGGGAGAGTAAAGGGACATTGAGAGGTGGAACCAGTCTGCTGCCCTCTCCCTCCGCTGAGACTGACCATCAGATGCAGGCTCCATCAGCCCAGTAAAGTAAAAAAAAGCGAATTATTCAAATATATTCTAACTCAGCTGTGCCTCACAAGTAATACAACAACTGACCGGTGTGATCATATAGCCTACCTCAAATGTTGATAATTTTTTATGGTCTGAGAAGAACAACAATGCATTGGGAGGGCAATTCAAGCAAAGTCAATATGCTGTGATAATGTTTTGGGCCTATAGCCTACTGCACAAACTTCATTACTACAGTACTGTTTTTAATTCGTTAATGTTTTAGGTCATGTAAAAAAAAATGAGAGACAGGATATTTTTGGGGATAATTAGAGTCATTGGAAAGGGCTTTCCTTTAATGGATTTTCCCGACTGGGGCCACTGACCCGAAATAGAGCTGGGTCTCTTCTTTCTTGCTACCGATGGGGTCCATGCTTGGTGTGTGTATAGAAATGTCTATACTTCTTCGTATTGGTGACTTAACCTCTTCGTCTTGTGGCACACTAGGTCCCATCACGATGATTAACTCCAGGTCCACAGGTGAAGGGTTTGTGACATGCACCCGTGGGTGTAAAACTAATATTTATTTAATGTAAATTGCCAAGCTGAGAAAGTATACTCACACTCGAATGCCCCTGGTCTTATATTCCTAGGAGAGCCTGATGAACTATGGGTCACCCAACCCCTGATCTAGACGTCTCGCTGAGTGGTTTTTAATAAAGGTTACAACCACCCCAGCCGTCGGCAGCGGAGTGGGAAGCCGGTGCCGCGGTTGGTATCAACAGGTCTCTAGGATCAGGACTGGGCTGGAACGGCAACACCTATAGGTAATAAACCTGAAGCAGGGATAATTTAGGCTTACTCATTCGTGAGTCGGGTAAGACAGTGGTGAAGATATTTCCGTGTCTCTCTCCAGAACGTGTTGTGCTGTCTCACACCAATTCTTGCGCATGCATTGTTTATTGTTAATAATTAAGGAGCAGTGGGGCGCTAGCGCCCCATCCTTGACAACATCCAGAAAAATGTAGAGCACCAAATTCAAATTACAAATATAGTAATATAAAACATTCATGAAAATAACTCTTCAAAAGCTTAGAATCTTGGCAATCTCACAGCGTTTGAAAATAAAGAAGAGCCGCACACTCTAGGAGCTCAGATGCCAAAAATATTTTATGTCCAACGTTTCGACAGGCAAGCTGTCTTCATCAGGGTATATAAAACATTCATGAAAATACAAGTGTTGCACACTCTTCAAAAGCTTAGACTCTTGGCAATCTCACAGCATTGTCAGATTTCAAAAAGGCTTCATTTGATTGTCTGAGGACACCGGCCTGTGTACTTCCTCCATTAGCATAATAATAAAACCAGCGCGGGTGTCACAAAACACATAAAAAGAGCTAAAATAAATCGTTTACCTTTGAAGATCTTCTGCTGATGGTAATCCAAAGTGTCCAAGCAAGACAATCAATGTTCCTTTTGTTCGAAAAAGTCCCTCTTTATATCCATAAAGCTCAGTTTGGTTGGCGCGTTCTGTTCAGAAAATCCACCGTCCACTCGTCCATTATACAAGACAAAAAATATACCTATCAACTTTGTCCAAACAAATCCAACAACATTTCTAATCGATCCTTAGGTACACTAATATGTATATTAACGATTATATTTCACACGGATAATATCTTGGGCGATAGTAAAGGAAAAAACAGAGGCGCACACTCCCGGTCCCGCGCGCCACAGACAGAAGTTACTTCCTCACTCTCCTTGGATAAACTTCTTCTACTCCCCCTATTTTTCAAGGTAAACGCATGAAACCTTGTCTAAAGACGGTTGACATCTAGTGGAAGCCATAGGTACTGCAAACTGGGATCTGGATTTAAGCATTTCCAATAGCAACTCAATGGAAAATGAGCCAGCTCACAGAATCACATTTTCTCAGATGGATTTTCCTTGGGTTTTCACCTGCCATATTAATTATGTTATACTCAAAGACATTATTTTAACAGTTTTAGAAACTTCAGAGTGTTTTCTATCCAATACTACTAATCATGTGCATATCCTAGTTTCTGCGCCTGAGTACCAGTCATTTTACTTTGGGCACGCCAGACTCTCCAAAACTCCAAACTGCTGCCGCTCCCTAACTAGTTTGTGAAGGGAGCTTGCGCACCTGAGCAGGCATAGAAACAGGCTAACTGGCCTGCTGTGCGCAAAAGTAGGAAAGTGCCCATTTGGACACCATATGTGAATTGATTTCCCCCCCATCTATCTTCAGAGTTTGTTCTGCTAGGTGACCTAAACTGGGACATGCTTAACACCCCGGCAGTCCTACAATCCCCCGGGCGCCGAAGACGTGGATGTCGATTAAGGCAGCCCCCCGCACCTCTCTGATTCAAAGGGGTTGGGTTAAATGCTGAAGACATATTTCAGTTGAAGGCATTCGGTTGTACAACTGACTAATAATGGTGACTTTGACTTTGACAATCTAAGCTAGATGCCCTCAATCTCACACAAATCATCAAGGAACCCACCAGGTACAATCCTAAATCTGTAAACATGGGCACCCTCATAGATATTATCCTGACCAACTTGCCCTCCAAATACACCTCTGCTGTTTTCAATCAGGATCTCAGCGACCACTGCCTCATTGCCTGCATCCGCTATGGGCCCGCGGTCAAACGACCACCCCTTATCACTGTCAAACGCTCCCTTAAACACTTCTGCGAGCAGGCCTTTCTAATCGACCTGGCCCGGGTATCCTGGAAGGATATTGACCTCATTCCGTCAGTCGAGGATGCCTGGTCGTTCTTTAGAAGCAACTTCCTCACCATCTTAAATGAACATGCCCCTTTCAAAAGATGTAAAACTAAGAACAGATACAGCCCTTGGTTCACTCCAGACCTGACTGCCCTTGACCAGCACAAGAACATCCTGTGGCGGACTGCTATTGCATCGAATAGTCCCCGCGATATGCAACTGTTCAGGGAAGTCAGGAACCAATACACGCAATCAGTCAGGAAAGCAAAGGCTAGCTTTTTCAAACAGAAATTTGCATCCTGTAGCTCTAACTCCAAAAAGTTTTGGGATACTGTCAAGTCCATGGAGAACAATAGCACCTCCTCCCAGCTGCCCACTACACTGAGGCTAGGTAACACGGTCACCACTGATAAATTTCCACAAGCATTTCTCTACGGCTGGCCATGCTTTCCTCCTGGCTACCCCAACCCCGGCCAACAGCTCCGACCCCCTGCAGAATCTGGACCCGTACAAATCAGATGGACTAGATAATCTCTCTTTTTAAAACTATCTGCCGCCATTGTTGCAACTCCTATTACCAGTCTGCTCAACCTCGCTTTAGTGTCGTCCGAGATCCCAAATGATTGGAAAGCTGCCGCGGTCACCCCCCTCTTCAAAGGGGGTGACACTCTAGACCCAAATTGCTATAGACCTATATCCATCCTGCCCTGCCTCTCTAAAGTTTCGAAAGCCTAGTTAGTAAACAGATCATTGACCACTTCGAATCTCACCGTACCTTCTCCGCTGTGCAATCTGGTTTCCGAGCTGGTCACGGGTGCACCTCAGCCACGCTCAAGGTACTAAACGATATAATAACCGCCATCGATAAAAGACATTACTGTGCAGCCGTATTCATTGACCTGGCCAAGGCTTTCGACTCTGTCAATCACCACATCCTTATCGGCAGACTCAACAGCCTTGGTTTCTCTAATGATTGCCTCGCCTGGTTCACCAACTACTTTGCAGACAGTGGTCAGTGTGTTAAATCGGAGGGCCTGTTGTCCGGGCCTCTGGCAGTCTCTATGGGGGTGCCACAGGGTTCAATTCTCGGGCCGACTCTCTTCTCTGTATACATCAATGATGTCGCTCTTGCTGCCGGTGATTCTCTGATCCACCTCTATGCAGACGACACCATTCTGTATACTTCTGGCCCTTCTTTGGACACTGTGTTAACTAACCTCCAAACGAGCTTCAACGCCATACAACACTCCTTCCGTGGCCTCCAACTGCTCTTAAACGCTAGTAAAACTAAATGCATGCTTTTCAACCGTTCGCTGCCTGCACCCACCCGCCCGACTAGCATCACTACCCTGGACGGCTCTGACCTAGAATACGTGGACAACTACAAATACCTAGGTGTCTGGCTAGACTGTAAACTCTCCTTCCAGACTCACATTAAACATCTCCAATCCAAAATTAAATCTAGAATCGGCTTTCTATTTAGCAACAAAGCCTCCTTCACTCATGCTGCCAAACTTACACTAGTAAAACTGACTATCCTACCGATCCTTGACTTCGGCGATGTCATCTACAAAACAGCTTCCAATACTCTACTCAGCAAACTGGATGCAGTCTTTTACAGTGCCATCCGCTTTGTCACCAAAGCCCCTTATACCACCCACCACTGCACCTGTACATAGCCCAACCAACTACCTCATCCCCTACCGTATTCATTTATTTATCTTGCTCCTTTGCACCCCAGTATTTTTACTTTGCACATTCATCTACTGCACATTTACCATTCCAGTGTTAAATTGCTATACTGTAATTACTTCGCCACCATGGCCTATTTATTGCCTCACGTTCCTTATCTTACCTCATTTGCACACATTGTATATGGATTTTTTAAATATTTTTTTTCTACTGTATTATTGACTGTGTGTTTGTTTACTCCAATGTGTAACTATGTGTTGTTGTATGTGTTGAACTGCTTTGCTTTATCTTTGCCAGGTCGCAGTTGTAAATGAGAACTTGTTCTCAACTTGCCTACCTGGTTAAATAAAGGTGAAATAAAAAAATGTTTGGGGGGATGTCTGATTTCTGATTGTCTTAACTCACCACCACTAATCATCAGAGCTTCTCATTAATTGTTTATACCTCACACAGTAAGTCTTCTTTTTTTTTTATCCATTGTGAATGATAATAGTCCCTCACATTATTTGAAAAATCTTGATTATCACCAGGCCTCGTTGTGAAAGAGTAAAATGTCATGCTCTTGGGATACTATATATCCAGTGGAAACTTCATAAAATACCTGAACACATTTCCCTTTGCACAAAAACAGCTGTGTCTGTCCCGAGCTCACAGGTGCAGGAAACTCAGGGGGGCCCGAATAGTTGATACAATGTGGTAAGTTTGCTAGCAACAGCTTCCGGCCAGACCTTCATATATACAGTCATTTGGTGGACACAGTTGATTGATTTGATACAATGTTGCACTTCACTAGCGATAGCTCAAGTCAAGACAAATAGAAAGGGAGGCAGACAGATGGAGTAGAGAGATGAATGCAATGGAAAGAACCAGCATTTTCATCAGGATATATATATATATATATATATATATATATTTGTCGACTTTATGTATTTTTACTTAGTTGACAAAGGAAGTTATAGGCCTACTGCTACATTGGCTTATAAAGTGTATCTCTTAGTTCCATGCACTAATTTACTTAGCCGCCAATGGCTTACAGTGAATCAATGTGTCCATACGGCAAAGGCTGTTGCTCTCGCATTAGTGGAATTTTTACTTGTATCATTTTAAAATCCAATTTGTGTTATTAACCACATGACAATGATTCTGTTCCACGAAAATGTGCACATGGAAATCAAAACTGGCACGCAGATCGGTAGTTAAACGGTCGGATAAATTGTAAGCTTCCCCAAACTTGAAACTCACTCGCTGCCTAGGAATAGAGTGTTGTGAACAGAGTGCACATTTATTTGTACTGCATAATTACAAAGGGTGTGTGTGAGAGAGAGATAAAGAAAGTGGTGTTGCAACTAAGATTGTAAAACTGAGCACAAATGGACAGCTATGCGATCCGTCGTTAACCAGTGGGTGGAAAGCGCCACTCGCTGGGCCGCAGCTAGAACAGTGTTGCTTGCTAGACTAGTAGGTTAGTACGCCTACGTGTTTGGCATGTGCTGGAGCAGGCCAACGAACCAATGGCGAGAGAATGCCATGTTCCTTATTTGATATTGTTCCCATTCTCTTTTCGACGAGTTTAGAATGGTAGAAAATTGAAGTGGAAGATAATTGCTCCAAATCACTTGATATCCACCACAAGGGGGAGAGAAGAGACGAGTGAGAGACCCGTTTTAACTCAAACTTTAACTGTCTATCATACAGCAGAGTACGGGAGAGCTCTCCATGCAGAATGGGGAACATGCAGTGCCTTCGGAAAGTAATCAGACCCCAGACTTTTTCCACATTTTGTTACATTGGCCTTATTCTAAAATGTATTAAATACATAAATTTCCTCAGCAATCTACACACAATACCCCATAATGACAAAGCAAAAAAAACTGTTTTAGACATTTTTGCAAATGTATTAAAAAACAGAAATGCCTTATTTACATAAGTATTCAGACCCTTTGCTGACACTGCTGTTTCCATTGATCATCTTTGAGATGTTTCTACAACTTGGAGTCCACCTGTGGTCAATTCAATTAATTAGACATGATTTGGAAAGGCACACACCTGTCTATATAAGGTCCCACAAGTGACAGTGCATGTCAGAGCAAAAACCAAGCCATGAGGTAGAAGGAATTGACCCGTAGAGCTCTGAGACAGGATTGTGTCAAGGCACAGATCTGGGGAAGGGTACTCAAATATTTCTGCAGCATTGAAGGTCCCCAAGAACACAGTGGCCTCCATAATCTTTGAATGGAAGACGTTTGGAACCACCAAGACTCTTCCTAGATCTGGCCATCCAGGCCGAACTGAGCAATCGGGGGAAAAGGACCTTGGTCAGGGAGGTGACCAAGAACCTGATGGTCACTCTGACAAAGCTCCAGAGTTCCTCTGTGGAGATGGGAGAACCTTCCAGAAGGACAACCATCTCTGCAGCACTCCTCCTTTTAGGCCTTTATGGTAGAGTGGCCAGCCCAAAGCCACTCCTCAGTAAAAAGGCACATGACAGCCCGCTTGGAGTTTGTCAAAAAACAACTAAAGATTCTCAGACCATGGAGAAACAAGATTCTCTGGTCTGATGAAACCAAGATTGAACTCTTTGACTTGAATGCCAAGCGTCACTGCCTTAGACCTCTTGCACTGACATGCAGTGCCTTAGACCGCTGCATGTCATACCACTGCATGTCATGGAAATAGAATGACTATTCTCAAAGTCACCATTATTAGTCAGTTGTACAACCAAATGCCTTCAACTGAAATGTGTCTTACGCATTTAACCCAACCCCTCTGAATCAGAGAGGTGCGGGGGGCTGCCTTAATCAACATCCACGTCTTCAGCACCCGGGGAACAGTGGGTTAACTGCCTTGTTCAGGGGTAGAACGACAGATTTTTTTCCTTGTCAGCTTGGGGGATTTGAACTTGCAACCCTCCGGTTACAAGTCGCTCTAACCACTAGGCTACCTGCCGCCCCCCAGAATAAGCATAATTCTATCGTTAGAATATAAGTGGGCACTTTGAATACAGTGTTGTTTGAGATGACAACGAATTAAAATGCCAGGGAGGAGTTATTGTGACAGGTAGGAAGGAACTAGGGTAGGAACTAAAGTGTTGATAAGTGTTTCCTAGGGGACCCTATAAGCTTTGGCTACATTGCATGTTTTCTCTTAGCTACTTCATGTAGCTATCATATTTTTGCTTTGCATATTCCTTTTTGATTTATAAGATACTGTTGCACAAACAAGATGCTGATTTAGGTCTACACCATCACTGGTATTATCAGGCTGCATTGGCTTGCTACGTTTGCGCTAGCTATTAGCATTAGCGGCTAACAATTAGCATCTCACAAGGTTTAGGGCAACTTGCTAAGAAAAAACTAACTAGCTGTTTGCTGATGTAAGAAACACAAACTAATAGTGTCATTATAGAACGCAGTGGATTTATATTAATAACCTCTCAAGCTCCAGCAGCAGAGGTGACTGTTTTGGAGAGCCTGGCGTGCCCAAAGTAAAATGCCTCCCATTTAGGCCCAGAACATGGGATATGCATATATTTAGTACCATTGGATAGGAAACACTACTCTGAATTTTCCAAAACTGTTAACCATTTGTCTGTGGGTCAATCAGAACGCATATAGCAGGCAAAACCCTGAGGAATCTCTGTCCTGGAAAAAGTCATTTTGACACATTGCTCATTTTGGAACCCCTCCCTATTGAAAATGACCATATATAGGCATATGTTTGCAGTGCAGGAAGCTTCCTTGTGATGTCACCAGCCTCTGGATGGTGTTTTCCTCCATTTTGGGTGAGTAATCCCAGAGAAAACGAGGAAACCATGAGGTCCACTCTTTATGAAAACTGGTCACATTGCGCGCGCACGAGAAGTCACGGAGCGTCTGTTTTATCGTCGTTATTGATCAGTTTATATTCCGGCTGATTTATAATAGTAAATATACGTAAAAGTGTTCCTAAGGAAACATTTAAAACTATGTTTGATTTGTTTTTGGACAAGTTTATAGGTATAATTTGAACGAGTTGGCGCCGCGTTTCAATAGAGGAGTGGAGGCTGTCGTTTCTGATTATAACGCGCGAACCAAATGGAGGATTTATGGATAAAAGACGTTACTTTTTCTAACAAAAGAACCATGGATTGTCTTCGTTGGACACTTAGGATGACCTCAGCAGAAGTTCTTCAACAGGTAATTGATTTGTTTTCGCTGTGAAATGTGTTATGTGTGTGCCATGATGGCTAATCGATTCATGGCTATTGGAAAATATGTGAGGTGCTAGCCTCAAACAAATGAATGTGCTGCTTTACGCCGTAAAGCCTTTTGAAATCTGACAACGCTGTGATATTGCCAAGAAACAGAGCTTTTGATGAGTATGGAACACTTGTATATTGCTGGATGTTTAATAATTCAACTTTCGGAATTTAAATTTGGCGCTTTAGATTTTCGCTGGTAGTGTCGGGATGAGCCCGCTAGCGACCCCCTGGTAATTGAGAATGCTTAAGAGGTTTTAAGAAGCAAAGTGAAAACAGCATTGTTCTCAACATTGTTGCATGTGCTGCATTGACCATGCAGACTGAACAAAAGTGTCTCATGGCTGAGGAACATCAAATGCACTCCTTGAGTGACAGGGGGCGTGGCTAGGTCTGTGTGGAAAGTGGCGCGGAGAGAGATGACTCAAGTAGCGAAGTAAACTATAAAAATTGACATTACACATGGCGTATCACATTTAACAAACCAAACATTCAAATACCAGTATAGATGGTAAAGTAAAAACTCAAACCGGTCCCTGCATCAATACCGGTACATCATCAAATACAGTATACTGATGAGGGAGGATGATTTTTTTCTAATAAGTGTGGGGTTCTGACATTTTTACCATAATAGTATTGACAATTGCTAATCGCTAATAATCATATTGGGGGTTAGTCAGTAGGAACTTGTGTATGTGTAACCCCTGTGCGGACATCTTGAGAAAGTTGCTGACTTGTGGTTAAGTGGGGGGTGTGAGGTATTTACTACAAGACCCTGGCTGGTGGAAAAATACTGAGCTGCCAAAGAACAAGAAGATAAATCAAAAAGCGCGCCAAAAGGGGGACCAGCCTGTGTGACACCGATTGGCCAGGCAAATCTAAACCACGCCCAGGCACTGTTCTGATAGGCCAGTTTACGAAGCAGGAACTAACTCTGTCAGAACATATACCCATGTTATCAGCAGAAAGGCAGTTCTTTGTTTCGTCCTGCGAGATGTTACAGTGAACCCGTATATACGGAAATTGTATTTGCCATTTATTAACTTTTGAATTAAACAATTATTTTAACCAAGTTCAGGTTTACTATCGTTCCTATCTCAGTTGAATCTACGCAAAACCTAACATAAGCATGGCCTTATTTCTATTACAGCATATTGGATGACTCTTATTCTTATTCCATTCACCCAGTTCAATGTAACAGCGATAGGTTTAGGCTACTACATGATACTCAAATTGTCCCTATACCCATCATGAGGTTGCTACCACCTAGCCTCTGAATTAAAGTTTACAACATAGGTGCCCACAGGTCGAGAGACAAATTTGAGGTGAAATACAGCGACATTCAGTACCGCCTTGCACACTCTTGCCTGCATCTAGCTGATATAGGGGGGAAACATTAGTCCAACAGTTGCAAACAGGAGTTTCTATTGGACAAATTCAGGTATGTTTATCCCCGTTTGTTCCGTTTGCTTCCGTTTAAGAAACTTTTTCAACAGAATCGCACCCCTGATCACGCGTCAACCCAGTTCACTTTCATAGCAGACAGGTTGTATTCCTTCTCGCGTCCATGAACTCTCTTCCTCTCACCTCTTCCCTTCGATTGTGGACTTCAATGCGCAACACATCAGCTGTATGTGACCAGGCGAAATAACCTTTCCAAACCAAACCGCTACACACAGCCTATAGCATTGTCACCATATTAGTTAAAGTAACATCATAGTCAGAGTAGCTAATAGACGCCTTAGTGAACCATTACAACGTTAACGCCTTAGTGAACCACTACAATCATGCAGTAACATTGGTGTATAGTCAGTAAGCAGTTACACCAGCAGGTCCCAGTGGCAATAAATGAGTAACACCAAAAGCTTACCTTGACTTGGAAGAGTTCCAGTGTTGTGTCATAGCCAGCTAGCTAACATAGCATCCCTCTGTCTGAGCAGTTTCAGTAGGCTAAACCAGCTAGTTGCATTTGCTAGCTAAGTAAGTGAAACTGAAAGTGAAAAGAAATGTGTCTGTCTTTCTATTTGTCTCTTGCTTCTCCTTCATTTTGGAAGAAATGAATTTGTTCAAAACTGTTCAACTATTGTCTTTCTCTCTCTGAGTCAACTACTGACCACATTTTATACACTGCAGTGCTAGAAGATAGCTGTAGCTTATGCTTTCAATACTAGATGAATTCTCTGATCCTTTGATTGGGAGGACAATGTGTCAGTTCATGCTGCAAGAGGTCTGATAGGCGACACCATAATGCTACCCTACAGTGCTGTTGAGGATACTGTAGACCTTCTTTGCAAAATAGTGTGTTTTAATCCGTTATTTGGTGACGTGATTATATTTAGTATAGTTTTATCAAAAAGTATAACTTTCTAAATGTTTTACAAAAAAAAATTAAAAATCCTCCTCTGAGGAGCCAACACCGCTGTACACCAAGTGGGATAAATAAAGGGGCATATAAAATAAAAATGTATTTGTCACTAAGAGTTAAGAAAATATTTACTAAATAAACTAAAGTAAAAAAATAAAAGCCCTTTTGAATGAGCTGTTCAGCAGTCTTATGGCTTGGGGGTAGCTGTTAACAAGATTTTTGTACCTAGACTTGGCACTCCGGTTCTGCTTGCCGTGCGGTAGCAGAGAGAACAGTCTATGACTAGGGTGGCTGGAGTCTATAGAGGTCCTGGATGGCAGGAAGCTTGACCCCAGTGATGTACTGGGACGTACGCACTACCCTCTATAGCACCTTGCGGTCGGAGGCCGAGCAGTTGCCATACCAGGCGGTGATGCAACCAGTCAGGATGCTCTTGATGGTGCAGCTGTAGAGCTTTTTGAAGATCTGAAAACCCATGCCAACTCTTTTCAGTCTCCTGAGGGGGAATAGGCGTTATCGTGCCCTCTTCACAAAAGTCTTGGTGTGTTTGGACCATGATAGTTTGTTGGTGATGTGGACACCAAGGAACTTGAAGCCCTCAACCTGCTCCACTGCAGCCCCGTCGATGCAAATGGGGGCGTTCTTCACCCTCCTTTTCCTGTAGTCCACAATAATCTCTTTTGTCTTGATCACGTTGAGGGAGAGGTTGTTGTCCTGGCACCACACTGCCAGGTCTCTGACCTCCTCCCTATAGGCTGTCTCATCAGTGTTGGCGATCAGGCCTACCACTGTGGTGTCATCGACAAACTGGTGTTGGAGTCATGCTTGGCCACGCAGTCATGGGTAAACAGGGAGTACAGGAGGGTACTGAGTATGCCCCCCTGAGGGGCCCCTGTGTTGAGAATCAGTGCGGAAGATGTGTTGTTGCCTACCCTTACCACCTGACGGGAAGTCCAGGATCCAGTTGCAGAGGGAGGTGTTTAGTCCCAGGGTCCTTAGCTTAGTGATGAGCTTTGAGAGCACTATGGTGTTGAACGCTGAGCTGTCAATGAACAGCATTCTCACGTAGGTGTTCCTTTTGTCCAGGTGTGAAAGGGCAGTGTGGAGTGCAATAGAGATTGCATCATCTGTGGATCTGTTGGGGCGGTATGCATATTGGTGTGGGTCTAGGGTTTCCGGGATGATGGTGTTGAGGTGAGCCATGACCAGCCTTTCAAGCACTTAATGGCTACAGACGTGAATACTACGGTCGGTAGTAATTTAGGCAGATTACTTTGATGTTCTTGGGCACAGGGACTATGGTGGTCTGCTTGAAACATGCAGGTATTACAGACTCGGCCAGGGACAAGTTGAAAATGTCAGTGAAGACACTTGCCAGTTAGTAAGCGCATTCTTAGAGAACACGTCCTGCGGTCTTGTGAATATTGACTTGTTTAAAAGTCTTACTCACATTAGCTACGGCAAGCGTGATCACACAGTCGTCTGGAACTGCTGGTGATCTCATGCATGCTTCAGTGTTGCTTGCCTCCTAGGCACGCATATAAGTAATTTAGCTTGTCTGGTAGGCTCGTGTCACTGGGCAGCTCACGGTTGGGCTTCCCTTTTGTAGTCCGTAATAGTTTGCAAGCCCTGCCACATTAGATGAGCGTTGTAGCCGGTATAGTAGGATTCAGTCTTAGTCCTGTATTGATGCTTTGCCTGTTTGATGATTCGTTGGAGGGCATAGCGAGATTTCTTATAAGCGTCCAGGTTAGAGTCCTGCTCTTTGAAAGCGGCAGCTCTATCCTTTAGCTAAGTGCGGATGTTGCCTGTAATCCATGGCTTCTGGTTTGGGTATGTACGTACGGTCATTGTGGGGACGACATCATCGATGCACTTGATGATGAAGCCGGTGACTGATGTGGTATACAGACAAAAAAAGCTCTTACAATATTTGATGATTACATTTCTCTGAAATAGGCTATAGGCTACGTGTGCACCCCTAAATCAGAACAGTAGGCTAAGTTATGAGTGGGAAAGTTACCAAATGATTAGGGTGAGGCACATGGGCTACTAACAGCTTACTACACAACATACACTTAGTATTACTTTCTTAACTACAGTATACATATCTCCCTGGCATACTACATCATTTATGCAGCAGCATACAATACATTTTTGTTGTGCTCATTTGAACTGGAAGGTGGCGTGGTGGTCTTTGTGGGCAAATTATTTCATCAAACTTTGTCATCAAAGTCTGGCATTTTCTGGATTTTTGGTGCTTTCAATACAACTGGGAACATGTAAAAACAAGATTGAATCATGACGTCAGTGATCTGTAGGTCAGAGCTCTAAAAAGAGGCCTGAGTTCCCGACTTGGAATTCTGAGTTGGATGATCAGTCAAAATGTATTTTTCCAGTCGGAGCTCATTTTCTTCAGAGTTCTCAGTTGTCTTGAACTCACTGGTCTGAGTTTTCCAGTTGTTTTGAACACGGCAGAAGTTATGCTGGTTTGACAGCATGGCCAATGTATTCAACCTTTTCTGGCCCATGGTGTTGAATGTTTATCCTTTTAAGTTGGGAAAACAGATCCTTAAACCCAGACTTGGACCACACACCCTCTCCACTGAATAGCAGGCTAGTGATTGCTTTGCAACGCTTGCAGTTAGCCACTGATTCCTTCCAAACCCCTCATTGGTCAATTTGCGACTTCCAACTTGTTGTGTAATGTTTATGTCCAATGGCCGATGAGCACCGATGTGTTTTATCTGTAATTTCTCTTCATATGACAAGGATTGAAAAGGATTTGCCAGTAGATTGTCGACATGATTCATGATGATGACTGCTAGCTTGCTAGCTAAGATTTTGAAAGTATGATGTTGATATGCTCAGTCCAATCAAAGCTAGGTGTAATGCGTCTGTGTGTAGCTGGTGTAGAGGAGTCAGGCAAAGGACAGCAGAAATGAGTTATAATAGCAATTTACTCAAATATCAATCACAATACACAACAAAAAATGCCAAGACCACAAATAACGGACCGCAATACAATAACAAACACTCACAAACAAACATGGGGGAACAGAGGGTTAAATAATGAACAAGTAATTGTGGGATTGAAATCAGGTGTGTAAACCAAGGAAAAAACAATGGAAAATGAAAAGTGGATCGGCGATGGCTAGAAAACCGGTGACGTCGACCGCCGGACGCCGCCCGAACAAGGAGAGGGACCGAACAAGGAGAGGGACCGACTTTGGCGGAAGTCGTGACAGTACCTCCCCCCCTTGACAGTATCCCCATCGGGGACGACCCGGAGTACAAGGCGCAGGGCGATCCGGATGGAGACGGTGGAACTCCCGCAGCATCGAAGGGTCCAAAACGTCCTCCACCGGCACCCAGCATCTCTCCTCCGGACCGTACCCCTCCCACTCCACGAGGTACTGAAGGCCCCTCACCCGACGCCTCGAGTCCAGTATGGCTCGAACTGCATACGCCGGGGCCCCTTCGATGTCCAGAGGGGGCGGAGGTACCTCCCGCACCTCAGACTCCTGGAGTGGACCAGCCACCACCGGACTGAAGAGAGACACATGGAACGAGGGGTTAATACGGTAATCTGGGGGAAGCTGTACCCTGTAGCAAACCTCGTTTAGTCGCCTCAGGACTTTGAATGGCCCCACAAACCGCAGACCCAGCTTCCGGCAGGGCAGGCGGAGGGGCAGGTTTCAGGTCGAGAGCCAGACCCGGTCTCACTGAGGTGATGGTCGGCGCTCGCCTTCTGCCGCCTCACGGCCCGTTGCAGGTGCACATGGTCTCCTCCGAGCGCTTAAACCATTCGTCCACCGCAGGAGACTCGATCTGGCTCTGATGCCAAGGTGCCAGAACCGGCTGATACCCCAGTACGCACTGGAAAAGAGAGAGGTTAGTGGAGGAGTGGCGGAGTGAGTTTTGGGCCATCTCTGCCCATGGGATGAAAGCCGCCCACTCCCCCAGCCGGTCCTGGCAATATGACCGCAGAAACCTACCCACATCCTGGTTTACTCTCTCCACCTGCCCGTTATTCTCGGGGTGAAAACCTGAGGTGAGGCTGACCGAGACCCCCAGACGTTCCATAAATGCCCTCCAGACCTTGGACGTGAACTGGGGACCCCGATCAGAGACTATATCCTCAGGCACCCCGTAGTGCCGGAAGACGTGTGTGAACAGGGCCTCCGCAGTCTGTAGGGCCGTAGGGAGACCGGGCAAAGGGAGGAGACAGCAGGACTTAGAAAACCGATCCACAACGATCAGGATTGTGGTGTCGCCCTGTGAGGGAGGAAGATCAGTCAGGAAGTCCACCAACAGGTGCGACCACAGCCGTTGTGGAACGGGTAGGGGTTGTAACTTCCCTCTGGGCAGGTGCCTAGGAGCCTTTCACTGGGCGCACACCGAGCAGGAGGAAACATAAACCCTCACGTCCTTGGCCAAGGTGGACCACCAGTACTTCCCACTAAGACAGCGAACTGTCCGACCGATGCCAGGATGACCAGAGCAGGGTGACGTGTGGGCCCAATAGATCAACTGGTCGCGGACAGCAGACGGAACGTACAGACGCCCAGCTGGACACTGAGATGGAGTGGGCTCTGTACGTAACGCCCGCTCGATGTCCGCGTCCAGCTCCCACACTACCGGTGCCACCAGGCAAGAGGCCGGGAGTATGGGAGTGTGATCCATGGACCGCTCCTCTGTGTCATACATCCGGGACAGTCTGCCTTAGCGTTCTGGGAACCTGGTCGGTAGGACAGGGTGAAAACAAAACAGGTAAAGTACATGACCCACCTTGCCTGGCGAGGGTTCAGTCTCCTCGCAGCCCGGATGTACTCCAGATTGCAGTGGTCAGTCCAGATGAGAAAAGGGTGTTTCGTCCCCTCAAGCCAATGTCTCCACGCCTTCAGAGCCTTGACGACAGCCAACAGCTCCCGGTCCTCCACATCATAGTTACACTCCGCCGGGCTGAGCTTCTTCGAAAAGAAGGCACAGTGGCGGTGCTTTGGTGGCGTAGCCGAGCGCTGAGAGAGCACGGGTCCTATCCCAGCCTCGGACGCGTCCACCTCCACTATGAACGCCAAAGAGGAATCCGGATGAGCCAGCACGGGAGCTGAGGTAAACAGAGCCTTCAGGTGACCAAAAGCCCTGTCCGCCTCAGCCAACCACTGCAGTCGCACCGGTCCCCCCTTCAGCAGTGAGGTAATGGGAGCCGCTACCTGACCAAAGCCCCGGATAAACCTCCGGTAGTAGTTGGCAAACCCTAGGAAACACTGCACTTCCTTTACCGTTGTGGGAGTCGGCCAATTATGCACGGCTGAAATGTGGTCACTCTCCATCTCCACCCCTGACGTGGAAATGGGTACCCTAGGAAGGAGACGGACTGTTGGAAAAACAGACATTTCTCAGCCTTGACGTATAGGTCATGCTCCAACAGTCGACCAAGCACCCTGTGCACCAGGGACACATGCTCGGCGCGTGTAGCGGAGTATATCAGAATGTTGTCGATATACACCACTACACCCTGCCCGTGCAGGTTCCGGAAAATCTCGTCAACAAAGGCCTGGAAGACTGATTTCATCAACCCGTACAGCATGACGAGGTACTCATAGTGCCCTGAGGTGGTACTAAATGCCGTCTTCCACTCGTCCCCCTCCCGGATACGCACCAGGTTGTAAGCGCTCCTGAGATCCAATTTTGTGAAGAAGTGCACCCCGTGCATTGACTCGATCGCACTGGCTATGAGAGGCAGCGGGTAGCTGTACCTCACAGTAATCTGATTGATTCCCCAATAGTCAATACACAGACGCAGACCTCCATCCTTCTTCTTCACAAAAAAGAAACTCGAGGAGGCAGGTGAAGTGGAGGGCCGAATATATCCCTGCCCCAGGGATTCAGAGACATATGTTTCCATAGCCGCCGTCTCCTCCTGGGACAGAGGATACACGTGACTCCTGGGAAGTGCTGCATCTACCAGGAGATTTATCGCACAATCCCCCCCCGTCGATGGGGTGGTAATTTAGTCGCCCTCTTCTTACAGAAGGCGAGAACCAAATTGGCATATTCTGAGGGGATGTGAACGGTGGAGACCTGGTCTGGACTTTCCACCGTAGTCGCACCGATGGAAACCCCTGCACACCTCCCTGAACACTTTTGTGACCACCCCTTGAGAGCCCTCTGTTGCCACGAAATAGTGGGGTCATGACAGGCCAACCAGGGTAGGCCCAGCACCACGGGAAACGCGGGAGAATCAATAAGGAAGAAACTGATTCTCTCCCTGTGATATGCTCTTTCCTGCATAACCATGCCTAGTGGAGCGGTGGCCTCCCTAATCCACCCTGACCCTAATGGTCGACTATCTAGAGCGTGCACAGGGAAGGGCATATCCACAGGAACAATGGGGATCCCTAAACTATGGGCAAATGAACGATCAATAAAATTCCCAGCTGCGCCGGAATCTACGAGCGCCTTATGCTGGGAATGCGGGGAAAACTCAGGAAATGTAATAAACACATACATGTGAGCAATAGGGGGCTTTGGGTGAGCCTGGTGCCGACTCATCTGGGGTGACACGACAGTGCCCTGCCTGCTGCCTCGATTCCCTGAGGAACCCCCCCCAGCACCGACCAGTAGTGTGCCCTCTGCTGCCACAGATGGTGCAGGGAATGGCCCCTCCTCCGGTCGTCCTAAGCGCAGCACCTCCCAGCTCCATCGGCATCGGAGCGGAGGTGCTGGGGGATGGAACTGACAGGCCCAGATCCGGACGTCCGCGGGTAGCCAGCAGGTTGTCCAGCCGGATGGACAGGTGCACCAGCTGGTCCAACGTGAGGGTAGTGTCTCGGCAGGCCAACTCCCGACGGACGTCCTCATGCAGACTGCACCGGTAATGATCGATTAGGGCCCTGTCATTCCATGCCGCGCTGGTGGCCAGGGTAGTCCAAAGCGAAATCCTAAGCGCTCCTCGTCCCCTGTCTCAGATGGAACAGACTTTCACCCGCCGCTCGACCCTCAGGCGGGTGGTCGAAAACTACCCGAAAGCGGCGGGGGGAACTCTGCGTAATGGTCCAACGCCGCGTCTCCTTCACTCCATACGGCGTTGGCCCACTCCAGGGCTTTGTCTGAGAGGCAAGAGACGAGGGCGGACACGCTCTCACGTCCCAAAGGAGCCGGGTGGACGGTCGCCAGGTAGAGTTCCAGCTGGAGTAGGAACCCCTGGCATCCGGCAGCCGTCCCATCATACACCTTCGGGAGCGCGAGCCGAATCCCGCTGGGACTGGGTGAAGGAGGGGTGGACAGTGGGGCCTGCTGTAGTGGGGCTGGTGGAGGCACTGGAAGACCTCCTTCTCTCTCCCATCGATCCATCGTCTGCAGCACGCGATCCATGGCGGTGCCCAGACGTTGCAACATGGTCGCGTGCTGCTGGACGCGCTCCTCTACCGCCACAGGGAAGGTGTCTGCTCCTGATGACTCCATTATTCGAATGTTTCTGTAATGCGTCTGTGTGTAGCTGGTGTAGAGGAGTCAGGCGCAGGACAGCAGAAATGAGTAATAATAGCAATTTACTCAAATATCAATCACAATACACAACAGAAAATGCCAAGCCCACAAATAACGGACCACAATTCAATAACAAACACTCACAAACAAACATGGGGGAACAGAGGGTTAAATAATGAACAAGTAATTGTGGGATTGAAACCAGGTGTGTAAAGCAAGGAAAAACCAATGGAAAATGAAAAGTGGATCGGTGGATGGCTAGAAAACCGGTGACGTCGACCGCCGAACGCCGCCCGAACAAGGAGAGGGACCGACTTCGGCGGAAGTCGTGACACTATGGTAGATATAACGTGATTTGATGTAATTTTATCTGTGGCCAATGACCTTGAACCTTCTTGGATTGGCACTTCTAAAATAACTCTATGGCAGCACCCAAGGGGCTTGAATTTTTTAGATCTCCCTGTCAATTTTGCGGTGACGTAGTGTCCCCATGAGTGACAGAACACCAACCCCTATGCTCCGTATTTTCCATTGGCTGCCCCACCACCACAGAAAGGCTGAAACACCCGCATTTTAGAGCTGCCATAATCAAAAAAAGAGACCATGTTTGTATGCGGCTTTATTAACTCAATAAACATGTTTTTTTACATTGTTTGCAAACTGATTTGTGACACGTATTAATGCCAAAATAACATGCAAAACAGGCAATAAAAAAACAAATGTTTTTCATTTTTTTTGCTAAACAGGTGGGGCTCAAAACTGCCCTGAATGACGGGTTGCCACTGGGCGTAGGCAACAGATCTTGATGTGTTCTTTTAAACAATTCGAGTGCCTTTTGTAGTTCTCAAAGGACAGCCCTGAATAAACTTTGATTTGATTGGCTTGAACACATGATTACAATATACCCTATGGAATAAAATAAAACAGAGGGGTGAACTATCAATGTATATAGCCAAATTTATTTGCATAGATTTAATCATCAAATCAATTGACCAAGTAGTGAACAATAATCATTACTATTGCAGTGAATTTGTTTTAAAACAGCCATAAAATCAAGCTTTTAGTGTGGTATATTCATGCATCTCAATAAACTATAACCTAAATGCATTTTTACCTCCAACTTGGCCCAGTTCACATTTCCAATTTCCCACCCGACAAGCTAGAACGGGCCCTGCGTCTTAATCAATAGCCAATGTACACTACACAGTGAGGGAAAAAAGTTTGCCCACTGACAAAGAAATTATCAGTCTATAATTTTAATGGTAGGTTTATTTGAACAGTGAGAGACAGAATAACAACAACAAAAAATCCAGAACAACGCATGTGCATGTGAAAATGTTATAAATTGATTTGCATTTTAATGAGGGAAATAAGTATTTGACCCCTCTGCAAAACATAACTTAGTACTTGGTGGCAAAACCCTTGTTGGCAATCACAGAGGTCAGACGTTTCTTGTAGTTGGCCACCAGGTTTGCACACATCTCAGGAGGGATTTTGTCCCACTCCTCTTTGCAGATCTTCTCCAAGTCATTAAGGTTTCGAGGCTGACGTTTGGCAACTCGAACCTTCAGCTCCCTCCACATATTTTCTATGGGATTAAGGTCTGGAGACTGGCTAGGCCACTCCAGGACCTTAATGTGCCTCTTCTTGAGCCACCCCTTTGTTGCCTTGGCCGTGTGTTTTGGGTCATTATCATGCTGGAATACCCATCCACGACCCATTCAATGCCCTGGCTGAGGGAAGGAGGTTCTCACCCAAGATTTGACGGCACATTGCCTCATCCATTGTCCCTTTGATGCGGTGAAGTTGTCCTGTCCCCTTAGCAGAAAAACACTCCCAAAGCATAATGTTTCCACCTCCATGTTTGACGGTGGGGATGGTGTTCTTTGGGTCATGGGAAGCATTCCTCCTCCTCCAAACACGGCGAGTTGAGTTGATGCAAAAGAGCTCCATTTTGGTCTCATCTGACCACAACACTTTCACCCAGTTGTCCTTTGAATCATTCAGATGTTCATTGGCAAACTTCAGACGGGCATGTATATGTGCTTTCTTGAGCAGGGGGACCTTGCAGGCGCTGCAGGATTTCAGTCCTTCACGCCGTAGTGTGTTACCAAATGTTTTCTTGGTGACTATGGTCCCAGCTGCCTTGAGATCATTGACAAGATACTCCCGAGTAGTTCTGGGCTGATTCCTCACCGTTCTCATGATCATTGCAACTCCACGAGGTGAGATCTTGCATGGAGCCCCAGGCCGAGGGAGATTGACAGTTCTTTTGTGTTTCTTCCATTTGCGAATATTCGCACCAACTGTTGTCACCTTCTCACCAAGCTGCTTGGCGATGGTCTTGTAGCCCATTCCAGCCTTGTGTAGGTCTACAATCTTGTCCCTGACATCCTTGGAGAGCTCTTTGGTCTTGCCCATGGTGGAGAGTTTGGAATCTGATTGATTGCTTCTGTGGACAGGTGTCTTTTATACAGGTAACAAACTGAGATTAGGAGCACTCCCTTTAAGTGTGTGCTCCTAATCTCAGCTCGTTACCTGTATAAAAGACACCTGGGAGCCAGAAATCTTTCTGATTGAGAGGGGGTCAAATACTTATTTCCCTCATTAAAATGCAAATCAATTTATAACATTTTTCACATTAGTTTTTCTGTATTTTTTGTTGTTATTCTGTCTCTCACTGTTCAAATAAACCTACCATTAAAATTATAGACTAATCATTTCTTTGTCAATGGGCAAACATACAATGATCAAATACTTTTTTCCCTCACTGTATATACAAACGTATGTGACACCCCTTAAAATTAGTGGATTCGGCTATTTCAGCCACCCTCATTGCTGATAGGTGTATAAAATCGAGTACACAGCCGTACAATCTCCATAGACAAACATTGGCAGTAGAAGAGCTCAGTGACTTTCAACGTGGCACCTTCATAAGATTCCACTTTTCCAACAAGTAAATTCGTAAAATGTCTGCCCTGCTAGAGCTACCCCGGTCAACTGTAAGTGCTGTTATTGTAAAGTGGAAACCTCTAGGAGCAACAATGGCTCAGCTGCGAAGTGGTAGGCCACACAAACTCACAGAACGGGACCACCAAGGGCTGAAGCATCGGTTGCAACCCTCAGTACCAAGTTCCTAACTTCATCTGGAAACAACGTCACCACAATAACTGTTCGTCTGGAGTTTCATGAAATGGGTTTGCATGGCTGAGCAGCCGCCCACAAGCCTAAGATCACCATGAGCAATGCCAAGCGTCGGCTGGAGTGGTGAAAAGCTCGCTGCCATTAGACTCTGGAGCAGTGGAAACGTGTTCTCTAGAGTGATGAATCACGCTTCCCCATCTGCGTCTGGAGTGATAAATCATGCTTCACCATCTGGCAGTCCGATGGACAAATCTGGGTTTGGCGGATGCCAGGAGAATGCTACCTGCCTCAATGCATGGTGCCAGCTGTAAAGTTTGGTGGAGGAGGAATAATGGTATGGGGCTGTTTTTTATGGTTTGGGCGAGGTCCCTTAGTTCTAGTGAAGGGAAATCTTAACGCTACAGCATGACAATGACATTCTAGATTCGTTTTTGCTTCCAACTTTCTGGCAACAGTTTGGGGAAGGCCCTTTTTAGTTTAGCATGACAATGCCCCTGTGCACAAAGCGAGGTCCATACAGAAATGGTATGTCGAGATCGGTATGGAGGAACTTGACTGGCCTGCACAAAGCCCTGATTTTAACCCCATCGATCACCTTTGGGATGAATTGGAATGCCGACTGCGAGGCAGGCCTTATCGCCCAACATCAGTGCCCGACCTCACTAATGCTCTTGTGGTTGAATGGAAGCAAGTCCCCGTAGCAATGTTCCAACATCTAGTGGAAAGCCTTCCCAGAAGAGTGGAGGCTGTTATAGCAGAAAAGGGGGACCAATTTCACATGACTGGGAATACAGATATGCATCTGTTGGTCACAGATACCTTGAAAAATTAGGTAGGGCTTTGGATCAGAAAACCAGTCAGTATCTGGTGACCTCTATTTGCCTCATGCAACTTGACTTCTCCTTTTCAGTTGATCAGATTGTTGATTGTGGCCTGTGGAATGTTGTCCCACTCCTCATCAATGGCGGTGCGAAGTTGCTGGATATTGGCAGAAACTGGAACATGCTGTTGTACATGTTGATCCAGAGCATCCCAAAAATGCTCAACGATCCAAGTATCACCACCTTTGCTGTTTTTTTATCTTCCCTTGGCCCTAATACTCTTCCATAGATTACTGAGGGAACAATCAGAGCAGCTCCAAACCCCTTCAGACTCTCAGCTAGCTAACACTCCCTATGCAGATATCAGTTAACAACCCTGCCAATCAGTGGGTGTGTGTCGTGTGTGTCGTGTGTGTGTTTTTGTATGTGTGTGTCAGAATACACTGGAAACTTTATACATACACAGACATAAATACATATTTTTAGCTGAAAGCTGAGAATGTAATCTTTCTGGCAATATAAAACATCAATAGAAGGTTCCTCCTTCATGACACTGACAAATTGATTTGATCCGGGCATAACTACTGTGTACAGACAAAAATTATACTGTTTGCCATTGATCTCTTACAGGATTTATGAACCTAAGCTGCACAACTAAAGCTAAAGTCTGTCTTCTGCATTATTATTTTCAGAATCTATTTTAAGTGTGTCGAATAGTTTTACTCTACCCAGTCTCTGTTCCAGCTGTGCTTTCAATACCCATCACACTCACTCTGTGATTTGTTTAATTATTGATTCTCAATTAACAAGTTATTTCCCCCAAAAAAAGAATTCATGCATGATTTTTTTATGAGAACTAGGCCAGATTATTTTCAGGTGAAATGACTCTTCAGTCAAATTCCTGAGAATATTTATTAAATCATAAAACACACAAAATAACATATTGTGAACAAATGGAATAACATTAGTTAAATTACAAAAAGTGTATGTATAGTAAATATCTATAGGCTACCACTGCAGCAGAAGCTATATGTGATGCCACCTACTGTTCTTAATCAATCTTGTTTTACAGAGAATGTAGGGGTGTTATAAAGTAATTATACAGACAGTATGTTCACTGACACAAACAGAACAAAATTTCGTTTGATTATTCATTTGACAGTCTCTGAGTGCTTCCTGTCCAGCTTGTCTTGGTGCAAGGGTTGATGGTCCAGCAGGATACTGTAGTCAAGCAGATTGAGGTTAGGAGGGAAGCACAGTCTATTTCAATCTAAGCTACAAGCCAGGACCACTGCTGATCTGTTAATACGTGACAGATTTCTACCTTTGTGAATGGCACTTCATCTCACTTTCTGTTCAAATTGTTGTACTAAATTCAATCCAAAGATTAGGTAGAGACTAATTTAATTATGTAATGGTGAATCTTTAATACAAGCAGCTGCAAGGTAGGTTCCTCTCTGATCTCAGTCAGGGAAGGAGCTGGAAGAGTAGATGGTTACATGCCCCTTATATAGTGAGAGGTGATAAAACAATCATATTGTTACACAACAGTTATTTTATAGAAACAACAGTTACAGAACACAATGACCTTGTGTTATGGTGCAGACATAACAGGAGTCTATGAAGTGCGTAACATCACAGTCCAACACAGAACAGAGCTCACCCCAATTCTTCCACAACAATTCCCCCTTTGATGCTATGGGAAACATAAGCATCACCCTACATGATATACCCGAGCAGTTGTCAGACATTACTTAAAACCTTCTGGTTTCTGGGAAATTGGTATTTTACACAGAAAGGGGTGGTCTGAATGGAACTCCTGAAAGGTTACTAAATAAAAATAATCTTGGGGAACAGGTTCATAGGGATCGGGGTCATTTCGATGACGGTAGGCTTTATCGTCCCCAATAGGGCCATCTGGATACCCAATGAAGGGTGAAACGGTAACGAGGTCTGTCAGGTCATTTAAGTTAACTTCTGTGGTCATGACGATCTGGTGAGGAGGAGATACTGCTGTTTCACACAATCTCCTCACCAAGGTCGTCCGGCTTGAGAACAGATAGCAAAAGGACTCCAACTAGTACCAGGAGACATTGCAACAAAAGTTCCACAGGCTAGTTTTCACCCATGCAAACACATCCTAACCCAACTTGTTATCTTGTTTGTTTGCAATAGAAACCACCTGTCTGATAGTGGCAACTGACTCAGCATTCTTTACCCACCAACGCACAAACCCCTCCCTTATACAAGTTCCGCAGTTAATTATTCAATAGCAGTAGCAGTAGCAGTAGCATTACCCATTCTTTCTACATTTGCTAGTTCTCTTAAGGAATCAAGCACAGTTGTCATGCCATAATTGGGAATTAATGCAGAGAAAAAACAGTTTTGCAGGGCCGGGAGAAAGGAAGATTTGGGGATACTGGGATAACACACACACACACACAACAGGAACAGTTTGTAGGCAGATAATAGTAGGCTTTCCCCCCCACACACATACAGTAGTTCCACTTACTGAGGAAGTAGGTTTAGCATTCCCAATGACATGTTAGGGTTCCGTTCCATTTCTCAACAGTAAGGGCAGGGTTATGTTATTGTAGACAGAAAGGTTATACTTACAATGACTTTCCCCCAACTGGAGACCGGTTCCATTTGCTATATAACACAAATAACCTGGGGGAGAGTAGGCCAGGGTGATGGGTTGCTTGGGCAGAGGTGGGATTATTAAAACCTTCTCATATAAAACACCTTATCCTCCACCCAGTCAAGCTCTCGGTATGTAAGGTAACTGCTTTGGTCCACATTAATATTTCATAAGCACCGAGGGGTATAGCTAGTAATGGCATAGTCTCAGCACTGTCTGGTAACCATCCACAACCCCAACAATCTGATACATTCTGTAGTACAGAGACATTACTAGCTAATTGTAAGAAAGTGTTTGACCCGGGGGAAACCCCATAATGTTCATGTCCTCTTTTTCTTCTCTTCAGGTCTGCAGGGTCATCAGAGTCCAGGTCCAAGTCAGCGAGGTCATCTGCTTCTGGGTTTAACTCTGTGGAAGCCGGGCCTCTTTGGAGTGGAGAGGTCAGGGAGAGGTTAAAGGAAGTTAACCCGCCTCAGGCTCGTAGTCTGCTACCACCCAGAGGATGCCCACAGCCACAATGGCTGCGAGTCCCAGGGTAAGCATAATGCCCCTACTGGGTTGTATGAGGCCCCAGGGTAAGCAGAGTGCCCCTACTGGGTTGTAGGAGGTCCCATGGTAAGCAGAGTGCCCCTACTGGGTTGTAGGAGGTCCCATGGTAAGCAGAGTGCCCCTACTGGGTTGTAGGAGGTCCCAGGGTAAGCAGAGTGCCCCTACTGGGTTGTAGGAGGTCCCAGGGTAAGCAGAGTGCCCCTACTGGGTTGTAGGAAGTCCCAGGGTAAGCAGAGTGCCCCTACTGGGTTGTAGGAGGTCCCAGGGTAAGCAGTGTCCCTACTTGGTTGTAGAAGGTCCCAGGGTAAGCAGAGTGCCCCTACTGGGTTGTAGGAGTAACACCTTCTTCCGGCTCTGCTACTTGCTTACAGTGGGAGGTGTGGATCTAGGTGTTTCCCTAAGCTTTTTGTTGCCGTTGGTGTGGTGAGGGTGATCTGATGTGGTCTTTTCCACCTGGCTTTCAAATGTTCTTTACTCCCAATGCCTTCCATTCTCCTTGCTAATGTGCCATCGTTAGAAAATAAAATTGATGACCTATTATTAAGATTATCCTACCAACGGGACATTAAAAACTGAGACGTGGCTTTACGAAGAAACTGACAATATAGAGCAGGATTTTCCATGCACCGGCAGAACAGAGACGCTACCTCTGGTAAGACGAGGGGTGGGGGTGTCTTTTTGTCAATAACAGCTGTTGTGCGATGTCTAATATAAAGAAGTCTCGAGGTATTGCTTGCCTGAGGTAGAGTACCTTATGATAAGTTGTCGACCACACTATCTACCAAGAGAGTTCTCATCTGTATTATTCATAGTCGTCAATGTACCACCACAAAGCGAAGCTGGCACTAAGACCGCTCTCAACCAACTCTATAAGGCCATAAGCAAAGAAGAAAATGCTCACCCAGAAGCGGCGCTCCTAGTGAATTCTAGACCACTTTAATGCAGGCAAACTTAAATCAGTTTTACAATTTTTTTACCAGTATGTCACGTGCAACCAGGGGGAAAAAAATCCTAGACCACCTTTACTCCACACACAGAGATGCATACAACGCAGATGCTACACTACAGGACTGTTTTGCTAGCACAGAGTGGAATATGTTCCGGGATTCATCCAATGGCATTGAGGAATAGACCACCTCAGTCATCGGCTTCATCAATAAGTGCATTCCCTGTTCACCCACGACTGCGTGACAAAACACGACTCCAACACCATCATTAAGTTTGCTGACGACACAAAAGTGGTAGGACTGATCATTGACAGTGTGGTGCCAGGACAACAACCTCTCCCTCAATGTGAGCAAGACAAAGGAGCTGATCGTGGACTACAGGAAAAGACGGGCCGAACAGGCCCCAATTAACATCGACGGGCTGTAGTGGTGCTCAGTCGAGAGTTTCAAGTTCCTTGGTGTCCACATCACCAACAAACTATAATGGTCCAAACATACCAAGACAGTGGTGAAGAGGGCACGACAAAACATTTTCCCCCTCAGGAGACTGAAAAGATTTGGCATGGGGCCCCAGATCCTCAAATGCTTCTACAGCTGCAACCATCAAGAGCATCCTGACTGGTTTTATCACCACCTGGTATGGCAACTGCTCGGCATCTGATCGTAAGGGTAGTGAGGGTGGTGTGAACGGCCCAGTACATCACTGGGGCCAAGCTTCTTGCCATCCAGGACCTATATAATAGGAGGTGTCAGAGGAAAGCCCATAAAATTGTCAGAGACTCCAGTCACCCAAGTTAGACAGTTTTCTCTGCTACCGCACGGCAAGCGGTACTGGAGTGCCAAGTCTAGGACCAAAAGGCTCCTCAACAGCTTCTACCCCAAAGCCATTAGACTGCTGAACAATTCATAAAAATCGCCACCAGACATTTTACATTGACCCCCATCCCCCCTCCCTCTTGTACACTGCTGCTACTCGCTGTTTGTTTGTTACCTATGCAGTCACTTCGCCCCCACCTACATGTACAGATAACCTCAACTAGCCTGTACCCCTGCACACTGACTCGGTGCCTGTGGCTATTGTTATTCTTGTGTTACTTTTTATTTTAGCCTACTTGGTGAATATTTTCTTCTTCTTGAACTGCACTGTTGGTTAAGGGCTTGTAAGTAAGCATTTCACGGTAAAGTGTACACTTGTTGTATTCGGTTTATGTGGCAAATAAAGTTTGATTTAATTTGAAACACCATACACCTGGCGACCGTGTCAGCGTGCATGCGCAAGGCTCGCCAGGATGTCCTTGTCCCATAGATCGCAATGGGACAAGTACATCCCGGCCAGCCAAACCCTACCCTAACCCGGACAACGCTGGGCCAATTGTGCCCCGCCTCGTGGGTCTCCCGGTCTCGTCTTGCTGCGACACAGCCTGGGATTGAACCCGGGTCTGTAGAGACGCCTTAGACCGCTGCGCCACTCGGGAGACCGAATATATCTTTTTTGAAGTACTCAACTCGGGTGAATTGATGTAGTCGTAGCTAGATTCCACAAATCCTGGTCTTGGCTCCACTCTGTTGGTGAAGTTCAGAAAGTTTAGTCCACTAAACTTTCTTGTGCCATTAACCTCCAGTAGCCTAGCACATTTTCCAAATGAGCTTATACTGAAAAGTCTCTCTCATTGAAGACAAGGAGCAATGAGCTGAGTAGGCTACCCCTTCCTCTGTCTCGTAGCCGCGTAATGTAGATTAGAACTCTTTCAAGGCATGCCTGTCACGTGACATTTTTGGGCTGCATGCAGGCTCAGTGTGCTCATTGTCTAGGTAGCTAGATGGACTGGCTAGTTAGCTGACTGGAAAAGTTAGTTTTTAGCTTGCTATGCTAGCATCACAGAGCACTTGCTAAATTAGCTTGCTAGCTAACAACGATTCCTCCCTGAACAATGACTCCTATTGGTATGAGGGGTAATGCATTTCAGTGAGAACAAGTTTACCATCCAGATGCATGTCTGGGTACCCTGCTTAGCTTTGAAAATAAGCTGTGTTGGTTTCATCTGAGCTATAATGTAAACACCTGTAGACATTGATCAGCTTCCAAACTCATTTGCGTAGACTACCTAAATAACATTGAATAGTTGATGGCATGATGTTAAAACAATGACGTTGATTCAAACATACCATTTTACTATCAACATTGAAACAATGTCAAATAAAATATGTCTAATCAAATATGAAATTTCAACCATCCAATATACAGTGTATTGAATATAGGATGAAAAATATGCTTTAACGCAATTTCAACATATACATAGTTCTAATGATTATGTTGAAATTAGATTGCTGTAACAACCCTTTAGTCAGATTTTCATTGTATTTAAGTTGACATGTTACCCTAATTTCAATGTTTACAACGCTGGTTGAAATTAGATTATTTTTAGATTAAGATTATCTTAATTAGATTAAGTCTGTCTTCTGCACTATTATTTTCACAATCTATTTGAAATTTGTTGAAGAATTTTAATAACGCTGCAACTGCTCAGTATATGGGAGAATTATTCAATGTATGGGGGTCGATATAATACATAATACAGGAGTAGTCTAAAATAAATTGTGTGCATGGGTTTGTGTGTGTGGTGTCATTGGTCATTTATGTAGTCTGGGAGCAGAGTGAGCTTTGTGAACTGCCTGGAATGTGTCAGCGGTTGGGCTCTAATGAGTTTATCAGTGGCATTGTGCTGCTACATTACAAATGGCTGCCTTAATGAACTTTCCTAAACAGACAACTAGCTCGAGGTCTACACTTCAACATTGTCAAGATGAGGTTTCAAATGGTTTTCTTTACTTTATCCATCTGCTTTGGTGCCATTTCATCGTCTCCCTCCATGTCCAACCCTCCGCCTCCGCCCTCGGACTTGAAGAAGAGAAAGACAGGCTGTTTAAAAATGAGTAACTGTAGATGCATCATGAAGGACGGCTCAGGGGTGATAAACCTGGTAGCCATGGCGGATTCAGACGGATTCTTGGGACACTTAAAGCCTGTGCCATCGGAGAATGCACCACCAAATGCAGAAATCCTCCTCTCCTTCAGCCCCTGTCAACCGTTCTCTGAGCCAGAGGACCTCGCAGGGACAGACTGCACAGAGGTGGCTGCCTGTTTGACAGTCAGGTATGTACTTTTTTGTTAAAATCTTAATAGCTAAAAAAAAACCAAAAACAAGTAGTGGCAGTATTTTGTGTTGGTCAATATTACATTCTGTGAAGCATCGATATAGGCCCAAGTATTTACAGAGGACCCCAAAGATTAATCAAATGATTCATTTACTGAGCAGGTTTTACAGAAATAACAGATACATCAGTCATTACATAAACTATGGGAGACATGAGGGCAACAAATTCCATTACAACAACAGCTTGCAGACACTGTCTGTTTCATATTCTGGTAAGCAGAAGTGTAAATCAGAAGTGTCATTATTATTGTGGTCCGTGCGCTCAACATTGACATCAGCTTTCCCTTTCTCTAGTCCTAGAGTACACCCACCCCCTGACAGTAGTACACTACCACTGTAGTCCCAACAGATCCACTTCCTTCGCCCTACACTTTGATGGAGACATTCCCCTGCAGATCTGGGTGGAGAGTCCCTGTGCCTGTCCAAATGCCTGTTCCCTGGGGGACGTGGGTCCTGGCACCATCTTCCTCATCATCCTCTCCCTCAGCGCCACTGCCTACTTTATCCTGGGTAAATACAGTGTATCCACATGTAGATACAGACTGGTGATAGCAGGTGCCTTACTATATTACCGTGTGCCCTCTTTTGAGCCCCTTCTAACCTCTCCTCTGTGCTCCTTCCCTCTCCTCTGTGCTCCTTTCTACAGGGTCCTGTGCTCTGCGGCCATTCAGGACAGGCAGTGGAGTGCAGATCGCTCCAGAGGAAAGTCTGTGGTGCATGCTCTGTTACATGTTCACTGAACGCAGAGGGGGTAGGAGGAGAAGATACATCTCCCTGCGGGAGGAAACCCTGTGAAGCATGGGATATAGGATAAATAGGGAATGAGAAAGTGGAAGATGACACAAAGCTACTGCATATGAAATGACACGGAGGGAAACTTTGGCTTGAGATGGATTATATTTCCAGTGATGTGACTGATATTCATGCAGGAGACATGATTATCTATCTGTTGAGTGGGGTTAATAGCAGTGGGATAGCATTGAACAGCATAACTAACAACCAGACTAACATTTGAAACAAAGTTATTGCTCCATTTAGTTTAATAAAGATTGAAAACAGAAAAAAGAATTTGAATACAATTTTATTGTTCATGAAACATTTAGGGAGGATCACAAAAATAGACTTAAGATTACTGTTAATTTTGAAATCTAGTGTACATGTGCATTTGTTAAAATGACAATCTAAGATTAATTTATTTTTAAACAATATTAGAAAAATGCTAATTTATGTATAGGACACTGGGGTTGTGTGTATAGCTTAAACCCCTCTTGAAACACAGGAAAGAAGAACGGAAAAATGTAAAATTATATCTAAAGTGCTGTCGCAATGAACGTCACACATCACCTGAGACCATCCAATGTAAACCCAGCTGTGGTCAATATTAGCCCATGTGATAACTGATATTTTGTACATAATGCACAGCAATAAATACAGAATCTCATTTAAGACATTCATAGGCAGACAACTGATAGATAATATTTATCAGCACATTGCAAAATGTTAACTCTGAACAAGTGTATCAAACCTCCGAGAATTCAGTCCATAACAGCTCCGTCATTGAGAATGTAATTATATAAAAACATAAAACAGGGAACCTTCCAAACCTCTGTAGTGCTTGATAAATTCCATAGAAAAATCTAACAAACCATCAAGCTGGTTGGAAAAACAAAACAAATGATGGATGATCCTTCATAAGATATTGTTTGAAGACATCTGCCAGTGTAAAAGACTGCTGAATATGTATTGTCTGACCCCTAGCTTCTTACCCTTTTGGTGTTTGTATATCTGAGAGAATCAGACAGCACCAAATAGCCATCTAATGGGTTTAGAACTTATAGCATATAAAACTTCCCCCATAGTACTACACCTACCCAGTTCCTTGAGATCTGTAAACACTAAATGGACAGGCTAGGAGCTATCCGTTTTTTGGAGACATGATTGGAGATCAGAGACTGATCCCTCAGCAGGCCATCTCTTCACAAGGGGGCGCCAGAGTACTACAATCTAAATGGGATTGAAACAAGTCAGACAGTGCTGAGGACTTTCCCTCTTCTCCATCACCAGCTCTCCTCCAATAGTGACTAGCACTGTCATCAGAGATGGTGCTTTGGGTCATGTATGAGAAAAATACATTCTAAAGTAGCGCATACAATGTGTATTGAGTATTTTCTTTACAATATTATATTTGTCCGATCGTTATTTCTCAATATTTGTGGAAAGGCTGAGGATAGAGAAATGCATGATGTCACTACCTGATCAACAGGACAAGACATTTACCATGGAAACAAATATACTGTAACAACATACAGCTGAAATGAGTTCAGACTTAAGCCACATCTTCTGGGGGTACAACACATTAGAAATAAAGTGCAAAATGACCAGACAAAAACGGAACAATCAAACAGACCCCATAGGGTAAACAGATCCACAACTAAACATAAACTGTGTGGTACAGTCCTCCTCTCATGGCAACCAGCTCAGCTGGTGCTCCAGGATGACTACCATATGTTTCTAGAGTTAGTCCACAAGCTTGACCACAGAGGCCTCAACCTAAACTTACATCTTCACCAGTCCTAATGGCTCTCAATCACAACTGGCTCATAGACACCGGCGGACACCCTGAAAGAATGAAAAGTAGGAGAGTAAAAGGTGTGTGTGTGTGTGTGTGTGTGTGCGTGCGTGCGTGCGTGCGCGTTCTCACCTGTTTCCAAGCTGTAGCTCATTCAGGGAAGTGGTCCCGTCTCTACTGACAAACAGTCGCAGGTTACTGTCTGAAGAGGAAACAATCACACCAAGAGAGAGCCAAATGAAACACAGTACAAAAGAGGCAGTTATGTACAAAAGAGATCGCAAAAATGTGCTGGACAAGTGAAAGGGCAGGCTTCATACCTTCAGTGTTACTTATGTCACCAAAGTTCTGGCTCTGGACGATCTTTTCAACTATATCGTCAGCATCGATGCGGGTGTCATTCACCCAAGAGGGATGGCTCTCCACAGAATCCTGCTTCCTCCTGTCACAGGGTGGAGGGAAAAGGCCAAGTCATTCAATAGCAAGGTGACAAACAGCAGTCATACAAAGAACAATATCAGTAGTGTTTCACTGAATGATTGGAGTGTTTCATAGATTATGAAAACAGACACATTGGGCTAAACATATCTGGTGGGAGGTAGGTCTTGCCTGGGGGGTCTGTTAGATGGCAGCATGGGCCGTGGGGGGCGAGGGGGTCTCTCTGGCCGGCAGATGTTGCTCTCCCTCTCTGGGGGGGTGTCTACGGTCACACTCAGGCCCCCAGAAGTGCTGCTTCCTGTGGAGGTGTTCCTCCGATGTGTGAGGTCAGACTGACTGGAGGAGCAGGAGTGTTCTGTGCTGTAGCCTGGGGAACAAGAGTTTACATTACTGCCATTGGTGCAAATACAGTAACAAAGAAATATGACCTCTGGAGAGGGAAGATGGGGAACAGGAACACATACCTGAGATCTTGCTCAGCTGGCTGGCGTAGCTGGAGTTGCGAGAGTGGCCCGACTGGAACACTTCTCCTGGGCTGGCCACCTGGGTCTGGTCTGGCTCCTCTGGAAGTCCTGACATCAACCAGAACCACACCTCAATTAGTTAGTCACTCACCATGTCTCCCATACCTGGGTTAACTGTTTAGTGTTGATGAGATAATCATAAAACACCCACAGTTACCAGGTTTAATCGGATCCTTCTGCCATGTCATACCTGAACTGATGATAGAGGGTCTGGGCTTCATGGACCGGCCCAGAGAAGGGGGTTGGTTAGGGGTTCCAGTGCCCTCACCTTTACAGTCTAGCTGCAGGGTATGGTCCTGGCCTGAGATCGAGATGGACTTGGCTGTGCTGGGGGCGCTGCAAAAAACATGACTGGTCAGTCCACATGTTATACTGTGGGAAAAGGGGCAACAAAATCACGTTTACTAAATGTATGATGATGAACGACAGATCAGAGATTTTAACATCTATCAGGTCACTCACGTTTTAAAGCACGGATCTCCAGAGAGGAGGGTCATCCCGATAGTCACCTTCAGTGAAGATCCAGACAAAGACAACTTTTATTACAATATAAAAAGTAAAAGACAGCGAGTCATGTTTGCAGTAGCTATATCAAATGTTCCGCTGAGGTGCAGGGCATCAACAGCTCTGGGTGATCAGTGGTCATGTGTCACATGGGGCAAGTGGGCCGGAGCCCCACAAATATCCAGGATATTTGCATGCAATTCTGGTATTTCATGTCACAACAATATATCATATCAGTTAGCAAACATTGTTTTATATGTTAAAAAATAGGTTGATCTAATAAAGCATACGTGGTTGCTTTCCAATTATATTGTTGTTTTGGTCAATTTTTATTGACTAAGACTGCTCCAAAATGCAGCAGTTTCAGCATTGCTCTGTGCTGTGTGGAGAAAGTACAGAGCATAGGTATCGTTGGCACAGGGTGCTGTCACTCCATCTCCGCAGCACCTACTGGGAGAGCTAGCCAGAAAAAGCCCCTCTTCGGTGCCCAGGGGCCAAGGTTCTGGTCTAGAAGCACAGTTTCGACTGCTCCTACAGTTTTGCTTCGGTACTGCAGTTTAACTGACACCCGGCAAAAGACAATTTCCATAGCTGGAGGTCAGATTTGAAAATTCTTAATAAGACACTATAGTCATCACCTCTTTGCACAATTATTCAAATAATTGCCGCTGAGGACGTTTATTTGATTTTTTTTATCACTCACAATTACATATTCACCCAATGTCTGCCATGTTTTTGGATAACGTGATGCCATCGTCGCTGCTCGTGCTCCCCCAAGAAGGCTTTTTGTCTGATGTGTCATCTTCATAGCTAGCTAGTTCCTTACTACGCACTGTTAAACACGTCTTCAAGCTAGCCCAGGACCTCCATATCCGGCTTCTTCACCTGCGGGATCGTCTGAGACCAGCCAACCGGACAGCTGATGAAACTGAGGAGTATTTCTGTCTGTAATAAAGCCCTTTTGTGGGGAAAAACTAATTCTGATTGGCTGGGCCTGGCTCCCCAGTGGGTGGGCTTAGCTCCCAAGTGGGTGGGCCTATGCCTTTGTTGCATGTTGACTTTATATTTTTTTCAGTATATATTAGTTCTGTTCAACCAAACCAAACCCAACCCTGAAAAAGTCCCAAGGTCAACAGTTGACTCCTGTCCACCCTAGCTCAGTCACTTACCTTCAGTATGGAGTTGTCCTGTCTGGTATTCTTGGTGTCATATCCCTCCAGTAGACAACAGCGGACCGCAGAGCCTGAGCCAGCGAACTCTGCCATGTTTAGGTCAGTAAAACCCAGCTGAGGGAGAGCAACAGTTACATTAAAGGTAGACTCAGCAATATGACGTAGATAAAGAAAGTAAACAGCATTGTGGGTCAAACTAAGAGTGTTGAAGCGTGAGGCTCAATTTCTCCGCTGTTTTGTTGCCCTGGCTACCACTCTGTGTACAGCATGAAGCAAACCCGTGCACATGCGCCGATACTGTGCGAGAGCAAGGTTCTTGCATCTCGCTCATCTCAATATCTGTGGTCATTTCACTGATTCTACCTTTAAGTACAGTAGTTTTAAACCTTCATATACTGTGACATACATGTAGCCATCTGGATGTAGAGACAGACTGTGTATGCTCCAGACACTTAGCCCTACTGTTTCTCATTTTAATCTCAGGTTATCCAAGAGGAGATGACTCTCATTTCCCTTTCTCCAGGTTTAATTTCCTCAAAGCTACTGTTTACAGATGTGTGTATTTAAGGAAGCCTACTTCCAAGGAGGAAAGGGGTTATATTTAGCATAAGGAAATCCATAAGCAGAATGTGAGAAAACACAGGAAGGGTCCCTGGCAGCCCGAGTGTGCATTCTCTGTAAATCTTCCAAATCTAACGTGGTATAGTTTACATATGCTTATACAGAAGTGCCAAAGTTTAAGGTTGTGTTTGTAGAAGTGTGTTTGTAGAAGTGGGATGACTAATGTTCATGTTTAAATGGAATAACAGGAGTGTTTGTGTGTTGACATCAGGCTACAGTAAATTGTTTCTATGTGTTTATGGATATAGGGTGGGGTGCTCAGGAGGAGTGGGCTCTTACCTTTGAATACGTTTTTCCTCCTTTGAGTTCCTGTAGAGAAAACAGGAAGAGGGAGATGACTCCTGAGGACTTTGACAGTCAGGCATGCAGTGGAGTGTGTGTGTTTAGCACTGCTCTACCATCAGATTACAGAGGCTACAGAGAGTTAGGGGGGGTTACTAGTACATGGAAAGATGCATAATCCATTATTACATGCAGGAAACTGTAGCCCTGGATGTTCACAGAGATAGCAGCATAGAGCTGTGTGTTGGTAAGAGAGAGGTCTCCAATCAGTCAACACAGACCTTCCGCACAGAAACCCGACAGATCGAGGGATCCAGCACTCCAGTCGTGGGGTTGGCGCTCATTTTACACAAAAAGGTGAACCTCTTCTTCCATCGAACACAGTTCTCTTGAACCTCCACTCTGTGTGACAAGAAGACAGGAATCAACAAGGGGATGGCACTACAGCACAGATGCATCAATCTCAATAAAAAAGGAATTGGTTAACACGTCTGTTATTAGTGTCAAGTGAAACCTAAAGTGGAGAGTGAATGACAGTCATTACTGTTTGAGTGATCTCAAAAAAAGAAGTCACTAATTCAACGTAGCATATGACATCACTTGTGCATTTGGCCTTCAGTGTCTTGCTCCAGTTTTAGAGAAAGTAAACGTGTTGTCGAGGAAACGGTGAACAATAATCTGCAGGCTTCTGTAAAAAATAAATGATGTAATTAGGCCAGTGCCTAACGTCACCCTGTCCATCCATACATTGAGGAAAATGGCTGAGAATACAGAGTGGTTGGCATAAAACATTCCTGGTGATAATCTATTCAGTGCTTAATGTTGACTATGGAAAGAATAAATAACTTGCAGAGCAAGAGGAGCTAAATGTATAGGGCTAGATATGCATGACCCATCATCGTCAATGCAAACACAGCCATGGTGGACAGATCGGCCTGGTTACTGTAGTGTGTACCGCCTTCTGGGAGTGTTCAAACAATCAGGTATTACCAGACTGCAGTCAACTACACCAGAGGATACCTAGTGAAACATAACTATCCTTTAAATCAGGCAAAACCCAAACACCCTGTACAAGTGAGAAAGCAGTAAATGCAGCAGTCTTCCTGAGCAGTTGATCCAACAGAGAAGTAAAGTGCCCTCAGAAAGTATTCCCTTTACTTTTCCACGTTTTGTTGTGTTACAGCCTGATTTTAAAATAGTTCAATTGAGATTTTGTGTCACTGATCTACACACAATACCCCACAACGTCAAATAGGAATTTGTAAGGATTGACGCTGGAGACGAGAAGCAGGTACAGGGAGTGAACATTTAATAAACAACGGACATGAAACAGAACAGGAACAGGCGCCCATCCCAGCATGACGTGGGATGGGCGGCTGCAGAGCCCACAGAGGCAAGAAGACCTCTCGAGCCAGGTAAGGTGTGGAAGCCCAACGTGCTAGCTGAGGCACCCCCGGTTCCATCGGCAACTGCACCCGGACCCAATGTCACCAACCAAAACAAAAAACAAAAACTCCTGGATGCTTTCTTTACTGGTGTCAGCATTCTGTAAGGATCAACGCTGGAGACGAGAAGCAGGTACAGGGAGGGAACATTTAATAAACAACAGACATGAAACAGAACAGGAACAGCGCCTGGACAGGGGAAAAATAACAACATCAATGACAATGTTGACACAGGGAACCAACAGAAATAGATGAGGCAATGAACAAAGTAAAAGAGTCCAGGTGAGACCAATATTGCGCAGCTGTGTGTAATGATGGTGACAGGTGTGCGTAATGAAGGGAATAGGATAAAAGGATATGCAAAGAAATACACTTTTTGTCCTGAATACAAAGTGTTGTGCTTGGGGCAAATCCAACACATCACTGAGTACCACTGTTTATATTTTCAAGCATGGTGGTGGCTGCATCATGTTATGGGTATGCTTGTCATCGGCAAGGACTAGGGAGGTTTTTTAGGATAAAAAGAAGCGGAATACAGCTATAAGCGCAGGCAAAATCCTAGAGGAACACTGGGAGATGAATTCACCTTTCAGCAGGACAATAACCTAAAACAAAAACAAATATACACTGTAATTACTTAAAAGACGACATTGAAATGTTCCTGAGTGGCCTAGCTACAGTTTTGACTTAAAATCGTCTTGAAAGTCTATGGCAAGGCCGTCTAGCAATGAGCAAGAATCAACTACAGATCTTGAAGATTGTACAATCCAGATGTACACTCTAGATGTGCAAAGCTCTTAAAGACTTACAGCTGTAATCGCCACCAAAGGTGCTTTTACAAAGTATTGACTCAGGAGTATTTCTTTATTTCATTTTCAATAAAATTTGCAAAGATTTCTAAAAACTTTTTCACTTATGGGGTGTTGAGTGTAGATCGGTGAGTAAAAAAAAAAATATTTAATACATTTTGAATTGAGACTAACAACAAAATGTGGAATAAGTCAGGGGGTATGAATACTTTGTGAAGGCACTGTACCTAAGACTGACCATCACTGTGTTGAAATAAGCACAAGGGAGTACTACAGTCCCTTTTGTCAAGCAACAGAAAATAAACTCACTGCCATTCAGGTGGGGTGTTTGCCCGGTGAACAGCGGTCAGATAGCACATGGTCCCTAACCAGCTGACACATTTGATTGACTATAGAGCTGCAGAGGGGCTTCAGTATAGTGGTGGGTAGTCATTGGCTCCTTGCAGGGCACAGGACCAAGGCACGTGTTCCTACTCCATGCCATGCAAGGAAGTGGCGTCATAGGATAATCTGCCCAAAGAAAAGTTCCAGATGAACCACATGTGATCCCTACAGTTCCTCTACATCAGGGACAGCATGTCCCCAAATGCACACATGGCTTTTACGACGCAGACCCCGAGTATCAATGCTACGCTGTTGGCACACTATCTGAAGTCACATGACTGATTGTGACACTTTATACAGTGCTTGACTAGTACATGGCTGTCCCCTCTGCACTGACACATGGCTAAAATGCAAGGGATGTGATCCAGCCTTCCACATAATGAATATATAGGACTGTTTAAGTTGATAAAATTCTTCCTTTCTCTAGTATGAGTTTCGGTTCCACAAAAACTGAACCCCACCACAGCAAGCATTTTAGATTTACACTAGGAACCATCATTGTGCGGTGAAACATCGGAAGCCATACATTTTCAATGTAAGGAAAGCGAGAGAAGAGGCGGGGGGCCGGGAGACCGGTAAAAGCGATGCGAGCATGGGCAAGGGAGCTGAGTAGGCCGGGACTAAAGTTGGAGAAAGCTGAACTTTATTTAAATCATCTGCGATATTGCGACGGGAGTGACCAATCGAAGCTCCTACTGGATTGGCTGACAATGACGAGGCTAGCGTTGCTAGGCGAGTGCCACTTGTATAGCGTTAACGGCCGGCTATGGATCAGTGCAAACTGGTGGCAGCTGCTGCTAACACTCCCCTCCCCTTCACCCATTATAGTTCTGCAACTCTCACCAACACTGCACGTCCAAAAACACTTTTTCCTCCATTACCAGGCTCTTTTTATGCATCTCTTACTTTAGGTCAGGAATGACTGAAACCCAGCTATGGTGTGTTAAGCCAATTGGCCAAATAAAATTGTTGTTTACTTGAGAAAATGTTAAAAAAACAAGTCATAACTCCACCACTGCTGCTTTGTATTACAAAAACAGATTCTAGCTATTTGATTGGCTAGAAACCTTTAGTAATAGTAGGCCTACACAAACTCCAACAAATTGCATGACTATAAACCTTTGGTCATACTTAAATGTCTAACATACATGAGTTCCCCATTTCCTCTCTCAATGATTCATCTTGTACATTCTATAAATGCTTTAAAACACTTTTCATGCAAGTACTCTTGTTCACTACAGTTTTAGATTTTCTTCTCTAATAGGTTCTTTATATAGTCGTCCCTTAATGTTATGCCTTGGTTCTTAATGCTGTGCCACACACACACTTGTTTAGCTCTTATCAGGAGCGCCACACTAATCACTGCCCCCCTTCAGTCTGTCTCTGAAAACGTTCTCAGCCACATTCCACATACCAGATGGCTTTATTCAACAACCATGGCAACCACACGCCTCAAATCCCCGACTACAGCGTTCATTCAAAACGAGAGTGAAAGAGTTAGAGCCCTGAGTGTGGGGGGGGGGTCTGGAGACCATACTTAACAACCAAACTCATTGTAACAGCGGTATCTGAGACGTTCTCGGAGTCAGTTCACAGATACACAAGGCCACAATTTCACAGGGAGAAATCAACGCAACGCACCGCACTGAGAAAAAAAGAGGAGCTATACAATATCTGAACAATGTTGAAAGACAATCCTCACTGAGGCCAGCCCAGTTCTCAACACCAGGATGACCTATTTCATCCAGACCCAGAGCGGGTTAAAGAAAGTGATCATAAAACTACACAAACACATCAGATAACAAAACTCAAAAGGAAAATGCAGGAGTTGTGGCCACACAGGAAAAGGAAAAAGGGTGAGAACTATGACTATTGACTGAAACGGATTGATTACACAACGGGCAGATGTTGTCAAAAAAGGAAATAATTCAGTGGAACAAAAACGTTGTTCATCACATTGAAATCACAGTCATATCCACTAGTAGCTATATCAAAAGGAATTTGTTTATTTGAGGGCTACAGTACACCGTCACCCCCTACTGTACCCCAGCTTAGGATGACTCACTCAGTCAGGCATGCTTAACTATGGGATCCTTATCTCCCATCCTGTCCCAGAGGCTGGGTGCTGTCTTCAGGCCCTCTCCAGCAGCAACACAAAATAGCAGCAGGCCTGTGTCAGCCACTGGCCCCTGACAGGACTCAGATAAACAGCCTAGCCCAGTGAGAGAGCAGTGTGGAGAGCTGGGCGAGAGCAGTCTGGACAGCTGAGGAAGCTGCAGTGAACGATGACTTCAGGTCATGGTAGAAACAGTACATTGGGCCTACACTTGACTTTAAAAAATCTATTTTGGTTATTGAACTACAGTAAGTAAAGTGGATTTACACCCGGTAACAGAATTGCAGTAACAGAATTGCCTCATGGGTCCCTGATCGGTACTACACAGAAATGTGTTATTATGGATATGAATGTCATTCAATTCATGGTGATGTATCCTAAATATGTACACAAAGTTAGAAATATGCAATATCCTCCTTTGCATATAGGGTATCATTCTACACACTGGCTATTATTTTAATGAACTCCATCCCACAAAAAAAATTACAGTTCATATAAGGAAATCAGTCAATTGAAATAAATGCATTAGGCCCTAATCTATGGATTTCCTGACTGGGCAGTGGTGCAGCCCTGGGAGGGCATAGGCCCACCCACTGGGGCCCAGCCAATCAGAATTTGTTTTTCCCCACAAAAGGACTTTATTACAGACGGAAATACTCCTCAGTTTCATCAGATGTCTGGGTGGCTGGTCTCAGACGATCCCGCAGGTGAAGAAGCCAGATGCGGAGGTCCTGGGCTGGCGTGGTTGCACGTGGTCTGCGGTTGGAGGCCGGTTGGACATACTGCCAAATTCTCAAAAATAACATTGGAGGCAGCTTATGGTAGAGAAATTAACATTAAATTATCTGACAACAGCTCTGGTGGACATTCCTGCCGGTAGCATGCCAATTGCAAGCTACCTCAAATCTTGAGATATCTGTGATATTGTGTTGTGACAAAACTGCACATTTTAAAAAGAAAAAGGCCTTTAATTGTCCCCAGCACAAGGTGCACCTGTGTAATGAATTTAGCTGTTTAATCAGCTTCTTGATATTCCACCTTTGTCAGGTGGATGGATTATCTTTGCAAAGGAGAAATGCTCACTAACAGATGTAAATACATTTGTGCACAAACTTTGAGAGAAAAAAGGGTTTTGTGTGCGAATGGAACATTTCTGGGAGTTTTTGTATTTCAGCTCATGAAACATGGGACTAACACTTTACATGTTGCGTTTTTGTTCAGTGTAATTAACACAGGTTTGGACATCAAACTAGAGTAGAGTTCAGCAGAGTAGAGTTCAGTACAGTACAGTTCAATAAATTGGTGTACTCAACTCTACTCTACTTACATTTTTAAAACTTGTGAAACAGACTTCTATCATTGGTTCAAATTTTTTTTCCGGTCCAAATCAGAACCAATCTTTAAGTACATTTACAAGCACACTAATAGTTTGATATTAAATGTATTATGGCAGTAGGCAGATTATGCAGATTATGCAATACGTTATAAGGTCAAAATCAAAGCATAAGCCGATTAAAACACCTGGTTTTCTGAGCAATCTTTCAAATGATTATGACACCTTAAGTCGGCTTTCCAGCGGTGTATTTGATCTGGGCATGTGCTTGCGACATCCGATCGAACCTCCCTCTTTTAGTGTGAGTGAAGTGTGTTCGGAACAAATTAATGTATGCGTAGTATAATTAGTTTTCACATACAAACTTTATATGTACGAACCAAAAATAACATGTTCGCTGTGGTAGAACGTAATTTTGACTGACAATTTTCTGCATTTATCAGTGCCGTCATGTAGCCTGATTTCAGATGTGTCCATGTAAACAGGATTATTAGGGGAATTGTTCTTCTTGCAAAGCATGTAAACATTTTAAAATCGAACTATTATATTAATGTGACTATCCACAATAAAAATCACATTATTGTGTGAGTGTAACCGTACTCATTGACAAGGAAGGGCGGACTGACCAAATATCAACAACTTTTCAACATCCATGGACGTCCGGTATCACTCGGTGCACAGTGGGTAAGGATGCTGGTTACAGTAAATGCAGAGGGGGCTCATGGGTAGTTGTCAGTAAGAGCTGGGAGAGATTACATTAACTGGAGAGAGAAGCAGAAAGGTGGAGGGAGGTGTTGTCCAGACTGTTTTAACACTTGCTTTGCAGGTGACCCAACTGTGGTTTGTGACTAATATGATTTCCCATTGAAGCCAATTCAATTGCAGTAAATCAGTTACTGATAGATTTTTCGGAAATTCTGTTACCAATTCTGTTACCAAGGCAAATAATTTCTCCAAAACTAAGTATAAAAGTGTTGATATTAGTTGGCAGAGGCCTTTAATTCAACAGGATTGTGATTTGATGTATTTATAACCCCCTTTAAGACGTGTTCTGGTGGATGTTTTTCAATACCCCTTTTCCATCTGTTTGACCAGAAATCAAATCCTTTGCTTATTCCTAATATTTTGGATAGAAAATGGTTGAAAAATGTATAAACCTTGTATATAAAATGTATAAAAATATATACAAATACAATCCTAGCTGATATTTGACATGCTCCTATGAACTTTACATGTTGGTGCTTATGGGGCCTTTTACACGGAAATGCCCTAGTCTAATCAAGGTGTATGAGGCTCCAGTCCAGGCCATTAATGCAGTTATCAAATGTAGGCAATGTGGCATTTCAATACAAAATACAGTCAGTAGCCTGCACTAATCCTAAATGAGCACGTATACTGTAAATTCATTGAAAGTGAAGGCCATTTTAAAACAGGATGCTCCTCTTGATTACCTGGTCAAAGACCAGAAGAGGTGTGGCAGACCCTCGTCTCTGTTCTATGGATGGGGCAAAAGAGGTGATGGGAAAACAGGAAACAGCTGGACAGCAGCCCGTCCCGGTGAGTCAACCTCCACGTCCGCTAATTTCACTCTTCTTCCAATTCCCCCACTCTCCTCTTCACTCATTCTTCCATTAACAACGGTCATCAAAATTGTTTACAAAAAAAGTTTTATAAACAATTCTAATTAATGCAACAGTTGGACAATGTATGAAGATACTCCAAACCTGTCAGTCCATCAGATACTGACTGAATTATAACACATAAAACATTTTACTGGAACAGACAACTAATGAATGGAGTTCAGGGAATAGTGGGAATTCAGGTATTCAATTTATTATTAACTTTTTTTCTTAGAATGCACTAATATATGTCTATTTTCGAATGGTATCAGGTATTTAATATTGTGTGGGGGAAAAATGTAGATGTGCCTCATTTGCATAAATGCACAGATTATATTTGCATGTATGAATAAATTAACAAAGGGGAGGAAGAGGGCTGCAACCATAAAAAATTTACTGTCTACGCCTACCTGCATTCACCTGCCATGTCTAGACTGCCTCATTAATTACTGTTGTTTTAACGTTCTTGTTGCATAATTCAACAAGTGTGTCAATAGCAGAAAACCCTCTGATTAAAAATCAACACACTTGGCTCTAGATTACACCTACTGTATGCATAATTGACATTGTTTGCGAGATCTATCACTATAATCCGAGTGTCCATTTTCGGAAGTTGCTTTCATTACAGCGCATCTAATTTGCAAATATTTCAACTGTAATAAACTATTACTTTTTCAATTACACAAAAAATGAACACCCATCAAAATAAAGTGGTCTTTCTTGTGATGTAATTGTTGAGATGATGCGTTAAATCCCAGACGAAGCGTTAGCGTTATTATAGATGCAACGGAAAGACAATGTATTCCATTGAGCCCATTTCAGCCATTACTGGGGTGTGTTTGACACATCATTACAAACATTTCCGTTGTCGTAACGTTGATGGGAAAAAACGATAGTTACAAGCAAGAGTATGAAAGATTTGCATGAGTAAAATGAGAGTAATCAATCCAGCATGACTTAAGTGACAACTGGATTTATCACCCCTCAAACACAGGAAATAGATGTCTGAAAAATACACATTTATTTATTTAATTGATTTATTTAACCATTATTTAACTAGGCAAGTCAGTTAAGAACAAATTCTTATTTACAATGACAGCCTACCCCGTCCAAACCCTAACCCAGACGACGCTGGGCCAATTGTGCCCCGCCCTATGGGACTCCCAATCACAGCCAGTTGTGATACAGCCTGAAATTGAACCAGGGTCTGTAGTGACGCCTCTAGCACTGAGATGCAGTGCCTTAGACCGCTACACCACTCGGGTGGGCGGGGCATTTAAAAAAAAATAAAGTTTACCTTTATTTTACTAGGCAAGTCAGTTAAGAACAAATTCTTATTTTCAATGACGGCCTAGGAGCAGTGGGTTAACTGCCTGTTCAGGGGCAGAAAGACAGATTTTTACCTTGTCAGCTCGGGGAATTAAACTTGGACTAGCAGCCTTTCGGTTACTAGTCCAACGCTCTACCCCTAGGCTACCCTGCCATCCAGTTGTCCCTATTACCCCCTCCATGATCAGATGTGTCCTCTGTTAATCAGGAAGGAGAGCCGTCTGTGCGCAGCAGGCAGCAGGCATCCAGGCAGGGAAGAGGGAACCTGAACATGTCTGTAATATGCAGCCCAGGCCAAATCTTATCCAGTTCAGGAAATGGATCTAATCAGGCCCCACTACCACATCAAACAACATGCTCTGCTAACTGCTGGCTTTTAAAGCTAGACTCAAACAAAACAGATATGGGTGCTAAAACACAAACCCATGCAGGGAGAACAAATGGCTCTTCCTCTGCCAAAACCCTACAGGGGAATGTATGGCTCGCTGGCAGCCACTGGGCTGTTTTCCCTTCTACATTTGGCATGAGTAACAGTGGTAATTCAGCACAGAAAGCAATATACAGCATGTAGTGTAGCTCTTAGCAAGACCTACATTAGAAGACCCAAAAATGAGCTTCCAGAGTCACATTAACAGCATGTGATGCCCCTTGCTTACGGCTTGTGTTACAACCATTAGGACTGAAGCATTTCCACACTAAGAAGCATGGGCCATTGGTCAAACTCCATGGATTTCAGAACTATTTCAGACACAACAGAACAAAGGGAGTTGTGTGTACTGTACTCCCCGGGCCCTGTGACATAACACGACATCTCTAGCAGAGACAGTGGGACCCCCCCAAATTAGTCTCTTTTTCTAAGAAGCCCTTGTTTTCTGCACTTGGGTAACAGAGATAATCAGAGACAGAGTTGCCAGATAACTCAAGCAGATTGGATGGAGACAAGCTGTTATATAATGCTCAAAAACAGGCTTCATGGGTATTGTATCATTGCATGGTAAAGGAAGTGGACGGCAACATAGAGTTAAAAAAGTGTGTTAATCAATGATGACAGGCATAGGAGAGAAACAAAAGCCATACAGTCTTGGGACACAGGGTGGCCACAGTTCAGAAGTTCAGTTAGGACATACTGCATCATAAGGTTCTCTATAGTGGGGAGAAAGATGAGCTCTTATCTGAAAGCCCAGAAAATGTTTTCCCTCACAGGTCAACCAGAAGGGACATGCTCCAGCTATTCTGATGTGGAAGAACCTGACTGGTAATATGGAATCAATAACAAATTCAAAGTTTGAAAGGAAACTCAGCTGTATATTAATAAAAGATACGTCTTGGAAATGTCCTGGAAATGTCCTGGGAGACTGTGTGCAGTCCTGCTGGTAGTGTAAAATGAGGCTGACATGAACAATTAATGTTCTCTATATATACACAAATGTATGTGGACACCCCTTCAAATTAGTGTATTCGGCTATTTCAGCCACACCCGTTGCTGACATATATTTAAAATCAATCACACAGCCATGCAATCTCCATAGACAAACATTGGCAGTAGAATGGCATCACTGATGCAACCTTCGTCAAACTTCTGTCCTGCTAGAGCTGCCCCGGTAAACTCTAAGTGCTGTTATTGTGAAGTGGAAACGTCTAGGAGCAACAACGGCTCAGCTGCGAAGTGGTAGGCCGCACAAGCTCACAGAACGGGACCACCGAGTGCTTAAGCACGTAGAGTGAAAACAATCGTCTCTCCTCAGTTGCAACACTCACTACCGAGTTCCAAACTGCCTCTGGAAGCAACGTCAGCACAAGATCTGTTCGTTGGGAGCTTAATGAAATGAGTTTCCATGGCCAAGCAGCCGCACACAAGCCAAAGATCACCATGCGCAATGCCAAGCGTCGGCTTGAGTGGTGTAAAGCTTGCCGTCATTGGACTCTGGAGCAGTAGAAACATGTTCTCTGGAATGATGAATCACGCTTCACCATCTGGCAGTCTGACGGAAAAATCTGGGTTTGGCGGATTCCAAGAGAATGCTACCTGCCCAAATGCATAGTGCCAACTGTAAAGTTTGGTGGAGGAAGAATAATGGTCTGCGGCTGTTTTTCATGGTTCTGGCTAGGCCCCTTAGTTCCAGTGAAGGGACATCTTAACGCTACAGCATGCAATGACATTCTAGATGAGTCTGTGCTTCCAACTTTGTGGCAACAGTATGGGGAAGGCCCTTTTTAGTTTTAGCATGACAATGCCCCTGTGCACAAAGCAAGGTCTATACAGAAATGGTATGTTGAGATCAGTATGGAAGGCCCTGATTTTAACCCCATCAAACACCTTTGGGAGGAATTGGAACGCCGACTGCGAGCCAGGCCTAATCGCCCAACATCAGTGCCCAACCTCACTAAATGCTCTTGTAGCTGAATGGAAGCAATGTTTCAACATCTAGTGGAATGCCTTCCCAGAAGAGTGACAGCTGTTATAGTAGCGAAGGGGGACCAACTGAATATTAATTCCCATGATTTTGGAATGAGATGTTTGACAAGCAGGTGTACACATACACTACATGACCAAAAGTAAAAATGTGGCGTGACAAATGCTTATGAACTCAGATCCAAACAGACATAACTCAGGTTCCCTTAATCATGCTTTTGCACAGCTACCCTTCATCTGAAGTCACACAACCCTCTACCTAACACTGTGAAAGCCCCAGAGAAGCATCACTTTCCTCCCCAGCCTACTTTTCAACAAACACTCCCAGATCAAATACCGGACTCCTTTTGTGTTCTCATTTATATTACTAAAGTAAACAATGCCCCCTCACATAAACATGTGTTTTATTTCACCAGATGTTAGTATGCCAGTGTTTGGGTGTGTAGCTAAAGGAGTGGAAGAGCAACAACATTCTACAATCTCTACTTCCATAATTTTCCTAAAAGCTCTCCCTCCCATCTCTGTACAATCAATTTTGTGTGCTTTAGGGAAGAAGTCAGTAGTGGTGTCAGTTTTCACAAAGGGTGTCAGATCCAGACCATTACAAGTCACCCCGTGTTCCCAAAGTGAGCTAATTCCTCCTGGTAAATGTCTACTAACTCCAACCACTACACTCCGCAGTGTCTGGGGCAACATGGAAAAGACACAAAAGCTGTTGATGTGTTGAGGTTGGGGAGGGGAAGGATTTTATGTGACTTGAATGGAAATATACAACTTGGAGGACAGAGAGCTTAGACAAATGTCTGCAGAGGGCTTTTTTCCAACTCAATTCTTTTTTATGACCCAGTTACCAGTCTAACCCACTTGGCTTGGTTCTAAACCAGAGCTTGAAAGTTAATGCTGTATCAGTGGCCTGCCATATTCAAGCCACAAACCCTTCATCTTAAGGATCCGCCCCCTTTTTAAAAATTTTGCCTAAAATGACATACCCAAATCTGCCTGTAGCTCAGGCCCTGAAGCAAGGATATGCATACTCTTGATACCATTTGAAATGAAACACTTTGAAGTTTGTGGAAATGTGAAATGAATGTAGGAGAATGTACCACATTAGATCTGGTAAAAGATAAAACGTGTTTTTTGGCAGTTTTTTGTACCATCATCTTTGAAATGCAAGAGAAAGGCCATAATGTACTATTCCAGCCCAGGCCCAATTTAGATTTTGGCCACTAGATGGCAGCAATCTATGTGCAAAGTTTTAGACTGATCCAATTAACCATTGCATTTCTGTTGAAAATGTTGTATTAAGACTGCCCAAATGTGCCTAATTGGTTTATTAATAACTTGTCAAGTTCATAACTGTTCACTCTCCTCAAACAATAGCATGGTATTATTTCACTGCAATAGCTCCTGTAAATTGGACAGTGCATTTAGATTAACAAGAATTGACGCTTTGTGCCAATATCAGATATGTCTATGCCCTGGGAAATGTTCTTGTTACTTACAACCTCATGCTAATCGCATTAGCCTACGTTAGCTCACTCGTCCCGCGGGGGACCCACCGATCCTGCAGAGGTTCATTTGTTTTTTAGCCATTTGGTTTGCTGAGTGATTCCTCATGACCCCCCCACACACACACACACACACACACACAAAGACCATAATATTGGTCCATAGAATTGTCATTTGGAGGAAGGATTGTTGATATATATTTGACATTTTTATCCAAAAGCAAAATTTTGAAATAATTTATCAAATGTTTTAAATTTTTGCCTTACCCAGTCCTCCTTTAATACCCCATAGTATTTCATCTGTATGTGCTACAAAGCAAACATTGGTGTCATATGAAGCTGTACCGCTTGCTCTGTAATGAGTAGTACTTTGATTTCAAAAATGAATTTTTACATTAATTTATGAAAATAGAAAGATATAAAACATGAATATTGAAAATATAATATTTGGGATTTTGATACATTTTCTATATATTGTTGAACATAATATACTCTACAGGCATATCAAAGTTCCAGAGTGGGATCTCTGTTACTTTTACAGTTATTGTCTAATTTGTAAGCATTACCAACAGAGTGAATGTTTAAATCAGTGGTATTTAAACTTTTTTAGCAGGGACCCCATTTTTTCCACCAGAATCTCTGGGGACCCCATTTTTGTTACGTATTTCTTGCGACCCCACCCCAAATCTTATTACAAAACATTTCTTTTTTTTTTAATCGATCAATTTAGATTTTTACATCAACAAAACCTTCAATTCATTGCATCTCATCAAAATGAAAAGAAACCAATAAATATATCTTTACTCAATAGAAATTATATCTTTCAAATTATCTTTCTCAAAAACGTGTGTATATTGTCCAGAAACCTGTACTCTTAATTTGTAGTCGCCACCCTGAAAAAAACTGATTGTTGGTGTACATTTTAGCAAACCCACTGCAGTTCCGGTCGCGACCCCAACTTTGAATACCAATTGTTTAAATGGATTCAAAATGATGGCCCTCTGCTGGTGATTTGTAGGATGTGCAATGATACAATTAAAAGGAGGGCTGTGATTGGTTACATTGCCTACTATACCAATTGTTCTGTATAAAATGGACCATAACTTTAAAACTAGCAGAGATCGTACTCTGGAACGTTGATATGCCAGTACAGTATATTATGTTCAACAATATATAGAGCAATTTGGTATATTTTCAATATTCATGTTTATATTCTTCCATATATTAATGTAAAAATATTTTTTATTGAAATAATAATACTCCTCATATTACAGAGAAAGTGGTAAAGCCAACTTCTGAAACATTATGGAGTCTTAAAGGAGGCCTGGCCAAAACGTAATACATATGCCAACTTTTATAAATTATTTTTCAATTATGCTTTTAGATACAAAATGTCTATATGTCAAAAATACTTTCTCCAAAGCAATATTCTATGGATTACATTTCGTGAAAATCCCCAAAATCATAGTATTCTTTTCTACTGTTTTGGAGGAATCACTGATTTAAAGCTGAAGGATGGTTGGTTAACAACTAAAATGTATAGATGGAGCTATGGATGCAAGGACTGACCGTGCATAAGACCAACATGACAATGTTAGTCAGGCCTAGGCTAATTTGAATCTAAACATTATTTGTTTACAAAGACATTGTTCACAAACAATGCAGTAAAACATTGCATTTTGGGTTATGATAGAGTAAGAGTGGTATGAGGCATTTAACAAGTTATAACATTATGACAGCAGTTTGGTTATTCTGTAGGCTACTGTTTTGCCCATCCGACATGCTCACAATTCATGCCCACTGCGAGCACACAATAACATTTTACCTTGATGAAGTTGCAACAAAGTCTCCACCGTCCAACAATCTCAGCTTGCAGAACAACACTCCGTTAACAAAAGGCACCGCGGTCAGCTCCTCCAATGTCAAATGTGTCTGAAACTTGAATTTCTTCTTTTTCACAAAAAAAGCCATTGATGAAGGCTATTTTAATGGACCTATAAACAACGATAACAAACACATGATTAAGGTGCTGATAAGCCTCGTTCATAGATAAAAACTCGACAGCCTACATAAAATATTAATTCATATTACATTCTAAACCGATGTGGTGAATATAACACATTGAAGCAAACAGACAAAATTATCATCCCAAAACATTGATTACATACCTTGAGACCGAACCACAGTTTGGATTGTCACCTCACAACTTTTTATTGTGCGCTTGATGCAATGCTGGCTCAAATGCTGTTGGGCTAACGACCCGCCAGCTTGGAGAACAAACCATAGTAGAACAAGCAACACATTTGTCTGAAACTTTTCTGTTCAAACCAGCCTCTGATGCTATATGAAATACAACTCCTGACATGTATCTATTTTTCACATATCGCCAGCTAAAGCTAGGAAAGAGACAATTCACATACCATTGGTGACCCACACTCCTAAAGAAAGAGAACCCTAATGGACAGTATTATTACCCCGAAACAATACCGTTGATGGAGTTCTAATACCTGAGCCACGGTGTACCGGTCTATGGCCCGTGACGTGACGGGCAAAAGCGCTGAGGGAGGAGCGCCTTTCTAAAAAAAAAAGCTGTAATCTGCGCCAATCGGTCATGTTGTCAAGAAGGCAACATGGTGCATCGTACAGAAATCTACATCTCTTTTCCATAAAATATTTTTTGGAATTTTCTAACAAGTTTTCATGGGCAAGGCAGATAACGCGTTTTTATCAAAAACAATAATTTTTGCAAGTGAAAACACACAATCCTACAAATTACTCCAGGTGCCTAGGCTACATCACTTTTGTTTTGAGCAGATTTAGACGTGGGCTTTGAACGGCGCATCTGGCTGCCCGGTTCCAAAACGAATGCAATCACTTTTTATCCGGTGCAAACTCCTCTCTATGGGATAACCCGGCCCAATAATCGAGTCCCCATATTGTTTAATTAGCTCCGCCCCTGTATGGTCAGGCGTCATTGATAGTGAAGGCTCGTGCTCCCATCCAACGACGTGAATACGACCCCTTGTGGCTATGCATAAGAGGTCGGACTGGTGTCATAGACTAGACATAACATAGTAAATGTAAATCCGAGTCATGCAAATTAGTATAATATGTTACGTTTGGTATGGTTACATGACAGGAGGTTGGTGGAACCTTAATTTGGGAGGACGGGCTCGTGGTAATGGCTGGAGTGGAATAAGTGGAATGGTATCAAATACATCAAACACATACTTATTTCCCTCATTAAAATGCAAATCAATTTATAACTTTTTTCAGGTGAGTTTTTCTGGATTTTTTTGTTGTTATTCTGTCTCTCACTGTTCAAATAAACCTACCATTAAAATTATAGACTGATCATTTCTTTGTCAGTGGGCAAACGTACAAAATCAGCAGGGGATCAAATACTTTTTTCCCTCCCTGTAAACAGTGCACCTTAATTAGAGAAGTATTCACCCCAGAACCATGTTAAAAAACATATTTGGCAGCAATTACAGTTGTGAATCGTATCAGGTGAGTCTCTAAGAGCTTTGCACACCTGGATTGTGCAATATTGTCCCATGATTCTTTTCAAAATTATTTTAGCACTGTGAAGGTGTTAGGGGTCATGGCTAGACAGCAATTTTTAAGTCATGCATAGATTTTCAAGCAGATTTAAGTCAAAACTGTAACTTTGCCACTCAATAACAGGAACTGTCTCTAGGTAGATTTGGCTTTGTGTTGTAGGTTATTGTCCTGCTGAAAGTTGAATTCCTCTCCCAGTGCATGGTGTAAAGCAGACTGAAGCAGGTTTTCCTCTAGGATTTTGCTTGAGTTTAGCTCCATCCCGTTTCTTTTTATCCTGAAAAACTCCACAGTCCTTGCCGATGTCAAGCATACCTATGCCATGATGCAGCCACCACCATGCTTGAAAATAAGGAGGCAGTTACTCAGTGATGTGTTGTGTTGGATTTTCCCCAAGAATAAGGCTTTGCATTTAGGCCAAAAAGGGAATTCCTTTGCCATTTTTTGCAGTATTACTTTAGCGGCTTGTTGTATACAGGATGGAATATTTTTATTCTGTATAATTGTATTCTTCTTTTCAATCTGTCATTTAGGTCATTATTACGAAGTCACTACAATGTTGATCCATCCTCAGTTTTATGCCATCATAGCAATTGTCGCTGTTTTAAAATTACCAATTGCTTTAAAAGTTTCCTTCCTCAACGGCCTAAACAGTTTCCTTCCTGTCCTGCAGCTCAGTCCAGAAAGACAACGGTATCTTTGATGTGTCTGGGTGGTTTAATACATCATCCACAGCATAATTATTAACTTGGCCATGCTTAAAGAGATAGTCAATGTCTGATTTGTTATTGTTACCCATCTACGTTTTTGTAGCTGAATCTGTGTTTGAAATGTTATACTTGACCCTACAGATGTTGTATGTATGGGGACAGAGAAAAGGGGTAGTCATTAAAAAATTATGTCAACCCCTATTATTTCACACAGTGAGTACATGTAATAGTATGTGATCAAATTTGACTCCCAAACTAATTTAGGCTTACTTTAACAAAAGGGGGTGTATCCTACTGCATGCTATCTGTTCCCGAAAAGTGATGATGACCTTTTCACCCAATATTAGATTTGACCAAAATCTTTCAGGCTTCCATAACACTGTGTACAGAATCAAAACTAATGTCACAACTCGGGGAGGCCACACTAGCACAATAGAGGTATGACTTCAGTGCTGCTTTGCATTTGTGACTAAAAACACATATTTTCCTCATTATGCTCAGGTTCTAGATATATAACTTCCTCCACACGGCATAACAATATCAAGCCACAGGAGAGGGATAGAGCCCCAAGGTATCAACATAGATAAATAGGCCTACAACATGGCCTGCTTGGACTAAAATCCTTGCTCTCTTTTCATGTCTTAACCCCCGGATCACAACACTCTAACTGGGACTGTCCCATTGATGTGGTTCACATATTTCTTAATTCTAAATATGTGCTATGGTTGCAATCTGTGGCAACCAGTCTTTCAGGGCAGGTGGGGCAGAGCCTCACATGTTTTGAGCCCCACCTGTTTTGAGCTCCACATTTTTAGCCCCCCAAAAAACAGGCTTGCCTGTTTTGCATGTTATTTTTGCATTAATACGTGTCACATATCAGTTTGCAAACAATGTCAAATATATAAACTCAGCAAAAAAAGAAACATCCTCTCACTGTCAACTGCGTTTATTTTTAGCAAACTTATATGTGCAAATATTTGTATGAACATAACAAGATTCAACAACTGAGACATAAACTGAACAAGTTCCACAGACATGTGACTAACAGAAATTGAATAATGTGTCCCTGAACAAAGAGGGGGGTCAAAAGTAACAGTCAGTATCTGGTGTGGCCACCAGCTGCATTAAGTACTGCAGTGCATCTCCTCCTCATGGACTGCACCAGATTTGCCAGTTCTTGCTGTGAGATGTTACCCCACTCTTCCACCAAGGCACCAACAAGTTCCCAGACATTTCTGGGGGGAATGGCCTTAGCCCTCACCCTCCTTGCCAACATGTCTCAGATGTGCTCAATGGAATTGAGATCCAGGCTCTTTGCTGGCCATGGCAGAACACTGACATTCCTGTCTTGCAGGAAATCACGCACAGAACGAGCAGAATGGCTGGTGGCATTGTCATGCTGGAGGGTCATGTCAGGATGAGCCTGCAGGAAGGGTACCACATGACGGAGGAGGATGTCTTCCCTGTAACGCACAGCATTGAGATTCTCTGCAATGACAGCAAGCTCAGTCCGATGATGCTGTGACACACCGTCCCAGACCATGACGGACCCTCCACCTCCAAATCGATCCCACTCCAGAGTACAGGCTTCGGTGTAACGCTCATTCTTTCGACGATAAACGTGAATCCGACCATCACCCCTGGTGAGACAAAACCCACGACTCGTCAGTGAAGAGCACTTTTGCCAGTCCTGTCTGGTCCAGTGACGGTGGGTTTGTGCCCATAGGCGACGTTGTTGCCGGTGATGTCTGGTGAGGACCTGCCTTACAACAGGCCTACAAGCCCTCAGTCCAGCCTCTCTCAGCCTTTTGCGGACAGTCTGAGCACTGATGGAGGGATTGTGTGTTCCTGGTGTAACTCGGGCAGTTGTTGCCATCCTGTACCTGTCCCGCAGGTGTGATGTTCGGATGTACCGATCCTGTGCAGGTGTTGGTACACGTGGTACCAACTGCAAGGACAATCAGCTGTCCGTTCTGTCTCCCTGTAGCGCTGTCTTACGCATCTCACAGTACGGACATTGCAATGTATTGCCCTGGCCACATCTACAATCCTAATGCCTCCTTGCAGCATGCCTAAGGCACGTTCACGCAGATGAGCAGGGACCCTGGGCATCTTTTTTGTTGTTGTTTCATAAAGGCCATAACTGTTGCATAAAGGCTTCTTTAGTGTCCTAAGTTTTCATAACTGTGACCTTAATTGCCTACCGTCTGTAAGCTGTTAGTGTCTTAACGACCGTTCCACAGGTGCATGTTCATTAATTGTTTATGGTTCATTGAACAAGCATGGGAAACCGTGTTTAAACTCTTTACAATGAAGATCTGTGAAGTTACTTGGGTTTTTACAAATTATCTTTGAATGACAGGGTCCTGAAAAAGGGAAGTTTCTTTTTTGGCTGAGTTTATATATCATTGAGTTAATAAAGCTGCATGCAAACATGGTCTCTTTTTTTGTTTTCTTGAGTAAGGCAGCTCCAAAATGCAGGTGTTTCAGCCTAGCTCAGTGCTTTCTGTGGTGGTGGACAAGCCAGCGTTGCTCCATGATTGGCTCAGTGTTCTGTCGCTCATGAGGACACTACGTCACCGCCAAGTCTAAGGGGAGACCTCGAAAATTCTTGCCCCTTGGGTGCTGCCATAGATTTACATTAGAAATGCCCATCCAAGAAAGCTCAAGGTCATTGGCCACAGGCAAAATGACGTCAAATCACGGTATATCTACAGTAGCTTTAATTGGACTGATCATTCAACATCATACTTTCAAAATCTTAGCTAGCAGTCATCATCATGAATCAAGTCGACAATCTAGTGGCAAATCCTTTTTAATCCTTGTCATATGAAGAGAAAAAAGGAAGAGAAATTATAGATAAAACGTAACGGTGCTCATCGGCCATTGGACATAAACATTACACAACAAGTTGTAAATCGCAAATTCAACAATGAGTGGTTTGGAAGGTTCAAGTCCTGATCAGTGGCTAACTGCAAGCATTGCAAAGCAATCATTAGTCTGCTATTCAGTAGAGTGGCTGTGTGGTCCCAAGTCTAAGATTAATGGTCTCTTTTCCTAGTTAAAAATTATAAACATTCAACATTGGCCATGCTGTCAATGAAGCATGATTTGTGCCACGCTCAAAACAATTGTTAACTCGGAACTGCAAAATCTGATTTTAGTGAGTTCAAGACAACTGGGAACTCGGGAAAAACAAGCTACGACTGGGAAAATACGTTTTGAACGTTCATCCAACTCGGAATTGTAAATCGGGAACTCTGCCCTCTTTCTAGAGCTACGACCTGAAGATCCCTGACATCATCATGATTCAATTTCTTTTCAGAGTTCCCAGTTGTCTTGAAAGCACCATAAATCCAGAGAATGCCAGACTTTGATGACAAAGTTTGATGACAAAATTTGCCCACGAAGGACCGCCTCGCCACCTTCCTGTTCAAGTGAGCACAGCACAACAAGGTAAGTCCAAACATGTATTGTATTCTGCGGCATAAATGATGTAATATGCCAGGGAGATATGTATACTGTAGCTACGAAAGTAATACTAAGTGTATGTTGTGTAGTAAGCTGTTAGTAGCCCATGGGCCTCACCCTAATAATTTGGTCTATTTTAACCTTGTAACCTGTTTTTGTGAAATGTAATCATTGAATTTTGTAAGTGCTTTCATTGTTTGCTTATATGCCCCCTTTACTTATCCTATGGTTCTGACTTGGTGTACAAGAAGAACACTGTAAGAACAGCCCATGTTCTGAATTCTGTCGCTGTACATTTAAAAAGTGCTTAACAAATAGTTATATTGACTACGTCTGTCCTAGCTCGCTCATTAATGACTTAATATCTTATGCCATAGTTTGTACATCTCAAATGTCAGTAGAAACCAAAGCAAGTCAGCCATATCAGCTATGTTTTTTTTAAGCAGTAAATGAGGCTGAATGAACTGTTTCGCTGCCAGACAAGGCTCCACTGATAGCCAGGTGTAGCAGTGGTATAGTGCAATGAATGTATTGTTTAGTGTTGTGTTGTGTAGTGCCTTTGCTGGCATGCATCACACATTTTTTGGGCCCCACCAAGATTTACATGCTAAAATCGTCAAAGTATAAATATAATCCGAATTTTGTATTACAATATAGTCTTCGCAGAGATTACCACTTTTTAAACCATAATGCTACAAACAAAACATAATTATTTTAAGCTAACCTATAGTTACTTTTTGTGACAGACCTTTTTGTGACAGACCTTTTTGTGACAGACCTTTGGTTGTGTTTCCTCCAGCCCCCATCAGCATGTTTCAAAGTTAGAAACTGAGTGGTTACGTTTAAAAGATTTTCTGCTACAGTTCTGGTGGGGGAGCAAATTGTTGAGATAAAAAAAGGTATTTGGCACAGAGTCTTTCAGACAGTGTCGTCATAGTTTAAGTGCCTTGTACACAGAATGGTTGCACGTGCACCCTCTAACATTTGAATCACTTGACATACATTTCTCTATCCTCAAAGTGGTATAACTAAACAAAATGAGGTACATTATTCTTATGAAGAGTCCAATCCCATCAACATCTCCAGAGACATCAACATCAACCTCAACATCAGGAACTTGGGTAAGTTTACCTTCTAAAATCTGACTAATAACAACCAAATCTTTCCATGTCTCCACAATGAGCAAATAAATCTACTGGAGCTAGGCATTAACATGGTCTGTATCTTGTTGTTATGTTTACAAGGAGGTCTTAGGTCTTGTGTGTTTATTTATTTTACCTTTATTTAACTAGGCAAGTCAGTTAAAAACACATTCTTATTTTCAATGACAGCCTAGGAACAGTGGGTTAACTGCCTTGTTCAGGGGCAGAACAACAGATTTTTACCTTGTCAGCTCAGAGGATTTGATCTTGCAACCTTTCAGTTACTAGTCCAACACTCTAACCACTAGGCTACCTGCCGTGTGAAGGTTAAGATGCGTGATCTATTGACACGATGTCACGTCCCAGGCCAGAGTTTTAGGCGAGTTTAGGTTTCGTTTTGGTGAAGGGTTTTTTTGAGTTCTAGGTGTTCTATTTCTATGTTGGGGTAATGGTTCCCAATTAGGGGCAGCTGAGTGTCGTTGTCTCTAATTGGGAACCATATATATGTTTGGGGTTTCCAATAGTTGGTCATTGTTTAGATATAGCGTCTGTGTGTTGTAAGTCTATGTTACGCTCTTTGTTTCGTTCTGTTTATTGTTTTGCCCAGTTGCGTGAGTTACGTTTATGTTAATAAATATAACATGTATACTGGATGCCTCGCTGCACCTTGGTCTGTCCCCACTGAGGATCGTGACACATGAGGGTATAATACCTTGTTTGAGTGTATATTGATGGAGACAAAGTAATAAAATGTTGGCTAATCACTGACTACTGTGAATCCTACAGACTAATCCTGCTTCGGCTGCTGATGATCTTGACACCAGCTTTAGTAGTACAGAGCCTGTAGACCCATTGGATGAAAGCTTTCAGCCTGGAATAAGCTCAAGCTCAACATCATCTTACTTTGAAACAAGCCAAACATATTTATGAAAGCACAATACCCTCTTGAGAAAACAAAATCACCAATACACTTAACTTTCTCCTCAAAGTTTTCACGCCCTTGCATCAGTTATTTGGCATGGGGGAGAGGGGCTGGTTCTATACTCTTCTAGCCTTTTCACTCTATTGTTGGCAGTGCTTTTCATACACAAAATACACAACTAGACTGTCTACAAGTCAAGCCCCCGTCAAACTGTTTGCATCTTTGCTAACAGCCCATCTCAATGACCCATTATTGACGCTGGGTCTAACATAACAGTCTCCTGTACCCTTTTTGTTTACAGATGAACATGGTTTATTGTATGGTTAGACATCCTCATGATCAGTTCTTATGTTTTACACATCCTCATGATCAGTTTTCATGTCTTTCTATGAGACTTGCAGTACAGACAAATCTTCTGCAAGAGGTCGAAGCAGTGGGTAGTGAAGAAAGTATATGAGAGGCTTGTCCATTTTGCTGTGGAGGGCAGAAAGGACCAGATGGTTGTCTACAAGGAGCCTGAGTCACAGCTCCCCAAACCCAACATCACTGCCAACATTGTCATAGCACCAAAGGCTGCAAAACCAGCTGCCCAACACAAGAAGAGGTTCACCAGCTGAAGAACATACTGGAACCTGCCTGGAAAATTACACTAACACAGCATCCATATTGTAACGTCCAAGCCTGAGTGTTCAGGCTGGAGGGTTTAGTGTTGTTTTGGTGTAGGGTTTCTTCTGTTCTAGGGTGTGTATTTCTATGTTGGGGTAATGGTTCCCAATTAGAGGCAGCTGAGTCTCGTTACCTCTAATTGTGAACCATATATATGTTTGGGGTTTGCACCTAAGTTTGGTGGGTTATTGCTGTTTGTCTTGCCATCGTGTTTAGGGTCATGGCACAGTGTCTAGTTTAGGATTTAGCGTTTGTGTTCACGTCATGTTCATCGTTTTGTTCCGTCAAGTCCCGTTCGTCAATAAATATGTATTCTGGATACTTCGCTGCGCATTGGTCTGTCCAAAGAGATAGCAGTGAGAAGACCAGGAGTCCTGGACATGGAGGGAGACGGCGGAGATGGAGGGAGACGGCTGAGCATCGTCGTCCCAGGAGGAGGAAGAAATCAGCGAAAGCTGAGCGGGGGAGTTACGAGGAGCTATATGGGGCATGGAGCCCGGAGAGGGAGAAATATGTTGGGCTTCGCCTGGCTAGAAGGGCCGAACCGCTTCCCCAAAAACTTTTTGGGGGGGGGGGTACACGAGGAGGTTGGCCGGTTCAGGGTGGACTCCTGAGCCAACTCCTCGTGCTCCTTGGAGGGAGCATTGGAGGGAGCAGCGCACTGAGAGGACGCCGTGCTACGCAGTTTTGCGCACAAAGTCTCCTGTGCGTATTCATGGGCCGGTACGCAAAATTCCAGCGCCACTCATCTGTCGGGCTAGATTGAGTGTGCAGCCAGGAAGAATGGTACCAGCTCTGCGCGCCAGGTCTCCAGTGTGCCTCCTAGGACCAAGATATCCTTCACCGGTTCTGCGTGCAGTGTCTCCGGTACGTGTCCACAGCCCAGTGCGAGAGATCCCAGCGCCACTCGTCTGTCAGGCCAAGGTCAGTGTGCTACCTGGAAGAGTGGTGCCAGCTCTGCGCGCCAGGTCTCCAGTGCGCCTTTTGGGACCAAGATATCCTGCGGGCAGAATCTCCGGTGCGAATCCACAGCCCAGTCCGAGAGATTCCAGCTCCACTCACCCGTGAGGCCAGGGTTAGTGAGCTAGCTGGAGGAATGGTGTCGGCTCTCTCAGGTCCCCTTTGCGTGTTGTGGATTCAACACGTCCTGTCCCTGTTCCACGCTCCAGGATCCCTGTCCGTGTTGTAGATTCAACACGTCCGGTGCCTGTTCCACGTTCCAAGATCCCTGTCCGTGTTGTGGATTCAACACGTGCCTGTTCCACGTTCCAAGATCCCTGTCCGTGTTGTGGATTCAACACGTCCTGTGCCTGTTCCACGTTCCAAGATGCCTGTCCGTGTTGTGGATTCAACACGTCCTGTACCTGTTCCACGCTCCAAGGTCCGTGTTGTGGATTCAACACGTCCTGTACCTGTTCCACGTTCCAAGATCCATGTACGTGTTGTGGATTCAACACGACCTGTCCCTGCTCCATGCATCAGGCCCCCTGTACGCCTTCAGAGCCCGGCATGTCCTGTCCCTGCTCCACGCATCAGGCCCCCTGTACGCCTTCAGAGCCCGGCACGTCCTGTCCCTGCTCCACGCATCAGGCCCCCTGTGCGCCTTCAGAGCCCGGCACGACCTGTCCCTGCTCCACGCATCAGGCCCCCTGTGCGCCTTCAGAGCCCGGCACGTCCTGTCCCTGCTCCACGCATCAGGCGCCTTCAGAGCCCAGTACGGCCAGTTCCTGCTCCACGCACCAGAGTTCCAGTGAGCATCATGGTTCCAGTACGGCCAGTTCCTGCTCCACGCACCAGAGTTCCAGTGAGCATCATGAGTCCAGTACGGCCAGTTCCTGCTCCACGAACCAGAGTTCCAGTGAGAATCATGAGTCCTGTACGGCCGGTGTCTGCTTCCTATGTCATGAGTCAAGTACTATCTGTTCTGGCTAATGGTCCAGGGCCTCCGGTGCGTGAACTCGAGCCAGCACCGGAGCCCCCACCTGGGACAAAGGGACCCACCCGAAGACCCATCCTGGATCAATTCATTGTGATATTCACTAAATACATTTGGATAAACTAGCTTCAGTCTAACTGCTAAAACAAATGATGCAGGGAGTTGGTGTATCATTTAAACATTAATTTGTTGGCAAGGAAACATGTTTCAATAAAACAGTAGATTAGTCTGTCACTATAGCTAATAAGTAGACTTGTATAAAAGACTAAGTTAATTTGCTCTGAAGACTGAGGTGAGTTTATACAGCAGTATACAGGAACAGTTATGGCAATGTATGACATATACAGGGCCTTAGGAAGGTATTCAGTATAAGGTCCTACAGTTGACAGTGCACGTCAGAGCAAAAACCAAGCCATGAGGTTGAAGGAATTGTCCGTAGAGCTCCAAGACAAGATTGTGTCGAGGCACAGATCTGGGGAAGGGTACCAAAAAATGTCTGCATCATTGAAGGTCCCCAAGAACACAGTGGCCTCCATCATTCTTAAATGGAAGAAGTTTGGAACCACCAAGACTCTTCCTAGAGCTGGTCGCCCGGCCAAACAGAGCAATCGGATGAGAAGGGCCTTGGTCAGGTGGGTGACCAAGAACCCGATGGTCACTCCACATATGCTGAGCACTTGTTGGCTGCTTTTCCTTTGCTCTGCAGTCCAACTCATCCCAAACCATCTCAATTGGGTTGTCGAGTGATTGTGCTGGCCAGGTCATCTGATGCATCACTCTCCTTATTGGTCAAATAGCCCTTACACAGCCTGAAAGTGTGTTGGGTCATTGTCCTGTTGAAAAACAAATCATAGTCCCATTAAGCGCAAACCAGATGGGATGGCGTATCCCTGCAGAATGCTGTGGTAGCCATGCTGGTTAAGTGTGCCTTGAATTCTAAATAAATCACAGACAGTCACCAGCAAAGCACCCCCACACCATCACAACTACTCCTCCATGCTTCACGGTGCGAACCATACATGCGGAGATCATCCGTTCACCTGCTCACGGTGACACAGTGGTTGGATCCAAAAATCTCAAATTTGGATTCATCAGACCAAAGGACATATTTCCACCGGTCTAATATCCATTGCTCGTGTTTCTTGACCCGAGCAAGTCTCTTCTTCTTATTGGTGTTCTTTAGTAGTGGTTTCTTTGCAGCAATTCGACCATGAAGGCCTGATTCACACAGTCTCCTCTGAACAGCTGATGTTGAGATGTGTCTGTTACTTGAACTCTGTGAAGCATTTATTTGGGGTGCAATCTGAAGTGCAGTTAACTCTAATGAACTTACCCTCTGCAGCAGAGGTAACTCTGCATCTTCCTTTCATGTGGCGGTCCTCATGAGAGCCAGTTTCATCATAGCCCTTGATGGTTTTTGCGTCTGCACTTGAAGAAATGTTCAAAGTTCTTGAAATGTTCCGTATTGACTGACCTTCATGCTTTAAGTAATGATGGACTGTCATTTTCTCTTTGCTTATTTGAGCTGTTTCTTGCCTTTAATATGGACTTGGTCTTTTACCAAATAGGGCTATCTTCTGTATTCCACCTCTACCTGTCACGTCCAGGCCTGAGAAGACAGGCTGGTGTGTTTAGTTTTGTTTTGGTGTAGGGTTTTTTCTGTTCTAGGTTATCTATTTCTATGTTGGGGTAATGGTTCCCAATTAGAGGCAGCTGAGTGTCGTTACCTCTAATTGGGAACCATATATATGTTTGTAGTTTTCACTAGGGGTTTGTGTGTTTGTGATGATCTTCGTTTATATTTTGTTATTTTCCCAGTTACGTTCGTCTTAAATAAAATGTATACTGGAAGCATCGCTGCGTCTTGGTCCGTCACTTCAGGAGATCGTGACACTACCTTGTCACAACACAACTGATTGGCTCAAACGCATTAAGAAAGAAAGAAATTCCAAAAATTTACTTTTAACAAGGCACACCTGTTAATTGAAATGCATTCCAGGTGACTACCTCATGAAGCTGGTTGAGAGAATGCCAAGAGTGTGCAAAGCTGTCATCAAGGCAAAGGGTGGCTACTTTGAAGAATCTTAAATATAAAATATACCTTGATTTGTTTAACACTTTTTGGGTTACTACATGATTCCATATGTGCTATTTCATAGATTTTATGTCTTCGCTCTTATTCTTCAATGTAGAAAATAGTAAAACATAAAGAAAAACCCTTGAATGAGTTGATGTGTCCAAACTTTTGAGTGGTACTTTATATATACTAGTGTATGTACGTGTCTAACTGTCCGTAGGACCTTTTATTGGTTCTATTGTTCTTATTTTTAATTTGTGTAGTATGGTCCTTGAGGTGTTCTTGTCTATTGATGTTCTGTATTATGTCATATTTTATGTTTTGTGTGGACCTCAGGAAGCATAGCTTCTGCTTCAGTAACAGCTAATGGGGATCATAATAAAATGTATAAAAACTCTAAACTTCACATTTTTGGGGTGGCTAAAAACATTATTTGGTCAAACAGTAATACATATTATCCTCATGATTGCTGTAATGAATGTGTCTGCCCCTGTGCCGGTGCCCTTGCTGGGGCCAGCTCAAGAGAAAAATGCGTTCTGATAGTATAACATTTCAAAATGCAGTTACGTGAAACACACAGCTTAGGAAGCTTCGTCCCCTTGTCCCTGTAGAAGAGAGGGGAGGGTATCAGCTTTCTGTAGGTATTTTTTATTTCTCAACTCTCAATATACAGCTCAGAAGCAAATATTTTACAACCAAGATATTTGATATGGCTTTGAGATATAGAGCGGCGCACAAAATGTCTCATGGGTAGTAGCCTACAACTGCAATGTTTTTTTAGAACATTACATTTGCTGTTGGATGAAAAATGGCTACTAGCAGTGGGTATTATAGTTAATGTGTTTTGAGTTTCCACTTCCTCATGAGTTGAACCCCAAATTAATTAGCCTATGATATTAGTTAGTGCACATAAAAATGTATGTCATTCATCTCTATTGAACCAAAAACAATTCTGGAAATTCTGATTCCTATTTTCACAGTAAAATATAGCAACTATAGTCTAATTGTCAACCCAAATGCCAGGTGAGTTGGGGAGTGAGCGGTGATGTGGGCTGGTGTAGAGAAAATGCCAGGGCCAAATTATTGCCCATGTCCGCCCCTGGACACAGCTGTCTGTCCACCACGTGGTTTAACCCAAAACCTTGACGTTGTTCCAGCACAACTGTCACTTGGCGCTTGTTACCTGGCATTTAAATCTAGTCATGTTGTCATCATTTCATTACATACACCCTCATGGTGTTCTATAGTACCTGGTGGTCTGGTGGGACAAATGCAGACCTTGCAGGACATACAAACCCCAAAGTTTGAATCTGTTGATTACTTTTTATTCTCTGGAGAAAGCCAACGATCACCCAAACTATTAAGCCTTTTAATGATACAGCCCATTTACTGTATCAATTCAGCTATGGAGCCATTCTGGAATGTTGATATTAAAGACCCCAGTGCAGTCAAAAATTGTCCTGTGTTTTATATATACTGTATTTCCACAGTATGAGCTTGGAATAATACAGTGAAATTGGGAAAATTATGATAATGCCATTTTAGTGCAAAAGCTGTTTGAAAAGACTGCCTGAAATGTCTGTCTGTTCTGGTGAGATGGAGCTTTGGCCTGCCTGATGACATCACCAGATGGTAAATTAGTTAATAGACCGATAAGAAGTAGATTTCTGAACCTTTCTGCAGATAACAGATAGTTTTCCCCTTCCCACTCAGACCACTCCCAGACTGTCCTAGCAAAACTCTTGCTTGAGAAATTTCTCTTTGCTAAAAAGCATATATATATGTATATATATTTATTTTTTATTTTTTTGAACAATCACAGTAAGGTACTTAATTGTTACCCAGAAATGATTTTATATTGACATAAAAAGCTGCATTGGACCTTTATTTTTTACTTATCTATTTTTTACTTAACACTTATTTTTCTTAAAACTACATTGTTGGTCAAGGGCTTGTAAGAAAGCATTTCACTGTAAGGTCTACACCTGTTGTATTCTGCGCATGTGACAAATACAATTTGATTTGATAAAAGGCACAGTTTGTTATCTCATAATTCCTGCATTTGTTAACATTGTTACAACCAGGCTGAATAACAATATAAGGAACAATCTAAGGATCTGCTTGTTCTGTCTAAGCCAGAAGTTGCTATTATGATGTGTTGGCTGAACTCAGACCATCTTGCTGGTAGAATCAATCAGCTTTAAATGACAATATAGAATGACAAACATTGATGAAAATAAAGAATTGAATGAATTTCAATCTAATGACCTCATGTATATGATGTATTGTAGAAGTAGACTGCAAAGCAGCATATAGGTCTTCACCTTGTAAAACTCTGCCTTTAAAACCTGTAGTACTGACATATCACAAATTCCAATCAAGGCATGATGAATCTCCAAACAGGAAAAATGTGTTATTTTCACAAAATATAGCCTACCGAGTCTCACAAAAAAATGGCGTAGGTCACATAGAAGTAGGCCAACAAACGGTAGCTTGGGGTAGGATAGGGTTAATGCTGCGTTAAACTACTAGTCAGAACTCGGAAACTCGGCTATATCCGACTTGCTAAGTGGTTGAACGCAGTACGAGTGTAACTTCAACCAGTTAGCAAGTCTGACATTTCCGAGTTTCTTAGTTCCTGACTAGGACATGAACGTGGCACAATAGTCTGCGGGAGGAGGTGGGGTCATGAGCAGCTTTTACGCAAGATCAATGCTTGTCAATGGAATGATGCAGTGATTGGTCGATATCAAATGACGTTACCGAGGGGCTCATAGGAGCCAATAAAAGGGGTCTATTTTCAGAAGGGTGTGGTTTTTATAGATTTCTATAACACGAGGCTCTTCTTTACCGGCGTTTTAGTATTAACACGCCTTGGCAATTGAACAGTCTTTGGTGTTTTATTTATTTATTTATTGTGGATTGGCTTTATCTTACATTTAAACATGCTTGGCTTGTGCCTTTATGTTCCTGTTCTGAATTCGGATCCTATTGAATTCGAGTATTATGAGTCCAATGGACTACCATCGGAGCTCAAATCGCTCTTCAAATTGAGTGTGTTTCTACCGTCCCAAGAATGTTCAACTTATCGGAAATGGCGAAAGGTAAGACTTGCAGTCTATTCTTTTACATATGTATTTATGCTTCTGCGAGGTTAACAGCAAGTTTTACATTTGTAGTGATTTAATTTGGCTTGTCCTAAAAACGACACGTTTTTAAATAATTTTGTCGTACTTTCCTGTAAGTACAGCCCCCTCCTTCCTGTAGCCAGGGTTTGTCAAAATCTCACATACTGCATAGTGTTGCATGTAATCCACCACATCATACTATAATGTTGAAAGATTTCAGCAGGAATTGAATGCAACTATGATTCAGACCCATGGAAATCAAGATGGAACGCATCATTTCATATAACAGATTATGTAGACAGGTTTAAAAAAAAAAGAACTCAGCCCCTACTCAATGAGTTCTCCGAGGGCTAATGTGGCCCCTGATGTTCGTTAATATATTGCTTTTTTTAATTGATTTTGCTTCATTAGTGTTAGAATTCTTTGAATACATTTTTAAAAATCTAACAGTGAAGGTATAGACAATGTATTATTGTTCTCTACATTGATGGTGCATTGGGCTTGCACATTCAAACTATTGGCCCCCAACTGCTTCTAGTTTAAATGTGTCTCTTATTAGTCTAATTGCATATCATTGACCCTAAGCACTAAACCAGCAGATTCAGGGTTGTCAATTAGGCACATTAAAAATCACTGGAAGATGATGGAATAGTTAAGAAACCATGCATGCAAGATGAGTTTCTGGACCCCCAAGACTGCGTGACCCACAGAGGCAAGACATGATGTTCTTGGCGGAGGTTTGCATGGTGATTCGAGCCCTCGTGTCTTCAGGCATGGGTATTAGTGTCGTGGACATGTATCTATAACCTTAAAGACAAGTTGACCTGCCAACTTGGGCTAAGCCCGTCGACCTACCTGGTCTAAAATAGACTGAGGCATCAGCAGTTGAGTTGCTGGCCTGGTGTTGCTATTTCATCTACTGTCTTGAACTACAGGTATCTGCCAAAATAAAGGAAACCCCAAAATAGTGTCTTAATAGGGCGTTGGGCCACCACAAGCCGCCAGAACAGCTTCAATGCGCCTTGGCATAGATTCTACAAGTGTCTGGAACTCTATTGAAGAGTTGTTGATGCTGGTGGAAAATGCTGTCTCAGGCACCGCTCCAGAATCTCCCATACATGTTCAATTGGGTTGAGATCTGGTGACTGACACACACATCCTTTAACCCCCCTATGCTCCTTTGAGACAGCTCTTTCAAAGTCACTGAGATCTCTTTTAGCCATGGTGGCCTAAATAATGGGCAACTGAGTATTTCTGTACATGACCCAAATCGTGATGTTAATGGCTTAATTAACTGAGGAATCACACCTGTGTGGAAGCTCCTGCTTTCAATATGCTTTGTATCCTTCATTTACTCAATGGATCCCTTTATTTTAGCAGTTACCTGTGTGGCAATGCTCCCATTGAGTGCATTCTTTCTGTCCATGTTACAGGCCTAATGTCAAATTTTGAAAGTGAATACACATTGTTCTCTCTCACATAGAATGGCATTTAAACATGGGACAAGAGTTTTTTAAATTAAGGACCGGTTAGCCTAGATTTGAGTCAATGGCTTTCAACATAGTGCCTTGGTGGTCTTTGAATCTATCAGAGACATTGTTGAAATGGTTTGTCTTGACTGGATATTGAGGTGATGACACCATTGAGAAATGCACTACTTGACATTCTTCACACAAGTCACCTTACCCTCCTGTCAGGTGCCTACATACATTCAATTAGTATTGTCCCCGGTTGATTTTTCTATTGTCCTCTATAGTGTCATAAGAAAGCTATTTTATTGATCTTTTTTTTTTTTTGCCTCTGCAGAAATCAGTGAAAGGTGCAGACAATGACCTGGATGGACAGATGGTCTTTGAGGAGTTTGTTCATTATTTGCAAGATCAGGAGAAAGATCTGAAACTCGTCTTCAAGAACCTGGAAAGAAGGCGAGCTGGTATGCTATTATGCACAAATCAGAACTTAGTTTCAAAACATGCCTAAGCTACCATAAAATACACATTTTTGTTTGGATTCAGGTGGAATTGTGATGAATTGTCTCCCATTGTGATTCAGATAAAATGGATTCTAAGGAGATCATGCAGTCTCTCCAGGACCTTGGTGTTCACATATCCCATCTGCATGCAGAGAAGGTCCTACAGAGGTAAGATATTAGGATGAAAGTGTTTCCTTATGATTTTGGTCAATGTTGTCTGTATAGCTATTATTACCAGTTTCATTCATATTCTCAAGGGTTTATGGTTTTGTTTTCATCTTTTTTTAAATAGCATGGATAAGAATGGAACAATGACCATTGACTGGAATGAGTGGAGCAACTACCCTCTGCTACAGCCCAAAGAGAACAACATCCCTGAGATCACCCTATACTGGAAACACTCCACGGTGAGGAGGGAGGATGTGAAACATCTATCCACAAAGCAGAGCATTTAATTGTATTTAACACGAATTTGAGTACACTCTGTAGCTGCTGACAAAAGCCTTTAAAGTTCAATATTGTGACTGGGGATGTAAATCCTATTACATAGATCAACACCGAATGGACGTGTGTCACCAATTAGTCTTATTCGTGACTAATTGGTGTAGGACAGGAAAGCGCTGAATACAAGATCATGATTAAAAGATTTACAGGTTTAATTAACTACCCCCTTATATAATATGTCAATACAGGTCTAATGATTCCTTATGTAAGATCATCACAATGTAAAGTGGTAGGAGGAAACTAAAATGATCCCCTGCGTTCTTAAAACCACCTTCACGGGACAGTGTGATCTTGGGCAGCATGTGGGTGGGGTATTGAAATACTGTACGCCTTAATGAGCGAAGCTGCTTCTAAATCTTAGCCTGTTTACCTCTCCTATGTGCCAAAAGCTACAGAACAGCCCTTATAGGTTGAGCTGGGGCTAAAAATATTCAAAGTACTCCCTTGGAGATGAGATGACCACCTAACACAAAGGCCAGGCAAAATGTCAAGCAGCATTTACTCTTGAGTCACTTTGGCCTGACTAACATGTGCCAGTAGTATTAATTACACTTATATAACAGGTGCTGCCAATATCAGATTTTAACACAATTTCTAAGGTCTTCCCTATCATTAAATAGTTTTCAGTTAGTGATTTGGTGCTGGCATGGTAAAGAGGGATAGAGCCTGTCCTCGGGTATGGATTTTGCAAAGGCACCTCTCTAGGGACTTAAACTATGTCTGGGGAGTCTCCCTGGCTGACCTAGATGGTCATATGCAACAAAGTGTTACAAGGAGGGAACATTCCCTTCAGTCTTTGCCCTTATAATATCAGGAGTGCATGTCAAGTCTGAACCACGGCATTAAAGCAGGAGCACCCTTATGTTTTAACTGGTTTAAGGTCAGATTACACAGCAGTGTCCCAGAAATAACAACCGGAAACTTATAGAATCCAACTTGCTTCCTAACTCTGAACATTAAGTCGACTGACCTAAAGCCTCATAACCTGTGACGTATGCTCTAAAGGGATGAGGGCAGAGTCTTCTCTGACGCACATTTAGCTGTCAATGCTGCTTGTCCCTAGTCACCTCTAGGTGAAAGGTTTGTGTAAACATGAGGCCTTAGATATCCCACACATTGAAAATGTCAGCTCACCCCTTCCTTATAGCTTGACTTAACTTCTCGTTGTAGCTGCTCTTGGATAACTAATGTATTTTGTGACAAAATAAATGGGCTGTTAGTGGATAATTATACTAATGTTCAATCTGTCTGCTCTCTAGCTGTTTGACGTAGGCGAGAATCTGATGGTGCCTGATGACTTCACGACAGAGGAGAAACTGACAGGGATGTGGTGGAGGCATCTGGTTGCAGGCGGAGGTGCAGGAGCAGTGTCCCGAACATTCACCGCCCCCTTAGACCGACTCAAAGTACTTATGCAGGTAAGAAGCCCTTGATATACTGTCTTAGATAACACCACAGCCCTGTATTCCCAACAACACTTCAAGTCCTAGGAATGGTACACCTTGCCCTCAATTACCTATTCATTGTTGAGTGAAAGTGGGCATCTTGCATAACTTGTAGGCAAATAACAGAACTGTTGCAAGAGTGATTACCTAAGAGTCATACATGGGTTAATGAGTACGTAAATGAGTTTGAGAGTACATGTGCCAGAACATGGGGTCAAGAGACCTAGGGGCTGTTTGTCCCCCCCTGGCTCATCCAGACGACCAGTGGCTGAGAGCCAGCACACCTTCTCTGTTGAGATGTGATTGGCTGCAGCGGGCAGATGAGTCAGGAGTGAGTAGATCGGATTTTACGTGATAGCTAAGTGTGGACCCCCGATTGACGTCAGTGGGTCTGTTTGAACAAGTAATCTGTGGGTTGGTGCAACTGACCCCAGTACACTTTGACTTGTTCCACATTCTATTCTCAGAGCTAATGCCTCATTACTTATATAACTGAATAAATGTTTTGAGAAGAAAGGGCCCGATTCAGAGTTGAAATAAGCTTGCACAACGTAAACGTTCGTCTAAATCATTAATTGACGTCAATGGGAGACTTGGCTGAACATTTTCAGTTAAGCGCACAGATCAAGTTGGAATACGGCCCTGATTATCTATTGGGTCATTTGACTTCTGTATGATAAACATTTCATATTCTTGATTGTTCAGGTCCATGGTTCCCGTAGCAACAACATGTGCATCATGAGTGGGCTCACCCAGATGATCAAAGAAGGTGGGATGAGGTCGCTGTGGAGAGGGAACGGAATCAACATCATCAAAATTGCCCCCGAATCCGCCATCAAGTTCATGGCCTATGAGCAGGTACTACATGCAGTGCAACACTTACACCTATATCATTTTTCTTAATTTAGAGAAAGTTTGGACTCATACTCTTTATTATAACGCTATCTAAATTCTGTGTGTGACAACCAAGTTTATGTTCTAACCGTGTCTGTCTTATCTCCTCCCCTCACTCTTCTTTCAACGGACACTCGGGTGTAGATCAAGCGTTTGATTGGCAGTGATAAGAAGACACTTGGCATCCTGGAGCGTTTTGTAGCTGGCTCTATGGCTGGAGTCATCGCTCAGAGCACCATCTACCCCATGGAGGTGAGCAGCCTTCAGTCATCACCCTCTAGCATTACGATTTGGGCCGATAACATCTATGATTGTTATCAGGATGAGGACAAACATTTTTGATTTTAAAGTTTGTAATACCAATGTTTTCGTTTCAATTACATGCCTACTGCTAGATTTTCAGTTTTATATTCCTGCTCACCAGGTTCTGAAAACACGGCTTGCCCTGCGAAAGACTGGGCAGTACTCTGGCATCTCTGACTGTGCAAAGAGCATCTTCAGGAGAGAGGGACTAGGTGCCTTTTACAAGGGCTTCATCCCCAACATGATGGGCATCATCCCCTATGCTGGAATGGACCTGGCTGTGTATGAGGTAAGAGACCCAGAGAAGGCTTTAAAAATCTCTAGTTACATGTTTTCACTGCATTGGATGCTCCATCTGGAATAGTCTCTGAAGATGTTACTTTTTCCACAGACATTGAAGAACTCTTGGTTAGATAAGTATGGCACCAACAGTACTGACCCGGGAGTGTTAGTTCTGCTTGGATGTGGCACAGTCTCCAGCACCTGTGGTCAGCTGGCCAGCTACCCCCTGGCCCTTGTCAGGACCCGCATGCAGGCTCAAGGTGAGACCTTCAGCAATGCACACCTAATTTACACTGCTCATTGGAATATATTATATTTTCCTCATTTTATTTAGTTTAGGTTATAAATGACTACAAGTTTTGCTGTTCCTTGGCTCTAATGCTGACTCATTTATCTCCTATAGCCATGCTGGAGGGCAGCCCACAGATGACAATGTCAGGGCTCTTCAAACAAATCATCCGGACAGAAGGGGCCACTGGCCTCTACAGGGGCCTGGCCCCTAACTTCCTGAAGGTCATTCCAGCTGTCAGCATCAGCTATGTGGTGTACGAGAACCTGAAGATGTCGCTGGGAGTTAAGTCGCGATGAGGTGACTCAGAACATCTGAATGGATCATCAACCCCTCAGTTGAGGCTAGGGGATCTGAGACTCTTGGTACTTGAGGTTTGTGGAGCTATCTCATTCTGTGAATGCCAGAAGATGGAGAACAAGGGACAACAGAATGAAATGGTATCAACTCTGTGAGCTGAAACTGGGGGAAAGGGGAGCTTCTCTCAATATTGCTATTGCTGCTATTATTTAATAGTTTAATTTAGAAGCTCAAGTTTTGAGTTAGGACCAGAATTCTATAATGAATGTTGGTTAAATATCTACCCAACTGAGTGAGTAACTCCATAATTGGGGACCAATTCTTGTTCTTGTTGCCAGTTTGTGGTATAGTGCCTCTGAAAATGTTCCTGTCTCTATGGCTTCACTCAGTAAATCAGGTTATGCAACAGTTCAAACTGCACCAGTCCCCTTAAGTAGAAACCAATTCAGTTATGCCTAATCTAACATGATGTTTTCAGACATTTTCCTTCGCATTAACAGGTTTTCTGAGTAGTTATTGGTTCTTTCCCCACATCTGCTTTTGTCTTTGCCTGATATGAACATTTATATTAATTAGTGTTCCCTTCCCTGTATGTAGACAATTGGACAAAAGCACATGTGGTGAATATTTTCCCTTCTCAATCGTTACAGATGAACAGTTTATTTGCACTGCCATTTCTGACTGAACGATGCTGTATTTCTGATTGAATGAAGTATTTATTGATGTCCATATCGATCTAATATTTATTTTTATTTTTTTGTCTAAAGATGACAGCGTTATGTTTTTGTTTAGAACACCGCAGTAACTGGCTTTATGCTCACAAGTTTGATTTGTTATGGAAAACTAACTGAAGAGCCATATGTACAATTATTATGAAGTGGGTATGTTTGCAAAATAAGATCACATGCGCTTTAAATTATTGCTTGAGTCAATTTTGCCTATTTGTACTCGATATATTTTAATTGTTAAGTTTACATTGGTGGTTTTATTATCAAAATGAATTGCTTCTGTTTTGGTTGTCAGGTCACTTAATCAATGTCTTTGTACCTAAAACAAACTTGATTTTAGAGCTTTGAATAGATTAACACTAATGCACTTTAATGCTGGAGACACGTTTTGCATTAACTTAGATAAAGTTGGAAATCACTTCAACTTTGGTTAAACCTTTTTTAATGGACCATTTGGTACAATGTTCTTTGAGCAAATAAATTTAAAAGGATATGTAATATTCACGTCTTTGGCTATTTCTTGATTCCTTGACTGTGTCCCTTCACTTGGACGTGGATGTTCAATAAGGATCTTTCAAATCATTTTTTTTTTTTTTTTTTTAATCTTGAGTTTATTTGCGTGAAACATGCATTGTATTGGCCTATAGTTATTGATTTATCAAGAAAAGGGTGCCATTGAAAGGAATGATAACTGGGGTAGCTGAAAGTTGACCAACTGAGGTGGAAGATTCCCGGTGTTTGATGCTTGTTTGGTACTGTGGCAAAACAAGATTCATTGTCTGTTCTGAGTTTTGATGTTGAGTCTTTGCCTGACTAAAGTGATAGGATATTTCAGTTAGCCCACAAGAGCTTGAGCCGAATCCATGATGTTACAGGTGTCAAGCTTATGGGCATGTATAAATGTAAAAGGGGTTGGTTAGGTTTCCACTTGCCCCTAAAGAAATGTGTATTTAATGTTCACGCACTCTTGGTTGGTTCAATTCCAATGACAAGGCGTGTTGGCCCCGCTTGCAGATAGGGAAGATTTTATTTCCATCAACAAAAACAAGAGTTTGGTTTTTGGGAGAGAGATGGGAGTTCTCATGTTTAACCATTCACTGTCAGTGGGTAGGGGGGCAGCTATTTCTCTACTTCCACACCTCTGGTCAGGTCAACTGCACAGGCAAGTGTGCGCTTTCCACGTGATTTAGAGCTCCTTCAACTCAGTGCATTCAAGCTAATTGACCTAGTCCTAGAAATGGGGATGTGTCTGGATTTCTTTGCAGGCATTGTTAAGCAGATAGGTCACTCCATAGGTGAAAATATGACCTTGTTTGGAATCAAAGGCTATGGGAGATGGGGTGGGACTTCAGAAGGATGATAATGTTGGTGGTACCAAGGTTGGGGCCAGCTCTACTCTAAATGTTGTGGTGAAAAATTATGTCAGGGAACCAGTGTTTTAGGGGGGATGTTTCAGAGAAATGCACAGTACATGAGTGGGAGATCTTGTTAGTGTACATGCAGATGAAGCCTTGAGCTCAACGGTGGTGCCACACCTTGAAGGCAGGTGTGCTTAAGAGTGGCTCCCTCAGTCTGACCGAAGTGGTGTTGGTTGGCTGCGGGGGACTGAAGACCAACCCTGTAGGTGTGGGCGAATTGAATCTTATCTGTGTACGGCAGCAGTGTCTCTGTACCTGTTCTAGTAGTGGATGGTCATTCGTGATGAGCTCATCCTAGGCAGCAACTTGATAAAACACCTGACCAGGGAGCTGAAGACAACCAGGGACTTCTGGGAGAAGATGTCATCGTCTGAACACATTGGAGATGACAAACTGTTCTGTCTGCTTGCTAATGTAGAGAGATGGAAATGAACCGAAGTGCCAGAAAGAGTGGGCATGGTAAGGATGAAGCGGGTAGTCGCATTGGAGCCTATGCAGGAGCATTTGGTCTGGGGCCGGCTGTGTACGCCTCAAAATGTGTCCGCGGGCAGTGCTGTCGTTGCTGAGCCATCAAAGGCACGATAAAGACCGAAAAACATTCTAGTGGGGAGAACAGTAGCGACATTGGAGCGATGGCTGGGTTCCTGTCAAAGTTATCAATCCCTCACCAAAGCCAGTAACAGTGAGACGCAATGCCAAGATGGCGGATGTTTTTCCTTGCATGGCATTAGAGGACTTTGACACTGACTATATAGATGGGCCCGCTGTCCCACCAGTCTCCCTGGAGCAGCACATACATAAAATAAATGACAATCCAGACTTTGACTATGGTAGTGCAGATAGCTTGACCATTGACAGTGGCGTCAAACCGCACAGAGTGACAAGTGAGGTGTTGCACGAGTTAGGGCTAGGTGACATTGACATTGAGTCCACTCAGTTGTCGCAATAGTGTAAGGCCAAGCTAGTTCATCTTATAGCCCGCTACGAGTCTATCTTCTCCCGGCACAAACTAGATTGCATCAGACTCTGTGACACCAAGCCTTTTAGGCTACCTTACCGTAGGCTGTCCCTTAACCATTATGAAAAGCTCAGGCAGGCCTTGGATGAGATGGAAGAGGGAGAAATAATCAGGAAATCCAGCAGTGAGTATGCCTCCACGCTCGTGCTGGTCTGGAAGAAGTCTGGCGATCTCAAATCAAATTTTATTTGTCACATGCACACGGTTAGCAGATGTTAATGCGAGTGTAGCGAAATGCTTGTGCTTCTAGTTCCGACCATGCAGTAGTATCTAACAATTTCACAACTAACTTATACACACAAGTGTAAAGGAATGAATATGTAAATAAATATATGGATGAGCGATGGCCGAACGGCATAGGCAAGATACAGTAGATGGTATAGAGTACAGTATATACATATGAGATGAGTAATGTAGGATACTTAAACATTATATAAAGTGTCATTGTTTAAAGTGACTAGTGATACATTTATTACATCCAATTTTTTATTATTAAAGTGGCTAGAGATTTGAGTCAGTATGTTGGCAGCAGCCACTCAATGTTAGTGATGGCTGTTTAACAGTCTGATGGTCCCTGATGATCTTTTTGGCCTTCCTGTGACATTGGGTGGTGTAGGTGTCCTGGAGGGCAGGTAGTTTACCCTGTCAGAGAAAAAAATACAAGATAATGTTATAATACTTTTATTGCATCATGGTTGTTTTATTCAACAGAATATAATATTTTGTTAACTATTGTATGTGCGTTCTACTGAGGATGGGGCCTCTGGGAGATAACACTGACAGGAGATTTACGATGTCTTTTGGGTGATAAAACCTAAAGAGCATTCCAGAGCATGAGTTAATGTTTTTGTTCTATATGGTACCAGAGAGAGATGGTTCCAGTTTGGAGTTGAAGGGTCAGACACTGGTCTATACAATGAAAACTGTTGACACATCAGATACTGTCTGCTATGTATTATAGGTATCTTTCATACAGATCTTAACCTTGTGACCCATTCTATATATCTGTTGTTCGACATGTAGGTTGAAAGGGGTGTATCTTTGCTATAAAAGATCTCAGTAGCGTTTGCTATTGCAAAGCTCTTACTATTAAATATGTATTTTAAGTATAACTCTGACTTGTGTGATAAGTTTGTCTCTCCTCATTTGATAGTAAAGAAATGAACCACCACAACCCCCGGTGATGCGTTGCGCAGACCTCACTCTCTGGAGAGCCTTACGGTTGTGGACGGAGCAGTTGCCGTACCAGGCGGTGATACAGCCCGACAGGATGCTCTCAATTGTGCTTCTGTAAAGGTTTGAGTGTTTTTGGTGACAAGCCAAATTTCTTCAGCCTCCTGAGGTTGAAGAGGCGCTGTTGCGCCTTCTTCACCATGCTGTCTGTGTGGGTGGACCATTTCAGTTTGTCCGTGATGTGTACGCAGAGGAACTTAAAACTTTCCACCTTCTCCACTACTGTCCGGCAATGTGGATAGGGGGGTGCTCCCTCTGCTGTTTCCTGAAGTCCACGGTCATCTCCTTTGTTTGGTTGACGTTGAATGAGAGGTTATTTTCCTGACACCACACTCCGAGGGCCCTCACCTCCTCCCTGTAGGTCGTCTCGTCGTTGTTGGTAATCAAGCCTACCACTAGTGTCGACTGCAAACTTGATGATTGAGTTGGAGGTGTGCTTGGCCACGCAGTCATGGGTGAACAGGGAGTACAGGAGAGGGCTGAGAATGCACCCTTGTGGGGCCCCAGTGTTGAGGATCAGCGGGGTGGAGATGTTGTTTCCTACTCTCACCACCTGGGGCCGGCCCGTCAGGAAGTCCAGGACCCAGTTGCACAGGGCGGGGAGCTAAATGACGAGTTTGGAGGGTACTATGGTGTTAAATGCTGAGCTATAGTCGATGAACAGCATTCTTACATAGGTATTCCTCTTGTCCAGATGGGTTAGTGCAGTGTGATTGCGATTGCGTCGTCTGTGGACCTATTGGGACGGTAAGCAAATTTGAGTGGATCTAGGGTGTCAGTTAGGATGAAGGTGATATGATCCTTGACTAGTCTCTCAAAGCACTTCACGATGACGGAAGTGAGTGCAACGGGGCGATAGTCATTTAGCTCAGTTACCTTAGCTTTCTTGGGAACAGGAACAATGGTGGCCTTCATGAAGCATGTGGGAACAGCAGACTGGGATAAGGATTGATTGAAGATGTCCGTAAACACACCAGCCAGCTGGTCTGCGCATGCTCTGAGGACGCGGCCAGGGGATGCCATCTGGGCCGGCAGCCTTGCGAGGTTTAACACATTTAAATGTTTTACTCACGTTGGCTGCGGTGAAGGAGAGCACGCAGGTTTTGGTAGCGGGCCATGTCAGTGGCACTGTACTGTCCTCAAAGCGAGCAAAGAAGTTGTTTAGTTTGTCTGGGAGCAAGACATCGTGGTCTGCGACGGGGCTGTTTTTCATTTTGTAGTCCGTTATTGACTGTAGACCCTGCCACATACCTCTCGTGTCTGAGCCGTTGAATTGCGACTCTACTTTGTCTCTATACTGACGCGTAGCTTGTTTGATTGCCTTGCGGAGGGAATAGCTACACTGTTTGTATTTGGTCATGTTTCCGGTCGCTTTGCCCCTGATTAAAAGCAGTGGTTCGCGCTTTCAGTTTTGTGCGAATGCTGCCATCAATCCACGGTTTCTGGTTGGGGAAGGTTTTAATAGTCGCTGTGGGTACAACATCACCGATGCACTTGCTAATAATCTCTCTCACCGAATCAGCGTATTCATCAATGTTATTGTCCGACGCTATGCGGAACATATCCCAGTCCACGTGAAAGAACAACCAATTAACGTACATCCTGTCCCAGCCCAAATTGGACGTCTGTGAACAGGGATGGGTTGCTAAGCTCGCTCCGTTCTAGGTTCCAAGACTGTCATTGCTGATGCGCTCAGTAAACAGCCATTTGTGCAGCCGAGCTCTCTCCACCACATCACAAGGGTTCCATACAAGGCGTTGCTGGATGAAGCTGTGGGAGCACATGCTGAGAAGGTGCAAGATGTGTTCCACTGGTCGAACCACCCATTCGACCTCGAGAGCTGCTCTCCATCAATTGAGGCAGATTCCTGTGAAATTGTCATGAACTGTCAAACTACCTCCTATCCCTCTCCTGGTTCTCTGTCAAAGGAAGCTGTGTCAGCAGTCCTGAAGTCACAAGGGGAGGCTGGTCTACAGGACTGTGCACTGCTACTGCCTCAGCTCACTCAGTCACTGGTGCCATCTGAGATGTCAGATGTGAGAGTGCTATCCTGTGACGACCTGATCAAAGCAGCGTCAGGATGACGCACTAGCCAGAGTTGTCTTCTACGTGGACAGGGGCCGGAGACCTTCTAGGAGGGAACGTGGCCATGAACCAATCGATTCGGAATACCTGGGAGAAGCTCACTCTGAAAATGGGTGTACTATATTGTGTTACCAAAAGTTCACTGTCAAAGAAGAAGACGTACCAGTATGTAGTACCCACCTCCATAAGGGCGAAAGTCTTGAAGGGTGTCCACGATGAAGCCGGTCATCAGGGGCAACAGTAGACGTTGTACCTGACGAGACAGAGGTTCTTCTGGCATGGTCTGGAGTCTGACGTGAGAGAGTACGTCAAGAGCTGCAAGGGGTGTGTGTTCAGTAAGGCCCCTGAGCAAGAAACCAGAGCTCCATTGGAGAACATCATCATGACTGAGCCCCTCGAGTTGGTGTGTGTGGACTTCTGGTCTGCTGAAGACTCCAACAACAAGCCCTTGGATGTTCTGGTCATTACTGACCATTTTACTAAGATGGCCCATGCCTTCTTGTGTCCGAACCAATCAGCTAAAGCAGTGGCCCTTCAGCTGTGGGCCAACATCTTCTGTGTGTATGGTTTTCCTCATCGTATCCACTCTGACCAAGGGACCAACTTTGAAATAAATTGATTGCTGAGTTTTTGAGTACTGCAGGAGTCCAGAAGTCGCACACGGCTCCCTACCATCCGATGGGGAACGGGGGAGTCGAAAGGTTCAACAGAACGCTGGGAAACATGATCAGGGCCTTACCTACGAGAGAAAAGCGCAGGTGGCCCCAGAAGTTGTTGACCTTCGCCTACAACTGTACAGTCCATGAAACCATGGGCCAAGCCCCATTCAAGTTGATGTTTGGGAGAGCCCCATGTCTACCTGTCAACATGCTGTTTGGTACCATGCTGCAAGACTCAGAGGTTGTAGACTACGACGAGTGCGTCAAGTCCCTGACGAGAGACCTGAGGGAGGCCATGGAGACGGTACAGGTGTCGGCACCCAAACAGCTGAAAAGGCATGCAGGCCTCTACAACAGGAAGATCAGAGGAGCTCCTGTGGAGGTCGGTGATCGGGTGCTGCTGGTGAATAAGGGTGAACCTGGAAAGAGGAAGCTGGCTAATCATTGGGAGAACAACCTCTATATTGTTACGGAGAAGAATAGTGACCAACCACATCTTCAAGATACAGAACTTGTCGACTAGCCAGGAGAAAAGTCCACCGTAAACTTCTTGCCTCTCCCTGACACTTCCTTGGAGACACCTAATACGGGAGACAGTGAGGATCAGAGTGAGGAGATGGAGGCCTCATCCATGAATGATATACCAGAAATGGACATGTGTGTGGGTATCCGAGCAGACCTCTGGTGAAACACAGTCAGACCCCTCTGAAGAAGAGACCCCAGATGTGCTGGAAGAAGTGCCACTGGTGAGGGACCCTCAGAACTCACCACATTCTGAGGGTGCCACTCGTGGCACACGCGTGTCAGAGCTAACCTTTGGAGAAGAAATGTCCGAACCCTCTGAAGAAGAAAGGCGTTCTGAAGATGCCACTGGTAGCACAAGCTCCAGCAACAGTCACAGAACATTTGACCTTGACTATCCACTGACTGTGGACAGTGACCCACCAATGGTGGTTGTAGTTAACTTCTTAACTTCTTGGGGAGCAGCAAGGTGATTTGGGGCGCTAGCGCCCCACTCCCGACACTACCAGGTGAAATGCAAGGCAAAATCCCAATATTTAATTATTAAAAATACACCATTATACAAGTGTTTCATACTCATCAAAAGCTCTGCTTCTTGGCAATATCACAGCGTTGTCGGATTTCAAAAAGGCTTTACGGCGAAAGCACTACATTTGATTGTTTGAGGGTAGCACCTTCAATATTTTCCATAACCATGAAATCTTTAGCCAGCGCGGTCGATAGAAAATGCATTTCAGAGGGAAAACCTGTGCCTTACCTTTTGTAGAACTTCTGCAGAGGGCTTCCTAAGTGTCCAACGAAGACAATCCATGGGTATTTGGTTAGAAAAAGTAATTTATTATATCCTTAAATCTCCGTTTGGTTGGCGCCTTGTGTTCAGAAAATCTAACGTGACGAGAACGCGTTCAACTATACCTATAAACTTTCCCTCAACAAAACAAAAACCAATTAAAATGCATCCTTAGCTTATCTTTTATGAATAAAAGTGATAATCTTTCACTTGGATGGTCACCTAAACGTTATATAAGTCAAATAAAGTGGACCGCTCAGCCAAATGTGCGCCCAAAAACGTGTAACTGAAAAATAGCTCCCCTGACTAAAACCTCTGCCGATTGAACACAATGGTTCCGATTGCCTTTAAACTTTACCTATACACTGCTGACATCCAGTGGAAGCAATAGGTACTACATTCAGTGTCCTGGCATAAATACTTTTCAATAGGCAGTCTCTCTAAGTGAGCCATAAGCCACCAGAATGACATTTCTGGATGGAAAAGTCTCTGTTTTCTGCCTGCCAAATGAGTTCTATTACACTCACAGACAAAATGGTAACACTCTTGGAAACCTCAGAGTGTTTCCTATCCAATAGTACTAATTATGTGCATATCCTATTTTCTGAGCCTGAGTGGCAAGCATTTTACTTTAGGCACGCCAGACTCTCCAAAACCGACCCCTCAGCTGCCACTCCCTAAACAGCTTAACCGTAATGATAACTCAGTTAGGCCTGTCAGGTCAGGGGCTGGTTGGGTTAGGAAACGCCCAGTGAGACTCATAGAGACTATGCACACACAGAGGGTTTTTCATACAGAGTTCATTGGAATACCTGTGTGAGTGTAGGATTAGAATCCAGGTTGGCCTGTAGATTTCCAGATCTTTAGCCCATTTTTTTGTTTTACTTTAAAGAGGCCCCATGGAGGTAATGGTCAGAGGTCAAGTAGGCCAAGGTTTTTCTGTCTGAGGTTCTTATTGTCACTGAGTGTACTGAACATGTAACAGGCATGTTTTCCTATGGGGTCTTTAAATTCCTCTAATTCTCTTTAGAGAATGGTCTTTGCACTGGAATATTTGGTGATGAGATATATATATATATATATACACTGCTCAAAAAAATAAAGGGAACACTAAAATAACACATCATAGATCTGAATGAATGAAATAATCTTATTAAATACTTTTTTCTTTACATAGTTGAATGTGCTGACAACAAAATCACACAAAAATTATCAATGGAAATCAAATTTATCAACCCATGGAGGTCTGGATTTGGAGTCACACTCAAAATTAAAGTGGAAAACCACACTACAGCCTGATCCAACTTTGATGTAATGTCCTTAAAACAAGTCAAAATGAGGCTCAGTAGTGTGTGTGTGGCCTCCACGTGCCTGAATGACCTCCCTACAATGCCTGGGCATGCTCCTGATGAGGTGGCGGATGGTCTCCTGAGGGATCTCCTCCCAGACCTGGACTAAAGCATCCGCCAACTCCTGGACAGTCTGTGGTGCAACGTGGCGTTGGTGGATGGAGCGAGACATGATGTCCCAGATGTGCTCAATTGGATTCAGGTCTGGGGAACGGGCAGGCCAGTCCTTAGCATCAATGCCTTCCTCTTGCAGGAACTGCTGACACACTCCAGCCACATGAGGTCTAGCATTGTCTTGCATTAGGAGGAACCCAGGGCCAACCGCACCAGCATATGGTCTCACAAGGGGTCTGAGGATCTCATCTCGGTACCTAATGGCAGTCAGGCTACCTCTGGCGAGCACATGGAGGGCTGTGCGGCCCCCCAAAGAAATGCCACCCCACACCATGACTGACCCACCGCCAAACCGGTCATGCTGGAGGATGTTGCAGGCAGCAGAACGTTCTCCACGGCGTCTCCAGACTCTGTCACGTCTGTCACGTGCTCAGTGTGAACCTGCTTTCATCTGTGAAGAGCACAGGGCGCCAGTGGCGAATTTGCCAATCTTGGTGTTCTCTGGCAAATGCCAAACGTCCTGCACGGTGTTGGGCTGTAAGCACAATCCCCACCTGTGGACGTTGGGCCCTCATACCACCCTCATGGAGTCTGTTTCTGACCGTTTGAGCAGACACATGCACATTTGTGGCCTGCTGGAGGTCATTTTTCAGGGCTCTGGCAGTGCTCCTCCTTGCACAAAGGTGGAGGTAGTGGTCCTGCTGCTGGGTTGTTGCCCTCCTACGGCCTCCTCCACGTCTCCTGATGTACTGGCCTGTCTCCTGGTAGCGCCTCCATGCTCTGGACACTACGCTGACAGACACAGCAAACCTTCTTGCCACAGCTCGCATTGATGTGCCATCCTGGATGAGCTGCACTACCTGAGCCACTTGTGTGGGTTGTAGACTCCGTCTCATGCTACCACTAGAGTGAAAGCACCGCCAGCATTCAAAAGTGACCAAAACATCAGCCAGGAAGCATAGGAACTGAGAAGTGGTCTGTGGTCACCACCTTCAGAACCACTCCTTTATTGAGGGTGTCTTGCTAATTGCCTATAATTTCCACCTGTTGTCTATTCCATTTGCACAACAGCATGTGAAATTTATTGTCAATCAGTGTTGCTTCCTAAGTGGACAGTTTGATTTCACAGAAGTGTGATTGACTTGGAGTTACATTGTGTTGTTTAAGTGTTCCCTTTATTTTTTGAGCAGTGTATATAAACTCAGCAAAAAAAGAAAAGTGCTCTTTGCATGGCCCTGTCTTTCAAATCTTTCAGATCTTCATTGTAAAGGGTTTAAACACTGTTCCCATGCTTGTATATTGAACCATATTCAATTAATGAACATGCACCTATAGAACGGTCGTTAAGACACTAACAGCTTACAGATGGTAGGCAATTAAGGTCACAGTTATGAAAACTTAGGACACTAAAGAGACCTTTCTACTGACTCTGAAAAACACCAACAGAAAGATGCCCAGGGTCCCTGCTCATCTGCGTGAACGTGCCTTAGGCATGCTGCAAGGAGGCAATACATTTCCAGGGCAATAAATTGCAATGTCTGTACTGTGAGACACCTAAGACAGCGCTACAGGGAGACAGGACGGACAGCTGATCGTCCTCGCAGTGGCAGACCACGTGTAACAACACCTGCACAGGATCGGTACATCCGAACATCACACCTGCGGGACAGGTACAGGATGGCAACAACAACTGCCCGAGTTATGCCAGGAATGCACAATCCCCCATCAGTGCTCAGACTGTCCGCAATAGCCTGAGAGAGGCTGGACTGAAGGCTTGGAGGCCTGTTGTAAGGCAGGTCCTCACTAGACATCACCGGCAACAACGTCGCCTATGGGCACAAACCCACCGTCACTGAACCAGACAGGACTGGCAAAAAGTGCTCTTCACTGACGAGTCGTGGTTTTGTCTCACCAGGGGTGATGGTCGGATTCACGTTTATCGTCGAAGGAATGAGCGTTACACTGAGGCCTGTACTCTGGGGAGGGATCGATTTGGAGGTGGAGGGTCAGTCATGGTCTGGGGCAGTGTGTCATAGCATCATCGGACTGAGCTTGTTGTCATTGCAGGCAATCTCAATGCTGTGCGTTACAGGGAAGACGTCCTCCACCCTCATGTGGTACCCTTCCTGCAGGCTCATCCTGACATGACCCTCCAGCATGACAATGCCACCAGCCATACTGCTCATTCTGTGCGTGATTTCCTGCAAGACAGGAATGTCATTGTTCTGCCATGGCCAGCGAAGAGCTTGGATCTCAATCCCATTGAGCACGTCTGGGACCTGTTGGATCCGGAGGGTGAGGACTAGGGCCATTCCCCCCAGAAATGTCCGGGAACTTGTAGGTGCCTTGGTGGAAGAGTGGGGTAACATCTCACAGCAAGAACTGGCAAATCTGGTGCAGTCCATGAGGAGGAGATGCACTGCAGTACTTAATGCAGCTGGTGGCCACACCAGATACTGGCTGTTACTTTTGATTTTGACCCCCCCTTTGTTCAGGGACACATTATTCCATTTATGTTAGTCACATGTCTGTGGAACTTGTTCAGTTTATGTCTCAATTGTTGAATCTTGTTATATTCATACAAATATTTACACGTTAAGTTTGCTGAAAATAAACGCAGTTGACAGTGAGAGGACATTTCTTTTTTTGCTGAGTTTATATATATATATATATATATATATATATATATATATATTGCATACCTCATTTTGTTTTTATTATTTCTTTATAGTATGCAAGTGGAATTCAGCAGGGGAGAATGTAACAGGGTTGGTTATGTTTCCACTTGCCTCTGAATAAATGTGTATTTAATGTTCAAGCACTCTTATTGATTGGTTCAGTTCCGATGACAATAAGGCGTGTTGTTATTGGCCCCGCTTGCAGATAGGGGAAGATGGCGAATGTCAGGTCTCCCCAGTATTAAAATGTGATGCAAGGGATTTTACCATCGACAGCCATCAACACCATTAAGCCCTGCACAACTAACGTGCTGTTTCCTATTTAATCACATAATAAATAACTCAACTGGGACCACTGGCTGGGGTGATTTCTAAACTAAACACAACGCAAGGAGAGTACGATTAACATCTGTTACAGGAGCACAGAGGTTCCTAGGTGTGAGAAGTGTGCAGAAGGGCATGAGACAAAAGATTGTGTAGTATTTGGGAAAGAAGCGCTATGTGTTAATTGTAGGAGTGCCCATGGGGCTGGGGGTCAGAAGTGTCCGGTGAGAGACAGGCAGGTTGAGGTTACCAGGGTTAGAGTAGTGCATAGGGTGTCATATGCTGAGACAGTGAAGAAATTAGAGGAAGATGGGTCAAGGGGGAAGGATCCTGAGAGGATTCTCGTGAGTAGTAGATCTGTGCCAGCACAGAGGGATAGGCCAACAAGTGATGTATGCTTCAGTAAGATGACCCGGCTATTCTCCTCCCGCTCCTGCTGGCTTTCACAGATTCTGCCATTACTCTCCTGAAGTTACCGGTAATAGGCTACAGGAGGAATCGGCAACCTTTCTCATGTGGAATGCCAATTTATCTTATCATTTCTACCGATCTGCGTGAATTTATGGTTTTCGTATGCACATATCTCAAAATCATTGTCATGTGATTAATCAAAATTCTTTCCAGGTCTAAATGAAAATGATATAAACCTAAAAGGTTAATTATATTGTCATTGCCAACTATGTAAAAATATCCTACATAAAGCCAACAAATAAAAACATTGCAGCCTGCAGGTGTAAATATCCTCTAAATCGCATTGGCTACATATGGCCTGTGCAACTAACTTGAAACATTGTATCAACTATTAATGTGGGTATTGCCTGAAGCTTGCACTAGTGAACTTGCAACATTGTGTAAAATATTCTGGGCCCTCAGGGTTTCCAGCATCAGTGAACTCCAGACAGACACAGCTGTAGGCTATTTGCGCAAGGGATAAACATTTGCTTGACTTGGGCAGGAGCTCACCGGAGCTGAGTACCCGCACCTCAAATGTTCTACTGCTTGAGCTCCTGTTCCTCTTATAGAAAATTAGCTCAAAAGTATTGTGGCGCTCCTTTGCACTTAAAAAAAAAACAGTACCAGCACCCAAAATGAGGACCCCAACCTATTTCAGTCCAGGCCAAGCACCGATAAGAAGTAATCAGGTAGGCCTATTTTGTGAACTTTTCACTGGATCAGAGCATCCCTTTCATGCTGAGTGGTTAACGAGGAGCTATTGTAATTCTCAATCAATGTAAAAACAGACTTTGTTTGCTTGTTGTTTGAGGTAAAGAAAACATTACTTTGAGAATCTCCACAGGTCATTAGTGGTGGTGCATTAAACCAATCAGAAATACTATCAGATCCCCAAATGAGCACATTTACATGTCTACATTTGCACACAGGCCAGGTAGCCTATAAACCTACTTCTATGTGTGCGCGTCCTTACTCAACATCGACAGGACCGCTCCAACTAAATTGACAAAACTCAAATGGAATGAAATAAACCAAAACTTGTTTCTCACCAGTGTAGCATAGGTTCCGACAATAACTGGAAGACTGGAATAATAATATTGAATGCAATAACAGAAATTACCATAACCAATGTAACAAACATTGTAGATTAGGAATTAACGGTAAATGTATGACTGGTGATATATATAATGGGGAATTGATATACACTAACAATCAAACCCAAACAATTCACAAAATGAAGTTATGAAACAATGAATGTGCACAAATTGTCAGAAGAGAGCGCATTCTGCAGAGAGAAGTGCCTTGTGCATCTGAGCGCATAGTCTATCTGAAGTTTGCATTGGCCATGCAGCATTTACGGTGATGTGACCTCTGCAGAAGTCAGGGCATGCATACTTCTTGCGCTTCTTGGAGCAGTGCAGAGCTGTTGCCAAGGAGGTGAGTTTGTGTTATCTACCATCAACCAATTGTGTCAATGTGGAGCTATACAGAGCCCTCTGCATTGTTACACAGTTTGGGAGGAACATGGCGATGCGGTACAGAGCTCGAATTGGCCTCTGCATGCTCTACAATTGCGTCACATCCTCCATATGCAGCTTCCGACCACATTTTCAGATCAAACAGATCGATCCTTTTCACAATTATAATTTTTCATGTATTTTTTTAACACTGTGAACATTCACAGTGCAGGTTGGGAAAAGTATGTGAACCCTTGGATTTAATAACAGGTTGACCCTCCTTTGGCAGCAGTAACCTCAACCAAATGTTTTCTGTAGTTGCAGATCAGACCTGCACATCGATCAGGAGGAATTTTGGTGTGAACCGCTCACTTGAGGTCATGCCACAGCATCTCAATTGGGTTGAGGTCAGGACTGACTGGGCCACTCCAGAAGGTGTATTTTCTTCTGTTTAAGGCATTCTGCTGTTGATTTACTTATGTATTTTGAGTTGTTGTCCTGTTGCATCACCTAACTTCTGTTGAGCTTCAATTGGCGGACAGATAGCCTTACATTCTCCTGCAAAATGTCTTGATAAACTTGGGAATTAATTTTTCCGTCTGCAGCAAACGCAGCAAAGCAGCCTCAAACCATGATGCTCCCTCCACCATAGTTTACAGTTGACATGAAGTTTTGATGTTGGTGTGCTGTGCCTTTTTTTCTCCACACATCGTGTTGTATGTTCCTTCCAAACAACACAACTTTAGCTTCATCTGTCCACAGAATATTTTGCCAGTAGCGCTGTGGAACATCCAGGTGCTTCAGACGTGCAGCAATGTTTTTTTGGACAGCAGTGGCTTCTTCCATGGTGTCTTCCCATGAACACCATTCTTGTTTAGTGTTTTATGTATTTTATACTCGCCAACAGAGATGTTAGCATCTTCCAGAGATTTCTGTAAGTCTTTAGCTAACACTAGGATTCTTCTTAACCTCATTGAGCATTCTGTGCTGTGTTCTTGCAGTCATCTTTGCAGGACGGCCACTCCTAGGGAGAGTAGGAACAGTGCTGAAATTTCTCCATTTATAGCAATTTGTCTTACAGTAGACTTACTTTTAGAGATACTTTTGTAACCCTTTCCAGCTTTATGCAAGGCAACAATTCTTAATCTTAGGTCTTCTGAGATCTCTTTTGTTCGAGGCATGGTTCACATCAGGCAATGCTTCTTGTGGATAGCAAACTCAAATGTTGTGAGTGTTTTTTATGGGGCAGGCAGCTCTAACCAAAATCTCCAATCTCGTCTCATTGATTCGACTCCAGGTTAGTTGACTCCTGACTCCAATGAGCTTTTGGAGAAGTCATTAGCCTAGGGGTTCACATACTTTTCCCAACCTACACTGTTAATGTTTAAATTATGTATCCAATAAAGACATGACAAATTATCGTTGTTTGTGTGTTATTAGTTTAAGCAGACTGTGTTTGTCTATTGCTGTGACTTAGATGAAGATCAGATCAAATTTGATGTAAAATGTATGCAGAAATCCAGCTAATTCCAAAGGGTTCACATACTTTTTCTTGCCACTGTATGAGAACATGGCATTTTTCATCTTCATACGCAATTTCTTTTTTTGAAAAGGACATATTGTAACAAGAATAAGGCAGTGGGAAAAGCTTCTCACAGTGAAGCATAGAAATGGCAGTGTATCTTTCTCATGGGGACAGAGTGGTCCCCATATAATAGCAAAATAAGCAAAGGCCACAAAGCATGCTCAAATTCTGTCCCCATAGACCTCTCATCAAATTCCTTTATGTTTTGTAGATGGCAGCCATTTTCATTTGAGTGAAATCCATTCAAGAGAGCATTACACAGTAGTGTTCATTTTTGGATGTCACTGGGTACTATAAACAATGAAACAGTCATAGAACCAGGACATCAGACTCATTCATGGCACAACAATACCAGGGTTGCAATCATTTATCCTGCTTAGTTGGGTTTGTTGATGTTGACTTTGATGACAGTCTGCCTCATCTATGTACCATTGGGGGGTCATACATTCAGTTAATGCCAGTTAAGGTTGTGCTAGGGAACTGTTCATGCAACCGTTTCATGACCTGGATGCAACCCTCTGTCTCTGACTGCTTCATCCATGCAGAGCTGAGAAGTCAGTCTGTGAAAGCATCCTGCTGCTCAGGGGAGAGGCTGCAGGACACGGGAGGAGGTGGCAGGGTCAGCTGGAGAGTCGTGAACTCGCTGTCAAAGTTACTGATGTCCACAGACTCCTTGATTTTTGTCAGGAACGGAGGTTTACATTTTTTTGCTATCAGTGCATCCCAGTCTATAGTCTGTTGGTCAAATAGATACAGTACATATGGGTTAAGTTACAAAATATAAGTTATTCTCCCACAAGCATCTCAAAGATACGGTTGATGCATCTACACTATCGTTCAAAAGTTTGGGGTCACTTAGAAATGTCCTTGTTTTTTGAAAGAAAAGCACATTTTTTGTCCATTAAAATAACATCAAATTGATCAGGAATACAGTGTAGACATTGTTAATGTTGTAAATGACTATTGTAGCTGGAAACGGCTGATTTTTTATGGAATATCTACATAGGCGTACAGAGGCCCATTATCAGCAACCATCACTCCTGTGTTCCAATGGCATGTTGTGTTAGCTAATTAAAAGGCTAATTGATCATTAGAAAACCCTTTTGCAATTATGTTAGCACAGCTGAAAACTGTTGTTCTGATTATAGAAGCAATAAAAGTGGCCTTCTTTAGACTAGTTGAGTATTTAGAGCATCAGCATTTGTGGTTTGATTACAGGCTCAAAATGGCCAGAAACAAAGAACTTTCTTCTGAAACTTGTCAGTCTGTTCTTGTTCTGAGAAACTAAAGCTATTCCATGCGAGAAATTGCCAAGAAACTGAAGATCTCGTACAACGCTGTGTACTACTCCCTTCACAGATCAGCGCAAACTGGCTTTAACCAGAATAGAAAGAAGAGTGGGAGGCGCAAGTGCACAACTGAGCAAGAGGACAAGTACATTAGAGTGTCTAGTTTGAGAAACAGACGCCTCACAAGTCCTCAACTGGCAGCTTCATTAAATAGTACTGGTATCTTCATAACAAAACTCTTTCTGAACGGTTTCCAAATATATACAAATATGGTTGGTGGTTACCTTTTGAGTGATGGAGATGGAGTCTGGAGAGCGGCATCCAGGATAATGAACATCATCATTAACTATGCTGTCAAGCACCTCCTCTTCATCTTCTCCTGGGAATGGAGACTGGCAAAAGATTGATAGAGGGAAGGCTTTATTCTGTTTTATGGCCAGTCATTGAAACTATATAACATTACATATCTGTGTATTTGTGGTTATTAATTTGTATTTGTATTTATTATGGATCCCCATCAGCTGCTGTCAAGGCAGCAGCTACTCTTCCTGGGGTCCAGCAAAATTAAGGCATTTTATACATTTTAAAAACATTACAATACATTCACAACAGATTTCACAACATATTTAAGTGTGTGCTCTCATGCCTCTACTCTACTACCACATACCTATAACACAAAATCCATGTGTACATGTGTGTATAGTGTGTGTTATTGTGTGTTTGTATGCATATGTCTATGTTTGTGTTGCTTGTTTGTGACAAACTGTTTAGTCTGTCTGTGTTTTAGGAAGTGCGTTTTTGGTGTGTTTATCACTTACCTCTCCCACAAGCATCTCAAAGATAAGGACGCCCATTCCCCACCAGTCCACAGCTCGTGTGTAGTTATCTTCAGTAAGCATTTCAGGCGCCAGGGCCCAGATTTACAAAACACTTCTTACGCAATTACTTAAGAAGCTTCTTAAGAAAAAAAAACAAGTTCATAAGATAGTTCATAAGTGCAATTCCTCAACAATATCTTTAGATTGAATGATTTTCTTACAACCTTCTCAAATATCTTATTCCGAATCTTCTTAAGATGTGTGTTGCTAGGCAACCGATTTAGCTAGCTATCTAGCTAGCAATGGCAATCATGTTAGCATATTTCCTACTGAGATTACAGTTATAAAACATGTTATTGGGTTTAAAATAATCAAAACTGAAACTTTCAGATGAAGTTTGTGAGTGAATTAAACATGTTCAATTGCTTTCATGAGAGTATTCTCTCACTACCCAGTTATTATCTGAGGGTATCACTACTGTACTACTGTATGTGTGTTAAGTGAGCAAGCCTATCCATTGTATGGTATACTATATCATGATGTCTTCTATTCTTAAAGAACACTAACCTGTCTTCTTCATCGGGTCACAATGTCCCTCTTCTTCAAGGCTTTGATGACGTAGAGTTTTCCTGTCTTCTTAAAGTCAGTTAGAAGTACCTGGATAGGGTGAATATTGGAGTACATGATGCAGTGGGCTATGCAAAATCATATAATACTGTGACATCATGTTGTGTTGGCAAAAAACACTGGACCTTTCCATAGTGTCCTCTCCCCATTACAGAGATACATTTGAAATCTCCCATCTTCATCCTTGCTCTCTCTGTTGTGTAGTTTTCAATGGAGGCCTAAAAAGGGGCAGACAGATATGCTACAAAGCTAGAACCATGGACACCAAGGCCAGTGTGATGGAAATGTTATACTTGTGCGTTTCTATTAATCCAATTTCTATGTTCTATGTTTGTGCTTTTCTATAAACCAATTTTTGTGTTCATGCAAGTGACTGACTGAACAAATCCTTACTAACAGTAGCTGCAATTTGGCAGTACACCCAGACCTTGTTTTCAGAACGAAAGATATATCAGTTTCAAGGTCTCAGCTTAGAGAGAAGAAGCCTCTTGAGGTATTGGTCTGTCACATGAATGAAACAGAACGATAATGATTCATTAATTAAGCTAAATTATGCAAATATGACTTGTCTGTGTATAGCCATATATAAGACAACTGCTGGGACTGCCCCAGCAGAGCTCCTGACAGACATTCACTATGGTGCATTAAGTTTGTTGGAACCTCTCCAGCGCGCGCTGACAATAAACAAGGTTTGATTTAAGATTGACTGAGTTTCCCTATGTCAGAATTTCCACAAAACCAGTCATTCATGTGAATAACATTTCATCAAAGTCTTCTAAAGGACTCTATGCACATGACTTTACCAAAATGACATTTGACTACCACAGTTTTCTGTTTAGTGGAGCTGGTAGAGGTGTTCACCACTTTTTCTGTCAGAGTAGGCATGTGTGGTGTTTTCTGTGCTGTTCTGATCGTGTTGTGGATGCATCTTCCCTGGTCAGGCTAGACGTTTTAGATGACTGCTCTTCACTTATGTTAAGCCTAATCACCGGCGCGTCACTGCAGATCAAGAGAAACACAGTGATGGTCATATTTATAGTCAAGGAAATCATGCAGTGATAATGATATTACATATACTCCCATAACCAAATACTCTTATAAATACACAACACACAATACCTGTTTTACAGTTTACAGTTCTTAATGCACATATTGTCTGTATTGTGTTTGCATGGGCAGCACTGTGCTTTCTCTCACCCTGGCAGTAAGGGGGTTGAGAGTGGCCTTATTGGTGGAAGGTGGCGGGTTGACCACAACATCAGAGGAAGAAGACAGACTCAAAGTGGTGAAGGAACTGCATTAAGGCAGTACACTCATCATCAGATGGCCCCATGTGGCGAAGTTCCTGTTCATCTGGGCAGCATGGAGGAGGTTCTTCCCTGAGTGGAGGGAAAATAACACTGAGTTCAACCCATCAACACAATATACTGTATCTATCATCAACAGTAACATGAGTAGGCCTATTCAATCTGTGACTAAAGGGCCAAGGCAGGTGACATAGAGTACCTTTCTAGACAGGTGACATAGAGTACCTTTCTATTTTGAGAAAATGCACATTTGATTGGGTTGGCGCTCAATCACAGGTTTGACTAAATTAATCTGCAAAGCCACCAGAAAAATAACAAGTAGTGTGTTACATATGGGTATCTGATTGATTGCCGCACTGTGTCTATGCCATCTCATATTCGGAACTATGAACAAATCACACCTCAGTGAACAGTGTACCCTGGGGCTCCAGGCACAAACACAGAAAATGTTGTTGGTTGTCCAGGAACTCTTCCAGGCGCAGGTACTTGACTGCACACTTCGCCCTCCATTCTTGCCAGAAGATCCCAAGCCCCTGCTCCCGAGACTGTGGGGGTCCAAATATGAAATACAGACATGTTCACACTATGTAAAACAAATCCCATTGAGTTCCCATACAACCAGGTAGGGGAAGTACAATGGCTCCTCCTGGTGTTCCATAAAAGAACTAGTCACCCTTTCCACTTCAATTAGAATATCAATTGCCCACTCTATTGACACTACTTGCCCGCTCCAGTTAGATGCTGAAGCTTTGTCTCCAGGCCTGCTTGTTCAGAGGTTTCCAGTGGGTGCAACCCACCAGTCTGTTATCCAGTTTCAACACTGCACACATCTCCACTGCTCCACTGATATTCAAACACGACAACCACAGCTTCAACAAAGAAGTCACAAGCCCTCTGGGCACTTAATACCATACATACACAGTACACTCCCCGTAGGAGAGGAGAAGGTAGTGAATGTTCAATATAGCACTAAGGATGAGTAGGGCTAAGGTCCTTTATACAGGGACTTACAGAAGAGGTCTTCTGTGTGATCAAGTTGGCTGTCAACTTTTGAATCTGGTGGGCTATCCGGAGCAGATGATGCACTGGTTATTTGGCCTCGTCCTGGCAAGGATTTCAGCAAGTCCTCACATCCCAGAAGCCTGACCTCAAATGTGACTGTAAAATGTTACATTTATCAGGAGAACAGTCCTTAAAATAAATATTTACCTCAGATCCATAAACATACATAAAATATCTGTAAGGTTCGAAGGGATTGGTTACCTGTTAGGGAGGCCGGCTTAAGTAAGGATGAGGAGGTTGAGGAGGAAAGGGAGAAGAGTAAATAACTTTGTCGTTGTCCCCCTGGGGGAGGGGATCCTGTAGGAAGCCCCTCTTTGGTGACAGGCTCCTGGACGGCTTCCTGAGATGACTCCCTCAGGCGGTACTCCAGAGAAAGACGCAGAAGATGTAGCTTCTGAGACAACTCTTACACACGGAATCGGGCCTAGTAGAGATATACTGTATGCAATTCCTCATACACACATAGCATAGAAACAAAAACAAATGTTCCAATGTAAAAACCAAGAACCTGATGATGTTTTTCCAATCGTAAGCTCATTTTACGAAAGGTTCCTTAGTCCGTATGAATTGATACTAATTTTGTATTGTATTCTAGTAGAATAGTAAAACAAAAAAATATATGTTTCTAAGATATTATCAAGCTAGCCCACCTCAGCCAGGGCCAGTTGGCTGTTTGATGGCAGCTCCTCAAGCTTCTTCACCACATCCCTAGCCACCTTCACCACCTCTGTCTCTCTCTGGACATAGTGTTTTAAGTCTGCCACACGAATGTCCAGGGAATTGACACCCACTAGGGCACATCTTCCTGGGTCAATGGTGCATGAGAAAACAAGCATAGATTTTTTTAAGGTCATATCAGAAAACGTACATAATCTCCAATCAACATTAAAGAACCAAATACTTAGGAACTGTCTCTCTCAGTGTATCACTAATAAAAGTACAATCTCCATAACTTACTACTCAATCAGTGTACAAATTCCAGAGCCATCATCCTCTAATTCATGGTCCTTCAAGCCGGATTGAGTAAACCACCCGAAAAACTTTATCCAACACATACGAACGCACCTAACCCATCCGTGTGGCCCAGTTCACAGAGAGAAAGACATCCCCCGGCTCACCTCCATAAGCTGGCTTTTCCACTGGTGGACCAAGCTCAACCTCTGCTACTGATTGGTTCAGACATGCCTCACCTCCTGATCCCCATACAGCCAGTATGTACAGGCCTGCCTGGTGGACCCATTGCCGTCCACACCGAACTCGGCAAGTCCTTGCAAGGCCCTAATAGCTTTGTCCACACAGCACCAGCTGAACCACAGTGCCTGCTCACCACTACTGTTTCGCCTTCCGCCAAGCTCTTAAAAAATGTGGAGCAACTTTGGCAGATCGATACCCTTCCCTATGTGAGTGAGAAGCTGGCGACTCACTCGAAACAAGACCAGCAAGCCATGACGCTTCTCCAGACGTCCACCTCTAGGATAGAAGTTGATGGCGTTCAGCGCTACGCTACACCCCTGCTTCGTAGAGTCAACGATGCAAATCTCCATGCTCCAAAGGAAGCCTTACTGCCAAGCCAAGAAGCTGCAGACGGCAGGCTACGTGTCACTGGTGCCACCAGAGCTAGCTAAAAAATCTAATCATATTGTGCATCACAATGGAAAGGATAGGATTGTGTTTAACTGCTCGTTCCAGCATAAAGGACAGTCACTCAATGGCCTTCTCCTCCCCTGGACCAACCTTGGGACCATCCCTGCTCTGTGTCCTCCTTAGATTCCGTCAACATGCCGTAGCTGTAAGTGGTGCCATCAAAAGAATGTTTAATCAGATCCGCCTCTTACCAGCTGACAAACCGGTGCTACGTTTCATCTGGTGGAACATGAATAGAACTGAAGAACCGAGCATCTATGAGTGGCAGGTCTTGCCATTCGGCACAACTTGTAGTCCCTGTTCTGCCATCTACGCTCTGCAACGACACATTCAGGACAACATAGGAGTCAACCAAGAGCTTGTGAAGTCCGCCGAGGAGTCAGTCTACGCGTACAACTGCCTTTGAAGCATCCCCTCTGTCGATGAAGCAATAAACATTGTTAATGGACGGCGGCAGTGGCTCCATACTGGAGGCTTTGAGATACACCAGTGGGCTAGCAATGTACCAGCTGTCATCGAGCACCTACTGCCAGAGGCCAGATAGGAAAGAAGCAAACTGTGGCTTTCCCAAAGTAGCACGGATCTTCAGTAACCAACCCTGGGGCTACGTTGGAACTGCCTCAGAGACTCCTTGGGATACAAGCACTGCACTGTGGAGCGCTCCAAACCTACAATGAGTAATATCTACTGCATGCTCGCCCATCAATACGACCCACTAGGCCTTTCACAACCTGAGCCAAGGTACTCATCCAGGACCTGTGGAAGGAATAGATAGGTTGGGACGACCCCATTCAGCCTCAGAGGCTGCTGGACAGATGGCTTGTCTGGGAACAAGAAATTCCTGACCTTGTCCGAATGGAACTCCCCAGAACTTACGCACCACCATATGCTGACAATCCAAAGTCGACCAGAGACCATATTCTGTTATGCATCAGTCAGAGAGAGGATATGGCTCTGTGTTGCAGAGATTCAGAACCTTAAGGATGTAGCCAACTGGAGGTATATGGATACCACAAACAACCTGGCTGATGACATCACTCGGGGCAAGACCTTGAAAGAGCTGGCCCAACCACATCGATGGCACCAAGGCCCTGAGTTCCTCCAACACTCAGATCAGTGTCCTTCAATGTTTGTTGCTTACCCGGAGCCTGATGACAGCGAAGTGAAGAAATCAGCCTTCTGCGGACATGTCTGTCAGTCCTAGTCCTCAGCTCCCAGATATCTGCAAGTTTGATACATGGAAAGACCTCATGAAGGCAAAAACTAGATCCTTACATGGCACAGCCAATCCACTCTCCAGTTCACCCACTGAAGCAGCAGACTACATAGAGAACCTCCTCCTGAAGCAAGCTCAGATGGAATCGTTTTCTGAACAGGTCAAGGCCAACATGTCAAACCGGTCTTCTAACAGTCCTCTGGGTCCCTTGTCTCCTAAGTATGATAAGGATTCAGGACTCCTTAGAGTTGGCGGTAGACTATGAAGAGCAGAGCACCTGGAGATGGATGCTATGCACCCCATTGTCTTGGATCCGCTGACCAAGCTACTCATTAAAGATTTCGGCAAGACTCTCCTCCATCCCGGCCCAGAGAGGGTTCTGGCGGAACTGCAGATTTACCTCCTGCTCGTCTACAACTGTACAAGCCACCCTTCTACTGTCCTGGAGTGGATTGTTTCGGACCATTCAACATAAAAATCGGACGTCGCAACAAAAGCTGATGGGGCATCGTCTACAAATGCATGACCAGCTGCTGCACCTACCTGGACATCCTGGAGAGCCTGGATACCAATGCCTACCTGATGTCTCTAAGACGCTTCATTGCACTTCGAGGCAAGCCTTTTGAGCTTCTTTCGGACAATGGTACGAACTTCGTTGAAAGAGACCGAGAACTGCGTGAGGCCTTCAAAGTGATGGCCCCCCACCTGAAGGAACATCTCTGATGTCGCGGAACTAGATCCCATCACACCGAGCCTCCTACTCATGGGACGCTATGACGCATCTCTTCCTCAGGTTTTGTATGACTCCAGTAACATCCTAGGGAAACGCCGCTGGAGGCATAGCCAAGTCCTTGCCAATCACTTTTGGTCCCAGTTCGTTCGTTTTTACTTGCCAAGTCTACAGGAAAGACAGAAGTGGATGAAGGATGGAAGGGAACTTACTGTGGATCAAGTGGTTCTCATCGTGGACCCTCAGCTCCCTCGAGCTCTCTGGCCTGTCGGGAAGGTGACTCAAACTTACCCCGGGGCTAATGGACGTATTAGGACTGCTGCTGTCCAGGTCAAGGGTCAGACTTACCTGCGACCAGTGGCCCGGCTGGTGCAGCTCCCAGCCATCTTCGATTACGATGCAGAACAACCTGGTCACCTAGAACAGACTTTCTATCTGTTTACAATGTTGTAGCAGACATTCGGGGAGGCTGTGTAAGAAGGCCTGTCCCTTTAAGACCTTAGTGATGACGTCAAAGCTATCACAAGCTGGCAGAGTGTTCAGTTCATTACCATGTGCAGCTCGCCACCTACTGCTGTGAACACAAATCTCAGTTTTGGACATTATTCCTTTCTGACCAATTTATTAATCACTGTGCGTGAATACAAAACTGTAAGTAAGGTATATGTTTTACTGACAAAATTGTCAGTGAAGTTAGTTTAAGTATATTTGCATCATTATTACAGCATTATGTATCTCGTTTTTATGCTAGCTATCTGACATTGTTAGCTGGTTAGTCTGATGTTGCTAGCTACTTGTATTTTTGTTTCAGTCATTGGATTATTTTAACAGATGAGAGCTTAATATCTTGTTTGTTATTGCTAAATGAATGTGCCTTGTCTTAGTCTTGATGCCACTGTATTCATGTTTATTATTTTCAGACCACTTCTTGTTTGGAAAAATGGACACTTAATTGTATAATCAAAGCTGAGTGACATGGCACAGAATTGCAAACATTGTTAATCTCCAATCAACATTAAAGAACCCTAAACAAACGGTCTGTCTCTCTCACCGTCTCTCTAATAGGAGTACAATCTCCATAACTTCACCTACTCAATCAGTGTATAAATTCCAGAGGCATCATCCTCTAATTCAAGTGTGTGTGTGTGTGTGCGTGCACAGGCATTTGTGTGTGTGTGTGAACAAACTAAAGCTTTCAGTCCAAGATGGCGTAGCAGTCGGACATGTGTTTTTCTCTTGTCCTGTCCTGTCCCGTGTATATATCGTCTTCTTCATATATATTTAGTATATATTTTAATCTCACTTTCCTATGGGCTGAATATACTCTCCTGCAACCCACCTCACCCAATGTGGTGCGGATCTGCTATTTTTATACTTTAGAACCGGAACCCCCATCAGAAGCTAGCCAGCTAACTAGCTACTAGTTAGTAGTCAGTCAGCCACTGCTAGCGGTCCTCACCGTTAACTCGGACATCGGCCAGCCTCAACCTACCACATCTCCTGATTCCTACTTCAAGCTCTGAACCTTTACACCGGATCATCGCAGCTAGCTAGCTGCTTCTCTTGGCTAACGTTTCTGTCCCGAAGCAAGCACCAGTTAGGCCGTCTTCCGGCTAGACAAAGAGGTCCACCAGCCAATTCTTGGGCTACAATACCTCTTTTGTCAATTGGCCTGGACCCTTTACTGCCGACACGGAGCCCCCCGATCCGAGGTGGTTTCAGCAGGCTCTTCCGTTGCGATGTCGCCAGATGCCCATCTGCTAGCCCCGGCCTGCTAGCTGTCTGAATCGCCGTGTCTCCAGCACGCCTAGCATAGCAGCGACTACGGAATTGGCTCCCTGACTCATCTAGTGCTACTCATTGGACCCTACAATCACTCGGCACACATGCCTCTCCCTCATGTCAATATGCCTTGTCTATTGCTGTTTTGGTTAGTGATTATTGTCTTATTTCACTGTAGAGACCCTAGCCCTGCCCAATATGTCTTAGCCCTTTTGTTCCACCCCCCACACATGCGGTGACCTCACCTGGCTTAACTGGTGCCTCTAGAAACCTCTCTCATCGTCACTCAATGCCTCGGTTTACCTCCACTGTACTCACCTCCTACCATGCCCTTGTCTGTACATTATGCCTTGAATCTTTTCTTCCGTGCCCAGAAATCTGCTCCTTTTACTCTCTGTTCCGAACGCACTAGACAACCAGTTCTTATAACCTTCAGCCGTACCCTTATCCTACTCCTCCTCTGTCATACTATCCAGGTCTGTGCCCAAACAATTCGACCTTCTAATTTTAAAAATCCACCTTTCCAGAAACAAGTCTCTCACAGTTGCCGCTTGTTATAGATCTCCTTCAGCCCCCAGCTGTGCCCTGGACACCATATGTGAATTAATTGCCCCCCATCTATCTTCAGAGTTTGTACTGTTAGGTGACCTAAACTGGGATATGCTTAACACCCCAGCCGTCCTACAATCTAAGCTAAATTCCCTCAATCACATACACATTATTAAGGAACCTACCAGGTACAACCCTAATTCCATAACCATGGGTGCCTTCTTAGATATCATCCTGACCAACTTGCCCTCTAAATACACCTCTGCTGTCTTCAACCAGGACCAAGCCTGCGTTTGTGATGTGTCCGCGGTCAAACGACCACCCCTCATCACTGTCAAACGCTACCTAAAACACTTCAGCGAGCAGGCCTTTCTAATTGACCTGGCCCGGGTATCCTGGAAGGATATTGACCTCATCCCGTCAGTAGAGGATGCCTGGTTGCTCTTTAAAAGTGCTTTCCTCGCCATCTTAAATAAGCATGCCCCATTCAAAAAAAAATTTGAACTAAGAACAGATATATCCCTTGGTTCACCCCAGACTTGACTGTCCTTGACCAGCACAAAAACATCCTGTGGCGTTCTGCGTTAGAATCGAATAGCCCCCGCGATATGCAACTTTTCAGGGCAGTCAGGAACCAATATACACAGTCAGTTAGGAAAGCTAAGGCTAGATTTTTCAAACAGAAATGTGCATCCTGTAGCACTAATTCCAAAACGTTTTGGGACACTGTAAAGTCCATAGTGAATAAGAGCACTTCCTCCCAGCTGCCCACTGCACTGAGGCTAGGAAACACTGTCACCACCGATAAATCTACGATAATCAATCATTTCAATAAGCATTTTTCTACGGCTGGCCATGCTTTCCACCTGGTTACCCCTACCCCGGCCAACAGTTCAGCACCCCCTGCAGCAACTTGCCCAAGCCCCCTTTCTAAAATTATCAGCCGAAATTGTTGCAACCCCTATTACTAGACTGTTCAACTTCTCTTTCATATTGTCTGAGATCCCCAAAGATTGGAAAGCTGCCGCGGTCATCCCCCTCTTCAAAGGGGGAGACACTCTAGACCCAAACTGTTATAGACCTATATCCTTTCTAAAATCTTCGAAGCCAAGTTAACAAACAGATCACCGACCATTTCGAATCCCACCGTAACTTCTCCACTATGCAATCTGGTTTCCGAGCTGGTCATGGGTGCACCTCAGCCACGCTTAAGGTCCTAAACGATATCATAACCACCATCGATAAAAGACAGTACTGTGCAGCCGTCTTCATCGACCTGGCCAAGGCTTTCGACTCTTGTCAATCACCACATTCTTATCGGCAGACTCAGTAGCCTTGGTTTCTCAAATGACTGCCTTGCCTGGTTCACCAACTACTGCTCAGATAGAGTTCAGTGTGTCAAATCGAAGGGCCTGTTGTCCGGACCTCTGGCAGTCTCTATAAGGGTTGCACAGGGTTCAATTCTTGGGCCGAATCTTTTCTCTGTAGATATCAATGTCGTTCTTGCTGCTGGTGATTCTCTGATCCACCTCTACGTAGACGACACCATTCTGTATACATCTGGCCCTTCTTTGGACACTGTGTTAACAAACCTCCAAACAAGCTTCAATGCCATGCATCCCTCCGTCCGTGGCCTCCAACTGCTTTTAAATGCTAGTAAAACTAATTGCATGCTCTTCAACCGATTGTTGCCCTCACCCGCCCGCCCGACTAGCATCACTACTCTGGACGGTTCTGACTTAGAATATGTGGACAACTACAAATACCTAGGTGTCTGGTTAGACTGTAAACTCTCCTTCCAGACTCATATTAAGCATCTCCAATCCAAAATTAAATCTAGAATCGGCTTCCTATTTCGCAAAAAAGCCTCCTTCACTCATGCTGCCAAACGTACCCTCGTAAAACTGACTATCCTACCGATCCTTGACTTTGGCGATGTCATTTACAAAATAGCCTCCAACACTACTTAGCAAACTGGATGTAGTCTATCACAGTGCCATCTGTTTTGTCACCAAAGCCCCATATATTACCCACCACTGCGACCTGTATGCTCTCGTTGGCTGGCCCTCACTACATATTCGTCGCCAAACCCACAGGCTCAAGGTCATCTGTAAGTCTTTGCTAGGTAAAGCCCCACCTTATCTCAGCTCACTGGACACCATAGCAACACCCACCCGTAGCACACGCTCCAGCAGGTATATTTCACTGGTCATCCCCAAAGCCAACACTTCCTTTGGCTGCCTTTCCTTCCAGTTCTCTGCTGCTAATAGTTTCCGGCGCTGACAGAGACGGCTGCCTCGCTTTGCGTTCTTAGGAAGCTATGCATTATAAAAAAAAATAATGTATTATTTCTTACATTGTTACCCCAGGAAATCTTAAGTTTTATTACATACAGCCGGGAGGAACTATTGGATATAAAAGCAATGTCAACTTACCAACATTACGACCAGGAATATGACTTTCCCGAAGCAGATCCTTTCTGTTTGGTCCATCACCCAGGACAATGGATCAGATCCCAGCCGGCGACCCAAAACAACGGTGCCGCAGAAGGGGCAGTCTTCTGGTCAGGCTCCGTAGACGGGGACATCGCGCACCGCTCCCGAGTACACTACTCGCCAATGTCCAGTCTCTTGACAACAAGGTAGAAGAAATCAGAGCAAGGGTTGCCTTCCAGAGAGACATCAGAGATTGTAACATTCTTTGCTTCACGGAAACATGGATACGTTATCAGAGTCGGTACAGCCACCTGGTTTCTTCATGCATCGCGCCGACAGAAACAAACATCCTTCTGGTAAGAAAAAGGGAGGGGGTGTATGCCTTATGATTAACGAGACGTGGTGTGATCATAACAACATACAGGAACTCAGCATACAAGTCCTTTTGTTCACCTGACCTAGAATTCCTTACAATCAAATGCCAACCGCATTATCTACCAAGAGAATTCTCTTCTATTATAGTCACAGTCTAGTATACCCCCTCCAAGCTGACACATCGACGGCCCTGAAAGAACTTCATAAACTGGAAACCACATAGCCTGAGGCTACATTTATTGTAGCTGGGGATTTTAACAAGGCTAATCTGAAAACAAGGCTCCCTAAATTGTATCATTATATCGAATGCGCGACCCGGGCTGACAAAATCCTGGTCATTGTTATTTTAACTTCCGCAACGCATACAAAGTCCTCCCCCCGGCCCCCTTTCGGAAAATCTGACCACAACTCCATTTTGTTGCTCCCAGCCTATAGACAGAAATTAAAACAGGAAATGTCCGTGCTCAAGTTTGTTCAATGCTGGTCCGACCAATCTGATTCCACGCTTCAAGATTGCTTCAATCAAGTGGACTGGGATATGTTCCGCATAGCGTCGGACAAAAACATTGATGAATATGCTGATTCGGTGAGCGAGTTTATTAGCAAGCGGATCGGTGATGTTGTTCCCACAGCAACTATTAACTACTTAGGGAGTAGCGGTGCGCTAGCGGGCTAGGTAACACTACCCGGTGAAATGTAAGGCGCCAAATTCAAAATCCAAAAGTTGAATTATTAAATATTCATCAATATACAAGTGTTGCATAGTCATCAAAAGCTCTGCTTCTTGGCAATATCACAACGTTGTCAGATTTCAAAAAGGCTTTACGGCGAAAGCACAACATTTGATTGTTTGAGGATAGCACCCCACATATTTTCCACATTAGCATAAATTCATATCCAGCGCGGGTCACACAAAACCCATATAAGAGCTAAAAAATATCACTTACCTTTTGAAGAACTTCTGCTGAGAACTTCCCAAGTGTCCAACGAAGACATCCAATGGTTCTTTTGTTAGAAAAAGTCATTTATTATATCCATAAATCTCAGTTTGGTTGGCGCGTTATGATCATAAAATCCACCGTTGAGTCGCCCATTGGACAACAGGCCCTCTGATTTGATACACTGAACTCTATCGGAGAAGTAGTTGGTGAACCATGAGGGGCAATCATTTGAGAAACCAAGGCTGTCGAGTCTGCCGATAAGGATGTGGTGATTGACAGAGTCGAAAGCCTTGGCCAGATCAATGAATACGGCTGCACAGTAATGTCTCTTATCGATGGCGGTTATGATGTCGTTTAGGACCTTGAGCGTGGCTGAGGTGCACCCATGACCAGCTCTGAAACCAGATTGCATAGCGGAGAAGGTACGGTGGGTTTCAAAATGGTCGGTAATCTGTTTGTTAACTTGGCTTTCAAAGACCTTCGAAAGGCAGGGTAGGATAGATATAGGTCTGTAGCAGTTTGGGTCAAGAGTGTCTCCCCCTTTGAAGAGGGGGATGACCGCAGCTGCTTTCCAGTCTTTGGGAATCTCAGACGACACGAATAAGAGGTTGAACAGGCTAGTAATATGGGTTGCAACAATTCCGGCAGATAATTTTAGAAAGAAAGGGTCCAGATTGTCTAGCCCGGCTGATTTGTAGGGGTCCAGATTTTGCAACTCTTTCAGAACATCAGCTAACTGGATTTGGGAGAAGGAGAAATGGGGGACGTATTGGCGAGTTACTGAGGGGGTTGCAGGGCTGTTGACCGGGGTAGGGGTAGCCAGGTGGAAAGCATGGCCAGCCGTAGAAAAATGCTTATTGAAATTCTCAATTATTGTGGGTTTATCGGCGGTGACAGCGTTTCCTATCCTCAGTGCAGTGGGCAGCTGGGAGGAGGTGCTCTTATTCTCCATAGACTTTACAGTGTCCCCAAACTTTTTTGAGTTTGTGTTACAGGAAGCAAATTTCTGCTTGAAAAAGCTAGCCTTGGCTTTCCTAACTGCCAGTGTATATTGGTTCCTGACTTCCCTGAAAAGTTGCATATTACGGGGGCTGTTCAATGCTAGTGCAGAACGCCACAGGATGTTTTTGTGCTGGTCAAGGGCAGTCAGGTCTGGAGAGAACCAAGGGCTATATCTGTTCCTGGTTCTAAATTTCTTGAATGGGGCATGTTTATTTAAGATGGTGAGGAAGGCACTTTTAAAGAATAACCAGGCATCCTCTACTGACGGGATGAGGTCAATATCCTTCCAGGATACCCGGGCCAGGGCGATTAGAAAGGCCTGCTCGCTGAAGTGTTTAAGGGAACGTTAAACTACTTACGGAGTGGTGGGGCGCTAGCCGGTGAAATGTGAGGCACCAAATTCAAAATCCAAAAGTTGAATTATTAAACATTCATCAATATACAAGTGTTGCATAGTCATCAAAAGTTCTGATTCTTGGCAATATCACAGCGTTGTCAGATTTCAAAAAGGCTTTACGGCGAAAGCACAACATTTGATTGTTTGAGGGTAGCACCTCTAATATTTATGCATTAGCATAAATCCATAACCCAACACGGGTCTCACAAAACGCATAAAATCGCTAATATAAAATCGCTTACCTTTGATGAACTTCTGCTGAGGGCTTCCCAAGTGTCCAACGAAGACAATCCATGCTTCTTTTGTTAGAAAAAAATAATTTATTATATCCATAAATCTCAGTTTGGTTGGCACGTTATGATCATAAAATTCACCGTTGAGTCGCCCATTGAACCGTGAAGAGAACACGTTCAAATTATACCTATACACTTTCTACAAACAAATCAAACATCATTTTTAATGTATCCTTAGGTATCCTTTTGGGTATATTTGCTGTAATATTTCAACCTGAACGATAGGAAAGGAAAATAAAGTGGTGCGCGTTCACAATCTCGCACGCGTCAAACCTTGTTTAAAAAAAGTGGTCGCCTGACAATTTCCTGATCCTATCTGTTCTGGTCACTCCTAGAATTCCCAGACTTTGTATATAGACTGTTGACATCTAGTGGAAGCCATAGGTACTGCAGTCTCAGTCCTACATAAAGTTGTATGCAATAGGCACAATGGAGAAGATGCTCATTTACAAAATAAAATGCAAATCCGTATGGATTTTCCTCGGGTTTTCGCCTGCTATAACACTTATGTTATGCTCACATACATTATTTTAACACTCTTAGAAACTTCAGAGTGTTTCCTATCCAATAGTACTAATTATGTGCATATCCTATTTTCTGGGCCTGAGTGGCATGCATTTTACTTTGGGCACGCCAGACTCTCCAAAACCGTCACCTATGCAGCCGCTCCCTATTAACAGTAATGAGGGGAGATCGTTTGACCGCAAGCCCATTACGGATGCAGGCAATGAGGCTGTGATTGCTGAGATCTTGGTTGAAAACAGCAGGGGTGGATTTGGAGGGCAAGTTAGTTAGGATGACATCTATGAGGGTGTCCGTGTTTACGGCTTTGGGGTTGTACCAGTAGGTTCAATGGTGATTTGTGTGAGGTTTAGGGCATCAAGCTTAGATTGTAGGATGGCCGGGGTGTTAAGCATGTCCCAGTTTAGGTCACCTAGCAGCACGAACTCTGAAGATAGATGGGGGGACAATTAGTTCACATATGGTGTCCAGAGCACAGCTGGGGGCAGAGGGTGGTCTATAGCAAGCGGCAACAGTGAGAGACTTGTTTCTAGAAAGGTGGATTTTTAAAAGTAGAAGTTCAAATTGTTTGGGTACAGACCTGGATAGTAAGACAGAACTCTGCAGGCTATCTCTGCAGTAGATTGCAACACCGGCCCCTTTGGCCGTTCTATCTTGTCTGAAAATGTTGTAGTTAGGGATGGAAATTTCAGCGTTATTGGTGGTCTTCCTGAGCCAGGATTCAGACATGGCTAGGACATCCAGGTTGGCAGAGTGTGCTAGGGCAGTGAATTAAACAAACTTAGGGAGGAGGCTTCTAATGTTAACATGCATGAAACCGGCTTTTACGGTTGCAGAAGTCAACAAATGAGAGCGCCTTGTGGAATAGGAGTGGAGCTAGGCACTGCAGGGCCTGGATTAACCTCTATATCACCAGAGGAACAGAGGAGGAGTAGGATAAGGGTATGGCTAAAGGCGATAATGACTGGTCGTCTAGGACGTTCTGAACAGAGAGTAAAAAAGAACAGGTTTCAGGGGGCGATAAAATAGATTAAAGGCATAATGTACAGACAAAGGTATGGTAGGACGTAAATACAGTGGAGGTAAACCTAGGCATTGAGTGATAATGAAAGAGATATTGTCTCTAGAAACATTTAAACCAGGTGATGTCATCGCATGTGTGGGTGGTGGAACTGAAGAATTGGATAAGGTATATTGAGCAGGGCTAGAGGCTCTACAGTGAAATAAGACAATAAACACTAACCAGAACAGCAATGGACAAGGCATATTGACATTGAGGAGAGGCATGCTTAGCTGAGTGATCATAAGGGTTAAGTTAGTAGTGAGACTGGTTGGGGACACGGCGGTTCAGACAGCTAGCCGGGGGTAGCAAGCTAGCAAAGGCTAGCAGGCCAGCTAACAAAGACGGAGGAAGTCTGTTTATAGCCTCCTCGTACGTTTCCGTCGGTAGACCATTCGTGATGGGTTAGTGGGGTTCCGTGTGGTGAAGGGGACCAAGCCAATTGGCAAAATAGGTAATAGTGGCCCAAGAAATTGTCTGATGGACCTGATTAGCTAGCAGCCGATATGCTCTAGATAGCTAACGATTAGCAGGCCGCAGTTAGCTGATGGGCGTTCAGGTGACGTCGCGACGGAGGGCCGGTTGAATAACCCCCTTGGGCAGATAACGTCGGTGGTCCAGTCGTGAAGGCCCGGTGAGGCTCTGCACCGGCAGTAAAAACGGGTCCGGATAGGTGTTGTAGCCCCGGAGTGGCTGATGGGATTCTTCAGCCAGCCGGGAGATGGGCCAAGCGCAGGCTAGCTTCAGGCTAATTGGTGCATTGCTCCGGGACCAACGTTAGCTAATAGACACTCGGATAGCAGCTAGCTAGCTGCAAGATCCAGGTGAAAATGTCCAGAACTTGCGGTAGGAATCCGGGGATATGGAGAGAAAATAGGTCCGGAATGCTCTGGTTTGAGTTGCGTTATACGAACGGCGAGAGCTTTTCCGAGCTGAAGGTTAGCTGCTGCTGTCTGTTAGCAATGGTTAGCTAAAATACTATTCCGGATTCGAGGTGGATAATACACATTGGGTGAGGCAGGTTGCAGGAGAGTGTTTTGAAGTTAAGTTTTAGAAAAAAATATATAAAAAGATATGCGTAGAAAAGATATAAAAGGATATATGCACTGGACACGACAGGACGAGGACAAAAGACATCTGACTGCTACGCCATCTTGGATAGAAATAGAAACTTTAAACAATGCCACTTTATATGTTTACATATCCTACATTACTCATCTCATGTACTCTATACATCTACTGCATATTGCCTATGCCGTTCGGCCATCGCTCATCCATATATTTATATGTACATATTCTTATTCATTCCTTTACACTTGTGTGTATAAGGTAGTTGTTGCGAAATTGTTAGATTACTTGTTAGATATTACTGCATGGTCGGAACTAGAAGCACAAGCATTTCGCTACACTCGCATTAACATCTGCTAACCATCTGTATGTGACAAATAAAATTTGATTTGCCAATGACTGGAACGAATTGCAAATATCACTGAATTTGGAGTCTTATATCTCCCTCTCTAACTTTAAGCATCAGCTGTCAGAGCAGATTACCGATCACTGTACCTGTACACAACCAATCTGTAAATAGCACACCCAACTACCTCATCCCCATATTGTTATTTATCGTCTTGCTCTTTTGCACCCCACTATCTATACTTGCACATCATAATCTGCACATCTATCACTCCAGTGTTAATGCTAAATTGTAATTATTTCACCTCTATGGTTTATTTATTGCCTTACCTCCCTACTCTTCTACATTTGCACACACTGTACATAGATTTTTCTATTGTGTTATTGACTGTACGTTTGTTTTTGTGTAACTCTGTGTTGTTGTTTTTGTCGCACTGCTTTGCTTTATCTTGGCCAGGTTGCAGTTGTAAATGAGAACTTGTTCTCAACTGGCCTACCTGGTTAAATAAAGGTGAAATTAAAATAAATAAAAACTGAAAATAACAAATGTTTTTTCTGCAATAGAAGGAGCCCACCTTCCCTTTATAGCAGGGTAGGGTTGAGAGGGAAAATGCTATACAGAAAGTACATAACTATATATATTTAAAAGAGAAGAAACGGTTAACTGTGTAATGTAAATCATGTAAAAATGATTATGTAAATACATACAAAATGTTACAAAGATGTTGATGTTTTTTTTCAACAAAATCCCGCCTTATTTTAGGTAGCGGTAGGATTCGATTATGCTGAACTGCAGGGCACCGGTCTATGGCCCGTGGCGTGAACGGGCAAAAACGGTGAGGGAGGACCGGCTTTCTCAAATCGAACAGTAATCTGCGCCGCTCGGTCATGTTGTCAAAAAGGCAGATTGTTGCATCGTCCAGAAACATACATGTGTTTTACATTAAATATGTTTGCAATCACTTTTGCATGTGAAAACAGAATCCTACTCTTTACGTCACTTTTGTTTTGAGCCGACCTCGCCTGGGCTTTGAACTATATGCCTGATTCGAAAATCACCCGGTGCAAATCACGCCTGCCCGGGACAGATTAATCGAATATCATTAGTAAATACGAGCCCCTATGTGCGACCTCGCCTATCAGAAAGCAACACTAGGATCGAGCAAGTAGACTTGTCCTTGGGAGGCGGAGCCGGGTTGGTTGCATTTGCTGAGGCGCGTTCGTAATGAAAGGGAGCGCGTGAGTGGGCTTGCCTTGAGCTTCGTGGTGTCTGACTTACTCGCTTTTTATTGTGTAGAGGAGGGCTGCACACGTTGTAACGGCACACCGAAATCGTAGGTAGAAATAATCATCTCCTGTTCGGAGAGAACAGAAAAAAACGAATTCAGTGTTCTTTTCCGAAGTCTGTTATTTACAGCCTTCGAAAAACATGTCGGCATCGGCGGCAAAAGTGAGTAAAAAGGAGCTGAACTCAAACTATGACGGCGCGGACGAGACCTCCGGTAAGGCATGGCGGCCTCCAGTTAACCGCCATTTTCACTTTGTTTATTAGTTGTATTGAAATGTACAGCTTGAATGCAAATGAGTTCACAGCTAGTTATGTGTTGTCCTTGTGCTTTTCCATATGAATCTGCCCGGTTCTGGGTGCAGTCTGTATTGTCTGCCGTGAGTGCGTAGTTCTAGGTTCTACTACGTTAGACCGGTGATGGAGGCCGTGTTAGCTGACTACGTTAGCAGTATTTCATAGCTTGCTAATGTTACCTAGCTAATTGTTTAATCAATGGATGTCCTGTTCAGTATTTTATTTTGCAAGTCTAGTCCTTGGTACTGTGAAAGCAATTGTAAAACACATTTTAGAATAGACAGTGCATTTTTGCTTAGTTGATTGAGAAGTCATGTTTTCTATGTTGAATGAAACCACCGTGGCCTTGTTACTTTGTTGTTGTGCATATCCGCCATCAAGCTAGCCAGCGAATGTGAAATTTGACATTGCTAACTAGCTTAACTTATCGTTAGTGAGCCGTCGTTTTCGAGAAGTAGGCCATTGGAAGCATTATATGCGTTGATTCAACAATGCAGGGTTAGTTATAAACGAATAACTTGGGCAGTGCAGCTAACATTAGTTAGCTGGCTGTAAGTCAGTGTTGGGGAAAGGAGGCAGAGTGCTGTGTGTGGACTCCCACATTCAAACCACGCGGCCCTCCTCGCTGTAGCCAGCAGGAAGAACCGCCGTTTACAAGCTGCTCTGAAATCGCTAGTTACAGAGGTATTGCTAACACCACGCGCACACATTTTTGTCGTGCATGGCAAAATCATTTGTTGATTAAGATTTAAGCTTTCGCCCATTTTGCACCCCTTTATTCAGACTACAAATCGTTACCAGCTCACTCCTGCAACGCTTTTCCATCCATGGACCCGAGGGAAGCTTGGGAGTCAATTTCAAAACATCAGCATTAGCTCGTAACTTTGTTGGATATAGCTACTTCTTTGACTATTGGCTGGTAAATGTGCAGGAACTTGTTAGATACAATTGAATGTTTGTATATCACCAATGCACTGCACCGAGAGTCACTACAATTATTTTATGACATTACTGCATTTCTCATTACAGAAAAAGAGCAACAGGAAGCTATTGAACACATTGATGAAGTTCAAAACGAAATTGACAGGTAAGCCACTCAAGTTTGTGTATAGGTATTAAACTAATTCGTGTTTGTTTAACGGTGTGACAGTGTGAAAAACCCTTGGGTGGGCAGCTTAAGCAAGTTTTTTTTTCAGGATGCCAATGTCCAAACTGTATTTTTTTTTAAATGTATGTTTTAGAGGTCGACCATCATGCTTTTTCAAGGCAGATACCTATTAATGGAGGACCAAAAAAAAGATACCGGTTAATAGGCCAATTCTTACAGTACTGAATGAACAATGAACACTTATATTTTAACTTAATATAACGCATAAATAAAATATATTTAGTCTCAAATAAATAATGAAACATGTTCAATTTGGTTTAAATAATGCAAAAACAGTGTTGGAGAATAAAGAAAAAGTGCAATATGTGCCATGTAAAAAAAAAAAAAAGAAATAAGCCAAGTTCCTTGCTCAGAACATGAGAACATGTGAAAACTGGTGGTTCAATATTCCCAGTTAAGGAGAATTAGGTTGTAGTTATTATAGAAATTATGACATGTCAACTGTTTCTCGCTACCATTTGTATTTCATATATCGTTGACTACTGGATGTTTTTATAGGCACTAGTATTGCGAGCCTAATCTCGGGAGTTGATAGGCTTGAAGTCATAAACAGCGCTGTGCATCAAGCATTGCTAAGAGCTGCTGGCAAATGCAGTAAAGTGCTGTTTTAATGAATGCTTACGAGCCTGCTGCTGCCTACCACCGCTCAGTCAGACTGCTCTATCAAATATCAAATCATAAACTTAATTATAATATACGAGCCGTAGGTCATTAATATGGTAAAATCCGGAAACTATCATTTCGAAAACAAAACATTTATTCTTTCAGTGAAATACATAACCGTTCCGTATTTTATCGAACGGGTGGCAACCCTAAGTCTAAATATTGCTGTTACATTGCACAACCTTCAATGTTATGTCATAATTATGTAAAATTCAGGCAAATTAATTACGGTATTTTTTTAGGAAGAAATGGTTGCATATACCCTGACTCTGCTGAACGCAAGAGAAGTGACATAAGTTCCCTAGTTAATATTGCCTGCTAACATTAATTTCTTAACTTAATTTGCAGGTTTAAAAAAATATATATACAGATTTTGAGAAAGGCGTTGATGTTTATGGTTAGATACCTTTGTGGAAAGATTGTGAATTTTGGCAATGTGCTTTTGTTAGATCATCACCCGTTTGGTGAAGTTGAAGTAGGCTGTTCTTCGATGATAAATAAACAGGCACTGCATTGATTATATGCAACGCAGGACAAGCTAGTTAACTACACATGGTTGATGATATTACTAGGTTAACTAGTGATTATGTGATTGTTTTTTTATATAAAATGAGTTTAATGATAGCTAGCAACTTACCTTGGCTCCTTGCAGCCACAAGGTCCTTTTGACGCTGCACTCGCGTAACAGGTGGTCAGCCTGCCACGCAGTCTCCTTGTGGATTGCAGTATAATCGGCATCCAAAAAGGCAGATTACCTATTGTTATGAAACTTGAAATCTGCCCTAATTAATCGGCCATGCAGATTAATTGGTCAACCTCTTGTGTGTATGTATACAAAATCACACACAATACATTTTCGGGATGGGAAAAACTCTTTTGGTCTAAACTTAAATGACTAAACCAAATATAAAGTATGTAGAAAAGAGAACGGACCTATAATTCATTTAACAGTAGATTTTGTTACGTTTGAGAAAAAACATTAGCCACGGCAAAATGCATAGAATTGCAGGAAATTATCTTTAAAATGACTTCGCTCAGCTACATGCCAGAACATGTACAATTCTGTTTACGCTAGCTTTAAAACTACACCATTTTCGCTCAGCTCCATGGCACAGTGTATAATTTCAGGAAATTCACATTAGAATGGCAAACATTTATCTGCTTCATAGAGTAATTCTGGGAAATGTATGTAAAATGCAAAAAAAAATATATACACCACTTTTGGGAAGACAACCACCACCTAAGCACTTTTTGATCCAGGAAAAACCCAGATATGCATGTACAATCTATTCTCCACAGACTGAATGAGCAGGCGAGTGAGGAGATATTGAAGGTAGAACAGAAATACAACAAACTCCGTCAGCCATTCTTTCAGAAGAGGTCAGAACTGATCGCCAAAATCCCCAACTTCTGGGTCACAACATTCGTCAACCATCCGCAAGGTGAGTTTCTTTAGTAGGCTCTCACAGGATTTTACCACTGGAACCTAGAATGCTCAGACGTTCTTACTGTTTTAATGTTTCCCCCTACAGTTTCTGCCCTTCTTGGTGAGGAAGATGAGGAGGCACTTCACTATCTGACCAGGGTGGAGGTTACAGAGTTTGAAGATATCAAGTCAGGCTACAGAATAGATTTTGTAAGTGAAGGTTACCATCATATTGCGTTCATAGGATATTGCATTAATGGCAGCAAAATGTAATATTTATTGGCTTAATTAAATTTACTTTTGTCTTCCAGTATTTTGAAGAAAACCCATACTTTGAAAACAAAGTCCTTTCCAAAGAGTTCCATCTGAACGAGAGTGGAGACCCATCATCAAAGTCAACAGAAATCAAATGGAAATCAGGAAAGGTATTTCACATCACCTCTTTTCACATGCATGGAAATATTGATTCTCTAAAAGTGCAATATGCTGAAATCGCTCTGCTATTTCCTGGTTGCTAAATCAGTATTTGTGCCAAAACTCTAGTATTTTTAATCATATAGCTAGCTTGTTCTCCATCTTTTTAAATAGTGAACCAACATGTTCGTCACTTATTACCCTGACTGATCAAAACTTACTTTCTTGTGCTCCCTCTTCAGCAGACATATAGTGAGCAATATGCTTGGAACATCAAATCGCAGTATCGATTCGCAATAAATTTTGTTTCACAATTCATATCATGAGGTCGCTGGAAATTACCAGCCCTTGCCTGAATGTTGTACCTCAGTGTTCATAGATCATTTTTCATGCCTGGTAGTTGTGGTCATGATATTTTGCTAAACTTTTTTTTTAATACAAACACACAAGCTCAAATTGTATTTGTCACATACATGTGTTAAGCAGTTATTGTGAGTGTAGCGAAATGCTTGCGCTTCTAGTTCCAACAATGCAGCAATATCTAACAATTTCACAACAAATACCTAAGTTGGTTTGTTACTCCTGTGACGTCTCTGAAGGACCTGACAAAGCGCTCCAGCCAGACGCAGAATAAAGCCGGCAAGAAAAGACAGCATGAAGAGCCAGAGAGCTTCTTCACCTGGTTCACTGATCACTCAGATGCTGGGGCAGATGAGCTGGGAGAGGTCATCAAGGATGACATCTGGCCAAACCCCCTGCAGTACTACCTGGTAAGTCTCCAACAATGGTGTAAAGCACTTAAGTAAAAATACTTTAAAGTACTACTTGTTTGTTTTTTGTTGTTGTTGTGGTATCTGTACTTTCCTTTACTGTTTATATTTTTGACAACTTTTACTTCACTACATTTTTAAAGAAAATAATGTACTTTTTATTCCATACGTTTATTCCACTTTTTATTCCATGTCCCTGACACCCAATACTTAGCAGGACAGAAATTTTCCAATTTACACACTTATCAAGAGAACATGCCTGGTCATCCCTACTGCCTCTGATCTGGCGGACTCAATAAACACATGCTTAGTTTGTAAGTTATGTGTGAGGGTTGGACTGTGCCCCTGGCTATCCGTACATTTTAAAAACAACAAAATCATGGCGTCTGGTTTTTAATATATGGAATTTGAAATCATTCATACTTTTAGTACTTAAGTATATTTTAGCAATTACATTTACTTTTGATACCTAAGTATATTTAAAACCAAATACTTTTACTCAAGTAGGATTTTACTGGGTGACTTTTACTTGAGTAATTCTTTTATGAAGGCATCTTTACTTTTACTTAAGTATGACAATTGGGTACTTTTTCCACCACTGGTCTCCCAGGCCTAGCACACCCTGTTATCCATGTTCTCTTGACTTTGAATAGGACTTGTTACCTGCTCTTTGACTTCTATGTCCGTTGTGCAACTTTATTATTCCTTCTTTGGATGTCACCAAGAAGATTAAGTCTCCTGTGTAGATGAAGAATTTATAGTTAAAACGTTGGCTAATTTGATTGGCAGGTTCCTGACATGGATGATGAGGAGGCAGAAGGTGAAGATGATGATGACGAGGAAGGTCTTGAGGACATTGATGAGGAGGGTGATGAAGATGATGGAGAGGAAGATGAGGATGACGGAGATGATGGGGAGGTATGCCCTAGATAATTGCTTAATTTCCTCTTAATTAGCTATATTGAACAGTGAGATTTGTTTTTATGGTGTTGATGATTTTTCCTTTATTTTGTTTAGGATGATGAAGGAGAAGATGACTAAACCGAAAAATGACATCTACCAATACCCTTTCCTATTTTCACCCAATTTGGTTATCCACCCATATTTGGGAGCAAGATTTTGTATTTTTATTTTGTGCTTCGTCTCATTCTGAAGCCTCACTCCTGTCTGTGCCATGTTAAGTTTCTTTGTCTCATCTAAAACCAATGGCAACTATCTGCCTTGAATTGTATGTACCTCCCAAATTCATCTGAAGAAAAATAAAAACTTACAAAAAAATAGAATCAGCATGCCATCTTGAGTAGAATTAAATAGCAATTTATATATATAATTTTCTTGCTGTTAAAGGTTGTGATAAATGAACAAAAGCCATGGTGCAGTGACCTAGCGCTAGCAGACCCCTCTAGTTTTTATAATTTTGTTCAGTTGGTGAGTAGATCCCTGCAAATAATGCCCCCCATGTGGTTAAGTTAACAGAAAATACCAGCTTATTCCCATCACTTGTAATGTTTGGGGTCAATGCTGGGGTAGGGTAAAGGGATATCTTAGGGTGCTGGGGAGGGTGGGACTTTTGACACCATTATTTTTTTTTTTTTAATTGTTTTACAGACATCCATGAGATGTGAAATTACATTTTTAATAAACAAAACAAAACTTTAAAAAATGCTTGTAAATTTGGGCCCCCCATTGCTTCATGGAAAACAACCTGTTATCTCATGGAATTTACATCTAATCACCATTTTATTTTCCGCTGGGGGGAAAATAATCATCTGTTTTAAACTTAAAGGTGTACAAGTTGTTTTGTTACAATAAAACTTAATGTGTACACACGTGTGTAGTGATTTATCTAGAGCCTGCAAACTACATGGATGTTAAATGTCTGGTGGTTATGGCTGAAATGGTGTACTTGTGGTACTGGACCAGTATATTAGTGTTTATTTTATATTTCAGAAGTGTATACAATCACAAGAAATACTACATGCTGTGTAGGTGCCACTTTTATTAAATGCAAAAGTTAATTGGTAGAGCCAACTGGGCCAGGTATCCTTTTGTAGCTTTGAATGCAGGAGTTGGCAACTTCTGAATGATTGGAGTCACAGGAAGTGTTGATGCTAAGTTTTCTTGTACTAATCAGTTATCAAAGCCCCAAATGTCTGCTCCGATTCCTCATTGTTTTTTGGTTAGACGTTGGCCGTTCAATCTGTTGAAAAGCCCAACCTGGAAATAATAACCTTATTACAAAACAAACAGCATAAGGTATATAGGTGTATGGCATTGGTGCCTTAAATTTAGAAAAGCCCCACGTGGTCGCCAGACACGTCTGGTGGATGAGACTATTGACACGCAACAATCAAAATCATGCCGAAATCTATTTTAACTCCCAACCCACCATGGTGCGTGTGACCACTGTCCAGGCATATCCAGTACACCAGGTGAAATGTCTCCGCCGGCTCATGCTTCATAATGTCTGCCTTTCTGAAAGTCATGTGGGGTTCGAACCGCTCTCTTTAACAGTATCATGTGAGAGGGCGCAAGTCGACAGTGGATAAAGTTGTCATCTTTCTCAAAAGCCAATTCTTGTCCGCTGGACCTGCAGAACAAGTTTATTTTTATTTAACTTTTAGAACAAATCACCGAATCCGATGAGCATTATCACACAAATACAGTGAAACAAGTGTTTGCAGCCGAAGTTCCGACGGTTGGCTGCCCGCCAATTTACTTATGCAATGATACTAGGTACTCTTTCATATGTGTGCAGTTATGCAGATCAGGAACGAGCGAAACGTTAAGCAAATAAATGGTGCTTGCTTAGGATGTTTACAGCCAATTCATATATTTGAAAATGTATCCCTCAACTTTGTTTCGTTTATTTTTTTAATATACATTTTATTAACAAATAAACAGGAACAGTCACATGCAAGCATACATATAAACTATTTACATTGCCAGGAATCCTAAACAAACAAATCATATTCATTAATAATACAACCGGTTCTAAGTAAGTATAATAAGTACAACCAGTTCTGTATGTCAACCCAAAGAATTCTACTATAAATACAGGCAAAAAACAAATGCAAAATGGTCTCCTCCATTCCACAGAAATCACATTTGTAGTCAATATTCAGCTTGAATCTTTCCATAACATGTTTCACAGGATAAATTCTATGTAACATTTTAAATCAAACTTCCTTTACCTTGTTACTGATACAATATTTGTTAGCAATTTTCCATGCTTTTCCCCATTTGTATATTATCATAGATATTTGACCAAAAGAACCTTGCTGAGGGAATTGTATCACAAACAATATTCCTAATCTGTTTATTACTACATTTATCTTTGATGTTAATATTGCCAATTAATATATTTTCATGTAAATCGATGTTACTTACATCAACCACAGAGGAATTTAAAAGAGATACAACCCCGCTTGGAATCGCATCAAAAACAATTGCATATTCTTTCGGGGTTATTGGAATTTTAAACTTATCAAGAAATTCCCCATATGAGAGTAGATATCCATCTATTCTCAAACCATAGACTTATTTTTAAATCGTATATCTTTGTTGTTCCATAGAAAGTATCTGTAAGGGGAAACATTTGGTTTATACGCTAACATCCAAGCTAAAATTGCCTGCTTATGGAATTTGGCCAATTTTACTCTGATTTTATCAATATCAAAATTACATTGAAGCAAAAATTCTAAACCACCAACAGAATCAAATAAATACTTAGGGAAGACATTCCAAATACTGTTCTGGTTCTTAATATACTTCAGAATCCAATTTATTTTAAAAGTATTATTTAGAGTATTGAAATCTAAAACCTCAAGACCTCCTTGTTCTTGGGTATTAGTGAGAAGATCGTTCCGTAGATAGTGAGGCTTGTTCCTCCAAATAAAATGATAAAGAATCTTATCTCAGTCCTTTACAATTTTAGTGGATAATTCAAGTGATAACGAGACATAAACCGATCTGGATAACCCTTCAGCTTTGGACAATAAAACCTGACTGTATCACGAAATATCTCTCAGCAACCAGAAGTTCAATTTCTTCTTTGTTTTCTCAATAATGGGGTTAACATTTAAGTCACTACTTTGTTTTTCATCCTTGCATATAACAATTCCAAGATAAGTAACCTTATCTTGTATTGGGATACCATATATTTCCTGTAAAACACAATCCTTGAGTGGAAATAAGACTGACTTATTGATATTCATTTTCAAACCCGAAACTAAGGAAACGTCTTCAATACAGGAAACTGCTTTAGAAACCTCATTCCTGTCTCTCAAAAATATGGTGGTGTCATCAGCCAGTTGACATAGTTTAAATTCCTTGCCAAGTGCTGAAACACCTTGAAAATTCCCTTTCTTGATATGAAGAGCCATAATTTGAGTAACCAATAAAAATAAAAATTGACTAATTGGGCAGCCCTGCCTAATGCCACGGCCAATATCAAATCTTTGGGATGTCCCATGAGCTAATTTTACAGAGCTAGTACAACCACTATATAAAGTTTGGACTGCTTTCAAAAAAAAGTCACCAAACCCCAAAAAACATATTGCTTTGAAAATATACTCGTTCTACGGTGTCAAAAGCTTTATAAAAATCAACAAACATAAGAAAACTATCATCAAGAATGAGGTCATTATAGTCAATCATATCTAAGATCAACCTGATGTTATTACTAATGTGTCGACCGTGCATAAAAACCGGTTGTTCTTCATCAATTATATGATGCAAGCCTTGTTTCAACCTCTTAGCAAATACAAGGGAAAATAGTTTCCCGTCATTATTCAACAGGCTAATGGGCCTCCAGTTGGGAATCAAAGTAATTACACCTTGCTTTAAGGAAGCCGGTAACTCCCCCTTTTCTATTGATTCTTGGAACATAGTAAGAATGAAAGTAATCAATTTATCATTGAATGCTTTATAAAACTCGCTTATTAAACCGTCATTTCCAGGGGACCTATTGTCCTTAAGACTTTTAGTACAGTCTTTTATCTCAATTTCAGATAACTCATCACCAAAATCCCTGAAATCATTATCTATCTTCTTAGCAATGTTTGCTACATTGTCTAAGAAAAGATCCATATTTGAAGTTGACTTGGCTGATGTATACAGACTGATAAAACTGGGCAACATGCTGAGAGATTTCTTTTGGATTTTCTTTGGGAGTATTATTAATCATTAATTTACATATGGAAGTCTTTTCACCTGCCCTTTTTTCTAAATTAAAGAAATATTTTGTATTTTTCTCTTCATCTTCCAAACGCTCCCCAGGCCTTTTCCTCGTAGATACAGTCTAACTGCATTTGCAATGATGATAGCTCCAGTAACTCCTGATTATTTAGTTCAGTGTTTTTTTGTATAATCAATTATTCCCTTAATGATGTCATATTCTTTCTCTCTCTTGGCACGAGCAATTTCTTTTCCCATTGAAATATCCAAAAGCCTTTATATCAAATTTCATTAGCTCCCAGTAACTTCCAAACGTATTCATAACACAGGCACAATTCCAGTATTTATCAATAATTCCTGCTACTTCCTTCTTAAATACTTCATTATCTAGTAAAGTCTTGTTCATTTTCCAGTAACCTTTACTATCTTTTTTTGTTGACAAACCATGCATATTTATCTTTATTGAGATCCCTTGGTGGTCTGTTAAAATCGATGGTTCAATCGAGACTGTATCAACCTTGTCAGCTATATCTTCAGATATCAGCCAGAAATCAATACGGGATTTGGTACTCCATGTAAACATAATCTTATCTGGGTTCTTATGTCTCCAAATATCTAGAACACCTAACCTTAGACATATATTCCTTATCTCACAAACAGAATTGCTATCCTTAGGAGGCCATCTATCTAGATTATCATGTAATACTGTATTAAAATCTCCACCCCATATTACTTTGGCCAATGGAAATTTAGACATAATTTTATTTATTTACCTCTCAATGTCTCTAAATAAAACAGTTACTTGACTTGTTATTGGAAGCATAAGTATTTACAACAATGAATTGAGTGTGGTTGACATCTACTAATAGTATAATCCATCTGCCTGTATTATCTGCATCATGACTCAATATATGACCCTCAATGTTTTCTTTTAAAATAGCGACACCTGCTGACCGATTAGTACCAAATGAAAACCAAATATCATTCCCCCATTGACTCTTCCAAAACGCATTGTCTGTGGAACAGGCATGAGTTTCTTGAATGAAATAAAAGTCCGCACTCTTACCCTTACAATACAAAAATAAAGATTTTCTTTTCAAAGTATTACGGATTCCCCTGGCATTAATAGAAAAAACAGAAATAGACATTTACTATCACAGTGACTATATGAAGAATATTAAACTTGTATACGTTCACATGAATCGGGTTCTCACAAAAAGAAAAGTTATTACTAGTTGCAAATAAAACAGTCCTTTGCACCACGCTAGTGGTTGACCTAAATTATATATATTTTTTTATATACAATTGCAAATAACATTGTACCATAGACTGGTAAAACGAATAGCTATCAAGCTAACATTAAGTGTCAGTGCCATAAAAAAATGTATATAAAAAAAGCTTGGCTCACACAAACAATGCCTCAAGAAATATAAAGTTTTATCAGATGCAAAGTCCTGCACAACTCACTTAATAAATCCAGCCGTCAACAAGCTACGCGTCAGAGTGAATTTCCCTTCCATTAACAAAAGCCTTGCCTCCTGCAAAGTATGCACTTTTCCCTTCCTTCCTTCCTTCCTTTCTTCCTTCCTCTCTCTCACTCATCGGCCACAGACGATTCCGAGCTTCTTTGTCAAATGCTGTCAGATCCTCAGATTGTTCTTCTTTAGATAGTCATTTTTCTTTGCACTTTTCCACGTCATATCCCTCGCTGTCCTGGAGATGAATCTCATGATCACTGGTCGTGGTGGCTGGTTGTTTTCACCATCTCTCAGCCTACCAGGAAGGACCCCCACTCAGGATGACACATACAAGTGGGAGGTCCTGTAAGTAAATGATTTGCTCCTCACAGATACATTTTCATCCAGTGCAATGGACATTGCTTACTTTCACATTTATAAACATACATTATTGCTCACTATTCCCAAAGATATAATATCACGCATGATATCATTAGATATACTACCAATATTGATTTACATGTCTCTCAGGGGCCTTCATACTGTCTGGAGCAGTTGGCTGACCTGTCTCATGAGGATGGAACAAGAGCAGAGGATGCATGGCAAGCGTAACACATATGGAAGAAAGATTGAAAGACTCATGATGGATGTTGGATCTCAGAAGAATGAGGTATGTATGTTGATAATGTATAGTGGGTACAATTCTATGAGACATGCTACTGAGGAAGCTGGTAGAAGCAGAGATTGATGGGGTGGCAGTGGCCACACAGTTGACAGCTCTGAATGAGGCTATGGGTGGCGTGAAAAAGGTGAGCTGCACTCTCTGAGAACTCTTCAGGGAGTGCCATGAACAAGAGGTACTCTCCTCAATACATGGAGATTGAGAAGGACAGTGTCTTTGAAGGAAAATTGAAAATGACAATAAGAATAGTCTAATATTTTGATTGGAAGAACAAAAATGTTTTAATATTGGATATAGATTGTAGATCTTTTTAACTGTTTGCATAATTTCCAATCCCTTATTTTAAATGTTTTTAAATGTATATCGACATTGCTCTAAAAATAAATGCTTTACCCAAGAGTATAATGATATTTTCCATTGACTAATGGTGGTTTTTCAGATCCCATAACAATGCAGTTTGCAGGTCCATCTGAACTCTGATATTATGACATAACAACCATTCCTGGACCTGACTCCAAAAGCGAGCCACCGATGGACAGTACCAGAAAATATGTTCTATTGATTCTGTTTCCTCGTGGCAGAGTCTGCACAAGGCTGACTGTTCAATGCCCCATATATTGAGCATTCTTTAAAAAAAATATATATATTAAAGGACATCAAAGCAGAGGCCTACTGGAGAGACTGGCGGACAAAGAAGCAGAAAAAGTGGTGTGTATCCATCAGTGAATTTTCCTTTCACTCTGTGTGGTGCATATCCATTGTCAGAGATGACATTTCAAATGTTATTTCAGCTTTTCTGGCTTTCAGCATCTTGCTGCAAAACTCAACAACAAAGCGAAGGAAGCCACCCAGCTTGCAAATGCATTTGGATTCTGAAAAGGTACATCATGGTCTCTAGTTCTATAGATTCTCACCCGTTTGCATTTGATGCAGAGAGAGATCATGATAAAGTTATTTTACTTAGCTTACCAGTTGCTCACAGATAGCAGCTTATCTTTACTAATCATTCCATATCCTCCATACAGGACAATGTGAAGAACCCTGGGGAGCTTTCTAAAGTTCTGGAGTCAACCCGCAGCCGGCTTATGGTTCAGTTACGCAGCAAAGAGACTGAAAATGACCACCTGGTCGCCCGGAGTAAAGTGGGTATCAAGGTTTACCGGCCACAGAATTGATAGAGTATGTAGAGTATACTATTGTTTTATCCTTGGGGTCGATCTATATTTCATTGCAACTCAGATAAACACCTAATAATTCAATACCACCTTAAAGTACTCCGGAACATCTGACCACAACAATTAATTGTCTCTCTCCATTCCTTCCCTGTGTAGAACAGGAGATGGAGAAGACCCAAGAGCAGCTGCAGGAGGAGATACAGGCCCTGCTGGAGCAGCAGGAGGAGATACAGGCCCTACTGGAGCAGCAGGAAGAGATACAGGCCCTGCCCTGCTGGAGCAGCAGGAGGAGATACAGGCCCTGCTGGAGCAGCAGTAGGAGATACAGGCCCTGCTGGAGCAGCAGTAGGAGATACAGGCCCTGCTGGAGCAGCAGGAGGAGATACAGGCCCTGCTGGAGCAGCAGGAGGAGATACAGGCCCTGTTGGAGCAGCAGGAGGAGATACAGGCCCTGCTGGAGCAGCAGGAGGAGATACAGGCCCTGCTGGAGCAGCAGGAGGAGATACAGGCCCTGCTGGAGCAGCAGGAGGAGATACAGGCCCTGCTGGAGCAGCAGGAGGAGATACAGGCCCTGCTGGAGCAGCAGAAGGAGATACAGGCCCTGTTGGACCAGCTGGAGGAGCTGAAGCAGCAGAGTGAAGAGGACAAAGAGAGTCTGAAGCATACAGAGGCAGAGCACAGTGAGGATTCAACCAGACAGCTCTCTGCAAAGCTGCTGGAGAAGGTCTGACACTCACAGGTCCTCAGGCTGCTCTCACGGGTTGACATGTGGTGTTTGGATGGCAACAAGGTGGTTGGGTGTGATCCTTTGAATTATATTATATGGGAGGAACACATGTAGATACATTACCAAGCGGTCCAAGTGGCACACTGCCCTATGTATTTGTGTGCCATCATTCAGGTGACTAAGTTGGCAGAGGCCCTATAATGCTGCATGCTATCCAGTCTGTAGCATAGATTTTGAATTGATATGTGACAATTGAGCCAGAGGACTACTGGCACAGTTGCGATTCGCCATCCCATAGAGTCAGAGGACTACTGCTTAAAGCTGGAGATCTCTGAGATGAATCACAGCACCCAGAAACTGCTTGAGGAGCGGGCCCGGGAGTGCAGCATCCTCTCCAAGCAGCTGGAGCAGGCCCTCGAGGTCAGACAGAGACAGGTCTGTCTTACTACTGAACATCACTTAAATACTTCTGCAGTCTTTCAGTTTATGTTTCAGTCTCAAGATTTAATTTTTGTTTCTAAGTGTCAACTTAATAATTTTGGTTGGACTTCTTCAACTTTTAGGCGGATCAGAGCCTACAGCGGGCTTTATTCAAAGAGGTCCAGCTGGGACTCAGTAGGACAGAGCTGTCAGTTACGCAGAAGCAAGAGGATGTGAGAGAGACATTTTAACCCAAAGACCTGGTTTTCTAGAGAGTTATCTATATGTGTTATACATTATACATCCAATATCTAGTCAAATATTTGTACTGTACTGTTTAACAAAACAATTTTTAAAAAAGCTTAAAATTAAAATGGACAGTCTGGTGTGTTTCACTCATTCACAAACAAACTCAGAAAATGAAGGAAAAAATCGAGTTACTTAGTTTTTACACCCAGTATTTAGATGAACATGGTTCACAATATGTTACGATTTTACCCATTATGATGGCAAAGTAGCTTTGAGGATAAACAACCTTGACTCGGAACCATAGATATATCACAGCCGGAAATGGACCACGTCGGAGTTTGACTTTCAGTGGCACTTATACCGCAATCAGCAGCTAGCTAAAGTTAGCCTAATAATCACCCGTCTCTCAAAGTGTTTGTCGTGTGTTTATTTACACGCCAAAATGCCTGCTGAAAGTTTACGATGGGATACATTGGAGGCCTTGAAAAACTCACCAAAGGGAAGACTGAAATACAACCCAGACTGGCTCGAAAAGGGAGAGGTAATGAACGTCACCGTTAGCATGCTACCTTACGGCTTCACAGATATAACGTTACCTCAAAGTTGTTTCGCATGTTGTGCATTCGCTAACTGACAAAAACGAAGTTACACCATCACCTATCTAATTATTAGCCTGCTACCTAGCTGGACCATGGTATGTCTACGATTTCAGTATTCTAGCCAACATTGAACACATTTTAAATAAGCATTTCATTGGAGGCTATATCACATATCTAATAACGTTACTGGTATGATCCTTTCTCGTCCCCTGCAGGATATTTTGTCAGGTTGTAATGAAGCTCCTAGCTTGTCCCCACTCTCTGGGCTCATCTTGAAGAGGCTTAACATGAGCCCTCGAACGCTTCAGAAGACCTGCTCTTTGGGCTCTGCTTCCCGTGACCCAAGCCCAGGCCTGTCTGAGGAGGCCCCAGTCCCCTCAACCAGCCCCTTCCATTCAGCCAATGCTCAGCCCACTCCCCTCTCTTCTCCACTACTGGTCCCCAGGTTGAAGACCGACAAAGAGCAGGCAAGTCTCTCCCCCACTCTGTTTATACCATATTGTAACTCCCTCTGCACCCAATGTTTTTTTTTTTACATTCGTATGAACCCATCACATTTGTATCGATCAGCAGATTGTTGGTGATGAGGACAGTGCCCCAGATGCCAGTGACGATCTCAGTCCAGTCACCAACCCCATTCCTCCCCCCACCATCTCCCTGCTGTCTCCCAGGGCAACTCAAATGGAAGGATGTATACGCATTTGTGAGGAGAAACATCGTGCCAAAGCCAAGGTTGCAAAAGCTTTTTTTCTTTTTTTTCTTGTTCATGCATCAACGTCATAATAATATATTGACTGCATTAACATCAATTACCGTAACCAAACAAACATTGTAGATTAGAATGGTAAATGTGATACTGGTGTGCCATCCCCGCGACCTCCGCAATGGATTAGTCCACTCAGACAGACGTGCATCAGACAGGTGTCTCGTGTACCATAACAACAAAATATATACAGTACCAGTCAAAAGTTTGGACACACCTCCTCGTTCCAGGATTTTTCTTTATTTTGACTATTTTCTACATTGTAGAATAATATAGTGAAGGCATCAAAACTATGAAATAACACATATGGAATCATGTAGTAACCAAAAAATTGTTAAACAAATCAAAATTGATTTTAGATTATTCTAAGTAGCCACCCTTTGCCTTGATGACAGATTTGCACACTCTTGGCATTCTCTCAACCAGCTTCATGAGGTAGTCACCTGGAATGCATTTCAGTTAACAAGTGTGCCTTGTTAAAAGTTTATTTGTGGATTTCCTTTCCTTCTTTAATGCTTTTGAGCCAATCAGTTGTGTTGTGACAAGGTAGGGGTGGTATACAGAAGATAGCCCTATTTGGTAAAAGACCAAGTCCATATTATGGCAAGAACAGGACAAATAAGCAAAGAGAAATAACAGTCCATCATTACTTTAAGACATGAAGGTCAGTCAATCTCGAAAATTTCATGAACTTTGAAAGTTTCTTCAAGTGCAGTTGCAAAAACCATCAAGCACTATGATGAAACTGGCTCTCATGAGGACCTCCACAAGAAAGGAAGACCCGGAGTTACCTCTGCTGTTCATTAGAGTTACCAGCCTCAGAAATTGCAGCCCAAAAAAGTGCTTCACAGAGTACCAGACACTTCTCAAGATCAACTGTTTAGAGGAGACTGTGTGAATCAGGCCTTCATGGTCAAATTGCTGCAAAGAAATCACTACTAAAGGGAACCAATAAGAAGAAGAGACTTGCTTGGGCCAAGAAACATGAGCAATATCCTTTGGTCTGATGAGTCCAAATTTGAGATTTCTGGTTCCAACCGCTGTGTCTTTGTGAGACTCAGAGTAGGTGAATGGATAATCTCTGCATGTGTGGTTCCCACCGTGAAGCATGGAGGAGGTGGTGTGGGGGTGCTTTGCTGGTGACACTGTCAGTGATTTTATTTAGAATTCAAGGCATACTTAACCAGCATGGCTACCACAGCATTCAGCAGCGATACGCCATCCCATCTGGTTTGCGCTTAGTGGGACTATAATTTGTTTTTCAACAGGACAATGACCCCAAACACAGCCCTTACACAGCCTAGAGGTATTTGACCAAGAAGGAGATTGATGGTGCTGTATCGGATGACCTGGCCTGCACAATCACCCGACCTCAACCCTATTGAGATGAGTTGGACCGCAGAGTAAAGGAAAAGCAGCCAACAATTGCTCAGCGTATGTGGGAACTCCTTCAAGACTGTTGAAGAAGCATTCCAGGTGAAGCTGGTTGAGAGAATGCCAAGAGTGTGCAAAGCTGTCATCAAGGCAAAGGGTGGCTACTTTAAAGAGTTCCCACATGTTTAACACTTTTTTGGGTTAGTACATGATTCCATATGTGTTATTTCATAGTTTTGAAGTGTTCACTATTATTCTACAATGTAGAAAATAGTAAAAATAAAGAAAAGCCCTTGAATGAGTAGGTGTGTCCAAACCTTTGACTGGTACTCTATATGTGAGAACCATGGCATTATGTTAAGATAGCATTTCATACCTAATCTAGACCCTTGAATGTCCTGGTGCAGATGGAGCTGAGTCTGAGGCAGGAGCGGCAGGAGAAGCTGGTGGCCTCCGTTGCGAGCCGTGAGTCGGAGCAGCTCAAACGCTTTGAGGAGTTGATGGAGCTGAAGCAGAGGCAGGAGTACCAGAGTATGAGGGACATGATGGACAGAGAGTACGCCCTGCTTGTTTTTATCTCTAAAGCATAATCGTTTCCTTTTCACCCAAAATATGTTAAATGTCAATCTTCATTTGCTGCTTGTCTTTCACTTGTTTAAAAGAACACAAGAAAGCATTGGACGCCAAGAAAAGTTGAAAGAGGAGCACAAAAACAGAATAAAGGTATTGAAAGTTTAGCCACTGGAACTTCAGATTGCAAAATGCAAAACAGTTGTATTCAGATACAGGTTGAAAAACCTCCTCCACCCCTCACAGATCCTGAACCTGCGCCTGCGGGAGGCGGAGCAACAGCGTTTGCGGGAGGTGGAATTTGAGAGGCAGAGACAGGTGGAGGGTAGGGAGCGACTGCGTGCTCTCAACGCCATCCAGGAAGAGATACTTCAACTCAATCAGCTCCTGGAGCCGGCCGCACCCACCCAGTCAGGCCCCTCGCCTGATCTCACATCCTATAGCACCCGTGCCAACCAGCTATGCTCACAGGTGTCAGAGGTGGTGCGCACGACAGCGGAGGTCAGTGTGATTCTCTTTATCCCTCATCTATGGTTGTATGTGTCTTTTTCGAAGTAGACCCATGCTATGGGGGAGCGGGGAATAACGTCTATTGTTTTCATCCTGTTTATGTCCTTGCTCTGGTCAATATGAGTAAGTGGTTGTGATTGTCGTTGTGTAGGGGGAGTTCCCCAGTGTGGAGGACATGACAGTGGCAGAGCGGGCACTGCATGAGATGAGGTCACTGATCCGGGTGATGCAGGAGGCGGCTGCCCAGGCCCAGGAGAAGAGGAAGAAAGAGCAGGAGGAGGAAGAGGAGCGCAGGAAGATGGCAATGCTGCAGGCCCAGCAGGAAGAGCAGAAGAAGAGTGCAGCTCTGTCAGCCAAAGAGAAGGCACGGAAAAAGGGTAAGGAGAGGGAGGATAAATGGATGGATAAAAGGAATGTCTTTGTTTGGTTACATAGGGTATGTACGAATGAGTGAAATGTGACCAAGGGGTTTATAAAGCACTCTGTTCTTTCCAAAGGTCTGCAGACTAAAGCTGAGCAGAGCACTCTGAAGTGGTACCAGGAGCTGCAGGACTCCGCTAACCAGTGTGCACAGTCTTTTGAAGGCTTGAACAACACTAAGGATATCCAGGTTGGTTGAAACTGTGCATGGGTGAGAAATGAACTGTGCCATTATAGGAAAATGCAGTTCCCACGTTATGATACACCTTCACATTAAAAGCTCAAATACAAATGAACGGCAACATGACCTTTTTGTTCCTATTACCTTTTACATTTTGTTTTTCAGACAAAGAAACTAAGAATGGAGCTTCAGAAGGCGGCCACAATCCCTGTCAGCCAGATCTCCAGTATCTCAGGTGCGTCTGGGTTATGGAGAGGGCTCAGAGGCTTATAATGACACACATTATATCTATGGTAAAGTGAAAGAAGGTAAAACATTGCTATAATAACTGTGAGATTGAAATTGTCTGCGCCATGTTTGTCAAATTCCCAGGTTCCAAGCTCAGGGAGATATTTGACAAGATTGACAATCTGTTGTCTGGGAGATCAGTGGTATCCGGAGGGAAGTCTGTCTCCACCTCCCAGCATCCCAATGGCCTGGACTTTGTCAGCTACAAACTGGCCGAGAAGTTTGTGGTGAGTTCACATGACCTTGGCTTGAACTGCTGGAGACTCAGGACTATTGGTCTGTATTGTCTCTCTACAATTCTATACGTCTTCCATACATTGCCAAATTTTTCTGTTACATTTTCTATGTGTTTCTCTAGAAACAAGGAGAGGAGGAGGTGGCGTCCCACCACGAGGCAGCCTTCCCCATCGCTGTGGTGGCCTCCGGGGTGTGGGAGCTTCACCCCAAAGTCGGAGACCTCATCCTCGCCCACCTTCATAAGAAATGCCCCTACGCCGTGCCCCACTACCCACCTATGAAGGATGGCACATCTGTAGAGGAATATCAGAAGTCAGTGAGGCATCACACTGTTTTGCAATGCATCTGGAATGAACTGTAATGAAACAAATTTATGTAATTCCATGACCTTGGGTTGAAAACACCTATGCTACATTTCAAGTGCGTTGCTTCCACCATTTAAGCAAGTGAGGTTAGTTGCTCTGGCTGAAGTGTTGTTCTGTGTCCCACCAGAATCTTAGGCTACCGTGTGGAAGATGGAGGGGTGGAGGCTCAGGACAGCTTTTTGAAGAGGATGTCAGGAATGATCCGCCTCTATGCTGCTATCATACAGCTCAGATGGCCTTATGGCTCCAAGCAGGGGGTATTGACAATCCTACATTGTTTACATAATGAATGCTAATATCACTGTGTCAAAACACTTCATAATGTTATTACACTGACCTTTATTATTATCATTATGTGTCCACCCCTCCAGCCTGACCCACATGGGCTGAACAACGGCTGGCGCTGGCTAGCTCAGATGCTTAACATGGAGCCCCTGGCAGACGTCACGGCAACACTCCTTTTTGACTTCCTAGAGGTGATGAGTCATGTCTCTGACACCTGTCTCCAAAGACGGTCTCTGGACTAGACATTTTATGCAGGTCACTGATGTCCCCTGTTCTCGGTCTTCCTTTAGGTCTGTGGCAACGCCCTGATGAAGCAGTATCAGGTTCAGTTTTGGAAGCTCATTCTGCTCATCCAAGAGGAATACTTGCTAAGGTACAATCACCACTCTTAGCAGTTCAGTTTTACATCAGAACAAAATAGTCTGCTGTAACTTTGTGGTACACTCTACCTTGGACACTCTTTCAATGCTCAGACTTCATGTTGTCATTTGTCCTCTTAGGATTGAAGCTGTCACCAGCCAAGGCCAGGCAGGCTCAGTCACGAGGCTCAAGCAGTTCCTGGAGGTGAGTGAGCTGCAGGGCCAAGCTGCACAGCCCAGTATAGCACAGTATTATTTGAATCGTTTTTTAACTGACACTGATGCACTGTCTTTAAAACCTACTGAACTCTTAAAATTGGTCAAAAATGATCCTGTGTTTTCTTTTTTTGTCTCCCTATTAGAGTTCATTAAGAAGCAGGCAGATCCCTCCACCCAAAGGCCAGCTGAGCTCCCACTTCTGGAGATCCTGAGTGGGGGACGGAAGGATGGGAAAGAAGGTTTTGGACATGAAACATGATGCATCATTTGGATTCAAGGCTGCATCACCTCACTCTACAACCCATAGAATGCACTAGGTAGAGAAGATCTGTCTTGATGTGGAAGTTATGTTTGCAATGATGCACTATATCCTGATCAATTTGCTTAATAGTATGTATAGTTGGCTAAAACCAAATTATAACTGGCTTGTATCGTGACTGCAACATGAACCATTTTATCCAATCTTCGTGCTAATCCTACTGCATAGTCATAGCCATTGTTCTTTTTGTTCTTGTTGAGAACATTATACCATTAAGGTAGTTATGTAGCTTCTTGCTGTACAGTTCAAGGCTTTTTTCCCATTCACTGCAATGTGATTATTTTGGTTCACCAAATTCATATGGTATTACTTATTTTAACCTATGAGGGATTTCTTGTCTCTTTTTTGTTTTTTATTTGTATTTATTTTTTGTTGACTGCTTTTAGATCTGAGTACTCAATCATGACATCCCCTATTCAAGTCATATTGTCAGTGTGGTCATTATGGAATGGAATCCACCAACATATGTTTATATTTTGTACATTGACATGTAATTAGCTGTTTTTATATAGTGCGAGGATTTAAGGTTTGCATTTCCCACTCTGTTGGTGCTGAGCTTGTACCAAACTGTTGTAAGGCTGCGTTCACAGGCAGCCCAATATTGGTATTTTGACCAATCAGATCTTTTTCAGAGCTGATCTGATTGGTCAAAAGACCAATTAGTGAAAAAGTTAATTGGGCTGTCTGTCTTAAGAGTGAAATGAATAATACAGGTGTAACTTGTAAAATATTAATCTCTCCCTGGAAAATGAATGTAATACTTCCTGTGGTGCGAAATAAAGACGTACGGTGTTCCTGAATTAACTTGATACATTGTTTACTTATTCAACCTTTTTACATGTATATGTAATTTTCAACCAGTTTGGTAGCTCCCAAATTATTATACCCATTTCACTTTGCACACTAACACCCAGCTATGTCCTGTATAATTGAGAATATATTTTCTGCTCAGAATTCAATCTGGCTATGACTGGAACCCTCGAACAACCATCTGAGGTAGAATAAACAGTCAGGAAGTTAACAGGTTAAAAAGAAAATCCTGAAACAGGTAGCCATAAGATTTGTAATGCTTTGATGTAAAGTATACACAGTGTGAATTTCCTACTTTGAGAACTTATGGAAGATCAAACCTAGAGGGAAAAGTATATTGACTCAGATGTAACGTTAACTATTCAAACAGTCATGTCAGCTTGTTAAATGATTTAATCCTTTGAATAAATCAAAACTAAAACGTGGAGAAAAATTGTTACCCAAAATGCTAAGACTGTGGAGGTAATGTTTTGCATTCAGATGCAATGTAAATGTAAAGCTGCCAATTTGGTTTTACCCATGTCATACACATTGTTCAAGTCTTCAGCTTTGACACTGGGGGACACCAGGTAGACAGAAACCCACAGTAAACAAATATCTAAACAGCTAATTGCTGCCAGTGTATTAAAGCAAATCATTGGGTGCATTTTCACAGATAATATATCATGGTTGGAAGTAGATTTCTGTGAATTGCAGCAGGTGGAAAAGGTCCTTAGGACAAAATGTTATTGCATTTTTCCGCCTATCATGCCGTCTTTACTTAACGCAATCACTTTTCCCCATCTCATGACATTATAGATTTAGTCTGAGGGCTGGAAGTGCTATTGAATTCAAGTCTCCTAGCACTGGGCAATGTTTTGAGCAGGATCAGTTGTGGTCCTCAATGCTTTGTGTAGCTTTCTCCATGCGTCTGTAGCAGCTCTGCACCTTGGTGTTCTCCATCAGGTCATTCCAGGCCTCAAGACCCTCCATCACTCTCAAGATCCCATACACTACCTGCAGAGAGGAGAGTCAAAGACAAATCAGCAAAACACACTTTGGCTATTGTAAACAAATAGTCTAATCAGGAAATCTGCATCTGAGACAAAGTAGACAATACAAGTTTTAGAAGTCTAAGATAATACTTCACATGACAGATGTGATGCTCTTACCAGGTCAGCCAGATTGGGCTGGTCTCCACACATGAACAACTTCTTGCCAATGGCCGCCACCCACTCATTGACTGCCTTGTACAGATCCTGTCTCACGTCATCCTGCAAGTTGTGTCTGCAGGACAGAGGCATCCAATTTAAACAGAGCTCATCACTAAGCATTATTGGCTCGTTATAAAGCAGACAATTACACAATATTTTGTCACCCACCTACTTTTCAGTCTTTTTGAGATGACAAACATGGCTGCTGCTCCAACATACTTTGCAAAGAAGCCTTCATAAGTGCCAAACTTGCCCTCATGGACAATATAGTCAAAAGATGCCAGGACCTCTCCAGTGGTCCGGTACACGTTGGGCGAGATCAGGTGAACCAGCCAATCATCTGCCCACGTACGCCATTTTATCTCCTCTCTAAAGCAGATGGACGGTGAAGAGAAAGGGACATTTAAGCCTAGCTGACGCTTGACAGACTCTATAAAGAGTAGTGATGCACAGTATGTCTTTAGAGAGGTTTGGACAGATACATTAATTTTCATTAGTAATCCATGCACTGAGAATTTTGTCGTTATGGGCAGCAGTAATTTTGCCTCCAATGTGTTCACCTACTTTCTGGAGTCTTTCTCTGGGTACATCTTCTGACCTTCAGCTTCATTCACCATTACCTAGTACTTGTTGTTGAACTCCTTCCCCTTCTCATTGACGGCTTTCATCTCTGGGTAACAGCGCAGAATCTCTGAGATGGTTTTATCTCTGGAGGAAGAGAGAGAATTCAGAATGCTTAGTTATAATGATCAAGAAGGACCACTTTATGTAAAAAAACAACAACAACTAGAACACCTCTCGGGAGGTAGCTACTTACTTGCTCACCAACTGTGTCTTCAAAGCGCTGATTATTACTGAGGAATCGTTCAGTTGCTGATAGGTCAAGAGCACAGAAGGAGAGTGATCACATGACAAGTTTTCCATCATCCCATACACACCTGTAACTAATACCAAGCCTAGCCAGCAGATCCAACCCACTTGCTTACAGGTGCACTAGGGTCGGACAGGCTTCCTGTGTAGATTAAAGACACTATAGAGCCGGTGTGAGATATGTACTCCAAATTGTCCCATTATCCCCACTGTTACACAGAAGATTGAGAAACTGCTAAAAAAACTAACAGTCGTTCAATCTTCTCTTTGTAACAGTTAGGATAATGGGACTATACGGAGAACGCATTTCTTATCCCTGGACTGAGGTACGTTTTCCGAGCCATACAGTTGAAGTTGGAAGTTTACATACACTTAAGTTTGAGTCATTAAAATGTGTTTTCAACCACTCCACAAATTTCTTGTTAACAAACTATAGTTTTGGCAAGTCGGTCAGGACATCTACTCTACGCAAGTAATTTTATTTCAGACAGATTAATTTCACTTATAATTCACTGTATCAGAATTCCAGTGGGTCAGAAGTTTACATACACTAAGTGCCTTTAAACAGCTTGGAAAATTCCAGAAAATTATAGGCTAATTGACATCATTTGAGTCAATTGGAGGTGTGGACGTATTTCAAGGCCTACTTTCAAACTCAGTGCCTCTTTGCTTGACATCATGGGAAAATCAAAAGAAATCAGCCAAGACCTCAGAAAAAACGCAATCACTTTTCCCCATCTCATGACATTATAGATTTAGTCTGAGGGCTGGAAGTGCTATTGAATTCAAGTCTCCTAGCGCTGGGCAATGTTTTGAGCAGGATCAGTTGTGGTCCTCAATGCTTTGTGTAGCTTTCTCCAAAAGTTGTAGTCTGGTTCATCCTTGGGAGCAATTTCCAAACACCTGAAGGTACCACGTTCATCTGTTCAAACAATAGTATTCAAGTATAAACACCATGGGACCACGCAGCCGTCATACCGCTCAGGAAGGAGACGCGTTCTGTCTCCTAGAGATTAACGTACTTTGGTGCGAAAAGTGCAAATCAATTGCAAAACAACAGCAAAGGACCATGTGAATATGCTGGAGGAAACAGGTACAAAAGTATCTATATCCACATAACCTGAAAGACCGCTCAGCAAGGAAGAAGCCCCTGCGCCAAAACAGTCATAAAAAAGCCAGACTACGGTTTGCAACTGCACATGGGGACAAAGATCGTACTTTTTGGAGAAATGTCTTCTGGACTGATGAAACAAAAATAGAACTGTTTGGCCATAATGACCATCGTTATGTTTGGAGGAAAAAGGGGGAGGCTTGCAAGCCAAAGAACACCATCCCAACCGTGAAGCACGGGGGTGGCAGCATCATGTTGTGGGGGTGCTTTGCTGCAGGAGGGTCTGGCGCACTTCACAAAATAGATGGCATCACGAGGACAGAAAATTATGTGGATATATTGAAGCAACATCTCAAGACATCAGTCAGGAAGTTAAAGCTTGGTCGCAAATGGGTCTTCCAAATGGACAATGACCCCAAGCATACTTCCAAAGTTGTGGCAAAATGGCTTAAGAACAACAAAGCCAAAATATTGGAGTGGCCATCACAAAGCCCTTACCTCAATCCAACAGCAAATTTGTGGGCAGAACTGATAAAGCTTGTGCGAGCAAGGAGGCCTACAAACCTGACTCAGTTACTCCAGCTCTGTCAGGAGGAATGGGCCAAAATTCACCCAACTTATTGTGGGAAGGATGTGGAAGGCTACCCGAAAACTTTGACCCATGTTAAACAATTTAAAGGCAATGCCACCAAATACTAATTGAGTGTATGTAAACTTCTGACCCACTGGGAATGTGATGAAAGAAATAAAAGCTGACATAAATCATTCTCTCTACTATTATTCTGACATTTCAAATTCTTAAAATAAAGTGGTGATCCTAACTGACCTAAGACAGGGATTTTTTACAAGGATAAAATGTCAGGAATTGTGAAAAACTGAGTTTAAATGTATTTGGCTAAGGTGTATGTAAACTTCCGACTTCAACTGTATATATACAGGAAGCCTGTCTGACCCTAGTGCAGCTGTAAATAAGCAAGTTGGATCTGCTAGTTAATACCAAGCCATGCAGAGTGACTCTGTCCCCCCATACCACATCATCGTTCACCATTAGGATTGGCATTTTTCTGTAAGTTGACCACTTGATTTCCTTCCTCATGACGGGGTTGACCTCCACAATCTCATATGGAAGCCGATGGTAGTCCAGAAAAGCTTGCACTTTACTGCAGAACGGGCAGGTCTTATACTGGTACAGGGTCAACTTCAGGCCACCATCAGAATAAGCCTGTGGAAGACATAGAAAAAGTCAATTTTATTAACTGCAAATACAACGAAAAGGGCAAAATTTGGTTGAACGTGGATGTAACATTGTGCAAACTACATGACAAAAACACACCAGCCAGTAGTCCCAAATGTGGCGATGCGTTCCATTGTGTACAGGTCTGATTTTAGGCAAACCAGACAGGTTGTCAGCTGACAAAATCCACCTGACATGCTTTGCTTCAGGTAGACTATATGGAAATCAATGGAAATACATTTCATAGCTGATATTATTGCCCATTACCATGGCTTCTTCTTCTTCTTCTTCTTCTTCTTCTTCTTCTTCTTCTTCTTCTTCAGCAAGGTGATGTTGGACAGATAACTGTATTGTTTGATACAAGCCAAGTCCCCCTCCAAGCAGGAACGCACACCCCAGGACACGGCCACCGCGCAGAGGGGTGAAGGGCAGTTTGGATCGGAATCCTAAACCGCCCGTTCCGTATGCCCTGCTTGATCTATGCAGCGAGACCATTGGAACCAGAGAGGCAATATTCCCAGCAAGACATGCTGGAGACTCCAAAATGTGCCAGCCGATCTTACCGACAGTTCTCGCACAGGAAGCTGCCATCTTGATTTTACATAAATTCCCACAATGCTGTGCGTAGGGACTTGTTCAAGAACATAGCATGACTGGATCCACGCTGCACTTTCGCTTTGCTATGTTGGCGGGGTGTTCAAGAGCATCAAGGTTTTTAGAACCTTGAGGTCGGGCATTCTGTAAAAAAAAATGTCTGCGTCTGGCTGCTACCTAAGAGCCGGACAGAAGGCAGTAATGAAATATTTGACATAGGTAGGCCAGTTGTTCTTTTTTGCGAGTCTCAGTGCACAACTGTAAATTATTTGCTCAAAAAGTTTATTTTGAGCATAAGTGGACAGAATAAGTCACTGCGTGATGCTGCTATGTACACCAAAGCAAAAGGAGGGAGGGGGTAAATTAACAATTGCAAATAAAGAAATCGCATGAAATTGTTCAACTCAGAGCAATGCGCATTGCATGCTTGCCATCGAAGTGAGTGTTGCAACCGAAGACAGAAGATTTGTAAGCGTTACGGGCTTCAGCACTCGGCGGTCTCGTTCTCTGATCTAGTGTGGCCTACAACTTTGTGGCTGAGCTGTTGTTGCTCCAACCATGTTTCCACTTCACAGTAACATCACTTACAGTTGACCGGGGCAGTTCTACCAGGGCAGAAATTTGACGAATTGACTTGTTGGAAAGGTGGCATCCTATGACGGTGCCACGTTGAAAGTAACTGAGCTCTTCAGTATGGGCCTGTCAGCAACGGTTGTGGCTGAAATAACTGAATACACTAATTTGAAGGGGTGTCCATATACTTTTGTATATATAGTGTATGTTTGGATACATACAATATATATGCATATATGGGCATACACAATGCATTCGGAAAGTATTCAGACACCATTCCCTTTTTCCAAATTGTGTTATATTACAGCCTTATTCTAAAGTTGATTACATTTATTTCCCTCATCAATCTACGCACAATACCCCATAATGACAAAGCGAAAAAAAGAAAGAAAAAAAAATACCTTATTTACATAAGTATTCAGACCCTTTGCTATGAGACTTGAAATGTAGCTCAGGTGCATCCTGTTTCCATTGATAATTCTTCAGATTTTTCTACAAGTTCTTCTTCTGCAACCAGGCTGCCAAGTCATGCAGGGTGAACGTCTGGTCTGTGCCAGTCCTGAGGATGCTGCGATCGAAGCAGTACTCAACGAATTCATCCCGGTTGCTCTGTGGCATCTTGCTCAAGAGCCGGTTGATGTGGGATCCACATCTGAGGTCAAAGCCGTTCTGCTACTCAAGGGTCCTGAGCATGCCTACCAGTGAGTGGATAGACAGGGCAAAGGTGTCGAAGGCTTCTGCATCTCCAAACCTGATGGCTGGGGAGTTTAGGATGGTGGCTAGCTCACACTGGATGAGTGGCGGGGCTGACCGTACTTGTCCTGCAGGGCTTGTAAGGCAGCAGTGTAAGGTCTCAGGTCGTGCATGTAGGCCTTAGCGAGCTGGACTGCACTCTGTAGTTTCAGGTGGGCCAGGAGCACTTGATACTTATACCGCTCATTTAGGTGTCTGTGACTGCTCATCAGGTCATCTAGGGCCGATTGGATGCAGTCTATCACAGTGCCATCCGTTTTGTTACCAAAGCCCCATATACCACCCACCACTGCGACCTGTACGTTCTCGTAGGCTGGCCTTCGCTTTACACTCGTCGCCATATCCACTGGCTCCAGGTCATCTACAAGTCCCTGCTAGGTACAGTCCCGCCTTATCTCAGCTCGCTGGTCACCTTAGCAGCACCAACCCGTAGCACGCGCTCCAGCAGGTATATCTCACTGGTCACCCCCAAAGACAATTCCTCCTTTGGACGACTTTCCTTCCAGTTCTCTGCTGCCAATGACTGGAATGAACTACAAAAATCCCTGAAATCTGAGACACTTATCTCCCTCACCAGATTTAAGCACCAGCTGTCAGAGCAGCTCCCAGACCACTGTACCTGTTTATAGCCCATCTGTAAATAGCCCAACCAACTACCTCATCCCCTACCGTATTTATTTATTTATCCTGTTCCTTTGCACCACAGTTTTTTCTACATTGCACATTCATCTACTGCACATTTACCATTCCAGTGTTAAATTGCTATATTGTAATTACTTTGCCACCATGGCCTATTTATTGTCTTACCTTCCTTATCCTACCTCATTTGCACTCTTTGTGTATAGATTAGTTTTTTTCTACTGTATTGACTGTGTGTTTAATTTACTCCATGTGTAACTCTGTGTTGTTGTATGTGTCAAACTGCTTTGCTTTATCTTGGCCAGGTCGCAGTTGTAAATGAGAACTTGTTCTCAACTTGCCTACCTGGTTAAATAAAGGTGAAATAGAAATAAAATAAATAAAAAATCTTGAGGAGGGCAAAGTCACTCTCTCTATCGCTCTCAAAGTAGGGCAACGACTGCTTCGGCATGCCGTATGATGAGGCAATCAGCTGATCCGTGCCAGGTGGCGGAGCAGGCTCCGGGTAGGGTGCCATCTGTCCCGGGGCAGGATATGGTGCTGCTGGATTGGGATAGGGCAATGATGGAAAGACCTGTGTGTTGTCCTTGTTAATGCAGACAGAGAAGAGCTCCAACTTCTTAATCATAGCCTCAATATTGTCCCGCACATTGAATATAGTTGCAGAGAGTCCCTGTAATCCTAGATCATTCAGGCGAGAAAAAACATCACCCAGAAAGGCCAATTGTGTGAGAAACTCGTCATCGTGCAAGCGGTCAGACAAGTGAAAATTATGGTCAGTAAAGAATACTTCAATACTTTGCCCCTTGATAACCAGCACACTTCTGTATGATGTAAAAGTGTTACATGGTCGCTGCCCATATCATTGCATAATGCAGAAAATACACAAGAGTTTAGGGCCCTTGCTTTAACAAAGTTAACCATTTTCATTGTAGTGCCCAAAACGTCTTTCAAGCTATCAGGCATTCCCTTGGCAGCAAGAGCCTCTCGGTGGATGCTGCAGTGTACCCAAGTGGCGTCGGGAGTAACTACTTACCACTCCACTCTATCTCTCTGTCATAGCTTTTGCGCCATCAGTACAGATACCAACACATCTTGACCACCAAAGTCCATTTGATGTCACAAAGCTGTCCAGTACTTTAAAAATATATCCTCTCCTGTTGTCTTGGTTTCCAGTGGTTTGCAGAAGAGGATGTCTTCCTTAATTGACCCCCCACCATAAACATAATGGACATATACCAGGAGCTGTGCCAGGCCCGCCTGTTGACTTATCCAGATATAATGCATAGAATTCACTGGCTTGTATGCGAAGCAGTAATTGTTTCAAAACATCTTCTGCAATGTCACTGATGCGTCATGAAACAGTGTTGTTTGATGAAGGCATTGTCTGTTTAGTTTTTTGGTCCTTTTCTCCCAGCATTGTCCCAGCCATATCCGCAGCAGCAGGAAGAATGAAGTCCTCCACAATACTATGGGGCTTGCCTGTCCTAGCCACTCAGTAGCTCACCATATAAGACGCTTCTAGCCCCATCTTATTAATGGTATCTGTTGCTTTTATACATGTCTTACTACTCGAAAGTCGTCTTAATTCTCGCTCAAAAAACTCACGTGGCTTATTTTTCAAACTGGCATGTTTCGTTTCTAAATGTCTGCGCAAGAGTGAAGGTTTCCCGCGAGGTTTCCCGCGAACGATTAATGTGATTGGATGTTAATTATTTGACTAGACTACCTGTATTTGACATTGTGTTGTTATTTCCCTGAACACTAGATGGTTTAATTTTATTTTGTCAGTGAAACTTGATACTGAGGCGAGAAAAATTGAGGCGAGAAAAATCCCCCAATTGAATAGCTCAGTTGGAAAATCTAAATGGACTGTTTGAACATGGGAATCACATTTTTATTTGGCGTACTCCCGACGGCATTGCATGTACCCCAGGCTCACCTTGTTTCTGTAATATTTGTGTTGTGGAGAAATGACCAGACAGGAGACGGGAGAACAGTTAGTCTCGTTTAGTCGAAAACCCCTCGTGCTCCACAGCCCTCGGCATAATAGTGCGCATGTGCATTTCCTTTTATGTGTAGTAACGTAACACTGCCGTAATACATTACTGCTTAGTAACAGCATAGTAACTAAAATAAACAGATGTAGATCACAGATACTACACTCCTCCCCCATAGTGTTTAACTCCCAGAGAACAAGGTAAATATGTTAGGGAACTACTAATGCAATATCTGAAAAGTGCATTCTTAAACATTTTTCAACTACTGGGTTGAAGCAGACTTTTCAGAGCCCAGCACAAATCCAGGGGATTATTCTGCCCCGAAGATGGAATTTGTGTCCTAATAACTAACACAGGTAATGTTCTTTTTCTTTCCTTTTATCTAGGACATATTAAAGTGTTTGTTTGTTTTACTGTCTGTTACCTCCAGAAACAGCTCAACTCACAGGTCAAGCTTTTGAGGTGCCCTTCGCTGTCGAATAGGATATCTTCGCTCATCCTGGGCTTCCGGGGGTGGGCCAGGTTCGGGTGGAAGGTCAGGCTCTGTCTCTTCCGTACGTCCACAGTCAGGAGAATAGTCCTGGGGGTCGTTATTGTTCTTGTTCTCTTGGCATGTCTCTGCTGGGGCGTTGGACCGTAGCAGATGATCCACATGAACGTTGACATGGTGATGACCAATTTGGACTTGGTAAGTCAAAGGTCCTCTGCAGTGCAAGATCACACCTGAGTTCCACAGGCGCTTGGGGTGTCTGAAGTCACGTACCATCACCCTCTCTCCCTCTTTGAATTCTCTGACAGTCTTTGAGTGTCTGTCATGAGCTTTCTTCTGCTGTAGCTGGTGCTTTGCCACAGTGCTTGACAAGTCTGGTTTCAACAATGTCAGGCGGAGTGCGTGGTTGGCGTTTCAGAAACAGTTCAGCTGGTGTACGTTCTGTTACTGTGTGTGGTGTGTTACGGTAAGTGAACAGGAACCGGGGAAGCCTTTGGTGGGTGGGCACAGACTGAACCTCAAGTCTAGTCCAGGCCTTCTTAAAGGTTTGCACGGCTCTCTCCGCTGCTCCATTTGAAGCCGGATGGTAAGGTGGTGACAGGATGTGCCTTACTCCGTTGTTCTTGAGAAACATTTCAAAATGACGTAAAAGGAGGGCCATTGTCCGATACGAGCTCCTTGACTAGTCCAAAGGATGCGAACAGGTGTCTGAGAAGATTGATGGTCTTCTCAGCGGTGGTCAGTGGAGTAGGGAACACTTCCATCCACTTGGAATGGACATCAACGACAACAAGGAAATGTTGCTTGTCAATCTCAGCGTAATCCACATGGATGCGTTCCCATGGTGTAGCAGCCCAGGACCATGGATGAAGAGGTGCGGCAGCAGGCTTGTTGCGAACAGCTTCACAAGGTGAGCAGCGGCCTACATGCTGTTGAATGTCCTGATCCAGTCCAGGCCACCACAGATAACTGCGGGCGAGTGCTTTCATTCGTGTGATCCCTGGATGTCCCTCATGCAGGTCAGATAGCAGTCTCCTTTGGAATTTTTGAGGTACCACCACCCTTGATCCCCACAGAACACATAATTGATCAGTAGACAATTGGTCTTTCTTGTCAATGAATGGACGAAGGTTATCGTCATTTACGAAGGTTGGCCAACCGCTTAATGTTAAGTCCAAGACTTTGGAAAGCACTGGGTCTTTTCTCGTTTCCTCTGCTATGTCTGAAGCAGATATGGGCAGTTCGTCGATGAGAGAGATCTGGAAGACTGCTCTATCATCTTCACTGTCGGAGTCACTATTGCTTGGTAATCTTGATAGTAACTAATATAAACAGATGTAGATCACAGATACTACAGTTTCCTGCATGGTTTGGCTTCTGAGTGTGCTGTGCATCACCCTGTCTTGCCTTTGTAACATACAGGTCCACTTCCTGTAGACAAAGACAGTCTGGCTTCCTGTCCTGGCTGTGGCTCTGAGGCATAGCCACAGAAAGTAGGGGTGCTGAGGGTGCTGCAGTACCCCTTGATAAATAACAATAAAATATAATTATCCACCAAATTAGTGCACTAGGCCTTTATTACTCTAGTATGAGCCGAGAAAAAATACTTGTCAGCAGAGCGAGGAGAAAAGTACCCTGCCTGACGACAAATATTTTCCGGTTCCATGACTTGAATGGGATTTGTGCCACAAATGCTAAAACATTATCATTTGGAAACTGCCAGGTACTGCCAGGGAAACTAAACCAAAGCGTGGATTGCTGTCCTACCTTGTCCATAGACTGATTACAGAAAAGCCTATTCCTATTTTGGCCGCCTTTCCTTCCAGTTCTCTGCTGCCAATGACTGGAACGAACTACAAAAATCGTTGAAACTGGAGACACTTATCTCCCTCATTAGTTTCAAGCATCAGCTGTCAGAGCAGCTCACAGATCACTGCACCTGAACATAGCCCAACCAACTACCTCATCCCCTACCATAGTCATAGTTATCTTGCTCCTTTGCACCCCAGTATTTTTACTTTGCACATTCATCTACTGCACATGTACCATTCCAGTGTTAAATTGCTATACTGTAGTTACTTTGCCACCATGGCCTATTTATTGCCTTATGTTCCTTATCCTACCTCATTTGCACACATTGTATATAGATTTGTTTTTTTCCTACTGTATTATTGACTGTATGTTTGTTTCACTCCATGTGTAACTCTGTGTTGTTGTATGTGTCGCACTGCTTTGCTTTATCTTGGCCAGGTCGCAGTTGTAAATGAGAACTTGTTCTCAACTTGCCTACCTGGTTAAATAAAGGTGAAATAAAATAAATAAAAAATAAAACAGGGTGAGGAAACCATTGTGTATTTTTTGATTTGGGTGAACTATTCCTTTAAGCACGTGGCATAATGAGTAGGATTATGTGTTTTCATATGCAAAAGTGATTGCTTTTGATAAAAATGCTTTATCTGCCTTCCCAATAAAAACTTGTTTGAAAATTCAAACACACTGAGTATACAAAACATTAAGAACACCTGCTCTTTCCATGAGATAGACAGGTTAATTCAGGTGAAAGCTATGATCCCTTATTGATGTCACTAAATCCACTTCAATAAGTGTAGATGAAGGGGAAGAGACAGGTTAAATAAGTATTTTTAAACCTTGAGACAATTGAGACATGGATTGTGTATGTGTGCCAGTCAGAGGATAAATGGGCAAGACAAAACATTTAAGTACCTTTGAACGGGGTATGGTAGTAGGTCCCAGGGCCACCGGTTTGTGCCAAGAACTGCAATGCAGCTGGGTATTTCATGCTCAACTGTTTCCTGTGTGTGTGTCAAGAATGGTCCACCACCCAAAGGACATCCAGCCAACTTGACACAGCTGTGGGAAGCATTGGAGTCAACATGGGCCAGCATCCCTGTGGAAAGCTTTCGACACCTTGTAGAGTCCATGCCCCAACGAATGGAGGCTGTTCTGAGGGCAAAAGGGGGGAGGGGGTGCGCCTCAATATTAGGAAGGTGTTCCTAATGTTTGGTATACTGTATCCAATGTATATTTTATGGAAAAGAGATGTTGTATGTTTCTGGACGATGCACAATGCTGCCTTGATGACAACATGACCGAGTGGGACAGGTTACTGTTCCATTTGAGAAGGGTGCTCCTCCCTCGCCGCTTTTTCCCGCTCATGTCACGGTTCATAGGCCGGAGCACTGCGGCTCAAGTTAATAGAACTCCCTCACTGAGGCAAGACTTGCATGAATTCAGCCATGGCATTGGCCACACGATTTTGCTCCATGAGGGGAAAGCTTTGCCTTACAGTTTCCATGACAACTGCTCTTCTACAGTATGCAGGCAATGTGGGTCTCTGCATCTGAAAACAGTGTCTCAATCCTTATTCTATTGAACATAGAGCACACATACTATTTTCACTGCCCATCTATCTGTCTATCTATAGCCAATGTTAAATTGCACCCCAATACAATCTGCGAATGACGATTTGCGTTTACATTTCAAATCTGTCTCTTGGGTTGTTCCACCTCAAAAAGCACAAGATAGAGGATTTCGTCACCCACCATCTCAGATTGTTCTGAAATCGTTTCTGTAGTTAGAAACAGATAAGATAAGCATTCCTGCAACATCATTTTGTTGAAAGACAATTTGAACAATTTGAGTTCATTGATTGCACCCAAATTTGCCATTTCAATTAATAGGATTCATATAATGTTTAATAAATACAGTACGCAACAACCGATTTAGACCAAACCTCTTCTTAACATGGATGAAGACGTGATGACACCAAGCCCACTGCAATGGCTAGTATAAAGTACCAGTTCTCTATGTCTTACAAGTAGTATGAAGCTGAGGATAGGAGTATTGTTTCCTCATACTATGTAATCTATTCAGTGAATTTGATGACGTTGTTTTCCCCTTGTTCAGGGAAATGCGTCATGGAAGTTGTTAGGTTTATGTACCATCATACAACTTGATATTACTACGTTCTGACCACTAGAGGGTGCTGTTCCTGAAAAAAAGTGTGAAGAACCCCCCAACTTTCAAATGATTTATAAATGTAGAGTGAAGAGTTAAATTCAGAACAATGTATTTGCCCAAATACATATCAAAGAAAAATCATCAACAGAGCTGAGGACTACTCATGCCTCATTTTATTATTTAACTTTCTTTTCCTTTAGTGCATCTTCTATTGCAATTATGTATCTACATCACAAATTATGTTGGCGACCAGTTTCAGGGGTTGGTGCATTAAGGGTGCAGATTATGCTTGGTTTTGGTACATAACATGTGTCCTTTATGTTTGTCCAAGAAAATGACCTTGCTGGATAACTTGGATGCATGAATTTCAACTTTACATCCATGTTTTCATCATCCACAGCATCTGTAATTCCAATTCAGTACTCATCATAGCAGCAAACTGTAACACACGAACTCTGCCAGGAACCCGCAGCTTCCATCACTTTGTTCCACTCTCCAAAAGCCTCATAGGTGCAAAGAGAGTTTCCAGTGACACATATTATGCCATTAAGTTTGATTTGGTCCTTGGGAAATCCATAGATGAGCATACAGTGGTGAATGTGTGAGAATCTTATTTTCTAATCAGACTGGTACTGTACAGTCGTGGCCAAAAGTTTTGAGAATGACACAAATATTAATTTCCTCAAAGTTTGCTGCTTCAGTGTCTTTAGATATTTTTGTCCGATGTTACTATGGAATACTGAAGTATAATTATAAGCATTTCATAAGTGTCAAAGGCTTTTATTGACAATTACATGAAGTTGATGCAAAGTGTCAATATTTGCAGTGTTGACCCTTCTTTTTCAAGACCTCTGCAATCCGCCCTGGCATGCTGTCAATTAACTTCTGGGCCACATCCTGACTGATGGCAGCCCATTCTTGCATAATCAATGCTTGGAGTTTGTCAGAATTTGTGGGTTTTTGTTTGTCCACCCGCCTCTTGAGGATTGACCACAAGTTCTCAATGGGATTAAGGACTGGGGAGTTTCCTGGCCATGGACCCAAAATATCGATGTTTTGTTCCCCGAGCCACTTAATTATCACCTTTGCCTTATGGCAAGGTGCTCCATCATGCTGGAAAAGGCATTGTTCGTCACCAAACTGTTCATGGATGGTTGGGAGAAGTTTTTCTCGGAGGATGTGTTGGTACCATTCTTTATTCATGGCTGTGTTCTTAGGCAAAATTGTGAGTGAGCCCACTCCCTTGGCTGAGAAGCAACCCCACACATGAATGGTCTCAGGATGCTTTACTGTTGGCATGACACAGTACCGATGGTAGCGCTCACCTTGTCTTCTCTGGACAAGCTTTTTTCCGGATGCCCCAAACAATCGGAAATGGGATTCATCAGAGAAAATGACTTTACCCCAGTCCTCAGCAGTCCAATCCCTGTACCTTTTGCAAAATATCAGTCTGTCCCTGATGTTTTTCCTGGAGAGAAGTGGCTTCTTTGCTGCCCTTCTTAACACCAGGCCATCCTCCAAAAATCTTTGCCTCACTGTGCATACAGATGCACTCACACCTGCCTGCTGCTATTCCTGAGCAAACTCTGTACTGGTGGTGCCCCGATCCTGCAGCTGAATCAACTTTAGGAGACGGTCCTGGCGCTTGCTGTACTTTCTTGGCCACCCTGAAGCCTTCTTCACAACAATTGAACCGCTCTCTTTGAAGTTCTTGATGATCCAATAAATGGTTGATTTAGGTGCAATCTTACTGGCAGCAATATCCTTGCCTGTGAAGCCCTTTTTGTGCAAAGCAATGATGACGGCACATGTTTCCTTGCAGGTAACCATGGCTGACAGAAAAGGAACAATGACTCCAAGCACCACCCTCCTTTTGAAGCTTCCAGTCTGTTATTCGAACTCAATCAGCATGACAGAGTGATTTCCAGCCTTGTCCTCGTCAACACTCACACCTGAATCACTGACATGATGTCAGCTGGTCCTTTTGTGGCAGGGCTGAAATGCAGTGGAAATGTTTTTGGGGGATTCAGTTCATTTGCATGGCAAAGAGGGACTTTGCAATTAATTGCAATTCATCTGATCACTCTTCATGACATTCTGGAGTATATGCAAATTGCCATTATACAAACTGAGGCGGCACACTTTGTGAAAATTAATATTTGTGTCATTCTCAAAACTTTTTGCCACGACTGTATAATGGCTGTTGGGGTGGGCTTGGTGTGGGGTGTGGGGGGTCTGTGGTTGGCTTTTGACCATTTATGTGGATTCCTCATGTCTTACTCATTGGTAGGATGAAGTTTGGTACAACTCGGATGTTAGGTACTATATTTATTGAATATTATGTGAGTCCTATAAATGAATTGGGCCAATTTGTGTGCAGTCAATTAGCTTAAGATATAATTATATTTCAACAAAATAATGTTCCAGGTATGCTTATCTTATATGTTGCTAACTGCAGAAACCATTTCAGAACAATCTGAGATGGTGGGTGTCACGGCTTGCTGAAATGACATGGAACGACCCTCTTCTCACTTCTCTGAATGAGCATTGTACACTACATGTTGATGCTTTTGAAACGTATATTTCACAACCGTGAATCCCCCTGGTGAATGATGAAACAGGACGTTAGTCATATTCCAGAATTGTACATTGTACACAAAAGTACCAAGTGTGTATGTGCGGTCTTCAGGGGAGGAACAACTTATTTTTCCAATCTTGTAAGAAACTACTTTAGCCTTTAGCCATTTGAGGAAAAACCGTGTGACCTACATATCATGCCTAAGATTCATTTTAGCTCTGCTGTTAGTTTGACACCCTAGGGAGCTACTAGAGATGGTTGCTGGGGCATCAACAGAAGCAGTACTTCAAGCAGGAAGATGCATGGACTGTGTACATTGTACCTAGAATGTATGTAGCCAAACAAACACTTATAATGTTGCCTCGACAGCAGCCCACATAGCGACATCCTTTCGGCCGAGAGCTATTTCTCTTGTTTTCCCTGGATGTGTTGTTTATTTAGCACCTCTGGTTACACATAACAATGCAGGCTGGCTTCCAGTGTTAACATTCATTCCACTGCAGCACAGTCTGAGAGGAGAGAGGCAGAGGGAGATGAGCACACCTGCTGCATTTCACATTCGTTTTTTTCTCTGTCTTCTGCATGCACTACTTATTATGCAGGCTGTGGTCAGTGTGAAAGGGTGTGTGAACAACATTACAATGCTACTGAGGAAGAAAAAGCAGCCACTAATGTTGGATAAGCAGCTGAATGCTGAGGGGTTCTACCCACATCTGCAGGATGAAATAGATGAAAGCAAAGAGGGCAGCAACTGACAGCACAGACATTCCATGGTGAGAAACACTCTCGGAGAATCGCAATTGCACACTCCTCACGTCCTCTCTTCTCGCCTCCTTCTCAAAACCTATTGGATGAGAAAGCCAAAGGTCCCTCCCCTCTGACCTTCTCCTCCAATGGGATTTGAGAAGGAGGAGAGAATAGAGACGACGCGAGGAGTTTGCCATTTAGATTATCCCAACGTAGTGCTGAAAGGAGAGTGAGAGGGGAGGAAGGGAGGGAGAGAGAGAGAGGCTAGAAGAAGCAGGTTAGGTAGCCGAGGGGGCTTCTCTCCCTCTCAGACGGGTTCCTTCAAGTCTTCAGTAGAGGCAGCAGCAGTGGAAGTTGTGGTGGTGTTTCTGTTAACAGCAGCCCGGAGTTCCTGTTTGTTTGTGTGTGTGTGTGTGTGTGTGTGTGTGTGTGTGTGTGTGTGTGTGAGAGAGAGATTGATGCAGAGTGAGCGTTAAAGCGAGAGGGAGTGTAGCGATCTGTTGCTCCGGGAGCATCGGTCGTCTGTGCTCTGTCTCTGGGAGTGCTTTAGCAGTATGGAGACCAAGTCCCTCTTTAGCCTTCACAAAGCCTTGGCTCAGCCAGTCAAGATGTGTATGTTTGACTTCCCTGTCAACATACTGGATGATCTGGTAAGAAAGAGCTCATATGTTGTTATTTGATTCAGTCGCAGTTTTTTTGGCTGTGTGTGTGTGTTTGTGAGAGAAAGCGTCTATGGGTGAGAGAGAGTGTGGTGATTCAGAGAGGGAGGATGTGTTTGTATGCTACAGTATGCTACCACCAGAGTGGTGGTTCAGCTGTTCAGTGTGTCTGGCACACATCCAAGAGCAGAGTTAGGCAACCATTCCCCTCTGGTGTGCGTTCACTTCGATATTTTTTTCTCATACATGTTTGGTCATGCCCACTATTGAATGTGGATGTATTTTTATTGTTTATTACATAGTTATAAATATGGTATTACTTGCTACTTGGTGGTTCATTCTTTTTGTTGGTGTTGGAAATTATTTGGTTTTGTGTTGTTGTTATTCACTGAGTTTGGAAATTGACTATGTGACATTGGTCTCTAGTTCCTTCTCACTGTGACAATTGCATCTCTGTGTCTCATTGTGTCAGCTGTTTTCCTCTAGCTGTGCTCTTCTTACTCAAACCCTCTTACACTTGATTATAGAGGAAGTTGCTTTTGTTGTTCCCTATGGTAGCCGCTGGTCTATGATTTATTTCCAATTACCTGTAGACAAAGAAATTGGAAAACAGAATCTTTGCACTAGAGGCATTTTGCAAAACTTTGTGTTCCTGCTGGCAGTCTTGGCCCAAACCCTATCAGAAAGACTCTGCTTTTCCCTGCTATTAGATAGGCTGTCTCTTTAAGGTATTGTTAAGCTCCCTCAGAGCGATTGCTTTTCAAATGGTCCTCAGTTAGCTGCAGTGCAGTTGTCAAAAAGTATTTAAATTCTAGGAGTGCCTCAGAATGGGCCTGCAGCTCCTTGAAATAATGGTAAGCAATACATCCATCCGTTCATAAGAGCAGCCTCTTTCTGTCAGGTAGTTAGGAGGGCTGTGGTTCTCAGGAGTTATTTCACTCTGTTTGAATGGGACGTTTCGTAGCCCTTTCCTGAAGTCAAATGACAGAGTGGCCTCATGGGTGGAATGTTATGAATATTTTTTATTAATATATGTTATTTTAAAAAACACACAGAAAATCCGGTGTTTCTATGTCAGTTTTGTCATTTCAGTCTTCTGTGACGTATAGAAAGTGTAATATTGGGATGCAAACTCAAAATTGAATTCATTTCAACTCTATATCTGACATGGTACAGGTTTCTTCTTTTTTTGTTAAGCCCATAGCAAAAATAAGAAGAAACTATATTATGAAGCCAAGATCAATGACATAAAGAATGATGGAAAAAAACTTTGGAGTACTTTAAATTAAATTATGAGCAGAAAGACCAATTCAACTCCATCTTTCATTGAATCAGATGGCTTATTCATCACAAAACCATTTGATGTTGCCAATTATTGTAATGATTACTTAATTGGCAAAGTGGGCAAACTAAGGCAGGAAATGACAAAAACTAACAGTGAGCCATCGTATTCATGCATAAAAAAACTAATAATGAAAGAAAAGCATTGCAAGTTTGAATTTTGTAAAGTTAGTGTGGAAGAGGTGGACATATTAACTTAGATGGAAAGCTACTGAGGATGGTAGCTGACTCTATAGCCACTCCTATCTGTCATATCTTTAATCTGAGCCTAGAGTAAAGTCTTCGTCCTCAGGTCTGGAGGGAAGCCAAAGTAATTCCGCTACCCAAGAGTGGTAAAGCTGCCTTTACTGGTTATAACAGCAGACCTATAAGCTTGCTGCCAGCAATGCTATTTCTCTGTAAACAAATTAACAACAGACTTTCAGCATGCTTTTAGAGAAGGGCACTCAACATGTACTGCACTGACACAAATGACTGATGATTGTTTGAAAGAAATTTATACAAATAAGATTGTCGGAGCTGTACTGTTAGATTTCAGTGCATAACCTGTTGTCGAAAAAACATATGTGTTATGGCCATATTGTGGATTCAGAGCTATCTATCTAATATAACTCAAAGGGTTTTCTTTAATGGAAGCTTCTCTAATGTCAAACATGTAAAGTGTGGTGTACCGCAGGGCAGCTCTCTAGGCCCTCTACTCTTTTCTATTTTTAACAATGACCTGCCACTGGCATTAAACAAAACATGTGTGTCCATGTATGCTGATGATTAACAAAGAGTTGTAGTCTGTTTTGGAATGGGTGGCCAGTAATAAACTGGTCCTGAACATCTCTAAAACTAAGAGCATTGTATTTGGTGCAAATCATTCCCTAAGTTCTAGACCTAAGCTGAATCTGGTAATGAATGGTGTGGCTATTGAACAAGTTGAGGAGACTAAATTACTTGGCGTTACGTTAGATTGTAAACTGTCATGGTCAAAACATATAGATTCAATGGTTGTAAAGATGAGGAGAGGTCTGTCCGTAATAAAGAGTGCTCGGCTCAAAAAATGCTCTGCTTTTTTGACACCACACTCCAAAAAGCATGTCCTGCAGGCTCTAGTTTTGTCTTATCTTGATTATTGTCCAGTCTTGTGGACGAGTGCTGCAAGGAAAGACCTAGTTAAGCTGCAGCTGGCCCAGAACAGAGTGGGACGTCTTGCTCTTCATTGTAATCAGAGGGCTGATATAAATACTATGCATGCCAGTCTCTCTTGGCTAAGAGTTTCTTTTTATAAGAAACATTGTGTTGATAATCCCAAATTGTTTGCATAGTCAATTACACACAGCTCTGACACACACACGTACCCCACAAGACATGCCACCAGGGATCTTTTCACAGTCCCCAAATCCAGAACAAACTGTAAGAAAGTGTACAGTATTACAGTATATAGAGCCATTATTGCATTGAACTCCGTTCCATCTCATATTGCTCAAGTAAACAGCAAACCTGGTTTTAAAAGTCAGATAAAGCAACACCTCACAGCACATCGCCTCTCCCCTATTTGACCTAGATAGTTTGTGTGTATTGATATGTAGGCTACGTGTGCCTTTTGTTAAAAAAAATATATATATATACGTATGTTTTATGCAGCTCTGTCCTTGAGCTGTTGTCTACTAATGTTCTGTATTATGTCATGTTTCATGTTTTGTGTGGACCCCAGGAAGAGTAGCTGCGGATTTTGCAACAGCTAATGGGGATCCTAATAAAATACCAAATACCATAACCATGTGTGTGAGGTGTATACCTTTATTTCAAAGTAGATTTGTTTAAGACCACCAAGAAACACTCTGTATGACCCTGATTTAGCCCACTGCAGTAAAAGGTTTTGGTTCCTTGGTGACTTTTTTGTTCGGGTTGTTCGGCTTCTAGATCACATAATGCCCCATAAAACTAGGCTCTTATGTAACCTTTATTAGAGATTGACCACAAAAACGCCTGTAACTTATGGTGAACTCATTCACGTGTTTGTCTTGTTGTTGTACTCCACCATAAAGAAGCTGTACTAGTGTTGGCACTACTTTTGGTTTGACTGCCTATGCTCACTATGTTTGCTTTCGGTTTACATTTGTCAGTCCATTAGCTGATTAACTGATGAAATACAGAATTGGCGTAATCTATTTTGTTACGCCTTATAAACATTTTGCCTTACAACTTCAGGTGAATAGGAATAACCCTGGGAATTCCAGGGTAACATGATGCCTGTGATTTCATTTTTCTTTTCTTTTTAGAGAAATACCATGCCTTCAGAAAGTATTCATACCACATTACTTATTCCACATTTATTGTGTTACAATCTGAATTAAACATTGCTGAAATATATTGTAAATATATCTCTCACTCATTTACACACCACATAATGACAAAGTGAAAACAAGTTTTTAGAAATGTTGCAAATTAACATCCTCCAGAGTGGCGCAGTGGTCACAGTTGCTAGCTGTGCCACTAGAGCCACTGTGCCACTAGAGATCCTGGTTTGAGTCCAGGCCCTGTCGCGACCGGGAGACCCAGTGGGTGGTGCACAATTGGCCCAGCGTCGTCTGGTTTAGGGGAGGGTTTGGCTGGCAGGGATATTGTGTGACTCCTGTGGCGGGCCGGGCGCATGGTCGCCAGGTGTAAAGTGTTTCCTCTGACACATTGGTGTGGCTGGCCTCTGTATTAAGCGGGCATTGTGGCTTCGTTGGGTTGTGTTTCTGAGGATGCATGGCTTCACCTCACCTCTGACCTTCACCTCTCCTGAGTCAGTACGGGGGTTGCAGTGATGGAACAAGACTGTAACTACTAATTGGATACCATGACAAAGGGTTAAAAGTTGTTGTTTTTTTAAGAAAAAAAAAGAAATGTTTGGTAATTTATTGAAAATTAAATACAGAAATATCTCACTTACATAAGTATTCACACCCCTGAGTCAATACATGCTAGAATCCCATTTGGCAGCGATTACAGCTTTTAGTCTTTCTGGGTAAGTCTCTAAGAGCTGGATTACACAATACTTGCCTATTTCTTTATTTTTATTATTCAAACTTTGTGAAATTGGTTTGGTGATCATTGCTTGACAACCATTTTCAAGTCTTGCCGTAACTCGCCCACTCCGGAACATTCACTGTCTTCTTAGTAAGCAAAACCAGTGTAGATTTTGCCTTGTGTTTTAGGTTATTGTCCTTCTGAAGGGTGAATTCATCTCCAAGTTTCTGGTGGAAAGCAGACTGAACCTGGTTTTCCTCTAGGATTTTCCCTGTGCTTGGCAAAATGTTTTATCCTGAAAAGCTCCCCCAGTCCATAATAATTACAAGCATACCCATAACATAATGCAGCCACCACTATGCTTGAAAATATGGAGAGTGCTACTTAGTAATGTGTTGTATTGGATTTGTCCCAAACATAACACTGTATTCAGGACAAAAAGTTAATTGCTTTGTTTTTCAGTATTGTCTTGTTGCAAACAGGATGCATGTTTTGGATTTTTTTTTATTTTGTACAGGCTTCCTTCTTTTCATTCTGTCAATTAGGTTAGTTTTGTGGGGTAACTACAATGTTGTTGATCCACCCTCAGTTTTCTCCTATCACAGCCATTAAACTCTGTAACTGTTTTAAAGTCACCATTGGCCTCATGGTAAAATCCCTTGGCACTGTAAAGTACCGTTTATAGTTGTAATTTGCAATTGAACAATGGGACAGTTTCTTCACTCTTACAAGCTATGGACAGGCTTTTTGGAATCCCTATCATTTTTTTAGTAGAAGTTAATATTTTATTGTTCGGTTTCTTGCGTGTTGACACAGCTGTTTAAGTAAACACCCACTGGAGTGGGCCTGAGGTGATCACCCAATCTGACTGGGGAGGGGAGAGAAGGGACAGCCCTAAGCCGTGCTTTTGGTTCTCTGTCCCAGGCCGGTTTTATTCTCCAGTCTTATTCCCTGGTTCTGAGGGAAGCAGTGATGTGGTGGGCTCAGTGGACCTGTGGACTGCTGAGGGGTGGAGGCTGCTGTAGGACTCAGTCTATGTGCCAGGCTGCCTTCATTACTGTGAGACACAGAGAGGTAGACCGAAAGGTAGGTATCAACTCTGATACACTCAATATTACGCCGGAACATTTTTTGTTTCTTTGATAAATGACATTTTTTTATGAGCCTGAGCATGTGCGTGTGTGCATACAGTATGTGTGTGTTCCTCACATTTAGCAGTGGCATATTATCCAATAGCTTGGCTTTGTTGTTTCTGTTCTAAGGGGGATATGATCATACTTCTGTATTTTGTAGTTATAGGTTAGTAGTAATAGTACAGTTGCAACATGGATTACTGAGAGTAAACCATGTTGGGGTATCTGCCATAGCAGAACAACACTGTTCATTGATTCAAGCAGGAAGCCTGACAAATGGAAGAGGGTGGACTGTGTGGTTAAATCATGGGAGGGTAAAAGGTAGCCAGCTGGTTGCACCTCCAAGCTGACAACTCTCCCTCTCCCTACCCCATCTCTTTCACTCTCTCTCGCCTCTCTCTTTCTGTATCTCCTCATCCCATACAGCTGTTCAGGGAGAGATTTGTGAATCTGAATCATAGCAGCACCAGTAATCTCTATATTGTGCTGCTGAATGGTGGGAAATGTGGGCTCAGGACTGTATTGGACAAAACATCCCCTGCTGTTAAAGCAGATGTTTTCACATTCACACCTGTTTTTCTTTTCTTTCTCACACTTAGAATAGTGTATGTTGTTGAGTATTGTATTTTGCAGTGTTGTAATGTTTGGTTCTTAAGAGGTTCTAAGTGTGTTCCAATTCTGACCAGCAGAGGGAAGTGTCACTCAAGAGAAATACCATCAAAATTGTCTGTCCAGTCAATGTTGGAGATGACATGAGCACTCATCCACAGAACATACAATTATACCCCTAATGATACCATTCTTTTGACCTGCAAACTTATCATCTTTTTAGATAACCAGCTGTTTTCAAAAAAGGAGAAAAGTATTGAATGTTACTTATAGTTGTTGCCTCCCCTCAAGATAATTGCTTAGGAGTCATTGCACAGTTGTAATAATACCCAGCACTAATTGAAGTTGTACTGTTATACTCACCCATTCCCTGGGGGTTACATACCATCTAAAGGATTCACTTGCCTTCAAAGTGCTTCAGGTCCATCCATTAGATTTATTCTAAGGTTTTGGTGGCCTATACGCTTTTGTTGTTTTCTATCCTTTTATATTTCTACTGAGGTCTAATACCTCTGTTGTTGCGCGTAATGGATACATGCAGTGAATACGGTTTCCACAGCGACATAATTGTAACAACGATTCATCGGGACGGGTACCGTAAGAAAGGTGGAGCTATGAGCCACTTTCCGTAACTGAGTCATGCATTACCAAGTACAGTAGGTCGAGGCGCTTGCCTTTAGTACGGTAGCATACTCCGTCTATGTAAGTCTATTTTTACTGTGTGGGTGGGTCCATGGTAAAAATAATGTTATTGTAGCCTATCATACGAAGGAACTATGGATGTACGACCAAGATAGGTTGTCACAGCAGCTATTGACTGCCATAATCGTGTCCTTTATCAATGGTCCACTTTATGGGGATGTACTCCGATGCGCAAAACATAAAATCAGGATACCTCGATGAGATGTTTGATGCTGGAACATGGAAGATGCGAAATATTTGGGATGGGGTAAAGCTGGAGGTTGGCGAGGACGAAAGCCCGGTGGTCCTTCACAGTTTTACCCATTTGGACCCTGACCTACCACTATTTGAGGTAAACCAGTGAGCTGTGGGTAAAGAACTCTACATCAATACCGAGTCAGTAATTATAGGCTCATGTCCTATAGCTAGTGTCCCTAAACTGAACATTTGGGATGTGGTAGTATCCTATTGATTTTGAGTCTTATCAACATGTATAAAATGTAGACCTACTGAAGTTCATAGTGATGTTTCAGAGTTTTTATATGGTTGTTATCATGACATTTGTCCTGAGTATCCTGTACTACCCACATTTCATAGGAAGATCCAAAAGAGTTGGATATGTTCCTTCGAACTTAGGCTACTATCTGCTGATGCTCAGTATTGGCCTTATAGGCAGATGGGGAACGTGTAAAGAAGTACATGTACTTCAGCACATGTTATACTATGGGTCTGTACTTTTAACAGTTGTTTTTCACTGAGAAGTTACCGCAAATAAAGCATTGGGGATGACTAATCAAATTGGTTGGCCTTACATAATGCCTCCTTCGATCAGAGGAGATCAGATGAGGACGAGAGCGTAATTGATACAGTGACTTTGAATGTTGTTAGTTGTTACATCAGATCAATAATTGGCATGCAAAAAATCTGTCATTCTGGGATAGTGCGTATACAAACAGTGTGTGTGTGTAATTACTGTATGTTACCAGTAACACCACCGTCTGGCATCCATGTTTCTAAATATGTTCAATATCCTTCTGAAGAATAAATGCTGCCTCAAGCTTTCGCCAAGCTTGTGAAACTAAAGGCTGGAACTCAAACGCTCCATTATTATTAAAGACAGTATGTTTCCTTCATTTGTCACAAGCTTAGAGGGCAATTCAGTCTCCACTCCTACATGTATTAACTATCTCTCTCCTATAATCTAATCCTCTCCAGTAACACAATTACCTAATGCTTAATCCCCCTCTTTCATTGGCCTAGGAGCTGCCTCTACAATCACAGCCATTCTTCTCCTTCAGCTGAGAAGGCATGGTGAATGTACAGTATTTTAATTCAATGGTTCAGTTGTGTATAAAGAAACTTAGTCCATTGAAGTTAATTTGACACTTCAGCCAATGGCCGTTGATTGCTTTAGGGCCCCTATAGCCCCTGTAACCCCTATGCAGTTATATATCCTTCAGCTGAAACAATGGTGTAGTGAAAGTCTGTAAATAACTCGGTCTATCTCAGGAGTGCTGTGTCACAGGCTTGGCATAAGATTGATACTGGTATGGTCACTCTGATCTGAAATATTACATTACTGATAGTGGTACAACCAAGGGTAGAGAGGAGGAGCCACTTTGTCTTGTGGATGATGTCCTCACCCTGTATATGTGTGTCCTTTTTTTGGCCCTTGTCCGTTAGCCATGATTCATAGTCATCTAGCCAGTATACTGTTATGATGACAAAGTACTGCACTTTATAGCTAATTGTTTATTTCAATTTTGAGTTTATTAGGTCAATCAAAGAGATTTAACTGGCGATACTGGCACAAATTCTCCTTGGTAAAAGATGGCGGAACATAACTGAAAAGTATTATTGTTAATAATGCAATAATTACAATATAAGGGCTTAAGAGTTTAAAGAGTATTTCCACATATGTGGTCATGAACAAATTGGACATATCATTTGTCAAACAAATAAGTCAATATTAAATCATACTCGCCCTCCAAATAGTTAATTACATACTTTGTTGTTGTTTTGTGTGTGTTTATGTATGTGTGTGTGTGTTTGTGGAAATGGTCTACAAATGTCCTTTTGTTAAAGAGACCATTGTTTGTTGGATCTTATCCTGAAGACTGCAGACTGCAGGCGGAAGTTTGACTGAGTACTGTAATGAGAAACTGTAGGTGGATCTGTAGCTCATTTGAATGGAGACAGAAAGGGAGAGGAAGGGAAAGGGAGAAGAAGGGAAAGGGAGAAGAAGGGAAAGGGAGAGGAAGGGAAAGGGAGAGGAAGGGAAAGGGAGAGGAAGGGAAAGGGAGAGGAAGGGAAAGGGAGAGGAAGGGAAAGGGAGAGGAAGGGAAAGGGAGAGGAAGGGAAAGGGAGAGGATGGGAAAGGGAGAGGAAGGGAAAGGGAGAAGAAGGGAAAGGGAGAGGAAGGGAAAGGGAGAGGAAGGGAAAGGGAGAGGAAGGGAAAGGGAGAGGAAGGGAAAGGGAGAGGAAGGGAAAGGGAGAGGAAGGGAAAGGGAGAGGAAGGGAAAGGGAGAGGAAGGGAAAGGGAGAGGATGGGAAAGGGAGAGGAAGGGAAAGGGAGAGGAAGGGAAAGGGAGAGGAAGGGAAAGGGAGAGGAAGGGAAAGGGAGAAGAAGGGAAAGGGAGAGGAAGGGAAAGGGAGAGGAAGGGAAAGGGAGAGGAAGGGAAAGGGGAGAGGAAGGGAAAGGGAGAGGAAGAGGGACAGCGAGGGAAAGAGAGGGAGAGTGGCACTGAGGTTCAGGAAGGTTGAATGAAAGAAACAGACAGTGTCTGGAATGTTTAGGCCTGAATCCTGGAAAATAACTTTATTCCGAGTTTTTGAGACTTAAGTAGTTGTCTTTGACTTACTTCCAAACATGAATGCCTACTTATGTCCCAAACCGTAGGCTACTAATGTTATAGCAAGGATGTAGGCCTAGTTCTGTCTGACTATTCCAAATATAGTTTTTGTGGATACAGCTCCTGATATAAATTCACATAGAACAAAGAACATTCTGAACATTCAACTCTCTTGTGCTCACAGGCCCTCTCTTAAAGAACAGCATTCAAAAGAAAATGGGTAAGACAATCTGTCACGTCCTGGCCATAGATAGCCCTCTGGCTTCTCTATGGTGTTTTGGTCAGGACGTGACATGGGGTGTTTTTGTGTTCTATTTCATTTATTTCTATGTTTTGGTTTGTATGGTTCCCAATTAGAGGCAGCTGATTGTCGTTACCTCTAATTGGGGATCATACTTAAGATGTCCTTTTTCCACCTGTGTTTGTGGGTTATTGTTTTGAGTTAGTGCATTTGTTTGTGTGCTACGTAAGTGCCGATCTGTTGTTCTTGTACGTTTCACAGTTAATATTAAATATGTGGAACGCCATGCACGCTGCGCCTTGGTCCATCCTTTTAGAAGATCGTGAGACAAGCAGATAATGCACACTCGCATTTTACCCTTGCGTACTAAGTTTGGTGTAAATCATAAATTGATGTCTACGGGACATTTTCTGCAAAGTTTGTGTAATTTGTGTTCATAGTTAAGATTTTGCTCTAGAAAAAGTGATCCTAAGCTGTACATGATCTCATTGGCTTTAAACAGTCATTGTGTGTGAGCGGAAGCTGCTACCTGTGCTAGAGGGTCACTGTTGGACTGCACTAATGTTTGTGTATTTGTTTACTTTATTTTGGAGTAGATCTCTTTCTGGTGTGGACTTTCTATGTGTCAGTTCCCTGAACAGCTGGAGGAGAGGATGATAATGAAACCAGCTGTGGATTTGCCAACCATTTCCCAATAGCCAACACTATCTACAAACTACTGAAATACAATTATAAGAAGTAGATTGTTATAGCGATGCTATGTGCATTAGCTGTAATTGTGACAATGTGTATTCAGGCACATGTACAGAATGGATTATCTGCAACTGCTGGCTGAAGGATGGAGGTCTCTGTTGGCACTAGCTCAGAGTCCAAATATCAATGCTTTGTTTATGTGGTCATTGTGGCTACAGCCTCGGTACATGCTATTCATAAGGTTTCTAACTGACTGAAGCTAACACAACCAGATTATTTTTATAGATGGGATGTGTAGGATGTAGGTGAAACCATGAATTGACAGAGGAAGTTCCCCATAGAAGTTTTAATTCGAACACAGTCTTGCATAAAATGTGAGCTTGCAAAACAGAACCCATTCAAATGTTGCAGTTGTTGTGGTTACGGTGAGGTTCCTGGCCTGTCTTTCGTTTTTGATGGACTTTCCAGTTAGAATTCGCTTTCCGATAAACTGATGACTTGTTTGAAAGGAGACTCTTCCCCACGTGAGTCTCATTTCCTTTCTTCCCTATTAGAGATTTCCTACCATTGTCTAGTATCTCGTGTCATCATGACACCCTTGTGACAGCAGCACCTGTTTGTCATAATGAGGAAGTTTACTTCTTAGAATGCATGGTGCCACTCTATTAGTGTGTGCTGAAGTACAACACTTGATCAAATCAACTCAAGAGCCAACACTTAATACAAAATCAACTCAAGTAGCCCTATCAACACTTGATAAAAATCAGCACTAACATAATTATCATATGAACGAGTACTCACAGAATAATGAAAATCTGTCAACGAGATGGTTGATGACATAGGTCTTCGTACTTTATTTGAATCCGATGGTGAACAGATGTAGGATCTTAATTTGATCACCTTGTTGCAGGAGAACTTTACGGCAATGCAGGACATTTAAAAAGTGTAATGTATTTGAGATTTGAAAAGGCTTCTGAAGTTTGTAATTTCCACTTGATTTTCCCTTACAAAAATGTATCAACCCCTTCAAAAATGTCCATTCATTATAATCCAAATAATAATTCACATTTCCTGTTGCTGCAGGATTACAGCATTTCATGTCATGCTGTAGCAAACTCGCTCGCATTAAGATCCTACATCTATATATTGTATGTATGTGATGGTGGCTCTTTTTGTGTTAGAACAACAGAAAAGTGGAATTGAGACCAAAGGCACACTACTAGGGCTACCCATGCCACCTCTGTCGCTGACTAAGCTATGAGTCAGGCAGAGAGGGAATATGACTGGTTAAGGCTAAATGGGGGAAGCTGTTTTCGCTTATATGTCTGTTTCCTGGCCCTACTTATGCCCTGTTCCTGTGGCTCTTAGGGAGTTTCCTCTGGTTTCCATGGTAACTGGGTCTCTGGAGAGTCCCCTGACTTTTCTGCAGTTGTAAATAGGTCCTGTGTGGCACAGCCATACCACAGGCAGCCACAGTTCATCACTGTATACACATACACAGACTACACAAACAGAGATTTCCATACAAACCTAATCTTATCTAAAGCCTTTAATCTACATTTACATTAGGATTATGGTTTCTTTCTTCTTTTCATTCTTTCATTATTCAAGACCTGGTGAATCTGAATAGCACTGATTTGAGGCCTTGCTCCATGAACCTAGAGAGTAAAAGGTTGCCATTATGTTAAGAGCAGGGCTGTGTTCCATTGGGTTTCAATTGATAGACCAGCAGCATTTATGTATGGCTCAGATGATAAGGGCTACTTTCACTGTCAAGTCCAATGCTTGTGTGCTCAGCCTCTGCCATACAAGCGAAAGGGAAAGGGGGATACCTAGTCAGTTGTACAACTGAATGTATTCAACTGAAACGTGTCTTCCGCATTTAACCCAACCCCTCTGAATCAGAGAGGTGCGGGGGGCTGCCTTAATCGACATCCACGTCTCCGGCGCCCGGGGAACAGCGGGTTTTACCTTGTCAGCTCGGGGATTCGATCGGTTACTGGCCCAACGCTCTAACCACTAGGCTACAAACATGTAACAAATTATTTGTAACAACATACAGTAAACACTTCCATTCAAAAATTAGTTGCATCATTGATAGTATGAATATAGCACTTGAACTGGAAATGCAGCTGCTCCACTCCATGGAAACCAAGCAAAACAGAGCAGCTGTGTGATTGAAGGTGAGAGAGTACAGAGTAGGCTACGACTAACAGCAGATGTCTGAGGGAGAAGCTGCTGTAAACCTAGCTACTGAAAGGTTCTGATGAATAATATGTGACAGATACACAAGTAAGGGTATGACTGATGTCTGTGGCATGCTAGATTACTGTACATACCGGTCCCCCATTGAGGTCGGAAGCCAAAAAGAGATTCAACCGATGTTGCTTGGCTATCTGGGTCAAGTGCCTGGGGGTGCTCACTGTAAAGTCCTGTAATGTAAATGTATTCTGCTACATGTACTGGTTATGTCAGACTGTGTGCGTATAAATGACCATTACTGTTTGCATCATTCTGTGTTGGAGAGCTGGAGAAGAAAACGAATGGTGACAACAATTAACAACAGTGAACTGTTTTATGGCCTCTTTCATTGAGCAAGCAGCTTGTGCTTCTACACCTGCATTGCTTGCTGTTTGGGGTTTTAGGCTGGGCTTCTGTACAGCACTTTGTGACATCAGCTGATGTAAGAAGGGCTTTATAAATACATTTGATTGTTAGTGCCTTGTTTGTAAAGCATGGGCTGTGTTGTTGGGCTGTGTATCTATAGCAACCTATGTTTGCTGAACAGTATTGTTATTTATGCATATACCCCAGTGGAGGCTGTTGAGGGGAGGACGGCTCATGATAATGGCTGGAATGGAGTTAATGGAATGGTATCAAACATGTGGTTTCTATGTGGTTGATGCCATTCCATTGACTCCATTCCAACCAATATTATGAGCCCACCTCTCCTCAGCAGCCTCCACTGATAGACACACACATGTACACACAAAGTGTGTGTATGAGTGTGAGGGAGAGAGAAAGAGCAAAGGCCTGATCTCAAACTTTGCTTGTGTATTTCCAACATTTTGCTGTCTTGTTTTTCCTGTAGAGCTCGACACAGGAGATCGGAGAGGAGGTGGAGGAGGGGGCAGTCTTCACCATCACCCTGAGGAAAGTGCAGCTGCACCAGTCGGCCAGTAAGGGGCAGCGATGGCTGGGGGTGGAGACCGACTCCGCTCTCAACCTTTATGAGACATGTAAAGTACGCACCATCAAGGCTGGTACGCTGGAGAGGCTAGTGGAATACATGGTGTCTGCGTTCAGGGGCAAGGACTCCACCTACGTCACTATCTTCCTCTGCACCTACCGCTCGTTCGCCACCACCCAGCAGGTGCTGGGCCTCCTACTCAACAGGTACAGAGACCGTCGCCTATGGAGCTAAAACCGCACATGCATGTGTACACACAAACACACGCAAACACACACAAACTGTACGTGTCAGTTCCCTCTGTACAACGTTGACAGATGTGTCCTTCATGTCTTAGGTATGCCAAGCTTCAGAACCAACCTGGTATAGACGTACACAGACCCGCTCAGGAGGACTACACAGAGCTCAGAAAGTAAGTGTCTGGGGAGACCAGCGTGATCAAACAGTTTGATCTTTCAGATGTCTAATGTACCACAGATGCTCTTCCCTCTCTGTCACCTGCACGTCTCCTCATTCCCTGCCTCTTCCCATCTGGGTTGTGTCTTGCAGCACTGTGTCGTCCATCCTGGGGGCGTGGCTGGACCAGTACCCAGAGGACTTCTGGAGTCCTCCACAGTATAGCTGTCTACACCACCTGATGTCCTACCTGCACCAACACTTCCCTGGCTCCGACCTGGAGCGCCGTGCACTCAACCTGCTGGCCCTCTTCCACCGCAGGCATCGGTGTGAGCCGGGCCTTGACGGTGAGAGCCAGGATAGGGTTAAACTAGTCTGTGTCTCAGAGATATCAGGGATGATGGGGATGCTGATGCTTATGAAGGGCCTGTGGTGAACTGGTAATATAGACGGTCATTTAGGCAGTCTGATTAATAGCTCAGCTGTGTTTTCTTTACAGTGGAGCACATTGGCTGTCCTTTCGCCACGCAGGAAGAGAGTGTCTTTGAGGACGAGCTTCCTGCCCTGAACTTACTGTCCTTTGATCCCATCATGGTTGCCGAGCAGTTCACACTGATGGATGCGGTGAGACATTCTCCTCTTAATTTGAACTTACTGCTCGAGTTCAAGCTACTTCAATTTCAACTTCTTTGTGCTCACCCTTAATTACCCCTTACCTTCTCTCTCCCTCCCCCCTGACGTCACTCTGTAGGATCTGTTCAAGAAGGTGGTCCCCTACCACTGCCTGGGGGGCATCTGGTCCCAGCGGGATAAGAAGGGGAAGGAGCACCTAGCCCCCACCATTCGGGCCACAGTGGCCCAGTTCAACAGTGTCACCAACTGTGTCATCACCACCTGCCTCAGTAACCCCTGTCTGAAGCCCACCCAGCGGGCCAGACTGGTGGAGCGCTGGATAGAGGTGGCCAGGGTAAGGAATTAGACCCACTCTCTGGCTCAATCACTCAACAGTTAGTTTCATGTGTAGGTCATTGGTCATGTCTGTTTTTCTCACTCCATGTGTTCTCTCTGTTGTGTTTAGGAATGTCGGATCCTCAAGAACTTCTCGTCTCTGCGAGCTATCCTCTCTGCCCTGCAGTGTAACTCTCTCCACCGACTCAAGAGGACCTGGGATGAGGTGTCCAGGTGAGACAGGGGATCAGCGACAGAGGGAATAACAGCTGGGTTGGAGGGTGTAGTTCCCCAACCACCAAAGAAAACATCATTAGTGACGTGGGTTTATGGTTGGGTTGATGGTAGAGGTTAAAATGTAATCTGGAGTTTTTTTGCAGTGGGGGTTTAGGTTTGTCTTTGCCACTGAGATATCAGGTTCATCTTTTGACCTATTTGACTTATTCTGCCAACAGAGATAATTTCCGCACCTTCCGTGAACTGTCAGAAATCTTCTCAGATGACAACAACTACTCTCTAAGCCGAGAGCTGCTGGTCAAGGTGGGTCAAAGATCATAGGGAAAAAGGTGGATGTAGAAACGATTGTGTGCATAAATGACCCAAATGTTACTCAGCACCTAGTAGATCTTTTAGGATATGGACTGCATAAACAGGATGTGGTTGTGTCAAAAGTGGGGTTTGACAACTAAGTAGTTGACAGGAAATATAGCTGGTTGACCCATTACTGCTTTATTGGCCCTCATGTCTATCTCTACAGCTGGGTCTCCATAGCAACCTGAAAATAAATAGACAAACTAGCTAACACCTTGTCTCCTCTCAGTTGCTAGCTCATTTATCATTCATCATGAGTTGTACAACACACTATAGAATCGTACCTTGTAGTGTTCTCTCTAAAATGTATCAGCCCCACCAGTGCAAGTATCAGTGTGTTTGTGTTTCGAGAGGACTTGATATGCGTAACCGCATTCCTGTCACCAGGAATGACAGGAATGCGGTTAGGCTCAGTGCTTCTACCAGGACTAGAGGCAGATCAGATTCTACGAGGACTAGAGGCAGATCAGATTCTCTTTGATGAAGACCACAGAGGATTAGACAGCAGACAACATGTTCAGTTATATCTGAATCCTCCAAGAGAAACAGATTTAGTCTGCTCACCTGAATATATTCCTACACAAAGAAATAGGAAGGGCCCTCGTCATTGTTACGCCTATTTAGCATAAGTTACTCTTTAACTGCCAGCATATTCTTTCACTGGTGAAATGGTGAAATTGCTTTGATGTCATACCAAGCAATTATGATTGGAAAAAGTAATCCAACTGGTATGCCTATCCACATTCCTAGACTATTAGCCGTGTATATGAATTGTCCCTAACATTGAAGCCTGGGGTGCTTGTTGACGTACTTGTACATTGGCTGTGAATTGATGGAGGAAACCTGTGCTTGCTCAGAGGGGATCCCCGCTGACGTCATAGGCAGTTGGCAAGTACAGATAAGAGCCCCACCCTAATGATGCATGAGCCTGTAAGGGATATCCCAAGGCGTTGTCCTGCTTACCTCTGCTCCCACTTACCACTGCTGCTCTATCTATCTGGTCCAGCCCAACCAGGCCTGTGTAGGATTGCAAGCTCTGATTATCTGGGGTGAAGGATCACTCTGGTTTGCATCATTCACAGAAACGTGAGAGATAACTCGACAGTGCCCATACTGCACCCTCTCATACATTTGTGAATTAGTTAAGCCCTGTCCGTCTACTCTTCTGAAATTGTGATCATGGCCATTACCAGTTGTGTTTCCCATTTAGTTTTTTGCACTGTTCTAGGCAGTTTTGTAAAACCAGATTCTCCTCCCTCACTCTCTGCAGGAGGGCACCTCCAAATTTGCCACCCTGGAGATGAACCCTAAACGAGCACAGAGGAGACACCAACAGCAGAGAGACTTAGTGAGTCTAGATGTTTTTTTAACCTGAAATACCAAAGTCAACCACTTTGTGCTGTTATTGTGTTCATAGCGCCATCTAGTGGTTAGATGAGTGTTATTGCTCCTGTGGTCACTGCTCTCTCATAACTCCTCTCTCTGACTGTCTCTGGCCCAGGGGGTGATGCAGGGGACCATTCCTTACCTGGGAACCTTCCTCACTGACCTGGTCATGATGGACACGGCTATGAAAGACTTCACAGAGGTGAGAGTCTATCTCTATCTATCTCTGGATCCTGTAGCCTCTTCAGTCTACTTGTTAAGTCTCTGTTTATAGCAACATGAATAGTGCCCACATCTAATTGTTCTTTGTTCTCTATTACAGAGTGGACTTATTAACTTTGAGAAGCGACGAAAGGTAAATTAAATTCATATGTACCTATGATAAATAGGTGTTGGTAAACAGGGAGACGCCCTGGTATTATGGTTGTGGCCCACCAGAGGTGACTGGCAGAGACTCACCCCCCCCTCTCTCTCTCTTTTCAGGAGTTTGAGGTGATAGCTCAGATTAAGCTCCTGCAGTTGGCGTCCAACAACTACAGTTTCACCCAGGACAGCCTCTTCAGGGATTGGTTCTCAGAAGTGGAGAGACTCAGTGAGACAGAGAGGTGAGGAGAGACCTAAGGATTGTTATGAAATGTAAAATGAAAAGAATCAAGTCTATATGGGCATACAGTGTTATCATTTCCATTCCTTTTCTCCACAGCTACACTCTGTCCTGTGAGATTGAACCGCTATCAGAGTCCGCCAGCAACACTCTCAGAGCCAAGAAGAACGGGGGCATCATGAAACGCTGGAGCGAGTAAGTCCCATATAGTATAGACAACTTTTCACACTATCCCTAAATGTACTACACTGAACAAAAATATAAACGCAACATGTAAAGTGTTGGTTCCATGTTTCATGAACTGAAATAAAATATCACAGAAATGTTCCATACATGGGAGTGAGCATTTCTCCTTTGCCAAGATAATCCATCCACCTGACAGGTGCGACATATCAAGAAGCTGATGAAACAGCATGATCAGTACACAGGTGCTCCTTGTGCTGTACACAATAAAAGGCTGCTCTAAAATGTGCAGTTTTGTCACACAACACAATGCAATTGGCATACTGACTGCAGGAATGTCCACCAGAGCTGTTGCTAGATAATTTGATGTTAATTTCTCTACCATAAGCCGCCTCCAACGTCATTTTAGAGAATTTTGCAGTACGTCTAACTGGCCTCACAATGTCCCAGTTCTTCCATGGCCTGCATACTCACCAGACATGTCACCCATTGAGCATGTTTGGGATGCTCTGGATCGACATGTACAACTTCTCAGTTCTGATCCACGGCCCTACCTTTTTTAAGGTATCTGTGACTAACAAATCCTTTATTCCCAGTCATGTGAAATCCAGAGATTAGGGCCTAATGAATTAATTTCATACTGATTTGTATGATCTGTAACTCAGTAAAAATCTTTGAAATTGTTGCATGTTGCGTTTATATTTTTGTTCAGTGTAGTTGAAAATTAGTAATGACATTTTTAGAGTACATCCTTATCCGGTGTTTTTCATTGTGTACAGTCTGATGTTTTTAGAGGTCCCGTTCTTATACGTCTCTGTGTTTTCCTCCATCTCCAGTCGCCAGTTAACTGAGGCCAGCTGCAGCATTGCAGGAAGCTCCCACTCCAAGTCGTTTGACCAGTCCCACTTCAGACCGTACCAGGGAGGGGGAGTTGATAGTGGGGACACCCTCAGCGTCACCTCAGTCGGCTCCAGCGGCTCTGACCTGGAGGATGTCAATGCCAGTTTCCTGTCCGACTCACCGGACGCCCAAGAGAGAAAGGTGAGCAGGCGGGCCATGGTCCCATGGGGGTAGGAAAACAATCCCACCAGATGCAGAGGCATTCCATCATGTCACACACATCCATCTTGATTTTTTTTCTGAGATACTGAAATTACAGCATCACTGCAGCAATTTTAGCCATGTGAATTGACACTGCCCCATGTACTCACTTTACCGGTCAGACTTTTGGCTAACTGTGGCTGTGATTCCCTCTATAGACCTCTACATCCTCAGTAAAACATTCCATCTCTGCTTTGGGGAAAGAGTGCCAGACTCCTGATCCCAACTTCCACTCACCAGCCTTTACTTTCTAACCCTCTCGCTCTAACACTAGGGGGTTTCTTCTTTCTAACCCTCTCGCGGTAACACTAGGGGGTTTCTTCTTTCTAACCCTCTCGCTCTAACACTAGGGGGTTTCTTCTTTCTAACCCTCTCGCTCTAACACTAGGGGGTTTCTTCTTTCTAACCTCCTTTCTCACAGACATTACTTCTCAGCTTCTCATCCTCATTATCTTTATACTTTCACATTTCACATTTTATTTGTTTATTGCAGCATGCCACTCTGCAACATAAGCTTGTTCTGTGGACTGTAAAGGGTTGTAATCAATCTCTCTCTCTAGTTTTGGGAGTCCACCTCCCTGTCGTCTCTAGACACCTCAGGGATGGGTTCCGGTTCAGGCTCCAGCAGCGCTTCGTCCTCCTCTGTGTCCTCCTCCACTCCTCTCCCAGGCGCCTCCCGCTCCCACAAGCGCTCAGTCTCAGCCGTATCCTGCTACTCCACCCTTTCCCTGCCCCGCTACAACCAGCAGGTGGATGACTGCTGCATCATCAGAGTCAGCCTGGAGGTGGACAACGGTAACATGTACAAGAGCATCCTGGTAAGACAAAGGAGGAGGAGCAGGAGAGAGTGATTTTAGATTGATAGATTAATTTCTCGTGAAATGTTTTCCTTGTGGAAAATGTTAATTGTTAGCAGAGGGCGGTTGATTCAATTAACAATGTCTGAGCCAGAGAAGCGATTTCAGGCAAATCAGTTTTAAATGTCAACTAAAAATGCATTCTTTATCTCCTGGTGCAGGTGACCAGTCAGGACAAGACGCCAGCCGTCATCAGGAAAGCCATGGTGAAACACAACCTGGAGCGAGAGAAAGCTGAGGACTATGAGCTGATCCAGAAAATCTCGGAAGAAAAAGGTAATATGATAATTTACCAAAAATATGTTAAAGGCCCAAAAACTTGATTTCCTGTGTTTTATATATATTTCCACAATATGAGGTTGGAATAATACTGTGAAATTGTGAAAATGATAACAATGCCCATTTAGTGTAAGAGCTGGTTGGAGTTTTGGCCTGCCTGGTGACATCACCAGGGGGTAAATTAGTTAATGGACCAATAAAAAAAAAAAGAGTTCCAAACTGCTCTGCCAATAACAGCTGGTTTACTGTTTTCCCCCTCCCCACTCAGACCAAGCAGTTACAAGCATTTCGCTACACCCTGCAACAACATCTGCTAAACACGTGTATGTGACCAGTAAAATTTGATTTGATCACTCCCAGACAGTCCTAACAAAATTCTTCCTTGAGAAATGTCACTTTGCTAATAAGCTATTTTTGTTTATTTTTTGACCATTTTAATTTAAAACAATCACAGTAAGGTACTTAATTGCTATCCCTTCTTAAGAAATAAAAGAATATGTTCATAAGATGGTTCGTAAGTGCAATTCCTCAACAATATCTTAAGATTGAATCATTTTCTTACGAACTTCTCAAATATCTTCTTACAAATCTTGATGTTTGTTGCTAGGCAATCGTTTTAGCTTGCGATCTAGCTAGCAATGGCAATCATGTTAGCATATTTCTTATGTTCTTAGGTTTAAAATAATCAATACTGAAACTTTTATATGAGGTTTGTGAGTAAATGTTGAAGCAATGTAAAATTTATTTTATGAGTTTCTTTCCAATAACTTTATTTTCAAAAATCGAAATTCCTAACTTTTGACTTAAGGAAAAACATAAGAAATAGTGCAAGAAAGTTTCCAATAACCTTTCTGAGGAATAGAAACTTTGCTTAACTTACTTATTAAATCTATAGTTAAGGAAAAAATGGCAGTCCCGAAGACCTCAACTCAACCTGCGGAGCTACCGTTCAGGTTGCACTTAATTAAAAAATCCTAACTACATTGTAAGTATGATGTCCAGTAAAGGTCGGTGTTTGAAAAGCAGCTTGGAATCTTGGAATCGAAGAAAGCACTGGAACCACAGCGAAATCAGTGGGATTTCGCTTTTTGCAACACCGGTTTTACCCTTTGCCAAAGTTTAAAAAATGTCCATTGTTTAGGAGTGCAAAGGCGAATTTAGTTATTGCACAAGCGCACTTCAAAGTAGGCGTTCCCTAACGGAAATATGCAAATGATATTGAGATAAAAACGGCTGCATTGGACCTTTTTATATTTCGTTGTCACCCATATAATACTTTTCATTATCATTCAAACAGATTGTCATTAATAGTATATCAATTTGTTGTTCTTACAACTGACACTTATCCATCCATCTTGTATAGTGTCCTAATCTATTCATTACTTACCTGGAAAACAAAATGTTTTTACTAACAATATATACACCTCTCCTCTCACCCTATAGAGCTGCGGATCCCAGACAATGCCAACGTTTTCTATGCCATGAACTCTACCGCCAACTATAACTTTGTGCTGAAGAAAAGTACCTCATCCAAGACAGGCCGGGCCAAGAGTGTAGCCAGCTCTACGCTGCCCCGCATGAAGCAGAAGGGCCTGATCTTCTGAGGGCGAGTGCCCCAGCTCTCTGTCAGTCTTCTGGATTAAGGTCCTCTAAATCCACCTAAACTAAAGTATCAGATAACTACACTAGAGACGGAGCCTAGTGGAAAACAAGAACTGTCTGCATGCATCATAAGCAGGCGAAGCAATTACCTGAATCAACACAATTGTGTCCAGACCAGGACTCTCTAGACAAGCCTGAAGAGACTGATGTCTTCTTGGCTCAGGGCTTGATTATTGGGAGCTTAACAATGTGCTGTCTCTAACCCTTCGTGCCTGAGTTTGTGTCAATGGAGTTTACAGATATTTGGAATATCTGGTCATGTTAAATACTCTCTCGGACTCTGTGATGATAAGAGGGGGGTTAGTAAATATAGTAAAACAGGAGCACAACGTACAGAAAACTAAAGTGGCCTGGTGTGCTATCCCGGTGTGATTAGATAGAGAGGTGCTCCTTTGTAAGTTTGAAGAGTTTACTGTAGACGCTGCCATATTGAATATAGGTTCAAGTCTGTGCCCATTTCAGAGCAAACAAGGTGTGAATAGTGTACACTTTATTAAGAGCAGCCAAGAGACACATCTTGTTATATTGAATTATAACCACTACAAGGAAGAAGGATGTAGCAATGGGGCTCAAAATAAACATTTGAAGGATTACAGAGAGTTAGGTGTAAAAGAAGAGAAAAACGTGATAGAGATACAGTATTATGGTATTTAAAAAATACCCAACTTCACAGCATAATATCAGCATTACTTTGCAATGGACCTTTATGTTTGATGATGTTCCCATTATTTATTGCTCAGTGCTGTATGCTGGTCCCAACCCCCTTAAATTGCTTTTTGAATGTGTGTCCTTTCCTTGATGACCATGATAGGACCATAGAGATGAGTTATAGCAATATGGTGGAAACTCCCCCGTGATGTTAAGAGTTCTTTTTGGGGGTACATATATAATGATTGGTTATCTCTGCTGTGCTGTGTCACTGAGGGCATTCAATTAAAGCCCCGGACTGCTCCGGGTGAACTGGGTTAGCTTTAATTGCATTAGGTTTGTAACTGGGTTGCTAGGAGTGAACCATGTACTCCGTTTTGGCCGATGGCAAAGTTGGCTCTAAACAAAAGTGACGTAGGTTAAGCACGGTTTAATGACTAGGATTCTGTGTTTTCACATGCAGAAGTGATTGCTTTTGATAAAAAGGCTTTATCTGCTTTCCCAATGAAAACTAATTAGAAGATTCAAAAGAGATGTATGTTTCTGAACGATGTATGATGCTGCCTTGTTGACAACATGACCGAGCGGCACAGATTACAATTCGATTTGAGAAGGGTACTCCTCCCTCACAGCTTTGGCCCATTCACATCATGGGCCATAGCCTGGTGCACTTAATCGAACTTCCTCACTGTGATTTGCGCCCTTACACTGTGATTGGGTCTTTGCCGATTACTCCGATTGGCTCTCTTCTATGCAGAGCACTGTGAACACACATTCTCTCTCTGTCTCACTCTCCATTATGTGGTGGTAGAAAATATTTCAGGCTGTGGAGAAAGGTGGCAACTGGTTTTCCCCTCCCTATATGTGCCAAAGAGATCGAGTAAAGTCAGTGAGGGAGGGAGGATGAGGGGTCTGTTACTCTCAAAATACATTGTTTGTTTCATTTCTCTATCACTTGCTTTTTCTTGGAGTGATGGCCATTTCTGAGTGTTATGTTCTGAACACTACAACAACATTCTAAGAACCTCAGCTACACGGTTCAAGTCTAGGTGGCTGTGTGGTTATTACTGGTTACCCTTGGAGAAACTGGACCACTTTCCTGAATAGTAACAGTAACTCATTTGACTCTTGACATTTGAAATGGTTCAGTATATTTTATGCTTTACATAACTGAGTGTTTACTACCACTTGATTGATCACTGATTGTTTTGTGGTGTTATTCATAATTTACTGGAGCTTGCTTAGCTTTACCTGGAATGACTGGTCCTACTCTGCATATTACTTTGGCAGTATCTGTTGCCATTGCCATTATCATAGAGTTAAACCCTTAATATGTATTTGCAGTGTCTTGTCTCATGAAAATATTAAGATGTCATATGGAATTGTCTTTGATTATGTATTTGTTGACCTGGCATTATTTATTTGTTTGTACAGAGATTTTGCTATGCATTGTACATTATTTCCTCTCTTACGTAATTATAGATTCATATATACTCATGTATATACAAATAAACACTTACATTTACAAAAGTAAATACTCACTAATTTCACTCGTTGTTTTGGTGTAATTTAGTTCAACCTGGTGAGAAGATGACTCCTTCCTTGGCAGATGTGATAATAATGCTCACCCCTGGTATAAACGGATCAACAGTTTGATACCCTCATACAGCCTACACAATAAATTACATAAATTGAAGAATATTCACAGGAAAGCATCTATGATGAACTTAGGCTACAGTACATTATCCCTGGGATGTCCCTACTCCATTGAAGTTGACATTTGCAATGGTTCAGTTAAGGGTTAGGAGTTAAGGGTAGGGACCTCCCAAGGATCCGTATCCAGAGGGGACCCTGAGAGCGCGCTTGTTTGAAATTGAAAAGTGTTGCGGTAGCTTTTGATAAAGAATAACATCAAGACAAAGCAGCTGCTTTATAAGTGGGATGCACTGTTGAGTGCTACATCCTGAGGGGTTTGTGCTGATTGTACGGAGATTGTGACAGCCGGTTAAATGGTGTCCCTAGAGAAAGCAAGAACAAGAGGTGTGTCAGGAGAAGTGCAGTATTATCATAAGGAGACATACTTGGAATACGGAGGAGGAACGGAGGGAAAAAGAGAAGCAGAGGAGGTCTAAGAGAGAGAGAGGGAGGAAGAGGGTGAGCTTGAGTCGGTTAAAGTTTTTTGGAAAAAGGGAGATGGTTTGTTGAAGAAGAATGGTAGAAAGTGTAAGCAGAGTGAGCTGAAGACAGGAGGAGAAATGGAAGTGAATGAGGGCGAAGTATTGGAGGGGGTTGGTGTGGTGAAGTTCTCGGAGCCTGAGGCTTGCACCGAGGGTCTCGATAAAGACGAGTCTATGACAGTAGGAGTGAAGTTTTTGGAAAAAGTGGACCCTCGCCTTTTGGGTGATCCATTTGTGGTTTTAGGGTGGGTGAAAACAGAGTTGGGTACTGTGGAATCGGTGAGGGTAACCAGAAGTGGTCTTGTGATAATTGTTTGTGTTTCTGCTGGTCAGAGGTAGAAGGTGCTCAGCGTTAAACGAATGGGGGCAAGAAATGTGAATTGTTTCGCTCTCAAGAAAAAGGCGCCATTGAAAAGAGTGATTACTGGGGTAGCAGTAAATGTAAAAAGTTGACCAACTAAAGGGGAAGATTCCCGGTGTTTGTGATGCTCGTCGTTTGGTGTAACGCAGACAGGATGGCTAGAGTAGTGAAACAGAAGAGTCATTGTCTGTTCTTTTGAGTTTTGATGTTGAATTTTTCCCGATAAAGTGATGTTAGGATATATAAGTTATCCTGTACAAGCTTTTGTGCCGAATACATTACATGGTTACAGGTGTCAAGCTTATAGGCATGTGGCAGCAGTGTGTAGGAGGGAGGTTCCTAGGTGTGAGAAGTGTGCAGAAGGGCTTGAGACAAAGGAATGTGAAGCATTGGGGAAAGTAGTGGTATGTGTTAATTGTAGGGGTCCCCATGGGGCTGGGGATCAGAAATGTCCCGTGCGAGAGAGGCAGGTTGAGGTTTCCAGGGTTAGAGTAGTGCAGAAGTTGTCATATGCTGAGACAGTGAAGAAAGTAGAGGAAGATGGGTCAAGGGCCTAGCCTAGTGGTTAGAGCGTTGGACTAGTAACTGGAAGGTTGCAAGATTGAATCCCCGAGCTGACAAGGTAAAAATCTGTCGTTCTGCCCCTGAAAAAGGCAGTTAACACACTGTTCCTAGGCTGTCATTGAAAATAAGAATTTGTTCTTAACTGACTTGCCTAGTTAAATAAAAAAAAGGGGGAGGGATCCTGAGAGGAGTGGTGTGAGTAGTAGATCTGTACCAGTACAGAGGGATAAACCAACAAGTTATATGTTTCAGTAAGATTGGATTTTTAGCATTTATAGCAATGGTTATCAACTGTACTGCAGGGATGGAACGTAAGTTGCAGAAAATTGAGGTTGTGGAGGCAGCTGCAGAAAGGTATTTGGGTGTGCAAGACTTGACATCAGAAGAGTTATAGGGTGTGTTAAGTGGTGATGTCCCATCCTTTCAGGTTGTTGGCATGAGGTAGGACTAAATATATTTAAATAGTGGAGTAGGGTGTTGGTAATTTGATTTGATTTTTAAAAATATTTTTTTGGTGAGTGTATGTAGTGTTAGGTGGTAGGGTTTTTGCTATTTTTGTATTTTTAAATTTCAAGCAAAGTATAAGCGAGTTATACTCTAGTCTAGTAGATGGCATAATGCAACATATTGGATGCCAACCGCCGTTCAACCTCATCGAAGATGATCCCTATCCCAGATGTCATAACAAATGGTTAGTGCTATTTCCAATATGTCTCTTAGTAATACATTTGGACAAACACCTGTCAAATTCCAGCTTGAAGAAGATGGGGATTATTATTTGATTGGGTCAGAGTTTAGTACTTTCTTTGGCTATAGTATATTTTAAGATGAGTAATTGAGTGTTATTTAGCTATAGTAACATTAGCTTGCTAATTTTTTTTTGTGCGTTTGTTTGCTAATTACCAGTAACAGTTAGGCTACCGTCGATAAAACAGCAATAACAGCTGCTGCCCAATTTGTTGATTTTGCTTTTACCGAGGTAAAGACAGTTTCAGGTTGGATATTCGCCTGTAGTTTTCCTTACCTCCACCAACAGCAGTTAGGGACCGTCAACATTGTGACAAATCACATTTTTCAAATGAAATAGCTATTTAACCATTACTCCTAAAACTTTCAAAACTGGTTCTAGCTAACCCGATGGCATAGACACACATTGCACAAAATGTTTTTTTGTTGATTTACATCTCACACTATTTTAAATTATTTATTTACATTTTTGAATTTCAATAGCTCATTGGTCATATGACCTACTGGACTCAAACAAGGTTCAGAATGTCCACTAACTACCCTTCTATATTGCACACCCTTAAATTTGTCAATTTTCATCTCACATAAATTTTTCAACATTTAGAATTTCAATAGCATGTGACCTAGTGACTCCAATCAAGGTTCAGAATGTCCACTCAGCAGGCCTACACATTGCACACCCTTTAGTTTGTCAATTTTTATCTCACATGATTTTACATTAATATTTTAAAATGTAAAATGTCAATAGCTCCTTGGTCATGTGACCTAGTGACTCCAATCAAGGTTCAGTATGTCCACTCAGCAGGCCTACACATTGCAGGACAATAATAAAAGTAGCATATAGGATCCAACCCTATCACAGAGTGAACAAATGTAGAGCGTTTGTAAACTTTAAGAAAAAAATAGTAATTGGCTTTGGGGGTGACCAGTGAAATATACCTGCTGGAGCGCGTGCTATGGGTGGGTGCTGCTATGGTGGCCAACGAGAGCGTACAGGTCGCAGTGGTGGGTAGTATATGGGGCTTTGGTGACAAAACAGATGGCACTGTGATAGACAGCATCCAATTTGCTGAGTAGAGTGTTGGAGGCTATTTTGTAAATGACATCGCCGAAGTCAAGGATCAGCAGGATAGTCAGTTTTACGAGGGTATGTTTGGCAGCATGAGTGAAGAAGGCTGTGTGGCGAAATAGGAAGCCGATTCTAGATTTAATTTTGTATTGGAGATGCTTAATATGAGTCTGGAAGGAGAGTTTACAGTCTAACTAGACACCTAGGTATTTGTAGTTGTCCACATATTCTAAGTCAGAACAGTCCAGAGTATTGATGCTAGGCGGGCGGGCAGGTGCGAGCAGCGATCGGTTGAAGAGCATGCATTTACTTTAACTTGCATTTAAGAGCAGTTGGAGGCCATGGAAGGAGAGTTGTATGGCATTGAAGCTTGTCTGGAGATTAGTTAACAGTGTCCAAAGAAGGGCCAGAAGTATACAGAATGGTGTCGTCTACGTAGAGAAAGATCAGAGAATCACCAGGGCTGTTGAGTCTGCTGATAAGAATGCGGTGATTGACAGATTCGAAAGCCTTGGCCAGGTCGATGAATACGGCTGCACAGTATTGTCTTTTGTCGATGGCGATTATGATATCGTTTAGGACCTTGAGCGTGGCTGAGGTGCACCTATGACCAGCTCTGAAACTAGATTGCATAGCGGAGAAAGTACGGTAGGATTCGAAATGGTCGGTGATCTGTTTGTTAACTTGGCTTTCGAAGACCTTAGAAAGACAGGGTAGGATAGATATAGGTCTGTAACAGTTTGGGTCTAGAGTTTCTCCCCCTTTGAAGAGGGGGATGACCGCGGCAGCTTTCCAATCTTTGCGGATCTCAGACGATACGAAAGAGAGGTTGAACAGGCTAGTAATAGGGGTTGCAACAATTGCGGCGGATAATTTGAGAAAAAGACGGTCCAGATTTTGCAGCTCTTTCAGAACATCAGGTATCTGGATTTGGGTTTAAGGAGGAATGGGGGAGGCTTGGGCAAGTTGCTGTGGGGTGGGAGGTGCAGAGCTGTTGACCGGGGTAGGGGTAGCCGGGTGGAAAGGAAGGTCTGGAGAGAACCAAGGGCTATATCTGTTCCTGGTTCTAAATTTTTGGAACGGGGCATGCTTTTTTATGATGGTGAGGAAAGCACTTTTAAAGAATAACCAGGCATCCTCTACTGACGGAATGAGGTCAATATCTATCCAGGATACCCGGGCCAGGTTGATTAAAAAGGCCTGCTCGCTGAAGTGTTTTAGGGAGCGTTTGACTGTGATGAGGGGTGGTCGTTTGACCGCGGACCCATTACGGACACAGGCAATAAGGCAGTGCACTGAGATCCTGGTTGAAAACAGCAGAGGTGTATTTAGAGGGCATGTTGGTCAGGATGATATCTATGAGGGTGCCTGAGTTTACGGATTTGGGGTTGTACCTGGTAGGTTCCGTGATAATTTGGGTGAGATTGAGGGCATCTAGCTTAGATAGTAGGACGGCCGGGGTGTTAAGCATATCCCAGTTTAGGTCACCTAACAGAACAAACTCTGAAGATAAATGGGGGGCAATTAATTCACATATGGTGTCCAGGGCGCAGCTGGAGTTTGAGGGGGGTCTGTAACAAGCGACAACAGTGAGATACTTATTTCTGGAAAGGTGGATTTTTAAAAGTAGAAGCTCGAACTGTTTGGGCACAGACCTGGATAGCATGACAGAACTCTGCAGGCTGTCTCTGCAGTAGATTGCAACTCCACCCCCTTTGGCAGTTCTGTCTTGGCGGAAAATGTATACACATACATAGAGGTATTTTTCAGCTAGGATTTTACCACTCAGAATCCAGAATGGATATAACAATGGGGCCAGCACAGGACGTAATACACCCTAACAACAATCTACTTTTTGATCTTCTTGACTTCTTATCTGGTAAACTGCTACTATGTGTCAAGAAAACAGCCCCAATTAGGGGTTAGTGTACTCCAGTAAAAAAGGTCTGGTTTAGATTAAAAACTATTGCCCTGTGTCCCCGTTCATAGGGGCATGAGAGACTAGTCAGTGGTAAAATTGAGTTGGCACTTTATTGGCCCAAACACCCACAGACCCACAAGGTTGAGGTTACTTATGGACAGTAATTAATATATACTTTTTTTTGTTGTTGCATTGACACATTGTGTCTTCTAACTGTCCAAGAATAGGATCCAAAGTGTTAGGAAATATTTGTTTCCATGAATACAAAAGGAGAATGTCTCTCCTCATACCTCTGGCACTTTAGTCAGACTGCTAGACTGTGCACCACAGAGCCAATCAGGAGAGAATACATACAGGTCAAGGGTGCCAATTGAAAGTCAAGGGGTGTGAAAATGGACAAACTAAAGGGTGTGCAATGTGTAGGCCCACTGAGTGGACATTCTGAACCTTGATTGGAGTCACTAGGTCACATGACCAAGGAGCTATTGAAATTCTACATTTTGAAAAATTCATGTCAAATCATTTGAGATGAAAATGGACAAACTAAAGGGTGTCAATATAGAAGGATAGTCAGTGGACATTCTGAACCTTGTTTGAGTCAAGTAGGTCACATGACCAATGAGCTATTGAAATTCAAATGTAAAAAAAGTTTGTACTTTGTTTACGCTCCCTAACTAATTCAACTAGGAATACAAAATGCTGCTCAAATTTCCACATGTTTATTAGCTTTGGAAAGCGAATGAATGTCCAAATCGTGAAAATAATGTGCAATGTTGTGCACAATTTTTCCAACATAATGACACTCATTTGGAGTCTGTGGCTCAAGTGGTTAGAAAGCTATTGAGGTTTGAAAGCGCAAATATCCGTCGAATATCTAACTTGAAACTGTCTTTACCTTGGTTTTGCTCTTAGGTAGGAAATTACCTAGGTATGTTCAGAGGTTACTTGTATAATGATACCCATCGCTATGGAGGAAATTGGCATCAGTGGAGGAGAGGAAGAAAATAATGCAATCATCACATGGTTAGTAACTAGTTAGCCCTTGATCATGAATCTCAGTTCCATTACATTACACATTAGTCATTGGATGAAGGCGTCTTCTGTATGGTGGAGTTTTGTTAAGATCCCCGACACTCGGTCTCAACACTCCTTGTTTGCGGTATGGTTTTGGAAGCTTAAGGACCTTATCTTTCATATCGGATAAATACTTTTCTAAAACAAAAGGTTAAATTGATACAAACCTTTTTACAGGGTCAGTTTTCCCACACCACAATATAACCATGTTACAGCGCATGTTTACGTTAGACAGAGGGACCGCCTGTGCTAATTAAGCAATAATATACTGGGAGGTGTGGTACAGAATATGGGCAATATACCATGGCTAAGGGCTGCTCTTGTTCACGACGCAAACATGGAGTGCCTGGATACAGCCCTATTGGCCATATACCACAAACCCCAAAGGTGCCTTATTGCTATTATAAACTGGTTACCAAAATAATTTGCTCAGTAAAAATAAATGTTTTGTCATACCCATGGTATACAATCTGATATACCACAGCTGTCAGCCAATCAGCATTTAGGGCTCGAACCACCCAGTTTATAATTAGCTATCTAGCATGCTCTAAACACCTGTGTGTAATGGGAAGAAGGCCGCCAGAAATGTGTTGTCACTGAAAAATACTGTTGGCTGCAACTGTGATAAAGCATAATTCTTTTTTTAGCTTTATTTAACTACGCAAGTCAGTTAAGAACAAATTCTTATTTACAATGACAGACTAGGAACAGTGGGTTAACTGCCTTGTTCAGGAGCAGAACAACAGATTTTTACCTTGTCAGCTCAGAGATTTGATCTAGCAACCTTCTGGTTACTGGCCCAACGCTCTAACCACTAGGCTACCTGGACGAACAGACTGACCAGAGGGTCATTGTCAAGGTAAAACCAAGATTGTTACTTTACCTTACTGTGTGTGCAACGATGAGCTGAGACCAGAGTTAGGAAACTGAGAGACTTCAAATTAAAGGTGCAATTTGTAGAAATAGCTCCACCATTTCCTGGTTTCTAAAAAAGATTTTAGTTTGTCACAGCAAACAATGTGTAGAGCCCTCAAACACAACTCTGGACCTTGAAGCCAGTTCCACTGCATTTTTTCATTGTTCCCCTCTAATCAGGGACTGCTTTAGACCTGGTACACCAGGTGTGTGCAATTCATTATTAGGTAGAACAGAAAACCATCAGGCTCTGGACCTCGTAGTGTAAGAGTTGAATACCCCTGGTGTAGAGAATCCTTGTATCACCTAAACTGCTGTGAAATATATTTTCTGTTAGAACCTGATGTACAAAACCGAAAGCAAAAAGAAGCTAAAACAAAACGCATGGAGAGGGGAATCACAGAAATATCACAAATAAAAAGGATATATTGTGTATCAGACTTGCTTTCAATGAGAATGACAGAGCTATACCTTGCATTTCTATCTGAAATCACATAATGGACGTTTAACTGATCGTTAACAATGTGCTCCCTCCCTCCCCTACAGTGCCTTCAGAAAGTATTCACACCCCTTGACTTTTTCCACAATTTGTTATGTTACACCCTGAATTTAAAATTGATTAAATGTCGGGGGGTTTTATCACCGGCCTACACACAATGCCCCATAATGTCAAAGTGGAATTATGTTTTTAAAATGTTTTAACAATTAATTGAAAAATGTAAATCTGAAATGTCTTGATTCAATAAGTATACAACCCCTTTGTTATGGCAAGCCTAAATAAGTCAGATAAGAAGTTGCATGGACTCACTCTGTGTGCAATAACAGTGTTTAACAGGATTTTTTAATGACTGCCTCATCTCTGTACCTCACACATACAATTATCTGTAAGGTCCCACAGTCAAGCAGTGAATTTCAAACACCGATTCAACCACAGACCAGGGAGGTTTTCCAAAGCCTTGCAAAGAAGGGCACCTATTGGTAGATGGGTAAAAATGTAAAAAGCAGACATTGAATGTCTGTTTGCGCATGGTGAAGTTATTAATTACACTTTGGACGGAGTATCAATACACCCAGTCACTACAATGATACAGGCGTCCTTCCTAACTCAGTTGCTGAAGAGGAAGGAAACTACTGAGAGATTTCACCCTTAGTCCAATAGTGACTTTAAAGTTTAATGGCTGTGATAAGAGAAAACTGAGGATGGATCAACAACATTGTAGTTACTCTGCAATACTAACCTAGTTGACAGAGTGAAAAGAAGGAAGCCTGTACAGAATAAAACAGGGCACTAAAGTAATACTGCAAAAAAAGTGGCAAAGCAATTAACTTTTTGTCCTGAATACAAACTATTATGTTTGGGGCAAATCCAATACAAGATGTTACTGAGTACCACTCTTCATATTTTCAAGCATAGTGGTGGCTGCATTTTTATGGGTATGCTTGTAATCGTTAAGGACTGGAGAGTTTTTCAGGATAAAAAAAACAGAATGGTGCTAAGCACAGGCAAAATCCTAGAGGAAAACCTGGTTCAGTCTGCATTCTCTCAGACACTGGGAGATGAATTCACCTTTCAGTAGGACAATAACCTAAAACGCAAGGCCAAATCTACACTGGAGTTGCTTACCAAGAAGACAGTGAATATTCCTGAGTGGCTGAGTTACAGTTTTAACTTAAATCTGCTTGAAAATCTATGGCAAGATCTGACTGAAAATGGTTGTCTAGCCATGATCAACAACCAATTTGGCAGAGCTTGAAGAATTTAGAAAATAATAATGGGCAAATGTTGGACAATCCAGGTGTGGAGAGCTCTTAGAGACCCAGAAAGACTCTCAGCTGTAATCGCTGCCAAAGGTGCTTCTACAAAGTATTGTCTCATGGGTGTGAATACTTCTTTAAATGAGATATTTCTGTATTTCATTTTGAAGAAAATTGCAAACATTTCTAAAAACATGTTTTCACTTTGTTGTTATGAGAGATTGTGTGTAGATGGGTGAGAAAAAACATATATTTAATCCATTTTGAATTCAGACTGTAACATAACAAAATGTGGAGTAAGTCAAGGGGTATGAATACATTCTGAAGGCACTGTATGTGGTGAACCTGTTCCCACATTGACCACAGACTCTTCTACCCATCCACAGAGTGGTAAAAAAACTAAGGAAAACTCAGAAAATAAATTATGTTATGTTGTATTTATCTTTCTGTACATTCATATGAAAGTTAAATTATCTTGTTTGCCTTCTCATTGTTATTATGTTATACAAGTGCTATGTCTTTGTAAATCTCATTAAACCATAGTGACCATACAATCATATTGAAGGTTATTAAACTCATTTAGGGAGTAAAATGTTTTGTGTTATTACATAGTTGTTACATGCTTTGTTCATGCTTACAACACCCAGCAGAAACCAGTTGTTGGTGAACTAAATGATTTATATTTGGCACCAGTGCTTCACCCACAAAGGCAGTGGAAAGTGCAGACGGTGCAGGTTTCCTGGGTAATGGGATTACAGATAGTCGGCAGATTTATGAATGATTCTAGCAGTAATGGAGGGTGTTGAGCCCAACAGGAATGAAGGTCCTAACTGCATATCAGTTTGCGAAGCTCCATTTGACACAAAAGTGTTATGTGCTGTTTGATGGCAAATGGTTGTGTGCCATTAGTACCACAACCAGAAATGCATGTGGTAATGGAATGGTTGCTTTTTGGCCTCTGATTGCATTAGACATTTCTAGTTACAAATCTGCGAAAAATAAGTCCGTAACGTGAAGACGATGCACTACGTGGACACACTGAACTGTACAGGTACGTTCCTGCTCTCTTCATCCACATCCCTCTAAGGAGTAAACCCTCTCTATCCACGTTTCTCCCATGGCTCCTGCTTTTTTCAGTGGTGCTGGTAGTATCTCTTGGGTTTATATGGTGTTAGATGGTTCCCCTGCTACTGCCCCTGGTTGGGCTCTCCTCCCTCTCCTCCTTGGTCCTGACAGAACTTTCTAACATGCTCCTCTGGGAGAGGGAAGTAGCCAGGGTCTTCCTATGGGGTGTCAAACACGGTTCGACTGCAACAACATAAAACGAGTGTCACGACTTCCGCCGAAGTCGGTCCCTCTCCTTCTTCGGGCGGCGTTCGGCGGTCGACGTCACCGGTCTTCTAGCCATCGCCGATCCACTTTTCATTTTTCCATTTGTTTTGTCTTGGTTTTCTACACACCTGGTTTCAATTCCCCAATTACATGTTCGTTATTTAACCCTCTGTTTCCCCCCATGTTTGTGTGTGTGTTTATTATGTCGATTGTTCCTTGTCGGTATAGTTCTGGCTTGTAATTTCGCCCGTGTGTTTTGGGCACGTTGTATATTGTTTACCTTATGCCGTATTGAGTAAATACGTCATCTCTGCTCTCCTGCGCCTGCTGCGCTCTCTTGCGTTCTCTATGGTGGTTTTGGTCAGGACGTGACTAGGGGGATTATGGTTTCTATTTGTTGTATTTCTATGTGTTGTGTGTATGGTTCCCAATTAGAGACAGCTGATTGTCGTTGCCTCTAATTGGGGATCATACTTAAGTTGTTCCTTTTTCCACCTGTGTTTGTGGGTTATTGTTCTTGTATGTGCAGTCATTTCTTAAATTTTTTTGTTGTTTCACTTTAATAAAAAAAAAAATTGGAACTCAACGCCACGCTGCGCCTTGGTCTGTTTATTCACAAGACGATCGTGACAGGAAGTTTACATACACTAAGTTGACTGTGCCTTTAAACAGCTTGGAAAATTCCAGAAAATTATGTCATGGCTTTAGAAGCTTCTGATAGGCTAATTGACATAATTTGAGTCAATTGGAGGTGTACCTGTGGATGTATTTCAAGGCCTACCTTCAAACTCAGTGCCTCTTTGCTTGACATCATGGGAAAATCTAAAGAAATCAGCCAAGACCTCAGAAAAAAAATTGTAGACCTCCACAAGTCTGGTTCATCCTTGGGAGCAATTTCCAAACGCCTGAAGGTACCATGTTCATATGTACAAACAATAGTACGCAACTATAAACACCATGGGACCACGCAGCCGTCATATCGCTCAGGAAGGAGATGCCTTCTGTCTCCTAGAGATGAACGTACTTTGGTGCGAAAATTGCAAATCAATCCCAGAACAACAGCAAAGACCTTGTGAAGATGCTGTAGGAAACAGGTACAAAAGTATCTATATCCACAGTAAAACAAGTCCTATATCGACATAACCTGAAAGGCAGCAAGGAAGAAGCCACTGCTCCACAACCGCCATAAAAAAGCCAGACTGTAGTTAAACTGCACATGGGGACAAAGATCGTACTTTCTGGAGAAATGTCCTCTGGTCTGATGAAACAAAAATAGAGCTGTTTGGCAATAATGACCTTCAAGTTAAAGACATAGACATAGTATAAACATATACTTGCAATATGCCAACCTTAGATTATACCAGTTGTGTAGACATGTCATTTGTTTGCTGAAAAGACATCGCAAACCCTTAAATGTATTTCTGCTTATTACAATAGAAAAACATACTCAGAAAACTTGACCTAGACTATTGCACATTAGCAGAAAGAGGTTATTAACTGGAAAAATAACTGGAGACTACCGTATATTATTCTGTGAAGGAACAGGAAACTTCTGAACTTGGGTACCAGGGTGCATTGGGTACATTAGGTTAGTTCTAATGTAAACGATACAGTCATGAGAACCGGAGTGAAACTAGTAGGACAGACAGAGGGAGCAAGGCGATTGATGGTCTAATGCAGGGAGTGAGAACCAGGAATGGGAGCACCGCAGCCAGACCCAAATATCTGCCTGCACCATCACTAGGGCCAAGTAAAAGAACTAGACCCTCCCAAGAGGGCAGAGACAGACCCAGAGGTTGCTAGAGCAATGTTCACCTGCTAAAAGTGAGAAACCATGCTTGGGAGAATGAATACATAAATATTGCACTCAGAATCAATTAAATGGATCAAAATTGCAACAGGATACAAATAGGTCTAATGCGAATAAGTCTTACCATTTCTTTTTATTTAACCTTTGTTTATCTAGGCAAGTCAGCTAAGAAGAAATTCTTATTTACAATGGTGGCCTAGGAACAGCAGGTTAACTGCCTTGTTCAAGGGCAGAACGACAGATTAATACCTTGTGAGCTCGGGGATTCGATCTAGCAAGGTTTCGGTTACATGACCAACGCTCTAACCACTAGGCTACCTGCCAATCTTCATAATCACACCAAGGGAAAAAAGGCCCAGCCAATCAGAATGAGTTTTTGCCCACAAAAGTTATTTATTACGGACGGAAATACTCCTCAGCACCCAGCATCCACCACCTCCCCCTCCCTCAGACAATCCCGCAGGTGAAGAAGCCAGATATGGAGGTCCTAGGCTTGCGTGGTTACACGCGGTCTGCGGTTCTGAGGCCGGTTGGACGCACTGCCAAATTCTCTAAAACAACATTGCAGTCAGCATACCAATTGTACGCTCTCTCAAAACTTGAGACATCGGTGTCATTGCACATTTTAGAGTGTACCTGTCATGACTTCGGTCTGATCTGCTGTGTTTTTGTCTTTTCTCTGTGTGTTGTTGTCTTTTGAGCACATGTGCTTTGTTTTGACAGCTCTGCTGCTATTGTGGCATCTCTCCTCCCACTCGTTATCCTTAACTATCCTTGTTCACTTCACACCTGTTGTCAATTTATTCCTCATTATCTCCCCTATTTTAGATCCTTTTGCGTTCAGTCTTTTGTCAGACCGTTGTTGTGTGTGAAGCCTTTCTCGTGACCTGGTTAGCCTTGCCCTGTCTTGCTCCTTCAAACCCTTCGTGTGCTTTTGCTTTTTGCCTTTTGTTCTACTGCTATTTTCTCCCTCTCGCCCTGCCAGGCCTGGTTTATTTTTGACTGTCTGCCCAGGCGTTCTGTGGGGTTCTGATATTTTTATACCATAATAGTATTGACAATTGCTAATAATCATATTGGGGGTTATTCAGTAGGGACTTGTGTATGTGTGACCCCTGTGCGGACATCTTGAGAAAGTTGCTGACCTGTGGTTAAGTGGGGGGTGTGAGGTATTTACGACAGGACCCTGGCTAGTGCAAAAGTACTGACATGTCAAGAAGGAAGATAAATCAAACAGAGCGCCAAAAGGGGGACCAGCCCATGTGACAATGATTGGCCCGGCAAGTCTAAACCACGCCCAGGCACTGTTCTGATAGGCCGGCTCACGAAGCAGGAACTAACTCTGTCAGAACATATACCCATGTTATCAGTAGTTAGCCAGTTCTTTTTGTGTTCATCCTGCGAGATGTTACAGGGAACCCGTATATACGGAAATTGTATTTGCCATTCATTAACTTTTGTATTAAACAATTATTTTAACCAAGTTCAGGTTTACTATCGTTCCTATCTCAGTTGAACCTACGCAAGACCTAACAGTTCTTTCCTGTTGGGACTTGGATGTACTACCCCAGACCATCAGTGTGACTCGGACACTGCATCTGGTGATGCTGTATTTGGTTTCTTTTTGAGAGGTGCTCTCCTGACCCAGTGGATATTTTTTGGACTTTCTCTTTTTTTGGGGTTCCTGTTATATTTTATCTTGAACCTTTTGAGAACAAAATAAAACACTCTTTTACCTGCAACTGAATCCGTGACCCTCCCTGACAGTACCTGTATAATGATCATGCTGTTTAATCAGCTTCTTGATATGCCACACCTTTCAGGTGGATGGATTATCTTGGCAAAGCAAAAATGCTCACTATCAGGGATGTAAACAAATTTGTGCACAACATTTTTGAGAAATAAGCTTTTTGTGCGTATGGAACATTTCTGGGATCTTTAAGTTCAACTCATGAAACATGGGACACTTTACATGTTGCATTTATATTTTTGTTCAGTATAGTATCTTCATCCATCTTTCTATTTATCTATCTGATTCATAAAAATGGACAATGTACTCAAGCTGAAATATTTTATTTGTACCAAAACACAGTACAGAAATCATATATTTGTATTTACATAGTAAATGTGACATTTGAGTAGAAAAACATGTTAATATGTAATTAGAACAGATATAATGGCTATTTTAATTAAAGGTCAATTATGTCCTGAAATACCTGTGAGCTCTATAGTCAACACTCAAAATGTTAGAAGAGACAGACTAAAAACAAGTTATCCGCCAGGCTGCAGCTATTGGCTGTCAAACACACAATATCACATATACATACACTACCGGCCAAAAGTTTTAGAACATCTACTCATTTAAAGGTTTTTCTTTATTTTTACTATTTTGTACATGGTAGAATAATAGTGAAGACATCAAAACTATGAAATAACACATATATAATCATGTAGTAACCAAAAAAGTGTTAAACAAATCAAAATATATATTTGAGATGTGGGAAATCCTTCAAGGCTGTTGGATAAACATTCCAGGTGAAGCTGGTTAAGAGAATGCCAAGAGTATGCAAAGTTGTCATCAAGGCAAAGGGTGGTTATTTGAAGAAATCTAAATATATTTTGATTTGTTTAACACTTTTTTGGTTACTACATGATTCCATACAGTATGTGTTATTTCATAGTTTTGATGTCTTCACTATTATTGTACAGCGTAGAAAATAGCCCTTTAAACCCTTGAATGAGTAGGTGTTCTAAAACTTTTAACCGGTAGTGTATTTTACAGTAAATCAGATATATCAGTGACCTGCACTGACAAACTGCAGTGAACCAAAAAGTAACTTATCCTCATGGCTTAGATTCACATAATGCAGCACCAAGTTCACTCCATCCCTTTGCACTGACTGAGAGCACCATGGATGGAACATTATTGAATTAAGTATAGTAATCTTAGAGAGAAATTAAATGTGACGAGATAATGTACTTGATGTCATACATATAAGACTGTGAGTAAGTGTTTATAACATTTGAGAACAAAAAGTGTCCCTGATTGTCAGTGATTAACAGATTTAGCACCTTAATTGCAGTGCCTTAGACATATTTCCCTTTAAGAATAAAGCAAACATGTTTATGCTGTAACATCTCTGGAGTAAATTATACATCATAATATAGTTAAAAAGAACCTCCAATTGGTTGGTACTGGACTGTAGATGGCACTGTACTGTCAGCCCATGGTCTTGAACAACGCAACTTCTGACCATAAAACCGAACCCAGTAACAAATAAATACAAGTACATAGCTGCACATAAAGTCCAAACTCTGAGGAAACATTTGAATTTGTGTTTTCCTGAGAAATAAAAAGGATCTAGTCCATTCAAAGTGTTAAGATCATGATTAAACAAAAACATATTTGAGGAAGAACACAATTGTTTTGGAACTCACTCAAGTAAAGAAATAAAGTCTCTCTCTAAATAGTTTGTTTCTTCAACATTTGGAAAAAGATGAAGAAGCCTCTGTAGATGCAATGGTCTTGTTCCCAAAAATGCACAACTGTATTTGAAAAGACCATAAGTACGAGAGCATAGTTGGACTAAACTTGGACTTGGGTTTGATCTTGAGACAGCATCATCACTTAATACTGATTATTCATCCATTTAGGCAACCAAAGAAGTCCATTCCGATATAGCGAGGATACCCCTGTAGTAAATTCATCTCCACAGGATCAAACTTCCAGTATTGCCTCCCTCGGATAAGGTGGGCATAGCCTGTCAATAAAAAAAAAATCTATTAGCTCCTTACACTCGTGGGAATTGGCCTATAAGGACTGGGCTAAATTGAAATGTTTCTTACAGAAAACATATGCATAAACATGGTAGCAATTTAAAAGGGTTTGGAGATTATCTAAAAATTATTATACTAAAGGTGAGGACACAACAGTTCACTTGACACAAGACTGAATCCAAACATTACCCTGTTGATTTTTTCTGTGAATTTAACATTTATTGATAAATAAATCTGAAAATACTCTGGATACATTCAGTAACATGCTAAGAATATTCCTGCAAATGTGGGGAGGTGCAACATAAGACAAAATAATGAGAAGGGTTTGAGTGAGAGGACTAACTGGTGTCTCCAAGTGGCCACACACCTCTCCAAAGTGTGCACAGTTCCTAAGTCATTTCAATGCACTTTTATGACCTAAAGAAGAGTCTTCAACTTCTTTTAGCTCTCTTAGCTGTGCCGTTGAGGAACTAGAGCAAGCACACTTGTATTTTGTTTTGTTTGGATCACAGCCCTGCATCCCCGCCTTTCCATAATTACTGTTGTTGTTTACGCAATCCAAAAACGGTCCATTATAAATTACAATCTAGGTCAGCCGGGCATAATTTGAAAGTTTATTCTATTGCCAACATGACTAGCTAAGTTATAAAATACAATCTTACAGTGTTAGACTTTCACAGGGCAGTTCAGAGAAACAGTCATTTTGGTGATCATAGAATGGAGTCATGAGTGCATTTTCTTCACAACACAACAAACACATGATCATTCTGTTCTGAACAACTCATGGTATAACGCCATGTCATCTTGTAACTGTACATCAAACATAGTGATGTTTGTGCACTCAACATCCCAACTGCCACTTATCAATACTCCAAAATTCTAAATCTAGTTGCGAGCATGTATGTTCAGAAACTGTATACTACATGAGTTTTATGATATGGAAATGTAAAGTGCACATTTGGACTCACTGGTGTTTGGCTTGCTTGTATGACATCAAAGCAGTATTTATTATAATCCTCAACGTCTCATCTTTCAAAATACAGAGAGCACTCGTAATTTACAGCATTTCTCAGACAACAAACATTTAGCTAAAGTTGCCCAATTAGCGGGAGGGATGTGGGAAACTTCTTGTCGCGCGGTGCTCAAGTTCAGAGCGGCTGTCAGTCAAAACCCATACAGCTCTGTGAAGTAGAGACCCTGGGCTCTGACATCATGTATAGCATGTTACAGTACAGGCACTGTGTTCCAATTTAGGTTCTTATCAGTGGCTGAATCTGCCATTTTCAACCCGTATAGAGGTTAGAGTGAAAAGGACTACTCAATAGGGGTGGCAGGTAGCCTAGTGGTTAGAGCGTTGAGCCAGTAACCGAAAGGTTGCTAGATTGAATCCCTGAGGTGAGAAGGTAAAAATCTGTCGTTCTGCCCCTGAACAAAGCAGTTAACCCACTGTTCCTAGGCCGTCATTGTAAATAAGAATTTGTTCTTAACTGACTTGCCTAGTTAAATAAAGGTTAAATAAAAAAATACAATCCAATAATTATTTTATCATGGAACATTTCAATGTAGGACTCACCTCAAAATTGAAAGCGGATTGGGTGATTCATTCATAAGATATATTACCGTATTGGTCCTTGAAGGCTGCGTCAACATCACTGGGGATGCCGCTCCAGTCCTGCATGTTGCGAGGGTGGACAGAGTGGACGCGGTTCTCCTTGGGGCTGAACCTCCAGTAGCTGCCTGACTTGAACAAGTAGGTGTTGTAACTGCTGTCCTGGCCCCAGCACAGGGCTGCCTGGATGTGGGAGACTGACAGGCCGAGCCTCCGCACAGGTTCTGGCCCTGTGATCTGTCTCTCTGCATCAAACACCCAGTAGCTTTGACCTTTGAGAGAGAGAGAACTTCATACAGTAGATGCCCCTGCTGTGGCCCTGCAAGGATCTGGGCTCAGTTTTCATAGTTTCCATAACTGTTGGCTATTCAACACTCTTGTCACTCTTGACATGCTTTACTTAAGGTTGCTGGATTTGGTCTTGGAAGAACACTTTTCTGGGTAATCAAAAAGGGCATAATGCTATAATGCAGTCAATTTATTGCTTGTCTGCCTACATGTATATTTACCTGTCTGTATTCAACTTGGGGCTTATCTAATCCTATACTCATAAGACATGACTAACCACAGCACAGACAGCCAACATCTCTGTCACACACCTTGAAAGAACCAGATACTCCCTGATTGGTCTTCAAAGGCAGCATCAATGCTCTCTGGAATCCCCCTCCAATGGCGGGATGCCAGTGCGGGGTAGCCCGCCTCCAGCCGCCCCTCCCGAATGCGCCACACATAGCTTGATTTAAAGAAGAACAGCTCCCCGCGGATCATAGACACAGCATCAAAGTCTGTCTGGCAGACGTCAGGCTGGAGACAGAAATAGGATCAATAGTGCATCTCCATACTGTCATATTATGTGTGTTCTTGTGTGGCTAGTATCTCAGTTATATTTTATGTCTTCTATTATTATTATTTGCCTGTGTAGCACCTCAAAACATATGAATGGCAAGATGTAACACTCACAATACTACTAATGATATCATTGGTCTCTGTGGTGATTTGTGGCGGTGGTGATAGTGGAGGTGGGGACGGGATATGTGGACGAGGGCCGTACAGGTATTGGATCCCCAGCTTGTCATCCTCGCTCAGCTCCAGGGGATAGGAGAAGCTGTAATAAGGGGACATCACTGCACCCGGTTCCTGGGAGTGCTGCAGGCCCAGAACATGCCCAAACTCATGAGCAGCCACTTGGAGGAGGTCTGTGCCTGCAGTGGAAATCAGGGAGAGGGTCACACCTACGGGGATACACAGTACAACCACAGAGCTGACAACTACTTCCTGACTATACTAATTTTACATAGAGCTCTATGTAAATCAACACTTCATACTTCTTGCATGTTCCCTGCCAAGCAAACACTCACCCATGTAGTTGCCAAGGGTCCATGCTTCATCATAGTCAAAATGGATGTCGCCCTCCCTGTGGGTCTTGGGGAAAAAGGCATGGGCTAGAATTCCCCCAGGCCCATCAAAGGGCAGGTTATCTCCATGCCAGTACCTACAGTAGAGCTCCATATCAGGTTAGTGACTTAGTAACTCAGTAACTTGAAATCGGACATTTGAAAACACATACTGTACTACTGTACTGACATTTGAATACACTTACTGTACCACATGCGTACCTGGTAAAGTCGATGACAATGTCAGCCTTTCCACTGCTGACCTCAGTGAAGGTAAGGGGTGTGACCTCACTCCACACTCTCAGTGCTTCCTGCAGGACACGCCGCACCTTGTCCTCACTCATCTGCCAGGGGAAGCGAACCACTCTGAGGAAGGAAGAGATATACATATGAACATCAGAGACTGTAAACTCCATACACCATCACCTGTAGGCTGTAGAAACACACCATAGACCACCAGCCTTGTTGCATATCTATATGAACATCAGAGACTGTAAACTCCATACACCATCACCTGTAGGCTGTAGAAACACACCATAGACCACCAGCCTTGTTGCATATCTATAACCTCCCTCTCATCAGTCAATCACGGATTGCAAAAAAAATTATAAAATAAATACAAAATAAAAAAACTGCCCCGTCGCAGACATCGACATCTTGCTCCCAGACAAATTAAACAACTTTTTTGCTCACTTTGAGGATAATACAGTGCCACTGACGCGACCCGCTACCAAGGACTGTGGTCTCTCCTTCTCCGTGGCCAACGTGAGTAAAACATTTAAACGTGTTAACCCTCGCAAGGCTGCCGGGCCCAGACGGCATCCCTAGCCGCGTCCTCAGAGCATGCGCAGACCAGCTGGCTGGTGTGTTTACGGACATATTCAATCAATCCCTATCCCAGTCTGTTGTCCCCACATGCTTCAAGAAGGCCACCATTGTTCCTGTTCCCAAGAAAGCTAAGGTAACTGAACTAAATGACTATCGCCCCGTTGTACTCACTTCTGTCATCATGAAGTGCTTTCAGAGACTAGTCAAGGATCATTCTACCTCATACCCTAGGCCCACTCCAATTTGCTTACCGCCCCAATAGGTCCACTGACGATGCAATCGCCATCCCACTGCACACTGCCCTATCCCATCTGGAGAAGAGGAATACCTATGTAAGAATGCTGTTCATTGACTCCAGCTCAGCATTTAACACCATAGTACCCTCCAAACTCGTCATTAAGCTCGAGACCCTGGGTCACGACCCCACCCTGCGCAACTGGGTCCTGGACTTTCTGACGGGCCGCCCCCAGGTGGTGAAGATAGGAAAAAATATCTCCACCCCACTGATCCTCAACACTAGGGCCCCACAAGGGTGCGTTCTCAGCCCTCTCCTGTACTCCCTGTTCACCCAATGACTGCGTGGCCATGCACGCTTCCAACTCAATCATCAAGTTTGCAGACGACACTACAGTGGTAGGCCTGATTACCAACAACGATGAGATGGCCTACAGGGAGGAGGTGAGGGCCCTTGGAGTGTGGTGTTAGGAAAACCTAACCTCTCACGCAACATCAACAAAACAAAGGAGATGATTGTGGACTTCAGGAAACAACAGAGGGAGCACCCCCCCATCCACATCGACAGGACAGTAGTGGAGAAGGTGGAGTTTTAAGTTCCTCAGCGTACACATCACGGACAAACTGAAATGGTCCACCCACACAGACAGTGGTGAAAGAAACCTCAGAAGGCTGAAGAAATGTGTCTTGTCACCTAAAACACTCACAAACTTTTAAAGATGCACAATCGAGAGCATCCTGTCGGGCTGTATCACCACCAAGTACGGCAACTGCACAGCCCACAACCGCAAGGCTCTCCAGAGGGTAGTGTGGTCTGCACAACGCATCACCGGGGGCAAACTACCTGCCCTCCAGGACACCTACAGCACCCAATGTCACAGGAATGCCAAAAAGATCATCAAGGACAACAACCACCCGAGCCACTGCCTGTTCACCCCGCTATCATCCAGAAGGTGAGGTCAGCACAGGTGCATCAAAGCTGGGACCGAGAGACTGAAAAACAGCTTCTATCTCAAGGCCATCAGACTGTTAAACAGCCATCACTAACATAGAGAGGCTGCTGCCAGCATATAGAGTCAAATCTCTGGAAATATATGGTCTTAATAAAGTTATCACTGGCCATTTTAATAATGTTTACATATGCTACATTACTCATCTCATATACCATCTACTGCATCTTGCTCATCCATATATTTATATGTATATATTCTTATTCATCCCTTTACATTTGTGTGTATGAGGTAGTTGTTGTGAATTTGTTAGATTACTTATTAGATATTACTGCACTGTCAGAACTAGAAGCACAAGCATTTTGCTACACTCGCGTTAACATCTGCTAACCATGTGTATGTGACCAATAAAATTTGATTTGATTTGATATCTAACCATCAAATCAACAGAGAGGTGCTGTCACATAGACCCTCAGGCTCTGTAAGATAATTGTGTATAACAGTCCTCTTCCTTCACCTTTACATGAGCTGTCTCAGGTAAAACCACCCAGTATGACTATTACATGTCAACAATTAAAATTATGTCAACAATGAAAATTAAATTAGGGAATCATCAAAGAAGTTTACTCATATCAAATGCATGCCTACGTGGACTATCCAAACTAAAGCCCTTGGCAAACCCAGTGATTCCACTGTCCTAAGTATGAGGGCTCCCAATGTAACACTGCCATGACACAGGCGAGCCCTACTCCTATCCCTGGGCACATTAAGACACATGTATAGCTCAACTCCAGCAGTCTCGTTAGCATCCAGCCGACAGACAGCCCAGTCCAGACACTCCATGCCGTGAGTCTCCAGAGGAGGCAAAGTAATAACATCATAGGTTCCTCCTTTTCAGAGACACACTTTGTTTTTGAGGCAAACGTGATGAGAGTGCACCGCCTGCTTGCCTTGTTGAGTTAGAATATGAGAGCTGTGACCAAAACAGGGGACTTAAAAATTCTAACAAATGATGGATAGAGTAACACTGGATACTGTACCTTTATAACCAGTTGTACTGGCAACTATCCGCCAAAACATGTCATATATAAAATTATATTTCCTTGGTTGGGTCCAAGTCCATCTCTAAATACATACAAGCCATTCAACAGTGTGGTTATACTATGATAATAATAATAATATCTCCTTACTTGTAGGTGAGGTCAGTCTTCTCCAAGCGCTCCCCAAACAGGACATAGCGTTTCTGCCTGTGTTTCCCCCTGTAGAGGACATCTTTCAGCACGGAGTAGTCAGGGACGCCACAGCGGGGGCGGTTAGACACCTCAGTGCTGTTAGTTACCAGGGCTGCTCTTATAGGGTCTCCTCTGGCCAAGGCTGTGTCTTTGAGTGTGTCCTGAGGATGGGCTTCTCTTCCTCTCTTCTTCAGGTTGTGGAGATCAGACCTCTGGAGCCATCCCTTTGAAAAAGCATGAACATGAGCAACATTTATTAGAAAACAAGACTACAATAATACAAATAAAAATAATTTAAAAATCATTAGAGAACACCAGATTTGGCAGAAATATGTATCCAAATGCATTACTTTTTATTATAATCCATGCATGCATTGACATTGCCTAAACATGATTGGCTGTAAGTATTTCTGAAGGTGGGAGTATGAAAATCGTGTCTTGGAGTGGGCTTGGAGCTTACTGTACTGTCAGTTATCATTACACATAGGAACTAGTACAGTAAATATCCCCCTGCAGAACCCAGAGGAAATGGCTCTGCTCATTAACTCGTACCTCAAGCGTAAATTACAGAAAGGAGAAATTCTGTCAGTGGCACAGTGTCTCCATGGCTTTTTGAAGTTGTACAAGCCATTGTGGTGTATTCATGATCAAAAAAGGGTTTATAGTACATTTCCTCTGACACTGCTACTGTAAAACACATTCAATTTCCTAATGCACTAAGAACATGAGAAGGTTGTGTATTGCAGTGTCTACTAAATGAACGATAGATACCGGATAATCATTCTGTCAATGGGTTAAGATAACATGTTGCAGAAGTGACCACCTTCCCTCTGGTAGCTAACTACTGCTCTGTGAGGCAATAGTGTTGTGGAGTTGTGGGATAATAGTGGGGTGACTGATAGCTGCAAAAATATGTTGTGCATTTTGTGGTAAAAATGTGGCACCGATGTAGATTGATGTACCCTGAAAACATTTAGATATGGAGCCACCACAGATTTGACCACTGTGGGCGGGAAAGCATTTTTCAAAATGGGCACCAACAGTAAAACTTTTGGGGAGTTCAGAAGACTGTTTTAAGATAAAGGCTCCACATTTGGCACAGAGGTGGATTTATGAACACTGAATTAGATACAGTGGGGCAAAAAAGTATTTAGTCAGCCACCAATTGTGCAAGTTCTCTCACTTAAAAAGATGAGAGAGGCCTGTATCTAAATTTTCATCATAGGTACACTTCAACTATGACAGACAAAATGAGGAAAAAAAATCCAGAAAATCACATTGTAGGATTTTTAATGAATTTATTTGCAAATTATGGTGGAAAATAAGTATTTGGTCACATACAAACAAGCAAGATTTCTGGCTCTCACAGACCTGTAACTTCTTCTTTAAGAGGCTCCTCTGTCCTCCACTCGTTACCTGTATTAATGGCACCTGTTTGAACTTGTTATCAGTATAAAAGACACCTGTCCACAACCTCAAACAGTCACACTCCAAACTCCACTATGGCTAAGACCAAAGAGCTGTCAAAGGACACCAGAAACAAAATTGTAGACCTGCACCAGGTTGGGAAGACTGAATCTGCAATAGGTAAGCAGCTTGGTTTGAAGAAATCAACTGTGGGAGCAATTATTAGGAAATGGAAGACATACAAGACCACTGATAATCTTCCTCGATCTGGGGCTCCACGCAAGATCTCACACCGTGGGGTCAAAATGATCACAAGAACGGTGAGCAAAAATCCCAGAACCACACGGGGACCTAGTGAATGACCTGCAGAGAGCTGGGACCAAAGTAACAAAGCCTACCATCAGTAACACACTACGCCGCCAGGGACTCAAATCCTGCAGTGCCAGACGTGTCCCCCTGCTTAAGCCAGTACATGTTCAGGCCCGTCTGAAGTTTGCTAGAGAGCATTTGGATGATCCAGATGAGGATTGGGAGAATGTCATATGGTCAGATGAAACCAAAATAGAACTTTTTGGTAAAAACTCAACTCGTCGTGGTTTGGAGGACAAAGAATGCTGAGTTGCATCCAAAGAACACCATACCTACTGTGAAGCATGGGGTGGAAACATCATGCTTTGGGGCTGTTTTTCTGCAAAGGGACCAGGACGACTGATCCGTAAAGGAAAGAATGAATGGGGCCATGTATCGTGAGATTTTGAGTGAAAACCTCCTTCCATCAGCAAGGGCATTGAAGATGAAACGTGGCTGGGTCAGCATGACAATGATCCCAAACACACCGCCCGGGCAACGAAGGAGTGGCTTCGTAAGAAGCATTTCAAGGTCCTGGAGTGGCCTTGCCAGTCTCCAGATCTCAACCACATAGAAAATCTTTGGAGGGAGTTGAAAGTCCGTGTTGCCCAGCGACAGCCCCAAAACATCACTGCTCTAGAGGAGATCTGCATGGAGGAATGGGCCAAAATACCAGCAACAGTGTGTGAAACCTTGTGAAGACTTACAGAAAACGTTTGACCTCTGTCATTGCCAACAAAGGGTATATAACAAAGTATTGAGATAAACTTTTGTTATTGACCAAACACTTATTTTCCACCATAATTAGCAAATAAATTCATTAAAAATCCTACAATGTGATTTTCTTGATTTTCTTTTCTCATTTCGTCTGTCATAGTTGAAGTGTACCTATGATGAAAATTACAGGCCTCTCTCATCTTTTTAAGTGAGAGAACTTGCACAATTGGTGGCTGACTAAATACTTTTTTGCCCCACTGTATGTATCCACCCCAGATTTAACCCCTGGAGGGCGTGGCAGATATTTTACAAAATGGCTACTGTCGGTAATACAATGTTAGAGTTTTGGAGGACTTTATTTTCGATAAACACACCAAGTTTGACACAGATGTATATTCATGTACCCTGAAACCATTTAGAAACGAATCCCCAACAGATTTGGCCTCTGAGGTTCTTGGCAGTCAACTTATGAATTGGCCGCAGATGGTAATACAATTTACATTTCAGAAGGCCTATTTTGAGATTTACACACCAAATTTGGCACAGAGGTAGATTAAGGTATGCTAAAAAAAGATTAAGATATGGAGCCACAATAATTTTACTAAAAGGCTGCAGACTGTACCACTATTTTACAAACCTTTAATCTACAAAAAGTTATCGCCTATACTAAGTCATATTTCTGCGCTATACTACTTGCTCTGGATATCCTCAAAACCAAAATGTTTAACAGTAACACACAGTATATTACAAAGAGTACAGAAGAAAACACAGCAGTCATGTAGGTCAAATTTCTAAAGTTAGTGTAGCGGAGATGAGGTAGAATGCGTGAGGTACTGAATTTGGCTTTAAATCACCCTAGGCCAAGGACAGAATATATATTTTGGTTCCGACGTTTGGTTCTGGAGGTGGATACTGGGGTTCACATCCTACCAGGTACATAAGCATGTAAACAAATGTCTACTAAAGCTCCTTTGCAATGCCCATATCAGAAGCAAATTCAGATGGCTGCTTTGGCCCCCTTTGGCCACATCTGTTGTGGCTCCATATCTATATCTTGTCAGGGTATATAAATCTACCTCTGTGCAAAATTTGGTGTGTTTACCAAAGAAACTGTCTTTAGAATTGTAACATTGTATTTCCGACAGTGGCCATTTTGTAAGATGGCAGCCACGGCCCACAGGGGCCAAATCTGTGGTGGTGCCATATCTTAATCTTTTCAGGCTACACAAATCTACCTCTGTGTCAAATGTGGTGTGCTTGCCTCAATATAGTCCTTCTGAATATTAAAATAGTATTACCCTATGCGGCCATATAGAAAAATGGCTGCCACGCCCCCCAGGTGCCAAATCTGGGGTGGCTTCATATCTAAATATTTTCAGGGTCTATAAATCTACCTATGTTCCAAATTTGGTGCTTTTATCACAAAATGTGCTTAGCTGCCCCACTATAACGGGAACAATGCCCAGCAGGATTTGTGGAATGTGCTCCAGACGAGAGGGCCTTACCCTGAGTTATGTGCCCCTAATCAAGGGAGGAACACTATGCAGAACTCTCAGTCCTTCTGCCTGCATTTTACTTTGTAGAGTTTGCAAACTCGAATTCAACTCAATATATGGATGTTAGGGTTGCTCTCTAATCTAGTTTGGTGATAAGACATATATATACCCAACAGCATGAGAAAGGAAGTGTGGGGTGTCTACAGTGCGTTGTAAATCATGGCTAACAGGCAGTAGAAGTGTGCACTCAACATGTTTCAAAGAGAGAAATGAGAAGAGAAATTAGTGTTGTTGACAAGTTATCCCCCCTCATCAATCAAATGAACCAGTCTAGCCCCTGAGGTGAGAGAAAGCACAGCTCCTCCCAACAGGGTAAAGGTAAAAGTTCACTTCCATGTGTCACGGGTTGAACCGGAAACTTTGACTGTCCTCAAAAAGCCTTTGTTTACATTTACAGAATGTACTGTATATGATGTTCTGTGTGTATACCCATTGCGCGTACAGTCTGGAAACATATGTAACTATGTACATATGTAGTGTATACCCAGTACACAGTGGTGTTGTGCTTTCACTGCTTTGGCTATCACTCACGTCAGTCCATCATCTTCTGTTCTGCTGACTATGCAAATAGCCCATTTTTGAAGTAGTACATCCCCCAAAAGTGGGCATCTAGGTGATTCAGTGTGTTTTATCATTGTGTGTGTGAACCAACGTGTTTTGGGAGGGGGATTCAGTACATGTATGGACACATCTAGCTTCTGGTAACAGTGATGACAAGATCTCTGAGCCACTGCAGTGGAGGGGATCTGGCAGAGAGGTATTCAAAGAGCACAACTCAACATGTCTGTACAAGGCGCCTCTGAAAAGTTTCTCCATCTATACTAAAGCCCTGACATTATAACATGTGGACATTCTGCCAGATCTCACCATGTCTTGTAAGAACTTATAAAAAGGAGGATACTAAAACCCTTTCCTGTTAGAACAATACTAGAGGGTCTTTTCTGCAAACTGGGCGACTTGGTAAGCATTCTGGAGTGAATCTAGTTATGAAGAGAGAAATTGGTCATCTTGAGTGAATGTTTACATGATAAATCAGATATGTTCTGGATTTGGAGAGTGTATATATACAAATGAGTAAATAAATAACTATTTCACTATAACAGGAAAGAGGATTAAACTGATGAGGTAAAAGATAGATGCACCCCTATCAATAAATTCATTGGTATCTGCCTCCTTATCCTCCTTAATCGAATAGCCACAATCAGTAACACCAGGCAATGGAAGATATATTACAAATCCCCTGGGTACTTACTGTGCTCTCTTATCTTTCCTGGCAAACAAACTTCCTCATGCTGAGCTGAGAATAAAGGGGATGATGCCACTCTCAACTTGCATGACCTGATCAAATTAATTTGCTGGGTTTTTATGGTCCTCAGGAACCCTCCTCTGTTTTACAGATGCTTTACAGAAACCAATCGCCTTTCAAGAAGGAGGGGCTTTTCAAAGCGTTCTAACTTTTCATTCCATTGGAGCCTTCCAGTGATGTGGAGCTGCTGTAGCCTAATTCAACAGGTGGATGCTATGAGAACTGAGGCTAGTAATCTCTCTGGTCTCACGGTGTCTGGCAGTCAGTTTGGCCAGGACAGAACTAATGGAGCAAAACAAGAAAAAAAACCAAGGGACATGGGTTTTATTCACAAAGAGATATCCAAACAGCGAGCCCATCGTGTTCCCTTCCCTCCATTTTCCTTGAGAGCAAACAGGCACTGTGTTTCCTGACCCAGATGCTACATACAGAGAAACTTGTCTGTGCTTGTATAATCAACCACTCTTTTGTCAACAATAGGAAACAAATTGACAAGACTACAGATTTTCAGTTCAGTTACCAACTAGACATCAACTTAATTTCATTGAAATGACGTGAAAACAACATTGATTCAAATAGTTTGTGCCCAGTGGGATAACATTGAATTACTATTTGTATGTGTTGCCATCGCAGGTGCAAGTCATTTCAGTAAAAGGAAGAGAGTAGAAGCTAAATGAACAACTTTTCCTTTGTCATACTTCCACCTTTATACAGTAGGTTTACATTAGGCTACCTCAAACATTCTCAAATTGATGAGTTCACATTTTCTTTCAGTTTTCATCTTAAAGTACCTGATCATCTCTGTAATTGAGACAGTAGGCTAATATTGCAAGTTATCAGCAATATCTCTTTATCCTCTCATTCATGGGGTTGTTGACTAAATCTATTTATAGACTAGTTATTATAATTTCCTGCCCTGCAGAGACAAGAACTCAATTACCTTCTCTATTGATCACATGCCCACATCCTGCAGTACTTTCAGTTGTGCCATGTTAGCCAAGGTTGAAAATAAAAGCCTTCTTGATGTCAGTGTCAATGTTGTGGCAGCATCTGTGAAGTTTCTAAATGAAACATTTCTTAGACCTAGTCCCATCCTGGGATGGTTATGTATTCGACTGAGACATCTTTTTGTTTAGGATTAATGATGCCGTGTTTAAATCTTATGTTGTGATTTACTCCTGTCATGTATTGGTCATCATTGAAAGATATGACACTTTGTCCACTGGGCAGGCGCATCATCTTAACACTAAGTATTGACATAGAATCCTTCTAATAATTTTGGAAATAACATCTACAAGATTATTTGTTTGCCAGATTGGTTTTAAACATTTAGCAGGTTGGTATCTGTAAACCAGGGCTCAGCACAATCATAACTGCAAGCAAACTGTAGTGTGGGTATAGTATAGCACACTGACCATTCGAAAAAAAAGTAAATAACAGATTTTCCCCCACTGCAGTGAAAATCTGAACTGGAAAACTGGGAATGACAACTAAGCAAACTTTTCTGCACTCTCATGTGTGCATGATTTGAAATAGCAGGTGAATTTGAAATGCACGGATAATGGTTGGCAATGACTTGCAATAACGATGAAACGTCCAGTAATTACTATCAAGTTAATTTTGTCTGTTGAGAGATATTATCAAACAAAGAACATTTATAAAACTCAAGTATACTGCACTCACCGGCGCCGCTATGTACCTGCTTCCTTCTGGCACTGGCGAACAATGCATGCTTCGGAGGCACTGCAGCGTAAAGACACAGGATAGAAGGATAGAAGTCCGCATCATCATCATCTTCTTCTGGACCCGTGGACGCAGAGTGCACCGGTAGTTATCTTCGCTGCTCTCTCTAATGCCAAAGAGTGACTGCACAACGTCTTGGGGACTCTTATATAGGTTCTGATTCTTTGTTCTCTTTCTTCAAATACAAATGTTATAGCCTCGAGTGATAATACCACCCGCTACCACGTGACATTTAACCCATTTTGTGCTGCGCTAACATTGATTCAGAACATATGATCTTCCTGCAATAACTAGAATAGGAAACTAATGCATTTAGTCTTTTGGAAAAACAACTTATGTGAAAGTCAAATGTAATTTATTCTTCATCAATAAATATTTTTTAAATGCTATTGAAGTTTGTTGTTTATATTTGCTCAAGGTTTAGCTATTCGCGCAGGCAACTGATCATGGCACATATAGGCTACACACATTTCGTTTTCAGCAAGCTGTGTAACTGTTTCAATATAACATATCACCATTTGTGTTTTTGATGTGAAAATAATGCGTCACAACAACCCTTTTTACCCAAACCTTGGTCCTAGGACTGGTGCCCATCTCCAAGTGGGCACCAGTCCCACCAGCCACAAAAAATCTACAACACCCGCAGCAAGGCATTCCCTGAAACTCCATTTAAGTTAATTTCAGTAATTGTGGGCAATAAATAACAGGATTGAGGAATTGAACATTGCCAGTCTATTTAATTACTGACAGACGTTAGGTACAGGGAAAAGGCCATAATAAATCCTGTTTGCCTGAAAGAGAATCCCAACCCACAAACCACAGAAAGATATTACAAAGAGATGTGTGTATTTATGTATGTGTGAATGATTTAGAAATTGAGGTAACACTCTTATGTAGATGCCATAACCAGCTCTAAAATAATTCCCATGGTAGGTTTTCAGGGTTTTTACACTCTTATGTAGGTGGCATAACCAGCCATAAAATAATTCCCATGGTAGGTTTTCAGGGTTTTTACACTCTTATGTAGGTGTCATAACCAGCCATAAAATAATTCCCATGGTAGGTTTTCAGGGTTTTTACACTCTTATGTAGGTGTCATAACCAGCCATAAAATAAGCAATATATGTCACAACAGGTCTAAATATGTGTCATGACAGTGTTAGGACTATATTATAACAGGTTGTGGCAAGTTATGTCAGCTGTTATGACATATTATGGGTGTCAATTAAAGTCTTCCCGAAATCTTTTCAAGGACCGAAAGGCTTGAGTGGACACCCAACAAGAACGTGACCTTCTAAGGAATATTTTTCCAATAATCCAGTGCTGTGCCCACCATAGCAGCGGGAAGTAGTTTGGGTGGGGATGCTGCAATTCTTTTTTGCAGATGTGTGGGGGGTGCAAAAAATTGTCCAGCGCTGAAGATGCATATCTGTCCCTAATACAGGACTAGTAAAGGCCCAGTGCACTACTGTTTTTGAAAAATCTTTAAACTCCATGTATTTCAATCAAATGTATTGATAAAGCCCTTCTTACATCAGCTGATGTCACAACGTGCTGTACAGAAACCCAGCCTAAAACCCCAAACAGCAAGCAATGCAGGTGTAGAAGCACGGTGGCTAGGAAAAACTCCCTAGAAAGGCCAGAACCTAGGAAGAAACCTAGAGAGGAACCAGGCTATGAGGGGTGGCCAGTCCTCTTCTGGCTGTGCCGGGTGGAGATTATAACAGAACATGGCCAAGATGTTCAAATGTTCATAGATGACCAGCAGGGTCAAATAATACTAATTACAGTGGTTGTCGAGGGTGCAACAATTCAGCACCTCATGAGTAAATGTCAGTTGTCTTTTCATAGCCGATCATTCAGAGTATCTCTACCGCTCCTGCTGTCTTCAACCACCAACTTACCATCCTGAGACAAGGCCAAGTATAGCCCACAAAGATCTCCGCCACGGCACAACCCAAGGGCGGGCGCCAACCCGGATAGGAAGATCACATCAGTGACTCAACCCACTCAAGCGACACACCCCTCTTAGGGATGGCATGAAAGAGCACCAGTAAGCCAGTGACTCAGCCCCTGAGTCATTTAAGTGTTTACCAGCATTTGTAACTTGAGTGTGATAATTATCTGTACAAAACAATTAATCTGATAATACTTGTAGAATATAAAAATACTTGCTTGATATATACTTTCCAGTTTCTTGAAATACTTTGGAACTTATTTATATGTGAAAACTGAAGGGGTCTATTTATTCTTTCTCAGTAGATGCTCTTACCCAGAGGAATTTACAGCAGTGAGTGCATATATTTCCATACTATCTCGTACCGGTCTCCCGTGGGAATTGAACCCACAACCCTAGCATTACAAGTGTCATGCTCTACCAACTAAGCCACATCATATCATCACAAACTACTTACTGTATTTTGCATTGTTTTTTGTCATGGTAATGGAAAAGTCTACAGGTACAAACCTAGATGACCAGCCTATGTACAATAGAGTAATGTACATTTCCATGAAGTTGTTTGTATTTTGCACAAAAAGTGGTTGTATTCCATTATGTTTGATCAAGAAAAATAACTTTGCACCTTTAGATGTAAATGTTTGACGACAGGGTTTTGTTCTTATTGGATACCATTAGAATGACATTAGCAGAGAAAGTGACAGGGCAACAATTCTTACAATTCCAACTATTGAATCCTGCAAGATACTGTTCTTAATTATACAACTACCTTTTTTGTACAGCTTTCGCCCTACAGCCGTCTATATTTGTTTTATTATTAGGATTTTTCAGGTGGTGCAACAACACCCTCAGCACCCTTACTTCCTGTGGCTTTGGTGCCCACCCTTACTTCCTGTGGCTTTGGTGCCCACCCTTACTTCCTGTGGCTTTGGTGCCCACCTTTATTTCCTGTGGCTTTGGTGCCCACCTTTATTTCCTGTGGCTTTGGTGCCCACCCTTATTTCCTGTGGCTTTGGTGCCCACCCTTATTTCCTGTGGCTTTGGTGCCCACCCTTATTTCCTGTGGCTTTGGTGCCCACCTTTATTTCCTGTGGCTTTGGTGCCCACCCTTACTTCCTGTGGCTTTGGTGCCCACCCTTATTTCCTGTGGCTTTGGTGCCCACCCTACTTCTTGCTTACAGTTTATAACCCTGTCACTACAAGGTAACTCTCATGAACCAGGGTGGCTGATGAACACTGACCTCAGCGTCCCTCTCACCCACCTCATCTCTCCTACCTTATTGGGCCCCCTATTGGTCAGACAGATATATGATGAGGTGAATACCTTTGTGCAGGTGAAGTAATCTTAAAGACTAGTGCAAACATTATGCTCCATTACAGGACATAAAATACCCTTAGTTGTTGTTGTTGTAGTGTTTTGCCCTTGAACCCTAAAACATAACTGTTTCCAATGTATTATGAATTTAAGCTACTGTATGTCTGCTTATCAGTTGCACAGATTATATGTTGAATGGGACTGATTTCCTTTGTTGTATGCTTCTGATTTTGACTCTGCACATTTGTCTCCAAACTGTGTGCCGCAATGCTCTCTAGTGAGATCATTCTCTGGGTGGGGGTGAAATAGCTATTAAAGCTTGGCTGCATTAGGCCTCTCTGCCTCAGTCTGTCTCAAAGACAGACCCCAGTGTGATGTCTTCGGGACCTTGTATTCCCTTTCTCAGTGAAGGGTTTCTGTTTCCTCTCACTTGTGAGCAACACTGGGACAATCGCATTGCTCTTTACAGAGAGGGACAGCTATAAATCCTATGAGGTGTTTGATATATTATCCTTGGCCTTAAAAGCATGTCAGTTCTGTTTTAAACTCCAGTCTGTGTGAGTAACACTCATTCCACTTTGGTTAATCTGAAAATGCTGATCTAGTCTTACAATATGAACATATTCACATTGATTATTATGTATGTGTAATTTTATGTTTTTTTTTTTACATTGACACGCAGGTTATTGGTAAGGTAAGGACAATATATATATGTATATATATATATTGTCACACCTGCTCCCGCTCTCCCTCTCTGGCGCTACAGGGCGCCAGGCTGCCCTTCACCATCATTACACCTCACTGGACGCGCTCACTGGACTCACCTGGACTCACCTGGACTCCTTCACTTTGTTGATTGCCCCATCTATATCTGTCTGTTCCTCCTCTGGTTTCCCGTGTCAGCATTAATGTCGTTATGTTTTCATGTCCAGACGCTGTCCTGTCCCGTTGTTAATTAAATGTTCACTCCCTGTACTTGCTTCTCGTCTACCATCGTCGATCCTTACATACACACACACACACACACACACACACACACACACACACACACACACACACACACACACACACACACACACACACACACACACACACACACACACACACATATATATATATACACAGTATATCACAAAAGTGAGTACACCCCTCATATTTTTGTAAATATTTGAGTATATCTTTTCATGTGACAACACTGAAGAAATGACACTTTGCTACAATGTAAAGTAGTGAGTGTACAGCTTGTATAACAGTGTAAATTTGCTGTCCCCTCAAAATAACTCAACACACAGCCATTAATGTCTAAACCGCTGGCAACAAAAGTGAGTACACCCCTAAGTTAAAATGTCCAAATTGGGCCCAAAGTGTCAATATTGTGTGTGGCCACCATCATTTTCCAGGACTGCCTTAACCCTCTTGGACATGGAGTTTACCAGAGCTTCACAGGTTGCCACTGGAGTCCTCTTCCACTCCGTCATGACAACATCACAGAGCTGGTGGATGTTAGAGACCTTGCACTCCTCTAGCTTCCGTTTGAGGATGCCCCACAGATGCTCAATAGGGTTTAGGTCTGGAGACATGCTTGGCCAGTCCATCACCTTTACCATCAGCTTCTTTAGCAAGGCAGTGGTCGTCTTGGAGGTGTGTTTGGGGTCGTTATCATGTTGGAATACTGCCCTGCGGCCCAGTCTCCGAAGGGAGGGGATCATGCTCTGCTTCAGTATGTCACAGTACATGTTGGCATTCATGGTTCCCTCAATGAACTGTACCCATGCAGCCCCAGACCATGACACTCCCACCACCATGCTTGACTGTAGGCAAGACACACTTGTCTTTGTACTCCTCACCTGGTTGCCGCCACACACGCTTGACACCATCTGAACCAAATAAGTTTATCTTGGTCTCATCAGACCACAGGACATGGTTCCAGTAATCAATGTCCTTAGTCTGCTTGTCTTCAGCAAACTGTTTGCAGGCTTTCTTGTGCATCATCTTTAGAAGAAGCTTCCTTCTGGGATGACAGCCATGCAGACCAATTTGATGCAGTGTTCAACCTCTGCAGCAATGCTGGCAGCACACATACGTCTATTTCCCAAAGACAACCTCTGGATATGACGCTGAGCACGTGCACTCAACTTCTTTGGTCGACCATGGCGAGGCCTGTTCTGAGTGGAACCTGTCCAGTTAAACCGCTGTATGGTCTTGGCCACCGTGCTGCAGCTCAGTTTCAGGGTCTTGGCAATCTTCTTATAGCCCAGGCCATCTTTATGTAGAGCAACAATTCTTTTTTTCAGATCCTCAGAGAGTTCTTTGCCATGAGGTGCCATGTTGAACTTCCAGTGACCAGTCAGTATGAGGAAGTGTGAGAGCGATGACACCAAATTTAACACACCTGCTCCCCATTCACACCTGAGACCTTGTAACACTAACGAGTCACATGACACCGGGAAGGGAAAATGGCAAATTGGGCCCAATTTGGACATTTTCACTTAGGGGTGTACTCACTTTTGTTGCCAGCGGTTTAGACATTAATGGCTGTGTGTTGAGTTATTTTGAGGGGACAGCAAATTTACACTGTTATACAAGCTGTACACTCACTACTTTACATTGTAGCAAAGTGTCATTTCTTCAGTGTTGTCACATGAAAAGATATACTCAAATATTTACAAAAATGTGAGGGGTGTACTCACTTTTGTGATATACTGTATATATATATGTACTGTGTATACATATCTCACTGAAAATAACCTGTCAGGAATTGTCAATTCCAACAACCAATGTGTATATTCCAGCAACCAGCCCTGAGAAACCAATTTTCACATGTTCAGTTATGCTTTGGTTTGGTGTCAGTTCCCTTTGTTAAAACAAAGACCATGTGTCATCTTAAATGCAAACCAGACCATGGACTCTATGGGCCTGATTCAGATTTAGTAAATTAAACCTTTCCTACGCACTTCTCAAGAGTTGGTATTCAGACTTACCTTATGAAGGTGCATAATGTGCTTTGCAGGCGTGGTTCCCTTGTGCACTCCAAATAAATGTAATTCAACTGCTGGAAACCCTCCCACTTGCTTGCCAACAGATTTTCTCACCGAATTTTCAGTCAATAGGGGTTTCAATACATTTATCGTAAGTCATCCCTTTAAATACAGTGTACCTTTTAGTTAGAATTTTGTCGACAGACTAAATAGAATACATTGGGGTTCAGAATATTAGGGATCAATGAAAGGCCATCTAAATATATGTATATTCGTCTCCGTTTCAGCACCAATTGGTAGATTTAAAAATAGTCTGATCTTGTAGATTATTTAGGGTTATGAAAGTATTTATGAATCATAAAAAACAGGTTTGGAGAGCCTTTACGCACGAATGAAAGAAAACAGTGGTTTGATTCATTCTGAAAATTGCCACATTCAGTTCTTTAACTCATGGTAATGTTGGAAGACTAGTGTACATAGAATTATAATAGGGAGAATAGTGTACAATAGTAGGCTGTACCCTCGTCTATTGCCTGCACTAACCATGGAACTGTGTGATGACATAGCCAAGTATTGCACCATGCGTCAAGTTCAAGCTGTTAAGAATTGGTCTGCACTCTGCTCCATAACAATTTAAATGTATTTTTTTAAATATATTATCAACTGTTACTAATGATCCTCAGCAACAACCACATGGCCGTGACAGCGTTTACAGAGGAAGCAAATTAAGGTAAATTAAACAATGTCATTAAATGGAATGATAATGTAAGCTATACCAACTGAAGGGAACTAACAGTAGTTGAATATGTGTTGTTATTAGACATCCGAGAGTGCCCATCCCTGCCAGCTAAAAGGCAGTATAATTTAAATTCTGCACAGCATTTCATACATTTTATTGTGGGAAAGTTGATATGTTGATATGCTTCAGTTTGCTGTTATACGACTGGTTTCACATTAATCTCCAGCAATTATAAGGTCAAATATATCTAAAACAAGTGTCATTTACACTGAGTGTATAAAACATTATGGATACCTTCCTAATATGAAGTTGCACCCACCCCTTTTGCCCTCAGAACAGCCTCAATTCGTTGGGGCATGGACTTTACAAGGTGTCAAAAGCATTCCACAGGGATGCTGGCCCATGTTGACTCCAATGCTTTCCACAGTTGTGTCAAGTTGGCTGGATGTCTTTTGGGTGGTGGACCATTCTTGATACACATGGGAAGCTGTTGAACATGAAAAACCCAGCAGTGTTGCAGTTCTTGACACAAACCGGTGCACCTGGCACTGACTACCATACACCGTTTCAAAGGCACTTAAATACAGAAAAGTGTATAAAAAGGGAATTACGTTCCGTATAACTGTGCTTAACTCGGGTCGGAACTGGGCCCTATTTGTAACCATCTCCAACAGCCTGGTCTCATAGGCTGGATATAGCAGGGTCGTGAAAATTGGCCATAGGTTGAAACATTATCCTTCTTTCTCTCCCCATGAGTGAGCTGGCTTGACCTCCTGTGAGACTTACCACAACAAAGGAATGAGATGGGAGTTTGGTTGGGTCCCCTACTGAGACTGAAGGAAGATCAAACCATGATGTAGTATGGTAGTGATTTTATTTGTAATGATGTCATGTACAGCTTTCGTGATCAGTTAATTCTTTCTTCAAAGCTATTTTTCTTCATAAGTCGGTTTCGTCCTGTTTTCCAAGCAATATACACGCTGATGCTCTAATCATTACATAATAATGATACATTGGGCAAAGGTGTGCATGTAGAGTGAAAGGGAACAAAAACATCTGAAACATGGGCAATAGGGCTATGGCAGGTGTTGCAGAGACCCCTGCTGCACAAGAATGACAATATTAAAATAAAATAAAATCACATTTTATTGGCCACATACACATGGTTAGCAGATGTTAATGCGAGTGTAGCAAAATGCTTGTGCTTCTTGTTCCGACAGTGCAGTAATATCTAACTGTAATGAACACGATGGGAGACAGAGTGCTGGTTTCAAGCGCAGGGCGCAGCAGATGTTTATTTGTAAAGGACCACAGGAGGAAGCAGGTAGCTGGGTCCAGGGGCAGGCAGAAGGTCATACACAGGGGTCCAACAAGGCAACAGTACAGGCAGGGAAAAGGCTAGTAACGTCGTCCGGGAGATCAGGCAATAGGTTGATAACTGGAAATCCGATAGGCTAAGGTACAGGCAGGGAATAGTCCAAAGGCATCATCAGTGAGGCAGAAACAAATTATCATACACGGGAGGATTAAATTACGGGAAAAACAGAGCTCTGAATAGAAGTGTGTCACAAAACAAACAATACCTCACAATGATGGGGTGCAATAGTGTGTGACAATGACATACAGGTGTGTGAACAGGTGATCAGAATTCAGGTGATTGGGATCTGCAGTGAGCTGCGTTCAGGGGATCTACGTGTTTGAGAGTGTGAGTTGGAAGCAGACGTTACACTAAAAAGTAACGTAACAATTCCGCACATACCTAATACACACAATTCTAAAGGAGTGGATGAGCGATGGCCGAGCGGCATAGGCAAGGTGCAGTAGATAGTATAAAATACAGTATATACATGTGATATGAGTAATGTAAGATACGTAAACATATTAAAGGGTCATTATTTAGACACCGATGTCAGCTCTAAGCCTTTTGAGACCATATATTAACTAGCTAAATGCTACAGCAGTCCAATGCATACCAAGTTCAGGTGGAAGAGTTTAAATGGACTATCAGTTACCATGGCTAGACTATGCCTCTGTGGAGTGAAATAGTCGCTGGACTTTACCCCTTCCTCCCTAATCTATCTGTCACTTTATCAGCATACTTTAGCTTAGTAAACAAAAACTTGGCCTACTTAACATTATCTTTATTGTGGTGCAGTTGATAAATTATCAATTGCACCACTGGTTATCAACTTTGGTTGTAAAAGAAAACTCATCAACTTTGTAACAAGTGTAAATTTAACCTATTGAAAGCCAAAAAAATTATTGACAGCAGTCTCAACGTCAACAGCTTTTTCTTTGCAACTCTGCCTAGAAGGCCAGCATCCCGGAGTCGCCTCTTTACTGTTGACGTTGAGACTGGTGTTTTGCTGGTACTATTTAATGAAGCTGCCAGTTGAGGACTAGACGCTCTAATGTACTTGTCCTCTTGCTCAGTTGTGCACCGGGGCCTCCCACTCCTCTTTCTATTCTGGTTAGAGCCAGTTTGCGCTGTTCTGTGAAGAGAGTAGTACACAGTGTTGTACAAGATCTTCAGTTTCTTGGCAATTTTTCTCATGGAATAGCCTTCATTTCTCAGAACAAGAATAGACTGACGAGTTTCAGAAGAAAGTCTTTGTTTTTTGAGCCTGTAATCGAACCCACAAATGCTGATGCTCCAGATACTCTAAAGAAGGCCAGTTTTATTGCTTCTATAATCAGAACAACATTTTTCAGCTGTGCTAACATAATTGCTAAATATTTTTCTAATGATCAATTAGCATTATAAAATGTTAACTTGGATTAGCTAACACAATGTGCCATTGGCCCATAGAGTCCATGGTCTCCTAAAGTGCAAATCAATCACAGAACAACAGCAAAGACCTTGTGAAGATGCTGGAGGAAACAGGTACAAAAGTATTTATATCCACAGTAAAACGAGTCCTATATCGACATAACCTGAAAGGCCGCTCAGCAAGGAAGAAGCCACTGCTTCAAATCCGCCATAAAAAGCCAGACTACGGTTTGCAACTGCACATGGGGACAAAGATCGTACTTTTTGGAGAAATGTCCTCTGGTCTGATGAAACAAAAATAGAACTGTTTGGCCATAATGACCATTGTTGTGTTTGGAGGAAAAAGGGGGAGGCTTGCAAGCCGAAGAACACCAACAACATTTTACAACATTTTTCGCAGTGCTAGAGGCATTACTACAGACATGGGTTCATTCCCGGTCTTATAGGACGGCGAACACTTGGCCCAGCGACATCTGGGTTAGGGGAGGGTTTGACCGGGGGGGGCTTTACTTGGCTCATTGCACCCCAGCGACTCCTTGTGGTGGGCCTGGTGCCTGCAGGCTGACCCTGGTCGCCAGTTGAACTGTGTTTCCTCCGACACATTGGTGCGGCTGGCTTCCGGGTATTATTATATTATTGATCAATTGACTATGACTTTGTAAATCACCCAGCAGTGCTATTTGCAGAGGGGGACATAACGTGGCAGGGGGTCTGGGGGCCTTCCCATTTTGGGGGGCATCTAATGCACATTTCCTGCATTTCTACATAATCTAATATGACCCATGGCCCTTCTAGCCTTCTTTAGAACAACAAAAAGTAAGCAAAAATGCCCACAGTCATCAAGCTAGGTAAGAGATTATTAAATATGTTTAAGTGATTGATAAGACTGAACTTGGTCCATAATTCCATAATCAATATTGTGTTGCACCTTTAAACAATAGCCTAACAAAAGAACAACTCTTACAAATAAAGTACAAAGACAACTTTAAATAGTCTTAAGACATCCTCTATATCAAATTTCAGCCAGAATGCCCAGCCAACCCATGAAGCCTACATGTCCAACCCTCACCAGTCTAGTCAATAACTCAACTCTCTCCCCAACTTCCTTCCAATTTTTAAAACATGTATTTCAAGGAAAAGGTTAAGAAAACAAAAGATGAATGAAAACACACATACACCTATCCATTAACACACATAAACAGTACACCCTCCATATAATTAATAGTATAGGCCTAATAGTACTGCAGAGCTTTTTAATTGCACACAATATAGCTGGGTCACCCCGTCCTGCTCCTAGGGGTCCACGGCCCTGTAGCGCCCCAATCCAACACACCCCACTCAGCTTTAGGATCTTAGTAAGTAAGCATTTCATGGTAAGGTCTACACCTGTTGTATTCGGCGCATGTGACAATACATTTTTTTTTTATTTAGTGAAATTCATTATTGGTTTCAGGTGTTTTAGGCCAGAGTGACAACAGTACAGCAGACCCTCAGGGCCAGGACTTAGCAGCCCAGCAGCTAGGGATTGCCTAAATCTCCCCTGATCTGGGTATGTTTTCAATACAGACTCCTTTTGTTGCACAGTATTCCATATAAGGCATCCAGACCTTATGAAAGTTGCACAGTATACCTTTAATCTTAAAACAAATGTAGTGATACTGTACATAGCTTGACATTTCTTCCATTCATTGTGGGAGGATAACCAACCTTCCAATGAATGGCAATGCATTTATCAGCCACTATAAATGCTAGGTTACACAGTTTCTTTTGATAACAGTCTCCAGTATCAACATTTCCAAGCAAACAAAAACAGGGAGAAGGGAGAATCTGTTGACATGCTGAGATAAAATTACATCCTCTTTGCCAGAATTCAGCCAGCCTTCACAAGACCACAACATATGCACATATGTCCCCTTTTGTGCTTTACACCTCCAGCAGAATAATACAATTTCTGAGTGCATGAAATTCAGTTTCACTGGCATATAGTACGTTCTATGGATGGTCTTTATGTCTGAGATTCTATGAACATGACTGGGCATTCTAAAATATCTGTATCCATTCATTGTCATCAGTAGCGTCTCCCAGGTCGTCCTCACATTTGTGTTTTACATGTTTTGTATCATCAGGAAAAGCCTCTATTAACCCTTGATACAGTTTGGAAATCAACTTTGGAGGTTTGTCAGACTTCCTTAAAATAGCATCTGGCTTGTCCAGTGTTCGCTGGACAGAGACAATAAGGTGTTGTATCTGCAAATATTCACCTCACCTCTGTCACAGACTGATCTTCCCTGGCTGCCTGCCTCTGCTGAGGCCCCTGTCACCATCTGATCCTCCTACAATGAAGCATGACAAATAATACATTATATTATATTATCCAAAAATAGAAGGAATGGTTCAATAATTGAAATGAACATTATTCCCAGATCCCAGACCATAGCTTTAAGCTTAAGCTGCTGTCCTGCAGCTACTGTAGGTCTACCCATCAATTGAAGATGGAACTTTGTATCATTCTCTGAATTTACTGCGGAATTCACCTGAGTTCTATAGACTAGTCTTCCCTAGCTGTCTGACCCTGCTGGGAAAAACTGTCCTCTTTCTGCTTTGTATGCGTTAGCCTACCTATTGTATTAAAAGCACATATTTTTCGCATTATTCACACACTCAGAATTCGCTGCTTCAACTTCAGTAGCCTACCTCTCCTAGTTGGGCGCCTAGTATGTGTGTTCTCATTGAAATAGAGTAGGCTATCAAATTAACTTAAATATGATTAGACTGTAGTTTACTACAGTGTCTGTAAATAAACATTGATAATGAAAAGAAGTGGAGGGCGCTCAACCAACATGAGTCGGAAGTGCAATTAAATGTTTTTATCATGATTGAAAAGGAAAAGGCACAACGTGCACATAGGTTAGGCTACCATGCTGAGTGAGCGTTGCGCCTTTTCATTTCCAATAAGTATGGATTACCCATTTATTTGTCTCTGCCTGCAAATCGTCCTCCCAAAAGCTAGGCTATATCCTATAGGATCATGCAAAGTGTAGCAAGTGTCACTGTCATCATTCTTGATGCTTTAATTTCAGTAGCCATACCTGCGAAATCAGGTGCGCGTGTGGTCTCATTTAAATAGAGTAGGCTATAGGCTATATGACATACTTACTAATACAACTCACATTGTCTAGTTTGATTGAGTAGAAAATAATAGTTTATGTAAGCCAACTTTTGGTGCTCTCTCTCTAACGGTACATCAACTGGCGAAAGCTTGCCAAGTTCATTTACTTTTGAAATGTGACAAAACAAAGGCTACAAAAGATGTCCATACAAACAACTGCTGTTAGATAGTAATAATAGCCACCTCATATCGCTATCTGACAACTAGAAGCTAGAGCTGACCTGGCTGTGTGGTAGCTACTCACTAGTGTAGCTTATTCATTCACTTCAGTCGAGAGGGGATGAAACATTAGCTAACGTTATATGTCAGTTACAATACTAGCTCAGCACTGTGAATAAACACTAGTTTAGTTTTTTCTGTTAAACAGCAGTTACCTTGCCAGCTACATCAGTCAACTAAAGAGTAGCCAGTTTCTGTTCCTTTCACAACTCAGTGAAAGAGCACAAGGTGTACACTGAATTATGCTCAACTCTCCCGTGCTGGTCCAGCCAGGCTTCCAGATGCTTTGCCTTCACACAGCCTATCAACCCAAGTGGTCCGAAATCCAGTTGGATAAACACTCCAAAAAGCCCACCCGACCACTCGGAGGCATCTGCACACCGTTGCCTTGTTTAGTATCACATTCCAAGGATAATACTGGGAGGGGACAAAAATGCAATTTCAGAATGTGGGGGAGACATCCCCCCCTTCCCCAGTGAAAGTTGTGCCCCTGCCCAGATACAATGAAACCCTTCATAAAGATATGCCACCCTTTGATACGCAAATACTGAAAGTGACAGAAATCGTAATTTAATATCCTTTACCTCTTTTAATGTTCTTACCGGTATGCCCCAAGGCCTACATCATTAGTCAATATGAATATATTATTATTCACTTACTTTTCAAGCAATTTATTGTCAAATCATTCAAAGTAGCAAATAACATGAAACAATCGACAAAGACGACTTTGTTTTCCGCTTTGGCTGCTCAATAGGGATGTGCATGCACACTGCCTCCACAACAACGATGACTGGACCAGTCTGGATTTTCACAGACGTAGAATATTGTTCGGTCAATGGAACTGCAACAGCTGCCAGCTGACCCAGAGGAAGGAGAAGAAAGAACCAAGTATGAGTCAGACGAGATCCTTTCTCTCAGTCAGACGTATCCAAAATGCCTTGTAAACTGCTAAATCTATGTGAGTATGAAACACATAAACTGGTCCGAATACAAAGTGTAAGGCTGGGATCGCTGAAATGGACATTTAACGGAGTCATACTGATGTTCATCTGGTGAGTAGGCTATTCTGCAGAAGGATTAATCTTGCGGTAATAACGGTAATAGACGACGAACGCCCACGCGCCTTGACTGATCAAGAATGTGTGCATGAAAATAAAGTATGAATGTTTTATATAATTATTATATTCTAAAATAATTATGTATTACTTGCATCAACTGTATCTTTTGTAACCATGCCAATAGTATTTTAAAACGATCAGGGATATATATCAAAGTAGGCTAACTTACTCCAATTTGCAACATACCATGATCAAATGTTGTTTTATTTTGTAGCATTATGATGCTCTGGAACAAGGAGTACCAAGAACATGACTATGTGGTCAGCTCTGTAACTGCTAAGGTCAAGGGAGTGGCCTTGACCAGTTTACCAGATGTTGGCGATATAGTATGGGATGTTGTGGATTACAGTGAACCATCACAGGTGTGTGTGTTTATGTGTGTGTGAGAGAGTGAGAGAATATTGTTGTTTTATTGTTGCATATTATACACATATTACATTTGTAATATACATGCACATATTTTTACATTTGTTTGACTTTCTGTTTAAGGGAAAGAATTCATTTTTCGTGGTGACCAATGTCATTGTAACAAAAAAACAAAGGCAAGGAAAATGCCCTGAGGTAGAGTGCCAGTAGGACATCCAATTATTGTACATTCTAATGTCTTATATCATTTACATTTGATGACTAGAACCCACTAATCTCCTAGGTGTGTTTATATTACAGGTCCCTCCTTATGGAAAAGTGTGTCGGACAGACGAGGACTGTGTAAAGGGATTCTGGGATCAGCACAGTCACGGTACAACTACAACTGTCTAGAACGTCTCCCATGATCCTTCTCTTGTTTGTGTCATCTCTATCTGGTGATATCATTTGTTCTTGCATGGAGGGGAGGAATTTGTCCCTGATGTGTTGGGGTTTCAGACAGTCAGCTCTGCTCTGGGCTCTTTACTATTTGCAGATACATTATGGTTATACACGTTTATACAGTAGTATGAAACATGTGGACACATGATAATAGAACATTAAGATAATAGTTGGTATTGTTTGTCATGTGCCCCATACAATAATTCAAATGTTGCTTTCCTTATCAGGGGTTCAGACAGGTGCATGTGTGAAGTTTGATGTGACACGAAAAACATGTGAGGTGTCTGCGTGGTGCCCCATAGAGACCAAGAAAAAGCCCCCCAAGTAAATAAGCTCACTATTATTGTTTTCTCAGAATCAGTATGTATTTATGTGTGCCTGTCCTCTTACTCTCATCAAATTCAGTGTGATTTGACATGTGGTCCCTGCAGAGGTTAGTTACTCAGTAAATAATGTTATCTTCTCTTCTACATAGACCACTGCCTGACAGCTAAATGTATACTTTAGTTCCTCTAATGTGAAGGAAGCGTACTTTGTTTGTGCTGCATGTGTATATAGTCAAATATGCCAAGTAACATTGTTTCACAGTAGTTTAACAGAAACTTTTAAATGAAAATGAAACCGTCCGCTGTAAAAAAAGGATTGTTTTCACAACTTTGCTTCAATAATGCAATTTATGACTGCTCTGACATCTAGGCCTGCTCTTTTGGCATCAGCTGAGAACTTTACAGTCCTCATCAAAAACAACATCAGATTCCCAAACTTTAATTTCATGAGGTGAGACTTTCCAATTCCAAATTAATTAATTTTGACTTTTTAGTTTGCACACCACAGTTCTCAAGTATATTATATTTAGAGTAACCTTCACCACCTTTACAGATGCAGGATCTTAATTTGAACACCCTGTTGCAGGAGAACTTTCCTGCAATGTAGGACATTTAAAACGTGTAGTCTATTTGAGGTTTAAAACATTTTAAAGGCTTCTGAAGTTTGTAATTTCCACTTAGAAATTTCAGACTTGATTTTCCCTTAAAAAAAACGTATCAACCCCTACAAAAATGTCCATTAATTGTAATCCATATAATAATTCAAATTTCCTGTTGTTGCAGGATTATTTTCCTGCTGTAGCTAACTGGCTCAAACTAATATCCTTAATCTGTACATACTCTGAGAGTATCATAATCATAAAAAGCTATTAAATGAATTCATACAAATATGGAAAACAAGCACATTCTTCAATTCAGTGAAAGTGGATCTAACTGATGCGTTTTGTCTTACAGAAGGAACATCCTCCCTGAGATGACGGAAAGCTACCTGAAGCGCTGCCAGTTTAACAGGCATACAGACCCCTCGTGCCCCATCTTCCGTCTGGGGGACATTGTAAAAGAGGCCAAAGAGAACTTCTCAGAGATGGCAGTTGAGGTGGGCTGCTTTGTTAGAGGGAGTTTCTCAAACAACCACAAACTTTCACATAAACTAACTCTATGACCCTCAATTATGTATGTCACTCACTGTTGTCTGCATCTATTTTGGCACTGCACATAACGTTGGACATATTTTATTACTTAATGAATTACAGAATTATGGTCTTTATTCAATCCGCATCCGCGTAAAAATGTTACGGTGATTTCCGATTTGGTATTTTGGTATTTTATCAGGATCCCCATTAACTGTTGCAAAAGCAGCAGCTACTCTTCCTGGGGTCCACACAAAACATGAAACATAATACAGAATGACATAATACAGAACATCATTAGACAAGAATAGCTCAAGGTAGACAGAACTACATATATTTTTTTAAAGGAACACGTAGCCTACATATCAATGCATACACACAAACTATCTAGGTCAAATAGGGGAGAGGCGTTGTGCCATGAGGTGATGCTTTACCTGTTTTTTGAAACCAGGTTTGCTGTTTATTTGAGCAATAAGGGCTCTATATAATACTGTACGCTTTCTTGAATTTGTTCTAGATTTGGGGACTATGAAAAGACCCCTGGTGGCATGTCTGGTGGGATAAGTGTGTGTGTCAGAGCTGTGTGTAAATTGACTATGCAAACAATTTGGGATTTCAGTCTCTACTCAACTCTTAGCCATGAGAGACTGGCATGCATAGTATTTATATCAGCCCTCTGATTACAATGAAGAGCAAAACGTGCCACTCTGTTCTGGGACAGCTGTAGCTTAACTAGGTCTTTCCTTGCAGCACTGGACCACACGACTGGACAATAATCAAGATTAGACAAAACTAGAGCCTGCAGAACTTGCTTTTTGGAGTGTGGTGTCAAAAATTGAACCGACGTGCAGCTTGTACCGTGAGTGCAGTGGTCTCCGCGAACGCAGGAACATTGGCTTTATATTTAAATCGAGATATAACGCGGATGTTCCACGATACTTCGGCGATACGGATTGAATCTAGCCCTAAATCACCTTAATTACGTCAGATTACATGATTGTCAGGTTGATGTAAAACAAGTTGAGTAGATCGTCTCCACTATGCTCTCTCACCAAAGGGTGGCGTCATTGGGATCCAAATCAAGTGGGATTGTAACCTGGATGGGTTCTTGCGGAACTGTCAGCCCAAATACTCCTTCCGCCGGCTGGATGAGAAGGAAAGCAATAGAACACTGTACCCTGGTCTCAACTTCAGGTAATTGTGACAGGCATTGTTCTTGAGGCCAACGGTCATGTCATAGATCATACATGGTCAGTTGACCCATGTCAAATTATGGAAAGCTGTCAATCAATAGTGCTATAGACATTTGTAATTGTATATATCAGTGAAATCCAGATATGACATTGTTTAACCTACTACATGTGTTGGCAGGTTTGCCAGATATCAGACAGAGAAAGGTGTTGAGGAGAGAACCCTGTTTAAAGCATTTGGGATCAGGTTTGATGTCATGGTCTTTGGAAAGGTTTGTATGACTGAGTAAGTCTCATCATTTAAACCTGCAATAACGATAACGGTAATCTTGTGAATGTTATTATTTTTTTGGTTTTTTACCCCCTTTTTCTCCTTAATTTCTTGTCTCATCGTAGCAACTCCCCAACAGGCTCGGGAGGCGAAGGTCAAGTCATGCGTCCTCCGAAACATGACCCGCCAAACCTCGCTTCTAAACACCCACCCACTTAACCCGGAAGCCAGCCGCACCAATGTGTCGGAGAAAACACTGTTCAACTGACAACTGCTTTCAGCCTGCAGGCGCCCGGCCCGCCACAAGGAGTCGCTAGAGCGCGATGAGCCAAGTAAAGTCCCCCCCGGCCAAACCCTCCCCTAACCCAGACGACGCTGGGCCAATTGTGCGCCACCCTATGGGACTCCCGATCACAGGCGGTTGTGATACAGCCCGGGATCGAACCCCGGCTGTAGTGACGCCTCTTAGACCGCTGCGCCACTCAAGAGTCGTGCATTTATTTTTCTAATTCATGAAAATCAGAAAAATACAAATGGTGATTTATATCATGTGTTCTTTTAAGGCAGGGAAATTCAGCATAATCCAACTGATCATCTTTATTGGATCAACTCTATCATATTATGCACTGGTGAGTGTTATTCGGCCTTTTTTATTCAACTTGTTTCAAATGCAAAACTAATAACAGGGAAAGTAAAGGACAATGATTGTGCTTTTTCGTAGACCACTGTATTCATCGACTGGCTCATTGGGACCAGTTGTTACTCTAAAGAAGCCAGACAAAACTACTCCGAGAAGAAGGTTGAATCTGTTCAGGACAGACAGCAGGTAGGAGTGGGATGTAGGAGTGGGATGGCTTTCCCCACTGAGGATTATACAAACCCATAGCAAGATTTTCATTCTCATTGGCTGAATTGTTTGATGTAATATGTGGTGAGACGCTGAACAATGAGACAATTCTTCTTCTATGTTCCAGTGCATTCTCTGTGTCTCGTTTGTGGACGAGAACCATATCAGAGTGGTGAAAAGATCACATAAGAAAAGTTTACAACAAGTGAAGCCCATCTCTGTTCACCCATGCAAGGTTAGCATAACTGTGTTTTCCCCAATGTAGTGCCATTCTCACGCCGATACAAAAGAAAATATGTCGCTTTTAAGCTCACTTTATCCTCTTGTCTTTTATACAGTAAGGCAGTATGGTAATACATACATATTGTATCAGTGCATGACTAATTTGATATGTACTGCACACTTGTTGCCAGGACGACACAGGGCACCTGAGTGCCATGGTTGGTGTATTGCAGAAAGGGAACAACATCGTAGACAAGCCGCCCCAGGTTCTCCCCCGGCCCAGCCTTCCAGCCTGGTGTCTGTGTGGCTGCTGTCTCCCTTCCACCCATCCCCAGGAGCAGCTGTGCTGCAGGCAGAGCATTGGCCGCTGCATTACCACCTCCTCCCTGTTTGAACAGCTGGTGCTGAGTCGGCCCTTGTTAGACGCAGTCCTGCTGTACAGGGAGCCTCTCTCTGACCTGACCGAGGGGGAGCAGCGGATTGCCGCCCTTCGCAACTGCTCCTACAGACAGTACATCAGCTGGAGGATTGGGGCCCCACCCAGAGAAAGCATCCCTGTCATGCCCAGTTGTAGTGTGTGGAGAATCAGAGAGGAGTACCCCAACCAAGAAGGAGAGTACACTGTCTGAGACCCAGGAGAACTACCTCTCCCCAGTCCAGCCCTGACACACAGCTTTAGGGAAGAGGAGTCAGTGTTCCAGAAAGCTCCATCAGAGATTGGTTCTCATCATGTAGCGATGTACAACGCATTTGTACTGGAGTATTGATCTAATCTTCCATTCAGCATTAAGGTTAACATTTTCAACTGGAACATTGTTCCTCACCTGTAGATATTGTGTAGATATTGTGTCCATCCATCCCACTGTCGAGGGATCATCAATAATGAAGAGGGAAATAACGTAATAGACTTTATCTTAGATGAGACTGAACTGGAGCTAACTGGAGGTGGGAATTGCTTTCCTTTGACTGGAATCTTTCCTTTGACTGTCTAAATACATTTAGATTGGAACATGTGTTTTTTACCATGTGCAATAAATGTAACTTTGAAAATATTGTTGACTTGATAACATAATTTCACAACAACATTGTGTGCATACAGTAGTACATTCTAGAAGAAAAAGAAAGGCACACCTATATAGGCGAGGTGCTGGCTAGCGCAGTGGAAAACTTGAAAATAAAGAAGAGCCGCACACTCTAGGAGCTCAGATGCAAAAAATATTTTATGTCCAACGTTTCGACAGGCAAGCTGTCTTCATCAGGAAACGTTGGACATAAAATATTTTTTGCATCTGAGCTCCTAGAGTGTATCTTCTTCATACAGTAGTACATACCATTTTCATGCATCCATTGGAGTGGATGATTAGCAGTTTTATTATGGCACTTTTCAGATAGGGTATATTTGCCAACAGTCAGGGTCAGTTGTAATTTTCATACTAGCCGTTAAATGATTTGAGGTGTCACTGCAACACCTCTTTACCTCTTTTATCATTCCCATTGCTAGTTTTCTACAGTGTAGCCATAACTCAGAAGATGGGCGGCTGTAGCTCTCAGAGCTGCCACAGCTGTTTCTTTGAATATCAAACAGAAAGAATGATTGTGGTGAAGAGCAAAGTAGTGGGATCCGTCTTCAGATTAATCCAGTTTCTGATCATCTTTTATGTGATTGGGTAAGTTGGGATTCAATTATTCTGTTTCTTACATTAAAAAGCCGGTGTTCATCACTTTGTCTCTACACCAGTGTCCCTTTGTGTCCTTTCTGACCTGCTACACTATAGGTACGTCTGTGTGGTGCAAAAGTCCTACCAGGAAACAGACTCAGTGATCAGTTCTGTCACAACCAAGGTGAAAGGCACTGGCTTCACCAACACCTCTGATCTGGGCGCCCGTGTGTGGGACGTGGCTGATTACAACATCCCCCCTCAGGTACAGTGGTGTAAAAAGTACCCAGTTGTCATACTTGAGTAAAAGTAAAGACACCTTAATAGAAAATGACTCAAGTAAAAGTCACCAAGTAAAATATTACTTGAGTAAGTCTAAAAGTATTTGGTTTTAAATAAACTTAAGTATCAAAAGTACATATAATTGCTAAAATATACTTAAGTATCTAAAGTACAAATCATTTCAAATTCCTTATATTAAGCAAACCAAATGGTGCCATATTATAGTTTTTTTAATGTACAGAAAACCAGGGGCACACTCCAACACTCAGACTTCATTTACAAACAAAGCATGTGTGTTTACTGAGTCTGTCAGATCAGAGGCAGTGGGGTTGATAAGTGTGTGAATTTGACCCTTTTCCTGTCCTGCTAAGCATTCAAAATGTAACAAGTACTTTTGGGTGTCAGGGAAAAAGTATGGAGTAAAAGGTAAATTATTTTCTTTATGAATGTAGTGAAGTAAAAGTAAAAGTAGTCAAAAATATAAATAGTAAAGTACAGATACCCTAAAAAAAAAACTTAAGTAGCACTTTACAGCATTTTTACAAGTACTTTACACCCCTGCTAAGGTAGCATCCTATACTCCATACACTATCTGCAGTGTATCACTTTCTTGTCAGTTTGAGTTCAGATTGTGTTGGTAACTGTTTTTGTATTTTTGTATAGAAAGATCATTTGTTTTAGGAAAATGTCTTCTGTCTGGCAGGGTGAGAGTTCTTTCTTTGTGTTGACCAACATGATTGTCACCTCCAATCAAACTCAATCGACCTGTCCAGAGGTAAGTTGCTGATTTCTCCTTTAAAATACATTGAAAGTCTATATTGTAAAATGTGTATTTATTGTTTGAATTAAACACTACTGAAAATGTCCAGTGAAATGTTAAGTTGGACTGTATTTATACTTAAATACATTGACTTAGAAGATATGCTTTATACAACCATTATTTCAATGGTAATCAAAAGTATTTGAATGATAGTGAAATGTGATCCTGTATCTTCTTAAGCTCCCAAACCAATCCACCATTTGCATGTCAGACAGTGACTGCTTAGAGGGATCCAATGATGTTCGTGGAAACGGTTAGTCCTCATGCCTTGCTGATGAGTCCTTGTAGAAAGGGCAGCAACCAGCAGGGAGATGGCTGAAACATTCATTCAGGGTTTCATAAGAAAATCAATATCTACTGCTACAGATAAAATTGTCCTGAAATTCAGTCATATTTTCAGAATCATGCAACATATTTGATTAACTAAAGAGCAATGTATTCGAATCATATTACTCTGTTAAAAGGTATCCAGACAGGGCTATGCATGAACTACTCAGAGACTGTCAAAACATGTGAAGTGCTATCTTGGTGTCCTCTTGAAATAGACATCAACTTACCAGAGTAAGTAAGAACAAATTATAATATGATTCATGAGGGTATACTCATGGGGCAAGGTATTATAAGTGGAACGCATTTTGTATCATAGACATGCACTGCTGGTTGCAGCAGAGGACTTCACGGTGCTAATCAAAAACAGTGTGACATACCCCAAATTCAACTTTCACAAGTGAGTCATGTTAATTTGTCTGGCACCTAAATTCAACATGAAAAGGATTAAAAGCAGGACACCTGCGTGAGAGTTTTACTTCATGCTGTAGAATACCTAATAGTTTCTCTTTGGACTCTTGCAGAAGAAACATTTTGCCTGATGTTAACTCCTCATATCTGAAGCAATGTGAATTCAATCGCAAAACAGACCCTGACTGTCCCATCTTCCGCCTTAAAGACATGGTCTCTGAAGCTGAGGAGGACTTTCAGACCATGGCAATCAGGGTATACAATTTAGCTCTCATCTTAGGTCCCTTACAAGCCTTGATTCTGCATAAGCCCATACTAGATATTCCTGTAGTTATTCTCAATGCCGTGTTTGGTGTGTGTTGCAATTGAATGAGAGAGGGCTTTAATCATCCCTGGTGTCACTCATTGGTATATCAAATTACACATTTAAAATAGGTGAATTTGAGATGAGACTATATGGTTGTTTGTTCAGGGTGGTGTTCTTGGGATTATTATTGACTGGAGCTGTGACCTGGACTGGCCTGAACATTACTGTGGCCCTAAGTACTCCTTCCGCAGGCTAGACAACAAAATCCCTGAAAACAACGTGGCCCCTGGAAACAACTTTAGGTGAGATCAATGAACCTGTGGACACAATACTGTCATAGAGAATAAATACAGCTTTTCAACAAGACTTATTTCCACAGGTTTGCCAAATACTACAAATCCACAGATGGTAGGGGAAACAAGAACCTTGATCAAAGCATATGGAATCCGATTTGATGTCATTGTTTTTGGAACGGTGAGACTCAACATAAAAAAATTATATATTCTTCAAACCACAGGAGTAGAATACTTAATTTTAACAATGTATGAGCTTTATGTTTCCAAGATGGTAAAGGCAACAATTGAGACCACCACAATAAGGGTTTCAATGTCAAATGACAAATCGGCCTACCTTCCTCTACTGTTCTATCTTTACAGGCAGGTAAATTCAACATGGTTCCGACCATAGTGAATGTAGGTGCAGCGCTTACGTTTCTCTCTTTGGTAAGTTCTGTTAAGTGGAGCCATCTCCAAGCACTCATTATTTGTAAACAAACATTCATTATTAGTACCATAAAGCATTTTTCTGAGAAATGTAAGCCTGTTAATACAATGTAATTGAGTTGTCATTTTCAGTTTGAAATAGTCATGCAAGTGTGTACCCTTAGGTGAATGCAGTTTGTAACTGGTTTCTCCTGACATGCACAAAGAGAAGAGATTACTACAGCAAACACAAATTCACATATCTGGATAACATTGATGACAATGCTGGTGAACCTGTGAGTTACTGACTTCTCAAGCTCTTATTTCACTATATACAGTACCAAATGTATTATCAGGGAATACTTACAAAATAACCATCACTATTCTTTGCTTAACAACCTCAACTTGACTGTTTATCAACTTTTTCATTATGCAGATTTTACTTAAATTAGTTATATAAATCATATATTAATCTGACAAATTCTTATTTGTCTGTACAGCTGGAAGAAACAACGTATGGGACCCGGTAGATCCTGCACAGAGAAGTGGTCATTTCACATTGTGGGAGAATGTTGAAGCCATCTTCTTTTGTCCAGACCTCTAGCCATCTCCAGCCTCTGCCCCATAAACATCATACTCATATTTCCTAATATTCCAGATTAAGCCTCTTCAAATGTGAAGTGTATAATCTGTTATTAGCTACCTTAAAAACAAGGTACAAATACATAGTAAGAAAATCATTTTATTACGGAAATTGTCATTTCACATAATTGATCACAAAAGAATAACAAACAAGTTGTAATATAGAAAGTAGGAAATATATTTTTAAACTATCGCCTTTTCTGGAAAATATTTCCTCTTCCCATCCCTCCACGTCCTCGACCCCTGGCAGCCACTGTGAAAGAGGAGACAAAGCAAATTGTTTGTCAATAAAAACATACAGTACCAGTCAAAAGTTTGGACACACCTACTCATTCAAGGGTTTTTCTTTATTTTTACTATTTTCTACATTGCAGAATAATAGTGAAGACTTCAAAACTATGAAATAACACATAAGGAATCATGTAGTAACCAAAAAAATTGTTAAACAAATCAAAATATATTTTAGATTCTTCAGAATAGCCACCCTTTGCCTTGACAGCTTTGCACACTCTTGGCATTCTCTCAACCAGCTTCATGAGGAATGCTTTTCCAACAGTCTTGAAGGAGTTCCCACATACGCTGAGAATTTGTTGGCTGCTTTTCTTTACTCTGCGATCCAACTCATCTCAATAGGGTTGTGGTCAAGTGATTGCACTCCATCACTCTCCTTCTTGGTCAAATAGCCCCTTACACAGCCTAGGGGTGTGTTTTGGGTCATTGTTCTGTTGAAAAACAAATGATAGTCCCAAGTGCAAATCTGATGGTATGGCATATCGCTGCAGAATTCGGTGGTAGCCATGCTGGTTAAGTGTGCCTTGAATTTTAAATAAATCACAGACGGTGTCACCAGCAAAGCACCCCCACACCATCACACCTTCTCCTCCATGCTTCACGGTGGGAACCACACATGCAGAGATCATTCGTTCACTTACTCTGCGTCTCACAAAGACACGGCGGTTGGAACCAAAAATCGCAAATTTGGAGTCATCAGACCGAAGGACAGATTTCCACCTGTCTAATGTCCCTTGCTCGTGTTTCTTGGCCCAAGTAACTCCTCTTCTTATTGGTGTCCTTTAGTAGTGGTTTCTTTGCAGCAATTCGACCACAAAGGCCTGATTCATGCAGTCTCCTCTGAATACTTGCAAAATTCTTGAGATTTTCCGGATTGACTGACCTTCATGTCTTAAAGTAATGATGGCCTGCCTGTCATTTCTTTTTGCTTATTTGAGATGTTCTTGCCATAATATGGAATTTGTATTTTACCAAATAGGGCTATCTTCTGTACACCACCCCTACCTTGACACAACAACTGATTGGTTCAAATGCATTAAGGAAAGAAATTCCACAAATTACCTTTTAACAAGGCACACATATTAATTGAATGCATTACAGGTGACTACCTCATGAAGCTGGTTGAGAGAATGCCAAGTGTGCAAAGCTGTCATCAAGGCAAAGGGTGGCTACTTTGAAGAATCTCAAATCTTTATATTTTTATTTGTTTAACACCTTTTAGGTTACTACATGATTCCATATGTGTCATTTCATAGTTTTGTTGTCTTCACTATTGTGGGAATAGTGAGAAACAACGCAAGTGCGCATGACACATTTTCTTCTGGAGTGGCCCAGTCAGTCCTGACCTCAACCCGATTGAGATGCTGTGGCATGACCTCAAGTGAGCAGACACACCAGACATCGCAAGAATATTGTGGAACTGAAACAGTTTGGAAAGAGGAATGGTCCAAAATTACTCCTGACCGTTGTGCAGGTCTGATCCGCAACTACAGAAAATGATTGGTTGAGGTTATTGCTGCCAAAGGAGGGTCAACCTGTTATTAAATCCAAGGGTTCAGATACTTTTCCCAACCTGCACTGTGAATGTTTACACAGTGTGTTCAATAAAGACGTGAAAAATATTCATTGTGTGCTATTAGTTTAAGCAGACTGTGCTTGTCTATTGTTGTGACTTAGAAGGGGATCAGACAAAATTGTATGACCAATTTATGCAGAAATCCAGGTAATTCTAAATCCAGTTTAAATATGGAGTACGCTAGTATGGGTATTCTTACACGGCCAATGACTAACAAGGCGTTAGCATGATGGCACTAACAGACTGGCACCCAGGCTAGTAGGATACCAAGGTGGGTCTGATTAGGGCCAGAATGTAATGTAAATCTGTACCTTGTGCTTTGAGAATGGCGGCTTTGCCTCTTCCTGCTCCAGCTCCCTGGTTCTTGTTCTTCATACTCTTTAGCATGGGTGCGTTCTTCAGCATGTCAGGGAGAATGAGGAATCGGATCTTGCTGCCTCGGATGTACACCTGCTCCAGCTGGGCTACACGGCCGTCTCTGTGGGTCACTGTGATGTTGGCCATCTGGAGGAGGCAGAATGTGTAATAAGAAATACATCACATCTAGATAAGGAAGGGAGGAGGTAGGTTGTGGAGGACTACTTTATGTGTAGCTGAGGAACCCTCAACTCCTTTCTCTTATATGGAGGTGGAGCTGAGTTTTGATGACTGGTCGCGGGATTTGCTAGCAACAACATTGAGTCACCATCAGTCGATTCTTGTAAAAATGTCAATTCTGAAAACGTTCGGTTAGCAGAGCTCAGCTAGGCGTACGTAACCCCTACCCTTATTCAGGTGTCAGTATGCTTAAGGTAGGGACATCCCAAGGTACCCGGATAGCACGGACCAATTGAATCTCAGCTTACCTAATACATAGTATGAGCAACGAGGAAAAAGGTTGGTGGTTGTATTCGCTAAAAGATTTTATAGCAGTATGAATCTCAGCCCCCGGTAGAAGCGCTGCAGTTGTACAGGACAAACATCACATTTTCAGAATTACATTTTTTTACAAGAATCGACAGATGGTGACTCAATGTTGTTGCTAGCAAATCCTGTGTCCAGCCATCAAAATTCAACTCCGCCTCGATATAAGGGAACGGAGTTGAGGGTTCCTCAGCTACTTTATTGGGGACTCAGGGATCAGAGGCTGATTTATATCTAGCTAGATCATCATTTTAAGAGACATGGCACCCTCACATTCTGAAATAGCATTTGTCCCCCCCAGTTTTATCATTGCACTGTGATATAAAAAGCGGCATCGGTGTGCTTTGGGACCATGCGGACGTCTCAGAGCGGTCGGGTAGGCTGTTTGGTGGTATCGGCCAGCTGGATTTAGTACCATGGGGACACCACAGAGTGCGAACAGCGGCAGGTGTTGTCTGTGTGCCTTTTCTCTGAGTTGTAAAAGCAAGCAGAACAGAAATTGGTTACTTTTATTTTACTGATGTAGCTGGCAAGGTAACTGCGGATTGACTTAACAGAAAAAAAGTATTTTATTCTCAGTGCTGAGTTAGTGTAATTGACATGTAACGTAAGCTAATGCATTACATGTTTCAACCACTCGACTGAAGTGGTCTGAAGTGAATGAACTAGCTAGCTACCACAGCCAGTTCAGCTCTAGACTCTAGCTATCAGTTTGATGAAATAATTAAGACAAACAAATGACTAGAGGAAGTCTGACCACAATTGATTTGATTGTGCCACCTGGCTCAGACTTTCCATGCCGTGTTAAAAAGACAGAGGCTGGTTTACCAAAATCAAAATCCCTAATTTGTTTAGGAAAAACATTCCCTATTCCCTCAACATTTTCTTTCTGTATGGGACACGTATGCTTCGCATGCACCTGACCAATTGGGCTTGACCTATAGCATATCATAACACGTGACAGCAAAATGGATGGTGAGGACATGACAAATAAACTCGAAACGGGGCTAATGTTTACTGATTGCTCAGGAGGTAAAGGGTGTTTGGAATAAATTTGTCTAGTTCTGGAAAATACTGGAGATTAAGAAAAAGAAGGTATGGAGCAAGCGCTGCATGCATATTAGGCCTGTGTGTGTGTCAAACAGGTGCTGTTAGATTACAATAATTTTTCTGACCGTTTGGAATAATTTATAAGCGTACCAGAGAGTCTGTTGCAACGTTTTTTGGGTTGTAAAGCCTTTATTACAGCAAAGACAAAAAAAATTCCGAAACGGAACAGTTTAGGTCTATTTATTGTTTAAGCTATGTATTCAATGGTCGCTTTATTTTACTAAAATGCTTGATTGCATTTCACATCATGAATGACTCGTATGCTGTGTGATGACAAATAAATGATTGATACAGTAGCCAATATAAGTAATAACATATAGGCCTAAGTAAGTTACAGTATTAAGACTAAACAGGAGGCGCTCTTAGGCCTACAGCTCGATGGTGGTTTATACAAGACTGCTATACTAAGCCTACTAATGATAATGACATTACCTATTATTATAATGATGATCATAATAATAACAGTAATAAAAACAAGAAGGATAAAGGAGGGTTATTATTAAATATAATTTTTGGGACAATTTGGAACAGTATAAGCAACACTATATGAATTACAAATAATATCAGAGGCTGGTCTAACGGAAAAAGTATTAAAAGCCTTAATTACAGCATAGCAAAGATTAAAAACAGCTGAATTTGTGAAATTGTTGCACGAGGCTTGGTGCTCACGAAATCAGTAGGCTATCAACCAAACACTCAAACAGGCAACAGAAGCAGGATCACTATTAAAAAAAAGGAAACCAATAAGAAGAGATTTGCTTGGGCCAAGAAACACGAGCAGTGGACATTAGACCGGTGTAAATCTGTCCTTTGGTCTGATGAGTCCAAATTTTAGATTTTTGGTTCCAACCGCCGTGTCTTCGTGAGACGCAGAGTAGGTGAGCGGATGATCGCCGCATGTGTGGTTCCCAAAAATCTAAAAAATAAATATTGGTCACATACACGTGTTAACCAGATGTTATTGCGAGTGTAGCGAAATGCGTGTGCTTCTAGCTCCGACAGTGCAGTAATATCTAACAGTTTCACAACATATACCCAAAATACATGTAAATCTAAGTAAGGAATGGATTAAGAATATATATACATATATGTCAGAGCGGCATTGGACTAAGGTACAGTGGCATAGTATATGAGATGGGTGATGCAATATTTACAAACAATTAAAGTGACTAAGATACCTTAGAATAGTATAGAGTACAGTTTACACATATGAGATGAGTAATGCTGGATACGGAACATTATTAAAGTGCCTAGTGATCCATTTCTAAAAGTGGCCAGTGATTCCTAATCTATGTCTATAGGGTACTGCCTCTGATGTATTAGTGATGGCTGTTTAGCAGTCTGATGGCCTTGAGATAGAAGCTGTTTTTCAGTCTCTCGGTTCCAGCTTTGATAAACCTGTACTGACCTCGCCTTCTGGATAATAGCAGGGTGAACAGGCAGTGGCTTGATGATCTTTTTTTGGCCTTCCTATGGCATTGGGTACTGTAGGTGTCCAGGAGGGCGGGAATTTTGCCCCCAGTAATTAGTTGGGCAGAGCGCACCACCCTCTGGAGAGCTTTGCGGTTGTGGGCGGTGCAGTTTCCGTACCAGGCTGTGATACAGCCCGACAGGATGCTCTCAATTGTGCATCTGGAAAGGTTTGTGAGGGTTTTAGCTGACAAGCCACATTTCTTTAGCCTTGAGGTTGAAGAGGCGCTGTTGAGCCTTCTTCCCCACACTGTCTGTGTGGGTGGACCATTTCAGTTTGTCAGTGATGTGTACGCCCGAGGAACCTGAAGCTTTCCACCTTCTCCACTGTGGTCCCATGTGGATAGGGCGGTGATCCCTCTGCTGTTTCCTGAAGTCCAAGCTCATCACCTTAGTTTTGTTGACGTTGAGTGAGAGGTTGTTTTCCTGGCACCAAACTCCATCACCTCCTCCCTGTCTCATCATTGTTGGTAATCAAGCCTACTACTGTTGTGTCATCTGCAAACTTGATGGCCGAGTTGGAGTCGTGCTTGGCCACGCAGTCATGGGTGAACGAGGAGTACAGGAGGGGGCTGAGCACGCACCCTTGTGGGGCCCCAGTGTTGAGGATCAGCGAAGAGGTGTTGTTTCCTACATTCACCACCTGGGGGCGACCCGTCAGGAAGTACAGGAACAAGTTGCATAGGGCTCGGTTCAGATCCAGGGCCTCAAGCTTGACGATGAGCTTGAAGGGTACTATGGTGTTGAATGCTGAGCTATAGTCAATGAACAGCATTCTTACATAGGTATGCCTCTTGTCCAGGGTGGAGGTGATATGATCCTTGACTAGTCTCTCAAAGCACTTCATGATGACAGATGTGAGTGCTACAGGGCGATAGTCAATTAGTTCAATTACCTTTGCTTTCTTAGGTACAGGGACGATGGTGGCCATCTTGAAGCATGTGGGGACAACAGACTGGGATAGGGACAGATTGAATATATCTGTGAACACTTACTCACGTCGGCCACGGAGATGGAGAGCCCACAGTCCTTGATAGCGGGCCATGTCGGTGGCACTGTATTATCCTGAAAACGAGCGAAGGTGTTCAGCCCGTCCGGAAGTTTTCCTTTTATAATCCGTGATTGTCTGTAGACCCTGCCACATATGTCTCATGTCTGAGCCATTGAACTGGGACTGAACTTTGTCCCTATACTGACGTTTAGCCTGCTTGTTTGCTTTGCAGATGGAATAACTACAGTTTGTATTCTTCCATATTCCCAGTCTTCTTGCCCTGGTTAAATGTGGTGGTTTATGCTTTCAGTTTTGTGCAAATGCTCCCATCTATCCACGGTTTCTGGTCGGAGTAGGTTTTAACAGTTACAACATCTCCTATGCACTTCCTGATATATTGATACGGTGAATGAGTTTGTGTGTCGATATTACTTTCTGAAGCTACTCTGAACATATCCCAGTCCGCGTGATCAAAATAATCTTAAAGCGTGGATTCCGATTGGTCAGACCAGCGTTGAATAGTCCTCACCACGGGTGCATCCTGTTTGAGCTTCTGTCTATAGGAGGGGAGGAGCAAGATGGAATCGTGTTCCGATTTGCCAAATGGAGGGCCTTATATGCATTCTGGAAGGTAGTATAGCAATGGTTGAGGGTTTTAGCAGCACAAGGACAACAATCAATATGTTGATGAATTTCAGAAGCCTTTTCCTCAAATTTGCTTTGTAAAAATCCTCAGCTACAATAAATGCAGCATCAGGATATGTGGTTTCCAGTTTGCATAAAGTCCAGTGAAGTTCTTTGAGGAAGTTCTGCTTGGGGGAAGGGGGTATAGACCACCGTGGCTATTATTGACAAAAATTCTCCAGGGAGATAGTACGGTCGGCATTTGATTGTGAGATATTCTAGGTCGAGTGAACAGAAGGATTTGAGTGCCTGTATGTTTTACACAGTTACACCATAAGTTGTTATATAAGACATATACCGCCACCTTTCTGCTTCCCGGAGAGATGTTTGTCCTGTCGGCACGATGTACTGAGAACCCAACTGGCTTTACAGAGTCAGATAGTATATCTCGAGAGAGCCATGTTTCCGCAAAGCAGAGTATGTTACAATCCCTGGTGTCTCTCTGAAAAGCAACTCTCGCCTTGAGCTCATCAATTTTATTATCCAGAGATTGGACATTAGCAAGTAAAATTCTCAGGAAGCGTGCACACCACCCACCGCTCGCGACAGAGATGGCCGCGTTTTCTTCGCGTTCTTAGGAAGCTATGCAGTATTTTTTTTATTTTTTATTATTTCTTACGTTGTTACCCCAGGAAATCTGTGGTAACAATGTAAGAAAGAAACCCCAGTTTTATTATATACAGCCGGGAGGAACTATTGGATATAAGAGCAACGTCAACTTACCAACATTACGACCAGGAATTCGACTTTCCTGAAGCGGATCCTCTGTTTGGTCCACCAACCAGGAGATAGACTGGATCCCAGCCGGCGAACCAAAACAACGGCACCGCAGGAGAAGGGGCAAACGGGGCAGTCTTCTGGTCAGGCTCCGTAGACGGGCACATCGAGCACCGCTCCCGAGTATACTACTCGCCAATGTCCAGTCTCTTGACAACAAGGTAGACGAAATCCGAGCAAGGGTTGCCTTCCAGAGAGACATCAGAGATTGCAACGGTCTTTGCTTCACAGAAACATGGCTCACTCGGGATACGTTATCAAAGTCGGTACAGCCACCTGGTTTCTTCACGCATCGCGCCGACAGAAACAAACATCTATCTGGTAAGAAGAAGGGTGGGGGTGTATGCCTTATGATTAACGAGACGTGGTGTGATCGTACAGGAACTCAAGTCCTTTTGTTCACCTGACCTAGAATTCCTTACAATCAAATGCCGACCGCATTATCTACCAACAGAATTCTCGTCGATTATAATCACAGTCGCGTATATCCCCCCCCCAAGCTGACACATCGACGGCCCTGAAAGAACTTCACTGGACTCTATGTAAACTGGAAACCACATATCCTGAGGCTGCATTTATTGTAGCTGGGGATTTTAACAAGGCTAATCTGAAAACAAGACTCCCTAAATTTTATCAGCATATCGAATGTGCGACGAGGGGTGGCAAAATCCTGGATCATTGTTATTCTAACTTCCATGACGCATACAAATCCATTCCCCGCCCCCCTTTCGGAAAATCTGACCACGACTCCATTTTGTTGCTCCCAGCCTAAAGACAGAAACTAAAACAGAAAACGAGCGTTCTCAGGTCTGTTCAACGCTGGTCCGACCAATCTGATTCGACACTTCAAGATTGCTTCAATCGTGTGGACTGGGATATGTTCCGCATAGCATCGGACAATAACATTTATGAATATGCTGATTCGGTGAGAGAGTTTATTAGCAAGTGCATCAGTGATGTTGTACCCACAGCGACTATTAAAACCTTCCCCAACCAGAAACCGTGGATTGATGGCAGCATTTGCGCAAAACTGAAAGCGCAAACCACTGCTTTTAAATCAGGGTAAGGTCGACCGTAAACATGACTGAATACAAACAGTGTAGCTATTCCCTCCGCGAAGCAATCAAACAAGCTAAGCGTCAGTATAGAGACAAAGTAGAGTCACAAATCAATGGCTCAGGCATGAGAGGTGTGGCAGGGTCTACAGTCAATCACAGACTACAAAAAGAAAACCAGCCCCGTCGCGGACCACGATGTCTTTCTCCCAGACAAACTAAACGCATTGAGGACAATACAGTGCCACCGACAAGGCCCGCTACCAAAACCTGCGGGCTCTCCTTCACCACAGCCAACGTGAGTAAAACATTTAAACGTGTTAACCCTCGCAAGGCTGCCGGCCCAGATGGCATCCCTGGTCGTGTCCTCAGAGCATGCACAGACAAGCTGGCTGGTGTGTTTACGGACATATTCAATCAATCCTTATCCCAGTCTGCTGTTCCCACATGCTTCAAGAGGGCCACCATTGTTCCTGTTCCCAAGAAAGCAAAGATAACTGAGCTAAATGACTATCGCCCCGTGCACTCACTTCCGTCATCATGAAGTGCTTTGAGAGACTAGTCAAGGATCCTATCACCGCCATCCTACCTGACACCCTAGACCCACTCCAATTTACTTACCGTCCCAATAGGTCCACAGACGACGCAATCGCAATCACACTGCATACTGCCCTAACCCATCTGCACAAGAGGAATACCTATGTAAGAATGCTGTTCATCGACTACAGCTCAGCATTTAACACCACAGTACCCTCCAAACTCGTCATTAAGCTCGAGACCCTAGGTCTCGACCCCGCCCTGTGCATCTGGGTCCTGGACTTCCTGACGGGTCGCCCCCAGGTGGTGAGGGTAGGAAACAGCATCCCCACCCCGCTGATCCTCGACACTGGGGCCCCACAAGGGTGCGTTCTCAGCCCTCTCCTGTACTCCCTGTTCACCCATGACTGCGTGGCCATGCACGCCTCTAACTCAATTTGCAGACGACACTAGTGGTAGGCTTCATTACCAACAACGATGAGACCGCCTACAGGGAGGAGGTGAGGGCCCTCGGAGTGTGGTGTCAGGAAAATAACCTCTCACTCAACGTCAACAAAACAAAGGAGATTATAGCAGACTTCAGGAAACAGCAGAGGGAGCACCCCCCTATCCACATCGACGGGACAGTAGTGGAGAAAGTGGTAAGTTAAGTTCCTTGGTGTACACATCACGGACAAACTGAAATGGTCCACCCACACAGACAGTGTGGTGATGGCGCAACAGCGTCTCTTCAACCTCAGGAGGCTGAAGAAATTAATCTTGTCACCAAAAACACATCCTGTCGGGCTGTATCACCGCCTGGTACAGCAACTGCTCCGCCCACAACCATAAGGCTCTCCAGAGGGTAGTGAGGTCCACACAACGCATCACCGGGGGTAAACTACCTGCCCTCCAGGACACCTACACTGCCCGATGTCACAGGAAGGCCAAAAAGATCATCAAGGACAACAACCACCCGAGCCACTGCCTGTTCCCCCCGCTACCATCCAGAAGGCGAGGTCAGTACAGGTGCATCAAAGCTGGGACTGAGCCTGAAAAACAGCTTCTCTCTCAAGGCCATCAGACTGTTAAACAGCAATCACTAACATTGAGTGGCTGCTGTCAACATATGGACTCAAATCTCTAGCCACTTTAATAATTAAAAATGTGATGTAATAAATGTATCACTAGCCACTTTAAACACTTTGCCAGCAGCATACCACCCTGCATTCCACTGCTGGCTTGCTTCTGAAGCTAAGCAGGGTTGGTCCTGGTCAGTCCCTGGATGGGAGACCAGATGCTGCTGGAAGTGGTGTTGGAGGGCCGTGATTGGGGACATTGCCCTGTGTAGGGTGCCGTCTTTCACATGGGACGTTAAACTGGTGTCCTGACTCTCTGAGGTCATTAAAGATCCCATGGCACTTATCGTAAGAGTAGGGGTGTTAACCCCGGTGTCATGGCTAAATTCCCAAGCTGTCCCTCATACCATCATGGTCACCTAATCATCCCCAGCTTACAATTGGCTCATTCATCCCCCTCCTCTCCCCTGTAACTATTCCCCAGGTCGTTGCTGTAAATGAGAACGTGTTCTCAGTCTACTTAACTGGTGAAATAACGGATAAATAAAAATAAAATACAAACAATGCCACTTTATATAATGTTTACATATCCTACATTACTCATCTCATATGTATATAATGTACTCTATACCATCTACTGCATCTTGCCTATGCTGTTCGGCCATCGCTCATCCATATATTTATATGTACATACTCTTATTCATTCCTTTACACTTGTGTGTATAAGGTAGTTGTGAATTTGTTAGATTACTTGTTAGATATTACTGCATGGTCGGAACTAGAAGCACAAGCATTTCGCTACACTCGCATTAACATCTGCTAACCATGTGTATGTGACAAATAAAATTTGATTTGATTTTGAAGTCAGACCAGAAGACACGAGTACACCTCCTCCGCCGATGTTGTTTTGGGTCAGCCTCTGGAATAAGTTCAATTACTCTTGGGAGAGCAAACAAAGGATCCGCTCCAGGGAAGTCATAATCCTGGAATTTCTGGTGAGTTACCACTGCTCTAATATCCAATAGTTATTCCCGGGCTGTAAGTAATGGCACAAAACAATTCCTGTGCAAATAATGTAAAAACTAAATAATTGTACAAACAAAATACTGCAGAGTTGCATAAGAGCTAGTCGTGATGCTGCCATCTCCGTCTGCGCTTCCCACCATGAAGCATGGAGGTGGTGGTGTGATGGTGCTTTGCTGGTGACAACGTCTGTGATTTATTTAGAATTCAAGGCACACTTAACCAGCATGGCTACCACACCATTCTGCAGCGATATGCCATCCCATCTGGTTCGCGCTGAGTGGGACTATCATTTGTTTTTCAACAGGACAATGACCCAAAACACACCTCCAGGCTGTGTAAGGGCTTTTTGACCAGGAAGGAGAGTGATTGAGTGCTGCATCAGATGACCTGGCCTCAAATCACCCGACCTCAACCCAATTGAGATGATTTGGGACACAGAGTGAAGGAAAAGCAGCCAACAAGTGCTTAGCATATGTGGGAACTCCTTCAAGACTGTTGGAAAAGCATTCCAGGTGAAGCTGATTGAGAGAATGCCAAGAGTGTCCAAAGCTGTTATCAAGGCAAAGGGTGGCTACTTTGAAGAATCTCAAATATATTTTGATTTGTTGCTTATTTGTGTTATTTCATAGTTTTGATGTCTTCCCCTATTATTCTACAATGTATTTTTTTTTTTTTTATAAAACTTGAATGAGTAGGTGTGTCCAAACTTTTGACTGGTACTGTATATGGATGATTTATAAAAGCCAGGCACATTTAACAGTTAGGCTATTGATGATAGACCTAATTAAGTTGGGGTTTCCTCTCAGTTTTTCGTCTCCTAACTCAGTTGCTGCCTCTGCCACATTGTTCTCAACACCAATATGCTGGTTAACTTTGCTATTATGCACATAGCAACATGGTATAGGAAAAGGTGCCAATTCAACAGCACACTGATGTTTCAGAACCGCGGACAGCGACCACAATCCAACGAGGGAGAAAGCACATCGGTTATAAAATAATATACATTTGTGTTGCACCATTGTTCTTACATAATATAACCATATACAATTTCAGTAGCACGTCTTAGACTGATCAACTGTTCCATCCTAATGGCCTCCAAAATGGATCAGTCCACACAGACAGGCACAATTGTATTTATTTTTTGCTACTGCTCATCTAAAAGAAATCTCGGTCGACCAACAGCCTATCGACCAGTCGACTAAATGGGGTCAGCCTACTAACAACTATGTATGGAAATGTTTTGTAGCCTTTGTTTTGTCCCATTTCAGCAGAAGTAAATTAACTTGGCTAGTTCTCAGTTGATGTACCATTAGACCTAGCCAAAAGTTGGCTAACGTTAGCCAGCTCACTAACTTTTGCTATTCTTTATGACCTAATCACTCTATATCTGAATCAAATTATGCCAAACGATTGAAGACCGATATGACGTTTTTTGACAGCGCAATGTGAGTTTTTATTGGTCAGGTGACAGGTGTCCCAGCAGGGTCAGACAGCCAGGGAAGACCAGTTTACGGAGCTCAGGTGAATTTTGCAGTATATTATAACAGCCAGTGAATGGATACAAAGTTCCATCTTGAGTTGATGGGTAGGCTACAGTCTGGGATCTGGGAAAAATGGTTTCAATTATTGGACCATTATATAAGAATAGAATCAATGTATAAATCTACACCAAGGTAATTCTTTGTCATGCCTCATCTGACCAGGATCAGATGGTGACAGGGGTCTCAGCAGGGTCAGGCAACCAGGAAAGACCAGTCTGTGATGGAGCTGAGGATAATTTTTCAAGATACAACACTTTATTCTCTCTGTGCAGCAAACACTGGACAAACCGGAAGCTTCAAAGATTTAAACTATTTTAAGGCAGTCTGAGAAACCTCTAAAGTGGATTTCCAAACTGTATCAAGAGTTGATAGAGGCTTTTCCTGGTGACACAAAACATGTAAAACACAAATGTGAGGAAGACCAGGGAAACACTATTGATGATAATGAATGGATACAGATATGTTTGAATTCCCAGTCATGTTCATACTCAGAAACTGTCATTCCTCTCCTGGAGGTATAAAACACAAAAGGGGATACATGTTCTTTTATCTCAGCATGTCTTCAGATTCTCCCTTCTCCCTGTTTTTGTTTGCTTGGAAATGTTGCTACTGGAGACCTAACAGAAGAAACTGTGTAACCTAGCATTTATAGTGGCTAATAAATGCATTGCCATTAATTGGAAGGTTGGTTATCCTCCCAATGTCACAATGGATGGCAGAAATGTCAAGTTATGTATCAATAGAGATTTGCTTTATTATTACAAGAGTAAAGGTATACTGTGCAACTTTCATAAGGTCTGGAGGCCTTACAGTGAGGGAAAAAGTATTTGATCCCCTGCTGATTTTGTACGTTTGCCCACTGACAAAGAAATTATCAGTCTATAATTTTAATGGTAGGTTTATTTGAACAGTGAGACAGAATAACAAAAAAATCCAGAAAAACACATGTGAAAAATGTTATAAATTGATTTGCATTTTAATGAGGGAAATAAGTATTTGACCCCCTCTCAATCAGAAAGATTTCTGGCTCCCAGGTGTCTTTTATACAGGTAACAAACTGAGATTAGGAGCACACTCTTAAAGGGAGTGCTCCTAATCTCAGTATGTTACCTGTATAAAAGACACCTGTCCACAGAAGCAATCAATCAGATTCCAAACTCTCTACCATGGCCAAGACCAAAGAGCGCTCCAAGGATGTCAGGGACAAGATTGTAGACCTACACAAGGCTGGAATGGGATACAAGACCATCACCAAGCAGCTTGGTGAGAAGGTGACAACAGTTGGTGTGATTATTCACAAATGGAAGAAACACAAAAGAACTGTCAATCTCCCTCAGCCTGGGGCTCCATGCAAGATCTCACCTCGTGGAGTTGCAATGATCATGAGAACGGTGAGGAATCAGCCCAAAACTACACGGGAGGATCTTGTCAATGATCTCAAGGCAGCTGGGACAATAGTCACCAAGAAAACAATTTGTAACACACTACGCCATGAAGGACTGAAATCCTGCAGCGCCCGCAAGGGCCCCCTGCTCAAGAAAGCACATATACATGCCCGTCTGAAGTTTGCCAATGAACATCTGAATCATTCAGAGGACAACTGGGTGAAAGTGTTGTGGTCAGATGAGACCAAAATGGAGCTCTTTGGCATCAACTCAACTCGCCGTGTTTGGAGGAGGAGGAATGCTGCCTATGACCCCAAGAACACCATCCCCACCGTCAAACATGGAGATGGAAACATTATGCTTTGGGGGTGTTTTTCTGCTAAGGGGGCAAGACAACTTCGCCGCATCAAAGGGACGATAGACGGGGCCATGTACCGTCAAATCTTGGGTGAGAACCTCCTACCCATCGTGGATGGGTATTCCAGCATGACAATGACCCAAAACACACGGCCAAGGCAACAAAGGAGTGGCTCAAGAAGAAGCACATTAAGGTCCTGGAGTGGCCTAGCTAGTCTCCAGACCTTAACCTCTTAAGCATTCTCAATTACCAGGGGGTCGCTAGCGGGCTCATCCAGACACTACCAGTGAAAATCTAAAGCGCCAAATTTAAATTCCGAAAGTTGAATTATTAAACATCCAGCAATATACAAGTGTTCCATACTCATCAAAAGCTCTGTTTCTTGGCAATATCACAGCGTTGTCAGATTTCAAAAAGGCTTTACGGTAAAGCAGCACATTCATTTGTTTGAGGCTAGCACCTCACATATTTTCCAATAGCCATGAATCGATTAGCCATCATGGCACACACATAACACATTTCACAGCGAAAACAAATCAATTACCTGTTGAAGAACTTCTGCTGAGGTCATCCTAAGTGTCCAACGAAGACAATCCATGGTTCTTTTGTTAGAAAAAGTAACGCGTCTTTTATCCATAAATCCTCCATTTGGTTCGCGCGTTATAATCAGAAAGCGACAGCCTCCACTCCTCTATTGAAACGCGGCGCCAACTCGTTCAAATTATACCTATAAACTTGTCCAAAAACAATCAAACATAGTTTTAAATGTTTCCTTAGGAACACTTTTACGTATATTTACTATTATAAATCAGCCGGAATATAAACTGATCAATAATGACGATAAAACAGACGCTCCGTGACTTCTCGTCTGTGCGCCAAGAATGTGACCAGTTTTCATAAAGAGTGGACCTCATGGTTTCCTCGTTTTCTCTGGGATTACTCACCCAAAATGGAGGAAAACACCATCCAGAGGCTGGTGACATCACAAGGAAGCTTCCTGCACTGCAAACATATGCCTATATATGGTCATTTTCAATAGGGAGGGTTCCAAATGAGCAATGTGTCAAAATGACTTTTTCCAGGACAGAGATTCCTCAGGGTTTTGCCTGCTATATGCGTTCTGATTGACCCACAGACAAATGGTTAACAGTTTTGGAAAATTCAGAGTGTTTCCTATCCAATGGTACTAAATATATGCATATCCCATTTTCTGGGCCTAAATGGGAGGCATTTTACTTTGGGCACGCCAGGCTCTCCAAAACAGTCACCTCTGCTGCTGGAGCTTGTGAGGTTAAACCCATAGAAAATCTGTGTAGGGAGCTGAAGGTTCGAGTTGCCAAACCTCAGCCTCGAAACCTTAATGACTTGGAGAAGATCTGCAAAGAGGAGTGGGACAAAATCCCTGGTGGCCAACTACAAGAAACGTCTGACCTCTGTGATTGCCAATAAGGGTTTTGCCAGCAAGTACTAAGTCATGTTTTGCAGAGGGGTCAAATACTTATTTCCCTCATTAAAATGCAAATCAATTCATAACATTTTTCACGTGTTTTTCTGGATTTTTTTGTTGTTATTCTGTCTCTCACTGTATAAATAAACCTACCATTAAAATTATAGACTGATCATTTCTTTGTCAGTGGGCAAACGTACAAAATCAGCAGGGGATCAAATACTTTGTCCCTCACTGTATATGGAATACTATACGACAAAAGGAGTCTATTGAAAACATATCCAGATCAGGGGAGATGCCTATTTAGGTAAGGAGTGAGGAGGTTTAATTCAACTGTTTCATACATGTTTAATTTTAAAACATTTATCTTACAAAAGAGTTGTTTAATCTAACTGCTTAACTATTTACCGGTACATGGAATCGTATAATTGTTTTTTTTGTTTTGTTTTTTTTTACAAATCTTATTCTAATCTTTACAGGAAAATGCACTGTGTGTGGAGGCATTTCACTGCAGCTAATGTAGAAGGAAATGCTGTGACAAATCATGTGAAGAATGCAACAAAGATGCAGAACCAACTGGCCAAGTGCATAATGTTCCCTCAGCGCTCACAACAAGCAACCTCAGACGAAAGTCCCTCTACTTCTATTCGAGGTGAAAATGATGAATCAGATACCTTATCAATAGCAACAGCTCATGGTGCTCCTGGAATCAGAAGTTATTTTGACTCAATGGATGAACGTAGTCAGAAATGCTGATGAATGTCTTGCTCGAGCTGTGTATGCAACTGGTTCACCTCTGATGCGCACAGGCAATGTGTACTGGAAGAGATTTCTGAATGTTCTTCGCCCCGAATACACCCCTCCAACCAGACATGCTTTATCTACTCATTTGCTGGATGCAGAGTTCAACAGAGTTCAAGTGAAGGTCAAGCAAATCATAGAGAAAGCAGACTGTATTGCAATCATCTGTGATGGGTGGTCGGATGTTTGTGGGCAAGGAATAATTAACTACATCATCTCCACCCCTCAACCAGTATTCTACACAAGGGACAACAGACACACCAGTCTCTACATTGCAGATGAGCTGAAGGCAGTCATCAATGACCTTGGACCACAGAAGGTATTTGCACTGGTGACAAACATGTTCATGTTCTGAAGGCTGCTTGGTCTAAGGTGGAGGAGTCCTACCCTCACATCACACCCATTGGCTGTGCTGCTCATGCATTGAATCTGCTCCTCAATGACATCATGGCACTGAAAACAATGGATACACTCTACGAGAGCCAAGGAACTGGTTAGGTATGTGGAGGTTCATCAAGTTATAGCAGCAATCTACCTCACCAAGCAAAGTGAGAAGAATAAGAGCACCGCATTGAAGCAGCCCAGCAACACCTGTTGGGGTGGTGTTGTCATCATGTTTGACAGTCTCCTGGAGGGGAAGGAGTCTCTCCAAGAAATGGCCATATCACAGTCTGCCGATATGGACAGCCCCATCAAGAGGATCCTCCTGGATGATGTATTTTGGGAGAGAGTGGTAAGCAGCCTGAAACCTATAGCAGTAGCCATTGCACGGATTGAGGGAGACAATGCCATCCTGTCTGATGTTCATACTCTGCTTGCAGATGTAAGAGAAGAAATATGTACTGCCCTGCCCACTTCTCTGTTGCTCGAAGCAGAGGAAACCGCAGTTCTGAAATACATCAAAAAGCGTGAAGACTTCTGCCTGAAGCCCATACATGCAGCAGCGTCCATGTTGGACCCAAAGTATGCTGGCAAGAGCATCCTGTCTGGTGCAGAGATCAACAAGGCCTATGGTGTCATCACTACCGTGTTTACCACCTTGGCCTGGATGAGGGCAAGGTTCTGGGCAAGTCTGGCAAAGTACACTTCCAAGCAAGGGCTTTGGGATGGAAATGCAATATGGCAAAGTACACTTCCAAGCAAGGGCTTTGGGATGGAAATGCAATATGGCAGTCGTGCCAACATATCTCAGCAACCTGGTGGAAGGGACTTTGTGGATCTGAGGCTCTTTTCCCCCCTGTCCATCATCCTCCAAATCCCACCAACATCAGCCGCCTCAGAGCTCAACTGGTCCTTGTTTGGGAACACACACACACCAAAGCACGCAACAGGCTGACCAATACAAGGGTTGAAAAAATGGTGGCCATCCGGGCAAATTGGAGGCTTTTTGAGCCTGACAACGAGCCATCCTCAACAAGGTTGGAAAGTGACAGTGAAGATGAGGCCTCAGAGTCAAGCAGCGGACATTGAGGTCCAGGGAGAAGACATGGAAGCCTGAGAGGAAGACAACCAAAGCTTTAGTTTCTAGACTATCATTTCACAGATGCATGTCGAAAACATTTTTGGGAGATACGATGGATCATTGAATATTCCCTTTCTTCTGTTGTTCAGTGAAATCATCCCATGTGAAGAGTCAACTCATTTAATTAGTTCAATTTTTTTTTTTTCTATTGGAAGAATTGAATAATTTGAAATTGTGTCGACTTATGATAAGTTAAAATGTTTATGTTTCTGTCTCCATATGATATGGTAAATATATCCAATGCAAAAGACATCTACATTTAAATTGTATTAATATTAATTTGCATACATTTCTGTTAATTCCCATATATTCCCGTTAATTCCCATTTATTCCCACGGAAAGTTTCCACCTCTGAATATTCCCAAAATTTGCAAACCTAGCAACCCTAGTCAGCTTTAATTTGAAGGGGTATTTTAATCCATATCGGTTCAACCGTTTAGCAATTAGAACGCTTTTTGTATGTTCTGGGACAAATTCACTTGTATGTGTATTAAAGTACTAAAAGGTTAGGTATTTGGTCCCACATTCATAGCACGCAATGACTAAATCAAGCTTGTGACTCTACAGATAATCCTGAATGAATTGTGAATAATGATGAATGAGAAAGTTAGACGCACAAATAAGACATGCCTCTCACAATTACAATAACAGGGGAGGTTAGCAATTTTAGGGGGTATGATATTTTTGTCTATAACTTTCTCACTCATCATTATTCAGTCAGGATTATACATAATCATGGTAGCATCCACGTTCATGTAGAAGTGGTTAGAAACATTTTCTTATTTACAATAAAAGTGACCCTAAAATATTAGATTGTGTAGGAATGCAGGAAATGAGCTTCAGATGGCCAATAAAATTGAGGGAGGACCCCCAAACCCCCCACTTCTAAAACAAAAGTAGCTCCCCTGACTTTAAAGTTTGAGATTCATGATCATACCTGGCAGTTCATGTTGTCCTCAGCTTCAATGAGTTTCCCACGGTACACCTCCCCGGTGTTGGTCTCGCAGGTAACAATGTGGCCCTCAGCTTCATGAAGAACTTTGATTGGCACTCCAATGGACATCTTTCCGAGTACCACCACATATACCGTAATGGTTTTATTCAGAGTAAATAGTTAGCTTAATAGTTAACGTTTGCTTCTTTGCCAATCAAATCAATAGCTAGTAGCTAAAACAGGACGAATGGAATTGGTTGGCATGAAGTTAGCAAGCATGGTACAGTACCTAGCTAGCTCATCGTGTAAGTTACACTGCCACAATATTTTAACTACTCTACTACTATAGCTAATCATGGTGATAACCGTCATATCTTACCGTTTAAATCCTTGCAACCCAGTTGGCGAATATTCGTGTCAATTATTCAGTTAGCCCTTTAGCTAATGTTTTTAATGTAGGTCTAGCTATGGGAGAATGCCAAAGATGCTTTCAGCTTCTTTGCTAGCTAGCTAGCCTCTCCAGCGCTGTTGATTTCCTGTTTGATTCACAGCCATGCACGGCGAAAATGAGAGAACTTTGTATGCTGCCACCTATTGCCGACGGTGCAGTTTATTGCCTTACTACCGCTTTGTTATTTTACAAACAACGCTCAAACCGTTAAAATGCGTGTTTTATATTAAATGTAAAGTGTGCACAAGACATTAATCAACTAATAATGTAGAATACACTGTGATGGATATTCTTCTTGTGCGCAACCAGCGTTTCTCTCAGAGGCAGTGTAGTTTCTGCAGACACTTTTGACTGTGCTTGCCTCGGTAGTCTCGTTAGCCAGCAAGAATAAGGCCGTGACCTCGGGGATTTCCCTTCAAAATAAATGTCCCACAATAATGTTTTTATTTTAATTTTATTATTTTATTTTTTAAGAAAAAGGTTAAATAAGCAATAAGGTCCGAGGGGGTGTAGTATATGGCCAATATACCATGGCTAAGGGCTGTTATTACGCACGACGCAAAGCCGAGTGCCTGGATATATTGGCCATATAACACAAACCCCCAGGTGCCTTATTGCTATTATAAACAGGTTACCAGCCGTAAAAATACATGTTTGTCATACCTGTGGTATACCACAGCTTTCAGCCAATCAGCATTCAGAGCTCAAACCACCCAGTTTATCCACCCAGTTTATCGCCTTTATAGCACAAGTAATATTATTGACATTAATGTTAACAGAATTAAAAGTAATGACTACCATAAAGTATCATGGTAACAACAGTAATAAAAAAGCATTATTTATGATGTTACTATTAATAATAGTAATAACAGTATTAATAATATTATTATTATAATTATAACAATCAACTTTGGAAAGCACTATTAAATCCCATTGTTAATTAGCCCATTTATATTGCAAGATGTTCGGTATGTTTTTCATATTGGACATACATATTGTACCGCACACAAATTCCTGTACATTGTGTCACAGTAAAAAAAAGAGGCGGGTCCATTCTACTCAGGAGAATTTATACTGTCTAAATCCACAGAGCTCACAACCCAAGGAGCGCCGCTGCTCATTCTGCGGCCCTTAAAGGGTGGCCTACTCAGGAGCACTTCTAGTTTCCAAATCCACAGAGTTTAAACATCAAGGAGCATCGCTGCTCATTCTACGGCCCTTAAAGAGTGGCCTATCAGCTGAAATGCAGTACGTTTTCATATTGGACGTACATATTGCACCTCACACAATTATGTGAACAAAACAGATTAGTTTGAGCAAAAAGCTAGGTAATAGGAAGTGTTGCTGGGCTTTTACTTTGGTCAAACAGCTTAATGTGGGGTGCATGGACACTATATGGTACAAATATAGCATTTTAGAGGAAAAACTAGTGATTGTTGGTGTCCATAAAACCAGGGTCCAGTCTATCACTTTCATTCTCTGCTGACTGACTAATTCCGGACTATATCTTAATTACAAAACAATAAATGTATTATTTTATCTTACTCTTTGTTTGCTTCCACTGAGTGTACAAAACATTAGGAACACCTCTCTACTATTGAGTTGCACCCCTTTTGCCTTCAGAACAGCCTCAATTCTTTGGGGCATGGACTCTACAAGGTGTCGAAAGCGTTCCACAGGGATTGCTGTCCTATGTTGACTCCAATGCTTCCCACAGTTATGTCAAGTTGTCTGGATGTCCTTTGGGTGGTGGACCATTTTTGATACACGGAGGAAACTGTTGAGTGTGAAAAACCCAACCCAGCAATTCTTGACAAACTCAAACCGCTGTACCTGGCACCTACTACCATACCCCGTTCAAAGGCACTTAAATATTTTGTCTTGCCTATTCACCCTCTGTACAGCACACATACACAATCCATGTCTCAATTGTCTCAAACCTTAAAAATCATTCTCAACCTGTCTCCTCCTGTTCGTCTACAGTGATTGAATTGAATTTAAGAAGTGACATCAATAAAGGATCATAGCTTACACCTGGTCAGTCTGTGTCATGGAAAGAGCAGGTGGTCCTAATGGTTTGTACACTCGGTGTGTACTAGACTTGCACTCTTGGCTTGCCTATAATGGAGGTGCCAAATTCCTACTATTAGCAGCTGATTAGGTGAGAAGCTAACTGCTTAAGCAAAACAATGGAAATCTGTAAATAGTAGGAAACCTACATTATCCTCATGATGGGAAGGCTGCAGGTTACACATTTAAATCAGCCAGCCTTACGTGCCCCCCCAAAGGTGTTTTGACTAGTGTTTTGACTGAGGCAGTATCCTAATAAGATCATGATGCTACAGGTTAGTATCCCCCCAATCATCACACAGATTTTTTGTTTTTTAAATGAGGTGGAAACAATATTGATTCAACCAGATTGTGCCCAGTGGGCTGACTCAGCCTATGAGATGAAGAGGATCTTGCATATAATTTGAAACTTCTGTTTTTTCTGTTGATTATCAATTTCACAAAAGTATTGGATTAATTAACTTAATTGAGAATAAAGTATGCTTTTTTGCGAAAATTGCATCTCTCTTCACTTTTTGAATAAACATTGTTTGTTTGTAGAATGAGCAGCGAAACCCCCCGGAGTGTAAACTGTGAATTATGAAACTAGAGATGCTCCTGAGTAAAATGGACCCAATTTCATGCAAAACGGTGTACAGAAAATTGTGTATGGTGTAAAATGTATGTCCAATATGAAAAAAACGCTCCTCTGGGTGTAAACTAAAAGTTCTAGGTGTAAAATAGACCCCCCCTTATACTGCTACACAAAGTACAGAAATTGTGTATGGTGCAATAAATTATAAGAGTACATACAACAACAAAATAACATAGTCTTGAAAAAATAAGAAAAACAAATAAATCACATAATATCTCATATAAATACTTTAATTATTCTTTATATCATAGAATAAAATAAAATAAATAAATAAATAAAATAACATAGTCTTGAAAAAAATAAGAAAAACAAATAAATCACATAATATCTCATATAAATACTTTAATTATTCTTTATATCATAGAATAACATTTATTGATAATTGTGCACATTTTCCATCGTTTTCGCCTAATTATCCAAAAATCCTTGAACCGGAAGAACTTTGTTATTCTTACACGTTTCACAGTGGAGTTTCGTTTGTAGTTTTCTCTGAATATTACCATATAGCTAGTTAGCTTACTAGCTAGCTGAACAGAACTGTCTGTGTACACTAGAAACCATTCCGCAACAGTTCACATTTGTCAAAGCTGTAGCTACCACTTTGAAGGATTTAACAGTTAACTTTAACCGAATCGACCACCAAGTCGACCGACCAGATGTAAATAATGTTAACGTTATCTACTAGGGTTATCTACTAGCTAATTTCGTTGCTAGCTAGGCAGTCCTAGCCAACACCCTCATGAGGCAATCCAACTCCAGAGGATTAGTTAGCTACCAACTGTAAACAAGTCTGACTAACTTGGGTTTTGCATCTAGCAGCAAAGAACAATCCAACAGAATGTCAGGTAAATGTAGTTATGTTCTAGCTAGAGAGTGGTTTTGAAATGTAGAGTTTGGTAGTTGACCCCACTTAATTTAGCTAACGTTAGCTAGCTAGCCACCAATGTAAACAGTGGAGAAAAAGCACCCCATCCATTTCATGACATTGTCACATGTGGATAGTACTTGCTTTCTTTATCAGTGGTGCTAAAGGAATTTCCAATCCATGAGAAAAGCATTAGTTAACTAGCTAGCTAGTTTTGTAAACACGATTTGAATTCATTTAGAGAAGCTTGCCAGAACAGCAAGTAACAGACAGATTTTAGGCCCGAGTGAGACCAGTATCTATGATTGTGTACTTCTTTGCATCAGCCTCATCATATCTTGTTTTTGACAGGTGATGCCATTCTGCTGAATGTACCTGTCATTCGGCAGCTGTACCACTGGGACTGTGGATTAGCCTGCGCAAGAATGGTTTTGAAGTAAGGGAACATTTCATCAAATACTTTACATACACGGTACACAGACTTGCATGTGTCGGCATTTTAACTACAGTAGATACATAAAATTGTGACGCTGAAGACCTCATCATGCAAGTGTCACTTTTTGTCCATAATTTGGCAGGTACCTCCACCCTGTGAGTGATGAGGAGTTTCAGGGTGCTTGCTGGAAGCTGACGGAGAGCATGTGGACAATTGACTTGGCCTACCTCATGTGCCAGCTGGGGGTCAGGTACCGCTTCTGCACTCAGACACTGTGTGTTGACAAGGGCTTCAGGAATCAGGTAACAAGGCAACACTTTGTAGACCATCACAATAAGTACAATAGTTTTAATGTATAAGTATATTTCATTGTCATGTACCTATTAAAAGGAGACCATTGAAGTTTGGTTGGTGCGTAGAACTTGTGAATTCACACTCAAAAAGATGTCGTATAGCTTTTTTACAAATTATTTTCATTGCATCAGGGATAATGTACACAGATGTTTCGGCTTTGCAGCATTTTTCAGTGTGTAGAAGAAGGCTGCAAAGCTGAAATGTCCCTGATGCAGTGAAATTAATAAAACAATTCCAAAAATGAAGTAAGCTTTATGCAACATATTTGAGTGCGGACCCATCACACCTTTTTTGATGTAGCCCACCATAGCAAATATCCTTAATTAATTAATTAACCTGAGAGACTTACCTTGTGTTTCTTTGATCTGTTTCCAGTCCTTCTACAAAAAGCATTTTGACACTGAGGAAGACAGAGTGAACAAACTCTTCCTAAAGGCTGAGAGCAAGAGTGTCGTGGTGAAACAATGGTTAATTAACTTTGTGAAAAATAAAGACACATTATTCCAAAACTACCAGCTTGTCTGGTTAGTAATAGTTGTTTTCCAGACCTAGAGAGATAAAAACTAACAGATCCTAACTTTCTCCCTTTTTCAATGTCAACCGTAGCTCTGTGACAATTCAGGAAATCCAGGAACATGTTGACTAGAGCCATGTGGCCATAGTGCTGGTCAACGCTGTGGTCCTGGTCTGTGAACTCTGCTCTTCGCCTGTCAAGTACTGCTGTTTCCTGCCTGTGGGCCAGAAGTGCTTCTGCAGAAAGCCAGAATACCAGGGTCACTTCGTGGTGGTGTGCGGCTTCAACCGGAGCAGCGGCTGCATCTTCTACAACAACCCTGCCTACTCAGACCGTGAGTGCTCCCTCTACACATCTCCAACAGTTAACAGGGCCATTGACACACCAGACCCATATATCATTAAGTATAACTGTGGAATAAATCACATTGTATTTTTGTGCATTGAATTTCTACATTTAAACGCTTCTTAATAAATTGCACGATAACATTAACACCCACACCTGACCCCTGCATGGTGCGTTGCATGAACATGTAACCAGAGGGTGAAAGGTTGACCATGTTCTTGGCAGTAAGCACAGAGAGATTGTGTGAAAATATCACATTGACAGAAAGCTTATGGGTGTTTTGCTTGCAGGCGTGGTTTGCACCAGCATTAGTAACTTTGAAGAGGCTCGAATGAGCTACGGGACAGATGAGGATATTCTGTTCATCTTCAAGGAGAGCTGATGGTGACGGTGCAGATGACGATGCAGATGGTCTCCACATCATCATAGCGTCCCATCCTCACTATGATGACACACCAGTGGGTCTACAGGTCCCTGAACAGGGACTGCTGGTTCCAGCTCTGGCCCAGTGTTGTAGATGGGGCTGTCCACTCCAGTGCTAACATGGCTGATTGCTCACAGAACATACAACACCACTCCAACGTCACCACACGTAGCCCATGCTAGTCGTCAGTGTCTAAAGGAATAACAGCTGAAGAGATCAATAAAGGAAGTGTGGTTTTTACGTTGGTTGGGGGATAAGCAGATGGATGAAATAGAACAAATGAATTTTGACAGTGTCCTCTTGTTTAGTTTGAGTTGATTCTACCAATTGACATTGTGAAATATTTAGCAGTGCAAGCCTATAAATCCTATTCCTAATGCTGAGTTGTTTCTAAACTTGGAGAGGAGGTCAAAACAATGCGGATACAAGGGCTTACGGCAACATGATGCTTTCTTAATGGTTTATTCTGGTGTCATGCTACTTGTCTGATGGGCCATGCATAGCACTCTTCCCCTAAGATTAGCCTTATTTTATTAATAGTTTGATTTCTATTATTTGTATTTATTAAGGAGCCCCATTAGCTGCTCAGCTACTCTTTCCTGGGGTCCATCAACATTAAGGCAGTTAAATACTATTTAAAACATTACATGACATTACATTTCATAACACTTTACCCAATACATTTAGTATGTTTCCTCAGTCCACTACTCCACTACCACATATTTACAATACAACATCCATGTGTACGTGTGTTTAGAGTGCGTGTCTTATTATGTGTATGTGTGTGTGTCTCTTCACAGTCCCCGCTGTTCCATAAGGTTTATTTTTATCTGTTTTTTAAAATCTGAATCCACTGCTTGCATCAGTTACCTGATGTGGAATAGAGTTCCATGTAGCCATGGCTTTACGTAGTACTGTGCGCCTCCCATAGTCTGTTCTTGACTTAGGGAACGTGAAGAGACCTCTGGTGGCATGTCTCTTTGTTAAACTTAAGTTATTATTTAGGATTTTCTAATAACAGGGAATAGAGGGAGAAATTGTTTTTGAAAGACTCAGGTAATTAATGTCCATGAAGTCTGATGTGTTGTACTATGATGGCAAACACATTTCACAAACTCATTTTCTTAATGCAATACGCCTCGACCAATAGCCTGTTTATGGAACCAAATCTACCCGGCAGGCTTAGATGTCGGCAATTAGGACATCATGTTCATCAGCCAGCTGCTTTGAATAGACTTTTCTCTTGTTGTGTGCACCAGATAATCAGTTAACGTCGTTTTCATCGGGAAAGTCCCTTTTCAGGGTTGCACTACATGCCTCGATTACCATGCTCTTTAAGTTTGAAAAAAAGGGTGAATGGAGACAGTGTAAAGTCGGAAATACTCAGTACGGGTATGGATGTTTTTCTTCAGTGTATGACTGAACACTACCGTTTTAAAGGAATTCGATCATAAGATGTTTTCTATTGAAAACCGCAATCAGGTAGAGACAACACGTAGAATGACACCTTTATTTAATGCTCATTCAACATTTATTTTAACATTTTGGTATCATGGATTATGTTATTGCACTATGGTATTTGTACCAACCATAATTATGTATTTATTTAATTTTCATTTTAACAAAATACACTGCTCAAAAAAATAAAGGGAACACTAAAATAACACATCATAGATCTGAATGAATGAAATAATCTTATTAAATACTTTTTTCTTTACATAGTTGAATGTGCTGACAACAAAATCACACAAAAATTCTCAATGGAAATCAAATTTATCAACCCATGGAGGTCTGGATTTGGAGTCACACTCAAAATTAAAGTGGAAAACCACACTACACCCTGATCCAACTTTGATGTAATGTCCTTAAAACAAGTCAAAATGATGCTCAGTAGTGTGTGTGGCCTCCACGTGCCTGAATGACCTCCCTACAACGCCTGGGCATGCTCCTGATGAGGTGGCGGATGGTCTCCTGAGGGATCTCCTCCCAGACCTGGACTAAAGCATCCGCCAACTCCTGGACAGTCTGTGGTGCAACGTGGCGTTGGTGGATGGAGCGAGACATGATGTCCCAGATGTGCTCAATTGGATTCAGGTCTGGGGAACGGGCGGGCCAGTCCTTAGCATCAATGCCTTCCTCTTGCAGGAACTGCTGACACACTCCAGCCACATGAGGTCTAGCATTGTCTTGCATTAGGAGGAACCCAGGGCCAACCGCACCAGCATATGGTCTCACAAGGGGTCTGAGGATCTCATCTCGGTACCTAATGGCAGTCAGGCTACCTCTGGCGAGCACATGGAGGGCTGTGCGGCCCCCAAAGAAATGCCACCCCACACCATGACTGACCCACCGCCAAACCGGTCATGCTGGAGGATGTTGCAGGCAGCAGAACGTTCTCCACGGCGTCTCCAGACTCTGTCACGTGCTCAGTGTGAACCTGCTTTCATCTGTGAAGAGCACAGGCGCCAGTGGCGAATTTGCCAATCTTGGTGTTCTCTGGCAAATGCCAAACGTCCTGCACGGTGTTGGGCTGTAAGCACAATCCCCACCTGTGGGCGTTGGGCCCTCATACCACCCTCATGGAGTCTGTTTCTGACCGTTTGAGCAGACACATGCACATTTGTGGCCTGCTGGAGGTCATTTTGCAGGGCTCTGGCAGTGCTCCTCCTTGCACAAAGGCGGAGGTAGTGGTCCTGCTGCTGGGTTGTTGCCCTCCCTCGGCCTCCTCCACGTCTCCTGATGTACTGGCCTGTCTCCTGGTAGCGCCTCCATGCTCTGGACACTACGCTGACAGACACAGCAAACCTTCTTGCCACAGCTCGCATTGATGTGCCATCCTGGATGAGCTGCACTACCTGAGCCACTTGTGTGGGTTGTAGACTCCGTCTCATGCTACCACTAGAGTGAAAGCACCGCCAGCATTCAAAAGTGACCAAAACATCAGCCAGGAAGCATGTGGTCACCACCTTCAGAACCACTCCTTTATTGGGGGTGTCTTGCTAATTGCCTATAATTTCCACCTGTTGTCTATTCCATTTGCACAACAGCATGTGAAATTTATTGTCAATCAGTGTTGCTTCCTAAGTGGACAGTTTGATTTCACAGAAGTGTGATTGACTTGGAGTTACATTGTGTTGTTTAAGTGTTCCCTTTATTTTTTTGAGCAGTGTATATTTCCCCAATATACTAAATGGGTGGGAAGACAATTTATACCAGGTTGTGTATTTGTTATGAGCATGTTATGTGTTAGAATGGCAAACTTTATTTTTATGAAATATACAATTCCATTTACATACTGTAATCAATACAATTATTTGAACAAATCATTTTGTTTAGTTCATGGCTTGCTTGATTGGTCTGTTCATACTCTTGATGGCACTAAACATGTCTGCCTCAACAGTGACTTCATGTCTTCATTGAGATACGGTCTACAGTGCAGCACAGTTCCATGTAGGGGTCCCTTCAGGACACATGGATTTTCTACTCCTTGATAATGTTGGGTTTGAAGTCCTGCTTGATGGCCCTGGTGAGCTCCTCTGCATACTCTCCATACCTCCCAGTCATCTGCAATAGTTACAGTGCAAACTACTTAATGCAAATGTAATAGACCAGGGTTGTGTTATCGCCTAACTGAAAGCTAGAAAGGTAGACCAGATAGATGTCTGTTAGGCAAAAATGCATTTCCAATAAGGACGCAATGAACTGCTATTACTGCCAAAAACATGAGCTGAAATCATGTAAAAGATGGCCCATGGTATGTGCAATTCTTGTGAAATAAGGTTCTTATGAAAGTAGTTCACCTTAAAACTCCATTTGTCACTGATTTGCCTGTTCAGGTTGAGGTCCATTTCGGTCACAAGGAGTCCGTCACGGGTTCTGGACAGGCCTGGTGAGCGGCTGCCATCCGGAGCAGCCACATAGCTTGACCCATAGAAGTACCCGAAATCTTGGTGAGCTATAAAGAACAAAGACAGGACTCTAGTTGACAATGAGCTTTCAATAAAACTAGTCAGAAGAATCCCAACTGAATGACAGATGGCTCATGTCTACCTGGTCAGATTTCACCTACGTGTAACAAGAGTAGGGCAGGACTGCATGTTCAAACTGACACTATACATGGGTAATAAAGTCTTTGGATATGAGTGTGGATATAACATTCAGCAACATGACACTTGTTGACTTGGCTGCTTTCCCCGGGCCTGTTCTGAGTGTCAACAGCAAACGGACTCTTTGCTCTGGGGTGTGGCTCATATAGTGAGGACCAAAAGTATTTGGACAGTGACACATTTGGTGTTTTGGCTCTGTACTCCAGCACTTTGGATGATACAATGAATATGAGCTGAACGTGCAGACAGTCAGTTATAATTTGAGGGTATTTTCCTCCATATCGAGTGAACTGTTTAGAAATTACAGCACTTTTTGTACATAGTCCCTCCATTTAGGGAACCAAAAGTATTTGGACAAATTCACTTACACCGAGTATACAAAACATTAAGAAAACCGTCTCTTTCCAAGACAGACTGACCAGGTGAATCAGTCTTGATGTAATTTGTTAAATCCACTTCGAATCAGTATAGATGAAGGGGAGGAGACAGGTTAAATAAGTATTTCTAAGCCTTGAGACAATTGAGACATGGATTGTGTACAGTATGTGTGCCATTGAGGGTGAATGGGCAAGACAAAAGATTTAAGTGCCTTTGAACGGGGTATTGTAGTAGGTGCTGGCCTTCTAGGCAGAGCTGCAAAGAAAAAGCCATATCTCAGACTGGCCAATAAAAAGAAAATATTAAGATGGGCAAAAGAACACAGACACCTGACAGAGGAACTCTGCCTAGAAGGCCAGCATGCCGGAGTCGCCTCTTCACTGTTGACATTGAGACTGGTGTTTTGCGGGTACTATTTAATAAAGCCGCCAGTCGAGGACTTGTGAGGCGTCTGTTTCTCAAGCTAGACACTAACGTACTTGTCCTCTTGCTCAGTTTTGCCCCCGGGGCCTCCCACTCCTCTTTCTATTCTGGTTAGAACCAGTTTGCGCTGTTCTGTGAAGGGAGTAGTACACAGTGTTGTACGAGATCTTCAGTTTCTTGGCAATTTCTCGCATGGAATAGCCTTCATTACTCAGAACAAGAATAGACTGATGAGTTTCAGAAGAAAGTTCTTTGTTTCTGGCCATTTTGAGCCTGTAATCGAACCACAAATGCTGATGCTCCAAATACTCAACTAGTCTAAAGAAGACCAGTTTTATTGGTTCTTTAATCAGAACAACAGTTTTCAGCTGTGCTAACATAACTGCAATTGGAACACAGGAGTGATGGTTGCTGATAATGGGCCTCTGTACGCCAATGTAGATATTCCATAAACAAATGAGCCGTTTCCAGCTACAATCGTCATTTACAACATTAACAATATCTACACTGTATTTCTGATCAATTTGATGTTAATGGCAAGAAATTTGCTTTTCTTTAAAAAACAAGGACATTTCTAAATGACCCCAAACTTTTGAACGGTAGTGTACATCCATGTCATATTCTTGACAGAAAGATGCAGTGGTGAGTTGAAATAGAGATATACATATGACTATATTTTGTCACAGACAGGATAAGGCAGGAGAGGACAAAGTAATATGCATGATATTACGCTGTCCTAAAAAAAAGACTAAAAGATTCATACCTTTTTTTCCATCCCCAGAGGTGAACTCATTGTTAAAGTGCTCCTACATAAAACAAGAGATCCTTGTCAGAAAGAGAATCATGATGGCACATACATAATGTAATTTACACCAGCTGTGAAGTCTAGCAGTGGCATAAATGGCTAAACACAATAGAAGGAATACCAGTATTCTGTAGATAATTGGACTATGGAGGCAGTAGGGGGCAGCATAAAATAGATGTTACAATGCCTCTAGGACTTGGCTCAATAATAGGTGGTTGTAAAAGAGAAAGATATGCAACAAAATAATCCTGTCTTTGGTGGTACTTACTGTCCCAACACGGTTGATTCCACAGGTGAAGCAGTGGTTTGCTATAGCTGCATTCCTAGCCTCGATTGACCACATGGGCTCACTGAGTCCTCCAACAGTTGCAGAGGGGTTGAAGATGATCTCTGCTCCATTCATACTGTACATGAACCAGTTGAGAGGGTGATGGCGCCCGTAGCAGATGTTCACAGCAATCTTTCCAAACTGGGTCTGAAACACTCTGTGGCCAGTGTCTCCCTCCATGTAATATGTGGACTGAGTTAGGGAGGGAAGAAAAATATGTCAAAGCAAAAGTCTGTGCATATCTGCATCGAGTACAGCATATCTTCCATAAAAACATGTGAGAGGTCAGCTTAACAGGGTTACATGTAAGGAAATGTGGGAAAAAAGGCAGGTTAAAGAAGGTTCAAATATATTCTCATAACTTCTACAGGTCTAATGTATTTCTAAGGAAATTGTTGATACTGTAGGTGTCAGTGTAGGACAATAAACATGAGCAATGAACATGTAATAGATGCCATGTCATCTGCATGACTATGCAGAATCCATTGACCTGTAAATAGGTTTAGTGGATGACATGATCTATTGAAGAATGCCCAAAATGAGTGTGCACCCATGTCTTCCTACATACACCATTGTGGGAGCTGGACGTTAGGACTTACTGTTTGATGAACAAATAGGACACTATTCGATTAATATGTACACAGTGATCTGCTCAGAACTTGTTGTACACTTACAGTGCATTCGGAAAGTATTCAGACCCATTGACTTTTTCCACATTTTGTTACGTTACAGCCTTACTCTAAAATGGATTTAAAAAAAATATAACCCTCAGCGCAATCTACACTCAATACCCCATAATGAAAAAGCAAAAACAGGTTTTAAGAGTTTTTGCAAAAAAAAAAAAAGCTGAAATACCTTATTTACATAAGTATTCAGACCCTTTGCTATGAGACTCGAAATTTAGCTCAGGTGCATCCTGTTTGCATTAATCATCCTTGAGATTTTTCTACAACTTCATTGGAGTCCACCTGTGGTAAATTCAATTGATTGGACATGATTTGAAAAGGCGCACATCTGTCTATATAAGGTCTCACATTTGACAGTGCATGTCAGAGCAAAAACCAAGCCATGAGGTCGAAGGAATTGTCCATAGAACGCAGAGACAGGATTGTGTCGAGGCACAGATCTGGGGAATGGTACCAAAAAATGTCTGCAGTATTGAAGGTCCCCAAGAACACAGTGGCCTCCATCATTCTCAAATGGAAGAAGTTTGGAACCACCAAGATTCTTCCTCGAGCAGGCCGCCCGGCCAAACTGAGCAATTGGGGGAGAAGGGTCTTGGTCAGGGGAGGTGACCAAGATCCTGATGGTCACTCTGACAGAGCTCTATAGTTCCTCTGTGGAGATGGGAGGACCTTCCAGAAGGACAACTATCTCTGCAGCACTCTACCAATCAGGCCTTTTCGGTAGAGTGGCCAGACAGAGGCCTCTCCTCAGTAAAAGGCACATGACAGCCCGCTTGGAGTTTGCCAAAAGGCCTCTAAAGAGAAACAAGATTCTCTGGTCTGATGAAACCAAAATTGAACTCTTTGGCTTGAATGCCAAGCGTCAAGTCTGGAGGAAACCTGGCACAACCCCTAAGGTGAAGCATGGTGGTGGCATCATGCTGTGTGGATGTTTTCTAGAGGCAGGGACTGGGAGACTAGTCAGGATCGAGGGAAAGATGAATGGAGCAAAGTACAGAGAGATCCTTGATGAAAACCTGCTCCGAAACACTCAGGACCTCAGACTGGGGCGAAGGTTCACCTTCCAACAGGACAACTACCCTAAGCACACAGCCAAGACAAAGCAGGAGTGGCTTTCAGTCTCTGAATGTCCTTGAGTGGCCTAGCCAGAACCCGGACTTGAACCCGATCTAACATCTCTGGAGAGACCTGAAAATAGCTGTGCAGCAACGCTCCCCATCCAACCTGACAGAGCTTGAAAGGATCTGCAGAGAGGAATGGGAGAAACTCCACAAATACAGGTGTGCCAAGCTTGTAGCATCATACTCGAGAAGACTCGAGGCTGTAATCGCTGCCAAAGGTGCTTAAACAAAGTACTGAGTCTGTTTTTGCTTTGTCATTAGAGGGTATTGTGTGTAGATTGATGAGGGGGAAAAACAATTGTAATACATTTTAAAATAAGGCTGTAATGTAACAAAATGTGGAAAAAGTCAAGGGGTCTGAATACTTTCCGAAGGCACTGTACTTGCCGTGTACTGCACGGCAAGTATGGCAGTAAAGTAGGGTAGGAGATGTGCTGTCCACACATGCAAGAGTCCTCTCTGAACCCTGTAATTTAACTAGTGCCAGTGTGGTTTCACTGTTCAATTCCTTGAGGCTCACTGGAAAGCCCTATTCTGTGAAAGAAGGCACCAGTTCCCTGGTTCATAGATAGGTTGTGGACAGAGGCACAGACCACCATGGGGAGGATCAATAGTGCCAGCTGTGAGACATACAGTACTGTATACTGGGTGTTTTGTCAATTTGTGACAAATTGGGCTGTATATATACAATTGTTTATTGATTGTTTGATCGCTGATAAAAAAGATTGATTACTGTACTGACCTCGTTGAAGTCTCCCACCCGGGGAATGTGATTCTTCCTGGTTTTACCCAGCACGCTGCCCGAGTTAGAGACCACTACTGCCGTGTTCCACAGAACGTTGTGTACCTCCTCTCGCTCCAAAATGGGCGATATCACTACCATATTGTATTTCTTTGCCAGCTAAAGACAAACAAGAGTAGTTTTAGACATGGGTCATCATACAAAGACACAAGGCTGGAATTGCCCATCTTTATCAGCACACATACAGTAAGTGTACATACAGTGATGTATTGTGGACAACAGCGCACCGCTATGTGCTGGAATGCTCATCTCAGATGGGAGCTGATGTTTTTTTTATACATGTTTTAGTCCCAAAGCTGAGCATGAATTCCCACTGCAAACATTTATTATTCAATTTTATTATTCAATATTATTATTCAATATTATTAGCTTGCGAACTAACCTACAGTACAATCACTCTGTTTCTCAAAACAGTATACATTCAACAATTAGGCCTATGTTGTAGAATGTGCCTTGTAATTAATCATAACGGAACGTTATTTCACATGCTGAATAATACACTAAGGAGCAATGCCAATCTCCAATCTATGCAATGGCATTATTTAACTGTTTCATATCTGTTAGTTGCTGTTAAAGGAATTTGTAAAGCTACCGTATAGTTGTGCATACTTACTAACCATACTATTAAATGGCTACTACTCTGACTGTTCTCAGAGTATGAGTCACTAGCAGTGTTGCATTAGACATGGTACATTCCTGTACTCTGGATGACCCCTGACCTCTCACCTCTTGGCAGAAGCGGGTAGTGTATCCTTCTTCTGCAGACTCAGCAAATTCTGTCCACGGTTCTTTCTCCCGGGTACAGAAAGCAAAAGGCATAGCTGTGGTGGGGAACAAAGCAGGATCATCTCTAAAAACTCAAACCAGCAAGAGTAAGGCAAGAGAGAAGTTAAACATCACTTTGGGTGCATATCATCATAAGTACATCTCTCAGAGGACAGAAAATATGCTCAAACTATTTGTCACATGATCCTTCTTTACACCATGAGAAGCATTTTGGTGCAAACTTCTGTGTGCGCTTATCAATGTCGTAAATAGTTGTGGGAATGGGGGTCACCTCCCTTGCGGGACACTTTGGGGTGAGTTTAGTATGTTTCTATACTGGGAGACTCTAAGGAACCAGAGTAATGCACTCCTCATTCACAACAAATCAAAATGCCATTTAGGAGCCAAAACAAATAGGACAACAGACTGCTTGGTGTGCTGCTGACGTCCCTATGACCAATTAAGGACAAATGAACCTACTGCCGTATACCCAGATCCTATCACCCTGGCTAATCCAATATCACCCTGTTATAATTCCAATTTTCTACAGTTACTGTAAAGTGAACAAGCACAATTTGCATCCTATTTAAAGTGGAATTACCGTATTCTCTGTAACAAATTGCACAAAGACAAGTTTTGGGAAAGCATTGATAAACTCTAATAGGCTACCCCAGTAAGACCGAGGTTTAGTTACGTCACTCACTCCAGGCCTCCTGAAAGCAGACAATGTTGACCCCACACATGGCCGCCACATCCACCATCTCACCAATCCTTTTGTGGAGCGCTGTGATCTGAGCAGAGGGATAAACACAGGGATCAGTCACCAAGCCTCTTGCATCTTCTCAACACTGCTCATAGCAAGGACTTGAAAGTGCAATTGTAACTTTACATGCATATATAATGAGAAGGAAGAGAGAAAGCCATAGCTTTAAACAATATTGTATTAGGCTTTGGTTGGTAAAATAAATTTTATCTAAGTAGTCATTCTTCTCTAACCTGATCCAGGACAGGGGCATCAGTGGGCAGGACAATGTGGTTTTGAATGAGGCCCACCCGGACAGTTCTCGGGGTCCTGAGCTGCTCCGTGGAAGCTTCAAACATATACCCCTGAAGCTCAAAGTCCCACTCCAAAGCTGCCTCCACTGCACATGCTGGTAGAACCAACTTCCTGCAAGAGATGTGCTGTATGTGCTGTAAACCGTTTAGTTTCAAGGAGGAAATAAATCAATATGCAGAGGGCCAGAAGGTCAGATAACCCTAATTACCCAGACAAAAATGACTTAATTGACTCTCATCTGGGTTCACAGACCCTCAGCAACACGTGTATTGCTAGTAAAGCCTACAAAGAAATGTGCTGTAAACCGTTTAGTTTCAAGGAGAAAATAAATCAATATTGCTAATAAAGCCTACAAACAAGTCAATTTTGTGTGATTGTATTAACAGTTGACTAACTAACAAAATACCAAAACATTGTTCTTGATTTAACTATCCCTTTAATTTGGCCATGGCTGCCAGGGTGCAGCAACCATTTACTTAAGACTGAGGATTACCCCGTGAAAGGCTCAATACAGCCCCCATCTACAGGCACAAATATGATAGGGGTTGAAAGAACTCTGACTGGTCAAAGTCCACTTGATTGTAAATAATTTACTCACTATGCAGAACATCATAGTGAAAAGGAATGACTGGATAGGAAAAATAAAGACAGCAATATTTTCCTATATGTTTCACTTTATAGTAGCAGTGTCAAAATGTGGCTGTACATGTGGCTGTACATACTCTCCAAATAGTTATGAAACTTGATCTATTTTCTCTGTTAGCCTACTAGCCAGCAGATCTGACCCGCTTGCTTACAGCTGCACTAGGGTTGGACAGGCTTCCAGTGTAGATTAAGACACCGTAGGAGCCAGTGCAAGACATGGCTCAGAAAACATACCTCAATCCAGGGATGAGAAATGCGTTGCACTCAATGATTTATGTATCCACTAGATGACTGATAGGTGGGGCTGTTTTGAAGCCACCGTGCCTCCAATTTGGCACCCCAACCATTGTAAAAATGTTTTGGACGCTATTGCATATATTAATGTCTCTATTTTGCCACATGTATTATTTTAAAGACACCTTAATGTATGCTTTTATAATATATTATGTGAGCTAAGCATACAAATAAAAACATTGAAAAATATATATACATTTCCTTTTAAAGTAGATTTGTTTTTAGATTACTAATGTTACTGTCCCCACTACAATAAATAAATACTTAAATACATGTAATTTTGTCAATTTAATTGAAATACTGTAAAATTCCATTAATTCCTATGGAGGACTGCTCCTACTGGGGAGTGTCAATATGGGCGACTGGTGGCTTCAAAGCTTCTCAATGGCCAATACATAGCATCAGCAATCCAGGGTTTATATACATCATTGGCTGGATTCCGAATTGTCCCATAATCCCAGATGTTACACTGAGAAGATTGAATGACTGCTAGTTTTTAAGTAAATTGTAGTTTTCATCCTCATGCTAGCTAGCCGTAGCCACAGAAGCCATTATGGAATGGCACATCGCGTTGAACAACAATGGAGCTGATTGGCTGACACTACCATTCCAAAATGACTACTTTGGCTTCTGCATGAGGACGAAAAGGAAAGTTTTACGGGAAAAATATTCTTCAATGTTTTCAATGTAACAGTTGGGATAAATTGACAATTCGTGTACATATTCTTTCTCATCACTGGATTGAGGTAGAATTCGACAACAACTCACTTGGTTTCTTTTCCAAACAAGATTCGTTTAACTTCTTTTAGTTCCTCATCTGGAATATGTTTCTCCAATGTCTTCTCCAGAGATTCAAACTCAGACCCCGACATTTTAAGGCTCCTTCTGTATACTGTCCAAACCTTGTGCGGGTGTTTGTGAAACCGTTAGCCTAGTAAACCCACCCCGTCGACTATTGGGCACAATCTACAATGTTAATTTTACTGCGGTTATGCAACCAGCCCGATTTCATCACTTTTCTCACGGTCAAATGTCATGCTCAGCACTACAAGAAGTATGCTAATGACAGGTCTCAGGTGTAGTATCGTACTAGGGCAGGTCTACTGTGTCTACAAATATACTGAACAAAAATATAAACACGACATGAAACAATTTCAAATATTTTACTGAATTACAGTTTTTGTAAGGAATTTCAGTCAATTGATATGAATTCATTAGGCCCTAATCTATGGATCACATGGATGGGAATACAGATACCTTTGTTGGTCAGAGATACATAAAAAAAAAAGGTAGGGTCGTGGATTAAAAAAAAACAGTCAGTATCTGGTTACCACCATTTGCCTCATGCAGCGCAACATATCTATTTCACGTTGAGTCGGTCAGGCGGTTGATTGTGGCCGGTTGACCTACTCCTCTTCAATGGCTGTGCGAAATTGCTGGATATAAAAGCAAAATAATCTAATTGTATTGGTCACATGCGCCGAATACAACAGGTGTAGAATCTACCGTGAAATGCTTACTTACAAGCCCTTAACCAACAATGCGGTTTAAAGAAAATAGAGTTAAGAAAATATTTACTAAATAAACAAAATCAACAAAAGTATATATATATTACCTCGACTGACCTGTACTCCCGCACATACCAGTACCCCCTGTATAGCCTCATTATTGTTTATATATAGAGGTAATTTGTAAAGTGTAAAGTGACTAAGCATAGATAATAGCGAGTAGCAGCAGGCGATTTGATTAATTGTTCAGCAGTCAAGGCTTGGGGGTAGAAGCTGTTAAGGAGCCTTTTTGACCTAGATATTGGCGGGGACTGGAACACGTTGTCTTACGTCAACCCAGAGCATCCCAAACATACTCAAGGGGTGACATGTCTGGTGAGTATGCAGGCCATGGAAGAACTGGGACATTTTCAGGTTCCAGGAATTGTGTACAGATCCTAGCAACATGGAGCCGTGCATTATCATGCTGAAACATGAGGTGATGGCAGCAGATGAATGTCACGACAATGGGCCTCAGGAACTCGTCATGGTATCTCTCTATGCATTCAAATTGCCATAGATAAAATGCAATTGTGTTCGTTGTCTGTAGCTTATGCCTGCCCATACAATAACCCCACCGACGTCATACACGTGGTCTGCGGTTGTGAGGCTGGTTGGACATACTGTTAAATTCTCTAAATTGGTGGCTTATGGTTCAGATATGAACATTAAATTATTTGGCAACAGCTCTGGTGGGCATTCCTGTAGTCAGCATGCCAACTGCACTCTCCTTCAAAACTTTAGACATCTGTTGCATTGTGTCGTGTGACAAACCTGTACATTTTAGTGGCCTTTTATTGTCCCCAGCACAAGGTGCACCTGTGTAATAATCACACTGTTTAATCAGCTTCTTGATATGCCATGCCATTCATGTAATAAGCGTTTTGTGCATATGGAACATTTCTGGGATCTTTTATTTCAACTCATGAAATATGGGACCAACATTTATATTGTTGTTCAGTATATATATAGTCTACCTTTATTAGCTGTTCAACTAATAATTTAATTTAAACATTATTAATTGTTGTGAATACATGGATAAGTAGGCTCAGGCTACATTTATATGCCTTTAATAAGTTCAATGGTTCATATAGTCTAATTATCACATTAGGCTGCAGTTTACACAGGCAGTCCAATTCTGATCTTTTTCCATTAATTGGTCTTTTGACCAATCATATCAGCTCTTTTGTGAATAATTGGCCTGCCTGTGTTAACTCAGCCAAATAATCCTAGATTAGTAAAAAACATTTCTGGGCCAATACCAGCTTCTAGTACACACAGGAGACAAGCTACATTCAAGTGCCATTCTGACTTTTACCAGGGATATGTGGGAATGTTAATTTATCAACCTAAATTTACCTAAGTAAAAAATATTGGAGTGAAGAGAACCACAGCACCAACACAATTACATGCATGTGGTCCACAGCTTTCTATACATGCATGTCCATCACCATGTTTTTCAGCCTTCCTCCTCTCCTTTCTTCATATCTTAAAGTCTTCCAGGATGGCTCTTCTTGTTTCCAGCAGTGGGCTTGCGCCGGATCTGGTTGACAGAGCCTTTCCTTGAGGGACCACCATTTTTTTCCCGCTCCTTACAGGGGTTGGACAGCTTCTTTAGGACCTCTTGAGGTAGAAACATTTACAAAAGTAACATACACAAGTATAGACAGTTAATACATATTAAGATACATATTAACCCCCACATATTAACCACCCTTATCATACAGTCTTAAATCAGGCTTGATGTGGGTTTGCTTAAGGCTAGTGTACTGCACATGTACAGTAACTAGCCAGAAAGTCACTTTACAGGTATTGTCCCATTAGGAGGCCACAAAGAATTACTTTAGATCATGCTCAGTGCCGACACTGAATAAAGCCATGCAGTGGTTTCAGTCGGGCACATTTGCCTCAGTGCTGTGGATGTTTCTTTCATTACCTGCTAACTCGGGATGGCTCTTGCCAAGGTCATTTAGGAGTGGCACATACTTCTGCCCTTCAGTCCCATCACCTCCTGGGGGTAATATGAAGTGAATTAAAGTTTCAGTTTCAGTTTCATTACTGTAAAATAACTTTAGTAATAATAACATTAACTTCAGCCATGTTAAGGCCAGGCACCACAGGCTAATAGGGATTTTTTTCTTCCTTTACTCTCATCACACTGAACCTTTACCAGTTAAAAGTATACATAAATACAATATATTATTTTATTACAATATGCGCTAATTTGCATATTCCAAAAATCTGTTTTTAAACACATTGCTTCAAAGCAAAATTATTTTGGGGGGTTTTATTGTGATATGACACTCAATAGTCAAGACTTTTACAGATCAGTTTATCAAAATATTGTCATTTAATGGAATTATTTAAAAAACACTATTCACATGTATGACGGATGCATATTTTGCATATATTTACACATAAAATGACACTTAAAATCAAAATGACACAAAATGTAAAAAAAAAAAAAAGCCTCAGTAAAAGTCTGACTAAAAGTCTACCCGAGTGGCGCAGCAGGTCTAAGGCACTGCATCTCAGTGCTAGAGGTGTCACTACAGACCCTGGTTCGATCCCGGGCTGTATCACAACCAGCCGTGATCGGGCGGGGCACAATTGGCCCAGTTAGTGGAGGGTTTGACCGGGGTACGGCGTCATTGTAAAATAAGAATTTGTTAACTGACTTGCCTAGTTGAATAAAGATTAAATAAAAGACTATAAGACCTAAGAACCTGTGTGTGGAATAATGTGAATGTACGTCGTTTGAAGACTGAGAAAAATGAATTGGCGTACAGGGAACATGTCATTTTGAGAAAATGGCCAATAAAGATAGGCTAATGCAATTAAAATGTATTTTCCATAAATATGACCATTTATGTCACATTAATTAAACTCTTATTTATATATCACTTCTAAACTGACAAATAAGCATATACCTTTTACTAATACATTAGCACGTTTAATACATTTATTTCAAGGAATAGAGCATATGCTTTGAATACTGGTCTGATGGGCAAATATGCACTTTTGGGCAAATTCTCATGTCACTGCCCAATTTGTCACATACAAGGATATTGTATGGCTGTTGAAATGTGCAAAACATTAATCAGCTATGCCTGCCCCATATGTAAGGCCCTCTTTGAGTTGTTGCTGGTGCCGCTTTACTTTCTTGACTGTGTCATGGGACCTGCTCCTACGCTTGGCACACTCCATTGAAGCAGCATCAGCTCTCACAACTCCTCTCTGATTGCTCCAGTGTCACCAATGGGCTGTCAAGCCACAATTCTGCCCCACAATTTGTCCATCAGATTTGATATAGCAGTGGCTCCCTCATTGAACGTTGCTACTTCCATACTGGCTGTTGCGTCTTTTGCCCATGAAGACAGTTTTGGGGCATTGCGACCATATTACAGAGTTCAGACATTTTTTTTATGTGTTATTTCTTATATTGTTAGCCCAGAATTTTTGGGGTGTTATTCTTAATTCTTAGCTTACTCAGATTTGTGTGTATTGAGTATATGTTGGGAAATTGTTAGGTATTAATTGTTAGATACTACTGCACTGTCGGAGGCTAGAAACACAAGCATTTCGCTACACCCACAATAACATCTGCTAAACACGTGTATGTGACCAATAACATTTGATTTGATTTGAGGTACCATTTTCTGTTTAAAAAAATATGGATTCCATGGTTTTTGTGACTGGGTGGATCTTCACCATTTTCTAGGGCTCGCTGGTACCAGCCCCGATGCACACACCTATCCCGTAGTTGGAAGTGAATCCTCTCTTGTGCCAAGTACCATTAAAGGATACAATAATGTCTATGATGGCATCCTCATCCTCCTTCAGCAACTCTGCTATGTCTGGGTCTATATCTGTATATGCTCTTCTAATTATCTGTTTAGCACTCTCCATTGACTGTAGCCCTCTCTGAATCTTTGCAACTAAAGTGGGGGGAAAAGGTCTTATTATGTCTGTCGACATTACAGTCATAACTGCAGGACTATATATCAGTATGTTACCCTGTGTAAATATTAGCATATGAGCATGTATTTACTTTATGTAAAGCTAATTAATCACAGTAGGCTACAGCCCTATGACACTGTAGGCCTATGTGACTGTCTCATTGTATATTTATTTTTTCCTATCAGTGTTTTTTATTCATTTTGATACATTTGCTGGAGCAAGGAAATACATATTATTTATACACAGCAAGTCACCTGACAATAATGGGTGACTCTCTCTTTTTATTTACCTGTCACTCTCCTGTCATGTCTCTGATATGAGCTGAGACGCAAGGAAGGAATCCCTAGGACTTTGCTTATTTTCTTTAGATCTCCATAACCAAGTCCAAGTTGGTGGGCTAGAAGAACGATCCTCACATTTACATAAAATGCCACATCTCCCCTGGAGCACTCCTGCAGCCTGGAGGAAGTGTAAACCTCCTAAATGCATCACGATCACCTTCACAGTGTGCACATTCTATCATGACAGAATCACTGGATGGTGGGGTCTATGATGATTTTCAGTCCAGTGTACAAATTTGTTTATTTATGACATGTGGAATAAAAGCCACTGTTGGCTGGCTGGCTGCTGTCTGGTTGGTCGCTGTTAGCTGCCATCTTCATCTCAACTAATTTGCATCTTAACCTGCTGCTGCCTGTGTTGTGTCAAAAAGCTCCCCCTGTCAGAATCCCCTCCCCTTCGCGTGAACGCGCACGCAGTCAACCCTGTGTTCTGTTTCGTTGTGTTCTTGAACGTAGCCCTGTTTCTTTATGTTCTTGAACGTAGCCCTGTCTTTCATTTTTGTTCAGTGATTTCACCTGTGTTAGTTACTCACCTGGTTATAGCCTTCAGTCCTAGTTTTGATTCACCTGCCTCTTTGCCTACCTGTGTATGACCATTGCCTGCCTATGACCACGATTCCTGCATTCTGCAAAGGCGAAACAAACACCTGCCGCGCTCTACGCGTGAATCTACACCTTTTTCTCCCTGAGTATTCATTACGGCTTGAACGCGCACGCACTCAATTCTTCATTGCTGCACTTGCTTGCTAGTTGAGATGTCTGATCACGTTCGTCTGCGTTTCATTATTTTTTTATGTCGGTTTGATAGTGGGGGAGGCACTAGTCATGTCTGCAGATTTCGGTTTGGCTATTTGTTTTATGTGTATTAGTATATAAATAAATCTATTTGCCAAAATTCGTCATCTCTCCCATGTCTTATTCGACTAGTAGTTGTTCTGAAATGTTTATTGCTTGCCTACATTTTACTACCTCCTCTATGTTTAATATACATACACATACATTAATTATTAATTTCGGTTGCCTATCCTGACATGAAGTTTTAAGGAAATTAGAAGGGGAGGGGTAGCCAAGGCTATTTTCTTGCCTGCCAAATTTCTCTCTCCCCTCTATCTTGGGACTGCAAGGCCTGGCACACTTCAGAATCATTTTTGGTGACCTATCAATAATAAAATAATAATAACAATAATAAATCAAAATTGTGTACTCTGGGCGAAAAAGAAAGTTCAAATATATAAATCAACATGAGTGCATATCCATAATCACAGGAAACTGTTATAATAATAGAAAAAATATATAAATAAATAAATGTATGATAATATAATAAACAAAACTATTACTGAATGCGCCTCCATGAAAAATGTCTTCCCCAATAGGTTCTTCGCCCTCAATAGGACACCCCCAGCACTTCCACCATCCCCATCAACCTCCCCCCAACCCTCAACCACAAAACACAATAATAATAATAATAATAATAATAATAGAAATTCAAATAAAAAATATATATACCAAGATATATATACACATACACACATGTACAGTACATATACATAAACATATTCACAGGACACTCAATTTATCTCATCTCTTTTCCTACATCAGATATGCAGGTGACATTTCCACCTGGATGACATCACATAATCAGCAAGACGGAGATGCTCTTCATTCGAGGGAATGCCTGCCCATTCTCAGATGTTAGATAATCCGAGATGATCACATGCCATTTACATTCCAGCCCTTGTCAGCTCCAGATTTGACTACTTCAACACCCTGCTGGAATCCCTGCATTCTCAGATTCCCCTCTGTTATTAATCTCTATGTTGTAATCAATAAAGTGTTTCAAAATGTTGTACTTTTATTAACATACATGTTCAGATCCTTCCTGAGAGAGAAGGAGTGTAATATCTCCAGATGGGCGTGTGGTACCCTTCCTCACCCGTGCCAACAAGATGTTACTTCTTGTGGGGTCTTTGCCTTGAAAGTAAGTATGAGAGTTTAAGCAATGTACAATTAACCTACTGAAAGTATTCTGACCAAAAGGCAAAACAGAACTGTCAAATTATATTATAGCTGTGTTGTTGTATACTTGCTAATTAGAATCTTAAGTGTAACATAATTTTGTTGGGGAAAACTGAAATTGCCCATCAAATGTTTTCCCCAGTTTGCTGAATGTGTTCTGAAGGAGGAGTCGATTGTCTTTTCAAATACGGACAAAGATGTTAACATCATGAGAGCAGAAATAGCAGTCACTCTCCTCCAAAACACTGGTATGTTCAATTTCTAATTTAATATAATTGTAGACAAAAACATTTATATGGATCTTTCAAGGTTATCTTTGATCCAACTTCTGACTAGATGGCCACTAAAACACATGTATTTAAATAATTATGTTACAAGAAACCTAGACTATTCCCTTGTTTTCTGTTCCCTGTTTGCTCAGAAAAATACTTGTAAAGATGTATAGACTACTTGACATTATGTTTTGCTCGATGACATGAGCCAACTGTGCCACTTCTGTGGGGAGGTGGACAATAATGAGGAAGACACTAACTGGGTAATTGCTTGTTCACTTCTAAAGGCACATTTGTAGGAGTACGAATTTGTATAAGCAGTAATGTTTCTAGAGGTAGTATCATCCGCTTTGTCTGATAATTAAATAATTGTAATTCAAGTAAATGTATTTGAAGTTTTAAATATATACAATTTTTCATCATAAATTTCAGATTGGTTGTGACCGCTGCCCACGATGGTTCCACCAGTCCTGTATGAAAACCATCCCATCATTGGAGGATTATGTCTGCGCTGCCTGTCAGGACTAGGTTAGGCTTGAGTTCCAGGCAACGGTATCACCTGGAAAACTTTCCATAAAAAGTGGACTATGTTCAGTCGAGCTGTTGCAGATTTCCTATATTTGTTTATGTTATTTATTGTCTTTTTATATTCGATTTATTGTCATTTTATATCTTATTATGCGAAGATCGAAAACTTCAAACTTAACAAACGTAACTTTCTGTGATGTTTTTGTGTTATTGTGTGATAATATTTATTCATTATAATGATTGTTTTCTTAAACATTACAAAATGTTTCTAAAATGTTTCTCTGGCACACACTACTGGTCAACATGAGATACCAAAAATTATTATGAAGTGTACCAGGCCTTGCAGTCCCAAGATAGAAGGGGGCATTTTCTTCGCCAGGGAAGAAAATGGCTTTGCTGAAATCCCCCCAACCCCCTTCTAAGTTCCTTAATTTTGTGGCTAGTGAAGTACTTTCTGTGGCACACATCAGAGTCAAATACTTTCTATAGAACAAACTTCACGTCAGGATATGCAACCGAAATGAATCATTAATGTATGTGTATGTATATTAAACATAGAGGAGGTAGTAAAATGTAGGAAAGCAATAAACAATTCAGAACAACTACTAGTCGAATAAGACATGGGAGAGATTACGCATTTTGGGATTTATTTAAGACATTAACACATTACTTGTGACTCCCCCGCGATAAAACCGACATAAAAATAATCAAATGAAACGCAGCCTAACGTGATCAGAAATCTCAACAAGCAAGCAAGTCGCAGCATCGAAGAATTGATTGCGTGCGCGTTCACGCGAAGGGGGGTTCTGGCAGGGGAGAGCTTTTCGGCACAACACCGGAAAACATGCTTTGCATGATATATGATTCAACATGGAAAGTTTTAAAATTAGAGGAAGAAGTTCTACGTGAAACATGCTAGCAAGAACGACATTTATGGCAGGTGTAGTTGACGGAGTTGAGATAAAATTATACAAATCAAGTATTTATATACATTATTGCCGATGTATTTGTAGTTGCAAAATATCCCAAAATCTGAAAATGTACAGTTGGAAGCAAAATCAAAATTTTGGCCTGTGGTGCCTGGCCTTATCAACCTATCTATAACATATTAGTAGACCTAGGAGTGATGTGTAGAGGAGGCAATGTGAGAAACCGCTCTTTGATCCATGGGCTCTTTAGACATACACAGCCTAGTGCCTTTATTATATTTGGAGAGACTCACTGCAGATGCGTATGAGAACATAGCTGTGTCTCTCCTTCATCAGACTGCTGGCCTGCTCCATGCTCTTCTCCTTTTCACTCAGGTTCACCAGCTGCCCTGTCCTGTCCATCAGGTCCACACAGTCTGTAGAGTACATCTGTAATGTGACATTTACACTGGGCTCTCTCCCAGTCTATTACATTTTCACTTATTGGTATTTACTCAGTCAGGAAACAATCTTGCATGCTGTTTCTATAATTTCCAGTCATTGGCAGAGATAGCATGTGCATACAACCTCACATGGCAATGTACTGTATAATATACATCCAGTAGTATTTGTATCATGCTTTCAGACTCTTCATCTTTTTTAAATGATTTTTTTTAAATATTTAGTTTTATGTGTAATTGCCTTTATATGTTTGGACTCCAGGAAGAGTAGTTTGATGGGGATCCCTAATAAATGCAAATACAAACAACACTATCATGTGCTTCTGAGGATGAATAAAGAATCTAATACAACATATCTGAAGTTCAACTGTAAATTATTCTGCTCTATGGGAGAAGTACGGAACTGTACCTTGAGAATCCAGATAACATCTCTCCTTCAAACTGTGAATGAAGTTACTCATCCTGCAGTTCAGGTTAAACAGTTCTGTTTGGCCCTCTTTCAAAGTAAGAAAAGATAAGTATTTTTGTACATTTCCTATATATATACATTCATATGACATCGTACATCACAAAAGTACATATAATGTTTAAAAGTGTTATTCTCAAATGATCTGTTTATATCTACATAGGTATCCAAAGGTTCCATTAGAGGTCAGCTGTTGGCCTCCATAGAGATGATGGAATTATACTCTATCATGATGATGATAAGGCACCGTATTTCACTTACCTCCAAACTGCACTGTGACAAACATTTCACCTTCTCTCTACACAAAACGCTTCAGACCAGACCTCTAAAGCCACCTCCCGTAATGTTGCTACAGGTAGCTGAAGCACTCGCCTCTTCCATAGAGCCAAAGGAGTAATGAGTTTGGGCTTAGCACACAGTGCCACAATAGTAAAAGAAGATATATGTTGTTGACTACTGTCATACTTAGTGACTAAGCTTCTGCACTGACGAGGCCATTGTGAATGGCTTCTGCAGTTGCTCTGAGCAAACCAACAGTTGACAGGATACGTTATCCATTTGGCATTTTAATGCCAGACCTGTAAACAGTTTTGAACTGTTGCAGAGCCAGCAAAAATGTTTGTCCTATACACACATCGAAAGCACATTCCCCCTGGTTGATAACCGTTCTGACTCCCCCTCGTCTCACCTCTCCTTTCAATAGAAGAGAAGACAGAACCTTTTATGTGAGGGAAGTTTTTCTTGTTTGTTTCCATGGAGTCAATACACAGACACACAAGTCCTCTGGCTTTTACTGCTACTTGTTGAACACCGAGGTCTGACTTAGATACTGTGGGGGATGACTTAGCGGGTTTATTGTCAGCCGACCACTAACTGGGATTGAAAACAAGACTGACCATTACCCTTAGAGGCAATGCTACTCTACTATCTAGTGAATTATAATGACAAGCCAGTTGTTACCATAAGCATCACCACAACAAATCTAAGAGAGAAATGATTTGTCTTTTGTTTAGAAGCGTTAGGATCAGGGATCTGAGCTTTTCCTCTTATTTCATGATGCTACACAAGTTGTATTGAATACATTCCACACATTCTCCACTTACCACCATAACAATGACCAGTACAGTAGTTCATCTGAGGACCTCAGTCCATTCATGGCACATCCTGTTGACTTGTATGCTACATCAAATCAAATTGTGTTTGTTGCGTGCTTCGTAAACAACAGGTGTAGAATAACAGTGAAATGCTAACTTACGGCCCCTCCCAACAATAAATATAGATTTTCTTTTGTAAATAACAGGAGGAATAAATACACAATGAGTAATGATAACTTGGCTATATACACAGGGTACCAGTACCGAGTCAATGTGCAGGGGTGCGAGGTAATTGAGGTAGATATGTGCATTTAGGTAAGGATAAAGTGACTAGGCAACAGGACAGATAATAAACAGTAACAGCAGCGTATGTGATGAGTCAAGAGTTAGTGCGAAAAGGGTCATGATTAAACCATCAACACTGAACTATCAATCAACTCTTTCCCACTGTACGACCATGAAGAGAATGTGTGTTGTCACTGCTCAAATTACACTGTCAATCAGATGAGACAAGAATACCAGACCAACTAACACTTGATAGATTGTACATGCCAGTGAATGAGGCACTATAGAGCCACTCAGTGAGAGAATTAGATTAGCCTTGTTCAGTATCAGGACCACTGAGTCATGACAGGAAGGAAGCTATGTCTGTAACATTAGGTGGTTGCTACTTAAAGTCCCCAGGAAATCCACAGTATTAGGCAAGACTGCCTTCTCTTCTTGTGCACCAGAGGCATGGAATAATCTACAATCCATGCTTCATCTAGAGATGTTAGTGCTACTGAATTAATTTAAAATATTGATGGGAGACTCTGTTACGGAGGAGTGTAAATGCTTTTTTTTAGGCTGGATCATGTTGTTGTATTGTATTGTTGTATGTTTTAATTCTGTAATGTATTGATTGTTGCTGCCTTTTTGGCCAGGTCTCCCTGAAAAAGAGACTCTGGGTCTCAATGGTCTTTTCCTGGTTAAATAAAGGTTAAATAAACATTCCAAAAAAAAAATGACCCTCCAGTCACAGGTACAGTATACTGTTGATATAGAGGTTAGTACAGTAAAGATACATTTGGGTGAGGATGGCACTGTTAAACAAGTAAGTGGTGAGTGAAAGAGATATTGGCCAGAATGGTTGTGGAGTTGTGGAAGTCTTATTTAGTCATGTCAGAAAGGGGGTGAGAGTCAGGATGTTGTTGTGTAGAAAACACCAGTAAATTATGCTGGTAGCATCTTTAAAAAACACTACAATGTAATTTCAGGAAGCCCCTGGGAGGACATTAAAAGGAGAAGGCCCTGTGCCCCGTAACCTGGAATCATCAGGGAATTTGGATAAAAGCTGGGAAAGCTGTAGAAATCCCATGGCCCATCTGGTCTGGTCTGGTCTGCCCCCTCCACAGACTGACCAGCCCTCTTATGGAGCTTCATTTCCCTTTGTCCAAAACTCCTTCTGGGAGCAAAGCCACGGCGAGCCCTGGAGCTTTCTCTGCACTTTGGGAAAACTGTACAGTAATTGTAATGCGTGAACAGTTCAACATGGAAACAAAAAACAGATTTACTTAAAAAATATATTTATTTTCGGACAGGAGGTATTGCTGCATGCATTGCATCCGAAATGTGAGAACACACAGAATGGCATAGATATGTAACACTTGCGAGAGAGTCATTTCAGTGAAAAATAAGGTGTATGTCATTATTTTTGTACCATTTAATTGTCTGTGATATCTGAATGATCTGCACAGGTTTGTGCTACTGACCGTTAGTTAGACAAGGTGAAAGAAGTGTAATGTAGAGAAAGTGACAGTTAGACAAGTTGAAAGAAGTGTAATGTAGAGAAAGTGACAGTTAGACAAGTTGAAAGAAGTGTAATGTAGAGAAAGTGACAGTTAGACAAGTTGAAAGAAGTGTAATGTAGAGAAAGTGACAGTTAGACAAGTTGAAAGAAGTGTAATGTAGAGAAAGTGACAGTTAGACAAGTTGAAAGAAGTGTAATGTAGAGAAAGTGACAGTTAGACAAGTTGAAAGAAGTGTAATGTAGAGAAAGTGACAGTTAGACACAATGAAAGAAGTGTAATGTAGAGAAAGTGACTGTTAGACAAGTTGAAAGAAGTGTAATGTAGAGAAAGTGACAGTTAGACAAGTTGAAAGAAGTGTAATGTAGAGAAAGTGACAGTTAGACAAGTTGAAAGAAGTGTAATGTAGAGAAAGTGACAGTTAGACAAGTTGAAAGAAGTGTAATGTAGAGAAAGTGACAGTTAGACAAGTTGAAAGAAGTGTAATGTAGAGAAAGTGACTGTTAGACAAGTTGAAAGAAGTGTAATGTAGAGAAAGTGACAGTTAGACACAATGAAAGAAGTGTAATGTAGAGAAAGTGACAGTTAGACAAGGTGAAAGAAGTGTAATGTAGAGAAAGTGACAGTTAGACACAATGAAAGAAGTGTAATGTAGAGAAAGTGACAGTTAGACAAGGTGAAAGAAGTGTAATGTAGAGAAAGTGCACAGTGGTAGATTAGTAGATCCTCCTCAAAATAGTTTAAAACCATTATCATTTAAAAATTCTTAGCTAGGCAGATTTGAGCTTTGTTGCATTCATACATTTGCAAGATCATAAACCTGAACGTCTAAAGGAAATGTACTCTTATCATGTCCATCTATATGGTACACAAACATGCTAAATCAATGCAGTAGTACTGTCCCCTTTTTCACACGCTTGAAACATCCCTGCCATCCCCAAATACACAAGAGTAATCCAATCACGTCGATGTTATTTCTTTAGGGCTCACCCGGTGGCAAAGAACAAGAGCCAATTGTGAAGCTTCAGATCTAAGCACCACATGACGTCACAGACCAAGAGAATAAACATCATAAACAGAATCACATTGAACCATTCAAGTCACATTTATGCTATAAATAACTACACCGATTTTTGCTTCAAGAAGCTGAAAGGTCCAATTGAAATACAAAATAAATGGTGCATATACAGTTTGTTTTGTATGGTTGCCTTTTTGTAGGAGCTCGGCTCCACTATTAGAATCCCTGCTGATAGAATGCCTCTAACGCATGTGGCATTAGGCCATATAGATAACATGAGATACATCCAAACTCTGATCCTCAGCTTGTGAGCCTGCCTACCCAGTAATCTACCATTACACTCTGAGCTGACTCCCCAAAAATAAGAGCATCTGGAGTCATTTCACACAAAAGGCCAGGTATTAAGGATCCTTTGTAGCTGTCTGGTGCCAATTCTGTATCCATCAGGACACCCCAGAAAGCTTGGTGAAGCAGGTTTTATGTTTATAGAACAGTGATTTGACCTGGACAGGGGAGAGATCCTGCCTGTCCTTTACCTCTTCCACCTCTGGTCCTTTAGGAGACTGCTGCTGGTGGTCCCCATACTGCAGGGGATGACATAAGGGTTGTGTCTGTGTCTGTCTGAGAGGCTGTGGCAGAGGGGGGCTCACATTGTGATTGTGGAAACTAATCACGGAAAGAGGGTGGTTGTGAATGGGCGTTGAGGTCAGAACGGCCCCTGCAGGTGTGACATGGCTATGACAGGGGTAGGAGCTCTCACAGCTACAGGTGCTGTGCTCGGTGTGGAGGTCGAAGCTGAGGCCGTTGGCCTTAACCCTCACTGAGCCACAGATGCTGTTGTGGGTGGAGGTGCGAGTGCTGCCGCCACTCTCAAACAGCTCCCGGCGGTGGAGGCCCAGGAAGTGGCGGCGGATGATCCTCCTGAAGGTGTGACGGAACTCCCGGATGCGGTATGCATAGATAAAGGGGTTGACCACCGAGTTGCCATGGGAGAGGATGATGGCCACGTATATGATCCAGAGGGGTGGGCGGGCACACTGAGGGCAGAACAGGGTGAAGCAGTTGACGATGTGCAGCGGCAGCCAGCAGATGGCAAACAGGCCCACGATGATGGCCAGCGACTTGGCCGCCTGGACCTCCTTCTGCAGGGTGGAGTGGGACTTCCCCCCATGGACAGCCTTCAGTTCTATGAGCTTCAGCTGATGCCGAGCTGCCATGAAGATCCGCAGGTAGATGACCAGCATGAGCAGCAGAGGCATCAGCACACAGGCTAAGAAGTTAAAGTAGACCATGTAGTCCATGACGACCACCTCTTCAAACAGACACTCCATCAGGCCTGGGGGGCAGGTGCTGTTGGGGCGCTCAGTGAACTTATTCCAGCCCAGCATCGGGGTCAGGCCGATGATGATGGACAGCACCCAGCAGACAGCAATGATCCCCTTGGCCCGCTGGCCCGTCACCAGGCTGTTGTACCTGTGGGAACAAAAAAAATATGGACTCTGTTAGTAAGACACACAATCTAACCCTAAGACACACATTCTCTGGGTTATTTTCCTCCCCAATTGGTAGTTATAGTCTTGTCCCATCGCTGCAATTCCCCTACAGACTCGGGAGAGGAGAAGGTCGAGAGCCATGCGAAACACGACCCTGCCAAACCGCATTGCTTCTTGACACAATGCCCGATTAACCCGGAAACCAGCCGCACCAATGTGTCGGAGGAACCACCGTCAAGCTGGCGACGGAGTCAGCTTGCAGGTGCCCGGCCCGCCACAAGGAGTCACTAGAGCGCAATGGGACAAGGAAATCCCAGCTGGCCAAACCCTCTCCTAACCCGGACGACACTGGGCCAATTGTGTGCCGCCTCATGGGTCTCCCGGTTACGGCCAGCTGTGACACAGCCTGGGATCAAACCCGGGTCTGTAGTGACACCTCAAGCACTGCGATGTAGTGCCTTAGACCACTGCGCCACTCTGGAGGCACACATGCTCTGTTGGCTTGGGGAGCATGAGTTGTCTCTCTGGAGGGTTAGATTCTCCCAGAGGTTAAGGGATAGTGAGTTAAATAATAAACATTATAATAGGCATATCATTCACGCACTATTTTTTTATGGGAAAACGTCTCGTTTAAGTTATAAAATAGATACTTAAAAACAAAATGTTAGTATTTGGAAGGAACGTCTATTTTGAGTGTGTCTGTCAGTCAGTGTGAGAGAGCAGCTACGCTATTTGGCCTATTTCTGCCACATTCTCAAGATGTTAAAGTTCAAAGGTTAGCTGTGAGAGATGCAGGAACACAGCCCTAAACTCAGAACAACAAACTATCTTGGATAAAATAAGTCTGCACACACTATCAAGAAAGTGTATAAGTAATTACTGATTATTAATTAATTTTAAGGCATAATGTAATTTATATTTGTTTATATAGGAAAATAAACAAGTTGTCTAAACAGCTAAGGTTTTTTGACATGTGTATAGTTCTGAAGAGGGGGTCATGGTCTGTATAAACTCGTAGTCAAAGGAGATTCCACTTATATCTGGATCCACTGAGGAAATCAAAAAAGCTCATCTGGCCATTTGGGCTTAAGATTTCAAGTTCATTCAAAAATAGCACGGTCCTCTGCTGCTCTATTCTGAAAATACCTCTCACAGGTTTGAAGATTGACTTTAGATTTTTTTTTTGCTATTTGCTACTGGCATGAAAACTACACAATGTACCTGTAACCCGGGTATGCAAATCAATCATTAACCCTATACAATCTCATAGGGTACATTGAACATCTTTACAAAGCCTATTGTCTAACCGCTTTGTCTGTAATTGGGTCTGAACTCTCAGAGAGGAAAGCAGGATGATGGCAGCAACATGTTAGCACATTCTCTGTTATGTTCATACAATGTTGAACTGACCTGAGAGGTATCGTGATAGCGATGTAGCGGTCTATGGCGATGGCCAGCAGGCTGAAGATAGAGCTCTGGGTGAGCACCAGCACAAAGCAAGCAATGAAGAGGCAGCCATAGAAGTTGGAGCAGAAGCCCGTGCTGATGACGACAGCGAAGGGGATACCCAGCACTCCCACAGCAATGTCTGCCACCGCCAGGGACACCACAAAGAAGTTGGTGATGTTCTGCAGGTTGCTGTTGAGGCAGACGGCCCAGCAGACCAGCACATTGCCCAGCACGGATAGTATGGCGATCAGCAGTTCCAGCACAATGTAGATGACAGAGGAAGCATCGTTCAGCATGGTGAGAGGAGCAGCGATGTCACTGAGGAGGAAGGAGGACCACTCTCCTCAAAGTCCATAGCTGCAGCCTGGTAGCGGTGGCCTCACCCTGTAGGGCTTAACTCACTGCCTGGGACTAGGGCTGAGCTCTCCAAACACAGACCACTTCACCTTAAAGCCTCTTAGAAGTCCCACAGTTGGTGGTCAGAGAAGCAGTCCAACCTTCTGTTATCGTATCTGTTGTCTTGTCTGGTGCTCTCCTCTCAAGTTCTTCCCCTCACTGTTGTACGATTTAGCATGAAACTCCAATGGGGCTGAGACTGAGCCAGGAAGTGATCACGAGTGTCATACCGCTGCAGATAAAGGGAAGAAAGAGTGAATAAAGTGGAAGTGCTGACTGCAGAAAATACCAATGAATATTACAATGATCATTTCCTTCAAATATTAACCACGTTTGAAGTCAAACAATACATCTGACAGTGTATTATCTGACATGAAACACTGGAATTTCCAATGTAGCAAGTAAAATACACTGGAAAGTGACAATTTCAGTGTTTACTTTACATTACTGTACTGTATTCTCCATAAAACTGCTGTTCATCATCATTCATACTCGATCCAAAACCAACATCAAGATCTGCAATAGTCACCACACTACAGTACCTGGGCAACTGCAGTGTTCATGTTAACACATGATAACTGGCTTCACACCAATCCTTCTTTACCCCATTAACAACAGTCATTGAACTGTAAACCATGGGTCAGAGGAAATATAACCAGCGACATGATGGTGTTATGGAGCTACTATCCCAGTGAGTTAAATGTCAGCTGTACCAGAGCAAGGGAAACAATTTAATGCTTCAGGGACTGGAATGTTCCATATGTCCCCATGAGATTGCCCAACCCCTGCCTGATAAGGGGAAAGGAGTCTTGAGGACGTCCAGAGACAGATTCACTAAATGAGGTTACGAGAACACCAAATTAATAATTTCGATTTTGTTAGATGGGTGTCGCCATGCTCAAGAAAAAAAAAGAAAAACAATTGAAGTAGTGCAGTATGTTATTTGAGAATAAGGCAGGCATAATCTACACTCGAAAATTGTTTTAAATTAGGTCTAATTTGTCAATCAACTGAGGTCACTGCGCAACACTGAATTCCCTGGAATTGTATGTGAGAGTGAAGAGGTTTCCAAGCTTCTTCTGTACAGAACTCTCATCATGTTTATGGAGGAGAATTCCCATGGTGAAGCCAAGGATGTTTTCGAAGGTTACTCATTGTTTCAGGAGATAGCAGCTGTGCTGGAACTGAAAGGCCTTTGCTCTCAGAAACCTTTCCATTTTGGTGGGACAGAGGTTGTTTTCAGACCGATCTCAGTCACTGTGTAAGTTTCCATACTGTTTTAACTTCATCACACACATTCCGTATAAGGCGCAAAAAAAGGCAGTTGCAAATGTGTCAGTCTTTGACCACATGTAACCCAACAGCGAATGTGGTCAGATCTAATAGTCATAGCGTAGTACTCTGTAGGAAAACCCCTTTGACAATGCACAAAGCCTAATATGGCTACATTTCTATAATGCAGGTGAGAAAGGAAGAGGCATAATTATGTTCACCATCACACAGACCTAGTCACAAGTGAAGGTGCTAAGTGGTACCTTTAATATGGAGGTTACAACTGGATTAGAAGTGATATCTCAATGTGAACAGCATGTGTGGCCCTGTCCCAGTCACCTTACAACAGCTAGGTAATAACAGTGTATTTCAGTTGTCCTCTTTGACAGCACTTGAGGGGCATGAATAGTTCAATAGTCAATCATGTTAAATGCATTTATATTCCATCCTGAAATGTTTCTCAACAGCTGTAGCCAGCGGGAGTTCTGACAGTATCGTGCTCAACAGTGGGTCCTGGTGGTTGGATGTAAACCAAGGGGGTGTATTCGAAGTGCTTTGATATCTCAATTGAGAGGTGCTGTATGTTTCAGGTTGACACAAATGTAAAGGAATTCAAATAATGTCCACGAAGACAAACCAACTGAGCATACAGGGCCTTAATACGTGCACATAAACAGCTCAATGTATAACTGTTTGCCCAGAAAACACTTTAGTAGATTACCTGGAGAAGTAAAATCATCGGTAAAACCTGCTACATGTTGTTCACATGTGGAAACCTAAACCTGGCAAACCCATCAACATTATCCTTAGCAGAAAGTGGCAGTATTAGTCCCTAGCTCTCCCGCCTTCCTCCTGTAACTCACTATCAAAAGAGGGAGTACACCAGAACATACAAGGAAATCTGTGTAAATACATTGTCTAGAAATCCATAAAGTAATTCCAAACACTCCCCAAAATGTACTGTTCGCAATTCTCAAAAAAAAAAAGCTTGGCATAGGCTACTGTCCAGTTTCTGCATACCTGGCTGAAATTTATTTTGATCGCACCAGGATCAATAACTGTTGTATAAACTTTCAAAATATTTAACTAGACTATTCATTAAATGCATTTAAATTAAAGACTCTAAATAGAAATGCAAACCCTTGGACTTAAACTAATGCTATTCTAATGCTATTTTCAATTTTAAAAAACGTACCTTTTCAACGTATCCCTCGACGTGTCTTATTCCAAATGAATCACAACCTAATAGAAATAGTTTGCACCATATCAATAAACATCGCTCGAATAAAATCATTCATATTATAGGCCTACATTTTAAGTGGTGTCAGATAGAACGCGCTTTGTAAAGGATCATAGCTGGGGGACGTAATTTGATAGGCAATTTGCGCGCTCCCACTGTTTGACTACTGATGCTTAAACCGATTCTTCTCTGTTCAATATCGCACAGGCGGACCAGATTGACACGTGACCCCAGCAGCACAACATAGGATAATAGCCAAATGCCTTTGGGAACTTGGGCAGAAAAAGTTTGCATCAACCAACTGAGGCAAAGAGAACAATCTCGGAGTTTATTTCAATAAGATTTATTTTTCACAAAAGCATGTGTAAGGTGTCAATTTACGCTATTATTTGAGATTTTCTGTTTCAGAAAAATATTAGGCTACTGTTCAATATGCCTAAATAGCCTATTCAATAAATAAATGATGAAACGTTGAAGAAAAACATAATTGTTCAATAAATGTTTAAGAAAAAAGGGGAATTGTACAGCGCATGTTCTAAATTTAAATTTGCGGGGTAAAGGCATTTACAGTGATATGGCCTCTGCAGAAGTCAGCGCATTCACACTTCTTGCGCTAAGCCAGAGCTGTTGAGCAGAGCTGTTGTGAAGGAAGTTGTCAATGAAGTGAGTTTGTGTTTATACAGGACCAGCTGCTCCCACCTACGGTCAACCAATCATGTCAATGTAGAGCTATAAGGTGCCCTCCGCATTGTAACAACGTTTGGGAGGCGCATGGCAATTTGGTATGGAGCTCAATTTGGCCTCTGCATGCATCCAGAGGCTCCGCGTCACACCCTCCATATGGAGCCTCCTACCACATTTTCAAATCAAGCATAAATTGGCTTTTTGGGTAGGGTGCAGGCCTTCACTTCCTCACATATAGTCTGGCGTTGCAGATGGGTTAAAGCCAATTTATGCTTGATCCGAAAATGTGGTTGGAGGCTCCATCTCAAAGTAAATGCTGTATGGCCACAGCAGAAAACCAGATTTACCATGCATTGCCTTTGATTAGCAACTGGGGGTGAGTTCAGGTGAACAAACAGCTGACCCGCACATCCCTAACATAGGAAGAAAAAACAAGTTTGGGCTGATTTGTTATTCAGAATAAAACACATGGAAGGGAAAGGATTGTGATTGAGCCTTTCATCTGGTATACACAGTAAAACCTATCTTCCCCTCTGGTAATACTTGCCATGTTGGTAATAGACTTCACAGGCTATGGACTCAATCTCTGACATTTGAACAGATATTATCCCAAGGCTTGAGAATGAGATCACTGGCTAAAGTTCAGGTCTTGAAGTAAGAATCTTTTTTAATCTCCAGATTATCCTCTTGACTTGGGTTGTATTGTGTGAAAACATAATTAAAAATAATACACCATTACTGAGTGGTTCATTTAGGATTCATATCAAAGTCTTTACAATAAAATATAAATGTTTATTTTCTAAAACCTTCAAATCATCATCTGTTCCACAGTTGCCAAACTGTTCTTAGAGAAACAGACGTATTCAGGTGAATCTGGGTCTTATCGCATCATCCCACTGAACAAAGACAGAAATACTCCTGAGCAGCATGGCAATTGCATCCTCCCTCAAAACTTGACATCTGTGGAATTGTGTTTTGTGACAATGGCACATTTTAGAGTGGCCTATTGCCCCCAGCCCAAGGTGCACCTGTGTAATGATCATGCTGTTTAATCTGCTGCTTGATATGCCACACCTGTCAGGTGGATGGATTAGTTTGGCACAGGAGAAATGCTCACTAACAGGGATGTAAACAAATTTGTGCACAAAACTTAATAGAAATAAGCTGTTTGTGCATATGGAAATTTTCAGGGTTCTTTCATTTCAGCTCATGAAAAATGGGACCAACACTTTACATGTTGCGTTTATATTTTTGTTCAGTATATATATATATATAAAAAAAAAAAAAAATCGCTCCTTATCAGAACAAAGGCTGCTGCTGTATTCCAAATCCCACAGGCTAGCAGACTGAATTAAACACTCCATTCATCAACAATTTACATCAATCTAATTTGATCTAAATTATCCCAGTAGTTTTAATATGCCCTAGGCCTACAGAGTAGAGTTAATATTAGTGTTGCCTGTTTCACAAGGGAGGAATGCAGCTTTTTGTTTATCAGTGCCATCAGTAACTTCAGACCAGTAATCTGATAATACATACAGCGCAACAGTTAAATCATAGCCTCTTACTCTATAAAAGGGGGATATGACTGAAGTAACCACATGGCAAATTAATTTATGCCTTCACAAAACATAAACACATTCCTGTTGCAATGATTATTTAATATTACTGTCTGCAAAACAAAACAATATAAATACAGATAAGCCTTTTTATTTTTTTACACAATTGTTGATTATCATAATGTGCATTTGGCTTATTTTCCTACACCATACTCTTGATATTATCACTACCCAATCAACAGGATACATTTTGCTTCAGATACTCCTCCAGCAATTAATATAGTGGCAATCATGACTTAGAGACAGAATAAGACAAAAATATCTCTTGGCCTCCTTATTACCAAGTAAAACTCTGGCAAGAATGACATACATTTGTAGGCAAAAGGCACCATTAATAAGAACGAAAAGAAAGCGGCTTAAAAAAACTCATCCTTTCAAGTAAACAGAATTAACTTCTAATGGACCCGTAAAAATAAAAACATGCTTTAAGTTCTTTTCACATTTTTTGTGATGTAGTGTAGAAAGAAACGGAAGAAAATGCAGATTGAAATACAGAAACCATGGAAAATATGAGCAACTTATTGAATGAACTCAAGCAATCAGACCAATGTTCTTCAGTGGTGATATGTCAAGATGGTATCATCCTGATATTTTAACACATTGTATTATCTACTAGGCCAACTCCATTCTGTCTACACTGTACAGTTGAGTAGAATGTTAGGGCAAGGTTTCAGTCCTCATAGATCACAACACGAAGGACCACTTATCAGTACCAATGTCCATTGGAACATGATCAAGAGACATTCCATTTTCAACACTTGGCAAGAAGTAGCAAAGTAGCTTCACATAATAGAATAATTGCAGACAAACTAGAGTTTGGATCCAATGCAAATCAAATTTAAGACAGGGTTGCAGTATAGCAATGGGAATCATAAATACATGAGTTAGTGTTGACATACTGTGCTCACTGTTCAATAGTAAATACCGTACATGATAATGATAATAATAACAGTCACAGCACATGCGCTCTCACAAATTACGGTCTATCCATACAATAGACTACCAACACAACTTTTAACCGCCCAGTATTACTCTCCAACCACACTGATAAGACACAAAAAAGCCCTTGTGTTTCAAGTTGTGCTTTGTCAAACACCATGCAGAGCACATGTACAGCTGGTAGGAAAGTGGCTTGGCAAGCAGACAGGCGCGAATGTGCTTTTAAATATATTCAGAAAAACATTGTCCCTACAAAGTTATGGTCACATGCGAGTGTGTTAGATCGTAGATGTAAGGGGGCCTAAGCCAAAATGGTATGCCAACGAGGGAGTATCAATTGCATACTGTACCATTCTGAAATGATACAGGAGTGTGGTTGGGACCACATGAAAGGCAATACGTCATCATACATGATGAGTTTAGGAGAGAAATCAGTGCAGAAGTGTGATGAAAAGTCCTAGATTCACATTATATGAAGTTTACATGAACATTTGTAACACTTGCATCACTATACTCCACGGTGGATTAAACAATGCTAATAAACCCACACAAACGTTAATAAGCAGAGGCTCAATAACATAACACAGTCATTCTTCATTCCAATATCTTTCTTGGTGACTATGTAAACTACATAGAATTGATTTACACATGATTAGTGTTAGTACAGCTTTATCAATAGAGTCAATTGGGTGGCAAGTGATAACACGAAGAAAGCTCAAATATAAAACGTACCTATGAGTTACTTGTGCATTTCTTGTAGTTAGTATTTGCACCCCCCCCCCGTTAAATGTTACTAGCAAGATGGAGTATATCAAGTTACAGAGTTAGGTTACACACACAATAACTTGGTCATTGTTGAGCTCAGAGTCTCTAATAACACAACAATCTTACAGTTCAAGACCACTGGACTGTGACCAATCCTGGGAGTTTCAGTCTGCTGTTGGTGGAAGTTATGTGTCAAATGAACAATGTGTTAATACATTTGGCTCCAGCAGCAAAACGGATGCATTTGCATCTGAAAAAAACATCATGATTGATGACAACAACAAAAGTGGCTCTATAAAGAACATCCAACCCTGAGACTCAACATGCTGGGGAAACATTTATCACAATCAAATCACCAAGAGCTAGGACTTTTGGAAAGTCTAGCCCTCAACTTCACATAGACAGGATACTTGAGCAAGTTACTTTTTTGGTTCAGGATTAAGACAGTTCTATGTGGAAAAAACCCATCACTGAGAGACATTGTGTTGGTCCTGTATATCCCATTGTTTTCTATTAGTTGGTCTCTGTTAGCAAAACAAATTATGTTAATGTAGCAATGATCACGCTCCTAAAAATAGGCAAAAAGCGCATTAACTGTAACTTACAGGTGACCAAGAGAGCACCTGACAGCTTTTCCCTTATGACGTAGCTAGTGTTCATAGAATTGAAGAATCATTTCTAAAAAGCTTCACTTTGATTCTTCCAAAGATGCTTTGTAACCATGGAGCATTGAAACGTTTCATTTAGCTCTTTTTTGCTCCAACAGTCTCTTAGTAAATCTCCAGCGATGTGATTCAAACAGGCACTTAATCCATAATAGAAGAGACCCCTTCACAAAGTGTTCAATGGGTCAGGAAGACATGGAGCAAAAAAGGCCTTGTCTGATTTCCATAGAAAATTTGTCCCATGATTACTAGGGTGGACACACTGCACACTGGGTATGGTTTGGCTAAAACATTTGGGATAAACACTTAGTTAGAAGAATCAAAGCCGGGTGCAAGGCACAAAGGTTGGGATAGTCTGTAGCATGTTCCCCAACTCTGGTCACAGAGAGTAGAGCTAGTAGATCTGCAGATTCTTGTCGTAGCTCAGATCATACTGGTTTAACCAGACAATCTGGATTGAGGATCATCTCAACTGGGTTATCCAGTAATGGATAAGAGTAAAAATAGCATCCCAAACAGAGCAGGCTCTGAACAGGTGCTTGAAATGCCCTTAGGCTATGTTCATCACACTAAATGTGTCAGTGAAAAAATGCCAGACTGTTCATCATAGAAATATCCATGATTAGCTTTAGGAAGTCAACAGTGAGCTTATTTGTACGTTTCTTATGGTGACTCAAACTCGAAGGCGTCTAGACGAGAGACAGAGCGGCCGGTGTGCGGTATGGCTGGGTGTTGGGGTGAAGGGTGGTTCAGTGAAGTAAGGCATAACAGCTGAGTTGAATGTTGAGTTGAAGTGTTGGAGGTGCGCTGAGGTCAGAGGAGCTAGCAGGCTGGACTGCAGGTTGTGCTTGCCATGTTGGGTGGAGAGATCACATCAGGTCTCAAAGTACTTGTAGATGGCTGTGACATAGGTCATCACACTCTGCCAGTCTGGTCTCTCAGTACTGGCCATCTCATTGAGGTCCTGCAAAACAGAGAATGAGACCAAGTTGAATAAACAGGGTCTTTGTCATTAAGACACATCATGCCTAGAAAAAAGGCTGTGCCATTTGTTCATCTTTGTATTATACACTGCTCAAAAAAATAAAGGGAACACTAAAATAACACATCATAGATCTGAATGAATGAAATAATCTTATTAAATACTTTTTTCTTTACATAGTTGAATGTGCTGACAACAAAATCACACAAAAATTATCAATGGAAATCAAATTTATCAACCCATGGAGGTCTGGATTTGGAGTCACACTCAAAATTAAAGTGGAAAACCACACTACAGGCTGATCCAACTTTGATGTAATGTCCTTAAAACAAGTCAAAATGAGGCTCAGTAGTGTGTGTGGCCTCCACGTGCCTGAATGACCTCCCTACAACGCCTGGGCATGCTCCTGATCAGGTGGCGGATGGTCTCCTGAGGGATCTCCTCCCAGACCTGGACTAAAGCATCCGCCAACTCCTGGACAGTCTGTGGTGCAACGTGGCGTTGGTGGATGGAGCGAGACATGATGTCCCAGATGTGCTCAATTGGATTCAGGTCTGGGGAACGGGCGGGCCAGTCCTTAGCATCAATGCCTTCCTCTTGCAGGAACTGCTGACACACTCCAGCCACATGAGGTCTAGCATGGTCTTGCATTAGGAGGAACCCAGGGCCAACCGCACCAGCATATGGTCTCACAAGGGGTCTGAGGATCTCATCTCGGTACCTAATGGCAGTCAGGCTACCTCTGGCGAGCACATGGAGGGCTGTGCAGCCCCCCAAAGAAATGCCACCCCACACCATGACTGACCCACCGCCAAACCGGTCATGCTGGAGGATGTTGCAGGCAGCAGAACGTTCTCCACGGCATCTCCAGACTCTGTCACGTCTGTCACGTGCTCAGTGTGAACCTGCTTTCATCTGTGAAGAGCACAGGGCGCCAGTGGCGAATTTGCCAATCTTGGTGTTCTCTGGCAAATGCCAAACGTCCTGCACGGTGTTGGGCTGTAAGCACAACCCCCACCTGTGGACGTTGGGCCCTCATACCACCCTCATGGAGTCTGTTTCTGACCGTTTGAGCAGACACATGCACATTTGTGGCCTGCTGGAGGTCATTTTGCAGGGCTCTGGCAGTGCTCCTCCTTGCACAAAGGCGGAGGTAGTGGTCCTGCTGCTGGGTTGTTGCCCTCCTCCACGTCTCCTGATGTACTGGCCTGTCTCCTGGTAGCGCCTCCATGCTCTGGACACTACGCTGACAGACACAGCAAACCTTCTTGCCACAGCTCGCATTGATGTGCCATCCTGGATGAGCTGCACTACCTGAGCCACTTGTGTGGGTTGTAGACTCCGTCTCATGCTAAAAGTGACCAAAACATCAGCCAGGAAGCATAGGAACTGAGAAGTGGTCTGTGGTCACCACCTTCAGAACCACTCCTTTATTGGGGGTGTCTTGCTAATTGCCTATAATTTCCACCTGTTGTCTATTCCATTTGCACAACAGCATGTGAAATGTATTGTCAATCAGTGTTGCTTCCTAAGTGGACAGTTTGATTTCACAGAAGTGTGATTGACTTGGAGTTACATTGTGTTGTTTAAGTGTTCCCTTTATTTTTTTGAGCAGTGTATATCGAGATGTTTGTAAAAAGAAATATAAAAAAAAACTTGAAATAACATGCTGTTTGTCTAGGTCAGATTTCCATAGCCTGACTAGAATTAACTGTGGAGGTCAGAAATATGCTTTTGTGGCATAAATTCAGAAAATTAGAGCTTGCATTTTCTATTTCTAGAATCTAACTGAACTTGTACAACAAATCTGTCCGTTTACAACTCATGGGTACTATGGGTACCAGTGATATACAGCGCATTCAGAAAATATTCAGACCCCTTGAATTTGTTTGACATTTTGATACGTTACAGCCTTATTCTAAAATAGTTTTTTCCCCTCAACAATCTACACACAATACCCCATAATGACAAAGCAAAAACGTGTTTTTAGAAAATGTGTCCAATGTATAAAACAAATTAAACTGAAATATCACATTTCCATAAGTATTCAGACCCTTTACTCAGTACTTTATTGAAGCACCTTTGGCAGCGATTACAGCCTCGAGTCTTCTTGGGTATGACGCTACAAGCCTGGCACACCTGTATTTGTGGAGTTTCTCACATTCTTCTCTGCAGATCCTCTCAAGCGTTGGAAGGTGAACCTACGACCTAGTCTGAGGTCCTGAATGTTCTGGAGCAGGTTTTCATCAAGGATCTCTCTGTACTTTGCTCCGTTCATCTTTCCCTCAATCCTGACTAGTCTCCCAGTCCCTGCCGCTGAACAACATCCCCACAGCATGATGCTGCCACCACCATGCTTCACCGAAGGGATGGTGCTAGGTTTCCTCCAGACATGACGCTTGGCATTCAGGCAATTTTGGTTTCATCAGACCAGAGGATCTTGTTTCTCATGGTCTGAGAGTCTTTAGGTGCCTTTTGGCAAACTCCAAGCGGACTGTCATGTGCTTTTACTGGGGAGTGGCTTCTGTCTGGTTGCTCTACCATAAAGGCCTGATTGATAGAGTGCTACACAGATGGTTTTCCTTCTGGAAGGTTCTCCCATTTCCACAGAGGAACTCTGGAGCTCTGTCAGAGTGAACATTTGGTTCTTGGTTACCTCCCTGACCAAGCCTTCTCACCCGATTGCTCAGTTTGGCCGGGAGGCCAGCTCTAGGAAGAGTCTTGGTGGTTCCAAACTTCTTTCATTTAAGAATGATGGAGGCCACTGTGTTCTTGGGGACCTGTCTCTGAGCTCTAAAGACAATTCCTTCGACTTAATGGCTTGGTTTTTGCTCAGACATCCACTGTCAACTGTGGGACCTTATATAGACCGGTGTGTGCCTTTCCAAACCATGTACAATCAATTGAATTTACCACAGGTGGACTCCAATCAAGTTGTAGAAACATCTCAAGGATGATCAATGGAAACAGGGATGCACCTGAGCTCAATTTAGAGTGTCATAGCAAAGGGTCTGAATACTTATGTAAATAAGGTATTTCTGTTCTTAATATTTTATAAATCTGCAAACATTTCTAAAAACTTGTTTTTGCTTTGTCATTATGGGGTATTGTGTGTAGATTGACAATTTTATAATAAGGCTATAACGTAACAAAATGTGGAAAAGGGGAAGGGGTTAGAATACTTATTGAATGCACATTCATGTGAAGATTTATTTTGTGAAAAGGACTAAAATAGCTATCCAGGTGATGCTATGAAACTTCACCTACAAGTCTGCACATACGCACGATGAAAGCAGTATTTCATCTAAAATATTTATCTTCTCTACTGGAGTCTACCTATAAGAGCCTGTGAGTACAGTCCTCAGTACCACACAAAAAAATACCATCCTCAACATGCAATAGAATAGCAGGTAATAATTCCCCACTGCCAGTGACCGTGTGGTGATTTTTAAGGTGAAATGAGTCTGAAAAATTCTCTAGAAAAACTGGATTTTTAAGCATGTCAGATATAGGTTTAATATGTTCATGTGAAAAACATCTGTTATTCACAGTTCAGTTCATCTTTCACTTGAATCTTACCAGAGTGGACTTGATCCCCACACTCTCTGCAGCCTGGAAGGCTAAAGTGAAATTCCGCCTCTAAAGATAGGGAGACAAAAACACACATTTACACACTATAATGCTCCCTGACGACAGATTGAGACAACTGTAAAAAATTAAACAATAGCTAGGTTTCCATCCAATTGGCGACAGATTTCCATGCAAATATATTGTAAAATCTGCATAAAAACAATGTGCATTTTTCCACCAGAGATGTTTCCATCAAACTGACTTGATTCGGATAAAAGGCTGTACTTGATGATGTAGTGCACATAAAAATGACCTTTGCAGTTAAGTTCCCATGTACCGAATAATTGTTTTTATTTATATGGGTTTCCATCGCAATTTCAACTCATGTAAACTTGCACAATCTGGTTTTGGCGCATGCTCTAGACTTCGCTGATAAAGTGGACAGGGGTATGAGTGGACAGGGGTATGAGTGGACAGGGGTATGAGTGGACAGGGGGCTGATTATATGATGAGAAATGTATAAGCGCAATGCAATTTTATTTGATAATTGGCAGCCAAGAACGGATCATCATGTCACCAGCATTCAAATAATAGCCTACCTTCGATATTGAGCCTATTGGAAATTAGCATGAATATAACTTATTTCATCTGCCTATAAACGTTTAATGCTTTTCCACGTCGTGGTGGTAGGCCCATATCATTGCGTGACTCCAAGTTTACTTCAATATGATGGGTTATTAAGTCAATATTTGGCATTTCCACTGCCATTTCTCAAATCATTATACTCGCACAAAAAGATCCCACCATGTCGAGCGAACCAATCATCTGTTGACATTTATGAAATTGTACCGACTTCCTGTTTTCATGAGCACTGTCGTGACTTTTTCTGATCAGGTAATTATACCACATGGAATAATGGTTGAATGGAAACCTGGTTACAGTTCTATGACACATTGTTACTTATCATCACTACAATAGGAAATAGGCTTGCCTTTTCCTGGCTTGTGAGCTCCTGGTAGGGGATGTGAGCAGGCAGGTAGGTGTGGAGCACAGCGCAGAACGCAAGGCCGTCATTCCAGCTGCTGCTGAAGTTTGTTATGTCAATGTTCTGCCAGAAAGAGGGGAAACATTATTGTATTGCAAAGGTACAGTGTAAAGACAGGTAGGGTACAGAAGTGTATTGTATTGATAATCCAATAGATACTGGGTCCCAGACATTGGTCCTAAAAGCACCTCGTTGGGCCTCCCGAGTGCCGCAGTGGTCTAAGGCACTGCATCGCAGTGCTAGAGTCTTCACTACAGATCCGGGTTTGAGCCCGGGAAGTGTCGCGACCGGGAGACCCATGAGGCAGTGCACAATTGGACCAGCATCGTCCGGTTTAGGGAAGGGTTTGGCCTGCCGGAATGTCCTTGTCCCATGGCACTCTAGCGACTCCTGTGGCGTGCCGGGCACATGCACGCTGACACGGTCGCCAGTTGGACAGCGTTTACTCCGACACATTGGTGGAAGTACTGTCTCAGTGATGTGCTGGGCCGTCTTCACCAGCCGCTGGAGGGCCTTGCGGTCGTGGATGTAGCATTTCCCATGCCAGGCCGTGATGCAACTGGTCAGGACGCTCTCGATCGTATAGCGGTAGTATTTGGGGTGGCATGACGAATTTCTTCAGCCGCCTTAGGAAGTAGAGACGCTGTTGCATCCTCTTGACAAGAGTGGTGGTGTTGTTGGTCAATGTCAAGTCCTCGATGATGTGGACGCAGAGGAACTTCATACTGCTTACTCTCTCGACTGCAGTCCCATTGATGTTGATCGGGCTATGTTCCCTCTTCTGCTTCCTGAGGTCAACAATCAACTCCTTTGTTTTACTGATGGTTGAGGGAGAGGTTGTTGTGGCCATAATGTCTGAAATAAACAGGCTTGTTTTCCTCATGAACAAACACTGTTTTATCAGAATGACCTAGTTCTCTGAAGGAAGAGGTCATAAAGATTGAGTGGAGTATGATGCGTCTACTCATATTCACTTGACTGGATGATCTCTTAACACCACATCGTAAACCTGACAGGATTGCTTACCCAGCAAGAACAACATTTAAAACAACAGAAGAAGTCCCCCCCCACCTAAAAAAACAAAGCTGGTTTGTTTACATCCCATTATAGTGTGAATCCCCAATGTATTGAATCTCATTGCCCTCCTCTCAGCCAGCGCAATTCACAGCTTTTCTGACAGGCAGTTGGCACAACATGTGTAAAATTTGGAGCACTTCCTGGACAACCATGACGACCAGTCACTCTCTGCACTAGAAGCAGGACCATAAAAAAAAAGGCTGTTTCAATATGACAGAGTGGGTTAAAAACATGCCCTAAATAGCAAATTCAACCAATAAATAAAGTTTTCATAGTAGCCAAATGTTTATTCCCTCTGTGGATGACGTTTGAAGCCGTTCCCAGGCACTGTTGGTCCAGTCACATGCTTTAGAGTGGGAGAGGAACCATAAGGACAACACAATAAAACTGACAACAGTCCTCATGACTTGAGAGGGGAGCATAAAGGATGCGCTGACGTAGGTGTCGGAGAGGTGCTTTTAAAAAACAATTAACTTAACTAGACCTAGGAATAATGGACATTCTGACAAGGTTATTGAATTAGATTGCCACTCCATATAGTTGAGCTTATACCGCACCAGAGTTCTCACTATTGAGACATTTAAAAATAAATCCTCATCAACAGAGAGCGACCCGAGAGGTGAAATGACCGGTCTGTTCTGACTGAACAACACATACCTGGTACCCCTCAGTCTTCTTCTGGCACCACTTGAGCAGTGCGTTCCTCTTGGACCCCCCATACTCCCGGGCCAGCGCTGAGAGGGGGTCCTTCCGCTCCTCTCTGAACACACCACGTTGGAGAGGACAGAGAATCATTTTGAATTAACACACATATTCAGACTCCATTGACTGGCTAGTCCACAAAGCCCATTTGGTATAGTCAAAATATCATTTTAACTTAGTGGATTAGTATGTATCGTATCAAAGGTATGGAGCTGATGAGGGTTTTACCGGAGGCGGCTGCGTGCGGTGGGGGAGGATGAGGACAGGGAGGAAGCAGAGGCCATGGCCATCAGAGAGGAGGAGGCACCTTCAGGTGCAGAGATGTCCCTCTTCATCTCCTCACTGCTCCTGCGGGACACTGGCCACCACACAACCAGACAGAGATAGAGTGTGAGTGACCCGTCTTCGCTGCCAGTGACAACATGTGTTCCGAAAAAATATATATTTTTAAATGTCGTTGAATTCTTTCTCAAAATGCATTTCATTTTACTGCCAAACATTTATAAAAATTGTAGATCGATTTTCAAGGCCTATTCATATGTCCATGATTTGTGATACCTGAGATGGCCATGGCCTTTGATGAGTCCATGTTGGACACCCTCTGGAGAGCAGAGGCAGGGCGGCTGGCAGAGGAGCCCCTGAGAAGATGCTCTGCTGTGGAGGGAAGAGGACAGTGACAGGATGAAACACACACACATTATGACAACCCCACAACCACAGTGAGGAAACAGAAACATTGCAATGAAATAAAGTGACTTCATATTTCCTTCAAAATGTTAGTTTAAGCAAGACGGATTTTTTCCCCTTCTTATACTCAAGGGATAAAAGCAACATTCCAGGCCCTGGAACTGTCAAGTACCATCAAATGAGGTTAAAAAACAACAGGGACATTTAACTAAACATCGGAGGGCATGACCATTATAGCACGTTCACATTCCAGGCCCTGGAACTCACTAGAATATGTATGACAACATTTATGGGGGAGGCCAGTCAATGGAACACCACACTTTCTATGGTGCTTTATTAAACCCACACATCAAAGTCAACATGAAGCTCTGCTGACTCCACGCTCGCCTCCTTAGGGGCTAAAGACACCCACCCCACTGCTTTGGGCGCAAAGCACCTCCAAACTTAAAAATGACAAATATATCCACATACTGAATTGCCCAACACAGACAGACAGTCTTAATACTAGGAGGAACTAAGATGTCTAAGATGAAATGGCGTTATATCTGCAGCCATTTTCCTCCTTTATTAGTGACTGTGACGGAGTACTCCTCTCTCATTTTATTCATGAGGGACCGAATGAGATCCAGATATGGAGCTCTGCTGTCAGTGTTTCTGCCGACTCACCTGGCATGCTGATGTCTGTGTAGCTGGGCCTTTTGTCACTCAGAGAGGAGAGGGGTTTGGGTGCAGAGATGGACCCAGTTATGGAGTGTCTCTGAAATAGACCAACAATCATTGGATTAAAACTCGCAAACATACATACAAAATCAGGGATTTTTCTGCCATTGTAATCCTTGAGCAGTCCGTCTAAGTCAAATAGTGTAAAAATAATTTTGAAATAATAAAGGGCTAGAAAGCAGATAGTATTTTGCAAAGATAATGAACCTATATATTTAAAAATAATATAATCTTTGAGAAAAATATTATATAAAAGCTAGACAATCAGGGAGAATTGAATATTCATTTGTTATTATTTTTGAGTAAAAGAACACGGCATTACCATGGCAAAATGCATAGAATTTTTGGAAAATAGCTTTAAAACCAAAATGTTATTTTAGCTAAATGGCATAATATGTAGAATCGCAGGAAATTAGGTTTAAAGCTGCAGCATTTTCTCTCAGCTCCATGGAGAAATATTGTAGAAATGGCTTGAAAATGCAAACACTTCTCTACACCGACAAGATGGGGGCCTCTAAAATGTAGCCACTGATGAGCCGACCATGCTCATTGCCACGCCCCCTGCCACACCCACCACGTAAACCTATTTTTTTATCCAAAAACCTCCTGAAAATGTCTTCACAATTCATATAGAAGTAGCCTACTATGGGCAAATTCTGAAAAAATGCCCATCTCGAGGAGGCCATTCCAACCGCAGCACCAGCAGCCAGGCATTGGCAATAATCTTGTGACTGCAGAGGAGGTCAATGATAGATGAGAAAAAGCAGGACTGAAGACTTGAAACCTGTCTAGGAAACAGAAAAAACAATCTCTCCCTCAACTTTGACCCTTTCATATGAGAAGATCTGATACTCTGCTTAAATAATGTATATAAAATATCCAATGCTCAGATTTTGCCCCTCTAGCCACAGTATTACATGGAATGACTGAATGTGTCCTTATACTGTATCGCAGGTGGTATTCAAATGTTTTCAGCAGGGACCCCATTTTTTTCCCTTGAATTTCGGGGGACCCCATTGTTTCCCCAAGATTTCTCACAACCTCACCCCACCCAAAATCTAATGACAACTTTTTACATCAACAAATAACCTTCAATTCATTGCATTTTCATCCCTTATCAAAATGAAAAGAAACCAATAAATACACTTAGTGAAATTGTATTTTTCAAATGATCTTTCTCAAAGAAGTTTGTATATTGTCCCATACAATAATTTGCACCCGTAACTTCCAGCTTTGTAGGGTAACTTTCCTTACTAGCTTACAGCTGAAGCGAACATCCATTCACTACACTATTACTAATATGATAATATGCAACACCAAAAGGAAAAATATTGCTGATTTTAAAGCTGATTGTCACCAAACACTTTATTCATTCACTTAATCTCCAACGCCCAATCCCAAATGGACCCCAAAGTCGAACACCCTATTCACTCGTGGAGATCTGAGAGGATTTGATTGGTATAAGAAATATAGTGAAATTTCCACTTAGCCTATTACAGGGCAAGGTGGAACTATTACCATATTGCTTACACCTGTCAAATCCTTTCAGATCTCCGCAAGTACATAGGGTGTAGAGCTTAGGGGTCCATTTGGGATCCGACCAAGATCGTTCATGCTTACGTTCATGGGTCTTAAAGAGATAGCGCACACTTATATAAGATATTGCTTCTTCTATGCAAATGTTGTTGATCAATACAATAAAATAAGTCCCAAATGGAAGGAAAACAGATACATTTTCATCTGTAGCCCCATGAAATCAGCCAAAATAAGATCAATAACTCAATGCATGCACACAGTCCTATTGAATATGCATTCACCTGTATAGTAAATAGGCCTAGGCTACATCTTGATTTACCCAGATTATAGACTAGAGATGTAACATTCAAATAAATGATTACCATTATGTTGTTATGTAGTTAGATTGTTTTATACCAAAGTCAAATTGATGATTATATAATTGATTCATTAATGCTTACATAAAAAAAGAAAAAATAGAACATTTCAAATTTAATGATATTTAACTCAAAAGATCTGTCTCGATCAAGTGCCACTCTACGACGTTGGCTAATACGATTTATTTTTCCCCCCTGGTATCATTTTGGTATCGAGTATCGTGATACTAAACCTGGCATCGGTATCTAAGTCAAGATTCTGTTACCAAGACAACACTACATTGCAGGTTCATGAAAAATGTGTTAGAGGCAAACAGCTGACATGTTTGAAATAACGTGTGAGAGTTTAAAACATGAGAAAGAATCTTTGGGTCATATGGATGCACTGACTAAGTCACCATGGATAAGAGTGTCTGCTAAATTACCAAAATGTAAATTAAGGGAAAGTGAGGTAATGGAATTAGAGCTATGGGACATATTCTCAAACAACTCAATCTCTCATGGTCTGTTGTATGAGGCAAACCCAGGGACTGTCAACTGTGACAAAGTGCCAGAGGAAGAGGAGGAAGTGATAACTGTGGAGTATTGGAGGTCTATAAACACTGTGAATATAGGACAGCTCTTGACCCGATGGTCACAATAGCTCTTTCACTACTGCACCGCTCCCTGACCTAGTCAGCACAGACAACAATTCCTTGCCATACTGCTCTGGCAGTTCTAAAACACACCATTTGATCTAGACCTTGATAAATACAGGGCATTCGGAAAGTATTCAGACCCCTTAACCTTTTCCACATTGTGTTACGTTACAGCCTTATTCTAAAATTCATTAAATTCTTGTTTTTTTCTCATCAATCTACACAAAATACCCCATAATGACAAAGCAAAAACAGGTTTTTATACATTTTTGCAAATTTCTTTAAAAAAAAAAAAAAAAAAAAAAAGTCTTCTTGGGTAGTTTGGATAGGGAGAGTCGCCGCACAGCTATTTTCAGGTCTCTCCAAAGATGTTAGATCGGGATCAAGTCCGGGCCACTCAACAACATTCAGAGACTTGTCCCAAAGCCATGACTGCATTGTCTTGGTGTGTGCTTAGGGTCGTTGTCCTGTTGGAAGGTGAACCTTTACCCCAGTCGGAGGTCCTGAGCAGGTTTTCATCAAGGATCTCTCTGTACTTTGCTCCGTTCATCTTTCCCTCAATACTGACTAGTCTCCCAGTCCCTGCCACTGAAAAACATCCCCACAGCTTGATGCTGCCACCACCATGCTTCACTGTAGGGATGGTGCTAGGTTTCCTCCAGACATGACGCTTGGAGTTCAGCCAATCTTGGTTTCATCAGACCAGAGAATGCTTATTACTAGGAATATACAGGTGAAATGAGAATAAAAGTACAAAAAAGTGGTCCATATCTTACACTCGCAGGTTGGGGTACCTTGTGAGGAGGCATTGTCGAAGCTCTTGATGAGGGTTTTGACGGTAGGAGAGGGCTCAGAGGAGGTAGAGGAGCGACGGCTCAGGCCCATGCCCTGCCTCAGAGTTTCTCATGGTCTGAGAGTCCTTTAGGTGCCTTTTGGGAAACTCCAAGTGGGCTGGCATGTGCCTTTTACTGAGGAGTGGCTTCCGTCTGGCGACTCTACCATAAAGGCCTGATTGATAGAGTGCTGCAGAGATGGTTGTCTTTCTGGAAGGTTCTCCTATCTCCACAGAGGAACTCTGGAGCTCTGTCAGAGTGACCATCGGCTTCTTGGTCACCTCCCTGACCAAGGCCCTTCTCCCCCGATTGCTCAGTTTGGCCAGGCGGCAAGCTCTAGGACGAGTCTTGGGTGGTTCCAAACTTCTTCCATTTAACTTAGGGCTAGGGGGCAGTATTTTGAAGTTCGGATGAAAAACGTGCCCAAAGTAAACTGCCTGTTACTCAGGCCCAGAAGCTAGGATATGCATATAATTAGTAGCTTTGGATAGAAAACACTCTGAAGTTTCAAATGTCTGTGAGTATAACAGAACTGATATGGCAGGAAAAAACCCGAGCAAAATCCATCCGGGATGTCTGAATCAGTCATGTCACACTGTTTTCCATTGGCATGCTATTCAATGCAGGGTATTTTAGCTCCCAGATTGCAGTTCCTATGGCTTCCACTAGATGTCAACAGTCTTTAGAAAAAGGTTGGAACGTTCAATCATGAAAATCAAGGGAGTAAGACCACTTGTTCCTGAGTTCACGTCAAGTGTACTGTTTTGGATTTTGCGCGTAACAGGGAATGTGCGCTCAGTTCGTTTTCTCTTCTATTCAGCATGTTATATTGAAATATATATTATAGTGTATATTCATTTTAGGGTATCGGAGTATTGATTACAAATGCTGTTTGTCTTTTTGCGACAAACTTTATGGGTACTTTTGGGATATCGTTTGTCTGCATGGATGAAAGCCTTTGGGCAGGTGGATTACTGAACAAAACGCGCCAACCAAACAGAGCTATATGGATATAAAGAGGAACTTTATCAAACAAAAGGACCTTGTATTGTGTAACCTGGACGCTTTGATATGCCATCAGTGGAAGATCAAAGGTAAGCGATTCATTTTATGCTATTTTGGAGTTTTGTGACACTTCTGCTGGTTATGTTATTATGCTAATTGAGTTTGAGTGAGGTGCTGTCCTCAGACAATCAAATGTTCTGCTTTCGCCGTAAAGCCTTTTTGAAATTTGACAATGCTGTTAGATTAACAAGAGTCTAAGCTTTTGAAGGGTGTGCAGCATTTGTATTTTCATGAATGTTTGAAATGAGTATTTCTGTAATTTGAATTTGGCGCTCTGCATTTCACCGGATGTTGTCAAAATCGATCCCGTGAACGGGATTGGATCCGTAACAGGTTAAGAATGATGGAGGCCACTGTGTTCTTGGGGATCTTCAATGCTGCAGACATATTTTGGAGTCGCATAGCAAAGGGTCTGAATACTTATGTAAATAAGGTATTTCTGTTTTTTAAAAACCTGTTTTCACTTTGTCATTATGGGGTATTGTGTGTAGATTGATGAGGGAATAAGGCTGTAACGTAACAAAATGTGGAAAAAGTGAAGGGGTCTGAATACTTTCCGAATGCACTGCAGCTATGTGTGAATGACTGGTCTAGTGTAAGCCAGGTTTAAATTGTGTGCTTGACCTGATGCCTACACTTGCCATGCAAACAAACACACTGAAATGGGTTCCAGGTGGCATACCTGTATGGGTGAGATGGCAGCTGCAGGAGGGGTCTTCATGGGGCTGGGGCTCAGGGGAGTGCGTGGTAATGTGGCAGCGGGTGCTGTCGGAGCAGCAGGGGCAGCGGCCGTGGGGACTGGGCCTGTTGTGAACAGAAATCAGTCATGTCAGGGAGACATCCCACAGTAAAACTACTACATTGTATTAGTAGCAGTGTTACTGCTATGCTTATTACTAGGAATATACAGGTGAAATGAGAATAAAAGTACAAAAAAGTGGTCCATATCTTACACTCGCAGGTTGGGGTACCTTGTGAGGAGGCATTGTCGAAGCTCTTGATGAGGGTTTTGACGGTAGGAGAGGGCTCAGAGGAGGTAGAGGAGCGACGGCTCAGGCCCATGCCCTGCCTCAGTGCAGCCAGATCCCTCTCCACTGCATTCATGTAGTTATACACCCTGCCCCTCTCCTCATCCTGCCTAAGGAGACCAACACCAACACACTCAATACATATCAAGGCACATCAGGTCTCACCTCACCCATTGGAAACTGAGTTAGGAAGGATGCCTGTGTCTCTTTTAGTGACTGGGTGTATTGCATCATGTGGATGCAAATACAGATCACCACATCCAGCTTAATCAACGTGGCGATCACTGTTAACCCAAACCCACACACATACAGTACCAGTCAAAAGTTGACACACCTACTCATTCAAGTCTTTTTCTTTATTTTGACTGTTTTCTACATTGTAGAATAATAGTGAAGACATCAAAACTATGAAATAACACATATGGAATCATGTAGTAACCAAAAAATTGTTCAACAAATCAAAATATATTTTAGATTGTCATTGTCCTGTTGACAAACAAATGATAGTGCCATTAAGCGCAAACCAGATGGGATGGCGTATCGCTGCAGAATGCTTTGGTAGCCAAGCTGGTTTAGTGTGCCTTGAAAAAAAAAATCACAGACAGTGTCACCAGCAAAGCACCCCCACACCTCCTCCTCCATGCTTCACGGTGGGAACCACACATGCAGAGATCATCTGTTCACCTATTCTGCGTCTCACAAAGACACGACGGTTGGAACCAAAAATCTGAAATTTGGACAGATTTCCACCGGTCTAACGTCCATTACTCGTGTTTCTTGGCCCAAGCAAGTCTCTTTTTCTTATTGGGGTCCTTTAGTAGTGGTTTCTATGCAGCAATTCAACCATGAAGGCCTGATTCATGCAGTCTCCTCTGAACAGTTGATTTTGAGATGTGACTATTACTTGAACTCTGTGAAGCATTTATTTGGGCTGCAATCTGAGGTGCAGTTAACTCGAATGAACTTATCCTCTGCAGCAGAGGTAACTCTGGGTTTTCCTTTCCTGTGGCAGTCCTCATGAGAGCTAGTTTCATCATAGCGCTTGATGGTTTTTGCGACTGCACTTGAAGAAACGTTCAAAGTTTTTGAAATTTTCCAGATTGACTGACCTTCATGTCTTAAATGATGGACTGTCAATTCTCTTTTCTTATTTGAGCTGTTCTTGCCATAATATGGACTTGGTCTTTTACCAAATAGGGCTATCTTCTTGTATACCACTCCTAGCTTGTCACAACTAACTGGCTCAAACGCATTAAGGAAAAAAAATCCACAAATTAACTTTTAACAAGGCACACCTGTTAATTGAAATGCATTCCAGGTGACTACCTCATGAAACTGGTTGAGAGAATGCCAAGAGTGTGCAAAGCTGTCATTTTTTTTTGGTTACTACATGATTCCATACGTGTTATTTCATAGTTTTGATGTCTTCACTATTATTCTACAATGTGTAAAAGAGCAAAAATAAAGAAAAACCAAGTCAAAGTCACCATTATTAGTCAGTTGTACAACCGAATGCCTTCAACCGAAATGTGTCTTCCGCATTTAACCCAACCCCTCTGAATCAGAGAGGTGCGGGGGGCTGCCTTAATCGACTTCCACGTCTTCGGCGCCCGGGGAACAGTGGGTTAACTGCCTTGTTCAGGGGCAGAACGACAGATTTTTTTTTCCTTGTCAGCTCGGGGATTCGAACTTGCAACCCTCCGGTTACAAGTCCAACGCTCTAACCACTAGGCTACCTGCCGCCCCTAATGAGTAGGTGTCGAAACTTTTGACTGGCACTGTACATCTCCCCGATATGATCATAAGACAGCTGGCGTCGGCCAAGTGACACTTGGAATCAATCACAGCGTGTTTCTCAGTGTCTCTTACTTGCGGTTCTTGACTTCGTCCAGCTCCTTGCTGAGCTTCTCATTCTTCTCCTGGGCCTCGCGGAGACGGTGCCGCATATCCCCAATCTCCTCCTGTGCTTCCGACTTGATGTCATTAGCGATGACCACGGCCGTCTGCAGATCAGCCTGGAACTGACGCCACTCTGCCGACTCTTCCTGAACAGACGAACACACGGGCGCGCACATACACAGAGAGAAACATACACACATAGCAACATCATTTCGACCACTGAGCCAGAATGATAAAGCTAATAAGAAAATTTGTGTAAGCAAATATCATCATATTGCTTTCCAGTGGATTCCAGTTGTAATGAACATTGGCCCAAACCATAGTGCTGCTGTGCTTGACCGTGTCAGTGACCTCTGGTCCTCAGATGGCCCTGTCCACTGGCCCACTCACCCTCAGCCTCCGGTGCAGAATCTTAATCTCCCGCTCCATGTCACGCTTCTGGTCCTGCAGTTTTTTTACAGAGTCTGAGGGAGGAAGCAGACATGGCTGAGTTCATGTGAACGGGCCACAGGATATATTCACACGCAGCGCAGGAAGAGAATCTGCTTTCAAACAATTCAAGAGCTGATAGAGACACTGACCTTAGTAGCACCAACTTATGAAACTAGAGGTTAGGGTTAATTATTGTGTAATTCAGTCTATGAAGTAAACTTGAATCCCATTGACGCCAATAGCAATATAGCTACAGGTCAAGGAGTCACAAAGGCAAAACATGATTGACTTTATCTACCAAGCGTATTAGAGTTACCATGTTATTTTCTGTTAAACAACAAGTTCATACAGTGTCTTCAGAAAGTATTCACACGCCTTGACTTTTTCCACATTTTGTTGTGTTACAGCCCGAATTCAAAATACCCCTGAAATGTCTTGAGTCAATAAGTATTCAATCGCTTTGTTATGGATTTGACAGATGTAATAAACATGGTAATACAGCGCCTTCAGAAAGCATAGACACCCTTTGACTTTATCCACATTGTTGTTACAGCCTGAAATTAAATGGATAAATGTTGATTGTGTGTCACTGGCCTACACACAATACCCCATAATGTCAAAGTGGAATTATGTTTTCAGACATTTTTACAAATGAATTAGAAATTAAAAGCTGAAATGTCTTGGAGTATTCAACTCCTTTGTCATGCCAAGCCTAAATAAATTCAGGAGTAAAAATGCATGAACTCTGTGTGAAATAGTGTTTAAAATTATTTTGGAATGACTACCATATCTCTGTACCCCACACATACAATTATCTGTAAGGTCCCTCAATCAAACAGTGGATTTCAAACACAGAGTCAACCACAAAGATCAGGGAGGATTTCCAATGCCTTGCAAAGAAGGGTAGAAATATTGGTTGAAATAAAAATAAGCAGACATTGAATATCCATTTGAGCATGGTGAAGTTATTAATTACACTTTGGGTGGTGTATCAATACACCCAGTCACTAAAAGAGACACAGGCATCCTTCCTAACTCAGTTTCCGAAGAGGAAGGAAACCGCTCAGGGATTTCACCCTGAGGCCAATGGTGACTTAAAAACAGTTACATAGTTTAACGGCTGTGATAGGAGAAAACTGAGGATGGGATTAACAACATTGTAGTTACTCCACAATACTGTACAGAACTGTACAGAACAAAAATATTTCAAAACATGCAAAACTTGTTTGCAATAGGCCACTAAAGTAAAACTGCAAAAAAATTGGCAAAGACATGACCTTCATGTCCTGAATATAAAGCATTATGTTTGGGGCAAATCCAACACAACACATCACTGAGTACCATTCTTCATATTTTCAGGCATGGTGGTGGCTGCATCATGTTATGGGTATGCTTGTCATCTGCAAAGTTTTTTAGGATAAAAATTTACAGAATAGCGCTAAGCCCAGGCAAAATCCTAGAGGAAAACCTGGTTCAGTCTGCTTTCCAACAGACACTGGGAGACAAATTCACCATTCAGCAGGACAATAACCTAAAAGACGAGTTGCTTACCAAGATGACATTGAATGTTCCTGAGGGGCCTAGTTAAAGTATTGACTTAAAATAGTTTTGCAAATCTATGGCAAGCCTTAAAATGGCTGTCTAGAAATGGTAATCAACCAACTAGAGAGCTTGATGATTTTATTAAAGAATAATGTGCAAATATTGTACAATCCAGGTGTGCAAATCTCTTACCCAGAAAGACTCGCAGCTGTAAAACGCTGCCAAAGGTGATTGTAAAATGTATTGACTAACGTAAATTAGATATTTCATTTTCAATAAATTTGCTAAAATTTCTAAAAACATGTTTTCACTTCGTCATTATGGGGTATTGTGGGTAGATGGGTGAGAAACATTTATTGAATCCATTTTGAATTCAGGCTGTAACGCAACAAAATGTGGAATAAATCAAGAGGTATGAATACTTAGTGACTTATGAACACACAAATCAACAAAGTTTGTACATTTGTACTTACATTTTTTTATGATCGGTAAACATGCCTGGCAAAAAGTAAATAATAATTGCAAGAAGCATGGGCTTGGATCACAACAGACATCGTCAGCAATGGAATAATTATGTGAAAACATCCGCGAGTGTCTGCCTGGGGAAATGTGGTCCCGCAAAGCCAGGGTTGTGGGTTTTCGGTTCCCAAGGGGGACCAGTACGAAAATGTATGCACTCACTACTGTAAGTGGCTCTGGATAAGAGTGTCTGCTAAATGACTAAAATGTCAAATGAAATGAGAGCAGCAGGAGAGCAGCTTGTTCTAATCCAATCGTTGCAGGAGACTCACCCGAAACTAAGCAAGTTCCTTTACAGACAGAAATACTAGTCAATAGTTGTTTGGTGCTTCACACTGTTTGAGTGAAAGAGAGATGCGTGCTGGCAGCTGAAAATAACTTTTCCAGATCACAGATAATAAAAAATAAAAAAATACTCGTCACAATCGTATTTCGGAAAATTCTCCATATCCATTACAATACTTGTTTTGTCCGAGTACTCGACACACTTCTACTGTACTGTTCACACTTTCCTCTGGCTGCACGAAGCCTGACACAGCTCTACACAGCCACCATGTGGCACTGGCCAAAGGTGGAAATGCATCATGGGGTTCCAGTGTTATGTCTTATGTGTAGAGCCAGGGGCTTCATTTATAACCGTTGCATCAATTTCACACAAAATGGCTGAAAAGTCTGTGCACGTACAAAAATATTGAGATTTATAAACTTGGCGCACGCCATAGTATCCGAATGTTTCCCGTTATAAGTCAGACCTGTCGTAAAAAAATCTGTGCGCCCGTGAACGAGCATTAAAACTACATCTGGAAAACGCCCTCCATTCACCTTTTATGGTGACAATAAAACCCTTTATTTGCTGTATAATTTGAAACTATTGGAATTAGGTCAACGTAGTTTCTATAAGAAAGAGAAACGCCAATTTAGATCATATTTCTGTAGAGGTGTGAGCAGAATGTTTGTATATTTTGCAGTGACTTTTTCAAACTAAACATGCATGCTATGTTGCCTATATAGCAAGTGCCTGTCCGCAAATTCTGCTAGATTGATTGCATATTCAAAACAATTAGGCTAAATGCTACAGCCCACACTTCTATGCAAAATACACATTGTTGTTCAATATTTAGTTTATCAATAGATTATTGGCAGTGTTGGAGAGTAGTAAACTACATGTAGTTCAACTAGTAATTTAACTACATTTTGCAGTAGCTTGGTGGTAATGGAACTAAATTCCAATCAGATAGTGTTAACAGTAGTTAATAACTTTTTTTGCCATGTAGTGGTGTAGCTAACTACTGGAACTACACACTACTCTTTTTACAAAAATAAAATATGGGTAAAATGGGCAATAATTTTCTTTCTTTTTCGAGCATCAGACCTGCCTAACTCACTTGAAACCTTGTTTTTGTGATTAATAGAATAAATTACACATTCTGTTAACATCTGACTACAGTGATCTGTTCTTGCAATTTGTCATCTATGACATTTCAGATTTACATATTTTTTACACAAAGTAGTTTTGATGTCGTGAACACATTTTTTTAAGTAATTTTAGCTAAGTAAACTATATTTTAAGGGTAGCTTTAGTTTAACTCCAGTGTGAAGTAATTGGTAGCATGGTAAACTATATTTTCAGAGTAGCTTTCCATATCCTGCCTTGGTATAGGTTCTGAGATTAAATTGGATATGTCACGCAATACTGTAGCCTGCCCATACTGTTCATATTTTACATAAGCTACTCGCTTATGTAAAATATAAGTTTTACTGTGTTGGCAGAATATTCTAATATTTTGCACAAATGTATGCTGTATCTGGCAGACTGTCAGTTTCTATAGGAGAAAGCAATGTCAAATTGTTGTGGACCTGTCAGCAGAACGTGTGAATTCAACAATGATTTTGCATTGACTTTTCCCCAACCTAAATATGATGGACTGACTGCCTGCAAATTCTAAAACATAAAAAAACCGAAATACAGTACTTACAGTAGCATACATAGGCCTTCTTCAACGTAAAATATCAACTGTTCACATGTTAAATTCAACTGTAGGTCTATATTATAAACCGCGCTGCATATGGGATGGCAAAACTTGAAATACATATAGCCTATCTATTTAATAGGCCCATGAGATGAGCATGGTCATTTGTTGTATGGCTACTTTGGGAATACGAACCCATCATGTCCAGAAAAGGAATTTATTCTGAAACCGTTATGAAAACAAATAGGAAAAAGATTCCCGTTGTCTAATTATTTTAGATTCTACAAATAAAACACACATTTTCACTCTAACGGCAAAAGGCTGCATTCTTGTTAATATATTTTCCAAAATATTTACTTGCCAGCTTGCAATACACTATTTTGACCTGTAGTAGATGTGCGTACGTATGGTCTAATGCCTTGAACACACAGACAGCATCATTGCGCAAAATAGTACGCAGCAACATCTAGATATGTATGCAACAAAAGTTAAACATTCCATTTCTGTCAAGCCATCTACGCATACAGTTTGACGCATACGTTCGATAAATCCAACATATGCACCACACCGAACGCAATGCCTCTGCAACGCAATGCTGCAAGGCAAACGCAGCGTTTCATTGGAAATGAATGTAATTCTGGTGTACCAAAATGCAATGACGCTGTCGGTGTGATCGAAGTGTAAAGTTTGCGGGGAGGTGAGCAAGTATCTCTCGTCAAGTATTTTTTTTTATAAATGTCAACTTTAGCGTGAAACTTCCCTATTTAGTTAGTGAGCTGTAGAATCACTGATCGACAAATAGTATTCCCTGCCAAATAATAGGTTGTGTGAGACTAAGACTTGCAGAGCTACACCTCCCCTGGGTTAGGAGATCTCCTCGCCACAAACACAAACAGACATGGATGGATTGATTGACTGGAGACAGCTTATGTTAACTACAAAACATTTCCTAAGATTCCTGCCTGCAGCAACATTAGTGGACAATGTTGGAATTACCGGCGGTAAAAGCACAGTGCCTCAAAAAGTGCCCTAAAAATCCTGGACTTGACCCTGGCATAGATCTATGATGCTGTGACATGTTTTCCCCCTTGGCCATAGCCCACTCACTCTCTAGGTCTGTGATGATGAGGTTGTCGTGGAGTTTTACAGCTCGGTGCTGCTCCACCTCGTCCTCCAGCTCAAAGATGGTTTCCTTCATGTCCCCGATCTCAGTCTCCTTCTCCTGCAGCTCCCCGCGCTGCTTCTCCAGCCCACGTTTCTGCTCTGTCATCTGCTGCTGCACCTGCTCCTGGAAGTCTCGGTACTCCCGATCCAGCTGCACACACCATCAGGGGTATCAATCATTATCTCATTCATAAAGTAAATGGCCTAAATTAATGCTTATTCTTCTTTTCAGTGGTGAGGGTACATATAAAGCAGACACATGCATTTCTATGAAAGCTTTTAAGGTGGTATGGAGGAAAGTGGACTTTCGAGAACATTTCACAAGTTGAATACAGGAGACAAAAGCAGTCTCGCAACTTTGATGGTGAAAATGGGCAAACTATCAAAAGGGTGGGATCGGGGATCAAATGTACTACCTCTGTAGGATGGTGTGTGCGTGGTGGTGGACTCACCTTACTGAGGGTGTCCTGCAGCCTGGTGACATCAGTGCGGGCGTGGCTCAGCTCCTCCTGCAGTTTGGCAGCCCTGCCCTCCGCCGCCTCCTTGTCCAGCCGAACCCCCTCCAGCAGCTGGCAGATGTCACTTTTGTCTCCGGAGTTGTGGATGGAGTAGAGCTCGGCCACCTTCTGCCTCTCCTGGTCCAGCTGGGCCCTGCAGCGGCTCAGCTCTACCTGGTCACAGCTCACCGCTGCCTTGTACTCCTCCAGCGCTGCCACCATGGCCCCCCGGTCCTGCCTCTCCGACTCCATGATGTGCTCCATGTGGTGGTTCCTCTCCTTCAGAGCCCCAATTACCTCCTGGGCCTCAGCGTTGTCCTGCTCCGCCATCTTCAGCGTGTTGCTGAGGTGCTGCTGCACTCCCAGCAGTTGTTCCCTCTCGAAACGGGCGTTGTCGGCTAGGTCCACGTAGCGCTGCTCCAGCTCCATGTAGCGGCCGCTCTTGATGTCTTCCTCCAGGACGTAGGACAAGTGGTGATCGTCCAGCAGAGAGCGGAAGTACTCAATCTGCCGGCCGTAGTGCTCCAGCTTGTCGCTCTGCTGGCACAGGGAGTCCATGAGGATTACTTTCTCTTCCCCTAGCCTCTCGTTCTCTCCGTTCAGGTCCTGGGTGATCTGCTGCAGGTCAGCCAGCTCCTGTAGTGTGGCTTGCAGCTCCTCGGCCGTGCTGTGCTGGTTCTCCTCCATCTGGTGAATGCGCTCCGTCAGGCAGGCCACAGACACCTCGCTGACGTTGCCGCCGCTGCCCCGGTGTGAACGCTCTCGCCTGGGCACGCTCTCCGACTCGGAGGAGGACGAGGCTCCGGAGGGGGCGTCCAGGGCGTCATCGCTGGAGGTGACGCCCTGGTAGACCTCGCTGGACTCACTATCCAAGTTGTCCACTGAACCACTGTGCTGCTGGGCCGTCAGCAGGTCCTCCAGGGAGCCCGGGGCAGAGCCTTCCACAGAGGAGGTGAGGGTACCAGTGCCCCCGCCATCACTGTGCCCGCTGCTGACTGCCAGGTCTGGGCTCAGGGAGGGGTAGCTGAAGAACTTGTCAGAGCCATCCAGCCTCTGCTCCAGGGAGAAACCCAGCGCGTTGAGCCGGTCCTTCAGCATGCGGTTCTCACTCTTCAACAGGTTCAGCTCCTCACGAATGGCATGGTTCTGCTCCTGCAGGAGAAGCAGTGTGGACTCCACATCCGCTGCTGTGATGGCCGACACCTCCCTCTCCTGGGGCTTCTCCTCCTCCCCTCCTCCTCCCTCATCTGGGGGCACCTCCTCCCCTCCCAGGCCCAGCTGGGCCCTCATGTCCCTCAGCTCGCTGCGCAGGTGCAGAATCTCCAAGTCTTTGCTCTTGGCCAAACCCAGCAGGTCTTTCACCTTGGCCTCCAGGGCCACCTTGACACTGATCTGGCTGTCTGATTTAGACTTGTTCATGCGGGCCTCCGACTCTGCCAGCTGCTGGGTGCGAGAGCGCTTTCCCTGGGCCACATCCTCCTGGCCCGCCCCTGACGATGACTGCTTCTTACTAGCCGATGTTCTGGATGTCCGCAGACGGTCCCTTGACGAGTTGGGCTCCTTGGAGGTAGAGGACGTCACACGTTTGGCTGAAGAACCTTGTAAAGAAAGACAGAACCAAGCAAGCATGAAATGCAGAGTAATAATAAGTACGATGAAAATAGCATAGGTCATTAGAGGCTAGTCAGCTAATATAAAGATATAAACAGATTTACCTGAGCTAGTCTTTGGTTTACTGTCTGGGTTACCACTGCTGGTCCCCGTGGAGGCAGTCCTCTTGCTCTTGGTCACAGTGCTGTTCATAGCTGGAGTGCCCCCTGCCATTGCTGCTAGCAGATCATCATTGCTTTTAACCTGGAGAACAAATCACATGGAAAACAATCACATGAAAACAATTACTTTAATGCCCACTAATCCAGCCAGCAGGCAGAAGAATAACATAGGATTGTTTGGTACCATGATAAACATGTACAAATGGGTGTTGGCAAAGTAGGCCATTGTATATAATTTAGAATTTGATAGAAGTGTACCTGGCTTAGTGACAAGACGTGTAGTGGGATAGAAGTGTACCTTTGACAGAGGTGCCGTTGTGGCGGTCTTGGCTGCAGCCTTGCCTGTGATTCCTATAGCAGCGCCTTCAGTCTTCCCCCTCTCTCCACTTTGAGCCTTACTCACCACCGGCCTGCCGGTCTTCTTCATACTGGGCTCTGTGATGCCCATACATTTACACCTCAATCTGGATACACACAGGGAGAAAGGACAACATATCAATGGAAGGACTCACTTCAACTACATGCTCATTTGACTTCATCTCTCTTCATCCCAGTCTCAGATTTCCTGACTGTCATCAGCTTTACCAGATGGCAGTCATAGGCTGGTTAGGGTTCAACCGGGGTGGTTCTTTGCCCAGAAGTTCCTACTGTCACTAATAAAGATTTAATGCACAATCCATGTGTATTAGTTCACGTGTCTCCCCCAGGTGCATGGACAACTTGCCTTGCTGTCATGATGACCAGGGTAGGGAAAATGGGGCTTTATCTATGACAGCAGAGGTTATAAAACAGCTTTATAGGACAAATGAGGCAGTCTTTTTTTGTCCTGAAAGTTACATACCCAGAAACACAAGACATTTTTACTTTTTGTCTACAAAGAATAATTGTGCAATAAATCGCAAGAGTAAATCATAATTGCAAAAGAGCCTAAAAATAAACCAATTTGCAGAGTAATGGCTTTCCAAAGGGCTCGGACAGACTATGGTTCTCAGAGATGTGGGCATAGTTTAAATTCTATACTGCTGGAGACGAGACGGGACAGGGAGGGGCAGATCTCAGTAATATCCCTCAGCTGAGTGACATTAGTGGTGCTGTTCTCCCCTGCAATTCCTATGATCTGTAACCCAACTTGCTGGCCATACTATCCTGCACAGCATGTGTGACAATTAAACCAAGCAGGCTTCCTGGATCGCTTTATGCCTGCTGTCAAGCTGGGTGCAGGTGGATGTACCAACGCCCTCCCTGGATGGCCATCATTGTTTAATCAAGTAAGCAGACAAAGTTGAGGAAATTCTAAATATAAACTATATAGGGAGCATTTCTGTCTAAATAGAATAATCAGTGCCTGTGATAACATTTTCTAAACTCTTTTGTTTGGCATATTAATAAATTCAGATATGCAGCCAAAACCCTTCCACTTGTCTTTCTACTTTAAACAATCCATCAAAAAGAGGTGCAAAAAAGGGAACACGCAGTCTGGTCTTTCTGCACTCTGCTGGAGTTATGAGATCTTTCCAGAGCTTTTTTAACAGCTCCCTGTTGTCCTCTCCCGCCTCTCATTTATGGCAGAGCAGCAGAGGGCTTGTGCTCGTTAGGAGTAAACTCTGCCTAATGTCTCTCAGCTGTGAGCTGCGTGTGTTGAAGCCACATGATTCCTGTGGTTGGAAGGTGCTTGTGTATTCAGACCCCCATTGAAATATGCCTAGTAGTGTACACATTCTTGAACAGCCAGAGGGTAAGAGACAGAACAGATCGTGAATGTTGAAATAACAATGAAATACACTACACTAACATACACCCTTATTGGCAGTGGAACATTCCTGTAGAGTTGCACCTTTAATGTAAAACAAAACAGAAATAGGGACATCTTGCAACATAAGAATGTTCTACTGTAGCCTACACTCCCCAGTCAGGTATGGGTGTGTGCTCACCCTAGCTGACCTCTGTTTGGATTGTGCAGGGCATGTTGCCAGCTGCTGACACTTGCTCTCAACACACAGCCTGGGTATAGCTTTTTGTAGCTCAGATGTGGGTCAAAGATATGCCCTTTTCTTTGGCTATGAATGAATGGGATTGAGTGAGAGAGGCTGTGGGTATAGCCTAGACTTTCAGTCTATTCATAGAGTAACATGACAGAATGCCTTCCGTAGACTATCAGGTTCAGGTGTGCAGTAATACTTCAATGGCTTCCTTATAGTCAAAATATTAGTAATGCATCCCAGCTTACTCAAAGAAATAAAGGCCTTGGTCTTATGTAAAATGCACTGTGTGCAAATGGGGTACAGAAAGTGAAAGGACACGACAAACCCAGCTATGCATTCATGGGTGGGTAAAGGGTTGGCGTCTAGGGTGATGAGCTCTCGCTCAGCAACAGACTTGCAAGATCTAAAGCCAGCACTGGTCATGATGACTGGGCTAGTGCTGCTATTTGATTACAACAATGTCAGGCTAATGGATGCACGGAACCCTTGGATTCAATCCAAGGCTGACCCGGAGGACAACTATGCACAGTCAGTGTCCACTTGTTGCTTATGAAACAAAACCATTAAAAGCGTGAAAAAAGGGAGCAAGAGAGAGCGAGCAAGAGTCTTAGTGAGTTAGGCCTACTGCAAACTGCCTCTCCCTTATTCAGAGCTTTGACTGTGGGCGTTACTTCCCTTCCATAACATCTGCTTCCTGTGATGGCGTCTGAGAAAATCCTACAAGGAGGAACGTGTGCAAGGACAAGTAGGCACCAGTGTGTTTCAGACAGAGCAGACAGTGTAACCTGTGAACTCTTCAGTCTAAAACATCCATCATAGCCGAAGACCCAGTTCTCCTAACAGATCCAACCAAGCCATCCTTCACGTACCCTATTATGCTATACAAGTGTTTCCCAATCCTTTGGGTCCCCATGACCATGATGGAAAAACACTGAACTATGCAGTGCATACAACACAAAACACATGGCTAGGACAATCTGTAGCAGAGCTAAAGGGACATCACAGTGTGAGGTGAACAACTCCGGCTTCTTTAAAAAGGAGGATCAGACTATGCACAATCACACATGCACAAACGGGTGGCTTAGGTAACCTCCAGCTCTAGGAACATTTCCAAGAACTGAAGATGTTTCACTTTGGGACATTTTTGGGACAGAAATATATGTTCACTTTGAATTCTTCTACTGTATAATGAGAAGTGTGTGTTTTATATTTTCTAAATAAAGTAGCTATATGGGCTTTAGAGAGACCTCTAAGTTGCATGTGGAAAAAAGAGTGACATGCTTCAGGCCCAGGGGAATCACAAATATAAATAATGTAGCTAGATAGCTATGACAACTTGCCTAATAAATCAGACTACGATACCAATTATTGGTATACAGTCAAACAAAGCACTGCAAAAACTTGGAAAGTTACTTCACTAGACAGAATGTTTAATCAAATTAAATGTGAACTTACTCTGCCGATTGTATGTGCGGTTGGTCCTTCAGCTGGTCGAAATTTGAGACAAAATATCCAGACTTTTAGAGCGCCGGTAATGCCGTTGACCTTTCTATCACCTGGTATATGCTAAAAACCATGTAAACACCTACAAGACTTCGGTTAGTATACTGCGTGGATATTATAATTTTTTTGTCTCAAGTTTCGACCAGCTGAAAGACCAACCCCACATACAATCGAGTAAGTTCAAGTATAATTGTATTCAACATCTGACAGACAAGGGATGTGTAGGATTTCACTATGTACATTTGTGTGGGTATGCTGCACAGGCAATGGAAAGCATCACCACAATCAGGATTACAAGTTAATTACTGCCATGACATTTGACATAGCTAGCTAGCTTACCAGAAGATTACGACCCTACCGTTATGCTTGTTTACTGGGGTCGGAACACAATCATGGTTACATTAAGACGCTGTGTAGCCGACGCGAGATACGGGTCGGAAAACGTACCTCTATAGAGTACAACAGTGTGATCCACATAAAACCTAGCAGTCAAACAGGGAAATGGTTCCAATGGTTTTTCCCCAATTCATTTTTCCCATAAAGGATTTTAAAAACACTTAAAATAAGGACTTTGTTTTGTGTAGACTTAACCTGGCATGATGTTTTGATAACCGTGTAAATCTCTCTAGGACAAGGCGACTTATCAATATATTAGACTGCATTTACACCCAAAAATGAAACACTAAATCAGCTGCTAATGTGGCTATCATGATCTGGACGAAACTGCCAAATCGAGACAAAGGTTAGCTATAATGTTAGCTAAATGTAGTAATGAATAAAATGGCTCAATTTCTTTCAAATTGACAATTTTGTGAACTTGTGCAAGTTGTAAATTGACACAATACCTGCTATCAAAGGTGTCAGCTAGAGATTATGTGCAGGAGCTTGCAGGGATTTGTAGTTTTGCATGACATCTATTAGCATTTTCAAATCAGAGTAAATAGAGCCGAATATATTGTTAAATCACCTTGTCCGAGAGAGATTTAATATGGCTATCAAAATGTCACGCCATGGTAAGCCTACACGAAAAACAGCCCTTATTTTAAGTGTTTCTAAAATCCACTATGGGAAATATTTATGGTGGAAAAATGATTGGAACCATTTCTCTGTTTGACCGCTAGGTTTTATGGGTATTATGACACTTCCACTGTGGGGCTATATGCAGGGATGGGATATGCCACCTTACTCCATCGAGAAGATTAAAATACTGCTAGTTTTCCCAGAAAACTGCCCCTTTTGTCCTCATGCTAGCGTTGAACAACAAAGGAGCTGATTGGCTGACACTCCAAAATGGCTGTTGGCTACTGATAGCTAGCCAACAAGGGCAAAAAGGGCAGTTTTCTAAGAAAACTAGCAGTATTTAAACTTTCTCAATGTATTAGTGTGGATAAAGGCATATACCATCCCTGCATTGAGATATATTTTTCCGACCTATATCTGGCGCGGGTTCCAGTGTTAATATAACCATGATTGTGTTCAGACCCCAGTGCAGCTCAGTGTAAACCAGCGTCATGGTAGGGTTTGGTTATATGACTAGTTGACAGAATGTCACCCCACTTGCCTTTTTAGTCACCATTAGCTAAATATAATAACAAAGCTAGCTAGCTTACTATCTAGTAGTAGCTAAATAGCTTGCTGCCAACATTTCCATCCAGCCATTCACGAGAAGTTGTCAGCTAACGTTAACTAAGTTAGCTAGTTACCGTCGCTAGCTAGTTAGCTGTGTCAAACTATTCAGCTAACGTTCGTTTTTTTATAGACTAAGCCTGGCTACTATAACTAGCCTAAAAGACGATTAAACTGAATGTTCCAGGAGACGCAAGCTTTTCCAGAAATACATTAGCTAAGAAATGATTAGCTAAAATGTATTTTCACATAACTACAGTAGCTAGCTAGTTTTCTAGCCTAGCGTAGCTTGATATTGATAACGACTTTACTAAACGTACTGCAACTAGCTAAAATTCATACCGTGGCTTCTTCTATTTGATCCTTGAAGAGTGAAAATTAATAAGGGTTTGCGAATACATCTTAAGACAGCTTTGTAGCTGAGACAGATACTGGAGGTTATCCCAATATGGTCCATCTGACACGATGCTTTTCAGTTGTCAATGCAGCGAACAGCAGCCTGATTATTGCTTCCCAGAGCCTTGCCCTGGACTTGGACCGCATCCTTCATAGATGTATTTTTCTTTTTTAACAAGATCGGCATGCGCATTCTAGCCCATCTACATCTAGGGCCCAGCTCTATATGCATAAAGAACATGTATTGAATCTATGTAGATTATATAAATATATATATATGTATAGAAAATAACTAAAATCTTCTTCTACTGACAACACTTGTTCAATAATCATGTGAAATAATCTTAAATTGTGTTCTCAGATTGCAGAGAATCAAGATAAAAAATACAAAGCACATTGGAATCAACTCTTTATTGTAGCTACATAAATTAGACTTTCTTGGGATAATGACTACAACTGTCTGGAAGGAAGAAATGTAAATTAAGTGATTGCTGATAGACTACAAACAGTCAGTTAGCCTAACAGTTTCATATGTGCTAATGGTATCATATCTTAATTCAGATATCTGTAAACATTTGGAATTATTTTCATTTTGCAAGCACAGATACATTTTTAAGGGCTTTCGAAGTTACAGGTCACCAGGCAGAGAACAGTAAACCCTTTATATATTTATCTAGAAACAAAATAACACAATAGAAGACAATGGTGCCCTTCACAATGCCCATTATTTGTTTTCATACCCAGGAGATTTGGATATTAGTGGATCACTGCCAGGGTAGGCTACCACTAAAATTGAATAAAGAGCCAAAGTTTATCAGTGCTATTCCTGTCTAATTTCCACGTGACAGCACTGAATAGTCTGATTTTAACCCATCTGAAATAAAAATAACAAAATTCCTCCAGTAAAGGGGTGGTGTGTTTAGATGAATGAGCTCTAATTGAATAAGATCAAAATATAAATTCTTAAGGAAAATGTAGGACTGTCATAGTTGTACTTGAACATACAAGTCTACTACTTAATGTCGCTGGTCTTACAACATAGATTTAGCAGTATCTAGCTTTCAGGTCCCTATAAGCTAACAAACATAAAACACGATTCTGAGATATGGTTGGGGTCCACTGTTTAACTAAGTACAACCTCCCAGAAATCTCTTAACAGAAACTCGCAAACAGCAGTTATTTTAAGAGAAAAGTATTAAAAACACATTTAAGTCAACATGCCTGCATGTTAAATATACCTACTTAAGTTTGATCAGTCTCACATTCCTTACAAAATAAAGAGAGCATACGCATAAACATCTGGTGAATACACATTTTCCTACAATGGGCTTCAGCAGAGAAAATATTGGAGTTTGTAACCCTCACTTGTGCCAACAATTTATGAAACAGGCCTTATGCCATAATAAGAATTGTAACCATCTGACCATTTTGATAATTGTGCTCATCAGTGCCTCTAAAATGAGTTGATTGTCAGATAATTAACAGATTTTGACACACTATCTGTAAGTGCACAGCACACCTAATGTGAGGGATCATGGAGTTGACAATTTGCCTCACTTCATCTGGTAAAAATATTTTTTCAATTAAAAATCAAATAAAGGAATGCTGTTCTTTGACCATATTAAATGGCTTTTTGTGTTTGATGTAAGACAGTTTTAAGGTCAGCAAGTAAAGGATGATCATAATGGAATGGCTATGGTCATGAAGTACTGTATTTGATCCAATCTGAAATGTGCTGTTGACTCCCTCTGGTGGTCATATAGAGCAGGTGCCCTGTAATCCAGCCAGTGTTCATTAGCTCCATCAGCCAACAATTTACCATGGAAGGCATACTTTTGTCCACTTCTTCCTCCCTCTGTTTTTCACAGATGGAAATGTCCATGCTCCCGCTATACTTCAGTGGAGAAGAGGATGCTTTGACGTTTGCTGTCCGGTGTTGGGATGCTCTGAAGCTGAAGGAAATACAGTAGGACCTGTACCTACAGAGACAGAGGGGGAAGCGGGAAAGAGAAAAGGAAAGGGATTATTAGAACCATAGCGCATAATTATGGGCTCCATGAATACCTCTGAATCTACCTCTGCAACAAAATCAACATTGACGTTCCAAAGACACAGGTCTCCACAGATTTTCTCCACAGATTTTGGAAGTACCTGTGACATAACCTCCAGTGACCAGTTGTCATTCATAGTGATGGGTTGCGTGGAATTGGTTGGGATCTTGCTGTCTTTTTCAGACGGGCGGAGCAGGGTTGGACCAAAGACCGTGGCCAGGTTGTGAAAAGACATCTTATTAATGCTCTCATTATCAGCAATCCTGTAAGAACACAGAGGATATCATAAGTATACGATTGTGGGATGCCGAGAACAAGGAAGGAGAAATTAGCAACAGGTTTTGAATGACAGATCTGTGACTGTATTAGTGCTGAGAGATTAGTGCTTTGTGAGGTCGGTTCGGTTTCGGGTTCGATTATTTCTCTCTCATGCGAGATATATGGTCTGTGTGTATCTAACCTAACGTAGCAGGAGTAAAAGTATCAGTCCAGAGATCTGTATATAATGACGAGACGCTCATGTCTCTGCCATAACAATGGGAGAGACATGAGCGGGAAGGCAGGCGACAAGCTTAGGTCCAAAATAAACCCATCAAAACGCATTGGGCTTAATTTGGGTATATGTTGGCGAGAGTGGAACCTCTTGCTTTGCCTCTGTCTCTCTGATCTGTCTGAGATTGTCGTTAATTATCCCCGTTTCTGCTCTGAACTAGGTTTAATATTTGCTTAAATGAAAACAACAACTCCCTTCAGCCTAGCGTCCCACATAGTTCTTGAATTGATTTATTTCGTGAATGATTTGATTTCTCTCTAGAGAAATGCATGTTGGGCTCACAAAAAACTAAAAAACTAAATGGAATTCAAGTAAATGAACCAACATCGGTCAATTAGTTGTTTAATAACCCCAAAAAATTAAATGATCGGTTAATCACTCAGCACTAGACTGTATTAATGTGACAGGATCAAACATCATGTCACTGTGTGGAGTATACCTCTTCAGGTGGTCCAGCAGGAAGAGGAAGGTGACCAGGTTGGGTTCTGGGAGTGACAGCAGCAGGTGCAACATACAGCTCTCTTTAGCCACACTGTCTGACAGGGCTGCAAGATGAGGACAATTGTTTAGTATTTTTTATACTACCTGATTTATGTTTAATGGTTTGTTAAATGTCACTCTTATGTTGTATTCACTATGATGAGACTAAATGCCATAGTAAGCTTTTTTGAGGTCACAAGGAGAGACTGACCGATGCCTCCAGCGAAGTTGGGGTACAGGTCATCTGTGAAAAGAGGTTCCGGCAGCTCACGGAAATACAGCTTCAGCGTTCCAGCAATGGCATTCACATCCATCTCACTCATCATCACCGACACATCCTTATTGTCTGTCAATCAGAGGAAGGGAATGAACGATACACAGGGGGAACAGTAAGTTGCAAGCCGGCATTAATAATAGTAATACATTAATTACATTGTATAGCATGATGTATTATTTGCTAAGGAAGAGATCCAAGGTCGGTGTACTCACTGGCATCAAATGCAGCCTTCAGGGCCTGAATGTCTGTAGCCACCCCTGAGACCCGGTAGATTCCTACCTCCTCCATGCCCCGGCGCTCTATCTCTTCTACACACTGCTTCACGATGAGGGGCACCTTAGACCGCTCCCGTCTGTCAAGGTCAAACACACACACACACTTGGTTACACTTAATGCAGGATTAAAACTGGATTCATGCAGGAAACAAGAGAAGACTAGTGTTTTACACTAATGAGTCAAAATACCTGTGACTGCAAAACTCGGTGTCTCATTTCTGACTTCAGTGCACACTTGGCGTTTGTTTTATTGTGGTAGTGCATAAACTGAACCCAATAGTATTTTTCAATTTTGATACGTAATACCTGTTCCCAAGTATGAATAAATGACCCATCTTTTCTTTCTACTTTCAGAGTAAAGCAAACACTGAGAAAGACCTCCATCCTGCAGTATTGCCTCTTTAGCACTATACAAGGTTTCTCAAATAGACCCTACCCACAAGGGGCTGAAGTTATTTTACAAACGATCATGAGAGACTTATGGTCCCTGTGAAAATAGAAAATCCCAAACAAGGCATGTCTTTGACAGTTATTCCTGACCCTCCCTTGTTGTTTTTGGATTAAAGTGATAGAGGTAAGAGGAGGTATCCCATTCATTTGATAATATTAGGTCTGATCTGTGTTGGTCATAGAAATGTGGCATGCATTACATAAGGCTAGTCCTTCATGACAGCCTTAAAGGGATACTTCAGGATTTTGGCAATCAAGCCATTTATCTACTTCCCCAGAGTCAGACGAACTCATGGATATCATTTGTATGTCTCTGCATCCAGTATGAAGCAAATTTGAGGTAATTTCGCAAGCCAATGTTAACTAGCATGAGCACAACGACTAGAAGTATATAGTATCTACTAGCATGCTAGCAGTTACCATAGACTTCCAGGTATTGCGCTAACGCTAGTTAGCATTGCGCTAATGCTAGTTTGCAACTCACGTCAGCCTGCATGCAGAGACATAAAAAAAAGTTTTCATTGCCAAAATCCTGAAGTATGAGTCTGATGTGGATCTGGGTGCCGAGATTATATATAGGCTAACAAACACATTATTTACTCACTTGGTTACAACACTGATTTTCACTCCAAACACGCCTGACTGTTTCCGCGAGGGCATTCTCTTCAGACTGAACTCTCTGCTGGTGAACTTCATTGACAGCTTCACCTCAATCTTTACCAAGAGAAGTTAAGAATTAGCCAGGAGTCAGTGAAATTAAGAGTATGTATCCAGATCCACACAGTAAACTTTAATATAGGGGGCATACTTAATATTGAAGTCTTTATTACACAGTAACTATCAGTGGAAAATCCCATATAATTACTATGTTATATACATAACTTATTTAACAACGATTACACTGGCCTCTGGAGTAATGCCAATGTAAAGTTGTGCCAAAAGACTACTTTTGCTAAACCAAAAAAGTAAGGCAGTGTGGTTTCGGAAAGCTTTGTGAAAAACAGCGATGATAGTTTAAATTTTGGCTGGTAATACGTACCCCGTTCATGGCGATGACTGCTCTTTGCCAGTCTTTGGTTTGTAGCGTCTGAGGATCCAGCTGGAAAATATGGAGACATCTGTCAAGCAGAGCAATCATCTAACCCAGTAAAGACAAACTATGTGGACAACATGATGGCGTGGTAGGACTGACACAGTCTTTATCTGCACTACAGACATGTTATAGTACTGTACTAATGAAATTCAATCCATTATTAAGAACCAATGAGATGTTTAAACCTCTCAAAATCATGCTTTGTCTAAATGTCTTGATCCATTCCAATTAATCTAAAGCACAGTATAAAAATAACCCTTCAATGAAACTGTCAATATTAGATTGGAAATTATATAAATTCACTGAAGCAAAGCAAAACATTTACGAAATGATGGATTATTTTGTCTTTCTCCCCAATCAGCAAGCCTGGGTCTTACATAACAATTACCCTTCACTTGCCCTTATCCTCACAAACTTCATATGGTTGGGTAGTGTCAACTCAAGTCACTGATCTATTTTAAATCATGTGACTAATACCAAGCTGCCAACTGGCATGAGTATTGTGATAGATAATCTGAATACTAATGATGCTAACATGACATACGTCCTCTCACCCTAGGGACCAACACAAACTCAGCAAAAAAAAGAAATGTCCCTTTTTCAGGACCATGTATTTCAAAGATAATTTGTAAAAATCCAAATAACTTCACAGATCTTCATTGTAAAGGGTTTAAACACTGTTTCCCATGCTTGTTCAATGAACCATAAACAATTAATGAACATGCACCTGTGGAACGGTCATTAAGACACTAACAGCTTATAGACGGTAGGCAATTAAGGTCACAGTTAGGACACTAAAGAGGCCTTTCTACGGACTCTGAAAAACACCAAAAGAAAGATGCCCAGGGTCCCTGCTCATCTGCGTGCCTCAGGCATGCTGCAAGGAGGCATGAGGACTGCAGATGTGGCCAGGGCAATAAATTGCACTGTCCGTACTGTGAGACGCCTAAGACAGAGCTACAGGGAGACAGGACGAACAGCTGATCATCCTCGCAGTGGCAGACCATGTGTATCAACACCTGCACAGGATCGGTACATCCGAACATCACACCTGCGGGACAGGTACAGGATGGCAACAACTGCCCGAGTTACACCAGGAACACACAATCCCTCCATCAGTGCTCAGACTGTCCGCAATAGGCTGAGAGAGGCTGGACTGAGGGCTTGTAGGCCTGTTGTAAGGCAGGTCCTCACCAGACATCCACGGCAACAACGTCGCCTATAGGCACAAATCCACCGTCGCTGGACCCGATAGGACTGGCAAAAAGTGCTCTTCACTGACAAGTCACGGTTTTGTATCACCAGGGGTGATGGTCGGATTCGTGTTTATCGTCGAAGGAATGAGCGTTACACCGAGGCCTGTACTCTGGAGCTGGCCTCGATTTGGAGTTGGATGGTCCGTCATAATCTGGGGCAGTGTGTCACAGCATCATCGGACTGAGCTTGTTGTCATTGCAGGCAATCTCAACGCTGTGCGTTACAGGGAAGACATCCTCCTCCCTCATGTGATACCCTTCCTGCAGGCTCATTTGACATGACCCTCCAGCATGACAATGCCACCAGCCATACTGCTCGTTCTGTGCGTGATTTCCTGCAAGACAGGAATATCAGTGTTCTGCTATGGCCAGCGAAGAGCCCGGATCTCAATCCCATTGAGCACGTCTGGGACCTGTTAGATCGGAGGGTGAGAGCTAGGGCCATTCCCCCCAGAAATGTCTTGGAACTTGCAGGTGCCTTGGTGGAAGAGTGGGGTAACATCTCACAGCAAGAACTGGCAAATCTGGTGCAGTCCATGAGGAGGAGATGCACTGCAGTACTTAATGCAGCTGGTGGCCACACCAGATACTGACTGTTACTTTTCATTTTGACAAGGGACACATTATTCCATTTCTGTTAGTCACATGTCTGGGGAACTTGTTCAGTTGTTGAATCTTGTTATGTTCATACAAATATTTACACATGTTAAGTTTGCTGAAAATTAACGCAGTTGACAGTGAGAGGACGTTTCTTTTTTTGCTGAGTTTAGATACTCAATCTAATTCCGAAAATAATTTTATTTTTGTTCTGTGGACATCATTTCATCTTACATAATGCAGTGGATTTATCAAAAGAAAATAGCATTACTTATTAAGTATGAGAATCCTGTTTAGCACATTCAAGGATACTTAAAGGATATGCTCCTTGGTTGAGTGACTCATTGTGAGTTTACAGAACAGGGCTGCAGGCAGCTGAGAGAAAATGGAGGAAAACTAAACTTCCGGAGGATCTTTCATCTTTTCACTCCCTCCCATCTACTTTCTCTTCCACTGTATCTGCTGCGAAATACACTTTCTACAACTCTGTAAGCTTCTGCCTCTAACCCTAGGAAACTCTATTCCACCTTCTCCTCCCTCCTTAATCCTCCACCCCACCCTCCTCCCTCTCTGCGGACAACTTTGGCAACCACTTTGAGAAGAAGGTTGACGACATCTGCTACTCATTCACTCAGCCCATTGTGTCCACTGGTTTCACTCACACGCCTCGAGCTATTTATCCCCTCTCTCTCCAGATAAAATCCTGCGACTAGTGAGGTTTGGCCACCCGACAACATGTCCGCTCGACCCCATGCCCTCCTCCCTTCTCCAGACCATCTCTGGGGATTTTCTGGGGATTCCTCACCTTCTCTCATTCCTGACCATTGGCTCTCCTCCTCACTAAACCAACACTCGACTCGTCAGACATCAAACAATAAACCTGTATCCCCTCTTTCTTTTCTTTCCAAAACACTTAGACGTGCTCTCCCTGATCAACTTTCTCTCTCAGAACAATCTTATTGACCCTAACCAGTCAGGCTTCAAGACGGTGGACTCAACCAAGACTGCTTCTCTGTGTCACGGAGTCTCTCAGCACTGCCAATGCTGACTCTCTCTCCTCTGTTCTCATCCTCCTAGATCTATCCGCTGCCTTCGACACAGTGAATCATCAATCCTCCTCTCCACCCTCTAAGGGCTTGGCGTCTCAGGCTCTGCACACTCTTGGATTGCATCCTACCTGTCAGAACGCTCCTACCAGGTGGCGTAGAGAGGATCTGTGTCTGCATCACGTACTCTCACTACTGGTGTCCCCCAGGGCTTGGTTCTAGGCCCTCTCCTCTTCTCTCTATGCACCAAGTCATCCGGCTCCTTCATATCCTCACATGATCTCGCTTATCATTGCTATGCGGATGACACTCAACTACTTTTCTCCTTCCCTCCTTCTGGCGACACGCATCTCTGCGTGCCTGGCAGATATCTCAACTTGGATGTCAGTCCACCACCTAAAGCTCAATCTCGACAAGAAGGAGCTGCTCTACCTCAAAGACCTCTCCATCATGGTTGACAACTCCACAGTGTCGCCCTCCCAGACTGCAAAGAACCTTGGTGTGACCCTGGACAACACCTTGTCGTTCTCTTGCAACGTAAAAGCAGCGACTCGCTCCTGCAGGTTCATGCTCTACAATATCCGTAGTGTTCGACTCTACCTCACACAGGAAGCGGCGCAGATCCTAATCCAGGCACTTGTCCTTTCCTGTCTGGACTACTACAACTCGCTGTGGGCTGGGCTCCCGCTTGTGCCATCAAACCCCTGCAACTTATCAAGAACGTTGCAGCCTGCCTGGTTATCAACCTTCCCAAGTTCGCTCATGTCACCCCACTCCGTCGCACACTCCACTGGCTTCCAGTCGAAGCTTGCATCCACTACAAGACCATGGTGCTTAACTATGGAACAGCAAGAGGAACTGCCCCTCCCTACCTTCAGGCTATGCTTAAACCCTACACCAACTCGAGCACTCTGTTCTGACACCTCAGGTCTCTTCTTGGCCCTCGCACCCCTACGGGACGGCAGCTCAGCTCAGTCCAAGCTCTTCTCTGTCCTGGCACCCCAATTGAGGAACCAGCTTTCCCTTGAAGCTAGGACAGCAGAGTCCTCACCTCAGCCCCCTTTCTAGCTCTGACTCGACTGATAGCTAGTTTATTGAGGAAAAATGTACTTTCTATGCCTGTGATATGTAGTTGTCCCACCTAGCTATCCTAAGATGAATGCAACTGTAAGTCACTCTGGATAAGAGTGTCTGCTAAATTACTAAATGTAAATGATATACAGTGCCTAGTGAAAGTCTACACACCCCTTGCACAGTTGTCACATTTTCTGTCTTAAAATGAAATCTAAAAAGGGATTAAATTGGATTTTCTTTTTATTGATCTACACAACGTACTTCACATTTTCAAGTTATAGAACATTTTTCAAATTAATAAAAAACAAACATGTCTTGATTGAGTATGTCTTCACACCCCAAAGTAAATACTTAGTGGAAGCACCTCTGGCAGAATAATATTCTACCAACTTTGCACAACTCTTAGGCAACATATGTCCATTGTTTTTGTCAATTGCTATAGCTCAGTCAATTTTGTTGGGAATCATTGATGTATAGCAATATTCAAACATTGTCTCTGACTTTCAAGCTGATTTGTCAAGACTGAGGCTGGACCAGTCAACACCAATTTGAAAGCCATTCTGGTGTGTCTTTGGCATTAAAATGAATGTCATAGTCCCGCTGAAAAATAAAACTCCCAGGGTTAGCTATCAGAAGTTTGAGGCAGGTTTTCCTCTAACTTTTTAAAGGGCTTTGCTCCTTTCATATTTATTTTGATCCTAACAAACTCCCTAGGCCTTGTCCCTGGTATGCTGGTAACAAGCATACCCATAACATGATGCTGTCACCACAATACTTGAAAGTACAGAAGATCAACAACAAATACATGTACTTCAGGGCCTAAATTAAAAACTTCAGGTTTGGATCAAATCCCATACCATCACAACACAGAGTGGAACCTTCTGTATTTTCAAGTATTGTGGTGGCAGCATCATGTTATTGGTATGCTTGCCACCGGCAGGGACTGGGGAGTTTGCCAGGAGCAAAATATATGAGAAATGGGCAAAGCCTAGGTAAAAAGTTACCGGGAAACCTGCCTCAGTCACCTGAATACCTAACCCTGGGATAGATTTTTTTTAGAGGGACAATTACACAAATGTTCTGCCAAAGCCGCACCTGAATGGCTTTCCAAGTTGTGGAGAGTTCCTGAGTGGTCCAGCCTCAGGGGGGGAATCAATGTAATCTCTTTTTGGTTTTAATTTTATTAAAGGCAGCAAAATGTGACAACTGTGCAAGGGGTGTGTAGACTTTCACTAGCGAACGAAGGATATAAAAAAAAAATACAATACTCTCTCTGTTCCAAAGCACAGACCATCCATGATTAGAAATATAGCTCATTCTCTCTCCTATTTGTGCTGTCTTTACCTTCTGTCTGAGCAGAGTGCTGCGGACCCTGCCCCACAGCCGTGCCCCTGTGCATGGGGGCTTCCTGGGACCTGTGTCCCCCTCATCCTCCAGAGAACAGCTGCTGGTGAACTGACTGCTGATCTGATCCAGTATCAGCTCTTCATCACAGGTCTCACCCATACTCTTCTACTTGAGACTCAGTGTCTCACTCTCTACTTTCACTAGCTAATGTACTGTTCAAAACAATGGGACAAACAAAACAAGGCAGCAGTCCAGAAAATATTGTATGGTCTCAAAGAATCCAGAGACCCATATAGTCCTTTAATGGTCCAGTAGTCCCCCGCAAATGTCTGGGTGTCCCATCAACTTCTTAACCCTGTCATGCCATCAATCCTTTCACACCAGATGAAAAAAAACAATGGGAACAAAGGCAGCCCCTCGACCACGCTGCCTCCCTGTTGTCCCAGTTCCTAGATGGATCTGTGGATTAACTCCTGAGAATCCCCTCCTCCCCTGACTATGGACACACGCTGGCAGCCGCTCAGAGGTTATGAGGACTGCAGGGTGGTATACAGCCCCAGGTTTACACAGGTAGCTTCCTACAGCGTCCTCATGGATCACCAGTTGGTAGATCTGTTTTGGTTCTAGTGACCCTGGCTCCTCCTGACTTCGTGCCTTCACCTGACCCTTTCTCCTCTCAACCAAACCCTCCCACATCTGATCGGTCTCTTTTTAATCACCAAACATTTGGGAACACATGCACAATGTTCAGACTGCCTCTCCAATCAGCACATATCTAAATTCCACAAACAGATCAGACCCAGGCCAGAGGGTCATCACGCCCAACTTAATGGATGTGACGGACCACGTTGGCTGTGGATTGTCCAAAAGAGACAATACATACAGTAGATTGCCTATTCAATAAACATCCAATGTTAACCCTTCGCTAACTAGACCAAGAAGATTCGCTCTCTGTCTCCCCCTTCCACTGCCATTGGTTGGATCTGTGCCAGGGGCTACATTTGGTCAGCCTGTTTCCCTTCCCAACTGTAATCCCCCCTCTGTCACACTCACAACACCCTATCACCAGTCAGGCTGAGGTGACCCAGCAGCGACCCCACAGCCCTGTTCCACACCACAGAAACACACATGGTGGGATTACCCGAAACATCGCAGCTATTGGGGATGGCATACAAGATTCGTAATTTTCACCACCTATGATATCAATATATACTGTATATTCATATAAGAATATGTATATATGAATAGTGTAAATAGTATTTTTGGTGTCTTTCCTTTATATAACTTTTTTTGTGTGAATTTGATGTAAAAGCTTATGTTGTGATGGTCTATAACTGTGCTATACTTTGTCTTGTATTAGTACATTGTATGTGGACCCCAGGATGAGTAGCTGCTGCATGTGCAGTAGCCTATGGGGATCCTAATAAACTAAACTGAACCACCTATTATTTCATTAAGCTATGTCACTGTTGCCACTGTAGCCTGGTGTGACAGGCAACACAAAATATGCTTCATACCCTCACTCCATACCTGTATCTGTCCTTTGGCCATGATCCTGTCAGTGTTCTCTCCATCCTCCTTGTTTTGCTTGGCTTTGTTGTAGCACTTCTCATAACACAGCAACCTCAGAGTCTGAGATCCCTCCAGCTCAATCTCAAACTCCTTCAGGGAAACAGTGCAAAACCAGGTAAGAGACAATCTAGCAGATCAGGCTGAATAATAGACACCAGAAAGCTGAGTTCTGAGTGCTAACGGAAACATGGCATCCTCACCTCGTTCCAGTTGGGTTCTGTGGAGTCTCTGTACACACGTGTCTTGGCTTTGTTCACAAAGTAGCCAAAGGAATCCACCTCCAGAGTGCAGTAAAGATCTGTGTGGAAGAAGAGCCAGTTACCATGGCTAATAGGGATACATAGCTACTGAATCACAGTAGGACTGTCCTGTATGTACTTTACGCAACACTGTTAAACATTACTTTCTGACAATCTCCACAATGGAACTTGCCATGCCCTCTGAATCTGTTACATTTTAAGGGAAGGAGTTCCCGTCCAGAGGAAGATTACATTTGGATTAACAGGTCAGATTTTGTATAAGATAAGAGATACTGTATGCATGTGAGCTGTACGCCTGTCTGTATTTAGGACAAAGAGTGAAACGACAGGGGTTTTCTATCCAGACCGACCATGGCTGGAGCACAGTGTTCCTCGTTAATCCTGTGAGTTCTGACTTTACGCCAGCAGCTGCTCCACATGGGAATGGCTGCTGACTGCCAGGTGACAACCAGACTGGAGGGGACTGACAGCGGAATGGAAGGGCAGCCTTGGCAATACTCCGTTCATGGGAATCAGGGTAGGACACCAACAATATGGAAAACACAACTGAGCCACTTACTCAAGCTCTGTTTGAGTCCTGATGCAGAGTGAACAATGACATTCAGAAAACCAAAGAGTCCAGAGGATTCGTCTTCTAAAGAGAGGAGAGTGAAGTCAGGAGTTGTTTAATCCAAAACAATATTAATAAAGAACTCCCTCTCGTATTAGTTACATTACTGAACAGCCTTCCATTCTTACTAATACTGTATCAGTTTCGTGTCAATAGCCTACCTTCTTTATTCATGGTCATTGGTATATTATGGACCGTCTGAAGCTTCACACATGAGTTGGTGAGCATCTGCAGCTCCAGGGAGGTCAGAGAGGAGCTTTTGAAACCTGCAGGAGAAAATGGAGTTTAGCGAGAGCGAGACAGCCACCATCAGCTCAGTCATGGGATTGTAGCAACCGTAGTTTATGTTGCAGAGAACACTCACACTTCTTCTGTTGCTCGCGGATGATCTCCCTCCACTCCGCACGCTCATAATCAGAGGAGATCAGGAATGTGAAACCCTGAAACAGACAGAGCTCAGGAACTTGTAGCCCTCTGCTGTATAACACAATTGACCTGTTGGAAATGCTGTACCACATCTCTACACCTGTAGGGGGCACCAGATCCTAGACCAAAATATTTCACGGTACAAACAGTGGGCTGTGTAGTTAGATATGACCTTGCAGGACCATAGATGCAGAGAGAGAGAGAGAGTAAGCAGTCAGTGGCTGGCTCACCTTGCCGTTCCTGTTGGCCACTCTGAAGGCCATGCTGGGGGACATAAGCAGCAGCAGAGACTCCTGCTCCAACAGTTTCTTCTTAAAACGCTCTATCGCTTTCCCTCCTTTAGTGGTTCTCTGCACATACACATACAGAAGAACAGCACTCAGACGCTTGTTGCTGTATCAACAGCCTCTGTCATTGCTGGCTCCTTCTCTTATGAAGCCACGATCTGGTCATGGGTTCCAATATTACTCAAATAAAGTGATTTTCTCTCTTTCTGATGTCTGTTGGCACCTTTTCTCTCTGTATCTCGTTCTTGATCTGTGAGATCCTGATCTTCATGGCGTCAATCTCCTCTTCCTGGACCTGGGGGATGGGGGTTGTCTCAGAGTCCTCGATGGTCTGGAAGGTGAGGTCTGACAGCGGGATGTACCACTTACAGTCATACTGCTGGCCTTTCCTGGAGATAACCACACACACACGAATGATCAAACACACACACGAATGATCAAACAACAGACACAGGTAAGGAACACCACACAGACATAAGATATTACACAAACCATCTAGTCCATCAGTAAAGCTACACTCACCCTGCAGTCTGTTTCTTCAGCTTGGCACATAGTAGTAAGTCTGTGAAGAGGAAGACGTGGCGTAGCTTTCTGGATCCCTCCACCAGTTCCACCATGAAGCAGTCCCTCAACAGCTGACGGTTCTACAGGGGCAAACAGTGAATCACACATTCATTGGATACATTTTTTTAAAGTTTGTTACCATACCGCCACAGAGTGAAAAGCCGTTTTCCAGTAATTTCCCTGTCAAGTTGCTTTTTACAATGTGACTCTCTCTAGATCATGAGGGTACTAGACCTAGAGGATGTTTGCTGGTGCTTATGCCAGTTGGCAAAACAAACCAAACTACATGCCAGCAGAACTTTTCACATTAAAAATAAGGATTCAATATCAATGTCATCCTACGGTAGAGATTAAATGATAGAGCAATTAATGTACCCTATGTTCACCATCACACGACACATGGTAACAATGTAATGTAATTATGGTCCACAAGTGGAACTACGATCTGATGAATGTGACATGATTGGCTCTCGACAGGACTCAGGAGAAGAATCTCCAAAATGACTACTTGCACTGAACAGTAACATAATATTTAAGCAATGATCTGAGCTGACAGTCTGTTGGTTCTGCAAAATAACAAACTTCTAGAGGCTGCTGGGATGAGTATATTCTCTTCTTGTCTTAAGGAAAGAACAGAACCTCAGAAAATCTATGTCCTCAAACAAAGTTGAGACCTGGTTGTAAAACGTGTAAATTAAGGGCCGTTAGGTTAATCAGTGGCTTTGTTATCAAAGAGCCTGTGTTTACAGGAATAGATCCTAATTCCAGAGGGGTATTCTACAAAGCAGGATCAATTATATAGTTAGCCAGCTAACTTTGATAAACAACCAGAAATAACTGTTGATTTTCTGATTCACTAAAAAAGCTAAACATACGTTTTTGGTTGTTGAGTCAATTAGACCATGCCCATTTCCCCAGAAAATAAAAAAAATAAGTTATTTCAGAACATTTGGGGAAGTTAACTGAATAAATCCTTGACCCTGCTTTGTAGTATACCCCTCAGGACTTCCTATAATCCTGCCTGGCTGGCCATTCCAGTTGGCGGTTGGTGAGTGCTGCAGTGACATCGGCTGTTCCTTTGGCCAGAGCGTGGCTGTGGATGCATAGACTGTTTATACTGACCTTATACACTTCGGGCTAAAAGCTACTTATATTTATAGTACCCACATGAGACTCTACCAACCCATCCTAACCACATTTCAGCAAAAACAAGGAAAACTCCACCAGGGAGGGGCCTTAATGGATTCATGGTCACAGTATTGACATTGGTTACTTTCTGACATAGTCATCCTCCATTTTGAGATATCTGCGGACAAAATTGGTAAGAGAGGCCCAACTAAACTGAACCCTGGATTTCAATCACCACAGTAAGTATATACTTTTAGCTAGTCCCAAGTACTACATTTATTTTGTCTTTAGCATATACCGGCCTATGAATTGTGGAATACTACAAAAGAGCAGTAACATTTGTCTGAGTTCCAGTCTCACGTTCACTTATGATAAGATGCCTGATGGTCATAGCAGGGCAGGTTTCCAGTAATTATATAGGAAGTTCAGCAGGGGTGAGGGTAACCAGTGCGTGCGTCCACGCGGAAGGGTGGACAGATGCCTGATAAGACGTGCTTACAGGTCATTTCTGGGAAACAGACTTCAGAGACTGGGACCGGAGGATGGGAGTGGGGGAACCAGGACAGGGATGTAGGCGGTGCGATGGGCTTTCCTGGTCAGAACCGTGGAGACCGTTGCCCTCCCTGTTTATACTACTTTATCATGAGCTTCCTCTACGCTCCACTTCCTCCACTAATAAATCAGACACACAGAGATGACTCAGCAGGAATCTGACTAACAACACAGTTTTATTGTAGTTTCCAGACACAACGTTCTCATGGCTTTTAATGTTTATACTACTTTTTCAGGAACTGAGAAGCACTGATTGGCTAATTTACAGTAACTCTTAGATGCTTAATGTATGGCTATGAACCGGTGTCGATGATTCCTTATCTTGAAACAAGCTGTGTAATAAGATACTATTTTGTTGACGGGAATTTGCAATGTGACATCAAAGTGGCAGAATGAAATTAAGCCAAATAGGAAAGCAATATAAGGGAGGGCCAGAGAGTCACAGGTCCGGGTCTGGGTGTCGGACTCTGTGCTAGAGGTCTTCATGGATCCACCAAAACCCAAAGAGTGGGTCCAGGTCCAAAATTCTAACTTTTCCCTCAGTTCCGGGTCGGGTACTGTTTGATTGTCATCAGGTTTATGTAACTACAGCTGATAGACCCGAGTAGACCCGACCACGGCTCTGCATAGCATATAGCATATTTATTTGACGCTAATAAGGTGAATTTATTTCCTTATAGAAGGCCTAGCCAACATATAAAGACCTATTCATTAACCAGAAGAGCAACTTGGCTGATAAAAAAGACCCAGACCTGTTAGGGTACGGGTTGAGTCTAGGTCGGTCTAGGTCGGTTGTCGGGTTTGGGTCTGACTGTTCTCGGGTCCGGGCCCTCCTTTAAAAAAAAATTGCGGGTCTGTTTGGGTCCAGGTCCAACTTTTTGAACCCGAGAAGACCTCTACTCTGTGCCTCTATGTGCCTACTTGTCAAACCACTGGATGTGTCCTTGGCAGTGAAAACAACCGACCTATGTCTATAGAGGGAACAAACTGTACCCCTCCTACTATGACATCTTTCTCTATTCCATACTTTGTGTCAGAAATACATCTACAAGCTGAACTGCAATCAATCTAACCACAATAGCAAGTGTATACACATTGAGTGAGTGAATGCACAATGTAAATCTAGTTTGGAAAGAAAACATGATCTCATTAGGTCGTAAAAAGCCCTAGAAAAAGCTAATCCGTGGAGAGACGCAGACACATCAGCATGCCACCTTGTGATGTCGCAGCCTTTTACACGGACTGACCTCTCCCTTCTTCACTGTCATGGACTGCCTGCGTGGGGTGATCTCCTCATTGATGCTGGAGAGGAAGTTCTGGGAGATTCTCAGGGCGTCCTGCAGCAGTGGATAGTCTGGGTGGCTGGAGGGGGTGTGTTTTAACAGGTCCTGAGAGAGGGAGAGAGAGAGAGAAAGAAGAGAGCGAGAGAGGGGGGGATTAATCTAAATTCAATTATGATGACTTCTTCTAATGGATGTGAAGAGGCATTGTTTCCATATAAAAAAATCTAAAATTCAGGACCGAAGGGGAAAAATCTCCAGTGTGTTGATTTGACTTACATGCAGAACCAGGGTGCTGCGGGTGACTCTGTCCACTGGTTTGTAAAGCAGAGCTGAGGGGCAGAGGTTCATAAAGTGCATAAGGCCCAAGGCAGGACAAGGCAAAGCAGAACTAACAACATAGGACACATTGAGGCTGAGGGTCAACTTCAACATGCTTAAGCATGTACCACTCTTACTGAAATGAATTCAAATTACTACGGGGTTGAATTATTCATAGTCTTGAACTATTGATATTTAAAATGTAAGCTTTAGTTAATTTGACCCGGAATAGTACAAAATAATTAAAATTGCACTTACTTTCCAGTGAATTCTTGGCCTGGTCTTTGCATTCCTTGGAACTTCTGACCTTAAGATTCTGAGACCACAACAGGAATTGAGAAAGTCATACAAGCGTGTCCAAGAACAACATAAATTTCAACACAGCACAGTAACACAATTTCATTACCCATAACAACAGCATGTGTTCTAACAGAAACATCACCCTTGTAAAAGTTCACCATAATAGTCACAGTAAGGAGTGTTAAGAGTGCCCAGTCACCACTTCCCAAATAGCCTTCCCTCCTATCCTGCTGTGTGTGGTGCAATACCTACCTCACATATTTCAGCAAACTGTACGTTGGCCTGGCAGCACTTGTCTGCCGTCTCCACAGCAACCTTGTAGTTATCCACAAAGGCCCTGTACACTCCCAGCTGGCTAGCCTTTAGTGGAGAGTGACAATAGAGAGTAGATAAGATGTAGAATGTGGTAGTTAACCTGCTGTTGATTCATGATTCTACTCGTCATACTAGTTATGTTGTTTTCTCCTGTCTCATGGTGTTGCATATAGTGATCAGATGAGATACGGCAGTTTAATAGAAACAGCATTTTTTTTTTTTAATAACATGCATCAGTCTTACACAAGTTATCTGTTTTGTGTGTCTGTGTGCTTCAGTTTCATGCATCTCATTTTTCTCTACCGTCATACTGAGGCAGCTCTTTGCAGTCTGGAGCCTCAGTGTTTTGCCCTCCTTTACTGGCTGTCATGTGGTAAAGCCAGGCTTTTATCTGTGCGGGAGATGTCTCCAGGCAGTCTGCTCACATGTGGAGCCAGAATCCACTGCACATTACAGCCAGTCTAACTCCCACTTTTTACTCCTTAAATCTCTTCCTCTTCCTTCAGTATTATTAAATGATCAAGTTTACAGGGGAGTTATGATGCATGTTGTCTGAAAGTGACTGACTGTGACTGGATTAGGGCTGTGTCGGTCATGACATTTTGTCAGCCGATAACGGTCTTGCAAACAACTGCCGGTCTAATGGTAATTGACCGTTAATGAACATAAGCACGCTTAGCATCTCCAGGCTTCCAAACATTGTCTACAAGCTACTGATGCAGACCTTTGGAACATGTACATTTGTCTAATAAATCCATTTAATATAGCCTACACCATCACAATACATCCATTGTTTATTTTAGGCAGGTCTAAAGAAACATTATGATGAAGAAAATGTAGTTTATTTCATTAGAACAGAATAGCATATTCTGAGTCTCCATTATGTTAGGCTCTGATCTGGCTATGCCATAGGGCTGTGGACTACACTAGTTCATTCAGCAGACAGGATTTGCTTAGAATTCCTGTGGCATATTTTATAGTAAGCTGAATAAAATTGAAAGTAAATTTTTCCCCCAGTCGATTTCCGAGGAAGTGCGAACATGCGGCTATTCTGTGTTGAGCATTTAACAAAGTGATCATTTGAAACAGGTCCCCCTATATGCTTAATTTAGAGTTATTTATGCAACGTTAGTTGTGATACACTATATGTTTTGTTTTTTAATACATTCTAAGGCTGCATGATGCGATTAATGTTGATTTGAAAAAAGTTGCATGAAAAGGCATGAGACCTGCACTGTTTCTTGCGCAGGCTGCACACACTTCATCAGTCTTTCATTCACAATTTGACAAGTACTTGATAATATTCTCACCCATCAAACAATTAGTTGAGAGAATGCCAAGAGTGTTCAAAGCTGTCATCAAGGCAAAGGGTGGGAACTTAAACAAATCAAAATATATTTGAGATTATTCTAACACTTTTTGGGTTACTACATGATTCCATATGTGTTATTTAATAGTTTTGTCTTCACTACTATTCTACAATGTAGAAAATAGTCAAATAAAGAAAAACCCTGGAATGAGTAGGTGTATCCAAATTTTTGACTGGTACTGTATATGCGCCAGGTAGGCTACACCGGTTGTAAAGCGGATGAATTTGGTTACATTTTAAGAGTTTTGCAATAAATATATCAGCACAAGAAAGTTGGGATCCTCTTTTAAACTGTGGCTAGTCAAAACTCTGTTTTCACACGCGATTGCGAAATGACTGGGCTTTCTAAGAACAGATGTTTCACTAGGCTCTGTAGGCTACGGGCTCTGTAGGCTACGGGCTCTGTAGGCTACGGGCTCTGAAGGCTACGGGCTCTGAAGGCTACGGGCTCTGAAGGCTACGGGCTCTGAAGGCTACGGGCTCTGTAGGCTACGGGCCACTTTCGTTGTGATACAAACCTTCAAAACATATAGGCCTTACGGGCTAGGCTACATGATGCATGCAAAAAAAATGCATGCACTGTTTCTTGCCTAGAATGCACACGCTGGGCAACATTCACAACTGATAATATTCTCACCCATCAGACAATTCTCAGTTTAATCTCGTCTTTACATATACTAGATAATATATGTGTGGAATAATGTTTTATTTAGAATGGGACATTGTCATGCACCTGCTGGAACAGGGGCAGGGGGAGAAAAAAACATCTGTATGTAGTCGAATAGTGAATGGCGGAGGACACTGGTTCATTTTCATGCCAGCCAGGTAGGCTACGTCGGTTGTAAAGCGAAACAATGTGCTTAATATTAGGAAAGTTTAGAAATAAATATAGTAGGCCTAGCCTATAGAAAGCTGACGGGATCCTCTTTTTAATAGAGGCCATCAAAACTATGTTTTCTCACGCAATTACATAGCATAGCCTATAAAAATGTTCCGCAACATGGGCTTACAGGAACACCTTTAATTCCATGCAACAAGCAGCTTTAAGGAACTGGCTCTCGCTGCCAACAGGTGATCCTATTTCGCTCAAACTCTGAAAGCCAGGGCTCTCTTTGATTGTATTTGGATTGATGTCAGAGTGATTAGAGGAACAATAGAGCCCTGAATGCCAGACCATTAGTGACTGGCCATTAACAAGTTTGGTAGGATACAGCCATCAGTGGCATCAGAGCGTAGTTTTGGAGAAGCCTTGTTACTGTGACTTAACGGTCACATGGAATTTGACTTCGGTCATGACTCGTGACTGCCAGTATGGCGTTCATACAGTCACCGTAGCAGCCCTAGACTGGAAACATATCAGCTTACTCAGAGCACAATGCTGTTTACGTCTGAGGAAGTTCATTCTCATGTTTTTGGAGTAATGAACAGAAGCCCCCGGAAAAACTAACACAAAAATAACCACAACAGCATTTCCTAGGTCTTCACACAACAATAATATTGCTCACCAGCTTCTGGAAGAGATCGCCCACACACTGGTTGTGGCTCCACTCCTGAACTCTGGGTAGCAGGGCATCGTAGAAGTCCTTGTGGATCTCATGGAGCTCTGTCACCTTGAAGAAGATGGTCTCTATCTGCTGGATGGTCAGCATTGGCTGGGAGGTGGTGGCTGCTGCCCTCAGAGGCTTCATGGGCTGGGACAATCAATGCAAGACAAAGCATTACTGTGTGTGTGCGCGCGCTCGCACAGATGGGTCTCTATGTGTCTATCCAACATGTTCAATAGTGAGGTGTGCCATATTCAATTAGGTGAGTGATTACTCAGGGCCTAGGATTTAACAGCAGCAGCACAGCTCAAAGTCCACAGTCTCTCACCAGTAAGATAGCCCCCAGGTGGCTGAGATACATCTCCTCACTGGCTAAGATCCCCGACAGAACCCATTTCCGCATCTCCAACTCTTTCTCCTGATCCAGCTCTGTCTGTGTGAGAATGGAGAGAGAGAGAGACCCAATGAATGAATGAGAGAGAGAGAGAGAGAGAGAGAGAGAGAGAGAGAGAGAGAGAGAGAGAGAGAGAGACCGACAGGGTTGTCACTTTTATCAGGCTCATCTTGGGATTCTAATTTGAACCGGAGCAGATCTTCCCAAATCCCTGTGGTTGTTCAAGGAGACCGTCCTCTCTAGGGAACCCAACGCATTCAATGAAACCCTGTGGGAGATGTAGAGAGCAGCGGCCAGGGTCAAAGATCCATTGTATTGTGTAGAGAAACAATTGTTTTCCTTGCCTAGGATGAGACCTGTAGTTATAGAAGGCACCAGTCAGTTAGGTTTCTGACAGTCTGTCGATATGGCTCTCGTGCATAGAGAGCAGAGCAGGAATTATTAGCTCTGACAATTCCACAGCCTGAACACGGAGGGGGCACAAGAAGCGCCCCCGATTTAACCTTTGAAGATCAGAGAGTGGAGCACATCAGAGGAGGACGACCCAGGGGACACCGGAGATTGGCTAGGTACAGTACAGTAAGGGTGGATGAGATTTATAGGGTGAATGAAAGTGTGGTTGGAAAGAGCAGAACATCTCTATTAAATAGACGCAGAGCCCAGGGCACACTTATAAAGGTGGAAGCAGTGCTAGAGGACGGGAGCATTAACAGATTGCTGCCCTGAATGGAAAATCCGAGACCGGAGCTTTAAAATGTAGGAGATGAAGCGTATGGTAGTTGAAGTGTGTAGTAGTAGGACTGGTGATAACATTACCGACAAGGTGAACTCCAGGGAGCCAGACGAGTGCGTGTCCCGGCTGCTGTGGCTCTTGGAGCGGAGGCGAGGTGAGGAGGAGGGCGAGGTGCTGAAAGGCTGGAGGTCATGGTGCTGCTGGTGCTCTTCTGTCTGCTCCAGATATCCATAGGAAGGAGGGGTCCCACTGTTGGGGGCTTCTGGGATAATGACACACAGATGGAAGGGGGTAAGGTGGGGGATTTGAAAATATATATGTTTCAATAACTACTTTCATGGCAGCAAGGCATTTCAGGCAGTGGCACAGTGTGAATCTCGTTCTCTTTGACCACATCACTTCACAGGCAAGAAAAGTTCTCTTCTCATCTAAAACACCACTAATGCCACTGAACAGACAGTGGATGGAAGTTAGAAAGGGTTGACCATTTATCACCCTCTCAAACATTCTAGTCATAATCCTTTGTTGAGAAGAGAACATTATGCAGACACAAAAATAACCAAAATAGGTTTCACATCATACAAAACACAAGGGCTTAAAAAAGCTATTCATCTGTATAGCAATGGTATTGTCTAGAAGCTACTGTATTTTCAAAATAATTATAATGGCCCACAGGCTGAAAATACAGCTGTGTCATTCAAACTCTAGCGTGCTCTACTGCAATACGCTCTATTCCAATACAGTCCATGTCTCTGTGCGTCAAATCCCCTCTGACCTTCAGCAAGCAGTGTGCAGCTCTGCCAAATCTACCACAGAGACTGTGCCAGACACACAGTCAGGGACAGTTCCACAGCAGAGGATAAGCCAGGAGAATTGCAGCGAAAATACTGACTCACTTGTGTTGTTCGGAGAATCCTTAAAGTCAGTCCCTCTACTCTCAGTAGGCTACACAAACTACTGTAACTGTACAGACGTGTCAGTAGTTAAACTGGACAGGGGCTTAACCATAGTAATTCTTTATTTACATACCAACTCAATGGATTGCAAAATAAACTCTAGGAAGTGAACAGACTAGTATCAGAGCAATCAAAGAGGAATTCCTTCTTATTGATCACTCAGTGGTCAGAATCGAACCAGTAACCTGTGGAACAGATAATTGGGTCAATGGGACTTTGTCCGCCTTTTATTATCTCTTCTCCTCTCATTCCTTCTCCACCATGTCTAATTGTGGCTGTGTGGTGTTTCTAGTTCCTTCTGAGTGAATAGATCCAAGGTGTAGGGAAGTGGCTAAGGCTACAGTAGACCTCTCCATTTGTAGAGCAGACCGAGGGAGGACTAATCTTAGCTCTTCCTATTTTCTTTGGTTCGTAAGTGTTGGCAACCGACCAGAAACACCCCCTCTTATTCATAATGACAGCAAAAGTGGACATTCTGGGAGGAAGTGTATGCAGACACAATGCAACTCAGTGGTCTATTTTGGTGTCATAGCTGCTGTTGTGTAGATTATTCATCTAGAATTGCATCAAGTAGTACTCAATCCCCGTTATTGATACCTTGACTCACCAACAATGTATATCATTTTTGGCAGTTTCTGTGTGGGAGATACAGACAAACAAACCACAGCTTGTAAGGCCTCAGTGTTGAAAAAGCAGGACACTGACAAAACCTACTGTATTTTCATAAGAGGATACACAGAGATAACTAGCTCACCTCTGCTAGAAAACAGGAAAAGGAATCCGGAAGCATGGCGGGCAGAACAAACTCAGCCCTGTGGAGTGTCTGGGGCCTGGCCGAGTCAGGCTGACAATGTGACACCAAGATACAATGACAGCCTGAACAAACACACTGCGCCCTGCAGAGAGAAACCACTGTGTTTACTCTGGAGGAGCAAGCCACTGCAGGGCATGACAGGCCAGGGGAATATAGGGGAAGCCAATGTGAAAGGCCACACTGTGTGTCTGTCAGATTATACAACAGCAGTGACACTGGGTGAAAAACACTTCCTCTCACACAGATACAGAGGCCTGGAAATCACTGTCAATGGACACATACTAACCCATCAATCAGACAAAAATACATTTCAGTAAAATTGGCATATTTATCTGTTTATTCGGATCCCCATTAGCTTTTGCAGAAGCTACTCTTCCTGGGGTCCACAAAAAAACACCAAACATGACAAGTAACAAAACACTGAGACAAGGACAGTCACACAGATTTAAAATACAACCCTATTCAAACAATACAACAAAAACATTATATAAACAATACAACAAAAATAATGTGCTTCTTAGAGTGTGTGCCTCCTCACAGTCCTCGCAGTTCCACGTTGTTTAATCCGTCTTTTAAAGGTAATTTTGCTGTTTGCTTGAGTAATTGGAGATGGAAGGGAGTTCCATGCGATCATGGCTCTCTGTATAATACTGTGCGTTGCTGTGAATTCATTTTGGACTTGGGGACTGTGAAGAGACCCCTGGTGGCATGTCTTGTGGGGTATGTTTGGGTGTCTGAGCTGAATGTCATTTGATTATGCAGAAAAATGGGAAATTTAATCACAGTAATACTTCTCATAAAAACTAGAAGAGAAGCAGTTAATCTCTCATCAACCCCCAAGCAGGAAAGACTGGAATAACTATTCTTTAAAAACAAATGCAGATTAGTTTTCCATGGTAGCGTGAAAAAGCATGCAAACATCCTAACATTGAGCGAAGAGGATTCCACAATAGGCTAGATCCTCAGTCAAGCTTAGTTCTCAGACTACAAGGCCTGTTGCTAAGGAAATGTCCAGGCAGGTCTGTCGGGAATGTTTAGCAATTCATCAACTTCAAAGCGGAAACAGACATTCTGCACAAGGTCAAACTTTCACACAAACACCCCCCTCCTCCCACACACACACATATATTTAGATTCATATTAAATATAATCTAATCAACTCTAGGATGGCTGTCCCTGAATCAACCCTGTAAGTTGTCTAATGCTTTTACACAGGTTAAACCACTTTAAAACATTCACCAAAGAAGCTCAGCTACAGCTTTGTGGGACAAACAAAGAGCAAATGCACTTTTCCTGTTTCCACTGTGCAGTAACAGAGTCATTGAGAAGATGGCTTTACTATCAAACACTGTGGGTGGATGGTGGTAGAGGGAATCTGACAGTCTCCCCTCAACTAACCTAAAAAGGGTTACAATTGTACAATTCAGGCTGTATCACAACAACATGTGAAGGCGTGTGAATACTTTCTGAAGGTACTGTAGCAGCAGAGGAACAGAGGAAAACATTTATCTGGACTTTTAGTGGAGAATGCTGCAGAATTTTGAGATTCTTTCAGCATTATTGGATTTGCCTCTGTGCTGATCATGCTTAGAAGATCTTTGCCTGTATCTGGAAATGGTGTTAGTTTAGCGCACAAGTTAATAGTTACCTAGGGAGAAACTAAACATAGCTACCTGCTATACACAACAGGTTAAAACGCTCTCAAATCCCTGTCTAGAGAGAATAACCTCTGCACTGTCACCATGCACTCGGTCCCTGTAGATAAAACAAAATCGGAAAACCTCTCATCATTCTCCACAAAACAGAGGTTGTCAGAGGTTTGATACACACACCAAAGCAGGGTTGGGGTCAATTCCATTTCAATTCCAGTTAATTCAAAAAGTTAACCAAACTCCAATTCAAATTCTTCCTAATTGAAAATAATTTTAGTGTGTTTCTGCAAATGACTGGAATTGGCCCTAACCCTGCATCAAGGATATATACACACATATACCTACAATCCTACTCCATATGTACACCGAGTGTACAAAACATTAGGAACACCTACTATTTCCATGACATACAATGCCTTCAGAAAGTATTGACTTCGTCTACATTTTGTTGTGTTACAGCCTGAATTTAAAATATCTTAAATTGAGATTGATTTGTCACTGGCCTACACACAATACCCCATAATGTCAAAGTGGAATTATGTTTTTAGAAATGCTTATAAATTAATAAAAATGCTGAAATGTCTTGAGTCAAAAAGTATTCAATAAGAATTCAACCCCTTGGTTACGGCAAGCCTAAATATGTTCAGGTGTAAAAATTTGCTTAACAAGTCACATAATATATATATTTTTTATTTTACCTTTATTTAACTAGGCAAGTCAGTTAAGAACAAATCCTTATTTTCAATGATGGCCTAGGAACAGTGGGTTAACTGCCTTGTTCAGGGGCAGAACGACAGATTTTCCAGTTACTAGTCCAACGCTCTAACCACTAGGCTACCTGCTACCCCAAAATAATATGTTGCATGGACTCACTCTGTGTACAATAATAGTGTTTAACATGATTTTTGAATGACTACCTCATCTCTGTACCCCACACATACAGATAATTGTAAGGTCCCTCAGCCAAGCAATCAATTTCAAACACAGATTCAACCACAAAGACCAGGGAGATTTTCCAACGCTTCGCAAAGAAGGGCACCTGTTGGTAGATGGGTAAAAAAATACAAAAAATAAGCAGACCTGGAATATCCCTTTGAGCATGCTGAAGTTATTCATTATACTTTGGATGGTGTATCAGTACACTATAAAGACACAGGTGTCCTTAACTCAGTTGTCGGGGAGGAAGGAAACCACTGAGGGATTTCATCATGAGGCCAATTGAAACTTTAAAACAGTTACAGAGTTTAATGGCTGTGATAGGAGAAAACTGAGAATGGATCAACAACATTGTAATTACTCCACAATACTAACCTAATTGGCAGAGTGAAAAGAAGGAAGCCTGTACAGAATAAAAAAATATTCTAAAACATGCATCCTGTTTGCAACAAGGCACTAAAGTAATACTGCAAGAAATGTGGGAAAGCAATTCACTTTTTGTCCTGAATACAAAGTGTTATGTTTGGGGCAAATCCAATACAACACGTTACTGAGTACCACTCTCCATATTGTCAAGCATAGTGGTGGCTGCATCATGTTTTGGGTATGCTTGTAATCGATAAGAACTGGGGAGCATTTCAGGATTAAAAAGAAATAGAATTGAGCTAAGCATAGGCAAAATCCTAGAGGAAACCTGGTTCAGTCTGCTTTCCACCAAACAGTGGGAGATGAATTCACCTTTCAGCAGGACAACAGCCTAAAATAAGGCCAAATAGACACTGGAGTTGCTTATCAAATGGCCGAGTTTTGATTTAAATCTACTTGAAAATCTATGCAAGACCTGAAAATGGTTGTTTAGACAACCAATGACAGAGCTTGAAGAATTTAAAAAATAATAAATGGGCAAATATTGTACAATCCAGGTGTGGAAAGCTCTTAGAGACTCACAGCTGTAATCGCTGCCAAAGGTGATTCTAACATGTATTGACTCAGGGGTGTGAATAGCTATGTAAATTAGATGTCTGTATTTCATTTTCAATCAATTAGCAAAAATGTCTAAAAACATGTTTTCACTATGTCATTATGGGGTATTGTGCGTAGACGGGTGAGAAAAAAAATCTATTTAATCAATTTTGAATTCAGACTCTAACACAACCAAATGTGGAATAAGTCAAAGGGTGTGAATACTTTGTGAAGACACTGTAGACTGTCCATGTGAATCCAGGTGAAGGCTATGATCCCTTATTGATGTCAAATTGTTAAATCCCCTTCAAATCAGTGTATGAAGGGGAGGAGACAGATTAAAAAAGGATTTTTAAGCCTTGAGACAATTGAAACATGGATTGTGTATGTGTGCCATTCAGAGGGTGAATGGGCAAAACAACATTTTTAAGTGCCTTTGAACAAGGTATAGTAGTAGGTGCATCGGTTTGAGTGTGTCAAGAACTGTAAATCTGCTGGGTTTTCACACTCAACAGTTTCCCGAGTGTATCAAGAATGGTTCACCACCCAATGGACATCCAGCCAACTTGACAAAACTGTAGGAAGCATTGGAGCCAACATGGGCCAGCATCCCTGTGGAAAGCTTTCGACACCATGTAGAGTCCATTCCCCCAATGAATTGAGGCTGTTCTGTGGGCAAACAGTTCTGTGGGCAACTCAATATTAGGAAGGTGTTCCTAACTTTTTGTACACTTAGTCTAAATAAACTCAGCAAAAAAAGAAACGTCCTCTCACTGTCAACTGCATTTATTTTCAGCAAACTTAACATGTGTAAATATTTGTATGAACATAACAACATTCAACAACTGAGACATAAACTGAACAAGTTCCACAGACATGTGACTAACAGAAATGGAATAATGTGTCCCTGGGGGGGTCAAAATCAAAGGGGGTCAAAATCAAAAGTAATTTGTCAGTATCTGGTGTGGCCACCAGCTGCATTAAGTACTGCAGTGCATATCCTTCTCATGGACTGCACCAGATTTGCCAGTTCTTGCTGTGAGATGTTACCCCACTCTTCCACCAAGGCACCTGCAAGTTCCCAGACATTTCTGGAGGGAACGGCCCTAGCCCTCACCCTCTGATCCAACAGGTCCCAGACGTGCTCAATGGGATTGAGATCCGGGCTCTTCGCTGGCCATGGCAGAACACTGACATTCCTGTTTTGCAGGAAATCACGCACAGAATGAGCAGTATGGCTGGTGGCATTGTCATGCTGGAGGGTCAAGTCATATGAGCCTGCAGGAAGGGTATCACATGAGGGAGGAGGATGTCTTCCCTGTAACGCACAGCGTTGAGATTGCCTGCAATGACAACAAGCTCAGTCCCATGATGCTGTGACACACCGCCCCAGACCACGACGGACCATCCAAGTCCAAATCGATCCCGTTCCAGAGTACAGGCCTCGGGTGTAACGCTCATTCAGTCAACGATAAACGCGAATGTGACCATCACCCCTGGTGAGACAACACCGCAACTCGTCAGTGAAGAGCACTTTTTGCCAGTCCTGTCTGGTCCAACGACGGTGGGTTTATCACGGGCAACAACGTTGCCAATGGGCACTTCTGGTGAGGACCTGCCTTACAACAGGCCTATAAGCCCTCAGTCCAGCCTGGGCATCTTTCTTTTGGTGTTTTTCAGAGTCAGTAGAAAGGCCTCTTTAGTGTCCTAAGTTTTCATAACTGTGACCTTAATTGCCTACCGTCTGTAAGCTGGCAGTGTCTTTACGACCGTTCCACAGGTGCATGTTCATTAATTGTTTATGGTTCATTGAACAAGCATGGGAAACAGTGTTTAAACCCTTTACAAATGAAGATCTGTGAAGTTATTTGGATTTTTACAAATTATCTTTGAAAGACAGGGTCCTGAAAAAGGGACGTTTCTTTTTTTGCTGAGTTGATCCAGAGGTGGGATGACGTGTTACCAAGATAAATCCACAGAATCGTAAACACAGCATTTCAACATCACAACTCTACCTACATGTACATTGTACCTCAACTAAACTGTGCCCCCGCACATTGACTCTGTACCGGTACAGCCTGTATATAGTCTCGCTACTGTTATTTTACTGCTGCTCTTTAATTATTTGTTATTTTTAACTTAACTATTTTTTACTTAACACTTATTTTTCTTAAAACTGCATTGTTAGATAAGGGTTTGTAAGTAAGCATTTCACTGTAAGGTCTACACCTGTTGTATTCGGTGCATGTGACAAATACAATTTGATTTGATCAAAACAGATGTGACCTTGCTTAGAGTGCAGGGTTCACACAGTCCGTTTCAGTGGAATACAGGATATCCTTTACATATGAATGCACTCCTAAAAAAAATTACTTGTCTTGAAGGATAGTTTCCAGGCCATTGTCTTTCTCCTTTGGATTATGACGGAGAGCTTGATCGTGTTACTTTTAGAGTCTCCGTGTGATGAATGCATCACAGCACTGTCACACTTCACTGCATTGGCTAGAGGACACTAAATATTTCTATGGAAAGAAAGACGAACTGGTCAGTAGTTCTGGAAATAACTTAAGGAGGGAATGGTCCAGAGAGTGACCGTCTGTAGACCCTGCTTGACCCATCTGGACACACACTAACCGTGGTGGGACGCAATGAACAAAACGGGTCCACCAATTCAAAAATGAGACACAAATGTTAATCAATTCTCCACAGACAGGGCAAATACAGTATTCCCTTTAAGACTGATTATTTGAGTCATTATGGTCCAGGAATAATAACTTTAGTATTGCGTGTATCACAATGACAGTCTCTTTGTCGCCTCAGACTGCACGTTTATAGATCAGAGGAGATACGGCACTTTAAAAAAGGAAAAAACAGTGAAGATGCCAATGTGTGATGCTGTTAAGAGGTTTGGCCACTTTCTGCCTCCACTAATGGATTTTCATCCTGATTGTGTGGTCACTGGGGAGACAGCTGTCAGCTAACAGAGAGGATACGGGTGTGATAATGGCTTTTACCATCAAACGTGCATGATTGGTAGAGGTCTACTCGCTAAATATAAAAAGACACATAGAAAACTATAATGGTGTAATGGTTTATCAATAACAATCCACTTTACTAATCCTCAGCCGACAAACAGTTGCACTTCAATCGCACTACTGCAAAGGAGTATTTACATCCCTCACAGCTAACCCCGGAAGGACTGGGCTGGGTGGAGTGGATCTTTCAGTACTGCAGTCACGTCACTTCAGCACATCTGGTTTCTCTCTGATTGAGCTTAAACCATCAGGTTGAAATGATCCAGGCCTGAAAATGTGGCATTTGCGAAGGGGCGGGGGCACACTGGCCCTGGATGAAGCTGACTGGGTGTTTTGGCGATCAGCAGAGCGTGAGCCAACCAAATATCAGCACATTCTGGCACATCTGAAGTACTTTGTTGAAATGGGAGGGAGGCCGACCACAGGCCCGGTAGGAGTACTGAGGCCCACCAGCTCTCTGTTCAGATCTGTTATGGGACAGCCTAAAATTAGCGCTAGCCATTGAGCAGTGTAGCTCAGAACTCAGCCGCCCAGCCCAGCACACCTACTAATCAGTGTGTTGAAATAGCTCAGGATGGTCACAGTAAAGCTGTGTAACAGAATATCAAGGCTCAATAATTGTTCCAATCTGACCTACAGGACGCACGCACACATGCATGCTGATACACTGAAGGTGTGATACTAGCTAAAAAAAAGGCACAAATGTGTTTTCCCCTAATAAACTCAGCAAAAAAAGAAACGTCCTCTCACTGCCAACTGCATTTATTTTCAGCAAACTTAACATGTGTAAATATTTGTATGAACATTCAACAACAGACATAAACTGAACAAGTTCCACAGACATGTGACTAACAGAAATGGAATAATGCGTCCCTGAACAAAGGGGTCAAAATCAAAAGTAATTTGTCAGTATCTGGTGTGGCCACCAAAGTCAAAAAAGTCAAAGTCAAAGTCACCATTATTAGTCAGTTGTACAACCGAATGCCTTCAACCGAAATGTGTCTTCCGCATTTAACCCAACCCCTCTGAATCAGAGAGGTGCGGGGCTGCCTTAAATCGACATCCACGTCTTCGCGCCCGGGAACAGTGGGTTAACTGCCTTGTTCAGGGCAGAACGACAGATTTGTACCTTGTCAGCTCGGGGATTTGAACTTGCAACCCTCCGGTTACAAGTCCAACACTCTAACCACTAGGCTACCTGCCGCCCAGAAAGTACTGCAGTGCATATCCTTCTCATGGACTGCACCAGATTTGCCAGTTATTGCTGTGAGATGTTACCCCACTCTTCCACCAAGGCACCTGCAAGTTCCCAGACATTTCTGGGGGGAATGGCCCTAGCCCTCACCCTCCGATCCAACAGGTCCAAGATGTGCTCAATGGGATTGAGATCCGGGCTCTTTCGCTGGCCATGGCAGAACACTGACATTCCTGTATTGCAGGAAATCACGCACAGGTCATGTCAGGATGAGCCTGCAGGAAGGGTACCGCATGAGGGAGGAGGATGTCTTCCCTGTAACGCACAGCGTTGAGATTGCCTGCAATGACAACAAGCTCAGTCCGATGATACTGTGACACACCGCCCCAGACCATGACGGACCCTCCACCTCCAAATCAATCCCGCTCCAGAGTACATGCCTCGATGTAACGCTCATTCCTTCGACAATAAACGCGAATGTTTAGCCCTGGTGAGACAAAACTGTGACTCACCATCACCCCTGCTGAGACAAATCCAGTCCTGTCAGGTCCAGCGACAGTGGGATTGTGCACATAGGCGACGTTGTTGCCGGTGATGTCTGGTGAGGACCTGCCTTACAACAGCCTCTCTCAGCCTATTGCGGACAGTCTGAGCACTGATGGAGGGATTGTGTGTTCCTGGTGTAACTCGGGCAGTTGTTGTTTCCATCCTGTACCTGTGTGATGGTGTGGTGTGATGTTTGGATGTACCGATCCTGTGCAGGTGTTGTTACACGTGGTCTGCCACTGCGCGGACGATCAGCTGTCCTTCCCGTCTCCCTGTAGCGCTGTCTTAGGCGTCTCACAGTACGGACATTGCAATTTATTGCCCTGGCCACATCTGCAGTCCTCATGCCTCCTTGCAGCATGCCTAAGGCACATTCACGCAGACGAGCAGGGACCCTGGGCATCTTTCTTTTGGTGTTTTTCAGAGTCAGTAGAAAGGCCTCTTTAGTGTCCTAAGTTTCATAACAGTGACCTTAATTTCCTAACGTCTGTAAGCTGTTAGTGTCTTAACAACCGTTCTATAGGTGCATGTTCATTAATTGTTTATGGTTCACTGAACAAGCATGGGAAACAGTGTTTAAACCCTTTACAATGAAGATCTGTGAAGTTATTTGGATTTTTACAAATTATCTTTGAAAGACAGGGATAAATTATTCAGACATCAACAACTGGGTCCCATTTTCTCTTTTCAAAATAGACCACAGATTGTGGATACACACACCTAGTTATTTTCTCTATTATATGCTCGACAATGAGGGGTCAACCTATACAGATGATGCACCCACGAGACATTTAACATTTTTGTCATTTTAGTAGTAGCAACTTACAGGAGCAATTAGGGTTAAGTGCCTTGCTCAAGGGGACATCAACATATTTTTCACCTTGTCTTCTCGGGGATTCGAACCAGCGACCTTTCGGTTACTGGCCCAACACTCTTAACCGCTAGGCTACCTTCCACCCTTGGCAGTCTCTTAAGAGTTGGTCAGTCAGGTGAAACACACTGAAGGCCTGGCCAGGTTTAGAGACTTATCCTCTGAGCACTGTGGACAACCAGGAAATGTTGGCAAAGATCATGAATTATACAACCTTCACTGTCATTGTGCTTTCAGAGAAATGTCTAGAAAACAGTTTAGCTTCAAGGAGGAATCTTAAGGACTCATGCTTGTTCTACAGTACATCTTGTTAAAGTAAATACATGAAATAGTGTTGTCTGTCACAGACCCGGCACCAGGATAAAGTGACTAAAAGGGGGCAGTTGAAAACGGCGGTTCTTGCATTGGAATTATATCGAATTTTGCTTATATCACGCTATACCACAATAAACGAAGTTCAAATGCTGAGACTCTGAGATCATTGAGTGCTTTGTGACAGTCAGGTTGGCGCGAAATCTGTATCAGCACAATGGACAGCGCACTACACACTAAAGCAAGTCCGTTTTGGTAATGAATATAGGCTTCAAGATAGATAGGCTTTTTGTAATAGGGTAATTCACCTATGTGAACGCAGCTGTACACACAGCGGTCTTTCCAAAATAATGCAAACTAAACGCTGAAAGAAGTCGCTTAGTTATTCATGCATGCAAACAAAAATACTGAACAGCAGCTTGGCTTAGAATACTGACAACTGCGAATGTGAACAGAGCAAAACAGCGTTACCAAGTAGCAGGCCTAGTAAACAAAATATCAGATTGATAAAGGCATGACACAATCTATATGTAGGCTAGTTACATTAACAGTAAACAAACACACTAAACAAAAGGTGAATGGAGATCCAAGCATAGGCAAATGAGATGCAGCCATGCACAGCTGTCTTGCCAAATAAATAGGTCAAACATGGAAAATCTGGCCACTCGGTGTTCATGAGTTCAGCAACACGTTGTGATATGGCACAATACACTTCTGTGAATCAATTGACCCAGATAATCAATGCCGGCCTACCATCAGCACGTTTTCAAATAAGTACAGTTCCATTTACAACCACAAAAACCAATAGGCTACCAAGAAAACCATAATAGAATGTATCTATTTCTATGGTGTAACGTACCAATTTATAGCTATACCTGGGGACATCATTTGGGTTCTTGCATTGGAATTATATTGAATTCTGCTTATACATCACACTATACCACAATTAACATAAATTATCAAATTATTTTGATCAAGAAGTAACAGGTTGGCGCGAAATCTCCGCTGCGCTCTATCACCACCATGGACAGGGCCCTACAAACTAAAGCAAGATTTTTATAACAAACAACCACATATATTTTGTTTACCTTTTCAGAACAGTTGCATCCTCCTTGGTGCTCTGTGGAACATCCTGAGTAATCGATCATTCCATTCTCCCCCGAAATCTTCTTGAAAGATCTCCCTCAAATGCCAGTTGGATTAGTTGAGCTTTGCTCAGGTGTGGCATGCTTCTTCTGCGCTGACTGAACACGTTTGTCAAAGTGGAAAATTTGTTCTTGGTTGTAGCTTCTGCAGTGACTATTTCACTCATGAGCCCTATGATTTCATTTGGAATAGCGTATGATGTCTATGTGGCATTGTGGGGTATGCTGCTAAACACCTTGGCAAGTTCCTTGTCTTTTCGGAGAGAAAAAAAAAGTCCACTGCCCCCTCTCCTCTATCACGTGCAATGTCCCCCCTCAGGGGTTGCTGGTTTGAAACAAGGAACTCAATAAATGTCCACAATCGCCAACACGATTTCTTGCCAGCTGCCCATCATTAACAAGTCTCGACACCTCAGTACCCATACCCTAACTTGTTTTTCTTTCCACAGTGCATATCAAATGCTCTTTACTTGATGCCTGCCTAGCGAATCCCTTGGTACTATCAACAGCATGCTTTAAGTTTGAACACCCAGCTTGGTTAAAGGCCTTGTCTGTGTTAGCATTGCACCCAACACAGAACTTGACGTGAAACAAAATGCTGCATCTGCAGTAACCGAGTATTCCAGCCACACTCTTCTTATGAACCAGGTGCTTCTAAATGAACATTTTTGGACATAAAACCTCCAGCTAGGGTAGGATTCTAGGCTAACCTGGACTGGCTCCTCTTTTCCAAGATCGTCAGGAACAGTGGAGGTGGAGGGGGCTGTGAGGCCATTATCCTGGCGGCGCTTGTGGAAGAGGGGGAAGGCTCAGCATACGGAGCTAGCTTGAGCCAGAGAGGAAGAGGCGAAGCGAGAGGGACAACTGGGTCAAAAATCTGTCTTCTCCAGCAGGTGGCGTTGTTTCTTTCACTAACCAAGCAGGAGTTTTTGTATGACAGTGTCGAATTTGGTCAACAAAAAATTTAATTGCTTATTTGCTACATGAGGTTTATTTGATTGAATCGAAGTTTCATAATGCTTAGGTTGTTACGAATGTACTGATATAAGGACACGTGACATCCCAGCAACTTTGAGAAAAAGCTAATTGGAGTCAGGACCTGGAGTCGAATCAATGAGACGAGATTGGACATTTTGGTTAGAGCTGCCCTGCCCCATAAAAAACTCAAAGTTTGAGTTTGCTATTCACAGGAAGCATTGCCTGGTGTGAAACATGTCTCGAACAAAAGAGAACTCAGAAGACCTAAGATTAAGAATTGTTGACTTGCATAAAGCTGGAAAGGGTTACAAAAGTATCTCTAAAAGTCAGTCCACAGTAAGACAAATTGTCTATAAATGGAGAAATTTCAGCACTGTTGCTGCTCTCCCTAGGAGTGGCCGTCCTGCAAAGATGACTGCAAGAGCACAGCGCAGAATGTTCAATGAGGTTAAGAAGAATCCTAGAGCATCAGCTAAAGATTTACAGAAATCTCTGGAAGATGCTAAAATCTCTGTTGACGAGTCTACAATACGTAAAATACTAAACAAGAATGGTATTCATGGGAGGACACCATGGAAGAAGCCACTGCTATCCAAAAAAAACATTGCTGTACATCTGAAGTTTGCAAAAGAGCACCTGGATGTTCCACAGCGCTACTGGCAAAATATTATGTAGACAGATTAAACTAAAGTTGTGTTATTTGGAAGGAACACACAAGACTAAGTGTGGAGAAAAAAAGGTACAGCACACCAACATCAAAACCCAACTGTAAAGTATGGTGGAGGGAGCATCATGGTTTGGGGCTGCTTTGCTGCCTCATGGCCTGGACAGCTTGCCATCATCGACTGAAAAATGAATTCCCAAGTTTATCAAGACATTTTGCAGGAGAATGTAAGGCTATCTGTCCGCCAATTGAAGCTCAACAGAAGTTGGGTGATGCAACAGGACAACAACCCAAAAGACAGAAGTAAATCAACAACAGAATGGCTTGAACAGAAGAAAATACTGAAACGATTTTCCTCCTGACCGTTGTGCAGGTCTGATCCACAACTACAGAAAACATTTGATTGAGGTTATTGCTGCCAAAGGAGGGTCAACCTGTTATTAAATCCACATTTACATACTTTTTCTAACCTGCACTGTGAATGTTTACAGTGTGTTCAATAAAGTCATGAAAAAGTATAATTGTTTGTGAGTTATTAGATTATGCAGAATGTGTTTGTCTATTGTCGTGACTTAGATGAAGATCAGATAACCTTTTATGACCAAATTATGCAGAAATCCAGGTAATTCTAAAGGGTTCACATACTTTTTCTTCCCACTGTACATTGTAATACTTCTGATAACCAACATTGGAACTCTGCCCATAACATTTGGACTTTATAGCATTTGCAGAAGGCATGGATTATTGAGCCATTGTTAGTTTTACACTTAGGACATGACTCTGCTGTCATTAACTGTCATTTTGTTAGTCATGTTCCAACTTTCCCTTGTGCCAATATCAGTTATTTTTAAGTCTTGGTTCCAATCGTTTTTTTTCCCCTAAGAGATTGTCAGTTGAATATTATCTCTGCAAGGTTTTGTATATCTTACCCATCATATGAATATCCTTTTCTGACTCAAATAAGATTCCCGCAAGATGCCAAAAATATTTCAAATAGACATTTCTTGGAATGAAACTTTTAAGTTGCATGTATTTGAAAATATCTACATTGGTCAGTCCAAAATTACTTTTAATTCTGTCATGGAAATATATTTATTTCATATTAGAAAGTAATTTACTGTTTCTATGCCTTTAGTTTTCCATGTGGACCAATCTGTTAATTCTGAAAAACTATCCAAGGATTTTTCCATTGGGTTGTGTTTTTATTGGTTCTTGTAGATTCCATTTCATTTCCTTCCATATTGTTTGTGTTCTTACATGCTGACCACACCGCCCAAACTTGGTTCTATTTTAGACGCTTGACGCGCTGCAAGTCCCGCCTCTCCCATCTCCTCATTTGTTTTTAGTAGCGTATACCCACGGGGGTGATTGAGAGATGAACGAGGTCCACACTCCAGTCCAGCTGGTTGCAGTAATGCACCTTAAAGTTGGTTGCCAACCGCCATATAAAATCCACAGAAGAAGAAGACTGAAGGAGGAGAGAATACTAGATACCAACTAGGTTTCCCCCTTTTATTTGTGAATTAATTGTCGGAGTAGAGAACACACGATTTTGTGTGACTCAAAATGGGGTCCAAATTCTACAAAAAAATTACCTTGTGCATTTCAGGTAAAATAACCCAATGAGTATATCCCATGACAAATTAGCTAGCTACAGCAAGCTAGCTAGCTAAAAGTTTGTGAATGTTTCATATGTGTTTTGACCTGTCCCCAAATTAATATAGTCTGCTAAGTTAGTTTTGATATTTCAACCTGCATGTCCTGATCGCGTCTGGTGTGTATGGACAAAATCAATGAGCCCGTTGTAAAACTAAGGGAGCACAAGTTTCAATGGAGGTGGCTATTCCCCCTTTTGCCCCCTTGTGGAGCCGGGTATGGTCTGCCAGAAGCAATATCCACAAACTAATTATTGTCTAACAAGCCCCAGGGGTCAGGCTGTTTGTGGAGAGGTAAGCTCATACAGCACTTTACATTTCATTAGCTGTGTTCCCCCTACACCCCACAAGCAGCTGAGACATTCCATAAACACTTGGCTTGCCAGCCAGCAGCACAGAGGGCCCTTTGAGTAGGACCTGGGAGTGGAGCTAAGACCAGGGGACCAGAAGGGCGAAACAGAGCACAAGAGAGGATTAGAGCGAAGAGGGGAGCCTGGAGCGAGGGACAAAAGCTCAAACATTTCTCATGCCTTTCTACCATTATCTGTAAGAAAATATATGGATATGGAAAACAGCCTGGGGTGACACCAGTACCTTCAAACCTGGATGTAGTAGGCCGACTGCACTTAAAATAATGTAGAGGACTGTCCATGTTCTGTTAGATCTGAAAGTATTTCAAGGTTGAGTGTTGATATAGTGCCAAGTAGGCTACTGACCAACCATTTACCCCTATGCTGGTGTAACTTGAACTGGACAGGGTCTGCTCATTTGAGAGATTAATGATGTGTTTGTCCCTGTGCTCCCTCTGACTGCAGCTGGCAGGGCCCTGGCCTGCTGCTCTGATCCCCTGCCAGCTCTCCAGGAACACTCCCACTGCACCATTTTCCCAAGTCAACCACTTGGGAGGACAGGTGACAGTAAACACAGAGCTCACTCACAGTGCACAAGAGCTCTGTCCCTTTTCTGTGCTGGCCCCACTTCATCTACATTTTTAGACAAGTCTTGAATGTAAACTCAAGGGGAGGGAGAGGCCCTTTTTTTTGGCTTCCTTAACCACTAAAAGCTGAGAATGTTGAGACGTTCAGGTCCAAAAGCCAGCCTGTGGGAGCTTCATCAGGAGCTCTGACCGTTAACCTGGAGGGTAGGCCCCCACCATCTCTCTACCTTCTGCTGTGATTACAAATACAGCCCTGGACTGAGGCGCCAGACACCCAGAGAGATAGAATCACTACAAGACAGACTGAGTGAAAGCTTCACATGTGTCAAAGGAGACATACAGACCGGTCTAATTGATACTAAGCAGAGGCTACTCTTGGCCTGGCAGAGGTTCACTCAAACTGAAGACATTCTAACAGCACAAGCCCCAGTAGGCCATCTTATAATGTACTCATCATTAGCCATAAGACATTTCTGTGAGCCATACAGTAGGAAAAAGCCCTGGCCACTGGCATGTATGTCAATGTCATAGTGATAATTAACTATGGCAAAGCAGACACATCATAGAAGTGGCCTCATTTAAGCCACACAGCTAATCAGCAGCTCTATTCACAGCCAGGACTGACAATTGGCCTAGATAACCACAAATGAGGAGAATGGGCTCATTCTCTTATTCCTGTGCTATTCTAGAAAGAAGAGACCTTAGAGATGTGACCATTTTAGACGGGCTGTTTTCCCATGATTACAAGCAAGAGATAAAGCAGGGTTGGTGGAGTCAGTGTGGCAAGGATTGAGGCCCATTTAAGCCAGTCAGTACAGTACCAAATGCCAGGGCTGACCTTTCTCAGGCAGAGCCAGCCACCATGCCAGGTAGTAAAACACTAGGAGGGCTGCAGGGTACCTGTCAATGCCACCCTGTGTTTGACAGGTTTGCCGCTCATGCAGTCACAATGAACCCCACCCCCCCCAAAAAACAACATTGGAGTTGTGTTGTTTTCTTCTTAAAATGTAGCAAGGACAGTTTATTAGGTACACCCCGTTAGGAGCGCTCCATTTTCCCTCCTACAGACAGTGAATTACGTGGCCGTGGCTTGCTATATAAAGCAGGCAGACAGGCATCCAGCTACTGTTCGATTGAACTTTAGAATGGGCAAAATAAGTGATCTAAGCGACTTTGAGCGTGCTATAATCGTTGGTGCCATGCGCGCCGGATCCATTATCTCAGAAACGGCCACCCTCCTGGGCTTTTCACGCACGACAGTGTCTAGGGTTTACCGAGAATGGTGCGACAAACAAAAAACATCAAATCAGTGGCAGCCTGTAGGCAAAAACACATTCTTGATGAGAGAGGTCGAAGGAGAACGGCAAGAATGGTGCAAGCTAATAGGCGGGCCACAAACAGGCAAATAACGGCGCAGTACAACAGTGGTGTGCAGAACCACATCTTTGAATGCACAACTCATCGATCCTTGTCACGGATGTGCTATCGCAGCAGACAACCACATCGGTTTCCACTCCTATCAGCTAAAAACAAGAAGAAGCGGCTCCAGTGGGCACACGGTCACCGACACTGGACAATTGAGTGGAAAAACATTGGCTGTAACATGACAGCGAGTTCAGTTGACTGCATAGACCACTCCAAGTTCCCAGACCTCAACCCAATAGAGCATCTCCCAGTAATAGATGGGTGTACCCAATAAACTGGCCGGTAAGTGTATACAAAACATTAAGAACACCTGCTCTTTCCATGACAGACTGACCAGGTGAAAGCTATGATCCCTTATTGATGTCACTTGTTAAATCTACTTCAAATCAGTGTAGATGAAGGAAAAGAGACAGGTTAAAGAAGGATTTTTAAGCCTCGAGACAACAGACATGGATTGTGTATGTGTACCATTCACAGGGTGAATGGGCAATACAAACCATTGAAGTGCCTTTTAATGGGGTATGGTCGTAGGTGCCAGGTTCACTGGTGTGTGTCAAGAACTGCAACGCTGCTGGGTTTTTCACACTCAACAGCTTCCTGTGTGTATCAAGAATGGTCCACCACCTAAAGGACATCCAGCCAACTTGACACAACTGTGGGAAGTATTGGAGTCAACATGGGAACAATCCTCCTCAGTGAATTTCATAAAAATTGTGAAACATAGACTTTTATCCTTTTTTTTATATATATATATATTATATATATATATATATATTCACATCCCCATACACTATTTTGAAATGTCTGCAGTGACATCAACAGCACTCTGTAGGGTAGCACCATGGTGTAGCCGGAAGACAGCTAGCTTCCGTCCTCCTCTGGGTACATTGACTTCATTACAAAACCTAGAAGGCTCTTGGTTCTCACCCCCTTCCATTGACTTACAAAGTAATTATTACAACTTCTGGAGGATGTCCTCCATCCTATCAGAGCTCTTGCAGCATGAACTGACATGCTGTCCACCCAATCAAAGGTTCAGAGAATTAAATCTAGTACTGAAAGCGTAACTTTTTTGAACAAATAAATTTCTTCCAAAATTAAGGACAAGCGAGACCGAGGGAGAGAGAGTGAGCTAGCCATATTTGGTTGTATTTCTATTTTTTACTTTCACTTAGCTAACTGAATGCAGCTAGCTAGTTTAGCCTACTCAAACATCTGGCTCAAGACAAAGATGGATGCTATGTTAGCTAACTGACTATGGCTGAAACTGAAACTCTTCCAAGTCACGGTAAGCTTTTGGTTTTAATAATTTATTACCATCGGTGGCCCGCCGGTGTAACTGCTAAACTGCTTGCTGACAGTACACTGTATTGCATGATTGTAGCAGGTTTACTAACATGTTAGTTCTAGTAGCTATGTTGACAATGAGGTGACACCATAGGCTGTGCGTAGCAGTTATGATATGAAGGTTTGTCTTCGAAAGGTTTTTCCACCTGGTCACAGACAGTGGATGTGTTATACACTGAAGTCTACAAGTGAAGGGAAAAGGTGAGAGGAGGAGAGTGTAGATAGTTGCGAGAAGGAATTATATATGCAAGAAGCAAAGTTATCATGCTGTTTTTATATTGCTGCCATGAAAGTGAACTGTGTTTGCGTGTGATCAGTGGTGTATTCATTCCACCGATTCTGTTGATAAAAAAAAAGAAATACGGAACGGGGATAAACATACTTGAATGTCTAATAGAAACTCTCATTTGCAACAGTTGGACTAATGATTACACCCTAGATCAGCTAGATGCAGGATGGTATTGAACGTGTCAGTCTGTCACCTTAATTACTCAAAATTCTCTCGACCTGCGCACCTACGTTGTAAACTTTCATTCATAGGGTTATAGTAACCTCATGATGGGCACAAGAAAACGTGAGTATCATGTAGTAGCCTAAACCGATCAAGGTTACATTGATCTGGGTGAATGGAATATGAATGACAGTCATCCAATAAATAAGGCAATACTCATAAATGTTTTTAAAGCACCGCCCGCCACTGGCCAGCATCCCTGTGGAACGCTTTCGACACCTTGTAGAGTCCATGCCCCAACGAACTGAGGCTGTTCTGAGGGCAAAAGAGGGGATGCAACTCAATATTAGGATGGTGTTCCTAATGTTTGGTATATTCAGTGTATATCAACACTGTAAATCAGCTTTAAGTTTACTGTATTTTTATTATTTATGCTGACTGTGTCTGTATATTGTCTATTGCTGGCATCACCTATTCACTAAGTCAAATTCCAGGATGTGCAAATGTACTTGGCAAATAAAGTCATTCTGATTCTTGTAAAGCTAAATAGTCACCAGAATGCTTATATAACTGGAGCACAGTGGCCCTTTATAACATTGACATTATAAGCTAGCTTTACTCAGCAGATTAAATGGAATTTACTGAATGTTGCAATGAGTTTTGTTATAAAACAAAAAAAAACAGATTTTCCCATACTCGCTCAAAATCAGGGACCAAAATAGAGAATAGTGGATTGTCATGCTCGCCTCAAAATCACTGCTTACCACAGCACTGATCCAGCAATGTGCGCAATAGCCCTAATGTTCTTACGACATCAGAAAATAAATCCAGAATTCCATTAATCCACGAAGCCCGGTTTACATGAAGTGATCCTGCAGCAGGACCATTACCTCAGCAGCACGGCCCTTAAGACCACCCCAACAGGGCCAGGCTCAGCAGCATGGTTTCTGCTGAACATTTAACCAGCAAGCTGCAGCAATCACAGTAAGCTAACTGTCCAGTTTACTAAGGTGTCAGTCAAAACATGTATCTTTGTATCTGATAGCCTGTTAGCCTGTTTCCCCATTTCCTACAGGTCAAGCAGCATTGGTAAATGGGTGTTATTGTGAAGAAACAATAATGTGGTGAGACAATGTAGAAAACAACCCATGATAGTGTTATTGTAATATCAAAAAAGCTAAATATTTGACCACAAGCCAAAAGGAATCTGTATTTCTGTCAGAAGAGCCAAACACTGGCTTACTGTTCTCAGACAATTTGCTTGTTCATTGCATGTTTGGTTTAAAATGCTTTCCAGCCAATCACCTTACATAACAGCCTGTTCTCAACAATTGCTACTGAAAATCTGCTCCAAACAGCATGTCTTTTTTGTTTTAGCTCTTCTCATATGAATTCTCATAGCTTTTATTTGTTGAGCCTAGCAACGAATGACCCTGACTGATTCACTACAACAGACCATCTGTTAAGAATTCAGTGAAATCATGTAATTTGTGGCATTGAGTCACCCCTTTTCACTTAGACATGTATTTCTTTAATTGAATCACCATCATAGGCAAATCATACAGTCTCTCATGTATTAAAGCTTTAATAATTATGTTGCATGGGAACTCACTCTCTTCTCTGTCCTTGGCAGCACCTAGTAAGACCACCCCATCCCACTTAACATTGCTACATTGTTGCAGTGTCAATACATACTCTGCATGAGTGATTCTCCTATTGTGTTCACACATCACAACAGGAAACACCAAGGCCTGAGATTTTGATGGGAAGCCATGTGACACACTTTGAGCTCTCCATCCTCTTTTTAGTGAGAGTTATCAGCCTTTTTCCTCCCCACCCCCAACAAAGAGACTCCCTAAATTCATCACGCTACACAAGCCCCTTTAAGTTAATTACTTCTAGCCAAGGACAACAACGCTGATGTGTGCTGACACAAAAACACTCTGGGTGGACAGGGCCGAGTGACTGGGCAGCCTGAGGGCACGCACTGTCTCAATCAGGGCATGTCCACAAGAGCACTAGGCCACTCAATAGGAAAGCAGAGGGGGGGGGGGCATGTTTACAAAGTGAAAAGAAAACAGTCGTACAATCTACAAAGAACCACACAAGCACTAGGGTGCTTTGCAATGGTTTGGCTGTGCTAATGGTTTAATGTATTCATATGGAAAACTTCTTGGCAGATGCATGGTACACTAGATCTAAATAATTCCTTCCTTTGACATGTTGCAGGTGCACACATACTGTAAGCACATCCGTGCATGAGGAGAGGTCTAGGTTAGGGCAAGTAGAGGCATCTCTAATAAACATGATACGGCAGTGGCTATTGAGCCCTAGGGTGCATTAACAATTCTCGTGCTTTTATACAGTGTCTCATAAAATGGAAATTAAATAGAGGAAAGAAAATATCTTGATTACAAAACGACAGACTACAGCCTTGCAGACCTACCCAGATCTCCATGGAGACTGTTGTCATGCGAGGTCCTACTAGACGTAGTGGAGTTCCCATCGTCGGGCCAGATCTGACCTGTTTTACGGACACCCACGATGGAGGCTTCGGACACCAACACCTGCTGCTTCAAACGTTTCTGAGACAAAGGGGTGGGGGGGCTGCTGCTGTCAAAGGACTGCTGGGAAATCTGAGACGGAGAGCGGCTCTTCGGTCTGTACATATGAAAGGTTGTGGGACTTGGTGACACGTGACTTGACTGGCCAGAGGAGAAGTCCTCCTCGCTGGACGTTAGGTTCTCATTGGAGCTGCAGTCTGGGGTGTAGCCGCCCCCAACATCGTCAAAACTCCCAGGTGAGTAGGAGCGCCTTGGCCAGGTGAGGTGAGAGTCCTCCTCCACACTGTGGTCCCTGATGTGGATGATCCTCCCCTTCCCCATCATCCCCCCGACATACACACTGGTGTAGGGCTGACAGTCTGCCGGTTGTCTCCCCCCATTGGAACGGATCACACTGTCCTTGAAGAAATGTGGGTTCACCTCTGCTGCATCATCATACACCCCATTGTAGCCACAGCCGCCCTCTGTGGATCTGCCTCTGAGGACAGATTTGCGGATCTCCCCCGTCGCAGTGGACAGGTTCCCGGGCAGGGAGTGCAGGGACCTCTTCCGCTCCATTTGCATGGCCTGGCAGCCCAGGTTGCTGATCTTGTCTGACACCTCCCTGTCATTGACCTTCACTAAGCCTCTCTCATGGTGGTACTCCATGTTCACGTAAAAGGGTCTCTCTGTCCCACCAACCCCCTTCCCATCTCCTGCCGTGTGAGAGTTGGCTCTCTTGATGTGCTCAAAGTTGGACCTCAGTGCTGCTACTGAGCCCATGCCTACCCTGTCCAGATCTGTGTCTGGAGGAGGCCTGTGAGGTGAGAAGCCACCACTCTGTTTGGAGAGAGACACCCCATCAACCTCTCCCTCTGGATACTGTTTACACCTCCCTGTGTCGACTGCCTCTCCTGGCTGCTCCTCCACTGAAGGCTCATCTAAGTGGGATCTCTGGGTGTCTGAAACACTGGATTGGTCTCCAATATTCATTTGGGACATCCTCTTGATGCCCCATCTCTGTCCATCATAAGCCTTCCTCTCCTTGGCCAGTAACGTCTGCAGGTAGATCATCCGAAAGCGCTCCTTGTTCACCTCCAACTCCAGCTGCCTGATAGATGCCTTGCATTTCTCAAGCTCCTGCTCAACATCCCCCAATGATTTCAGCTCCATGTTTGGGGGATTTGACTCTGGGAACTGGGCTTTCCAAGCCTCTACAAAACCCACTGGTTCAACCATTTAAAAATATATCTCAGTAAACTGAGAAGAGTAGAAACTTCTACTAAAATATCTTAGTAAACTGAGAATAGCGTAGAAACTTCCACTAAAATGTCTACTGAACGATATGATTAGTTTCCAATCAAAATCATTTCTAACGTATGACTTATAATGGCCATTAGAAGCTATTTCCACACTTCACTGACTGAATACAGTTTTCAGAAGACTCGTACACATTTTTTCTTATGGTTCTAACGTTAGTTGTCAACATGATATCAGCTCGCATAGTAGAGAATGCCATGAGGACTGAGAATGACGACCCAGTTCAGATACCTGCAACGACAAAAACATAAAGAAAGTGTCCTTATCTTCTGTAAGTAATGTCAGTAGACAATGATCCTTCATTCATCGTAAAAGCAGGAGCACTGTGCTATATCCAGAAGTTCCATCCAATGATTTAGTGAAAGTCCAATAACAATTTTACATTTCCACTGTAATTCCTGTTTTCGTGTTAATTCGTGACTCTGCATCCAATTGGAAGTTAGTTTGAATGTTCTCTCGTTAACCTTAGATTCACTACACACGATATACACTTCGCTGGATCGCACGCTACAATTACTGTGTTTTGCTCATTTTATTTAGGTTGAGTTAGTGCTGAAAAGAGAGGGAGGGACTTTGATGTGATTGAGTTTTAAAGACACAGGCACGTCGAAAAAACAAGAGATCCAAGCTGAAGAAAAAAAACTGATAATGATATGGTCTATATTATGTAAGTAATAATGTCGACTAATCTATTGCCATTTTGTAAGATTAAAAACAGAAATGTTTTATTACGGTATATATACCGTCTGAAATATCGATATTTGTCTCCATCTAATGGTACTAAATAGAAATCCAGCTACTCTGCATGTGCGCTGGTGGCAGTCTGCGCAGCTTGTCCCACTCCTCTTCAGAGAGAAAGAGGCGAAGCAAGAGTTTTTTATAGGCAAGTCAGTTAAGAACAAATTCTTATTTACAATGACGGCCTAGGAACAGCGGGTTAACTGCCTTGTTCAGGTGAGAACGACAGATTTTTGTCAGCTCGCTCTAACCACTAGTCTACCTTTTTCTCCGCACAATATCTGTTCAACAAAACAAGACCACGAAAGACATTTTTTATGGAGGCCAATGAGAGGTTGTCAATTTGATCAATAAAAACTTTAAATGCTAATTTGCTACGTGGGGCTTATTTAATCAATAGACATTTCTTAATGGTGGCATTTCGACAACTTTGATATTGGAGTTGTGCCTGCTGTCATAGAGATAGATAAAGGACTCATAATATAAACAATTTTATTATGGACATTGCCATTGAGGCCTTCCACCATTTTAAAGTAGTCAACTGGGTGGGGATTCCTATGAGTTGGGAGCAATCAGCCAATGAAGAAGAAGAAATTGACTACTTTAAAATGGAGATAGTCTTAATGGCACTGCCCATGCTGTCACAGACAGATTGCCCCTTTATTCAAATGCATATCTGCCCTCTCATTGGATATAATGGTCCCACCTGATCTCACTTCCTCCTGCCTGACTTCTGTGTGAAACTAGCGACATTAAGGTTTTATTTATTTATTTTATTTAACCTTTATTTAACTAGGCAAGTCAGTTAAGAACAAATTCTTATTTACAATGACGGCCAAACCCGGACGACACTGGGCCAATTTTGCGCCGCCCTATGGGACTCCCAATCACAGCCGGTTGTGATACAGCCTGGAATCTAACCTGAACTGTTCTGGCAGGTTGTAAGATGGTTAGGAAGGTGTCGAAGATGGAATGTGAGACAGAGACCAAGCTTGGCCAGAAGTTTGATAACCTGGCCAAAGGTAGGTTAGCCTTTTTCTTTGCTAAAGAAAAGTTACAGAATAATGCTTACTACAGATATGTGATGAAGCGTTTTTGGCTGAGAAGTGTTGAGCGTTAACCCCTTCCTCTCTCTCTCTAGGCGTGTTCAGTGACTACTACCAGAGTAGTGAGAGCCTCTCCTTCACCCTCCTTATAAGGAAGTCTCCAGTGTGGGGCAGAGCTACCTATCGGCCGTCATTGTAAATAAGAATTTGTTGACTGACTTGCCTAGTTAAATAAATGTTCAATAATTGAAAAAAATATATAATCTGCAGGCCACCCCTGCCAACACCCACCTCTTCTTCAGCCACAACAGTGTGCAGGGGTCAGAGGTCAGGGTGTGTGTGTGTGTGTGGTTTGTCCTGGACTTTCTTACGGGCCGCCCCCATGTGGTGAAGGTAGGAAACAACATCTCCATTTCACTGACCCTCAACACTGGGGCCCCACAAGGGTGCGTGCTCAGTCCCCTCCTGTACTCCCTGTTCACCCACGACTGCGTGGCCATGCACGCCTCCAACTCAATCCTCAAGTTTGCAGACGACACTACAGTGGTAGGCTTGATTACCAACAACGACGAGACAGCCTACAGGGAGGAGGTGAGGGCACTCGGAGTGCGGTGTCAGGAATACAACCTCTCACTCAACGTCAACAAAACAGATGATCGTGGACTTCAGGAAACAGCAGAGGGAGCACCCCCCTATCCACATCGAAGGGACAGCAGTGGAGAAGGTGAAAAGTTTTAAGTTCCTCGGCATACACATCACATCACAGACTTCCTGTCAAATAGTAGCTACAGCATTACAACACTACATACTCGCCTTCCCAGCCCGGTACACACAGGACGTACCGGGCTGGGAAGGCGCACTGGAGGCCTGGTGCGTGGAGCTGGCACAGGTTGCACCGGACTGGTGACACGCTCTTCAGGGCGAGTGCGGGGAGCTGGCACAGGACATACCGGGCTGGGAAGGTGCACTGGAGGCCTGGTGTGTGGAGCCGGCACAGGTTGCACCGGACTGGTGACACGCTCTTCAGGGCGAGTGCGGGGAGCCGGCACAGGACGTACCGGGAGCCGGCACAGGATGTACCGGGCTGGGAAAGCGCACTGGAGGCCTGGTGCGTGGAGCCGGCACAGGTTGCACCGGACTGGTGACACGCTCTCCCAAACGCCTGCACTGCAGCATACTCCTAGCCGATATCCTTCCTTAAACTCTTTGATCGACTCCCATACGGGCTCTGGCTCTCTCCTTGGCTCAGCCAACCGCCCCTGTGCCCCCAAAAAGATTGGGATTGCCCTTGGGCTCTTTTTGGTCAGCGTGCCCAGCGTCGTCGCTGTCCTCCTATATTCCTCGGTGACTCCCGCCAAGGAAGGGTCTCGCATCCACCTAGTATCTCCTTCAAAGTCCCTCTCCACTTCCTGGGCACGCTGCTTGGTCCTGTATTGGTGGGATATTCTGTCACGATCGTCGTTTGAATAAATGGACCAAGGCGCAGCGTGCGTAGAGTTCCACATATTTAATAAAGGTGGAACATACAAAACAACAATAAAGAAAACAACTGATCGTACCAATACGTAGCGCTCAACAGCACTAACAAAAACAATATCCCACAAATGCAGGTGGGAACAGAACAACCTAAGTATGATCCCCAATTAGAGGTAATGGAAAAACAGCTGCCTCTAATTGGGAACCATACACAAACCAACATAGAAATATAACAACTAGAAAACCCCCCTTAGTCACATCCTGACCTAAAACACCATAGAGAACCCAGAGGGCTCTCTATGACCAGGGCGTGACAACTATAATACAGGGTATAATGTAAAGTTAAAATCAAATAATGACAAGTACATCTTTAATTTTTTAATTCAGGTTTTATTAAGTCAGGTTAACTTGGTTATGTGTAACAGCATTGACAAACCCCTCTGGGACCAGAACTGACTTCAGTATTATTGAACCAATATACCCTCAACTATACAGTGACACAGCAGGAGCACTGTGCTATATCCAGAAGTTCCATCCAATGATTTAGTGAAAGTCCAATAACAATTTTACATTTCCACTGTAATTCCTGTTTTCGTGTTAATTTGTTAATCTGCATCCAATTGGAAGTTAGTTTGAATGTTCTCTCGTTAACCTTAGATTCACTACACACGATATACACTTCGCTGGATCGCACGCTACAATTACTGTGTTTTGCTCATTTTATTTAGGTTGAGTTAGTGCTGAAAAGAGAGGGAGGGACTTTGATGTGATTGAGTTTTAAAGACACAGGCACGTCGAGAAAACAAGAGATCCAAGCTGAAGAAAAAAAACTGATAATGATATGGTCTATATTATGTAAGTAATAATGTCGACTAATCTATTGCCATTTTGTAAGATTAAAAACAGAAATGTTTTATTACGGTATATATACCGTCTGAAATATCGATATTTGTCTCCATCTAATGGTACTAAATAGAAATCCAGCTACTCTGCATGTGCGCTGGTGGCAGTCTGCGCAGCTTGTCCCACTCCTCTTCAGAGAGAAAGAGGCGAAGCAAGAGTTTTTTATAGGCAAGTCAGTTAAGAACAAATTCTTATTTACAATGACGGCCTAGGAACAGCGGGTTAACTGCCTTGTTCAGGTGAGAACGACAGATTTTTGTCAGCTCGCTCTAACCACTAGTCTACCTTTTTCTCCGCACAATATCTGTTCAACAAAAACAAGACCACGAAAGACATTTTTTATGGAGGCCAATGAGAGGTTGTCAATTTGATCAATAAAAACTTTAAATGCTAATTTGCTACGTGGGGCTTATTTAATCAATAGACATTTCGTAATGGTGGCATTTCGACAACTTTGATATTGGAGTTGTGCCTGCTGTCATAGAGATAGATAAAGGACTCATAATATAAACAATTTTATTATGGACATTGCCATTGAGGCCTTCCACCATTTTAAAGTAGTCAACTGGGTGGGGATTCCTATGAGTTGGGAGCAATCAGCCAATGAAGAAGAAGAAATTGACTACTTTAAAATGGAGATAGTCTTAATGGCACTGCCCATGCTGTCACAGACAGATTGCCCCTTTATTCAAATGCATATCTGCCCTCTCATTGGATATAATGGTCCCACCTGATCTCACTTCCTCCTGCCTGACTTCTGTGTGAAACTAGCGACATTAAGGTTTTATTTATTTATTTTATTTAACCTTTATTTAACTAGGCAAGTCAGTTGTCAATGCAGTTGTCAATGCCGTCATTGTCAATGCTATTATGCCAACAGTATTGGAACAATATGATAGTGTCTGTAGTGGAACTATTATTTCCAATGTTCAAATCCAGAAATATAAAAGGGCTCTTCTACTGAAAATTACTAGCAAAGCATCATGGTCAATATAGTCATTTTCATCCTGCCGAAGAGAGCCAACCTTATTGTCTATGGCACAGGCCCCTAGTGTCTTAGAAAGCCAAAATCAAATCCAAATAAAATGTTTTTGGTCATGTACAACTCAATATTAGGAAGGTGTTACTAATGTTTGGTATACTCAGTGAACTGTATATGTACAGTATATGACGGTGTGTATAGACAGTATGGAGCGTATATGAATAGAAAAGGTGTGTACAGCAGTAGTTATATACTAGAACACAGTATATACATTATATCACAAAAGTGAGTACACCCCTCACATTTTTGTAAATATTTGAGTATATCTTTTCATGTGACAACACTGAAGAAATGACACTTTGCTACAATGTAAAGTAGTGAGTGTACAGCTTGTATAACAGTGTAAATTTGCTGTCCCCTCAAAATAACTCACACAGCCATTAATGTATAAACCGCTGGCAACAAAAGTGAGTACACCCCTAAGTGAAAATGTCCAAATTGGGCCCAAAGTGTCAATATTTTGTGTGGCCACCATCATTTTCCAGGACTGCCTTAACCCTCTTGGGCATGGAGTTCACCAGAGCTTCACAGGTTGCCACTGGAGTCCTCTTCCACTCCGCCATGACAACATCACGGAGCTGGTGGATGTTAGAGACCTTGCACTCCTCTAGCTTCCGTTTGAGGATGCCCCCCAGATGCTCAATAGGGTTTAGGTCTGGAGACATGCTTGGCCAGTCCATCACCTTTACCCTCAGCTTCTTTAGCAAGGCAGTGGTCGTCTCGGAGGTGTGTTTGGGGTCGTTATGTTGGAATACTGCCCTGCGGCCCAGTCTCCGAAAGGAGGGGATCATGTTCTGCTTCAGTATGTCACAGTACATGTTGGCATTCATGGTTCCCTCAATGAACTGTAGCTCCCCAGTGCCGGCAGCACTCATGCAGCCCCAGACCATGACACTCCCACCACCATGCTTGACTGTAGGCAAGACACACTTGTCTTTGTACTCCTTACCTGGTTGCCGCCACACACGCTTGACACCATCTGAACCAAATAAGTTTATCTTGGTCTCATCAGACCACAGGACATGGTTCCAGTAATCCATGTCCTTAGTCTGCTTGTCTTCAGCAAACTGTTTGCGGGCTTTCTTGTGCATCATCTTTAGAAGAGGCTTCCTTCTGGGACGACAGCCATGCAGACCAATTTGATGCAGTGTACGGCGTATGGTGTGAGCACTGACAGGCTGACCTCCCACCCCTTCAACCTCTGCAGCAATGCTGGCAGCACTCATACGTCTATTTCCCAAAGACAACCTCTGCATATGACGCTGAGCACGTGCACTCAACTTCTTTGGTCGACCATGACGAGGCCTGTTCTGAGTGGAACCTGTCCAGTTAAACCGCTGTATGGTCTTGGCCACCGTGCTGCAGCTCAGTTTCAGGGTCTTGGCAATCTTCTTATAGCCCAGGCCATCTTTATGTAGAGCAACAATTCTTTTTTTCAGATCCTCAGAGAGTTCTTTGCCATGAGGTGCCATGTTGAACTTCCAGTGACCGTCAGTATGAGGAAGTGTGAGAGCGATGACACCAAATTTAACACACCTGCTCCCCATTCACACCTGAGACCTTGTAACACTAACGAGTCACATGACACCGGGAAGGGAAAATGGCAAATTGGGCCCAATTTGGACATTTTCACTTAGGGGTGTACTCACTTTTGTTGCCAGCGGTTTAGACATTAATGGCTGTGTGTTGAGTTATTTTGAGGGGACAGCAAATTTACACTGTTATACAAGCTGTACACTCACTACTTTACATTGTAGCAAAGTGTCATTTCTTCAGTGTTGTCACATGAAAAGATATACTCAAATATTTACAAAAATGTGAGGGGTGTACTCACTTTTGTGATATACTGTACATATGAAGTGGGTAAAACAATGTGTAAACATTATTAAAGTGACCAGTGTTCAATGACAATGTACATAGGGCAGCAGTCTCTAAAGTGCAGGGTTGAGTACAGGGTGGAAGCTGGCTAGTAACAGTGACTAAAGTTCAGGGCAGGGTACTGTGCGGGGGCTGGCTAGTGGTGACTATTTAACAGTTTGATGGCCTGGAGATGGAAGCTGTTCTTTAGTTTCTCGGTCCCCAGCTTTGATGCACCTGCACAGTCTCTGCCGTCTAGATGATGACACGGACCTACCAGACGAGCTAAATTACTTCTATGCTCGCTTCGAGGCAAGTAACACTGAAACATGCATGAGAGCACCAGCTGTTCCGGATGACTGTGTGATCATGCACTCACGTCTGTAGCCATGAAGTGCTTTGAAAGGCTGGTCATGGCTCACATCAACACCATTATCCCAGAAACCCTAGACCCACTCCAATTTGCATACCGCCCCAACAGATCCACAGATGATGCAATCTCTATTGCACTCAACACTGCCCTTTCCCACCTGGACAAAAGGAACACCTATGTGAGAATGCTATTCATTGACTACATCTCAGCGTTCAACACCATAGTGCCCTCAAAGCTCATAACTAAGCCAAGGACCCTGGGACTAAACACCTCCCTCTGCAACTGGATCCTGGACTTTGACGGGATGCACCCAGGAGGTAAGGGTAGGGAACAACACATCCGCCACGCTGATCCTCAACACGGGGGCCCCTCGGGGGTGCGTACTCAGTCCCCTCCTGTATTCCCTGTTCACTCATGACTGCATAGCCAGGCACAACTCCAACACCATCATCAAGTTTGCCAAGGACACAACAGTGGTAGGCCTGATCACAGACAACGATGAGACAGCCTATAGGAAGGAGGTCAAAGACCTGGCCGTGTGGTGCCAGGACAACAACCTCTCCCTCAACGTGATCAAGACAAGGAGATGATTGTGGACTACAGGAAAAGGAGGACCGAGCACGCCCCCATTCTCATTGACGGGGCTGTAGTGGTACAGGTTGAGAGCTCCAAGTTCCTTGCTGTCCACATCACCAACAAACTATCATGGTCCAAACCCACTAAGACAGTCATGAAGAGGGCACGACAAAGCCTATTCCCCCTCAGGAGACTGAAATGATTTGGCATGGGTCTTCAGATCCTCAAAAGGTTCTGTAACTGCACCATCAAGAGCATCCTGACTGGTTGCATCACTGCCTGGTATGGCAACTGCTCGGCCTCCGACCGCAAGGCACTACAGAGGGTAGTACATCACTGGGGCCAAGCTTCCTGCCATCCAGGACCTCTATACCAGGCGCTGTCAGAGGAAGGCTCTAAAAATTGTCAAAGACTCCAGCCACCCTAGCCATAGACAGTATCTCTGCTACCGCACGGCAAGCGGTACCGGAGCACCAAGTCTAGGTCCAAAAGGCTTCTTAACAGCTTCTACCCCCAAGCCATAAGACTCCTGAAAACCTAATCAAAAGGCTACCCGGACTATTTGCATATGCATAGTCACTTTACCTCAACCTACATGTATATACAGTTGAAGTCTGAAGTTTACATACACTTAGGTTGGAGTCATTAAAACTCGTTTTTCAACCGTTTTTAGACTACAACTATACATAATACCTCAACTAATCGGTGCACCTGCACATTGACTCTGTACCGTACCCCCTGTATATAGTCTCGCTATTGTTATTTTACTGCTGCTCTTTAATTACTTGTTCCATTTATGTCTTATTCTTAACCGTATTTTTTTAAACTGCATTGTTGGTTAGGGGCTCGTAAGTAAGAATTTCACTGTAAAGTCTACACCTGTTGTATTCGGCGCATGTGACTAATACAATTTGATTTGATACACTGGGTGCTGTAGATGTCCTGGAGGGCAGGCAGTGTGACCCCAGTGATGCGTTGGGCTGACCGCACCACCCTCTGGATTGCGGATGGTACATTTGCCAGGCGGTGATACAGCCCGACAGGATGCTCTCAATGTTGCATCTGTATAAATTCGTGAGGGTCTTATGGGCCAAGCCGAAATTGTGATTGCCAGAATGGCCTCACCAAAAAAAATGTAAGGCCGTTTTGGGCTCTAAAATTAGTATATAATATCAAGTTCGCTCCCCATGTTGAATGATTTTAAAGTTCGCTACAAATCGAGATATTTAATTAAATAGTGATCCACTCTCACTACTACATTTGTCACACAGGACCACGTGCTGACACAGACCAATCATGGGCCGACAGGCTACGAGGAAGCTCATGCCTTCATGCAGGCTCTTTGCAGGTGCACGTAAATTGACTCTCTCAGGCAGGATGAAAACAACTACATCATGATCCTTTGCTAGTTCGGCCACTTTCACCATTATCCTTAGCATTTTTTTGGTACCATGCAGGCCCATTCAAATGCAAATACTTCCAGCTTCATGCGCCATCGGGAGTTTTCCTTAACAATACCTGGATGATGTCGGCGCTACAGTATCTCATGGTGGACTAACTGGGAACTGCGAGGTAAATTCACGATGTCAGTGATCTTCAGGTCGGAAAATCAGAACTCTAGAAAGAGGCCTGAGTTCCCGAGTTGGAATTCCGAGTTGGATGACCTGCACTCACTGAAGTCGGAAGTCCGAGATTTCCAAGTTCCCAATTGTTTTGAACTCGGCAACTATCTACTTATTTTAATGTCTAGAAAGATTTGTATAACTAAACCAAGATAGACCATAGCCTGTCCTTTCAAATCGGAACAAATGAGTCATAGTAGGCAGAACAAGCAAGATCCTATTGGCGCGTTTTGGCACACATTTGCATATTTCCGATAGGGAATGCCAACTCTGTGAAGTGCGTGTGTGCAATAACTTAATTTGCCTTTGTAAGCCTTCTAAACAATGCAATTTTGTATACATTTGGCATAGGGTAAAGTCTACAAAACAGTCCACTCTGTTCGTAACAGATTCTAGTTTTGGGAACAGAAAACTGTATTGAGAAATTCATGTTTAATCGTGCAGAATGTCGGCCAAAATCAATCTTCTCCGGCCACTGGGCTTCCTATCACTACCAAATTTGATAGTGAGTGGAAACGTTAAGCGGATGCTTCACATTTATACATCGTGTGAAATATCTGTCTCATTGTTCTATCAGTGATGTCTATGCTATTGCCGCATTTTAAGCATCTGGGAACTTGGAAATCTCCGACTTCCGAGTTAATTTCGTTCAAGACAGTTGGCCACTCTGAAAAAAACGAGCTCCTACTGGGATTATACATTTTAGAACGGTCATCCAATTTAGAATTCCAAGTCGGGAACTCAGGACTCTTTCTAGAACTCCGACTTTCCGACATGGAGCTCACTGATGTCATGCTTTCAGCTCGTCCCCCCTAGTTCCCAGTTTTCTTAAAAGCACCATTAGGCATGAGAGCACGAGCCTCCAAGCCTGAAGGCCCGCGATTGGTTTGTGTCAAATCCCAAAACATCTGTCCAAAATAAATGGATTTGGCCGTTTTGGCGATCGTAATTTACATTGGTTTTCTAGGGCAGACCAGGGCTTTTGGCCCCGCAAGGTTGCTACGCAGTAACCGACCAGCAGAGTTCCTGACTTCACGCCCAGACCGGACACTGGGGGGCCTGTGAAATACGTGTTTGTAACAGTCGATAAGTGATAATAACAGTCTATAACAGTGTAATAACTGTTTATATCAATGTACAGCACATCTACCAATGCACGGATGCGTTTCAGGAGCCTAAGTTTTGTTTCAGAATCCTCAGACCCCTGACGGGGAGCAGCATGGGGGGACAGAACTATCTAGTTGAATGGAAATTAAACCATTATTTCAGATATTATTTAATGAAGAATATTTAAATTTCAATCATTAATTCCTTTTTAACTTGTTTATATTTAACATTATTGTTTAAAACACATTTCGATGTCCCGTTATGAAAACATTTACTGATTGTAAATGTTATTTAATTTACCCACCTTGGCAGACCACTAGAACTGAACAATAAGCCTCAATCCCTCCTATGAAAAGGGGAGGGTAAGAGCAGAGAAATTGAACGCATCTTGCAACAGGCAGAATACACTATAATTTCTGATATTGTGGTCAAGTAAAAGGAGGACTTTAATTTTGAAGCTATTTCCATTGTTAGAGCAGTCACTCGACTATCTTGTCAAACAATCTTTGCCCTCTTGAACAAGCCGAAATACTTCCTGTTAGCAACCAGCTCGGGTACGTTTGTGTCTGGTTACCAAAACGGATACGAATGGTCTTGCTTTGCTGACTGTGAACGTTGTCATGGTGTTTAAAACGAGTATTCCTCGAAATAAACAAGGGGACAAGCCAGCTGGCCACTTTTTGCATACGAACTGGCTTGTTAGCGTGCAGCTAGCCATGCTTCAAGCTATCCATCTAACGTTTTATAACGGTATCCAGCTAAATAGCTAACTTTACAGTACGTAGCAAGATGACGTAATGCTAGTTTTGATTCTGTCTTTTTGCTAATCCTCTTGACTAGCTAACGTTAGCTGACATTCTTTACCTCGCTTTAACGTTAGCTGACCAGTTGATTTTAAGATGAGCAAGCAACTTACATTTATTGTTGAGCACCTGAATAAAGACCCCTTCAAGGAAAACGTTCACCTGATCACTTTCGACTCACTGGAGCCAATGCAACTGCTGGAGATTCTCAACGATGTTCTGGCAGAAATTGACACTAAGGTAAGATAATGTAAACAATGGCAATGTAAACAACAACCTCATACTTTTGATCATGAGTTGTCCCAGTTGATATTGTCTCAAATGTAATGTTGATGATGACACCTACCCCATTTGGAGTCCCACTACTATTGTGTTTCCAATTATCAGTCAGTCACCTAAAGTGTGTGTAAAATGTGTGAATGAATTGTAAATCATATTATATTCATTTCAGTAAGCTATTGATATCCGTGAAGAAATGCCTGACCAAACAGCAAAGAGAATGTTCACTTTGCTAGGGATGTTGAAATACAAACCACCTTGGAATATGTCTGATCCGTAAGTATTCTTGACTGACAACTTACGAAATCAAGCAGATTTTAGCAGTAAAACCAATGACATTGAGTAGAACACAGAGTGTTTGCTTCTCACTGTCCTCTTTCTTCACACAGGAGCAGTTTCAGACAGGACCTGGTGACCGGTAGTAAGCCTGTGATTCACTCTATCCTTCACTGGCTGCTGCAGAGAATCACAGAGCTGAAGAAGAGAGCTTACCTGGCTCGCTTCCTGGTTAAGCTGGAGGTGCCTGCAGAGTTCCCACAGGGTGGTGTCATCACCGACACCGATCACCAGGTTTGTTTAACATTGACTTCAAGGTGCAAGCATAACATAGGATAATAACTCCTCCTCTCACTAGACTAGAGAGATCACACTATGATGCCATTATTAAAACCTTAATTTTATTATTTTTAAGTTCACTGTGGGTCAGAAATATGTGATGGAATGCATAACTAAGACATGATTAATCATTGCATAGTGTTTGATCTGTTGTTTTTGTAGTATGAAGAACTAATGTAAGGATTCAAGAGCTACCATAAGGAGTGTGAGCAACTGAAGAGCTCTGGCTCTTCCACTGCAGAGATCAGTGGAAAAGTGTGACACCTTTTCAATAGGTGTCACATGGAATACGCTTAAGACAGTGCTAAAACACAATATTTTCGCCAACCTCAGGACATTGGTGCTATGGAAGAGGAGAAGGACCAGCTGATCAAGCGAGTGGAGCGGCTGAAGAAGAGGGTAAGGCAGACAGTCTGTTTGAGGAAGCCCAACCTGTCATAATGCCTGAAACTCAAAGGGACTCACAGAGGAATGAAAACATGACCTCTTATACAGGCCAACGGATTCCTTTTGGTAATGAGACTAGACAGGCATCTGAGAGACTCACGGCTTCACCCTTTTCCAGGGCAGAAGAGTAATAGAGTGCTATTTTAGCAGATCATAATTTAAGGCTATGCCAGAAGGGGAAACTGAGATCAATGGTAGTGGCTCCCGGCTGTCGTGTGAGGTGAAACTCAATCTCAAATGCCGAAACGGTATCACAGTTTCTTCTGTGTCCACCAGGTGGAGTCAGTGTTCAATCACCAGCGTATGCTGGAACTGGCCAGACAACTACATGTGGAAAAGGAGAGAGAAGTCTCTGGCTCAGCAGAAGAACCAAGTAATGATATGGCATGTCCAACTTTCCAATTTACAGGCTTTGTAACCCATATTATCAACTTTGCTGCATACAGAGTACACAAACTCAGCAAAAAAAGAAACGTCCTCTCACTGTCAACTGCGTTTTTTTTCAGAAAACTTAACCAGTGTAAATATTTGTATGAACATAACAACATTCAACAACTGAGACAAACTGAACAAGTTCCACAGAAATGTGACGAACAGAAATTTAATAATGTATCCCTGAACAAAGGGGGGGTCAAAATCAAAAGTAACAGTCAGTATCTGGTGTGGCCACCAGCTGCATTAAGTACTGCAGTGCATCTCCTCCTCATGGACTGCACCAGATTTGCCAGTTCTTGCTGTGAGATGTTACCCCACTCTTCCACCAAGGCACCTGCAAGTTCCCAGACATTTCTGGGGGGAATGGACCTAGCCCTCACCCTCCGATCCAACAGGTCCCAGACGTGCTCAATGGGATTGAGATCCGGGCTCTTCGCTGGCCATGGCAGAACACTGATATTCGTGTCTTGCAGGAAATCACGCACAGAACAAGCAGTATGGCTGGTGGCATTGTCATGCTGGAGGGTCATGTCAGGATCAGCCTGTAGGAAGGGTACCACATGAGGGAGGAGGATGTCTTCCCTGTAACGCACAGCGTTGAGGTTGCCTACAATGACAGCAAGCTCAGTCCGATGATGCTGTGACACACCGCCCCAGACCATGACGGACTCTCCACCTCCAAATCGATCCCGCTCCAGAGTACAGGCCACGGTGTAACGCTCATTCCAGGGGTGATGGTCGCGAATCCGACCATCACCCCTGGTGAGACAAAACGGCGACTTGTCAGTTTAGAGCACTTTTTGCCAGTCCTGTCTGGTCCAGCGACGGTGGGTTTGTGCCCATAGACGACGACGTTGCCGGTGATATCTGGTTAGGACCTGCCTTACATCAGGCCTACAAGCCCTCAGTCCAGCCTCTCTCAGCCTATTGCGGACAGTCTGAGCACTGATGGAGGGATTGGGCGTTCCTGGTGTAACTCGGGCAGTTGTTGTTGCCATCCTGTACCTGTCCCGCAGGTGTGATGTTCGGATGTATGGATCCTGTGCAGGTGTTGTTACTTGTGGTCTGCCACTGCGTGGACGATCAGCTGTCCGTCCTGTCTCCCTGTAGCGCTGTCTTAGGCGTCTCACAGTACGGACAATGCAATTTATTGCCCTGGCCACATCTGCAGTCCTCATGCCTCCTTGCAGCATGCCTAAGGCACATTCACGCAGATGAGCAGGGACCCTGGGCATCTTTCTTTTGGTGTTTTTTCAGAGTCAGTAGAAAGACCTCTTTAGTGTCCTAATTTTTCACAACTGTGACCTTAATTGCCTACCGTCTATAAGCTGTTAGTGTCTTAATGACCGTTCCACAGGTGCATGTTCATTAATTGTTTATGGTTCATTGAACAAGCATGGGAAACAGTGTTTAAACCCTTTACAATGAAGATCTGTGAAGTTATTTGTATTTTTACAAATTTTTGAAAGACAGGGTCCTGATAAAGGGACGTTTCTTTTTTTGCTGAGTTTATGTGATAAAGACAAATAGGTAAAAGTTTACATATTATCAAAGATTGTTGTCAATTACATATTCCAAATTCACCTATAAGTAGATTTATAAGCATGATGTTGGTTTATTTTTAAATGCTGATAAGGTGTGTTGTCATTTTGATATGTCCAGCTTTTCCAGGCAAAGCAGAAACTGCAGAGATCTCAGCAGCAGCTGAAGGACCTGCTGCAGGCAGCAGCAGATTCCAAGCCAGAGAGTGAGTAGGCGTGTTCTGCATCACCCTCCACACCACAGCTGGTTGAAAGGTCAAGGACACAGCAGATTAGACTGAATCTCTGTTAATTGATTCACATCTATTAAGGCTCTGTAATCATCTAGTGTTGACCTCTTTACAATCGCACAGGAGATTTACACATTTATAGTTTCCAAAATGACCAAAGTAAAGAAAGACAGACATGAGAGCTTTTGTGAGTGGCACACCAACAAAGCATGACAATCCAATGACTCAAAATACCACATATCAAATTATGTGACCCTCTTGTAAAGGTTTTCAGTCACATGTAGGCCTACTGTGCATCAGTTAAACAGCAGCATGGAAGAACACTATCTACAGTGCTTTTTGAAAATATTCAGACCCCTTCCCCTTCTCCACATTTTGTTACGTTACAGCCTTATTCTGAAATGGATGAAAATATTTTTTTCCCCCTCATCAATCTACACACAATACCCCATAATGACAAAGTGAAAACAGGTTTTGGGAATTTTTGCAAATGTATATAAACAAATAGCTTATTTACATAAATATTCAGACCCTCTGCTATGAGACTCGATATTGAGCTCAGGTGCATCTTGTTTCCATTGATCATCCTTGAGATGTTTCTACAACTTGATTGGAGTCCACCTGTGGTAAATTGAATTGATTGGACATGATTTGGAAAGGCACACACCTGTCTATGTAAGGTCCCACAGTTGACAGTGCATGTCAGAGCAAAAACCAAGCCCTGAGGTCAAAGGATTTGTCCGTAGAGCTCAGAGATAGGATTGTGTCGAGGCACTGATCTGGGGAAGCAAATTAACAAATGTCTGAGGCATGGAAAGTCCCCAAGAACACATTGGCCTCTCATTCTTAAATGGAAGACATTTGGAACCACCAAGACAATTCCTAGAGGTGGCCGTCCGGGCCAAAGTGAGCAATCGGGGGAGATTGACTTTCAATGCCTCAGACATTTGTTAATACACTTTCCCAGGTCAGTGCCTCGACACAATCCTGTCTCTGAGCTCTACGGACAATTCCTTTGACCTCATGGCTTGGTTTTTGCTCTGACATGCACTGTCAACTGGGAGGTGACCAAGAACCCGGTGGTCACTCTGACAGAGCTTCAGAGTTCCTCTATGGAGATGGGAGAAACTTCCAGAAGGACAACAACCTCTGCAGCACTCCACCAATTAGGCATTTATGGTAGAGTGGCCAGATGGAAGCCACTCCTCAGTAAAAGGCACATAACAGCCCACTTGGAGTTTGCCAAAAGGCACCTAAAGACTCTCAGACCATGAGAAACAAGATTTTCTGGTCTGATGAAACCAAGATTGAACTCTTTGGCCTGAATGCCAAGCGTCACATCTGGAGGAAACGTGGCACCATCCCTACGGTGAAGCATGGTGGTGGCAGCATCATGCTGTGGGGATGTTTCTCAGCGGCAGGGACTGGGAGACTAGTCAGGATCGAGGGAAAGATGAATGTAGCAAAGTACAGACAGATCCTTGATGAAAACCTGCTCCAGAGCGCTCAGGACCTCAGACTGGGGCGAAGGTTCACCTTCCAACAGAACAATGACCCTAAGCACATAGCCAAGACAACGTAGGAGTGGATTCGGGTCAACTCTCTGAATGTCCTTGAGTGGCCCTGCCAGAGCCTGAACTTGAATCCGATCGAACATCTCTGGAGAGACCTGAAAATAGCTGTGCAGCGACGCTCCCCATCCAACCTGACAAAGCTTGAGGATCTGCAGAGAAGAAAAGGAGAAACTCCCCAAATACAGGTGTGAAGCTTGTAGCGTCATACACAAGAAGACTCAAGTCTGTAATCGCTGCCGAAGGTGCTTCAACAAAGTACTGAATAAATGGTCTGAATACTTATATAAATGTACTATTTCTGTTATTTATAATTTAGCAAAAATTTCAATAAAACTGTTTTTGCTTTGTCATTATGGGGTACTGTGTGTAGATTGATGAGGGAAAAAAACGATTGAATCAATTTTAGAATAAGGCTGTAACGTAACAATGTGGAAAAAGTCAAGGGGTTTGAATGCTTTCCGAATGCACTGTATGTTGAGGTTATGCTCTTGAGTTGATTAATTAAAACAATGTTTTGCATACACTCTTGATCTTGTTTAATGTTAATTATTGTGATGAGCAGGTGTGCTCAACTCAAATCCAGGATGTGCATATTACCCTCCTTTTCTTCTATGAGCAGGTGTGCCACGTTGTGTTTCAAATACATTCAGAATGATGTAGCCTGATCGAATGTCTCTGTTACTGTCTCTGTTACTGTCTCCGGCTTAATTTTTTATTTCTTTATTTTTTTTCACCTTTATTTAACCAGGTAGGCAAGTTGAGAACAAGTTCTCATTTACAACTGCGACCTGGCCAAGATAAAGCAAAGCAGTTCGACACATACAACAACACAGAGTTACACATGGAGTGAAACAAACATACAGTCAATAATACAGTAGGAAAAAAACAAATCTATATACAATGTGTGCAAATGAGGTAGGATAAGGAACATAAGGCAATAAATAGGCCATGGTGGCAAAGTAACTACAGTATAGCAATTTAACACTGGAATGGTAAATGTGCAGTAGATGAATGTGCAAAGTAAAAATACTGGGGTGCAAAGGAGCAAGATAACTATGACTATGGTAGGGGATGAGGTAGTTGGTTGGGCTATGTACAGGTGCAGTGATCTGTGCGCTGCTCTGACAGCTGGTGCTTGAAACTAGTGAGGGAGATAAGTGTCTCCAGTTTCAGTGATTTTTGTAGTCCGTTCCAGTCATTGGCAGCAGAGAACTGGAAGGAAAGGCGGCCAAAAGAGGAATTGGCTTTGGGGGTGGCCAGTGAGATATACCTGCTGGAGCGAGTGCTACGGGTGGGTGCTGCTATGGTTACCAGCGAGCTGAGATAAGGCGGGCTTTTCCTAGCAGGGACTTGTAGATGACCTGGAGCCAGTGGGTCTGGCGACGAGTGTGTAGCGAGGGCCAGCCGACTAGAGCATACAGGTCGCAGTGGTGGGTAGTATATGGGGCTTTGGTGACAAAGCGGATGGCACTGTGATAGACTGCATCCAGTTTGCTGAGTAGAGTGTTGGAGGCTATTTTGTAGATGACATCGCCGAAGTCGAGGATCGGCAGGATAGTCAGTTTTACTAGTGCAAGTTTGGCAGCATGAATGAAGGAGGCTTTGTTGTGAAATAGAAAGCCGATTCTAGATCTAATTTTGGATTGGAGATGTTTAATGTGAGTCTGGAAGGAGAGTTTACAGTCTAGCCAGACACCTAGGTATTTGTAGTTGTCCACGTATTCTAGGTCAGAGCCGCGCCAGGGTAGTGATGCTAGTCGGGCGGGCGGATGCAGGCAGCGAACGGTTGAAAAGCATGCATTTGGTTTTACTAGCGTTTAAGAGCAGTTGGAGGCCACGGAAGGAGTTCTGAATGGCATTGAAGCTCGTTTGGAGGTTAGTTAACACAGTGTCCAAAGAAGGGCCAGAAGTATACAGAATGGTGTCGTCTGCATAGAGGTGGATCAGAGAATCACCAGCAGCAAGAGCGACATCATTGATGTATACAGAGAAGAGAGTTGGCCCAAGAATTGAACCCTGTGGCACCCCCATAGAGACTGCCAGAGGCCCGGACAACAGGCCCTCCGATTTAACACACTGAACTCTGTCTGCAAAGTAGTTGGTGAACCAGGCGAGGCAATCATTAGAGAAACCAATGAAGAGGCTTGAAGAGGAGATCAAGTTCAACTCTTACATGGTGTCTGACAAACTGCCCAAGGAGCTGGAGAGTAAGAGGTGGATGGTGCAGTACCTGCAGAAGGTGGTGTCCAAGCCAGACATGAGCCAAGCTGAGCTTAGGGAACTAGAGGACAAGGTGAGCTATCTACCTACCTGGGTAATTAAGCTATAGAGCCTTGCCAGTTTAGTCAATTTGGTTCAAGAATGACTGACAATAGCCAAAAAGGTTGTTTCTGACAAATTAAAAGTTTGAGTCTGACTGTTCCCCACTTTGTCCAGATTCGAGAAAACAACATTGAAATAAATCAGCTGATTGAGAAAAGAATGATGCGAAATGACCCCATGGATGATAAACTGTCTCTTCAGGCAGCAGGTGATTTATTTCTCATTGTCTCCCATTCTTTAAACATACAGTACATTTATATAACATAACACCAGCAATTACATAGGACTTAGGTTATGTCCATTTCAGAATGCCATTCCCTGTCATTGATACTAAATCACACAGGTCTTTGTCAGTTATATGAATCTGTAAGTGCTGGCTGTCCGTGTGTTGTTAAGCATTTGCTGGCTCTTTGAACTTGTGAGGATGATTGATGTTGTCTGATGAAGGGAGGCGGCTTTATTTATCACCAGAAGGTTTATTCAGGTTATCATATTGATATTTGAATATTTTGTTGTCTCTTTTAGGTGATAACAGCCAAGCACGAGACCTGGAGGGAGACGAGGTAACTAACCACCTCTCACAGCTCAGTACTCTGGTCTGAACATCATCCACACCAATAGTAATCCCCTTCCTCACCATTGGAACAGGGTCGGAGCCTTTATCGATGGGGAGTGATGTATGGTCATTGTCCAGCAAAAAGACTGCTACCCCCTATATACAATCCACAGGAGGTTGGTGACACCTTAATTGGGGAGGACGGGCTCGTGGTAATGGCTGGAGCGGAATGAGTGGAATTGTATCAAACATGGTTTCTATGTGTTTGATTCCATTCGCTCTGTTTCAGCCATTATGAGCCATCCTCTCAGCAGCCCCCACTGATACCATCTGCTCTGTATTCGCACGTTACGTATCTGCTCACCACTCAAAACTGAACATCACTATCTAAACTTTATTTAGAGGATAAAGCAAAATGCATCAGAGAGGATATGTTTTCCATCTTTAGGGGTATATTGAAATAAACATTTTACTGTTTGCTTACGTCAAACTTTGTTGATAAGAGTGAAGCGCGGTAGAGTTGTGCGCTGCACTGAACGTGAGATGCTATTTCTGCTCTTATGTAAACAGAGGGGCTCACTGGCTAAAGCTACTTATCCCTTTCCCCTCTCTCTCCCACATTCCCATGCAAGGTTAAAAATAGACCACAACATGGACTACCTAGAACCAGGACAGTATTGAACAAACTGTCTGAAATGTTAACTGTTTTCAAATCTCTTCTAAATGAATTCTGCAAAACACAAACCATTGCAGTGTAAATCCTTCAACTAAATGTAAATCGTTGGCTTATATTTTACCCCAATCGAAACAAACTGACACGAGCTTTGACGCCATGTTTGGTTAGATCCCTCTGAACCACTGGCAGAGGGTGGACTCTCAAATTTGAGTTGCTTTTTTGCCTCTGCAACACAGTGCCAGGAGCCATCACGCCTGTGTCAACACAAGCTGTGCCTGGCTGTATAAGATCAAGGATAATAAAGAGAAACGACCACTCTTCACATCTCAAACTAAGCCTGTTCCTGTTTGCAAAGCAACCTTTGGCCATAAGCAGGTCTATATAGTTGGTGGTCGCTGTTGGATAAGGCACGTACTGCACCCATATGTTCATGTCTGAGTGTTTTATGAGCAGGAGTTCCACACGCAGTCTGATCATGGTGCTGAGAGCTGGACAAGCTGGCGAGGCACATAAGCTGCCTGTCTGAAATAGCAGCCACTTCCTCCCTGCTCTCCCTAATGCCCTGTTTAATGTGGGTGGTTTCATCTGCTCCCCTGGATAATAAGTGAGTGTGTTTTGATGTGAAAGGGAACTCTAAACCTACTTCTCAGTATGGTAAAACAGTAGGTGAGAACAAGAAGAGTTTCTGTGGTAAATGGAAAGGACTTACCAGTCTCTTCTGGAGTCATGGGTCATGGTGGAAATGAACACCTTATCAGAGGTATTTTCCATTCTGAGCGTGCGTGTAATCACATGTCACCTAGCAACTGTAGGAGTGTCTGTATTATGCCCCTGTGTGCCCATCCTTAGTTAGCTTGGTTTTAAACCCCCTTTTAACTAGTCCACCATGTGTCTAGTGTTCCATCATCCATTGCTTGGCTCTCTGTTCACTTACACCCCAAATTACCCCAACATAAATAACAGATCTGTTTGCTCAATCTGGAAAGGTTATTCACCCTGCCAAAATGGATTTCGCATATACTGTAGTCTACTGCTATTTATAAATATGCACAGTACGTACCATGTTTAATGATCTACTATCCCATTGTGCTGCATTTTCAAAAACTATTCTCTGTCATGATAAATAGTTCAAGCCCTTCAAAGTACTGGCTAATTTAGTAGCAGTTGTTCTGGGGACCTATTGTATGTGACGAGAGAATGCTATGCAGCATTATTCTGCCTGCTGCCTGCTAATTCCCTCTCAACCTTGTCTGCCCTTGATGTCCTGAAATAAAACATGCATGCCTCAAGTGACGTAACATTGTGATTTCTGGGGTTTTCCAGAATTAACAACGGCTATAAATGTTGACGTGCACAGGAGTCTCATCAAACCCCTACAGAGAAGGGGGTGGGGGGGTTGAGTGCCGTATCCTGTTGGCCAATGCTTGGTGTGTTTGCCAGGGGGCATGTCTGTCTTGGTAGGAATTGGAGAGGATGACCTTGCTTCAAGATGTGGTTGTCCTTGTGTATCTGTGAAGAAAGAGAACATGTCAGTCTCATTTTCAGACACACAAAAAATGCAATGTTATTGTCATTAATTTTAGCAATTCCCTTTCTCTTAGCATATTTTTTTTCATGACAGTCTCCCTCGGTTCTTCTCAGTTCAAACGTTTTGTCGGGAACCTGTGCAGCAAGGGGGCGGTGTTCAAGAAGAAGAGGCAGGAGATTAGATCTGAGTACGGGGTCCTTCAGCGAACAGAGGAGATCCTAAAACAGAGGTCAGCCAACAGCAACTGGTAATGCACCTCACCAATCCCGTTTCACAGCAGGGCAGCTATCCACCCTACCTGCTTTCCTCCATACCGCATAAGCCCCCTCATAGTGCTACACGTGCCTTTCCATCCTGCCCTTGTTCATGCAAATTGCATTAAAAGTGAAGTGACATAACCTTCCTGGAAATTACTTCACACCTCAAAACCCTCCCACCTCCTGACTTGCTAAAAGCCTGGCTGACGCAGGGAGCGCTGGGCTGCTGCTATTTGCTAAGGCTGCATCTGTTTCTTTTTATCAGTGGCTGCACCCCCCCACCACGGCTGGTTGTCTGTTGGTGCCTGAGCCCCCTCTCGCCACCTGCATTCCTGTTCCCAACTGTTACCCCTCCCACATAAAATGAACCATTCGCTGCAACAATGTTGGTTAAAGCCTACAGTATAACTCAGAACATGCTAGAAGCCCAGCCTGCCACTGTGAAATATTCATATCAGAACCAAATATTAGAATTCATGTAGTTTAATTAGGTCATTCACATTCAGTCTTTATCTGTGTTTGAACAGATTTGCAATAGAGGGCTGTGGGATACTTGGGAAGGAAATTGTGTTTATTTTCGTAGGTCACAGATTTCTCACTCATCATATACAATAGACTGCACACACACACACACTGCTACCTCAACCGCATGTAACCTTCTCTTCTTGGAGAACAAAGTGGCCTGTACTCCCAGGTGTGGAACTGAGCCGTGACTGTTTGTGTGGACACAACCCTTCACAGTGCTTAGAGCTGCGACCCCAGGATTAGGCTCCGTGCTATATCCTCCCAGACAGGGAGGGAGTAACTTAGTCACTGAGTCACAGCTATAGACTTACATTTGTCGACATGGTGCAAACTAATTATAAACAATGAGTTAGGTGAGCCATTGTATGTTATTACATGGAGGTTTACGCACCTCAAATTATTAACGTGCATTTACTGATTACACTCGTTAAAATATCCCACTGCCTTGCAGCTTGTGTGGGTGTAGATAGACTACATTGCTCAAGTGCCAGGTGTTCCTAATGAACTCTTACCAGGTCCCTACACTGACATTTGGTTTAGGATTATAAAACTGGACACAATCTCATGTTATGCTGACATATTACAAGGCACAAGGATCTCATATTTGGTGTACTAACCGATGACTGGAACCCCATATGCTCTTATTGTTGTCTGTGTAGCGATCCATGGAGGCACAGAAGCGGATCTCTGGGTACAGTGACACTCAGGAGGAACTGGAGAGGGTGTCGGCCATCAAGGGTGAACTGGACAAGATGAAGGCGCGCTCGCTGGACGACGTGTCTGAAATGGGGACTATACCAGGGGATCGGAGCCACTGCCTGAGTAGCATGTCACTTTACCACAGGGACAGATCTTTACCCACTCCAGACCACCCCCATACTCAGTCACAGGATGATGCTCATTGCCTTCAGATGCACGTCCAGATGCACAATTTGTTTTACAAGAGCTGTCCTTGTCTGACTGTGCTGTTCTCTTAGTGTCATTGTTTACTTAACATTGATTTAGTGTCTTTGAAACCTTTGAAATACCCCTTGTGCATACTTCAACTGTCCTTTGTGCTTGTATTCAGGGGAAAAGAAGAGTGGTTGGTGAGTTTCATGCCAGGTTTGATCACCAAATCAACCTGTTTTATCAATATGTCATTCCATTGCACCGAAGTCCAAATAGAACCAGTTGAAAATGATTAGACCCCAGTCCAAGATGTATTGGAAATTCTTTAATGGTTAGTCAGGGTTTGTGGTTAAAGCTGGCAGCTTTCACACTTAGAAGATAGTAGACTACCGCTCCCAATGATGGATTCAAGCATTCCTGGCTGTAGCTATAAAGTAAGACTTTCACTCAACTCCCCATCTTCCAGATTACTCATATACAATAGACCACATAACCACACACACTGCTGAACACACACACACTGGAGAACAGTGGCCTGTACTCTCAGGTGTCGAGCTGAGCCCTGCCTGTTTGCTCAACCCTTCAAAGTGCTTAGACCTGCAACATCTGTCGCTATAAAGTAGACTTTCACTCACCTCAATCTTCCAATCCCCTGGTTGGCCTTAGACAGCCATGCCTCTCCATGCACACCCTGTACGGCCCCTGCGCTTGTACAACACAGGTGACATATGATTATTAGATGTTATTATGGACATAGTCATCTTAAACTGACATTTCTGTGGATAATTATTCCCACCAAACCTCGATGTTTCCATATGGGTTGAAATATGTGTTACTTTTTTTCAGGTGAAGGAACTGAACTCGACGATAGTGGAGGAAAAAGTCTGCCCTTGCGCCGACCATGAAGGAACTGAGGCATTTGAGACAGCAGTGTCAGGTGAACGTCACACGCTGTAAAACGTTGTCTGTAGTTTCATCTTCAAATTGCGTCATTACACAGAGCTGTGTCTATAGAATTAGCCAAATGTACAACCCCAGATTATTATGCGAAACTAGAAGCTTAACAAAGCATCGCAGGAGGTCAAGATGTTTATCAAAGGAAGGGGAAAACCCTGATGCCTCCACCAGCTGCTATTTACTTTCAAGTTTTAATGTCACATGCACAAGTATGGTGAAATGCCTTTCTTGCAAGCTCCAAACCCAACAATGCAGTCATCAATATCAATGTAGCCCTAAAAATAACTTACGGTAGAACAAAAACATACGAGAAATAAGAATAAGGTTTGCAGGATCTTTGTGGAGTCCATTAACGATAGTTTACATGTAGTCTATATGTAAAGTGCACGATAGGGAAAGCCCCTCACATCCCTTGCCTAAAGCAGGGGATCATATTTATCTAATGATGAAAGGATGCGTCTGAAATATTTAAGAGTAAGCTTGAGCTAAGATTCAGTAAAACGGTGCAAATACATGGGCTTTGATCTGATAGTGATATGAAAGGGGTTGGGGAAACTAACTTTTTCATATAGTACATTTGTACTAGTAGGGGGTTATTCAGACCCCTTGACTTTTTCCACCTTTTGTTTTAACGTTACAGCCTTATTCTAAAATGTATTAAATAATTTGTTTCCCGCATCAATCTACAGACAATACCCCATAATGACAAAGTGAAAACAGTTTTAGAAATGTTTGCAAATGTATAATAAAAAAAAATAAAAAAACGTATTTACATAAGTATTCAGACCCTTCGTTATGAGACTCGAAATGGAGCTCAGGTGCATCCTGTTTCCATTGATCATCCTTCAGATGTTACTTGATTTGGAGTCCATCTGTGATAAATTAAATTGATTGGACATGATTTGGAAAGGCACAACCCTGTCTATATAAGGTTCCACAGTTGACAGTGAATGTCTGAGCAAAAACCAAGCCATGAGGTCGAAGAAATTGTCCGTAGAGCTCCGAGACAAGATTGTGTCAAGAGACCGATCTGGTAGAGTGGCCAGATGGAAGCCACTCTTTAGTAAAAGGCACATGACAGCCCACTTGGAGTTTGCCAAAAGGCACCTAAAGACTCTCAGACCATGAGAAACAAGATTCTCTGGTCTGATGAAACCAACATTGAACTCTTTGGCCTGAATGCCAAGTGTCACTTCTGGAGGAAACCTGGCACCATCCCTATGGTGAAGTGCGGTGGTGGCAGCATCATGCTGTGGGGATGTTTTTCAGAGGCAGGGACTGGGAGACTAGTCAGGATCGAGGGAAAGATGAACGGAGTAAAGTACAGAGATCCTTGATGAAAACCTGCTCCAGAGCGCTCAGGACCTCAGACTGGGGCGAAGTTTCACCTTCAAACAGGAAACGACCCTAAGCACACAGCCAAGACAACACAGGAGTGACTTCGGGACAAGTCTCTGAATGTCCTTGAGTGGCCCAGCCAGAGCCCAGACTTGAACCTGATCAAACATCTCTGGAGAGACCTGAAAATAGTGTTGCGACGCTCCCCATCCAACCTGACAGAGCTTGAGAGGATCTACAGAGAAGAATGGGAGAAACTCCCCAAATACACTTGTGCCAAGCTTGTAGCGTCATACCCAAGAAGACTCGAGGCCGTAATCGCTGCCAAAGGTACTTCAACAAAGTACTGAGTAAAGGGTCTGAATACTCGGGTAAATGTGATGTTCAAATCAAATGTTATTTGTCACATGCACCGAATACAACAGGTGTAGATCTTACAGTGAAATGCTTACTTACAAGCCCTTAACCAACAATGCAGTTTTAAGAAAAATAAGTGTTAAGTAAAAAATAAAAGCAACAAATAATTAAAGAGCAGCAGTAAAATAACAATAGCGAGGCTATATACAGGGGGGTACACGTACAGAGTCAATATGTGGGGGCACCGGTTAGATGAGGTATTTCATTTTTTTTTTTTTATACATTTGCAAACATTTCTTAACTACTTACGGAGTGGTGGGGCGCTAGTGTTGCATAGTCATCAAAAGCTCTGATTCTTGGCAATATCACAGCGTTGTCAGATTTCAAAAAGGCTGCACGGCGAAAGCACAACATTTGATTGTTTGAGGGTAGCACCTCTAATATTTATGCATTAGCATAAATCCATAACCCAACACGGGTCTCAAAATGCATCAAATCCCTTACCTTTCGAAGAACTTCGGCTGAGGGCTTCCCAAGTGTCCAACAAAGACAATCCATGCTTCTTTTGTTACAAAAATACATTTATTATATCCATAAATCTCTGTTTGGTTGGCGCGTTATGATCATAAAATCCACCGTTGAGTCGCCCATTGAACCGTGAAGAGAACGCGTTCACATTATACCTATACATTTGTCCAAGAACAATCAAACATCATTGATAATGTATCCTTAGGAACACTTTTATGTATATTTACTATAATATTTCAACCGGATTATAAACTGGACGATAGGAAAGGAAAAAACCACAGCGCGCGCTTCCTCTTCTGTTTACATCCAATGACTAGTTCGAAATTCTTCTATTACCATCCAGAGCAACCTAACATCACCAAACACTGTCTAGAGACTGTTGACATCCAGTGGAAGCAATAGGTACTGCAATCTTACTCCCATATATAGCGGTTTTCAATAAGGAGGGGTTCAAAATGAGGCAATGTGTCAAAAACACTTTTTCCAGGACAGAAATTCCTTGGGTTTTCGCCTGCTATATCAGTTCTGTTATACTCACAGACAATATTTTAACACTCTTAGAAACTTCAGAGTGTTTCCTATCCAATAGTACTAATTATGTGCATATCCTAGTTTCTGGGCCTGAGTGGCAGGCCTTTTACTTTGGGCACGCCAGACTCTCCAGAACCGACACCTCAGCTGCCGCTCCCTAAGAAGTTAAAACCTGTTTTTGCATTGCCATTATGGGGTATTGTGTGTAGATTTGATGAGGGGAAAATCTATTTCAGAATAAGGCTTTAAGGTAACAAGATGTGGAAAAAGTCAAGGGGCCAGAATACTTTCCGAATGCACTGTACATAACGTACTATAACAGTGAAATGTATTGTCATTGTACGCGGTCTTTTAAATGCTGTAGAATATGCGCATGTATGTTTATTTCTCTGTTCATGTATCTGTGAATGGGGATTTCATTCTTCACAGGGGCTAACTCAAGACTATGAGGAAAAGAAGGCCCAGTATGACAGCTGTGCTGCAGGTCTGGAGAGTAACCGATCCAAACTGGAACAGGTACAATATGAAATGCTATGTGTAGACACCTGACCTAACACCACGTATGACATTTTCTATATGTAATTTGTTCACATACACCACACAATTGGAATGTTCTCTCCAAGAGGAACAGTTCAGTTTCTTATTGCAGGAGGTGAGAGCCATGAGGGAGGCGATGACCCGGGAGGAAAACTGATACCACTACATCAACTGCATGAAAGAGGTAAGGGGCTCAGGTAGCAAACAACGCCTGTTCTGTGCTGTGACAGTCAACCAGAGCTCCTGTTCTTCTCCCCATCTCTCTCTGTTCTTCACAGATCATTGAGTTGCAAATGCAGCAAGCAGCAGATGAGATGAAGGTCTACGTGTCCGCTGATCCGCAAGAGAGGAGGAAAACCATCAGGTGAGTCTGCCAGCTGCTTAAGACTTCTATTACCGCAGTCCCATCCATAGGCTCCTATTACAACACGTGTGCATCTGCTACTGTTGCCACACACCTCCCCATACACCTCCCTCAAAGGACACACTTACAGCAATCCGTTAGTAGGTTCACCCTCATAGGTCTTTTATATACTACAGCTATGCATTTCTAAGTGTGTCCAGAACTATAGCTTTTCTTTAGAAAAATATGTAAATAAAATACTGGTTTAATAAAAATCTGTTATGGATGTTTGCTACTGTATGTTGTGTTATTCAACTAACAGGTAGTCTTTCCCTTGTGAAACTCATAATAATGGCAGCAGTGATCTTACGAAAGTGAATAGGCTCACGTGACCTCTGACCCTCCGGCTGTTTCACAGGGAGCAGTACATGAAGAACGTTGCAGAGCAGGAGTCCCTGGGCAAGGTGAGCAGAGAGGTGCTGTGTGTGCTTATAACTTATAAATGCGTGTGCTTTGTCAGGGTGCAGGCACAGTGCCGATGGCATCTGACATGGATCCCCTGCAAACATGGATCCCCTGCAAACAGGGGATCCATGTCATACTTTAGGTTCTTCAAACAGGGGCCATACTTTAGGTTCTTCCTCACCCTGATCAGAATGGGGCCAGAGAGGAGAAAGTGCATGGCAGAGGGGGCTCCGCTGCAGTCCTGCTAAACCATTTGGCCCAGTAGACGAGCTGTAATGTAGACGTGATGCTGCAGCACACCAGTATAGGTGCAGCTTGTATAACACTCAGCGGTGATACATGGAGCAGCTGTAGTGTTTCATGCTGATTTCTCTCTACACTAGTCCTCCGTGCATTAACAGTAATCTATCCCCCCCCCACACCACCACCACCGCCCCGGCACATTCATGACAAGCTACTTCTTTATTAGGGTTTCCCATTAGGCTTGATGCTAATGCACTTGGTAATATTTGGCTGGTCAAGCTTCCAGTCAATGAATACAAGGATGTCATGACCACCCTTCCATTCAGTGTTTGATACAAAACCATATGCTGACACTGAAAATGGCTGTTTAACTATGCTGGTATCATACACTGTCTTTGATGTCAAAATGAGCCTGTTGTTCTGATGTAATAATGATTCCTCTTTCCCTTTGGACAACAACAGAAGTTGCATGAGCAGCAGAAGGCGGCGAGGGAGAGCCACAGGCCCAACATGAAGCAGGTGAAGATGTGGCTCGACCTGGAGCAGTTGATGGTGTGCATGCTTGGGTGCTTCCTGAGGGCCCAGAGCCAGGCCTCCATTGGTAAGGTCATCCAGGAGGGCGGTGAGGATAGGCTGGTGCTGTGAGAACGAGGAGACTGTCAACACAGGGCCAACTCTGGAACACTAAGCTCTACCACAATGACCAGGACTTCTCACTCATCTCACTACTGTACTTCGTTCTCCAGTTATAGTTCATCAGTCTGTCTCGCTTTTTATCTATTTTAGGTGAGATGATTACTTTTCATCTCTTGATGTAATCAAAACATCTCTGCTTTCATTGCCTAAAGTTAAAAGGATTCAATTTAACCAATCTGTGTTAATCCTGGTTTAGTTGGCTAGTTATGTTCTCTGTGAATAATCCCAAAGTATGATTTAGTTCCATTTAACAGATATTTCTCCTGTGAGGAGCACCTTTCCGCTGATGATATTGTGAGAGGTGCCTGATGAATCCAGAACCGAAAGAACACATGATCCAGAAGGTGTCTGACGGATAAGAGGTTTAACTCTCTGGCTCTCTGACTTCAAACAAATCCTCAGCCTCCATATGTTTTGACACATCTTTAAGAATACAGCTCCAATCTGTATGTCTAAAGATAACCGCGTACAAAGTGTTGCACTTGGGACGCGGCTGCACTCCGCTATTTTGGGAAACAACTGCCATGACCTTGGGCCGAGTAGCTTGCCTATTTTGGAAATCAAACAGGACAGTGCAGAGTGAACTGGTCCAGCATTATCATCTTGCATATTGTACCTTGGCCAAGTCTATGCCCGTTTTAACACTTAAAATGTAACAACTACATATTTTCCATATATTATATTAACTACATAATATCCTGTTGTACTTCTCATTTGACTTTGTTAATACAAATATATTCTTAAAACAATACTTGAAGATAATCAATATTTGGTCGTAATTCTGTCTGACTACTCACAGCCATCTAAATGTGATGGATAACAGTGAATGATAAATCAAACTGACAATTTAACTGTCATCCTTAGAATATACCTCTCCTATTCACAAATCACTCATTCTGAATACCTCTGTCTATAAATGCCGACGTGAACAAGGGGACATGTCACTCGCTGTGCCCATGCCTTAGCTTTGGCTGTAGTGAAGCATAACTCAATATTCTGCTCACAGCCACAGTTAGTGCCAGATGGATCAAGAATGAATTCTAGAAGGATACTTGACTGGGAACTGATTGGCATAGAATTATAACTGAACAACAGGATTGGCCATGTGCCACTGGAGGCCTCACTAAGAAGTGTCAACAGATGACAAATCAGTCCTGTTTTAAAGAGCTGACAATAATGCCCCCTAATAAACACAGTGGGGTGTCATCTAGTGCCCTTCGCTGACATCCTTCACACCATGATAGCAGTTTGCCTGTGATTGCTTTGCATCTCTTGGTTTGACAAAGAAAATCTGCCTTTGTTTACGTCACATTCTGATTTCAGGTGAGGTGCATGCAAATATATGAGCAGACTGCCTGGGGTCCAGTCACTCTTGTTGTTGGTTATCAGGGTTGGGGAGTAACGGATTACATGTAAGGATTACAAAATACGATAACTAATCCATTGCGTTACCAGCAAAAATATTGTAATCAGATTACAGATACTTTTGAAAATCTAGATTACTTCAAGGATTGCTTTTATTCAGAAAGGAGGTTTGTAAAAGAATCTTTGACACTTCTGTTTTCTCAAACATTCAAATCAGCATTGAAAAAGGGTGCAAATTTAAGTTTGTTCCACCTGAGCGAGTCTGACCAGAAGTCGGAGACCACTATGATGACACACCAAATGGGTTTGATGGATAGCGGTAAAAGAGCAGGAATAGGCTTTTGTAGGCTACAGTCCAAGTTAACTTCCAATGGTAGGACTGCTGTCGGCTTCCAAAGAGTATCCAATTTTAATAAACGCTTGGAGGTAAGGATGACAGCAGTGGTGTAGTCTACGGTGATACGGATATCACTTATTGTTATCTACATAGCGCATTGATGTGAATCACACTGCTGCTCTCTCATTTAGCTATTTGCGCCTTACGGATTGTGATTGTTGTAGATGGCTGTTCACAAATCTAAATGTGTATTTGAACTCAATGGTTGAATTCAAGAAGTTTAAGCTGCCTATCAATCATTGTTTTTGAAGCCAGTGAAAAATGCGGATCCCAGCCTATGGAATAAAAGTGGGGCTTTTATTGCTCAATCTAATTCATGCTGATAAAAATGTTTTATCCATAGGCCTAATGGACACATGTTCAAACTCGCAGGCTTTTGAAAGACTTAAAGGGGCAATCTGTAGTTGCTACATCAATTTTCAGACATAAATACACTCTTGAAGAATATAACTTATAAATGCCTCATGAGCTTAGTTCAACTGTCACTCCATGAGAACCCAAAATATAAGCTTGTTTTTCTCCAATGTTTGTAAACATTGTAAATGTAAACAAACACTGTATAGCCTCATAACATGGATAAAACAATAATTGTTATATCATGGATGGTCAGTCCTTGCATCCATAGCTCTATCTATTAATCTGAGAGTGGTTACATTTCTCCAGGCCCATCCCTTAGCTTTTTACCAAAACAGGCGGGGTGTCCATTTTGTTATTGTTTCATCTGTAGATTTGCCCTTTAAACAGCTGCATATTATCAATATATCAAAGTGTCACCAACAAAAAGGTAAACAATAGGCCTATATCAAATGCAGCATATGGTATTCATTATTCACATGTAAATAGCACTTTTCAGTAGGTCTCAAAGCATGCCATTTCATGAGCGCAGCATTATTTTTTCAACTTGAATCAATGAGCCTAATCAGTCCTCCATGACAACAAAATCATAAACAACAGGATAAATCCTTAGTTTTGGGGTTATGCTGAGGTAAAATAATTTGGCTAATCTATACTTCCATATTTCCATAAATCCTATTCTTGAAGATCAAGGGGTATAACATTTATTGGAATTACTGGAATTCTGATAGACTTTGATTTTTAATGTAAAGATATAATTTAATCGTATTATTATATGTAGTAGAAAGCGATGGGTTAGAAGAAGCCTACATAACCAACTCATGAAGTAAAATGTAACATCCATATATGGCCAGCTATGTAAACTTTAACATTGATTTATCCTGCAATAGATGTGGTTCAATTCGTAACATACATTGTTGTCTTCTTCTAATGCATCTTAGGGATCCAATCCCGTGAACGGGATCGTTTTCGGAGAAAACAAAGCGCGCCAAATTCAAAATAAAAATGTGTAATATTTAACATTCATGGAAATACAAGTGTTGCATACGGTTACAAAGCTTAGAGTCTTGTTAATCTAACAGTGTTGTCAGATTTCCAAAAGGCTTTACGGCGAAAGCAAAACATTTAATTATCTGAGGTCAGCACCTCACACAAAAATAGCTTTTTCAACCAGCACTGGCGACACAAAATCACAAATTAAAGATATAAAAACTCACTTACCTTTTAAGATCTTCTGATGTTTGCAACCAGGAGGGTCCCAGCTACACAACCGATGTTCGTTTTGTTCAATCAAGTCAATATTTATATCCGAAAAATGCAGTTTAGATGGCGCCATTGAATTCAGAAATCCACAGTAATCCACTCTGTCAAAACGACGACAGAAAAGTCCTAAATGCTCCCGGTAAACTTCGTCTATTTTTGTCAAACAAAGACTCTATATAATCCTTAGGTTGTTTACAATGTTAATAAACGATAAAATTTCACGCGGAAAGAACTATGTTCAATAGAGAAGGCAAATTCCCATGTGTGTGCTCTCCCCAGAGTGCGCCGAAACAGTGTTTTACTTATTCATTTTTCAAAATACAAGCCCAAAGCCTTCAATAATAGACTGTTACCATATAGGGGAAGCCATAAGAATAGGAAAATGGTGGACGAATTCAATGGTTTTCAATAGGTTTTCAAAATAAGAGCATGGGAGAATCGCCTGCCAAATCAGTTTTGTTATAGCCACAGACATAATTTTAACGGTTTTGGAAACCGTTAATGCATATCCTAGCTTCTGGACCTGAACAACAGCCCGTTTACTTTGGGCACGTCAGACAGGCGGAAACTAGGAATTCTGACCCCTATCCCTAACAAGCTTTAGGGAAAGTAATCTAAAAGTAACTGAATGTAATCGGATTATGTTACCGAGTTTGAGTAATACAAAAGTTACGTTACTGAAGTACAATTTTGGACAGGTAACTAGTAACTGTAAAGGACTACATTTAGAAAGTAACCTACCCAACCCTGTTGGTAATACTAATGCATGTAAATAATGGGTGTGGCTAGGTATGCAAACCTAGAGTGTGGATCACAATCTATGCTGATACATAGACTTTCAAGATAAGGAAACCAATATTTTTCCATTTTGGTGAACTAAGAAGAACCAAACAAGTGAATTGAATATGCCACATCTAGGCCTATGTCGTCATTATCCCATGTCAAAGTATATTGATCTTTGGTTACTGTAAATTAGTTAATGGCTTTTTAGTTTGCTCATTTAATAATTCAGAGCACGTACTGGAGACTGGAGAGCGAGCAGGCTTTCGTTACACCCCTCTGATTCAGCTAATCATTGACTAAATACCACAATATGTTTTATTTTAACAAGGTGTGTTAATGATGCGCTGGAATTAAAGTATGTAGGCCTACATCTAGTAGCCCTAGAACCTGAGTTGGAGAACCCTGAACTAGGGCCATACTGATCCCGGGAAAGGAAAATGTAGCAATCTGATTTTCTATATCTGACTACTACAGAGTCGGAGGATTGTTGTTTGACAATGTTTGTCACTGGCTGCAAACTAATGGCAAACTCTTGGTAAATTTAATTTTGCCTAACTGTCCTTACTTTCGAGTAAACATTTACGGACTCCTTCCGTCCAACGAGAGTAGCCCACAGGCGGAATATGCAAGAAAGGGGCGGTGTTGAGGTCGTCACTAGTTACCACAGCCACAAAGTCAGAAGGCCCGCCAACTCAACCAATCAGATGAGGGAGTGTGATGCCGCGTATTCCGGGATCGCAGGAAACACCTCATTTCAAAAGTGCCTACCGTGAATTCAAGTTTTGAAGACCAAATTAGTAAATACATTCAGGAACAACAATTGACAACATCACTAAAATTCATAACATTGAGAAAGTTTTTGGCAAAAGGCCAAGTTGTCTTTTCTTTTTTTAGATAACTTGTAGTTATTTGAGGGCGTGTTCTCAGAACGTGCAAAACAGTTTGCAGGTATATTCACTGTAATGTTCAACATCTCCTTGTCCCAGTCTGTAATTCCCACGTTTTGAGAGAATCACCATCATTCCTGTTCATGCCACAATTACTACCGCCCTGTAGCACTCACATCTGTAATCCTGAAGTGCTTTGAGAGGCTGGTTATGGCACACATCAACTCCATCATCCCAGACACCCTAGACCCACTCCAATTTGCATACCGCCCCAACAGATCCATAGACGATGCAATCTCAACTCCACTCCACACTGCCCTCACCCACCTAGGAATATCTATGTTAGAATGCTGTTCATTGATTACAGCTCAGCGTTCAACACCATTGTCTCCTCCAAGCTCGTCACCAAGCTTAGGACCCTGGGACTGAATACCTCCCTCTGCGACTGGATCCTGGACTTCCTGACTGGCCGACCCCAGGTGGTGAGGGTAGGGAGCATCACCTCCGCCACGCTGACCCTCAACACGGGGGGCCCCACAGGGGTGTGTGCTTAGTCCCCTCCTGTACTCCCTGTTCACCCAAAACTGTGTGGCCACTCACAACTCCAACATCCTCATCAAGTTTGCTGATGACACGACGGTGGTCAGCAAGTTGAATAGGTTTGGCATGGGCCCTCAAATCCTCAAAGTTCTACACCTGTACCATTGAGAGCATCTTGACTGGCTGCATCACTGCTTGGTGTGGCATTCCACTAGTATAATAAGGGATTCCATTTCAAGCGCACATGAGTTTAGTGCCGCGTTCAAGTGCTAGACGGAACTCTGAAATGTATGACTTGCTAACTGGTTGTAGTCATACACAAACCACGTTCAACCAGTTAGCAAGTCGGTAATTTCAGAGTTCCGACTAGCACTTGAACGAGGCACTAAACTTGTGTGCTTGGAATGGAGTCTTCTGTAGTGTGGAGTTTTGTTAAGATCCCCAACGCTCGGTCCCAACTTTAACATGCAATGCTTGCAGTACTGTTTTGGAAGCATAAGGACCTTGTTTTTCATATCAGAGAGAGAGAATTTTCAAAAAACAAAAGGTGAAATTGATACACACCCTGATAGGGTTATGGTTAGTGTTCCCACACAGCCGTATCTTAATGTTATAACGCTTATTTACGGAAAACTACAGAAGATGAGGCGACCACCTTTACACTGAACAAAAATATAAATGCAGCATGTATATTGTTGGTCCCATGTTTTATGAGCTGAAATATTTGTCGTATTCCTCTCCAATTTTGTGCATTAATTTGTTTACATCCCTGTAAGTGAGAATTTCTCCTTTACCAAGATAATCCATCCACCTGACAGGTGTGGCATATCAAGAAGCTGATTAAACAGCATGATCATTACACAGGTGCACCTTGTGCTGGGGACAGTAAAAGGCCACTCTACAATGTGCAGTTTTGTCACACAACACAATGCCACAGATGTGGAATGAGGAATGACCACCAAAGCTGTTGCAAGATAATTTTCATTTCTCTACCATAAGCCGCCTCCAACATCGTTTTAGAGAATTTGGCAGTATGTCCGACCGGCCTCACAACCATAGACCACGTGTAACCACGCCAGCCCAGGAACCTCCACATCCAGCCACCTGGACTGCTAATGAAACTATAGGTTTGCTCAACTGAAGAATTTCTGCACAAACTGCACAGCCATTGAAGAGGAGTGGGACAACATTCCACAGGTCACATTCAAAGCCTGATCAACTCTATGTGAAGGAGATGTCACGCTGCATGAGGCAAATTGTGGTCACACCAGATACTGACTGGTTTTCTGATTCACGCCTCTACTTTTTTTTAAGGTATCTGTCACCAACAGATGCATATCTGTTTTCCCAGTCATGTGACATCCATAGATTAGGGGCTAATTAATTTTTTCAATTGAACTGTGTCAGTAAAATCTTTGAAATAGTTGCATGTTGTGTTTTATATTTTTGTTAATTTTAGCTATCTAGCATGCTCCGAACACCTGTTTGAAAGTGTAGCTGAAGTGTAGTTTTGTTGGATGGATGCAACCATAGCTGTATGGATCTGTGCAAAACTGCTACAGTAAGTGTATATTTTTTATTTGAAGGATTCTTTCTCGCTGATGAAAGAGAACATGTCCATATGTTTCGAAAGCCGTATTGCAAGCAATGATTATTGGCGTTTCTAAACGTTAAACACAGTGTTGGGATTGTATTTTATATGTGGCAGTCGTGTGCGAAGCTAATGGCTGAGAACTAGAGAGATGGCAAAACTGAGCCTAGAGTTTGAGAGAGCTAAGATGAGTTATTCTATTTGATAGACCAACGCTGTTAGTTTCCTTACAAGCCTTTCGTTCTAATAGTAATATGTCATATTCTTGACCTTCAACAGATGCACAGCAGTTGGCAGGGAAAAACTCAGTTGGAAGTTGTGGGCACAAAGACGTATGAATGCCACCAGGGGAAAGACATACAAACAAATACCAAAGAGAAATATGCTGCTGCAATGAACAAGAAGGCAGTAAGTTCAAAGACAGATCACTGTTATTTAAACCATACACTTTCACAACATGAATTTAATTTTAATAATGTTGAAGTACAAACTATGGAATGTTCCTCAATGAAATTGAAGATGGGACTTTAAACGAGTGTCCCAACTCTGTGATCACTAAAGATCCCATGGCACTTATTGCAAGAGTAGGTAATGATGAGTACCATTTTATGTGTAATCTGTCCATAGCTTGAAGACAATGACTTGGTACAGAGATGGAAACTGGCACAAAATACCAAAAAGGTGGACTACAAGGCAAAGTTAAGTTTAATAAATAATTGACTGTAGTAATTTTTTTATTTAACCTTTATTTAACTAGGCAAGTCAGTTAAGAACAAATTCTTATTTACAATGACGGCCTACCCCGGCCAAACCCGAACTACGCCAGGCCAATTGTGCGCCACCCTATGGGGCTCCCAATCACACTCGGATGTGATACAGCCTGGATTCGAACCAGGAACTGTAGTGAAGCCTCTTGCACTGAGATCCACTCGGGTAAGTGCCTAGGTGCCAAATAAAGTAACAGGGTTGAAGTTTTCATCTTAAATCAGCCAATTTCAAACATTGACATTTCCGTGAACATTTCTGTGAAACTGTGTACGTTTTACTTGTGGATTTCTTATGGATTCTGAAAATAAAAATCAAGATGTACCAATTTGTTTGTCTACATGCCATTTTAAAAACAATGCAGATTTTGGAGTAAACCTATTTTGGGTTAAGACAAGTAAGTAAGGGCAAACATCCTGATAAGCTTGCAAGCTGAGCTTTTGAATAAGACATCCAATTACCACTTTGCATTTAGAACGGTTGGTTTTATTATAGCTAATAAATAACATCTTTGATGGTTCACTAGATAAAATAAATGCGTCTCTCTTCTGCTTCTGCAAGACGGTCGGCATAATCTTCATCATACTCCCTCATCTGATTGGTCGTGTCCTACGAACTGTAAACCGGCATTCGCGTCATCACACTCCCTCATTTGATTGGTCGAGTAGGCGGACCTTCTGACTGTGGCTGTCATCACATACCCTCATCTGATTGGTCGAATAGGCGGGCCTTCTGACTTTGTGGCTGTGGTAACTAATGACGACCCAGTGTTGAGGCACTTTCAATAAAATCAGATCAGCGCCACAGTTTGTTACCACTGAAGCTGAGAGCAGTGCCGGGAAAGGTGGATTTAGGTCAGCGCAAGGATTGGTGATTGCAGCCCTTAACATTGGCGATTGATGCACTATTTTCGGGGAGATAGGAGGACACCCAAAGTAACATTTATCGAGGGAGGAAGAGTCATTTTTCGTTCCAATTAGCTCGTTTATCAGACTACCAATTTACGGACAATTTCTTATTCGTATAGTCGACATCTGGCCTTTCTGTGAATGCATATTTCACAGTTGGCAAGCTGTATTTATTCTGAAAGGTTTTAATTTTAAAGAGACGGAGGCGGCTGAGTAAACAAAGTGCAACTGGCAAGAAGCCTACCAACCACCATGGATAACGCTCACACAAAGAGTGTTGAAGAAGTTTATAGCCATTTCTCCGTCAACGAAAGCACTGGACTTGGTTTGGACCAGGTGAAACGTCAAAAGGAGAAATGGGGCTCGAACGGTATGTGAACCTCTACACCTTTACGAGTAGTACCGGTAGCTATTTAGCTAATGTTCACTATATGTCACTCAGGAGGGAACATGATACGATAATTTAGTCCCACTGTTAGTTAAAGTTACCTAGGAGTTACACATGGGAATAAATGTCAGTCCCATCACTCGGCTCGGTCATGGACTGAATTAATTTGGCTGATGTCATCGTAGACTACCTCGTGGGTTTCAATCTTGTACAAACTAGTTAGAAAGTAGTCAGCTACATGGGGGAATTGTTATATTAGTGTAAGGGTATTTAAACCAGGTATACAAGTATAGACCGCTGACGTGTGCCTTGGCATTCTGATGTGATGGCTAGTCTGTGACATTTGGGACAGCTTAGCCGCCCGCCATGGGCATGGCACAGGCCTAGCTAGCTAACAGTGAATGATGCTAGTTAGCTAACGCAAACCGGTTCATAGGATCCTGGGTTCTGTAGTTTTTCTAGCTGTTCACACTAGAAACGATGCTCGAATGCCCATTTAAGCGCATGAAAGCGTTTACTGGATGACATCAAATAGATTGGGTGCGTCTGACACCATTCAAGGTGACCTCTGAGAACATGGGTTCAAAAAGTTACCTAATGTGTCACCACCATGAATTCAAACATTGATTGGGCAATATGCTTACCATCTACGACTTACTACTGTTAATGACTCAGCCAAACACAAGACTGTAGTTTCACTCGGTGAATGCAATTAAATCAAAACCCTGTTTTTCCATGTTGCCCATAGCAACGTTTTAGCTTTGCACAATCTGAACCAGGATTTATGGGGTTTAGTGGGAGTCATAGGGGGATCATTGGGAGGCAATTGGGGTGGAGATCAACAAATTGCAGTGCCATATGTTTGATTGTCAAAATTAACAGCATTAGCTACTAAAACATTACTAATGTAATGGTGTTCTCTTTTCCTTGTATGCACTTTGGATTGGCCCATCTCCAGAGTTACCTGCTGAAGAAGGTAATAACAACACATCATTAAAATAGGTTTAATTTTTACAACAAATTGTGCTACAAATTCTTCTTAATTTTATGTATTTTTACATCTCTTTAATTCCACAGGGAAGTCTCTATGGGAGCTTGTTGTTGAACAATTTGAAGATTTACTTGTACGAATTCTTCTGCTGGCAGCTTGTATATCTTTTGTAAGTATATCGTTTAGACTCTTTGTTTTTTAGATGGGGTTTAGAACACACACTAACTTTGGTACTGCTGCTGCTTGCCATGAGCCTGGAATTTGGTCACAAACCTTTACAGTGACAGCTGTATTAAAGACTATTGTGAATGTATTAGATTTTGGTTTATTACGTAGAGGTGACAATCCCCCCCTGACGTGCTGCGTTAAGTTGTCATAGAAACAACCTCTCTTAAATCATCTGCTTGCTGTTCGGAGTTGGTGATGAAAGCACATCAGTAGGAGTGGGCTGTCTGGAATGGAAAGTGTATGTTTGGCTTAGTGGCATGAGAGGTGTGGACAGCAAGTGCAAATGTCTTCTGTTTGAATGCCTAGGCTGAGGTTACATTCACAGATCAGGCAGCCAAACAGCTGAGAAGGCTGAGGAATGGTGATGACAGCAGTTGCTTGACTCGAGTTGCTATCACCATGTGTCTAACAAGACATTTGAGTCGTCTTTTACTCTCACAGTGTAATCACTTCCTCTCCTATCGCTGTTCTCCCTGGTCGTTTGCCTTTCTCCTCCTGTTTGGACATTTGCCTCGTTATTTGGAGTAAGAAGCCTATCCACAAGCTAAATGGTTTGATAGAAATGTAACTGACAGCATGCAGTGATCAAGCCTAATTTTCATCGTTCTGCAGTATTAGCAGTGTACTGCTACATCAGTGTTTACTATTCATGTTCTTTGCTAGTGGACAGATGGATGTTTTTGCACTGGAAAGGATTACAATGTAGTGTCAGATACTATGTACCTTGACTTGAGGAGATGGGGTCCTTTTGAGGCCAGTATGGAGGTTTCAAGAGCTGTAATCTATAATCCCAGTGTGTGTCAGTCTGCTAGAGGAGCTGGTATGCAGTGCCCAGCCTTGCGATATGGTGGTGTTGCTGTCTGACGTGGACAGGGCACCACTCAAGACCAAATTTGGGCTCTGACCTTCAGTGGGAGGGCATTCCCCAGACGAATGCACAACGGCTTCTCCCATCCACCTCACTCCCGCACTTTTGGTCGGTTGTCAGTTAAGTCAGATCCAATGATGGGCGAGTAGTAGGCTAATGAAAAAACAAGTGGGTGAAGCAGAAGGTTGTTCATGATGCGGTCCCGTTAAAGTGAATTTGTGCAACACGTGTCGTGTGCTCTTATTCTTAGTAGATAAGATGCAAATTAGTCTTGCTCCCAGAAGAGTGTTATCTTCGGTTTGTGAGAGCGGAAGAGTGCTGAGTTGGAGAATGGCTATGTTAAGTGAAATCTGTTGGTTGTGACCGATTACTGCAGCAGTAGTCCTGGTAACTGGTTTGTTTGAGGTGGTAAGGTGGCTGGCTGTTTGTTTCAATTGCTCATATTTGACATGCATACAATGCGTGATACTTATGGCTACTGAGGGCCATTGATTAATTTGTCCAAATGTACTGTTGTGTGCTGACACTGAAATGACATACAGCATAACACATCAAGACAATCTGTTATAAGCTGTAGTCTTAGTGTATTTTCTGTGTTCGATTTAAGTTTTCGAAGTTCAAATGTCTTATGTGCAAAATTGACCATAAATGATACAAAAAAGGAGATTTCATTTGTAACTTGAATTAAACAATGCTCGTTTAAAGAGTTGGCTATGTATTGCTCAGTACAGCAAACTCTAGTTAAGTAATCACTCAAAATAAAATCATGGTGCTAGATTATGATGAGGTTTATGGTATTTGAAAGGTGCTACGCATAGGATTTGTTAGAATTTTTGCATTGTAATTTCAGAAAATGCCCATAATATATCTGGCGCTAATAATGGAATGATAGTGTTTTCACAGTATTACATACCCACCAGTGTTGTGATTGGCTGTCATTTTCGCCTATTTAGGTCTCCTGCCTGAGTGAAATCGGTCTAAAAATGTTCTGACTTTGTTGCTGTGTTATCTTATAAAAATCGCTCTCATTTCCTGGTTGCAAAAATTATACACTGTTCGCTCAATTTCAGTTTGTGAGGCAAGAGGCACTGAATAGTGTAGGGAATCATCATACCATCTAAATCGTTGTGAAATATATTTTGAATAAGAACAAATATTTTTTACAGCTGTTTGAAGCTGGTGGACCAAAACCCGGAAAGAACACAGATAGTTACTTTCTGTTCCGGTCCACTAGCATCAAACAGCTGTTAAAACGATATCTGGCGGGAGAAATCAATAGGCTAATATCACAGCCAATCAAAACACTGGCGGGTAAGTAATACTGTGAAACACTATCATTCCACTATTACTGCAGCTAGATTATGGACATTTTCTGAAATTACAATTCAGAAATTCAACAAAATCCTGTGTGTTGCACCTTTTAGCACATTGCTTTTGAACTAGTAAAACATTGCCCGGTTTTGGTGTTAAATGAGCTCAAAGCTTTAAATGTTTTAACATCTAAATAAATGTGTTGTATCCATTTTGTTTAAATGTGTTAAACTCTTGCGCTGATATCCTGCTGTAAATCTTCTGATGTAACTTTTTATATGTTGATCTTGTCATTTATGTAAAAAATGAAGCTCACTCAACAATGTACATTTCTATGCATTTCTACCACTGCTAAGTTAATCAGTCGTATCAGAATGCATACACATTCTCTGTGGCATTTAGTTTAACCTTATTTCATATGTTTTCTTAACATGATTATGATTGCTTAAATGCATAGTAGTAAGTGTAACCAGGGGGAATGATGTTGTTACATACTCCTGTGTTATCTCTTATGTGGAGTCATGTCAATAATGGATCATCGTTGTCTTGTTTACCGTTAGGTCTTGGCCTTGTTTGAGGATGGAGAAGAAACAATCACAGCCTTTGTGGAGCCTTTTGTAATCTTACTCATTCTTATAGCCAATGCCATCGTGGGTGTGTGGCAGGTGAGCAACTTGCATGACATCATTTGGACATTTTTTTTTACTGTATTTTGAACGTCAATGTTGTTCAGTGGAGTTGCAATGACATAGTATTCCGAAACTCTTGTTTTGGTGCAGGCTGTGGAAAGGAATACTTATTGTATGCAACTAGCTAGCGACTAGAGGCAAAACAGCCACCATAAAGAGTTGTAGGTAGGATAATCCACAAGTCTCATACATTCTGTTCATTGGTCACATGCCAGTTTTATGCTTTCCTTTCTTTAAGGACTTGCTGTTCAATGGTAGATGAAAGTAGATGAGAAATGGGGCAAGGAAGAAAGTGGGTCACTGACTACATTTGAGAAGGTTTAGGCATGACCACGGTGACAATCCCTCCTCTTGCTCAGGCTTCACGTCTGTTGCTTTAATTATGTTTACACCCATGGTCTCTTAGCCATTCTCTTTGCAAAGATACATTTGTCTGTAGCAACTACCAACACATTGGCTGGATGCTCCCTTAGGATTTATTCATTCAGTCTAAACTCCTGCATGAGTTTGTCCAGAACTAGGTTGCATTTCCTCAGTCTGTCGGAGTTCAACATTCCATAGATAGCATGTTTGTGAGCAAATGGTCTTGAACATTTGAATCCAGTCCATAAAGCATTTCTGTGTTGTCAAAGAATGGAATAAATTATAGGCAATTCAATCCACAAGTTGGTAGCTGTCTTTTTTACTCTGTTTGATGCCCATTTTCTTGTCAGATCTTTTGTCACGCTGGTTTGCCTCTGCTTGCACTGCCAGGCAGCCCCTAGGAGGAATGTTCAGTAAGCTAAGCCAGTGCATGCCATGGAGTAGACTTACTCAACAGGAAGTGATGCAACTGGCCATCCCTGCCCTGATAGGCTCTCACTAACTGATACGTTGAAGTTGGCCTAGAAATGTGGACTTTAGAACCAAGCATTCTATTCTAAGTGATTGAGTGAACGTGACTTTGGCACGTTGTGAAGGTTCTGATTTAGCTGCTGTTTTCATAAATTACTAGTATGTGTGACTGACACAATGTTTACAACTTGCACTTCTGCTTTCTTAAACTTAATCAGTTGCCATATGTAACTCTTAAATTTTTGGCTACCTGACCAAATTCACATAGAAATTTGAGTTCTATATCTGTTATTCTAATTGAAAGCAGGTATATGAACCTGTAGATCTGTTCTATGTGCGCTATTTCTATGCTTTGTGTCTTAAATTAACCCACCTATATCTGCTGAAATTTAGAATTTTAGCAACCATGAAATGGCAGACCGATTTCTGCATATTGCACCTTTAAAAAAAATATATTTTTAGATTAGAAAATATGCGAAGGCAAATCTCCTGGTCCTTGTCATGCATTAAAGGCACAATATCTAAGATCTCCTGCTGTCTATGAATTCAAAACTGGTTATATTTCACCAGCCTCATCCATAAATTAACAAAACAAAGTGGCATGGTTAGGATGTTGAAGTTACAGATTGTGCCTTTAAATGAGCCTACATATATCTGCAGTTTGTGGGATAGTGAAAAAGTAAAATGGGCTTATTTGAATTGGCATCTATAATGTCGTCAGATCATCAAGTTCAATTTAAATATGTGAGCAAACTGTCAACATTTCTAATCTACACAGGAACGCAATGCTGAGGATGCCATTGAAGCCCTAAAAGAGTACGAGCCTGAGATGGGCAAGGTCTACCGCCAGGACAGGAAGACCGTTCAGAGGATCAAGGCCAAGGAAATCGTGCCAGGAGACATCGTAGAGGTTGCTGGTAAGGTGGCCCTATCTTTCTCGGTGCTTTAGGATGTATTAGACCTAGACTATTTCTGATATTCATAAGCAAAATTACTGAATTAAGTATTGTTTAAGCAAAAACAGTTATTTGTTAGAAAAATATTTCCCTTGAATAGTTTAACACTAGAAAAAAAGGACACTCCTGATCTCTTTTTACACAAAAGTGTTGTTTTTAGCTTTTGCTTTTAATGACACCTCATTCAGGTAAATGCTATTTTTAAAAGGGCTCATGAGTCCAGGCAAGGTCAGGCTGACGTTTAGCAGTAAAAGCTCATTTCAATTCCCCTCTTCCCCTAGTCCCACTGCAGAGGTGACTCACCCTACAGGAGTGGTGTATTTTGGGATGTTTCTATTAACCCATTGTCCCAGATGACTAGGCACTAGTGCTGCTAAAGGCCTCTCGGATCATGTGCGCATGTTTCCTGGGGGTGCTTAACTCACCAGGGTGCACTGAACACACCACCTTGATGAGTCTCGCATGCGGTTCAACCGTAGCTAGAACATCCCCCTTGGAGCCAGTAAACTCAACCTTTGAGTGGCTTGTCTCCCGTTTTCTCAGTGCAGCTGGTAAAAGAGACTGGTATGACTCACCCAAAGACAGTGACTCTAGCACTTTAGCGAAGAGTGAGACGTCTCTGATTTTGAGAGGAATGCGTCCTGGGCAGCACCTGGCTGCAGTGCAGCGGGGGACGGATGTATTCAACTGATGTGGAGTTGAATGCTGGAGTCCTTGAAGGGCTAACGTTATCATGATACTTCGTTTAACCCTAAGCCGTTGAGGTGATGCAGTGTTTTTTTGCACAAAGTGGTGGGTTTTATTTTAAGCCTGGATAGCCTGTCTAGATGATAAAATCATGGTGTATTTATAGCAGGCAGTGACAGTAGTGAAGATGGTCAGTGTCTGGTTCCCCCCTCCCTCTCTGGGGAACATAGTTGCAGTGGGTTTTTGGCAGGGCTCCAAAGTCACCTTGAGAAGGGCACCGGCAACACTGCGTGCATTAGCTGCTCACTAATTTCTATTAAACCAATTGTTTTAGAGTGATGGAAAATTAGGTTTGGGGGGTAGATGTTTGACAATGGCTTCATAATAGAATGGTTATCAAAGTAGGTCCTGGAAGTCTTAGTGGGTATTCTGTATAGTTGCCTTTATTTGATGCACAGGAATTCTTGTCAAGGACAGGTCCTGCTTTGTGAATTCCAGCCTCTGTGCCTCCTATGATTGTTTAGTGTGGGCATGATTGGTTGTGTGCTCTATGTTCACCCAGGAAAATGGCGAACATCCTTGCTCGGGAACCAGACTCTTCCAGAGAGCGGCCGGTAAAGCAGATATTGTCAGTGATGCGTTGTGCATGCTGTCAGGTAGTGATGGAGAAGATCACCTAAAAGAGGGCATATGGGTCAATTCTGCAGAGCCTTTTTTTATATTGGTTTCTGTGATGTTCGTTTCTGAATAATGTTTTTTGCCCAAAGTCCCAGTGTGACCCCCTGCCAGCAGGAGGGCTGGTTGTGACGCAGATGCCAGCTCACTGCTGAGGCAGAGGACGCAGGCTGCAGTGACTGGCTGAGCTGTGAGCAGAATACTAAACGGGCCATCTCTGGCCCTGCCCTGCCTGTCAGCCAGCCTCTCGCTCCGCTCCACTCCGAGCCCATTTCTCCTTCCCAGCTCCTGTAAGCCCTCTGGAGGTAGACAGTTAGTTCTCTCCTTCTCAACTCTCATAAGCCCACATGGGACATCCACAGTCTAGAGATGGTGCTTTACTCTCTGCAGATGTGTTTACTGTCTGGAAGATTATAGCCCAGTGTTGGTTTTCATTACTGTTTTGATTGTACCTAATGCATTTCTCAGTACATCCTCTGGCTGGGCTGGCTGTGCTCCTGCTGTATCTGTGTACTGTAGTTCATCTTTGTCCCGCCCAAGCTGTCTGACCCAGCACTGTCAATACAGGGATGCTGTGCTGAGGTTTGCTGTCACTGCTGTTCTTACTGAACTAATCTGCAGCTATGTGATGTCAGCTTTCCTTGACTGCTGTTCCAGGCATGGCTCCAGACTGCAACCATGTAGTCGCATTTTGTGACCCTTTGACTTGGTTTTGCGAATAAGTGTTTTAATTGAACTCATCGTGGAAGCTGCACATTCTACAGGGTCACCTCACTCAACATTCTTTTTTTTCGGTGGCTTAAACCATTATTTGGTCAAACAGTAAAATACATGATCCTCATGATTCCTGCCTGTACCGGTTTCACTGGGGCCTGCTGCTATGTCGAACGAGTCACTCTCTTTCCTTTCCCGGAGAAAAAGTGTCCTGATTAATTCATTAAACAAACCGGTATCTTGTCAGAGGTATAATTTTTATTTCTCAACTCTTCATTTTGAACTCCATAGCAACTATTTTACAACCAAGATACAGTCCATTCAGAAAGTATTCAGACCTCTTGACTTTTTCCACATTTTGTTACGTTACAGCCTTATTCTAGTTTATTTTTAATTATGTATAATTTTTTGGGGGGAGGGAATATCACATTTACAAAAGTATTCAGACCCTTTACTCAGTACTTTGTTTGTCGCACCTTTGGCAGCGATTACAGCCTTGTTTCTCACACCCTCCCGTAGCGCCCAAGTCTTTGCAATCGCAAAATAATCTCTCCTCACATCAACCCTCAGAACTTTGACGTGCGAGTCTGTGTTTTATATGCTGACCTCACACCTCAACAAGCTTATGATTGGTCAGTGTCAATACTCCTGGCCATCATTGATTGGCAGATGTGTGAAGCAAATGCGTGTGCCCACAGAACAGTTTTTTGAGGTCGAGGAAGTGAGCGAAACATCCACACTAGCTCAGCCGTCCACATAGCGTAAAGAGCTGCGCGTGTGATTATTCAACTGGGAACATTTTCACGCTGGGTGAAAATGGAACACAAAATAGAACGATTGGGAAGAATCTTCTTTACGCTGGGGAGATTTTTACATGACACCACCAACTGAAAAACTTAGTGCCACCAGGGGAAAATGTTGGTCTGATGAGCTGCGCCCTCTAGCCTGTCCCCCACAGCACCGTGGTTCAGACTGCTGCTGCTCCTGCTAGAAGATTCACTTATCTCTCAACGCATAGTCACTCTCTTAATTTATCTCAGAACTTCAGGGAAATTAAAGAGATGGTTCTCTTCTCCCTGAATAGCTCAACATGGGCCATAAATGCAACGGCCATATTTCTGTGTTATTCCACATAGCTAGTCATCAGCATAATGTGGTCTGTAGCCAGAGGTGTTGCATTTCTGCAGGAATCTGGGGGTTCTGGTCCCTGGCTGGTGCATGTTCAGTAAAATAGGGGCCCACATACTGATAGGGCCAGTCAGTGTTGGGTTGGGTGAAGGATGGGGGGGAGGATTGGTCAGCTGTTCCTATTGTTTGGACAGCAAGAAGACCTTGTAGGGAAGTCAGTGGTAGATGGCGATCCCACCCCTCTAAGCCTAACGCGCAGACACTACCGATCAGCACCCTCCATGGCCAGGGATTCCAGACACCCAGCATGGCATGTGGCATTTTGTGTGGGCCTGGCCAGCGTTTGCTGTCACTGAGGTCTTTTGGTGAGTGTTGGGTCAGCAGGAGGCACAATGTCTGGCTGGGTCTTGGATGAATGAGGTGGAGGGAATTATATGTACTTGAAAAGAGGGTGGTATGCAGTAAATAACCTGCTGTTCATTTAGCCTATATTGTTGTTCAACATTATCAATTCATTTAGACATTTCATTGTCAATAAAAACAAAGGGTACCAACCAACAGTTAAGCTACAATTTTCGGCATGTTTGCATTGCCCTTGCGTTCGAGTTTTGAACTGCACTGTGGCAGCTAACCTTGAGGCATGTCCTGCGTTGACTGCTGGGAATCTGCGCTATGCTGTCTGGTTAATAGAAGTCGCGGTAAATGGGCGGACATGCTGGTCTGACCCTGGAGAGACTGTTATTTAAGAGGAGCTAGAGATTGACCTTAACACCAGGAGAAAGTGACAGGAAAATGAATACCCTTCAGAGCTTCCTCTTTTACTGTGGTCAGACTGTAGCCATGTCCACAGCTTCTCATGACCACGTGTGGAACGGTGCATTAGAATATTAAGAAGACTGCTGTGTGGAGAGGGAAGGTAGGATGACTCATCAACACTCCCCTTTCATTAGGCTAGGTATAGGGATTAGCAGGCAGAAGGTTTAAATGTGGACTCGGCTAAATGATGTTGCCATGAGCAGCACCGCAGATATTGAGCTGAGAGAGATGCAAGACTTCACTCTGTCACACACAGTATCTGTGCATGTGCACGGGGTTCGCTTCATGCTGTTAGTTGTTGCGGAAATTGACCCACTATGCTGTTTACTTTCTGCATCTACGTCATATCGCTGAGTCTACCTTTTTAATTACAACCTTTTCATGGTGTTGATGGCAACAAAGCGCACTAAGTAATGGGATAGGGAAAGGACCATCCAGAGGTCTTCTTTAACTAATCATTTAAATGTCTGAGATGCAACAGTGCATTTGGAAAGAATTCAGACCCTTTGACTTTTTCCACATTTTGTTATGTTACAACCTTATTCTAAAATTTGAGGGCTTTTTGTTTTTAATTAGTTTCCACACAATACCCCATAATGACAAACAAAACAGATTTTTAGAAATGTTAGCAAATTTATAAAAAATGTAAACCGATACCTTATTTACGTAAGTGTTCAGACCCTTTGCAATGAGACTTGAAATTGAGCTAGGTGCATCCTGTTTCCATTGATCATCCTTGAGATGTTTCTACAACTTGATTGGAGTCCACTTGTGGTAATTTTCAATTGATTGGACATGATTTGGAAAGGTACAAACCTGCCTGTAAGGTCCCACAGCAAAAATCAAATCAAATGTTATTTGTCACATGCAGATGTTAATGTGAGTAGTGAAATGCTTGTGCTTCTAGTTCCTACCATGCAGTAGTATCTAACAAGTAATCTAATTCACAACAACTACCTTATACACACGAGTAAAGGAATGAATACGAGTATGTACATATAAATATATGGCTGACCGGCGTAGGCAAGATGCAGTAGATGGTATGGAGTACAGTATATACATATGAGATGAGCAAAATAGGATATGTAAACATTATATAAATGGCATCATTTAAAGTGGCTAGTGATACATTTATTTCATCCAATTATAATTATTAAAGTGGCTAGAGATTTGAGTCGATGGCCGAACGGCATAGGCAAAATTCCCCCTGAGAACGTGAAGCGAGGCGGCCATCTCTGTCGGCGCCAGAAGTCATGTCCAAGCAATGAGGTCAAAGGAATTGTCTGTAGAGCTCTGAGACAGGATTGTGTCGAGGCACAGATCTGGGGAAGGGTACCAAAAAATGTCTGCAGCATTGATGGTCCCCAAGAACAGAGACCTCCGTCATTCTTAAATGGATAAAGTTTGGAACCACCAAGACTCTTTCTAGAGCTGGCCGCCCGGCCAAATTGAGCAATCGGGGGAGAAGTGCCTTGGTCAGGGAGGTGACCAAGAACCCGATGGTCACTCGACAGAGCTCCAGGGTTCCTCTGTGAATATGGGAGAACTTTCCAGAAGGACAACCATCTCTGCAGCACTGCACCAATCAGGCCTTTTATGGTAGTGGCCAGACGGAAGCCACTCCTCAGTAAAAGGAACAACAGCCCGCTTGGAGTTTGCCAAAAGGCACCTAAAGGACTCTCAGACCATGAAAAACAAGATTCTCTGGTCTGATGAAACCAATATGGAACTCTGGTCTGAATGCCAAGCGTCACGTCTGGAGGAAACCTGGCACCATTCTACGGTGAAGCATGGTGGTGGCAGCATGCTGTGGGGATATTTTTCAGAGGCAGGGACTGGTAGACTTGTCAGGATAGAGGGAAAGATGAACGGAGCAAAGTACAGAGCGCTCCTTGATGAAAACCTTCTCCAGAGCGCTCAGGACCTCAGACTGGAGGGGAAGGTTCACGTTCCAATAGGACAATGACCTAAGCACATAGCCAAGACAACGTAGGAGTGGATTCGGGTCAACTCTCTGAATGTCCTTGAGTGGCCTGGACTTGAACCCGATCGAACATCTGGTGAGACCTGTAAATAGCTATGCTCCCCATCCATCCGGACAGAGCTTGAGAGGATCTGCAGAGAAGAATGGGAGAAACTCTCCAAATACAGGTGTGCCAAGCTTGTAGTGTCATACCCAAGAATTGCTACCAAAGGTGCTTCAACAAAGTACTGCATAAAGGGTCTGAATACTTAAGTAAATGTAATATTTCAGTAGAAAAATATACATTTGCAAAAATGTATAAAAGCAAAAACAGGTTTTGTCATTATGGGATATTGTGTAAATTGATGAGGGGGCTATTCAATTTTAGAATGCTGTAACGTAACAATAAAAAGTAAAGGGGTCTGAATACTTTCCGAATGCACTGTACAGTTGAAGTCTGAAGTTTACATACACCTTAGCCAAATACATTTAAGCTCAGTTTTTCACAATTCCTGACCTTTAATCCTAGTAAAAATTCCCTGTCTTAGGTCAAGTTAGGATCACCACTTTATTTTAAGAATTTGAAATGTCAGAATAATAGAGTACTTTTATTTCTTTAATCACATTCCCAGTGGGTCAGAAGTTTACATACATTCAATTAGTATTTGGTAGCTTTGCCTTTTAAATTGTTTCACAAACGTTTCGGCCCATCCCTCCTGACTTGACTTGGTTGTCCAGAAGTCATTTTGACACAACTTTGGAAGTATGCTTGGGGTCATGACCCATTTGCAACCAAGCTTTAAATTCCTGACTGATGTCTTGAGATGTCGCTTCAATATAGCCACATAAGTTCCCCTCTTCATGATGCCATCTATTTTGTGAAGTGCATAAGTCCCTCCTGCAGCAAAGCACCCCCACAACATGATGCTGCCACTCCCGTGCTTCACGGTTGGGATGGTGTTCTTCAGTTTGCAAGCATCCCCTTTTTTCTTCCAAACATAACGATGGTCATTATGGCCAAACAGTTATATTTTTGTTTCATCAGACCAGAGGACATTTCTCCAAAAGTACGATCTTTGTCCCCATGTGCAGTTGCAAACCGTAGTCTGGCTTTTTTATGGCAGTTTTGGAGCAGTGGCTTCTTCCTTGCTGAGCGGCCTTTCAGGTTATGTCGATATAGGACTCGTTTTACTGTGGATATACAGTGGGGAAAAAAAGTATTTAGTCAGCCACCAATTGTGCAAGTTCTCTCACTTAAAAAGATGAGAGAGGCCTGTAATTTTCATCATAGGTACACTTCAACTATGACAGACAATGAGAAAATCAGAAAATCACATTGTAGGATTTTTTATGAATTTATTTGCAAATTATGGTGGAAAATAAGTATTTGGTCACATACAAACAAGCAAGATTTCTGGCTCTCACAGACCTGTAACTTCTTCTTTAAGAGGTTCCTCTGTCCTCCACTCATTACCTGTATTAATGGCACCTGTTTGAACTTGTTATCAGTATAAAAGACACCTGTCCACAACCTAAAACAGTCACACTCCAAACTCCACTATGGCCAAGACCAAAGAGCTGTCAAAGGACACCAGAAACAAAATTGTAGACCTGCACCAGGTTGGGAAGACTGAATCTGCAATAGGTAAGCAGCTTGGTTTGAAGAAATCAACTGTGGGAGCAATTATTAGGAAATGGAAGACATACAAGACCACTGATAATCTTTGTTGATCTGGGGCGCCACGCAAGATCTCACCCCGTGGGGTCAAAATGATCACAAGAACGGTGAGCAAAATCCCAGAACCACACGGGGACCTAGTGAATGACCTGCAGAGAGCTGGGACCAAAGTAACAAAGCCTACCATCAGTAACACACTACGCCGCCAGGGACTCAAATCCTGCAGTGCCAGACGTGTCCCCCTGCTTAAGCCAGTACATGTTCAGGCAAGTCTAAAATTTGCTAGAGAGCATTTGGATGATCCAGATGAGGATTGGGAGAATGTCAGATGAAACCAAAATAGAACTTTTTGGTGGTAACTCAACTCGTCGTGTTTGGAGGACAAAGAATGCTGAGTTGCATCCAAAGAACACCATACCTACTGTGAAGCATGGGGGTGGAAACATCATGCTTTGGGGCTGTTTTTCTGCAAAGGGACCAGGACGACTGATCCGTGTAAAGGAAAGAATGAATGGGGCCATGTATCGTGAGATTTTGAGTGAAAACCTCCTTCCATCAGCAAGGGCATTAAAGATGAAACGTGGCTGGGTCTTTCAGCATGACAATGATCCCAAACACACCGCCCGGGCAACGAAGGAGTGGCTTCGTAAGAAGCATTTCAAGGTCCTGGAGTGGCCTAGCCAGTCTCCAGATCTCAACCCCATAGAAAATCTTTGAAAGTCTGTGTTGCCCAGCGACAGCCCCAAAACGTCACTGCTCTAGAGGAGATCTGCATGGAGGAATGGGCCAAAATACCAGCAACAGTGTGTGAAAACCTTGTGAAGACTTACAGAAAACGTTTGACCTCTGTCATTGACAACAAAGGGTATATAACAAAGTATTGATAAACTTTTGTTATTGACCAAATACTTATTTTCCACCATAATTTGCAAATAAATTCATAAAAATTCCTACAATGTGATTTTCTGGATTTTTTTTCCTCATTTTGTCTGTCATAGTTGAAGTGTACCTATGATGAAAATTACAGGCCTCTCTCATCTTTTTAAGTGAGAGAACTTGCACAATTGGTGGCTGACTAAATACTTTTTTTCCCCACTGTAGATACTTTTGTACCTGTTTCCTCCAGCATCTTCACAAGGTCCTTTGCTGTTGTTCTGAGATTGATTTGCACTTTTCGCACCAAAGTACGTTCATCTCTAGGAGACAGAACATTTTCCAAGCTGTTTAAGGGACAGTCAACTTAGTGTATGTAAACTTTTGACCCACTGGAATTGTGATACAGTGAGTTATAAGTGAAATAATCTGTCTGTAAACAATTGTTGGAAAAATGACTGGAAACATTTGTAGAGTGGTTAAAAAACAAGTTTTAATGACTCCAACCTAAGTGTATGTAAACGTCTGACTTCAACTGTATTTGTCTATTTTATGTATTATTTGAATTATTCAACATTTACAGATGTTTTGCTCAGCATATACTCACCAGACAGTTTTTATTAGGTACGTCTAGTACCAGGTCAGATGCCCCTTTCCCTCCAGAATAGCCTGAATTCCTCGGGGCATTCTACAAGGTGTCAATCTTTCCACCTCAATGTTGGTCCATGTTGACGCATGGTATCATGCAGTTGCTGCAGATTGGACGGTGGTACATTCATTCTGCCAACAGCCTGTTCCATCTCATCACAAATATGCTCTATTGGGTTGAGGTCTGGGGACTGCGCAGGACTCTCAAATAAACTAAACTCGCAGTCCTGTTCCAGGCATTATTTTTCCACTCAATTGTCCAGTGTTGGTGATCGCGTGCCCACTGGAGCAGCCTCTTCTTGTTTTTAGCTGATAGGAGTGGAACCCGATGTGGTCATCTTCTGCAATAATCCATCTGTGCCAAGGATCGACGATTTTTGCGTTCCGAGATGCGGTTCTGCACACCACTGTTGTACTGTGCCGTTATTTGCCTGTTTGTGGCACGCCTGTTAGCTTGCACGATTCTTGCCATTCTCCTTTGACCTCTCTCCTCAAAGAGTTGTTTTTGACCACAGGACTGCCGCTGACTGGAATGGTTTTTGTTTGTTGCACCAATGTGGGCGCTCTTCCTACAATGTCTCTGACCTTTAATCCCACACAGATTTGATGGTCAAATTATCACTCAAATGAAAGCCAACCCCTGTCGCCATTTAGAAATCGATGTGAGAATATGATTCAGAAGGAAATGCAACATTTTTCTACTTTTTTAACTTCGGTGAATCATATTCAGGTTAGCGGCCATCTTTTATATACTGGAGCCGGCGTGCCTGGCACTGACGATCATACCACGCTCAGTCGCTTGGGTCACTTGTTTTGTTCAATCGAACAGTAGCTGGATGCCTGTCTGTCTGCTTTATATAGCAAGCCACGGCCCCCTGACTCACTGTCTGTAGGAGCGATTAGAATTTTTGCGAATGCGGTGGTGTTTCTAATCTGGCTGGTGTGTGTAGAGGTCACCGATAGTTAGGCATGTTGACCCCTGACCTCTGCTATGTTCCTTCATATCTCCCAGCAGAACCCAGGCAGTCAGGTAGCATATGTTCCACACAGCACAGGCCACTGGTAGGCAGGACAAACACATTTTTAACATTTCCCTTATCAAAATCAATACATTATAGCATGTTTTTGGAACCATTCAGTAGTATTTGCCTGATTTTTAAGTAGAATCCTTTTGAAAAATGTTAGTACAATTTTTATATTCCTAAAACATAAGTTAAATATGATACGGTTGCTACTTCCTTAATTTTTCATTTTTAGCAGTGTCTACACACCGGTTTTAAATGTACAAATGCATAATCAATATGCTGACGGAAGTTGATATTTTGAAGAACAAGACATCAAAATTGCTTCCTACACATCACACTTGTGTTCAGAACTTGTATTTTACTAAATTAGTACCTTAACTGTGTATAGATTCAGGTTTTTTTCTACTGTATTATTGACTGTATGTTTGTTTTTTACTCCATGTGTAACTCTGTTGTATGTGTCGAACTGCTTTGCTTTATCTTGGCCAGGTCGCAGTTGTAAATGAGAACTTGTTCTCAACTTGCCTACCTGGTTAAATAAAGGTGAAATAAATAAACTCTATAGACAAATTGATTAGCTTGTTCTACTGTAATCAATGGCACACGCAAATTAATCACTCACATTGGTATTTGTATTGAAATCAATGGAACTGGGACCACGGTGACAAGAACAAATGTGGGCACTCTTCCTACAATGTCTCTGACCTTTAATACCACACGGATTTGATGGTCAAATTATCACTCAAATGAAAGCCAACCCCTGTCGCCATTTAGAAATCGATGTGAGAATATGATTCAGAAGGGAATGCAAAAATGTTCTACTGATTTAACTTCGGTGTATCATATTCTCACATAATTTTCTAAATGACGACAGGGGTTGGCTCTAATTTGAGTGATAGTTTGACCCTCAAATCAATGTGTGGTATTGAGGCCAGAGACGTTTGTCGAAAAAGTGCCCACATTCTTTTCCTGACACCCTGGTCTGGTGAATTGCAGTCCCACCACCAACAGGCGCATACGACATAAACACCGGTACAAAACCATAATATTAAATGTCAATGTCAAAGTCAATATTTAGGATTATAGTGAATGAAGCACACACAGATTTTTACAACAAATTACATATGTCTTACTACTTTCACCATGGAGAGAGTACTTAAAACAAATCCTAAACACAATTTCACTGAGTGCGCTAGAGCTAAAAGTCCCATAGTGACTGCAGCAGCCTGAACCGTTGACGTCCCTACCACTGGTCTTCATCTAGGTGTCATTTGACTCTGTCGCTGTCATGTTGCCACAGCAACCATACCTGGCCCAGGAAGGGACATTGTGATCTGTCTGTGTCTAATGTGCTGTACAGTCCTACACACAGCCCTGTTCGGTTGGTTATGAGAGGAGACTGGAGATCTCGGTACACCCGCTGAAAACCGGTGTGAATGTTGGCTGTACAGAAAGTTTGCCATCAAATGGAAAATAAACACAATCGTAGTGAATTTCAGCTAACTACTTGGCAAACACATAGCATAACTGCTTTTCTGTCATTCTATTCATTTTAAACATTTTTCAAATTATCTACTGTCCGGCTAATTCTGTAGAATGTGCAACAGCGCTGGTCCAATGAATTTGTTTATTTTCAAAATGCTCCCGGATGGAATTAAGGTTGTCTTAACCTGTATATTTTCGACCTAGCATGAAAACCGGAAGTAAAGATTAAAGCCAGACACATTGGTAAGAGAAATGGTTGTTACTCCAGCTAGCTATGATGTTCACAAGTGGCGCAGTGGTCTAAGGCACTGCCTCTCAGTGCTTCGAATCCAGGCTGTATCACAACTGGCCGTGATTGGGAGTCCCATAGGGCGGCGCACAATTGGCCCAGTGTCGTCCGGGTTTGGCCGGGGTAGGCTGTCATTGTAAGTAAGAATTTGTTCTTGACTTGCCTAGTTAAATAAAGGTTAATTAAAAAAAAAAATAAGATCACATGGCCTTTTTCTCTGATTCTACAAGTTCTTAAATGTTGACTTGTTTTTACCCATCCACCCTTTTCAGAGGACACATCTTGTTCGTTTTTTTTTAACAGCTTTTCTTCTGCATACATTTTGCATACTTGGTACTTTTCTTTAAAGCAATCACAACAGTAATACATTACCAAACAAACTCTCTAATCCCACCTCTCAGCCCATCCCTTCCTATCACTATAGACCACCCTCGTTTGGTTTCCATGTGCCATATATTTTTCAATTGTGCTGTGACGTTTTACATGCATACATACATTTCTAATCGTATAGTATTCATAGATTGTGAGCTAAATAACCTTTCCTACGAGGATTATTTATTGACTGACTGGCTTTCCAAATCAGCCAACAATGCTATTTGTAAGGTTCATTTTAAGTGTTTTATTTTAATTTTTTTAAACCATTCCTGAACCTGTGACCAGAAGCAAGCTACACAGGGGCAATACCAGAATAAATTATCTAGTGACTGTCTCTTTGCAGCAAAAGCTATAGAGCTGAGATTGTTGTATGCCCCATATATATAGCATTCTTTCGGGGGCAAGAATTTTGTATAATTTAAATTGAAAAACTTGACGTGTTGAATCAAGTGTTTTTTTTTGTATGAGTTCATAAACCATGTGCCATGGAATAGGTACATCAAATCTCCTCCCATTTATTTTGAGACCTGTATGTGCTCATGAAACTGGTATATTTTTCTATTTATGCCAATTTGTATCAAGTTCCCTACCTTTTCCACTTGCCTCCTACATTTTTGTTGTAATGCTGCAATCAGTTGGTTATACGTTTGGATTTAACAGACATTCCCATATATTTTTGATAGCTGCATATGTGACATAACTCAGTTTTATTCCTAATATCAATAATAAATATATTTTTTTTATATCCATAACAATTTTTTTTTTATTAATCAGTATATTTGAGTTTAACCATAACATTTGTTGTAAAAGAGAACAAATATTAGTCTACCATTTTTATAGGAGTAATTACAATTGCCTCAAGTTCCTCTTCTGTAAGTTGGCCTTCACGCAGGTCTTTCTGTAAATTTGTTAATTTTACATGATTTATTATTAGGGAAATAAATCCTTAGTTAACATTATTCAGTGGAAATAGAGGAGACTGAGAATATTTTGCTTCTTCTTTCAAAATTATAATTTGGTGAATCATGGATGACTCCATTTGTAACGAGTTTCTGTAAATTATTTTTGGTAGTATTTGTATGTTGAATATTCAAGAAAAATGTACAAATTTCCATCCAATTCGCTTTATTTTAGTAGTATCTAACACTTAATAGTCCTTGAATAAGTACCTGCATTTCTTTTTGTTTTTCCTCTAACCTATTTTGTGCCTCTATAGTACAGTTTCCTTTACCATCTCCCTGAATTGTTAGTGTACTATACACTTGGTCAGTAGTGGATGCTGCCTAGACAAGAACAGCTGGTTAAGATCATTTTAAGAGTTCCAGGACGTTATTACCTGTTGAGTGCTTCTGAAATAGCCTCCTCAGAATAGCAGCTTTTCAGCCTTTTGTTGTATCTGCCATCAGCACCTGCACCCTCAGGATTGGACACAGAGAAATCTGCTGTGTCATGCAGTCATACACGCAAGGGCTTGTGTCCGTCTGTCTTCCTGGTTTGGACCTACTCCTCTGTTGTAAAGAAGGGCACCCCTGGGAGTCATGTCTGGCACTGACTCTTGAGTCTGTGAGTCTTGTTGCTACGCTGCCTGTCTCACTCTCCTAGGTGTGGAGACTGTCACAGATGTTTGGCCTGGTACCAAGTAGGATGTTGACATAAAAGGACAGCTTATATATACACACACACTTCATCCAGAGCAGTCCTGCGGGCCAGTTGAACTGCACCAGGACAATGTAATGTTTGCCTTGTGTGCTTTTCACTCTTAGACTGTTGCGTTTCCTTTTTTCTTATGACATCAAGTGCCCTTTTTAAACGGCCTCAAGCCATCCTAATTTGTTTCTCTAGTTCCCTCTCGTCCTGCAGTCCTGCAAATACCAGCAACAGTGTGTGAAAACCTTGTGAAGACTTACAGAAAACATTTGACCTCTGTCATTGCCAACAAAGGGTAAATAACAAAGTATTGAGATAAACTTTTGTTATTGACCAAATACTTATTTTCCACCATAATTTGCAAATAAATTCATAAAAAATCCTACAATGTGATTTTCTGGATTTTTCTTCCTCATTTTGTCTGTCATAGTTGAAGTGTACCTATGATGAAAATTACAGGCCTCTCTCATCTTTTTAAGTGAGAGAACTTGCACAATTGGTGGCTGACTAAATACTTTTTTTCCCCACTGTAGCTGTTCCACGAGTGGTCTGAGGCAGTCGGTAAATAACAAGCTTTTATAAGTCCTGCTTTAGTGACGATGGTTTTGGGAAACCGTTTGGATATTTAACGATGCTCCTATGAAAGTTCTAACTACCAACTTAGCCTTAAGATGCTTTTTGGAAACCGGGCCCATATCTGTAAGAGCCAATTGACATGTTTTATGTAGAACTGCTCTGCACGTTGAAACTGAAAGAAGAACCGTGCCTTAAACCGAGTGGTTTCCCCATATCCCAGCATTTATGTACTAATAGGTTGCTGAATCGGGTCACAACAATTCAGATGTGGCCCAAATTGGGTTCTTTCTTAGGGACTGGCCTTTTAAGGCTCACCAGTCCTCCATTTCCTCTTCCTGCTCTGGCTCTCCTTTCTCCCCTACAGCGATAGAAGCCCAGTACTCTTCCTCTGCCTTCGTGTGGCCCAGCAACCAACCTTGAAATGAGCTATAGTCTGTCGGTTAACAGTGATGCTGAATAAATTGCATCTATATTTCAGTGAACAGCTTGGTAGTCTTCAAGGTCCATTAGTCTAAACACTCTGTGTAGGGTGTTTTTTTCCGTAATGTTCTGCTTACAGCATAGGTTTAAACTTGTTTATGGCTTTGCACATGCATAACCAGTTTGTCTTGAGAGACCTGTAACTATATATTGTGTCTGTTTTGTGCTACAATGAGTTGACATTATGGGCAGAAGTTATGGAGGTCATGTGAGGTATTATGTGTTAACTTTTTGCTGATTGCAATACATCATTGTCCATGTATGACATTGTAATCTGTTTCTCTAATTCTCTCTGTGTCTGTCTTCTTTCCCCCCTAGTTGGAGACAAGGTTCCTGCAGACATCCGTCTCTCTTCCATCAAATCTACGACCCTGAGAGTAGACCAGTCTATCCTGACCGGTAAGACACACGGCTGTTTGCTGCACTGTTTTTCCTATACTCAGGGTTGCCATGTCCGCGGTTTTCCTGATGAATTGGGCTACTTTGAAAATTGTGTTGCGGGTGAATGTATTGGTCGCACCGCGGCCACCGTGGCATTTCTCTTAAAAAATATATATATTTCACTGACTTGCTGCTGGCAGTGAGGCAGGCTGTTGCTGAGTGAGTGAGTGGTGGGGAGGGGAAGGGAGGTGTAGAGAGAGAGCACTGCAGCTTAGTCCCCTATTGGCTGAGTCACATGAGTGAGAGGGGCCATAGCAGCACGCGCATCACGTTGTGACAACTGTATTTAGATGAATCATTATGGAAACACCTATTTTTCTCCAACCCTTTTTCCATAAAACATATTAACAGGCTAGAGCTGATGCACATCAATACATAATGGAGACAAAGCACTGGAAAATGCTAAAGCGTATTACATAAATTAACTCTGATGTGGTTTAAACTCCATTATAATGTGGACTTTGCTTAAAGAAACTGAATCAAGCAAAGTGTTTTATGCATGCTCAGTTATGAGTTATGGAACTCCCTTGTGTGGTTATTTTTAATAAAACTGACATTAAATGTGGAAATGATGACATTTACCTCTGGCCATCAATTAGCCTATTAATGTATATGCTACTGTAGGCTACCATTTGATACAGAAAATATGTTGAATAGACAATCACTGGAGTCATTGCAAATCAATTTGTGCCACTTGTGTAGTCTACCTGGAGCTGGCAAACTGATTTATTAAATAGCCAATAACTTGAGTTTGTTGTAGCCTTTTTGTTATTATGCAATTATTAAGGGCCAAGTTTAGTTAATTCAAAGCTCTATTGCAATTGCAGATCAGTTGTTAGAATGCATTAGATTGATGGTAACAGTGGTCAGATTAGGCCAAAAAATGTTGTTGACAAGCATATTCAGTTCATATACATGACCCCCATCCTCAGTAGCCTATTCCAGCAGGCTATTGGGAAACACAAACACTTATCTTGAAATTGGCTCACTTATTCATGTTTAATAAATTAGTCTGTTAATTTGAACTAAGCAAGCTGCTAAATCGTTCAGTTTACATCTTGCCTACATCTTGTCTAGGTTACTGTAGACGATCTGAAATTAGATGTAGGCCTATCAGCTATAGGCTACAATCATAAACCCAGATTTAAGTCTGTAGCCTATGCCTAATGAAATAACAAGTCAATCTCGCAAATAGGCCATTTATAACGGTTTGTAGTCTTAACATCTGGCACATTTGACAACATTTATTTTTACTGCTCAAATTACGTTGGTAACCAGTTTATAATAGCAGTAAGGCACCCCAGGGATTTGTGGTATATGGCCAATATACCACGGCTAACTGCTGTATGCAGTGTATACCATACTGCCCTCATGGCTTATTGCTTAATCATAGCAGTCAAACTAGTTAAACCGACATCCATTGATGGAAATGATCGGGCGAGTTTAAGGGCAAATTTATTCCTCTTGCGACATTCGAAATTCCTTTATGTCATAGCTCGCAAGAGTTATTTTGATTAAAACCGAATTTAGCTTCTAATGTTATTACAACTTCCGTCTATTCCTTTATTGGCTCGATAACATTATGTAAAAAGGGTTTATTGTATAAATGTGGCAACTACTCTCTTAGTGTGAACATTTTGAGGGTAGTTTTCAGGCCTTTTGGGCAGGTTATGAGTGGTCATTGATCTGGAAACGTTATCTAGACCTGGCAACCCTGCCTATACTGAACCATCTTAGGATACTGTACTTCTCTAGTAAAAATAGATTTTGACACATGCTCATTCCAGGTGTTCTACAGCTGGCTTTACTGATAGCAGTAGCTACTCTGAGCGTGCGAGCATACTGTATGACTCGCTCTTGATTGTCCTCTGCCACAGGTTTATTTGCATTCATTCCACATAGGCAAACCCTAAAGGTTTATTCCTTTTAGAGTTTGTTATTCAAAACTTGATTTGATAGATGACTCGTGTCTCTGAAGTAAATGTCTCTTTGCTGGTCTGACTGTTTGCGAAGCTGTTCTACACTCTGTACACTGGCATATTATTATGATACGTCTGTCGGAGCCAGTTCAAGCCCAGCTGCTCAGCACAACAAATGTTTGTTTTACTTTAGCTTATCAAAATGAAAGACATGCATTGTTAATTTAATATCATGACAAGGGGCTTGACATTTAACTTTTTTTAGCCACTTGTCGATTGAACAAGAAGGACAGATAAGTCACTTGGTCTGTAACACAATTTTTACATTGTTGTATGATGCAAGGATGCCACTTTACAAAATAAAATACATAATATTTTTTACCATAGAGAATCAGACAAAAATGTAGGCTGCTCTCCTGGAGGATGGTTGGCCACCCTTGGTAGCCTATAAAATACTGCAACATTACAATTACAGCCAAATATGTTTTATGCCTTTATAAAATAATTCCCTCCAGGGCTCGAAATTAAGGGCATCCTGTCGTCTCTGGGGCGATTTAAAAAAAAAAAAAAAAAAAAAAAAAATCTATACTGTTCAAAACGGATAGTTCTGGAATGACAGATCCAAAATTCATACAACCACTGCACATTAAAACATTTTAAGGCAATGTGGCTGACTCAAAGGATCAGATCGATTTTACCTTAAAAATGTGATAGTTGTATTTCTTCATATTATAAGCTCATCAATGCGCACATGGCTGAAAGCTATGCGCGAATGTTCCAAAATGCAATTACCGGGAAAACCTTGTTCTCAAAAGCGCACCGCACGTACATCGATGACAATATGTAAGAAATTAAGACGTGAGATCTAAAGATGCATCAACTGGCATGGATGCTAATATGACTAGGATTATGCCTTTGGCTGCTGGACAATGAAAGAAAGTTGATTTTGAAAACCAATAGAACATGAGAAAAATGCTGGTTTCAATGTCATATTAAGTGTTTATAGAATAATTCTCTCAACAGTTCTATGGCTGTATTTTGGCCAGACTACTTTGAAACAAAACATGCTTCATAAAATGACATTAAACATCCAGATTTGAAACAACTACGTTTGTTAATTAGTTTTAAAATGCTGACCACCTTCGATGAGATTCAAGGTGGGTGATGTGCGGTGCGCAACAGGCACTGTGCTTCGGTCTAAATGAACCGTGCCTTGAGTATGTCAATAGAATCAAGTCTTTGGATGTTCATGTTAATTAACCTTCATTATTGGTCCCATGTGGCTCAGTTGGTAGAGCATGGCGCTTGCAACGCCAGGGTTGTGGGTTGGTTTCCCACTGGGGACCAGTACGAGAATGTATGCACTCACTACTTTGAGTCGCTCTGGATAAGAGTACCTGCTAAATTACAAATGATCATTGTCAAGCATGACTAGTGTTTAGCTATATTTATGTAATTAAAAGTTTCATTAAAGTTTGGCTACATTTTCTGCCGCCTCCCTCATGTCCGCATCGGTTTGGACATGAGGCTGTAGCCAATATGCAGTAGGCTTTTTTTATTTATGTACATGAAAAATAGATTAGATTTTTCCAATGCTGGCCTCTAATCCAATTCTGATCAGAGTAATCGTTTGATATTGTGACAATTTTTTACTTGTCCTCAACAAGACAACAGGGCTCTACAGTGCGACAATTTTAGTCGCCTTTTGTCCTTTCTGGAATTTTTATTTCGGAGCACCAGTGTGCCTAAAAAAATGCAAGAATTCTAGCTTTATAACCTCAAATATGTTTTGTGCTCCTTAATTTCTTTGTGTGCGCCTACATTTTTCAACTTAGACACAGACCTGTTAAAAAAAAAAAATTGTTTAAAGTCTGCTTAGAGCCCTAATCAGCGTTAAATGTCGAGCCTTGAATGAATGAACGAACTGAGTTCACCTCTGAACTGGGTTAATAGCATGGGTTGATTTTCTCTTGATCCATATGATTAGAGGCTTTGCCCTGCATCATGTGCACAAGCATTCAGAGCGAGGAGTGTTACACATTGATTGTGGCGTGGGAGTCTATGATTGAAGCTGATATAGTTTTTCCCTGAGGCGATGGACACCGACAAAGGGATATCAGTGTGATATGTGACCTGCACTGCTCTCCGCTTTGATTCCAGGCGAGTCCGTCTCTGTCATCAAGCACACCGACCCAGTGCCTGACCCCCGAGCTGTCAACCAGGACAAGAAGAACATGCTCTTCTCTGTAAGCAACACTCTTCACTCCTTGCTGCTTGAACTCTCCACCATCAGCTAGTAGTTAGTTTGAGCTTCTCCTTCAGTTATTTGTTTCAAGTTTAAGACCTGATACATGGGTCTTTAACATTTGGGCACAAATTATGTCAGCATCACTCGATATCAAACGTACTTCAAAATACAGATCCTGCTATGTTATTTTGGTTTGTGAATACAGTGTTTGATTTTCCATTTAGTCTGCTGTCCTCAAGCATGTGCAGGACTGTGGCCATAATGTTCCACCTGTGTGTTTTCAGGGCACCAACATCTCGTCTGGCAAGGCTATTGGTGTGGTGGTGGCCACGGGCGTGAACACTGAGATTGGTAAGATCCGTGATGAGATGGCAGCCACTGAGCAGGAGAAGACCCCCCTGCAGCAGAAGCTGGATGAGTTTGGGGAGCAGCTGTCCAAGGTCATCTCCCTGATCTGCATCGCTGTGTGGATGATCAACATCGGCCACTTCAACGACCCCGTCCACGGAGGCTCCTGGATCCGCGGCGCCGTCTACTACTTTAAGATCGCCGTGGCCCTGGCTGTGGCTGCCATCCCAGAGGGTCTGCCCGCTGTCATCACCACCTGCCTGGCCCTGGGAACCCGCCGCATGGCCAAGAAGAACGCCATCGTCCGCAGCCTGCCCTCTGTGGAGACCCTAGGCTGCACCTCTGTCATCTGCTCTGACAAGACTGGCACCCTCACCACCAACCAGATGTCTGTCTGCAGGGTGAGTCTGGTTTTCTTTTTCTTGCTTTACACACTGACTGAACAGAGAGGTCTGCCTCTGAAATTGCTCTGTTGCATGACCTTGCTGTGATTGGGTTTGAGATGGCATAAGCAGAAGGCTCTTTGTAGTGGAGAATCAAGAGTGAGCTGTGTTACACAGAGGTGGTGAGGCAGCGACGCGCTGCGGCTGTGATCTACAGTCAGCCGTTGGGTGACTGTTGCATAACTGACCTTGCGTCACAGCTCTGCAAAGCATCCAGCCCCTCCCTCCCTCTTTCTGATTGGCTCTCCAACACACTTACATGCTCTGTCCCAGAGCAGTGAGACATTTAATTATTAATTGAGCATGTTTATTCTCTTTTTGTTGAATATGCGCAGAACGCAGAACTGCTGACTGCACTCCTTTAAAACATGTTTTTTTCTGGATGAGAGACTCTTTATTGGCCAGCGGCTATTTATTTCCCAGAATACATTTATTTTGATCTAGCATTCCAATGGGTCTCTCTGGTCTTATTTTGTCTTTCCCTCTCTAATCACTTCCCTTCTCCTCTGGCGCAGACTGAGATTATTAGAATGAATGATGCAATTTTCGCCTTAATCCACTAGTAACTACCAGTCATCATATCCTACTGTGCTTATCTCATTGTTTACATTACATAAGTGAGGAGGACATCTGTTTAAGCAGCGGATCATGTTAATATGCCAGTAGGCTAAACTTCCTCCACATTGCTTTCCCCTATCAAGTAGGTTAAAGGGATACTGCGAGAATCTGGCTTTTTAATTGACTTACCTGTTGTCAGATGAACTTGTGGATATCATTTTGATGTCTCTGTGTGCAGGATGAAGGAAGTTAGCAGTAGTTTCTCGAGTCAATGCTAACTAGCTTTAGCGCAATGACTGGAAGGCTACAGGTACAGTAGCATTGCTACCTAGGATATCAAGAGCTTAAATACCAGAATCTCGCAGTATCCCTTTAAGATCTTTGAGGTAGAGGCATGGAGGCGAAAGTGAACCAGGCCTCCTTCAGGTAACTGCCCAGCAACCATCTCCCATTTCATCTCGGTCAGTGATGCGTGGAAAAAGTCTTCCATAAAATAGTTTGTGTTTGAATTCACAGTAACAGAAGCATAATGTATCCAGCGAAAGAGAATGTCATTTTATTTTCTAATCTGACGCCGGCAAGGCTCTTTGAAGTGTGGCCTCCGTCTGGAAGGGACATGACTGATTACCATCACTCTTCCTTCGTTTTATCTCTGAGACTGCTGTGGTGGTGTCCCAGCTGACTGGCTGTTGTGACAGTGTACGTGTGCCTACTGTTAGGTTTGGACCAGTACAGTTCTTCCTGAGGGAAAGGCCAAGCCCTCTGGGCTCCAGCGCTCTCTTTTTATTCAGGCTCCCTGACAGACAGCCTCCACTATTTACTTATATAGTATGGACTAAACCAAACAAGCAGTGCTCACTGCTACACTCCTACCATAACCCCCACACACAGTGTTAGAAGATCACCTAGGGGTCATGATAAGGCTGTACTAAATGTTTGTACTATAATAATTGATTATGCTTATGTTATATTAATAGAAGGGGAGGGGTTATAAGACCCCTCCCTCCTTACATTTATAGGTTCCTAGACTACAGATTAACAATATATATTAATTGTAGAGGTTTTAGTATTGTTCCACAGTTGTTTTAGTTCTCTCTCTCTCTGCTTCTTATAAAGAAGCCCTATGGGAAATGTGTGACTGAGACATAGCTTTGCAGGGGAGTGGGGGAGATAAGAGACCATTCAAGACATTCCACAACAAATCAACTTTGGGGAGTGGACATTTATTGCCTAGCGTTTAGATAACACCAAACTATATGTTTGTGCAGCTGTGGATGCATGGGCTTGGTCTGATAAGTAGAGAGTAATAAACTAACGCAGTGACATCACAGAGGGTTGGCTACAAGCATGATAAAAGCAACTTAGACTTTCCCTAAAGTGCAGAACTTACTCGGAAACATGCGTGCTATGTTCCTGTTTGTCAACGTCTGTCTGCAATTGCATTAATAAAGGTTTTTGAATGATTTAATTAAAGGTATTGTCATAATGCTAATTTCACCAATGATCCAATGATTGATAAGGACACAAGGAACGAACCCTAACAACAGCCAGAGGGCATCTAAATCCCTGCAGCCCAGAGTGTGTACACACACACACGTTATGTTCTTCTATCCTCGTGGGGACCAAAAGATTTCATTCCAAATCCTATTTTCCCTAACCCTAATTCTAAACCTAATCGTAACCCTAAACCTAACCCCTAAACTTAAAATAGCCGTTGTCCTCGTGGGGAATGTCCTCACAAGGGAGAATGTTCCTTGTTTTACTATCCTTGTGGTGACTTTTGGGGATTTTAGGTCCCCCACTAGGATAGAAGAACCAACCACACACAGTATAGGGTGGTCTACAGCTCTCACAAACTCTGTGGCGCTGACTTGCTGCAGTCCACTGTGATATTATTTGTCGGTCTGCTGCCATCTACTGTGTCAGTTAAGAAACAGCCTCTAATGTAATGTTGTAGCCATACATTGGTGTGAGATGATTAGGCCTAACCTTGTCTTGTCTGTGCTGTGTCGTGGTCTCCAGATGTTCATCCTTGACAAGGCCGAAGGGAATAGCTGCTCTCTGAACGAGTTCACCATCACTGGCTCTACCTACGCCCCAGAGGGAGAAGTGTGAGTACCAAATACACTCTTAATGCTAATCCATTTATGCTACAATTATTGATTTACTTCTAGTTACGTATATTGTTAAACTCCCTCCAACGTTTCCTCTTGTGTCCGGCCTTGTCCTTTGTGTCTCCCTCCAGGTACCAGGATGGCAGACTAGTGAAGTCCTCTGCGTACGATGGTCTAGTGGAGATTGCCACCATCTGTGCTCTGTGCAATGACTCCTCTTTGGACTATAACGAGGTCTGTGCGCCCGCCTTCCTTTCTCCTTCATATGGCTCATCATGGGACGTGGAGTAGAAGTGACTAATGTTTACGTTTGTGTCATCAGGCCAAAGGTGTGTATGAGAAGGTTGGTGAGGCCACAGAGACGGCCCTCACTTGCCTGGTGGAGAAGATGAATGCGTTTGACACCGACGTCAAAGGCCTGTCCAAGATCGACAGGGCCAACGCCTGCAACTCTGTAAGCACACTAACCGCAACCGTTGAATGGTGTGAAACGTCACCGCTGGTTTGTTTGCAGCTTTTCTGAGTCGTGTGTCTGCGTGTCGTCTATTAGGTGATCACGCAGCTGATGAAGAAGGAGTTCACCCTGGAGTTCTCCAGAGACAGGAAGTCAATGTCTGTGTACTGCACCGCCAACAAGGCCCGCTCCTCCCTCGGAAAGATGTTTGTCAAGGTATCACCAGCTTTTCGCAAGCCTCCTATGCTTGACTCACTTTGAACCAAGTGTTTTTGAGTCACCCGCGGTTTGAATCAGTGTTTCAACCTCAAACTCTTTGTTTTCCCCACAGGGTGCCCCAGAGGGCGTTGTTGACAGATGTACCCATGTCAGGGTGGGCACCAACAAGGTTGCCATGACCCCAGGCATTAAGGAGAGGATAATGTCTACAATCCGAGAGTACGGGACGGGACGTGACACCCTGCGCTGCCTGGCTCTGGCCACCCGGGACGCCCCACCCAGGAAGGAGGATATGGTGCTGGTCGATTGTGCCCGTTTCGCTGGTTACGAGGTGAGGGTTACTCTTCACCACTGTTGCATAAAGTAGATTATATCTGACTTACACTGCTGGATGCTATTAATATCATATCTAGTATAACGGTTGGACGTTGTCCTGTATTGTGCAGTTCTAGTAGGAACCCTGATGGCGACACTGATCACGTGTGTGTGTGTGTGTGTGTGTGTGTTTTTCTCTGCCCAGTCTGGCTTGACCTTCGTGGGCTGTGTTGGCATGCTGGACCCTCCCAGGACAGAAGTGGCTGCCTCCATCAAGTTGTGCCGCCTGGCCGGCATTCGAGTCATCATGATCACCGGCGACAACAAGGGCACTGCCGTGGCCATCTGCCGCCGTATCGGCATCCTGAGCGAGGAGGACGACGTGGACAAAATGGCGTTCACAGGCCGCGAGTTTGACGACCTGTCCCCCCAGGCACAGCGCGATGCCGTGACCAACGCCCGCTGCTTTGCCCGTGTTGAGCCCTCCCACAAGTCCAAGATCGTTGAGTTCTTGCAGGGCATGGACGAGATCACGGCCATGGTACATTGAACCCCCGCTCACATCCCCATCCTTATCCTTACTGTACCTGTAAAGCTGGTATATCTATTGTATTGCTGTTGTCATGTAGCCTCTTATCCAGCCTTAAGTATCTCTGTTTTCTCCCACACAGACTGGTGACGGAGTGAATGATGCCCCTGCCTTGAAGAAGGCAGAGATCGGCATCGCCATGGGCTCTGGCACTGCCGTGGCCAAGTCAGCCTCTGAGATGGTCCTGGCCGATGACAACTTCTCTTCCATCGTGGCGGCTGTGGAGGAGGGCAGGGCCATCTACAACAACATGAAGCAGTTCATCCGCTACCTCATCTCCTCCAACGTGGGAGAGGTCGTCTGGTGAGTCAGCTGTTTGACGTACCTCCTCCTGGCACTGAGATCTTTGTAGTGGTGCTGGTGGTGTTAACAATGTTTCTCTGTGCGGGCAGTATCTTCCTGACGGCTGCTCTGGGCTTCCCTGAGGCTCTGATCCCAGTTCAGCTGCTGTGGGTCAACCTGGTGACAGACGGTCTCCCTGCCACCGCACTGGGCTTCAACCCCCCCGACCTGGACATCATGAACAAGCCCCCCCGCAGCGCCAAGGAGCCCCTCATCTCCGGATGGCTCTTCTTCAGATACCTGGCCATCGGATGTGAGTTAATAGGACTGTTGTGATTTATTTCCATGTTTGTCTCAAATAGCTCCATCTTAAGGTCAAGCTTACTACTACTGGCATACCCTGCCATATAGTGTTATTGTGCATCCCTCTGCCTGTCTTCTGCCCCCACCCCCTAGTCAGAGAACCAGTCTGTCCCACAGTCGGTCAACTGTTTCTCCGTCTCTGTCCTCAGGCTATGTGGGAGCTGCCACAGTGGGAGCCGCTACATGGTGGTTCGTGGCCGCTGAGGATGGCCCTATGATCTCCCTGTACCAACTGGTGAGACTAACGTAAACTAACTCACTTTTGTACATCACTCTGGTCTGTACAATTGACCTTAATTTAGCAACAGAAAACGTACTACTTCCAGATCAACTGTAATGTCAATACCATTGTAAAGCACAATTTCTCCCCTTTCCAACAAAATCAATGACGAGACCTTCATGATGCCCATCTCTGCATGATTCAAAACAGCAATGAGCTCCGTCGGGTCTTTTTAACAATGACGGGTGGGGAAGCGAAGCCTATGCGTGATAGTGAGAAGGAGCGATGTCGTGTGGGGAAATTGCTTTTTTTTCACTCAATCTGTCCAATTTATCACATTATCGCCTCTAAAATGTAAATAAAACAGTATAAAGAGTTTATAATGTGTCATTACATACCTATTTTTAAAGGTTTGTGTCGAATTTGAATGGGGTTTTTAGGGCGGTGCTAGTGCTCTTCAGAAGTAAACAGTGGCTTTTGAGAGTCATGATCGCTTGCAGTGATGATGCAAAAAATGACTAGGTATCCCCCCCTTACCCCAGTAAGTGTCCCTTCCTTGTTTTTAAACGATGAGAGAAGTGCTACAGCTGGTGGAGAGAGATTGGAAGACAGAAATAGTTGCTTTATGCGTGCTGTACGCCACGATGTAACGGAAGGTCTGTTTTTTTCCAACTTTTCTCCAATACAATAGAGCCATTACGATGTCGATCAACGCTTGAATAGAAACGTAGTTCACACCCCAGATTTTGAAGTCAACACAGTCTCTACAGTCCCATTAGTTTTCTTTGCAGCCTCGTTTGAATGTCGCGGTTGCGCACATTTTGTACGGAATGGGGTTAGTTTACGTTAGCTCCTAGAGGTCAGCTTTACTGTCTGTGCAGTGTTGTACCTCCCAGCCTAAGTCCCTCGTGTCTGTCTGACTCCTCCCCCCACAGAGCCACTTCCTGCAGTGTTCCCCTGACAACCCTGACTTCGCCGACCTGGAGTGTCATGTGTTTGAGTCCCCCTACCCCATGACCATGGCCCTGTCTGTGCTTGTCACCATTGAGATGTGCAATGCCCTTAACAGGTGGGTCCCCTGCAGTGAGCGGAGCGTTCTTTCATCCTCAAAGAATAATTAGCATTCAGTAGAGGACAGCTACAATTTTCTAATTACGAGAAGGGATATAGAGTACTGGCTGTGGACCCTAAATCATATCTTAATGTGACCTTCAACCTCTCTATCCCCAGCCTGTCAGAGAACCAGTCCCTGCTGCGGATGCCCCCCTGGGAGAACATCTGGCTGCTGGGGGCCATCTGCCTCTCCATGTCCCTCCACTTCCTCATCCTCTATGTAGAACCACTGCCCGTAAGTCATCTTTACTCCTATCAACCTCTCAACCCAGGTCATTCTCTAGCTGCCCCGTTCACTCTCTTCATCCCTCCTCTTCCACCTCTCCAGGTCATCTTTCAGATCACCCCTCTGGACCTGACCCAGTGGCTGGTGGTGTTGAAGATCTCCCTGCCCGTCATCTTGCTGGATGAGCTGCTAAAGTTTGTGGCCAGGAACTACCTGGAACCCGGTAACCAGCCAGAGTATAAGTCATCCGGCAAAGGCTGGTCCCCCTCTGCATGCACGGAGGGCATCTCCTGGCCCTTTGTGGGCATCACCCTCCCCCTGGTGCTCTGGCTCTACAGCATCGACACTAACGTGTCTGCCCTGTTCTGGTCCTGACTGACTCCAGCACACAACCCTCCCAGTACACCAGTGTGAGTGGAGATTAACACACGTCTAACACCCCCCACCCATTAACCAGAATCAACTACAACAACCACATCAACTGCAGTGAGCGCTCAAGTCAACATTTGTACCTGTGTCGATGACAGATGCTATCTGTGAGCCCTCTCCTAGGTTTGTCTCCAGGACATTTTCACCATTCAGTTTTTTTACCATTCACTATTCCCTGAGGTTAATAATTTGTCCATGTGTCTTCGTTTAATATCAAGCTGTTGGTTGTTGGTTTTTTTTGCCCCCTTTTTTGAACAGGCATAAAAATAATCTATTTATGAGACGTCTACAGAGAATTAACACTATTTTATCAAGATGAAGATTTTTTTAGCTTTGGGAAAGGATAGAGGGAGGGGAAGCCGGGACCCATAAGGGACGTGCACAGGACTTAGACATTTGACTCTTGTTTTCAGTGTGAACTTTGACCTCTAAAGACCTTGTGGGAAAGTATGGTGTGTCGTAACTGTAAGGACCAAAATTTGCACTGACTCAGAAGTCTGCACAAAAACATGCATGTATTCTGCCCTGGCATGAGTAACTGAGATTTCTTCAACAAATGTTTCCTTCCCATTTGATCTCCTCCATGTTTCTTTTCTGCACTAGGCACAGCTACCTCAACGCTAACAATATGACTATTGAAAACTCCCCGTGTTTCTCACTGAGCTTGTCATATTGAGTGTTGAGGTATGCACCATTTTGCTCTTGCAGAAAGAAATAAAAAGCCCTCATTTGCCTTTCATGTTATTTTAAGTTTTTTTTTAAAGTTGAATCTGTTCTTTTATGTTCCTTGAGTGGGGTTAGGACTAAATGGTACCTTTTAGTTCGATTCAAAGCAATTATTTTATATAGACAAGCCTGTCGTTAAACACGTTTACTTGAACACAACATATTCTATTGTTATTCCCATAAGGGTTAACTTTTTTTAGGTTTAGTTTTAATTTACGGGCACTGTAGTTTCTTTATTACAATAATTATGATAGATTATGTATATTGTGCACATACTGTACTTGAATATGTATAAATGCACCAAGGGGCTGATTTATCTTATCAGTTGAGCACAAGATGTATGCTTTGGTGGGACCTTTATATGGTATGGATTCCCTGTTTGGGTGTGTCACTAAGCGGAGTCTGCTTTGGCCATAGTATATAGGCCCAACTCTAAAAGGCTAAGATGACTGGCTGGTAGAAGAGTCTGTATATCTGTACATAGCACACAAAATACTATCTATGTGCATGGAGTTTTACAGATGCTCCATACCTTTACACTAGTTTACTTGAGTGTGTTTTAGACACACTGTAGGTAGGTATTCCTGGAAACGCATGCCCTCGCCGATACCAGGCCAGTAAGCGCTTGAGTTTTCTTAAACCTAACTGCTATTTCTTCCAATGCCTTCTGCCTGTTAACCCAACAGAGTGAGTACCCTCTGCCTGCATGCTTTCTGCCACTAGTGTCTCATCTCATCTTGGCACTGTCACACACCGAGCCTTGCTGTCTGACAGCAGTAACTCTTCTCCTTGTTGAATGAATAAGTGTCGAGTCTGTGCTCTTGGTCTTTTGATATACGTTCTATAAATGGTACCATTTTATGAGTGATATTACCAATTGGTCTTATCTATCGGCCAGCAGAGGCCATTGGCAGGATCTTGTAATATGGAGGAAAATTGGAGGCACCTTCATTTCAAAATCCCTGTTACTAAGTGCCAGTCAAAGCTACACTATAGGATTAAGACCCTGTGCCTGTCTTAGTTCCACCTGGATCAAGTCTGTTTTAAGCGATTGATGTGTAAAGCGTCATTACTGGGAGCAAGTTTTGGGCTCTGACATGCTACTCGCAGGGCATGGTGTTTCACATAATATGGCTTACTGCATGTATTCCCATCCTGCTTGCACGTGGCATGGCCCTAGACATTATGACTGTAAGTAGAAAATGAAGCTGTAGATTACCTTTTAATAATGCCTTTTTGTTCACCATGCCTTTTTAAATGCCTAGTGAGGAAGCCATGCCTCTGGTTTGCACCTTTTTTGCTTCTTTGACCTATGCCATATTTCTGTTGTCCTCTGATTGGGTTCTCTCTCTGTCTTTCTCTGTTCTCTCTCTGCAGCTAGTGCCGTGTAAACCCGCCCCTCTAAATCCCTTGCAGGAACTGTAAGGTTTTGTTTTACTGTTGTGCATGTGTTTTTTGAGCAGCACCACATCTTCCAAGACCTGCATGTCAATAAAGAGACATCAAGACATGATTGATACATTTCATAAGCAATTCCATTACAAAAAAATAAAAAATAATCAAATGGTAAATATTTTAAACGGAATGGGCATAAATGAGTGAAGTGTTTTTGAAATCAAATTAACCAATCCCCAGTCCCTCAATCCTTACTGCATGGAGAGCCTTAGAGTAGCCTTTAAACTAGACAAGACAGAGTTCTCATGCCATCTTAATAAACCTAGATGTCATAGTTTTATATTAATATACAATATTCCATGATGCATGTCCTCTGAAGCAGTGAATTATTTGATCAGATGTCTAATAGTATTGATAAATTAAAAGATTCATTTACAAACAATAGTACAAATGTTAAATAAGCTCAAATGCCTCTCTTTTCCTAAGGAAATCTTTTTTTGAATAGGATGTGTAAAATAACCAGACTATTTGCTTTGCACTGTGATGTGCGACATGTTTGAAGCAGATTTTGCAGTATCTGGGAAGGCGGAGGTGCGGCGATACAGTGATGCATACATTATCTTGAAAGCAGTCAGTCCCTTCAATGGCACGTGTTCGCCAAACTGTACTGTAATTTCAGAGCTGACGATTGTATTATGTATCACATGATTTGTGGTTTCAGGTAAATAAAGCGATTATACATGATGTGTTGCTTATCGTCTATATGCCAGTTTGGAGAGGTCTTCATTTGAAGCTACCTTGCTTGTAGCCTAAATACAAGGATGTTTTAATTGTTCCTCAACAGGTCACTAAAACAAATTACCACAAACTTTGTAATAAAGGAATGTCAGGTCATGAGACCTTGTCATGATTTTATATCTTCAAAACATATATACAATGCACAATACATGCTTATACACATTTGCATTGGAAAACGAGTAACATTACTTTACAAAGAATGTGTCAAATGAAATGACCACATGATTGACACATTAAACATTGAGAGAAAGGGAAAGTGTCACCAGTTTCACACCAATATTTTTCCTAAGAGAAGCATGTTAATACATGTTACAGGGTAAAGAAACACTGAACAGAAAAGCAACAGAAATTAACTAACGTCACCGGTTTCATAGATTCTGTTTAGCAGAGAAAACAAGCAAACAATAATGGCAAACTCCAAGGCCATGACCCAGCAATCCTAAATGGCCGCCTCACCTCGTCTCCTTTACTCTAGGACATAAATTAGTAACGATCACAAACTAGGAAAGGCGGAGTTAAGGTTAATGAATTTTCTGCCCATCGGAGTTATGAGTAAAATGATGCATCCATCCCAAAAAAGCAGGGGCTGCTATATTGACTTCTATATAACCCTGGGATGGGGCTATACACACCCATATGGAGTGGGTGACTAGAGCAGTATATCAGGTAGCCCATGATGCCCATGTGTGGTTTATTCCCCCTGCCCCCCTCTGCCCTTGGGATCGCTGCAGTGGGCCTGCTGGGTCACTGCATGCCAAACCACTGCTCCTGGTCTGCCCACTGGGCTGCCTCACTGTCACTGCCTTCCAGGTCTCCATCCTCCCCGCTGCCCTCCATGTCATCCCCATCCAGCTCCACAGTGGCATCAGCAGGGCTCTCCTCCTTCTCCATCTTCTGCATTCCTTCCAGAGACTTCTGGTCATTTGGGTCCAGGCTGAGAGACCAACAGTGTCAGATGATAGAGAAACATGGGCATTCTCAAGATCAAAAGTGCAATGTTTAAATTTGAGAAAAAAATAGGCCTAAGGGCGACACTGCTTTAATGTTTCATGAGGTGTGTAAAACACTGGACTTGGGTGTAACATTACCTAAGTGCTATGCTGTATTGGTCCATTGCCTCTTGATAATCATTGACCGCCACAAGGAAATCCCCCAGCATTCTGTGCAGCACACAGTCACTCTGATTGGCTAAGGCATTCCGGAGAAGAGCAATCCCCTCCTCATATTTCTGTTCCCGACCTGAAATAGGATAACAAACAATATCCAAAATCTTTTCCCTTACACTTCTGGTAAAAATGTCTTTATGAAGATGCAATGGTTGTACATCTCTACAGCACAACAGCTGATAAGGATAGGTACCAAGCCACATACTTAGCAGCTCTGCCTTTTTGACCACAGCCTTGGTGTAGTCAGGCCTCTGGGCTAGCGCCTTGTCCAGCAGGGTTTTGGCCTTCTCCTGGGTCACAGGATCCTCCAGACAGACTGTGGCCAGGATGGTTAGAGTCTGGGCATTCGCTCCCAGGGTTTTATAGATGTTATTGGCCATCCCCATCGCCTCTCGGATCCCATTGGATGCCAGGTAACAGTCAATCAGACCTGAGGACAGAAGTCTCATTACTACCTCAATACTAGTAGCAACAAATAATATATGCCATTTAGCAGACGGTTTTATCCAAAGCGACTTAGAGTCATGCGAGCAAAAATGTTGCGTATGGATGGCCCCAGGAATAGAACCCACAACCTTGGCGGTGCAAGCGCCATGCTCTACCCTCTGAGCCATGCAAACTTGCATTGGATGTCTGATGTGGGGGCTGTTCCCAAGTTTAAAACAGATTTTCATTAGAATGATTATCATAACAAGTAGGTCCCCTTGCCTTCGTAGCAGTCCAGACGGCAGGGCGCCAGGCGCATGGCCTCTCTAAAGTGGATGATGGCCTCCTGCACTCGGCCCATGTTCCTCAGTGCTGCCCCCTTCAGGAGGAGGGCCTGCACACTGTTGCTGTTCAGCTGGATGGCCTTGGCACCCAGGTAGAGGGCACGGGAGTAGCGCTTACTGTAGAAGCTGTGACATCTGAGCCACCAAAAACAGATAGGTAGGAACATGTATTTAGTGTACATAGACAGAAAAACAGGCCTTTTTTTTTTTTACTGTTATAACAAAATACAAACACGCTATTATAGATTCATAAAAATAAAAACTGCATTCAATTTAGTATTTCAACGACTTGGATCTCATCATACATTTATTTCTGGTCACTGAAGATCACTTACCCAGATATGACCCAGGGCTCTGCATGCTGATCTGAGATGTTGAAAAGTCTTCCTCCCAGGACCTCAACATCCTCCAGGTGCCCCTCACGTGCCATAAGGTAGCCATATACATCCATGCCTGACAGCAAATATAGACAACATAACTGAATTAGTCCAAATCAATAAAATATATATAAGCATCGCTAGCCTGGCTTAGTGAGTTCTAAGAAACTAATGTATATGGTCAGTGATGAGTTTTTCTGATGCCAGCTGTCCAGTACCTTTGATCAGATAAGGGTCCAGCATCTGGGCCTGCTCAAACTTCAGGATGGAGTTCTTTGTGTCGCCTGCCCTGAAGTAGACATCTGCCAGGCTCACCAGCAGGTCCACATTGTCCCTCAGTAAAGACTTTTTCTCCAGAGAGCTGATAAGGAGAATCAGGGAACCGACAAACACCCAGAATGAGAGCCCTAGCTTAACAATACCAGAGATGATGATTCATGAAATGAATAACGCTCCCATGGCGGTGAGGCACTGGTCTGCTCACCAGATGGTGTTGATTGCTCTGTGGTTGTCCCCTGCATGTATGAAGGCATAGGCTTTGATCCATGCAGAGAGCCAGTCCAGGTTGGGAATACTCTGGATCACATCCATAGTCATGGATGCCACCTCAGCTCCCTTCACTGACAGAGACAGGAGACCTACAACAGACAAGGAGTTAAAAGAACCCCTCAAAATGTAGAGCACAATAACATTGGGTGTTGGAATGTCTGTGTGATGCACTACAGAAACATCCCAGTCACTAGTCCATACCAATGATGGCATCCAGTGCCAGAGGACACTGTCTCAGGACCTCTTTGTAGCTTGTGACAGCAGAGCGTTCCTGCCCAGCCTTCCTGTACAGATTTGCCAGCATCATGTTGATCTGAAAAGGATAAAAAAATATGCAATTCCTTGCAAGAATCTCGGCTACTTTACTTCATTGAAATAGTCATAAACGGCACTGCAAGCTTAGCTGACATTGAGAGAAGATGAGGGGTCTTTCAGGAGGGGACCTAGAACTTGGCTGCCTACCTTTGGGGTTCTCTGTCTAGATGGAATCCCATCAAGCACTGCAATGGCATCCTTATCCAGCTTCAGGATGGTGTAGCACTCTGCAATCTTATACTTTACCTCAATCTCTGAGGGCAAACTCTGGGAAAAAAAGAAAATGTCAATTGGTCAATTCAGAAGGCAATGTGATTCCTTCCAGCACATTGTGCACAATTATGTACAGTGCATTCGGAAAGAATTCAGATCCCGTCACTTATTCCACATTTTGTTACGTTACAGCCTTATTTTAAAATGTATTAAATTAATTGTTTTCCCTCATCAATCGACACACAATAACCAATAATGACAAAGCGAAAACAGGTTTAGACATTTTTGCAAATTTATAAGAAATAGCTTATTTACAGAAATAGCTTATTTACAGAAGTATTCAGACCCTTTGCTATGAGACTTGAAATTGAGTTCAGGTGCATCCTGTTTCCATTGATCATCCTTAAGATGTTTCTTCAACTTCATTGGAGTCCACCTGTGCCAAAGTCAATTGATTGGACATGATTTGGAAAGGCACACACCTGTCTATATAAGGTCACACGGTTGACAGTGCATGTCAGAGCAAAAACCAAGCCATGCGGTCGAAGGAATTGTCCGTAGAGCTCAGAGACAGGATTGTGTCGAGGCACAGATCTGGGGAAGCTTAACAAAATATTTCTGCAGCAGTGAAGGTCCCCAAGAGCACAGTGGCCTCCATCATTCTTAAATGGAAGAAGTTTGGAACCACCAAGACTCTTCCTAGAGCTGGCCGCCCGGCCAAACTGAGCAATCAGGGGAGGTGACCAAGAACTGGATGGTCACTGACAGAGCTCCTCTGTCAGTGATGGGAAAAAATGGGAAAACCTTCCAGAAGGAAAACCATCTTTGCAGCACTCCACCAATCAGGCCTTTATGGTAGAGTGGCCAGACGGAAGCCACTCTTCAGTAAGAGGCACATACATGACAGCCCCCTTGGAGTTGCCAAAAGGCACCTAGGACTTAGACCATGAGAAACAAGATTCTCTGGTCTGATGAAACCAATATTTAACTATTTGGCCTGAATGCTAAGCGTCACATCTGGAGGAAACCAGGCACCGCTCATCACCTGGCCAATACCATCCCTACGGTGAAGCATGGGGGTGGCAGCATCATGCTGTGGGGATGTTTTCAACGGCAGGGACTGGGAAACTTGTCAGGATCGAGGGAAAGATGAACGGGGCAAAGAACAGAGATCCTTGATGAAAACCTGCTCCAGAGCGCTCAGGACCTCAGATTGGAGCGAAGGTTCACCTTCCAACAGGACAACAAACCTAAGCACACAGCCAAGACAACACAGGAGTGGCTTTGGGACAAGTCTCTGAATGTCCTTGAGTGGCTCAGCCAGCGCCCGACTTGAACCCAATTGAACATCTCTGGAGAGACCTGAAAGGTTGAGAGGATCTGCAGAGAAGAATGGGAGAAACTCCCTAAAGACAGCCTGTAGCATCATTCCCAAGAAGACTAGAGGCTGTAATCGCTGCCAAAGGTGCTTCAACAAAGTACTGAGTAAATGGTCTGAATACTTATGTAAATGTAATTTGTTTTTTTTATTTAATACATTTTCAAACATTTTTGGGTCTGAATGCACTGTATACTGTCTGTAGAGCAGGTCAGTCAAATGTGCATTATTTTAAATTAATGCATTTAACTTTGCTTGTTGCTAATATAGATAAATGTGCTGTAATTGACAGAGTTGGGAGCCTTGCACACCTGTGACTGTATGGAGGATGCAGTTCCCCCCGGTAGATGGGCGCACTTTGGAAGTTTTGCTGAGCACTTTCTTCTGCTGCAGTGCCATGTTGTACTTGCAGGCAGCGTTACGGTACTCCTTGTCATGGAAGATGGCATCTGCATGGTAAACCAGCAACTGGTACTTCTGGGATGGTGAGAACAGCTCTCTGCAAGAAAAGATGTGGCACGCGCATCAATGGCACAGTATTCGACTGACAGTAACTTGGTCAAGCTCAATAGCAATCAACATACAACATATTCACAACGTCAGAATTAATCCATTTTATTACATTTTACTAACTACATTTACACCTATTATAAGCGATCTAGTTAGCTAGCTTGCTACAAGCGCTTGTCAACTTCAACTTGTCTCGTGACGATCAGCATGCATTCATTAGGACACGTTTTTATCAATTGTACAGAATATGTTTTCGAAGCTGATAGAACGGAATGAATAGCTAGCTAGTTAGATATATAATGTGGATGTTCAGTAATAACGTTAGCTAGTTAGCCAACAAGCTAATACTTACGGATTGTTATTGCTCATTGTCAGCAGTAAGCTACTCATTATCCGAACGTTTGAGTGTAGTCCCGCAGCGGCCATATCCCGTACATGATCTATGACGTTCATTTCAATGTATTTTGATGGGTGTCTTTGAGATCTAAAAAAATCTAAAGTTATACGATTACAGATAGTCAGTTAACTTACTAGCTTTCATCACAAACTGCTATGTATTAAATATAGCGCCGGAAGTTGGCAAGTTGAAGGACCCATCAATTATGTTTTGCTTTTATAAAAACAACATCCCATCCTTGATACATGTGGCATACATAGTATTTATTCTCCTTGGTGTAAAATGATTTAAATTGTAAAATAATACGTTTTAAATACTTTAATACCCACTCAAAGTTTTCATGATCAGGTGAAAAGTCTAGCCAGCTATAGTTTCTGCGCAAGCGCTGTTGGAACAAATCTTACCCCTATCCTGTCATAACACGGAGGTAGCCTATCTAGTTGCCAATTTAATTGTATTATTTCTCTGTGTTTGGCAACACATTATTTTTTGGGGTTGAAGCCCACATACAATGACTGAACAATCAGCATTACTTCTTCGAAAGCAATTGGCAGGTAAGACAAAGGTTTAAAGAAAGAAAGAGACCCCCAAGCTACGTAGCTATCTAGCCTAGCTAACCAGCCGCCGGGTTCAACGAGGGCAGCCACGATTGTTTGTTTACATTAGTGCAATGATCTTGGCTGTAAACACAGTCTAGTTATATATATTTTCCGCTAAATTATCACGCTAAGATGACGGAATTCAACTGCACGACTAACCCCAGCTATGCATTGACGTAGTCTAAACTATCGAGTTAGTTAGTTTAACATATTGACTGTCAATGAGAACGTCACCAGCGTTACGTTAGTTGGCTAGTTAGGAAGTCCATATTTTGTTACTGATTCGAGCTATAGAGGAAATAACTATCTAATTTAGCCCTAACCTAATCTTACACCAACCTCTGTCTGCAGTGAAACACAACCCTAGTGGCTTGCTATTAGCTAGCTAACAAGCTAGCCAAGGAACAAAGGAATAATCAGCCCCAGGCCCATCTGACTGTGGTGGGAACATCACATCATTGTTAGCCTGTTCTGGCAATGGCATACATTCACTGTAGCTAACTCCATTAGCTGTCGACAGCTAGCATATACGGGTAAATCCATTTGAATTCTATCACTTTTTGACAACACCCCTTTTGATTTGAACGAAACCTACCATACATATTTGCTCATTGTATACGTGCTCAGAAAGTTACTTTTTGGATCTGAATGCCAAAACGTTCCAAGAGATTAAGGTAACCAAAGTTGACCCATGTTGCGTGCCCCACCATAATCACTGCAAAATATAAAAGGTTGAGATTGATTTCATTTAAAAGCTTACAAACAGGGTTGTCAAACAGTTTTATAATTTCTGAATTTTAGGTATACATTTGGGGAACATTTTTAACCTTTCAACGTCAATTATCTAAAAACGCGTAAACTAAGTTTTTTTTTTTCAAATGCGCGTTTGTTGTAGTTTGGACCCTGTTTGACATAATGTTTTTTTTTTCTGTTGTGACCACCATCGGTTGAGACACAACATTCTCTATAATACAGGGTGAATGTCATGTTTTGGCTGATAAAAGTACTAAAATGTGAATAAAAATTAAATGTCAACTTTCAAATTGTACCATAAAGATCGTTGGAGCTCCATGCATCAGCGAATGTTGACTTCAATGGGAACTGTTGTTTTAAATTATACTGTCAATCTTCCGTAGGAAACCTTTTGAAATCATAGAACTATAGATAATAGAAATGGCAATTTAATTTGACATTCGACGGTGGGTGGAGAGGCGGTCATCTTTGGGGTAGTAATTAAAGTAAAACATTATTCAAGTTCAATGGTGTACCAGCTAAATTGCAGTGGTCTGAAGGAAGAGGTCCATTTTATGAATGATATTGTTGAAATGACACCCACCCTGTATTCAAGAGCATTTTGTTTCTCAACTGATAGTGGCCACAACACAAACACCTTAGATGATCTGAAGTGGGGTCTAAGCTACAACATGTGAATATGAAAAGATTCACAGTTTAGGTGTTTTAAGATCATTGACATTAAAGGTTTAAAAATGACCATTTTTATTGAACTTAGTTTTAGTTTGACAACACTGTTTGTAAGCTTTTTAAATTATATAAAACTCAACCATTTATTTTTTTCCAGTGATGAAGACATTGATATCTTATGCTATGGCGGGGTAGGCAAAATGGGTCAAATTTGAGCACCTTTATCTCAATGTTTTTGCATTCAGGTACTAAAAGTCACTTTCTGACCACTTCTTCCATAGGCAAACATCCTATGGAAAGTTTTGTTTGAATCAAAAGGGATGCTGTCAAAAAGTAATTTAATTCAAATGGTTTTACCCATACAGGTTTTAATTCTGCTATAGAGTGCCTTCAGAAAGTATTCATAACCCTTGACTTTTGTTGTTATAGCCTGAATTCAAAATGGATTCAATTGTTTTTTTTCCTTTCACCCATCTACACACACTACCCCATAATGAAAAAATGTTTTTAGACATTTATGCAAATGTATTAAAAATTAAATGTGTAAATATCTCATTTACATAAGTATTCACACCCCCTGAGTCAATACATGTTAGAATAACCTTTGGCAGTGATTACAGCTGTAAGTCTCTAAGAGCTTTGCACGCTTGGATTGTACAACATTTGCACATTATTATTTTAAAAATACTTCAAATTCTTTCAAGTTGGTTGTTGATCATTGCAAGGCAGCCATTTTCAAGTCTTGCCATAGATTTTCAAGACAGTTTGTTATAACTGTAACCAGGCCACTCAGGAACATTCAATGTCATTTTGGTAAGCAACTCCAGTGTATATTTGGCCTTGTGTTTTAGGTTATTGTCCTGCTGAATGGTGAATTTGTCTCCCAGTGTCTGTTGAAAAGCTGACTGAACCAGGTTTTCCTCTAGGATTTTGCCTGTGCTTAGCTCTGTTTTTTTTTTGTTGTTGTAAAAAAAACCACTCCCTATTCCTTGCTGATGACAAGCATACCCAGTGTTTTTGGATTTGCCCCAAACATAACACTTTGAATTCAGAACATAAAGTTAATTTCTATGCCATTTATTATATTTTTTTGCAGTTTTACTTTAGTGCCTTATTGCAAACAGGATGCATGTTTTGAAATATATTTTTATTCTGTACAGTTTAATACATTTTAAATTGTTTGTAACACAACAAAATGTGGAAAAAGTCAAGAAGTTTGAATACTTTCTGAATGCGAAGTATTAACTAACCCCATCCCCTTCTGTATTTTAGTAAAAAGCTATATGTTTATATATCTTGGCAGTTCTCAGACACATGAACATTCTTTCAGCCAATGGAAGTTCAATTTTGTGCACCTGAGGGGGTACACACAGGCCACCTTTTCAGTTGGTCACACTGACAATAGGTACCTGTCACTCTCTTTTTCTACCTCTGTCTACACAAGTTTTCACTGTTCCTTTTGTGCTTTTTGTTAGTTGTTGCATTTTGTTACCTTGTCTTTCTATTTCAGAGCTCAACAAGAATCCAGTAGAGGGCTTTTCAGCTGGCCTAATAGATGATGAGGATATATACAAATGGGAGGTGGTCATCATAGGGCCACAAGACACCCTCTTGTAAGTTAGGACATTTTATTTGAGAATGTGTCTGTGAACATAGGAATATCAACCTAAAGAAGAGGAGTACATACTTTGAATGTACTCTCAGATGGGTAAATGGGGATGATGACTGCTTTGACCTTGACAAAGCTGCTCTTCTTCCCGGGGAAGGACTGCCCACTCCAAGACCTCTCCGTCGCGGTTCACTACTCCACATTGTCCCCCTCCAGAGTGCAAAGATCCTTGGCGTGACCCTGAACAACACCCTGTCATTCTCTGTAAACATCCAAGCAGTGACTCGCTCCTGCAAGTTCATGCTCTACAATATCCGTGGAGTACGACCCTACCTCACACAGAAAGTGGCGAAGGCCCTATTCCAGGCTCTTGTCATCTCCTGTCTAGACTAATGCAACTACAGTATCTCTTGGCTGGGCTCCCTGCTTGTGCCATTAAACCCCTGCAGCTTATCCTGAACGCCTCAGCCTGCCTGGTGCTCAACCTTCCCATGTCACCATGCTCCTCTGCACACTCTACTGGCTTCAGGTCGAAGCTTGCTTCCACTCCAAGACCATGGTGCTTACCTACCGAGCATTAAGAGGAACTGCCCCTCTACCTCCAGGCTATGCTCAAACCCTACACCCCGAGCACTCTGCCACCTCTGGTCTCTTGGTGTCCCACCCCTACGGAGTGTCAGCTCCTGCTCAACCCAGTCAAAGCTCTTCTCTGTCCTGGCACCCCAATGTTTGAACCAGCTTCCCTCTGAGGCTAGGACTGCAGTCCCTGCCCACCTTCTGAAAACGTCTGAAACCCTACCTTTTTAAATGAATCCCACAGCCCCCTTTCCATGACAGACTGACCAGGTGAATCTAGGTAAAAGCTATGATTCCTTATTGATGCCACCTGTTAAATCCACTTCAATCAGTGTAGGTGAAGGGGAGGAGACAGGTTAAAGAAGGAGTTTTAATCCTTGAGACAATTGAGACATGGATTGTGTATGTGTGCCATTCAGATGATGAATGTGCAAGACAAAAGATTACAGTGCCTTTGAACGGGGCATGGTAGTAGGTGCCAGGGACACCAGTTTGAGTGTGTCAAGAACTGCAACGCTGCTGGGGATTTTCACGCTCAACAGTTTCCCGTGTGTATCAAGAATAGTCCACCACCCAAAGGACATCCAGTCAACTTGACACAACTGTGGGAGGCTTTGGAGTCAACATGAGCCAGCATCCCTGTGGAACGCTTTTGACACCTTGTAGTACATGCCCGACGAATTGAGGCTGTTCTCGGGGCAAAAGGGGTGCATCTCAATACTAGGAAGGTGTTCCTAATGTTTATCCACTGTGTATCTAGTCCTACTAGCACTGACTTTTCTGATAACTACTGAGGGAAAATGTACTTACTATGACTGTGATATGTGGTTGTCTCACCCAGCTATCTTAAAATTAATGCACTAATTGTAAGTCGCTGTGGATAAGAGCATCTGCTAAATTACCCCAATGTGAAATGCTTTGCTTTCTCTGTTCTCTCCCTCACAGTGAAGGAGGGTTTTTCAAAGCATACCTGACCTTTCCCTATGATTATCCACTACGGCCTCCCAAGATGAAGTTCATCACTGAAATCTGGCATCCTAATGGTAAACACCCTGGTCACACGTTATGAGCCTTACTAAACCTAGTGCTGTAACCTTTTAGAGTCGTTGGAGTGGGATTTGTGTCCCCTACCATGTTTGCTTTTTACTAGTGTGTGTGTATATAATGACTTAATCTCTCTTAGTGGCAAAGAATGGCGACGTATGTATCTCAATACTGCATGAGCCAGGAGAGGACAAGTTTGGCTATGAGAAACCAGAGGAACGTTGGCTTCCAATCCACACTGTAGAGACTATTATGATTAGTGTTATCTCCATGCTGGCCGACCCTAACAGTGATTCGCCTGCTAATGTGGATGCTGCGGTGAGTTGTAATAATACATGTATTTAACACTGCGTTACAATACCCAAGTACGTCCAGAACCTGTGTCAAAGTGACAAGGACAACTGTGCCACTGAGATTGTGAAATGGAGTTTGTGCCTGTCCCACAGAAAGAATGGCGGGAGGATCCTAATGGTGAATTCAAGAGGAAGGTGGCTCGCTGTGTACGGAAAAGCCAGGAGATGGCATTTGACTAGAACCCAGACTCAATGGCAAAGTTCCAGGGTGAGTAAGCAACATACACCTACCTACTCATACTTGTTGTTATTTAAAGGAATGCAATCATTATTTTGTAATGTTCCGTTTTGACTTCTGTTTAATACTTGACTGTGGTAGAAAACATTTCATGTTTTTCCCCTCTTCCATCTAGCTAAAGGAAATGGCTTCAGAAGGAAAATAGTCAGTTCAGACTAGGCTTTTGCACCCCTTTTTTTGTCAATCAAGGGATTTGGTCGGCCAGCCACTTTCTTCCTGAAAGGTCGTTGTTTTTCAAACGAAGAATGAATGTGAGAAACCTACCAGCAAATATTTCCCTCCATTTCCTACCTGGAATTGTATATTTAATTTTATTTATTTGGAAAAATATGATGTAAGATATGTCACTACTGTAAATTAACTAGCTTTTTTTTTTACCTGCTGCTGAACAGTTTCTACTTTATACCAGGTTTCTTATGCAATTTGTTTGTTGTGCTTGAAGAATTTAAAACGCATAAAAGCCAGTTCTTCTCATTATTAGGTTCTCACCAAGTGTCCCATCTTCAGTCACCTCTACAGAATGCCGGCCTGCCTGCAAAACCTTGTCGAACATGTTTTCGTCATTCAACACCTATCATTTGATCACTGCTGCCTTATGTTAGTTCTACTCCCTCTTGGCGGTTGTTCTCTCCCAGGAGGGTTTGATCTGTGTGCTTGTTGACTGGGTCCTCTACCCAAATAATCACAATGTCTGTTACCAATCATGTCACAGTCAACTCTGAGGTCACTCTGCTTTAATGAAACTTTTTCCAAAACAACCAAAAAGTTCCAAGTTGTTAAGAATTAAGCTGTGATTATTCAGTGGATATACCGGTTTGCTGGCATCTGAATTTACCTCAACTTAAAAGGATTACATTTTGTAGGTTTTATGGTTGTTTGATTTGTTCTTAGTCTAGTGTTACATGGGAGCTGTAAATGTGATTGACATCTTGTCCCTCTGAGGTTGTTTCTGGGTGATGGGTGGCACGTTTGGCTTCTTGGTGCATGTGTACCATTTATTATTTGATCAGATTTTGTAGAATTCACGTCTACCCCTAGATTTATATTCTGACTTGTGTATTCAGATTATATGAGTAAAAAAAACTCAAACTAAGGCCATCTAATGTTCTGTTATTGGTGCAACCTATTGTGGACAATGTTTTTCTTTCTTTAAGGAATGACAGAAGTCTCATGATATTAACTACCATATATTTTCTCTTGGTGAAACCAGTTGGTAAATTACTGGGAGGCATGCGATTACACCATTAGTTAGAAAGGTGTACCATATGCATAAGGTATCTAGGTTTGTTTTGTCTGTTACATGGGATTTTGCTGTTGGATTGTTGACATGTGAAAAGGAATGGAAAAATGTAAAGTAATCTGGTATCAAGTGTTATTCTGAAAGAAGAAAAAAATGGACAGCATTCTGATGCATGTTGATTTAATATTATGCATAACAATCAATGTTTGAATTGTGGTGGGGTGCTTTGCCACAGGCTTAATAATCCAACTTTGCTTTGATTGTGTTCGTTGGAGCCACCCTAAAGCCGACACCAAATCATCAACAACGTCATAGCCATGACCGATACTTTAAGACTATCAAATGAAAAACCACTAATGACACATGCAGTCATGTTTGCAGGTTGATTTGCCAACAAATGAGCTATGCTGGGATTGCATACAAATGCAGGTATTATTCATATATTTTGATGTGACATATGGTTTACAATTGATGGTATTGTGTAGGCTTTGACACAAGTTCTTTTGTACTCTTTAGATTTCACCTCAGACCGGTGTTCACTGTATTTGCATAAGAGTCTTTGTGCATTTAAAACATCATGAAGCAATACACTCTGATAATTTCAATTGTGTTTTCCCCAGGTAATCCTGTTCTCACCCTAACCCCCTTATTTGTTGTGTTTACCACTTTATGTTTATGACATGAGCTCAATAAAATGTGTTAACTGTCATACTTTTTTGTATTTTTGTTTTATTTATCTAGTGTTAGTCTAATCGGATGGGAAGAGGGGAAATTACTTAAGGTGCATTCGGAAAGTATTCAGACCCATTGACTTTTTCCACATTTGGTACGTTATAGCCTTATTCTAAAATGTATTACATATTTTATTCCCCCTCATCAATCTACACACAATACCCCATCATGACAAAGCGAAAACAGGTGTTTAGAAATCTTTGCAAATGTATTAAAAATAAACATGACTTATTTACATAAGTATTCAGACCATTTGCTATGAGACTCAATGTAGATCAGGTGCATCCTGTTTCCATTGGTCATCTTTGAGATATTTCTACAACTTGATTGGAGTCCACCTGTGGTAAATTCAATTGATTGGACATGACTTGGAAAGGTACAAACCTGTCTATATAAGGTCCTACAGTTGACAATCCATGTCAGAGCAAAAACCAACCCATGAGGTCGAAGGAATTGTCCGTAGAGCTCCACGACAGGATTGTGTCGTGGCACAGATCTGGGGAAGGGTACCAAAAAATTTCTGCAGCGTTGAAGGTCCCCAAGAACAGTGGCCTCCATCATTCTTAAGTGGAAGAAGTTTGGAACCACCAAGACTCTTCTTAGAACTGGCCGCCCGGCCAAACTGAGCAATCAGGGGAGAACAACCTTGGTCAGGGAGGTGACCAAGAACCCGATGGTCACTCTGACAGAGCTCTGGAGTTCCTCTGTGGAGATGGGAGAACCTTCCAGAAGTACAACCAGCTCTGCAGCACTCCAACAATCAGAGTTAGAGAGGGCACGACAAAACCTTTTCCCCCTCAGGAGACTGAAAAGATTTGGCATAGGTCCCCAGATCCTCAAAAAGTTCTACAGCTGCACCATTGAGAGCATCCGGACCGGTCGCATCACTGCCTGGTAATGCAACTGCTCAGCATCTGACCGTAAGGCGCTACAGAGAGTAATGCGTGCGGCCCAGTACATCACTAGGGCCAAGCTTCCTGCAATCCAGGACCTATATAACAGGCGGTGCCCACAAAATTGTCAGAGACGCCAGTCACCCAAGTCATAGACGGGTTTCTCTGCTACCGCACGGCAAACGGTACCGGAGCGCCAAGTCTAGGACCAAACGGCTCATTAACAGCTTCTACCCCCAAGCCATAAGACTGCTGAACAATTAATCAAATGGCCATTACATTTTTTTTGTACACTGCTGCTTCTCACTGTTTATCTATGCATTGTCACTTCACCCCTACCTACATGTACAACTTACCTCTAACCTGTACCCCCACGGTGCCCCTATATGTATAGCCTCGTTATTGTTATGTTATTGTGTTACTTTTTTTTTTTTTTTTTACTTTAGTTTATTTGGTAAATATTTTCTTAACTCTTCCTGAACTGTACTGTTGGTTAAGGGCTTGTAAGTGAGCATTTCACGGTAAGGTCTACACTTGTTGTATTCGGCGCATATGACAAAGTTTGATTTGATTTGAAGAATAATCAATGGAAACAAGATTGACCTGAGCTCAATTTCGAGTCTCATAGCAAAGGGTCTGAATACTTACGTGGTTAAGGTACTTCTGTTTTTTATTTTTAATACATTTGCAAAACATTTCTAAACTTGTTTTCGCTTTGTCATTTAAACCATTATATAATAAGGCTGTAACGTAACAAAATTTTGAAAAAGTCACGGGGTCTGAATACTTTCCGAATGCTCAGTATAACCTCTTGTCAGTTGCTCTGGATCCGCCCAATGGACTGACATCCTCTCCTGGTCACACGACCATGGCAATGTAAGATTGATACTTGTAACCACCAATATTAAAATTGACCTAATCGATTTGTTAATCATGAGAAAACAGGTTACATTTGTCGAGGAAATCAGAAAAGGAGATCGCCTGATAAAACGCGGTGGTAGTCGCGTTTTAGCAACAAGGTAGGCTTGCAAAATTAACTAATTGTATGCTTCTGTAATGAATGTAAATGAAATGAGTGCATTATATTTATAGACATCTGTTTTTAATGAGGACTTATTTTTTTTAGCTTTGCTATTATTGCCATCAATGCAAACATTTCAGATCAAGTTTCTATTATTTCATGTTTGTAGATCTGCGGAGTCAAATAACATGTACCATCATAGATATATAGGTATGTACTGTATGTATAGCCTACTGGTTGTTAACTTGTGCATTGTATGTTTGCATGTTTACATTGTTACTATAGGCTATTTTGTGAGTCGGAAATACAAGGTGAAACGCTGCTCTGTTGATAGAGAACTGAAATGCAATAGCCTGCGTGTGGCATGTAATAGACACCACAGAAGCCAGTCGGGTATAGGAGCCATATCTTTCCAAATTGTCTTTTGGAAAATGTATTTCGGGAGGTTATCCAAATGTTCGTGTAATGTTAATTTGGTGAATAAATCTATTTAACATTTCTGGTGATTGATCTAATACGCATTATCATTTTACTCAATCAAAAATTGTGCGATTAATGCAGATAGAGGCCTCATTAATACACCTATCTATATGACAGACTCTGAGCATGTGTATAAGGAACAAAACACCAGGGTGGAGATGCACAGGACAGCACATTTCAAGGTTCCTGACCACCAGCAGGTGAAAACCATACACGTCCCCAAGTCCATGATGACTGCACCATTTCTACAGGTAACGTCAGCAAGTTATTTGCCATATACCAGAATGAATATATTGCTGAATGTAAATGTAGTGTTCTACAAAATATTGTTATAATTTTCCAGCATCCAACCCTCACTACTGGACAGAAACGATATCTCTACAGTATTGCAAATGTCTACAGCACCGAGCACATGAGACGACTGATGAAGCAACACTATCTCAATGTGCTGCACCGGTGTATTACATCAGGTGTGTTGTAATTGTTATTACTTTAGAATGGAATATAGACCAACTATTGCCCATCTTAGATGAAATGTTTTCTCTCAAGGTCATAGCTCTTTGGATGGAACCAAAAATACAACTGGAGATCCGCTGCTTAAAGATAGGCTCACGTTCAAGATGGACAATGAGAGAGATTCTGGATCTAGGATCAAGCCATATGGACAGAGGAAGGGCATCACAGTGCACTCTAAAGTTATCCTCCCAAAGATTACCAACAGTCACAGTGCAGAGTGAGAAGATTGTATTTGAAATCATTATAATGAAGTCAGTCATACATTATATTATTCTGACAATGTATTGAAGTATAGTATCATTTTTATCATTTCAAAACACATTCTCCTTATTGGTAACACATTTATTTGAGTCTGCCTATAAACTGCTTATACGAGTTTTTAAATAGTTTATAAACCATTATTACAAACTGTACATTTAATGTCTGTTGATTATTTATATATGATTACAGGTTATTTTAATAATAAATGGTTTAAAACGTCAAGGTAGAGTCAGCGATATGAAGTTGATGCAGTTAAACAGCACAGTGTGACAATTTCTGCAACAAAAGCGTTGGATCGCGAGTCTAAACTTCACTGTTTTGGTACGGTGGCTACCACATTGTAAGGGCACGAAGGGAACCGTTGCACATGCGCAGATGCTGTGTGTGACTGTGTGAGAGTGTCTTTCATCTTGCTCATTTTGCTCATCACAATATCTGCAGGTGCTGCTCATCCAATGTCATTTTGCTGACTCTACCTTTTAATTTGCAGTTGATAATGAGGCGAGTATTCTAAAAAAGTTAAATGTAAATCCCCCTAAAAAGCAGGGGCAAAACAGTATACAGAAACATCTGAAGAGAAATAAGTGACCGCTGGGAAGGTTTCTGCAATAGGCCTGTGAGATCATAATGTAACAATGTGTTTGCAGTGCATTTACTAGTGTGACTGCTTGACAATAAATTATATTGGTAAAAAAAAAAAAATCTTCTCTTGAATGATCATTTGTTGTCCCAGCTATCTAGTTTTGTATGCATTCAGGATTTTAGAATTTTAACTTAATATACATTACATGACCACTTCTAGTCATACTAGTCATACTGGTAATAGTTTAGCATATTACACAATATTCCACAATTAGTAAATCAGCTCCATGCTGCTGTTTTGCAGCTGTTGCGCGTCAACTGCAACGACAGACACAGAATCAAACACTGTGGAACTTGACTGCCAAAATGAAGTGTGTCATTGAAAGAAACGGTGTTAAAGGTATGTTAGCTTTTGGAATATAGATAACTATAACGTATTGATACAGAAATGTGCAACACATTTTGAAGTACATATCTAGCTAACTTAGCTAGCTAGCTAAATGTGCCAAACGGGATAGTATAAACGTTAGGTAGCTAGCTACCTCTCTAAAGTTGGCTAATTCTCTAGCTAGTTGGCTAGCTTTGACAGCCTACCTCAGTCTGCGGACTGTTCTCTGAAGTGATTTAGCTAGATAAATATGTTGACACATAATTGCTTGATGAATTTAATCTACATAAACAGTATCTCTGACTCTGCTTCTGACAGTGTTTGGGAAGGCTATTCATGCCATGGCACGCATAGGAGATGAATTATGGTTGGATCCTATGATGAAAGGGGTAAGCATCAGTCCATTTGAAGTGTGCTATACAAATAACGTTTGATTTGATGATGGTCTACAAAGCTTTAGCAATGTAAAGTGTTAGCTACATAACATTGTCCTGTTCTAACCATTGTGCATATCATTATCTGCCCTGTCTGGTCTCTTGTAGTTGGCAATGAGGTCAGTGAACTCAGCCCATTCTGCCTACGCCTGCTTCCTCTTCTCCCCGCTGTTCTTTCAACACTACAGCCCAGACTCAGGACCAGCCCAGGACTGTGGAACTGTCAAATGCAAGTTGGTCATGAAGGTAATGCCCAAGCTGTTCTGAATCTGCTGAATATGTCCCCAACATCTCTAGACAGATACACAGGCCCATATGGAACAGTCCAGCATTATTTATTTTACAATGGGTGAGACTTTATAGTACTGTTAGTGTAATAGTTGAGTATTAATATACATTGTTTTGGTTTTAGTCAGTGCTGCCGCTGTTTCGATGCCTAGCTACCATTGAGCGTAATGTGGATAGCTGTCAAATATCCATCAATCTCCCAGACAACCGGGTGATATTCCAGTTTCACTGCAGACATGGTAGGAGAACAGTCAAATAGAGTGCTCTCAGATAAGATCTTGTTTTATATGTTAAGGACTTGTGTGGGTGGGTGAGCAACTTCCAGTAGGTGCTCAATAATGATTTTGTAACAAAGGATATTCTTTCTCAGATTGTTATGCATTGTATCAAAACTAGATGGCGCTGTGTCCCAACATCGCATACTCATTGTGACAGGTATCACCAAAACACACAACCTGGGTTTCCAGGAGAGTGAAGCTCTGCAGGCAGTGTTTCCTTCTCACCTCTGCCCCAATGTCCTGAAGGCCCAGGCCAGGTGAGCTCCCTTAAACATATCCCAATCCATCTCCTCGAGACATTTATGAAGAGTGATTCAGAGACTGACTAAGAATTACTACAGGGTATACAGTATATGATGATTATTTCATTAGTAATTTACATTTGTACTATCTATTATAATGGTATTACATTTGTATTATTATTTTTGGGCCAGACTTCTAGGCGACATGGTGATGCACTTCCCAGTGTCTCAGGAAGAGATCACTCTGTCCATGTCTCCTCTGAGAGTCATTCTGAAAAGCTACTATGAAGATGAAAGTGGTGAGATTTTGCATTGTCTACGTAGTATGAAAAAACCAACCCACAAAAAGTCGGTAACATATTGTGCCTAACTCCTGATTTTTCGGGGTGCAGATCAAATGAAGGCCATGCACACTGAGATGTCTTTAGACCCCAGTGAGTTTGACTACTTCCAGGTTGGAGTTGACTCAGACATAACCTTCTGTCTGAAGGAGCTGAGGGTAAGGAGGTTATTTTGGGATGGACCTTATTTGTCTGTCACATGAGCTTGTGAATATGGGAGGGTGTCACTGTCTGTGCTTGCATACCCATGGGTTAATTCATTTATTTACAGGACTGGACCCAAGTGTCCTGGAGACTCTGTACCCTATCATTTTCAATGGAACTTTCCCCTCCTTGGGCGGGATTTTGTTTTATGACCCTAATGAATCAAGTTACAATATGATATGTTTTTTTCCCTGCAGATGTCTACATTTTTAGTGAACAGACAGTAATAAGCAGTAGAACACGTGCATTGATTGCCTAACTCTCATACCATGTTCCAAATAAACCCAAGTCCTCAGAGGAGAAATATTCATCAACATGATTAAATAGCAAAATATATCACATTGGGACCCCAAAAAGGCAGCCATTTTGCATCCTATGTTTTTTTGTGTTATTTATTATGAAGTACAACTAATGTGTCACATTTTGGTCTCAGACCCACATCCTTTGACCTGACCCTAACGTCCTAGAATGTTGTTGGGGGTACCCTTTTGTGAAGTCCCTCATTACACAGTAAAGCTATGCCTAGCTATAGACTGCTGTGTGTCCATGCTAGCCTGTGATTGGGTTGGACAGTGAGCCAGTGTCTACATTGCTGCTCGTCTTACCTGTCACAGTGTGTTAGAGGGGCTAGTCGAACACACACAGAGGCTGTGGTGTCTGGGCATCAGACACAGCGATTCAACTGAACCCATGATTACCCCTTTCACTGTGATTGACCCCAACAACTTGAAAGGTCATGGCTAGTGTACACAGCAACATTGGTAATATGGCACAACAAAGCCTATTCCGAGCAATTGCTCGGCCTCTGACCGCAAGGCACTACACAGGGTAGTGCGTACGGCCCAGTACATCACTGGGGCTAACTTGCCTGCCATCCAGGACCTAAGCTGCCTGCTACTCTCTGTTTATCATATATGCATTGTCACTTTAACTATACATTCATGTACATACTACCTCAATTGGGCCGACCAACCAGTGCTCCCGCACATTGGCTGCCCGGGCTATCTATCTGCACTGTGTCCCACCACCCGCCAACCCCTTTTTTACAGTACTGCTAGTCTCTGTTCATCATATATGCATAGTCACTTTAACCATAACTACATGTACATACAGTGGGGCAAAAAAGTATTTAGTCAGCCACCAATTGTGCAAGTTCTCCAACTTAAAAAGATGAGAGAGGCCTGTAATTTTCATCATAGGTACACTTTAACTATGACAGACAAAATGAGGGGAAAAAATCCAGAAAATCACATTGTAGGATTTTTAATTAATTTATTTGCAAATTATGGTGGAAAATAAGTATTTGGTCAATAACAAAAGTTTATCTCAATACTTTGTTATATACCCTTTGTTGGCAATGACAGAGGTCAAACGTTTTCTGTAAGTCTTCACAAGGTTTTCACACATTGTTGCTGGTATTTTGGCCCATTCCTCCATGCAGATCTCCTCTAGAGCAGTGATGTTTTGGGGCTGTCGCTGGGCAACACGGACTTTCAACACCCTCCAAAGATTTTCTATGGGGTTGAGATCTGGAGACTGGCTAGGCCACTCCAGGACCTTGAAATGCTTCTTCTGAAGCCACTCCTTCGCTGTTCGGGCGGTGTGTTTGGGATCATTGTCATGCTGAAAGACCCAGCCACGTTTCATCTTCAATGCCCTTGCTGATGGAAGGAGGTTTTCACTCAAAATCTCACGATACATGGCCCCATTCATTCTTTCCTTTACACGGATCAGTCAGCCCTGGTCCCTTTGCAGAAAACAGCCCCAAAGCATGATGTTTCCACCCCCATGCTTCACAGTAGGTATGGTGTTCTTTGGATGCAACTCAGCATTCTTTGTCCTCCAAACACGACGAGTTGAGTTTTTACCAAAAAGTTCTATTTTGGTTTCATCTGACCATATGACATTCTCCCAATCCTCATCTGGATCATCCAAATGCTCTCTAGCAAACTTCAGACGGGCCTGAACATGTACTGGCTTAAGCAGGGGGACACGTCTGGCACTGCAGGATTTGAGTCCCTGGCGGCGTAGTGTGTTACTGATGGTAGGCTTTGTTACTTTGGTCCCAGCTCTCTGCAGGTCATTCACTAGGTCCCCCCGTGTGGTTCTGGGATTTTTGCTCACCGTTCTTGTGATCATTTTGACCCCACGGGGTGAGATCTTGCGTGGAGCCCCAGATCGAGGAAGATTATCAGTGGTCTTGTATGTCCCTCATTTCCTAATAATTGCTCCCACAGTTGATTTCTTCAAAACAAGCTGCTTACCTATTGCAGATTCAGTCTTCCCAACCTGGTGCAGGTCTACAATTTTGTTTCTGGTGTCCTTTGACAGCTCTTTGGTCTTGGCCATAGTGGAGTTTGGAGTGTGACTGTTTGAGGTTGTGGACAGGTGTCTTTTATACTGATAACAAGTTCAAACAGGTGCCATCAATACAGGTAACGAATGGAGGACAGAGGAGCCTCTTAAAGAAGAAGTTACAGGTCTGTGAGAGCCAGAAATCTTGCTTGTTTGTATGTGACCAAATACTTATTTTCCACCATAATTTGCAAATAAATTCATTAAAAATCCTACAATGTGATTTTCTGGATTTCTTTCCCTCATTTTGTCTGTCATAGTTGAAGTGTACCTATGATGAAAATTACAGGCTTCTCTCATCTTTTTAAGTGAGAGAACTTGCACAATTGGTGGCTGACTAAATACTTTTTTCCCCCACTGTACTACCTCAATCAGCCTGAAAAACCGGTGTCTGTATGTAGCCTCGCTACTTTTATAGCCTTGCTACTGTATATAGCCTGTCTTTTTACTGTTGTTTTATTTCTTTCCTTACCTATTGTTCACCTAATACCTTTTTTGCACTATTGGTTAGAGCCTGTAAGTAAGCATTTCACTGTAAGGTCTACACCTGTTGTATTCGACCCACGTGACAAATAAACTTTGATTTGATATGTGCCCTGTCATCTAATGGACATTGCTGTCTAGCAGAGTACCAGAGTATTGTGACCTGTTATTCTAATTGGTGGTGAATGATCAAACTCTGAGACATCAGTTACTCCAAACATGCATGTGTTTAATGGATTCACCTCTTCTCTAGGGATTGCTGTCATTTGCTGAATCACATGGTCTACCAGTATCTGCCCACTTTGGCGCTGCAGGAAAGTAAGTATCCTGGTCCTTGTGATTATACCCAGTGACTATCACCTCTTTTACTTAGGTCCTAAATTAGGCCCAGAGTTTTTCCCGGTCTGGTCACATGGGTGGAGAAATCTCAGGGCACTGGTTCTAGGTATGCTGATGTTGTGTTCTGTTGTCTGTCAGGCCGGTGGCCTTCAGTGTAGAGGACATGGTGGTGGAGGCCAGTTTGGTGTTGGCTACTCTTGTCAACCCAGAGAGCAGGACCCCCTCCCAGGCTACAGAGGCCCAGGCTCCTGCTGCACTAAGGTAGCCGTCACCATTCGTTAAACAGTTATTACCCCACCACTGATAGGGGGTTCTGTATTTGGTCCAACATTGTGTAATACACCACATCACCAGCATCCCATGCTGCCTTTAATCTGCTTCTATCTTCATCATCTATTATGTAGTCACCATAGCAACCCTACCGCTATATCAAATAATGTATGTAGAAGTGCCCAAATGATTTCTATAGACAGGGAAGCCCTTGTTAGGAGGCTTGGTGTGTAGAACCATGTAGGACATTTTGTCCTAGCGAGAAGCAGTTTCTCAGTTCAATAGCAAGTAAAAAAGTTAACAGGCTTAGATAGACTTAAAGTGCCTGTCCAATCATGTGACAGTACATTTGAACAGTACATTTGAACTAGCCTATCCTAGAATCCTAGAGCTGGCTGTACCTGTGATGTCCTCCTTACGGGAGGCAGTTGGCCAGCATGTGCTTTTTTTGGTGCCTCATTGGGCGTTGTTACAGAACAGTGCAGTAGCACTGTAACAGAGGCTGGCTATCTGGGGCAAGGCCGTGCTGGCTGGGTTAGAGGCCTGACAGACTGACAGGCTGTAATCCCTACATCCCCCACCGTCACTAACCTGTTACGTTGCTGTGGCGATGATGTCACTCAGTGTGTGGCCTGCCCGGCCTGTATGTATCTGTCTCTTAGTGTCTGCTCTGAGCCGCATGAGGTGGGATTTGCACCAGTCCCAGCCGGGTTGTGGCACATCTGGGTCACTTATGACGTCAATGCAGTGCACTGCTTCCCTTTTCAAGGAAACGTTTATACAGTCTGTTCGAATGACCAAAATGTAAATGTCATGTTTATACCTTCATGGAATACTGACAGGTTTATGTTGTAGTTGTACAATTTATGTTTATATTCTTATGTTACTGAACCTGCTGTTCCATAACCTCCCAGGCAAACACACACATTATTCTCATGTTGACCTTGACAACGATAAGTGAATATATTTAAAACCCAGCTCCTTCCCATTCTCTCTCCTGCTGGGACGCTTCTTTATAGGCCCATTCTGGTTCTGTCTGTGGTGCAGCCTGTGGTGTTTATGGAAAGCCTGTTTATGCTGAGGAACACTAATAAAACAGCCAGAGGCAGTGGCCTGCCATGTGCAGGAGAACAGGCGGAACAGAGTTAGGTTGTCCTAGCATGCAACCTTGGAGCACAGCCTAAATCCAACAACAGTGTCACTCTTACAACAGCTCCTTTTTTCTCTCCCTGCCGTCTCTCCAGCTCTGCCCCTCCCCTCTACTCTCTCTCCCTCACACACTGATGCACGTGCAGCTGCAGTAACTCACGCGGCATATCATGTAACACACACGCTCATGAGAGCAGACTTCTTTCAAACTCACACTGCTTGGTTATCTAAAAACAATCTTTTCCCAATAGAACGTGGCATGCGCATCTCATATAACTTCGATTAGATATATATCTAGATGTCTGTTAGCAATGATTTTGCTTTAGTTTGTTGACTATCACAAATGTGGTTAATTAATATTGATTTAAGACTGCAAGGAATCTGTTTTCAATATGAAGCTATATATGAAGACGAAAATAGGCAGACCATTGGAGGGAAATGCCTGAAGGCAGCCTTGCTGTAATGGTCCTTATATGCTCTCAGGTGTGGAGGTGTTGCGGAGCCTCCTGAGGGCCCGTGTGAGGCAGATGCCGGTCCCCCAGGCCCAGGGGTTTCCCTCTGCAGGCGAGCTGATAGCATCCAGCCAGGAAAGCCCAGTGTTCAGCAGACTCAGAACACCACATTACACACACAGAGGTTGTGGCATCACAACTCCTCCTTCCTCCAAGGTAAATTAGAACAAAATATGAACTTTGGTTGACTTCTGTTTGTGCCCTCAAGCCACTGTGTTCTGGGATTTTGGCAGGCTCCGACTGGTACCATTCTTTGGTAAGTTCCAAAGTACAGATAAGGCCTTGCTTTAACGTTCAAACTGGAATGTGCCTAGATTGCAATGTTTAACCATGTGATGTGTGATTGACCTGAAAGACACAGGGTGAAGGTGAATTGTGACGTAGGCAAGGTCTGTGGCTGGTTGCACAGCCCTCTTATCTCAAGCCCTTTTTCCTAAGAACCACCAGACCATATTGCTAAAACTGTTTCACAATTTGCTGTTTTTTTCCACCCATACTCATAGTCTGCTCAGCTGTCTATTAATGATGAGTCATGTGTTTTGGTTCCTTAGGTTCGCTCCCTCCTCTTTGGGGCCTTGTCCTGTGAGCAAGGTGATGGTTGCACGTCTATGCTGCCCAGTCTGGCGTGTTCCAGTGATACAGAAGATGGGGGAGAGGAGAGGGCCAGTGGTCCTCTGTAGGTTACTACAGAACGATGACCAAGCCAAGAACTGTTTTCATACCCTGCAAGTTTTTTCAGCAGACCACATTGTCTTTTTCCATTGTATATTGTAAATGCATTTAAATGAGAACAGAATATTTTTCAAGTAATTTGAGCTTTAAATGAAAGTTCATAAAGCATGGCTGTTTGTTTTTATTAACAAATAAGTTATTCCAATGGGATGTGCATTTATTGCAAGAAACATATACCGTAGATTTGAAAGTCAGACATCAAAAGCATAAAATGAATTGGGGTAAGTCTGTCCTCTCTTCCCTGTGACCCAGAAACCAATAAGTTGAGAATTGTCAATTCGTTAATAGGTAAATGGAAGACGGTCCTCCCCTCCTTGATAGGCTTCATTTGACGAGGAAGCACACGTTTATGAGTCTAATTTATACAAGTGCATTTTCATCCACTTTCCCTCTACTTGCCGCCTCTCTTCGATTACCTTTGACCTTTTTAAAAAGGAGGCCAGGGAGGACGGAGGTGAGAAATCTAAAATTGTAGGAAGGCCGGATATTTGCCCATGAAAACGTTCCTCAAGCCAAGCGTCTGGGAATGCCACACCTGGGTGCTGATAGTAACTCAACACATCTCACAGACTCGCTAAAGCTTGAGGAATGTGTAACCAAACATACAGATCACATGGAGCATTTTCATGTAGCTTCAGGCAGTCCCCTCAGTTGCATAAGAGCAGACAGCTGTGAGGGAAACACTTGAGTCTAGTCCACTGTGGCCCCTGCTGAGACAGGAATGGATGAGTCAGAGCAGGGATATGCTGCCTGGCAGGGAACAGTATGATTCCACCTTCAAAGGGAGAGACTGCATAAAGATGATCTATCAGAAATACATGATCACGTGTAGCAGCATGGCCTACCTCACTGGGAGGGAGGGAAATGGTAGCTGTGTTCTGATTCTAGATGCCTTTGACCTACATGCTTTCATTACCTCAGGAACTGTTGTTCAGTCTACTGTGAAAGTAGACAAATACCTTGCAGAGACCACTGAACAAACAATATTGACACAGAAAAACATGTGACAAGGGTCTGGTTAAAGGAAAAGAACGAGGGTAATAAATACTGTACTTTATTGAAATATGTTACAGCTTTGAAAACATGTTTAACACAAACTGGGTCTCTGCATCGTTGAACTGTACATACAAAATATAGATAACGTTACATGCAGCTGTCACTGTAACAAACGTTGCTTTTCGAACTGAACGATTAACTGAAGTCTAGAACTGGCCAATAGAACAGGGGTACTGGCAGGTCAGGTCACTAAGTCAGTGGGGAGCAGAATATGGACATCATGGAGAAGCTAGCTTTGATATAGTGCCGTCTGACAGGGAGAATTGCTTGTATTTTAAGGCTGGCGAGGTTCTTGGCAATCTCTACAGTGCCATAATGTTTGAGAAAACATTTGGGCCATTCAGTGCAGGTGTGTTTCAACTCCCAGCGCAGTAAGAAATGTATCCAGGGTATTAAGTTAAGTTTAATGTCATAAAACACCTGATAGCTCTACATCAGTCAGTACCGGCATAGATATTATTTTCCTAGTTAGGGGAGAGCCCTCGAAGCAGGACAGTAGCCTGTAGTGAGGGAGCACCATGACAACAAAAAGAAAACCAAGGGGTACTACAGTTGATACACAGAACCTTGTTAAAGGCCCAGTGCAGTCAAAATTGTGTTGTCCTGTGTATTATATCGTATCATAGCAGATGAAACTAACTCCGTAAAAGTGAGATTTTTGTTATTTCCTGATAGTTTCTGGTTGAAAATACAGTCTGCACAGGACCTTCTAATCAGCAGGTTTGCATGTACAGGAGTTTGGGCTTTCCATGGTAAAATCACCATGCGGTAAATTGGTTAATTGACCAATAACAAAGAAAGGGAAAGGAGGATACCGAGTCAGTCGTACCACTGAATGCCTTCAACGGAAACGTGGTATTTAACCCAACCCCTGTGAATCAGAGAGGTGCGGGTTCCAAACTTCTAAAATGCTATTCTTTTGCCAATTTTTATGGAAATCTATTACAGTAATGTACTTAATTGTTCCGAAGTAATTTGATATTGATATAAAACAGCTGCATTGGACCTTTAAGGATTCTAAGATCATTTGTCATGCTTTTTCCCCCTTTTTAAGAATAAATGGCTTGACCATTCAAATTTTAATGTGTCCCATGGTGAAAGGCATTGAACACATTTAAAGGGAACGAGAGGTCTCCCATCAGATGGCGCAGATTAAGCATTAAGACAGCAGGGCATGATGGGAAAAGTGTGAATCATATGGCTACTTGTTCATTTCTACTCTGTCTCCATAGCTAACAGTGTGGGGTTTAGGGAACAATATGATACACAATTTTGCCACTATCAATAACATCTCATACAAGGCACATAAGCTCCATACATCAACATGTACATAGTACATGTTAAAGGAAACCTCACCCAAAAACAATATTTTGGTATTTGTTTCATAGTCCAAAATGTTTCTTGTCAGCAATATAGTTTTCAAAATACAAAAATCATCCCTGTATGATGCATTTTGCATCATATGAATCTGTGTTTTGCATCGTGACTTTTTTAAGTTACAGATCTTAAACTTGATTGCTGACGAGCAAAACATTTCAGGACTATTTAAACAACTGACTAATGAAACAAATACCCAAAGATAGTTTTGTGGTGGAATTTTCCTTTACAATGGAAATGTCACTTAAAATGTTTCTGCACATGAGTTATGTTGTAAATGCAAAGTGCACATTTTTGACTGCAGCAAAAAATAACAATTAGTTACATTAAATAAAAACACTAGTGACCTGATTCATAAGACTTCATCAAATGTGCCATTGGAGCTTTACAGCAAGGAAACTGAGAAATTCTGATTGTGAACAATTATTCCTGAAGCTAAACTGAAACCGTAATCAGTCCAGATTCCCACCCCATCAAACCAAAGTAGAAATAAAATGATATCTGCTTGGTCAATTGACCAACGTCCACTGTGAACTTTAAGATATGCCTTCTTTAACCTTGTGCGTAAATGGTTGTTACCATTGCATCTCAGTGGATATTGAAAAAAGCGGTGTAGCCTACATAAAACCCATCCAATCCGCATGTATACAATATGAACATCTGACACGCGACAGACTAGGTTACTCTATCACACATAATAACGTTCAACATCACTTGCAGTCACACTCACTCTGTCGCAGCAGGGGTCAGAGAACAGGTTTGACAGAAACATCAAGTCATTTAAAAAAGTTATTTTAACATTTCACATCCTTAGAAATTATTAACTTGGTCTGTGTTTGACACAAATTGTACTGGTATGGCAAAGTATGTGGCAACTGCACCTAGTCTTCATACAAACCTTTAGATCAGTCAAACAACTTAAAATAGCACATACAGTCCCTTTCCCAAAGATATACCAAAACATTCTAACATCCTTTAATATCACAATGATGCATGCCCTTATACACGCATTCTTTTTTTTGCCCTTCAACGTCTTTTAATAGTTTGTTTTTGTGTGTAATGTGAGTCACTGTAAAAGTGACGTTTTCGTGGCCCTATCGTTTTGACTTGATGGTATGATGCTACTTCCCGTCTTGAATCAGCTCAGTTCCTGTGATTAACACTCATTGGCATGATTCACAGACTTTCAATTCTGACTCTCATTCAATTTTGACTGGCTAATACTGAGATCTCTCGCTCTCCCTCCCTCTGTCCCTCCCTCTGTCCCTCCCTCCCTCCGTCCCTCTGCCCAAAATAAGGTGAGAACCAGAGCCTCATCTCCAACATGCTGATGTCCTTCATCCCACTGAAAGGGGATTAGGTCAATGACAACTGGGACATTTCCCAGATAGATACTTTTGCAGCAGGTATTCTAACCAGAGACATGTCAGAACTTAACCCTCTGTTTATTTATCCATGTCTTCAGACTATTAAAGATGAACACTCAGTTCTGATGGTGGTGACATCCGTGCATGTATTGTCAGTGTTCCATCTGAGAAATAGGCCTGATTGAGTCCTGGAGGACTGATTATCTCAGGGGGCAGAAGGTGGGCTCAGTCAGCCACCAACATTAGTCCCTAATCCCCGCCAGCAGGAATCAAAGCAGTCTGAAATCTTCAAGAGACAGATGGCAAGAGGAAACTCTCCTAATTCCCCTCCAAGCCTCAATACAGTCTCTAGTCTGTGTACTCTGCCACTATTGACAACAACACAGTGATGTCATCTGGCTTTCCTCCTGTGGGGAAGAGAAAGAGATGCAGTCAGAAGGATGAGTGAGAACAATCTCTAATTTTCATCATTCCAAAAGGAAGCAGCCTGAGAGCAATGGCAGGAACACTAATAAAACAAAGTGAGCCGTCACTTATTCCTCACTGGGCGTCATTCTTCCTGATTTATAGAGCAGCCCTCTCAGCCTGGATACCATTCACAAGGGAAGCAGGGTATGAATGGAGCAAATGGACTATGAAATGAGGACTACCTTGGCTTTGTCTCCAATTTCCACTTGCATGAAGAAATGATAAAAGTGATGATCATTACCTCTTACATTCAGCCCATTGTCACAGGCAAACTGGGCAAAAGGCGACATGTAGTTGGGGTCGTATGCCAGAACATGGGCCTGCTCTGCAATGCTCCTGGCTGTCTGCTGGATACTCTCATAGTTGGTGTTCTGCAAAAACAAGATGGAGGAGTGTCTTAGTATTTTGTCGTGTTCCTCCACTTCAATACTCTGCTGAATGAAACAGTAAACCTGTTTGTTGCACACAAATACGGCAAGGGTTTATGCGAGGGTGTACCTTGAGTTTTTTCAGCTCCTGTAGGATCATGTAGTCGGGCATGTTGTCGAAGAGGCCGTCTGAGGCTGTGAGAATTATGTCCCCCAACTCGACATCGAAGGAGGAGCTGTCTGCAGCGTCGGGACTGAGGGGGCACAGAGAGCTTAACACAATGTAGCTGGGAAATAACAGTCTTGCGGAACATTAGTTTAAAATATCCTGATGATATAGTGCCCATTAGAGAGAGAGCGTTAAAGTGCTTAACCAAATTGCAAACGTTAGCCAATTGCCCCCCCTTCTCATACCCCCTTCCAGGAAGGAAATCTGTCCTGTCTGAGCCCAGTTTAATCTGTGCCTCTAGCCCTTCATTAGCCTAGATCACTGACACTGCTGCTCCGACTCCTGTCTGACTGAGATTCAGGCACACACCTCAGGTTAGACATGGCTATAGATCACTGTGTCAAACACTGGAATAAAGCACAACAAATTATAGAAATCATGCAATGCAGTTATACATTTCAACAGACTACTTTTTCCCGCTGTGAATTGCTGCTGCTAACAAATACGAAATTGCATAGGTATGGTGGAAAATAATCTAGAGAATAGTCACAAGGAAAGCACACCTTGGCCGTCATGGGAAGTTGTAAGGAACTGCTGTTATGTTGATGTGCGACTGACACACACATATACAGTAGATCAGAGCCAAGTTCAGTGTCAAGTTCAGTTCTTGGAAGGCGGCATTAATCCTGCCTCTGCCCCAGACTCCCCGACACGCATGGCTGTTATATAAACTGTAGCCCAGCCGCCATTCGATCTACAGTCCTACATTACAGAGGCTTTAGCGCTACGTTTCAAAATAATCACTATTAAGGAATCACGGATTTAGCTCTAAATGAAATGAACGTCGAGTCTTCCCACCAACTACAGCGGAATCACAACGCTTATGACCCTGAATATGATACTATCAATGGAAAAAAATACTGCAGCTTCTAGCTCATGGAAAGATGACAATTTCCAGCCTATATGCGACAGGACCATGTCAAATAGGTCATACATTTGGACTGACTAGGGCCCGGTTTCCCGATAGCGATGGAACTCAGGCTTACGAGTGTTTTAACGATGCATCTTTCCTACAACGGCCGAAGATGTAACAGAAGTTTCCCAAAACACCAAGCAGAGAGATCGCTCACTAAGTGCGTCATTGGAGCGCTGCTCGGGTCAGCTTTCTCCATTCAAATCTGACCTTAACATTAGAATTATTCCACAATACTGACAACGGATCAGCTCCTAGGAGAGATATCACCTACGGCTAATACTTACCCTACAATGCTGCATTAAATCAAGATTTGGCACATCATGAAATATATGGAGGAACAAATTTGACAGTAAGCCAAACAGAGAAATAAAACTCAATTGAATGAACATGAAATGTATTTCCATATCATTTAAATATATAGGTTATACTGCATGTAGGCTATTTATCTTTTAATTCAGTCATCTCTATTTTCAATTTGAAGTATCTTTTTATCCTTTGCTTGTTTGTAACAATTTCAAAGACATTGGCATCTTTGTATTTGTAGTCAACTTTGTTGTGAAGTTATCAGCAGTCGCAGAGAGACAGATCTTCTGTGTATAAAGTGACACGGTAGGGAAAAACGCATCTAACGACTCACTTAGCTGTTCCACGAGTGGTCTGAGGCAGTCGGTAAATAACAAGCTTTTATAAGTCCTGCTTTAGTGACGATGGTTTTGGGAAACAGCTTGGATATTTAACGATGCTCCTATGAAGGTTCTAACTACCAACTTAGCCTTAAGATGCTTTTTGGAAACCGGGCCCCGTTTATTCTGTATGGAGATATCCTATGCACTGAGCAAAACCAAGCCATTTTATAATAGGTATGTATGATGAGGCTATGGTTGTGAATAGGCCTATTCTACGAGTACTATGCAGTGTATCAGCTAGATTTACAACAGTGACAGTTCAGTTCCACCTCACACCAGTTTAGAGAAACCCACATGAGCAGCTCTAAATAATCTCCCTGTTCTAGATTACAGGGTTGAGAAGGCCTGTGGGTCAGCAGACCAGGGATTGGCTGCTGTGAGGAGGGCCGTGAGGCCGCCCCTCTGTGTGTGTGTGTGTGATGATGAGACTTTGGCCTGGCTTAGACGGTGGCGACACCGGCCCCACTACTGCTGCTGGCATGCCTACACACGGAGAGAAAGCAGCACATGGCCCCAACACTGACTGTGGCAGTACTGACACTCACTAATGCTGCAACAACAGTGGACTGGACAGACCAGAGAGCAGCACAAGGGCAGAACCAATGCAGAGACAATACAAAATATGGCTTCGGCAGGGCCACAAAACTGACCTGTCACTGAGGACGGCCCCCTCTGCCTCAGGTGGGGCGATAGAGAGCTGGAAGGGGGTGTTGAAGTAGTGCTGCTGTTCGTCAGAGCGATGCACCACCTCTCCTTCCCGCACCACCAGGAAGCCTGAGTCTCCCAAGTTAGCAGTGTGTAGCCGATGGCTCTGCCGGTCCAGCACCACGATACAGGCCGTGCTGCTGCCTGGAAGGAGATAACACAAAATGATAGATATATGGGTGGCACGCCCTTCATCCTGATTATATCTGTAACAAATGAAGTTGAATAGAGCCATTGAACAATTTATAAATTGGTTGGGATGATTTATGAGTAGTGTTTTTGTTGGGTTGCATTATATCATGATCATACTGTCGCTAAACCTGTGGTTCGAAGAGGAGGGCATGTCAATACATTTCAGGAAGAGAAACGTTTTGGAAGGATAACATTTAAGGAAACATAAAAGTTAACCGAACCGGCGAAAACATGGCTCCGCGTGCAGCCACACCCTGCTGATGAGTCATCTGGACCACCAGAATGTTCTATGGGAGCTGCCTACAACCCCTCACGCTCTGACTCACCCTACTCTCACTCCCTTTCTTGTGTGTTTTTTCAATAGTAATACAATTACTGCTGGCCTCACGACCGTACTCCTCAGCACTGGAAAAATACAATACTGGCTTGTTTTTCTCTTCTACATCAGATGGGATGGAAAAGTACAGACTGACAAGGACTGCTTGACTCCTCACTCTCCGCTTGTTTTGTCCTGCACATTTCCGCATGCTCCATTCTAGCAAAGCAATGGATCAAGACGAGATTCTGGCGGGGAGTATTCTCCTAGTCTTTACACTTCCCAGGATAGAGGCATGCAGCAGGTCTCTGACTCATCATGCAAATATCCTATCTAAATAGCAGCACCTCACATGTCACTTAGCCTAACCACCCAGACTGAAAACAGCCCATTCTAAGACTGCTTTAAGACCGTATTCTCTATTGTAAATGCCTATTCCAGTCAGTATCAGGCAGACATTAGTAATTTCTTTTTGCACCAGCCTCCAGGTTCAGAAAACAGTTATCCTCTAGGGCTGCCTTTACTCACCTAGCAGAGGCACTTTGTTCTGTAGGAGCTCGTAGTAGCTGCTTGTGAGGACGCCAACAGGGTTGCTTGGAACGAAGCGTCCCTCCTTTACCAGCCGCTCACAGGTCTTCATCAGGGTCCCTGAAAACTGTGATGGGTCCACACCATAGTCTCTCCAACCACCCACTCCATCTGCCACACCTGAAGAAACCACACACAGTCAGGTATTGGTTCAGTAGAGGATCGGAAAGAATCAAGATTGCATTCTGATTATTCTTAACACTCCTGACTGACTAAGACATTCCCACAAGAAGACAGTTTTCCGACAATGGAAGAGGTCATATTGGTCGGAAACAAGTACTAGACGTCTTCACGCAGTTGTGACAGGAGAAACAATAGGCACTTTCACAAAAACACAAAACAAGACACCAAGTGTAGAGCAAGACAGTGCTTAGAATGAAACACAAGGGACACTTCAGAGAATAAGCATTTCTTTGACATGCTTCTGACGAATTGTCAATTTGACCAACTTTTTCCTGGAATAATCTCCATTGATAATTTGGCCAGTCTGGTACATATAAACCATTTTTACTGATCGCTATCTACAAAACTTATGTCTGCAGTTGTCAAGTCACATTACAGTATCAACAAGCCCATACACTAGCTTGCAGTCACATTATCAATCACACTGCATAAAATCCTGAAACATTTGTTTTCTATGGTTATTGAAATGTGCCTCTGCCTATTATGGGAGCAGTTGGTCTGGCAGTTTTTCCTAGGAATGCAATTATTTCCAGCTGCTTCCCAGACACAAGAATCAGCTCTTGCTGTGACCATACAAGGAGGGTCGTCTCGCTCTCTCCCTGCCAACCTTTGGCTCACTGATGTGACAACAATCAGACATGGCCTGCCTCACAGCTTCCTGCCAAGCCACACTGAGAGGACATGTAGCCTCAAGTGGGCAGTGGGATTTTCTAAACAAGGAGGATATTCTGGCTTCGGTTAGGCTACCTCTGGATTTCTGAATCACCTTTTCTAAGTTGTTTTAATAGCTTTCAAATGCTATTCTTCTCTAAAGCCAGTGTTACCTGAAATCATAGCTTTAATGCAAAATAATTGAACTTTCTAGCATTACAGTGCAATTAGTCAATTAGCCACATGACCAATATCAAAGCAGCATTCACAGTTTAGCTTACCTGATACTAACAAAATGTACAATGCCCTTTAAACTGTGGGCTACAGACATGTGACTATTTGCAGCAGAACTATTGGTTTGTCCATCAATATGATTATGTCAAATCTGAGACACTAACCATCAGTCTTGGTGGGGATCAGGAGGTACAAGTATTTTTGTCATACTTGTATGAACTGGGCTAGAATGCTACTGATGGATGTGCTGTTAGTGTTGAGCAGGTTCCTTATTTTACAAGGCAGAGGATCATGTCTGTTCCACACTACATTTATATCTGAACGTTTTGTAACATGGTGACCTTCTGATGTCCAGGACCAGTTAGGTACACCATATAAGTTGTGGCATGGGGTAAAGTGTGAATGGAAAATAATTAAGTCTGTCTGGGACTGATTGGTTGAAGCCTAGTTATAGTGAAAAACAAGTAAGAAATAAAGAAGTTATCGATGTCCATCTTTCTAATCCATTTCTTCATGTGTACATAATGGTTACCGTTTGGTTATGGTTGCCCCCTACCACTACAACTATCAAACTACCACAGGCAGCTCTGACCTCTAGGACAGGGTTTCCCAAATGCATTTTCTTGCCTTGAAACTAAGCCAATAGTATAGCCACCTAGTTAGCGTATTGTGCATCATGATCAAACAAAATACAGTCCATGCTAAGTGTCCCTGGTTGTTGTTTGATACTACAAAACGTAGTTTACGCAAACTAGCTACTGTAACTAGCAAATGTGCACTGTCTGGCATGTTAGTTAACCAGCAAAACAACCAGGCCGGTTATATCATCACGTTATAGAATAGTTGTCAATGCCAGGCATTGTTTACTCACCCAAAACATCGGCAGATTTATGTCGGGCAATGAAGCAAGCGTCGTCGCCGTAGCACATCCCCTTCTTCAAGATACCCTTCCGAAAATCCTTCCCAAACCCGCAGCTTGCGGTTACCAGGCTGTAGTCGCGGCTATCCGTTTGAGAGAGTCCGCCAATTACTGCTCTGGCAACCAGTCTACCGTACGAAAGTACGGAGAACATCACCAGCTCCTACTATACTGAGTACCAAGCTAGAAACAACCTGGGTGTTAGCTAGCTAGATTAGCTCCAATGTGACAATCTTGACTCGTTAGCTTGATACTGTGTTGCTTAGTTAGCTAGCTAACGTCAACATTCGCCACGCAGAAACAAAACAAACCCGCGACAGCCCAGACGATACCTAATTCTTTATTTAGTTGAATATAGTAGTTATTGCCAAATCAGTAACAACTGCTCCGTAATTCGAAGGATATCACACGTCCAGATCCCCAGAGATGTTCCGAGTTCGTTACTGCCATCGTGCCTGTAGAACAACCTAACACATTTCTGAAACATGCTGGGGGAGCGAACCAGAGTGATCTGCTCTGTGGTCTTGTGACTGGGCTGACGTCACAGCTCATTACGCAATTTGAGTTTCCTCAGTTATTCTAACCCTGCAAATCACCCATTACTTTTCTGGTTTTTAGTAAATGTGAACTTTTGAAAAAAGCATCCCCTTCTAATAATACATTTCAGTTTCATGAAACTTAAATGAATAGCAGAAAAACATGAAGGCTTCTATGCCTTGCGAGGATTCTGCTGGATTTTATGGCACCCCTTGTGGCAGTAAAGGCGAATGTCTACTCGGAGGCAACCAGCCTTGAGTGTGACCCCCTGACCTTTTCATACCGTACTTCTTCTCCCCTGACCTTTTCATACCGTACTTCTTCTCCCCTGACCTTTTCATACCGTACTTCTTCTCCCCTGACCTTTTCATACCGTACTTCTTCTAATGCTGTCCTTGACACTGAAAATCAAGTGTATGCTAGTTTTGTAATATAATTTGTGACTCTGTGTATTATAGTATATCATTTGTATAGTACTGGACTGCATATCATCTTTATGCAACTTTACCATGTCTTTCACATCACTTCTAGTAGTACACAATGTATGGGAGTAATTAAATCAATGTTGAGGTTCTCAATCCTCAAATAAATACAATTCAAATGCCAATTTCCCCCTCAAATGTGCTAAAAGTTTATTAGAAAGATTTAGACATTACAAGAATGTTTTATTTCTTCATTTAAATTCAGCACAATACTTGTTTTAAAAATGGTGAGGATGCAGGCGCAGAGTGCGGATTCAATGTCCTATGATAAAACAAGTTATACCCGAAATAAACATCTAAGTGTCTTGTAATATGTCCATAGTTGTTTAAGAACCATTAATTTCATTATTGACATTGACAATGAGAAACAGGTGACGACAGAAATTGACATGAAATGAATTGAAAAATTTGTGCACAGCTTCAAACAAGGCATTTCTGTGCATTATTAGCCATATTGTTACATTGTTCCTGATTGAACAGTCATGTGGCAAAGACTAGTTGCAATGGAGTGCAAAACCCCTGAGGTTTTCATGGTGACATATCCATTTACCCTTGTGGACAAAACAAAACATTCCGCTTTCATCAGGTTGGAGTGGATATCTTTTCAGTATTGGCAGCACAAAGGGCAACCAACCCTTCAGATGCAACAGACGAAAGCAGAACGGGGAGCTCATGCCACCTTATTTCTTGCCTTGCTTGGTGACCATGTTCCGTGGGGGTGTGACTGGACGGCTGCCATTTGGCTTCTTCTTCTCGGCTGGCTTCAAAATCTACAAGTGGAATGAATACAAGTAATCCAACTAAGATTATGTTTTGCCCACTGCAATAGTCTACACACTGTACAGTTTGACATAATGACAAGACTGGTCATAACTTTTAAAGGACTTTTCTAAATGTTCTATCACCTCCAGCACCACCGCAACATCAACATGTGAAAACGGCGCATTTCTGTATTGTAGTAAAAAAGATAGGAAGATAAATGTTTCCAGTGACATCAACCAATTAGTAGGCAATGACTACACATAATTGGTTAAAAATCACATGATGCACATCAATGTCATCACTGGAAACATCTTCCCTTGTCTTTTACTACAAAACATAGAAATGCGCAATTTTCACATATGTCGATGTTGAGCTGGTGCTGGAGATGAAGATGAAACATTTGGAAATTTCCCTTTAACATGTTCACACACTACAGTAGTAATCCAATCACTGACACATTTACATGCCTGTGATAAGATGGAGCACATTCATGATTGAAATATCCCTCACCTGAAACGAGCACATGAGAGTCTCATCCACACTCATCATGGCACCAGCATTGTCAAACTCCCCGCAGTAGTTCGGTGCTGAGAATAAAGTCACAAGCTGTCGCTTTGCAAAGAACTCATAGCCATCCTCAACAACCTGCCGGAAAAGAGAGCATTGATTACAGTTTGGTTGAAAAAAGAAACAATTCCACGCCAAACTATCAGTACTATGGCTGACCCCATTTAGTCGACTGGTCGATTGTTTGGTCGATAGGCTGTTGGTCGACCAAGATTTTTTTAGTCGAGCAGTGGCAAATATATATAGTTTTTTATGGCACACAAGACACCGGTCTGATTCACACCTGTCTATGTGGACTAATCCATTGGAGGCCGCGGGGATGGCACACCAGTATCACCAGTAGTACATTTACTGTTCTAATCCACAATGTTTGTTTGGTTACGGCAATTTCTGTTAATAGATTCAATATATTATTATTACAGTCTTACCGTTCTCATTGTCGGAGTGGACACATTGTTTGCAGAGCGCACAACCTAGGCTACACTTGTGAGAAACAAGTTTTGGTTTATTTCATTCCATTTACGAGTTGTCAATTTATTCATTGTCTTTGTTTGGAGCGCTCCTGTCAATCTTGAGAAAGGACCTGATTACGCATAGAAGTAGGCCTAGGCTACCTGGCCTGCGCACAAATGTAGACCTATAAATGTGGATCTGATACTATTTCTGATTGTCTTAACTCACCATCACTGTGGAGCTTCTCAAAGAAATTGTTTCTTTGCCTCAAACAGCAAGTAAACAAAGTCCATTGAGAATGACAATAGTTCCTGGAAAAAACATTCCAGCTCTCTCCCTTTCGATAACCACTTAGCATGAAAGGAGAAAAAAAATGTCATGCTCTGATCTGGTGGAAACGCCATAAAATAGGCCTACCTGATTACTTCTTATCCCTTGCACAAATAGCCTACAGCTATGTGTCTGTCTGTCAGGAGCTCACTGGCTCAGGAAACTGAGGGCCCAGAATATTTGATACAATGTTGCAAATTTGCTAGCATAAGCTTAGGCTGGACCAAGTTAACCTCTCTGGGATTGCTGGGGCGCTAGCGCCCCAATCCCGACACTACCAGGTGAAATGCAAGGCGCCAAATTCAAAATCCAAAAGTTGAATTATTAAACATCCACCAATATACAAGTGTTCCATACTCATCAAAAGCTCTGTTTCTTGGCAATATCACAGCGTTGTCAGATTTCAAAAAGGCTTTACAGCGAAAGCAGCACATTTGATTGTTTGAGGGTAGCACCTCACATATTTTTCCTATAGCCATGAATCCATTAGCCATCATGGCACACACATAACACATTTCACAGCGAAAACAAATCAATTACCTGTTGAAGAACTTCTGCTGAGGTCATCCTAAGTGTCCAACGAAGACAATCCATGGTTCTTTTGTTAGAAAAAGTAATGTATTTTATCCATAAATCTCCATTTGGTTCTCGCTTTATAATCAGAAACGACAGCTTCCACTCCTCCATTGAAACGTGACGAGAACTCGTTCATCTTATACCCATAAACTTGTTTTAAATGTATCCTTAGGAACACTTTTACGTATATTTACTATTATAAATCAACCGGAATATAAACTGATCGATAAAGACGGTAAAAAAGACACAGCGCGCCTTGTCGGGAGCTGGGTACTGTTGACATAAAAAGGATACTTCCTGGTTTGCTCTTAAAGCATCCAAAATGAAAATTTACACTGTCTCGAGACTGTTGACATCTAAAAGGAAGCGATGGGTACTGCATTCATATGCCCTTATATGGTCATTTTCATGAGGGAGGGGTTCCAAATGAGCCATGTGTCAAAATCACTTTTTCCAGGACAGAAATTCCTCGGGGTTTCGCCTGCCATATGCGTTCTGTTTTACTCACAGACAAATGGTTAACACAGAGTGTTTCCTATCCAATGGTACTAAATATGTGCATATCCTATTTTCTGGGCCTGAATGGGAGGCATTTTACTTTGGGAACGCCAGACTCTCCAAAACGGTCACCTCATGAGCCGATCCCTAAGAAGTTAATAGTTGATACGCTATGCTTAGCCAATGTGGTTTATAGGATATTTATTTTTATCCAGATATTTTCTACCTGCGGGCTGCAATGCTTCTATTGTGGGCTTTATGTAGGCTATATTTACATATTGGCAATAGAAGTTACTTTTAGATTTGTATCATTTTCATTTAGATAGAATTTTGATTAACCACATGACATTGAGTTTGAGATATGAAGACTATTATAAATTAAATGAAACTGTTCCACAAAAGTGTGCATATAAAAATCATAACTGGCACGCACACAGATCAGTAGAATTGGTACGATAACTTGGCACTCCAAATAGAAAAGGTTGCCGACCGCTGGTGTAACCTATTACCGACAACATCAGGAGCATAAGGGCAAAATCTGCGAAGGCCAGCAGCGGGTCGGGAACATTTTTTTTCTTCTTTTGGTTAAGCTATTTTGATCTCTGGCTCCCTCTTTAGTTATTTGTGTTATTTTTTAAATTCATTGTTTAAAGCATCAGCTCAGTAGCCTACACATTACTTGATTTTATTAAAACATGGTCGAAAGAACATACGACCAAGATTAGATTTTTTTTTTGTCGGAGACAGCCCTAATCAGCAATCATCGGAACACGACTGAATTTACAGGCAACTTCCAAAATAAAGTACAAAGTATATTTAAAGCAGGCGTGGTTCCTGAGTTAGAGATTCTACAGTACTTTTGTATACTTTTTAGCAAGTAGTTCTGAAAGTAGTGCTCACAAGCCAAAAGTAGCCCCTGAAAATTGCGAACTACGTCACATATGTGCAGATTATGTGCACCACGTCACTTCTTTCTCGGCCTGCGATTTGTGCATCTTGCTAGCTGTCACTCAAATGGCGAGAGGCTGAAGCTTATTGGCTGGAACTCGAATTGCTACTTGGCTGCCCCACGTGGGAGAAAATGTAGGGCAAATAGCACCGCACAGTATCCAGTAAAGAGTTGCTTTCAGACTAGGGATTTTGTGGCTAATTGAGGTAAAACAGTAATTCTGCTCATAGATTATAAACTGCACACTGACACATCAGCACAAAGCGTGAGGCTTAAAAAATACCTACTAGTCGCCAAAGTTCCGGAGCATGTCTTTAAGCAATTAACATCCCTTCATCCTTAGGGTCATGTATAAAAATGCTGGGCAGGCTATTATTTTGGCTACCATGGCTATGCCCCCATAGGAGGACAATGCCTCCATCTACAGGGCACGAGTGGTCACGGAATGGTTTGATGAGCATGAAAACCATATGCCATCGCCGTCTCAGTCACCAGATCTCAACCAAATGAACATTCTGGAGCGGCACCTGAGACAGAGCTTTCCAACACCATCCACAAAACACAAAATTATGGAATTTCTTGTGGAAGAATGGTGTCGCATCCCTCCAATAGAGTTTCAGAATCTATCCCAAGGTGCATTGAAGCTGTTCTGGCTCGTGGTGGTCCAACGCCATATTAAGACACTTTATGCAGTTTTATTTATTTTGGCAGTTACCCGTTTGTAGACAACATACCTGATGGGCGCGACAGATAAGATCCAAGTCATGTTTGTGCAGGAACTTTGCCACTACTTCTGATCCAAAGGTGAATGAGACACCCCTGTCGTTCTCTCCCCAGCCAAGGACATCCTTGTCTGGATCAGACCAGAGCAGGTCACACAGGAGGCCCTGGTCAGGGACGTCGGTGGGCCGCATGACACGCCTGATCTGCTCCATGGACTGGAGGTCTGGTGACAACCCTGAGAGACACGGAAGAAGATTAATACAGATGAACAACCGGAATGAGGTCAATTCCAATCAGAACTTGTGTAAAAATTCCAAGGACAGGAAGAACAATTGCAATAAAAGCAAATAACATTAATCAATATCATGGCAATGTCTTAGAGCAGTGGTCACCAACCGTCAAGGAATTCCTAGACGATCACCAAATCAATCATATGTATTTATAAAGCCCTTTTTACATCAGCCGATGTCACAAAGTGCTGTACAGAAAACCAGCATAAAACCCCAAAACAGAAAGCAATGCTGTTTTTCTGTAGAAAAGCGAAAAGCCAACAATAAAGCCTTGTACTCCTATTTGGATTACTTGGTTTCATGCATGCAGCCTTGGTTTCATGCATGTTAACATTAGAAGCCTCCTCCCCAAGTTTGTTTTATTCACTGCCTTAGCACACTCTGCCAACCCGGATGTCCTAAGAGTGTCTGAATCCTGGCTTAGGAAGACCACCAAAACCCCTGAAATTTCCATCCCTAACTATAACATTTTCCGACAAGATAGAACTGCCAAAGGGGGCGGAGTTGCAATCTACTGCAGAGATAGCTTGCAGAGTTCTATCTTTACTATCCAGGTCTGTGCCCAAACAATTTGAGCTCTTACTTTTAAAAATCCACCTTTCCAGAAACAAGTCTCGTACCGTTGCCGCTTGCTACAGACCACCTTCTGCCCCTAGCTGTGCCCTGGACACCATATGTGAATTGATTGCCCCCCATCTTTCTTCAGAGCTCGTGCTGTTGGGTGACCTAAACTGGGACATGCTTAACACCCCGGCCATCCTACAATCTAAGCTTGATGCTTTCAATTATCAATGAACCTACCAGGTACAACCCCAAATCCATAAACACGGGCACCCTCGTGGATATCATCCTAACCAACCTGCCCTCCAAATACACCTCTGTGGTCTTCAACCAGGATCTCAGCGATCACTGACTAAAACACTTCAGCAAGCAGGCCTTTCAAATTGACCTGGCCCAGGTATCCTGGAAGGACTCTGACCTCATTCAATCAGTAGACGATGCCTGGGTATTCTTTAAAAGTGCTTTCCTCACCATCTTAAATAAGCATGCCCCATTCAAAAAAAATTGAACCAGGAACAGATATAGCCCCTGCTTCACTCCAGACCTGACTGTCCTTGACCAGCACAAGAACATCCTGTGGCGTACTGCATTAGCTTCGAATATCCCCCGCGATATGCAACTTTTCAGGGAAGTTAGGAACCAATATACACAGGCAGTTAGGAAAGGCTAGCTTTATCAAACAGAAATGTGCATCCTGTAGCACAAACTAAAAAAAGTTCTGGGACACTAAAGTCCATGGAGAACAAGAGCACCTCCTCCCAGCTGCCCACTGCACTGAGGCTAGGAAACACTGTCACCACTGATAAATCCGTGATAATTGAGATATTCAATAAGCATTTTTCTACGGCTGGCCATGCTTTCCACCTGGCTACCCCTACCCGGTCAACAGCCATGCACCCCCCATAGCAGCTTGCCCAAGCATCCCCCATTTTTCCTTCACCCAAATCCAGATAGCTGATGTTCTGAAAGAGCTGCAAAATCTGGACTACTACATATCAGCCGGGCTAGACACTAAAATTATTCGCCGAAATTGTTGCAACCCCTATTTCTAGCCTCTTCAACCTCTCGTATCGTCTGAAATCTCCAAAGATTGGAAAGCTGCCGCGGTCATCCCCCTCTTCAAAGGGGGAGACACTCTAGACCGAAACTGCTACAGACCTATATTTATCCTACCCTGCCTTTCTAAGGTCTTCAAAAGCCAAGTTAACAAACAGATTACCGACCATTTCGGAATCCCACCGTACCTTCTCCGCTATGCAATCTGGTTTCCGAGCTGGTCATGAGTGCACCTCAGCCACGCTCAAGGTCCTAAACAATATCATAACCACCATCGATAAGAGACAATACTGTGCAGCTGTTTTCATCGACCTGGCCAAGGCTTTCGACTCTGTCAATCACCACATCCTTATCGGCAGACTCAACAGCCTTGGTTTCTCAAATGACTGCAGCACCAACTACTTCTCAAACAGAGTTCAGAGTGTCAAATCGGAGGGCCTGTTGTCCGGACCTCTGGCAGTCTATGGGGGTGCCACAGGGTTCAATCCTCGGGCCAACTCTTTTCTCTGTATACATGCCATACAACTCTATTTCCGTGGCCTCCAACTGCTCTTAAATGCAAGTAAAACTAAATGCATGCTCTTCAACTGATCGCTTCCCACACCTGCCCGCCCGCCCAGCATCACTACTTTGTACAGGTTCTGAGTTAGAATATGTGGACAACTACAAATACCTAGGTGTCTGGTTAGACTAAACTCTCCTTCCAGACTCACATTAAGCATCTCCAATCCAAAATGAAATCTAGAATCAGCATCCTATTTCGCAACAAAGCATCCTTCACTAACGCTGCCAAACATACCCTCGTAAAACTGACTACCCTACCGATCCTTGACTTCAGCGATGTCATTTACAAAATAGCCTCCCAACACTCTACTCAACAAATTGGATGCAGTCTATCACAGTGCCATCCGTTTTGTCACCAAAGCCCCATATACTACCCACCACTGTGACCTGTATGCGCTCGTTGGCTGGCCAAACCCATTGGCTCCAGGTCATCTATAAGTCTTTGCTAGGTAAAGCCCCTCCTTATCGCAGCTCACTGGTCACCATAGCAGCACCCACCCGTAGCACGCGCTCCAGCAGGTATATTTCACTGGTCACCCCCAAAGCCAATTCCTCCTTTGGCCGCCTTTCCTTCCAGTTCTCTGCTGCCAATGACTGGAACGAACTGCAAAAAACACTGAAGCCTCATATGTCTTTCACTAGCTTCAAGCACCAACTGTCAGAGCAGCTCACAGATCACTGCACATAGCCTATCTGTAAATAACCCATCCAACTACCCCATCCCCATACTGTTTTCTATTTTATTTATTTTTGCTCCTTTGCACCCCAGTATCTCTACTTGTACACTCATCTTCTGCACATCTATCACTCCAGTGTTTAATTGCTATATTGTAATTATTTCACCTCTATGGCCTATTTATTGCCTTACCCCCGCTATCCTACCTCATTTGCACACACTGTATATAGACTTTTTCTACTGTATTATTGACCGTATGTTTGTTCATTCCACGTGTAACTCTGTTGTTGTTTGTGTTGCACTGCTTTGCTTTATCTTGGCCAGGTCGCAGTTGTAAATGAGAACTTGTTCTCAACTAGCCTACCTGGTTAAATACACTTGACTCTTCATTTTTTATGACAACTAAAACGCAACATACCTCCATGGCAACAGAAGATCTTCTCATCAACAATGGCAGCGATAGGGAGGCAGTTAAAACAATCTGTAAATGTTTTCCAGAGCTTGATGTTGTACCTCCTTTTACCTAGAATAATAATAATAATACCACGTTAGGATGATCTTAAGCGATCAAATTTATAACAAAATGCAATCTATGTAGATACAAATGCCGTACTTTGTCAGAGTGCAGGACTATAATTATTACAACAGCCCCACACATCACTCACACTCATCATAGAATCCATATATTCTGTTGATGGAGGCGCACTCATGGTTTCCCCTCAGCAGGAAGAAGTTCTCCGGGTATTTGATTTTGTAGGCTAGAAGCAGACAGATGGTCTCCAGAGACTGCTTCCCTCTGTCCACATAGTCTCCCAGAAATAGGTAGTTGCTCTCAGGAGGGAAGCCCCCATACTCAAACAGCCTCAATAAGTCGTAATATTGCCCATGGATGTCACCTGCAGAAAACAAACAACTTCAAGATGTAGCTATAGTACACATCCCTCATTGGGTCTAAGGGGATAGAAGACACTTCATGTAACAGTTATTTTCACCAAATAGCGATGGTTACTGACCACAGACTTTGAGGGGGGCTTCAAGCTCCAGAAGGATAGGTTGGCTGAGAAAGATCTCCCTGGACTTGAGGCACAAACCTCGGATCTCATTCTCCTGCAGCTGCACATTCTTACCAGGTTTTGCTCCTCTGACTATAAAAAAGAAACAATTCACATTAATCTACAAGCAAATATATCTACCTGGTTTGCCATCATGCTCATTGCCACCATATCTTGTTAATGTCTTCTGGATAGGGGAGTGAGTGCTGACCATCATATCAGATTACTCATGTTATTGACTTCATCTTTCACTGACTGGGCATGGACCATGTAGCTGAAGTAACGTTAGGTAACTAGCTAATTTGACTGAACATTTTGAAATGTGATGACCGGGACAAACTAATTTGTTTAGCTGGTTAACTAGCCGACTAAACTCAGTGATGTAGTGGAGGGTATATGCAGGTATGTACCGTATACCCACTTTTTTTGTGGGTATTGAGTATACTCACTTATTAATCCTTACGATGCGTATCAAAGTAGTGTAGTGGAGGTACACGCTGTATCAATTAATAAGGGTGATGAACAGATCAGAAAGTTTAGCTTAAAATGTTGATAAACTATATTTTTCTCCCCAATTTATCAAATTGGTAGTTACGATCTTGTCTCATCACTACAACTCCCCAACAGGCCTCGGAGAGGCGAAGGTCGAGACATGCGTCCTCTGACATGACTCGCCAAGCCGCTTCTCAACACACTGCTTACTTAACCCGGAAGCCAGCCGCAACAACGTGTCAGGGAAACACTGTTCGAAAACATCATTCTAAAATGAGAGCGGTTTCATGGAGAGATTTTGAACGAGGGGAGCTCTAAAGAAGCAACATCTATCATGTGTTGCTAATATGACTAGGATAATGCCTTTGGCTGCTAGACAATGAAATAAAGTTAATTTGTAAAACAATAGAACAGGAGAGCACACATGAGGAAGTCTTTATAAAATAATTGCCTCCACGATTCTATGGTAGGACTTTGGCTATAGGCTACTTTGAAGCAAGGCATGCCTCATAAAATTAAGTAAAATGTCCAGGTTTCAAACAACTAAGGAGCAGGAAAAATATAGGGATGCTTTCCCTTCTATATTATAAATGTTAACTAGCTACAATGTAGGCTATGCCTACCTGTCAGAATATCATGATTATTTGCATCTATCCAGTGGCCATTTGTTTTGCAAACTCCATCTCATGTGCTCTACAGAAACACTGCGAACCAAACAGTGCTAGGTGCCTGCACAGTTGAATTAAATAGCAATCTTAGATGTTTCTCAGACCTCAAAAGTAATCTCCTGATGTGGTTTAAGCATTGTTGTTGACTTACATCCAATTTTGTTGTTTTTCTATTAAAAAAAGTGAGATCGAAAACCTGAAAAAATTTAAATCAGACTGTTGACAGACTAATGTATTAATTTTAACAGTTGGCCTACTATTAGCATACAGCTTGGGTTGGTCTGACAAATTTTAGGTCATGTAGATAGTGTTCACTGTCCGAATTTGTCCACACCTTTCCTTCACTGGGTAGGTCATTTGGGACATTTTTTGCAAAATGTGAGTATACCCACTTCACCACTGACTAAACAACGATTTACCATGGACATTGTCCTGTGTAAATTGCGGGCTATTTGGGTGCTGAAATCCGTCGTGTTTGTGGACTAGGCAACCGATAATGGGCGCTAGATCAGCACAATCATTTAGAATTGATGTGCCCAATCGGTAATAAATACACTCATGTCCCCCGTGGACCGGCTCGTACAACGGCATATTTCCCTTCTTAACTAGCTTAATAAAACGTATGCCTTTGACAGCCTGAATGGAGGATGCTTTTGTACGAGATGGTCTAAGGGGGACACGAGTTCAAAACCGGCTGAGCACATCAAAACAATAGTGCAGATCTAGCGCCCACTATCGGCTGCCTCGGTATAGTAAAAAAAAATAAAAAAAAAAAAAAATGTCATTTTGTGTGACATCGGAACTCCCGTCAGCCCATACTAGTCGCGGATCAACTCCATCGTAAATCGTGGAGTTGAATTAGCTTCACGTTAAAAGGAGCTACCTATGGCAACAACATCATGCTCTAACGTTAACTACTAGCTAACGTTAGCTAAAATATACAGAGTCAACATGCGACATCAACAGCTAACGACGTTAGCTAGCTAAAACTAGCCAACAGTCATCTCTCTAACAAAGTGAACAGATAATATTACTACAGCAATAACGTTACATTGGTGTAGACTCCTTACCTTCTAAAAGACGCTGGATGATACTGTCTATATTGAGTTTATCAACATCGGCCATGGCGACGCAGAAAAAAAGGCCTGAATGAGCAGTGCAAAGTGCAAATCTAGTGCTGGCTAAGTAGCTACGATTAGTTCGCTTTGCGAAATTACTGGTTCCGAAAATAAAAACGTGTAGAAATTATAACCTGTTATTGGTTATCTTACAACGTTATATTATACCTTACCACCTACTTCAACATCTTTGTTTTGAACAAATTTCCAAAAGCAACACCTAATATTAGTCGTATATCGGGACAAAATCCACGTTAGCCGTTAGCAATGCCCTCTGATTCTTCTTTTTCTTCTATGAGGTTTAATGGCGATTGGCATCCAATAAATGTTGCATTACCGCCACCTACTAGACTGGAGTATGACTCCCATGTACTTTGTTAAAAATTATTATAAGTACCCTACCATATAACCCTACACTAACTAAAACCCCACCACCCATTATTTGAATATATCTAGTCCTACCTCGGGACACCCTGTAACTCGGCCTCCCTACTCATGCGTTTCTCTTATCTGTTTTTCCGCCTACTGTTCTGGGGTGTGAATTCATTACACACATTATTATTACATTATTAAAAAATGTTGTGACACAAAAAGGGAAGGGAAGAAAAATTGCCCTACCAACTAAACCTACATCCATTAAAACCTCACAACTATTCTACATGGCCCTATCTGATCCTACACCAGGCCGGCTGCCTGGGAGGACGAGACACTATCGTTCAACACCACTTGCAACGCCTCAGCAGTAAAAACTCGTACACCTTAGTACTTCTCCGCAGCGGCCACCACAACATATATTTTGTGTGATTTACATTCCATTTCTGCGGTACAGATAACCATGGATATGAATGCTAGGAAGCCAATCTTACTGAAGCACATGTTATTCTTATCACTCTCTATTGACCTCGGCCTACTCACATGGAACCTCTTAGGATCCTCGCCCTGGACCCATCTTCCTCTACTACTCTCATCACTGCCTCAGCATAGACACCTTCTGTACTACTCTGACCGTGGCAATCTCGACCTGCCCTCCTCTCACCAGAACTTCTGATCTCCAGCAACATGGGTACCCCTATATAGTTAACAGACAAGAACCCCATGGCCTTCATGCGCCCAGGAACCAGAACGAGAGCCAAAATTCATCCTCACTCTCATCAGGTTCAATTTCTGAGCTACCGGAGTATGTTTTTTTCTTTTTGTAGGCCTACTTGATGCCAATCTTCCTCACCACACCGCTTCCCTCTACACTCAGCTCCTTTCCATCTTCCTTGCTGTCCATTTCCACATCTCCACTCTCTTTCCACTCCTTCATCCGCTGTAGTAGCAAACTGTTAAAATGGTCTTGTATCTTGAATTTGCCGCCATGTCACTTCGCTCAAAAAACTCTACCAGACGCCATTACTCCTCGCGGCCCTAACCTACTCCACTTTGCTACTTCAAAGGAGTCTGCCAGCCAACCTTCTGGGTGGATTTGATGGTTGCTGCCATCTACTGTACTGGCCTAGAATATATCTAACCTAGCTAGGTGAGCCTCCCTGTGGCATCTGTGCCTGTTCTGCTGCCATAGTGCCAACCTCTTCCCCAAATCTTTCAGCCTCCAGTAGAACTTGACTCTCAATTAACATTTTATTACTGGGATTTTCCTCTCCCCCAGAAAAACTGTTTTTTTATCTATTACTCAAGCTTCGTTTTATGCAACAATACTAATAGGAATTTCTGATACCTCATCAATTGTTATTGACAATGAGTTTTTTTTTATCAATATTTTTATTGATTGGTTTTGAAGGTTTACAGGTCCACATCTTTGTTCACAGGACAAAACATTAAACTTGAATTTGTGAACAAGATAATAATAATGTATTACATTAGTAAAGTGCTTTTCATTTTACAAGAACAATCTCAAAGTGCATAAAATAAAAGATAATATAGAATTATTATTTTTTTAAGTAAAAATATAACCGCATCATAAAAGCAACAATCAAAGTCTAGGAGGAAGGGGAGGCCAGCCAATAAAGATGAGTCTTACTGTAAATCCTGCTTTAAAAGACCCAACAGTCTGAACAGCCCTGAGATTGTCAGGAAGGGAGTTCCAAAGGCGAGGTGCATGGGAGGAAAAGTTACGGCCCCCCATTGTTTGGAGTTTGGAGTTTGGAGGTTCATAGGGGGAGTGTTGATCTGACAGGTCAGCAGGTCCGATACCATTTAGGGATTTGTCGACCAGGAGGAGAATTTTAAAGTCAATTCGTTGAGGGACAGGTAGCCAGTGAAAATCAATAGAGAAAAGGTTACACTAAATTGGACACTTCTCATTAAACGTGAGCATAATGTCCTTATTTTGACCTGAAAACACAGTTACCTGCAAGGTTTCTGTTTCACCATACTCCAGAACAGAATAACAGAACACTCAAGCTACGGCACCTCAGGCTCTCCCTCAGGAAGAAATGTAACTTTCTCAGTGGCATTACATGGATGTTTTTATGTCATTCCCTGTAAGATTGTTAGTTGCCTTCACCCTTCTCTGTAGTCCAAGTAATCTCATCTCTTTGGGTTATTAAGAGTAGATGGATGGCCCAAATTGTGACTGTGGATTACCATGCTTTATACTGTGGCAATGGATACAACTGCCTTGGCTTTGAAAACCATTTACCCCTGTTGTCCAGTAGGCAGTGCTAGCAGCTCATCTTTCAATGTGTCAAACCAAATTGATCTTGGTCTTTGAAAAGGAGCCACTGATACAGTACATTTTTTCTGGTTCGTCTTCAGTTTGATCATCTCTTCTACTCGACCTACTGCATTTGATACCCATGTAATAGAAGTGGACATCATCTGTATCTATTCCTGTACCTGTCAATATTGGTTGGTCATCATTCACTGCACATGTACATAGAACAGCTAAAAACATGATAAAATAGCATATGTGAGCTTACTCACTCAGGTGATTGATCAATATGCTTGAGAATTAAATCTGTAAGCGCCGTATTTTTCAGTCAACCTTGGATGACAACATATTTCCATAAAACACGTGGGATTATTGTGGCAACAACCCTGGCATGAAATTGTCTTCCATATCAACTCTGATTTGAATGTTAAGTTTCCAGATAAATCACAGCTAACTAAGATGTTATTATTTTCATATGAGGCTCGCATCTCATTGCCACCCTCGAGCCACCAATAAACGCAATAATACTGAAACTTTTAATAAACTTCCTTCAGAATTCCCCCTAGGTGTTTTCTGTCTGGCATGAGTATATGACATTTCTCCCTTATATATGGTTTAGATTGTAATAAACTACAAGTTGCTAAAGTATGACAGTATGTGCATATTATTTCCCTTCACAGTCGTTTTATAAGGGATGTATGATGTACATCAACTGCATTATGATGTATATCACAGTGGCCTGAGTTAATGGCTTCTGACAATATTTGGGATTTCACATGGCTCTAGATGATCATGTATGTACGTATTGCCTTGAGGGGTGGGGGGGTGTAGACAACACCAAAACTGGTCTTGTTCAAGCCCAGTTTTTCTCTGAATGTGGTATGGTTTTAATGGTGGAGGGAAATTATTTGTTTGAAGTACAGAGTTGTACAGAACCACCACCATCATCACCACTACAAAATATTGAATGCTAGTCTATGGTGTACAGGGAGTCAAGTAAGATGGAAATAAATAAATTACTGTATGTTATTAAATATGTCTGCAGCCTCACTGGGCTTCCAAACCCCTTCATGTAACCAGAGGCAGGTTTTCCAGAGTTGTCACCGTGGAATTTATTTGTGAAATAAAAAGATGATGAACATGAATGCCTGCATGGTATATCACTTCCCTATTCATTGTACCTGTGTCTAGCTGTGTTCTTCAAAAGTAGGCTACCACTGAAGAACATTATGTTAATACACACTTTTGTAACCCCTCAGATACCATTGGCTTTACATACTCTTTTAACATCTTAATTCATCATTTAATCAAAATTCAGACCCTAATCCAGTAATTGACTTTATAAGCACGTTCACCTTTTAAACCCTTAGGGCACTTTTTAGAGCATTTGTGTCAATTTGTCAATAACATCAATCATATGCTTTTTTTAGGTAGGATACGCAGTGCTTCCCATAAAGTGCATTTGTAAAGTATTCATACCCCTTGACTTTTTCCACATTTTGTTACGTTACAGTCTTATTCTAAAATGTATTAAATAGTTTTTACCCCTCATCAATCTACACACAATAGCACGTAATGACAAAGCAACAAATAGTTTTTTTGAATTTTTTGTTAATGTATTAAAATTAAAATACTGAAATATCACAGTATTCAGACCCTTTACTCAGTACTTTGTTGAAGCACCTTTGGCAGCGATTACAGCCTTGAGTCTTCTTGGGTATGAAGCTACAAGCTCAGCACACTTGTAATTGGGGAGTTTCTCCCATTCTTCTCTGCAGATCCTCTCAAGCTCTGTCAGGTTGGATGGGGAGCTTTGTGGCACAGCTATTTACAGGTCTCTCCAGAGATGTTTGATCGGGTTCAAGTCCGGGCTCTGGCTGGGCCACTCAAGGACATTCAGAGACTTGTCCTGAAGCCACCCCTGTGTTGTCTTGGCTGTGTGCTTAGGGTCGTTGTCCTGTTGGAAGGTGAACCTTCGCCCCAGTCTGAGGTCCTGGGCGCTCTGGAGCAGGTTTTCATCAAGGCGCTCTCTGTACTTTGCTCCGTTCATCTTTCCCTCTATCCTGACAAGTGCTCCCAGTCCCTGCCGCTGAAAAACATCCCCACAGCATGATGCTGCCACCACCATGCTTCCCCGTAGGGATGGTGCCAGGTTTCCTCCAGACGTGATGCTTGGCATTCAGGCCAAATAGTTCAATCTTGGTTTCATCAGAACAGAGAATCTTATTTCTCATGGTCTGAGAGTACCTTAGGTGCCTTTTGGCAAACTTCAAGCAGGCTGTCCTGTGCCTTTTACTGAGGAGAGGCTTCCGTCTACCATAAAGGCCTGATTTGTGGAGTGCTGCAGAGATGGTTGTCCTTCTGGAAGGTTCTCCCATCTCCACAGAGGAACTCTGGAGCTCTGTCAGAGTGACCATGGGGTTCTTGGTCATCTCCCTGACCAAGGCCCTTCTCCCCCGATAGCTCAGTTTGGTTGAGCGGCCAGCTCTAGGAAGAGTCTTGGTGGTTCCAAATGTCTTTCATTTAAGAATGATGGAGGCCACTGCGTTCTTGGGGACCTTCAATACTGCAGACATTTTTTGGTACCCTTTCCCAGATCTGTGCCTCGACACAATCCTGTCTCGGAGCTCTACAGACAATTCCTTCGACCTCATGGGTTGGTTTTTGCTCTGACATGCACTGTCAACTATGGGACCTTATATAGACAGGTGTGTGCCTTTCCAAATCATGTCCAGTCAATTGAATTTACCACACGTGGACTCCAATTGTAGAAACATCTCAAGTTGTAGAAACATCTCAAGGATTATTAATGGAAACAGGATGCACCTGAGCTCAAGTTTGAGTCTCATAGCAAAGGTCTCATGGCAAAGGGTCTGAATACTTATGTAAAGAAGGTATTTCTGTTTTTAATTTTTATACATTTGCAAAAATTCTAAAAAGCTGTTTTCACTTTGTCATTATGTATTATTGTGCGTAGATTGATGAAGAAAAACATGTATTAAATCAATTTTAAAATAAGGCTGTAACATAACAAAATGTGGAAAAGTCAAGGGGTCTGAATACTTTACAAATGCACTGTATGCCTTTGTTTTTACCAGTCCGTATCCCAGATAGATAGGCCTATTTGAATTTTGTCTATGCCTGCATTATAGGCCTACCCACTTTTTCTGAGACCCAGTTAACCCACCATACACCAGCCACTTTTCAGAGATCAAATACAGATCCAGTTGTTAGATTGATCCATTCATTGTCACATATGAATTAATATTATTAATAAAAAACATATTTTTATGGAAATGTGAAATATATAGAATCGGGGATGGCAATAGGCCTATATGTAGGAATCATTTAGCAAAGTTAAGATAGTGGAAGGTTAGTGAAAGTTATTATGAAGTTATTATTTCAAATTAGGCAAACTACATAAGCAGTTTTGCAGTATTATTTCACATTTTGACATGGTCATAATTTAACATGGTCACAGAGTAAACAATTTTGTACTAGTTCACCAGCGTAGGTGGATGCATTCGCAATGGTTACGATCTGCGCCGCTTGCTTCTGATGAGCAGAAATACAAATTCACTTCATGGGTTTAGATTTTTCAGTGCATAGCCTAGTCTACCCATTCACTGTTATTTGTAGCCTAAGCTAATAGAAGGAGAGGTGTAAACATAAATAGAGGTAGACTATACTGTGTAGCCTACTAGTATTTAAGATATGGACGCAACTGTTTTATTCATACTATTGTAGACGGATTTCCATAAACTCAATATGCATAGGTCACATTGTTGTTCTCTTCCCCATTTCCAGACGGTTGTGGTCAACCCCTTACGTCAGTATTGATAACTTTGCCAAACCAAAATCAAGTGCAATTGTCCAGTTAATATCCGGGACTGCACAAATGCATGGATATAGTTTTTTTTATGTAGAAAAGAACACTCGGGGTCCACCAGGATATCACTGCTTTTTAACAAACATATTTGTGTTAGAATAGTGGACGTTCATGTGTTCATTATTATTTTTGTTCAAGTAGAACGAGTAGCCTTATCGTGAACGTTGTTAGCGAGAGGAATCCAGCCCACATATTTATTGCAGCCGCTGAAAAAAATCTCTTCAATATCCCCAAGATGGCCGCCGATGTGGGATCGATGTTTCAATATTGGAAGAAATTTAATCTACGGCGGCTTCAGGTTAGTGTTATCCTTTACCCTTCTGGTTATATATGTTCATATAACATTATGTACTTAAAAATTATGTGAAATATGTCAACTGTGCACGAATGGAGAAAGAAATCGGCGGCGTTGCATTGATAGTTATTAGAAATTGATCTTCTTCTGCCTTTGTTCAGTTCAATCATTGATCAGCGATGGAGCACCGACCATAGAGTAACACAGGCGCACTGTATAGCCTTCGCTCTGCGTTCACCGCTGGGATCAACACCACCGACATAACCCTTATATTTTTATACGATTCTCTCTTTATAGTGCTCATCATGGTGTAGATAGAGAACGGAAACTTTTTATGCCCTCATGAATTTAGCTCCGAGGACGTAACTTTTTACCAGCTTAATGTTTTATTCTATTTGTACGTGATGGTCGTGCATTCTACTGCATCTCTTTAGCGACATTTGGTTCTACTTTATTTTATATGTATGATAAAAATGTTGTCTTTCGTTTTTTATATAAATCAACTTTGTTTGCACAATTAGATTGATTCAAGTTTTTTTCTGTTCATCTGCTAAATAATCTTCATGGCTTATTCCAGCCATATAACCAGGCTAAATTATTGTCTGTTTGTTATTTCTCTTTTAGACTATAATCCAATCAGAAAAACTAGAAGATAGGCTTAGTCTACCTATGATGTTATCATGTAGCCTATTTAGGCTATTGGTCATTCCGTCGGTGCGCGTTAAAACATGCGTGTAAAATGATTATAGTGTGTAGTCTATAGATGCAGGCTAAATGCAAAGCGTGTTCAATGATCAATAGTCAGACATCTGAATGATGTTTTTACAAAATAGACAGCCTGTATTTTGACTTGGTTATCACAAAGTTGTCAATGATCCAGTCGGTTTTAAAAACTTGTCTAGTAAAATTGACAAATAGTTGTACAATTTATTGCTGACTTCCTATATAGCATATGTAATATAATTTATAATGAACCAGTTTCAATAACATTTGGGTAACACTTGACATCACTAAAAAGCCACAGAGTTGACGATGTAATTCGCCTATCTGTGCGTCTCGGTACGAAATAAGGTTTTCTGTTTTCAGCCCCCTTCCCTTATCTCAAGCCGCATTGTGAGCACTAGGCTATTCGGGCAAGGACTGTGTAATTGTATTCCCCGCTAATGTTTGTAAATCAGGCTCGGCCAGCGCAAGGGCACTGTCTGCCGTATGATTGATGTTCTGTAACATGAGAAATGACAGGAGCATGGCAAGCCAGGTCCTGCGGAAAAGCCTACGGAGAAGAAATCAGAGCTGATTGTTATTCTGCCCCCCAATCGCTAGACTACTCATGTAGTCGGGGATCCAAAGGGCGAGTTGAGCTATGTTGTGTTACGTAGGGGTTCATTCACATCTTGCCTGTTAGCTTACAAAATAGCATGCTTTTACATGATTCGTTTGCTGCAACCCTGTATTAGTGGCCAATGCTTAGAATCAAATATCTAATGTAAGGACCGTTTTCAGGTTTCAGCAGACTAATTACATGAGCAAATTTCATTTTTCCTACCTGAACGAGGTCTGAAAGCTTTTGTGCATAGATTAGCTCAAAATAAAGTATTTCCAACCAAAAAGATTCAGATACCTATGACAACAGTTGAGGAAGGCCACTGATCTTCGGTGTAACATAGTAATTCGAATTTATGTTACTTTTAGTATTACATTGATATTGATTAGTGCATTGTTGGGTTTAGAGCTGGCAAGAAAGGCATTTCACTGTACTTGTGCACATTAGCCTAAAACTTGAAAAAATGTTTATAATGCAAGGTTGAAAAGAAGATCATGTCTAACATGTCGTTTCTGAATAATATTACTCAATAGACCCATCTTGAAAATCCCAATATTGATGTCAGTCATGTTGGAGTTTCTGTAGTGAAGAAATCACTTTAGAATCTATAGAAATTACTATAAAACCTATATCTATACACTGAGTGTACAAAACATTAAGAACACCTTCCTAATATTGAGTTGCAGTCACATTTAACAAGTGACATCAATAAGGGATCATTTTCGCCTGGATTCACCTGGTCAGTCTATGTCATGGAAAGAGGTGGTGTCCTTCTACACTCAGTGTATATTGTAGCTCTATACCTACAGTCATTTATGAATTATTCTATTAATCAACTGTCACTGACAGAAATTATTTCAGCATAACATTTAGGCTACAATTTACATGTCTGTCCAAGGTCAAATTCATCTTCTATTTTGTGCATTGCTAGTTTGATGACATGGTTTTCCATAATTGTCAAGGTCGTATTTGCATATTGACAATTTGAAATTCAATTAATTTTATAAAGGATACCAGTGGCAATCTATATCTGGAGATCACCACCAGCAAAGGGTAATAACATGCTTATAATCTAAGTGAGACATAATTGAAGCTCAGGGAGATCCTTTAGTTTATTCTTGCTCTTTGGTATACCGATGCCATAGGAAAAAAACATGCCACATGGCATGTTATATTATCAGAGTACCTTCATTGTCGCTTAATATCAATTCACCATCCTGGTGTCTATTTTAAAGAACATTGCTATGAATCATCTATTCCAGATCAAAGTGTGACATGCCCCTCTGATCACAGACAGACTTTAATCCATCACCCTTTCAGTGCTATTATCAATATCAACAAACAGGGTTGTGAAATATACCATGTCTATGAACTAGATTTCTGTGGTAGAATAGTCTGAGATGAATGATTCATCCACAGCTTTGTAAAAACAGGACAGGGAAAGTGAGAGCATGGAAGTGGAGTGACCTTGGTTCTCGCTGGCCGCAGGTCACATGGCCATTGCCGCGGTAATCATTCACACCAGCCAGATGGCATTTCCGTTGGCGACCATGGAAAAGAACGGGTCAGGAGCTGTCCTGCCAGCTCCTGCCAGGCCCAAGTCAATTCTCAGCCAATAGGGAGAAAGCCCAGGAGATCATTCAGCCAGTAGGGAGCATTCTCAGACCCAAGGTGAGGTCCGACAACAAGAGGACAGTTTACGAGAAGTTATTACATTGTAATAACATTGTGCATTGTATTCGTATATAAAGTCACACATTTGCTCTCCAAAATAAAATGGAGGAAATATAATGTATTTAGAAGATAATTTCTTTAAAGTAATCAACTATCAATCAGGTATATTTTGAAGTGTAATGCAATGTGGTTTTTCAAAGTTTCAAGTAAGCGTATCCAAATGTACTCACTAACTTTAGCTTAATATCATTACTGTGGTCCCAGTTTATATTCAATTCATTCGAGGATCCCTCTGTTGTCTTATAGTGATATAATGATGTGTTCATTTTATATCGTTTATTAGCAATATGCTTTTTAGATGCCATTTTCCCTCCCCATGCATCTCCATACTCTTCTCTACATCATTCTCTGAGGGATTGAGTCTAGATCAGGAACAAAAGGCTGTGATTGTTCTACATTTAGCATGACTCAGGCGCTCTCGTGTCAGCTCTAATCCACAGACAGAGACAACAGTATTGCCAAACAGTGAAATTGCTTTGCATCCTGTGAGCCTGGCTGCTTTCTCGTAACGCCGTTTGCCAGCAGCTCCCGGCCCCCTAAACCCAACCCTGCAATCTGAAATTGGCTGTGAAAACAGCTCTCTGTTTCCCTTTCATTCATGCTTTAATACCTTTGTTTCTCGTTATTGTTTTTGTAACATTAGGCGCTACCATCATCTAATAATTTACCGTAAATGCCAGGTCTAGGGCACTATAGGGTTGAGAGGAGGGTTAGGGTTTGTGTCCTGAGAAGCTGTGTCCAATGAGTGATCTATGAAGGAGGGGAGGGGGGAATAGCTCTTGAGGCATCCATTGATAGCCTTAACAACAAACAGCATGGGCAACCCAGGGAGGTAGCATGGGTGGAGACAGAGCCCCAGGGTATGCAATGAGAAAATGCACACAAAGACAGACACACTCTTGCACACACATACACCTGTGCGTAGGCATCAGCACACTTTTTAATAGATATTTTTTATTTACCTAGGCAAGTTGGTTAATAACAAATTCTTATTTACAATGACGGCCTACCCCGGTCAAACCCTCACCCGGACAACGCTGGGCCAATTGTACGCCGCTCTATGGAACTCCCAATCACGGCCGGTTGTGATACAGCCTGGAATCGAACCAAGGTCTGTAGTGATGCCTCTAGCACTGAGATGCAGGTCCTTAGACCGCTGCGCCACTCGGGCGCCCCACTTACCTCCTCCATAGGGTACATATTAATCACGTAAGGACAGCCATACTCATGCACGCAAGGTAATGCAGATGTGCCGATTTAAAACACATGCCGAGTCAGAGATGGATACTTAGCTTTGAAGCTGACCTCAAATGCAAAACAAATGCTACTAGAGTAAAGGGAAGATATGTCCATCCCTTTAGAGCTGCCACTGCAATCTCCCCTTTGACTGACCTCTCTCAGAAAGGCCTCAGTGGATTAAGCATCGCTTTAAAAGCAGTGGGACATAAAGTGCAGCATCACCACCACAGGTCTGTGTTGTATCCGGACCCTGCTAGATAAACATTCTTCAAACATGCTTTCAGAAGGTTAACGTCTGTCATGGTCTCATATAAGCCTCTCTCTTATTCTTTGACAGTGAATACAAAGCAAATAAGAAAAGAGATAGCTTTTACAGGACTAGCTGGGGTAAATTGAGTTGTGAAATCCAGGAGCCATAACACGGGTACATAAAATGCAGGCAACATTAGAGGGAGAAGTGAAACTGACTTCAGCATTAAGCTGTTTAACCTCTATGTAGCATTAATGGTAGAGACTTCAAAGCAGATGCTTCAGCATTTGGAGCGGAATGACAAATGAGTTTAGAGACAGCTACGGTGAGCATTCCCACAGAAAGAGTAGACCTGTCATTAATGTCAGCTTAATCACTTTGACCTTCCTTCAAGCAGATTTCCATACCCGCCGTCCACAGCCATTTTGCCTCATTCATCTCCCTGTTTGCAGGATAAGTACTCTCGGTTCGGTATGGGTCTTTGAAATGATGATAAGTTCATGTTTTCACTAAACTCGAAGTAGGCTTTCTTTTTTGAACAGTGTGAGACAATTTCTAACAAAGATCTACATTTGGATATGATTATTATTAAGAGTCATAGATTTGTTTCTGATCATGACCCTTAGGATTCTCCTCCGGTGTCTCACCCTCTGCTGTAGAATTCAGACCTACCTAAAAGCCCTATCCTATCCAAGCCTGCACCCCAATTTTTCAGCAGTAATCCCCATTTGGTAGTTGACAGTGCTTTCTCGCAAAAGGCATGATCTATTTCATGTTCCTGTTTCTTTTATTCCGCTGCTCCTAGACTGAAGCAATTTCATTGCAGGAGTAAATAACCAGGTTTAACAAAACTTCAGGGACACATTACTCTGCAGGAGGCAGGCTCTTCTTCCTTAGCACTGCGTCAGGCAAGCGGGCGAGGGGAGGCGGAAGATTCAGGGGAGAGGTAATGGCTCATTGGTATGGGTATAAATCTGTGTCCTCTCTCCCTGCTGACAGCCAGTCCCCTGCCCAGCAAGTCCATATTGAGCGGTGTCTCTACAGTGGCCCCTCTTTATTTGTTTTGATTGTGACGGCATTGCAGACGTATTGAACACCAAGCCTTTCTTTTTCATTTTACTGAGCTTATATTGAATCCCCTCAATTCTCCTCTGTTCTCTCTATCTTTCTCTCTCGCGTCCCTATTCCACCCTTCTTCTGCTGTATTTGGCAGGGCTTCAGTGGCTTTAATTCATTCCCTCTATTGTCCATTTTGTCCTTCAGGGATAAAAAAAAAGAAGGAAAACCCTGGTTTTGTGCAAGAGCTGGGCTTTGTATGGTGTATGATGTGTGGTGATGATGCTGGCGGGCCTGTTCTGTTGTGCAGCGGAGGTGAGCGTAGTGTGAAGGGTGCTCCTGGGCCCCTAAGCTCATGAGATCAATGCTTCCCTGCTCTTCTCAAGGGTCTCTATGGGGATCCCGGGGCTCTTATTATGTGTCTTTGCTCAAAGTGTTTACTGGAGAGGAGGAATATGGTGGGCTCTGCGTTCCACATCTTTCTAGGGCCCGTTTGTCCTCATTTAAACAGAAGAGGGAAGACCTGAGAAAAGATGGTCCCTCTCGTTCAATGGTTCTTTTGAGAATCCAAACTGCGTTTGTTATCGCTAAGCAGATGTCCTCCATTTTCTAGAAATAATACAAAAGGTGGGTTACAGCAAAAACAGATGGATCAGGCTTGTTATGTTAGCCAGTCCTGTCTTTGTGCAGCTGCTACCCCCGCTCCAGTTAATTACTATCTTATTCATCTCCAACAATGGGAGCAGGATAGAATAAATCTGAGAAGAGTTCTGCTTTTTTACTACGAAAGGTGCAGACTGGGACCGTAAAGCGAGCGAGTGGCTTTAAGAGGAACAGTTTATCATTTTTAATGGAGAGGAACAGGAAGTGTAGACGTGAAGCGCTGCTCTGATTAATACACCGCCTCACTCGAGAAAAAGAGCGACCAAGTCTATCTCTCCATCCAGGCTACTGTTTCCCTAACGTCACTACTGCTCTTGTCATGTCTCTCCTTTGGTGATTTCTGCTTTTTATAAAGTCATGAGGAAAATGCATTTGTCTTGTCGCTGAACTTCCGTCTAAGTAACAGTTAACATGGGAGGAGATATCTTTCTGCTACTCGCCATACAAATGTAGACTAAACAATAGTGTCTTTCATTCGTTCATTCATTCATTGGGTCCTTGATTGATGTCTTGCTCTGTCTATGAACATTGATGTGTTTTAAGATGTATGTGCTTTAATGGGTAAATGTAGACTCAGTTTAGACTGATTGCCCCCTCACATTTGGCTCCTTTACCTTTTTCTAATTGATTGCTTTTGGCCTAAGTAGTCGAACAACATAGACCGCAAATGTACATAAAAAAAGTGAATGTGTTTCATAAGGATTTATTTATAGTGTGTTTCCTTAATGATCTGACTGGTGAAGTCACTATGTCCTGAGTGATGAAAGAGAGCAATGTCCCAGAGATCAGTTCTGCCCCCACATAGCCATGCTCCCCGCTCCCCATTCCACACGCCTTCGTTTCCATGCAACCACTTCTTTTGGAATCGCAACTGATGTCATTCTTCTGTTGTCACTTTCTAATTTATTTTGGTGGCGGAGGACGTTGGGGGTATTGATTGTGTGTTGCGACTGTGTTAGCAGCTCTGCGCGTGTGTAAAGTAGGCCCTAAGGCAGTCTCTCTTTCTGCTAGTTTCAAGGTGGCTCCTGAACTCTCTAATCGGAATTAAATATGCAATCTTTCATGGCAACAGGGTCACTGTTTTTGCATCATAATGTGGTCACAGACTCCCCCTCCTCAGTTAAAACAAAGCGACTGTTCAGTTATTTTGAATCGTAATTAAAAATAAAAAAAGGAGAAGAAGAACAAAGAGCAATATTGAATCGCTCCTTTTCAATTTCCCTTGTTAGTCTCTTACTGCATTCCCCTATAGTTTTTCCTCTTTTTCCAGATAAATTTTATATATTATCTCTCCCTCTCTCTTGCTCCCTCTCTCTCTCCCTTCCTCCCTCTCTCTCTCTCCCTCTCTCTTGCTCCCTCTCTCTCTCTCTCTCTCTCTCTCTCTCTCTCTCTCTCTCTCTCTCTCTCTCTCTCTCTCTCGTTCTCTCTCCCTCGCTCTCCCTCTCTCTTGCTCTCTCTCTCTCTCTCTCTCTCTCTCTCTCTCTCTCTCTCTCTCTCTCTCTCTCTCTCTCTCTCTCTCTCTCTCTTTTCTCTCTCTCCCCTCTGCGGTTTTCCCCAGACAGGTTCTACAGTGTTTTAGAGGGGATGGATTTAATTGCTCTGTGGGGATTGGTTGGCTGTACCGGGCTCGGCTGTTTAATTAGTGTACCCTGCCGGGATTGGTTTAATGCTTCATGATCTTGAAATTGTCTGATTGTTCAGCCCTCAGGGGACTCTCTCTGCCTACGTAGGCCAGCAGGTTTAGCTAAACGTTGCTCCAGGCTTCTACAGGATGGGGCTGGAGGAAGAAAACCCTGAAGAGAAGAGCAGGAATAGGGAGGTTTAAACCTGAGGGCCATGGCCTTTATTATGACACCAGTAGACCTATTGCTGAACAGGGCAGCATTTAAGGCGCATCCCTTACACTAGGTGCTCTCTCTCCTCACATCAGGAGTTGTAGCTTTAGGCAGCATGACTGTCTTTGCACAGAGGATGAGTTCATGTTGCTCTCAAATTGCATGTGTGTGCATAATATGAAGCACATTTTTGGAGTGACTGAGGAATTTTGTGGTGGATGAATGTTATGTATATGTATATAGCACATGCTCATTATCCATAGCCATACTACACACAAAACAGCTTGTGATTTACACCACATATTTACAACTTGTTTGCAATGCTTGTGCATAAAATGTGTATTTAGGACACATTTGACATTGGTGGTTGTATGTTGTCTACTACTGTTTTCCCAGTGTTTTGAATGTTGATCGTGCGTCTCCCTCACCTTGTTTTCTCTTTGTTTTGACATCGCCATCAGGAGAGCCCAAGTGGATCTCTGAGTTATGAGCATAGGCACTTTGAGGGAAAGAGATGTGGAAATTGCATTTGTGTAAATGGGAGAGATGTGTGTCCTGTATAGCCTGGGATGCCCTTGGTTGGGTTCAATCATGGCAGGGATGTTGACCTCAACAGTAAATGTTCTTGGCATCAGATGCAGGATAAGCAGAGAGCGTGTGCAGTGGCAGAGAGTGGGAGTAAATAGGCCTATACCTATTGAAGGCTAAACTCATTCCGCTTCATCAAGCACACACACACACACACACTCTCTCTCTCTCTCTCTCTCTCTCACTCAAAGAACTCAACCTTGAAGTTCATGAATCTCTTTTGGATGATATTATAAATATGCCGCTCAACACCAGCCTGGACTTTATTGTCTATTTGTCCTCTCAATTGACAATGGATTGATGCTTGAGTACACTATACTTTTCATGTGGGAGCAGTCCGTTTGTGAATATGAACTTAGTCCCCTCTCTGCCGTTGCTACTTTGACTTGATATGTGTTTTGCTGTTGTTGATCGGCTAATCTCAGGAATACACAGGGGGGTTGAACTCTCCACTGGCTGTTTCTTCTGTAGTTGCTCATCCCTTAGAGAGAGAGAGGGCGGGATGCACTGGAACATGGTCGCCAAGGTGATAAATAGAACTCATGGTGATGGGGCGGTTGCCAACAGTGTACCCCACCCTTGTGCCTCACCCACTCGCCCTGATTACTGAATGACTCTCTGCCGTGGTGGGGTGCCACTCTAGCTGTTTTAATTTTCTGTGTGATGATAAGGGGTAAGTGTATGGAGTCAGTAATCAAGGGGGTTGCCCAGGCGAGCTTTGAATTCCTCCTAGTGAACATAATTTGAAGAGTTATCCTCTAATTTGATTTATTCAGTTACGTTTGATATGAAGTGAACTCTCTCTACAGCTGAGTGATTTTTACTTAGATAGCATGTAGCGGTAAACGGCACCATTAAAACATATTGCAAATACCAATAGAAATCATCAGCTGCCGGTCATTGTTTCATTCGGGTTTATGTGTTGGCTGAAATATGAAAGGGAGGATGCACCCAGTGTAGCCATGTGTGGATCCATGGCAACAGTCAATAACACCAGCTTATTATAAATGCCCCCAAAGAGTTAATGTTCTGGCACCGGTTTTCCTTTAGAGATAAAAGTATTAGTGGACCCTGGCCTCACTGCCCATAGCCTTTTGGGCAGGGTGTGAACCCGGCGTCCGTCTAGACGTGCAGCATCATTAACCCGCTGTGACCTCAGCCACTGATGAATTCGCTCTCACATCCCCTGCAGCCCTGTGCTATGGCCCCTCCTCCCCTCCTCCCTCCACGGGTGACTCTGCTGGGACCCAGGGCTCCTCTGGACTGGCCATTAGAGCCACTACCCTCCTCTGCCACGCATAAATAGACGAGGTGGCCGTAGCCTCTACTAGACTGCTGAATAATTCAGGGCGTCTGGGCCGTGTCTGGTCCCGGGGCGCTAAGGGACGTGTGCTGCTGGGGTGCAGGGTGCAGAGGGCTGTGTGGAGGTGCAGGGGTTAATAACAGGTCTGCCTCTATGTCAGCTGCTGATCCCCCACACCCCACACCCCCACCACTATCCCTACCCCACTTATGAAAGAATCCTGTTCAGTTGATTAGATTTTTTCGAAATGGATCAATTTTTAATCAGCTTAGCATCTGACTACGGTCAATACCATTGTTGCTGGGAAGACAGTTGCCGGACAGCCATCTTTATTTACAGGAACATTTTTTTTATTTGTTTACTGTATGCAGATCCAGAGACAGAAAACGGCCAAGTCAGGCCGTTCACCCCTGCAGCAAATCTACCTCTCTCCAGTTTTCCATATTGAAGGTGTAGTAGGGTGTCTATTTCTGTAGGAAAACACAGTAGTGGACAGTCATTGTTATATGTGTGTGTCCAATAGAGAGGTCTTTATCATATCTGCCTTGGCTTCTCTCACCCATTGGCATGGGCATAAACGTTGAGTAGGAGTGAGGAGCCAGCGAACTAGCTGTAATCCTGCCATCAAATTTTCATAGAGCCATGGGGAGACTCTAACATGTTAAATAATGAGGCCTATAAACCCCACGTTCAATGCCCACTCCAAAACTGCTGTCAGAATCTAGTGATGACTCAATATCTACAGAGAAATACGAGTCGTTTTTCATTTCGTTTGCTCTTTTATTATCACTCTTCTCAATTGCTCTCAAATATCGCCTGTGTCTCAGTTTCAGGATGCTTCAGCATAATTCATTATTAAAGTACCCATATTGTATTTAAATATGGAATTGTGCAAAGATAAACAATAGTTGGTATCACTTTAAAAGGTTCCTTTCCTACTGACTTGGGAAGCTGTTTTTGAGTCTTTGTGAAATAGTTGTTTTACCTCTATTCACTCTCTGATTCTACAACTATGGAAACCGGGCTAGCTTTTGAATTCCAAGTTGATTGCATGCCTGGCTTTCTTTTAAAACCTTCTAACTTATTACTTTTGTACCACTATTGAGACACCATTGATTAACATAGAGAGATATGTGCACTTAGTGTTTAAGTTGAGAAATGGCAATTGTGAAACTGAATCAGACTCTCAGGAAAGGTGTGACGTACAGTGCCTTCAGAAAGTATTCACACCTCTTGACTTTTTTCAAATGTTTGTGTTACAGCCTGAATTTAAACTGGATTAAATGTAGATGTTGTGTAAGTGGCCTACACACAATACCCCATCATGTCAAAGTGGACTTATGTTAGAATCTTTTACAAATTAATAAAAAATGAAAAGCTGAAATGTCTTGAGTCAATAAGTATTTAACCCATTTGTTATGACAAGCCTAAATAAATTCAAGAGTAAAAATGAGCTTAACAAGTCACATAATAAGTTGCATGGACTCATTCTGTTTTTTGAATGACTGCCTCATCTCTGTACCCCACACATACAATTATCTGTAAGATCCCTCAGTCGAGCAGTGAACACAGATTCAACCACAAAGACCAGGGAGGTTTTCCAATGCCTCGCAAAAAAGGGCACCTATTGGTAGATACAGTTGAAGTCGGAAGTTTACATACACCTTAGCCAAATACATTTAAACTCAGTTTTTCACAATTCCTGACATTTAATCCTAGTAAAAATGTCGATATAGGACTTGTTTTACTGTGGATATAGATACTTTTGTACCTGTTTCCTCCAGCATCTTCACAAGGTCCTTTGCTGTTGTTCTGAGATTGATTTGCACTTTTCACACCAAAGTACGTTCATCACTAGGAGACAGAACACGTCTCTTTCCTGAGCGGTATGACTCCTGCGTGGTCCCATGGTGTTTATACTTACGTACTATTGTTTGTACAGATGAACGAGGTACCTTCAGGTGTTTGGAAATTGCTCCTAAGCATGAACCAGACTTGTGGAGGTCTACAATTATTTATCTGAGGTCTTGGCTGATTTCTTTTGATTTTCCCATGATGTCAAGCAGAGGCACTGAGTTTGAAGGTAGGCCTTGAAATACATCCACAGGTACACCTGCAATTGACTCAAATGATGTCAATTAGCCTATCAGAAGCTTCTAAAGCCATGACATCATTTCCTGGAATATTCTAAGCTGTTTAAAGGCACAGTCAACTTAGTGTATGTAAACTTCTGACCCACTGGAATTGTGATACAGTGAATGATAAGTGAAATAATCTGTCTGTAAACAATTGTTGGAAAAATTACTTGTGTCATGCATTTTTACTAAGATTAAATGTCAGGAATTGTGAAAAGCTGAGTTTAAATGTATTTGGCTAAACTTCTGACTGATAAGATATTTCTGTATTTCATTTTCAGTATGTTTTCAAAAATGTAATTTTTTTTTTCACTTTGTCATTATGGGGTATTGTGTGTAGATGGGTGAGATTTTTTTGTTGATTTCATCCATTTTGAAATCATCCTGTAGCACAACAAAATGTGGAATAAGTCGGTATGAATACTTTCTGAAGGCACTATGTTCAAGATTCATTCTCAGTATGCACAGTATTTGAATAGCATCTATCTAACATGCTGCTGACTATCAATTAGATTGTCAATTTCCATTTGTACACACTCTAGAGCACACTGTGTCTCTTCCCACCATGTCACTGCTGATATTTGGTTCCTCTCTTGTGCACCAGCAGTGTGTCTCCATTGTCTGTTTGTCTGCTTAATATGCAAAGGCTTTCATTCAGGGAGTCATTTTGGACCAGTGTAAACGAACCGGCCACAATGATTAGCTGGGTCTGGGAAGCAAGTGTCCATCAGTGCATCTAAGTACATTTTGAGCTCATCAACCCTCAGGGCCGGCCATGAGACTGGTCTGTCAGGTCCACAGAGCATTCTTCAGACACTATTTTTTCAAATTCCTCAACATTGCCATAAGTTTAATTATAAAAAGGAATCTACTCAAAAGGGATATTTGCATTGTTAATTTCATGCATGCATTAAGAGTCTAATAAATGCCATCAGTACATTAAATAAATAAATGCTCATCTTTGATTCATACATGTACAGTATGGATATGTCGGCTTTAGATGGCTGGATTGATTCATTGATTACCTAGCTTTTTACCAGTGAGAAGCATTTCGACAAAGATACAAACACAGTACATTGTCATAGCAACAGCATGTGAATGTGTTAGACAGTAGAGGGTCAGGTGGTTTGTGGATTTCTTGCCAATGGTGAGGTTTTTTCATAATATCGATAAGAGAGGAGCCAGCGCCTGAATTTACAGCAAATGAGTAAATTTGTCTGAATTTACACTGCTGTTTTGTTATTTCTTTCTATATATGTTTGCAAATCGTGCTTCAGGGTGGCACCATAAACGTCCACAGGAAAATATCAGCCTTATTTATTGGAACATTTTAGCTTCAGTTCAATAGCAGTAGTCTGAGGGCTGGGCTACTGAGGGAGTATCTGGAAGAGGAGGAGCCTGGCTTGGTGTCAGCTCCACTGACAAGATCTTATTTACCGTCCAGATCTATGACTCATTTTATGTACTTAATCGTAAAGCACTGAGATTTATTGAAGGGAACGGGACAGTGGGGAATACCGAAGGAGACACACTGATTGAAACCCTTCTCCCCTGGCCTGCTTCTGGCTGCCTGGCTGCATCAGGTATACCTGAACTGGAACATGTATGAGCCATTTCTGAGAAGATGGGAAGAGCATTTGACTGCAGATGAGGAAGTCCATATTTCTGCCAGATATGGACAGCTGATTTCTCATCTAATAAAGCAGGATAGGTTAATGGTGGGCTGCAGTGACCCCAGCAGTGCTAACAATTGGCTGACTGGGCCGTTTGAGTGTGGGGTGCAGGGATGGGTGGATGACCACTGGACAGAATGCCCTACTTCCTGCCATTGGTAAAGTCGTGTTTAGACTACTATCTTCTCTGGTGGGCTTTCATTTCTGCAGACTGCAGGTCTCTTATCTGCACAATAAAATAAGGTCTTTGGATGATTGACTTTGTTTCATTGTTCTGGTTGTTTCATGGATGGAAAAGGTAGATACTGTAAATTAGACTAGATTTACTACATGGAAATGTATAGAGAAATTGACTAACTCTGTATTCAGGAAGACATAAAACCAATGACTAAGACTTGAAGTAGCCTGATCAATTCAATAAATGCTAGCAAGGGTTAGTAAACTTCCAGTTTGGGGCGGCAGGTAGCCTAGTGGTTAGAGCGTTAGAGCGTTGGACTTGTAACCGCAAGATCAAATCCCTGAGCTGACAAGGTAAACATCTGTTGTTCTGCCCCTGAACAAGGCAGTTAACCGATTGAAAATAAGAATTTGTTGTTATCTGACTTGCCTAGTTAAATAAAGGTTAAATAAAACTTCCAACCTGTTCCATTCCATTCACTAGTTTGGTGTAATTTAGATATGTCCACCAATTTTGTTTGAAAACATGGATTAAGTAATGTGTGATTGGGGTGACTCTCTCACTATCATTCCATACTACAGTATGTCTAGTAGTGATGGGGGAATAAAATCAATACAGTTACATATCGGGATATTATTTTTGACGATATATCATATCCTTTTGACTATCGCAATATTCCTTTGCGCTAGTTTGCTGTACCTGCACCAAAACTAGTGTTTTTCCATCATCTTTTTAAATAGGGAGCCAACTTGTTTTCACCACTTTTATTTCCATGACTGATCAACATTTTCTCATGGCTCTCTCTTGTCCCTTTGCAGCAGACATATGGTGAGTAATATGTTTGGAACAACGAATCGCAACAAAATCACAGTATCGAATCACAATACATATAGAATCGTGAAAATCACAATGCATACCGTATTGGCACCTAAGTATCGTGATAATATCATATTGTGATATTCCCAGCCCTAATGTCTAGTAGAAGTGGGAGATAGAACAATAGGGGTTATTGTAATACCGCCACGTGACACGTGCTCTCTCAGACTCTGAGCCTATTTTCTATGCTTACCGAAAATTAAAATTTAAATGTAATTGTTGTGCATGCTGTTTAATCCAATAACCATCTGATGTAACAAACTACTATAATATCTCTCAGCATACTTAATTGGAGCGGACTTAGCCCTGTCACTTTTTATTAACCTCTGTTGCAAAGGGAGAAGGGCTTCACTAATCTGCCATTGTTGGGTTTGGCAGTCTGTAGCTAGTGCAAAACAGATTTGGCAGTCAGCATGAAAGTAAAGGCTTTATAATGACGATGGGGCCCAAACTGCTATTTGAGCTTATTAAATCTAATAATGTAATGGCGCTTTGAATTAGGAGGTGAATGGAAGGGGATTGTGGTGGTCTGGCAGGGCTTATTTTGGGGGCTGGCTGAGGGTGGGTGTTCCCTTCCTGTGTTCCTTTCTCTCCTACCTTTTCGCCCACTTCTCCCACTCGAAATTGGCTTAACAATTTAATCCCTAATGGCCTTTAAATCCGAATGTTGTGTCTGTTTGCTAAAATGTTTTGTCTGGTAGAGCCAGTATCCAGTGTATATGTTGGAGATAATTGTATTTTGTCTATTTTGGTAGTGTTGTATCAGAAATGATACATCAGCATTATGAGGAGGTGATTAACTGGGGGAATTCAGTCTCCTGTGACAAGCTGACCTCCTACTGTACACTACATTACAGCAAGGCAGCATCTGCAGCGTCATCACAGCACTTGACTCCTGTGTCCCCTCTGAATGCAATCCTGTAACTTCAACAGAAAGCTGATGGCCAGCTTGCATGCCCTCCTCCTCATCATCCACAGTGGACGAGGTCTCAGCTCGAGATAAAGTAGCAGTTATTTCTTATGTGCTTTGCTCATTTTGTCAGTTTGACTGTTCCACTTATTCTGTGTTTTCTGACTTGCTGAGCTTGAAGGGATCTGAGTGCCATTTCACAGCCAGATCTGAGTTGTGTTGATTGAATTAGACAAAGTCAGAAGATAACTAAGAACCGCAAGGCACTGCAAAACTGTCTGCTTCCAAACTGGTGAAAATGAGACGCTGCCACATCAATGAGCGAGCCCGCTCTGCTGGATGTCAGCGCTGGGTTATATCAGTTGACACCCTACCTCCTAGAGCTGGAGCCATTTCTCCCCTCCCTTTCATGTTTATCCAAATAGAATTAATCACAAACCCTAAAACTCCTGCTCCTGACAGTGCAAGACATTTGCAAAGCTTTGTTTCCTTCTTTCACATAAGCATTTTATGACTTTAAGCTTCCAACTGTAGTTTAGCATAAACACCAAAGAGGTGTATGTGTCAAAGTGTAATGTGCATGATAAGTACAGCGCCAGGGCTGTTTCTTTCGCTACAGTGGCTTCAGAAAGTATTCACACTTTTTCCACATTTTGTTATGTTACAGACTGAATTCAAAATGGATTAAATAGAGATTTTTTTGTTTCTGGCCTACACACAATACCCCATAATGTCAAAGTGGAATTATGTTTGTAGAACTTTTTACAAATGAATTAAAAATGAAAATGTGAAATATCTTGAGTCAATAAGTATTCAACCCCTTTGTTATGGCAAGCCTAAATAAGTTCAGGAGTACATATTTGCTTAACAAGTCACATAATAAGTTGCATGGCCTCACTCTTTATAATAGTGTTTAACATCCTTTTTTTATGACTACATCATCTCTGTACCCCACACATACAATTTTCTGCAAAGTCCCTCAGTCGAGCAGTGAATTTCAAACACAAAGACCAGTGAGGTATTCCAATGCCTCGTAAAGGGCACCTATTGGTAGATGGGTAAAAAAAAAAACAGCCATGGAATATCCCTTTGAGCATGGTGAAGTTATTAATTACACTTTGGATGGTGTATAAATTCACCCAGTCACCACAAAGATACAGGCGTCCTTCCTAACTCAGTTTCCAGAGAGGAAGGAAACCGCTCAGGAATTTCATCATGAGGCCAATGGTGACTTTAAAGCGGTTACAGAGTTTAATGGCTGTGGTAGGAGAAAACTGAGGAAGGATCAACAACATGTACTATACTGTAGTTCAGGGGGCAAATGCGGCCCGCCGGGCACTTAAATCCGTCCAGAGAGATATATATATTTTTTCATTCGTGGTATCCAATTGGTTGTTACAGTCTTGTCCCATCGCTGCAACTCCCGTACGGACTCGGGAGAGACGAAGGTCGGGAGCCGTGCGTCCCCCGAAATACGACCCAGCCAAGCCGCACAATGCCCGCTTAACCCGGAAGCCAGCCGCACCAATGGGTCGGAGGAAACACCGTACACCTGGCAACAGTGTCAACGTGCTGCCAAACACTCTCCTAACCTGGACGACGCTGGGCCAAATGTGCGCCGCCTCATGGGGCTCCCAGTCACGGCCAGCTGTGACACAGCCTGGGATCGAACCCGGGTCTGTGCGATGCAGTGCTTTAGACCGCCGCGCCACTCGGGAGGCCCCCGCAAATTGATTTTAACAAACAATTGGTCCCCCCAAAGTTTGCCCACCCCTGCTGTAGTTACTCCAGATTACTAACCTAATTGGCAGAGTGAAAAGAAGGAAGCCTGTACAGAATAAAAATAGTCCAAAACATGCATCCTGTTTGCAACAAGGCACTAAAGTAATACTGCAAAACAATTGGCAAAGCAATTAACTTTTTGTCCTGAATACAAAGTGTTATGTTTGGGGAAAATCCAATACAACACATTACTGAGTACCATTCTCTATATTTCAATCATAGTGGTGGCTGCATCATGTTATTACTTGTAATCGTTCAGGACTGGGGAGTTTTTCAGGATAAAAAAGAAACGGAATGGAGCTAAGCTCACCCAATCCTAGAGGAAAACCTGGTTCAGTCTGCGTTCCACCAGACACTGAGAGATGAATTCACCTTTCAGCAGGACGATAACCTAAAACAAAAAGCCAAATCTACACTGGAGTTTCTTACCAAGAAGACAGTGAATGTTCCTGAGTTACAGATTTGACTTAAATCTACTTAATCTACGGCAAGATCTGAATGGTTGTCTAGCAATGATCAACAACCAATTTGACAGAACTTGAATCATTTTGAAAAGAATAATGGGCGGCTGTTGCACAATCCAGGTGTATAATTCATACTGGTTATCGAACAATGACACCTCGTCACATATCTCCTGGTTGTCACATAGGCCCACTTTATGTAGCTTCCGTGTGCACTGGTAATCTTTTCTGTCCTTGATAACAGATCATTGATGGTGACCGGCACAGATTTGATGCTTTCTGACCTTGATATCCTTGGCTATCCCTAGCCTTCTGTCTATTTGTTCATGAGCAACCAGACCTGGACAGACCTTGTGTCTCACCATTAAACATGTATATATAAACTAAGCAAAAAACAACAACATCCTCTCACTGTCAACTGCGTATATTTTCAGCAAACTTAACATGTGTAAATATTTGTATGAACATAACAAGATTCAATAACTGAGACATAAACTGAACAAGTTCCACAGACATGTGACTAACAAAAATGGAATAATGTGTCCCTGAACAAAGGGGGGGTCAAAATCAAAATCAAAAGTAACAGTTAGTATCTGGTGTGGCAACCAGCTGCATTAAGTACTGCAGTGCATATCCTCCACATGGACTGCACCAGATTTGCCAGTTCTTGCTGTGAGATGTTACCCCACTCTTCCACCAAGGCACCTGCAAGTTCCCAGACATTTCTGGGGGTAATGGCCCTAGTCCTCACCCTCCGATCCAATAGGTCCCAGAAGTGCTCAATGGAATTGAGATCCGGTCTCTTCGCTGGCCATTGCAGAACACTGACATTCCTGTCTTGCAGGAAATTGCGCACAGAACGAGCAGTATGGCTGGTGGCATTGTCATGCTGGAGGGTCATGTCAGGATGAGCCTGCAGGAAGGGTACCACATGAGGGAGGAGGATGTCTTCCCTGTAACGCACAGCGTTGAGATTGCCTGCAATGACAACAAGCTCAGTCCGATGATGCTGTGACACACCGCCCCAGACCATGACGGACCCTCCAAATCGATCCTGCTCCAGAGGACAGGCCTTGTGTAACGCTCATTCCTTCGACGATAACCGCGAATCCAGCCATCACCCCTGGTGAGACAAAACCGTGACTCGTCAGAGAAGAGCACTTGTTGCCAGTCCTGTCTGGTCCAGCAACGGTGGGTTTGTGCCCATAGGCAACGTTGTTGCCGGTGATGTCTGGTGAGGACCTGCCTTACAACAGGCCTACAAGCCCTCAGTCCAGCCTCTCAGCCTATTGCGGACAGTCTGAGCACGGATGGAGGGATTGTGCGTTCCTGGTGTAACTCGTGCAGTTGTTGTTGCCATCCTGTACCTGTCCCGCAGGTGTGAAGTTCAGATGCACCGATTCGGTGCAGGTGTTGTAACACGTGGTCTGCCACTGCGAGGACGATCAGCTGTCCGTCCTGTCTCCCTGTAGCGCTGTCTTAGGCATCTCACAGTACGGACATTGCAATTTATTGCCCTGGCCACATCTGCAGTCCTCATGCCTCCTTGCAGCATGCCTAAGGCACGTTCACACAGATGAGCAGGGACCCTGGGCATCTTTATTTTGGTGTTTTTCAGAGTCAGTAGAAAGGCCTCTTTAGTGTCCTAAGTTTTCACCTTAATTGCCTGTAAGCTGTTAGTCTTAACGACCGTTCCACAGGTGCATGTTCATTAATTGTTTATGCTTCATTGAACAAGCATGGGAAACAGTGTTTAAACCCTTTACAATGAAGATCTGTGAAGTTATTTGGATTTTTTAAAATTATCTTTGAAAGACAGGATCCTAATACATATACGTCTTGGCTGATATCTTTTGATTTTCCCATAATGTCAAGCAAAGATGCACTGAGTTTGAAGGTAGGCCTTGAAATACATCCACAGGTACACCTCCAATTGACTCAAATTACGTCAATTAGCCTATCAGAAGCTTCTAAAGCCATGACATCATTTTTGGGAATTTTCCATGCTGTTTAAAGGCACAGTCAACTTAGTGTATGTTAACTTCTGACCCACTGGAAATGTGATACTGTGAATTATAAGTGAAATAATCTGTCTGTAAACAATTGTTGGAAAAATCATGCACAAATTAGATGTCCTAACCAACTTGCCAAAACTATAGTTTGTTAACAAGACATTTGTGGAGTGGTTAAAAAACGAGTTTTAATGACTCCAACCTAAGTGTATGTAAACTTCCGACTTCAACTGTATATATATATATTTTTTGTGTGTGTGTATTTTACCCCTTTTTCTCCCCAATTTCGATCTTGTCTCATTGCTGCAACTCTCCAACCGCCTCGGGAAGCGAAGGTTGGAGTCATGCGTCCTCTGAAACATGACTCGCCAAACCGCACACCCATCTGCTTAACCCGGAAGTCAGCCGCACCAATGTGTCGGAGGAAACACTGTTCACCTGACGACGAGGTCAGCCTGCAGGCGTCTGGCCCGCCACAAGGAGTTGCTAGAGCGCGATGAGCCAATTAAAGTTCCCCCGGCCAAACCCAGGTCTGTAGTGATGCCTCTAGCACTGCGATGCAGTGCCTTAGCCCGCTGCGCCACTCGGGAGGCCCTCTATCCAGTTTTTCTGTTCCCAGTTGTTTAATGTTCATCCTGCTCTCTTATTCTCTTGACTTTACAGTTCTTCTTTGATACAGACTCAAAACCTCACACACAGGAAACACGGACATGAAGATTAACCACCCAAGCATCATTCTCTGTACCAGAGCCTTTATACACTATATATGCAAAAGTATGTGGACACCCTTTCAAATGAGTTGATTCGGCTATTTCAACCTTAGCCGTTGCTGACAGGTGTATAAGATCAAGCACACAGCCATGCAATCTCTATTGACAAACATTGGCAGTAGAATGGCCTTACTGAAAGCTTAGTCACTTTCAACGTGGCATCGTCATAGGATGCCACCTTTCCAACAAGTAATTTCATCAGATTTCTGCCCTGCTAGAGCTGCCCCCGGTCAACTGTAAGTGCTGTTATTGTGAAGTGGAAACGTCTAGGAGCAGCAATGGCTCAGCCGCGAGGTGTAGGCCACACAAGCTCACAGAACTGGACCGCCGAGTGCTGAAGCACGTAAAAAGTCGTTTGTCCTCGGTTGCATCGCAAGAACTGTTCGTCGGGATCTTCATGAAATGGGTTTCCATTTCAGTAGCCGCACACAAGCCAAAGATTACCATGCGCAAGTGTCGGCTGGATAGGTGTAAAGCTCGCTGCTATTGGACTCGGGAGCTGTGGAAACGCGTTCTTTGGAGTGATGAATCACGCTTCACCACCTGCCTGCCCGACTGACGAATCTGTGTTTGGCGGATGCCAGGAGAACGCTACCTGCCAAATTAATAGTGCCAACTGTAAAGTTTGGTGGAGGAAGAATGGGTCTGGGGCTGTTTTTCATGGTTTGGGTTAGGCCCCTTAGTTTAGTGAAGGAAAATCTTAATGCTACATCATACAATAACATTCTAGACGACAGCGAGGTCAATACAGAAATGAGTTGTCAAGATCGGTTTGGAAGAACTTGACTGGCCTGCACAGAGCCCTGACCTCAACCCCATCGACCACCTTTGGGATGAATTTGAACGCCGACTACGAGCCAGGCCTAATCGCTCAACATCAGTGCCCGACCACACTAATGCTCTTGTGGCTGCATGGAAGCAAGTCCCCGCAGCAATGGTCCAACATCTACTGGAAAGCTTTCACAGAACATTGGAGGCTGTTATTGGAGCAAAGGGGTAACCAACCAATGTCCATGATTTTGGAATGAGATGTTCAACGAGCATCTGTCCACATACTTTTGGCCATGTAGTGTATTACATCCATAGTCCATTCTTCAACACAGAGAAGTCCCATGCAATTCAGTCCCTTCCCAACACCCCTGAGTTTCTTGTATCAATAAGCCAAAAGGTGAGGCATAATGAACAGCTGCTACTTGACTGAAAAACAAATACTTTCCTGTGTTTAATGTAGAGCACAGGAGCTGCTCAATTAAATGTCAGTCTTGTTTTCTGGGATGAATCGTATTTTTGAGAAGTCATTTATGTACCGGGAAAGGGAATAGGACAGTTGTCTGAGGCTTGGTCTTTATGTCTGAAGATAATCTATTGGTACCTCTTCTACACTCTCACTCACCATCTGTCTATTTTATGCACTTGGTTTATGGATGGGGCTGTCGTTCCCTCTCTTATATTTGCTGCTTTTTATATTTGGAATGGAACTGGGGATTGTAACTTACAGTATCACGAGGGGTGTTTTGTGTTTGTTTGTGAAAAGGAGGTTGCCTGTGCAGAGCCCCTTGGAGGGTGGGAATGCAGTGGAATACAGCATGTCAAAGGCTAATTTTCACAGCCACTCACGGGCGCCCATCTCTCACCGTCAAGTGGCAAGCGTGGAGAGTGGCTTGCACGTTGTCATGGATACTAAAGCATGGGACCCCAGAGACGCGGAGCGGGGGGGGGGGCGAATGGCCGCCCTACGTATAGGATTCCTGTCAGGTCTGCCCTGATAGAGGGCATTGATGGACCATTTGTCATACTGTAATTGTTCCAGCAAACACGGAATACCCACTAGTATAAACAGTGGTGTAGCGCTGGGCTAATAAAGCAGAGAAATGGGAAGGGATGTGGTTATACACTGTCTGCGGCTCTCACTTAAAGAGACAATGCCTCTGTCCTGTTGTCCAGGCCAGCCGGGCTGATTAGACCGGAAATAGTGGGGGTGGTGAAAAGAAACAGGGCAGAGGAAAAGAAAGAAAGCCAATCATAAAGCAAACGGCAGTCACTTCTCTGTATCGATGTGGCTAGGCGGGGGTGAAGCAGGCTGAGAAGTGTTGACAGCCTGGGGAACCACAGTGGTGGGGTTGGGAGTGATTCCTTCTCTCGCTCCTCTTTATTCTACCAGTGAAATGCTGTGGGAGAATGCTTGTCCAAGATAACAAAATAAGCTGGGCAGAAGTGTAGATTCATGGCCGGGACTAGCAGTTCTCTCTTTGAGCCCTGGAGACGGCCAGACTCCTGAGTTGAGTACAAATGACACTGGGTACAAAGGTATTATTTGTTCGGCTCTGTACTGGCATGGCTCCTGTGTTTTTAGTAATGATGTTGGGATAAATCTAGTAGTATCTCCCTGATGGATGGGTCTCCATCTTGGCTTTCCCAATAAGGAGGAGGATCTCTGTATCAGATATGCAGACTGCAGGGCTCTGGGATCACCCAGGTCATATCCCTGGATTCCCCTCCCCATCTTACTTTCATAGGTCATAATTCTGTGAAACCTGGACAGATCCTCCTGGAGTTAATGTGAGTGCCATGACTCCAGCTGGAGAGAAAAGTTTAGGACCTGTCGACAACACATCACTTTAATTATTCATGTAGTGATTTTTTTCCTTTTTCTCTTCAATTTAACCTTTATTTAACTTTATTTAACATATTGGTAGTAATAAAAGCTCTTTCCCAATGTTTCCTTCATAATTTAATCCTTTGCCCTCTTTTCACTTCTTCTTAAAATTCGGGGGGTGTTTCTCTGAGAGTGTGTTCAGTTTTTCCCCTGCCCTTGTACCCCAATTATTGTGATTGTTATGCAGTAAGTGCTAACGCCAGGAGGTGATGTGTCTATCAGTACAGTCTGGATCCCAGAGACCTGTAGTTTGGCATGGTGAGATGAGTGTTCATGGGGTCTCTACTGGAGGAGTTCACCCCACTGGCTGTGCCCTGACACGGTGTGACGCGCCCAGCACTTTAGCGTAACCTGGCGGCTCACCTCCAGCCTGATGGACAGATTAAAGGACCATTAAGCATAATTACTGTTTCAGTTGGAGAGGCGAACTTACTCTGTCAGAAATGGTTACAAATTGTTGCCCTCCTGCCCCCGCTGCCTCTTAAATTCTGAATTTCATTAGATCCATGTGATTTTACTGTGAACAAGTTTGGTCTTTTGACAGGGAAAAGAGGGTGTGGTGGTGTGGAAATGGAATCTTCAGTGCTGTCTACTCAAAGTGTAAGGTGTACTAAAGATGTCTTCTTTGTTTTTACTGTAGCTAAAGGTATTAAAAAAAAAAAAAAAACTCTGTTTTCCCACTGAATTCAATTGTGACATGTCCAGCCAAATTGTAGTTGATGGCTGCGGAGAAGACGGTGACAGGTAGTTGATGTGATCCAATGTGCTGCTGTTTGTGTCGTGCCGTGCTGTCTGTCTATCTGTCTGTCTGATTATGTAAAATGTGGTGATGTTGGTGCAACATTGGCTCTGTGTTACAGTGGTGTGCCAGCTCCTGAGAGTGTGTTGTCAGATCTGTGTGTGTGTGTGTGTGTGTATGTGCAGCAGAGGCTGGTAATGTACTCATCTCTGTATCCATAAGAAAACCCACACTACCGCCCAAGGGAAATTGGTCGATGCCATCGTCTCAGCGGGAGGCCCAGGCGGCAGAGTTTTCACAGTTTTACGTCAACAGTAATGTTTATTGTAAAACCCCCTTTACAGTAACCTTCCCCTCTCTCTCCCCTTTTCCTCCTCATTTGGGGTGATTATTACACCCATGGTGAGAACAAACAGTTTCTCTGCTTAATAATTCACATCACTTTCATCTGATATTCAGTTACCATGGGCAATTTAGTAGTTGAATAATTTTGTGAAAAATTCATTTATTATCGCCGTGCGTTATGAATCTGGAGAGACGAAGAGTGGATGGTGGAGGATTTTAAATTGTGTCTGGAGCGAGGGATCCAGGGGAAGGTAATGTGTTCTAATGTTCTCAGCCATATGCATTGTTTTCAGGGCTCATCGGTTTTACATCGATTCCCACTGAAGTGTTTAATTGCATCATGAATATGATCTAATTTAGTTCTTTTCACCGAAACTGGAGCACTCTCCGCGAATGATGTACGGACTTGACAGCGCCACATAAGGATGTATTTTATATGGAATGTAAATTATAGTGTTAAATTAGCCTGGAAAGATAACTAGCTGGGACGGGGGAATGGACTCAACAGTTTAATTTAGTGTCAAAAGGCCTTGAAGGGGATAAATCACATCTCTCTCTCCTCTTTACCACGGCATCTCAGGTTTGAATGATTTCCCTTCCATTTTAATATTGTATCTCTCTTGTATTTCACTGTTGATGCTGCAGGAGTTCTTGGGAAGTTCAAAAGTTATGTTTTTTTTTTTTTTGCAGCATCAGCTGACTGCTGCCATCTGGTTGTAGTCAGAACATCTGCTAAGTGATCTCAGACCTTGTATTCTACAGGTCACTCCCTCTGTTCACGCATTGACATATACATGTTATGTAATTTTACACCAGTGATTCAAGTGCTTGCAGTGTCTAGACGATAATGGCCCAAACTCAGATATTGTCCATTTATACTGAACAAAAATATAAACGCAACATGCAACAATTTCAAATATTTTACTGAGTTACAGTTCATATAAGGAAATCAGTTAATTGAAATAAATAAATTAGGCCCTAATCTATGGATGTCACATGACTGGGAATACAGGTATGCATCTGTAGGACACAGATACCTTTAAAAAATGGTAGTGGCGTGGATCAGAAAACCAGTCAGTATCTGGTGTGACCCCCATCTGCCTCATGCAGCGCGACACATCTCCTTTGCATAGAGTTGATCAGGCTGTTGATTGTGGCCTGTGGAATGTTGTCCCACTCCTCTTCAGTGGCTGTGCGAAGTTGCTGGATATTAGCAGGAACTTAAACACGCTGTTGTACACATCGATTTAGAGCATCCCAAACATGCTCAATGGGTGACAAGTCTGGTGAGTATGCAGGCCATGGAAGAACTGGGACATTTTCAGCTTTCAAGATGTGTGTACAGATCCGTGCATTATCATTCTGAAACATGATGTGATGGCAGTGGATGAATGGCACAACAATGGGCCTCAGGATCTCGTCACGGTATCTCTGTGCATTCAAATTACCATAGATAAAATGCAATTGTTCGTTGTCCGTAGCTTATGCCTGCTCATACCATAACCCTAGCACCACCATGGGGCACTCTATTCCCAACGTTGACATCAGCAAACCGCTCGCCCACACAACGCCTTACATGTGGTCTGCGGTTCTGAGGCCTTTTGGACGTACTGCCAAATTCTCTAAAACTACGTTGAAGGGTCTTATGGTAAAGAAATTAACATTCCATTCTCTGGCAACAGCTCTGGTAAACATTCTTGCAGTTAGCATGCCAATTGCATGCTCCCTCAAAACTTGAGACATCTGTGGCATTGTGTTGTGTGACAAAACTGCACATTTTAGAGTGGCCTTTTATTGTCCCCAGCACAAGGTGCACCTGTGTAAGGATCATGCTGTTTAATCAGCTTCTTGATATGCCACACCTGTCAGGTGGATGGATTATCTTGGTAAAGGAGATATGCTTACTAACAGCGATGTAAACACATTTGTGCACAGAATTTGAGACACATAAGCTTTTTATGCATATGGAGCATTTCTGGGATCTTTTATTTCAGCTCATGAAACATGTGACCAAAACCTTACATGTTGCATTTTATATTTTTGTTCAGTGTACAATCAGTCCTAGCCACTTGCATTTCCCCTTTTCATTCTTCGCCTTACTATTCCTTCTCTACTCCTTCCCTCAACGTCCTATTCTGAGTAAGCACAAGAGCAGGTGAATGAGTGCAGGGCTTTGAAACATATTCTTTTAGGTGGGTATTCATGGAGCATTGTGGGTATTCAAGGGCGTGTGAAGGAGCTCTCACAGTTTCCCGTCTTCTGTACTCAAGTGTTTGTCTGAGTGCCCTGCCACTACACTGACTTACCCTGAATGACCCAAATGGACCAGTGTTCCTACGATCCCCCCCTCCAGTCATCACTATCTTGCTTGTCCCTTTTCATTGATAAAAACTAACAGAAACATTCAGCCCAATAGACAGGTTTGATGTGAGAACTTGCTGTGCCTGGTGTTCCCAGAGAGGAGGGGAGCCTGGTCTTGATATTCTCATGGGACAAAAGTCAACCGGTCTTCATCCCCCTGGATGAGTGTTGGGAACAAGACAGAGACAGAGCAATTCCCAGCAACAGAAGTCTTACCACGGAACAAGATTGTCTCATTATTAAATGTAATGTGACCCAACCTCCTTCCAAAGGCATCTCAGATAGTATTAGTGTGTCGTGTCATCAAAGTCGTCCTCTCTCATCTGAGTATGATGCTTCAGTATGGTGGTTGACCTGTTAACACCTTCCTAATATGGAGTTGCATCCTCTTCTACCCTCAGAACAGCCTCAATTCGTCGGGCATGGACTCTAAAAGGTGTCGAGAGCATTACACTGGAATGCTGGCCCATGTTGACTCCAATGCTTCCCACAGTTGTGTCAAGTTGGATGGATGTCCTTTGGGTGGTGGACCATTCTTGATACACATGGGAAACTGTTGAGTGGGAAAAACCCAGCAGCGTTGCAGTTCTTGACGCACTCAAACCGGTGCTCCTGGCACCTACTACCATACCCTGTTCAAAGGTACTTACAGTGCATTCGGAAAGTATTCAGACCCATTGACTTTTTCCACATTTTGTTACTTTACAGCCATATTCTTACATGGATAATTTTTTTTACCTCATCAATCTACACACAATACCCCATAATGACAAAGAAAAAAAACTTTTAAGTTTTTGCAAATGTATAAAATATATATAACATTTCCATAAGTATTCAGACCCTTTACTCAGTACTCTGTTGAAGCACCTTTGGCAGCGATTACAGCCTTGAGTCTTAATGGGTATTACGCTACAAGCCTGGCACACCGGTATTTGGGGAGTTTCTCCCATTCTTCTTCGCAGATCCTCCAAGCTCTGTCAGGTTGGATGGGGAGCGTCGCTGCACAGCTTTTTTCAGGTCTCTCCAGAGATGTTCGATCGGGTTCAAGTCCAGGCTCTGGCTGGGCCACTCAAGGACATTCAGAGACTTGTCCCGAAGCCACTCCTGCGTTGTCTTGGCTGTGTGTTTAGGGTCGTTGTCCTTTTGGAAGGTGAACCTTTTCCCCAGTCTGACGTACCTGAACGCTCTGGAGCAGTTCACCGTGTTCTTGGGGACCTTCAATGCTGCAGAGTTTTTTTGATGAGGATCAATGGAAACAGGATGCACCTGAGCTCAATTTCGAGTCTCATAGCAAAGGGTCTGATTACTTATGTAAATAAGGTATTTCTGTTTTTTGTAATAAATGTGCAAAATGTATTAAAACCTGTTTTCGCTTTGTGATTATGGGGTACTGTGTTTTATTTAATTTTTTTAAACAGGTAGGCAAGTTGAGAACAAGTTCTCATTTACAACTGCGACCTGGCCAAGATAAAGAAAAGCAGTTCGACACATACAACAACATAGAGTTACACATGGAGTAAACAAACATTCAGTCAATAATACAGTAGAAAAACAAATCTATATACAATGTGTGCAAATGGGGTCAGATAAGGAAGGTAAGACAATAAATAGGCCGTGGTGGCGAAGTAATTACAATATAGCAATTTAACACTGGAATGGTAGATGTGCAGAAGATTAATGTGCAAAGTAGAAATACTGGGGTGCAAAGGAGCAAGATAAATAAATAAATACGGTAGGGGATGAGGTAGTTGGTTGGGCTATTTACAGATGGGCTATGTACAGGTGCAGTGATCTGTGAGCTGCTCTGACAGCTGGTGCTTAAAGCTAGTGAGGGAGATAAGTGTCTCCAGTTTCAGTAATTTTTGTAGTTCGTTCCAGTCATTGGCAGCAGAGAACTGGAAGGAAAGGCTGCCAAAAGAGGAATTGGCTTTGGGGGTGACCAGTGAGATATACCTGCTGGAGCGCGTGCTACGGGTGGGTGCTGCTATGGTGACCAGCGAGCTGAGATAAGGCGGGGCTTTACCTAGCAGGGACTTGTAGATGACCTGGAGCCAGTGGGTTTGGCGACGAGTATGAAGCGAGGGCCAGCCCACGAGAGCGTACAGGTCACAGTGGTGGGTAGTATATGGGGCTTTGGTGACAAAACAGATGGCACTGTGATAGACTGCATCCAATTTGTTGAGTAGAGTATTGGAGGCTATTTTGTAAATGATATCGCCGAAGTCGAGGATCGGTAGGATGGTCAGTTTTACGAGGGTATGTTTGGCAGCATGAGTGAAGGATGCTTTGTTGCGAAATAGGAAGCCAATTCTAGATTTAAGTTTTGGATTGGAGATGTTTGATGTGAGTCTGGAAGGAGAGTTTACAGTCTAACCAGACACCTAGGTATTTGTAGTTGTCCACATAATCTAAGTCAGAACCGTCCAGAGTAGTGATGCTGGCAGGCGGGCACGTGCGGGCAGCGATCGGTTGAAGAGTATGCATTTGGTTTTACTTGCATTTAAGAGCAGTTGGAGGCCACGGAAGGAGAGTTGTATGGCATTGAAGCTCGTCTGGAGGGTAGTTAACCTGTTACAGCTAGGGTCCCCATTTCCGAATTTTCGCCTGTCTGACGTGCCCAAAGTTAAATGCCCGCCACTCAGGGCCAGAAACTAGGATATTCACATAATTAGTACTATTGGATAGGAAACACTCTGAAGTGTCTAAAACCATTAAGATATAGTCTGTGGGTATACCAGAACAGATATCTTTCTGTTGCCCTCCTCTCCATTTGAAGGCCTGGTAATATAAATCAATGGGGAATAGGACACAGGTTGCAGTACCTATGGCTTCCACTGGATCCGTGCGCAGAGAGGTTAGCACAGTGTCCAAAGAAGGGCCAGAAGTATACAGAATGGTGTTGTCTGTGTAGAGGTGGATCAGAGACTCACCAGCAGCAAGAGCGACATCATTGATGTTTACAGAGAAGAGAGTCGGCCCAAGAATTGAACCCTGTGGCACCCCCATAGAGACTGCCAGAGGCCTGGACAACAGGCCCTCTGATTTGACACACTGAACTCTATCGGAGAAGTAGTTGGTGAACCAGGCGAGGCAATCATTTGAGAAACCAAGGCTGTTGAGTCTGCCGATAAGGATGTGGTGATTGACAGAGTCGAAAGCTTTGGCCAGGTCAATGAATACGGCTGCACAGTAATGTCTCTTATCGATGGCGGTTATGATATCATTTAGGACCTTGAGCGTGGCTGAGGTGCACCCATGACCAGCTCTGAAACCAAATTGCATAGAGGAGAAGGTACGGTGGGATTCAAAATGGTCGGTAATCTGTTTGTTAACTTGGCTTTCGAAGACCTTAGAAAGGCAGGGTAGGATAGATATAGGTCTGTAGCAGTTTGGGTCAAGAGTGTCTCCCCCTTTGAAGAGGGGGATGACCACAGCTGCTTTCCAATCTTTGGGAATCTCAGACGATACAAAAGAGAGGTTGAACAGGCTAGTAATAGGGGTTGCTACAATTTCGGCAGATAATTTTAGAAAGAAAGGGTCCAGATTGTCTAGCCCGGCTGATTTGTAGGGGTCCAGTTTTTGCAGTTCTTTCAGAACATCAGCTACCTGGATTTGGGAGAAGGAGAAATGGGGGAAGCTTGGGCGAGATGCTGTGGGGGGTGCAGGGCTGTTGACCAGGGTAGGGGTAGCCAGGTGGAAAGCATGGCCAGCCGTAGAAAAATGCTTATTGAAATTCTCAATTATAGTGGATTTATCGGTGGTGACAGAGTTTCCTATCCTCAGTGCAGTGGGCAGCTGGGAGGAGGTGCTCTTATTCTCCATGGAGTTTACAGTGTCCCATAACTTTTTTGAGTTTGTGTGACAGGAAGCAAATTGCTGCTTGAAAAAGCTAGCCTTGGCTTTCCTGACTGCCTGTGTATATTGGTTCCTAACTTCCCTGAAAAGTTGCATATCACGGGGGCTGTTCGATGCTAATGCAGAATGCCACAGGATGTTTTTGTGCTGGTCAAGGGCAGTCAGGTCTGGAGAGAACCAAGGGCTATATCTGTTCCTGGTTCTAAATTTCTTGAATGGGGCATGCTTATTTAAGATGGTGAGGAAGGCACTCTTAAAGAATGATCAGGCATCCTCTACTGACGGGATGAGGTCAATATCCTTCCAGGATACCCGGGCCAGGTCGATTAGAAAGGCCTGCTCGCTGAAGTGTTTTTGGGAGAGTTTGACAGTGATGAGGGGAGGTTGTTTGACCGCAGACCCATTACGGATGCAGGTAATGAGGCAGTGATCGCTGAGATTTTGGTTGAAAACAGCAGAGGTGTATTTGGAGGGCATATTGGTTAGGATGATATCTATGAGGGTGCCCGTGTTTACGGCTTTGGGGTTGTACCTGGTAGGTTCATTGATAATTTGTGTGAGGTTGAGGGCAATAAGCTTAGATTGTAGGATGGCCGGGTGTTAAGCATGTCCCAGTTTAGGTCACCTAGCAGCACGAGCTCTGAAAATAGATGGGGGGCAATCAGTTCACATATGGTGTCCAGAGCACAGCTGGGGGCAGAGGGTGGTCTATAGCAAGCGGCAATGGTGAGAGACTTGTTTCTAGAAAGGTGGATTTTTAAAAGTAGAAGTTCAAATTGTTTGGGTACAGACCTGGATAGTAAGACAGAACTCTGCAGGCTATCTCTGCAGTAGATTGCAACACCGCCCCCTTTGGCAGTTCTATCTTGTCGGAAAATGTTATAGTTAGGGATGGACATTTCAGGGTTTTTGGTGGTCTTCCTAAACCAGGATTCAGACACGGCTAGGACATCCGGGTTGGCAGAGTGTGCTAAAGCCGTGAATAAAACAAACTTAGGGAGGAGGCTTCTAATGTTAACATGCATGAAACCAAGGCTTTTACGGTTGCAGAAGTCAACAAATGAGAGCGCCTGGGGAATAGGAGTGGAGCTAGGCACTGCAGGGCCTGGATTACCCTCTATCTCCAGAGTAACAGAGGAGGAGTAGGATAAGGGTACGGCTAAAGGCTGTAAGGACTGGTCGTCTAGGACGTCCTGAACAGAGAGTAAAAGCAGCAGGTTTCCGGGGGCGATAAAATAGATTCAAGGCATAATGTACAGACAAAGGAATGGTAGGATGTGAATACAGTGGAGGTAAACCTAGGCATTGAGTGATGATGAGAGAGATATTGTCTCTAGAAACATCATTTAAACCAGGTGATCTCATTGCGTGTGTGGGTGGTGGAACTGAAGGGTTGGATAAGGTATATTGAGCAGGGCTAGAGGCTCTACAGTGAAATAAGACAATAAACACTAACCAGAACAGCAATGGACAAGGCATATTGACATTGAGGAGAGGCATGCTTAGCCGAGTGATCATAAGGGTCCAGTGAGTAGTGAGGCTGGTATGGGACACGGCGATTCAGACAGCTAGCCGGGGGTAGCAAGCTAGCAGAAGACGGAGGAAGTCTGTTTATAGCCTCCTCATGCTTTTCCGTCGGTAGACCAGTCGTGATGGAATAGTGGGGTTTCGTTGTGGTAAAGGAGACCTGTCCAATTGGCAAAATAGGCATAGTGGCCTAAGAAATTGTCAGATGGACCTTTTTAGCTAGTAGCCGATATGCTCTAGACAGCTAACGTTAGCGGGCCGCAGTTAGCAGATGGCCATCCAGGTGACGTCACGACGGAGGGCCGGTTGAATAACCCTCCGGGCAGATAACATCGGTAGTCCAGTTGTGAAGGCCCAGTGGGGCTCCGCACCGGAAGTAAAAACGGGTCCGGATAGGTGTTGTAGCCTATCAGTGGCTGATGGGACTCTTCAGCTAGCCGGAAGATGGACCAAGCATGGGCTAGCTTCAGGCTAATTGGTGCTTGCTCCGGGACCGACGTTAGCCAATAGTCACTCGGATAGCAGCTAACTAGCTGCAAGATCCAGGTGAAAATGTCCAGAGCTTGCGGTAGGAATCCGGGGATATGGAGAGAAAATAGGTCCGGTATGCTCTGGTTTGAGTCGCGTTGTACGAACTGACGAGAGCTTTCCCGAGCTAAAGGTTAGCTGATGTCCGCTAGCAGTGTTAAGCTAAATACTAACGTTAGCTAGTAGCTAGTGAGCTGCCTAGCTTCTGGCTAGCTTCTGGCTTCTGTTGGGGGATTCTGGATTCGAGGTGGATAATACTTGGGAAAAAAACTGATCTACAGCACATTGATTGAGGCGGGTTGCAGGTGACTGTTTTGAAGTTACGTTTTAGAAAAAATATATAAAAAGATATGCGAAGAAAATATATACAAATATATATACACGGGACACGACAAGACGAGGACAAAAGATGTCTGACTGCTACGCCATCTTGGAACATAAAGTGTGTTAATTGATGAGGATTATGTTTTTTTTAATCAATATTAGAATAAGGCTGTAACATAACAAAATGTGGAAAAAGGCAAGGGGTCCGAATACTTTCCGAATGCACTGTAAATATGTTGTCTTGCCCATTCACCCTCTGAATGGAATACCATACACAATCCATATCTCAATTGTCTCAATTGTCTTGAGCTTAAAAATCCTCCTTTAACCTGTCTCCTCCCGTTCATCTACACTGATAGAAGTGGATTTAACAAGTGACATCCATAAGGGATCATAACTTTCACCTGGATTCACCTGGTCAGTCTATCTAATTCATGGAAAGAGTAGTTGTTCCTAATGTTTTGTACACTCAGTGTATGTCTAGCCCTGTCTTATGTCTAGCCCTAAACCATGTACTGTTGGGTGAAGGTATGTCTTTCCTTCATCACCTACTATTGGGGGTAGGTACAGTATGTCCACAGGCATTACTCACCCAGTATTGCTGATTCTGACAGTTCACCAGAGAAAAGGGCCCTTAAATGATCAAGAGGGGCTGTTGTTGTTTTCCTTTTTGTTTCCTTCCAGAGGTGGGGGGGGGTATTTGAGGGACTGGTAAGTTAAATGAGCTGTGGGAGGTCTGCTGAGGTGTTTTTTTGGAGTTCAGTCATACGAGAATTGCTATGTTGGCCGTTTGAGGCAGCTGTGCGAAGTCATTTTCCGGGAGTGCAAGCGGGAGAGAGGTGCGGATTAGGCAGCGCCTCTGAGCCGGAACAAGTCTGTCTGGAAAGGAATGAAGGCTACAAACCATAGATCTAATTCCCCGCTCACAGTGCTAGACAGCAGAGGCACTCACACACCCAGTGTGAATTAGGCCATTTGTTCCCCTCCCAGTCTGAGCCGATTGTGCTGTAGCACAGGAGCCGCCTGACACAGAGAATCTGACAGGTTTTTCACATCCTGGTCTTTCTCCTGATTTTCCACTGTTTATGTTTCCAACCGAGCTCCAAAAACTGTCTCCACTTCGCATGCTTCAGGTCTTCATTATTGCTGACATTAACATGAACACACAGTGGAAAACAATCTGCAACGTTGTGTTGTAGTGGGAGAAAGAGCATTCTACTGGCGGTGCAGAAAATGTGTGCACCTGTGGCCCCATTGATTACGGGTTTGAAACTCCAATGCTGAGAAGTTCAGGCCTTTTTAATGTCCGTAATGCTTTGCCTCAAGTCATGCGATAGCCTCAAGGTTAGGGAGGGTTCACAAGACTGTTTGCAGGTCACAATAGCCCTTCTTCCCCAATCCTACATTCCAAACACACTCTCTCTAACAAACACACACACAGCCCTGACCCCCAGAGCCATGTTGTAGTGTGGGAGATCAATGTCGCTGACCCAAATAGATTGTATCCCCCTTCCCTTCCCTCTGATTGGGGACAGTCTGCTAATGGCTCAATCTCTGTTTGGGTGTTGGGTCGAGAACTGTTAACAAATCAGCTACACTTCATGACCTGTACATGTAACATGCATGTGTGTGTTTTGTTTGGGGCCTGCTACTGTGAATGTTTCCTCAGGTAGCCCTCAGATAGTTTCCAGACAGATTGTATCTTGATTTTCAATATCACATTTAGTATTCAAAACAGGAGCTAGATAGCAGCCTGAATGTTTTGAGAAGTGTAAATGGTTGTGTGACGACTGAGTAATGGAGATGTTGATATACATACCTGTCCCCTGCTCTCTCCACCCTGTGTGCCCAGTAACAAGCTGTATCACATGCTCTGTGGTGGGCATGTCTTGTGTTCCGAAGCTGCATTCAATCTCTTCTTAGCAAACCGGGAACATTCTCAGAACATTAGCTAAGATTCCCAATAGGTTCTAGTTTTATCTAACATTAGGATCATAACATACCAAAAACATTAAAAGAAAAATGTTTTAAATGAAATATCCTTGGATTGTTCTCCTAACAACAGAACATTCCCCAAAAACTCCCATTAGGTTCCCAGGTAATGTAATAACACAATGTACCACTAATGTTTTCCCATGAAAACAAAACTGGTTCCATGAAAGTTCCCAGAACATTCATTAGGATAATGTTCTCTGAAAGGTGAATTTGTTTCACAGTGTCTGTTGGAAAGCATACTCAACCAGGTTTCCCTCTAGCAGTTTGCCTGTGCTTAGCTCTATTCCAGGTTTTTTTTATCGTAAAAAAACCTCCCTAGTCCTTGCCCGATGACAAGCAGACCCATAACAGGAATCAGCCACCACCATGCTTGAAAATATGAAGACTCGTACTCAGTGATTTGTTGTGTTCGATTTCCCCAAACATAACACTTTGTATTCAGGACATAAAGGTAATTTCTTTGCCACATTTTTTGTAGTTTTACTTTAGTGCCTTATTGCAAACAGGATGCATGTTTTGGAATATTTTGTATTCTGTACAGGCTTCCTTCATTTCACTCTGTCATTTAGGTTAGTATTGTGGAGTAACTACAGTGTTGTTGATCACAAATAGTAAACTCTGTAACTGTTTTAAAGTCACCATTTCCCTTATGGTGAAATCCCTGAGCGGTTTCCGACAAATTAGTTAGGAAGGACACCTGTATCTTTGTAGTGACTGGGTGTATTGATACACCATCCAAAGTGTAATTAATAACTTCACCATGCTCAAAGATATATTAAATGTATGATTTAAAAAATATATATATATACCCTACCAGTCAAATGTTTTAGAACGCTTACTCATTCAAGGGTTTTTCTTTATTTTTAATATTTTCCACAATGTACAGTCGTGGCCAAAAGTTTTGAGAATGACACAAATATTAATTTTCACAAAGTCTGCTGCCTCAGTTTGTATGATGGCAATTTGCATATACTCCAGAATGTCATGAAGAGTGATCATATGAATTGCAATTAATTGCAAAGTTCCTCTTTGCCATGCAAATGAACTGAATCCCCAAAAAACATTTCAGCCCTGCCACAAAAGGACCAGCTGACATCATGTCAGTGATTCTCTCGTTAACCTCTTGGGGATAACTAAGGAGTGTTGGGGCGCTAGCGCCCCAGTCACGACAACATCCAGAAAAATGTAGGGCGCCAAATTCAAAATAAAACATTCATGAAAATACAAGTGTTGCACACTCTTCAAAAGCTTAGACTCTTGGCAATCTCACAGCGTTGTCAGATTTCAAAAAGGCTTCACGGTGAAAGCACAACATTTGATTGTCTGAGAACAGCACCCCATGTACTTCCACCATTAGCATAATAATAAAACCAGCGAGGGTGTCACAAAACACATAAAAAGAGCTAAAATAAATTGCTTACCTTTGATGATCTTCTGCTGAGGGCAATCTGAAGTGTCCAAGTCATCCAATGTTCCTTTTGTTAGAAAAAGTCCTTGTTTATATCCATAAATCTCTGTTTTTTGGCGCGTTCTGTTCAGATGATCCACCGTCCACTCGCCCATTGTACAGGGAAGAGAAATTATTCAAAATATACCTATCAACTTTGTCCAAACAAATCAAACATAATATCCTGAGCAATAGAAAAGTGAAATCCCGAGGCGCGCACTCACGGTCTCGCACGCAAAGGCACTTCCTCAATCCACTTACATAATCTTCTTCTATCCGGTTGTTTTTCAAGGTGAACTCATCAAACCTTGTCTAAAGACTGTTGACATCTAGTGGAAACCATAGGTACTGCAACCTGGGTCCTGGATTACAGCAGATCCCATAGACAACCATTGAAAAAGAAGGCATGTCACAAAAAAAAAAAAAATTCCGGACAGAAATTCCTCTGTTTTTTTCCTTCCATATCAGTTCTGTTATACTCACAGACATTATTTTAACAGTTTTAGAAACTTCAGAGTGTTTTCTATCCAATAGTACTATGTGCATATCCTAGTTTCTGGGCCTGAGTGGCAGGCATTTTACTTTGGGCACGCCAGACTCTCCAAAACTCCCACCACTGCTGCCGCTCCCTAAGAAGTTAACTACTTAGGGAGTAGCAGCGCGCTAGCGGGCCGCTCCCGACACTACCCGGTAAAATGTATAATATTTCATTAGGATGGTAACCTAAACATTATGAAAGGAAAATAAAGTGGGGCGCGCACACGGTCTCGCGCCCGTGAAATCTTGTTGACATCTGAGCTACCTCGACTATTTCCTGTTCCTATCCGTTCTGCTCACTTCTAGAGCTTCCAAACTCTGTATAAAGACTGTTGACATCTAGTGGAAGCCATAGGTACTGCAATCTCGGAGCTGGATACAACTAAAATCAATAGAGAGAGTATCAAACAGAGCAAAGGTCACAAAAAAAAATCAGGACAGAAATTTCTCGGGTTTTTGCCTGCTATATCAGTTCTGTTATACTCACAGACATTATTTTAACACTTTTAGAAACTTCAGAGTGTTTCCTATCCAATAGTACTAATTATGTGCATATCCTATCTTCTGGGCCTGAGTGGCAGGCATTTTACTTTGGGCACGCCAGACTCTCCAAAACCGTCACCTCTGCTGCCGCTCCCTAAGAAGTTAACACAGGAGTGAGTGTTGACAAGGACAAGGCTGGAGATCACTCTGGCATGCTGACTGAGTTTGAATAACAGACTGGAAGCTTCAAAAGGAGGATGGTGCTTGGAATCATTGTTCTTCCACTGTCAACCATGGTTACCTGCAAGGAAACACATGCTGTCATCATTGCTTTGCACAAAAGGGCTTCACAGTCAAGGATATTGCTACCAGTAAGATTGCACCTAAATCAACCATTTATCGGATCATCAAGAACTTCAAGGAGAGCGGTTCAATTGTTGTGAAGAAGACTTCAGGACGCCCAAGAAAGTACAGCAAGCGCCAGGACCGTCTCCTAAAGTTGATTCAGCTGCGGGATCGGGGCACCACCAGTACAGAGCTTGCTCAGGAATGGCAGCAGGCAAGTGTGAGTGCATCTGCACGCACAGTGAGGCAAAGACTTTTGAAGGATGGCCTGGTGTCAAGAAGGGCAGCAAACAAGCCACTTCTCTCCAGGAAAAACATCAGGGACAGACTGATATTCTGCAAAAGGTACAGGGATTGGACTGCTGAGGACTGGGGTAAAGTCATTTTCTCTGATGAATCCCCTTTCCGATTGTTTGGGGCATCCGGAAAAAAGCTTGTCCGGCGAAGACAAGGTGAGCGCTACCATCAGTCCTGTGTCATGCCAACAGTAAAGCATCCTGAGACCATTCATGTGTGGGGTTGCTTCTCAGCCAAGGGAGTGGGCTCACTCACAGTTTTGCCTGAGAACACAGCCATGAATAAAGAATGGTACCAACACATCCTCCGAGAGCAACTTCTCCCAACCATTCAGGAACAGTTTGGTGACGAACAATTCCTTTTCCAGCATGATGGAGCACCTTGCCATAAGGCAAAAGTGATAACTAAGTGGCTCGGGGAACAAAACATTGATATTTTGGGTCCATGGCCAGGAAACTCCCCAGACCTTAATCCCATTGAGAACTTGTGGTCAATCCTCAAGAGGCGGGTGGACAAACAAAACCCCACAAATTCTGACAAATTCCAAGCATTGATTATGCAAGAATGGGCTGCCATCAGTCAGGATGTGGCCCAGAAGTTAATTGACAGCATGCCAGGGCGGATTGCAGAGGTCTTGAAAAAGAAGGGTCAACACTGCAAATATTGACTCTTTGCATCAACTTCATGTAATTGTCAATAAAAGCCTTTGACACTTATAAAATGCTTGTAATTATACTTCAGTATTCCATAGTAACATCTGACAAAAATATCTAAAGACACTGAAGCAGCAAACTTTGTGGAAATTAATATTTGTGTCATTCTCAAAACCTTTGGCCACGACTGTAGAATAATAGTGAAGACATAAACACTTTGAAATAACACATGGAATCATGTAGTAACCAAAAAAGTGTTAACTTCTTGGGGATTGCTGGTGCGCTAGCGCCCCAATCCCGACACTACCAGGTGAAATGCAAGGCGCCAAATTCAAAATCCAAAAGTTGAATTATTAAACATCCACCAATATACAAGTGTTCCATACTCATCAAAAGCTCTGTTTCTTGGCAATATCACAGCGTTGTCAGATTTCAAAAAGGCTTTACGGCGAAAGCAGCACATTTGATTGTTTGAGGGTAGCACCTCACATATTTTTCCCATAGCCATGAATCCATTAGCCATCACGGCACACACATAACACATTTCACAGCGAAAACAAATCAATTACCTGTTGAAGAACTTTTGCTGAGGTCTTCCTAAGTGTCCAACGAAGACAATCCATGGTTCTTTTGTTAGAAAAAGTAATGTATTTTATCCATAAATCTCCATTTGGTTCGCGTTATAATCAGAAAGCGACAGCTTCCACTACTCCATTGAAAGCGTGGCGAGAACTTCGTTCATCTTATACCTATAAACTTGTCCAAGAACAATCAAACATAGTTTTAAATGTATCCTTAGTAACACTTTTACGTATATTTACTATTATAAATCAACCGGAATATAAACTGATCGATAAAGACGGTAAAAAACACACAGCGCGCTTTGTCGGGCCTATTGTTGACAAAAATGAGACACTTCCTGGTTTCCTCTTATTCTCTGATCTAATGCATCCAAAACGAAAATGAACCCTGTCTCGAGACTGTTGACATCCAGAGGAAGCGATGGGTACTGCATTCATATGCCCTTATATGGGCATTTTCATAAGGGAGGGGTTCCAAATGAGGCACTCTGTGAAAACCACTTTTTCCAGGACAGAAATTCCTCGGGGTTTCGCCTGCCATATCCGTTCTGTTTTACTCACAGACAAATGGTTAACAGTTTTAGAAAATTCAGAGTGTTTCCTATCCAATGGTACCAAATATGTGCATATCCTATTTTCTGGGCCTGAATGGGAGGCATTTTACTTTGGGCACGCCAGGCTCCCCAAAACGGTCACCTCATGCGCCCATCCCCAAGAAGTTAAACAAATCAAAATATATTTTATTTTTTGATATACTTCAAATAGCCACCCTTTGCCTTGATGACAGCTTTGCGCATTCTTGGCATTCTTGAAGGAGTTCCCACATATGCTGAGTACTTGTTGGCTGCTTTTCCTTCACTCTGCGGTTCGACTCATCCCCAACCATCTCAATTTGGTTGAGGTTGGGCGATTGTGGAGGCCAGGTCATCTGATGCAGAGCTCCATCACTCTCCTTCTTGGTCAAATAACCCTTTCACAGCCTGGAGGTGTGTTGGGTCATTGTTCTGTTGAAAAACAAATGATAAACCAGATGGGATGGCGTATCACTGCAGGATGCTGTGGTAGCCATGCTGGTTAAGTGTGCCTTGAATTCTAAATAAATCACAGACAGTGTCACCAGCAAGCACCATAACACCTCCTCCTCCATGCTTTACGGTGGGAAATACACATGCGGACATCATCCTTTCACCCACACCGCATCTCACAAAGACACAGCGGTTGGAACCAAAAATCGCCAATTTGGACTCCAGACCACAGGATAAATTCACACAGTTTCCTCTGAACAGTTTATGTTGAGATGTGTCTGTTACTTGACCTCTGTGTAGCATTTATTTGGGCTGCAATTTCTGAGGCTGGTAACTCTAATGAACTTATCCTCTGCAGCAGAGGTAATTCTGTGTCTTCCATTCCTGTGGCGGTCCTCATGAGAGCCAGTTTATCATAAAGTACATTCCAGGTGACTACCTCATGAAGCTGGTTGAGAGAATGCCAAGAGTGTGCAGAGCTGTCATCAAGGCAAAGGGTGGCTTTTTGAAGAATCTCAAACATAAAATATATTTTGATTTGTTTAACACTTTTTTGGTTACTACATGGTTCCATATTTCATACTTTTTTGGTTACTACATGGTTCCATATTTCATAGTTTTGATAGTAAAAATAAAGAAAAACCCTTGAATGAAACTTTTGACCGGTAGTATATATCTACTAAAAGGTGCCCTTCTTTGAGAGGTATTGGAAAATCTCCCTGATCTTTGTGGTTGAATCTGTTTTGAAATTCACTGCTCGACTGAGGGACCTTACAGATAATTGTATGTGTGGGGTACAGAGATGAGGTAGTCATTCAAAAATCATGTTAAACACTATTATTGCACACAGAATGAGTCCATGCAACTTATTATGTGACTTCTTAAGCACATTTTTACTCCTGAACTTATTTAGGCTTGCCATAATAAAGGGGTTGAAAATTTCAGCTTTTAATTTTTTATTAATTTAACATTTAAAAAACATAATTCCACTTTGACATTATGAGTCTTTCGTTTAGGTAAGTGACACAATCTCAATGTAATCCATTTTAAATTCAGGCTGTAACACAACAACATTTGTAAAAGTCAAGGGATGTGAATACTTTCTGAAGGCACTTTGTGTTTTGATTGAAATTGAGAAAAGGTTAAAAAAAATGGTTTAGTTTGAAGGTTCTGAGTATGTATTTAAGAAGCATATGAATAGACAATAATGCAAGTTATTTAAAGGAAGCTCTGTCCAACTAAAATGTTATTTCATAAGACAGTCAACACGTGATGAAGAAGGAAAATCATCAAATATACACACATTCTTTAACCATGTCTATTTTGGAGAAAAAAAAACGGTGGAATGGAGGCTCAGATATAATCTACTTAAAGAAATGTCTTTATTTCATCCAGATTTATAAATCCAGTCAGAAATGCAGAATTTAGACTAACTGTAAAAAAAGATATATAATTCCTACTTTGAGACTCTTGATATGGTCCTCCTGTCAAGTTTTTAATGATCTGAAAAGCAAAAGTGATCCTAGATCATCACTCATAGTCTTGGATACCTTGTAAATATAGGCCCAGAAGTATGCAGCATATAAACAGGATGGGTGAAGGGATGGTGATTAACCTAGTTACCAGGAAGCATGGAATTCCTAATTGAACATACTGCCATGGTTATATACTGAAAAAATAACATGTAATAGTGCTTCCCTGGTGGTGCAGAGGATAAAAGACCTGGCCTGGGAACCGAACATTGCAGGTTCAAAGCCCACATGTGGAGATTGTCAACGTATGAAGTGTACAAATATATGTGTATTTGTATGATTAAAATGCTGTTAGAATGTCCTATGAATGAAATTGAAGTGTACAAATATATGTGTATTTGTATGATTAAAATGCTGTTAGAATGTCCTATGAATGAAATTAAAATACAATGTGTCCTATATCAGCTACAACACTGAACACAAAACTGTCATAAAAACAGATTTATTTGGAAATTGTGCAACATTGTGGGATTGTTCTGTGCAATACAAACAATAATATTCTAACTTAATTACATGTTCTGGGAACCTTTAAAGAACTTATACCAAGTGTTCTGTCAACATTCTTACAACATTATAGGAATGTCATGTGCAACTTAATTTTTAAATATTGTATGAATGTCATCACAACTAAGCATATTTTGTGTTTTGGGAACCTATGTCTTGTAATGCACCCATACTGTTCCCACAACCTAATTAAATGTTCTGGGAAGCTTTTAAAGAACTCAGAAGGCTGTTCTGTCAACATTCTGTCAACATTTTAGCAATATTTTGTGCATCCTGATACAAACATTATCTAAATTTAAACACAACCGGACAGTTTTAATGTTTCTGCAAACCTTTAAAGAACTGATTAAATGTGTTCTGTGAACATTCTTGTAACATCAGGTGAATGTTTTTTTGCACCCTAACAGAAATTTTTTTAGAATCATCTGCACAACTGGACAGTTTTGTGTTTTGGGAACGTATCTTTTGTGATGTCCCCACAATGTTCCCACCCGACTGTTCCCACAACGAAAGATTCTGGGAACATTTTAAAGAACAGATGAAATGTGTTCTGGGAATGTTCTTGCAACTTCAGGTGAATGTTTTTGCACCCTAAAAGAAACATTGTAGAATCATCCGCACAACTGCACAATTTTTGTGTTATGAGAACATTTGCCGCAACGTAAGAAATGTTCTGAGAACTTTCACAGAACCAATTTTGGTTTGGTGGGTTTGCTCTGAATGGAGGGAAAGGCTCTTTGTGTGTCTTTGAGAAGCAGTGAATTGAAACAGTGTGCACTGAGTGAAGCTGATGAAGAGAGAGCCAGTCCTGAGAGGTACATGTGGATGCCTGGCAGGCAAGTTTGTGTGTGTGTGTGTGTATGTACAAGTGGGTGCGTGTGTGGGTGCGTGCGTGAATGCACTTCTGCGCATATGTCTGTGTGAATACATGTACGTGTGTGTCAAGAAATGTTCTGCCTAGTTGGGTATGTATTGAATTAGTATTTTTATTCAGTTTTCTTACCTTGCATTTCCAAAGGGTCTGCCAAAAATACTGTATGAATGAAAATCCACTCTAGCCTGCTCGTTCATCATTTGAGAGACTTATTGTGCTGTCATTGTGACCCATTACAGGGACTGGTGAAGGACCTAGTAATAGGCTAAGTGATTTTATGAGCCAATGTCATAGGCTCAAGTCTTATATTGTTTTCCAGGAATGCATTTTCCCCTTAAATGGCAACAAACTACATTTGCACTTAAAACATATTCTTTAATCTTCTGTTATTTTACATACAAATTGCATCCCGGGCGATGCATTTATCATTGCTCATATCCACCCTGCTCCTAAATGAAAAATGTATCTGAAATGAATAATGGATCTCTTGCTAGTATAATTTTCTGTTACTTGAATATAGTCAGGTTTCTTCCCATGCATTATTTTCCAAATGTTCTTCCTAGTTGCCTGGAAGAGGTTCTGATTTGTGAGGAGATGCTATGAAGGAAATACCAATGAAGTGTAGAGTTGAGGATTTTAGAAAGAGAAAGCTTCTCTCCTAAATAAGTCTGCAGGGAAGTTTGCCATCATCTCTGTCTGCCATCATGACCCTGGTTGTGGTCCTCTGTTCTACAGTATTTGTAATGGTGTTTTGGGATGTTTCTGTTGTGCATGGGAAGCTTATGGATGTGTACTTAGTCATACATAATAGGGTTGTGGGTGGGTATTCACAGGTGGCTTATAGATGGTAGAGCTGGGAAGGGCGGTTGTCCTTTGGGAGGCTATAGGTGGGCAGTGTAGTGTGAAGTTGGTAGTTTGGGTTGAGTACCCTGGCCCTGTGTCTTTATCTCTAATTACATGGTGGAGCTTGGGAGATTGGGCAGAACTTTAAAGCCCTGTAGATATATCTGCAGGGACACGGTGTTCTGGTGCTCCAGCCCCCACAGTGCTCCAGGCAGCAGGCAGAGAGGCAGACGTCAAGGTCTGGGAGTGTGAAGCAGAACCAGACCTCGTCATGCTATAATCCCACCACAGACGTTCTCCCCAGGGATCAGGGTGGGTGTTCCTTCCTCTCCTCTACGGTTCTACGGCCTGGCTGCCTGGCGTACTCCACCGAGAAGCCTGCTGAGGCGCTGGGAGAGGCAGCCCGCTCTGTCGTGCTCTAGTTGTTATTGTCAGTTTGTCGTCCCTAAAGTTTCCAGCATATCCTAGGAGACGTCCTGACACTCAGTTGCAGATGGGAGCCAGTGGACCATGGCAGTTTGTGTCACATTGTGTATTGGAATTCACAGTTGGAATGAAATATGAAACAAATATGTCATTATACTTATCTTCTTCCGACTTCACTCGTCTATCCATTTACCTTCAACACCTCCCTCCTGCTTTCATCTCAACCTTGGCAGGATTATGTTATGATATACATGATTTGTCTGAGACATTATGAAGGTCAATTACTTTTACTCAGGCTGGGTACCGCTAATGGCAATATCTACAGTGATGCTGCTGGTTAATTTACTTGTTGACTATTAACTGACTGGTCCAATTTACAGTAATAACAATAATTGCTTCTTGAAAAAGAGGGCATTTTTATCCTCTGCTGTGATGATGATGATGTTTGGCATCACCATAAAGAAGAACAGAGAACATACCTCAGCACAAATGAAGAGGTCAAGTTTAATCTGTAAAAATCTATAAGAGAACGCATGTTGGGTCAACAGCCCCAGTGTTTGATGGGTAAACGGACAGCCAAATGGATGAGAGACATTAATCTTTCTTTAGGCAAATTGGTCTGCTAGAGCTGGACTAATTGATTGATTGTGTGACTTGCTGATACAATCAAAGCTACGGCCTGATATATGGCGATAAATCGATTGATTAATAAGGTTTCCTGTGATGGAGGGGGGACCCTGCGATGGCGGTGAAGAGTGGGGGAAAGACACCTCCAAGTCATACATCCATCGTGGAGCCGACAGGAATGTGGGTTTAGTGTGGTAATGAGAGCAGCCCAGATCTCCCTGCTGACATTTACAAAGCGCTGGCTGCCTCTGACCCGCTCCCTAGATTAACCTGCACTTGCACACATAAGCACAGATGATATTAAAAAGATAGAGAGGGACAGACGGGGGTGAAGTGTGAAAATAATTAAGTGTGACTTTTTCGGTTCACCGTTTGAATTTAAATCGTTAAGGGAAGACAAAAAATCTATGGCACATTCCAGAGTAAATAAAAACAAATATCTTCATTGGGATAATACGTGTTCTGTTGTTGACTCATTCCACATTACATTTAGTTGGGTGTTTAAATGCTGATTTACAGCAAGATGGAGCCCATTCCCTCCACTTGCCTGTCTGCCTGTTCGGAATATGAAATGGAAGTTAAACACTGTGAATCTCCAGTGTGGGGAGGAGGGTTCTGGACGTGTGGGCAGTGTAGCATCAAATAGATTGTGTTTTCTCCCGTGTAAACGCCTAATGTGTGCAGAGTGCTATGACACAGATGAATGTAAAGAATTTGCTGTAAAGACTTTACGGCCCTTTTGAGAGACATAGCTGGGAACTGGCTGTGTGGAACCCAATCCACACCCCCCTGCACACACACACAGAAGAGTACACACACACACATACATACATACATACACTGAGTGGACAACACATTAGGAACACCTTCCTGATATTGATTTGAACCCCCTTTTGCCCTCAGAACATCCTCAGTTTGGCAGGGCATGGACTCTACAAGGTGACTAAAGTGTTCCACAGGGATGCTGGCCCATGCTGACTCCAATGCTTCCCACAGTTGGGTCAAGTTGGCTGGATGTCCTTTGGGTGATGAACCATTCTTGATACACACGGGAAACTGTTGAGTGTGAAAAATCCAGCAGCGTTGCAGTTCTTGACACACTCAAACCGGTGCGCCTGACACCTACTACCATACCCTGTTCAAAGGCCCTTAAATCTTTTGTCTTGCCCATTCAGCCTTTCAATAACACACATACTGTACATAATCCACATCTGAAGGCTTAAACATCCTTCTTTAACCTGTCTTCTCTCCTTCATCTAGATTGATTGAAGTGGATTTAACAAGTGATAAGGGATCATAGCTTTCACCTGGATTCACCTGGTCAGTCTATGTCATTGAAAGAGCAGGTGTTCCAAATGTTTTGTAAACTCAGTGTATATTCACACTCACACGGGCAAGCACATGTGCAGTCCACACGTGCACACACACATGCACACACAGACGTACACCCGTACACACATACAAACCTTGAAGAAGAGCAGCTAAAACAAATATGTTTTTTATTTGCTGTGAGTCAGAAATGGCTACTCTGGTGATGTGCAGCATCTTACAAAAACACTCTTTGCCCTCCCTGAGATCAGTACAGTACTGTACTACAGTATGTACTGAAGATTAAGCTGCATTCGGTGGCTCTTTTTCCAGTGTTTTCTTTGATACAGGAAGTTATTTTCATTTAGGCCTACATTATGAAAGTTACTGTGTTCACCAAAGCAATCTACTTTGCTATCACAAATCTATAAATAGTTTTCCTATTGCAAATCTCACAAAGAAATCCCATTCATGTGTAAATTGTCATTACAAATGGCTGTTCGCATTTCACAGTATGATAACTTGTCTGCTGGGTCTCACAGCCTTTGACAGCAGCACTCTTAAGTTTTCCACCGCTTGTTGTCAGCCCAGGTTGTATTCCCACTCTCACCGTTCTATTTAAATACATTTATTTTGGGGAGAGAGGGAGATGGGGTGAGAGAGGGAAAATGAGAGAGGTGAGAGAGAATAAAGGAGTCTCTTTCTCTCAGACAGGTGGCCTGGTTCATGTCGCCGGACCCCCAGGGGCCCCTGGAACAGAGTGTGAGAGAGAGAGGAGGGACTAGTCTCTCAGCTCTGGCGCTACACAGGTGTTGTGAAGCACAGCCATCTCTCCTCACCTGAAATATTCAGATTCTTCCGGTGGCGGCGCTTTGATCTTTCTGCAATCGACAAGGGAAAATGGAGGGAATCGGGGGGAAGAAAACAACAAAAACAAGAGGAAGATCAGCACACCTGAGAACCAACAGATTGTTTATTCTGTCTTAAGAAAATGTCAATCGCAGGTTGTCTATGTTGCACTGCTCCACTATAGTCGTTAGTGGTGAAAAGTGGGCCAACTTGGGGATGGTGGTGTTGACTCGATCTGTACAGCTTTACCAAGTGTTCTCTCCTCCTCAAGCTGAAATTAGTGGTTGGTTTCTGACAAAGTCCATCCATTCAAAACAATCATTTGCAGAGCATCAATAATTATTATATATATATATATATATATATATATATATATATATATATATATATATATATATATATATATATATATATTCTGTGTGTGTGTGTGTGTGTATATATATATATTTTACGTTTTTATCCTTGGACATTGTGAGTCAAATCTTTTCATCATTCACATCCAGTCTCTATTTTCCCTGCTGGCCTGTTGAGGTTATAATGTTTTCACTCAGGTTTCAACCTACCGGCTTGCTAATGAATCCAGGGAACATCTAATCAGTCAGTGGCCGTGTATTACAGTATGACAAGACATTCTGATTGTAACCACAGACTTGGAGATGACGAGAACAATGGCCTGGCTTAATGATGATAAATAAGCTCTTCTAATTGGCCGTTCATTTAGAATGTTCATTCGTAGATAGCTGTTTGAAGGTTCTAATTGGAGGACATTTAAATACATCCCTATGATTCCTTTTAGATTCAGTGGAGGGGCTGTCAGAGCTGTAGTTTTTATTTGTTTGAATTTTGGTGCTGAGCCTAGCTAGGCTGTTTAAATTCAAAAGACCATATTGGTCATGTGTTTTCCTATTTTGTCAGTGGCTGTGTGTGCATGCTAGCGCATGTGTTTAAAAAGAGAGAGAACCGTTGACTGGCCGATGTGCTTTGGTGCATCAGGCGCTAAAAGTCCCTAAATGAAGCTGGGTATGACTAATAATGTCTGACAACACCAGTCACACCTTTTGCTGATGGTTGTAACGCTCACGCGCCTCTCATCCCCCTAGTAAGATTTAGCATGCTGTTTGAAGACAGCCTGACTGACTGGGGATTAATTATTGTGGATGATTTATCAGGTTTACTAGTCCCAAGGTTTAGAAAGGTGTCAAAATAAAATTTGATTTTCAGAGTTGAGCCTACACAAACTGTACAGCACCATCAATTTCTAATTTGTATGTACTGTACTACTAGCTGCACAGTGAACACTGGTACCAATCACTACCTTATGGTCTGAACACACTGGACACTCTGGTACCAGTCACTACCTTATGGTCTGAACACACTGGACACTCTGGTACCAATCACTACCTTAGGGTCTGAACACACTGGACACTCTGGTACCAATCACTACATTATGGTCTGAACACACTGGACACTCTGGTACCAATCACTACATTATGGTCTGAACACACTGGACACTCTGGTACCAGTCACTACCTTATGGTCTGAACACACTGGACACTCTGGTACCAATCACTACCTTATGGTCTGAACACACTGGACACTCTGGTACCAATCACTACATTATGGTCTGAACACACTGGACACTCTGGTACCAATCACTACCTTATGGTCTGAACACACTGGACACTGGTACCAGTCACTACCTTATGGTCTGAACACACTGGACACTCTGGTACCAATCACTACATTATGGTCTGAACACAGTGGACACTGGTACCAATCACTACCTTATGGTCTGAACACAGTGGACACTGGTGCCAATCACTACCTTATGGTCTGAACACAGTGGACACTCTGGTGCCAATCACTACCTTATGGTCTGAACACACTGGACACTCTGGTGCCAATCACTACCTTATGGTCTGAACACACTGGACACTCTGGTACCAATCACTACATTATGGTCTGAACACAGTGGAGAGTGGATTAGTGGAAAGGAGAGCAGCTCCAGTCAAGCTGAATGAACAGAGGGGTACTATAGTAGACAGTGGTCTAGAGATGTAGAGAGAGACAGATGCAGGGAGGAAGCAGCCAGGTGATAGCTGCCCCCCAGTCCCCAACCCTACCCTGTCAGAATGTGTTTGGAGGAGGTTGAAGTTCCCAGGGCCAGGTCACAGAGGTCAGTCAACAGCCCCTCCCTCCCGGCTCCCTCTTTGTCTGCAAGTCTGGACCAACCATCCACAACAAGCTGCTTGCCTGTTGGTCGGTTGGTCGGTCAGCCCAGGGAGAGAAACCAGATAAGGGATCATCTTCCATCTTTCATATGGACAGAAGCCAGCCATCCGAGGCTCTGCCTGCCCTGAACCCCCTCTCCCTCCCCAGCCTTGTTTTTCTTTTTTTCTCCACCCCTCAGCGGCTGGGGGGTGCCAGTAATAATGTTGAGACCAGACTAGACTGCAGTGATCGGGGCCATTGATTTTGGTGATTTGATTTATTGATCGATCCCCCTCTCAAATGTGGCGTCTGAGATGCAGGGCTGATCTGAGATGGCTATGGACTCTGGTGTCTTACAGAGAATAGGAGGTGATAAGGAATGTATGAAAGGAAACTACACTCACCTGAATCGCACACTGGCCCCTGTGCTGCCTTGCTACGACCACTTTGTGCATGTGTCTGTGTTTGTGTGCTCTTTTGTGTGTGAGCTTGCATGCAGTGTGTGTATGTGTGTGCTTGATTCTCTCTCGGTGTGCATATGCAGTGGGGGTTGTGATGTAGTAAAGTCACCAGGCAGAACAGAGTGGATCTATAAATTGATGGAATTCAAAGCCTCCAGCATCGATTACCATTATAACTAACAGCAGCACACAGAATGTCTGATTATTTTTAGACAAAGATTCTGTGCTCTCAGCAGCAATTCTGCTGATACTGTCGCACTTTCAGACATCTGCCTATGATTGCAATTAGATGGGATACAAAAAGAAAAAGAATACCTCCATTTGCATTTTCCCCTTTTTCCTCCTTGCCTGATTATTTTCCTATTTAATTAGTGGTGTCCAAGCCCACTACGCAATATAGTTATTGTGACTCGGTCTAACTTATATTGCAATATCTTAGTTGTTTTGTACCAGTTTGTACCATCTTCCACCATGTTTTGTCTTTGTGGAAGGCCAAAAAACAGCGTACAACCTCAGATGTAATCGAGAGGAGTAGGTTTTATGAATCAATGTCAAATGTAGGCAACTGTTCTACAATATAGTAGCTTCACATTTTTACAGAAAACTCTTTCTATGCTTCTCACACGCTACTGTTGTTATATGTATTTTATGTATTGAATGTTTTTTTATAAACTAACATCAGTGGATGTAAATGATTTGGAGTGGGATTGATGGACTAACAAGCTTGAATAAATATTCATACTATTTATAATGTCTAACATCAATGCTGGCAATCGTCCAATGGGGATTTGTTTCATAGCATTGTCGATATATTCTAGTACCAAATGCATTATATTCCTGAGATCATCTCTCCACTGCTTTGTTATCACCATTACCCACCATTTTGCTTGTCTTGTTTTTCCTCTCCCTCTGTTGGGTCCAATGAGGCCACTCCCTGCAGTCTTTTCTGCAACACAACACACATATGCATAAATACCTGACCCGCTCAATGCTGTGTGACTGGCTGTCTGTCATGACATGTGACGGCTCCTCCGCAGACGCTGTTCTCAGCAGGGCCCAGCCTTGGCCTCCCCATCACTCCCTCCCTCTGGACCGGCCTGCTCAGAATCCCCCCTTACCCTCCTCCTCTTCCAAATACACCCCCCCCTCCCACACACACACACACACACACACACACACACACACACACACACACACACCTCCCCACCCCAGCGACAGCTCCGCCCTCCCCAGAGGAAACTCATCAATTACGGCTGGATGTTTGACTGGCAGAGGCTTAATGACAGGAGCTCGGTATTGACCCGACTGCCACATACTGAAATTTTGGTCCCGATCGCCTTTTTTAAAACCTGTCAAACGATTACTGGGAAATTCTTCTTTGCCTAGGGAATGGAACTTGCTTACTCCCCCTATTTTCAATGTAGGCAATCAGGAGTAGAGGACCTGTTGTTGTTTTGGATTCTCCATGCAGATATAAGCTTAGCATCATGGAGATGGATAAGGGAATCTTATCAGAGATCTCAAAGTTTCTCATAGCTCAAGTTGAAATGGATCAGATTTGATTAGTGAGGTGAAAATCTTTTCTGAAATATTTTGGTTCAACAGACTTGAAGTACACTATGTTGTATAGTTGCTCCATCATCCGTCTCTTCAAGAAAACCCAACAGGCAAACAAAATGTTCTGCTTCAGTTCCCTTCAAGAAAGTGGACAGACACCAGGTTTTATTTGATGTGCTGTTGCCCAGCCTTTTCAGGAAGGCCAGGGAACTAGCTATTGTTGTTTTACTCCCATGGGATTATTCACTGTTCTCATTGGTGAAGTTACTTACAACTGAATGGAAACGGAAGTCTGTTCCCTCACTGGTATATGTAAGATGCAATCAAAAGAAATGCTCTGCTATGATGCCATTTAGATTCCTTGTCCAACACTGTAGACTGATGCTTCCACTTTTGCAATTAATAAACATGGAGTGGACTTTGAGCATACTGCAAACACTGTACTATACAGTCTACTTACAAAATGCCCACATAACTACCATGTAAATACTGTACATATGTTGTTGGACTGTTCATGTGAAGCAGGACCAGAAATTGTTGTCAACTTGACTGAATGAGGCATCAATGTGATTTGCTTTTCTTTACAGCCTCTTCGCCAGTGAAGCAAGCACTGGGCAATTCAGAATCAGCACTATAGTCCACACAAAGCCACTTCTACCAGGATTCTCTCTCAGCCAAATTAGCTGGTGGTCTAGAGCTGCTTGAATCTGTTGGAGGTTAGCCCACTCCTCACAGCCAAGTCCCAAATCTCAGAAAAATATAATTCAAGATGTGGTAGAATGGCTGACTGACAAACAGTGACTAGTTTGTAGGAGTGCAGGCAGTCGGGAATCAAATAGGAATATGTTTCTTACAAAAATACAATGCTTGGTTTTGCCTTAAACATCAGGATTTTCAATCTCCAATCTGCCTTTTAAAAGTATTCACACCCCTTGACTTTTTCCACATTTTGATGTGTTACAGCCTGCATTTCAAATGGATTAAATTGAGATTTTGTGTCACTGGCTTACACACAATACCCCATGTCAAAGTGGAATTATGTTTTTAGAAATGTAAAAATTTGTGTAATCCATTCGGACTCTTGGAAAAAGTCCTGAGGCAAAGAACTGTTTTGAACAATAGCACAATTGTCACCAAGGGATATCAAATAAGACTCGTCAATGGGAGTTTTGGAGAAAGAAAGATGGCCTCTTTTCAAGGACCAATACAGGAATCTAATTACATCAAGATGTGATCAAATTGAAGGGTTAAAATGCCTTCACTGGGAATAAGTGGAATAAGTTAAATGTTTCAAATATGGAACTGTAGTTTTATCCCTAGGTTTCGCTCTCTTTTTTGGCTCGTGATAATTTATTAAATTGCCTTTAAGTAAGACTGGAGATTAATTAAAACACAGTCAATTGAATTTTCCAGCATATATAAATTCACTGTGGTAATTGAATCCCCCACTCCAGTTTTATATTGTATGCCAGCAGTTACAAGGGAATACCTTCATCAAATAAAACCAGTCCAAGAGGAGAGGAAAAGAGATGGGATTGAAGAGGGACAAACGTTGTTTGGCTCAATGGAGACTTGTACTCTAGGAAGATTTGAGATGGTTTTTTGGAGCTGGAAATTGGATGATTGATCAGTGGATGCTATTGAATTTGTGGATGGCATGTGGTATGGTGAGGCTAGTATAAATCACTTTGGATGTTGTTAGGGTGGAGTTTTAGTTCTAACAACATGCAAGTACTGTATCACCAGGTATTGAAGGATCTATTTGATATCCTATATTCAAACAATTTGAATTGTTATTCAGGCATGATTTGTTACACTAGGTAAAGGGGATACCTGGTCAGTTGCATAACTGAATGCATTCAACTGAAATGTGTCTTCTGCATTTAACCCAACCCCTCTGAATCAGAGAGGTGCGCAGGGCTGCCTTAATCAGCTGTGCCCGGAGAACAGTTGTTGTTGTGGGTTAACTGCCTTGCTCAAGGGCAGAACAGCAGATTTTTCCACCTTGCCGGCTCGGGGATTTGAACCAGCGACCTTTCGGCTACAGGGGCCAATGCTCTTAACCTCTAGGCTACCAGCTAATGGGGAACATTTTAGTGAACAATATTTGCACCGACGGTATGGATGAAGACCATCACTCATACCACTCCAACAGATCCACAGATGATGAAATCTCTATTGCACTCCACACTGCCCTTTCCCACCTGGACAAAAGGAACACCTACGTGAGAATGTTATTCATTGAATACAATTCAGCGTTCAACACCATAGTGCCCTCAAAGCTCATCACTAAGCTAAGGACCCTGGGTCTAAACACCTCCCTCTGCAACTGGATCCTGGACTTCCTGACGGGCCGCCCCCCCCAGGTGGTAAGGGTAGGTAACAACACATCTGCCATGCTGATCCTCAACACATGGGCCCCTCAGGGGTGCGTGCTCAGTCCCCTCCTGTACTCCCTGTTCACCCATGACTGCATGCCAAGCACGACTCCAACACCATCATTAAGTTTACAGACAACACAATAGTGGTAGGCCTGATCACCGACAACGATGAGACCGCCTATAGGGAGGAGGTCAGAGACCTGGCAGTGTGGTGCCAGGATAAAAACCTCTCCCTCAACGTGATCAAGACAAAGGAGATGATTGTGGACTACAGAAAAAGGAGAACCGAGCACGCCCCCCTTATCATTGACGGGGGCTGTAGTGGAGCAGGTTGAGAGCTTCAAGTTCCTTGGTGTCCACATCACCAACAAACTATCATGGTCCAAACACACTAAGACAGTTGTGAAGAGGGCATGACAAAGCCTTTCAGGAGCTTGAAAAGATTTGGCATGGATCGTCAAATCCTCAAAACATTCTACAGCTGCACCATCGAGAACATCCTGACTGGTTCACCGCCTGGTATTGCAACTGCTCGGCCTCTGACCGCAAGGTACTACAGAGGGTAGTGCGTACGGCCCAGTACATCACTGGGGCCAAGCTTCCTGCCATCCAGGACCTCTATACCAGGTGGTGTCACTTTCTTCTTTTTTTTCCAGTTTATTTTATTAAATTCTTAAACTTTTTTTCTTAACTGCATTGTTGGTTAAGGGCTTGTAAGTAAGCATTTCACTGTAAGGTCTTTACTTGTTGTATTCGGTGCATGTGACAAATAAGATTTGATTTGAGAGGCCGTGACAATTTTGTTGTTGTTTGGGCTCTGTACTCCAACCACTTTGATGTCACTTTTATTCTAAATAAGAATAGAATATGTTTCTAAACACTACTACGTTAATGTGGATGCTGGAATGATTACGGAAAGTCCTGAGTAATGATGAGTGAGGAAGTTACAGAGGCATAACAGCATACCCCCAAAATATGCTAACCTCCCCTGCTATTGTAATGGTGAGAGATTAGCGGGGTATGATAGTTGTGTCATTGTTCACGATTCACGTAGGTCTATCCGTAATCATGGTTGCATCCACAGTGTTTAGAAACATATTCTATTCTTATTTACAATACAATCTACTCCAAAATGACACAATACATAATTTACCATGAATTTCTATTGGGCACAACATTTTCTGAAACACAACCAAAACAAACAGCAAATGCTTCCAACAAGTTTGTGGAATCACAGACTTGATGTAATCATGCCGTGCTAGGAATATGGGACCAAAAACTAAACTGACTACTTTAATACACATACTGTATACACTACATGGCCAAAAGTCGAACATCTCATCTCATCTCAGTTAATATGGAGTTGGTCCCCCCTTTGTTGCTATAACAGCCTCCACCCTCCTGGTAAGGCTTTCCACTAGATGTTAGAACATTGCTGCAGGGACTTGCTTCCACACAAGAGCATTAGTGAGGTCGGGCACTGATGTTGGGCAATTAGCCATAGCTCGATGTCGGCGTTCCAATTTATCCCAAAGGTGTTCGATGGGGTTGAGGTCAGGGCTCTGTGCAGGCCAGTCAAGTTCTTCCACACCGATCTTGACACACCATTTCTGTATGGACCTTGCTTTGTGCACAGGGGAATTGTCATGCTCAAACTTCCCCCGGACTGCCAGATGGTGAAACGTGATTCATCACTCCAGAGAATGCGTTTCCACTGCTCCCGAGTCCAATTACGACAAGCTTTACACCACTCCAGCTGACGCTTGGCATTGTGCATGGTGATGTTAGGGTTGTGTGCGGCTGCTCGGCCATGGAAACCCATTACATGAAGCTCCCGATGAACAGTTATTGTGCTAATGTTGCTTCCAGAGGCAGTTTGTAACTCGGTTGAGGCCAGCCGTTTTAGCACTCGGCGGACCAGTTCTATGAGCTTGTGTGGCCTACCACTTTGCGGCAGAGCCATTGTTGCTCCTAGATGTTTCCACTTCACAATACCAGCACTTACAGTTGAACAGGGCAACTCTAGCAGGGCATAAATTTGACTAACTGTCTTGTTGCAAAGGTGGCATCCTATGACGGTGCCACATTGAAAGTCACTAAGCATTTCAGTACGGGCCAATCTACTGCCAATGTTTGTCTATGGAGATTGCATGGCTGTGTGCTCGATTTTATACACCTGTCAGCAACGGGTGTGGCTGAAATAGCCAAATCCACTAATTTGAAGGGGTGTCCATATACTTTTATGTAGTGTAAGTGAATTTGTCCCAATACCTTTGGGCCCCTAAAATGGGGGAACTATGTACAAAAAGTGCTGTAATTTCTAAACATTTCACCCGATATGGATGAAAATACCCTGAAATTAAAGCTGACAGTCTGCACTTTAACCTCCATAGTCATTATAATTTCAAATCCAAAGTGCTATTCAAATGGTTATTATGGCTGGCTTTAACCGTCATCTAAAATTCCATGACCATCCCAGCCCTACCTGACAACAATGTTAAAATGTAGGAAGGCAGTGGAAGAGAGATTTGAATAAGGGAGAGGCTTCACTGTTATCTGTGTTTATAGTGGCAGAAAGAACGGACAGTGCTTTGTGTTTGAATCTTGTCTGGGCTTGAAATCAGCTCCTCGTTTCTCCAGGAAGCTCTGTATTTGTTTATAAGGGTATTTGTCAGGTTATTGGGTCCTTTCCACGTGACTCCCCCTTGTTTTTCCTTTTTCTCTCCTCTCTCTTTCTCCACACTCTCTCTCTCTCTTTCTCCACTCTCTCTCTCTCGTCATTCTCTCTCTCTCTCCACTCTCTCTCACTGGAGTTCCATGGTTGTTGCAAGCGTATTGATTATTTCAAATACTGATTATCTAAAAGGCTTTCTGCTACTGTAGGCATTGGATTTATTTTGGCTTAATTATTTATGGGCCAGGGCTTGCAGTAAGTATTACCGCTATAAGATCATGAAGGATTACATTGTTAATATTCAGCAGTGTATTTTTATTTATGTAAACTTTAAGCTGCACTGTATGACTGTTGGCAGCCTCTCTAAGTGCTGTCTCTCTCTGCCTCTCTTTTTATACCTCTCTCTCTCTCTCTCTGTCTGTGTTTATAGAGGGGAGCTAAACTCAATAGCATCTGAGCTGGCGGGGCGACAGGAAGAGAGCGAGCACTCCCACAAGCACCTGGTGGAGCTGAGCCGGGAGTTCAAGAGAAATGTTCCGGAGGTGAGTGCCCCCTCCACCCCCTGCCCCTTTCACCCTCCAACCCCCGTGCCTTCTCCCAACCCTGCCATGAGTTCTGCGTGTCATTCGGCTCGTATCCGCTCCACTAGGCAGACTGACTTTCTCAGTCTCTGGCAGTGTTTGAGCCCCGCTTACCTACAATATGTGCCTGTAATTATTTATTTATTTTTCAAATCTGCTTTAGTGTATATCATTGGCGCACAATGCTTGGGACAAGTCAGTCATTACCCCACCCCCCCTCCTCCAGGTCTGTTAAGGTTTAAATGAAACCCTGTGGCCTATAGCTAGGTGTTGTGTAAGGTCAGGGTTCCTGGGATCTCCCAGTCAGACTATAGAGCCCCTATCCCTGTGTGAGAGTGTGCTGTAATCTTGTCAGTATAATACAGGTGCAGAAGGCAGGATCAGGCTGTCACCACAGGCCAATCTCCTTACCGAGGGCTGACTGAGAGCCAGGAGGAAGGGAGCGGCTGGAGCTAGTACAAGCTGGAAATCCCCACTTACAGACTCTCACTCAAACTCCTCAGCTTTTCCCAATTTATAAGCCCCCTTCCTCATCTGCCTTCCTCCCTCGCACTTCACTCCAAACCAGAGATGTTGCTTCTTCTGCTGGAATCTGTGCTAAAGAAAAATACATCTGGGACCAAATAGCATTTGACATTTGACAGTGGTCCATTAGACATTTGGCAGTTCTTCATTAAAATTGTTCATAACAAGTATAAGTATATTCAATGCTATTGAGACAAATTACAATACAAAGTGCAGTAGAAGTCTTGCCCTGTCCTCACCGGGGCAATTGGCTTCTAGTGTCTCAAAAATGGTAAGCGTTTGTTCTGTTTGTATTCAGGAAGTCCGGGAGATGGTGGCTCCTGTCCTCAAGAGTTTCCAAGCCCAGGTGAGTCTACTTCTCCTTGCCCATGTTTTGCCAGTGGGGCTTTGACGTTATTTAGAGAAACTTGACCACTACATCCTGACACAAAAAACTCAGCACAGTAAACTGTAGCCTTGGATGGATGATAGGGTGGGTCCGGGATAGAAATTCATGTGTAAGGACCCTGTTTTCATGTTACACTTCATCTGATCCTTATTGACTGGTATCTTTTCTGTCAAAGTGGAGTAGCTCTCTATCTGCCATTAGATGATCAGATATCTGGCTACTCATATTCTCTTGGCTGAGACAAGCCCTCATTTCCTGTTTTGGATTGTGCATTCTCAGTGCCCTCTCTGACACGGCCATATTGAAAAAGTCATCTGATACCTACCAAGGCTCTGCTCTAGCCATTAAACCAAGGTCATAAATCACATTTGTGAGCTACGTTATGGTCCACAAAGCAGAGGCATATTGAAATGATACCGCAAATAGTGTTTCCAGTCTACCTCTCTCTCCTCAGCTAACCTGAAAGCTGAATCACAAAATATGATAACACTCTGCATGGATTTTCTGGTTCTCATGTGTGATCATAGTCTACTTGTTTTTTAAGTGGTTTGTAATTATCTATGCCAAAATGACAGTCTGTTTTGTCTGGAGTCATTGCTGATATGTGAGGTTGGTGCCAATGTCAATTCAATTACTGTGACTGCAAAGGCAGAGACATCAAAATACTGTATCTAAAGTGCCCTGATGTATCTTTATTGTGCAAACATGAACCTAGGGGATTCATTTGAGCACTATTGATGTTTGACAACTGGGAGTATAGATGTTTAGTAAGTAAATAAAGTAGATAGCTGATAATGAAGGAGGATGTTAAATCTTTTGCCAGAGGCCTCTGTTTTGAAGGAGGAAAGGTATCACTGGAAATGTTTGTAGCAGTGGGGGGTATTTTTTTGGTATAAAGACTATGAAATGGTCAACTCTAGTGACTTTTTAAAAGGACATTCTTCCCATTGTATAATACATTTTTGGGGTTTGGGTACAATTTATGGGTTAATGTTTTGGGTCCCCAAAGCTCCCCCCAGATAGCGCATATGAACATGTCATAAGCCATGGCAAAATGCTAAATATTTATAATTCAGTAAATTAGCTTTTAAACTGCAACATTTTCTCTCAGCCTCATGCCAACATGTGTAGAATAGCATGAGATTAGCTGTAAAACTGCACATTTTCCTCTCTGACTAGCGCAATGTCTTGGACGGTGCACTGAGTTTCGTGCGCAGGCAGGTTTGGCTGCCTCTCTGGCACAAATAGCTAAAGAACCTTTAGAACGATGTTGAACTCAGACAGACCTAAATCACCTTTATAAATTACATGGACAGATTATTGAAAGTATGTTTGGTAGAAATGCTATGAATGCAGAAACACTGAAAGGTCTGCACTTCTACTTTGGATCTCTCTCATCAAACTTCAATATGTGCAGATTTTAAAGTAAAATGTACTAGCTACTTACTGTATATACAGTCATTCTCAACTATTTTCAGAAGGGACATTTTTTGCCAGAAAAAGTATGCATCATCATAAATAAAACCCCTGGTGTTTTCTGATACACTTTGACCTTCCTGCTTAATGTCAAACAGCTTGTGGAGGCTTGTGAACTTTACCCACCAGTAATCTGCCAGGCCTTAGAGTAAAGCTGTGGGAGTTCTACCTGCTGCTTCATGTGAGAAGCACAGTAAATAGGACTTGTAATTGCAGGAGCTTGTTTGGCTGTGTGTTTTGGGATACACTAAAGCTCCCCTACAGCTGCACGGAACAGGTGGTGTATGAGTCACAAGCGTGTGTGTGTGTGTGTGTGTGTGTGTGTGTGTGTGTCTATATATATGAGAGATCTGCTCCCCCCTCCTGGCCCGGGGCTGTGGCCCAGAGGAGTCCCTTTTGGTATTTGGACCCTCATCATGGCACTTTTAAAAGAGAAGTTTCTCCCTTTGAAGTGTTTGCGACATGACAGGCTCTATTTCTTTTCTGTTTCATTTCAATGTACCCCTCCTACTTTCTCTCTCATCCCTCGTCCGATCTCGTCTTCTAATTATCGTTAACCAGGCGACTGATTAGAAACACGTCGACGGCGACCTAGTTTTCACAGCGCTGAAGCACCAGAAAGGGTTAATCCCAGAGCTGGTGGCTGTCATTGGTCGCTTCCCTCTTTCTCCTTCGTTCCTCTTTTCTTTCTTTCCCTGGAAGTTTGCTAATGAGGTCCCGTCAGAGCTTGGGAGAGGTGTTAATTTGGCCTTGTGAAGTGGGAAGGAGATTAAGGACAGTGAGGAGCTGAGTTTACGGCTTAAAATACACCGCTGTCCTTATTAATCCACTGGGCCCTGGGAGACCAGCGTTTTTGGTTTTATAATGAACACTGTCTTATAATGAAGGTAATTTTAATAAAATTTACTGCAGAGACAGATGAGATGGTACATGTCTCCATGGTCTCCGGCACACCTTTGGGGCTGGGGGATATGAGTTATTTCTCAAATAACCGATCGCAGGAGAGATAGGCCTGTTGGACTGGGCCTGAGCCTCGTTCAGCTCCATGTGCCGTTCACACAACTTTCACACAACATTCCCTTGCCATCTGACTATACGGTATTGCAGTCTCCACCAAGCCTACATGGGATCCAAGATGCAATTTACACCTCTCTCTCATTTTAGAGTGTAAATCCCCCACAAGACACACCTTCTCAACAAAAAACTGTGATGGAATTCTGGAATCTGCTGCCTGTGGATTCCTGTGAGGCTAGGTTCTTCTTCATACAGCTAGATACTGTAGATACAAGATACTGTAGATACTGGCTTTGAATTGTTGGGGATGTCAGGCCCAAATTAACCAGTCATCTAATTTTTCTCCTCTTCTCTTGATGTCGTTTGGTAGCCTACTCAGAGTAAGAAAACAGCAGCCCAGGCCCCTAATTAAGGAAACTTGCTTTACAATAATCCGAGGAGTAATTTAGCGTGCACAAGGAGAGTTGTGGTGCTTGCGTCGCGCAGATGGAGAATCTGATAAATAGTTTGTAACGTGTAATTAGCTTCTCTGCCGGTTACATGCCATTAACCCCTTGAGCTCAGGAATCATTATTGGCCCTCATTATCAGCCAGAAAGGTACAGTCGAGCTGACTAGACGTCAAAACATCAAACAGCTATTAACGACTGAGGGTTGGATGGTGGACACCTGTTTTCTAACTGTGCCATCTCTTACCCTGAGGTTGTGGTGATGATATGTGGAGGAAATGTTGCTCATTCTCTAGGAATAAGGAGTAGGCTATGCAATGTAGTGCTCTTACAGAGAGGAGATCATCCTAAATCTCTTCAAGTCAATAGCAGATATATTGGTAGAATTCTGTACAGGCGTATATTGGCAACTTGAGCACCCGGGTAGGTGCTACACCTTCGTCAAGGGTTTTATTGGTAATAGGTGAAGAAATGACAGCCGTTCATAAAGACATCTCTATTAGGAATCTAGGAATTCTTATCTGCTTATCATGTTACACATGTGTTTTCATCCAAGCTCCATTAATGAGCATGTTATGAATGTGAATTTCAATACCTTTCCAATTAAGGTATATTAGGTACTTCAGATGTCTGCAGAGACACCAGTCTATCAGCCTCCTGTTGCAGACCTGCACATAGAGCCTGAACCCAGAGCCTGAACCCAGAGCCTGAACCCATACAGAGCAGAGCGGGCAGCACTCCCGCTAGCTAGGTAGAGACTCAGACACGGTCTTTGATCATCCATCGAGAGGAGACCAGTCCTTCCTCTTTTTGATTCATTCCTGAAGGAAATGATCATTCATCTTGAATGTATAAATATGTTATGAATAGTGGAATGAATCAAAGAGTAAAGGATGATAATTAATAATGGCGCTGTGATAAAAAAAACTGCGTGTTATGACGCAAGCTTCCTCCATGTCATTACGAGAGGTTCTATAATTACCTTTCTGCACGAGCCAGCGCTCCTGGCTGTGCTGCCGGTGACGAGAGCGCCGTGGCGGTGCGGCTAACGGTCATAAAGCTTTTCCCTGCCTAATTGTCTGAGGGGCTCTATGGCACTTTCATAGATGAGGGACTGCGCCGTTTGTGAAATGCAGCGGCGATGCTCCCGCTTTAACAGCTCAATGAAGACAGATCTTCGTCATGAACTAAATTGGCTGGACATTAGGTGCAGATAGGCTGATCGGATGGGCAGCATGGGTCTGTGGGGTTGGGTTGGTTAGTAGAGTCCTCATCTCATTGTAGGTGTCCGTAACGGTGAGGATGCCACAGTGTTGAAAGTGTGACTTTGTCCAGTAAAACACAATGTGGTACCAATAACCCCCTTCACAAAATTCAACAACATGATTTAATCTCCAGAACAATGCAATGAGGTACAGTAGCTGAGGTATCTTTGGATGTGACCCATTCCAACTCCCCTGTCATGCTGGATCTGTCACACCCTACCATGTCCATTTTCACCAAGAGCTCGTACCGGGCTCCTGAGGTGGTTCTAATGCTGTCTCCACCTTCCTCTGCTGTCTGTCTGTCTGTCTCAGGCTCATTGAGCAGCCAGCCAGCCAGCCTGGGTTCATACAGGAACTCCAGGCCATTAGGTATGAACAGCACACACCGCACCTGCAGCCTATTGTTGGGAATATAATGGGCTGCAGGAGCCATGTAAACCAGAGATAGCCTCCGCCCACCCTCTCTAGTGGAGAGAGGGTGTGGCTCTAAGCACCAATAGGAGCTCATATTTAACATGACCTCCCACCTCTCATCTCCAGTGGTGCTCCACACACAGCCCTCCACTCACCTGATGCAGCAGTAGTGCTCCCATTAAGAACATAATGTACTGTACTTGTCATGCTTCTGCCTGGTTGTTGAGTTATTTTCTCTGCATTTGTATTACTGTCATTAGTATAGTTACAGTAGCCAGTAGAGTAAGAAAACACGTATTGTTTAAGAGGTTCAGTCGAATCTCATTTATTTTTCCAAGCATGAATTATTGGGTTAGAACATAATGTCCCTTGGCCCATCCAGTCTGTCCTGTGGAAGCAGTCATCTCTCTCTTCTGCTTCCTTTGACACTGGTAATAATTAGTGCTGCAGCTCTGCTAATTCAAAAGTCCGTACACAGAGACCTAGGGAGTCGTGTGGGACATGCCACAGAAGAAGACCCAAAGCGAGTACACAGAGTTTTAGATATGACTCTCTCTGTCTTATCTTCTTCCTTCTTGACTGATGATATGATTCAGTTGTGTTTGAATCCCTCTTCCTCCATCAGCCTCCCAGTGTTAGTCTCATTACACCTTTCAGGGTTGTGCTTGAGGATGCGGTTGTGATATGATGGCGTGTTTGTTTTCCTATACTGACGGATGCCGTGTCTGCACATCCCAGTTGGACATATTCATCATTATGGCAGCGTGTTTAGATATAAGAATTCACACCAGGTATAGAGAGAGAAGGGGCTGATGTTATAAATAGCCACTTGCCTCTCTAGCCATGTGGAATTGATGAGTTTCAGCACATTCTGCTCTGCAGTGCTGGGTTTAATTTCTATAGTCCTGACAGCACAAACCTCTGAGCCCGGAGACGCCACGCCTGAGTAACGATACTGTGCAAATGTTAGCCATGTTTGAGGATGGACGCACACAGAGGTGTCTGTGCTGTGCTGCTCTTACAGGGCCTCAGACTGCCCGTACATGCGCTCCCTGTAAACCTCCTACCACCACAACAGACAGCCACTCACATTCCCTCACACTCCCTTACTCACCCCTTGACAAACAGGTGATCTCTGAAACACTCACAGGAACCCACTCCTCTCAACTCCTAACTAGCATGCTACTGTAGCAGATACCCATAGACTTCCAGTCATTGCGCTAGTTAGCGTTGGCTCGAGAAGTTACCTCGGACTTCCTTCATACTGGACACAGAGACATAAAAATGCTATACACGAGTTCTGGGGAAGTAGATAATTGCCAAAATCCCGACGTATTCGAAGTCAACTGACTTGTTATGAGACAGGCGTCGGGCTCCCCCAAGCCTCACAGTCTGAGAGCAGAGCAGAGTAAAGCAGCCGTGTTCTTGGGATGCTCTGACTCCTGGCTGGCGCCCTCTCAGCTCCTGGCAAGAGCACAGTCAAATTAGCCAATAAAAATGTGTGAAATCGGTGGCTCTGCGCCGGCGAGGACATGCCAGGAGAAATAAACATCAGCGCTCGTACAACCAGGAAAAACCCATGTGAGGAGGAAAAGGCAGAACGAGGGAGCTGCTCCACCAATTCCATATCGTGATGCTGGGATTTTCACCAAACAACCACTGAGCCACAGACCCAGTCAGCCACAGACCCAGTCAGTCACAGACCCAGTCAGTCACAGAAACAGAACCAGTTAGAGACGGACAGCAAGTCTTCTTACATCCACCACGGAGACACAGCTAGAGATCAAACCAGTTGCAGTGCAGTCACATTTAGAACATGGGCTTCTGTCAGTAGACAGAGTCCTCCTGTATGGTGAGATTTTAATTCCCTCTGTCTGGATCCTCCAGTTTTCATTTCACATTGTGTTGGGCTGTGAAGTTTATTTTCAGTAGAATCTAAACACACTAATTAAATATCATAACTTTCAGAAGAAGGCTCTCCTAAAGGTACCTGAAATTTTTATTTAGACTTCAAAAGAAGCCAAGACTTTAAAGTAAATCTATTGTTTTTCATTTAGACTTGCAATTTTCTCCTCTCTTGTGAAAGCACCGCTGTATGTAGTTATGATTGATCTGGTAATTAAAATATGCAGAGAGGGAAAAATATTAACTGCTTCTTTTTTCGCTCCCTTTTTGTTTTAGAAAACAGCAGCCACTTTTTTTTTCTCTCTTTCCAGCACAGATAATTAAATTTCATACATTGATGTTCTTTACACAGCATTCATCGGCCTCATTATTTTTCAATTTTCATCTTTCTGGTGGGAGATCGATAGATTGATAAAATGATGGAGCCTATCTTAAATAATGCAAAGGAGAGAAAAGTTACGCTCACTTTGCTGCTGGCTAAGTGTTTGAACTTTTATTCTCCTTTCAAATTATGTTTAATATCCCATGAAGGTACTGTAGACCTCAATGCTATAGTCTTTAATTAACTGATATAATTCAAAGAGTTAAATCATATATTTTAATTTTTGCTGTCCCTGTACAGAAAATGTGGAGTTCTGCACATACAGTGTAGGATGGCGCTTGTCAGGGCCAATATCCCAAACTATAAAAAACTAGCAATTCAAAGAAAGACAGCGTAAAGTAGGCCAATTAGTACCTAGGGAACATTTAGCTAGGAGAGATAGCAGCTCAAAATGTCACACGCACTACCATTGGACCAATTGTTTATAATGTGACCTGACAGTTTGGGTCTCTTCAATATCGGATTAATATAACCACATGTTAATTAGTATTGTAGTTAAAGCAAGGAACTATCCTGCAGAGGAAGAGAAATGTGCATAAAGAGGAAAGAGAAGCAACCCGTAGTTTAAGCTCATGTATAGTTTAAGCGGAAAGGTTTTCCCCTCTACATACAGTACAGACTAAATTAAGTAGCAACTCTCAGTACAGACTAAACTAAGTAGCAACTCTGCATCTCCCTATGATTCCGTCCGAGTTCCGTCCCTGTGATTCCGAGTTCCGTCCCTTTTAATTGGGTCTCCGTGGAGTAGTGTGAGAGTTCCCATTCCTTCAGCCTGATGGGCCCAGCCTGGAGAGGGGCTGCTGGGACAGCCAAGGGGAACAGCTGCTGATGTTGGGGCCCTGCCACTGACACAGGGAGAGAGATGGAGGACTAGAGGTGTCAGCTGGATCTGAATGGAGAGGGACACACTGGTATGAACAGGGGGCTTGGCCGTGTGTCACTCTTTACAGATGGACCAGGTTATTCACTCGGGACACAGAGCTGTTTTACAACACATCTCTCTGGTTTATAACTGTTTCAGTGTGTGGCTTGATCTGGTGTGGTGTATGTGTACCACTCAGTCTGTTTAACTGGAATGATGCGTTGAATACATGGTTGTGTAATTTGTGTGGGTGCATGTATGAGTATGTGATTGCGTGCTTGCCTGTGGTTGTGTGTGCCTGTGTGTTGTCTAGCGAGACACATGAAGGACAGATGGAGGTGCTGGAGGATTATGTGAAGTATCTGTTTTATTAATTGTTTATCATTAATAAATTAACTAAATTTAACCAGTGTCCACTCGCAGGCTTCTACAGACTCCCTTTAATTTTAACACATGCTCAGACACACACGTGTGCACACCCACTCGCAAACACCCACGCTTATGAGCACATACACATTATCAATCTGCCCTCTCTCTTTTCTTTTTCATTATTGTCCCTGTTGTCTGTTGTGAAGCATAGAGAGGGAGGGTTGGGGGTAATTGCAGGCATTGTGAGCAGGTCATCTGCTGGTGCCCCTGTTGGACGAGGCTGGAGACCCCAGCCTGCGGGGTGTATGGTGACACTCATCTCCACAGACACTTCCTGGCACGCCTGGCCTTGGATACCATACTTATGCATGTGTCTGTGTCTGTGTCTGTGTCTGTGTCTGTGTCTGTGTCTGTGTCTGTGTCTGTGTCTGTGTCTGTGCCTGTGCCTGTGCCTGTGCCTGTGCCTGTGTCTGTGTCTGTGTCTGTGTCTGTGTCTGTGTCTGTGTCTGTGTCTGTGTCTGTGTCTGTGTCTGTGTAGTGTTTGCATCCTGAAGCCATCTCTAGCAGTGCCGCTAGTACTGTTACAGCAAGCCCATGAGGCTGTGGCCATTGGGCAAATGTGCTCTTCTATTCCTCCAGTCTTCCCTAATTAAGTATTTTGTAAAGTCTGTTTTTTCACTCATAGAAGATGCTTCCTCTCTCTCTAATGAGGCAGAGCCTGAAATGGCAGTGGGGCTAGCTAGAGTTGCAGAGCTATTATATCCTGTGTGAAAAACTGCCCAAATCACAGTGTCTGCAGCCGTGCGCCAGTTTGCTTTATTTATTCCCCGGGTGGAGTTGTCCTACACTCTGAGCGTATAGAGGCTTACGTAACAGTAAGAGCTCAGTCATGAAACTCTGATCTAAAGCATTCTGAAAGGTTGCTTTATGAGATTCAATTCAAAATGGATCTCCTGTAGGCTAAACAGTCTATATTTTTCATTATAAACTGGGTGGTTCGAGCACTGAATGCTGATTGGCTGACAGCCGTGGTATATACCACAGGTATGACAAAACATTTATATTTACTTCTTTAATTACGTTGGTAACCAGTTTATAATAGCATTAAGGCACCTCAGAGGCTTGTGGTATATGGCCAGCACTCCGTGTTGCGTCGTGCTTAAGAACAGCCCTTAGCCGTGGTATATTGGCCATATACCACACCTCCTCGGGCCTTATTGCTTATTTACAGTCACATGCATATTTGAAACTCATTTTGAACAATATGATAAAACTTCTAGCTTCTGTAGCTTGGTATTTTCTCAGTGAGACTTGATCTCTCCTTATTTTCAGTGTAACTCTCATCCCATCAGGTGTGTTCTACTAGAACCCCAACATTAACCCCAAATCTAAACCACCCTGGACCTGTAACATGAGGGATCAGACAGGATAGATGCTCATTACAATCATGAGGAAATCAAACTCCTGGCAGGAGAGGTCAACGAGTGTACATTAACCAAACAGCCCATTTGTTTTACAGCTTTTAGAACAGCCTTGGCACCGGGGCGCATGGGCTTTAGGCTGGCATCCAGCGGTCATGGAGGAAGTCCCAATCAGGAGGGAGTGCAGTGTGGGTCCTGGCCAGCTCTCTCACAGAGACAGGGGGAGGAGGAGGAGAAAGAGAAACCTTGCTCACCAGGTTGCTGATTTACACTGCCACAAACTGGACTCTCGAGTCTCTAAATGGTCATCAGGTCACCTCCTAAAAGGCTTTATGTACTGGTATGACAGTTACTCCACTTTTTTCTGCAAGCTGTTTTTTGGGAGACTGTTGGCTCACCTCTGAAAGCACTGCACTATATAATTGTGTTCTATTAAGGTGTCATCCAATTTTCTTCAATATATAGAATTGATAAACACTCTAAGGGTGCACGCACACACACGCGCACACACGCGCACACGCACCTTGTGGATATTACTCTTTGTCCTTACCTCGTTCTAATTATAGTGTATGACGGCACACCTTCACAGATCTAACAGTGATCTGTCATTGACAGGCCCACAGAGCTCCATGCTCACTGTGAAAAGGAGTGATATCTCTCTGTAAAATATGTATGACATCAAAAAGCCTTAAAGGTTATTACAAATGAATAATGAGTAATGGGATGAGAGCAGTAAAAAAATAGCCCTCCCAGGATGTCGTGTTTAAATGTGTAATTTAACATGCTCCAATATAGAGCTGGACTGGCTCCCAGCAGTGGGATCGTGCCTGTTGGCCTGGCTTTCCCACACTGTCTGTCTGTCTGCCTGCCTGTCTGCAACATGGAACATGCCTTGTTATGAGCTCCAACCAATGATTTACAGTATATATACAGTGGCAAGAAAAAGTATGTGAACCCTTTGGAATTACCTGGATTTCTGCATTAATTGATCATCAAATTCGATCAAGTCACAACAACAGACAAACATAGTGTGCTTAAACTAATAACACACAAATGATTGTATTTTTTCTTGTCTATATTGAATACATCATTTAAACATTCACAGAGTAGGTTGGAAAAAGTATGTGAACCCCTAGGCTAATGACTTCTCCAAAAGCTAATTGGAGTCAGGAGTCAGCTAACCTGGAGTCCAATCAATGAGACGAGATTGGAGATGTTGGTTAGAGCTGCCTTGCCCTATAAAAAACACTCACAAAATTTGAGTTTGCTATTCACAAGAAGCATTGCCTGTTGTGAACCATGCCTCAAACAAAAGAGAAGACCTAAGATTAAGAATAGTTGACTTGCATAAAGCTGGAAAGGGTTACAAAAGTATCTCTAAAAGCCTTGATGTTCATCAGTCCACGGTAAGACAAATTGTCTATAAATGGAGAAAGCTCAGCACTGTTGCTACTCTCCCTAGAAGTGTCCGTCCTGCGAAGATGACTGCAAGAGCACAGTGCAGAATGCTCAATGAGGTTAAGAAGAATCCTAGTGTCAGCTAAAGACTTACAGAAATCTCTGGGACATGCTGACATCTCTGTTGATGAGTCTACGATACGTAAAACACTAAACAAGAAGGATGTTCATGGGAGGACACCACGGAAGAAGCCACTGCTGTCCAAAAAAAGCATTGCTGCACGTCTTTGCAAAAGTGCACCTGGATGTTCTACAGCGCTACTGGCAAAATATTCTGCGGACAGATGTTACTAAAGTTGAGTAATTTGGAAGGAACACACAACACTATATGTAGAGAAAAAAAGGCACAGCACACCAACATCAAAACCTCATCCCAACTGTAAAGTATGGTGAAGGGAGAATCATGGTTTGGGGCTGCATTGCTGCCTCAGGGCCTGGACAGCTTGCTATCATCGACGGAAAAATGAATTCCCAAGTTTATCAAGACATTTTGCAGGAGAATGTAAGGCTATCTGTCTGCCAATTGAAGCTCAACAGAAGTTGGGTGATGCAACAGGACAATGACCCAAAACACAGAAACAGAAGAAAATACAAGGACGTTTGGTATCTTATTTGTGCATGTTTGTGCTCCGATTACACGCAAGTGTCTAGATTAGCACTTGACACATGATGACTTCAGCCTAATATGAAAAACATTACTAGGTCGCTTTCCTTGTTTGTTGGTTAGATACCTAGCCAACATTACCTCTCACCTGACTGGCATTATGTTACATTAGCTAGCTAGCTAGTTAGCAAAAAAAGGTATAATATCTGTAAATTATATCATAAATAGGACTGGTGGAGTTATGTCACACATGCAACTAACACAGATATATGGAAATGTCTGCTCCACCCAAAATTACAAGCAACTAATTGCAGCATTACCACAAAAATGGAAGAGGCAAGTAGAAGGGGGGAAAAGTAAGGAACTTGTCTGTCGGCCCTGTATTAAAGACCATAAATGGTTAAAGAAAATTGTGATAAATAAAAATATATACCAGTTTCATTTAAGGACCAAAAAATCATAAACCATGTGCCATATAAATTGCTAAATAGTTGGGAAGAGATTTTCGATGTACTGATTCCATGGCACATGGTTTATGAATTGACACGCAAAACGACGCCGGATTCAAAACGTTGCATTTTTTTAATTTAAATTATGATATAAAATTATTGCAACCAATAGAATGTTATTTATATGGAGGCAGAGTCATTAGGTCATTTATTTTGATACTCTCCATATGTAGCTCATTTTTGGTCACAGGTCCAGGAATGGCTGAAGAATTGCAACATTTACCTAGAACTAAAACTGCAGATAGCAATACTGGGTGATTTGAAAAGTCATAGTCAATCGATCAATAATATAATTATTTTAGCAAACAAAAATTATCTTTAATTTACAATCTGTAGAAACTTTGAGAATAGAAAGGTTCAGTACTTTTGTGAAGCGTCACAGCACAGTTGAAAAATATATGGCAAATAGAAATCCAAAATGGATGGTGTTAAGAGACAGATGGAGGGGTTGAATCAAATCAAATCAAAGTTTATTTGTCATGTGCGCCGAATACAACAGGTGTAGACATTACAGTGAAATGCTTACTTACAGGCTCTAACCAACAGTGCACAAATGTGAACAATAGGTAAGTAAAGAAATAAAACAACAGTAAAAAGACAGTGAAAAAAAATAAAAAATAATAATAAAAACGGAGCGAGGCTATAACAGTAGCGAGGCTATAACAGTAGCGAGGCTATAACAGTAGCGAGGCTGCATACAGGCACCGGACACAATGCAGATAGCCTGGTTAGCCAATGTGCGGGGGCACTGGTTAGTCGGGCCAATTGAGGTAGTATGTACCTGAATGTATAGCTAAAGTGACTGTGCATATATGATAAACAGAGAGTAGCAGCAGCGTAAAAAGAGGGGTTGGGGGGCACACAATGCAAATAGTCTGGGTAGCCATTTGATTACCTGTTCAGGAGTCTTAAGGCTTGAGGGTAAAAACTGTTGAGAAGCCTTTTTGTCCTAGACTTGGCACTCCGGTACCGCTTGCCATGCGGTAGTAGAGAGCAGTCTATGACTGGGGTGGCTGGGGTCTTTGACAATTTTTAGGGCCTTCTTCTGACACCGCCTGGTGTAGAGGTCCTGGATGGCAGGCAGCTTAGCCCCAGTGATGTACTGGGCCGTATGCATTACCTTCTGTAGTGCCTTGCGGTCGGAGGCGGAGCAGTTGCCGTACCAGGCAGTGATGCAACCAGTCAGGATGCTCTCGATGTTGCAGCTGTAGAACCTTATGAGGATCTGAGGACCCATGCCAAATCTTTTTAGTTTCCTGAGGGGGAATAGACTTTGTCGTGCCCTCTTCACGACTGTCTTGGTGTTTGGACCATTCTAGTTTGTTGGTGATGTGGACACCAAGGAACTTGAAGCTCTCAACCTGCTCCACTACAGCCCCGTCGATGAGAATGGGGGCGTCCTCGGTCCTCCTTTTCCTGTAGTCCACAATCATCTTAGTCTTTGTGGTTGTCCACATTTTATTTTTTTTGTGCTAACTTTGCTAACAAACCTCCAAACGAGCTTCAACGCCATACAACACTCCTTCCGTGGCCTCCAACTGCTTTTAAATGCTAGTTAAACTAAGTGCATGCTCTTCAACCGATTTCTGCCCGCACCCTCCCGATGGTTCTGACCTAGAATATGTGGACAACTAAAAATACCTAGGTGTCTGGTTAGACTGTAAACTCTCCTTCCAGACTCACATTAAGCATCTACAATCCAAAATTAAATCTAGAATCGGCTTCCTATTTCGCAACAAAGCCTCCTTCACTCATGCCGCCAAACATAACCTCATAAAACAGACTATCCTACCGATCCTTGACTTCGGCGATGTCATTTACAAAATAACACTCTACTCAGCAAACTGGACGTAGTCTACCACAGTGCCATCCGTTTTGTCACCAAAGCCCCATATACTACCCACCACTGCGACCTGTATGCTCTCGTTGGCTGGCCCTCACTACATATTCGTCACCAATCCCACTGGCTCCAGGTCATCTATAAGTCTTTGCTAGGTAAAGCCCGCCTTATCTCAGCTCACTGGTCACCATAGCAACACCCACCCGTAGCACGCGCTCCAGCAGGTATATTGCAATGGCCATCCCCAAAGCCAACACTTCCTTTGGCCGCCGTTCCTTCCAGTTCTCTGCTGCCAATGACTGGAACGAATTGCAAAAATCTCTGAAGCTGGAGTCTTATATCTCCCTCTCTAACTTTAAGCATCAGCTGTCAGAGCAGCTTACCGATCACTGTACCTGTACACAGCCAGTCTGTAAATAGAACACCCTACTACCCTATCCACACATTATTACTTACCCTCTTGCTTTTTTGCACCCCAGTATCTCTACTTGCACATCATCATCTGCACATCTATCACTCCAGAATTAATGCTAAATTGTAAATGTTTCGCCTCTGTGGCCTATTTATTGCCTACCTCCCTACTCTTCTATATTTGCACACACTGTACATAGATTTTTCAATGTTTCTTTTCTATTGTGTTATTGACTGTACATTTTGTTTATGTGTAACTCTGTGTTGTTGTTTTTGTCGCTCTGCTTTGCTTTATCTTGGCCAGGTCGCAGTTGTAAATGAGAACTTGTTCTCAACTGGTCTACCTTGTTAATTAAAAAAGGTAAAATAAAACATTTAAAAAATTGTTCATTAAAATAACATGAAATTGATCAAAATAGAGTGGAGACATTGTCAATGTTGTAAATGACTGTTGTAGCTGGAAACGGCAGACTTTTTATGGAATATCTACGTAGGCGTACAGAGGCCCATTATCAGCAACCATCACTCCTGTGTTCCAATGGCACGTTGTGTTAGCTAATCCAAGTTTATCATTTTAAAAGGCTAATTGATCATTAGAAAACCCTTTTGCAATTATGTTAGCACAGCTGAAAACTGTTGTACTGATTAAAGAAACAATAAAACTGGCCTTATTTAGACTAGTTTAGACTAGACTAAAGCGGATCCATCCCCTAAAAAAAAATATATATATATATATATATATATATATATATATATAAAATAATTACTTTTCAGTGTGTTCCCAGGAAATCTGAAGTTGTCATCAACAAGTAAAAAGTAGTCAGGGGTTGCGGGTGCTGCACACGGTGCACCCAGGTAAAACAACATCAAAATCATTGAGGGGGTTCCATTAATCTCACCCAGGGGCCCATGTAGGTGTGTTTTGCACTAGCTGAAAGTTGATCGCATTCGATCTGGAACCGGGCTGTCTCCCAGATGTGAGCCAGGTGCCCACTCTGTTTGATGGCGAAGTCGGCTCAAAACAAAAGTGATGTAATTAAGCATGTGTAGTAATGAGTAGGATTGTGTGTTTTCACGTGCATTGATTGCTTTTGATAAAAATGCTTTATCTGCCTTCCATCTCTGTTTTCGCCAGGTGTACCCCGGGCCAGATTAATCAAACCCCTCTCTGCTTGCTTGTGTGCCATGCTGTGCGCAGTCAAAAGAAAATGACATGCTTGCTAACTACGTGATTAAATTAGTCTGTTTTCAACAAATCAACTATTTTAGACTATTGTATTTTAACCAAGCAAAAGAATTCGTATTGTAATGGCTAGAGGTACCTCCTTTGCATCTAATTCATCTCCCAGAGGATACATTTTGATTCTAGTTTATAGTTTTCACAGCCCCCTACCGACACACACACACACACACACACACACACACACACTTATTTTAATATATTAGGTGGATCTTAAATGAGCCTTTGGTTTTGTGGAGTGACAGGCAAGTGGCAGTGAGTGTGGTGATGTGTACTACTGCGTTCATCTTGCTAGAACGGAGGAGAGACAAGCTCACAGACACTCAAAGAAGAGGTCGTTGCCCTCATCCGTGAGATGCACGCCATCCCTACGGTACTGCCTAGGGACACAGTGTTTTATAGCCGAGTGGCGGATTGTGGGAATGTGCCTGTCACGGAGGAATGCAAGCTGGCCCAGTTGGAACTGACAAACGACTTATGCCAATTCAAATGTACACATTAAACATGGTACTTTGCACACTATCAATACTTAAAATGTATGTTCTGTTCCAAATCTGTGAGTTCTCCCACCTGTTTTCATATTTATACTGCTATTTATAAATGAGGACATGTGTGCTCTTTTACTGGAGTTGGAAAGCTGTGTACAGCATTACTTAGGACATTTGTAGCTGAAGTTTTGTTTTCAAGGTTTTACAGCACCGGTCCAATTTCAGATTTGTAAATATGTCTATCATTTCTCTGAAGAGTTTTGTAATTGTCTAATTACTATTTTGCAGATCCTTCTCAGCAGTTTGTCATTTGTTACAGTGTTTGTATCAGGGGTGATCAAAATTGCTCTTGGCGATTAACAGTGTTATGCAGGCTTTTTTGTTCAAGCCCAGTGCTGCCACACTTGATACTACCACTCAGCTGTTCATCCAGACCATGAATAGTAGAATCAGGTGTGGCAGAACTGGGCTTGAACAAAAAAGCCTGCATAATCATGTAGCTTGTCAAGAGTAATTGTTGCCATCCCTGAATTGTATTTACAAAGTTTATGACAAGCAGGTGTCCACATACCTTTGCAGTGTATATGCTCGTCTCATTTCAAAATCATGGGCATTAGTATGGAGTTGGACTGCCCTTAGCTGCTATAACAGCCTGCACTCTTCTGGGAAAGCTTTCCACTAGATGTTGGAACATTGCTGTGGGGACTTAGTCGGGCACGGATGTTGGGCGATTAGGTCTGGCTCACAGTCGGCGTTCCAATTCATCCCAAAGTTGTTCGATGGGGTTGAGATCAGGGTTATGTGCAAGCCAGTCAAGTTCTTCCTCACCTATCTCGACAAACCATTTCTGTATGGACCTCGCTTTGTGCATGGGGGCATTGTCATGCTGAAACAGGAAAGGGCCTTCCCCAAACTGTTGCCACAAAGGTGGAAGCACTTAATTGTCTAGAATGTCATTGTGTGCTGTACCGTAAACATTTCCTTTCACTGGAACTAAGGGGCCTAGCCCGAACAATGAAAATCAGCCCCAGACCATTATTCCTCCTCCACCAAACTTTACAGTTAGCACTATGAATTCTGGCAGGTAGCGTTCTCCTGGCATCCGCCAAACTCAGATTTGTCCGTCGAATGGCAGATGGTGAAGTGTGATTCATCACTTCAGAGAACGTGTTTCCACTGCTCCAGTGTCCAATGGTGGCCAGCTTTACACCACTCCAGCCAACGCTTGGCATTGCGAATTATGATCTTAGGCTTGTATGCGGCTGCTCGGTTCATGGTAACCCATTTCATGAAGCTCCCGACAAACAGTTCTCGTGCTGACGTTGCTTCCAAAGGCAGTTTGAAACTTGGTAATGAGTTTTGCAATTTTTACGTGCTTCTGCACTCGGTGGTCCCGTTCTGTGAGCCTATTTGTCCTACCACTTTGTGGCTGAGCCGTTGTTGCTCCTAGACGTTTCCACTTCACAATAACAGCACTTACAGTTGACCGGGGCAGCTCTAGCAGGGCAGAAATATCAAATCAAATCAAATTTTATTGGTCACATATACATGGTTAGCAGATGCTAATGCGAGTGTAGCAAAATGCTTGTGCTTCTAGTTCCGACAATGCAGTAATATCTAACAGGTAATCTAACAAATTCACAACAACTACAAGAAATAGTACATTAAATAATACACAAAAAAACAAATAACTGCAAGCGAGGCTACCATCTCTGTCAGCGCCATCTTGCTAGACGAACTGACTTGTTGGAAAGGTGGCATCCTATGACGGTGCCAATATGAAAGTCACTGAGCTCTTCAGTAAGGCCATTCTACTGCCAATGTTTGTCTATGGAGATTTCATGGCTGTGTGCTCGTTTTCATACACCTGTTAGCAATGCTTGTGCTGAAATAGCCAAATCCACGAATTTGAAGGGGTGTCCACATACCTTTGGTTTGTATATATATATATATTTCATTTGGCTGTATTAGGGGTGTGCCAACATGACCATAATCGTATCCGTAAACTGAAGTGTTTTAATATGCCTAAATAAAATACCTCCCTGCATGTTCTCACTGCAAAAAAAGCTGCAGATTAGGAGCAGTGCGTGGAGGGATGGGTGTGTGTGTCTTCAATTTGCAGTGGCAGCCAAGTTTGCTATCACTCAGAATGCGCGTTAGCGTTTCCTCTGTTTTCCTTCCCTTGCCCCACTTGTTAGATATTATGCACATTGATAGCTTGATAGCAAACATCCTCGTCATGTGATTTATCATAGTAGCAGGCAGCAGCAATCTAAATGATCAGCCCGAAAACGTGAGGAAAAGTGATCGGGTGAAATTATGAAGCGAGTGGACCGAAAAAAACAGCTTCACTCTATCCAATCAGAGCAGCAAGATCAACGTACAGCCCGCCTTTCTCTTTACAGACAGGCAAACTAGACAATTTATTTATTAAGACCACTTACATGACTTACTCAAAGACAGTACAGGTTTAGAAACTGTGTGACTGACATGAGAAATATGCTTGCTGGCACCCGAAAAAATAAAAATAATAATCAGATCATGGATCATTACTAAAATTCTCTGATCATATTTGTATCTAGAAAATTGCCCATATCGATTACGCTACCTGTTTTGTCCGACTACTCGCCTCACCCCTAGGCGTATGTATTTTTAGATATAGGCCTTTTGTAAATGTGTATTGTTGTTGAGTCACCATCTATATTGCAAAAATAAATTAAAGTACAAACATAACTTTAGGCCACGTATTATTTTGACAGAGATAATGAACTGTCCATTGATCAGCACAGCAATTGATAAAACAGGGCCATGTTTGAAACACAGGTGGTTCTGCACTTTATTCAATATTACACAGGTAAGCTAACAGTTACAGAAGTCAGGAATGTAGACAGGCTCTATATATCTGAGCTGCTGTGTCCAATACACCGTCACCTTGTTATGTTGGCCACCTACTGGCCAAAAAAGGATGTTATTATGATTATTATTGTTTTATTAAATGTATTGCTAAAATAAAGGTTTAAGGAAATAGATGCATGCACCACATTATTACAAGACAAAACAGCCCAATCAAGCCTGATGGTCTTATAAGTATAAAAGCAAAGCTTGCTTTCATTTAATAAAAAAAAAATCATGAAAAAGTAGTGTAATGGGATAATGTCTTACTGTGGTGTGTGAAGAATCCAATACTTTACCTTGTATCCAGTACAAATCACATTATTGTGGAAGCAGCTCTTCTAAGAGTATGAATTCGGCTGTTTGATAAGGTTTGAATCCTAAGCAACCTGCCTACACATAGTACAATACCAACATAGCTACTGTAGTAGGTCAAGGCTGTGTGCTGGAAAACCGTGGTGGAGCATGGGTGGAATAGGCATTGTGGTGCTCATGTGATTTTCCTTTCTTTTTCGGCTTCAGACCAATGCCTATTCTCACTTAAAACGTTGTTTTTTTGTTTTTAATACACCGTTTACTCCAACACACACATACTCAAATGGACATCTTCAGTAGTCTGTATAAATGATAATACACTTGGTTTCCTCATTGTTTCCTTGAATAGCTGCTGTGCCTTTATCTAGCTCTATACTTCTTTCAGAATATGTGATACACACAAGCACAGGCTTCAGTAGCATCAATCTCAAATCCTCTGTAGGTTACAAGACAGAGAAAATCTCTCTCTCCCAGTATTTCTCTGAAGAAACTTGAATCATGGCCCTGAACACCTCACGTTAATGTCTGAAGACACTGTACAAAATTGCCTTGTTTATGCCTGTAATGTAAGCTGTCTGTTCCAGTGTCGCTTATTCTCAGTGGAACCGCCGATGGTGGCAGCCGAGTCTGGAGTGAATTTGCCGGGCGATTACCTGGGAAACATCAACAGTCATTAATTATGTAAAACTCTCCTCACAGTGGGAGCAGAGAGCAGCATACAACTGCAGAGCCGGCTCCTATTAGAGTCAATGTACTCTACAATAAGCCCCTGCTGATTATCAACCTCCAACAACCACCACCCCCTTGAAACACACACACACAGGTTTTATTAAGTTTTGTTCAAATGTGCTAGTATGTTTAGCTGGGGATGAGAATGTGATGAGTCTCTGTGCTGTCTCCCTCTCCTAGCAGCCACATCATTCACTGCTCTCCCCTACAGTTCCCGTTATTTGTTTTTTTTCTTTTTGTTCTGCAATTGCCTGTTTTCCAGCAGCCTCGATAAGATGAGTGAAAGAGGAAAATCTGACAGGACAAATGATATCTCATACTGGTGGGGAAGGGAAGTGACTGCTTCACTGCTGATAGTGCTGTCACAACCAGCCCTGTTCACAGGAAGTAGTCTTATTGTTTTGTAAACATGATGAATTAAAACCTATCATCGCCTTAAGCAGTCTTACTTACCGGAGACCTGTGTCCCCCAAGGGAGATTACTACTGACAGCTGATAGTGGAAATGGATGTCCTTTTTTGGTCATTATTATTATTATTATTATTACAGACAGTTTTGGAACACACAATAGGCCTGAATTCAATGTCACCAATTTGTCTAGAGACGCTTGCCATCAGATGTTAGCTGTTCAGAGTCGTGCTTTCCCTTGTTCTTACTGTTCATTGCAAACAGTGAGCTTTTGGTTTCCTCTCTGTCAGCTGTGCCTCTGAACCCCATTCAGCACTCGTTCATCAGACGCTCTCCATTGAGCGAATGCAGGTTTGGCATGATGTTCCTCTACAGTGAAACAAAGGCAGGGCTGACACCTTTAATTTATTAGGCTATTATGCATTCTGCAATGATAATTGCTTCACTGGAAAGTCACCAGCCTTCTGAGAGGTAGAGACAGGAGAGGTGGCTGGAGAACGCTATCCATCATGGCAGAACACTCTCTCTCTCTGTCTCGGCCGTGCCGTCTCACCTTGACATGGTGTAGGCCAGGTGGAGAGATACATTGTTTTCATGTGTCTGAGGGAGAGATGCTGCTGTGCCTCCCCCTGCCAAGCATGTGCCACTGGTGGGTGCCGGGCTCCACTACTGGCCTCAAGCTGGCAGACCCATGCTGTCTTCTCTGCGGTGGCATTGTTCACTGGGGCCATCCAGGAAAGGGAGCAGTCCCTTTGTCTTGACAATCATCCCTTACTATCTTCTCCACTTTCTCCTCACACCCTCCACTCTTTTCTTCCCCACTATAGTATTCTCCTTCAATGCTGCAATGTCCCTCTCTTAACTACATTTCATATGATATGCTCCTCCATTCACCCCACTGTCTCTCCCTATCTCTTCATTCTCAGTGCATCCCCCTCACTCTCCTGTCATGTCACTGCGACTCCTCTTCTTCAGACACACGTTTTCCAACCATTAGGTCACTCAACACTTCAAACATTTTGAATCTCTTGTCTCAAAAAGAAATAAAGGCTCCTGTCTTTTGAACTACAAAGACTTTCAGAGAAGATTTGTTTTCCTTTCTTTGTCTGACTCCCTCTGTGTCTGTCTTGACTTTGCGGTGACTTTGAGGTGTTAAGCAGAGGTTTGTGTTGGGTTTTGTCGTGTGGGTGGAGCTGCTGGCTGGCTCTGTTGTTCTGTTCCACTGTGATGGTGATGGTGGTGGTGGTGGTGGGGCGACCAAGCCTACTAGACACGTGCAGGATGGCAGAGCCGAGTGGGGCTTTGATCTGAGTTTAATGCCTCACAGTGTTCTGTCTCACACGGAGCTCACCGTGCCATGTCCATCAGGATTACTCCTACTCTACCTTGATCTGCTTACGGCTCTGCCTGTGTCATTACCCTCTCTCTCTCTCTCTCTCTCTCTCTCTCTCTCTCTCTCTCTCTCTCTCTCTCTCTCTCTCTCTCTCTCTCTCCCTCTCTCTCTTTCTTTCTTTCTCTTTCTTTCTTTCTCTCTCTCTCTGTACTGTAGATACTTCTAGAGGGCTCTCTTTAGATTCAGTTATTTTACAAAAATCTGGTGTACAACCCCTGTTATTGATTGGTGTGTTATTGATCGGTTAGATTGATTGATATTATTGATTTGCTTATAATTGATTGTTTGGAGTTATTGATTGGTTTAGTATTGATTGACGAGTGTTATTGATTGGTTAGATTGTAATTATTGATTGTTTTGTTATTGATTGGTTAGATTGTAATTATTGATTGTTTTGTTATTGATTGGTTAGATTGTTTTTGATTTTTATTACCTTTACCCACTGATTGGCTCAAAGAGCACTGTGACAGAAGCACATCATGAAATGACCTTAGATGTTGGGATGAGGGTGTAGCTACTCAGGTTGGGAGTTGTGAGCTAGAGGAGGATGGGTCTGGGTAGCCTTGGTTCCTTGTGGATGGGAGTGTAACGGGATGAGTAGGAGCTGCTGATTGGATCTGACGTGGGGACGGGATGTATGTCAGGCACAGGAGGTTGGTGGCACCTTCATTGGGGAGGACAGGCTCATAGTAATGGCTAGAACGGAATACATGTAACGGTATCAAACTCATCAAACACATGGCTTCCCTGTTTGATACCTTTACATTAAGTTATTTCCCAGGCGTTATTAGGAGCCGTACTCCCCCCAGCAGCCTACTGTGATGTCAGGCCTCTGACTGCTCTCACTGGGTACCACAGCCTCAGACTCAGCAGCACCACTCAGAGATGTGTGTGCCTGTGTGTGTGATGGTGTCCTCTTCCTCCTTTAATCGCTTGAAGAAGAGTGTGTGTGTGAGTGTGTTTTGCTTGTGTCCCTATCCTCCACCCACTCATCACTCACTCCACACCGGTTCATCACTCTCTTCTCTCTCTCCTCCTCTTAACACTCAAGGAAAAACAAGCACTGATGACAGTGGTTGTAGCTTCGTCAGCATTGTAGCAGTAGCCGTATTCCCCTATAGCTCCCACTCTCACTCTCTGCACCCAGAGAATGGTGTTTTTTCCCACAACCCATAAGGATGCCATAAGGGTGTTGTCACTTGCTGCATGGTGGTGGAATTCCCAGTGTGTTGTTCTAATAGGCATTCAGCCTGACTGGGGCTGTGGTGACACACTGTCAGCTCCTGGGCTGTGTTGGGTCTCTGTGAGCAGCACAGAGGACCGACTCCCATGATTGTGCGCTGACCTTTGCATCATGTGCAGATGACAGGTAATTTAGAGGCCTCTGGGAATGTGCGACCATACATTCCCAGTCCCTTACACACACACACACACACCGCCTCTCTCATCCACCAGCAGCAATAATCTTACTAACTCACACGTCTATGCACACATACAAACACATTCGGGCGCGCACACACACACTCACTCTCACACACACACACACACCTAACACCCCCGCCACGTCACACACTCTAATCACCTGCATCATCACACAACCTGTCCTCAAACACCCAAATCACAGGAGGTGGCATTCTGGTAAAAAAACAAGGATTTAGAGTGATAATTGCATAATCACCAGTTGTGATAATTGTAATTGATGTCTGCATAATTGCTAATTGCAGTCTTTATGGGAACCTCTTTCTCGCCCTCTCTGTCTTTGCCTGTAGCTCAGTGCCTGTCTGCCTTTCTCTTCCCTACACTTCTTTATCTTAAACTCATCTTTTGCCATCATTTATTATTCTCTTCTCACATGTTGACACACCTGCAAACAGACCCACACATTGACCATGTGTTTCACTATAAGTATCCTCCTAGGCCTCAGTAAGCATTTCCCAGCAGTGCTGGAGACAGCAGCAGTAGCCTGCCCACAAGGACTGGTCTGCTGTGAAGAGTTATTGTCCAATTCTAACAGGTTTCCTCTCTCTCTCTCTCTCTCTCTCTCTCTCTCTCTCTCTCTCTCTCTCTCTCTCTCTCTCTCTCTCTCTTTCTCTAGAATAAATCTCTGGGGGTTTACTCCTGCTGCTTGTAAAATGAATATTCACCACATCCCTCCCAGAGAACCCATATTCTATCCTTTTACGGCCAAACTGGCTAACATGGAATAGGTTTAGCTACATTGTCCTACTACCACCGTACCTTTGCTGAAACATACATTATTTATACGATACCTCTCCATAGTGTAATCTGTGTGTTACCAGGGGACGGCAGCTAATCCCATGTGTTTGGCTGAAGGTAGATTAGCATCAGGTCCAGAGGAAGACAAGTCACTCAGATCAGACCACATTATGCGTGACACCTCCGAGGTGCTTTGATGATGGCGTGGCAGCGTGCATGATGGGAGAGGGTTACGCATACCGAGTGTGCTAACGTGAGGAGGCATCCGGCGTGTGATTGATGTCTCCTCTAGCGGCTGCAGACAGGTTAATGGTGTGATTGTGGAGGTAATCTCAGTGTTCTCTCGTTAAAGGGTGATGGAGGGCCAGGAGACCCCGTGTCTGTGGAAAATGGAGCCTGTTGCGTTCACAGGTCGTGTGTGTTTTACATGTGCAGTTCAGGGCCTTATTTGATGTATGCTTCAGAAAGGAAGACAGGACAGGGACGGGGGTTCACACAACCTGCTATATATATACTGAACAAAAATATAAATGCAACATGCAAAGTGTCCTATGTTTCATGAGCTGAAATAAAAGATTCCATACATTTTCCATACGCACAAAAAAACGTGTTTCTCTCAATTTCTGTGCACAAATTTGTTTACATCCCTGTTAGTGAGCATTTCTTCCTTGCCAACATAATCCATCCATCTGATAGGTGTGGCATATCAAGAAGCTGATGAGAGAGAGAGAGAGATGGCTGGTAGCTGCAGACTGTTGCATCTATTATCGATTGTGCTCCAGCCTTTCCATTTTCCATGAACTCCGTCTCGCAGTTCCGAGTGGGAGGGATTTGCTCGATCTTTATGATATTTCTTTAAACATGATGCTGTCGTTATGCCTCTTCGGGGAGGACACAAGACAATTCCAGTAAATCAAGGGCTCTCCGTCTCTCTCTATTTTCCACAGTTGTTACTTATAACCATCTCTAAACAGTTTCTCCACCAAGTGTTTTCAGTCCCCGTTCCAAATAACATTGTCGAACTGAAGTCAGACCAATAAAGAACGTCTCAGACGTAAACATGCACTTGGTTCCTTCAATAGAAGTCATTATGTCTGATCAGATAAAAACTGTAATCAACACTGATAGGAATTCTATAGAGAATAGATGACAATAATTATAATTTTGTTTCCTCTTGGATTGGAGGGACATTTGGAGTGGACATGGCCTATCTGACACAGGAGGTTGCTGGCACCTTATTGGGAGAACGGACTCGTGTTTTAAATTTTATTTGTTTTATTTTACTTAACTTTTATTTAACTAGGCAAGTCAGTTAAGAACAAATTCTTATTTACAATGATGGCCTACCCCGGCCAAACCCGGATGACGCTGGGCCAATTGTGCGCCGCTCTATGGGACTCCCAATCACGGCAGGATGTGATACAGCCTGGATTCGAACCAGGGACTGTAGTGACGCCTCCTGCACTGAGATGCAGTGCCTTAAACCGCGGTGTATGATGCCATTCTATTCACTCCGTTCTAGGCATTATTATGAGCTGTCTTCCCCTCAGCAGTCTCCGTGCTATCTGATGTAGTATTTCAGAGAGTTGCTAAGCTAAGACTTTCAGACATTGACTTGTTCTGACTTACAGTAGATAACAGGGCTGCTGGTGTATTGTAGCTGTGAGGACTGTAACCCACATACCCACCAGGGCAGGTGCCCTCTCCATGGGGCCAGGTGGTGACTAATTCCCATGTTTGTCCATCCTAATTAATTGTTAATTGGTTTGCATCACCCGTGGAGTGGAGAATAGCAGGAGAGGCTGTGCGCCTGTGTGATGTAGGCCACAGACACTGACCTGCCTCATAGAGCACACCACAACTGCGTTTAACAGGCCAAATGTCACCTCAATGCACACCGCAACGTTGGGGTTTAAGAGGCCAAATATCAGCTTGTAGAATTAGCTCAGCACCTTGTTCACATAATTCAGCACACAAACCCCATCAGAGCGACATGTTGGTGATGTACCGTCATTCTGATTACCTTCTGGAGATGGATCAACTTTGTTTCTGCCTGTCTCGTTAGCACAATTACTTTATACGCTGCTTATTTACTTCATATGTCAGAACAGTGTAGAATGCATGTAAATGCAGATGTTCTGTGTGTATGGGTCGCTAAATGTTCAGCAAAGGTTTAGTATGAATGTTGGCGCCTGAGTGTCACCCTGACGGCTGTGTCCTGTCCTGTCATCTCCAGGTGGTCGCTCTGAACAAGCGCAGTAAGGAGGCGGAGTCGGCATTCCTGGGAATCTACAAGCAGCTTATCGAAGCCCCTGGTGAGTCTCCCATCTGTAACAGAGCCACACACATCACAACAGCACAGTCACAGACACAGACAACACACAACAGTACTCATGAAACAAACCTCCCACAGGAGATCGCTCTCCCCAGCCAGATCAACTACACACCAAGCCAAAGTCAACGTCATTAGGCCAACGCTCTACATGAAACAAGCTAAAAAGACGAAATGACTGTTTTCTTGCCATAGATATATAAATATCCACAAGACACCCTGTAGTTCTTATCTATGTTTTAGAGTCTGTGCTCTGTGTGGGGCCACTTCAAAACCGAGCGCTGGTCCTTGAGCGTTGCATTGCTGAGGAGAGACGATCCTTGTGGGGATGGGCTGTTGATTGCAGAGGGCCAATTAAAAGCCAACTGTAGCTTGTTTTAGTCTGGAGTGCAGGCCTGATGAGACCAGCAGGGAAGAGAGGGGGCTGTGTTTATTCTGTTGTTGTTTGTTGCCAGGGCACACTATACAGCGTTGCTCTTTGTTGCAGGAGACAAGAGCAAAACGCACTCCAATCTCCGGCTACATCAGAGGAACACTCATTGCAAGAGTAGAGAACGCGGTTTACAGATTCAATGAATATAAGATAAAAGTGGGTGTCAGAGAAAATAGCGATGCAGCGACTGACTTTTAAAGGTCTCCATTTTGCCTTGAAGTCTCCTGCTTGATATTTCACCACACACTTTGAATGGAGTTATTTTCTTGATAAGAAATGGATGTCTTTGAAGATGTGTTCAGTTTGATTTCCTGACCTATACCTGCACTTATCAAGGGCTTAATAGAGGACCCAGGAGGGTTTTAGGGGCTATATTTTGTCATGAACAAATGTTCTATCAAGAGCAGACTGAACCAACAGTGATAATGTAAGGAATGAGGACTTCATCTCTTTAATTGCACAGGGCACTGACAAGAAAGAGTACTCATAAACCATGTTAAACTGTATCGGAACCCTTGTAGCTAGGATTGGGTTTGAGGATTTCAAAAATAGGAATTTAACGTTTACTTTTGCTCTCACACACATGCATACACACACCCACACACCAGAGGATGCTGGTGGTAGGAGCTATAGGAGGACGGGCTCATTATAATGGCTGTAATGGAATAAATGGAATGGAGTCGAACGTATGTTTGATGTGTTTGATATCGTTCCGTTCATTCTATTCCAGCCGTTACAATGAGCCTGTCCTCTTATAGTGCCTCCCACCAGCCTCCTCTGGCACACACACGTGCATGCACACTTTCAGCTCCTATTTTGATGTAAACATATATGACATCGACATCTCCACCAATCACTTCTCTATGATTGGCCAGGGTGGGGGTTGAGCCTTGTCGTCATGTCACAGAGCTAAAGGAGTGGGCCTGGTTACATCAGAGGGCCTTGGAGTAGCATATTCAGAACACTCATCTTCCTCTGACCTTACCTGGACCTGCACTAGCATTAGCATCCGGGTGACTCTCCCTCACCATAGTCTCTAGTCTTAGCTCTCACACTGTGTGTCACTGCAGGTCTGTGTATGGAGGACTTTTCTTGGGCTTTACTACTACAGAAGGAGTTATTATTTCATCACACCGCAGTAAAACCAAAAAAAACGCAGCCAGCTGAGCTGCTGCTGATTATTTGCAGTCTAATCCCTTAATGCCATACCAATAATTGCCATTAACTGCTAATTGCTAAAAGTCTCCAAATCTATTCATTATTATCTTTCAGATATTATTTACCTCCTATCTGATGCCAAACAGGAGTCACAAAAAGGAGAGTAGGGTATTTTGTGTATCATTGTGCATCTCACTGGCCTGTCCAAGGTCACCCCCTGTTCCCAGAGTGGATCACTCCAGGTACACTAGAGGACAGTCAGTTGGCTGTGGTCCCTCACTTTATTAGTCTCCTCCCCTATAAACACATCACTGTGCTGCTTTTCCACCCGTCTCCAAGCAAACGATCCAGCTCATGTATTTTTTATGTTTTGACAGACGCAATTATTCTTTACACACCGTGCTCGTTAATCTTAATGCCGTTATTACTATTCATTGGCAGACATTTTTTTCTCCCTCTTATTTAATTTGAAAGGATCCCTCCATCCTGGCCGTCTGCTGACACTCACAGGCCGTTGGTCCAATCAGAGCGGCCGACAGCAGAGTTAATGAATGCAAGAGGAGAGACCAGGGAGGGGGAGGGGACAATGTGACCTGTTGTATCCAGTTAACAGCAACGTTTGGTGTCAGGTATCAGTTATCCACAATAACAAATCAGTTATTGGAATAGGTGCCAATGATGATGTCAGTTGCATAATGTTGGACACGCATGACACACGTTATGATGCTGCTTTCATATTCTCTGTTCATATGAATGTTATAGACAGAGATTATGTGTCCCTGACACAAAACAGGGCTACCCTGAACTTGCCCTCAATAGAGAAGGTTTTAATCACGTCCCAATTTGTTAAAGCAAATGTGTATCTCACATCAGTGTGTTTACGAGGAGGAGAATGTTAGTGTAAGGGAAGAGAGGAGAATACATAGCTGGAAATGCTGTGTGTGTGTGTGTGTGTGTGTGTGTGTGTGTGTGTGTGTGTGTGTGTGTGTGTGTGTGTGTGTGTGTGTGTGTGTGTGTGTGTGTGTGTGTGTGTGTGTGTGTGTGTGTGTGTGTGTGTGTGTGTGTGTGTGTGTGTGAGAGATTTGGGTTTTGTTTTTACTGTAAAGTCAGCAAGTGTATTAAGCTCCAGCTGCTGAACAAGATAACTATTATTATAGTTGTGGTGTCTGGACTTAGAGTGGCGCTGTTTCCTGTGACAAAGGATTACATGTAGTATGACAATGTGACTATGGCAACCTTTACAGGTGATGGATTCTGGGCTCTGAATAGTGTTAATTATCAGGTATCCTATTTAAATATTGAGTGCTATGGTCTAGAGGGCCTAAACCAGAAGTTAATGGTTATCTGTAGGAGGAATGTATATGGTGGAGGCAATTAAGCCTACCTTCAAACTCAGTGCCTCTTTGCTTGACATCATGGGAAAATCAAAAGCCAAGACCTCAGAAAAAAAATTGTAGACCTCCACAAGTCTGGTTCATCCTTGGGAGCAATTTCCAAACGCCTGAAAGTACCACGTTCATCTGTAAAAACAATAGTACGCAAGTATAAACACCATGGGACCACACAGCCGTCATACCGCTCAGGAAGGAGACGTGTTCTGTCTCCTAGAGATGAACTTACTTTGGTGCGAAAAGCAAAGGACCTTGTGAAGATGCTGGAGGAAACAGGTACAAAGTATCTATATCCACAGTAAAACGTGTCCTATATCGACATAACCTGAAAGGCCGCTTAGCAAGGAAGAAGCCACTGCTCCATAAGGAAGAAGCCAACCACCATAAAAAAGCCAGACTACGGTTTGCAACTGCACATGGGGACAAATATCGTACTTTTTGGAGAAATGTCCTATGGTCTGATGAAACAAAAATAGAACTGTTTGGCCATAATGACCATCGTTATGTTTGGAGGAAAAAGGGGGAGAGAACACCATCCCAACCATGAAGCCAAAGAACACCATCCCAACCGTGAAGCATGGGGGTGGCAGCATCATGTTGTGGGGGTGCTTTGCTGCAGGAGTGACTGGTGCACTTCACAAAATAGATGGCATCATGAGGAAGGAAAATGACGTGGATATATTGAAGCAACATCTCAAGACATCAGTCAGGAAGTTCAAGCTTGGTCGCAAATGGGTCTTCCAAATGGACAATGACCCCAAGCATACTTCCAAAGTTGTGGCAAAATGGCGTAAGGACAACAAAGTCAAGGTATTGGAGTGGCCATCACAAGCCCTGACCTCAATCCTATAGAACATTTGTGGGCACAACTGAAAAAGCATGTGCGAGCAAAGGAGGCCTACAAACCTGACTCAGTTACACCAGCTCTGTCAGGAGGAATGGGCCAAAATTCACCCAACTTATTGTGGGAAGCTGGAAGGCTATCCGAAACGTTTGACCCAAGTAAAACAATTTAAAGGCAATGTTACCAAATACTAATTTAGTGTATGTAAACTTCTGACCCACTGGGAATGTGATGAAAGAAATAAAAGCTGAAATAAATCATTCTCTCTACTATTATTCTGACATTTCACATTCTTAAAATAAAGTGGTGATCCTAACTGACCTAAAACAGGGAATTTTTACTAGGATGTCAGGAATTGTGAAAAACTGAGTTTAAATGTATTTGGCTAAGTTGTATGTAAACTTCCGACTTCAACTGTATATCCCTATGCTCCATTGAAATTGTCGACAAAATATTAGGCCCCCCAAAAAATACTTCCTTGTTTGGATTTTCACCTCTATACTTTTTTGATCAGTGTAAATAAACTACTTCCTCTTCACAGGATGTGAAAAACAATGACAGTTTCCATGACTGAGTTGGCTCTCCTGAGTAGCACCTCTCTCCTCATCTCTCTCCCTCCTGTGTGAGCATCTCTGACTCTGCGGTTACGTTTGAACCTTGGTGTTTGTAGCTGTCGCTTTGAGAGGAGGAGCGGGGCCCTGTCGCCAGGAGCGTAGCCTTGAGATTGGCGCTCCAGGTGTTTGCTCTGCCCCCTCCACTCTCTTTACTCACCCACCTCCCTCAGGATCACCTCATCCCTCTCTCTCTCTCGCTCTCCCTCCGTCTCTCCTGAAGAACACAGTACCTTTCATCTGAGCAGGGAGCTCACTTACTGTGTGTGCGTGTTTGTGTTTGTGTGTTGTGTGTTTGTTGGGCCCTTGGCAGGGCTGAGGTCTGCATTAGTTAAAACGTTGGGGCAACAGTGCTAGCTAGTGGTGACCAAATACTACTGCATGTTACGGGTTCCAGGACCAGGTACAACTACACACAATTCCATCATGGCTTTATGACTTCATTGCACAATGAATATTAATGTATTGAAGTCTCCTTGGCCTGCGATATTGTAAGTGCAGTGCATATTGAAGTCAGTTAGTAATTTCCTTTGGTTCCAAGGTTGTAAGAATAGAGCATTATTGACCTTTGTGATTTGACCTTAATCTATTCAAAGAATTATTGTCCCCTTATAGCTCCCTTTATACACTGAGTGGATAAAACATTAGGAACACCTTCCTAGTACTGAGTTTCACCCCCGTTTGCCCTCAGAACAGCCTAAATTTGTCAGGGCATGGACTCTACAAGGTGTCGGAAGCGTTCCACAGGGATGTTGGCCAATGTTGACTCTAATGCTTCCCACAGTTGTGTCAAGTTGGTTGGATGTCCTTTGGGTGGTGGACCATTCTTGACATACATGGGAAACTGTTGAGCGTGAAAAACTCAGCAGCGTTGCAGTTCTTGACACAAACTAGTGCGCCTGGCACCTACTACCATACCCCGTTCAAAGGTACCTAAATATTTTTTCTTGCCCATTCACCCTCTGAATAGCACACATACACAATCCATGTCTCAATTGTCTCAAGGCTTAAAACTCCTTCTTTAACCTGTCTCCTCCCCTTCATCTACACTGATTGAAGTGGATTTAACAGGTGACATCAACAAGGGATCATAGCTTTCACCTAGATTCACCTGGTCAGTCTGTCATGGAAAGAGCAGATGTTCATAATGTTTTGTCCACAAAGTGTACATTGGCAGACATTTGAGAGAGAGGCTTATTGAGGCCTGTAAGGCATTGAGTTTTTTAATAATAAGTGTGGTGCTGAGTACATTCCATCAGAAGATGAGAGGGAACGTGGAGAGCTGTGCGTGTGCGCTGTGTTTGTGGCAGTATCAAAAATGAAAGCATATAAAAAAAAGTTGATGGAAAATGAAAGCTCTTTTGGGCAGGACGAGATTCTGCACAAGTGATTAATAAGAGCAGTAATAAACAAAGGCCCAGGAGATGTTTGAGGTGCTTAATAATGCATTATGTTCATAAAAGAGCTGGGCTTCTCCAATGGATCCCCGTGGAGCAGAGACCCCATAGGGACCGGCAGAGTGTGTGCTCAGAACAGAGAGGAAGTGTGTGTGCGTGGGCATGTGAGTGTGTGTGTGCAGAGATACTGTGTGTATATACTGTGTATATATATATATATATATATATATATATATATATATATATATATATATAAAAAGGGTACGACTAAAACTCAAGCTCTGAAGTGTACAGGAGATGAAAAGTTTCAGTTGTGTTTTTTCAGTTTTTTTTTTGTGATTGTTCACCGGACAGTTATTTTGTTATTGTAACAAAAAAAGAACAACGAAACAAGAACGCCAACCCTATCAATTAAAGTTAAAGAGTGGCTGAATGGTATTGTACCCTGATATTCCTGTTTATGTATATTTCTAAGAGCTTCTTTTTCCATAGTTGTAGAGATGTCCTTCAGTCTGCCAGACAAAGGCACGTGTGGAACACAGACAAACAGCAGGTTCAAAAGTTAGTTTTCCAGATTGTCTGTCAGCACACAGTGAAAGACACACTTCTTTCACCATTTCTCTCTCTCTATAGCACTCTCTGTTTCCTTATCTTCATCTCTTTCACTCTCTTCTCCACATACAAGTCAAAGGGAGAGACTTTTGTTCTGTACTCTGAATGTCATATTATTGAGAAGACGGCACAGAAACTGACAGTTTTTACTGTAGCTTTTAAAAATGTATTTCATCGTAGCTACAAGCAGGGATTGAAAATTATTTCATCGTAGCTACAAAAATCTATATAATCTAGGTTGAAACAAGGATAGACATGAAAGAATTGTACCTTGTGAGCGCGAGTGACTGTGTAGTTGTTCAAATAATAGATTACTTTGTTAAAGACTATTAGACTTCAGTCAATGAAAGTGTTCCCACACGGCTGCATTGGATGGAGACTCCCGTACTCTATAGGTAGAGTATTGGTTGTTTACTTTTGGTTTAATTAAGAAAAGATACAACTTTTTTCAAAGGTAGCCATTTTGATGGTGCACTTTGTCTTTGAAGGTTGGACTAAGGACTAACTGTTCAGTCAACCTAGTTTCGGGCCATGACAATACACTACTCATGTACAGTGTTACTGTTTGTTGCAACAGCAGGAAATAGTGTTTTTGGAACTTGAAGACCACACAAAGAAAAAAACAACACAAAACAAGACTGTTTTGAATGAAAAGAAAAAACCCTTGAAGCACAGCCTTGTAAATTAATTTGTTCATGTTGTATGATGGGAACACAGCTGGCCTCATTAACATGCGCACAACAAATAATTATAGCGTTTTTTTCTTCTCTCCAGCCAGCCAGTGCTTGGCTAATGGGCATGCTGGGTTAATTATGTCAGAGCGTAATTACATAGAGCCCAGGGAGACGTAATGGTGCACCCCGCTGAGCCCACACCGCCTAATGACAGTGTATCGCTGACAGGGCAAAGACGGACCGCCCCAACACACCTGCTTGTCTTGGCTCACACCACCCTGGTCCACTCCCACCCACCACCACTGCCCACCCAGACACATCCTTGACCTGTCTGTCCCACTGTCCCGGCCACAGTCCAGACAGTATTTATGTGGACAGTTCACACAGTGGGACCTGGCCTAACCTGGTCTATATCCAACTTCATAGGAACAACCATAGGAGCTGGCTGTTTACCCTGGGCTGTCAAGGAGCAGCACCCAGAGAGCTGCCTCCTGCTATGGGATGAGCAATAGCAGCGTAATACCGGACCAGCGGCCGCTAGGAACCAGCCATGGAAGCTCATTATCTCATCTGTAACACTGATGCAAACTCAATGTAGATGATGAGACCACACACACAGATTCTATGATAGTACAAGTACAAATTAAGAACTGTGTTGAAGTACAAGTGATGCCAGGATCCTGAATGCCAGCTCGTCTTTGCTGGTATACTGAGAGGACAGGCGTGTGTCCCCGGAATGACCTCTGAACCTCCTCCTCCTCATAACATTCTGTTCATCCCCACCTTTGCCCAGTCACTGTGATTCACGTGTGAACGGACCATATTTGACTGGAGAATATGATGTATTAATGTGCAGTGATTTATGACCCTCAATGAGGTGCTGTTGTGCTATCTGTAATCATGACTTCAGGGCAGACCTCCAATCAGCAATAATTAAGATACGGACTGAATTATAAAATTTGCTGTTTATTTGCATAGATAGTGATATGACCCACTCACAGTAGAAAATGGTGGTTAATGATGACGGGGGTGTGGGGGGGAATAGGTATATTGGCAGTATGGTGTAAAATTAAATTCAAGGATTCAATCTTCCTTTTATAGTAAGGATTTACTGTTAAAGAAATGCTTTTAAAGGAATATTCAGCACAGCTTATTAGCAACATCAATTAGCAGTCCTGTTCTCTTCCGTTATCAGCAGTCTTCTTTGACACTTCCCCCAACTGTAGCCTGTTTTGTAGGGCTACACCCTGGTCCCTCTAAGAGTACCCCTGCTGCTCTCCTATTTGACTGGGTTCATTTTGTATACAGAGCTACCATAAATCTCTTCACTTTTTTGGCCTAGCCACTGATTGATAATCCCTGCTTGTCCAAGTGTGAGAGATCCCTTACTGTAATCTCTGCACTTTGATCATGGAAAGTTAAAAGGATATATGGAAAAGAGGCTAATAAACTGATTTCAGTGACAGTGGGTCGATGTGAAAAGCAGTGTTTTAAGTCATCCTGTTTGTCTAAGAAGAGTTCTGCTCTTCAGTGTGATGTCCCATGTGACTGATGCAATATCTCCAGTGTGGGTGTAACAGTGAACACAGACACACAGGAGGCTCAGTTGACTGTAAACAGTCCTTGGGCAAAAATTGTTCAATCAATTATCTTTGTCCGAGTGTTTCTGATGAAACTTCAGGTATGTCAAATGGCTATGGAAGTCTAACAAATTGCACATTTTTGACAGCTGTGTTTCTGTGGCCTGCTTCGACTTGGCTGTCTAGTCTCAGTGGTGTCTGTTGAAGTGTAAACGTCTGTGGTTAGGCTCTCTGAAAAGTCAGTTCAGTCTGTGCCCATGTTGAAGAAAGGATATGATCGCGATCCACACAGGTGCAGAAAGACGAGTGCATGAAAGCTGCGGGAGAAAAGTTTGTGCAGCAAAGCAGCGATTTTCCCTCCTTGGAGTTTTGAAAGGCTGGTGTGTGTGTGTGTGCAAGAGTGTGTGTGTGTGCGTATCTCTACATCCTCCCTCCCTCCTTGTCAGGCGGCTCCCCTGAGCCCCCCTCTCTGTGCTTTGGCACTAGAAGTCACCTCCTTTGGTGTGCGGCAGGCAGGTACACAACAGGAGCAGCTCTCCCTCTCAGAGCTGTTGAACTTTTCGGGATGGGAAGAAAGGGAACGGGAAGATTAAAAACAGCCCTGTGATGTGGAGTGCCGAGCCACCTCCTGAGAATTCCTGGCATAATAATTTAAATGATCAAATGACACAGAGGAGACTTGTTAGCAGAGAAACAGCCTCCTAGTTGGCCCCATGGGGCCCAGGCTGCCGCACATGCATTGCAAAACAGCTCCTCTGTTGTGCTAAAGAATCCGTCTTCTTTTTCTCTTCTTTTCAGGAGCAGACTTTTTCCACACTTTGTTGGATTTGTTTAGGTGTATATTTGGGACTGAAGTGCGCGTAATATTCTACTGCAGTCTATGCAGCTTTTTTTGACATTCATTTACTGGTGATGAGTTCCATTGGGTATGATCTTAGTAGTTTAGTCTATTCATGTCATTAGGGCCAGCCTGTGAGATTTCTAAGGCATCTCATTGGAGTGAATTCTAGAGTCCCTCTTTGGAACAATTTCTCAGTGCCATTCTCAGTCTCCTACTGTTGATGCTGTTGTGCAGGAGAGCGTATGATAACTGTACTGTCTCATGCAGAATATGGTATAGTAGATTTTTCATTTAATATGCTATATAAAAAGTTCCTTTTAAACATCCTGAAATCAGTTATATAACAGGAGACATATTTTGACAGCAGCAACAGGATAATTGTGATATCTCATTATATTTGAACAAATAGATAGGCAATGAAATTCACTTGACTGAAGTGTTGACCTTTTGACTTTACTAATCCACTTCAGCATTTGAAGCTCTTGAATGACCACTAAATATTATGGCTATGTGGTTGTTTTGCATGGAGTGGTTCATAGAAAAATGCAACATCTTGCGTGTCTTTTTGCTCTCAGACCCAGTTCCCGTGCTTGAGGCCACACACACCCTGGAGGAGAGGCTGCAGCAACTGCAGAGTTCGGCCCCAGACAGCGAGGCCCTGTTCAGGGAGATCAGCGGGCACTGGAAGAGACACCTGGAGTGCCTTGACAAGCCAGGTCAGACCAGAGCCACAGCCACCAGCCTGGTCTCATAGACTAGACGTAACATAGTAAATGTAAATCCGGGACCCTCAAATTAGTATGAAATGTCATGTTTGGTTACTTAAGCCAAAAACGAAAGTAGGGTGGTTAGTCGGGGTGGATGGGTGCGCGTATAAAGCGAACGTTGAGCAACCCAATGATTGCGAGTTCAAATCTCATTAGCAAATTAGCAACTTTTCAACTATACTGAAGAAATGTATAAATGCAACATGCAACAATTTCAACGATTTTACTGAGTTACAGTTTATATAAGGATATCATTCAATTGAAAAAAATGTATTAGGCCCTAATCTATGGATTTGACATGACTGGGCAGGGGCGCAGCCATGGGTGGGCTGCTCCCACCCACTTGGAAGCCAGGCCCACCCACTGGGGAGTTTTTGGGAGGCCCACCACTGGGAGTTTTTTTCCCACAAAAGGGCTTCATTACAGACATAAATACTCCTCAGTTTCATCAACTGTCCTGGTGGCTGGTCTCAGATGATTCCGCAGGTGAAGAAGCCAGATGTGGAGGTCCTGGGCTGGCGTGGTTACAATTCGTGGTCTGCGGTTGTGAGGCCGGTTGGACGTACTGACAAATTTGCTAAAATTACATTGGAGGCAGCTTATGGTAGAGAAATGAACCTTGCATTTTCTGGCAACTGCTCTGGTGGACATTCCTACAGTCAGCATACAAATTGCACCCTCCCAAAACTTGAGACATCTGTGGCATTGTGTTGTGTGACAACTGCACATTTTAGAGTGGCCTTTTATTTTCCCCAGCGCAAGGTGCACCTGTGTAATGATCATGCTGTTTAATCAGCTTCTTGATATGCCACACCTGTCAGGTGGAGAAATACTCACTAACAGGGATGTAAACAAAGTTGTGCACAACATTTGAGAGAAATAAACTTTTTGTGCGTATGGAAAATGTCTATGATATTTTATTTCAGCTCATGAAACATGTGACCAATACTTTGCATGTTGTGTTTATATTTTTGTTCAGTTAACTTACTACTTTTTAGCTACTTTGCAACTACTTAGCATGTTAGCTAACCCTTACCCTAACCCTTTACCCAAATTCGTAACATATCATATTTAATTAGTGATGGATATCCACAAATTAATACATACCATACGAAATGTAACATATCATACTAAATGGAGTGTCGCGGTTTACGTATAAAATAATAAGAAATGCTCTGAGACCAGGTTGCAGCCACAGCCCTGGCCACAGAATGGCCCAAGCCTAGCTCACTGCTGCTTGATTGTTCAAAATTAAAATGTCTGGGGGAAAAAATCAAAGAAAGTATTTTTGTTCTACAAACAATCCACTTTTAGCCACACACGGATGTCTCTGTTCCATGCAGTCTCTGTGGCCTCTCATCTCAGATGATCACAGCACTCATCTGTACTCCGCTCCCTATCCACAGGCGACACAGAGGAGGACCCAGCAGGAGCAGAGTCCGGACCTGGGGAGGCATCGAGCTGGACAGCCGGTGTGATGACTCCAAACAGCAAACAGGCCCTCAGAGCCACAGGCTCACCTCAGCAGAACCACCAGGGCCAGAACCAGACAGAAGGGTTAGAAACACAGACTTGGTCCTTGCCTCCCTCACAACCCTGTGAACATGATATGATGTGTACATGATAAAAGCAAAAAAGAGGACAGCCTCCAGCCCGTCAGGCATACTGCACAATGACAATAGACCTGGATGTAATCACATTTAAACCTTAATCTAATGAGTGGAAACAGAATGTAATACAGTATGTGTGTTGTATTCCTGAGAATATGTAAGCATGATCATCTTTGACATTGCGTCTCTCTTCACATAGGGAAGCTGAAGACACAGATGCCACTCTGGCCGACAGACTGGGTGAGGCCGAGGAGAGGATCAAAGTGCTGCATTCATGTGAGTGTTTTGTCCGGTGGTCCTTTCTGGACACAGTGAGGTGAAAGGTCATCATGACTAATTCTGTTCCTTTATCTCTCTAGCTCTGAGCACAGCCCAGACAGATCTACTGGACCTGCGGTGTAAATACGACCAGGAGAAGGCCAACAAGTAAGAGCCTGCTTGTATCTCCACTCTCCACTGTCTCTCAACTTCTCTGTTCACGTAACCCACTCAGCCTATGTCCATACTGTGGTCTCTGCTTGTTCTCTAACATGTTCCCTAATCCTCATTTACTCTACTCATGATCTCTCCATTTATACTACTGCAGGACCCTACTGCAGGACCCTACTGCAGCCCCTACTGCAGGACCCTACTGCAGGCCCCTACTGCATGTCCCTACTGCAGGCCCCTACTGCAGGTCCCTACTCAGGTCCCTACTGCAGGTCCCTACTCAGGGCCCTACTGCAGGTCCCTACTCAGGGCCCTACTGCAGGTCCCTACTTAGGGCCCTACTGCAAGTCCCTACTGCAGGTCCCTACTGTAGGTCCCTACTGCAGGTCCCTTCTGCATGTCCCTACTGCAGGCCCCTACTGCAGGTCCCTACTCAGGTCCCTACTGCAGGTCCCTACTCAGGTCCCTACTGCAGGTCCCTACTCAGGGCCCTACTGCAGGTCCCTACTTAGGGCCCTACTGCAAGTCCCTACTGCAGGTCCCTACTCAGGGCCCTACTGCAGGTCCCTTCTGTAGGTCCCTACTCAGGTCCCTACTGCAGGTCCCTACTGCAGGTCCCTACTCAGGTCCCTACTCAGGTCCCTACTGCAGGTCCCTACTCAGGTCCCTACTCAGGTCCCTACTTTTTCTTCTTCTCTCTCTCTCTCTCTCTCTCTCTCTCTCTCTCTCTCTCTCTCTCTCGGAGGACCTGAGCATTAGGACCATTCCTCAAGGCCTACCTGGCCTGATGACTCCTTGATGTCCCGAGTCCACCTGGCCGTGCTGCTTCTCCAGTTTCAACTGTTCTGCCTGTTTCATGAACATTTTAAAATCTTGTCCATGTTCTGTTATAATCTGCACCCGGCACAGCCAGAAGAGGACTGGCCACCCCTCACAGCCTGGTTCCTCTCTAGGTTTCTTCCTAGGTTTTGGCCTTTCTAGGGAGTTTTTCCTAGCCACCGTGCTTTTACACCTGCATTGCTTGCTGTTTGGGGTTTTAGGCTGGGTTTCTGTACAGCACTCTGTGACATCAGCTGATGTAAGGGGGGCTTTATAAATACATTTGATTTGATTTGATTTGATACTGCAGGTCCCTACTGCAGGTCTCTACTTCAGGTCCCTACTCAGGTTTCTACTGCATGTCCCTACTGCAGGTCCCTACTGCAGGTCCCTACTGCAGGTCCCTACTCAGCTCCCTACTCAGGTCCCTACTGCAGGTCCCTACTGCAGGTCCCTACTGCAGGTCCCTACTCGGGACCCTACTGCAGGTCCCTACTGCAGGTCCCTACTCAGTTCCCTACTGCAGGTCCCTACTGCAGGTCCCTACTCAGGTCCCTACTGCAGGTCCCTACTGCAGGTCCCTACTGCAGGTCCCTACTGCAGGTCCCTACTGCAGGTCCCTACTCAGTTCCCTACTGCAGGTCCCTATTGCAGGTCCCTACTCAGGTCCCTACTCAGGTCCCTACTCAGCCCACCTATGCATACACCACTATGCTCAGCCTTCTCTCTTTAGCCTTGCTTGCTCTACCCTAATTCACACATGGTCACTCTCCACTGTAATGTACCCATGTCCAGTCTGAACCTTCAGAATGCCATTGTAAAAACAGACCTGGGCTGCAACTGAAATTACACCCTATTCCCTATATAGTTCACTACTTTTGACCAGAGCCCTATGCATGTAGTGCACTATATAGGGAATAGGGTGCCATTTCGGATGTTACCGTGGTGTGACTCACTGACTAATGCAGGTGGATGGATGGGCGAGCTCTGTGTTGGCCTCCTGTCTGACAGCCAGGCCTCAAGAAGAATGGCTTCATTTAAAGATTGCTTCAGAAAACAATCTACCTTGTCCAGGATCTGTGAGCGCAATGTGTCCAGCTCAATGGTTGAAATGAATGTGAAGTTGTATGAAGGATGTCGATAGACATTCAAAGTAAACACTCCTTTGTTTGGGTTGTGCTGCGGACGGAGCACAGTGAGCCGGCGCTAATGAATTTTCTCCCAGGCTTAATCCATGGTGCAATTGAACTGGAGTTTCCAGACCCACCGCCATCCATTCTGATGGATTTGAAGCATTTTCCGTTCGACTCCCCTTTCATGTTCAGCAGCTGTTCACAGTGACGGCTCGTTAGCTCTCTGTGAGGGGAGAGAGGAAGGATGGTTGTGCATTGGTGTTAGGGCCACTGGGCCAGTGCTTCGTTTGTGAATGGCCTGGCTTGTAGTTAGTGAATAGGTGATGAGGAATACATCCTATACTGGTTGTCTTATGAGTGGGTGTTGTCCTCAGCTGCCTGTGATAGGCTAATAGAACACTAACACTAACCCCCCATAATCACCACTACCTCTCAGGACTCATCTCCGTGGCTCTGTGTCGCTAACTTGACCTCGTATTACTCTGACTGACTTTTTCCTTGATGTTAGTAATAAATGGGATTTGGCTGTTTTGAGTATCTGAACAGGTAATCAATACAAAACATTTTTCCATACTGCTCAAGTTCATTAAATCTGGATATGACACCTGTTACTTTTTTCTGTCAGTGTGGTTCCATCCATCCTAGGCTTATTGATGTGGCCTGGACTCTGCCCAGAGCCCTGCTGGATTGTACTGCACACCACACCACTACTAATTAATATAGAGAACTATTGATTTATTTGAATTTTTAATGGGTCTGGCTTTACTATTGTCCCCCCCCCCCCCTAAAAACGTTGGGAAGCAATGCTCTGTGACTGTTCAGAATGGGTTATAAGTCATGCAGTTAAGTTGTTTGTGTCATTAATCTTCCTCAAACAAGCCCATAATAACCAGCAGTGAGATGAAGGGCACTGTGGGGGCAGACGTAGGTGAGGAAAAACATGGCTTGTTTGAAAATAGTTTGTTTGATAGTGAACAATATTGCTGATTTGCTCTCAAAACACATTTAGTGAAACGGAAAGGCGTTTCTTTGTCCTGAAAACTTCAGAAATGTTTGCATATTTTAATCAATTTCACAGTCCTTGTTAATTCATCTTTCTCCACATTTTGAAAATCAACTCCCATGTGTCTAAAAATAAACTTTTGAACTTCAAACAAACCTCATGAATAATCTGTCTATTTATATTGGACTTCTCTGATTGTTAGATGTATGGAGGCATGTAGGAATGAAATCTCCAAAGAAAAGTATTGTATTGATCAGACATGCAGTCCGTTTCTGTCTGGTTTTGGTTGTACTGTAGTGAGCTATGTGAGGAATGATGCTTTGTTTATGTTGTGTGTGATTTAGTGTGAATTGTTTCAGAAAAGTGTGTAAGGGTTTGATAACGAGTTGATGATTAAGTGATTATGCCCTCGAAGCCGGTGTTTGGAGGATATATTGGCACAGGTGTTGTTAGGCCCTAGACAGTGGATTGCGCAGTGAGATGGAACATTAAATAGGCATTTCAACATCATAGGCTTAGTTGGTGGTAATTTGTGGACTAGACACTGTTTGGAACACGATTTTAACCAATCAGCATCCAGGATTAGACCCACCCATTGTATAATTAAGTGATAATGCCCTCGAAGTCGGTGTTTGGAGGACATATTGGCACAGGTGTTGTTAGGCCCGAGACGAAGTCGAGGTCTGGCAAACTGTGTCAATATATCCTCCGAACTCTGGCTTCGAGGGCATTATCACATTTGTACAATATCACTTTTTGTACGAACCTAGCCATCTACATAGGTAACACAATCCCTTCAAATGCTGGAAAGACAGCAAACTAGCTGTTTTTGTATTGTCATGTCTTTGTATATATCCATTAAACAAAGCTGCCTGCCTGTCTGTCTGCCTGCCTGTCTGTCTGTCTGTCTGTCTGTCTCATCCCGACTCCTGACACATTCATTCATATGGGACAGCTGGAGATCAAATTTGAATATTGAAACAATGTTGTGAAATAGACACCGGCTGGAACGTGGTTTTAACCAATCAGCATTCAGGATTAGACCCACCCGTTGTATAATTAAGCAATAAGGCACGAGGAGGTGTGGTGCAGTATATGGCCAATATACCACGGCTAAGGGCTGTTCTTAGCACGACACAAAGCGGAGTGCCTGGATACAGCCCTTAGCCGTGGTATATTGGCCATATACCACAAACCTCCAAGGTGCCTTATTGCTATTATAAACTGGTTACCAACGTAATTAGCTGTAAAAATATTTTTTTTGTCATACCCGTGGTATAGGGTCTGATATACCACGACTGTCAGCCAATCAGCATTCAGAGCTCGAACCACCCAGTTTATAATGTGTTATAGACTCATGTTATATGTAGGTGTGAGTATTGTGCTGTATGGTGTTGCCCTACATTGAGGTCAGACGTCAAGGAGGGTGTATAAATCATGCTAGACTATGCGATTGCCCCCTCAGTAACCCACTGGCTGGTTCTGTTTATGTTCCAGGGCGGAGGAGGTCGGTGTGATCATGATGAACCTTGAGAAGGCAAACCAGGTGAGTGAAAAATGCCGTCCTGTTGGCAGCCCTCTGAATAAGATGCTTCTTCGTTAAGATAATCACTCCTGTAATCAAGCCTCCTGTTTAATTAGACACCCTGCGACCTGCAGCCCCCTTGCCTCTCCCTCCCCTGCCTCCCCCTCCCTGAGCCCCAGTGATTAGAGGCGGTAAACCCTGGCCCCCGTCTGTGGGTGCTCCACGGCACCACTGCAACACTCAGTAGAGGACAGGAGAGACTGCCAAGCGCGATTGAGTGCCGTGCGCTGGGGCTCGTACCTACCTCATTGCGTTAATTGCTTCCTTTCCTTCCTAGTGATTTCTCTTCTCTCTCTGTTTTCTCTTTCCTTCTCTCTCTCTCTCTCTCTCTCTCTCTCTCTCTCTCGCTCTCTCTCTGTCATTCTCTCTCTTGCACCATCTCTTTCTCCTTCTCTCTCTCTTTCTCTCCGCCAGCAGCTCTTAGTTAAATTTTCTCAAAATGAATCATTAATTAGCAGCCCGAGTGTGACGGAGCAGGTAAACAGTCTGGGAAGAAAGTACACTGACTAAACAGTCCTCTCAGGAATATCGAGTGGCAGTTGCACTCTGGTGGTCCTCCTCTATTTATTTAGTTTCTGAGGGTCTGTCCTTAGATTGATCTGTCTGTGCTCTTCAGGACTAGTTCATCTATATCTCTGCTGAGTGACTGACAGGTTGGTTGTGTCAGTGTTCTGTTGTGTGAGTTGTAATGCTGTGATGTTTGGTTGTAGAAAGCAGAGATGGCCCAGAGGGAGGTGGAGAGGCTAAAGGAACAGCTGGCCAGTCCCCGGAGCTCCACCCCAGGGAGCTGCCATCCACCAGAGGGCACTAGTGGGGTGAGACAAGACCACATCCTCTTCTGTTCAGATCAATGTGTTCCTCGATCCCCCCCTTTCAAATTCATTGAAGATTCACATCATGGATCTTTTAAGTGTTGGAATTCTGACCGGTATCATTTTGGGAATTCTCACCTTCCATTTATTTACCCTTCAATGTCTTTGACTCTATTTGACTCTGTTTCCTCTCACACCCTGTCTTTATTTCTTCCACTTAGGAAAGGGGTGATGTGTTGCCATCCAAGCTGGAGGCTAAGCTGATGGCTAAAGACCGAGAGATCCTCAGGCTACTGGAGAACGTACAGAGACTACAATTCGCACTACAGGAAGTCCAAAACATCTCAGCCAATCAGATCATAGAGCTGGAAAGCCAGCTGGCCTATAAGACAGAAGCTATTGAGGTAAGTCCTACTGCACACACTCAAATGGCAAGAGGTATGGGCCCACCTTCTTGTCGGTGGAGTTTGCTGATATATGCTTCCTCTCTTTGACTGTTTCAGAGATTAGAAGCTAAACTGCAATCCCAGTTGGACTATGAAGAGATTAAAACAGAACTCCGGTGAGGCAAACACCCATGGTGCTTGAGAAGAGACTACTAATCGTATACAATATCTTATATATAGAAACACAATATAACATTCTTACTGTTGTTTTTTCGTCTTGTAGTATCCTGAAGGTAATGAAGCTGGCCTCAACGAATGGTAGCTCGTCCCAGGTGAGATATATATTGAAGGTAGGCTTTGTATTGCCTTGTTGTTTATAGCCCAGCATTAAACAAAGTAGTTTGCTTCTTAGCGAAACAGACCTTTGGTTTCCTCTTAACGTTCCACTGCAGTCAGGGAAGAAAAAGTATAGCAGGGCCACATGCCTCAGTGAGCGTCATCCATTGTAAGGATATCTACAGCTACTATAATTGATTGATCGAAATTGAACTGCCTGTGTGTGTGTGTGTGTGGGTGGGTGTGTGTGTGTCTGTGTCTGTGTGTGTCACCAGGACACTGCAGAGGCTTTTTTGCGGGACAAAGAGGCCTTTCTTCCCTCTCACAAGTACCTGATGGATAAGGCCAGAATCTTACACAACAATGGTGAGGCAGCAGTATCTATGCCTATGACATCTAATTTTAGTTCTTGAAAGCTGTTTGTAGTGTAGTGTGTTCTATGCAGCTGTAAACCCCAGTGGCTGTGAAAGTGCTGCTAATCTGAGTGTGACTCTGTGTCTGCAGATGAGGACCGATCGGAGGAGTCAGGCAGGGAGTGGGGCAGGCCCTCAGGGTCCTTCTCCTCAGTCTCCCAGGTGGATGAGCGTACCTCTGCAAGCCCTGGTCCCCCCGCAATGGACGTCATCTCCTCTAGCCACGACCTCCCCCGCCCCTTCTCTGTGTCCCCCTGCTCAAGGGACAGGCTGTCTGCGGACCACGTCGTCCACAAGCAGCTCCTCTCCTCCCCACTCTTCAAGAAGGAATCCGGCAGCCCCCTCATGGCCTTCCCCACCGCCCTGTATGCAGCCAAAGCCACCCTAATGTCAGCCAATCAGGGACCTGCAGGGGCCGGCGGCATCGAGGCCGGCCTGCCCAGTGACCAATCGGAGAGCGGGGGCTCCACTGCGGGTGATGACGACCAGTTGGAGACAGCAGAGATTGCCTTCCAGGTCAAAGAGCAGCTGCTGAAGCACAACATTGGCCAGCGTGTGTTTGGTCACTATGTGCTGGGCCTATCACAGGGCTCGGTCAGTGAGATCCTGGCCCGACCCAAGCCCTGGAGGAAGCTAACAGTGAAAGGCAAAGAGCCCTTCATCAAGATGAAACAGTTCCTGTCTGACGATCAGAACATCCTGGCCCTCAGGACCATCCAGGTGCGACAGAGAGGTGAGTGGACTGGACAGTTGTCACTCCCGCAGCATACTGCTGGCTTGCCTCTGAAGCTCAGCAGGGTCGGTCCTGGGCGGTCCCTGGATGGGAGACCAGATGCTGCTGGAAGTGGTGTTGGAGGACCAGTAGGGGGCAGTCTTTCCTCTGGTCTAAGGTGATCCCAATGCCCCAGGGCAGTGAAGGGGACATTGCCTTGCGTAGGGTGCCGTCTTTCGGATGGGATGTTAAACGGGTGTCCTGACTCTCTGTGGTCATTAAAAATCCGATGCCACTCATCTAAAGAGTAGGGGTGTTAACCCCTCATGGCTAAATTCCCAACCTGGCCCCATTCAATCATGGCCACCTAATCATCCCTCTAATTCCTAATTGGCATATATCACCTCTCCACCTGATAGCATTATGGCACAAAAATGGTTGCCATGCATCACCCAAGTGGATGCTACACATTAGTGGTGGATGAGGTGAGTTTCCCCCTACTGTGTAAAGTGCTTTGAGTAAAATGAAATAATATCAGGCATTCATTTAATGTGCTAAAGCAGAAGGGTGTGTATTGCGGTAGCAGTATTTTTATTTGAGGAATTTATTAGTGCTGTGGGAAAGAGCAGAGTTGGCCACTCTGTCTCTCTGATGAGTTTCGAAAGGTTGGTGGTTTAGTTTCTGGACTCTGCATTTAAACCGTTTAATCTCCCTGGCCTGCACTTTTAACTTCTTAATTTGCATTTTACATTTTAGTAATTTAGCAGAGACTCTTATCCAGAGCGACTTTAGTGCATTCATCTTCAGATAGCTAGGTGGGACAACCACATATCACAGTCATAGTAAGTACATTTTTCCACTAAAGTAGAGAGCTAGTCAGGCAAAAAAAAGTTAAGTGCGAGTGTTAGTTATCTGGGTGGGGGGGGTGCTGTGGGATTATTTAAGATACTCTGCTGTCCTAGCTTCAGGGGGAGGCTGGTTCTACCATTGGGGTGCCAGGACAGAGAAGAGCTTGGACTGGACTAGGCGGAAGCTTCCCTCCCCTAGGTATGCGAGGGCCAAGAGAACAGAGGTGGCTTCCTCTCCCATGTTTCTTGTGTTACTTTTAAACTTTGTTTTCTTCCCAGATTTCAGAGCTTTTGAAAGTTGAGCTTGCCGTATACCGCAACCTCAGACGCCAACATCTCAAAGGCAGCCATTGATCTTCCAGTCGAAAGCAAAGCCTTGGAACTGCTCTCTGATCAGCCATCCCACTCACTCGCTCTCTCTCCCCCCTCCTTTTCTCTCACTCTCTGTTACCCTCTCTGTGGTAGGGAGCATCACTCCTCGCATCCGAACTCCTGAAACTGGGTCAGACGACGCCATCAAAAATATCTTGGAGCAGGCCAAGAAGGAGATCCAGTCCCAGAGAGGAGGTGGGTCTGGAACAGGTTATGCATCTACTCTTTATTCAACTGTGCTAGGTCAGGTGACATTTTAGATTATAATTATTTTGGTTTGTACGTTTTTGAAGTTGGTGTGGAGTGTGTATTCGTAGAGTTCTCTGTAACGGTGTGTGTGCATTTGTGTGTGCGTGCACCATCTGCAGGTGACATTAAATCGTCCCTGGGCAGCCCCTCCGGCTTGAGCAGTAACGGGGCGGGCGGCAACTCAGACGATACCATCAAGAACATCCTGGAGCAGGCCAGAAGGGAGATGCAGGCACAGCAGCAGGCCCTGATGGAGATGGATGTCTGTGGCAGGGCCTCGGCCACCAGCGCTGGGTCCCAGGTGGAGCGCCTGGGGCTCCCTGAGCCTTCCAAGGTCCTGCCTTTACCCACCTTCATCAAACAGGAGGAGGGGGGCACGGTGACCGTGTGCATGGCCAACCCCATCAGTAGCCCCCAGACCCCCCTCAGTGTCCTCTCCCCCGCCGCCTTTGTTCAGAACATCATCCGTAAAGTCAAGTCGGAGATCGGTGAGGCGGGGACTTACTTCGACCAGCACTGGTCCGTGGAGCGGGGGCCCGTAGGCATGGTGGGCGGCATAGGGGGCGGCAGCTCTCGGCCCTTCACCTCAGTGTCTCCCTCCCTGTCCTCCTCCTCGTCCTCGGGCCCCTCGGCCCTGCCCCGGCCCTGGCCCCGGCTGGAGAACGGAGAGTGTCTGCCCAACAGTGAGGAGGCGTCTGCAGCCGAGGAGGACACTGGCTCGGGGATGGTACGGTCTGTGGAGGTAAAAGTGGAGTCAGACGTGTCAGTGAGTGGAGAGTCACCCGGCCCTGGCCGTGGCCTTTCCTATTACCCATCATACCTCCCCCGCACCCTGAAGCCCACCGTGCCGCCGCTGACGCCAGAGCAGTATGAGATGTACATGTACCGTGAGGTGGACACCATCGAACTCACCCGGCAGGTCAAGGAGAAGCTGGCCAAGAACGGCATCTGTCAGAGGATCTTTGGTGAAAAGGTGTGTGTTCACTTCCCTCCATGCTTCCTCTAAAAAGTCTGACATATTTTGGATAACTTAATGTGTCTCAATAAGTAATTTGTGAGGCCTCTTTCTAAGCCAAAGGTGATTAAGATGTATCATGTGAATATGAAACATTAAGATGTATCATGTGAATATGATTTTGAGCATGTGGAAGAAAAGCTTGTTCTTCAATTCTTATAGATTGTGTGCTTCTGCCCTCTAGTGGTTGTAGATATGCACTTAAAATGGGCCCTTAGTGAAGCTGATGTGCCAGTCAGCATTTTGTCATGTCTCGAACAGATACCAAAGAGGTACTGAAATTGTTAATTCCTAAATTGTTGCATTTGCTCAGTAGGAATAACTTGATGTTTATCCTGTGTATCCTCTCCCCAGGTGCTTGGTCTGTCTCAGGGCAGTGTGAGTGACATGCTGTCTCGGCCCAAACCCTGGAGCAAGCTGACCCAGAAAGGCAGGGAACCCTTCATCCGCATGCAGCTGTGGCTGCTGGACCAGCTGGGCCAAGCACTCACCCAGCTTCCCAGCCAAAGCCTCTCTCAAGGTGGGCCACTACACATCACACACTGCAGCTTGGGCCTATTTATTTTATACAAGTAATACTTTGTATACATGTAAGTTATGGTCAATAAGAATACAAGTGTCTTTCCTAGCTAATCAGCCTAATAAAGAAGGTATCTTTGCTTCTATATCTGTTGCTCTGACTGAGGATTTCACCCTCTGATGTTTCGTGACTACTGCCCATAGATAAAAGCCCAGTGACGGCCCAGTCATCGCCCTCCCCGCCCCCCAGCCCAGAGGAGTGCCACCCCAGCCCATTGGTGGAGCCCGTCAGCCTTACCCTGGAGAGCAGCAAGGAGAACCAGCAGCCTGATGGCCTGGGCCTGATGCCCCCCCACCCAGAAGGAGGGAAATCCACCCCCAGCCTGCTGTCCCTCCACCAGCCCCACACCCCCCTGGGCATCCAGGAGCTGGTGGCAATGTCCCCAGAGCTGGACACATACGCCATCACCAAGAAGGTCAAGGAGGTGCTAACAGACAACAACCTAGGTGAGTTTAAGTTGTTGTCTCTGGATATGGGTTTCAGGAATGAGTGTGGGATTTATGTTGTGGTGAGTTAATGTTATGTGTTGTGGTTTTCTCCGACCACCTGATTAGCAAAAACCCTGTGCCTTAGTTCTGTCAGGTGTCCGCTAGGCCAGCGGACCTACTTTATGTGTGCTCTGGTTGGAATACAGTATGTCTGTCAATGTGTGTGTTGATCGGTGAAACTGGAGGGCGCGCAATTCAAATAAATAATCAGAAATATTAGGGATTTTAAACATTTAGGTAAATATAAGTGTCTTATATCGGCTGAAAGCTTAAACTTTTGTTAATCAAAGTCAAAGTCACCATTATTAGTCAGTTGTACAACCGAATGCCTTCAACCGAAATGTGTCTTCCGCATTTAACCCAACCCCTCTGAATCAGAGAGGTGCGGGGGGCTGCCTTTAATCGACATCCACGTCTTCGGCGCCCGGGGAACAGTGGGTTAACTGCCTTGTTCAGGGGCAGAACGACAGATTTTTACCTTGTCAGCTCGGGGATTTGAACTTGCAGCCCTCCGGTTACAAGTCCAACGCTCTAACCACTAGGCTACCTGCCGCCCCCTAATCTAACTGCACTGTCTGATTTACAGTAGCTATTACAGCGAAAACTTGCCATGCGATTGTTTGAGGACGGCGCCCCACATCAAAATATTTTTCCACCGGTACAGGTTTCATACATTCACATATAACGATTAAATATTCACTTACTTTTTGAAAATCTTCCTCTGATTTGTCATCCAAAGGGTCCCAGCTATAACATGTAGTGTCATTTTGTTAGGCAAAATCCTTCTTTATATTCCAAAAAGTCTGTTTTGTTTGGCGCCATTGATTTGAGTAATCCACTCGTTCAACTTGCAGAGAAAGGAACCCAAAAATCTACCCCTAAACTTTGTTTCAACAAGTCAAAATATGTTTCTATTTACTCCTCAGATACCCTAAAATGTAATCAAACTATAATATTTTTTTTCCGAAAGAAGTATGTTCAATAGGAAACTAGCAGGTGCGTAATTTCTTCATGGTGCACGCAAACACAAATTTCCAAGACTGTGTCCTTTTACTAAAACTGTTATTTCTTATTCGTTTTTGAAGTTACAAGCCTGAAACCTTGAACATAGACTGTGGAAGCCATAGGAATTGCTCATTTTCAATATGACCTTTCTCTTGCATTTCTAAGAGGATGGTCTCTCAAAACAAAAATCTGGTTGTTTTTTCTTTGGATTTTCTCCTACCATATCTATTGTGTTATATTCTCCTACATTATTTAAACATTTCTACAAACGTCAAAGTGTTTTCTTTCCAATGGTACCAATTATATGTATATCCTGGCTTCAGGGCCTGAGTTACAGGCAGTTTACTTTGGGCACGTCATTCAGACAGGAAGTGGAGAAAAAAAGGGGCCTAGCCCTAAGAAGTTAAACCTTTGTTTGTGTGATCTAGGCCAGCGGCTGTTTGGGGAGAGTATACTGGGCCTCACCCAGGGCTCGGTGTCAGACCTGCTCTCCAGGCCCAAGCCCTGGCACAAACTCAGCCTCAAAGGCAGGGAGCCTTTCGTCCGCATGCAACTGTGGCTCAACGACCCGCACAACGTGGACAAGCTGAGGGACATGAAGAAGATGGAGAAGAAAGGTTGGTCTTTTTACAGAAGGTTATCTGCAAATGATGTTCTGTTATCAGGGTTTGCATGTTAGTAGTATGTGTATTTGCATTTACCTACTCGTACAGTAGAGCACTGTGTGGATGTACCAATAAATGTACAGTGCATTCAGAAAGTATTCAGACCCCTTCCCTTTTTCCACATTTTGTTACGTTACAGCCTTGTTTTAAAATGGATGACATCATTTTTTCCCCTCATCAATCTACACACAATACCCCATAATGACAAAGCGAAAACAGTTTTTTTTACATTTTTGCAAATGTATAAAAATAAAAACAGAAATCTTATTTACATAAGTATTCAGACCCTTTTCTATGAGACTTGAAATTGAGCTCCGGTGCATCCTGTTTCCATTGATCATCCTTGAGATGTTTCTACAACTTGATTAGAGTCCACCTGTGGTAAATTCAATTGATTGGACATGATTTGGAGAGGCACACACCTGTCTATATAAGGTCCCACAGTTGACAGTGCATGTCAGAGCAAAAATCAAGCCATGAGATCAAAGGAATTGTCCGTAGAGTACCGAGGCAGAATTGTGTCACGGCACAGATCTGGGGAAGGGTACCAAAACATTTCTGCAGCGTTGAAGGTCCCCAAGAAAACAGTGGCGGGCCTCCATTATTTTTAAATGGAAGAAGTTTGGAAATACCAAGACTCTTCCTAGAGCTGGCCGCCCGGCCAAACTGAGCAATCGGGGGGAGAAGGGCCTTGCTCAGGGAGATGACCAAGAACCCGAGGGTCACTCTGACAGAGGTCCAGAGTTCCTCTGTGGCGATGGGAGAACATTCCAGAAGGACAATCATCTCTGCAGCACTCCTCCTTTTAGGCCTTTATGGTAGAGTGGCCAAACCAAAGCCACTCCTCAGTAAAAAGCACATGACAGCCCGCTTGGAGTTTGCCAAAAGGCACCTAAAGGACTCTCAGACCATGAGAAACAAGATTCTCTGGTCTGATGAAACCAACATTGAACTCTTTGGCCTGAATGCCAAGCGTCACGTCTGGCAGAAACCTGGCACCATCCCTACAGTGAAGCATGGTGGTGGCAGCATCATGCTGTCGGGATGTTTTTCAGAGGCAGGGACTGGTAGACTAGTCAGGATTGAGGAAAAGATGAACGGAGCAAAGTACAGAGAGATCCTTGATGAAAACCTGCTTCAGAGTGCTCAGGACCTCAGACTGGGGCCAAAGTTAAACTTCCAACAGGACAACGACCCTAAGCACACTGCCAAGACAACGCAGGAGTGGCTTTGGGACAAGTCTCTGAATGTCCTTGAGTGGCCCAGCCAGAGCCCGGACTTGAACCCGATCGAACATCTCTGGAGAGACCTGAAAATAGCTGTGCAGCGACGTTCCCCATCCAACCGGACAGAGCTTGAGTGGATCTGCAGAGAAGAATGGGGGAAATCCCCAAATACAGGTGTGCTTCAACAAAGTACTCAGTAAAGGGTCTGAATACTTATGTAAATGTGATATTTCCATTATTATTTTTTTTTATATATTTGCCCAAATTTCTAAAAACCTGTTTTTGCTTTGTCATTATGGGGTGTGTAGATCATTATGGGTGTGTAGATTGATGAGGGGAAAAAAACGATTTAATCAATTTCAGAATAAGACTGTAACCTAACAAAATATGGAAAAAGTCAAGGGGTCTGAATACTTTCCGAATGCACAGTATATACAGCAGCTATACTGTGTGATGGATTGATTAGTGTTATTCCATGCTTTGTCATTTAATTCTAAACATCTCTCTCTCGTTCTCTCTGTGTTGTCCTCTCAGCCTACCTGAAGAGGCGGTATGGGCTGCTGAGTACCGGCTCAGACAGTGACTCTCCCAGTGCCCGCTCTGAGTGTGTTAGCCCAGCTCTGGCCTCAATAGACCTGTGTCCCTACAGTCAGGTGAAGAAGCCCAGGGTGGTGCTGGGGGCTGAGGAGAAGGAGGCTCTGAGGAAGGCCTACCTTCTGGAGCCATACCCCTCCCAGCACACCATTGAGATGCTGGCCTGCCAGCTCAACCTCAAAACCAATACCGTCATCAACTGGTTCCACAACTACAGGTCAGACATGGCATCAGATCCCTACCACTAGCGGGACTAAAATAATGGCATTGAATAAATACAGTACACGACTCCTTCAAACTGTTAGTTTGATTGTTGTGTTTTTCTAAGCAGGTCCAGGATGCGACGGGAGGTCCTCATGGAGGGTCTCCAGGACAACGACACGGACACAGAACACCACAGCTACTCTCCCTCGGTCACACAGAGCCCCATCTCAGACGGGGATGAGAGGAGGCTGCTGCACCCCGCTGGACGCACCCCCCACCCCATCCGTCCCCTCAGCGCCAACACACCACTGCCTCATGTCAAACAGGAGGCCAGTGAGCGGGAGGATGAGGGAGAGGAGGAGGAGAGGAACGGCTACATCAAACAGCCTAAGATCCAGTGTTTCTCTATGGGTGTCCAGTTCCCTCAGTTGAAAATGGAGCATGAGGACCTGATGGGTGGCTGCCGAGAGCTCCACCTGGCTCCACACTATCCTCAGAGCCTGAGGCAGGAAGAGGGTATGAGCAGCCAGGCTCAGGGGCTCTTCCAGGGGGTGCTCTCCCTAGATGGCCCCCAGAGAACCAGCCAGTCCAGGCACGAGGTTGACGACTCCAGCAAGTCTCCTGTGGACCCGGTCAGCTTCAAGGCCTCGTCTGAGCCCTGCCGCAGCAGCCTGGAGGTCTCCCTCAACTCCCCCTCCGCTGCCTCCTCGCCCGGCCTCATGATGTCCGTCTCCCCTGTCTCATCTTCCTCTGCACCCATCTCCCCATCCCTGCCCAACCCACCCACCACAAGCACCAACCACAGCCTGGACCCTAACCCCATGCCTCCCATCCAGAGCCCCAAGCCCAACAGGAGCGTTCAAAGACGCACCGAGAAAATTGCCAACCTCAACAACATCATCCACAGGCTGGAGAGAGCAGCTAACCGGGAGGAGACCCTGGAGTGGGAGTTTTAGGCCCCTCCCGTCCTCCACATTTCCTCAGTCCTGCTGACTCACACCAGACATGGGAGACTCTCAAAGAGAAGCTTCAGGAACACATGGAGTGGAGCCTGGCTCCTGATGGCCTGTCCTCCCTGTCTGATCATACTGAATAAATACCCTGTAGGATACCAGGGGAAACCAGAGCTAAACTTACAGACAAATTCCCTTAGAGGACTTTTAGAAAATAAAAAATATTTATAAATGTGTTTTAGTTTTTTTGATAATGGATACTACTTTGAAATATATGTAACGGCACTAGCTGTTGTTTTACTTAATGGACTCTGACGTGAAGACTTTTGCAGCTATGGTGTCATGAAATGTACACTGAAGTTGTGTAGATTGCCACTGGGTGAGATTAAAAAAGACCCCTGTCTTAAGCCATCAAAAGCACTATAATTATATAAAAAGAGACACTGACCAAATTTGCTAATTTTTGAATAGCAATTTTTCAGATTTTGTCTGTAAAACGGGACAGTTTAAGTCAAGTAACGTGAAATTGTACTACTGACTAAGGGATAGTCCTTTAAGACTCTAAATATTCAACATCTCCTATGTACTTAGATTCTTGGTGATATGTTTTGAAACATTTGTAACACAAACGTATAAAGTGTGGTTGTACATGTTGTAGAATTGTCTGCAATAGCCTTCTGAACCAGATGTATCATGGTATTCCACTGACCCTGTTATCCTCTATAGTTAGTCACCTGTGATATACTGGAGCAAAAATTTGTGAAAAGAAATCTGTGAAAAATAAGAAAAAAAGGAAATGTAAAATCTAATGAGTAGAATCTTTTTTTTTGTTTGTTATATAATCCTGGAGGTTTACAGTTTTGAACCCTTGTGCACTTGTCAGTAAGTGAAACTCACTACACATGAGCACAGTTTACATGCTTTATTTCAGACTTACCTCTATGATCCTTTAACCCACTGGGCACAGACGTCAATTCTGCGTCTATTCCATGTTGATTCAATGTAATTTAGTGGAAATGACATGGAAACAACGTTGATTGTGCCCAGTGGGAAATCGCTGATTCTCAGACTGTAATGGGCCAAGTCACACCTGGTTACCTCAGATTATGTTGATGCACATCATGACATCATTCCCTGATTGCGTTGTCATTCACACTCATGACCTCCCACCGTTTGAATAAATGGATTAAGATATGTTTGAATTATGTCTCAGACAGCAATGGAACCTGAGAATCTACTAGTGAGGAGTCACAGGCAAATACTGACATTATTTAAGACCACATTGAGAACCCCTGCTCTTGGATAACAAAATACTTCATCCTCTTTTTCTCTCTTTATCCATCGTCCTTCTGTCCTCTCACGGGCTCTCATGCTGTTCCTCCTGCAGTCGTGTTTATTGTACCCTTCCAGAGAGGTAGCGCATTACTCCTTCAGTTGAAATACACTACATCACCAAAAGTATGTGGACACCTGCTCATCGAACATCTCTTTCCAAAGTCATGGGCATTTATATGGAGTTGGACCCTGCCTTTGCTGCTATAACAGCCTCCACTCTTCTGGGAAGACTTTCCACTAGATGTTGGAACATTGCTGCGGGGGCTTCCATTCAGCCACAAAAGCATTAGTGAGGTCGGGCACTGATGTTGGGCGATTAGGCCTGGCTCGCAGTCGGCGTTCCAATTTATCCCAAAGGTGTTTGATGAGATGGAGGTCAGAGCTCTGTGCAGGCCAGTCAAGTTCTTCCACACCGATCTCGACAAACCATTTCTATATAGATCTTGCTTTATGCACAGGGGCATTGTCATGCTGAAACAGGAAAGGGCCTTCCCCAAACTGTTGCCACAAAGTTGGAAGCACACAATTGCCTAGAATGTCATTGTATGCTGTAGCGTTAAGATTTCTGGACCTAGCCAGAACCATGAAAATCAGCCCCAGACCGTTATTCCTCCTCCACCAAACTTTACAGTTGTCACTATGCATTCAGGTATGTAGCATTCTCCCGGCATCCGCCAAACCTAGATTCGTCCGTCGGACTGCCAGATGGTGAATTGTGGTTCATCACTCCAGATAACGTGTTTCCACTGCTCCAGAGTCCAATGATGGCGAGCTTTTCAACTCTCCAGCCAACGCTTGGCATTGCGAATGGTGATCTTAGGCTTGTGTGCGGCTGCTTGGCCATGGAAACCCATTACATGAAGCTCCCAACGAACAGTTATTGTGCTGATATTGCTTCCAGAGGCAGTTTGGAACTCGGAAGTGAGTGTTGCAACCGAAGACAGACAATTCTTACGCGCTTCAGCACTCGCCAGTCCCATTCTGTGAGCTTGTGTGGCCTACCACTTCGCGTCTGAGCCGTTGTTGCTCCTAGATGTTTCCACTTCACAATAACAGCACTTACAGTTGACCGAGGAAGCTCTAGTAGGGCAGAAATTTGACGAACTGCCTTGTTGGAAAGGTGGTATCCTATAACAGGTCCACATTGAAAGTCACTAAGCTCTTCAGTAAAGCCATTCAACTGCCAATGTTTGTCTATGGAGATTGCATGGCTGTGTGCTCAATGTTATACACCTGTCAGCAACGGGTGTGGCTGAAATAGCCGAATCCATTAATTTGAAAGGGTATCCACATACTTTTGTATATATACTGTGGTGTATCTGTGCACTTGTGAGTGCAAGGGAAATTGACTGTTAGATAAATTAGTGCCCGAGAATGTAATGTTTACTATAGCTCTGGTTTAGGCTTACTGTGTGCAACACCTAGCGTTTAGTTCAGTGGGCTAACACAGTCTTGAGTCATTCAAACATCTCTGGTTTGATTCCTTGATGATAACATACCGTAGAAAGAAACAATGCGCTATAGTGCACCCACAATTTTCTCTCTTGTTCGCCTCTATCTGACTGGAATAAGAATCTGAAAGCATGGATACGAGTCCTGATGGAAAGAACATGATACAATATGACCTCATCAAAATTCTACTACATTGAATTCGGTTTGAGAGTACATTCTATGACACAAAATTAAATCAATTCTTTCATATTATGCTTGCCGCTGGCCACTACTGTACTGTGTCTGTAATATGAGTTTTGTCATGCTTGCAGTTAAAATCTTTTATATTTTGCTTCTGTTTGGTACTCTGAACGATTTTAATAGATATTCAATACCTTGTGTATGAACTACTTACAGCACTTAGATATTAATAATTGTGAGGCTTCATGAAAAGTTCCAATATCGAAATTATCCTAACTTTTAGTGTCCACAAGTCTTTGCCTTTACTGTATTGTTGAAGTTGGTAGTAAACACTTGCACATGTCTTACTAGTTCAGAGGATTTGGATTGTATGTATAGATATATAAATATTACACATTTACTGAAAATGATATCATATGTTCTTGAACAAAATGTGCTGACTATATTGAAATGGAGTGTACAGATCTATTAACCAATCCCATATGAGCCAGTTCTGGTCTGGCAAGCTTGCCCATGATTTCGACCTTCTCTCAGGGTAGTCTTGCTTCTTAAAGCTTTACTGAACCAGTCACTCTCATCACTGGTCAATATAATATTGAATTAATATAATATCAGAAGTAAACAGAAGACAGGATGGTTCTTCTGCCATATGTTATATGGGATTATGGAAGTTTTAACTATGGGAATGCACATGGAAAACTAGTAGTTGGTTTTTGAAAACAATGGCAGACTATTTTGTAATTCATTGGTACAATGACAATGTTCAGAAGTAGGTAATTTAATCGAATGGTTTTTGTGAAGCAAACGGGGAGAGGAATAATTATAAAATTGCTGACATCCTGACAGAATTGACTCTTCCATACTTGCTGAGCAGATAAAGTATATGTGCTTGACACTATATACCTCTAAGGATGAAATAGGGGAATCTGGAAGTCCCATATTAAACTATGACGAATTTTCCTTTGTTTTAACACCTAATTTTCTGTCTCAGTGATACTGTATATGGGAGTACTTAGAAGTAACTTGTATGAGATCTCATTGTCTTACAGAGAAAAATGTACTACACTGAACAAAAATATAAACACAACATGTAAAGTGTTGGTCCCATGTTTCATGAGCTGAAATAAAAGATCACAGAAATGTTCCATACGCACAAAAACCTTATTTCTCTCAAACGTTGTGCACAAACCTTTTGTACATTATTAGGGAGCGTCTCTCCTTTACCAAGATAATCCATCCACCTGACAGGTGTGGCATATCAAGAAGCTGATTGAACAGCATGATCATTACACAAGTGCACCTTGTGCTGGGGACAATAAAAAGCCACTCTAAAATGTGCGGTTTTGTCACACAACACAATGCCACAGATGTCTCAAGTTTTGAGGGAGCTTTCAATTGGCATGCTTACTGTAGGAATGTCCACCATAAGCCGCCTCCAACATCGTTTTAGAGAATTTGGCAGTACATCCAACCGGCCTCACAACCGCAGACCACGTGTATGGCGTCATGTGGACGAGCGGTTTGCTGATGTCAACGTTGTAAACAGAGTGCCCCATGGTGGCGGTGGGGTTATGGTATGATCAGGCATAAGCTATGGACAACGAACACAATTACATTTATTGATGGCAATTTTAATGCACAGAAATACTGTGACGAGATCCTGAGACCCATTTATTTTAAGGTATCTGTGACCAACAGATGCATATCTGTATTCCCAGTCATGTAAAATCCATAGATTAGGTCCTAATGAATTTATTTAAATTGACTTATTTCCTCATATGAACTGTAACTCAGTAAAATATTTGAAATTGTTGCATGTTGCGTTTATATTTCTGTTCAGTATAATAAATGGATGAAAATGGAATGGATTTACACTGACCCTTATGGATACTTACCTCTTCACGTAAACCTAATTTCATTGTTTGAATTTTGCATGCAGTTTAATACTGGTCACTTGGAAAGGGAATATCCTTTGTTTTGTATTATTGTTCTGGCACATTGACATTGACTCGGCACTTATCCCTTTTTACACTGGTGAATTACATGCATGTTGCAATTGGCAGTTTTGGAGGTGTAAACCTTTACCCATTATCCACTGGTTAAATGTTGTTGTAGAGAGTGGTGTGAAATGATATTCAACTGACTGAGTTGACTCTTTGTAGTATTCATGAGACAGGTTTAATATGTGAATAAGTTGGGGAATTCTACCCCAAATCCCTAAGTAAAAAGCAGACGTTTAGAAATTAGTTTTTGTCAAGCATCATGATTATTCTGGCCTTTTTCATAGATTGGGATTTGATTGACACAGGGCTTTGTTTAAACTGGTAGGGGGAAAGCTTTGCATCTTTTTTAAATTGACCTCCGTCACTAAAAGGTGTAAAGTGCTAGAATACTTGAGTCAGCAAGAATATGATTGTATTCATGATTTACCTTCTATGAGATTTGGTTTTGATGCATAAAGGGATTCCAAATGTTGTTTAACAATATGTGCTCTGATGTTCCAAAAGTGAGCTAACAAGAGTAGCCCTCTTAAATATCTTAGCCTCTGGCCCCACCTCTCTAGTAAAAATAAATGTCATAACCTGTTAAAACAGATCATCTCATGTTTCAAGGCATTGGAAGCTGTTAAAGAATGGATACAAATATGTGAAGTGTATTTTATTCACATATGTATCAAGCCATCATCCAATACATTATTGTATAAGATCCTATGTGTGTTGTGTTTTTTGTTACCACTATCAGGCTTCACAGATTGGTCTCCATTTTGTAAACATACACACACACACCTGATAAGATAGCTGTACAAAGTAACTAGCTTGTTTAACATTGACACTATGGTTAAACAAGCTACAGTATCTATATTGATAAGGTTGTAATAATCAAACTAATTTGTTGTCATTTTTGGTTGAAAAGGTAAAAGGTCCGTGGTGAAACGTGAACTCGGCAACTCGAGTAAGAACATTTTCTCAGTTTCCAACTTGTAAATCCGATTTGCAGGATCGTTCAAGGGAAATTTCCCACTGGGAACATAGGAGCGTTCGATAACTCCGATAGCACGTGAACGCTGCAATAAGACAAGGAAAATGGGTTATGGCTGGTTTTCTACTATGACACATTATCTCTGGTAGTATAAGGCAAAGGTATCAATGTCTGTAAAGTTTAGACATTGGTAAAACAAAGATCGTAGAATTAGGGTTAAAAACGTGTACATTTCCCTTGTATTTATTTATTTACATGCTCGCGTGGTTATTTTACGTGTGCCATCCATATGCAAACAAACGTGATTACGTTGCGTCTACGTCGCGCAGAATATTGGGTTGAAGCAGACACTCCGTGGTTGAAGAATCGCGGCGATGGCGACTTGGCTCTTCTACCGGACGGATTGAAACTGGCTTCGGATATGTCTCATATTTATTTCTTAACGTGTAGTTTATTGCAAACCCGGTGCACGGATCTTCAATTGAATGATTTGGCATTTCCATTCTCAATGCTTTATACATGGTGAGTACGCCGGTTGTCTCCCTGCCTCGGTGTGTTTTGACTGAGGCCTGGGTGTTGGGGTCCGCCCTCCATCTCATAACAACAACAGAAACTGGTCCAGTCAGAGAACTAGCTAGCAATTGCCAGTGCTGACTGAATAGCTACAATGACTGTAGGGGAAGAAGAAGCAAAGCTGCGTTGTATTCAAACAGCAGAACATCAAAAGCATAAAGAGACATATCATTATCAAAGCGTAACGTTAGTTAGCTGTTAACTAGGTTACGTACGTATTGTTTCGACAGAATGGGTTTAACTAGCGCTAGTTAGCTAACGCGTTAGCAAATATAGAAAACCGGTGTAAACCGTTTGATACGTTAGGTGGGATTGATCAGAGAAAAATATGTCTACTTGTTAACGTGTATTGGCTAGCTAGTACTGCAGACTAGTCTGGTAAAATGGTCCGTAGTAAATGTTTACATAGGGCCGTGATGTGCGTCGACGATAGTGACTGACACTGACATAGAATGGATATTCGGAGTTTAAAAACGGCTAGTTAATCGTACGTTTACGATTACTCTCGCGAACTAATGTTAACCTTGAGTTGGCTAGTTAGTTAGATAACTATCTAATTATGTTTGTTGAAATGGCTGTTTTTCTACAGCTCTTTCGCCTTATAGTTGAGGCCGTTAGCTACCTAGTTTGCATTAGCTAGCTAACATAATGCCAGGTGATAGCCTATATATTCTTATTGCCTTGCTAGCTAAAGCTCTAATGAAAACAGTCAAGGCAAACTGCTAACGTCCATCAGCAACGTTATCTGAAAGTTTATGATTGGATTAATTATTACTAATGCGTGAACTTTAGCACAATTATTGAGAAAGTTATAGATCACTCGTGATTCACGCAGCTAAAGCCAGGCAGTTGACGTGCTCTTAACGCAGCAATAAATACATTTTTATTCGGCTGGGTAGATTGGCTTTGAATGTCAGATATATTTTGATAATGAGGCCTATGCTGACACAGGCCTCATAGGCCAGCATATTTGTTAGTACTGGTCCCCTGTGTGAACCCACAACCTTGGCATTGTGCCATGCTCTAACAACTGAGCCACACTGGACCTCATATCCTCTTCATGTCACAGAGAGTGGAAGTATTCACTTTGAGAGATGATGGTTTAAGCCTTTGGTTGAGTGCTGCAGGTTCAGATTAGATGCATGGAAGTCACATGACAGGACCAAGGGGCTTAGCCTGCCCTGTGTGACTCTGAACACAGAGCCAGACTGAGCAGAGGCCATGGGTCACGAGCCCGCTGAGGTAAACATGCTCTGCTGGTGTGTGTGCAGGCCGGTGTGTGTGACATAGATACGTTTTATCAGTCAGTGCCAGCAGGGAGGAGCAGGGTGCCTCTGGAGCATGCACTGCTACAAAGCGCTCAGTAAGGTGACAGAATGTCCCTGTGCCTAGGTCTTCTCAATCTACACTGGACAAATATGTAAACGCAACATGTAAAGTGTTGGTCCCATGTTTCATGAGCTGAAATAAAAGCTCACAGAAATATTCCAGATGCACAAACAGTTTATTAATCTCAAATGTTGTGCACAAATGTGTTTACATTCCTGTTAGTGAGTGTTTTATCCTTTGTCAAGATACTCCATCCCTGACAGGGGCGGCAGGTAGCCAAGTGGTTAGAGCGTTGGACTAGTAACCGAAATGTTGCAAGATCGAATCCCCGAGCTGACAAGGTAAAAATCTGTCGTTCTGCCCTTGAACAAGGCAGTTAACCCACTGTTCCTAGGCCGTCATTGAAAATATGAATTTGTTCTTAACTGACTTGCCTAGTTAAATAAAGGTAAAATAAAAAAACAGGTGCGGCATATCAACAATCTGATTAAATTGTGTGATCATTACACAGGTGCACCTTGTGCTGGGAACAATAAAAGGCCACTAAAATGTGCAGTTTTGTCACAGAACACAATTTCACACCGTTTTGAGGTGTGCAATTAGCATGCTGTGTGCAATTAGCATGCTGACTGCAGGAATGTCCACCAGAGCTGTTGCCAGGTAATTGAATGTTAATTTCTCTACTATAAACCGCCTCTAATGTAGTTTTAGAGAATTTGTCAGTACGTCCAACCTGCATCACAACCTCCTACCACGTGTAACCACGCCAGCCCAGGACCTGGGAATGTCGAGGGGGGGGGGTTAGATGAGGAGTATTTCTGTCTGTAATAAAGCCCTTTTGTGGGGAAAAGTCATTCTGATTGGCCCACAGATGGCTGCGCCCCTGCCCAGTCATGCAAAATCCATAGATTAGGACCTAATTTATTTATTTAAATTGACTGATTTCCTTATATAAACTGTAACTCAGAAGTCTTTGAAATTCTTGCATGTTGCGTTTTATTTTTTTGTACAGGTTCTACGCTTCAGAAAGGGCGCATTGGGTACACTGGGAATTTTGTCTAGTCACTGCTAGGCAGGCCAAACTCAATGGCATGCTCCAGAGGGGGTGCGTGTGATCCTGAACCTGTCAATCAACTGTCTTCCCTTGATCAGGTTTCAGTCTGCAGGGTCTACAAGCATTTACAAGCATTTTGTGGGCCTGCAGGCAGGTTGCATATCTTGAACAAAGATGAGACAATGAAGGTGCAATGTAAAATAATGTGAAATTGCTCTGTACAAAGAGCAGAGATGGATTTCTGTTTCACAGCTGGTTCTGACACTGCTCTTACGGTTGGTTTGTTGGTTCTGTGTTAGTTTGGGACCTTGTAGTATTTGGCCTGGTCTTGAGTCAAGACCTACAGCACCATCTGGGAGAGTTTTTAAGTTTCTATTTGAAGTTAAAGATGACATGAACAGGTCTCTTGCAAAATATATTTTTTTTATTCACATTGCTCAAATGCTTTATGACTAGACCTAAATATGAGATGTTTGGCAGTCTTCTTTTTGTCATGCTCTGTGCATAAAATATAGCAGAGTTTGTATTTTTATTTTAAAGAGTGTCACTGTAACATTGATGGTGGTGTTGATTAATGAGCATAGTACACTGTGGCTAAAGTGTACTACGTAAATTTCATCTTTCCATTCCACAAATGTTTGTGGTGTCTCTCACCTACTTGCAGTCTACTATAGCCACCAGCACAGCTATGTTTACCAGGGAATGAAAGGGTCTATTGTAGATTGAATGTTCCAGTGAAAAGTAAGCTGTTTGCAATGTTAACCATTTTATTAATTCCTTATAACTAATTTAATACTCTCTTTTCCTACAGAATTCAATGTCTTCACTCTAACTTACATTTTCACAACGGGATCATCAGGATAGCACCTCATCTGTTGCTAGTTCTCTTTGGTAAGTTCTACACCACAGTACTCACTACGCAATTTGTTGAGCTTCCTATCATTTATAAGTAACATTGAAAATAACATTCTGGTCTGTATGAAATGTTCCACATGTGACACAGAATCTGTTTGTGTGCCCTACCCTCCAGCTACTGCAGGGTATTACTCTCATCCATGTGGTCACTGTTAATGAGGGATTGTTTACAAATGAACCTCTGTAATAAGATCCATGTTAAATTAAGACTGCGTTCCAGTTGTTTGTAGAATTCAATTGAGATTGTTATGTAAGATGAAGTAGTAACGCATTAACAGCACCTTTCCTTCCCTGTCTTCCACTGTTTACAGACTGAGATTTGGGGTCAAGTGAGGAAGGCATGTGTTCCTTGTCCAGTGACCAACACTCCTTCACAGGGGCCATGGTAAAAGTGCATCCTGATCATGGGCGTTTTTTGTCTACTAGTACAGAATAGCTGCTGTCTGTATGTGTCTGCATAATCAGAACTCTCAATTGATTTTCAGCCTTATTAATCAGCTGTGTTTACTGGTAGCCAGATGGTTGCATCAGACGCAGTGTCAAAGTTTCACCATGTCTGATGCCTCAGTAGTGAATCTTTTCTTTAGACTGGAAGCCTTTGAGGGGATATGGAGCAGTATTACACTCTTTTATGACTGACCAGGATGTACAGTGAGGGAAAAAGGTATTTGATCCTCTGCTGATTTTGTACGTTTGCCCACTGACAAAGAAATGATCAGTCTATAATTTTAATGATAGGTTTCTTTGAACAGTGAGAGACAGAATAACAACAAAAAAATAAAAAAAAAACACGCGTGAAAAATGTTATACATTGATTTGCATTTTAATGAGGGAAATAAGTATTTGACCCCCCTCTCAATCAGAAAGATTTTTGGCTCCCAGGTGTCTTTTATACAGGTAACGAGCTGAGATTAGGAGCACACTCTTAAAGGGAGTGCTCCTAATCTCAGTTTGTTACCTGTATAAAAGACACCTGTCCACAGAAGCAATCAATCTATCAGATTCCAAACTCTCCACCATGGCCATCTCCAAGGATGTCAGGGACAAGATTGTAGACCTACACAAGGCTGGAATGGGCTACAAGACCATCGCCAAGCAGCTTGGTGAGAAGGTGACAACAGTTGGTGCGATTATTCGCAAATGGAAGAAACACAAAAGAATTGTCAATCTCCCTCGGCCTGGGGCTCCATGCAAGATCTCACCTCATGGAGTTGCAATGATCATGAGAACGGTGAGGAATCAGCCCAGAACTACACGGGAGGATCTTGTCAATGATCTCAAGGCAGCTGGGACCATAGTCACCAAGAAAACAATTGGTAACACACTACGCCGTGAAGGACTGCTCAAGAAAGCACATATACATGCCCGTCTGAAGTTTGCCAATCAACATCTGAATCATTCAGAGGACAACTGGGTGAAAGTGTTGTGGTCAGATGAGACCAAAATGGAGCTCTTTGGCATCAACTCAACTCACCGTGTTTGGAGGAGGAGGAATGCTGCCTATGACCCCAAGAACATCATCCCCACCGTCAAACATGGAGGTGGAAACATTATGCTTTGGGGGTGTTTTTCTGCTAAGGGGACAGGACAACTTCACCGCATCAAATGGATCATGGACGGGGCCATGTACCGTCAAATCTTGGGTGAGAACCTCCTTCCCTCAGCCAGGGCATTGAAAATGAGTCGTGGATGGGGATTCCAGCATGACAATGACCCAAAACACACGGCCAAGGCAACAAAGAAGTGGCTCAAGAAGAAGCACATTAAGGTCCTGGAGTGGCCTAGCCACTCCAGACCTTAATCCTATAGAAAATCTGTGGAGGGAGATGAAGGTGCCAAACGTCAGCCTCGAAACCTTAATGACTTGGAGAAGATCTGCAAAGAGGAGTGGGACAAAATCCCTCCTGAGATGTGTGCGAACCTGGTGGCCAACTACAAGAAACGTCTGACCTCTGTGATTGCCAACAAGGGTTTTTCCACCAAGTTCTAAGTCATGTTTTGCAGAGGGGTCAAATACTTATTTCCCTCATTAAAATGCAAATCAATTTATAACATTTCTCACATGCGTTTTTCTGGATTTTTGTTGTTCTGTCTCACTGTTCAAATAAACCTACCATTAAAATTATAGACTGATCATTTATTTGTCAGTGGCCAAACGTACAAAATCAGCAGGGGATCAAATACTTTTTTCCCTCACTGTATTTGGCGGGAGGTGTGTGATTTGCCCCGAAGGTCAAGTGTCTTTCAGACTTTACTGTCAATCGCTGATGTGTGTGTCTGCCTGTATCTGAGTGTGTCTGTTATGCGTTCCTGTGCCTGCCCCCTGGCTGGCCCCTGCAGTGTTACCCCGGCCGTGCAGACAGGACACTCTGTGTCAGCTTGGCTCCCAGACAGCGGTCGGTTGGTTGGTGGGGCTGAGGTAGCAGCCTCCCCCTGTCCTTTCTGTCATGTCTATGGACCGGACCACCCTAATCTCTCTTTGTCCCTGACACTAGTGCCATCATGCTGTCACTGGACTCATAGAGGAGCCGAACCTAACCGCTCATGGGCTCCAGGGTGCGGCTGATGAAGCATAGAGCACAGCCTTCTACTATAGCCCTCTGTGTGTCAGAAGGCAAAATGCATTTTCTTTTGCCATTTTGGTCCCTGAATAAAAATTATTGAACTGATTCCGTGGTCCCATCAAATAAATCCTGTGTGGGTGTCTAAGATATGCTGACCTTCTATTGGGCAGTAGGTATGCAACACCTATGAGCTCCTCACTGTAGCATGGAAGGGGGCAGACAGTTTGCAAATGGATACCAGTAGAATGGATCTAGACACCCAAATTCAATTTGGACCTTGAATGTTTTTAAACACACTCGGTTGTAAATAGATTACTTATGATATTTTCTACTTGGCGAAGTGTGCTCTGTAGCCGGTGTCTGTTTCTGGCTCAGAACTGGATTGCACAGACCCGCTCTAGTGTCATGCCAGGCTGTCAGCCAGAGGTGAGGCACTCTTAGCAGTGGACTTGTGTGTGTAGAATTGAGATTGCACAGGGATGATTCAAGACAACACACCTATTGAGTTTGTTTTAGCATCAACACTCTGTCTTTATTTGGATTCATCATTGGCTATTTGAAATCCTGTTCGCTGAAGTTACTGTTAGACGCATGAAAATTGTTAAGTGGTTGGAGAATGGCTACAGTTCAAGGTGCTTGGAACCAGTGAATGGGGATAGTAGTGGACTATTGAGTTATTTTACAAGACACGGGTAATGATATTCCACATCATCAACTACACATTTTCTGATTGGCAGGAGGAGGAGGAGGAGGGGCAGGAGAGCATGGAATGTATCCAGGCCAATCAGATCTTCCCCAGGAAGCCCCCAGTCCTGGAGGAAGAGAGCCTGCAGGTGAGAACACTAGTTGTCTGGGCTGGTTAGCACAATGACAAGTCATGTCAGTTATCACAGTCATTGCTATACATGTGTCAAGTATGTGTAATGGTCATGTCTGCACACAATTGTGTGTTTTATATGGCACCTCCTTTTCAAGTGATATGCTTCTGTGCCCTTTGATATCTTCCCTCCCATGGTGGCAGGTGCCCTTTCCTGAGCTGCATGGCGAGTTCACAGAGTATGTGGGTAGAGCGGAGGATGCCATCATCGCCATGTCCAGATACCGCCTCCACATCAAGTTCAAAGAGTCCATCGTCAACGTAAGTACTGCTGACTGACTAAGTGAAGGCTAGGGAGTTGAAAGCACACAGTTTATCAGCTAGCTCTAGCACACACTTTAATTTCACAGACAGTGTCTGAAGCAACTCTACAGCTGGCCAGTACAGTGACACCCTATTGTCTCCAGTCTGTCTGTGTATCGTTACTTTTCATGAAGGGAGACTGCCTGCTGGGGCCAGTGACAGTATGCCACTACTGTTGTGGTGGCCAGGCAGCCTGTCTGGAGCGGGCATTCAGATGGACTTGGTGATGGCAGCGGTGGCGCCTGACTGTTCTCAGCAGGTCTGCTTTTGCGCTCAGTCCTTTGCTTTTTCTCTTTCCACTTGTCGTTGCCATGGTTGCGACAATCCCGTCAGTGATGCACAACACATTCGCCCTCTCCCCTTTTTGCCATGTTGGCTATATAGAGATTCTATTTGCTACCAATGTGTGGTGATTTCAAAATTGACATGTCATCACTACACTGGTTTTAATATGGACAATTCCCTCCATTTACTAACAAATTACACTGCTTTACTTCCTCTCACCATCCTGACATGGTATAGTAATAGTACCCTAGTACTGTAATAATAGTACTATAGTAGTAAACAGCCTTGCTGTACAGTTGTGCACGTTCTGCTCCTTTTGGATCAGCATGATACAGTGTATGGTATGCAAAACATGTAGGCCTATGTCACACACAATCTATTTGTGTTCCAGTCACATCCACACTAACAGTGTACTGATCTGCACTAGAATGTTCCAGTTCTTACCACGTAGCCGACCTATTTGGTTTTATGCCATTGTTGCGGTCAGTCAATCACGTGGTATATTTTAGCTAACTGTCACTGTGTTCCATGCAACAGTGTGTGTTCTCTTCACACACATTTGGATAGGATGGTAAAGCGCTGGCGTCACATGGCTGTGGTTCATCGCTCACAAATCTGCCAGTGGGGGCGGGAGGCGCAAAGAATGGAGCGAGAGAACTCAGTGAGGCAGGCCGTTGATTTCATTGTGTGGCCCAGATTGGAGCTGTAGATTACAGAGCAGGAATTAAAACAGAGCTGCGGGATGTGAGACTGAGGAATCTGTGGACAGACAACAGCCTCAACAGAGACACCGCTTTAATTCAGTTTCTCTTCTCTCCTGTTTTGTTTTGAACAACAGAGTGATAGTTGTGAGGTGTCAGTAAGTGCCTACCCAGCAGCCCCTGCATGCACAGTGTGGTGCCCTGCCCAGACTGGGCTGGATGACATCATGGCGACGTGTGTGTGTGTGTGTGTGTGTGTGTGTGTGTGTGTGTTAACCCGTCGCATGGCATTGGACTGTGTTGGAGTTGTGACACAGCATTGGCTGCACTCCCACTCTCAGAGCCACGACAGAAAATAAAATGTGCTTTGGGTGAAACTTTTAGTGAAGGTATACATTTTCTTTATATAATCTCCGTATTCAAAATCTGCTCGTAAACATCTTGTTCAAAACATGAATTAAAGTAATGTAGTTTTGGTGTAAATTTGCCTCATCAGGGTGTTTAATAGACAGCATGGGGCAATCAAATCAGAAGGCGGTACTCGAGATGTGAAAAGGACATAACCTTTGCCTGGAAAATGTTTGACAACTAATGCCGCTGGCTTACGTTTGCAGCTGTAGGTGTGAAGGTGCAGCATGTGCTCAGATGGATTTCATGGTGACAGCAGTGTAGCCTATAGCACTCCTGGCATGATCGGCGTTATCACACTTGACACAAAACACTAACCAGCCTACTAACTGGCTTTGAATTTAGACATTTCATGGGTGGTGGTGCTGCACAAGCATTTCCTGCATGTGATTGTGAGTTCTGCTAACTTATTTTAGGATTGCCTCTTGTTCCAATGTTGAGCACATCTAGACCCTAGATCAACCTGCTGGTTTGGAGATTGTGTGACTGTTGTTCCTGTGTCTGTGTGCTTATTCTCTCACCAGGTCCCTCTGCAGCTCATAGAGACTGTGGAGTGTCGTGACATGTTCCAGCTCCATGTCACCTGCAAGGACTGTAAGGTCGTCAGGTAAGACCACTGAAACAATGCATGCGTGTTGCAAACGCAATTTCTTTCTCTCTCAAATAAACGATCTTGGTTTAGGTCTATGATTGTGTTGCTTGTCTCCCAGGTGTCAGTTCTCTACATTGGAGCAGTGTCAGGTGTGGCTGAAGCGGCTGAGCGCTGCGGTCCGCCCTCCGTCCCTCCTGGAGGACCTCTTCTCCTTCGCCTTCCATGCCTGGTGTGTGGGCGTGTACGCCGGGGAGAAGGAGCAGCAGGGGGAGCTGTGCAGGCCAGGTACGCTGGCGGTGACACCGGTGTCCTCGGACCTCTACTCAAGTGGTGACCGACATAAGTCCTCACGTCTCTTCTGTGTCCCTGTGTGCCCGTTAGGAGAACATGTGACCTCCTGGTTCAAGAACGAGGTGGAGAGGATGGGCTTTGACACTCAAAACGCCTGGAGGATATCTGACATCAACAGCAAGTTCAGGTATGAGCAGCCAACAGCCCCCTGACAGCCTGCATCCTACAGGGCTGATCTGATTACCAGGCCTCCCAGGGTAGTGCCGTGATAACCGTCTGCTGTCCCCCGGCTGCACACACTGCTCTGTGTGTGATACAGAGGCTGGTTGTGCTGTTCTCCACTGATAATCAGCCTCATGTAGATAAGCGCCTAGCCCAGGATTAGGTGTCTGGTGATAGGGGCTTATTAGAGGCATCACACAGCCTGTGCTCCTGCTCTAACCCATGTCCCTCTCTCCTCTGGTGCTGACAGGCTGTGCTCTAGCTATCCGCAGCAGCTCCTGGTGCCAGCCTGGATCACAGACAAGGAGCTGGAGAACGTGGCAGCCTTCCGCTCCTGGAAGAGGTTCCCGGCTGTGGTGTTCAGGTTGGTCTGTTGGTCTTTGTAGTGAGTGAGAGAGGAAGAACGGGGTTATGTTGTCTGTGAATACAATGCAAAGCAAGGACAACTCCTTTCACCTTGAGGTTTGTTGCATGAGTAAAGGGGGATTCTATCTTTGCAAAAATCCTTTTTTGGGGTGGGGGCCCAATCCTCTCACAGGAGACAGTGTTGTTGACTCTGGAGGCCAAATGGATCAGCGTTGTTTTTTCACACAGTGCATTTTTTTTCTCTGTTATTTGTCTCCTGACTGTCCCATGCCTCTCCTCTCCTCCAGGCACCAGAGCACGGGGGCTGTGATCGCCCGCTGCGGCCAGCCGGAGGTCAGCTGGTGGGGCTGGAGGAATGCAGACGACGAGCACCTGGTCCAGTCCATCGCCAAGGCCTGTGCTGTAGATGGCAGCTCCCGTAAACACCTGGCCATCGGATCCTACACCAACGGAACCAACGGAACCAATGAAATCAACGGCACCAATGACCTTGTCGACACAGACTTCGGTCAGTCCTTAACATGCACACGTACCTCACACAGTGCTGAAGCAGCACCTTCCAATCTGTTTGTGTGGCTTTGCTGCGGACATTTGGTTAAGCCATGTGGCTTGTCTGGTAAAGTGAGGGGCCTTTGACTCAGAGAGAGCAGATCACATAACTCTGTGCAGGTTCACTGTCATGTGGAGCGTTTGATTTATGTTCAATCAGAATTTATTTTTGTTGATAATACTGACTGTCATAAGCTATGCAGAGATTTAATTTGTTGTCTCTTGTGTGTCAGAATCGTCCCTAACGAACAGCTCGGAGGTAGAGACTCTGGCCATCCAGCCACAAAAGCTGCTGATCCTGGATGCCAGGTCCTATGCAGCCGCTGTGGCCAACAGAGCCAAGGGAGGGGGTTGTGAATGCCCAGGTAAGACAGCTCATCTCTGAGCCAGTGACTCCGGGAGATGGGTTTGCATGGAAGCAGGTTATTGTCAACTTAATGCCAACAGAACAACTGTCCTAACTCACTATCCGCACTATTTTTCTGTACTAAAGTAGTTGTTTTGGTAGTAATGATGTGTTATTTAGCCACAAACTGACTCTCACTATCTCCTCCATACAGAATACTACCCCAACTGTGAGGTGGTGTTCATGGGCATGGCTAACATCCACTCCATCCGCAAGAGTTTCCAGTCCCTGCGCTTCCTCTGCACCCAGATGCCCGACCCGGCCAAGTGAGTTCTGCCTGTAGCACTGCAGTGGAGCTCCATTCAGATTGGGCTCACAATCCAAGATGTGTTACACAAGCAGCAACTCCCTACCCCACTCCAGTTTGTTGTCATGGTGGCGTAGTAACTGTAGTAACTCCAGCTGTGTTTTGGCCTAGGCCACACATCTGGCTTTGGTTTAGGAAGCTGGCCCAGGCCCAAAGTAAACCATCTCTTTCCATCTGAACTCTGATTCCACATGCCGTTTTGTAATTGGATCACAATGACTCCCTTGAAGAAAGAGCACATTGTTGAAAGTACTCAGACAAGATGATGTCCAAAGTTTTTCATAACTGTAACAAAATTCATATTTACATATTTAACATATTTAAAGATGCATATTTTTCATTTGGGACAGCTTGAAAACACCCTGTTATGTTTTGTTTGTATAACAGCCTCTACTCATTACATTTGGAGAAGGTCCTTAGTTTGTTTTTATCTAAGATGAGCAGTGGTGTTTATAAGTCAGTGCTTTGTGCTTGGTGGGACTGAGTGTATGTGAGTGGTTTGTGTACACTACAGTGAGGCTGTGTATTCAGGAGATGATGCCATTGTCTCTCTGTAGCTGGCTGTCTGCTCTGGAGAGCACCAAGTGGCTGCAGCACCTGTCTCTGCTGCTGAAGGCGGCCCTGCTGGTGGTGAACGCTGTGGACCGCGACCACAGGCCCGTTTTGGTGCACTGCTCTGACGGATGGGACCGCACGCCCCAGATCGCCGCCCTGTCCAAGCTACTGCTGGACCCATACTACCGCACCATCGAGGTAGGCTGGCTGGGGTGATCGTTGGGCCCTGTTGCCCGATTTGAATAGGATCATTTTAGGTTGATTAATAATTAGACCAGGGGTCTGACATCTTATCTCACCACTACTGATGAGATGGGTGTGCTGGATGCATGTTGCGTCGGAGCTTCTCAAAGTCAGGGGGTGTGGTCGACGGTGTGCACCTCATCTCTGCTGTCATCCAACCTGGATGGATATTTGTTTTTAATGCAGACGAGAGCACTGAATCCAGTTTCAGACAGATATGAGCTGGTGAAGGGTACCATGAGTTTTATGGTGCGTTCAAGACAACTGGGAACTCTGAAAAATACGAGGTCTAATTATGGCGTCAGTGATCTTCAGGTTGGAAAGTTGGACTTCTTTCTAGAGGCCCGAGTTGGAATTCTGAGTTGGATGACTGTTCAAATCTATTTTTCCCAGTCGGAGCTAGTTTTTTTTTTCCAGAGTTCCCAGTTGTCTTGAATGCGGAATTAATGCTCAGTGGGAGACTGCAGGGTATTCCCTTTGAGCCAGGAACCAAAACTCATCCGTAGTGACCCATGAATGCATTCGGTCACATGATAGCGCAATCAGCTGTTCGATTACACTTACCGGCATGTCAGCTGAGCCAGGATCACAGTCAAACGGATTGGGAAGTAGGTCCCAAAGTGCTCTTCCAAGCCTTGGAGGTGAGCAGTCATCACTGGTGTGGGACACTTATTGGTGCTGTTTTCTGTTAGAAACATGCACAACCGGGGGAAGGGGGGCATGGTTGACTTTTGAAAGACTCTCCAATAAGAATTCTTTCCTCTGGATCGACACTCATCTGTAGAATGTTTTTGTATTTCCCGTGCATGCTTGCGTTCAGTTTCCCAAACATGTCTCCTTGCCTATGTAACAGACACATTGTCTTTTCATTACACAAAGTCAAGCAAGTCCTTTTTAAAAATGCCTTTTTTAAATTTATTTTTTACATCCTTTGTGAATGACAACAGTCCCTCTCAATGCGAAAAGTCTTTCCAGCACTCCCCCTTGATAACCACCAAGCCTCGGTGTAAAATAGAACATTGTCATGGTCTGATAGTTTTGCAAACAGGCGTCCGTGCAGTGGATATGGTTTGATGTTTAAAGTTTCCTATTGCAGTATATCTGAGTTCTGTGCTCAGCTCTTTTGCCGCTAGTTGCTCTTGGTGTATCATACAATGCGTCCATATGGCAGAGGGAGACATTAATAACTAGAGGGCAGAGGCCTGCCTGCCGTCCCGCCGTAGATGGAGCCGCATCTGTGCAAAAGCCCACCATTCGATCCCATGGAAACGGTTTTTCGTCAATATACCCGCTCAGCACACTGAACATCCCCTGTGCCGTTTCATAGTCGGGAATTGAGACAGAACAATATGTCCTCGTGAATAGCATCCTGCGACATGTACAGTACCAGTCAAAGGTTTGGACACGTACTCAAGAGTTTTCTTTATTTTTACTATTTTCTACATTGTAGAATAATAGTGAAGACATCAAAACTATGAAATAACGCATATGGAATCCTATAGTAACCAAGAAAGTGTTACACAAATCGAAATATATTTCAGGTTCTTCAAAGTAGCCACCCTTTGCCTTGATGACAGCTTTGCACACTCTTTGCATTCTCTCAACCAGCTTCACCTGGAATGCTTTTCCAACAGTCTTGAAGGAGTTCCCACATATGCTGAGCACTTGGTGGCTGCTTTTCCTTCACTCTGCGGTCCAACCCATCCCAAACCATCTCAATTGGGTTGAGGTCGGATGATTGTGGAGGACAGGTCATCTGATGCAGCACTCCATCACTCTCCTTCTTGGTCAAATAGTCCTTACACAGCCTGGAGGTGTGTTTTGGGTTGTTGTCCTGTTGAAAAATAAATGATAGTCCCACTCAGTGCAAACCAGATGGGATGACGTATCGCTGCAGAATGCTGTGGTAGCCATGCTGGTTAAATGTGCCTTGAATTCTAAATAACCATGGACAGTGTCACCAGCAAAGCAGCCCCACACCATCACACCTCTTCCTCCATGCTTCACTGTGGGAACCACACATGCGTAGATCATCCGTTCACCTACTCTGCGTCGCACAAAGACACGGCGGTCAGAACCAAAAATCTCAAATTTGGACTCATCAGACCAAAGGACAGATTTCCACCGGTCTAATGTCCATTGCTCGTGTTTCATGGCCCAAGCAAGTCTCTTCTTCTTATTGGTGTCCTTTAGTAGTGGTTTCTTTGCAGCAATTCGACCATGAAGGCCGGATTCACGCAGTCTCCTCTGAACAGTTAATGTTGAGATGTGTCTGTTACTTGAACTCTGAAGCAATTATTTGGGCTGCAATTTCTGAGACTGGTAACTCTAATGAACTTACCCTCTGCAGCAGAGTTAACTCTGCGTCTTCCTTGGCCAGTTTCATCATAGCGCTTGATGGTTTTTGTTCCTGCACTTGAAACTTTAAAAGTTCTTAATTTTGATTGACTGACCTTCATGTCTTAAAGTAATGATGGTCTGTCATTTCTCTTTGCTTATTTGAGCTTGCCATAATATGGACTTGGTCTTTTACCATAACCAAAAAAGTTATCTCATGATTCCATATTTGTTAGCCATTCACCGTGGGAATGATTCAAGTGCAACGGTCAGTGCGGCCTTTTCCTATGATCTAAGGCCGCTTTCTGGTTTAATTTTCTTTTAGATTTTAATTTAGATTTTTTAAGGTTAACCACATTACAAGGAGTTTGAGATAGACAATGTTATCTTTTTTTGTATATAACATTTTTCTCACACGATTTTGGAAATTCTCCTGCGTCCCCATTTTCATATCAGGCGACCCCTAGTTTGCGAACCGAATTAGACATAAACAGAGGCACATTTACATGGCTGGCAGAAATTCAAATTTGTCCTATTTGAATAAAAATGCACCTCTGACTGTTGACATATTCTCTCTACAGGGTTTCCAGGTGCTGGTGGAGACTGAGTGGCTGGACTTTGGTCATAAGTTTGCTGACCGCTGTGGCCACGGAGAGAATTCTGAGGATCTGAACGAGCGCTGCCCGGTCTTCCTGCAGTGGCTGGACTGTGTGCACCAGCTGCAGAGGCAGTTCCCATGCTCTTTTGAGTTCAATGAGGCTTTCCTGGTGAGGAGGACCATCATAGACCTGAATAGAATGGAATCGAACTCACTTAGTCGTTTAGAATCTGAGAATTGAGAGTTGGATGCAACTCAAATGTTTATATTTGGATTAGTGTGAATTAGTCATTTATTGGAGTGAGTTACTGTTTATATCTGGCTGTGAGACCCGGTATCTGTAATTTCCATGGAGAGTGCTGTAATATTTTAGGCTCAAAGATGCATAGAATTTTTATGATCATACCTGGGATTTGAGCATGCTCCTACATGTTTGTGTGATCCTGTGTGTGTCTGCAGGTGAAAATGGTTCAGCACTCCTACTCATGTCTGTTTGGCACCTTCCTGTGCAACAGTGGGAAGGAGAGGGAGGACAGGCGCGTTCGGGAGAGGACTTGCTCCGTGTGGTCACTGCTGCGACCAGCCAACCGCGTCTTGAGGAACATGCTCTACTCCTCCCACTCTGAAACTGTATGTCTGATCTCTGTTTGCTCACCCCTTTATATTGGAACATTCCTACACTCCATGCCTCCAGATACAATGGGGGGCTTTTAGGGGACACCCTAGAGTGCTATAACTTATTATATGTGTCTACTTAAAATGTTCACGGTCTTAGACCTAAGCAATGTCATCTTATCTATTTAAAACAGTGTTTTTGTGGCCACTTTGTTGACGTTGTATTTTTTTGCCTTGCTTGCTCAAGTGTGAATATTTTTTTCAGTCACATATATTTATTTACAAGCCCCTTCTATGTCTAAAGTTGTGCCTGTTGTTGTAGGTGCTCCACCCTGTGTGCCATGTGCGTAACCTGTTGCTGTGGACGGCAGTCTATCTACCCAGCTCCTCCCCCACCACCCCCTCTGATGAGTCGTGTGCACCGTATCCTGTGCCAGGTGCCAACCCAGAAGACACGCCCCTGGGCAGGTGAGCCTGCCACTCGGCCATTTAGACCCAGGTTGAGGGCCCCGCAGCATAACCTGCTCAGCTGGCCTAACTGCTTTTGATTCGCACAATGATTGGTCTGGGAGATGCACTGAGTTTTATCCTCTGCTTATGTTATCTCTCTTGATTTTTGTCAGTTAATCCTCTAGATTCTAAGCCCTGTATTATTTTATTTTAACATGGTCATACACCAAGGGTCATTTAGCTATTTGATTTAGAATTTTTAGACCCCTTTAAGGGATCTTTTGGCGTTACTGCTATTAGCCAATAGAAACGCGTTGAATAATAATAATAGTCATATTAGTTTGTAGGCCAAACCTTTCGGACGCTACAGACGTTCTCGTGAGAAGACCGATTTTCGGGATGTCTCATGCTCTGATGAACACTGCTTTAGCTCTGCCACCTTTCACAGCAGATGCGGAAGGGTGATATCGGCGGATGCGGTGGATTGAGACGCAGCCCATGCAAAATACCATATGTCTAGCCTGTATTATGTTCATTAGATTTCCGCAGGGCCGCTGAAATTGTAGCCTAAGGGTTAAGTCTGTTTACAACAACATACCACAAAGTGTTTTGTTTTTGTGACCTTTGTTTTTGACAAACTGTGGTGAGGATGTGTTTCAAAAACAATGCTGAATACTTTCCATATTTAATTTTCTGGTTGAGCTTAACTGTATAGTTTTCCCTTGATTAATGGCTCATGGGGATATCGCTTAATTACAATGCTAATTTTACATCATCTTCTCAATCACTTGAGCTATGCTTCGCTCCATATTTTCCCATTTGTGGACATACTTGTCTTAATCCTCAACACTCTGTAGTGATTAGTTGATTATATACCCAACCTCAGCTTCAATCATGAGGCCTCAAAGACACTGAGCCATTGTTTAGGGATGAAAAGCTGTTTTTTCCACATGCTAATCAACTCAATTCCTCTTTCCTCCTTCGAAAGACGTCCGAAGACCCGTTCCTTCGAAAACTTGCCCAGTGCTTGTGAGCTGGGGAGCTCGCTGGCCCCAAACCGGCGCTCCAGTGACCCGAGCCTGAATGAGAAGTGGCAGGACCACCGGCGCTCTCTGGAGCTCAACATTGCTGTGGGGCCCGACGCAGGGGTAGCTCAGGAGCAGGATGGGCGGGCTAACGGCCAGCCTGTAGCAGCAGGGCCTCAGGCAGGCATGGCCGACTCTGAGCTGGAGGACAGCCCTGAAGACCAGCAGACTGAGCTGAGAGACGGAGCCTCCAAGGGATCGTTAGCAGCAGGAGAAGTGATCGAGCTGTCCATTGAGCTATCTGTGGCAGAGGGACAGATGGAGAACATTCTCCAGGAGGCAACGAAGGAGGAGGCTAGTGCCGAGGCTCAGCGAGAGGCTAACGCTACTGCTGCCGTGTCTCAAACTCCGATTGATGCTAATGGAACAGAGACTGAGAAAGAGACTGATAAACAAGCTAATGCCAATGGGGCTGAGACTACCATCACTAATGGTCATCACCCAGGGAATGGCACAGATGAGCCTGAGGAGGATTCTGGTGTCTCTCCAGCCAGTCTCCCCCTGCCCACTGATGTGACCACGGACGATCCAGAGGAGCAGGAGGCCCTAGAGAGGCGGGAGTCAGAGGAGCTGGTGGAGCAGGTTCTGGAGAACTGTACTGCTCAGGAGGAGCCAGAACACAACCCTACCCCCAGCCCAGCCCAGCCAGCCCCCGCTGCCCCTAGAACTTTGACCAATGGCTTTGGAGAGAGGACACCAGAGCAGCCTGAGACTGCTGTGTATCTCCACCCACCAGAGCCTGAGTCCAGCAGACACCACTCAGAGGCCCTGGTGCAGGCAGACAAGAGGTCTTCCCTCATGGAGAGTTCCACAGAGACTCTGACTGAAGAGGCCTGCAGTAGGCCAGAGGCCCCAGTGCAGGCACCCATCTGCCCAGGCCCCCAGCCTCGCACTGAAGGCAGGAGCCAACTTTCCTGTCTCAGGAGAGTGAACGGGGAGGCAGAGCCAGAGCAGGGGGCATCCAGGACTTTAAATGGAGAACACAAGCGGCCCTCTGTCAGTGCCTTCCAGTCTTTGAGTGCTGAGCCCAGCAGGGAAGGTCTATGTAATGGCGAGAGCTCAGAGGGGGAGCCCTGCGGTGGCCCTCACTGGGCCAAGGTGAATGGGGAGCGGGCCCCACTGAGCCGCCAGGTCTCCCTGGCCTCCTGCAGCTCCCTGGCCCTCCATCGCCGGGGCAGCTGCTCCCAGCACCGCTGCCTCCACACCCTACTGGGGCGCCGCGCCGCAACGCCAAGCCCCGAGCAGCCGGCCCGCAGTCACCTGGACGACGACGGGCTGACACTCCACATGGACACCATCCAGCAGCGGCTGAGACAGATCGAGGCAGGCCACCAGATGGAGGTGGATATGCTGAAGAAGCAGGTGCAGGAGCTGTGGAGCCGCCTTGAGAGCCATCACCACGCAGCGTCCCTCAGGATCAACGGAGACATGGGAGACGAAGTGGTAAGGCCCTGCCGAGAGATGACTTGGCAGTTAATTGCCGTAACAGAGTTGAGTTGAGAGTCAGGATTTTCACAAACTACTCGATCAGACTGACAACGCTGAGGATAATTTTTTTTTGTATTTGTGAGAACTTTTGAGCAACTAGACATTTGAGAGGAGAACCACCTAATTATGACTATTTAGTAAGATGTGAAATTACAAAGATGCTGAGTTTCTCTTGTCTCATTCCCTCTCACTCAGACCTCAATGACAGACTCTGAGTGTAACCTGGACGCTAACTGCTTGTCGCGCTGTAGCACGGAGCTCTTCTCTGAGGCTAGCTGGGAGCAGGTGGACAAGAATGACACTGAGGTAAGCTGCCTGGCTGAATGGGATGATGCACTAGGGGACGTGTATAAGGAGGGGAAGCTGAATGATGGAGTAGTGGCTGTAGAGATGCTAGCTGAGAACTTCAATTTGGCTGCCTGTTGCAGGTGACCCGCTGGTACCCGGACCACTTGGCAGCTCAGTGCTACGGGTGTGAGAGTAGGTTCTGGCTCGCCACCAGGAAGCATCACTGCAGGTAACCAACCACAGGCTCTTATCCTTGCTATGGTTTTAACTAGGGCCTGGATGCCCTCCGGCGCACTGCTATCACTTCTGAGCCAATGAGACTTCGCTAAGGAGACACTGCCTCAGTTCAAGCTTGTTGATTTCAGTTTGTTTTAAGTTGAGTTTTCTGCTTTTGTTCCGTCTGGGTCTTTTTTTTGGTTTGCAAATGTGATTTACCTTATTATGCCCGCAGGCGTCACTGATAAATGACAATGAAAGTTGTCATTCTATCATTACCATTCTGTTATGGAAGACAAACATTTTGTTTTTTCTTCAAAGGTCAGATGAATGCATTTCGTCTTTTGTTTTTCTCATTTCCTCATTGCTGTCCTCTACTTCCTGTTATGTGGGGGCAGCTTCACCATGTTGCCACTGCTATTTCCATGCTGTTCCAAAAGCTGCATATCAATATGCTTCATCAGTGCTTTTGGCCTACTTGTTTAAAATCATCATTTGCTAATCCATAGTCAGCAAACTAGTTTACCCGTGACATTTTTGGTCACGGTCCAACACAATCCTCACAATGCCACATTGTAGCCTGAATACAGTGCAGCTTAGTTGAGTTTTTTCCCCTGTTAGGCTAACTGGAACTGTGACAAGGTGTTCTGGCTTGGAACCCAGCTGTAAAGGTCTAAACTAACGGTTAGCTTGGTGACAATATTTTAGCGTATGTGCTATTTGTAGCACTGCGTAGGGATGATTGCAGACTTATATGGTGTAATTTAGTGATTATTTGAATGTGATCATTCATATCAAGGCCATTCAAGACAGACCTTTTCATTCTCTGTGCTACTGGTGTCGTCTAGTCAAGACCATGGTGAGGGGAAAATTGTGGAAAGCTTTTTTGAATCAGTGCCATAATGTGAGTAGCCTATAACAAGGTGTAGAGTTTGTTCGATATGGAACAGGGAAAGTAGGGGTTTTACGGTATCTGTGAGTGTGGTAGGGAGAAATGTTGTCTGTCCTTGCAGTGTAGACTAGATGAGAGGGCTTGTGAGTCTGGTCTGAGCCAATCGCTGATGTTTGCAATTATTCCACTCTTTACCCCCCCTCTCCTTCACAGTGACAGGGAGCCTGTCCAAGAGGCCTGGTGAGATACGGCTCCTCTGTCCCCTCTCTCCCCACTCATCTACCATCCCTCTAACCCTGCATCGCTCCACCTTTTGGGTTGACTTCATCCTAACTCACCCCATACTGAATGGCTTTGAGTGGGGTAAAGTAGCGTTCTCTTCAAGAAGCTCAGAGATGGCTCTCACATGACCCTGATGGTCAGCTCCTGTCTGGTCCTGTTGGACGTATGAGCATGAAGCTGAGAGTGGCTGGCAGATGTCTGAAAAGATGATTTAACAATACACCTGTTTTTCATGGCAGTGCAAGGGGTGCATTTAGTGAGTGTGCTGAGGTGGATGGTTGAGCATTTCAGTCCTTTCACCAATACTTCCACCTGGAAATGTCTAATCGGTGACCTAAGTGTTCAACCGCTAGTCTGAGAAGGTACAGAACAGCAGGAGCATGGTACCCACCCCCCGTAGCACCTCATTATACTGTACCTAGGTACAGAACAGCAGGAGCATGGTACCCACCCCCCGTAGCACCTCATTATACTGTACCTAGGTACAGAACAGCAGGAGCATGGTCCCACCCCCCGTAGCACCTTATTATACTGTACCTAGGTACAGAACAGCAGGAGCATGGTCCCACCCCCCGTAGCACCTCATTATACTGTACCTAGGTACAGAACAGCAGGAGCATGGTCCCACCCCCCGTAGCACCTCATTATACTGTACCTAGGTACAGAACAGCAGGAGCATGGTCCCACCCCCCGTAGCACCTCATTATACTGTACCTAGGTACAGAACAGCAGGAGCATGGTCCCACCCCCCGTAGCACCTCATTATACTGTACCTAGGTACAGAACAGCAGGAGCATGGTACCCACCCCCCGTAGCACCTCATTATACTGTACCTAGGTACAGAACAGCAGGAGCATGGTCCCACCCCGTAGCACCTCATTATACTGTACCTAGGTACAGAACAGCAGGAGCATGGTCCCACCCCCCGTAGCACCTCATTATACTGTACCTAGGTACAGAACAGCAGGAGCATGGTACCCACCCCCCGTAGCACCTCATTATACTGTACCTAGGCCTGTTCACTTCCTGTCACAATGCTGCCCCCTGCATCTCTCCCCTCAGCATGCTACAGGAGTCCACTGACTGCTTTAAGACATGTATGTGACCAGGCTGGATATAAATGTTGCAGGGGGATTTTAGTGTGTTTATATATATATATATATATATATATTCACTCACTCACTCTCAGGACCACTTGAAAAGTAGAATTTCCCCCATGAAATGCAGCCAGTCAGGTGAATGCTGCCATTGTGGTGTGTGAGAGACAAGCATGTTCTTACTAGCGAAATATTCGCATGGTATGAGCTCTGCGTTAGTTACCGTATGACTAGTTACCTGAAGATGATAATAATTAAATAAATATGTATTAAGTTGAGCTGTGTGATTTGCAGACCTGCCCAACAATATTGATCCCTGATGTTAGACTGCTGTTGTTCTGTACTGGTATCGATGCGGATACTGTTTCTTATCAGGGTCTCACTATTACAAGTTATGATGGTTATAAAGATCAGCCACCTTTTATCAAAGGGTCTTACTCTGAAATGATGCTTGGGTTTTTGTCTCATACCCACTCACTGACTAAACAGCCCCTCTGTGAGCGAGACTGAACCTGTGCTGCCTCTGTCTCCACCCTGTAGGAACTGTGGGAATGTATTTTGTGCCAGCTGCTGCGACCAGAAGATCCCTGTGCCAAGTCAGCAGCTGTTTGAGCCCACCCGTGTGTGTAAGACCTGCTATGGCAGCCTCCAGATCAATACAACTCCCAACCCCATGGAGCTGGAGGAACCCATCACAGCCAGCTCCAACTAAGGCCCTGGGAGGGGCTGGGCCTGGGCCTGCCAGCCAGCCACTGACACAGGCAGGCACACTGCTGAGAAGCCCAAGGAGCTGCAGAATGTCCCGTGTGTGTGTGTGTGTGTGTGTTGCAAAATATGGATTTTCATGTATATAGGCCTGCAATGCCGGATGTAGTGGAGGAGGTGAATTGGGTGTTTTTTTGCGAGATGCTAAGCACTTTGAATGGTGGTTATGCACGGGAATGAGTAAATGGGCGGACAGATGGAGGGAGGGGGGTGTGCGTGACGACAACACAGGACTGCTGGTAGTGTTGGTGGAGGTGGTGTGGGACTGGGACTGCGATGGAGTGAGGATGGCCTGCCTGGTCCCGCTGGGCAGGGGGGGGGCACAAGAGGGTCATCTCTGAATGATGCTGCAAAGTCTTTTTGAGGGCTTTTGTTCATCTGAAACATTTTAAAAATGTATTTTTTACCCCCACTCACATTTCTCTCTGACGATTAGTACCATCATCCATCCCCTAGTAAAAGATCCAGTGCTTCAGGAACCTCTTCCAGTGTCCAGAATAGGTCTGGACTGTGATGGCAAGACCTTCCATAGACATCTGGGGAACACCTGGATGAACTTGGGCAGAATTCTAACTTGAGTTATGTGTCTGAAGTTGGGACTCTGCCCTAAGCAGGGAGAGGATTTGTGAGCCACTGAGCTCTAACAAGTGTTAGTTTGAATGGCATCAAGGTATGAATCCTCACCTAGCTGGTTTCATTTTGCCCTCTCTTGGCGTGAATAGGTGCCATAAACCGATAGCAGACAGTGTAGATCATGGGTAGGCAAGCCTGTTCCTGGAGTGACGCAAATACGGCAGGATTTTGTTCCAACTAGGCACCACGTCTGACCAACTGAGATAACTGATCAGTTCAATGGTTGCCTAAATTCAACACACCTGGTCTTCCGTGTCGGTTCAATCAAACAACATGAAGTGCCTGCGGCCCTCCAGGACCAGGGTTGCCTACACCTGGTGTCGATAATGATGACAGCTGGTATTATGACAGACAGCCATTCAGCACTGGCTCTCTTACACATGGTGTCCCTGACTGGAAAGAGCATCTGATCTGAATGACGGCACGGTGGCGTTGTCACTTGATATCAAATACATAATACGCTCATGGGTTTTGTCTGCCAGGGAGACATGCTGCGGAAATTAACTTGTTAACTTTGCCTTCATGCCCTTCACTTACAATTTGGATGACCCCCACCCTCCTAATTTACCCAGCAGGCACTGGGACCATGGTGGTGCTGAAGTGGACATGACATCATGTTCCATCCATCACAAACACGGTTTAATAGGAAGTGATGTAATGGTTGTCACTAAGGGATGTGCTTCTGTCATGTTTCTGTATCAGTTTCTTCCTGTAATGACAGGAACTCATTTAACAATATTCCCTCGTTAGCAGGAGGGATTAACTAATTACCCAACACTGGCTGGTTAGTTACTCTTTTGCTATTTGACTTTTTATTTTAGGGCTTTCATTTGAGCCAAAAATGCATCACAATGATTCCCTTTGAACATCCTCATAGCCACCCTTGCATCATGTCCTATATAAACCAAGGAAGTGCTGGATAGTACAAGGTGATGAAATGTATAGTACAGCGTCTGTGTGGAACTTCCAGTGACACTAGAGGGTGCACTTCTCCTGGCTGGTTAGCGCAGTCTTCACCAGCTGAAATGAGATGAGTAGCTTATTTTATCTCCTCAGAGACACCTTACCCTGCCCAAGGGCCATTCAATGACCACCTCGCAGATACATTTTTGTAAAATAAATGAATAAATAATAAATGAAATAATATATTCACATAAGTATATACCATTAAAGAAACTATAGAATCCTTGAGTAGTGGTTCACTAAATTAGTTAGCAAAAGTTGTTTTTTTTCATTTGTAATTTTTCTTTTAGTTGTTGATTGCAGAAAAAACGAAGATGGATTTTTTTTTTTCAAAGAGGACATTGTGTTCCTGTTTTTGATGCTGCCGTGGTTTTACCTTTTTAATGCGATCACTATCTTTTTTTTCATTATTTATTGATGGTTTTTTTTCTTTCCTTGAATTGTCTCAAATTTGGACAATTCGATTGCCACAGGATAATCAGTGTTTATCAGTAGTGGATGTGAAGGGCCATGAGAAGATGACCCAAATCAATAAGAGATGGCCTATGCACTGACACTGGTGGTCCAAAACAAGCAACCCTTACTAAACCCCCACTCATATACACACTACCTCTACCATACACCGATCCAGACAGAAGGCCCAGACGTACTCGTACATGGACACAGAGATCGTCTCCCTGCGCTCGCAGTAGTTTGGATTTGCTTTTCAGATTTTCGTAGTCAAGAATACCCTTTTTGATTTAGTGTTTTACAAGCTATCAGTTGGAACATTAAATGTACAAAAGAACCCTAGACTATCTCCTGCTTAAGACTGCCAATCATTAATAAGGACACTTGTACTAGCAGGACACCTAATTGAGTCGCAGGATTTCAGCAAATTTGGTTATAATTCACACATCTCTATCGGATCAGCCAGCCCATGTGCAAATGGGCCACTGTATAGTTTGGACAGCCATTTTGTGAACTATTTGAGGGACAAAACTCGGGACTGTTGATTTCTTTCAATGCCCCTTTGAATCGCTTTTAGCATATACGTTTCAATGGCTGGGCTGAGCTGAGTAGTCCATAGCTTCAGATCTCGAAGCCATGCAGGTCTTTTTGGTCGTTTCCCAAACTGAGGTTTGACATTGAGGGCTAAATAAGGTCCAGAGTAATGTTCCTTTGGCCACTAATTTACTTCTGGCTTCCAGCTGTGTCCCTGCCGCCCTCTGCCATGTCGAGGACGAGGCTATTGGATATAGGCCGTTTCACCATCACATGCATGATGGGCACCAAACTTGTCTGTCCAACAATCCATGAATGTGAAGAATGGTAAAAAGATTTGTGACAATGTTTTTGCGCAGCATTTATCAGAGCATACACTGCCACAGAAATACATCGAACAATAAAGCTGAAAATGAAAGTGCTGTTCTAGTCAGTATTATGTTACCCACAGAGGGACTCATGAGGAATGAGCCTGGTTTTGTTTTGGTGCTGTTGTGGGGCATGGCTGGATGTGATGGCAATATGTGGTAGGGGTTGGATTCATGCATTGTCTGTCTAGAGGATCCCTCGCTACTCTTTGACCAGTTGGGGTTTTTAGTGAGCTTGGTCTTTTGCTATTACTGTTCACTGCCCATCAAGTAGTTTCCTGTACGACACATCGCTGCAATGGCACAGTAATCAGGTGTAAATGCATGTGTGTTTGGGAGCGTGTATGAGATGTTTGTGTGTGCATGTCTCTGTCGGAGGGAGACTGGTGCCAAGCAGTTTTAACACAGGTCTGTAACAAAGGGATCACTTATGTGCTTTTCTTTTCCACATTTTCCCTTCTGTTTAACAAGCACTTTCAACCTTCTCATGTCTCTGTCCAAGAAGACTTTATAGCTGTTTCCTGGAACAGGACATAGCTGTTTGTTTATTATCTATTTTGTTTTGTTGAATTTACTTTAATGAGCATTACATTGATGTAGAATTAAAGGAAAATAAAATGGGCTATTTCCATCTATCATTTGCTAGCCGGAATCATTTCTCATGCAAAAGTTAATCATATTTTTATTTAACCAGGTAGGTGAGTTGAGAACAGGTTCTCATTTACAACTGCGACCTGGCCAAGATGATAAAGCAAAGCGGTGCGGTGCGGCACAAACAACAACATGGAGTTACACATGGAATAAACACAGTCAATAATGCAATATACAAAGTCTATATACTGTGTGTGTGTGTGTGTGTGTGTGTGTGTAAATGAGGTAGGATAAGGGAGGTAAGGCAATACGTAGGCCATAGTGGCGAAATAAGTCGAATATAGCAGTTAAACACTGGAGTGATAGATGTGCAGAAGATGAATGTGCAAGTAGAGATACTGGGGTGCAAAGGAGCAAAAAAAAATTAAATAACAGTATGGGGATGAGGTAGTTGGATGGGCTATTTACAGATGAGCTATGTACAGGTGCAGTGATCTGTGAGCTGCTCTGACAGCTGGTGCTTAAAGCTACTGAGGGAGATATGAGTCTTCAGCTTCAGGGATTTTTGCAGTTCGTTCCAGTCCTTGGCAGCAGAGAACTGGAAGGAAAGGCGGCCGAAGAAGGAATTGGCTGTGGGGGTGACCAGTGAAATATACCTGCTGGAGCGCGTGCTACGGGTGATTGCTGCTATGGTGACCAGTGAGCTGAGATAAGGCGGGGCTTTACCTAGCAAAGACTTAGATGACCTGGAGCCAGTGGGTTTGGCGACGAATATGAAGTGAGGGCTATGTAAGCTGCATGGTGTAAAAAAGGACATCTTGACACATTGCCAGGGTAGCTCAATCATGTTTAATGTGTGTACATTTTAAAAAATCAAGAAAACCTTTTAGTTATTGTCTTGTATTGATGTATACTCATTGAATGCAAATTAGTGTGAATACACGACAGAAAAACACAAACCCAAAAATCAAGGTAAAACTACTACTTCTGCTCTGAAATACTCATGCTCTTTGATGTGACAAATGAAGCTGTTTTTGATTGTTTGAAAAAGAAGCGATAAACCCTGACAATTACTGGACTTCATAGATAGTTCACTGCACAGAAGTAAGAACAGGACATCTGTACCATAATAAGCAGCTGCAGACTCCAGAACAAGCTGAGGGCATGGTTAGCCAGCTCCACTGCCTGCTGTTCCAAATCAGACAAAGCTTATAGGCTTATTATTCATCTTAGGTATACTTAAACAACACAAGGAACACTTGTAGCAAAACATTTGTCCGTTAGAAAGTATGGTAAGATATGAATTGTTAATAAGCAATCATATGCAATTAGATATCAAAGTCTGTCTAGTCAAGAGGACCATACAAAGTTGATCCAAAAAGAAGACTGGTCATGTAGAAACAATGAATTTGGAATCCTGTTCAAACTCAAGTGAAAAGCTCATGTGCATTGCCCTCTTGGAACACATTTTTTAAACAGTACATGGGTTATTGAATGTTTGCATGATTGACCATCCATAGAAAAGCAAAAAACTACAGTATTGCATCTGGGATGATAATGAGATTTTGAGATTGGATTTCGAGTCTCCCTGCAACATAATTTCTCTCCCTGCAACATCATTAGAAACGCTTCCTTAAAAAATATAGACTTGGCTTTACCAGCCTATTATTCCCTTTTATCTATAAAAACTGGAACAACAATATTTACAACTTGATTTTAGTACTTATAAACAGTGTATCATAGATCCATAGGGTTTCCCTGCAAACGCTGCTCTGTTAAACAACCATCGCCATGAATACACATATCAGAAAGGAGAGGATTGTCAAAGAAAATGTCCCCAGTGCAACAGTGTATGTGTTGGTAAATGAATCACGATTGCACTATATACAGGCGATGGGGGATGACTTGGTTTTCTGGTTGGTCTCCCCTCGATGGCGTAGCCATGTGCAGAGTGAACAGAGGCTCACACAGCTCCTCTCCTAAGCCTCTCCTTGTGTCACTCACACAGAAGACTGGTCCCATACCTAAAATACAGAGAGAGCCATAGAGGCACAGTAGATCAACTCTACTCATGTGGGCCATTCCACCAATTAGGTTCCTTTTGAGTAGTGTAAAAACTGGAAGAAAACAAATCTTTAATTTTAACATTGTCATAAAGAGCACATTTTCAACTTAATAAAAATCTACATTTTCTAATCTCGGTAAAAATTAAAAAAATACTATTAAGTGCCTGTCAACAAGTAAGTGCCAAATAAAATAGCAGGTTTACGACTTCATCTAAATCTGCCATGAATGGAAGCTCGTTGTGTGCAACAGGGAGGGGCTATTTAATGCTCCAAAAAAAAATATATAATAAAAAAACAAAAACATTTGTACATTTCTAGCCTATCTATGGGTAACAGGGTTGACGTTTTCCACAACAAAACACCAGGAAATGGCTAAAAACAGTAGAACCAACTCATCTGCTTTTATGCTATGATTTGACTATTAGACGTTCAATGTCTCTTAAAAAATGTTTTAGAATAATGAATAGTTTCACCATATTAAAACGAGCGTTCGGTTCACGTAACAGGGTTGACCTAAAAATGTATCACTAATAACGTGATACAAATAATCTTCAGAATTGACTTGTCAAAGCAACAAAATAACTAGGGCTTTACAATGATGGTGAAAACTTGGAGACATGTTGGGGTTAAGTGGGTTAAAATCTTCTTAGAAGTCAGTGTGTGCACAGAGGCCATGTCAAAATGCTGAATTTTGGCACTTTAGCAAGTCTATATTCATATAAAAAAAAATCGGATTTATTGAATTTTCCATGTCTATCTTAAAGGGCACTTCATTTAATATAACAAGCTTTTACAAGTATATATTTGTGCACAATATCTACTTAAAATATTAATGGGACGCAAAAGGCACTCATTTCATGGAATGACCCATGTAGTAATGGACGGTATTGAGTGTACCAGCTTCACAATCAATCCTAAAATTTTTGGCCAATTGATGTAATAGTGATGGAATTCCTAGTGTGGGTGTGTATGACTGTACCTTATTGACAGGGGTGAGCTGTGTGCGGCGGTCAGAGCCGGTGTGGAGACGTTGGTGGTCGTCAAACCTCCCAGGGGATATCTCTCTGCGGCTGTCTAGTCTAGGACCTGGGGACTTCTCTCTGTCCAGGGGGCGTGCCGGGGACTTGTCCCGCCGGAACTCGGTTCGTCCCTCCCGGTAGCGGTGTGGTGTGCTGGGCTCACGGTGAAGCCCCTCATGGCTGCCAGGGCCTGAGGCCAGACGCTTGGAGATGTGCTCTGTGTATGTGGGTGGACCTCTCTTACTGGGGCTGCTGTAGAGACGAGCAGAAGACAAATAAATGTATGGACACAAATAAGCTGTTGTTGTTTCAGCTCATATTAGAGAAAAGTCAGAGATAAAACCATGACCATACAGATTTGGGCTTTAATCGACAAAATAACAATGGCTGCGATACACTGAGCGTACAAAAAAATAAGAACACCTTGCTAATATTGAGTTGCACCCTTTTGCTCTCAGAACAGTCTCAATTTGTCAGGTCATGGACTCTACAACGTGTCAAGCTTTCCACAGGGATGCTGGCTGATGTTGACTCCAATGCTTCCCACAGTTGTGTCAAGTTGGCTGGATGTCCTTTGTGTTGTGGACCATTCTTGATACACACCGGAAACTGTTGAGCGTGAAAAACCCAGCAACGTTGGCACCTACTGCTATACCCACGTTCAAAGGCACTTATCTTTTGTCTTGCCCTCTGAATTGCGCACGTACACAATCCATGTCTCAATTGTCTAAAGGATTAAAACTCCTTCTTTAACCTGTCTCCTCCCCTTCATCTACACTGACTGAAGTGGATTTAAGTGACATCAATAAGGGATCATAGCTTTCACCTTGTCAGTCTGTCATGGAAAGAGCAGGTGTTCTTAATGTTTTGTACACTGTGTATATTTGGCTTCCAAGCTTTGCTAAGAGCAATGCAAACTCAGAACAGTAGGTGGCACTGAAGCCCCTTTCAAAATTTAGCACAAGACGTGACGCAGTGTATCTAGTATTCTAGAGTTTCCTTTGTTTACTTGTATGTGCAACTACTACCCTTCACCATAGATTTAGTTGATGGTACAGTAGTTCCGGTCCATTAGCTAAAGGTTTGGGGTCTAGAACATGACAGGGAGAGCTCACCCGCGGCTGGAGCCGGTCCTCTGTAGCTCCCCAGACTCCCTGACCAGGTTGCCCTTGCAGCAGATAACCCGCAGCTTGTTCTGATAGGACGAGGCCAGGTAGATGGCCCCGGAGGAGATGGCTGGACCCAGGTAACGGGGGCTAGGGATGTCCAGATGGGCTAGAACTGGAGGGCTACACACAGGTACACAGACACAAGCCTCATTTATACCTGGTTCTGACATGTTTCCTTTGTCCTGATCTTATCCACATTGTGATTGTGCCCACGTTGTAGCCGTTGCATCTACACATGATAGTAAAATGTGTCTCTTTTGTTCACTGTGTCCAGATATGCTGTTCCCTCCCTATATGCAAATCATTTGACAGATATTCTTTCAAAATAATATTTGTATTTATTTTACATAAAAATATATCCCCTCATGAATGGTCTACCATATAGCCAGTTGGACAGATTTTGACAGCACTGCTAAAAAAAAGACAATTTCAAAATGAGAGGCTACAAGGACAAAACTCTTGTTGCTGCAATGATGAAAATATCTCATAAACCAAGAGAGGAATTGCTAAAAACTCAACCAAAGAAGAAAAACAACACAAGTACACAGTGTTTGGAGAAAATGAAAGCAATCCTGAAAAAGCACTGGCATATTCTGCAATCACACACCTCTTCAAGGAACCCCCACTGGCGGTCTATAAGCGTAGTTGCAATATTGGAGATCTGACATGCCCCCTGAGCCCACTCAAACACTCTTGACACCCATTCCAAATGGGAACTACAAATGTGGCTCATGTGCACAGTGCAATAGCACTATAAAAACATCCTTCTTCAGACACCCACATACAGGTCGAAAAATCCCTGTTAGGGGTATCTCATCACCTGTTCATGTGGGAAAGACTACGTGGACAAACGAAAAGACAATCAAAGCAATGCAGCTCAATCAGGTGTAAGAACATTGACTATCCAGTAGCAGCTCACAATGTTGAAGCTAACCATCCCATCTCCTCCCTCACAGGCATTGAGCATGTTGCTCTACCAAGGAGAGGAGGTAAGATTGAGATCCTACTACTACAAAGGGAGGCTTACTGGATATATCCAACAATTAAATATGTGAAATTGAATTAAATAATAATGTATGTTGATGCTAATATTATGTGCAATATTAAATTGTTTCCATATGATAACAATAGCCTAATATATTCAATATGCCATAAACTATAGTTTTTTAACAGTTTCACTCAATTCATTCTAATTGACTTAATAATTATGACACACCCCTCACTATTGTCATTGGTTGCACTAATTGCGCTGTTTGTCTACATAACCTGGTTCAAGAGTTCATGACATCACCCTGAAGAAGGCACAGTAATGCTGAAACGTTGGTGATTTACCCATTACATTACTGGGAGTTTATATATGGAGTGTGACTCTTTATTATTTATAGCTTTAAGACGCGTATTGATGCCATAAGGTAATAGTGTGACATGTCAATTATTTTAGAGGGCGAGATAATGATGGCTTAAATGGTTTCACTGTCCAGATCTGTCTACGCTTGTAAGATATCCAAACACATTGCTTTTCTGACTACCTCCGGATGTGGTCAGAAAGACCACAATCCGATCACAATGTGTCTTAATCGTTTACATCTGCCTAAAAATGTGGGCACAATCAGAATGTTGGCAAGATCAGGACAACGGACGCATGTTAGAACCAGGCATAAACAGGGCTATAAATGCAGGGTTAGGATCAAGGCCTAGATTCAATCAGCTCGAGCATTAACCAGTGTTAAACAGCGTTGGCCGACATCTGCATACAATATGTTTTGGCAGTGTTGGACGTGTAACTTCTGCATGAGCTGGCAAATACCGTGTGTCACAAAACCCTCCTTTCATTATTATTGTTATTCCTACTGCGTTAAGGCGTCTCGGCTAAGTGAACGTATGTGCTCACATACTCCCTAAAGACCTTCTCTTGAAAAATGATCAACGGCAATATTACTGTTGTTTGTCCCTCTTGAGTCATCGTAGCAACAACATAACAAGAAACACTTCCTCTAAATAGTCAATTTAGATGTTTCTGCCAACGAGATCTTTGTCGTGCAATTTTAACTAAGATAACTAAGATGTTTGGTGCAGTATTCCTAAGTGAAAAAATGTGCATGAAAACTTCTCTAGTTGGATGGCAACAAACACTTAATGTTTAGGAGTAGTGCTGTTATGACAACAAACACTCCTACTCGGAGTAGTACTGTTGATCAATCACTGACGAAGGGGTGTAGACTTCGCCTACCAAAGTCTTTGCACCAACAGCCCCCCCAAAAACCTGACAAAGACCAAAATGAACAAAAATGTCACGATAATGCAGAAACTGTTGAGCTTCAGAAGTAAAAAATTACACTAGGAAGTGTAGGCTTTATCGATTTTAGATATGTCAAACCATTGTTAGGCTAATGTATGTTTTCATGTTCATTTGGATGGGGGGACTTATAGCCATTTATATCAGTCTTATTCAAGTGTTTGAACTTTTTAAGCTTACCGTCTGCTTCCCAGTAGAAACAATTTGCGCATATATCATGGCAACATTTTTGTACGTTTTTGTTCTTTGGCAGGTTTTTTCCTGGTATTCATGCAACAACAACAAATTATTGAGTCAAAATTCGGTAGCCGAAGTCTATGCCCCTTCGTCAGTGACTGGTCAACAGTACTACTCCTAGTAGGACTCCTAGTAGGAGTAGTAAGATGAAGTTTGTTGTCATTCAACACGACGACTAGTTTTCATGCACATGAGAAATACTGCACCAAACAGCTTAGCTAAATGTAAAATTGTGCGATAAAGACCTCCTTGGCAAAAACTTCCAAATTAATGACAGATTTCTTGATTTATCTTAGATTAATTCTGACTATTTTGAGGAAGTGTTCAAATCAAAACACATTTTATTTGTCACATGCTTCATAAACAACTGGTGTAGACTAACAGTGAAATGCTAACTTAGTACTTACGGGTCCTTTTCCAACAATGAGGAGTTAAAGATATATTTTTAAATGGAAACAGTGACACAACGAATAAATACATAGTGAATAACATGTGAAAATAGCATGGCTGTATACAGGGAGTACCAGTACAGAGTCAATGTCCAGGGGTACGAGGTAATTGAGGTAGATATGTACATATAGATAGGGGTAAAGTGACTAGGCAACAAGATAGAAAATAGACAGTAGCAGCAGTGTGTTTGTGTGTGTGTGTGTGTGTGCGTGGCGTCTGTATGCATGTGTGTGTGGGCGTATGTAGTGTGTGTGTATTGAGGTCTAAGTACAGTATGTGTGAGTGTGTGGGTCCAGTGTGTGTGCATAGGGTCAGTGCAAAAAAAACAGTCAATGCAGGTAGTCAGAGTAGCCATTTGATTAGCTATTAGCAGTCTTGTTTAGCAGTCATATGTCTTGGGGGTAGAAGCTGTTCAGGGTCCTGTGGGACGTTCTCACCACCCTCTGTAGCGCCTTGTGGTCGGGTGCCTTGCAGTTACTGTACCAAGCAGTGATGCAGCCAGTCAATATGCTCTCAAAGATGCAGATGTAGAACTTTAAGGATTTGAGGGCCCATGTCAAATCTTTTCAGCATCCTTGAGGGCGAAGTGGCAGTGCCAGTCTTCACAACTGCGTAGTTGTGTGTGGACCATTTTAATTCCTTAGTGATGTGGACACCGAGGAACTTGAAGCTCTCAACCCACTCCACTACAGCCAAATCGTTGTGAATGGGGGCGTAATCGCCCCTCCGTTTCCTGTAGTCCACCATCAACTCCTTTGTCTTGCTGACATTGAGGGAGAGGTTGTTGTCTTGGCTGCCTGGTCTCTGACCACCTCCCTATAGACTGCCTCATTGTTGTCAGTGTTCTGGCTATGAGGTTGCTACGGGGGCTCAAGAGGGACAAACAACAGTAATATTGCAGATTCTTTCTCATTTTTGAAGCAAAGGTCATTAGGGAGTATGAGAGCAAAGACTGTTGCTTCGGCTGCATGAATTTCTAACTCGGCTGCATGGGGATTTGTCGGATTATAGTGGGGTGTGGTTTTGTTTCATCCAATGGCAGTGTCCATTATAAGGTAAAAGCGCTAACACGGGACGAATGTTGTCATTAAAACATTGTTTGTTTGGTTGACAAGATGAACTCTGCTCATTGGTCAATCATGCGCGGCGGACCCTCAAGACTTCTGCAAATGTCATCTTTTGTCACCTCGAGCTTTCAGGATTAATCAAGATAATTTTTGTTTAAACTCCAAAAATCTGGTATTTCTAAGTCAAACGTTTTAGTTATACAGTGGCCTCCATAATTATTGGGACAGTGAAGCACTTTTTCTTTTTTTGTCTCTATACTTCAAATGTTCAGATTTGAAATCAAACAATGACTATGATGTTAATGTGCAGACTGTCAGCTTTAATTTGAGGGTATTTTCATCCATATCGGGGAACTGTTTAGAAATTACAGCACTTTTTGTACATAGTCCCCCCATTTTAGGGAACCAAAAGTATTGGGACAAATTCACTTATACAGTGCATTCGGAAAGTATTCAGACCCCTTGACTTTTTCCACATTTTGTTACGTTACAGCCTTATTCTAAAATTGATTAAATAAAACAATTTCTGTCATCAATCTACACACAATACCCCATAATGATAAAGTGAAAACAGGTTTTAAGAAATTTTTGCACAAGAAATACCTTATTTACATAAGTATTCAGAGCCTTTGCTATGATACTCTAATTGAGCTCAGGTGTATCCTGTTTCCATTGATCATCCTTGAGATGTTTCTACAACTTTATTGGAGTCTACATGTGGTATATTCAATTGATTAGACATGATTTGGAAAGGCACACACCTGTGTATATAAGGCCCTACAGTTGACAGTGCATGTCAGAGCAAAAACCAAGCCACGAGGTCGAAGGAATTGTCCACAGAGCTCCGAGACAGGATTGTGTCGAGGCACAGATCTGGGGAAGGGTACCAAAAAATGTCTGCAGCATTGAAGGTCCCCAAGAACACAGTTGCCTCCATCAATCTAAAATGGAAGAAGTTTGGAACCACCAAGACTCTTCCTAGAGCTGGCCGCCCGGCCAAACTAAGCAACCGGGGGAGAAGGGCCTTGGTCAGGGAGGTGATCAAGAACCCGATGGTCACTCTGACAGAGCTCCAGAGTTCCTCTATGGAGATGGGAGAACCTTCCAGAAGTACAACCATCTCTGGAGCCCTCCACCAATTAGGCCTTTATGGTAGGGTGGCCAGACGGAAGCCACTCCTCAGTAAAGGCACATGACAGCCCACTTGGAGTTTGCCAAAAGGCGCCTAAAGACTCTCAGACCATGAGAAACAAGATTCTCTGGTCTGATGAAACCAAGATTGAACTTTTTGGCCTGAATGCCAAGTGTCATGTCTGGAGGAAACCTGGCACCATCCCTATGGTGATGCATGGTGGTGGCAGCATCATGCTGTGGGGATGTTTTTCAGCGGCAGGGACTGGTAGACTAGTCAGGATCGAGTGAAAGATGAATGGAGCAAAGTACAGAGACATCCTTGATGAAAACCTGCTCCAGAGCGCTCAGGACCTCAGACTGGGCCGAAGGTTCCCCTTCCAACAAGACAATGACCCTAAGCACACAGCCAAGTCAACGCAGGAATGATTTCGGTACAAGTCTCTGAATGTCCTTGAGTGACCCAGTCAGAACCCAGACTTGAACCCGATCAAACATCTCTGGAGTGACCTGAGAATAGCTGTGCAGCAAGGCTCCCCATCTAACCTGACAGAACTTGAGAGGAACTGCAGAGAAGAATGGGAGAAACTCTCCAAATACAGGTTTGCCAAGCATGTAGCATCATACCCAAGAAGAGTCAAGGTTATAATTGCTGCCAAAGGTGCTTCAACAAGGTACTGAGTAAAGGGTCTGAATACTTGTGTTTATTTTTTTATTTTTTTACCTGTTTTTGCTTTGTTATTATGGGGTATTGTGCATAGATTGACGAGGGGAAAAACAATTTAATCCATTTTAGAATAAGGCTGTAACGTAACAAAATGTGGAAAAAGTCAAGGGGTCTGAATACTTTCCGAATGAATTGTATGTGTATTAAAGTAGTAAAAAGTTAAGTATTTGGTCCCATAGTCATAGAACACAACGACTACATCAAGCTTGTGACTCATTTGTTGGATGCATTCGCTGTTTGCTTGGGTTGTGTTTCAGATTATTTTGTGCCCAATATACATTAATGTTAAATAATGTATTATGTCATTTTGGGGTAACTTTTGTTGTAATTAAGAATAGAACACTTCTACATTAATGTGAATGCTACAATGATTACGGATAATCCTGACTGAATCGTGAATAAAGTTACAGACGCACAAATATCATACACCCCCAAAAATGCTAACCTCCCATGTTATTGTAGTGGTGAGAGGTTAGCATGTCTTGGGGGTATGATATTTGTGCGTCTGTAACTTTCTCACTCATCATTATTCACAATTCATTCAGGATTATCCGTAATCATGGTAGCATCCATATTAATGTATGTGTTTAGAAACATATTCTATTCTTATTTACAATAAAAGTGACTCCAAAATGACACAACCCATGTGTCTGAGGTGTATACTTTCGTTTCAAAGTAGATTTGTTTAAGACCACCAAGAAAAACTGTATGACCCTGATTCAGCCCACTGCAGTAAAAGGTTAAAAGGTTAACGCAGCAAGCTGCTTGTGGATTTGACAGCTCCAGTTCCAACTCTGCCAAAACAACCAATGCGGATGTCAATCTGATTTCATCTTGCCCCAAGTCTGGAAATACAATATCCATCATTCAATTCAGAGAGTTGAGAGGAATTAATAACATCATGCTAAAATCAATCATGTCTGCCATTTAGCACAATGGATGAATAGAAAATTTAAATCAGACATGGGTGAATGTTATTGGAGATCACGTCTCTATTATTGTGTGTATTCTTCTCAATTTGTGGCATTAATTGTGGTTGCATAGGCCAACTCAGACAAATACGGATGTGTTTGTCATGTGCAAGTTCTTATTGTGTGAGTTTGTGTTTCAGTCGTTTTTTCTTTACCCAAGTGCAGCATGTCCCTGAACCTCAATCACATCCAAGGAGTTAAAGTATGTCACAAACAGGTAGGGCTCTCTGTAAGCTGTTCAAGACAGATAAGGAAAGGGTTACATTACAAAAGTCACGACATACGCTACTGGTACTCAGATTCACATTTCTAGCAATGTTCTTGTTATGACAATATTACATCAAATCCACCACAACGCATACCACTTTGTTGGAGCTGTACTATATGAAGATACAGCTACTGTTATACTGTACAAACCAAAGGCCAGGGGCAGACGACTCCATTTGATTTCTTCAGTGCGGCTCCTTCGTCCATATGCGTCCACAAACACTCCAAACTCTGTGACAGAACAATAGTCCTTAACTACTGTGTCGATGAATGTGCCTTGGAATGTTTTACAATCATTCTGTGGTTGCGTGTGGGCAATACAACACAATCTTATGCGATATGTACAGTAAAACAGGAAATAGAATATCACCAGGGAAAGATGAAGTTATTGCAATTGCAAATGTCAAGGCAGATCTCACCATGGAAGCAGAGCAGGTACTCCTCCTTCTGCAGAGTGCTGGTGACCTGCATTATGGAGATGGGGAAGCTATGGGAGGAGGAAGCAAACACCGCAGAGGCCAGCGACATGTCCTTCTTATCCAGAAACTCTACAGGGGCGACAGTGTATAACACGCTCTTTGTCACAGATAGGGTGGCAGGTAGCCTAGTGGTTAAGAGCGTTGGGTCTGTAACTGAAAGGTCACTGGTTCTAATCCCCGAGCCGAATAGGTGAATAATCTGTTGATGTGCCCTTGAGCAAGGCACTTAACCCTAAACACTCAAGTTGTTCTGGATAAGCGCATCTGCTGCATGACTAAAATGTAAATATAGAATCGGCATTAGATTAACCATGGAAATTATTTAGTAGCGTCAACCTTTAACATGTGAATAGTAGAGTGGCTCATTTACATGTAGCATTTTTGGATTGGTCACATTTCATTTTCTGGTACCCATGAGTTCTAGTGGGGTTGGTGAGAGAAACGACCAACAACAAAAACCACTAACCCTCCAAGACATACTGCTTCATCTCAATCTCATAGAATTTGTTGGTGCCGATGATGATGCTGTAGCTGGTCAGGTGGATGCAGCTGCAGGGCTCCAGAGTCTCTATCTCCTAATGGAGGGGTGGTGGGAGGAGGTTGTTAGAGAACTAGCGAGGGAAAACAACTGATGGACCGATAGGAGGAACAGACTTTTCTTCAGTTACAGTTCAATATAAATGAGGTGCATGTCTAGTCACTGTGAGCTGTCTTGTGGGTCAATTTATTTTCCTCTGTAACCAGAAAATGATGTGTTTATCGTTCCATCTGATCATTTGTTTCAACATTGAGGTGATACTCACCTTGCGAATGCAGAACTTGTTGAGATTGTCATTGTAACGCAGAATTGTAATCTTGTTAGGCATTGCTGCACAGATACAAGGCCCGTTATCTATCTGTAGACAGACACATCCACAATGTCAGTGACAGTTATGATAAGGGATAAGCATTTCTTCGGCCAAAGGATGACCAATTGAATCAATGCCCCCAAACCACTGAAAAACCACTAGACTTACTCTGCCTGCAGAGAAGAGGTGGCAGCCCTTGACCGTCTCAAAGATAAATGGTTCCAGTTCAGACTGGGCAGGCAGGTGGGACTGGGCCAGAGACTGCTTCACCTTTTTAATCTCCACCAGACACAGCGCCCTCTCATCCCCTACAGGCCAAACACAGACATTACCCCTCCCTTCAATTCAGTCTGACTGACAAATAAATGAGACAGTTGACGATGTACTGTATATATGTGCTGTTATCACTGATTGAGTCAAGTTGGCTTTCATACCAACAATCATCAGCAGCTTCTCATGCTCCTTCATGATGTGGATCTGGAAGACGGAGCCCAGGCCAGGGATGTGGGTAAGGGAGTTCTTGATCACATTCAGGGCGTACAGACCCTCCTCAGAGCCCACTAACACTATCTGTGGGAGGGGAAAGAACACACATCACTGGTAGTGTACTGTACACTGTGTTACTACATTTACCACACATGTAAAAGTGGTAAGGCAGAAGAGAAAAACTATCAACCCATACTACTCAAAAGTCTAGTTTGCTCTTCATTAAATTACCTGGTCTGTGAGGGGGAGTGTACAGTTGATGTCAAGCCTGTCATCTCCCTCCAGCTTCAGCAGAGAGTTCCCAAGCAGTTTCTGGTGGATGGAAGACAGAAACACAGGGTCAGGAGGCTCACAGCTTCAGTGTGGTGGGAGAGGCACAGTCGGGAAGCTGTCAGGCTTTGTATAGGAACAGAAAGAGGGTCTATATTAAGGTAGTTGGGTGGGTGCAGAAACAGGGTATTCTGTCAGAGTGAACAGGGGGTAGAGAGACTCCACAAAAGGGGTGTCAAACTCATTCCACGGAGGGCTGAGTTTCTGTGCGTTTTTGGTTTTTCCAATCAGCTAAAGACCTAGACAACCAGGTGAGGGGAGTTCCTTACTAATTAGCGACCTTAATTCATCAATCAAGGACAAGGATGGAGCGAAAACCCACGAACATTCGGCCCTCCGTGGAATAAGTTTGACACGTGCTCTACATGGTAAGAAGTGAAAGCTGATGGTACTACCAGACAGACCATTTTTCCTGGCTACAGGAAGGCCTATTGCGTGCATAGGGCTGGTTATATCACTGTAATAGGCTTTGTGATGAGTATGTTCACTCATCATGAACGTTGAACACCTCGCAAAACATGACACATCTAACATTTGACTAAAGAAATATACAGCGAAAAAGGCTATCAAATGATCTGATCATAATACATCTAATCAAAGATATTGAACAAAAGATAGTTGCCAGGTGCTATAACAGTAAGACAATCACGCACAGTAAACACAACTTTGATAAGACAATAGAGGAAAGGATGGTGAGGACAACCAGTGTGTGGTCACAGCGTGAGGTGAACAGCAGGAAAGATGACCACGCACTCAAGACAAACATGCACAGAATTATTCTGTTTTGTCATTGTAAATGTTGTACTGTAATCGTAAATGTATTATAATTGCAATTGTGTGTATAAAGTGCCTGTGTGTCTGGTATCAACAGGAAAGCAGACAAAAGTAGCCTCGTTAGACTCTTTACCTGGACCAGAGGAGACAGAACCATCTGTCTTTTGGACACAGCAGCCTATGTGCAGTGAAACCCCATGGAGCAGGCAGAATAGAGCAAAACAACAAAACATGCCCACATACAGTATGACATGATGAAAAAGCAACAAACAAGAATGAGAGAGAGAGAGAAAGAGAGAGAAAGAGAGAGAGAAGAAGAGGGACAATTAACGCCACATATAAGAGACATGGATTATTTATAAAACTTTACTACTGCAGTAAATGATTAAAAAACAAAACAATGTACAATTATTTATACAGATTTAATGGATGGATGCATTATACTCAGGGTCCTATCAAGCATACAAGTATGCTGTACCGAAGAAGAATTCTGATGGTAAATGTATAACCCTCATACAGTAAAAATGTTGTTTTAACCCTTGATGAGTCAGACCTCAGGCATCTAAACAGAGCAACTACCTTAAAAGACAATAGCCAGGGAAACAGGTCTATATATCCACCTGGCATTAATGACAGATATATAATGTAGGTGAAAGCTGAATGAGGACTGACACTTTCCACCATATACCAAACTCTTATAGTAAACTATGAGTTCTCTCTTGTTGCTGAGTGAGCCCTGTGATTAACTGTTGAGTGTTGAGCACAACCAGGATGTGGACATGAAACTAGGGTTAGGGTTAGGGTTGAACTGGGATGTGGACAAGAAGCAAGGGTTATTGTTAGGGTTAGGGCTAGGCAGTGGTGTAAAGTACTTAAGTAAAAATACTTTAAAGTACTACTTAATTGTACTGAACAAAAATATAAACACAACATGTAAAGTGTTGGTCCCATGTTTCATGAGCTGAATTAAAAGATCCCAGAAATGTTCCATACGTAGAGTAAGCGTATTTCTCACTAACAGGGATTTCCTCCCTGTTAGTGAGCATTTCTCCTTTGCCAAGATAATCCATCCACCTGAAAGGTGTGGCATATCAAGAAGCTGATTAAACAGCATGATCATTACACAGGTGCACCTTGTGCCGGGGACAATAATAGTGTGCAGTTTTGTCAAACAACACAATAACACAGATGTATCAGGTTTTGTCATTGGCATGCTGACTGCAGGAATGTCCACCAGAGCTTTTGCCAGATAATTGAATGTTAATTTCTCTACCATAAGCCGCCTCAAATGTCGTTTTAGAGAATTTGTCAGAACGTCCAACCGGCCTCACAACCGCAGACTATGTGTATGGCATATTTGGGCTAGCGGTTTGCTGATGTCAACGTTGTGAACAGAGTGCCCCACAGTGGCAGTGGGGTTATGTTATGGGCAGGAATAAGCTACGGACAATGAACAGAATATAATTTTTTAAATGGTAATTTAAATGCAGATACTCAGGACGAGATCCTGAGACCCATTGTCAAGTCATTCATCCGCCGGCATCACCTCATGTTTCAGCATGATAATGCACGGCCCCATGTCGCAAGGATCTGTACACAATTCCTGGAAATTGAAAATGTCATGGCCTGTATACTCACCAGACATATCATCCATTGAGCATGTTTGGGATGCTCTGGATCAATGTGTATGACAGCGTGTTCCAGTTCCTGCCAATATCCAGCAACTTCGTACAGCCATTGAAGAGGAGTGGGACAACATTCCACAGGCCACAATCAACAGCCTGATCAATTCTATGCAAAGGAGATGTGTCACGCTGAATGAGGCAAATGGTGGTCACACCTTTTTTTTAAGGTATCTGTGACCATCAGGTGCATATCTGGATTCCCAGTCATGTGAAATCCATAGACTAGGGCCTAATGAACTTATTTCAACAGGCTGATTTCCTTATACTGTATGAACTGTAACTCAGTTATATTTTTGTTCAGTATAGTTTTGGGGGGTATCTGTACTTTACTTTACTATTTAAAGTTTTGACAACTTTTACTTTACTACATTCCTAAAGAAAATAACAAACTTTTTACTCCATACGTTTTCCCTGACACCCAAAAGTACTCGTTACATTTTGAGTTCTTAGCAGCACTTATCAAGAGAACATCCCTGGTCATCCCTACTGCCTCTGATCTGGCAGACTCACTAAACACAAATGCTTCGTTTGTAGTGTTGGAGTGTGCATTTGGCTATCCATAAATAAAAAAACAAGAAAATGGTGCCTTCTGGTTTGCTTAAACCAGTTAAATGTAACAAAATTTATTCGAAAAGTAATTATGTATCTTAAGAGGGCCATAAAAAACACCTAGCAACGCTGCATATTCAATGAAAGGTTAAAATCTCAACTTTCTGGTAAAAATAGTTCTCAATTGTTGAGTTGTAGTCACTTTTGAGGACACAAGCTCAAGTACATAGTACAAATATGATTAAAGAAAAATGGCAAATATTAAATATTTTATATGATGTATTTCCTATTCTACAAAACTGTATGAATAAGGCTTGAAATGACTTATCTGGTTTCTAAATATAGTATAATCAAATTATAAAATGACTAACTATAAGACTTCACCTTCCTTCTAACTGTAAAATACATATTTGTATGTTTAGTGTTAGAGAAAGTGAGACATTTGTTGTGAACAGAGCTCTAGCTTGACTTCCTGAACTTGTTAGGAACACTCCTTTCATCTCATATTATTCTTGTCCATCTGTGACAAACAGAAAGTGTTTTTTGTTTAAAATCTAATAATTATTTTTGATTAACCTCTATAAATGGATCTACCGTGATGACACCACTCTTTCCTTCTGCACTACGATGGAACGATTGCAGGCATGTGTTTTGTCAGTGGCTGTGTAGTGTTCAGCCAGGAATTGATGGACAGTCGAAAGAGCGAATGAAATGGTCGGAGGGACATCCAACCCAGCTTCAAGTGGTTTCAGATTTCACATCCTATGTCACACAGGCTCAGAAAATATACTCGGTGTCCATGGGAACCAAGGCTATTGCTCAATGCAACCTAGCTCAATCAACGATGTCCAGAGATCGATTTATAAGCGAAAATGTCAGTCGGAACCGGGACCAAGAGGATTTATAAGGAATTTAAATTAATTATACTTTTACTTTTGATACTTAAGTATATTTTAGCAATAACATTTACTTTTAATACTTAAGCATATTTAAAACCAAATACTTTTAGACATTTCCACAAGTAGTATTTTACTGGGTGACTTTTACTTGAGTCATTTTCTATCAAGGTATCTTCTATCAAGGTATCTACTTTTAATCAAGTATGACAATTGGGTACTTTTTCCACCACTGGGGCTAGGGTAAGGTTTAGGGTTGTGCGTATGTGTGTCAGTAAGTAATTATACTAATTTAACTCCATAGTGGTGAGTACTGTGGTACTCACTGCATCTGCCTCAGCCTTCTCCCGGGATGCTCGCCCCCCTGCCACCACAGACTCCAGCACGGCCACCCAACGCTGCTTGTCTGGGAAACTGGGAGCCATGAAGTACAGAGTCTGTCCGGGCCAGCATGACGTGTGGGGGTGGGACTCCAGCTTCAGCACATACGGCACATCTACACACATCACAGCACAGTGAGGGAACGAGGGGAACAGTTCATTCCTAAGCACAGATCCTGATACTACTAATAAGTTAATAATATGTTTTTGGTGTACCTGACTTTGCGGTGTTGGGTAGCTCAGACGCCCCGACAGCCCCGTGCACCATCACCTCTCCATCAGACAGACACAGCTCAAACTCATCCAGTGGCTTCACTGAGTCTGAACAACACAAACAGAGGGAAATCAACATTCACAAAGAAATACACAGACTAAAAGGCAACAACTGGCAGAAATCAAGAACACTGTAAGCTAAATGAAATAAGAATGAGTTGTTATCAAAAAAATTGAAAATAGTTAAACTTGTTTCATAATCATATGTACTGTAGGGACAGGAAAGGGAGTGAGACCTTCTCTGGGCTCTGTCTCGTAGATGGTCACCTTGGTCCCATCCAGCACCACATACTTCCTCTCCCAGCCCTGGCCACGCTTCCCATTCCTACAGAACAAACATGTCTGTCACTGGGCCAGCAGCATAGAGATAGTCACAGAGATAGTCAATGCCTAGAACAGATGAGGATAATACTGTAGCCTACAACTATACTTTAATACTAAAGAAATATCTCAGATCAAATCAAATACAGTATGAGGGATTAGCAAGCAGTCTAAATGCAATCAACTTGAAGGGTAAGCAGACAGGCAGTGTTGATCTATAGCATAGTCCTATTAGTCAAGTTTGTTTCACAGTAGTAGTGGGTATGAAGTCCACACACCAGAGTCAACAGACCCACCTGGGCTGCTTCATCCACCCCTCCAGGCGAACATGTCCGCTGGCCTCTTTGAGCTGCAGGCCAGGGGAGCTGCCTTTGTCCCGGCACAGCGCCTCAGCCATGTGCAGGGCACAGTCCCCAGGCAGGCCGCACGTGGCAGGAAGGCAGGGGGAGCATTTTGGATGGCACAAAGCATGGCATTCTGAAGGAGAGAAGAAATCACTGTCAAAACTAGGAATGCCAGAATCACAGTACTGTACGAGCCACCCTTCTGAAAAAGCCTTGCTCAACAGAAATGTGCCTGATCATTGTGATGGGGAGTGGATGGTTGGAACGTAACATACCGACACAGGTGGCTGCCTGGCGACCAAAGTGCACGGTATCCAGGCACACAGTACACTTGGCAGCCCTCATGTTGAGTCCCACGGTGAAGCGGTGAGGGGTGTTGTGGTGAATGCTCTCCCTCTGCCTCCCCCTCTCCCTGTCCCTCTGACTGTCCTTCATGCGATGGCCATACTCTGAACACAGCCAGGAAAAATCGTGAGGAGGGACAGTATCTATAGCAACCATAATTATCGTTTTTTTTTTCTTCAACAACAAAAAATCCAGTGCACCATGCCATGTCAGTTGTGCAAGTGAGGCAACGAAAAGGAAGCATCACCAACATAATGTTAAAATGTTAAAGATAAGAGGATCTGAAATAAAAAGGTAAATCATATTGATCCCATCATCCACCAGTGATCAGTTCATAACTGGAACTTAACACATGCATCCAGGAATCTTCTCATTGAGGGAACAGGATGAATATGTTCCAACCAGTGGAGGCTGATGAGAGGAGGACGGCTCATAAGAATGGTTGGAACGGATTGAATGGAACGGCATTAAACACATAGAAACCAAGTGTTTGATATATTTGATAACATTCCACTTACATTCCGCTCCAGCCATTACCACGAGCCCGTCCTCCCCAACTAAGGTGCCTCTAACCTCCTGTGGTTTCAACATTGCGGTATAAGGTGAAAAGCTGAAAAGAAAACCCCCCTCTGTAATGTGTGCAGGTCTGGGTTGCAGTGGTTCAAGGTGCAGGGCAGATAGCTGCCTGAGAGTCAATGGACTGGAGTGTAGGCAAACAGAAGTAAAGGCAATTGCTTCAGATTTCCAAAGCTGTGCACTTAGAGGGAGGAAAGTTTAGCTCAAGAACAGTGAACTATGGAAATGTTTTCAGTCTCATTTCTCCAAGTAGAATACAGACACATACACTGTGTGTCACAAACACATAATGGCTTTTTTAATATGATATGTTGATTTTATGTTAGCTGGTAATGTCCAATCATCCAATATGCTGGTTTGAATTACATTCCTACAATGATTTACCTGACGCAAGCCAGGAATGAAAATTGCCCACATTTGCCCACTGACAAAGAAATGATCAGTCTATAATTTGAATGGTAGGTCTATTTGAACAGTGAGAGACAGAATAACAACAAAAAAATCCAGAAAAACGCATGTGAAAATGTTTATAAATTGATTAGCATTTTAATGAGGGAAATAAGTATTTGACCCCTCTGCAAAACATGACTTAGTACTTGGTGGCAAAACCCTTGTTGGCAATCACAGAGGTCAGACGTTTCTTGTAGTTGGCCACCAGGTTTGCACACATCCCAGGAGGGATTTTGTCCCACTCCTCTTTGCAGATCTTCTCCAAGTCATTAAGGTTTCGAGGCTGACGTTTGGCACCTTCATCTCCCTGCACAGATTTTCTATGGGATTAAGGTCTGGAGACTGGCTAAGCCACTCCAGGACCTTAATGTGCTTCTTCTTCAGCCACCCATTTGTTGCCTTGGCTGTGTGTTTTGGGTCATTGTCATGCTGGAATACCCATCCACGACCCATTTTCAATGCCCTGGCTGAGAGAAGGAGGTTCTCACCCAATATTTGACAGTACATGGGCCCCGTCCATCGTCCATTTGATGCGGTGAAGTTGTCCTGTCCCCTTAGCAGAAAAACACCCCCAAAGCATATTGTTTCCACCTCCATGTTTGACGGTGGGGATGGTGTTCTTGGGGTCATAGGCAGCATTCCTCCTCCTCCAAACACGGCGAGTTGAGTTGATGCCAAAGAGCTCCATTTTGGTCTCATCTGACCACAACACTTTCACCCAGTTGTCCTCTGAATCATTCAGATGTTCATTGGCAAACTTCAGACGGGCATGTATATGTGCTTTCTTGAGCAGGGGGACCTTGCGGGCGCTGCAGGATTTCAGTCCTTCACGGCGTAGTGTGTTACCAATTGTTTTCTTGGTGACTATGGTCTCAGCTTTCTTGAAATCATTGACAAGATCCTCCCGTGTAGTTCTGGGCTGATTCCTCACCGTTCTCATGATCATTGCAACTCCACGAGGTGAGATCTTGCATGGAGCCCCAGGCCGAGGGAGATTGACAGTTCTTTTGTGTTTCTTCCATTTGCGAATAATCGCACCAACTGTTGTCACCTTCTCACCAAGCTGCTTGGCGATGGTCTTGTAGCCCATTCCAGCCTTGTGTAGGTCTACAATCTTGTCCCTGACATCCTTGGAGATGGCCATGGTGGAGAGTTTGGAATCTGATAGATTGATTGCTTCTGTGGACAGGTGTCTTTTATACAGGTAACAAACTGAGATTAGGAGCACTCCCTTTAAGAGTGTGCTCCTAATCTCAGCTCATTACCTGTATAAAAGACACCTGGGAGCCAGAAATCTTTCTGATTGAGAGGGGGTCAAATACTTATTTCCCTCATTAAAATGCAAATCAATTTCTAACATTTTTCACATGCGTTTTTCTGGATTTTTTTGTTGTTATTCTGTCTCTCACTGTTCAAATAAACCTACCATTAAAATTATAGACTGATAATTTCTTTGTCAGTGGGCAAACGTACAAAATCAGCAGGGGATCAAATACTTTTTTCCCTCACTGTATGTACAGTACCAGTCAAAAGTTTGGACACACTTACTCCTTCAATGGTTTTTCTTTATTTGTACTATTTTCTACATTGTAATGTATCAATATTTAATATTTGAGATTTTTCAAAGTAGCCACCCTTTGCCTTGGTGACAACTTTGCACACTCTTGGCATTCTCTCAACCAGTTTCATAAGGTAGTCACCTGGAATGCATTTCAATTAACAACCTTCTTTATGCGGTTGAGTCAATCAGTTGTGTTGTGACAAGGTAGTGGTGGTAAACAGAAGATAGCCCTAGTTGGTAAAAGACCAAGTCCATATTATGGCAAGCTCAAATAAGCAAAGAGAAATGACAGTCCATCATTACTTTAAGACATGAAGGTCAGTCAATACGGAAAATGTCAAGAACTTTGAAAGTTTCTTCAAGTGCAGTCGCAAAAACCATCTGGTCTTTGGTCTGATGAGTCCAAATTTGAGATTGTTGGTTCCAACTGCCGTGTCTTTGTGAGACCCAGAGTAGGTGAACTGATGAGCTCTGCATGTGTGGTTCCCACCATGAAGCATGGAGGAGGAGGTGTGCTGGTGTGGGGGTGCTTCGCTGGTGACACTGTCCGTGATTTATTTAGAATTCAAAGCACACTAAACCAGCATGGCTACCGCAGCACTCTGCAGCGATACGCCATCCCATCTGGTTTGCGCTTAGTGGGACTATCATTTTTTTCTCAACAGGACAATGACACAGAATACACATCCAGGCTGTGTAAGGGCTATTTGACCAAGAAGGAGAGTGATGAAGTGCTGCATCAGATGACCTGGCTGCCACAATCACCTGACCTAAACCCAATTGAGATGGTTTGGGATGAGTTGGACCGCAGAGTGCAGGAAAAGCAGCCAACAAGTGCTCCTTCAAGAACTCCTTCAAGACTGTTGGAAAATCATTCCTCATGAAGCTGGTTGAGAGAATGCCAAGAGTGGCTACCTTGAAGAATCAAATTTTTTAAACACTTCTTAGGTTATTACATGATTCCATATGTGTTATTTCATAGTTTTGATGTCTTCACTATTATTCTACAATGTAGAAAATAGTAAAAATAAAGAAAAACCCTTGAATGAGTAGGTGTGTCTAAACTTTTGACTGGTACTGTATATAAAGACGTGTAAAGTTACATACTAAACTTCAGAGCTTGAATAATTCAGTAGAAAGCATTATTGGAAAGTGGAAACTCCAATACAAGCGTTAGAAACCAGAACTTAGCATACCATACTCTAAAGAAACATCTGCCACTTGATCCTAGTGCAGAGCTTTTCAAATCTGGCCCATTCGGAGTGTGGTAGAGAGGCAAAAAGGAAGGGGATAGCAAATTGCGGGCTCCATGAGTTAGGAGAACGAATTTTTGTAGGACAGTAGTAGCCATCAGGAAAGCTTGTCTGAGTGATTTTAGGTCCAAGTATCTTTATTATGTCAGGGGTGGTCTATTACTTTAATTATACTGCATTATATGGAAATATGGACACACTGCTGAAGGCCACACAGAGGTCTCATCTGATGCAGTGTGTTAGCTGGGCATAAACACTCCCATGTCCTCTTTTTCTCCTCCAGAAGGACTCACCCTCGGGGGTGGCAACCTCCTTCCTGCGGCCAGAGTTAGCGGTAGCCAGCAGGCTGCTCGGGCCCTGCTGGTGCTCAGGAGACTTCACCATGGCAGACATCATCATCTGCTGCCGCGTTGTGCCAGGGGTAGCAGGGGTACCACCATGGTCCACAGGCTTGTATTGGACTGCTGAATGTGTGTATATGTGTGAGAGTGAGAGACACAGAGAGCGAGAGCGAGAAAGAGGAGAGAGAGAGACAGAGAGACAGAGAGACAGACAGAGAGAGAGAGAGAGAGAGAGAGAGAGAGAGAGAGAGAGAGAGAGAGAGAGAGAGAGAGAGAGAGAGGAATCAAAGGAAAGTCACAAGGGAGTGTTGTTTGGGCCTGGTGTGAGTTTGATGTGCTGCTTGATGCGAGATAGCATGCGCTGGACTACAGTGGTCTTTAGCGGGATTTTTCCTGTTTTTGAGATGACTGTGTCCTTACCTTCCTCTCGTAGGGAGCGCAGCTCCAATCTCATATTCTGCAGTGCATCCTCCAGCTCAGAGCAGCGGGAGCGCTCCTTGTCCAGGGCCATCTTCATGTCGCTGTACTGCAGGGGCACCGGCTGCACAGAGGGTACAGGGGACACCTGCTGGGGAACCTGGGACTGGCCCTGGGCTGCCATGGCAGCCAGCAGGTCCTCTCTGCGGCGGCCAAATAGACCCTGGAACAAACACACACAAAGTAACTGTCACTGGCAAACATTCTGAGAAAAGATTGGGGGTAAAATGAAAAGGCCCATAGCAAACGCTAGTTAAAAGTGCTTTAGAAATGTATTCATGCACTCTTTCTCACTGTACCTGTGTTGTGAGCTGTCCAGTCTCACCTTTTTCTTCTTGGAGCCCCCCTGATCCACCCTGGCCTGGAGGAAGTCTATGAGTTTGGATTGCTGGGTGATGGTCCCCTCCAACTTCACTTTCTCATGGGAGAACACAGCCTGCAGGTGGAGCTAAGTGAACATTACTAAGGCAATGAATTTCTACTAACGTACCTCTCTGAGTGTGTGTGTGTTTGTGTGTGTGTGCGTGCATTCGTGCGTGTATGTGCGCGTGTGTGCGTTTATGTTTGTGAACGTTTGTGCATGTGTGTATTTGCCTGTGTGTGTTTGTGCGTGTGTATGTATTTGCATGTGAGTGAGTGTGTGTGTGAGTGTGTGCGAGTGAGTGAGTGAGTGAGTGAGTGAGCGAGTGTAGCTGTACCTGGATGTTCTCCAGCTGGTACTCCAGGTCAGTCCTCTCAGTCTTCAGCAGGTCAGCTTGGTCCAGAGCGTCCTGCAGCCCCTGGGTCAGCCGGAAGATGTGGCTCTTCTGAACATCCATTTGCTGCTGCAGGTTTCCTTGCTGTAGAGGGACACAAACAGTATAAACATGATGTGATATTTCACTTCTCACAAGACGCACAAACATATTAGGTTATAATAGAGGCTTTATTAACATGACATTATATTACTAACTCAATTACAACACATGCAGAATGAGAGGAAACCATAACCCACGTCATCCAGCAGCCTCTGTTTCAGCTCCCTCTCACTCTCCAGCTTCTGCTGCAGACTCCTGGCATTCATCTCCAGCATGGCATGCTTCTTCTCCAGTTCAATCAGCTAGAGGGCCAGAGGCAAGAAAAGACATACAGGTCTGCTTTAGACAAACAGACAGAGAGACAGAGAGACAGGCAGAGAGAGACAGAGAGAAAGACAGATGGATACACAGACAGAGAGAGATGAACAGGCAGACACGTAAGGCTCACTGTGTCAGAGAGGCTCTCTGCTTTGAGTCTCTGGTCCTTGAGGGCCTCCTGCAGGGCCAGAATCTCAGCCTTGTGCTCCTTAACTGACTGTTCAATAGACTGACGAGCCTCCGAGTTGCGCTGGTCCGCACGCAGCCTGAACAGGAGTAAGAGAGGGGACCATATGAGTGTGTGTGTGTTTGTGTGTTGGTGGGTGTGTGTGTGTGTTTGTGTTACCTATTCTGCTTCTCGTTGTCCAGCAGTCTCTGGATATCCCTTGTCCTCCTCTCGGCCTGGTTCTTCTCATCCTCCAAGGCTCCCCTCCAGGCCTCCCACTGCCTCTCCTTCTCCAGCAGCTCATCATTCAGGGTCTCCAGCTCCATGACCTGCTCCTCCAGCATGGTGCACGTGGTCTTCAGCGTCTCAATGTTCTAACACAGGACCAGGGGGGGTGGTTTACATGAGAATAGGAGAATAGAAGGCACTGCTCTGTTCTTACAGACAACATGAACAACACAGAGAGATTGCAGGAGAAAAATGAACACTAATACAACCATTTAAGGAGCTTTTCATGGTGTTTTGTGGTCTTAATGAAGCAGCCCTCTGAGTAATAGGCATACTATCCCAAACCAACATCAGTATTGTCATATTCTGATAATCAATGGGTTGTGCGCCACAGTTAAAAGTGCTTTTGAGAGTTGTATAGATTCATGAAGGCAATACATTTCGCCTATGCACTGTACATAGGGCTCACACTGAGCCAGGTTTTCATGCTTCCTCTTTCTCTGCTTGAGACAAACACTGGGATACAAATATAGCTGCAGCAGCACCATGGTCCTCTGAAGTCCACGCATCCAGGGCTGACACTACCTGGGAACGATGTGGATGACACATCCCTCCCACTCACGGTCGGATCCCTCGTCTATGACTTCCATCCCTGGTTACACAACCACTAGCTAGGACAGAGAGACAGAGATGAAGCTACTGAACGCCTACACACCCCCTCCCACAGGGGCAGAGCACAGCGTCACACAGCCTCCTCTCCTCTCTCTGCTCACTGAGCTAGCGCTTCATAACAAAAGAACAGTCCAGTACCTTCTGCCTGATTTATACTATACTTAATCACGGTAGCTGCTGAAGTGTGTGTGTCTGTTTTTGTGTGTGTGTCACCTGTAATTGATTGTTGAGGACTGAGGAGAGTTATGTGGGGCATATGTAAAATTAAATGTGTGTGAAAAGAGAGAGAGGAGAGAGGAGAGAGAGAGAGAGAGAGAGAGAGAGAGAGAGAGAGAGAGAGAGAGAGAGAGAGAGAGAGAGAGAGAGAGAGAGAGAGAGAGAGGGACAATAATAATATATAGACATAGTATGTCATTTGAAATGTCTTTATTCTTTTGGAACTTTTGTGTAATGTTTACTGTTCATTTTTTATTGTTTATTTCACTTCTGTGTATTATCTATTTCACTTGCTTGGCAATGTAAACATGTGTTTCCCATGACAATAAAGCCCCTTGAATTGAATTGAGATGAAATGAGAACATGAGAAACTAGACTCTCTATTAACACATTCTAGTAACATGTTAGAGTGTGTACACTGAACAGGATGGATGTGAGTGTGAGTCACACCTGTTTCTGGTTGTTGAGGTGCATCTCACGGTCAGCAACCTCGCGGCGGAGGCGGTCCACGTCCTGGCCCAGCTGCAGGCGCTCCTCTGTCTCATCTGTGGCCTCGTCCAGCTGCTTGGACAGGTAGAAATTCTGTCTGTTCAGCTCAGCGTTCTCCTGGGTCAACTGGGTCAGCTGCTCCTCCAGGTCTGTGATTACCTGAGGGAGGGAAGGAGAATAATTACACTAGGTTCATTACCAGCATCTCAACACAACAGTATATGATTTCAATGTATACTAAGATGTAGTGACGCAGTGGTGGACCTGTTCATCATGTAGTGAAATAGAATGATCGATCAATGGGAAAGGGGGAGTGGGGGGAGGGGCTCATCATTTAAATGACCGTTGATGGACAAAGGTGAAAAGTCCTCACCAGAGCATATGGATTTAATTGAAACCCACGCAGCGGATATGGTAATCGTTGGATTACCATACACTTGAGACGATCACCATGAGTTTCCTTCAGTGAATGCTACATACATTACAGCCCACCAAGGCACCCATTTTGCAATTAGAGATAAATATCCATGGAAACATTATCTTAGCCTTCATGTCACTCTCCAGGCTGAGTAGGGAACTGCATAATCTATTCATCAGCAACATTATGTCCTCTTAATCAGCCAGGATACTAGTGCATACCCTATGCAAATGAAGGTTAGAGGTTGCTGAAGCTGAGTTGGATGTTATTCCTCTTTCTGGGGAGCCTGGCTGCTCTGTACCATGCAGGACTACATGGCAGTAAAGTGAACAAAGGTTTTATGTACATAAATCATCGCTCTCTAGCAGGCCCTAGGGGCTGAGGACTGACAGAAATGGCAAAATACTAAGAAGAGATGGGAGGTCAACAATGGGACTGATAAGCCATGATCTGTTCATCAGCAATGTACTCTCTCCATCCTACTGGGTGCTCATGATAACACACACACGCAATACATGTTTTAAGCTCTGTAGTTTCCTTAAAGGATACACAGAAACACAGTACAGTCTAGTAGCAGTACCCGGGGTAGATAAACACTGGTGTTAACATCCGGATGTTTGTGATTTATTACAGTGGGTTTGGTTAGAATTCACTACCCTCTAAATATGTGTAAACAAAACCTAGCTAATTCCCAACAACAGCCAAAGGACCCAGACCTTCACTTCCAGGCTTGTTACATAACACTTGTCATCAGTACATAACAGTATCTATTATTGATATACTACTACCTCCTGTCAATGCAACCTTGCCCATGTTTCATTTCTGTTGTTTTTGAATGGTGCGGGGCTACAAGAAATACTGTGTTATCAATGATCTAAACAGAACAAATAGGTGCCATACACAAAAATACACATGAGGGGCCAGGCATAACAACCTCAATTTGTTTCCGAACTTGGGAATGATTGCCTGAATACCGGCCAGCCGAATCTAGGAAGAATACTCTTTCTCAACAGCTTGCGAGTGGGAGGATCACAAAAGTAGGGCAAGGGGAAAAGAGAGACCATTATGTATTAACCACAATGAGACCCAGCAGTGACTCAAACAATGTTACTTTGAAGGTTTTTAAATCCCCCACCACAACACAATAACCTCATCTTCTCAGGGTTAGTTTTCACGCGCTTGCTGACAAAGAGATATGAAAAGATATGGGTATATATTATTCATCACATCAACCTAAATACAAGACTTAGTTCTATTCTTGGCAAAAAGATATGGAGGAACCGCATAAAATAAATTGATATTTTTCTAAATAGTAGAAATAACAGTGGGGATTGAAAACAGATGGGTAACTTAATTGATGGTCAAATTTTTTCCTGGAAAAACAAAGGCCTCATTGAGTGTGATGGCTGGAAACCCAGCCAATGGAAATCTATAATAGCTGATCTTATCTGATTCAACTCAGTTAATGCCTTCAATTCTGAAAGGAGTGCGAGAGAATAGAAAGAGATAAAAAGAGACAGGGTAAAGAGAGGTAGCAGAGAGAAAGATAAAGACAACACTAAAGAGAGAGAAAAAGGTGATCCAAAGGGGTGGCATACCGCACAGCTGTCTCTGAGGGCATCATACTTGCGCTGGATCTCGTCTCGGTGGGCCTACCAGACAGAGACAGGTTTGGTGGCTGCACTACTGTACTTCATAATATCATAGTAATAACAGGAGCAATAACAGAAGACTGGTATGTATGTCCCTCCTGCACTCACTCTGAGAACACAGATCTCCTCCTCAGCCTCAGCGGTGGTGTCCTCCAGCTCTGACTTGGCCTGCTGCAGCTGACTCTCCAGGGAGTGGCGTGCCGCCTGCAGCCCGCTGATCTGAGACACCCTCTCCTGCAGCGACAGAGTCAGCTCTGTCACCTGACGTTTGATCTCCAGCTTCTGCTCCTCGTGCTCCAGGCCCATCTAACGGCACGAGGGACACACAGAGAGAAGGGAGAGACACAAAAGAGTCAGGAAGAGGAAGGAGAGATCCAGATGGGTCAGTGAGTCAGAGAGATGCTGATCTGGCAAATCAACAACCCACATAGGAGCTTGACCTTTCACCCTCTCTGCCCAACCCGTCGACTGCTCTTCTGGCTCCTTGCCCTCTTTTCCTCTTCCTCTTTTCACCTTCCTCCACTCTCCTCCTTCCTGTGACCCCAACCTTCCTGTCCTTTCCTCCTTCCTGTGACCCCAACCTTCCTGCCCTCTCCTCCTTCCTGTGACCCCAACCTTCCTCCTCCCCCCTCCTCCTTCCTGTAACCCCAACCTTCCACCTCTCTCCTCCTTCCTGTGACCCCAACCTTCCTGTCCTTTCCTCCTTCCTGTGACCCCAACCTTCCACCCCTCTCCTCCTTCCTGTGACCCCAACCTTCCACCCCTCTCCTCCTTCCTGTGACCCCAACCTTCCTGTCCTTTCCTCCTTCCTGTGACCCCAACCTTCCACCCCTCTCCTCCTTCCTGTGACCCCAACCTTCCACCCCTCTCCTCCTTCCTGTGACCCCAACCTTCCACCTCTCTCTTCCTTCCTGTGACCTCAACCCTCCTCTCCTCTCCTCCTTCCTGTAACCCCAACCTTTCTCCTCTCTCCTCCTTCCTGTGACCCCAACCTTCCTGCCCTCTCCTCCCCTGTCTGCCCTCGTCCTCTCCCCATCTCCTCTTTCCTCTCTCCTCGCCTCTCTCAGCCTCGTCTCCAGCTCCAGCACTCGGCTCTTGTTGCTCTGCTCCTGCTGGCTTATCTTCTCCAGATGCTCCTCCAGCTTGGCATTCTGGGCCTCCAGTTTCCCAGCCTGGGACTCCAGGTAGAACTTCTGCTGCCTCAGCTCCGAGATCATCTCCTCCTGGGCTTTCCTGTCAGGCCCAGACAGATAAATAGACACGCAGCACAGTCAGTAGACAATCGTCCTAATTAACTAATTAACTATGTAACTAACTGAGATAGTCCACAACACTCACATGTTCTTCTGGGTGTAGATGCTGCTGTTGGCTGCCAGTTTGTTGGCCTCAGACAGCTCGGCAATCCTCTGCTCCAGGCTGGCCATCTTAGAGTCCATGGCATTGATGGTCTGGGATGGACAGAGGAGACAAGTTTCAACGCACATTTACATGCAGCCTCAACATGTCTGACAGTTGATATGTACATGCAGCCTCAACATGTCTGACAGTTCATATGTACATGCTGCCTCAACATGTCTGACAGTTGATATGTACATGCTGCCTCAACATGTCTGACAGTTCATATGTACATGCTGCCTCAACATGTCTGACAGTTCATATGTACATGCAGCCTCAACATGTCTGACAGTTTGCATCGTATTTATAAAGTATCAAAGGCTCACTACTATTGTCAGAACAACACAGCCCATGTACAATATATCACAGTTGCCTGGCAAAAGGTTATTGCAAGTTTGTAATAAACCAAGTCAGTGTGATTAATGTGAAAAATAAAGCAAGTTCATGTGATTATTGTAAACATCGGCCTGGCCACATCCTAACTAGCCTGGGCAGCTCTTACCGCCTTCTGCTCGCTGATGATGCAGCACTTCTCCTGGACCTCCTCCTCATACTTGCTCTGACTGGATTCCAGCATCTCCTTATCTGCCATGTCTGCCTTCATCTGGTTCTCCAGAACCTTGTTAATATAAAAGAGATACAGCACAGGATCAACCATGCTCAGGATCAAGGCCCAGAACTGGGATCCAAGGAACCTGCCCAAGAATCCTGGGCTCAAGTTATAGCCGACAACCTCCCCTAACAATGTAAATACAGTAGCCAGTAGCCCATAACATTATACGGTACTGAATGTTTGTGATGAACAGTAGAGGTCCCTTGAGGCTCTGAAGCTTTACCTTGATTTTCTCGTCATAGAGATTCTCCTTCTGCTCCAGGTGTGTCTCCACGCGTTGGGCTGTGGACTGACTCTCACGAAGACTCTCCTCCAGGTCCTATGCAAACAAACACACACACGTTACAGTACAGTACATTGTTAATTCACCCTTTTCAATTCAGGACCCAACACTATGAAACTATTCAGTACAGCAAGGATAAAATGCTACAAATAATTGTTCTCAGGACAAAACAAAGTCACTTTTGGGTCTGAGACAGAGAGAGAGAGCGCTATAAATAATCTCCAGAGAGTGAAGGCCGAATCCTAATGTGAGATTCACACTTATGACGTGGAGATGCGCTAACACTACACATACGCCTGCAGATCTCAATTAGGATTTGGCACAGACTGAATAACAAGTGTGTGTGAGTATGCAAGAGAGAGTGTGTGTATGTGTGTGTAACTAAGTTAGAGAGTGTGTGTGTATGTGTGTGTAACTAAGAGAGAGTGTATGTGTGTATGTGTGTGTATCTAAGAGAGAGAGTGTGTGTGTGTATGTGTGTGTAACTAAGAGTGTGTGTGTGTGTGTGTGTGTGTGTGTGTGTGTGTGTGTGTGTGTGTGTGTGTGTGTGTGTGTGTGTGTGTGTGTGTGTGTGTGTGTGTGTGTGTGTGTGTGTGTGTGTGTGTGTGTGTGTGTAACTAAGAGAGAGAGTGTGTGTGCTTGTATGAGCAGTGAGAACACATACTCCCGGAGGGCTTGTGTGATGCTCACACGGATGGAGAGCAATCCTCCAATGAAGGGCAAAGTTGTGAAGACCGGAGGGGTGCTGAGGTGCCCTCTTTCCCCACCCCTTACCATGATTTTATCAGCCATCTGCTGGATCTGCTGGGCCTTGCTCTGCATGTCCTCCTTCAGCTTACACTCCCTGCGCTCCACTATCTCCAGCCTCTTCACCTGGTTCTCCAGGGTCTTCCTGCCATCCTACACACACACACACACATACACACACACACGCTAGAGAACATCTGCTGCCAACAGTAACAGGGAGTTTATCCAGCTCTCTTTCAATGAGTCCTATCTTTGCAGTTATTGTCTAATGTTTGTCAGTACAGTATACCTCTGTCTCCCTCAGGCGTCTGCGGAGGCTGTCACTGGAGTCCTCCTTGGTCTGCAGCCTCTCCAGCTCACGCTCCATGCGCTCCTTCGCCACCCGAATACTATGTAGAAGATCTGTGGTCTCACTACTTCCCTTCACTGCCTGTGTTATGGGCCAAGGGTACAACAAACACGGTCTGTCATCTATCTTACATTGAAATAACTTTCAACTGTTGTAGTTTAAGCTCTAAAGACTTGACTGAATAATTGAATCCATGAATAATTGAATCCATGAATAGCATAGAATACTGGGTGAAAATGTGATTGATTGTGCCTCTAAAATGTGGGCCCACACAGCTTAGAGAATTCCATTTGGATAAAAAAATGATAACTTTTTCAAAAAGGGTATTCAATGTATATTCATCTCTATAAAACATAGTAAATGGAGAAACCAGCCATTGTCTGACAGGGGCAGAATAGTTCGATAGCTGGCAATTAAGCTGAAACAAACTAATTATGGTTTAAGCGGAGACAGTTGAATTATTCTCAGGCCACAACTGAGCATCTGCTTCACAGGACAATGAGGAGTTGACACGCATCATTAGCAGGAGAGAAAGAGGACTTCTCCCCTTACAGCATATGCTGAATATGAATTAATTATCCTTGAAGTTTTCAACCAAAATATTCTACCTTGGCAAGCTTATCTTGGAGATCCTGAATTTTCACTTGCTGTTCAGTATTGGTCTGAAACAGAAAGAGAAAGATAGAGAAGAGCTTCACATTCCGTGGTCCCTATGAGTTTTACACCCCAACCATCTTCATTGTTTCATTCATAATAACTTTTGTTTTATAATTTGGCATTTATCTCCTAACCACTGACTGAACAACATTCCTTGAAGGACCATATAGGATGTCAACATGTGAGCCAACCAAGCTGTACCTTCTCCAGCTTTGACAGAAGCTCCTCCGTGTCAGTTTTGCCTTGCTCTTTGGCCTGTAAGAAAAAAAGCTGAAAATCAGTTAAACCAACAAATGCCTTTCAACTTCTCTGAATGTGGGTCTGAGTCAAGAGATCAATATCAGAGTGAACAGCTACAGAACCTTCTGCATCCTCTGTTGATAGTCAGCTGCCTTCCTCTTCAGCTCTTCGCTGGTCTGACGGGACTCCTTCAGCTCCGACTCGTACAAGTCGCTACGGCGACGGGCTGCAGACAGGTCCTCCTCCAGCTGCCTGATGGCCACGCGCATCTCCTCCAGCTGGGCATGGTACTCCTGCAGAGGGATGCGAGAGGAACGAGGGATGAGAGAGAGGGATAGCGGAGGAGTGCAGAGGTGAAAGATATGAGGAGAAGGATGAGTGCCAAAAAAGAATACGTAAATAGAAAGGACGGAAAGCATCGCAGAAAGAGATTAGACAGGCAGACATGGAGGGATGGGGAGGAGAGGTACAACGAACAGACAGAAAAGGACATACTGTGTAATGGAATCTATTGAACAAAGCATTATGGAACAAGAAAAGGTGGGGTAGAGAAGAAACTAAAATCAATTAGTGTCCTTCTCTTCGAAAGTTTTAATGAATGATTAGCTATGGCTAACATCTTTCATCTCCATCTTGTGGTCTGGTCACGGGGCATGCAGCAGTCCTGTCAATCAGGCTGGTTAGGACTAGCAGAGGCTAATGAAAAGTAGCATGGTCTCTGTGCCTTGGAAGGAGGAGGACACCCTGACAATGGAACACGACAGGCGCAGCTGATAGCATCAGCAGCACCAGCCAGCGCCTCGTTAGTCCCTTTTCATTTAAAAGATCTCCTCCTGTTTCCATTCAGTTTAAAACCTTGCTAAGTGTTCCTCCATCAACCCTTAAAGTGTGTCTCCGAGGACGTCCGCCTGTTGTCTACAGTAAGTGACAGGAAGATACTTCATAAGTCATTAACTATTATAGTAAGAAAATGTAATATGTAATAAATGACTCATGCCATGTTTCATGCCAACGGAATTTCATAATCAGCACAATTTCCTTCCATATTATGTTTGGACCTCCTTTATAATGTTAATTAAGATACAAAAAGCATTTGCTATTTGACTAAATTATGATTGGCATTGTCAATTAGGATTCATGGCATGACCCTATGAATTGAGGAAGAAAAAGGTAAACAGTAAATTAAAATGATAATTGGAATGATAATTAAAGGTTTTCACTTGAGCAATATTTGCATCAATGGAATAAACCTCAAACCACAGGGACCTTTCATTTAATCTCTTTGTAGAGTCAAACTCAAATCCATTTCAAGTAGGAAAGGATCTTCATACAAAATTACAGTGTGTTTCGCCAGCGGGCCGACTCAGCATATCAGTTCCTCAGTGTCCCCAGTCCCCTAGGTCCCTGACTGGATCACAGCAAATCTCTGGCAGCCCTAAACATCAGTTAGCAGGAGAACTGAACTAGGCCTGGGCTTAAGTAGAGAGCTGAGTGATACCCATGGAAGAGGGAGGAGTGAGCCAGGGGCAGGAAGGAAGGGATAGAATTAGAGAGAGAGAGAGAGAGAGAGAGAGAGAGAGAGAGAGAGAGAGAGAGAGAGAGAGAGAGAGAGAGAGAGAGAGAGAGAGAGAGAGAGAGAGAGAGAAAAAAAAAAGTGGGAATACAGGGTGAATAGAATGGAACTGTGCAGGCCAGAAGAGCTGATTCAGAGTGTGAATATACTTAACTCACACACGCACATACAGTTGAAGTTGGAAGTTTACATACACTTATGTTGGAGTCATTAAAACTTGTTTTTCAACCACTCCACAAATTTCTTGTTAACAAACTATAGTTTTGGCAAGTCGGTTAGGACATCTACTTTGTGCATGACACAAGTAATTTTTCCAACATTTATTTACAGACAGATTCTTTCACTTATAATTCACTTTATCACCATTCCAGTGGGTCAGAAGTTTACATACACTAAGTTGACTGTGCCTTTAAACAGCTTGGGAAATTCCAGAAAATTATGTCATGGCTTTAGAAGCTTCTGATAGGCTAATTGTCATAATTTGAGTCAATTGGAGGTGTACTTGTGTATGTATTTCAAGGCCTACCTTCAAACTCAGTGCCTCTTTGTTTGACATCATGGGAAAATCAAAAGAAATCAGCCAAGACTGCAGAAAACAAATTGTAGACTTCCACAAGTCTGGTTCATCCTTGGGAGCAATTTCCAAAGGCACCACGTTCATCTGTACACACAATAGTACGCAAGTATAAACATCATGGGACCACGCAGCCGTCATACCGCTCAGGAAGGAGACGCGTTCTGTCTCCTTTTTGTACTTTGGTGTGAAAAGTGCAAATCAATCCCAGAACAACAGCAAATAACCTTGTGAAGATGCAGGAGGAAACAGATACAAAAGTATCTATATCCACAGTAAAACGAGTCCCATAGCGACATAACCTGAAAGGCCGCTCAGCAAGGAAGAAGCCACTGCTCCAAAACCGCCATAAAAAAGCCAGACTACGGTTTGCAACTGCACATGGGGACAAAGATCGTACTTTTTGGAGAAATGTCCTCTGGTCTGATGAAACAAAAATAGAACTGTTTGGCCTAATGACCATTGTTGTGTTTGGAAGAAAAAGGGGGAGGCTTGCAAGCCGAAGAACACCATCCCAACCGTGAAGCATGGGGGTGGCAGCATCATGCTGTGGGGGTGCTTTGCTGCAGGAAGGGCTGGTGCACTTCACAAAATAGATGGCATCATGAGGAAGGAAAATTATGTGGATATATTGAAGCAACATCTCAAGACATCAGTCAGGAAGTTAAAGCTTGGTTTCAAATGAGTCTTCCAAATCCACAATGACCCCAAGCATACTTTCAAAGTTGTGGCAAAATGGCTTAAGGACAACAAAGTCAAGGTATTGGAGTGGCCATCACAAAGCCCTGACCTCAATCCTATTGAAAATCTGTGGGCAGAACTGAAAAAGCGTGTGCGAGCAAGGAGGCCTACAAACCTGACTCAGTTACACCAGCTCTGTCAGGAGGAATGGGCCAAAATCTACCCAACTTATTGTGGGAAGCTTGTGGAAGGCTACCCGAAACGTTTGACCCAAGTTAAACAATTTAAAGGCAATGCTACAAAATACTAATTGAGTGTATGTAAACTTCTGACCCACTGGGAATGTGATGAAAGAAATAAAAGCTAAAATAAATATTCTCTCTAGTATTATTCTGACATTTCACATTCTTCACATAAATTGGGGATCCTAACTGACCTAAGACAGGGAGTTTTTACTATGATTTAATGTCAGGAATTGTGAAAAATTTAGTTTAAATGTATCATGTATGACAATTACGAACCACTTTATGGGTCAATAATTTCAATAGCTAATTTCCAGGTTTGCATTAGCCGTATCAGTAAGCAATAACTATACCATCACAGGTGTCCAAGGATTGGGTGTGAAGACCACAGTGCAGTGAAAAGACACCAACACTCTAGTTCGCATAATGTAAGATCCAAAACCCCATCGCCTCATCACGACAGGCTGCCCACTGCATCAGTGGCACTGCATACTCTCCACTTCTAGGTATGGATGGTTCACATTGCTATGGCAACCATTGCACTATAGAGCCTGTGCCTGGTAACCAATGCCAGGGATCCTGCTCTGTGCCGTGGAGGGGGGTATTTTTCATACTGTCTAACTGTCCTCTGCTGTCCATCTTTCAATATCTTAATTCACGAACTTGGCAACCCTTCACCAAATCAGATCATTGTTGTATCAGCATTGCGCACACACACACAACCACGCACAAACACAAACACACTAACTCACACACAAACAAACACACACAAAGAGACACACACACACACCATTTGGATAATGGTGAGCTGAACTTGAATATATCCTTCCTCTACACTCCTCAATCAGCAGAGACTCAGGAGACACTACATCACTCCGGAGAGTAGCGAGTGATAAACACACAGGAGACACCTTGATGTACTGGGGCGCTGAGCTATGCAAAGGCATGCCACTACTAGAGAGATGTCCGCTGAGACTTTCTTCATGGTCAGGACAAGTCCTGAGTGCATGGCAGAGTGCGTTTCAGTTCACGCCCACTGTTGGACACCATACTGCAAACTCCTAGGAAATTCTCAATGCTGACACTCAGAAAGCTAGCGCTACTAGAACGTCTATTTCAGTCGGACTTCTATTATGTAGCACTCAAGGCTTTTTCTCGATTATCCTTATTCGATAAAGGCAATGAATCCACAGTAATAACACTAATTCACATGAATATGGTTCCATGTAGTCAGGAATCCAGACCCAGGGTGTTTAATAGTCTACTGACTCCACCTACACAGGGAGCAGTGGATAAGCCTCAACACCCTCCTCCTCTGTAATTAACCCGGCTTTGACAGTGTAGCACTCTCCAAACACCCCACACGACTCACACCCCATAGGGATGGGCAATCAACCCTTTACAGTACATCCCTCCACAGCACTCTGGGTAGAAGTTGCCCGTAGGCACGAAGCTAGGATCAGCTTACTCTCCCAAAATCTTAACCCTAAACATTACAGTTAAACAGCGTTTAGGGGCAACTTTGTGTTACTTCCTCCACAACCCACAACCCCTGTCAGCCATCTGATGCTCCGCAGGAGGCGCTCTCCTCTACCTGTTCTTTGATCTCCTGCAGCTTGTTGCTCTGCTCCCGGATGCCGTGGAGGAGCTGCAGCGCCTTGTCGTCTTCCTGGGAAACCTCCATACGGGCCTGCTCCAGACTGAGCTTCAGACTCTGAAACACACACATAAACTCAGCAAAAAAGAAACGTCCCACTTTCAGGGCCCTGTTATTCAAAGATAATTCGTAGGCAATTAAGGTCACAGTTATGAAAACCTAGGACACTAAAGAGGCCTTTCTACTGACTCTGAAAAACACCAAAAGAAAGATGCCCAGGGTCCCTGCACATCTGCGTGAACGTGCCTTAGGCATGCAGCAAGGAGGCATGAGGACTGCAGATGTGGCCAGCGCCATAAATTGCAAAGTCCGTACTGTGAGACGCCTAAGCGCTACAAGGTGACAGGATGGACAGCTGATCGTCCTCGCAGTGGCAGACCACGTGTAATAAAACCTGCACAGGATCGGTACATCTGGACATCACACCTGCGGGACAGGTACAGGATGGCAACAACAACTGCCCGAGTTACCAGGAACACACAATCCCTCCATCAGTGCTCAGACTGTCCACAATAGGCTGAGAGAGGCTGGACTTAGGGCTTGTAGGCCTGTTGTAAGGGTTTGTGCCCATAGGCTTTGTGCCCACCATCGCTGGACCAGACAGGACTGGCAAAAAGTGCTCTTCACTGACGAGTCGCAGTTTTGTCTCACCAGGGGTGATGGTCGGATTCGCAAAGGAATGAGGAATGAGCGTCGAAGGAATGAGCGTTACACGAGGCCTGTACTCTAGAGCGGGATCGATTTGAAGGTGGAGGGTCCGTCATGGTCTGGGGCCGTGTGTCACAGCATCATCGGACTGAGCTTGTTGTCATTGCAGGCAATCTCAACGCTGTGCGTTACAGGGAAGACATCCTCCTCCCTCATGTGGTACCCTTTGTGGGCTCATCCTGACATGACCCTCCAGCATGACAATGCCACCAGCCATACTGCTCGTTCTGTGCGTGATTTCCTGCAAGACAGGAATGTGTTCTGCCATGGCCAGCGAAGAGCCCGGATCTCAATCTCATTGAGTATGTCTGGAACCTGTTGGATCAGAGGGTGAGGGCTAAGGCCATTACCCCCAGAAATGTCCGGGAACTTGCAGGTGCCTTGGTGGACGAGTGGGGTAACATCTCACAGCAAGAACTGGCAAATCTGGTGCAGTCCATGAGGAGGATATGCACTGCAGTACTTAATGCAGCTGGTGGCCACACCAGATACTGACTGTTACTTTTGATTTTGACTCCCTTGTTCAGGGACACATTATTCCATTTCTGTTAGTCACATATCTGAACTTGTTCAGTTTATGTCTCAGTTGTTGAATCTCATTATTTTCATACAAATATTTACACATGTTAAGTTTGCTGAAAACAAACACCGTTTTTTTGCTGAGTTTATATAAAGCCCCTTGGCAACACCACATGTAGTACACAAGAGCACCCACACACACACATAGTGCCTATCTGCTTTACGGAATCACACACACACACAGTCAGGATCTTGGGCCACTCACGGTGCACTCGGTTATGTAGGTAGCCAGGTCTTGCTCCAGGATGGTCCGCTGTGTCTCTGAGGCTTTCAGCTCCACATCCTTCTGCTGTAGCACTGACTCCAGATCAGACATCTTACTCTGGACTAGAGAGATCTCCTGTTCCATCTAAACACAGCAACATGGAGGACAGATTCTTTTGTCAATTTCAGCATTAGTTCATCATCCCAATGTCAACTGAACTCTTGCAGGTGACCACAACCTTATATTACTGTAATTGTATTATTTTGTAATTTTTAATTTCACCTTTATTTAACCAGGTAGGCTAGTTGAGAACAAGTTCTCATTTACAACTGCGACCTGGTCAAGATAAAGCAAAGCAGTGCAACACAAACAACACAGAGTTACACATGGAATAAACAAGAGTACAGTCAATAACACAGTAGGAAAAAAGAAAGTCTATCTACAGTGTGTGCAAATGGCGTGAGGAGGTAAGGCAATAAATAGGCCATAGTAGTGAGGTAATTACAATTGAGCAAATTAACACTGGAGTGATAGACGTGCAAATGATGATGTGCAAGTAGAAATACTGGTGTGCAAAAGAGCAGAAAAGTAAATAAAAACAATATGGGGATGAGGTAGGTAGATTGATTGGGCTATTTACAGATGGGCTATGTACAGCTGCAGCGATCGGTTAGCTGCTCAGATAACTGATGTTTAAAGTTAGTGAGGAAAATATAAGTCTTCAGCTTCAGCGATTTTTGCAATTCGTTCCAGTCATTGGCAGCAGAGAACTGGAAGGAAAGGCGGGCCAAAGAAGGTGTTGGCTTTGGGGATTACCAGTGAGATATACCTGCCGGTGCGCGTGCTACGCGTGGGTGTTGTTATCGTGACCAGTGTGCTGAGATAAGGCGGAGCTTTACCTAGCAAAGACTTTAGATGACCTGGAGCAAGTGGGTCTGGCGACGAATATGTAGTGAGGGCCAGCCGACTAGAGCATACAGGTCGCAGTGGTGGGTGGTATATGGGGGGCTTTTGTGACAAAACGGATGGCACTGTGATAGACTGCATCCTGTTTGCTGAGTAGAGTGTTGGAGGCTATTTTGTAAATGACATCGGCGAAGTCGAGGATCTGTGGGATAGTCAGTTTTACAAGGGTATGTTGGCAGCGTGAGTGAAGGATGCTTTGTTGCGAAATAGGAAGCCGATTCTAGATTTAATTTTGAATTGGAGATGTTTAATATGAGTCTGGAAGGAGAGTTTACAGTCTAGCCAGACACCTAGGTATTTGTAGTTGTCCACATAATCTAAGTCAGAACCGTGCAGAGTAGTGATGCTAGTCGGGCGGGCGAGTGCGGGCAGCGAACGGTTGAAAAGCATTTAGTTTTACTAGCGTTTAAGCAGTTGCAGGCCACGAAAGGAGTGTTGTACGGCATTGAAGCTCGTTTGGAGGTTTGTTAACACAGTGTCCAAAGAAAGGCCAGATGTATACAGAATGGTGTTGTCTGCATAGAGGTGAATCAGGGAATCACCAGCAGCAAGAGCGACATCATTGATATATTCATAGAAAAGAGTCGGCCCGAGAATTGAACCCTGTGGTAGCCCCATAGAGACTGCCAGAGGTCCGGACAACAGGCCCTACGATTTGACACACTGAACTCTGTCTGAGAAGTAGTTGGTGAACCAGGCGAGGCAGTCATTTGAGAAACCAAGGCTATTGAGTCTGCCAATAAGGGATTGACAGAGTCGAAAGCCTTGGCCAGGTCGATGAAAACGCTTGCACAGTATTGTCTTTTATCGATGGCTGTTAGGATATCGTTTAGTACCTTGAGCGTGGCTGAGGTGCACCCGTGACCAGCTCGGAAACCGGATTGCACAGCGAAGAAGGTACGGTGAGATTCGAAATGGTCAGTGATCTGTTTATTAACTTGGCTTTTGAAGACTTTAGAAATGCAGGGCAGGATGGATAAAGGTCTATAACAGTTTGGGTCTAGAGTTTTTCCCCCTTTGAAGAGGGGGATGACCGCGGCAGCTTTCCAATCTTTAGGGATCTCGGACGATACGAAAGAGAGGTTGAATAGACTGGTAATAGGGGTTGCAACAATGGCGGCGGATACTTTTAGAAAGAGAGGGTCCAGATTGTCTAGCCCAGCTGATTTGTACGGGTCCAGGTTTTGCAGCTCTTTCAGAACATCTGCTATGTGGATTTGGGTGAAGGAGAAGCTGGGGAGGCTTGGGCAAGTAGCTGCGGGGGGTGCGGAGCTGTTGGCCGGTGTTGGGGTAGCCAGGAGGAAAGCATGGCCAGCTGTAGAGAAATGCTTATTGAAATTCTCGATTATCGTAGATTTATAGGTGGTGACAGTGTTACCTAGCCTCATTGCAGTGGGCAGCTGGGAGGAGGTGCTCTTGTTCTCCATGGACTTTACAGTGTCCCAAAACTTTTTGAAGTAAGAGCTACAGGATGCAAATTGGACTCAAACCAATGGACTGAAGTTGATTGTGCTAAGCATTTCCTTTATCACAGCTATTGTTGTTGAAGAAGATTTTATACTGAGAGTGGTGAAAACATAGATTAATCATTGCAGCAGTGCTTCACAGGAAAGCACATGAAAGACAACAGAACATTTAAGTCCATTATGTAAAAAGAACTGACCGTTGCCAAATCTCCTTTGAACAAAGCCTACTATGAAGAAATTGCGAGGTCAAATCTTTAAGGAAAATTCAAGATATATAACTTTCAAAATACACCATCAGATGATGCTAAATGCATCACGCCAGCTGTATTTCTGTATTTTTAAAGTTATATAGATTGAAATCTTGATTGCTGACATGCAAAACATGTTGGGACTATATCAACAATAGACTAATGAACCCAATATCAAAACATCGTTTTTGGGGGGAATTTCCTTTAAGCTATAGGAAGTTATTTCCGTCCCTCCTAAGCTAAGCTGCTCATCTCAGTATGTGTGGTTCAAGAGATGAGCCAGTTGGGTGATGGATGGATGCAATTAAAGAAGCCATTAGAGCCCCTGAGGAGCTCTGAGAGTCACGGGTGCAGGGCCGTCAACTGTGTCATAGATACACAATCACAGTACATACTAGAGTGCATAGACTACATGCTGTGTTGGAGTGCTACCACCAACACAATCACAACATAACACACAAAAAATGGTTATGGTATAGAGTCACAGCACTGGGTAGCAACACAAGGCACCACAGCAATGTGGAGTGACAACACAAACACCACATAACAACAGCACAGTCTCAAATCAGAGAACCATCAGTCAGTCACAGGACATGAACAAATAATCATAGACACACACTGATAGACGCACACAGAGTAACTTGACACACACAGAGTATATAGAACATAAGAGTACCTGTGACATGTGTCTTGTGTCTCTCAATGCTCTCTGTATTTAGTGTCTTGGTGTCGTTAGCAGGTCTTATCTAGAGAGCTGAGGGCTGTAACCACTAATCTGCTGGAGAAAAAAAGAGCGTGGGAGAGAGACTAATTGCAGTAAACACTCTATATACACAATCTCTCCTGAAAGCTGTGGGGCTTTTATTTACAGCACTTACCTTTTCTTGTCATTATGTTATACCACACCGCCTTTTACAGTTATCAAATGGGAAGTTAGTAGCACCATTGAATTTATGTTTAATGTCGTAACAACATTACATAAATGGACTATAACATTCCTTTTCCTAAATCTATTCTTCTAGCAACATGTTGTAGCTTGTATAGGAAACAGGGTTAAGAACAGAAAACCCTATACAAAATCAGCTTTTAGTGCTATTCATGACAATCATTAAATATTATCTTCTAATCAAACCATTAAGGTAATTAAACAATTCAACTAATCAAGTGAAACGCAAGTCAAAGAATTCAAAAGAACTAAATGAGCCCTTTCATGCCCATGTTCAAAACTCATAATTCAAAAATCCGTAATCAGACCAAACCCAACACTTGAAGGGCCCAAGTAGCGCAAAGCTCCACAGCAGCTCAATCTGCGATGCTTTACATTTGACGGCATACTCCTTACATTACATAATCACATCTATTCTGAGAACTGCTTTTAATCATAGAGTGAAAAAACATAGAACCATATCGTGTGGACCATGCCATATGGGTATACTCTGGAATAAGACAAACCTAAAAATAGAGTGTGATTCTGAGTGTGTGTGCACATGGCTGCCTTTTTAAGCACTATTCTCTATATTTGGCAGCCTTTGAGATGGAGAGGCAGGAGAATGAAGAAAAGAAGACTGTCACTGTCTATTAAGCATGGGCTTCTCTCCCACTCCTGCTCACAGCAGCAGCTCAGTGGAGGAGCTTCGACAGCAACAGGCCCAGGGGTTTCACATCACATTCTGCATGATGCAATGGAGACTATGGCTTCACACAGAACAATCACCAACCCCATAAGATAACACTTCACACATCTCATCCAAACAGATGCAGTGCTACATATATCCATCATGTGAAAGGAACAATGAGCACTGTCTGCATGGAGTATAGCACTCAGTGCCATGAAGGATGGTGCCATGAAGGATGGTGCAGGCCAGCAGGTTGCTACAGTAGCCTAGTATGGAGTAGCAGATGGGGATCAGATCTGGCTGACCTGTTCGCAGGCAAAATTTCTCACTGGTTGTCCATAATGATCCATGCGAGCAGGCTGTGCAACTGGGCTCATCCTCTGTAATAATTAGCTCCCAGAAAGCAATTACAAATAACCAATATTGTTTTTAAAAGCACCATTATAACTAGCGACATTACAGTCAGTCACCTCTGGCTGAGAAGGACTCGGTCCATTTGTCCATGTCTTGCTAAGTTAATCTACTATAACTGGGGAGACTTTATACTGCATTTTTAAAGCTGGAAACCTTAATGGTGAAACTACCACGTCCGATATTACAACAGCAGAGAAGTTACTGCAAACAACGAACACTGTCTTTTTTTTGCTTCGTGCATCATTGCACGCAAGATAGAACATAAGTATATCCAACTGGACACATACATCAATTCAACTTCTATTTCACGTTGGTTCAAGATAATATAATTTAAAGGACTTGGAGACAACGTTGATTCAACCAGTGTGTGACCAGTGGGATGTAAGCCACCGCTGTTCGTCAACAAAAACATTTCAGAACCATGCCGCTGTCTCAGGTGCTGCCCAGATTCAAAACATTTCAGGACCATTCCGCTGTCTCAGGTGCTGCCCAGATTCAAAACATTTCAGGACCATGGCGCTGTCTCAGGTGCTGCCCAGATTCAAAGCATTTCAGGACCATGCCGCTGTCTCAGGTGCTGCCCAGATTCAATGCATTTCAGGACCATGCCGCTGTCTCAGGTGCTGCCCAGATTCAAAGCCTTTCAGGACCATGCCGCTGTCTCAGGTGCTGCCCAGATTCAATACATTTCAGGACCATGGCGCTGTCCACTAACGCCTACAAACTCAGATATTAACAGCTCAACAGTGCTGAAATAGTTAGAGCCCCAGAGAACATCAATGATTTTAAACTACTTTAAGTGCAAGCGATTATAATTTATTGCACATGTTAGTTTTGCTGATTTGCAGCCTCAGAATTATAGCCAATTGGTTGCAGCGAGATACGTTTTTGAGCATGGTGATAATGATGCCTAAGAAGAGGATGAGGATGCTTGATGAACCATAAATTACACAATACAGTGAGGGGAAAAAGTATTTGATCCCCTGCTGATTTTGTACGTTTGCCCACTGACAAAGAAATGATCAGTCTATAATTTTAATGGTAGGTTTATTTGAACAGTGAGAGACAGAATAACAACAAAAAAATCCAGAAAAACGCATGTGAAAACTCTTATGAATGGAATTGCATTTTAATGAACACATTCAGTTGATGCTTTCTATTTCCTGTCCAGTCACATGGTCTATTGCATTAGATGTTCTTTTATTTTTTTCTTGAAGGTGGATTTACTTTTTTCCTGAGAAATATGGATTGGTAAAGAGTTCCATTCAGCTATGGCTCTATATACAAATGTAAGCAAGGTTTTAAATTATTGTTTTAGTCAAATACGCATGTGAAAAATGTTATAAATGGAATTGCATTTTAATGAGGGAAATAAGTATTTGACCCCTCTGCAAAACATGACTTAGTACTTGGTGGCAAAACCTTAATGACGTTTCTTGTAGTTGGCCACCAGGTTAGCACACATCTCAGGAGGGATTTTGTCCCACTCCTCTTTGCAGATCTTCTCCAAGTCATTAAGGTTTCGAGGCTGACGTTTGGCTACTCGAACCTTCAGCTCCTTCCACAGATTTTCTATGGGATTAAGATCTGGAGACTGGCTAGGCCACTCCAGGACCTTAATGTGCTTCTTCTTGAGCCACTTCTTTGTTGCCTTGGCTGTGTGTTTTGGGTCATTGTCATGCTGGAATACCCATCCACAACCCATTTTCAATGCCCTGGCTGAGGGAAGGAGGTTCTCACCCAAGATTTGACGGTACATGGCCCCGTCCATCGTCTCTTTGATGCGGTGAAGTTGTCCTGTCCCCTTAGTAGAAAATACTCCCAAAGCATAATGTTTCCACCTCCATGTTTGACGGTGGGGATGGTGTTCTTGGGGTCATAGGCAGCATTCCTCCTCCTCCAAACATGGCGAGTTGAGTTGATGCCAAAGAGCTCCATTTTGGTCTCATCTGACCACAACACTTTCACCCAGATGTCCTCTGAATCATTCCGATGTTGATTGGAAAACTTCAGACGGGCATGTATATGTGCTTTCTTGAGCAGGGGGACCTTGCGGGTGCTGCATTATTTCAGTCCTTCACGGCGTAGTGTGTTACCAATTGTTTTCTTGGTGACTATGGTCCCAGCTGCCTTGAGATCATTGACAAGATCCTCCCGTGTAGTTCTGGGCTGATTCCTCACCGTTCTCATGATCATTGCAACTACTTGCATGGATCCCCAGGCTGAGGGAGATTGACAGTTCTTTTGTGTTTCTTCCATTTGCTCCTATTTTTGTAAATATTTGAGTATATCTTTTCATGTGACAACACTGAAGAAATGACACTTTGCTACAATGTAAAGTAGTGAGTGTACAGCTTGTATAACAGTGTAAATTTGCTGTCCCCTCAAAACACACAGCCATTCATGTCTAAACCGCTGGCAACAAAAGTGAGTACACCCCTAAGTGAAAATGTCCAAATTGGGCCCAATTAGCCATTTTCCTTCCCGGGGTCATGTGACTCGTTAGGGTTACAAGGTCTCAGGTGTGAATGGGGAGCAGGTGTGTTAAATTTGGTGTCATCGCTCTCACACTTCCTCATACTGACTGGTCACTGGAAGTTCAACATGGCACCTCATGGCAAAGAACTCTCTGAGGATCTGAAAAAAGAATTGTTGCTCTACATAAAGATGGCCTGGGCTATAAGAAGATTGCCAAGACCCTGAAACTGAGCTGCAGCACGGTGGCCAAGACCATACAGCGGTTTAACTGGACAGGTTCCACTCAGAACAGGCCTCGCCATGGTCGACCAAAGAAGTTGAGTGCACGTGCTCAGCGTCATATCCAGAGGTTGTCTTTGGGAAATAGACGATGAGTGCTGCCAGCATTGCTGCAGAGGTTGAAGGGGTGGGGGTCAGCCTGTCAGTGCTCAGACCATACGCCGTACACTGCATCAAATTGGTCTGCATGGCTGTCGTCCCAGAAGGAAGCCTCTTCTAAAGATGATGCACAAGAAAGCCCGCAAACAGTTTGCTGAAGACAAGCAGACTAAGGACATGGATTACTGGAACCATGTCCTGTGGTCTGATGAGACCAAGATAAACTTATTTGGTTCAGATGGTGTCAAGCGTGTGTGGCGGCAACCAGGTGAGGAGTACAAAGACAAGTGTGTCTTGCCTACAGTCAAGCATGGTGGTGGGAGTGTCATGGTCTGGGGCTGCATGAGTGCTGCCGGCACTGGGGAGCTACATGTACTGTGACATACTGAAGCAGAGCATGATCCCCTTCCTTCGGAGACTGGGCCGCAGGGCAGTATTCCAACATGATAACGACCCCAAACACACCTCCAAGACGACCACTGCCATGCTAAAGAAGCTGAGGGTAAAGGTGATGGACTGGCCAAGAATGTCTCCAGACCTAAACCCTATTGAGCATCTGTGGGGCATCCTCAAACGGAAGCTAGAGGAGTGCAAGGTCTCTAACATCCACCAGCTCCGTGATGTTGTCATGGAGGAGTGGAAGAGGACTCCAGTGGCAACCTGTGAAGCTGTGGTGAACTCCATTCCCAAGAGGGTTAAGGCAGTCCTGGAAAATGATGGTGGCCACACAAAATATTGACACTTTGGGCCCAATTTGGACATTTTCACTTAGGGGTGTATTTACTTTTGTTGCCAGCGGTTTAGACATTAATGGCTGTGTGTTGAGTTATTTTGAGGGGACAGCAAATGTACACTGTTATAACAAGCTGTACACTCACTACTTTACATTGTAGCAAAGTGTCATTTCTTCAGTGTTGTCACATGAAAAGATATACTCAAATATTTACAAAAAATGTGAGGGGTGTACTCACTTTTGTGATATACTGTATATCTGTTTTCTGATATTGGCGACAAAGCGTCTAGACATTAGACCATATAAATATAGCAAATCCATTGGATTTATGCAATATATTTAGGCCTAATTGTGACATCATTTGTATAATGTATTTTACGAATCACGATGCATAAGCCTCAGAAACGAGTATTCAACAAGGCCTTGGAAAAATTCAAGGATAACATCCACATCACTTCAGTTGCGTCTGCCGACAGTTCACCCATGTGTTTTTAAAGAGACTATCAGTATTACCTCCAAATAGCCTGCTACAATAGGCTACACATCATGTCTGACGATACCGAGGTATGGTTAATTATGCATACCTTGAGTTGAGGAAAGGTCACTAACAATATTTTGCAATACTGTATGTCTCCCTGGTTTGACCCATGGACTGAAAGTTGACTACTACTGCTGTTTTGAGTAAAATACGAGCAAATAATTTGTTTCATAAAGTCACAAAAGAAGACTGATATTGCCCTCTCATTTATCCACCAGAGCATGAAATGGGAGGATACCCCTGACGATCAAAAGGAAGTTGGGAGGATATGAAGGATGAAACAGAGACTCATGAGACCAAAAAGAACAGGACAGGAAGCAAGGCAAGATGGAAAATATGCAGTCCTATGCACATCCTCTACCTACTTAGGCACAGATATAGGATCGGCTTGCTATCATTAAATCCACTGACCTTAGATCTGCAATGAGACCTATAATCTGTTGTCCTGTAGGCTTAACATAAGTCCAGTGGCGGTGCCAAGAAGAATTCAGTGAAGGAGGACAGCAGCATTGGTGCATGTCCGAGATTGTTTTATGTTGGGTGCAGGTTGTGTTTAAATTAATCAGCACTGATCTGAGAAGATAGCATCTATACCTATAGGTTAAAGCAATATGTGATCCGTTTCAAGAACCTAGGCGTATGTTGCACGTCATTACTTCATAGGAGAGGCATTTGCACGTATTATGATTTTTTTAAATTAAAATGCGTTTTTTGGCAGAAATGCCTTCTGGAATATGTACATTTGAATGTGGCTTAATAACAAACTTGTATGCCATCTGTAAATATACGAATACAATTGTTAAATTATGAGCCTAGTTGTTTTAGCCACGGAAAAAGTCAGGAGCCTTCCCGCTAGCTGAGATAATGAATGATCTGGACATTACAAGAGATGAGTTCCGATGTAGCCATGTAGCATAACGTGAGCTGCTCAGTAACTGAAGATAATCCTGTCTTTTTTGAAAGATATAACGTTGGACTGCTCTCAACAACATGGACAGCTCTCAACAACATTGCTGCCCTGAATGTAAGAAGGCGCTATAGACAAAGATCAGTGGGGAAAAGTTGTGACGGACTACTACTGCAGTCAATGTGAACTGGAGTGACTTGACACAACGTGAGCCAAACAAGATGTACCTACAAACACAATGGAGTGAAAGGGGCAATAGTCTGCCTGTGATGCGTTCATCCATGTATATGGGTAAGAGTCTAGCTACATTTAAGCAGTAAGGCCCGAGGAGGTGTGGTATATGGCCAATATACCACGGCTAAGGGCTCTAGTGTGTGTTTACTAGAGACGGTAATGTGAAGAACAACATGACCTGCACAAAAGTCAGATTATGATATAGGCCAAGATAAAGTGTATTTTTTCTACTACTTTTTGCTACTACTTTTACCACTTTTAGTCTTGAAATCTTTGGTTGTTTACTACACTACTCTGTTTAGGACATGGCCTCACATGAATCCTTAAAGAGATGGGTGGGGCTAAGGCTTAAGAGGGTGTGAACGATGCTGATTGGGTGTAGACAAGGTGAACCAAAACATAAAAAAATAAAAAAAATAGCATCTAATCAAATCACATTTTACTGGTCACATACACATATTTAGCAGATGTTATTGCGGGTGTAGCGTAATGCTTCAGCTCAAACAGTGCAGTAGTATCTTATTCACAACAACACACACAAATCTAAAAGTAAAATAATTAAGAAATATATAAATATTAGGATGAGCAATGGTGGAATGGCATTGACTAAAATACAGTAAAATACAGTATATACATATGAAATGAGTAAAGCAGTATGTAAACATTATTAAAGTGACTAAAGTGACCAGTGATTCCATGTCTGTGTACATAGGGCAGCAGCCTCTAAGGTGCAGGGTTGAGTAACCAGGTGGTAGCTGGCTAGTGATGGCTATTTAACAATCTGATGGCCTTGAGATAGAAGCTGTTTTTCAGTCTCTTCTTCTCTTGACTTTATATTGTGATTGGCAACTTTCATAAATTAGGTGCATTACCGCCACTGACCTCGTTTGTCTTTCAGTCACCCACGTGTGTATAACCAATGAGGATATGGCACGTGGGCACCTGATTCTATAAACCAATGAGGAGATGGGGGGAGAGTGCCTTCTTCACCACAATGTCTGTGTGGGTGGACAATTTCAGATTGTCAGTTATGTGTACTCCGAGGAGCTTTAAGCTTTTCACCTTCTCCACTGCAGTCCCGTCGATGTGGATAGGGGCGTGCTCCCTTTGCTGTCTCCTGAAGTCCATGATCAGTTCCTTCATTTTGTTGACATTGAGGGAGAGGTCATTTTTCTGGCACCACTCAGCCAGGGCCCTCACCTTCTCTCTGTAGGCTGTCTCGTCATTGTTGGTAATCAGGTCTACTACTGTTGTGTCGTCTGCAAACTTGATGATTGAGTTGGAGGCTTGTGTGGCCACGTTGTCATGGGTGAACAGGGAGTATAGGAGGGGGCTGAGCACGCACCCTTGTGGGGCCCCTGTGTTGAGGATCAGCATAGCGGAGGTGTTATTTCTTACCTTCACCACCTGGGGGCAGCCCGTCAGGAAGTCCAGGACCCAGTTGCACAGTGCGGGGTTCAGATCCATGGCCCCGAGCTTGATGATGAGCTTGGAGGGTACTATGATGTTGAAGGCTGAGCTATTGTCAATTAACAACATTCTTACATAGGTATTCCTCTTGTACAGATGGGATAGGGCAGTGTGCAGTGCGATGGCGATTGCATCGTCAGTGGGTCTATTGGGGCGGTATACAAATTGAGTGGGTCTAGGATGTCAGGTAAGGTGGAGGTGATATGATCCTTAACTAGCCTCTCAAAGCACTTCATGATGACAGAAGTGAGTACTACGGGGCGATAGTCATTTAATTAAGTTACCTTTGCTTTCTTGGGTACAGGAACAATGGTGGACATCTTGAAGCAAGTGGGGATAGCAGACTTGGATAGGAAGAGATAAACCGTAAACACTCCAGCCAGCTGGTCTGCGCATGCTCTGAGGACGCGGCTAGGGATGCCGTCTGGGCCGGCAACCTTGGTTGGTTCACAAGCTTTAATGGTTCACAAGCTTTAATGTCTTACTCACGTCGGCCACGGAGAACGAGAGCCCACAGTCTTTGGGAGAGGCCGCGTTGGTGGCATTGTGTTATCCTCAAAGCGAGCGAAGAAGGTGTTTAGCTTGTCCTCGAGCAAAACGTCGGTGTCTGCAACGTGTCTGGTTTTCCCTTTGTGATCCATGATTGTCTGTAGACCCTGCGTCTCAGCCATTGAATTGCGACACCACTTTGTCTCTGTACTGACATTTTGCCTGTTTGATTGCCTTACCGAGGGAATAACTACACTATTTGTTTTCAGCCATATTCCCAGTCACCTTGCCGTGGCTAAATGCAATGGTTCGCGGTTTCAGTTTTGCACCGTAATTGGCTCAGTGTTCTGTCACTCATGGGGACACTATGTCACCACCAAATCTAAGGGTAGAGCTTGAAAATTCAAGTCCCTTGGGTTCTGCTATAGAGTTACATTAGAAGTGCCCATCCAAGAAGGTCTAGGTCATTGGCCACAGATAAAATGACGTCAAGTCATGTTTTATCTACAGTAGCTTTGATTGGACTGATCATGTCAACATCATACCTTCAAAATCTTAGCTAGCAGTTATCATCATTAATCAAGTCGACAATCTACTGGCAAATCCTTTTTAATCCTTCATATTGTCAAAAGGTCTGGGTGTAGCTGGTGCAGAGGAGTCAGGCGCAGCAGAGACCAAAGTAATTTACTTCAAAAACGTACTCATTACAAATAGAAAATAACCAAGCTTACAATAAGTACCAAAACACAAAACAATCACACACAAAACCATGAGGGAAACAGGGGGGTTAAATAATGAACATAATTATTGGGGGATTGAAACCAGGTGTGTAAAACAAGACAAAACAAATGGAACATGAAAAGTAGATCGGCGATGGCTAGATGACCGGTGACATCGACCGCCGAATGCCGCCCGAACAAGGAGAGGGACCAACTTCGGCGGAAGTCGTGACAAGGGTCTCTTTTCCAAGCTTAAAATGATCAGTTCCAACATTGGCTATGCTGTCAATCCAGCATGATTGCTACCGCGCTCAAATCAACTGTTAACTCAGAACTGGGAAATCTGACTTCAGTGAGTTCAAGACGACTGGGAACTCGTTTTGAACGGTCATCCAACTCGGAATTGTAAGTCGGGAACTCTGGCCTCTTTTTAGAGCTATGGCTTGAAGATCACTGACGTCATCCTGATTCGATCCTGTTTTTTCCGAGTTCCCAGTTGTCTTGAAAGCACCATAAATCCAGAGAATGCCAGACATTGATGACAAAGTTTGATGACAAAATGTGCCCACGAAGAACCGCCGCCCCACCTTCCTGTTCAAGTGAGCGCAGCACAACAAGGTGAGTCCAAAAATGTATTGTATGCCACTGCATAAATTATGTAATATGTCAGGGAGATATGTATACTGTAGCTAAGAAAGTAATACTAAGTGTATGTTGTGTATTAAACATGGGCTGTTAGTAGCCCATGTGCCTCACATTAATAATTTTGTATATTTTCCCCTCTTAATTTCCCCTACTGTTCTGACTTGTTGGTGCACATGTAGCCTATAACTTGTTTCAGATAAATGTAATAATTGAATATTGTAAGGGCTTTCATTGTCTGCTTATATGCCCCTTTATTTATCCTACGGTTCTGTACAGGGAGAGCACTGTAAGAACGGCCAATGTTCTGAATTCTATCACTGTACATTTCAAAAGTGCTGAACAAATAGTTATATTGACTATGTCCATCCTAGCTCGCTTATTAATGTCTTAATCGAAATTACGGATTGCCTCTTATTCACTTGTATTTGTATTTATTATGGATGTGCCAAAGCATCAGCTGCTCTTTCTGGGGTCCGGCAAAATTAAGGCAATTATACGATTTAAAAACATTACAATACATTCATAACATATTTCACAACATATTAAGAGTGTGCCCTCAGGCCCCTACTCCCCTACCACATTTCTACAACACAAAATCCATTTGTATGTGTGTGCATAATGCGTATGTTGTCATGTATGTGTGTGCACGTGTCTGCGTCTATGTTTGTGTTGCTTGTTGTCCCTTTATGCCATTGTTTGTACATCTCAATTGTCAGCTATGTCTTTTTAAAAGGCAGTAAATGAGGCTGAATGAACTGTTTCGCTGCCAGACAAGGTTCAGCTGATAGCCAGGTGTAGCAGTGGTAAATTGTTGGGACTCAGCTGTTGGGACAGCTTTATGTAGGCCCTAACAGCTTGTGGGCACCGTTTGACACCGTTATAATGCAACTAATGTATTGTTTAGTGTTGTGTTATGTTGTGTTGTGTAGTGGCTTTGCTGGCATGCATCCCCAAAATGTTTTTTTGTTTGTTTGCCCCATGCTAAAATCGGCACTGGATATACCATTTTCTAGCTCTGAGTCTCTACTTTTATCCAATGTAAAAAACACCCTTTGAAATGTTACTACATAAGACCGAATCGAGGTGGTTAGTCACATATTGTGGAGGCCCACAGAGAGATATGCTTTCACCTGTCCAGTGCAATCAAATCAGTACCGGTGAAGGAAATGAGAAATAAAGTTATGATTCAATTTCAGATTTCTCTTTGTGGTTTCCCATGGTCTTCTCATGCACCCAGGTGTAGTTTCCAGGACAGGGGATCTATCATTGAGCAGCTGGAGAAGGAGGCTCATAGGACTCTAATGCCTTCTCTCAATATTGGGACAAGCTGTGCCCAGTCCTCCTCACCTTCCTGAGTAGTCTAACTAATGAGTAAGTCCCATGTCTTTCTCCAACCTCACATACAACAACTCTGAATTTACAGTCATAAAGCGCCTTCTAACCACAAATGTGATTTAAACCACTACCTTAACCATACCCCTATCTCTATCCTTAAATCAGGAACAAAATGTCTCATGTACTTAATGGCTTAATCAAATACACTTGACTCCCTAACTCAACACTAAAATATGCAACTCAAATATGTTCCCTTTCTTTTCTCTAGCCAATGCAGAGTGATTCAGCGTTGCATGAAGAAAAATGTAAGTCTCTGCAGTCTCCACATAAGGATCTATTTAGGAGAATGTGTCATGGAATAGCTTGATTTAATATTACTCTGTTTGTTGGCCATAGGTGACATTTGAGCAGCTCTCCATGATGTGTCTGAAGATTGTTAAGGTCGTGACCCAGACGGCCCTCCGCATTCTGCTACCAGTGCTGGCTCGTATCCTGGGGGTGAACCTGAGGAGTGGGGCGTCCTCCCCAGAATCCCAGTGCACTCTGAGAGGGTCTGAGGACTCCTTAGACAGTCTGGATGAGCGGGAGCAAAGGCTGCTGATCAGTGAGATGAACTACTGGACCAAGGAAAGGAGGAATGGCAGGGCAGGGTGCCGCCAAAAATCTGTTGGCAGAACCAAATCACCATGCTACTCTCCTAAGAGGTATGTTCACAGAAATATTTCAACGTATTGATTCCAAGGCGTTTATCCCTGACCCATACCTATCATCAATTGGAAATCACACCTTGTATTTTTATGTTCTGATAAAAAATGTTGCCCCAGAGGGGGCGGGTCTTGGGTAACCCATTATGAAGCAAACTATGAATAAAGAGATTGGGTACAGTACATGCCTTTCAGAAATAATCAAATTCTGATGTCGTAAAAACATTAAAATCATGTTAAAAATGTGGTTTTGTGATTCTATGCATGGCATCAGTGATGTTTGTGTGTGTATCTTCAAGATGACAGACCTGGTTACAGAGCTCACACGCAACTGGAGAGGCTCCCCTCATGGAGGAGCCTCTGAAGTCTCTCTTTGGAGAAACAGAGGAAAGCCTCCTGATGTCCTTCTCTAAGGGCCACTCCAACCTCGCCTCCTCCAGCTCCTCTCATCTGAGCTGTGCTATCGCGGGGGAGGTAGTACACCAGCTTAACTCTGGCCTCTCAGTGGCCATTCAAGCCATCTCTGGTAGTTGCCCCCCTTTGGAAAGTCAGGATATAGCAGCAGGTCATTCGCGTAGCCTTGGTGCAGGTCCTGGCTGAGTTACAGAGCCAATTGTCTGAGCCAGAGTGGATAGGGTTTATTCAGCCCCTCGTGGACACTGTGACCGACGATGTGCTGGATGCCATTGTTGGCACTATGGAAAAAATGGCACAGGACTTCAACATCCTATTGGATCTGGCCAAGAAGATGAGCAGTCAGTGTTATCAAAAGTGGAGAGTAAATCGTTGGTGTAACGAATGCGCTGAGAGTCGGGAAGCAAGTACAGGGAGTGAGTGTTTAATAAATAAATGGAACAGAAACCAAGGAACACGAACAATGCACTGACATGGAACAGAGTCAATAACACCCAAGGAAAGAACCAAGGGGAGTGACAGATATAGGGAAGGTAATCAAGGTGGTGAGTCCAGGTGAGTGTCATGAAGCGCTGGTGTGCGTGACGATGGTGACAGGTGTGCGAAATTATCAGCAGCCTGGTGACCTAGAGGCAGGAGAGGGAGTATATGTGACAGACCAGTCGCCTCCACCAAGGCACAGGAACCTGACGAGCAGCCTGAAAAGCCGGAGCCTGGCGAGCCCACCGAGTCTTGAGAACCTGATGAGCTAGCTAAGGCATGAAAGCCTGACGAGCTAGCTGAAGCATCCTTGGTAGACTCGGCAACAGACGCTTGACCCGCCAACCGAGTCTTGAGACCCCGTGGTACTGGCTGAGGCATGAAAGCCTGATGAGCCGGCTGAGGCATCCTCGGTTGCTCCAGCAGCAGAACCCAGACCCGATGTCACCTCCAACACAAAAACAAAAAACACTCCCTGATGCTTCCCTTTGGTGAGGTGTTATTGACTGTCAGTGCGTTGTTCATGTCAGTGCGTTGTTCGTGTTCCTTGTTTTCTGTTCCGTTTATTTATTAAACACTCACTCCCTGTACTTGCTTCCAAACTCTCACCGCATTCGTTATAGAATAACACCTCACCTAAAGGAAGTATCAGGGTTTTTTTTTATTTTTTGGTTTCGGTAGGAATGACGTCGGGTCCGGGAGCCGCTACAGGCTCTTATGCCTCAGACAGATCGCCAGATTCCCCTGCCTCCGCCGGCTCGTCAGGCTCTCATGCCTCAGCCGGATTGCCAGGCTCCACTGCCTCACCCGGCTCGCGGTCTTTCATGCCTTCGCCGGATCGCTAGGCTCCCCTGCTTCCACCGGCACGTCAGGCTCTCATGCCTCAGCTGGATCACCAGGCCCCCCTGCCTCAGCCAGTCTGTCAGGTTCCCACGCCCCAGCCGGACTGACAGGTTTCCCGCGGCTCAGCAGAGGTGACCGGTCCCCACCTGATCCCCTGGATCGTAATTTTTGTCGCCGTCCTACGGCTGGAGGAGTGCGTTGGTGAGGGGGAACTGCCATGTGTGCTCCCTCTCTGGCCTCTAGGTCACCAGGCTGCTCGTTATGGCTCACACCTGTCACCATCGTCAGACTCACCTGGACTCCCTGATTACCTTCCCTATAGATGTCACTCCTTAGAACCTGTTCATCTTTGTCCATTTCTTCAAAGGGTCATCGTTCCTTATCCAGAAAAAGGGTCCAAGGCCAAGGTTTGAGCTAGAGATCAACCTCCCTGGTACTCCCATCCCTGACGAGGTGCCTGATGATTTGACCTTCCCCATCGCCAGGAGCGCCTGCATCGACACCAGGGACTCTATAATGCCAGGGATTTCTACGAGTGACCTAAGGACAAAGATGAGGACACACAGATGAAGCCCTGCATCGTAATAGTCCAAGGACTGACAGTAACCGACAATAGAGTGCCAAAGCCTCTCTTCGACTCTTCACTCCCTCTTGCACCAGCTAGGGAACATCTTTGGTAACAAAGGGAGTTGGGATTGACATGGAAGAGAAAGAAGTGTGCTACCCTAGCAGCTCTGGCCATCTGCATTCCCTCTGCAGTCCTTTATGGATGATGATTTTATCTGTTTGGTCACGATACTAGCCCTAGATGGACCTTCCCAACAGGCAGTAGACATGACAACAATATTTCAGCGGCTCATCAGACAAGTTCTGTGCTGCATCTAGATTCTCAAGGACACAGGCGTACCCTCAGGACCTGCACATCCACACAGTGTTCAGGGGTGTACATAAAAACCCCCTGGAGGCGTTTGGCTCTTATAACGCCCTCCGTGCCGCTATGGCCTCCCAGGATTCTGAATTTGAAAGAGTCCTGGAAAAATCATTGACCCAGCAGCTGGTGCAGGGATGCAAGGAGGCATCAAGACCAGCTTCTACTGCAACAAACCCAGCAGACCAGGCTGAGACAGAGAGTGGGAATGAGCAGAAAACAAGAAGGAGCTTCCTTTGCTTCTCAATGACCAAACTCAGGATCAACAATAAGGTATAGGAGATATTAAGCAATTGCTTTAGGTTCCAGTTAGGGGCTGGTGTCATTTGATGTGGCTATGATGAGATAAGTACATGAGATAAATAGGTTTTATTCCTCACTATGTTGTTGCATTGCATTCAGAAGATTTGATTTACATTTTCTTTACCTTTCTCTTTTAGCGTTCCAAAAGAGGAAACAAAAATGACTGCCATTAAGTCCAGGACCAGACTGAGATTCCCTCTACTGCATAGGTAAGCATGTTTTAAAGCTCTGCTATAGATTGAAGTTTTGTTTAGGTGTGGTAGAAACATAGAGTAGGTCTAGTAAACTTATAGAACTGTTATTTTTATTCATTTATTATATATAAAGTTATTATATTTATCTCTCTCTCACCCCTAAACCCACCCCTTTCGCTTGTGTTTCTAGCCCCCCACATTGGAGCCTATCAAAAAACGCTCCTTGATAATCAGCGATGACAAAGCCGTTCAAGCACTCCTCCTGAAAGACCCTGTAACCTGTTACACTGTATGAAGAAATACTTTTAACAAGAGGAATCTGCATGTCTACCCTTTAAAGTCTATTTGATCAAATAAATGCAAACTATTTTACAAGGGTTTTACATGTTTTGGATGACTGCTAGCACTGAAGCAGCTTTTATCACATACTCTCTGGTCAGATAGTGGAAGAGAAATGCATTAGTTCCCCCATGGTTACACATCACTTTGCTGGGCAGTTGTTGAGCTGGCAGGGCTTCAACCTCAGCTTGACTCTATTACAATAAAGTTGGTGCATAGCCAGTCAGATAACCAGATGCTCTCTATTCATTTAGTTAGAGCGATAAGAGCTTATTAACAGCAAAGGGAAATCACATAGAGGAGAATTTGATATCTGCAGCTAGATCAACTCTCTGAAATGTTTTCTGTGGGTTGAATAATGTGTGGTATGAGTCAATCCTGTTGCAGAGGAGGAGAGAGAAATCATGGTGTTGCTCTACATTCAGACTGCAGGATTACCAGTGGCTACTGGGACTACTGTAACATATGGGCTGTAGGTGGCAGTGAATCACTAACCTATTGCAGATGTACAGGTAACTGCCTAAATAAATGAGGGATACAAAGTATATTAGGAACAGGTGCTTCCACACAGGTGTGGTTCCTGAGTTAATTAAGCAATTAACATCCCTTCACTTTGAAAGAGAGGTCTCAAAGGAGCATAGGGGGTTTAAAGTGTGTGTGTGTGTGTGTGTGTGTGTGTGTGTGTGTGTGTGTGTGTGTGTGTGTAAGTGCGTGTGATGCAAGGTGGCGTCTGCGGCTGTGTGCGTATGCAGTGTGTGTGCGTGTGTCTCAGTCACCAGTTCTCAACCCAATTGAACACTTATGAGAGATTCAGGAGCGGTGCCTGAGACAGCGTTCCCACCACCATCAACAAAACACCAAATTATGGAATTTCTAATGGAAAAATGGTGTCACATCCCTCCAATAGAGTTCCAGATCTATGCCAAGGTGCATTGAAGCTGTTCTGGAGGATCGTGGTGGCCCAACGCCCTATTACGACACTTTATGTTGGTGTTCCTTTAGTTTGCAGAAGCACAGATTATGTCAAGCTCCCAGTTCTAGTTCCCCTAACTATACCTATCAGGTCCAATCCCTAAACCCTAAAATGGACAGGGATTGTTTTCTATAGCCAAGTCCCTGGTCATGACAACAGCAGTACAATCATTCGTACCTCAGACTCTTTACAAAGGAACTACTAGATGTGGAGACATCCCACAAAGAGGATCACAGAAGAGATAAGGGGCCTTTTAGAAATGACACTTGAGGGTACGGGAGAGCTACAGCAGCAGAGCTCTCCTCTCATCACGACTCACATTAACATGCATGGATTTGCGCTAGAGAGCAGCTATACCACCTGACCGTATCTGCTCGCCGCCTTCAGCCCTTTCTCTTTCTCAGAGTCACATTTCACACTGTTCTGTGCCGCCTCCTGTCTACAGGTGAACACAAGTGCAAATGAACAAATTCCTCTCTTGCCAACTCCTCTTGCCTTACACTTATGTAATCATATGGATACTCCCTAAATATAGTCCTAGTATTCTAATATACACTACATTGCCAAAAGTACGTGGACACGCATTAGTGGATTCTGCTATTTCAGCCACTTCCGTTGCTGACAGGTGTGTAAAATTGAGCACACAGACATGCAATTTCCATAGACAAACATTTGCAGTAGAATGGTCCTTACTGAAGAGTTCAGTGACTTTCGACATGTCACCGTCATAGGATGCCACCTTTCCAACAAGTCAGCTCATCACATTTCTGCCCTGCTAAAACTGCCCCGGTAAACTGTAAGTGCTGTTATTGTGAAGTGGAAATGCCTAGGAGCAACAGGGGCTCAGCCGCGAAGCGATAGACCACAAAAGCTTACCAAATGGGACTGGCGAGTGCTGAAGCGTGTAGCGTGTAAAAACCATCTGTCCTCGGTTGCAATATTCACTACCGAGTTCCAAACTGCCTCTGGAAGCAACGTCAGCACAATAACTGTTCGTCAGAAGCTTCATGAAATGGGTTTCCATGGCTGAGCAACCGCACACAAGCCTAAGATCACCATGTGCAATGCCAAGCATTGAATGGTGTGAAGCTCGCCGCCATTGGATTCTGGAACAGTGGAAACACTCACGTTCTCTTGAGTGATGAATCACACTTCACCATCTGGCAGTCCGACGGATGAATCTGAGTTTGGCGGATGCCAGAGGAACACTACCTGCCCGAATGCATAGTGGCAACTGTAAAGTTTGGTGGAATAGGAATAATGGTCTGGGGCTGTTTTTCATGGTTCGGGCTAGGCGCTTTAGTTCCAGTGAAGGGACATTTTTACGATATAGCATACAATGACATTCTAGATGATTTAGTGCTTCCAACTTTGTGGCAACAGTTTGTTGAAGTCCTTTTCCTATTTCAGCATGACAATGCCCCCGTGCACAAAGGGAGGTCCATACAAAAGTGGTTTGTCGAGATCGGTGTTGAAGACCTTGACTGGCCTACACAGAGCCCTGACCTCAACCTCATCAAACACATTTGGGATGAATTTGAGCCAGGCCTAATCGGCCAACATCAGTGCCCAACCTCACTAATGCTCGTGTGGCTGAATGGAAGCAAGTCCCTGCAGCAATGTTCCAACATCTAGTGGAAAGCCTTCCCAGAAAAGTAGTTTCTGTTAGCAGCAAAGGGGGGTCCAGCTCCATATGAATGCTCATGATTTTGGAATGAGATGTTTGACAAGCAGGTGTCATACTGTTGGCCATGTAGTGGACTTTATCCTAAATATGTACACTCTTAGAAAAAGCGTTATTTTGGCTTTCCCCATAGGAGGAACCTTTTTGGTTCCAGGTAGAACCCTTTTGGGGTTCCATGTAGAACTCTCTGTAGAATCCTTTGTGTAGAATCCTTTTTTTGTAGAACCCTTTTTGTAGAACCACTTTTTTCTAAGAGTGTGGATATGCCCCTTACTCAGTCCACTCCACATAGACCTCTGCGCCCCATTGGGAACACTAATAAAGCCAACTATATCTGTCCCTAGTTAGACCCTATACAAACCACTTCTCTGTCTTCGACTGGAACTTAGTACATTGAAAGTCTTTACACGTCCAGTGTATCTGAGTAAGATATACAGTATTATTCCTTCATGAGCCACCTCCGTGTCAGACAAATGGGGAAGGTAGATATTTCATAGTAATCATCATACATTTTTAATTATGATTATTTTAAAGCAAGACTAAGACTTAAAATCAACATTTATTCAACTATCATTAATATGTATGTATTGTAATCTAATTGAATGTTGGCCAGATAAAGAAACAGGAGCTACCTCCTCTTTTCACCTGCTCTGAGAGGTAGCTGAGGGAGGGGAGAGATAGAGGTGAAACAACTGTTTCCATAGAAATACATGTTCTCTCAACATAGACTTGATTGATCATTTCAGACATTTCAGCACTTCTTTTCTTGTTACAGAATCTATTTTTGGCCACACAGGCCTACCTACGCACACATTTCCCTAACAATAACTCACCAAGTGCCTTATCAATGGCAACTATCTCAATTTGTAGCGAACAGTTCATGTGATTCATGATCAAACTCTCAATAGAGTTGATTCTTTGTTCTACCAAGCTTCGATATAACAAGGACAAAAAACACACAGTGCCTAGATTCTGTTTTACAACATGAACTTCCTACATCCTCAAATTCTAGGCAAAAGAAAGCCATCAGGAAAAAAATGAGTTTAAACACTGATATTTTCAGAATCCTTTGAAACAGTACATCAAAGCAGAGAGAGAAGTCAGAATGTGAGAGCTGTGATTCCCCTAAGAAGTTGATGGAGATCTACTGAGAGGGGACAGAGACGCTATGAGAGGAGAGATGCTAATGCACATCGTTGCCTGAAGAAGATGGGTAAACAAAGACAACCATTTAATGCTAACACAGCATCTCAGAGTCGTGACAATAGAAGACATTGCTCTCCCACTGGTGGATCAGGCACCTGTGCTATACCGCTATCACATCTGACTGAAACTCCCCTGACAATAGCAAAACCACAAATCAATCAATGTGAACAACATGCTGAGATGGTCAAACAAAAGCAGATCAGTTGCAGCGTGTTGAGGCAGTTTAGAGGTTCTGCACATACAGTCTTGTTGTTACACACGTTCCTTGTTGTTACTCTGTCAGTGCAATCAATCCCACCCTGTTATTAGTGAAAGATTCCTTCAGAGCAGTACTTACTCAGACCTGGCCAGTGCTGTAAGTGCCTTGCTGAAGAACCACCTTAGAGGGGGCACATCCTCACCCAGAAAGCCCGATCATGTGGGGTCTTGCTGGGCAGCCACCGGCCAGTACGAGGGACTCGCTGATTCATCAAAACTGGGGATGTCATCTTCACTGTAGAGAGTAGAGCCAAACGAAAGGGAGAGAAGAGCTTTAGCAGGAGAGAGAGATGTGAGCAGTGAGAGCGAGGGAAGATTAGCACACAGAGAGATAGAGTGAAGGAGAGAGGGAGGGAATGGAGGAGAGAGGGGAAACTGCATTGAAGAGTAATGCAGTAGATCAGTGAAAACACAATCGCATAGACACGCAGGGAAAATCTTGCTTCCCCACTCTCTATTTTTTTCTCTCTCTCTTGCTCTCTCTCTCTCTCTCTCTCTCTCTCTCTCTCTCTCACTCACTCTCTCTCTCACTCGCTCTCTCTCTCTCGCTTTCTCTCCTTCTCTCCACACTGCAATAGATTACGCTAATCACAGTAATACATGCAGCCTGAGTCACTGCCGAAACTGTGTGTTCTCTCCCGCATAACACATGCATTTCAGAACCAACCACTCCACAGAGACCCCAGCTCTTCTCAGACATCAAACACAGTGATCTGTTAACTAGCGCAGTCTCTCCTATCGCACTGCACTGCTATCAATATGTCCAATTTAGTGGAAGGCACAGTGGTCCTGTAACTGATCTGTTTCTTTGCAATAAAAATAGCTAAAGCTACACCTGTCCACATCTGCTCCAAAACAACTCCAATGATAAATACATGAATACACTTCAATGCCAAGCTGTTTAGACATGCGATTGAGCTGTATTAGTAATTCTAGAGAGGTCAGTAAGGAAGCAAAGGTCCTGCCACCTGGGAACAGATGGCAGGACCTGTCCTGGTAAGCAAAACTCCATCACAGCAGTAGAGATATGAAACAGCTTGGCAAGTTCAGGTAACCAATCAATGGTTGTTATGGCCCTGTCAACCACCAGATCACAACTCGGCATTCATATTGCAGGCTACTATTGTGGTTATGAGTGTATGCAATCATTCACTGATTTTAGATCTTAAAGTGAAGAATTGTTTGAAATTAACTTTCAAATCAAATTGAATGTGGAGCAAAGAAGGCAATAAGTAGACTATAAACTTGCATCACGCATGAGTGGGGAAAATGGACCAGCAAACAAACCACAACAATGACTTTGACTTTGTTTCTTTTGAGTGTTTACTCAGCTCAGATGAAAGCGAAACATTGGAGGCATGCTTTGTCTTATGAGCCGAGAATATAATTGTTTCAGACTGCCAATGATTCAGTCAAGCAGCCGTCTCAATCTGAACAGAAATCTGGGCCTGCAAGAAAGCAAATCCAGTAAGAACCCTCAATTACTGATTTCTCGGAGTGGACTTCTGCTATTACAGCATGAGGTCATGCTCTATGTCTATGAAAACATTGCATTTGTCTTTGGACTAAACTGAAAACCAAAATACTGAACAGTGCTATCCCCTAAGGAAAACCATGCTATGCCATTTGATGTATGTGCGTGCATTGTATACATAGACCTGCAGAACCAATCAGTGTTCTCTAAACATCTCTTGAGATCCTTTGAAGTGCAACTAATTGTTAGGATTTAGAAATAGAACCCGCTTTTGGCTCAAAAGCATTGCGTAATGCAGTGTGTTGCCAGAGGGACATGATCAATAGCCTTACTGCTGTATCTCCACTTCCATCTGACCTAACTGCAGCTAAAACCTGCCAATCTGCCTCCCGATGACGTCTCTCTGAAAGACCATGCAACCTAACGAAACACAAAAAACTGTTGCAATTCATTACGCAGTCAAACACATCACATACTTTTCTGTAAAAGTATGCAATTTTGTTCCATTTAATAGAGATAAATGGATACATGCATACATGTACAGTATAATAAAGGTAGCTAATTAGGTTAGGACAATTGTTAACACTTGTCGGCAGATCTTGGATTACACTCCTCTCCAAAACACATCAATATGAAATTGGTTATGGTTTCGTAGAGAGAATATGAGGATGGGTAGAGGCTTTTGCAGAGGCTTTTTGCTGATGTTACCTAGCAACAAGGTATTGTACATACCTTAGGCCAATCACAGCTTAATATCGAAGGAGGGAGAATAATGAGAGTTTCATCACAATTCACTGAGATTATATAAATGATCCTTCAGACTGGATTTCTCTGTTGCTAGAGTACAGAGGGGAATTCTTAATCCAGGGAAAATGACACTCCACAAAGCACAATCAATTCAATCTTATATTCCACTCATCTTTATAACAATGTGTCACAGACCTCTTTCAAGACACGCTGAATTTCAGGGACATCAGGAGGACAAAAGTTGTATAAAAGCTCTAAGCAAAGCGCAATACGTCTGGAATTCTGTAAGACTAAGATCATTAGTCTGGGAGTATGCTGACCAATGAGTGCAGAACATGCTGAGGCTCTCCTAGAGAAAATACCAGTGATTAAATATTGCCCTCCATTGGTACATAAATGAAATTACATTACAGGCTATAACACGTGATGGTTTATGTAAGGGTAAGAGTTCTTAAAGAGGAACACTCAGTCTGAAGGTGAGTGCCTCTTCATCAAAAGTGACTTACATAACTGGAGTCTGGAAGATCACCCTTGCAATGGCTGAAATGTAGCAAACAGGCAGCACACTGACAGGCAGACAGTGTCAGACCAGAGCAGGTCTGCTGTATGACTAAGGCAGATGTTACATAAGTGTTCTCTTCTCACCTAGAGGAAAATATTTACTGTTAACCAGTGGTGGAAAAGTACCCAAATGTCATACTTGAGTAAGTCACCAAGTAAAATACTACTTGAGTAAAACAAATGTTTACAAACGAAGCGTGTGTTTAGTGAGTGCGCCAGATCAGACGCAGTAGGGATGACCAGGGATGATGTCTTGATAAGCGCGTGAATGTGACCATTTTCCTGTCCTGCTAAGCATTCAAAATGTAAAGAGTACTTTTGGGTGTCAAGGAAAATGTATGGAGTAAAAAGTACATTATTTTCTTTAGGAATGTAGTGAAGTAAAAGCAAAAGTTGTCACAAATATAAATAGTAAAGCAGTACAGATAACAAAAAAACAACTTAAGTACTTTACACCACTGCTATTACAGTTTTTTGCAATTGTTTACACACTTGTTGCGTAATTTGGCTCATTGTGTCAAAACTCTACACACAAGCCAAATAAGACCCAACACTTGAAGATAAACATCTCACTTCTATGTCAAAATGAAACTCTGCAATCAAAACCTAACAATCCTTTTTCAAAATTGCATTTTTGCAACAAAAAATGATACACACCATTTGAATTACTCTTTCAAAGCAGCAACAACACACTGATGTACTTTATACAAAACACTGCTGTATTTATATACAGCTTATTTTTTTGCCATTGCAGGTTGACAAAAAAAAACAAAGAACATTAGAATGACAGTAATAAATACAGTATGTTACTGTAAACTCACAGAAAAACAAAAATAATTACAGTAACATTACAGTGCAATAGTAAACAAAAAATGGTATTGTAAGGGAGGGGGTGGATGGTTTATGGATCCCGTGTTCTGTTAGGGTCTGGCCACATCACCTCATCCACATCACAAGCAATGTCATCCCTGGCTGGGCAATGGGGAAAATATCGCCTTGCGTGCCGTATCCAACCCTGGACTGACACACCTCAATGTCTCCGCATGCCTCTTCCATTGCTTGCAGAAGAGGCAGGCGGGCATGTGGTTGGCGGTCATTCACTTTCCAATGCCAAGCTGAAAATAATTCCCCAATCGGATTGAGAAATGGGGAGTAAGGGGGCAAGTATACAACTGTGAAGGTATTGTGGTCGGTGAACCAGTCCCTGACCAGAGCAGCCCGGTGGAAACATTATCCCAGATGACCACAAACCTGGGCTGCTGTGGTCCGTCCGGCACAACTGCATTATGTAGTGCATCTCGAAATATTATTATGTGTGCAGTATTTAGGGACCTAGGGTCGCATGGTGATGGAGAACTCCTTGCAGACTATTGGCGGCACACAAGATGATGTTTCCCCCGCGCTGCCCAGGGACATTCACAACGGCTCTTTGTCCTATAACAATTCGGTCCCGACGCCTAGTTTTAGCTAGATTGAATCCAGCTTCATCAATGAAAATGAACTCATGAGACTGTGCAGCTACATCAAAGTCCAGGACTCTGTAACAGAAAATGCATGCAGTGTGCCGTGAATATGGTGTAACTCATAACACAGGACTACAATGTCTACATTTTCACACAATGATGGGGGTGGGGGGTGGGTTGTGTCAGACACATTCAGTCAAAACTACAGACAAGGCAGGTGCCCTCACAGACAATCCCCTACCACCACCATCAGAATGGGGGCACCTGCCTAGGTCACATACTGCTTTGTCTGAATGTATCAATGCAGTGGCAATAGGACACAATCTACTGCTATTACAGTATAGTACAGTGACACTTACTTGCACATAGTCATAGCGAAGGTCTTTGACTCTAACGCTGTTCCTCTCAAATGGAACCCTGGACAGCTGCTTCATCGTAAAGTTGGTGTTGACGCAAGACGCGGCAGAGTGTCGACATAGTGACACGGTTGATATTATGGAATGTTGTGTGACCTGTGATGATTGGCTCTTGTAGTTGATGTAGGCAGATGGTGTTGTTTGCCAACACTAGATTGACAATGGCCAGTTCCTGTTCATGGGGGAACAGACGTTTCCTTCCACCCCCAGGAGGTCGTCTGGCAGTTCTGGAGAAAATGCAGGAATATGATGTCATTAGTTAGGTTCTTTTTTACATACTGTACTGTCATGCTGTACACAGTAACATCAAAACTGTATTACATGTACTTCACAGCACTATACCTATTTTTTGGGTTCACTGAGGAGCATAGACCTAATATTGTAGGACTACATTGTACTGTACTGTGATGCAGAATGATGTGCAACAATTACATAGGTACAGTCTAGTGTAGAAAGTTGAAGACATACCTGTTCTCCAGTCTAAATGCCCGTATTATGGATGCTACCGTGTAGCGACTCAGGTTGGGCTGGACTCTCTGCCCAGCCTCCCTCATCGTCAGGCCGTGATTTATGACATGGTCCACCAAAGTGGCCCTAATGTCGTGGGAAATATGTATCCGTCTATTGCCTGGTCCCCTTCTTTGTTCATGTCCTCGTCCTCTTCCTCCTACTCCTCTCTCTCTTTCTCTCTCTTCCTCTTCCTCACGCTCTCACTGCCTCCATGTTCGCAAAGTTCTGACAAAAGAGGTGAGCTTACCTGAGGTCTATTTGTAATGCTAAGGCTCAGACTAACTGGTGTTACCAGAGGTCTATTTGTAATGCTAAGGCTCAGACTAACTGGTGTTACCTGAGGTCTATTTGTAGTGCTAAGACTCAGACTAACTGGTGTTACCTGAGGTCTATTTGTAATGCTAAGGCTCAGACTAACTGGTGTTACCTGAGGTCTATTTGTAATGCTAAGGCTCAGACTAACTGGTGTTACCTGAGGTCTATTTGTAATGCTAAGGCTCAGACTAACTGGTGTTACCTGAGGTCTATTTGTAGTGCTAAGGCTCAGACTAACTGGTGTTACCTGAGGTCTATTTGTAGTGCTAAGGCTCAGACTAACTGGTGTTACCTGAGGTCTATTTGTAATGCTAAGGCTCAGACTAACTGGTGTTACCTGAGGTCTATTTGTAATGCTAAGGCTCAGACTAACTGGTGTTACCTGAGGTCTATTTGTAGTGCTAAGGCTCAGACTAACTGGTGTTACCTGAGGTCTATTTGTAATGCTAAGGCTCAGACTAACTGGTGTTACCTGAGGTCTATTTGTAATGCTAAGGCTCAGACTAACTGGTGTTACCTGAGGTCTATTTGTAATGCTAAGGCTCAGACTAACTGGTGTTACCTGAGGTCTATTTGTAATGCTAAGGCTCAGACTAACTGGTGATACCTGAGGTCTATTTGTAGTGCTAAGGCTCAGACTAACTGGTGTTCAATTACTGTAAGTGTTTTCATGTGTGTGTGTGTGGGGGGGTTGCCAATTTCAGGTATGTTTTGTATATTGAATAAAAGTGTTTTCCCAATGCAAGAGATTTCATTCTTGAATGAAGTGTCTAATGTAAGAAACAGTGTGTAGTGTTTTGCAAGTGTGTTGCAGAATTGCAAAGCAGAAAATGTGTTTGTATTTTTGGTGCCTTTGTTTAAGGCATGGTTACAAAAGTTACGGTTTTGATGCTGTATTTTTTCTAAGCATTCACTTTCAGTGTGTAAACAAATCGGCAAAAACCGTAACAAGGAGCCACAGCTCTATTCCCACCATGCATTGTGTATTCCTCTCACACCTGAGTTTCTTACTGCCAGACAGTCAGAGACTGTTAGTGTAGCATATTTAATGCACTGCCGCCACCACCACCTACCTATTACTACTGTCTATTTCCTACGGTTATTCATTGCAATGGTATACCTTTCTCTAATTTACTGCGTGTGTGTGTGCATGCACCTGTGTGTGTGTGTGCGAGTGTGTGTTTTTGTGTGTGGTGTGTGTGTGTGGTGTGTGTGTGCCTGTTCATATGTTCAAGACATTGGCAAGCAATAAATACTGTAGGTAGGGAAAGGAGGCAGGCTACTTACTGTACTCTGGGGCTCCCAAGTGGCGCAGTGGTCTGCATCTCAGTGCTAGAGGCATCACTATAGACCCTGCTTCGATTCCAGGCTGTATCACAATCACCTAGTTAAATAAAGGTTAAATTACAATAAATAAAATACTAGCCAGTGAGCTGTCTGTGTTGGAGATACCATGTCTTCTCCACAGAGGGCGCCATTACACTGCCATATACGCAGGTTTGCATTTATTGTGATGAATCTTGTCCTGGAGGCAGCTCTGCAGCGTGGTCATCTAGCTGGCCTATCCACAAAGTCATAAACTCTGATTATAAACATAATCACAGTACCAACCTTATGCCTAACCCTAACCTTAAGTTAAGCAAAAATCTTATTTTTGTTTTCATACATTTTTTACAATATGGCCAATTATGATTTTGTGGCTGGCCCATCTAGAGGAAACCGCTCTGTCTTCAGGACAAGAGTAATAACAACAAACTTCAACCTGCACCATATTCATTGAGTGTAAAAAAAACATTAGGAACACCTTCCTTATACTGAGTTGCAGCCCCTTTTGCCCTCAGAATTTGTCTGGGCATGGACTCTACAAGGTGTCGAAAGCATTCCACAGGGATGCTGGCCCATACTGACTCCAATGCTTCCCACAGTTGTGTCAAATTGGCTGGAAGTCCTTTGGGTGGTGGACCATTATTGATACACACGGGAAACTGCTGAGGATGAAAAAGTGTTACAGTTCTTGACACACTCAAACCAGTGCGCCTGGGACCTACTAACATATTATGTTCGAAGGAATTTAAATATTTTGTCTTGCCTTATTCACCCTCTGAATGGCACACATACAAAATCCATGTCTCAATTGTCTCAAGGCTTAAAATTTCTTCTTTAACCAATCTTTTCCACTTCATCTACACTGATTAAAGTGGATTTAACAAGTGACATCAATAAGGGATCATAGCTTTCACCTGGATTCACCTGGTCAGTCTATGTCATGGGAAGAGCAATTGTTCCTAATGTTTTGTACACTCAGTGTACAAAGCAATCCTGGAGAGGAAGTTTTATGTTTACATCTCCAAGTAGAATAAAAAACATTAGCTGGCGCACACCCAGAAAAAAATATTTTATGTAGAGTTGCTGACTAACAGCGAAAAAACTATAAGCTTTAAAAATGAAGAGAGTAGCACACTCCATATATAAACTCCCAGTAATGTGTTGAGTAAATCACCAACGTTTCAGCATTACTGTGCCTTCTTCAGGGTGATGTCATGAACTCTTGAACCAGGTTATGTAGACAAACAGCGCAATTAGTGCAACCAATGACAATAGTGAGGGCTGTGTCATAATTATTAAGTGTGAACACTAGACCATCACCCTGTCCCTGGACCCCTGTGTGTTCTTCTAACATTTAGCAACTCATATGCATGTTGTCAACCTATAACAAAAATATAGTCATATCCATACTCAAATCATGGTCAAAGAACATACTAACACACTAATATCATCACTGTGGTGATGATGATGATGATGATGATGATGATGATGATGGTGAAGGTATTGATGATGATGATGGTGATGATGGTGAAAGTATTGATGATGATGATGATGATGATGATGATGATGATGATGATGATGATGATGCTACTGTACTGAAAAATCTTGAAGCAACGATTGTTTTTAGACATTTATCTCGTATATAGGAGAAAGAGCATTACATTAATATGATATGGATGATTGAAGGCAGCTGCTTAATCCATGCCTGGCGGCCTATCAAACGTCCCCCATTCCTATGCTGTATGTAAAATAACAAAATATGGCGTTATCATCCTCAGCCAATGGGTGGATATTTGTAATAGTTTGCTGTTGACGTCAGCAACGTGGGGCGCGCATTCCAGGGTGCGAAGAAGGTGGCGCCATCGGGCTCGCGCTCTGCTCGAGTGGGTATTTTGGATATCTGGCACAGGCCTTATAGCTTCTGCAAAATGCCTCGGGTGTAAAGGGGCCAACTATTATGGGGTACTGCGACCCCGCCGCAACGGGGTGGACAGACCGACCGCTGTTGAGAGTTCGTCAGGGCGGTTAACGCGGGGACAAAAATCTTTACATACAAGATAGCCAGCAACAGACATCAAGAGGTTTGTCTTCAACTCAGCTGCAGAGGCGGCACTGTTTGCAGGATTAAAGGGAGAGCTTGGTGTGTAAGGTCTCCGAGTGTGAGGGACATTTTAGTCAGACAAGTTAGCTATTGCCGTGATTTTGATACCAAGGAACCGTATCTATGGAGATATTATCTACAAAAAGAGGATCCGGCCATCCCGACCCAGTGACAGAGCGGGTTCAGCTGGAATAAATCAATTGGCTAATCTCTTTTATTTTTGTCCGCCGGGCGGCGATGTCAGCTTTCTGCCTCGACCTGCACACATCTACCGCCGTGATTTCAGCACCACCTGAACTGGACAGCGACTGCATGGCGCAACCGCTAGATCAGGGCAACAAAACCCCACAAGAAACGGGAGGATTTCAGGGCCACTCGCTGCTACACACCGGCTCTGGAGGCCTCGGGATGGCGTTGGAAGAGGAATTAGCCATGCTTACCGGGGAGCAGGACGAGGAGGAGGAGGAGGAGGAGGAAGAGTTATCCGAATTGGAGACGCCTGTAATGGGACAGAATACACACTTTTTGTTGCTCTTCCGTCAAAAGGAGAAGGACTTGGTTTTAGCTGCTAAACTCGGCAAGGCACTGCTAGAACGAAACCAAGACCTGACTAAGCAATATGAGAAAATGAACAAAGATCTTAACGATAAACTTGAGGTAAGAAGCTAGTAGTACAAACACACACTGACAAATACTGTAGGCTACAATCATGCCAGATTCGTTTTTCAATTCATAGTTGTTTTGGCCATCATTATTCAATTAATGTGGAGTTAAGTAGTGTATGTAAACACATTGAACTGATTAAGACTGTCCTCCATTATTGGTAATGCTGTTGAGCAGACTTCCCTCTTTAAACTGTCTTGACAGTGTTTTCAGACTGTCTACAACTTACAGTACAGCTACAAATATCTCCATACAGTGTCATAACAGTCTAATGCCTCTCTCATGAAATCAAATTCTGGGCGCAAAACAGTACTCTTAAAACAGACTGAGGTCACTCAATTCTTACAATGCCTTTTTATTTCAATGGTTTGGCTGTCTCACACAGACAGCACTGCAACAGTTAGAGAGGAGGAGTTCACAACATCTTGCAGTGTCATTAAAGCCCTCAAAACCCATAGATGTCTGTTGCACTTTTCATGCTGACAGCAGAGCTTTTGTCCTTCTTATTTGAACCCTCTCACACCACTGCACTTGGCCTGGACTGGAACAAGGCTCATCCCCTTGAAATGTCCCATGGGCATGGCCTATTGTATCTACTGTAGGATACATCTGCTCACAAAACGGATCTCTAATAACACAGTACTATGCTATGACCCAGTGCACAGTATTCATCAAGCTATTTCAAAGCTTTTTAGGGGCAGTTAACATTGTTCCTTATCCTTTTACCAACTTCGTTTTGCCAACTGTGTTTTACTCCTGATGAGGCCTCTTTGTTCAGGACTGATCACCCAGGATGCCCTGTGACCAACCATGCTACCCATCCCAACCTCCCATACCCTGACCCCCTTGTGCTCTCATTAAAAGCCCACCCTCAACCCCTCACCCCCTGCCTCCGCCTTATCAAGCTATGGATAGAAAAAAGCTGAAGCTTTGTGCTATCCTTTCAAAATCCAAGGACTAGTACTACTACTAGTCTCAGGCCTAACCTAGTCCCTCCAGTCAGTCCAGTATCATCTCTAACCCTGTCCCTTGTCTCCCCTCACACACAGCACCTGGAGCAGGAGAAGCACGAGCTGCGGCGGCGGCTGGAGAACAAGGAGGGGGAGTGGGGGGACCGTGTGGCAGAGCTGGAGACAGACGTCCAGCAGCTGCAGGGAGAGCTGGAGCGCCATCAGGTCCAGCTGAGAGAGGCCGACCGCGATAAGTCCACGGCCATCAGGGAGATGTCAGAACAAAACCACCGCCTGCTGGAGCAACTCAACCGAGTGAGTGGAGATTACTGTCTGTCTGTGGACCTGTCTGTCGGTCTGTCTGTCTGTCTGTGGACCACTGGGACTCAACACTGGATGTCTCAGTCTGCTGTGTTCATTTCTGGAGAGGGTACAACTATGTTCTCATATAGAATGCATACATGCACATACATACACTCTGCTTCAATCTCTTTCCCCATGTCTCCATCTCATGTCTCCATCTCTCTCTCTCACACATCAATATATGCTAAGTCATCGAAATTAAAGTGGAACGTTCCCCTCTTAAACACTGAATAATTTAGAATGATTGGGCTGGGGCAGCTCACTCCTTATGCAACCCTCCTGTCAATATTGATAAGTAACTACAGGCTGTTGAAACAGATTTGATATCTTAGGTAACACACAATGCGTTTTAATAGCATACAGTATGTGGCTGATGAGTTAAGAACAGAGAAAGAGAGAAAGAATTACAGGATGACTGGGAGACTGGAGGAGGTAAAGGTTAATTCAGGTCCACATCCACTTTGTAGAGAGTGATGGAAGTGTGAGGAGAAGCTGTCATTAGAACCAGATATAAACAGGGCCATCATGCTTCCTCATCCTGATATTGTCCTGATCTTGTCCGTTTACACTTATAAAATTTGATCACAGTCAGATCACAATGTGTCTTTTAATCGTCTACACCTGTCTAAATATATGGGCACAATCCGAATGTGGACAAGTTCCGGACAAAGGACACATAATTAGTACCAGGTATAAACAGGGCTATTGATTAGACTCTATTCGTGGCCTGGTTGGATTGATGGAGCTGAGCAACAGCAGGTAATACTGTTGATTAGACTACCCTAAGAAGATGGATTTACTACAGCCTTCAGTCAAATCACTCAATCCTAACTAATGAGGGAGGCATTGCCCTGACAGCCTAAATCCCAATGAAAACGAATAGAAACACAGGTCAGAAGGGGAGTACACAGTGCTTCTACCAACTTGAGTCGAGGTGCAGCAAAAATCCCATGACTATCTGGAAAAACATCTGGTAAAAACTATTTTTCATATAAACAAATAGATGTAGTGGGTTCGCACTCAAATATAGTGCATAAAGCATTTCGGGCGTGTACAGTGATGCAGTGAAAATAATTTTCAAACATGTAATAATGAAGTAAGCTTAATGCGACATCCTTTTGTGTGCGAACCCACTACACCTTTTGGTTTATCTGAATTTGAGGTTTTTACGCACCCAATGGACATTCAATTCATGACAAAAACACTCAATATTTCATGAATGTATATTGAGTGTTTGAAATGATTTGACTGGTGCTCATCTTGCCAATAGCCTCTCATACCAGTCTGAGGCATCAATACAGGTGTGGGGTCAATACACAGAGCTGTTACTAAAAGAGGCTAGCTTTCCACTCCCGTGTGACATGCTTCTGTGTGTGCTGCGGGGAAATATCCATACCTAAAAGCTAGAACACTTAAACCTTTGAAAGTTGGTTAAGGTTGTTAAATGGAGAAAGCTTTGTGTTGACTGAGTCAGATAGAGGACCAGTCTCCATTTTAAAGGCCCCAGGAGATAGGTGGGTGTTGCCTGCTGAGGTGACACCAATGACAGTGTTGTGGGTGTGGGTAACACTGCCTGTGGTGTGGTGCTGTCTGTCCTGGGAATAGATGTGAGCTGCAGTCAGGCAGATGCTGCTTCCTTCCACAGCCCAGCAGGGAGAGAGCTAGCTAGCTGTCAATCGCTGTTTTTAGCCCTCATCACTAGGGCTGCTGCTGGCTGTATGCTGTCACAGATAGAGTAGCAGCACCACTGTGTCATACAGACCTTCTCTCCCTCTCATTTCCATCTCTGATCAGATTAAAGTGAATTACCTGTCATCTGCCATCAGTCTCTGACCATGGAGGGGTCACTGAACTGGTCTGTTGCTATGGATCCTGCTAGGTACTATACATAATTAAGTTGCAGTTGATTTAAAAGCAGCCCTGGTTGAAATGAAAAATGGATAGATCTTTTGCGGTAGAGACTTGTGTAGGGCTTGGGGAGGGGGGGGACATGTTTCTGGACCTTTATGAGCTAATGGTATTCATGAGCCCTAATTGAGAGTATTGATCAGGCCTGTGTGATTCAATGCTGTCGGATTCCAGAGAGACCTCCTGTGTAATAAAATGAATGGGGTCAGCCATGGTAGTCTCTCTGTTGCTAAGCAATGGTCTGCTTACTCCACGGCTCTGAGTACACCTCCTCCTACTAGTGAACCCACACCACCCTGACTCTGAGAACCTCCCCAGTAGTAGAGCCACCAGAGAGAGGACTGCTATTAGGATCCAAGTAGGTTTGTGTGTGTGGATAGTCCTAACCAAAGACATGTATTAGGAGATATTTTTGCTTTGTAATGACGTTCTTTGTAGCATTAGTAGGGATAAGGATGCTAACAGTTTTATTTACAGACAGACCTTAGTCTGAGAATATTCACTGCAAACAAACACCCATTCATAAATTTTTAAGGTTCTTTAGGTTCTATTCTTTAATATATATTCTCAAGCTTTAGGTCCACTCCGGACACAGTGTGTCCACTGTCTTCCAGTCTAAAATCAAGCACCCACCCGGGAAGTGACAGTAATAAGAGGTAATCTGTTGCAGGCTGCATTAGAGAGCCTGTAAAATGGTTAGAATCCTATCATGTGGTTGACAGCTCTTCAAAGGGCAATTCTCAAAATAAAGGTTTAAAGATTACACTCACAACAACAATGCACTCGTAAAAACTGGAATCAAGTCTCTGATTGGATGCAGCAGGAATTAGCTTGTTGTGGCGGGGCTGGCCACAGGAAGTGATGTAAGATGCAGTGTGTAAAATGCAGCATTAAAGGGATTAGGTCATAATCCTGTGTAATAGCCTTTCCTTATGAATTAAATCAGCAGCCAGAACAACAACACTGCTCCATACTGCGCTCACAGCTAATTAAAAAAATGTCACTCAACTATTTTGTTTGGGTGGAGAAGAGTCTGTGTGTGAGCCATTGCCCCTCATGTCAAAGGACAGTGCAAACCTGGCACTAATACACTAAGACACTGAAGCCATTCTCTATGAGGGGCGGCAGGAAGCCTAGTGGTTAGAGCGTTGGACTAGTATCCGAAAGGTTGCAAGATTGAATCCCCGAGCTGACAAGGTAATAATCTGTCGTACTGCCCCTGAACAAGGTAGCTAACCCACTGTTCCTAGGCTGTCATTGAAAATAAGAATTTGTTCTTAACTGACTTGCCTAGTTAAATAAAGGTAAAATAAAAATAAATAAATAAAATAAGCTAGACTAAAATCTATGTTCCTCATCCATTTACACACAATACCTTATAATGACAAAGTGAAAACAGGTTTTTAGAATTTTTGCAAATGTATTAAAAAGAAAAAACATAACTTATTTACATAAGTATTCAGACCCTTTGCTATGAGACTCGAAATTGAGCTCAGGTGCATCCTGTTTCCATTGATCATCCTTGAAATGTTTCTACAACTTAATTGGAGTCCACCTGTTGTAAATTAAATTGATGATTTGGAAAGGCACACATCTGTTTATATAAGATCCCACAGTTTACAGAGAATGTCAGAGCAAAAACCAAGCCATGTGGTCGAAGGAATTGTCTGTAGAGCTCTGAGACAGGATTTCGTCGAGGCACAGATCTGGGGAAGGGTACAGAAACATTTATGCAGCATTGAAGGTCCCCAAGAACACAGTGGCCTCCATCATTCTTAAATGTAAGAAGTTTGGAACCACCAAGACTCTACCTAGAGCTGGCCGCCTGGCCAAACTGAGCAATCAGGAACCCGATTGTCACTCTGACATAGCTCCAGAGTTCCTCTGTGGAGAACCTTCCTGAAGGACAACCATCTCTGCAGCACTCCACCAATCAGGCCTTTATGGTAGTGGCCAGATGGAAGCCACTGCTCAGTAAAAGGCACATGACAGCCCGCATGGAGTTTGCCAAAAGGTACCTAAAGACTCTCAGACCATGAGAAACAAGATTCTCTGGTCTGATGAAACCAAGATTGAACTCTTTGGCCTGAATGTCAAGCGTCACATCTGGAGGAAACCTGGCACCATCCCAGGTGAAGCATGGTGGTGGCAGCATCATGCTATGGGGCTTTTCACCGGCAGGGACTGGGAGACAAGTCAGGATCGAGGGAAAGATGAACTGAGAAAAGTACAGAGAGATCCTTGATGAAAACCTGCTCCATAGCGCTCAGGACCTCAGACTGGTGCGAAGGTTCACCTTCCAACAGGACAACGACCCTAAGCACACAGCCAAGACAACACAGGAGTGGCTTTGGGACGTCTCTGAATGTCCTTGAGTGGCCCAGCCAGAGCCCAGACTTGAAACCTATCGAACATCTCTGGAGTGACCTGAAAATAGCTGTGCAGCAACGTTTCCCATCCAACCTGACAGAGCTTGAGAGAATCTGCAGAGAAGAATGTGAGAAACTCTCCAAATGCAGGTGTGTCAAGTTTGTAGTGTCATACCCAAGAAGAATCAAGGCTGTAATCACTGCCAAAGGTGCTTTAACAAAGTACTGAGTAAAGGGTCTGAATACTTACAGTACCAGTGAAAAGTTTCTTTATTTTTAATATTTTCTACATTGTAGAATAATAGTGAAGACATCAAAACTATGAAATCACACATATGGAATCATGTAGTAACCAAAAAAAGTGTTAAACAAATCAAAATATATTTTATGTTTGAGATTCTTCCAAGTAGCCACCCTTTGCTTTTATTTCAGCTTTGCACACTCTTGGCATTCTCTCAACCAGCTTCATGACGTAGTCACCTTGGAATTCATTTCAATTAACAAGTGTGCCTTGTTAAAAGTTGTGGAATTACTTTCCTTCGTAAAGTGTTTGAGCCAAACAGTTCTGTTGTGACAAGGTAGGGGTGGTATACAGAAGATATCCCTATTTGGTAAAAGACCAAGTCCATATTATGGCAAGAACAGCTCAAATAAGCAAAGAGAAATGACAGTCCATCATTAATTTAAGACATGAAGGTCAGTCAGTCCAGAAAATTTCAAGAACTTTGAAAGTTTCTTCAAGTGCAATCGCAAAAAACCATCAAGAGCTGTGATTGAACTGGCTCTCATGAGGACCGCCACAGGAAAGGAAGACCCAGAGTTGCATATGCTGCAGAGGATAAGTAAATTAGATTTACCAGCCTCAGAAATTTCACCCCAAATAAATGCTTCACAGAGTTCAGGTAACAGACACATCTCAACATCAACTGTTCAGAGGAGACTGTGTGAAAGCAGGCCTTCATGGTCGAATTGCTGCAAAGAAACCACTACTAAAGGACAGCAATAATAAGAAGATCCAAGAAACATGAGCAATGGACATTAGACCGGTGGAAATCTGTCCTTTGGTCTGATGAGTCCAAATTTGCGATTTTTGGTTCCAACCGATGTGTCTTTGTGAGACGTAGAGAAGGTAAATGGATGATCTCCACGTGTCGTTCCCAACGTGAAGCATGGAGGAGGAGGTGTGTTGGTGTGGGGGTGCTTTGCTGTCAGTGATTTATTTGGAATTCAAGGCACACGTAACCAGCATGGCTACCACAGCATTGTGCAGCGTTTACGCCATCCCATCTGGTTTGGGCTCAGTGGGACTATCATTTGTTTTTCAACAGGATAATGACCCAACACACCTCCAGACTGTGTAAGGGCAATTTGACCAAGAAGGAAAGTGATGGAGTGCTGCCTCAGATGACCTGGCCTCCACAATCACCTGACCTCAACCCAATTGAGATGGGTTGGGATGAGTTGGACCACAGAGTGAAGGAAAAGCAGCCACCAAGTGCTCAGCATATGTGGGAACTCCTTCAAGACTGTTGGAAAATCATTCAGGTGAAGCTGGTTGAGAGAATGCCAAGAGTGTGCAAAGCTGTCATCAAGGCGAAGGGTGGCTACTTAGAAGAATCTGCTTGTTTAACACTTTTTTGGTTACTACATGGTTCCATATGAATTATTTCATAGTTTTGATGTCTTCACTATTATTCTATAATGTAGAAAGTTGTAAAAAATAAAGAAAAAGTAGGTGTGTCCGAACTTTTGACTGGTACTGTATGTAAATGTGATATTTCAGTAGATAAAAAATATATATATAAATTAGCAAAAATGTATAGAAACCAGTTTTTGCTTTGTCATTATGGGGTATTGTGTGTAGATTGATTAGCAAAAAAAAACTGATTTAATGAATTTTAGAATAAGGCTGTAACGTAACACAATGTGGAAAGGGTCAAGGGGTCTGAATACTTTCTGAATGCCCTGTATTCATCACCCACAGAACACAGCCACGTAGAGACACACACAGACACTTACACAGATACACTTACTGTATTACTCATACAGACATAAAAAAAACACCTACAGTGAGGGAAAAAAGTATTTGATCCCCTGCTGATTTTGTACGTTTGCCCACTGACAAAGAAATGATCAGTCTATAATTTTAATGGTAGGTTTATTTGAACAGTGAGAGACAGAATAACAACAAAAAAATCCAGAAAAACGCATGTGAAAACTCTTATGAATGGAATTGAATTTTAATGAACACATTCAGTTGATGCTTTCTATTTCCTGTCCAGTCACATGGTCTATTGCATTAGATGTTCTTTTATTTTTTTCTTGAAGGTGGATTTACTTTTTTCCTGAGAAATATGGATTGGTAAAGAGTTCCATTCAGCTATGGCTCTATATACAAATGTAAGCAAGGTTTGAAATTATTGTTTTAGTCAAATATTATATATGTTTGGGCTTCTTGCAGTCTAAATCCGCTCAACAACAAAAAACTAACTGTAATGAGCTGACTGTATTACCAAGGGCCATGGCTCTGTTCTGCTTCGTTCCTGTCACAGGTCTCTGTTCTAATAACCTCCTGTATACAACACACGCGTCTCTCCAGGCCATCAGTTGTGATGAGGATCAGAAACACGTGCTGCTGTTCTCATACTGTCTGTCTGTAGCCATCAGTGATTCTGACAATAGAGCTTCACAGACCGTGATCATTGGTAATGTCAAACTGGAATACTGACTGATGTCATGTTATAGTGGATGGCATCATCTACACTCTTAGAATTAGTGGTGTCGTGTCTGTGACTATCATTAAATGAAAAGACTGTTATTTTATCAAATCAATTCTCTATGTATAATTATTATTACGTGATTAAACTAATCATGTAAATTTTGATTAACTAGGAAGTTAATCACCACGGGCACCACGGGAAAATGTATATAGAGTCTCTATTTCCCGAATCGACTCTTTAGATATTTTCATATCTTATCGAGTACAGTCTTGTATTAATGTATTGTTATTTCCTTATCAGTTCTCATTACTGAATGTCGCAAACCCTTGGATGTCTGCACGAACCCTAGCCTCCATAATGAATCAGCGATATACAAATTGGCTTAATTTTTTATTTACTAACTAACTAAACAAATCACAGAAATACATAAACAAACAATATAGTCATTGGTTACTAACACAATGCATTGATAAGTCCCTAGTCGGCAAAACCGGTATGACGGCTTGGTAGACAATGGAAAGGGGTGGGGACAGATAAAGAGCGGGAGAGACCAAATGGATTCACTACACACAATTGATAATTATATTAATTGAAATGCTAATCCTTTGCACATGAACGGCCGCTCATTCAAAAATAATTGCAATGTATATATTTACGCTCGTATGTCGTCGTTGTCTTCTCTGTTGGAATCGCCGGTCCGTCTGCTGGAGAGTCAGATCATCAGAGAGTCTCTGGTTAACTTCCCCAGAAGTCACAATGTCTTTCGTGGTTGTAGCTTTCTCAGCGGCTCTGGATAGTGTCTGTTGTCTGTTGTATTTTATGACCGCCATGAAACAGCCGACTTCCCGCTCTCCCCCTCTATGAGAGAGAGCACGCTGTAGATCGCCACAGGAGAGTTATGACAGTGGTGACTCGAGAAGCCTTGGAGATCCTTAAGGAACCCCTTCAGATAGATATGTTTAGGCCACCCGTGGGAGTAAGTGTAACCAACAATGCACCGGTACAGAGTCAATGTGCGGGGGCACAGGTTAGTTGAGGTAATATGTACATGTAGGTAGTGTTAAAGTGACTATGCATAGATAATAAACAGAGAGTAGCAGCAGTGTAAAAAGGGGGGGACAATGCAAATAGTCCTGGTAGCCATTTGATTAGCTGTTCAGGATTCTTATGGCTTGGGGGTAGAAGCTGTTAAGAAGCCTTTTGGACCTAGACTTGGCACTCTGGTACTGCTTGCTGTGCGGTAGCAGAGAGAACAGTCTATGACTAGCGTGGCTGGAGTCTTTGACAATTCTTAGGGCCTTCATCTGACACCACCTGGTATAGAGGTCCTGGATGGCAGGAAGCTTGGCCCAAGTGATGTACTGAGCCGTACGCACTACCCTCTGTAGTACCTTGCTGTCAGAGACCGAGCAGTTGTCATACCAGGCAGTGATGCAACCAGTCAGGATGCTCTCGATGATGCAGCTGTAGAACTTGTTGAGGATCTGAGGACCCATGCCAAATCTTTTCAGTCTCCTGAGGGGGAATAGGCTTTGCCGTGCCCTCTACATGACTGTCTTGGTGTGTTTGGACCATGATAGTTTGTTGGTGATGTGGACACCAAGAAACTTGAAGCTCTCAACCTGCTCCACTACAGCCCCGTCGATGAGAATAGGGGTGTGCTCGGTCCTCCTTTTCCTGTAGTCCACAATCATCTCCTTTGTCTTGATCACGTTGAGGGAGCGGTTGTTATCCTAGCACCACACTGCCAGGTCTCTGACCTCCTCCCTGTAGGCTGTCTCATCGTTGTCGGTGATCAGGCCTACCACTATTGTGTCGTCAGCAAACGTATTGATGGTGTTGGAGTCGTGCCTGGCCATGCAGTCATGAGTGAGTACAGGAGGGGACTGAGCACACACCCCTTAGGGGCCCCTGTGTTGAGGATCAGCGTGGCACCTGGGGGCGGCCCGTCAGGAAGTCCAGGATCCAGTTGCAGAGGGAGGTGTTTAGTCCCAGGGTCTTTAGCTTAGTGATGAGCTTTGAGGGCACTATGGTGTTGAATGCTGAGCTGTAGTCAATGAACAGCATTCATAGGTGTTTCTTTTGCCCAGGTGGGAATGGGCAGTGTTGAGTGCAATAGAGATTGCATCATCTGTGGATCTGTTGGGGTGGTATGCAAATTGGAGTGGGTCTAGGGTTTCTGGGATAATGGTGTTGATGTGCACCATGACCAGCCTTTCAAAGCACTTCATGGCTACAGATGTGAGTTCTACGAGTCGGTAGTCATTTAGGCAGGTTATCTTAGTGTTCTTGGGCACAGGGACTATGGTGGTCTGCTTGAAACATGTTGGTATTACAGACTCAGTCAGGTTGAAAATGTCAGTGAAGACACTTGCAGGTTGGTCAGCGCATGCTCGGAGTACACGTCCTGGTAATCGGTCTGGCCCTACGGCCTTGTGAATGTTGACCTGTTTAAAGGTCTTACTCACATCGGCTACGGAGAGCGTGATCACACAATCGTCTGGAACAGCTGATGCTCTCATGCATGCTTCAGTGTTGCTTGCCTCGAAGCGAGCATAGAAGTATGAATATTACATTAGAATATGTAATATGCACACACATTTAAGGGCAATTGAAATTTGCAGTGTATGAACTTAACATGATGAACAGGACGGACATTTACTCTAATGGGTGGAAGCCACGCCTCCACTCTTCTGATAGGCTGCCTCCTCTACAATATATTATTAAAAAGGTTCAAAATTCAACCCCTCCCATCACAAAAAGGTTCTGGTTTGAACCTTTACACAGCGGTTCCTCCTAGACTCATTTCAGAGGGGTTCCTTAAGGAACCTTTTGAAACTAGAAAGGTTCCCCCCTGTGTGACAATTCTTAGAACCCCAAAAGGTTCTTCCAGGCTCCTTTACTTCTAAGAGTGTAGGTCCATACACTAGTGTACACTGTGATATGACTAAGGAAAATGACAGAAATATGGCCACCAAGTCACACAGCTCCGCCAGTCATGGCTTGCTCTCTCTGGTTGCTATGACAACCCAGGTGTCACATGTGAGATTCCATGTGTTGCCATGGAAATGTGCTCTGTGTCACTGTGTGCTGTACAGGCAACACAATGTCAGCTTGCAACACAGACCCCCTGACATGTACACACATTGACTTGTGACTCATCTTCAACCATACGTGTATACTGTAGCTTGAACTGTACAGTATGTTCTGCTTCCTGAGGAGAGGGCAGAGAGGGAACAGATAAGCCTTTGGAAATCCCTGACTTAATTAGCTATGTAAAAAAATAAGAGGATACAAGTGGGACATGCCCCTACCCCCTCTCAATTTCACACCCATAGGCGTAAGCAAGAACATTAGACCGGAAACCTCTGAAAATCTGCTACGTTCTTGTATTATACATACGCTATGGATTAGGTTTGTATGTAGCTCCTATCAACGACTAGTGTAAATGAAAAGGTTTTGAGAATCTTGTGATTCTCCCTTTGAAAAAGAATGACTTGGCACAAGTTACCTTTGTGTCCGGACTCTGGAGGAAGAATGAGCGTTACGCTCGTCTCTCAGTTGATTGAGCCCTAGTTTGTTGGCCTGGATTCTGTCGCTGTAGTACGTTTTCCCCCATGTACTGATAATGCTTGATCTGGGATCTGAGGATTTGACAGTCAGATTAAGGGAAATATGAGTAAATCTGGCAACCCACAGTGAAATATCCTGTTTCTCCTGTGATCTCAATCTGCCAGGCGCAGTGTGATTCTGGGTCAAATGTCACGTTCCCGCTGTGACTGGGCTCTGTATAGACATCCATCAGTCAGGTCAAAGAGGAAGAGCTGCATGCATCATCCTGGCCTGGTTAGGAGAATGTGTAGCACATTCCAAATGGCAGAGTATAGCTGGTGTGTTGTACACTATGTCTGAATGTCTATAAATACATCAAAGTGAATATGATTCTGCAGGCTATATATCATTCATCCCATGCATCACTGGGGACAACATAGTGCCATTATGAAAAAGGGGTACATGGACTAGGATGTGGAAGTGATTCAATACTTGTGAAAGAGCCACAAAAATGTTTTCCTTCTTGTTGTAAGCACAGTGCACGGACCAAACTCTTCCTGTGTTGGAGCAGTGAAATGGTACAACTGAAAGTGTCTAGTTTACAGATTGTTCTGCCCTTGGTTACCCAGACAGAATATGTCAATATTACAACCCCTCTCTGAGTTACTTAAGAACACAAGTGCATCAAGTGTGAATGGAAGTCGCCCATTTTTTACAGCAGACATTACAGAGTGGACATATCTCTTCACCTTTAAAAGCGTTCCAAAAAGCACTACGCCATGCTGGTTCCCAAAACTAGCTGTCCAATGGAGAAACCATTACCCTCTCATCTAAATCTCTAATTCACTTACAGTCACCAGTGTGGCCAACACTGCAACCACTGACTGAAATAACCTATAAACATCACACTGCTACCTAGAGGCAAACATATCCAACATCCTGCCACAGATATTCTCTTTGTAGCAAACGCATGTAGAGATTTTATTCCACCTGGTTCTTATTTGTCAGAGGTAGTATACACCTGACCTTTGATTGTGGACAGGAATCAACCTGTTGGATGAGTGTTCTCTAGAATCTCTAATGAGGACACAGATCTATTAGAGTCTAGATACTGAGGTGCCATGATGGAGTGAAATACTGTAGTCAGAGAATTGTGTTAACGCATCGTACCGTGTGAACAGGCAGTTTATCATATCTCTATATTCTCTATATCTGTTAAGTTGAATTTGTCTCCAGTGAATAAATCAATAATTGCTTTGTTATATGGCATTGATATTTCTCAGTGCAGAGGCTGGAGAGGAGTGAGTGGTATCCCGGATTCCACCGACCATTACCATGGCAGTGATGATGACAATCAAAGTCTGGGCTTCCTGAGTGCAGCCTCACCTATGCTAATGAAGTTCTGTCGGTCTGACTTTGTGATCTGCACTCGGCCGGTAGGCAGTGGGGTGATCAGAACAGTCCAATGAGCTCAGCCAGGGAAGGGGCTTCTCCTGCACTCTGCTGCACTCAGGAGGGGCCCAGCTCCAAATGGAACATTCCAGATTCTAAAGGCCAAGAGTTACTCAAACCTGTGCTTTCACAGGAACAGTTCTACTGTGCAGCTGAATGTGCCAGTTCCAGGAACACTGTGGTGACTCAGAGGTAACAGTGTGTCAAATGAAATAGCACTCAAAGCATTTACAGTGTTGGTTACTCACTCAGAACGTGTCTCACCATGGGTTCCCGAGTGGCGCAGCGGTCTAAGGCACTGCATCTCAGTGCAAGAGGCATCACTACAGTCCCTGGTTTGTATCCAGGCTGTATTGCATCCGGCCGTGATTGGGAGTCCCATAGGGCGGCGCACAATTGACCCAGCGTCGTCTGGGTTTGGGTGGGGTAGGCTTTCATTGTAAATAAGAATTTGTTCTTAACTGACTTGCCTGGTTAAATAAATTGTGCAATGTGAAGTATGTAAGGGGCATTGGTGTGGGGCATTGGTGTGTGTGGACAATATGTTGTGAACATTTAATTGTGTGTGAGCGTGTCAGTATTGTTGTGCATAAGGAGCGATGTCACGCTGCTCTGAATCAAGCGCTGGAGGGATGGGTTATGTTCCCAGAGCTGTGATGCTCCTTGCTGAGAGACGCACTCAAAACAACAACAAACCACAGGAGTTACTCTACACTGAACAACAGACTGCATTATACTGAACTGTTCTGAATTAGGACTTTACAACACTGCCGATAATGCACTTTGTATTATATGCAGAATATGTTTATTTGTAATCTGGTAATGCCCCTGAGGGAGTGAATAAAGTTACATTGTATTAATAACATGTTATTCAATTATTTCTTAATGTCTTTTGTGCTAACACCTTGTGTCTGGGGTGTGTTTTGTCTCCAGGCTACAGAGGTGGAGAGGCAGCTGTCCACTCAGGTCCACTCGTTACGGGATGACTTCAGAGAGAAGAGCGTCTCCACCAACCAGCACATGACACGACTAGAGAGTCTACAGGCTGAGGTGAGACTAGAGAGTCTACAGACTGAGGTGAGACTAGAGAGTCTACAGGCTGAGGTGAGACTAGAGAGCCTACCCGGCTGAGGTGAGACTAGAGAGCCTACCCGGCTGAGGTGAGACTAGAGAGCCTACCCGGCTGAGGTGAGACTAGAGAGCCTACCCGGCTGAGGTGAGACTAGAGAGCCTACCCGGCTGAGGTGAGACCAGAGAGCCTACCCGGCTGAGGTGAGACCAGAGAGCCTACCCGGCTGAGGTGAGACCAGAGAGCCTACCCGGCTGAGGTGAGACTAGAGTGCCTACCCGGCTGAGGTGAGACCAGAGAGCCTACCCGGCTGAGGTGAGACTAGAGAGCTTACCGGCTGAGGTGAGACTAGAGAGCCATGCCTCACCCGGCTGAGGTGAGGCATGGGCGGAGTCATTTTTATCCTTCTCAAAAATCCATACCTTCTTTACAATGTATTTCAACTTAACGGATATTACCTATAATATACATCCCCAGTCATTATCAAAAGTGTTGTTTATTTAAAATCTTCTTTTAATGTGCTCTGTGGGGTTGAAAAGTAATATCCTGAGATAGAATATGCACACCTCAAGTTGTGCTATCAAACTAATTCAAAATGTTCCCCTATGTGTTTTTCCTCCTTTTCTATCAATCATTCCCTGTTCCCCTCCTCTAATACCGTGATTGAATCCTTCCTCTTGACTGGAGCAGCAAGGGCTGGAAGTGAGTGGTTATATTGGTTTGTCTGCATGCTGCATGTCGCATGTGTGTACATGTCCCACTGTACTGCCATGGAGCATGAGATACTGTAGCCTACCAGGGGAATACACAGTAATATCAGTAATGTGTAATATCAGTCATCTAGCTCAGGGTCATAGGATGATACCATGACATACAGTACAGTATACCTCTCAGCCTCCTCTTTTAAAGTGGGTCTTATTGGAGAGGAATAACCCACTGCGGAGACAGCGCTGTAATTGGGTGAAAACAATACCGTTCTATATTTAGCTCAGATATACTGCAATGTCTGGGTGTTCGCAGGATTGCAATGGGTTTTCTTAATGTGACAAGGATGAATATGTCACAGTCCTGCTAGACAAAGAAAATCACAGCAATGTCAACCAAAATATCTGAAGGACACACGGAGAAAATAAGCTACAAAGACGTCCACATGATGGCAAAGTCAGTGAGCTGAACTGTACACGCAATGTCAGCCTCCTGCGCTGTGAAGGAGATCGCCTTGTATCTCTAGTAATGTGCAGTGTTCGTGCAATGTTAGCCTTCAGTCAACTGTACAGTATAGACTGATGAAGGAATAGACTGTTATCAGGTTTATTTGGAATATCAACTTATCACAGAGACATTCCTGTATGTGAGGGAGGCAGAAACCGCCTACTCCTAATCGCCTATGCTAGGCAACAAACATTCTTTGAACCAGAAGGAGTACTTTAATCTTCTGGAACATTTGAACTCTCCTCAGAGTCAGGAAAGAAACAGGTTAACACTACAGGGCTAACACTGAGGGCAGATAGCTACCAAAACAGTTTCTACTATCTGCCCTTGGTTCCCATAGCGCAATGTGTAACTTGGCTATTGGGGTTATGTATTTTGTCAGATTAAGATTCTGTCGGAGCGTAAGAGAGAGCTGGAGGATCAGGTTAACGCCGTGCTAGAGGAAAACGAGCTTCTGCAGAACACTGTTGACGACCTGAGGGAAGGGACGCTAGTGCTGGAGAAACAGTACCACGAGAAGGTCTTACAGGTACGATCTCTGACATTCTTTAGGGGTTTTGATAGAACTGTTGTACTGTGTCATAATATTCCTGTATAATGTGTGAGTGTGTATGTTGGTGTATAGATATCTGTACAGTACGAGTATTTCTGAGTGTGTTGTGTTGATCTGTATGGTATCAGGGCTCTGTGTTGACCACTGTGTTGACCAGTTTGTTGACTGCTGTATTGCTGTCCAGTTACGGCAGAGCCAGCTGGAGCTCCAGGAGGTACGGGTGTCCCACAGACATCTGAGTGCCCGCTTTGAGGAGTTCACAGAGGAGAGAAGTCTCCAAGGCCTCAGCCCACACCCTGCCAGCCTACTCTGTGAGATAGAACAGAGCATGGAGCAAGAGGAGCAGGAACAGGAGAGGGAGCAGGTACACACATGCGCACACACACACACACACACACATACACATACACACACAGGTGTGCATGCATGCACAAACACCGTTGATGAGTGGCATACAGAGAATCCTTGTTATTATATACAGTGGGGGAAAAAAGTATTTAGTCAGCCACCAATTGTGCAAGTTCTCTCACTTAAAAAGATGAGAGAGGCCTGTAATTTTCATCATAGGTACACTTCAACTATGACAGACTGAATCTGCAATAGGTAAGCAGCTTGGTTTGAAGAAATCAACTGTGGGAGCAATTATTAGGAAATGGAAGACATACAAGACCACTGATAATCTTCCTCGATCTGGGGCTCCACGCAAGATCTCACCCCGTGGGGTCAAAATGATCACAAGAACGGTGAGCAAAAATCCCAGAACCACACGGGGGGACCTAGTGAATGACCTGCAGAGAGCTGGGACCAAAGTAACAAAGCCTACCATCAGTAACACACTACGCCGCCAGGGACTCAAATCCTGCAGTGCCAGACGTGTCCCCCTGCTTAAGCCAGTACATGTTCAGGCCCGTCCAAAGTTTGCTAGAGAGCATTTGGATGATCCAGATGAGGATTGGGAGAATGTCAGATGAAACCAAAATAGAACTTTTTGGTAAAAACTCAACTCGTCGTGTTTGGAGGACAAAGAATGCTGAGTTGCATCCAAAGAACACCATACCTACTGTGAAGCATGGGGGTGGAAACATCATGCTTTGGGGCTGTTTTTCTGCAAAGGGACCAGGACGACTGATCCGTGTAAAGGAAAGAATGAATGGGGCCATGTATCGTGAGATTTTGAGTGAAAACCTCCTTCCATCAGCAAGTGCATTGAAGATGAAACGTGGCTGGGTCTTTCAGCATGACAATGATCCCAAACACACCGCCCGGCAACGAAGGAGTGGCTTCAGTAAGAAGCATTTCAAGGTCCTGGAGTGGCCTAGCCAGTCTCCAGATCTCAACCCCATAGAAAATCTTTGAAAGTCCGTGTTGCCCAGCGACAGCCCCAAAACATCACTGCTCTAGAGGAGATCTGCATGGAGGAATGGGCCAAAATACCAGCAACAGTGTGTGAAAACCTTGTGAAGACTTACAGAAAACGTTTGACCTCTGTCATTGCCAACAAAGGGTATATAACAAAGTATTGAGATAAACTTTTGTTATTGACCAAATACTTATTTTCCACCATAATTTGCAAATAAATTCATAAAAAAATCCTACAATGTGATTTTCTGGATTTTTTTTTCCTCATTTTGTCTGTCATAGTTGAAGTGTACCTATGATGAAAATTACAGGCCACTCTCATCTTTTTAAGTGAGAGAACTTGCACAATTGGTGGCTGACTAAATACTTTATTTCCCCACTGTAAGTGATTTACAGTGTATCACGCAATGGTGGTATAGTGGTGAGCATAGCTGTCTTCCAAACAATTGGCCTGGATTCGATTCCTGGCCATCGCAGCCAAACACTTTATGTGGGCGGCAGGTAGCCTAGCGGTTAGAACGTTGGGCCAGTAACCGAAAGGTTGCTAGTTTGAAACCCTAAGCAGACAATGTCAAAAAATGTAACCATAATTGCTCCAGGGATGCTGGACAATGGTGACCCTGGCCAATTGACACGTGTGTTAGTACATACTTGTACATGTGTGAAAGAGGAGAAATGTAAGCACCCACTAATTATCATTATCAGCAGTCTTTGCTAAGCAGCTTTCCCTCTCTGTCTCCAGCTGCGTCTCCAGCTGTGGGAAGCCTACTGCCAGGTGCGCTCTCTCGTCTCCCACCTGCGAGGAAACGACATCACAGACTCAGCCCTGTCCACCGACTCCTCCATGGACGAGTCCTCTGAAACATCCTCAGCCAAGGACGTTCCCATGGGGAGCCTACATGCCAGTCTACTGGAGCTACGTAGACTCACACAGAACCTGCTAGACGGCAATGAGTCCACGGTACGGACCTTTCACACAGATATACGAAGAATACTGACCAGATATACTATACAGATATACACTGAGTGTAAAACATTAGGAACACCTTCCTAATATTGAGTTGCACGGCACCCCCTTTTGCCCCCAGAACAGCCTTAATCAGGGCATGGACTACAGCATGACTCCAATGCTTCCCACAATTGTGTCAAGTTGGCTGGATGTCCTTTGGGTGGTGGACCATTCTTTATACACACAGGAAACTGTTGAGCGTGAAAACCCAGCAGCATTGCAGTTCTTGACACACTCAAACCGGTGCGCTTGGCACCTACTACCATACCCCGTTCAAAGGCACCCTCTGAATGGCACACATACACAATCCATGTCTCAATTGCCTCAAGCCTTAAACATTGTTATTTAACCTGTCTCCTCCCCTTCATCTACATTGATTGAAGTGGATTTAACAAGTGACATCAATAAGGGATTATAGCTTTAACCTGGATTCACCTGGTCAGTCTGTCATTGAAAGAGCAGGTGTTCCTAATGTTTTGTACACTCTGTGTACAGTTCCTCCGTGCATCTAATAAAGAGTGTGAACTATTCGATACACACTCAAAACAAGTCAAAATTACAATTGAGTTGAAGTCCCCAGTATAATGAACCTATGTGTGTGTTGTTGTGGTTGTGTGTGAGCAGGGTTCTCGGCGGAGTGACGAGGAGGCTCTAGAGGACCAGGTTCGAAAGCTTGGGGAAGAGCTGAGAGGAGTGAGAGAGCTGTACGAAGCAGAGCAGGATAGAACACGGAACAGCCAGGAAGAGGTTCTACAACTCCATAATCAGGTACTACTGCACACAGAGCTTTATTAACACTGTTGTTCTCAAACAAGATCACTTCAGCACAGCGTTGTTATTCAAGCAAGACACATTAGATGGGATTTCTTATTTATGAGGCTGACAATGTGTCTGATAAGGGTCGCTTATGTCATTCCTCCCCTGTCCTGCAGATGGCGATGCTTTCTGTGGAGATGTGCTCTGTACAGGAGGAGAGTGAGCGTATGAGGGCCATGTCTGAAGCACGAGACCCCAGTGAACAGCTCCAAAGTGCTATACAAGACCGAGACGATGCTATTTCCAAGTAAGACCGCACAACATAACTCATCATCTGGGCACAACCAAATTGTATGTGCTTCCTGTGTAAAATCACTAAAGAAAATCACTACCTATGTAATAGACTTGCATATAACAACAATTAGTCATTTTACATTCATCTCCAAATAAGCAAGCCAGTCATAAACTCTCATTCAGCAGAATAAGAGCAAAGAGAGATGTTGTCTGTCTCTAAGCTGTGTGTCTGTGTGTCTGTCTGCCTTACAGGAAGAAATTGGTGGAGACGGAGCTGGCCAAGTGTAAGATAGATATCATGTCTCTGAACAGCCAGCTCCTGGACGCCATCCAGCAGAAGCTGAACCTATCACAGCAGCTGGAGGCCTGGCAGGTGGGTCAGAGGTCAGGGGGCATGAGGGGGCACACTAGGCCACTCATAGTGTGAGCTATTATTTGATTCGATTTAAAAACACAATTGTGTATACTCTGTATTTAAAATAGTCAAGGGTAACACAATAAGGTTTAACAACTTATTTCCATTGTTACTGAATGGACTGCCAATTTAAATGGACTGTCAAACAGAGATATATAATAACAGATATGAATGTGTATCTGAATGACAACATGTATAAATGATTACGTTCACACAGTAATTATCATTCTTAATGTGTACTGTATTTTATTCATTAAATATGAGTATACTAGCGGTATACTGAAAATATGTGTATGGTGATCTTTTCCACACCACATCCTGTCCTCTCCTCTAACTTACCACTGTCCAATGTGTGTGTGTGTTAACATGTACAATACTGTACGTACTCTGAGTCGCCAATTTACAAGAGTGTCTAAGGAACTAATACACTCCTCAATGAAACCTCAATGAGTTTCAACCTTGGGTTTTCATTGAACATACTGCAAACAATTAAGCAAGTAGGGCGAGTAGCAATCTAACTAAATTGAGGACTCAGTGTATGACTTTCCCTTCCCATCCTCACCCGTAACTAGCAGCTCTTTCCTCTCTCTTTCCCTGGCTGCAGTTTGCCTCCTCAGGGCTCTTTACTGTGTGGCTCTTGTGGTTTCTGATCTAGTGGCCTTTCTCAGCTTCCGTACCACCCTTTCTCCCCTGTGGTACCCCCCTCCTGCCTTAGAGGTGAGCCTAGGTGTGCCATCTCGGCCTGATCCTGTCCTGTGCCACTCTTCCATGCCATGCTGAGCCATTCCATGCCATGCTGAGCCATTCCATGCCATGCTGAGCCATTCTATGCCATGGCCTGCTGAGTCAACAGAAATGCGCTCACCCATTCGAACCCATTTGATCACCCAAAACCACCCACTTCCATTCCAATCTGTCACCCCTTCCTCCTGCCTTCTGTTTCTCTTCCCTAAAAACCCCTGTCCTCTTTAACATCCCCTCACATTCCCTTTATCTCTCTATCGCTCTACTGTGCTCACGCCCTCTCTCTCTCTGTCACTCATTCATTCTGTCTTTCTCTCTCTTAGGATGATATGCACAGTATGATTGAGCAGCAGCTCATGGAAAAGCACCAGGAGGAGTGGAGGGTGACCCCCTACTCCCTCGCTGGGTCCTGCGGGGGCCCCTCCGGCCAGTCCTCCAGACGAGCCCATCGCCTCTCCGACAGAGACAAGCGGCTCTTTTCCTTCTTCAAAAAGAACTGAGCGCCTCTGGACTGGCCCGAGTAAGCAAGAGAGAGAGAAAATAAAGGCAAAGACTGAGGGGCAGTGATACACACTATCAGATGGGGGGGGCTAAAGAGGTTCAAGGGTCATTTTGCACTTTATCTGTCCCATTATGTCCTTCCTTAAAGATGTTGAAACAGAGAGTTAAGGCACTTAAATAAGGAGTGAGCATCACTGTTAGGGCTCACTCACACCAGTAGCGCTTTCTGGCCGAGAGTACTTAGCACCTCTGAACGTAATTTGAGAACCGAGTGCGCACCGATTTTACATGTGAAAAATGTCGGCAGTCAGACGTCTATAGCAGGTGGTCCCTAAAACACAGTGCACTGAACGATCGACAGACGAACGCTAGATCCACATTCGGTGTGATGTGTGCGAGCGTTTACACATCCAGAGGCCTTGGCTACCATCCCATAAACACCCATTGGGCTTACATATATTTCAAAGAGGACGGTTCCCCAGTAGTGCCTCCCAGTGTCTCTACCCCACTTCCAAAACTCCAGACTGGGAGTGTATGTATACAGTAGGTCTGGCTCCTGTGCCCTGCCACATGCCAAGGTGTCCGGGGAGAGGGTGTTCAATACGGGACTCACCAAGGCGTTGGGATGGAGGGATTAGGACAGTGGGACAGGGATCTGGGTAAGGGAACATTAATTGAGGGACTAGAACCAGCCTCTGGTTGGGAAGCAGCATTGTTACAGCTAACTCCGACATGTTCTCAGCTTTATTCATATATTCAGGGATTTACAGAGGCCGTATTCCCAATCAATCCAATGGATGGATTTCTTTCATTTGGTATGCACTTCACAATTATGGTCGTGCCATAGCATTGGTTAATAGAGTTAACACAACACACCAAATGTCCATCCTTGAATATCACTGAAGTATAAATGTATAGGTCAAGCCACAGTAAATCCATAAACATAGCACTTTATGCATATCAATCATAAGTTTACCTCAAATACTCAATACTGACTGAGCAACCAGTGCATGACCAAGGGAGAGTTACATTTACCAAGCACTGAATGTATGAAAACCAGCCTATCTAAAGTGGTTATAGGACTGTTTCAGGTCCATGGACATTTCTACACAGGCCTCTTGTTAGTCTCTGACGTCTGAATAAATCTCTGGGCCGCTGGCGTTAGCTGCAGCCTCTATCCAGGTGGACTTTTTCTACAGTTAGAATGTCACGTTTTGCATATATTTCACGTACAAAAAGTATTTTCAAACATTGTCTGTACAATGGCCATCATCATGTATATTCCTCCTAGCTGACCAAATCCTCAGAACTGTTTACATTAGCTTGAGAAAGGAGAAGTCTAGACAGTCCCTCAATATGTCTGCAGTGCCTAACTTTGGCAGGTCAACTGCATCCAAGTTGTGCTACAGTTAATTGTCAAATTACCATTCATTGGAACACAAATGTAGATGATATTGATTTAGTAACCTACTCAGTCAGGTACCACCAATCCAGTTTCACAGGAAAACCTATTGACAGGGCCTACAGAGTGCTTTAGCTATAGTATCACAGTAATATAGAAGGTCTACTGCCATTCCCATTGGTTCAAAGCTTATGATAGTGGACACTTCATTTTCAAGCTTCCATAATGGCCAGACAAACAGTCACCTGCAAAAAGATTGGCACCCTTGATAAAGATGAGCAAAGAATACAGTATAAAATAAATAATACCAACATTGTATGCTCAATAAATGTCAGAATTATATTATTTTATAGTAATACAATTGCTTAGTGAAAAATATTTTGTTCAACAAGTAATTAACAAAAAATCTCAAAAAGATTTTCAATATGTTGTGCACCCTCTTGTGAGGATAACAGCACTTATCCTTTTTCTATAATATTTTATGAGATTGAAGAACACATTGGGAGAGATCTTAGACCATTCCTCCATACAGGATCATTCCAGAACCTTGAAAGATCCGTCCACATTTTACAGTAGGTACGAGGTTCTTTTCTGCATATGCATCCTTCATTCGAGGCCAAACCCACCACTGGTGTGTGTGGCCAAGAGCTCTGTTTTAGTCTCATTCGACCATAGCACCCGGTTCCTATCCAAGTGCCAATGCCATTTAAAAAACTCCAGGCATTTTCAATGTGCGTAGGGACAAAATACACGTGGGTCTTACCAGGCAAGTTTACCACTGTTCCAGTGGTTTTAAAGGTATTCATTGTGTCCATAATAGTGGAAAGTGGTATATTGGAGTTTTCAGTAGTTTTTTTGTACCCATTGCCTGATTTTATGAAAGTCAACAACCATTTGCCTTTCCCCATGGTGATGGATGACAAAGGGATTTTACATGTTTGTTACCTCATTTTTCTACCCCAGTGAAACAGGAAGCCATGGAAGTCCACAACACAGTACTTGTTAAACTAAATATTTTTCTCTGAGCAATATTGTATTAGTATGTTCCTTTTTTGCGTACTATATAGCTTGGTATTTGTATTATTTATACATATTTTTTGCTCATCTTTATCAAGGGTGCAGTGGAGGTTCTAGACCCTTTCAACTGGGGGGGGGCCAAGCTGGGGCCAGTTGTACTGTTAGAGGGGCCAGTTACATTAGACGTTATTGTTGTCATATCGTTTTCTTCACTACTTTGCAGGCATTATCAGGCAAAAGACCATGTCCCTCTAGTAAATGTGTGGGTTTAATTAGTGTTCCACGTTGCCACTGTCTAATAACAGATGTAAAAAAAGAACGATAGCAAAAATTAGTTATCCAAAAATTATTTCATACTCCACATTTAGGGGGGCCACAAGGGGGTCCAAAATTGTTGTCACAGGGGCACTGGACCCCCCTGCCCCCCCCCAGAACCGCCAGTGCAAGGGTGCCAATCATTTTGGAGGTGATTGTATCTGTGACTCCATATTTATAGAGTGTGTGTAGATAAATGTTATGCGTCTGAACCGAAAGTCATATCTAGGTCACCTGAGCAAACCTATGCAGATGTCTTCTCGCCATCTCAGTTGGTAAGGTTGTTGGTTAGGATCAACCCAAAGAATTATTATTTTTAAAGAGTTGAGAGTAGGTTTGGATGAAATCAATATATTTATAAATGCATACCTTTTTCAATGGAAATCTCTGACTTTTTTGTTGTTTTAAAAAACTTTAATTGTTCATGTATTTTTATTTTGTGTTTTGAGTGTTTACATACAAATTTGGATCTCTGTGGAAAGGGAGAGGAGGGGTGATGTGGAGGAGGGTGAAGATTATAAGTTCTACATGTGACTGTTCAGTTTTGTCCGAGTAATAAGTAATCCTAACTTTCACGCAATTCACTGAATGTTGTTGAAGTTTGAGTTATACTCAAGTAGACCGATGTTTGATTCAGAGGTGTTCACCAGGGTTGGGTTCAATTCGAATTGAGGGCAGTCAATATAGGAAGTAAACTACGAATACAATTCAAAAATCGAGGGCAGTCAATGACTTCTCAATAAACTGAAAGAAAGTTGAAGCTATTTATTTCAAAAGTTTTTACATTTCAGAATTTGCAATTCAAATCACTTCCTGAATTGACTACCTTCAATTTTAATTGAGCCCAACCCTGGCATTCACCAGCCAGACTGCAAAAACTAACTCATTACCAAGTTAAAAGAGCGAGGTCTGCCTTTCTGTCTGTTGTCTAAGCAAGTGTGGGTCGGGGCAGGGGTCCAGGTGGGTTGTTGGCTTACATTTTTTGTGCATTGCAAAATTATTCTTATTTTTTATATATGTACATTTACGGGGATGGAAAAACGCTTTCAGTGTAAACTTTAACGACTAAAACCAAATAGAAAGTATGTAGAAAAGATAAGGGACCTATATATTTTTAAATAATACTCTATAGTCTTTGAGAACTTGGAATCAACAAAATAAAAGCCCCCATTGATTTTGTTATAATGTTTGAGCATATGAACACAGCATTAGCCATGTCAAAATGTGTAGAATTGCAGAAAAATTGCATTTAAAACTGCAAAATTTGACCTCCGCTCCATGGCAAAATGTATAGAATTGCAGAAAGATTGACTTTAAAACAGCAATATTTGATTCAGCTCCATGAAGAATGGCAGGAAATTAATTATAAAATGGCATTTTATTTCAGCTCCATGGCAAAATGTGTAGAATTGCAGGAAATTTGGTCTGTGTATGTTTTTGCACCGCTCAACCTTTATGGTGGATTACGACTCAAAAGACACCTCAATTGGTGGGTCATTAAGTATAGAAGTTTGGGAACCCGTGTCTAAGCAGCTGTGGTGTTGTATTGATCTGAGAGGATGGTTAAGTGGGTCTAACACCAGGAGCCGGTCAGCTCTGAAAGGCACTGACTAGCTGCATGATTATAGTGGACATAAAGCCAACCACACACAGTTAGACTGCAGCCTCAGAACTGAGAAATGAGAAGTTATTCTGCATGCTAACTTAGTTGGTTGAACATGGATCAAACATTAACTTATATTACGAACAGGATCAAACAACACTTATCATGACCAGAATGTAAGTTTTCTCATATCTTTGTCTTTTTGGAGAGAATAAAAATGAATTCTGTAGTAATTTGTAACAGGCCAGAGGTCTTGAACTCAGCCTCATGGCCTGTTGTCACCAGAGGGGTATACTGCAAAGTAAGTTCTATGGCTTAGTCAGCTAACTTGTCGACCAAATATTCTGAAATAACTAAAACGAAAAATAGAAAGATGAGCATAAAATGGGCACTGTCTAATTAACTTACCCAAAAACACATATCTAAGATTTGCTTTCTTAATGAAGCAGAAAATCAATAGTTATTTCTGGTTGTTTATCAAAGTTAGTTGGTCAATTCATGAATTCTTCTTGGTAGTATAGACCTCCGGTGTTCCTGGGCGTGGCCTCTGGTAGAAAAGTTTGGCCGTTCTGTTCATTCTGAGGGGATACGTTCAAGAGCTCTGGCCTGCTAGTTACTTACATCCATGTTATAGTTTTTTCAGTTTAATGTTATGTACTCTTCATGCATATGTTATGTCCAAAATTACTGTCAATTGTATTGTTTTCATTTTCTATTTGAATACTCTTTTTAAAGTCTGTCTCCTGTCCTCAATCTAACTGTTAATCAGCCTGAATGCTGTGGGAAGAGTTGTTCTCCAGCGTTGTGTGTCTGTGTGTACACGTTGTGTAAAAAGCAGACATTCCATGGCGTGTGTCACCTGCTTGTCCTTACGGGTCATGTTCTTTGGAATTTCACTTAATCTCAGCGTTTGTCCTTTTTCATTCACCAATGACAAACATTGTTTGGGTTGCCAAACTATTTGGAACCTTCGAAATAAGTAATTGACCATGATCATTTGGGGGAGTAAATTGGAGAATCTGTGGAAGGTCTTGGTATGGATTATTTTTGTATCAGTACACCCATTTCCCCCGACTCACCACTTTTGGGTAAGAAACATAGCTTTCTGTCAACCTCGTTATTGGACAAGATTCAATAATGACACCGTTGCCATTTAGCCTTCATAAATTCATGTGGTACTGAACTTAAACGGCTCCCCCTTTCTTTCATGACACATTAAAGCTTTTCTGTAATGGTAAGGGACTATATACCCTGCTCCAATCAATTGAATATGGATAATGCACACTGTTGTAAGAGTAATATTTATAAGGTCATTAAATAAGATGACTACTTTAATGTAGTCATGACACTAAAAGGTACGATCTCAGATCACAAGTGAACTTAACATTTCAAACTGTCTTTGATACTAAGTGAGAATGAACGACAGAAAAATGACACACAGCTATGTGATTTGACACAGGTTACATATGCATAAGTGTATATGCATTTACGCATTAATATGCATACTCGTTCAAATATTGTACATATGACAAACTAGTTTTTCTATATCGATGACACTTTCATAAAGAGGTACATCATATTTATGATGGGGCTGGAAATGTATAATAGTATGGTTTTATATTCATAGCAAATTACTATTTTTAGTATTGGGGAAAAAGAATATCCAAACACTAACTCAGAATGGATTTTTATAGCAATTTTTCATGGGAAAACATGCATCCAATGAATGTTTCTATATGTGGAGGCCCCTGTGAAAAAATACATGGGGACAGAAAGATCTGGGTAGTGTTCTTACTTTGGCTTCTCTCCGTGTATTGAGGAAAATACCTCGCTGTCTATGGCCAACGCCATTTACCATGCCACTCATATTCTAAGTAAATGAATGATCTACACTGAGTTCATATAGTTTCATTGTAGTCAACAACAAAATAAAACAGCTTTAAGACACATTCTTTGTGGCACAATTACTCTATAATTTTATTCACAAAAAGCAAGTAGCTCAAAACAAATCAAGGACAAGCTTCAAATCATTGACAAAAGAGAGCAGTCATTATGTGTCATATTTCTTTTAAAACGTTTATTGATTAAATTCATGTAGGGAAAATGAATAGTACATCTCTTTACTCCAGTGTACAGCAAACCACAGCTGATAAGTGTGTTAAAACCATAGCACACAAGGCATGTCAATACATGCACAGTTGCGAATGTGTATGTTCTATATACTGAATATAAACACATATTTTTATATACACAATGAATAGAAATCAGTCAGATTTGATACCATTTCTCCACTGCCTGGCATGCATCACCTAACGCTCAGGTTGTGGCACTGTCTTGTGCCCCACCCCAGTGGTTGTCTGGTTAGGGTCACAGATTTTCCAACTCCACATCATGACCACCTCAGCTATCCTCAAGCAGAGGAATAGTTATTCGGGTCCAGATGTGTGTAGGAGAGGGCGGAGGCCAGGGATTCCATTTCTCCATCACTAATGGTCCCCCATAGCAGACCCTCAGAGAGGAACCTGTCACACCACCCGCCTGCCACACACTCAAGCAGAACACTGGATAGTAACACTTCAGTTGAATGGGTAACCAGATTGTGACAAGTCCTAGATAAAAACATGACACGACCAGGCATAAACATGTGTTAACAGTTCAGAACATCTTGCAAGCTGAAAATTCTGGACAATTTATGAATACTACATGCATGTCAGATAACATATACATACCCCTTCAAACAGTTTCGTGTTGAACACACATGGCTAACCAGTTTGCAACGGTACAGGGTTAATGCACTGACTCCCATTTCCTGTCAACACAGTCCTGGCCAAAACCAAATGCACCCTGTAATGATGATAAAGATGTCCAATATCATTACAATGCCCCACGAGTGACCAAAGCTAAGGGGGTTGAATCCATAGCTGTGAAGAGGTGCTGATATGAGGGTGCTTGGTGCATGGGGATAGGGAGGCCTGCGGCTGGAGTGTGGTCAGAGAGAGCGGCACTGCCTGCCCCCCCGCCGCCGAGGATTACTCAGGCCTTAACCCAAAACGACTACGCCCAGTGGGCCTCTATCACAACAGTCCAACAGGGAGAGCCAAAGAACTCACTTTTCATTCACATCACATATTGGCAGTATCATTGTTAAAAAAAAAGTGGAAGATTATATTTTCTTTTAAAAGCAAACTTAGAGCACGATAAGACTGCAGTGAGTGGTAGATGGCAGAGCATTGTGTCCCCGGGCCATGGGAGTGGTTCACTGCTCTGACCAGATCTGAAAACAGGTCGTTGGCTGATCGATTGACATTACTGTAGAACAAAAGGGGAGAAGAAAAAGATTGGCAAAAAAATGGAAAAAAGAAACTAAGATAGTCACCAATTCTGTCCATTGGATTGGTTGCTAAAGGGTGCCCATCAATCATCATCATCCTCATGATTTCCCCATTAAGTCAAAAACAAATTAGTTCATGATCAGTTGGTGTGAACCGTGGTAAAGGTGCCTGAAAAATCTAAATTTACAAAGTTTGTGAATCCCTTCCCCCATACCCCATCCAGTTTTTCAAATAGACCCGTTCCATCAACCGACCCCACTGCCCCCACCCCCCACAAAAAAAAATAATTCATCCAAAAAAGTGAGTCCTCCTCTTCAGGTGCAGTTTCACTTGACTCGTAATGTCCCGTGTGAAGTGGAATGACAAGGAGAAAATAGATACAGATGTAAGAATATTTGTATACGCATATAGAAATCAGAGCATTATGGCCGTCAGTTTTCAGCTTGCAGATCCTTCAAGAAAGGAAGATCTCTTAAATATTGCCATCTGCTGAATTCCAAATAAAACTTGATCTGACTAATATAATCTGTACATTTTTGTTAAGTCTTCATGATTTGTTTGTTCGTTCAAAGGGGACCGTTTTAATTTCTTTTTTCATTGTATATTTATTAAATGTATCTTAATTTAGATGCTTGGATTCCCATCCCGTGTGACGTCTCTGAGGCAGACGCTGGTGGTCTTTGTGATTGGGGTTCGAGTTCGCTAGCAGCACTTTTTCTTTCGTTTACTGTTCTTGGAAAGTTTGACCACGTCGTTCTGTTGCTGCTGCTGCTGCTTGGCCAGCACCTCCTTCTTGGCTCTCAGCACTAACTCTGTGATACAGTTAAACATCTGTGGGGAAAAGACAAAAAAAACATGGTGAACACAATCAACCAACATTTTTAGGATGAGAGCTTGTTTTCTTTCCCTCCACTAAAAGCAACAACCTCCCATTCAAGCCCATGTCCCATGAACAACTCCACCCCTTCAACGTTCCACTACTTATACCAGAGGACCCCTGACTGACCTCTTCAACGTTGATGTTCTCTTTCGCACTTGTCTCAAAGAGGTTGATGCCCATCTGCTCTGCAAACTTCTGTGCGTCAGTTGTCTCCACCACCTTTGAGTTGGGATCGTCGTTCTTGTTTCCCACTGAGGGAGAAGACGAATAGGAAGACCATAAGCTTTCTTTACTCCAAGTAGGGACAATAAAGTCTGTTTTATTACTTCCCAAATTCCATTCAGCATTTTCCCAAATTCCTCAATTTTCCCACATTTTTTTTACTGAAAATGATGCAAAAGGTAAGAGAACCGTGTGATCCCCCACACATGCAGACAGGGCAAATTAATGTTCTACTAAGTTAATCACATCTTTGAATATTTTGTTTTAATGTCTGGTCGGATTTCATAAGGCCTTATGCAAGGGTCCCTGATGCAACAACACTGCACTGGGTAAAGGTCATTGAAACAAGTGGACTGGACTCACCTAATATTCGACACACATCATCACAGTTCTGGTTGATTTCATGTAGCCATCGTTTCACATTGACAAAGGACTCGGCACTCGTGACATCATATACCACTATGACCCCATGCGTTCCCCTGTAGTATCTGGAGAGAAAGGGACAGAGAGCAGTCAGCATTTTGATATACATTTCATGTCCACTAGGGGGAGCCCAACTCAAAGAGAACTGCCAGAATAAAGGAAACACTTAAATAAATGACAAAGTATATTGAAAGCTGGTTCTTCCACACAGCTGTGATTCCTGGGTTAATTAAGCAATTAACATCATAATGTTTAGGGTAATGTATAAAAGATTGCCCAGTGGGGGGGGTCTCAAAGAACATTGGGTGTTTAAAGGGTGTGTGTGTCAAAAGTTCAACGCAATTGAACACTTATGGGAGATTCTGGAGCGACGCCTGAGACAGCATTTTCCACCACCACTTTATGATGGTATTTACTTTATTTTGGCAGTTACCTGTATAACAAACACACATGAGATGTTCAATCAATCCCAACAAACTGATGTTAACAAAGCCAAAAGTATGCTTGAAGTTCAATAATCCCTATTAGTGTCCTGAAACCATGAGAGCAGGAAGGGGTGTGTCTGAGGCGGGGTAGGGCAGCGGTCGGCAGGAAACCGGAGCTGATGCTTATCACGGGAATATGACAGACAGATATACATGGAGGGGGCAGGCAGAGATGCAACTAGAGGACAGCCACAGTACTCATGAAAACCTGCCCCCCCACCCCAATGTCTGAAAAAGTAGGCCACAAAGTAAGGGCGCATCCCCCATCTGACTGCAATGCACCACACACACACACAATATTCGACTTTCAAAGGGCTGTGCGTGTGTGTGTGAGATCGCATTGGCCAGACAGAAGTGTTGTCTATCACACACAGCCCAGCAGTAACGGACCAGTCAGCGGGGTGTTGTGCACAGATGAATGGAGAACCACAAACAGGCAACAGGCACAGGGGCAAGACTCCCAGTCCCTCCACCACACACAGACTGCTGTCCACTACAAAGACATATTCAGACAGACATATGGCAGCTATGAACTGTGACTGACAAAGACAGACAGACATAAGGCTAAACACACCCTGGCTAGGCTGACCACTGACTAACGGAGGTGGGGTTTCCCCACTCCAGCACGGAGGGCTCTGTGAGCCATCCCTATCCTGAAATTCACTTAGGTCTAATAAGGCACCATGCCACTACTTCTCCAATATTAACAATCAGCAAAAACAACCCAGCAGCACTCGCCACATCCCTCCTCACACAGCCAGCCAGGTTTCCAGACACACTGACTGCATTCTGTAGACTTGTAGGAGGTTTTCCCATAGGAAAACCAGCAGCTCTGTTTCTGAGGGTAAATTGAGGAAGAAAAATCAACAGGTTCAAATGCCTCCCTTTCTCAAAACCCTTTATTTTATTGAGTGAATGGCAGCAAGGTTTTTACTTTCTCCACTCTTTCACAGTCCCAGGCAATCAAAGCCAAACAGTGTCAAAGATCTGTACAGTCCTTGTCAAAGTCCAAAGGGGTGAATAGTTTTTAGACGCTGTGCTGTCCATGTCAAACTGAGAGCAGTGTGAGTCAGATGGTTGTAAGGTGCTGTAATGAGGACTAGCTCACAGACCTTTAGTCCACCTTCCTGAGTGACGGCATTCTTGTTCAGGAACACAGACTACTCATCACTACTAGAGGTCGATCGATTAATTGGCATGGCCTATTTCAAGTTGTCATAACAAATCGGTAATCTGCATTTTTGGACACCGATTACATTGCACTCCACGAGGAGACTGTGTGGCAGGCAGACCACCTGTTACGCGAGTGCAGCAAGGAGCCAAGGTAAGCAGCTAGCGAGCATTAAACTAATCTTATAAAAAACAATCTTAACATAATCACTAGTTAACGACACATAGTTGATGATATTACTAGTTTAACTAGCTTGTCCTGCGTTGCAAATAATCAATGTGGTGCCTGTTAATTTATCATCGAATCACAGCCTACTTCGCCAAACGGGAGATGATTTAACAAGCGCATTTGCAGGAAAAAAAAGCACTGTCGTTGCACCAATGTACCTAACCATAGACATCAATGCCTTTCTTAAAATCAATACACAAGTGTATTTTTTTAAACCTGCATATTTAGTTAAAAGAAATTCATGTTAGCAGGCAATATTAACTAGGGAAACTGTCACTTCTCTTGCGTTCATTGCAAGCAGAGTCAGGGTATATGCAGCAGTTTGGGCCGCCTGGCTCGTTGTGAACTGTGTGAAGACCATTTCTTCCTAACAAAGACCGGAATTAATTTGCCAGAATTTTACATAATTATGACATAACATTGAAGGTTGTGTAATGTAACAGCGATATTTAGACTTATGGATGCCACCCGTTCCATAAAATACGGAACGGTTCCGTATTTCACTGAAAGAATAAACGTTTTGTTTTCGAAATGATCGTTTCCAGATTTGATCATATTAATGACCTAAGGCTCTATTTCTGTGTGTTTATTATATTAGAATTAAGTCTATGATTTGATATTTGATAGAGCAGTCTGACTGAGCGGTGGTAAGCAGCAGCAGGCTCATAAGCATTCATTCAAACAGAACTTTCCTGCGTTTGCCAGCAGCTCTTCGCAATGCTTGAAGCACAGCGCTGTTTATGACTTCAAGCCTATCAACTCCCGATATTAGGCTGGCAATACTATAGTGCCTATTAGAACATCCAATAGTCAAAGGTATATGAAATACAAATGGTATAGAGAGAAATAGTCCTATAATAACTACAACCTAAAACTTGTTAACTGGGAATATTGAAGACTCATGTTAAAAGGAACCACCAGCTTTCATATGTTCTCATGTTCTGAGCAAGGAACTTAAAAACGTTAGCTTTTTTACATGGCACATATTGCACTTTTACTTCTCCAACACTGTGTTTTTGCATTATTTAAACCAAATTTTTATTTATGTATTATATTAAGTTAAAATAAGTGTTCATTCAGTATTGTTGTAATTGTCATTATTACACATATATATACACACACACACACACGTATGTATGTATACACACACACACACACACACACACACTTTTTAAAAAAAATGTCCGATATCGGCTTTTTTTGGTCCTCTAATCACTACACCTATTTCTCATGACAGAGAGGAATGTCTTCCAATTCTGTTTTTGCTTGTAATTTGTGTCCACAATTGAAAAAAGGCAATGACGTGAATAGATTCCACTTGGCACATTACAAAAAAAAAAGAAAAAGAAGATGCATCTGACAGCCAGCTCAATACCGGTGTCCCAAGAAACCCGGACTCCACAGGAGTAATTATCTGTCAAACATGCAGCCAAGGTACACAACAGACAGAAAATGTGAACATTTGGAGAGTGACGGCAAGGACAAGGAAAAAATGTAATTCCATTGGTACAAATGAAGTACATATAACAAGGTGAAGCACATCAATGGGGATGACACCCAAGTGAGAGAGGCATTGAGCTCCAATCTTTACGGTCCTATAATTCTGTGTGACTAAAACGCGCCTGTTACTAAAATGTGTAATTAGGCTCTGTGGAGAATTCCATCAGTTTCCAAAAAGAGCACGGGGGTTATTTTAAATGTCTTTGAAAAGTACCTTGCTCAAATTATTTTAAAAAGTTGGCCTCGTAAAATATTCCCTAAATATCAGTTGACGTGTTAGAATGTTGCATGGTCAATGGGGCATGTGAGTCTTGCTAACAGCCCAGTGTGAAAGTGAAAATGAACGTTGCCTCTGCCTGTACTTACGTGGAGGTGATGGTGCGGAAGCGCTCCTGTCCTGCCGTATCCCAGATCTGCAACTTCACCTTCTCCCCATTGATCACCACTGTCCGGATCTTGAAGTCCACTCCAATCGTGGTGATGTAACTACCTGCAAACACACACAAAACAGGTTATAAGACCCAGTGTTTGATTTGCAAGGCAAATACTCACTGTACACAGTGCGAGTTGGACAGTTGTTCAAATTCAACAGACCAAATGACTCATAACCTGCTAGGGGGGTTAGGAGTAACATTTACTCTTACCTGAAAATGTGTTGTCTGCAAACCGCAGGAGGAGACTGCTCTTCCCCACTCCTGAAAAGGACAGGTTGAGTCAGGTTAAAAAAGCCTTACAACAAGCTAGGCAGGAGATGTGATTTCTTACTACCCTTTAATTACGACAGTTAGGCTACACAGAGGTTTCTAGAAGTAAGCTCATTTGAAAGAAGATTTATCTAAGTTGGGGTTGTTTTGTGAACATATGCTTGCCACTGCGCCACCAAGGAGTTCAGATTTCCACAGCTCTTTTTCTCTAATCATAAAAGGGTCAGGAAGAATAACAGAGGTACATAACCACCTACAACTAGGCTGGTGGGTCTCCTGACCTCTTTGGTATAGGTAAATTAGCACAGTCAGTCAGCCAGCCTTTGACAGCATGCACTCAGACAAATACATGTTATCTAGTGTAGCCTTTGTATAAGGACAGTGATAGCTGAACTCTGCATAACCTTTAGGTTAAAGATCACAATAACACAGAGGTATAGTTTTGATACAAATGATGCAGGTCAGGTACAGACCATAACATCCCGGGACGGTTTTGCTAAAAACGTTGTCCTGTGCACCAATAAGCAATGAGAACACATTCAGCGAATTCCCCAAGAGGCACAGACAGGTGGCTAGTTAACCGTCAGGTGAGTTGGCAAAACTGTCAGAGCTGAATTGTGTGTCCAGGAGGAGGGTCTAACAGCTCAGATCAGTTGCTAGCGGAAGGTAATGTGATCGTGTTTGGCTGCGGTTGATTGACCCCGAGTTAAAAGCCCATCAGAAAACAAATCCCTCTGATCGCTCTCTGGAGTCTCGTTCGTTCACCAGACTCAACATTACTGGCAGCTACAAGAAACAGAGATAGTGTTCTTTATGCGGGTGGAACATAATTTAAACAACACTGACCTGTCAGGCCACTAACAACCACATCAAAGACAAGTACAACTCTCATAAGCCTAACATTCACACAGAGAGCATCTGGGGAAACCCAGGGCTCTACTGCATCACACATTCCTCCCTGTTGATGTCCAATCAGGGGGATAATAAGAGTTCGGTCATGCTCTACCAGCTACCCAGACAAAGCAGAACCAGATCACCATATAGGCTATGTCATTATCATCTTTTAAAAATCAGGCCCTGTTGTATGCCAGGAAAAACAATCTTTGTTTTGAATGATGGACTGGACAGTCTAGTCAGTCAATAGGGCCGGGACGATACCCGTATTGCGATACTTGTTAGTATCATGGCAAGGGAACTTCTTTAAGAAAACAGCCTTAATGTTGGAAACAAATCATTATGTTGTCATTCAGAGTCACATTTGTTTTCCAAGCTAAAGCACACAATATTTTCCATACAGCAGGTTTTCTAGAGGACCAAAGAGTTATCTGCTTCGTGTTGCCATGGAAAAAATCTTGCAATACTGGTATCGTCCCGGCCCCATCAATCAGTCTTGATAACGGAATCATAATCAATGACTGGGTGAGTCGAGGGGAAATCCGTTGAAGCGCTGGTACCTGGCATGTCCACACCTGGTCTGACTGGTAAAACATCCCTCAGTGATACTTGGGAAGACTTATCAGTGCAGCCCTGTCTTTGAAGGAGTACTTAGCGGTCATATTAGGTACCTGTGGTGAAGATATAGGCCATTGCCTGTTCGCTTGTAAAAACGACTGTCCAGGGCAATAAGCAAAATCCACAAAATACAGTACATGTTATTGAAATCCTCAGCCTTATATTTAGGCCAGGTAACAAAGGTGAAACACAGTAGCCTAGGTGGGTGCCAGTTGGTTTCTGCTTTGTTGTTGTCATGCAAAACACCAGCTACAGGTGAGGTGGACCTCTGTATGTGTGAGATCGATCTGGGCAGCAATTGAATGTTTAGGCTCTCTGTCTGAGACGTGTGGGGGGTCAGGACTCTCATTTGAGTATTGGTTTCAATCTTCCCTAAATCTCATAACAGCGGTACCAATACTGGTTCCAGATTGCAGCCAAGGGGACACAGCACCCTGTGTGTCTGTCGTAGTAAAAGGGCTGCTGTCTTGCCCACTATCGTGATCAGCTGGTGGGATAGTGCCAGGACTGGGAGTGTCAATGGCTGAAAGGATCTTTACCGACAAAGGGATTGTGGAGTTGGAAATGAAATGTTGGTTGTAGATGTATGTTTTCACATGAATGCAGCAGTCTACAGAATTAAAATAAACATGAAGTGGAAAAAAATCCAAATGAAGTGGTAGTATGATTCGTAATATACCTTATATTATGGAACTCAGTCACTTAGTTGGATCTTGATAGTAAACTATTTAAATTCCTTCCTTATTGGTCTACTAACGTTAGGCCCTAGGGCAGAGATATTCAACTTAACCATCACGACTCCACCCCGTGTAGGGTTTCTGTTCTACTTGATAATTCATTGCACCCACCTGATGTTCCCGGTCTAAATAAGTCCCTGATTAGAGGGGAACAATTAAAAAACGCAGTGGAACTGGCTTCGAAGTCCAGAGTTGAGTTTGAGGGCCCTATGCTAGGGGATCATCTAGAAGTCATTCAGGGCTCATTGTAAACAACTCCGCGCTTGATGCAATCAGTATCACATAAATAGTGTTAGTTAGTTATAGTTAACATTCCTTCACACAGGGAACACGCTGCTGAAATGTTTTTTTTTCTTCTAACTTCATTGACAAACCACCTAACGTTAACTAGCCAACTCACAGCAGGATAACACCAGAGTAGCTGGTTGTCAACTCAAGGGAGGCTAGCTATCTACCTAGTAGTTAGGTAACTCCTGGGCTAACAAACAAAAATAGGATCAAATAGCTAACGTTGACTGGCAAGTTAGCTAGCAAGCTAACAACACTTGGCTAGTTGTAAGAAATAAGTCAAATGTTTAGCTACAATATACTTGCAACGCCATAATAGCTAGTTAGTAAAATATCCCGCTAAATAACAAAAACATCTTAAAATTGATGGAATTCGTCCTAGTGTGGCAGTACTAGACGCTATCGTGCAGCGAGTAATATCTGGCCTCATCGGCTGACATGCCCAGCTCTGCGATGCACACCTCCGCGCTAGTGTCACCGCTCTCTCCCCAAAATATTGATGTGCATTTTTAAAACTACATATAGTAACGTGACGTCCACTTAAAAATGAGTCCAAAATCACGCTAGGAACCTCGACTTAATTTCCTGCGACTCCTATTGTAAATACCTGGAGAGGCCCATTTCCCGTTACGCATCCCCGGTATTCGCTTACCACTGTCACCGATGATGAGCAGCTTGAATAGGTAATCGTAGTCCCTGGCCATGCCGGTAGCTGGTGGGTTACCCCCGCCTTTTGCCGTTTACTCTGCTCTTCCTATCGACTTGCTGTCCGAACCCTTGGCTTGTCGTACACAAGCACTACCCCCAATATGAAATAGAATGATTACCCCCCTATGCCCAATTGCTAGCCCCCAAGCCGGCGGCTTTTTTCTCAGGGATTCGGGGTGTCAGCAATACTTTCCCTACGCTACAAATAGCCGGAACTCCGTTTCCTTGTCTGGTGGTGGCTGCACCCAACCCCTACGCGACCCAGACTCACTGCGCAGACGCAAGACAAAGTCGTGGGCCCATTGATGCAGGGTGCTTCTTGACTTCAGGTTGGCAGCTTTCCATTTGTTTCCGAATAACTCACCGGGGTAAAGACAGATTCATGTTGGATATTCGCCTGTAGTTTTCCTTACTTCCACCAACAGCAGTTAGGGACCGTCAACATAGTGACTAATCACATTTTTCAAATTTCAATAGCTCTTTAACCATTACTCCTAAAACTTACAAAACGGGTTCTAGCTAACCCGATGGCATAGACAGATTGCACACACTTTTTTTTTTGTTGATTTACATCTCGCACTATATTAAATTATGTATTTTTATTTTTGAAATTCAATAGCACCTTGGACATGTGACCCACACACCTCAAACAAGGTTCATAATGTACACTCGAAGGGCCTACACATTGCACACCCTTTAGTTTGTCCATTTGCATCTCATGGGATTTTACATGATTTGTTTTAAGTTTCAAATTTCAATAGCTCCTTTAGTCTTATGACCTACAACCCTCATGCGATTTTACATTAATTTTCAATGTTTCTTAATTTCAATAGCTCCATGGTCATGTGACCTACAACCCTCAAACTACTTACAGAACATCCACTCACTAGCAATATATATTGCACACCCTTTAGTTTGTTCATTTTAATTTCAGGTGATTTTACATACATTTTTCATTGTTTTGAATTTCAATAGCTCTCTGGTTATGTGACCTAAAACCCTCAAACTGCTGTCAATGTCCACTGACTACCCTTATATATTGCACACCCTTTAGTTTGTCAATTTTAATCTCACACGATTTTACATTAATTTAGTCAACTTTAGAAATTCAATAGCGCTTTGGTCATGTGACCTACTGACCTCAAACACGGTTCAGAATGTACACTCAGTGGGCCTACACATTGCATATCCTTTAGTTTGTCCATTTTCATCTCACACGATTTTACATGAATCTTTTTAAACTTCCATATGGCAAATGGATGGCCTCTTACTAGACGTACGCGGGTGTTTTTAAAATTGGCCGATGGCCTCAGGTCACCCCCTAGGCCTGGTCTTCCGGGAAGTCAAAAAAGAACTGGGGTCATCAGGGGGAGGTCGGGTGGATAAGCCACACAGTTATTCAAGTTGCACTCGCCGGTTTATATAGTTTGACACATCCGAGTTTCTCCTTAAGGATAACATGGGTTTACAGGTTATGCTCTAACGCTGCTTCTGTGCAGGCAATTTTCAAAATTCCTTTTGCCACATGTTCAGGGTCACCTGTACCTCTACAGATATCAACATGAAAAGATTGAATGGTCCCCTTCATATCCCAAAGAGGAAGTATGAACTTTACCATCAAATAGGACTGAAATCAACAAATTGGCAGGCTGAACTCATCACAGAAAGGGAAACAAATGGCATCACCGTAATCGCGTGAGATGAAAATGGACAAACTAAAGGGTGTGCAATGTGTAGGCCCTTCGAGTGTACATTCTGAACCTTGTTTGAGGTCAGTGGGTCACATGATCAAGGAGCTATTGAAAGTCGAGTTTACAAAATTCATGTAAACTCGTGTGAGATGAAAAAGGACACACTAAAGGGTGTGCAATATAGAAGGGTAGTCAGTGGACATTCTGAACCTTGAGTCCAGTAGGTCACATGACCAATGAGCTATTGAAATTCAAATGTAAAAAAAAGTTGGTACTTTGTTTACGCTCCCTAACTAATTCAACTAGGAATACAAAATGCTGCTCACATTTACACGTTTATTAGCTTTGGAAAGCAAATTAATGTGAAAATAAGACCTGTGCAATGTTGTGTGCAATTTTTCCAGCATCGTGACACTTATTTTAAGTCTGTGGCTCAAGTGGTTTGAAAGGTATTGAGGTTTGACAGTGCGAATAGCCGTTGAATATCCAACCTGAAACTGTCTTTACCTCGGTGAATAACCGTACACCCATGACCAGGGCCTGGTTTCGCAGATGCAAGGTGCTAACTTCAGGTTGGCACTTTTCCATTCATATAACTCTACACCAAGTGTCAAACTCATTCCATGGTAGGTCAGGTGTCTGCAGGTTTTCGCTCCTCCCTTATGCTTGATTGATGAATGAAGGTCACTAATTAGTAAGGAACTCTACTCACCTGGTTGTCTAGGTCTTAATTGAAAGGAAAAACCAGTAGACACTAGACACTCCATGGAATGAGTTTGACACCCCTGCTCTGGGCCCGATTTTCCCAAAAGCATCCTAAGGTTAAGTTTATCGTTAGAACAATATTCTAATGATGAACAGCCTTAAGATGCTTTTGGGAAACCGGGCCCTGGACTGACTGAAATCAGAGCAACACAAGTCATTGCTAAACCGCACCACATCCAGTCATGTGTATCCAAGTCACAGTTTTTCATGCATTTAAACTAATTGTATTACATACTTCTCTGCATCTTCAGAGGACAAATTCATATCAGCTACATTTCAATTTTGTGTAGTTTGTGTATCAAGGCAAAAAGCCAAGTTCAATGACAGGGTGCCAAAAAGAATAGAGTTAATTCAGATTGTCAACCATTATCAAATCAAGTTTTATTTGATTTCTTTTTACAACCGTATAATCGATAAGAATATCAACTTTATCCTAAAGATAATTGGTTGCTTTCCCCACACAACTCTCACACACACAAAAGCAAAGAGGGATAAAACAGCAGAAAAGCAGGGGTATACATTTAATTGCTGCTTTGTTACTGGTGTCAGTGATGCTCTAAATAAATTCAATAAAATAAGAGGGACATTGAATTCACATTTAAATGTCAAAAGGGAATTGGCACAAATTACTTTCTTTATGCAGTGAGCTAACAGGAGTTTTACCTACACTTTGTGAGAGAACCAATGTTATAAATGTTTATAGAGCCACTTAAACAAGAAATTAAATTGTCCAAAGAGTGGGAATATGAAGGAAAGCAAGTGTTCATACTCCTCCTTGGTCCATGGAAAACATGGACTTAATGGGGATGTGTGTGTGTGAGGGTTCTCTCCATAGATTTATGTGTTTGTTAGACATAACAGCTGAGTTCTCTTGATTGCTGTTGAGGTCTTTTCTGAGTACAAGAGCAACAGTATGGATTTTTTAAAGCTGGGTTAAATCCTGTCCATCACGTGAGGATGGTGTCGTCGATCTCTTCGTTAGAGTCTGGAAGGCTGGAGATCTTCCTCAGGGAGCGGCGGTGACAGTCAGACAGCAGCTCGTTACTAGCGGAGTCAAGGATGGCACTGACGCACTGAAAGACAAACAGAACATCACAGATTGTATTGTGAATGCACGCACAACTCAAATCCATCAGGCCAAGTATTATCTTCTTTATAATGAGTATTTGTGCAAGTGTGTTTGTCACTGACTTGCATGGTCTGCTCTCCCTGGCGCAGTCGGAGCAGGCTGACAATGGTGTGTTCGCTCTGGGCTCGGACGCTGGTGTTCTTGTCCTTGGTGTTGTCCAGCAGGCTCTTCACCAGCGGCTTGATGAAGGCGGGCTCCAGGGAGGGTGTGGCCTCGTCTTTAAACACCCACCACAGCACCCGCTCCGACACCAGCCTGATGTCACTGGACTGGTTCTGGAGACACTGTAGGGGAAATGACAGGGGAGAGGTTACTGACAAATCCTCAGAGGAGCACTGTCAGTGTTCTTATTTCTTACATATGTCCATACCCATGCAGCCACAGTGCTTAAACCTCTTAAATGTAAAGTCCCCATATTTGGGGACCCTATTAGATTTTATTTTGTTCAATTCAGTCTGGTATGAGAACGGTAGCCCATATCTGCAAAAGCAGGGTGTCTGCAGAAAGCTGAGAATCTTGGCTATTGATCTGTGCCTTAATATTTGTGACTTATTACCATATATGGGCATATGAATGTATAAGGGCAGGCCGAGCCGATGACCTCATTTCAAGATGGCTGCTACCTACATTCCAGTTAGCATCGTGAAGCATAAGCTAAATAAACAAAAAATGACGATACCCACCAAAACCCGGGACTCCACAGATCATGAGGATGTCTTATTTGTCTGCCTGTGACCTACCGTTACTGATCACCAGCCCAGAGAGTCAAAATGTTTATTTTACACAACGTTTCCACCAAACATCTTAAGGTAAGCTTCGATTTGGTCTGTGTTTGAGCTATAGCTACATGGGTGTGGGGATGAAATTAATCCGTAGGTTGGTAGGAACAAATCTATTGCCAATGTTATCTGATGATGTATGACTTAATGTCAACATTGAATGTCCACCGAGTGACTATCTTTGCACTTCAAAAATATGACGTCACCTGCTTACGCGCCATAGGCATCCATTACACAGGGGATTGGCTACTATGGCACCTTGACAGTCAAGGAGCTGATGAGATAAGCTTTCCAGGGATATACAGTTGACTTGTGTGGGACCATGCAAGGCCTAGAACCTTTTAAGCGTAATGCGAACTATTGCTACAGAGCACGCTACATTACATTGTAAACAGATTTAAAAATAGCTTTAATTTCATCCCTTTAGCATAAAAGATGGCTTCAACAGGGGAAACTAAGAACATCAAACAGGAAGCTAAAAAGGCAGCAGCTATGAATAAGTATACTGACATAGAAGCTTTGAATAAAATACTGGTCGAACTCCGATCAGGGGAGCGACTTGAACCCGGCCGACAAAGATAGCTTTCTAGAAGCATTGGATCACTTTTCAATCTGTAATTAAATTACTTTCATGACTTTATATTAGAGGTTGACCGATTATGACCTTTTCAACGCCGATACCAATTGGAGGACCAAAAAAAAGCTGATTAATCGGCTGATTTTTATATATATATTTGTAATTATGACAATTACAACAACACTGAATGAAGACTTATTTTAACTTAATATAATACATAAACTATTTAGTCTCAAATAAATAATGAAACATGTTCAATTTGGTTTAAATAATGCAAAAACACAGTGCTGGAGAAGAAAGTAAAAGTGCAATATGTGCCATGTAAAAAAGCTACCGTTTAAGTTCCTTGCTCAGAACATATGAAAGCTGGTGGTTCCTTTTAACAGGAGTCTTCAATATTCCCAGTTAACAAGTTTTAGGTTGTAGTTATTATAGGACTTTCTCTCTATACCATTTGTATTTCATATACCTTTGACTGTTGGATGTTCTTATAGGCACTATAGTATTGCCAGCCTAATATCGGGAGTTGATAGGCTTGAAGTCATAAACAGCGCTGTGCTTCAAGCATTGCGAAGAGCTGCTGGCAAACGCAGGAAAGTTCTGATTGAATGAATGCTTATGAGCCTGCTGCTGCCTACCACCGCTCAGTCAGACTGCTCTATCAAATATCAAATCATAGACTTAATTCTAATATAATAAACACACAGAAATAGAGCCTTAGGTCATTAATATGGTCAAATCTGGAAACGATCATTTCGAAAACAAAACGTTTATTCTTTCAGTGAAATACGGAACCGTTACGTATTTTATCGAACGGGTGGCATCCATAAGTCTAAATATCGCTGTTACATTACACAACCTTCAATGTTATGTCATAATTATGTAAAATTCTGACAAATTAATTCCGGTCTTTGTTAGGAAGAAATGGTCTTCACACAGTTCACAACGAGCCAGGCGGCCCAAACTGCTGCATATACCCTGACTCTGCTTGCAATGAACGCAAGAGAAGTGACACAGTTTCCCTAGTTAATATTGCCTGCTAACATGAATTTCTTTTAACTAAATATGCAGGTTTAAAAAAATATTATTAGGTACCATGGTGCAACGACAGTGCTTTTTTCGCAAATGCGCTTGTTAAATCATCTCCCGTTTGGCGAAGTAGGCTGTGATTCGATGATAAATTAACAGGCACCACATTGATTATTTGCAACACTGGACAAGCTAGTTAAACTAGTAATATCATCAACCATGTGTCGTTAACTAGTGATTATGTTAAGATTGTTTTTTTATAAGATTAGTTTAATGCTCGCTAGCTGCTTACCTTGGCTCCTTGCTGCACTCGCGTAACAGGTCACGCAGTCTCCTCGTGGAGTGCAATGTAATCGGTGTCCAAAAAAGCCAATTACCGATTGTTATGAAAACTTAAAATCGGCCCTAATTAAATCGGTCGACCTCTACTTTATACAGCTAATTTACTATATGTATTTCATTTTTTATAAATTGTCTTTTTGTGCTTTGGATTTAGTTTACCTAGGCCTATGTAATAAGTCATTTCAATGTTATATAATTCCAAAGTAGTTATTGTCTGTTTCATATTAGTTCACTGTTCGCGGTTCTAAGTGCCATCTTGTAACTTGAGGCCACTGCACTCTCATGGCCATTGTCTATTTGTGGTTCTCACCTCTGCCTTTGTCTCTTAAGTGTCACTGTTTGCATTGTATGTCTGCTTTACACCTATGTGAGTCACTGGTGTTTTTTACTTTACAGTAATGTCCTTTAGTAAATTTAGTCAACTGTAATTCTGTATTCACCACAGAGTGGAGGATGCAGAGGATTTTGATGACGTTTGAGAGCAACCCCTCCCCAGGAAATGCCCCCGCCGACCTTGACCCGTCTGATGGTTCTACATCCACTTTTCATAGACCTCTTGAAAAATACAATAGGTGCTTGTGGCACCATTCGTCCTAACAGAATCGGTTTCCCCAAGACCAAGGTAAACGACATGACAAAGACAGCGGAGAGCGGGACCATACGTTGGATCAGGACTAACAAGCTGCTTTGTGTGAAATGGAAGGACACTAGGGAAGTAACCATGCTCACCACACAGCATAAGGCATTCAATAACAACCATGTCTCAAGAAGGGTGAAAAGGGAAGAATGTCAACAATTCCAGGAGAGCTACAATGCCAGTCCACTTTGTGGACATTGCAAAATGCATTCACTCTCCACAAGTAGATGGCCAAAGCAAAAGGTCAAACCCCTCTCTGCTAGTTGGCCTTCTGAGAGCAGCTGGTGTGTTGGAAATGGCTGAATTGGTGGCCCAAAGCAACCATCACAAGACCCCCCACTCAAGGTGAGCACCACGATCCAACACACATGCCAAAAGACGAAAGGAAGAACTGAAAGCATTGCACAAAACACGGGGAATGCCAGATCTTCTGTAGGAAAGCCCAGTTTGCTTTTTGTTTCCTGGCAGAGAGGGCCTGCTTCAAAGACTATCACAACCTATTTATTGCCTTACCTCCCTAATCTTACTACATTTGCACACACTGTATATAGATTTTTCTATTGTGTTATTGACTGTACATCTGTTAATCCCACGTGTAACTGTTGTTTTTGTCACGCTGCTTTGCTTTATCTTGGCCAGGTCGCAGTTTTAAATGAGAACTTGTTCTCAACTGCCCTACCTGGTTAAATAAAAGGTGAATTAAAAAAAATAAAAACGACATGCATAAACTAAGGTGAAAGTGAAATCTAATAATTACACCTGGGATGTAAAACGAACACTAATGCCATTTGTAAATAGTTCATCTTATTTCTATTTTTGCACCTTTCTTAGTGAAGTACACGTGTGTAATGTTTGATAAAAAATATTTTTAAAATGTCTTACCAGTCAAAAGTTTGGACACACCTACTCATTCCAGGGTTTTTCTTCATTTGTACTATTTTCTACATTGTAGAATAATAGTGAAGACAAAACTATTAAATAACACATATGGAATCATGCAGTAACCAAAAAAGTGTTAAATCAAAATATATTTTATATTTGAGATTCTTCAAATTAGCTACCCTTTGCCTTGACAGCTTTGCACACTCTTGGCATTTTCTCAACCAGCTTCCTGAGGTAGTCACCTGGAATGCATTTCAATTAACAGGTGTGCCTTGTTAAAAGTGAATGTGGTTTTTTCTTTCCTTTTTAATGCGTTTGAGCCAATCAGTTGTGTTGTGACAAGGTAGGGGTGGTATACAGAATATATCCCTATTTGGTAAAAGACCAAGTCTATATTATGGAAAGAAAAGCTCAAATAAGCAGAGAAATGACAGTCCATTACTTTAAGACATGAAGGTCAGTCAATCCTGAAAATGTCAAGAGCTTTGAAAGTTTCTTCAAGTGCAGTTGCAAAAACCATCAAGCGCTGTGATGAAACTGGCTTTCATGAGGACCGCCAAAGGAAAGGAAGACCCAGAGTTACCTCTGCTGGAGAGAAGTTGTTGCATCCCAAATAAAATGCTTTAGAGTTCAAGTAACAGACATCTCAACATCTACTGTTCAGAGGAGACTGTGTGAATCAGGCCTTCATGGTCAAATTGCTGCAAAGAAACCACTACTAAAGGACACCAATAAGAAGAAGAGACTTGCTTGGGCCAACAAACACGTCATGGAAATCTGTCCTTTGGTCTGATGAGTCCAAATTTGCGATTTTTGGTTCCAACCGCTGTTCTTTGTGAGACGCCGAGTAGGTTAACGGATGATCTCCGCATGTGTGGTTCCCACCGTGAAGCATGGAGGTGATGGTGCTTTGCTGGTGACACTGATTATATTTAGAATTCAAGGCACACTTAACCAGCATGGCTACCACAGCATTCTGCAGCGATAAGCCATCCCATCTGGTTTGCGCTTAGTGGGCCTATCATTTGTTTTTCAACAGGACAATGACCCAACACACCTCCAGGCTGTGTAAGGGCTATTTGACCAAGAAGGAGCGTGATGAGTGCTGCATCAGATGACCTGGTCTCCAATCACCAGACCTCAACCCGATTGAGATGGTTTGGGATGAGTTGGACCGCAGAGTGAAGTAAAAGCAGCCAACAAGTGCTCAGCATATGTGGGAACTCCTTCAAGACTGTTGGAAAAGCATTCCAGGTGAAGCTGGTTGAGAGAATGCCAAGAGTGTGCAAAGCTGTCATCAAGGCAAAGGGTGGCAACTTAAAAGAAGAAATATTTTGATTTGTTTCTACATGATTGAGTAGGTGTGGTAAACTTTTGACTGGTACTGTATATCTGTTGCTTTTATATTGTTTTTGTAAACAGTTCATTTGTATGTGGGACCAATACATTGGATATGCCTAGTCTAAACGTTCAAGCACTCTGGAGAGGTTGAAAAAACACGTTGACATCCCCTGTAAGAACCACGACAATGTTTGAGAGAGGTTGGTGTAGAAATCTAGTTATAGTGAACAATAGCTTTTAGGTACATCCAGTGTGCAAAAATAGTGCAATTACCACATTTGGACACTTCGGAGAGATTTAAAGGACACATGAATATACCCTGGATACCCCATAACACCACCACAATGTTTGAGTGAGGTTGATATGGTAGAAATTGGGTTTTTATACTGAACAAATAGCATTTAGGGATTGCAAATATGTAACAGCACTGGAATTACCTACTTTACAGACATATGCCACTTTGGAGAGGTTTACATACACTTGGAAATGTCACATGACCACACCTGACACCACTTACTAAAACTCCCCATAATCTCCCCATTTCTAGTTGTTAGGTCTATCAATCCCATTTTCTTTCTCTGATATTTTCACGTTGTGGAAGCCATCTGATGTGTTTCTAGCTCTGTGCATCAATAATTCAGATTGCTTGTCAATGAAAGATGACTTTAAATATAAAAAAAGTTAGTGTGTGCTTGATCATGTGTATTCTAACTCCTATCTTCTGATCGTTTCCTCATAATCTTCTTTCCAAATATACCAAGTTTTGGCATGTCAGAATCATATAATTACACATGAACTGCAGTAACTTTTGGGTATGTCTATTTAGGCGGAAATCTACATTTTGCCATTACATTTAAGAGGTTAACAATATACCCACTTCAGTGCTTGATTTGAGAAACATCATTTTGTAAATGTGGGGAAAAAAGTGAGGTAACAGATTACTCCTGAGAAAGTACCCCCCTGCCTCACCTTGACAAACTGTGTGATGATGCGCTGTGATGAGCCACTTCCTTCCTCGGTTCTGAGATGATGTCTCATCAGGTAGCCCATGGCTCTTATCCCACTGGTAGCTATGGGGATCTGGAGGAGGCGACAGTGCATAGTGTTTAGTCAGAGAGGAGAAAGAGGTATGGGGGGTGGTGGTTTGGCAAGGGAAAAAGTGCTTGACGAGCCAATCCTTCCACGGTCTGGGTGAACAGAATGAGTAAACTAAAGGGAGCGGTATCCACTTAGATCTGACCAGATGTATGAAGTTCCTACCCTGTCTGCTGTGGCACTGGCCAGGATGGCCTCAGTCACGGTTGAACTGTACTCCTCCACACACAGCTGCTCAGGGGCAGACTTGACTGCAATGGCCAGAGCCATACTGCGACCATGACGGACCATCCAGTCCACGCCTGATATGTCAGCTAGGTGAAGAATGGGAACATTTTTTATAGATTAAACAGAAGTCTTTCCTTACTACATTATAGTCTTGATAGTGAGAGTTAAGTGTTAGAAATTATAAAGTGTTAATTCAATGTGTGAATACCTTTTTATCATAAGTGTGAATGTTTGTGCTATATAAAGGGTAGTGCGTGGGGGAAGAGTATGGTGTGACAGTGTAAATTCTTACCCAGGACATGCTGAAGCAACACACTTCTGAGATCCTCTTCAGACAGGAAGGCACACAGCTCTCCTAAACAACCTGCTGAGGACATGCGTGTAGCATCCTACACACACAAAGTTTGAACAAAATTATTCTATATAAGGCTTTCATACACACTGGCTGATAAGGAGGCTTAAAACCCCCTTCATAAAGCCACATCCTCCCTAGACTGACGGAAGTCTAGTTTGATCAGAGGTAAAACTCTGAAAGATCCTTTCATTGAAACATGGATCTGAATATGTCTTTATCAAATCAAATCTTATTGATCACATTCACTTGTTTAGCAGATGTTATTGCGAGTGTAGCGAAATGCCAGGTTCAGTATTGCAGATCTACGATATACTTAGCTAGCAAGATCAAACTGAAATAGTTGTATATTCAATTCTAGCAGTTACCATTGAGAGACAGAGGGGGGATATTAGTAGACTGCATTAAAAACATCTGTTGCATTCATACATGCTTTAGTCAGTGTATCTGCTCGTAAACATACCTCATCATGTCCCAGCATACTCAGCAATGTGGTGGTGATGTTCTTCCTGATGGCTGGGTCAACCTTTGACCCTGCTCCCTGGATGACGAATCTTAAGGCTTGTAGCATGGTCTCCCTGAAAAAAGGGAGCAAAACACTAGGCTGATTGATTCTAACCAATCCCCCCAAAAAATCCTAAATGAGAGGAATCCTATATGGAACTGATCACTACTCTTCACATTGTGTTTCTCAGTTTCCCAGAATTCCCTGGTTTTGCATACCTGACTCCTGAGTCCTCAGCATTGTGGATGGCAGAGAGCTGCTCTGTAAATAGGGGGTCCACCTTGCTGTGGATGGAGACCAGCTGGCCCAGGGCCTCAGCAGCCTTCAGCCTGACCGCCCGGCTGGAGTCCTGCAGAGCCTTCAGGAAGGTGGTCTGGAGCTGGGGCAGGAAGGGCTTCAGGGCTATGCCTACCTGGAGACAGGGGCAGAGCAACAGGGTCAGGACCAGAGCAAGATACCAACCATTCTTCCAGCTGGGAGGAAAAAACAGGATTGTGTTTAGTAGGCACAAAATGGGAGAACGTTGAGAAAAAAAATCTTTGGAATTTCATGTATTAACCACATTTAAAAATGTTTTTCCCGTCTCCCATTTTGTGCTTACTGAACAAAACCTTTAACCTCAGAATCAGCAGCAGACACTGACCTTGGCCAGCAGCAGGGTGAGTGTCTCTAATAGAGCAGTCTTCACGCTCCAGGCAAAGCGGTCTCCCAGGATACGGATGAGCGGTCCAGTGATGTTGACCACAGACGGACGGAGAGCCTCAGGGGAGGTCAGCTTGATGACTCCTCCCAGCGCTTTGGCCGCCTCCTCTTTCTGCTCAGGACTGCCTGTCAAAACTCCTTCCCTCAACACTGGCAGGATGCAGGTCACACCCTGGAGAAGAGAATTAGAGGAGAGAGCCGAAAGATACATCAAAATTAGTCAGCTTGAGGTGGAGTAACTTGAAGATGTGACTGTACGTGTCAAGAGGAGAGAGAGAGGCCTACCTTTTTGGGAAGACAGAACCCAGGCAGGTGCTGACCCTTGACGTCTGCTGCCACTGACCGGATGTCTCTGTGCAGGTCGTCTATCAGAGCCAGCTGGCTGCCAGCATCCAGTTTCTACAAAAACAAGGTTTAACATTACCTCACACATCGATACATACAGTGGCAAGAAAAAGTATGTAAACCCTTTGGAATTCCCTGGATTTCTGCATAACTTTGTCATAATAGTTGATCTGATCTTGATCCAAGTCACAACAAATGGACAAACAGTGTGCTTAAACTAATAACACACATTTTATTTGTCTATATTGAATACATCATTTATACATTCACTGTGTAGGTTGGAATACGTATGTGAATCCAAAGGCTAATGACTTCTCCAAAAGCTCATTGGAGTCAGGAGTCAGCTAACCTGGAGTCCAATCAATGAGACGAGATTGGAGATGTTGGTTAGAGCTGCCCTGCCCCATAACAAAATCTCACAACATTTGAGTTTGCTATTCACAAGAAGCATTACCTGATGTGAACCATGCCTCGAACAAAAGAGAATTTAGAATTGTTGACTTGCATAAAGCTGGAAAGGGATATCTAAAAGTATCTCTTAAAGCCTTGATGTTCATCAGTCAACGGTAAGACAAATTGTCTATAAATGGAGAAAGTTCAGCACTGTTGCTACTCTCCCTAGGAGTGGCCGTCCTGCAAAGATGACTGCAAGAGCACAGCGCAGAATGCTCAATGAGGTTAAGAAGAATCCTAGAGCGTCAGCTAAAGACTTACAGAAATCTACGATACATAAAACACTAAACAAGAATGGTGTTCATGGGAAGACACCATGGAAGAAGCCACTGCTGTCCAAAAAAACATTGCTGCACATCTGAAGCACCTGGATGTTCCACAGCGCTACTGGCAAAATATTCTGTGTATACATGAAACATAAAGTTGTGTTGTTTGGAAGAAACACAACACTATGTGTGGGAAAAGCACAGCACAGCACACCAACATCAACCTCATCCCAACTGTAAACTATGGTGGAGGGAGCATCATGGTTTGGGACTGCTTTGCTGCCTTAGGGCCTGGACAGCTTGCTATCATCCACAGAAAAATAAATTCCCAAGTTTATCAAGACATTTTGCAGGAGAATGTAAGGCTATCTATCCGCCAATTGAAGCTCAACAGAAGCTGGGTGATGCAACAGGACAACGACCCAAAATACAGAAGTAAATCAACAACAGAATGGCTTCAACAGAAGAAAATATGCTTTCTGGAGTGGCCTAGTCAGAGTCCTGACCTCACTCCGACAGAAAACGTTTGGTTGAGGTTATTGCTGCCAAAGGAGGGTCCACTAGTTATTAAATCCAAGGGTTCACACACTTTTCCCACCCTGCACTGTGAATGTTTATACGGTGTGTTCAATAAAGACATGAAAACGTATAATTGTTTGTGTGTTATTAGATTAAGCAGAATGTGTTTGTCTGTTCTTGTGACTTAGACGAAGATCTGATCAAATTCTATGACCAACTTATGCCGAAATCCAAGTAATTCTAAAGGGTTCACATACTTTTTCTTGCCACTGTACTATGTCAGTTAACCAGAGTACCTAGTGGCCATTGGTTATCTATGAAATCAACGCTGCATAATGATCCACAGCACAACTGTATGACTTCAGTAAACCCGGACAATCTCATTCCCAGTTCCTGTAATGCTCTTGGTGCCAACTGCTAACCTTGGTGATGGAGTTGATGGCATCCCAGCTCTGCACCAGGACCTCAGGGTTGGAGTCGTTGAGCAGGCGGATGAGACCTGACAGCAGGTTGCGTGTGTGGGCGCTGTAATCCAGGCGGGTGCGGGAGAAGTATCCGTTGAGGATGGTGGCGGCGGCCTGTCTGAGACCGGCATCAGGTGACCTGGTGGCCTCCAGCAAGTCCTCGATGATGATACGCTGACCCACCTCATCTTCCACAGACAGGATCACTGCCTGGCAGCTGGCCAGCTCCTGGAAGAGAGGCGGGGGTAATATAAACCCGGGACATACCTATCATCTAGTGACCACAACCGCCCACTAAGAACCACTGTAATATTATCCCATGACGGTGACTGTTAAGACCACCAGCAGGTAGTGCCCCGGCACTTTGAACTGCTTTATAACCATATTGTAATCATGAATGCTGTTGTTACCTGCTGTCCCTCCTCTGTTCCCAGTTTGTCTTTCAGAGAGGAGTAGAGGGCGGGCAGGATGACCCCCAGGTGGCGCGTCAGAGCGTCTCCAGCCACAGCAGATAGGAAGGCCAGCACGCGCGTGTTCACTGGAGGAGCAGTGAGCTGACAGGGGAGGAGAGCATTCATACACACTACTACACTCAAACTATAAAATACTTTAAAAACATTTAAGCATCAGGAAAAGTGTTATATAATCCAATAATAATAATTATTGATATTAACCATTGTTAGTAGTGTATAATATTTGGACAGCTCACCTTGGGCACCAGGTAGGGCAGCACAGAGCGACTCTTCACTGCCATCACCTGTTTCAGACCGTCCAGAGCAAACTCTGCAGTCTCCTCATCATCCTGCACACAGAAACATTAACATCTCTCTATATTCTGTTCCATGGTGGGTCCTCTGTCCTCTCCAGAGGGAAAGGGGAGTGAGTATTACTGAACATAATGCGTGGATACAGAGGAATGTTAGCGGTAAAGTGGATTCATGTGTGTGTATTTGTATGCGAGTGTGTGTCTCACCAACTGTTTGAGCAGAGCAGGCAGGATGTCATCCAGGGCCTGGTGACCGATGGTGGCGTGGAGCTGCTCAAAGGTTTTGGCTGCAGCCTCTCGTACCTCCTCCAGGGGGTCACACAGAGCCTTCCTCACCGTGGGGACCAGGGACTCAGAAAATATCAGCACCTGGAAACATACACGCATTGTGACCTTGCTTCTCTATCATGGGATCACAACACAACCCTGCTATGTATAAGGCGTATAAAAAGGTTTCCTCAAACTGTATACTCATCTCAAGGGACTTCCAGGTTAAATAATGGATGAATAAAAAATTAAGGAAAAAGTGTGTTGAGGTACTGACCGCGTCCCTGCTGGTGGACTTCATGATCTCACTCAGACCGATGCACACGCCCTGCCTCTCATCACTCTTATCTGAGCGCAGACCCTCCTCCAGGATAGGAATGATCTCTGGGAGGATCTTCTCTCCTAGCTTACGGACCAGGTCTCCAAGTGTCCTTGCAGCAATCTAGAATACACAGAGAAGCCACATTCATTAACCCAGGGATCAGAAGCAGGAGAGAACACAGAATCCAAACACTCAAATTCAGACAAGTGTAGAATACTACAATTCAGTAATAACAGAATACTGAATTGTCTTAGTGTGACTAATGTACATGACAAAAGAGATAGACAAAGGGGATCAAATCGAATTGTATTCGTCACATGCTTCGTAAACCACAGGTGTAGACTAACAGTGAAATGCTTACTTACGGGCACTTCCCAACCATCCAGAGAGAAAATAGAGAAATAATAGAAAAGTGAAACACGTTATGAATACACAATGAGTAACGATAGCTTGGCTATATACACGGGGTACCAGTACCGAGTTGATGTGCAGCGGTACGAGGTAAATATGTACATATAACTAGGAATAAACCAGTAGCAGGAGCATATGTTAGGAGTCAAAAAAAGTTAGTTAAAGAGTTAACCATTGACCCATTTTGCATTAACTATTTAGCAATCGTATGGCTTGGGGTTAGAAACTGTTGGTTCCAGACTTGGTGCATTTTGCCATGTGGTAGCAGAGAGCACAGTCTATGACGTTGGTGGTGCGAGTCTGATAATTCTTAGGGCCTTACTCGGACACCACCTGGTATAACACACTACAAGGTCAGTTTCATCGTCGTTGATCAGGCTTACCACCGTTGTGTCGTCTGCAAACTTAATTATTATGTTGGAGTCGTGCACGGCCACACAGTCGTAGGTGAACAGGGAGTACAGGAAGGGACTAAGCACACACCCCTGAGGGGCCCCTGTTTTGAGGGTCAGTGTGGCAGATGTGTTGTTGCCTAACCCTCACCATCTGGTGGCGGCCCATCAGGATGTCCAGGATCCAGTTGCAGAGGTGTTCAGTCCCAGGGTCCTGAGCTTAGTGATGAGCTTGGAGGGCACTATGGTGTTGAATGCTGAGCTGTAGTCAATGGTCAATGTCGTAAGCGAACTTGATGATGGAGTCTGGGCCGGCAGCCTTGCGAGTAGGGCTGACCCTAATTAGTCGACCGGTCGATTGTTTGGTCGATGGGATGTTGTTCGACCCAGATATTTTTTAGTCGAACAGTAGCAAATTACATTTTTTTTTATGGCACATAAGACACCTGTCTTATTCGCGCCCATCTCAGTGAACTAATCCATTGTGGAGGCCGTGTGGATGGCACAGTCCAAGACGGGGAGTGTGGCAGCACAATGCATGTCTCTCCAGAATGCGCTCTCTCCCACCAATTTGTGCACATTCATTGTTTCATAACTTCATTTTGTGAATTTTGGGGGTTTGATTGTTAGTGTATATCAATTCCCCATTACATATATCACCAGTAGTACATTTACCGTTAATTTCTAATCTACAATGTTTGTTTGGTTACGGTAATGTCTGTTAATAGATTCAATATATTATTATTACAGTCTTACCGTTCTCAATGTCGGAGTGGACACTGTTTGCAGAGCGCACAACCTAGGCTACACTTGTGAGAAACAAGTTTTGGTTTATTTCATTCCATTTACGAGTTGTCAATTTATTCATTGTCTTTGTTTGGAGCGCTCCTGTCAATCTTGTGAGAAAGGACGTGCACCTGATTACGCATGGAAGTAGGCCTATAAAATGTGCCAATTTGGGGATCTGATAGTTTTTCTGATTGGCTTAACGTAGCATCACTAATGAGCAGTGGAGCTTCTCAAAGTAATGTTTTCTTCACCTCAAACAGCAAGCAAACAGTCCGTTTTTACATCCATGACAATAGTTCAATGTATTTGAAAAATATTTTCAGCTCTGTCCCTTTCGATAACCACTCAGTGTTTAAGAGACAAAATGTCATGCTCTGGGCCTTACGAGTGGCGCAGCGGCCAAAGGCACTGCATCGCCTTGAGACCCGGGCCAATTGTGCGCCGCCCTATGGGACTCCCAATCACGACCGGATGTGATACAGCCTGGATTCGAACCAGAAACTGTAGTGACACCTCTTTCACTGAGATGCAGTGCCTTAGACAGCTGCGCCACTCGGGAGCCCCATCGGTAGAAATGGTAAGATAAATTGGCATTCCAAATGAGAAAGCTTGCTGCCAACTCATGTAGCCTATTACCGGCAACTTCCGGAAAGTAACGGCAGAATCTGCGAAAGCCAGTAAGAGCGGGAGGAGGATGGTCGGGACAAGGTTGTTTTTCTTCTTCTGATTATCATGATCTCTGGCTCCCTCTTAAGTCATTTGCGTCTTATTTCGTCAAACAGTGAGCTTAAAGCAGACAAGCTCAATGCATATATAGTTGATTTTATTAAAACACATAGGGTGTGTCTACATACGGAGAAATACGACCAAATGGTTGAAAGAATAGGCGACTTTCAGTCTACCAAGATTTTGTTTTTTGGGGTAGCAAAACAGCCCTGTAGCCTAGTATCCGCTTCATCGGACCACTTCCATATTGAGCGTGCACTGGTACTTCCAGCACCAAAAAACCCTCCACAGAAAATAGCAGGATTGATCAGAAGCCCGTAAAATGGCTGCTATCCATTGCAGTGCCATTCTCTCTCATACAATAGTTGTGAGAGCAATAAGGAAACAGCTCCATACATACTAGACATCCTAGCAGTAGAGTTACCGTTCTCTTGTCGGGGCAGTCGGAGGCCAGGAAGCCCAGCAGCAGAGTGAAGAGGGTGGGCAGGATCTCCCGGAGGGTGCGGGGCGTGTTGGACACCACAATCTTCCACACGTGGAGGGAGGCCTGTCGCACAACCAGCTGGGTGTCTGAACGGCCCATGTAGAGGCCAGACAGGACCCGGTTACGCCGCTCTCCACCTAGTGCTCCGATGATAGCCTGGGAGAGGAGGAAGAGGGCTCAGCACCAACACTACATATGATTTACTTCTCATACCAACCATTATAGAACCAACAATCTATACAGGAAAATCATGTCAGAATACCTTGTTGGACTGCGCTGTGCCAAAGTTATCGTCCTCTGAAGCGGTCTCAGTGGTCATCTTGCCCGTGACTCCTGAAATGTGGAACAGTAGGTCTCCCAGCAGCTGCACAGAGCTGAATCTGTGGTCCAGAGACAACATGGAGGCTCAGTTAAGACTTACATTTCCAAGAAAAGCATTTAGTATACTATATAATGTTGCATATAATATCCAATCAAAAATTCACATTTTGACCAAAAGTCAAATATGTTAATTCTGTAGATAATCCTCTAAGAAAACCAATAGTCCAAACCTCATGTCTCTATCATAACCGGATCAAAACCCTTGTAGGATGGTCAAAATTAGGGCGACTAAATCAATGGAAGCCAGATATTTTTATTAGGTCATAAATCAGGAAAATAGCATGGCGTCAGATAGGCTGGATGCTGTGTGAGAATTAAAGCTACCGGACAGGCTTACCATTGAACTCGTCATCTTTCTTCTCAAATCCGGAGGACATAAAACAACCAACGGATTTGAGAAATAGTATTTTTCATATTTTAGTATACGCTGTTCATATTGATGCAAAGTTTGTTATTTTTCACAGACATCTCACAAAAACAAGCGTGTCTCTGAAATGTCAATGGAACACTCAGCATATTTAAGCCTTTTACATTTAATTCAGCTGGTGTCATGCTAATTTTGCCATTTACACCTGCGGAAACAACTTGGAAGACGACCACCACAAAATGTAAAATCCAAAAAAGTTTAGCCGAGAAACCAGCACCACGGTCAACGGAGCTCGATGCTTATTGTCGATATGTTACAGAAAGACACCACTGAAGGATTCAGAACATGAAGAATCATATTTGTCTTGGTAAAATGCAATGTATAACACAAAGAAGCAAAACGTCATCACCAAAACACGTTTTCACCCACTCTGAGCAGAGTAGGTGGACACCCTATAATATCACATGAATGATGTTTGAGTAGATGTCTGACCTAATCCTCCAGAGGTCGTCAAACAGGCCCTGTTCCAGTTCAGGCAGCAGCAGGGCGATGGCAGTCTCAGCGTACATGCTGATGATGCGCTGGCCGGCACGCAAGGCAGTGTCTCTCACATATTCATTCTCATCAGCAAGAGCCTGAAAACAGAGGAGAAGGGGAGACTGGTGAGAGGTATTCATAACCCGAGAGAGAGGGATTGGAGGGATGGTGGTGAATGGAGAGTGCTCAATACCTTGAGGATGCAGGGGATGATGGGGCCAACATAGGGTGTGAACCTGTCCCCGAAGGTGAGTGGCAGGTAGATGAACATCATGATGTAACCGTCGCGGACGTGGGAGGCGATGTCCACCTTGCTGGCCGTCTGCACCACGTCTGGCATCAGCTTGTCCAGCTTCTCCACGCCCAGCCCAGCCATCACCTCAGCCAGACCTTGGGCAGCTCCAGGCGGTCCACAGAGCTCTGCTCAGATGCTAGTGTCTCCATGAGCCAGGGAAGCAGGTCATCAAAGCACGACTCACCCATGCCCTTCACCATGGCACCCAGGGCCTTGGCTGACACGGTACGCACCTGGTAGAGGAGTGGAGCGAGAGTTATCAGGTAATCACATTCACTTGTTTGTTGATGAGCTCTTTGGTACAAGCACATACATCAGGCACAGGGTCCAGCAGAGAGGCTTTGAGTCCAGGAATGACACTGGGCAGGTATGGGGACAGGTCCTGTAGCACAAAGACACAACACATTGTGTCAACCATTAGAAACACACACATTATAAACAGTATAGCATTTTAGAAGATCAATTGGTTAATTGTAGTACAACGCAACTCAATATCCCAGTGCTGCTTTGTACCTTCTGGTCAGTGAGGGAGTACATGTTGCCGATGATCTGAGCGGCCATCTTGCGAGTGTCGGTGGAGCGGTCCTGGAAGGCCCTCTGGACGATGGGCATGATGAGGGCCAGGGAGGGGGCGTCGATGAAGTGGACAAACTTGGTGTCCAGCAGCGTCTGCAGGCAGTTCTGGGTCTTACGGGACGGGTCAGTGAGGGCGTCCAGCAGGATGGGGGTTATGGCTGAGGGACATCAAATCTGTTAGTAACCATCCTAAAGTACAAATCTGAAATAAAATCCTATTCATACCGCTCTGAACTGAAGTTTGTCATTTGTCTAACTAGAGTTTAACACAGCCCTCTTACCCAGGATCTCAGGGTTGCGGATGACAGAGCCAATCTGTCGTAGGGCCTGCTGGCCGGCATTCTGCACTTTGACATGGGAGTCAGTCAGCACCTCGGACAGCTTGGGCACAATGCTGGGCAGGCAGGAGGACAGCTGCTTAGGGGCACAGTACGCCATGGCACCCAGGAGCTCCACAGAACCTGGAGGGAGAAGAGAGAGGGGGGAGAGGGAGCAACAGAAGCAGTAGTGGGTGCAGAGGAAGGAAGGACAGGATAAGAGGTACGGCGGTATCAGGAGTAACCAGCTGAAATAAGTCTAACAGGTCATTTATTTTGAATGGTTATGTCCTCAGAGCTCTCTAAAAAGGCCCATGATGCTGTGGGTTGACCCTCACCTGCTTTTGTCCTCCAGGATTCCTCCTCAAGAGCCACCAGCAGGGAGGGCAGCACTAGCTTCACCCCATGGGCACTCAGGTTCCTCATCACCGCCTTGGCACAGTCATCTGCCGCCTGGGAAAGGACAGGGAGGTTAGGCAGAGCGTAACGCACAACAAAACGTGGGTGAACGTGAGAATTATTAGGTGGAGTGTGAGAGAGGAGGAAAGGCAGAGGGAGGTGGGATTGAAATGAGAAGCTGGTAATGGTCATCCTACCTCTCTGACGTACTGGTTCCCGTCCCCGAAGCAGAGCAGGAGGTGAGGCAGCACGTGGACCACGTAGGGCTCAAACAGCTTCCCCAGCATGTTGCACAGCATCTCAAAGGCAAACAGGGCACCTGGAAAAGAGAGAGAACTGTATAAAAATCAGAGAACAAACTAAACCATGGAGCCCAGCAAGGTTAAGCAACTGGTGAGGAGTCACTGACCCTCTCTGCGTCTGAAGTTCTTCTTGTCCTGGATGGCGTCGGTCAGGGTGCTCATGATGTCCTGCTGTTTGAGGGCCAGGATGCCCAGGCCTTTGACCAGGCCTGCCAGGCCGTAGGCAGCGCCCTTCCTCTCAGCGTACTTGTCACTCTCCAGCAGCAGTTGCAGCAGCTTCCGCACCATCCCCCCAGCATCCTCCCTGATGGCAGGGACCAGAGGGGGCAGGCAGCCAGCCACAGACTCCTGGACCTGAGGGAGTGAGGAGAGACAGACAAGGAAACAGTTACTACAAGCAGGCTTAGTGATGCTCAGCTGAGGCCAATGTGACAATGTAAAGCCATTTCATTGTAAAGGTCAATGCATATAGGTTATAGAAATTAAGATGAAACATATAAAAGAATAATGGGAGGGACTTTACCAGAGAAAAGTTGGTCATATGCACATCCTTAATAAAACGTAGTTCCTGGACTAATGAAAGATACTTGAAAAGAACAGATAGGCCTGCTAATGTAATATGCTTCCAATTGCCACCTTTATGGACAAGGTTTTGATCCAACACAGACAAAGATCCTTGTTGGTTCGAAACCTTGTCAATAAAGGTGGTAATTGGGACCATGTTCAGTGTGCGGGCCTTCCTGTCCTTTTCAAGGGATTGTTCCAGTACCTGCTGTGAGGGTGTGGAAAGGGCAGTGATGAGCTTGGCCACGATGGGTTTGACCTTGGGGTCACTCTTGTCCAGATGTTTGGCCAGAGAGCCCATTAAGATGACCACACTCTGGCGGACTGAGTCGTAGCTGGCGTCCTGGGGGGCGTCCTTCAGAAACTCCTCGAACACCGGGAGCAGGGAGCTCACATTGTCCTGGAACACAACAGGCAACACACTGCTCGGAAAGAAGCCACACAAATGGATATACTGTATTGAGTTAGAAGGAGTCCATTGAGAGAAGAGCAATTGCATTGGGTGCCAGGAGATGGGTGTGGTTGTATAGAATAAATCAAATAAACCATGTTGGTACCTTTCCGTGTGTGTTGAGGGCGGAGAGGGCAGCGTCCAGCATGCAGCGCCTCACCTCCGGGTGACGGTCATTCAGGGCGTCAGGAACAAAGAACAGGAAGAGAGGAGTGACCTGGGGCTCATCCAGGTACTGACACAGCTTGTTCAGAGCCAGGGCGATGCCACACCTGCAGACACCAACACACCCTTAGACACCATGCACAAGGTGGTCCCACTTAAACACAGCAAATAAGGATCTAGAGAGTAGAATAAGAGTTGTATTGACAATGTTGAGTGGCAGAGCGTTCTCTAACCTGGCTTCCCACTGGTCAGGTGGTTGTTCAGAGATGACTCGTCCTAAAGCGTCCAGGACAGGAGGGGGTCTCTGTAAAAACACAAACGTTTCACATTGACGGTGGTTCTAGCCTACAATACTACACCACTCCTGATACCCAGTGACTAGTGGCTACTCCTGAGCTGTGATAGGAGGGACACGGTGGAGGGAGACTCACATAGAGTTTCTGGTGGTAGAGCTCATTGAGCTGGCCCAGGACAATGGGGGACTGGTCGCGGTACTCGCTGATGGCGCTGGACAGAGCCTCGGCCCCTGCAGTACGCACAGCCTCCTCATGGTGGGTCACATCCTCGATGAGCAGAGAGCACAGCTCAGGGACCAGCTCCAGACACAGAGCCTGCCACAGTCTGGGGGAGAGAAGGGGAGCAGAGAGCTATGGTCAGTCACAGCAGCTACGCAACATGAGAGAGGAGACACGCTACTTCACAAAAGCAAAGTCATTCTGAAGAGGGGACCTATATCCTATATGCAAAGTATTACATAGATGGGGCAACATTAGCTACTCACTTCTCAGCCAGGGTCCTGCCCTCCTCCTCCACATCAAACCTGGACACCCACAGTCTGCGGAGAACACTCAGACCACTGGCATCTGTACTTTCAGTAGGCAGAGCCATCTCCATCTCCGTCAGACCCTGGACAGAGAGAGCGAGAGAGAGAGAGGGGTGGGACATTAACACACATCCAAAGACCCACGCACAGTAATTACGCACAGTACACACACACTAATCAAATCGCATGTGTCACGTGCCGAATACAGCAAGTGTAGATTTTACCGTGAAATTCTTAATTACGAGCCCTTTCCCAACAATGCAGTTAAAAACATTAACAAATTGATAAAAAATGAAATAGTAAAACAAAATAACAATAATGAGGCTATATACAAGGGGTACCTAGTCAGTGTGCTGGTCTACGAGGTAGTTGGGGTCATTCATTGAGGTAATATGTACATGTAGGTAGGGTATGAAAAGCAGAAAGTCCGGTTAGCCATTTAATGAACTGTTCAGCAGTCTTATGGCTTTGGGGTAGAAGCGGTTTCCTATTTCCTCACCCTGAGGGCAGCGTCTCTGACAGAGAAGCAGGGGGAGAGCAGAGCCTCCAGTAGGACATCGATCTCGTTCTGCTCAGCCAGAGCACAGCCCTTCTCTCCTCCTCCACTGGCACACACTGCCGTCAGACACTGGGACGCCAGCACCTGAAACACACAAACAATTACAGATCTACACACACAGTATAAACGTATGTGATTGCTCTAATGATTAGTATTTGTCCGTAAATGAGGTAGAAGCATTGCCTGGCTACCCAGACTCTTTCCCGACGTTAATTTCTTCTCTGCAAAGAGTCTGGATCCGTGTACCTCCTCGACCCTTTACCAAATGCAAACACATTCGGGGCTGTCTGATTGGTCCATAAACCAATGGGTTGGGCCAGAGCGGCAGTTTGAAAATTCGTCATTGGCTTGGATACTCTGATTAGTTAGAGACGATCCAATCACTGATGACTGTTTTGTACAACGCCCCTCTCACCACCACAAACAAATTCTATGATAGAAGTCTCAGACTAAAGTATGTAGCGGTGAATGACCGAGCAGCGGAAGAATTTAGTGCGTCGCCGTCAGGCTAATAAGAAGCATGGTGTACCTGCAGTCTGGGTGCTGCAGTGGAGATGACTCTGGTCAGGAGCAGCAGCATACCGAAACGAGGTAGCAGCTCAGGTCCGTTCTGAGAGACAGAGACAAGAAACATATCATACAAACATTAGCCCTTTGTCTATGATAGAGTGGGGAGTTTAGGAAGAGAGGACAAGTATATATATTGATAGGAGAATGCCTCAGACAAAGGGAGGTAACAACACACTGCTAAACTCGATCAACTCTTATTTTGGTTTTTGTATTTTAGCCCTTTTTCCCCCCCGATGTCGATCATGTCTCATCGCTGCAACTCCCCAACGGGCTCGGGAGGCGAAGGTCGAGTCATGCGTCCTCCGAAACATCCGTCAACTTAACCCAGAAGTCAGCCGCATCAATGTGTCGGAAACACTGTTCAACTGACACCAAGGTCAGCCTGCAGCCCGCCACAAGGAGTCGCTAGAGCGCAGTGAGCCAAGTAAAGCACCCCGGGCAAAACCCTCCCCTAACCCGGACGACGCTGGGTCAATTCTGCGCCGCCCTATGGGATACCGATCACGGCCGGTTGTGATACAGCCCAGGATAGAACCCGGGTCTGTAGTGACGCCTCTAGCACTGCGATGCAGTGCCTTAGACCGCTGTGCCACTCGGGAGGCCAACTCTTACCTCATCGATGAGTATGTCTGTGGTGTCAACCTCGGCGCGGAGTTGAGCGTGCACATTGATGACCTGCAGGGCGCGGACCTGCATGCTCTCCGTCTCCTCGGTGCTGACTGAGCAGTCCCTGAGCACGGTGTTCAGCAGGGGGAAACAGAAGGAGAAGGCTGGGGCAGACAGTGGAGCCATGTCTGAAACAACAGGATGAGTGTATTAGGCCACCTGCAGGTAATATACTTGCACTATATCATTGATGTGTTTTTTGTCACTATTGTCTCGCCCTCTCTCTGTGTGTGTGTCCTCACCACCACCCTTGCCCTCTCTGTGTGGGACAGTGTGCATGTGCAACAGGCCGACAGTGCGCTGGGTGGCTGTATCTAGATCCTCCTCTCCCCAAGCCTCGTCCAGATCACACTCAGGTTTCATCAGGCGCAGCGTCACCTGGCCCACCAGCACAGCTGTGGAGAAGGCCGTGAGTAGAACATGCAGGAGGTTAGAGGAAGTTTCCTCACAGAAACTATTTCCCTCCACTTTATCTTGGTTCACTCCCATTTAAAGATCAGACAACTGGATATGTATAAGCAACAACTCCACAGTTTTCATGTAGGCTAGGTGGAACTTCCATCATGTTGCTTTCTCCTATCCAGTCCTGTAAGATCTGTGAAGGTGTGTGATCAAGAACATAGAGGGGGAACGTGAGAGAAAGCTCTCCCTAGTGTAGTAGTCCATGTACCCAGGTAGTGCAGCTCCTTGGAAATGAGGCAGGCTCCTATGTCGAGGAAGGACTGCTGTAGGCGTGGGGCGGCCAATGGGGAGTGGAGGAGAGGCAGTAGGACCTGGAGGACCCCTGGGAGCTGCCAGGAGATCTGGGGAGGCTTCTGGATCAACGTTGCCTCCAGCAGACCCACCGCACACCGCAGCTCCATGTCCAACTGATAACCACAATCAATGATCAATCAAACAGGAATATTATTATGTCAATGTCCAGAATCTAAAGTTTGAGAAACAGGGCACGTGTTAAAGTGTCTGGCCGTACCCCCTGTAGTCTCTTGCGAATGGAGGACTCTTTCTCCAGCTGGGCTTGCATCATCTCCTTCTGTTTGCTGGTCAGCTGCAACTCCTCTTTGATTCCTTTCTTCTTCTTGATCTCCTAAACCACAACATCAAAATCCCAGTGAATTTCAAAACTACTTTCTTCAATGAATCATAATTCAACCTACTAAAATGATCTGATAACTTAACAGAGGAGGATCAAACAGTTCCAATATGCTCCTGTATCTATTAACCCATAAGATGAGGTAGGAGTGCATCTAGTCCCCATCAATCACAGTCTCACCTCCTGCAGCTCCAGTTCTATGATCTGTTCCTTATAGGAGTAGGCCTTGTTCTCCCTCTTCATGTTGCCCTTCTTAGTGCTCTCCTGCTGGGCACTGCACAGGACAGGAAGAGAATGGAATGTTGAAACAAGCCTTACAAGCAATAAAGAAATCAACATAGCCAAGGTATTTGGATCAACGATAAGTGTCTACAATGGTAAACCCACAGAACACCTCTTACAGTGGTAATACAGTGTGTTCGTGTCCTACCTCTGGATGATGCTCTTGTCATACAGCTCTCCCTCAGGGGTGAGCATGATGGCGTACTCCTCTCTGGTGACCTGCCGCAGCGCCGGATTGGACAGCAACTGTTTCACATGCTCCATCACCCGCGGCAACAGCTTGATAGGAGAGAGACCGGACAGGGCACCAACCGCATTCCTTACAGCCTGGAGAAACAAGAGGACCAACCATCAGTCAGCCAATAAGAGAACAGGTCAAGTTGGTCCATAGGCTTGTCTCAACTAATCACAAGAGCAAAAGTGGGCCTGAACCAACCCTTGGCTGTGAGTGTAAGTATGTATGTGTATTGTAATGTGTACATCTGATATAAGGATGTCAATATGAGAAATATGTTCTGACCTGATTGTCAGCATTGGCCTCCAGCAGCCGTGGCAGAATGTCATCCAGGTTCTTGTCGATGAACTCATCGGCTTTGATGTTCATGCTGGACAGCAGGTAAGGCCACAGCCCGGGTCGAGCTGCAACTGCATCGGAGGAGAAAATACGTCAGTACTAGAAATGGGTTTATACAAACTGCAGTGTGAAAGATGCTATAGTGTAATCCAACAGACCTATGGAGGGATGGTGGGTGACAATGAGGATCTCCATGGCCATCTTGTCTGCCTCGGCCAGGTCGCTCCACTGGCCAGCTACAGAGCACACCACACACAGCGCCTCCAGCTGGACGCGAGGGGGACTGTAGGCCTTGCCCACCTCAGACAACTCCCCTGACTCCGCCTGCAGCACCTCCTGAGGCAACACCTGGGGAAATATAAAGATGCAGTATTTAGTCACTAGCTAGGTTTCCATTCAATTGGCCACAGGTTCATGCAAATATTCTACAATCTGCATAAAAACAATATGCGCATTTTCCCACCAGAGATGGTGGGGAAATTTGATTCCCATCAAATTGACTCGTTGCCGATAAAAAGCTGTGAGTGACAACGTAGTGCACATCAAAAAACTTTAGCGGTTAAATTCCCATGTACCGAACTTAAAAAATACAAGTAAATGGGTTTCCATCAAATTTTCAACTCTATTGATCGTTTTGTCACAAAAATGTTTGCATTATATAGCGAATGTGCCCACTCTGGTCTTGGTTTGTGCGCTCTACAACAGCTCACAGATACCTACACTCTTATTATTGGTTTTATTTGTCCAACAGCAGCCAAGCATCGATAATCATGTCACCAGAATAAGATCTTGGATATTTATTGGAAAGCAGCATTACTCTGTGAAGTTAATCATAAACTATTTATCTGCAGCCTAATAAACTGCATGCTTTCCAGAGCCGTAGTGGGAGGACCACAACATATCACGTGACTCCATGTTTAATTCGATATGATGGTTATTATATCAATATTTGCGCAATAATGCGTTTCCGACGCCATTTCTCGCATTATTAATTTTACAGACACAAAAAGATCTCACCGTCTAGCGTATTTTGTTCTGTCAACATTTGGAAAGTTTACCGACAAATTCACTGTTTCCATCAGGCCTGTCGTGACATTATTTTATCCGACATGTACTTTACTTACATAAGGTTGGATGAAAACCTGGTTTATGACAAACACATAATGTAGTGAATACACTACAAATAGAAAGAAAATAAGATCCATGTCTAACATCCCAATTTAATTATTCAGTCATTACTAGTTTATAGTACCACTGAAGTGAAACCTGACACTACAAATCCATTAAAATGTGTAGTGCATCCCATCGTCAACTATTCTTACCTTGTGTTTGTTGATGACCACTCTGAGTTCTCCCAGAAGACCGTAGACTAGGCCGGAGCCGCCCAGGGAGAGCAGCTTCTTCACGATCTGCTGTGCCTGCTTCCGCATACGCCAACTACGAGACAGGAGCACCGCCACAGTGGTGCGGTGGTACATCCTAAGGAAAGGGGAGATATGGAGTTACAGTTAAGAGGAGAATGGGAACAATGTTTGGAAAACAGCTATGCTTGACCAGCGTCAAAGTCACTTACTGTGATTTGCCATTGGTGAGTCTGTGGGAGTGATCCAGGAAAAGTCTCTCACACAGCTGTATCACTGTGCACAGAGCTGGGGTGAAAGAAGACAGGTTTACTACTCAATGTCATTCCATATCTTGACACTTGTGTGATGACTGATCGTTGGCATATTTGTGTATTGTTTGTGTATGCCTCACCTTCCTCACTGGCCTGGGAGAGGAACTTCTCTGTGGTGAATAAGGGTTTCTTCTCATCCAGGATCAGGGTCCAGAAGCCAGCCAATTTGGCCTCTGCAGCAAAAACAAAAAATACACCATTTTATGTCAGTCTCCAAAAGTCAAAGATCTAGGCCTTCATTAATCTCATGGAGTGTCATGATCCTAGATTCGCTCACCTGTCTGACTCTCCAGCAGAGACAGTCGACTCAGGAGAACAGCAGCAGCCACACCCTCTGACAGCAGGGCATGCTGGGAGTTCTGGGCCGCAGCCTTCTCCACTGTCTGGAGGAGGAGGAGCACGAGGTCAGATGCCTGTCCCAGAGTGTCACCTGGGGAGGAGAGAGGGGTCAGGACTGTGACACTGTGCCTCCTGCATGCTGTAGAACTGGATCAATGCACACACACACACACACACACAAATAACAAAGTTGCCCAGTGCCTGTGACTAACTGACCTTTGAAAGCCCCCAGCATGGCCTGCAGGTATGCGTGGCGGACAAGAGAAGTGGAGGTCTTGAGGGTGAAGGCCTTCTTGAACCATTCTAGCAGAGCCTTGGGGACCTCCACCGTGAGCCGCCCACTCCACTGAGACAGCACAGCCACCGCGTGCACCAAGGTCCCCTCATGGACTGACAGAAACACATGATGAGCACCTCTCTCTTTATGGACGAAGGGAATGAGAAGGAGGAAGGAATGAGACATAGTTCTCACCTTCTTGTTGCAGATAAGGGATAAACAGCACAGCGACTGCAGAGCTGAGCGTTTGGCTGGAGGTGCCCGACACAGCATGACGGCTGCAGCTGCCGATACCTGGGCAGAACAAGCCAAAACAGGGGTTAAAAGGCAACATCCATCTGTCTGTAAGACGAACATACTAAGTGCGGGTTATGAAAGACAGGACACTTGGGACAACGTTACCTGACAGCACACTCATCTTCTGGCCGAACGCTGTGAGCTTCCCCTCTGACCCTAAAAACACACAGTTCTGTTAGTGCAAAAATATACTTTACACTAGGTGCTGCCATATGTGCTCAAATGTTTCTTAGGTGACAGTACGTGAGCTGTCCTTGCCTCCCAGGATGCTGAAGAGGTGTGTGACGACGTCCTGTACAGCACTGGGGTCACTACACTGCTTGGCCAGGTTCTGCATGGCCTGCACTGCCTGCTCCATCAGCTGGGGGTTATTGGCCTTCAGCTGGCCTGAAACACATATCACAGCCTGGTTACACACACACACACACACACACACACTCAAATAGCTACATTGCTACATATAAAGGCGTGACTTACTTGCAATGCCTTTTCCAATATCCATGGCATACTGACTGAGGTCAAGTGTCACTGAAGCCAGTAGACAGGAGACGGCTGAACGAGAGGGGAAAATATATCTTGAAAAGGACAAAACTACAATAGATAGTATAGAATATACACAAAAGTATGTTGTGGTATTGGTTATGGTATTAGCTACTGTACTCACTCTGCATGGCATTCTCTGGGCTGCGGAGCATAGCCTTCTGCAGGGCAGGCAGCAGCAGCTCCTTGAACTCAGAGTGGGAAACATGCCGCAGCAGCGAACCACTCTTGTCCTGCAGAGGAACACAAAACACATTACAGAGAAGAAATTTCAGCACCAACACCCAAAAGATATTTCACAATACGCATCAATTGTGGCTATGGGCGGTCTTTAGGTTGTGTGAACACCAATCTTTTGATCTCCCTGAGAAGCGGCAGTCCAGCTTCACTCACCAGTATGTGTTGGTGTGGTCTAGTCTTGCTCATGAGGACTGCCTTCATATACAGGTCCAATATGGCACTCTGAAAACAGAATACAGGCTTGGTTAGAGATTTCAAATGTGACCATGTGTGCTGACTCAATCTTCAAAAAATATAGAATACATTGAATTCAACTAATATCAGACTCACCTTGTGTTTCTCTACAGTGGCCATGTCTTTGTGAGTTGTGCAGAAGTCCAGACACACCCCAAGCAGAGCCAGTGAGCTGGGGTTCTGTTCCTGACGCAAAATGGTGCTTATACACTGATCAGCCAGGCCAGGGTTCTGGTGAAAACAGCAGAGACAAGCATTCTAAATCACAGCAGATCCAATATAGTGATTATACACTGGACCACGGTGACGGTGCCCAGATATTTCTTATAACTGTCGGGTCATTCCTTGAACGCCAACTCCACACCTTCCTTACCTTTTTCCACATGTTGCTCAGGTTCTTCAGGGTTGACTTCAGTGCTGGCGCTTGAGCCCCACCCACCACCTCAGCCAGCAGCAAACTCTGGACCTCCACCTGTCAGAGGAAAGATAGTGAATCATATATGAATGAACGCAGAAAAGTCCAAATCAAACATCTTGTTCTTGTTGTCAATTCTCAACTAGCCTACCTGGTTAAATAAAGGTCAATAAAATAATTAAATAGAAAGCATGCTGATAACTGACATGCTAAAATTGTTTCACAGTATAGAGAAAGGTACGGCTTCTATAAGCACTGTCCTCGTGTAACCGGTGTGAAATGGCTAGTTAGCTAGCGGGGTGCGCGCTAACAGCGTTTCAATCGGTGACGTCACTCGCTCTGAGACCTTGAAGTAGTTGTTCCCCTTGCTCTGCAAGGGGCGCAGCTTTTGTGGCGCGATGCTTCGTGGGTGTCAGTTGTTGATGTGTGCAGAGGGTCCCTGGTTCGAGCCCAGGTAGGGGCGAGGAGAGGGACGGAAGGTAGACTGTTACACTCGTTCACTTACCAGTTTCTTCCAGATGGGGCCCTCTCTTTTCTCTGGAGCCGAGAACACAGAGCGAACCAGCAGGCAGGTCCAGGCCAGCCCGGTGAAGGCAGCCGAGCCTGTACTCTTACTGACACCACCACAACATATAACAGATGGACAGGGAACCAAAACAAGGTATTCAATGTGTTTGAATTAGTACAATATTGCACATAAACACACTGTAAATGTATATACAAATTGATACAAGGCATTTGGCCTTGGCCCTCTACCTTTCCCCATGTCCTACCTGGGTGCTCCATTTTTGTTGATAACACCACTGTTGAGGAGGCAGTGGAGGAGGCTGGTTGCTAGGATTTCAGGTTGAGACTCGGCCAATAGGCCAATGACAGAGAGGAGGGCTCGTCGAGATGCAGCATCCCTACAGAGTAGACGTTTTCATTTTAACACAACACACACTACTAACAAATCACTAACTGGGGACTCCTGAAGAGCAGTAGGCTAATTGAGGACACCTACCTGTATCTGTGTGGAGTGAGACAGAAGAGCTTGCATAGCCCTTTAATGGCTGTCTCTGGTAGCTCTGTAAGGACACACATACACATCAGTCAATCACTGACACCAGTTTGCTATAATCTTGACCTTCCAAGCCAAATAATACACAAGGAGTGAGAGCAGAAAATAAAACAATTATGCAGACTGGGGTAAACGTCTTCTCACCTTTGCCACTAATGCACTGCTTCAACTCGCCAAGGACCTCTTTGCGCTCTCTTACACTGGCTGTGGTCACTTTCACAGCAAATTTCTTCAGTGTGTCTGAAACCTGTTGCAATACACAGACATCCAAAATCAAAAAATAAAGCTTTGTCTGGCAATGTGTGTCTCTAGGGCAACGTCAATCATTTGTACCATTTGCACTGCATCTCTAAAAATGATCATGTTTTAAGTTATAACTTTGCCAGACGTCTTCAATTGATCAGGATGAAAAACAAATCTTCTGCGATTATGGTATGACATCGTGCAGAAAATGATGAGACCATTCATAACAATCAAAACATTTTATTTTGCAAAATGTTGGATACTGAGGCATCACCAAATCAATTTGACATTCAGAAGACAGTCATGTTTGGCTTCTTATAACTGGATAGCATTAACTAACAATTAAGTGTAACTATGTTCCAACAATAAGTGTCTGTTACCAACAAAGAACAACTTCATGAAATGCGTCATGCTACCTAACAAGTACATTTGTTGGGCTGGCTAAAACTTGCTCATCTAGCTACAACAGTTGGCATTTCGATGTATCTCAATCAACGGAGTTGGTCACCAACGTGCACAAGAAAATTCGCAAAAATGCACAAGTACACGTCTTGCTAGTAGTAGCCGACTAAACTCAACTCCACGATTTATGATGGAGTTGAGCGGCGACTCGTGTGGGCGGACTGGAGCTCCGACGTCACATACAATGACGTTATCAAAAACATGACATTCTCCTGTGTAAATGGAGGCTATTCTTTGTTGCCTTGTTCAAATGCTAGTAGGAACTATGAAACATGGACATTCCGTGTGCTCAAATGCATAGTTTCATATTAACGTAATGTTGTGTGACTCCAGAACTCCAGTCCGCCCACACTATTCGCCGCTCAACTCCATCGCAAATTGTGGAGTTGAGTCGGCTATGCTAGTAGTAGTTAAGTTAGAGCTATGTGGGGTGTAATCATTAATCCAAACAGTTACAAAACGGAACATTGTCCAACGACAACAAGAGTTCTTAATGGACAGATCGAAGTAGGTTCCTCTTGGTTTCGTTACGTTTGGTTCCTAGTGAATACACCCCTGGGGTATATTCATTACTCCAAATAGAGGCAACTCGTCATTGTTTAGCAACGGAAACTAGTGTATCTATTGGACAGTTGCAGGTAGGTCCCTCCCGGTTTGCTGAACCTGTCCAATAAGTGTGGAGTCATTATTAAAGCCCTGCACTCCCCGCATGTAACCTAACTACTAGCCAGGTAGCTAGCTAGCATACTCAGCTGGATAGACTGTTTACATCTATACATTTATTTTACAGGAAAACACACAGCAAGCCACAAAGTAATTATCCCTCATAACATCTTCATTGTCAAAAGTATTTGGTCGACAAATTCTTGAGGAGGAATCAGCACAATTTTAAAGATCAGCGACACAAACCTGCGTGTCCGCTGCCATCTTGCCGGTCTCGAACTAGGAAGTACTTGTCACTTCCGGTTCATTACAACGCATGATCACCACGTGGAGTGGAATCCTACAAGTGGTAGATCTTTGGAATTGATACACAACCTAAAACGTTAACTGTACACGTATATACTAATTTAGAAGGTAATCTCAAGTCTGTGTTTGTTTTCTTTCCTTCACTAAACCTGCCACACTGCAACCAAGAGCCAAAATAGTTGGCAGCTAGGAGGTATGTCAAGGACATATTTATTGCTTCCTCATACAGAAAAACATTTACCCCACTATTCTTAGGAATATTGTTTGTGAATTTACTTTTCTATGAAAAAATAATGACATTTAGATTTCGCCACTGAGGCAGAGGCAGATAGACATTTTGGTCCAATATCTAGTGTGCTAAATCCATTATTAATTATTCCTAGATGGGTGAAGGTCACTTCTATGTCCTCAAGGTACATTTTTGGGATTGTATTTAATATGTTAAGTTCACACTACAATCACCCCAGATCTATTTGAGCAACTTTTCAGATGCATTTTATACCTCAATTTCACTTTTTTAACCTTGTCCCTGACCAAGACTTTTGAGCTTCTACTATGTTTTTCTATAAGAAAACATTAATAATTACACATTATATAATGTTATTTACTAAAGAAAGAGTCAATTAAATAAAATGCATGTCAATATTTATTGTTAGTATGCCTTTTATATTGTTATTTATACAAAATATACCTGTCCTTTGGTAGTGGTGTCATTTCCACCACTGAGGGCAAATTCCTCATTAATAAAGTTATGTCAAGAGAATGTTAATTTGGTTACCACGGAAACGTATTGCAACACTGAAACATATGGCTGCAGCAGACAGTTGTTCCAGATGTGATGTCCAAAAGTTGAAGAAAAATCTAGGTAAATATTGCTTGTGTAAAGAATATTTTGAATGTCAGTCATTTCCAAACAGGCTATAATTTATTTAATTTGTAGTAGAATTTTGAAAAAAATTGTATATTTTATATATTTAGTGTAAACTATATGCTAGCTGTAATACTAGCCAAAGCATGCTAAGCAGTCTGTCATTTTTCTCCAAAAACTGTAGAAGGTGTAATTTCCATGACAGTCATTTCCATCACAAACTTAACTGGTGGAAATGACAGAAATCCATAATGTTATTACTTTTTACTTTTTTTAAAATTGTTTTTACTTTAGGCTTATTTAATCATGTTTTAAATTAATTGAATCTAGAAAATGTTCCAAGGTGTGCACAAGTTGAAAACCTAAGTAGTATTTTTGTTTTTAGAAGATGCCACATAAAACAGCACAGACGTCACAGACATATAGGAACAACATTTTAAAAATGATCCATCTGCAAATAGACAGGGAGAGATACTGAAAGAAAAAAGAGAAGGGAAAAGTGAAATCTATCTCTGAGCTTACAAAGCGAGAACAAAGAAGCAAGAGATAGAAATGCAACCAACGGAATAGAAGACAGACTTTAAAGAGAACAGTTGCAATGGAGACCTACCCATCAGGCAACACGCCACCTCAGTCACCAGATGACTTGCAGCCAAAACATGAGGCCAACATACCTGCCCCTGATGCATGCCCTGATACCCCTTCCTCATCGTCTGCAACAGGAATGAGAAGTTGAATACGTGCTGGAAGGAAAAAGGTTGGAAGAGGTCGCTCAAAAACATACAGAGATCTTTGTATGACAAATGTAAAACTTGATAAAGCTTTACGGAAATACAAGAATAGATATGATCAACTGATGAAAACAATTGATAGACAAGATTCCCCAAAGACAAAACAGCAAATGAAGGGAACTCCAAAGAACTCGAGAAGGATTTTAAGTGTTTCAAAATACCATCATTGCAGAGGTAAAGCAAAAGTATCAAAAAATGCATAGTGCCATGGACAAACAAGTGGCTTCAAAAATGCTCAGAGGCAACATCCTGAGAAAGTGTGGCCTGGTTAAAGAGCAAATGAAAATGTGACATAATTAGCACAGCCACTGAAGAGAAAATCACTAGATTCTATGATCGTGATGTCAACAGTAGAGCAACAACAGGGGAAAAGGGCACACTAATGAGGAACAAGAAGAAAAAGCAGAAGCTCTTCTTGAGTCACACAATTCAGAACCTTTATCAGAAGTTTAAGATGGAATATTCAGAGATTAAAATGTACAACTAAGAATTCTGCAAAATACGTCATTTTTGAGTTGTCAAGCCAACAGTGCCTCTGTAAAACCCACGCCAATCTCCAGTTCATGGTGGACAAACTACAGTATCACAAAGTGATCAGCTGCAGCAACCTTGAGAAAGTTATTGAGTCTTTGTGCTGTGAGGACCTGAAGAAAGAGTGCATGTACACAGAGTGCTCCCTTTGCCAAGCAAAAGAGCTTAAACATCTGACTTTGATGTTGGTGAGCAGACATGGTGGTTTGAGTGGAAAAACAAAGCTGAAGAGAGAGGGAAGGAAAAACAAAGAGGGAAACATGGAGAAGTTCACTGTACATTTGACAGTAAAATAAAAACTGTGTGGCACACTGTAGATTCTACTGGAGGACTTCTCCGAAGGATTGAAAGAGAAGTTGGGGAAACACGTGTAGAACATTCAACATCAATACTCCAAACTGAGAGAATTAAAAGAGAATCTGCGGAAAGAGATCATTGTACATATTGACTTTGCAGAGAACTACTTGTGTAAATACACCAGTGAAATCTAGGCAGTTCACTTTGGTGATTCTCACAAGCAGGTGACCCTCCACACCTGTGTTGGACATACCACAAATGATGTTTAATGGCGTGATGGAAAGTACATTTGTCTATGGCTGTCTGAGAATATATACATTCCTGAATAGTACGATCGCAGCCATTATCAGATATTATTTCTAGACAAATCAAAGACAATTATAATACTGGTAAAATGGTGTTTCAATATGTTTTCTTTTCTGAACGCTTGCAGGGCCAAAGTGCCCGAAATTGCAAAAATATCAGTAGCAACTGATAATGTAATTTTAGGGCAAGTCAGTTAAGAACAAATTATTATTTACAATGACGGCCAAACCCTAACCCGGACGACGCTGGGCCAATTGTGCGCCTCCCTATGGGACTCCCAATCACGGCCGGTTGTGGATTCGAACCAGGGTCTGTAGTGACGCCTTTAGCACTGAGATGCAGTGCTTTAGACCGCTGCTCCACTTTATGGAGCAGCTACTAATAAAATAATAACTTTTGCATTGATAATGTAATAAATGCTGATCATGTAATAAATTGCCAATACATTTGCTAAACGGATAACATAACGCTTTTGCACATGTAATAATGATTACATTGAGTTGATTATTACATTCTGAAATGGATAACTTTTTTCCTTGAATCGTGTAACTTTAACAAATGTAATATTCACTTTTTTTTCAGGCATATCAAGTGTCGTGCTTCAGTAATAGCTGACTACACACCAAACCACGTTCCTGAATCCTAGCTCTAAACCTGACTTTAGCAGTAAAACACACAACCCCAGTCAATCAGTGATTCAGTCAGTCTAAATTAGTGTTTTATTTACCTTTATTTTACTAGGCAAGTCAGTTAAGAACAAATTCTTATTTTCAATGATGGACTAGGAACGGTGGGTTAACTGTTCAGGGCAGAACGCTAGGGGTTACTAGTTCAAGGCTCTAACCACTAGGCTACCCTGCCGCCCCGTGTGTACCTGGGCATGCAATTTTTGTTGTTCATATAACCCCTGTAGGACGTCCCCTGAGCGTCATAAAATAGTCGCCTAAAGTGTTTTGGACATTGCGTCCTGGTCCCCTGGAGGTTTTGTCTAGTTCCCGGTTTGTTAGTGGTCACTCGACCATCTTGTCAATATAATGGACCATCTTTAACCATACCCCTCTCTGGCGGTCATAGGGGTGATTGTTATTGTGGATACGTCAGGCGTTGCGGGCGGGGCTACACCAGTCTGGTCCCATCTCCACTCTGTAAGGCAAATTGGTATAAGGAGGAGTGAAACTCCTGTTGAATATTTGTGTGATTAGAATTTGGCTAATCACATAACTGCAAGGTGGGTCTTAAAATATAGTTTATTTTCTCCAACTACACTGGATATTTGCAATAGTATCCCCACTCCAGGTCTGTTGGATGCAAATAGTTCCTCAAGTGTGACACTTCAAAGCGTCCGCATGTTTCCCATCCGAAACGGTTTATGATATAACGACTTTTTAGTTTGTCTTCGGCAATGTTTTTTTGGGGGGGGGCCGAAGGCCCAGCCGAAGTCTGGGCCCATTCCTTTGTGATTGGTCAACAGTAGGGATCCTTCAATTAAGTGTTTTTTTACCTTGAGAAATACTGCACCAAACATCGTAATGTAAATTGCGCGACTATGGGTCTCCTTGGCAAAAACGTCAATGTTAATGACCGATTTGAGTTCTTAGATTAATTTTGACTATTGAGGCATTGACTGTTGACTACAGAATCTCACGGTGGACAAATGGTACTATTGCAATTTTTTTTCTCGTTTTTCAAAACGGTCTTTTAACGAGCATACTCGTTTGGTTCGCTTAGCAGAGTTCGGTTAGGCGCCGGCCGAACCGAAGCCTTTAATAGGCATGTCATTAAAGAAAGTGGTTTTAGGGTGTTACATTATTGGTTTAAGTTATTACACCATTATAAAAAGACGCATCATGTAATAATTATTACATTATGCCCAAAAACATTTATGCATTCAGCATATTTACTACATGATCAGCATTTATTACTATAGCAGTTGCGACAGGGTCCTGAAAGGTAAACATGATCACAAAGACACACTTTGGTACCAAAAAACAGATTTTATTTGAGTATAGCCGATATGAAATGAGTTGGATCAGTATTCAGTACTGTGACATTTCAAATGAAAGGAGAGAAAAAAAAGAAGAGTTGCTTTGGTTAATAGCCTTCTACAATAATTCTGTGTAGACAAATGGCTAAATGATTTTGTAAATAAAAACAGAAAGGCTCTGGGTGTAAATGCCTGAACAAGATACAGGACCAATAAAATGATGTAACGCAACCATTACATGATAAGACTACAAGCCCACAAACCCAGTAGATGCAACTCAGATGCTGCTTTAAATAAGCCATTTCCTCCATAGCTTTAGAGAGTTACACAGACCAATATCAACACATTATCCAGTGGACTCACTGACAGAGCTCTGAAGAGATAGTCCAGGAATCACAGTCTATAAACAGTAGGCTACCTTGCTGGTCTCCCCAGTGTAAAATACATTGCATTGATATATTGGCACAAAAATAGGCATATTCCTCGAAAGTGTAACTTGGATAGAATCAAGGGGTTGTTGAGTTCACCATACAATGTTTACAGTTGCATACAGTATTGTTTGCATTTAAGCTCTGTGTACTTACATCAGGGCTTCACCTTGTGCAGTATTTAATTAATTAAAAAGCGGAATACAATGCACAGTAACTTTAAGGATATTAAACGTTTAAAAGTATCTCTGCTATGAAATGTCTTAGAGGATTTCTCTTAGCGAGTGGTTAAAAATATTAACTGACCAGCACTTTGTATACAATGTACACAATATTCTCACAGTAAAATGTAACCGTCTCCTGTATGCAGAATACATTCTAATGTTTATCATGGCATGATCTTTTATACTGCATGAGCCCTTTCTGAACAGAAGACAACTCCTAAACCAGTCCAGCTAAGGTTTAAGCTCTAAAAAGGACTGGGTAGGCATTGGCGGTGACAAAGTTACCCATCTGTTGTATTATGAGACTCCTATTTTTCCAAACATTAAAAGGGAGTCAAATATTATTTGTTGTAAATTAATCTCACATACATTTTATAGAAACATTCAAATACATAAAATCAAAAGTGGAACATGTCAGCATTAGTATGTTTGTCAAAGGCAACAAATGCTTGTTTGGGGGTTTTACTGATTGTGCGTCACAAGTACTAAAATAATGACTGACCCACAGCCTATTTCCAGTCAATGCTACAATGACAATTTTAACCATCTGTTCTCAGTTACTCAGACAGGAAGAGAAATATCAACAAGGCCTTTGCTTGAGCAGTTGAAAAAACAAATACAAATTATTTTAAAAAACACGACAGGTCAACTGCTCCCTCTAACATGACGCATTTCAAATGGTTTCAGAAGACACACTCAACCTGTGAGCAGCAACCTCAAACACTAGTCCATGTACGTATATTCCTTACAAAACTATTTGGGCTTGAAATCATACGATAGTCTGAGCATCAGAGAGAGCAGACAGGCCTAGACCTGATATGGATGTCCATAACACTTCAGGGGCTGATAGAAGAATGCTGGAACTACACGCGCACACACCACCAGTACAGAAAATGCACTCAAACAAACTCAATCTGATTCGCACACACACTACCTGAGCTACAGACACTTCCCCCATACACACACACAAATCTCCAGGCATAGACAATCTACACCTTAACTGAAGAGTTTCACAAAGCAGCCCTGACAGTAGGGCTTGTCATTTTGCTCCTTGAAGGTGCCCTTGTTGAGCTGCTTGAGGCAGAAGGCACAGACAAAGTGCTCAGGGTGGAACTTCTTGGCCATGGCCGTGATGCAGCGGCCCGTAATGGGTTTCTGGCAGCCAGAGCAGAGGGACCCACGGCGCTCGTGGTAGTGAACCTCACAGTAGGGCTGCCCATCATGCTCAAAGAAACTCCCGTTCACAAATGGGGTGAAGCACTCCTGCATACACAAACAGGGAGCAATGAGTAAGTACACAAGTCAGGATTAATAACAACATGAATGCCCTTATGTAAAGGGAATAAGGCAGAATACAGACCCTGCAAACAAAGCACTCTGGATGCCAAAGGGAGTTCAGTGCAGAGATGTAGTTCTCCAGAATGGCTCGGGCACAGCCACCACATTTAGGCGCAAACATGTCAAAGTAGTCCTTCCTACAGTACGCCTTCCCATCCTTCTCATGGAAGCCTTCAAGAGACACAGATCATGAGTTCTGCACCTCACTATAAAACTGGTCATTACAAGTGAGCTCCAAGAATGGGTCAAACTCACCCTCTGGGCCAAAGAATGATCCACACTGAGCACAGAAGAAGTGCTCAGGATGCCATGTCCTGTCCAACGCAGTCACAACTTTCTGTAAACATGAACATTGGAACAGTTACTCACTGCTAGCGGCTATTGCTACTCTATCTGTGCGCTGCCTTAGTTGTAATAGCTATTTTTGTAGTATATTGTGTTTACTTACATCCAGAATAGGTCCGTTGCAGTAGTGGCAGCGTGGAGAGAACAAGTTGTGGTAGTCCTTCTCGCAGTAGGGCGCTCCGTCTCGCTCAAAGAAGTTTCTGGAGCCGATCTCCTCCTGACAGTGGGTACACACAAAGTGCTCCGGGTGCCACGTGCGCCCCATGGCAGTCACCACCTGGACACACACAAAATCGACAGTTTATGTAAATGAACCATGCCAACAAAGCTCAGCAATTAAATGTAATGTAATGAGAGACCATGATCTTAGAAAAAGGTCACCAAAGCCTAATCTCAGGCCCACCCAAGCCCCTTACCTGTCCCACGATGGGTTTACAGCAGGCCCCACACACTCCCTTGGCCACGGTCTGCACACCCAGTTTATGGAGGTCAGACTGCAGGCTGCCGAGCATGTTGTCCAGCTTGTTGACCTGCGTTGGGGGGCCTCCAGGGCCACCTTTCCCCTGGGCCATGATCTGTTAAAAGATGGAGGGTGAGAGGATAGGATGGACACCAGAACACAGTGCATTGTTTCATAAAAATACATCTGTATAAATAATTAAACAGTGGGTTTAATGAAGGAAACTGAAGCCAGTGAGAAAGAGAGAAGGCGTTCTGTCATATCAGAAATAGAGAGAGAGCCATGCCTGCATTGGAGGTAAGATTGGGTCGTATTCGGTTTGACAGCCAACGGACACCAGGACTTTGGGGGGAGGTGGTGGTGCAGGCTGCACTGGTGGAGAGGGCACTGGCTTGGGGGCAGGGGGCTGCCATACTGGGACAGGTGGTTGTACAAGCGGAGGTGGGGAGGGATGGGTTCCTGGGGTGAAAGAGGGGGCAGGGGGAGGGTAGGAGGTAGAGGAGCAGGGGTCTGCTTCATAGGTGGGGGAGGGATGGGTTCCTGGGGTGGAAGAGGGGGGCAGGGGGGAGGGGTAGGAGGTAGAGGAGCAGGGGTCTGCTTCATAGGTGGGGGAGGGATGGGTTCCTGGGGTGGAGGAGGGGGGTAGGGGGGAAGGGTAGGAGGTAGAGGAGCAGGGGTCTGCTTCATAGGTGGGGGAGGGGTAGGAGGTAGAGGAGCAGGGATCCGCTTCATAGGTGGGGGTCTACTGGGTTCTTCTATAATAGGAGGGTGACGAGGTGCTGGGGGAGACTGGGGTGGGTAAATGACCCTCTGAGGCAGAGGGGACTCTGGGGGAATAATTATCTGAGGAGAAGAATAGACAGGGACAACCAGAAAGAAAGACAAAATGTAAGGTAAAGAACTGAAAGTTAAGTAAAATTTGAGTAAAAATTAATGAGAAATGTGCAAAAGTATATGGGATGGTGGTAGCCTGTTGAGATCGTATCCAGGCCAACCTTGTCCACCTCGTTCATGGCCCTGACGCCACGGAAACGCTGTGGCTTGGACATGACGATGATGCCCTCAGTGAGCCAATCGTCTGTTTGCTTACGCCGGCGGTCAGCCAATCGACCAATCCCCAGCTTCCCCTGCAGCTCCTCTATGAGGCGGTCCTGGGAGCTGCTCTTGTTGACAATGATGGGGCCCACCCGCCCCCTCCGGGGGTGACCCTCTCGGTACATAGGGTGCACGTTGGAGGTCTCCTTGGTGCGCCTAATCACTGATTTAAGCTAGAAGGAGAACGAGCATCAGGACTCCACTGTGATCCAGTTACAATACCGCAGGCCAGGTGAGTGGTTCAGATCAGAGGAAGCAGTCCATTCAGATGAAGCACCATCCCAGCTCACTCAAAGCCAAAAGCAGCCATCTCCTCAAGCGTGTTTAGCAGCAGTGGGTAAAGTCATCCAAAGGAATGTGGCAGTCACACTCATGCGGTCTCACATGCTCAGACCCCATCCAACCTCCCAGTCCCCATATGCTCCCTGACCACTTAGCAGAACATAGTTGTGCAAGATGGGGGCGTCATGCCACACTGGAGCAACAAGTGAGGTAGTCATAGGATGTGGTCACAAATGAAATTGTGGTTTAATTTTTTATTTTATTTTTAAACATGCCAACAAAGGACACAGCCAGGCAGTAAACAATTAGCCACTATGCAGTAGCAGCAAACATCCTGGTGTGCAGATTGTAATGACATTATCTCAACAACAAAAAATAACAGATGTTTCAGTATCAAAACAACCATCTTTCTGAGATGGCAGAAATGTGTTATGCTATTGTATGAATAACATTTAACGCTGACCAGGGTTGGGGAGTAGCTAGTTACATGTAATCGAATTACAAAAAAAAAAAAATCAGTTACGTTATCAGAAAAAATAATAATACTGTAATTAGATTACAGATACTTAAAAAAACAACAACTAGATAACGATTACATTTATAAAGGATGTTTGCAAAAAAAAAAAGACACCTTTCTGTTTTCAAGTCGGGATTGAAAAAAAGTGCTAGTTTAAGTATCAGATTACGTTACGGATTACAATTTTGGATAGGTAAGTAGTAACTAATAGACTACATTTAGAAAGTAACCTACCCAACCCTGACTCTGTTGTTTCTGTGTGTGTTTGTGCAGAGCCAAACAGTGTGGCGGTGAGGGCAGTCCCATACATGTCCAGATGCTGAGACCCTGTCCACGGTGGCATGCTGCAGCAGAGGCAGGTCCAGGGAAGCATCAGGAGTCCCAGGGCAGGAGGAGCCATCCAGGGACTCATCCATCCAGCTGGCCTCAGTCGTCAGGGTCATGCTCCCATCTGTACAAGGTCTCTCTGTATTAGGAGTCATACTACCATCCAGTCCATCTTGGAGACACGTGTTCAGCTCCACATCGGCCCAGTCCATGAGCTCCCTATACCCATCAACATGTCCACTCATTACTGACCCATCCCGGGTAAATGTCCCTTCATGGGTACTTGCCTTGTCGCCGGTTCTTGCCCCGTCCCGGGTACTTCTGGTTGTGTCCGGCTGCACCTCCCTTCTGTCTAAGGGCATGATGCACTTCTCATGCACCACCTCCCGCTTCAGCCGAGGTGCCTCCATAGGGACTCTATCGTTCTCAGTCTTGGCTAAACTCATGGCCAGCAGCTTATCCAGGGCTTCATCCAGAGAGGGCTCAGCTGCAGGGACTGGCTCCAGCACTCTCCTTGAGATCATGGGGCTAGTGAGATCTGGGGGAGAGGGAGCCTTGGGATACGTGACCAGAGATGGCGAGAGGGCTTTCGAAGCAGTGAGAGGAGTAGGGGACTTGGTGACAGAAGCCGAGAGAGGTGAAGGGGACTTGGAGTAAGAGAAAGGAACGGGACTAAGGCTCTTAGTAGTAGTTGGAGTAGATAAACTTAGATCCATGTCAGTTAGGGGACTGGGGCTTTTGGTAACAGAGGGAGGAGTTATGCCACGTTCTAGAGAGGGACTAGGGGATTTTAAGGGGTTCTGGGCCAGCGTGGTGCTGGCTGAGGTGAGTGATGGTTTAGCAGCATTGGGAGGACTGGGGTCTGGACTAGGTGAAGGTTTGGAGTGGTTGAGGACTACCAAGGACTTCTGATGAGAGGACAGCATGGTGGCAGAGACGTCGATGAAGGCTTCTGGGTCACTCTCTGCAAAGGACAGAGGGCTCTGGAAGGTTACAGTTGCTGGGGGAGGGCTTGATAATGAGGGATGTGGAGAGGACACTGCCACCCCACCTTCCTCCTCTATGTGCAGCTCCCAGTCAGGCAGTGAGAAGAGAGGGGAGTCACAAGCAGGTTGAGAGGGGAGGAGGGGGGAAGGGGCAGCTGCAACAGTGGAGGAGGGGGTACGTGGATGAGGATGGACCTCCAGAGTGCTGCTGGGGGAGATTTCTGCTTGATCCAGCTGGGGATCAAAAATTTCATAGACCCCAAAGAGCCAAGAACAGGACAGGACAGGCGGGAGAGAGGAAAAGGACACCACAAGAACAGGAATATAAGGAGAAATAATCAGATCAGAAAATATAGAATTTAAGGAATCTAATAAAGGAATTCTTTCATAAAAAGGACAAGCATTAGTCCTGTCCACACACACACTGCTGTGCACCTTGAAGTCGGACAGGGAGGCCATGAGCTCGTCAAGCTCGCGTGTAGCACAGGATGCTGAGATTCTGGCCTGCTGCTGAGAGGGAGAGTCCAACTCACTGTGAAGGACAGAGGGGCTGGGCATGCAGAATACACAAACAAAGCACATGATCAAACATAATCCAACCTGGACCCCCTGAAACAAGTCATTATTCATTCAATCATAGCATGTGATCAGATAGAGCACCACAATCCAGGCTACAGTAGATTATTACCACCATCTCATTGCTAGCTAGCACGTATCCTATAATTCAAAGTGATGACAGACTCATCCTTGTCCATCTGTGACTCTTGAGTAGGAGTAACTGCCAATATCCTGACCTGGGATTGGGTACAGAACCCTCCAGCTCATCCAGCAGACTCTCCACTGTGGGCCGGCCATCCTCCACCACCCTGGTCCCATTCTGTTTGGGCTTCTCCTGAACGGGAGGGCTCATCATGATGTCAGGGGGCCCCCCGTTCTGCTGCACATAGTTGGTAATGCTGCAGGATGGTAGGGGTGGGGCGGTTTCCTCTGTGGGTAGAGAGGACATCGTTCATCATCACAGTAGTATGCAGTAAACATATACTGCAAGAACAAAACCACCTATTGCACAGTTGATGGCAGAGGTAAGTACCACTTTGGTAATTAAAAACACCAAAACCTAGTGAATATTTATGTAGGATGTGGTTCGCTCTCGGTCTACCTGTGGTGGGGAAAGAGGGAGAGTTCTGCTGGACAGCATTGAGCTCCAGGAGCAGCCGGTCTAGCTCTGACAGGTTACTGCCTAGCGCGGAGCTCATGGCAGCTGCAGATGGGTCAGCAGACTTCTGTTTGTTGGGGAAACTGACAGAGGCAGAGAGACAATGGGTGTCAATTGTGTGTAAAGTGTAAAACAAACAGAGTGACAGACAGTCTAGTAGTCTCCCAGTGGGGGTCCCTTCCTAGGGATCTGTTCCGATTGCCCTTCTGCCTACCTGTAGACGTGGTCCTCTTCAATGTGGGACAGGGGTGGGCTGCTACTGTCCCTGGACCATGAGCTCTTCGGAGCTGAACCCAAGGACTGCGGAGAAGAGAACATTCACTCAGTTCAGTCTTGAAAATCCATTTACTGAATGATATGCATGACTCAGTCTGATGTGTGACTGACCTGTTGGGAAGAGTGGAGGGAGTCAATCACAGAGCCATTCAGAGCCTCAGCAGAGGGAGGGGGCGGCACCGGGGGAGGGACTGACACATCCTGGTAGGAGTTTCCCCCAGTGGGGAAAGAGTAGGGAGTTTCCTCAGACAGGAACACAGGACGCTTGGAAATGTGGGATGTCGTGGATTCCAGGTCCGCCAACAAAGCGTCTGAGGTGGTAAGAAATGCTTCCATGATTAGACACAGTTTAGAGCTCTGACACTCAAACATTTGACAGAAATACAAACCCCAATGCTGCCACAGTATCGTGACATCACGCGGGGAGGGCAGACGTTTGTTCGTCACTGGGACACTGTTCTTTCCCCTCTTTCTGGAGCAATCATTCACAGAAGATCAAGACGCAACAACATTTCCTTTGCTTAGTATGAATGTCAATAGTTTGCAGATTTAGTTATGTTACCTCCATTAGAATGTGAAAAAAAATGTAAAACACGTAACATGTAGGGCTGGGAATTGCCAGGGACCTCACAATACAATATGGATTGCGATTCGATACAGTGATTTTATTGCAATTTGATGTTCCAAACATATTGCATACTATACTGAGTGTACAAAACATTAACACCAGCTCTTTCCACAACACAGTGACCAGGTGAAAGCTATGATCCCCAATTGATGTCACTTGTTAAATCTACTTCAAAAATCAGTGTAGATGAAGGGGTGCAGGCAAGTTAAAGAAGGATTTTTAAGCCTTGAGACATGGATTGTGTATGTGTGCCATTCAGAGGGTGAATAGGAAAGACAAAAAGGTTTAAGTGATTTTGAACGGGTTATGGTAGTAGGTGCCAGGCGCACCGGTTTGTGTCAAGAACTGCAGCACTGCTGGCTTTTTCACTCTCAACAGTTTCCCATGTATATTAAGAATGGTCCACCACCCAAAGGACATCCAGCCAACTTGATAACTGTGGGAAGCATTGGAGTCAACATGGACCAGCATCCCTGAGGAACGCTTGAGACCTTGAGTCCATTCCATCGATGAATTGAGGCTGTTCTCAGGGCAAAAGGGGGTGCAACGTAATATTAGGAAGTGGTTTCCAATGTTTTGTACATTGCTCAGTGTACATGTCTGCTGCAGAAAGACAAGACATTTACATCTCATCCAGAGCGACTTCCAGTTAGTGCATTCATCCTAAGATGGCTACCACATATGACAGGCATAGCCATCAGCAGAGTCAGAGCTAGAAGTCACAGTGGGGAGGAGGATTATTTAAGATACGGTTAGAAGAGGTAGGGGTTCAGATGTTTTTGGAAGATGGGCAGGGACTCCGCTGTCCTAGCTTCAGGGGGAAGCTGGTTCCACCATTGGGGTGCCAGGACAGAGAAGAGCTTGGACTGGGCTGAGCGTGAGCTGCCCTCCCGTAGGGGTGGGACACCAAGAAACCTGAGGTGTTCTCGGGTCAGGGTGTAGGGTTTGAGCATAGCCTGAAGGTAGGGAGGGGCAGTTCCTCTTGCTGTTCTGTAGTTAAGCACCATGGTCTTGTAGTGGATGTGAGCTTCGACTGGAAGCCAGTGCAGTGTGCGGAGGAACGGGGTGACATGGGAAAACTTGAAGGTTGAAAACCAGGCGGGCTGCAGCGTTCTGGATAAGTTGCAGGGGTTTTGACAAGAGGGCCATGAGAAAATGAGTTTCAGTCATGAAAGTAAAAGTACTGAAAACAAATTTGCTTCCCACCAAAAATACTCGAGTTTTGGTGCAGGTACAGCGCAAAAATAACATTGCGATATGTAACTGTCTTGATCCCCCCCCCCCCACTAGTAATGGGTGTAGAGACCTACACATTCTTCACCCAGCTTATTGGGCTCTCAGGCTGGAGTCTACCAAGTGGAGGGTGTCTACACTGTCAATACCTAAGTGTATGAGTCAGTCCCTCATTCCAACCCGTCACTCAGCCTCCTCACTCCAAAAAAAGGCCTGCTCCCCAGGGCCCCTACATAGTAGTCCTGTCCTAGCACCAGAAGCTAAGGTTAGATCATCAGCATAGCGCCACAGACACACAAATCCCCAGCGTCATTTCTAAACCCACCATGTCTGGTTAACATTCTCTCCCCCGTCCATCAATCTTTCTATTGGGCCCTAAAAATATATTGCTCCTGTCAATAAGTATCTGGCTATCTGTCTTGGCTTGTCCGTTGTTCCATTGGTCTTCAACAACAAAAAAATGTTGCTCTTTTCAAGATTTGTGTGAGCATGCGACAGACAGTATATCTCCTCCAGGGTTAGCAAGTGTACAGTACAGCATTAGTGTCCCATAGAACACCAGAACAAAATAGACCCTGACATCACCCACTCCATCCATCCATACTCAGTCAGTTAAGAATAGCCTGTTAAAATGTTGCACATACTGGGATGATGGCACAGGGAATCCTCAGACTATTTTAAGTAAATAAGCGTAAACCCTAGAGAACATTAAATTGGTTCATCTGATAAATGGAAAGTCTAAGATCCCAACTTCATTAGGTGAACCACAACAGTCAAATTCATTTTGGTTCAAGTGGGCATCATACATACTGCACCTAAGACCAGTCAAAAAGTCCATCTTGGGTCACACACACAAAACATTCTTTGTAAGTCAAACAAAGCAAAAACACATGTGCAAGAAACTAAGATGACATTTACAGTTATAGCGAGTTATAGTTATGCCACCTGACGACCCAGTACCCAAGAGTATGTGAGTGTGTAAGTAAAACAGAGGGACTGAGACAGACAGAGAGGACAACGACTAGCTAATGTCCCATCTGCTGAGGGTGTGGTTTGATGGCGGGGGCAAATCAGAAACAGACACTGGATATCATTACAATTCCTTACTCTAAGCCTCTCCCTCCAACTCACCCCGGGGCTTCCTTTTTCTCTCTCATTTATTTTTTAAAGGAACTAGGTCTACGTCTGTTAACCGACTGAAGTTTTTAGCTCGTAAAAAGAGTCACTGGTGAAAAAAAAAGCCCTCTCTATAGAACCGTCACTTTATTTGAACCTATTCTCTACCACAACTTCCTTCCACAGTACTTCCCCCACTGTTCACTCAGACCAGAGATCCCAACCAGTAGCTAGATGTTAAACCACATGGGAGCAAGACCTATTTAAAGCTGTACTCTCAGCAAGTAAGTCAGTGCAAAGGTGCTGAACTATAACTACCAGCTCGAAATGAGCTGCACCTGGTGCCGACAAAGGTCTTAAAGTTTACTGCATCACTCTTACAATAAAGCCTAATGAAAATCACTATCCTCTCTCCAAATGGTCATTCTTTTGTGAATATCTTACATGGTGTGGTTTCCCCTTTAATAATAAATAAACAGTAAATCACACATGGCTAGCTAGGTATGATATACAGTACAGAGAACAATGTCAACCTTACTCATGGCAGTGCAGGCAAGCCTTACCAACCCTCCACTTTGAGAGGAATGGACACACGGGGGGTCATTTGCTTCTTAATGCAGCTAAGTAATGTGAGCCAAGTAACACATTAATCTTTGAGATGGGTAAAGTCCAATCTTTTCAGAGGAAATCCTGACTACTTCTGAGAAAAATTAAATTATAAGACTGCTCACTTTATGGGAAACGCATTCATTCTGCCATTTGGTGATTCTAAGCAGGCCATTAGCAATAGAGATTAAGTCACCTGACTTTGTTTATTGCAGCTTCAATGACTTAAATAGATTAGCAATACATTCCGGTCGTGATTCTTTCAACAAAAGGGTCTCATATAAAGTCATGATGTTCATACATAAGCCAACAGTCTAGTGTTGTGTGCATACTGTATGGGCATTCTTTGGGTGGTGGGTGTACGTGTATATTCTTGCCGCAGTCTGTAGCCCCCCTCCTCCTGCCCGTACCAAAACCCTGCAGTCTTTATCTGATGGGCGGGAAGGTGCATTCCACACATTCCACTGTCTGCCTCAGGAGAGAAAGCAGCCAGGGAAACAGAGGAAGGAGGCAGAGGAGATGGGGAGGCATGCGATGGAGGGCAAGAACAAAAAGAGAGGGATGATTTGTACTTGGGTTGCAAAGTTCCGGGAACTTTGAATTAATTCCCTGGTTTGATTTCTTGCTTGTTCCCTCCTGACTCCGGGAAACCTCCAAACAGGATTTCCCACCGTCAGAGAATTTATTGAAAGTTCACAGAATTTTTCAACCCTAATTTGTACTATAAAACGTAATATGTATGCTACATGAAAGTAGAAAATATGAAAACAAAATACACTGAAAAAAAAATGTAAAAGCAAAGTGTTGGTCCCATGTTTCATGAGCAGAAAAATAAAATCCCAGAAATGTACCATATGCACAAAAAGCTTCTCTCTCTCTCTCAAATGTTCTCCATACATTCGTTTACATCCATGTTAGTGAGCATTTTTACTTCACCAAGATAATCCATACACCTGCCAGGTTTGGCATAACAAGCGGATTAAACAGCATGATAATTACAAAGGTGCACCTTGTGCTGGGGACAATAAAAGGCCACTCTAAAATGTGCAGTTGTGTCACACAACACAATGCCACGTTTTGAGGGAGTGTGCAATTGGCATGCCGACTGCAGGAAGGTCCACCAGAGCTGTTGCCAGAGAATTGAATCTTAATTTCTCTACTATAAAGCTGCCTCCAATGTAGTTTTAGAGAATTTGGCAGTACGTCCAACCAGCCTAACAACTGCAGACCACGTGTAACCACGCCATGCCAGGACCTCCACATCCGGCTGATAAAACTGTGGGTTTGCACAACCGAAGAATTTCTGCACAAACTGTCAAACCATATAAGGGAAGCTCATCTGCGTGCTTGTTGACCTCACCAGGGTCTTGACCTGACTGCAGTTTGGCCGACTTTAGTGGTCTATTCACGGCTGAATCCCGGTTTCAACTGTACCGGGCAGATGGCAGACAGCGTGTATGGCTTCGTGTGGGCAAGCAGTTTGCTGATGTCAACGTGGTGAACAGAGTGCCTCTTTGTGACGGTGGGTTATGGTATGAGCAGACATAAACCACCCAACAACGAACACAAATGCATTTTAATTTATGGAAATTTGAATGCACAAAGATACCGTAACGAGATCCTGAGGCCCATTGTTGTGCCATTCATTTTCCACCATCACCTCATGTTTCAGCATGATAACGCACGGCCCCATGTCGCAAGGATCTGTACACAATTCCTGGAAGCTGAAAATGTCCCAGTTTTTCCATGGCCTGCATACTCACCAGACATGTCACCCATTGAGCATTTTGGGATGCTCTGGATCAACATGTATGACAGTATGTTCCAGTTCCCGCCAATATCCAGTAACGTCACACAGCCATTGAAGGAGTGGGACAACATTCCACAATCAACTCTATGCAAAGGAGATGTGTCGCGCTGCATGAGGCAAACGGTGGTCACACCAGATACTGACTGGTTCTGTGACAAACAGAAGCATATCTGTATCCCCAGTTATGTGAAATCCATAGCTTAGGGCCTAATTTATTTAAAATTGACAGATTTTCTTAGATGAACTGTAACTCAGTAAAATATTTGAAATTGTTGCATTTATATTTTTGTTAAGTGTATAATGTTTTGTAATACAGGATATGATTGACCAGACAGAAACCATCATTCAATCAGTTGTACAACCAGATAAGAGAGGAAAAAATAAATGTAGAAACAGTTTAAAAACAATGAAAGTACTATGCTATAATTAGATAATAACAATAGGGCCAGATCGAGAGATGTCAATGTTTTTATTACCCATGGCAGGCCCAGTGAGCCATGCTTCCCAGGCGGGCAGGTAGCCCGGGCTGGCCAGTTCATCTTTCCTACTAACACATTGGACACAGTGATGGCCCACCAGGGTCCACAGCTCACATGTTTATAGCTGGGGGGCAGAGAGCAGAGCATGTAGGAAGAAACACTATCCCATCGGGCCTACCAAACATGATATTTATACCAATCAGGAGAGACTGGGGCCAGAGAGGGGTGGAGGGAGATATACCGGGTATACACCACAGAGAGAGTAGGGAGAACAGTGAGCTTAAAGACATACTGAAAGGAGCAGGGACAGAGTGACAGAGAGTGGTGTGGTGTTTCAGAGAAAGTATCTTGAAGCAAGATCGGGTCAATGGCTTCAAAATAAACATCACTAAAAATACCCGCCCAAGAAGCCCCATATCCGAAAGATGACACTCCCTGAAGAGAGCGCTGGACTAAAATAAAAGCGCTTCCCCACATTTCAGTAAATGAGAGGACAGGGAAGTCTAAAGACCATTCTGACACAGACAGTCACACTTTGAGGACAAACTCACACCAACAGATGTGAGAAAGCGAGCAGCTACTGTGAATTCAGAGTGTGTCTGTTGAGGGAGGGGGTGTGAAAACATCAAGAATTGACTGTTTGGTTTCTCTTCTCAATGTTCAGCACTGAATCACACCAACCAACCTCCAAAAAACAGCCAGCCAACTTCCATGTACTGTGGCCCTGTGGTGACCCCCACAGAGCAGAGTGCCACAGCCACACTGTGCTCTTTGAACAACATGCCCTGGGGTGTCCCAGCCTGAGTAATGTGGGAAGAATCCAGCGCAAACTGATTCCTGCTCCATTATTCTGACCCATCAAGAATATAAATCAGCACTGTTCTCAGAGCCAAGAAACAAGGCCAGAGTGAGAGGGGGAAGAGAGTGACAGAGAGGGAAACAGTTTAGGAAATAAAGGCGAGAGAGAGAGGACAACAACTGACTTTTATTGGTCAAAAACACATCCTTAACAGCGGTGGCAGAGCCTATATATCTTACTGTGTTTCCTGAACACTGAATGCTGATTCTGCACATTGTTTTCTTCTCCGTTTCCTCGGGATGTGAGGCAGGGTTCGTTGCCTAAGAGATGAGGTCAGCCATGCAGCTCCCCTCCCCAGACTCAGAACAGGATGGGTGTGGACAAAGCACTGAGAGCACAAGGACTGGACTAATTTACAGAGAGGACCGTCCCATTAGTTCAGAAAGCAGGCCCACTCAAACACACTGTAGTGGTATGCATACAGTCAGTAACACTACAGGTCCCTAGGGGTGATGACTAGCCTGGTAACACTTCCTCACTGCTGACACACTGAAACACATTAACTCATTAAGGATCAACTGCCAAAGCTGTAAGGACGGCTATGTGTCTAATTTAAAGTGTGGCTGGCAAACATCGTAAACATTTAGGATCACCCCATTGAACATGCACCAAGTCCTCTCTTGAACAAGGGAATATTGTCATTTTTCTATAAGGTAATCAACCAATGCAGTCCACATCTCCTCAAAGAGGATCACTGTTCAACAGATTGCAACATTGCCTTTCCTATAGTGTTGTCTTCTTGACCAGCTGCCAACCTATACACCACCTACACACTGCGCTCTATCCTTATGACCAGTCATAACATAAACGAAGGCTGCTTCAGAACACTGGGTCAGTCAGCCAATCTGTGTGTTCCCCCAGCACTGAGTCTGAATTTCACAGGCTCCGGAGGAATTCACAGAGGAGAGCGGTGACTTCACACAAACACACCAGTAAGATAGGCCATCTGACACTGATTGGCACAGTGTGGGTAAAGAGTCATCAGGGTGAAGGCTCAGCTGCACTGCAGCCACATCAGTAATGGTTCTGGGCCTGGCCACCACCTGATCCGAGCAGCGTGAGATGGGTCGGAGTATCTGGAACGTTCACAGGTCTCATCTAACCTAGGGCTACTCACACGGCACTACAGACCACCCCTTGAAATGGGGGCATATCTAGTACACTGCGCTAAGTAGAGAGGAGAGAATGGAATGATTGGGTTATGCAGCAGTAGGTCATCTATGCAGAAAGCAGGGTTTTACTAGAAGGACGTAGTAGGACTGTTTGTGAAGAACCCTATTTATTTACAGGGCCAGTGGAACTGAGTGGTGGGAGGAGGTGAGCAGTGACCCAGTGAGTAGTTGGCCTTCAACCCTGACAAACAATGATGTTAGACATTCCACAGCAGCCTCTCCCCCTCCCTCAGGCCTGGCTTCCTGACTTAAGTGAGACGAAAGGCTCCCTCTCAGTTAACAATCAGTCCTTTCACTGGCCCAGAGCAGCTAATGAGCCCTGGAGGTATTCTCAGATCAGGCCAAGCTCAAAATATGGCTCCTCATCCCTCTACTTAAACAAGCCAAAAACAAATATCGCTGAAACTCAACATAGGCTAATTCAAATAGATACTGGACAACTTTTTTTTAATGAAGATTACTTTACTGGCCATTTCCTTAGAGAGAATGAAAATGTGTATTACTTGATCATTTCAATCAACTGAGACGCTGATTCACACCCTGAGGAATTGAAAGCACAGGAGAGAGAGTCATGCTTTGGTTGCTGGCCTGCCTCTAGCCTCTTGGCTACATGCCACCACCCTTCTGTGCATGAAGACGAAAGAAATTGCATTCATTCAATAACACACTTTCTAATCTGGGAACGTTGGACTCCTATGACCATTCGGCTACACAAGCCTCTTGATAACGTCAATATGCCTTGTCCATTGCTGTTTTGGTTAGTAATTATTGCCTTATTTCACTGTAGAGCCTCTAGCCCTGCTCAATACGCATTAGTTAACACTTTACTCCCACTTCCCACACATGCGGAGACATCACCTGGTTTAAATTATATTTCTAGAGACAATATCTCTTTCATCGTCACTCTATGCACAGGTTTACCCCCACTGTATTAACATCCTACCATACCGTTGTCTGTACATTATGCCTTGAATCTATTCTACCGTACCCAGAAATCTGCTCCTTTTACTCTCTGTTCTGAACGTACTAGACGACCAGTTCTTATAGCCTTTAGCCGTACCCTTATCCTACTCCTCCTCTGCTCCTCTGGTGATGTAGAGGTTAATCCAGGCCCTGCAGTGCCTAGCTCCACTCCCACTCCCCAGGCGCTATCATTTGTTGACTTCTGTAACCGTAAAAGCCTTGGTTTAATGCATGTTAACATTAGAAGCCTCCTCCCTAAGTTGGTTTTATTCACTGCCCTAGCACACTCTGCCAACCTGGATGTCCTAGCCGTGTCTGAATCCTGGCTTAGGAAGACCACCAAAAACCCTGAAACTTCCATCCCTAACTACAACATTTTCCGACAAGATAGAACTGCCAAAGGGGGCGGCGTTGCAATCTACTGCAGAGATAGCCTGCAGAGTTCTGTCTTACTATCCAGGTCTGTACCCAAACAATTCAAGCTTCTACTCTTAAAAATCCACCTTTCCAGAAACAAGTCCCTTACTGTTGCCGCTTGCTATAGAGTACCCTCTGCCCCCATCTGTGCCCCTGACACCATATGTGAACTGATCGCCCCCCCATCCATCTTCAGAGCTCGTGCTGCTAGGTGACCTAAACTGGGACATGCTTAACACCCCGGCAATCCTACAATCTAAGATTGATGCCCTCAATCTCACACAAATGATCAATGAACCCACCAGGTACAACCCCAAAATCAGTAAACACAGGTACCCTCATAGATATCATCCTAACCAACATGCCCTCTAAATACACCTCTGCCGTTTTCAACCAAGATCTCAGCGATCACTGCCTGCATCTGTAATGGGTCTGCGGTCAAACGACCACCCCTCATTACTGTCAAAAGCTCCCTAACACTTCAGCGAGCAGGCCTTTCTAATCGACCTGGCCCGGGTATCCTGGAAGGATATTGACCTCATCCTGTCAGTAGAGGATGCCTGATCATTCTGCCTTCCTCACCATCTTAAATAAGCATGTCCCATTAAAAAATGTAGAAACAGGAACAGATATAGCCCTTGGTTCACTCCAGACTTGACTGCCCTTGACCAGCACAAAAACATCCTGTGGCGTTCTGCATTAGCATCGAATAGCCCCCGCGATATGCAACTTTTCAGGGAAGTCAGGAACCAATATACACAGGCAGTTAGGAAAGCGAAGGCTAGCTTTTTCAAGTAGAAATTTGCATCCTGTAGCACAAACTCAAAAAGGTTCTGGGACACTGTAAAGTCCATGGAGAATAAGAGCACCTCCTCCCAGCTGCCCACTGCACTGAGGCTAGGAAATACTGTCACCACCGACAAATCCACTACAATGGAGAACTTCAATAAGCATTTTTCTACGGCTGGCCATGCCTTCCACCTGGCTACCCTTACCCCAGTCAACAGCCCTGCACTACCCACAGCATCTCGCCCAAGCCTCCCCCATTTCTCCTTCACCCAAATCCAGATAGCTGATGTTCTGAAAGAGCTGCAAAATCTGGACCCCTACAAATCAGCCGGGCTAGACAATCTGGACCCTCTCTTTCTAAAATGATCTGCCGATTATTGCTCAGCCACACTCAAGGTCCTAAACGATATCATAACCGCTATCGATAAGAGACATTACTGTGCAGCCGTATTCATTGACCTGGCCAAGGCTTTCGACTCTGTCAATCACCACATTCTTATTGGCAGACACAACAGCCTTGGTTTCTCAAATGATTGCCTCGCCTGGTTCACCAACTACTTCTCAGACAGCAGTCTCTACGGGGGTGCCACAGGGTTAAATTCTCAGGCCTACTATTTTCTCTGTATACATCAATGATGTCGCTCTTGCTGCTGGTGATTCTCTGATCCACCTCTATGCAGACGACACCATTCAGTATACTTCTGGCCCTTCCTTGGACACTGTGTTAACTAACCTCCAGACGAGCTTCAATGCCATACAACTCTCCTTCCGTGGCCTCCAACTTCTCTTAAATGCAAGTAAAACTAAATGCATGCTCTTCAACCAATCACTGCCCGCAACTGCCCGCCCGTCCAGCATCACTACTCTGGACGGTTCTGACTTATATTATGTGAACAACTACAAATACCTAGGTGTCTGGCTAGACTGTAAACTCTCCTTCCAGACTCACATTAAGCATCTCCAATCCAAAATTAAATCTAGAATCGGCTTCCTATTTCGCAACAAAGCATCCTTCACTCATGCTGCCAAACATACCCTCGTAATACTGACCATCCTACCGATCCTCGACTTCGGTGATGTCATTTAGAAAAGAGCCTCCAATACGCTACTCAACAAATTGGATGCAGTCTATCACAGTGCCATCCGCTTCGTCACAAAATCCCCATATACTACCCACCACTGCGACCTGTATGCTCTCAATGGCTGGCCCTCGCTTCATACTCGTCGCCAAACCCACTAGCTCCAGGTCATCTATAAGTCTTTGCTAGGTAAAGCCCCGCCTTATCTCAGCTCACTGGTCACCATGGCAGCACCCACCCATAGCACACGCTCCAGCCGGTATATCTCACTGGTCACCCCCAAAGCCAATTCGTACTTTGGCCGCCTTTCCTTCCAGTTCTCTACTGCCAATGACTGGAACAAACTACAAAAATCACTGAAGCTGGAGACTCATATCTCCCTCACTAGCTTTAAGCACCAGCTGTCAGTGCAGCTCACAGATCTCTGTACCTGCACATAGCTCATCTGTAAACAGCCCATCCTACCTCATCCCCATACTATATTTATTCATTCATCTTGCTCCTTTGCACCCCAGTAACTTGCACATTTATCTTCTGCACATCTACCATCCCAGTGTTTAATTGCTATATTGTAATTACCTCGCCACCATGGCCTATTTATTGCCCAACCTCATTTGCACTCACTGTAAATAGAGTTATAATTTTTTTCTACTGTATTATTGGCAGTATGTCTGTGTATTCCATGTGTAACTCGTTGTTGTTGTATGTATCAAACTGCTTTGCTTTATCTTGGCCAGGTCACAGTTGTAAATGAGAACTTGTTCTCAACTAGCCTACCTGGTTCAATAAAGGTAAAATAAAAAGCTAAATAAAAAAGGTTTAGTTAATTGGCCTCCTGATGAAATCTGTAAAAAAAATTGGAACTTTTTGGAAGTTCTAAGTGTAGGGTCAGAGGCCAAGTGTCAGTGAACTATAACAGTTGACTGGTCAGCAATCTTATCACAGAAAATAGACTGAAGGGTAAATGGTGGCATTGGGGGGTGGCTTATCAGCCAGCATGATCAACCAGACACTTGGTGCCTAAAATGCACTGATGCATGTAACCATGGAATATGATTTGTGTGCAAGTATGAACGGTGCAGGTTGGTGTATAGCAGGTTCCGCTATTTGAGGTATGCCGGTTCCAAGTGTTTCTTTGTGTAAATATCTCTGGTGCATATCTGTGTGAAACAGTGCTATTTTCTTTTGAAGACCCATATTGCTCCAGGTCTGTAGGCAGCTACTCTGTCTGAGTATGTACTCTAAACATTAGGCTTTGGACAGGTGTCAAAAGGGTCACGAGACCCATAAATAAAATAAATGTTAGGCCTACTACTTCCACCACAGAAGGACTATCACTACAAATAAGAGGTCAGCGAGTCAGGATCCCTGGGACATCATTCCCAAAACCAAGGTCCCCTGATAGCATGGGCCATCTAAGTAGGCACCAAACCATTATATAATAACTATTTCGTTTCACCTCTGGAAAAGGTAGCAAGTCTGCTAATTTCAGAATTTGGCAGAGCTTCCATCCTGCCTGTTAAGAAGGCACAACCAATACGTACACCTCATTGCCTCTAACAAGTCAGACTTTTTCACTTTCCATATTTGACACAAGAAAACGACAATGGGCGTAACGATACAAATTTAAAAGGGATAGACATACACTATTTATCATGTCATTTCACATGCGTTTCTTATATGGAGCTGGTGTCGCCATTTAGAACGTTTGGATAACATGGCATGACTAACACTGAACCTAAAGACTATAGTGTACCGTGTTACTTTGGACAACTTCAAAGCACCCATATGAACTGTAATGAGATTTAAGTTTTAGTAAAAAAAAAAAAAAAAAAAAAAAAAAAAAAAAAACTGATAACTTTGCGGCCTATGAGAGTAAAGCCAATTAATATGGGTGGTGCTGGAACCTCGTTTCTATATAAAACAAACGATGTTGATACATCATCGGACAGACTTACGCCAAAGTGTTCTCTAAAATAAAGTAAATACTTTATGCAAGAGTTGACCATTGTCATTGGTCCATTCAAATAAGGGGAAACCTGACATCAAAAGTGGATAAACAGGGTTAATTTCGAAGCTATTGAATGTAGTTTAGCCTACACTTTCCTGCCTGTTGGGATCAGATATTAAAACAAATCTCTGGCCGTCGACTATCCCAAGATCTTGGAAGAAATCCCCGCTTCCTTGAAATACATGACTTTTTCTCCACCCATACCTTCCGCTATGCTGAATAGAAAACGGCTGAGATTAGAAAATGACACCGTATGAAATTTACCTAAATCGTCCATACTTCCAGCGTTGGCTTCACCAGTGAAAAGTTCCTGTAAAGGTTTAACAATTTTTCGGCGTCCGTGGTTTCCTTTCAAAATCTCAATAGTTTACTCTGCTGAAGTTGGTTGTGAAGTACCGTACAGGACCGAGCTGCGATGTGCATGTGTACTTCACCGCGACGCGCATTTATATAGCCTACGCAATAGGCAACATGAAAGTAACCTAATTTAGCAGGCGTAAAAGAACCCGGTCCGTGTAAAGAACGTTGATAAAGGGCGGCCTCTAGCGAATGATAACAAAATAGCCTACTCTATCAGACAGGCTGCCACAAAGAAACATTGTTACATGAAAACATTGTAACCGCGACTGACGAAGAAACACTGTTACACAAGTCAATACATAATGTACAGCAGCTACTCCTACCTATATTGTTATAATTTTTTTTCTTCAGGTAGGGTTTTTCCCCTCCAATTTGTGAAAAAAGTAATCCTAACACAAGAACGTGTAAGAAGACTCGAAGAATGTCAGACTAAATCAGAAGAAGCCATGCAAAAGTTGAATAGCTTTAATATACAGTTACCATACAAAATACACTTGTATTTCAATCATCAGCTGGCAGAAGTTCCATAATGCACTGACTCACTGACCATATAGCTGAATGTAAATCGCATTTGGATTCCAGCAATTGCAAGAAAGACATTTTTAATCATTCTCACTTCCCCATTTTTTTAACTATGCAAGTCAGTTAAGAACAAATTCGTATTTACAATGACGGCCAACCCCGCCCAAACCTTCCCCTAACCCGGACAACGCTGGACCAATTGTGTGCCACCCTATGGGAGTCAGCCAGTTGTGATACAGCCCGGGATCAAACCAAGGTCTGTAGTGCGATGCAGTGCCTTAGACCGCTGCGCCACTCGGGAGCATTGCAACTGCAGGGAACTCCAGCGTGTGGTGCGGTCAGCCCAACACATCACCGGGGGCACACTGCCTGCCCTCCAGGACATCTACAGCACCCGGAGTCACAGGAAGGCCAAGACTGTCATCAAGGACCTCAGCCACCCGATCCACAGCCTGCTCAACCGCTACCCTCTAGAACAGCGGTCTCAAACTCATTCCACGGAGGACAGAGGGTCTGCAGGTTTTTAGTTTCAATTAAGACCTAGACAACCAGGTGAAGGGAGTTCCTTACTAATTAGTGACCTTAATTAATCAATAAAGTACAATGGAGGAGCAAAAACCTGCAGACACTCTGTCCTCTGTGGAATGAGCTCGACACGCGCTCTAGAAGGCGGAGACAGTACATGCGCATCAAAGCTGGGACCAAGAGACTGAAAAACAGCTTACATCTCCAGACCATCAGCCCGGTACCCTGCCCTGAACGTTAGACACTGTCACTAGCCGGGTACCACCCCGTACTCTACCCTGCACGTTAAAGACTACAGCCCTATGTACATAGTCACTAATGTTTACATGCTGTTTTACCCACTTCATATGTATATACTGTATTCTAGTCATGGCTCATCCTATAAAACTACTGCTGTACACACCTTTCTATTCATATACTGTCTATACAGACCATTTACAGTTGCGGCCAAATATATATTGGCATCCTTGGAATTTTCTTAAATAATTCCCTATTTCAGATCTGGACTTTTTGCTGGCCACTCCAGAACAGTCCAGCATCTTCTTGAACCATTTCTGGGTGCTTTTTGATGTGTGTTTGGGGTCGTTGCCCTGCTGGAAGACCCACAACCTTCAACGCAGAGACAGCTTTTGGATGCTGGGTCGATCATTGGATTCCAAAACACCGGATAATCTGATGCCTGCACGTTCAAGGCCCCCAGTAACTGAGGCAGCAAAGCAACCCCACAGCATTATCAGACCTCACTCATCTTTGATTGTAAAGAGTTATTTTCATTGAATGCTTCATTTGGTTGTCAGTAAAAACACCACAGAACATTTCCCCCAGGATTTTGCCTTGTTTGGAGAAGTTCCACCAGGCTTTCTTGCATCCCAGCAGTCGTGTCTTATTATGTTTACCAATGACCAAAGCATTCAAAGAAAACAACACCCTCCCTTCAATCAAAAATGGGGGAGGTTTGATAATGCTGTGGGTTGGCTTTGCTGCCTAGGGAACTGGGGGCCTTGAATGTGTGCAAGACATCATGAAATCAGCAGATTACCTCTGTTAAAGGTTGTGGGTTTTATAGAAGGACAACGACCCCAAACACACATCAAAAGTACCCAGGAATGGTTCAAGAAGAGTTGCTGGACTGCTCAGGGCCCAGTTTTCCAAAAGCATCTTAAGGCTAAGTTCATAGCTAGAACCTTCGTAGGAGCATCGTTAAAATCTCTGAAACTTTCCCAAAACCATCGTTTTTAACGTTGCATTTAAACACTCGTAATCTAACGCCTGCCTCAAACCCCTCGCAGGACCGCTAAGTCTGTCGTTAGACACTTTTTTTGCCCTCCCGTTATACAGAGGATCTCTGCTAAACCTTGAATCACATGGTTTATCTGTCTCTCTGTAACCACCGATAACATCAGAACAAAGTTGACAACAAAAACAAAGTTGCCAATGTCTTTGCAATTGATACAAACAATCAACGTATACAAAGATGCTTCAAATTACAATCGAGAGGACTGCACTCAAATAGAGGACTGCACTCAAATAGAGGACTGCACTCAAATAGAGGACTGCACTCAAATAAATGACTGCACTCAAATAAATGACTGCACTCAAATAAATGACTGCACTCAAATAAATGACTGCACTCAAATAGATGACTGCACTCAAATAGATGACTGCACTCAAATAGAAATACAGTAGCCTATAGGCCTCTTTCAATCATATTGAAATACATTTCATGTTCAATCAATTGAGTTCTATTTTGGTATTTGTATACTACTGTCCTCAATATGTTTCATGATGTGCCAAATCTTGATTTAGTGCATTGTTATAGGGTGAGCATTAGAATAAGCCACCTTAATATTTGTAGCCTTAGTTGATAATATCTCTAAGAGCTGATCCGTTGTCAGTATTGTGGAATAATTATAATGTTAAAGTCAGATTTGAATGGAGAATTCTGATCCGAGAGCAGCGTTACCTTTCTTTTGATTCTATCAGTATCGACACATGCCTCAACGACGAACTTAGTGAGCGATCTCTCTACGTCATGTTTTGGGAAACTTCTGTTACGTCTTTGGCCGTTGTAGGAAAGATGCATCGTTAAAACATTCGTAAGCCTGAGTTCCATCGCTATCGGGAAACTGGGCCCTAAGGTAGGCTGTGAAAAGAAAAAATCTGAATCACATCCATAACCTATGGCGAGAGCTGAAAATAGTTGGTGGAGGGCACCCCTCAAACACTGAAGAATTAGAGCAGTTTGAGTGGGCCAAATTTGCCAGTAGGAAGGTGCAGCAAGCTCATTGATAGCTACAATAAGCATAGTTGGCAGTTATCTGGGCCTAGGACAGTGAAACTAAGTACTAGCTCCAGGGTGCCAATCATTTTGCCCATGCCATGTGTCTTTATTTTCTAAATTACAATTGTAAACTTAAGTTTACAAAAATAAAATTGGTTCTGCAATGTTGAAATCCAATAGCAAGGTGTGGATATCTGTGTACACGACTAATAACTTTGATTTGAGTGGCTGACAAGGGAAAACGCTAGGAACTCTTTCATTAGAGGCAACGTAACATCCATACTTCAATTCCAAGCTGAACCTTGAAAACAACTCCACATCTGGTTGTGTCATCTTGGTCACTAATTTCAAAGTGTTGATCCTGAGATGTTCACCTCTCAGAAGTTCACAGCCTTGAGCTTCCTCTCCTCTACCTGGGTCAGAGGCTGCTGTGAGAGGATCTTCTCGTGGAGGCGGTGGTGCTTTCCGATTCCTAGTCTGGGCAGGCCGCGGTTCAGGCCCTCCAGCAGCACACAGGACTTACACAGCGCCTGGCTGGAGATGTAGCCACAGCGGCCGCAGGTCCCCTGAACAGGCATCTTCACGCCCTCCCTCACTGACAGGTTCTCCCCAGAGTGGATGACGTCCATGATGGCGCTGGGCCGCACAGCCTCCAGGTCTTTCAGGAAGGTGCGGGCGTGGCCTCGGTAAGCGTTGGGGGAGTAGATGCACTCTGTGGAGAAGTAGTCCAGCTTCTTGAAGTAGGCGTAGAGGACAATCTCCTTCTCGTAAGCATATTTGAGGGGCTTGCAGCGTGGCACCACCCCCTCGCCCTCGCTGGCTGTGCTGATAGCAGTGCAGCGACGCAGACGGGCGATGTCTCCTCGGAGGACGTTCATCAGAACTGTCTCTGCCACATCGTCAGCGTTGTGACCTGAGAACAGAATCAGACACACGCAGGAACAGCATTTTAAATTCAGTCCCTCCACACGCATTTCACAGATTTTTTGTGATAGTTGCAGGCCAAAATGCTTGATTTTGCTGAGGCAATGATTACATTTTGCATGGCAATTTGTGCTAGCTTGATCTAATTTGTCATGAAAACGCACTGACGAAGTTGACGTGTTGCTTGATCAAACCATTGTATGCTGTAAAAGTATAAAATGGTTGATTGGTTAAAATTGAGAGCCCCTTTTTTGTAGCGCGCTGATGGAAGAATCGCAAAAAAAAAAATCCACCTCATCTAAAATAAGAGATCAAATCAGCCTGATCAATGAGAATACTTTTGTTATATATTACCTGTACATATCTTATCAACCTTCAGCATCATGGCTCCCCTGTCCAGCGCCTGCCTTCTGAACACTCCACAGAAAGTGCAATTGTTCTTCAGTCCAACCTGCTTCACTATGGCATCCATGGTCCAGCCATACAGCTCCTCATAGGACACAATCTTCAGAGGCAGCTCATACTGCTGCTGGTTCCTCTTCACCGTCTCCAAGGAGTCGTCACGGTAACCTGTGATGCCCTCATCCACTGACAGCAGCAGTAGTTTCAGGCCGTAGTTATAGCGCTCATTTAGGACTTTCATGACATGTGCCAGCACAGTGGAGTCCTTCCCACCCGAGGCACCAATGCCCACAGTTTCTCCATGTTTGAAGAGCTGCGCTGAGACTATTGTCTGATGCACCTCCTCCTCAAAGGCCCAGAAGAAGCATTCTTTGCACAGGGAATGGGCCGTCTTTGGACGTTTCAACACAGCACGCTTCTCAGCACAACTGCTACAGAGGACTGGCATCTTAACTGTGGATGACAGGAGAGTTTGCTATATGAAGGCAATAGCATAAATGACCCCTTACAAGGTTGAAGTATTCATCTGTGTTATACGAGTTATAGGATGTCAACAGACTACTAGACAGCTAAGGGTTCTGCAGAATACTGGACAACCTGTGCAAATAACAGTTAGCTAGCTAGCAATAATATGCCCGTTTCGGGTAGTTATCTAGCTTGTAACACCTACTTTGATGAGCGGCTTGTTAGATACAGTAACGTCAGCTTGAAAGTTAGCTAAATATGCTAGCTAGATAGCAGTTACTTAAACGGTTCTAAAAGCTGAAAAGTATCAAAATGCGTTACCAAACTCCAATTTAAAGTATGTAAAGTCTCACCAGACTATCTAGCAGTGATCGTAGCTCTGGGTAATATGTCTGAACTTATTGCTAATAGTATTTTACCGACGCTACCTCATGTTCTTCTTTCTTTTCCGGTGTTGTTTTCATTACAGGAAATGATGTCAATGCTTGGCATGTAACCAATCACAGCATATTATTATAATAATACACTATGTCCTCCAGTTACTGCATTCCTCTGTTGCATTTTGTGTCATATAATGATGAGGTTCGATATTATCTGTAGACTTTTAAAGAGCTCCTATGAAATTGGACCAAGTCACATATTCCGTTGTAAATTTGATACCATTACAATTATTCGTCATCCGATCACTCTCCCACCTACATATTTTGGTCTGGTAAGCAATAGATGCTGTTGTGGCTCAGTAATTGAAAGGTACACTTTTTGTTCAGATAAACAGTACAGGAGAATAAAAGTTGAGTCACACAACCACTTGAAATGTAAGCAACAAGGATTTATTAGTTTGCTTTAAAGGAAGGTGCTACGGAAACAATGGCAATAGGCATCAAATGCAATTTTGAGTAGGTGAGGGGGGAGGAGTGTGTGAAGGAGCAGGATTGCAGGGGTCAGGGCTTGGTGCAGGAAAGAGTCATTTAAGCTTAGTTGGCGCCGGCGGCAGGGTGAAAAGCTCCCCTCTGGTGCCACTGCATGTCTCGGATGCGTCTGACAGACTGGATCTGAGGGAACTGGGCACCAAACTCAGCACTGTCCTTGTATTCACCCTTTTCAAACAGGTACTGATAGCCTCTGTAGCCAGGATACTGGTACCCCACCCAACTGGTACACAATCAACAGAGGTGTGAGAGTCATGGAATGGGAGAGAAACAAAAATTAGAAAAGTATTTAGAGAAGAAAGCCGTGGAGATAAGATCAATACATGTAATTAGGAGAAAATAGCAATATGGTAATGTTGGGGCAGATATAACTGCTGTTGGCGGACAGACTCACGTGCCACTCTGAACTCTGACAGAGGAGACCTTCTCTTGGTATCCGTGTGCGTGGAAGCTGGGGACATCATCATCTATGATCTCGATCTTCTTCCCCGCAAAACTGGGGTTTTCATAAAGGACAATCTTGTGCTCCTGGCTGTCCTGTGAGGAGAATAGAAAACACACCAAAAGAAACAGTCACAGAGAATCTACAAAATGGCTGATTTGTGTTGTAGTAGCGAAGGGGGTGCTGTGTTACCACTTTAATGGGGCGGAATGCAAAGATGTTGTCGCTACGTCTGCTGTTGGTCCAGGAATCCCAGCGAGGATACTCCCCCTTCTCAAACACATACTGCTCCCCCTTACAGTTAGCCTGCTCGTATCCCACCCATCTGAGAAAGCACAGACGAGTAAAGGTGAGAAGGGCACAAGGTGATGGAGGGGGAAAGTTAAGGATGACAAAAACAAGATTAAAGGTGAATGAACATACTGTGCCTTGTGCACAATGCAGTGACTATATTTGTGTTATGGAATGGTTTGGAAGTGTTTGTTTTCCTGTACAGAACCATTTTAATTTGTCCAATAACCAATCCCTTTTCTTTTCTATTGTTTGATAATCACACCATATCTGAACCCCCCACCCCCACCCCCAACCACCACTACACACACAATCACACACCTCTATCTAACCCGCTTTGTTTGTGTCCGTCTATCATTCTGTTTTTTTTAATTTTTACTTTCTCTGAGCCACACTTACGGTCCACACAGCACCAGTATGGAGCCCACTTTCTCCACGCCTGCTTCCTGGAGGTTGTTACAGGGACCAGTCAGCTCATGGCAAGGCCCCTGGAAGTTCTCCTGTTCATAGATGATCAACTGTGGAAGACAGGGAGAGACAAAATGTATGTTTAGGTCTCCTTGCTCTGCTCGGCCTGTCGGCATCTCAAGTTGTATAGGGAAATTATGTTGTGTACTGTGTAACTTTTGCTTTGAAAAATCTGGCAGTGTGTCATTGTCCCTGATCTATCATGCCCTGCCCCACCATTACCATCCATCTTTCCTGCCCTCCTCTGCCCTTCCCTGTCCTTCGTCTGCCTCCCCCTCTCCCCCTCACCTTGAAAGCACTAGTGCCTGGCTGCTGCTGCTTGGATGCAGGGTTCTGGTGGTCTGTGGCCATAGTGAACCGGATGGGTTATGATGAAACTGTACAGAGAATAACAGATTTTTAGGGTCCAGTAGTTTGCAGTTTGATAGGATAGTAGCAAAAACATTGAATAATAGTGACAGAAAATCTGCAGTTAAATTCTGCACGAAGCTGGTTCTCTCATGTATGTAAAAAAAAGTTACCTCCCAAAAAAGATTCCAACAAAAACAGTTAAATTGAAACTGTCCTCATGTTAATCTATCTGTTTGTAAGTTAAATAGTTTTATGTATAATGACAAATAATTATGCTATCCTAACGTGTGAAATACTAAACTAACCTGTTTGTTTAAAAAATCTAAACAAAGTTGGATCAAAATGATAAAAAAAAGAAATGATGTGGAGAGCGATGGATGTGAATCTCTTACCAGTACGTGTCTGTGCCAATGTGTTTGTGATGGCATGCCGAGCTCAATATATACGGCGCGCTCAGGGGTGGAAACTCTGCCAACACTCCTCTGCATCCAAGCCACCCTCCAGATCAGCCTGCAATAGGCCGAGCAGACGGGACTGTGGGGTCACCGCTCTACCTGGCCCCCCTTCTCACTCCCCCTCAAAGTTATTTCATTAGTTGTCAATTTTGTCCAGCCGGTCATTGTTCGATATCCACATGATTCAGCACAACCAGTGCCAAGAGTCCCACACTTACAATGAGAGCTGCCTGTATGCCTGGACCACCAGGGAGGGAGAGAGTAAGAGGATGAGATAGAGAAGGGACAGTGCCAAATTGATAGAAAGGGACTGATATAACTCACAAAATCTAGTATTTCAGTTAACTCTTAGATAGGAATAATGGTTAACATAGCAAATAGTCATTGGGTCATTATTGGCAATGATTTCTATTGGAGATAATTTACTTTATACATTTACATTTTAGTCATTTAGCAGATGCTCTTATCCAGAGTGACTTACAATTAGTGCATTCATCTTAAGATAGCTAGCTGAGACAACCACCTATTACAGTCATAGCAAGTACGCTGAACAAAAATACAAATGCAACATGCAACAATTTTAAAGATTTTAGTTAAAGTTCATATAACGAAATCAGTCAATTGAAATAAATTCATTAGGCCCTAAACTATGGATTTCAAATGACTGGGAATACAGATATGCATCTGTTGGTCACAGATACCTTAAAAAAAGATAGGGGCATGGATTAGAAAACCAGTCAGTATCTGGTGTGACCACCATTTGCCTCATGCAGCCCGACACATCTCCTTCGCATAGAGTTGATCAGGCTGTTAATTGTGGCCTGTGGAATGGCTGTGAGAAGTTGCTGGATATTGTCAGGAACTGGAACACGCTGTTGTACTCGTAGATCCAGAGCATCACAAACATGCTCAATGGGTGACATGTCTGGTGAGTATGCAGGCCATGGAAGAACTAAAACATTTTCATCTCCCAGGAATTGTGTACAGATCCTTGCGACATGGGGCCATGCATTATCATGCTGAAACATGAGGTGATGGCGGCGGATGAATGGCACAACAATGGGCCTCAGGATCTCATCATGGTTTCTCTGTGCATTCAAATTTCCATTGATAAAATGCAATTGTGTGTTCGTTGTCCATAGCTTATGCCTGCCCATACCATAACCCCACCGCCACCATGGGGCACTCTGTTCACAATATTGACATCAGCAAACTGCTTACCCACACGACGCTATACAAGCTGTCTGCCATCTGCCCAGTACAATTGAAACCGGGATTCAGCCATGAAGAGCACATTTCTTCAGCGCGCCAGTGGCCATTGAAGGTGAGCATTTGCCCACTAAAGTCGGTTACGATGCCGAACTGCAGTCAGGTCAAGAACCTGGTGAGGACAACGAGCAGGCAGATGAGCTTCCCTGAGATGGTTTCTGAGAGTTTGTGCAGAAATTCTTCGGTTGTGTAAACCCACGGTTTCATCAGCTGTCTGGGAGGCTTGTCTCAGACCATCCCGTAGGTGAAGAAGCTGTTTGGGGAGCTATTGGGCTGGTGAGGTTACACGTGGTCTGCGTTTGTGAGGCCGGTTGGACATACTGCCAAATTCTCTGAAACGACATTGGAGGCGGCTTATGGTAGAGAAATGTCATTCAGCATGCCAATTGCACGCTCCCTCAAAACTTAGTGGCCTTTATTGTCTGCAGCACAAGGTACACCTGTGTAATGATCATGTTGTTTAATCAGCTTGTTAATATGCCACACCTGTCAGGTAGATGGATTATCATGGCAAATGAGAAATGCTCACTAACATGGATGTAAACAAATTTGTGCACAAAATTTGAGAGAAATACATTTTTTGTGCGTATGGAACATTTCTGTGATCTTTTATTTCAGCTCATGACACATGGGACCAACACTTTACATGTTGTGTTTATATTTTTGTTCGGTAAACATTTTCCCTCAAAAGTAGTTCTCAGCAAAGTCAGTGTTAGTAGGAAAAGACCAGAGCTGGAAGGATGAAGTGCTCAGGTTTGGGTGTAAGGTTTAAGCATAGCCTGAAGGTAGGGAGGAGCAGTGCCCCTTGCTGCTCTGTAGGCAAGCACCATGGATGTGAGCGTCGACTGGAAGCCAGTGGGGTGTGCGTAAAAGCTGGGTGACATGGGAAAACTTGGGACGGTTGAACACCAGGTGGGCTGCGGCGTTCTGGATAAATTGCAGGGGTTTGATGGCACAAGCAGGGAGTCCAGCCAACAGAGAGTTGCAGTAGCCTTAACGGGAGAGGACAAGTGCCTGGATTAGGACCTGCGCTGCCAACCTACCGTGTATTTGACCTATAAAATGGTTTTACAGTGAAGTGGACATTGTCCCGAAAGAAATAAATACATTTACTCCAACAAATGTTAACAGAAATTTGCAAAAATAGATAAGATCTTGCTACCATGGAAAGGTAAATACCTGTCTATTTGTGGAAAAATCACCCTGATTAATTATTTTATCATATCCATCCCAGTTGACCTATTTACTCATGGCCCTGCCTACGCTGAACGATTTGTCTTTTAAATTATTTGAGCAAAATATATTTCACTTTATTTGGAAGGCAATCCAGACAAAATAAATCATGCTTATTTATATAATTAATATGAGTTCGGGGGGCTGAATTTCATAAATATTGAAGCATTAAACCTATCACTAAAAGCATCAAATTCTTGTCACAAACATAATGTTATGTATATGGGGCATACAACCATGTCAGCTCTGCAGATTTTGCTTTGAAGAGACAGAAACATTAGATCACTTATTTTGGTATTGCTTCTATGTAGCTTGTTTCTGTTCAGGAATGGCTGAAAAATATTACAACATTGATCTTATATTAACCTTACAAATAGCACTGTTGGGAGATTTGGAAAACCATAGTCAATCAATCAACAATATAATAATACTTTTAGTAAAAATATTTATCTTCAATTTACAATCTGTAGATACTATGCGATTAGACAGCTTCAGAATGTATGTGAAACATCACAGCACAGTTGAAAAATATATGGCTCATGGCAATCATAAGAGCTGAGGGATGGGTTTAAAAGCTCATGATCTATACAAGTTATGATGACTGGAAACACAATGTATTACTTTCTATCTAGATGTAATGTATATCAAATTACTTTATTCTTGCTATTTAACTACTGTAAAAAATTAAATAAATTAAAGTGCCATGTATGCCAAATGTGTGTAGAATGTACATGTAACAACACAAGAGTAAGCTGTAAAACAACCCGTGTTAGAGTAAAATGATGTGGAAAAGGAGAAGAGTAGGGTCGAGGCATCAGTAGACAGAAGGGAGAGATAATAGGATAGAAGAGGAGAGAGTAGTGGTACAGAGAGAGCGAAGGTTGCGATGGATTGTGATGGCGCATGATCATTTACACTAAGTGCAAGCAATGCATACTATAACAGTTCCTTTTATTACCAAAGATGGAAGCTTTCAATTCCAGGGGTCATCTGTAACAAGCTGACAAAAACATTGACTTGACAAGCCAGCTTTCTCCAGTTGGCAGAAGAGAAGAGCAGAGTTGCACACCAATGTGAGCTGTCAAAAATAGGGTTTAGTGTTTCACTGGTTGGATGCAGTGACTGGAGGAAATTGCATGTAGATATTATTGTCAATTGGTAGATGTTAATATAGTTGGTAGAGTATTTCTAGTTGGTTGGAGGTAATGAATGTGACCCAGTGGTAAACTGGAGCAGGGGTAGGCCCATGGTTGGAGAAATCAGAGATAGATCTAGTGCTGCAACCTGGTCTCAGAGCATTTCATATTATTCTGCAGGTAAATCGGAGTCACTCCATTTAGTATGATATGTTACGTTTCGTATGGTATGTATTAATTTGTGGATGTCCATCACCCATTTTTTATGATATGTTATGAATTACAATTCATAAGATATGTTATGAATTTGTAAATGTACAATATGTTACTAATTTGCAAAACGTACAATAGTTAACAATTTTAAAACGTATGATATGCTACGAATTCTGTCTAGGTGGCTAACGTTAGCTAGGCTAGGGGTTAGGGTTAAGTTTTGGAGTTAGGTTAAAAGGTTATGGGAAGGGTTAGCTAAAATGGTGAAGGTTGAGGTTAGGGGAAGGGTTAGCTAACATGCTAAGTAGTTGCAAAATAGCTAAAATGCTAAAATTGTGTGTGATGAGATTTTAGTCGTTGCCTTAAGTAACCATCTGTCTTACTCTTATGTAACCATACCAAATGTAACATATCATACTAATTTGAGCATCACGGATTTACATTTACTATGGTGCATCTAGGGTATGAGACCAGGCTGAGTGCACAGATGGAACTTGTGCGGTGCTGTGAATTTAATCAAATGCATTGCACTGGATAAACTTGGTTTAGGGTAAGGATTTGTGTGGTTGTGTCAACATGCACATGTTGGAATGGGGAAATTAATAGAGCAGAATGAGATATGTGGTTGGAATGTAGTTTATTGAATAGTACATTTATTGACACTAAAAGGTATTTGAGGCCTGTACAGTGAGGGAAAAAAGTATTTGATCCCCTGCTGATTTTGTAAGTTTGCCCACTGACAAAGAAATGATCAGTCTATAATTTTAATGGTATGTTTATTTGAACAGTGAGAGACAGAATAACAACAAAAAATCCAGAAAAACGCATGTGAAAAATGTTCTAAATTGAATAGCATTTTAATCAGGGAAATAAGTATTTGACCCCCTCTCAATCAGAAAGATATCTGGCTCCCAGGTGTCTTTTATACAGGTAACGAGCTGAGATTAGGAGCACACTCTTAAAGGGAGTGCTCCTAATCTCAGTTTGTTACCTGTATAAAAGACACCTGTCCACAGAAGCAATCAATTAATCAGATTCCAAACTCTCCACCATGGCCAAGACCAAAGAGCTCTCCAAGGATGTCAGGGACAAGATTGTAGACCTACACAAGGCTGGAATGGGCTACAAGACCATCGCCAAGCAGCTTGGTGAGAAGGTGACAACAGTTGGTGCGATTATTCGCAAATGGAAGAAACATAAAAGAACTGTCAATCTCCCTTGGCCTGGGGCTCCCTCTGCTAAGGGGACAGGACAACTTCACCGCATCAAAGGGACGATGGACGGGGCCATGTACCGTCAAATCTTGGGTGAGAACCTCCTTCTCTCAGCCAGGGCATTGAAAATGGGTCGTGGATGGGTATTCCAGCATGACAATGACCCAAAACACACAGCCAAGGCAACAAAGAAGTGGCTCAAGAAGAAGCACATTAAGGTCCTGGAGTGGCCTAGCCAGTCTCCAGACCTTAATCCCATAGAAAATCTGTGGAGGGAGCTGAAGGTTGGAGTTGCCAAACGTCAGCCTCGAAACCTTAATGACTTGGAGAAGATCTGCAAAGAGGAGTGGGACAAAATCCCTCCTGAGATGTGTGCAAACCTGGTGGCCAACTACAAAAAACATCTGACCTCTGTGATTGCCAACAAGGGTTTTGCCACCAAGTACTAAGTCATGTTTTGCAGAGGGGTCAAATATTTATTTCCCTCATTAAAATGCAAATCATTTTTCACATGCATTTTTCTGGATTTTTTTGTTGTTATTCTGTCTCTCACTGTTCAAATAAACCTACCATTAAAATTATAGACTGATAATTTCTTTGTCAGTGGGCAAATGTACAGAATCAGCAGGGGATCAAATACTTTTTTCCCTCACTGTATGGGCTGAATCAAAGATGGAGATCCTTGACATTGACCACCTACCTGAACCACAGCCCTGTCTCTGTCTTCACCTGGTATACACCTTCTGATCATTTTCATCTTGACTTAGTTTCATCAGCCACTTACAGTATTTCCTGACATTATGTAGGGTGATCAGAGGCAACACCAAAACACATCACTCAAACAACTTTCAAAACAGCACTTCATACTTTTCAGTGGAAGGTATTTGACGAAGGAGAAGAGTTTGCACACATCCAATATACTGGACATTTTGTCCGAATTATGGACCAGATGTAAGAGCCGGCGATTGCCTGCTCCTACGTATAGTCAACTTCTGGTACTGTAATTAGGACATGTGCATAGACTGTTTACATGGGCTACATTGCAATTTACAAGTACCAATTTGAATAGATTCTCTTTTATTATGTTGGACAACAGTGTAATACACACATTCATGGTGGCCGTCCCAAACAGTTGCGTTTATTATCAGGAGTTGTAGTGCAAAGATGGTGGGACCATTTCCTCCCAGGTGTCTTCTTGGCCTCTGACCCTCCATCAAGATTGTCACTGTGAGCAGTACTCTAAAATAGCAATGTTACACCTTAGCTTTCATATGGATCTAGACAGCACTGACCTGAAAGCATGTACAGTATCGGCAACCAAAGTAAACGGGAGTGGGAGTAATCCAATATGTAAAGTGCACGTAAAGGGGTTGAGCGAGGGATACCTATATAACAAATGTATATTCTTGCATAATTATACTGTTTAGTAGCACATGCCCACAATGTTATTATTGTAATGTGTCACATTTCAAACAGACAAAACCATTATGGGATTTATTTGAAACCTGAACATTTCAACATGATGACCATCAATACTCTCAAAATAAATGTTTATTTTCTACACTGTATCAGTCAAGTTCTGCTTCCATCTCAGAGAGCAGAAGAACACATTGATGCAGGCCTCACCTGAGCCAGGTACAGAGAATGAGAAGAATGACCCACCACTGAGGGGCTGGTCTACCCTCTATGAATAGAGGCCTCTATTCAGACCCAATGCACACACATCTCTCCCTGTCAAGTGTTTGACCATGATAGGACAGTACCCATGTTTGATAGACAGTGGATTTGTTGTTCCTAACCATTTAAATATGATAAGTAGTCTAAGAACTTCCAAGCTGATCTAGGGTGTAATCATTAGTCCAACAGTTGCTTCCGTTTTAAGAAATATTTTTCAATAGAATTGGCGGAATGAAGACACCCCTGTTCACACACAAACACAGTTCACTTTCATAGTAGCCACATACAAACAGCATGATCATTTTGCTCGTTGAAGAATTCCTTCTCGCATCTACACGCTCTCATCCTCTCACCTTTTTCCTTCCCTTGTGGACTTCAGAGCACAACACATCAGCTGTCTGTGACCAGGCAAAAATAACTTTCCAAGCCAAACCTTAATATCATAACCGCTAACCGCCACACACAGCCTACATCGTTTTCACCATATTAGCTAATGTCATAATCAACATAGCTACTAGAACTAACGCGTTAGTAAACCCGCTACAATCATGCAGTACGGTGTACAGTCAGCAAGCAGTTTAGCAGTTACACCGGCGGGCCTCGGTGGCAATAAATTACAACAAAATATAGCTAGATCTCTCTCTCTTGCTACTCCTTCATTTTGAAAGAAATTACTTGTTAAAACCGATTAAATTATTGCCTTTCTCTTTCTTTGAGTCAACTACTCACCACATGTTATGCACTGCAGTGCTAGCTAGCTGTAGCTTATGCTTTCAGTACTAGATTCATTCTCTGATCCTTTGATTGGATGGACAACGTCAGTTCATGCTGCAATAACTCTGATAGGTTGGAGGATGTCCTCTGAACGTTGTCATAATAACTGTGTAAGTCTATCAAAGGGGGTGAGAACCATGAACCTCCTAGGTTTTGTATTGAAGTCAATGTACCCAGAGGAGGATGGAAGCTAGATGTCCTCCGGCTACACCATGGTGCTACCCTACAGAGTGCTGTTGAGGCTACTGCAGACCTTCATTGCAAAAAATAGTTTTAATCAATTATTAATCAAGTATACTTTTATCTAAAAACTATAACTTGTTTAATGTTTCACAACTTTTTATGAAATTCACTGAGGAAGATGGTCCTCCCCTTCTTCCTCTGAGGAGCCTCCACTGGCCAGATTGTGGTGCTGAAACTTGTAGCAGCAGCTGCGGCACAATTGGAAATGGACAGTACATGGTGCTGAAAGTAGACAAATTTGAGTAGGCATAATACATTTAAACCATCTTCATTTTAATGAGACTTTACTAAAAACAAGGACTTTGTGTTGAAGGCTATTTCTTACTATTTAAGAAATAAGAGGTAGACCTAACTGTTTGACAGATGAGGCTTAGGCTAAAGGCTGCTATATCCATAGATTGAAATAGCCTACCTCCTTCTATGTCAGTGAAGGGCAGTTAAGTTAAAACCAAGACTTGAATTGAGGGGGGACAGTTTAGTTGCAAACAGGGACAGTTTCGTTGCAAACAAGACACAGTGATTTGGCATCTGAGAAATATGTGAAGGTGAAGAAGTGGGCCTATCTCTGTCCATTCTTAAGCCTGTACCAACAATAGAAACAGCACCAACAAACACAATCAATTTCTGGTCAAACAAACTTTATTTGCCACTAAAACATACATAGCATTTCTCACTAAGCGGGAGCAGCATTTGCCATGGTTAGGATGAGGCAGAGGGCAGGCACTGATGGTAGGAAGAGGCTCATGGAAGAGGCTCTGGGGGGGAGGTGGATCAGAGTCCTCTTCAGCTGGCCCCAGCGGCAGCAGGGGGGGCAGGGGGTTCAGGTGCTGGGGCAGGGGCAGGAGCTGGGTCAGGGGTGGGAGCAGGGATGGTGAAACACCCCCTCTTGTGCCACTGCATGTCACGCACACGTCGGACAGACTGGATCTGAGGTGCAGGGGAATCCCAGTCGTTCCAGTGCTTGAAGTCTCCACGCTCAAACACATACTGCCGCCCCCTGTAGCCTGGGTACATGTAACCCACCCATCTGGAACAAAGGAACAGAGAGACATGAGACAGGAGAAGAAAGACGAGACATGAAGTGAGACATGAAAGAAACAGCAAAATACCAAAGGACATGAGAGAGGGTGAAAGGGAGCTCTTACGTTCCGTTGAGAGCCTTGACACTTGCTACGCGATCTTGGAAGCCATGTCCCCACAAACTGGGAACGTCATCATCAACAATCTCCATCTTTTTACCAGTGAAGCCTGGGCTCTCAAACAGATGGAGCTTGTGTTCGGCACTATCCTAAAGAGGAGGAATTGAGATATGTACACACACAGACTGTGTTATGCTGGTAACTGAAAGCTGACTCTTGAGATAGAGGCTTGAGGTAATCAGTGAGTATTCAGATGGTCAATGAGAGCCGTCTGCTGAGAAGTGACTGTTGAGATGTACATGGCGTTCTGAAATGGTTAAAGAGCGTTGAGATAAACACAGCAGTACTGAGAGGATAAATATGTGCTGAAATGGTAAGAGAATGTTGATGGAGATTGGTAGGGAATGAAGAGCGGTGAGACGGTGTACATATTAACATGGTCAGTGAGTATGTTGAGACATTGTGTAAGTTCTACCCACCACTTTGAGAGGTCGCATGGACCAGAAGGAGTAGCTGTACTGGCTGTTGGTCCAGGTGTCCCAGCGTGGATACTCTCCTTTCTCCAGGACAAACTGCTCACCTGCAAACCCCTGCCGGTCATACCCCACCCATCTGACAGGAGAGAGGAGAAGGATGAGGCTGTTAGAATCTCTCTCCTCAGCATGTAAGATGTTGTATATGGCCGGATGTGGTAACAGAGGTGCAGTATTCCTTTTTTTTGTTAACACAACATTTAACCTGAGCCTGAAAACACATTCGGTATGTATGAGAAAGTGTGTGTCAGTGAATGACACCAATGCACCAGTACTTACGGGCCAGACTCAACCAGCACAGAGCCCACCTTCTCCAAGCCCTTCTCTGAAACATCTTTACACTCGGCAGAAAACTCAGCCTTGCGACCTTGGAAATTCTCAAATTCAAACAGCACCACCTAGATCAGAGAGAGTGAGGAAAGAGAGACATATTGACAAAGTAAAGCTGCCAATATAAAGATATGGGGGGAGTAAGGAATACAAAGAGGGCAGATAGAAAATAGAGAAGTGGGCAAAGGAGGGAAAAGGAAATGAAGAGAAAGATCACGAGTATAGGGAGAAATACACAGACAACAGAGGAGAGGATACAGTACCTTGTAACTGGCTCCTGCTCCACCCTGGCTCTTCCCTGCAGCCAGTTGCTCAGGGGCGCTCTGCTGCTCCGACATCCTCCTGGTCCACTGGTTACTCCTCTTTCAGGAGCACAATCAGGAGAGACAGAGACAGGTGAAACACAGACGCCATCATGGCATTCACTTCACAATGATGACCATCAGTCCTCTCAGTATCAATGCATCATTTTACTCCTTTGAATCAGTCAACATTTGCATCCACTTCAGACAGCAGAAGAGCACTTTGGTGCAGACTGAGCCGAGAATAAGGACCTGAGGGCTGCATACTACCCTTTCTATCTCCAGGAGGCCGCTATTTATCTACCCTAACTTTGTCCTGGGGCCAGGAGTTTTTCCTGACTGTAGGCTATAACTAGGCCCCAGTCATCCCCCATGAAGATACATGTTATTCTCATACCCTTAATGCACAACATTTCAGCTCCAGTGATTCCATCTTTCCCTGTCTATAATGTACAATTCTGCAAGCCTGTCTATATCATAACTAGTTCTGCAACCCCCTGACTCGATCAAACCTAACACTACAAACAATACACATTCCATAATACTCAATTCTGCAAACTCATATGCCGTTTTACAAACAACTCAACTCACTCTAATATACTAAATGCTGGTTCATACCCCTTCCATTAAACCTGTCCTTCTCCATCCCTGTCAACAACCATAGCTGTGGAGTCTTCTTTTCATGTAAAGTTCAAAGGTCAATGAAAACCCTGGTCATCCTGCTGTGCAGAACCAAGCTGTTTTTACCTGGATATGCCTGCTGTGTATTGGTAGCCTCTCTCTCTGTGTGTCACTTGGTGTTTGGGGTTGAGCCGTTGGAGGGCAGGGGGGGTATTTATGGTTTATTTCTGGCCACAACAGCAGAAAAGGGGGAGCTGTTGATACAGCAAGTCTGTCGCTCACATTGTGTCCATAACACTGCCTCTCAATTGGCAGATGTGTTGGCACACGCTCCCCTGCCCGTCTGCCTGGCTGCCAGTGCGTGGTGTGTGGGCACACGGAGAGGGAGCCAAGAGGATTCAGCAAACAGCCCCACTCAGCACAAATGGGTACACACGCTCACACCTCTCCCACGCATACACTCTAACCACACCCAGCAGTCTAGACATAACCTAACCTCCACCAAACTCACATTGGGGAACCAAACCATTCACCAAAAACGAACCTAACATTGACGTCCTTTCACTATATCCTGTTGACGTCATACACTGAGTATACCTTCCTAATACTGAGTTGCACCCCCTTCCCTTTTGCCCTCAGAACAGCCTCAATTTGTCAGGGCATGGACTCTAGAAAGTGTCAAAAGCTTTCCACAGGGATGCTGGCCCATGGTGATGCCAATGCTTACTACAGTTGTTGGCTGGATGTCCTTTGGGTGGTGGACCATTCTTGATACACATATCAAACTGTTGAGCGTGAAAAATCCAGCAGCGTTGCAGTTCTTTACACAAACCGGTGCGCCTGGCACCTACTACCATAACCCGTTTAAAGGCACTTAAATATTTCGTCTTGCCTATTCACCCTCTGAATGACGCACAATCCATGTCTCAAGGCTTAAAAATCCTTCTTCAACCTGTCTTCTCCCCATCATCTATCAATCAATCAAATGTATTTATAAAGCCCTTCTTACATCCGCTGATGTCACAAAGTGCTGTACAGAAACCCAGCTTAAAACCTTCACCTAGAGAGGAACCATGCTATGAGGGGTGGCCAGTCCTCTTCTGGCTGTGCCGGGTGGAGATTATTATTATCTGACCCTGCTGGTCATCTATAATCACAATGGTTGTAGAGGGTGCAACAGGTCAGCACATAGAGACTTAAATTCACACAGGACACTGGATAAGACAGGAGAAATACTCCAGATATAACAGGCTGACCCTAGCCCCCCGACACAAACTATTGCAGCATAAATACTGGAGGCTGAGACAGGAGGGTTTCGGGAGACACTCCGACGATACCCCCGGACAGGGCCAAACAGGCAGGATATAACCCCACCCACTTTGTCAAAGCACAGTCCCCACACCACAAGAGGGATATCTTCAACCACCAACTTACTATCCTGAGACAAGGCCGAGTATAGCCCACGAAGATCTCCCCCACGGCACGAACCCGAGGGGGGCGCCGAACCCGGACAGAAATATCACGTCAGTGACTCAACTCACTCAAGTGACGCAACCCTGCTAGGGACGGCATGGAAGAGCACCAATAAGCCAGTGACTCAGCCCCTGTAATAGGGTTTTGAGGCAGAGAATCCCAGTGGAGAGGGGAACCGGCCAGGCAGAGACAGCAAGGGCAGTTCGTTGCTCCAGTGCCTTTGTAGGTTAGCAGTAAAACCTTGATCAGCCCTAGCCTTAACAGGAAGCCAGTGTAGAGAGGTTAGCACTGGAGAAATATGATCATTATTTTTGGTTCTAGTCAAGATTCTAGCAGCCGTGTTTAGCACTAACTGAAGTTTTTATTTTGTGCTTTATCCGGGTAGCCAGAAAGTAGAGCATTGCTGTAGTCTAACCTAGAAATGACAGAAGCATGGATACATTTGATACTTTTTTTTTTTACACTGATTGAAGTGGATTTAACAAGTGACAATGAGGGATCATAGCTTTCACCTGGATTCACCTGGTCAGACTGTCGTGGAAAGAGCAGGTGTTCTTAACGTTTTGAATACTTCATTTACCAAACCCTGACCCTATACCTGGTACACTAAACACTATCGACCTCTGTTATACCCGGTACACCAAACACTATCGACCTCTGTTATACCTGGTACACTAAACACTATCGACCTCTGTTATACCCGGTACACCAAACACTATCGACCTCTGTTATACCCGGTACACCAAACACTATCGACCTCTGTTATACCCGGTACACCAAACACTATCGACCTCTGTTATACCCGGTACACCAAACACTATCGACCTCTGTTATACCCGGTACACCAAACACTATCGACCTCTGTTATACCCGGTACACCAAACACTATCGACCTCTGTTATACCCGGTACACCAAACACTATCGACCTCTGTTATACCCCACACCACAAATAGACACACCAATTGAACTTCATAATAATGCAGACTGGAGAGGGAGGGTCTGAGCTAAAATGCAGAAGTAACATTTATCCCAATAATTACATCAAAGTGAGAGCTCAGTACATTTTATTAAGAAGTTACAATTTTGGATACTGGCATTACAACAATGTAATATACATATTTTACTTTAAAAAATAAAATGCGAGAAAAAAATAAACCCTCAAACTGACAAAAGTCATGACAAAGTCAAACGCCATGGACACCATAGGGACAACGACTCCAAAGATCCAATCAACATTCACTTGCATTCCATTAGCATTCCAACATCGGTCTATGAACATGTGGAAGGTGGGACGTATAACAGAATAGCCAGTGCACAGGTCAGTGCTGTAGTGCATTAACTGACAAAGTGCTTAATGGAAGTAGTGGGACAGTGGAGCATGGCTAACATGGTAACATGGTCAGCGGCGTGGCTAACATGGTAACATGGTCAGCGGCGTGGCTAACATGGTAACATGGTCAGCGGCGTGGCTAACATGGTAACATGGTCAGCGGCGTGGCTAACATGGTAACATGGTCAGCGGCATGGCTAACATGGTAACATGGTCAGCGGCATGGCTAACATGGGAACATGGTCAGCGGCATGGCTAACATGGTAACATGGTCAGCGGCATTGGCTAACATGGTCAGCGGCATGGCTAACATGGGAACATGGTCAGCGGCATGGCTAACATGGTAACATGGTCAGCGGCATGGCTAACATGGTAACATGGTCAGCGGCATGGCTAACATGGTAACATGGTCAGCGGCATGGCTAACATGGGAACATGGTCAGCGGCATGGCTAACATGGGAACATGGTCAGCGGCATGGCTAACATGGGAACATGGTCAGGGGCATGGCTAACATGGGAACATGGTCAGCGGCATGGCTAACATGGGAACATGGTCAGCGGCATGGCTAACATGGGAACATGGTCAGGGGCATGGCTAACATGGGAACATGGTCAGGGGCAAGTCAGCTCTGAGCTCTAAAACAACTGGTGCAAATAGTCATGTGCAGAAAAACTGGGTAAAATAACCACCCACCCTCTTCTCAAAACCATATACTTTACTCACATTCCCCACTGGAGTAGTGGAAGCCATACTCCTACCATTCCACTATACATCCACATTGCTGCACTGACCATGTGCACAATGGGACCATAACAGTTGTGTGGATGAATCCATGACATCCAGACTGTATGATTGTACCACTGCTACTTGGTGTGTCCATTCAGTGTCTGAGCAAAGCATGACGGAAAAAAAGCAGAGATTGTACATGCATATGTTGTCAACAGTGATGTAGTGATAAAAGAATAGGTGGGTAAGATCTCTCTAAATGGGAGATGTTGCAGACATCCTGATAAAACAGAACCCAGGGAGTGCACAGTGAATGTATGGCTCATTGGTAACACATACAGTTATCACATTTTCCTTTTCCTTACACACTCATCCTATCACTATTACACACAATCATTTGATCTTACACTGAAGAGGTAAGTGAAGGTAAAGGGAGGAAGAACATGCTGATTTGTGTGTTTGTGTGTGTAGGAGTGTAATTGAGTCCTCCAATGTGATTAACCCTTCTGTTCCCCTTTTCCAGCCCACATGCACTCTACACAAATGTACACATGGATGTTGTATTATAGATATGTGTTAGAGTAGTGGCCTGAGGGAACACAATGTGTTGTGAAAAGTGTTCTGAAATGTACTCTTTTTTTAAATTGTATATAACTGCCTTAGCAGCAGCTAATGGGGATCCTTAATAAATACAAACACCAGTAGAAACAGATATTCAGACATTATGATTGAAAAGACAGTGAACCCACAGCATTTTTCTTCACCCATCAGTTAAAAGGGTCTGCATTAGGTCAACACAACAGATTCTCAGTCAGTTCATCAGAGGAATGGGCTTGGGAGCCTCTGCTGTAGTGATACTTGCAATGCTCTCCGTACAAAACTAAACACTGACATGTTATGATTCATCTGTCAAATTAGCAACAATACAAATATAATATTTCATGATTAGATACCATATTTATTACTAACACATAATATACAGCCTGGCTGAACATTAGTTCAGCAGTGTTTTGTTCTTTATGATAAATGACAAAAAATAAAATCAGAAATGTTATCCTATGGCAATGCTTGTTGACTATTACCAACACCCCTTGACTGATAGATACACAGAAATGTAACGCGTAGACAAACCTGAAAAATACATTTAAAAAAGAAATACAATTATATCTTGGAGGTACTAGACTGTCCTCCAGCTTATTGAATCACTTCCAGGTTAAGAGGCATGTGGTCCCACAAGTTTAACCAGTCCTGAAATGCAACCTGACAGGAGAGAATGTGTTTCCCCCCCTTCCGTAGTATCCCCTGTCAGGTGAGAGGGTAAAGTGGCTCTATGCAAAGGAAATGGACAAACTTAGCCGAGCAGCCAGATATTTACCCTGGGTCGTTTCATCCATAAGACCGAGGTTGTTTGCAAAAAGGCACCATGCACATGTATGCGACCCAGGCAGGAAGAGAACAGATAAAATGAACAAACAGATGACAAATTACAATGTCAGCAGCAGGGTTTCCATCTTCTCAGGGTCAAAGGTTAAGGCTTCTGTCTCCAATTCTCCACCAGATGATTCAGTTTTAAGGCAACCTACACAGGGAGGATGCAAACGGAAACAAACCATCAGCCTTTTAGGGTTATTTATTTGCAAAACAGACACTTTAATATGGTCTAATTCTGAAAATGTGGTAAAATGTCACGTGTATTGCCTAGGGCACAAGTACCCTATGAAAGTAGATAAGAATGATTCACCATGTGTGGAACATTTGTGAGAAGAGCTTACCTGCTCATTCACACTTAGCTGTCATTTTCATACTGACTCGAGCGCTTCTTAGACTTCAGTTCTCTCAGCCACTGTGGTGAGGCCTCCTCCCTAAGAAGACACACAGACAGACAAAGGAAGGCACAATCATTACAAATGGTAGATACTTCTGGTCTGACTATCTCAACAATCCCTGGTTTGGGCAATTAGATCCAGGCTGAACAGAGGGAAGAGACAGGGTCACCATCTTACCCATTTTCTTTCCCTCCAGAGGGGGGCAGCACACGGGACGCCCGGGGCAGGAAGGGGGATTTAGGAGAACGGGACAGCTGGGAGGGAGATGGGGCGGCTCCGTCTGTCTGATTTTCAGAGTCTCTTCTCTTCTTGAGCTGGAACTGCCAAACAGAGGGAGAAACCAGCAAGAGAACATATCAAAGGCTCCTTTTTCACAGCAGTATGAGTGACAACATTATATTACACTCCTGGTCAACTCTTTGCCTTCCAGACAACATCTGTTTCTCTTGGGGAGGCTCACCTTGAGAGCGGAGGGGTCCATCCCAGGAAAGAGGGCGACTCTCTGGGGCTGGGAGGAGGCAGCAGCAGAGCGGGGGTCTGCTCCTCTCTCCTGCTCCTCAGAGTCGGAGTCCTCCTGCTTGGAAGACTCAATGTTGTCCTCTGTAGAGGACAACACACTCTCTGAGTACATCATTTCACAATCATAACACATAGGAGGTTATTCAGATGTCTAACAGATCTTTTGCCATCGAAGAACATCTCCAGTCTAACTGGTCGACTGAATCCATACTAAAAGGTGTGCGGGAGAAAGGTACTAGATAAGAGAGATGAAAACCTAAAATGTACTTTTTGGTACATCAGCAAGATAAAAAACTACCAGCCACTCAGATTTCTTACAAGTCACAGGGCTTGAAATTAACTTTTTTAGCCACTTGTCCTTCTGGCAAAAAAGGTATGCAACACAATTTTTAAATATTGGAAGATGCAAGGAACCACTTTACAAAATAAAATACATATTTTTTACCATAGAGAATCAGGCAAAAATGTAGGCTACACTCTGCCTATTGGCTTCTTTGCATACCGTAGTCATTTATTTATCTTTGCACCCCAGTATTTTTACTTTGCACATTCATCTACTGCACATGTACCATTCCAGTGTTAAATTGCTATACTGTAATTACTTCACCACCATGGCCTATTTATTGCCTTATGTTCCTTATCTTACCTCATTTGCACACATTGTATATAGATTATTTTTTTCCCCTACTGTATTATTGACTGTGTTTGTTTACTCCAATGTGTAACTCTGTGTTGTTGTATGTGTTGAACTGCTTTGCTTTATCTTGGCCAGGTCGCAGTTGTAAATGAGAACTTGTTCTCAACTGGCCTACCTAGTTAAATAAAGGTGAAATAAAAAAATAAAAAATAAAAATGTCAACCCTGCCCCTTTAAGGCTCTCCTGGGAGATGGTGAGCCACCCTTCATAGCCTATAAAATATTGCAAATTTACAATTACAACCAAATCGTTTTTATGTCTCTTCAAATAATTCCATTCAGGGCTCAAAATTAAGGGTGCCCGTTGTCCCCGGGAGGATAAAAAAATATGTATCCGAATACCCGAGACCCAGTCCTGATCCAGAATTATAAATAATACCACGGGTCTGGGTCGGCTCTGATATGATTGTCACGGGTTTGTATAATTTTAAATGACTTGTCTATTTACATGAAATGGTTGGGTCCTAGCTCTAAACCAGGCGTGAACAGAACTTGCTAGTGAGGAGTGAATAGTGCTGGTGGAGCATCATGTCTCAGCTTCCTAAAGAAAAATCTGACTTCCAAAAATAAAAAGAAAGACAGGAGAGAGAAAAGAAAGGGCGACAGTATGTCACCCAATTTTTCACAAAGAAAGGTGGGTGTAGTCCGTGAGTGGTGGAAATTAACCTGTTATCTTAGTCCATAGTGAAATAGGCTAATTTTGCTCCCCTAGCATTAGTTACTTAATATCTTCACAGAAGATTCTGTGTTTACATTTCGCTCCTCTTTTAGCCGACATTTAATCAATGCAGGCAAACCTTTAGCAAGCTATTCATACTAAAATCAGTTGTCCCTGCCGCTGCCTGGTGCCAGGCCCAACAGATGCAGCTTCAGGCTCAGCAGCCCTGTCTCCCATCTCCCTGAACTAGCCCTACTCCCAACTGAAGAAGGAGGTGAGCAGCATTGTGTTGAATGACATGTCAGTTGGCATAATTGCAGGTGCTGCAATGCATTGCGGACAGGAATGTGAGTCTCCAGTCAGGAAAAAGCTCACTTGACACAGAGGCAGCCAATATCAGAGCCTTAAAGGAAGAGATGCCGGCTCTTAGAGATGGATGGGAGTCTCACCTGTCTGAGGCAACACTGATTGCTACACAAATGGATGTTGCAACTCAATTTAACAAGGAACACAGCCGCCAGAGGAAAAGGAAGAGATTCCATGATGAGACCTCTCAAGAGGAGACAGCTCAGGACAGTGCAGCAACGGTGTTTCGGAACACAGTGTTTTTTACTGCTTTAGACAACATCATCAGTGACTTGGACACTAGGTTCCACACCACTGCAAAAATGGTAGAATAACTTTCTGCTGTTCTGAAAGTTGGGCAGATTAGTGAGGATAAAGTCCCTCCTGTGTGCCGACCACTGATCATGAAGTATTCCAGAGATCTTACACCTGAGTTTCAAAATGAAGTAAGACACCTGAACACTGTACATGCTGCCACTTTCCCCCCTAACTTGTCCCCTCTTGGTCTCCTGAATGCAATTTGTAAGATGCAGCTGCAGAGCATTTTTGGAGAAGTGTTCGTTGCTTTACATATATTTTGCACACTGCCTGTGACTGTTGCTGGTGGCGAGAGAGTTCTCAGTAAGCTAAAACTGATAAACTATTTGAGTTCCACTATGTCCCAGGACAGGCTTTACAGTCTTGCCATGCTGTCCAAAGTCAGTTAGCTAGAAAGCTGGACTTCAAAGACTTGATCAGTGACTTTGCTAGCAAGAAGGCTCGGCGCTGGGCTCTTAGTGAGTAAGTGTGAGCAAGGGCCAGTGATAACTGTTAAATGGCATGGCTATGGATCTTGGATCACTACACACATGATTCCAATAGGCTGAGAACAAGACTGAGAACAGACTGAGAACAAGATATACCTCAAAGTAATGGCTGGATTGCCATAAAATGTGTTGTGCACAATCAAGACCCCAAGTGGAAGAAACCTGTTGATTTGGTGACCTCTTGACCTTTCCTCTAGCGCCACCATCAGGCCTTTTCATTCCCATTTTGTTTTTTCCATTTCCACTTTTACAGCTGCTTATTTTCTAGTTGGTATGTATACTGTATACTGTATACTGCTGCTGATTTTATTATTTTGTTTGTTATGTTAATTTATTTTAATTGAAGAGGTTAATGTATATTTAAGTTATTTATTTTAAGCTATTCATTAAATTTCCATTCAAGAATGTTAACATTAAAATTACGTTTAGATTGTAAAAGATGGCCTTTAGCACATTTCTTAGTGTCAGTCTTGCATCAAATAGTAAATTCCACTGTGTGCAGAATGTTGCATGCATGTCTGCACAGTGTTATATTTTCACAGCTCACTGTCAGTAAATATCGTACAGTAAATAATGGACTATAAGAGAGTTGCAAGCCTGTGAAGGTAGAGTTATTTAAAGCTTTGAATGGGTTGATTTGGTTCTGGAGGTGTGTGGTTACAGCAATTCCGCAGGGTTGGTGTGGCCTGTGGTGGTGGGGCCCAATGAGATATCTTTTCATGGGGCCCAAAATCCCTGGCGACACCCCTGTTTGTAACTATAGAATGAGAAAGCATGTGCACTGCAGCATCAGTTAGCCTAGCTAGCTAACTTTAACTAGCTTCTTGTTCCGGTTTGATGCAGTCCAAGACAGGTATTACGTAATCATATTTGATGATTAATAGCTGCCATAGCTAGATTATTTGTCTACTACAGCGCGAGTTGGCTTGGTTGATTGCTTGTCTCGCCCTCCCTCCTCATGTCACTTGCTCACAGTATGGTCGCTCCCCCGCCTGCTAGAGAGGCACCTCCCGTGCTGTATCAGCTCCGGTTAATAAAGTAACTTTTCTACCGGTCTGGGTCCAACCATGGAATGGGTCTAGTTGTCCTTGGGCACGTTTGGAACGGTTCTCTATATTATCATTTTTATTTATGCATATAGGGTCTGTGTGGGAAAGCCCCAGGTCCATTTCGGAACGGGTCCAAAGACCTCTAGTCTACGGTTCAAAACAGACTCTGGGACAACAGATCCAAAATTCATACCACTGCCTATTATCTGAAGCAATAGATCAGACTGTTTTAGACTAAAATGTTGAAAAAGTTGTATGGGCACATAGCTGGAGGCTATGCCAAAATGTTACCAAATGCAATTAACGGGAAAACACCATTCTTAAAAGCGCAACGCACGAGTTAGCGGTTTCATGTGAAAGATATGAAAATATATTTTAGAAATATAAGAGTGGAGATCTAAAGAAGCATTAACTAGCATGGATGCTAATATGACTAGGATTTTGCCTTTGGCTGCAGGACAATGAAAGAAAGTTGATTTGAAAACCAATAGAACATGAAAAAAATAACCTGGTTTCAATGTCATATTAAGTGTTTATAAAATAATTCCCTCAACTTTCTTATTGTGGTATTTAGGCTAGGCTACTTTAAAACAAGGCAAGACATGATTAATAAAATTACATCAACTTAATTGTTTAAAACCTGAACGTTTTATGGTTAAATAGTTTCAAAATGCTGACTGCCTCCACTCAGTCTCAAGGTGGGTGATGTGCGGTGCGCAACAGGTCTTTCACTCTCCGGTCTTGTGATCATTTGATCTAAATAAATCGTGCATCGGGTCGACAGCCCATTAGATGTTCATGTTAATTATCCTCCATTATATTTGTCAAACATGACTGGCGTTTAGCCTATATTTATGTGATTAAAAGTCTCATTCAAGTTTGGCGCCTGCCTCATGTCAGCATCAGTTTTGACATGAGGCTGTAGCACGTAGGCCTTTATTGATGTACATGAAAAATTGATTTGAATATTATTCCAATGTTGGCCTCACTGATCCAATTCTGATCGGAGTAATTGTATGATATTGTGATTTGTGACATGTTTCGGACGACTCAAATCTATATTCTTCTTGTCAGGCATTTCTTTTACTTGTCCCGGACAAGAGGACAAGCGTTAATGTCGAGCCATGAGCAAAAATATTTTTTTGGCATAATTACATAAAAAAATGATCATGCTTTGTAATGTTTCTAAAACAAGAAATGTATTAGTAAGAAGTAATGTGTTATATTGCTCAATTTCATTTAGTTTTTTTGTGACCCGAGTCTTTTAAGAGATATTTCACCACAAGACAAATGTTCAGCTGCCCCTTTAAGGGCGGCAGGTTACCGTGGTAACATGGCCATATGAGTGGTGTCACCTGTGTCTGAGATTTTGAATCTGACTAGCTAACAGTTAAAGCAAACTCAAACTAACATCTAAGAACAAACAAAAATGGGAACAAAAATGGAAATAGCCAAAGAACATGAGGACAAAGCAGGCAGTGTTGCTGGGGAAGGTGGGATATAGGATTCGTATTTCTTTGTGCGATTAGCAGATATGAAACAAAACGGCAGAAATACTTTGAAAACAGCTACTGCAGCATTTTTTGCTATAAATTGCAACTGGCACATGTGCTCATACTTGACAATTTTTCTTTTCAAAAGTGAATGTAATGCTTGCAATGTAGAGCCCTGCAAATTGACCACCCACCAACGTGGCTGGTGAAATAGACATTCCTACCCGCCAAATACTAAAATCTACCCACATTTGGTGCGTGGTGGGTGTTGATTTTATGCCCTGGAGATATGACAGTGTCTACATGAGAACAGAGACCTAGGCTGACCTGTGGAGTCCCGGGAGCGCCAGTCCTCAGTGGGTGCGGTCTGTCCCTCGGGGTGTACAGACATAGCAGCAGTCTGACGAGCCACCCTGGAGGGGAGCGAACGTGGCCCCCGCATCTTACTCAGCTGCACCCTGGAGCGCAGAGCACTGGAGTCCAGCAGGATGGTGGAGGCCTGGAGAGAGGGAGAAACAGATGAACACACAGACACACGAGAAGCAAATCGAACTGTTACACTGATACGTCCTTTTAAAAAGTTGGTGTCAGTCTTACCTCAGGGAAGGGGAGTAGTTGCATCTCGGGCTGGACCGAGGTGAAAAAGCCATCTGGAGTGTCCAGGTCGCTGTGTGGGGCATGTTCCCCTGGTGTGTGGGGCGGAATGGGTTTCCTAGGCAACTGGCTGAAGTTGCTGTCTGAGGTGGGCGTGGCAGGAGTCAGGCTACAGGAAGGACAGACATGACTAGTACTTTAGGTTACCTTCCTAAAAGTCTTTATTATATGCTGCTTTGCCACTGAGAGAACAATGTGACAGGTACAGTGTCTACTAGCTCTGTGTGGCTGAGTCATATTCTCCTGTCTGGTCCTGTCTGGGTTTACTGTAGGCAGGGGCATCAGATTTCATAGAGGATGTACTGGAAGACACAATCGATGACCGGTCAGACTCCTGCTCCACTTGACCACAAGCTCCTCATTTCAGAATGAATGCAGCAAACACTGCTGAGTCACAATACTGTACATGACCATACTATTTGGTGATTATTCCATCCAGAGAGTTGGATTCATATGACAATGACCCACTGCATTTTAGTAGTCACGTATATCGTATCTTATCTGAAATTCTTACAACATCCAGTAATTTCTACAAAACATTATCCAGATTTTCAACCTGTGTGGTGTTGCTGTGATACCTTCTCCTGGCCACAGGAGGCCAGTGGTATGCCAGCCTGCTGAGAGAGACTGGAGAGCTGGAGTCAAGTAAAGCAGGTTTCAGTGAGCTAGTGCTCTTTGACCACACAGTGTCAGGAGGGCTGGGATGCTATTGTATCTGACAGTTAGTACCTATACATACCATAGTATCTGTTCATTTCAATATCAGTAACTGTGCCTGCGACTTGAAAGAGAAGCTTGTGGGTGTTATATGCAACAGCTGGTGCACAATCTCTAATGTTAAGGAAGTCTTGAGGTTTTGCTCACCGGAGTTAGTATACCTTGTCTTTTTCATAGCTGTCTATTTACCGACGCTGGCACTAAGACAGCACTCAACAAGCTGTATACCGCCATAAGCAAATAAGAAAATGCCCATCCGGAGGCAGCGTTCCTAGTGGCCGTTGACTTTAATGCAGGGAAACTGAAATCCGTGTTACATCATTTAACAGCTTGTCACCTGTGCAACTAGAGGCAATTAAAAATAAATGATTCTAGACCACCTTTACTTCACACAGAAACGCATACAAAGCTCTTCCTCGCCCTCCATCTGGCAAATCTGACCATAACTCTATCCTCCTGATTCCTGCTTACAAGCAAAAACTAAAAACAGGAAGTACCAGTAACGCGCTCAATATGGAAGTGGTCCAATGAAGCGAATGCTAAACTACAGGGCTGTTTTGCAAACAAAGACTGGAATATGTTCCGAGATTCATTTGATAACATTGAGGAGTTTACCACATCAGTCACTGGGTTTATTAATAAGTGCATCGACGACGTTGTCTCCACAGTGAACGTACATACATATCCCAACCAGAAGCCATGGATTACAGGCAACATCTGCACTGAGCTAAAGGCTAGAGGTGCCGCGGGACACTAATTCGGACGCTAATAAGAAATCACGCTACGACCCCCCGAGCCATCAAACAGTCAACACGTCAATAAAGGATCGAATCCAGGGCTTGCAAACTATCTCGGAATACAAAGGGAAACGTAGCCGCGAGTTGCCCAGAGACATGAGCCTACCAGACAAGCTTTTATTCTCTCTTCGAGGAAAGCAAGACTGAACCATGCATGAGAGCACCAGCTGTTCTGGACGACTTTGTGATCTAGCTCTCCGTAGCCGATGTGAGTAATACCTTTAAAACAGGATTACATTCACAAGGCCGCGGGGCCAGACGGATTACCAGGACGCGTACTCCGAGCTTGCGCTGACCAGATGGATAGTTTTCAACCTCTCCCTGACCCAGTTTGTAATACCTACATGTTTCAAGCAGACCACCATAGGTTACCTTGATGTTCTTGGGCACAGGGACTATCTAAATGACTATTGCCTCGTAGCACTCACATCTGTAGCCATGAAATGCTTTGAAAAGCTGGTCATGGATCACATCAACACCATTATCCCAGACACCCTGAACCCACACCAATTCACATAACGCCCCAACAGATCCACAGATGACGTAATCTCTATTGCACTCCACACTGCCCTCTCCCACCTGGACAAGAGGAACACCTACATGAGAATGCTGTACATTGACTAAAGCTCAGTGTTCAACACCATAGTGCCCTCCAAGCTCATCATTAAGCTCAGGACCCTGGGACTGAACACCTCCCTCTGCAACTGGATCCTCAGATCCTCAAAAGTTCTACAGCTGCAGCAATGAGAGCTTCTTGACTGGCTGCATCACCGCTTGGTATGGCAACTGCTTGGCATCTGAAGGCGCTACAGACGGTAGTGCGTACTGCCCAGTACATCACTGGGGCCGAGCTCTCTGCCATCTAGGACCTCTATACCAGGTGTGGTCAGAGGAAGGCCCTAAGAATTGTCAAAGACTCCAGCCACCGAAGTTATTGACTGTTCTCTCTGCTACCGCACGGCAAGCGGTTCGATGCAGCAGGTATGGAACCAACAGAACCTTGAACAGCTTCTACCCCCAAGCCATAAGACTGCTAAATAGTTAGTCCGGTTAGCTATTGGTTAACTATCTGCATTGGGCCTTTTGCTCTTTTAACTCATTACATACACTGCTGCTACTGTTTTATCTATCCTGTTGCCTAGTCACTTTATCCCTACCTATATGTACATACAGTGAGGGAAAAAAAGTATTTGATCCCCTGCTGATTTTGTATGTTTGCCCACTGACAAAGAAATGATCAGTCTATAATTTTAATGGTAGGTTTATTTGAACAGTGAGAGACAGAATAACAACAACAAACAATCCAGAAAAACACATGTGAAAAATGTTATAAATTGATTTGCATTTTAATAACTTCTGCAAAGAGGAGTGGGACAAAATCCCTCCTGAGATGTGTGCAAACCTGGTGGCCAACTACAAGAAACGTCTGACCTCTGTGATTGCCAACAAGGGTTTTGCCACCAAGTACTAAGTCATGTTTTGCAGAGGGGTCAAATACTTATTTCCCTCATTAAAATGCAAATCAATTTATACACATTTTCACGTGTTTTTCTGGATTTTTTTGTTGTTATTCTGTCTCTCACTGTTCAAATAAACCTACCATTAAAATTATAGACTGACCATTTCTTTGTCAGTGGGCAAACGTACAAAATCAGCAGGGGATCAAATACTTTTCCCCCCTCACTGTATCTACCTCAAATTACCTCGTACCCCTGCACATCGACTCTGTACTGGTACCCAGTGTATATGGCAAAGTTATCATTACTCATTGTATATTTATTCCTAGTGTTATTATTTTTCTATTTACCTTTTTTTTCTCTCTGCATTGTTATGAAGGGCCCATAAATCAGCATTTCACTGTTAGTCTAGTCTACACCTGTTGTTTACCCAAGCATGTGACAAATAAAATATTTGATTTATGTTGAGAGAGACAGGATTGCTGAGAGAGACAGGACTTCTCTGCTGTCCTACCACTTTGCCCTATTTAGAAGGCTGGATATAACATGGCTCAGTGACTTTGTCGAAAAGGTCAATGCTGCGCCAGTAGAACACATGATAGAGTGCATCCATTCGATACTACTTATCGATCCAGGCAGTGTTAAATTTCAAGCTCAAACGAGTATTGTATATTTAGAGTGAGAAATGAATCGGCACAATTTGAGAGGTATTCAAAACCAGTGATGTCAGGATGTCCTGATACCAGGGTACAGCCTCAGGGAAAATTAGTAATCATATTGAGGAATGAGGATCCGCATATTAGTAACCAAAAACAGGAGCGAACACCATGTTTCACAGGTGTTGGCCCAGGCCACATCTGTGTGTGTATTCACCTATCGTCAGTGCGCAGTCCTGTCTCCCAGGTCCCATACTGGCTGTCTGTCTCGTGGACCAGTGTGTCTATGTCTCGCCCCTCTTCCTCACCATCCACACTCTGCTTCAACTGCTCCTGAGAGAGAGATGGACAGGGAGAAAATGACAAGTCAGTCAAAAAGGAGTAGAAATGTATGTACCATTGGAATATCACTAGAAGGTCAGAGGAAACAGATTCCAATATGACAGAACTGGATTAATCTCTGCTGGACTGAATAACAATATAAAGGCTTCTTATTGGCTCCACCCAGCCTACAGTAACAGACAATTGGCCAGCTGTGTCTGTGACTGAGTGAGGTGCTGGTCCTGATAACCATGTATTGTGTGGCTATGGCCAGGCCAACAGTGGGTGAGCAAGATAATGAGAAGTAATGGGATGAGCTCATAGGGACAGAGACTGGTGAGCCACTGTGTGTTTGCTGTCTACTGAACCGTGTCTCTTTTAATGAGGATGCTACAGAGGGCACACTGTCCTAATACCACTCACTCCTCCTGTGCATGCATTCAAGAATGTAAGCGCACGCACACGCAGAGAAATCTCGCTGAACTTACATGATCTCTATCGACTCCCGAGGCATTGTGCTGTACAGATGCACTGTTGCACCACAACACAATAGGCTGTCTAAAGAGAATGATGGAAGGAAATGTAATAGGTGTTTGGTTTGTTGTCACTGTGCACGGGAGTGAGAGCGAGGGCCAGAGAGAGAGAGAAATAGCGAGCGACAGAAACAGACCAACAGTACAGGATGTCATTCATCATCAATGCCTTTCCTGACAGGAAGAAAGAAGGCCAGGGTGAACAGGGAGAAACTCCCTCCATCTGAGAAAGCAGTACATTTCCTCCTCTCCAGTTTTAACAGCCCTAAATATGATGCCTCTACATCACAGCATAGGCTGGTTTTCAAATCCACCCCGTGATCGCTCTGTGCCAAATCTGGCTTTAGCTGTTAAACAAATATTAGTTACAGTTCCAACCATTGGTTTGAACATGCTGGTCACATGACAATTAAACAGGCAGGTTAATGCAGATACATGCTTAGCCTTTCAAACAGACCAGGTTGGGTCAGTGTTTGAGTACAGCTACGTTTATCGACTCGAGGCCTTTATTGAGAAAAAGAAGAGTAACAATAGCAACAAAGTAGAGACCTCGTCATGTCTCGTCTGAGACAGGAATTATTTATGATATGTCAAAAAACAGTCACTTCATAAAACCCCTTTATAATATAATGGATTTCAGCCCTAAAGGTCTGTAAACACAGCTAATGCACAGGACTAAGCATGTACCATTCAATAAGAAAATCTCTTGTAATCTAAATTCCTTTCAACACCTACCATATCCACAGTGTATGTGGATGAACACACCCAAACACACCCTCACTTAGTGTTTGCCACTCCCGAGGCTACCCTGTTACCTGTCAACCAAACAATAGCAGCAAGACTGAGAGGGTTAAGAAATCGCATGGACTGGCTGACTATTAGTGCTGCTGAAAGCCCTTCAGTATTGACAATATGAGGGTGTAGGCTCTGCTATCAACAATCCACTGGACAGAGCAGGCCTGCCAGGCACCTTATCTGGTAAATAGGTTTCTTTCTGGCTGTGATTTTGAATCAGAGTGGTAGTGAAGCTGACTTTTCCTTAATAACATGAGCCATTGCCAGCCAGCCCCCGTAGACAGGAAGGGTGCGTCAAGGGAAACGACAGAACAATGAGCCGATGAATGGAAGGAGAGAAAGGGCTGACCACCAAGGGAGATTGTCAGTCAATCTGACATGTGGCAGAAGAATTTGAGGCGCCTTGGAAAGTTATACCAACCAGACATCCCAGCTCTGAATAATAACAGCCTGCCACGATTACACCATCACAGACATCAACATGACCTGAGAGACCTTTCATCAATCATGGGGCGGCAGGGTAGCCTAGTGGTTAGAGCGTTGGACTAGTAGCCAAAAGGTTGCAAGTTCAATTCCCCGAGCTGACAAGGTACAAATCTGTCTGTTTAGCCCCTAGGCCGTCATTGAAAATAAGAATTTGTTCTTAACTGACTTGACTAGTAAAATAAAGGTAAAAATAAAATCCTGAAAATGTAGGCTAGTTAATTATAAACACCAAGTCTCTTATTTTAATCCAAAATGACAACTTTGGGTCGATGTGCTGAAAATAAGATATAGCCTATTTTGTCCAGCAGACAAATTACAATTATTGCCTAAGCTCACGACTGTATTTTGCTGACTGTGCTTTGGAACGAGCTACAAAAGGACATGAAATTACAGGAGCTGTTCTCTTTGAATGACTTTAAAGACTGGGTAGAAACTATGGTGGACAATGAAGTGGGAGGGGCTTTCAATGTTTTGACCCCTACATGCACCAAACCTCTCAATGTGTACATTCATGTTATTAAACTGTAGTGTTTTATGTTGTAAATGTGCCTTTGTATGAAACGTTATGTTCTGGTAATTTGGCCAGGTCTCTATTAAAAAATGTGATTTTTAATCTCAATGAGACTAACCTGGTAAAATAAAAGTGAAGGCCTAGTGAGTTGGACATGTTATGAATCTATTTCCTTAGTGCAAACTGGAAAATAACAGTTCATCTCTGTCATGTATAATGGCCATTCACACATCTATATGAATGAGGAAGTGCTGTGCAGCTCCAACACATTTAACATATGGTCATGCTGCCTGGAAGCAGACAACAGAGCAGGCCGGTTAGTTAGTGCAGGTACAATGAACCCAACACGAACACAACAGAACACACATCACACCGGCCCCACTCTCCTGCTCCAACCCCTCTGGGTAGGAATGTTGAACAGTTAACACACTCATCATTGACAGACTGGTCAATGACGACCCTCTGCAGCTATCCTAACATGACTACAGATCCCCTGTCAACAACAGAGCAGCACTCCAGTCACATTTTACAGAGCTACCAAAACACTGACCTCTGATGGAGTTGTTTAGGGTATATGTTTAGGGTATTTAGTTCTGTCATTATTACATAAGTGCAATGTACAAGTGTTTGCTAAGAATGCAGAGCACAACAGAATGTCAGTAAAACCTGACTGACTTGGCTTAATAACTTTTATAGGGATACTTTGGGATTTTGGCAATGAGGCCCTTTATCTACTTTCCCAGAGTCCGATGAACTCCTGGATGCCATTTTTATGTCTCTGTGTGCAGTTGAAAGTAGTTGCTAACTAGCGCAACTGCTAACAAGCGTTACCATAGACTTCCAGTCATTATGCTATCTGTAGCATTGGCTGGCAAAACTACCCCTAACTTACTTCATACTTGACAAAGGGACACAAAAATGGTACCCACGAGTTCATCTGACTCTTTCTTTGCTAAAATCCCAAGGTATCCCTTTAAGACCAGGCCTGGCTGATACAGGCTGCAGGTTAGAGGACTGGGTCCAGACGGAGAGGTGCTGGGTTCAGGTCAGCCTGAGGGAGACCAGGCCTGGCTGATACAGGCTGCAGGTTAGAGGACTGGGTCCAGACGGAGAGGTGCTGGGTTCAGGTCAGCCTGAGGGAGACCAGGGCCTATTAGAGGTATCTGGATGATCCACCAGCTGACTCTCAGGTACTGTACGGACAACTACACAGGCTCCAGCTAAAAAGGACACATGTACACACAAACCAGAACGTGAGAGTTAATCGGTGAAGGGCTGCCGTGTCTGTGGGGTTTCGTTTATGCGTTGCAACTGATTAAGACGTGAGGGTCTAGGTGGAGGAGAAACCAGCTTTTTAAAATACATTTTTTAAGTCATTTTTAGCAGACGCTCTTATCCAGAGCGACTTACAGTAGTGAGTGCATAGAACCCACAAGCACCATGCTCTACCAACTGGGCCAAACGGGACCCAGCAGTACTGCAGCCCTTAATTGTGCATATGCACCATCCATCCCAGCAGCCCCACCTCCACCCCCCTGGTCCTTTCAGTGAGAAGACCAACCCCCTCCCATCATCCTCGCTACCGCTCCATTAGTTGGTTGGCCCCTGTCCACCTCTTTCTCCCCACATCTCACTGGCCTCAGTGCTCTGACCATTCATCACAACCTCTCCTCACAGGCAGCACACACTGATTCTCCTGTTCAATCACAAACAAACAAGCTAGGCCTAATCTGTAAATCTTACATAAAATGCAATCAAACTGTATCACAACTTTATTTAACTAGGATAGTCAATTAAGAACAAATTCTTATTTACAATGACTGCCTAACCCGGTCAAACCGTAACCCGGACAACGCTGGGCCAATTGTGCGCTGCCCTATGGGACTCCCAATCACAGCCGGTTGAGATACAGCCTGGAATCGAACCAGGGTCTGTAGTGACACCTCTAGCACTGCGATGCAGTGCCTTAGGGGGCTCCCGAGTGACAGCCGTTCTGAACTTAAGCACCGTGACAAGTTCAAATCAAATGACATTTTATGCGCCGAATACAACAGAAGTTTCTACCGTCCCTCCCGCTAATTGGGCAACTTTTGCAACATTTTTGCTGTCTGAGAGAGGAAAATGTAAATTATGAGGAATCGATGTATTTTGAAAGATGAGACGTTGAGGATTACAATAAATACCACTTTGATGTCATACAAGCAAGCCAAACCCCTGTGAGTCCAAATGTGCACTTTACATTTCCATATCATGAAACTCATGTCATATACAGTGTCAACGTTTCTGATCACTATGTTTGATGTGCAGTTACAAGATGACATGGCGTTATACCATGAGTTGTTCAGAACAGAATGATCATGTGTTTGTTGTGTTGTGAAGAAAATGAGCTGTGGACCACGCATCTGAATGCACTCATGACTCCATTCTATGATCACCAAAATGACTGTTTCTCTGAACTGCCCTGTGAAAGTCTAACACTGTAAGATTGTATTTTATAACTTAGCTAGTCATGTTTGCAATAGAATAAACTTAGAAATGATGCCCACCTGACCCAAATGGCAATTCATAGTGGTCAGTTTTTGGATTACGTAAAAAAACAGTAATTGTGTTAAGGCGGGGATGCAGGGTTGTGTTCCAAACAAAACAACTACAAGTGTGCTTGCTATAATTCCTCAACGGTACAGCTAGGAGAGCTATAAAAACACCTTTCTAGTTGAAGACTCTTCTTTGAGTCATCAAAGTACATTGAAACGACTTAGGAACTATGCACACTTGGAGACACCAGTTAGTCCTCTCATTCAAACCCTTGTCATTATTTTGTCTTATGGTGCACCTCCCCCACATTTCCAGGAAAATATAATGTTACTGAATGTATCCAGAGTAATTTCAGATTTCGTTTTCAACAAATGAGGCGAAAAGTACATTAAATGTCAAATGCACATAAAATAACAGTGTAATGTTTGGATTCAGTCTCGTATCAGGTGAACTATTGTGTCCTGAACTGTTCCCTTTCAATTGATACCATGTTAATGATTTTCATATTTCTTCTGTAAGAAACATTTCAATTTAGCCCGATCCATATAGGCCAATTCCCACCAGTGTAAAGGGTAATAACAGACCATAGTTTAGGAGTGAGGGTCGGGGAGAAACCCAACTCCAGCCCACTGTAAGCTATAACCTAAGGAGCCAGTGACACTGCTGCTGGAGTGGGAGATATGGTGCAGACATACATACTAAGGTTAGTGTCATGTCAAAGATGGTATCAGAGGAGGAGAGAGACAAGCAGATGAGGCGCAGAGGGGGGTGAGCACTGAGCAGCGAACAAAAGCAGAACATTCAGGAACTATCAGGATCAGAGAGATCACATGGCAACACAAATAGACAAAAACACAACACACACAAATAGAGAAGGCCTTGACAAGTTTGAGGTGCTTGGAATGTGTAGCGACTGACGGGAGACCATTTGGTGGTAAGAGGGATTGGTGGGTGGGCTGAGTGTAAACAAAGTGTGTCTTACTGCGGTGGGGGTGTTGGGGGTGCTGCTCCCAGGACGCCTGCGTAGGGACAGGCGCTGTTGGCTGCGCAGAGAGAACCTGCGGAAAGAGTCCCGGCTGCGAGAGGCCAGAGAACGTAACGAGTTAGCCCTCTTGAAGCCACCAGGGCTGTCCTCGGCCCCCCTGCCCCCACGTTCCACCGCACTGGACACCACGCTGAGCGCCCCCTGCAGGGAGCGGCGTACGTTCCCCATCCACCCAGACACCTGGGACTGGGCCACCGACAGCTTGTCCCCCAGGTACTCCATCTCAGTTTAGATGAGATCACTAAAGGACCAACGTTGTAGAATGAAGTCTGGACAGAGCACTCAGTCAGGCGGAGGTCCAGTAGCAGTCCAGTGTGTTAATATGGTCGAGGGAGAGTCCTTGAGCCAGGTAGATGTCCAGTTCCACAGCTGGTGTCCTGGATACTGCTGAGGTGCGTAGCTAGGTTAATGCTGCAGTAGCTGGGCTGTTTGGAAGAGATGGCACAGCCAGTCAGACGCCCTAGTGTCTCCAAAAACATGCAGCAATGCAGCACTTGGCTCCGGCTACAGGCTCGCAGTCCAGCGTCACTGTCCCTCGGTGCTTCTCAGTGAGCCTTTGCGCTGTCGAGTCCCACTGGTGCGGTCATGGGTCCATTTCAGTCAATCATCTGCAGAAATGTCCCTAGAATCTGGGGCTAAGGTGAAGTCTATTTAAGCTTTCTGTTGTTCTGTGAGATGCCTATTTCCATACACAGTTATACAGAAGGGCAAGACTATGTAGCGGGGAACCCAAAATGGTATATAAGGCCGTTCTACGGTTAACCCCAGCTGGTAGAGACTCCGGTCACAGCAGATCTTCTACTGCACCGTCTGTAAACAGGTTCTTCACACATACATACTGATGGTCACCCTAGGTAGCAGCATAAACAACAAAATCTCACACACACATACCCCTCACACATCAAATCTGACAGTGGGATCTTGAAGCCGTCGCTCTGACACATCCGGAATCACAGAGGAAGACAATCCATGAATCTACCTCTCCCATGGTATCCACGCTACTGTCGTCTTCATGGTGGAACACTTTACAAGAAAACTACAGTCCAGAAGATAACAGCTGGTGTCAGGCAGACTGAGGGAGAGCTGTACTCATTCCTATTCCCACTGAGTACCCAGCACACCAACAGCAGAGCAGCGCCGTGGGTATAGAAGCACAAACAGGAGAGGAGATTGTGACGCTAAAGTTGAATCCGTAAGAGACAAAACGAGACCAGCGCCCTCTCCTTCCTCTTCCCCTGCAGGTACGGGCAGGTGGAGGACAAATGCGTCAGTCTCTTGCTTCTAGTCCCCAGCGCTGCAGGACTCACGCTCAAGGAGAAACCTTTGCGAACTAAGTGAGGGAGGGGGAGAGAGGAGGCAGGGAGAGAGGGAGGGAGGGAGGGAGGGAGGGAGGGAGGAGTGGAGAGAGGGAGGAGTGGAGAGAGGGATGGCCCGGATTTGCAGTGCAGGAGGGTGATATATGTTCTGCAGTGCTCTGTTTATCTTGCCTGTTTCTGCTTGCAGTGCGAGAGAGAATTCTCACAGGCATAGTCAGCACTCGGCACAGGGCGGAAGGGGTGGGAAGACAGGAGGGATGGGTAACGTGTGTGTGTGATAGTGATAGAAACTAAGAGTTCAAGTTCATGGGTGGATGTTTATGTTGTTTAGCCTATACCTTTAAATAGATAGAGAATGCATGCCTGAGACAGAGAGTGGATGAGACAGGTGTGGCTGTGTGAGAGAGCTGGGATTGTGGCTGTCAGCCAGTCTGTCCGCAGCACAGTGAGCTCATGGTTAAAGAGAGGAATCACGACAGCGTGTCAGAGTTTGCCTAAAAAATGGCTCCCTGACTCAAGCAAACTGCATGTCAGATCAGAGAACTCTCTCCTTTCCCCTTTCAGAACTCCATCGTACCAACCAGTCATCTCTTGGAGTTAAGCCTTAGTGAGTATGTAAGATACTCTGCAAGACAACCGTGGCACCTCAAACTGTGCCCCCTGGTGGGCGTCTGGAGAATAGTTCTGAGGAACATTGATCTAAAACCCCAAAAGCTGTCTCCCTCCTCCAACCATTCTATAGCTAGAAATCACAGTTCTCTCCACAAAACATACAGACTCAAGTTTCAGCAACACCAACTGACTATGGAGAAAACTTTTTACGGCAGGAACGAAAATGTCTGCTAATAACAATTGTCCAACTAAAAATATGACTCAAATATGAATCACCCAGTTTTTTTAATGATGAAGTCACACTTAAAGCACAACCAGCCACCGTGACAAAGCACATTTATGGCTAATATAACTTGCTTCGTTCAGACATATAATAGCCAGTAGCCACACATTCCTAGCCAGTAGCCACACATTCCTAGCCACACATTCCTAGCCACACATTCCTAGCTACACATTCCTAGTGATGGGGGGATCAATACGCTTACATATTGCAATTATTATTTTAATATTGATACTTTGACTCCAAGTATCGTAGTTTTTTTTTGCTAGCCAGTCCCAGTCGACGCTACCTGTGCCAAAACGCTGTTATTTTTCATCCTATAGCTTGTTCCCCGTATTCTTTTTAAATAGTGAGCCAACATGTTTTCAGCACTTTTATTTCCATGACTGATAAACTCATTATCTCATGCTGTCTCTTGTCCCTCTGCTGCAGACATAGTGAGCAATATGTTTGGAACATCAAATTAAAAAATAAAATAATAATAGCAGTATCGAATCGCAATACATATAATCGGCACCTAAGTATCGTGATAATATCGTATTGTGAGGTCCTTGGCAATTCATAGCTCTACTTGCTTCCTTGCTCTGATTAACGATCTCCCATCACTTACCCACAGCCAGTGTAGAAGCCTCAGACAGCAGGACAGCCTCATGTAGTACACCATGTCTCTGAGCCCGGTGACCATCTGTCGGTCTTTACCACTCCTCACTTCCTCTGCCCTCTCTAACCATGGCATTAGTAATGATGTGATCATACCAGTGTGATCTCATGAGAGAGACATATCCCATAGTTCCATAGTGCATTCTCATAACAGGCCTAAACTCCATACTGATACAGAAAAACACTATCACAACAGCAAGCGACATCAAGTCATTAACACGTGCTGATAGAAAAGGAAGTCCCCATATTTAATGAATCCCCTTGTTTCCCCAAACAGAAATTCTATAAACACCTACACCTTTTCCCACAAGATATGTTAGGAATTCAGTCGAGACTAGGTATTTCACACTGGTGTCTCCAGTTGCTCTACACAATTAAAAACCAGAATTAGAAAGAAGGGAAATCTAATAGTAATATGACTAGGATTGTGCCTCTGACTACTGAGCAACCAAAGAAAGCTTGTATAAAATAATTGCCTCCACAGATACGGTCTGATTTTGGCTAGGCTACTTTAAAGCAAGGTAAGACATGCCTCATAATATGTAATAAAACGTTCAGGTTTTAAACAATTAAGTGTATGTTTTCAAAATGCATAATGACTCCAGCTCATTGCAAAGTGCTGCGTAACGCGCTGATGAGGCCTGCCTTCCGTTGCCTATGCATTTGCTGTTTGAGATGCTGTAGCATAAGTTTTCGCGCTGTCTGACAGATTTTCCGCTCAAAGGCTCTGTATGCGTGTGATAAATAAGATACATAATGAATATACTGTACACACGCCCCACCACTCAGGCTCTCAACATATTGTATTACACAACAACCACAGACCAGCAGGTGGTGACAGAAACACACGCTAAAACTCATCATGGAGTAACACCGGGATGGCAGCCCACTGCTGCAGCACAGCCGTGCCTTATCAAATCAAATGTGCATTTTTTCCCCCCATTCATTTTCTTATGATCTAATGAATGTATTGGTATGCTTATAAACATTTCCCTTTCAACCCCATTCCCTTTACACTTGGGCCGATGTAAACGTGTGTGTGCTGACATTTGTTTTGTTTCTGGATGGAATCCTTAGTAGCACAGGCTGATATGTAGACAGGTGTTTAAAACCTCTACAGGATCGGTGCCCCAGCGGGACGGTTTAGCTAACGTAGGCTAATGTGATTAGCATGAGGTTGTAAGTAACAAGAACAGTTCCCAGGACATATCTGATATGGGCAGAAAGCTTAAATTATTTTTAATCCGACTGTCCAATTTACAGTAGCTATTACAGTGAAAGAATACCATGATATTGTTTGAGGAGAGTGCACAGTTATGAACTTGAAAATGTATTAATAAACCAAATTAGGCACACTTGAGCAGTCTAGATACAACATTTTGAACAGAAATGCAATGGTTCATTGAATCATTGAAAACTTTGCACATACACTGCTGCCATCTAGTGTCAAATCTAAATTGTGCCTAGATTCCTAAGTCATATATTGGCCTTTCTCTTGCATAAAAAAGGAAAAAAAATGCATGTTTATTTTCTTTGCATTATCTTTTACCAGATCTATTGTGTTATTCTGTTACATTAATTTCACATTTCCACAAACTTCAAAGTGTTTCCTTTCAAATGGTATCAAGAATATGCATATCCTTGCTTCAGGTCCTGAGCTACAGGCAGTTAGATTTGGGTATGTCATTTTAGCTGAAAATTGGAAAAAAGGGTCCGATCCTTTTAAAGATGCACTATTTCCTGGTAGGTAAAATTCTAATAGTTCATCTAATTTCAGTTTGTGACAAAACAAGCAAGTAAAGTGTAGAGAATCATTGTACCATCTACACCGCTGTAAAATATATTTTCCATAACCAAAAAAGATTTTATTTTCAGCAATTTGAAGCTCGTGTACAAAACCGAAAGTAAAAGACGGAAAAACTAAACTTAAAAAACATGAAGCATAGAAAAAGCACACATAGAACATATCGCTTCTTAGACTTGCCTTCAATGAGAATGACAGATCTATAACTCACATTTATATGTGAATTTTGTGGGTCATGCAAAAAGTTACATAATGTAGCTTTAAATAAAAGTAATATCAATATCACTACGGACAATTTCACAGCAGAGTCTTCCTCCAGCTATGCAAACAGGATGCTGTCAAAGGGAGCAGCATATGCACTTATTAGCTAAAGACAATCCTGAATTACAGACCTGAGAACATATCTGGCCGCAATTTCTCTGCTTTGTGAGGTGAATGAGGGTGGAGATGAGTGAGACCATGCCTTTCACATTACTCATCAACTCATTACTCCCAGTGCTCCGCATAGCACTCAACTCTCCCAGTGAACTAACTGCATTCCTACTCCACCCTACTGTAACACAACCAACCAACAAACCCAGCAAATGAAGTCATATACAAGCTTAATTTTCCAAATAACTGGGGTCTGTGAGAATCAGCTCGAAAGGAAACGTTGATTAAACATAGAACCGAGGGGGCTCCAATTGTTACCATGTTGAAGCAGTGTAATTTCACTGTAGCAGAAGCTAATTTCTGAAACTCGTCCAGCTTTGAGTCAGAAATTAGGTAATGGTGTGTTTATACCCGTGTGCATGGAAACAGAGCATCATGACTCACCCAGCTCTGTCGGCCCCTCTCTCTATGTGCACTCCTGCTCCTCATCCTGGACAGGGTCCCCTCCACGGCACTCTCAGATGGGGCCGATCGACGGGACACACTGCGGGACCTCATCCGGTTCAGCTCCTAAGACACAGGGATTGTAGAATTAAATGGAATGTTTACACGAAAGCCCTTGTTCTGGTTGAATTCACATAGGTAAAAAGGGAGATGTGTCCGCACACAAAGATGAAGCTTACTAAAGCTTACTTCATTTTGTTTCGGCTTTTGCCGTCAGTGTGCAGGATCAAATCTTAGAATCAGGAACAACTTTTCTAGGGAACACAGGTGAGCACCGTTCAGGTGCTTTTAATCAGGGTAGTTAGTCATCTACCAATCAGGGATGGCTTCTTCTGGTCTACCTGTATACATGTTACAATCATACAAAACATACAGAATTATAGGATATGGGAGTGGGCACGGAAGACAATTGAGAGTACACTACAAAGGTATGTGGACACCTGCTCCTCAAACATCTCATTCCAAAATCATGAGCATTAATATGGAGTTGGTCCCCCCTTTGCTGCTAGAACAGCCTCCACTCTTCTGGGAAGGCTTTCAACTATTTAATTGTTGGAACCTTGCTGCAGGGACTTGCTTCCATTCAGCCACAAGGTCAGGCACTGGTGTTGGTTGATTAGGCCTGGGTTGCAGTCGGCGTTCCAATTAATCACAAAGTTGTCCGTTGGGGTTGAGGTCAGGGCTCCGTGCAGGCCAGTCAAGTTCTTCCACACCAATCTCGACAAACCATGTCTGTATGGACAGCGCTTTGTGCACGGGGGCATTGTCATGCTGAAACAGGAAAGGGCCATACCAAAACTGTTGCCACAGAATTGTCTAGAATGTCATTGTATGCTATAGCGTTGAGATTTCCCTTCACTGGAACTAAGGGGCTAAGCCTGAACCATGAAAAACAGCCCCAGATTATTATCCCTCTTCCACCAAACTTTACAGTTGGCACTATGCATTGGGGCAGGTAGCTTTGTCCTGGCATCCGCCAAACCCAGATTCTTCCGTCGGACTGCCAACGATTGAAGCGTGATTCATCACTCCAGAGAACAGGTTTCCACTGCTGCAATGGCGGCAAGCTTTACACCACTTCAACCGACCTTGGCATTGCGCATGCCGATCTTAAGCTTGTGTGCAGCTGCTCGGCCATGAAAACCCATTTCATGAAGCTCCTGGGGGAACAGTTATTGTGCTGACATTGCTTCCAGAGGTAGTTTGGAAGTCGGTAGTGTTGCAACCAAGGACAGAAGATTTTTACACACTACACGCTCTGTGAGCTTGTGTGGCCCTACAACTGTTTTTTTCTAGATGTTTCCACTTCACAATAACAGCACTTACAGTTGACCGGGGCAGCTCTAGTAGGGCAGAAATTTGACAAACTGACTTGTTGGAAAGGTGGCATCCTATGATGGTGCCACGTTGAAAGTCACACATACACTACATGGCCAAAAGTATCAGGCGTGAACCATTAAAATTATCAAATTAATTGCCTTAGGTGTCCACTTACTTGGGTATACCTTATAACAATTTAGGACACCAAGCTGTTCATAAATCTGTGGGGCTAACTCAAAGTACACCTAAGGTAATTGATTATTGAACAGTTCACACCTGACACTCCCAATTGCCTTCTGTGCCTGCTCCCATATCTTACAATTCTGTACTTTCTTTGTGATTGTAACATGTATACATGTTCCTGGAGAGCTACCGTACTGTAGATTGTCACTCCAACCCTGTTCCTGGAGAGCTACCGTACTGTAGATTGTCACTCCAACCCTAATCTAGCGCAACTGATTCTAATAATTAGCTGGTTGATAAGCTGAATCAGGTTAGTTACAACTGAGGTTCGAGCGAAAACCTACAGGAGGGTAGCTTTCCAGGAACAGGGTTGGAGAGCCCTGATACAGGTAGACGAGAGAAGCCATCCCTGATTGGCAAAAAAGGAGTAAGCAAGCGATGGTCCTCTTTTGATTAGCCATTATTACTGGTTGAATGAACTGAATTATGTGCTCTGTAGATGCCATTCACTCACATAGCCTAGGTCTCTCTATAAGATACTTTTCTTACCTGGGAGCCCTGAGATCTCCTCTGTCCTCTGGCCTCTACCCTGTGCCCCTGGGGCTCTGAGTCCTGGGGGAACCAAGTCTGCTCCATGGGGGACCCAGGGCTGTGGGGCTCTCTCCTGGGGAAGGATGGTTCACCGGGCATACCAGACCAGCGTCTCTCTGGGACCAGAATGGGGGCCGTGGCCCTGTCCAACTGCCTGTGGAGGAGCTGCTCCAGGCTGGGTTTATTGGCAGGCTTCCTGGGTGGTTCTGGTCCAGCCATGGGCCTATCAACCGATTCCTCATTGAATCCTAGCCTTTGCTCCCACAGCTCCTGCTGAGAGGGGGCCCACACTGGGCTGGGTCGCCCCACTGCACCCACCCTACGGCTAACTTCCCTCTCTGGAGTGTGGGATCTCACCCCACTACCTGGGTCTGAGCCCTTGATGCCAGCAATAGGGAACACCTCTCTAGTGGGCGAGGGCTGCGTCTGGGTCTGGGACCTGAATGAGTCAATGTCCAGGATGCCAGGCCTGTAGTGGTCCTCTCCCCGGGGAAATGGCTGCTTCCATCGGGCACCAGGGGAGTGGGGACTGCCTCTGGAGTGCTGGTCACCCAGAGACACAGAGTCTAGATCCAGCACTTTAGGTCTGAGAGGTAAGGAGTCCAGCACCCCCCTCTCCTGGTTCTCTTTCCTCTGTCTCTCCAGGATTTTCTGTCTCTCTGCCTCCTGTTGTCTAGCTACCTGTCTCATCTTTTCCTGCTCCTCTTTCTCCATCTTCTCCCTCAGTCTCTGCTTTTGAAGCGGTTGTCTCTCTCTCTCATTCTGTTTCTCAAACAGTTGTCTTCTCTCCAGATCCTTTATTATCTCAAATTCTTCTACACTCTGTCTCCCCCTCTGGTTTTCCAACTCCCTCTCCCACTCCAACTCCTGTTGTATTGCTTGTTGTCTCATCTTCTCCTGCTCCTCTCTCTCCATCTTCTCTCTCAGTATCTGCTTTTCAAGCTCCAGAAGCTGTTGTCTCTCTCTCTCAGCCTGCTTCTGCTTTTCAAACCTAAACAGTTGCCTTCTCTCCATTTCTTTTATTACCTCCAACTCTTCAAGCCTTTGTCTCTCCAACTTCTTCTGTCTCTCTAAGTCGAACTGTCGCTGCCTCTCCTTAAACTCTTTCTGTCTCTCCAGCTCACGCTGTCTCTCCCTCTCCAGCTCACGCTGTCTCTCCCTCTCCAGCTCACGCTGTCTCTCCCTCTCCAGCTCACGCTGTCTCTCCCTCTCCAGCTCACGCTGTCTCTCCCTCTCCAGCTCACACTGTTTCTCCCTCTCCAGCTCACACTGTCTCTCCAACTCTCTTCGTCTCTCCCTCTCCAGCTGTCTCTCCCTCTCCAGCTCACGCTGTCTCTCCCTCTCCAGCTCACGCTGTCTCTCCCTCTCCAGCTCACGCTGTCTCTCCCTCTCCAGCTCACACTGGTTCTCCCTCTCCAGCTCACACTCTCTCTCCCTCTCCAGCTCACACTCTCTCTCCAACTCTCTTTGTTGCGGTCTCTGTTTCTCCCTATCAAACTCCTTTCTCTCCCTCTGACGTTCTTTCTCCCTCTCCAATTCTCTTACTTTCTCAAGGACTTGTTTCTGTTTTTCTATTTCCATCTCCTCTATCCCGGTCTTTCTGTCCCATGCCGTTCCTCTCTTCCTTTCCTGTGTTTGCTTCCTCTCCATCAGTTCCTCTTCTTGCTCTTGACCTTGGGAGCTTTTCCCAAAAGCTTTGCCTACAGAGGGGTTCCCTTTTCCCTTCCCTTGAGAACCACATTGTCCAGACATCACAGAGAAATCATCAAAGGGCACTTCCATGTCCCCTCTCTCTATTCCCTCATCCCCATGGGATATTACTTCCTGGATCTGACCAGTCAGAGCAAAGTAGGTGGCCCTAGGTTTGGGTGGCTGCTCATCTGCCTCCAGCATTTTCAAACGCTTCGGTGCTGCCACTTCCTCTCTCTCCCTGTCCTGCTCTCTCGGCTTCTCCCTCTCTACAGCCATTTGCATCCTCCTCTCCGCTTCCCTCTGCCTCTCTTTCTCCTCCTCCTTTCTCTCCCTCTCCATGTGTCTCTCCTTTTCCATTTGCCTTCCTTTCTCTACCTCTGCCCCCCTATCCACCTCAGCGGTATTCCACTTCTGCAGAGCTCCAACCCTGAGGTAGCGTGGTCCTTGTTCACGTTGGGAGGCTGGTGCTCCCTCTGAGCCGAACTGAGGTCTCCTTGGACCCGAGCAGGTCTCTCTTCCACTGCCTCAGCCCTAGCTGGCCTGTTCCCCTCAGAATGCCTGGAACGGAGGGTCATGGCCTTGTCCTCCAGCTGAGCCGAGGGGACACTCTCACTAACGGCTCTCCTCTCTCCCACCGCGTGCACCGTGTCAAACAAGTGCTCCACACGAAGCGGGCTGGAGGGAGACACAGGCTTGCGGTAGGGGGAGGTGACCAGGCTGCCGCCTTTCTCCCCATCCCCCAGTTTGAGAGAGACACTTCTCTTGGGACAGCTCTTTGTGTTGCTCTGCGCTCTGTCCTCCATCACCAGCACGCTGTGTCTCTCCACCACGTTCTCAAACAGGGCTGCTCGCACAGTCTGCACCCCACTGCTCGGGTGGCTCTCCTGGGCCTCAATCTCCAGCCCCCGCCGTGCCGCAGTCCTTCCAGCTGAGGGGTCAGAAGAGGTCTGGGTGGGCTGCTCTTTGGACCCTCTGGTGTCTTCAACGACCTTCCTTTGGTCACTGAAGATGAAGACTGAGTCCTGCCTCTAGAATTAAGTAATTCAAAGAGTTTGGCTAAGTTAATTCAGATTCTGGACACTGTCTGCATGATCATCATTAACTTAGTATTATTTGCTGCGAGTATTATATAATGACAGAGAAAAAGAGAGGGTGATACAAAGACAAGTGATTGAGTGAGCCAACTGTGTCTGGGCAGAAAGTGGATCCCACTCCTCTTTGTTGGGCCCATGAAAGTGGGTGTGGTGTTGAGGTGGTAATCAAAGCCTCACTGTGTTGACCTTTTCCCAGTGCTTCACTCTCAGCATGTTTCATAACACACAAAGAACCACCAGAGATGACTAATGCACTGGCTTTGATTTCAAAGCTCTTTGTACCTTTATGGCAGTGACGTTCTCTTCGCTTGTATGCTCCAAGACAAAGACTGATTCAGAGAAAAAAAATGGTGCCCAGAGTGTTTGAGACATGAAATGCAAATCAGAATTTTTCCAAGGTAAATAGTCCTTATTATGGGCATTTTGCTTAGGCCTTTTAGGCTTACAGGGGGCAAACTAAGAAACTACTGAATATTCATTTCATTAAATATCAGAAACCTAAACAAGTTATTTTTTAATTAAAATAAAGGAATATACTGTTTTCTCAAAGCCATCTTTAGAAGTTGCTCATCAAACAAAGTGACAGTAGAACAAGATGGGGAACATACAGTACAAGCACTCACCAGTCCCCCCAGTGGTGTAACAGAGGCAATTCACTTAACTCAATCAAGATCATTTAACTGGTTGGTTTTTTATTTAACCTTTATTTAACTAGGCAAGTCAGTTAAGAACAAAATTCTTACTTACAATGACGGCCTCTCCTGGCCAAACCCTCCCCTAACCCGGACGATGCCGCCCTATGGGACTCCCAATCACGGCCGGTTGTGATACAGCCCGTGATCGAACCCGGGCCCGGGGCTGACGCCTCTAGCATTGCGATGCAGTGCCTAGACCGCTGCGCCACTAATGATGGTTGATTCAATTTATCCATCAACTTAACATAACTCTGATCATTTGCTTTAAGGGCAGTAAATTCTAATTGGATTGGGCATTAGTAAGTTGCTGGAATCGGTCTCATTCCATATTTACAGCAAAATAGAAAACTTGACTTTGTTCACTGAGGACCAAGGATTTAACTGTAACCTCATTGTTTGCCTATTAAAGACAGCAGTGTTTCCTCTGGGGTTTTCTGGTTGGCACAGGAGTTAGAGAAATTCTCACAAGGCTCACTGCAATCCTTCACCAAATCACCTATGTTAATCTAAGCAAATTCCACAACCTCTCTTACCCTCCTTTGAGGATCAGTGTCACTCTCATGGCGGTCTGTCGCCTCACTGGGGGAGGGACTGCCGAGGTCTGTGGACTTCTCAGAGCCAAACCTGATGAAGAGAAACACACACACATCCCACCAGACTGGTAATGACAATGGGAGAGTCATAAAAGGACAGAGACAGGCAGACTGAAGGTGGTGAGGAGCTCCTACCTTTTGGTCAGGTCAGGGGGCAGAGGGCGGGGTTTAACAGCTGGGGTCTGAGCAGGTGGCGTAACAGTATCTTCTGTTAGCTTCTTGATTCGCTGTTTAACACCACCCAGTGGTACATCTGCCTCTAGGACTGGCTGCACTGGAGAGTGAGGCTCCGGTCCTTGGGCAGCAACACGGTAAGGAACCACAGGAGAGGAAGAAGAGGAATCGAGCAAGAGACTGATCCGTCTCTTAATGCTTCCTCCACCCTTTCCCTCATCCTTCTCTTCCTCTTTTTTCTTCTCGCTCCCTCGTGCTAGGGCTGAAGGCTTGCTGTCTAGGGCCTGTGGTGTAACAATGGTCCCATCTGCTCCAGTCTCCCCCTCTCTCCTCCGTAGCAGTGCACCCTCCTCTGGAGTGTTTTCCTTGCTGCCAGTCTTGGCAGGACAGCCACGGTGCAGCGACAGGCCAATGGACTCAAACTTGGAGGTGAGGTCGGCTGAAAGGGGACGTCTCCCGACCCAGCGATCAGCTGGGGTGGACGACTCAGCCTGAATGGGAGAGGGCAGGAAGATAGCAGACACAGGTCTAGGCCTGGAGCCTGTAGACTGGGTTCGGAGTTGGACTGTGACCTCTGGCCCTTCATCCTCCTTCCTCTGCTCCCTCTCTAGCCCTATCTGACGGAGGAAGCCCATTGACTTAGCTCTGGTCAAATAGGCTCCTCCAGCTCTGATACTGGATGCTGTTTTGCCACATTCCTTCTCTTGTTTGGTGGATCCAGACCATTCCACTGAAGGGGGTTTCTTAGGGCTTTGTGAGTGGGACAAGCCTGCCGCAGCTGGCTTCTGACACCCCACCGGTTGGGAAGGAGTTGGTTTGCTGGGGTCCCCAAGTGTTAGAGGGGCGGGTTTGAAGGGCTGGGCTACAGGCTTGGTGGTTTGTCCCGTGCTCAACTTGGGAGAGGGTTTGTAGGAGGTAGGAGCAGGACGGCTGTGGTTGGTCGACACTGGCCTGTGTTTGCTGGTAACATTCGGCTGCTGAGGCTTTGGGCCGTTGGGAGGGTCAGATTTGTAAGAAGTAGGGCGAGTGGGCTCTGGTCGGGGCTTGGTATTAGGCTTAGGAGCAAGTATAGGCCGGATGGTGGGGGTTTTCTCCACAGCGAAAGGCTTGGGAGTGAGCCGTGGTTTGGGTGCAGGGACAGGTTTACTGGACTCTGGAGTGATAATGAGGGAGCCCTGGGTGTTGGATGGGGCCTCTGTTAGGCTCTTGTCGATGGAGTCAGCCAGAGGGCTGAGGTGCAGTCGCCTCCCTACACCCGTCCTTCCCACCTCCCCAGTCTGTACCTCCACTTGTGCAGCCATCCCTGTGAAAAACACCTAGAGAGAAATGTACAAATCTCTATCAGCAACCTTGGCCATTAACTGTACGTCTAGCAGTAAAACCATAATCCAATAAATGCTGTATACTACTTAGTGAGTCCTACTGCCACTTCTCTCGCTGATGCAATGCAATCTATCTGGGCATCACTCTGGACTTTACCTTTGGATGAGTCATGCACCCAGAGATGTGGCTGGCTGCTCTAGAAGCAGATGTGCTGTTAAACAGAGGCCATTCATCAGTATGGCAGGCCTCAGCCAGGGGGAGAGGGAGAGATCCATCTCCTCTGGAGGGTTCAGTTCCCTGGATATGGGAAGGGTTCAGTTCATTGGCAGCATAGCTAGTGAACCTCAGACTACTTCTACAGGTGAGACAGCAGATATCCTGACAGCTCAATGACTGTCTGGTGGTTGTTTTGAGGATCAACAGTAATCTGAAGATTACAGAGCTGCATCAGACAACAGTATCAGAGAGACAGATGCAGGAAGGCTCACTCTCCTAGGAGTCTTTTCCATTGGGTCAGTGTGGTAATGCAGGACAGGTCTGGCCTATGGCAGTAAAAGGGGAATTCCATTGAAAAACAATGAGTAATTAAGATATTTTCCTCCTCCCCACTAACAATATCTATAAACTTGCTAGATTCCTGTTGTGAATGGTTATCAGAGAACTGTTCACTTGAGAGATGTGTTGTGGTTGTACATAAGGGATAAGTATGTAATAACTATAAACACCGAGTAAAGTCAGATGTTCCCTCTTATTTTATTTTACGTTTATTTAACTAGACAAGTTAGTTAAGAACAAATTCTTATTTACAATGACAGCCTACCCCGGATGACAGTGGGCCAATTGTGCCCCGCCCTATGGGACTCCCAATCACGGCTGGTTGTGATACAGCCTGGAATTGAACCAGGGTCTGTAGTGACGCCTCTAGCACTGGGATGCAATGCCTTACACCGCTGCGCCACTCGGGAGCCCAAGGGTTATGGCCAGTACGGGTAGAAGAGGGAGAGCAACAACTTCAACAAGCAGATATTTTGGTGGACTGCTGCCCTTTATAGGCTCCTGCAGATCTCATAATGTATTCCACATGTTCTTCTCGAGTTAGGCTACTCTGTAACAGATTGGATTGACTTCTCGCCTACGTTGAGAACACAAAGTAATAGTGCGCGGGTCAGCTTTTTATTCACCCACACCGCTCGCAATTGCTAATAACCCATCCGCAACCACCCGCCTATAAGCGATAGTGATCTGAGACGCGCACCCGACGCTAACCCGCTAATATAGAAAATGTGCTGTAAACTACAGTCCAAGACAGCGGAAAACATTTTTGACTGGGGGTGCAGGACTGTTTTTGTCCGATTTAGATATGTACCTGCTAATAATTTCTGACATCTTGGTAGGCTATTTGTTAGTCAACTTGTTTATAACTAGATACATGCAGCTTCTCTTCTGTCATTATTGGTTGCCCTAGAAGACTAAATAAACTCTTGCTTACCAGAATGTCATAAATCTCTAGAATGAATGCTTCAATCTAGTTGACATCTGTAGAGTTCTCTGTCATCTCTGTTTATTTCACCGAGCAAAGACGTTTAGGGACCTGGGAGAAAATGCAATTTAAAAAAAAGTCATTTATGTCCCAATTTCCAAATGACATCAGTTTGACCGGAACTGTATTCAACCCGCCCTACATCTACACAATATTTCATGACCCTAAAATCGCATTAAAATTGCAGGGACTGCGGGTTATGAGTCAACCCGTGCATCACTAACACACAGAACTAGTTGGTGGCGCAATGATCTAATTCCACTTTGGAAGCAGTTTCTTCTTAGTAGTTGTTATGGGCAATCCCATCCTCACTCACCTGACTGGCTGTCAACCGTCTGAACTGAGCCCTGGTTTCTGTGGTAACCATGCAGTGATGTCATATCACACGAGTAAGGAGTTGGAAGAGCCTGTGAAGAGAGCACAATTTGGTGTCATTACGAAGGAAGGAACGGTTTCCTGTTTGACCCTGAGGCTGCATACATCAAAGTGTAGCATAGACCTCCACACTCTCATACCTCCCACCGGAAAGCCATTTAGCATGTTTATATTTATGCAAACACACAGAATTAGACACAGAGAAATACCATAATACACATTTTAAAGGACGGAAAACCAGACTAACACAAAAACAGTAGATTTTTACAACATAACAAATGGAGAAGAAAATAAGGAATTAGAGTAAAGGGAAAGAGTGTTATACAGCCAGAAGGGGTCTGATAAATTGAGGCAGTGGTTGTTGACAGGAAACAGCTTTGCTAAACATCCCCTGTTAATGGAGGGTCCAGGAACAGCAGGGAGGAGAAACCACTGGCTGTAACCGTCATTGCCCTTGCAAACAACTCATTTGTTTTCTAAAGTACAAACAACAAATTCTAAATATGGACTAGATTTCATTAAATTAAACTGAGTAGAGACTACCTTTCAGATAGAGACAAATGAGGCAAAAAAAAAACTGAATGAGCTCTGCTATGAGAGATTCAAAATAAGCTAACCATAACTGGAGTAGAGAATACAGTAGACATAATTTAGAATGACAGTAAACCATAGCTTCTGTGAGCTCTGACTCAGAATCTGTCTTCAAGTAGAGTACAGTACACCCTCAGAGAAGGCCTAGAATGCATTTTGTTACAGCCTTATTCTAAAATGACAAAGCAAAAACATATTTTTTAGCAAATTTATTACAAATAAAAAAACTGAAATATCACATTTACATAAGTATTCAGAACCTTTGCTCAGTAATTTATTGAAGTGCTTTGGCAGCGATTACAGCCTTGAGTCTTCTTGGGTATGACGCTACAAGCTTGGCACACCTGTATTTGGGGAGTTTCTCCCATTATTCTCTTGGATGGGGAGCATCGCTGCATAGCTATTTTCAAGTCTCTCCAGAGATGTTCGATCAGGTTCAAGTCCAGGCTCTGGCTGGGCCACTCAAGGACATTCAGAGACTTGTCCCAAAACCACTCCTGCGTTATCTTGGCTATGTGCTTAGGGTCACTGTCCTGTTGGAAGGTGAACCTTCGGCCACCAGTCTGAGGCCCTGAGCAGGTTTTAATCAAGGATCTCTCTGCACTTTGCTCTGTTCATCTTTCCTTCAAACCTGACTAGTCTCCCAGTCCCTGCCACTGAAAAACATCCCCACGGCATGATGCTGCCACTACCATGCTTCACAGTAGGGATGGTGACCGGTTTCCTCCAGATGTGACGCTTGGCATTCAGACCAAAGAGTTCCATCTTGATTTCATCAGACCAGAGGATCTTGTTTTTCATGGTCTGAGTCCTTTAGGTGCCTTTAGGCAAACTCCGAGCGAACTGTCATGTGCCTTTTACTGAGGAGTTGCTTCCGTCTGGCCACTCTACCATAAAGGCCTGATTGGTGGAGTACTGCAAAGATGGTTGTCCTTCTGGAAGGTTCTCCTATCTCCAGAGAGGAGCTCTGTCAGAGTGACCATTGGGTTCTTGGCCCTGACCAAGGCCCTTCTCCCCCGATTGCTCTGTTTGGCCGGGCGGCCAGCTCTAGGAAGAGTGTTGGTGGTTCCAAACTTCTTCCATTTAAGAATGAGGGAGGCCACGGTGTATTTTTGTTCAGTATAGCATTGAAATTGCAATTTCTCTAAGCCCCATGGCAAAATGTGTAGAATTACAGGAAATTAGCATTAAAAATGCAATTTCTCTCTCAGTCCAGACCTGCCAACCTTGAAGAATCTTTATGAGTATCACTTCATCACTGCGGTGACACCCCTTGGCCCCGGACCTCACGACGACACGTTTTGAATTATTTTAAAACTGTAACTGCCATTTCCTGAAACCTATAGTATTAAATGATATCAAACAATGTTACCCAACACAGTAGTCTAGTGTTTGATCCTTAATGAAATTGAGGTGGACTCAATTACACTTTACATTTTTTCTAGGTTAAATTTAAAATGTAATGATTATTGTAATTAATAGGAGTCTTTATGTGGATAGTGTGGGAATCTGACATTTTCATACCATAGTAGTATTAGCAATTGCTATTAATTATATTGGGGGTTGTTCTGTAAAGATGTGTGTATGTGTAAACTCTGTGTAGACATCTTGTGACAGTTGCAGACTTGTGGTCAAGTTGGGGGGTGTGGGGTGTTTATCACAAGACTCAGTCTGGTGGAAAAGTACCGAGCTACTCAAATCAGGAACTGAAACAAGGGTCAGCAACGGTCACAAATGTCACCATGTGTGTGAGGGGTACAGGCAGCCTGGATGGAACATCAAGATATCAACAAGAAGACCACTCACGAGGAGCGCCATGAGGCTGGGACCAGCCTGTGCGACAACGATAGGTTGGGCAAGTTTAAACCACGCCCAATCTCTACGCCGACAGGCCAGCTCACGAAGCAGGAACTAACACTGTCGGGGTATTTAACAAGAACCTTTTGGGGTGTTGGCCAGTTCTCTGTTAGCCCTGCGTGGTACTACATTGAACCCGTATATACAAAGATTGCATTTACCATTTATTGCTTGAGTGAATAAACTAATTAGAACTTACTTGGTGACTATGTGTCACCTTTTGTCCGGACACCATATTTGAATTTCGCAACCCTAACAATGGATAGTCTAGTGAAAATGGAAACTGGCTGCTGCTTCATTTTGTTCGGGGCTAAAATAATCATTAAATTACTAGATGCAATGTAGTAGTTTAGCCTACTGTATTTAGAACATGAAACAACTGAACTAGGCCTACAAACTTGTTTCAGATCTCCATCCCTGACCTCATCCATCAAGTTAGGTCTGACTACTAGGCTACCATTCATTCAATATGCCTGGTCATTGGTGAACTGACTAGGCTATTATCACATCATTAGCAGCCTACTGTTGACACACGCCGATATCAAGAGGACAGATCAAGAACTGATTCATTAAACATAGGCCTAATATTTAACAGTCCAACATGCATTTCTGTGAAGGTCGGTATTAGAAGAACAGCTCTCTCTGCCATGTCGGTTTCAATCCACGCAACGCCGCACGTTTCCTTGCTAGTCAATGCCTAGCACCTACTACTGTTGCAGAGATCAAAGCATGTGCGGGCAAGAAAGTGTTCTTGCTTAGTTGACTAGACCCTTTAGCTAACTACCTTTGTCATAATGACGATTTTGCTAAGGAGCTAACTACGAAATAATATATGTGCTTGACTAACACATACAATTTTGGAAAATGTATTTGGCAAACAGTTCGTTCTCCATTTTCCCTACCCTTTTCCCCTCACACATCAGTGGTATCAACAGACAAAGTGGAGAGATACCATCCAGCTCGGTGTAGTAAAACAGTATTAAAGAAAAGTCGGATAGTACTACGACTATGGGGGCTCAATTAGAAAACGTTTTGCTTATTTTAGGGTAGTTTTTCATACCAGCTACTTTGACCTCAAATTGAGGGCTTGGTACGCAAAATGCGTGCAGGTTGGCACGTCTGTCAGTCCCGTGACAAAATGTGTAGACTTGCAGGAAACTAACTTTAAAACGGTGAAATGTTCTCTCTGCCCCATTGCAAACTGTGTAGAGTTGCAGAAAAGTAGCTTTTAAACAACAAAGATTCTGCCCCCCCAACTTTGCCACCGCAGCTGAAAAAATATTGGAGATACACTGAGTATAGACAAGACCTTTAGACTTAAGTCAGTGCTCTCAGGAGGAAATTAGGATATATTTGGCAGAGAGGTCCGGATACACACAGGCTAGCTAGTAGCTAACACTGAGTAACACTACAGGAGTTCATGTAGTAAAAAAAAGTTATCTGGAATGTGTAAAATAAAACAACATCTCCTGTGTTGTGCCTTGGCTTTGTGCGAGTGTGTTGGTAACTTTTATGTCAATGACAGTCTGGTTTAGCCCGTTTGCAGAGGAAAAATATTTCCAAAACTGTCTTGTGGGAACAAAGACAAACTTGAACCACTGAATACACAAGTTGCTGTATAATACTTTAGGGGGATGAATAAAAGTTTTTTGTAAACTATATATTCATGAATCAGACTATGGTTAATTGTAGGACTCATTGCCCAGGAAAGAGAGAAACACATCCTCCATCATAATACTTCGTTCGACAAATCTATCCCCGACACACCAACGTTAACTAGGGAACGTTACCTACGCACCACCGCATGAATACAAAGAAAATTGAACCAGGCGGAACAATTGGTACATAACTACGACCATAAATCAATTCTTTAAAATACAGTAACGAGTCATTTGGCTGCAACGTGGTCTCAGGCCAGGGCAATTCGTATTACTATTCTGACCGCTTACTAGCGAACGTTAACTAGTTATTCTAAGAATTAGCTGACTGTCTAACGTTAGTCTCAGGTACCCAAGTTACACTCTTACAGACCCTGGTCAAGACGCTGAGTTAGCAAAACAGACAACCAGCTACATACACATTGCAATAGTGTAGAATGTGAAACCATAAGCGGATAAAAAAATACCAACTAGCTAATTTACAGTAACTAGCTGACAATTAGCTAAATGTAACGTTAGCTAGCTAACGTTGGCTGCTGGCTTACTTACACTGGGGTAACGTTAGTCTACACACCAAGCCATATCCTTGCGTTTTTATCTGAATCCGTGAGTTTAACGTTAAACAAGCACCAGATAAACTGAGACAGCCAGCCGAGTAACGTTAACTGTTATAGCAAGCTAGCTAACATTAGCTACCATGAATACAAAAGCGGTCTGGCTTGAATGTTTATCCTGTCTAAGCCTTCAACGTTAACGTTAGCTAATACAGGACGCTATTAACAAACTTAGTTAATTGAAAATCCACCCACCTGTCGTGTTTATGCTTATTTCCCTCCAGGGACCTAGCTAGCTAGATCATGATTTTCTTCAACCAAAACCCAGTAAATCGCACTGCGGTGTGGGGTATGGTCAGTCAGAGGCAAACCTGTTGCTAACGCGTCACTAGCCAGGTTGTTCAGACTACTTCGGAGACTTTCAAAAGGTAAACTTGCAAGTTAGCTAGCTAACGTTACTAGCTAAACAAGTTGATTTCATAGCTATCTGTAACGTTATCTAGTTTAGCTAGTAGTTGACCTACTTCCCTCTGCTCTCACACCCTTGCCATCTGGCTCACTTTAACATGATAGCTAGTAGATGTGATACTGTACTGTCATTTTTTTTATTAACAAATGTCAACAAACAAAAGAGGAATAGTCACATGCAAACAAGCGTACATACAAACTATTTACATTGCCAGGAATCCTAAACAAACAAATCATATTCATTAATAATACAATTTTTAATTGCCTTTTTGTTTTTCATTTTAGTTAAAGTAGTGCCATATTGTTTAAATTAATTTATAAAGTGAAAAAAGTTAGGTTTTGAATTAGACCATTTGCATTTGTGAATATTAAATGTACCTAGTATTATTAGCAGTTGAATTAAATATACTACATCTTTATCAATGCCAGAATTTCTTAAATAAATCATTATATCAAAACCATTAAATAGTACAACCGGTCCTATTTGTTTTGTAACAAAATTCTGTATGTCAATCCCAAAAAAATCTACTATAAATACAGGCAAAAAACAAATGCAAAATTGTCTCTTTCTCCATTCCACAGAAATCACATTTATAGTCAATATTCAGCTTGAATCTTTCCAAAACATGTTTCACAGGATAAATTCTATGTAACATTTTAAATGAAACTTCCTTTACCTTGTTACTGATACAATATTTGTTAGCAATTTTCCATGCTTTCCTCCATTGTATATCACCATAGATATTTGACCAAAGTAATCTTGCTGGGAGAATTGTAGTAATGTTTGCACAATTTTTTGTTATTATTATTTCAAAATACAGATCAACAATTTACATTGTTTCATCATACAAAACAGAACGCAGGTATTAACTAGAAAATACTAAAACATACCAGAAATATCAATCAAGTAATAAAACAAATAAACAATTCTACTGGAATTGTAATCACTCTGAAAAAATCTTATTATAATGATTCAGGAAAATGTTATTCTTGTTGTTATTCACTAGGGTTAATGTTTTAATAAGATAGTTAAATTCAATAAAAAATATGTGTAATTTTGATATAGAATTTTTGAATTTTTGTTTGTGTATAAAGTATTTGGCAACAAGAATAAAAATTCACAATCATTTCAATGGTCTTGTTATCATTGCAGTAGTAACATATATCTTTCATGTCAAAAACATGGTTAGTGTTCATAATGGTAAATAAGTATTTTGCAAGGTTTTCCAAAAATTCTGGCACAAATTTACATCCAAGAACTATTGAGACAGATTCTCACCTCCTTTTTCACAGAAAATGCAGATATCATCAATAGCCACAAATTTGGATAACATAGAATTACATGGATATATCTTATGTACAACTTTAAAGTGCACTTCCTTAACTTTGTTTGGTATACAATATTTGTAAGGCCTTAACCATGCATTTTTCCAGACAATGTCAGGAATAAGCATGTTCCAGAAAATGTTTCCTCTCGGTGTAAGTTGGTTTTGTGAATGAAGAATTTGTCTTATATATTTATTACAACAAGATTTCCACGCCTTCCAATCTGAGTTCTGGATAAGCTTTGTGATCATTACCAAAGCTAAGATGAGTTTTCATTAGTGTAGTTAGACCACTGGGAACAGCTTTGAACACAGAAATAAACTCTGAAAGGTATTGGAAACTCTTTCAATGTTATAAATTGTTCATATGTAAGAATATTACCCCTGTTGTCGAAAGCATCAAGAACAAAGTCAATATTCCTCTCATGCCAGCTGGGGTAGAACAATTAATTATTTCACAAAAGAGCTTTATGTGGGGAAAACTTTTTCAGGAAACATATTTTCCAGGCCATTAAAGCTTGTTGGTGAAACCTAGACAATTTAGCGGGTAATCTTTCAGGAATATAATTACATTTAAATAAAAATTGAAGACCTCCAAACTTATTAAACACATTATTTGGAATGAAATACCATATTGAATCAGTATTGATCAAACATATTTTTAACCAGTTGATCTTGAAAGTGTTATTTATGTCAACAAAATCCAAAACAGCTCTTTTATTAGAAAGGACTGACTTTTTTAGTTTGTGAGACTTCTTTTTCCAGATGAAGCCAAGAAAGGTCTTATTGATCTTTTTCAAGTAGAAGGATTTACAAATAAAGATAATGAGGGGTACACAAAACAAGACAGCCCCTTTGCCTTGGACAAAGGTACTCTCCCAAGTATAGAAAGATCTCTTTGTAGACAATCATTAAATATATTTTTGGTTTTCTTAATTTTAGGAGAGAAATTCATATGTTGTCTGACTAAGTGTTTTTTTGACAGATGCGTGGTCCCATGGTGTTTATGCTTGCGTACTATTGTTTGTACAGATAAACGTGGTACCTTCCAGTGTTTGGAAATTGCTCCCAAGGATGAACCAGACTTGTGGAGGTCTACAATTTTTTGGCTTATTTCTTTTGATTTTCCCATGATGTCAAGCAAAGAATCATTGAGTTTGACAGTTGGCCTTGAAATACATCCACAGGTACACCTCCAATTGACTCAAATGATGTCATTTAGCCTATCAGAAGCTTCTAAAGCCATGACATAATTTTCTGGAATTTTCCAAGCTGTTTAAAGGCACAGTCAACTTAGTGTATGTAAACTTCTGACCCACTGGAATTGTGATACAGTGAATTATAAGGGAAATAATCTGTCTGTAAACAATTGTTGGAAAAATTACTTGTGTTATGCACAAAGTAGATGTCCTAACCGACTTCCCAAAACTATAGTTTGTTAACAAGGAATTTGTGGAGTGGTTGAAAAATTTGTTTAATGACTCCAACCTAAGTGTATGTAAACTTCCGACTTCAACTGTATATACACACACACACACACATGTACAGTGAGGGAAAAAAGTATTTGATCCTCTGCTGATTTTGTACGTTTGCCCACTGACAAAGAAATGATCAGTCTATAATTTTAATGGTAGGTTTAATTTGAACAGCGAGAGACAGAATAACAAAAAAATCCAGAAAAACACGTGAAAAATGTTATAAATTGATTTGCATTTTAATGAGGGTAATAAGTATTTGACCCCTCTGCAAAACATGACTTAGTACTTGGTGGCAAAACCCTTGTTGGCAATCACAGAGGTCAGATGTTTCTTGTAGTTGGCCACCAGGTTTGCACACATCTCAGGAGGGATTTTGTCCCACTCCTCTTTGCAGATCTTCTCCAAGTCATTAAGGTTTCGAGGCTGACGTTTGGCAACTCGAACCTTCAGATCCCTCCACAGATTTTCTATGGGATTAAGGTCTGGAGACTGGCTAGGCCACTCCAGGACCTTAATGTGCTTCTTCTTGAGCCACTCCTTTGTTGCCTTGGCCGTGTGTTTTGGGTCATTGTCATGCCGGAATACCCATCCACGACCCATTTTCAATGCCCTGGCTGAGGGAAGGAGGTTCTCACCCAAGATTTGACGGTACATGGCCCCGTCCATCGTCCCTTTGATGCGGTTAAGTTGTCATGTCTCCTTAGCAGAAAAACACCCCCAAAGCATAATGTTTCCACCTCCATGTTTGACGGTGGGGATGGTGTTCTTGGGGTCATAGGCAGCATTCCTCCTCCTCCAAACACGGCGAGTTGAGTTGATGCCAAAGAGCTCCATTTTGGTCTCATCTGACCACAACACTTTCACCCAGTTGTCCTCTGAATCATTCAGATGTTCATTGGCAAACTTCAGACGGGCATGTATATGTGCTTTCTTGAGCAGGGGGACCTTGCGGGCGCTGCAGGATTTCAGTCCTTCACAGCGTAGTGTGTTACCAACTGTTTTCTTGGTGATTATGGTCCCAGCTGCCTTGAGATCATTGACAAGATCCTCCCGTGTAGTTCTGGGCTGATTCCTCACCGTTCTCATGATCATTGCAACTCCACGAGGTGAGATCTTGCATGGAGCCCCAGGCTGAGGGAGATTGACAGTTATTTTGTGTTTCTTCCATTTGCGAATAATTGCACCAACTGTTGTCACTTTCTCACCAAGCTGCTTGGCGATGGTCTTGTAGCCCATTCCAGCCTTGTGTAGGTCTACAATCTTGTCCCTGACATCCTTGGAGAGCTCTTTGGTCTTGACCATGGTGGAGAGTTTGGAATCTGATTGATTGATTGCTTCTGTGGACAGGTGTCTTTTATACAGGTAACAAGCTGAGATTAGGAGCACTCCCTTTAAGAGTGTGCTCCTAATCTCAGCTCGTTACCTGTATAAAAGACACCAGGGAGCCAGAAATCTTTCTGATTGAGAGGGGGTCAAATACTTATTTCCCTCATTAAAATGCAAATCAATTTATTACATTTTTCACATGCGTTTTTCTGGATTTTTTCTTTGTTATTCTGTCTCTCACTGTTCAAATAAACCTACCATTAAAATTATAGACTGATCATTTCTTTGTCAGTGGGCAAACATACAAATCAGAAGGGGATCAAATACTTTTTTCCCTCACTGTATATATATATATATATATATACACACACACACACACACATATATACATATATATATATATATATATACATTATATATATATAAACATACATATATATATATATATACACACATACATATATATATATATATATATATATACACATATATAAACACACACACACACACACACATATATATATATATATACATACATACATACATACATCTACATATACACTGCTCAAAAAAATAAAGGGAACACTTAAACAACACAATGTAACTCCAAGTCAATCACACTTCTGTGAAATCAAACTGTCCACTTAGGAAGCAACACTGATTGACAATAAATTTCACATGCTGTTGTGCAAATGGAATAGACAACAGGTGGAAATTATAGGCAATTAGCAAGACACCCCCAATAAAGGAGTGGTTCTGAAGGTGGTGACCACAGACCACTTCTCAGTTCCTATGCTTCCTGGCTGATGTTTTGGTCACTTTTGAATGCTGGCGGTGCTTTCACTCTAGTGGTAGCATGAGGCGGAGTCTACAACCCACACAAGTGGCTCAGGTAGTGCAGCTCATCCAGGATGGCACATCAATGCGAGCTGTGGCAAGAAGGTTTGCTGTGTCTGTCAGCGTAGTGTCCAGAGCATGGAGGCGCTACCAGGAGACAGGCCAGTACATCAGGAGGCGTGGAGGAGGCCGTGGGAGGGCAACAACCCAGCAGCAGGACCACTACCTCTGCCTTTGTGCAAGGAGGAGCACTGCCAGAGCCCTGCAAAATGACCTCCAGCAGGCCACAAATGTGCATGTGTCTGCTCAAACGGTCAGAAACAGACTCCATGAGGGTGGTATGAGGGCCCAACGTCCACAGGTGGGGGTTGTGCTTACAGCCCAACACCGTGCAGGACGTTTGGCATTTGCCAGAGAACACCAAGATTAGCAAATTCGCCACTGGCGCCCTGTGCTCTTCACAGATGAAAGCAGGTTCACACTGAGCACGTGACAGACGTGACAGAGTCTGGAGACGCCGTGGAGAACGTTCTGCTGCCTGCAACATCCTCCAGCATGACCGGTTTGGCGGTGGGTCAGTCATGGTGTGGGGTGGCATTTCTTTGGGGGGCCGCACAGCCCTCCATGTGCTCGCCAGAGGTAGCCTGACTGCCATTAGGTACCGAGATGAGATCCTCAGACCCCTTGTGAGACCATATGCTGGTGCGGTTGGCCCTGGGTTCCTCCTAATGCAAGACAATGCTAGACCTCATGTGGCTGGAGTGTGTCAGCAGTTCCTGCAAGAGGAAGGCATTGATGCTAAGGACTGGCCCGCCCATTCCCCAGACCTGAATCCAATTGAGCACATCTGGGACATCATGTCTCGCTCCATCCACCAACGCCACGTTGCTCCACAGACTTTCCAGGAGTTGCCGGATGCTTTAGTCCAGGTCTGGGAGGAGATCCCTCAGGAGACCATCCGCCACCTCATCAGGAGCATGCCCAGGCGTTGTAGGGAGGTCATTCAGGCACGTGGAGGCCACACACACTACTGAGCCTCATTTTGACTTGTTTTAAGGACATTACATCAAAGTTGGATCAGCCTGTAGTGTGGTTTTCCACTTTAATTTTGAGTGTGACTCCAAATCCAGACCTCCATGGGTTGATAAATTTGATTTCCATTGATAATTTCTGTGATTTGTTGTCAGCACATTCAACTATGTAAAGAAAAAAGTATTTAATAAGATTATTTCATTCATTCAGATCTATGATGTGTTATTTTAGTGTTCCCTTTATTTTTTTTGAGCAGTGTATATCTACACACATACATATCTATATATATATATATATATATATATACACATACACACACATATACATATATACACACACACACACATATGTATGTATATATAGATATGTATGTGTGTAGAAATATATATACACATATGTAGATATATACATATATACACATATATATATAAATATGTATGTGTGTGTATATGTATGGTTTAAAAAAAAATTAAGACCAACAATGAAAAAATATGTTGACACTGGTATGTTGAGAATATTGGACTGCAAATATAAACTTTTCTACCTGTCTCAGCTAAAGTGATGCCCTTCAAAGCCTGCATAGAGAGAAAACGTTTCTATCCGTCTTAGCTAAAGTGGGGTGGAACACACTCAGTAGGGTCTTTACTAACCAAATATGGTTCGTTTTGAAGAGGGACTGTGCCATACATATCCAGCAGCACTTAGTTCTCCATGCCTTCCATAGCCTCCAATGCAATACACTGTAATATACTGTACATGTGATATGATACATATTGGCTTGTAGAGAAAAAACATTTCTACCTGTCTCAGCTAAAGTGGGGTGGAAAATACTCAGGAGGGTCCCTAATAATCAAATATGTGTGTTAGACATATACATTAAGTCCTGGATGTTACATTAATTCCAAAACAAATTAAAATACTGTTGTGTTGAATATCAGTTGCAAAGACAAAACACCTTAACTTTTTTTTATTTTTTAACCCGTTTGTTTCCAGTGTGAAATAAATCGTTGTGTAATGTGATCGTCTAGAAACTCAAAAGGTTGCGAGTTTGAATCTCATCACGCACAACTTTAGCATTTTAGCTATTAGCAACTTTTCAACTACTTGCTACTTTGCAACTACTTAGCATGTTAGCTAACACTTCCCATAACCATAAGCTTAACCCTTTAACCTAACTCCTAAATTTAACCCTCACCCCTAGCCTAGCTAACATTAGATTCCTAGCCACCTTGCTGGAATTCTTAACATATCATATGTTTGGCAAATTCGTAACATGTTGTACATTAAGCAAATTTGTAACATTTTGTACGTTTTGACAATTCATAACATATCATACGAAATGGGTGATGGACATCCACAAATGAATACATACCATATGAAAGGTAACATATCATACGAAATGGGTGATGGACATCCACAAATGAATACATACCATATGAAAGGTAACATATCATACTAAATGGAGTCCCTTGGATTTACAGACGGAATAATACGAAATGCACTGAGACCAGGTTGAATGTTCTCCATTGTTGTTCTGAAAGCTTGTTTATACTGTGTACTGATAGCCTTGTCTCTTGTAATACAATTTGCACTCTACAAAAAGTGCCTTTGCTGACCTTTATATATAATCATGACAATATAGCTTGTAAATAATCTTGTCTCTGTTATTATTTTTGACAACTAGGTAATAGGCCTTCACCGTATACAGCACACCTTGATAGATAAGCAGCATATAGGCATATCGGCCTACAACTTGTAAATAATTGTATCCATTGCTGTTCAGAAAGCGTGATTATACTGTGTCCTTAATAGCCTGGTTAATATTCATTACATTTAACTTGTAAATAAATTCGATTTTCGTTTTGATAATAAAGTTTAGCTTTTGTGTTTTTGTTGTTGAGTTGAGTGTGTATTAACTTCAAGACCATGAATAGTGGAAAGAATTGGAGGGCGCTCAACCAACGTGAGTCGAGGTGCAAACAAAAAATCTAATCATCATTGAAAAGAAAAAGGCCCAACGCTCGCTCACTATAAAGTATGTTTTATTTAAGCAAGGTTAAAAGATTGACGTTTTGGCCTTCAATGGACCATGGATAGTACCGGGTACGACCAGTGGTTGAAGAAGTACCCAATTGTCATACTTGTGTAAAAGATAGCTTAATAGAAAATTACTAAAATAAAAGTGAAATTCACAAAGTAAAATACTACTTCAGTAAAAGTCTAAAAGTATTTGGTTTTAAATATACTTAAGTGTCAAAAGTAAATGTAATAGCTAAAATATACTTAAGTATTGAAAGTAAAAGTATAAAATCATTTAAAATTCCCTATATTAAGGATAGTAGAGACCCTACTGAGTATTTCAATTCCACTTTAGCTGAGACAGGTAGAAAACGTTCTCTCTAAAAGCCAATATGCATCCCGTGTACAGTCTATTACAGTGTTTTGCATTGGGGGCTATGGATGGGGCGGAGAGAACAGCCAGCAGCAGGCAGTGCGACACAGTCCCCCTATAAAACTGACCATTTTGGTTAACAGTTTCAGAGATTTTTGTAGTTCGTTCCAGTCATTGGCAGCAGAGAACTGGAAGGAAAGTCGGCCAAAGGAGGAATTGGTTTTGGGGTTGACCAGTGAGATATACCTGCTGGAGCGCGTGCTACGGGTGGGTGCTGCTATGGTGACTAGCGAGCTGAGATAAGGCGGGGCTTTACCTAGTAGGGACTTGTAGATGACCTGGAGCCAGTGGGTTTGGCGACGAGTGTGAAGCGAGGGCCAGCGAACGAGAGCGTACAGGTCGCAGTGGTGGGTAGTATATGGGGCTTTGGTGACAAAACGGATGGCACTGTGATAGACTGCATCCAGTTTGCTGAGTAGAGTATTGGAGGCCATTTCGTAAATGACATCACCGAAGTCGAGGATCGGTAGGATGGTCAGTTTTACGAGGGTATGTTTGGCAGCATGAGCGAAGGATGCTTTGTTGCGAAATAGGAAGCCAATTCTAGATTTAATTTTGGATTGGAGATGTTTTATGTGAGTCTGGAAGGAGAGTTTACAGTCTAATCAGACGCCTAGGTATTTGTAGTTGTCCACATAATCTAAGACAGAACCGTCCAGAGTAGTGATGCTGGATGGGCGGGCAGCGATCGGTTGAAGAGCATGCATTTAGTTTTACTTGCATTTAACAGCAGTTGGAGGCCACGGAAGGAGAGTTGTATGGCATTGAAGCTCGTCTGGAGGGTAGTTAGCACAGTGTCCAAAAAAGGGCCAGAAGTATACAGAATGGTGTCGTCTGCGTAGAGGTGGATCAGAGACTCACCAGCAGCAAGAGCGACATCATTGATGTATACAGAGAAGAGAGTCGGCCCAAGAATTGAACCCTGTGGCACCCCCATAGAGACTGCCAGAGGCCCGGACAACAGGCCCTCCGATTTGACACACTGAAATCTATCGGAGAAGTAGTTGGTGAAGCAGGCGAGGCAATCATTTGAGAAACCAAGGCAGAGTCGAAAGCCTTGGCCAGATCAATGAATACAGCTGCACAGTAATGTCTCTTATCGATGGCGGTGATATCGTTTAGGACCTTGGGCGTGGCTGAGGTGCACCCATGACCAGCTCTGAAACCAGATTGCATAGCGGAGAAGGTACAGTGGGATTCGAAATGGTCGGTAATCTGTTAACTTGGCTTTCAAAGACCTTAGAAAGGCAGGATAGGATAGATATATGTCTGTAGCAGTTTGGGTCAAGAGTGTCTCCCCCTTTGAAGAGGGGGATGACCGCAGACGACACGAAAGAGGTTGAACAGGCTAGTAATAGGGGTTGCAACAATTTCGCAAGATAATTTAAAAAAAGAAAGGGTCCAGATTGTCTAGCCCGGCTGATTTGTAGGGGTCCAGATTTTGCAGCTCTTTCAGAACATCAGCTAACTGGATTTGGGAGAAGGAGAAATGGGGGAGGCTTGGGCGAGTTGCTGAGGGGGGTGCAGGGCTGTTGACCGGGGTAGGGGTAGCCAGGTGGAAAGCATGTTCAGCCGTAGAAAAATGCTTATTGAAATTCTCAATTGTGGATTTATCGGTGGTGACAGCGTTTCCTATCCTCAGTGCAGTGGGCAACTGGGAGGAGGTACTCTTATTCTCCATGGACTTTAGTGTCCCAGAACTTTGAGTTTGTGTTACAGGAAGCAAATTTCTACTTGAAAAAGCTAGCCTTGGCTTTCTTAACTGCCTGTGTATATTGGTTCCTGACTTCCCTGAAAAGTTGCATATCACGGGGGCTGTTCGATGCTAATGCTGAACGCCACAGAATGTTCTTGTGCTGGTCAAGGGCAGTCAGGTCTGGAGAGGGCTATATCTGTTCCTGGTTCTACGTTTTTTTTAATGGGGCATGCTTATTTAAGATGGTGAGGAAGGCACTTTTAAAGAATAACCAGGCATCCTCTACTGACAGGATGAGGTCAATATCCTTCCAGGATACCCGGGCCAGGTCGATTAGAAAGGCCTGCTCGCTGAAGTGTTTTAGGGAACGTTTGACAGTAATGAGGGGAGGTTGTTTGACCGCAGACCCATTACGGATGCAGGGAATGAGGCAGTGATCGCTGAGATCGTGGTTGGAAACAGCAGAGGTGTATTTAGAGGGCAAGTTAGTTAGGATGATATCTATGAGGGTGCCCGTGTTTACGGCTTTCGGGTTGTACCTGAACGAACCCCTGGAAAAAAATTACAATATCTTTTGCGTGTACGGGCCATCTAGCGGTCGTATTATCCCCCCCAACATCTTAAATTGATTTTGAAATTGTTCTTGCTAGATAGGTAGGTTCTGATTTATATTAAAACATTTTCAACAAATAAAGCCATTTATTCTAGTACACTTAACTACTTTTCTCCTTCTGACAGCCATGTGTCAACTAAAGTCAAAAATAATAGTAACAAAATAACAATTGTGCATCAATACCCTCTCATTTTGCTGCAATACAAAAAATAACCAGACAATTAGTTTGATTGTGCATAATCCTTTATTCCAATGTCAGGCCAGTTGACATTTTTAACTTAGGCCTATTTCATGTTCACTACAAACTTAAAAAATAATCAAAGAATAAAAAGAACCCTCAAACAAAACATCTTCTATATAGTAGCTTTACATCCCACCTTTTCACTCCTTATATAGCAAGTAATCAAAAGTCAGCAGATCTCTAGCTTCACACTAAAACATATTTGCAACACTGAATTGAAACCAGGGGGTAGTGCCAACGTTACAAATTAGACTAGGAAGGACAAACAAATGACTATGTTAGAAGGGGGAAAATTAATAGATCAAAGAGAAGAAACTGCATATCCATGGTCTAATAATTCAAACACAAGGTCTACAGAGTATTTGAGTTGTCTGCCATCAACACACAAAAGATTTCCAATCCTTTCTTTAATACTAGCTACACTGTATTCCTTGCATTTCCCCCAGACCGGTAGGAGAATCAGACTCATGCATAGAGGTTGTGCTATGTTCAGGCCAAATCAGAGTAAAGCACAAGCAGAACATACAACTTGCATTGGATGAGTTTTTTGTTAAGCAGACATTTTTTTGAAGACCAAATTCAGGGCCGACAGTGTTTGGGACTTGGGATTGAAAATCTGGGATGGTTCAGAGGGTGTGACGTACCTGCAGCTGGCTGACTGCTACCCCAAATAAAATGCACCCCTCTAAACGATTCCATTCCACTCAACCCAAAGTAGATCCTAATATGGTCTCTATAACAAATGTCACTCATTCTACCCTCCATCCTTACAGCGTATTTGTTTTAAAGAATGCATAATAAACCAATTGCACAATGTGAGAAATTGTGAGTGGGACTGTGGTGGAGGCATTACTTACCTTGGCTACATACAACAACAAAAATTCTCCATTGTCTGTCATTCTAAAATAGAGATGCATGGAAAAATGACAGAGTGATAGGAGATCGATCAAACTAAAATCTGAGCAGGTGAAGGGATAAGTTTCAACTTCAGTGTCATCTACTTTGTGTGAACCATAGAGGTGCTGAACAGAAGCTTCTGTTTCTGTTTCTTCTTCTTCTTTCCCCCCTTCTCATCTGAGAGAGAGAGAATAGGATAAGTACCCGGTCTAACTAAAAAAATAAGGCATCACTTACGCAAGCTAAGACACAGACAAACACAGTGAAAGACTGACCAGGGATGACCATTGGCTGTGGTGGAGCAGTTGGACCATGGTCCAGCTGCAGGAGTGCCTCCTCAAAGGCCTGGCTGAAAGAGTTCTGGAAACTGGGCACTGGGACCCGGTCAGACACATCACTCTCACCATCGCTGTCTGCCGCTGGAGGAGCCAGAAGCATTTCTGAGGGAGAAGCACAAAAAAACAGGAGTCAAACATGGTCCAACACTGTCCAATAATGACACTATGGTCCAAACAAATATAGGGTTCAGCTGACAATGCTCGCCTGGCCAACTGATTTGAGCAAACATTAACAGAAACTGAGGAGAAATGAAGGATGTAGACGTGGAGTTGTCACCTTTCTTTGAAGTGGTCCATGGCCCAGCATCAGCCCTGGCTTTCCCATCTCTCAGCATCTTATCAAGGGAAAATAAGTGGTGATGAGAGAAAGTCATCTAAATTGTCTATATCCAAAAGTTGTCACATCCTGACATCCAAGGTAATCAGTCCGTAATAAAAATAGTAGGTACAGACATGTAGGAGTGACTAAATTAATGAGTTAGGCCTACAAACCTGAGCGAAGGACATGCAGTGAGGGTCATCCTCCACACAGCCCACGCTGGGCACAGGGCTGTCTCCAGTCAGACTAGGGAACATCATCCCATCTACAACAAAATGGAAATGGCGATTTCAGTTTAAAAAGTTCACACTTTACAAATCACTGTTTGTAATGTGCTATATTTGGGGCGGCAGGTAGCCTAGTGCTTAGAGCGTTGGGCCAGTAACATAAAGGTTGCTAGATCGAATCCCCGAGCTGACAATTGTTCTGCCCCTGCACAAGGCAGTTAACCCACTGTTCCTAGGCTATCATTGTAAATAAAAAATTGTTCTTAACTGACTTGCCTAGTTAAATAAAGGTTAAATAAAAAATAAATATTGTCAAAAAACAAATTCCATGGCATAAAATGCAAACATTCCTATCAGGAGTCCATAAAACAGTGACACTTTAAATTTCCAAGCCTGTCAAAATAAAGGACAGTTGAAAGAGCTGGTCTCACCAGAGACAGCGCTGCTGGTGAGGGCTGAGGGAGGGGCCAACAGAAATTCAGGATACACTTGTGGACTGCCGTTGTGAGGTGGTGACCCAAATGCCGGGAACTGCTGAAGATTCTCCAGTCCAATATGCACCTCTGGATCTGAGAGAATGAAGATACTTTATCTGACAACAATTCTTCAGTTACACATTCTATATTGAGAAACAACCTAAAGTAAGATGGACTCACATTTCCCCTGCTTCTTGTTCTCCTCCATCTCAATACGCCTCTCCCTGCGCTTCTCATCCCTTGCTTTCTTCTGTCTGAGACGCTTTCTTTTCTCCAAGTCGTCTGAGAAAGAAGATCAGTATTGGATTAGTATTTACTCTAATAAGCCACGTACATGACTAGAATAGAGAGTATGTTAGGTTCTGACCTGCAAAGCTGTCCATGGTCTCTTTGGACAGGGTGGGGGGCTGCAGGGCCAGCTCACAGATACTGAACTCACAGGTGAGCGGCAGGTGAGCCAGGTAGCGGTGTCGACGGCGAATCTCCTGTAGCCAAGAGAATCAAAACCTGAGATATTGCACATGTTCCTGGGATGAACCAGAAGAAACAAAGTCTTGGTACATTTTTCAAGAACAAACATGGTTTAGATCTAATCACTTACCTCAGTGATAGTTTGCCCCTCAATCTCCACCACAGTGGCAGTGATGGTGTGGGGGCTGGCCTCTAGGCTGCCATACTCACGTTGCAGACAGCGCACGTTCACTGGGTGCAGGAACATCTGCTGGCAGTCCTCCGCTGGAAGAAGAAAGGAGTAAGTAGAGACTGGACTTTTGAATGCAATAAAGAGGACAAGGTAGCTGTTAAGTGGAGAGACACTGATAAACCGTAGTTCTGCTAAAGGGTATCCTACCTTGGTAGAAGTAGTAGGAGGGGCCATGCTCTGAGGTTTGGGGGCGCACTGTTTCAGCCTGGCTGGGAGGGTTCTCCTCAGCAGGCTGGGGCTCTGGAGCTGCATCCTCAGGGGACTCCTCCAGCACTCTCTCCAGGAGCCCTTCAGGGAGCGGTGGTTCCTCACCTGTGGCCTCCTCAGGGTCCTCCTCTGGAACCTCTGCCACCTCATCATCAAATGCAGAGGAGTACTGCAGAACTGGCTGGAAAGAGTAAAACATGGAGAATCTCTCAGAGCCAATAACACGGGCGAGTTTGGAGAGTATATTAATGGGTTATAAATGCAAACACTTACCTTGGTACTGCTAAAGGTGGTCACCACTTCCTCCTCAGGGGAGGGGGGATCTGCCAGGGTGAGATTTGACAGTTCCAGGTTGTCCTCAGCACATGCCTTCTGGTGCTTTAGCAGAGCCTCCACTCGCTCCTGGACCACAGAGGAAAGAGAGGGGGTCAGTTCATGCTATATAGGCATATCATAAATGACTTGACCTAAGTTTGTGTAACAAGTCAAACTTCACATACACAACTTCATGCAGTAGAAGATGCCTGTATTTGAAATTACAAGCTGCTAGTTTGTCAGTGTTACCTGCAGATAGCACAGGGCACTCTGGATGAAACAGGCTGTGGCATCCTCACCCTGGGTGAGCTGACCCTGCAGAGCGGCCTTCTCCTCGGCCACTAGGCCCAGCACCTGCTCCTGAGAGGCCAGCAGCAGTTTGGAGTACGGGCTCAGATGCATATCTACAGCACAGGGGTACAGCCATGTCACAACAACTCACATATACCATACCACAGACACAGGTATATGGTAAACAGTGTTGCACGGTACACTAAAAAGTTGGGACTTTTTCAATACTACAAACTAGGACTGTGGCAGTCATGACATTTTGTTAGCTGGTTATTGTCATGCAAATGTAAGCTGATCTCACGGTAATTGACCGTTAATGAACAAACATGTTTAGCATCTCCAGGCATACAAGTCAATGATGCGCGCCTTTGGAACATCTACATTTTTAAAAAGTCAAATAAATCCATTTAATATACACCATCACAATAAATCCATCATTTATTTTAGGCAGATCTAAAGAAACATTAAATGAAAAAAATATATATATATTTCAAAAGGAACAGAATATGAGTTGGCCTACTAATGCTAACAGTCTTCAGGTGGATGGAAAGGCTTTCCCAAAAAAATCTAAAAATGTACTGCAAAGTAACCTGCGCCTACCTGGAAATTGTTTGTTTCCCCTCACTCCATCATTACGCACCAATGAGGCGAGCGGTGTTCACTTGATTGACAGTGTCTTGGTCCAATGACCACGTATCATAACATAGCTAGCCAGATATCCAATGAGCTGGGCTTTACAGTAGTATGTGAACGCCCTTTGTATGATAAACAGCCATCAAGCTAGACCTGTGCACAACCATGTTCATTCTCAAGGGGGAGAGCAAACGAAACGAACGGTAGCTTACATTACGCAGCGGTTGGTTCTCTTCTACAAACTTCTCAAAACTGAAAAAGTAAAACTTGGCTACTAAGACTGGAAAAGTTCAATCGAAGTCCAAGTATACAATGTATTAGCTTACCCTACAGTGTATTCGAAAAGTATTTAGACCCCTTGACTTTTTCCACATTTTGTTACGTTACAGCCTTATTCTAACACCCTGACAACACCACTCGCATCGCGTGCACGAGCGTTGCAAAATAAATTTAGAAATCTATATTATTCAATTATTGTACCCACACTGCTCACGCGGGCATCTGTGTTGCCAAGGGCTAAAATAGAAGTCAGTTCTATTTGTGATGCAGATCGCACTGCAAGTCCTGCCTCTCCCATCTCCTCATTGGTTTATAGAAGCAGAAACCCACGTGCCATCTCCTTATTGGTTATACCCACGTGGGTGGTTGAAAGAAACTGTGTTGTCGGTCATCGTGGTAATACTATGAAAGTTTAGATGCCAATCACCATATAAGTTCAAAGAAGAAAAAGCCTGGAAGGAGGAGAGATGACTATAAAACAATTCGGTTGACCGTTTTATGTGTGGATTAAGTGTCAGAGTAGAGGACCTTGTGCATTTCAGGGAAAATAACAACTCAATGTTTATATCCCAGGACAAATTAGCTAGCAACAGAAAGCTAGTTAAATAGGACAAATTAGCTACTTTCCGAATGCACTGTGTGTGTATGTTATGTTGGCTGTGGTTTGAGTGTCATGTTGCCTATTGGTCCACATATTTCATTATAGTGACTGTGTTCCCCATACTCTATATAAATGTTGATAGATATGTCTTGTGTATTTGATGTATTGATGCAGGGCTCACCCTTACTAAAATAAAGGTTCAATAAAATAAGTCATAGGAAACTTGAGTTTACTGAATAATTTTTATTTTATTTTTTATCCTCAATAGTGGTAGAGTTGACCTCTGGGAGCCAACTCTAAAGAGACCACATTCAAGCCCTCCACCCCCCACTCATTCAAAAGTAGAAACTGGTTCCTCCAGTCTGACCCCTGCTGCTTTCTCTGGCTCCACACCCACCCCCGCCCAGCCATCTAGAGGTGTGAAGAGGCCAGCCCAAAAGGGGAGGAGGGCCAGTGCACCAGCAACAACTACCACAGAGGGAGAGGACCGCTGGCGCACTGTGCTAGAAGATGTGGAGCCACTTCCACCAACATCTCAACATAAAAGGCAGCCAGGACCTCAGCTGGACATGACTGGAAAGTACAGCCCTCTTCATCTTTGTGTTAAACATTTTATGTTCATTACAAAAATAAGTTGTTTGTCCTCTATAGTTATGTACTTACATTTATCAATTGACCAATTCAGCCACTTGGGAGGTACATTTGGGCAAACTCATGAGGGACACTTCATACTAAATATTACGTTGCTCTCACTAGGGCTGGGCGATATGACGATATATAGTTGAAGTCGGAAGTTTACATACACTTAGGTTGGAGTCATTAAAACTCGTTTTCAACTACTCCACAAATTTCTTGATAACAAACTATAGTTTTGGCAAGTCGGTCAGGACATCTACTTTGTGCATGACAAGTACTTTTTCCTACAATTGTTTACAGACAGATCATTTCACTGTATCACAATTCCAGTGGGTCAGAAGTTTACATACACTAAGTTGACTGTGCCTTTAAACAACTTGGAAAATTCCAGAAAATGATGTCAAGGCTTTAGAAGCTTCTGATAGGCTAAATGACATAATTTGAGTCAATTGGAGGTGTACCTGTGAATGTATTTCAAGGCCTACCTTCAAACTCAGTGCCTCTTTGCTTGACATCATTGGAAAATCTAAAGAAATCAGCCAAGACTGCAGAAAACAAATTGTAGACTTCCACAAGTCTGGTTCATCCTTGGGAGCAATTTCCAAATGCCTGAAGGTACCACGTTCATCTGTACAAACAATAGTACGCAAGTATAAACACCATGGGACCACGCAGCCGTTATACCGCTCAGGAAGGAGACGCGTTCTGTCTCCTAGAGATTAACGTACTTTGGTGCGAAAAGTGCAAATCAATCCCAGAACAACAGCGAAGGACCTTGTGAAGATGGAGGAATCAGGTACAAAAGTCTATATCCACAGTAAAACGAGTCCTATATCAACATAACCTCAGCAAGGAAGAAGCCACTGCTCCAAAACCGCCATTAAAAAGCCAGACTACGGTATGTAACTGCACATGGGGACAAAGATCGTACTTTTTGGAGAAATGTCCTCTGGTCTGATGAAACAAAAATAGAACTGTTTGGCCATAATGACCATCGCTATGTTTGGAGGAAAAAGGGGGAGGCTTGCAAGCCGAAGGACACCATCCCAACCGTGAAGCACAGGGGTGGCAGCATCATGTTGTGGGGGTGCCTTGCTACAGGAGGGACTGGTGCACTTCACAAAATAAATGGCATCATGAGGAAGGAAAATTATGTGGATATATTGAAGCAACATCTCAAGACCTCAGTCAGGAAGTTAAATCTTGGTCGCAAATGGGTCTTCCAAATGGACAATGACCCCAAGCGTACTTCCAAAGATGTGGCAAAATGGCTTAAGGACAACAAAGTCAAGGTATTGGAGTGGCCATCACAAAGCCCTGACCTCAATCCTATAGAAAATCTGTGGGCAGAACTGAAAACGCATGTGCGAGCAAGGAGGCCTACAAACCTGACTCAGTTACACCAGCTCAGTCAGGAGGAATGGGCCAAAATTCACCCAACTTATTGTGGGAAGCTTGTGGAAGGCTACCCGAAACATTTGACCCAAGTTAAACAATTTAAAGGCAATGCTACCAAATACTAATTGAGTGTATGTAAACTTCTGACCCACTGGGAATGTGATGAAAGAAATTAAAGCTGAAATAAATAATTTCAGCTATTATTCTGACATTCCACATTCTTAAAATAAAGTGGTGATCCTAACTGAACTAAAGACAGGGAATTTTTACTAGGATTAAATGTCAGGAATTGTGAAAAACTGAGTTTAAATGTATTTGGCTAAGGTGTATGTAAACTTCAGATTTCAACTGTATATCGTGTGACAATAGAAAAACGTCTATCGTTTCATATTATCCTTTATCGTTTATTTCATTGTGTCGCAAATCACTCTTTACGGCAATATTTTTCATCAATTAGACATCGCTTTGCGTTCTGAAATTTGCAACACAAACAAACATGGAGGAGAGTGAACGTGACACAGAGCATGGAGACCGTACCTAAAAGAGGGGCTACTTCGATCGCATGGGCGTGGTTTGGGTATGAAACGTCTGACACGGACCACTGCAAAATATGCAGCAGGCCGGTCCCGACAACAGGCTCCAACACCACTAACCTCTTACCACCTACGCAAGAATCATGTGACACAGTACGGAGAGAGTCTACGGATGAGACCCAAAAAAGAACAGTTGAGTGCTCAAAGCAAACCCCAGACTCAGACGTTGCAACATATATGGCAAAGAATCACGAAGATAGGAGATAACAGCTGCCGTTACAACTTACATCTGCAAAGACATGGCCCCAATTTACACAGTCGAGAAACGGGAGTTTCGTGAGTTGGTGCTAACACTCGACCCAAGGTATCAAATACCTTTTATTTTTGAGTATAATTCAAAATGTAATAAGAAATAGGCCTTTACATGTGGTAAAAACCCAAGTTTTTGTTGTGCTATTGCGTTATATTCTCCTACATTAATTTCACATCTCCACAAACTTCAAAGTGTTTCCTTTCTAATAGTATCTAGAATATGCAACAGTGTGTGTTCAAAGTCATTGACTAAAGCTCAGTATTCAACACCATAGTACCCTCCAAGCTCATATATTTATATATTCTTAATTCCATTCCTTTAGATTTGTGTGTATTGTTAGATATTACTGCACCGTTAGAGCTAGAAACAAGCATTTCGCTACACCAGCAATAACATCTGCTAAACATGTGTATGTGACCAATCAAATTTGATTTGATCCTTGCCTCAGGTCCTGAGCTACAGCCAGTTAGAATTGGGTATGTCATTTTAGGCTGATAATGAGATGAAGGGTCCTAAACAGAAGAGGTTAATATATTTTTTATTTTGTTTTTATAAAGAGAAATGTCACGGCGGCCACTGTACAATTTAGAAGTAGCCCAAAAACCAGCAACCAATACATTTTCACCAGGACATCATTTTCAAAGTAGCCCAAGCTGCAGGAAAACCATAGACATGGCAACCCTGGTGCATGTGCACATGAAATAAAGGGTAGCTACACAAATCAAAATGTATTTGTTTTTCTCCAGACCTCAAAAGTGGTCCCCTGATGTGATTTAATCACTGTTGTGGACTTAAAACGTGTGATTTTCAGAGCAAAAACCTGGAAAATCAGTTTCCTTTTTTCCTGCGGTATCGTGATACTAAACCTGGTATAGAAGTCAAACTTCTGGTATCGTGACAACACAAACATATGGTAATCATCCTCATCTCTCACCTCCAAAGAGTATAGGCTCCTCCACCTTCACCCACTGAGAGCTGGGCATGGCCACCAGAGCCCCCTTCTCCCTCCGCATTAAGCACATGGTGATGAGGTCACCGACTGCATACTGCCTGGTTTCCATCGCAACCACACTGCATTGAGACATGAGGGGATAGAGCGTGTTATTCACCAGTTTCAACCATTATATTTTCTTTCCCAAAGGTGGCGATACAGAATGTTCAAATAGGGCTGTTTAACATCTCTCTAACCTTTTGAGGTCATCAGAGTGCACAGACTCATAGCAGATGGGGCACTTGGACCAGCTCTTGTCACTGAGAGACAGGTAGTGCAGCATGCATGGCCAGCAGAAGATATGGCCACAGCGGGTGATATGGGCCGCTACCGGGGGGTAGAGGCAGATGGGGCAGGAGGGCACCTCATGACTGTAGATGCGCTGTAGGGGGGAAATAATAGATGCATTAAAAGTCCAATTCGGAGGTGGAGATTTCAAGCGAAAGAGAGGGCTGAAATAAGGAACCTACCACTTGCTGCACACAGTCCCAGTTCACCAGAGTGTCTGGGTCAGTGAAGTGAGCCTTGTAGTCCTGGTCATCAGTCACTACAAACTGGCAGCTAAGGCAAAAGGAGACCAAAAGTCAATAAACACCAATCTAACATTTCAACAAGCCTTCTGTCATACTGTACAAGGAAGATTTGAATTCAGAGGGAGCTCACTTGGCCTGCAGGAAAAGCTCCTTGTTGAAGGGCTTATGCTTGTGGCCCCACTTGTTGCGGCGGCCCCAGCAGGAGTGTCCTTCTCCTCCTAGACCACCATGACCCACACGAGGCTCAAAGGTGAAGTTGAGCAAGTGGTTTAGACTGATCTTTTTAGGTCCAGCAAAATGAGCCGGGCTGAACTCAGCCTGGCGGCACTCTGCTACCTGGGTGAAGGGAGAAAATAATTAGAACCCAACTTTCCTGATTCACAGGTAGGAATAATAATATTCCTATGGGTGGGTTGATGCTGCCTTGTTTCTACCGATCAGTGACTCAAGTCATTCTAGCATATAAATAATTTGCCACTATAATAAGTGCTATTTAAGAGCTAACAAGATCCCAAAGTGGGAATATACACTGCTCAAAAAAATAAAGGGAACACTAAAATAACACATCATAGATCTGAATGAATGAAATAATCTTATTAAATACTTTTTTCTTTACATAGTTGAATGTGCTAACAACAAAATCACACAAAAATTATCAATGGAAATCAAATTTATCAACCCATGGAGGTCTGGATTTGGAGTCACACTCAAAATTAAAGTGGAAAACCACACTACAGCCTGATCCAACTTTGATGTAATGTCCTTAAAACGAGTCAAAATGAGGCTCAGTAGTGTGTGGCCTCCACGTGCCTGAATGACCTCCCTACAACGCCTGGGCATGCTCCTGATGAGGTGGCGGATGGTCTCCTGAGGGATCTCCTCCCAGACCTGGACTAAAGCATCCGCCAACTCCTGGACAGTCTGTGGTGCAACGTGGCGTTGGTGGATGGAGCGAGACATGATGTCCCAGATGTGCTCAATTGGATTCAGGTCTGGGGAATGGGCGGGCCAGTCCTTAGCATCAATGCCTTCCTCTTGCAGGAACTGCTGACACACTCCAGCCACATGAGGTGTAGCATTGTCTTGCATTAGGAAGAACCCAGGGCCAACCGCACCAGCATATGGTCTCACAAGGGGTCTGAGGATCTCATCTCGGTACCTAATGGCAGTCAGGCTACCTCTGGCGAGCACATGGAGGGCTGTGCGGCCCCCCAAAGAAATGCCACCCCACACCATGACTGACCCACCGCCAAACCGGTCATGCTGGAGGATGTTGCAGGCAGCAGAACGTTCTCCACGGGCGTCTCCAGACTCTGTCACGCCTGTCACGTGCTCAGTGTGAACCTGCTTTCATCTGTGAAGAGCACAGGGCGCCAGTGGCGAATTTGCTAATCTTGGTGTTCTCTGGCAAATGCCAAACGTCCTGCACGGTGTTGGGCTGTAAGCACAACCCCCACCTGTGGACGTTGGGCCCTCATACCACCCTCATGGAGTCTGTTTCTGACCGTTTGAGCAGACACATGCACATTTGTGGCCTGCTGGAGGTCATTTTGCAGGGCTCTGGCAGTGCTCCTCCTTGCACAAAGGCAGAGGTAGTGGTCCTGCTGCTGGGTTGTTGCCCTCCCTACGGCCTCCTCCACGTCTCCTGATGTACTGGCCTGTCTCCTGGTAGCGCCTCCATGCTCTGGACACTACGCTGACAGACACAGCAAACCTTCTTGCCACAGCTCGCATTGATGTGCCATCCTGGATGAGCTGCACTACCTGAGCCACTTGTGTGGGTTGTAGACTCCGTCTCATGCTACCACTAGAGTGAAAGCACCGCCAGCATTCAAAAGTGACCAAAACATCAGCCAGGAAGCATAGGAACTGAGAAGTGGTCTGTGGTCACCACCTTCAGAACCACTCCTTTATTGGGGGTGTCTTGCTAATTGCCTAGAATTTCCACCTGTTGTCTATTCCATTTGCACAACAGCATGTGAAATTTATTGTCAATCAGTGTTGCTTCCTAAGTGGACAGTTTGATTTCACAGAAGTGTGATTGACTTGGAGTTACATTGTGTTGTTTAAGTGTTCCCTTTATTTTTTGAGCAGTGTACAAGTATAGGGCCTAACAAAGCACTCTTAAAATAGGCTTATGTAGGTTATTCCATAGCCAACAACAGATTCATGTTTTTGTTATCTTGTGAATGCTCACCTCTTCACATCTTCCTCCACCTGTAACGCCATACTGCCGGGATCCACCTCTCTGTGGGGGTCTCTTGTCAAAATTCTTGCTTTTCTGTGAATTGGTGCGACGAGGGCCAGGGAAACTGTCACTCTTGGGAACGGAGGGCTCTCGTTTGCGGCTGTAGCGCTTAGAACCTCCATTATTCTTACCATCTGGGGAGAATAACAGGGGAAAATAAGTGGATTTATCATTCCAGCAGGATCATCAGCAATTCTATTTGCATTGCTTTTCTTATGCTCACTGTTGCCGTGAGGCACTGTAATGTAAAGTAGAAATTAACTTGTACCAGCTTGTAGCCTAAATCAACCAAAGGAAGGGTGCAGATTATGCAGATCTTGCTGATATTATTACTGTTGTACCAAATACCTCTCTGAAAGACACCAAAACGCAGAAAGGCATATTGGTGAAAGGTAAACAAATATCCTGCCGGTCCTCTCATTTATAAAAAAAAAAAAAAAGCTCATCTTTAGAACCCACATGACTAGTACAGGGTGGGCCGTGTCATGTGTACTTATCAGCACAAGCCAGAGCAAGTCAAGTCATACAAGTCATACTTGCACACAAGTGACAGATCATTCTAAAATGACCTGTTATGTGTGTAGATACTGTTAAATGCCTCCATCCCAAATGAATGGCAAAGATAGTCTACAACAGTGGTCAGCATCCGGTTGACCCGTACCTAAACCATTATAAATTTCAACTTCAAATGAGGTAGAGATATCCCAAAGATCACAGATAGCGGAGGGAGGGAGAGCTTTGCTGCTATAACAGCCGGCCCTCTTATGGAAAGGCTTTCCACTAGATGTTGTAACACTGCTGCTGGGACTTGCTTCCATTCAGCCACAAGAGCATTAGTGAGGTCGGGCACTGATGTTGGGAGATTAGGCCTGGCTCGCAGTCAGCATTCCAACTCATACCAAAGATGTTCGATGCGGTTGAGGTCAGGGCTCTGCGCAGGCCGGTCATGTTCTTCCACACCTATCTCAACAAACCATTTCTGTAACACCTCGCTTTGGGCATAGGGGCATTGTCATGCTGAAACAGAAAAGGGCCTTGGCCAAACTGTTGACAGAGTTGGAAGCACAGAATCGTCTAGAATGTCATTGTATGCTGTAGCATTAAGATTTCCCTTCACTGGAACTAAGGGGGCTAGCCCAAACCATGAAAAACAGCCCCAGACCATTAATTATCCTCCACCAAACTTTACAGTTGGCACTATGCATCGGGGCAGGTAACGTTCTCCAGGCATCTGCCAAACCCAGATTCATCTGTCGGACTGCCAGACGGTGAAGTGTGATTCATTACTCCAGAGAATGCATTTCCACTGCTCCAGAGTCCAATGGCGGCGAGCTTTACATCACTTAAGCCGACGCATGGCCTTACACGTGGTGATCTTAGGCTTGTGCTCGGCCGTGGAAACCCATTTCATGAAGCTCCCGACAAACAGTTCTTGTGCGGACGTTGCTTCTAGAGGCAGTTTGGAACTTGCTAGTGAGTGTAGTGTGGCCTACCACTTCGCGCCTGAGCCTACTACTTCACAATAACAGCACTTGCAGTTGACCGGGGGCAGCTCTAGCAGGGCAGAGATTTGACAAACTGACTTGCTGGAAAGGTGGCATCCTATGACTGTGCCACACTGAAAGTCACTTAACTCTTTAGTAAGGCCATTCTACTGCCAATGTTTGTCTATGGAGATTGCATGGCTGATCACTTGAATTTATACACCTGTCAGCAATGGAAGTCTCTAAACTTTTAAAATCCACTAATTTGAAGGGGTGTCCACATACTTTTGTACAGTGTATAATATGGTCTGATAAGAACAATATTGGCAAGTCAAGCATAGCCAATATGCTGTGATAATGTATTAGGCCTAATGCACAAACCTCATTCCTACAGAACTGTTTTTAATGATGTTTATGTTGCATAGGCTTGTTTTTTCTAAGTCATGTTAAAAAAAACAAGAGCGGTAGACCTCTGCTTGCTTTTTGACTGCAAAAGTGATCTTGACTCAAAAGGTTGGTGATCACTGATCTACAATGATGGAATTAGATGTCAGCCACTGTCGTAAGGCCTATAACTAGCTAACTAAAGTCCACCAGCCTCTATGGACGACTGTACAAAAATACAAAATTAGTATTCTGTCTATGCATGAAACAGACACTTGGAATAATTTTATTCGCAACGGAGGGTCACATATTGCAGTTATGAAACAGCCCACCTTAGCCTGTTTGGACAATAGGTTACCTGTGGTTAGATATCAGTAACATATTGAAAAGGCCTATATACATGAAATACAATGCAAAAAATCCTTATGCATTCAACTCTTGGAGAATGTGTCAATGCTCTGTCAAAAGGCACGACTTACATCACCTCCAATATCACGTAAACAAAACAGCCCTACAACGCAGCGTGGATCAGAGTATTTGAGCGGAGCGTGCCCAATGTGAATGTGGCGTGGAGCGAGATTCCCAAAGGCTGGAGCGTCGGCCTTCTCGCCCACTTCAATTTCGCTCCAGTAGTGCTCACTTCACAAGCTCAGGGCATGCCCGCCCCAGCATGCATTTGTAGTTCCCTAAATATTTTCAGCAAGATACTGATAATCAAGGTGACTTATAAAGATCAGGACCAAGAGCAAGAGAGAAGGTGCGGTGATGTAGTGTGCACAAATAAAGAATCATTATGGAATCTGAAAATAACCTTATCTGAAGTATGATGTGCACTTAGAAGTACACCATGCTAAAAGAAAGGAACGAGGTGGGTAGATAAATACTTTGCTAGAATGGCATACTTAGAAACTACAAATCAGATCTCTTAAACGTTTTGTTCTAATATCTATACAATAGGCCATAAATGATTTTGGCCCAATAAGCCTGGCATATTTGATTGAGTTATTTAGCCTAAAAGCAAAAAACTTTAGGCCTACCTATGGAAAAATAAAACAACTCTGCCCAGCCTGGCAAGAATGGCCAAAAGGGTGTTTAGCATTCCCAGTGGCTCTGCAAGTGTGGAGAGAATATTCTTCGCTGCTGGCCTGCTCTCCAGGCACCATCGCATGAGCCTGAAGCCAGAGACGGGACAAACTCATGTTTCTGAAAATGAATTCAAAAGGAAAGTAATTTTTTGTTTAATTTGTATTTAATTCTAAGTAAGTCACAGCCTATATGCGCAATTTATAGAACGTAATGATTTAATACTATGAAATGTGCTTTATGTCCCTACCAGCCTATTGTGTCGCACTTGCTTCAATGTATTTCTTTGTAGGCTATAGCTTTGAAATAATACAGTCTAAATAATTCATTTTTCATTCCTTCTTAGGTTCCCTGTCTGGCTCCTGCCCTATTTAGTGTTTATGCTCTTTAATATGACATGTAGTCTATTGAAATTATGGTCACTTCTTACATTCACCTCATGTTTTTTCAAATACTTTTCATTCAAATCCATATGGTTTGGTTTCAAAACCAAATTGGTAGGTCCAGGTAGTCACAAAAAAAGATGGGTGTTGGTTAAATTGTGATCTTAATGAATGGAGCAAATTTAGAGCAGGATTTTTTTTATCCTGCGAGTGTGGAGTGGTTTTTATCCAAGTGGTACGGAAGGACATGGACGTACATGGAGCGCAAGCACGAGCGGGATTTCCAACCGCTCAACTACGCTCACATGCTCTGGCTTGGGTGACCAGTGTGTCGTGATCAACAATAGTGGAATTGGCAGTTCACCTTCAAAATAAAAGTCACCCAATGAACTGATGCAAACTTATAAAAAAGTGTAATCATGTACTAGACGCTAAACAAAGTTGAAATGATGTATAAATTCAAAAGACAATTAGTTAATTTGAAACCAAAAAGTTATTTTCTTTTTTGAAATTGCACTGTGAATGTTTCATACTTCAGAATTACATGGGGGACATACAGTACCAGTCAAACATTTGGACACCTACTCATTCAATGGTTTTTATTTTTACATCTTCACTATTATTCTACTATGAAATAACACATATGGAATCATGTAGTAAACAAAAAAAGTGTTAAACAAATCAAAATATATTTTAGATACTTCAAAGTAGCCACCCTTTGCCTTGATGACAGCTTTGCAGACTCCTGGCATTCTCTCAACCAGCTTCATGAGGTAGTCACCTGGAATGCATTTCAATTAACAGGTGTGCCTTGTTAAAAGTAAATGTGTGGAATTTCTTTCCTTCTTAATGCGTTTGAGACAATCAGTTGTGTTGTGACAAGGTAGGGGGAATACAGTTACCTCTGCTGCAGAGGATAAGTTCATTAGAGTTAACTGCACCTCAGATTGCAGCCCATATAAATGCTTCAGAGTTCAAGTAACAGGGACATCAACATCAACTGTTCAGAGGAGACTGCGTGAATCAGGCCTTCATGGTCAAATTGCTGCAAACAAAACACTACTAAAAAGGACACCAATAAGAATTAGTGACTTCCTTGGGCCGAGAAACACGAGCAATGGACATTAGACCGGTGGAAATGTGTCCTTTGGTCTGATGAGTCCAAATTTGAGAATTTTGGTTCCAAACGCTGTGTCTTTGTGAGATGCAGAGTAGGTGAATGGATGATCTCTGCATGTGTGGTTCCCAACCTGAAGCATGGAGGTGGTGTGGGGGTGCTTTGCTGGTGACACTGTCAGTGATTTATTTAGAATTCAAGGCACACTTAACCAACATGGCTACCACAACATTCTGCAGCTAAACTCCATCCCATCTGGTTTGCGCTTAGTGGGACTATCATTTGTTTTTAAACAGGACAATGACCCAACACACCTCCAGACTGCGTAAGGACTATTTGACCAACAAGGAAAGTGATGGAGTGCTGCATCAGATGACCTGGCATCCACAATCACCCGACCTCAATCCAATTGAGATGGTTTGGTATGAGTTGGACGGCAGAGTGAAGGAAAAGCAGCCAACAAGTGCTCAGCATATGTGGGAACTCCTTCAAAACTGTTAAAAGCATTTCAGGTGAAGCTGGTTGAGAGAATGCAAAGCTGTCATCAAGGCAAAGGGTGGCTACTTTGAAGATTCTCAAATACACTTTTTTGGTTACTACATGGTTCCATATGAGTTATTTCATAGTTTTGTTGTCTTCGCTATTATTGTACAATGTAGAAAATAGTAAAAATAAAAACCTTGAATGAGTAGGTGTCCAATCTTTTGACTGGTACTGTATATTGCAATGTACAGCCTTACCTAGGGATCTTGAGTCCATGAAATTGGGTATCAGCCTACTCAGTAACCATGTTGACAGCTATCATTCCATATGAGTTATTTCATAGTTGTTGTCTTCGCTATTATTGTACAATGTAGAAAATAGTAAAAATTAAAACCTTGAATGAGTAGGTGTCCAATCTTTTGACTGGTACTGTATATTGCAATGTACAGCCTTACCTAGGGATCTTGAGTCCATGAAATTGGGTATCAGCCTACTCAGTAACCATGTTGACAGCCAGTTATGCGAGTTAATACCATATAAAAAAACAATAAAAATCACAACAGCTGTGATGGAAACAGTTTCAGTACAATTTTATAAATGCTGACCGAATGCGAGAAATGGCAGTGGAAACACATATGGGCAAATATTGATTTAATAACCATCATATCGAAGTAAACTTGGAGTCACGTGATGATAATGTGTGGTCCTCTTACTACAACGCGGGGACACCATGCAGTTTATTAGGCTACAGATGAAATAAGTTATGAACAACTTCATAGGGTGGTGAACGTGCACAGTGACCCTGATGCTCCTTTCCAATAAATATTGAGGGTCTTATTCTGGTGACATGATGATCGATGCTTGACTGACTCTTATCTAGGGCTGTCATGACATTTTGTCAACAGGTTATTGCCATGCAAAAGACTGCCGGTCTCATGGTAATTGCCCGTTAATTAACAAAGACATATAGCATCTCCAGGTCTCCACGCCTTTGGAACAGCTATATAAAAGTAGATGTCTAATAAATCCATTTCATATACACCATCACAATAAATCCATCATTTTAGGTAGGTCTAAAGAAACAAATATGATGAAAAATGTATTTCAGAATAACAGAATATTGTATGTTATCTGGCATTGCGCCACAGAGAAGGACGACAATTCACTCTGAACTAGTATTCACATTTATGTTACTGGTATTCTCATTTTCACCTTCAAAGGAAAACAAAAAAATTATGAATGTTGGGTTCTTACATTTCCCACAATCCCACCCGGTACAAAATAACATACAGATGTCTCATCTGGGTCTCCGTCGTTCCTATTGTGTTTATTGGACATACATTTTGCATTGTACAGACTTACCCCATTTCATGGACCCAATATCCATAGGTAAGGATGTACATTGCAATATGAATGTCCAATACACACAATAGACTGACTGGGAAGGTGATTTTCCACAGGGTTGTTCCGACTCAAAAAGCACTTTAAGACGATTAACACCAACCATCTCAGATTGTTCTGAAATCGTTCACCCAAAATGAGATTGGTTTCCTTACCTTGACAATAGACTGCTTACAGGGTATGACCGCAACCCATGCTTTGGTTTTGTTGCCCACTGTTTCAAATGCTAACTTCTTGGCATTTGTGGCACAAATCTAATGCAAGTCAATGGTATCTATATTAGCATTACAAAGCTTCATGGTCAAATCATCAAGTATCTAAAAATTGTAACTTATAGATCAGGGATTGGCAAATTGGGGCCCGCGGCAACTACACCTTGCGTATTCTACCATTCTAAATTGCAACAGTAAATTGAGACTCCCTCCCCCCCAGTCAGAGTCTCAATTTACTCAATTTCATTGTGCATCAGCAGTTCTTCTCTTGTTATGTAAGTCACTGACAGTCACTCAATTAGCCCATGTCTGCAAAGATTTTTGAGATTGGTAAATTTAGATAGCTGGCCGCTAGACAAACTTGTAGTTGGCCTAATCATTGTTGAATTACCGATCAGGGGTCCACCATTGAATTTGTTAGTCACTCTGACGCAGATATCACATGAAAAACTGCATATATTTCTCTACACCCTATGGCAAAATGTGTAGAACTGCAGGAAATTGGCTGTTAAACTGCTCATTTTCCTCTCTGCCCCATAGCAGAATTACATGAAATTAGTTATAAAATTGCAGAATATTCTCCCCGCCCCATTTCAAAATGTGTAGAATTACAGCAAACGTGCTTTAACTTCTCTGGGAACAGTGCATGAGGTGACCGTTTTAGAGAGCCTGGCGTGCCCAAAGTAAAATGCCTCCCATTTAGGCCCAGAAAATAGGATATGCATATATTTAGTACCATTGGATAGGAAACACTCTGAATTTTCCAAAACCGTTAACCATTTGTCTGTGAGTGAATCAGAACGCATATAGCAGGCAAAACCCTGAGGAATCTCTGTCCTGGAAAAAGTGATTTTGACACATTGCTCATTTGGGAACCCCTCCCTATTGAAAATGACCATATATAGGCATATGAATGCAGTACACGTCGCTTCCTTATGATGTCAACAGCCTCGAGACGGTGTTTCCCTCCATTTTGCATGAATTTAGAGCAGAGCAAAACACCAAACAATGAAGACCCTCTTTCTGAGAAAAGTTCCCGTGGCGCGCGCACGAGAAGTCACGGAGTGTCTTTTGTAGCCTCGTTATTGATCAGTTTATATTCCGGCTGGCTGATTTATAATAGTAAATATACGTAAAAGTGTTCCTAAGGATACATTTAGAACTATGTTTGATTGTTCTTGGACAAGTTTATAGGTATAATTTGAACGAGTTCGCGCCGCGGTTTCATGGACTAGTGGAGGCTGTCGTTTCTGATTATAACACGCGAACCAAATGGAGGATTTATGGATAAAAGACATTACTTTTTCTAACAAAAGAACCATGGATTGTCTTCGTTGGACACTTAGGATGACCTCAGCAGAAGTTCTTCAACAGGTAATTGATTTGTTTTCGCTGTGAAATGTGTTATGTGTGTGCCATGATGGCTAATCGATACATGGCTATTGGAAAAATATGTGAGGTGCTAGCCTCAAACAATGAAATGTGCTGCTTTCGCCGTAAAGCCTTTTTGAAATCTGACAACGCTGTGATATTGCCAAGAAACATAGCATTTGATGAGTATGGAACACTTGTATATTGGTGGATGTTTAATAATTCCATTTTGGGATTTTGAATTTGGCGCTTTAGATTTTCGCTGGTAGTGTCGGGACGAGCCCGCTAGCGACCCAGCAATCCCTGACTGGTTAAAAACTGCAACAATTTCTCTACTTCCCATGGAAAAGCGTAGAAGTGCACAATTTAAAAAATATATAAATCAATAAAGTCACTCCCCGCTGTCAAGAGCTAAAATGTTTTGCTTGCACGGTGGGAACGGGGAGCCTCATGATTTCAGATTTTGTGTCTCCCACCCCAGTTGCTAATCCCCTTTATAGATCATTTGGATACGAAGCACGAATTTGATAATATAGGTACCACTGATTTGTGCCACAAATGCAAAAATGTTAGCATTTGAAACAGTGGCAATGTTACCAAAACATGGGTTGCAGTCATACCTTGTCCATAGAGCATTTACAGGGTAAGGAAACCAATAAGTTATTTGGTTAAAAAAACACCTAATAGAAGGAACAGCTCTTTCTAGTGGTCAGAAGCGGGTAATTGTAGAACGAGATATATACCTATAAACTGAAATGACTAATTTCCCTGATGGGGGGGACGACATCACCAAATTCACTGAGAAGACATTACACAGGATGAAGAAACAATACTCCAAGCCGCAGCTGCATACTACTTCAGACATACGAGAACTGATACTGTATACTTGTTGTTGGGTTGGGATTGGCGAGGTCCATGGGTGGCTTTTGACCAGTTCTTTGGAGTCATCATATCTTACTGATTGTTAGAAAAAGTTTGGTCCAAATCAAATGTTAGGTACTGGACATATTTATTGAATATTATATGAATCCTATAAACAAACAAAAAATGCAATCTGCATACAATCAGCTTAATTTCTCAGAGATCAAATCACATTTCAACAAAATAATATTGCAGGAATGCTAATCGTTTCTGTTTCTATCTACATATTCAATTTCAGAACAATCTGAGATGGTGGGTGTTATGGTTTATGACATGGAACGACCCCACAGTTAATGTTACAAGATCTAAGATGCTAATATTTGTGTAAACTCTAGAATTGTTATCTGTGGGTGTCATTTAGTTGGCTGATTAGCCGTTACCTATGGACCTTGTGTCGCTCTACTCCGTGACACCCAAAGACTACAATTCTAAACAAGCCAGAGGGAGATTGGCTAAGATTTGGTTCAAATGACAAAAAACCACTGATTAATGTTCACCTGTTTTCGGTTTAGATTCTCCCGGTGTTGGGCCTGTAGAACTCGAACGGGGTGGAACCTTGTTGCTGTTGGCATTGCTGTTTGGATTCTTCTCCATGGTTGTCTCCTTTCTGCGAGAGGTATTTAGGCCGAGCTCCGGGGAGAGAGCGTCCGAGCTCCCTAGCATTAAATGGGACAAAGGGAGAGGAGAGCGTATTGTTGCGAGTGCGGGTCAGGCAGCGAAGGCCCTGTTTAATTTCGGTCAAACTGGGAGACTCCATTACGGCGACATATTGACAACAAAACAAACCAAGAAAAATAGAGACACAATTTAGGCGTCTCAGTAATGGAGGCGGTGTAGAAATTGAGAACGAAGCGAAGGCTCACACCGCGGGGCCAAGACCCAGGAAAGTTTAGCGTTTTCGCGTTCTGGGAAACACTTGGCCCCAAAAAGGCGTTGACCGTTCTCCAAAGATTGGAAAACGGACAATTGTGCAGTTATCCCCCCCCCCCAAAATATATGACCGTACGGACGAGCTAAAGCTAATGGCGACAGGTCGCCAAACAGGAACCTCAGAGACCCGGATGAGACATCTGCGCGTTGTTGTTTTGTACAGGGTGGGATTATGGGAAATGTAGTAGGAACCCAACATCCGTATTGTTTTGTTTTCCTTTTGAAAGTAAAAATGAGAATACAAGTAACATACACGTGAATACTAGTTCAGAGTGAATTGTCCCCCCCATTGTGGTCATTCTCTAAATGTTTGAGGAAAAAGTGGCAATACCCAGGCCTTGAGTTATCAATTGAATGTACCGCATGGACTATAGCTGGATCAATTAACTATGATCCCGACGCTCTGTTTTAACGTTTAGAAACGTTACTAATCCTTGCTTGTGATATGGTTGATGGAAACCTTTGGCAGGGCCGAATCGAAGCGACAAAAACACAGCCCCCTGCCGAGGTACTGAACTTCCTCCCCAGTTATGCTCCATTGGAGAAGTTTGAAGCGGAAATTGGAGGGGAGGAAGTGTAGTCTCCTTTGGAGTCGGTGTTCTTGAAAATACAGCTGGGTGCAACTTTCCTAAAACATTAAGTATATATTTTGTAATTGAAAAATTGTTTATTGCTTATACACACACTTTACAAAAATATATAACGTTCCATATGCACAAACTTATTTACTTCCCTGTTAGTGAGCATTTCTCCTGTGCCAAGATAATCCATCTACCTGACAGGTGTGGCAAATCAAGAAGTTGATTAAACAGCATGGTCATTACACAGGTGCACCTTGTGCTGGGGACAATGAAAGGCCATTAAAATGTACAGTTGTCACACAACACAATGCCATATATGTCTCAAGTTGAGGGAATGTGCAATTAGCATGCTGACTGCAGGAATGTCCACTAGAGCTGCTGCCAAATAATTGAATTCTCTACCACAACTTTGTTTTAGAGAATTTGGCAGTACGTCCAACCGGCCTCACAACTGCAAATCATGTATAACCACGGCAGCCCAGGATCTGCACATGAGGCTTCTTCACCTACGTGAACATTTGGGGCCACCCACCCAATGAAACTGTGGAGTATTTCTGTCTGTAATAAAGCCCTTTTGTGGGGAATAGCTCATTCCGATTAGCTGGGCCTGGCTCCCAAGTGGGTGGGACTGGGAGGGCATAGGCTGCACCACTGCCCAGTCATATGAAATCCATAGATTAGGACCTAACAAATTTATTTCCCTTGACTGACTTCTTTATATGAACTGTAACTCAGTAAAATTGCTGAAATTGTTGCATGTTTTGTTTCTATTTTTGTTCAGTATATGAAAGTAATGCTCCAAATGTTTCCAAAACTGTATCACATGAATTTGCGTTTAGACAGAGCATTTGGCCTGCATCGGAGCGTTGCTGCATTTTCCACAAGGCTAAAGGGGACATGCAATGGCTCAATGTAAGGCAATGGAATTGGAGTCATGAATAAGGGCTAATGGTTGGCTTGCTAGAAGAGATTTTATTATTTTGCTTTCAGAAAATGTATATACAACAGTGCAGAAAGTAACGTATTAATTATACACATAAAACAATTTGCTTGTTTTAATTAGCTCACAGCTGATCTGCATTCACACTCCAACAGCTGCATTGAAGCACCAGGGTCTATTCCAGGGGGTATTCAACTCTTACCCTGCGAGGTCCGGAGCCTCCTGGTTTTCTGTTCTACCTGAATTAATTGTACTCACTTAAATCAGTCCCTAATTAGAGGTGAACAATGAAAAACATGGGACTGGCTTCCGAGGTCCAGAGTTGAGTTTGAGGGCTCTATTCTGTCATGAAATCCATCAGCCCAGTAACAGAACTAAATGTATTGGGATTAACAGTGTTTTCCCCAGAGGTGAGATACACTGCAAGTAGCAAGAGCGTCAGAATGATGTTGGGGTCACTCATACTCCTCTTCTTCTTCATCACCATCATCTGCCTCTTTCTTCAGGGTGCAGCTCAGTACTGACTGGCGGATCTCTGATCTCTCTGCTGCACAAGGAAAGACAGAAACAAAACAGCCACAGTATAGTTCGTTCAATTCTCAGTTCAATGGTTTGAATAAAAACTAGATGGTAATTGTACATGAATTACAAAAGCAGTGTGACTTGCTTTACCTCTTTAAAAAGTATTTTTGTGTGGTAATGGTAGAAGTTAAAAAAGTTTTACTTTACTATTTAAAGAAAAGTAGTTTTGAAGTATGTATGGTTTTGCATTTTTTTATACTAGTGGTATTGTCTGCAGTAGTAATGATGGTGACTGGTTATAGTTGGAAAAGTAGGTAAAAGTTAGGATAGCCTGAACATATGAAAGCTGGTTTGCTGTATCTAGCTTGAACGGTCCAAGAGTTACTGTTACTGAGTTATATTATGCTAAAAATGTGAAGTAAGGATAGTGTGAACATGTGAAAGTTGGTTTGGTGTATTTAGCTTGAACGGTTCAATAATTAATGTTGGTGAGTTATTTTACGCTAATTTCTACAGTTATAGTTGATAAACTTAAATAATTTGAAGTTAGGATAGCCTGAACATTTGAAAGGTGATTTGGTGTCCCTAGCTTGAACAGTTCAAGAATTACTGTTGGTGAGTTATTTTATGCACATTTATGCAAATATATTTAGTTCTAGTTTATAAGTGTTAAAGTAGATAGCCTGAATGTTTTAAAGTCGGTCTTGTAGCTTAATTGGCCAAGGAGCAGGACAATTTTCAATTGCTACCTCTGCATTCTCATTTAAACCTATGTTAATTTATGCACATTTTAAAATTGTTAGTTAAATTATAGTACCAAAAATCTTTTGACAAGCAATCTAAGTAGGGCCAGTCTAAACATCTCAGTGTTGGTTTGGAGTTAATAGCTTAAGTGGTGAAAGAGGAGATAGATCTAGAATTATACTTTTTTACCATTGAAATGCATTGGTATCCATACCAACGGCTCCGTTTGGGCTGCTCGATGATGCAATATGCGTTAGCTAACATTAGCTAGCTGCTTTTCATCACTCTAAACTGACAAACAGCTGTAACCTTTTATTGGTAAAATATATATTTTGGTTCAAACGCCAGATTTGAATAGCAGAGAAGCAGAGAAAGATGTAATATACTGTAACTTTTTGTCTGAGGGTGCGTTCATAAATTCAATCTGGAGTGCCAGAGTGTGCTCAGTGCCCTCTGGGCGTTTGTAAAATTCAGACTGTTGTCAGATTGGCCATTTGTAAATTCAGAGCGTTTTACTCTCGGTGCGCACGGCAGTCAAGCACCCAAGCTATCTGGCTAACATTGGCTAGGTACTTCCAGACACAAATGAGAGAACACCTCACTCTGACCATTTTACTCACCCTATTTTTAGGTTATCCGGAGTGTTGGTGACTTAACTGCTGCTGGAAAAAATTATATTACGCTTTTTTTAACCAACGTCTACTGACACCGTCCATATTCAACGGGTGTTGAGCATTCGTTATTCTGTGCTCTGGCACACTCAGACGAGAATACTCTGAAATCGGAGTGGATCGCCAGAGTGAATTTACGAACTCAGTTGATCACAAAGTGGTCAAATAAGACGATGTGTCAAAAGTTATTGTTTACAGTGAATATTGGAAGTGATGAAGTCACAATAAGGAGCTTTAGAAAGTGGAAAAAAGTCCCATTAAAGTGAATGAAGATGGACAAAAAGACAGCAAAATGAAGTTTAAAAAAATGAAATAGTTGCAAGCACACTATTCCAGACCTGTCTGCACATTTTAAAGTTTGAACTGCGTTTCTAGCTTAAACAGTGGAAGAGGAGTAGCGTACAAAATAATAACAAAAAGTAGTCCCACCTAATTATAGCTTCTCTGTAACCTGGTTGTAGCCTATTCAAAACGTACTAGACTACTAGGCATATTGTCTGCAATGAGAAAACCGTGCATGGGTAAGGAACTGATGTACAAAAATAAAGCAGACCATCGCATACCTTCACTCTGACAGAGGGGGAGCATCCGGTGGAGCTGCTGAGTATTGTATCGGACCAGAAATTTCTGACATGTACGGATCGTTCCTGCATAAAATTAAAATAGGTAAACATTGAATTTGCAGTTAGTTACCCTCAGTGCTCAGGGCAAAATATATGTTTTTGTTAAGTTGATGAGCTGGGGGCGGCAGGTAGCCTAGTGGTTAGAGCGGCGGACTTGTAACCGGAGGGTTGCAAGTTTGAATCCCCGAGCTGACAAGGAAAAAAATCTGTCGTTCTGCCCCTGAACAAGGCAGTTAACCCACTGTTCCCGGCGCCAAGACGTGGATGTTGATTAAGGCAGCCCCCCGCACCTCTCTGATTCAGAGGGGTTGGGTTAAATGCGGAAGACACATTTCGGTTGAAGGCATTCGGTTGTACAACTGACTAATAATGGTGACTTTGACTTTATATAAAAACAATTTGTACACTGAGTTTATAATGTTCAATTCTAATTGGTATGCTTTGATTAATTGAACAAACTGTTTTCATATAAGCCCTCTTAGGTGAGACAAAACAGTGCAAATAAAAAGTTGGAAACCTGTCTTTTTTTTGTGTGTGCAAATAAATACTAATAATGTATGCATCCGTGTCACTTTTACATCCCAAATATCAGTTACAACTTGTTCATGCAAAGGGAAGTTGGTCTGTCTTACCTCCCACGTGCAAACAGTTCAGAAAACATGGCACTCTTTGCCCTCGGTTCTCTAGACTGGTGATGAATGGCAATGCAGACCAGATGAGTCTGTAGTGGCTCTTCCGACAGCGCAGGAACACAATTCCAGTGTGGGCATTCAGATATTTCACTGAAAAATATAATTGATTAATTACTTTTATGAATTATCCTCTGACAATTTAATTGACATATGGCCACAGCGCCCACCCTGGACGGAAAGCAATTTGGGTTTAAATCAAATTGTATTTGTCAAGTGGTTCGTAAACAACAGGTGTAGACTAACAATGAAATTCTTACAGGTTCTATTACAACAATGCAGAGTTAAAGATAAAATTGAAATAAAAAAAATGGAAATAGTGACAAGGAATAAATAACATGGCTAGCCTATATACAGGGAGTATCAGTACCGAGTCGATGTGCAGGGGTACGAGATCGCTACCCCGATTATGTATACTGAGCAAAAATATAAATGCAGCAATTTAATTGATTTTACTGAGTTAACAGTTCATGAGATCAGTCAATTGAAATAAATGCATTAGGCCCTAATCTATGGATTTCACATGACTGGGAGTACAGATATGCATCTGTTGGTCAGCTACCTTAAAAAATTAAAAAATGGGCCTCAGGATCTCGTTACGGTATTTTTGGTGAATTCAAACTGCCATCGCAAAAAAATATATATACACACCAGGGGGCACTCTGTTTACAACATTGACTTTAGCAACCCGCTCGACCTACACGTGGTCTGCGGTTGTGAGGCCGGTTGCACATACAGCCAAATTCTCTAAAACGACATTGGAGGCAGCTTACGGTAGAGAAAAGAACATGACATTCTCTGGTAAGAGCTCCGGTGGACATTACTGCATACAGCATGCTCCCTCAACTTTAGACATCTGTGGCATTATGTTGTGGCAAAACTGCACATTCTAGAGGAACATTTCTGGGATCTTTTATTTCAGCTCATGAAACCAACACTTTACATGCTGCGGTTATATTTTTGTTCAGTGTACATATACAGTGTATTTGAAAGTTCTTCAGACCCCTTCTCCACATTGTTATGTTGCAGCCATATTCTAAATATTAAAAAGTCAATCTACACACACACACACACACATCATCATGACAAAGCAAAAACAGGTTTAGACATTTGAGCAAATGTATTAAAAATGAAACAGATATACCTTATTTACATAAGTATTCAGACCCTTTGCCATGAGACTTGAAATTGAGCTCAGGTGCATCCTGTTTCCATTGATCATCCTTGACATGTTTCTATAACTTGATTGGAGTCCACCTGTGGTAAATTCAATTGATTGGACATGATTTGGAAAGGCACACACCTGTCTATATAAAGGTTCCACAGTTGTTAGTGCATGTCAGAGCAAAAACAAGCCACGAGGTCGAAGGTATTGGCCGTAGAGCAACGAGACAGGATTGTGTTGAGGCACAGATCTGGGGAAGGGTACCAAAACGTTTTTGAAGAATTGAAGGTCCCAAAGAAAACCGTGGCCTCCATCATTCTTAAATGGAAGAAGTTTGGAACCACCAAGACTCTTCCTAGAGATGGCTACCCAGCCAAAACTGGGCAATCTGGGGAGAAGGGCCTTGGTCAGGGAGATGACCAAGAACCTGACAGTTCCTCTGGAGATGGGAGAACCTTCCAGAAGGACAACCATCTCTGCAGCACTCCACCAATCAGGCCTTTATGGTAGAGTGGCCAGACGTTAGCCACTCAGTAAAAAAGGCACATGACAGCCCGCTTGGAGTTTGTCAAAAGGCATCCAAAAGGACCGACCATGAGAAAGATTCTCTGGTCTGATGAAACCAAGATTTAACTCTTTGGCCTGAATGCCAAGCTTCACATCTGGAGGAAACCTGGCACCATCCCTACGGTGTAGCATGCTGGTGGCAGCATCATGCTGTGGGGATGTTTTTCAGCAGCAGGGACTGGGAGACTAGTCAGGATTGAGGGAAAGATGAACGGTGCAAAGTAGAGAGATCCTCTATGAAAATCTGCTCAAGACCTCAGACTGGGGCGAAGGTTAACCTTCCTCTGAACGACCCTACGCACACAGCCAAGACAACGCAAGAGTGGCTTCGGGACTTGTCTCTGAATGTCTGAGGATCTGCAGAGAAGAATGGGAGAAAGTCCCCAAATACAGGTGCCAAGCTTGTAGCGTCATACCCAAGACGCAAGGCTGTAATTGCTGCCAAAGGTGCTTCAACAAAGTACTGAGTAAAGGGTCTGAATACTTATGTAAATGAGATTTATTTATTTGTAATAAATCAGCATGAATTTCTAAATCTGTTTTTCGTTTCGTCATTATGGGGTATTGTGTGGAGGGGATAAAAAATATATATTTTAGAATAAGGCTGTCACAAAACATGGAAAAGTGAAGGGGTCTGAATACTTTCTATATGCAATGTAGATAGGGATAAAGTGACTAGACAACAGGATTGACATAGTAGCAGCAACATGTGTGGCATCAGTATGTGTGTTGGTATCAGCCTAAGAATGTGAGTGTGTGTGCAAAGAGTCATTGCAGGTAGTCCGGGTAACGATTTTATTAGCCATTTATCAGTTATGGCTTGTTCAGGTTCCACTGGGTTAAGTGCTTTCCTCAAGGGCACAACTGCAGTGGTTCTTACCACCAGCAGCTCCCTAGCTGCACATTCAGTTCCCACAATATCACTTATCTTATGAAATGTCAGCCAGTGGTGGGAAAAGTACCAAATTGTCATACTTGAGTAAAAGTATAGATACCTTTTTTAATAGAAGGTTACTCAGTAAAATTACTACTTGAGTAAAATGTCAAAGTATTTGGTTCTAAATATACTTAAGTGTAAATCATTTCAAATTCCTTATTAAGCAAAGCAGATGGCACAATTTTCTTGTTTTTAAAATGCACGGTTAGCCAGGGGCACACTTCAAAACTCAGACAATTTACAAATGATGCATGGGTTTAGTGAGTCTGCCGGCTCAGAGGAAGAAGGGATGACCACATTCTCTAGCATAGTGGGCTGCAAGCCCTTTTCAAGTGTATGCTATTGCATCATTAACGTTAATTTAAGTGATCAGATACAATCACATTGCTTAACTACACAAGGTGGACTAATTCCCTTTATCAATACCTGAGAATCCGAGGCTGGACAGTGCAGCACCATAGTCACCGTGCGCTCGAGCTACTGCTGCTTTTGCTGCAGTGTAGATGGCTCGGTCATCTAGCAGTAACAGATTGCTTCGGTCTGATACGCAAACTTCACACAGCAAATATCTGCGAAGAAACCCGTTTGATCAGGAGGGGAGGACTTCATAATTGTACACATTATCAACATGTAAATACGAGATATTTTACCTGGATTTCAGTCGCACCATTTCGCTCAACACATGTCAACGTCTCGAAGAAAATATGTTCCTACTTCCGTGTTGGATAATTCAACGAATGACAACTCGTGGTGGTGGGGCTCAAGATTGATTGGCATCATGTTAAACCAATCGCAATCTTTTACCAAAATAACTTTACTGCGCAGATGCACGCTCAGAGGAGCTCGAGTCCCGATTGTCTTGGCTAGAATGGATACAGTTTATGTCATAACTGTTGTCCAACCCTAATTATCATAACCTGCTACGAAAAGTCAAATCTGACAAAAACTGTAGGCTATGCGGAACACTATACACGTCAGCTACTACACACAGTGATGCCAATTTAGCAATTTTGTTGCTAGATTTAGCAACTTTTCAGACTACTCTGCCAACTTTTTTTCAAACAGCACCTAGCAACAAACTTTTAGCTACTTTTTAAAAGTGTCACAAATACTAAAATGCACGCATTTTCCCTCTAAATGACACAAAAACGATTTTCTCTGTCACACACTCAGCCACAACACACAAGTGCATTGTGAGTGACGTCAGCAGCACCCGGCCAGCAGCAATTTCAGCAAATATCAAATCATATTTTTCACCGAGATGGCCAGTCAACTTGAGTAACGTTATTGTGTATTCTACATAATGACGCAGTTTTACATTATTACGCAATGACATCATCACGCAATGACATCACAATGGCATTAGCAATTTTTAGCAACAAATCGAACTGCCTCTAGCAACTTCCCCTGAAAGGTAGTTGGCAACACTGCTACTACAGTGAATGAAATCACTGCAACTCTTAAAGAGCTGCAGTTAGTTTCAGAATGGGTGGCAAGGAACAAGTTAGTCTTACATATTTCAAAAAGTAAAAGCATTGTATTTGGGACAAATCACTCACTAAACCCTAAACCCCAACTAAATCTTGTAATAAATAATGACTTGTTGACATGCTGAAGTGGAGGAGAGATTCACTTCTTGTTGACATGCTGAATGCACCGAGGTGTCTGTTTAAACTACTAGCACACAGCTCGGACACCCATGCATACCCAACAAGACATGCCACTAGAGGTCTGTTTACCATACCCAAGTCAAGAACAGACTATGGGAGGCGCACAGTACTACTTAGAGCCATGGCTACATGGAACTCGATTCCACATTAGGTAACTGATGCAAGCAGTAGAATCAGATAAAAAAATACACCTTATGTAACAGTGGGGACTGTGAAGAGACACACACAGGCACAGACACACATACACATAATAAGACACGTACACATGGATGTGGTATTGTAAATATGTGGTAGTAGAGTAGTGGCCTGAGGGAACACACTTAATGTGTTGTGAAAAGTGTTCTGAAATGTAATGTCATGTAATATTTTTAAATGTATATAACTGCGTTAATGTTACTGGACCCCTTGGCAGCAGCTAATGGAGATCCTTAATGAATACAAATATCCTTTCTAATCAAAACCAATCCAGACCCCTTTTACTTGGCTTCTGCCAACAGAATATATTTCTACTGTAATACTACAGACATTTTTACCTCTATATGCAATGTTTCCCCTTTGACTGTATTATGAAACTGAGTTTAAGTTGTTGACGTGTTTTTTCTTATTTTTCCTTTTCCCTCATTACCATTGATAACTCATAACAAGTTCTTATTAGCCATCCCATGGAAAATTAAGTGTCAACAACTCAGCATAGATGTTTTTGCTAGCTGTTGGTTTCGCATTATTTAATAGTCCAGGTGGAGTTCTTTGTCCACCACTTTTTTCACACCAACTGTCAAAACTTGTGTTAAAGCCTATTTTTATTTAACTAGGCAAGTCAGTTAAGAACAAATTCTTATTTTACAATGAAAGCCTACCCTGGCCAAACCCTCCCCTAGCCTGGACGACCCTGGGCCAATTGTGCACCGCCCTATGGGACTCCCAATCACAGCCGGTTGTGATACAGCCCAGGATTGAACCAGGGTTTATAGTGACGCCTCTAGCACTGAGATGCCTTAGACCGTTGCGCCACTCAGAAGCCTTAGCAAAAGATGGTCTCTCTGTCAGCTGAGAGAAAAAACCCACCTGTTGCTTGAAAACTGCAGGTGAAAAAAACAGGGAAAACAACAAGAGAATCACACATACATAAGATACAAGACAATGAGATTGTTGTCACAGTTTAGGACTGCACCCTGTTATGAACAACGTTTGTTTAATGCAACAACAAAAAAGAGAGACAGAGTTTCACAAATTTAATAAGATTGAGTTTCAAAAAAGGAAATACAAACACATTTCCAATAAACATATGTGATTATTTACAATATTTGCATCTTTACAAATCAATATCTTTCTTACAAAACACAACAACACAGATAATTTAATATATGCAAGCATTTGCTGAAGTGCACAGAACCCCATACACCTTGGGGAAATAACATCTTAAAAATATATAGATTTTGAGATTATTGAAAAAATGTTAGGTAGTGAACACATCACGTCCACTGCCTTCACATAACAATAATAAACGTTGTTGCCCTCAGAAAAATAAATGCAGCTTCATAGACTTGAGGACATTTGAGACAACATGGAGATGGGGTTATGGAGCATCGCAAGGTAAAATGTGATAGTGTGTATAATCCTGGTGTGTGTCATCTTTATCTGTAGGAGAGAGCAATGAATGGAGAGTGTAATAGGTGGACTCCATTGTGCTCACAAGATACCTCCGCTCCCCCCCCCTGTCACAGTTCAGGGCAAGGCCCAACTCCACATTGGTCAGCAGGGGGCCCACCCCCTCCCCCCACAGATCAGCATTGGTATCCTGCAGAGACCATGGAGCTCCTGGCCTTTCTCGTGGGCCCCCACTTGATAGCTCCCCCACTTTCCGCATGCCAACTAGGCTTGGCCCCCCCTATGGCACCACCAGCTGCCTCCTGAAGACCTTGGAATAGGAACAGCAGATCAACTTGAAGCTCCAGAATGTTCTCCTTTGACAGCAAACTGTATCTGTGGAATAAAAAGGTTAAGAGTGGAGTCAGGACCACAGTACTTTTGCCTCATAATCACAATTTTCAGTTTCCATAGATATGGAATATAGTTTTATAAAAAGTTGAGGTAATACAGCTAAGTACGTGTACCATCATGTCAACCAGGACTCTTACCGTGTGGGAAGCTTGCGTTTTGCCATGTAGGACAGAACTGGCTCAATGTTCAGGTGTTGAGGATTCAACACACGGAGATGAATCTCAGCTCTCATTACTGTCACTGACAGAGCATCCTGACTGAGAAGGAACTCCATGTCTGTATCTAGTGGGGAAAAGAAAAACATTATGTAAGGCCTAAATGAAAGAAGTACCACTCAGGATGTGACAGTGGTCCCATTCCTCCTCACTAGAATGAATGTTATTTTCTATAAACCTAAGTCTTAAAGGCACTTTGAATTGAGATTCTTTATCGTAGGTCTGTCTACATATGCCTACTTATTTAGTCCAAGAGTAGGCACAATAAATGGCTGAGAATCTACTTCAAATGACTGGATTTAGATTCCTACCTCCACTGATATGACCCTGAATCCCCTTGACGCCTCTGCAATGGAAACGTAACTGACAGCACCGATAGACCCGTCTGACAAAACGGAATAGCGGTTGCTCTGGATAGACTGCACGCCGTAAACCTCCTTGGGGCATTGAAAGCAACCGAAGACGATGTAGCTGTGCCGAATCCATCCGGAGCGCGTTGGTTTCCATCCAAGGCACTGCCAACAGTGCGCAATGTTGCCGCTGTGTCACCTCGCTCTCCCGTCGCCACCGTCTCAAGATATCTGTGTGTAAAGTCTTCTGTCCATCCTGAAAAGTGGATGACGTTGACAGTAACTTCTTAACCGCGCGACACTGTACTCCAATTAAATGAGTAGTCATAGATAGACAAATTAAGGCAATCCAAGATAAGGCTGTAAAAGCCATGGTGGTGCGTCCGTAGTTGGAGTGCTCAACTAGAGTTGTACCAGCTCCGTCCAGTGGTACAGCGTTTCTGAAAAGGACCGCTTATCTTCGTGGTTTAAGGGATATGCCCTTACGCGGACAATGGCCGGGAATTCTGCCACTTAGAATTTGAATTCTGTTTCTCCACACCCTGTTTTGTTCGTGCCCCTAACCACCGATTTGCACCCCACTGGCCGATAAAATGTGCTTGCATAATAAGGCGCCCGAGAACACCTACTCCAGCCATTCAAATTCAGATACGTAACTAATGACCCTAATTACACTATATTTGGACCATCAAAAATGGTTTCATTTACAAGACAAACAAAAGGCACAGAAACCGAAATGACTTTCTATATGAATAGCGTTCGCACGTAGACAGTCCTGTATGTTATCAAGTCCCAAATTATCTTACATTTCATGTCACCTTACATTTAGTGATTGTTCCTCCACTTTACTCAAAACAATATAATTACCATGATAACAAGTGGGGTTGGCGTTCGTACTTTAGTGTTTTAAAATGCTGCGAGCGCCGTATCTCTTGTTCCATTGAGCTACTAGGCCTATTATCGATATGGCACTACAGGGACCACAGTGGCCCCTGTAATTTAGAGTACAATGTGCAGCTCATTTAGACAAGACAATTAAGATATAGTTAATTTACTAATTCATCCATACATCAGTGGATCTATTGTAAATAACCACATTAGAATACATGCATTTGAAATAGTTTACTTGGAAGAAAAAGTGCTTGCCATAAGACCAAGATGTATTGACAAAAATACTTTTTTCAAGAATCACCCATTCATTTTTAGCAAACTGCAGTCTCTGCAAACAACCTCATCTATTATTATTGGAAAAGCACAGAAAGTTCTCACATTGAGTGTATGCAATGGCGTTTGAGTTGTCTTAATCAAAATAAACCCCATAGAGAAATCCAAGAGTACACAATAATTACATGATATCTGTAAATAAATACATATTTTTCTACATTTACTATGTCATCTATGGGTATGACTTCATTAAAACCCATTTGTGGGTGGTGGTGAAGGATTCAGTGGTAGCCGAGAGGATTACAGTGATTAGGAAACCCAGCCGCCATGTCATGAAGTTTGTACATTGAGTAATTGTTACACAAAACCACTTATGTTCTGTATAAGCTCATGTGGTGCTGGTTTGGAATTTTATACATACACACATATATTATATATATATATATATATATAGTGCAAAATGCCTGCCGTCTTGACAAAGATCATGGCCCTCTGCACATTAACACAACACAGTGTAGGACTTGACCATCATTCTTGTAAATAGTTTATTTTATTTAACCAGATAAGTCATTGAGAACACATTCTGCTATACAATAATGACCTGACCAAGACAGGACAAGAACCACGCAGCAAAGCAGACAAGTGACAACATTACAGATAAAGCAGACCTTTCTTAAACTCCACGCAATAACAGAAAACGCTAAAGACACACAACTTCCTATAATTCTTCACAGAGTGCGTATATTAACTTGCAAAAAGGTTCAGTGTAAGTAGTGTTTAAAATGAATTTAAAGAGTATCATATTCAGAGCAGTGACTGAGTAGTGAAAGGTGCTGGTGGAACTCTCCTTGCCACGGTCAGTCAGAGCAAGTTGACCCCATGTTTCATTAATCTGTGTCGGGCCTTGCTGGGCAGAGAGAATGCGCTGTCCTGGTGGTTAGGAATGCCAGAGTTCCTCACTGCTCCGCCTTGTTGCAGGAAGTACGTCTCCTGGGCCACGCTGCGGGTCCCGTACACAGCTGCACCCGCACTCCTGTGGTATAAACATGGTGTCTAAACATTATACATACAACTCAATGCCAAAACACTCAAGGATAATACAAACAGCATAATGATGGCCTCCGTTCCACTTCCCCCATTATCAGCCTTGAGGAGTAATGAATGGTGAGAGCCTTCTCCATCACTGCTAGTCATACTGACCTGACAATAGCCTCCTGCAGAGCTTCAGTGTGAGAGAAATGCGAGTGGAGCAGCGATGTGGCTCTCACAAAGGAACACTCCTGGACTCCCCCTGGCCTGCCAGACAGGTTGGCTGCAGAGACACACAGCAGTCTCTCGTTACAAATACCACACAAACATGAATGGCAATCAACCATGCAATAAAAAAGCCTGAGATGGTGTACAGGGTCCTAGTTGCTCAAATGTACCCCAAAATACCCATATAAGCTAACACAAAGTTCACACAAAACACCACAGTCCCACAAAATGCCCCAAAACATCCCAATCAGCTACTGCGAAGCACTGAGCTTACTACTCACTCTAGCAGTAATGTCAACACTGGGAAACTGAAAGACATGGTTCCATAGACAGAAATGGACAAAGAGAGGGGGAAAAGGTAAGAGTCAGAGTCAGCTGGAAAAAATAAGTATAGAATATACAGAGAGCTCTGAGAATATTCAAGCCTCACTTGTGAGCGTGTTCTGTATACAGTCAAAGTGTGCAAAGGTGTACGGTCCATGTGGGCCGGGAGCCCCCGGAGCAGTGGTCCTCAGATGTGCCTCCAGTCCGTTCAAAGATGCCAGGCTGCTGTGATACTGAGCATAAACCACAGGGTGAGAGTAGACTAAATATCAAACTGCTGTAATAACATGTAGGGCAATAGTATATTTAAGCAATAAGGCACGGGGCATATGGCCAATATACCACCTTAGCCGTGGTATATTGGCTATATACCACAAACTCCCGAAGTGCCTTATTGCCATTATAAACTGGTTACCAATGTAATTAGAGCAGTAAAAATACATGTTTTGTCATACCCGTGGTCTGTGGTATATATGGTCTGGCTATACCCGTGGTATATGGCTGTCAGCCAATCAGCATTCAGGGCTTGAACCACCCAGTTTATACATTTCATTTTCTAACAGTTGAACACAGGTGGTGGTCCAGAAGGTGGAAACTCTTGTGGAACACTCATGCATGAACAAACATTCATATCCCTCCCATATTCCCCGTTCCTCACCACTTCCTCCGTGGCTGCAGTGTTGCTGTGGAAGTCTGGCTCCACCAGTAGGGCCAGTACCAGCCCTCTCACCCTGTGCTGGTACAACGACATGGGGAGCAGAGGGGCCTCTGTAGGGTTCTCACAGGGCGAAGGGGAATAGGGGGGCACATCGCAAGTTTCAGCCTGCAGTAAACCTTTACTCCCCTGTCCTTCCTTCTCCTTAAACACCTCCACATTCCCCATACTCTGACTGCCAGGCTCTGGGGACTCCTGACCTCTGAACCTGCGGGCTCCAGCTCTCTCCCCACCCAGTACAATACTACCTCCATTCTGTCCATTGATGTGACGCAGGTCCTTGTTTTGCATTGACCTGCCTCCTCCTGCAAGACCCGACTCATCTCTCCCACCATCTATGCTGTTAAAACTGTGGTCATACAAACTTCCTGTGACACCCTCCTCCACCTCATGGGACAGCTTTCCATTGGACAAGTTATGACCAGAGGTCTCTGGAGCGACCTTGATAGGTGAAGGGCTGAGGGGGCCAGGAGTGTGAAATGAAGGACTTGGGCTAAATAGCGACTCATCATATATAGTTGACTGGGGAGTGGCAGGATAATGGAAGGATAGTGGCACATAGTGGGTGGGGTCTGGGTCAAGCGGATCAGTGGTTGGTGTGTCAGATAGGGTTCTTGACAGGAGGCGGGACTTCCTAGGTCGGTTTGATTCCTTTGGAGTAGATTGGGTAGATTGGGATCTGCAGGACAGACACAACAATGTATCCTCATATCAGGGTGGCAACCATTCAAAACGTGTCTAACCCCCACTTTCACAGCTTACTGTATCAGGACGGAACACATAACTCACTAGTTAGAGTGTTTACCAGAAAAGGATGTACTTTACAGTGGAGGGGGGGGTTCTTTCAGAGGTGGGTGAAGTACCTGGATTCTCTGTCCACAGGAGCGGAGCGGAGATAATGTAGTTCAGCGGCGGTCAGGAACACAGTGGTGGAGGTCACTGGGCTAGATAGACGAGTGCTGCCAGAAGAGCTGGAGGAACTCAGTCCATTGGGTCTCTGGTCCTAGAGCAATATAGAAGCATAAGCAAAAATGTATGGCAAGGCCTGTAACTAAAAAAAACTGCTGACTTTGAAGAAAAAAAAATCTATAGTATAGCTTGGCGCCGGAAGAAATCGCAGCAGTTTTACGGGCGCCCAACCAATTGTGTTATTATGTGGGTTTTTTTTCATGTTATTTGTAACTTATTTTGTACATGTTTCTGCCACCGTATCTTACAGCAAAAAAGCCGTAGCTTCTGGATATCAGGACAGCGATCACTCACCTCGGATTAGACAAAGATTCAACAAGATCAACAAGCAGGACGCACAGGGCGTACTCCGAACACCCGGCAAGGCCAACATCTCAGTGATTGGCAAGAGGAAGAGACGCAGGTACAGAGGACACAGAGCGGGGTGCCTCGTAAGGATCCGCAGAAGGCGAGTGGGAAAGCTTCCATTACCGTCAATATTACTCGCCAACGTGCAATCATATAGACGAGGTACGATCACGAATATCCTACGGGACATCAAAAACTGTAATATCTTAGGTTTCACAGAATCGTGGCTGAATGATAACATGGATATTCTGCTAGCGGGATATACGCTGCACCGGCAAGATAGAACAGCACACTCTGGTAAGACGAGGGGGGGGGCAGTGTGTACATATTTGTAAACAACAGCTGGTGCACGAAATCAAAGGAAGTCTCTAGATTTTGCTCACCTGAAGTAGAGTATCTTGTGATAAAATGCAGACCCCACTTTTTGCCTACAGAGTTTTCAGCTATACTTTTCATGGCTGTTTATTTACCACCACAGACAGATGCTGGCACTAAGACCGCACTCAGTCAGCTGTATAAGGAAATATGCAAACCGCTCACCCAGAGGTGGCGCTCATAGTGGGCAGAGACTTTAATGCAGGGAAACTTAAATCAGTTCTACCTAATTTATATCAACATGTTAAATGTGCAACCAGAGGGAAAGAAAATTCTAGATCACCTGTATTCCACACACATACCCGTACAAAGCTCTCCATCGCCCTCCATTTGGTAAATCCGACCACAATTCTATACTCCAGATTCCTGCTTACAAGCAAAACTTAAAGCAGGCTGCACCAGTGACTCGGTCTATAAAAAAGTGGTCAGATGAAGCAGATGCTAAACTACAAGACTGGAACATGTTCCGGGATTCATCCGATGGCATTGAGGAGTACACCACATCAGTCACTGGCTTTATCAATAAGTGCATCGAGGACGTCGTCCTCACAGTGACTGTACGTACATACCCCAACAAGAAACCATGGATTACAGGCAACATTGAGCTAATAAGTAGATCTGCCGCTTTCAAGGTGCGGGACTCTAACCCGAAAGCTTATATGAAATCTTGCTATGGCCTCCGAAGAAACTTTAAACAGGCAAAGCGTCAATACAGGGATAAGATTGAGTCGTACTACACCGGCTCCGACGCTCGTCTTATGCAGCAGGGCTTGCAAACTATTACAGGTTACAAAGGGAAGCACAGCCACGAGCTGCCCAGTCACACGAGCCTACCAGACGAGCTAAGTCACTTCTATGCTCGCTTTTCGAGGCAAGCATCAGCTGTTCCGGACGACTGTGTGATCACGCTCTCCGTAGCCGACGTGAGCAACATACACAAGGCTGCGGGGCCAGACGGTTTACCAGGACTTGTGCTCCGGGCATGTGCTGACCAACTGGCAGGCGTCTTCACTGACATTTTCAACATGTCCCTGACTGAGTCTGTAATACCAACATGTTTCAAGCAGACCACCATAGTCCCTGTGCCCAAGAACACTAAGATAACCTGCCTAAATGACTACAGACTCGTAGAACTCACATCTGTAGCCATGAAGTGCTTTGAAAGGCTGGTCATGGCTCACATCAACACACCATTATCCCAGAAACCCTAGACCCACTCCAATTTGCATACTGCCCAAACAGATCCACAGATGATTCAATCTATTGCACTCCACACTGCCCTTTCCCACCTGGACAAAAGGAACACCTACGTGAGAATGCTATTCATTGACTACAGCTCAGCGTTCAACACCATAGTGCCCTCAAAGCTCATCACTAAGCTAAGGATCCTGGGACTAAACACCTCCCTCTGCAACTGGATCCTGGACTAGCTGACGGGCCGCCCGCCCCCAGGTGGTGAGGGTAGGTATCCACACATCTGCCACGCTGATCCTCAACACGGGGGCCCCTCAGGGGTGTGTGCTCAGTCCCCTCCTGTACTCCCTGTTCACCCACGACTGCGTGGCCAGGCACGACTCCAACACCATCATTAAGTTTGCAGACGACACAACAGTGGTAGGCCTGATCACCAACAACGACAACGGGATATAGGGATGCCAGAATAACAACCTATCCCTCAATGTAACCAAGACTAAGGAGATGATTGTGGACTACAGGAAAAGGAGGACCGAGCACGCCCCCCATTCTCATCGACAGGGCTGTAGTGGAGCAGGTTGAGAACTTCAAGTTCCTTGGTGTCCACATCACCAACAAACTAGAATGGTCCAAACACCAAGACAGTCGTGAAGAGGGCACGACAAAGCCTATTCCCCCTCAGGAAACTAAAAAGATTTGGCATGGGTCCTGAGATCCTCAAAAGGTTCTACAGCTGCAACATCGAGAGCATCCTGACTGGTTGCATCACTGCCTGGTATGGCAACTGCTCGGCCTCCGACCGCAAGGCACTACAGAGGGTAGAGCAAACGGCCCAGTACATCACTGGGGCTAAGCTGCCTGCCATCCAGGACCTCTACAGCAGGCGGTGTCAGAAGAAGGCCCTAAAAATTGTCAAAGACCCCAGCCACCCCAGTCATAGACTGTTCTCTCTACTACCGCATGGCAAGCGGTACTGGAGTGCCAAGTCTAGGACAAAAAGGCTTCTCAACAGTTTTTACCCCCAAGCCATAAGACTCCTGAACAGGTAATCAAATGGCTACCCGGACTATTTGCATTGTGTGCCCCCCCCAACCCCTCTTTTTACTCTGCTGCTACTCTCTGTTTATCATACAGTGGGGAAAAAAAGTATTTAGTCAGCCACCAATTGTGCAAGTTCTCTCACTTAAAAAGATGAGGCCTGTAATTTTCATCATAGGTACACTTCAACTATGACAGACAAAATGAGGAAAGAAAATCCAGAAAATCACATTGTAGGATTTTTTATGACTTTATTTGCAAATTATGGTGGAAAATAAGTATTTGGTCACAAACAAGCAAGATATCTGGCTCTCACAGACCTGTAACAACTTCTTTAAGAGGCTCCTCTGTCCTCCACTCATTACCTGTATTAATGGCACCTGTTTGAACTTGTTATCAGTATAAAAGACACCTGTCCACAACCTCAAACAGTCACACTCCAAACTCCACTATGGCCAAGACCAAAGAGCTGTCAAAGGACACCAGAAACCAAATTGTAGACCTGCACCAGGTTGGGAAGACTGAATCTGCAATAGGTAAGCAGCTTGGTTTGAAGAAATCAACTGTGGGAGCAATTATTAGGAAATGGAAGACATACAAGACCACTGATAATCTTCCTCGATCTGGGGCTCCACGCAAGATCTCACCCGTGGGGTCAAAATGATCACAAGAACGGTGAGCAAAAATCCCAGGACCACACGGGGGGACCTAGTGAATGACCTGCAGAGAGCTGGGACCAAAGTAACAAAGCCTACCATCAGTAACACTACGCCGCCAGGGACTCAAATCCTGCAGTGCCAGACGTGTCCCCCTGCTTAAGCCAGTACATGTTCAGGCCCGTCTAAAGTTTGCTAGAGAGCATTTGGATGATCCAGATGAGGATTGGGAGAATGTCAGATGAAACCAAAATAGAACTTTTTGGTAAAAACTCAACTCGTCGTGTTTGGAGGACAAAGAATGCTGAGTTGCATCCAAAGAACACCATACCTACTGTGAAGCATGGGGGTGGAAACATCATGCTTTGGGGCTGTTTTTCTGCAAAGGGACCAGGACGACTGATCCGTGTAAAGGAAAGAATGAATGGGGCCATGTATCGTGAGATTTTGAGTGAAAACCTCCTTCCATCAGCAAGGGCATTGAAGATGAAACGTGGCTGGGTCTTTCAGCATGACAATGATCCCAAACACACCGCCTGGCAACGAAGGAGTGGCTTCAGAAGAAGCATTTCAAGGTCCTGGAGTGGCCTAGCCAGTCTCCAGATCTCAACCCCATAGAACATCTTTGAAAGTCTGTGTTGCCCAGCGACAGCCCCAAAACATCACTGCTCTAGAGGAGATCTGCATGGAGGAATGGGCCAAAATACCAGCAACAGTGTGTGAAAACCTTGTGAAGACTTACAGAAAACATTTCACCCCTGTCATTGCCAACAAAGGGTATATAACAAAGTATTGAGATAAACTTTTGTTATTGACCAAATACTTATTTTCCACCATCATTTGCAAATAAATTCATAAAAAATCCTACAATGTGATTTTCTGGATTTTTTCCTCATTTTGTCTGTCATAGTTGAAGTGTACCTATGATGAAAATTACAGGCCTCTCATCTTTTTAAGTGAGAGAACTTGCACAATTGGTGGCTGACTAAATACTTTTTTTCCCCACTGTATATGCACAGTCACTTTAGCTATACATTCAGGTACATACTACCTCAATTAGCCCGACCAACCGGTGCCCCCCCCACATTGGCTACCCGGGCTATCGGCATTGTGTCCCGCCACTCGATCTTTTACGCTACTGCTACTCTCTGTTTATCATATATGCATAGTCACTTTAACCATATCTACATACTACCTAAATCACCCCGACTAACTGGTGCCTGTATATAGCCTCGCTAGTGTTATTTTTCACTGTCTTTTATTTCTTTACTTACCTATTGCTCACCTAATAGCTTTTTATTTATTTTATTTTTTTAAACTGCATTGTTGGTTAGAGCCTGTAAGTAAGCATTTCACTGTAAGGTCTACACCGGTTGTATTTGGCGCATGTGACAAATAAACTTTGATTTGCATTAAGATATTGATGAATCAACAAATTAAGAATCAACAAATACAACCCAACGAATCAACAAATTAAGATCACAAGATAAAATAAATCTCTCAAATGAGAGAAGCACCTAAATTATCAGCCATTGTCATCTACCTGCTTGTATGTTTCCATTTCATGAACCATGACTTTCACTGTGAGATCAGGGGGCATCTGTGTGCTGACAACCCTGTGGAGCAAAGACACGTTTATATACACACAGTTCGTATCTGGTTCTAATCTGTGGTTAACTACTCCAGCACTTTGCTGCAGCAAAGGTCAGACAGCTTACCTCCCACGGTAGAGTACACAACCAGCTAACACAAGGCGGCAGCGTTGACAGGCCTGCAGAATGAGGGCAGCCTTGAGTAGGAGAAGTGGGTCAATCTGAGAATCAAAATGACACATAAAACAAGGAAATAAATGCCAGGCTAGAAGTAAATCAACTTATAAGATCAATGAAGTAGATAGTAATTGTAACAGTGCCTTACATAAAATAAGGAACTGTATGATATTATCTGAGGTAGCAAACCCTACTGACATCATGCCCAACAGACGACTTATTACTTACATGTGTAGAGTCAATGGTGCTCAAGACACTGAAGATGTGGTGGAGTTCAGTGGCACCTCCTTGTAAGTGGGAGAGGTACTGGGTCCATCGAACAGCTAAATCTTCCTGGCTGTAGATCTAAATGCAAGGCAAATCAGAGAGAGGCATATTTAGCATTAGCAAAAAACAACATCAATGTGAAGTGAGGACATGATATGACAGACTGCTGTACAGCTAAGATAAGTGTTAGTGATGTGCAGTTCACAAACAAATTGGTTATTTTTGAGCGCCTCTTTTTACTAACTGGAGAGTCAGGATTCGTTTTTCCTGAGTAACTCATTAATTTTAGTCTTTCATTTGATCAGTTGGCCGCAATGAGTCCTACAACAAGATTGATACATGCTCCTCTGGCTCAGCAGCTCCAGAGACAACCACAACATACACAGCCTTTGCTCAACACACTCGAAAATGAATAGTTTGGAGGGCTGCAGTTCGAACGGTATTGTGCTTATCACCCATACGACAGTCAAGCAAAGCTTTCTGCCAAGAGTAGTTCAGAATCTAGTGCGGTTGCGGCCACAAGTAGACCTTGTTTCAAACGTATGAAAAAATTATCATATTTTAATTCATAGCAATCAACAAATGTACATTGTTTAAAACCTCTTAAGGATCGGACCCTTTTTTCTCAATTTCCACCTAAAATGACATACCCAACTCTAACTGTAGCTCAGGACCTGAAGCAAGGATATACATATTCTTGATACCATTTGAAAGGAAACACTTTGAAGTTTGTGGAAATGTGAAATTAATGTAGGAGAATAACAGATCTTGTTAAAGATAATACAAAGGAAAAAAAACATGCGTTTTATTTTAGTTCCATCATCTTTGAAATACAAGAGAAAGGCCAATATGTAATATTCCAGGTTAGGTGTCATTTAGATTTTGACCACAAGATGGCAGCAGTGTATGTGCAAAGTTCTTGACTCATTAATGAACCATTGCATTTCTGTTATGTTGTATCAAGACTGCCCAAATGTGCCTAATTGGTTTATTAATACATTTTCAAGTTCATAACCGTGCACTCCCCTCAAACAATAGCATGGTATTCTTTCACTAATAGCTACTGTAAATTGGACAGCGCAGTTATCTTAAATTCTTGTTAATCTTTCTGCCCACATCAGATATGTCTGTCCTGGGATTTTTATTATTGTTGTTCCTTACAACCTCATGCTAATGACATTAGCCTACGGTAGCTCAACCGTCCCACGGGGACACACACACACACACACCGATACCTTAGAGGTTAAAGCACACTTTTACATGTCTGTCACAAATGACATCTCCAATAAGCATCCTATGGTGAACCACATGCAGGGCCGGCTCTAGCCTTTTAAGCGAGATTGGGTTATGGGACTCCCCACCTTGCGGCAAATATGTTAGTGGCCCCCTTCTTAAACTGTGATTATTTTAGTTTTAAAGTTAATTTCCAGCAATTACACACATTTTGTAGTGACTTTTGCCATGTTAATATGCGATCTGAGTGAGAATGACTAACATCTCGTTCACCATAGGGGGCACGCAGGACCCCTACCAGGGAATGATAAACTGAAAACTTAAAGAGTCATGATTCTACAAAGCCTGTCTTCAGGGCCGGTTCCAGGCATAAGCGAAATAAGAGGTCGCTTATGGCCACCGGGTGAACCTGCCCTGATGACGTGTGAACGAGAGGCTTGTAGAATCATGACTCTTAAGTTCAGTTTATCGTTCGCCGGTAGGGGGTCCTGCGTGCTCTGGGCATTACAGACTCAAATGAACAAAATTACTTAAGATTTGTTCTTTTGACTGAAAAAGTCTAAAAGACCAGTCAGTAAAAATACGCAAACTTCCCATCACTACTAAGTGTTAGAGATGACTGTACCTGGTAGCTCTGGCGGATAGGGCCGTTATAGAAACTAAAGAGATTTATCAGCTGATCCAGGAAGTCACATATACTGACGTCTGGTATTTCCACTGAACAGCTTAAGGCCTGAGGGAGGGCAACATGGATAGTTATTATGACATATACACAGGGGATGGAGACAAAAACAAAAACTGGTTTAGGGGACGAACATTCTCATTACAGTAGTCTATCCATCTGAGATATCGGTGAATGTTTCAATAAGATCTGTCAGGTTTTGCTCAAACATCTGAAGATATGTTAGACTTAGTGCATAGTTGTCATATATGACAATGATCTGGTGTGGTTCCAGGCTATGGTGCAAATAACCTCGGGTGGAAGTGTCGTAACGAGATTATGGCGCAACTCACCCACAAAAAGTTGTCTTTCATGCGGATGGCGAACTTGCTCCGCCGCAGCCTGAGCAGACGTACAGGGGAGGAGGAGAGCTCAGAGACACAGCGGCTCACGCCTGCCAGCTGTCCACAAAGCAGCTCCTGCTTATCCAGAGGCGTCTGGAAGAAATAAAAGGCAAAGAGCCATCATTCAACCGACTCATCCAATTGGTAGAGGATCATTACTACAATCAAGTAATCATTCTTAATACACAATATCAATAATCCAATTAAGGGAACACATACAAACTTGACATCCCTACCTCTTCAGGATAGAAGTAGCAGATTCCAGCTCTTGTAGGGTCACCCTCACCCTTGACCTTTGACCCATCATACAGGAAGAAGTTAATGCATCTGCAAATCACCAAGAAATCTGATTGAGTGGAAAATAACCAAACTAACATTAGAAAACCAAGTAGGGACAATTGAATGGCAGGAATGGATAGGAATTCAATAGAACCTCAGATCAGAGGTGACAGTCCCACCTTCTTGAGTCAGGCACAATGATCTCAGCCATAGCTGCCATTATTTGTTCTTGTTCTCAGTCTGTCCTCCACACTCTCCCTACCTTTATAAAGACCATGATTAATAAAACAAGTGCATTCATTATGTGAATGTTAAATCCTAGCTAGGTACAATGCAGATAGCTAGGCCTATTGTTTTCATTTTGATGACATGCCTTCGCTATTGTACCAACTGGTGGCAATTACCGACTGCATGATTAAAAATCGTAAGACCACACATTGAACAGAATTGCCCAAAGTATTTCTACTAGCATGTAGCGTTAATTTCACAAATCAGTACTGTCATGTCTAGCAAACTACCAGCTGGCTGACATTTAGCTTACCCAATGTGTCAAGCCGCTTCCAAATGATGTTGACGTAGTCTTCCTCCCGGTCTTTCAAGGTAATAAATGTAAAGTTGCCATCTCAGCCGAACAATACCTTCAAATTTCCTACCTTTACTTTGCAAAACTTTAATCCTTTGTTTCAGACAATTTGACAGACTGAATTGAAACCAGAGTACTTAACATTAGCTACTCGCTCGCTAGAGGAATGTGAGTCACAAGAAGTAAGTCATGTGAAAGAAAGGGAAGCAAATAGTGTCAAACAGTGCGTTGTTCTGAAACACGAATTTCTAAACTCCTTTCGTAACTCCAAACATAGCAGACTTATTTGGTAGAGAAAGAGATAAGAAACCACCTGATTGTGTACATGAATTAATAATGAAAAACACATTTCGGTAATATTTATTTTAGTTAAGTTTACGCACATATTGTGTTAAATGGTCCAGAAAAGTTTTACTATCATTGAGTCCCTTGTGACAAGTGCGCATAGTTAAACATAATGGAAATGAGGAGCGTAAACTGTTTGGAGAGTGTGGTCTAGTAACAGAGTAAAGAATTGAGGGAAGACTCTGGTCCCAGTGTGAGGTAGACTGGAGGAAGAGAGATCACTCTTCGCGTCCTTCATAGCCATCAGGGAGGGCATTTACTTCAGGGTTGTGGAACAGGCTCTTGTTGCCATCACCCCATGGGAAACGCTGGTGAGAGACAAGTCAAGTTATCATAATGACAAATTCAACTAAACAGGGGCACATTAAAATGTGTAAATACTCCAGGTAAAATTACAGAGACTATAATACCAAAAACGATACGATCATAGAGAGATGTGTTTTGCAACAATAACTGGATGCATTTAGTATTTTGCCATAAAACATTTTTAAACTTGAATCAGACCTTGCTGCGAATGCGAAGGTGGCTGTAAGGTACGAACTCAGGTTCCACATGGTGTGCAGCATGTTGCTGCATCTTCAGGTACATGTTCAACATGCACACTGCAACCCCCGGAAGGGCAACTACAAAGGAGAGGATCTTCCATGTTCTGGCTGGAGAAGAAACAAAATAACAAAATGAATTTGATGTCTGATGAGTAAGACTGAAGCAAAGGCTTTATTTACACTTAAGCAATACATTTGATCTTTATTTTCAGTTTCACATTTTGATGTAACAGATACATGTTGAGAACATGCTTCTTTGATCTCACTGGAATGCCAAATCTAACTTCACGTTCCTTTTAATGTGTGCACAGGGGTACAAACCATGGAGATCATGTATCTCAATCTCTGCGTGTCAATGTCAGAGGCAACCAAACCATCAAAGTGCAGGTTTTGTACTGTTGAGTTGCCATTTCCAAAGAACCTCCTGACTTTGTTCCTGCTTGTTGTAGCCTAAGTAGCAAGCTGTGTGAATGCTGGTGCTAGCTAGAATTTGCAGTAAGCCCTAGTTGTTAATAACCAGAAGGCAAAAACTAGATAACTAGCAACATAATTAAGTCACAATGGATTCATTTTTGAATTAAGCAGCTGCCTGTTAGCTGTTGAGAGTCAGTGGAAACTAGCTAGCTATGTTGTGCTAAATGGCAATGTGAACCGTTTAGCTAACATTAGCTAGAAAGCAAACTGTCAGTATGGGAAATTGGAGTGAATTAAATGTTTTATTCGTCATTATTTATTGCTAGGTAGCTATCTTGGTAAAGCATTGTGTTGTGTGCATTGTGCTGCACTTACCACCCAAATCTTTTCATATGAAGTGTGTGTGACTACCTGGCTCAGGTTAGTTAGCTTGCTAATGAGCATGTGCACAGTATCCAACTCTACACAATTCCCAAAAAATATCCTCAAAGCACAAAACTCCTTATTTATGTAAAATATGCAAGGACTTTATCAAAAATGATATGAGCTTTGCTTAGTTATAATTCTTATGAAATAGGGGTGGATTAACCGTACACCGGGAAAAGTGCCCTCTAATTTCTCGTCACTTCTCTCGGTTCTCCACGTGGAGGTTTGTGCTCTCAGATTGGCCGAGAACTTGACTGAGCCACTGACAAGCATTGTGATTCTACAAGTAGAAAACAGCAGGTTCGTTGGTACCAGGTCGATACACAGCAGCGACGTCTTGTTCAAGAAGGAACGGCCTCCTACTGCGCTAAGTACCTATCAGCAATGTTCCCTCTGACTTGTGGGCGCGCAGCTCCCCCAGGACTGCCATGCATAAGAAATATCAGCACTCACAGAGAAGCACGAGATTGCACTTCAGTCAACTTTCTAGTTTTCCTCTTTAGTGAACACTCAACGTTTCTCTCTCAAATTAATGCAATATTAGCTACTTTCAATGAAACATACCAAAACAAAAAAACTATGCAAGAGATTTTCTTGTATGCAGAGTGCATTGGAGTAGGATTCTATTGCATTGACAGGCACGACTCAGGCTCATACTCCACACAGACTGGTGAGCCATAACCAATCAGAGCTGCAGTATCCATGCGTCACCATAAGGATGGTGCCAGGTTTCCTCCAGACGTGACACTTGGCATTTAGGCCAAACAGTTCAATCTTGGTTTCATCAGACCAGAGAATCGTTTCTTGTAGTCAGAGTCCTTTAGGCAAACTCCAAGCAGGCTGTCACGTGCCTTTTACTGAGGAGTGGCTTCCATCTGGCCACTACCATAAAGGCCTGATTGGTGGAGTGCTGCAGAGATGGTCGTGTTTCTGGAAGGTTCTCCACAGAGGAACTCTGGAGCTATGTCAGTGACCATCCGGTTCTTGGTCACCTCCCTGGCCAAGGCCCTTCTCCCCCGTTTGCTCAGTTAGGCCGGGCGGCCGTCTCTAGAAAGAGTCTTGGTGGTTCCAAAGTTCTTCCATTTAAGAATGATGGAGGCCACTGTTTTCTTGGGGACCTTCAATGCTGCAGCCATTTTTTGGTGTCCTTGATCTGGTGTCCCAGATCTGTGCCTCGACACAATCCTGTCTCGGAGCACTACTGACAATTCCTTCGACCTCATGGCTTGGTTTTTGCACTGAAATGCACTGTCAACCGCGGGACCTTTATATAGCCCGGTGTGCCCCTTTCCAAATAATTTCCAATCAATTGAATTTATCACAAGTGGATTCCAATCAAGTTGTAGAAACGTCTCATAGCCAAGTCTCTGAATACTTAGGTAAATAAGTTTTTTTTATTTATACATTTGCAAAAATGTCTAAACCTGTTTTCGCTTTGTCTTTATGGGGTAGTGTGTGTAGATTGATTAAATAAAACATTTTCCACAATTTTAGAATAAGGCTGTAACGTAACATTTTGAAAAAGGAAAGGTGTTTGAATACTTTCCGAATGCACTTTATCCAAATAGTCAGATTTCATAACCCAATACATCCGATCATAAGCACAGAGCTCTGACATAGCGGTGCATGTTCCTCATAACTTGAGGATTTTACATTTTATGGTCATCGTCTTCAAAGTTGTTTCTGCCGGTTGCAAAAATCTAAATTAGCATGACGAGCTGAATTAAATTGTAAAAGGTGTTGAAAATAAAATCTTGGTCAGTTCAGTGCTCAGTTGACATGTCACAGAAATACTCAAATTTGTAAGAAACCTAAGAAAAATAACAGGAATTTCAAATGAATATAAAAACTACATGGCATGTCTCAAATCGATATCCATCTTACCTCTATTGTTTTATGTCCTGCGGATTCGAGAAGAAGAGTTCAACAGGAAAGTAAGGCTATTGGCTACCAGTCAGGCTCAATTCTTGCACAGAATACATTTTCCAGATTTTTGACCACTTTTTCTCTTGCCTCCATTGATTTACTCAACCTAAAGCTGGCCATCCTACAAGCGTAAAAACTCTTAAGGTAACCATGATTGCGTTCTGACCAATGTTCCCTCTAAGCTGCGTGCAGGCAGGCAGTAATCAAACCCACAAATGCTGACGCTCCAGATACTAGTCTAAAGGACAGTTTTAATTCTTATTTAATCAGAACATTTCAGCTGTGCTAACAATTGCAAAGGGTTTTCTAAATGATCAGTTAGTCTTTTAAAATGATAAACTTGGATTAGCTAACACAACGTGCCATTGGAACACCGGAGTGATGGTTGCTGATTATGGGCCTCTGTACACCCATGTAGATATTCCATAAAAAAAAAAAAAAAAAAGAAGTTTCCAGCTACAATAGTCATTGTTGCTTTTCTTTCAAAAACAAGGAAATGTCTATGTGACCCCAAACTTTTGAACGGTAGTGTATACACCCCTCAAAATTAGTCGATTCAGCTACCTGTTACTGACAGGTGTATAAATCTCCATAGAAAAACATTGGCAGTAGAATGGCCTTACTGAAGAACTCAGTGACTTTCAACATGGCACCGTCATAGGATGCCACCTTTTCAACAAGTTAGTAAATAAAATTTCTGCCCAACTAGAGCTGCCCCGGGCAAATGTAAGTGCTGTTATTGTGAAGCTCACAACAGGGACGCAGAGTGCTGAAGCGTGTAAAAATAGTCTCTCCTCGTTAGCAACACTCAAACTGCCTCGAAGCAACATCAGCACAATAACTATTTGTGTGGAGCTTCAAGAAATGGGTTTCCATGGCCGAACACAAGCCTAAGATCTCCATGCGCAATGCCAAGCGTTGGCTGGAGTGGTGTAAAGCTCGCCACCATTGCTCTCTGGAGTGATGAATCACGCTTCACCATCTGGCAGTCTGACGGACGAATATGGGTTTGGCGGATGCCAGGAGAACGCTACCTGCCCCAAAGCATAGTGCCAACTGTCAAGTTTGGTGGATGAGGAAATAATGGTCTGGGGCTGTTTTTCATGGTTCGGGCTAGGCCCCTTAGTTCCAGTGAAAGGAAATCATAATGCTACAACATACAATTACATTCTAGATGCTTCTGTGCTTCCAACTTTGTGGAAACACCCTTAACTCAACCCCATCAAACACCTTTGGGATGAATTGGAACGCCAACTGTGAGCCAGGCCTAATTGCCCAACATCCGTGCCCTACCTCACTAATGCTTGTGGCTGAATGGAAGCAAGTCCATGCAGCAGTGTTCCAACATCTAGTGGAAAGCCTTCCCAGAAGAGTGGAGACGGTTATAGCAGCAAAGGGGGGACCAACTCCATATTAATGCCCATGATTGTGGAATGAGATGTTCGATGAGCAGGTGTCATACTTTTGGTCATGTAGTGTAGCTAGCCATATGGCTAGAATAGGATGGGTATAGGTGGGACTTGAATTGCCAACGACTCCTGTGTATGTGGTTGATTTGCCAAGTTCCTGTAGCTAATGTTAACTTAGCTAGTTACAATAGTAAAGTTATGCTGCCTCGCGCTAACGTTACGTTAGCTAACTAGCAAGGTCACTACGTTATCATGTCCTTCAAACAACTTTACGGTTTGTCATGACTAAATCGTTTCCTTTGAGAAATGTTTGTGTGGGCTTACCTGTTTGCTCCCCATAACTATGGGCCGCTGAGGCAGAGAGTTGACGGGTCTGGATCATAGAGGACCGTAGGAGAGCTTGCGAAATTCTTCCAAAAGACACCATTTTCGCTGTCTTTCAGACCGATCAGATTAACGGAAGTGATGTACGGAGAACGTGCTCTTCTAACGGGGCTCCACGGTTGACGCTCATTTCAGAGCGTACCCAGGGTGGTTGTACATTCAAGCCAATCACTGCGCAGAATTATTTTTTTGCGTCAAACCAATCAGTTGGCAGAATTTTATTCCGCACAACATGAACATGGAGCCAACTGGTAAGTAACTTGCTAGCTAGCTACAGTCATTTCACCTTTGCATACATTTAGCTATATCCATTTCCTACATTTATTAGCGATTGTAAGTACACTAAAATATTAACGTAAAAACGTAATTGTAAAAATGAATGGTAAGCTAAGGCTAAAACTACTCAGTAGATTAGCTATAACTAGCTACGTTTGCTGCAAGGAAGGTAACTAGCCATGGGCGAACCTAGGAGACTGTTTTGAGTACTTGCTGAGCTATACGGTAGCTCTTGCCCATTCATCACGAATGTTTCAACTATCTAGAACATACAGCTAACTAGCTAGCTATGAAAGATATTCCAGGACTGTCACAGAAAGAGGTACGGGGGAGCGCGCGTGTGTGCACTTATTTGAGATAATCACTGATACGCCTGACAAGTTTAGTATCAACCAATTGTCATCTACAAGACCAGGAATAATAATAAACCTTGATTTACTGGTGACCAAGGACGTGTTTTAATTGCAGAGAACATAAGCCCCGAGGAGCAGGAGATGATTCAGCTGGCAGAGGATGCAGAGAGGGGTGCAGGTATGTATAAATTACCAATAAATTATCTAGATTTAAAAAAAGGCAGCCTATCTCCTGCCACCTTTTTTTTGTTTAGTACATTGTGTAAAGTTGAGTGTAGGGACCGTGTGGTGCCAGGACAACAACCTCTCCCTCAACGTAACCAAGACTAAGGAGATGATTGTGGACTACAGGAAAAGGAGGACCGAGCACACCCCCATTCTCATCGACGGGGCTGTAGTGGAGCAGGTTGAGAGCTTCAAGTTCCTTGGTGTCCACATCAACAACAAGCTAGAATGGTCCAAACACAGCAAGACAGTCGGGAAGAAGGCACGACAAAGCCTATTCCACCTCAGGAGACTAAAAAGATTTGGCATGGGTCCTGAGATCCTCAAAAGGTTCTACAGCTGCAACATCGAGAGCATCCTGACTGGTTGCATCACTGCCTGGTACGGCAATTGCTCCGCCTCTGACTGCAAGGCACTACAGAGGGTAGTGCGTACGGCCCAGTACATCACTGGGGCTAAGCTGCCTGCCATCCAGGACCTCTACACCAGGCGGTGTCAGAGGAAGGCCCAAAGTTTTTCAAAGACCCCAGCCACCCCAGTCATAGACTGTTCTCTCTACTACTGCATGGCAAGCGGTACTTGAGTGCCAAGTCTAGGACAAAAAGGCTTCTCAACAGTTTTTACCCCCAAGCCATAAGACTCCTGAACAGGTAATCAAATGGCTATTGTTCCCCCCCCCCCTCTCTCCTTTTTGCACAATGCAAAAAGTCCGGATAGCCATTTGATTACCTGTTCAGGAGTCGTCTTATGGCTTGGGGGTAAAAACTGTTGAGAAGCCTTTTTGTCCTAGACTTGGCACTCCAGTCAGGTTTGTAGGCCTCCTTGCTCGCACACGCCTTTTCAGTTCTGCCCACAGATTTTCTATAGGATTGAGGTCAGGGCTTTGTGATGGCCACTCAAAAACAAATGACTTAAGCCATTTTGCCACAACTTTGGAAGTATGCTTGGGGTCATTGTCCATTTGGAAGACCCATTTGCGACCAAGCTTTAACTTCCTGACTGATGTCTTGAGATGTTGCTTCAATATATCCACATAATTTTCCTCCCTCATGATGGCATCTATTTTGTGAAGTGCACCAGTCCCTCCTGAGGCAAAGCACCCCCACAACATTATGCTGCCACCCCATTGATTCACGGTTGGGATGGTGTTCTTCGGTTTGCAAGCCTCCCCCTTTTTCCTCCAAACATAACGATGGTCATTATGGCTAAACAGTTCTATTTTTGTTTCATCAGACCAGAGGACATTTCTCCAAAAAGTACGATCTTTGTCCCCATGTGCAGTTGCAAACCGTAGTCTGGCTTTTTTATGGAGTTTTGGAGCAGGCTTCTTCCTTGCTGAGCGGCCTTTCAGGTAATGTCGATATTGGACTCGTTTTACTGTGGATATAGATACTTTTGTACCAGTTTCCTCCAGCGTCTTCACAAGGTCCTTTGCTGTTGTTCTGAGATTGATTTGCACTTTTCGCACCAAAGTACGTTAATCTCTAAGAGACAGAACGCATCTCCTTCCTGAGCGGTATGACGGCTGCGTGGTCCCATGGTGTTTACTTGGGTACTATTGTTTGTACAGATAAACGTGGTACCTTCAGGCGTTTGGAAATTGCTCCCAAGGATGAACCAGACTTGTGGAGGTCTACAATTGTTTTTCTGAGGTCTTGGCTGATTTCTTTTGATTTTCCCATGATGTCAAGCAAAGAGGCACTGAGTTTGAAGGTAGGCCTTGAAATACATCCACAGGTACACCTCCAATTGACTCAAATGATGTCAATTAGCCTATTAGAAGCTTCTAATTCCAGAGAATGATGTCATGGCTTTAAAAGCTTCTGATAGACTAATTGACATAATTTTCTGGAATTTTCCAAGCTGTTTAAAGGCACAGTCAACTTAGTGTATGTAAACTTCTGACCCACTGGAATTGTGATACAGTGAAATAATCTGTCTGTAAACAATTGTTGGAAAAATTACTTGTTATGCACAAAGTAGATGTCCTAACCGACTTGCCAAAACTATAGTTTGTTAACAAGGAATTTGTGGAGTAGTTGAAAAACGTGTTAATGACTCCAACCTTAGTGTATGTAAACTTCCGACTTCAACTGTATGTACGTACACACCAGTCAAAAGTTGACACATCTACTCATTCAAGATTTTTCTTTATTTTTACTTTTCTACCTTAGTAGCGACAACAAACTATGAAATAACACACATGGAATAATGTAGTAACCAAAAAGTGTTAAATCTAATTATTTTCTATTTGAGATTCTAAGTAGCCACCTTTTACCTTGATGACAGCTTTGCATTCTCTCAAAAAGCTTCATAAGGTAGTCACCTGGAATGCCTTTCAATTAACAGTTAAATAATTCATTTCCTTCTTAATGCGCTTGAGACAATCAGTTGTGTTGTGACAAGGTATGGATGGTATACAGAAGCTAGCCCTATAAGTCCATATTATGTCAAGAACAGCTCAAATAAGCGACAGTCCATCGTTACTTTAAAGACATGAAGGTCAGTCAATATGGAACATTTCAAGAACTTTTAAAGTTTCTTCAAGTGCAGTCGCAAAATCATCAAGCGCTGTGATGAAACTGGCTCAGGAGACTGCCACAGGAAAGGAAGACCCAGAGCCTTTGGTTTATGTCCTCCAGGTGTTTTTTTTTTGTTGGGGGGGGGATTATGTGAAGTTGGTTTATTTTTTTAATCACATGGACCTCAACCTTTGTATCCTCTTTTTACTGGGGTTTCGTCCATATGCATCTGCTTGATGAATTCTGCCATACAAAGCCTGCAAAACAAAAGAACATTACAATGTGATGTTCCACTGCAGGAACCGCATACAGAAACCAGATACCTGCATTACCCCCTGGATCCAAACTAACCCAGACTGACAGCCTGCACATCCCTACTCCCTGTGAAGGGAGGCCTTCAAGAGGTGTGTGCCTTGGCTGTGAGCAAATTGGAACAGAAAGGGGTGGAACTGGCAAAGAGGGTCAATTTATGTATATTTTTGTCATTTTATATGAACAATCTGGGGAATACAACCTGTTTAACAACTCATCTATGGAAATTTACCCGAACTTAAAGTATAGACAACTGAAAAACTTGACTTGAGCCCATACACCCTTATCTTTCCATTACTTCAGAATAGATTTGTTATAACAGAATAAAGGAGATTAATGAGTTGACAAAACATTCCTATGATGTAAGTTAAGTCCTGAGATACTGTCTTTGCTAACCTCCCTTGTTATTGGTGAGAGGTTAGCATGTTTTGTTGTAGTCTCTAACTTTCTCACTCGTCATTCATGATTGTTCTTCATTATCAGGACTAATTTAGAAGTGTTTAGAAACCTCTTATTTACTCACTTAGAAATAATTATTCCAGTCATCATTAACCAATCAGTTCCTATGAGGGAAAACAATCTGAAACAACCAAGCTGTACATGCATCCAAGAGGTTTGCCGAGTCAGAAGGTTGTAGTCACTGCGTGCTAGGAGTATGGGACCAAATAATAAAGGTCTGACAACTTTAATACACTAAGTGAAATAGTTTCATTTCTAAAAACAGTATAACATATGAAAACACCCTCAGATTAAAGGTGACAGTCTGTACAGTCGCCTCATGAAACATTTCATCTCAAATACAAAATGCTGGAGTATAGAGCCAACTAAAAGGTTTTTAGACTGTATGAGGAGATTTATAATGTAATGGAGAAAATACCTAAAGTAATAACTATTTAGATGAATCACCAAGTGAAGTCCAGAGCTGATAACATTGTAGATGCTTGTTCATAATCTCTCTCCTTCCTTCATTCACTCTCCTCCAGTCCCTTTCAGACCCAGCTTCTATCAACCATGTCAATTATGATGAATGAGATTCCAGGGAGGTAATTCATTTATTGGTAGATAATAGACCATCCCTAGCCATTGTACAACACATTGAGTTTTCCCCAGCATGACCACCTGACCTCTGTCCTCAGGGACTTGTAGTGAAGACTGGTGGTCCTTCCAGGGTAGTTGCTACCTGGCATCAGAAAGGAAACTCAGCTGGAACAGTGCAGAGGAAAGATGTATCAAGCTGGGAGCACATCTGCTTGTTCTTAACTGTGAAGATGAACTGGTAAGGCAGTCTGTCTGTGGGTTAGGTTAAATATGCACTAAAGGTCAATATGAACAAGCTTTGGAATGATGCCGACTGCACCCTGAAGTACATTTACATCTGTGAGGCAAACGGGGAATCATGAACAGTAGACCCATGTTTGCCATGCGCTGTAAGCTCTGCCAGTGCTGCTTCACTGATATAACATCATGACATTCTCAGGAGACAGGAGAGAGGATGGATTTCTTTCAGTGACTATATGAACATCACACATTATGGTATGGGTTTGTACCAGACTGCTGAGCAGAAGAAGCACATAGTGCATAAGATAAGTCACAGAATGTTTGATTAAAGCTTGGTGTGTCAGAATTTAGTTATTTTCATCAGATATTTTTCAGGTATTTGTGGGTGAATATGAATAGCAAGGGAGATTTTAAACCGACCAATAACCAACCGAGGCACATATTGGATCACAACAGTTATTGATTTCAAGAGAAGCATGTGCTAGTATAGTACTAACAGAAAGCAGGGAGGTGGGCCACTGCGGGGGGAGAGAAGGACATACTAGTACAGTACTAACAGAAAGCAGGGAGGTGGGCCACTGCGGGGGGAGAGAAGGACATACTAGTACAGTACTAACAGAAAGCAGGGAGGTGGGCCACAGTGGGGGGAGAGAATGACGGGTAAATGGCAAGGCACGTTTAAGGGGAAATAAAATGAGTTCTCTACAATCTACATGATGCAGGCGACGAGAACATCCTAAAATCCTAAAGAGGTTACTGTTGCAGAAAAGTTGACTGCACACCTGTCCAATGCATCCACAGGTGTGCCCAAGCTGCCCTTCCCACAGTAGTAGCCAGTGTCAGCATAGTCCAGCTGTCAGGGTTGGCACAGACAATCATCGTCCTGAACTGCCATAGTGCCCATGGGATGGGTTCATGCACTGCCTGCACTAAGAGACACACGAGGGGCCACATATAGAGCCCAATATCCACATGACCATTTTGATATAAAAAAAACAATTGAGACAGATTGGTCACATACCAGTATTGCTTTACTAACTCTAATGAATAAGTTAAATTTAACAGTATAGCAGCATGGGTGAAATGGGAAGGTGACCCAAGGTCTCATTCTAGAAAACTGACTGTTGTGGCATAATGTACATGTATTTTACATAACCAGCTGTACTGAGGTACTGTGTAGGTACTGGGTCAAATACCTTGCGGTACACATTGACTTGACTAAAATAATATTTCCTCAGAAGAAACTATGACAGGACAACTGGACATGAATTACAAGAAAACACTGTCATAATACTTTACACTGCTCTGTTACTGAAAAGCATCAAGTCTGCATCAAAGCCCTGTCTCAACATACAGTATACCTAATAATACTCAGACTGGTAGACAGAAGGCTAACAGCAGCAGTGTGAGAAGCCCTTATTCTGGTGTTGAGAATCAATGATCTAGCACACAAATTATTTATATAGACTCATGGCCTTGAGGGGTGGGCTTTGGATGATTAATAGAGAGTGCCAGATGCAAAGTACACAATTGTACACAGGTTACTGCACAAACAGACACTATCATAAACACTTACAGACCAGTGTATAGTGATAAAGGTCAATTGAATCACATTTCAATACTGGTTACGTTTTTTTTTTATTTAACAGGTCTAAGTCTCATTGTGATAAATACATTTTTCAAGCGACAGGATAATATGCATAGAGACTCAGTAAGTCATTGTACAAGGCTTGACTGGAGTCATGAAATGGAAATGTGTAGGAATTTAAGCATGTGTTTTGTCATTTCCTCAGCTGTCTGTTGGAATACAGTGTTCTTTGGAAGAAAGTTAGGGGAAAGGCTAAATTTACCTTTCAGAGTATTAGTAATTTATTTGATACAGTAAAATGCTATTTTAACCATAACAATGACTGCTTTAAGAAAGCAATATTACACTAGAGCAGGGCTCGCCAACCCTGTTCCTGGAGAGCTACCATCCTGTAGGTTTTCACTCCAACCCTGTTCCTGGAGAGCTACCATCCTGTAGGTTTTCACTCCAACCCTGTTCCTGGAGAGCTACCATCCTGTAGGTTTTCACTCCAACCGTGTTCCTGGAGAGCTACCATCCTGTAGGTTTTCACTCCAACCGTGTTCCTGGAGAGCTACCATCCTGTAGGTTTTCACTCCAACCCTAATCTAGCACACCTGATTCTAATAATTAGCTGAACCAGGTTAATTCATCTCTAGGAACAGGGTTGGAAACACCTGCACTAGAGTATATTACACTATGCATCCTTTGTCCTGATCTTAACCACATTCTGATTGTGCCCACATACACTGTAGCATCTACACACGATAGTAAAACTTGTCTCTTATCCAGCCACATTGTGACCAGATATCCTGGTCCCTCCCTGTATGTAAGTTATTTGACAGATATTATTTTAAAGACACATATTGATGCCATAAGTCAATGGCAGTGCCTGCCAATGATTTTAGAGGGCAGGTGGTGATGATTTAAATGGTTTAAAACTTTCACTGTTCCAATCAGTCTGTTTGTAAGGTTGCATCTACACCAGTGTTTCCAAACACCAGTCCTCAATTAACCCAATAGCACACATTTTTTTCTGTAGCCCTGGACAAACTCAACGGTACATTATTTGTGTATTTATTAGAGATCCCCATCCCCACTACTCTTCCTGGGGTCCAAACAGATTAAGGCACTTACACAAAACAAAAGATAACAGTACATCATATAAGAATACACCACTATATAGCTACAACACAAATTGTATGATACTGCCATACAACAATATTACAATGTACGTGTGTGTGTCTGTACCTGTGTGTCCTTTCACAGTCCCCGCTGTTCCATAAGGTGTACTTTTATGGTTTCAAATAAAAATCTGTTTCTACTGCTTGCATCAGTTACCTGATGTATAATATAGTTCCATGTAGTCATGGCTCTATTTAGTACTGTGCGCCTCCCACAATCTGCTCTGGATTTGGGGAGTGTGAAGAGACCTCTGGTGGCATGTCTTGTGGGGTTGATGACAAGTTGAATCCGATGTGCTTGTCCGGGGCTACATCTAAAGTGTGTACTGTTGGGGCTACTCCAGGACTGGAGTTAGGAAACACTGGTCTACACAGGCAATAATTGTTTTTTTTGACCAATCAGCTCGGAAAAAGTTGTGATGTGAAAAGATTTGATGTGATTGGTCAAAATACCAATTAGTGGAAGAATATCAGAATTTGGCTGCGTGTGTAAACGCAGGCTAAGATATCCAGACACAATGCATATCTGACGACCTCCAGAGGTGGTCAGGAAGATCTGATCACAATGCGTCTTCTAATCATCTACACCTGTCTAAAAATATGGGCGCAATCGGAATGTGGACATGATCAGGACAAAGGACTGATGTTAGAACCAGGTATAAATGGGGCTATTGATAGCAGCAATCCTTGATAAATCTGTTTAGCACCCAGGGAAAGTAATTGAACCCTGAGATGTCATTCAGATTCCTAGCTGAATGACACAACCCCTCATCTTATCACTTGTTCTCTTTAGCCTCCCTTCATCCAATATCAGAGGTAAAGTTGATGTATCCCCCGTTGTTTCCTCTGTCATGCATCCAACCGCCTTCCTGTTGCTGCTGACCGGTAAGACTCACCTTCTAATTATGATTAGAAGATTGTTGCCCCCTTGAACCAATGTGGAATAGACAATGAATTGACATCTGTGCCCAGTGGGCTGTAAGTCTGTTATATGGAACCTCAATGTCAGGAATATGTGCAGTAGTGTAACTGATCGCTTCATCTCTTTCTTCTGCCAGCCTACGTGGCCCATGGTTCACTGCTGCAATTTGTTAGAATGATCAAGTGCACCCAGCCTGATGTCAACCCCTTCATGTATAATAACTACGGCTGTTGGTGTGGCTTGGGGGGGACTGGAAATCCCAGGGATGAGCTGGATGGGTAACTGAATTTCATTCAACTTATGTTGGACATCATGACCAGGTTTATGTATGTATATATTAGGACTGGCGGTCATAATTTCGTCAGCCAGTGATTGTCAAGCAAATAACTGTCGGTCTCACAGTAATTGACCGTTAATTAACAAACACATTTAGCATCACCTGGCTTCCACACACAGCCTACAAGCCACTGATGCAGACCTTTGGAACATCTACATGCTTAATTTAGAGTTATTAATGTAACTGCATTTGTTCTACAAATGTTGGGCTATATGTTTTGATTTTTAATACAAGCTGCATGATAATGATTTGGTAAAAGTTGCTTGAAAGGCATGCGTTCTGCTTTGTTTTTTTTACGCAGGCTGTAGACTCTACATAAGTCACGTTTTTCACAATTTGACAAGAATTTGATAATGCCTAGAATTTCACGGCGGAATCCCCTTTGGCTGTAATACACCCTAAAAAAATCCAGGCTACAAGTGAAGACACACATTGGGGATGCAACTGTGTGCGTCCTTCTCAAATTGAGGTGCATATTGGAAGAACTGTCCACATTTACTTTTCGTCAGCCAACAAGATGAGTAGGCCTAACGAACAGCAAAAGTACTAGCCTATGTCAATCTACATAGTACAAAAGTCGACCTATTCTGTGTGAGAAATAAATATTCCAAACCGTCTGGGACTTTTTTTATTTTATTTTTTTAACCCCTTTCTCCCCAATTCCGTGGTATCCATTTGGAAGTTAGTCTTGTCTCATCGCTGCAACTCCCGTACGGACTCAGAGGCAAAGGTCGAGAGCCTTGTGTCCTCCGAAACCCAACCAACCCAAGCACTGCTACTTGACACAATGCCCACTTAACCCGGAAGCCAGACGCACCAATGTGTTGGCGGAAACACCATATACCTGGCTACCGTGTCAGCGTGCACTGCACCTGGCCCTCCACAAGAGTCGCTAGTGCGCGATGTGACAAGGACATCCCTGCCGGCCAAACCCTCCCCTAACTAATTGTGTGCTGCCCCATGGGTCTCCCGGTCGCGGACGGCTGCGACAGAGCTTGGACTCGAAAGACCCTAGCCTGGGACAGTTGTGGTATGCGATGGATCCCAAATTAATACAACCACTACCATCAACAACCTTTTTTACACAATGTGGCTGAGCCAACAGATCAGAACGTTTAGCTTAAAATGTTGATAAACTATTAGGCTATTTCTTCACATTATAAGCGCAGCAATGCACACATGGTAGGGTATAAGCGAGAATGTTCCATTAGCAGAAAACACCATTATCAAATTAAGCAATATGCTTAATATTAGGAAAGTTGAAAAATAAATATAGTAGGCCTACCAAATAGAAAGCTGATACTCCTCCTTTTTAGTAGAGGCCATTACTGTTTTCTCGTGTAATTGCATCTTGAAATGTTGCGCAACATGAGCTCATGAAGATTTTTTGAATTCATTTATTTTGATGTCAGTGATTTAGAGGGACAATAGAGGGCTGAGTACCAGGCAGTTAGCAAGTTTGGTAGGCTACTAATGACCATCAGCAGCATCAGAGCTTGGAGAAGCGTAATTACCGTAACTAAACGGTCACGTGGAATTTGACTGCCTTCATGACTCGTGGCGGTAATATGGTCACCACAACAGCCCTGTGTATCTCAAACTCTTTACTTTTTCCTCTTTTAACTCTCAGGTGTTGTGAGGTCCACGACCACTGCTATCAAGCGAGCAGGCATCTTCCAGATTGCCGTCCTGTCATTGATTACCCTTACATCACTCTGTACAGATTCTCTTGCACTAATGGGCAGGTCTCCTGTTCAGGTAAAAACTGAACTCTAGAAACAAAATAGTTTGCAGACATTTGCAATAAACAATACAATCTCTCCAAGCTCTATGAAATTGTCAGATGCACTGATGTTTAGTTGTGAAGGTGAGGTTTCAGCTTTGTCAGCTACTAATGTTTGTCATGAGCCTAAACCTGTGTCCTTACTCCTCAGCCTCCAGCCACGTGTGCCAGGTCTCAGTGTGTGAGTGTGACCGTATTGCCACCAACTGCTTCGCCCAGTCGACCTACAACCCTAAGAACAAGAACCTGGACCCCAAAGTCCACTGTCTCTCCTGAGCCAAGTCAAATCTGGAAGCAGCACCAACATCTGAAACTAAATATGTATACAAAACTGTAGATTCACAGAATGTTTATGAATCCTGTTTCATGCATAATGTGTGCCATGTTTGCTGCAATGGAATTTATTTTGCTAACAAAACTGACAACCTGATTAAATTATTGAATGGCACTCTTGAGTATTTGTTTGTTAGTTCTGCATTTTTATTTAAGGCATAGGTGCCCTACTTGCACCCCATTTCAATTTAAACAGTTTATCAGCCAATTTAAATCGTTGATTTACTTGCATGTGACAGAATGCTAAATTGTAGCTGGTCCCATCAAAGGCCTCCCATCAAAAGCATAAAAAGGCCTATGCTAACTTCACCAGGTGGCAGTGACTATATCCTGGAACAAGTTCTGCATCAGCCAATTAAAATCGTTGATGTAGTTGGCCGTGTTCTTAACATAGCTCAGTCCAACAGCACGTTCGGGTAATTAAAGCAACTATCACGTGTATTTGACTGACTGGTCAAATTGCTCACTGTCAAGTGCCTAGTTGCAGTGGCGTGTATTCATGGGTGCCAAGGTAAACCAGGCTTCCCCAAAATAATTACCAAGAAAATAACTGTCTTTTGTCTCTGTGTTTTCATAATTTATAAAAGTAGAAAATAATACCCAATCAGCATTGTGCTCAACTGTGAGTGGTCTTGGCACACCAAAAACAAATTGTCAAGGGAAGCCGATTTGACTTCACATCAAAAGCAAAACTTAATTGACAGAAATATCTTGAATTTTTGCAACCTTGTGTCGTTGTCCTCTGGTGGCTGGCTTGCTAGCTAAAATTGGCCCTATCTTAAATTAGCCATACATTGTGCCCCTGGCCTGAGAGGATGGACGTTTAATATGTAGCTAGATGTAATAGGCTAATGTTAACTAGCTGGCTCATTGTTGCCCATGGGCTCCCGAGTGACGCAGCGGTCTAAGGCACTGCACCTCAGTGCTAGAGGCGACACTACAGCCACCCTGGTTTGAATCCAGGCTGTATCACAACCTGCCGTGATTGGGAGTCCCATAGGGCGCAGCACGATTGGCCCAGCGTCGTCTTGGTTTTGGCTGTCATTGGTTTAAAATGAAAAATAAATAAGTTAGGTTAGCGAGCAAGCATTTTCGCCAGGTAGCCTAGGACAACAAAAACTAGACTAAGCATAAGTGATGTTGGAATTAGTGGAGGAAGCTTCTGTTTTCTTTGCGACTTATGGTAACTGTGGTTCTAAATAGTTGTTTAGTAATCCGAAAATGTTGGAAACATTAACTTGCTTGACCATGCTGTAGGTCATGTAACTGTTGGATACATGATATACTTTGTGGACTTCACTGGACAGAGGATGCTCACTGGTTTTGTGATGAAACAAAGGTGTGGTTGAATTTATTCTGCCACTGTGTCTTGTCTCGGGCTTAGGTCTATATATCACGGTGGAAGGCATATGAATAAAGCAAGCAACGCAATTATCACAACACAGATTGAAATATGGCTTTGTCTGTCTTGGCTTCCCCAGTGATTTTACCCACGCACTGCTACTGCTGATAAGTCATTAGGCTAATGTGTGCCTTGCCAAACTGCTAAATATAGCTCATCAGAATAATATTAGCTATTTTCTTACTCATCGTTTCACCGTCAGCCCATCCAACAGCTCCAGATCAAACTAAGTGCGTTACAGAACGCAATAAGCCGTAGCACCAGGTTGTAAACTGGAAGTAATGAGCCTCCACATGGCCGATTAATTAGGGCCGATTTCAAGTTGTCATAACAATCGGCAATCTGAATTTTTGGAAGCCGATTATGGACAATTACATTGCAATCCATGAGGAGACTGCGTGGCAGGCTGACCACCTGTTACGCGAGTGCAGCATCAAAAGGACCTTGTGGCTGCAAAGAGCCAAGGTAAGTTGCTAGCTAGCATTAAACCTATCTTATAAAAAACAATCAATCTTAACATAATCACTAGTTAACTTCAAATGGTTGATGATATTACTAGTTTAACTAGCTTGTCCTGCGTTGCATATGCGGTGCCGTTTAATTTATCATCGAATCACAGCCTACTTCAACTTCGCCAAACAGGTGATGATTTAAGATTTAACAAAAGCGCATTGCCGGAAAAAAGCACAATCGTTGCACCAATGTACCTAATCATGAACATCAATGCCTTTCTTAAAATCAATACACAAGTATGTTTTTTAAACCTGCATATTTAGTTAAAAGAAATTCATGTTAGCAGGCAATATTAACTAGGGAAATTGTGTCACTTCTCTTGCTTTCATTGCAAGCAGAGTCAGGGTATATGCAGCAGTTTGGCCGCAGCAGTGTATCCATCTACGAATAGATTTTTTCATCCCTGTGGAATGTTTTTGACACCGTTTTTGAGTCCACGCCCTGACAAATCGAGGCTGTTCTGAGGGCAAAAGGGGGTTGCAACTCAATATTAGGACAGTGTTCTTAATGTTTTCTACACTCAGTGTATATACACAGATGTAGTCCCTGAGATAATTAAGCAATTAACATCCCATCATGCTTAGGGCCATGTATAAAAATGCGGGCAGGCCATTATTCTGGCCATTATTTTGGCTACCATGGCTATGCCCCCATAGGATGACAATGCCCCTATCCACAGGCCACGAGTGGTCACTGAATGGTTTTATGAGCATGAAAAACCATATGCAATGGCGCTTGAGACAGCGTATTACACCACCATCAACAAAACACCACATTATCTAATTTCTCTTGGAAGAATGGTGTTGCATCCCTCCAATAGAGTTGCAGACACTTGTAGAATCAATGCCAAGGTAGTAGGTATATTGAAGCTGTTCTGGCTCATGCTGCCCCAACACCCTATTAAGACACTTTATGTTGGCGTTTCCTTTATTTTGGCAGTTACCTGTAGATGGTACTATCTAGATCAGGGTTTCCCAAACTCGGTGCACATTTTGGTTTTTGCCCAACACTACCCGGCTGATTGAAAAATAATAATCCTCAAGTTTTGCTAATTTGAATCAGCTGTGTAGTGTTAGGGCAAAAAACTAAATGTGCACCTTGTGGTCCCGAGGGCCGAGTTTGGGAAATGCTGATGTAGATTTACACAATGCACACACAGAAAAAAGAAGACTGATCATTAGGGGTCTTCACGTTTCAATAAAGAGAACCTCCACTCGCTGCACTACGTTATTTTGCCTGTTCATTGATCCTCCCTTGATAAAAAGTTCCGCCCCTGCCTTGTCTGTTGTAGCACACTGTTGTACCACAAAACGACCGTGAAGTGATGTCATGGCTGAAGTTTCACTCATGATATTATACTGCAAACAAAATGATCAGTGTTTCTCAATAAGCATTTTTATTGGACAAAATATTCAAAATAACCAGTCCTCAATATCTTAAAAATATCCAGAGATAAGAAGTTACCTATCATTGATCCATACTCATTACTTAATGCCTGTCTTAATGCCTGTCTTAATGCCTGAGGCAGACAACATTGGCATGTTGTCCCAACTCCTGTTGACGCATGGTGCAATACTTGGCTGTGTCATCACACAGTTCCATGGTTAGTGCAGGCAATAGACGAGGGTACAGCCTACTATTGTACACTATTCTCCCTATTATAATTCTATGTACACTAGTCTTCCAACATTACCATGAGTTAAAGAACTGAATGTGGCAATTTTCAGAATGAATCAAAGCACTGTTTTCTTTCTTTCATGCATAAAGGCTCTCCAAACAATTGTTTTATGATTCATAAATACTTTCCTAAACCTAAATAATCTACAAGACCAATTGATGCTGAAACGGAGACGAATATGCATATATTTAGATGGCTTTCTTTCATTGGTCCCTAATATTCTGAACCCATTCTCTCTATATATTCTAGTGTTGACAAAATTCAAACAAAAATGTACACCATATTTAAAGGGATGGAAAATATGTTGGTCAGCAAGTGGGAGGGTTTTCAGGGGTTGAATGAAATGCATTCAGCACATGCAAGTTAGCCACACTCCAGAGCCTGTAATGCAACTGTTAAGCAACTGAATACCAAATACTGAGAAGTGTGTAGGAAGGGTACGCGTAGGAAAAGCGTAAATTCCTAAGTCTGAATCAGCCGCATAGAGAAAAGGGAAAAAATAGAGCAGGAAAAGATTGAGTAATTTTTACACAGGGATAGGAGTGAAAACTGCTGATGGTGGGAGATTCTAGTCATGTTGTGGATCATGATGTTAGTGGGCCTCTGCCCATTGTAAATGGCTCACTTAGAAGTAAGTCACCTAAGAATGACTGGTCTGGCCACTTTAAATATACATATAACTTTCGAAATACAGGATTTATTTCTGTATTTTGAAAGTTATATATCTTGAAATCTTGATTGCTGACATGCAAAACATGTTGGGACTAAATCAACAATGGACTAATGAAACAAATAGCTAAATAATTGTTGGATGGAGTTTTCTTTTACTGTAAATTACTAAATTGCTTGAATGTTTCCTGACCTTGGAAGTAGTCTGTGGAGAGACCAGGGGCGGAATTAGTGATTTAGAGGCACCAGGCACAGGCCAGTCAGTTTTTTTAATGGGTTTTATAGTAAAGATGTAATTTAACTGTAAAAATGTATTACCTTTTAATGTGCCATGAACACAACCTGTCATTATGTTTTCATCTGATTGTCAAACAAATCACTACAAAAAAGGAGGTTACCTTCGCAAGTTCATCCAAAATAATTCCAGCATCCGAACAGTGCACTGTGCACCTGCCAACTTTCCTTCAATTCGAAAAAGCCTGAAACTATCTCACCAGAGAAAGCATCCGAGCGAGCGAAACAGCACCCCTCTGTCTTACTATATGTAGCCCATGTATCTGATGATGTCTGGCCAAAAAGTGTATAACATGCCATACTCTATTTTGCCAGACAGCATCAGATACATGGGCTTCACATAGATGTCCTCTGCCTCAATGATGATGACAGTATTATCAGCAACACCTGTCTTTTTACTAAGGAAATGTGTATTGTATCCCCAGGAGTGTAAGTTTGGGTTGGGCTGGGTTTCTACTAAGCTAGCCTCAAGTGGATAAATGATTTTCATATTTTTTTGTGCGCAGCTCATGAGGCCCCTTGATGATGTGAGGTCTGAGGCAATTGCCTCTTCTGCGTAATGGTAAGTCCGTCAGTGGGAGAGACTGCAATCCCTTTATCTGACATACAGTACAGTATACTAGTCATGTAAAGCTTGAAAATCAATCCATTACTACCCCCTCGCTTCATCTCATACTGTTTCTAAACATTTTCATGAAAACAATGTTTGGAAAGACAGTTACAACTTAAAGCATTAGTAGAATGTTTAAAAATAATTTATTAGGAATTGTAAAAAAAATTAAGAGCGGGTTACAGTGTTGACAAGAACCTTTCAGAGTAAACACAGAGGCTGCAACACCATGGCAATCAATCAGCAGGCTTCGAAAAATATCCAAATCTACAACTTGGTGATAGAAATTGACAGCGCCTCTTGTTCTTAAACTAACCATGAAATTAAAACACCTTATCTAACCTCCCATTGCAAAAACGTAATTAAAAAAAAAAAGTATATAGCTTCTTATGAGTTTCATGACTCCAGTCTGTGTCATCCAGTAGATGTACAGTGTATCTGTCAGTGTGGAGAAGGGGGTTGAGGAGAAATACATACAATCTCATCATGGAAGAGCCTCAGGACCACCTCTGAGTGTTCATTTAGCACTGAAATGAATGAACGAATCCCCTCCACACATCGACAGAGACAAGGAAGTTCATTAACAAACCAAAAGGAAGGTTATAAATTCACATTTGCCACCAATGTATCCATTCCCTGACAATACATTTCAAACCTAATTCCAGTGTGACCGCATAGCCATACAATGCACACACACAAACACACAAACGCGCAGTCACACAACACAATCAAAGAATTCAGACGTGAAATCGTGCCATTGTGAAACTGTTTTACGACTGTTCGTGCATGTTTGTCCTTCATTTTCCTTTACAACCTCTACATATTCAAAATTATCATTCTAAAACAACAATAAAATAAGTTCCAAGTTTTGATGAAAGAAACAGTTTTAGGCCTACTCATAAAAGGAGTATCCCCACACCTGCATCCCCCACGTTTATGTAACATCAAGCTTTCTCTCTCCCAGTGCTGATAACAGGGGTTCCTGCGTGAATTCACAGTACAGGAGCAAACCTTTTCACTCTGACAGACCTGGACCAGTCTCAACTCAGAAAGCTAAAGATTATGAATCACACAAATACACTATGATACTATGATACGTATCAGTTGGAGTGCCCAACACCGAACAGTATGAATGAAAGTACAAAACCATCTGCTGAAAACAAATACCATCACTGCCTTCCCAATACCCCTAGTTTTCTGCAGAATCCAAAAGACAGTTATATTTACAATATTTTACAAAAACAGATATCACGCAGTTCAATCTGACTGGAAATAGGCTCATGACTATCAATTTTGTTACTTTTATCATTATTAGTATAACAAATGTTTGTTAAAAACCTACCAAGATATACATTTTTCAACTTTGTAATACATACACATTTTTTTTATTAATCAGCAATGTTCTGTATGTACTGAAAGATAAATATAAATTTATTCAGTACAAATACTTGCTCCAGTCCTTCACATATTTCGTACCTGGAGATCACTTTTTCTCCCTCACCGCCTCTCAATAAAACACCTTCTGACAAAAGAATCAAATGAAAAAAAAAAGAATTAAGACATATGAGATTACATTACAATTTCCACAAAACAGTCAAATGAAATAAAATAAAAAAGTAGCTAGAATTATCTGCATGTTTTTCTAATACAAGCAGACATATATATTTTTAAAGGTTGTTGTTCCTTTCTGCTAACTACAGTAACATGTTAGACAGGAGAGGATGCTAAGACAGAACAAGTCTGAAGAAAAGAGATCCTCAGTGGGAGGAGGGGCGTGGACATCAGGGGTCAAGGGTCAGTGTTCCCACTGCACCTGCAGGGTCACACAGCCATAGAGGAGTGTCAGACCAGTTCAAAGCAGCTTCAACTCGTTTCATCTCTCAGTTCACAGCTCTGCAGAGAAATTGAGACAATTTTCATTTGTCTATAGGCAACATTATTTTGTTACAATAAATGTACAGTAAATTAGAGTGATTTATTTGAATGGAACATGACTCTTCTGAGTATGTGATGCTGTGGGTGGGTGTAGTAGCAGACTCACTCTCTCAGTGGTAGCCGTTAGTGAAGGCCGTAGCAATGAGAGGACCCTGTAGGGAGCAGTCAGACAAACAGTCATCACAACACAACCACCAACACCCTCAACATCACCAACATCATATCACACTCAACAATACAAGAACACAACCCTCACCAAATGTGCCAGCAGAATCTGTCAAAATGGACAGTATATTACCCAAGAGCAACCTTACCTGTTCCTTTGACTTGATATTACAGTCACACATTGACCGACAATTCTATGCTCATAACAGACCCCCTCAATGTATACGGTCATAACACAGGATTGGACAGTATTGCAAGATGGATCTATGAACACGTGACAAGATCAACATCCTTAGGAGCACTGCTATGTAGCATAGATCGTCTTCATATGACAAACTGAACAGATAATATGCAGGCACATTTTGCATTTCCAAACATGAATAGGGTCTAAAATACCTACGTGATAAGGGCTGTGTCTTACCCCCAGACTATGGCCGAACCCAGTGTTTGGGGAGGGGCTTGCAGCGCTGAGGTAACTGCTGACAGCAGACTCCTGATTGGCTGCTGCATATAAGTCTGCCATTGGCCCAGGGCTGCTGAACCCCACTGAGCGAGAGGGGGCAGAGCCTAAAATAACATACAGATGCAAATAAGTAGACAGACACATAATTAGTTACACAGGAGAAATACTGTACATCAAATTGGCAAGCATTTCTCAACCCCTCATACATACATACCTCTTGCTACTGCTGCTGCAGCCACTGCCATTGGTCCGTATGCCGACAGAGGAATGGCTGACAGGGTAGAGGAGGTACAGCAGGTTTCAAATCCAGCTCGGGCTACAAACAGCGATGGCCTCTCTAGAGGTCAGTCAGAACATGATTTTTACCATTATCCTTGACATCATGTCCAACTCTAACATATGGGGCTGCATTACATTGATGAGGGCAAACCCACAACTGTGGTGTGTAATTACTGTGTAGTAACTGGTGTCACTGTGTAATAACTGGTGTGTAGCACAGTAAAGGGGTGTGTAGCAGATGGACGGCATGCTGCTTGTAAAGGCCAGAAGAGGGGCTGACCTGTGAGCTCAGGGGGGTGTGGTGATGTCAGAAGGGGGGTCCTCTCTAAATGGAATTCTAGAGCAGAAACATCAGAGAGTGCTGTTGAAACACAACACACCAGCGAGGTAAGGGACACACCCATCTACACACACCCATCTACACGCACGCACACACACACACACACACACACACAGAGAGAGAGAGAGAACGTACAACTAGGGTGACACCAAGGGAACACACCAAAGAGATGGCGTAAGAGGAAGAAATAAAGAGAAAAATTCACCTTAACTGGTGGTTCAAGCCTAATACGTTAGGATGGAATAAGAATAAACTGCCCCCCACAAACATACCCACTCTTTCTCTTACGAACACACACAATCACACACAAAGCACATGTAGTCCACTCCCTGTTATTTATAAGCAGCAAATGACACTCCGAGTGCTTTATGAGCTTCCATGGAGGCTGTATTGGTTAAAGAGTTTGTATGTGTTGTGGGAGCTATACACAGTACGACGAGTCTAGACACAAACCAAGTGAAAATGAATAGGATCACACAACCATCAAATGATTGGACTCCTCTACTACTCTGTGACCGTCTAGGAACCTCACAAAATGTCCATGATTGACTCAAGGGAGTATGAATGGGTGGAAGAGTAGGTTCTTACCAGGGAATTGATAGGTATATCCAGGGGTGATGCCAGTGTAACTTCGACTAGTATACGTAGCTGTCTGAAACCCTGGGTAACCTATGGTGAAAGGACAGTCATGGGTCTGTGTTTGAGTGAAACAGTGCTGCCCCCTGCCTGTGAAAGAGGATACTGTCAATGTAACAACAGGTTCACAGAAACAATACACTCAATAACATTCTTTATTATAGATCAGCCAACAGTGTATGTTGTGTACTTATGCTCAGCTCAAAGTTGATCTAACAACTGTACCCTTGCCTATAATTCCCCCGTGTCCTGCCAACGTCATTGGGAATATTGCAGTTCTCAGACTGAACAGTAGATGGTAGTGTCATAACCCAATCTTCAGAGGCATGCTTAAACACAAAATCCTATTATATATCTCATAAATATCAATATTACACACATACATGCATTACTTTATCCTGAGATCTTACAGTGAATCAATTCCAGGGTACCTCAAACTAATTTGGTACATGTTTTAATAGACTTGGCAGGCTCACATATCAAATGATCTTATTGAGGGGAGATAATGTTATGAAGAGTATGCTATCTGTCCCCTAGCGGTAGTAACTTCTGTTATCATCTCCTCGTAATATAAACTATGATATTATGAGAGGATGTGTGATGGTATGGGGTAACAGGGTATGAGGGGCCACATCATCATCGTCGACATTACTGTCCTCATCCTCATCACTATGAGCTTACCCAGCATGCCAATGCCCAGCATGAAGGCATCCATGCCGTAGGGCATCACCCGAGAGCGCCCCCTGGCCGAGCCCGTGGGTGACATCACTTCCTTGGGCTGAGCCTTCTTACACTCCACCTGGACACACAAGAGGGGGACAAAACAGTCAACAACTACAACTAACAATCACATTGTGTATTGAATAACGAAGGATTTATTTAAAGCAATTCTTAGCTCACCATTTTGCTGTTTATCTCATGGAAGTGCATCTCACACACTTTCTCCACCACATCCTCATTCTCAAACGTGACAAAGCCAAACCCTGGAGTGGACAAATACAAATAATGGCTGTGAGGAGAGTCAGCTCCTGAAGTGCTTGGCAACACCATTGATTAAAAGCCCTTGTTCCATTATTGAACATCTCAAACCCAAGTTTGAGGAATTCCATTCTCCTGTCTCTGGGGGTTAGAGTGTTGGGCTAATGCACGACTGCTAACCACCTCCTGTATTAGGTACTGTAGTAGCCGCTTAGTACACTGGCACCCTCCCCCCTCTGGGGCGCTGTTCCTGGCTCATCCCCTCCTCCCTCCCCTCCCTGCTGGCCAGGTCAGCGAGCCTCCCTCCCTCCCTCAGCCGAGTAAAGCTGGCGGGCTGTCATAATCGATCAGTCCCAGGGTGGGTAGAAGGCGCTTTAGGAGGCTTTATCCTGATCCCCGATTAACAGACTGACTAATTAGCCTAGACTTGTTCCTCTCCTCCTACTCAGTTCCTCCTGTTCAGCCTATGAGGAGGAGATAGCTGATAGTTGCTTTATTCAGGAAAAGTATTACTTACTACGCCTGTGATATGTGGTTGTCTTACCTAGCTACCTTAAGATGAACCCACTAACTGCAAGTCGCTATGGATAAGAGCTTCGGCTAAATGACTTAAATGTAAAAAACCATTGAGGATACGGAGATGTAGGGCTTAGAGTACTGGGGGACTGGACAGTGAGAGGGTTTCTCAGTCTCACCTCTGTGTCTGTTGGTGGTCTTGTCAAACATGAGCATGGCATCATCAACCTAGAGGAGACAGAGTTTTACACACATCACCTCACACAATGTACGCACGCGCCATATTGTCTGACCTCACCCCTTCTCAAGTTCTCCAGGGAGGCTCAGCAACAGATGGACAGAAGGGGCAGAACGAGGAGGGGTGGAGGAGGGGGACAGGTTACAAAAGGAGAAGGGGGAAGGAGGGAGGGGGGGAAGAGGAAGAGAAGAAAGAAACATCTTAAGGGGACATTAGTGGTGCATGGGCACAAGATGGCCGCCAGAAAAGGTTTGATTCACAAACACAAAATCAGAATCACTTCACTGTGTCTCTTAGTTAGATGTCTTGCCTCTGAACTGCATAGTTGGAATCTCTCTCTGAAAAAGAGGACATAATCCACCCTCGCTACCCCTACTTTCCAAAGTTTACCATTCCCATGGCAACTGTGCAAAAAGTTATCTTAAAAATCGGCATCAAGCATTATTTGTTAAGAGAGAGAGAATGTGTGAGAGTTTGAGAGATACAGACAGATAGATAGAAGACAGACAGAGAAAGAGAGAAGATGTGTGAGAGAGACAGAGAGGAAGAGTGAGAGATATAGATAGACAGACAGACAGATGGTAGAAATGTGGGCATGTATAATGTTGGATGTGGGAAAGAGGGACTGGGGAGAGAATACAGGTACAGACCATGGTGAGGTAGAGATGGGTGTGTGAGAGAAGAGAAGTGAAAGATACAGTATCGTGAGATAGAGGTGGAGACAGAAAATGTGGGACTAAATTGTGAGGGAGGAGAACAGAGAGCGACAAAGAATGGGTGCAAGAGAACAAAGAGGTGTGGAGGCTTTGTCTGTTGGCACAGCCAGCCACAACTCCTATTCTCCTACTGCCCTCTCTTCCTCTCCCTCTGTACCTCCCTCCTTCACAGTACAGAGGCCCATGATTCATCTTCAGCTGAACACAGACCAATACATTTCAATACAACATCTAATAAAAAAAGAATGAACTGTCAAACACCAAATATCATTCAAATGAACTCCTGAATGAATTGCTGCCTAATATTTTAGTAAAGCAAGATGTGTGCTTTCCACATTCAATATCTGATGCCTTTCAGTTTGCAGTAAAGACAAAGGCAGGGGCACATGGTTCCACCTAACTATTTGCCAGAACCCCTTATTCACAGGCCTATACGGTTCCACGCAGAGCTGACACATTGTGTTAGTCAATGTGCGTGTGTCAGTGTGTGTGTGTGTGTTCGTGCTTGGGTCCACCCTTGGGCAGCTTGCACGAAGAAAGGTCAAGGGTGAGGGAGGGTGGCCTCCAGCCAGGGTGAAAGAAGAACTGTCACTCTTAGCTCTCTCAAATCACTGACTCTTTCCACTCTAACATTTCCCTATCACCCCTCCTGTCTCCCTAACCAGGCCTGCCTCGTTCCAGTCCAAGCACCATGACACAGCAATGGAACAACACAGACAATGTTGCTCCACAGTTTAGAGCACCAAACTTTAACCAAACTGTTTATACTGAATTCGAAGTTGAATTATATTCTGAAATCTACAATCTGCAGGATGATAAACCTGGCCTGACACTTCAGATATGTTTTTCACATGTTCCCCACAAGTACCCAGTGCAATTAAATTGTACACAAGTTAAAAATGTCCTCATTTAACTAAATGTTTCTAAGTAAGTCAATAACTGTCCTACAAAGATATCAATATCAAACACGGGACATTTCAATGGTACTGGACAATATTCCCCTCTTACCCTCTCTTCCACAGCTCATCCTCCCAGTCATTCTCTCCCCAACCCTCTCTCCACCCCCTTGTCCAGAGCAGGGCAGGAGACAAAAGGTCCAGTGAGGCAAGCTAATCAGAAACTTCCATGGGTGGCTAGAGCTTTTACATTTCTCCATCTCTCTCTCCATCTATCCATCTCTCTCTCCATCTATCCATCTCTCTCTCCATCTATCCATCTCTCTCTCCATCTATCCATCTCTCTCTCCATCTCATTCCATTAATGCAATTGTATGATTGGGAGTGAAGCACTTCATGTGCCACTTACAGTAGTAAGTGATAGATACAGGAAGTATCATTTTAATTATCAAGACTGAATTTAATATTACATAATCACACTGCCCTGACTGACTAATGGTTAACTACATTAATTAGCTTTGCCTCAGCCTTTTATTGGGGTTGAAAGCTAATCTAGTTAGTATGCAGGCTCATTGGTTTATCTCATTTCCTACTGAATTTGCACCTTATTTACTTGCATAGGTTACTTGTGACCCCTATTTTAAGTTGTCTGTTTAAAATAGTTACAGTGTCAACAAAAAGTAAGAAAAGTTTGAAGATTCAACAGAGGAGTGAGAGTGCACCCCAGCGCTGCTCCTTGTAAATACTGAACTCCTGTACAAACGAACAAAATATTTGCCTAGCTTTGTTCAAAGGCATAATAGTCCCTGCACCCGTTCTCCCTTCTGCCTTTGTTACCTCTTCATTTATTATCTCTGCTCTGCATTTCAAAGCCCTTGGAATCTATGGTGGGAAGCGTAAAAACTGAGTACAATACGGACATTCAAATAAATATCTATGGATATTCAAATAAAATCAAAGGCATAAGTCTGAAGAACTGAAGACAGACTGGAAGTGACAGGTATGCGGGTTTGTGTCTGTTTTGACCATTGGTCAACCAGTGTTATTGTTACAAAACTCCGCCCCTCCCCACCCCACCCCAGCCTCAACACAAAACCCCTTACCCGCTGAATTACTTGCGGACAATGGGCAAGCCGGGTCACCACGGTAACGGGGCAGGAGGGGGTTGGGGGTAGGAGCAGCTGTTACATCAGATTAATTCAAATTCTGATAATCCCTCCCCCTTCCCTACCATCACCACACTCACTCCCTCTCCAAAACTTTTTTCTCCCTAACTTAGCCTAATGCTCCATACCTCCGTTCTACCCTCTCTATCCTTCTTCTCCTCCACCCCTCCCACAAGCAACTCTCCTCCCTTCCAAAACAACTCTTCAATTGCACTTCATTTTCCCCCTTACCCCAGCAATCAGTTTCATCTAAACAACAAAGAGGAAAACAGTGGCATGGAGGATGATGCAACGTCACACTCATCTCCCGTCCCTCAACACAGTCTGAGACACAGATCCACACGTCTGCTTTCTACTTTTCAATAGCTATACTAGCTCCCATGCTGCTTACCTTTCCGAACTGCTCGAAATACGCCTTGACATCCTCAATGGTCGTGTTCACGGACAGACCTCCAACAAAAATCTTCTTGGTCCGAGTCACTAGCTGCAATAGGAAATGGGTCCGTTTATGATCGAGAATGAATAACTGTGATAACAACATGGATCAAGATGAACCTGTACCGGTGGCTGTAGTTGGGTAGCCTGGTATCGTCCCTCTCAATTATAAATTCATTCAGGTGCCAATGGAAAAATCACCCGCAGGCAAAGCTTCCAATTTACCTCAAAAGCTCCTAAAAGATCCCTTTGCATGAAAAATAAAGGCCTCAGATGAAATAACTCTGCCCAAGTATTACCACAAAATGTTTTTAGACTTTATGTTGATATTTATGGCATCCCGACCAACAGTACATTATTAACATAGTTATTACACTGCTTATGTAGAAAACTGCTACTGCTACCACCACCTGCATTAATGCGGTGAACTTGCAGTATACATGCTAGGCTCTTATGAATATACAAATGTACATTATTGTGCTGTATAAGGTGTTAACAAAATCCACTTGATCACACAAGAGTGTACAGATCACATTGTTGTCACAGCAGCAGTCATGTTCATCTCTTGACAAGGCATTAGGCCAGATAGAATGTGAAAAGCTTAACATAGCAAGCACAGGCTAACCTGCTCCCTCCCAGCAATGCCATTCACACTGGACTCAAAGGACTAAGCCCTGATAAACCATGACTAGACTGGCTCACTCACCTTGGGCTGGGCTCTACGAGGGAATGCAACTTTCGGATCAATCTAGAGGAGGGAGTTAAGAGGAGAAAGGCCAGTTTAGACACACAGCCCAATACAGAGCCCATGAAAACAGGTAAATGTGAACCAAGTCCATGGTTGTGGTCTCTTTGGTCCCGCTCTTTGCCTCATCCTGTAAGTAGAAGGGTTCCTTATTAACATGGGTGTCCGGGTTAAAATGCTGCACCAGTACATCAGGTCATTATGAGAGCTATAGAGCTATAGACAGAGGGATTGTTGTTTTCACAACGTGGGGCATAGAAGGTGAAAAAAATGGATGAGTATAACATTTACTTTGTCTTTGAAAGAATCTGCTGGTAGATTTGGAAACTCTCATTTTAACTTCATTGTAACCATAACCCCATTGGCCTAGCCAGGGTTGCTCCCAGTTGTATGAACACTTTTCCAACCCCTGAAGTGCTGGTTTATAGTGGTGCATGTTCAGGTGGAATGAGTGGGAATGTTTTCCGGCATGCCTGCCTGCCTTCCACAGCCCTCACCTCCTCTCGTCACCAACATGTGACATGTGAGCTCCTAGAATCTCACACAGGCACTACAATCACAAACACATCTCACCTCCACAAAAAAAGGAGGGACAGCGAAAGAGACATAGTAGGTGAAAGAATAGGAGGGACAGCACAGAACAAGAAGAAGATGAGGAAGACGAGGGGGGAGAATGGACTGACGCAGACAGAGGAGAGAGCCGTCAACCTCACACACTGACAGCACATCAGCCTAATTTTGTTTGTTTGTTTGTTTTTCTCTCCTGCTAAGACATTATGATGATTTTGTGAGCTATTTAAAAGCCAACATTTCATATTGTGTTTACCACCTTTCTTCCACACAGTTCTTCAGTAAATGTGGGAGCTAAGCTACCATTAACAGTGCAGAGACTGAAATATTGGACATTTTCGGAAGATGATAATACTAAATTAATATAATGATAATAATAAATAATAATAACAAAAGCCAAACCATTGAATTCATATATTTCCAATTGACAATATAGTCGTTTGTTCAGATTGGATAAAGAGTAACTACACAATACTATAGTACAGGAATTAGAGACCTCTATAGTATTAGTCTCTACTGATCTAATAGAACAACTAGACTATTCCACGCTGTACTGTTATGCCACAAGACAGTAAGACAGTACAGTGCTAAGAGCACTATATTAGTCCGTAACCATGACAGGGTAGAGTAGAACTACAGTAGAACTACAGTAGAACTACAGTAGAGAGCTAGTGTTTCTGTGGTACACCACATGCGTTTACCAGAGTAAAGTACAGTGTTATGTCTACGTGTATAATGTCGACATCACGGCAGGTTCTATAGAGCAGAGTGAGAAGGCTAGGCTAGACTGAATGGTGTATCGGATGCAGTCTACTGTTTAGTTCTATGGTTGCTAGACTACTCTGATAGTCACCTCCGGTCACCAACCCTCCTGACGTCCAACACTCCTGTGCACATTAAAAAACAAACAAACAGACACACACACAAAGAAAATCAACGTACAGCAACCAACACACACCCATGGGGGGAAAATATGGACATTAGACAGGTGAGGGAACTTTTTCATAAAATATATATTTTTGAAAACAAAATGAATGACCCAAATAGAGAATTGATTGGAGAAAGTTAAATGCCCCCCTTTTCTATATGTATGACACAAAATAAAATACATAACCACACAAACAGCAAAACATTCTGCTTTAAAAAAATGTCATGATATATTTATTGGACCATGCTAAACGTGGCAGAGGTGTTGGTGTCAGGGAGACAGGCCGTAACCCAGGCCCACCTTAGAACAAGGCAAGGGGGCTTATCAAATCAGGACAATCCATTTGACCAATTACAGTCCAAACATGCACTCTTTAAAATAAAAGGTGTAAGTTGGAACCAAATAAGGTTCTGGAGAGCGATGCTATAGGGGAACCATTTTAAGATTTCTGAAGAACCATAAATGGGATGGTTCTTTGAAGATGGTTCTTTGAATAACCATACAAAATCCCAAACCAGAAATGTTTCGGATTGAATAGCCCTGCTGTAGTTTTAAGCCTTATTTGCATATTTCCCAGGGTGTCTTTCGAGTGAATTTTAGAGTTACCAGTACCACCCATGACTGTGTTTGTTAGTGACAGAGACACGGCTGTTGCATTCGATTCTTTTCAGTCCTGTGGCCTTCACCAAGTAAGGTCTTAACTGAATATGTTGTCATTCAAATGTAATTATTGAAGACAATACAATACATATTTCATAAGGCTTTCTTTTGAGGGCCTAGTTTAACTCTAATTCAATGGCCTGAAACTCATAGTTTATATCAACACTAGAAATGTTACACTGAAAGATCCATATTAATCACAGATGGGGTGATCCCACCTGCCACCTTCCCGCTCTCCCTTCATGCATCCCTTCCTCGCTCTCCTCGACTTCTGCCTGGGTCAGCACCCTTAACGTCAGGGCTAACTGAAACACCTTATCCATACCGATTCTACAACCAATAGAACGATTGATTTTAGGATATTTCAAACTGGTTAGATTTGAATTGGGGGTGCATAGCAGGCGTGGAGTACACCAATGACATCCATACTCAGGACTGAGTCCGACTGACACAGTGCTCTATGTTTAGATAGAATATGTTCACGTACGAACTGCAGGAGTCTTTAAACGCTCTGTAACTTGAGATTGAACTACTGTTGCTATCATCAATATATTGGCCTATTGGAGTATCCTTGTGTTAAAGTTATTCTTGAGAAATGTAGGACTACATAATATCTTGTAAAACTCACTTGACCTCAAACCCTTTTCTAAACCATGATGACAGAGTGCAACATCACTCTAAAGGGAGAAATCTTAAAACATAATACAATAATTCTCCATAGGTAGTCTACTCAAGTCACTAGCAGATAGTGTGCCTAGCAGCTACAAAGAAAAGTCAATTAAAAAAGTCCTTCTGAGTAAACCTCTCTCTATTCTTGTCCTGGACCTGGTTAGTCAGTCACAGCATGGTAAATTCTTTCGGTTGCCACTAGAGAAGGTTTCTCTCCTCACTGTCTAACAGGACAGCCTGCCTGTGGCTGTGAGAGAGAAGAGCCCCTCTCTCAGGGTGTTCTCGCTCTAAACGAAAGCCAACCCTACTCACCATCCCACCCCTGCCGTTGGTCACTCAGCCTTCTCCACCCCAGACACACACACTCTAAAGCTGCAACAGAGCAGTCACACCCTGTTACCAACCACACTCAGCCATGCTCGATCCAGCTGACAACACATGGATCTAATCTATTACTGCTCTAGGTTTTGATAGGAGGTTAAACTGTCACCTAGTCTGGTATCCCAGGAATGGGAGAGAGAGAGATCCCCATCATTTTCAAAGATGTTGGTTTGTGTCCAATCTCTTAGGAGGGAGGAGTAATGGAGACAAAAAAGCCATGGCAACTAACCATTAAAGCCCCCATTGTAACTATCATAATGCCAAATAAGACTGATGTAGTAACCTTTGACTTGGTCTGATTTATTTAATCTACTATTTATCTACAAACGTTGCTCTCTCTCTCTGCATGCTGGGAATTGTGTGTGTGAGAGTGTTGTGAAGAGTTAGATATCCTGGGTTTTCCTTTTCTTCTATGCATGATTAAGGTTATTATTTTTATTTACTTGTTGTGATAGAATTAAGTATATTGTTTTTTTCGTGTCGAAATTACCCTGAATTTGTAATGTGAAGCTAGGCTCTCAGGTAGTGGAGGAGATGCCCACTATGAGTAATGGGGTACAGGAGGGGGTTTATGTGGAGCTAGGCTCCCAGGTAGTGGAGGAGATGACCACTATGAGTAATGGGGTACAGGAGGGGGTTCATGTGGAGCTAGGCTCCCAGGTAGTGGAGGAGATGACTACTATGAGTAAGGGTTCAGGAGGGGGTTCATGTGGAGCTATGGCTCCCAGGTAGTGGAGGAGATGCCTGGTACGAGTGATGGGGTACGAGTGGGGAGTGTTGAGGGGGATGTGGTAGAGGGGAGTCAGGGGTCTGTGGCCTCAGCTGAGGAGGATCAGGAGAAGGATATGGATATCTCTCTTGATACGAAAGCAGCTGGTGAGGACTCAATTTACAATCTAGAGGAGATACATGGGTTCCTGGATCAGACTTTTGGGAAATCTGTCAAATTGGCAGATTTTTTTGACGTTGATAAGTTTGTGAGGTCAGCTGTGATGTTACAGAAGACTGTGGGGTTAGACCAGTTGAGTGAGAAGAAGCGTTTTCGCTTGAGGAAATGTGTTACTGCTGTCACAGCAGCAAAAGGCACTGGGAAACGTGGATTGGTTAAGAGAAAATTTAAATAATGATGATGATCATGCCTCATAAGGTGTTTTCTTTCTCTTTGGTTTCTCTGTGGTTTCTTCTGCTTTTCCTTTCTCTTTTCTATATGGAGGTACTAAGGGTAGGTTCTCTCAATATTAATGTGGGAAGGGACAGGAATAAGAGGACTTGGGTATTAGAAGTAATAAAACAGAAAAGGCTTCATGTAGTTTTTCTACAGGAGACACATAGTGATGAGGCTAATGAGGTTGACTGGGGTATGTGGTGGGAGGGGCATCATATACTCAGTCATGGTACTAATTTCAGTGCTGGGGCGGCAATCTTGTTTTCCTCAGGCTTAGATGTGACTGCGGTATCTACAACAGAGATTGTCAAGGGTTGGGTTTTATTGGTCAAGGTGGATCTTATGTTTTTTTTTTTTTTTTAATGTATATGCTCCTAATGAGGGTACAGAGCGTATTGCTATATTTGATAAAATAAAGGAAATCTTAAGACAGTGTGATCAAGAGGGGTGTATGGTTTTAGGGGGGGACTGGAACTCTACAGTGGATTTTACTGTTGATCGCACTGCTGAAGAACCTCACCTGCGGTCAGCAACTTGTCTGTCTGGTCTATTAACTGAGTTTGAGCTTTCTGATGTGTGGAGAGTAAGGAATGCTAAAGTTAGGCAGTACACCTGGCTCAAAGTTAATGAAGGTCATGTCAGTGCAGCAAGGCTAGACAGGTTATATGTATCTGAGCAATATTGTAGTAGGGTTGGAAAGTGTGACATTACTCCTGTGGGTTTCTCTGATCACCATATTGTTACTGTTGATATTCACTTGTCCTGTCCACGAAGGTCATCACCTTACTGGTATTTTAATGTTAAATTGTTACATGATGTCATGTTTTGTGAAAGGTTTTTGTTGTTTTGGGAAAAATGGAGGGTTACAAAAGGGAATTTTGATTCTTTGAGACAATGGTGGGAGGTTGGGAAGGCCCAAATACGAGTGTTTTGTCAACAGTATACTGCTCTGTCACGTATTGAAGTAAAGAGACTATCAGGGCCCTTGAACAGGACATCAAGTCTATTGAATTGAAGTTGTTCACTCAGAATGACCCGGAACTAGTCATGAACTTACAGGACAAGAGACATGAACTGAAGTCGTTTCTACACGAAAGAGTGAAGGGTGCCTTGATTAGGTCTCGTTTTGCTACCCTCAATGATATGGATGCTCCTAGCGCTTTTTTTTTAAACCTAGGACAGTCGACATTGCAACGTAAACAGATGGTCTGCCTTCGTCTCCCTGATGGGAAGGTGACCACGGATGACAGCGAAATGCGCCAACATGCTGTGGATTTCTACTCTGCCCTCTATAAGGCGGAGGATTGTGATCCTCTGTGTACTGAACAGTTGTTACACGGTCTTCCTCAGTTGGGCCCTGAGCAGAGAGTTGCTTTGGACTCTGACATTACTCTGCAGGAGCTGTCCACAGCAGTTATGCAGCTCTCAACAGGCTGAGCCCCTGGCATTGATGGTTTACCATCTGAGTTCTACAATAACTTTGGCGGTATATTGGGGAGGATTTTTATGAAGTGGTGTGTGAATCTATTCATGAGGGTTCTCTTCCTGTATCCTGTCAACGTGCAGTGCTTTCATTGTTGGCAAAAAAGGGGGATTTGGCTCTCATAAAAAATTGGAGACCGGTTGCTTTGCTGTGTGCAGAATATAAAATGTTATCTAAATGTCTCTCAAACAGGTTGAAAGAGTATCTGGGATTGTTGGTCCACAAGGACCAGTCTTACTGTGTACCTGATCGCTCTATTGTTGACAACTTGTTTCTAGTAAGAGATGTTTTAGACATTTGTAAACTGTCGGATGTAAATGTGGGTTTACTTCCTTTGGATCAGGAGAAGGCTTTTGATCATGTGGACCACCAGTACTTGTTCAAAAACAATGAAAGCCTTTGGGTTTGGGGATGTTTTTTTGTCTTGTATGCTGGGGCCTCGTGTATGGTGAAGGTGGGGGGTGGTTTGAGTTGCCCCATCACTGTCCAAAGGGGCATCAGGCAGGGATGCCCAATTTCAGGGCAGTTATATAGTCTGGCAATTGAGCCAATGCTTTGTTTTTTAAGAGCGAGGCTTACTGGTTTCTCTGTGCCAGGTGTAATGAAGGGTCCCACGATAGCACTGTCTGCGTATGCAGATGACGTGACAGTTTTTATTACAGGGGATGAGGACGTTAAGGTTCTCTCAAACGCTTTAAAGGTGTACGAGGGGGCCTCCTCAGCCAGAGTCAATTGGGAAAGGAGTGAAGCGCTGTGGGCAGGTCAGCTTCAGACGGGGTCCGCCCCACAGTTACCTGGGGGGCTTCAGTGGGGCAGAGAAGGGATGAAGACTTTGGGGGGTTTTCTAGGCTCTGATGTCTTTCAGAAAAAGAACTGGGAGGGTGTAGTGGAGAAAGTGTGTGCCAGACTGTCAAGGTGGAAATGGGTGCTACCTCAGCTGTCTTATAGGGGAAGGGTACTGGTAGCTAACAATCTTGCTGCCTCTACCCTGTGGCACAGACTAATGATACTGCAGCCACCAGGGGGACTGATACATGAGCTTCAATTGTCCATTTCTTCTGGTCTGGACAACACTGGATTAAAGCTGCAGCCCTGTACCTACCACTGCATGAGGGTGGGCAAGGCCTGGTGGACATTTCTTCCAGGATCATGGCTTTCCGGCTTCAAGCAGCCCAGAGACTGTTGTACTGTGACGGTTCTAGCTGGGTGGATACAGCCTATACATTTATCAGGAGAGCGGGCTGTTTGGGCTTAGACAAGCACCTTTTCCTCTTCAAACTAGAGGGGGGTGAGTTGTCTGGCCTGACTCCATTCTACGAGTCTGTTATGCAGGCTTGGAGAGTTCTTGTCAAGTCCCGTAAGGCCGGCACGCCACCAGGGATGTGGCTTTTCGAAGAGCCTCTTTTTTACAATACTGCCATCCAGTCCCGTGCTCTGGCTTCAGCCAGGCTACGTTCATGCCTGTTGTGGGGTGTACCAAGCTGGGTCATCTGATGCGGAGCAGGAGCAGATCGTTGGAGGAGCTGGGAGAAAGAGCGGGGATCCGATCATCTCGCCTACTGAGGAAGGTCGTCGCTGAGGTCTGTGATTCCTTGCCAGTACTTCATCTGCAGTATGTGACTGATACTTCCAATTCTGATTGGTGGAAGGAGGGTCTGGATTACGTCTTCCCTGCAGTGATTGTTAGTGCTGCGGCGGGGGCATTCGAGGAAGACGTGGGGATGCTGCTTTCCTTCCCTCCCCCGGAGCTGGGGGAGTTCAAGGAGGTGGGAAAGAAGGCCATGTACAGAATATGTGTGAAAGTGTCCCATGCCTCTTCCCTGGAAGGGGTCAAATCAACGTGGTGGGCGGGTGTGTTTGGTCCAGGTGCATCCCCAAAAGGCTGTTGGAGGTCTTTATACAAACTGCCTATTGAAAATAGGACAGCTGACCTCCAATGGAGGATAATACATGGAGCTATAGCCACAAATATGCATCTGGTACACCTGGACCCGACAGTTAGGGAAGGGTTTCCATTCTGTGCTGAGTATGAATCTCTGGCACATCTGTTTTTACAGTGTCCCAGGTTGTTTGGGATGTTTGACCTGATCACAACTTGGTTCTCAGCTTTGGGAGAGGTTTTCTCTTCCCAACTGTTTATATTTGGGCTAAAGTACAGGTTTAGTCGAAGGGGTGTGTTTATGTTGCTTCATTTTGTGTTGGGGGCAGCTAAATTAGCGATATGGAACAACCGAAAGAACAGTATTTGGGGACAGGGGTCTGTGGATGTGGTGGGAATGCTGGAGGGAATGTTGGCAGCGAGACTGAGGGTTGAAATTGCCTGTTAAAAACTTGTTAGTAATATTGATTTGTTTATGAGTATATGGGGAATTCAGAAGCTTGTGTGTAGTTACTGTGGAGAAGGATTTGGAGATGTGTTTTTATTTGATGTGTAAATATGGTTTTGTATGAGTGTTTATTGTGTTGTGGGCTCCCAGACCCAATAAAGATTATTAAAAATTAAAAAAAAATAAAAAAAATCTCTCTCTCCCATAAAGCTCTCCACCCTATGACACCCTCTTTCTCTCCCATAAAGCTCACCACCCTATGACTCTCTCTCCCATAAAGCTCTCTAACCTATGACACACTCTCTCTCTCCCATAAAGCTCTCCACCCTATGACTCTCTCTCCCATAAAGATCTCCACCCCATGACTCTCTCTCTCTCCCATAAAGCTCTCCACCCTATGACTCTCTCTCCCATAAAGCTCTCAACCCTATGACACACACTCTCTCATAAAGCTCTCCACCCTCTGACACTCTCTCTCTCTCCCATAAAGCTATCCACCCTAAGACACACTCTCTCTCTCCCATAAAGATCTCCACCATACGACACACTCTCTCTCCCATAACGCTCTCCACCCTGTGACTCTCTCTCAGACAGCTCTCCACCCTAAGATACTCTCTCCCATAAAGCTCTCCACCCTATGACACTCCCTCTCTCCCATAAAGCTCTCCACCCTATGGCACTCTCTCTCTCATACAGTTCTACACCCTATGACACTCTCTCTCAAAAAGCTCTCCACCCTTTGACTCGCTAAAAAGCTCTCCACCCTATGACTCTCTCTCTCTTTCTCTCTCTCTCTCACTCTCTCTCTCCCATAAAGCTCTCCACCCTATGACACTCTCTCTCAAAAAGCTCTCCACCCTATGACACTCTCTCTCAAAAAGATCTCCACCCTTTGACTCTCTCAAAAAGCTCTCCACCCTATGACTCTCTCTCTCTCTCTCTCTCTCTCTCTCTCTCTCTCTCTCTCTCTCTCTCTCTCTCTCTCTCTCACTCTCTCTCTCCCATAAAGCTCTCCACCCTATGACACTCTCTCTCAAAAAGCTCTCCACCCTTTGACTCTCTCAAAAAGCTCTCCACCCTATGACTCACTCTCTCTCTCTCTCTCTCTCTCTCTCTCTCTCTCTCTCTCTCTCTCTCTCTCTCTCTCTCTCTCTCTCTCTCTCTCTCTCTCTCTCTCTCTCTCTCTCTCTCTCTCTCTCTCTCTCTCTCTCTCTCTCTCTCCTATGACACTCTCTCTCCACCCTATGACACTCTCTCTCTCTCCAATAAAGATCTCCACCCTATGACTCTCTCTCTCCCATAAAGCTCTCCACACTATGACTCTCTCTCTCCCATAAATATATCCACCCTATGACACTCTCTCTCTCCCATAAAGCTCTCCACCCTTTGACTCTCTCAAAAGCTCTCCACCCTACGACTCTCTCTCTCAAAAAGCTCTCCACCCTACGACTCTCTATCTCAAAAAGCTCTCCACCCTACGACTCTCTCTCCCATAAAGCTCTCCACCCTATGACAGCCTCTTTCTCACCCATGAAGCTCTCCACCCTATGACTCTCTCTCCCATAAAGCTCCCCACCCTATGACACACTCTCTCTCTCACATAAAGCTCTCCACCCTATGACACCCTCTTTCTCGCCCATGAAGCTCTCCACCCTATGACTCTCTCTCCCATAAAGCTCACCAACCTATGACTCTCTCTCTCTCTCCCATAAAGCTCTCTCAGACAGCTCTCCACCCTACGACTCTCTCTCTCCCATAAAGCTCTCCACACTATGACTCTCTCTCTCCCATAAATATATCCACCCTATGACACTCTCTCTCTCCCATAAAGCTCTCCACCCTTTGACTCTCTCAAAAGCTCTCCACCCTACGACTCTCTCTCTCAAAAAGCTCTCCACCCTACGACTCTCTATCTCAAAAAGCTCTCCACCCTACGACTCTCTCTCCCATAAAGCTCTCCACCCTATGACAGCCTCTTTCTCACCCATGAAGCTCTCCACCCTATGACTCTCTCTCCCATAAAGCTCCCCACCCTATGACACACTCTCTCTCTCACATAAAGCTCTCCACCATATGACACCCTCTTTCTCGCCCATGAAGCTCTCCACCCTATGACTCTCTCTCCCATAAAGCTCACCAACCTATGACTCTCTCTCTCTCTCCCATAAAGCTCTCTCAGACAGCTCTCCACCCTATGACTCTCTCTCTCACATAAAGCTCTCGACTCTATGACACACTCTCTCTCCCCTAAAGATCTCCCCCCTAACTATGACTCTCTCTCTCCCATAAAGCTCTCCACCCTATGACTCTCTCTCTCCCATAAAGCTCTCCACCCTATGACTCTCTCTCTCTCCCATAAAGCTCTCCACGCTATGACACTATCTCTCTCTCCCATAAAGCTCTCCACCCTATTACTCTCTCACATAATGCTCTCCACTCTATGACACTCTCTCTCTCCCATGAAGCTCTCCACCCTAACTATGACTCTCTCTCTCTCTCCCATAAAGATCTCCACCATATGACTCTCTCTCTCCCATAAAGCTCTCCACCCTATGACTCTCTCTCCCATAAAGCTCTCCAACCTATGACTCTCTATCCCATAAAGCTCTCCACCCTATGACACTCTCTCTCTCTCCCATAAAGCTCTCCACCCTATGACACTCTCTCTCTCTCCCATAAAGCTCTCCACCCTCTGACACTCTCTCTCTCTCTCTCTCCCATAAAGCTCTCCACCCTCTGACTCTTTCTCTCCCATAAAGATCTCCACCATATGACACTCTCGCTTCCATAAAGCTCTCCACCCTATGACACACTCTCTCTCTCACATAAAGCTCTCCACCCTGATGCCCTCTTTCTCACCCATGAAGCTCTCCACCCTATGACTCTCTCTCCCATAAAGCTCTCCACCCTATGACACACTCTCTCTCTCACACAAAACTCTCCACCCTATGACACCCTCTTTCTCGCTCATGAAGCTCTCCATCCTATGACTCTCTTTCCCATAAAGCTCTCCAACCTATGACTCTCTCTCTCTCCCATAAAGATCTCCACCATATGACACTCTCTCTCCCATAAAGCTCTCCAACATATGACTCTCTCTCTCCCATAAAGCTCTCCAACCTATGACACTCTCTCCCATAAAGATCTCCACCCTATGACACACTCTCTCTCTCACATAAAGCTCTCCACCCTATGACACTATCTCTCTCTCCCATAAAGCTCTCCACCCTATTACTCTCTCACGTAAAGTTTACCACTCTATGACACTCTCTCTCTCCCATAAAGCTCTCCATCCTATGACTCTCTCTCTCTCCCATAAAGCTCTCCATCCTATGACTCTCTCTCTCTCCCATGAATCTCTCCACCCTATGACACTCTCTCTCTCCCATAAAGCTCTCCACCCTATGACCCTCTATCTCTCTCCCATAAAGATCTCCACCATGACACTCTCTCTCTCCCATAATGCTCTCCACCCTATGACACACTCTCTCTCTACCATGAAGCTCTTCACCCTATGACTCTCCCATAAAGCTCTCCACCCTATGACACCCTCTTTCTCGCCCATAAAGCTCTCCACCCTATGACTCTCTCTCTCTCCCATAAAGCTCTCCACCCTATGACTCTCTCTCTCCCATAAAGCTCTCCACCCTATGACTCTCTCTCTACCATAAAGCTCTCCACCTTATGACACTCTCTCTCCCATAAAGATCTCCACCATATGACACACTCTCCCTTTCTCCCATGAAGCTATCCACCATATGACACTATCTCTCTCTCCCATAAATCTCTCCACCCTATTACTCTCTCTCATAAAGCTCTCCACTCTATGACACTCTCTCTCTCCCATAAAGCTCTCCACCCTGACACTCTCTCTCTCCCATAAAGCTCTCCAACCTATGACTCTCTCTCTCCCATAAAGATCTCCACCCTATGACACACCCTCTCTCCCATAAAGCTCTCCACCCTATGACACTCTCTTTCTCCCATAAAGCTCTCCAACCTATGACTCTCTCTCTCTCCCATAAAGCTCTCCACCCTATGACACTCTCTCTCCCATAAAGATCTCCACCCTATGACACACTCTCTCTCCCATAAAGCTCTCCACCCTATGACTCTCTCTCTCTCCCATAAAGCTCTCCACCCTATGACTCTCTCTCTCCCATAAAGCTCTTCACCCTATGACTCTCTCTTTCTCCCATAAAGCTCTCCAACCTATGACTCTCTCTCTCTCCCATAAAGCTCTCCACCCTATGACTCTCTCTCTCTCCCATAAAGCTCTCCACCCTATGACTCTCTCTCTCCCATAAAGCTCTTCACCCTATGACTCTCTCTCTCTCCCATAAAGATCTCCACCCTATGACACTCTCTCTCTCTCCCATAAAGCTCTCCACCCTATTATTCTCTCACGTAAAGTTCTCCACTCTATGACACTCTCTCTCTCCCATAAAGCTCTCCATCCTATGACTCTCTCTCTCTCCCATAAAGCTCTCCATCCTATGACTCTCTCTCTCTCCCATGAATCTCTCCACCCTATGACACTCTCTCTCTCCCATAAAGCTCTCCACCCTATGACCCTCTTTCTCTCTCCCATAAAGATCTCCACCGTGACACTCTCTCTCTCCCATAATGCTCTCCACCCTATGACACACTCTCTCTCTACCATGAAGCTCTCCACCCTATGACTCTCCCATAAAGCTCTCCACCCTATGACACTCTGTCTCTCTCCCATAAAGATCTCCACCCTATGACACTATCTCTCTCTCCCATAAAGCTCTCCACCCTATTACTCTCTCTCATAAAGCTCTCCACTGTATGACACTCTCTCTCTCCCATAAAGCTCTCCACCCTGACACTCTCTCTCTCTCCCATAAAGCTCTCCAACCTATGACTCTCTCTCTCTCCCATAATGATCTCCAACATATGACACTATCTCTCTCTCCCATAAAGCCCTCTCAGACAGCTCTCCACCCTATGATACTCTCTCTCAAAAAGCTCTCCACCCTATGACACTCTCTCTCCCATAAAGCTCTCCACCCTATGACTCTCTCTCTCTCCCATAAAGCTATCCACCCTATGACTCTCTCTCTCCCATGAAGCTTTTCGCCCTATGACTCTCTCTCTCTCTCCCATAAAGATCTCCACCCTATGACACTCTCTCTCTCCCATAAAGCTCTCCACCCTATGACACTCTCTCTCCCATAAAGATCTCCACCATATGACACACTCTCTCTCCCATAAAGCTCTCCAACCTATGACTCTCTCTCCCATAAAGCTCTTCACCCTATGACTCTCTCTTTCTCCCATAAAGCTCTCCAACCTATGACTCTCTCTCTCTCCCATAAAGCTCTCCACCCTATGACTCTCTCTCCCATAAAGCTCTCCAAACTATGACTCTCTCTCTCCCATAAAGCTCTTCACCCTATGACTCTCTCTCTCTCTCCCATAAAGATCTCCACCCTATGACACTCTCTCTCTCCCATAATGCTCTCCACCCTATGACACACTCTCTCTACCATGAAGCTCTCCACCCTATGACTCTCCCATAAAGCTCTCCACCCTATGACACTCTTTCTCTCTCCCATAAAGATCTCCACCATATGACACTATCTCTCTCTCCCATAAAGCTCTCCACCCTATTACTCTCTCTCATAAAGCTCTCCACTCCATGACACTCTCTCTCTCCCATAAAGCTCTCCACCCTATTATTCTCTCACGTAAAGTTCTCCACTCTATGACACTCTCTCTCTCCCATAAAGCTCTCCATCCTATGACTCTCTCTCTCTCCCATAAAGCTCTCCATCCTATGACTCTCTCTCTCTCCCATGAATCTCTCCACCCTATGACACTCTCTCTCTCCCATAAAGCTCTCCACCCTATGACCCTCTTTCTCTCTCCCATAAAGATCTCCACCGTGACACTCTCTCTCTCCCATAATGCTCTCCACCCTATGACACACTCTCTCTCTACCATGAAGCTCTCCACCCTATGACTCTCCCATAAAGCTCTCCACCCTATGACACTCTTTCTCTCTCCCATAAAGATCTCCACCATATGACACTATCTCTCTCTCCCATAAAGCTCTCCACCCTATTACTCTCTCTCATAAAGCTCTCCACTGTATGACACTCTCTCTCTCCCATAAAGCTCTCCACCCTGACACTCTCTCTCTCTCCCATAAAGCTCTCCAACCTATGACTCTCTCTCTCTCCCATAATGATCTCCAACATATGACACTATCTCTCTCTCCCATAAAGCCCTCTCAGACAGCTCTCCACCCTATGATACTCTCTCTCAAAAAGCTCTCCACCCTATGACACTCTCTCTCCCATAAAGCTCTCCACCCTATGACTCTCTCTCTCTCCCATAAAGCTATCCACCCTATGACTCTCTCTCTCCCATGAAGCTTTTCGCCCTATGACTCTCTCTCTCTCTCCCATAAAGATCTCCACCCTATGACACTCTCTCTCTCCCATAAAGCTCTCCACCCTATGACACTCTCTCTCCCATAAAGATCTCCACCATATGACACACTCTCTCTCCCATAAAGCTCTCCAACCTATGACTCTCTCTCCCATAAAGCTCTTCACCCTATGACTCTCTCTTTCTCCCATAAAGCTCTCCAACCTATGACTCTCTCTCTCTCCCATAAAGCTCTCCACCCTATGACTCTCTCTCCCATAAAGCTCTCCAAACTATGACTCTCTCTCTCCCATAAAGCTCTTCACCCTATGACTCTCTCTCTCTCTCCCATAAAGATCTCCACCCTATGACACTCTCTCTCTCCCATAATGCTCTCCACCCTATGACACACTCTCTCTCTACCATGAAGCTCTCCACCCTATGACTCTCCCATAAAGCTCTCCACCCTATGACACTCTTTCTCTCTCCCATAAAGATCTCCACCATATGACACTATCTCTCTCTCCCATAAAGCTCTCCACCCTATTACTCTCTCTCATAAAGCTCTCCACTCCATGACACTCTCTCTCTCCCATAAAGCTCTCCACCCTGACACTCTCTCTCTCTCCCATAAAGCTCTCCAACCTATGACTCTCTCTCTCCCATAATGATCTCCAACATATGACACTATCTCTCTCTCCCATAAAGCCCTCTCAGACAGCTCTCCACCCTATGATACTCTCTCTCAAAAAGCTCTCCACCCTATGACACTCTCTCTCCCATAAAGCTCTCCACCCTATGACTCTCTCTCTCTCCCATAAAGCTATCCACCCTATGACTCTCTCTCTCCCATGAAGCTCTCCACCCTATGACACTCTCTCTCCCATAAAGCTCTCCACCCTATGACTCTCTCTCTCTCCCATATAGCTATCCACCCTATGACTCTCTCTCTCCCATGAAGCTCTTCGCCCTATGACTCTCTCTCTCTCCCATAAAGATCTCCACCCTATGACACTCTCTCTCTCCCATAAAGCTCTCCACCCTATGACACTCTCTCTCCCATAAAGATCTCCACCATATGACACACTCTCCCTCCCATAAAGCTCTCCACCCTATGACACTCTCTTTCTCCCATAAAGCTCTCCAACCTATGACTCTCTCTCTCTCCCATAAAGCTCTCCACCCTATGACTCTCTCTCTCTCCCATAAAGCTCTCCACCCTATGACTCTCTCTCTCCCATAAAGCTCTTCACCCTATGACTCTCTCTTTCTCCCATAAAGCTCTCCAACCTATGACTCTCTCTCTCTCCCATAAAGCTCTCCACCCTATGACTCTCTCTCTCCCATAAAGCTCTTCACCCTATGACTCTCTCTCTCTCTCCCATAAAGATCTCCACCCTATGACACTCTCTCTCTCTCCCATAAAGCTCTCCACCCTATTACTCTCTCACGTAAAGTTCTCCACTCTATGACACTCTCTCTCCCATAAAGCTCTCCATCCTATGACTCTCTCTCTCTCCCATAAAGCTCTCCATCCTATGACTCTCTCTCTCTCCCATGAATCTCTCCACCCTATGACACTCTCTCTCCCATAAAGCTCTCCACCCTATGACCCTCTTTCTCTCTCCCATAAAGATCTCCACCATGACACTCTCTCTCTCCCATAATGCTCTCCACCCTATGACACACTCTCTCTCTACCATGAAGCTCTCCACCCTATGACTCTCCCATAAAGCTCTCCACCCTATGACACACTCTCTCTCTCACATAAAGCTCTCCACCCTCTGACTCTCTCTCTCCCATAAAGATCTCCACCATATGACACTCTCGCTTCCATAAAGCTCTCCACCCTGACACCCTCTTTCTCGCCCATGAAGCTCTCCATCCTATGACTCTCTTTCCCATAAAGCTCTCCAACCTATGACTCTCTCTCTCTCCCATAAAGATCTCCACCATATGACACTCTCTCTCCCATAAAGCTCTCCACCCTATGACTCTCTCTCTCCCATAAAGCTCTCCACCCTATGACTCTCTCTCTCCCATAAAGCTCTCCACCCTATGACTCTCTCTCTCCCATAAAGCTCTCCACCCTATGACTCTCTCTCTCCCATAAAGCTCTCCACCCTATGACACACTCTCTCTCTCACATAAAGCTCTCCACCCTATGACACTATCTCTCTCTCCCATAAAGCTCTCCAACCTATGACTCTCTCTCTCTCCCATAAAGATCTCCACCATATGACACTATCTCTCTCTCCCATAAAGCTCTCCACCCTATTACTCTCTCTCATAAAGCTCTCCACTCCATGACACTCTCTCTCTCCCATAAAGCTCTCCACCCTGACACTCTCTCTCTCTCCCATAAAGCTCTCCAACCTATGACTCTCTCTCTCTCCCATAATGATCTCCAACATATGACACTATCTCTCTCTCCCATAAAGCCCTCTCAGACAGCTCTCCACCCTATGATACTCTCTCTCAAAAAGCTCTCCACCCTATGACACTCTCTCTCCCATAAAGCTCTCCACCCTATGACTCTCTCTCTCCCATAAAGCTCTTCACCCTATGACTCTCTCTTTCTCCCATAAAGCTCTTCACCCTATGACTCTCTCTTTCTCCCATAAAGCTCTCCAACCTATGACTCTCTCTCTCTCCCATAAAGCTCTCCACCCTATGACTCTCTCTCCCATAAAGCTCTCCACCCTATGACTCTCTCTCTCCCATAAAGCTCTTCACCCTATGACTCTCTCTCTCTCTCCCATAAAGATCTCCACCCTATGACACTCTCTCTCTCTCCCATAAAGCTCTCCACCCTATTACTCTCTCACGTAAAGTTCTCCACTCTATGACACTCTCTCTCTCCCATAAAGCTCTCCATCCTATGACTCTCTCTCTCTCCCATAAAGCTCTCCATCCTATGACTCTCTCTCTCTCCCATGAATCTCTCCACCCTATGACACTCTCTCTCTCCCATAAAGCTCTCCACCCTATGACCCTCTTTCTCTCTCCCATAAAGATCTCCACCATGACACTCTCTCTCTCCCATAATGCTCTCCACCCTATGACACACTCTCTCTCTACCATGAAGCTCTCCACCCTATGACTCTCCCATAAAGCTCTCCACCCTATGACACTCTTTCTCTCTCCCATAAAGATCTCCACCATATGACACTATCTCTCTCTCCCATAAAGCTCTCCACCCTATTACTCTCTCTCATAAAGCTCTCCACTCCATGACACTCTCTCTCTCCCATAAAGCTCTCCACCCTGACACTCTCTCTCTCTCCCATAAAGCTCTCCAACCTATGACTCTCTCTCTCTCCCATAATGATCTCCAACATATGACACTATCTCTCTCTCCCATAAAGCCCTCTCAGACAGCTCTCCACCCTATGATACTCTCTCTCAAAAAGCTCTCCACCCTATGACACTCTCTCTCCCATAAGGCTCTCCACCCTATGACTCTCTCTCTCTCCCATAAAGCTATCCACCCTATGACTCTCTCTCTCCCATGAAGCTCTTCGCCCTATGACTCTCTCTCTCTCTCCCATAAAGATCTCCACCCTATGACACTCTCTCTCCCATAAAGATCTCCACCATATGACACACTCTCTCTCCCATAAAGCTCTCCACCCTATGACACTCTCTTTCTCCCATAAAGCTCTCCAACCTATGACTCTCTCTCTCTCCCATAAAGCTCTCCACCCTATGACTCTCTCTCTCTCCCATAAAGCTCTCCACCCTATGACTCTCTCTCTCCCATAAAGCTCTTCACCCTATGACTCTCTCTTTCTCCCATAAAGCTCTCCAACCTATGACTCTCTCTCTCTCCCATAAAGCTCTCCACCCTATGACTCTCTCTCTCTCCCATAAAGCTCTCCACCCTATGACTCTCTCTCTCCCATAAAGCTCTTCACCCTATGACTCTCTCTCTCTCTCCCATAAAGATCTCCACCCTATTACTCTCTCACGTAAAGTTCTCCACTCTATGACACTCTCTCTCTCCCATAAAGCTCTCCATCCTATGACTCTCTCTCTCTCCCATAAAGCTCTCCATCCTATGACTCTCTCTCTCTCCCATGAATCTCTCCACCCTATGACACTCTCTCTCTCCCATAAAGCTCTCCACCCTATGACCCTCTTTCTCTCTCCCATAAAGATCTCCACCATGACACTCTCTCTCTCCCATAATGCTCTCCACCCTATGACACACTCTCTCTCTACCATGAAGCTCTCCACCCTATGACTCTCCCATAAAGCTCTCCACCCTATGACACACTCTCTCTCTCACATAAAGCTCTCCACCCTCTGACTCTCTCTCTCCCATAAAGATCTCCACCATATGGCACTCTCGCTTCCATAAAGCTCTCCACCCTATGACACACTCTCTCTCTCACATAAAGCTCTCCACCCTGACACCCTCTTTCTCGCCCATGAAGCTCTCCATCCTATGACTCTCTCTCCCATAAAGCTCTCCAACCTATGACTCTCTCTCTCTCCCATAAAGATCTCCACCATATGACACTCTCTCTCCCATAAAGCTCTCCACCCTATGACTCTCTCTCTCCCATAAAGCTCTCCACCCTATGACTCTCTCTCTCCCATAAAGCTCTCCACCCTATGACTCTCTCTCTCCCATAAAGCTCTCCACCCTATGACTCTCTCTCTCCCATAAAGCTCTCCACCCTATGACACTCTCTCCCATAAAGCTCTCCACCCTATGACACTATCTCTCTCTCCCATAAAGCTCTCCAACCTATGACTCTCTCTCTCTCCCATAAAGATCTCCACCATATGACAATATCTCTCTCTCCCATAAAGATCTCCACCATATGACAATATCTCTCTCTCCCATAAAGCTCTCTCTCAAAAAGCTCTCCACCCTATGACACTCTATCTCCCATAAAGCTCTCCACCCTATGACTCTCTCTCTCTCCCATAAAGCTCTCCACCCTATGACACTCTCTCTCCCATAAAGATCTCCACCCTATGACACACTCTCCCTTTCTCCCATGAAGCTATCCACCCTATGACACTCTTTCTCTCTCCCATAAAGATCTCCACCATATGACACTATCTCTCTCTCCCATAAAGCTCTCCACCCTATGACTCTCTCTCTCCCATAAAGCTCTCCACCCTATGACACACTCTCTCTCCCATATAGCTCTCCAACCTATGACACTATCTCTCTCTCCCATAAAGCTCTCCACCCTATGACATTCTCTCTCCCTTAAACATCTCCACCCTATGACACACTCTCTCCCATAAAGCTCTCCACCCTATGACACTCTCTTTCTCCCATAAAGCTCTCCAACCTATGACTCTCTCTCTCTCCCATAAAGCTCTCCACCCTATGACTCTCTCTCTCTCCCATAAAGCTCTCCACCCTATGACTCTCTCTCTCCCATAAAGCTCTTCACCCTATGACTCTCTCTTTCTCCCATAAAGCTCTCCAACCTATGACTCTCTCTCTCTCCCATAAAGCTCTCCACCCTATGACTCTCTCTCTCTCCCATAAAGCTCTCCACCCTATGACTCTCTCTCTCTCCCATAAAGCTCTTCACCCTATGACTCTCTCTCTCTCTCCCATAAAGATCTCCACCCTATGACACTCTCTCTCTCTCCCATAAAGCTCTCCACCCTATGACTCTCTCTCTCCCATAAAGCTCTCCACCCTATGACTCTCTCTCTCTCCCATAAAGCTCTCCACCCTATGACTCTCTCTCTCCCATAAAGCTCTCCACCCTATTACTCTCTCACATAAATCTCTCCACTCTATGACACTCTCTCTCTCCCATAAAGCTCTCCATCCTATGACTCTCTCTCTCTCTCCCATAAAGCTCTCCACCCTATGACACTCTGTCTCGGCCCATAAAGATCTCCACCCTATGACACACTTTCTCTCTCCCATAAAGCTCTCCACCCTATGACACACTCTCTCTCCCATAAAGCTCTCCACCCTATGGCACTATCTCTCTCTCCCATAAAGCTCTCCACCCTATTACTCTCTCACTCTCTCCCATAAAGCTCTCCACCCTATGACTCTCTCTCTCCCATAAAGCTCTCCACCCTATGACTCTCTCTCTCTCCCATAAAGCTCTCCACCCTATGACATTGGTTTCATGCATGTTAACATCAGAAGCCTCCTCCCTAAGTTTGTTCTACTCACTGCTTTAGCACACTCCGCCAACCCTGATGTCCTTGCAGTGTCTGAATCCTGGCTTAGGAAGGCCACCAAAGGTTTGGAGATTTCCATAGCCAACTACAACATTTTCCGTCAAGATAGAATTGCCAAAGGGGGAGGAGTTGCAGATAAGTATGACAGAACTTTGCAGGCTTCCAGGTCTATGCCCAAACAGTTCAAACTTCTAATTTGAATCTCTCCAGAAATAAGTCTCTCACTGTTGCCGCCTGTTATAGACCCCCCTCAGCTCCCAGCTGTGCCCTGGACACCATATGTGAATTGATTGCCCCCCCATCTATCCTCAGAGTTTGTTCTGTTAGGTGACCTAAACTGGGATATGCATAACACCCCGACAGTCCTACAATCTAAGCTAGATGCCCTCAATCTCACACAAATCATCAAGGAACCCACCAGGTACAACCCGAAATCCATAAATATGGTCACCTTCATAGATGTTATCCTGACCAACTTACCCTCCAAATACACCTCAGCTGTTTTCAATCAGCATCTCAGTAATCACTGCCTCATTGTCTGCATCCGCTATGAGTCCGCGATCAAACGACCACCCCTCATCACTTTCAAACGCTCCCTAAAACACCTTTGCGAGCAGGCCTTTCTAATCGACCTGGCCCGGGTATCCTGGAAGGATATTGACCTCATCCTGTCAGCAGAGGATGCCTGGTCGTTCTTTAAAAGTAATTTTAGAACTAAGAACAGATACAGCCCTTGGTTCACTCCAGACCTGACTGCCCTTGACCAGCACAAAAACATCCTGTGGCGGACTGCAATAGCATCGAATAGTCCCCGTGATATGAAACTGTTCAGGTAAGTCAGGAACCAATACACTCAGTCAGTCAGGAAAGCAAAGGCTAGCTTTTTCAAACAGAAATTTGCATCCTGCAGCTCTAACTCCAAAAGGTTTTGGGATACTGTAAAGTCCATGGAGAACAAGAGCACCTCCTCCCAGCTGCCCACTGCACTGAGGCTAGGTAACACGGTCACCACCGATAAATCCATGATAATCGAGAATTTCAATAAGCATTTCTCTACAGCTGGCCATGCTTTCCTCCTGGCTACCCCAACCACGGCCAACAGCTCCGCCCTCCCCAGCTTCTCCTTCACCCAAATCAGGATAGCAGATGTTCTGAAAGAGCTGCAAAACCTGGACCCGTACAAATCAGCTGGGCTAGACAATCTGGACCCTCTCTTTCTAAAACTATCCGCCGCCATTGTTGCAACCCCTATTACCAGTCTGCTCAACCTCTCTTTCGTATCGCCCGAGATCCCTAAAGGTTGGAAAGCTGCCGCTGTCATCCCCCTCTTCAAAGGGGGTGACACTCTAGACCCAAACTGCTATAGACCTATATCCATTCTGCCCTGCATCTCCAAAGTCTTCAAAAGCCAAGTTAATAAACAGATCACTGACCATTTCGAATCCCACCATACCTTCTCCGCTGTGCAATCCGGTTTCCCGAGCTGGTCACGGGTGCACCTCAGCCACGCTTAAGGTACTAAACGATATCATAACCGCCATCGATAAAAGACAGTACAGTACTGTGCAGCAGTCTTCATCGACCTGGCCAAGGCTTTCGACTCTGTCAATCACCATTTCTTATCAGCAGACTTAATAGCCTTGGTTTCTCAAATGACTGCCTCGCCTGGTTCACCAACTACTTTGCTGACAGAGTTCAGTGTGTCAAATCGGAGGGCCTGTTGTCCGGACCTCTGGCAGTCTCTATGGGGGGTGCCACAGGGTTCAATTCTCGGGCCGACTCTTATCTCTGTATACATCAATGATGTCGCTCTTGCTGCGGGTGATTCCCTGATCCACCTCTATGCAGACGACACCATTTTTATACTTCTGGCCCTTCTTTGGACACTGTGCTAACTAACCTCCAAACAAGCTTCAATGCCATACAGCACTCCTTCCGTGGCCTCCAACTGCTCCTAAACGCTAGTTAAACCAAATGCATGCTTTTCAACCCTTCGTTGCCCGCACCCGCCCGCCCGACTAGCATCACTACACTGGACGGTTCTGACGTAGAATATGTGGACAACTACAAATATCTAGGTGTCTGGCTAGACAGTAAACTCTCCTTCCAGACTCACATTAAGCATCTCCAATCCAAAATGAAATCTAGAATCGGCTTTCTATTTCACAACAAAGCCTCCTTCACTCACGCCGCAAAACTTACCCTAGTAAAACTGACTATCCTACCGATCCTCGACTTCCGGCGATGTCATTTATAAAATAGCTTCCAATACTCTACTCAGCAAACTGGATGCAGTCTATCACAGTGCCATCCGTTTTGTTACCAAAGCCCCTTATACCACCCACCACTGCGACCTGTATTCTCTAGTCGGCTGGCCCTCGCTACATATCCGTCGCCAGACCCACTGGCTCCAGGTCATCTATAAGTCTATGCTAGGTAAAGCTCCGCCTTATCTCAGCTCACTGGTCACGATAACAACACCCACCCGTAGCTCGCGCTCCAGCAGATATATCTCACTGGTCATCCCCAAAGCCAACACCTCCTTTGGCCGCCTTTCCTTCCAGTTCTCTGCTGCCAGTGACTGGAACGAATTTCAAAAATCGCTGAAGCTGGAGACTTATATCTCCCTCACTAACCTTAAACACCAGTTATCTGAGCAGCTAACCGATTGCTGCAGCTGTACATAGTCCATCTGTAAATAGTTCACCCAATCTAACTACTTCATCCCCATACTGTTTTTATTTACTTTTCTGCTCTTTTGCACACCAGTATCTCTACTCGCACATCATCATCTGCTAAATTGTAATTTACTTTGCTACTATAGCCTATTTATTTTCTACCTCCCCACGCCATTTGCACACACTGTATAGACTTTTTTTTCTTTCTATTGTGTTATTGACTGTACGCTTGTTTATGCCATGTTTAACGCTGTGTTGTTGTTTGTGTCGGACTGCTTTGCTTTATTTTGGCCTGGTCGCAGTTGGAAATGAGAACTTGTTCTCAACTAGCCTAGCTGATTAAATAAAGGTGAAATAAAATTTAAATAAAGCTCTCCTCCCTATGACTCTCTCTCTCTCTCTACCATAAAGCTCTCCACCCTAACTACGACTCTCTCTCTCCCATAAAGCTCTCCACCCTAACTACGACTCTCTCTCTCCCATAAAGCTCTCCACCCTAACTACGACTCTCTCTCCCATAAAGCTCTCCACCCTAACTACGACTCTCTCTCTCCCATAAAGCTCTCCACCCTAACTACGACTCTCCCATAAAGCTCTCCACCCTAACTACAACTCTCTCTCTCCCATAAAGCTCTCCACCCTAACTACGACTCTCTCTCTCCCATAAAGCTCTCCACCCTAACTACGACTCTCTCTCTCCCATAAAGCTCTCCACCCTAACTACGACTCTCCCATAAAGCTCTCCACCCTAACTACAACTCTCTCTCTCCCATAAAGCTCTCCACCCTAACTATGACTCTCTCTCTCTCTCTCTATTCAATTCAAATGCTTTATTGGCATGGGAAACATATGTTAACATTGCCAAAGCAAGTGAAGTGGATAATAAACAAAAGTGAAATAAACTAAATTAAGAGTAAACATTACACTCACAGAAGCTCGAAAAGAATAAAGACATTTCAAATGTCATATTATGTCTATATACAGTGTTGTAACGATGTGCAAATAGTTAAAGTACAAAAGGGAGAATAAATAAACATAAATATGGGTTGTATTTACAATGGTGTTTTGTTCTTCACTGGTTGCCCTTTTCTTGTAGCAACAGGTCACACATCTTGCTGCTGTGATGACACACTGTGGTATTTCACCCAGTATATATGAGTTGATCAAAATTAGGTTTGTTTTCTAATTCTTTGTGGATCTGTGTAATCTGAGGTAAATATGTGTCTCTAATATGGTCATACATTTGGCATGGGGTTTGGAAGTGCAGCCCAGTTTCCACCTCATTTTGTGGGCAGTGTGCACATAGCCTGTCTTCTCTTGAGAGCCAGGTCTGCCTACGGTGGCCTTTCTCAATAGCAATGCTCACTGAGTCTGTACATAGTCAAAGCCTTCCTTAAGTTTGGGTCAGTCACAGTGGTCAGGTATTCTGCCACAGTGTACTCTCTGTTTAGGGCCAGATAACAATAAAATCAGCAAACTAGAATTCTAATTCTTTCCAATGTTTTAAGTAATTATCTTTTTGTTTTCTCATGATTTGGTTGGGTCTAATTGTGTTGCTGTGCTGGGGCTCTGTGGGGTCTGTTTGTGAACAGAGCCCCAGGACCAACTCGCTTAAGGGACTCTTCTCCAGGTTCATCTCTCTGCAGGTGATGGCTTTGTTATGGAAGGTTGGGGAATTGCTTCCTTTTAGGTGGTTATAGAATTTAACGGCTCTTTTCTGAATTTTGATAATTAGCGGGTATCGGCCTAATTCTGCTCTGCATGCATTATTTGGTGTTTTACACATAGGATATTTTTTGCAGAACTCTGCATGCAGTCTCAATTTGGTGTTTGTCACATTTTGTGAATTCTTGGTTGGTGAGCAGACCTCAGACCTCACAACCATAAAGGGTAATGGGTTCTATAACTGATTCAAGCATTTGATTTTGCCAGATCCTAATTGGTATGTCAAATTGTATGTTACTTTTGATGGCATAAAGGCCTTTCTTGCCTTGCCTCTTAGCTTGTTCACAGCTTTGTGGAAGTTACCTGTGGCGCTGATGTTAGGCTGAGGTCTGTATAGTTTGTGTGCTCTAGGGCAACAGTGTTTAGATGGAATTTGTATTTGTGGTCCTGGCGACTGGACCTTTTTTGAGCATCATTATTTTTGTCTTACTGAGATTTACTCGCTCTCTCTCCCATATAGCTCTCCACCCTAACTATGACTCTCCCTCCCTCGAGTGGTGTCCTCTTTAGTCTCAACTAATTTGTCTTGTGTATATCTGTAGATATGTTGAGATGGTGTACCTCTCCAAACACAAAAGGGAAGAAAGAGCCTCAGCACATTTCAATACACTGACCTACCCCCAACCATCACCACTCCCACCCAGTAAGGGGGAACTCAGCCATCCCTATGACGACCAACGGGCAGCATTGTTCCCAAACCAGCCCACATTCATTAATGACAAAACCACACAACCCCCAGAGTTTTAAAAACGCAAGTTATACACACTCCCTCATGCACATGTACACATAGAAAAAGGTTGTCCGAAACAATTGTGCAGTCTTTGATCTGGCTGAGATCTGAGATTTTGTTTTGTTTTCCCACAAGGGATCATAATGCCCCTCCATATAGTAGTGGCTGTTCTGACACTCCCTCCCGATTGAATAGCACCGATATGACAATGTTGGGAATGTCACTATCTTGTCCCAACTACATAAACACCTGTAGCTTACTAGTTTCAGGGTACAGAGGCACAAGTTAATGATTTGATGTGTTTAAATATGACAGCTATGGAGGTAATTGTCACCCTAGGAACAAATGACTTGCGAACTGAAGTATAAAACAGCATGCAGAACGTTTGATGAGTTAACACTTGCTATGAAGCAGAAACTGTGCTATTGAGCACAACCCTGTCTGGGTCCCCCAGTTTCCATGGCAATTGACACTGTGCATCGCTTTCTTGACCGTTTCACTGTGGGAGGTAAGGGGAAGAGAGAGCACATTCTGTAGCCCAGTCTATTCCTGAACTTTACTCCATGGCTCAACATGTAGTTTTTAGATCCCATTAAGTGTCATGTGTAAAAGAACACTTGCAAATCATATTAGGAAGAGCAATACTCATAAGTATTTTACTAACAACATAGTTTAGTAGTCTAGATTAAATTAAAGGCAGCTATGGCAACTCTTTAATAGTGCCATATAAAGGCAATAATATATCTATATTTACTTATATTTGTATTTATATTTGACTTATTTCCCAGAGACAATGTTTTTAAAAAAATGGAGTATGTCTAAAAGACTTAAAATGGATAAAACTACTACAGCCATATGAAATCATGTTTGAGTTAGTTCTTGAGAACAGAAAACATGTTTTGTAGTAGGCTTTTGGGTAAAAATAGAAGTGATAATATTAGAAAAGTATTCTAGTCTACAGAAATACTAATAACTCACTGTTTTTGAATCCAACTCATGCCTGGTTACTGCCAAAACTGAATCCACACCGGCCTGGTCAACAAACGTGACAAATCCAAAACCCCTGCAAATAAATATCAGCATATACAGTGCCTTCAGAAAGTATTCACACCCCTCGACTTTTTCCACATTTTGTTGTGTTACAGCCTATATTTAAAATGGATTCAATTGAGATTGTCACTGGCCTGCACACAATACCCCATAATGTCAAAGTGCAGTTATGTTTTTATAAATGTTTTGAAAAATAATTAAACATGAAAAGCTGAAATGTCTTGACTTAATAAGTATTCAACCCCTTTTTATGGCAATACAACACATTACTGAGAACCACTTCATATTTTCAAGTATAGTGGTGGCTCCATCATGTTATGGGTATACTTGTAATCGTTAAGGACTGGGGAGTTTCGGATAAAAAAGAAACATAATGGAACTTAGCACAGGCAAAATCCTAGAGGAAAACCTTTTTACATTTTTTATTTAACTAGGCAAGTCAGTTAAGAACAAATTCTTATTTACAATGACGGCCTACTCTGGCCAAACCCTCCCCTAACCAGGACGATGCTGGGCCAATTGTGCGCTGCCCTATGGGACTCCCGATGACGGCCGGGTTGAGATAAAGCCTGGGATCGAACCTGGTTCAGTCTGCTTTCCACCAGACACTGGAAGATGAATTCACCTTTCATCAAGACAATAACCTAAAACACAAGGCCACATATACACTGGAGTTGCTTACCAAGAAGACAGTGAATGTTCCTGAGAGGCCGTGTTACAGTTTTGACTTACATCTGCTTGAAAATCTACGGCATGACCTGAAAATGGTTGTCTAGCAATGGTCAACAACCATTTTGACAGAGCTGAAATAATTTTGAAAAGAATAATGGGCAAATACTGTACAATCCAGGTGTGCAAAGCTCTTAGACACTTACCCAGAAAGACTCAATGCTGTAATTACTGACAAAGATGATTCTAACACTTGGGGTATGAATACTGAATGAGATATCTGTATTTTAGTTTAGATAAATGTGCAAAAAAAACAAAAACATTTTCACTTTGTCATTATGTGATAGTGTAGATGGGTGAGACAAATCTATTTATTCCATTTTGAATTCAGCCTGTAACACAAAATGTGGAATAAGTCAAGCGGTATGAATACTTTCTGAATGCACTGTTCAATAATTATGGACACATAATAATCATGTGAATGAAGTAGGCCTATGTAATCACGAGCAGTTGAACTGGTGTGATGTGTCCGAGCGGGCTTGGGCTTTTCTGATAGGGCGCTGCACCGCGCACGCCCCCCTCACCTAGAGCGCTTAGTAACTGGATCCCGCATCACCATGCACTCCTTCACCTCGCCATACTTGCAAAAGTACTCTTTCAATCCCTCTGAAAGAAAGAAGAGCAACAAATTGAGAAACTATTTATTTGTATGTCGGTTGCATAAAGCAGGTGGTGTGTGACGCAACAGCCTACTACGGTAGAATTGTGGCCACCATTGTTCAACTTTCTAATGGTCGCAGTCTGTGATTGGGTTCAAACGTCAGCAATGTTACTGTCCAGTAATGAGGACATAAAATAAGGCATATTTAAAGTTGACCATGACAGCCTATACAGAACAGGATATATTTCGGTTATATCAACATACATACTGCATAAAGAGAGTAAATTATGATCCAATATCCAATGACAGAATCAAGACAAAACTCATCCCTCAAGGAATGCAACAAAATCTTTCTTCCTGCGATGTGCTCAATTATTGTCTTGAACAATAGCCTACTGCCAAAGGTTTATTCAGCAGAACTATTTTTTTAAACTCCTTTTCCAAAATGCCATACCATTTTTAACGGATTCATAGATTTAGGCCAGTTATAGTTTTGTCTCATTACCTTAGCATTGGTTCATTTTCATCTTGGCATTCTGTATTATATCCCCCTGTATGCTAGGCTACTGATCTGTGTTGAATGAGGGGCTTTGATTTTAGCGAGGGACCTCTGATTGAATTTATCCAGATGCCAAGCGAGTGTAGTACAACTCATTAATCACTTTTAGAAATCTTGAATCAAAACTAGAATAGCTACATATTATTATTTCCTACTCTCACCGTGACTTTAAAAACACATGACTGAGAATTACATACGAGAATAAACGGATGATAAAAGTTTGATAAAGTTCGGAGAAAAAGCTCACCTTGTGTCGTCTGCCAGCTGAGGCCGCCTATGAACATTTTGCTAAAAGAAATAACACGTAAGTGACAATACACATTAAATAGGCCTACGTAATATGTAAGCTTTGATGTTTGGTAAACAAGGGCAGTTCAATCATTTAGAAATGTCGACCCATCACAGCAATATTTAACTCGCTTAATATAAATTATAACACCAGTATTGACGCAAAAATATAACTTATCTGTTCACAAAAATACTATGAATGAGCGGTCACTCTTTGAAGATGGTTGGTCCATTATTGGCCCATGGACCAACAACACAAAAAGTGCGAGTACGCTCTCCGTCTCAGTAAAATAGGTAGTTTCTCTCAACTCCCGGGTTTGTCTCTGAGGTGTACCGATCTCATGACTAGGTATAGCCGACTGAGGAAGGTAGGTTTACCAGGGGTCGTGAGGGGAGTCCGTGGAGGACACGCTGCTTTGGCTCCCTTCCGTATCCATTTCGTGCGGGTGTGTTCAGACTGTACCGTATGGAAAAACAGACAGAGTGGAGTGATGGGGCGGGGGTTTGGCCAAGGTTTAAGGGGGGAACGGGCTGTTGCGGAGAGGAGGGACGAGTACATTTGGCTCAAGGAGAGGTGGTCGACTCCTCCTCTCCTTGTGCTGTGCCGGCGTGTTCCTCTCATCCTAGCGGTACGCACATTTTACGCATGCTTATAAATACAAAAAATGTGTTATAATTTGTAAAATAAACAAATGTATTCTAGTTTGGGTAAATGATAATACTGTATGAAATCATTAGAATTATCATTTTGTTGGTGTGGGCTGAATATATGTCGTACCGGTTTAAGATTTTAAACTAGGCACATACATACACTATATTTACAAAAGTATGTGGACACCCCTTCAAATTAGTGGATTCGGATATTTCAGCCACACCCGTTGCTGGCAGGTGTATAAAATCGAGCACACAACCATGCAATCTCCATAGCTAAACATTGGCAATAGAAAGGCCTTACTGAAGAGCTCAGTGACTTTCAACATGGCACCATCATAGGATGCCACTTTTCCAACAAGTCAGTTTGTCAAATTTCTGCCCTGCTAGAGCTGCCCCCGGTCAACTGTAAGTGCTGTTATTATGAAGTGGAAACATCTAGGAGCAACAACGGCTCAGGCGCTGAGTGCTGAAGTGCATAGTGCGTAAGAAAAAAAAAAAAGAATTGCCTGTCCTCGGTTGCAACACTCACTACCGAGTTCCAAACTGCCTCTGGAAGCAACGTCAGCACAAGAACTGTTCATCGGGAGCTTCATGAAATGGGTTTCCATAGCTGAGAAGCTGCACACAAGCCTAAGATCACCATGCGCAATGCCTAGCGTCGGATGGAGTGGTGTAAAGCTCATCACCATTGGACACTTGAGCAGTGGAAACATGTTCTCTGGAGTGATGAATCACACTTCACCATCTGGCAGTTCGACGGATGAATCTGGGTTTGGCGGATGCCAGGAGAACACTACATGCCCAAATACATAGTGCCAACTGTAAAGTTTGGTGGATGAGGAATAATGGTCTGGGGCTGTTTTTCATGGTTCGGGCTAGGCCCCTTAGTTCCAGTGAAGGGAAATCTTAATGCTACAACATACAATGACATTCTAGACGATTAAGTGCTTCCGACTTTGTGGCAACAGTTTGGGGAAAGCCCTTTCCTGTTTCAGCATGACAATGCCCCCGTGCACAAAACGAGGTCCATACAGAAATGGTTTGTCGAGATCAGCATAGAAGAACTTGACTGGCCTGCACAGAGCCCTGACCTCAACCCCATCGAACATCAGTGACCGACCTCACTAATGCTCTTGGGCTGAATGGAATCAAGTCCTCACAGCAACGTTCCAACATCTAGTGGAAAGCCTTCCCAGAAGAGTGGAGGCTGTTATAGCAGCAAAAGGGAGGACCAACTCCATATTAATGCCCATGATTTTGGGATGATGTTCGACGAGCAGGTGTCCACATACTTTTGGTCATGTAGTGTTTCAAAATAGAAGTAGACATGTAACGTGTGCTACTATGCATTATGCCAAGAAGTCTGGGCCTTCCTGAGGAACGGAGCTTTCCCAGTTACTGCATAACCACTGGAGCTACTCTATGGAGATGGGAGAACCTTCCAGAAGGACAACCAGCTCTGCAGCACTCCACCAATCAGGCCTTTATGACAGAAGCCACTCATCAGTAAAAAGGCACATGACAGCCCTCGTGGAGTTTGCCAAAAGGCACCTAAAGGACTCTCAGACCATGAGAAACAAGATTCTCTGGTCTGATGAAACCAAGATTGAACTCTTTGGCCTGAATGCCAAGTGTCACGTCTGGAGGAAACGGTGAAGCATGGTGGTGGCAGCATCATGCTGTGGGGATGTTTTTAAGAGGCAGGGACAGCGTCTAGTCAGGATAGAGGGAAAGATTAATGGAGCAAAGTATAGAGAGATCCTTAATGAAAACCTGCTCGAGAGTGTTCAGGACCTCAGACTGGGGTGAAGGTTCACCTTCCAAAAAGGACAACGACCCTCAGCACACAGTCAAGATGCTTCGGGACAAGTCTCTGAATGTCCTTGTGTGGCCTAGCCAGAGCCCGGACTTGAACCCAATCTAACATCTCTGGAGAGAACTGAAAATAGCTGTGCAGCAACGCTCCCCATCCAACCTGAGAACTTGAGAGGATCTGCAAAGAAGAATGGGAGAAACTCCCAAAATACTGGTGTGCCAAGCTTGTAGCGTCATACCCAAGAAAACCTGAGGCTGTAATCGCTGCCAAAGCTGCTTCAAAAGTACTGAGTAAAGAGTCTAAATACTTCTGTAAATGTGATATCAGTTTTTTTATTTTCAATACATTTGCAAAAATGTCGAAAACCCTTTTTGCTTTGTCATTATGGAGTATTGTGTGTAGATTAATGATGGGGAAAAAAACTATTTAATCAATTTTAGAATAAGTAAGTAATATAACAAAAAGGGGTCTGAATACTTTTCAAATGCACTGTGTATGCTGCTGCCACTTCACAAGACACAGACAAGAAAATAAATGACTAAACTTGGTGAACATGACACCAAATGACGTTCAGACTAATCCAAATTGTATCTAACCCTGTACAGATTACACGTTTTGAATTCTATTTTTGTTTGACAGTAGGTCATGTATAGCATTTAGTTATTTGTTACCTTACTGACAACTATTACTAAATATTGAACAATGAAGCTAGCCTTGAAAAATCTGCTCTCCACTTTCAATCAATCTCACGAATACCGTTGTACAGCAACAGTATAGGCATTCATGAAAATGTGCCGTTTTTTTATCTACAAATTAAATGGATTGAGAAAATGCAACTTTTGGACTAGTTGATGTTCTTTGAAGGACAGACGTCATATCAGTGTCCTCATTGTCTTAAACTGTGTGTCATTAGCCACATTCCACCCACAGTTATTATTAGAGTAAATGCATAACGTATAAATAAAAATCACGACAGCTGTGATGGAAACAGGAAGTTTCGGTACAATTGTATAAATGATTACAGATAATTCTTCGCTCGACATAGTGGGATCTTTGTGTGTCTAAAATTAATGACGCTATATGAGAAACGGCGGTGGAAACGCCTATGTGCAAATATTAATACAATAACCATCATATCGTAGTAAATTAAGCATGATATGGTGTGTGGGCCGAGGTAAATACAGTTTCAGTTTGGATATTTGACAGATATTCGCCTGTAGTTTTCCTTACGTCCACCAACAGCAGTTAGGGACCGTCAACATAGTGACAAATCAATTTTTTCAAATTTCAATAGCTCTTTAACCATTACTCCTAAAACGTTCAAAACTGGTTGTAGCTAGCCCGATGGCATAGACACACATTGCACACATTTTGTTTTGTTGATTTACATCTCGCACTACTTTAAATTATTTAATAACATTTTTGAATTTCAATAGCTCATTGGTCATATGACCTAATGACTTCAAACAAGGTTCAGAATGTCCACTGACTACCCTTCTATATTGCACACCCTTTAGTTGGTCAATTTACATCCCACAAGTTTTTACATGAAATTTTTCAAAGTTTTAAACTTCAATAGCTCCTTGGTCATTTTTTCAATTATATATACAAAAAAAAGTTAACAAATGTTCCAGCCTCGCAATAACTATCTTTCACATGGACACAGAAAAGATCCGCAAATGGCTGTATGTGGTATGGATCAAGGACAGGAGAGGTGTTCGAACAGAGGTGCTTAAAGGAAGGCGCACATGAAAAACAATGTTTCATATTCTCTTTTTAATCACAGTAATAGGCAGTGATTTGTCAGTCAGAGTGAGCTTGATAATGTGAAAGAATCATTTTCATAGCATCACTTTCATATACGCAGTATACATAACCTGACAATGACTTGATATTTGAGTGCATTCACAACAAGCCACCTGCAGACAACCTTCAAAATGCAATAGTGCATTTGAGGGTTCGAGGGTTCGTTTTTCTGATTAAAATAGTTATTTGATGCATGGCTTTCTATTCCTAACTGGAAAAATGCATTCCTACATCTTTTGTGAGTAAAATACTTTTTCCAAAATTGATTTAGGTACATTTTTGTGAAGAGGTATGAGGGTTGTGATATAGGTCATTTAATAGTAAAATCATTTAAGGGATCAATACATTTCTATATTGCTTCTCCAGTATCTGCATGAATCATCAGGCCAAGTGTTTCTGGTTGACCCTGCTGGACAGATAGAGAAGGGGGAATTGGAACATGCTGCATTCAAATTCAGGTCTTAGTTAATCCATTGTACTGGATCTAATACATATTAGCATTTTACATACATTCATAAGTGTAATAATTTTTTATGACATACCGTGAAAAACTCTCTTGGCTGCTGGCTCTGTCACTTTCAGACATGCGCAGAGCAGACTGAAAGGGGATGGGTAGCTCTTGACTTGAACCACAGGGGTTCTCTGTAAAGAGAGAGTAATCCAAAAGGCACAGACACACCCCTTGACTTTCAATTGGCACCCTTGACCTGTATGTATTCTCTCCTGATTGGCTCTGTGGTGCACAGTCTGGCAGTCTGACTAAAGTGCCAGAGGTATGAGGAGAGACATCCTCCTTTGTATTTATGGGAACAAATATTTCCTAACACTTTGGATCCTATTCTTGGACAGTTAGAAGACACAATGCATCAATGAAAAAAAAAATATATATACTAATTACTGTCCATGAGTAACCTCAACCTTGTGGGTCTGTGGGTGTTTGGGACTATAAAGTGTCTCTCATAGTCTCTCATGCTCCTATGAACGGTGACACAGGGCAATAGTTTTTAATCTAAACCAGCCCTTTTTTACTGGAGTACACTAACCCCTAATTGGGGCTGTTTTCTTGACACACAGCAGCAGTTTACCAGATAAGAAGTCAAGATCAAAAAGTAGATTGTTGTAAGGGTGTATTACGTCCTGTGCTGGCCCCATTGTCATATCCATTCTGGATTCTGAGTGGTAAAATCATAGCTGAAAAATACCTCTATGTATGTGTATACATTTTCCGCCAAGACAGAACTGCCAAAGGGGGTGGAGTTGCAATCTACTGCAGAGACAGCCTGCAGAGTTCTGTCATGCTATCCAGGTCTGTGCCCAAACAGATCAAGCTTCTACTTTTAAAAATCCACCTTTCCAGAAATAAGTCTCTCACTGTTGCTGCTTGTTACAGACACCCCTCAGCCCCCAGCTGCGCCCTGGACACCATATGTGAATTAATTGTCCCCCATTTCTCTTTAGAGTTTGTACTGTTAGGTGACCTAAACTGGGATATGCTTAACACCGCGGCCGTCCTACAATCTAAGCTAGATGCCCTCACTCTCACCCAAATTATCATGGAACCTACCAGGTACAACCCCAAATCCGTAAACTCGGGCACCCTCATAGATATCTTCCTGACCAACCTGCCCTCTAAATACACCTCTGCTGTCTTCAATCAGGATCTCAGCGATCACTGCCTCATTGCCTGCGTCCGTAATGGGTCCGCAGTCAAACGACCACCCCTCATCACTGTCAAACGCTCCCTAAAACACTTCAGCGAGAAGGCCTTTCTAATTGACCTGGCCCGAGTATCCTGGAAAGATATTGACCACATTTCGTCAGTAAAGTGCTTTCATCACCATCATAAATAAGCATGCCCCATTAAAAAAATGTAGAACCAGGAACAGATATAGCCCTTGGTTCACTTCACTCCAGACTTGACTGCCCTTGACCAGCACAAAACATCCTGTGGCGTACTACATTAGCAGTACGCCACAGAAAAGTACAATGTGTAGGCCCGTTAAGTGGACATTCTTAACCCTGTTTGAAGTCACTAGGTCACATGACCAAGGAACTATTTAAAATTTTTATTTGGAAAAATTCATGTAAAATCTTGTGAGATGAAAATGGACAAACTGACCAATTAGGTCGCAAGGAGCTGTTGAAATTTGAATGTAAAAAAAGGTTTGTACTTTGTTTACGCTCCCCTAACTAATTAAACTAGGAATACAAAATGCTGCTCACATTTCCATATGTTTATTAGCTTTGGAAAGCGAATTAATGTCCAACTGGTGAAAATAAGACCAGTACAATGTTGTGCGCAATTTTTCCAACATCATGACACTTATTTGGAGTCTGTGGCTCAAGTGGTTCGAAAGCTATTGAGGTTTGAAAGCGCGAATATCCGTCAAATATCCAACTTGAAACTGTCTTTACCTCGGCGGTGTGTGGTCCTCTTACTACGACTTGAGAAACCATGCAGTTTATTAGGCTATAGATGAAATAAGTTATGATGAACTTCACAGAGTGATGCAAGTCCATGGTGATGAGCTTGATGGTGCTTTCCAATAAATATTGAGGGTCATATGACTGCCGTTTAAGAAGAAGAAAAACATATTATCCATAATAACCTCATCAAATGTTTTCTTTATGCAGAGTTTAGAATATTCACATGAAAATCTGTCACTAGTTGGATGGAAACCTAGCTAGGTCTCCAGAAATTGGTTCGCCTACACCTGAAAAGTCCTGACACTAGCATCAGTAATACAGTCGCTCACTCTAGCACAATCCACCCCCATACTCTAACCCACTGACAAGGAGGGGGTTTGGGTAGTGTACTTGCTCATTCACTGCTGGGTCTTCAGTATTTCATTATTGCCAAAGCCAGCTCCAGTTAATCTCTAACACATCATGTGACTTGTTAACCGATTGGATGCCAATCACAATTTTACCTCAAAGAAACAGCCATTCAAATAATTGAAGCAATGGCAATGCATTAGCACCAATGCCTAGGGTGATAAAGGTGAACAATGTTGTTGCTTCACATGCCTCCGAAAGACTGAGGGAACTTTGGAAAGTCTTTCAAATCTGCATTAAAACTTCAAATAGACTAACCATAACTACTGTATTGTCCTAGAAGCCTCTGGTTCTTCCAACTCCCCTTTACACACTCAGCTCATTCCATTAGGGGGTGCACTCTCAAGGTAAGCCGCTAAACTAATGCCAGATGACAATAAGAACGAGAGACTGAACAAACAAACGCATTCGCACTGCCTACTCAAGAATATGTGAAAGCTATGTCTATTGACTACTTATTGTTGTGCTGTTTATGGTAAGCTCTGTTTGTGTGTGAAGTGTCCATTAAGTTTATACTGGGTGAGCTGTTGGACATTGTTAGAGGCACACAGCGTAGGCCACACAGCCTCTCCTCCCTGCAGAGGAAACTACAAAAATGTGGACAGTACTTATTCGGGAAGGAACTAAGGGGTGTGTTAAATTTCTGCATGCATGATCAATGGGGTTGAATAGTATGGGGGGTCTTGGGTGGTGGGGTGGCATGGACACAAGGCGGAGAGAGGAGGGGGCAGAAACAGGGAGGTTTGCTGACTAATGAGACTATGAGGAGGACAGCATGGAAAATAGCAGCTCTGTTAGTGAGCTACTTTTCCAGTAAACAAAGTGGGGTTCTTTATTTCTAGAACAGAAAATATTGTAGGCTACACATCATGCAAACACACCTTTTCTTTGATAATAAAATTACATAACTGTATATTTACTTTCTCACACCAAATGCCTGCTGGAATGTGTGATATAATGCACTGTATGCAGTACAGGCCACACTATTGTGTGGCCTGTTCAGGCACAATGGGACTTAATTACAGGGCAGTAGTGTTTCAGAGAGATAGAGATAGAGGGAGCCCAGAGGAAGCACAAGGTAAGAGAGAGAGCATTATTGGAGATGAATCCACACTGCGAAAGCAATACTACCTCTACAGCATAGGTACAATGCCACCTGTAGGGGTTCTTAAGTTTTACTGATTCAGATGTACGCATGAAGTTAGACAAAGTCATGGAGGATAATACAGAACAGACGTGTGATGGTAATGACCTGTGAATCTGAAATATATGAAATCTTTAGCGAAAGCTTTGATGTGGTATCTATGTCTGATGTAATCACAGGAGGTAAAGCACTTTCAATGAGAGAGAGGAAGGAATGAATGAGAAAAGGGTTGGACAAAGGGGTGGGAGGATGCTCTTGTTTGGGTTTTATGGCCAGATTGTCTACTGCTCTGGGAAAGTGAAAACCCAACCTTAGGTTAGGTTACCTGGGGGAGAAAAATGAAAGGTTAGGTGACTGTCAGGGACAGCAGAAATATGCAAGCGAGCAGAGAGAAACAGAACCCAAAGTCAGTGACCACTAGCAGGTGTTTTCTGGCATCTAAAAGCTACCTCTATCAGACCTCATCTTTGTAGAACGATACAGTAGTGCCCTCTAGTGCTGTGCAGGACAACATCTCCTTTCAATTTCTCTGTCCAATTCATTCCAAACGTCTCAAAACACACCTATCAGGTTTTCATGATAAATGTTAAGCTACAACATCCATTCCATTTGGCCTTTACAATACAATTGATTTGAAATAGAATAGCATAGTTATACTAGCCATAAATTACATCAAGGCAGTCCAAAATATGCATGTTGCTGTTATCCTTTTTGGATCCTAAAATGAATGCCTATAAGTGTCATGGAGAATTGTGTCGGTTTAGAATATATTGAAAAATAAAAATGATAGGTTTTAATGGGCGTATTAAGATGCAGTTTGCTTATTTTTGTAACCTCTCACATATGTATTGCATTTGTGTGTTATACAGGAGGCTGTATGAATGTGCAGTTTATTTTCATTTATAGTTTGACTGCACTTTGCTCACTGTTAGGGATGGACAGAGATGGGGACAAAGTTCACAGAAAGCGCATGGGGAGGAGGGGGGAGGGAAAAAATACCTTTTAAAGCATAACAGCAGGTGGAGGGCTAAAACCAGACAGCTCAGCTCAGAACGGAACGAGACGAGGAGAAAAATCTAACGGGGGGAAAATGAAAGCAAACTTTCTCTATTCCTAAACTGACGGACAGAAATGCAATGATTCCAGAAGCCAATTGCTCTGTTTTTTGTGTAAGCGCATGACTGCAGTGTGTCTGTGTTGGTGTGTGAGTGTGTGTTTGTGACCTGTGGCCTGCGTAGTCTGTGTGCTGTGTTAGTGAGGTAAAGATTAGGCAACAGCGTAATGGAGGGAGAGGAGAGGAAAGGAGAAGCAGGGCCCGGCCCTGGGCGTCTGTCTGCTCTCCAGGAGCAGCTGATCTGGGCTCTGCTGGGCTCTGGACTGTCCCGGGAGGTCCTGGTCCATGCCCTGGGAGAACTGGAGCGAGAGAGGGTCACCCCTGGAGCAGAGAAGGGGGACAGGGGGGATGGCGAGAGTTCGGAGGAGGGAGAAATGGATTTTCCACCCCCCATATTCCAGGAGCTAGAGGCCCTAGCCCCAGAGGAGGCAGCCAGGCAGAGGGCTCTGGTCGACCAACTGCTTCAGTAAGTAGCTCCCAAATGTCTGCCATCCACCCTATCCTCCCCTTAACAACATATACATGTACAGTACATCAATCTCTTACTTTTAGCAAACCTCAGCTATTAATACACACACCCATACAACAACAACATAGCCATAGCCCTTGGCTGTGCTATTATTCTCTCACTTTAAAAAAATCATGTCCAACTCATTTGTAAAAAAAGATATATTTAAAAACAAATACGTTTTAGGGTGGTTACTTGATTCTGTTTTCCATTCTCTTCCTTTTCTGCTATCTTTTCCTGTCGTTTTCTGACCAAGAAACGGTTCCAGAGAGTACAAAGAATTGACGGTTTTACCTGGCAGCATCCTTTCTACTCCCCTTCTTCGTCTTTCTCAAATTTAGTCCCCCTCTCCCCCTTCCTCCCTCGTTCTCCTGCTCCCTTTGTGAGATCTCTCTTGGCCTCTGAGGTGAATTTAAAGGAGGGTTCCTCCTTTCCTGGTTACTAATTACCCACCCCATCAGTATTCTCTGTCCATTTAATGAATGAACTACATGCAATGGTTAAGATTAACACAAATGTGCTATGTTTGTCTGTGTGTTAGAACAGATTTCACCACATTTCAAACTACAACATATATCTCAAGATGATGGTTTAACTAGTCATTGTATATAGCTAAAAGTTGGCAATTTTACAACACCTAGCATGAAAACACAACTTGACCAACCATGCCTTAGTATACAAATGCATCGAACATAGACAAAGCTTTTGTATGTTAATATACATAATACAAATGTTATGTAGTATTGCTGCCGTTGAGGTTTGTGTTGCAGCAAGTAGGTTATCCATATCTTTATGGGTTTTAATTCCAGTGACCAGAGAGAGCTGGACTTTGCCCTGCTGTGCTTCCCCTTATCTCTTATTGTCAACATCCCTCTCTCCCTCCCCCTCCCTCTCTTTATGCATGTGTGTTTTGTCTGTGTGTGTGTCTGTGTGTGATAGGGAGGATCCATGGCGCGTGGCAAAACTGGTGAAGAGCTATATGCAGCAGCATAACCTCCCCCAGAGAGAGGTGGTCGAGTCCACAGGCCTCAACCAGTCCCATCTCTCCCAGCACCTCAACAAAGGCACGCCCATGAAGAACCAGAAACGGGCTGCTTTGTACAGCTGGTACGTTAGGAAGCAGGGCGAGATTAGCCAGCGTGAGTATTTTACCAGCTGATGAGCTGACCCTACCTTTACTGCACTACAGTATTACATTTCAGTCTGGACTGAAGTGTAACATTTATAATAGGTCAAATCATGACTACCTCATTTATTAATATTCACAACAAATTACCATACATCTATAGGATTTTGGGGATTCAAATCAAGTTTTATTTGTCACATACACATGGTTAGCAGATGTTAATGCGAGTGTAGCGAAATGCTTGGGCTTCTAGTTCCGACCATGCAGTAGTATCTAACAAGTAATCTAACAAATTCACAACAAATACCTTATACACACAAGAGTAACGGAATGAATACGAGTATGTACATATAAATATATGGATGAGTGAGGCAGGATGCAGTAGATGGTATGGAGTACAGTATATACATATATATATATATATATATATATATATATATATATATATATATGAGATGAGATGAGTAATGTAGGATATGTAAACATTATATAAATGGCATTGTTTAAAGTGGCTAGTGATACATTATTTCATCCAATTATAATTATTAAAGTGGCTAGAGATTTGGGTCGATGGCCGAACGGCATAGGCAAGATTCAGTAGATGGTTTAGAGTACAGTGTATACATTTGATATAAGTATGTCGTATAAGTAAACATTATATACAAAATTGTTTAAAGTGGCTAGTGATACATTGTTACATCCAATTCCTATGTTTAAAGTGGCTAGAGATTTAAGTCAGTATGTTGGCAGCAGCCACTCAATGTTAGTGATGGCTGTTTAACAGTCTGATGGCCTTGAGGTAGAAGCTGTTTTTCAGTCTCTCGGTCCCAGCTTTGATGCACCTGTACTGACCTCGCCTTCTGGATGATAGCGGGGTGAACAGGCAGTGGCTCGGGTGGTTGTTGTCCTTGATGATCTTTTTGGCCTTCCTGTGACATCGGGTGGTGTAGGTGTCCTGAAGGTCAGGTAGTTTACGCCCGGTGATGCGTTGTGCAGTCCTCACTACCCTCTGGAGAGCCTTACAGTTGTGGGCAGAGCAGTTGCCGTACCAGGCGGTGATACAGCCCGACAGGATGCTCTCGATTGTGCATCTGTAGAAGTTTGTGAGTGATTTTGGTGACAAGCCGAATTTCTTCAGCCTCCTGAGGTTGAAGAGGCGCTGTTGCGCCTTCTTCACCACGCTGTCTGTGTGGGTGGACCAATTCAGTTTGTCTGTGATGTGTACGCCGAGGAACTTAAAACTTTCCACCTTCTCCACTACTGTCCCCTCGATGTGGATAGGGGGGTGCTCCCTCTCCTGAAGTCCACGATCATCTCCTTTGTTTTGTTGACATTGAGTGAGAGGTTATTTTCCTGACACCACACTCCGAGGGCCCTCACCTCCTCCCTGTAGGCCGTCTCGTCGTTGTTGGTAATCAAGCCTACCACTGTAGTGTCGTCAGCAAACTTGATGATTGAGTTGGATGCGTGCTTGGCCACGCAGTCATGGGTAAACAGGGAGTACAGGAGAGGGCTGAGAACGCACCCTTGTGGGGCCCCAGTGTTGAGGATCAGCGGGGTAGAGATGTTGTTTCCTACCCTCACCACCTGGGGCCGGCCCGTCAGGAAGTCCAGGACCGAGTTGCACAGGGCTGGGTCGAGACCCAGGGTCTCGAGCTTAATGACCAGCTTGGAGGGAACTATGGTGTTAAATGCTGAGCTGTAATCGATGAACAACATTCTTACATAAGTATTCCTCTTGTCCAGGTGGGTTAGTGTGATTGCGATTGCGTCGTCTGTGAACCTATTGGGACGGTAAGCAAATTGGAGTGGGTCCAGGGTGTCTGGCAGGATGGAGGTGATATGATCCTTGACTAATCTCTCAAAGCACTTCATGATGACGGAAGTGAGTGCTACGGGGCGATAGTCATTTAGCTCAGTTACCTTAGCTTTCTTGGGAACAGGAACAACGGTGGCCCTCTTGAAGCATGTGGGAACAGCAGCCTGGGATAGGGACTGATTGAATATGTCCGTAAACACACCAGCCAGCTGGTCTGCGCATGCTCTGAGGACACGGCCAGGGATTGGGAGCTCTTACACAAGACTGAATCTCAGGACGCGAAGAACAATTATGTCAACGGATTCCTTACTCTTCTTATTCCTTACTCTTCTTTCTCATTCTATGTCCTTCCTTATATCCACTTTCTGACAAAGTTTCAAATAGCTTTGACATTTGTAAACTTTCCATTTCAACCATGTAAGGAAAGTGTGGTCTCCTGCTGTGTTTTCCGAATGATAGCGAAATCACAATCCCTGTACCCCAATCCTTAGACTGGTAAATCCATCATGATACAGTATTCAATATGTCTGTCAGCTGTAAACAACTATGGGGGCCCACTGGTCACTGTGAGTCAAATATAGACATGTAAGGTACATGATACTGTCCACTTTCACATTCCATGTGTAGAGCGACACACAATCTTCGTGTCCTATGCATATTTTATATAACAATACTGTCTGAATAATTAATAATACTGATATAACAATATGGATACTATAACAATACAATTGACGTTTATCACAAAATTCTACAAATATGTTTTCACTGACCACCCCATGCAGAGTTTACTAATGCCAGGCATGCCCTTGGGTCTGGAGAGGAGCAGGGAGAGGACGTGAGGAAGGGACGTAGGAACAGGTTCAAATGGGGACCCGCCTCCCAGCAAATCCTTTTCCACGCCTATGAACGACAGAGGAACCCAAGCAAAGAGGAGAGAGAGGGATTAGTGGAGGAGTGTAACAGGTGAGAGAGAGGGGAGAGGTCAGCTAAAACAAGAAATGTTCCCAGTTCCAGTGCAATGGAGGAACTGTCCCTGTCATTTTAGCGTGCCCCTCTTTAAAGACGTTTCTCTTGCTCTGGGGCCTCTCTGGCTCTCCTTCAGGGCTGAGTGTCTCCAGAGGGGTGTGTCTCCGTCCCAGCTGGCTGGCCTGGGCTCTAACCTGGTGACAGAGGTACGAGTGTACAACTGGTTCGCTAACCGCCGCAAGGAGGAGGCCTTCCGCCATAAACTGGCTCTTGATATGCCTTACAACAGCCAATCAGCAAGCTCCACCAACCACACGCTCTCACACAGCCCTGAGCAAGGTAACACTCACCCTCACCAAAGTGAATCAAAATATAATTTCATTTCATCCACAAAGAGCATAATTAATCATTAGTGTTGTCATCAGATGTTGCTTATGTACTATTTTCAGTACCCTTATACAGAGGAACAGAGCCAAGACTGACAGGGTGCAACATTCCCTCCTCCCAGGAAACACCTGATCCTAACTCATCCTAACAGGCTTCCTCTCTTTCAGGCATGAAGTATAGCCAGCAAATCACATGTGACAATCTGGGGTCATCGAGGGGTCACAATGGAGACAGAGGCCTGGGGGGCCGCCTGGCCAGCCCCATTCAACTGGAGCCCAGCCACACACTCCTGGAAACACACCATCACAAACCAGTGAGATCACCTACCATATTATCATTCACCATATCTCACCTCGACACACATTGTTACAATCCCCATTACACGATCACAAACCAGTGAGATGAGATCAAACAACATCTCCCTGTCACAACCAGAGATCAGCAACTTTGATCACATAATCCCAATCATCACAATACATAGATTAGTAACTGCACAACACATCAGTGTGATCAAACCATAATAAGATAATGATTTCACAAACCACATTACATCATAATAAGCAAATGACATCACAAACCATAATACATCCTTATATAAGACTGTGAGGTCGCTAACCATATATCATCAAAATCCATAGATCATCATGTAAGGCAGTGAAATCACAAGCCATATCACATCAAACTAGTGAGATCAGACTACTTCACGTCATCATAAACCTTTGGGTATACAAAGCATCTCAATCCTCACAAGAATCCATGAATGTGGTTCTGCCACCAACTTTCCCCATCTCAGGTATCAGGTGGTGGCCCCTTGCCCCCAGTCAGCACCCTGACATCACTGCACAGTCTGTCTGCCTCGCCTGCTCCCCACCATGGACTCATCATGACCTCCCTGCCCAGCGTCATGAGTCTGGGAGAGTCCTCTCTCCTCATAGGTAACCTATTCTACACAGTCCCCTCCACTCAAACAGCTCTAAGTCAGAGCATATTTATTTTTAAAACGGTCATTACAAAACATATCCACTGTATTGTATCTTATCTTTTTCCAGTGATGATCAGAAAGTTGTCAGATATAAAAACTAACTGACATTAACAAAGTAGCCTAGCCTAATCCATGTTTTCCTGGCCTGTTGGTTAACAGGTCAAACCGTACCTGTCATCAACAACGTGGGAGGCGGGTTCACCACCCTTCAGCCAATCTCTTTCCAGCAGCAGCTTCATTCCACTTCCCAGCAGCAACTCACACAGCAGTTCCAGAGTCATATGGGCCACCACAGTCCTTTCATGGCAACCATGGCACAGCTTCCATGTCACAGTAAGGCCACAGTGGTAGCATGTTACTCCTTCATTTGCCCTTTGACAGAAATACAATATGTGAAACAAGGAATGAGTGAGAGCAACCTAATAGAACTGCTAGAACTAAGGAGGGTTTCATAAAGTACCTCTGCACCTGCTCTCAATTTCTCCATTGTAGTGTACAGCAAGTCTGATATGTCCCACTACCCTCCGTCCAGCCTACTGTCCCAAGCCATGGTCATCACTGACAGCAGCAGCCTTGGAACACTGACCAGTCTAACCACAGTCAGACAGGTACTGTGATTCCAAACATTTACCTAAAATGAAAGTGATGCCATTAATAATCAGTTGCATAAGTCTGAGTATACAGGTACAGAAAAGTCTAGAAGTAGTATTAATGTGGGTTGAATCTGCTAATGACTTTTGCATTGGTTAGATTCTGACCACAGACCCTGAGGAGCAGACAGACCTACCCATCCAGGAGGACTCCCTACACCTGCAGTCCCCTTCACCTGTGCCAGGTAAGATAAATCATGCTACTCCAAGTGTAGACTATTTCCTTAAGGATGCAGTTTCTTACACTCCACTAAAGGGGAGACTGAAGACATCTAAAAAAGCTACTAAATGTGTAACACATACAGTACCAGTCAAACGTTTGGTCGCACCTACTCATTCCAGGGTTTCTCTTTATTTTGACTATTTTCTACATTGTAGAATAATAATGAAGACATCAAAACGTAAAATATGATATATGCAATCATGTAGTAACCAAAAAAGTGTTAAACAAATCAAAATATATTTTATATTTGAGATTCTTCAAAGTAGCCACCCTTTGCAATGATGACAGCTTTGCACACTCTTGGCATTCTCTCAACCAGCTTCATGAGGTAGTCACCTGAAATGCATTTCAATTAACAGGTGTGCCTTGTTGTGGAATTTGTGGAATTTCTTTCCTTCTTAATGCGTTTGAGCCAATCAGTTGTGTTGTGACAAGGTAGGGGGGTATACAGATGATAGCCCTATTTGGTAAAAGACCAAGGCCATATTATGGCAAGAACAGCTCAAATAAGCAAAGAGAAACAACAGACCATCATTATTTTAAGACATGGAGGTCAGTCAATACAGAAAATGTCAAGAACTTTGAAAGTTTCAAGTGCAGTCGCAAAAACCATCAATCGCTATGATGAAACTGGCTCTCATAAGGACCACCACAGGAAAGGAAGACCCAGAGTTACCTCTGCTGCAGAGGATACGTTCATTAAAAAGTTACCAGCCTCAGAAATTGCAGCCTAAATAAATGCTTCAGAGTTCAAGTAACAGACACATCTCAACATCAACTGTTCAGAGGAGACTGCGTGAATCAGGCCTTCATGGTCAAATTGCTGCAAAGAAACCACTACTAAAGGACACCAATAATAAGAAGAGACTTGCTTGGGCCAAGAAACAAGCGCAATGGACATTAGACCGGTGGAAATCTGTCCGTTGGTCTGATGAGCCCAAATGTGAGATTTTTGGTTCCAACCGCCGTGTCTTTGTGAGACGCAGAGTAGGTGAACAAATGATCTCTGCATGTGTGGTTCCCACCGTCAAGCATGGAAGTGGTGGTGTGATGGTGTGGGGTTGCTTTTCTGGTGACACTGTCAGTGATTTATTTAGAATTCAAAGCACACTTAACCAGCATGGTTACCACAGCATTCTGCAGCGATTCGCCATCCCATCTGGTTTGCGCTTAGTGGGACTATCATTTGTTTTTCAACAGGACAATGACCCAAAACGCACCTCCAGGCTGTGTAAGGGCTATTTTACCAAGGAGGTGTGCTGCATCAGATGACCTGGCCTCCACAATCACCTGACCTCAACGCCATTGAGATGATTTGGACAGCAGAGTGAAGGAAAAGCAGCCAACAAGTGATCAGCATACGTGGGAACTCCCAAGACTGTTGGAAAAGCATTCCAGGTGACTACCTCGTGAAGCTGGTTGAGAGAATACAAAGCTGTCAAGGCAAAAGGTGGCTACTTTGAAGAATCTAAAATCTATTTTGATTTGTTTAACACTTTTTGGTTACTACATGATTCCATGTGTTATTTCATAGTTGTCTTCAATATTATTCTACAATGTAGAAAATAAAAAATAAAAACCCTTGAATGAGTAGGTGTGTCCAAACTTATAACTGGTACTGTATTTCAAAGTCATCTTAATACATCTAGATAGTAGTAAATATAACCCATGGTATTCTCTAGTTGCCAGTCAAAATAGGGCATTTTAAATGCAGGGTTGTAATTGGAATGACAGTAGAGAAACTTGAAATTAATAACTTAACATCTGCCTTTCTTAGTTTCCTCTGGGAATTTACAGCTGTATCCTCCATCTCAGTCTAGTGAAACTCATCCACCTCACCGCCTCTCCTCTTCGCCAGCAGACATCAACTCCTACATTCCTGCACAGATGGTCTCTACCGCACAGTAGCAACAGAATGTAACCACTATCTACCACTTCACCATGTAATGTGAAGGGGTGGGAGTAGAGGGTGGGTGAAACAAAATAGTTTACAGTAGAGAACTGTAATAGAGATGTAACGCAAATTCTCCAAAACTACTTCTGCAGTAAAACTTCAGAGAAACCATATTCCTCATTCTGCTAGATACATAAATCCAGGACAGACTCACTGCCAGTTATCAGTCTCGTCACTTGAATTTGCAGCCTTACTATTACAAAGAACCTTGTACTCAGTGTGTCAGTCTGCTGATCTGAGGTCAGAGATAAACCATTAGAAACAACCACATCTAAATCCATGCAAACAGAGAACTCTGAGCGATTGATCCCGGTTTTACAATAAACATGTATGTTATCAATAGAAATGTGTTTTAATAAAAATGCTCTCAGAATTCTTGACATCAATGTAAACTGCTTTCTTTACAAAACAAGGCATAGCACTGATTGTGTTTTGGGCAGAGAAAAAAGGTCATAAAATATCTGGTGAGACTTACAGTATTCCACATTTCTGAAAGAACGTATTCCATTCCAGAAAAGAACAAACTACAAAGTAGTACAACATTGCAGTGATTATTTAAAGAAAATAACAGTGTATGACCTGACCATGTTATAATGAATGCTAAGAACCCCAAGCTACAACAGGTTAACAGTTCTTACAAGTATGGAACAAACGGCCAATATCCCAAATCACAACAAGTGAGTCCAGAAGTCTCTCAGTGCTTTTCTACTTCCTCTTCCACCCTTTCATCTGTGCCTTTGTTTATTTTTCTTGACCTTCAGCGGTAGACTATCCTCCTCGGGGCTCTTCTGCTCCTCCTCTGTTTTAGCATAAGGTGAGGCTTCTCCACAGTTCTCGACCTCGCCACACTCCCCGTGGGGAGCTGTCCTTTTCTTATTTTTTCTCTGGGACAGGGCTGTTATTACTGTCCTCTCCTTCCTGAACCTTGCATTTCTTCTTCTTCTTCTTCTTCTTCTTCAATTTATCGGAGCTGAGGGCCTCTGGCAGGGAAGGTGTAACCACGCTGGGGAGAGCAGATGATAGGAGGTCTGTGACTGACACTGCCGCCTCTCTCAGTCTCATCTCCAGCTCACTGTCACTGTCACTAGGAGAAAATTGCAGAAACAAACTTACTGTTTATTACAGTAGTATTACAATATGAGATACAGGAATATTTCAAATCATGCAATGCTACTGTAAGGATTCCTTCCCAAAGTAGTTATGAAGGTGACATCAAACCACCTTACACATCCCAAAGGTTAAAAGGTCAGGCCTACATAGAACAAGCATCACCTTGAGCTGGGGATGGGCCGGCGCCTTACAGGAGGAGGGGGATCAATGGTAAACTCTCCTGGGACAGATGTGGTGAACAGCCGGAAACCTTCAAAACCAAGAAATAAGATCAAGACCACATACAGCATTTATATCACAGCATTTATATCACAACATATTTGATATCATACAGTTCGTAACCACTGCATTATATTCAATGCAGAACAATTTCTGGGTAAACCCTCACCTTCATCTTCACATTTGGTTGACTGTGTGCAGGGTTTTGATGTTTCTGAAGATATCACTGAAATGCAACTGAATATCAAATTGCATACTTAAGTTGGTGACTGAAAAGTTGATAGGTGGAGGTAACACGAGGCAAAGGCTATAATAGTAAAAATTGTATTTCATCAACATTTTCCCATGACAAAGAAGAAATACTGTACCTGTCAAGTATACCACCTAATTTCTTTGCAACGTGCGCACGGAACTCCGGAGTCGTCTGAAGCTCGTTCCCATCATGTTCATGTTTAGATACAGCCACACTGTTGACCATAGAATGACATAAAACACGATTGTTCTGGCAAAGCCAAACGTGAGTAGAACCTCTATGCATGATGATGAATCATAATAATACAGAGGGGATAGCATGCCATTCAGAGAAAAGGCACAACTTACCGACGGGATACCTTCCCATTGCTTTCCCCATCTAAAACAACAGTCGTTACATTACTGTTAGGACTTTGCTGCTGTTTTGGGGTAAGATAGACTTGCTCGCTGGCTAAAGATTTCACACACTAAACTATCCGCCACCCCACATTTGTTGTTGACTAGCATTAGCTAGTTACAAGTTACATCCTGTGTCTTAGCTAAAGCAAAAGGTTATTATGTAGGCTGAATTTACCTGCCGTGTTGGTAGTGTGTGTACCATTAATTCCACATGTGCCAAAACTCCAAGCTGCTTCCTTAAACTTCTCCAGATCTTCATCTTCACTGCTGGAGTCTTCAACCATCGTTCTAACGGGGGCTGACATGTTGGATCAAGTACGTTTGCGGCTACAAAGCAATGCACTATGGGTAATGAATTCTCACTATGGGAGAAATGCACGCCACAGTCAGTGTAGTGAGAGTTTGAGTGAACTTCAATGTATACAGAACATTTGTTAAATTGTTTTTATTTCCCCCTCTCCTGGCAGTTTATCATCTTGCGGAAACAAAAACATTTAACGGGAACATAAAAAGGCAATGTTAGGAGGGCTTCTAGTTCTACTTCTAGTTCACCAAGTACACATCCAACGATGTAGACAACATATGTAGTCTATGGTCCCTGAAATGTAACATTCAAAAGACAGCCATCTTCGTAGTAATGTTGAATGAAAATCTCACTGAGATTTGTCTGTCCTAAAACACATTCATCAATAGATAAAAGTACAATATGCTCAATAAATTCAAAGGGGTTCCAGTTTACACAGTATGCAGGTCCAACTTCATAAGAGTGAAAAATGATATCAGTAGCGACCATGTTGTAAAAGCCATAATTAGTGTTCATTTGGTGGTGCTATTAGGAAAAAAATGGTGGCTGCTTTCACAGACCTTCCATCAGTAAAGGTAAAGAACAAACACATCACAAGTCTCTAAATTGGTTAACACCACAGCCACATCATCATACATACCACAGGAGGTTGGTGGCACCTTAATTGGGGGAGGACGGGCTCATGATAGGCTGGAGCAGGCTGGAGCAGAATGAGTGGAATGGTATTCGTGCCGTTCCAGCGATTATTTTGAACCGTCCTCCCCTCAGTAGCCTCCACTGATCCATACACTATACCTTCCACTTGTCATTATGAACTGTATAATTATAATTTCATAACTAATCTCTCGTGGACAGAGGAAACGGCGAGAATATGTTGACTCGATAACAATTATGTGATTACGAGCAGTAGGATTGGGTTTAGGCGGTTCTTAAATTGGTACTGTGATTTTAAAGCCTGTGTGTGGATGATAAGCGGTTTCCACTACATTCCACAGCCACAAACTCAAAATTGTCTATCATAAAAATTCAGGGGGAAAAAAAGGTGCTTTTTGACCATGATAAACACGGGTGAAATTAGCAGAAGGAAGGAGATTTGGCCGAGTTTCCGTTTACAAGGGAAGAGACTTCGCACAAAGGTAATCAATTGTTATCGGCTTTCCCCCCCCAGAAGTAAAACAGGAAATCACTAACTTTCGCGCAAATTTTACTTCTGGGTAACCAATAATATTTTATAGCTGACTGGGATATGCTTAGAATGAATTCACAAAAATCTCTTCCAGCCAGCTTTTGACATGTTGTTGGACAGATGTGTAGCGGAGCACAGCTGGACTTCACATGGATTTCTCTCACACACAACAAAGCCTCTTGACAGAGAAGTCTGAATACAAGGCACATGCGGGAGGTTTCATTTAGTGTTGGAAAACTCAGTATAACTCCAGCAGGCACGAACACACTACAAGCACATTTACAAATGCTAAACACGTAACAGACCAGGGGTGTTGTCTGTCACTTACTAACCCCCCGCCCACCATTGCGCTCAGAACAGCCTCAATTTGTCGGGGCATGGACTCTACAAGGTGTTGAAAGCATTCCACAGGAATCCTGGCCCATGTTGACTCCAATGCTTCCCACAGTTGTGTCAAGTTGGCTGGAGGTCCTTTAGGTGGTGGACTATTCTTGATACACACAGGAAACTGTTGAGCGTAAAAAACCCAGCAGGGTTCGTGACACAAACCTGACACCTACTACCATACCCCGTTCAAAGGCACTTCAATATTTTGTCGTGCCCATTCACCCTCTGAATGGCACATATACACAATCCATGTCTCAAGGCTTAAAAGTCCTTCTTTAACCGGTCTCCTCCCCTTCATTTGCACTGATTGAAGTGGATTTAAGTGATATCAATAAGGGATCATAGCTTTCACCTTGTCAGTCATGGAAAGAGCAGGTGTTCATAATGTTTTCTGCTGTGTATATAGCTAGAGGGGTGACATGGGAAATCCAATACGAATAATACAGCTTCTACACCAAGGCAAGATTTCAAATTCATGGAGCATCTGTTAGTCTCAATGCTGAATATAGTTTAGCTCACTATCTGAGGAACGAAGACATAGCAAAGGATCACGACTGCTACTTGAGCAGAATGAGTAGTTAAAATTGATGACCAGAACCAAACTATTGTTCAATCAAATTAGGTAGTATCACAGTTGTAATTTGCTTGCAATCCAATTGTGCCATCTGTCAACCCTTGTGTGTACAAAAGAACATACAACCTGGTCAACTTCAATCATTGTTCCTCTTACAGGCTACAAATGACTGGTATTCAACATTCAGATTGGGATCATGTAATGTTCCCTTTTCCCTCTGTAGAGCTGTCTGGTAACAGTGGACTAAACACAATACAACTCAAAAACAAGGACATTGCAACAAATACTGAACTCAAGGCAGATTGAAATAAGCAGTAAAGTAACCATTTAAATGTGGAAACATTAGAAAAGACAAAGGAAAACACGTTCAACATTACAAAAGAGTGATTGACAAGAGATTCCTATGAGTCCAAGCAATAGATGGGTACGAGGTATCAAATTAATGAAACAACCTGTTTGGAAGGCAGATATGGTCCTGTTTCCCCTAACCTGGGGCTGGTAAAGTTTGTTGGAATGTCTGAAGTGGAGAAAGTACACTCCTGTTCCCAAAAGAGCTACATGATGGTTGTATTAAGGGGCAATGTGACCCCTGCGTTGCATTGCACACAAGAAGCTAATCTTCAGGCACTACTGGCCCCCATCGTAGGCGTAGTCTGCCTTATTGTGCATGATCAGTTTGTTGTCCACAAAATAGAAGCTGTCTGACCTGGTCTCATATGGGTGCTCCACCATTAGGCCAACTTAAAGAGACAAAAAAGAAGGAATTTCAGTTTGCAAATGACTTCATAAAGGAACAGCAGAACACACATATCACGGACTAAAAAAGTAAATTACTGCTGTTCAGCGCACCAAAATAAACAACCTGTAGAGGAACCATGTGACTGTCTAGTATCCACATTCCTCCCCTTACAACGAAAGTTGTCTGACTGGCTCTGTATGGATAGTATAGACTTAGACTGAACTTTAGCTTGTAGGGACACACACAGACTACAACAAAGTTGATGGACAAAGTGAGAAAGATGCACTACTACTATTAGACTTACTGAGGTCCTCATGGAGCTGGGGAAACTCATAGATGTGTTCGCAAGTATTCCGGCTGTTTGGGATGCAGAATCCGAAGTCAAAGTCAAAGTTCTTGAGAACTTGATTCTGGAAATAATGCCTCTCTATCATGCGAAAGCTGTTAACAGGCCGGTCCCCCACGGTGAACTCCACACTGAAAGCAGAGTAGAAAGAGGCACTTGAGATACTAGCAGGGACATGCTGAACATAACTGTGGGTGGTATCTGCATTCAATTGCTTCAACTATTTGAATTGTAGCTTTATTCATTGACCATCTATATTCTTTTTTAAAGTCCAAAAGTAGGAGGATTCTTTCAATAGTCTTGTTCCCAGCTATGTGCTCTGCCAAATCCTCTCTGTTGTAGTTTAGGTGGTTGCCAGAGCTGCAGGACTTAGTTTCTTGTGCTGGTAAGCCACACCAGCAAACAAAACAGTTCAGAATTTGTCAGCATACGGGAAAGCACATACTATGGAACATTTAGGCCTTACCAAAATATGTGGTTTTTCAATGATGAGTCATATGACTTCTAACAATGATAATGCATGTGATGTTTCCTGTTTAATCCACTGCCTTACGTTGCACCAACAGTCCGCAGTCTGAGGAAGGCTGGCGTGAACTGATAGCGCACAAAGCGCCCAGCACTGGCGTCTCCGTCTCCATTCTCCTCATCTTCAGGGTCTGATAAAGACAACATGGATTCAAATGTAATTAGCATCCAAATAAGTGACAAAAGGTAATCTCTGATTTCAACCTAAAATTATAGCTACAACATTTGCATAAGGACTACATTCATTATCATGCACAGACACCAGCCGTTTTTAGCTTGGATAATACTTGCCAGCCTGCCAGTATCGGACTGTTTTCTCCACTACAATGCCGGATTCCTGCCGTAAACCCTGGACCATTACTCCTGATCATCACAGCTAGCTAGCTGCCACCAACTGGCCTGGACCCTGTCGGCACGGCGCCCCGCTGTACCACCACGACTGGTCTGCCGACGTAACTCCACCCGCTGTGCCCTCAACCAGGCTTTGCCGGACGTCAGAGCAGACGCTTCATACTAGCCCCGGCCTGCTAACTTTAAACGCTGTGTCTCCCGCTTGCTTGCGTAGTAACGACTACCCCGCGGCTTCCCTGTTTCATCTATTGCTGTTCACTGGACCCTATGATCACTTGGCTACTTAGCTGATGCCTGCTGGACTGTTCATTAATTACGGTACTCCATTTTGTTTATTATTTTGTTTATCTGTCGGCCCCAGCCTCGAACTCAGGCCCTGTGTGTAGTTAACCAACCCTCTCTGCCCATTCATCGCCATTTTTACCTGTTGTTGTCGTCTTAGCTGATGTTGTCTTACCCATTGTTGTCTTAGCTAGCTCTCCCAATAAACACCTGTGATTGTTTTATGCCTCGCTTTATGTCTCTCTCAATATGCCTTGTATACTGTTGTTTAGGATTGTTATCATTGTTTTAGTTTACTGCGGAGCCCCTAGTCCCTCCTTTGTCCCACCTCCCATACATGCGGTGACCTCACAGGGGCATTCAGAGATGCAACCTCTCTTATCACTCAATGCCTGGGTTTACCTCCACTGTACCCGCACCCTACCATATCAGTCTGTACATTATGCCCTGAATCTATTTTACCACGCCCAGAAATCTGCTCCTATTCTCTGTCCCAACGCACTAGACGACCTGTTCTAATAGCCTTTAGACGTACCCTCATCCTACTCCTCCTCTGTTTCTCGGGCGATGTGGAGGTTCACCCAGGCCCTGCGTGTCCCCAGGCACTCATTTGTTGACTTCTATAACCGAAAAAGCCTTGGTTTCATGGATTTTAACATCAGAAGCCTCCTCCCTAAGTTTGTTTTATTCACTGCTTTAGCACACTCCGCCAACCCTGATGTCCTTGCCATGTCTGAATCATGGCTTAGGAAGGCCACCAAACATTTGGAGATTTTCATCCCCAACTACAACATTTTCAGTCAAGATAGAACTACCAAAGGGGGAGGACTTGCAATCTACTGCAGAGATTGCCTGCAAAGTTCTGTCATACTTTCCAGGTCTATGCCCAAACAGTTAGAGATTCTAATTTTAAAAATTATTCTCTCCAGAAATAAGTCGCTCACTGATGCCGCCTGTTATAGACCCCCCTCAGCTAACAGCTGTGCCCTGGACTCCATATGTGAATTTATTTCCCCCCATCTATCTTCGCAGTTCGTTCTGTTAGGTGACCTAAACTGGGATATGCTTAACACCCCGGTAGTCCTACAATCTAAGCTAGATTCCCTCAATCTCACACAAATTATCAAGGAACCCACCAGGTACAACCCTAAATCCATAAACATGGGCACCCTCATAGATGTTATCCTGACCAACTTGCCCTCCAAATACACCTCTGCTGATTTAAAATCAGGATCTCAGCGATCAATGCCTCATTGCCTGCATTCGCGGTCAAACGACCACCCCTCATCAATGTCAAACGCTCCCTACAACACTTTTGTGAGCAGGCCTTTCTAATCGACCTGGCCCGGGTATCCTGGAAGGATATTGACCTCATCCCGTCAGTCGAGGATGCCTGGTTGTTCTTTAAACGTAATTTCCTCACCATCTTAAATACGCATGCCCCTTTCAGAAAATGTAGAACTAAGAACAGATATAGCCCTTGGTTCACTCCAGACCTGACTGCCCTTGACCAGCACAAAAACATCCTGTGGCGGACTGCAATAGCAACAGTCTATCACAATGCCATCCGTTTTGTCACCAAAGCCCCATATGCTCTAGTCGGCTGGCCTTCGCTACATATTCGTCGCCAGACCCACTAGCTCCAGGTCATCTATAAGATTATGCTAGGTAAAGCTCCGCCTTATCTCAGCTCACTGGTCACGATAACACCCAACCGTAGCACACGCTCCAGCAGGTATATCTCACTGGTCATCCCCAAAGCCAACACCTCCTTTGGCCGCCTTTCCTTCCAGTTCTCTGCTGCCAATGACTGGAACTAATTGCAAAAAAAAGAAAATCGCTGAAGCTGGAGACATATCCCCTTCACTAACTTTAAACATCAGCTAACCGATAGCTGCTGCTGTACCTAGCCCATCCAATCGACCTACCTCATCCCCATATTGTTTTTATTTACTTTTCTGCTCTTTTGCACACCAGTACTTCTACATCATCATCTGCACATCTATCACTCCAGTGTTAATTTGCTAAATTGTAATTACCTCACTACTATGGCCTATTTATTTCCTTACCTCCTCACGCCATTTGCACACAATGTATATAGACTTTCTTTTTTCTATTGTGTTGTGTTATTGGCACGCTTGTTTATTCCATGTGTAACTCTGTGTTGTTTGTGTCGCACTGCTTTGCTTTATCTTGGCCAGGTCGCAGTTGTAAATGGGAACTTGTTCTCAACTAGCCTACCTGGTTAAATAAAGGTGAAATAAATAAATATATTTAAAAAAAATAGTAACTTGGCTTGTTTAGTTTTACTTGAAATAATACAGATTAATTTAGTCTGGGCCCTTCGGGAGTAGACTCAGCAATGACATCATACACAGCGGGGCAACTTCCTGCTTACTAAACTAATGCTCAAATCTCCCAAAACTATGGGCTGCTGTCCCAATATATACCTTCTAATGAGGCAAGTCCACATTGTAAAGAGCCAAGTGTCATGTGTGGCAGATTTCCGCATTTTTTTGTGTGCCCCAACCTAACACCACCAGTGCACCGGTTAGCAGTGATTTGCAATAGTTTCAGCAACTGGGGTGTCTCACAGAGCCTGGTGCCCTGATCAAGCTGACAGCAACCCCAGCTTGATTTCTATAAGCAGAAAGTCACCCCAGTGTGTATTATGATGGCATATTGCTGAGTATACCTTTAAGACGTGGCCTATCCAAGATCTGTCACTTATGTTGTGGCAAAGTGTTGTGGAAAACTTACCACAGTTGTGAGGTTTAGCAATCTCAAAAAGCACTGTCCCAGTCTCCAGATCTCTGATCTTGAAACGTGTGAAGTCAATATTGTAGACATTGTCCTCAGGTTTACATAGATAATCTGGAAGGAAATTCATAGTAAGCAGCACATACAGACAGGGAATCTGGTGTGTTGACAGATTCTTTGTTTGGCTTCCTCAAAACAGTGGTGCAAACTTAGCTATCTAGTCAACTAACTCACTACAAAGCGAGGTATGCAGTGTTTGCATCCACATCAAGGTAGCTAGTTAGCTCTTCTAGCTAGCTAATGTGTTAGAAAAAGAATAGATAGCTACATTGATTAACTTGAATCTTATCCAAATCGCATCTATCATCATCTCCATTCAATCCACTCCATACATATTGTTACACCAGATGTATACAAAGATTTTTGGTATCCATTACCGGGAGTTACAGGTTATGTACTGTGTAGCACAAAGAATTTGACCAACCTTAACTTGGCGATACTATCTTCGTTCTCGATTCGGTCAAACGTACACTGAACAAAAATTAAACGCAACAACTTCAAAGCTTGGGAATCAGTATAAGGGAATCAGTCAAATGAAATAAATTAGGCCCTCATCTATGGATTTCATATGACTGAGAATACAGATATGCATCTGTTGGTCACAGAAACCTTAAAAAGAAAGACAGGGGCATGGATCAGAAAACCAATCAATATCTGGTGTGACCACCATTTGCCTCATGCAGCACGACACATCTCCTTTGCATAGAGTTGATCAGGCTGTTGATTGTGGCCTGTGCGAAGTTGCTGGATATTTACATTTTAGTAATTTAGCAGACTCTCTTATCCAGTGACTTACAGTAGTGAACGCATACATTTTCATTGGTACTGGTGCCCCATGGGAATCAAACCCACAACCCTGGCATTGCAAGTGCCACGCTCGACCAAATGAGCCACACAAGACCACAGGATATTGGCTGTCGTACACGTCGATCCTGCGCATCCCAAACATGCTCAATGGGCGACATGTCTGGTGAGTATGCAGGCCATGGAAGAACTGGGACATTTTCAGCTTCCAGGAATTGTGTAGATCCTTGCAACATGGGGCCGTGCACTTTCATGCTGAACTGAAACATGAGGTGATGGAGGCGGATGAATGGCACGTTATCTCTGTGCATTCAAATTGCCATCAAAATGCAATTGTGTTCGTTGTACGTAGCTTGCGCCTGCCCATACCATAACCCCACCGCCACAATGGGGCACTCTGTTCACAACATTGTCTGCCATCTGCCCGGTACAGTTGAAACCAGGATTCAGCCGTGAAAAGCACACTTCTCCAGCATGCCAGTGGCCATCAAAAGGTCAGCATTTGCCCACTGAAGTCGTTTACGACGCCGAACTGCAGTCAGGTCAAGACCCTGGTGAGGACAACGAGCATGCAGATGAGCTTCCCTGAGGCGGTTTCTGAAAGTTTATGCAGAATTTTGGTTGTGCAAACTCAGTTTCATCAGCTGTCCGGGTGGCTGGTCCCAGACGATCCCACAGGTGAAGAAGCCGGATGTGGAGGTCCTGGGCTGGCGTGGTTACACTTGGTCTGCGGTTGTGAGACCGGTTGCACGTACTGCCAAATTGCATGTACTGCCAAATTCTCAAAAATGAGAAATGAACATTAAATTATTTTGCAATAGCTCTGGTGGACATTCCTACAATCAGCATGCCAATTGCACACTCCTTCAAAACTTGAGACATCAGTGGCATTGACTTGTGCCAAAACGGCACATTTTAGAGTGGCCTTTTATAGTCCCCCAGCACAAGGTGCACCTGTGTAATGATCATGCTGTTTAATCAGCTTCTTGATATGCCCCACCTGTCAGGTCTATGGATTATCTTGGCAAAGGAAATATGCTCACTAAAAGGGATGTAAACAAATTTGTGCACATCATTTTAGAGAAATTCACTTGTGTGTATGGAACATTTCTGGGATCTTATTTCAGCTCATTAAACATGGGACCAACACTTTACATTTTTCGTTTATCTTCTAAAATGTCTGTGTCCAGTTGCAGGTGGAGCGTTTGAATTTAGAAAATGCTCTTTAATTAAAATATATATATTTTTTCTACATTAAATAATCCAACAGTGTATGCCGCCATCTTGGCTATTTAAAATCGTCACTGATTGATTTAGACAGGTGGGTCCAGCTCAAATTCAAACGCACCACCGTGCTACATCAAACCGTAACTAACCTGTAACTCCCAGGAATGGAAACCAAACATCTTTTGTTACATCACATTATCTGCTTTAACAATATGTAGCTAAGTCCATACATACCCCGTGTAACAGCACACAGACCAAGGATTTCATCTGGTGTGATGTCTCTTCCTAACGCCCTGAGCTCATCTTCTGTAACAACAGGCCGCTGTTTATCCGTTTGATTTCGTCGCGACTTGAGTCTCTTCATCACGTCTCCACCGGACTTTCGCTCCCTGGAATTTGCAGCCAGCCCCATATCGGTGTCCGGTCCTTTAACTGTAGCTGCCGTCTTGTTCCGAGAGTTAGAGCCGTTCATGTCTTGGTTGTCCTGTGTTTTAGTCAACTGCAACTAAATTCAAGATGGCGAAGCGTCTCAATAGAGAACCTATGCTGAGAACAGTCGATTGTAATTGGCTGAAAACGCTAGGTGGTTACCATAGTTACCAGTAGGGCGGGATGTTCAAGAACGTTGCAGGCAAGGTAAAAAATGTTTTTGCATCTTTTCCGCAGTAACCCTAAGCATAGTAGAACATGGGATAAATCATAGAAACTATTTTCTAAAACACCAGTTAGATAAAATAGCACATTTATTAAGAAGAGACAGCATTTATCAGCAGTTCCTACTTTGTAGATGTTATTTGCAGAGCTAAAATTGAGTAAGGTGGGGACATCTCAAATTACTCCATCAGTCCACCTGCTGCCTGAGGCCCTCCGGGCTGGGAGAGATCAATAAGGAGAGTAGGAGTCTTTATTGGCATTGATCACTCTCTCTCACACACACACACACACACTAATTCATACATACTCTGTGATTGTGACTGTGTGTGAAGCACAAGAGTGTATGATTGTTGTCTGTGTACCACCGTGGGGATAATGGGAGAGTGATTCAGCTAAATGTAATTATTGAAGACACACGTGAGCTTATGTAGGGTTAGGATTTTTGCACACTAGGACTTGTGGGCAAAAATAAATAAACATGCAATTAAGTAATGAAAAGCACACAAAAAAAGGAACCTCAAAGCAGATAATGGTAAAACACAAATGTATTCAAATCAAGGCAACAATTACCCAATCAAAACAAAAATTACACAAATAACAGACAAATGCTTTGAAAATTAACCAGTTAAATCATGGTAAAAATTCAAAAAATAAAATAAAACCAATCCTGAGGAAAATGTTAAAGCTACAAATCTTTATTAATCATTTAGCAAATATCTCAAGATTAAACCCCACTTTCTTACTTAAATTATACAATATAAAATGTAAAGAATTCCATACTCCGCTAATCACATTTCTCTTCCTGACAGTCAGTGTTCACCTGACTGTCATCCCCAGCAGAAAGGCCACAGTCTTCTTTACAAATAACCATTAAAAAAAATACCAAACACCTCAATAATAACAAGATTTTGATGAAAAAAAAACAACCGCTGTCACACTACAATAAGTGTGATATTGTACCTTACAGTATATACACACGCAACTGTGTAGATTTCAATTAGCCAACAAACAAAAGATTATGACATTTTTTGCAGTTTTTCCAAATAAGGAACAAAGGTGCTTCTGATTATTTATGGATTGTTTCTTTTTTATATAAAAAACACAAATAAACCAAACAACTACTATCAGCTGACTATCAAGTATTGTAATCTCCCCAGGCTGTTTTTTTCCAGCAGCATGGAACATGGGGAGGGAAACCTCAGGAGTGAGGGGATTTACAACACCTGGATCATCTATTTGTCAAGTATTCAGCAAGTGTGAAATCAATGACAAGTGTGGAGAGGCTTGGGGGAACATAAGACAAGGCTTGGTAAAAGACGTGTCATTCTTGAAAAGAGCTACGTTCTTGATACAGAGGCAATTGGACACACAAAAACAATGCAAACATGCAGCTACTGACTTCCAGGTTAACTGTATGGAAGAATATAGGATGTCACTGGGACACCTTAGAGACTAATAACAACAAAATGCTGCAGTCTACTTTAAGGCAAGTTTTTTTAAAGACAATGTATGCTAGGGATTGATGAGACAAAAATACTGGCCTAAACTAAACTATTTAATGAAGAGATGGGGAAGAGGAAAAATATTCCCAACAGTGAAATATGCACACACCCATATCTACGCCCAGGTACAGTGAATAGGCTATAGATCATGATTAAGACTGGTGCAAGCACACTGTTTTCACATCATGTTGATTTGACTAATAGCGCCTCAAATTAGTTCTAAAAAGTGTGCAGGCTTTAAAAAAACACTTTTCCCTGGGAACATAATTTCAAAATTGCAATAAAATTATTCTTAAGGCGGCCGCTCCCCAAGCTTTCTGGTCACAGCAAGTTTCAATTTAGCCTACCACTAAAATTCTTGCTTAGCAACAGATGTTTAACATTGAAATGATGAGTTAACTAGTTCTTTCTCTTTCTAACCCTCTAGTTAGCTATGCATAACTGATTATTTATATGTATGTATGCATGTACGTATGTACGTACACACACAATTGTTCTTCACATTGTAAGTCCTACATTCATGTTCCAATATTTTTTAAGGATCCAGCAGTATCTCAGAGGACTTTACATAAATACTAAATAAAATAAAACGCTTAGGCTCTTCCAGTTATTATAAATCCTAATGACACATTGTATCGGGATAACGTCTGATGTTTACGTTCTATCTTGACCTAGTACTTAATCATCACTACAGCACCAACAATGTGAGAGTAAAACTAAATCATATTAATCACAGAGTGTTATGAATGGAGGATTACTAAGAGTTTTATAAAACAACATTTTACAACACAAAACACTCTTTGGTGAACAAAAGGCATGCACAATCATAAAATGAGCAGAAAAGGCAGTGACCATGACAAAGGACTACACTACATGCATCTTTGAGTCAATTTAGTTCCTGATTCAGGACCTGTCCCACTAGAGTATTTGTTAAATGATCGGGTCCCTCACTGTTGGCAATGTAACTCAATCGCTCAGAACTACATCACATAACCTTTCGAAGGTGGCCTTTCATCAGCTGCAAACCAAGACATGTACCGTTAAGTGGAAAACACAGAAGTTAGAGGGTTTTATCAATGTGATTAAAAACCAGGTAAACCCGCAAAGGATTCAATTTCTGATAACGTTATAGTCTAGCTGTCTCAAAAGGTACCTGCTAGGACAGATATTTATGCGTGCCAGCACAACAAGTGGACTTCTTACTTGTGATCACATTTGAGGAAACTTGCATCAGCTATATGAAACAGCACAGCATGGGATAGTCCCACTGAGGTACACATGCATTTTTTTAAACATATTATGCAACAGAATTTTGAAACCCACCTTGAATGTGTGATAACACCTCATCAGCAGTCTTATAAAACAGCACATGAAACATCAAGGTGCTGCAAAGAACAGGCTGTAACAGTATGAACTTATTGAAATTACTGGTATGTTGTCTTCCTCAGACTATGGCACATCTTATATCAAAAGCTAAAGTATATTTTTGCTCTACAACACCAGCACGTCGGGAGATAATCAAACAGAAATAAAGTCAAAAAGATCAAGCAAAAACAACATTCTAAAGCCTAACTGATCAAATTGGCAACCATCTTCCCCTAACCTCCACCAAAAACAATCTCAAACAAAATATCTTCAATTTAATTTTTTTTTAGAATCTGTCAATTTTCATGATTTCACCTCCTGTTCAATCTGACTAAATACTGAGCCTGATTTTTGTTGATCAGCATAGCAGCCCATCTGAATGCCCTTCACTCCAAGCCACACCTCCTCCAAAACCATTACAATACGTTTATCTATAAAGAGGGACAGCCACTCACACTTCAGAACCCCTCAGTATAATCCCAGGCACTTCCTGCCAGACAATAGAAACCTGGTTTGAAAGTGGGAAACCCTGTCTTATTTCTTTGCGATGTGGTAATGTGTCACATGGTGAAAAGGTGTCAGATGTACAACACACACACAAACTCTCTCCATTCCCTTTTCTCTGTGTGACCTTAGTCAGTGAGGAAGGCATTTTATACTGCCGCCTGCTTAGCATTCCAAATTTGTGGTCTCTTTTTTGTCCTCTGTTATCACCATTCTCCCGTTGGATCTTGTGCTCTCTCCCATCTGTATGCTTGCCTTGTGTCTTTGATGTCACTTTGACCCCCTCCCCCCCTCGTCACAGTCTCTTGTCCTTCATGTCCCCGTTTCCCCCTCAAACTTACGTTCTCACAGCCGACAGAGGCAGAAGAGTGTAGGGATGAACACACCAAACGCCACCAGGATAGGGAACATGAGGCTGCTATTGTCGGCTGCATACGGGTTTGGCGTTCTGGGGCCTGACTGGACTTTGTACTTGGGAGCTGTCGAGGTACTCTTCTTACCACCCTCCTCGCCTGCCTCAGTCTCCTCTTCCTCCTCCTCCTCAAGTTCTTCACGTTTCTCCAGTCCAGGGTGAGGCTGGAGTTTTGGTACATCTGAGATGCAGAAAATATAGAGGGGGCTGAGATTATGGGTTTAAAGATAGTGTTAAGTGAAAATAGAAAGGTAATAAAATAATTTGTCATACAGAACTTGAGGACATTGAGGAGAGGTTGTGATGACTTTAGACTGGATTGTGCATACAATTAATTGATTCAGGAGCAAATAAAAAATGTTATTGAAAATGAATGGGATAAAAAAAAAAGAGCAAATATTCCATAATAATACAACATGCCATTACAATTCTTCAAAGAATTTCAGAATTATAAAGACAACATCTTAGAAAATGCTATTTTTGACTGGCACTGTTGAATATTCTCCTGTTAATAGACTGATGAGGCTCACCGTCTAATGTCCCTTTCATCACGTACAGAGCACAGACCTTGGGGTTGTCATAATAACCCTGAGAAAACACAGGGCAGGTTATCAGTTCCCAGCAGAGATAAAGCCACGTGTCAAATGAAAATGATGAAAAACACTATCCTACCATTATTTGTAAAAGGTATTAATGGCATAGAAAAGGCCTAAACAAACACACATTCAGAGTTGTGTGTAGGTAATAGTACATTTTGTGCTCGACTGTTTAATTTGAGGACACTTCTGAAAAAATCTATTTTTTTAATGAGGCAGGAGGACAGGAAAAAACATTGTGCACTGACACACTTCAACTCACCTTGACAAACTCCACAGTGAGCTTGCCGTTGAAGGTGGACACCTCCCCCTGGACACTCAGCTTACCGCGGCGTATGGAGAAGGGTACTATTTCGTCATGAGCTGTACTGTGACCGACCCGCTCAAAGATATCCAGGTCTTTCACCACCACGTGGTCATTAAGACGCACGTCAAATACCTGTAGAAAGGATCATTTCAGTCAGCCAGATTCGCAACATGAAAATAGCATGGGAAATCCTCAGTCCAAAGTGTACAAGTTTGTAAGAAGCATTTATAGATTACTAATAAATAATTACAATAAAACATCTGTTGGAATTTTTTGTTAATTTTGAGACTATCAACATCATCTAAGTTGAACAACAATCTTTGCTGCCAAATTAGAATAACATTACCATGACTTACAGTTTACAGGACAGAACTTTTGAGATCTAAACAGAAAACATATTATGATGATTTGATTGGATGGCTGAGTCATACCTTCTGCTGAGACTGGGCAAAGTAGACTTCTGCATACTTCATGACTAGTATATAGTCTCCTTCCTCACGAATCGGCACCTCATAGCCAAAAGTATCCTCATTGTAGCGTTCTGTCTGGTAGAGAACCTGGTCTTCAGGACTAGAACGCAATATGGGCAGACGGACTCCATAATCTGATGCTAGAGGGAAATACAAAGAGTAGAGATTGTTCACTACGTTGTCGATTTATAAGCAATTCAGTCACATTTGCACCCAACACTTCTCACATAAGCTTACACAATACAAACCCATTTGCTTACCCATGTACTGGAACAGTTTAGTGATGCCTGCATACATTTACTTTCTTGTACTGTATTTGCACACAAACGCTGCAAACAAGGCAAATAGTGCATGCATTTTTATGGCTGATAGTCATTAAAAAGAATGTGAGATGCAAACTTGCTGGCTAACCATGGTTTGGCATGTTCAAATATTAATGACTTATCTGTTCTGGCAAGTTAGCGGTGATAGCTTAGCGGCAGGTATCCTAGCAGTTAAGAGTAGCCTAGCGGTTTTTGAAACATGGGACAAACACTTTATATGTTGCATTTATATTTTTGTTCAGTATATTTCCTGACAGACCCATTTGGTCTTTAGTTTTAGTAGAGTGGATGTAAGAAACAATCTGAAATGTAGCTTCAGAGTGAAGTGTTTTTCATCAATGAATAGATGAACATGCCGTGGAACTAAGCAAAGTGGCTATCATACAACATCATCAAACAGGACGTTCCATCACTGTATCCTTTACTTTTAATTAACTACTCATGTTATTGGTTTCCAATTATTGCTTTTAAAGAAATACATTTCTGAATATCAGCCATCACAGTTGGGTTAATTATTCTTCCATGAGGTGCTTCATTTTCGAGGGAGGCACTAGAAAGTAATGCTGACTCTTCATTGGGTTAACTTGGTTAAATTGTGGAAGTCAAAACCATGCATGAGTTGATTAGCTTGAAATATCTTATTTACGGGAAATACACATCTGCAATCATACGATTACCCTCTGCCAGAAGAAAATATTTCACTTGTTTTAGCCAAATAACTAAACTTGTGGCTAATTTCACACAGATCTAACGTGTAGCTGGCTAGTTAGCTTTTAATTCAATTTAGCAGTCACATTTGCAATAGGGAACTGTATCAGTATCATACAAAGTTAGAGGTTAGATAGGAAGCTAATAAGGAAATGACGATCCAGCCATGCCTAGACAGACTCACCTTTCCCAAGCTTTCCTTCCAATGGATCCTTTTTAAAATGAATGCCATGCATGTCTGTGTGAGCTTCCCCGCCAGCGTTCACTGCCCAAATAACTCGTTCAGCAAGGTTTGGGCCCCCACCATCCGCCCAACAGTGTTCAGCCAGCAGCGACAACACCGCCACGACCAGCCCAGCGACCAGTGGGACTTTTACCCACCGCATTGCCATACACAGCTTGGTACAAGCACACACACACCAGTTGGCCCCGGGAAGCTGTGTGAGAGAAGGCATCGATAGTTGGTAGATAGCTAGCATAAATGACAGCACAAAACCCTCCCACCCCCTCCACAGATAGTAAAATATATTCAGCTAGCTAGCATGTTCGCTATCAGGCTAAGATTAGCTATGATTGTGAATATGTTGTAGCTGGCAAACGTTCGCTAACTATAATGTACGGTCAACACAGCTTACTCTAAATAAAATGTAAAATACTCTTAAATCGAATTGCCTCGTTGGGCTTTACTACATTTAGATAGCTACAGTACCTGTCTAGCCTGTTAGCTATCTCAGCTTGATTGCTGACCGCCTCTAGCTCTCAGCAGCTGTAGTTTGCTGAATACGAGGTTCTTACGTTGAAAAATCCTTGGTGCAACTTGCTTCTATGCCTGTTTCCTGCTAAATGTAAAACCGAATAGTCCACAATCTACACTGCGGCTCTCATTGACAGTAATGGCCGTTTAGTCTTCTCTGCCAAATTGGTATGACTGACGTTGATTTCCATAGAGGCACACACATTGCATGAGGGTGTGAACGAACTGCTGGGTTCACTGTACAGGAAGTGGATGACTGAAGAGACACCCAATCACATGGCATTATTGAAGTATTTCTACATATGTATTAAAAGTTTAGCATATTCATAGAAAATGCTTTGGATTCACGAATCACATACAGTTCCCTACAACCGCTGTATATTAACTTTCACTTTATTTACCAATGAGAGGGCCAATGTTGATGCAAAAGAGACCGAGCTGAGGTTTGGTTGAGGTGCAACGTTGTTCAGTTGGCAAAATGCGGAAGGTACACACAATGACACCTAATGGGAGTTATTCGTGATTTTATTAATTGTGTGTTCGAAAAGAACATTTATAATACATACATATAATATATAGATCAGAATTACATTTAAAAAAAAACGTTTGCAGTTCAAATCTGCATATGTATTTTGAGCAAATTTGAATGCCGAAAGCGCTCCTGTAAATCGCTCTGGACAAGAGCGTCTGCTACATGGTAAAAATGTACATTTAAATTAAAGTTATATTAATTTCCAAAGATTCCCCTAAACACAAAATCGGTAGAAGGAAATGGCCGTGTTCCAGGTCGTATTTATTGTAGGGGTGCTGCGTAAATGATCAGATCTCACATTGCTATGCGAAGCGTTTAACTTCTCGATAACACCATTAATAAGACACGAAGGTTGCTGTATAAAGCAATGTGGCTCCCGATAAATGTAAAACACTTTCTCAGGCATTTTGGGATCTGATTATTGGCGCAGCGCTACTACAATAAAAAATAGCCTGGAACGCAACCAATGTTTGAAATATTGTCCAATCAGAAGAGTCCAACGCAGCGTGCTTGCACTGCACTCTGGGTTTGTCAAAAAAGGCCCATGCTATCCGGGATCCTTGGGACGTTTACATTTCAATTGGTTAGGAATGGGATTTATGGAGTGTTCTCCAATCCTGGTCATATAGAGCTACAGTCCTGTACATTTTCACTCCAACCCTAATCTAGCACACCTGATTCTAATAATTAGCTGGTTGATAAACTGAATCAGGTTACTTACATCTACAGGACAGTTCTCCAGGAGCAGGGTTGGAGAGACCTGGGTTATGGTCAGTGGTGATTTTAGCATGTTGGCACATGGGCTACTAACAGCTTACTACACAACATGCACGTAGTATTACTTTCTTAGCTACAGTATACATATCTCCCTGGCATATTACACCATTTATGCAGCAGCATACAAGACCTGTTTGGACTCACCTTGTTGTGCTGTGCTCACTTGAACAGGAAGGTGACGCGGCGGGTCTTCGTGGGCAAATTTTGTCATCAAAGTCTGGCATTCTCTGGATTTATGGTGCTTTCAAGACAACTGGGAACTCTGGGGGAGGGGTTGAATCATGATGACGTCAGTGATCTTCAGGTCGTAGCTCTAGAAAGAGGCCAGAGTTCCCGATTTACATCAATGAAAGTTCAAAAAGTATTTTCCCAGTCGTAGCTCGTTTTTCCCGAGTTCCCAGTTGTCTTGAACTCACTAAAGTCAGATTTCACCATTCCGAGTTAACAGCTGTTTTATGTGCGGCACAAATCATGCTTCATTGACAGCATGGCCAATGTTGAATGTTTATCATTTTAAACTAGGAAAAGAGACCATTAATCTTAGACTTGGGACCCCACAGCCACTCCACTGAATAGCAGGTTAATGATTGCTTTGCAATGCTTGCAGTTAACCACTGATTCCTTCCAAACCACTCATTGTTGAATTTGTGTAATGTTTATTTCCAATGGCCGTTGAGCACCGATACGTATAATTTCTCTTCATTATTTCTCTTCATATGACAAGGATTAAAAAGCATTTGCCAGTAGATTCTTGATTCATGATGATGACTGCAAGATTTTGAAAGTATGATGTTGAATGATCAGTCCTATCAAAGCTACTGTAGATAACGTTATTTGACGTCATTTTATCTGTTGCCAATGATATTGAGCCTTCTTGGATGGGCACTTTTAATGGCAGCACCCAAGGGGCTTGAATTTTCAAGTTCTACCCTTAGACTTGGTGGTGACGTAGTGTCCCCATGAGTGACAGAACACTGAGCCAATCACGACGCAATGCTCTGTATTTCCTGCTGGCTTGCCCCACCACCACAGAAAGCATTGAGCTAGGCTGAAACACCTGCATTTTGGAGGTGCCTTACTCAAGAAAACAAAAAAGTGACCATGTTTGTTTGCGGCTTTTTTAACTCAATGAGATATATATTTTTTAATTGTTTGCAAACTGATGTGACATGTATTAATGCCAAAATAACATGCAAAACATGCAAGCCTTTTTGTATTACATTTTATTTTGCTAAAAATGTGGGGCTGAAAACAGGTGGGGCTCTTCCCTGAATGATGGGTCGCCACTGGTTAGGGTTAGGGTTTAGAGTAGGGATCTGGATAGCACTGAAAGTTGGGCTCCTGACACAGTGGCGCAGCGGTCTAAGGAACTGCATTTCAGTGCTAGAGGCGTCACTACAGACCCTGGTTCAATTCCAGGCTGTATAACAACTGGCTGTGATTGGGAGTCCCATAGGGCGGCGCACAATTGGCCCAGTGTTGTCTGGGTTTGGCCGGGGGTAGGCGTTCATTGTAAATAAGAATTTGTTCTTAACTGACTTGCCTAGTTAAATAAAATCTAAATAAAAAGATGAACAAATAACGTTGCCATAGAAACGCTTGACGCTTATATTTCATAAGGGCTCTGGTGTCATGTAAAAATGTTCCCAGGGTGAAATAGTTCCCAATCGTTCTGATTGTGTTGCGATAAGAATGGTCTGGCACAGAAGAAAGGGGAAAAGGGTGTTAGTTAAAGGCCCACCCCCCGAGGAAGTTGCCAAACCTACTGTATTTCGAGTAATTCCTGTCTTAGAGGGAAAATTCTCATTTAGGTTCCACCTCGAAGACTGAGGAAGGCTTCTAATACATATTCAGGAATTGGGGGTTGGAACGTTGTGGTGATTTCCATGTGTAGCAGATAAATAACAACAAATAGGGCACTGACTGACTGACAGCTGTCAGTGTAACTAGCTAGCATGTGAGCAACATTTCAGTTAAGTCAGGTGAAAATATTGATTTCAGAAAAAGACTACCAGCCTACCTGTCAAGAGATGAGTCTCAGGTAAACCGTGCCTATACGAGCTGTTGACAAATAAAATAAAATGTTATTTGTCACATACACATGGTTAGCATATGTTAATGCGAGTGTAGCGAAATGCTTGTGCTTCTAGTTCCGACCATTCAGTAATATCTAACAAGTAATCTAACAATTTCACAACAACTACCTTATACACACAGGTGTAAAGGAATGAATAAGAATATGTACATATAAATATATGGATGAGCGATGGCCAAACGACAAGATGCAGTAGATGGTATAGAGTACAGTATATACATATGAGATGAGTAATGTAGGGGTATTTAAACATTATATAAAGTGGCATTGTTTAAAATGGCTAGTGATACATTTATTACATCCAATTTATAAATTATTAAAGTGGCTAGAGAATTGAGGGTTGAAGATTGTCTGACTCTTGCCATTTGATAATTCCAGTGCTGCAACCTGGACTCAGGGGTAGACGTAACATAGTAAATATAAATCCGTATGATATGTATTAATTGCAATTTGTTGTGGCTAATGTTAGCTAGGTGGCTAACGTTAGCTGGGTTAGGGGTTATGTTAAAGGGTTAAGTTTAGGATTAGGTAACATACTAAGTAGTTGCAAAGTAGTTCAAAAGTAGTAAGTAGTTGCTAATGAGCTAAAATGCTAAAGTTGTCCGTGAAGAGATTCTAACACGCAACCTTTGGGTTGCGTTATACGCCCACCAATCCACTCACTCTACTTTCGTTTGTGCCTTAAAGTGGAACAGATAGCATTTTAACAACATTACATTTATACACCCCCTGGAAGTATATGACACCTTTTTTTAAAGCGAGCGATTAGATATGGTCATTTTCACATTTGCCTACTTTCAGAGAATGTTTGGGGATTACGTAGAGTAACGCATTTATGAAAAGGCAAGAGCAAAAGCGTGACTTTAGAACATTAGAATGCCAAAATCCACAAAATCCAGCTGAATGGATTTCTGCAAATATGTAAATACCACAGGAGTCCTCTTACATTTGGGAACTTTACAGTTCTATTGATCAAAGAACCATGAACAGGTAGGCTCTCTCCCTTAGTTGCCTGTGCACATCAACAACAAAATCCACAACTAATGATAGCCAGAGCAAGATGAGCTAAAATCTAACGAGGGAACAGTAGATAAACGATTTGAGAGCGTTTATCAGTGCAGTCAAAATTGCACTGATTAACAATGAGGAATAGTAACCTGCGAACAACTTCTGCCCACATTTTGACAAATACAAATAATTGACAACTAAGAGTCGTTCAAGTTCAGCATAGCTAGCTAGCAAAGTGATGAACATTTCTTGCTAGCTAACCAAATGATACCTGCATCTCTAGCTGTAGCCATCGAAAAACAATATCGGGGGAAAAGTTGGGCACTCACCCACTTGTCCAATGATACCCTCCCAGCAGATCGCTAGCTAACGTTATGTTATGCTCCATGTTTTAGCTTGCTAAATAAATAGCTACATAAATAGATAAGCTAGCCTATTAGCCACGTTATTACTGATTTGTGGTCATTGCCCATAGCTAGTTTGATTGTATTGACATTCCCAGCCTCAGTTACATTTGTCCGTTTTTTGTCCAAAACATTGAGTCATTCAAACTGAAACAGTGCATCCCGAATACCTGGAGGCAGCAAACAATGTACCAGGGCCCAGTTTTCCAAAAGCATCTTAAGGCTACGTTCATCGTTAGAACCTTCGTAGGAACATTGTTAAATATCTGAGTGGTTTCCCAAAACCATCATTACTAAAGTTGCTCTTGAAAATACAAGTTATTTAACGACTGCCTCAGACCAGCAAAGTAGCCTACTTTGTTGCATGTTTTTTTTTGCCCTTACGTATCACTTTATACACAGAAGATCTCTGCTGAACTTCAGAACGAGTGTGACAGTGACTACAAATACAAAGTTGACCATTTCTTTGCATAACAAGAGAAGGATATAAAGACACTTCAAATGAAAACCGAGATGACTGTATTAACAGATAAATACAGTATAAGTTACATAGACCTATATATTTGAATGATATTGAAATCAATTTAATGTTAATTCAATTGAGTTTTATTTAGCTATTTGTACGCTACTGTCTGTAATTTTTGCTTCAATTTATTTCATGTGTAACATGTTCGCAATGATGTGCCAAATCTTGATTTAGACATTGTTATAGGTTGAGCATTAGAATAAGCTGCCTTAATATTTGTAGCCATAGGTGATAATATCTCTCTAGGAGCTGATCCGTTGACAGTATTGTGGAATAATTCAAATGTTAAGCTAAGATTGGAAAGGGGAGAATGCTGATCCAAGAGCAGTGCTTCCTGCTCTGCATTCTTTCGATCCTATCAGTATTGACACATGCCTCAACGACACACTTAGCGAACATTCTCTCTGAGTGGTGTTTTGGGAAACGCATGTTACGTCTACAGCCGTTGTAGGAAAGATGCATAGTTTTAACACTCATAAGCCTAAATTCCATCACTATCAGGAAACTGGGCCCTGGCCAGCTGTGTTTTACAACCTGATGGCAATATTTGTTGGACTACCAAGAAAAGTATTGGTGAATTAGCTATATTAATCATGCATTGACCTGCACCCATCTATTCTGCTAACTCTACGTCATGGAATTTTGAGTCAAATGCAACATATTTAAAAAAAACTTCTTATAAAGCCAGAGTGGAGCAGTGGTCTAAGGCACTGCATCGCAGAGCTAGCTGTGCCACTAGAGATCCTGGTTTGAGTCCAGGCTCTGTCGCAGCCTGCCACGCCCGGGAGACCATTGGGGCGGTGCACATTTGGCCCAGTGTCGTCCGGGTTTGGGGAGGGTTTGGCCGGCAGGGATGTTCTTGTCCCATCGTGCTCTAGCGACTCCTGTGGTGGGTCAGGCGCAATGCACGCTGACACGGTCGCCAGGTGTACGGTGTTTCCTCCAATACATTGGTGTGGCTGGCTTCCGGGTTAAGCGGGCATTGTGTCAAGAAGCAGTGCGACTTGGCTGGGTTGTGTTTCAGAGGACGCACGGCTCTCGACCTTCGCCTCTCCGTATGGGAGTTGCAGCAATGAGACAAGACTGTAATTAGGGATCGGCGTCCCGTCAACGGGACAGTTGTAAATCATGCAGCGCCTTGTGTCAACATCGCAGATTTTAGAGAAACAACAAATGTCGGTACATATAAGTGTCTTATATCGGCTGAAAACTTAGATTCTTGGTAATATAACTGCACTGTCCAGTTTACAGTAGCTATTTCTGCGAAAAAATGCCATGCTATTGTTTGAGGAGAGCTCCTAACAACAAACACTTTTTTCACCACGATAGGTTTGATAAATTCACCTCTGAGGTGAAATATGTACTTACATTCTGACATCTTGCTCTGATTTATCATCCGAAGGGTCCCAGAGATAACATGACGTGTCGTTTTGTTGGATAAAATCCTTTTTCATATCCTAAAAAGGTCCATATAGCATGCACGATCGATTTTGTATTTCCACTCGTTCAATTTGCAAAGAAAGGAATCTGTGAAAATCTCACCCTAAACGTTGTTTCAACGAGTCAAATCACATTCGTATGTATTCCTCAGAGATTCTAGAAGGTAACAAGACTTCACTATATCATTAGGGGTGTAGTTGATCATATTTTGTCAGAGAGCGATGCCTTAATTTGCATGCCAATGACGCGGTGGTCTTCACTTGAATGACTCAAACTTTGTCAAATAAGCACCAATCGGGGTCAAACAAAGCTAGCTAGCTTTACGGGAGTATCCGGAAACGCTGTGTCTGTCGCAAAATGTAGGTGCTAACCTTTTGCAACAGCATGCCTTTTCCTTTTGAACAAAAATTATAAGAATATTCAGAGTTATGAAGTTATGAAAACTGGTTGTTTTTCAAATGTTGAACTTATAATATGGCTACTAATACTGGAAAAGCTAAATAAAAGTCTAAGTATACAGATTTGACGATATTCTTGCAGAAAAATGTAATATGAATGCAACTGTCTCCTTCACGATTTGCCCATATGTACCTGGGTGACTTCACACTAAATGTAATGGAGAACGCTCATACTTCAAGTTATCCATCTGAAACTTTGCACATACACTGCAGCCATCTTGTGGACACCATCGGAATCACAACCAGAGTGATGGCTAGAACTGGGACCTTCCTCTTGCATTTCAAAGATGGTGGTAGAAAGAAACGGTTGTTTCTTTATTTTTATTTTCTTCTACCAGATCTATTGTGTTATATTCTCCTACATTCAATTCACATTTCCACAAAGTGTTTCCTTTCAAATAGTACCAAGAATATGCATATCCTTGCTTCAGGGCCAGAGCTACAGGCAGTTAGATTTGGTATGTCATTTTAGGTGAAAATTGGAAAAAAAAGGGGGCTATCCCTAAGAAGTGTAACTACCAATTGGATACCACGAAATTGGTGAGAAAAAGGGGTAAAAGTAAAAAAATATATAATAATAACTCTTATAAAGTTGCTTTTGTAGCATAAACTGGGAATTGTATATATTTTTTTTTTATATTATGATTGTCCGTTTGTTTCATATCTGCAAAGTAGTTAAAATGCAATCAGTTCTACTTTAACTAACCACCTGTCTTACGTAACCATACCAAACATAACATATACTAATTTAAGTGTCTCGGATTTACATTTACTCTATTAGGTTTAGTCTATGACCAGGCTGTGTGAAACCATGTCTGATTCCAGATATCATTCCTATTTGGACATGCACACGGACATGATCAAATAGCTACAGTGGGGAAAAAAAGTATTTAGTCAGCCACCAATTGTGCAAGTTCTCTCACTTAAAAAGATGAGAGAGGCCTGTAATTTTCATCATAGGTACACTTCAACTATGACAGACAAAATGAGGAAAAAATCCAGAAAATCACATTGTAGGATTTTTATGAATTTATTTGCAAATTATGGTGGAAAGTAAGTATTTGGTCAATAACAAAAGTTTATCTCAATACTTTGTTATATACCCTTTGTTGGCAATGACAGAGGTCAAACGTTTTCTGTAAGTCTTCACAAGGTTTTCACACACTGTTGCTGGTATTTTGGCCCATTCCTCCATGCAGATCTCCTCTAGAGCAGTGATGTTGTGGGGCTGTCGCTGGGCAACACAGACTTTCAAAGATTTTCTATGGGGTTGAGATCTGGAGACTGGCTAGGCCACTCCAGGACCTTGAAATGCTTCTACGAAGCCACTCCTTCGATTGCCTGGGCGGTGTGTTTGGGATCATTGTCATGCTGAAAGACCCAGCCACGTTTCATCTTCAATGCCCTTGCTGATGGAAGGAGGTTTTCACTCAAAATCTCACGATACATGGCCCCATTCATTCTTTCCTTTACACGGATCAGTCGTCCTGGTCCCTTTGCAGAAAAACAGCCCCAAAGCATGATGTTTCCACCCCCATGCTTCACAGTAGGTATGGTGTTCTTTGGATGCAACTCAGCATTCTTTGTCCTCCAAACACGACGAGTTGAGTTTTTACCAAAAGTTCTATTTTGGTTTCATCTGACATTCTCCCAATCCTCATTTTGATCATCCAAATGCTCTCTAGCAAACTTTAGACGGGCCTGAACATGTACTGGCTTAAGCAGGGGGACACGTGCTTCTTTTACTTTTGGTTTTGTACACCAGCATCAAACAGCTGAAATTTGGGATAATGAAAATATATTTCACAGCGGTTTGGATGGTACAATGATTCTCTCTTGTTTTGTCATTCTTTTTTTTAAAGAAGCTAATGATCCTCTATGGCCAAATTATGCTTTCTGTAGTAGTAGCCTATTTTGAATCATTGTATTTATTTATGTATAGACAGGACTGAGCTAATTAGGCAATATAATTTTGGCAATTTAATTACATTTACTTTAGGGAAAGCTTAGCTAGCTAGATTGCTGAAATTATAACAGAATATACAGTGGGGAAAAAAAGTATTTAGTCAGCCACCAATTGTGCAAGTTCTCTCACTTAAAAAGATGAGAGAGGCCTGTAATTTTCATCATAGGTACACTTCAACTATGACAGACAAAATGAGGAAAGAAAATCCAGAAAATCACATTGTAGGATTTTTAATGAATTTATTTGCAAATTATGGTGGAAAATAAGTATTTGGTCACATACAAACAAGCAAGATTTATGGCTCTCACAGACCTGTAACTTCTTCTTTAAGAGGCTCCTCTGTCCTCCACTCATTACCTGTATTAATGGCACCTGTTTGAACTTGTTATCAGTATAAAAGACACCTGTCCACAACCTCAAACAGTCACACTCCAAACTCCACTATGGCCAAGACCAAAGAGCTGTCAAAGGACACCAGAAACAAAATTGTAGACCTGCACCAGGTTGGGAAGACTGAATCTGCAATAGGTAAGCAGCTTGGTTTGAAGAAATCAACTGTGGGAGCAATTATTAGGAAATGGAAGACATACAAGACCACTGATAATCTTCCTCGATCTGGGGCTCCACGCAAGATCTCACCCGTGGGGTCAAAATGATCACAAGAACGGTGAGCAAAAATCCCAGAACCACACGGGGACCTAGTGAATGACCTGCAGAGAGCTGGGACCAAAGTAACAAAGCCTACCATCAGTAACACACTCGCCGCCAGCGACTCAAATCCTGCAGTGCCAGACGTGTCCCCTGCTTAAGCCAGTACATGTTCAGGCCCGTCTAAAGTTTGCTAGAGAGCATTTGGATGATCCAGATGAGGATTGGGAGAATGTCAGATGAAACCAAAATAGAACTTTTGGTAAAAACTCAACTCGTCGTGTTTGGAGGACAAAGAATGCTGAGTTGCATCCAAAGAACACCATACCTACTGTGAAGCATGGGGGTGGAAACATCATGCTTTGGGGCTGTTTTTCTGCAAAGGGACCAGGACGACTGATCCGTGTAAAGGAAAGAATGAATGGGGCCATGTATCGTGAGATTTTGAGTGAAAACCTCCTTCCATCAGCAAGGGCATTGAAGATGAAACGTGGCTGGGTCTTTCAGCATGACAATGATCCCAAACACACCGCCTCGGCAACGAAGGAGTGGCTTCAGAAGAAGCATTTCAAGGTCCTGGAGTGGCCTAGCCAGTCTCCAGATCTCAACCCCATAGAAAATCTTTGAAAGTCTGTGTTGCCCAGCGACAGCCCCACAACATCACTGCTCTAGAGGAGATCTGCATGGAGGAATGGGCCAAAATACCAGCAGCAGTGTGTGAAAACCTTGTGAAGACTTACAGAAAACGTTTGACCTCTGTCATTGCCAACAAAGGGTATATAACAAAGTATTGAGATAAACTTTTGTTATTGACCAAATACTTATTTTCCACCATAATTTGCAAATAAATTCATTAAAAATCCTACAATGTGATTTTCTGGATTTTTTTTCCTCATTTTGTCTGTCATAGTTGAAGTGTACCTATGATGAAAATTACAGGCCTCTCTCATCTTTTTAAGTGAGAGAACTTGCACAATTGGTGGCTGACTAAATACTTTTTTCCCCCACTGTATATATATATATATATATATATATGAAACACCCTTCCAACTAACCATACACTCATTAAAAACCCACTACCCCATTCAACTACTTAAACGGCCTGGGAGGAAGGGACACCACCACTCAACACACCCTGGAACTCTTCTGAAGTCAAATCTCGTATGCCCAAATACTTCTCTGTAGCTGCCACCACAACATCTATTTTCTATAAATGATGTTCCATTTCTGCAGTACAGTTGATAACTTTGAAAGCTAAGAAGACAACCTTACTGAAGAATATTTCACTTGTTGGCCTATCCCTCAATGCTTCTGCACTACTCTGACTCTAGCCACTTCAACCTGCCTCTCTCTTACCGGACACTTCCGATCCCCATTACCATGGGCACCCCTACAGTTGACACAGAACTTTATCCACTGAAACTACACAATCCTCTATCCCATGCCCTCCGGGACACTTCCCTCCTACAAACTGCTGCAAGAAACAACGCAGTAGATTCGGCACAAAAGCTCTAACAGGATAACTGATATATCCTAACATGACTTTGTCGGGTAAAGACCGAAAATTCCAAATGACTGACAGTGACTCTTCTGTTTCACCACGCTCACCACTGGGTCTGTGTTGCACCAAACAGCGGGAATCACAAACACCAGAAATCTTCAACTTCACTTGCTCCACATCCACACTTAACGCTACCCCAGAAATTACTCATTTCAATGGTGCCCTGTTCCTAAGAGCAAAGCAAGAAACAGATCTTGACCCATGGGTATGTTGTTGTGGGCTGTCATAACAAATGCTTAATGGGATCCTGGTCAAATAATTTTTTGGGGGGGGTTATTAAACAACTAATTGACCAACATCTGTTAAATTTCTTGAATTGCATTGTGGATGAGGGACCTGCAGTGTGACCAGCAGAAGAGGCAGCAATGTGAACAGCAGAAGAGGCAGCAGAGGGGGGCGTAAGTCGAAGGGATTTGTGTGGTATTCTTTCCTTTTGCTCTTTGAATATGACCAGGCAGTCAGTGTATCATTGGGTTCAACTTCTGCATTCTGGCGATAGTATATAGCCCCAACTGGGCACGGTCCAACTTGCCACCCTTCCTCTGTTGGCTCCCGATGTTCTTTCTAAGGACTTGGTTTCCAACGGCAAAGGTTACTTGATTGCCCTGTGCCAACTTCCTTTTCCTCACCATCTCTTGCTCCTTCTCCACATTCTGTAAATGTCTTCCTGCCTTTTCAGACCCTATGCCAGGATCTCATTTTCAAGGACATCCTCAATGCTTGCATCTGCCTATACCTAAATTAATGTGAATATATTAACTGTGTAGGTCTACATCAAGGATACATGATGATCATAGAATACCACGGTATGAGTCATAAAACTCATAAAACCTAGCGGTCAAACACGGAAATGGTTCCAATCGTTATCCCACCATTCATTTTTCCTATAGGAGATTTTAGAAACATGTCAAATAAGGGCTGTGTTTTGTGTAGGCTTACCCCGGCGTGACGTTTTGGTAACCGTGTAAATCTCTTTAGGACAAGGTGACTTTTAACAATATATTTGCCTGTATTTACCCCCAACTATCTAATGTTAGCTAAATGTAGTAATTCATACATTTTCTACATGTCTTTAAATGGACAATTCTGTCAACTGTCTTGTGCAAGTTTTAAATTGACACAATACTTGTTAGCAAAGGTGTCATCTGGACATGACATGCAGGAGCTTGCAGGGATTTATAGTTTTGCATGATGTCTACTTATGTGCTAATCAGCATTTTCGAATCTGAGAGTGAATGGATCCAAATATATTGATAAGTCACCTTGTCCGAGAGAGATTTACATAGTCATCAAAACATCACGCCAGGGTAAGCCTACACGAAACACAACCCTTATTTTAAGTGTTTCTAAAATCCCCTATGGGAAAAATGAATAGTGGAAAAACAATTGGAACCATTTCCCTGTTTGATCGCTAGGTTTTATGGGTATTATGACACCGCCATTATTTAATGGAATGAATTCCAGACTTATTTCATAATGTACTGGCATCTCAGAAGGATATCAAGCCTCTTTGCCAAAAATAAAAAGTATAGGGAGAACTTTGTCACCATTTGTTTCTTTGTTCTTATTTCCAAAATGGTACCATTCAGGAATTTGTTCCATTGTTCTACTTTCAGGTTCATCACTTTGCTAAGGGTCCTTAAAGATATAAAGATTTTTCAGGATTATGTAATTCCAATGTTATTACAACTTCTAAATTACATTCCCCATACCTTTGAATCGTGGCATTCATCCTTTCCACCAAGCCATTTGTTTGAGGGTGGCACGTGGAACAAAGGGAACCTTCTATTTCCAGCCTCTCACAGACCTCTCTGTTGATCTTTCAAAGTGGGAAAATAATGAATTACATTTACACAGTCTAATGTCAATGTTAAAGCATGTGGAAAACATGTGAATGAGAAAATAGAATACCTGGAATTTACAGGTCAATTTAAGCAAAATGCTGAGCATTAGACTGAAAAGTATTAGTAATGTTTGGACTAAAACTCACCTTGTTCACAAATTCTTTCCCTTGATCAGTTAATTATTTTGGGGGTGCCAAACTTGTGTAAAGTAGTCCATCATTACACACAGTGGCGGATTTAGGCATCTTGCCTGGGGCTGCATGGGGCGCCCGTACAAAAAATAAAAAAAACATGAATAAAAATAAACATTTTGAATGGTGACATTTGCGCGATCGGTTTTCTATCGCTCATTTGCACATCATGTCAATGATATCTCGTCACTGTGTGGGACTGTGGGTCAATTAACCTTGTCGGAGTGGGCGCCCTGATTCTAGTTTGTGAGCTAGGCAGGCTACTGCCTGGGAAGGTTTCCCACTCAGAGGTTCGAGATGGGGAGGGGGAGGGGCGGGGGTAGGTTGACCTCAGGTCTCCCCACTGGAAGCCTGAGGGAGGGGGAATCTATCAAATAGCTCACCTCTAACTTTGTACAGTAGTAATGCAACTAGTTATGCAATTTAGTTTGTGTTTCTTGTTTGAAGTGCAATAGTGAACCTGATTAATAATCTTTATAAGTGTTATTCCATTTGTGTATTTGTGTGATATAGGATTTGTGCAATTTAGTTTTATTTGTGTGTTTTTTGTTAGCAATAGGGTAATAGTGTAATAATTAGATTCTCTTTTTTATTTGTATTTATATACTACAATTTATTTCTATTTATCTTTGTTACTTTTTTTTATATTTATGAGTCTTATTTTTGTATATATATTTATATAGTTTTAAGTGTTATGATTATTAATTTGTGTTGTTCCAAATGTCTGAATAAAAACAACAGTTAGTGCAGAATGGTAAAAAAAATTGTGTTTGGGGGGACAACCTTACCGCCACTGATTACACATATGTACTGGTACCCTCAGAAGTTATTTTGGCCCTGGTTAGGTCCATCCCAACCAATTCCCAGGGTTCCGTTACTTAACAAAGTAGAAAATAAAAAAACACCTCTGCATATTCATTGTTCACAGGCATGAAAATGTGTGGGTAGGGGGAGAGGAAATTAACACTATTGGGGTGTAATCTGATGTCTGTTTCAAAACAGATGTTTTCCCCTGGCAGACTGGACATTGAGCTACCTGCAAGAAAACAATGGGTAAAGGTTTATTATCACCACAACCATTTGGGGTGAAACTGTCCATCAAATCATTAATTAGATACTGTATCTGAAGACAATATGCTAACTGAAGATGTCTAAATGTTTAATGATGGAAGTAGTTGAGTGTGGCATTGTGGAGTTAGTGAGTAACAGAGACAGAGAGAGAGAGAAACTGCAGAATATTGTGATGACTTCAATTTGACTATTTTAACCTTATGACCTTACTACAACAAAGCAAGTGCTGGAGACAATGTGTGAGAACATATGATTTGAATATCTTCAGACATACTCACTGAGAAATATATGCAGCCAGTAATATCCAGCAACAATGGCATGCTGCATTTTATGAACACCACGGTGCCCGTTCCACTGCTGCTGCAGTGGAACTCCACAAAGATGTTGTCAGCCTCTCCAGGAGTCCTCACTACATTTGCCAGGTGCAGTCCTAATTTACTTATTATAAATCGGTAGTTCTCCCTCTATTCAAATTGCAATATTGTAAAGGTTTGAATTAGAAGAAAATATGTTAAATTGTCCAAAATATGATTTGAGCACTTCGAAGAAGGCCTGGGCCCATATCCACAAAGCATCTCAGAGTAGGAGTGCTGATCTAGGATCTGGGCCCGTAGTTATTAAGCGTCTCAGAGTATCTGGGCCCGTAGTTATTAAGCGTCCCAGAGTAGGAGTGCTGATCTAATATCTGGGCCCGTAGTTATTAAGCGTCCCAGAGTAGGATTGCTGATCTAATATCTGGGCCCGTAGTTATTAAGCGTCCCAGAGTAGGAGTGCTGATCTAATATCTGGGCCCGTAGTTATTAAGCGTCCCAGAGTAGGAAATCAGTCCTAACTGGCCGAAAATTCTCAGAGTGAAGCAAATTTGGTCCTACTTTTATGCACAGGAGAAGATCACGTTATCAACATTCCTATGACATAATGGTACTCATATCTCAGGGTGTATTTAAGAGAGATCGAGAGATGTCCTAGCCAGTTAGGAGTTGCCAGAAGATGGATATGACGGCAAGCACACACATTTAGGCAGAGGAGAGGGATGTTTTACAAACATTTGATAATGACAATTTAATCAAAAGGTACTGGTTAGATAGGGGTGGTATACTTTACTTTATGGGACTGACCTTGTCCGTGATGCTAATTCTCCATACAGAGATCAAAGTAATCACCACTTTACACTTTCTGGAAACAAGACAAATGCAACAGTATAACAGTGATGATTTGGGTCCATGACAGACTACTATCAGCAGAGCAATCCGTCAAACGGCACCTGAAATCATGCAAAGATTCATTGATTTTCCCACCACTCAACGAAAGATTATTCAAAAACAAGCTACTTTCATGCAAATCGCTGGTTTTCCGGGAGTTGTTGGCGTCATTGATTGTACCCACATCAAAATCATTGCTCCACAAATGGAGAGGACACATTCATTAATCGAAAGCGGTCCCACAGTATTAACACCTAAGTGGTTTTTGATGCAGACTAGATGTCACCTGCTTTGCGACAAGAGATACTCCCAGAGGTGTTGGCTGCTGACCCCTTTTCTATGACCTGCTGACCCTTTTTCTATGACTGGCATTAAGCTCAATTATAACAGGTGAGGCAATAGGCCAAACATTTGTTTTACTGGGCTACAGTATATAGTGGACATTATCTCAGCATAATTAAAATATTAATCTATATAAAATTACTCACAAAATCACAAGGAGTGTGGTAGAAAGGGGAATAGGCCGGTGGAAGAGGTGATCATCTGCTCCATGGAGAGGTGCGTCAGCCCAAGGATGGTCTGCCACATAATAATGTCTTGTGCAGTATTGCACGACATCTGCAAACTACGGCGGATCCCTCTACCTCCAGATGAAGGAAACCCAGAAACTGACGATGATGACAGTGATGACGATCACAGTGATGGGGACGATGGCGATGATGATGCGCCAGCACTTTATCCAACCTTTACTTTAGGTAGGTAGGCTCGCATAGCAATCTTCACACTTCGTTTTGGTGCTGTGTCAGCGCAGGAGAATGGTCTCGCAGAACCCAATATCTAGCTACAGATAAACATTAAGCTATTGGAATGGGAGAGCATAATACAGATATGCCATAGCTTGTTAACATGTAAGTATAGGCTAGATTACTGTGAACAAATAAACACACCATATTATTTCTTAAGATTTTTTATTGTAAAAGAGTAACATTATTTTATTAATACTTTTATTTTGAATTTAAACTTCTCCAATGCCCCAGGTAGTTGAACACACATTCAGCTATGGCACTGAGGGGTTAGGTGGAGGGCCACCTCCTGAATGCAGAGAATACCCATTAGACAACAAAATAATTGGGCTGCCTGTCTAAACGCAGCCATGGTGTAATCCTGATACCAATCTGGGACAAAGGCTTGAATTTATTATATACTATCTGGGACCAAGGATTCTGACACTGATCACACGTTTACGTTTCGTTTACGCCTAAAACCAAGTTGTTCGCGTGGACGGACTTCTGTTCCTCTGCCCATCCTGTGCTGAAATAGGCCTATATTCAGGGTGCGAATTACGGGGGAGCCAGGGGGGATCAGCTCCCCCGAATGAGACGTTAGCTCCCCTAAATGCAACAAAAGTCAAACTTTGGGGTGTCTCTAACTAATACTAATTTAACTATTCTCCCATTTGTTTAAAATGTAGTGGTAAATATGTTTTACAGTGGAAAATACGAAAATAAACGTTTCCAAATTAAACGAATACCCCCACCTCTGTCATGGTTTAACCCATTTATTTATATGTGGCAGCGCTGAATTTCGGCCTCAACTGAGCTCCTTTATGCATCGATTTTCTTTTGTACTTCCTCATTTGCGCTATTTGTTTGTCATGTGTCCTTGATAAAAATAGGCTTTATTCCAATGCATTAGATCTATTCGTTGATTTATCAATGTTTTCGTTTGTCAGTCAGCTGTTTAGAGCGCTCATTGCTTTGTTTTTCAGTTACGCGCGGGCAGGTACTGGTGTCATCTGTGCCATCCGTGGCCAGAAGTAGTAGACCATTTATTCAGCTTCATTATACTATCGATATTTGTTTTCTTTACTGGATCAGCTGATGATGGTCGACAATATCACTAGACAACTAATGTACAGCTATAAACCAATTCGCATCCAATCCATCCAACAAGTATACGTTAATGACAGTAGGCCTATAAGGTGACTCTTTCACGTAGAACTGTTTTCACGGCGAAACATAATAATATGTTTGCTTTGACATAGTTACACTTACAGTGCATTTTCCGAGATCTCCAATAACCATGATTCTTACATGGTTTAAGTTAAATGTAAACATTAAACTGTTAAATGCTTAATAATGACAAATAGCAATGTCATAAATTTAATTAATGTAAGGGGGAAAATGTAGTGTTTTATATCACATTATCTGTGAAGACTCCAAACATTAACTCATGAATTATGGGCAACTCATGAACTAGAACATGTTTTGATTCAACTCATGTATTATATTGAATGTAGGCTACTTGTTCTGTGTGTGTTCATGTGTGTAAAATTTCCTCGGCTGAGAGGGTAGGCGACCGGCAGTGGGGTAGGCCTAGTGGAGGGTAAAAGCAAGTAAACGCCGTTTATCCAACTTTTTTAGAAAATGTTATTGAAAGGGAGCATTTAAAAAAAAACTGGACCGGCAATGAGTTTAAACACCTGTATTTGTTTACCACTACATCACGGGCCTCTATTTTAAGTTCATTGTAATAATACACATTGTAGCCTAGTAAATTGACAGTGTGTTATGGTGACCATCCCGTTTTCCCCGGCACGGTATCAGCCCTATTTCAGGTGTCCCGACTTTTCAGGCTACAAAAAAGGTACATTTGTCAGCAAGGTTAATCAATTAATGTAGGCCTAATCAATGGCAATTGTTGATTGTCATTAGGCACACCTTTTGGTCTTTTGTGACAGATGTCTATTTCCATTAATCAAATGGCACCAGTATACATGCGGTTTGGATGCTGGAATTATGTTGTAGTGGATGAACATGCACAGGTAGCCTACTTTTTGAAGTGATGTTTGACAATCAGATGAAAATATCAACTGGTTGTGTTCATGTCACATTAAAAGGTAATTCATTTTTACCGTTTAAATGATGTCTTTATTATTAGGCCCATAAAAATATTTCACACTCTGCCTATGTTGCTTTATGTCATGATCAACTTGTGAATACATCCAGGCCAATTGCAGACCAATTGCAGATGAGGGTCATAAGTTGATGGTTCCTTGAAAATGCATGGCAAACTACAGACGAGGTAAAAACTATAATAACACACACTACAAGTTCGAACTGTGATTTATTGGTGACGCTTATTCTTAGGCACAACGACGCAAAATAGAGCCGCGTGCTGGTGAAGCGCTTGACCTACACAGTCCACACAGTACAGCAGAGATGAACATCTCCCAACCACTCTGAAACAAGTTGCTGCTGAGTCCCCAACTCCATCACCTTTTATTGTAGTGCAGCGTCGCCTGTTGGTGAAAGTTGACACTTGTCTGTGCATAATAATGTACTTTTAGTTACAAGACTGTGGTCTAAAAAATCCATTATGACCAATTATATGAAAAATCGAGCAGTACATAGTCCAACGTAGGCCTGATGACAAAGTAGGGTACAGAAAGTACATTTTGACTGATGCCAATGATATGTTCCAACTATGGCTAGAGGTTTACTTCCAAATGTTAATAGGATTTCGGTGTTGATGTATCAAATAAAACGCCCGATATGGAGATGCGCAAATTTAATTAGCCTTTGCTTTTCTTTACAATCGGACAAATGCTAAGCCACCTTAACAGAAAGATATCCACGCCTCCCCGTTTTCTGATGACAGCGCTTTTGTTATTCTTTCTCCGAGAACGTCGCCATACAAATAATAAGTGTCGACAAACCACCAGTATCTCGTAACACCAGGGTTGGGCAAAGGGTCAATTCAGACAACGGGCGAGGTTGAGTGCTAAGGCGAAAGTAAACGACTGTAGACGAAAGTCGAGGAGTGAAGTCGGGAGAGGTGTGCATCTGTGACAGCGGATAGTCGGTCACGAATATGTTTTTCCAATAGCACAGATCAGATCAACATGGTAGTGTTGCCATTGTTTATTAACCTTAAGGATCGACCCCTTTTTTTCGCCTAAAATTACATACCCAAATTTAACTGCCTGTAGCTGAAGCAAGGATATGCATATTATTGATACCATTTGAAAAATGGTGGAAATGTGAAATTAATATAAGAGAGTATAACACATTAGATCTGGTAAAAGATAATACATAAAAGAAAAGATAATATTTTTGTTCCGTCATCTTTGAAATGCAAGAAAAAGGTCATAATATAATATTGCAGTTTAGACGCAATTTAGATCTTGGCCACTAGATGGCAGCAGTGTATGTGCAAAGTTTCAGACTGATCCAGTGAAGCATCAAGTCTGCCCAAATGTGCCGAATTGGTCAATTGATACATTTTCAAGTACATAATTATAGAGAACATACAAAAATAATATGGTAATAAAAAATTAAAGTTTACCCACTCCCAGGAAGGTCATACATGATGGAAAATTAGCTTCCCTACAGAAAAGACACTAACCTTCACACATCTAGATGGCCGGGCAGGGTTCTTTCTCCGAGAAAAGCTTGGTAGGTCAAGCTCTCCCTGGGTGTGGGGACAGAAAACACTGAAGTTTGTGGAAATGTGAAATTAATGTAGGAGAATATAACACATTAGCTAAGCCCCGGTATTATGAGATAATGGTGGTTTGTCGACACTGATTATTTGTATGGCGACGTCTTCGGAGAAAGAATAACAAAAGCGCTGTCATCAGAAAACTGGGAGGCGTGGATATCTTTCTGTTAAGTTGGCCTAGTATATGTCCAAATTGTAATGAAAAGCAAAGACTAATTAATTTGAGCATCTGCATATCACCCGTTTTATTTGATACATCAACACCGAAATCATATTAACATTTGTAAGTAAATCAAACGCCGACCGTATTATTTCCCAAGAGAATTCTCCTCGGTTATTGTCACAGCCGTGTATATCACCCCTCAAGCTGATATCACGACGGCCCTCAAGGAACTTCACTGGACTTTTATGCAAACTGGAAACCATATATCCTGAGGCTGCATTTATTGTAGCTGGGGATTTTAACAAAGCAAATTTGAGAACAAGGCTACCTAAATTCTATCAGCATATTGACTGGAGTACGCGTGCTGGCAAAACTCTGGATCACTGCTACTCTAACTTCTGCGATTCAAACAAGGCCCTCCCCCGCCCTCCTTTTTGCAAATCTGACCACGACTCCATTTTGCTCCTCCCTTCATATAGGCAGAAACTCAAACAGGATGTACCCGTGTTAAGAACTATTCAACACTGGTCTGATCAATCGGAATCCACACTTCAAGATTGTTTTGATCACGCGGAATGGGACATGTTCCGGGTAGCCTAAGATAATAATATTCCCGTATACGCTGATTTGGTGAAAGAGTTTATAAGGAAGTGCATAGGAGATGTTGTTGTACCCACAGTGAATATTAAAACCTACCCTAACCAGAGACCGTGGATAGACGGCTGAATTCTGAACCTGAAAGTGCGAACCACCGCATTTAACCATGGAAAGGTGACTAGGATTTGGGCCGAATACAAGCAGTGTAGTTATTCCCCCCTCAAGGCAATCGAACAAGCGAAATGTCAGTATAGAGACAAAGTGGAGTCGCAATTCCATGGCTCAGGCACAAGACGTATGTGGCAGGGTCTACAGACAATCACAGACTACAAAAAGAAAACCATCCATTTCACGGACCCCGACGTCTTGTTTACAGACAAACTAAACACCTTCTTTGCCCATTTTGAGGATAATACAGTGCCACCGACGCGGCCCGCTACCCAAGGACTGTGGGCTCTCCTTCACCGTGGCCGAAGTGAGTAAAACATTTAAACGTGTTAACCCTCGTAAGGCTACTGGCCCAGACGGCATCCCTAGCCGCATCCTCAGAGCATGCACAGACCAGCTGGCTGGTGTGTTTATGGACATATTCAATCTCTCCCTTTCCCATTCTGCTGTCACCACATGCTTCAAAATGGCCACCATTGTTCCTTTACCCAAGAAGGCAAAGGTAACTGAACTAAATTACTATTGCCCTGTAGCAGTCACTTCTGTCATCATGAAGTGCTTTGAGAGGCTAGTCAAGGATCATATCACCTCCACCTTACCTGACACCCTAGACCCACTTCAAGTTGCTTCCGCCCCAATAGCTCCACAGACGATGCAATCGCCATAACACTGCACACTGCCCTATCCCATCTGGACAAGAGGAATACCTACAGTTGAAGTCGGAAGTTTACATACACTTAGGTTGGAGTCATTATAGCTCGTTTTTCAACCACTCCACACATTTCTTGTTAACAAACTATAGTTTTGTCAAGTCGGTTAGGACATCTACTTTGTGCATGACACAAGTCATTTTTCCAACAATTGTTTACAGACAGATTATTTCACTTATGATTCACTGTATCACAATTCCAGTTGACTGTGCCTTTAAACAGCTTGGAAAATTCCAGAAAATTATGTCATGGCTTTAGAAGCTTCTGATAGGCTAATTGACATAATTTGAGTCAATTGGAGGTGTACCTGTGGATGTATTTCAAGGCCTACCTTCAAACTCAGTGCCTCTTTGCTTGACATCATGGGAAAATCAAAAGAAATCAGCCAAGACCTCAGAAAAATATTGTAGACCTCCACAAGTCTGGTTCATCCTTGGAAGCAATTTCCAAACGCCTGAAGATACCACGTACAAACAATAGTACGCAAGTATAAACACCATGGGACCACGCAGCTGTCATACCGCTCAGGAAGGAGACGCATTCTGTCTCCTAGAGATGAACGTACTTTGGTGCGAAAAGTGCAAATAAATCCCAGAACAACAGCGAAGGACCTTGTGAAGATGCTGCAGGAAACAGGTACAAAAGTATCTATATCCACAGTTAAACGAGTCCTATATCGACATAACCTGAAAGGCCGCTCAGCAAGGAAGAAGCCACTGCTCCAAAACCGCCATAAAAAAGCCAGACTACGGTTTGCAACTGCACATGGGGACAAAGATCGTACTTTTTGGAGAAATGTCCTCTGGTCTGATGAAACAAAAATAGAACTGTTTAGCCATAATGACCATCGTTACGTTTGGAGGAAAAAGGGGGAGGCTTGCAAGCCGAAGAACACCATCCCAACCATGAAGCACGGGGGTGGCAGCATCATGTTGTGGGGGTGCTTTGCTGCAGGAGAGGCTGGTGCACTTCAAAAAATAGATGGCATCATGAGGGAGGAAAATTATGTGGATATATTGAAGCAACATCTCAAGACATCAGTCAGGAAGTTAAAGCTTGGTCGCAAATGGCTCTTCCAAATGGACAAGTTGTGGCAAAATGGCTTAAGGACAACAAAGTTACTCGAAACATTTGACCCAAGTTAAACAATTTAAAGGCAGTGCTAGCAAGTACTAATTGAGTATATGTAAACTTCTGACCCACTGGGAATGTGATGAAAGAAATAAAAGCTGAAATAAATCATTTTCTCTACTATTATTCTGACATTCTTAAAATAAAGTGGTTTACTAGGATTAAATGTCAGGAATTGTGAAAAACTGAGTTTAAATGTATTTGGCTAAGGTGTGTGGCTAAATTATGCTCTCTGGTGTACTATTTAGAATTATTTCATTCATTTCTTTAGAGACAGGAGGAATTATATGCACTGAACAAAAATATAAACGCAACATGCAACAACTTCAAAGATTCTACTGAGTTACAGCTCAGGAAATTAGTCATGTTACACATCTCACAACCCTGAGCTGCAAACTCCCCTCCCCATCCCCAATGACTGGAGCCTGAGAGTCTGTGAGTTGTGTTACATTTATATATTGTTCTTCATAGTTAGTTACTACTATTCCCTATTGTATGTTGCCCATATGAGTTTACTGTGCTGTGTTAAACTCTGGAGGTGGCATATGCAATCTATAGTCTTTACTGCTACAGTGCTTTCGGAAGGTATTCAGACCCATTGACTTTTTCCACATTTTGTTACGTTACAGCCTTATTCTAAAATTGATCAAATACACAATACCCCATAATGACAAAGCAAACATTTTTTTTTGAAAATGTTGCAAACGTGGTAAAAATAAAACTTAAAAAAAAAAAAAAAAAAAGTATTCAGACCCTTTGCTATGAGATTCGAAAATGAGCTCAGGTGCACCCTGTTTCCATTGAACATCCTTGAGATATTTCTACAACTTAATTGGAGTCTACATTATAAATTATTTGGAAAGGCACACACCTGTCTATATAAGTTGACAGTGCAAGTAAGAGCAAAAACCAAGCCATGAGGTTGAAGGAATTGTCCGTAGAGCTCCGAGACAGGATTGTGTCGAGACACATATCTGAGGAAGGGTACCAAAACATTTCTGCAGCATTGAAGGTCCCCAAAGACACAGTGACCTCCATCATTCCTAAATGGAAGAAGTTTGGAACCACCACAATTCTTCCTAGAGCTGGCCGCCCGGCCAAACTGAGCAATCAGGGGAGAAGGGCCTTGGTCAGGGAGGTGGAGGAAACCTGGCACCTGGAGGAAAACCTGGCACCATCCCTACGGTGAAGCATGGTGGTGGCAGCATCATGCTGTGGGTATGTTTTTCAGCGGAAGGGACTGGGAGACTAGTCAGGATCGAGGCAAAGATGAACAGAGTACAGAGAGATCCTTGATGAAAACCTGCTCCAGGGTGTTCAGGACCTCAGACTGTGGTGAAGGTTCACCTTCCAACAGGACAACGACCCTAAGCACACAACCAAGACAATGCAGGAGTGGCTTCGGAACAAGTCTCTGAATGTCATTGAGTGGCCCAGCCAGAGCTTGGACTTGAACCTGATCTAACATTTCTGAAGAGACCTGAACATAGCTGTGCAGCAACGCTCCCCTTCCAACCTGACAGAGCTTGAGAGGATCTGCAGAGAAGAATCTGAGAAATTCCCCAAATACAGTTGTGCCGAGCTTGTAGAGTCATACCCCAAAAAACACTACCATTCCACTACCTCTCCCGCTTTTCATCCCCATGTGCATCCCTATGTTCATCTTCTCCTGTGTATGAATAAAGTTCCTGTGTGTGTTAACTCTTGGGCTGCTTTATTCCCCTCTAACCAGGGGCAGTGTCACAATCCAGTAAAATACGTAGAGCTGGGTTGCTCTCTTTCAAGTCAATTTAAATAAATTCATTATTCATTGACTGGGAATACAGATATGCATGTGTTTGTCACAGATACCTTTAAAAAAAAAGGTAGTGGCGTGGATCAGGAAACCAGTTCGTATCTAGTGTGACCCCCATTTGCTTCATGCAGTGCGACACATCTCCTTCGAAGAAAGTTGATCAGGATGTTGATTGTGGCATGTGGAATGTTGTCCCACTCATCAATGGCTGTGCGAAGTTGCTGGATATTTGCGGGAACTGGAACATGCTGCCGTACACTTCGATCCAGAGCATCCCAAACATGCTCAATGGGTGACATGTCTGGTGAGTATGCAGGCCATGAAAGAACAGGGACATTTTCAGCTTCCAGGAATTGTGTACAGATCCTTGCGACACGGAGCAGTGTATTAGCATCCTGAAACATGAGGTGATGGCGGCGGATGAATGGCATGACAATGGGCCTCAGGATCTCGTCACGGAATCTCTGTGCATTCAAATTGCTATTGATAAAATGCTAATTTGTTCATTGTCTGTAGCTTATGCTTGCTCATACCATAACCCCACAGCCACCATGGGGCACTCTGTTCACAGCGTTGCCATCTGCCCAGTACAGTTGAAACTGGGATTAAGCCGTGTGCCAGTGGACATCGAAGGTTTGTGCAGAAATTCTTTGGTTGTGAAAGCCCACAGTTTCCTCAGCTGTCTGGGTGGCTGGTCTCAGACAATCCCGCAGGTGAAGAAGCCAGATGTGGAGGTGGGCTGGCGTGGTTACACGTGGTCTGCAGTTGTGAGGCAAGTTGGACGTACTGCCAAATTCTCTAAAACGATGTTGCTTATGGTAGAGAAATTAACATTAAATTCTCTGGCAACAGCTCTGGTAGACCTTCCTGCAGTCAGCATGCAAATTGCACACTCCCTCAACATTTCTGTGGCATTGTTTTGTGACAAAACCACACATTTTAGTGTCATTTTATTGTCCGCAGCACAAGGTGCACCTGTGTAATGATCATGCTGTTTAATCAGCTTCTTGATTTGCCACAATTGTCATGTGGATGGATTATCTTGGCAAAGGTGAAATGCTCACTAACATGGATGTAAACAAATGTGTGCACAACGTTTGATAGAAATAAACTGTTTGTGCATCTGGAACATTTCTGTGATCTTTTATTTCAGCTCATGAAACATGGGACCAACACTTTACATGTTGCATTTATATTTTTGTATATTTATTGTGCCTAGACTTAGGTTTATTGCTCTGTATTGTTTGTATATTATGCAATTTAAAAAGGAAGGTTTGATGTGTCAGTCCAAATGTCCTTGTGAGACCTTTACTTCACAGTTGCCTAGTATAGGCTAGGCTTATTACATGTTTGTCTTGTATTGTAATGTCTTTTATTTCCTGGTTTTACAGCATAGTCCTGGGACATATTGTAGAACTGAAAAAGGCCTAGACACATTTATTTTGAGTATTCTGTAGCTTACTATATACATTAGACAATGTATTCAATTTACTGTGTCACAAATACAGATACATACTGTAATTACAAGTAGGTTTGTCTCTTTGGCATGCATAACAACAGCAAAAGGACAAACTATGACTAACATACAGGAAACAGACAGACATACAGACAAGATACTGTACACATAAACCATAATGTTTTGAGTGAACTGCACATAAATGTGAAGAAAAGCTACTATTTTCCAGATCCGGTGTTGGCTTGTTCACAGAGGTCCTCTTAGCTCTTGCTTGTCTGTCCCATCACCCCATTGCATTACATACAGGATCCAATGCTTTTATGGTACTGGGTAAACACAGTAATCACAACTTAAAAGATCACACAGTGTCAGGGACCAGTTAATCAAATGAATGAAAGTGTAAAATTGCTGCTGCTTTCTGAGATCTTTCGTTCAGTTCCAGGATCACACAGATAGGACATCCAAATTAAGCAGTATAAAACAAATAATTTATAAACCACTAGATGGTGGGTACAAGGACAGTAAAAATCTGTGGGACATAAAATCTGTGGGACATAAACACTCAAAACTATGCACTCTTCTGTTCACACAGGTAACGTGGTGGAGTTCTTGGTTACAGGTAAAGTGGTGGTGGAGTTCTTGGTCACAGGTAACACGGTGGTGGAGATCTTGGTCACAGGTAACATGGTGGTGGAGTTCTTGGTCACAGGTAACATGGTGGTGGAGTTCTTGGTCACAGGTAACACGGTGGTGGAGATCTTGGTCACAGGTAACATGGTGGTGGAGTTCTTGGTCACAGGTAACATGGTGGTGGAGTTCTTGGTCACAGGTAACATGGTGGTGGAGTTCTTGGTCACAGGTAACATGGTGGTGGAGTTCTTGGTCACAGGTAACATGGTGGTGGAGTTCTTGGTCACAGGTAATGTGGTGGTTGAGTTCTTTGTCATTAGATATAACACGTACATACAAACCCATTTGTGATCATTCACACAAATAACACTCTCTGCTTTTCTCACTCTATTACCCAATCTTGAAGAATTTACCAGTAGTCACAAGTAATATTGACATTTAAAGGGGAAATCTACAGTTGCTACATACATTTTTGGACTTATAAATTAATGATATACTGTATACCCATTGATTCTTGAAGAATATAACATAGATGCCTCATGAGCATGGTTCAACTGTCATACCTCATTAGAACCCAAAATATGAGCTTGTTTTACTCAAATGTTTATAAACAAGTTAAATGTAAACAAACACCGTATAGCCTCAAACATGGTTAAAACTAGAATTTTGATATCATGGATGGTCAGTCCTTGCGCTGTCCATGAATTTCAAAGTGGTTCCATTTTTCCAGGCTTATTCCTTAGCCTTTTACCAAAACACAAAGGTCGAGAAACAAAACTTGCCTAAATAGCAGGCTACACACAAGTGTATACAGTTTGTGGAGGGTTAAAAGTGCGGGAAACCATAAGCAGGTCAGTCTGTAAACTGCTTTAATTTCAATTTCCCTCAGGAAAAAAATTGCTCAGAGGTCCTAGTATTTCCTCCGTTTTGCTCATTCGATGATGAAAAAGGGGCAGAGGATCACATTCAGCATAAATAACTTGAAGCCATATTGACCACTCCTCCTCTCAGCGGAACATCATTCGTACAAACTCTGTGAAAAGAGAGGATAAGATCTGTCAAAGATTAGAAGTTCAGACAATGTGTGTGTGTGTGTTTGTCTGGCGCGTGTGGTAAAATATGCATATTTTCTCTGTGTGGAAGTGGACAGTATCATATGTTACTATACATGTCTATATTTGACTCACAGTGATTTGACCCATAGTTGTTTATGATGGAGCCAACCCTTTCCTTACATGGTTGAAACACAGTTTGCAAATATCAAAGCTATTTGAAGCTTTGCCAGAAAGTGGATGAAAGGAAATATAATGAGAGCAAAGAGTAAGGAAGACCAGTCGGCATCAAACATTCATGAAGCACTCCTGTCTACCTTGCATACAGCATACGTAGCAAAGTCTCTAGCTATTACAATATTATCTGTGATTTTATTATTCTGCTGGAAAAGATAAACAAGATCTGCATCAGCTTACCTTCAAAGTCAACATGCCCATCACCATTCAAGTCAATGTCCCTCAGGATATCCTCTAAGTCCCTGTGGCCAACCTACAGTCCAGTAACATAGGAAGAATAAGTGTGTGCAAAACAAATATTTTTTAGTAGTGATGCATACATTGATTAAGCTACTCCGACAGACTTGATTCTGTAATCTCACCTGTTGTCCCAGCAACTTCCTCATGGCTTCTCTCAGCTCAGCTGTGCTTATAGCTCCATCACCATTGGTGTCAAACTTCAAGAGGAAAAAACTAATTATCACATTCATAATCCAGAGCATGAAATATTAGACAGAGAGACAACATAACTACTTTTCTCCGTATCACCCTCTCCTCCCTTTTTCTCTCTGTCAATCCAGTTTCTCACCTCTTTGAAGGCATCTCTTAGTTCTTTCACACCTATCATATCTGCAGTTTCAGCGAGAAGTTTGGGGCCCATCAACTCCACAAAATCCTCAAAATCAACATGACCTCCCACTTTACAAAAAGAGAAGAAACGAGGGAGAAAGAAGAAGATGTTAGGGGAGGGAATTTTCAAAACCATGGTGTAATGTACCTGTACTGCAAATACACTATATATACAAAAGTATGTGGACACCCCTTCAAATTAGTGGATTAGGCTATTTCAGCCACACCCGTTGCTGACAGGTGTATAAAATCGAGCACACAGCCATGCAATCTCCATAGCTAAACACTGGCAGTAGAATAGCCTTACTGAAGAGCTCAGTGACTTTCAAAGTGGCACCGACATAGGATGCCACCTTTCCAATAAGTCAGTTTGTCAAATTTCTGCCCTGCTAGAGCTGCCCCGGTCAACTGTAAGTGCTGTTATTATGAAGTGGAAACGTCTAGGAGCAACAACGGCTCAGCCGCTGAGTGCTGAAGCACGTAGAAATCGCCTGTCCTCAGTTGCAACACTCAGTACAGTGTTCCAAACTGCCTCTGGAAGCAACAAGAACTGTTCGCCTGGAGCTTCATGAAATGGGTTTCCATGGCCGAGCAGCCGCACACAAGCCTAAGATCACCATGCGCAATGCCAAGCGTCGGTTGGAGTGGTGTAAAGTTTGTCGCAATTGGACTCTGGAGCAGTGGAAACGCGTTCTCTGGAGTGATGAATAATGCTTCACCATCTGGCAGTCCGACGGATGAATCTGGGTTTGGCGGATGCCAGGAGAACGCTACATGCCCCAATGCATTGCGCCAACTGTAAAGTTTGGTGGAGAAGGAATAATGGTCTGGGGCTGTTTTTCATGATTCGGGCTAGGCCCCTTAGTTCCAGTGAAGGGAAATCTTAACGCTACAGCATACAATTACATTTTAGACGATTCTGTGCTTCCAACTTTGTGGGAACAGTTTGGAAAAGGCCCTTTCCTGTTTCAGCATTACAATGCCCCCAAGCACAAAGTGAGGTCCCTACAGAAATGTTTTTTCAAGATTGGTGTGGAAGAACTTGACTGGCCTGCACAGAGCCCTGACCTCAACCCAATCAAACACTTTCGGGATGAATTGGAAGGCCCGTCCTCACTAATGCTCTTGTGGCTAAATGGAAGCAAGTCCCTGCAGCAATGTTCCAACATCTAGTGGAAAGCCTTCCCAGAAGAGTGGAGGCTGTTATAGCAACAAAGGGGGGACCAACTCCATATTAATGCCCATGATTTTGGAATGAGATGTTCGACGAGCAGGTGTCCACATACTTTCACACTCTTACAATTCATGTTGATCTGTTGGCTCAGTTCTATCAACTCCATTTCAGTAGGCATGTATCCCATGGATCTCATGCAGTTTCCCAGGTCTTTACAGCTGATGAAACCGTCTTTGTTCTTATCAAACTCCTTAAAAGCATCCCGCAACTCTGCAGAGAGAATACAGAGGAAGATTACTCTGCAGTGATCTGAAAATGACTGTACTACTGCCACTACCAGCGACACAACTACAGAAAGACAAGCACAGGAGCGTGCATAAAAAAACACTTACCATCAATCTCCTCTGGCCTCAGCTTTCTGTCCTATTAGGGCAAAGAAGACAGTCTCAGTGTAATCAGAATTGCCAATAAAATTCAGTTAACAATTAATACAAATCAAGATCATTAAGTCACTTAGTGACAATAACAAAAGTCGTTCCTATTATATTCTTACACTATCTGATGCTAACAATGCCAGGAACAAAGTGACTTTGAAAGGTAAATCAGCGGTCTGCTTCATGATAATTTATTCTGGTGCAACTCAAGCAAGGGACAATAGCTATATAGTAAAGAATGAAGTCACTGGAATGTTTTCAAACATCTAATGACATCCGTTCATACTGCTCCCTGCGTCATCAGAGACACAGCACAACTGGGAAACGTCTGTCTTTCAGTCTGCAAAAGAATGTAGCTGTGTTCTTTTGTCAGCTCTGGCTTACAATGAAAGCAACCTTTAAAGGATACAGAGGACAGAGAGGGAGAGAGACATATCCCAGAACCCTTAGGGGTTAACCTGCAGAAGCAGAGAGAAGTGTAAACACAGAGTCAACTCTGACGTCAGGCCCAAAGAACTGTCTGACCGGAACCACTCACACAGAAAACAGAGAGGCCCAAAGAGATACTGTTGGCTAAACATCAAGCAGCCATCAGAAGCCACAATTAAGTCTTCGCCAATAACCTAAATCACGCAGACCGCAGGTGTTTCCTTTGACATCATTGACAACACAAACATAAAATGTAAAACAAAGTGTGTTGAACATGGCGTGTGTAGCCCCTGGTAAGTCCATGTTTGCGGTCTCATCAGCATATTTGAACCCACACATGCCACACATCAAATCAACATTTATTTGTCACATGCACCAAATACAACCTTACCGTGAAATGCTTAATTACAAGCCCTTAACCAACAATGCAGAATAAGAAAATGCTAAATATTAAAGTAAAAAAAGTAGCACAATAAAATAACAATCACGTGGCAATATACAGGGGGTATCGGTACCGAGTCAATGTGCTTGGGTACGGGTCAGTCGAGGTAATGGAGGTCATATGTACATGTGGGTAGGGGTAAAGTGACTATGCATAGATAATAAACAGTGAGTAGCAGCAGCGTAAAACGGGGGGTCAATGCAAATAGTCCGCGTAGCCATTTGATTAACTGTTCAGCAGTCTGATGGCTTGGGGTAGAAGCTGTGAAGGAGTCTTTTGGACATCGACTTGGCGCTCCGGTACTGCTTGCCATACGGTAGCAGAGAAAAAACAGTCTATGACTTGGGTGGCTGGAGTCTGACAATTTTTTGGGCCTTTGACGCCGCCTGGTATGGAGGTCCTGGATGGCAGTAAGCTTGGCCCCAGTCATGTACTGGGCCATACACACTATCTTCTGTAGCACCTTATCCTCTGTAGGGCGCTGCAGTTGGATGCCGAGCAGTTGCCATACCAGGCGGTGATGCAACCAGTCAAGATGCTCTCGATGGTGCAGCTGTAGAACTTTTTGAGGATCTGAGGACCCATGCCAAATCTTTTCAGTCTCCTGAGGGGGAATACAGTACATTCTGAAAGAATTCAGACCCCTTCCCTTCCCACAGTTACAGCTATATTGTAAAATGGATTACGTAATTTTTTCCCCCTCATCAATCTACACACAATATCCCATAATGACAAAGTGAAAACAGAAATATCTTATTTACATTAGTATTCAGACCCTTTGCTATGAGACTCGAAATTGAGTTCAGGTACATATTGTTTCCATTGATCCTCCTTGAGCTGTTTCTACAACTTGTAGTCCAAATTAGATTGATTGGACATTGGATAGGCACACACCTGTCTATATAAGGTCGCACAGTTGACAGTGCACATCAGAGCAAAAACCAAGCCATGAGGTCAAGACAGGATTGTGGCAAAACACAGATCTGGGGAAGGGTACCAAAACATTTCTGCAGCATTGAAGGTCCCCAAGAAAAAGGTGGCCTCCATCATTCTTAAATGAAAGAAGTTTGGAACCACCAAGACACTTCCTAGAGTTGGCTGCCCAGCCAAACTGAGAAGGGCCTTAGACAGGGAAGTGACCAAGAACCCGATGGTCACTCTGACAGAGCTCCAGAGTTCCTCTGTGGAGATGGGAGAACCTTCCAGAAGGACAACCATCTCTGCAGCACTCCACCAATCAGGCCAGACGGAAGACACTCTTCAGTAAAAGGCACATGACAGCCCGCTTGAAGTTTGCCAAAAGGCCCCCTAAAGGACTCTCAGACCATGAGAAACAAGATTCTCTGGTCTGATGAAAAAAAAAGATTGAACTCTTTGGCATGAATGCCAAGAGTCATGTCTGGAGGAAACCAGGCACCGCTCATCACATGGCCAATACCATCTCTATGGTGAAGCATGGTGGTGACAGCATCATGCTGTGGGGATGTTTTTCAGCGGCAGTGACTGGGAGCCCAGGTTTTAACGCTATCTAATATCTCTGGAGAGACCTGAAAATAGCTGTGCAGCGACACTTCCCATCCAACCTGAAAGAGCTTGAGAGGATCTGCAGAGAAGAATGGGAGAAACCTACCAAATACAGGTGTGCCAAGCTTTTAGCATCATACACAAGAAGACACAAGGCTGTAATCGCTGCCAAAGGTGCTTCAAAGTACTAAGTAAAGGGTCTGAATACTTATGTAAATGTGATATTTCCGTTTTTGCATTGTCATTATGGGGTAGTGTGTAGACTGATGAGTGAAAACGTAATAAAATATGGAAAAAGTCAAGGGGTCTGAATACTTTCCGAAAGCACTGTAGGCGTTGTCGTGCCCTCTTCACGACTGTCTTGGTGTGTTTGGACCATGATAGATTGTTGGTGATGTAGACACTAAGGAACTTGAAGCCCTCAACCCGCTCTGTCGATGTAAATGGGGGCATGCTCGGCCCTCCTTTTACTGAAGTCCACAATCAGCTCCTTTGTCTTGCTCACGTTAAGGGAGAGGTTGTTGTCCTGGAACCACACTGCCAGGTCTCTGACCTCCTCACGCAGTCGTGGGTGAACAGGGAGTACAGGAGGGGACTAAGCAGCAACGGAGGGGCCCCCATGGCAGATGTGTTGTTGCCTACCCTTACCAACTGGGGACGGTCTGTCTGGAAGTACAGGATCCAGTTGCAGAGGGAGGTTTTTAGTCCACGGGTCCTGAGCTTAGTAATGAGTTTTGAGGGCAATATGGTGTTGAATGCTGAGCTGTAGTCAATGAACAGCATTCTCATGTAGGTGTTTCTTTTGTCAAGGTGGGAAAAGACAGTGTGGAGTGCAATAGAGATGGCATCATCTGTGGATCTGTTGGGGCGGTATGTGAATTGGACTGGGTCCAGGGTTTCTGGGATGATAGTGTTGATGTGAGCCATGACCAGCCTTTCAAAGCACTTCATGGCTACAGACGTGAGTACTATGGGTCATTAGTCATTTAGGCAGGCTACCTTGGTGTTCTTGGGCACAGGAACTATGGTGGTCTGCTTGAAACATGTAGGTATTACAGACAGTCAGGAAGAGGTTGAAAATGTCAGTGAAGATACTTGCCAGTTGGTCAACGCATGCTCGGAGAACACATCCTGGTAATCAGTCTGGCCCTGCGGCCTTGAATGTTTACCTGTTTAAAGGTCTTACTCACATTGGCTACGGAGAGCGTGATCACACAGTTGTCCGGAACAGCTTGTTCTCTCATGCATGCTTCAGTGTTGCTTGCCTAGAAGCGTGCATAGAAGTAATTTAGCTTGTCTGGTAGTCTCATGTCTCTGGGCAGCTCGCGGCTGGGCTTCCCTTTGTAATAATAATTTGCAAACCCTGCCACATCTGACGAGCATCAGAGCCGGTGTAGTAGGATTCAATCTTAAACTGTATTGATGCTTTGCCTGTTTGACGGTTTGTCGGGTGGATTTCTTATAAGCGTCTGGATTAGTGTCCAGTTCCTTGAGAGCGGCAGCTCTAGACTGTAGATCAGTGCGGATTTTGCATGTAATCCATGGCTTCTGGTTGGGATATGTACGTACATTCACTGTGGGGATGACGTCATCGATGCACTTATTGATGAAGCTGGTGACTGATGTGGTATACTCCTCAATGCCATCAGATGAATCCCGGAATATATTCCAGTCTGTGCTAGCAAAACAGTCCTGTAGTTTAGCATCTGTGTAATCTGACCACTTCCGTATTGAGCGAGTCACTGGCACTTCCTGCTTTAGTTTTTGCTTGTAAGCAGGAGGATAGAATTATGGACGGATTTGCCAAATGGATATGTTAAATGTCTGATTGCATTTAACAAAGAAAACACACACAAGGATACAAAAATATATATGGGTTTGTGTCCAGACTTACTATTGTCCAGGTCCTTGCACAGGAAGGTGCAGGTGGTCCCATAATGTTGTGAATGAGAGTGCAGTTTTGTGCTAGGGCCATGAGGGGCTCCTGAAAGGCCCCTGTAAGGGCAAAGCCCCTTTCCTCGCAGATCTGCACCACTCTGTACTGCCTCCTGTCTTCATGGACCAGCTTTCTAGGGGGGCAAGGGGGGTTCGGGTATAGGGAAGGCAGTTAAATGTGATTTATGCTTGATCCGGCAATGCGGGGGACTCCGCATATCTCAGTATTTCTCCGCATTGACATGATTGGTTGACGGTAGGTGGGGGCGGTACATCTTGTATAAACACTTCCTTGACAAGTTCCTTCACAACAAACATGGAGAACTTTGACGAAAGGCTATCAGAACAAGTTCGCAAATATAAACATCTTTATGGTACCTCATGTAGTGATTTAATGTAGGGATTTCAAAGACACAAAAAGTTTGTTTGAACTCTTGGGAAAAAAATCAGGGAGGTAATTGGGATAGAAGGACGCTGGATTAGCACACGTTCAACAAATTTGATTTAACAAAGTGTATATTCGACAAATCCATCATGACTAATGTATTGTAACAAGCCCACAATGTGGTTACTAAAGTCTGATTTGGATATATTTTGCTGTTTTCGCTGCATAACATTTAGAAGTTGTCCCTTTTCAGGTTTAGAAGAAGTGACTGCTAAATGCTAACTCCCGTTTGTATAAGCTGGTAGCATATCTACAGTAGCATACAGAAATTGTGGTAGTCAAAGTAGTTTTTAACTGTAAAGCAATTGATTTATGACGATGACCTGAACATGTATTGGGGTTGACAATGGTTTGGTTGAGTTCCATTGACCTCTTTTACCATATCTATGAAAGGGGAAGCTTGCCACAAGAAGTGGAGACAGGCAGTTGCGGGACCAAAAAAATGAAGGGTTAATTTCTTGGCTGTGCTCCTATTTCAAGCACCGGGAAACTAACTCCAACATCTCAGAAGAGGTAAGGTCTTTTCATTTAACCAGTTGCTCATAATTATCTGGCTGGCTATAAAGATTAGCCCTGAATCACTACGAGTGGTGTGTTTTAAGTGGTGCAGACCAATTTATTCGATGCGTATGACAGCTCCCCAAAGTGCAAGAAGTATGAATGCTCTGACTTCTGCGGAAGCTGCATTGCAGTAAATGCTGTATGGCCACTGCAGACGCCAGATTGACCATGAATCGGTTTTGAGAAACCCGTAGTAGACAGCAGCTATGGGACAGAATGGATACAGAGGTACAGTTGTGAGTTGTATTGTGTCTGTGAGCAGGGGCACAAGCCCCACAGTTTTATCATTGGCTTGTGATACAAAATGAGGCAACGGTGTGCTTTAGGACCATGCGGACGACTCCGAGCGGTCAGGTAGGCTGTTTGGAGTGTTCATCTGACTAGATAAAAAAATGTTATGTCCCCCCACCTATAAAACCAAAGATGGACACCGGTCTGTAACTCTCTAATTTCTTTAAAAACGTTGTGCATAATATCTATTTGACATTTGTCTATTTGATTGTTTGTATTTTGTTTCCTCACAATTATTATTTATTATTATAATAATTTTTAACGTCTTGCTTCTAGCTAGCCCATCTAGGGACTTAAAAAAAAGTTATTTATTGTATTTATTAAATTAGGTAAGAATTCTTAGGTAAGAATTGTGATGCTAAATGTTTCTATCTATCTGCCCAGGAACTACAGATGAAAACTATCCAGCAGAAATGTTAATTGATGTGCATTGTCCCTGTCAAATAAGAAAAAAAATATATATGAATGACCTGTTCAAAGTTTTTAGGGCCCTGCCTTTGACCTGTTATTATGTCATGCTGCATCTCAGTCATATTGTAATACTTGTAATCAGTCCTTAGCTTGTGCTGCTACCTTTTATCAAATGTAATTTCCACAATGTAGAAAATAGCAAAAATAAAGAAAAAACCCTGGAATGAGTAGCTGTGTCCAAATTTTCTCAAACTCACTAAAAGTGGTAGTAATAAAGCCTCTGTTGAAAAAGCCAAACCTTGACCCAGAAAATATAAAAAACGAATCGGCCTATATCGAATCTTCCATTCCTCTCAAAAATTTTAGAAAAAGCTGTTGCGCCAGCAACTCACTGCCTTCATGAAGACAAACAATGTATACGAAACACTTCAGTCTGGTTTTAGACCCCATCATAGCACTGAGACTGCACTTGTGAAGGTGGTAAATGACCTTTTAATGGCGTCAGACCGAGGCTCTGCAACTGTCCTCGTGCTCTTAGACCTTAGTGCTGCTTTTGATACCATCGATTACCACATTCTTTTGGAGAGATTGGAAACCCAAATTGGTCTACATGGACAAGTTCTGGCCTGGTTTAGATCTTATCTGTCGGAAAGATATCAGAGTTTGAGTTTGTCAGAGGTTGTCTCTGTGGATGGTTTGTCCTCTGACAAATCAACTATACATTTCGGTGTTCCTCAAGGCTCTGTTTTGGGACCACTATTGTTTTCACTATATATTTTACCACTTGGTGATGTCATTCGGAAACATAATGTTAACTTTCACTGCTATGCGGATGACACACAACTGTACATTTCGATGAAACATGGTGAAGCCCCAAAATTGCCCTCCCTGGAAGCCTGTGTTTCAGACATAAGGAAGAAGATGGCGGAAAATGTTCTACTTTTAAACTCTGACAAAACAGAGATGCTAGTTCTAGGTCCCAAGAAACAAAGAGATCTTCTGTTGAATCTGACAATTAATCTTGATGGTTGTACAGTCGTCTCAAATAAAACTGTGAAGGACCTCGGCGTTACTCTAGACCCTGATCTCTCCTTTGACGAACATATCAAGACTGTTTCAAGGACAGCTTTTTTCCATCTACGTAACATTGTAAAAATCAGAAACTTTCTGTCCAAAAATGATGCAGAAAAGTTAATCCATGCGTTTGTAACTTCTAGGTTAGACTACTGCAATGCTTTACTTTCCGGCTACCCGGATAGGATAAAGCACTAAATAAACTTCAGTTAGTGCTAAACACGGCTGCTAGAATCTTGACTAGAACCCCAAAATTTGATCATATTACTCCAGTACTAGCCTCTCTACACTGGCTTCCTGTTAAGGCAAGGGCTGATTTCAAGGTTTTACTGCTAACCTACAAAGCATTACATGGGCTTGCTCCTACCTATCTTTCCGATATGGTCCTGCGATATATACCTATACGTACGCTACGGTCACAAGACGCAGGCCTACTTACTGTCCCTAGAATTTCTAAGCAAACAGCTGAAGGCAGGGCTTTTTCCTATAGAGCTCAATTTTTATGGAATAGTCTGCCTATCCATGTGAGAGACACAGACTCGGTCTCAACCTTTAAGTCTTTATTGAAGACTCATCTCTTCAGTAGGTCCTATGACTGAGTGTAGTCTGGCCCAGGAGTGTGAAGGTGAACGGAAAGGCACTGGAGCAACGAACCACCCTTGCTGTCTTTGCCTGGCCGGCTCCACTGGGATTCTCTGCCTCTAACCCTATTACAGGGGCTGAGTCACTGGCTTACTGGTGCCGTGGCGGAGATCTTGTGGGCTATACTCGGCCTCGTCTCAGGATGGTAAGTTGGTGGTTGAAGATATCCCTCTAGTGGTGTGGGGCTGTGCTTCGGGCAGAGTGGGTGGGGTTATATCCTGCCTGTTTGGCCCTGTCCGGGTATCGTCGGACGGGCCACAGTGTCTCCCGACCCCTCCTGTCTCAGCCCCCAGTATTTATGCTGCAGTAGTTTATGTGTCGGGGGGCTAGGGTCCGTCTGTTATATCTGGAGTATTTCTTCTCTTATCTGGTGTCCTGTGTGAATTTAAGTATGCTCTCACTAATTATCTCTCTCTCTTTCTTTTTTTTCTCTTCTCTCTCTCTTTGGAGGACCTGAGCATTAGGACCATTCCTCAAAGCCTACCTGGCCTGATGACTCCTTGATGTCCCGAGTCCACCTGGCAGTGCTGCTTCTCCAGTTTCAACTGTTATGTTTTATGAACATTAAAATCTTGTCCATGTTCTGTTATAATCTGCACCCGGCACAGCCAGAAGAGGACTGGCCACCCCTCACAGCCTGGTTCCTCTCTAGGTTTCTTCCTAGGTTTTGGCCTTTCTAGGGAGTTTTTCCTAGCCACCGTGCTTTTACACCTGCATTGCTTGCTGTTTGGGGTTTTAGGCTGGGTTTCTGTACAGCACTCTGTGACATCAGCTGATGTAAGAAGGGCTTTATAAATACATTTGATGATACTGGTAATATTAACTTTTGGGGCAGCAGGGTAGCCTAGTGGTTAGAGTGTTGGACTAGTAACCGAAAGGCTGCAAGTTCAAATCCCAGAGCTGACAAGGTACAAATCTGTCGTTCTGCCCCTGAACAGGCAGTTAACCCACTGTTCCTAGGCCATCATTGAAAATAAGAATTTGTTCTTAACTGACATGCCTAGTAAAAAAATGTGTGTTGTTGTTTCTCTGTAATACTACTAGCCACCTAGCAATTATATGATGATGGTTTTAGCTAGACCAGATAGGTTCCCAACCTCGTGACTAGCTACCAAGATGCCATTTCAGGCTATCAATTTTATTTATAAAAAAATATATATATTTTAACCAGGTAGGCCAGTTGAGAACAAGTTCTCATTTACAACTGCGACCTTGCCAAGATAAAGCAAAGCAGTGAGACAAAAACAACAACACAGAGTTACACATGGGATAAACAAACGTACAGTCAGTAACACAATATAAAAATCAATGTACAGTGTGTGCAAATTAAGTAAGATTAGGGAGGTAAGGCAATAAATAACACTGGAGTGAATAGATGTGCAGAATATGATGTGTAAGTAGAGATACTGGTGTGAAAAAGAGCAAAAATAAATAACAATATGGGGATGAGGTAGTTGGGTGGGCTATTTACAGATGGGCTGTGTAAAGGTGCAGGGAACGGTAAGCTGCTCTGACAGCTGATGCTTAAAGTTAGTGAGGGAGATATAAGTCTCCAGCTTCAGTGATTTTTGCAATTCATTCCAGTCATTGGCAGCAGAGAACTGGAAGGAAAGGCGGCCAAAGGAGGAGTTAGCTTTGGGGATGACCAGTGAAATATACCTGCTGGAGTGCGTGCTACGGGTGGGTGTTGCTATGGTGACCAGTGAGCTGAGATAAGGTGGGGCTTTACCTAGCAAAGACTTATAGATGACCTGGAGCCAGTGGGTTTGGCGACGAATATGAAGTGAGGGCCAGGGGGGTAGCCAGGTGGAAAGCATGGCCAGCTGTAGAAAAAATGCTTATTGAAATTATCGATTATCGTGGATTTATCGGTGGTGACAGTGTTTCCTAGCCTCAGTGCAGTCGGCAGCTGGGAGGAGGTGCTCTTATTCTCCATGGACGTTACAGTGTCCCAAGACTTTTGGGAATTTGTGCTACAGGATGCACATTTCTGTTTGAAAAAGCTAGCATTTGCTTTCCTAATTGACTGTGTGTATTGGTTCCTAACTTCCCTGAAAAGTTGCATATCGCGGGGGCTATTCGATGCTAATGCAGTACACCACCGGATGTTTTTGTGCTGTTTTTGTGCTGGTCAAGGGCAGCCAAGTCTGGAGTGAACCAAGGGCTGTATCTGTTCTTAGATCTAAATTTTTTTAATGGGGCATGCTTATTTATGATGGTGAGGAAAGCACTTTTAAAGAATAACCAGGCATCCTCTACTGACGGGATGAGGTCAATATCCTTCCAGGATACTCGGGCCAGGTCAATTAGAAAGGCCTGCTCGCTGAAGTGTTTTAGGGAGCATTTGACAGTGATGAGGGGTGGTCGTTTGAGTATGGACCCATTACAGACGCAGGAAATTAGGCAGTGATCGCTGAGATCCTGGTTGAAAGACAGCAGAGGTGTATTTAGAGGGCAGGTTGGTCAGGATGATATCTATGAGGTTGCCCGTTTTTATGGATTTAGGGTTGTACCTGGTAGGTTCCTTGATCATTTGTGTGAGATTGAGGGCATCTTGCTTAGATTGTAGGACGGCCGGGGTGTTAAGCATATCCCAGTTTAGGTAATCTAACAGTAAGAACTCTGAAGATAAATTGGGGGCAATCAATTCACATATGGAGTCCAGGGCACAACTGCGGGCAGAGGGGGGTCTATAACAAGCGGCAACAGTGAGAGACTTATTTCTGGAAAGGTGGATTTTTAAAAGCTCGAACTGTTGGGGCACAGACCTGGATAGCATGCGACTCCGCCCCCTTTGGCAGTTTTATCTTGGCGGAAAATGTTGTAGTTGGGGATGGAAATGTCAGAATTTTTGGTGGCCTTCCTAAGCCAGGATTCAGACACAGCTAGGACATCAGGGTTGGCAGAGTGTGCTAAAGCAGTGAATAAAACAAACTTGAGGTGGAGGCTTCTGATGTTAACATGCATGAAACCAAGGCTTTTACGGTTACAGCAGTCAACAAATGATAGCGCCTGGGGAATAGGTGTGGTACTGGGGACTTTAGGGCCTGGGTTAACCTCTACATCACCAGAGGAACCTAGGAGGAGTAGGATAAGGGTACGGCTAAAGGCTATAAGAACTGGTCGTCTAGTGCGTTGGGGACAGAGAATAAAAGGAGCAGATTTCTGGGCGTGGTAGAATAGATTCAGGGCATAATGTACAGACAAGGGCATGGTAGGATGTGAGTACAGTGGAGGTAAACCTTGGCGTTGAGTGACGATGCGAGAGGTTTTGTCTCTGGTGGCACCAGTTAAGGTCTCCACATGTGTGGGGGGTGGGACAAAAGAGCTATCTAAGGCAAGGTGAGCGGGACTGAGGGCTCTACAGTGAAATAAACAATAAGAACTAGCCGAGACAGCAGTAGACAAGGCATATTGACATTAGAGAGAGGCATATTGACATTAGAGAGAGGCATAAAGCAGTCACAGGTGTTGACTGGCAGAGCTAAGACAACAACGGGGTAAATGGCGATGAATGGGCAGAGCGGGTCAGTTAGGTACATACAGGAGTAGTTTGAGGCTGGGGCCGACAGATAAACAAAATGAGGTACCGTGTTATTGAAACAGTCCAGGGGGCATCAGCTGTGTAGCCAAGTGATCATAAGGTCCAAAGAGCAGCAATAGGTGAGTCAGGGAGCCGTTCAGTAGTCACTACTACGCTAGGCGAGCGGGAGACACAGCTTTTAGAAAGCTAGCGGGCCGGGGCAATGAGTCTTCGGCTGTTGAGACCACATTGGGCGATTACTTTGGCAGACCAGTCGTGATGGAGGGTCCAGGCCAATTGGCAAAAGAGGTATTGTAGCCCTAGAATTAGCTGGTATATGGGCCTAGCTCGAGGCTAGCTCAAGGCTAACTGGTGCTTGCTTCGGGACAGAGGTGTTAGTTAACAGTAGCCACTCGGTAGCAGCTAGCTAGCTGCGATGATCCGGTGTCATGATCCAGAGCGGCATGAATGCGGTGATGTGGTAGAGAGAAGCAGTCCGATACGCTCTGGGTTGATATCATGCTGTGAAGACTGGCATGTATTGTCCGAGCTAAAGCCGGCGGTGTCCAAGCTAAAGGTGAAGACTGCTAGCCGTGGCTAACAAAGACTAGTAGCTAGTTAGCTGGCTTGCTCCTGACGGAGGTTCCAGTTATAAGGAAAACAAATAGCAGATCCGTACCACATTGGGTGAGGCGGGTTGCAGGAAAGTATATTTAGTTCGTAGATAGAAAGTGAGATTAAAATGAATGAGGAAAAAAAAATGCTATTTACACGGGATAAGACCAAGACAAACACACGTCCAACTGCTATGCCATCTTGGATTTGATATAGTTAGAGTAGATAGCTTGTCTAACTATCTTAACTGGCCTGTCTGCTGGCAAGGTTGGTAGACTTTAGAAAAACAAGCAATTACTAAATGTACAGAGTAAGACTCATTCCTTTCAATCTTTTACTCAGATTCTTTGCATATTTAGTTTATTTAAAAACAATGTAAGTCAAGAGGATACAGACAGCTCAAGAGGTATGCATTAGATATGTAGATTATTATCATTTACATAGAATTAATCACAATGATTATGGCTCTGCAGGAAAAAGCTGTTTCAGGTGTTTGAAAACTGCAAAATTCTCATCCTCCAGGTACTTTGTGCCCCCTCAGAATTTTGGGGTGCATGATGCCCCCTGTTCTAAATTCATGGTAAATGTACAGGTCAGAGATTAATAGATTAATAGATTTCTGCTCAACTGTCACCTGGCTCTATTTTCCCTATCTATCCTCCATTCTCCTCCCCTCTCCCCCTCCCATGTCCTCCCCTCTCCCCCTCCCATGTCCTCCCCTCTGTAGACTATGACTAGGTCACACTGACCTAACAGATATACGGAGGTAGTTGCACAGAGAACAGCACAGAAGACTGAGAGAAAACCATGGAGGGAGAAGAAGAGAGAGGGAGGGAGGGAAACAGGGAGAGCATTGTAGCATTGCATTCCTTTTAGAACATTCTCTAATGGTCTGTTGTAAAAAAAAAAAAGTGAATAGGTAGAAGGAGAAGTCTGCTTTATTTGTCTCAGAAACATTGTGTCCAAATAACACCTGCTATTTGGGGATCTGATAGTCCATGTGTTACACTTTTCCCTGTGTCTCACTACCTCTCAATTACTGTGTCATAAAGCGCTGATTCATATTCAACTTATGTTTCACTGGCACACACTTCCTGACTGACTCAGAGGCCAGATGACAGAGAAAATAGAATGGCTGCTGAGCTGAGGGTTGTCATACCAACCCACTGAATTCCTTGTTAGAAGCACCAAAGCTTCAGTATGCAAGCACTCAGCAAAAACACATTAAAAAGGAAACTAATTCACTATACTGCACCTATTCCACAGGATACTTATTGAAATGATAATAACCAAAGTATGAGAAATAGCATATCACAACGCACCATTACTATACAAGTCAAGAGCCCACTCCATGATGCCACACTACCATTAAGAGACAACTACCAACTTCAACTTTATGAACACTAAGGACCCCAGTCTGCAGGAGCACATTATTATGTTTTCGGAGCAGGGACACAAGTCATTCCCCACTATAGGAATGTTTTCTGATCTCAGCATGTTCCATTTTGTAAAATACTATACATTATCAGAGTGCCCTCTAGTGTAAAGTGTAATGATCATGCCTGAATGTAGGTGCTATACCAATGTTAGTTAAAGCATTATGACACTTAAACAACCATGCTAAACCAATTCCTTAAACTCTTTAGACAGGCCTATCTAAACATTAGTAAATCGACTATGTGAAGGCTTATGTCACTATGTAGTTTAAGGTCTGTGCATGAATAATAATTGCCTATTTATTTCTGGACAATAATTACAATATCTATAAACAGATCCGACACGATTGGAAAACACCTGCTCGGGGTGCAGTGATGTGTGGAACATCTAAGATCCTTTAACCTTGACGATATACTTCAAAGTGACTAGGCTACCGTCAAAGAGTAAAATACAAAACAGATATCATCATAGCTTTGTGTTCCTCTGTCTCTCTGACTTTCTCCTTCCCATGTGAACTTTTGTACAGTGCATTCTGAAAGTATTCAGACCCCTTTACTTTTTCCACATGTTGTTACGTTACAGCCTTTTCCTAAAATTGATTAAATTGTTTTTTCCCCTCATCAGACCAAGCAAAAACTGTTTTTTATACATTTTTGCAAATGTATACAAAATAGAAAACTGAAATATCACATTTACAGTTGAAGTCGGAAGTTTACATACACCTTAGCCAAATACATTTAAACTCAGTTTTTCACAATTCCTGACATTTAATCCTATTAAAAACTCCCTGTCTTAGGTCAGTTAGGATCACCACTTTATTTGAAGAATGTGAAATGTCAGAATAATAGTAGAGAGAATGATTTATTTAAGCTTTTATTTCTTTCATCACATTTCCAGTGGGTCAGAAGTTTACATACACTCAATTAGTATTTGGTAGCATTGCCATTAAATTGTTTAACTTGGGTCAAACATTTCGGGTAGCCTTCCACAAGCTTCCCACAATAAATTGGGTGAATTTTGGCCCATTCCTCCTGACAGAGATGGTGTAACTGAGTCAGGTTTGTAGGCCTCCTTGCTCGCACACGCTTTTTCAGTTCTGCCCACAAATGTTCTATAGGATTGAGGTCAGGGCTTTGTGATGGCCACTCCAATACCTTGACTTTGTTGTCCTTAAGCCATTTTGCCACAACTTTGGAAGTATGCTTGGGGTCATTGTCAATTTGGAAGACCCATGTGCAACCAAACTTGAAATGTTGCTTCAATATATCCACATAATTTTCCTCCCTCATGATGCCATCTATTTTGTGAAGTGCACAAGTCCCTCCTGCAGCAAAACACCCCCACAACATGATGTTGCCACCCCTGTGCTTCACGGTTGGGATGGTGTTTCTTTCGGCTTGCAAGCATCCCCCTTTCTCCTCCAAACATAACGATGGCCAAACAGTTTTGTTTTTGTTTCATCAGACCAGAGGGCATTTCTCCAAAAAGTATGATCTTTGTCCCCATGTGCAGTTGCAAACCGTAGTCTGGCTTTTTTATGGCGGTTTTGGAGCAGTGGCTTCTTCCTTGCTGAGTGGCCTTTCAGGTTATGTCGATATAGGTACAACCCCAAAGCAGTAAACACAGGCACCCTCATAGATATCATCCTAACCAACTTGCCCTCCAAATACACCTCTGCTGTTTTCAACCAAGATCTCAGCAATCACTGCCTCATTGCCTGCATCCGTAATGGGTCTGCGGTCAAACGACCACCCCTCATCACTGTCAAACGCTCCCTAAAACACTTCAGCGAGCAGGCCTTTCTTATCGACCTGGCCCGGGTATCCTGGAAGGATATTTTTTCCTCATCCCGTCAGTAGAGGATGCCAGGTTATTCTTTAAAAGTGCCTTCCTCACCATCTTAAACAAGCATGCCCCATTCAAGAAATTTAGAAGCAGGAACAGATATAGACCTTGGTTCTCTCCAGACCTGAATGCCCTTGACCAGCACAAAAACATCCTGTGGCGTTCTGCATTAGCATCGAACAGCCCCCGTGATATGCAACTTTTCAGGGAAGTTAGGAGCCAATATACACAGGCAGTTAGGAAAGACAAGGCTAGCTTTTTCAAGCAGAAATTTGCTTCCTGTAACCCAAACTCAAAAAAAGTTCTGGGACACTGTAAAGTCCATGGAGAATAAGAGCACCTCCTCCCAGCTGCCCACAGCACTGAGGATAGGAAACTCTGTCATCACCGATAAACCCACTATTATTGAGAACTTCAATAAGCATTTTTCTACAGGCTGGCCATGCTTTCCACCTGGCTACCCCTGCCCTGGTCAACAGCCCTGCACCCCCCACAGCATCTCGCCCAAGCCTCCCCCATTTCTCCTTCTCCCAAATCCAGTTAGCTAATGTTCTGAAAGAGCTGCAAAATCTGGACCACTACAAATCAGCTGGGCTAGACAATCTGGACCCTTTCTTTCTAAAATTGTTCAACCTCTCTTTCGTGTCGCCTGAGATTCCCCAAAGACTGCAAAGCAGCTGCGGTCATCCCCCTCTTCAAAGGGGGAGACACTCTTGACCCAAACTGCTACAGACCTATATCTATAGTACCCTGCCTTTCTAATGTCTTCGAAAGGCAAGTTAACAAACAGATCACCGACCATTTCGAATCCCACCGTACCTTCTCCGATATGCAATCTGATTTCAGAGCTGGTCATGGGTGCACCTCAGCCACGCTCAAGGTCCTAAACGATATCATAACCGCCATCGATAAGAGACATTACTGTGCAGCCATATTCATTGACCTGGCCAAGGCTTTCGACTCTATCAATCACCACATCCTTATCGGCAGACTCAACAGCCTTGGTTTCTCAAATGATTGCCTCGCCTGGTTCACCAACTACTTCTCCGATAGAATTCAGTGTGTCAAATCGGAGGGCCTGTTGTCCGGGCCTCTGGCAGTCTCTATAGGGGTGCCACAGGGTTCAATTCTTGGGCCGATTCTCTTCTCTGTATACATCAATGATGTTGCTCTTGCTGCTGGTGAGTCTCTGATCCACCTCTACGCAGACGACACCATTCTGTATACTTCTGGCCCTTCTTTGGACACTGTGCTAACTACCCTCCAGACGAGCTTCAATGCCATACAACTCTCCTTCCGTGGCCTCCAACTGCTCTTAAATGCAAGTAAAACTAAATGCATGCTCTTCAACCGATCGCTGCCCGCACCCGCCCGCTTGTCCAGCATCACTACTCTGGACGGTTCGGACTTAGAATATATGGACAACTACAAATACCTAGATGTCTGGTTAGATTGTAAACTCTCCTTCCAGACTCACATCAAACATCTCCAATCCAAAATTAAATCTAGAATTGGCTTCCTATTTCGCAACAAAGCATCCTTCACTCATGCTGCCAAACATACCCACGTAAAACTGACCATCCTACCGATCCTCGACTTAGGCGATGTCATTTACAAAATAGCCTCCTATACTCTACTCAACAAATTGAATGCAGTCTATCACAGTGCCATCCGTTTTGTCACCAAAGCCCCATATACTACCCACCACTGTGACCTGTACGCTCTCGTTGACTGGCCCTCGCTTCATACTCGTCGCCAAACCTACTGGCTCCAGGTCATCTACAAGTCCCTGCTAGGTAAAGCCCCGCCTTTTCTCAGCTCTCTGGTCACCATAGCAGCACCCACCCATAGCACGTGCTCCAGCAGGTATAACTCACTGGTCACCCCCAAAGCCAATTCCTCCTTTGGCCACCTTTCCTTCCAGTTCTCTGCTGCCAATGACTGGAACGAACTACAAAAATCACTGAAACTGGAGACACTTATCTCCCTCACTAGCTTTAAGCACTAGCTGTCAGAGCAGCTCACAGATCGCTGCACCTGTACATAGCCCATCTGTAAATAGCCCAACCAATTACCTCATTCCCTACCATACTTATTTCTACTTTGCACATTCATCTACTGTACATCTACCATTCCAGTGTTTAATTGCTATATTGCAATTATTTCGCCACCCTGGCCTATTTATTGCCTTACCTTCCTTATCTTACCTCATTTGCACACATTTTATATAGATTAGTTTTTCTACTGTATTATTGACTGTATGTTTGTTTACTCCATGTGTAACTCTGTGTTGTTGTATGTGTCGAACTGCTTTGCTTTATCTTGGCCAGGTCGCAGTTGTAAATGAGAACTTGTTCTCAACTTGCCTACCTGGTTAAATAAAGGTGAAATAAATAAAAATAATAACAACAAAAATAGGACTTGTTTTACTGTGGATATAGATAATTGTGTACCTGTTTCCTCCTTGTGATAGATACAGTGAATCATAAGTGAAATAATCTGTCTGTAAACAATTGTTGGAAAAATTACTTGCGTCATGCACAAAGTAGATGTCCTAACCGACTTGCTAAAACTATAGTTTGTTAACACAAAATTTGTGGAGTGGTTGAAAAATGAGTTTTAATGACTCCAACCTAAGTGTATGTAAACTTCGACTTCAACTGTACACAAGTATTCAGACCCTTTACTCAGTACTTTGTTGAAGCACCTTTGACAGAGATTACAGCCTTGAGTCTTCTTGGGTATGACGCTACAAGCTTGGCACACCTGTATTTGGGGAGTTTCTCACATTCTTCTCTGCAGATCTTCTCAAGCTCTGTCAGGTTGGATAGGGAGCATCACTGCATAGCTATTTTCAAGTCTCTCCGGAGATGTTTGATCAGGTTCAAGTCCGGGCTCTGGCTGAGTCACTCAAGGACATTCAGAGACTTATCCCAAAACCACTCCTGCGTTGTCTTGGCTGTGTGCAACGGGTCACTGTCCTGTTGGAAGGTGAACCTTCGCCACCAGTCTGAGGCCCTGAGCAGGTTTTAATCAAGGAGCTCTCTGTACTTTGCTCTGTTCATCATTCCCTCAATCCTGACTAGTCTCCCAGTCCCTGCCACTGAAAAACATCCACACAGCATAATGCTGCCACCACTATGCTTCATCGTAAGGATGGTGCCAGGTTTCCTCCAGACGTGAAGCTTGGCATTCAGGCCAAAGAGTTACATCTTGGTTTCATCAAACCAGAGAATCTTGTTTCTCATAGTCAGAGTCTCTAAGTGCCTTTTGACAAACTTCAAGCGGGCTGTCATGTGCCTTACTGAGGAGTGGCTTCCGTCTGGCCACTCTACCATAAAGGCCTGATTGGTGGAGTGGTGCAGAGATGGGAGAAACTTCCAGAAGGATAACCATCTCCACAGAGGAACTCTGGAGCTCAGTCAGAGTGACCATTGGGTTCTTGGTCACCTCCCTGACCAAGGCCCTTCTCCCCCGATTGCTCAGTTTGGCCGTGCGGACAGCTCTAGGAAGAGTCTTGGTGGTTCCAAACTTCTTCAATTTAAGAATAATGGAAGCCACTGTGTTCTTGGGGACCTTCAATGCTGCAGGTACCATTCCCCAGTTCTGTGTCTCGACACAATCCTGTCTCTGAGCTCTATGGACAATTCCTTTGACCTCATGGTTTGGTTTTTGCTCTGACATGCACTGTCAAATGTGGGACCTTATTAAGACAGGTGTGTGCCTTTCCAAATCATGTCCAATCAATTCAATTTACCACAGGTGGACTCTAATCAAGTTGTAGAAACATCTCAATGATGATCAATGGAAACAGGATGCACCTGAGCTCAATTTCGAGTCTCATAGCAAAGGATCTGAGTACTTATGTAATTTCTGTTTTTTATACATTTTCTAAAAACTTGTATTCACTTTGTCATTATGGGGTATTGTGTGTAGATTTAATTTTTTAATTTTGTATTATTTAATCAATTTTAGAATAAGGCTGTAACATTACAAAATGTGGAAAAAGTGAAGGGGTCTGAATACTTTCAGAATGTACTGTACATCCATGCTGAGAAACCATCAATCCAGACATGGCTGTATACAGCAATGTGTGTAGCTGTGAATATATTGCAATGCCAGAAAAAATATGTTATGTATGGCTAATGTGTGCCCTGTGTGCTCCAAATGTGTGCATTGCTTTTCTGGATGACTTGATGTGAAACTTACAATGAGGATAGCCTATATGGTTTCCTATTCACGGTTCCCTGACAGAGGAGCTCTGATAAGATGACTCACTGAAGCCCTCTGCACTTTCACAGACAAGCTCATCTATTATTAATGTCATTGATTTACTAGGCTCGGTGAGGCATGTTAAATAGCTGTAAGATTCCACTACAAGACATTAATTGTGACCCTCAAATACTAGTTTTCTTGCACTATCAATTACATTCAGACTAGTACCTCTATCTGAGATCAATACCCTGATAAAGGTAGGCTTACTACTCCCTCTTAAGAAATAGCCTACATTACAGGGCTAGATGGGCCTTAATGATGATGAAATATAGCCTATTCCTATCTGTCCTTGCCACAATGTAATCTGTTTAATCACAATGACCAAACTTTTTGAAGAAGCGTATCCTTATAATCAGTGATTCATTGTGAATCATTATTTTTCATAATTAAGAAATACTTTTAATTGGGCCTTACCTGCCCAAAAACCAAGCTGAGAATTGGGCGCAAATTGAAGTCGGATTCAAAGGATGCCGCACTGGACCTTCCGGAGCGGTGAGAGGATCGGCTGGACACGGAGATAGGCGATGAGGAATCTGGGGAAGGGATGCTGGCATTCCCGCTAGCGGACGAACTGGCCCTTGTAATGTCCCTTGACTCAAAAAATAGCGCGGTGTCATCTCTGCAATCAGAGTGGGGCTGTATTCTGAGGTCTAAGTGGGTAGGGTGAGTGTGGCTGTGGTGGTTTGCAGGTGCAGGTGGTGGGTCGTCCCGGGTCGTTTTCCTGTGGTGTCGGTGATGCTTGGATGACTTGCAGTGTTCTCTCACACCTCGGCCCAAACCATGTTGCTCAGATGGGTCATCCTGGGAGTTGGCAGCGGGTATCTGGCAGTGCGGGGCGTGGGTCTGTCTCTTACTAGCTCGGGTCGTTGCCCTATTCCGAGTAACGTTACCGAGTAGCGAAGGATGGCACAGGGGTCTCCGCGCACTAACGTCGTACTCTTCCGACAAGAATGACTCCCCTGCGGCATTGCTGCTCACTTTAATTTCAGCTGGAGGATGATGATGACTTCGGTCGGTTCCTGTCGTGCGTCCAGGGAAGTGGTTCGATCTACCGCTTGCGGAGGAAGATTTCAGCAAGGACGTCCTAGATTCGGATTTGGGAAAAGAGGAACTCATGATTGCGTCTTGCTCCTAGTCTCGTTTCAGCCGTAGGCCTACTCATTGCTGTTTGGTTGTGTATTTTCTCACATTGTCGGCCTTCGTACGGTAACAACAAAACCATAGCTGCCTTCAAAAGCTGTTCTTAAAAGTAGCATTTACCACCTGATTGCTATGTGGCGCTGATGCAGGGTGCGCGCAGACGCGTAACGAAAATCATAGCACTCTGTTCACGTCGCGTCACCCGACACTACTATAAACGTTCCTGGCACCTTGACATTTACAGTGTTTCGTTGTGGGAGGACCAAACACCGTGCCCATAAATGATTGTGGTAGGCAGTTGTGTAAAAGTACTTCAAAGTACTACTTAAGTAGTTTTGGGGGATATCTGTACCTTACTATTTATATTTTCACAACTTTTTACTCCATACATTTGGACACCTAAAAGTACTTCCATGACACCTAAAAGTACTTGTTACATTTTGAATGCTTAGCAGGATGGGAAAATGGTCTAGTTCATACATTTATCAAGAGAACATCCGTGGGCCCCATGAAAAGATATCTCATTGGGCCCCACCACCACAGGCCACACCAACCCTGCGGAATTGCTGTAACCACACACCTCCAGAACCAAATCGACCAATTCAAAGCTTTAAATAACTCTACCTTCACAGGCTTGCAACTCTCTTGTAGTCCATTATTTACTGTACGATATTTACTGACAGTGAGCTGTGAAAATATAACACTGTGCAGACATGCATGCAACATTCTGCACACAGTGGAATTCACTATTTTATGCAAGACTGATACACTCTAAGAAATGTGCTAAAGGCCATCTTTTACAATCTAAACATAATTTTCATGTTAACATTCTTGAATGGAAAATTCTCTTAACATTAATGAATAACTTAAAATAAATATAACTTAAATATACATTAACCTCTTCAATTAAAATAAATTAACATTATCATCTATAGAAAAACATAACAAACAAAATAATAAAGGAAAGGTCAAGAGGTCACCAAATCAACAGGTTTCTTCCACTTGGGGTCTTGATTGTGCACAACACATTTTATGGCAATCCAGCCATTACTTTGAGATATATCTTGTTCTCAGTCTGTTCTCAGTCTTGTTCTCAGCCTATTGGAATCATGTGTGTAGTGATCCAATATCCATAGCCATGCCATTTAACAGTTATCACTGGCCCTTGCTCACCCTTACTCACTAAGAGCCCAGCGCTGAGCCTTCTTGCTAGCAAAGTCACTGATCAAGTCTTTGAAGTCCAGCTTTCTAGCTAACTGACTTTGGACAGCATGGCAAGACTGTAAAGGCTGTCCTAGGACATAGTGGACCTCAAGTAGTTTTTAAAATCAGTTTTAGCTTACTGAAAGCTCTCTCGCCACCAGCAACAGTCACCAGCAACAGTAAAAATATTTGTAAAGCAACGCACACTTCTCCAAAAATGCTCTGCAGCTGCATCTTACAAATTGCATTCAGGAGACCAAGAGGGGACAAGTTAGGGGGGAAAGTGGCAGCATGTACAGTGTTCAGGTGTCTTACTTCATTTTGAAACTCAGGTGTAAGATCTCTGGAATACTTCATGATCAGTGGTCGGCACACAGGAGGGACTTTATCCTCACTAATCTGCCCAACTTTCAGAACAGCAGAAAGTTATTCTACCATTTTTGCAGTGGTGTGGAACCTAGTGTCCAAGTCACTGATGATGTTGTCCAAAGCAGTAAAAAACACTGTGTTCCGAAACACCGTTGCTGCACTGTCCTGAGCTGTCTCCTCTTGAGAGGTCTCATCATGGAATCTTATCATTTTCCTCTGGCGGCTGTGTTCCTTGCTAAATTGAGTTGCAACATCCATTTGTGTAGCAATCAGTGTTGCCTCAGACAGGTGAGACTCCCATCCATCTCTAAGAGCCTGCATCTCTTCCTTTAAGGCTCTGATATTGGCTGCCTCTGGGTCAAGGGAGCTTTTTCCTGACTGGAGACTCACATTCCTGTCCTCGATGCATTACAGCACCTGCAATTATGCCAACTGACATGTCATTCAACACAATGCTGCTCACCTCCTTCTTCAGTTGGGAGTAGGGCTAGTTCAGGGAGATGGGAGACAGGGCTGCTGAGCCTGAAGCTGCATCTGTTGGGCCTGGCACCAGGCAGCGGCAGGGACAACTGATTTTAGTATGAATAGCTTGCTAAAGGTTTGCCTGCATTGATTAAATGTCGGCTAAAAGAGGAGCGAAATGTAAACACAGAATTTTCTGTGAAGATATTAAGTAACTAATGCTAGGGGAGCAAAATTAGCCTATTTCACTATGGACTAAGATAACAGGTTAATTTCCACCACTCACGGACTACACCCACCTTTCTTTGTGAAAAATTGGGTGACATACTGTCGCCCTTTCTTTTCTCTCTCCTGTCTTTCTTTTTATTTTTGGAAGTCAGATTTTTCTTTAGGAAGCTGAGACATGATTCTCCACCAGCACTATTCACTCTTCACTCCTCACTAGCAAGTTCTGTTCACGCCTGGTTTAGAGCTAGGACCCAACCATTTCATGTAAATAGAGGGGGTGGTTAAATAATTTAATATTTCATTTTTTTTAACCTAAATGTTCTAATATTGTTTTAGGGCCCCTGTCAGTCACAGGCCCTTAGAATCGTCCTCACATATTTCAGTTGAAGGCATTCAGTTGTACAACTGACTAGGGTATCTCCCCCCTTTCCATTCACATTATCCTTCCTCTAGGCTAGCTTTATCAACTCCGTTGTGTTTATTTATACTCAGTAGGCTATTTTATGCAAGCATCATTGTTATTAAGCAAATGGCCTCTACAAAAAGGTCTAACCTTTGTGGCACAGGAGGTAGCGCATTTGCCCTAACAGCAGGTTGCTGATCCATATTTACCTCCTCTCCATCTGCTCATACTGAAATATGGCACACCTACGCCTCCTGGTGCCACAAATATGAAACTCCAGAACAACATCATACCCAAGGGAATTGACATACATACCCACTGAATATACAAGCTGTTACAACAGTGTTACCATGCACAAATGAGATTCTGAATTCAAGACAGAAGTAGGCTGATGCAGATCATTTGCCATTTATTAAATACTGTTCAAAATGAGTACAAATGCCACAAATATGAATCTATTGGGGTAGAATATCACCATAAATTTGATATGCAGCTGAAAAAAATCACAGAATTATATAAAATGTCACTGAACAATAGCCAAACCACTTGACAAACATTTCAGATATCTAAAACTGAATGTATCAAAATGACAAATGCTCGGAAGAGAAGATGACATTACAGTACCAGTATATTAAGACCACACAATAACTTAACTATTGATTGTAAGACAATTTCAAAACCTCTGATATGTTTTGTACTCCAATTCTATTTACAGAAATACAAAGTTGATATCAAATACAACCATATTACAACCATTAATTAATTAGATAATTTACCAAATACAAGCCTTTCTTCTGTGTAGCAACAACACAGACAGTTTCAAGCAAATCATTTGATCTCTGAAAAAAGGTTTCTATGTGCTTATCCAACCATGTTTTTGTGAAAGCTGTATTGATTTCTATAGGAGACCACAGTAAAGTATCACACATTGGCAGGGATAATCACAGAGATAAGGATTGGGGCTGTAAACATTCAAATGTAACATTTTACATTATGGCTGTTTGGTAAAAGTCAGCAGGTGCTAAGAGTTACAGGGAGAAAGCAGATTCGAACAAGACAGAGAATATGTACACAGTGAGTGTGGGAACAGGACAAGAGAAGTGCTCCCTCCCACCCCACTCACACTGTTCTTCTCTACTTTTTTCACCAACTCTCTTAAATTCTGAAAGACATTCTCTCCGTAGCCCTTTACCTCTGTTTTTCTCTCTGTAGCTCTGTTTCTCTTAAACCCCCCCCCAACAAACTCCTTGTCTTCTCAGCGCCCAGGGGTGAAGATGTAGTCGAGAGCCTGTCTCTCAGCAGCTGCCACATTAGGGTGCCAGAGGTCCACCATGAAGACAACCCTGGGGCCGTCCTCTGGGCCACCTGCACATAGAAAAAAACACAGATTCATGTCTTCCTCCAATCAACCCTTTATAACAGCTTAATAACACTTTCTCACAACAGTACAAACACACACACACACACACACAACCTGGGTAGAAAAAGGCAACCCTTTTCACCCCCTCCACACACGCAGCTGTCCCCCTCTCACCCTCATGGAAGGCCCTGTGGAGGAAGGAGTCATCAAACAGCAGACAGCTCCCCTCAGACCAGCACTGTGGCTCCCCGCCAACCACCAGCTCACAGGAAGAGGGCACTCTAAGACCTACGGAAGACAGGCAGCAAGTCAGTCTATATACAGTAATTACCAAGGAAAATATTACATGACACAAACACATACTGTATGAATATATTCTAAAATGTCAGCTGTATATGTTGTCATGCAAAGCAAGCTTTAAATCAACCCTACAATAGTAAACATCATTATTATCATTGTAATAATTTCAGAGACACAGGTGAACACACACAGGGAGCCAGGTGCATCTTTAAAATCCCTATATTTAACAGTGTTGTAGCCCTCCAGGCAGCTCCCTCCCCCTCTTACCCAGGTGGCAGCGGAGCCTGACGTTGGTTGGGCCGTAATGCTCAGTGATCAGGGCTCCAGGGGTTAGCACAGAGAAGCAGGCGTTTCCAAACACGTTGTTGGCGATAAAGGTGCGCAGCTGACCCAGCACCCTCCAGGCCCGGGGGCACCTCCTGGCATTGAGGGCCAGCGGAGTGCCCTGGTTCAACAAGTAGAAGGTCCACCACTGGCCATGGGGGGTGCTGTTGGCCTTCCAGCCCAAAGGAAGGGAGGAGCCAGCCCTTGCTGGGGGGGCGTGGTAGATGCTCTCAAACTCAGCCAGCAGAGCAGGGAAGCTCCTCTCCAGCAGCTCCACGTCGTGTTTCTGTGCGTCCCGGGAGAAGAAGGGTGCTGAGGGCAGGTCAGGGAGGAAGAACACCTCTGGCCTCTGGATGGTGGGCCGGCTGGTGAGGTAGCGACCCTGGTCTCGTACCCCTTTGTGTACCCTGCCCATGCCTGACCAGGTGTAGCGTTTGGCGTAATCTTGCAGGCTGTGGTACAGCTTCTGATTGAGACCCTCCCCTGTGTTGGTGCAGCGAAAGGACTCAGCGGACTGGCAGTAAGCAAAGCCGTTCTGTTCCTCCACCCCTGACACCGGCCTGCCTTTAGCCTTGCCATCTCTCTCTGTGCTGATCAAGGCCCCCCCAGCTCCTCCAACTCGACTTGGCTCAGTGCTGTACCCCCCACGCAGGGGAGAGGAGCTGTGCTCACGACCTACCCTGTAACAGTACCACACAAAGAGCAGCAGCAGGCACATGGCTGTGCCAAAGGCACTGGACTCACAGTCCCTCATAGACTGCATCCCTCCAGCCACCATCTCCCTCACCCTCTCTAGTGACCACTCCATTCTGTCTCTTCGCTAAAACCACTGAGTTTGGTCTGAAGAAACTACCGTTGAGAAGGTCAATAACCAACCCTGTCTGACACTGCTTGAAAATGGCTATTAGAGGGAAATGTTCCACAGGGTTTCTCAAAGGCTACTTTCAGGAAGCTCTTATCATCCCCCCTTCTGGATGCAGTCTGACACGATCTGATATGACACACCCAGGCTCCAGTCCTGAAATTTCAGCACTCAGGGATGAGGGGAGGGTTCCCCCTGCATGGCGCCTGGCTGTGTGATATTTGTGCTGCTCCCTCCCTTGTTCATTTTAGACAAATGCAGACAGACAACACACCTCAGGGTATCTGGTCTCTGCATCAGAGAGAGAGAGGGGGGGGAAGACAGGGAAAAGGTCATTAGACATAGGCACTGCACAAACAGATACACAGATACAAACAGCATCTAATAAAGAAGCAGAGTACCAACATGCAGATCGCATTGCAAACTCAGTTTTCCACATTACCTCCCCCACTTAGCTGGTTTAATACGGAACTAACTCCTACCCTCTGCACCACCCTTTACACAAACTCCCACCCCCACACTCAGCTCTGGACACACACAGTGCACCATGCGCACACACTCACACACAGATGGCATTTAAAATTCAGTTCTCCACACACCTCCGCACTGCACTGTAGAAAGCCATGAGTCACATTGCTGCATTCAAACACCAAAATCTGTCCGTCTTTCTGTCTATCACACACACAGACAGTAAATCTCAGTAAAACAAAAATAATGGTGTTCCAAATAAGGTGAATTTGCCTGGCCCACAAATACATATTCCATCTAGACACCTTTGCCCTAGAGCACACAAAAACGGTACATACATCGGCCTAAACATCAGCGCCACAGGTAACTTCCACAAAGCTGTGAACAATCTAGAAATGCTTGAATCAGTTATAGAACCCATTGCCCTTTATGGTTGTGAGGTCTGGGGTCTGCTCAACAACCAAGAATTCACTAAATGGGACAAACACCAATATCCTCAGTATATAACGTAAAACACCAAATAATGCATGCAGAGCAGAATTAGGCCGATACCCGCTAATTATCCAATTCCAGAAAAGAGCAGTTAAATTCTACAACCACCGAAAAGGAAGCGATTCCCAAACCTTCCATAACAATGCCATCACCTACAGAGATGAACCTGGAGAAGAGTTCCCTAAGCAAGCTGGTCCTGGGGCTCTGTTCAAAAACACAAACAGACCCCACAGAGCCCCAGGACAGCAACACAATTACACCCAACCAAATCATGAGAAAACAAAAAGGTTACTTGACACATTGGAAAGAATTAACAACAAAAAAACAGAGCAAACTAGAACGCTATTTAGCCCTAAACAGAGAGTACACGGTGGCAGAATACCTGACCACTGTGACTGACCCAAACTTAAGAAAAGATTTGACTATGTACAGACTCAGTGAGCATAGCCCTGCTATTGAGAAAGGCCGCCGTAGGCAGACCTGGTTCTCAAGAGAAGACTATGTGCACACTGCCCACAAAATGAGGTGGAAACGGAGCTGCACTTCCTAACCGCATGTGAAATGTATGAGTTTGGCTCTAAGGCTATGTATAAAAAACGAAATTCCTTAGGGTTTTCTAGAATAGCGCTATTTTAATTTATTGCAGGAAGGATAAGGATAAGCAGTATAGATACATGAACATAGTAATTGCAGTATTAAGCACTCACACAGACGAAAATATACACTGTAACAAGCAAATTATACAGTAAACATGAACACACATAAGCAGAGCTCCCACTGTACAGACCTTCCTATGCTTCTCCTGCACAACCATCTCACCAAAAATGGTCCGGCAAACCTGCTTGGAAAGACTGAACAGCCATCTCCTCTCGTGAACACAGCCCAGATGACAGTCCACCGAGACGCACGCCCCCACGGAACCTCTCTAGCACAACTAAACAGTTCGCTCGCTGTCTGCTGCCTTGAATTGAGGAACTGTCGTAACTGAACAAACCCTGAATGGGGACAACCATCCATAACACTCGTCTGTCTGTCTGTCTGTCTGTCTCTCTCTCTCCCCCTCTCCCTCCCACTCTCAATTTCTCCAATATTCCTTCCTCTAATGTCCCCAAGCCTGCACACATAAAGCTATAGTTAGTCCGCCATCGTATCATGATTCACTCGCATAAAACCACGACAGATGTTCAAGGATTCACACTGTGTATTAACGATTTGCCAATAACAGCTACACTTGTAGCGCATAAAAACAAAAATGCAACATAATGATATTCGAAATAATAATAATGATGATGATAATAATAATAATATTAACTCACCCAATTTTCATGGTTTTGTAAGATATCTAGACTAGCCTACAGGTTTGCCATGTTACCAAGCATCTAGTGAACTCTATCTAGGTAGGCTATAAGTTTAGTATTACATGTCAATCATAATTAGGCCCTAATCAATTTAGCGATATGTAAAAAACTAACAGCAGCAAAGATGTTCTATTATATTGACAAGATAGTCAAGTGACCGCTCTAACAATGGAAATACATGTCCCCAAATATGGAAGGCAGGCAGGAGGAGGCAAGATCAGGTGGGACCATTCTAACCAATGAGACGGCAGATAATCGTGTGAACAACAGGCACAACTCAGAGGGTCGTCATTAGTTACCACAGCCACAAAGTCATAATTATGGCTAAACCCCGCCTATTTATACAATTAACCTTAACTTTAACCCTAACCTTAACATCACTGCTAACCTTATGCCTTACCTTAATCTTAAACTCGCATTGCCCAGAGTTCCTCCGCCCACTTCACTTCCCTCCATTGAAAATGAATGGGTCTTTCCTAATGTGTTATGTGGAAATGCACTGTAATTCGGATAGTCACTCTTGCTTCACTCTCATGTGGGTGCTAGCAAACAAGCTAGGTAGTGCTAGGTATCAACAGCCAATCCAGTACGGTCTGGAAGCTATAGTGAACTTAGATTGGTCAATAGCGTTGCAATATCACAGAGTATATGCATAAAGTTCAGCTTTCCCCAACTTTGGTCCTCACTTCCTTAAATTGTTGTTTCATCGCCTCCAACGTGTTATATTGAAATGCACTGCAAGTAATATTTCTCAAAGTTGCCGGAATGCCACGTGTATCCAATTATAGCAGTACGTTTGTAACAGCCTAAACATTACAAAACTTCTATTCCATTAAATATACCTCACGTAATTCAACACTTTCTCATCAGTGGCGTAGCGCAGTTTTGCGGGGGCTCCCACAAGGTCAGAGCAAGGCCTTCACTGTTTAATTCTACATTAGATTATTCAAATATGCAATACAAATCTCCAACCTCTTTTTGTTTTGTTTCATGGCACTATTAAATGCTCCAGGGCTAATTTCGTATAGCATTTTGGCATGTTTTTCTAGATTTGTACTTTTTGTTGCGGGGGGTTACAGGTACCTTATCTATTTCAAATTATACGTTTATAAAACATGTACCCGTAGGTTGCCAATCCCCAGAAATGTAAGAACTACATACAAAGTTTAAGTGATACAAATTCTATATAAACAGGAAAAGAAAAGAAAACCTCCCATCCCATTTCCCCAACCCCACCCAGGCAACTGGTCTCCAATTTGGAAAACCTCCCTGGTCTTTGTGGTTGAATCGGTGTTTGAAATTCACTGCTCATCTGAGGGACCTTACAGATAATTGTTTGTGTGGGGTACAGAGATGAGGTAGTCATTCAAAAATCCGGTTAAACACTATTATTGCATACAAAGTCCATGCCATTTATTATTTGACTTGTTAAGAAAATTGTTACTCGTGAACTTTGTTAGGCTTACCATAACAAAGGGGTTGAATAATTATTGAATCAAGACCCAGAGTTCCAGCTTTTCATTGTAAATTGCTTTGACATTACGGGGTATTGCATGTAGGCCAGTGACAAAAAATCTCAATTTAATCAGTTTTAAATTCAGGCTGTACTGAATGTGTACAGAATGTGTAAAAAGCCAAGGGGTGTGAATACTTTCTTCAGTATTCAGACCCATTCCCTTTTCCACATTTTGTTACAGTACAGCCTTATTATAAAATATATTAAATTATATATATATAAAAAAACATAAATACCTTATTAAATAAGTATTCAGACCCTTTGCTATGAGACTAGAAATTTAGCTCAGGTGCATCCTTGAGATGTTTCTACAACTTGATTGGAGTCCACCTGTGGTAAATTCAATTGACTGGACATAATTTGGATAGGAACACACCTGTCTATGTACGTCAGAGCAAAAACCAAGCCATTAGGTTGAAGGAATTGTCCGTAGAGCTCCGACAGGATTGTGTCGAGGCACAGATCTGGGGAAGGGTACCAAAACATTTCTGCAGCATTCAAGGTCCCTAAGAACACAGTGGCCTCCATCGTTTTTAAATAGAAGAAGTTTGGAATCACCAAGACTCTTCCTAGAGCTGGCCGCCCGGCCAAACTGAGCAAACTGAGCGATCGGGGGAGAAGGGCATTAGTCAGGGAGGTGACCAAGAACCCAATGGTCAGTCTGACAGAGCTCCAGAGTTCTTCTGTAGAGATGGGAGAACCTCCCAGAAGGAAAACCATCTCTGCAGCATTCCACCAATCAGGGCTTTATGGTAGAGTGGCCAGACGGAAACCACTCCTCAGTGAAAGGCACATGACATTCTGCTTGGAGTTTGCCAAAAGGCACCTAAAGGACTCTCAGACCATGAGAAACAAGATTGTCTGGTCTGATGGAACTAAGATTGAACTCTTTGGCCTGAATGCCAATCTGAAGGAAACCTGGCACCATCAGTGGCAGGGACTGGCAGACTAGTCAGGATCGAGGGAAAGAGGAACATAGCAAAGTACAGATAGATCCTCGATGAAAACCTGCTCCAGAGCGCTTAGGACCTCCGACTGGGGTGAAGGTTCACCTTCCAACAGGACAACGACCCTAAGCACACAGCCAAGACAACGCAGGAGTGGCTTCGGGACAAGTCTCTGAATGTCAGTGAGTGCCCCAGCCAGAGCCCAGACTTGAACCCAATCGAACATCTCTGAAGAGACCTGAGAATCTGCAGAGAAGAATGAGAAAAACTCCCAAATACAGGTGTGCCAAGCTTGTAGCGTCATACCCAAGAAAACTGGTGGCTGTAATCGCTGCCAAAGGTGCTTCAATAAAGTACTGCGTAAATGGTCTGAATACTTATGTAAATGTGATATTTCAGTTTATTATTTTTAATAAAATACCTGTTTTTGCTTTGCCATTATGGAGTATTGTGTGTAGACTGATGAGGGGAAAAAACTATTTAATTAATTTTAGAATAAGGCTGTAACGTAACAAAATGTGGAAAAAGTGAAAGGGTCTTAATAATTTCCGAATGCACTGTATACATATTGTTATATATACAGCCTATAGGGAGTAGGTCAGAAAGCTGGCCGTGTGGTGCCAGGACAACAACCTCTCCCTTAACGTGATCAAGACAAAGGAGATGATTGTGGACTACAGGAAAAAGAGGACCGAGCACGCCCCCATTCTCATCGACGGGGCTGTAGTGGAGCAGGTTGAGAGCTTCAAGTTCCTTGGTGTCCACATCCCCAACAAACTAACATGGTCCAAGCACACCAAGACAGTCGTGAAGAGGGCACGACAAAACCTATTCCCCCTCAGGAGACAGAAATAATTTGCATAGGTCCTCAGATCCTCAAAAGGTTCTACAGCTGCACCATCGAGAGCATCCTGACTGGTTGCATCACTGCCTGGTACGGTAACTGCTCGGCCTCTGACCGCAAAGCACTACAGAGGGTACGGCCCAGTACATCACTGGGGCCAAGCTTCCTGCCATCCAGGACCTCTACACAGACAGAGTCAGAGGAAGGCCCTAAAAATTGTCAAAGACTCCAGCCACCCTAGTCATAGTGTCACAACTTCCGCCGAAGTCGGTCCCTCTCCTTGCTCGGGCGGCGTTTGGCGGTCGACGTCACCGGTTTTCTAGCCATCGCCGATCCACTTTTAATCTTTCCATTGTTTTTGTCTTGTTTTACACACCTGGTTTCAATCCCACAATTACTTGTTCATTTTTTAACCCTCTGTTCCCCCATGTTTGTTTGTGAGTGATTGTTTTATTGTCAATCAAATGGCTACCCAGACTATTTGCATTGCCCCCTTTTACATCGCTGCTACTCTCCGTTGTTATCATCTATGCATAGTCACTTTAATAACTCTACCTTCATGTACACATTACCTCAATTACCTCAACTAACCGGTGCCCCCGGACATTGACTCTGTACCGCTACTCCGCTGTGTATAGTCTAGCTATTGTTATTTTACTGCTGCTCTTTAATTACTTGTTAATCTTATTTCTTATTCTAACTCATATTTTTTTAACTGCATTGTTGGTTAGGGGCTCGTAAGTAAGCATTTCACTGTAAGGTCTACACCTGTTGTATTCGGCGCATGTGACTAATAACATTGGATTTGATTTGATTTGTATGTCTGTGTTGAATTTTATGGATTGTTTATTTGCAAGTGTTGAGTTTTAGCTAGGATTATTCTTAACAGAGTTAAGTATATTTGTCCAGGCCTCAGTTGTTCCTTGACTAGCACCAATAATTCTCTCTGTTGATAATTATAATGTTATTCTGACATTTCACATTCTTAAAATAAACAAAGAACTTTCTTCTGAAACACGTCAGTCTATTCTTGTTCTAAGAAATGAAGGCTATTCCAACGCGTGAAATTGCCAAGAATCTGAATATCTCGTACAGCGATGTGTACTACTCCCTTCACAGAACAGAGCAAACTGGCCAACTGGCTCAGAAGAAAGTTCTTTGCCAGTTTGCTCTGTTCTGTGAAGGGAGTAGTACACATCGCTGTACGAGATATTCAGTTTCTTGGGATTCTATAAGTAGAGATGGAGTCCTCCATCGGGGTCTTGAGCAGCAGTAGAGCAGATTTGGTTAGATTAATTTTATAACTTGAGATGGAGCTGAATTTGTCTATGATCTTCAAAGCTTTTGGGAAGGATTGAGATACATTGTCTAGATCAGGTATTCCCCCAACTCGGGTACGCGTAATGCGGTCAGGGGTACGGCAAATAAAAATGTTTTTTTTCCTTCACATTTTCAAACAGTCCATTTATATTTTCCAATGGGGCTATACATTTGGGTGAGGTTTTCTCACCTGAGTAGCCTCGTTTCACTGCCAAAAATAAATTTAAACCATCTAGTGTTCAGCAAAATAACAACACAATGTCAAATACAGGTAGCCTAGCCCAATAATTAACATCCAATCACATTAACTGTTACTCTCTCGCGGGAATTCCACTAACGGTCCATATGTAGCCAAATGTAGCTGCTGCTCATGTTGGTATCTGTACTGATTTGTACTGGCACAAAAGCCATGACAGGGACACATAGTGGAGTGGTAACGCCCGTGCAAGCAGTTGCTCCCAACACCACTTGGGTACACTGCAGCGTCCACCGAGAGGCTCTTGCTGCCAAGGGAATGCCTGACAGCTTGAAAGACGTTTTGGACAGTGAAAATTGTTAACTTTGTTAAGCAAGGCCCCTGAACTCTCGTGTATTTTCTGCACTATGCAACTATATGGGCAGCAACCATGCAACATACAGAAGTAAGCTGGTTATCAAGGGGCAAAGTATTGACACGTTCTGTTGAATTGAGAGACGAGCTTTAAGTTTTCTTTACTGACCATAATTTTCACTTGTCTGACCGCTTGCATGATGACAAATTTCTCACATTTTTCTCGCCTGAATGATCTGAATCTTGGATTACAGGGACTCTCCACAACTATATTCAATGTGTGGGACAAAATTTAGGCTATTATTAAGAAGTTGGAGCTCTTCTCTGTCTGCATTAACAAGGACAACATACAGGTCATTGTATGATTTTTTGTGTGCAAATGAACTCAAGCGTATGGACAATGTCAAATGTGATATAGCGAAGCACCTGAGTGAGTTGGGTGCGCAATAACGCAGGTTCTTTCCCTAAATGGATGACAAACAACTGGATTCGTTATCCCTTTCATGCCCTGCCTCCAGTCCACTTACCAATTTCTGAACAAGAGAGCCTCATCTAAATTGCAACAAACGGTTCTGTGAAAATTAAATTTAATCAGAAGCCACTGACAGATTTCTGGATTGGGCTGCGCTCAGAGTATCCTGTCTTAGCAAATCGCGCTGTTAAGACCCTTTGCAACCACATACCTATGTGAGAGTGGATTCCCGGCCCTCACTAGCATGAAAAACAAATACAGGCACAGAGTGTGTGTGGAAAAGGATTTAAGACTGAGACTTTCTCCAATACAACCCAACATTGCGGAGTTATGTGCATCCTTTCAAGCACACCCTTCTCATTAACCTGTGGTGAGTTATTCACCATTTTAGATGAACAAATAAGGTTTTATATGTAAGATGGTTAAATAAAGAGCAAAATTATTGATTATTATTATATTATTATTTGTGCCAAGGTCCTATAAGAGCTCTTTGTCACTTCCCCCGAGCTGGGTTGTGACAAAAACTCACGCTCATTCTTATGTTTAATAAATATATTGTGTAGTGTGTGTGTGGCAGGCTTACAATGATGGCAAAAAACATTTGAGAGTGCGCTGACCCTGGTGCTAGAGGGGGTATGCAGCTGGAGGTTGAATGTTTGAAGGGGTACGGGAAAATAAAAAGTTTGGGAACCACTGTTTTAGAGAATTTGGCAGTACGTCCAACCGGCCTCACAACCGCACACCACGTGTATGACGATCGGTTTGCTGATGTCAACGTTGTGAACATTGTGGCGGTGGGGTTATGGTATAAGCTGGCATAAACTACAGACAACAAAGACAATTGCATTTTATCCATGGCAATTTGAATGCACAAAATTATCGTGACGAGATCCTGAGGCCCATTGGGAGACATATTCTTTTAAAGGGATCTGTGACCAACAGATGCATATCTGTATTCACAGTCATGTGAAATCCATATAGGCCCTTATGAATTTATTTAAATTGATTGATTTCCTCATATGTACTGTAACTCAGTAAAATCAATGAAATTGTTGCATGTTGCGTATATATTTTTGTTCAGTATATATCTATTATTATTTTTTTTTTTGGGGGTTGGGGGCACTTCCACTGATCCTTCCACTTATACTGTGTTTTCAAAATACCAGTTTTAAAATGTCAACAGAAACAAATCGGGGGAGGATCCCATGGACCATCTTCTACTGTTCATCCTCCCTAATATCTACACCACAGGTAGCAAAACATGCACTATTGTTCCATAACTCCTCTTCTCTCCTCCCACGCAGACACTACATCAATTGGACCAGAGCATAACTGACACGGTATGACTCACAGCCTACACGTTTTATCCAAAACATCTTCTCCTGTGAACAATGGCAAAGAGGAGGAGTTTGCCTGTCCGTTTGGAGTAAGGACATGGTCACTTAGAAGAGCGGACTGAAAAAACAAGTAATGGCCAGATATAAAGCAAGAATATACACGTGTATAGCTTTAACACTAGTTAGCGTGATTGGGATAATTGTCTTATGCACTGCATTCATCAAGCAAGATTCTTTGAAGGGGTTTTTAGAAGCGCAGCGATAGCCGCAGACTCGGAAACATGCTCAACGATTGGACGGTAAATGCTTACTGAGCTTATCCCTATACCCCCTATGGCTACAGTGATTTAGTAGCCTCACATGCATTAGGCTAATTATCAAGAGCAGAGTAGGCTATATTGTACAGGTGGTATAAGTGGTATTATATGTATATATATCTGATAACCTGTTTGTGGTTTTCCAAAAACAAAAGCCCATTTTGGTACAGTCACATAGAGCGCACAATTTAGACAATCAAATGTTCAGAATAAAAAAATCACAGTTCCTCAAAGTCTCCAATACAGGCAATGCCACTGTACATTAAATAGCAGAGAAAAGAAACTGTCCCGTGCGGAGATGTCTGTGAATGCATGTGCCGTTAGCATTTATCAACTTTATAATCGATAACACAACTCCAGCTTTTCAAATACATTTTTGTTTATCTTTGCATGTCTGGAAACAGAAGCGAAAGGACAGTGAGACACAGGTTTTATCTTGGACACATGAAACGTACTGTAGGATCGATACGGAGGGTGTGTGGCAACAGAGGACAAACAGCAGAGGGCCAAGGATTTTAATGATTGGGAAAGAGCCGATGAAATGGGGGGAGAATTTGCGGGATTCCACCCGGAGGGGCAGATACCGAGTAGACAGCCGTACCCTCTGCCTGAGACGATAGCGGGGAGCCGGGGTTTGGTGGCGGTCCACTTGTCGACGATACCTGGAGGTGGTCATAAGAAGAGTGGACCGGGCTCTTTTCCAGGTACACAGACAGTGGCGGACGAACATCTGGGCAGAGGGTATGTTGACCTCTTCCTCTTGTTCAGACAAGAGCAAGGGCTGATAACCCACGGAGCACTCGAAGGGTGAGAGACCAGTGACCGAGCAGGGAAGGGTGTTCTGGGCATACTCCACCCACATGAGTTGCTGGCTCCAGGTGGTGGGGTTGGCCGAGACAAGGCACCGAAGAGTCGTCTCCAGGTCCTGATTGGCACACTCTGACTGGCCGTTAGATTGAGGATTAAACCCGGAGGACAGACTTGCTGACGATCTAATGAGGGTGCAGAATGCCTTCCAGAATCGAGACAAGAACTGAGGACCACAATCGGAGACTATGTCGCCCGGAAGTCCATAGATTCGGAAGATGTGCTGTATCATGAGTTGGGCTGTCTCCTTGGCTGAGGGTAACTTGGGAAGGGGGATGAAATGGGCGGCTTTGGAAAACCTATCCACCACCATAAGGATGGTGGTGTTGCCATCAGACGGAAGGAAACGAGCTCATTCCAGGACCGGGGACGGGCAGAATTCAGGAAGAACAACCGGTTACCTGAGTCCCCCGCGTGGTCCGGCTGGGAATGCTGCGCCTTGCGGACCAGGCCCTCGATGCCCAAGACGAGTGTTGCTGCTAGACAGGAGGTAGGGAGGATGGTCTCTGGGTCAGACGATGTAGCTGCGGAGCTATACAAGCGAGAGAGGGCGTCAGGCTTCACATTCTTGGACCCAGGGTGGTAGAAGATGGTGAAATTGAACAACATAGCCCAACGAGCCTGCCTAGAGTTGAGGCGGTGCGGAGATATTCCAGATTCTTATGGTTGGGCCATACTAGGAATGGATGTTCTGCCCCTAAGAGCCAGTGTCTCCATTCCTCCAGCACCATTTTGACAGCAAGCAGTTCCCGGTTACCAACGTCATAGTTCCTCTCCCAGAGTTCATGAGCACCCAGAGAGATTTAGACCCGTCACCCCACAACAGGATAGCATGGAGAGGAGTATGAGTAATGGGAGATGGGTGACTCACTGTACGGCTCTTAGAGCTCTGCGTAAATGTTCCTCAGGGGACAATCTAGCCCTGCCCAGTTGCATGGGCACCGGAGGAGGAGAGTCGACAATCCTCAATGATTTCTGAGGGAACTCGGTCGACATTGGATTGTCTCGGGAATGGAGGCGTCGGGATTTCTGGGGTTCTTCAGAGGTGAGGGGAAAACCGTGGAGGGGGGCGTGTGCCCAGACCTCCTCTCCCTACTGCGTTCCCATAGTCCTTATGGTCAAGTCTATGAGAGAGTCGAGGTCCAAGGGCAGCTCCCGGGCTGCAAGCTCGTCCTTAATTCCCTCCGATAATCCATTAAGGAACGAGTTGAACAGGGATTCCGGGTTCCAGGCACTCTCCACCGCTAAAGTGCGAGAGTCTACCACGTAGTCCGCCACACTACGGGAGTCTTGACGCAGTTGAAGTAGCTTCCGAGCCGCCTCTCTCCCAGACAATGGAGAATTGAACACCTTCCTTATTTCCGGCACAAAATCCTCCAGATTAAGGCAAATGGTGGATTGTTGCTCCTACACCATCGTAGCCCAGGCGAGTACCCTCCCGAACATCAGCTTTATAAGATACGCTATCTTTGAATGGTCCAACAGGAACAGAGGGCTGCAGCTCGAAAATGAGGATGCACTGGAAGAGAAATGCCCGGCAGGTTCTGGGATCCCCAGCGTAGCGCTCCGGAGGAGGTAATCGGGAATCTCGGGAAGCCAGGTTGGGGAGAAGCAACACTGGTAGCGGGGTTACTGAGAGTCTGGGAGGTTTCCGTTGTGGCTGGCTGCCTAATAGATAGTCTGCGGAATAGTTCCAGCAATGCACTGACGGCATGGTCATGGTGTTCCGTCAAGGTGTGTAATCCTTCGGTAAGGTTATGTAGTAACTCCTCGAGTCTTCCAATGGTGGCTCCTTGCCCCTGTATATTGGCTCCTGGTCCGAGTCTGCAGGGTCAGTCATGGTCAGTTCGTACTATCAGGATGAGACCCAGATGCAGACACGTGAGGCAGATGGTTCAAGTCTCAGAGATTTATTGAATATACAGGGGCAGGCAAAAGGCAGGTTGGGGACAGGCAGGGGTTCGTAATCCTGGTAATAGTTGGCAGACGTAGACGGCAAGCAGGCTCAAGGTCAGGACATGCAAAACAGGTCATAACCGGGGAGACTAGAACAAAAACCATAAAGAGAAAAAAAACAGCTATAAAACTACAGTGGGGTTTGAAGATATCAGATTAAGTTAATTATAACCTAATGGTGCTTCGTATTACACTATCCACATCATTGAGACAGATGTTATTTATTTATTTCACAAATACAAATTCCCTGAGCCAAGCGGTTGCTTCCGGTCCTGCTGTGTTGAGGGTGAGTAGGTCTCCACTGGGACTTCAAGAATGTGGTGCATAGTTTGCTCCACCCCACAAGAACATAAGGGGCTTCATTTTTGCCCCATCGGTGGAGGTTGGCGAGGCATGGGAGGTGGCCAGTCTTGAACCTATTGAGTGTGGACCACTCCTTCCTGGGGAGGTTGAAACCAGGGGGCTGTTGTGTGGGGTAGTGATGAGGTGCTTATTTGTTCGGTCCAGTGACTATCATTCGTGTGTCCAGGTAAGATTTTTGTTGAATTCGTCAGGTGGTGGGTCTTTCCAAATTGGCTTTCTTGAGGGGAGGCTTTTCTTTGGTGGGTTGAAGAGCTCCACGTGGAGCGGCAGGTGTGGGGCGTTGCAGACTTTTCCAATAATTTTGTGGGTAGTTTCAAGTCTTCGGATATGTGCGGGGGTGATGTTTGCCAGGACAGGGAGCCAGGGAAGCGGGGTGGATCGTAGTGTGCTAGTGATGATGCGCATGGTGGCGTTTAATTGTTTTTCAGAATATTGACAAACTTTTTTAAGGGGGTTAGCCATCAGTGATGGGGTTTGTATTTGTATTTATTAGGGATCCCCACTCTTCCTGGGGTCCAATGTAGGAGAATAACTCACGACAATGATTACATTTCCAGTATTCTGACTGACCACTTTGAAGTATTGAGACAGAAAAACATACATAACGAATAAGACATACAGTATGTGAGCAGAATATCTGCTGAGCTCAGGTAAATGGCCCAAGCTAGATAGTCGAACAGTGGACTCCAGTAGAAATTGGATGTCAGCAGAAAAGACATATGGAACTGATAAACAGACATGTAGAAACAGGATGTCAGCAGACAATGTAACAAAGGACCTATAGAAAAGAGGGAAATTGTATCAGGATATGGGGAGTGTCCATATGCCTCATGTAAGGATGAAATACTATAAAGACCGAGCCCTGCGGTACAGAATTCGGTTGTTTCATGAAATAGCACGGCTTTGCTACTTTGTATTAAAGTCTTATTTGAATTCACAAGTTCCAGTAAGGTGTCATATTTTGATTAAATATTCCACAACACCAACACACCAAAGCACCCACATTACATATAAAACAAAAGATAAAACATTGAACTATGTTAGTACTGAATGAGCTAAAGATAAAACAGTACATCATATAACATCCCTACACCACCACATATTCACAATACAAAATGTTCAATACCACCATGCAACAATATCACAATGTGTGCATATGCATGTGTATGTACCTTTGTCAGTGTCTCTTCACAGTCCCTGTTGTTCCATAAGGTGTATTTGTATCTGCTTTTTAAATCTGATTCTATTGCTTTGCATCAGTTACCTGATGTGGAATAGAGTTCCATGTAGTCATGACTCTATGTAGTACTGTGCGCCTCCCATAGTCTGTTCTGGACTTGGTGGCATGTGAAGAGACCTCTAGTGGCATGCCTTGTGGGGTATGCATGGGTGTCCGACAGCTCAGCACATTCCGCTTGTCAACACTAGACGTCAGGACCTAGTCAATACAATCACAGAAAACCTTTATGATGTCACTCCAATGAAAGTTAACCAAATCAATAATGTGCTAGTTAGGTTGTAATCGTTTTGCTGCAGGCTACACATATTATCGTTATGAAACTTTGTGAAATTGTATCCAGTGTTATGTAAGCTAGTTGGACATAAAACTGAATAGTGTTGCCCTACGTGTAATAGCATAACAACAAACATAGCAACATAGGCTAACAAACATAAGTGTTATACTAGCCTATTTCATTACATGCATAATATTATACTCATAAAGAGATGACATAGCTGCATACCTTTATATTTTGCGCGTTTCTCCTCTTCTTCTTTCCTCTTTTTCCTAAACTAGGCACCTGATGGCTTAGACCTTTTCTTATCCATTTGTGTTGATTTGGCATCAATAAATTACCCATCCCCCAACACTGTCAACCAAGAGTCAAGACCAAACCAATTCAACTTGGTGGTGTGCAGACTGATTTTATATTATTCCTAACGATTTTGCACAAACCAGAAATAAATGCAACAATATGTCTGTGAAACTATATACTCACAGTATTATGAACGAATTGTGGTTTATTTGGTAGCATTTCGTAGTGTGACTGATTTTACTAATTGCATTAGTACTGTACAAAGTTAGAGGTGCGCTATTTGATAGATTCCCTCGCTCCTCCTACCTCGGCCTTCCAGTGGGGAGACCTGAGGTCAACCTACCCCTGTCCCCTCCCTATCTCGTACTTCTGAGTGGGAGACCTTCCCAGGCAGTAGCCTGCCTAGCTCACAAACTAGGACCAGGGTGTCCACTCCGACAAGATTAATTGACCCACAGTCCCACACCGTGACATGATATCATTGACATGACGTTCAAATGAGCGATAGAAAACCTATTGCGCAAATGTCACCATTCCAATATTTTTTGTGCGGGCACCCTGTGCCACCCCCGGCAAGATGCCACCCTGGGCGGCTGCCCATGTCGCCCATACCTAAATCCACTACTGTCTGTTAGACAAGTAACTCTTTATCCACATTATAGCAGGGGGTGTAAAGCCATAACACATACGTTTTTCCAGCAGCAGACTGTGATCGATCATGTCAAGAGCTGCACTGAAGACACCCACCACAATCATTTTATCATATTTCTCTCAGCCAATCATCAGTCGTTTGTGTAAGTGCTGTACTTGCTGAGTGTCCTTCCCTATAAGCGTACTGAACGTGTGTTGTCAATTTGTTTACTGTGAAATAGCATTGTATCTGGTCAAACACCATTTTTTCCAGACGTTGACTAAGGGTTGGTAACAGGCTGATTGGTCGGCTCTTTGAGCCAGTAAAGGGGACTTTACTATTCTTGGGTAGCGGAATGACTTTAGCTTCCCTTCAGGCCTGAGGGCACACACTTTCTAGTAGGCTTAAATTGAAGATGTGGCAAATAGGAGTGGCAATACTTTTTTCACCTCTTCCACACTGACTTTATGGAATTCAAAAGTACAATTCCTGTCTTTCATAATTTGGTCAGATATACTTGGATGTGTAGTGTCAACGTTTGTTGCTGGAATGTCATCCCTACATTTGCTTATCTGGCCAATGAAAAAGTAATTAAAGTAGTTGGCAATATCAGTGGGTTTCGTGATGAATGAGCCATCTGATTCAATGAATGATGGAGCCGAGTTGGCTTTTTTCCCAAAAATGTCATTTAAGGTGCTCCAAAGCTTTTTACTATCATTCTTTATATCATTTATATTTGTTTCATAGTATAGTTTATTTTATTTTTATTTAGTTTAGTCACATGATTTCTTAATTTTCAGTATGTTTGCCTATCAGTTGGGCTGCCAGACGTATTTGCCATACCTTTTGCCTCATCCCTCTCAACCATACCATTTTTCAATTCCTCATCAGTTGACAAGCCACTGATGGAGTTGACAACAGATACTCAAAACAGATATTTTAGCCTCTAAAAATAAAAGTTCAATACAAGCGTTTGTAAAATATGGAAAATGATTCATTTGAAAATCCCCAATAAAAACAACTATTCTATCAGATCTTTCAGCACTCTGACAGAGTTGACGTTAGACAAGAATCTGACGGAATTGATGTTCTACGGGGTTTACAAAAATTTCCTTTTTCTTCATTCAAGTGTTGTACACAGAGGCAATTTCGTTTTTCCTCAGTTGTTTGATTACTCTTAAACCTAATTAAATATAACATATTTGAACCAAAATTCATTTTCTATTTTAATCTATCAGACAGGTGGAGTTGACAGTTTATGGTTGTGAGCATGGTGATTCCAATATTGTTTGTTTAAATCTATCAAAAGCATAGAACTTTACAGACCATGCGTGGTTCTGTTGCACTACATGTAGTGAGGACATGAATAAGGGGTCCTTATGGTAGAGCTGACCCTGCTCATTCCTGATTAATTTAGGATTTTAGACAAATCTGACGGAGTTTACCAAATCTCCGGACACATGTTTTAGGAATCAAAGTTTTGAGAGAAATATTATTTGAAGTCAAAGACGGCTATTGCAAGAAACTACATACGAAAAATGTTCAGTTAATATACGTTTTTGCCAGTTTCTTTTAAAAATTGTAAACACTTTTTTTGGAGAGTTTGAAATTGGGATCCTTTGCTCCGGACAAGGGCATTTCCAGGCTTAGCGCCAACATGGAAATTCATAAAATTGAAAGTATTTAAAAATTCCAAAAACATAACTTTTCCCTTATAAAATCCCCCTAAATGTATAGTTTAAGCTACAAAAAATGCAACAGCAAAAGGATTGTCCCGACTTTCAAGAATCCCTGAGCTAATTTCCTGCTATTCTACGCGAGGCTGAGAGAAAATTTTCCAGTTTTAAAGTTAATTTCCTGGAACATGGCCAAGAGGGCGGCAGGTAGCCAGCAGTTAAGAGCATTGGGCCTGTAACCGAAAGGTTCCTGGTTTGAAAAATCTGCGTGTGCCCTTGAGCAAGGCACTTAACCCTAATTGCTCCTGTAAGCTGCTCTGGTAAAGAGTGTTTGCTAAATGACTTAAATGTAAGAGGTCAGTGTGTACATACTAGAGCACAATACAATAAAAACAATCCCAATGGTCAACAACATTTTCCTCCGTCAGAGCTTTAAACTCAAAAAGTGATGCCCTCTCATCCAGTTTAAAGTCTATTCTGCTGCTGAGAATGAGAATGCTAGTGGTGTGGTACAAAGGGTGGTGGTAGCAGAACCCCATGTTGAGCAAGCTAGTTTGGAGATGAGGTTGTTCCTGATTTTGACCTTGGCTGCTGTTGTCCTCAGGTGCTCCCGGAAGGTGAGTGACCTGTCCAGGCCACCCTGAGGTATGTGGGGGTGGGGTGGAGCTGTAGCTTGTGGTTGTTCATCTACAGTAAATGTTGAGCTCTTTGTTGGCATTTGCGTTATGGTGGTGGACTATACTGGACACAGACAGACAGATAGCCTGGCTCACTAAATGTAAACCCCCATCAGGAGACATCCTTCAGAGAGGAGGATCGGCAGTAGATGGAGCCATTGCTGCGTTACTGTGCACCTCTGTCATCAACCCACAGAGTATGGGCATTGTCGGGGGTCCATATTCATGGTGATGGACAGCGGTGGTAAGGACACTTCATCCCCCTACAACAAGATACCACACAGACATCCAACTATTGAAATCTCAGAGGGGGGATAAACACTTTTCATGCCATGTACCTTTGTTGATTTCAAAGGCAGGGTTAAAATCATCAATTCAAGAGAGACCATCCCTCAGGAGTTTAATCCTGATCTACTGAGTGGATGCCCACAGATCTTTCAACTGATGACAGGTATTTGGAGTGAAAATGACTAAACATGAACCTCGACTTGACTTGTTTCTGTTGCCAACAAGCATGTCCTTTCTCAGCGCAGTGTGAGCTGTTTTTCTAGTTACTCAAGCTTTCCTTCATGTTGGCATCGTGGTGGGAATTCTGTGGAACTCCAGCAATCCTGGGGCAGCTTTATCTTACTGATTAAGGCAGTACGTCAAGTGACAAGCACACTATGCTGGTTTATAGGCAAGGATTTTCATTCCTTGGTGTAAAGTCATTATTTGATGATGACATTTAGAGCCACTACAGTCATATATATGATTGATTTCCATAAGTTACCTTTCCTCTCCAGACCCCAAACTCCTGTTCAGACATGTGAAACTGCCCTGGTACCCTCCTCCATGGGCTTGTTTCATGTCTGAAGCCTGCCTCAGTTCTGACAGGCTGTCTGCTAATGTCAGCCTGCTTCTGGTTCTCTTCTCACTGCAAGAGGCAGATGGTTTTGCGGCTTCCTTTCGTCTTCACCCCTTTTCAATAAATTGGGATTATAAACGCACTAAACTGGACAAATGGCCAAGGGTCCCATGGACCTTTAAACAGGATGTTGCCATGTGCTGTGCTGTGAGCCAAGACCACACACAGTGAACAGCCAGTCAGTTAGCTTTGTTTTTAATACCACCTATCAGGTTGTTATACAGACTATAAACCAACATCATCTTCATTTGTAAACATAATAGGGCAAACTTCCACAGAAAATGAGAGAAATTACCATACTAGTCAAAATTGAATGGCTTAGCAAAATCCCTAAAAGAAACCACTCCTGATAGGCTTAAAGGTCCAATGCAGTCGTTTATTATATATTTTTTTATCTCAATGGGTAACAACTAAGTACCTTACTGTCATTGTTTTCAATTAAAATGGTAAAAAAAATATATATATTTACCACTTTCTTGCAGGTATAACCCTAATATACATATCGGTGGGTAACTGGCAAATTGGGAAGGGTGGGGTTGTTGTTAAACCATGGGGGCTGTTTGCATTTCAAATTAGACCCGATACCTGTATTTTGATAAAAAAATAAATAATCATGTTTGGTTGGGGCCATTTGCAGCTGGGGGCCTTAAGCGATCGCTTATTTCTCTCATGCCTGGAACCGGCCCTGCTGGGAGTGGGGAGGAAGTGATGTCACCAGGCTATAATCAGTAAATGATAACAATCTCAGGGATATGGAGATAGATAGATGCTGTGACCAAAGAGAGAGAAGTCTGCTGTCCTGGGCTGCTTTATCCCACTGATCAACAGGGATTAGGCCCACCCTACCATTACGGTAAGAAACACCCGGACCTTAAAGCGTCAATCTGCAGTTCAAACAATAACAAAGCGGCCAACCTCCCACTGATTTGGTAAACAGCTGAGGGATGGGGCTGGAAAAATTGTACCACTCGGAAATTCATGGACAAAGCTATGGATATAAGGACTGACCATCCATGATATCAACATTATAGTTTGAACCATGTTTCGGGGCTATACAGTGTTTACATTTACATTGTTTATAAAAAAGTCGTAAAACAAGCTGATATTTTGTTTAAAAGTATTTCAAGAGAGCAACTGTCAAGCCACCATTCTGTCATCACATTGCAAGTCAGTTGTTTCTAGATAAGGATGGAAACCTGCTGAAGGTTGGAGACACTGTGAAGTTTGAACAATTTGCTGACACATTGGAGATCATTGCAAATCAAGGGGCAGATGCTTTTTACACTGGAAAAGTAGCAGAGGATTTAATCTGCAACGTAAAAGATATGCTCTTATGTAGAGCATAAACAATCATCATTGATATTTGGGTTAACTGATATTTGGGTAAACTGACACATAACTGACATTGATTATAAGAACGTGAAGATTGAAAGCCTCATGGAGACCAGAAAACATGCATTCCCACCTCCTTATTACATTTTACTTTTGTCTATAGAATACACCCTAAACTCAGCTTCTCTGATGGGAGAGCAAATATTCTTAATTAACCTATCAACGCTACATCGAAGCTTGTAAGTTTTCCAACAGACTAAGGAAGTACATCCGTGATCCACACTAACTCAGGAGTAAGTTCCACAAGACTCCAGGCATAGGAAATCATTAAGGAATGATAGGGTTTAGGTCAAGACCGAGACGCTTCGTAAATCTAATGATCTAAGTGCTGTTTAACCCCAACAGGGTACTCTCAGGGTCATGTTGAGTGACAAGGGAGCATTATATACAGCATCAGCTCTTTTTTACCTTTATTTAACTAGGTAAGTCAGTTAAGAACACATTTTTATTTACAATGATGGCCTACCCCGGCCAAGCCTTATCCCGGACAACGCTGGGCCAATTGTGCACCGCCCTATGGGATCCCCAATCACAGCCGGTTATGATACAGCCTGGAATCAAACCAGGATCTGTATTGACACCTCTAGCATTGAGATGCAGTGTCTTAGACCACTGTGCCATTCGGGAGTCTAAGGCACTGCTGCAAGCTTAGCTGTGCTCCAGTCTTAAATTACTATCCATCCCTGCTCATTTTGACAGAGTGGAGTGGTCACAAAATGTGAGAAAAGACCCCATTTAGCCAATATCACATTTCTGTGTGGGTCATTTACTCTAGTGAAGTCATATGCCTGTGTTACTGGCTTCTGTGGAAACTGAGAGCTATGATCCATCATTGCAATGTGGAACATGAGCCGCTAATCTCACTAGAATTTATGCTGGTTTTAATGTAACTTGCTATCACAGTAACCCCAAATGTTGTTTGGGGGCCTGTTGTGTATGGCATTACCAGAGGCGTGCCACCAGCACTGAGACTGAGCTACAGCTTTATTGAGCTCTCTCCATTATGCTCGGCTGTCGCCAGCCAGGAACAGCAAAGGATTAATACAATCTTATGTGCTGAAGCAGAATCTATTAAACTACTGTGATCAGATATTCCTGGGTTTCTTTCACAGATTGTTCACAAGATGTCTTATCGCTGCACACCTGCTAGCCCTGAGACATGGCTGTATACTCGTAGGCGTCTGACTATGGCATCACAGGATTCTGCGGCCATGACTCATGGCTAAACACCTTTTCAAATCACTCTCTATAGAACTAGGAATTAGAATAGTAACTTAATAGGATGTATATGTCACTCACACACAAAGCCAGCCCTCAAGATATTTAATTCAGATCTTAAGAACTATGTACAGTATAATCCAAAACTGAACAGCAAACCATGCATAAGAGGGTGAAACTAGAAGTGGCTAGTGGTTCAACATACAGTATACTGTTGCTACTTTAATGCAACATATACTGTAACTCCAACATCCCTGATCAAGGTCCATTTCCTTCCTTTGACCAGAGAGCCCTTAAGTTCACTGAGCAGCAGTTTGCTGACCACTTCAGGGCCATGATTAGCAGTGATGAGACCCATGATGCCTAGTACTACATAGTCACTCCATACCTGGACACCATGGGCACAACACGTGTCTGTGATGGCTGAGGACAGAACTGCTGTGTCTGTTACCATTACTATCAACCACATGTGAGTAATTCACTGTGTAGAATCCTTACAACGACCACCATTGGGGTTATGTCATAGATGTATAATTGTCAATGACTTGTCAAATATCTTTTCCTTCAGGTTTGGATCCAGAGTGTTCTCCCCTAAAACCGGTGTCATTTTCAACAATGAGTTGTCAGATGTCTGTGGGAAAGCAGATCATAATGTCACCTCAATGATGTGTTTTATGGTTTGGCTTGCAAGTGAGCAGCCTCCCTCCTCCATGTCCGCTGTTGTTTTGCAGTCCAAGTACAGAACTCTGGTGATTGGCGGGTCGGGTGGCAGCATGATCACCACAGGGATGGCCTTGGTAAGTGACCATGGTATTAACTATATTGGATCAACATACACTTTGTATATATGCAAATACATTGAGCTACACAATAACAAATACCCGTGTAACACTCAACTACTGTACAACGGTCCTTTTGTGAAGTGTAACTTGGTTAAAAAAAACTTTAGATTTCACCTAATTTTAACTTTATGTCATAAAGCAGTGGTTCTCAACTGGTTTTGCCTCGGGTCCCAAATTGAACCAGGTTGTCTCAGTCGCGATCCAATATTGTCACGATCCTCAGTAAGGACAGACCAAGGCGCAGCGAGGCATCCAGTATACATCTTTTATTAATTACGTAACTGGGCAAAACAACAACACAAACAAACAAAGATCGTAACGTTGAAAACATAAAACACAATGACACTATGCTCAAAACAATAACTCACAAACCCCTAGAGCAAACTACAAACATATATATGGTTCCCAATTAGAGGTAACGATACTCAGCTGCCTCTAATTGGGAACCATTACCCCAACATAGAAACAGATAACCTAGAACAGAAAAACCCTACACCAAAAACAAAACAAATGTCACGTCCAGGCCTGAAAAGACAGGCTGGCGTGTTTTGTTTTGGTTTTGGTGTAGGGTTTTTTATGTTCTAGGTGTTCTATTTCTACGTTGGGGTAATGGTTCCCAATTAGAGGCAGCTGTGTGTCGTTGTCTCTAATTGGGAACCATATATATGTTTGTAGGTTTCACTTTAGGTTTGTGGGTTATTGTTTGAGCATAGCTTCTTTGTGTGTCATGGTATGTGGCAATGTTATGATCGTCGTTTGTTTTTGTTGTTTTGCCCAGTTACGTGGAGTTCCGTTTTCTAAATAAACATGTATACTGGATGCCTCGCTGCGCCTTGGTCTGTCCCTCATGAAGATCGTGACAGAATAACCCACCACCAAGAGACCAAGCAGCGTGGCAAGGAGAGGGGGTTCTTGACCATGGCGGAGATCAAGGCGGATTGGGAGGCCTTTCCTTGGCGGGAGCTCCTGGGGGGTTCGTGGCCACAGCAGCCCCAAAAATTTCTTGGGGGGGGGCACATGGTGTGGGCTCCACGCATCAGGCCCCCTGTGCGCATTGAGAGCCCGGCACGTCCTGTTTCGGCTCCGCGCACCGGGCCCCCTGTGCGCTTAGAGAGTCCAGCACGTCCTGTTCCGGCTCCGCGCAGCAGGCCCCCTGTGCGCTTAGAGAGTCCAGCACGTCCTGTTCCGGCTCCGCGGACCAGGCTCCCTGTGCACTTAGAGGACTCAGCACGTCCTGTCCCTGCTCCACGCTCCAGGATTCCGGTACCCGTCGGGAACCCAGGTAGGCCAGTTCCTGCTCCCCGCACCAGAGTGCGCGTCACGAGCCCAGTACGGCCGGTTCCTGCTCCCCGCACCAGAGTGCGCGTCACGAGCCCAGTACGGCCGGTTACTGCTCCCCGCACCAGAGTGCGCGTCACGAGCCCAGTACGGCCGGTTCCTGCTCCCTGCACCAGAGTGCGCGTCACGAGCCCAGTACGGCCGGTTCCTGCTCCCCGCACCAGAGTGCGCGTCACGAGCCCAGTACGGCCAGTTCCTGCTCCCCGCACCAGAGTGCGCGTCACGGGCCCAGTACGCCGGTTCCTGCTCCCCGCACCAGAGTGCGCGTCACGAGCCCAGTACGGCCGGTTCCTGCTCCCCGCACCAGAGTGCTTACTGCTGCCAGTAAGATTGCACCTAAATCAGCCATTTATCGGATCATCAAGAACTTCAAGGAGAGCGGTTCAATTGTTGTGAAGAAGGCTTCAGGGCGCCCAAGAAAGTCCAGCAAGCGCCAGGAAAGTCTCCTAAAGTTCATTCAGCTGCGGGATCGGGGCACCACCAGTACAGAGCTTGCTCAGGAATGGCAGCAGGCAGGTGTGAGTGCATCTGCACGCACAGTGAGGCGAAGACTTTTGAAGGATGGCCTGGTGTCAAGAAGGGCAGCAAACGAGCCACTTCTCTCCAGGAAAAACATCAGGGACAGACTGATATTCTGCAAAAGGTATAGGGATTGGACTGCTGAGGACTAGGGTAAAGTCATTTTCTCTGTTGAATCACCTTTACGATTGTTTGGGGCATCCAGAAAAAAGCTTGTCCGGAGAAGACAAGGTGAGCGCTACCATCAGTCCTGTGTCATGCCAACAGTAAAGCATCCTGAGACCATTCATGTGTGGGGTTGCTTCTCAGCCAAGGGAGTGGGCTCACTCACAATTTTGCCTAAGAACACAGCCATGAATAAAGAATGGTACCAACACATCCTCCGAGAGCAACTTCTCCCAACCATCCAGGAACAGTTTGGTGACTACCATGCCTTTTCCAGCATGATGGAGCACCTTGCCATAAGGCAAAAGTGATAACTAAGTGGCTCGGGGAACAAAACATCGATATTTTGGGTCCATGGCCAGGAAACTCCCCAGACCTTAATCCCATTGAGAACTTGTGGTCAATTCTCAAGAGGTGGGTGGACAAACAAAAACCCACAAATTCTGACAAACTCAAAGCATTGATTATGCAAGAATGGGCTGCCATCAGTCAGGATGTGGCCCAGAAGTTAATTGACAGCATGCCAGGGCGGATTGCAGAGGTCTGGAAAAAGAAGGGTCAACACTGCAAATATTGACTCTTTGCATCAACTTCATGTAATTGTCAATACAAGCCTTTGACACTTATGAAATGCAGCAAACTTTGTGGAAATTAATATTTGTGTAATTCTCAACTTTTGGCCACGACTGTACTTTTACAATGTGGTCAATACAGTGGAGAAGGACAATGTCAGTGAATATGGACAGTCTTCCAACTGTCAATATAGAGCTACTGTAGCTATAGTAAGAACATGGATCTGATTATACCTCTGACAAAGTGTGAGATGTGCATTTTTAGTTTAGCCTTTAATGGATTGTGGATACAGCATGCGCTTCTCATCCCATGTATTACATCATCAACAGGCAAGGTGTAGAGCAGCAACCTGTGATATTAAGTCATAAATATGAGCACATTTCATTGTAATGTATTGGATGATTGAATAAGTGCCCAATGCTAGATCTGTCTTTTCTTCTCTTCCCCATCCATTTTTCTATAACTTATTGGATACTATTCCAGTACTGGAATGTATGTACTAAATAATATACAGTACCAGTCAAAAGTTTGGACACACCAACTCATTCATGACAGCTTTGCACAGTCTTGGCATTCTCTCAACCAGCTTCATGAGGAATGCTTTTACAACAGTTTTGAAGGAGTTTCCACATATGCTGAGCACTTGTTGGCTGCTTTTCCTTCACTCTGTGGTCCAACCCAAACCATCTCAATTGGGTTGAGGTTAGGTGATTGTGGAGGCCAGGTCATCTGATGCAGCACTCCATCACTGGAGGTGTGTTTTGGGTCATTGTCCTGTTCAAAAACATATGATAGTCCCACTAAGTGCAAACCAGATGGGATGGCGTATCACTGCAGAATGCTGTGGTAGCCATGCTGGTTAAGTGTGCCTTGAATTCTAAATAAATTACTGACAGTGTCGCCAGCAAAGCACCCCCACACCATCACACCTCCTCCTCCATGCTTCACGGTGGGAACCACACATGCCGAGATCATCCGTTCACCTACTCTGCATCTCACAACGACAAGGCGGTTGGAACCAAAATCTCACATTTGGACAGATTTCCACTGATCTAATGTCCATTGCTTGTGTTTCTTGACCAAAGCAAGTCTCTTCTTCTTATTGGTGTCCTTTAGTAGTGGTTTCTTTGCAGAAATTCGACCATGAAGGCCTGATTCACGCAGTCTCCTCTGAAGAGTTGATGTTGAGATGTGTCTGTTACTTGAACTCTGTGAAGCATTTATTTGGGCTGCAATCTGACGTGCAGTTAACTCTAATGAACTTATCCTCTGGATTAGAGATAACTCTGGGTCTTCCTTTCCTGTGGCGGTCCTCATGAGAGCCAGTTTCATTATAGTGCTTGATGGCCTTTGCAACTGCACTTGAGGAAACTTTCAAAGTTCTTGAAATGTTCAATATTGACTGACTTTTATGTCTTAAAGTAATGATGGACTGTCATTTCTCTTTGCTTATTTGAGCTGTTCTTGCAATAATATGGACTTGGTCTTTTACCAAATAGGGCTATCTTCTGTATACCACACCTACCTTGTCACAACATAACTGATTGGCTCAAACGCATTAAGAAGGAAAGAAATTCCACATATTAACTTTTAATAAGGCACACTTGTTAACTGAAATGCATTCCATATGAATATCTCATGAAGCTGGTTGAGAGAATGCCAAGAGTATGCAAAGCTGTCATCAAGGTGAAGGGGTGGCTACTTTGAAGAATCTCAAATATAAAATATATTTTGATTTGTTTAACACTTTTTTGGTAACTACATGATTCCGTGTGTGTTATTTCATAGTTTTGATGTCTTTACTATTATTCTACAACGTAGAAAATAGTAGGCATATGTAATATCTGATTTGTCATGGGAGTGGTGTTATATTAGCTGTGGTCTATCATGTTGGTGATCGAAAAATGTTGAGGTAATACTGAACGTTAATATCACGTGTCACAGATTATGAGAGCATCCTACTGTTGACACCCCTAACAGAACAGTTACTCATATCATCAATTTGGTCTTCTGTCTGTCCGGAGGTGCAGAGGGAAGAGCTTGTCTGCTCCAAATGTGAGAAACTGAGAGCTGTTGTGTTGCTATGGGGCCATAAAATTAGTTTTTTTCCCCCTTGGGGAATGAGTGATGTTTCATAAGCAGAGATCATCCCTATTGACATCTGCTGGATAATTCCGTTGCTCTCTATCAAATTGTATTAGGAGCTGTCTGTTTGACCTCTTGGGGTTTCCCTTTTTTACAGTGTGCTGGAGCAAGATAATCAAATCAGTAAATGATTAATTACAGATACAAAGCTCTTTCCTGGATCAAAGTTTCTGAGGGATTAAACTGCTCTTTTGTTTCCATGCTCTTTTGATTGTCTGATTATAGCAAGTGCTGTTCATATATAATCTTTTTACTTCAATACTGTAAATGTAATCTGATCTGCTGGTATGATTATCATTGCCAGTCCAGAAGTCGTTAGCGTAGTAAACATATTGATTGCATCGCCGGAAGATTGAAGGGACTTCTATGTCAATGGTAGAAACCTTCATTGTGCCTTCAGAAATCATTCACACCACTTGACTTGTTCCATGTTGTGTTCCACATTGTGTTACAGGGTTAAATTGATATTTTGTGTCACTGGCTTACACACAATACCCCAGAATGCCAAAGTGGTATTACGTTTTTCGATTTGTAAAAAAAAAAATAATAATAATAAAGGAAAAGCTGAAATGTCTGGAGTCAAAAAGTATTCAACCCCTATGTTACGAAGCTCAGGAGTAAAAAAATGTGCTTAACAAGTCACATGATAAATTGCATGGACACTGTGTGCAATAATAGTGGTTAACATAATTTTTTAATGACTACCTCATCTCTACAATTATCTGTAAGGTCCCTCAGTCGAGCAATGAATTTCAAACCACAAAGACCAGGAAGGTTTTCCAATGCCTCGTAAAGACAAGTCCATGCACCTAGTGGTTGATATGCAAAAAATTGTTTACAGACATTAAATATCCCTTTGAGCATGGTGAAATTATTAATTACACTTTGGATGGTGTATCAATACATCCAGTCACTACAAAGATAAAGGTGCCCTTCCTAACTCAGTTTGCCATTAGGTGTCCTTTCTAACTCGGATAGGAAGGACCTAATTGACAGAATGAAAAGAAGGAAGCATGTACAGAATACAAATATTCCAAAACATGCATCCTGTTTGCAACAACACTAAAGTAATACTGCAAAAAATGTGGCAAAGCAATTAAACTTTTTGTTCTGAATACAAAATGTAATGTCGGGGAAAATCCAATACAACACATTCCTGAGTACCTCTCTCCATATTTTCAAGCATAGAGGTAGCTGCATCATGTTGTGGGTACGCTTGTAATCGTTAAGAACTGGGGAGTTTTCAGGATAAAAAAAGGAAAATCTGGTTCAGTCTGCTTTCCACCAGACACTGGGAGATTAATTCACCTTTCAGTAGGACAATAACTTAACTTCTTAGGGAGCGGCAGCAGAGGTGACGGTTTTGGAGAGTCTGGCGTGCCCAAAGTAAAATGCCTGCCACTCAGGCCCATAAAATAGGATATGCACATAATTAGTACTATTGGATAGGAAACACTCTGAAGTTTCTAAAAGTGTTAAAATAATGTATGTGAGTATAACAGAACTGATATAGCAGGCGAAAACCAGAGGAAAATCCATCCGGATTTGCAGTTTTTTTTTGTACATGACCTTCTTCTCCAGGCTGCCTATTGATTTCTATGTTAACTAGGACTGAGACTGCAGTACCTATGGCTTCCACTAGATGTCAACAGTCTTTATACAGTGTCTGGAGGCTCTAGCACTAAGCAGAACAGATAGGATGATGTTAAAAATTACATAAAAAATGATGTTTGATTTGTTTGGAGAAAGTGTATAGGTATAATTTGAACGTGTTCTCTTCACGGTTCAATGGGCGACTCAACGGTGGATTTTCTGATCATAACGCTCCAACCAAATGGAGATTTATGGATATAATAAATGACTTTTTCTAACAAAAGAACCATTGGATGTCTTCGTTGGAAGCCCTCAGCAGAAGTTCTTCGAAAGGTAAGAGATTTATTTTAGCTCTTATATGGGTTTTGTGTGACCCACGCTGGATATTAATTTATGCTAATGTGGAAAATAGGAGAGGTGCTATCCTCAAAAAATCAAATGTTGTGCTTTTGCCGTAAAGCCTTTTTGAAATCTGACAATGCTGTGATATTGCCAAGAATCAGAGCTTTTGATGACTATGCAACACTTGTATATTGATAAATGTTTAATAATTCAACTTTTGGATTTTGAATTTGGCGCCTTACATTTCACCGGGTAGTGTTGGGAACGGCCTGCTAGCACGCCACTACTCCCTGAGTAGTTAAAACACAAGGTCAGATATACACTGGAGTTGCTTACCAAGAAGACAGTGAATGTTCCTGATTGGCCGAGTTACATATATATATTTTTTTTTTTACCTTCATTTTACTAGGCAAGTCAGTTAAGAAAAAATTCTAATTTTCAATGATGGCCTAGGAACAGTGGGTTAACTGCCTTGTTCAGGGGCAAAACGACAGATTTGTACCTTGTCAGCTCTGGGATTTGAACTTGCAACCTTTTAGTTACTAGTCCAACGCTCTAACCACTAAGCTACCCTGCCTCCACTTCGTGTTAAATCTACTTGAAAATCTATGGCAAGACCTGAAAATGGTTGTCTAGCAATGATCAACAATGGTTGTCTAGCAATGACCAATTTGATAGAGCTTGAAGAATTTAAAAAATAATAATACGCAAGTGTTGCACAATCTAGGTTTGGAAAGCTCTTAGGGCCCGATTCCAACTCAAGTAATTACGCCTTTCTTACGCACGCCTTTCCTATGCACTTCTCAGTAATTGGTATTCAGACTTACCTTATGAAGGTGCGTCACTGGCTTTGCAGGCGTGGTTCCCTTGCGCGTGCTGATTAAATGTAATTCAACTGCTGAAAACCCTCCCACTTGCTGGCCTACTGATCTTCTCGTGGCGTTTTCTTTCAATATTTTCAGTACATTTGGTGTACCTTTTAGTTCGAATTTTGTCAACAGACTCAATAGAATATATCGAGAGAATGGGTTCAGAATATTAGGAATCAATGAAAGAAAGCCTTCTAAATATACAGTTGAAGTCGGAAGTTTACATACACTTTAGCCAAATACATTTAAACTCAGTTTTTCACAATTCCTGACATTTAATCCTCTTTAAAATTCCCTGTCTTAGGTCAGTTAGGATCACCACTTTATTTTAAGAATGTGAAATGTCAGAATAATAGCAGAGAGAATGATTTATTTCAGCTTTTATTTCTTTCATCACATTCCCAGTGGGTCAGAAGTTTACATACACTCAATTAGTATTTGGTAGCATTGCCATTAAATTGTTTAACTTGGGTCAAACATTTCAGGTAGACTTCCACAAGCTTCCCACAATAAGTTGGGTGAATTTTGGCCCATTCCTCCTGACAGAGCTGGAGTAACTGAATCAGGTTTGTAAGACCTCCTTCCTCGCACACGCTTTTTCAGTTCTGCCCACAAATTTTCTATAGGATTGAGGTCAGGTCTTTGTGATGGCCACTCCAATACCTTGACTTTGTTGTCCTTAAGCCATTTTGCCACAACTTTGGAAGTATGCTTGGGGTCATTGAACATTTGGAAGACACATTTGTGACCAAGCTTTAACTTCCTGATTGATGTCTTGAGATGTTGCTTCAATATATCCACATAATTTTTCTCCCTCATGATGCCATCTATTTTGTGAAGTGCACCAGCCTTTCCTGCAAAGCACCCCCACAACATGATGCTGCCACCCCCGTGCTTCACGGTTGGGATGGTGTTCTTCGGCTTGCAAACCTCCCCATTTTTCCTCCAAACATAACGATGGTCATTATGGCTAAACAGTTCTATTTTTGTTTCATCACACCAGAGGACATTTCTCCAAAAAGTATGATCTTTGTCCCCATGTGCAGTTGCAAACTGTAGTCTGGCTTTTTTATGGCGGTTTTGGAGCAGTGGCTTCTTCCTTGCTGAGCGGCCTTTCAGGTTATGTCGATATAGGACTCGTCTTACTGTGGATATAGATACTTTTGTACCCGTTTCCTCCAGAATCTTCACAAGATCCTTTGCTGTTGTTCTGGGATTGATTTGCACTTTTCACACCAAAGTACGTTCATCTCTTGGAGACAGAACGCGTCTCCTTCCTGAGCGGTATGACGGCTGTGTGGTCCCACGGTGTTTATACTTGCGTACTATTGTTTGTACAGATGAATGTGGTACCTTCAGGCATTTGTAAATTGCTCCCAAGGACAAACCAGACATATGGAGGTCTATAATGTTTTTCTGAGGTCTTGGCTGATTTCCTTTGATTTTCCCATGATGTCAAGCAAAGAGGCAAAGAGTTTGAAGGTAGGCCTTGAAATACATCCACAGGTACACCTCCAATTGACTCAAATGATGTCAATTAGCCTATCAGAAGCTTCTAAAGCCATGACATAATTTTCTGGAATTTTCCAAGCTGTTTAAAGGAACAGTCAACTTTGTGTATGTAAACTGGATGGAGAAAAAGTGTGACACCAATCAGGCTCCCGAGGACTGGAGTTGCCCACCCCTGTACTAGGCTGTGTCAAAATGTTCAAAGGGTCCAGTCACCCAAGTCATAAACTGTTCTCTCTGCTACCACATGGCAAGCGGTACCGGGGAGTGTCAAGTCTAGGTCCAAAAGGCTCCTTAACAGCTTTTACCCACAAGCCATAAGACTGCTGAACAATTAATAAAATGGCCACCCATACTATTTGCATTGGACCCCCCACACAGCTTCTACTCATTGTTTTTTATCTATGCATAGTCACTTTACCCCTATCTACATGTACAAATTACCTCGACTACCCCCGCACATTGACTTGATAATGGTAGCCCCTTTATATAGCCTCATTATTGCTTTTTTATTGTGGTACTTTGTTTTTCTTTTTTTACTTTAATTTATTTAGTAAATATTTTCTTAACTCTACTTTCTTAAAACTGCATTGTTGGTTAATGGCTTGTAGGTAAGCATTTCACGGCAAGGTCTACACCTGTTGTATTCGGCACATGTGACAAATAACATTTGATTTGATTTAAACAACTAACCTGTTTATGGAGAATGGTGTTATGTGTATCTGAAAAAATAAAGTAGATGCTGTTTCCACTATGAACCGGTAGGTTCGCTAGACCTTATTCATGGTTTCCTCACATGTAAAGGTGGTGGAATTATTAGAGAATTAAGTCAAGGTCAGAATACAGCGTATCTGGGATCATACCTCCGCCACACCTTCATTTATTCGATCTCCACCCAAAACGAATAGCAGGTGAATAGCACGCTATTCTCATGCTTAAGTTAATTGTCAGAATACGCATAGAGAAAAAAAGTGGGAAAAAAAGGTAATTATGTTCCATTTACGCCCATGTCAGAATCAGGCCCTCAGAGACTTACCCAGAAAGACTCACAGCTATAATCACTGCCAAAGGTGCTTCTACAAGCTATTGACTCAGGAGTGTAAATACGTATGTAAATGAGATATTTCCATATTTAATTTTCAATAAATTTGAAAACATTTCACTTTGTCATTATGGGGGATTGTATGTAAATGGTTGAATTTTTTTTTTTTTTTTATCCATTTTGAATTCAGGCTGTAACACAACACCATGTGGAATAAGTCAAGGAGTATGAATACTTTCTGAAGGGACTGTAGCTACACTATACAGAAAATAAAGAATCAAACAAAATTGTCTTCCCCTTGTTTTAGCAGAAGCAGGCGTGATTTTATAATCTATTCAAGTGTGCTTCCGCCTAACCCATTACGCAAACATTATTGCTCTTTCAGCTGCAACATTCTCAGAATTTCAGATCAGTTCAACTACTCACTGGACAAAGGAAGGGGATTCAGAAAGGATGAGGCTCTATCTGTAATGAATACCATAACACACTGTATTTTATGACCTTCAGATACATTTTGTGATTCTCTCTTCAAAGAATACCCAGGAAGCCTCTAGTCATGAGTGTGTGAACATGTGAGTGTGTGAGACACAGCAAATCTGCTAATCTTAAAATATTAATAACAAGCGAACTAAGACTTCTACATGTATGATGCTTGACTTACATATGCTATGTAAGTAAGACAAAATCTACAAGATAAGATGAAGTTACAGAGTGTCTTTCCAGAGGACTGTTACAGTGTGTATGTCTGACCTAGACCATGGCATTTGCGACCTGGGTGATGTGACAGTCACACTGGGCCGTGACCATCTGTGGCAGCAGGAACAAAAGGACTGGGAGGAGAGGACGAGGGACAGGGTTAACCCTAACCTCGTGACTGACTCCCTGCCCCTGCCTCACGCTGGTGCATGATGGGAGCTTCGGGTTTTTACTAGTGGAATGCAACAACGCAGATGACCCCGTGCCCTTGCACACAGCCACACAGTAACCCCCAACTCCAAAAACTCTAGCCTAGCCACCCACATCCATCACCTCTGAAGCGTATAGTGCTGCTCTGTTGTTTATTGACTCTTCTATACATCCTCCTGTTTGTGCCAACGAGATCAGATCCAAGAAGATGCCATTTCCATTGCTATTCACACAGCCGCAACACATCTGGACAAGAGGAACACCTATGTGAGAATGCTATTCATTGACAACAGTTCAGCATTCAACTGTTGTTCCCTCCAAGCTCGACACCAAGCTCAGAGCTATGGGTCTGGACCACCCTCTGCAACTGGATCCTGGACATCCTGACGGGCAGACCATAGGCTGTGAGGATTGGTAACAACGTCTCCTCTACAATGAGTCTTAACACAGGGCCCCCCCAGGGGTGTGTCCTCAGCCCTCTGCTGTACTCCCTGTTCACCCACTACGTGTGGCTTTGCACAACACCAAGTCCATTATCAAGTTTGCTGACGACACCACGGTTCTAGGCCTTATAACAACAACGAGTCAGCCTATAGGGAGAAGGTAAGTGACCTGACATTGTGGTGCCAGGACAACAACCTCTCCCACGTCAGCAAAACAAAGGAGTTGATTGTTGACCTCAGGAAGCAGAGGAGGGAACATGGCCCAATCCACATCAACAGGACTGCAGTAGAAAGCAAACAGTTTGATGTTCCTCTGCGTCCATATCACAGAGGACTTGACATGGACCAACAACACCACCCACTCTTGTCAAGAAGACGCAACACTGTCTCTACTTCCTAAGGCGGCTGAAGAAATTCAACATGCCACCCCGGGTCCACTCCAAATACTATCGCTGCACCATCGAGAGTGTCCTGACCGGGTGCATCACGGCCTGGTACGGGAATTGCTCCATTCACGACCGCAAGGCCCTCCAGCAGGTGGTGAAGATGGCCCAGCACATCACTGGGGCCATGCTCCCACCCATCCAGGACATGTACTCGAAATGGAGCCTGAGGAAGGCCCGCAGCATCATCAAGGACCCCACACACCTCAGCCATGAGCTGTTCACTCGCTTACCATCGGGCAGACAGTATCAGAGCATGAGGTCTGATACCAAAAGGCTCAGAAACAGTTTCTATCTACAAGCCATCAGACTGCTGAACAGTTAAACTGGACTGACCACCTGCTCTGATTCTCCGCACCTTAACAAACACGCAAGCACGCACACGCACACACACACACACACACACACACTACACAAACAACACAACTGCTCCTGCTACAAGACCCTTATAATGAGTACTGCACAATTGAAACACTTGCCCCTCGATCCCCCTTCCCCGAAAGCACATGTAAATATTGGACTATAAATTGTGCCTTCCTGTAATATATTTATGCTCAAATATTTATTATATTCTACTGAGCCATTTACTTTATGTTGGTATTCTTATCTTTTATTTCTTATTGTTGTTGCATTGTCGAGAAGGAACCTGCAAGTAAGCCTTTCGTTGGACGGACGATACATACAACTAATTAAACTTGAAACTTGAGGCCTCCTGAGTGGCACAGCGGTCTAAGGCACTGCAACGCAGTTCTAGAGGTGTCACTACAGACCCGTGTTCAATCCCGGGGTGTATCACAACTACCCGTAATTGGGAGTCCCAAAGGGCGGCGAACAACTGGCCCAGCGTCGTCTGGGTTAGGGGAGGGTTTGGCCGGGGGAGCTTTACTTGGCTCATTGTGCTCTTGTGGTGGGTCGGGTGCCTGCAGGCTGACCTCGTTGTCAGTTGAACAGTGTTTCCTCCGACACATTGGTGCGGTTGGCTTCCAGGTTAAGTGTGTGGCTGTTAAGAAGTGTGGTTTGGCCTGTCATGTTTTGGAGGATGCATGACTTGACCTTCGCCTCCCGAGCCTGTTGCAGCGATGAGACAAGATTGAAATTGGGGAGAAAATACAAATTATAACTTGAAATGAGCAGCTGTAGACAGGTCAAAACAACCCATAGAGACAAACAATTAGCTCATCATAGGTAATAAATGACTTCTCACATCCTCCCTTGCTAAAACCAGCTCCCACTTGAACACTCAATCATGACATAGAAATTATTAACATAGAAATTATTAAGGCTCTTGTGACCCTGATGCTGATTTTACACTTTCCTTTCTGGTAAACTTCAGGCTCCAAACAGTTGCTTAGATTCACCGTTTTTATTGGCAGTAAAATTTCATTCGATATGGCATGAGATATACAACGACCCAGTTGACAAATAGTTTAACAATGACACACAACACTAACATATATACAGCGTGAGAAAAATATTTCCTGTCATAGTTCTCTCCCATTACAACACCTTTGATCTTGTATTTTTTAAACATACACATACCTTACGTACAAAGCACTTTCCTGTGCTACATTTCAGTGGACATGACAGTAGTGGTATGTCATTACTTTATTAATACCTTCCTCTTGTGTGTCCTCTAATTGTTCCAGCAGAGTAGGTTCGTGTGCTCATTTTCACAATTAGAATAATTACGGTAATTGCATGGTTCGACAAAGGACACAACGTCGAAGCAATAACACAAACAGTTACGACAGTAAACAGACAATACACAACAGCAAAACCACATTTAACACCCTCACACATATTCAATCAGATGACACAAATATATTACTTTGATATTCAATGCATTGATTTCATTAATAGCAGTTTGCTGAATGACCATTATGTATATTATGGTTTCAGTGTGGTAAAGCTTCTTAAATATTATTGCGAAAAATTATTAGATGACTTGGAAAAAACTGTTTAATGCATCAATGAGAGTCTGAAATGGATCTGAAGTCAATACATTTCTTCCATTTCTTTAAGTGCAATGCAACATAGAGCGCAGCTGCAGTTGGTAAACCCAACTTGACTAGCATGTGCTATTTGAAAGACCACCTCTCTTCAGCACTACACTATACTCAGCCCACCATACTGATTATCATCCCTGGCAATATAGCCTACAACTGAAATGTAACAGTCGTGTTCCTCCCTTACAACAAACACACAAGTAAGCACATTTAAATGTTAATAACGACATATTGGTATAAAGGGTGGTCAGTATGTGTTTACATTTGGGGTAACCTTACTACAAAGAGATTAATGGGTCAACTCTTGGGGGTTGGCTGTACCGTCCTTGATCCTACCTGTATCCTGAAATGTAGTGGATATGATAATGACTCAAATTACTAAATGGAGCTGTGAATATCAGAGTTTTGGCAACTGCCAACAATCAGTGAAAAAATCTGTCTATTGTTGAGTCCTACCTGTTGTCTTATAAGATGCCTTTGTTCATCTGCAGCGCACTAAAATAGCCTGTGGAAATACAACAGAGACATGTTTTGTGTCATCATTTACATCTACGTAGGTATTCACAAGTGGACATTTCGAAAGGGGGGGAAAAAGCAAAAAGTCTTGACTTAGCAGTTTTGCCGGCGTCACGTGACTGGTCGTCGGCTGTATAGTCTGTTGAACTTGTTTCATAGCCTTTGTTGAGAGATTAACAGAGAACACACAATGTGGAGCTAGGCCCTGCCTGCCAGGGATAGTCTCAGTGACAGTCCTGGTAGAGAACCCGGTTGGGACCTGCTGCTTCCAAAACCAACAGCAGCTCATTAGACCGCCAGCGTTATGCCGCTCCTCCGTCAAGCCGTCTGATCTGAAGTCCTTGGGATTTGATCCACAGCTGCTACTTTAAGAGAGCGAGAGAGAGCGCACCTTTTCCTAAATTCTTTCAACCCCCCTCCAATGAAACCACACCTCGTTCCCAGGAGCACCATCCGCCAACACAGTAAGTAACTAACATAATCGTCAGTTACTGCGGTGGTCTTGTGTGGGTTAACTCATAGATGGTGAGAGATTATTTGGTGGCTGTGTTGGGACGAGGATCCCTGAATGTGTGGCGCTGAACATCCCTCGTGCCACAATGGGTGACAGGGCTCATGGTGTGAGGGGCAACAGGGGAAAGGTAGGAACTGGGAGCTGTGGGAAGGCCTTTCAAATACAGCTGGGACGAGCCAGGGGAAGGTCACCTCATCACCTCTCACAGTAGTGTAGGGTGAAGTCCTTTGAAACCCCCCCCACCCCAATATCCCACGGCTCCAGCTCGTTTTCATCTTCCTCCTCTTCCTCTGCATCCTCCTCGTAGTGGCTGGGCTCCTCGATGGAGGTTTCCATGTGGTAGCAGTAGGGCTGGCCCTCTGTGTACTCGTAGATGGTGGGCAGGCTGCTCTTCAGGCTGCAGCGGCGTCGCAGGGCCACTAACAGAGGCTGGGGCATGGTGAAAATGTCCAAGTTGTTGCTCAAGTCGATCCAAGCCAAGCTGGAGAACTTCTTGGGGTCCTTTAGGATCTCAGTCAGGTCTTTGACTATGGCCAGGGTCAGCCGGTTGCCATTGAGGGCCAGGGTGTTGAGTTTGGGCAGAGACCCCAGGTGGGGTAGCAGGATACGGAGGTTCTCGTCTTGGAGCTCAGTGAAACTGATGTCCACAGCCACCACTGTGTCCCCACTGTTCTGGAGGTAGAAGGCCACGTGGCGGATGTCTCGACTGGAGAGAGGGATACCAGACAAGTCGACTCTGTCAGTGGATACCTTTCTCTGCAGGGTTGTCTTGAGACTGTAAAGGGATATAAAGCAAATATTTTAAAACATTTGAGACATTCTTGGATATGAAAGTACACTAGCTCAGTTAAGATATCTCAGAACTTAGGGAACAGGAATGAGGGATATAGAGGGGCTGAGTGCTGAAATGTTGGTCTCAATTTTATCATCTATATGTGTGACCTTGTGCCATATTGTGTTTCCTGTGTTGTATAAATGAAGGGGGTTGGGCATGCTTGGAGCGGAAGGCTGACACAGATTCTCCAGCATGAGGATTTAGCAGTGTACACAGTGAAAGGCCAAAACATAGGAAACACCCAACCTCCTCATTCAGAGAGTGAAAAGCATTGCGTTCCTTATTAACAATAGGCAAAAACATTTACCATCTGATTATATGACACAAAACATTATAGAGCTCATTTATAAAAGAGACCTTGCTCTCAACATGACTCAAAATAAAGGTTAAATAAAAACATTTATTGGCTTAATTCAAAAGTCAAACCATGAAATTGCAATCCTGTTTCAATGATTGAAACGAGATGAAACGAAATATGTCTAGACAGACAGAAATGGCATAAATTTGAATCAACTAAAGTTGTTGGCATAGAAAATGTATTTGATTGCGTAAGTTGTTGCTTCAGTGGATTTAACTACTTTTCTGTAAATGGCAGGTGTGGGTTCCATTTGGTATGAGACTGAAATGAAACAGATTTTCCATGTGACAAAATGTATTCTTATGGCTGGATATCTGTCTCAGTGTATAGCCTCACAGCATGAGAGTATCAGAGGCAAATCCTCATGCCTTTTGAAAGATGACATTTGTGTGATGTTGGAATCCATGGCTGGATTTATATTAAAGGTATTGCACTTTGATGTTGCTTTAACGCTGACTTCCAGGAGTTGGCATATCATATCAGTGACTCATTCTGAGCAATGAGGAATAGGGACAAGGGCAACAACCACTGATCTGCTGCACTGTTCTGCTTCATAAATACACATTACATTTGTATATCATCTGCATACCACCCTATAACAACCTTTACACATCGCAAATATTCCATACTGTTTGAGGACTTCAGTGCTTAACCAATCCCCATTCTCCAGCCTGTTTGGTAAGAATATGTTCCACTAGAGCTGACAGAAGAGCCCTGAGTTTCTGATGTAGTATGGATTTGAATTCCAGCGTCCCCCAGCACCCAGTGACTTAGTGACATCCATTGCACCACCTGCCACTTGTTCAACTAGAGTACATTTTTCAAATAGAGAGATGCTATAAGTTGACATATATTTTAACCAGGCTTTATAATTCGCAGTATAGTATATATGATTTATTCAAGATACTGTGGAAGCAATGTGTGATGATAAGCAACATGACTCTTATATACTTTACATTGCGTATTTTGTTAATTGAGATTAGAATAACAACAATTGATGCACAACAGATCATAGCATAAAGAGACATTCATCCTTTCTGTCCTCTTAGTTATGCTTCTGGACCTGACAGGAATAGAAATCAGCCGTAGAAATGTCATTTCCAAAGCCTCACCTCACATGTAAGTGTTACAGCAGTGCTGTGACACAATGGTGAAAATATGACTCTCTAATGTGAGTTTAATAAGTCCTGTCTGTGGAGCCTGCTCTCTCCCTCCCCCCCCCACCCCTTATTCCTTTTGTTCCCTTTACAGATGTAGGATCTTAATTTGATCACTCTTTTGTTGCTGAGAATTTTCCTGCATATCAGGATATGCAAACTTGTAGTGTATTCAAGGTTTAAAAAGGCTTCTAAAGTTAGTCATTTCCACTTTAAAATGTCAGACTTGATTTTCCCTAATGAAAAATGTATCAGCCCTTACAAAAAAATGTCTATTAATTCTAATCCACATAATAATTCACATTTCCTGTTGCTGCAGTATTATTGGCTCAAATTAAGATCCTAAATCTGTATATTAATCCTCTCACTGCTTTTAATTTGGCCCAAATCTCATCTTCTCAGGAGCACATACAAAAAGTCTAATGGCTGAAGGTGTGAATGGGGTTATGCCTGCCCATTCCCTGCTCCTCAGACACATAATTACTGTGCTCTGGAAAAAAAGAAAAGAAACATCTCAGCTCCCTGAATAAAGAGCCTATATACAGTTGAAGTCGGAAGTTTACATACACCTTAACCAAATAAATTTAAACTCAGTTTCACAATTCCTGACATTTAATCCTAGTAAAAATCCCCCTGTTTTAGGTAAGTTAGGATCACCACTTTATTTTAAGAATGTGAAATGTCAGAATAATAGTAGAGAGAATTATTTATTTCAGCTTGTATTTCTTTCATCACATTCCCAGTGGGTCAGATGTTTACATACACTCAATTAGTATTTGGTAGCATTGCCTTTAAATTGTTTAACTTGGGTCAATTGTTTCGGGGTAGCCTTCCACAAGCTTCCCACAATAAGTTGGGTGAATTTTGAACCATTCCTCCTGATAGAGCTGGTGTAACTGAATCAGGTTTGTAGGCCTCCTTCCTTGCACACGCTTTTTCAGTTCTTCCCACAAATCTTCTATGGGATTGAAGTCAGAGCTTTGTGATGGCCACTCCAATACCTTGACTTTTTTGTCCTTAAGCCATTTTGCCACAACTTTGGAAGTATGCTTGGGGTCATTGTCCATTTGGAAGAACCATTTGAGACCAAGCTTTAACTTCCTGACTGATGTCTTGAGATGTTGCTTCAATATATCCACATAAGTTTCCTCCCTCATGATGCCATCTATTTTGTGATGTGCACCAGTCGCTCCTGCAGCAAAGCACCCCCACAACATGATGCTGGCACCCCCGTGCTTCACGGTTGGGATGGTGTTCTTCGGGTTGCAAGCCTCCCCTTTTTTCCTCCAAACATAATGATGGTCATTATGGCTAAACAGTTCTATTTTTGTTTCATCAGATCAGAGGACATTTCTCCAAAAAGTACCATCTTTGTCCCCATGTGCAGTTGCAAACTGTAGTCTGGCTTTTTTATGGCGGTTTTGGAGCAGTGGCTTCTTCATTGCTGAGCGACCTTTCAGGTTATGTCGATATAGGACTCTTTTTACTGTGGATATAGATACTTTTGTACCTGTTTCCTCCAGCATCTTCACAAGGTCCTTTGTTGTTGTTCTGGGATTCATTTGCACTTTTCGCACCAAAGTACGTTCATCTCTAGGAGACAGAACGCGTCTCCTTCCTGAGCGGTATGACGGCTGCGTGGTCCCATGGTGTTTATACTTGCATACTATTGTTTGTACAGATGAACGTGGTACCTTCAGGCATTTGGAAATTGCTCCCAAGGATGAACCAGATTTAAGGAGGTCTACAATTTAATTTCTGAGGTCTTGGCTGATTTCTTTAGATTTTCCCATGATGTCAAGCAAAGAGGTACTGAGTTTGAAGGTAGGCCATGAAATATATCCACAGGCACACCTCCAATTGACTCAAATGATGTCAATTAGCCTATCAGAAGCTTCTAAGGCCATGACATAATTTTCTGGAATTTTCCAAGCTGTTTAAAGGCACAGTCAACTTAGTGTATGTAACTCATTTTGTGGGTAGTGTGCACATAGCCTGTCTTCTCCTGAGAGCCAGGTCTGCCTACGGCAGCCTCTATCAATAGTAAGGCTATGCTCACTGAGTCTGTAGTCAAAGCTTTCTTTAAGTTTGGGTCAGTCACAGTGGTCAGGTATTCTGCCACTGTGTACTCTCTGTTTAGGGCCAAATAGCATTCTAGTTTGCTCTTGTTTTTTTGTTAATTCTTTCCAATGTGTCAAGTAATTATATTTTTGTTTTCTCATGATTTGGTTGGGTCTACTCTACTATATATATATTCTCTCTCTCTCTCTCTCTCTCTCTCTCTCTCTCTCTCTCTCTCTCTCTCTCTCTCTCTCTCTCTCTCTCTCTCTCTACTCTTCGAAAAATGGGTTCAAAATGGGATCTTTGGTTATCCTATGGGGACAGCCGAAGAACTCTTTTAGGTTCTAGATAGCACCTTTTTTACTAAGAGTGTAGAAACAGGATCTTAAATGAGCCCTGCACTCCTTTACGGCCCTTTCAAGGAATTTCTACTGTGGTCCGTAAATCCAGAGGAATTTATATTGTGGTCATTAAATCCAGAGGAATTTATATTGTGGTCATTAAATCGAGAAGAATTTCTTATAAGGGTCTGAGGGTCACTGTAAATTAGAAGGTTCATTGTGTCCCAATCTGTGTCTGACATTTCCAGGAATCTGAAATCATTGAAACTAGGCTACTTGAGCATTCATAAATGTAATTGGAACAAATATAAGTGGATACCAGTATTCAGTCATAAATTATGCAGAATGAACACAAAAATACTGTTTTTAATTACCTAGGCAGGGTAAACTGCTAAATATAGTGACTGTCAAAACGAAGAGCCCCTACAGAGGCAGATGGGCATGAAAAAGTAATACTGTTATGCACTATAGTTGAGAATAATTTCTTCAAGGAGTCCATTTTCTCCCCATATCTCCCCCAAGCTACTGCACAGCTCACATCATTTTGCAAAGTCATTCATGTTTAAAGCTTTGCTCTTTAAACAGTAAACATGTCATTCATCTTTTCCCTTCACAACCACAGTAAATCTCAGAGCAGAGGGACAGGAGCAGAATGTCAAGTCGAGTCAGACTGAATAGTCAGGTTACCGCCCCTTATTTCCCCCTCCTCACCCCAGGTGTCTGGTGCACTCCTGCTGGCTGGCTGCAGGTGTGACATTTCAACATGTGACAGACAGAGAGGAAGTGAACAGGTTCCATGTGGCTTGAGCTGCTGAGTGGCGCAGTGGTCTAAGGCACTGCCTCTCAGTGCTAGAGGTGTCACTACGGACACCCTGGTTCAATTCCAGGCTGTATCACAACCAGCTGTGATTTGTAGTCCCATAGGGCAGTGCACAATTGGCCCAGTGTTGTCTGGGGTAGGCTGTCATTGTAAGTAAGAATTTGTTCTTAACTGACTTGCCTAGTTAAATAAAGGTAAAATAAATACTAATAAAAATGATGATGGCCCACAAATACTGTATACTAAACCTGTATCCTCATTAATCTCATATACAGTAGTATACAAATAAAGAGTGTGTCTAAACCTATGAAGAGGAATTTGCAAATTACCAGGGAGAGAATAAATAAATAAAAAATAGAATATGCCATGAAATATCTATAGCAGCTAAATGTATTGTAATGAAACTTCATAATCGGTGGTTATTATGCATTAGTTTAGCAGTGTGCTATAATCGTGTGCATTGCATAGCATTACATTTGTGACTGTTAAATGAGCTCTTCTGATAATATCTGGGTTCAAGAATATTTGCCCAGAACCAGAAATCCTTTATTTTATGTTTTGCTACAACTCAATTAACTCTGAATACAGGAACCCTTTACAAAGTGCCGTTAAGCGTTGAATACGGGTGAGTGTAGTTTCCTTAGAGCTGAACATAAAAGCGATGGGAGGTGATGACTAATGCTTGTCCTGCTGCCTGCCTCAAACTGTGTCAGATAACCACTTCAACTACAAGTTCAACATGGGAGCATGTCCTCACATACTCACTGTGAGTGAGTCAGTCTCAACCTTAATCAGGGTGACTTCTGAGTTGACCCTTGTATTACATTATTTATTTTTTTGCACTGTCTCTATGCACACTCACAGGACTCTACACACTCACGCACGCTGACACTTCAAAACACAGAGAACATGCACACAAATTTATACTGACTTTACACACACGCTCACACACTTACATAAAATCATCATTTACACTGCTGCTGCTACTCTGTTTATCATATATCCTGATGCCTAGTCACCTTACACCCCTATACATATCTCCTCTATCACTCCAGTATCCCTGCACATTGTAAATATGGTATTAGATCTGAACCTGTATATAGATTCTTACTTTCTCAAGTTCTTCTTCAACTTCAAAGTCCGCAGGCACATCAAAGCCTTGTGTGAGTTTAAATGTAGTTGTACAGCAAGACAAGGCGACGTGGGAATCAATGTATTGTTTCAATTGACCCTTTTGTTACTATCCTTTTGTTACTTCCTTATTATTCTCTGTCTTTCTTTCTGTTACCTCAGACTGAAGCACAATGAGCCTGACTCATCAGATAGGGAGGGTTCTCTTCCGCTTATTTTCTATCAGTGATCATTTCCTCTTTAGAAAATGTATTGTTTCCACTGTATATCCATCTGTAAAAATGTAAAATTAGAAAATACTGGAAGAAGCGTAATCATATCCTGCTTATTATTCATCAATATAATGACTAAAGACTCAGAAACAGAATAACCTGTCAATTAATTTGCAAGCTATTTCCATTTTCATGATTTGCACATCAATGATTACAAAACTGGCTGGTACAAATAATGTGTTTTCATCTAAGGAGCCAATGGATCTTATTTCTATACAACCCCTCTATTTCATCCCAACCAAACTGGCCACGTTTGTAGGCAGGCTACTGTCTGTATGGAGAGTGGCCTGTTATGAGTCAAAGAGGACTGATGCCATTGCACAAACCATTGCTGTGGTGACAACAGCACCACACAGAGGAATGATTTACACTTCTGGTTGCCTCTGTGGTCCTGACCTGCATGGCCAGCCCAGAGGCTGCTGTGTCGCAGCCCTATTGAATGTCAGACAAACCCACTCAAAACCCACTTAGGGTGGTCGTCATAGGTCTGGCTGTGGCACCATTTTAGATGGCAGTGTTAGCATTTGGGCAGTTTAGAGAGTTTTATGTGTGAAAGACTAATGGCTAGATGGAGGAGCTTACCAGGCCTGGGACTTCCGCCTGGACATGCTCTGTCTGAGCCACTTAGAGTGAGGTGTCAGGTGGTAGATCAGCTGTCTGCAGATCTTATCTGATGACTTGATGGTGTCAGCGTCCTTCTGGGGGAAGAAAGGCTCAAAGAGTAACAACAAAATATTACCGGAGGCCCTCTTTTTTGCTTAGTTCTAAATATGGTTGTTACTTTTTGAGACCACGTATAAGCAAAATACAGCACATTATATAACAGATTAACTTTTGAGGTACATTGTACCAGAGCTTTCTTGATTGAGGTACAACTTTAGATCGTAGAAGGACATTTCCAGCTCAGTGTTCCTTTAGTCTTAAGTAGTTGTCAATCTCTGCCATTCAAAACCGTTCATAAGAACAGGAAAGAGGTTCTGTTATTGTGTCTTACTTTGAGACTGTTGCCTTGAGCTGTTTCTGATCAAAACAATTTAGGTGCCTTGCTGGAGTAAATTTAATCAGAGCTGGTGTGCAACCGTGTGGAAAACAGGAGTCATGGTGAGGAAATAAAGAGGCCAGATTCAATACTAAATCTAGTTAACACTTTTTTCTTGTTATTTCTATCCGTTGTCTGTTATGTAAAGTCGGTTACTTTTGGCATCCATATCCCATTTCAACTCAATGTGTAACTGTTGCAAAACTGAACAATTATTATGTCATTGTTTTATCAATCTTTCTATGCAAACAACATTCAGCTCCTCTGTATGTGTCACACCCTGATCTGTTTCACTTGTCTTTGTGATTGTCTCCACCCCCCTCCAGGTGTCGTCCCATCTTCCCCATTATCCCCTGTGTATTTATACCTGCGTTCTCTGTTTGTCTGTTGCCAGTTCGTTTTGTACGTAAAACCTACCAGCGTTTGTTTCCCTGCTTCTGCCTTTTTTCCTGCTCCTGTTTTCTAGTCCTTCCCGGTTTTGACCGTTCTGCCTGCCCTGACCCTGAAACTGCCTGCCGTTCTGGACCCTTTACACCCTTTCTGGATTATTGACCCCTGCCTGTCTTGACCTGTCGTTTGCCTGCCCCTGTGGTTGTAATAAACTCTTGTTACTTCTACACTGTCTGCATCTGGGTCTTACCTAAACCTGATAGTATGGAAATAATACACTGGTGAGAAGAGGGCAGTGGGAAGGTAGGCCTCTAAATGGCAGATCATCCAAAAAAGAAGATGAGTAGGCGGCCAGTACGTTGTAATAAACTTTAGTGAACTATTAACAGAAAATATTTACAAAATAATACATATAGGAAGTGTTAATAGTTCACTAAAGTTTATTGCAACGTACTGGCCGCCTATTTGTCTTCTTTCCTGGTAATAATACACTGAAATTATTATAGCACTAGGGTTGCAAAGGGAGGGTATATTACTGGAAACTTCCGAAGTATACAAGTAAACTACTAGAATTTCGGTAACTTTCAAGATTTATTTGGAAATTTATAAGATTACATCTAGTGGCCTTTTGGGGTACTTCAGATTATAACATGTGTCTGTAATTATCTCTGAACCCTCTATGTGGCCTTATCACATGTCAAATATATGAAATAACGAAATAAAATGATTTAAATAAAAGAATTATATAATGACAAAGCTGAAAAACATTATCCTAAATATAAACCATCAACTTAGTGAATATCATTGGTGTTTAATATGAGGGTTTCAATTTCTCCACACTTTTATTTTGCAACGTCAATATGTACTTGTTATCAATGTTTTGGCATCAAACTGGTGGCAGTTATGCCATTGTTGATTAGATGCTTTTGTCACTAATTAACTATTTTCGTATGTACGCAGGACTGTAAGTTACTATTGGATAAAAGCGTCTGCTAAATAGCATATATTAGTATAATATATTTTCTCTTGAACTATATGGTCTATCTACTAGAAACTCATGGACAATATGGACACAGCTATAAAAAGTAATACTATATATGAGTTATCCAAGGATAAATTGCCAAAGTTACCATAGATTGCCATATATTTTCTGTTAATTACCAAAATTACAGAAGATTCCGGTAACTTTGGTAAATTACCGGTATCTTTGCAACCCTATTTAGCACCAATCATTATAAAGCCAAACCATTTGCATGGCAAATGTGGAAGACTTTCCCCATTAGTGATTGTATTGGAACAGCATATCATTCTATTCATGATGATACTTATTCTGTTGACATCTTGATTTCCGGAAGTTAGATTCCAAGCTAAGCAGGCAATACACCTTGAGATAAGTGTTGTGGAGAGCTTACCTTCTTGGGACACTGCATCTCGCGAGCCAGGCTTAGCAGCAGCTCATGGGAGATGGGATCCACCAGGTTGAGAAAAGCAGCGTTCTTATATAAGATGTCATTTAGGGACGTTCCTTCCAATCCCAGATCCTGCCAAATCAGACAAGAAGAGACAGTATTACTCAAAGTGCCTTAAGGCCACATTTATCACTCTTCGTATTTTATGAAAACAACAAATTGTGTAACAAAAGCAGCATTATCACAGACACACCTGACTGATGATATATTATTATGAAATTATGATGAAATCGACAAATCTGTTTTAAGTGCAGGACTAGCTGGATATATACGGTATAAAGATGATGAGAAGTTCCAGCAATAATAATGTAATGCTACTGTAGATGAGTCACAGATAGAAAACTGTATTTAAAAATAATCAATATTAATTTAAGGGGTGAAGGCTTTCATCTGAAAAGAGCTATACCTGAATACTGTAATGTGCTTAATGTGCCTTGCACCAGGCAGAAGCTATTATTTTAGGATATTCACCTACACCTCAGTGATTTAAAGTTTCAGAGAGCTTTAGCATGCCACAGTATTGCAGTCTGCATCTCTAACTTTAGTACTATGGTGTCCTTCTGATGAATCCTGCAGGATATGAGAGTTCAATAAACATTATATGATGGATGAGCATTTGGTTCTTCTTTTGATGTTTAATGTAGCATTTTGTTTAGGTCTGCCATTGCGCGATACATTCTAAACTTTAGACTAAAAACAACTAATCTATGAATGGTGCAGACACATTTGTGAGGGCAGACAGACACAAAAGAGTTGCTACAGTACATGACGGATAGAGATAATTTTTTGGGGGTGAGAATGATGTCTGTAACAAGCTACAGATCAGAGCCAACTGAAATAAATGATTTGCATACACCTTTTAAGCCGCAAAAGAAGAATTAAGTAAGGAGAGTAGATAGGGAACTGAAAAGGAAAGATTTTCACAGGCTGCATAGAATAGCTATTTCTGAGTCCTCCACAAAGGCCTAATTCGGCAGTGTATGTGAGGGGTAGAGATTGGACGTGCACATACAGAGAGCTGAGAAATGAAAGACACGGAGGATGGGAACACACACACACACACACACACACACACACACACACACACACACACACACACAACAAAAGGTCTTGATTGCAATGGACAGTTTGGGTGGGAGGCTGGCAGCCACCCATTACTGACTTCCTTTTTAACAAGAGCACCAGTTAGCACAAACAAGACAGAAATAGGTGAGAAGTTCCTTCTCTTTTTTCGAGAACAAAGATCTAAAAATACTTCCTTTCCGTGTTGTTTGTGCTTGTGGCCCACATCTGATCATCTCAGAGGCAGACATGGAAACAAGATCAATACAGATGCACCACGTCTGAAGCAATGAGGAGTCCTTTTTAATGGGATATTGTTAAATATATATATCTACCTTACTGCGAACGCAACATTATGAACTCAGTTGCCTACACACGTACATTTTCATTCTTCAGTTGTTACAGTAACTCTAACCTAACCATAGCATGTCCACTAACTATACAGTGGATGATGGATCACCTCTTTTAATTGAGTTACAAACCAAAATATAATTGAGACACGTGCCGATTTGCAATAGCCTGAATGCTGATAACATGAGGCTTATTCAATTAAACCAGAGCTAATTTGAAAGAGGGTTCCCCTGTGATGTGGCTGTCATGCTGCTTTGGCACTCTGGGTTATCTCCTTGCCTTAATTAAAGAGATTCTACAATCTCCTCTGTCAAGTCTTCAGCGTAATTAACTACAGATTGGACAACCTCTGAAAGAGAGAGGAGCTTACGATTGAGCTAACAAACAGGACTATCAGATGTACTGTTACAGCGCATTAATAGTCATGTTATCATTCTGACGGTATTCTTACAGAAATTACTCATCTTCAGCTGATAACATGCTTTGAAATCCTGATCCGACCTTAGAAACATGATGCATAGATAGTGAATAAATAGAGCCAAATCCAACCTTCACAGAATGGATTATGCTTGGGAATTTTCAAGACATCTTGCATTCCTGTGTCTTAGTGCGATACTAACCATGCCTAAGCATGTTGTGTAGCAGTTCAACTAGTAATTTAGGCCCTGATCTGGCTATGCCATATGGCTGTGGGCTACACTAGTTCATTTAGCAGACAAGATTTGCTTAGAATTCCATGACAGTATTTTATATTATTTTATAGTATGAAGAATACAATTGAACATAGTTGAATAAAATAGAAAGGATATTTTCTCCAAACAATTTGAGGGAGTGCGCACATGCGGCTATTCTGTGTTGAACGGTTAACAAAGTAACAGGTACTCCTATATGCTTAATTTAGAGTTATTAATGTAACTTTAGTTGTGATAAAAATGTTGGGCTATATGTTTTGATATTTAATACATTCTAAGGCTGCATAATGCAACTTTAATGATGATTTGAAAAAAGTTGCATGAAAGGCATGAGCTCTGCTTTGTTTTTTTGCACAGGCTGTACACACTTCATCAGTATCACATTCACAATTTGACAAGCACTTGATAATGCCTAAAATTTCTCGGGCTGCATCCCCTTTGTGTGTCCGTAATGCCCCCTAAATAAATCCATGCCTTTTGCATCCGCCTTTGGGCTGAATGTAATAATTATAATTCCCTTTTCCCGGCTCGGTGCTGAAGCACCTCTCACTCACATAGCTCTCCGTCATGTGATCTGGTCTTTCTCACAGGCTACAAGTGAAGAAAGACATATCGGGGACGCAATTCCGAGACGCATATTGAAGATCCTGTCAACATTTACTTTTCGTCAGCCAACGAACAGCAAAAGCACTAGCCTATGTCAATCTACTATCCCCCATAGTACAAAAGTTGACCTATTCTATTCTGTGCGAGAAATAAATATTCCAAACATAGTCTGGGACAGTTGAGGGATGTGATAGATCACAAATTAATACAACCACTAGCGTGAAAATAAGAAAACTGTTTTAAGCTATGAGCCTGACCCAACAGATGAGAACGTTTAGCTTAAAATGTTGATCAACTATTAGGCTATTTCTTCACATTATAAGACGGCAGCGCGAATGTTCCATTAGCAGGAAAACACCATTCTCAAAAGTGACCACAAATGCAATTACACATGTAATGCTTATATTATAAAGGTGCATTTTTATGGTGAAAATTAACTTCCCCAAACTTGAAACTGCGCTGCATATGCATGCCAGTTTGGATCTACACCCGTTGTAAAGCGGATTAATGTGCTTAATTTTAAGAAGTTATTTGGCCACTGTCGTTGTGATACAAACCTAATCAAAACATATAGGCCTATGGGCTAGGCTACATGAGTTGTGCGACTTTGATTTGAAAAAGTAGTACAAAAAAAGCATGTGGTGTTTCTTGCCTTAATCTGGGCATCATTCACAAGTGATAATATATAATCCATAAGTGCTAGGCTAATATTGTAACCCATCACACTATTCTTGATTTAATCTTGTCTTTACATATACTAAATAATATGTGTGACATTTGTTTTGATTTAGAATGGACCATTATCATGCACCTGTCTCGAAACAGGGGCAGCGGGAAAAATACTTGTCATCTATGCACTTAAATAGCGAATGGAGGACGCTTATCCCGTGGTTAATTTTCATGCCAGCCAGGTAGGCTATTCTCCTGTTACAAAGAGAAGCAATGTGCTTAATATTAGGAAAGTTGAGAAATAAATATAGTAGGCCTAGCCTATAGAAAGCTGAAGGGATCCTAGCTTATAGAAATCAGCAGCATCAGAGCTTGGAGAAGCCTAATTACCATGGCTAAACGGTCACGTGAAATTTTACCGCCTCACGACTTGTGACTGCGGTATGGACCCAATAACAACCCTGCACACGCAAGTCAATGCTTTGTAGAAGCACTTTGGCGGCGATTACAGCTGTGAGTCGTTTTGGGTAAGTCTCTAAGAGCTTTGCACACCTGGATTGTAAAATATTTGCCCATTATTATTTGTTTTATTCTTCAAGCTCTGTCAAGTTGATTGTTGATCATTGCTAGACAGCCATTTTCAACTCTTGCCATAGATGTTCAAGTCGATTTAAGTTAAAACTGTAACTAGGCCACTCAGGAACATTTGGCCTTGTGTTTTAGGTTATTGTCCTGCTGAAAGGTGAATTCATCTCCCAGTGTCTGGTGGAAAGCAGGCTTAACCAGGTTTTTTTCTTTGCATCCTAAAAAACTTGCTAGTCCTTGCCGATGACAAGAATACCCATAACATGATTCAGCCACCACTATGCTTGAAAATATGGAGAGTGGTACTCAGTAATGTGTTGTATTGGATTTGCCCCACAAAACACTTTGTATTCTGGACAAAAAGTTCATTTATGTGCCTTTTTGTTTTTCAGTACTACTTTACTGCCTTATTGCAAACAGGATGCATGTTTTGGAATATTTGTATTCTGTACAGGCTTCCTTCTTTTCACTCTGTCATTTACATTAGTATTGTGGAGTAACTACACTGTTGTTGATCCATCTTCAGTTTTCTCATATCACAACCATTAAACTCTGTAACTGTTGTCACCACTGGCCTTGTGGTGAAATCCTTGAGCAATTTCCTTCTTCTCTGGGAACTGTTAGGAAGGATGCCTGCATCTTTGTAGTGACTGGGTGTATTGATACACCATCCAAAGCCTAATTAATAACTTCATCATGCTCAAAGGGATATTCAGCGTCTGTGCTTTTTATTTTTACACATCTACCAATAGGTGCCCTTTTTTGCGAGGCATTGAAAAACCTCCCTGGTCTTTGTGGTTGAATCTGTGCTTGAAATGTAGTACTCAATTGAGGTACCTTACAGATAATTGTATGTGTGGGGTACCGAGATGGGGTAGTCATTAAAAAATTATTAAACACGGAATTCAACTTATTATGCGATTTGTTAAGCACATTTTTACTCCTGAACTTACAGTGAGCTCCAAAAGCATTGGGAAAGTGACACATTTTGTATTTTTTTTTCTCTGTAATCTACCACTTTAGATTTGAAATGATACAATGACTATGAGGTCAGAGTGCAGATTGTCCAAAAAGTATTGGGACAAATTCACTTAAATGTGTATTAAAGTAGTAAAAAGTAAGTTATTTGGTCCCATATTCAAAGCACGCAATGACTACATCAAGCATCTGACTCTACACATTTTTGGGATGCATTTGCTGTTTGTTTTGGTTGTGTTTCAGATTATTTTGTGCCCAATAGAAATTAAGTCACATTTATAGTAAATAAGTCCCTAAACACTTCTACATTAATGTGGATGCTACCATGATCACGGATAATCCTGAATGAATCGTGAATGATGTTGAGTGAGAAAGTTACAGACGCACAAATATCATACCCCTAACACATGCTAACCTCTCACCATTACAATAACAGAGGAGGTTAGCATTTTGGGGGGGACTGTTATTTGTGTATAAAAACAGAACTAACAGTAATTTCAGTAGGATAAATCGCTAATACAGGACTAGTAAAGCCCCAGTGCTTCTGAGATTCTTCAAAGTTGCCATCCTTTGCCTTGATGACAATTTAGCACAATCTTGTCATTCTCTCAACCAGAATCATGAAGTAGTCACCTGAAATGCATTTCAATTAAAAGGTGTGCCTTATTAAAAGTTCATTTGTGGAATTTCTTTCCTTCTTAATGCCAATCAGTTGTGTTGTGACAAGGTAGGGGGTATACAGAACATAGCCCTATTTGGTAAAAGACTAAGACCATATTATGGCAAGAACATCTGAAATAAGCAAAGAGAAACTACAGTCCATCATTACTTTAAGACAAGAAAGTCAGTCAATGAGGAACATTTCAAGAACTTTGAAAGTTTCTTCAAGTGCAGTCGCAAAAACCATCAAGCGCTATGATGAAAATGGCTCTCATGAGGACTGCCACAGGAAAGGAAGACCCAGAGTTACAGTACCTCTGCTGCAGAGGATAAGTTCACTAGAGTTACCAGCCTCAGAAATTGCAGCCCAAATAAATGCTTCACAAAGTTCAAGTAACAGTCATATCTCAACATCAATTGTTCAGAGGTGACTGCGTGAATCAGGCCTTCATGGTTGAAATTCTGCAAAGAAACCACTGCTAAAGGACACCAATAATAATAAGAGACTTGCTCGGCCCAAGAAACACAAGCAATGGACATTACACCAGTGGAAATCTGTCCTTTGGTCTTATGAGTCCAAATTTGAGATTTTTGGTTCCAACCACCATGTCTTTGTGAGACGCAGAGTAGGTGAACGGATGATCTTCGCATGTGGGGTTCCCACAGTGAAGCATGGAGGAATAGGTGTGATGGTGTGGGGGTGCTTTGCTGGTGACACTGTCAGTGATTTATTTAGAATTCAAGGCACACTTAACCAGCATGGCTACCACAGCATTCTGCAGCGATACTACATCCCATCTGGTTTGCGCTTAGTGGGACTATCATTTGTTTTTCAACAGGACAATGACCCAACACACCTCCAGGCCTCCACAATCACCCGACCTCAACCCAATTTAGATGGTTTGGGATGAGTTGGACCACAGAGTGAAGGAAAAGCAGCCAACAAGTGGTCAGCATATGTGGGAACTCCTTCAAGACTGTTGGAAAAGTATTACAGGTGAAGCTGGTTGAGAGAATGCCAAGAGTGTGCCAAGCTGTCATCAAGGCAATGGGTAGCTACTCTGAAGAATCTTACATATAAAATATATTTGATTCATCCTTTTCGGTTACTATGTGTTATTTCATAGTTTTGATGTCTTCACTATTATTCTACAATGTATAAAATAGTAAAAATAAAGAAAAACCCTTGAATGAGGGTTTGGTGCAGCACCCTCAGCACCCTTACTTCCCGTGGCAATGCTTTTATCCTGTTTCCCTCTGTACACAGACCACATATACAGTTGAAGTCAGAAGTTTACATACACTTAGGTTGGAGTCATTAAAACCCGTTTTTAAACCACTCCACAAATTTCTTGTTAACAAACTATAGTTTTGGCAAGTCGGTTAGGACATTACTTTGTGCATGACACAAGTAATGTTTCCAACAATTGTTTACAGACAGATTATTTCACTTAGAATTCACAGTATTACAATTCCAGTGGGTCAGAAGTTTACATACACTAAGTTGACTGTGCCTTTAAACAGCTTGGAAAATTCCAGAAAATTATGTCATGGCTTTAGAAGCTTCTGATAGGCTAATTGACATCATTTGAGTCAATTGGAGGTGTACCTGTGGATAAAATTTCATGGCCTACCTTCAAACTCAGTGCCTCTTTGCTTGACATCATGGGAAAATCAAAAGAAATCAGCCAAGACCTCAGAAAGGAAACATGTATAAAAGTATCTATATCCACAGTAAAACGAGTCCGATATCAACATAATCTGAAAGGCCGCTCAGCAAGGAAGAAGTCACTGCTCCAAAACTGCCATAAAAAAGCCAGACTATGGTTTGCTACTGCACATGGGGACAAAAATCTTACTTTTTGGAGAAATGTCCTCTGGTCTGATTAAACAAAACTGTTTGGCCATAATGACCATCGTTACGTTTGGAGGAAAAAGGGGGAGGCTTGCAAGCCGAAGAACACCATCTCAACCGTGAAGCACGGGGGTGGCAGCATCATGTTGTGGGGGTGCTGGTGCACTTCACAAAATAGATGGCATCATGAGGAGGGAAATTATGTAGATATATTGAATCAACATCTCAAGACATCAGTCAGGAAGTTAAAGCTTGGTCCAACTGGACAATGACCCCAAGCATACTTCCAAAGTTGTGGCAAAATGGCTTAAGGACAACAAAGTCAATGTATTGGAGTGGCTATCACAAAGCCCGGACCTCAATCCCATAGAAAATTTGTGGGCAGAACTGAAAAAGCTTGTGCAAGGAAGGAGGTCTCCGAACCTGACTCAGTTACACCAGCTCTGTCAGGAGGAATGGGCCAAAATTCACCCAACTAATTAGATCCTTTGTTCGTACCCCTCAAGGCGATTGAACTTATCTTAGAGGCTGCTCTAAGACACCGCCGGTGGAGAAGAGGTATTCGAAGTGGACTTTTAGTCAGACTCAAGAGGCGTGCACACCATCCACCGCTTCTGAGTATATTGCTCGATAATGTTCAGTCGCTGGACAATCAAGCAGACAGATCTCGTTCCAGAGAGACATCAGGTACTGTAACATACTCTGTTCTACAGAATCATGGCTCTCTCCAGATATACTGTCCCCGTCCATACAGCCAGCTGGGTTCTCAGTACATTGCGCAGATAGGAATAAAGAACTCTCCAGGAAGAAGAAAGGTGGAGGTGTACTGCATGTTTCATGATTAATTACTCATGGTGCTATTGTGGTAACATACAGGAACTCAAATCCTATTGTGCACCTGACCTAGAATACCTCACAATCAAATGCCAACTGCATTGTTATCTTCAGTCATCGTCACAGTCGTGTATATTCCCCCTCAAGCCGATACCATGACGGCTCTCAAGGAACTACTGTACACTAGACCTTGTGCAAACTGGAAGCCGCATATCCTGAGGATTTGGAAAGGCAAAAACCAAGCCATGAAGTCGAAGGAATTGTCCGTAGAGCTCCGAGAGAGGACTGTGTCTGGGGAAGGGTACCAAATTTTTTCTGCAGCATTGAAGGTCCCCATGAACACAGAAGCCTCCACCATTCTTAAATTGAAGAATTTTGGAACCACCAAGACTTTTCCTAGAGCTGGCAGCCCGGCCAAACTGAGCAATTGGGGGAGAAGGGCCTTGGTCAGGAAGGTGACCAAGAACCCGATGGCCACTCTGGCAGAGCTCCAGAGTTCCTCTGTGGAGATGGGAGAACCTTCCAAAAGGACAACCATCTCTGCAGCACACCACCAATCAGGCCTTTATGGTAGAGTGGCCAGACGGAAGACACTCCTCAGTAAAAGACACACGACAGCCCACTTGGAGTTTGCCAAAAGGCACATAAAGACTCTCAGACCACGAGAAACAAGATTCTCTGGTCTGATGAAACAAAGATTGAACACTTTGGCCAGAATGCCAAGAGTCACATCTGGAGGAAAACTGGCACCATCGCTATTGTGAAGCATGGTGGTGGCAGCATCATGCTGTGGGGATGTTTTTCAGCGGCAGGGACTGGAAGAGTAGTCAGGATCAAGGGAAAGATGAACGGAGCAAAGTACAGAGTCCTGCTCCAGAGTGCTCAGGACTTCAGACTGGGGCGAAGGTTCACCTTCCAACAGGACAACGACCCTAAGCACACAGCCAAGACAACGCAGGAGTGGCTTCGGGACAAGTCTCTGAATGTCCTTGAGTGGCCGAGCCAGAGCCCGGCCTTCAACCTGATCAAACATCTCTGGAGAGATCTGAAAATATCTGTGCGGCGACGCTCCCCATCCAACCTGACAGAGCTTGAGAGGATCTGCAGAGAAGAATGGGTTAAACTCCCCAAATACAGGTGTGCCAAGCTTGTAACGTTATACCAAAGAGGACTCGAGGCTGTAATTGCTGCCAAAGGTGCTTCAACAAAGTACTGAGTAAAGGGTCTGAATACTTATGTAAATGTGATATTTCAGTTTATTATTTTTACTACATTTTCTAAAATGTCTGAAAACCTGTTTTTGCTTTGTCATTATGTGGTATTGCTTGTAGATTGATGAGGGGAAAAAACTATTTAATCCATTTTAGAATAAGGCTGTAACGTAACAAAATGTGGAAAAAGTCAAGGGGTCTGAATACTTTCCGAATGCACTGTATATTCTCAGACTCCGACATTGCTCGTCTTAATATTTCTATATTTCTTAATTCCATTATTTTACTTTTAGAATTGTGTGTATTATTGTGTATTGTTAGATATTACCGCACTGTTGGAGCTAGGAACACAAGCATTTCGCTACACCTGCTAAATATGTGAATGCGACCAATAAAATTTGATTTGGATGGGTAACTTTCTTCACCAGTTCTTTTACCATTTTGTACAATTATGTGATTACCCTACCAGTTGTTGTAACTGTAATGTTAATTCTCCTGAGAGGAATTATGGTGTTATTTTTCTCTTATTGTAAATTGTGTCTAGAGATAGCTGACATTACTGTCATATTGTTTATTGGATTTACATTGTTGTAATTTTCTATTTCATGTATAACCTGTTTCGTCATTAAAACTCCTAGACTAGGCTTCTGTGTCTGTCGTCACTCTTTGACCAGAGTGCAGTCCGGAATCCGTCTACTCCGAGTGGCCTATCCACACATTAGAGAGTACCAGACTCCGTTTTATAACTACTTTTTCAAAGTAACATTAGTTAAGTAAATAATATCTTTCATAAGGGTAGCTTCAGTGTGGCTTAACTTCCTTCAGTGTGAAGTAATTGGTAGCTTGGGGAACTATCTTTTCAGAGTAGCTTCCCCAACACTGGTAGCAATCATTACAAATAAAATGGGTCGATTAAATCTATACAGATATTATGTCAATGCTGTACTTTACCTGTGTTAATTTACATAACACATTTCCCGTATATACCTTTAAAAAATACTGAGGCAAAACTTGAATTAACCAATATGAAATGGGGTGATTTCTGTATTTCTGGAACCGTTGGCTGCTTACTCTCCTGCTGTAACAGCCGAGGTCCATTACAGAGAATGGGTTGGCAGTAAGGAGGAAGACATTAGGGGCAGAGAGAGGGTGAATGTGTGGCTCTAATGGGTGCATTAGACAGCAGAGAGTGGAGGTGAGATCCTTCCCTGTCCATACCAGGCGATAAAAGGGTGGGGTGACGGGGAGGAAGGGGGGCAGCACTCACACCCACAGTCCCATAAGACAATAGGAGCAGAAGACTAGTCATCCGGTGACCTGTCAGTAGAAGAGACTGTACCGTGAGTTAGGGGGACTGTGGTGGGGTTATTGATCTGGGCTGTGCAGACATCCAGATTGCACTTAGACTAATAACTGAGAATTGCCATTTGTGCTTCATTTCAACCCAACGCAAGAAATTGTAGTGGCAAATTAACCTTATTTTCAGCCATTTATGGACAAAACACAGTCGACATGACATAGGTTGCAATTAAATTGAGCAAATAAAATGCAGGTTTTCCAACAAATGTCAATACTAAACACATTACATTAGCATTACATCATTATGGGTGGAATGGCATAAGATAATGTAATGAAATAGGAACATTTTATTCATGAAAGAAATCAGCATTAATTCTACAGACAGACACTTTTAGTCCCATGTGTTACACCACTGCTGTTGCACATAGAATTCCCTACTTATGAGAATAAATAGCAGAATCACTCTATTTCCACAAGCTGGTCCAGCATCCTGTTTCTGTTATTATTAGAAACTCAGAAAAGTGCATGCACTCAGACAAATCTGTGCAATATGTTATGTGTGTCATATTGTGAATAGTAACTGTGATATTGTTCAAGGTTTATTTGAAATATCAGCAGCACCTGTGGTGCCATGGAAATGACCTGATGCCAGGGATGACAGTGAGAGTAGCAGGCCTAACAGTTTACAAACACCTCCTTCAAAATAAGGTCAATAGTAGGAGCACCTGTGGCCACTGTATGGGTGGGTAGGCTACTTCAAAATGTAGGTTAAATAATGTAGAGGAGCTCCTGCATAAACGGAAATATTGGGATTTATCCAAGACAGTCTAAATTACGCATGCTGCATATGGTGCAAGGTTTATGTTTGAAAAATTCAAATCAAAATTGTTGGAATGGGACTGCCAATACACATGGTGACAAGCAGCGCAGTGATGACAGGCATTTGTCATGAAAGCAGATCGATGCACATTAGCGCGATGTATGCCTACTGTGAGCAATTTTGATCGATTCATACGCAATAATTCCAATGTAGATAGTTTGTCCTTACCTTCCTCAATAGTTTAAGCACGTCGGTTGCCTGATCTATCCTGCGATCACCGAGCAGCTTTTGTATCTCTCGGATCCATGCCACTCGCCTCACGTAGGGACTGTGATTGGACCGCCTCAGCATCCCCGGCAGTTTGTCTGATTTCAGCATCATTGTAAACAGAAAGTCGCCGCCTCGAATTCTACCTCTGTCGCCTTCTCCTGTGCTGTTAAGATGCTTGCAACGCCTTTTCGTAAAATTCTCATTGTCCAGACTACTCTGTCTGCTTAATCTAGAACCCATATTTAAGTGTTAATATCGACAGTATTTTACAATTGCACAATGCAACCATAATACATTACCCTGTCTAAACTCTGAAATATAACCCAGTTCAATAGCCCATATGTTATCTGTAGCCTAGTGTCTATTATTGTTGTCAGAAGACAACATCCAATTCAGACAGCAACACAGCACAATATTCCTAATTTACCTGTTACCGGATATTCAATTACTATCTATTGCGCCCGTGACACATTTTCGAGGACAGACGAATGCTCTGTTAATTTTATGATCTCTGATGGTGTACGTGTGCCAGCTTGGTCGGTGGATGCTCGTGCCTTTACGCTGTTGTTTAGGTTTGTGCAGTATTGCACAGCAGACACCAGACTCGTGGCGCGCATAACCAATCACAGCCTTCTTGTGCCATTGCGCGCCGTACGAAGTTACGACACGGCCTTCTCACGACTTCAATTTAGGAAGGTGCATGGTATGGCCACTGAGTGCACAGCCTTTATTAAGACACACATGTTGGGAATAAACTCTACCACCTTTATTTAGGCTACTGTGACATTGCGCTGTATTTGCATTAAACCTTTTGCAGCAATCACATGGATGGCATGGGGGTTGTTTGTTATAAAAATAATCAGTGAGACCAGTTTGGGTTGGGGCCACAGTGCTTTATTGTCTTACATGAATTCCTTAGATAAGGCCAAATGTAGTCACAGGGGCCATCAGGGGTTCAGAACAGTATGCAGCAATAATAGACAATGGTAAGCGCATAGAAATAGAATCCTACTATTTGGAACCCTATATCTATGGGTGAGCTGCTGTTGAATCCATAAGAGAGCACATGCTGTGCATTTGAGCAATCTATGGAAGTAAGTTCATCATCAACTATAAGCTGTGTGATTTATACAATCAAATTGATTAGGATATCATTGTTTGATATTGCGATCCAGTTTTGGGGAATTGGAATTCTGGCAAGTGTTATGACATGGTTGGCAAGGATGAAATACTGTGTAATTCGTTGTGAAATTGTGTGATTCAATTATAATCACTTCTGGCCTCCTTCAAAGAGCATATTATACATCTAATAAACAAATAAAAGGAACTTTACAAGTTTAAAATGCAATGTGAAAAAAATTTTTTTCTCAAAAACCATGGTTTGTTAACTCTTTGTTAACTGCTTGTTTTAACCATCTGTCTGTCTAGAATGACATGGCTACCCCAGTTCCCGTCAAGTCCTACCCAACTACTTCGTATGTCTCCAGTGTTTGTCTGGCCAAATCAACATTACTGAACACTAAACACGTCATTTGATTGAGGCAACGTGCTGTTGTGTGTGCCAAAAATAGTTATGGCAATTTAGTGTGGTTATAAAAATGATTACACATGCTGATTAGGCTATGTTGATTACCAGTCAATTACAGAGACAGAACATGTGGTTAAGGCAGAAAGTAAGGAGTTTTTTATGCTGTAAATCAGTTGTGCTGCTGGACACCACAGGACTAGGCTAAATGTTACTGAGCAACTCATTGCAGTGTTCAGTAACTCATTACAGTGTATTATAGCAGAAACAGTCATTTGAAATGTTAAACTTTGAAATCAATGGATTTTGTTTTATACATTGAGTTTACTTTCCATGACATAGACTGTCCAGGTGAATCCAGGTGAAATCTATGATCCCTTATTGATGCCACTAGTTAAATCCACTTCAGTAAGTGTAGATGAAGGGGAGGAGACAGGTTAAAGAAGGATTTTCAGCCTTGAGACAATTGAGACATGGATTGTGTATGTGTGCCATTCAGACGATGAACGGGCAAGACAAAATATTAAAGTGCCTTTGTATGGGGCATGGTAGTGGGTGCCAGGCACACCAGTTTGTGTCAAGAACTGCAACGCTGCTAGGTTTTTCACACTCAACAGTTTCCTGTGTGTATCAAGAACGGTCCACCACCCAAAGGACATCCAGCCAACTTGACACAACATGGGCCAGCATCCCTGTGGAATGCTTTCGAAACCTTGTTGAGTCCATGCCATGATGAATTGAGTCTGGGGCATGAGGGAATGTAACTCACTATTAGGAAGGTGTTCTTAATGGTTTGTACACTCAGTGGATATGTTCAATTTCTTGTATCTTACTCTTAATTTTATGCTTCCTATGTAAGGGAGACCGGGGTTGGTTGTCACAGTGTTTGTCACAGGGCTGTGTGATAATTCCAAGATAAAAATGTGTGTCCTCTATAGGAGAGGTCATACACATGGTAAATTCAGGTCAGGATCACAAAACATTGAGGGGAGAGGAATATTATAATTTATCATGGGTGAAAGTAAATATTCACTTGAAATAAAGTGTATCATCACTTGACAAATGTACAATCACAAGGAATTCACACATTTACATTTTTAGACTCTTACAGTCAGCTCTTTGCTCCCTGCTCACTCAACCTCAATCCCAGGTAGTAGGATACCACTATTATCTACCAGTAGTTTTTGTTTTATTATGCTTGATTTGAAAGTTTAATGGAGCTTGTCAAATAGAAACCACCACCTCCGTACCATTTTGTAACTCACAGAAAACATTAAGTGACACATGCAGGGAACTCAAGGGACAGCCTCTGACAGTTTATATTTGAGTCACATGCATATGATTAAAAACCGACAGCATGCTCCATGGGGGACCTCTGCATTGGGAGGATAGTGATGACATTAAGATACAATGCCCATGGCGCTTCGCAGGTTCCTTTGACAGTGTTTCATCAGGCAGATACAGCACTAAGACTGACTGCATGCTAAAATAGCCTACGACTTCAATCAGGAAGATACAGTATCTGTTAGGCTCCTGTCTAACTGTAAGATGTGTTGGTGTGTTGGTTCCCCTGGGCAGGAAAATGGTCAGGAAGTCCCTGGTGGCTGGCCTGGTGGTTTTGCTGGTGGCTGCAGTAGGAGTGTTCGTGGGGGTGTTCATTGGGGTGGGAAACAAGAACCCCATCTCACCCTCAGACCATTTCTACTCAAAAGCTGCCGTGGCTACAGATGCTGGGATATGCTCTGAGGTGGGGAGGTAAGTAATGTAATTCTAGCCAACTAATTCCCTTTGTTACAATGATTCATGGTACACACTTAGTCAAATGACAGGACACAATTAAGCTCTACAAGGAGCATTAAGTGTGTGTGTGTGTGCGTACCTAGGGACATCCTGAAGAGGAACGGCTCAGCGGTGGATGCATCTATCGCCGCCCTGCTGTGTGTTGGCCTCCTGAACGCTCACAGCATGGGCATTGGAGGCGGTCTCTTCTTCAACATCTACAACGCTTCCACAGGTGAGTCAGTGTGTCCTCAAGACACCACAAATTAAAAATGCTAACAAACACATCCATTTGTCTGTATTTTGTATCACTGCTCGACAGGGAGGGTAGAAACCATTGACGCGAGGGAGACAGCACCCATGAAAGCGACGGAAGACATGTTTGGCAATAACACCCAGCTTTCTCAGAAAGGTACCATTTTTACTGTTCTGGAATGTACGTCAGGTACAGGGTAGGCTAGGCAGGTTCTGTAGTTCAAACCTTCCTGAGATAACAGTTGAACAGTAACATTGTAGCTGTCATGTATCACAGTGGGGTAGGGATAGAGAGAAGATAACACTATGTTTGAACCTTCTGGCAGCCTCTTCCCTGATCTTCCATCATTCTAAGGAAAATTAGCTCTAACCTTCTGCATCATATGCATTGCTAAGGGGGCAACAGTTTGACCTGTCAAAATGAAGAAATAGACTGCTACGCATTTTAAATCCTTTGTGGGCAGGGTTCCAGCTTTGTGCAAAATGTGGTAAAGTCTTCTTTGCATAACAGGTGGATTGTCTATAGCCATTCCTGGGGAGATCCGTGGTTACGAGATGGCACACAGGAGACACGGCAGGCTGCCATGGAAGGAGCTGTTTGAGCCAAGCATTGCGTTGGCACGCTTAGGTTTCCCTATAGGCAAAGCCCTGGCCAAGGCCATCGCCAAGAACAAGGACGCTATTCAAGGAGATGCCAATATGTGGTGAGGACAGGACAGGAGATCAAAGAAAACAAATGAAATGATTCTGTAATTGCTATATTAATGCTACAACCACTTCTACAAATCTAATAATATTGACAAAGATAGACTTAAGTGATATGGATGGTTGACAATAGCTACCCTTTAATGACAGTGTAAATTAAATGTTCTATAACAGGGATGGGCAACTTTGATGGGGGTGGGGGCCACAAAAAATCTGAACTCATCATGAGGGGTCGCAGTGACTTGCGGGTCTGTGTACCAACATCCATACCCACATATGCAGACAGTGTCGGCCCTAGCCTTTTGGGGGCCCTAAGTGACATGTTTTTGGGGGGCCCCCCACCTTGCGAGCAGAACATTGTAGCAGCCCCCCTCTTGACAGCGGATAGAAAAATTGAAGTTTTAGAGTTAATTTCCTGCAATTCTACACATTTTGCCATGGGGCATAGAGGGGGTGCTGCAGCACCCCTACTTCCCGCGGCTATGGAAAATGTTGCCGTTTTAAAGCAAGTTTGCTGCCATTCTACACATTTTGCCATGGGGCGGAGAGAAGATTTAGCAATTGCATAACTCATTTCATGCAATTCTATTAATTTTGCCATGGGACTGAGACAAAAATGTGCAGTTCTACAGCTAATTTCCTGCAATTCTACAAATTTTGCCATAGGGTGGAGAATAGTTTTTTCAGTTTTGAATATGATATCTGAGTAACAGTGGATAACAAAATCAATGGGGGTTCCCTGGTCGGTAATTTGACCATGATTACTATAAGTTTAGATAGCTGGCTAGACTAACTTACCAATCAATTTTATTTTAGCTGACATAGACTAATTAAGTGACTGACATAACAAGATAAAAACTGCTGTTGTACAACAACATTTCGAAATTGCACCTTGTGTGATCTACTATTCTAACTCTCAACATTAAGTTTAGACCTGGACTGAGTCCATCCCTGCTCTATAAAGTACTTGTCACGACTTCTAGCGAAGTCTGTCCCTCTCCTTGTTCGGGCGGCGTTCGGCGGTCGATGTCACCGGCTTTCTAGCCATCGCCAATCCACTTTTCATTTTCCATTTGTTTTGACTTTGTTTTTTACACACCTGGTTTCAATTCCCCAATTACATGTTCATTATTTAACCCTCTGTTTCCCCCATGTTTGTGTGCGTAATTGTTCCAATTGATGTCAGTCCATTTGGTGGGCTTGATATTTTTTTCTACTTGGTAATATTTTGAGTAAACTACGTTGTGTTGCTCATCTCTGCTGTCCTGCGCCTGACTCTTTTTGCACTACTACACCAAGCCATCTGACAGAATTACGCACCAATGAATGGAGTCAGCAGGAGCAGACACCCCCGTGTTTGTGGTAGAGGAGCGCGTCCAGCAGCATGCGACCATGTTGCAACATCTCGCCACTGCCATGGATCGCGTCCTGCAGATGATGGACCGTTGGGAGAGAGGAGGAGTTCCTCCAGCACCTCTACCAGCACCACCACAGGCACCACTGCTCAACCCTCCTTCACCCGGTCCGAGTGGGATTCGGCTCGCGCTCCCGAGAGAGTATGATGGGACGGCTGCCGGATGTCAGGGGTTCCTACTCCAGCTGGAGCTCTACCTGGCGGCCGTTCACTCGGCTCCTTCGGGTCGTGAGAGCATGTCCGCCCTCGTCTCCTGCCTCTCAGGGAAAGCCCTGGAGTGGGCCAACGCCGTATGGGGGGGAAGGAGAAGTGGCGTTGGACCACTACGAGGATTTCAATAGTAGGAGCACCTGTGGCCACTGTATGGTGAACATCTGTTTCACCTGAGGCAGGGGACGAGGAGCGCACAGGAGTTCGCCTTGGACTTCCGGACCCTGGCTGCCGGCGCGGGATGGAACGACAGGGCCCTGATCGATCACTACCGGTGTAGTTTGTGAGAGGACGTCTGTCGGGAGTTGGCCTGCAGGGACACTACTCTCACCTTTGACCAGCTGGTGGACCTGTCCATCCGGCTGGATAACCTGCTGGCTACCCGCGGACGTCCAGATCGGGGCCTGTCGGTTCCATCCCCCAGCACCACCGCTCCGACGCCCATGGAGTTGGGAGGTGCTGCGCTTAGGGCGACCGGAGGAAGAACAGGTCCATGCACCATCTGTGGCCGCAGAGGGCACACTGCCGGTCGGTGCTGGGGAGGTTCCTCTGGGAGTCGAGGTAGCAGGCAGGGCACTCTCGTGTCACCCCAGGTGAGTCGGCACCAGGCTCACCCAGAGCCCCCTGTTGCACACATGTTTTTGTATATAAACTTTCCAGAGTTTTCTCACATTCCCAGCATAAGGTGCTCGTACATTCAGGCGCAGCTGGGAATTTTATTGACCGATCATTTGCCCATAGTTTAGGGATCCCTATTGTTCTAGTGGACATGCCCTTCCCAGTTCACACCCTAGATAGTCGACCATTAGGGTCAGGGCTAATTAGGGAGGTCGCCGCTCCACTGGGCATGGTGACGCAGGGAGGTCACAAGGAGAGAATTAGTATCTTTCTTATTTATTCTCCTGCGGTTCCAGTGGTGCTGGGCCTACCCTGGTTAGCCTGTCATGACCCCACTATTTCATGGCAACAGAGGGCTCTCAAGGGGTGGTCACGAAAGTGCTCGGGTCGGTGTTTAGGGGTTTCCGTCGGTGCTACTACGGTGGAAAGTCCAGAGTAGGTCTCCACCGTGCGCATCCCCTCTGAATATGCCGATTTGGCTCTCACCTCCTGTAAAAAGAAGGCGACTCAATTACCACCCCATCGACAGGGGGATTGTGCAATAAATCTCCTGGTAGATGCAGCACTTCCCAGGAGTCACGTGTATCCCCTGTCGCAAGAGCAGACGGCGGCTATGGAAACATGTGTCTCCGAATCCCTGGGGCAGGGGTACATTCGGCCCTCCACTTCACCTGCCTCCTCAAGCTTCTTTTCTGTGAAGAAGGATGGAGCTCTGCGCCCGTGTATTGACTATCGAGGCATCAACCAGATCACTGTGAGGTACAGTTACCCGCTACCTCTCATAGCCAGTGCGATCGAGTCAATGCACGGGACGCGCTTCTTTACAAAATTGGATCTCAGGAGCGCTTACAACCTGGTGCGTATCCGGGAATGAGACGAGTGGAAGACGGCATTTAGTACCACCTCAGGGCACTATGAGTACCTCGTCATGCCGTACAGGTTGATGAATGCTCCATCAGTCTTCCAGGTCTTTGTAGACAAGATTTTCAGGGACCTGCACGGGCAGGGTGTAGTGGTGTATATTGATGACATTCTGATATACTCTGCTACACGCACCGAGCATGTGTCTCTGGTGCACAGGGTGCTTGGTCGACTGTTGGAACATGACCTGTACGTCAAGGCTGAGGAATGTCTGTTCTTTCAACAATCCGTCTCCTTCCTAGGGTACCGCATTTCCACTTCAGGGGTGGAGATGGAGAGTGACCGCATTTCAACCGTGAGTAATTGGCCAACTCCCACCACGGTAAAGGAAGTGCAGCGATTTCTAGGGTTTGCCAACTATTACCGGGGGTTTATCCGGGGCTTTGGTAGGGTAGCGGCTCCTATTACCTCACTGCTGAAGGGGGGACCGGTGCGTTTGCAGTGGTCGGCTGAGGCGGACAGGGCTTTTGGTCACTTGAAGGCTCTCGTTTACCTCGGCTCCCGTGCTGGCTCATCCGGATCCCTCTTTGGAGTTCATAGTGGAGGTGGCTGGGATAGGCTGGGATAAGAGCCGTGCTCGCAACCAAAGCTCCGCCCCTGTGCCTTCTTTTCGAAGAAACACAGCCCGGCGGAACGAAACTATGAGGTGGGGGACCAGGAGCTGTTGGCTGTCGTCAAGGCCTTGAAGGTGTGGAGACATTGGCTTGAGGGGGCTAAACACCCTTTTCTCATCTGGACTGACCACCGCAATCTGGAGTACATCCGGGCGGCGAGGAGACTGAACCCTCGCCAGGCAAGGTGGGCCATGTTCTTTACCCGTTTTGTCCTACAGACCAGGTTCCCAGAATACGAAGGCAGACGCACTGTCCCGGATGTATGACACAGAGGAGCGGTCCATGGATCCCACTCCCATACTCCCGGCCTCTTGCTTGGTGGCACCGGTAGTGTGGGAGCTGGACGCGGACATCGAGCCCACTCCTCCCCAGTGTCCAGCTCGGCGCCTGTACATTCCGTCTGCTGTCTGCGACCGTTTGATCTATTAGGCCCACATGTCACCCTCCTCTGGTCATTCTGGCATCGGTCGGACAGTGCGCTGTCTTAGTGGGAAGTACTGGTGGTCCACTTTGGCTAAGGACGTGAGGGTTTATGTTTCCTCCTGCTCGGTGTGCGCTCAGTGCAAGGCTCCTAGGCACCTTCCCAGAGGGAAGTTACAGCCCTTACCTTTCCACAACGGCCGTGGTCGCACTTATCGGTGGACTTCCTCACGGATCTTCCTCCCTCACAGGGTAACACCACGATCCTGGTCGTTGTGGATCGGTTCTCTAAGTCCTGCCGTCTCCTCCCTTTGCCCGGTCTCCTTACGGCCCTACAAACTGCGGAGGCCCTGTTTACACATGTCTTCCGGCATTACGGGGTGCCTGAGGACATAGTATCTGATCGAGGTCCCCAGTTCACGTCAAGAGTCTGGAAGGCGTTCATGGAACGTCTGGGGGTCTCGGTCAGCCTTACCTCAGGTTTTTACCCCGAGAGTAACGGGCAGGTGGAGAGAGTAAACCAGGATGTGGGTAGGTTTCTGCGGTCTTATTGCCAGGACCGGCCGGGGGAGTGGGCTGGCGTTCATCCCCTGGGCAGAGATGGCCCAAAACTCGCTCCGCCCTCTTCCACTAACCTCTCCCCTTTCCAGTGCGTACTGGGGTACCAGCCAGTTCTGGCGCCTTGGCATCAGAGCAAGATTGAGGCTCCTGCGGTGGATGACTGGTTTAGGCGCTCGGAAGAGACATGGGACGCCGCTCATGTGCACCTTCAGCGGGCCGTGAGGCGTCAGAAAGCGAGCGCAGACCTCCACCGCAGTGAGGCCCCGGTGTTCGCACCGGGGGACCGGGTCTGGCTCTCGACCTGAAACCTGCCCCTCCGCCTGCCCTGCCGGAAGCTGGGTCTGCGTTTTGTGGGGCCATTCAAAGTCCTGAGGAGACTGAACGAGGTTTGCTACAGGTTACAGCTCCCCCCAGATTACTGTATTAACCCCTCGTTCCATTTGTCTCTCCTCAGGCCGGTGGTGGCTGGTCCACTCCAGGAGTCTGAGGTGCGGGAGGTTCCTCCGCCCCCTCTGGACATCGAGGGGGCCCCGGCGTATGCAGTTCAAGCCATACTGGACTCGAGGCGTCGGGCGAGGGGCCTTCAGTACCTCGTGGAGTGGGAGTGGTACGGTCCGGAGGAGAGATGCTGGGTTCCGGTGGAGGACGTTTTGGATCCTTCGATGCTGCGGGAGTTCCACCGTCTCCATCCGGATCGCCCTGTGCCTCGTCCTCCGGGTCGTCCCCGAGGTCGGTGTCGGCTCGCTGCTGGAGCCGCGCGTCAAGGGGGTACTGTCATGACTTCCGCCAAAGTCTGTCCCTCTCCTTGTTCGGGCGGCGTTCGGCGGTCGATGTCACCGGCTTTCTAGCCATCGCCGATCCACTTTTCATTTTCCATTTGTTTTGACTTTGTTTTTTACACACCTGGTTTCAATTCCCCAATTACATGTTCATTATTTAACCCTCTGTTTCCCCCATGTTTGTGTGCGTAATTGTTCCAATTGATGTCAGTCCATTTGGTGGGCTTGATATTTTTTTCTACTTGGTAATATTTTGAGTAAACTACATTGTGTTGCTCATCTCTGCTGTCCTGCGCCTGACTCTTTTTGCACTACTACACCAAGCCATCTGACAGTACTGTAATTGGATTATTAGTGGGATTTTATTACAGAGTACCACATTGATATATTGCAACCAATAAAATGTGATTACATTGATGTCCAAAATTCATGGCTTCCTCTGTGATTTATTATGCCCATTGATGATTTGATTGGCCGCTGTAAAACCTATGATGACAATGCCATGGGAACGCTAGTCCTTTTACTCTACAGATTTGTTTGAGTAACTCCTGATAACAAGTTCTCTGATCCTGTTTTTGTATTCCAGTGAAGTGTTCTGTGACTCCCAGAAAAACATCTTGAAGGAAAATGATATCGTTAAATTTCCCAAACTAGCAGACACCTACAAGAGGATAGCGGAGGAGGGACCTGATGTTTTTTACAATGGGACAATGGCACAGACAATTGTGGATGACATCCAGGCAGCAGGTCTTTCTCTATTTCTTGTGCATTATAATATTCTATTGAAGCTCATCATTCTTGCTGTACACACTATGATGATGATGATTAGGCAAGACAGATCTGATAGGCAGTTTGTCGATGTGCTTCTTGAGCAGTTGTTATTTTCTCTTCTCAGGTGGGATTATCACCCTGGAGGACCTGTTGGAGTACTGGCCTGTGTTGAATGAGAACCCACTGAAGCTGACCGTGGGCGAGTACACCATGCACGTCCCAGATGCCCCCTCTAGCGGCCCAGTCCTGGCACTCATACTCAACATAGTGGACGGTGAGCAGCAGCCTAGATAACTCTGAGTCTGAACTCAGCCATGCGGACCAGAGGGTGTCAGGTTTCCTTCCACTGTACCACCTTGGACAGTGTTTCCGCCCCTCCATAACCACCACCCCTCTACATTAATCCAGCTACAGCTAATTGACCAGATGCAGAGTGGTCATGGAGAAGATCATTAGTCGTGCTTTAGACATAGAGGGGCATCATCATCCACCGCTAATTGACTGTAAACAAACAGCTCAGGCCTCCCAGTTTGTCATCTCATCTTAATAGAGATTTGTTGTAAGCTCTATGGACATTATCTCACTGGAAATGAACTAAACGGCGCTAGTCCTCTACATCTTGACATCGACCATAGCTGCTAGTGTTTGTGCAAAAACAAGGACGGAATCAGACGGAAATTACCCTGTGATGGAAACGAATTACATTAAAACTGTATCTTTGATAAATGAACACATAGTTCTTTTTTTTGGGCTGACATATTAGATCGAAGGTGGGAAAACTACGGTCCGCGGGCCCCATTCGTCACGCCAGCCGATTAAATGTGGCCCGCGAGGGATTTTGTAAACTTTTTGGGGGGATAATGATAATGGACCTATACATTTTCAAATAACTCCCCCTTTTCTGGCCCACAAGTTCATTAAAAAAAAAAAAAAATCAGTGCTGCCATCCGTTGAATTTTGAAATTCCCAATGTGGCCCTAGAGTCAAAAAGTTGACCCACCTGTGTATTAGATCAACATTTTTTGTGTGTTTTTTTCTACAGGGTATAACTTCACTGGCACAAGTGTTTCAACGGCTGAGAAAAAGACTCTGACGTATCACCGCATCGTGGAGGCTTTCCGGTTTGCTTATGCAGAGAGGAGCAAACTAGGAGATCCACGCTATCTCAATATCACTGATGTGAGAACCCTGATACACAGCTTTCAAATGCAAAGTTTCACTCACAAATATATATATACACAGTTCATTCGGAAAGTATTCAAACCTCTTGACTTTTTACACATTTTGTTACGTTACAGTCTAGTTCTAAAATGAATTAAATTGTTTTCCCTCCCCTCAATCTACACACATTACCCCATGATGACAAAGCATAAACAGGTTTTTAGAATTTTTGTACATTTATTACAAAAAAAACCTGGAATATTACATTTACATAAGTACTCAGACCTTTAACGCAGTACTTTGTTGAAGCACCTTTGGCAGTGATTACAGCCTTGAGACTTCTTGGGTATGAAGCTACAAGCTTGGCACACCTGTATTTGGGAGTTTCTCCCATTCTTCTCTGCAGATCCTCTCAAGCTCTGTCAGGTTGGATGGGGAGCGTTGCTGTACAGCTATTTTCAGGTCTCTCCAGAGATGTTTGATTGGGTTCAAGTCCGATCTCTGGCTGAGCCACTCATGGACATTCAGAAACTTGTCCCGAAGCCACTCCTGCATTGTCTTGGCTGTGTGCTTAGGGTCGTTGTCCTGCTGGAAGGTGAACCTTCACCCCAGTCTAAGGTCCTGAACGCTATAGAGCAGGTTTTCATCAAGGATCTCTCTGTACTTTTCTCCATTCATCTTTCCCTCTGTCCTGACTAGTCTCCCAGTCCCTGCCGCTGAAAAACATCCCCACAGCATGATGCTGCCTCCACCATGATTCAACGAAGGGATGGTGCCAGGTTTTTTCCAGATGTGACGCTTGGCATTTAGGCCAAACAGTTCAATCTTGGTTTCACCAGACCAGAGAATCTTGTTTCTCATGGTCTCAGAGTCCTTTAGGTGCCTTTTGCCGAACTCCAAGTGGGCTGTCATGTGCCTTTTACTAAGGAGTGGCATCCGTCTGGCCACTCTACAATAAAGGCCTGATTGGTGGAGTGCTGCAGAAATGGTTGTCCTTCTGGAAGGTTCTCCAATCTCCACAGAGGAACTCTGGAGCTCAGTCAGAGTGACCATCGGGTTCTTGGTCACTTCTCTGATCAAGGGCCTTCTCCGCCGATTGGTCAGTGGTGGTTCCAAAGTTCTTCCATTTAAGAATGATGGAGGCCACTGTGTTTTTGGGGACCTTCAATGCTGCAGAAATGTTTTGGTATCCTTCCCCAGATCTGTGCCTCGACACAATCCTGTCTCGGACCTCTACGTACAATTCTTTCGACCTCATGGCTTGGTTTTTGCTGTGACATCTACTGTCAACTGTGGGACCTTATATAGACAGGTGTGTTCCTTTCCAAATCATGCCCAATCAATTGAATTCACCACAGGTGGACTCCAATCAAATTTTAGAAACTTCTCAAGGATGATCAATGAAAACAGGATGCACCTGAGCTCAATTTTGAGACTCATAGCAAAGGGTCTAAATACTTACTGTATGCACATTTTATTTTTTATACATTTGCAAACATTTCTAAAAACCTGTTATCGCTTTGTAATTATGGGGTGTTGTGTGTAAATTGATGAGGATTTTTTTTTTAATAAGGCTGTAATGTAACAAAATGTGGAAAAAGGGAAGGGGTCTGAATACTTTCCGAATGCACTGTATTTTACTTAAACCAATACAAATGGTTTGTAGTTGTTTACTGAATATGCTCTATAATCACATGCTGTTGACTGCTGTTCAACATTGCCAGGAGAAACTAATTTAATTCCTATTTGATGATTTTATCTTCTCTCCAGCTCATCCACAACATGACCTCAGACTACTTTGCTGACGGGATCAGGAGCAAGATCACAGATGACACCACTCATCCCGACAGCTACTACGAGCCAGATTATTTTGTCCCAGACAATCATGGGACAGCACACCTGTCCGTCATAGCTGAGGACGGAAGTGCTGTGGCTGCCACCAGCACAATCAATCTATAGTAAGAGTCCTACAAGGCAAGACCTCCTCTGAGACAATAGGACTGATGAATACATAACGCTACAGGGTAGATTATAGATATCCAGAGACAGATCCTTAATATAGTATACATGTGCACTCTAAACACCCTTTGTTGCCGATGGTCTTACTAAGAATCTACTATTTGCATTTAACCCAAAAATAACATGCATAGGTTACTTAACTCCTATAGTTACTTAACTCTAACTATTTAACTATCATTCCTATCTTCAGTTTTGGCTCAAAAGTCATGTCCCGATCAACTGGCATAATTTTCAATGATGAGATGGATGACTTCAGCTCTCCATACATCACCAACGGCTTTGGAATCCCTCCATCTCCTAATAACTTCATCCAGCCTGGTGAGAATAGGAACTGAAATCAATATCCTTATTGCTGGTAGGATACTGAAAGTTCTCAATTAACACATGGCCCCAGTTTGATCCTTGGCTGGTTTGTTTTCTGAGAATACCGTTTGGTCTGAAGATTTATCTCTCTCTCATTTTTAGGTAAACGGCCTCTCTCTTCTATGTGCCCAACTATTATCTCTGACAAAGACAATAGAGTGAAAATGGTGGTGGGAGCCTCTGGTGGAACAAAGATCACCACAGCAACTGCCCTAGTAAGTTTTGATCCATACACATAAATGTACTCTCTAAAACAGATATAGCCTATACTAACACATGATATCCATCTATCCTCACATAGTGATATTGTGATGAATCAGAGTACAAGAAGATTCCTTTTCTCATTTACATAGGTGATTCTGAATACCTTGTTCTTTGACTATGACCTCAAAAAAGCTGTGACACTACCTCGAATTCACAATCAACTCAACCCAAATATGACTGTAGTGGAGGACGGCTTTGAAAAGGTTGGTAATTCTGAACAATATTGCATCGTACAGTGTTGAATTAAAAAAATTGGTTTCATAACTCTGGACTTTAATCTGTGTGTGTGTGTGTGTTTATTTCTGTGTTAATGTATGTGTGTGTTTGTGTAAAAGAGTGTATTAGATGGCCTGGTGCAGAAGAACCATGTAACAGAGCTGCTGATGACTCCTGATTCAGTGGTTCAGGCGGTGGTGAGACAGGGGGAGCGGCTCTGTGCCGAGTCCGACCCCAGGAAAGGGGGCTATCCAGCGGGCTACTGAGTCTAACCTCACCCCTTCCTTCCCAAACCTGGAGTGTACCTCCATAAAGAGGCAGGGATAGAGCTAAGTATCTGGAAAGACACGCAAACAATGCCTCCTCAAGGTGACACAGCCACTCTCTTTCTTCAGCTGAAATTCATTTCAAGACATGGAAAATGACTTTACTCCACACCAATACCTCCTCCCTTCACACCAAATAATCGGCTGCATTTCTGCTTTTATTTCAGCATTAATCATTATTTATTTTTGTGTTTTGAAAAATATGTGAGGTTGCAACTCTGAAAGTGGCATTTTTTTATCCTAGCTGTATCAAGAGATCATCATTATGGATTACCCTAAAGATGGAAGTTTATTAATGCAGTGGGGTAGCAGAACGCTGGACTGCAACTATCGATTCCTGCTGGATGTAATACCAATTGGCCAGAACTTAATGGACGCCATGAATCTTCTGATACATTATGAAATAGTTTTGCCTAGGAAATATTAGCCAACATATTAGTCAAATTACTCTGTGATGATGAGCGATCATTCTGTTTGACAGAAAAAGAGCCATTTATCTGAGATTGAAGGAAAGCAATGTTTTAGGGGAGAATATGAACACCAATATGGAAGGTTGTCAAAGTAGTTTGTCTGTCCATTGAACAAATCAAATGTAGAGAAATGACTGTTTCATCTCTCCATCAAGGAAAAATGGTCTGTATGTTTTAACCTCAGGTCTTAACCTCAGGTCTTAACTGGTCAGGTTGGTATATTTGTTTGTGCTTTATGGGTTGGCTAAAACACAAACAGATCTGGCAACCAGGCTACAGGTCTACCATCTGCCTTATGAAGATGTTGGTCACAGGTAGCTACATTTTTCCTTTCATGAGGAAGCATATTCTGATCTGTTAACTGAAAACTGTGAATTCTGTTTTTCTGATTTAATCTCAACTCTGACCATTGCCCATGGGGGCCTATTGTTAATAAGGGCTCAAATATGGCTGCCATTTAACTATTCAAATGGTATTTTTATATTTTTTGTGATGCAGAATGTTGAGAAAAACACAAATTGTTCATGTTTAATATGGAGTAAGACCGTAGCAGTACAGTGAATGTATAGTGTATTTTACATTTGCAGATATATATTTTTAAACATGCATTGTTCTCATGCCATGCTTGTTATTAAAATGTTTAAAATAAGATATATTTTACATTAGTCAGCCTGTTCCCCCTATTCTTAGGGACTTCTTTCTCTGCATCGATACCTGTAACCAAAGAACTGATGAAAAATGTACACAATAGATTAATAACAGCTACATGATGTCTAAACAACTGACTGAAGTACAATTTTACACCTACAACTGAAACATTGGGTGCGGCAGGGTAGCCTAGTGGTTAGAGCATTGGACTAGTAACCGAAAGGTTGCAAGTTCAATTCCACGAGCAGACAAGGTACAAATCTGTCATTCTGCCCCTGAACAGGCAGTTAACCCACTGTTCCTAGGTTGTCATTGACTTGCCTAGTAAAATAAAAGGTTAATTTTCTTTTTTTTTATATAAAAAAAGTCTGAAGAACAAAACACCCAGCAGCTACCTTCTGACAAATCTTAGCAAGATGTGGCATTTGGTGCCAGCTGTGGCTTTTACAAAAGCCTCCAAATGGATTAATCACTGAAGCAATTGCTTCCATAGACCAGTGATGCATAGGAAGCTACATAGCCGACTCAGGCTAAATACTTCCTATCTATCAAAGTGCTCTTCTCCTTTATTAAGACACTTTATGTTGATGTTTCCTTCATTTTGGCAGATACCTGTAGCTGCTGAGTAAGTAAACTCTACTGTGCACAGAGATGTGACTGCCAACTAAAGTCCATCTATGGTAGTATCCTGTTGTCTAGGCTACAACCCGGTTGGCCCTATTGAATGTGGCCTGAGACACTATCTGCGTGCTCTCTACTCTCTGCTTCCCTGTATGAGCAAGAAGATCCATATCCATTCAGACAGCATTCAGCCTGTGTGCAGATGGGAAATGATCGCTAATGAAGCTGTATATTACATACAAAAATAGCAAAGCAAGGGTTTTTCAATCCTTTGATACAGCTCATCTGACTAATGTGCTAATAGAACATATCCCATGCCCCCGACTAATGTGAGCCTCTTGACAGCACAGGCCTGAACAGAGCATAGTGTCAGTGTTGACGCACAGTGCTCACATACAGGGGAGGCCACTGGTTCAGAGGACATTCAGCGTCACTAGGCACATGCCCCATCTAGTGCTGTCTGATGAAAAGATATCCCACGGCTGCAGCTCACCCTCTCCATCTCGCTCTAGATATAGAAACACACGCACACAAGAGCAGAGTGAATCATGCAGTGTGAGGCTGTGTGTATTTACACACAGTCTCTGTCCCGTCTCCTGTTCCATGGAGGCCCATTATCTACTGTTTATAGAGCGAAGTGACGTAGCGTATTTCAGACCCAGTGCTTCTTGTGCAAACATACCAATAAACATACAAAAACTTTCAACATCTGGAACAAACCTACATGGTAAAGTTAAGACTGATAGGGCAATGGAACATACTTTCTTTTTGTCTAATGTAAGCCGTTGACATCAACCAAATAAGGCTCAAGTAATGATGGCAATGCTTTTTTCATGTGCGAGGGACATGCAGAACCTTCTCAAAAACTAGCCCACTCAAATGTTAAATATTACATTGGCTTTCAACTAAATTGGTTCTGCTTTGTACCTCAAATGCTTAAGAGACCCAGAATGTAATATTTGAAGGCTCAGGGCTATATCACCGTGTCAATGCTTTGTTTCAGTAATAAAACTTCAGTGTTTTCATACCAATGTTAGGTAATGTTTCAAATGCTATTAGACTAAGCTTCTTCTGTATACAAACCAAAGGGCAATTCAGGATATTGAAAATATCCAAATATTTCATAAGACCTGATCTTGGATCAATGCCATTATGAAGAGATAATGTAAATGTAATGGCGCTCATGACTGACACTGACTGAGTATGCTGAATAACTTAACCTAATAAAAAAATGATCACTCTCACAGGTCGCATAAATCTACACCAGACTAACAAAAACAATGTGCAGTGTCATTGTTCAGCTCAGTTCTCACAGATTGTCATGTTATGGCACACACACACAGATATCATTTCAAATAATCTCAGGACTATTACATTGATGTGCGCATATCTCTGGGAAATCTTTTCCTTTGCTAAAATGATTCCTTTTTTCCATTGGCATGCTTCCAGTTGAAGAAAAATCACAATGCTCTCTCTAAAACATACTCATCTTCTGCCCGGCTCTGATTTCATACTACTCTCACTCATCATATCGTGGTTAAACTGCCTCTCCGACAGCTAAGATACTTTGAACCATTCCTCATTCTCTAAGCATAGAGGAGAATGCGGATCCTCTATGCTAGATACCGCTGTATATTTATCTTCGACCTATGATGGCATCCCACCACTAGGAATTTGAAGATAATTATGATAAATGACAAAATACAAGTACATATCATAGAGAATTATAGAGGCCTCTAGTGGCCAAAGGGCAAAATTAGCATGGGCAGTGTCATTGACAACTTCCACCATTTAAATGTGTCAACTGGGTGGGACTTCCAACTTCCATGCCTGATCCCTCCTGTTGGGAGTCATGTCCAACCGGGTCATCAGGAGGGATTAGCCTATCGTGAAGAAAACGTACTACTTAAAAATGAAGAGACCCTCAATGGAGCTGCCCATACCGTCACAGACGCTATAATTGCAGATGCAAAGACGAGTCCTCTATCTCTATAGTTCAGATCTATTCTATCGACATCCTACAGAGGCTATGACTACCTCTAAAGAATCAGATATCTGGTCCTGAATAAAGGATAAACTGTTGTATAACAGTACGCATGCTGAAATTCAAATACTATGTGGGTGCTACTCAAAGACGAGTGGCGGCATCTAGGTTTCCATATTGAGGCCTCTGGATACTGCAGTTATCCGTCACATCCTGAGGGAAATACCTACGTTTATTGGAACTGTTTTTACTGCAAATAAACATTAAAATTGTGGGGAGGCCCAAACAGGCTGCACTCTTTCTCCAACAGCTGTGCTTGACATCTAGTGGTAGTCAAACAAACATTTTAAGGTGGAACAAATGAGTGATTTTCTTGTTCTCTGTTTTGCCAAAACTGCACAACAAACATGAGAAAAGATTATAGAAACTTGAAGTCTGATCTTTATATTGTAGATAGATGATACAAGTTTGCAATGTAAATTGGGAGTGCCTAAACCAGTTGTTTCTCTACTCTAACACACAAGCAATGTTGCAATTTGAACCAAAAGACAGGATAGAATGCGAAGTCAATGACAATGACGGAGTACACCAGTATATGTTCCGGTCTGTGTCGGAGAAGGCAGGGTGGTGATGACTGTTCAGAGTCGCATGGCGACAGCTGCCCCCGGCGCCTGCAGCTCCTGGTCCAGGAGGCGGAACAGCATGGCACATTTGTTGCGCTGGGGGGTTTGTCCCAGGGTGTGGTGCAGTCGGGCCTGCAGGTAGTGGACGTCACGGAGACGCTCCTTACAGTCCAGCATGGAGAAGTAGGCTGCAGCCTCGCCCAGCGTTTGCACAGCCAGGCCCAAAGCTGGAGGGAGACAACAGGGAGGAAGACTCTGAACGACTCCTGTCTGTGTACTTACATGACAAAGTAATTGTATTCACAAACATGTACATTTCTTTGAGGTAGTGAGTGATATTAAGTTTGTGTTGGAGATGTGTGCTACCTGCATGCCTCTGGCCATTGGACCGGGTTCCAGCCATGGCCATCTGACAGCGGGCTGCCAGCAGCAGAGCTCTGCCCTTATCCATGACCGCTCCGTGGGCCAGGATGGGCTCCATCGCCTCATGAAGGACACCCAGAGCCTGCTCTGGCACTCCCAGCATCAACTGGACAAGGGCAAGGAGAAAAACACAAACTATTGGAGTTTTTAAATATAACCCAGTATGAATGTCCTTGTTTTGCCTAAATGTGGGAGTTTACTTTACATACAATATGCAGTTCTGTCTAAGTTAAGGGGTTTGAAGATGTGTGCTAGTATGTGTAGGGGTTTTATAGAGTATACAGTGGTGTGTTTGCCATAACAGTGTTACATATTGCGTTCGCGCGTCTGTTGTGCTGACCTGAGTGAAAGCCAGGTGAAGGATGGTCTCGGAGGCCAGGGCCTGTAGGTGGTGCTGTCTGGCCAGGGCCAGGGCCTGCAGCAGGAGAGGAAGGGCTGTGGCAAAACCTGATGACTCCCAATGCAACTCAGCTGTGACCAGCATCACCCTGCACAAGGCATACAAATATATCTAAAACACATCTGATAAACAACCCTTACCCGAAAAATGTGGAGTCTGTTGTTTCATTTAGAGCCTACCTGATGATCATCTCTGTGTACTTGGTCTTCTCGCAGTACAGCTGCAGCCTCTGCAGGATACTGTATGCCTCAGTGGTCCGGTTCAAGGCCTTCAGCACTTGAGCTTTCCTGTTAACACCACAGATATACACATGGGTCGTTCCACAAAAAGAGTGCGGTTTGCATCCCTTTAATATTTTAAGTAGAAATTGTGCACAAATATTGCATTTGAAAAGCCTGTTCTATGAAATGAAGTGCCCTTTAATATAGACCACCTTCAATAAATCTGTCCCTTTGTCAACACTGTCACTTCTAGGAAGACTTCAACCCACATTCACCCAAAATGTATCCTAGTTTCCCCATCATTGTAAAGTCCTGGTTATTTTGTTACTTTGACAGTTATTTCTGAAGATGATTATTTATTTAACGTGATTAGTGATTCATTTACGTCTGTCACTAATTTTAAGGTCAACCCTGTTACATTAATTGAACTCAAATTTGAATCTGGTGAAACTGCATTTTAAAATATTTTTTTTCAAAAGAAAAATGCAACATTAATAGTTAAATCATAGTGTAAAAAAGCAGGTGATCTGGTTCTACTCTTTTTGGCAATTTTCTGGTGTTCTGTGGTGGAAAACTGAGCGGGTCGAGCATAACACGTCAACCCTGCTACCCATAGATAGACAGGCTAGAAACGTTTTAGCCACCTTTTTGCATTCAATTGTACACAACAAGCTTCCATTCCCCCTGTCACGAGAGAATTTATGGCTGATTTAATATGAAATCATCAACCCTGTTAGAGTCAACCCTGTTACTTTATCTGGCACTTAATATAGTCTTATTTATTTGTATCTCTTGAGATGGGAAAACATGTTTTTCATCAAGTTGAACATTTGCTCTTTATGACCATGTTCAAATCAAGTCAAATCAAAATTTTTGGGGGACTTAGTTACACTTCTCAAAAGCCACTGAATTGGTAGAACGCCCCACATACAGACGCCCCACATACACATACAAGGTGTTCTAAGTCTTGACCCTTCCTTACCTATAAAGACCCTCAGTTTTGTTCAAGGCAGCAATGGCTGTGACATGGGGCTCCGCCAAGTGGTATTTCCCATCATTCATAGCTCTGTCAAACTGGATCTTGAGGTCACAGAGCATCCACAGCTGGGTGACAGAACACAAACCATTAGAATGAACTTAGTTCACTACAGCTCACTTCATACCAGCCATGTCAGCGTCATTACCTTTGAAAAGAAGACAATGGCGTTTCTGTGTACTGCAGCAATAGGAAAGTGCTAAACATGGAGATTGAGGTCAAGTCTAAAGTTGATGGATAGAGAAGAGCAGGAGTTCAGAATGGCTCACCTTGGCATGTTGGGTGTGAGGTGGAAACTGCTCCTTCAGATGCTTCAGGACCTCAGACACAGCTCCATACAGGCCCTGGAGGGAGGGGGACAGGGACAGGAACATGTAACTGGTGCAGGCCTCACTCACAGCCTACACAAGTGCACATCTCCTGAGCTTTAATCTGGATCACATCAATGGTTATAAAACGGCCCTGAGTGACTAAATGAGAACTGAGGAAGACGTGACGGAGGGACTGAAGCCGGAGAGCCAGAGGTGGGATGAGGTGTACCACCTACGGTACCTGTTCAGCATGAAGCTCAGCCAGGTGGCAGAGGGCCACAGCAAAGGCCTCTGTGTTGTTCTGCTGGACCCCAAAGTTAACCTGCTCCAGGCTATTCATGTTCAGGAGGAGCTGGGCCTGCTGCTGAGCCATGGTGCTGGAAGAACACATTCGTTCAACAGGACATGAATGTTGGAGACATGCAGTCAGTGACTATGTGTTGGATTAATTAAATGAGTCAAGACTGGATATCAATAATTGAGTCACTTTTTAACCAATCGAGTAAAAAACAGGTGTTATACTGAAAGATAAACTCACTGGTTAGAATTGTTTATGTTCAGTGTGGATTCTGATTGTCAGGGAGGATCAGGATGCGTGAAGGAGACCCACCTCTTTCCATACATCCTCCATATGGACGTAGTCTGAGCCAGGCTGATGTCTATGAGCTCTGACAGGCTGTGCTTCCAGTGCAGGATGTCTGTGTCCTTCAGAGCGTCCATCAGCTCATGGGCTGTCTTGCCCTGGACAGCCCCCTGCTGGACCAGGGACTGAATGCCAAGAGACACCAGGTACTAAGGAGGAGAGGGAGAGGGTGAAGGTAATTTGAGGCTTAGTAAACACCTGGCTCTACTGCTCCCATAGCCTGACCTCTCAGTTTCAAACCTAAGGGCAGACCCATCGTTGCCAGTATTGACTCTTCTAGAGCCACTCTCCAACTTTGTTGATTCTTTCATTAAGCCGATTGTAGAAAAACTCCCAGCATTCGTCAAAGATTCTACAGATGTGATGAATAAAATATCAGAACAGTCTAATCTCCCTGACATCATCATATTGGCTACATTTGATCTAGAGAGGCTCTACACAAATATCTCTCATGAAAAAGCCCCAGATGCACTGGGGGATATTACAGGACCGTGAAGGAGAAATGTCACCACCTGGTGAATTTATCTGTGAACAGCTCCTCTAGTCCTCAAGCGCAACTACACTGAACAAAAATATAAATGCAACAATTTCAAAGATTTAACTGAGTTACAGTTTAGGCCCTAATCTATGGATTTCACATGACTGGGCAGGGGTGCAGTCATGTGTGGGCCTGGCTGCCAAGGACCACTCACTGGGGAGCCAAGCCCAGCCAATCAGAAGAAAAACAATTACCCACAAAATGGCTTTTTAAGGAGACAAAAACACTGACATGATCCCACAGGTGAAGAAGCCGGATGTGGAGGTCCTGTGCTGGCGTGGTTATACGTGGTCTGCGGTTGTGAGGCCGGTTGGACGCACTGCCAAATTCTCAAAAACTACGTTGGATGCAGCTTACGGTAGAGAAGTGAACATTAAATTATCTGGCAACAGGTCCGGTGGACATTCGTGTAGTCAGCATGCCAATGGCACGCTCCCTCAAAACTTGACACATCTGTTGCATTGTGTTGTGTGACAAAACTATACATTTTAAAAGGTGCACCTGTGTAATGATCATGCTGTTTAATCAGCTTATTGATATGCCACACCTGTCAGGTGGATGGATTATATAGGTTAAGGAGAAATGCTTACTAACAGGTAAGCAAACAAATTTGTGCACAGCATCTGAGAGAAATACGTTTTTTGTGCGTATGGAACATTTCTGGGATTTTCTATTTTAGTACAAAAGCTGAAGGACATACACACATCCAGGGACTTTCTGCAGGCGCTGGAGCTGTAGGCAAACTCCTGGAAAATGAAAAATGCTGCACACTGCTGCTCATGCTCCTAGGTGATTGTATTTATGACAACAATGTCTGATGAAGACCTATGGGTTGAAACGTTGTTATATATTTTTTACATCACCTGGGAGCATGAGCAGTGTTTTCCTATCCGTTTTCCATTTCAGGTTATGAAACATGGGACCAACACTTCACAAGTTGTGTTTATATTTTTGTTCTGTGTAAATTCCCACCCAAAGCCTTTATGATTAAAAACAGTGATGAAGCACTTGCATATGTTCACCTCAGACCCTGCCAGGAATTCAAGAACCCCCCACCACCACCTTATTCATCTACAAACGAGGCCCCAATCTTCGCAGTAGACTAGTCCAAGCCAGCCTCTACACGGGTTCTAAACAAACCCTTCTTACTCCTGGTTGCTTTTCACTTTATCCAGTGCTCTCAGTGAGTCTTCTTCTCAATGCCATGGAATTGTAGAGGGGTCACCAAGAGGAGATAATGACCATTACCTCTGCTAGAGAGAACTCCTCTGGATTCATACTTTAGGCACCCTATAGCCGTTATGACACAATGAGGATTTTGATATGAGTGTCATGTTGTAATTATTATTGTCACCATCTTAGCTTCACACACCCCCTTCACTGGTATTAGGGTGTCCTGTATTCAAGATGGCCCTAGTGGCCCGATACTTACCCCAACAGGTTACCTTAAAATGTATCTACTTGTTTTCTAGATTTCTTCTGGTTCTACATATGTACAGTGAATTCGGAAAGTATTCAGACACCTTCCCTTTTTCCACATTTTGTGCCGCTACAGCCTGATTCAACATTTTTATAATTTAAAATCTACACTCAATACCCCATAATGAAAAAGCGAAAACAGGTTTTTAGAAATGTTTGCTTATTTATAAAAAAACGTATTTACATAAGTATTCAGACCCTTTGCTATGAGACTCGAAATTGAGCTCCTGTTTCCATTGATCATCCTTGAGATGTTTCTACAACTTGATTGGAGTCCACGTGGTAAATTCAAATTGGATTGGACATGATTTGCAAAGGCACACACCTGTCTATATAAGGTCCCACAGTTGACAGTGCATGTCAGAACAAAAACCAAGCCATGAGGTCAAAGGAATTGTACGTAGAGGTCCGAGACAGGATTGTGTCGAGGCACAGATCTGGGGAAGGATACCAAAACATTTCTGCAGCATTGAAGGTCCCCAAAAACAAAGTGGCCTCCATCATTCTTAAATGGAAAAAGTTTGGAACCACCAAGACCCTTCCTAGAGATGGCCGCCTGGCCAAACTGACCAATCGGAGGAGAAGGCCTTTGGCCAGGGAGGTGACCAAGAACCCGATGGTCACTCTGACTGAGCTCCAGAGTTCCTCCTGTGGAGATGGGAGAACCTTCCAGAAGGACAACCATCTCTGCAGCACTCCACCAATCAGGCTTTTATGGTAGAGTGGCCAGACGGAAGCCACTTCTCAGTAAAAGGCACATCACAGCCCTCTTGGAGTTTGCCAAAAGGCAACTAAAGGACTCTCAGACCACATGAACAAAGATTGAACACTTTGGCCTGAATGCCAAGCGTCACATCTGGAGGAAACCTGGCACCATTCCTACGGTGAAGCATGGTGGTGGCAGCATCATGCTGTGGGGATATTTTTCAGCGGCAGGGACTGGGAGACTAGTCAGGATTGAGGGAAAGAGGAACGGAGCAAAGTACAGAGAGATCCTTGATGAAAACCTGCTCCAGAGAGCTCAAGGCCTCAGACTAGGGTGAAGGTTAACCTTCCAACAGGACAATGACCCAATGTTCACAGCCAAGACAATGCAGGAGTGGCTTCGGGACAAGTCTCTGTCCTTGAGAGACCCAGCCAGAGCCCGGCCTTAGCTGTGCAGCGACGCTCCCCATCCACCTTGACAGAGATTGAGAGGATCTGCTGAGAAGAATGGGAGAAACTCCCAAATACAGGTGTGCCAAGCTTGTAGTGTCATACCCAAGAAGACTCTAGGCTGTAATCGCTGCCAAAGTACTGAATAAAGGGTCTGAATACTTATGTAAATGTGATATTGTTATTGTGTGTTGATTGATCCATTTTAGAATAAGGCTGTAACATAAAATGTGGAAAAAGTCAAGGGGTATGAATACTTTTCGAATGCACTGTATATAGTGTTGTATATGTTTTCCTTTTCTTTTGATGTTTTTCAACTTTATTGCTCTCTGAGAGTATGGGTTCCTTATGCTAACACCACATTCCCTGTGCACGTTTCTGTTCTAGTAGAAATACATCTATAACATTTTCTGTTCTATCCTGTATTTCTATCTGATATTATCAATCAAATGTATTTATGAAGCCCTTCTTACATTAGCTGATGTAACAAAGTGCTGTACAGAAAAGCAGCCTAAAAGCCCAAACAGCAAGCAATGCCCAAGGCCCTTGTGGGTACTTAAGATTCCCACAGGTGTTTGCAATTACTTCTGGCTCGTTGTGTGGCCTTATCTGTCCCACTATTGTTTGTGGAGATATGCTCTGAAGGTGGTCGACTGACCAAAAGCTCAGCTATAATTTAAATAAATTAGCATCTGGCTGGAAGTGTGCATAGACATTCCTGTTTCGCTTCCAGCACCTTAACAAATCAGCCTTGGGTGTGTGGTAGATTCTGTCTATTATCTGAATCTATTGCATAAAACCGTACGAGAACCTGGAGTGCTCCAGTCTGCACGTTCATGCTATTCTTACCGGTAGACAGAAGTGGGCAGCCATTTTCACTGAGTCCTCAGTTAGCACAGAACTGTCAGATCCTTTCATCTGTTCAAGGGTATAAAGCCAACTCTGAAAGAGATACAAATACATTAATAGATGATTACACAGATAACGTATTGGTGCTGAGAAAGTGGTACAAGGTGTAGACACGGACCAACCTTGACTACCCATAGTGTGTAAATACTGTATGTTGAGCATAGAACACAAAAGTAAAAGCTCCTACCAGGCAATGCTGCAGGCACACGTGATCGTTGGACTCCTGGGCGATGCGGATAGCTTCCTGTAGAGCCAGGTCAGCCTGTTGACTGAGTCAAGAGTTGGAGTTGATTTTTTCTTTTGACAAGAATCAATATTGCATGGATAAATTGCAAATTATATTGACAGACTTTCCATAACTATGCCCACCACTACTCACTAGTGTCCAAAGCGACAATGCAGTGCTGCCAGGTTGAGGGCAGCGTAGCGGAGACTTCTCCCATAGCCTTCGTCCCCGTTGCTCTTTCCCTCGCTCCCTGACAGGATGAGGCGATCAAAGTAATGTAACAGACTGTGGGTGGAGATGAAGATGTCCTGGACTCGCATGCTGTTCAGGTAGCTCAGGTAATGCTGCAGACACAAAACAGCTGCCTCAAGCACAACCAGGTACCAAAAATCACTCAAACGATAACTTTCTTTATGCTCCACACACACATTTCCTGTCATGTTTGTTTGAGTGAGTCCATAATATTAACTGATAGTAGAGCCTCACCGCCTCAGCAAAGTCAGGGTTGAACTTGAGCATGTTGTTCAGCTCGTCCTGCAGGGCAGATGGCTTCAGGGCTTTGTTCTCATCATTCTTTAGAAGGTACGCTTGTCTAGCAAGAAAGTACTCTGCTTGCTTCTGTGAGAGTGGGCCTCTGCTTGGGGCATCCTCATTTCTATAGAAAGAAAAGTAGCAAATAAGGAAAAATAACTATATGCAAAGGATAAACTGATGACCATGACACTGATGAGAATGATTACTACATGTCATGCCTGGTGTTCAACCTTCCCATGTCACCCCACTCCTCTGCACACTCCACTGGCTTCCAGTCGAAGCTTGCATCCACTACAAGACCATGGTGCTTGCCTACAGAGCAGCAAGAGGAACTGCCCCTTCCTACCTTCAGGCTATACTCAAACCCTACACCCCAACCCGAGCACTCCGCTCTACAACCTCTGATCTCTTGGCTGTTCCACATATACAGGGGTCAGCTCTCGCTCAGCCCAGTCAAAGCGCTTCTCTTCCTGCACCCCAATGGTGGAACCAGCTTCCCCCTGAAGCTAGAAAAGAAGCATCCCTGCCCATCTTCCAATACTTACACACTATTCCCTCTACTACCACCTCTGCTATTACTTACACAAGTGAATTATACAAACCTTAGCTCAGACTCATGCAGCGGTGCAGTGTCCAGCTCCTCCTTCTCCATCCTCTCCCCTACGTTGTCCTCTGTGCTGGTGAGGTCCATGTCAGAGTCGTCTGCAGCCAGGGCAGGCAGCCCCACCTGGACATCACCAGGCTGGGCGTAGTGACTGTGGTAGTACTGCTGCAGGGCTTTGTACAATTTGTACACCTGGCTGAAGGACAGCTTGTTGTAGGCCAGGAGCATGTGTCTCATGAACAGGCCTGAGAAAACAAAGAAGACAAGGTCATGATGAGAAAACCTAAAATCTGTTTCATAAATTCATATAGCACCACTCTCTAACTAACAACGATGCTCCGTTGATCCAACCTTTAGACTTCTGAATCAAACGGGGTCTACTATTACTCACCAACAACACTGGTCTTATACGCCTCAGAATCAATAGCGCTGAAAGGAGTGGGGAGGGTGGCAAAGAAATATTCCATGTCCTTCAGCTCTCCATCAGCCATTTCATGTAACCTGTAAAGAGAAAATGTGTGTGATGAAAGAGCAGACAACATGCATCACTGACCTCTTACACTAGACATAGGCCTAGACCACAGCAATTGGGGCAAGGACTCATCCATACCGGAGTTTCACAGCATATGCTGTTTGAGGGCAACATTCTTCCACAGTCTTCAGGAATTGGTCAAGAGTCAAGTCCGGACCCTGACAGACAGACAAACCTTTGATAAATAAAAGCAAGAAATTGACAGTGGAAAGTAGAAGTTGTAAGGTGATCAATAGCTATTCCAACCTGTTGTAGAGGCAGGATGAGTTTGTTCAAGCGCCTTCTTTCCTGAAGAGCAATTGGTTTTGACGTGGTCATCTCGTATAGCAAGGCCAGAACAGAGATTTTATACGGAGTCACCCAATCTTTGATGCCAAACACATTGGCATGGACCACCCCATTGGTCATCATTGGGTTGAAATACAAACTTTCATGTACGCTCGCCATTGTTTGAATTGGAAAGTTAACTCGCTAGCTAGCTTGCTAAATACTCTAAAGCTACATTTCAACAGCGTTGTATGAAGTCAAATAATCAAGAACATGGAACAATTCACAAACCATGTTATCGAGCTACATTAGCTAACGTTAGCTAAGCTGATTATTTCCTTGCTAGCTAAACACGCTAGCTTGCTAAGTCCTTCAGAGAATAGCTAACTATCTTTTATTTTTGTGAGCAATTTTGTAGCCAGCCTGACTTATGTTAATTCAAGTCTGCCACATACGGCAATATTGCCAGTAGTATTTTGGTAACAAACTGTATTGATTTTAGAACATCGTTTACTACCCCGTCGCTTTTGCTTCAAACTGCCCTCCTTCTGTCCCTACCTAATGACGTTCCTACATGGTCACGCCCCTAAATGCCACAACATAAAGTGGATTACAGAGTCATCGATTGGTCTCATCAGCACAACAAAAAACTCACGCAAATGTATTTTCAAAGACATTATTTTAGTATGAAAATGTAGATTTGCCATAGTATAATCAGTTCCCTTCATGTAGGTCAGAGCTACTTATTCTAGGACATGATTTGTACATATCCCATGTTAAAGGAAGCTCACACAATTTTGACTTACATTTTACTTAGCAGACGCTCTTATCCAGAGCGACTTATAGTAGTGAGTGCAAACATGTTCGCACTTCGTCGTACTGTTTCCCGGTGGGACTCGAACACACAACACTGACATTGCAAGCACCATGCTCTACCAACTGAGCTACACGGGACTCACTTCTTGACAATTGTTTTGTATTTCTTTATTAACAAACAACAAACATCAACAACCAAAAGGGGAATAGTTACATACAAAAAAAAAGCATACATACAAACCCTTTACATTGCCAGGAATCCTAAACAAAGAAATCATATCATTAATAATACTAGAGGTTTTAATTGCCTTTTAGTTTTTTTTTTATAAAGTAGTGCCATATTGTCAGTGGTGTAATGTACTTAAGTAAAAATACTTTAAAGTACTACGTTTTTTTTGGGTAGCTGTACTTTACTATTTATATTCAGGACGCACCTGAGCTCAATTTTGAGTCTCATAGCAAAGGGTCTGAATACTTATGTAAATAAGGTATTTCTGTTTTTGTATTTTTAATAAATTTGCTTTGTCATTATGGGGTATATTGTGTGTAGATTGCTGAGGATTTTCAGTTTTTATCCATTTTTGAATAAGGCTGTAACGTAACAAAATGTGGAAAAAGTCGAGGGGTCTGAATACTTTCCGAAGGCACTGTACTTCAGAATCCAATTCATTTAAAAAGTTTTATTTAGAGTATTGAAATCTAAAACCCTGTTCTTGAGTATTATTGAGAATATCTTTCCGTAGATAGTGAGGCTTCTAAGTCCTTCACAATTTTAGGGGGCAATTCAAGTGATAATGAGACATAAACCGACCTACCATACAATGAAATATCTTCTAGTAACTAGAGGTTACATTTATTTTTGTTTTCTTAATAATGGGGTTAAACTTCAAATTCTTTGTTTTTCATCCTTGCGTATAACAATACCAAGATAAGTTAACTTGTCTTTAATTGGGATACCATATACCTCCTGTAAAACACAGTCTTTGAGCGGAAATAAGACCGATTTATATTAATTTCCAAAAATGATACCAAGGAAAACTGTTCAATACAGGAAACTGCTTTGGAGACCTCATTCCTGTCTCTCAAAAATATGGTGGTATCATCAGCCAGTTGACATAATTCTAATTCCTTGCCAAGTGCTGAAATACCTTGAAAATTATTCTTATTCTTGATTTGAAGAGCCACAAATTGAGTAACCAATCAAAATGAAAATGGACTACTTCCCTCTTTGATACAGTATGTAGCCTACTCTCGATATAAACATTGTGTCGTTTTAGGTGAACTGTAGCCAGCAGAGGGCCCCCAAATCCATCGGTAATGCATGACATCAGTGTCTTTTTAGAAATAACTGCACTGAAATCCCTGATTGTCAGTTGTGAATCAGGACTGAAAACATTTGTGCATTCTGTTCAAAAACATACTACAAGAAAGATCTGCTTTCATCCACTATTTCCCATATTATTTCCCAGGTGGGTGCACAGGCCCTACAAATCAACATTCAGGGCCTCTAAGAAAAACACTCTATTAAAAGCAATTGAATCCAAATGATTTATGTTTTCTATATTTTTCTATGGGTGAACAACAGTGCTAGGTGCGGCTCTGTCTATAGAGTGATAGTGGAAGCACTATAGACCACATACACTAATGTTAGCAGATATGAATTTAATTGGACTATTTCAGATTACTACTAGCAAGAGTGTGTATCATAGAAGACATTTACTTTAAGAAATGCCTTTACAAATCAAGCTTAAAATAATGACTGGGCTCTCTCTAATAACCAAGCACAGAGCACTTGGGCTCCAGAGTGGTGCAGTGGTCTAAGGCACTGCTTCTCAGTGCTAGAGGTATCACTACAGATCCTGGTTCGATTACAGACTGTATGACAACTGGATGTGATTTGGAGTCCCATAGGGTGGTGCACAATTAGCATAAAGGTAGACATCAAGCAAAACCACAAATCCCTGCAAGCTCCTGCACGTCATCTCTAGCTGACACCTTTGCTAACAGGTATTTAAAACAGAATTGTCAATTTAAAGAAACGTAGCCAATGTATTATGACTAATACTGTGGTACTCTATACACGTGCTGCGTTCAACCAATTTCACAGTTTCCTATTTCCGACTAGCACATGAACGCGGCAGAAGTTGGTGAAGAGCAACTGCATACATTTGCAGTTGACTGCAGTCAAAACTTCATGACATTTAATCACATGGTTTTTGTAAAGTTCATGCAGTCAACCATGTAGGCACATCTCAATAATACAACATACTTTGAAAAGCGTCACCTACTTGACAAAATTGATCAGCTCGAACGCCCCCGCGGTCTCGCTTAAGCCCGAGATGCTGGTGGAGAGAAGGAAGAAGTAATGAAGTGAGGATCTCTGGGTTGCTGCAATGGTCAGATTATCAATTTATTGCCACAAATTCCACAACCCGGAGTTGATATGAAGGTACAATTATTTTCCAAATATTTGTAGTTAATTCAACTTTCCTCAATTATCAGTATGTTATTGCTGTCAAGCTAGCTAGCTGTAGTTTACTGCCAGCAAATATGCTAGCTAGCGTTAGCTTGCTCACAGTTTTTTTGGTTCGTTTTGTTCACAAGCTAGTTAGTTTACAATAAATAGATCGCTAACTAGCTATATATATACAGCTAACGTTAGCTATGTTGAGTGAGCTGAGTTCAATCATCTCTTTCTCTATATATATATATATAGCAATGATGCTTAGTAACTAGTGCAGCTAGCTATTAGCTACTGTCAGTATGAAGCTAGGTACAGCTACATGTTGCCGAAATAGGCCAACTAACTAGCTAGCTACTTGGCTAGATTTTCCTATCCAACTGTATATGAGTTAGCTAGCTAGATTAAACAGTTTATCCAGGCAAATTCTCTATAACCAGTATTCATCGTCAATGTCAGTACTATTGATGATTGTCCCCACCGCCAAGGGAGAGGAGCACAGTAATAGCTTGATGTTTTGCATCTGTGACTAACGCTAGGCTACTTGCTAGCACGGTCAGTAGATTGACTGTTTGTCTTGCCTTTTTTGTGACTGATATTTGTGATTTGAACGGATAGTTCAAATCCTCCCTCCTAGGAAGAAAGCTTCTGGTTAATTATCGATTTTTGGAATGTATGTTAGTTGTCTGTAGGCTGTTTGGTTCCACATCTGTAGAAATCCTAACGCTCATTTGGCATAATGTTTAGCCTTTACAGTGGGAGTTTAATCATGATACAATCTCAAACTTAGACAGCTGTGGTATTTTGCAGATCTTAATGGATGATGATTGGTAGAACCTTGTGTAATTCAAATCAGTAGGGGACTCAATGCAGGTACAAGTCAATGTACACAAGCTGATTTACCAGGAGAAACTGCACCTTCAAGAGAAACACCCCCACAACGCATCCCAAAAAATGTAAATATGAATACATTTAGACTAACAGCAGAAAATGGAACAGTATTACTACAGTAGTAACAATAGTAGTACACCAATTTATGCATATTGACCTGTTGCCTGAGTAAATATATTCCTATATTTGACTACTGCACAGTACTATTGTTAATGTAACAGAGACTAGTGTAAAAAGTAATGGGCAAACTATAGGGCCTATGTTTGGAAACGGATTACCTCATTGATAGAGATGGGAGTTGAACTGAAATTGATTTTGTGGAATTATCTTCCCATGTTAATACAGGGGAATGCATTATCTAGTATTAAATTGGCAGGGAACAGATATCGAGTTATCATTTGCAGCCACTCATCGAGGTAATTAGTCAGTTAGTTTATCCGATTCATTAATAATTTCTCCACTACACACCTTTGCTTTCTCACACATTCTCCCCATGCAGACAAAAGTATCCCATTTAGAGAAACTTTGATAGGATGTGTTGGATGTAGGTCTATTAGGGCTGGTCATCATGCAGTCCCTGGGCATGTCTAGTCTATTGTGCTGTTGTCAGTCGCCACAGAGCTATGGGCTATGCTTTTCATTTCCTCAGCCGTAACAAAGTGACGCCTCCAGCCTCTCCTGTGGCTGCAGTATTAAGAGTATAATAGCCTGTGTTTCCTTGACCACTCTATTTTTAGATGTTTTCACACTTGCAATAACCTGTGTGCAATACATTGCGGCATCAAGCCAATCTGTTTGTAGGTATCACTGTGATAATGACTATAGGTTGTCTGGTGTTGCACAGATGGGTCCCAGCTCAAGGAGAGGAGGCTTGTCGACACTACAGGGCGGTTGCTGGTGATGTTTGACAGGGATAACTCCTTCTCACGCGTGTGGAGCTCTGCAGTCTCTTAACACTGCTGTCTGTGTTTTGTGTTCTCCAGGCGGGGGCCTCGTCCATGTGGGCTTCATGCTGTGGTCTGCTGAATGAAGTTATGGGCACAGGGGCAGTGAGAGGCCAGCAGCCTGGGTTCGGAGCCGGTGCCGGACCCTTCCGGTTTGCCCCCAGCGCAGGATATTCCACATATCCACCCACAACCTCAGGGAGCCCCAGCCTCGTATGTAAGGCTTGTGGCCAGGCCTTCTCTGTCTTCAGGAGGAAGGTAGGTTTTGGGTTTGGGGAACATTGGGGTAGCTAGTAGACTTATTGTGTGAATGGCCTATATGATTGTAGGCCAGTCCCAGATGGCTAGAGGGTGTTTTATAGGCTTTGGGGTAACCAAGAAGGAACCTGTTTGGGTGTTTGAGCCATAGAATAGTTTATAATTGGTATTGACTGGGGAGACACTAAAATGTAATGCACTGATATTCTTAGATATTTTGTTAGATTTGATCAGAGTAGCCCTCATATGTTTATTCAAGCATACACACCCTACTACAGTAGGCCTACATGTTAAGGGCCAGTGTTGATTAGTTCCGTCCTTAGACGTAATCTGATGTGTCCTCCGAGAGAGCCAAGATAAGAGATGCTGAATACAGCCAGTTACGTCATGAGACTGCACTTACAAGCCCATGCATGGCACAGGAGTGGTAATTGCTACACTCCAAATCAAATTGTATTTGTCACATGTGCCGAATACAACCGGTGTAGACCTTACCGTGAAATGCTTACTTACAAGCCCTTAACCAACAATGCAGTTTTAAGAAAAATAATAGTTAAGAAAATATTTACTAAGTAAACTAAAGAGGAAAAAACTAAGTTGCGCAATAAAACAACAATAACGAGGCTTTATACAGGGGTATCGGTACCAAGTCAATGTGCGGGGGTACAGGTTAGTCGAGGTAATTGAGGTAATATGTAGGTGGGGGTGAAGTGACTATGCATAGATGATAATAAAGAGCAAGTAGCAGTGTAAAAGAGGGGGTCAATGCAAATAGTCTGGGTAGCCATTTGATTAACTGTTCAGCAGTCTTGTGGCTTGGGGGTAGAAGCTGTTAAGCTATGTTGAGAAAACCACGTGTTTTTGTTCTAATGTAGTCTGTGGTAAAAAACAAAAAATAGACAAGGACTTAGGCTACTTCTTTAGTGTAGATTTAGATCAGTGTGAGGTTTTGTGGCTGATACATGCTAATGCTATGGTCTGAAGTTTGTTAGAATAATTTATAGGTAAGCACTGTGCCTCATCAAATGTCTAGCCAGAATTCATCAATCGGCAGGGGGAAGGGGGTCTGTTGTGATGACCGAGGGAGACGACATTTCCATATTGCTGGGTTGAATTCCTTTACTCTGTCTGAACTGGTCCCTCTGCTGCTCTGCGTCACCATGCCAACACAGCGCTTAATCCTGCCGCTTGCATGTTATTACTGTTTGATGTTTGTGACATGAAATAAAGAACTGCCTGCCTCCCGTCCGACTGTCTGGAGAGGGAGGGAAACAGATGCACATGATTGAAAAAATGCTGTAACGGAAAAAAGACATTGATCTTCTGCTTCCTCATGGCTTATTTTGAGCTCCAATACCCCACATTCCTCATCGGTCCAACATAGCCTGTGAAGGTTCTATTGATGATTTAAGAATCTGTTGCTTTGTTCAGAACAAATGACCGTTCAAGGTGTATAGAGGGAGATGATTGCACAATTTTATAATTGAATGAGACATGATTTAATCTTCCATCCTCATGAATGTTTTAGTGGAGACAAGTTCTATATGCAGGATATTGTTAGCCTAGAGTACTGGGCAGGCTTTGTGGATCCTATTAAGACAGTGTGCCCTGGTGCCTACATTACTCTGTGTCCATGTCACTTAGCCTGTCTTGCCACCTGCTTAATGCGCACTCTATCTCTCTCTCTCCCCCAGCATGTCTGCTGTGACTGTAAGAAGAGTTTCTGCACTCTGTGCTCTGTGCTTCATGAGAACCTGCGTATATGTGCCACATGTCACCTGCTGAAGGGGACGGCCTTCCAGAGACCACAGCTGATGCGGCTGAGGGTCAAAGACCTGCGGCAGTACCTGCTGCTACGCAACGTCCCCACAGACACCTGCAGGGAGAAAGAGGACCTGGTGGACCTGGTGCTGTGTCACCAGGGGACAGAGGGGGAAGAGGACCCCGACAACCCCCTCTACACCCCGGCCCCCTCCGCTGCACGCTCCACCTCCGAGCTGTCTGCGCTTTCAGTCTCTGCCTCTCAGGGGGAAGCTCTCAGCAGGAGCGACAGCTCAGGGACTACCAACCAGGTACATGTCATGCAGGTAGAGAGTGAGTGTAAAAGGTGTTACGTCTGCTCTGAAAGTGACCAAGGTCTAAATTAAGAGATGACTGCTACAAATACCTGTACTTTGCCTGTTCAGCTGGTGCAGAGAGCAGTAAAAGCTTTACTATGAATGGAAACATGGTAGTCCCCAAGGTATCAATGGACTAAACAGCAGGTGATTAATCCTAATCCCTGCCTGGACTGGAAGGATTTATAGTGCTCTGTGGAGGTTTCTGTCTGAGTAGGGCTGTTGCGGTGACCATATTACCGGCAGTCATGACCACAGTAAAATTCCACGTGACCGTTGAGTCATGGTAATCTCCTGTTATGCACTCAGGACATGCATTGGTAGTACCCAACTCACTAACGACCATCAGGTCCACTGGAGGCTGCTGACGTAACATTCCACTGATTCTGTCATTACCATGAGCCACTACCAGGAGCCCATTCTCCCCAATGGTACTCAGTGCTCTATTGTCCCTCCATCAGGTCACTAATGGTCTGGTACTCAGGGCTCAATTGTCCCGCCATCAGGTCCTAATGGCCTGGTACTCAGGGCCCTACTGTTGCTTCATCAGGTTCTAATGGCCTGGTACTCAGGGCTCTACTGTTCCTCCGTCAGGTCCTAATGATCTGGTACTCAGGGCAGTATTGTTCCTCTAACCACTCTGACGTCAATGCAAATACAATCAAAAATCATATCAAACACTTATCATCAAAACAGTATTGTGATTTTAAAACTCACCTTACTGTGAAGAAAGAAGTTCAACAGCAGGTTGAAACTGAGTGAAAAACATGGTTGTTGTGGATGTTGCTTTCTAAGGAGACAATTAATTCAAAACACCCATACGCATATTAGAGCTGATGCATACTCATAGGCCTACAGTGAGGGGAAAAAAGTATTTGATCCCCTGCTGATTTTGTACGTTTGCCCACTGACAAAGAAATGATCAGTCTATAATTTTAATGGTAGGTTTATTTGAACAGTGAGAGACAGAATAACAACAAATCCTGAATCCTGAAAAACGCATGTGAAAAATGTTATAAATTGATTTGCATTTTAATGAGGGAAATAAGTATTTGACCCCTCTGCAAAACATGACTTAGTACTTGGTGGCAAAACCCTTGTTGGCAATCACAGAGGTCAGACGTTTCTTGTAGTTGGCCACCAGGTTAGCACACATCTCAGGAGGGATTTTGTCCCACTCCTCTTTGCAGATCTTCTCCAAGTCATTAAGGTTTCGAGGCTGACGTTTGGCAACTCGAACCTTCAGCTCCCTCCACAGATTTTCTATGGGGTTAAAGTCTGGAGACTGGCTAGGCCACTCCAGGACCTTAATGTGCTTCTTCTTGAGCCACTCCTTTGTTGCCTTGGCCGTGTGTTTTGTGTCATTGTCATGCTGGAATATCCATCCACGACCCATTATCAATGCCCTGGCTGAGGGAAGGAGGTTCTCACCCAAGATTTGACGGTACATGGCCCCGTCCATCGTCCCTTTGATGCGGTGAAGTTGTCCTGTCCCCTTAGCATAAAAACTCCCCCAAAGCATAATGTTTCCACCTCCATGTTTGACGGTGGGGTTGGTGTGTCTTGGGGTCATAGACAGCATTCCTCCTCCTCCAAACACTTTGAGTTGAGTTGATGCCAAAGAGCTCCATTTTGGTCTCATCTGACCACAACACTTTCACCCAGTTGTCCTCTGAATCATTCCAGATGTTCATTGGCAAACTTCAGACGGGCATGTATATGTGCTTTCTTGAGCAGGGGGACCTTGCGGGCGCTGCAGGATTTCCGTCCTTCACGGCGTAGTGTGTTACCAATTGTTTTCTTGGCGACTATGGTCCCAGCTGCCTTGATCATTGACAAGATCCTCCCGTGTAGTTCTGGGCTGATTCCTCACCGTTCTCATGATCATTGCAACTCCACGAGGTGAGATCTTGCATGGAGCCCCAGGCCGAGGGAGATTGACAGTTCTTTTGTGTTTCTTCCATTTGCGAATAATCGCACCAACTGTTGTCACCTTCTCACCAAGCTGCTTGGCGATGGTCTTGTAGCCCATTCCAGCCTTGTGTAGCTCTACAATCTTGTTCTTGACATCCTTGGAGAGCTCTTTGGTCGTGGCCATGGTTGAGAGTTTGGAATCTGATTGATTGCTTCTGTGGACAGGTGTCTTTTTATACAGGTAACAAGCTGAGATTAGGAGCACTCCCTTTAAGAGTGTACTCCTAATCTCAGCTCGTTACCTGTATAAAAGACACCTGGGAGCCAGAAATCTTTCTGATTGAGAGGGGGTCAAATACTTATTTCCCTCATTAAAATGCAAATCAATTTATAACATTTTTCACATGCTTTTCAGGATTTTTTTGTTGTTATTCTGTCTCTCACTGTTCAAATAAACCTACCATTAAAATTATAGACTGATCATTTCTTTGTCAGTGGGCAAACGTACACAATCAGCAGGGGATCAAATACTTTTTTCCCTCACTGTATATACTGTATGGAAAAAAAACCTTGAATTTAAAAAATGATTGTGCCATAAAACAATACATAGCCAAATCGCCTACCGCATATTACGCATGGCAGAAAAACGTAATTATTTTGAGATGTAATTGGTCCAGCCTATACTTCAAAATTAGTAATCACCTTTGAGTGTGGACTGTATTATCATGCATACTGGATAGACTGGTTACCTTATGCTACACTCCAATCTTTCTGTCCATGAGTCTGGGAGAGAATATATAGGCCTAGGTGATGCCGTTGGTTCATTGATTGTGCAGCGTGGCTTACAGAGTTAGCCTACAATTGTAGAGAATTTATTTGATTTTGAATAGCTTAGTATTAGGGATTTTTATAATCAATAGGCTGGCCCATTACCTTTAGCTACAGAATATCTCAAACCTCCACTGATACACAATCAGGTGATGAAGGGGGTCTCATTGTCATGGAAACCCCTCACAGCGAAGCCTTTTATCAGACTGGGATATTTCCAGGAGCCTGTATAGAGCTTGCTCTCTGGCTTATACAAGCCATGACCTTCTCTCCTACATACCATCTCCCTCTTTCCTTCATTCCTTTCTCGAGCGAGCAGAGAGACTGGGTGTCAACGGTTTAATTAAATATGTTTTGTTACTATTGATGTTCCCGAACAGATTTCACTTGGTTCCCCAAATTTAAGCACTGGGTAGCTGCAGGAACAGGGTTAGAGTTGGGGCGGAATATCACCTGTCATGCAGCAAGAGGCTGCATGCTCCTCAAACAGTGGTTGATGAAATAACCGGAGTAGCTTACCCGGCATGAGTGAAAAATGCATTTGAGTGCATACAGGTGACATGTATTTGTTCGCCTGCCCGTGTTCCTGCCCATTTGATAATGGGCCATTGTAAATTGAAACAAATTTGACATAATAGTAAAGACGAGATTAAATTGAGAATAGTCTGATGGGTGAAAATATTATCACTTGATGAGAGAACAGCTGTGTGTAGCCTGAGGCAAGGAACAGAGCACAAGCTTTTTTTTTTTGCGACTTTCTCAAATCATCAGTAGCCTATTAGTCGCATCATGCAGCCCATATATGTTTTGATTTCTAATACATTTGTATCATTTTTAACTAAAGTTGCCAAATAACTCAATCTAGCAAATATACAGTGGGCTCCAAAATTACTGGCACCCCTGACTGGCAATGCACAAATAATGCTTAAACAAATATGAACAATATAATTATAGAGAGAAACTCAAAATACCAACATGTGAGAAATACTGTACTTTATTAATGTTTCAATGGAACCAACCAAAATAATTTATTGATTTAATTAAAAATCAATGTCCTCCAAATCAAGGTTTCACAATTATTGGCACCCTTAAAGATTATTGTAAATAACATCTACCACTTATTTAAGTTTATCTAAGTCTTAAGGAACTATATTGAGCTATTACATCACTTCCTGTTTCCCTAGGGTATAAAAATGAGGTAACACGCATGCAATATCCCTTTGTCATCCAACACCATGAAGTTATCAAAAGAACTGGCAGTTCAAAAGAGACAGATGGTCGTAGACCTTCATAAATCTGGCAATGGCTACAAGAAGATCCACAAACGATTGAATATACCACTGAGCACTGTCAGGGCAATTATAAAAAAAAGTTGAAAACCTCACGGGTAGAGGACACAAATGCATTTTGCCCCCCAGGATAGGGAGGAGGATGGTGAGAGAAGCAACAAAATACCAAGAATCACTGTGAAAGAATTGCAGGCCTTAGTGGCGTCTTGGGGTCACCAGGCTTCAAAAAGCACCATCAGACGCCACCTCCACAACCACAAGGAGAGGCACCTCATACCCACGGTGAAATATGGAGGGTAGGTCAGTGATGTTTTGGGGCTGTTTTCATTCCAGAGCCCAGGGGCACTGGTTAAGATTGATGGCATAATGAATTCCACCAAGTATCAGGACATTTTTGCTGACAATCTGGTTGCCTCTGCCAGAAGGCTGGGACTTGGCCGTAGGTAGACTTTCCAACAAGACAATGACCCGAAACATACCTCAAGATCCACACAGAAATGGTTCTGTGACAACAAAATCAATGTTCTGCCATGGCCATCTCAGTCGCCGGACCTCAATCCAATCGAAAACCTGTGGGCTGAGTTGACGAGGGCAGTTGAAACCCAAGAATGTGAAGGATCTTGAAAGGATCTGCATAGAGGAATGGTCCAAAATCCCTCCATATGTGTTCCAAATGTGTTCCTTAAGCTTGTCAAATATTACAGGAAAAGACTCCATGCTGTTATCCTTGCCAGAGGTGGTTGCACTAAGTACTAAATGAGGAGGTGCCAATAATTATGAAACCTTGATTTTGGTAAAATGTATTTTGTATTAAATAATTGTATGATTTTGGTTGGTTCCATTGAAACATTAATAAAGTACAGTATTTCTCTCTATATTTATCTCTATAATGATATTGTTTATATTTCTTTAAGTATTGTTTGTGCATTGCCAGTCAGGGGTGCCAGTAATTTTTGAGCCCACTGTAGGACCTGTTTCAAATGATAACCTTTACGCTCAACATAGCCACTTCATATGCACACTCGCTCCAGAATAAAACATAGAATGTAGATGTTCCAAAGGCGCGCATCAGTGGCTTGTATGTCTGGAGATGCTAAACATGTTTTGTTAATTGACGGTCAATTACCGTGAGACTGGTAGTCTATTGCATGACAATAACCAGCTGACAAAATGTAACGACTGCCACAGCCCTCCGTCTGAGTCATGTGTGTTGTTTTGTCTGTACAGGATATAGGCGACGCCACGTCTCTCTCCCTCCTGAACCTGGCACCCAGTGAGCACACACCAGAGGTAAATGATAAACCTCACTCTCAGTAGGCTGCTAACTGTAGAAAAATGTCCTCTCACAGCATCTGGAGCTTATTCAGAGGGGTGCAACATTCTAATGTCCTATCTGCCCCTTTCTCTCCAGTGCAGTATGTGTCATGTATGTAATGGCTTATGACTCTCCTCTCTCTCCTGCAGGTGAGCCCTCAGACGCGACCGCGGGCGCGAGCCTCTCTCACAGACATCTCCAGCCTGAGGGACATCGAGGGCCTGTCCGTTAGACAGCTGAAGGAGATCCTGGCCAGGAACTTTGTCAACTATTCAGGCTGCTGTGAGAAGTGGGAGCTGGTAGAGCGCGTCAGCCGCCTGTACAGAGAGACGGAGGAGAACATGAAGTCATGTGAGTAGCAGTGAGCCTGGTCCCAGATCCATTTGAGCTGGCTTGCCAACTGCTATGGTCACTACCACACCATGTTTGCCCATCAAAATGGTGTGCAGTAGTTATTTTATCTAAATGTGTTTTCTTTCTATCCTCCAGTGGAAAACGTGAACACAGCTATAACTGCAGGTAAAATATCACTCCTCTCTGTCTTTTGTGATGATATGTATAGTCTGTGGAACAGGAATGGAAAGTACAGCTACTTGACATGTAACCCTTCAGTCCTCGTCAATGATATTCTAGGTCAGGATGTACAGTATCTTCATTACTGTAATATTTTACCATCAGAGTTCCTGTATCCCGTCAATGCTTTGTACCAGGGGTAGATGCTGAGTTGATTTCTGTAGTAATAAAATAACATAATCAGTATTTACTGACTGTTGCTTTACTCCTTCCACACAAGTGGTGGCCTTGCCCCCTCCTCCCATCTGCAATGGAGGGATTGGAGGTAAGGTATCTGAAAAGGGCACATTTTCCCCTGGTCACTCTTACTGTTGACCTAGTCACTCCTACCATCTCATGGCCCCTCAGCCTGCATGTAACACAGGCATCCAACCTCATACTCAGCCCTTAGTCATGCATGCAAGAAGTATCACCTTACTTACTACATGTGGTCCCACTACTACTACTACTGCACATCCATCGTGCTGTCTTTGTATCTCATCCATACCAAAGGTACCTTCATGCCATCTGAGCATGTCTAGTTGTTGGAGGTCCTCATTGGCCTTTTTCATTGGCAAGTAAGAACCAGTCACCCAAGTGCCATCTTTAAGTTTATTACCTAGAAAGCCAAGATGTCTGTTAATAACATCACACACACACATTTCTAATAAAGCTAAATTTGTACAGCTGCAAGAAGTCTGGGGTCTGAATTCACTGATACACCGTCAGGTGATGAAGGGGGTCTCGACCCAGCCCTGTGTAACTAGGTCCTGGACTTCCTGATGGGCCGGCCCCAGGTGGTGAGGGTAGGAAACATCTCCACCCCGCTGATCCTCAACACTGGGGCCCCACAAGGGTACGTTCTCAGCCCTCTCCTGTACTCCTTGTTTACCCATGACTGCGTGGCCAAGCACGCATCCAACTCAATCATCAAGTGTGCTGACGACACTACAGTGGTAGGCTTGATTACCAACAACGACGAGACGGCCTACAGGGAGGAGGTGAGGGCCCTCGGAGTGTGGTGTCAGGAAAATAACCTCACTCAATGTCAACAAAACAAAGGAAATGATCGTGGACTTCAGGAAACCGCAGAGGGAGCACTCCCCTATCCACATCGAGGGGACAGTAGTGGAGAAGGTGGAAAGTTTTAAGTTCCTCGGCGTACACATCACGGACAAACTGAATTGGTCCACCCACACAGACAGCGTGGTGAAGAAGGAGCAACAGCGCCTCTTCAACCTCAGGAGGCTGAAGAAATTCGGCTTGTCACCAAAATCGCTCACAAACTTCTACAGATGCACAATCGAGAGCATCCTGTCGGGCTGTATCACCGCCTGGTACGGCAACTGCTCCGCCCACAACCGTAAGGCTCTCCAGAGGGTAGTGAGGACTGCACAACGCATCACCGGGGGTAAACCACCTGCCCTTCAGGACACCTACACCACCCGATGTCACAGGAAGGCCAAAAAGATCATCAAGGACAACAACCACCCGAGCCACTGCCTGTTCACCCCGCTATCATCCAGAAGGCGAGGTCAGTACAGGTGCATCAAAGCTTGGACCGAGAGACTGAAAAACAGCTTCTGCCTCAAGGCCATCAGACTGTTAAACAGCCATCACTAACATTGAGTGGCTGCTGCCAACATACTGACTTAAATCTCTAGCCACTTTAAAAATAGGAATTGGATGTAACATGTATCACTAGCCACTTTAAACAATTTTGTATATAATGTTTACATATCAGACATTACTCATCTCATATGTACAGTGGGGCAAAAAAGTATTTAGTCAGCCACCAATTGTGCAAGTTCTCTCACTTAAAAAGATGAGAGGCCTGTAATTTTCATCATAGGTACACTTCAACTATGACAGACAAAATGAGGAAAAGAAATCCAGAAAATCACATTGTAGGATTTTTAATTTATTTATTTGCAAATTATGGTGGAAAATAAGTATTTGGTCAATAACAAAAGTTTATCTCAATACTTTGTTATATACCCTTTGTTGGCAATGACAGAGGTCAAACGTTTTCTGTAAGTCTTCACAAGGTTTTCACACACTGTTACTGGTATTTTGGCCCATTCCTCCATGCAGATCTCCTCTAGAGCAGTGATGTTTTGGGGCTGTCGCTGGGCAACACAGACTTTCAACTCCCTCCAAAGATTTTCTATGGGGTTGAGATCTGGAGACTGGCTAGGCCACTCCAGGACCTTAATGCTTCTTACGAAGCCACTCCTTTGTTGCCCGGGCGGTGTGTTTGGGATCATTGTCATGCTGAAAGACCCAGCCACGTTTCATCTTCAATGCCCTTGCTGATGGAAGGAGGTTTTCACTCAAAATCTCACGATACATGGCCCCATTCATTCTTTCCTTTACACGGATCAGTCGTCCTTTGCAGAAAAACAGCCCCAAAGCATGATGTTTCCACCCCCATGCTTCACAGTAGGTATGGTGTTCTTTGGATGCAACTCAGCATTCTTTGTCCTCCAAACACGACGAGTTGAGTTTTTACCAAAATGTTCTATTTTGGTTTCATCTGACCATATGACATTCTCCCAATCCTCATCTGGATCATCCAAATGCTCTCTAGCAAACTTCAGACGGGCCTGAACATGTACTGGCTTAAGCAGGGGGACACGCGTCTGGCACTGCAGGATTTGAGTCCCTGGCGGCGTAGTGTGTTACTGATGGTAGGCTTTGTTACTTTGGTCCCAGCTCTCTGCAGGTCATTCACTAGGTCCCCCGTGTGGTTCTGGGATTTTTGCTCACCGTTCTTGTGATCATTTTGACCCCACGGGTGAGATCTTGTGGAGCCCCAGATCGAGGAAGATTATCAGTGGTCTTGTATGTCTTCCATTTCCTAATAATTGCTCCCACAGTTGATTTCTTCAAACCAAGCTGCTTACCTATTGTAGATTCAGTCTTCCCAACCTGGTGCAGGTCTACAATTATGTTTCTGGTGTCCTTTGACAGCTCTTTGGTCTTGGCCATAGTGGAGTTTGGAGTGTGACTGTTTGAGGTTGTGGACAGGTGTCTTTTATACTGATAACAAGTTCAAACAGGTGCCATTAATACAGGTAACGAGTGGAGGACAGAGGAGCCTCTTAAAGAAGAAGTTACAGGTCTGTGAGAGCCAGAAATCTTGCTTGTTTGTATGTGACCAAATACTTATTTTCCACCATAATTTGCAAATAAATTCATTACAAATCCTACGTGATTTTCTGGATTTTGTTTCCTCATTTCGTCTGTCATAGTTGAAGTGTACCTATGATGAAAATTACAGGCCTCATCTTTTTAAGTTGGAGAACTTGCACAATTGGTGGCTGACTAAATACTTTTTTGCCCCACTGTATATACTGTACTCCATACCATCTACTGCATCTTGCCTACGCCGGTCAGCCATCGCTCATCCATATATTTATATGTACATACTCGTATTCATTCCTTTACTCTTGTGTGTATAGGGTAGTTGTTGTGAATTTGTTAGATTACTTGTTAGATACGACTGCACGGTCGGAACTAGAAGCACAAGCATTTCGCTACACTCACTTTAATATCTGCTAACCATGTGTATGTGACAAATCATTTGATTTGATTTTGTCTTGGAAACCCCTCATAGCGAACATTTCCAGGACCCTGTATGATGCTTGCCCTCTGGTTTATACCAGCCATGACCTTCCTAAGATAAGGCACCTTGGATATAAGAGCGAGGAGATATTTTAGTGAGCTCTCTCTCTGGCAGTGCCATTCTCTTCTACCTCTTCAGGGCTTGACATCATCATTGCTCTCTTCCACTATGATCTGTATGGAACGTCCTGTTCTTTTGCTTTCTTCTCTGATTCCTCCAGATGGGGAGAAGGCCCAGCTGACCAACGTGGATGACAACCTGTGCAGGATCTGCATGGACGCTGTGATCGACTGCGTCCTCCTGGAGTGTGGTCACATGGTCACCTGCACCAAGTGCGGCAAGCGGATGAGCGAGTGTCCCATCTGCAGGCAGTACGTCGTGAGAGCCGTGCACGTCTTCAAGTCCTAATGTCTCAACCCACCACTTCCACCACCACCATCTTCAAAACATTCACCTCCAGAGAAACAGATCTGTGTTGTTCTGTCCTAGTTGTGGGTGTTCTGTTGTTATCCCCTGAAACGCTTACATTATTTGTAAACTTGATCATGAATTTGAGAAATGTAGTGTTAATTTTTTCACACTTGATTTTTTTTCTTGGGACTAAATAGTGTTTGACCAATGAAAAGGAGAGCAGCAGTCTACCCTTTATATTAACCCATTCCATTTCTAAACACATCCTTTACGTTTTCTCATGTACTATATTTTTATGTTATGCTTTTTGCTTACTTATGTCGACTTTTAAACAAGAATGTGAGCTGTGCGTGCAGGTACCTACAGAGTGAACCACTGGTAACTCCCTGTCCCAATGATCAAACCCATCATGTAATGTCTGCCCACAGAGGTCTATTTTGATTTGGAAGGAAGTCTCACATTTTGTTTTAATTCTGTCATAATGTCTTAGCACTGAATGTTAAGATGAAAAAGAAAACGGGTGCTAAATACGTTCAAATGTTTTTCCTGTTTTCCGTTTGTTAGTATACTAACTTCAATTGTGGATATTGTTACTGTCTGAAACCTGATCTCCAAAACTTCAGGAAATTACCATATTTTCCAATTAACGAACATACAATTATGAAACTTCAGAAGCTATTTCGAGTACATTTTCTTGGTCCTATAGGTAAATGTCCAGAGTACAACATTGAGGGGAGTTAATGCTTTCAATAGATGAAAAACATAACTCAATTAAAAAAAAGCATTATGAGCACGTAATTCCATCAGACAGCAAAAATATACTTAGAATATTTTCAGTTTTCTTGGAAGTGGAGGGTATATTGTATTTTTAATTAATACATTGTAGTTAACACAACTAATCAAATATATAGCTGCAAGTTAACTGCCACTTGTGGAATATAAAGTATATTGAGGAAAAGTGACTTGCTGTACAGTTGCATATAATGTTTCATATCAGTATGAGATGTACATATCTATTTTTTTCTCCATTTGATTTTAATGTGTAATTGAAGATTTCCCTCAGATAAGTTTATTAAAAGAGTAAGGTTTCACTGTCAGGTGGATTGAAATGTGTTACTGCATTGGTTTGCTTGAGTGGTCTGTCCCCAAATGAGAAGCAGAGCATGATGACAGTATGTAAGGTTGTGTCTGAAATGGTACCCCATGCTCTATGGGGCTTTGGTGAAAAGTGGCACCCCATGCCCTATGGGGCTTTAAACAGTAGTGCACTATATAGGCCGAGGATAGGGTTCCATTTCGGACATAGGCACTGAGATTGGGTTGGAGATGTTTCCTGCTCTTAAAATACCAAGCACTGCACTGTATCACACAGTCAACTTCCCTTTGGAAGGGTATGCTAAACAAATTGTACAAGGTCTGGTCTTTGTATTTGGGAATGTTTAACCTTTTATTTTGGTAATTAAAGATGAATTACATTAGTTTGACTTTGTCTACTTGTCTGGTATGTTGTGATGCCCAGACCACTTGTTCTTGGCAGGCCTTTGATAAATGGGAAAATGCTTCAGGAAAATGTATGCAATCCTGTAGGGTGAACTAGTGTTTAGAGTGCTAGATTACACTGTTGTCTAGGAGAAGACAGCTGCAGAGAGCAGCTTCCATGTGACAAATGCTGAATGGAAAAATACAAGCATGGTTGATACATGATCCCAGAGTTGGGTGAGGGGGTTCCAAAAATATGTCCACATGCCAATGTTATTTCCTGCTCTTGAAAGCGAAGCCACCCTCAAAAGGTCACAACTGAGGGTCAAAAAATGTCATAGTATGAGAAGTCAGATTTCATACAGAGAAATATACTTTTAATGACAATCATAGCACTTGGTTTTAGATTTACAAATATAAAACTACATCATGTGCATCTGTGTGGCCAACAGCATTCACTTGACATTGTATGCCACAATCACAACAGATAAATAATGACAATTATATTATTTGCACAAAACCACAGATATAATTATAGATGATTACTGAAATATAAATAAAGAAATTTAAAATAATGAGTAGATTTGTCAATCTTGGAATTAATGATTGGATGAGAAAATGCTCTTTCAAAGAAGCTTATTACACACCAAGTCTGTGGAGGCCACTTATTGTATGTATGGGTGAAAAATGATTCAATTACTTTACAAACTCACATTATGGGCTCTTGCTAAAACATGTGAAAGACGAGATTGCATTTTCCTGTTTAATACAAACGGTATCACAGAGATTTAAAAATACATTTGACTAACTTTCCTTATGTCAATATTGATTGACTGATTAATTTAACCACTTGTGCAACATTTATTTAAAGATGCAGAAATCCCCCCGTCATTTCCTGGTTGCAAAAATTCTAATAGTTCACCCAAATTTAAGTTTGTGACAAAATAAGAAAGTATAGTGTAGAGTACCATCTAAACCACTGTGAAATATATTTTCCATAACCAAAAATATTGTATTTTCAGCTGTTTAAGGCTGGTGCACAAAACCAAAAGCAAACAACAAAAACTACACTTAAGAACGGGAAGCATAGAAAGAACTGATCTACCACTTCTTAGACTTGCTTTCAATGACAGGTCTATAACTCACATTTCTATGTGAATTTGGTCAGGTCCCCCCAAAAGTTACATATTGGAGCTTTAGACTCTTATAACATGTATTTTATCATGGTCTTATTTTCATGTAAAGTAAATTCAGTCCAAGTCAGTAACTACCGTTAAACTGTAATGTCAACTTCAGAAATTGGCACATGATATCAGGTAAAACACAGCATCCAAAAAGATATATTACCATCGGTGTCAAGGCAAACTGATATAAAAGATCTGTAGGTCAATATTCAGTTCTAAGACATCTAATGATCTGTTCAAAGGTTGAAATCTGGAGTGTATCGGTTACTGCATACATCAAGTTTCACTTTAACTTAAAAATGTTTTGCCCAATGCATGAATTGTATAAAAAAAAAAAAACTAAATAATAGAAAACAAATTCCCCAACAAATTCAATATAACAAACAAACCTTTAAAAAAAAAAAGGTACAAAAACAAAAAGAAACACTCATGCAGGCTTTGTTTTCCTTGACCATCTCATTCTGTCCAGTAGCTTTACATCTTCCCCTTTCAGTACAAGGATTCTACAACATCCAGAAAGATTGATGCAAAACTCTGCCCAGTCCATTTACACACCTCTGCTTCTCTCATCAACTCATGTGACATTGTTCGTTCAGAAATCTAACACAGTAGATTCTCCAATGAAGAGGAAATAAACATACAAAACCAACCAGTCCAGGCTTGATGGGGGAAACCTTGTCTTGCTCCATTTAGTGCAAAAGGTAGTTCTTATACTGTGTACATTTTGGCCTGTGTCAGTGTCCCTCAATGAACTAGCAGAGTTTCTGCAGTAATTTGTCCTCTTTGAGGCCAAACTGTACACTTACAGACATCTCTGCTATGAACTGTTCACAGGCAGTCTTGGTCACCTGTTTGCAGTAGCGTAGGTCAATGTGACAGATGCTTCCACAGCGCTTGAAGAAGGTAAGGGAATGGTCTGTCACCCTATTACAAACTGGGAGGTGGAGACAAAAACAGAGCCAGGCATGAGGAAACGTGTACAGAGCCGGGTTGAATATTATGTACGCTAAAATTCAAAATATAGATTAGTTAAAACTCTTAATATAAAATCGAGATTACAGTTTAAGAATAAATACCTCTTCTATATCCTCTAATATTAACAGACATTAAAAAAGTGAAACAGCAGAGTAACAGCCTCTGTGTTGTCTTATCCCCTATTGCTCATACTGACTGGCTGAGGGTTCCTACCTGACAGGTTGATCTCTGTGAGGGAGTCTCTGGTTGTGGTCCCTGCGGCCGTCAGCAGGTTGACCGACTGGTCGTTGACGTGGTTGCAGTAGCTCAGGTCCAGTTGTGAAAGTACCGGCATATGTCTGATAATCAAACGCAGAGAGGCGTCTGTGATGTCCAGTCCAGCCAGACGCAAGTCCACAACGTTCCTCAGCTTACAACGGTTGTCCAACTGGCCTGAGGGTGGAGAGGAGGAATAAAATATGAGTGATTTCCTGTCTTGCAGTCAAACATGGCGAGTAATGTCCTTCATTTTGGTCCTTTAAATAAACACGTGAACTATCTAAAGATGCCCTCACATTTTCTTCCTAATGGGTTTTAAAAAGAGGAGCCTCAGTCCTGTCACATCCAGGATAACCACCAGGGGGTGGTTATAACGTAGTCGCGTCAATTTCACATAACTCCCCCCTCCTGTTGCCGGTGGTTACCTGGTCTGTTGTCAGTCGGAGGCGAGAGCAGGTCCCTCATCTGGGCATCTTTAAGCCCCTCCACCCACTGCACATCGAGGGTGCGCAGCAGAGGGCAGCTAGAGGTGCAGAGGGCAGACACAGCCACCCACGAGCAACCTGAGAGCAGCAACACCCGCAGACCTGCAGGACAGAGCGTAGTGTCGGAAGAGTTTCAACGCTGAGATAGAGACACAGAGGGGTGGACAGTCTCTAATCTCGACCCAAAACATATTTCTCTTCCATAGATCATTGTGACATGGCCATGGTACATACCTGGTAAGCGGTTTATAAGCCAGCTTAGTTGCTTCTTGGAGATGTTGGTCCAGCTGAGGTCCAGTGAGAGGGGCTGTCTGCGGATGATGCCACTCAGCATAAGGGGAGTGATAGATTTACAGCGGTTCAGATCAATTATGGTCCACAGTCTCTTATCACAGCACCTGTCAGAGATAGACAATGGAGATACACTCACTATTTGTAATGGACAAATGTTTTAGACACTTAGATTAAAATATACCAAGTGTTCATGTTTTTAAAGGCCCGCGATGTGAAGTAACACAGTTTGAGTAGAATGGAGCTCTCACCATCTGTTCCATGTCTTGCAGACACGCATGCAGATACACAGCTCCTTGTGTGTGACGTGTCCGAAGATCTTCATCCAGACCTCTCGCTGCACTGCGTGGGTTTTGCCATCCACCAAGGGCAGTCTATCCGGCGGGGGGGCTGATGGGGGGTGGCCGGATGACGTGGCGCTCCATTTGGACACACTTGGGTGGGGAGCGTGGGGGCAGGGGCCGGGTGCCAGGGGAGCTCCTGTTGAAGCCCAGAGGGGGTGATCTGGCTGGGGTAGAAGTGGCGCAGCTCCCAGGGAGTGCCGTTCATTTCCTTGGTCCAGAGGTGTGGCCGCTCCCCTCCTAGGTCACTGCCGTTGCGGAAGCTCCTCTTTGGCTCTTCGTTCTCACTCTCTGGCTCCACCTTCAGGGGCTGGCGGTTCTCATTGGCAAGGCAGTCCTCGGTCTTCTGGATCTCCTGGTTCAGTGCTTTGCTCAGCTCTTTGCTCAGCTCTTTGTTTGGTAATCGGCGTTTGCGGCACGCTTTGGGACGTGGGCCCTTCTCCTGGGTTTCACTGCCCCCCTCGCTACTGGGGCCAGCCCATGGAGAGCTGCAGTGAGACTGGTCACTGTCTAGAACAGGAGTTTTGAGAGGAGGCCTGGGCAGGCTTGTCTTTGTGTCCTCGTCATCCCCGTCCTCTGCCTCCTCCTCGGTATCTCCTAAACGCCCTCTCCTCACCAGGCCTCGCCGGTACAGAGAGGCCTTCTCCTCTTCATCCACCTCCTCCTCTTCAGTCTTGATCTGATTAAGGAACAGATGTCCATCTGATTTTCCCTGTGGGAGATAGGAAGGTTTAGTTAGAGAGTATGTTAAACTATGTATACCAGAGCACATAGCATCCAGACATTTAACAAAAGGAGTTGCTTGGTATAGCATGAAAATTGCCACCCATAGTGAGAGTAACGTTATACTAACAAACACAAACCGCATGATGAAATCGGAGTATCTCTCTCTACCTTCTTCCTCACATCAAAGTCCTCTTCGTAGTCATCGTCGAAGAGCTTTCTCTTCTTCCTCAGTTTGTCCTCAGGTCTGGGCCGAGGCAGGGTGCTGGGGGACAGGACAGGGGGTTGTCTGTGAAGGGGCTCCCATTCCTCAGGTCTATGTCTGGGAGTCTCATCCCTCTCAGGCTTCCTCTTGGCTGTAGACGTAGAGGTGGACTCGCCCTCCTCCTTGACCGCCTTCTGCTCCCTCAGCAGAGAGCCAGGAAGGTTGGACGCGTACTTGAACCCTGGTCCCCTTTTTTGCTTGCAGACCAAAAGGTGGAAAAAACAGGAGAGACAACTTTATACCTTTTGCTTACCACAACGGTGTCACCAAACTGAGCTACTATTTCACAAGAGTTAAACTAGATAAGACTGTGACTACCACTTCTAGAGAATGAGGTGTTTGCTTCCCCTGTAACAGAAAAAGGCATTGGTAAGTAGCACAGTAAGTCAATTAACAGGAAGTAAAAACCACAAAGTAAATGCATTATGAAATGCCTCAGACTTTAAAGAATTTAACTCTTTGGGGAATGTTTTCCAAAGTTCACAGCCCTGTTTATTAAGTCAATGCAAATCCAACACCAGACTACAAAATATGTTGTGGCAACTGAAATCAGTAATATACCCAGTAACATGTACATTTTATATTCCTGCACATACTTGAGGATAAAAGATGAATTCATATAGGTACTCACTTTTCCTGTTTTCCCAGCGTAGTTGCATTTGGGACATTCCCAACAGTTTGGAAGTTCATCATTCACCACGCCAGAGGCATCTTTAACCTGAAAACCATGAAGTAAAAGAGCTCGTTAAGAAGAAGGGCAGTCGAAACTAAAGTGTTTTCCCCACAGAGAGAAACCGGGAACTGAAAGCATGACCGTGTCCACTTAATGTGAGGTGGTTAAAAACACTTATTTTTTTCCTCAGACAATTAAAGTGAGAATCTCTGGACAACCGACAACCTCTAACATCTGATATGAAGACCTTCACACAAATTCTAAATATTATCAAAATGAAAAATGCATTTTCTTCAGGAATACTTTACCTACCACTTTAGAGTATTATGTGCATGGAATACCAAAGGCAGTCACAACTTCCCTTCATTTGAACAGGTTTGAGCAAGATCATGCTATGGTTTGGCAGAATGGTTCCTAAGAGAGTGCATGAGTCACTTTGCATTTTATTTGCATCCGGCTCGACCCGGCAATGTCAACAACACTGCAAAGTTGTATTCTTATGTCATGTGATTGCAGCTGGACACTTCTCCTTCCCAGAGACTATAGTAGCCTTCTGTAAGTCAATCTGGAGGAAGGAAATTGATGAGCTGGTTCAGTCAGTGTCAAACAACAGGAAGTCCCCACCACAGCAACGCCTCAAGCTGCCTTGTAAAACTGTCTGAAAGTCAATCACAGTGAATCACCTACTGCTGGTACAGCAGTAAACATTCCAGGATACAGTATTGCCCTCATTTGAGTCACAAAGCATACAAAACATTCAGGTGAATGTCACTCACACAAATGATGAATCATCAAACTCATCAAGTGGAGGCTTGGCCTCGTGTTCAGTCATGACATGCTCATCCTAGCTCACCTTTAGGCAGTTGGGGTGAACAATCTCACTGCAGATGGAGCACTCCATGAGCATGATGTTGAACTTGTCCTCCTCTTCCTCCAGGGAGTCCTCCTTACCTGCCTCTCCACACACAACACACACAGCCGTGTGGGGCAGGACAGGCTGCAAGGTACAAACACACATTCAGTGAACCTCTGAGTCACAGACACATTGGGTCTACTATGCCAGGGTGCAATAACATTTGGAAATAGTGTTCATAAGCTGCAACTGGTCATTCTATGTTTCCTGTTTTAGGAGAATCATTAACAGACATTGGCGACGAAGCCGTAGACAAATATCCACTGGTTGGACTCAACAGAATCTAGAGACCACTGGTTGGACTCAACAGAATCTAGAGACCACTGGTTGGACTCAACAGAATCTAGAGACCACTGGTTGGACTCAACAGAATCTAGAGACCACTGGTTGGACTCAACAGAATCTAGAGACCACTGGTTGGACTCAACAGAATCTAGAGACCACTGGTTGGACTCAACAGAATCTAGAGACCACTGACACATGAAGGAGTCATTCTGTGCCAAATAAAAAATGTTAGCACTCACTTCCTGATGTCTCGCTCTGTATCATTGTACTTCTGGTTGGTTCTCTTACACTGACCCTTGTTTTAAACCCTGAACCTCTCATTATGGTTTGTATGTCAAATGCAGTCTTTGCATGTGGCACAGCACTGCATCATTTAATAAGACAATATTGGCTAACTGAACTCTCTGCTAAATAGTATGGATAATGAAAAGCCTGTGTGGTTTCTTTGGCTTTACTCACTGCAATGCACTGCCTCATGATACAGGACTGCTTCATGCGCCCTGGTCCTCCAAACTTCTTCATGTCTTTACAGAAGTGACATTCTCCACACTCGGTTCGGAGGCACGCCTCACACTTTCGGCAGCGTGTTCTCCTGCGTCTGGCACCAGACGCACTGCGATTGGATGGCAGCTTGACCGCTGCTGACGTCCCCATCTTGGGCTTTGGCCGGTTGGCTGCATGTTGCTGCAGAGAGAAAAATTATACAATTCAGGTTGAGGTGGGCAATTTAAATGGACACCGTTGCCTAAGACAGTAAACTACCTTGTACTTCATTACTGAACACAAAACATCTAGTACTGTATGGTCTAATTCTGACATTCATAAAGCTAGTGAGACAGTAGTGCAGAGGCCACCGGCTGTGAGCCACAAACGTTTCTAAACGACAATGCCAAATCTGTAAATCAGCATTTGTCACCACCCAAAAAAAGATTATCGCAATGCTCTTCGCCAAAGCATGGAGCCACCAGAACAATACAACCATCCAAATGAGAGATTCCCTATGCAATTACTGAGAAGCATTTTTTTGCTGCAGAGGTGAGTGTTTCCTTGGAAACACAGTCCCCCTGCTTTTCCTAATCATTTGACTAGAATAATGAGAGGAGGTGCGAACTAGCAGAGACATATTGTACTTTAATGGGGGGGTTAGGATTATTTTGAAATTGATCATTTTCATGACTCCTCTCGCAGCAGCAAAGTACACATGTTGAGGCCATGGGAGATATTCTGGAAAAACAGTTAGAGATGAATGTGCTGTAGATTGGGTTATTCATTCCCCTGGTGGCTGTTCTTACTGGCACTAAAAACACTTTGTTGTGTGATCGCAGGCTATAGCAGCGGGAGTGGTGGATATGGACCTATATTGATCCCTGAAGGGAAACTAAACAGAATAGAAAAACACCTTGAGTAGAATCTGCTGGTTGTCACAAAGAGCCCTTAGTCCCAGTCAAGCATGGTGTCCTGCCTCCTATCTCCTGCAAAGGACAGTGACCAGCACAGCACAACTATAAAGGCCTATACAACGTTTAAAACAACCTACTCCCCAAAATAAAATAAAAAGGTACAAATTACAAGGTGTCAAAATATGACAGCTTTAGAAATCAATAGACACCAGATCAGTTTTTATCTAGAGGTTTGGAGGAAATATATTCTGTTGAACATACAGAACATGACTCTTAATGACATAATCAATGCTTTTCAATTAGAGAACACAAATAATGAAATAGCACAAGCTCAGTAACAAGAACTTCAAGGCACAGGGAGCGGTGGGAGGACAGTTGACTGCAAAAATCCAAAAACAACCACAATCTATTATCAAGCACTGCAAAATCAGAAGGATATCACACTCCTGTTAGGCTTAAGCAAGCATGTCAACACTGCATGCTTGTGTATTTATGGCCCAAAAATATCTGCCACTGTATTAGCCAGTAAGTTCATCAATGAAAATAAACATGAATCACAAGACAGCAACGCACACAGGTTCACCAAAAAAATCTTACCACCTAGCAATGCTCCTCAACGAAGGATGAATCCACAACAGTGAAAACATTCCACCCCTGAACTAAACACGGAGATATACACGTCACAGCCCTTACATAATCATCCTCCTGGACTAAACTGGCTAATAAGGACAAAAACCTCAATTTTATAAAAGCAGATGGAATTCTTGCTGAGGGCTTAAAGAGAAAAACAAAACACTACAGCAGGGTCATTGAGAACAAAGTGTTCCTTCATGAATACCAAAATAACATTTCACCGGGGACGGGAGACATACCACAAGAACATTCTTTATCAGGAAGCTTTTCTTCAGGTTTGGAGAGAGAGAGTTGTTTTGATAACATTTCACTTCTCGCTCATCTTTGGCCATCCTCAAGCATAATTCCAGATCCAAACTGAGATTCTCAAAACGTATACCGTTGTTGTCGACGCAACATCTAACAGGGATTGGGAAACACAGACTACAATGCTTTTCATAATAAATATGATTGACCAATAAGTGTATGTGAAGACATCATAAAAATGCTGTGACTATCAGCATTGCACAACATTCAAGTGCGATTGCGACATATTCCTGGCATTGTCTTGAACTTCCTAGAACAGATCATTTTGAGAAGCCTTTGAACAGAACTGGTATCCAACACAACCGATCCTTAACATCAAAAGGCACTAATAGACCAACAGGATCAACGTGTAGGCCCACTAGAATCCAATCTGTGCTGCATGACCGCTTTTCCCTTGGAACACATCGTCACCCTGAGTCCTTGAGTAAAGTAGCTGATATTCTCTTACTCCAAATATTCAAGCGATGTGTGCAACAGCGTCAGCATGACAAAATGCTTGACAAAGTGTTCTGTGTTTGATGTAAATAAACAACGTTCTTCCCTATTCTGCTCTACCAAGGGGGCATGAGCTTGTCTTGGTTAAAACAAATAAAACGAGTACTTACCTAACAAGTGGGTGAGTATAGTCTATAGAAGCCATGTTATGTAAAACCTCTGCATTACAAGAGAAAGCAGCAAATAGTGTGGCTAAATGACGAGCGATCCTCTCTGAAGGACACATCCATGAGTCAGGGAAACTGGTATTCTCCTTCTCATTTGACCCTCTTCCAAGAAACACACGTTTAATCTTTAAAGACCTAGTGCAATGTGTTTATGACACACACACACACACACACACACACACACACACACACACACGTGGACATGTATGTGGACACCCGCTCATCGAACATCTCATTCCAAAATCATGGGCATTAATATGGAGTTGGTCCCCCCTTTGTTTCTAGAACAGCCTCCACTCTTCTGGGAAGGCTTTCCACTAGATGTTGGAAGCACAAAAATGTTGAGAATGTCATTGTATGCTGTACCGTTAAGATTTCCCTTTACTGGAACTAAGGGGTCTAGCACAAACCATGAAAAAACAGCCCTAGACCATTATTCCTCCACCAAACTTTACAGGTGGCATTATGCAGTCAGGCAGGTAGCGTTCTCCTGGCATCCGCTAAACCCAAATTCGTCCATTGGACTGCAAGATGGTGCAGATGCATTCATCGCTCCAGAGTCCAATGGCAGCGAGCTTTACACCACTCCAGCTGGAGCGTAGCATTGTGCATGGTGATCTTAGTCTTGTGTGTGGCTGCTCGGCCATGGAAACCCATTTCATTAAGCTACCGACGAACAGTTCTTGTGCTGATGTGGGTTCCAGAAGCAGTTTAGAACACTGTAGTGAGTGTTGCAACCGAGGAGACCATTTTTACACGCTACGTGCTTCAGGACTCTGTTGTCCCATTCTGTGAGCTTGTGTGGCCTACCAATTCGCAGCTGAGCTGTTGTTGCTCCTAGACGTTTCCACTTCAAAATAATAGCACTTACATTTGCCCGGGGCCGCTCTAGCTGGGCAGAAATTTGACAAACTGACTGACGGTGCCACGTTGAAAGTAGCGGAGCTCCACAGAATTGGCCATTCTACTGCCAATCTTAATCTATGGAATTTGCATGGCTGTGTGCTCCATTTTATACACCGGTCAGCAACGGGTGTGGCTGAAATAGCCAAATCCACTAATTTGAAGGGGTGTCCACATACTTTTGTAGTGAGAGCTCATTACTACAGTTGAAGTCATGAGGTTACATACACTTAGGTTGGAGTCATTAAAACTTGTTTTTAAACCACTCCACACATTTCTTGTTAACAAACTATAGTTTTTGCAAGTCGGTTAGGACATCTACTTTGTGCATGACACAAGTAATATTCCCAACAATTGTTTACATACAGATTATTTCACTTATAATTCACTGTATCACACTTCCAGTGTGTCAGAAGTTTACATACACCAAGATGACTGTCCCTTTAAACAGCTTGGAAAATTCCAGAAAATGTAATGGCTTTAGAAGCTTCTGATAGGCTAATTGCCATCATTTGAGTCAATTGGAGGTGTAGATGTGGATGTATTTCAAGGCCTACCTTCAAACTCAGTGCTTCCTTCCTTGACATCATGGGTAAATCAAAAGAAATCAGCCAAGACCTCAGAAAATAAATTGTAGACCTCCACAAGTCTAGTTCATCCTTGGGAGCAATTTCCAAACGCCTGAAGGTACCACATTCATCTGTACAAACAATAGTACGCAAGTATATACACCAATAGACCACGCAGCCGTCATACCGTTCAGAAAGAAGACGCATTCTGTCTCCTAGAGATTAATGTGATTTGGTGCAAAAAGTGCAAATCAATCCCAGAACAACAGCAAAGGACCTTGTGAAGATGCTGGAGGAAACAGGTACAAAAGTATCTATATCCACAGTAAAACGAGTCCTATATCGACATAACCTGAAAGGCCGCTCAGCAAGGAAGAAGCCACTGCTCTGATCTGATGAAACAAAAATAGAACTGTTTAGCCATAATGACCATTGTTATGTTTGAAGGAAAAAGGGGGAGGCTTGCAAGCCGAAGAACACCATCCCAACCGTGAAGCACGGGGGTGGCTGCATCATGTTGTTGGGGTGCTTCGCTGCAGGAGGGACTGGTGCACTTCACAAAATAGATGGCATTATGAGAAGGGATATTATGTGGATATATTGAAGCAACATCTCAAGACATCAGTCAGGAAGTTAAAGCTTGGTCGCAAATGGGTCTTTCAAATGTTCAATGACCCCAAGCATACTTCCAAAGTTGTGGCAAAATGGCTTAAGGACAACAAAGTCAAGGTATTGGAGTGGCCATCACAAAGCCCCGACCTCAATCCTATAGAAAATTTGTGGGCAGAACTGAAAAAGCGTGTGCGAGTAAGGAGACCTACAAACCTGACTCAGTTACACCAGCTCTGTCAGGAGGAATGAGCCAAAATTCACCCAAGTTATTGTGGGAAGCTTGTGGAAGGCTACCCAAAACAGTTGACCCAAGTTAAACAATTTAAAGGCAATGCTACCAAATACTAATTGAGTGTATGTAAACTTCTGAACCACTATAAATGTGATGAAAGAAATAAAAGCTGAAATAAATCATTCTCTACTATTATTCTGACATTTCACATTCTTAAAATAAAGTGGTGATCCTAACTGACTTAAGACAGGGAATTTTTACTAGGATTAAATGTCAGGAATTGTGAAAAACTGAGTTTAAATGTATTTGGCTAAGGTGTATGTAAACTTCGACTTCAACTGTACACACAAATAAAAAAACGCAACATGCAACAATTACCGAGTTACAGTTCATTTAAAGAAAACAAATAATTGAAATAAGTTAATTAGGCCCTAATTTATGCATTTCACATCACTTGGTCACAGATACCTTTAAATATAAAAAAGAAAATGGGCCTCAGGACCTCGTCACGGCATCGCTGTGCATTCAAATTGCCATCGATAAGATGCAATTGTGTTCATTGTCCGTACCTTATGCCTGCACATACCATAACCCCACCATGGGGCACTGTTGACAACAGCAAACCGCTCACCAACACGACGCCACACACGTGGTCTGCGGATGTGACGATGGTCGGACTCATACCAAAATTCTCTAAAACGAGGCAGCTTATGCTAGTGAAATTAACATTAAATTCTCAGACAACAGCTCTGGTGGACATTCCTCCAGTCAGCATGCCAATTGCACACACCCTCAAACTTGAGGCACCGCACATTGCTATAGTCCCCAGCACAAGGTGCACTTGTGTAATGATCATGCTGTTGAATTAGCTTCTAGAGATGCCACACCTGTTAGATGGATGGATTATCTTGGCAAAAGAGAAATGCTCACTAACAGGGATGTCAACAAATTTGTGCACATTTGAGAGCAACAAGCTTTTGTGCATCTGGAAAATTTCTGGGATCTTTCATGTCAGCTCATGAAACATGGGACCCTTTACATGTTGTGTTTATATTTTTGTTCAGTGTAGACCCACACTATGAGGTTTGATTAATACTATGAAAATGATTATATTGCCATTTTAGTGTAAGAGCTGTTATGTGTACGCCGAGGCGCTACAAGCTTGGCACATCTGTATTTAGAGAGTTTCTCCTATTCTTCTCTGCAGATCCTCTCAAGCTCTGTCAGGTTGGATGGGGAGGGTCGCTGCAGAGCTATTTTCAGGTCTCTCCAGAGATGTTCAATCGGGTTCAAGTCCGGGCTCTGGCTGGGCCACTCAAGGACATTCGAAGACTTGTCCCGAAGCCACTTCTGTGTTGTCTTGGCTGTGTGCTTAGGGTTGTTGTCCTGTTGCAAGGTGAACCTTCGCCCCAGTCTGAGGTCCTGAGTGCTCTGGAGAAGGTTTTCATCAAGGATCTCTTTTCTCCATTCATCTTTCCATCAGTCCCTGCCGCTGAAAAACATCCCCACAGCATGATGCTGCCACCACCATGCTTTACCGTAGGGATGGTGACAGGTTTCCTCTAGACGTGGCGTTTGGCATTCAGGCCAAATAGTTCAATCTTGGTTTCATCAGACCAGAGAATCTTGTTTATTGTGGTCTGAGAGTCTTTAGGTGCCTTTTGGCAAACTCCAAGCGGGCTGTCATGTGCCTTTTAATGATGAGTGGCTTCCGTTTGGCCACTCTACCATAAAGGCCTGATTGGTGGAGTGCTGCAGAGATGGTTGTCCTTCTGGAAAGTTCTCCCATCTCCACAGAGGAACTCTAGAGCTCAGTCAGAGTGATCATCGGGTTCTTGGTCACCTCCCAGACCAAGGCCCTTTAAAAAAAAAAAAAATTCACCTTTATTTAACCAGTTAGGCCAGTTGAGAACAAGTTCTCATTTAAAACTGCGACCTGGCCAAGATAAAGCAAAGCAGTGCGACAAAAAAAAAAAAAAAGTACAGTCAATAACACAATATAAAAGAAAAATTGAAAAAAATCTATGTACAGTGTGTGCAAATGTAGAAGATTAGGGAGGTAGGCAATAAATAGGCCATAGAGGCGAAATAATTACAATTTAGCATTAATTCTGGAGTGATAGATGTGCAGATGATGATGTGCAAGTAGAGATACTGGGGTGCAAAAGAGCAAGAGGGTAAGTAATAATATGGGGATGAGGTAGTTGGGTATGCTATTTACAGATTGCCTGTGTACAGGTACAGTGATCGGTAAGCTTCTCTGACAGCTGATGCTTAAAATTAGAGCGGGAGATATAAGTCTCCAGCTTCAGTGATTTTTGCAATTTGTTCCAGTCAATGGCAGCAGAGAACTGGAAGGAAAGTCAGCCAAGGGAAGTGTTGGCTTTGGGGATGACCAGTGCAATATACCTGCTGGAGCGTGTGCTACAGGTGGGTGTTGCCCTTCTCCCCTGATTTCTCAGTTTGGCCAGTTGGCTAGCTCCAGGAAGAGTCTTGGTGGTTCCAAACTTCTTCCATTTAAGAATGATGGAGGCCACTGTGTTCCTGGGGACCTTCAATGCTGCAAACATGTTTTGGTACCCTTCCCCAGATCTGTGCCACAACACAATCCTGTCTCGGAGCTCTACTGCCAATTCCTTCGACCTCATGGCTTGGTTTTTGCTCTGACATGCACTAACAACTGTGGGACCAACTATAGACCAGTTGGAAAGGCACACAATCAGGTGGACTCCAATCAAGTTGTAGAAAAATCAAGGATAATCAATGGAAACAGGATGCACCTGAGCTCAATTTTGAGTCTCATAGCAAAGGGTCTGAATACTTATGTAGAAAAGGCATTTCTGTAAAAGAAATTATACACTTGCAAAAATTTCTGAAAACCTGTTCTCGCTTTATGGGGTATTGTGTGTAGATTGAGAGATTTTTGTTAAATCAATTTTAGAATAAGTCTGTAACGTAACAAAATGTGGTAAAAAAGTCAACGAGTCTGAATAATTTCCAAAATAATATTAATCTAATTATTCTATATATTTTTTTTGATATCAAGGATAATTCAAATTATAAATCAAATAGCTAAATTATCATTGGTATAACCTTCTTACAACAATTCCATAAAGCTTAGTTGACCCCCCACCCCTCTCCCACCGGCTTAGACTGATGGGTTAATTAAAGAGTTTAATTCCTCTCTGCCAATAATAGCTAGTTTTCAGGTCACAGATCCCACCTATTAGGCTCATCCAATTAGGCCCCTCACTCAGACCACGGCTAGACAGTCCTAGCAAAATTCTTCCTTGAGAAATTGCTCTTGGCTAAGAAGCTATTTTTGTTTCCTTTTGACCACTTTAATTCAAGAAACAAAATAATTTTATTGCATTTGGCCTTTAAGACATTTTTATAGTATTTTTTAACCAAAGTGGTCTCACTGGTATGAAATATTACAGAATCTAGTCAAAAGTATGTTGACTAATGTGTTTGTCTACAGAGTCTTGACCTTTAATAGTTCCAGACGAGGAACAGAAACAAAACAACTGACCAGCACTTACTGTAACTTGGCTGACTAATGTGCTAGGAATGTTAGGTAGGTTTGTTGAGGCCCTCAAACACTAGGCCTAGATGGGGGCCTGATCTGAGTAAGGTCCTCTGACTCACAGTTTCACTGTGGATATCAGTGCTATGCTAGTAAGTCACATGGTTCACCATCTGCCTGGCTCCAGTGGACCCCAGGATACCACGCCACACCACACAAAGGGGAGGAAAGTCTATGACATCTCTTCAACTGTGCCAAAAGAATAAGATTGAAATCATCTCCTTCATGAACAATGACTGTGTGAGTGGGTGTGTGTGTTTAAAGGTAAATGTCAAAATTGTTCTACTTCATATTCATCATCATCTTCAGCACCACCCCAAAATCAACAATGGAGCGTTTCTTTTTGTGTTAAAAAAGATGGAGGAAGAGAAATGTTCCCAATGACATCAGTGGGGATCATGTGATTTTAACCAATTATAAGTAGGCATTGCCTACTAATTGGTTGATGTCATTGGAAACACTTATCTTCCTCTTATCTTTTTTACTACATCACATATGTTGATGTTGGCGTGGTGCTGGAGAAGATGAATATGAAGTTACATTTTCTTTATATTTCCCTTTAATGTATTGTGCTTCCTAGCTCATAGCCCCCCAGGAAAACATAATTTGTCTGTTAATTCAAGCTGAGAGAGCAAGGAGTTCAAATCAAATCAAATTTGATTTGTCACATACACATGGTTAGCAGATGTTAATGCTAGTGTAGCGAAATGCTTGTGCTTCTAGTTCCGACCATGCAGTAGTATCTAACAAGTAATCTAACAAATTCACAACAACTACCTTATACACACAAGAGTAAAGGAATGAATACGAGTATAAAAATATGGATGAGCGATGGCTGACCGGCATAGGCAAGATGCAGTAGATGGTATGGAGTACAGTATATATATACACACACACACACACACACACACACACACACACGAGATGAGTAATGTAGGATATGTAAACATTATATAAATGGCATTGTTTAAAGTGGCTAGTGATACATTGTTACATCCAATTCCTACGTTTAAAGTGGCTAGAGATTTAAGTCAGTATGTTGGCAGCAGCCACTCAATGTTAGTGATGGCTGTTTAACAGTCTGATGGCCTTGAGGTAGAAGCTGTTTTTCAGTCTCTCGGTCCCAGCTTTGATGCACCTGTACTGACCTCGCCTTCTGGATGATAGCGGGGTGAACAGGCAGTGGCTCGCGTGGTTGTTGTCCTTGATGATCTTTTTGGCCTTCCTGTGACATCGGGTGGTGTAGGTGTCCTGAAGGGCAGGTAGTTTACCCCCGGTGATGCGTTGTGCAGTCCTCACTACCCTCTGGAGAGCCTTACGGTTGTGGGCGGAGCAGTTGCCGTACCAGGAGGTGATACAGCCCGACAGGATGCTCTCGATTGTGCATCTGTAGAAGTTTGTGAGTGATTTTGGTGACAAGCCAAATTTCTTCAGCCTCCTGAGGTTGAAGAGGCGCTGTTGCGCCTTCTTCACCACGCTGTCTGTGTGGGTGGACCAATTCAGTTTGTCCGTGATGTGTACGCCGAGGAACTTAAAACTTTCCACCTTCTCCACTACTGTCCCCTCGATGTGGATAGGGGGGTGCTCCCTCTCCTGAAGTCCACGATCATCTCCTTTGTTTTGTTGACATTGAGTGAGAGGTTATTTTCCTGACACCACACTCCGAGGGCCCTCACCTCCTCCCTGTAGGCCGTCTCGTCGTTGTTGGTAATCAAGCCTACCACTGTAGTGTCGTCAGCAAACTTGATGATTGAGTTGGATGCGTGCTTGGCCACGCAGTCATGGGTAAACAGGGAGTACAGGAAAGGGCTGAGAACGCACCCTTGTGGGGCCCCAGTGTTGAGGATCAGCGGGGTGGAGATGTTGTTTCCTACCCTCACCACCTGGGGCCGGCCCGTCAGGAAGTCCAGGACCCAGTTGCACAGGGCTGGGTCGAGACCCAGGGTCTCGAGCTTAATGACGAGCTTGGAGGGAACTATGGTGTTAAATGCTGAGCTGTAGTCGATGAAAAGCATTCTTACATAAGTATTCCTCTTGTCCAGGTGGGTTAGGGCAGTATGCAGTGTGATTGCGATTGAGTCGTCTGTGGACCTATTGGGACGGTAAGCAAATTGGAGTGGGTCCAGGGTGTCTGGCAGGATGGAGGTGATATGATCCTTGACTAGTCTCTCAAAGCACTTCATGATGACGGAAGTGAGTGCTACGTGGCGATAGTCATTTAGCTCAGATACCTTAGCTTTCTTGGGAACAGGAACAATGGTGGCCCTCTTGAAGCATGTGGGAACAGCAGCCTGGGATAGGGACTGATTGAATATGTCCGTAAATACACCAGCCAGCTAGTCTGCGCATGCTCGGAGGACACGGCCAGGGATGCCATCTGGGCCGGCAGCCTTGCGAGGGTTAACACATTTAAAATGTTTTTCTCACATTGGCTGCGGTGAAGGAGAGCCCGCAGGTTTTGGTAGCAGGCCGTATCGGTGGCACTGTATTGTCCTCAAAGCGAGCAAAGAAGTTGTTTAGTTTGTCTGGGAGCAGGACGTCATGGTCCGCAACGGGGCTGGTTTTCTTTTTGTAGTCCGTGATTTACTGTAGACCCTGCCACATTCCTCTTGTGTCTGAGCCGTTGAATTGTGACTCTACTTTGTCTCTATATTGGCGCTTAGCTTGTTTGATTGCCTTGCGGAGGAATAGCTACACTGTTTGTATTCAGTCATGTTTCCGGTAGCCTTACCCTGGTTAAAAGCAGTGGTTCGCGCTTTCAGTTTTGCTTGCGAATGCTGCCATCAATCCACGGTTTCTGGTTGGGGAAGGTTTTAATATTTGCTATGGGTACAACATCACCAATGCACTTGCTAATAAACTCACTCACCGAATCAGCGTATACATCAATGTTGTTGTCAGATGCTGTCCGAACATATCCCAGTCCACGTGCTCAAGCAATCTTGCAGCGTGGAATCAGATTGGTCGGACCAGCATTGAACAGACCTGAGAACGGGCGTTTCCTGTTTTAGTTTCTGTTTGTAGGCTGGGAGCAACAAAATGGAGTCATGGTCAGACTTGCCGAAAGGAGGGCGGAGAATAGCCTTGTATGCATCACGGAAGTTGGAATAACAATGATCCAGGATTTTACCAGCCGGGTGGCACATTCGATATGCTGGTAAAATTTCGGAAGCCTTGTTTTCAAATTAGCCTTATTAAAATCCCCAGCCACAATAAATGCAGCCTCAGGATATGTGGTTTCCAATTTACCTAGAGTGAAATGAATTTCTTTCAGTGCCGTCGATGTATCAGCTTGAGGGTGTACACGGCTGTGATTATAATCGAGGAGAATTCTCTTGGTAGATAATGCGGTCTGCATTTGATTGTAAGGAATTTGATTGTAAGGAATTACTCTTGTGTGTCAGGTGAACAAAAGGACTTGAGTTCCTGTATGTTGTTATGATCACACCACGTCTCATTAATCATAAGACACACACCCCCACCCTTCTTCTTACCAGATAGATGTTTGTTTCTGTCGGCGCAATGCGTGGAGAAACCAGGTGGCTGTACCGACTCAGATAACGTGTCCTGAGTGAGCCATGTTTCCGTGAAGCAAAGAACGTTGCAGTCTCGGATGTCTCTCTGTAAGGCAACCCTCGATCGGATTTCGTCTACTTTGTTGTCAAGAGACTGTACATTGGCGATAATACTCGGGAGAGGTGCACGATGCGCCCGTCGACGTAGCTTGACCAAAAGACCGGCGCGTTTCCCTCTTCTCCGCCGCCGCCGTTGTTTTGAGTCGCCGGCTGGGATCCAGTCTATTGTCCTGGTTGGGGTAACAAACAGAGAATCCTCTTTGGGAAAGTCGTATTCCTGGTCGTAATGTTGGTAAGTTGACGTTGCTCTTATATCCAATAGTTCCACCCGGTTGTATGTAATAAAACTTAATATTTCCCGGGGTAACAATGTAAGAAGTAATACATAAAAAAACTAAATACTGCATAGTTTCCTGAGAACGTGAAGTGAGGCTGCCATCTCTGTCGGCGCTATGGTCATTGAAGCTGGGTTGTGTTTGACTCAGTACTCTGCGAAACAATCCTACATCTTCCTCCATAAAGGTCCTGGATCCCACTGGCCTAGCAGGTATTTTCTGCTTGCGGGGTAACCTACAACTAAAAGAAGCCAAACAGGCAAGAGCGGTCAAGAAGTGCTGTAAGAGCTAACCTTTTTCTGTAAAGGGGGCTTAAATCGGTTACGGAATTGGCGGCAGAGAGAAAAGTAATTGCTGTTTTTTTTTTTTTTTCTCCATACATTTTCCCTTGGAGTTAAAGAATTTTGCAGTTTGAAATCTAATTCCTGCAATTCTACATATTTTGGCATGGCTAATTCTGTGTTTTTATGCTCAAACATAAACAAAACCAACGGGGAACCCAATTGGGGAACCTGGGCATGTACCCTGCTTGCCCTGTCAGTAATTCAGTCATGCCAGAAATACTCCTACATTTGTTTTTAGAAATGTCTAATCTCCCCGACTGTTAAGCATTTATTTTCGTGATTTCAAATTCTCAAAGATTGTATATGTATGCATTGTACAATGCATTTGTAAAGTATTCAGACCTTGACTTTTTCCAAATTTTGTATTTACGTTACAGCCTTATTCTAAAATGGATTAAATACATGCTGTTTCCTCAATCTACACACACTACACCATAATAACAATGTGAAAACAGATTTAGACATTTTAGCAAATGTATTCAAAATAAAAAAATGCAAATACCTTATTTACCTAAGAATTCAGACCCTTTGCTATGAGACTAGAAATTGAGCTCAGGTGCATCCGTTGCCATTGATCATCCTTGAGATGTTTCTACAACTTGATTGGAGTCCACCTGTGGTAAATTCAATTGATTGGACATGATTTGAAAATACCCACACCAGTCTATATAAAAGGTCCCACGGTTGTTATTGCATGTCAGAGCAAAAAAACATGCCATGAGGTCGAAGGAATTGTCTGTAGAGCTCCAAAACAGGATTGTGTCGAGGCACAGATCAGGGGAAAGGTACAAAAATATTTCTGCAGCATTGAAGGTCCCCAAGGACACGGTGGCCTCCATCGTTCTTAAAAGGATGAAGTTTGGAACCACCAAGACTCTTCCTAGAGCTGGCCACCCAGCCAAACTGAGCAATCGGGGGAGAAGGGCCTTGGTCTTAGAGGTGACCAAGAACCCGATGGTCACTCTGACTGAGCTCCAGAGTTCCTCCTGTGGAGATGAGAGAACCTTCCAGAAGGACAACAATCTCTGCAGCACTCCACCAATCAGGCCTTTATGGTAGAGTGGCCAGATGGAAGCCACTCCTCAATTAAAAAGGCACATGACAGCCCGCTTGGAGTTTGCCAAAAGGCACCTAAAGGACTCTCAGACCATGAGAACCAAGATTGTACTATTTGGCCTGAATGCCAAGCGTCACGTCTGGATGAAACCAGGCACCGCTCATCACCTGGCCAATACCATCCCTACGGTGAAGCATGGTGGTGGTGGCAGCATCATTCTATGGGGATGTTTTTCAGCGGCAGGGACTGGGAGACTAGTCAGGATCGAGGGAAAGATGAACGGACCAAAGTACAGAGAGATCCTCGATGAAAACCTGCTCCAGAGTGCTCAGGACCTCAGACTGGGGCGAAGGTTCACCTTCCAACAGGACAACAACCCTAAGCACACAGCAAAGTCAACGCAGGAGTTGCTTCGGGACAAGTCTCTAAATATCCTTGAGTGCATTTGCTAACATTTCTAAAAACCTGGTTTTGCTATGTCATTATAGGGTATTGTGTGTAGATTGTTGAGGAAAAAAAACTATTTAATACATTTTAGAATAAGGCTATAACGTAACAAAATGCTGAAAAAGTGAAGGGGTGTGAATACACTTTGAGAATGATATTTTCTACATACTTTGTGTGGTTTGAGTCATTCAAGTTTACACTGAAAGCATTTTTCCATCCCGAAAATGTTTTTTTTTGATGTGCGGTGCGCCTCTGCTAAATGAATACAGGGTAAACACTGACTGCTCATTGTTCCCTCTCCCCAACCCCCCTCTTAAAGGCACAGAGCATGGTGAGGCGTGAGTTATATGAGCAATGAGAGTGTCAAGAAAATCATCTTATGTGAGTACAATTCACAGGATATGAGGTATTTTCTTAGTGATCCAGATAGTTGAGACATGGAAGAAATATGTACGCGTGTAAAGCGAGCTAAACCTGAATGTGACGGTATGGAGCTACAGCAGGCATGGTCTGAGGTAATGTAATCTATTTACTTTAGTTTAAGCAACAAACCTTCAACACTGAGCCTGAGGTTAAGTGGAGTGAAAGGCCCCACATGTACAGTCATGCTGCCTCCTACACTACTCTCCCACACCCTCACTGTTCACACAAAAATACCAGTCACAATGGCCCATCATTTTCCATAATCACAGTAGCTTGACCAAGAACACAATCTGACAGGTCAGTGTGTGACAAAAACATCTAGTAGTCAGAGAGACCATGTATATTCACTGTGTCCTCTTCAGATTTTATTTAAAACACAAAAACTGAGCTCTGAGGATACTGGATCACATAAGAAAATCAAGTATGGAGATCAAATAACTACTTTGCTGGGGAGCTCATTCCTTTCTTTCTTTCTTGGGTCAGTCTGACATAAGTCGTCTGGATACAAGAGCCAGGGAGGGACAGGAGAAGGTGTATGTCTAAAACCTGTGAAATAGCTAAGCTAGCTCTGCCCAGTGGATTAGTTACCGAAACAAAATATGTTTCCCTTTTCCCTCCAAGCCCCTAATCAAATTACTACACTATTCCTGCTCATGGTGCCAAGTGAGCGTAGGTCTAGAGAAAAGAGGAAGGTGGGGGGGGAGAAAATACGTTCTACTCACGATTACAGCTCTAAAGAAAAGCCCCTCTTGAAGAAAAACAGCATGCCGATTAGAAACCCAATGTGTTCAGTGTTAATGTTCTGTTGTCTGACCTGTTCAGATTCTGAATCATAATCCTCTTCGTCTGCACTCAGTGACAAGGCCATGGTTCCTCTCTTCTCATCGTCTGTCCAGCGTTGTAGAGAAAACTGACATGGCTGAAGCCTCCAGCCCGGCTGCTGTTCTGTTCTCTGTTCACTGCTCTCTCTCTCTCTCTCTCTCTCTCTCTCTCTCTCTCTCAGTCGCCCCCCTCTCCCTCTCTTCACACACAGGAACAGGCAGCTGCATAGGCACACACAAGGCGGCAGGAAGCCTCATGAATATGCGTTGGGAAGGTCAGGGGGGATAGGGGAGGGGGATAGAGGGGATAGGCCAAGCCAATGGAGAGACAGATGGCATTCGGTTATAAGGGTTGTTTAGAAAGGGCGCCCAGAGTCAGAGATGGTGGTGGACCTGGAGGGGGTAGGGAGGGAATGGTCAGGAATAGCACAGACCGAGGGTCATTAGAGAAGACAGGGGCAAGGGTAAGACATATGGGTCATTGGGATGAGGGCGGTTGCATGTTCTAAGACAATGTTTTTCATAATGATTGAGGATGTATTTTACTTGACGACAGATACAGGAAGCCATCAGCTGCTCTGGGTTTGATTGCTCTTTCTTAATGTCTACGGAAAGGCCATTTGTTCCTCTGACTATCTCGTGATTTCTTGGTAGTTCCAGTAAGTACTAATGTAGGACATTGAGTGCTTTTTTTTGAATAATTAAATTAATTGCTGCAAAAGTATTACCAATTTCACAAAAGTGTGTCATCACTATCGTTATGCTGTAAGTCTGTCCTAATAATGTCCAGAACCTTATTTTGTTGTTGTTCAATTCAATTATTGCATCTGTGCATATGAACAGATAAAATGGAATGATATTATAATACAATTGTTAGATTAAAAGAGACAGCTGCACACGCCTCCCCCCATCCCACCGAGTACCCCACAAGATAGAAACTACTGCGCAATGCTCATTATACTGGACAACGATTCTACAAACATCTGAAGAGTTTGTTTAGGTGAGAAAGACTCACGAGCCTTTGATTTTCTCATCTGTTTGTTCAGAAACATTTATTCTCATAGGAGACTGAAATAACACATTTATCAGTCACACTCTTTGAATAAGTCCATATGAAACTCTTGAAAATGAGGCAGTATATGCTGTTGTCTTTTTCTGGTCACAAGGGACTTCATCTACTTTCTGTTTCTAGGAGCTTTGCCAGGACATTTAGTTCAACACTGAGTTTGACTGCAGACTGCCCCCAACAACTGGCATTAACAGCATGCCTAATTGAGCCTTGTCTTCTCTGACATCAGGGACATAGTACATGATTGTGTGCTCACCAATCTTGTCTTTTTTTTCAATGACGCCCTAGGAACAGTGGGTTAACTGTCTGTTCAGGGGCAGAACGACAGATTTGTACCTTGTCAGCTGGGGGATTTGAACTTTGGTTACTAGTCCAACGCTCTAACCACTAGGCTACCCTGCCACCCCTGGTCAATGCATAAACCTGTTACCAAACCCAAATTGGAATCATTTTAACTGCGCAGATACTCTCAAAGCCAGCAGCAGCACTTGTGTGAGGGGAGAGATGAGTATGAGAGCACACATACAATCAAAGCAATATAAAAGCGAATAACACATTGCGCTAGTATAAATGTGCACACCAAATAGCTTAAAAAGGGAGACCAATAAAGATAAGTTAAACACATGAAAGTATTTGATAAAAAGCAGTCCTTACAAAATTATTTCTAAGCCTTCATTCTCAGGCTTCATTGATTTGTCATAATATAGGATATGGCCTCCACTAGGTGGGAGGTAAAGATGGCTGCTCAATAGCATGTCTCCTATCAAATCCAGTAATTTGATAATTCATTAATAATAAGTGCACTAATGAACATGACCAAGCCAATAGCACACAGAGACAGTTTACAACACGTCCAAAGTCACAGATGCATCAAACTGTTGCAGATGGAATTCTGGTACTAGAATCTTGTAAATTATCTATGGATGAAATGCAAGAAGTGAACAAGTATGTTATACATTTGTGAAATTCTATAGACTGTGGATGGACAAACAAATATAATCATCCCATGCTATTTAACACATTGTTTGCATTATTTAGACGAAGTTGGCGTGGGCTATTCAAACATGCACCCATACAGATCTTGACTAGACACACAACCCACAGAGAAATGTTCATAGGCGCACTACAACTTCCGCAAGAAGGCAAACAGAAACAGCACTGGATTGTGGGTAGTATCTTGTCATTTCCTGAATTAGTTTAGAAGTACAATTGTATGTCAAGTTGCATGAGTCCGCAGCGCGTGTATTTTTAATCGACTCTTCCACTTGGAAGAACTACAGGTTGACTGCTTGAAAAGTTATTACCAGTAGCCAGCAATGAGTTTGAACGAGCATTCTTTGCAAGCTCTGTCGTGGAGAAAACTTTACTTGAGTCGAGCAAAGCTGAAGGCTACGAGCAGAACTTCAGCTCTCCTGTCGGGTTTCGCAATGGTGAGTACCAGGACCCAATCATATGGATTGGAGCGGATAATGACAACTTTGACAAAATGTAGTTATGACGCACTATTTCTTAACACTACACCTACCGGTAGGCTATCCTACCAGCCCGGTCTCATAGACGACGTAACATAGTAAAAGTAAATTCTAGAAACGTAAATTAGTATGATTTGCAGCCTGGTCTCATAGACTAGATGTAATATAGTAAAAGTAAATCCGAGACATTCAAAATAGTATGATGTATAACTATACCTGAACCTAACATAAGACAGCTGGTTACCTAAGGCAAAAACGAAAGTAGGGTTGTTGGGTGGACGTATAACGCAAGTTCAAATCTTATTACGGACAACTTTAGCATTTTAGCCAATTAGCAACTTTTGAACTACTTACTACTTTGCAACTACTTAGCATGTTAACTAAACCGTCCCCTAACCGTAACCCTTTTAGCTAACCCTAACCCTTTAACCTAACACCTAAACTTAACGTTAGGAAGGTGGCTAATGTTAGCCACAACAAATTTGAATTCATAACATATAAGTTAGAAAATTCATAACATATTATACTAATTGTAATTTGTAACATATCATACGAAATGTATGATGGGCAGCCACAAATTTAATACATACCATACGAAACGTAACATACTAATTGGAGCATCCTCGATTTACGTTTACTATGTTCTGTTTACCCCTGAGTCCAGGTTGCAGCATCCTACTAGTATTTGACTACAATGCTGGATAAACCAAGACTGTTTTGATTTGAAAATAACCGGCAGACATATTTAACGATATGCATTAGGACTACAGTTAAATGTATTTCTGTATGAAACCGGTTACATTGCAATTTTGATGCATAGATTTGCATATGCATAGTTGAGTGCATTTAAATGTCTCTGCAAGTTAAACAACTATGCAAGGCCAGATGCAAATTAAGGATGGCATTAGTGAGTCATATCTAAACCTTATCTACCACAAATAAACTGCAGCAAATCTGACAGTCACTCACCCAACAGAAAGTTGGACCCAGTACAGTTGTCAGCTGGTCACAAATGCTAGGCTACATCTTCCTGTACAGTCCTGCACCCAATAGAGGGTTGCTAGGTGATGTACGACGCCTCCTGGCGGCCATGTTTGGAAGACCACTGCATCAATTCTTCTGACAATAACAGATGAGTGGCTACCCCAAGCTGCATGATAACAGTGCCTAAAACTACTTAATTTATCACCATGGTACATTTTTGTGCAGTATTTGGCTGCTCTAACAAGGCAGGAAAGACAACATGAAAAAAATATTTTTACAGATCATGAAACACCAAGGAGAGAAGACTCAAGAACTGTCAAAAAGGCGAAGACACCTTTTTCCCGTCAAGACCTGAACTCAGACAGCTGTTTGTACAGGAGCTGCTTCGATAATTTCATCATTGGAAGAAGCTATTCTCTGCTTCAGATGCACAATGCAAAGGGGCCATTGCAAATGCCCATAAGGCTAATGCCATCATATTGTAGGCCAGTGGTTCCCAACTCCAGTCCTCAAGTAACCCCAGAAGTACACATTTGTATTGATGTCCTGAACAAGCACACCTGATTCAACTTGTCAACTAATCGTCAGGCCCTCAATGAGTTGAATCAAGTATGTTTGTCCGAATCAGGTATGTGTGCTGTTCGGTTGTACTCAAGGACCGGAGTTGGGAACCACTGCCTTAGGCCTATGGCTGCATTGACATTGCCATTATCATCAGCTGCAAAATGGCTTCACATGGTTGATATCCAGAGAGAGTGACAATCAAATAAAACTATTTGGGGTGCTTACAACTGAACAAAAAGGTAATGTTCATTTGAGAATACAACACAGACAAATCAGAGACAGATTCCCTTCCCCTCTTTATTGCAGGATTGTGATCTGTGATTAATCAACATTGTCACTAGTTCATCTTGTATAATAGTTTTAAGTTAAGTTTAAACACTTCACTTTATAGTCAATAATTAAATTATATGAAATAAAAAGTGTACAAGTAAGCTAACTCGTATGTAAAGGTTTAGACATTTTAGTAACAAGTACGAAAGCATCATTTATGAAAGCATCATTTCTGGTTTACAAAAAAGTCAATACCAGAGGTAGCCAACCTCGCACCACTGATCCCTAATCTACTTGGTGAGCAGACTTCTATTCCAGCCCAGCAATAGCACACTTGAGAAGTTGATTCAGATGTATTAGTGCTGGGCTGGAATAGAAGGGTTGGCCGGATCCAATTGTAATAGGTTTATTCATTGTTTGTGACTTTTTCAAACTATTTTTATTTACAACATTTGCCAACATAGGTACACACATAACGCATGGTATACAAGGTTGTACCCTTATTCTCCTGGGAAATTCATGGGGACCTCATCTGCATACAGGGTTTCACAGCTTGCTGTATCTGACGACAGAAAACATCACAAAGAAACAGGCTTAATCATACTCAAAAAAGACGGTACTGAATATTATGTTTCTGTATCTCTCCGTCCTCAGTTTCTCTCGCTAGGGACTGGAACTGGGGAATCTTTTCATAATGTCCTCCCACAACAATACATACCCTATCCAGAGTAGCCTACTCTCTCCTTTCTTTGACAGCTGGTGCCGTTAATCCTTTCACCCTCTTCCATGCCATGGCTGTTAGCTAGCTAGCTACAAATGGCTTTCGAGTTTGTTTTTAATTTAGGGTGATGATGATGATGATAAATACAGTGCATTCGGAAAGTATTCAGACCCCTTGACTTTTTCCACATTTTATTACAATACATCCTTATTCTAAAATGTATTCAATTGTTTTTTTCTCCCCTCAACAATCTACACACAATACCCCATAATGACAAAGCAAAAACAGGTTTTTAGAAATTTTAGCAAATTTATATAAATAAAAAAAACGGAAATCTAATTTACATAAGTATTCAGACCCTTTAGTCCAGGGGTGGGCAACTTCAGTCCTCGAGGGCCTGATTGGTGTCACACTTTTTCTCCATCCCTAGCAAACACAGCTGATTAATCAAATTGTATTCTAAACTGAAGATCATGATTAGGTGATTTTTGGAGTCAGGTGTGTTAGCTGGGGCTGGGGAAAAACTGTGACACCAATCAGGCCCCAGAGGACTGGAATTGCCCACCCCATAACCTGAAAGGCCGCTCAGCAAGGAAGAAGCCACTGCTCCAAAACCGCCATAAAAAAGCCAGACTACGTTTTGCAACTGCACATGGGGACAAAGATCGTACTTTTTTGAGAAATGTCCTCTGGTCTGATGAAACAAAAATAGAACTGTTTGGACATAATGACCATCGTTATGTTTGGAGGAAAAAGGGGGATGCTTGCAAGCCGAAGAACACCATCCCAACCGTGAAGCACGGGGGTAGCAGCATCATGTTGTGGGGTGCTTTGCTGCAGGATGGACTAGTGCACTTCACAAAATAGATGGTATCATGAGGAAGGAAAATGATGTGGATATATTGAAGCAACATCTCAAGACATGAGTCAGAAAGTATTGGAGTGGCCATCACAAAGCCCTGACCTCAATCCAATCCTATTTGTGGGCAGAACTGAAAAAGCGTGTGTGAGCAAGGAGGCCTACAAACCTGACTCAGTTACACCAGCTCTGTTAGGAGGAATGGGCCAAAATTCACCCAACTTATTGTGGGAAGCTTGTGGAAGGCTACCCAAAACGTTTGACCCAAGTTAAACAATTTAAAGGCAATGCTACCAAATGCTAATTGAGTGTATGTAAACTTCTGACCCACTGGGAATGAGATGAAAGAAATAAAAGCTGAAATAAATACTTCTCTCTACTATTATTGACATTTCACATTCTTAAAATAAAGTGGTGATCCTAACTGACCTAAGACAGGGAATTTTTAAATGTCAGGAATTGTGAAAAACTGAGTTTAAATGTATTTGGCTAAGGTGTATATAAACTTCCGACTTGAACTTTAACTATGAAATAACATATGCAATCATGTAGTAACCAAAAAGTGTTAAGCAAATCAAAATGTGTTTCTTCAAAGTAGCCACCCTTTGTCTTAATGACAACTTTGCACACTCTTGGCATTCTCTCAACCAGCTTCATGAGGTAGTCACACGGAATGCATTTCAATTAACAGGTGGGCGATGTTAAAAGTTAATTTGTGACCCGATTCAGGAAACTATGCATGTCGCAAGTCACGACTTCACAGGAGAGTCGTTTGAATGTAAAAAATATTTTCTTATCAAAATGTGTTTTTTTTTTGCAGGAATGCCTTCTCGAACATGTGAACTTTCAGGTGCCTTAATAAAAATGTTATGCCATCTGTAAATACAAATAAAGAAGTTAAATTATGAGCCTTGTTGGTTTAGCCAAAGAAAAAGTCAGTAACCTTCTCGCTAGCCATGATTGGCTGAGATAATGAGTGGGCTGGACATGCCGAGAGATGAGTTTCAGATTGTTCAGCAGTGTAGCATCTTGTCTATAAAATGAGCTGCTCGTTATGCGTAGATAATCCTTTCTACTGCAGTTTTTTTCTAAAGATATAACGTTAGCAATGGAGAACTGCAAATATGTTGCTACTGCTCTCAATATTATTGCTGCCCTGAATTTATCAGGCGCTATCGACAAAGGTCAGTGGGAAAACGTTGTGATGGACTACTTTCTGGAGGACGATCGTGCCATGCTGACTGACTGAAAATGAATCAGACAATGACGAAATCCCTGATTTTAGGTAAAAACATTTTAATTGAAGAAGACATTGTAGAGTCTTCTGATGACGGTGATTGGTAAGAATCGCCGATCAACAGTGTTGTCACGGAAGAAGTTGACCCAGTTTTGAAATCAGTGGAACGCAACGGGACAAACAAGCTGTGCAAACTAAACTGAAATGACACTATGTCTTATTTATTGAAAGGGGTTGCAGTCTGCCATGAAGCTTTCATCCATGTATATGGGTAAGAATCTAGCTACAGTTTTAGCTATTATACTTTTCATATTTTGTCAGAAAGTTGTTTTCATTGCAATTTAAGGCTTGCTGTTAGTTAGCCAGCTGGAGTTTGATGGGTAACTTTAGCTATAACAATCGGTTTGTATTGCTAGTAATGTTACTCTATGGATTGGGATTATAGTTACATTTTTAGCTAGCTAACATTAGCTGGCTGGCTTGCTAGCAAACATTAATTTATGTGTATGAATTGTGTGTGATATTTTCTCAGAATGCCGTTTCGCATTGCTAGTTATAGCCTAATGTTAGCTAGCTAACATTGAACCTATTTGGTTAACTTCAGGTAGCTATGACAACCTGTTTGTATTGCTAGTTAAAGCTTGCTGTTAGCTAGCCAGCTGATGTTAGATGGCTGGCTGGCTAGCTAGCTAACATTACGTGAATGAACTGTGTGTAGTGATGTGAATGAACTGAATGTCCTTTCGCATCTATGTATAATAATGCTAAAATATTTGTATCTGGAATTTGTCTTTCAGCATCAGTAGAACACACCTGCCTCTCCCCCACCAGTCATACAAGGAGAATGGTCTAATGCCTTCCATCAAATAGAGAGCTGGCCCAAACAAGCAAAGGCAGCAGCGCAGTCATCAACTACATGCACCATTTCTTCACCAACTACGGAGTTGGGGAAACACGTGTGGACCTGAATTGTGATAACTGCAGTGGCCAAAACAAGAACACATTTGTGCTCTGGTATTGTGCCTGGCGGACCATGCACAAACTCTATCACAGTCTGGACCTTCACTTCCTGATCACAGGCCACACCAAGGTTTCCCCCGACTGGTGCTTCGGCCTCATCGAGCAGGGCTTAAGAAAGACCAGAGTGAACACTTTGTCTGAGATTGCTGGTGTTGTGAAGGACAGCACTGTGACGGGTGAACATCCAACAGCTGGTTGGACTGGAGGATGGTACGGTGCTGGTGGAAAGATATGGCTGGCAACAACACCTGACTCTGTACTTGAGGCCGCTGCCACAGATCAAGCAGGACCAGCACTTCAGGTGAAAATCATTTTCATTGCATGAGGTTATTCTTCTTGGGAGGTGAATTGATGTTGTACAGGGTTGTAATGTCTTCTGACTTTTTTTAGTTTTTCCCTGTTTTATAGCTTCGATGCTCTGGAGCCTGGTGTTGTTGCCAAGGAGCGTTCAGACTGTTGCGACCAGGTTTCAGCTGCTGCGCAACGCTGACATCCTCCCATAGGTTTGCCTGTACAAGCACCACCTGGACTAGACACAGCTAGACAAACGTATCTTTTTGAGAAGATCAGGGAGTTTTGTGACAGAGGCTATGGACATCACATGCCCTGCACCAAAGTTAAGGGCAGGACAGAAACAGGCTCTCCGACTATAGATTCCCTTGTTCATGGCGTGGTTTGGGTGGACCAGTCATCAGCATTATCTGCAGTGCCGCTATTCAAATGGCTCTCTCCTAACACACACGCCATACGTTGCTGCTATTTTTATTTTTTATCCTGCTGCTCAGCCACTTTACCCCTGATTGTATGTGTGTAACTACCTCATCTATCACTGATATCATTATTGATATTGTTCTTGTACATAGTGTCAAAATAATATACAGTATCTATTTCTGATATTGCTACTATGCAAGTAACCATTTGGCTGTACTGTTTACACCTTCTGTAGAGACCCATCCACTTAGCAAGACTTAGCAAAATATTGATAGATATATATATATATATATATATATATATATATATATATATATATATATAAAAATGAATATTGATATGTGTGGTCGTAACATGATTTTGTGACATACCGCAACGATATCATGTGACCGTATCAAGTGTCCACCACACAAATATATGGCGCATCCACATAAATATATGGCGCATGCATCTGTATGTACTGTATATGTGCACCTCACGCAGGTTGCATGGTCTTAACTTAGTATTCCATACATATGTGAAAAGTGCATGTGTAACAGTATAAAGTATGCTGATGTACTGGTGTGAAGGCATTTGGGCAGTGGCCAAAAGTACTTAAGTAAAAATACTTTAAAGTATTTTTGGGGGGTATCTGCACATTAACTTTCTATTTTTGGCAACTTTTACTTCACTACATTCAGAAAGAAAATGTACTTTTTACTCCATACATTTTCCCTGACACCCAAAAGTACTTGTTACATTTTGACAGGAAAATTGTCCAGTTCATACACTTATCAAGAGAACATCCCTACTGCAGACTCACTAAACACATGCTTTGTTTGTAAATTATGTCTGAGTGTGCCCCTGGCTATCCGTCAACAATAAATGCGAAATTGTGCCGTCTTGTTTAATATAAGGAATATGAAATGATTTATACTTTTACTCAAGTATGACAATTTAGTAGTTTTACCACCAGGATGTGGCTGGGGGTTGTAGCATTTCTTTCACATGACCCATCAATTTAGACAAGTGTGTCTGGGTCAGCATCATCTAAAATGTATAAACTATTTTTATCTGGACACTTTCTGTTTACCTGGAATTTTTCCTTGTAGGCTACTACCACTTTTAGTCTTAATCTTTACTACACTACTCACTGTTTAGCACGTGACCTCATGTGAACCCTTAAAGAGATGGGTGTGGCTGGCTTAAGAGGGTGTGAACATTGCTGAATGGGAGTAGACAAAGGAGAGCTCTCCAGTAGGTACCAAAACATTCAAGGGCGCTTTTCTCAAAAGTGAGTTTACAAGTGTATCAACTTTCAAATTAAAATTACTTTCCCATTGTTCAAAAAAAATGCTGTGTATGATGATTATTATTATTTTTTGGTTACTACATGATTCCATATGACTTATTTAATAGTTTTGATGACTTCACTATTATTCTACAATGTAGAAAATAGTAAAAATAAAGAATAACCCTTGAATGAGTAGGTGTGTCCAAACTTTTGACTGGTATTGTTTGTTAATAAGGTATTTCTGTTTTTTATCTTTAATAAATTTGCAACAATTTCTAAACCTGTTTTCGCTTGGTCATTATGGGGTATTGTGTGTAGATTAATGAGGAGAAAAAATATTTGTATCAATTTTAGAATAAGGCTGTAACATAACAAAATGTGGAAAAAGTCAAGGTGTCTGAATACTTTTCGAATGCACTGTACATCAAGATAGCTATCTAGCTAATACGAAGTTAGCTAGCTGGGTGGTGATATTTAATTCACTTAGCTAGCTAGCTATTCAGTATGTAAAGTTAACTAGCTAATAATACAGTATATAATTTTTTATAATTTTCTAAATATATTTACTAACTTGAATAGGTTCCCCCACTGCCTCTGTATTCTGGGTGCTTAGAAAAAAAACTAAATAATGGTAAATCTTCCTGAGTTGTTTTTCGCTGGTAGCAAAACACAGCCAGCCATGTGGACGATTGGGGGACACAGGGCAACAAAGTTCCACAAGACAGACTGGTCTTCCAACATGGCGCCCGGTGTGGTTGCTAGGTGATTTGTGACACAAATATAGAGAAAAAACATGGAATTGTCACATGCAGTGGTTGAGCTTTAAATTACATTGTCTTTGTTCAAATTGTTCTGATTCATCATCCTGTTTGCACGTTGCTCTTTGTCAACCTGTAACCGTATGAAAACGTGTCTCTTTCAGGTGGCTATGGTGGAGGTGCAGCTGGAGCAAGATCATGTGTATCCCCAAGGGCTGCTGATAGCCTTCAGCGCCTGCACCACTGTCCTTGTGGCAGTGCACCTTTTCGCCCTGATGATCAGCACCTGCATCCTGCCAAACCTGGAGGCCGTCAGCAACGTCCACAACTTGAACTCGATCAACGAGTCGCCCCATGAGCGCATGCACTGCTACATTGAGCTGGCCTGGGCCTTCTCCACTGTCATCGGCACCCTTCTCTTCCTGGCCGAGGTGGTTCTGCTGTGCTGGGTCAAGTTCCTGCCCCTCAGTCCCCCAACTGTTAAAAATAGCACCGACAATTATGGAAGGGCGGCAGCCATCGTCTCCACCTCCATCATGGTGCCGTTTGGACTGGTTTTTATCGTGTTCGCTGTGCACTTCTACCGCTCTCTGGTCAGTCACAAAACTGACCGACAGTTTCAGGAGCTGGAGGAGCTGTCCAATATCACCCGGCTGCAGAACCAGCTGGACTACAGGGCGGAGACAACCAGTCTGCAGCCCTCCTCCGTCGACTTCCCCTAACAGGAGCACACACAAGTAGGGAGTTGGAGCAGTACACAGCTGTAAGAAATCTACTATTGACTAGTTTTTTTGTATCTATTTGCATGAGCACCATGAGAAAGGATACTTTATATAGTAAAATAATATTTCTTCAGATGTTTTGTACTGGGATTTGGACTTTACTCTAGGGCTTTTTCTACTTGTGTAAATAGTTGGGGAGAGGTCGGAAGAATTTGCTTTGTATTGTTCACTAGTTTGGACTCAAGCCACTTTTTTTTTACTTTTCTGCATGTCTATTGTCTTCCTTGTGGCTTCAGAAACAGATCTGAATAGCTGAATGTGAGTGAGCATCTGTGTGAAATTAGTTTTGAAATATTTTGTACATCTTCATTGCATAGATGATATTTGTAGTTATGTCACATACACATAACTACACTAAGTTCTGTCTATGGTGGCTGGGAAACACAAAGTGTGGTATGAACATACTGTAAGATAACATTTTGTGAAGTAGTTGGATTTATTAATTTAACAAAACGATAACCGGCCAATTTCCATGAAAGGAAAGCTGGTCAGGAGAGCATAATATGTAATAACTGCTGTAATAGTGCTGGTGCAAGGGAAGAGCAGAATTTAGATTTTTAGTCAGTCTGGAATATAAACTCAGTACAATTGATCAGATTTGCTCTGATGGTCATTTGATGAGTTCATGTATTTTACGCATGCTACTGTTACATGATAGACACATACAAGTGTCGAATTTGAAATGTACACTACCGTTCAAAAGTTTGGGGTCACTTAGAAATGTCCTTGTTTTTTAAAGAAAAGCCCATTTTTTGTCGATTAAAATAACATCAAATTGATCATAAAACAGTGTAGACATTGTTAATGTTGTAAATGACTGTTGTAGCTGGAAACGGCAGATTTTTAATGGAATATCTAAATAGGCGTCCAAAGGCCCATTATCAGCAACCATCACTCCTGTGTTCCAATGGCACGTTGTGTTAGCTAATCCAAGTTTATCATTTTAAAAGGCTAATTGATCATTAGAAAACCCTTTTGCAATTATGTTAGCACAGCTGAAAACTGTTGTTTTGATTAAAGAAGCAATAAAACTGGCCTTATTTAAACTAGTTCAGTATCTGTAGCATCAGCATTTGTGGGTTCGATTACAGGCTCAAAATGGCTAGAAACATAAAACGTTTTTTCTGAAACTCGTCAGTCTATTCTTGTTCTGAAAAATGAAGGCTATTTCATGAGAGAAATTGCCAAGGAACTGAAGATCTCGTACAACGATGTGTACTACTCCCTTCACAGAACAGCGCAAACTGTCTCTAACCAGAATAGAAAGAGGAGTGGGAGGCCCTGGTGCACAACTGAGCAAGAGGACAGGTACATTAGTGTCTAGTTTGAGAAACAGATGTCCTCAACTGGCAGCTTCATTAAATAGTACCCGCAAAACACCAGTCTCGACGTCAACAGCGAAGAGGCGACTCCGGGATGCTGGCCTACACTACACTGTATTTCTTCGTTATTTTAACAGACAAAAAAAAATGTTTTTCTTTCAAAAACAAGGACATTTCTAAGTGACCCCAAACGTTTGAACGGTAGTGTGTGTATTTGTTTATCCTTTTCCTCTACATTGTGTAATTATTGGACGGGTTGGTTGGGATATGGTTCCCAGTTCATGTCAGGCTGAAATACCATCGTCATCGTGAAGTACTTCCCTTAACGATATTGTAAAGCTCTGTTTGCAATTCAATATTAGGAAGGTGTCCTTAATGTTTTGTACACAGTGTATACTGCATGATGATTTTAACATCCCCTTCAAATGCCATTTGAGGCCAAGATTTGTAAGATGTCTGAGTGCCTGGGGCTTATGAAACCCCACACAATTATATGTTTACCATATGAATACACTGCATTGTCTGGTGCCAAATCATTGTCTTATACTGTAAATCTGTTACATTGTGGTGAGACTCCAAAGGGCAGAGGATTGGATTGATATGACCTCTTTATTAGACAATCATTAACATTGTGTAAATAAGAAAATATACATATTTTGTATATTTAATTACGTTATGCATAACAACTATGCCTACTGAATAAAGAATTCTATAAGAAAATCTTATGTTGCTTCATTTATTCATATTAAAGTACTTTGTGAATGACTGAGTCAACCTTCTCTTTTGAATGAATGAAAAATATTGGATGCATAAATATGGAAAACAATGGTACCTTCAATTATTTACAACGTCCTGCTCATGCATGCTCAAATTGTCAATGACCCAATTTCCTTATTTCTGGGTCTATAACATTGAGAAGATACGTCAAGAATTAGCAGGAAGGAAAACCACACAAAGGAAGTGGGTTAGCTGAGGGTAAAATGCAATGGACATGCAGCATCAATAGTGTAAGAGGACTTGTCATAGGGAGGAGTAGTCTGCCATCTGTGTTTCCCTGAGAGTAGGGCTGGAGCACTGTCGGTATCAGGAGCTCACGGTGGTGGATAGTATTATCTCTTGGGTCACAGAAGGGCACAGAATCTTTTCCATTTTGCTTTCCTTGTTGCTGCAATGGCTCGTTTGATAGCCTCTCTGAATATGTCCTCTACATTCTCCTTGTATTTGGCTGAACACTCCAAGTAGAGGTCAGCTTTGATCTTCCTTTTGGTCTCTTCACCCTGCTCAGATGGAAAAAAATTGTGATATTTATAATTGAAGCCAACAAAACATGACATGACTATTCTGAGCTAACTCTTCCTGTTGAGAGTTTTCCATCTGAATTCAAATGGAAAATATTGCATGACAAAGGTTCCCTGCCTGACACGAACTAGCCAAAAAGAAAGTGTCAGATAAATACATTTAGTCCAGGAGAAAGGGTGATTCAGAATTTTGATTATCACTCACAGATTTGGGGTGAGTGGCGATTTGCATTGTCATTACTCTCATTAACATAATCTCATCACTGCTATTGATCTTTTGAAGGTGTTTTTCAACCCTTCTGATCAAAGTCTACCTTTCCCAACAAACCACCCTAATTCAACCACTTGTATTGCATTTTCAATAAACCCAATACTAATGACATATCATGTAAGTTGTATGGCAGATATACAGTATATTCAATGTCTATAAGTTATACATTTGGCTATGTATGAAATCTCTACCTGGATGTATGTGATGGAGTTCTCGCCTGAAGACCACAGTTTCCTTGCCAAGACCTTGTCTTTCCGCAGGTCTGTTTTGCATCCTACCAGGATAATGGGCACGCCACGGCAGAAGTGATGCACCTCGGGGAACCACTGAAAGATATGCTAAACAGAGTTAGATATTCAAAACATTCTACGTCATGCAGTGAAAATAAAAAAAATTGTCAGTGGGATCTTTGTACAGTCCATAGAATAATCCCTGTGAGGGTGACTGCATCTACTTTGCAAAACGAATTTACCATGAACCTGATAAATACTTGCTTGAGCAGGTATTAAAATATATTTCTGATTGTCAGCTGACATTGTCACCTAGCTTCAGGTACATTCATTATGTTGTAGATGTCATGAATCTTATGGCACTGTATGTTAATGTTTCTTCCTCATTCTGTGGACTGAAACAGACAGAAGAGCAGTAAAGTATGAAGAGAAGAGAGTGCAGTACCTTGATTAGCAAATTGTCATAACTTGAGGGGCAAGTGACATCATAGCAGATCAATATCAGGTTGGCACTCTGATAGGACAGAGGGCGTAATCGGTCATAGTCCTCTTGACCTGAAATACACAGAAATAGATGGATGTGTATTATTAATCTGTCTTGAAAATCGCAAAGCAAAAAAAAAAATCACTCAAGACTAGTTGGCTATAAATCAATGCCAACCTTCTCTGTTATTCCTATATCTTTATTTAAAATCTACTATGACTCTCCTGAATTTCACTTAATGTACAGTACATTATTATGATTCTTTAACAACCAGAGGGTGTCTGTTATTGCATTTCTAAGATACTGTATATTTGACTACTTATGAGCACAACACGCCTACTAAAGACTCAGGATACCTGTTCAGCCATGTGTTAGTGCACTGGTGCTCTCAAAAGCATGGATATGTAAGCCCTTACCTGCAGTATCGTAGATGTTCAGACGAAACTCAGCGCCTCTGTACCTCACGTTGGCGACACATTTTTCGAACACAGATGGAACATATTTCTGAAAGATATAGACAAAAATTGAGTTTCAAGTCGTTTTTTTAATGTTATTTCAGATATGGTAGCTAAAAAGTTTGAAGTTAACTTTGCTCTTTTTATCATCTCATGTGCATATATAAATTGTGTTGTCACTTACATTCCTCACAGTAATTTGTCTACATGCAGAGTAATAATAGTACCTGAATAAATAATGTAAATAGATACCATTTTCTCTGAAAAGTAAGTGTAAATAGAGAAGAGAAGTAGCCAGCTGATGAGCTGGCTTTGTCAGTTGTCTTACCTCTGGAAAGTCTCCTTTAGTGCAAACCTGGAGTAGGGAGGTTTTCCCACATCCACCATCACCTACTATCACAACCTTAAACTCCTCTCGTCTCGTGTTATGCCCACTGCTCACCCCTGACATGTTCTGTAGCATGCTTCTCTCTGAGAAGCTAGATGAAAATGTGGCAAAAGAGACTCGACTTGTTGAAGGAGATAACGGAGGCAGACACTTGAGATAACAATGGCAAAAAACCCTGAGTAAGAAAACTAGCTTAACCTAGTGAGTTAATAGCACTGGACTACCTGTCCATTGTCACCTTCTACCAGTGGTTTTAAGGAGGCCCCTCTTGATTGAGTACCTACCCCTCCTATGAAAGAAACCCTCCTTCTTTCCTCTGCCCCACCACCCATTTATTAATGAGTGGACACATTACCAACGCCTCATCAAGGAACACAAAAGCCAGAAGAGATTTAATCAAAGGAAGATGATCCTATCTACCTGACAACCTCTTGTTCATTAGCTGCAGAACTAAATCAACTGTTAACAGGAGAGTGAACAAATCGAAACACTTCATCTATGTCCTGGAAACCAGCCATATAGCATTATGGCTATATGGTAGAATTGGTGCTGTTCCTCCCTTTCAAAACAGATTGAATTCATATATCACCTAGTGGATCAAATGTTAAAGGATGACGTACATTATTCAGATAGTAGATCCTTTATGTACTAATTTCTAACGCATAGTGTACTTGTTTGTGGAATCCAATAATCTAATATAAATAGAATAAAAAACACAGTGATCCCACCTCACTGTAAGGTGTTTGTTTTAATTTTGCCACCTGATGAATGGCTGTTTTCTCTGCTACCAAAAGGGTCCTTAACAGCTTCTACCCCCAAGCCATAAGACTGACTATTTACATAAGACTGACCCCCCATTTGTTTTGTACACTGCTGCTACTCGTTGTTTATTATCTATGCAATCACTTTACCCCACCAACATGTACAAATTCCCTCGACTAACCTGTACCCCCACACATTGACTTGGTACAGGTACCCCCTGTATATAGCCTTGTTATTGTTATTTTATGGTGTTTAAACCATTTTAAAACACAACAACATTAACATTGGAATACAATGTCAGAAATGTTCTATTTATACAACAACTTAATGTGTTATCATTATACTTAATCTAATAGCACAACCAAAATGGCCTGGATTGCAGTTGAGATTAAATTAAAAGTACATGGTGCAAGTGATCAATGATGTTCAGATTATTACGGCAATTGGGAAGATCTCCACAGACCTGTGACCTTTGCATGCTATCTTGAACAAGCATGCTTTCAATGATTACATAAACATGTATTTATAGTTACAGTAGGCCTCAAAATGTGGCCGTGGATGTGTTATTCATTTTAAGGTTGAGTAATTACTGTTACATTAGTTTCTTAGATATATTACAAAAATATTATTGAATTGTGTTAGGTTGACAACACAATCAAATAAACATTTAAAGGCTCAATGTAGCTGTTTTTATCTCAATATAAAATAATTTATTGGTAACAATTAAGTACCTTACTGTGATTGTTTTCAATTAAAATGGTCAAAAAGAAACAAAAAGGATTGTATGGAAGTGGTCTGAGTGGGGAGGGGAAAACTAAGAATTTGCTATTATTGTCAACCAAAACAGGCTGAAATTTCAGGAAGTCATTTCAAACAGCTCTTACACTAAAAGGGTATTATCATGAATCCTTTTCATAATTTCACAGTATTATTCCAACCTCAGTGTGGAAAGACATCAAATTTTTGACTGCACTGGACCTTTAAAGGATATCTAATACTTGGATAGTTTCATCTGAGCCACAGGCTTAATCCTATTCTTTAACTTTTATGTTTGGTTTAGTTAGAGACCTGAATCCAACATAGCCTGTCATTTGTTAACTTGTCGACAAGTCAATAAGCTATTTACTCTATTGCAAAAGTGATTTTGAAATGTGTTTGGTTGTAAATAAATTCCAGTTTGTCTACAAATTATTAATTTATATGTTGGATTCTCGTCGCCATCTCAACCTAGAATAAAAGTTAAAGAATAGGACCGGATCAAGTCAAACTTTATTTAGTCCTATTCTGTAGCCCTTTACACTCGTACCCAATAATGGGTTGAAAATGGCGGACTTGAACACTAATACGTGCCTAAATTGGAACGCAGTGGCTGCCCAGTAACATGCTATACATAACGCCAGAGCTCAGGCTCTGCGCTTCATAGCTCTGTATGGGTTTTGACTGACAGCCGTTCTGAATTTGAGCACCATTCATGACAAGAAGTTGCTGCCATCCCTCCCGCTAATTGGTCAACTTTTGAAAAATGTGTGCTGTCTGAGTGAGGAAAATGTTGAAAATTATGAGGAATCGATGTGTTTTGAAAGATGAGACGTTGAGGATTATAATAAATACCACTTTGATGTCATACAAGCAAGCCAAACCCCTGTGAGTCCAAATGTGCACTTTACATTTCCATATCATGAAACTCATGTAATATACAGTGTCAACGTTTATGACCTCTATGTTTGATGTACAGTTACAAGATGACGTGGTGTTATACCCTAGGTTTTCCTGAACAGAATGAGCCTGTTTGTTGTATGGTGAAGAAAATTTGATTTGATTTAGTCCTATTCTGTAGCCCTTTACACTCGTACCCATATATGGGTTGAAAATGTCGGACTTGGACACTGATACGCGCCTACATCGCTCCAACGCATCTGAATTCTCTCATGACTCTCATTCTATTTGCACCTAAATTATGAACTGCTTCTCTGAATTGCCTTGGGAAAGCCTAGCACTGTAAAATACGATTTTACAGTGCTAGGCCCCTTAGTTCCAGTGAAGAGAAATCTTAACGCTACAGCATACAGTTACATTCTTGACAATTCTGTACTTCTAACTTCGTGGCAACAGTTTAGGGAAGGCCTTTTCCTATTTCAGCATGACAATGCACAAAGCGAGGAATACAGAAATGGTTTGTCAAGATCGGTGTGGAAGAACTTGACTGGCGTGCACAGAGCCCTGACCTCAACCCCATCGAACAAGTTTGGGATAAATAGGAACGCAGACTGCGAGCCAGGCCTAATCACCCAACATCAGACCTCACTAATGCTCTTGTAGCTGAATGGAAGTGAGTCCCCGCAGCAATGTTCCAACATGTAGTGGAAAGCCTTCCCAGAAGAGTGGAGGCTGTTATAGCAGCAAAGGGGGGACCAACTCCATATGCCGATGATTTTGGAATGAGATGTTCGACGAGCAGGTGTCCACATACCTTTGGTAATGTAGTGTAGCAAAAGAGTGCAAGCTGCACTGCAAAGTGCAGAGATGTATTATACAGTGAGGGAAAAAAGTATTTGATCCCCTGCTGATTTTGTACGTTTGCCCACTGACAAAGAAATGATCAGTCTATAATTTTAATGGTAGGTTTATTTGAACAGTGAGAGACAGAATAACAACAAAATAATCCTGAAAAACGCATGTGAAAAATGTTATAAATTGATTTGCATTTTAATGAGGGAAATAAGTATTTGACCCCTCTGCAAAACATGACTTAGTACTTGGTGGCAAAACCCTTGTGGCAATCACAGAGGTCAGACGTTTCTTGTAGGCCACCAGGTTTGCACACATCTCAGGAGGGATTTTGTCCCACTCCTCTTTGCAGATCTTCTCCAAGTCATTAAGGTTTCAAGGCTGACGTTTGGCAACTCGAACCTTCAGCTCCCTCCACAGATTTTCTATGGGATTAAGGTCTGGGAGACTGGCTAGGCCGCTCCAGGACCTTAATGTGCTTCCTCTTGAGCCACTCCTTTGTTGCCTTGGCCGTGTGTTTTGGGTCATTGTCATGCTAGAATACCCATCCACGACCCATTTTCAATGCCCTTGCTGAGGGAAGGAGGTTCTCACCCAAGATTTGACGGTACATGGCCCCGTCCATCATCCCTTTGATGCGGTGAAGTTGTCTTGTCCCCTTAGCAGAAAAACACCCCCAAAGCATAATGTTTCCACCTCCATGTTTGACGGTGGGGATGGTGTTCTTGGGGTCATAGGCAGCATCCATTTTGGTCTCATCTGACCACAACACTTTCACCCAGTTGTCCGCTGAATCATTCAGATGTTCATTGGCAAACTTCAGACGGGCATGCATATGTGCTTTCTTGAGCAGGGGGACCTTGCTGGCGCTGCAGGATTTCAGTCCTTCCTGGCGTAGTGTGTTACCAATTGTATTCTTGGCGACTATGGTCCCAGCTGCCTTGAGATCAATGACAAGATCCTCCCGTGTAGTTCTGGGCTGATTCCTCACCGTTCTCATGATCATTGCAACTCCACGAGGTGAGATCTTGCATGGAGCCCCAGGCCGAGGGAGATTGACAGTTCTTTTGTGTTTCTTCCATTTGCGAATAATCACACCAACTGTTGTCACCTTCTCACCAAGCTGCTTGGCGATGGTCTTGTAGCCCATTCCAGCCTTGTGTAGGTCTACAATCTTGTCCCTGACATCCTTGGAGAGCTCTTTGGTCTTGACCATGGTGGAGAGTTTGGAATGTGATTAATTGATTGCTTCTGTGGACAGGTGTCTTTTATACAGGTAACAAACTGAGATTATGAGCACTCCCTTTAAGAGTGTGCTCCTAATCTCAGCTCGTTACCTGTATAAAAAGACACCTGTGAGCCAGAAATCTTTCTGATTGAGAGGGGGTCAAATACTTATTTCCCTCATTAAAATGCAAATCAATTTATAACATTTTTCACGTGTTTTTCTGGATTTTTTTGTTGTTATTCTGTCTCTCACTGTTCAAATAAACCTACCATTAAAATTATAGACTGATCATTTCTTTGTCAGTGGGCAAACGTACAAAATCAGCAGGGGATCAAATACTTTTTTCCCCTCATTGTATACTCTGTCCGGCGCTCTAGGTCGCTATGCTCCCGCGTCTCAGCAGGACTGACAGGTTTCCTGCGCCTCAGCAGAGGTGACTGGTCCGCTCCGGATTCCTTGCATCTTCGTTTTGGTTGGTGTCCTGCGGCTAGAGCTGCTCGTCGGGGAAGGGGTACTGTCACGTGTGCTCCTTCTCTGGCCTCTAGGTCACCAGGCTGCTCTTTATGGCGAACACATGTCACCATCGTTACACGCGTCAGACTCACCTGGACTCCCATCACTTCCCTGATTACCTTCCCTATATATGTCACTCCCTTTGGTTCCTTCCCCAGGCGTCATTGTTTCTGTTCCAGTGTCATGTTTGTGTTCCTTGTTTTGTATTTATTTGCATTTTATTTATTAAAACACTCACTCCCTAAACTTGCTTCCCGACTCTTAGCACACTCGTTACAATACCATTCCGCTTCAGCCACTACCATGAGCCCATCCTCCCCAATTAAGGTGTCACCAATCTCCTGTGCCTGACTTACTCCATATTTTGTTGCGTTACAGCCCGAATTCAAAATGGGCAAAACATTTCACACTCATGTACGCATTATAACCCATAATGACAAAGTGAACATATGTTGGAAAATGTATTGAAAATGGAAATACTGAAAAATCTAATTTACATAAGTATTCACACTCCCAATACTTTGTAGAAGCACCTTTTGGCAGCGATTACAGCTGTGAGTCTTTCTGGGTAAGTCTCTAAAAGCTTTCCACACCTGGATTGTGCAACGTTTGCCAATCAAATTGATTGTTGATCATTGCTAGACAAGCATTTTCAGGTCTTGCCATATATTTACAAGTAGATTTAAATCAAAACTGTAACTCGGCCACTCAGGAACATTTACTGTCTTCTTGGTAAGCATCTCCAGTGTAGATTTGGCCTTGTGTTTTAGATTATTGTCCTGCTGAAAGGTGATCTCCCAGTGTCTGGTGGAAAGCAGACTGAACCAGGTTTTCTAGGATTTTACCTCTGCTTAGCTTTATTCTGAAAAACTCTCCAGTCCTTGACGATTACAAGCATACCCATAATATGATGTAACCACCACTATGCTTGAAAATATGGATGTGTTGTGCTGGATTTGGAATATGTTTTATTCTGTACAGGCTTCCTGTAATTACGAGTAACTACAATGTTGTTTATCCACCCTCAGTTTTCTCCTATCACAGCCATTAAACTCTGTAACTGTTTTAAAGTCACCATTGGCCTCATGGTGAAATCCCTCAATGGTTTCCTTCCTCTCCGGCAACTGAGTTAGGAAGGACACCTGTATCTTTGTAGTGACTGGGTGTATTGATGCCACAGGAGGTTGGTGGCACCTTAACTGGGGAGAACGGGGTTGTGGTAATGGATGGACTGGTATAAGTGGAATGGTATCATATTTTTACTCATCTACCAATAGATGCCCTTCTTTGCAAGGCATTGGTTGGAAAACCTCCTGGGTCTCTGTGTTTGAAATTCAATGCTCGATTAAGGAACCTTACAGATAATTGTATGTTTGGGGTCAGAGATGAGGTAGTCCTTCAAAAATAATGTTCAACACTATTATTGCAATAAGTCCATGCAACTTATTATATGATTTGTTAAGCACATTTTTACTCCTGAACTTATTTATGCTCGCCATAACAAAGGGGTTGAGTACTTATTGACTCAAGACATTTCAGCTTTTCCTTTATTTAATTAGCAAACATTTCTAAAAACATAATTCCACTGACGTTATGGGGTATTGTGTGTAGGCCAGTGACAAAAAATTCTCAATTTAATCAATTTTAAATTCAGGCTGTAACAACTAAATGTGGAAAAAGTAAAGGGGTGTAAATACTTTCTGAATAAACTGTATAGGTAGGGTTGAAGTGACGAGTCAACAGGATAGATAATAAACAGTAGCAGCAGCGTATGTGATGAGTCAAAAGAGCTCTCGACCCACACCACTACAGCCCTGTCGATGTGGATGGGGGTGTGCTTCGCCCTCCATTTCCATTAGTCCACGATCAGCTCCTTTGTCTTGCTGAGTTGAGGGAGGGGTTGTAGTCCTGGCACCACACTGCCAGGTCACTGACTTCCTCCCTATAGGCTATGTCATCGTCTTTGGTGATCAGGCCAACCACCGTTGTGTCATCAGCAAACGTAATGATGGTGTTGGAGTCATGCGTGGCCATGCAGTCGTGGGTGAACAGGGAGTACAGGAGGGGACTATGCACACAACCCGGAGGGGCCCCGGCCCATCAGAAAGTGGGCCTGGGCCGGCCCATCAGAAAGTCCAGGATCCAGTTGCAGAGGGAGGTGTTCAGTCCCAGGGTCCTGAGCTTAGTGATGAGCTTGAACGGCACTATGGTGTTGAATGCTGAGCTTCAGTCAATGAACAGTAGTCTCACGTAAGTGTTCCTCTTGTCCAGTTGGAAGTTTGCAGTGTGGAGTGCAATAGAGATTGCGTCTGATCTGTGGATCTGTTGGGGTGGTATGCGAATTGGAGTGGGTCCAGGGTGTCTGGGATGATAGTGTTGATGTGAGCCATGACCAGCCTTTCAAAGCATTTCATGGCTACAGATGTGTACAGAGTGCTACGGGGGATATTAATTTAGACAGGTTACCTAGGTGTTCTTGGGCACAGGGACTATGGTGGTCTGCTTGAAACATGTACAGTTGAAGTCGGAAGTTTACATACACTTAGGTTGGAGTCATTAAAACTCGTTTTTCAACGTTTTTGGCAAGTTGGTTAGAACATTACTTTGTGCATGACACAAGTAATTCTTCCAACAATTGTTTACAGACAGATTATTTCACTTCTAATTCACTGTATCACAATTCCAGTGGGTCAGAAGTTTACATACACTAAGTTGACTGTGCCTTTAAACAGCTTGGAAAATTCCAGAAAAAGATGTCATGGCTTTAGAAGCTTCTGATAAGCTAATTGGCGTCATTTGAGTAAATTGGAGGTGTACCTGTGGATGTATTTCAAGGCCTACCTTCAAACTCAGTGCTTCTTTGCTTGACATCATGGGTAAATCAAAAGAAATCAGCCAAGACCTCAGAAAAAAAGGTAGACCTCCACAAGTCTGGTTCATCCTTGGGAGCAATTTCTAAATGCCTGAAGGTACCACATTCATCTGTACAAACAATAGCATGTAAGTATAAACACCATGGGACCACGCAGCCGTCATACCGCTCAGGAAGGAGACGCATTCTGTCTCCTAGAGATGAACGTACTTTGGTGTGAGAAGTGCAAATCAATCCCAGAACAACAGCAAAGGACCTTGTGAAGATGCTTGAGGAAACAGGTACAAAAAGTGTCTATATCCACAGTAAAACGAGTCCTATATCGACAACCTGAAAGGCCGCTCAGCAAGGAAGAGGCCACTGCTCCAAAACCGCCATAAAAAAGCCAGACTACGGTTTGCAACTGCACATGGGGACAAAGATCGTACTTTTTGGAGAAATGTCCTCTGGTCTGATGAAACAAAAATATAACTGTTTAGCCATAATGACCATCGTTATGTTTGGAGGATAAAGGGGGCTTGCAAGCTGAAGAACACCATCCCAACCGTGAAGCACGGGGTGGCAGCATCAGATTGTGGGAGTGCTTTGCTGCAGGAGGGCCTGGTGTACTTCACAAAATAGATGGCATCATGGGGAAGGAAAATGATGTGGATATATTGAAGCAACATCTCAAGACATCAGTCAGAAAGTATTGGAGTGGCCATCACAAAGCCCTGACCTCAATCCTATAGAAAATTTGTGGGCAGAATTGAAAAAGCATGTGCGAGCAAGGAGGCCATCAAACCTGTCTCAGTTACACCATCTCTGTCAGGAGGAATGGGCCAAAATTCACCCAACTTATTGTGGGAAGCTTGTGGAATGCTACCCGAAATGTTTGACCCAATTTAAAGGCAATCCTACCAAATATTAATTGAGTGTATGTAAGCTTCTGACCCACTGGGATTGTGATGAAAGAAATAAAAGCTGAAATAAATTATTCGCTCTACTATTGTTCTGACATTTCACATTCTTAAAATAAAGTGGTGATCCTAACTGACCTAAAACAGGGACTTTTTACTAGGATTAAATGTCAGGAATTGTGAAAAACTGAGTTTAAATGCATTTGGCTAAGGTGTATTTAAACATCCGACTTAAACTGTAGGTATTACATACTGGGTCAGGGAGAGATTGAAAATGTCAGTGAGGACAGTTGCCAGCTGGTCAGCGCATGCTCCGAGTATGTATCCTGGTAATCCGTCTGGCGCTTCGGCCTTGTGAATGTTAACCTGCAGTGGCAAACTGTGACTATTCGACCTTGGCCTTCAGTTGAGAAACAATGCTTTCTGATGACAAAATCAAACAGGCCTGAGCTGTGCTTCGGGCTGCAGCTCACACAGAGACAGCACACGGACACAACAGTGACACATCAACAGTAGCGGTGCGTGTAGATCACCGGCGAACCAAGTCAGGAAAAAAAGTCATTACAATTTATGTTGTGATAATTGCATTTTTTAGGCTACTCTATAATCCCATTAGAAATGCATTCATACGCCACCGTGATAAGGCCGAAAAGCCATACATTGTTTCACAGTTTCAGAAGACAACAGTCACACTCACACAGTGGCGGAATAAATTCAAACACACATAAGCCTAACTATTGATTCAGAACCACAGACTGCGAGCCAGAGCAAAGGAAACAGGCACGCTGCCGCCGCTATTTCAGCACCAAATAATAAACCACTAGATCCCAATCATAACAATACAAAAACACAACCATTTAGCATTTTAAACATGAAATGAACAAGACAGCTATTACTTTCCAATGCAAACATATTTTATCATGATCAGCACACAAAATAACCAGTGATCTAAAGTTGAAATGCAACAATGTTTCACACACATTATATCAAAAGATTATTAGCAAATAGCAACAGAAAAAAATAATGAGGCCTACTTTCAACTGAGATCAAAGCCAAGGCTGACAGTCGGGCCTAATACGTTTCAGGACGGAGATTGTCCTTTCAACTGAGGTAGTAGACACGGGAATGGTCAAGACCAGCCAGGTAAGGGACAGATCGAAAATGCCCCCCCTCCACACCGTTAAAAATATGTTCACATGACCCTCCCCTTGTACTGTAAAATAAATGGAACACCCTCCCCCCCCTCAAAGAATTAACTCAAAATAATGTTTAAGACCACACATAAAATAACTGTAGAGACCCTGTGTGCTGCCATCCTGTTAGAAGGTAACAGATTATTTTATTACAGTGGTTAAAATGGATTTTCAATGTGTTCCATGGTGTTATTCGCCCCCTAGTGGAGCTTTCTGGTACTTAGACTGTAAGGAAACAGGAAGAGACACGCAGAGAAGCAGCTAAAAACATTGAAAATGTCAGTGAGGACAGTTGCCAGCTGGTCAGCGCATGCTCCGAGTATGTATCCTGGTAATCCGTCTGGCGCTTCGGCCTTGTGAATGTTAACCTGCAGTGGCAAACTGTGCACTGAACTCAACTGCACTGAAAGACCTGCACGGTAATCTCTTGTCACGCTTCAGCCTCGGAAAATATTTGTTTGTAAATTCGATTCAAGCATTTAGCTAGTGATGATAATCTTGTAATTGATAGAATTACTTACATATCAATGTTAGTTGGTTGCATTTACTTACACAAATTGCCTTGCCTTTCATGCATGCCGTCAGCTGTATTACTTTACTCGTGCATCATGTAAACGAATTGTAAAACATACTGAAGTTTTGTTACTGTTTCTAGTGTAATATGCTTTGTTATTGTACAGAGGTGGTTGCACATTATTGGAGTAATTAAAGCAGTTAGCCAATTACCATATGAGTAACAATTAGCTATATGGTTTGGCATCATGCCAGATACATGGTACCTTGACACGTGCTTTGTATTTATGCAACTTCAATTTGAAAGATATAATGTACAGCTATAGTATGTCGATTTGAATTGAATACTAAACTATATTCTTTTCTGTATTTTGCAGTTTCACAACATAAACGTTTTCAATATATTCATTCAAGAAAAGTCATGCCTTGGGAGTTTTATTGAAGACTTAGTTGTTAGCTATCTGTCTAGTTTTGCATGGGAACGCAATTCAAGGGCAGAATACCCTGTGTTTCTAAACGTGGACATCGACTTTGCCACTTTTTTTTGTGGCACAGTTGACGCCACATGGGGCTACAGGCCAGAAGGTTGAGAGTTTGCCGACCACCACAAACAAACTCACTCTCCCTGTCTGTTTCACTACAGATCAGAGCCGGCTGCAGACAATGATCAGCTAGGGGGAAATCAGATTTCCAACATTTTGAGGCCATATTTATAATTATGTAAAATAAATGCAACAAATTTTCCACCAACAGGTTTCTATGCCAATGCACCACACAACCAACAAACAAAGCATACCGACTTCGGGCCCTTCGTTTTCAACACCACAATAACTCGACTATGTCAATCTCGACAAATAGAAAATACACTGAACAAAAATATAAACGCAACATGTAAAGTGTTGGTCCCATGTTTCATGAGCTGAAATAAGATCCCAGAAATGTTCCATGAGCACAAAAAGCTTATTTCTCTCAAATGTTGTGCACAAAAATGTTTAAAATCACTGTTAGTGAGCATTTCTGGAAATTCTAAAATGTGCAGTTTTGTCACACAACACATTGCCACAGAGTTTTGAGTGAGCATGCAATTGGTATGCTGAATTGAGGAATGTCCACCAGAGCTGTTGCCAGAGAATGTAATGTTAATTTTTCTACCATAAGCCGTATGGCGTTGTGTGGGTGAGATGTTTGCTGATGTCAATGTTGTGAACAGTGTCACATGGTGGTGGTGGGGTTATAGTATGGGCAGGCATAAGCTATGGACAAAGAACACATTTGCATTTTATCGATGGCAATTTGAATGCACAGAGATACCGTGATGAGATCCTGAGGCCCATTGTCGTGCCATTCATCCGTCATCATCGCCTCATGTTTCAGCATGATAATGCACAGCTCCATCTCACAAGGATCTGTACACAATTCCTGGAAGCTGAAAATGGCCAGCATACTCACCAGACATGTCATCCATTGAGCACGTTTGGGATGCTCTGGATCTACGTACGACAGTGTGTTCCAGTTCCTGCCAAAATCCAGCAACTTTGCACAGGCATCGAAGAGGAGTGGAACAACATTCCACAGGCAACAATCAACAGCCTGATCAACTATATGCAAAGGAGGCAAATGGTGGTCACACCAGATACAGACTGGTTTTCTGATCCACACCCCTACCTTTTTTTTAACGGCATCTGTGACCAACAGATACATATCTGTATTCCCAGTCATGTGAAATCCATAGATTAGGGCCTAATTTATTTATTTAAATTGACTGATTGAACAGGCCTAGAAGGCCCTCAAGGTTCCTGACTGCTAACCAGTTTAAAGGTCTACTGTAACGTGTGCTCTGGGAGTCGGGAAGCAAGTTCAGGGGAGTGAATCATTTAATAAATAAATGAAAACATAATGCAAAACAAGAAACACTAACAATGCACAGACGTGAAACAGAAACAATGACGCCTGGGGAAGGAACCAAAGGGAGTGACATATACAGGGCATGTAATCAAGGAGGTGATGGAGTCCAGGTGAGTGTCATTATGCGCTGATGCGCGTAATGATGGTGACAGGTGTACGCCATAACGAGCAGCCTGGTGACCTAGAGGCCGGAGAGGGAGCACACGTGACAGTACCCCCTCCCGACGCGCAGCTCCAGCCGCAGGACGCCGACCAAAATGACAATCCCGGGGATCAGGAGCGGACCGGTCACCTCTGCAAAGGCGCAGGAACCTGTCGATCCGGCTGAGGCGCGGGAGCATGGCGACCTAGAGCGCCGGAGAGAGCGCATTCGTGACATTACCCCCCTCCATGGCACGCGGCTCCAGCCGCAGGACGCAAACCACAGGGATGATCGCGGGGATCAGGAGCGAACCGGGCGCCTCCGCTGAGGTGCAGAGACCTGACGAACCGGCTGAGGCGTGAGAGCCTGATGAGCCGGCTGAAACCTCCCCGGTTGCCTCAGTCGAGTCATAGTAGCCTATTGAGCCAGCTGAGGCATGGGAGCCTATCATTCCCGCTGAGGTATGGAAACCCGTCGAGCCAGCTAAAGCAGGGGAACCCGTCGAACCCACCGAGGCATGGGAATCTGACAAACCAGCTGAAGCCTCCCAGGTATCTCCGGTTCTGACACCCGGACCCGACATCCCCTCCAACAGAAAACAAAAAAACTCCCTGATGCTACCCTTTGGGGAGGCATCATTCTGTAACGTGTGCTCTGGGAGTCGGGAAGCAAGTTCAGGGAGTGAATAATTTTATAAATAAATGAAACATAATACAAAACAAGAAACACAAACAACAGATATGAAACTGAAACAGAAACAATGATGCCTGGGGAAGGAACCAAAGGGAGTGACATACTGTATATATGGCAGGTAATCAAGGAGGTGATGGAGTCCAGGTGAGTGTCATTATGCACTGATGACACGCGTAACGATGTTGACAGGTGTGCACCATAATGAGCAGCCTGGTGACCTAGAGGCCGGAGAGGGAGCACACGTGACATCTACACACATCGGCTATGGAGAGTGAGATCCCACAGTCACCCGGAATAGCTGGTGTTCTCATGCATGGTTCAGTGTTGCTTGCCTCAAAGCGAGCATAGAAGGAATTTAGCCTATCTGGTAGGCTTGCGTCACTGGGCAGCTCGTTGCTGGGTTTCCCTTTGTAATCCGTGATAGTTTGCCAGCCCTGCTACATTCAATCTGTTTTATGGCTCGTCGGAGGTCGTAGCGGAATTTCTTATGTGTCCAGCTTAGTGTCCTACTCCTTGAAAGCAGCAGTTCTAGCCTTTAACTCAGTGTGGAAATTGCCTGTAATCTATGGCTTCTAGTTGGGATATGTACGTACGGTCCCTGTGTGGACAACGTCGTCAATGCACTTATTAATGAAGCCGGTGACTCATATTCCAGTCTGTGCTAGTGAAACAGTCCTGTAGCTTAGCATCCACTTCATCGGACCACAGTGTATATATTTCGTTATTAAGAGGTCTCCCAATAATAATTCTCTTATTAGCACATTGGTAGTAATCACTGACAAATATTAAAGCAGTGCTTGGTTAAAACCCTGGTTGGGAGACCAAATGAATAGCTCTAGATCAACTGTCCAGTAGGAGGTGATTCCCAGCCTATTTTAAAAATAAATAATTGATAGTGGATATGTTGAAAATCTGACGTTGTTTCAACGTATTTTATACAAGGTTTGTCTATGTTGAATATTGGTTACAATGATGACATAATCCTTTTACAGGTGAATAGCCATCTCTCCATCACCTTTTGGGGCTTTTTATTTTGACATGTTCTTGTATAAATATTTTTTACATGGCTTGTGATAGGCTATTTGTTACGATGGGGAACATGCCAGTAAGTAAATAGATTTCTTGTTTTTTTTACATCTAGTTGTATTCATCTTTCAAACTCTTATTTGTAGGCTACTTATTGAATGTTGTTACAGATACTAACCCTTGGCCTAAACTTTCTTTTGACAACACAAAGAGGTCTGTCAATCCTGGAGCCGACGAGGAGAAAACCTGTCACGGTGCCCTTGAGCAAGGCACTTAACCCCAATTGTGCTGCACAATGGTGATCCTTTCCCGTGATCACACTCCCTGCGGGTGTCACAGGGGGAGCTGGGATATGCAAAAAACACATTTCCATAACAGGACAAATATAAGCACCCCCAAAATTATTATTGATGTATACTGTATCAGGTTCAGGACTTTGCACCAAATTCAGAGACACTGACCAGCTGGTCCCCACCTTTATGTTAACACCCCGTTCTATGTGATGACATTCATGTGAGATAAAATCTCTGATCTCAGATTATAATTGTTTACCAACTGACAATCTTTGTTATCGGATTTAGGTTTATAGATTGATGAATGCTATGTCGGCCCTCCCTAGGAAGTTACATTTTCCAGGTTAAATGACAATGTAAGGGAGGGTTTCTTGACGACCATGTGTAAAAGTATGGGCAGATTGAGGAAATTGAAATCTTGTATAATCCTAAAAGCAATTAGGAATTGCTAAAGTAATCTTCAACAGAGTCAAGGCTGCAAAGGACACAGTGGAACACCTTCATGACACCTCCACCTGGGCTACATTATCCAGGTGGAGCTTTATCCAACAGGTAGGTTAATATAGAACAGGATGACCATATAACATATCCTAGTTAATTACACATACATGATCATTTCTGGTAAAATATTTAAAATCGATTCTGCTGTTGTGCTGTTTGTAGCTACTTGGCTATTTGCCAAACTTTTCGTAAAAAAAAAAAATACGTTTAATACATTTACCAACATCTTAGTTTTTTCCTCGCTCAACTTTTTTCATTCAACTTTTTCTCCCCGGGCGCTTAATCTGGACATGGTTCTACAGGACCTCCACCAGCCGAAAAAAATAAGTAGCAACATTAAAACTATGCCATCTAATTGCAGTCGCTGTACTCAAAATATACAGGATAACTATGGTCTTATGGTGAGGATAGCCGTGTTGCGAGCACAGCTTCAGGTGCAATCATTACATGCTGACCTAACCGCGTGCGCCCACACCAGAAGCGATCAGGACACGCAGGTTGAAATATCAAAACAAATTCTGAACCAATTATATTATTTTGGGGACAGGTCAAAAAGCATTAAACATTTATGCAATTTAGCTAGCTAGCTTGCTGTTGCTAGCTAATTTGTCCTGGTACTATATATAAACATTAGGTTGTTATTTTACCTGAAATACACAAGGTCCTCTACTCTGACAATTCATCCACAGATAAAACGGTAAACCGAATTTGTTTCTTGTCATCTCTCTTCCTTCCTTCAGGCTTCTTTTTCTTCTTCGGACTTTATATGACGGTTGGCAACCAACTTTACAGCATTACTACAACCGACAGACTGACCAGAGTGTGAACCTAAGTGCATATTTCAACCATCCATGTAAAAACCAATGAGGAGATGGCACGTGGGTATATGCTCCTAAAAACCAATGAGGAGATGGGAGGCTGGGCTTTCAGTGCATTGAGCATCACAAATAGAACCAATTTATATTTTAGTGCCTGGCCATGCAGACGCTCACGAGCAGTGTGGGTGCAATGATTGAATAACATGTATGTGTAAATGTATTTTTCAATGCTCGTATCGTGCAACGCTCGCACATCAGCATGTTAGGCAAGGGCAATTTAACTGTAGGAAAGGAAGAAACAACGTCTGTGCCACCAGTAAGTACAGATAGCAGGATAAACCCCACTGCACAGTCCCCGCAGCCGAACAATTTTCTCAAGGCTTCTGGAAAGAAATGCTGTCGGCATGCTCAACGGGTGTCGCTCATTCAGCTGATGGCTGACAAAAACTTCAACCGGTTCTCCCCATTAAGCAACGAGTCTGAGCCAGAGGCCAAGCCTTCTCAGGTCTCACCACCCGTTACAGGGTCTGAGCCGCCGAAGCCTCCTACCATTAGCTCTGACAAATGAAAACCCTAGTCATTGGCGACTCCATTACCCGCAATATTAGACTTTTAAAAAATCATACACTGTTTACCAGGGGGCAGGGCTAATCTGAAGATGGTGCTGGCGAGTGTAGAGAGTATAGGGATATTGTTATAAAGGTCGGCACCAACGATGTTAGGATGAAACAGTCAGAGGTCACCAAGCGCAACATAGCTTCAGCGTATAAATCAACTAGAAAGATGTCTGCATTGAGTAATTGTCTCTGGCCCCTTCCCAGTTAGGGGGAGTGATGAGCTCTACAGCAGACTCACAACTCAATCACTGGTTGAAAACTGTTTTCTGCCCCTCCCAAAAGATAGAATTTGTAGATAATTGTCCCTCTTTCTAGGACTCACCCACAAACAGGTCCTAGATTCCTAGATGCCCTTCCAGACTCCCTCCACCTATCCAAGGACATCGGAGTAGAAAAATTGGTTAACCACCTACCTGAGGATCTTAAATTAACCTTGAGTAATACCAGTGGTGTAAAGTACTTAAGTAAAAATACTTTAAAGTACTACTTAAGTAGTTTTTTTTAGGTATTTGTACTTTACCTTACTATTGATATTTCTGCCAACTTTTACTTTTACTTCACCACATTTATCCCTGACACCCAAAATACCTCGTACAATTTTGACAGGAAAATGGTCCAATTCACACACTTATCAGGAGAACATCCCTGGTCATCCCTACTGCGTCTAATCTGGCGGACTCTCTAAACACAAATGCTTCGTTTTTAAATTATGTTGGAGTGCTGGACTGTACCCCTGGCTATCAGTCAATAAAAATTGTGCCGTCTGGTTTGCTTAATGTAAGAAATTTGAAATGATTTATACTTTTACTTTTTTACTTAAGTACATTTTAGCACGTCCATTTATTTTTGATACTTAAGAATATTTAAAACCAAATACTTTTAGACTTTTACTCAAGTAGTATTTTACTGGGTGACTTTCACTTTTACTTTTCTATTTTGACAATTGAGTACTTTTTGCACCACTGCATAATACCCTTGATGCAGTCGCACCCCTAAAAACAAAAAACATTTGTCACAAGAAATTTGCTCCCTGGTATACATAAAATACCAGAGCCCTGAAGAAAGCTTCCAGAAAATTGGAACGGAAATGGCGCTACACCAAACTGGAAAGACAGTACCGTGGAAAGAAAGCTTGAAAAGACAGTACCGTGCAATATCAAAGAGCCCTCACTGCTGCTCGATCGATCTATTTTTCCAACCTAGTTGAGGAGAATAAGAACAATCCAACATTTATTTTTGATACTGTCGCAAAGCTAACTAAAAAGCAGCATTCAACAAGAGAGGATAGCTTTCACTTCGGCAGTGATAAATTCATGACCTTCTTAGATGAAAAGATCATGATCATTAGAAAGCAAATTACAGACTCCACTTTGAATCTACATATTTCTTCAAAGCTCAGTTGCACCGAGTCTGCACAGAACTGCCAGGACCTAGGATCAATGGAGACACTCAAGTTTTTTTATCCTGTATCTCTTGACACATTCATGAAAATAGTAATGGCCTCTAAACCGTCAAGCTGCATACTGGACCCTATTCCAAATAAACTACTGAAAGAGCTACTTCCTGTGCTCAGCCCTCCTATGTTGAACATAATAAATGGCTCCCTATCAACCGGATGTGTACCAAACTCACTAAAAGTGGCAGTAATAAAGCCTTTCTTGAAAAAGCCAAACATCGGCCTATATCGAATCTCCCATTCCTCTCAAACATTTTTGAAAAAGCTGTTGCTCAGCAACTCACTGCCTTCCTGAGGACAAATAATGTATATGAAATGCTTGTCTGATTTTAGAGGTCAGCATGTTAGGTCAGCATGTAATGCACTCGTGAAGATGGTAAATTACCTTCTAATGGCGTCAGACCAAGGCTCTGCATCTGTCCTCGTACTCCTAGACCTTAGTGCTGCTTTTGACACCGTCGATCACCATCATTTGGAGAGATCAGAAACCCTAATCGGTCTACACAGACAAGTTCTTTCACTGCTATGCGGATGACCCACCGCTGTACATTTCGATGAAACATGGCGAAGCCCCAAAATTGCCTACCCTGGAAGCATGTGTTTCAGACATAAGAAAGTGGATGGCGGCAACTTTTTAAGATGCTAGAGATGATAGTTCTAGGTCCCAAGAAACAAAGAGATCTGCTGTTGGATCTGACAATTAATCTTGATGGTTGTACAGTTGTCTCAAATAAAACTGTGAAGGACATTGGCGTTACTCTGGACCCTGATCTCTGTTTTGACGAGAATCTGAAACCTTTTGTGCAAAAATGATGCAGAAAAGCGAATCCATGCTTTTGTCAATTCTAGATTACACTACTGCAATGTTCTACTCTCAGGCTACCCAGATAAAGCACTAAATAAACTTCAGAGAATCCCCTCTCTCCACTGGGATTCTCTGCCTCTGACCCTATTACAGGGGCAGAGTCATTGGCTTACTAGTGCTCTTCCATGCCGTCCCTAGGAGGGGTGCGTCACTCGAGTGGTTTGAGTCACAGACGTGATCTTCCTGTCTGGTTTTGCACCCCCTCAGGCTCGTGGGATGGAGGAGATCTTCGTGGGCTATACTCAGCCTTGTCTCAGGGTAGCGAGTTGGTGGTTGAAGATATCCCTCTAGTGGTGTGGGGGCTGTGCTTTGGCAAAGTGGGTGGGGTTATATCCTGCCTGGTTGGCCCTGTCCTGGGGTATCGTCGGACAGGGCCACAGTGTCCCCCGAACCACCCCTGTCTCAGCCTCCAGTATCTATGCTGCAACAGGTCAGTGTATGTGCCGGAGGGCTAGGGGCAGTCTGTTATATCTGGTGTAATTCTTGTGTCTTATCTGGTGTCCTGTGTGAATTTAAGTATGCTCCCTCTAATTCTCTTTCCCTCTCTCCCTCCCCCTCCCGGAGTACCTGAGCCCTAGGATCATGCCTCAGGACTACCTGGCCTGAGGACTCCTGGCTGTCCCCAGTCCACCTGGTTGTACTGCTGCTCCAGTTTCAACTGTTCTGCTAGGGAACCCTGACCTGTTTACCGGATGTGCTACCTTGTCCCGAAACTGCTGTTTTTCGGCACTCTCTCTCTCTCTACCGCACCTGCTGTCTCGACCTGTGAATGCTCGGCTATGAAAAGCCAACTGACATTTACCCCTGAGGTTGCACCCACCTGTTGCACCCTCTACAAACACTGTGATTATTATTTGACCCTGCTAGTCATCTATGAACGTTTGAACATCTTGAAGAACAATCTGGCCATGTACTCTTACAATCTCCACCCGGGACACAGCCAGAAGAGGGCTGGCCACCACTCAGAGCCTGGTTCCTCTCTAGGTTTCTTCCGAGGTTCCTGCCTTTCTAAGGAGTTTTTCCTAGCCACCATGTTTCTGCATCTGCATTGCTTGCTGTTTGGGGTTTTAAACTGGGTTTTCGGTATGGCACTTTGCAACATCTGCTGATGTAAAAAGGGCTTTATAAATACATTTGATTGATTGATAACTACTATCAATAAATGTGATAATAGATTATGATTTATTATTTTCAATTGACTTTTTATGTCTCCTAATTTACTGTAAACATGGTGTTTATTCACTGGGAGGTTGCTCCATCTGACTTATATGCTCAGGTGAAAACAAAATATTGTACTTCCAGCTCCTTGTTAGTGAACTTTACACTCCTTGGACATTGCCAGTGGGCAGTGATGAGCACACCCTCTAAAACCTAACTGAGAGTCTGCAAGTGATACATCTCTGATACAACAGAATTCAATATTGTGTTTACATTCAGGACACCAATCCTCTGCAGAGATTGACTGATGGGAGTTCATCATTGACAAGGTGCAGGGCATTCGGAAAGTATTACATGAAACCCAAAGGGGTTCTCCTATGAGGACAGCCGAAGAACCCTTTTGGAACCCTTTTTTCTTAGAGTGTGGCCTCTTCACAGAGGACAATGGTGCTCCTCTTTTCTAGCTTCCTCTCCTAGCAGCCTGTCTGAGTCATCATGGGGGTGTTTGGCTTAATCCTAATCCTGGGTCCCACAGGAAGATGTCCTTGCATGACCTGGAGAACTAGAGAGAGATTGAGAAGTGCTCCTGGAGGAGGGTACAATGGAGAATGAGGTGGAGAATGAGGGGGAAGACGAGGCGATGGCAAAGGATGAGGTCACTGCAGAGAGCCACACCCTCCCCTATCTCCTCGGCCAGTCCCTGCCTCTGTCATCGTTCTCACCATGAGAAGTTGGCTGTCCTCCACAGTGTCTGGAGGGAGGGCCTGGGTGAGGGGGACGCCAAGCTGCTGCATGTCACCTATGACAGGCTGCTGCAACAAGACAATGGCTTCAGCTGGCTCAGTGACACTCACTGCGTTCCCCCCGCCCATAACAAACCAAATCAAATCAAATGTTATTTGTCACATGAGCCGAAAACAACAGGTGTAGACCTTACAATGAAATGCTTACCCACAAGCCCTTAACCAACAATGCAGTTTTAAGAAAAATACCTCATAAAATAAGAAATAAAGTAACACATAATTAAAGAGCAGCAGTGGGGGGCGATGCAAGTAGTCTGGGTAGCCATTTTATTAGATGTTCAGTAGTCTTATGGCCGTGCGGTAGCAGAGACAACAGAGTCCTCAACAACCTTTTGGGCCCTCCTCTGACACTGCCTGGCATATCCTTTATTACAGAGCTGTTATTAACATACTGTCACTGGGGTAGGAAACTGATACACTAATGGGGTCACAACTGTTATTAGGGGTTCAAGCAGCAAAAAAATTCCAATTCCCATGAGAAGGTAAGGCCAAGGAGGTTCCAACCTTGCACGATGGTAAAGGGCCAAAGGCCACACCCTCTCATGGAATGGCATGCCAATTGGCCACATGGTGGCGCTATAACAAGCGATACAAAATGCAAACCTAAAATAATTATCATTTAAAACAGTTCCTGACATAACCACACACATTTCCTGCACCAGGGGCGGGCTCTGTTTTCCTCTCCTTTAGCACTTAAAAGTACCGGGTGGGGTATGAAAATACCTTGACCTGGAAAGGTGGTTTGTTGTGCAAATATGTACATGATGAGTTATGTGTACATGAGAGCTAATGGCGATGTATTCCGTTTGTGTCAAGCCTTTTACTGGGTTCGTATGGTACATGTTTTCTCAGGTTGTTTTTTTTAAGACAGAGTGGAACTGTATATTTATAATTTATTTGGTTTATTACATATTTTTGATATGTTCACTCTCACACACAAACAAACACTGTAAATTATGAAGGAGTCTCCATGCAGTTCTATTGTTTTATTACATGCTCTTAAATATGAATGCTAAAAGTAACCATTTGAAGTGAAAGGATACAATAAACAGACATTTTGTGTGTTCTTATTATACATTATTTTGAGTTGTAGTTTATTACCTCCCTCCTGGTTAGGTTGTGGTTTATTTGTTATTATTTTTTCAGAAGTAAAGCAAATAAGACAATATAAAGCTAAGACTACAGATTGAGGTCAAAGCCAGTTAATGCTAGATTATATAGCTGGCTCAAATTGTATAATGATGTCTGCTCTGTTGCTGTTGCTTTGTATAGTACCTCAACATATCTGATTCACAAAAACAAATATAAAAATGTGGCTTCAAGTCAAATATATTTAGTATGTTCTTTTAGCATCACTATATTATTCTAATAATGATCAATCGTTCCTGACGTTTGACTCCACAAGCCATGTCAAACATAATTTCATTTATATATATATATATATATATATATATATTGTGTAGATACAGCTCTCCAATAAATCATTGAACAAATTATTTGCAAGCTCAAATATGGTTAGACACACCATTAGGGGTCAGGATAGTCAAGTTCCCTCTAGCATTCTGGTCTGCCTCGATGGCTTCGAAAAGAGCCTTGAAGTTTCCTGCACCAAAGCCCTTGGAAGAGTACAAAGACAAGTTTTTACAATGTTTTCATTCTAAATGTAGACCTGCACATCCACCTTGATCATCATTACATACTGCAAATAGATTTTTCAATAAACTAAGAAAGCTCATATTCCTAAAGTCATAATGGTTTTATATAGTTTCATTGGTAATGCGCTCTGATATCTCATGCTACTCTCACCTGATGGTTGTGTCTCTGAATGACCTCCAGGAACACCGTGGGACGGTCCTGAACAGGCTTGGTGAAGATCTGGAGTAGGTAGCCACTGTCATCAAAATCCACTAAGATCTTCAGCTCCTGTCAGAGCAAGAGAACATAAAGGTGCTTATCAGGCTGAATAGCTAAGAACCGAGCATGGAACTTCAAATTAACTGATTGTAATTACCATCATTATGCATCAGGTAACTATCAGGTATTTGGATGAATTAAATATAATAAATAATTGGAAAATGTATTCAAACAGCAGGGAAAGTTGTGTCTCTGACCTCCAGAATGTCCAGGTCCTCAGTGATCCTGACTTGGGAGTGTTGGAGATTCTTTCTCAGCAGCTGGTAGTAGGTGTCTGGCACACACATGAACTCCATGCCACGCTCCTTCAGGTTACGGATCTACAACAAGCAGAATACACTAACCACACCAAGCTTTCATCTTCCATTGATGTGTATGTAATAGTGACCAGGTTGAGCTTAGCTTTTATTTGTGAAAAGACTTACTGCAGTGATGATGTCTGATGTGTTCATTGCGATGTGTTGGACACCTGGGCCACCGTAGTATTCCACATACTCCTGTTAAATCCAGTGAGTTTAGCAAGGTACAAGCTCTACACTTGACTTTTTTGTAATGCTAAGTTTATTAAAGGTATATTACTAAATATATGTGTATGGAGGACATTGGTATGTCTTTGTTACATAAGTAAATACCTCTTGACATACTTAATATATTATATATTGAATAACAAGGCATATGACTTGCCTGGATCTGGGATTTGCGTTTTCCCATGGCTGGCTCATTAATGGGCATCTTCACTGTCTCTTCATAATTGGCCACAACGATGGAGCGCAGTGCACTGAAATCTGTCTGCAGCTGCTTGTCATCCACCGACCAGAACCGGTGGAAGAGCAGGTTCTTCTGGTACCTATGGAAACAGAACCTACTTCTCAGGAATCCTTGTGTGTTGAATGGATAGGTGAGAGACTACACTATATCTATCCCACAGCCCTAATCCTTGGGCCCTCCCTTTGAGATCAAAACCATCCCTGTTTTTCATCTCAGAGCTGCATGGTGGACCTCTAATTGACTCCAGATGTGGGGAGCCCCAGGGACCCAGCTCAAAAACTGCTAAGTCATAGTAGTCCCTGACCTATGCCAAACAGCCTGGGTTATGTAATACTGACACGTCCCCAACCACCCATCTATCCACCAACCTAACCACTGTTGTATGAAGAAACGTGAAGAGCTTGGCTTCACTTGCATTGGACAGAAAACATTCTAGAGAATGTCAAATAAACCCTAAAATGTTGTCTATAGGCTGCTGTTTTTTTATATTGCAATTAGTGTGTGGTAGAGTTTTTTTTATCGAAGAGGAAACTGATATCCATGGATGTTTTTGTCTGGAACAAAATGTACAGGCCAGGATGTGTAATAGTAAGTAGCCTAGCAGGTAGCCTAGCTGTTAAGAGCGTTGGGCCAGTAACCAAAAGGTCACTGGTACAAATCCCAGACAGGTGAAAAATCTGTTGATGTGTCCTGGAGCAAGGCACTTAACCCTAATTGCTCCTGTAAGTCACTCTGGATAACACCATCTGCTAAATGACTAAATGTAAATGTTGTAAATCCCCTCATCTAGGCCTAGGCAATGCCTTACCATTCCACCACAGGCACCATCTCATCATCTGGCTGGTTCCCCACAACATGGTCAATGAAGTTCAGTAATCCACTGGGTCTGTAATGTTAGATAAGGCTTCACAGAGACGCCAACTGCTTAACTGAAACAGTCATTCAAACTCTGTCTTGTTTACAATGATCTATAAAAGTTACTCCTCATCTCTAACACCAGGTAAAAGTGCTCATACTCACAGCTTGGCCAACAAGGGGTCCCAGTGGAGAGGAGGATGGAACCCTGGGAGGAAAAGCCCATTGTAGGCCGTCCTCTCCACAAATGTGTGTGTGGTGTCCCCATACTATAGTGATATAAGAGAAAATCTAAAATCTAGAGCATACTGTACATCTACTTTCCTGTGCTCAGTTTCAGCAGATGACTGACTTACCGTCTGGAGAACAGCTAGCTTTACCCTGCCATAATTGTCCTCCAGTACATATGGCTCTTTCACTATGACGGCACCACGCTCTCTGGCTTTCTAAAGAGTATAGTAGACAGATAAACATATGCACATGTGATAAAGATCCAGGAAGATTCAAATAATTCTCCCATGTGTCTTTTCAATAAATCCAAGAAAAAGATTGCAATCCAAAATAATATTTTCAACCCATCTCAATAGGAAAGAAGCAGTTTCCTCATTCCAGTAAAAGCTGATATTTTGGTTTAAATAGCAACCATGCTTTGGTACCTGCACAAGGTAATCACAGTTCTCCACAGTGAATGCAATGTCCCTGGCTCCATCCCCATGCTTCACCAAATGCTCCCCCATTTCTGAATAAGGGAGATGGACAAAAGTACAGTATATTAAAATCAAAGTGAGTGAAGTAGCACACTAGTCAGTGACAACCAATCTCATCATATTTAACTATATGAACGGTGACGTTTTTGTCATATTGTACCTTTGTTTCCAGGATTGAGGGCGGACGCGAACACATAAATAATCTGTGAAAGACAAAAAGCCCAAAAGTTACATGATGGACAACCACGGAACTTCCATCACTTGTATCAAGTTATGATCTATTATTAACATGTGCCATAATTAATTCAGAATGCTGCAATGCTCTGCTCACCTTGCCTTGTTTGACCACATGGGACACCACATCACGGCAGCCTGTCTCTAAACCCTGGTAGGCCAACGGTTCAAATCCAAGTTTGTTACAATAGTACGATGCTGCCTGTAGAAACAGAATAAAAAACACTATTGGCACTCACAACCAAACACTTGTACATTTACTGTTTAGGCACAACACCTTAATACAATTTCTATACAGTGTGTTGTGTACTGTAAAGGACTGGTGTGCTGGGAGCGCCACCCCCTGGTGATGGAGTGGAAAAGCGTCTGGATCAAATTAGAGGATTTTGGGGTCTACTCTGAGGTTTTATGCCTATTGCCCCTCCACCTCTTAAAAGAGCCAATAGCCATCCCCTCAGTGAATACTCCTCTAACTTTGAGAAAGGAAAAATGCTAAACTTTTGAAAATCAGCACATGAGCCTCATACCTGTTTGGCATTTCCAACCCAGAATGTGATGTGGTCGAAACAGACGAACTTGCCAATGTCGTGCTTCGAACAAAAACAGAACAATTTAATACTGGTATGTGGGGGGGGGGATACATCTAGCATACATCAGTCCATATGACAGCAATTATAAAATATTAAATGTAAGAGAACGATTATGCATATTTAAACATATTGGTAGGCTAACTTACACTTTTTAAATCATACTCTGAACTAGTTAAAAGACATATCCATAAAAAAGAATTGTGTGTTCATTAAAATATCTATTCACAAAAGTATTAATTGAAGGACTTACCTGTTCACCTCTGTCTGTGTAGGTAGTCTAAATAGATACAAAACATTACACATCAGCATAACGTTAAAGATCCTTATTCCAATGGCTAATACATCTTGGAATGTGAAATTGTAATTAGAAATTGAATAACATGTCATAACAACTGACAAATGTATCTAAATAATAAAAATGTGACACTTTCCGAATATATATTTTCTCTTACCATCTTGTACCCTTAGGCTTTCAACTGCTTGAAAATAAACTCAGTACAATAAAGGCAAGCATTTAAACGTTCAGAATGAAGTTGGAAGTTTCACGCCCCGCTGCTGTTTGAGGAGGAGAGGGCACGGAAGTATACGGAGATAGAGAGAGAGAGAGAGAGAGAGAGTTTACACAAAAATTTCGCATCACAATATATATGTAAAAAAAAAGATATATATACGAGTAATGGTACGCGTGACTCTAGAGCTTGGAAAACATTTCATACTAGAAGTTTATATTAGGCGCATCACATCACGTATAACAAAAAGTTATATGCGAAAAAAATGCACTTACCTTCTCTTCTCAAATACCGGAAAAGTTATATTAAAAATAAAAATATTTTTGATTTTTCAACTGAAACTATGCAAAGACAGACATAATGCACTCACAATCTTTTCTAGTCAGGCCATGTGTTTGTATTTAGTCTCGAGAGGAGGTTCGCTCGTGCAGGTTTCCTATTGGCTGTTTATTTGGACATATGTATGGAGCAGTCAGCCACAATTTTGACATTGCAGAAACAAACTATTGGTAGGCTTCAATAGTCTCCCCTTCCCCTCTTCATTATTAGTAATCTGTTAATGTGTGACAATGTTTTATACCTTCTGTATCATTCTTTACAAATCCTTTATAATCAACGTTTGTATGAACATGGTTATTCCAGAGATTTTTAATTGATCTATTATTGTGTGTGAATGACAAGGTTGCCTGATGTACTTTTGCCCAATGTGCCAATATTGACAGCCCTCACAACTGATTTACATAGTAGTGAATATGATACACTATTACACTAGAGAAATTTTCCTCAAATGAACTAGTAGTTTGTGTCTTAAGAAAGTGATGTCAATAAATTTGTTAAATTCCTGCGTAAGTGAGGAAAGCATGTATCCCTAGTGTGGAAATGGAACAGAAAGGCTGCCCGAAAAGCTAATTATTCCTAAAGAAGAAGATATTTGACAGATTGTACTGCAGAAAGAGACACCTCTCGAGCTATTCAGTGCTTCTTAGATTTTGAGCGGCTTAAGTTTGATAGCCTCAACAGCATCAACACAACAATAGGTTGTACCTTGTCATAGTGATCATTAGATACAGTGGGGCAAAAAAGTATTTAGTCAGCCACCAATTGTGCAAGTTCTCTCACTTAAAAAGATGAGAGAGGCCTGTAATTTTCATCATAGGTACACTTCAACTATGACAGACAAAATGAGGAAAAAAAATCCAGAAAAGTACATTGTAGGATTTTTAATGAATTTATTTGCAAATTATGGTGGAAAATAAGTATTTGGTCACGTACAAACAAGCAAGATGTCTGGCTCTCACAGACCTGTAACTTCTTCTTTAAGAGGCTCCTCTGTCCTCCACTCGTTACCTGTATTAATGGCACCTGTTTGAACTTGTTATCAGTATAAAAGACACCTGTCCACAACCTCAAACAGTCACACTCCAAACTCCACTATGGCCAAGACCAAAGAGCTGTCAAAGGACACCAGAAACATAATTGTAGACCTGCACCAGGTTGGGAAGACTGAATCTGCAATAGATAAGCAGCTTGGTTTGAAGAAATCAACTGTGGGAGCAATTATTAGGAAATGGAAGACATACAAGACCACTGATAATCTTCCTCGATCTGGGGCTCCACGCAAGATCTCACCCCGTGGGGTCAAAATGATCACAAGAACGGTGAGCAAAAATCCCAGAACCACACGGGGACCTAGTGAATGACCTGCAGAGAGCTGGGACCAAAGTAACAAAGCCTACCATCAGTAACACACTACGCCGCCAGGGACTCAAATCCTGCAGTGCCAGACGTGTCCCCCTGCTTAAGCCAGTACATGTTCAGGCCGTCTGAAGTTTGCTAGAGAGCATTTGGATGATCCAGATGAGGATTGGGAGAATGTCATATGGTCAGATGAAACCAAAATAGAACTTTTTGGTAAAAACTCAACTCGTCGTGTTTGGAGGACAAAGAATGCTGAGTTGCATCCAAAGAACACCATACCTACTGTGAAGCATGGGGGTGGAAACATCATGCTTTGGGGCTGTTTTTCTGCAAAGGGACCAGGACGACTGATCCGTGTAAAGGAAAGAATGAATGGGGCCATGTATCGTGAGATTTTGAGTGAAAACCTCCTTCCATCAGCAAGGGCATTGAAGATGAAACGTGGCTGGGTCTTTCAGCATGACAATGATCCCAAACACACCGCCCGGGCAACAAAGGAGTGGCTTCAGAAGAAGCATTTCAAGGTCCTGGAGTGGCCTAGCCAGTCTCCAGATCTCAACCCCATAGAAAATCTTTGGAGGGAGTTGAAAGTCCGTGTTGCCCAGCAACAGCCCCAAAACATCACTGCTCTAGAGGAGATCTGCATGGAGGAATGGGCCAAAATACCAGCAACAGTGTGTGAAAACCTTGTGAAGACTTACAGAAAACGTTTGACCTCTGTCATTGCCAACAAAGGGTATATAACAAAGTATTGAGATAAACTTTTGTTATTGACCAAATACTTATTTTCCACCATAATTTGCAAATAAATTAATTAAAAATCCTACAATGTGATTTTCTGGATTTCTTTTTCTCATTTCGTCTGTCATAGTTGAAGTGTACCTATGATGAAAATTACAGGCCTCTCTCATCTTTTTAAGTTGGAGAACTTGCACAATTGGTGGCTGACTAAATACTTTTTTGCCCCACTGTATGTCTGTGTGTGTGTCCTTATGTTCCAATGGGAGTGAATAAGATTAAGTAAATCAACGAAAGCAATGCATTTCATAACCGTGTAATTTCCCTCAAACACAGGGTCTTTACACCGACTGACCCCCTGTATTCATAGGACTAAGTGACATTTTGCCATGCAAGACTATCACATGAACGCTCTCTGGTGTAACAATATATACCCAGATATTCTGTAAAACACAGATACTGTTTGTAGAACAGATATTGTTCTATCAATTCCCTTTTAGCACCACAGACTAATGAAAGTGCAATGTCACAGTAATGAGCATTTGACACCCTCCTTCAGCAACTGTCCCAGATGGGGTTTGTTTATCTTACTGTTACCAGGAGGCCTTTTGCTGTCAAGAGATGCAATTAGAGACAATAAATGAAGACGGTGCTGCTTACACAACAGTGTGATGTTGGAGTGGTAGATAGTTGATCTTTACATTCTGTATATTGAAAGAAAGTATGATAATTCATGGTCTAGACACGAGGCCTACGGATTTCTGATAATTCAATGTTGTAACTTAACTGATCCAGAAAAGGCACAGCCATTACATTATTGTCTATTTCACATATGATATATAACAACATAATCCAAATACATAATCCAAATATGTTCAATTCAGGCAGCTTAGTAAAAACAAATACCTACATCAGTTTGATAGCCTGGGATAATTGGCTTGGGCCATTTACAAAAACCCAAGTCAGAATGAGACAATTTGGCATGAAATAGTTACATGAGACAGAGAATAGTTAATAATATAGAATGTGTTACAAATGCTGTTATTACCACTGAGCCTAATGTATCCAAACTATTAGAAAATACAAAAGTGATTGTTCACTTTAAACGCAAAGGCCCGTGAAAAACGGTTTGTAAGAACTAGTCATATAACTGAATATGAGGCAGATTGCAGCGTATTCCCATGACAAATAGCACCCTTAGGGGAAAGAAGCAACACCTCAGGCAATTAAGACCCTCCTTGTCACAGGGCTTACAGAACAGTGTATAGTCACAGAGTTTACAGATCACTATTCAGTGCGGAAGAACAATAGAGCAGCACGGACCAAGCAGAAAGTTGAGGGATAGCAATGAGTGAGTTATCTTTATTTAAACTACCACAGCAACTGGATGCAGGGACACCAGGAGAACAGGATGGAGAAAAGTCTCTTGACAAAGCAGTGGACGTTTCTCAACCCATCTCTCTCCTGATTAATTCTGTCAGTCTCAGTGACGAAAGCGCGGAGGACCGCATCCCTGCAGAGAGGACAACTCAAGCAAAGATGCAGTCTGTTTTCCAGCAGGTGCGCAAGCAAGTCAAATCCCAGGTGGGCATGAACGTCCCAAGGAATGGCATTCTGGAACTAGTTCAGATGGTCAAAAGCAGAGAGCTGGAGATGGCAAAGGTGAATGGCCCAAATAACACAGAGAAAGCAAGTGCAGAGATTTTGGAAGACAAGCGTACAGGTGAGATGGATTTAAAAAGGGAGGAGCTTATAGCGGTTTTTCAACATGAGCTGGAGGCCAGTAATGAGGCACTGAGGGATGAGTTTAAAGAGCAGATCACTCAACTGCAGATAGAAATGCAAGCCTACACAGACCAGGCTCTGAAGAGTCTTGAGTCCAAGGTGCAGAACAGGCAAACATACTCCCACAATATACTCCAGCGGATGTATCAAGCAGAGCAGTCAGAGACCAGAAGTCTTGAGAAGAAGAAGAAGTCTCCAGCAGCACCCTTACTGGGCTCTGGTAAGACCAGAGTTCTGAGCCGAACCATGACAACTCTCACCCCGAAGACATGTCCCCCTATCGTCCTCGGGCCTCGCTCTAAATCAGAGACCTTGAGCTCCTCGAGGGATAACAGTTCTCTGCCTCACTTCAAGGATCCAGACTTCCATGTTCTCTCTTTTCGGAGCCCCAAGTACCATCAGTCCTGTGGACCTCTGCCACCTAGCTGCCCCCCACGTCTCAATTGCAAAAAGCCTCTCCGCACCAAAGCTCAGACAGGAAACTCAAACAGTTAATTGCATTGAATTGGATAAAAATGTAATTGCTGACACCGAGATAATAGATTGACCCAAAAGGAATTTGGGGAGTTGTCATAGGCTACATGTTACCTTCTCATAAGATGCCTTATCTGAAGTCAGTGCAGCCAGCCACACAGACATGTTGAGTTGGAGGCTCAAAATCAGGTGGGATGCTGTTGTTTACATTATATTTTCACTATAAGTGAAATAGTACATTCACTTTTGTTGCGTATTAACTATATGGCTTATGTTAGATCTGTTAATATTTTCAGTCTATTTTATTTCAATTTATTAACTTGTTTTAAGAGGTACCTCCTGTAAGGGCTGCAACAACTTAATCCCCCTTGGTTTGGCCAATAAAATAAGATAATAGAAACGGGGTGAATTTCTAATTACTTTGTTTCAAAAACCCACATGTTTAAATTATAGAAATAGTTCACATGGTATATGATTGTATGGAAAGATAACACAAATAAAACAATTTTGCTCTAGGATCATAGCTGAGATTGACAATATGCTTCACAAATCACACTGAAAACTTCTCACTAGTCTAGAGCCTCCAAAGAACCATGCTCAAGATTGCAGTAAACCATTGTATTATTGTCATTTGTGTGTGCTACAAAGGATACAGTGAAATGTAACTTTAAAAAGTGATTCAGAATGTTAAATAATGGGCGGCAGGTAGCCTAGCGGTTAAGAACATTGGGCCAGTAACCGAAAGGTGGTTTGAATCCCAAGCCGATTAGGTGAAAAATTTGTTGATGTGCCCTTGAGCAAGGCACTTAACCCTAATTGCTCCTGTAGGGTGGTGCGGCAAACTACCTGGGCTCAATGTCACAGGAAGGCCAAAAAGATCATCAAGGACAACAACCATCCGAGTCACTGCCTGTTCACCTCGCTATCATCCATAAGGCGATCTGGATGATAGCATCAAAGCTGGGACCCAATGTCACAGGAAGGCCAAAAAGATCATCAAGGACAACAACCATCCGAGTCACTGCCTGTTCACCTCGCTATCATCCATAAGGCGATCTGGATGATAGCATCAAAGCTGGGACCGAGAGACTGAAAATCAGCTTCTATCTCAAGGCCATCAGACTGTTAAATAGCCATCATTAGCACATTAGAGGCTGCTGCCTATATACATAGACTTGAAATAACTGGCCACTTTAATAAATGGAACACCAGTCACTTTAATAATGTTTACATATCTTGCATTACTCATCTCATATGTTTATACTGTACTCATATGTTTATACTGTATTCTATCCTATTCTACTGTATCTTAGTCTATGCCACTCTGACATTGCTCGTCCATATATTGATATATTCTTAATTCCATTCCTTTACTTAGATTTCTGTGTATTGGGTAATGTTGTGAAATTGTTAGATATTACTTGTTAGATATTACTGCACTGTCGGAGCTAGAAACACAAGCATTTCGCTACACCCGCAATAACATCTGCTAAACACGTGTACGTGACCAATAAAATGTGATTTGATTTGGATAAGAGTGTCTGCTAAATGACTAAAATGTAAATGACACAATGAAATTTTTGTATAATTGAGTGAGACTAGAGAACTGGATGTGATTTCAAACTCTACTCCTCAGCGATCTGGGTTGCCCTCAAAATGAGTCAAATAAGACTGTGTGGAAAAGAATAACACTTCAATATCATTAGAACAATACACTTCACAAGGTGAACAGTAAACAGGGATACCCGTTGCTCACTCATTGCTTTGCATCCTTGTGTTCAAGTGCAGTTTCACGTCACATTTAGAACTTAGAGTAACAACTGAACATACTTGTCTGATCGACATACTTTGTCTGATACTTGTCTGATTTTTAGGCTGCAACAGATGTCAGAGGGAAAAGAAGGTGTGCAAATGAGGGGATGGCACTGGATGACCGGGTCGTAGGGCCGTAGTGAACATATTGTACTACAATAAGAAACATTTAATAAAGACGAACACAAGTCAATGAAGGTTCATATGACAGCATGAAATGACTGATGCAATCTATAAGTGAATAACAGGTGTTGTGAATTGCAGGGGTTTTGTAAATTATGTTGTGTATGTTCATTGTTTAAATATATTTATACAAATATCTGATCACGAGGGATGACAATGGCTACTTGAAACAAATACCAATCAACAACTGTAGCACAAGGGGGCGTCACACCTCAGAGGTATTGATAAATTGTGTCAGGTTGTTTTGGGGTAGAAGGTTCATCAGTGGTAAAGGACTGATGGTGGACGATTTTCCAAAAGAAACCCGGACAACACCAAACAAACGTAACATATAATAAAAAATAAGATTCATTGGGCTTACATAAATAAATTAATAAGAGCAGCATTGAAGAAGAAAAAAAGCAGGTGAAGATAATAACCTTGCTTCCAAAAAAACAAGATCAATATTCTGGCAGAAACTCCTGGATGCCTGGTTGTTCTTTAAAAGTGCTTTCCTCACCATCTTAAATAAGCATGCCCCATTCAAAAAATGTAGAACTAAGAACAGATATAGCCCTTGGTTCACTCCAGACTTGACTGCCCTTGACCAGCACAAAAACATAATGTGGCGTACTGCATTAGCATCGAATAGCCCCCGCGATATGCAACTTTTCAGGGAAGTCAGGAACCAATATACATAGTCAGTTAGGAAAGCTAACTGACCACAGGATGCTAACAGAAGTTTGCATCCTGTGGCACTAATTCCAAAAAGTTTTGGGACACTGTAAAGTCTATGGAGAATATGAGCACCTCCTCCCAGCTGTCCACTGCACTGAGGCTAGGAAACACTGACACCACCAATAAATCTACGATAAACGAGAATTTTAATAAACATTTTTCTATGGCCATGCTTTCCACTTGGCTACCTGTACCCCGGCCAACAGCTCTGCACCCCCCGCAGCAAATCCCGACAGCTGATGTTCTGAAAGAGCTGCAAAATCTGGATCCCTACAAATCAGCTGGGCTAGACAATCTGGACCCTAAAAGTATCTGCCGAAATTGTTGCAACCCCTATTACTAGCCTGTTCAACCTCTCTTTCGTATCGTCTGAGATCCCTAAAGTTTGGAAAGCTGTCGCGGTTATCCCCCTCTTCAAAGGGGGAGACTCTCCAGACCCAAACTGTTATAGACCTATATCCATCCTGCCCTGCCTTTCTAAAGCCTTTGAAAGCCAAGTTAACAAACAGATCACCGACCATTTCGAATCCCACCATACCTTCTCCACTATGCAATCTGGTTTCCGAGCTGGTCATGGGTGCACCTCAGCCACGCTTGAGGTCCTAAACGATATCATAACCGCCATCGATAAAAATCCATAAAAGACAGTACTGTGCAGCCGTCTTCATCGACCTGGCCAAGGCTTTCGACTCTGTCAATCACCGTATTCTTATCGGCTGACTCAATAGCCTTGGTTTCTCAAATGACTGCCTCGCCTGGTTCACCAACTACATCTCAGATAGAGTTCAGTGTGTCAAATCGGAGGGCCTGTTGTCCAGACCTCTGGCAGTCTCTATGGGGGTGCCACAGGGTTCAATTCTCGGGCCGGCTCTTTTCTCTGTATATATCTCTGTATATATCAATATACAATATCGCTCATGCTGCTGGTGATTTTCTGATCCACCTCTACTATGACGAAACCATTCTGTATACATCTCGCCCTTCTTTGGACACTGCTAACAAACCTCCAAACGAGATTCAATGCCATGCAACACTCCTTCCTTGGCCTCCAACTGCTCTTAAATGCTAGTAAAACTAAATTCATGCTCTTCAACCGATTGCTGCCCGCACCCGCCCGCCTAGCATCACTACTCTGGACGGTTCTGACTTAGAATATGTGAACAACTACAAATACCTAGGTGTCTGGTTAGACTGTAAACTCTCCTTCTAGACTCACATTAAGCATCTCCAATCCAAAATTAAATCTAGAATCGGCTACCTATTTCGCATTAAAGCCTCCTTCACTCATGCTGCCAAACATACCCTCGTAAAACTGACTATCCTACCGATCCTTGACTTCAGCGATGTCATTTACAAAATAGCCTCCAGCACTCTACTCAGCAAATTGGATGTAGTCTATCACAGTGCCATCCGTTTTGTCACCAAAGCCCCATATACTACCCACCACTGTGACCTGTATGCTCTCGTTGACTGGCCCTCACTACATATTCATCGCCAAACCCACTGGCTCCAGGTCATCTATAAGTCTTTGCTAGGTAAAGCCCTGCCTTATCTCAGCTCACTGGTCACCATAGCAACACCCACCTGTAGCACGAGATCCAGCAGGTATATTTTACTGGTCGTCCCCAAAGCCAACTCCTCCTTTGGGCGCCTTTCCTTCCAGTTCTCTGCTGCCAATGACTGGAACAAATTGCAAAATCACTGAAGCTGGAGACATATCTCCCTCACTAACTTTAAGCATCAGCTGTCAGAGCAGCTTACCGATCACTGCACCTGTACACAGCCCATCTGTAAATCGCCCACCCAACTACCTCATCCCCATATTGTTATTTATTTTTGCTCTTTTGCACCCCAATATCTCTTCTTGCACATCATCTTCTGCACATCTATTCACTCCAGTGTTAATGCTAAATTGTAATTATTTCGCCACTATTGCCTATTTATTGCCTTACCTCCCTAATCTTACTACATTTGTACACACTGTACATAGATTTTTATATTGTGTTACTGACTGTACGTTTGTTTAGCCCATGTGTAACTCTGTGTTGCTGTTTTTGTCGCACTGCTTTGCTTTATCTTGGCCAGGTCGCAGTTGTAAATGAGAACTTGTTCTCATCTTGCATACCTGGTTAAATAAAGGCGAAAAAAAAGAAGAAAAAGATACAGAAAGGGAACTGCGGTCATACAGATGTAGGATCTTCATTTTATCACCCTGTGCAGCAGCACGTTCCTGCAGGAGATTTAAAAAGGCTTTTCCCTCGATGTATCAACCCCTACAAAATTGTCCGTTAATTATTATACACATAATAATTCACACTTCCTGTTGCTGCAGGATTATTTTCTGTAGTCTAATTTCATAAGCAGTCGCCTAACCTTTTTGTCATAATAAAAGGGGATTTCAAACAAATGTTGTTTATGATTATGAATACAGCTACTTACTTTTGAATCACAGTGAGAACTATGTGTTAATCAAGTTAAACACCATTCAAAATTACTTTATATTGCACATTTGCGCCCTACATCTCATCAGGCAGGCACCATTGTTGGCTTTACAGCCTCCTGTCATGTCACAAGGGAAGCTCTCCAGCAATTGCCTTCTGCACCCCCATTTCATACATAAATATAAATAATCACCCATTTTACTGACCTTGATGGGAGACAGAGGGAATTGAACTGGATATGGCCTCAAAATCATCATTATCAGTGTAAATGCTCCAATAAATATAGTATAATACAATACTCCATGGCTATAGCGACTAACACACACACACACAATCTCTGTCAATGAAAACTGCCGTGATGGATATCCCACTCTACTGAAAATCTATGCTGTAAATCTGCACCTGCAAAAAGGAAACACATTTTTAGCTGGAGTTTCTATTTGATCTAACAGTATATGGTCTAATGAGAGGTAGGCATAATACATCACATTTGATGTTCAGCAATAAAGCATCATGTGATACAGCTGCAAAACGTAATACAGTAGCCTATCTTGCTTTACATTGGTTGTATGTCTGAAACTCACTAGCAAGCTAATCATGCTAAAGAGACGTTCCGGAAATTTGTCGATTATGTAAGTATTTTTAAACTTCCCACTTTGGGTGTCAATGTGTAGTTCATACATTCAGAATTACTGTCTTACCTCAATTGGCCACAAAATCCCTAGTTTGAAAGGGATTGTTTTCTGGAAGCTGTGTGGTGTATTGCTCTGCTACCCGACCCGAACCCAATTGTCCTCAACATTGTACATCAATAACTAGGGTATGGGTAGGGCTCGGGTATAACTAAATTGATCATTAACATTTTGAAGCTGAGCCATTTGCTTGTGCTCTGCTGCGCAGTACATATCAAGGTGTCAGAAGTGCTTCAACCTCATCAAATATAAGACCAGAACCTTGTCCAATATGCACATCGACAAGTTGCACAGTGAAAGAAAGCTGGCCCAGGCCTGCCCAGCGTTATCCAATGAGGTTGCAGGGCGGACCCAACGGCTCAGTGACACAGCTGATAGAGAGCAAGAGAGCGAGAGAGAGCGCAATGACGTACTGCACATATATGACGTACTACACAATTTCAGGGACACATTTTGGCTCTTGAGCGCTACTTTCAGAACTACTGTCTAAAAAGTATGCAATTTGCTGCTTAACGATCTATAAAAAAAAAAGTGGACTACTGCACTTTAGAACAGAGACCTTCAGAAACTGGAACAATGGGCTTCAGAACAATGGATTGAAAGGTGACTGTACTCTTTACATGTAATACAAATTGCTGCACCTCTCAAACTTACTTACGAGCCCCTAAGCAAAATGCAGTTAAAATAAGATAAGACTAAGAAATAAAAGTAACAAGTAATTAAAGAGCAGCAGTAAAATAACAATAGCGAGACTATATACAGGGGGGGTACCGGTACAGAGCCAATGTGTGGGGGCACCGGTTAGTTGAGGTAATATGTACATGTAGGTGGAGTTATTAAAGTGACTATGCATAGATGATAACAACAGAGAGTAGCAGCGGTGTAAAAGAGGGGGGGGGAGGGAAATGCAAATAGTCTAGGTAGCCATTTGATTAGGTGTTGAGGAGTCTTATGGCTTGGGGGTAGAAGCTGCTTAGAAGCCAGTCTATGACTAGGGTCGCTGGAGTCTTTTTAGGGCCTTCCTCTGACACCGCCTGGTATAGAGGTCCTGGATGGCAGGAAGCTTGGCCCCAGTGATGTACTGGGCTGTACGCACTACCTTCTATAGTGCCTTGCGGTCGAAGGCCGAGCAGTTGCCATACCAGGCAGTGATGCAACCAGTCAGGATGCTCTCGATGGTGCAGGTGTAGAACCTTTTGAGGATCTGAGGACCCATGCCAAATCTTTTCAGTCTCCTGAGGAGGAATAGGTTTTGTCGTGCCCTCTTCACAACTGTATTGGTGTGCTTGGACCATGTTAGTTTTTTTGGTGATGTGGACACCAAGGAACTTGAAGCTCGTAACCTGCTCCACTGCAGCCCCATCGATGAGAATGGGGGCGTGCTCAGTCCTCTTTTTTCCTGTAGTCCACATTCATCTCCTTTGTCTTGATCACGTTGAGGGAGAGGTTGTTGTCCTGGCACCACACAGCCAGGTCTCTGACCTCCTCCCTATAGGCTGTCTCCTCATTGTCGGTGATCAGGCCTACCACTGTTGTGTCATCGGCAAACTTAATGATGGTGTTGGAGTCGTGCCTGGCCGTGCAGTCATGAGTGAACAGGGAGTACAGGAAGGGACTGAGCACGCACTCCTGAGGGGCCCCTGTGTTGAGGATCAGCGTGGCAGATGTGTTGTTACCTACCATTACCACCTGGCGGCGGCCCGTCAGGAAGTCCAGGATCCAGTTGCAGAGGGAGGTGTTTAGTCCCAGGGTCCTTAGCTTATTGATGAGCTTTGAGGGCACTATGGTGTTGAACACTGAGCTGCAGTCAATGAACAGCATTCTCACATAGGTGTTACTTTTGTCCAGGTGAGAAAAGGCAGTGTGGAGTGCAATAGAGATTGCATCATCTGTGGATCTGTTGGTGCGGTATGCAAATTGGAGTGGGTCTAGGATTTCTGGGATAATGGTGTTGATGTGAGCCATGACCAGCCTTTCAAAGCACTTCATGGCTACAGACGTGAGTGCTACGGGTCGGTAGTCGTTTAAACAGGATACCTTAGTGTTCTTGGGCACAGGCACTATGGTGGTCTGCTTAAAATATGTTGGTATTACAGATTCGGACAGGGAGAGGTTGAAAATGTCATGAAGACACTTGCCCACATGCTCACAGTACACGTCTTGGTAATCCGTCTGGCCCTGCGGCTTTGTGAATGTTGACCTGTTAAAGGTCTTACTCACATCGCGGCAGAGAGCGTGATCACACAGTCTTCCAGAACAGCTGGTGCTCTCATGCATGTTTCAGTGTTATTTGCCTCGAAGCGAGCATAGAAGTAGTTTAGCTCATCTGGTAGGCTTGTGTCACTGAGCAGCTCTCGGCTGTGCTTCCCTTTGTAGTCTGTAATGGTTTGCAAGCCCTGCCACATCCGACGAGTGTCAGAGCCAGTGTAGTATGATTCAATCTTAGTCCTGTATTGACGCTTTGCCTGTTTGATGGTTCGTCGGAGGGCATAGTGGGATTTCATATAAGCTTCCGGGTTAGAGTCCCGCTCTTTGAAAGCGGCAGCTCTAGCCTTTAGCTCAGTGGGGATGTTGCCTGTAATCCATGGCTTCTGGTTAGGGTATGTACGTACGGTCACTGTGGGGACGACGTCATCGATGCACATGTAATACAAACTGCTGCACCTCTCAAACATCTTGTCAATGTCATTGAATTGGCCTTGAAACTAGAGTGAACAGCTGTTTCAAGTTGCAAATATTTATCATAGGTAACATCAATAAACAACACAAAATAAAACTAGTGTAACTGATGCATTTTAATACCTCCTTGGGAAAGCTCTGCTCGTTCAAGGTATGTTCCAATCCATATGAAGTAGTGCTTCCCCAATGGAATTTCATCTGCACTATTTTGTATCTACTGTAGCAGGTAGACTACCTGCCGTCCTTCATATGCACTGGATATCCATGATATATCTATTCTAGGCTATTAACGTGGCAGAAGATACCGACCCTGCCATTACACTTGTTTACGCTGAGCCGGTGTGAGATATGGGTCCAAAAACCTAATTCAATGCAGGGATGGGATATGCTACTGTACTCCAATCTTTACCTTTATCCACACTGATCCATTGAGAAGATTGAAATACTGCTTGTTTTCCCGGGAATGGGGAAGCAAGAGGACGAAAAGGGCAGTTTTCCGGGAAAACTAGCAGTGTTTCAATCATCTTAATGTATCAGTGTGGCAAAAGGTACAATTTGGAGTAAAGTGGCATATCCCATTCCTGCATTGAGGTACGTTTTCCGACCCATATCTTGTGCTGGCTCCAAGATGACGAAATGTAACCATGATTGTATTTCTACCCCAGTGCAGCTCAGTGTAAACAAGCGGAACGGTAGGGTCAGTGTATCTTCTGGCAAGGTTAATAACTAGCTACGTGGTTCACTAACCAGCTAACTATTGCTCAAGATAACATTGAGAGCAACAAACATTATGTTTTGAAGCAATAGCTAGCTAGTTAGCGCCATAGGAGTTTACAGTCATGTCAAAATGTTGCTACAGAATTGTAACGTGATATGCAATGCTTCCATACACTGTTACAGCTTAGGTGGTGAACAGCACCATTTAACTTAGCTAGCATATTGTAACGGGATAATGTGATGCTCCATTAGCCGTTACAAGATGGGTACTGTTTGGTGTAGCACAGAGAATTTTCGACCAACCTTAATTTATGTCTAATGGAGTTGACTGGTGACAATAGCTAGCATAGATAGCCATTGCTAGCATTCACAAGTTGAATTAACTTTTGAGTGTAATGGAGTTGACTTGTGACTATGACATGAATATATACCATTCACAACATTTGGATGGAAGCTATAATCCAGATTTAATAAATAAAGTTATTCCATGAAATCAGGTTTGGCTGCACTGCTTTCAATGGGGAAAGACAGTTTCCGTACCCTGCTTGTCCCCGCTTCCGTGAATTTTGTTGAAAACGTCACTTTGCCATGTGGACCATAGAGATCCTATTAAATTACTTGAGGTGTTATGTCATAAACCCTTAAAGTTCCAGAATGAGGTGGAAATGGCAGCCATTGTGGTCAGGGAGAAATCCAAAACCAGTCTAATTGGAATGAACGGCAGTAGAAGCAGAACTGATGCATTTCCTGATTTGACTTATGCAGGAAATTAAAGTAGGCCTAAGGCATGTGATACATCAGAAAAGTGTTATAGAAATATTTTCAACCAAAAATATTGTCATATAATTATAAACACAATTTATATGGGTTTTATGACAATTTTTCTGGACAAATAACCTCTAAAAGATATGTAAACAGACCATAAATGTCTCAATTCTTGTTTTATTGGAAAGCTGTAAGTATTACATGATACAATAACAGTTCTAGTTGCACTTACAACTTGTCTAAGTCCTATCATCAACTGATTTCAGCCAGTGTATGGCTGTGGATTGACTGCATTGTTTGAATGGAATATTGGACATTAATTTGACAATTTTATGGAATCATTCCACTAAAACTGGCTGGCTAGCTAGCTAGCTAACGAGCATACAGTGCAGATACATTCTTCAATTTGTGCTGAGGAGTATTTTTATCCGCTCAAACAAGAGAAATATAATTTTGTGGAGATTTTCATTTATTGTTATTATTCTTTTACATTTACATTTATCAGGGGGGTGCTGCAGTACGCTTACTTCCCCCAGCCTATGTATCTTTATCACAGCAAAGCCAAACCATGGTTGACCAACTACCTGACCAAAATGGTGACTTTTAACTCCGTCATAAGAAGGTTCATAACCATTCTAGTTCATGCCCATTCTAGGATCTCTATGGGTGTGCAGAAGGGACTTTCCCGCTCTCTCTTCTACTTCTTTATGAAGCTGCCATCTGCTGACCAAACTGAGAAATTGCAAAGTGCTGAGTGTTACCTCTTTTTTGGTCAGCAGATGGCAGCTTCATAAAGAAGTAGAGAGAGCGGAAGAGTCCCTTCTGCACACCCATAGAGATCCTAGAATGGGCATGAACTAGAACTAGAATGGTTATGACCTTCTTATGACGGAGTTAAAGGTCACCATTCTGGTCAGGTAGCTGGTCAACCATGGTTTGGCTTTTGGTTTCTCTTTTCATCAACAGCAAACGTTTGTGCTGGAAATATAATTGAAGTAGGTGTTTGCAATTTGTTCTTTGTATTTGCAACTTATTTTTTTCTTCTATATTACAACAATAGAATACACAACTGCAACTTTTAAAACAGCCATGCATCTCTTGATCATCACCAGCATCTGTCCCAAGATTCCTGCTTGCCCTCGTAGCCCAGCCAGGCTCTGATAGCTTCCAGTGCAGAGCTAAGGCAAGCCAACTAAAACTGGGGCACCTGTCAGGAAGAAGGGGGTATCTACAGGCCCTAGGATTCACGACGCCAGAGAATGGGAGGGGTATGAGACAGGAAGGAGGTGCAGACAGAGCACAGCATCACACCAAGTAATCACTGAGGCAGCTTTGTTCTGTTATTTGTGCAGCAATGGCCCCTATTGATATGTGTTCTCGAACCGAGGAAGCTGTCAAGGGCACCTGGCAAGGGTTAGGGGCAATAATGTTTGATGCCGTCGCTGAGGTCTACATGGTGAGAAATATGGAAGAACATCACTGATATATATTATAATGCAAATGTTCCTGTGTGAGCATCACTAAGTCATAGCCTTGGAAGCCCAGGCTTCTCACATCAATGAGACGGGACTATCTAAGTCATGTCAGATCACTTGAATGAGTCAAATTACCATGTCAGAACTTATTATTTGAGTTTGGTGATAATTGGTTCAATACAATGTGCCCTTTTGGTCAATTGTTTTTATTATTATACATTTTTTGCAGGATCCGAGCACCTGTATGCATTCAGCTGAACTGGCACTGGGTATGGGCAATGACAGGAGATGCATTTAGGTCTGTAATGGGCATGGGGGGCAGTGTGCCCAGAGGCACCACTCTCTCACAATGGATGGGATAGAGGATGTTGTGAAGAGGAGCTTTGTACCCCAGGGAGGATGAGCCTTGAGCGCCCAAATCCGGAGGGCCACGAAACAAGCACATTCAGCTCTGGCCAAGGCACGCTGTCATCGGAAGCATCACATAACGATGTCCATCCAAAAGCACAGTTAAAATGCCTTGGTTTCTCCTGTGATAGGTTGTTTTGAAATGCCTCAATATTATAAGGAATCTAGTCATCACTCAGTAATAATGGAAGTCATCAGGGCTTCAAAAACATTTTCTGATTATTTTTGTGGCCAGGTTTATTTCCACATGCCCATCCATCCTTGCCCAATGATTCTGAAAACCAGGTTGTTTTATTGTCACATACACCGGATAGGTGCAGTGAAATTTGTTGTTTTACTGGGTCAGCCATAGTAGTACAGCGCCACTGGAGAAAAGTAGGGCTAAGTGCCTTGCTCAAGGGCACATTGGCACATTTTTTACCTTGTCGACTTGGGTATTCAAACCAGCGACCTGTCGGTTACTGGTCCAACGCTCTACGACACATAGTCAGTAACGGACAGGAGGAGGGATCCAGGTGGCTGTCTGTCTGTCTATCCATCTTACCCCACATTGCCGTTGTTCATTTCCTTCAAAACACATATGCACTTCCTCCTTTTTGAACCTGCCTAGCTGCTTATTGATGTTAATTGCAAAGTTAAAACCGATGATAAAGTAATCGTCGTTGTCCTGGTGTTGACATGGGAGCACAGTTATTTTACTGCTCCCTTTGTTCATAAAATATATATGTATATGTAAAATGTGTATGTAAAATGTATAGGTAAAATGTACATATATGTAGCAAAAAAGCTGTAAAAAAAAACTCTGAAGAGGGGGGGTGTTGGTGGGGTAAAAAATACCAAACAAACTCTTTAATCCCACCCCTAAGCCACTCTCAGCCCATCCCACCTATCATCATAGACCACCCTTGTTTGGTTTCCATGTGGCATATATTTTTCAATTGTGCTGTGATGTTTTACTAAATGTTTGAACCTTTCTGATCGTATATTATCCACAGATTGTGAGGTAAAGATTAAAACCTTTCCTACTAGTATTACTATGTTATTTATTTATTGGCTATGGCTTTCCAGATCGCCCAACACTGCTATTTGTAAGGTTCATTTTAACTGAGTGTTGTTTTTTTCATAAAATAGTTGCTGTCTCAACAAAAAGATCCCCCTGAATTCTTTTTTTATGGGGCATGATCTTAAAGGTGCCAAATATATCAGATTATCAATAAAGGACACAGGTCATCAATAAGTCAAGCTTTATTCAATGCATATCTAATTTGGACATTACTAATGATCACACCCACACACCACAAATGGATGATCAGGTCCAATTTTTACATCTCTACCATTAGCAAGACAATGAGGAAGGAAGTCAACCCGTTTTGAGGTCAGTCAGTGTCACACCCTCTGTTTTTACATCAGTCTCTGCTGCAACACAGCTGTCGCTCAGGAATACACATGTTGTACCCTCTGCTGTGTCTGGCACTTGTCATGCTTGACCGAAATAGGTAGTATTATTGATGATGCTACTTAAAATATAGAGTATGCGACTCACAATGAAGAGTATTTTAATTTCCTGTAGAATGTCCATGATCAGAATTCTGCTAGAAGCGCCACACCTCCTGATTTACATCTAGTATTTTCTGCTTCACTTACTGTATTACAAAATACAAGGGTCTTAGTCTTCATGCTTTATATCCTCTTATGCACTCGTCCAACTGGCTGAACAGCCCTGTCTGACACTGGTACCAGTGGGTGGAACAAGGTGTGGTCCTGGGCATGAATAAAAACAACAACATTGGTCCATTCAGAGAATCTGCTTTAATCAGATGCCTGTTTAAAAGTTCTCAGATCTCCCACCCAGTGAAGGCCCAAAAGGCCAAACTGTTACCATCCCAATACTACTGCCTTACTGTAAACAGTACACGTCCGGGCTATCTCACCTGTACAATGTGTTGGTGTAACAGGTTAGTGAGGGAAGGGCACTTCCTGGTCAAACAGGACAGCTGATTATGTAATGGGTCACTACTCAACATACAGCCTTGGGGCAGATTATCTGAGACACAGTACAGTGTAGCACAGCTAAAAAGAGAGAAAGAGAGACAGAGAGAGAGGGAGACACGGAGAGAGAGAGATAGAGAAACAGAGAGCGAGAGACACAGAGCGAGAGAATGAGAGAGACACAGGGACAGGGACGGAGAAAGACAGAGAGAGTTACAGACAGAGAGAGAGAGACACACACACACACAGAAAGAGAGAGAGACAGAGAGAGAGACAGAGAGAGAAAGAGAGCGAGAGAGCGAGAGAGAGAGAGAGAGAGAGAGAGAGAGAGAGAGAGAGAGAGAGAGAGAGAGAGAGAGAGAGAGGAGGGACAGAGAGAGACAGCAAGACACCGAGAGAGAGAAAGAGAGAGAGACAGAGAGAGAGAGAGAGAGAGAGAGAGAGAGAGAGAGAGACACACAGAGAGAGAGACACAGAGAGAGAGAGAGAGAGAGAGAGAGAGAGAGAGAGAGAGAGAGAGAGAACAGGAGGAGTAAACATCATGGTTGTGTATTGGCCGTCCAATTGTCCTCATTTTCCTTGTAATGCATAAAGACCTGTATTTTCCCATTAGCTCAGATTACAAGATCTTCAATTGCTGTCTTTGTTTAAATTTAAATCCCAATCATTGAATGATTGTTGACAATTTGCTGGCCAATGAGTAAAGCAGATTTGGTAGATGTTTGTTTTTTTACAATACTCCCCCATCCTCAAGTTACACTATCTCAATGTTTCATTGTCCATCATCCATTATGGATGTTATTTAAGTCACCATTAATCAAAGCAGAGAAGACAAACTGCAGACACCATAGTATTTTTGGAGAAAAACAAGCTCATTACTGTAAAGACAGCAATTATAGTCATTCCTATCAATCACTATCAATGGAGCTACGTATTAATGTTTTGTTCCGCAAACCTATTTCATAACTATAGTGACATACAGTTGAAGTCGTAAGTTTACATACACCTTAGCCAAATACATTTAAACTCAGTTTTTCACAATTCCTGACATTTAATCCTAGTAATAATTCCCTGTCTTAGGTCAGTTAGGATCACCACTTTATTTTAAGAATGTGAAATAATAATAATAGTAGAGAGAATGATTTATTTCAGCTTGTATTTCTTTCATCACATTCCCAATGGCTCAGAAGTTTACATTCACTCAATTAGTATTTGGTAGCATTGCCTTTAAATTGTTTAACTTGGGTCAAACGTTTCGGGTAGCCTTCCACAAGCTTCCCACAATAAGTTGGGTGAATTTTGACCCATTCCTCCTGACAGAGCTGATGTAACTGAGTCAGGTTTGTAGGCCTCCTTGCTCGCACACGCCTTTTCAGTTCTGCCCACACATTTTCTATGGGATTGAGGTCAGGGATTTGTGATGGCCACTCCAATACCTTGACTTTGTTGTCCTTAAGCCATTTTTCCACATCTTTGGAAGTATGCTTGGGGTCATTGTCCATTTGGAAGACCCATTTGAGACCAAGCTTTAACTTCCTGACTGATGTCTTGAGATGTTGCTTCAATATATCCACATAATTGTCCTTCCTCATGATGCCATCTATTTTGTGAAGTGCACCAGTCCCTCCTGCAGCAAAGCACCACCTCAAAATGATGCTGGCACCCCCGTGCTTCACGGTTGGGATGGTGTTCTTCGGCTTGCAAGCCTTCCCCTTTTTTCCTCCAAACATAACGATGGTCATTATGGCCAAACAGTTATATTTTTGTTTCATCAGACTAGAGGACATTTCTTCAAAAAGTACGATCTTTGTCCCCATGTGCAGTTGCAAACCGTAGTCTAGCTTTTTTAAGGCGGTTTTGGAGCAGTGGTTTCTTCCTTGCTGAGCGGCCTTTCAGGTTGTGTCGATATAGGACTAGTTTTACTGTGGATATAGATACTTTTGTACCTGTTTCCTCCAGCATCTTCACAAGGTCCTTTGCTGTTGTTCTGGGATTGATTTACACTTTTCAAACCAAAGTATGTTCATCTCTAGGAGACAGAACCCGTCTCCTTCCTGAGCGGTATGACGGCTGCATGGTTCTATGGGGTTTGTACTTGCGTACTATTGTTTGTACGTGGTAACTTCAGGCGTTTGGAAATTGCTTCCAAGGATGACACCAGACTTGTGGAGGTCTAAAAAAAAAATCTGAGGTCTTGGCTGATTTCTTTTGATTTTCCCATGAACTCAGGCACTGAGTTTGAAGGTAGGCCTTGTAATACCTCCACAGGTACACCTCCAATTGACTCAAATGATGTCAGTTAGCCTATCAGAAGCTTCGAAAGCCATGACATCATTTTCTGGATTTTTCCAAGCTGTTTAAAGGCACAGTCAACTTAGTGTATATAAACTTCTGACCCACTGGAATTGATTCAGTGAATTAGAAGTGAAATAATCTGTCTGTAAACAATTGTTGGTAAAATGACTTGTGTCATGCACAAAGTAGATGTCCTAATCGACTTGCCAAAACTATAGTTTGTTAACATGAAATTTGTGGAGTGGTTGAAAAAACGAGTTTGAATGACTCCAACCTCAGTGTATGTAAACTTCTGACTTCAGCTGTATATAAATGAAACATATGAAAAACCTAATCTTCAAATAAGCGACAAGAGTGGTGAGATAAGCTTGCGGCATTGATCAACAATGATAATCTTTGCCTGGGGGTCCGTTTGTCCTTTCTGACCTTTCAGAGTGGAGAGAATTGAGTCCACACAGAGAATGGATGAGGTCTGCCCTGAGACGTCTGTTGATGGATCAGACCTTGTGAAATGAGTTAATGTTTGTCCTGTGGTCACAAGAGGATTATGAGGGGGTCCTGACAGAGTGGCCCATGGACTGTCAGAGTGTATAGGGGGGTCTGCACTTTGATCCCAACAGATTGGAACCAGCCAGGTGGATTAACAGGCTCCCCACCGGCCTGCCTTTTGGCTGAGGGTTGAAAAATACTTATGGAAATACGATTTTTCTCAGTCAGGTTCTGCTCATCTACGTCTCTCCTCTTTAATTCACTCACAACCTGCAATTTCTGGGGTTACGCCACACACACATTCCTGTGTGTGTGGCGTGTTGGTTTGGAGAAATGCTGGTTGTGTGTCAGGGCAGGGCTCACAAATACCATGGTGTGAGCATGTGTGCAGAATGAGTACTTCACACACATTAAGAACAGGGGAGAGCGATCGGAATGCATGCAATAGAGACTGAGGTTTCCACACAACACAAAGCAGCTGGTCAGGCTGAAGTGCATCGGACATAGCTGAACAATTGTTCAAGCCCTGCTATGGAGGCTTGCTTTGCAAAATGCCAAAATGAATTTTCCAGAAGGTACATGGCATGAAATCATTTGAAAATTATGAAAGCGGAGGCTTAAATCTCACAAGAGATATTAGGATATTGAACTTTGAGGTTCCCAAAAGATAAACTGTTCTCAGTTTCAGTGATTTACTTACTTACTTATAGACTGCCACCATGCTTCATTTTTGCAAGCTCTTTGAATATTTATCACACTGTAACACTGTCTGGTCTCCTTTGCAGAAGGATAAATGGTTCCTTTGAACTGGGATGAAGTCATAGATTGTTGACATTGGTTGAGTAGTCTCCTGTAAAGTGTTGTTTAACCTCAAGTTAATGTACCTTTCTCTATTTTCTTCTCCAACTGCTCATTACAGTGCTGTGGAGAAGCAAGGTGGGGGGTGGTGGGGGGGTATTTAAAACATCAAAGGAACTCACTTTGGGGGGCACCTCTGCGAGAGAAAGACAAATAGAGAGAAACCCACAGTGTGGAAGGGTGTGTGGAACTGATGTTTTGCAAACGCACAGAACAGGCAGGGAGATGAACCAATTGAAAAATACCATCCTAATATTAAGAGGTCTAAATTTCTAGTTGGGTCATGGAGTGGGGGGCATTCCAATGAGTTGGTTCTGGAGCTGTTGGATGGTTGTTGGTTGTACTTAGGTTTGTTAAACGGCAAATAACTTAGTTGAAATATACACAAGGACTTCTAATGAAATACCATTATGTCTTTATATAGGATAAAGCTAACTCCTTCATCTTCTGGGGAAGGAATCAGTTTCATCCACCCATACCAGCCTGGTCTCATAGACTAGACATAACATGTAAACCCTTACCTTAACCCTTTAACCTAACTCCTAACCTTAACCCTAACCCCTAGCCTCGAAAATGTTAGTCACCTAGCTAATGTTAGCGCTAGCCACCTAGCTAACGTTAGCCACAACAAATTGGAATTGATATGAAACCATATGAAACGTAACATATTATTCTAATTGGAGTGTCCAGGATGTACGTTTACTATGTTATGTCTACCCCTGAGTCCAGGTTGCCCCGACAGGAAAGGGGTACCTGCTACTTTCTGGGGTTTTCAGAGGTCAGACTTGGTCATGTTTGGCCCACATGTTTTGATGGATCAGAAGCTCTATTGTCTAGTCTGGTGTGGAGCCCATGCACAGACACATTCAGTTATTAACACTGTTGTGTGAGTCCTAATCCTCCAGCCAGATAGGGTTTCCCCTTTACAGACAAGCAGACTTCAGTCCCTCCACAAGGCCACACAGTCTCAACTCAGCCTGTTTTTATCATTAGACAGCACGTGCTCATACAATCACCAATAACACACTGCTTGAGCTAGTGATCACTGTACATCCAATTATATCATGTTTCACTTCAAACCTATCCGCGGCTTATGGTCATATCTGATGTTGGTTGTATTTTTGAGGTGGTCACTAAAATACGGTGTGACCAGGAAAGACTTGTTGAATCTGACACACTCTGTCATTCTACATTTAACTTACCCCTAAAATTCTGAATGAGAACTTTTCATTAATAGATACCGTCCTTTCATTCTTTCTTTCTATCTATCCCTCTTTTTCTCTACCCCCAAATGGGACAAAATTGTGTCCCATTAAGCACCCCTAACCTGATCCCCTGAACGTGGGCTCCAGTGGATCCTTTGTGTTCCAGCTCACATGTAGCCAGGGCAGGGTCTAATTATTATGCCCTGTGCTAAGCAGGATGACACCCCAGGCCTCACTGATCTGTGGAGGGATGGGGTGGGGGGAGGTGAGGGGTCCCTAAACCTTTTTTCTCACAGCTCTCTTGTTCCATTTTCTATTTGTAACTTCACTAATTGTTTTTTGTTAGTGATGTGAGTTTTTAACGGGGTCTTTGTGAGTACACATGCCTTTAGCAAGTGCTTTGTTTGTTTGATGAACATTTGAGTATTTGAGTTACTGTTTGTATTTTTAAATGCCTGCAAATGTGTTATGTGCTCCATTCTATGATCTCTGGTGTTTTCTGTAACTTTATTTTGACATATGATACTGTGTGTGTGTGTATGTTCATGAGACAGGTGGACGGATGCTGGAGGGAAAGTAGGGATAGTGTTGACAAGCTTCGGAATGTGTCAGATCTCTGTTTACACACACACACATGCACACACACTAATTACTATGTGTTTGTATGCGCTTGGGTGCGCCTGAAATGCGTGGACATTTGTAGCTGTGTGGGTGGGATTGGACAGCAGGGAGATCTGAGGGGAGGTCCGGAGTAGAAACCTGCAGTTGTGTTTAGGTTCAGGTGTGGGGTGCTCAGATGCTCCATTTGAGTGTCGCAGCTCACGCTGATGACAACCCTCAAGGACAGACACCTGTGTTTCTGGGGTTGGAGTGAGGACTACGGGTGGTGAGTTGGACTGGTGGTGAACATCGGTTAAGCAGGGTATATGCTGCATGGCTTTCTTCATCTTGACAAGGGGTGACAGTTGTGTGACCATTGATAAGCACCCCCAGGGCTGGTTCCAGGCATAAACAACATAAGCGGTCACTTAGGGCCCGTGGTCACTATATATATTTTTAGGAACTCAGTCGGGTAAGAATAGTAGAATACTCCAGGTGCAATTTCGATATTTGGTTGCACATCAGCAGTTTTTCTCTTGTTACGCTAAATATACAAAAGTATGTGGACACCCCTTCAAATTTGTGGATTCGGCTATTTCAACCACTACCGAGTTCCAAACTGCCTCTGGAAGCAGTGTCAGCACAAGGACTGTTCGTCTGGAGTTTCATGAAATTGGTTTGCATGGCCGAGCAGCAACACACAAGCCCAAGATCACCATACGCAATGCCAAGTGGCCGCTGGAGTTGTGCAAAGCTCGCCGCCATTGGACTCTGGAGCAGTAGAAAAAAGGGTTCTCTGAAGTGATGAATCACGCTTCATCATCTGGCAGTCTGATGGACCGGGCATGCAGGCTCTCCGCCCCACGGCAAAATGTGTAGAATTGCAAAACAATTGGTGTAAAACGGCAACATTTTCTCTGTGCCCCATGGTAAAATGTGTAGAATTGCAGGAAATTAACTTTAAACCTTACAACAACAAACAATATTGACAGGAGTTGGGGGGTCCCCAACCTAATCTCACTTAGGGCCTCCAATAGGCTAGAGCCGGCCCTGAGCACAGCCATCCACCCATGCCCCCACCCTGATGAGGCATTTCAGTTATTCACAAGGTTGGGGTCTTGAACATTGAACATTTTTTGAACAACAACAAAACATGAGGACGACAGCCTGTAGAGCACAGAGCATAAATGCAAACATGTATGATGCATCTAAACCAGGGGTTCTTAAACTTTTTCAGCCTGGGACCCAAATGAGAAATTCTGTGTTTTCCTGGGACCCAAACTTATGCAACTATACGTAAATATTAGTACATTTCATTTCCCTTATGCCAGCCTAAAACAAATGCAATATAGACAAATAACAATGAAATGAAATATAATAATATAAATAGCTATTCATGTTTATTTCCCCCCATTAAAAACACTCTTACATATCTGTCTAGGTTGGAACTGTTGCTGTTAAAATATAATAAATCATTTTCATTCTGAACTGGAATAAACTGATTGATCACATCACACAGATGTATAACAGAAAACACATACAGTCCTAATGAGAGATGTGTGGCTGGTTGAAGATTCAACAAGCATGTCTATTCTGAGCTCAGTTTTTGACAGTCCAGCCCGGAGGTCATGCTCAGCATGGAATCTGTTTCTGTACTTTTTTTTAAGTACTTGTTTTTTTAAGTATGGCAGAGTTGAGAACCCTGACTAGCATAAGTATGTGGTGCCAAACTGGATCAGAACATCTACTGCTTTCTCAGCCAGGCAGGAGACAACTTCCTGCTGTAGATGAGCAACCATGGACTGTGTGAGTGGGTTTGCCTCAAAAAGCATCTTGCTTCAATCAGTTTATTTCAGTTCAGAATAAAAATTATTACTTGTATTTTAACAGCAACTGAACAGTAGGCCTGATCCTTTTTCATCTTCATATGTACTGTTATTTCTCAAAGTTTGTATGAAACCATGAGAGAGAAACTCATCGTTGTATTTGCGTTTCATGACAATTGAGTTCAGTCAGAACTTGCGGCTAGCTCGACTCCATCTGATGACAGAAGTGAGTGAGAGGGAATGGCAAGTCATTGGCTGACAGCGCATCATCTGTTGCACTTGTCCAAATCAATTCCAGTAATTCATGAAATGACTATACATTTACTCTAACACATCGCCACCCACCATTAACAGGTCCGTGACCCATATTTTAAGTAAGGCTGATCTAAACACACACTCATGCACACACGCACACACAAAATCACAGAAAACGTGTCTGGGATTTTAAAAAGCTAACACTGATGTTTTTTCACTGGCTCCCATTCTGCCTTGGTCAGCTGGTATTCTGGGTGAGTTATCCCAAAACTGCCATACTGGCTAACACCACCAGACAAGCTGTCAGTCCAATTCATCTCAATAACAACAACAGGTCTGGCCAGTCTACCATATGCAAGATCGCATCCTATCTCTTCTTACATTATCTGTTATCAGTAATTTGTTTGTAATCAGGTGTAACAATCAACATGAGTAGTCTCTCAAACTGGAATCCTTGCATTTAGTTGTGTTATTCTCTCTGACTGTTGTGTGGTCCTTTAAGGGTTGAATTTATGGCATAATTCAGAATTACAATCATATGGGATTTATTTCATGCTCTATCATTGTCAAATACTTTCCCAGTCCCAGATGGTAAATGGGTAACACATGATCTCTCACACACAGAAAGATGAATCATTTCTCGCTCTCACTACTTCACATATGTAGTTAGTTTTGGCTGTGCTAAAAGATGAAATTTGACAAAACTGTAAAATGATGATCCTGTCCAATAACTCTCTCCCACTCTGTCTCTCTTTGTCTGTCTCTCTTTCTCTCCCTCTGATCTCAGCAGGCAGAGTCATCCGCTTTTATCATCGGCGTCTGTCGGTTTGAGCATCTGCAGACACCCCCTCCTCCTCCCACCTCGTCCCTCCTCAGTGCTTCTAACTGCGATCTCTTGTCAACAGGGACAAATATCAACTTGTCCTGCAGCCCAATTTATGCCAGGATTAGGAACCTAGCACCCGAAAACTCATGATTATGTCCAACAGAGCTCATTACAGTCAAATCAAAGGGACCCTCAGAGGAGTCACTCATTGGTAATGACCCCATTATTCATCCAACATGTGGGGGGTTGGCCCGCAAACTCTCAGTGAATAATGATCATAATTTGGTTGGTGCTTACATTTGTTCTATTTCACACATGTACAAGTGTGTATTAATATGCATGTCTGAATTAGATTATTGTTTTGAGTATATCCCAACTCTCCCTGAGACACCCTCGGACTGTTGGGTCACAGCCAGGGTCTGCCATTATCAACAGCAACCCTGGAGCAATTAGGATTAAGTGCCTTGCTTATAGGCCCATCGAGAGATTTTTGACCTTGTTGGCTCTGGGATTCAAACTAGCGACCTTTCAGTTACTGGCCCAACCTTTTAACCTCTAGGATAACTGCCACCGAATAGACAGCCCAGTCCAGCATAACTAGTTCCCCTGCTGGTGCTACACTGTGCCAATATTTGTTTTTATTTCTAGGGAATTAAACATGTGGCATGATGTAAAAGTCTATAGACACAGTTAAGTACTACACTTTTTTCAAACCTCTGCCTGGAAGGTAAATGATAAATGATCTCAATGAAAATATGTTTAAAGACAAGTTCAAGCTCACGCCTTGCTGTGCTTAGATCACATCAGTATAGTGTGATCCAACCAAGGCTCTATTCGATCAAAACCTGTATCCAGATACAAAAGCAATAGAGTGTAAGAGGAATGTTGTTTTTCCCTATCGTTCAGATCTGTATACCGGTTTTGATTGAATAGGGTCTAGTGTTTGGTCCAGTGCTGTAAACCAAGAGCAAGACATTCATCGCAGAGCTGCAGCCCTCTGGGCATCCTTATCACTGAAATAACAGAATGATGTTGAAATCCTATACTCTCTGATGAAACTAATGTGAAAGTTCACATGTGCAGAATGAATAAAGCATTAACACACCATAACAATTAGTCATGAATTTCCTGAAAGACAGAACTTTGTGTGTTATTTCAAACAGGACCAAAGACAAAGAGCATACACATACTGGTATTTCTTGAGGAAATTCAACAAAAAGATCAACAAGGACATTCATTTCATAGAACATATTTCTTTAATACAGTAGTTAGTTACACAGATGTCAAAAAATACAACATATATGCATAATAATAAAACATTCATGAAGTTCCCTTTCCCCTCCGGCACCAAGAGTGCACTGTAAAGCCCCCACCCCACCTGCTTCCCCGACAACATTTGTCTGCTGCCATCTGCCTGTCTGCTCCCCGTCTCCTCCTCAAAGTATGTAATTAAGCTGCAACACCTTAACTCTTCTTACATCACCTCCCCCCTCCGCCCAGTCTCCTACCTTCACAAACAACAAGCTTAAGAATATATGGTCTCTTTGCAAACAAACTTTCCCATCTTTTAAATGTAATTCATTTAACAAGTGCTTGTAATAAAACAAAAAATAGCAACACATCTTAAACAGCAAAAGTATGAAAATACTGTACAAATTTGTGATTTACCCAGTGTAAACAGGTTTGCATGTGAAATACGTAAAACAACACAAATAAACCCTCTATAACTGTCTGCCTCTTTGTTCAGAATTCTGGTCCCTTGTAGAGTAAAGAATAACATTTGAAAAGGACAACAGGAAAATTATTGTGTCTGAAAATAATATTTACCTCTGTCACTTTCTGAAAGTTTGTGGAAGAAGGGAAGCAGCTATATGGAGATCAGCCAGCTGAACCCCAGCTTCAGGGTCCAGTCCAGGGGTTAGAGGGAAACCTCTGTAGGGTTGAGGACTCCCTGGGCTTCTCCCCTACCCAGTGAAACACCCGTTGGGTTGGAAATTGGAGAGAAATGCATATATACTCAAGAATTAAAACATATATGCAAACCTATGTTCAGGAAAACAAAGTCAATTCATCTGATATGGTTCATTGTCTCTTTTACGCCTTAAAAGCATTTCATTACGGACACCAAAAGTCTGTGCGTTTGCCAGTCAGTGTTCCTGTGGTGGCAGCAGGGATCCAGCCAGCGGTCCCACTCCACCTATCCCTCCCCTCTTTTTACACTTTGGTGGCCAGAGACTGTACCTCTGACTTCTGTGTCTGGGCGCTGAGCGTGGAGGACATGGAGCTCATCTGGCCATGCATGGCCTTCTTCAGGTTGAGCAGGCACAGGCACTGGGAGCGGAAGCGCAGGTCGAAGAAGGCGTACAGGAAGGGGTTGAGGCAGCTGTTGACGTAAGCTAGGCAGGTAGCATAAGGGTGGGCCACCAGGAGGAAGCGCTCAAATCCACAGGAGCTGGGAGCCAGGTTCAGGTAGGAGAGGGCGTCCATGCTCTTCAGCAAGTGGAATGGGGTCCAGCAGATGGCAAACACAACCACCAGGGTGGTGATGATCTTCAGAAGACGCCGCTTCTTCTGGTCCTCCTTCCGCAGGTTGTTAAAGTGGCGCGTGACGGTGCAGCCAATGAAGCAGTAGAAGATGGTCATGGCCAGGAAAGGCAGGAGGAAGCCCAGGGCGGACGAGGACAGGCTGAGCCCTGAGATCCACAGGGACTCATGTCTCTCGTTCAGGGTGACCAGGCTGAAGTCCATGGCACAGGTGGTGCGGTTGCTGTTGATGTCGTCCATGGTGGTGCGGAACAGCAGAGTGGGCACGGCCAGCAGGCCTGAGAGGAGCCAGATGGCCCCTAGAGAGGCCAGCATTGTGCCCCGCGACCGCAGCCGGCTGCTGGACAGAGAGTGGACGATAGCCAGGTAACGGTCAAAGCTCAGGCAGGTGAGGCAAAAGACACTGGCGTACATATTGACCAGCACCACATAGCTGCTGATCTTACACAGGGCCACACCAAAGGGCCAGTGGTAGCCCAGTGCAGTGTACACCGCCCAGAGGGGCAAAGTGATCACAAAGGTGAGGTCAGCCAGGGCCAAGTTGCCTATGTAGACGTCTGCTGCTCGGCGCTTGGATTTGGACCTCCAGACGGTGAAGATGACCACTCCATTCCCAGACAGGCCCAGGATGAAGATGAGCATGTAGAGGACAGGGATGAGGGAGTAGGACGGCTCCCACTCAGAGTAGTCACACATAGTTTCATTGTCACCATAATCATAATCATCCATATCTCTATACTCCACAGTGGGATCCATGCTGAGTCAATTTCTTGTTTGGAACGAAAAAAAAATTCTAATGCTAAAAATCCTTTCGAGTGGAAAAAAAAATTCTGTGCAGCCCAAAACTGGTTCAGTAAAATTCAAATAAACCAATTGTCAATGCTGAAAACGAGAGAAAAATTCATGTTACAGGAATGGTCATTCCCTATCAGTCGCTGGAGAAGAACACAGACGAGTATGAGTGAGTGGGGCAATGCTACTTGGCTTTTTAAACTCAGTGCTCCACACCCCTTGTTCCCTCCCTCCCAGGATGAATCCCCCTCCCCATTAAACACTTAGCCCCGGCACCACCCTCTTCTTACCTCTCTCTAGCATAGCACACACCAGGATTCATCCAGTTGCGATGACGCCCCGTCAAGCTTTATTCAATTAATTAGAAAATGGAAAGAAAAGCGAAAATATAAGGTTAAATTGTCTCCCTAAAAAGTTATCTATTTTGAAATATTTTTGAAAACGTTATTGTTTAGAATTGACATACTTGTAAGTTATGTTTATTTAAATTAATAACCTTTCATTTTCAAAATAGTGCAGAAAAAATACAAACTAATTCGACAGCAGGTTTGTGAGACCATAGACAGTAAGCTCATAGAAAATAGTGCTACTTCCAATGCAAATGTTTTTGATAAGATATTGTAAAAGAACAACATGTTTGGTGCACCATTCTGCCTCTGCAATGATTTAAACATTAGACCAATCAATTAAACACACGGTTTCAAAGATGTTCAACTGATTTTGAGAACTATTGCTCAATCTTTAGGGTTCATGGCATGTCCGGACAGGCAAGTTTTCTAATTCACGACTGAACTACTAAATTACAATGTAAATGCCACAATGCTAAAAGTAAGTGCTTAGAGATTTCCTAATCTGATGGTCTTGCCACTTACATTTGGCTATCAACATGCTCTAATTAAAATGTAATAAAGTGTAACAATAACAATAGGATAGTTCAAATATTACAATAATAAGGAATACTATTCAGCTGCCAATGCAACATTGTTGCATGCAGAACTTCGGTGTGTCTGGCTAAAAACTTGAAATGGAAATTAGATTGATAGGCGGGCACTTTAGAATTGGTTCAACGGGTTTAACGATTAAATTCAATGTAAACAGGCAGCTCGGGGGGTGTGCGAATTTAATTCTCACCTCTAGGGATTAATTTCCATGATAAAAAGACAAACATGCAGGATAAACAATAACAAAAGGAAACGTTGCATTCGTCTTAACCTATCTTTGATTGACTCACTTTGATCGTGGTAGGCCTATAGGCTTAACTTGATAATGCCCAAATTAAAACACATAGGCTAACATACTCCGGCTTTTAAATACAACTATTTAGAAATTGAAATAAAAATTGTGTTGAGGGAAAATGTTAGACCTATTTGGACCTCTTCCCACCGCCAAAGCTCTGCTCAGTCCCTATGCACTTGAGGAAACAAGTGCAGTGATTTTTCAACGATAGAAAAAAAGGTGAAAAATCTCCCGATGTACCCTTGAGCAAGGCAATTTGGATAATCGCTGTTGATATTGGCTGACCCTGGCTGTGACCCACTTCCAAAGGGTGGCTCCTTTTTTAAGTTTCTGATCACATACAGTTAAAGCCTCCTTTAATCTTTGAGATGAATGGGTGAATGAAACGTTTACAGTATGCAGAATATGATGTTCATCAAACAATCAAGAAACATAAATGTGTCTTTAATGCATGTCAAAATCTTTCTGATCATAGAAGGAGGGTCAGTTCAGTGACTCTTCGTTAATTCTCCTGCCACCTAATAAAAAGCCCAAACCTGATTTTCTAATAGTTGATTCGGGTTGGGCCGGCCCGGGTTTATGGTTTGCGCAACATTGTAACCTTTGTTTGAGATCAACACGTGGTGGTGCCTGTGCGAGAAGCGTGCCTGCATCTCTCACAGAACTAGAACGAGATTCACTTTCTATGATCTCTCTCCCTTTCTCTGCGATGATAGACATGAGCCTGCAACTCTCATCTCTCCAGCGTTGCACTTCATCATTTATTTCCTCATAGAATCACAGCCGCGCGAACGGTTCTGGAGGAGCTGCAGGACCCCTGATACATTTTAATACATTTGCCAAAGTTATAGAATTACTCCTGTCAGTTCAGAAATAAATGACATGATTCAGAATAGCCTACTACACCACGAGAGGGCCTATAATTTAGCCACAGAGGATCAACAATAACGCATTAAAATAAAATAGCTTCGCTGTGGATTGTGTGTAGCCCAACAAAAAGGCATAGCGGTCGGGATCTGTCAGTGAACAGCATGCAGACAAAACAGGCCTTTCGCAATATTTCAAATACAAAAAAAGCAAATGGCTCCTACTGAAAATAAAATACTTATCTGTCTTGTGTAGCCTACCAAAATATGTTATCAAGTTCCAAATATTGTTTTTACAAAGTAAAACAAGAGAAATCGATTTTTGGCACTGAGCTCATTGGCCATCACCGGTGAGTGAGCTGTGCATCAAATCAAATTGTTTTGGTCATATACACATGGTTAGCAGATGTTATTGCAAGAGTAGCAACATGCTTGTGCTTCTAGTTCCGACAATGCAGTAATATCTAACAAGTAATCTAACAATTACACAACAGCTACTAAAGGGATGGAATAAGAATATATGCATATAAATATATGGATGAGCGTTGACCAAGCAGCAAGATGCAGTAGATTGTATAAAATACAGTCTATACACTACTGTTCAAAGGTTTGGGGTCACTTAGAAATGTCCTTGTTTTTGAAAGAAAAGCACATTTTTTGTCCATTAAAATAATATCAAATTGATCAGAAATACAGTGTAGACATTGTTGATGTTGTAAATAACTATTGATTTTTAATGGTATATCTACATAGGCGCACAGAGGCCAATTATCAGCAACTATCACTCCTGTGTTCCAATGGCACGTTGTGTTAGCTAATCTAAGTTTATAATTTTAAAATCCTTTCTGCAATTATGTTAGCACAGCTGAAAACTGTTGTTGCCTTCTTTAGACTAGTTGAGTATCTGGAGCATCAGTGTCACGACTTCTGCCGAAGTCGGTCCCTCTCCTTGTTCGGGCGGCGTTCAGCGGTCGACGTCCCCGGCCTTCTAGCCATCGCCGATCCACTTTTCATTTTCCATTGGTTTTGTCTTTGTTTTATACACACCTGGTTTCAATTCCCCAATTACATGTTCATTATTTAACCCTCTGTTTCCCCCATGTTTGTGTGCGTTATTGTTCATATCTATGTCAGGTGGACTTGATATTGTTACATTTTTGTTATTTCTTGAGTAAACTACGTTGTGTTGCTCATCTCTGCTGTCCTGCGCCTGACTTTATCCACCAACTACACAACGCATTCTGACAATCAGCATTTGTGGGTTTGATTACAGGCTCAAAATGGCCAGAAACAAAGCCCTTTCTTCTGAAACTCGTCAGTCTATTCTTGTTTTCTTGTTCTAAAAAAAGAAAGCAATTCCATGCGAGAAATTGCCAAGAAACTGAAGATCTGGTACAACGCTGTGTACTACTCCCTAACAGAACAGCACAATCTGTCTCAGCTTCATTAAATAGTACCCGCAAAACACCAGTCTCAGCGTCATCAGTGAAGAGGCAACTCCGGGATGCTGGCCTTCTTGTTCCTCTGTCCGGTGTCTGTGTTATTTTGCCCATCTTAATCTTTTATTTTTATTGGCCAGTCTGAGATATGGCTTTTTCTTTGCAACTCTGCCTAGAAGGCCAGCATCCTGGAGTCGCCTCTTCGCTGTTGATGTTGAGACTGGTGTTTTGTGGGTACTATATAATGAAGCCGCCAATTTAGGACTTGTGAGACATCTGTTTCTCAAACTAGACACTCTAATGTACTTGTCCTCTTGCTCAGTTGTGCACCGGGGCATCCCACTCCTATTCTGGTTAGAGCCAGCGTTTGCACTGTTCTGTGAAGGGAGTAGTACACAGCGCTGTACCAGATCTTCAGTTTCTTGGAAATTTCTTGCATGGAATAGCCTTCATTTCTCAGAACAAGAAAAAGTAGATTTTTTCCCTTCATGCTTTCTGGTACCTCAGAGCTTCCCAGGTCACGCCCCTCTCGAGCTCACGTTTTGTTCAGGCACCTCCTGATTTACAAATTAAGTGCTGGACAGCTTCTCATGAGAGAGAGACAGACAGAGAGAAAGCAATTGGGATATTTGGGAGGAGTCAGAGCACACAGATGATTGGACTCACTACACTTCTGAGCCATTGTTCATCGGCGTGGAGATGCTGGCGCCCAGTAGACACAACACCCGCTCAGGTCAGCAGTATTCACTACTGTCTAATATCCTTCTGAACGCCAAAAGCTCTCAGCTATTTATTGTGTGGGGGTAACGTGGGGGAAATAAACATAAATATCTATTCCTGTAGCTGATATTATGTCACTTGTTTTTTTACAAGCGAGGTGAGGTCCTCCACCAACTACACAACGCATTCTGAGGTATAAAAACACACAGTTTTTATACCTGGGCATTTGGCAGGCCCACCCTTAATTGGCAATTACCAACACCTGGCGCAGACAGAGGGTGCATTCAAGATCTTCAAGTGTTTCACCTTGTTACGTGTGAGTACTGTACACTACAAAATTCTCTGAAAAAAAACAGTTTTTTTTCTCAATAGATTTGGTTTGCAGGACGACAACACAATAAAAGGGAAGGAAGTAATGTTAGGCAAAAACTATGCATTTAATCCTTGAAGACAAGCACACGCCTCCCCATAAATATAAAGTCACACACACACACACACACACACACATCTAAGTAGTGCTCCGCCTCTATCTCACCCCCCAGGGAGATGTTTGGCTGCATGCTGTTTTCAGGCCTAGAAGCCTTTAGATAAATACATTTACAAATGTAGAAAATAAAGGAGGATAGATAAGAAACAGATTGTCAGATTAGCCCATCGTCTCATTCTGGTACATCCTTACAGATAAAACAAAGCCTACTAACTTATATTGAACGTTTGAAGCACATGAAACTATCTTTCCATTTCTTAAATCTGTGTTTATTCGATTATAATAAAGATTTGATTGATTTCTCTTGCTTCATCTGTTCACACATTTGTACATATTCCTAACACTGTGGCCATTTTACTAAAGTGTATTTTGCGAGTTCATGTAACCTTGGTGGAAGTGTTTTTGCTGTCTCAGGGTTAGACCACACATGTGAGAGCTGGCTAAGGTGTTCTTTTGATCTGGCGTTCAAATGACCCTGCTGTTGCAATATGACTGCTTCTGTCTCACCGTGACCCAGGTCAAACCACAACTGTGTTGCTCTGCCTGCAGACTGAAAGAAACAAGTTTTAGCCATCTTAGGAGCTGGAGGAATAAACATTGTTGTTCCCTTCCAACAATCCAAACAGAATATCAGTCATCTTGATTGTTCAGGAAATAACCAAATTCCACAATCACCTCTGGGAGTGGGTGTTCAAGAATTCCCATATTACATATTCCTTTAATTGAGTTTTGACTGACAGCCATCTTTGGCTTAGATTGCCTTAAATTACCTCCATATAAAACAACAGGTTCTATGTACACAGCTGGATTTTATGAATGTCCAATATACCCCAAACAGCAAGTGAGCAGAGGGTGCAATTTGTCTGTTGTTTATTTCACTCACACAAAGTTCAGTGAGATCAATAACAGGGAACTTTGGGGACATTTATAATGGACGCATGTCAGCTCCAGTCTGGTGAGGAGAAGTGGTTGGAAGGACATAAGTCATGGAGGGTGTAATCTGTGATGAGGGACCTGTTTGAAGCATAAAGCTGTCAGCCACAAACAGATTGGCCCTCCTGATTTGTGGACCAATGCACCAGACCCCAAGTTCAACAAATCACACCCAGGCGCCCAGGGACAGGGGGACGAAGGGGCCAGGGTAACAGCCTGGAGTCACCTGAGTAGGCCTGTGGTTGAGGTAAGACGCTAGGCATAGGGTGTCTGTCAGCTCCTGAAGAACTGTGGGGAAGGTTCCGCACATGACCCTGTTTCTGACATTTTGAAGTTATGTAACATTATAACATTGTAATATGCTCTCTGTAAAGGACTAAGGAAAGATAGCGCCGATGGAGAAGGCAGACATCTTATGAGTTCCAACCCAACTTTGCTATTTAGTAACTTTTTTCATGTTTATCTTTATTTTTTTTAGTACAGGTACTTTTGGACATCCGATCGACAGTTACTAACCACGATTTGGTTAGTAAATGATGCAGAAAAGTTAATCCATGCGTTTGTAACTTCTAGGTTAGACTACTGCAATGCTCTACTTTCTGGCTACCCGGATAGGATAAAGCACTAAATAAACTTCAGTTAGTGCTAAACACGGCTGCTAGAATCTTGACTAGAACCCCAAAATTTGATCATATTACTCCGGTACTAGCCTCTCTACACTGGCTTCCTGTTAAGGCAAGGGCTGATTTCAAGGTTTTACTGCTAACCTACAAAGTATTACATGGGCTTGCTCCTACCTATCTTTCCGATTTGGTCCTGCGATACATACCTACACGTACGCTACGGTCACAAGACGCAGGCCTCCTTACTGTCCCTAGAATTTCTAAGCAAACAGCTGAAGGCAGGGCTTTTTCCTATAGAGCTCCATTTTTATGGAATAGTCTGCCTATCCATGTGAGAGACGCAGACTCGGTCTCAACCTTTAAGTCTTTATTGAAGACTCATCTCTTCAGTAGGTCCTATGACTGAGTGTAGTCTGGCCCAGGAGTGTGAAGGTGAACGGAAAGGCACTGGAGCAACGAACCACCCTTGCTGTCTTTGCCTGGCCGGTTCCCCTCCACTGGGATTCTCTGCCTCTAACCCTATTACAGGGGCTGAGTCACTGGCTTACTGGTGCCGTGGCGGAGATCTTGTGGGCTATACTCGGCCTTGTCTCAGGATGGTAAGTTGGTGGTTGAAGATATCCCTCTAGTGGTGTGGGGGCTGTGCTTCGGCAGAGTGGGTGGGGTTATATCCTGCCTGTTTGGCCCTGTCCGGGGTATCGTCGGATCTCCCGACCCCTCCTGTCTCAGCCCCCAGTATTTATGCTGCAGTAGTTTATGTGTCGGGGGGCTAGGGTCCGTCTGTTATATCTGGAGTATTTCTTCTCTTATCTGGTGTCCTGTGCGAATTTAAGTATGCTCTCTCTCTCTCTCTCTCTCTCTCTCTCTCTCTCTCTCTCTCTCTCTCTCTCTCTCTCTCTCTCTCTCTCTCTCTCTCTCTCTCTCTCTCTCTCTCTCTCTCTCTCTCTCTCTCTCTCTCTCTCTCTCTCTCTCTCTCTCTCTCTCTCTCTCTCTCTCTCTCTCTCTCTCTCTCTCTCTCTCTCTCTCTCTCTCTCTCTCTCTCTCTCTCTCTCTCGCCACCGTGCTTTTACCCCTTCATTGCTTGCTGTTTGGGGTTTTAGGCTGGGTTTCTGTACAGCACTCTGTGACATCAGCTGATGTAAGGGGGGCTTTATAAATAAATTTGATTTGATTTGATGATTGGAAATGGAAATTTGATTTTGACTTCGACTCAGCTATTCCATTGTTCACACCACACCCTATTCCTTTGTTTCATTGGCTACCAAAACGCTGCAGGCATAGACACGATAGATGGGCTGGCGTCCTGGTGAGACAGATGAAGAGACAAATCGACCGGCACTCCCCTCTGTTTTATTCGCAAATGTCCAGTCATTTGAGAATAAGATGGATAAGGTTTGTTCTGGAGTCTCCCATCAGAGAGACTTGGAAAGCTGTAATATTATATGCCTTGCAGAAACTTGGCTGGCTGCGGTTGCTCCATGCAGCGGAATGATCGGAAGACACCGGCCTTGAGAAAGTCCAAAGGGGGAGGGGTGTGCCTCTTCATAAACAATAACTGTTGCGCTGCTTCCGTGTGAAGGAAATCTCAAGCTTTTGCTCACCTGATATAGAATACCTCATGGTAAGCTACAGACCTTTTCATTCACCGAGAGTTCTCATCCATAAATATCACGGCTGTTTACATCCCCCCCACAAGCCAACATCACTTTGGCGTTTCTGGTAGGTGGAGACTAACGTGGGGAGACTTAAAACCATTCTACCTCACTTCTACCAACAAATCTCCTTTGCCACTAGGAGTGCAAAAAATCTAGACCACTTTTATTCTACTCACAGAAACGCATACAAGGCCCTCCTTCGTCCTCCCTTCTGCAAATCAGACCACGACTCTCTCCTTTTGCTTCCTGTTTACAAACAAAAGCTCAAACAGGAAGTACCAGTGACACACTCAATACGGAAGTGGTCCAATGATGCAAGGCTACAAGACTGTTTTGCTAGTACAATGAAGGAGCTTACCACATTTTTTTAACCTTTATTTTACTAGGCAAGTCAGTTAAGAACAAATTCTTATTTTCAATGACAGCCTAGAAACAGTGGGTTAACTGCCTGTTCAGGGGCAGAATGACAGATTTGTACCTTGTCAGCTCGGGGATTTGAACTTGCAGGCTTTCAGTTACTAGTCCAACACTCTAACCACTAGGCTACCCTGCCGGCCCACATCAGTCACAGCTTCATTAATAAGGCATACACGTTGTCACCTCGACAGTGATTATACGAACATATCCAAACCAAAAACCATGGATTACAGGCAATATCCTGGCTGGGCTAAAGGCTAGAGCTACTGCTTACAAGGAATGGGACACGAACACGAATGTATACAAGAGAGCCCCTACGACCTCCAACAAGACATCAAATATACAAAAGGACAATATAGGAGGAAGGTGGGATCCTATTAAACCGGCTCCCGAAGCTCATCGGATGAGGCAGGGCTTGCAGACAATAACAGATTACAAAGGGAAACCCAGCCGTGAGATGCCCAGTGACGCAGAACTCCCAAACGAGCTAAATACCTTTTAAGCCCGCCTCAAGAAAAACAGTGTCTTGCATGAAAGCTCCCGTTGTTCCAGATGACTGTCGCTGTACGTGGCCGATGTGAGTAAATCTATTAAACAGGTTAACACTCGTAAGGCTGCTGGGCCAGACGGAATACCAGGGGCGCGTTCTCAGAATATGCGCCGACCAGCTGGCAAGTGTCTTCACAGACATTTTCAATCTCTCCTTGTCCCAGTCGCCCTCTAGCACTCACATCTGTAATTAAAGAAGTGATTTGAAAGGCTGGTCATGAAACATCAACACCATCATCCCAGACACCCTAGACCCACTCTGATCCTCATACCGCCCCAACAGATCCACAGATGGCGCAATGCCAATTGCACTTCAAACTGCTCTCTCCCACCAGGACAAGAGGGGAAATAACTGAGAATGCTGCTCATAGACTACAGCTCAGCGTTCAACAACATAGTCCCCTCCAAGCTCATCACCAAGCTCAGGGCCCTGGGACTGAACCCTTCCCTCTGCAACTGGATCCTGGACTTCATGATGGGCCGGCCCCATGTGGTGAGGGTAGGCAACAACACCTCTGCCATGCTTACCCTCAACATGGGGGCCTCTCAGGGGTGTGTGCTTAGTCCCCTCCTGTACTCCCTATTCACCCACAACTGCATGGCCAAGAACAACTCCAACACCATCATCAAGTTTGTTGACAACATAATGGTGGTAGGCCTGATCACAGACACCGATGTGATAGTCTCTGACCTCATCCCTGTAGGCTAAGCAGTGTGGTGCCGGGACAACAGTCTCTCCCTCAATGTCAGTAAGACCAAGGAGCTGATCATGGACTACAGGAGAAAGAGGGGAGAGCAAGCCCCCATCCACATCAACAGGGCTGTAGTGGAGCGGGTTGAGAGCTTCAAGCTCATCACTAAGGACTTAACATGGTCCACACACCCGCAGTCGTGAAGAGTGGCTGAAAAGATGGGCTCTCAGATCATCATCGAGAGCATTTTGACTGGCTACATCACCGCTTGGTATGGCAAATGCACTGCCCACGACTGCAAAACACTACAGAAGTTGGTGAGGATGGCCTAGCACATCACTGCGGCGGTGTCAGAGGAAGGTCCGAAAAATTGCCAGTGACTGTTCACTCTGCTACTGTCCTGCAAATGGTACTGGAGCATCAGCTCACGGACCAACAGTCTCCAAGACAGCTTCTACACCCAAGTCATAAGACTGCTAAATAGCCATTTACTGCTAAGTAACCATTTAATTATCTGCATTGACCGTATCTTGCTCTGACTCTATGCACATTCACAAGACTATATAGTATATACATGTCGCACCCTGGCCGAGAGGGGTTGTGATTAGATAACACTACCATTGGCTACACAGGTTCTTTCAGTTTGGGCTTGAGTGGAAGAACATGAAATGAGGATCAGAGGCATGTCAAAATTCACAGTTCACTATATCTGCCAAGTTCAGTTTCCATACCCACTTTAGCTTTAGCACAAATGGACGGAGGATAACACCACAAACAAAACAGGTTTCCGTGCAGGTGGAGGGAAAGCGTTTCAACATTATCTTTAACTTAAATCATTATTTCATCAAGGTAATACTATACTTCTCTTAGCAAAAACAAAGGCTTCCAAAAGGGCTCTGCCACAGCTTCAAACAACATAATTTCCCTCTCACTTGCGCCTTCCCCTGTGGGGCCAGACCTCAAACAAAGGAAACGGGTTATAAACAGAGACAATCACTTAGGGAGCCAATCACATTGCTCTATGAATCAATCAATCAATCAATTAGGAACACTATGCACACACACACACACACACAGTTTCACACTCATCATATGCTGCTGCTACTCTTTATTTATCTCTTATTATTATCTTTCCTGATGCCTAGTCATTTTACCCTGCCTTCATGTACATACAGTATCTACCTCAAATACTTCATACCCAAGCACATTGATCTGGTACTGGTATTCCCTGTATATAGCTTCATTCTTGGGTATTTTATTCCTCTTGTTACAATTTTGTTTTTGTTTTACTGCATCGTTGGGAAGGGCTTGCAAGCAAGCATTTCACGGTAAAGTCTACACCCTTTTGTATTCGGTGCATGTGACAAATATAATTTAATTTGATACAAATATTTTGTCTGTGTAGACTACACTGGATTTGTTTCTGTGTGTATGTCTGGAGTGCCAAAAAAAAAGACTGACTCTCTGCTGTACTGATCCAACAACCTTTCAGTTACTGGCCCAGCCCTCTAATCACTAGGCTACCTGCCAGCCCAGGCATCAATACAAATCAAACTTTGCTCTCCCTTACCATAACTAGGCCTTAGCCTCTCAAACATGAAGTCACTGACCGGTTACACAAACTGCTATCCTTTTCCCACAGCTCCTGCCTTGACCTCACCATTGAATTGAATAGAACCCCACCTGATTGTAAGTGTTTGGGTTGATAAGGTTCATCTATTGTTTCATTTCTGCCCTCAGCACGTTTCTGTTAACGAGCTATACACCTGTTTTCAGTCTGAGCTCTCCTCTAGATTTTCACCAACATTTGTTGTTGTACGAAGGAAGATAAAAAAATCCTTCACTGTGCACTGCTACACACCACATCACAGACAGTCGAAAACTTTGACTTTATTTATTGGAAGGGGAAATGCTCAAAATATATGTTTACTTGTTCAAAAAATATAATAAAGCTGGGTTAAACTTAAAATAACACCCCAAAATTGAATGAGGGGGATCTGCTTATGTAAAAAGACCATCGTTATCTGCAGTCTGGAAACTTCATTCTGCAGCCTCAGCAATATTTTAGCCTCTATTCGTTCAATGTTATTAAAAGCAGAAGTGTAGGAATTGACCTTGGGGTCTATAACAGCAGAACTCTACTTCCATGGATGATTTGGACAGGGCAGTCCATTCATTAGTCTGTGTTCTTGCACCAGGGACCATTCTCTGAGCCTTGGAAACAATGGGAGCCAGCTATCAAAACCCAAACAACAGGCAGAGAAAAAAACTCATTGTTGTTGTTGCTATGAGAAACAAGATTCTTTGTTTACATATGACTTATTTATCTTCCAAGCAGCTGTATCATTGCCAAGAAAGGCATAAAACAAGAGCACAATGGCTAAATTTATGTAAGGTGCCTCTCCAGTTTTATCTCGGTATTTCAATTAATTTCTGCTGTGATCAAGTTATACGGTAACACTTTCTTAACTTTGTGAATTTTGATTTCTTCTCCTACTATATTTGACCTGCAGAGACCATCAGTAACTTAATATCCTAATATGGGCAGACAGTTTTGCATCCAAACATACTGGAGATTTCGTTTTTTTTCTTGGCAGCGTTCCTCTCTCTCCATCCCTGTCTCTATACCTCCAGTAGCTGTGTCATGTCATGGGAGGAACAAGGGGGTCACAAGGTGTTTCCCTTCTCCCTACTCAGGACCCTGGACCACCCCCACACCCATCCACTCTGCACCATGCCCCCCTGCCAATGGACAAAACAGCAAGACTGACAGGATGTGCTATAACGGGACAGTTTGTCCTCCAACCGAGATGCTTCAGTCAAACTTTTGTTTAATGGTCGTTCAAGGTAAGCTATTTGTTGTAGAGGCAGCATGATTGGTTGATAATATAAATATTGTGTTTAAATAAAAACGTACATCCCCAGTTGTTTTCATAGTGTAGTAAAAATAGTTAAAAGTTTTAATTGACGAGATAAGATGCAACATGAAACAATACTGAATCATCTCAACTTAAAGACATTTACATATTGCAAAGTGCTGAAGTCCTTGGATATTACAGTTTTTTTATCACTTTGGTGCAATTTTCACAAGTATGTGGTACATTTTCACATTTTTTTGTAAAAAACTCAAACAGAACATCAAAAAGGCAGTTTTGGCAAAATACACAAAATCATACAATCACTTTTTCACCAAACTTAATCAGTGTTTCATTTAGAAATACATGTTTCACATTGCAATACCTGTTTATATAAAGTAATTGCCTTTCACAATGCAACGCTCACATTACTTTTGACGTTACTTTTGACAACACATTACTTACTTTTGATATGATTGTTGTTAAAATACAGTTTACTATTACTTAATCTGACTGCTCTTAATTTATGATCACTTAAACAGAGCTACTGCAAGTCAGCACAAAGACAACAGGAGCACTGCCTCCGCTATTCCAGCACCATTTACACCTAAACATTTAAACATCATCAAATCAACAAGGCTATATACTGTATGCTTAGTTTAATACAATGAAAACAAACTTAAAGATGCCAAAAACAATTGAGTCCAATCAATGTTGATAAATATCATGTGGCTGTCCATGGTACTGATTTCTGTGTGTGTGTGTGTGTGTGTGTGTGTGTGTGTGTGTGTGTGTGTGTGTGTGTGTGTGTGTGTGTGTGTGTGTGTGAGCGTGCGCAAGTAAAAAAAAACTCACCGCACTTGTAGACTAGTTGAACACCAATGCCAGCAAAACAGTCTATGACTCTGTCATACAGCACATGTTCCATTTTTGTTGTCATAGGCTACCTGTCTAAAATGCTTGCTAGCCTAACTTCCATGGGCAACAATGAACAAGCTAAGTTAGCTGGCTAGTTAATGTGAGCCTACTAGGCTACAAACTGAACTTCCGTTGTCTCAGGCCAGTGGCACAACATATTCATTTATGGTTAGATCAGAATCGCCGTCATAATCATTGGCCTGTACAGAGAATTGAGTCAAAACCACAAGTCGAAATCTCCATCTCCATCCATGGCTTAGGAAACGGACGATTTAGCAACAAAGCAGGACATCAACACAAGCAGACCAGATACAGACACGTTTTTTCTGAAAATGAAGTTTTGCTTAGAAAGTGATTTGATTGGTCTGAAGCCAAATCCAAACAGGCATCTCTTGGGGGGCGTTTTGCTGAACCAGGACAACCCACAGTTGAGCTGAATTATTTTATTTAAAAAATCATCAAGGGAGGCCAAATGCTAGCTGGCATCTATCAATCAAATGCTAAGGCGGCAACATGTTATACTCTTTTGGTCCAGACAGCATCAAATACATAGGCTACACATACTGAGACAGCGGGGCACTGTGTCCCTCACTTAGATGATTTCTTCGGTGAGATTCGGCCACTTGCAAATTGATGGAAAATTATGAAAACACAGAGAGATGAAAGATAAATGATTTTATAAATAGATATTTAGGGAAGCCTATGGTACCAAAGAAATAAAAAGAACAGTAGAAATATTGATGAAAAAAGTTTAAGTAGATCTGAAAGACACATTAATTTGCAGTCTTTCTGCAAGGCCACTCCATGGAAGGAGTAAGATTGAGAGAAGAGGGGTAGGAAACCTGAGAGAAGAAGGGGATGAAAACATGGGAAACAATAACATGAGAGGAGAAAAATAGAGGGGCAACAGATAAAGCTGATGAAAGAGGGGAGGACGAGACTCCCCTCTTTTAAAAGGGAGGAATAGAAGGACAAAGGCTAAGGCTGATGAGAGGGTTGGGGTTGGCAAGGAGAGTCTTCCCTGTTTATATGGCCCAGGCAGTCCAGCTCTGTGGATAATGACAGGGATTAGGATCTGGAGACAGCTGGGATCCACTGGCCCCGATAGACACTAGAGGGGTTAAACTGCCCCTGTCCTGCCTACCCACCCCAGGAGATCTATAGGAATCTGACTCCATTTGGCCCAAAATCTCTTGACAAAACAAAACCCCTTTTACTCAATTAGGTGGAAATAAGCTGCTGTGAGGCTAGCCTGTCTCCGTTTAACATTACGGTTACCGTTCTAAACCGTTAGCCAACCTCGGACATATGGTAAGAGGTGGCTTGGATATGTCTATATGTCTAACGATTATATAATTGACATTTACCCTTTTATACATGTGGGTGTCACATTCTTTTATTTCTCCTTCCCCCAGATTCAAAAACACTCAATGGTTATCCCTGTTATGCAGAGGCTTAGTGAAAACCCAAACAGTGGCTACGCGAAAACCAGGTGCTCAGACTTTCCACACACAACCAATGTCCGCCCGGAACCTCTGGCTGTCATATGATACCTTGCATCAGGATGGGAATGAAAGCCCAGTCTCAGGCCTCACTGGCAAAAACCAGGAGGGAATGTATCATGATCCCGATGCCACAAGGCTTTCGACTCCCACAAATGCATCATAGATTTACTTATTTTTCAATCACATTTTTTTGTATCAAGGCAATAATTTACCGTACACTGTAAGAGTGATTTGTAGACTGAGCATTTAGTTATTTCTGTATATGGATCAGGCCTGAGAAAGCAACATTAAAGTCTACTTTTATTGCAGTCAATTTAAGCATTTTAATCTAACCCTAAACTGGAGCCTTGCCAGTCAAAACCTCAGAGATCTTTATAAAAATCTAAGAAAACAACCCTTTTTATAAAACGTCTAAACTGAGCAGTGTGTTGTTGCCTGTACTGTTAGCATGCCAGGAATATGCAGTCATATTTATACAGTATTTCTGTCCCGAGTGAACGACAACGCCTGTACTGCAGGGGCCAAGGGGTGTGTAACTTTCTCACTCATATTTTAGAGCCGCGAATAACAACGTTTTTATAAGGGTTAAAAAACGTATTACCCATGTTTATTCACCATATGTGTAAAGTTAATATATAGTGTCAAATGCCACTGAATCTAGTATAACAGAGGTAGGTCTTTGTGCTCTCTCAATCCCCTGCAGTGGCCTCCAACTGTGAGATGATGTTCTAGCTGTTTGAATGACAGGTGGATCCATGGACAAATCTGGTACACAACAGAACTGTTGACATTCTACAATAAGACGTTTATGGTACCTGTTAAAACTTCCCACCAAACACATGGACTTCACCTCAGCATTCTAGACGGAAATGGGGGGAGTTCGGACAGTGATGTGCATCTGCTATGCTGCTGAGGGGGCAATGCAGCGCTGGGTCCATCTGCCAGCTGCTTTATAGACAGCACCAAACTGTAAATCAGGGAGTTTTGAAACCAGCCTGGCCCAACTCCCCAAGCTGGGAGCAAACAAACAGCAGGTCTATATGACAACGCCTCTCTCACTGCCTCTCTCACTTCCTTAACCCATGTTAGCTGTTCTCACTGTTCACCACTTTTACCAGGTACCATTAAAACGTTCAACCTAACCCACTATCAAGCATCATCTCCTATTGGGTAAATGACAATGGCCAGTGGCTGAGCAAAGAGATGCCTATGTTACAGAAATAACACTTCTAGTTATGGTTGTTCTGAGGCTGTCTGTGATCTCAACTCTGTCTACAGTCAGAGTTCATTGCTCCTTCAGAAACAGACTACTGCTCCAAGGAGCTAAACAATCAAATCAATCACAGGCACTTTAGCACTTACTCTGCAACTTTGATGTGCAATCACAAAGCGAGGGGGAGAGAGTGAGTGAAAACATACCCCGCTCTAATTGTTTCTACATCTGTTTCGACATTGCTATTGTCTTGGCGTCTTAAAACAAAACTCAAGCAAAGTGCTCATGTAGACACACTGTGAGTCTGCTGGGGACATATATATAGATTGCACGCACGCACGCACGCACACACGCCCGCGCACACGCGCCCGCGCGCGCCCGCGCACACACACACACACACACACACACACACACACACACACACACACACACACACACACACACACACACACACACACACACACACACACACACACACACACACACACACACACACACACACACACACACACACACACACACACAGTTTCCTCTAGGTCAATTTCCCTTAATCAGGCGAGCCATACAGTGGCTCTGATTTTCAGAGCAGACCTCAGCCTCCTCTCTACAGCTCCGTCTCTGCCTCTGTGCTTACTATACCTCACACATCAGACTCTGAGAGGTTTTCCTCTTAATCACACTTCTCCTCAACAGGCAGCTGATTATGACATTAGCCACATTACCACTCATGATTATTATCATAGAGCCTGACTGAACCTCTTACCAGACACTCGTTGGACTAGAGGATGTAGGAAAGGAATAGGAAAACACATGCAAACAGGGCAGGGCCTGTGTGGTGGGGGTCCTGTTGAATAGGAGTTCCTGATCAGCACCTGATAGTGAAATGGGACCAACAGGTTGTGGACGTGGACTTTGCATTAGACATGTGTAGTTCAGGGATTCTAAAAGAGGAAGTGGGACACAGTTAAAACACAAAAGGCCCAGACATGGGGCCCCTTAAAACACATCGCTCTGTCAGCCTTGTGTTGAAGACTGGCAAATTTACTTTTAACGATGCCAAAACAGGCCCAAAGTCAATGTCAAAGCCATGTGTCACTCTCCCAAGCCTGGTGGGGGAAGGTTTACTACCCTGTAATATGGGCCAGCAACTCTGAGAAAATATTTGGACAATGCCCTTGACTTTTTCAGCTTTCCAAAACTGCTCCTCAATAAGCTTCCATATGTATGGAAAAGAGGTAAGGATGTTGTGAAACAGCAGAGTAAGTCCATCAAAGTTTGTAAAAAAATGCATTTAAACAGTTTTAGTGGAGTGAAGAAGATGGCTGCATGGTGGAGGAATCCATTAGTGGAAGAACAGGCCATGTTATTACACAGAGTTACAGTTGTGAGGGCTGCATGGGGCCCAGGTTTTCAGGGTGGCCATGGGACTGGCATATGTGCTGTGCAGGCTGACGGTGGCACAAAGGAATAGGGGTCCCCTATGAGCTCCCTGCCTCCACCACCCCACCCAACCCCACCCCCACCCAGCTGACTCTGATCCAGTTGATCCAGACAGCTGCAACATCCCCACACACTTCTAAAGGAACAATTACCATAATTTGGCAGGATGATTAAAAATGCTGATGCAAAGCAATAATAACAGTGTTTTTCAAATTCAACTCAGGGGTAAAGATTTGTAGGGGTTATTCGTGAGGAAAAATCCACTCTGAAATTTCTACGTGGAAATTACAAACTTCAGAAGCCTTTTTTTAAACCTCAAACCCACTACAAGTTTTACATTTCCTGCCTTGCAGGAAATTTCTCCTGCAACAGAGTGATCAAATTAAGATCCTACATCTGTACAGTACATGAAAAGAGATCTGAAACAAACCCTTGCCATTTTGCTGGCTTTGCAGCTACGGTCAGTTGTGCATGGTATCCACATGACTAATGCTCGTGAACAATCTGAAAGAACAATCTGGAAACTGGATCTCATATGTCCAAGAGTGACAATGAGGACATTTAACATAAAATCATCAGAATAGTTGAGTGATGACAATCGACCACTGAGCCTGTCTATACTTTCCATTTACACGCCCCATATCTATAAGGCACTAGGTGGGTCTAAAGCAAAACTATCATCATGTCTAGCCTGTTCTTAAAGACTCAGAAGGTAAACGATATTATTTCAAAGCAGGTTATTCAACTCATCTAAATTTGTATGATTTGTTTAACTTTTTATTTAATAAATACATGTCAGACCAAGGGTTCAATTAATATCACAGGATCAACCTGCTGATCATATTATTATTATTAGTAGTAGTTTATTTCATTTTACATGTAGGCTATACTAGGCAGCTGAAAGCTGAATTGCGGTAAAGAACACATACAAGTTAACAAAAATGTTTTATGAAAAACAAACAATCATTACATTTCTACACTTAGAAAAAATGGTTCCAAAAGGGTTCTTTGCAGAGGGATAAGCTTCTACCAAGAAGCGTTTTCATCTGTATAACCATTTTTAGAAGACAAGGGTTCTTTGTTAGGCAAAGAGTTCAACCTAGAACCTTTTTCATCCTAAGAACAGTTTTTTGGAAGAAAGTGTTATTTGATGATTGTTTGGAAGGCAAGAAGGGTTCTTCTGAATCTGAAAAAGCTTTTTTATTTTTTATTGTGCCTGAGCATAAATGTTTACCTCAGTGTTTAAACGTTCACATCAGGAGTTTTAGTAATGTGATAAGTTCAAAAAGATAGGTGTGAGAATGTTTTAAGCTGTATCTGGAAATATTTATGCATGTATCTGGTATTCCCTAGTGTTTCTTTTTCAGTGTAACATTTCTATTGTTGATTCAGAAGTTAAATTCAACACTCAGTGGTGTAAAATAACCCCAGTGTTGATGTTAATAGCTAGAGTTGAGTGTGATTGTGTGGAGTAAAACACTCAAAACCACACCCATCATAATCATATTTCTCAGCATGCACTATTACAGGCTGATTTTCAGAATTGTTTGTTTCAATGTCTGTATAGATAAATCACATACATTTTTTTAAACTAATCCAATCTGTTAGTAGTTATTATTGCACCCGTTACTGAGATAGTTGAGATAATTTTGGTAGTCCCATCAATCAATTCCCTACCCTGGCAGTCATTCTGAATACAGGTCGTGGGTGATTAAAAGTTCCAATTGATGGATATCCTCACTCTGGACATAGGAATTTCATATCACTTTGCAAGCCAGCATAATGTGAACTGCAGGCCTGATGCAGCCTGTAAACCAGGAGTTTCCTAACACCACTGTGTTAAGGAGTCTGCATGCTTCCCAGCCAAAATCGTTAGGAACAGTTTGTGCATATACTATGACAACGTTTTTGTTCGTTTTGGACTCCGGCAAGGGTTTTTTCGGCTGTTTGGGCACGCAACATTTTGGTAGCTGAAGTCTACGCCCCTTCGTCTGTGATTGGCCAACAGTAGGGATTCTTCAATGATGCAAAATTGCGAGATTAAGCTCTCCTCTGCAAAAACATCAAAATGAATGACAGATTTCTTGAATTATCTTAGATTCATTCTGACTATTTTGAGGAATCGTATACTGGCTACGGCATCTCCAAATGGACAAATAATATTATTGCCACATTTGTCTCATTTTTCAAGCAAAGGTCTTTTAAGGGAGTATGTGAGCACGCTCTTCGGTTCAAACTGAAGCATGCTGATGCCTTTATGGTATAACTAGGCTAGGGTTTCCCAAACTCGGTCCTCAGGACCCCAAGGGGTGCACGTTTTGTTTTTTCCCTAGCACTACACAGCTGATTCAAATAATCAACTAATCATCAAGCTTTGATAATTTGTATCAGCAGAGCAAAAACCAAAACGTGCACCCCCTTGGAGTCCCGAGAACCACATTTGGGAAAAGCTAAACTAGGCCTTCAAAGAAAGGCCTCATGACATGTGTAATGTATTGTCATAAAGAGTTCCATTTTAAATGCTAATAAGGCTGGTGGAACCGTTCATAGAGGGATCTAAGAAGAACCACTTCTGGGCAAAACCCTTCATAGAAATTTCTAGTTAGAACAATTTACAGGGGTTTCTATGAGGAACCTTACATAGCACCAGAAAGAGTTCCCCCATGAGGAAAACCCAAGAACCCTACATGGTTCTACTTAGCACCTTTTTTTCTGAGTGTAGCTTCAGAGGGTGCCTGTGCTTGGTTAAGGCATCTACCAGTATTCTGCTGGCAGCCGAGTTGGAAGGTAGTTGACTTGGATGGTAACCTCAAATACAATGGTTAAGCAAGTTAACATCCATCCGTTATCCACACAAATCAGCGTGCTGTTTATGTTTTCCACTCTGGGGGAAGTGTATGTGTGTGTTTATATTCCTCTGCGGACCCCTGGAGAGCCTTCCTGTGTTTCAGGAGAGGGATCCTCTCCTCACATGTGAATGCTTCAACAGGAAAAACAGCCTGTGTTACCTATCGTTGTGCTCCTCCCTGTGTCCTCACAGTCAATGCCCTGTACACAGGGCTGAGTGGACTGGAATTATTTCTAGGGTGTAGGGTTCAATGCCCCATGCCCTTCCTGCCTTTGTGGGACTTTGTTTAGGGCGGTGTCACTTCATCAATGAGGGTTACCCTGTTGCATGGCCCTTGCCCTACAGGTTTGTCCAGTGATGTCTAACCATATGTCATATGTGAGAGCGGGACATTTGCAGGCGTTTCTGTTTGCAAGGCCTTAACAGCTTGACTGATGTTTCTAATAATATTGGTGATGAAGAAGCTTCCCTGGAGGCAGAGGTGGATTCCTCCTGTCTGGGGACACAGGATTAGGACTGAGAAGGAGGGCAAGCCAAAACCTGCTCCCACTCTCTCTCTCTCTCTCTCTCTCTCTCTCTCTCTCTCTCTCTCTCTCTCTCTCTCTCTCTCTCTCTCTCTCTCTCTCTCTCTCTCTCTCTCTCTCTCTCTCTCTCTCTCTCTCTCTCTCTCTCTCTCTCTCTCTCGGATCTCTTTCTCTCCCCCTCTCTCTCTGAGCTCTCTCTCCTCTCTCTCTCTGTGTCACGACTTCAGCCGAAGTCGGCTCCTATCCTTGTTCGGGCGACGTTCGACGGTCGACGTCACCGGCTTTCTAGCCATCGCCGCTCCATTTTTCATTGATACATTTGTTTTGTCTTGTTCCCTGCACACCTGGTTTTCATTCCCCAATCACACTGCATGTATTTATTCCTCTGTTCCCATCATGTCTTTGTGTGGAATTGTTTGTGTTTACGTGTCATTTTGTTTTGACGCGCCAGACGGGTGTGATTTATTTTCCGTGTTGTTCACGAAGATGTTTATTGTTACACATAATCGTGTGTGACTGGTTTTGCACTTTTGCTTATTTTTGGATGGAGGTTTTAACGCAGCTGCGTTCATTCTCTTGGTTTCTCCGGTCCAAATAAAGTGTGTGCCTGTTCCCAACTCTCTGCTCTCCTGCACCTGACTTCGCTACCAGTATGCACACGCCTGACACTCTGAGCTCTCTAACAAGGCATTACAGGCCATTATCTATGCCTCAGATGAGAGCAACTAGTCGAGGGATCAAGTGCAAAAATATTCTCCAAAATTATAGTACATTGTACCACCAGATCCTCTGTTGTGACAAAAAACATCTACTTTCACTATCATGGTTAACACTGCTACCCCCGTTATACAAAGACAGGATGCTCCCCCACACACCTGTGCCACAAATAGCTCACGGATCAGTGCAGAGGCAGGGAGATGGGTGAGCGCTAGCCCAAGGTCAGAGGATTTGAGAAGAAGAGAGAGACATGTAGACGCCTAAGCTTTACTCTGGGATCGTCTTTGTAAGCGGGGTACTGAGGGGCAGGCTTTTACCAGTCCAAAGTCAAACAGTCCTCAGCATTCCAAAATAGCAGGTCGGTGTGTCAGACACATTGTTCTATTCATAAGCAGAGTGAATGACAACTCATCACCTCTCACTTCATAACAGGTTTCAGGAGGATTTGCCTCTCAGGAGAGACAGCTCACCTGGCTGTCAGTAGTGTAAAAGCCCGGGGCCAGGATACAAAGCACACAGCAAAATATGATGAGAAAGATCCCTACACCTCCCTTGATAAATGCCCTATAGCATCTGACAGTTTTCTATCTTATCTTTACTCTGACAATCCTCCCTGCACACACATGTTTTTATTAAAGTTGCTAAGAAGAGCAATTTGGGGGATAGTCTCACTACATATACAATTTCAATTGAATCCTTGAATTATTGTTCTAAGAAGGTCACCTGGCAAAAATGTGTATTTCTTGTTAAGTTTGTGAACTATAAGCCTTTTGCTTTTTTGTTTGAATCTTGGAGAATCCTATTGTTTTGTCCTCCACACCCCCTCTGTCCCTCTCCCCTGTGTCTGTCTGTGGGTCTCTGGAGAAGTGCTGGTTTCCGTAGACGTGATGGGGAGATGTTTCCTGTGTCAGGTCTGTCTGCTGCTGATTACAGCCTATCCATCAGCCAGACCTCCTCAGAGTAGAGGGGGGAGGGGGCAGAGAGAGAGGGGAGGGAGAGAGAGTGTGAGAGAGCGAGAGAGAGAGAGAGAGAGAGAGAGAGAGAGAGAGAGAGAGAGAGAGAGAGAGAGAGAGAGAGAGAGAGAGAGAGAGAGAGAGAGAGAGAGAGAGAGAGAGAGAGAGAGAGAGAGAGAGAGAGAGAGAGAGAGAGAGAAACAGAGGGGAGAGAGAGAAGGAAACAGAGAGAGGTCAAGATGGTGCCCCATTGGCACTTATGAACAGGCAGGATCATCCACACAAAATTGGAGAGCAATGCAATTCCTAACAGTAAACATTGTGAGAAACTCAGCCAATATCTATTCTAACTCTCATCTGACAGATCCCCATTGAGTGGTTTTGTAGCCATTATTATCTCTCTTTTTTTGCAAGTATAATTATGGGCACTGATGTCATGTGATCAAAGGGAACATGGGCATAAATCAGATATTAATGTGCACGCATGCACGCTCTTACACATTATATACACCAGGTCACCCAGTGCAGGACCCAAATAGAATCTACATTACAATAGAGATTGAACCAGGGGCCAGACACAGTGTACTGGTGTCCCTGGTGAAACAGGACCCTGCCATAAAGCTGGACCCCAGATCCTAGGTCCCAAGGAAACGACCCAATGTCCCAGGGCAAAAACCACCCAACACTTCATCAGCTCAGCCATTTTGTGACTAATAACTCTCAATAACAGTAGGTGGGTCTCTTACATAACAATCAGTATGCCACCCCTGGGTATAAAACCCACAATGACAGGATGGCTCTGGTCAAAAGAGACCCTGGCAGCTCTCATTACTGCGTTATGACATTTCTCCGCACCACTTACGCATTGAACCAGGCGTGTAAACAGGAGGTTGTGATGTATCCTCCCAGACCAGTAAGAGGAAACCACACAAGGCCTGGGGACTCCACACACCAATGGTTAACTGGTCAACTGGCAGTCACACTGTAGGATGTTGAGTCTGAGAGACTGTGTTGAGGCTACTGTCTATTGTGTAGTGCCTATGTTTGTGGATGGTGGTTTAAGAGTTGTGTGACCTTGGATGTGAATGTGAGCATGCTGGGAGGGCCCCGCATGCTGGGAGGGCCCCAATAATCCCAATGGTGATAAATAACTTCAAATTGCTCTAAAACTAAGTCATGCTTGCACTTTACAGAAAGGCCCATAAATTGTATTTCTATTCCCATTGCTCTACTTTCTTGCCCAATGGTCTCAACACTAAGCTCAATTCATTAAATTATCATTCATCATCAGCTTTCAGTAAAGACACAGATCTTTCTAGAGCCCAGTACATCTCTCTCTGAGTCTGAAGTTACAGACCCCTAATTTTCTTCACTCTAAATCAAAGTTTATCTCATTCAGTTTTAGGCAGCTGTTGTAGATAGCCCACAATATCTCCCTTTGGCTTAATGCTGTCATGTAGCTTGTAGACCATGTTTTTATATAAAACACATTGTTACAAAGGTTATATACATGGTTTATAACTATCTTCATATTGCAACGATAAAACACAACTAATCAGCAGATGAATCACAGGAGGATGCAGTTTATGGCCCAAAGCTAAGATCTGACCCCTGTCTCAATCACTTCTTCAGGGCCCCTCCAGGGAAGGAGGTTGTAAGTATGGAACATTCCTCAGAGAGTTGTAAGTGACTGAGTACTGCTGACCACACTCACCTCTCTACCTGACATGTTATTCAACCTAAGGCTCAGAAAATGTCCTGGTCGACAGGCCATCTACATTGTGATCACTACAGGCAACACATTCCATTAGCCAGAGCTGACCTTTGACCTTCATGGTGGTCTCTGAATGAGGTCAAGGAATGGAGCCCCACCAAGACAACTGAACACAGTGATGTCTCAATACAACATTCAGCTACCTATCAACAGAGAAACATGCCAAGAGTGTTTTCATAAAATACTACTTCAGACACACATCAGTGATATAGATTGCGTAATGTCCCACTGCATTTGGTGTCTTTTGATGAATACAGTGTCAGTGCTAATTCACTAACCTCAATTCCATGATCAGATTGGCGGGAAACCGTTTCCCCTCTGACAGGACGTCAACCAGGAAACATGCCAGGCAGAAGCACCGGTACAGGGACAGGGACAGCGAGTGACCCCCATGCACCAGGCATATTCAATCTCTACCTATTCCCCTCTGCTGTCCCCACTTGCTTCAAGATGTGCACCGTTTTTTCCTGTACCCAAGAAAGCGAAGGTAACAACAAAATTACTATCACCCCGTAGCACTCACGTCTGTCATCGTGAAGTGCTTTGAGAGGCTAGTTAAGGATTATATCACCTCCACCTTACCCGACACCCTAGACCAGGTATTCCCAAACTGGGGTACGGGGTACGCGTAATGCCGTCGGGGGCACACCAAATAAAAATGTTATTCACATTTAAAAAAAATATATATATATATATATATATTTTTTTTTTTCTTCACATTTTCAAACAGTCTATTTATATTTTCCAATGGGGCTTGGTTGAGGTTTTTAGATTTGGTTGAGGTTTTTATCTCGCCTGTGTAGCCTCGTTTCACTGCGAAAAATATAATTAAACCATCTAGTGTTCAGCGAAATAACAACACAATGTCAAATACAGGTAGCCTAGTCAAATAATTAACATACAATCACATTAATCGTTACTCTCTTGCGGTCCATATATAGCCAAACGTGGCTGCTGCTCATTCCGTTTCCTCGAAAATGGTACCCTCCAAGCTCATCATTAAGCTTGGGGCCCTGGGTCTGAACCCCGCCCTGTGCAACTGGGTCCTGGACTTCCTGACGGGCCCCCCCAGGTGGTGAAGGTGGGCAACACCACCTCCACTACGCTGATCCTCAACATAGGGGTCCCACAAGGGTGCGTGCTCAGCCCCCTCCTGTACTCCCTGTTTACCCATGCCTGCGTGGCCATGTTAGCCTCCAACTCAATCATCAAGTTTGCAGACAAAACAATAGTGGTAGGCCTGATTACCAACAATGACAAGACAGCCTACAGGGAAGAGGTGGTGGAGTGATGCCTGGTAAATAACCTCTCCTTCAACGTCAACAAAACAAAGAAGCTGGTTGTGGACTTCAGGAGACAGCATGCCCATCATCCACATTGACGGGGTCGCAGTTGAGAAGCATCAAGCTCCTAGGTGTACACATCACTGACAATCTGACATCACTGACAGTGTGGTGAAGAAGATGCAACAGTGCCTCTTCAACCCCAGGAGGCTGAAGAAATTGGGCTTGGCCTCTAAGACCCTCACAAACTTTTACAGATGCACCATTGAGAGCATCCTGTCAGGCTGTATAACCGCCTGGTACGGCAACTGCACCATCCGCAACCGCAGGACTTTCCAGAGGGTGGTGCGGTCAGCCCAACGCATCACTGGGAGCTCACTGCCTGCCCTCCAGGACATCGCCAGCACCCGATGTCACAGGAGGACCAAGAAGATCATCAAGGACCTCAGCCACCTGAGCCACGGCCTGTTCACCCGCTATTAACCAGAAGGCGAGGTCAGTACAGGTGCATCAAAGCTGGGACCGAGACGGCCTTGAGATAGAAAAACAGCTTCTATCTCAAGGCCATCAGACTGTTAAATAGCCATCACTAGCCGGCTAGTACCCTGCCCTGAACTTAGTCACTGTCACTAGCCGGCTACCACCCGGTTACTCATCCATGCACCTTAGAGGTTACTGCCCTATGTACAAAGACATGGAACACTGGTCACTTTAATCATGTTTACATACTGTTTCACCCAATTCATATGTATATACTGGATTCTAGTAAAGTCTACAACTATTGTTGTACATATACTATTCTATCCACATATTCTTCAGATATACTATATATTCTATCCACATACTCTCCATAATGTCTATACATCCCATCCCATATACAGTTGAAGTCAGAGGTTTACATACACCTTAGCCAAATACATTTAAACTCAGTTTTTCACAATTCCTGACATTTAATCCTATTTAAAATTCCCTGTCTTAGGTCAGTTAGGATCACCACTTTATTTTAAGAATGTGAAATGTCAGAATAATAGTAGAGAATTATTTATTTCAGCTTTTATTTCTTTCATCACATTCCCAGTGGGTCATAAGTTTACATACACTCAATTAGTATTTGGTAGAATTGCCTTTAAATTGTATAACTTGGGTCAAACGTTTCGGGTAGCCTTCCACAAGCTCCCCACAATAAGTTGGGTGAATTTTGGCCCATTCCTCCTGACAGAGTTGATGTAACTGAGTCAGGTTTGTAGGCCTCCATGCTCGCACATGCTTTTTCAGTTCTGTCCACAAATTTTCTATAGGATTGCGGTCAGGGCTTTGTGATGGCCACTCCAATACCTTGACTTTGTTGTCCTTAAGGCATTTTGCCACAACTCTGGAAGTACGCTTGGGGTCATTGTCCATTTGGAAGACCCATTTGCGACCAAGCATTAACTTCCTGACTGAGGTCTTGAGATGTTGCTTTAATATATCCACATAATTTTCCTACCTCATGATGCCATCTATTTTGTGAAGTGCACCTGTCCCTCCTGCAGCAAAACACCCCCACAACATGATGCTGCCACCCCCGTGCTTCACGGGTGGGATGGTGTTCTTCGGCTTGCAAGCCTCCCCCTTTATCCTCCAAACATAACGATGGTCATTATGGCTAAACAGTTCTAAACAGTCCAAAAAGTACGATATTTGTCCCCATGTGCAGTTCAAACCATGGTCTGGCTTTTTATGGCGGTTTTGGAGCAGTGGCTTGTTCCTTGCTAAGCGTCTTTTCAGGTTATGTCGATATTGGACTCGTTTTACTGTGGATATAGATACTTTTGTACCTGTTGCCTCCAGCATCTTCACAAGGTCCTTTGCTGTTGTTCTGGGATTGATTTGCACTTTTTGCACCAAAGTACATTCATCTCTAGGAGACAGAACGCGTCTCCTTCCTGAGCGATATGACGGCTGCGTGGTCTCATGGTGTTTATACTTGCATACTATTGTTTGTACTGATGAACGTGGTACCTTCAGGCGTTTGGAAATTGCTCCCAAGGATGAACCAGACTTGTGGAGGTTTACAGTTTTTTTTCTGAGGTCTTGGCTGAATTCTTTTGATTTTCCCATGATGTCAAGCAAAGAGGCACTGAGTTTGAAGGTAGGCCTTGAAATACATCCACAGGTACACCTCCGATTGACTCAAATTATGTCAATTAGCCTATCAGAAGCTTCTAAAGCCATGACATAATTTTCTGGAATTTTCCAAGCTGTTTAAAGGCACAGTCAACTTAGTGTATGTAAACTTCAGACCCACTGGAATTGTGATACAGTGAATTAGAAGTGAAATAATCTGTCTGTAAACAATTGTTGGAAAAATTACTTGTGTCATGCACAAAGTAGATGTCCTAACCGACTTGCCAAAACTATAGTTTGTTAACAAGAAATTTGTGGAGTGGTTGAAAAACGAGTTTTAATGACTCCAACCTAAGTGTATATACTTGTGACGACCCTCCCACTTTGTCTGCTGAATTCTTTCTCTTTGCTCTTGCTTTCCGTAATAGGATGTCGGTGGGCGGAGCATTTACAACTTTACAACTTAAGCATTTACAACTTAAGTATAACAAAATGTAGAACAGCATTAACAAAAATCTCTTCCAGTTGCATTTTATGGCAACTAGTGAAAAGTAGTATTTGTACTGTAACATATACACATTAAATATGGTACATCTTAGTCCATGCAGTTGCGCAGGGTCGTCAGCGAAATGGGACACACCTAGGCTCGGGTGTGTCCCGCGATAAATACACCTCTTCCCCATTTATTGAGGAGACTCTCTCCATGCAGACACACTGATAAAGTTTAGTTGTGGCATTTTTGTGGCCGTTTTGTTTGTTTGTTTGTTTGTTTGTTTGTTTACTTTGGCATCTTTCAACACCCCTCATTATCACATTTATGCACACAAACACTCACTTACACTACTGATTACTGACTACACACACCATTGTTAATTGTATTTAGTTTACTTCAGTTAATAAATATATTTAGTTATTCCTTATCTCCACTTTGTCTCCCGTTTTGTTACGAACTTCGAGCCAGTTCGTAACATACTGTATATGCAGTACCAGTCAAAAGTTTGGACACACCTACTCATTCAAGGGTTTTTCTTTATTTGTGCTATTTTCTATATTGTAGAAGAATAGTGAAGACATCAAAACTATAAAATAACACATATGGAATCATGTAGTAACCAAAAAAGTTCTATACAAATCAAAAAACATTTTATATTTTACTTTCTTCAAAGTAGCCTGATGACAGTTTTGCACACTCTTGGCATAATCTCAACCAGCTTCACCTGGAATGCTTTTCCAACAGCCTTGAAGGAGTTTCCACATATGCTGAGCACTTGTTGGCTGATCTTCCTTCACTCTGAGGTCCAACTCATCCCAAACCATCTCAATTGGGTTGAGGTTGGGTGATTGTGGAGGCCAGGTCATCTGATGCAGCACTCAATCACTCTCCCTCTTTGTCAAATAGCCTTTACACAGCCTGGAGGTGTGTTGGGTCATTGTCCTGTTGAAAAACACATGGCAGGCCCACTAAGCACAAACCAGATGGGATGGCGTATCGCTGCAGAATGCTGTGGTAGCCATGCTAGTTAAGTGTGCCTTGAATTATAAACAAATCACTGAGAGAGTCACCAGCAAAGCACCCCCACACCATCACACCTCCTCCTCCATGCTTCACCTACTATGTGTCTCACAAAGACACGGCTGTTGGAACCAAACATTTCTAATTTACTCCAATCTAATTTCCATTGCTCGTGTTTCTTGGCCCAAGCAAGTCTCTTATTATTATTGATGTCCTTAAGTAGGGGTTTCTTTGCAGCAATTGACCATGAAGGACTGATTCACGCAGTCTCCTTTGAACCGTTGATGTTGAGATGTGTCTGTTACTTGAACTCTGTGAAGCATTTATTTGGGGTGCAATTTCTGAGGCTGGTAACTCTAATGAACTTATCCTCTGCAGCTGTTGAACTTATCCTCTGCAGTTTCATCATAGCGCTTGATGGTTTTTGTGACTGCACTTGAAGAAACTTTCAAAGTACTTGAAATGTTCCACATTGACTGACCTTCATATCTTAAAGTAATGGACTGGCGTTTCTTTTTGCTTATTTGAGCTGTTCTTGCCATAATATTGACTTTTACCAAATAGGGCTATGTTCTGTATATCACCCCTACCTTGTCACAACACAACTTATTGTCTCAAATGCATTAAGAAGGAAAGAAATTCCACAAATTAACAAGGCAACCTGTTAATTGAAATGCATTCCAGGTGACTACCTCATGAAGCTGGTTGAGAGAATGCCAAGAGTCTGCAAAGCTGTCATTAAGGCAAAGGGTGGCTACTTCAAAGAATCTCAAATATAAAATATATTTTGATTTGTTTAACACGTTTTTTGGTTACTACATAATTCCATATGTGTTATGTCATAGTTTTGATGTCTTCACTATTATTCTCCAATGTAGAAAATAGTACAAATAAAGATAAGCCCTTGAATGAGTAGGTGTGTCCAAACTTTTGACTGGTACTGTACATATATTTGTACTCCGGACTCCGACATTGCTCGTCCTAATATTTCTATATTTCTTAATTCCATTATTTTACGTTTAGATGTGTGTGTATTGTTAGATATTACTGTACTGTGGGAGCTAGGAACACAAGCATTTGGCTATGCCCGCAATAACATCTGCTAAACGTGTATGTGACCAAGAAAATTTTATTTTATTTGAACTGAACAACTTGAAGGGAGAGTTACTTAAGAGATGTGGGGTGACAGGGGCAGAGCCGGGCATCAGATTGTGCTAATACTGTAAACTTTAGCCGGGGGGATTAGTCCATAACAATATAAGTGTGGCTGTTGTGGAGGAGCTTGGCACCAGGAGACAGTACTGTTTATAGCCTGACGCTGCTGTGATTGATTGGTAGCTAGAGCTTGGATCAGTGGTTGTCTCCTCTGTGGGTTAGATAGCAGGGTTTCTCAGTGGCAGGGTAGGGCTCTCTTTCCCACTGAAGCCTAGCTGCTGCCTGCCTGCCCTCGTCATGATGGGAGACCCTCTGAAGTCAGAGCCAGCTGCCCCTGTATAAAGGAACACTCACACATGCCACTGTAGCTGCCTGCAGCACTCTTCTCCCGCTCAACCCAGTCCAAGCTCTTCTCTGTCCTGGCACGCCAATGGTGAAACCAGCCTCCCCCTGAAGCTAGGACAGCAATATCCCTGCCCATCTTCCGAAAACATCTGAAACCCTACCTCTTAAATACTAAAAATAACAAGAACACGAGAAAGTAAGAATCTATTTACAGGGTCAGTTCGAGTTGCATATTTACAATGTGCAGGGATACTAGAATCTAGCACTATGAATCTCACTAAACAGCAACGTTTCTCCATTATGCATAATGAACTCTTCATCTCCCCACACATCACTGTAGGGAGAATTGTATAATGCCTGACATTCTGCCTGATATCATGTTGGACCTGGAACGTCTATGGATCTGGCTTATTCCACAGTTAATGAGTCCCATACTGTGGAGCTGAAAGGGAAGGAGACATAATACTGCTTACGAAGAAAAGCCTTATCAGAGAAATAACACTAGCAAAGAGGGTCATTACGTAACAGACATGGATCATTACATTACAGAATGCTAGTTAACTCGTTCAGATACAACATGCAATATGACCTGACGGAAATGCATAACTCCCTCCCTCTACAACTATGAATGGTGTCTTCACTGTGCACTGGCTCACAATAACAGAGAATCCCTCTGAGAATGAACTTTCAAAACATATTCAGATTGAAGTGAATATGATCAATTATATGACTTCCAGATTCTACTGAGTAGACCTCCGTTTTGAAATGTCTGGGAGATTTCCGCAGGGGGGAATCGATAGACGCAACCTCCCCTTCCTCCTTTGTTGCTCCAGCGTGGGTTGTCAGAGCCTGTGTATGATGGCTGCTGTACATTGTGTGAGAGAATGGCATGCCTAGCGTTCAGTCAAAGGCTGCAGGTGGTGTGACCTGACGCTGGCCCCTGACCTTTAGCCAATCGGAGTGAGGCTCAGCTGCAGGGTGCCTGGGTTGACATGACAGCTCCTGCTGTGAGTTGTGGCGGGGCGCTAGGCATTAATCCCCCTCCAGCTCTACCAGCCTGCTGTCCCCACCCCGCCCGCTACACCCGATACATTCCTGCACATCACAGCACAGCAGCAGCCCCTGCTAGGCCACAGGAAGAATACCCACTGAGCCCTAAAGAGGGAGAGAGAGAGGGATAGAGAGAGAGGGGAAGAGAGGACGAGAGAGAGAGAGCGATAACTATTATGTGGCGTAACCAACACAGTTAATAAATACTCAGTTAACACACGTTTTAACTTGTGTTAACAACTTTTATTTGTATTAGATCAGCATATATCGTCAGCATTAGATAAGCATGTGGAAAATATGAAGAAAATAGTACATGAACATCCATCCCTGCAAACCCATTCAGACATGCACAGGCTTGTTTAGCATAGTGTGCATGTCAGTGTGTGGCCGCAGGCGTGTGTACGTGCAGGGCTGAGGATTTTGCCTTTGAGGCACAATGCCCAAGGTACTGACTGCAGGACCTCAAAGGAGATAAAGAATAGAGGGTAAGGCACTCAGGGGCTGCCTGAAAGTAATTACCCTGGCATGCAGATAAACAGAGAAAATGCACGCACGCACGCACGCACACACACACACACACACACACACACACACACACACACACACACACACACACACACACACACACACACACACACACACACACACACACACACACACACACACACACACACACACACACACACACACACACACACACACACACACACTTCAGGTCAGCTAGTGCAGGCCAGGGCCCAACTCCCTGAGCTCTAGCTTTGCAAACACACCCTTCCTGTTTTCATAAGGGGAGAACACAGGAGCAGGAGAGGGGAGAGGAGAGAGATATGGCAGGAGAGAGCTGTGAGGCCCAGGGCAGAGCCACAGTCCTGGGTGGTGAGGGTTGGGAGGGGGAAGGGTTGATTCAGGTGAAGGGTGAGGGGTGAGGGGTGATGTTAAAAACAGGGGGGATTTTTCTACAATACAGGACAGAAATAAAATCCAAGTTAGGGTTAAAAACAACCCTATAGAAAGCATACACATACCCCGTTTACAGCTTATCCAGGCACATTGATGGGAGTGTACAACAGCATCAAAGTCTTTCCTACTGTAGATTTTCCCAGTTCTTTCCTTTACAATACAAGGCACCGGGATATTAATGGCAACTTCAAGAGCACACTGTACCTGTTCCATGAGTCTCAGCACGTCTGTGGGTAGCAGAGTGAACAGAGGGGAGGCGAGGTGACCAACTGTAGTGTTTGGGATGTGTTTGTCGAAGGTTCCTGTGGGATGCTGCCTCTCTGTGTGTGTTGCCATTTTCTCAGGTAAGACACTTACACTTTGACAAAAGATCCCACAACCACACTATCATTGGAATGGTGGTTAGTCACTCAACCTTGAGTTGAACCATTACAGTATTGTATTCTCATCTATGTGTGTATTGTGTGTCTGGCTGAGTGAGTACGTACAGCATGTGGAGGAGGGGTCGCTGATTACTCAAGTTGCAAACAGAGAAGTAATCAGGCCAATACCGTACACTATTCAGTGTGTGAGCGGCTGGGCCGGCTGTGGCTGTCATCACAACATGTGGACTCCTGGTTCCAATGACTTCCTTAGAGGCCCTTCCTTAGAGGCTCTCCTGTGGCTTGACACCATCACCTCAGCACACAGCACCACACACACAAGATATTACTGAAAATAAATATAGATCTTTCACACAATGATGACAACAAGTATACATGTAGGGATTCATCCTAGCATAAAGGACTATTGGGTTTCCATTAACAAAATGAAATACCAATAACTATAGAGATCAAGATTCTTCAAAGATCATGTTTTAACTAAGCTGAATAGTCAGAGGAATAGTGCTGTCATGCAGTGGTCACTTATACAGGCTGACTTGTACATTCTCCTGCTCCATCTAGGCTAGGAGGGTTAGGAAAGGAGAAGGAATCCCTATTCCCCTCACTTTTGACATAGCGCTCAGCTCTCTGCAGTATACGGCGAGCTGTACGTGCAAGTCACCGGGACTGTTTTTTGGTTCTCCTTTGCTAGCAAAACCTCAGACTTCTTCAACTCTGTTTGGAGGTGAGGAAGGCCCCTTCAGAGCAGCCATCACAGCCTCTCCCATTACATCAGAGCGATAGCAGGAGGGAGGGAAGGAGAGAGAGAGAGAGGCCGTGGGTGGAGTCCCAGCTGGATCAGCTCCACCACACCATCTGTGTCCAGGCTTGGTCACACCGCACTAACACACGTGTGTAGCAGCCGCCACTGGATCACCACAACAAACACTGGATTATTCATTCTTTAATAAGCTACTGTTTTTGCACGGCTCTGCCCTGTTCTTTAACTGCTGACGGTGCAAATGCTCACTGATGAGTTTTCACCAAAACCGGGCAAAGTTCATGTTGATGCAACTAAAAGTGAGATTTATAGCCATTAAGAGATACTTTGATGCCAATTTAGTAAATCCCCTTCGAGTATCCGATAACACTACAGCTAAATATAGTTATGAATACAGTTTCGTCCAATGAATTGAAGTCTGTGTGAGCCTTTCTCTGTGTCGGCCAAGTGGCTGAGGGAAAATAAGGGAAGGGACCTTTGCCCGGGTTATTTCTGACTACGACTAAGCTACGTCAAAACATTGGGTGTGTTCAGGAGGAAGAACCTCTCTTGATAAAGTGAAACTTTGCTAGGCCAGCCAGGCATCCAGTCTCCAGTTCTGTCAGGGCTCTGTATTGTCTCTGTTCACCCAGGGCCAGTTCTGATAGGGATATAATGACCATTTGTGCCTGATGCCAAAAGACGTCAAGTCCTGTGTTTTCTCCCTCAGTAATGGCATGGTGCTCCTGGGTGGCACATTCTGACCACAGTAGACTATACTATTAACATCTGGGCCTAAAACCTGGCCAGGGCTTTGGGGTAGCTGTCACCTGTTCATATAGTCAAACCGCCATGCCTTTCCTCCTGTTCCCCCTTCCTCTTCCTTTCTACCCACTCAAACAGCTTTGATCAATAACACTGTGGTCACCAGCAGTCAGCCAATATGTTCACCAGGCAGAGAGACTCATTGTTATCTTAATTACAGGCCTTGCTCTCTCTGACTGAGGCAGTGCTTGGGTGACTTTAAATAAGAGTCAGCTGCATAGCTGGGCTCAACCTTTGGTCCTGGGTTCTTTCAACTGGAACCTACAGCTTGCGAACACAGCACTGCTAAACAAGGCATTGTTCACTGTGTCATTGGTCAGGATTATTTAAACGAGAAAAGCATTGGCCATGACATCTTCATTAGATGGAATTTCAAAGAAAGAAACACAACCTGATTGAGAATCTACCCACTGGGCACACACTGCTTGAATCAACGTTGTTTCCACGTAATATAAATGAAATTACATTGAACCAGTGTGGAATAGACGTTGAATTGACGTCTGTGCCCAGTGGGTAATTTGTGATAAAATTGAGTGCACCTGTGACATCTGGAGAGGCTGAAGCTGAATCACATATGTGGCTCCATCCTCAGAGTGAGAGAAGAGGAATATCAGTACAATGGCTGACACACACTACCTCGTCCAGGAGAACATCCCTATCTTAGTCAGCGAGGTCAGGCATTGTGTGCCTAGTCCATTGTCTCAACTGACTGAGTTGATGGATAGTGTTTATGTGTGTTTAAGAAGTGTAGATTTCACAGAAGTCCAGACTGCAGCTCACAACTTAAACCCCCTCCCTTCCTGTGAAGGTTGTTTGATTTTCTTCCCAGTCTATAGTAAGTCAGTTTAAGATGGCGGCCGTCTCTGGGGCTATAGCCACGGCTGCAATAAGGTCGTAATAATGTGTGGAGGAGTCAGTGTGTTCCTGAGGGAGTGCTCACATGAAACACCTTCTCCTTTATTATCTTTCCTGCTGTTATCGCTGGCAGCGCCGACACTCTCCCCTCCTTACTAATCTCCTTTGCCGGCGCTGCCCGCACGCCATCCCAACTCCGCTGTGCTTTCTCAGGGTCGCCCGGCCCCTCACACCCCCACCCACCCCATAACCCAGTCTCCTCATATAACATACCCATAGAGTACTCTATATACTGTAAACCATGCTAGAAATGGGCCATATCGGTATGCACTGAAACCACATCAGATGTTGAGTTCAAATTCCTAAACACTTTTGCTGCAATGCAGTTGTGACTGCTTTGCTGCAAACGAAAAGAACAAGTCAAATAAAGCTTGTTGATTGGAAGAGGCAGTATGGGCTCCTGATGGCTCATTTGTCCATGATCGTGTTTCTCTGTGATTAGATAAACCTTCACATCTGCAGTGTTCATTCACCTATTAATGGCTGTGCCTGATGAGACCTGAGCCAAATCACAGCCTGCAGTAGAGCCGGATGACAGCACACCCCCAGGCAATCACAGTGATAAAAGGACCTCAATGAGATTAATACTGAATACCTGAGTAATACACACATATGCAGAAACATAACCAAACCCTAACCCTAAACTCCATCCAGATGTGTTCAGGAAGGCTAGGACTTCATTGACTCCAATCAGAGTTATGTCATTATCCCCTCCTCAGGGGAAGACATAATTTTTTGGTTTTTTAAACGCCTGACATGTACTCACTTACATGAATATTCTGGCTGTTATTCTTCCCAAAACATAACAGTTACACTTTTGATCTTGTGGACTATACAATTAGCATGAAACATCTACTGCAATTATCTGTCAACCCTGAAAAAAACACAAGATAATAATGCTTAACCCAGTTAAAGGGGCATTCTGCAGTTCAAACAATAACAAGGTGGGCATCCCACCACTGGTTTGATGAAGAGCTGAGAGAAGATGGGGCTGGAGAAATTTAACCACTCCCAAATGGACAGAGCTATGGATAAAAGTTTGAACCATGATTTGAGTCTGTACAGTGTTTCTTTACATTTACAAGGTTTGAATGAAAAACATGAGCTGGCGCACACCCAGAGAAAATTATTTTATGTAGAGGTGCTGACTAACGGCGTATAAACTATAAGCTATAAAAATAAAGTGTAATGTTTCTCCGTAAGGCAGAGTCAGGCGCAGGACAACAAAAATGAGTATTCATATAATTTTACTCAAAATATATGATACGAGTGGTGAAAACAAACACTCGAAACACAGATAAAAAAATACAACAAACAATCACGCACAAAAACATGGGGGAAACAGAGGGTTAAATAAGGAACATGTAATCATGGGAATGTAAACCAGGTGTGTGAAAAAAGAAGACAAAACCAATGGAAAATAAATAATGGATCGGTGGTGGCTAGAAGACCGGTGATGTCGACCGCCGAAACGCCGCCCGAACAAGGAGAGGGACCAACTTCGGCTGAAGTCGTGACAGTACCCCCCCTTGATGAGCGGCTCCAGCAGCGCGCCGACACCGGCCTCTGGGACGACCCGGAGGACGAGGCGCAGGGCGATCCGGGTGGAGACGGTGAAACTCCCCCAGCAACAAAGGGTCTAGGATGTCTCCCACCGGCACTCAGCATCTCTCCTCCGGACCGTACCCCTCCCACTCCACGAGGTACTGGAGGCCCCCCACCCGACGCCTTGAGTCCATGATGGCTCGAACAGTATACGCCGGGGCCCCCTCGATGTCCAGAGGAGGCGGAGGAACCTCCCGCACCTCAGACTCCTGGAGTGGACCAGCCACCACCTGCCTGAGGAGAGACACATGGAACGAGGAGTTAATACGGTAATCTGGGGGAAGCTGTAACTTATAACATACCTCGTTCAATCTCCTAATGACTTTAAAGGGCCCCACATACCGCCCCAGTATGCACTGGAAGGGGGGAGCGGTTAGTGGAAGAGTGGCGGAGTGAGTTTTGGGCCATCTCTGCCCAGGGGATGAAAACCGCCCACTCCCCCGGCCGGTTCTTTCAATAGGACCGCAGAAACCTACCCACATCCTGGTTGACTCTTTCTACCTGCCCGTTACTCTCGGGGTGAAAACCTGAGGTAAGGCTGACCGAGACCCCCAGACGTTCCATAAACGCCTCCAAACCCTGGACGTGAACTGGGGACCCCGATCAGAAACTATATCCTCAGGCACCCCGTAAGACGTGGGTGAACAGGGCCTCTGCAGTCTGTAGGGCCGTAGGGAGACCGGGCAAAGGAAAGAGGCGGCAGGACTTGGTGTTTCCCTGTGATGGCGGAAGATCCATCAAGAAGTCCACCGACAGGGGTGACCACGGCCGCTGTGGAACGGGTAGGGGTTGTAACTTCCCTCTGGGCAGGTGCCTAGGCGCCTTGCACTGGATGCACACCGAGCAGGAGGAAACATAAACCCTCACGTCCTTAGCTAAGGTGGACCACCAGTACTTCCCAGTAAGACAGCGCACTGTCCAACCAATGCCAGGATGACCAGAGGAGGGTGACGTGAGGCCTAATAGATCAGACGGTCGCGGACAGCAGACGGAACGTACATACGCACAGCTGGACACTCAGGTGGAGTGGGCTCTGTACTCAACGACCGCTCGATGTCCACATCCAGCTCCCACACCACCGGTGCCACCAGGCAAGAGGCCGGAGGTATGGGAGTGGGATCCATGGACCGTTCCGCTGTGTCAAACATCCGGGACAGTGCGTCTGCCTTAGTGTTTTGGGAACCTGGTCGGTAGGATAGGGTGAAAACAAAATGGGTGAAAAACATGGCCCACCTTGCCTGGCGAGGGTTCAGTCTCCTCGCCGCCCGGATATACTCCAGATTGCGGTGGTCGGTTGAGATGAGAAAAGGGTGTTTAGCCCCCTCAAGCCAATGTCTCCACACCTTCAGAGCCCTGACGACAGCCAACAGCTCCCTGTCCCCCACATCATAGTTACGCTCCGCAGAGCTGAGCTTCTTCGAAAAGAAGGCATAGGGGCGGAGTTTAGGTGGTGTACCTGAGCGCTGAAACAGCACAGCTCCTATCCCAGCCTCGGACGCGTCCACCTCCACTATAAATGCCAAAGAGGGATCCGGGGCCAGCACGGGAGCCGAGGTAAACAGAGCCTTCAGGTGACCAAAAGCCCTGTCCGCCGCAGCTGACCACTGCAGTCGCACCGGTCCCCCCTTCAGCAGTGAGGTAATGGGAACCACTACCTGACCAAAGCCCCGGATAAACCTCCGGTAGTAGTTGGTAAACCTTAAGAACTGCTGCACTTCCTGCTGCACGGCTGAAATGCAGTCACTCTCCATCTCCACCCCTGACGTGGAAATGTGGTACCCTAGGAAGGAGACAGACTGTTGGAAGAACGACTGCTCCAACAGTCGACCAAGCTCCTTGCGCACCAGGGACACATGCTTGGCGCGTATAGCGGAGTAAATCAGAATGTCGTCGATACACACCACTACACCCTGCCCGAGCAAGTCCAGGAAAATCTTGTCTACAAATGCCTGGAAATCTGATGGAGCATTCATCAACCCGTACGGCATGACGAGGTACTCATAGTGCCCTGAGGTGGTACTAAATGCCGTCTTCCACTCGTCCCCCTCCCAGATACGCACCAGATTGTATGCGCTCCTGAGATCCAATTTTGTGAAGAAGCGCACCCCGTGCATTGACTCGATCGCACTGGCTATGAGAGGCAGCGGGTAGCTGTACCTCACAGTGATCTGATTGATACCTCGATAGTCAATACACGGGCGCAGACCTCCATCCTTCTTCTTCACAAAAAATAAACTCGAGGAGGCAGGTGAAGTGGAGGGCCGAATGTATCCCTGCCCCAGAGATTCGGAGACATATGTTTCCATAGCCTTCGTCTCCTCCTGTGACAGAGGATACACGTGACTCCTATCGCACAATCCCCCCGTCGATGGGGTGGTAATTGAGTCATCTTCTTTTTACAGAAAGCGAGAGCCAAATCGGCATATTCAGAGGGGATGTGGACTCTCCACCGTAGTCGCATCAATGGAAACACCTACACACCTAATGGATCGGTGGCGGCTAGAAAACCGGTGACGTCGACCACCGAACGCCGCCCGAACAAGGAGAGGGACCAACTTCGGCTGAAGTCGTGACATAAAGAGAGCTTCACACTCCATGTATAAACTTCTTCAGGCACAGTAATGCCGAAACGTTGGTGATTTACCCAATAAATGACTGGGAGTTTATATATGGAGTGTGCTACTCTCTTTATTTTCATACATTTACAATGTTAACAAAGGAGTAAAACAAGCGTATACTTTGGTTTCTGATAGGGTACGACAGTTGAGCTAAGTTCATGAGGCTATTAGTAATATTCTTCAAGAATCAATAGGTGTATATCATTAATTAAAAAGTCAAAAAAATTGATGTAGCAACTGAAGATTGCCCCTTTAAGTGTATGGTTATGTACACCTTATCCACAACCCTAACCCTAGTACTTCAGCTATCCATCTCTGGACATGTAGTAATGCAGTAACCTAACTACCACTAAATCCATTGGGGTGATGCTCCAGTCTGAGACAAACACCTGTCTCTGAGATTGTAATGGATGAGAATGGAAGATTGTTTCCAGAATCTTTATATCTACTGTATTAAGAAATGTCCTGCAGCTGAACCCATTCAGAGAAGTCTTAGTATAACACCCCCCTTAGTAAACCAAAATCTGTGATAGGGCATGAAAAGTTTAATCAAAAACCACATTCTGTAACAACGCTAATCCAACATAAACCAACAATATAGAATTCTACCCAGGCCGGGAGCTGGGCTAAAACCTAGTGGCAGTTTTCACTCAGCCTCCAGTGTTCCGTAACACTAGTGTTAACAAGTCCCTGTGCTCAGACCTGATCATCCTCAATCATAGTCCAGTGTGGAGACGTAAGGCCTTTGTCAATGCTACTCCACAACAGCACTGTACAGCTGATAGCCCCTTGGTTTACTGTAAATAACACTCAAACTAAACTCAATCTCTTTGCATGGAAAACAAACCAGCTTTCTGTTCACTCCAGCCCACTCCAGTGTGCAACATTTCCCTCCACTACTGTACTCCTGGACTGATTTTTTAAAGAGAGGGGCCCTATCAACACTGTTGAACATCAAAACTGCTGTTATTTTTATAGTTCCGTTCTGCGGAGAGAGCACCCTCTAATGCTCAGGTTTCCCCTCATCTGGTCATCATAACGGCACGCTGGCGGAGTGCTGAGACCAGAATAGACCACGGTGGGAAGGAGGTGGGGGTGTGTGTGTGTACTGTACCCCTGTTCTAGTACAGGCCTCTCAGCTGTCTGATTTAAGAGAAGCCAGAGAATACCCCGGAGACTCCAGCTCCATTAGTCCACATCTCCTCACCGTGTCAGCTACACTACAGCCTATGCCAGGGTCTGCTTTCCCCAGCACCCATAAGCCTATACTACCCCACAAATCCAGGCACAGAGTTCTGTCTGAACTGTCTGAACAATACCAGCAATGTGCCGTCTGTGACTGAAGACGTCATAGAGATTATTTGATAATGGTGCTACTAGATTACGCCAATCCAAACATGGACTCATCTCAGAGCATTATTGCAGTAGTGTGTCAGCACAGCAGCGATATTATGTCCTGGCACAGTTGAACAGAGTCATCTGGCTGTCTGGAAGCACAGTGTCTGAGGCATCCTACTACAGCCAGCCAATACAGGGGTGGTGATTGCAATACACTTCCTGTTTTTAGCTCCTAACCACACTCTGGACAGGACCTGCATGTACCCACATGTACCCAGAATATTGATGACCCAAATGTGTTGGGGGGAGGATTGTTTTTCATACAGTACTGTATCCTTGCTTTGTAGTGGTAGTGGAATCAAGTAGAAAATATCATTTTTTAAAGAAAATAAATGTTGGCAACAATATCATAGCCTACTGTCTCAGATCATTAGTAGTGACTAAAATAGTGTCAGTGTGTGGTCCCATCTCTGCACAGAGAGCACAATGGTTTGTTGAGTGCCTTCCAACAGAGGACATCCTACCCATATGGTTGGGGGAGCCCGGCTCCGTATTAATCTGCTCCCACTGTTTGTAAAATAAACAGGCCCCCGAACGCTAACCCACTGCCCACTCTGTTTCCCCCTCTGGCGGCCCCAATAATGCATCTGGCTGACCTTTAACCTAATCCCGTTTGAACCACACTTCCTGTCCAGTGCACAGTGGATATCACTGCATGGGCATTTGTGCAATGTCATCCGTTTTCCTATTGTGGTTGCACACAAAGGAGTGGGAAAACAAGCAGGACAGGAGACTCATCATCCAAAACAAAATCATCTTTGTTATGAATCACATCACAAAGTCACAAACAGGAGGTAAGAAATACAGTTGAAGTCGGAAGTTTACATACACCTTAGCCAAATACATTTAAACTCCGTTTTTCACAATTCCTGACATTTAATCCTAGTAAAATTCCCTGTCTTAGGTCAGTTAGGATCACCACTTTATTTTAAGAATGTGAAATGTCAAAATAATAGTAGAGAGAATTATTTTTTTCAGCTTTTATTTCTTATATCACATTCCCAGTGGGTCAGAAGTTTACATGCACTCAATTAGCATTTGGTAGCATTGCCTTTAAGTTGTTTAACTTGGGTCAAACGTTTCGGGTAGCCTTCCACAAACTTCCCACAATAAATTGGGTGAATTTTGGCCCATTCTTCCTGACAGAGCTGGTGTAACGGAGTCAGGTTCGTAGGCCTCCTTGCTCACACACACTTTTTCAGTTCTGCCCACAAATGTTCTATAGGATTGAGGTCAGGGCTTTGTGATGGCCACTCCAATACCTTGACTTTGTTGTCCTTAAGCCATTTTGCCACAACTTTGGAAGTATGCTTGGGGTCATTTTCCATTTGGAAGATACATTTGAGACCAAGCTTTAAGTTCCTGAAAGATGTCTTGAGATGTTGCTTCAATATATCCACATAATTTCCCCTCCTCATGATGCCATCTATTTTGTGAAGTGCACTTGTCCCTCCTGCAGCAAAGCACCCCCACAACATGATGCTGCCACCCCCGTGCTTCACGGTTGGGATGGTGCTCTTCGGCTTTCAAGCCTCCCCCTTTTCCCTCCAAACATAACAATGGTCATTATGGCCAAACAGTTCTATTTTTGTTTCATCAGACCAGAGGACATTTCTCCAAAAAGTACAATCTTTGTCCCCATGTGCAGTTGCAATCCGTAGTCTGGCTTTTTTATGGCGGTTTTGGAGCAGTGGCTTCTTCCTTGCTGAGCGGCTTTTCAGGTTATGTCAATATTGGACTCGTTTTACTGTGGATATAGGTACTTTTGTACCTGTTTCCTCCAGCATCTTCACAAGGTCCTTTGCTGTTGTTCTGGGATTGATTTGCACTTTTCGCACCAAAGTACGTTCATCTCTTCCTGAGCAGTAGGGCGGCTGCGTGGTCCCATGGTGTTTATACTTGCGTACTATTGTTTGTACAGATGAACGTGGTACCTTCAGGCGTTTGGAAATTGCTCCCAATGATGAACCAGACAGATTTTTTTCTGAGATTTTCCCATGATGTCAAGCAAAGAGGCATTGAGTTTGAAGGTAGGCCTTGAAATACATCCACAGGTACACCTCCGATTGACTCAAATTATGTCAATTAGCCTATCAGAAACTTCTAAAGCCATGACATCATTTTCTGGAATTTTCAAAGCTGTTTAAGGCACAGTCAACTTAGTGTATGTAAACTTCTGACCCACTGGAATTGTGATACAGTGAGTTATAAGTGAAATAATCTGTCTGTAAGCAATTGTTGGAACAATTACTTGTGTCGTGCACAAAGTAGATGTCCTAACCGACTTGCCAGAACTATTTGTAGAGTGGTTGAAAAACAAGTTATAATGACTCCAACCTAAGTGTATGTAAACTTCCGACTTCAACTGTAAACAGTAGACTCAGGAGGTCATATGGCTTGAAGCCAATAGAAAAATGACAATGACTCTTTAAGTGGAGTTCGACCAACCAAATTATTACTTACTGGCATTAAGACCATATTTAACCAGCTGTATAGGGCCATAAGCAAACAATAAAATGCACATCCACAGGTGGTGCTTTACGTGGCTGGTGATTTTAATGCAGAGAAACTGAAATTTTACAACATTTTAACCAGCATGTCACCTGTGCAATTAGAGGCGACAAAACACAAACAAGGCTCTCCCTCGCCCTCCCTTTGGCAAATCTGACCATAACACTATACTCCTGATTCCAGCTTACAAGAAAACTCCAATAGGAAGTACCAGTGACGCACTCAATACGGAAGAGGTCAGAGGAAGCTAGCACAGACTGAAATATGTTCTGGGATTCATCCGATAACATTGAGGAGTTTACCTTATCGGCTTCATTAATAAAGGCATTGAAGACGCCGTCCCCACAGTGACCGTACGTAAATATTCCAACCAGAATACATGGATTACAAGCAACATCCACACTGAGCTAAAGGTTAGAACTGCCACTTTCAAAGAGCGGGACACTAATTCGGACACTTATAAGAAATATTACCTCCGAAGAGCCATCAAACAGGCAAAGCATCAATACAGTACTAAGATCGAGTACTACACCGGCTCTGAAGCTCATCTGATCTTTTTTATTTAACCTTTATTTAACTAGGGAAGTCAGTTAAGAACACATTCTTATTTACAATGACGGCCTAGGAACAGTGGGTTAATTGCCTTGTTCAGGGGCAGAATGGCAGATTTTGACCTTCCCAGCTCGGGGATTCGATCCACCAACCTTTCGGTTACTGGCCCAACGTTCTAACCACTAGGCTACCTGCTGCCCCAATGTAGCTGGGCTTGCAAACTATCACCGATTACTAAGGGAAACCCAGCTGCGAGCTGCCCAGTGATGTAAGCCTACTAGACAAGCTAAATTCCTTCTGTGCTAACTTTGAGGCAAGCAACACTGAACCATGCATGAGAGAACCAGCTGTTCTGGACGACTGTGTGATCTCGCTGTTCGTAGCCGATGTGAGCAAGACCTTTAAACAGGTTAACATTCAAGAGGCCGCGAGGCCAGATGGATTACCAGGATGCGTACTCAGAGCATGTGCTGGAAAGTGTCTTCATTTACATTTTCAACCTCCCTGACCCTGTCCCTGTGCTCAAGAACGTGAGGGTAACTTGTCTAAATGACTATCGCAACGTAGCACTCACATATGTAGCCATGAAATGCTTTGAAAGGCTGGTCATGGCTAACACTAAAAACACCATCATCCCAGACACCCTGGACCCACTCCAATTCGCATACCATCCCAATGGTATACTACTGCATGGTCGGAACTAGAAGCACAAGCATTTCACAAGCATTTCGCTACACTCGCATTAACATCTGCTAACCATGTGTATGTGACAAATACATTTTGATTTGATTTTATTTGATTCAGATGACACAATCTCTGTTGCGCTCCACACTACCCTCCCACCTGGATAAGAGGAACACATTTGTGAGAATGTTGTTCATTGACTACATCTCAACGTTCAACACCATAGTGCCCTCCAAGCTAATAACTAAGATCAGGACCATGGGACTAAACACTTCCCTCTGCAACTGGATCCTGGACTCCCTGGAGAGCCGCCCCTAGGTGGTGAGGGTAGGCAACAACACATCGGCCACGCTGACCCTCAACATGGAGGTCCATCAGGGGTGCGTGCTTAGTCCCCTCCTGTACTCCCTGTTCACCCGACTGTGTGGCCGGGTACCATAATTAAGTTTGCTGACACGACGGTGGTAGGCCTTATCACCGACAACAATGAAACAGCTTATAGGGAGGAGATCAATGACCTGACAGTGTGGTGCCAGGACAAAAACCTTTCCCTCAATGTCAGCCAGACAAAGGAGCTGATCGTGGACTACAGGAAACGGAGGGCCGATCACGCCCGCATCCACATCAACAGGGCTGTAGTGGAGTGGGTCGAGAACTTCAAGTTCCTCGGTGTCCACATTGTTAGGAATTAACATGGTCCACACACACCAACACAGTCATGAAGATTTGGCATTGGCCCTTAGATTCTCCAAAAGTTCTACAGCTGCACCATTGAGAGCATCTTGACTGGCAGCATCACTGCTTGGAATGGCAACTGCTTGGCATCCGACCGCAAGGTGCTACAGGGGGTAGTGCTTACAGCCCAGTACATTACTGGAGCCGAGCTCCCTGCTATCCATGATCTCTATACCAGGCAGTGTCAGAGGAAGGCCAAACATTTTAAAAGACTCCAGCCGCCCATGTCATAGAGTGTTCTCTCTGCTCCCGCACGGCAAGTCTGGAACCAACAGGACCCTGAACAGCTTCTACTCTCAAGCCAAAAGTGTCACGATCTTCATGGACGGACCAAGTCGCAGCGTGCCGGGTTGAGTTATACATATTTATTTGTTAACTCACTCAATACTAAAACAACAAACGAAGATCAAAAGTATAGCACCAACGGCACATACACATAAACAGAGTCAACTTCCCACAAGGCTCGAGGGAAAAATGGCTGCTTAAGTGTGGTTCCCAATCAGAGACAACGATAGACAGCTGTCCCTGATTGAGAGCCACACTCAGCCAAAACAAAGAAATACAAAAAGAACATAGAATGCCCACCCCAAATCACACCCTGACCAAACCAAAATGAGACATAAAAGGCTCCTACAGGTCAGGGCGTGACAGTACCCCCCCCCAAAGGTGCGGACTCCGGCCTCAAAACCTGACCCTATTGGGGAGGGTCTGGGTGGGCATCTATCCGCGGTGGCGGCTCTGGTGCGGGACGTAGACCCCGCACCACCTCTGGCTCCCTCGTTGCGGGCCCCGGACTGGGCACCCTCGTTGCGGGCCCCGGACTGGGCACCCTCGTTGCGGGCCCCGGACTGGGCACCCTCGTTGCGGGCCCCGGACTGGGCACCCTTGTTGCGGGCCCCGGACTGGGCACCAGCGTTGCGGGCCCCGGACTGGGGACCCTCGTTGCGGGCCCCGGACTGGGGACCCTCGTTGCGGGCCCCGGACTGGGAACCCTCGTAGCGGGCCCCGGACTGGGCACCCTCGTTGCGGGCCCCGGACTGAGCCGTGGAGCAGGCACTGGATACCTGGTGCGTGGAGCTGGAACAGGACGTGCCGGGCTCTGAAGGCGCACAGGGGACCTGGTGCGTGGAGCAGGGGCAGGACGTGCGGACTCTGAAGGCGCTGGGGACCTGGTGCGTGGAGCAGGGACAGGACGTGCCGGACTCTGAAGGCGCACAGGGGACCTGGTGCGTGGAGCAGGGACAGGACGTGCCGGGCTCTCGATGCGCACAGGGGGCCTGGTGCGTGGAGCGGGCACAGGCCGTGCCGGGCTCTGAAGGCGCACAGGGGACCTGGTGCGTGGAGCAGGGGCAGGACGTGCCGGGCTCTGAAGGCGCACAGGGGACCTGGTGCGTGGAGCAGGTACGGGATGCGCTGGACCCACGACCCGCACAGGGATCCTGGAGCATGGAACAGGGACAGTGCATGCTAGGCCCACAACGCGCACAGGAATCCTGGAGCGTGGGACAGGGACAGTGCATGCTGGGCCCACAACGCGCACAGGGATCCTGGAGCGTGGGACAGGGACAGTGCATGCTGGGCTCACAACACGCACAGGGATCCTGGAGCATTGGACAGGGACAGTGCATGCTGGGCTCACAACGCGCACAGGAATCCTGGAGCGTGGGACAGGGACAGTGCATGCTGGGCCCACAACGCGCACAGGGATCCTGGAGCGTGGGACAGGGACAGTGCATGCTGGGCTCACAACACGCACAGGGATCCGGGAGCGTGGAACAGGATACACTGGGCCGTGAAGACGCACTGGAGGTCTCGAGCGTACAGCCTGCACAACCCGTCCTGGCTGAATGGATAAATCCACTCTGCACCTGCGGGGCGCTGGCACAGGACGTACTGGGCTGTGGAGACGCACCGGAGACACAGTACGCAGAGCCGGCGCAGGATATCCTGGTCCGAGGAGGCGTACTGGAGGCCAAGAGCGCTGAGCCGGCACACTCCTCCCAGGCTGAACACTCCTACTCAAGAACGATGCGGGAAGCTGGCATGTCGCGCACCGGGCCGTGAACATGCACTGGTAACACCGTGCGTTTCACCGCCTCACACGGTGCCTTACCAGTGCGCTGCTCCATCTGGTAAGCACGGGGAGCTGGCCCAGGTCTCCAACCTTAAAACTTTGAAATAACACATATGGAATCATGTAGTAACCAAAAAAGTGTTAAACAAATCTAAATATATTTTCGATTTTAGATTCTTCAAAGTAGCCCCCCTTTTCCTCGATGACAGCTTTTTACACTCTTAGCATTCTCTAAACCAGCTTCATGAGGTAGTCACCTGGAATGCATTTCAATTATCATGTCTTCACTATTATTTTACAATGTAGAAAATAGTAAAAATAAAGAAAAACCCTTGAATGAGTAGGTGTGTACAAGCTTTTGTTCATTTGTGGAATTTCTTTCCTTCTTAATGCATTTGAGCCAAGCAGTTGTGTTGTGACAAGGTAGGGGTGGTATACAGAAGATAGCCCTATTTGGTAAATATTTGACCTTTATTTAACCAGGTAGGCCAGTTGAGAACAAGTTCTCATTTACAACTGCGACCTGGCCAAGATAACGCAAAGCAGTGCGACAAAAACAACACAGAGTTACACAAACAAACGTACAGTCAATAACACAATAGAAAAATCAATGTACAGTGTGTGCAAATGTAGAAGATTAGGGAGGTAAGGCAATAAATAGGCCATAGAGGCAAAATAATTACAATTTAGCATTAACACTGGAGTGATAGATGTGCAGATGATGATGAGCAAGTAGAGATACTGGGGTGCAAAAGAGCAAAATATAAATAACAATACGGGGATGAGGTAGTTGGGTGTGCTATTTACAGATTGGCTGTGTACAGGTACAGCTACTCTGACAGCTGATGCTTAAAGTTGGGAGATATAAGTCTCCAGCTTCAGGGATTTTTGCAATTCGTTCCAGTCATTGGCAGTAGAGAACTGGAAGGAAAGGCGGCCAAAGGAGGTGTTGGCTTTGGGGATGACCAGTGAAATATACCTGCTGGAGCGCGTGCTACGGGTGGGTGTTGCTATGGTGACCAGTGAGCTGAGACAAGGTGGGGCTTTACCTAGCAAAGACTTATAGATGACCTGGAGCCAGTGGGTTTGGCGACGAATATGTAGCGAGGGCCAGCCAACGAGAGCATACAGGTCACAGTGGTGGGTAGTATATGGGGCTTTGATGACAAAACGGGTGGCACTGTGATAGACTACATCCAGTTTGCTGAGTAGAGAGTTGGAGGCTATTTTGTAAATGACTTTGCCCAAGTCAAGGTTTGGTAGGATAGTCAGTTTTACGAGGGTATGTTTGGCAGCATGAGTGAAGGAGGCTTTGTTGCGAAATAGGAAGCCGATTCTAGATTTAATTTTAGATTGGAGATGCTTAATGTGAGTCTGGAAAGAGAGTTTACAGTCTAACCAAACACCTAGGTATTTGTAGTTGTCCACATATTCTAAATCAGAACCGTCCAGAGTAGGGATGCAAGTCGGGCAGGCGGGTGCGGGCAGCAATCAGTTGAAGAGCATGCATTTAGTTGTACTAGCATTTAAAAGCAGTTGGAGGCCACGGAAGGAGTGTTGTATGGCATTGAAGCTTGTTTGGAGGTTTGTTAACACAGTGTCCAAAGAAGGGCCAGATGTATACAGAATGGTGTCGTCTGCGTAGAGGTGGATCAGAGAATCACAAGCAGCAAGAGCGACATCATTGACATATACAGAGAAAAGAGTCGGCCCGAGAATTGAACCCTGTGGCACCCCCATAGAGACTGCCAGAGGTCCGGACAACAGGCCCTCCGATTTGACACACTGCACTCTGAGAAGAAGTTGGTGAACCAAGCGAGGCAGTCATTTGAGAAACCAAGGCTATTGAGTCTGACGATAAGAATGCGGTGATTGACAGAGTCGAAAGCCTTGGCCTGGTCGATGAAGACGGCTGCACAGTACTGTATTTTAACGATGGCGGTTATGATATCGTTTGGTGCTTGGGCAAGTTGCTGCAGGGGGTGCAGAACTGTTGGCCGGGGTAGGCGCAGTTAACTAGCATGGCTACCACAGCATTCTGCAGTGATACGCCATCCCATCTGGTTTGCGCTTAGTGGGACTATCACTATTTTTCAACAGGACAATGACCCATCAGATCTCCAGGCTATGTAAGGGCTATTTGACCAAGAAGGAGAGTGATGGAGTGTTGCATCAGATGACCTGGCCTCCACAATCACCTGACCTCAACCCAATTGAGATAGTGTGGGATGAGTTGGACCACAGAGGGAAGGAAAAGCAGCCAACAAGTGCTCAGCATATGTGGGAACTCCTTCAAGACTGTTGGAAAAGCATTCCAGGTGAAGCTGGTTGAGAGGTACTGTACATACAGTGTACATACAGTGCCTTCAGAAAGTATTCACCCCTACACTTTTTCCAATGATTTTTGTGTTACAGCCTGAATTTAAAATGGAATACATTTAGATTTTGTGTCACAGGCCTACACACAACACCCCATAATGTCAAAGTGGAATTATGTTTATTTTTTTTTATTAATAAAACATGAAATGTCTTGAGCCAATAAGTATTCAACCCATTTGTCATGGCAAGCCTAAATAAGTTCAGGAGTAAAAATGTGCTTAACAAGTCACATGGACTCCCTATGTGCAGGTGTTTAACATGACTTTTGAATGACTACCTCATCTCTGTACCCCACACATACAATTATCTGTAAGGTCCCGCAGTCGAGCAGTGACTTTCAAACACAGATTCAACCACAAAGACCAATGCCTCGCAAACAAGGGCATCTATTGGTAGATGGGTAAAAAATAAAAATGTAAAACCTGACATTGAATATTCCTTTGTGCATGGTGGAGTTATTAATTACACTTTGGATGTTGTATCAATACACCTAGTCCTTCCTTACTCAGTTACCGGAGAGGAAGTAAATCTCTTAGGGGCTTAAAATCAGCTGTAATAGGAGAAAATGGAGAATGGATCAACAACATTGTAGTTACTCCACAATACTAACCTACATGACAGAGTTAAAAGCTTGTACAGAATAAAAATATTGCAAAACATGCTTCCTGAATACAAAGTGTTATTTTGGGGGCAAATCCAACACATCACTGAGTACCACTCTTCATATTTTCAAGCATGGTGGTGCAAGGACTAGGGTTTTTTTTTTTTAGGATAACAAGAAATGGAATAGAGCTAAGTACAGACAAAATCCTAGGGGAAAATCTGGTTCAATCTGCTTTCCAACAGACACAGGGAGACAAATTCACCTTTCAGTAGGACAATAACCTAATGCACAAGGCCAAATATACACTGGAGTTGCTTACCAAGACGACATTGAATGTTCCTGAGTGGCAAGACTTGAAAATGGCTGTCTAGCAATGAACAAGCACCAACTTGACAGAGCTTGAAGAATTTTTTAAAGAATAATGAGCAAATATTGTACAATCCAGGTGTGCAAAGCTCTTAGAGACTTACCCAGAAAGATGCACAGCTGTAATCACTGCCAAATGTGATTCAAACATGTATTGACTCAGGGGTGTGAATACTTATGCAAATTAGATATTTCTGTATTTCATTTTCAATAAATGTGTCTAAAAACATGTTTTCACTTTGTCATTATGGGGTATTGTGTGTAAATGGGTGCATTATTTAAAATTTTAATAATTTTTTTAAGTCAAGGGGTATGAATATTTTCCGAAGTCACTGTATCTACCTCAATTACCTCGTACTCCTGAACATCGACTCGGTATTGGTACCCCGTGTATATAGCCAAGTTATCGCTTACTCCTTGTGCATTTATTCCTAGTGTTATTATCTTTCTACTGTTTCTCTCTGCATTGTTAGGAAGGGCCCATAAGTCAGCAACTCACTGTTAGTTTACACCTGTTGTTTACAAAGCATGTGACAAAAAAAGATGTGATTGGAGATGCAGTAGCATCACAACAACATGTTAGAACAGAAACGTAATGCCTTCTTAAAACAAGATAGTTTGCTTGAAAAAGGTTGCTCAAACAGACATGCAAAGCACCCTCTCCATGCCCCCTCTCCATGCCCTCTCTCTGGGAGCCCCTGAGCCTGTTTGTCCCACTCCCCCCTCTGTGGGACTAGATAAGCCAGTGGTCCCCCTCCATCAACAACGGAGTCCTGCCACAGAGGGTAGAGTTACAGAAGCAGGCAAGGCAGGCCAGGCTTGCAGTCCTCTGGGGGCTCAGTGGGAGTGGGCTGCATAGGGCTGAGTTAGACATGGGAGGCTAATATGCTCCCGGGCCGGCCAGGCTGCTTATGCCCACCATCTGTGTCTGTTACTCATCACCCACTGACCAGGAACCACCATAAGCACATGTAAACAAACACCCCCAGCGGAAATCCATTTAACAGCTAACTCTCTACCTGCATGGGCCTTCTAATTACTGATAATCAGTGCCACCAAAGCAGCAGAGTTCAGAAACCCTTCGCCATGTTTAATCTCTTAAGATTGTTTTATTTAATGTATTTATTTAACCTTTATTTTATTTCTCATACTGAGACCAAGGTCTATTTTACAGATGAGACCGATTTACATAAATGACAGAAAATACACACATTAATATAAATACAAAATGCAAGCAGAAAGAAAGAAAGAAGCACAAGGTCATAAAAACAAACACATTCATCATTAATAAGGTCCTCAATCAGCTTTCTGAATTGCCCTAGAGGCACCAGAACATCACATTTAAGAACATTTTGAAGATTATTCCACAAATAAGGAGCAAGAAAACTAAAAGCTGATTTACCTAACCCAGTAGAGACCAAAGGAATTTCCAGTTAGCCATCCCTGAGACTGGGTGTGGTAACTCATGTGTCTAAAGGTTACTAAAGATGTTAGGTACAGTGGGACTTTTTGTAAAAGGGCTTTATAAATGAAAACATAGCAATGTATCAACCTACGAGACATCAAAGAGGGCCAACCAACTTTCTGGTAGAGAATGCAGTGATGAGTACTACAATTGTCGTCTGTAAAAAAGCGCAGTGCGCTATGATAAACTGCATTTAATGAAGTGGCATCTGCGTTCATATAGATGACAACACCATATTCTAGGACCGACTAAATAATCTGCTTTCTACTATTTCGCGGTAGGACCTATTTCTATGGAAGAAGCCTGTTTTAATTCTCAGCTTCCTAAGTCATCAATATGCTTTTTAAAAGACAGCTTTTTATCTATCCAGATGCCCAGATATTTGTAAGCAGGTACACAATCAATATGGACACCATCCCAATTACATATGCTTAAATCAGAGTTATTTATATGCGCTCTAGGGAACAACATATACTTACTTCATTTTACCTGCCTTCAATACTAATTTCAGGTCAATAAAGTTTCTGTAATACAATAAAGGCAGACTGTAGTTCAGATAGAGCCTGGTCAACCGTGGGGGCAATATAATACACAACAGTATCATTGGCATACAAGTGCAGGTTACAGTTTTGTACAGACAAGTTGATATTGTAAATGTAAACAGTAAAAAGTACAGGACCCAGAATCGACCCCTGTGGGACACCTCTCGTAATATCCAGGAAACCTGATTTAACACCATCAGAAGATAGAACTCAATGTGTATCTGTCAAGTAATTTTTAAACCAGTTACATGCAGCCTGGTCTAGGCCCATTTTGGAAGCCTTTGAATTAGCAGTGAGTGATCAACAGTATCAAAAGCCTTTGACAGGTCTATGAAGAGGGCAGCACAATGTTGCCTTTTATCCATAAAATTAACCACATCATTTATAACTAGGGATGCAGCAGATAGTATTATGACGGTCTAAAACCCGACTGACGTACATTTAGATTACATTTCAAAGATAAGAAAGGTCTTAGCTGAGAATTAATCAAGGATTTTAATATTTTAGCTAGAACGTTTAGAAATAGGGCAATAATGATTTAGGTCATAAGGGTCACCACCTTTGTGAAGGGGGAGTACATGATATAACCATCAGGTTGAAAATATGGGTTAATGATTCAGCAATCAGAGGGGCAGAGAGCGGCAGCAAAAAGGGATCAAGCATATCAGATGGAGGGATGATGAGGAGACAGACTAACGTGTGAATTCTACTGAATCTCCCATTATTACTTTTACAAGCATTATATGAGGAAAAACATGCCCAGAATCAGGTCAATTGGGATTAGTTTAACATCCAATACATGATTAAGACAAGCAAGGGAGACACTAACCTAACTTAGCCAAAGTTCATGAGTTTCAGGGTGAGAATGTGGGTGATGCTCATGGTTCATTTTCTTGACAAGACTCTGCAGCCCTAATTGAGCATGCCTCTGGCACTGCTGAGCTGGAGGATGAGATGGGTTAGAGGGGTCGTAGCAGAGGGGAGCTGTGTAAAATGAAATGAAAAGCGACAGCCTTTGCAGGGCACACAGGTATGTAGCATTTACCCCCCCGCACACCCATCATCTCTTTCTGCTCAGTGTCCGTGGGCTTAGCACCAAGCAGGTGATTAGCAGACACTTACTACGCTTCACTTCTCTTTCCACCATTCACCCACACTTTACTGTACCTTACAAGATGAACACAGCCTCTATTGTTCATCAGATAAGAGTCTACTGATTGGCAGGCTGAATTTAGTCCTCAAACTATTCAATCGCTGTATTTTATTTGTTTGTAGCCGCAGGCCGTATGTCAACTAGGGGTAACTGGAGTAAAGACCATGATGACATTAAGTATTTCAGTTCACTTTAAACGTGCCCTTGGGCATTCTTGCTTGTTATCATAAGTTACATTTACCACCTTGGAATTAAGTGTATACTTAGACCCCATATGAGGATAATATTAACAAGGAAATATAGAACAGCTGCCAAAATCACAGTCCCACGTTTTCAAAAGCCTCTATATCAGGAGGCTGTATGGTGCCGTACTGGGGCCCGCAGGCAAAACTCAACACTGAAAACATTAACAGACATAATGATAAAATGAATAAACGGCAGCCTGTTTGGAATGGTTGGGAATACATGAGCCAAAACATGGGGAATATTTACAAGGACACACGAGACAAGCAAACTCTGTATGGAGGAAGGGGTCTGGAAGTAAGTGCAGTGTAAGCACAGCATATACACAAAGTCAAGCATTGCTTTGCACAACTTCCCTGTGCATATATAAATATAACATTGTGTATTACTAATGTTATACAAGGTTGCTACAGGTAACTACATCTTCATAAGGAAGGGAAAACATCAAAGTGTAGAGTTCCCCTTTGACAGGTGAGAACTCCACATGGAGAAACACTGTGATGATTCAATTAACAAGCCTGCCCCGGACCCCCTTCCTGAGTAGGGCTCCTCGCACAACCCCTAATGTTTTCCCTAGGTGTGATAAATTACACTTTTATTTCACCTTGCCTTGAAAAGCTCACCTGCATGGCCTATAACAAGCTCTGTAGACATATTCGTTACCTCTGCCTTTTAATTTGACCTGAGCCAACCTGTCATGCGCCATCAAACATGGGAATCGGATACCTCAGAAATACAGGCGGCTTTTGCTTTGCACTTTGCCGTGCCCCCTATTCCTTAACACAAAGAGCCATGGGAGCAGCAAGAAAGTCACCCGCATCGCATGAATCAACCACTGTGACAGGGGTCTGTTAGGTCGAGGGATCAGGACCACAAGTCTCTCTTTTACTGCTCCTTCCCCCCCATCTCTACTAGCGGAGGACAAGAAGGGAGGGATGGATTTCTAAAGGCATATATTTCCGTTGAACAGATAAATCAGATAATTTCTGGAGAGTGGAGGAGAGCACAGAAAGGGCCTTCTTGATGTCCCCCTTTGAGATGGAAATGGAACGGTGGCACTGAAAGAGGGGCAGGTGTCCACTGCTGAGAGAGGGAGTGCGTAACGGTGGGTGCATGGATTCCTAAACGATTAACTGTTGACATACCTCTAGCCAGTTTAGAGACCACGAGAGCAAGAGGCAATACAAAATGTGACGACTAACAAATCATTGTACTCTTTACCATGGTTTTGCAAGGCCCCATGCAACCAGCCATTATCGAACTTGTGAAATTATGCACAATACATTGTATTTATTATTTTACAGTTTTTCATAATTGTTGGTGCTCTGTACCAAATAAAACAATTGCATATAAGAAATTCAAATTCTGGTAATTGTTTAGTAATTTTTAAATCTTGACTTGCATTTGTTCATTCAACACACAAGAAACAATAGAAATGGTAAGACCTAATTATTCATGCCTACTGACTTCAAGGAAAGACACAGGTAGACCACGTATTGCCTGACCAGAGGTAGCAATTTGTGCTGAACAAGGGGAAGAGGTTTGGCATTCACTCCAATTATCTCACACTTCGAGGTGGGAATAAGAGATGTTTGACCATCAAAACAAATTAAGAAAAACAAAACCGCCTGTATAAATTAGTCAGGGTGGCAGAATTACCTTGGGATGACCTCACCTCGAGTAGGTTACACGTCACAGAAATGAGGGTAAAAGGGGACAGATGTCAAATGTTTCCTTAATTGTTTGAAGTGTTTAAGCGTTTTTGGAAGACAAATCTACAATGTGTACAAAACATTATGAACACCTGCTCTTTCCATGACAGACTGACCAGGTGAAAGCTATGATCCCTCATTGTCACTTGTTAAATCCACTGCAAATCAGTGTAGATGAAGGGGAGAAGACAGTTTAAAGAAGGATTTCTAAGCCTCGAGACAATTGAGAAATGGATTGTGTGTGTGCGCCATTCAGAGGATGAATGGGCAAGACAAAAGATTGAAGTGCCTTTGAACGGGGTATAGTAGTAGGTGCCAGGGATACTGGTTTGAGTGTCAAAAACTGCAACGCTGCTAGGTTTTACCACGCAAAACAGTTTCCTGTGTGTATCAAGAATGGTCCACCACCCAAAGGACATCCAACCAACTTGACACAACTGTGGGAAGCATTGGGAGTCAACATGGGCCAGCATCCCTGTGGAATGCTTGACACCTTGTAGAGTTCATGCCCTGACAAATTAAGGCTGTTCTGGGCGCAGGAATGTGTTCCTGTTTTGCACAATCTGTGAATACGGTCTTCTACAGCCCTACTGCTCCCTCTGCTGCTGTAAAGTAAACTCACACCACAACCCTCATCAGGCTCACTCGCCTATTCACTACTTTACTAAATAACCAATTTCGAAAGTCATTAGTTGGTGTAGATCAAAGTGATTTTATTTGTAAAAACAATATGTAACCACTTGGAGAAATACAGAATATATGATATATTTACTGATGGTTGACATTACCAGAGGTCTCTTCAGAAGAACACAATTAAAACCAGCATTCTGCTGAGAAGACATGGGATATTTCTAGGGAAGTAAGCATTGCTTTTGTGTTTGCTTTTCAAAACTATGAAACTAGTGTCAGAATTGTCTAGTTAAAATAGATAGGTCTACCATGATTTATGGCAAATGGTGGATTTTGATTACTGTTTGTTAAATAAAATATGTAGCATGGAAACAATTGAAAATAATACATGTTAATTACAAAATAACATTGTTATTTTACAAATTAGTCTCATCTACACATTTTAAGCATCAAGGTGAACTAGAATACCTGCAAAATGGGAAGTCTGTGATACAGGCCACTAAGAACTTGTGGAGAAAGGCTGTGTTTGTAGTTTTTTTTCTTGCCTTCCATTCAACTTGTATTGCTTTTTAGTGAGGTCTTAGAGGTGACTTGTATAGGAAACTTGTAGGATTCCGTGGAATGATGTTTAATAATACTTGTTGTGCATTGAGTCATGCACATCTTAATCCCTAATGAATCATTTCCCATAGTGCTGTAAACAGAATATTTAAACTTCTGACACCTTCGATTGCAAACCTTAAGCTCCTTCTAAACTGAATTCCTCAAAAAGGTTGTGGTCACTGTCCAATTCATTTTTTTCCTTCCCAAATGAATCAAATTGATTTAAAAATGGAAAGGCTCCCATGTTATCCCAAAACATGAAGATTCCAAAATGTCTCAATCACCATGCACAGAAACCCTCTTTGCCTGTCTGCAACGATGGCGTTGAGACAACTAAGCATCTAGTAAAAGGAAGTGGATCACTCTGATGATTCCAATCACATCTTTGTTTTCATCACCATCTTTGCGCCATCTGGATCTGTCACTCAGTGTAGCAATGAGGTCCTTCATGTCTTTCCAAAACCACAGAGATCCAGTAACTAGCCTGCCAGGTCCATATCACCCAGCGCACCTGTGCAGAGGTCAACACTTCACAGCTAACTGGCATGGCATGGAACATGCATTAATACATACACGATACAGAGAAGACTATGCATGTTAGCCACAAGACTAATTTGTTTTTAAGGAACCCAAGGGCAGGAATGTGTCATATTGTGAGGAATGTCCAGTCCTCTCTCCCTTTTACTTATCTTACACGAGTTAAACGCTACATAGGGACTGGAATTGCCTGGCACAGTGAGGATTTGTCCGGTCTCAAGACATCAGGCCCATTACCACCTGGCTAGGAGAATAAACAGTCACAAGTCATGGTAGTCCGGAGGATTTATGCACACGTCATGTCACGTTTTACTGGAAAGTAAAACATGCTTGCATACTAACGAAGTTCCTTTGAAAGTATGGAAAGTACGGAATTGATAGGAAACGGATGTCCTCATATTGTAAATTCGAGACAAGATTGTTGTGCGTTCCTTTTTAGGAAGGGAATGTAACAGATGGAAGCACATACCAAGGCTGCTCTCTGCTGGTGAAGAAGGGAAGGGCTCTTTGCTTATCACCAAGGCTAACTGGGACTATAAACAATATTTCTCTCTTTCTTAAGCATTCCTATTTCCTACACACCACAGGTGATTTGGAGATTTGAATGAATATTGAAGAAAAAAAATGTGCATTTTGCCCAAACGAAGGCAGGTTGAGTAAAACCCTAGAACCTGGTACACTATTGGGTGGTCTTTGACATGTTTAAAAAGGAATGCATCATGTATACAATAACTACACTACCAGTAAATGAGTAACATGTCTCCCTTTCACATCACTAATAGTCAAGAGTAAAGAATAATGAAGAGGTAACATAAGGATTAAAGTAGTAGAACACTTAGAAGTGATGTATTAGTGAATGCTGCGGACTGTGTGGTCTAGGCAATACGGTGTCTTAAAAGCAGGCAGGAAAAAGAACCATCTATAGAAAAATAAACAATTGTCGATCATGGTTGGGCAGCAGTGCCATTGGCCATGATACACCCAGTTGCAGGTTGATGGCGGAGCTGTGCTAGTGCCTGGTAAAGAGAGAGGGCTTGGTTGGCATGCAGAGGGCCTAAAGTGAGTGAGTGGGAAGATCTCAATGGCATACTCCTCGTGCCCTCGCTCCTCATTTCCTTCTCAAAACCCATTGAGGAGAAAGTCAGAGGGGAGAGACCTCTGGCTTTCTCTCCTCGTCTCCTTCTCAAAAGCCATTGGATGAGGACGCAAGGAGTATGCCATTGAGATCTTCCCAATGACAACTGGAACATCCTCAGTAGAGCCATCCTGGAATCTCCCACGGAGGTCAGGGGGCACATAAGCCTGGCCTGTGGCAGAGCAAGGCTTTTTGTGTCTGTGTGACATCAGATTTAGACTCGCACTGTGGAAGTGAGTCAAGTCCAGGATAACACAGGGATTGTTCCAGTTCCTCTGAACCTATTCACTCCTCCACCTTGTTCCCATCATGCCCAGTTTCAGACATGCAGTTCCACCCTCTGCCCAAAGCAAGAGCTACAGGTATGTGTCCTGATCTGCCTCTATGCTACTCAGGCTCTGTGTGGACTTCTGGAGGGGCGACACTGTTAGAAGAGACTGGTCGTTAAGCGGTGGTTGGTCATTAAGCGGTGGTTGGTGTGGCGGTGGAGAGTCTTCAGGTGTGTTTGGGAGGGGGGTGTCATTGACGAGGGGCTGCTGCACTGTTGAGTCTCTGAGAGTAGGCATAGAATCTCTCAGTGGAAGCTGGGGTTCTCTCAGTGGAAGCTGGGGATCTCTCAGTGGAAGCTGGGGATCTCTCAGTGGAAGCTGGGGATCTCTCAGTGGAAGCTGGGGTTCTCTCAGTGGAAGCTGAGGGTCACCGGCTAAAGGATAAGGGTTGGGGATCTCCATGACAGAAGGGGCTTTCTTCATACTCCCTTTCTTCTTGCTCTTCTTCTCTCCCTTCATCAGCTGAGGTGTAGGCTGAGGGGGAGGCAGGGGCGACTCTACGATGATGGTGGGGTTCTGACGCAGGTCCTGGCGACTGGGAGGCTCCAAGGCCATAATAGCCCTAGCACCGTGCATTCTGGGAGGGGACTTGCAGTGAAGCTCACCACGGTTCTTCCTCCAACGCTTCAGCTGAACATGGTGCTCCCTTTCAATGTCCCGCTCTGACACAGGGACCTCCAGAACCTGAGGGAGGAGAAGAGAAGTTACTGCTGGTGGTTGACATTACAGGCACATAGAACACTGTGTTACTAAATAGAAAATTGGTTTAGTCTGCCTTGTAGGAAATGTCATGCAAAAAGACCAGGGCTAATGGCCAAGAGGAGAAAAGGCTTTTTCAGTAGGGATTCATTCCAGTCCTAATCTTAAACTTGTTAGTAAATGTCAAACTGCCTGAGGCTCAAGGAGCTTCTCATAGTGAGAATGACAATGGCCTCTCTGACCAAACTGAAGAGACACTCACACGAAGCCAGGGAAAGGGACTAGACACGAACTAGTCAGAACTGTGGTCAATGTGTCTCTCTCTGCATCACTTGAACTTCCACCCTGAACTCTACATTTCCACAGTACTATAGACTTCTGAACAGCCATTGTCCCCTACAGACAAACACAGACAACCATTCTCAATCTGGGTGAAATAGGGGTGTGATCTCATTCTCTTGGTCCATTCTACTACCCCAGTCTGCTCAAAGACCATACTTCCCCTGTGGTTATGCATCTCTAACCATGCTTATTATTGGGTAAGTCCTGTGTCTCTCTACTGTCATTGATTCCCTGCTAGTGAAGTCCTTACCTCCCTGACTAGGAAGCCCTCCTGCATGTAGCGTGGCTCTATGGCCCTAAGCAGTTCCATGGTCTCATACTGGCCCTGACACGCCTTCAGCTTCTCACGGGTACCCAGCATGCATTTCAGCAGCACCAGGCCCACCCGGAAGATGATCTTCACACCTGGGGGGAGGGGTCAGAGGTCACATGGTCACTAACTGGACATTAGGGATGATTGCAGCTGTTAGAATCCACAATTACAAGCGTCACAGGAACTTTATTGATTATCTCATTTGGGTGATAAACAGTAAGGGAGAGTGGGGTAAGTTGAGCCACCCTTGTTTCTAGGAAACCATTCACAAAATGTATCATTTGACCAAACATTTAGGAAGAGGTCATAATTGTACGGTGTCTGTGAAGGAAGAAACCACATGGAAAAAGTAGTAAGCAAGTTAGGTCCAAAAAAACGGTTTTTCACCAAGTCAAATTAATTTATTGTTTTAATGGTTTCATGATGCTTGTATCTAAACCAAAAGTAGATCATTTTAATACCTTTCTATACATCAGTTGGGCTCTCTATAAGCTTCCACAGGAGGTCCTAAACCTTGCATGAAAGTGAATCCTTGTAGCTGTTTTGGGTAATATAGTCAAAATGTTAGCCTTGGGGTAAGTTGAGCCAATTGAAGTGTTTTCTTCCTAGGTGTAATGCAATGCATTATGGCTGGGATATAAGGTAACAACAGGGCCTGGTCTATGTTAAAAGTTTTTTTTTAAAGGTGTTAAACGTGTTAAGATGCTTAAAATTATCAAAAAGACCAAAAAGCGATTATGATTGTGTTTGGGAAATAAAGATAGACACGGTTTTAAAAAGGTAGTGGTAATATTTCATTCAGCACAGAAATGTGTAGGCGGCTTAACATACCCTGTCCAGCAGCTCAACATACCTCATACCCGGGGTAAGTGGTGCCAAGAGACCACTTTTTTTAGACAAGCTATGTTTTCAAAACTGTTATGTTTACATGAATTCTGATTACTTCCAGGGATAAGCAATATCCTGAAATATATGTAGATCTCTTTGTTAGAAAGAATACTCTATTTCCCTTGACGGAGTGAATAAAAAACTAAATGGCTCAACTTACCCCATACTCCCTTACTATAGATGTATATTGTAAATTGGAGGAAGTAACTGAATGAATGCAAGACAGATGTTTGTGTGGAAGTTTCTGCAACGAACCGTCACAGAGGAACATGTCCCAGACGCGGAGCACTGAGGCCCAGGGCAGGGTGCGGGAGAAGGCACACATGAACCACTCTGTCATGTAGAGGATGGGCTCCATCTTGTGTTTCTCCAGGTGGCGGTAGACTAGTGGGGAGACGCGTCGAGTCAAGGCATTCAGGATTTCTCCATCTAACTGGATGGCCTCCTGCAGGGACAGAGGAGCATGTAGCCTCATACTGACAGGATAACAAAACATATCTTGTGTGGTCTAGCTAACTATGTGCCTTTTCCTGTAGAGCATTTGTGAAGGGCACATGTCTTACCAGCCCAGCACTGTAGTATCCAGGAAGGTACTTCTCACAAATTTGGACCAGCCCCCAGAAAGCATCCTGTGGAAACACATACAGATGATGGTGTTAGGAAATTGTGAATGGAACCTTCCCTTTCAGAGGGAACCAAAACTAAAGCACACACTAGCGGCAGGCAAACTACAGGTGTAGCATACATAAACAATTCCATCGTAAATAGGAAGCTGGTTCAGAGCACTATTCACTGAGCTACACCACAGGTCAGGCAGTCATTGTGAGAGAACCACACTTCAAGCATGAGCCCAGAGGCACAGGGTTCACCTCAGCAGGCATGTGCATGAGCAGCACAGCAGCAATGGGGGCCTGGGCTTGACAGTAGCCCTCCTCTGGCCTGTACAGCGTGTAGGCCTTCAGAACACGGAACAGGTCCTGTTGCCTGTGTGGGTAAACAAACAAACATACAAACCCATGAACACAGCAATGAACACACACAAGGACAAAGGTCAAACAAGACTAAAAGTCAAACATCAGTCACTAAGTGAGGGTCAATTATTCCATTGTGTGAGACAACTAACCCGTGGCCCCCCCGTGACACAAACATCTCATGGAAGGGGAACTGTCTGTGCAGGTCTTTCTCAATCACATCCAGCTCCTTCGGGTCTCCAGCCTGACTGTCCAGCTCCTGAAACACCAGGGAGAGTCAACCACATTCCCACACAGTAAAAACAGAGAGAGCAAGAGAAAGAACATAACCAACCTCAAACTTCCCTTGGTTCTGTTCCCTCTTCACTTTTCCCCCTGACAGGTAAAGCCAAGCACGGCCTCGCAGTGAGGGAGGAATCCCTTTCTGACACCGCAGTCTCACCTGTTAAACAGAAATATATGAATCACCAACCAAGGAATGTGCCAGTGAAAATAAAGCTGCATTGCAATAGAGTTGTTGTACTACATTTTTATACTGTAGGCCAGTATCATTGACTGAACAGGATGGACCTCATATTCAGGGAAAACAGAACAGGCCTTTGGAAATAGGTGATCCAAGACAATATTGTACAGGTTCAGTGGAGTAATGGCTTATTCACAGTACTACTCAGCCCATTTATTTTTACTGAGATCATGGGTCCCTCCTCCTTTTCCCAGAAGAGTGTGAACATCCATGAGGATGTCATGGAACAACAAAGTAGAGAAGGGGAAACAGAGACACTATGACCTTCATTGACTGAAATCAATTAACCAGCATAGCAGTCGGAGGCAAAAAAATGCTTACTGAATAATTGTGTGTTTAAGTGGGTGCTTCAGTGCGTTTCATGTGGTAATGCCCTTAACCAAGTCCATACTTGAGATTGCAGTGAGAACCAGCTAGTCGCTGTCAAACCTGAAATCCCACCACCGTCTTTATAACAGGGATGTGATGTTAGTACAACCACACCCAGAGTCTTGCACTGTTACTTAGCCCAACATGGAGTCAGTGAGGGAGATGAAGGGTCCTTGCTATCCGGGTTCCTTGGGACATCCATACTATATTAAAGTAAAACGGTTAGTTAAGGTTAGTGTTTACAGTAAGGACCCCCTAAGGATCCCGGGAAAGCACTAACCGGAGACAAAGGGACGGGTTGTGTCACTCCCTGCTGCTGACTCAGGGAAAATTAGATGAGGCTGTAATTGAATAGCTAACGTTAGACACACGGGTTGATCCGGCTAGGCAACTGGAGATGAAAACAAACTGGCCAAAGGCAAGCACAACCTCCATGAAGAAAACTATCATCAAAAGTTAAGCTTCTTCCAACCATTTTAAGTTTACAGAGGAACAAACAGGCCAATGTCTGAGCGACATACAGGTTAACTTCTTAGGGAGCAGCTCCCGAGGTGACGGTTTTGGAGAGTCTGGCGTGTCCAAAGTAAAATGCCTCCCACTCAGGCCCAGAAAATAGGATATGCACATAATTAGTACCATTGGATAGGAAACACTCTGGAGTTTCTAAACGTGTTAACATAATGTCTGTGATTATAACAGAACGGATATAGCAGGCAAAAACCCAGAGGAATTTCTGTCCTGGAAAAAGTGTTTTTGACACATTGCCTCATTTTGAACCCCTCCCTATTGAAAACAGACATATGGGAGTAAGATTGCAGTACCTATTGCTTCCACTGGATGTCAACAGTCTCTAGACAGTGTTTGGTGATGTTATAGTTGCTCTGGATGGTAATAGAAGAAGAATTTCGAACTGGTCATCGGATGTACACAGTGTTTTTTTCCTTTCCTATCGTCCAGTTTATAATCCAGTTGAAATATTATAGTAAATATACATAAGTGTTCCTAAGGATACATTATCAATGATGGTTGATTGTTCTTGGACAAGTGTATAGGTATAGGTTGAACGCGTTCTCTTCGCGGTTCAATGGGCGAGTGAACGCTGTATTTTATGAACATAATGCGCCAACCAAACAGAGATTTATGGATATAATAAATGACTTTTTCTAACAAAAGAACCATTGGATGTCTTCGTTGGACACTTCGGGAAGCCCTCAGCAGAAGTTCTTCAAAAGGTAAGGGATTTGTTTTCGCTGTGAAATGTGTTGTGTGTACTGCGATGGTTTATGAATTTATGCTAATAGATAAATATTGGAGGTGCTACCCTCAAACAATCAAATGTTGTGCTTTCGCCGTAAAACCTTTTTTGAAATCTGACAACACTGTGATATTGCCAAGAAGCAGAGCTTTTGATGACTATGCAACACTTGTATATTGATGAATGTTTAATAATTCAACTTTTGGATTTTGAATTTGGCGCCTTGCATTTCACCGGGTAGTGTCGGGAGTAGCGCCCCACCACTCCCTAAGTAGTTAATCACTGGCTTGTCTTTGAATTATTAGGCACTGCCAAATGTTGTTGTCATCCAATACAACCCAAACCCCCAACATGCCTGCCCTGGATAGAGGATGGAAGTAATAGTTGGATTTACAAATACAGGGCAGAGTGCCAACAAGATGAAAGCACTAACTAGGCCCTGGTTGGCTAATAACATACTAAGGAGTTGCCACATACTGTGAAAGAACTTATTTAGGATCGTTTGAGGAATAATTAAGACCAGATGGTGAGAGACAGTGTCACAACAGTCTAGACAAGCCAACAAATGAAGTCAGACTTATGAATGTTCCAACTCTCAGCAGCTCTCTGACCTTTTTGTGTCTCTTGACCATCCATTTGTCCCAGTTGCTGAGCATGTCCAGCCACTTGACCTCTCGCTGTCTCAAAACCTCTGGAGGGACATCTTGAGCCCTGGGGGAGAGACAGAAGAACAAGGAAAATATTAGAATGTCCAAAACTATATCTAAGAAAAATTATATAATTTCTCAGAAATGTGAGTGTATTACAGCTAGTTTGATATATACCGTGTCTAAAAGAACTACAAAGCAAATTTACAGGTTTTGAAGCATTAAAGATTCAAGCAGGGGGAAAAACAGGTAGGTTATCTGAGAGGCATTCGATTTTCCCCTCTACGTACTTAGGCAAGGCGGGCCTGGTGCAGAACCAGTCAAGAGATGAGGTAATGCTATAATGTGGTAAGTTTGGCTCTATCCAAGAAACAGAACTGAGAATAGAACACTCACAATGCATGACAAAATATAGGCCTAACGTTTTCTTATAGCTTGGCCTGATGGCGCTCAACTAGTATGTAATCATGAGCACAACCTTGTAATCATGAGCTGTAAGAAGTCTTCTGAGAGGCCTTTAAATTTGGACAATCCACTTTCCTAGAAGTCTGCTGTAATTCTGTTCACTCCAATACCCCAAAATAAGCAAAGAGCTATAAATATGTGCATCTTCCTTTGCAAGTTTGCCTACCACCCTACACAAACAAAAATAAAACCCTTTTGTCTTTCACTTCCTATACAACCCTGAGCCAGAAAAGTCACTCCAATAACAGGGCACCAGAGCTGTGGCACAAGGCCAGTCAACCTCGCAGAAAACAGGAAGCTCCCAAGCAACTAATGCTTGGCACAACTTTCACTCATTCCTCCACTCACAGTGTGCTACTCAGCAGGGCCAAGGGGCATGAGCACAAGAACAGAGCCTTCTCACAATCAGAGAGTCTCACTTGTTACCTCTGCTCTGGCAAAACCAGAGAGGAAATTGGCAAAGTGCTCATGGTGCAGATAATAATGAAATACGTAATATTGTTTAGATATGAAGTTGTTTGGAAGGTGAAGGGAGCAGTAATCCAATGACAGAATCAAGTTGTGCTCCAACTCTATGCATCTTAAGGGAACTATTAACGTTAGGAAAAGAGCGGAATCAAAGTCATAAAGTGTAGGAGGAAGTACATGTGCTCAAGAAAACAAAACCTGGTGTCCCTCCAATCACAAAAGGGAGCGTTTGCATCTCCATGCTTCCAGCAGTTATATGCCATCAGTGTCCATAAGGCATTGCCATTCAGAGACAACAAAAGAGATGGATGAACAGGAAAGGAGATTAAGATGATAAAGCCGGTGAGCGTCGCCCTTCACACCCCAGTTTATTCTCGGTTTGCCTCCAGAGTATTCTGTTCTTATCTTATACAAGACCAAACATTGGACATAAACAAACAATCAGGGGCCTCCCCTGACCTTTAGAGTAGAGAAGTGGTTGGAAGGGAGGGCTCTGTTTACAGAGACTTTATGATGTTAGCAAATTTGTTCACGTCTTAAAATTAGTACTGTATTTAAATGACATAGCTAGCAAGTTAAATAAATCACATTCTGTTAAAACAGTGAGTTTCTGTCAAGTCCACCTCAAATAGCCCATTCACATATAACTAAGTGACCTTGGGTTTGGGAAGAGACACATTTTTAAATCACACATTTGATGTAGTTCAGTTCATGTACATCTGAAAGAGCTGGCATTTGGTAAACATTTCACACCTTCCCCACCCAAATTGTGAGAGTTAGTGTGCAAGCTTACAAATGGCGGGGCCATGCGAGAAAAACACCAAGATTACTTACGATTCTTCTGAATACTGTTGCGCTCCTCCAATAAATCCATATTTATCCGTATGCCTGTCGTTGGTGAAGCCATTGATCTCGGAGTCTGAGCCAAGGGAGCTCTCGTCGTCCATATGACTGCTGCTAATTGTCCTGATACTTCTTGAGTCGGCCGACTTGCGACCATTCTCAATTTTAGCCATGATAGCTCAATAATAACCAAAGCTAACGTTATTTCGTTGGCACTGTCACAACAAACAGTAGGAAACCAGACGAAAGTTTCCAAACAAACAAAACCATTGCCATGGCATGGAACACGTAGCTAGGCTAGCTAGTTAGCTAGTGTTAGCCGCTAGCAAACAGCCTATCTGTCAGGACTAATCGAGTTGTTTTAAAGTTAGTTAGCTACTGTAACTAGCTACTTCCGTTAACTAGGTAGTTACTTTATTTAGTTATTAACACAAATACTTAACATTATATCTGAGCGCAAAATCCTCCGTGTGATGTTGACTTTCCAGCCTTTCAAATCTAACGCGTTAGCCTAGCTAGCTTGTGATGTGTCAATAATGAATTAGCTCGCTAGTAAGTTAACCCGCTAGCTAAAAACGTATGCTAGGTTGAAATAACTTCCACCGACTAACGTTACATATTAATCTAACTAGCAGAATTCACCACAAATGTGATATGTGTTTTTTATGTCGGTGAAGCAAGCTAAACAACGTTTTAGTGTCATTTCTTCCTTCCTGGTCCATGGATTCCGTTTCCTCGCCTGGGGGGGAAGTTCGGCTGTCTCATTTAGTCTCAGTGTGCAGGGTGTAATTAGTCCAAAACAGTTGCAAAAGGTAGGTTCCTCCCTGCTTCGTTTAAGAAATCCTTTAGTCGATTGACGCATCCCGAAAACCGGTCTTCTCGCGAAAACGTCTGTATTGTTCGAACGGTTAGACCTACAAACTATTATGACCACTCTATGGAAAGGGGAGAATAATATCATGAGCTTTCTTATATCTCCTAGATATAGGACTGACACTTCAAAAACGTCTTATTTTTTGACTGCCTTTTTTGCCATTAATGAATGGTGTTATTCAATGCCTTTCTCTGGGCTATAGTAACAAAGGCCAAATTCTATATTTTATCAAATAATTTATATATATATTTTTAAATATATACACACACCTAGAGGTCCTAAAATACATTATCAAATAGACAGCTTAGACTTACATCTATTGCCACATCTACTGCCTCACTCTTGAACTTCTGCCTACTTTTAATATTTTGAGCTACGCATATAATATCCTACTTGCACAGCATGACAATATGCCCCATTCCATTCAACATACTGAACAAACTAAAATGACAATGGTGGCACTTTATTACTTTATTTGATGATTGACATGGGCTGTAAGCTCTGGTCATGGGTAACAAATAAACTGACCAAACCCCCTGCAAAACAGCAACATGAACTACAATCCCCTTAAACAATACAATTAACCGTTAGAAAATAATCAATGCTTAAAATATGAAACTGTAGCAAGGTAGTTTATTTATGCCTTAAGCATTCTTTAAAATTGCTATGACCAACAAAGGATATACATCGTTTAGAAAGATCTGCTCAGACAAATGTCCCAAACTGGCTGTGTGTATGGCAGAGATAAACCTGTTGAGGGGATGTACACCTCACTTCTTTCTCCCACCTCTCTCCTTCAGTGCCAGGTGTATGACTGAACCATTGTTTATGTTGTAGTAGGCCAGCGAGTTGGAATCTTTGATGAAAATTCCCTGTAATGGAAGAAGTGAGATGTAAATGACTCCAATCATACCCGGTCATGTCAGTTTACGCGTACAATTATTCAAAACAGGGACGACAATGCTTACCTCATACTGTAGCTTTTGCTTTCCGGCTGGCATTCCAGTGGCTTCATGGATTTTTACTTTAATAACAGACACCTGTGGTGAAAGAATGGGAAGATTAAATATTATAAATATTCCAGTAAATTTGACTTTGGGGTGCACTCTTAAGAATATATGAAGTACAGCTAAAAGAGTGTGGAATGGTGGATGAACTACTAACATACCTGATCTGTGAGTGGGATAGTGAAATTGAGCGCTTGTCCACTTAGCTTCCATTCAGTCTTGTCCTGCATGTTGGGAACTTGCACTGTGACCGACACTGAACCCTATAAAAACAATATACAGTAGAATAACTATATTTGTACAGGAACCCTTACATGTCAATATACAGAACTACCAACAGCAAGCATAGGCTGACTGACAGAGCATATCTAAATCCAGCCATGGATCATTCACACTACTGCATTTTGCCAGTAATCCTTGACATTTAATTGGCCAACAAACCTTGTATCTGCGGAGGAACTCCTCCTCTGGCATGAGGTTGTCCTCGGTCTTCATCTTCTTGCTGGCAGGCTCATCATTATGAGGTGGGGGTGGCTGGGAAGGTGGCTGCGGGTCAGGGCGGGGGCGGCGGGGGGGCTGCGGGACTGGAGGGGCAGGGACAAATGCTGGACCGGGAAGAATAAAATCAGTCAATAAATAACATGCTTAAAAGACAACCTGAATTAAAACGGTAAATAATCATGAAAGTAGTTTGTAGCAATGCATATTTCTGAAGTCATCCATTGGATTTCAAAGTATTTAACACATTTGAGAATAGTGTAGCAATGGTTGTCTTACCAGTTGGGACCACCATGGGTGGTGGTCTGGGGGGCCATCATGTGAGGTGGTTGGGGCATGGGCACCACGTTGATGCGGGGAGCATGCATCATGGGGGGCATGGGTGTTAGAACCTGCCCTGGGGCTAGGCGCATCTGCACAGGGGCCATGGGGGGCCGTGGAATCACAGGCACAGCTGACAGGAGAGTGGTGCGTACAGGGGGCAGCATCTACATGATTCACAGTGGAAAATAGACAGTCAACCTTATACAGTTGAAGTCGGAAGTTTACATACACCTTAGCCAAATATGTTTAAACTCAGTTTTTCACAATTCCTGACATTTAATCCTAGTAAAAAATTCCCTGTCTTAGGTCAGTTAGGATGACCACTTTATTTTAAGAATGTGAAATGTTAGAATAATAGTAGAGAGAATAATTTTTTTCAGCTTTAACATTCCCAGTGGGTCAGAAGTTTACATACTCTCAATTAGTATTTGGTAGCATTGCCTTTAAATTGTTTAACATGGGTCAAACATTTCGGGTAGCCTTCCACAAGCTTCCCACAATAAGTTGGGTGAATTTTAGCCCATTCCTCCTGACAGAGCTGGTGTAACTGAGTCAGGTTTGTAGGCCTCCTTGCTCACACACACTTTTTCAGTTCTGCCCACAAATTTTCTATAGGATTGAGGTCAAGGCTTTGTGATGTCCACTCCAATACCTTGACTTTGTTGTCCTTAAGTGTACATGTCCCTCCTGCAGCAAAGCACCCCCACAACATGATGCTGCCACCCCTGTGCTTCACGGTTGGGATGGTGTTCTTCGGCTTGCAAGCCTCACCCTTTTTCCTCCAAACATAACAATGGTCATTATGGCCAAACAGTTCTATTTTTGTTTCATCAGACCAGAGGACATTTCTCCAAAAAGTTTGTCCCCATGTGCAGTTACAAACCGTAGTCTGGCTTTTTTATGGCAGTTTTGGAGCAGTGGCTTCTTCCTTGCTGAGCGGCCTTTCAGGTTATGTCAACATAGGACTCGTTTTACTGTGGATATAGATCATTTTGTACCCGTTTCCTCCAGCATCTTCATAAGGTCCTTTGCTGTTTTTTGGGGATTGATTTGCAATTTTCGCACCAACGTACGGTCATCTCTAGGAGACAGAACGCGTCTCCTTCCCATGGTGTTTATACTTGCGTACGATTGTTTGTACAGATGAACGTGGTACCTTCAGGCATTTGGAAATTGCTCCCAAGGATGAACCAGATTTGTGGAGGTCAACAATTTTTCTTCTGAAGTCTTGGCTGATAAGCAAAGAGGCACTGAGTTTTAAGGTAGGCCTTGAAATACATCCACAGGTACACCTCCAATTGACTCAAATGATGTCAATTAGCCTATCAGAAGCTTCTAAAGCCATGACATAATTTTCTAGAATTTTCCAAGCTGTTTAAAGGCACAGTCAACAAGAAAGCAACTTACGGAAGGAGGGGCCCGAGCAATCGTGTTCATTGGAGGGTTGGGTTTGGGCAGAAGGGGGGAAGAGGAGATAAGGGGTGATTGATGATGATGATAAAGCTCAGGCTTGCTCGGTCCAATCTTCTCTTTGCTTTCATCCTCCTGCACCAGTCCCTTGGCCTTGTGAATGGCCTCAATCTGCTCTTGTAGGGTGATGTTGGCCTGTGCTGCCTGCTGAGTACGCGCCATGCTGCCAGAGTGCCCATCCCAGGTCACCTAAGGAGGGAAGGTGCATTAAGTAAAGACTCTGACCTCATAATGACAATGAAAATAAATAAGATTGAACCTAAACAGAGATTTACACTAATCACTCATAAACCACATGGCTATTTCCCTCGCTCTGCTTGCACGCACCTTCTCCTCAGGCTTCTGGATCTCCTCTTCTCCAATCTTCTTACCGATGGCAGTCTCCTCCACACCAAAGATATCAGTACGCCTCTCAGCCAGCTGTTTTAGGCTGCTCTCAATGTCCATGCCAGGGGCGTAAACCTCGTCCTCGATTTGCCTCTCTCTGATGCCGCGGTCCCTCTGCTCCAGCCAGCGTGGATCCAGTAGTCCAATGCGCATGTGCTCCTGCATCTTACTGGCTTGGATCCTCTCACCCGTAATGGGAGAGATGAGGTACTCATCCAGAGTCTTGGCTGGAGGCTGGGGCTTGGAGGCTACAGGGCAAGAATAAGGGATCAAAGGTTAGGGCAAATTAAGAACAGACATGTATTTTCCAGTCCTTTATGTCATACATGATAATAAAACATCTAGATATTTAGGTCCTGATGATGGAATCCCTCTCACCTTTGGGGTCGTAGTCCTTGCGGATAATGACCTGGTCTGGAGTAGGGGGCAGTGGGGGTGGCATGGGGTTGTCTGGGGGCAATGGTGCCTTGCCATCATCCTCTTCATCAGAACCCTGGGGAGAAGGCATCAAAGACTCTACATTGATTACACCATTTCCTACTAATAGTAATATTACATTCAGATTCAATTAGTAACTCTGAAGAAGTAATACGCTGTTAATGACATCCTGTTGTGGGTGTCTACTAAAACAGGTTGTGTTTTACTAACCTCATCCATGTCTTGCAGCTGTGTGTCCTGATCAGGCTGTGTGGGACGCCCACCATCCCGATCCTCCTGCTCAACGTCATCCTCGTCCTCACTTTCAACCTCCATCTCCACCTCCTCGCTCTCTCCAAACTTGTCATAACGCTCCTGGGTCAGGATGCGAGCTCCCAGCTCCTCAGGTGTGGTGGGTGGGGGAAAGTGGCCTGTTGGAAGTCACAACACCATCATTACAAAGCTAGTGATGCAGGGGATGGATAAACATTCTCTCAGGAACAGGAAATATCTATTCATATAATCTTGTCTGGCGCTCAGTTAATTTCCCTACCTTGCTCATTAGGCTGGAAGTCCACGGTCTCCACCACTACAAAGTCATGCCAGTCAATTTGGGCGTAAGACACACGCTCTTTCTCCCGCTCCTCCTCCTCCTTCTTCCTTTCACGTTCCTGAAATTTCGCCCACTCAACGCGGTACCTCACCTGTTGGTAAAACCAGGAGATAAGCTGTTAAGACAGTAAACATTTTATGAGCTAATGGTGGGTAAACCCTACCAAACCAGAGCAGAAAAGTGTTATTTTGTAACTTTTCAAATACTCAAGGTAGTCGAATATAGTTTGTATAGAGCTTCAACTAAAAAGGCAACTATTTTCTTTGATAATCAAATACAGGTCTCAGAAAAACTAATAATATTGAAAAGTATTTTGAATACCTCTCAGAAAACCAAATCATATTAAAGTATTTGAATATATGCAAGTTATTTGAAAACAAAAAAATATTTGTTTTCTTGGGCATGCTGTATTCATTTTGATAGACTCACGTTTACCGGACTGCCTTACTTTCACACGAGTGAGACATAAGGTAATACAGCAACACCTCACAGCAAGTTCTTATACATGTGTAGTAACTTTGTTACATAGGACAATGCTTTAAAATGGAGTTATTACATGAGTTGAATAAGGAAGTCACTATTCCTTGTGTACAGTACGCGTGATCTCACCCTCCGTGGCGATTTAAGTATTTTTGGTATTTTATTAGGAAGTAAAACTTTTAAACAGGTTAAAACTCGCAAGGCTTCTGGGCCAGACATAATACCAGGGCGCTAGCAATGCGTGGGTAGACTCATAAACTAAAGTTAAATCTGCATGGTGGATTTAGGGTCATGAAATAGTGTGGATTAAGAGCAGGCGGGTTGAATTAAGAGAAAACAATGGATTATTGTTAAGACAGACCCCAATTAGTCGACTGGTCGATTGTTTGGTCGTTAGGCTGTTGGTCGACCGATATTGTTTTAGTCGAGCAGTAACAGATATACATACAGTTGAAGTCGGAGGTTTACATACACTTAGGTTGGAATCATTAAAACTCGTTTTTCAACTACTCCACAAATTTCTTGTTAACAAACTATAGTTTTGGCAAGTCGGTTAGGACATCTACTTTGTGCATGACACAAGTAATTTTTCCAACAATTGTTTACAGACAGATTATTTCACTTATAATTCACTGTATCACAATTCCAGTGGGTCAGAAGTGTACATACACTAAGATGACTGTGCCTTTAAACAGCTTGGAAAATTCACAGCTTTAGAAGCTTCTGATAGGCTAATTGACATCATTTGAGTCAATTGGAGCTGTACCTGTGGATGTATTTCAAGGCCTACCTTCAAGCTCAATGCCTCTTTGCTTGACATCATGGGAAAATATAAAGAAATCAGCCAAGACCTCAGAAAATAAAAAATTGTAGACCTCCACAAGTCTGGTTCATCCTTGGGAGCAACTTCCAAATGCCTGAAGGTACCATGTTCATCTGTACAAACAATAGTACGCAAGTATAAACACCATGGGACCACGCAGCCGTCATACCGCTCAGGAAGGAGACGCATTCTGTCTCCTAGAGATGAACGTACTTTGGTGCGAAAATTGCAAATCAATCCCAGAACAACAGCAAAGGCCCTTATGAAGATGCTGGAGGAAACAGGTACAAAAGTACCTATATCCACAGTAAAACGAGTCCTATATCAACATAACCTGAAAGGCCGCTCAGCAAGGAAGAAGCCACTGCTCCAAAACTGCCATAAAAAAGCCAGACTACGGTTTGCAACTGCACATGGGGACAAAGATAGTACTTTTTGGAGAAATGTCCTCTGGTCTGATGAAACAAAAATAGAACTGTTTGGCCATAATGACCATTGTTATGTTTGGAGGAAAAAGGGGGAGGCGTGCAAGCCGAAGAACACCATCCCAACCTTGAAGCACAGGGGCGGCAGCATCATGTTGTGGGGGTGCTTTGCTGCAGGAGGGACAGGTGCACTTCACAAAATAGATGGCATCATGAGGCAGGAAAATTATGTGGATATATTGAAGCAACATCTCAAGACATCAGTCAGGAAGTAAAATCTTGGTCACAAATGGGTCTTCCAAACAGACAATGACCCCAAGCATACTTCCAAAGTTGTGGCAAAATGGCTTAAGGACAACAAAGTCAAGGTATTGGAGTGGCCATCACAAAGCCCTGACCTCAATCCTATATAAAATATATGGGCAGAACTGAAAAAGCGTGTGTGAGCAAAGAGGCCTACAAACCTGACTCAGTTACACCAGCTCTGTCAGGAGGAATGTGGGAACTTATTGTGGGAAGCTTGTGGAAGGCTACCCGAAACATTTGACCCAAGTTAAACAATTTAAAGGCAATGCTACCAAATGCTAATTGAGTGTATGTAAACTTCTGACCCACTGGGAATGTGATGAAAGAAATGAAAGCTGAAATAAATAATCTCTACTATTATTCTGACATTTCACATTCTTAAAATAAAGTGGTGATCCTACCTGACATAAGACAGGGAATTTTTTTAGGTTTGCATCACTTTCATTTAGATTTGGATAGAATTCTGATTAACCACATGACAATAATTGAGATATGAAGACGTTATTATAAATTAAATGAAACTGTTTAACGATAAATTGCATATGAAAACCATAACTGGCACGCAGATTGGTAGAAATGGTAACATATATTGGCATTCCACATGAGAAAGGTTGCCGACTCCTCGTGTAGCCTATTACCCGCAACTTCAGGAGAGTAATGGCAGAATCTGCTAAAGTTATCTAGATCGGTGGCGCCCTCGAGGCAACAAACCGTAAGCTTAAAGTATCAGGCAAGCTCAATGCATATAGTTGATTTTATTAAAACACATTTGGTGTGTTTATATATGGAAAAATACTTGTTTAAAAAATTTGCAATGATTGGTTGAAAGAAAAGACTTGTGTAATTCATATCTATAGGCTACATTAAGGTTTTTCTTTCATTCATTAGTGCATAAGCCTAAACTTTAGGGCCTAACTCTAAGCGCACCAAATACACGCTTTTGGGAACTTGGGCAGAAAAAGTTAACGTCGATCCACTGAGGCAAAAAGGATCATGTTGGAGTTTAATTCAATAAAAGAAAAGCAACACGGGGGCCCCTCAGGGGTGTGCGCTTAGTCCCCTCCTGTACTCCCTGTTCACTCACGACTGCATTGCCCCACACGACTGCAACACCATCATCAAGTTTGCTGACGACACAACAGTGGGAGGCCTGATAACCGACGGCAATGAAACAGCCTACAAGGAGGAGGTTAAGGAGCTTGGACTACAGGAGAAAGAGGCGAGAGCATCCAAATCAATTGGGCTGTAGTGGAGCGGGTCAAGAGCTTTAAGTTCCTTGGCGTACACATCAAAAGGACTTAACATGGCCCACACACACCCACACGACAGTGCCTCTTCCCCCACAGGAGATTGAAAATATTTGGCATGAGCCCTCGGATCCTCAAAAAGTTCTACAGCTGCACCATCGAGAGCATCTTGACTGGCTGCAAATGAACCACCCGCGACCGCTAAGCTCTATGCGCTACAGATGGTGTGGACAGCCCAGTACATCACGATGGCCGAGCTCCCTGACATCCAGGACCTCTATATCAGGCAGTATCAGAGGAAGGCCCGAAAAATGGACAAAGACTCCAGCCAAAGCTATAGACTGTTCACTGTGCTACCTTCCAGCAAACAGTACGGGAGCATCGGCTCTCGGACCAACAGGCCCCCCGAGGCAGCTTCTACTCCCAAGCCATAAGACTGCTAAATAGTTAATTAAATGGTTACCCAGACAAAAAAAAAAAAACTTTCAATGACAGACTGACCAGGTGAAAGCTATGCTCCCTTATTGATGCCTCTTATTAAATCCACTCCAGTGTAGATGAAGAGGAGGAGACAGGTTAAAGAAGGATTTTTACTCACACAAAACCCACACACATTCACATGCACTACATACGCACCCAAACACATACCATGTGTATGCTGCTGCAGCTCTGTTCTTTATTTTACTATCTATCCTGATGCCTAGTCTCTTTACCCTGCCTCCATGTACATATCTACCTCAACCACCTCGTACCCCTGCACATTGATCTGGTACTCCCTCTATATGGCACCATTCTTGTGTATTTTATTTGTTACTTTTATTTTTACTTTTTAACTGCATCGTTGCTAATGGCTCGTAAGGAAGCATTTTGTTTACAGTAAAGTCTACACCCGTTGTACTCAGCGCATGTGACAAATAAAGTATTATGTAACTAATGCTAATCAAATGATGCTCCAAATGTAATTACAGTTTCATACACAGGCACATGAACAGTTTAATGTTAAGTGTTACTAAGAATGTTAACAGTAACATACTATGGCTATGAAGTGTAGAAAGGACACTAAATTTCACAAAACTGCCTTCAAGAATCAACTACAGCCAAGGTAGGTGGAAAAATCATGTTAGTTTATATTCGGAGTAAACTATCCCTTTAAAGATTGTAGACGTGGATGTCGATTATAGCAGCCCCCCGCACCACTCTGATTCAGAGTTAAATGCGGAAGACACATTTCAGTTGAATGCATTCAGTTGTACAACTGACTAGGTATCCCCCTTTCCCTTGTGTGCTTGAAACAAGAACCCTTACTTTCAGATGGACAGAAACTTGCTGTTTGCAAATGGCTTTTAGTTACTCTAGTATTTTAACGTACTATAAAGTTAATTGCAGCTTTCAACATGTTGAAATAGTCATGCAGTAGTTGAGGGTCACAAAATACAGTTGAAGTCAGAAGTTTACATACACCTTAGCCAAATACATTTCAAACTAACATTTAATCCTAGTAAAAATTCCCTGTCTTTGGTCAGTTAGGATCACCACTTTATTTTAAGAATGTGAAATGTCAGAATAATAGTAGAGAATTATTTGTTTCAGCTTTTATTTATTTCATCACATTCTCATTGGGTCAGAATTTTACATACACTCAGTTAGTATTTGGTAACATTGTCTTTAAATTGTTTAACTTGGGTCAAACGTTTCTGGTAGCCTTCCACAAGCTTCCCACAATAAGTTGGGTGAATTTTGGCCCATTCCTCCTGACAGAGCTGGTGTAACTGAGTCAGGTTTGTAGGCCTCCTTGCTCGCACACGCTCCAATACCTTGACTTTGTTGTCCTTAAGCCATTTTGCCACAACTTTGGAAGTATGCTTGGGGTCATTGTCCATTTGGAAGACCCATTTGCGACCAAGCTTTAACTTCCTGACTGATGTCTTGAGATGTTGTTTCAATATATCCACATAATTTTCCTGCCTCATGATGCCATCTATTTTGTGAAGTGCACCTGTCCCTCCTGCAGCAAAGCACCCCCACAACATGATGCTGCCACCCCCGCGCTTTACGGTTGGGATGGTGTTCTTCGGCTTGCAAGCCTCCCCCTATTCCCTCCAAACATAACAATGGTCATTATGGCCAAACAGTTCTATTTTTGTTTCATCAGACCAGAGGACATTTCTCCAAAAAGTACGATATTTGTCCCTATGTGCAGTTGCAAACCGTAGTCTGGCTTTTTCATGGCTGTTTTGGAGCAGTGGCTTCTTCCTTGCTGAGCAACCTTTCAGGTTATGTCGATATAGGACTCGTTTTACTGTGGATATAGATACTTTTGCACCTGTTTCCTCCAGCATTTTCACAAGGTCCTTTGCTGTTGTTCTGGGATTGATTTGCACTTCTCACACCAAAGTACGTTCATCTCTAGGAGACAGAAGGCGTCTCCTTCCTGAGCGGTATGATGGCTGCGTGGTCCCATGGTGTTTATACTTGCGTACTATTGTTCGGACTGATGAACGTGGTACCTTCAGGCATTTGGAAATTGCTGAACCAGACGTGTGGCGATCTACAAAAAACATTTTTGAGGTCTTGGCTGATTTATTTCGATTTTCCCATGATGTCAAGCAAAGAGGCACTGAGCTTGAAGGTAGGCCTTGAAATACATCCACAGGTACAGCTCCAATTGACTCAAATGATGTCAATTAGCCTATCAGAAGCTTCTAAAGCCATGACATAATTTTCTGGAATTTTCCAAGCTGTTTAAAGGCACAGTCAACTTAGTTTATGTAAACTTCTGACCCACTGGAATTGTGATAGATTATTTCACTTATAATTCACTCTGTCTGTAAACAATTGTTGGAAAATTACTTGTGTCGTGCACAAAGTAGATGTCCTAACCGACTTGCCAAAACTATCGTTTGTTAACAAGAAATTTGTGGAATGGTTGAAAAAACGAGTTTTAATGACTCCAACCGAAGTGTATGTAAACTTCCGACTTCAACTGTATAATTGATTAGTTGGTTTGACTTGATAAACGTTCACCTGGGGAAATGGACATTTACAGAATGTTCAGATAGAAATGTATTGTTGAGATCAAGTATGACTGTCAGATATATTTGAATAGTATAGAAGATTGTGTTCTCCATTTCTATCTTCAACATGCAGTTCCATTAGTTGAAGGCAGGCAATCCAATAGTTTCTGAATATTAGTCACTTCCTGAGAAAAATATTTTGAATAAGTAGTTGCTTTCTCAGATCTGTATTTGATTAGTTAAAAAAAGTAAATGGTAGTTACTTTCTGAGATCTGAATTCAAATAGTTGTAAAAGGTAGTACTTTTTGGGGATCTGTATTCAAATAGTTTATTTTCACAAAGCATAGTTAAAACTAGTTATCCAAGGTCTGAACCCAACAGCAAAGCTTCAAGGGCTTACCTGGTCCAGCACCTCCTTGGGGTTCTCGGCCTCTCTTTTCAGCTTCATCAGCAGTCCCTTGGGAGGGATCAGAATCTAGGAAAAAAAGACCCAAGACAAACACATGTGAGCATCACAACCAGCTGAAGACATGGCCTACTACTAAAAAGTAAATTATTTAAATGATATAATATTTCAACAAAAAACACACTACATGACAAAGTATGTGGACACTTGCTTGTCGAACATCTCATTCCAAAATCATGGGCACTAATATGGAGTTGGTCCCCCCTTTGCTGCTATAACAGCGTCCACTCTTCTGAGAAAGCTTTCCACTACGGCTGTGGTCCAAACATTTAAGAGACACCCTATCCCCTCAGCCCTCAAATTAAGTAGACACTTCTGATGACGTGTCATGACATCTGACGAGTATACACTTGTAGGGCAAGGGGCGAGGGAGGAAGGAATGATTTTTATATGGACCACCCTTGGTCGGAAGTTCATCCCGCGATGATTGTGTTTTCAGCCACCTGTATCTTGTGGGTGCTTTACATACGCTATAGTCAATTATGAGTGCATGTCTACTTATATTAAATATATAATTATTAATATAAGCCTACTGTATGAAAGCTAGCAAATTAATTAGCTAACTAACATTAGCCTGCCTAGCTGGAACTTCTGAAGAAAGAAAATGTTTTATTTCTACAATTTCCAAAATATATATTTAAAACATATAAAACAAAAAGTAAAACATTATCTTTTCACGAGACGTTTGTGCTGTCATGTGCATTAGTAGCACAATTTCGAACTTATTTGAATTTGTTTTTACTTACACTTGTATGTTGACTTCTCCATTGATTATGTTTTTTTTTTTAGGTTTCGCGGACATTTCTTAGCGGATGGGGAGTTTCAGGCCCCGGAGTGAACATAATTGCACACTCACAAAAGCAGACTAAAAACTTATGTTGCAAACTTCCCTTGCTTGGCTAATCATTTGGACCACCCTCCAAGATGGCGACGGGGGATTCCTCCAAGGGCATAAGGCGAGGGTAAGTGAACAAGTGTCTTTTAAGTGTTTGGACCGCAGACTAGATGTTGGAACATTGCTGCAGGGACTTACTTTCATTCAGCCACAAGAGCATTAGTGAGGTCGGCACTGATGTTAGCCAATTAGGCCTGGCTCGCAGTCGGCGTTCCAATTCATCCCAAAGGTGTTCGATGGGGTTGAGGTCAGGGCTCTGTGCAGGACAGTCAAGTTTTTTGCTTTGTGCACGGGGGCATTGTCATGCTTAAACAGGAAAAGTCCTTCCCCAAACTGTTGCCACAAAGTTGGAAGCACAGAATCGTCTAGAATGCCATGCTGTACCGTTAAGATTTCCCTTCACTAGAACTAAAGGGCCTAGCCCGAATCATGAAAAACAGCCCCAGACCATTATTTTTTCATCCACCAAACTTTACAGTTGGCACTACGCATTCAGGCAGGTAGCGTTCTCCTGGCATCCGCTGAACCCAGATTTGTCCATCGGACTGCCAGATGGTGAAGCGTGATTCATCACTCCAGAGATCACGTTTCCACTGCTCCAGAGTCCAATGGCGGCGAACTTTACACCCCACCGGCCGATGCTTGGCATTGTGCATGGTGATCTTAGGCTTGTGTGCGGCTGCTCGGCCATGGAAACCCATTTAATGAAGCTCCCAACGAACAGTTATTGTGCTGACGTTGCTTCCAGAGGCAGTTTGGAACTCAGTAGCGTTTGTTGCAAACGAGGACAGACAACTTTTACATGCTTCAGAAGTCCTGTTCTGTGAGCTTGTGTGGCCTACCACTTCACGCCTTGTTGCGCCTAGACGTTTCCACTTCACAATAACAGCACTTACAGTTGAGCGGGGAGCTCTAGAAGGGCAGAAAATTGACGAACTGACTTGTTGGATAGGTGCCACATTTAAAGTCATTGAGCTCTTCAGTAAGGCCATTCTACTGCCAATGTTTGTCTATAGAGATTGCATGGCTGTGTGCTCGATTTTATACACCTGTCAGCAAAGGGTCTGGCTGAAATAGCCAAATCCATTAATTTGAAGGGTTGTCCACATACACTTTTTATACAAAGTATGTGCCACAATCAATAATAATTAGTAAGAAGTTTTACCTTAGTGTACTGCTCTACCAGCTTGGTGAAGTAGTTGAAGAGGCTGTGTTGAGGTCGCAGGAAGTCAAACTGGTAGTTTCGCTGTTCTTTCTGCATGAGCTGTGTGAGGAACTGGCGCCCGTTGCGAGCAACAAACTGGGCGGTCAGCTTGACAACATCCAGGTCAAATGCCGAGATTGAAGGAGGGTCAGCAATGAACTCAAACTCGGGTGGAGGCTCCTTTGGCACCACTGTCTCATGAATCACCTGGGCCTGCACCTACCGGTAAAGGAAACCATAACTTAGAATAGCTCTTTTTAGGCATCAATCACATCTTACATTTTACAGTGAACCATTGACACAATCAGCGATTTATAATCGATAGACAAGGAACCGCTCGATGTCTAGGAAGGCACACCTTTTGAGGAAGCTGCTGCGAGTTCAGCAGGGCCTGCTGCTGCATGACCTTTGGCACGGCCGCAGACGGCTCCTGGCCCTTGCCCTCCTTGAATTCATTGACCTTGTGGCGATAGTAAGCATGGTAGGGGTCGTTGGGGTTCAGGAAGTTGAACTTTGGGTTGTTGATCTCATTCTGACGGATCCTTGCTTCGAACTCTGGTCCATTCCTGAGAATTAATGGAATGAAAAGAATGAATGATCATTGCAATATGACATCATATATAAGACTTCATACATATATATAAAAAACATGACTGAGAATGAGACTAAAAAACCAACCTGGCAACAAAGCTGGCAGTCTTATCAACGATGTTCCGGACCTCAGGAGGTGGATAGATGATCCCAACTATGGGTTTCGTTGCTGGGGTGTCCCCTGTAGGCTCATCTGCCTGTTGAAACAATAGAAATTGAAGTCTCGTCACGTGGAGGCGTTCAAGGCTTCATTAATGACATTTAATTTACCCTACATCCTACCCTCTTAGTACTATGGTAGTAGATCTTCTGATGACTGTGTGGATTTTTCATCAATCCAAACCTTTCCGGCAGGGCTGGGCGATATATCGAATTAATTAAAATCTATGTTTTTGTACAATATTGCAAATGCCTGTATCGCAATAATCTAGTTTTTATTTTTTGTTTATGTCTGTTTGTTATTATGTTGTCTTTTTGGTATTGTCCCCTTCAGTCCTTCTGTGCTGTGTGCACTTTTCCATTTACACCAGAGATCTGTACAGTGGGGCAAAAAAGTATTTAGTCAGCCACCAATTGTGCAAGTTCTCTCACTTAAAAAGATGAGAGAGGCCTGTAATTTTCATCATAGGTACACTTCAACTATGACAGACAAAATGAGGAAAAAAATCCAGAAAATCACATTGTAGGATTTTTCATGAATTTATTTGCAAATTATGGTGGAAAATAAGTATTTGGTCACATACAAACAAGCAAGATTTCTGGCTCTCACAGACCTGTAACTTCTTCTTTAAGAGGCTCCTCTGTCCTCCACTCGTTACCTGTATTAATGGCACCTGTTTGAACTTGTTATCAGTATAAAAGACACCTGTCCACAACCTCAAACAGTCACACTCCAAACTCCACTATGGCCAAGACCCAAGAGCTGTCAAAGGACACCAGAAACAAAATTGTAGACCTGCACCAGGTTGGGAAGACTGAATCTGCAATAGGTAAGCAGCTTGGTTTGAAGAAATCAACTGTGGGAGCAATTATTAGGAAATGGAAGACATACAAGACCACTGATAATCTTCCTCGATCTGGGGCTCCACGCAAGATCTCACCCGTGGGGTCAAAATGATCACAAGAACGGTGAGCAAAAATCCCAGAACCACACAGGGGGACCTAGTGAATGACCTGCAGAGAGCTGGGACCAAAGTAACAAAGCCTACCATCAGTAACACACTACGCCGCCAGGGACTCAAATCCTGCAGTGCCAGACGTGTCCCCCTGCTTAAGCCAGTACATGTTCAGGCCCGTCTGAAGTTTGCTAGAGAGCATTTGGATGATCCAGATGAGGATTGGGAGAATGTCATATGGTCAGATGAAACCAAAATAGAACTTTTTGGTAAAAACTCAACTCGTCGTGTTTGGAGGACAAAGAATGCTGAGTTGCATCCAAAGAACACCATACCTACTGTGAAGCATGGGGGTGGAAACATCATGCTTTGGGGCTGTTTTTCTGCAAAGGGACCAGGACGACTGATCCGTGTAAAGGAAAGAATGAATGGGGCCATGTATCGTGAGATTTTGAGTGAAAACCTCCTTCCATCAGCAAGGGCATTGAAGATGAAACGTGGCTGGGTCTTTCAGCATGACAATGATCCCAAACACAACGCCCGGGCAACGAAGGAGTGGCTTCGTAAGAAGCATTTCAAGGTCCTGGAGTGGCCTAGCCAGTCTCCAGATCTCAACCCCATAGAAAATCTTTGGAGGGAGTTGAAAGTCTGTGTTGCCCAGCGACAGCCCCAAAACATCACTGCTCTAGAGGAGATCTGCATGGAGGAATGGGCCAAAATACCAGCAACAGTGTGTGAAAACCTTGTGAAGACTTACAGAAAACGTTTGACCTCTGTCATTGCCAACAAAGGGTATATAACAAAGTATTGAGATAAACTTTTGTTATTGACCAAATACTTATTTTCCACTATAATTTGCAAATAAATCAATTAAAAATCCTACAATGTGATTTTCTGGATTTCTTTTTCTCATTTCGTCTGTCATAGTTGAAGTGTACCTATGATGAAAATTACAGGCCTCTCTCATCTTTTTAAGTTGGAGAACTTGCACAATTGGTGGCTGACTAAATACTTTTTTGCCCCACTGTATATAATGACAAGATGTTCATGTCTCTGCCCTAACAATGGGAGTTCTTGTCCCAACTGCGGGAAGGCAGGTGACAAGCGTAGGTCCAAAATCAGCCCATAGAAACGCATTGGGCTTATTTTGGACATATTTTGGCGAGAGTGAAACCTCTCGCTTCGCCTCATCCTCTCTGTTTACACACACCCAGCCCACTCCCCCTGCCACTCACAACAACAAAGAGATCACTTATTATCTGACAAGCAGTTTCAACTCGCTATTTGCATTTGAGGTTTGGTCCAACAGAATCGGTCATATGGACCCCGAAACACAGAGACATTATTTTACTGTAATAAAGGATTAGTTAACCTTTCTAACAATACCCATTTTTATGTCTCAACTCCTCACATTGCGCGCAGAGCAGACACAAATTAAACAGGTGTCAACATACATTGAATCTGGAAAATTAAATGCTCAATTTGTCATGCGGTCCAGTCCGTTTTATAAATGTGCAATAAGCATAAAACACAATTATATAAGGAATTGGCAACTCGTTCTCATTCTGAGAAATAAGGTAGGCCACTTGATTAGCTGGCTACTCACCAGCAGGTGGGCTTGTGCTTGAGAGATTGTTTAAGAGACCTGGGTTAATTTGCCTGCTACAAGAAGTTAGTCATTATTAGTGTAATGTGCATTATGCATGGTTCTGGTAAAATGTGTAACGAAAAGGGCATTTTCATAGACTTGAAAACCAGATCAGTGATTATTGCAAAAAGGCAGGTTAAACTATTTAGATAAAATAATACAATTATTAGTGGGTCTTATGGTTGTGGAAGGCTTATATTTAGCATAGTTATAATTTTGTTTCAGCCCTAATTCATTAGATTATTGCTGACTGTTTGAAATACATTGTATTTGATCTTTAAAAATTGTACAACAAAGCTCATTTAGAGAGAAAAAAAAAAAAAACATCTCGCCGTTGGAAAAAAATTATTGACATTTGAGGTTTAGGCCATATCACCCAGCCCTACCTTCAGATATAGCTACACAAGTATATACACTAGGGTTAGGATGTAGCTGGAATTGTTTACTTTCTTGACAAAGCCTCTCAGCTGACTTAACTAGTGTGAAAATGTCCAGTGAAAATCGACATTTTTAAAGTTAATATCCTCTTAAAGTGGAACTGACAGCATTTTAGCAACATTACATTGTATTAAAATCAGTTCATATACACCCCCAGGAAGAATGACACATTTTTCAATTCTGACAAGAGACCACTTAGATATAGTTTTCATAAATTCGTAGAATGTTTGGGAATTACGTATACTAAGGCATTTGTGAAAATTCGATAGCAATAGAGTGGGAAAGTGGCCGTGCGTTTGGACAATTAATAGACACTGCAGTAAATAAAACCTAATAAAAACATCTGTCTCATCCAGGACCGGAGTCTATGCAGACCGGTACACCATAGCCAATCAGAGGTACAGTAGGCCTATATGCAAGCAAGCCATTTGCCACAAGGGCCAGCCATCCTTCACTTTGAACTGGACTGTGTGTTTACAGGCAGTTGCAACTTTAGATCATTAGAACGCATTCAGCAAAAGCCACTTGAATGGATTTCTGAAGATATGTAGCTAAATACCACGGGAGTCCTCTTACATTTGGGAACTTAACAGTCCTATTGATCAAACAACCATAAAATGTAGGCTCTTTCCCTATATGCACATCAACAAGAACAACAACTAATGCTAGCCAGAGCAAGATGAGCTAAAATCTAACGAAGGAACATTATACAAACCATCAAACTTTTTCAGCTAGTTGGCCGTCAAATGTGCACTGATAAACGATGGGGAATAGCCTGCTCATCCTTCTGCAGCTTGCCTGACAATGCATGCGTTGTCCCAACCAAGCACCCAAGCTAACTAGCTAAAGTTGGCTAGCTTGCTACTTCCATTCGCAAATGAGAGAACACCTCACTGACCATTTTACTCACCCTAGCAGAGCTGGTTAGGCTGTTTACATGTTATTTAGAGCGTTCCTGACTCATTATTGAAATAAAATGTGCCTTCGTTTACTGACACCGGTCATATTCAGCGTGTCTTGCGTGTTCGTAAATTCAGCAGTTATTCTGCACTCTGGCACACTCACACAAGAGTGCTCTGAAATGCTAAATGGATAACAGTCGTTCAGCATAGCTAGCTAGAAAAGCAATTCACATTTCTTGCTAGCTAACCAAATGACACCTGAATCTCCAGCTGTGTAGCCACTGAAAAACAATACGAGGTGGAAAAGTCAGTTACTCACCCACCCACTCCTCCAATGACATGACATCCTCCTAGCAGTTAGTTAGCTAGCTAGCTATCTATCTATCTATCTATCGTTAGGCTCTGTGTTTTTAGCTTTCCACATAGATATGCTATCATATTAGCCACATTATGAATGACTTGTGATCATTGCCCTTGCTAGTTTGATTGTATTGACATTCCCTGCATTGGTTACATTCGTCCATTTTTGTGCAAAATATTGAGAAACTGAAACAGCGCATCCCAAATAGAGGCAGCAAACAATGTACCAGGCCAGCTGTGATTTAAAACCTGATAGCAATATTTTTTGGACTACCAAGAAATGTATTGGTGAATTATATGAATTATGCATTGAACTGCATTCATCTATTCTACCAACAATGCCTTAGAGTACACCATGGACTGTTGAGTCAAATAGAACCTATTCTTAAAACCTGTTTGTTTTTGTAGCATAAACTGGGAGTTTTATAATTTTTACTGATATTATGATTGTCTGTTTATTTCATATCAGCAAAGTAATTAAAACTCACACCAAAATAATGTTTTTGACTTATTCTATACTCATATGCGTGGACAAAGCATACATTTGAGAAAATAACATTTCAAAAACCCTTCCTCAAACAGACCGTTTAAAACATGCTTACTATTTCCTCAGAGGATGAGAGTTGGCCAATCAGCATGAATATTTGAAATGACCGCCTAACACCCACACCATTATGCTGTTGGGGTACGCCCACACCATTCCAACACAGAAAAGTTGCCTTTTAACATACTAATTTAAAAAAAAATTGGAAGGTAAACTATTTCCCTCATATTGTATTTTATTATAGGTCATTTTTCACAGAAATCTTGAAAAACTGGACAGTTACTTTAAGTTAGGTAGCGCTAGCTTTAGTACCTATACAAACAGAAACAGATAGCAAAGTTTCTAGACATAGCTTGCAACTCTTTTTAGACAATACGCAACACGGTGGTAATGTTACCCCACATCTTCACATGAACAGGAGGTAGTAAAAACGTTAAAGGGTGATTGAGGGGCCAAATGTTACCTTGCTGTTGGGCTCAAGCTGGACAAGTTGTACAGGCCCAGGCGGCATGGTTGCGGCAATTCCTTGATTGGGTTATCTGTTAAAACGTGAAAAGTCCAACAAAAACGGTATTTCTCTTCACAATTACACTACTTTTTGTCGTACTGTATGTCTAGAAACGTAATTAATTGCACAAAATATTTACAGATAGGACCTACGAGTGCGTTTTTCTATCGTTGACCTGCCTGGAATGGAAGTCTTTTACTTCCGGAAACACCTCTAAGCATTATGGGATTTGCAGTTCTTCTAGCAGGTCGCTATGGAAATTAAGTGACAACATCCAACCGACTAGCTCTGCTCGAGACAACACATGAGAGAAAGAGTGCAAGCTACTAAGTTTTGTCAAGATGACCCATCTCTTAGGACTGCGTTGAAAGTCTCCTGAACTTTCTAATAGATCTTCAAGGTGCTGTTCTGGAATATCTTCTCTCGGACCAGTTCGATTCCACTCCTGGAAGTTATCAGATAAGCTTTCATGCGATCTGTACCTGGTGTCACTATTAGAACAATACGACTTTGTTGATGGGGAGGTGGAATTCATTCAGCATTCACATTGTTTTTGCTGGAGTTGGTGATTTAAGTGATAATGCCCGAGAAGACGATGTTTGGAGGATATATTGACACGGGTGTTGTTCGTAGAGGGCCAGCAAACCGTGCCAATATATCCTCCAAACACCGGCTTCAAGGGCATTATCACTTTTATACAACGGGTTACCAACATAATGATTTACATATTTTCATAAAAAACGTTATTTTTTTAAATACATTCATTCATACAATTTCATCTTTACACAAGATATAGTCCCGACACAAATCTAGAGTTGCTACCCAAGCCGGCTGGTCGTTTGTTCTATCCGTTCGTTTGCCAGAGACGCGACCCAGTCTTTCAGTCTTTTTGTTCTGTATCTATGGACGAGACCCAGTCATACGTTCTAAATGGTCCATTGCCATACTAGCTGGCAATGTTATTATCCATTGCCTTCTAGCTAGCCAACTACGGCTAATTTACAGTCATGTCAAAAAGTGCATTCAGAATAATAGCAAAGTAGCTACATTTGCATTTGTTTACGCTGTTTTGTAGTGACTTTATTTGGAGACATCCATAACAATGAGCTAATGAGGCGCGATTTCGTCTCATAGAAAATGTGCTCATTCGTCAGGACACTGTTATTCAGAGCCAACAACACAGCTAACACAATCACTTCAAACTGAAGCTGGAAAGACTGCAAACTAGCTGCACTTCGTTTCGTTTGACCTTTTTTCAATTTACATTTCTTTGTACATATATCCATAAAAATGATGCCCGCTGTTTCATGATTTTGACCGGCTGAGAAACGCTGCTTGTCTGTCTTCTCCCAACTCGTTCATTACTATTGGACAGCTGGAGATCGAATTTGAACATTGAAACAATGTTGCAAATGTCGGCGAGACAGACAGCAAGGTTTATACAACACAAATCATACTGTTGAAAACGAAATGTTAATCTAACAGAAATGTGAGATAATGTCTAGATGCTTTTTATAGTGGAGATCAAGTTTAAAAATTGGTTGGCTTGGCTGATGAGACAGTGGATTGTGCAGTCAGATGGAACAGAGTAAATAGGCATTTTAACTTCATAGTTTCGCCAGTGGTAAATTGTGGAATAGACACCAGCTGGAATGCGGATTTAACCAATCTGCATTCAGGATTAGACCCACCCATAGCTAGAGAATAGTTGGAAATTAACGATACATGACAGTAATCCATTTATTACCCCTAGATTACTACTCCTGCTGCAAAGTTTCAATGCACATGCAGAGCAGTTGAAGTTTGGACAGAAAGAACATGAAGCAAATAGCTTCATGTGTATCAATTGGCCTTGTAGTTGGACAGTATTGGAATAACTTTATCCAGATTGGCAACCAGAGTGAGTTTTTAAAGCACTCCTGGTGTTTAAATATATATATTTTTTTCACATAAAATTTAGATTTTATGACCATGTTGTTCCCTCTTCTTATTCAGAGCATGAAGCAAGATATTCAAGAATTGATCAAAACTCCAAAGTGTGAGGAAAACACCACTTTCTCTTTAGCATCCTCACTCCTGACCACAAAAAGGGATATTTGTCCAGTCTCCCTCCGTAGTGTCTCAGCAGCAAGCACTCCCATGTCCTCCACAGAAAAGAGCAAATGGTGAAAATAACAAATGGCGGCCCCTCCTGTCCTACTCGCAGAACAGCAAGCATCATCCCCTCCTGCCGTTCCCTTATATACACAGACAGTCATAATGTAAGTTGCCAGACAGTAGAGTCCACCCTTGTACCCTGTGATGCCTGTGCTCAGGTCCAGTCCAGCCTGAGGGAGACTGGTGATGCTCTTGTGGAGCTGTGTCGGAGCGAGGGCCTTCCCACCTCTCTGCAGCGCCTCCTGGTGGCTGTGGATGACACCCTGGAGCAGGGCCATCTGACTGTAGGAGATGTGTCCCAGTGGTCCACAGAGCAGCGCAGGGACATGGGACTGCAGGACGAACATGAGGAGCTGGGGTGAGGTACAGTAGCACTCAGAGGAAACCTCGCTGACAACAATATATTTGAAGGGGGACAAAATATTGTAACATTTCAACAGTAAATATGCTTTCATGTTATTCACAATATACTGTACATCTGTCCATTTAAACTCCATGTCTCTGGAGGATAGCAACTCCAAACTGAAGGCAGAGATTAGTTTGTAACAAGAAAGATTACACAAACTCGGTAAGAACAAGTCTGATGTTTTAGGAGCAGAAGGAGACAGCCGAAGTTATCTAATTGTTGTGAACAGAAAATCTGTGGAACCTTGTCCTTTCTTTGTCAGAGTGTGAGAGAGATGAGCTACATCAGGAAGTGAAGGCCTTGCAGGTAGAGGAAGAGGCACGGAATAAACTAGAGGAGAAGACACAAACACTGGAGGCTCAACTGTCCAGTACTCAGCTCTTACTTGACAAAGAGAACTCCAAGTACCAGAATGCATGTCACCAACAGGAAGTCAGTATAACAGCCATGTATGGGGTTGGGTACTCATGGGGGCAGATGAGTCTTTAAAACCAGACCTGGGGCAGTACTAGTAAATGTGTCAAAGGCCACATCTAAAAACTCTGATCCTGAAGATTGATTTGAGTCACCCAAGAACAGGTACATTACTACCAGACAGGTGTGACTCAACACAATATTAAGCACAATGAAATGCTTCACGGTATAGTTCATTTTATAGTGCTGCTTGCATACGTTGGGCAGAGCCATACTTCAGCATAGCAGATACAGTTTATAAATATGAACCTATTTCATTTTCAAAGAACAATAATGTGTGTGTAACTAACGACCTTGCCTCTACAGTCCCTGGGGCCTTGTGTTCTGAGCTGCAGCAGGAGAGGCAGTGATTGGAGAGTCATGTGGGCAAGTTGAAAGACAGTTTGGATCAGCTGAGAGGAGAGGTGCAGGAGTTAGCCCAGAGGGAGAGGCTGCTGGTGGCATTCCCGGAGCTAAACCCACTGCCTCAGGGACCTCCACAGAGTAGGATCACTTCCCAAAATAACTCAGAGCATTTTCTGTATGTGGACCACAATGTTGACTTTACTTGTACAACCTGTTTGACATTTGTATTGTTTGTTAATGTGGGTTTACTTACATATGGTTTCAAATAGAAATACCAGTATTACAAGCATAGACCTGGTTACAACTCCAGTGCATTTGGAAAGTATTCAGACCTCTTGACTTTTTCCGCATTTTGTTACGTTATAGCCTTATTCTAAAATTGATTAAATAAAACATTTTCCTCAGCAATCTACACACAATACGCCATAATGACAAAGCAAAAACAGGTTTTTAGGAATTTTAGCAAATGTCGCAGCATTGAAGCTCCCCAAAAACACACTGGCCTCCATCATTCTTAAATTGTTTTTATCCCTTTCTCTCCCCAATTTCGTGGTATCCAATTTGTAGTTACAGTCTTGTCTCATCGCTGAAACTCAGGAGAGGCGAAGGTCGAGAGCCGTGCATCCTTCGAAACACAACCCAACCAAGCCACACTGCTTCTTGACACAATGCCCACTTAACCCAGAAGCCAGCCGCACCAATGTGTCGGAGGAAACACTACACCTGGCTACCGTGTCAGCATGCACTGCGCCCGGCCCGCCACAGGAGTCGCTAGTGCGCGATGGGACAAGGACATCCCTGCCGGCCAAACCCTCCCCTAACCCGGACAACGCTGGGCCAATTGTGCGCCGCCCCATGGGTCTCCCGGTTGCGGCCGGCTGCAACAGAGTCTGGGCTCAAACCCAGAATCTCTAGTGACACAGCTAGCACTGCGATGCAGTGCCTTAGACCACTGCGCCACTCGGGAGTCCATCATTCTTAAATGGAAGAAGTTTATAACCACCAAGACGCTTACTAGAGCTGGCCGCCCGGCCAAACTGAGCAATCGGGGGAGAAGGGCCTTGGTCAGGGAGATGACCAAGAACCTGATGGTCACTCTAAAAGAGCTCCAGAGTTCCTCTGTGGAAATAGGAGAACCTTCCAGAAGGACAACCATCTCTGCAGCACCAATCAGGCCTTTATGGTAGAGTGGCCAGACAGAAGCCACTCCTCAGTAAATGGCACATGACAGCCCGCTTGGACTTTTCCAAAAGGCAACTAAAGGACTCAGACCATGAGAAACAAGATTCTCTGGTCTGATGAAACCAAGATTGAACTCTTTGGCCTGAATGCCAAGCATCATGTCTGGAGGAAACCTGGCACTATCCCTACGGTGAAGCATGGTGGTGGCAGCATCATGCTGTGGGGATGTTTTTGAGCGGCAGGAACTGGGAGACTAGCCAGGATAGAGGTAAAGATGAAAGGAGCAAAGTACAGAGAGATCCTTGATTAAAACCTGCTCCAGAGCGCTCAGGACCTCAGACTGGGGTAAAAGTTTACCTTCCAACAGGACAACAAACTTAAGCACACAGCCAAGACAATGCAGGAGTGGCTTCGGGACAAGTCTCTGAATGTCCTTGAGTGGCCCAGCCAGAGCCCGGACTTCAAACTGATCGAACATCTCTGGAGAGACCTGAAAATAGCTGTGCAGTGATGCTCCCCATCCAGCCTGGCAGAGCTTGAGAGGATCTGCAGAGAAGAATGGGAGAAACTCCCCCAATATAGGTGTGCCAAGCTTGTAGCGTCATACCCAAGAAGAGTCGAGGCTGTAATCACTGCCAAAGGTGCTTTAACAAAGTACTGAGTAAAGGGTCTGAATACTTATGTAGATGTGATATTTAAGTTTTTTTTTCATTTACACAAATTTATAAAAATTTTGAAAAACCTGTTTTTGATTTGTCGTTATGGGGTATTATTGTGTGTAGATTTATGAGGGGGGAAAAAACAATTGAATAATTTTTTGAATAAGGCTGTAAAAAGTCAAGGGGTCTAAATAGTTTCCGAATGTTGACTATGCTAAATGTTAATTTCTATTATCACCATGTGAAGTTACCTGTCACAGCTCTGTGCATATTCTAAACTTAGACTTGACTTTGTCTCTTTCTCAGGCACAGGAGGGGGACATGTTGGAGGATATGAAGCAGCAGTTGCAGGCTAACTGTGTTCAGATTATGGTTCTGGAGCAGGAGAACAGCACAGTTTTTCTTGGGGACTACAAAAATGGAATCTTACCTTAGCATGTATAGTGTTTTAATTCTAGTAGTGTTTTCATAAATACATCATTTATGAATGTATTTATGACTCATATTTTCTCTCATTCTGCCCATCCCAGACAGACCTCCAGTGCAGGAGTGTTGAAACATGGAGTGAGGAGGAAGGGAGCAGACAAAGGGGATTCTATCCCTGTGGTGATGGGGCCTTGGGATCACGTCTCTGCCACCTTCTCTACATCTCTGGTGCACCAGCGGACACTACGGTTCTTCCCAGACACCATTGCAGCCAGAACCTACGCAAAGATACGCCAGGCGTCCCGAACCTGCTCTGTTGGCAATCTCCAGAGGAAGAAATAAATCCAGCATGATCAACCTCATGTTGACAATTTCTGGAGCATAGTAATGCTGAAGAGCCTAAGGCTGAAAGAGGCTGTTAGAAGTATATGTCAGGCATCTCCATCAGGAGACTGCAGTAAGGCATTGCATTGTAGCTCTCGTGCACCTAGTTATTTGTGTATCAGCTGAGGCAGACACAGAAAAGTTATAGAGTTCAGGATCTTGACAACATTGAGCTGGCTTGAAGTTGCTATTTAACACAATTAAACTGTGGTATTATGGCATTTCTTTCTTGAACTGTTGCGTTAATCACTTTGATACTTTGGATTACAAATGTGTATTTGCTGACTTTATTATCCACAAGGGGATAGTGAAACAGTTTTACCTAGTTTGGAAGGTAAAGCAATGACTGAGCATAACAATCTTGTCTAAGCACATTAATTATTTAAACTCATAAAGAATGTGTTCATGCACAAATACACACACGAAAAAGAAGTATCTTAAAATGATCAGCCTAGAAAAGGGAGAGGCTAGGTAAAAGACAAGCCATGGTGTGTGTCTGTGTGTTTAGCTAGGTGTGTGGCCTTCTAAAGGCTCTACTATTGTGTCACCAACACAATGCCACGAATGCAGATTGTCCAATGATTTACAGAGCACTCTGACGAGGGAGGGGTAAGTTCCTATGGCAACATTGATGATCAGAGCATGACATCTTGTGTGGGTTCCCTCCTGTCCTTACTGTCAGTCCAACCCTTCACCTATTGAGGAGTATACTTGGTGGTAGACCAACCACTTCATTGTGAAGTATGCTTCCCATGGCACGCTAGGTTGCAGTATTTTTGTCCTTTGTTTGTATTTCCTTGTGCTAGAAATGCCAAATGACTTTTCTGAAGGTGGGTTGTAGTCATGGAGATACCTGTGAAAAGCCCCATAGATCCAGACTGGATATTGACTACACCTGAAACTAACAGTTCAAGCCCATATTATTGTTCATGCCTGTTCAAATGGTTCTGCATGAGTTCAGAGGTAGCACAATAGTGGGTTTCATTTTAAGGGATATACATAGATGCTGAAGTATTTGCGGAATGCAGATGTACTAATGAAATCAATCAGTTCTTAAAACCCATTGTTGAATGGATAAATGCCCTGTCTCACGAATCCTTCTCCTCAGTGACAAAATTGCTTGATCAAGTCTAACCTTGGACCTCAGAGTTCAGTCTTTCAGTTGAGCCAATTATACAGCTGTGGCATCCCTCAAGCATGTCATTGAGATGTGTGTCCCCCTCCCAGGATGAATGTATTGTCTATGGTATGCTTGTCTCATGACTGACAGACTGATTTAGCCTAATTGTTCATTGTTGCATGGAGTATAAAAACACAATATGGCAGACACACAGTATTTATCTGAAAATGTTAAATGGAGCATTGTATAATCAATTTAGTTATTTTAATAGTATGCTACCCTGTAAAAATAACAATATTCAGAATGCTGCTTCAAAACATTTATTTGTCATAAAATAACACAACTTCTTTTAGACTATACAACAAAAAATACATTTGGATGTGAAAGTATAGAGTACATAGGTACAGTCAGACCTCATAGCGCACTGTGCTTACTGGCACACAAAAGACAGAGACTGTAACTCATAGAGGTGAGGAAATGTTCAGCTTGCCAAAAGCACCAGTGTCAACACCTGCAACTTGCCCCCACAGGAAAAACAGACACGGTGGAAGAGGGACACATACAGTCATTTGCAGTTAGAAACTTAAACAATGTGCAAAGTTGTACAAAAATCCATTGAATATTTTTGGTATCCCGCATCCACCAATATTAGATTATTTCAAAGGTTATATCTGTTGTTTAAATCAATCGAATGTTATATAATCATTTACGATATAATATCCTATGAGTAAATACTGAGATTAGGGAAAACTACTTGGATAGAAGAAAAAAAATACCTGAATAACTGAAGTAATTTAGATTTCACATAAGCTTTGGGAATCATTCCGTATTCATGAAAACATCTCTTAAGGCCATTGGTTGCTTGTGTTATATATTTACATAAACAAATCAGTATGTTTATAATAACTAATAAATAGTGATAAATAAGAGACAAAACAACATATTTTCGAGTACAACACTAAGTTGAGCTACAGACACTTCTGAGGTTGGTAGCCAGTAGTCAGGGAATCATGCTCATTCTTCATCATTCTAAGGGCTGTGGTATATAGAAAATGCTAATAACATTAAGGCAATGTTTTAGTAACATTATTAAAACACAGATAAATGGTAGATGTTTTACCGCAATCTCCAAACGTGACAACCATGCAAATCTACACCTAATAGGTAACAAAATAACCCCTTCTCAGGACTTGACTGAAAACGTCAGCCATTGGAATGCTATGATTATCACTTTGAGACATTGTTACATTGTTGTGACACTGTGCTAGCAGACAGGGTAGGGAGTAACTGTGGGTGAGAGTGCTATCCCTCTGAGACATTCAGTGTAATTCAGCACTGTGTGGTCTCACATATGTGTGTTTTATCATCTAGGTCAAGCTATTAGGCAGCTGCAGGGACCGCTGCAAATCTGTCAGATTAGAGGCCTCATGAGGATGAGGGATGTCCTATGGCTGGCATAGTCTGACAAAACTCCCAATCTCTGTTTGTCAATATGCTTTTAAGCAGCAGCAGCACCACCACCAAATACCCTGTTCAGGTATATCATGCACTAGGTTTGAACTTGCCTCACAAAAAGCATATATTAAATCATACACCCATAAAATTGCCAGTCACCCAAGTCTTAGTCTGCCAAGTTTAGGTCCAAAAGGCCCCTTAACAGCTTCTACCCCCAAGCCATAAGACTGCTGAACAATTAATCACATGGCCACCTGGACTATTTACTGTGACACCCCCCCACCTTTTGTTTTTACACTGCTGCTACTCACTGTTTATTATCTATGCATAGTCACTACCCCCACCTACATGTACAAATTACCTTGACTAATCTGTACCCCCGCACAGAGTTTATTTTGTAAATATTTTGTTAACTCTATTTCTTGAACTGCATTGTTGGTTAAGGACTTGTAAGTAAGCATTTCACGGTAACGTCTACACCTGTTGTATTCGGCGCATGTGACAAATAACATTGAACTTTTTTTGTTTATTTGATATGTTTATAACTCTCGTTATCCCTCCTGGGTATGAGGAGAAATGAGAACAAAACTATAGCTAAAACAATCCATGTGCTTTTTATATCAGCTGGTTGTATAATCTAACCTCATGCTATGAGAGCGACGGGGAATGGGCCGCTGTCTAGTTATTGTGCATGGGAAAAAACCCTTCTCAGCAGAGATTAAGTTGATTGGCAAAATGTGGGACACATAAGAGAGAGTGAGGTCATGGGATAGGAGTCTGTGGATTAAGTGAGAGGTTGAAAGGTCTTCTCACCACCTAGTCACCATTAGAAGAATTGTCACTTGAACATCTCAAGTGGAGTTGGGTCACTATAATACGAAGCAAGGTACAAAAACATCCCATAATATAATATGTGTGTGGTATGCTGATTGGCCTAGTCACTGATAGGGGAAAGACAGATTAATTAAAGAGAGTACCATCTGAGAGATGCCATCATCAGTGAAATGTTTCACAGTGTGTAGAGAATACACAAAATAAATCAATATCTAAAAAATCTTTAAAAAACAGAAAAAGTAAGTTTAAGAAACTTTAGCAAAGTAGTTGATTTGCGTTTGCCTGAGCAGCCACCAGCGTGAGGGAGCTACAGAGGTGGTCCCAGGGGTTGTAAGTAGAGTCACATGACCCACTGACAGAACCTAGTCTCTCCTCAGGCGAGAATAATGCTTGTGTGTGTGTGTGTGCGCGCGCGTCCCCACAAGAATAGTAAACAAAACAAAAAATTTACCAACTGGGGACATTTTGTTAGTCCCCACAAGGTCAAATGCTATTTCTATGGGGTTTAGGGCTAAGATTATAATTTGTGTTAGAATTAGGTTAAGGAGCCAGGGTTAGTTTTAGGGTTAGGTTTAGGGTTAAGGTTAGGTTTTGGGGTTAGGGTGAAGGTTAAGGTTAGGGTTAGGGTTAGAGAAAATAGGCTGAATTATGTGTCCCCACAAGGTTAGTTATACAAGACTGTGTGTGTGTGTGAGAGATAGATAACTTCATCAGCCGATGATTGTCAAGCAAATAACTGCCAGTCTCCCGGTAACTGACCGTTAATTAACATAAACAAATTTAGCATCTCCTGGCTTCTACACATCTCCTGGCTTCCACACATCTCCTGGCTTCCACACATCTCCTGGCTTCCACACAAGCCACTGATGCAGACCTTTGGAACAGCTACATTTAAAAAAGTCTACTAAATCCATGTAATATAGCCCACACCTTCACAATAAATCCATTATTTATTTTAGACAGGTCTAAAGCAACATGATATGAAGAAAATGTAATCTATTTCAGAAGAACTGAATAGCATTCTCTGATTGTCCTTATGTTAGGTCCTAATCTGGCTATGCTAAATGGCTGTGGGCTACACTAGTTCATTTAGCAGACTAGATTTGCTTATAATTCCGTGGCATTATTTTATAGTTTGAAGAATACAATTGAACAAAACTGAATTAAATAGAAAGGATGTTTTCTCCAAACGCACATGTTGCTATTCTGTGTTGAGTGGTTAACAAAGAAATAGGTACTCTATATGCTTAATTTAGAGTTATTAATGTAACTTTAGTTGTTCTACAAACGTTGAGCTATATGTTTTGATTTGTAATACATCGTAAGGCTGCATGATGCGACTCTGATGATGATTTGAAAAAAGACGCTTGAAAGGCATGAGCTCTGCTTTGTTTTTTGCGCAGACTGTACACACTTCATCAGTCCCTCATTCACAATTTGACAAGCACTTGATAATGCCTCGAATTTCCCTGCGGCATCCCCTTTTGTGTGGCCATTAAGCACCCTAAAAAATCCATGTCTTTTGCGGCCAGTGGCTGTTGTGCCCTTTGCCCGGAATGCTGCGCACTCCAAAGCACCTCTCACTCACATGGCTCTCCATCAGTGATCTGGTCTTTCTCACAGGCTACAAGTGAAGACAGACACATCGGGAATGCAACTGCGCGCGTCCTTATACAATTCTGAGGTGCATATTGAAGATATTGGGAAAACTGTCCATTTACTTTTTGTCAGCCAACAAGACGAGTAGGCCATTATCCAAAAGTGACCGTAAATGCATTATGCATGTACTGCTTTTATTATAAAAGGATGCATTTTTATGGTGCAAATGATCTTCCCCAAACTTGATACTTACACGCTGCTTAAGTATGCCCGTTAGGCTCTGCACCGCTTGTAAAGCGGATTAATGTGCTTAATTTTAAGAAGTTATTTGGCCACTTTAGTTGTGATACTAACCTTATCAAAACATATAGGTGAATGGGCTAGGCTGCATGACGTGTGCGACTATAATTCAAAAAAGTTAATAACATTTGCATCGATGTCAGAGTGATTAGGGACAATAGACTGCTGAGTACCAGGCAGTTACTAAGTTTGGTAGGCTACTAATGACCATCAGCAGCATCAGAGCTTGGAGAAGCCTAATTACCGTGACTAAACGGTCACATGGAATTTGACTGTCTTCATGACTCGTGACTGCCGGTGTGGCAGTAATATGGTCACCGCAAAAGCCCTAATCATGACTCAATGTATGCCATGATCATAAGCACTTTCCATCTTACAAAAACATTCAAATGTGAGTGCCAAAGGGACGTTAAAAACACCTGTGCTGGTTTATTGAAATAAATAATATCATAAACAATGCTGGATAGCTATAAAGGTATGTTCCCATATTAACAGATATAAATATGTTTCATAATGAGAGTGAGTCCCATCCTGTGATGCGTGTTTACTAATGCAGAGAAACAGAGCCTTGTGGGGTTACACACTAACTGTATGAGGCCAGTCACATGAGGGAGGGGTGAGAAGAGAAGAGAGTGAGGTAAAAAAAGCAGTAAAAGTATACGAGCAGGAGCAGATAGACGATAATGGCCCACTTTAGAATGGCTCCCTTCTTACACATCATCTCTTTGCCTGCTGCTCCTCGGCAGACGGGGAGAGGGTGGTGTGGAGAGTGCTGTTGTCACGCTGTCCGTTTGGCTGCACAGACTGGACTGTCTCTACCAGGCTGCCACTGGGGAGCACCACGTACCTGGCTGCCATATCCTTGGGCTGCAGCTCCCTCAGGCCCTCCTTACTGTGCCAGATCCCATAGCCAAAATACACGAGCAGACCTGGAGAGGTGCAACACATACTGTTAATTGAATTTGAGTACTCTAAAAAGCACCTGGTATTTGTTACAGCATTGGGTAGCAATATTGTTTGACTACATACAAACATACGCTTATATAAACACACAGACATGTTGTTGTTATTGTTATCATACTGTATGTGCAACACTGTTGAGAACATACAGCTATAGCAGGAATATGGTGGTGCTTAACAGTCACCACAGCCTATTGACACATCTTGGCACATCCCATCTGTGTGTTATGGTCACATAACTTTAACCAGTGAAATTATAACTTAGACATGGCTTAGCCCAAGCCCTGTCATGCCCAATATTCCCTGTGAAGCCTGTTAACTCTCTGAGCCCATACAGCCACTCATGTTTCCTTGATTATCAACATTTATGACAGCAAACTCTACAGCCAATTAACACCTTCTCACTGCAGCAGGTGTTGGCTAGAAAACGTCTCTTCAGGGGTTTACTTGGTGGGTTTACCATCAAGAAACCTGCAGATGTTTTAATACAAACATGTACCATGTACAAAACCCTGTAGGTATAAAACCCTGTTTCGTATCCTGCTATTTATCATAAATCAGTATTAAGTAACCATACTATTTGTCGATCATTTAGGTTAAATGTATATCAACCACTGAATGCAACCATTTCAGTTCTGCCTGACATGATGTTTGGCTTACAAGGCCTGTCTGTGCTACATAGCACATGGTCTTTACACAACACATATTTGTGCCATTAGAGGACGTAATCTTACCTGCAGCCACCCATACAGTAAAGCGGATCCAGGTCATGGGGCTGAGCTTCAGCATTAGGAACACATTCATGAGGATGCTTGCACCAGGGATGAATGGGACCAAGGGTACCTAGAAAAATTACAAAACCAAACAACCATTCTGAAATGCATAAAAATTTGTCAAATATCATAGCCTTCCTCAATTCGATAAGTCTTTGTCATTGACAAAAAAAAGGAAGCCAAAAAGACCACTAGTCTTTACTAAAAGATGAATACTTGGTTCACTTAATATAATTCAGCAGAATTAATAGGTTGGCGCCAGGGGGAACGTGGGTCCTGCTTGAGCTCACAGAAACGTCTGCCTCTCAGATATGAGTCACAGAAACAGCTTTTATTTTATATGAGGAGCAGATCGACCACACAGCGGAGAGTGAGTGTCTTCTGGGACTCAGTCTAAGAGCTGGCTGATAATGTGGCTCCCTGAGTCCCTGTCTACTGGGCTATAGGCAGTCTGGGCTCTAGTCAGACTGAGCAGAGTTTATCACACCTGAAGTGTAGTGACAGCAACAATTAGTCTGTGAGAGACTTAAAACTCATAAAGAGTAGTATCAGTTTATTATAGCTACATAAGAACTTAGGGAAATATAAAAGTCTGTTTGCTCAACTCCCCAGGCAGACAACATTATACAGCTAATAACTTTAAGGCGAGGGTTTAGTTCTGCTTCCCTAACTTTATGAGTGGGCCCACACTATTCTATACAAGTGAAAGTTAACAAAGTTGTGAACGACTTTGCATTTAAACTTTGGGCATATGAGCAGACATATAATACAAAAGTGAGAATCTGTTTGGCTCACCTGGAAAGTTTTGGTGTTGACATGAGGTTCATGGGCATATATGATGACCAGGCAGAGAAGGAAGGTTGAGCCAAACACCACTATTAGCAGGGCGAAGCTCCACGTAGGCAGCTGAAGCTGGTTACTCCCAAACACAAACACAGCACAGAGGGACACTGAGCTCACCATCACCGCCAGCACAGAAAAGGCCACCACCTCCCCTGGCTCAAAGTCCCCCAGCAACCTGCCCAGGTAGGGCTCCCAGCGGGCCTTCAACACCCCTGGGGCACTGCGTTCCCTGGTCTTCTGCATCTCCACCAGCTGCAGCTTGTCTGAGAAGGACTCGTACTCTTTCAGCTCCCCACTGTCCTGAGCTATGGTCTGAGACTCTGAGACTTCGGGCGAGGGCTCAGGGTTAGAGTTTGGGGACATGGTGGAGTTAGCCTTGGAACTGGTCTTCTCCTTCTCAGGCTGAAAGCGCAGCACGATTACACTGGCTGCCACAAAGGTGTAGGCCAGGAGGGTGCCGATGGACAGGAACTGAACCAGAGCCTCCAGGTCAAAGATGAGGGCCATGACGGCCATGAGGAGGCCAAACACCAAGATGGCATTCACAGGGACCTTGGTGACAGGGTTGACCTTGGCGAAGAAGGAGAAGAAGAGGCCATCTTCCGCCATTGCGTAAACAATCCGAGGGAGAGAGAAGAGGTTGCTGAGTAACACTGTGTTCATGGCTGGAATAGGGGATGGAGAGAGAGTCACATTATTATCAGCGCAAGAGACCTACTGTATGAAGTAAAAATAAATAAAAGTCATACACATTTGCCCTTCAATCATTTATATCATCAACTAACCAAAATAAACTTAATGACATGATACATTGGTGTAGCCTCGTAATTACCAGACTGATTACTGCTGCACTATCATGTTTCCGTGGTAGCAAACCATTCATGTAAGCTTGAGACATCAGGTGGCTTGCGAGGCTAACATTGGTGTGATTACAGTCTTTCAAGAGACACTTACCACAGATGGACCCTACTGCCACAATGTAGCCAGCCCAGCTGTACCCTCGGCGGAAGAAGGCGTCAGACAGGGCTGAGTTTGGGTCGAGCGAGTGCCAAGGCACCATGAGAGTGAGGACTGTGGAGACCAGGATATAGGCTGTGGCGGCCATGCACAGGGAAATGGCTGTGGCCATGGGAATGGCTCGCTGGGGGTTCTTCGCCTCCTCGCTGGAGGCTGCAATCACATCGAAGCCAACAAATGCGTAAAAGCAGGTGGCTGTCCCCGCCATCACCCCATTGACACCGAACGGTGCAAAACCTCCTTCCTTCTGGCTCCAGTTGACTGGGTCGGCTAGCACGAAGCCAAACACCAAGATGAAGAGTATGACAACCAGACTAACGGCTGAGAAGATGTGGTTGAGCCAAGAGGAGACTCGCACTCCGAAGGTTATGAAGATTGTGGCAACAACTAGAATCCCGGCAGCCAGCAGGTCAGGGTAGTGGGCGATATAGGGAACATTCCACTTCATTATGTGGTTCTCTGTGTAGTTCTGGATGGTGTGGTTAAACATGGAGTCCAGGTAACCACTCCACGCCCGCGCCACAGCGGCTCCACCAATCATGTACTCTAACACTACGTTCCAGCCAATGAGAAAGGCCCAGATCTCTCCACAAGAAACATAGGTGAACATGTAGGCCGAGCCCGTTCTGGGAACACGAGCTCCGAACTCTGCATAGCAGAGGGCAGCCATCAGGGAGGCAATGCCTGCTATGAGGAAGGAGAGGACAACGGCAGGTCCGGCGGTGTCTTTGGCAACAGTGCCAGTCAGGACGTAGAGGCCAGAGCCCACCATGCCCCCAACACCCAGCAGGGCCAGGTCCACCATGGTCAGGCAGCGCTTCATTGACGTCACCATCAAGTCATCATCCAGGGTCTTTAGTCGGTTCAGCCTCTGGCAGAAACGCACTGCAGGGACACAGCCACGCCCGCAGGTCTCCATGGTTACAGGATCACACTCAACAACTGGACAGGGTCTTATCAGTTAAGATGTTCAAACTGGATCCATTCTTCTCCTGATTGACTAACCTGAGAGACAAAAACACACATGCATACCATCATGCAGGGACAAAGCAGCCATCATTGAATTTGCCCTGAAGCCTGTGACTTCAGAGCAGGTAGACAAAAGCAACTCAACCTTTCTCTTAGTGACTCATCCATCAATGACCTATCCACACTGCTGCCTGATGTCATATTGCTGATGATGCTGTGCTTTCCATGTCTGTCCTCATCAAAGGTGGAAACAACATGTTCAGAATTGCAGACACATCTTAATAAATGTCTATTGGGTCTATCTGAGTAATGTAAAACCTATAAATAAAGCTATAAAATATGCAATTTAACAAATGTGATCGCTGTGTCTATGACTGATTAATAACTGCACATACTAAAGAGTTAAAACATCTGCTCTGTGTGTTTGACACGTCTTATATTCACTGGCAGTCCAATATGCCTAATGATGGTAGGCCTGTTGGCTATTATATTCAGCTTCCTGTAATGAGACTGAGACTAAAAGTAGCCTAACCATATTCATACACAACTGTTTGGTTATGGTTTAACGCTGCTCTACCAAAATCAATCACCAATGTACGTTTTATGTGATATAATACATTTACAAATTGGACCAGCGGTAGGCGGCTTTTTTGATGCACGGTTTCCGACAACTGCGCGCAGCGAGCATATGGCGAGTTCTGCCTCAATGCTAGAAATACATTACGTAACGCGTTTATTCCCTAAAAATAAACACCAACACAAAGTGAAGCGACCATACATCTGTCCTCCATAATAACCGGGTGATTCGTGTGTAATAGAATGAATGGCTTTATGTGCGTCGTTTTTACAAAAGCCACATTAACAATTTAAAAGAAAATGGAAACTCATGCAAATATTATTCATGACAAACGATAAGATATTTCAATAAAGCGATGGCTGACTATTGTATTACATTTTACGTTTTATATTGTTTTATTATGGCACAAACAAGGTGGTTGAATAGCTAGCCTATGGCAAGAGCCAGGTGAGAAACACAACCGTTGCTGCTATTCTACCTATATAGTGTAATATAAAACGCTCTATTATGGTAACAAATTAATTTATTGGTTTACCTTGAATGCTGAATATTGCTTATCAGTAGCCTATCTCGGGCCCGGTTGATATCCCTTGAAGCTCAACCACAGGGAGGGAGGGGGGAAGGTGGAGAACCAGAGGATAGTGAGCTGACCGAGCTCTCTTCTTAAAGGCACAGTACTGGTTTATTGTTCATCTGATGACGATGGGATCAGCCATCAGACAAGCGTCGCACTCCCCTTCTCAGACATTGCATGCATTAACCAATGGTTTCATGCCTTGCCATCGACTGTATCACCGAATGACAGATTGCTATAACATAATGTGGTTAGCCGAAACTTAAAATACTTATCCACAAGTTATAAGATCTGGAATAAGTCAGTAATGCCTGGGAAAAGGAATGCACCCACAAGGCCTGTGTACAGCCTTTGTTTATTTTACCTTTATTTAACTAGGCAAGTCAGTTAAGAACAAATTCTTATTTACAATGACAGCCTAGGAACAGTGGGTTAACTGCCTTGTTCAGGGGCAGAACAGTCAATTATAGATACTTTCAGGGGCAGAACAACATATTTTTATCTTATCAGCTTGGGGATTCGATCTTGCAACCTTCCCGTTACTAGTGCAACACTCTAACCACTAGGCTACCTGCCATTTAAATGGATAGTTCAAGAAAATTCTAAAATTACACAATGGTTTCCTTACCTTGTTAAAAGTGTATGGACAAGTTATGACAACAATCCATTCTTTTGGTTTAGTTTCCCTGTTACTGTTTTCACATGCTAATGTTTTAACATAATGGCATAAATCCCATTCAAGTCATGAGACAGATATTAGCATTTTTCACGCACCATCTCCAAATCATCTGAAAGTATCTATAATTGACTGTGAAGCTCTACAAAGTCACTTATAGATGTTTTGAACATGTTGCTGAAAAATGCTAATATCGGTCCCATGACTTGAATTGGATTTGTGCCACAAATTCTAAAACATTAGCATGTGGAAACAGTGCCAGGGAAACTCAACCAAAGCACTACCTGGTATGGCAACTGCTTGGCCTCTGACCGCAAGGCACTACAGAGGGTAGTGCGTACGGCCCAGTACATCACTGGGGCCAAGCTTCCTGCCATCCAGGACCTCTTTACCAGGCGGTGTCAGAGGAAGGCCCTAAAAATTGTCAAAGACTCCAGCCACCCTAGTCATAGACTGTTCTCTCTGCTACGGCATGGCAAGCGGTACCAGAGCGCCAAGTCTAGGTCCAAGAGGCTTCTGAACAGCTTCTACCCCCAAGCCATAAGACCCCTTCTACCAAGACTATTTGCAATTGTCCCCCCCTCTTTACACTGCTGCTACTCTCTGTTGTTATCTATGCATAGTCACTTTAATAACTCTACCTACATGTACATATTACCTCAATTACCTAGACTAACCAGTGCCCCTGCACATTGACTCTGTAACAGTACTCTCTGTATATAGCATCACTATTGTTATTTTACTGCTGCTCTTTAATTATTTGTTACTTTTATTTCTTATTCTTTTTTTAGGTATTTTTTTAAAACTGCATTGTTGGTTAAGGGCTTGTAAGTAAGCATTTCACTCTAAAGTCTACACCTGTTGTATTCGGCGCATGTGACAAATACAATTTGATTTGATTTGATTGTTGCCATACAGTGCCTTCAGAAAGTATTCACACCCTTTTACTATTTCCACGTTGTGTTACAAAGTGGGATTAAAATGTATTTAATTGTCCTTTTTTGTCAACGATCTACACAAAATATTCTGTAATGTCAAAGTGGAAGAAAACTTCAAACTTATTTTTAATTAATTAAAAATAACACTAATAGATTTTGATTAGATAAGTATTCAACCCCCCTGAGTCAATACATGTTAGAATCACCTTTGGCAGCAATTACTTTCTGGGTCTTTTTGAGTCTTGTACAATATTTGCCCTTATTCTTTTTTTAAATTCTTCTATGAAGTTGGTTGTTGATCATTACTAGACAGCCATAGATTTTCAAACTGATTTAAGTCAAAACTGTAACTAGGCCACTCAGGAAATTCAATGTCATCTTGGTAAGTAACTCCACTGTATATTTGGCCTTGCGTATTAGGACTTTGCCTGTGCTTGAATCTATTAAATTTCTTCATCCCAAAAAACTCCCCTAGTCCTTGCCAATGACAAACATACCCATAACATGATGCAGCCACCACCATGTTTGAAAATATGAAGATTGGTACTCAGTGATGTGCTGTGTTGGATTTTCCACAAACACAATGCTTTATATTCAGGACAAAAAGTTAATTTATTTTCCTTTTTTTTGCAGCATTCATTGCCTTATTGCAAACAGGATCCATGTTTTTGAATATTTTAATTCTGTACAAGCTTCCTACAATGTTGTTGATCCATCCTCAGTTTTCTCCTACCACAGTCATTTAACTCTGTCACTGGTTTAAAATCACCATTTGGGGCCTCCCGAGTGGCGCAGCGGTCTAAGGCACTTTCATTTTTTTATTAATTTGTAAAAATGTCTCAAAACATTTAACTTTGAGCATTATGGGGTATTGTGTGTAGATGACATTACAAGATGGCATGGCGTCATACACCGGGTTGTTCTGAACAGAATGAGCCTTTGTCTATTGTGAAGAAAATTGGCCATGGAACACACACCTGAATGCACTCATGAATCCATTCCATGCGCACCAAAATGACTATCTGCTTCTTTGAATTGCCTTGTGAAAGCCGAACACTAAGATAGAATTGTATAACTTAGCTAGTCATGTAGGCAATAGAACAAACTTTCAAATGATGCCCACCTGACTCAGATTGCGATTTATAATGGATCGTTTTTAGATTGTGTAAACAACAAGGTATTGTGTGATGGCAGGGAGGCAGAGCTGTGTTCCAAACAAAACAAATACAAGTGAGCTTGCTCTAGTTCCTCAATTGCACAGCTAAGAGATTTTAAAAAAGCACCTTATAGTTGAAGACTATTCTTTGAGTCAAAAAAGTGCATTGAAAATACTTAGGCACTGAACACTTTGAAGATTTGTGTTGCCACATTCAGACACCAGTTAGAGCCTCACTCTAACCCTTGTCATTTCCGTGTTTTATGTTGCACCTACCCCACATTTTCCATGAATATTCTTATGTTACTAAATGTATCCAGAGTATTTTAAGATTTCATTATGAACAAATACAGTGAAAAGTACAGAAAAGGTCAAATGCACTTTGAATTAAGTTGTGTCAGGTGAACTTTTGTGTCCTCACCTTTAGTCTAATAATTTTCTCATGATCTCTAAACTCTTCCATTTTAAATTGCTACCACGGCTATGCATTTGCTTTCATATTTCTTCTGTAAGAAACATTTCAATTTAGCTCTATCCATATAGGCCAATTCCCATGAGTTTAAGTAAAGTTTAAAGCTGTCAGAAGTATTCATCTACCATAGTAACTCATAACTGGATGCTACAGTATCAGAATGCAAATTATATTCAAGTCCTCTAAGTTTGTATAGTACTAGTCAATTGTAATACCTTTTAACCAATGTAGGTTGACCCTATTGTCACTGACTAGACAAATAATGAAACAGGAGTCACAATAATCAAAGTAAATTGACTTTATTTCATGAACACACATTTTACAGTGGCCAAAATCATGGTAAACTTGTAATGTTGATAAACATGAATGAAAAATTATAATTTCATGTCATCACGAACATAACTTGGATGAATAATATTAATTATTTCAATTTATTACCTGTGAGTGAGTGGCAACACAAATAGAAACGTATCTACAGCCTTCAGTGATTCTTCAAATTCCTACACTCATCAGGGCCCCATTGCCATCCAGAACCAGTGATTTCTACATAGAATCACAAAGCAATACAACTTCTTGGTTTCCATGTGCATTTAAGGGAACACACACAGCTTCTGAGGACATGAACCTGAATCCTGAGCCCTGCTCAAGCGCTCACTAACAAGAAGACTGGATGCTCTTTGAAGTGACAATCCACTCTAGGATATGCTCTTCAGTGTCCAGTGCTTTAACACAATCAGACCCTGTGTGTGTGTGTGTGTGTGTGTGTGTCTGTCTCATGACAGAACTCCTGACTGGGACTCTTTCTGTTGAAGTTTAAGGATCAGTTCCAGCAGGTTAATCTGCATCGTCAGCTCCTGCAATGACAAGAAGGGAACATGAAATCTCCAGAGTCATTAAAGACCTACTACTACACTGGACATGCAACTTTTGCCGGGTACAAGCGGCTGGTGACGTGTGCCGATTGCTGTCAATGAAGCCTGCTACACTGGCAGTCCCACAAAACCAAGAATACGTTAAGCTGCTCATGCCCAAAATTATTTTTATGTCTCTGCGTGCATTATGAAGTTAGAAGTAGTTCTGCGAGCCAATGCTAACTAGCGTTAGCGCAATGACTGGAAGTCTACAGGTACAGTAGGAAGTAGAAAAACGGTTTCATTGTGGGAATCTCACAGTATTCCTTTAAAGTGGCTGGCGCTCTGCTTGCACTGACTGCCTCCAGGATATGCTTCCAGTGAAGCAGCTAAAAACCCACAATAAATTTGGCTACACCTGCAGCATAACAGGTCTGTTACAATGGTGGAACGAGAGAGCCTCTACCACCATCTACTGGAAAGGTTTCTGCACTGCAATCTGTGTTTCACCCCGACCCCAAAGGCAGTGTACTTAGCTTTCAACACTTCAAACGGCAGAACAAATAATTTCTCTAGAATTCAAGGCAATACATTTACCTAAATAATCAGGATTACGTCAACATTAGAATGGTGACAAACTAAAATCAATCATATTATTTGATAGAATAGACATCTGGTTATGAGCGTATGTAGAGGCTCACAATGACATTGAACCATTATGTTTCATGTATCTGCCATATACACATTTACAAAGTGTTGATTCACCTGGGGATTGGTGGTTATGTAGAACCCTGGGACACCAGCCATCTCCAAGGTGTTCTGCTGGTCTATCACCTTTTGGTCCATCTCCACCACAATCTTCTCATCCATCATCCTTTGCTCCTCTCTCACTCGAATCTCCAAAGCCTGATAGAAACAATCATAATGTCCTCAGACATGATCAATGGAAATTAACTCTGTGGCTGTGATATAGAAGGATGGATGTTTTGATAACATGTGGAAAACTAATATAACAGCACATAAAAAAAAAAAAGACTAATAAAATGGCATGATGCTTTGTCAATTCCATACCTCTGTTTCTCCTTGTTGATTGGTTTTCATAACTGCAAGGTTGTGGGACTTGCAAACCTGTAGGGCTTCTTTATGCTTACGAACCAAATCCTGCTTGAGTGCTGGACATGAAGAAGAGAATATTGAGACATTGTAATGTAAATTGGACCTCAGATCCCTGGTATAATGGGCACGCCAACATACACTCAAATGTTTTTTTATTAGACAGAGAACATGTGAAACCTAGAGAGACACACCTCGATGCTCACAGTGCAGCTTTTGTCTCTGGTTGTACAGATTCCTCTCAGTCAGGTGCTGGATGTCCAGGAGTCCCTGTACTATATCATACACTGTTCCATCTATGAGTGCCTGAGCCAGGTCACTCAGTGTGGTGTAGGACAGGCGCTGCTGAAAGGAGCTAGACATGGGGGAGAAATAGTTAAACAGATTTGTTCCTGGAGGTCAAGTCTTGTTTCTGTAACGCCTGGGGTGTATTCACTAGGAACCAAACTGACCGAAACAGGGATGGGACTATCTGAAATTCTGACATGCCTCTGACATCCAACAACTGTAGATAACTAGGAACCATGAGTGCATATCAAGTAAATATGAATTTACTTGATTCCTCGCACCCTCACCTTCTCGAATGATCAATTGGAAGGGACCATCCAATGGGTTTTTAGATGGACGCGAGGTGCGAGGAATAAGGTGAATGCAATTGAGATTCTCCCATGGTGCTAGGTTGGGCCGGTTACCTGGGCAAATCTTTGACAAGGGTTTGTAGTTCTGAAAGTAAGTAGTAATGTCTCTCTTGCTGTTTTGTAGAATCGTTCTGCTCTTCGTAAACCGCAGGATAACTCTCCATTTTCTAAAGTGAAGTCAAAGAATCATATCAATCACCAAAATCCATAATATTTACACCAGAAGGTCGGTTTATGTTTTTAGCTAGCCCCGAGCTAGCTTTCGAAAAACCAAGGGAGCCCAATGAATTCCGAGTCATGAATAAGAGCAATCCATCATGCTAGCTAGTTAGCTTCACTCTGAGCCAAAGCATAGGTTATTATCAAACCCTTTACCGTAAAAACTTAGATGAACCACATACTTAAAGTTACCAAGCTACAGTTATTTCCTTTAGAAGTTCATCAAAAGGTAGTATACACAATGTACTGTGCATTTCTGCTATAGCCTAGCAAACAGTCAGGCAAGTGGCTGATGCTCTGTGGAAGGACCCTAACAAAATGTTTGTAGTCTATAAAATGCCTGCTTGTAATTCATATTTTCATATGATTTTTATTTATTGTCATGTGTTATTAATCTTAGTATGTATTATATTAGGAAAGATAAGTTCAATTTAAATATGTAACTATTATTTTACGCAAACAAAAGCGAGTTAGGGGGCGCGAGAGCTTGCAGAAGGTAAATTCGCCCGCTAGATGGCGTGCGCCGCACACTGTCTGTCAATCGAGTAAGGTGAAGATGCAACAGGCGAGCATCGCTAATGACTTTTTGATGCTTGGGTTTGCAGCTGTAGTTGACCGTGTCATGTGTGTCATTTCGGCATTCGACAAGTCGTGCAGGTTAATGAGACGCCAATGAAGCCTAAATATTTTATTTTTTAAGTAACTAGTATGATCTGCATTTTTTGATTACAATAGGTGGCTACAAATCTGGAAATTCGAAAATACGCATAGGATGATTATTTTCAAAGGACCGAAATGAGGAAAGTAAATGTCTGTCAGAAAATATATATTTGTTTATTGGCACGATACTTTAGATATAAAAAACATTTGGTTGTTTCCACCCAAACATTTAACAACATTGTTGTTTGCCTACACTGGCCTTACGTTTATAAGTTTACAACGTGGCTGTTAATTATATATCTAAACCTGTACAATGCAAACGATACATCATTGATTAAGATGGGCTCGACGCGCCGTCACGCGCAAAAGGTGCCAGAAATGAAGAGAACACACTTGCTGATGAGGGGAGCACCGTAGTAAGGATCGCGGATGGGCAGATGAAAACAAGTGGCAAAACCACTCTCTGTCAGAAATGGCCAAAAACACATCCCTATATTTCCGTATTGTAGAGGGCAGGAGCCTACCAGCCAAAGACGTGTGAGTATTTCGTAATTGTAATCATGCAACAGGCAGCAATTACTCCTATTTGCTTATTAATAGGGTTCTCGTTGTGTGAAGTACACTTATAGGACGTACACTTGTTTGAATTCAAGATCTCTGTTTTACAGATGAGTATGTTAAAAATGAGTAGACTCGACAGGTGTTCTCTAAGAAAATGTCTCTCAATAAGTTCTTAAGCAAATAATAAAGTGAAGAGATATCTGTATGTTTCCTCTCCCACTGGGCACACGCTGGTTGAATCAACGTTGTTTCCACGTAATTTCATACCTTGAACCAACGTGGAATAGATGTTGAATTGACCACTGCGCACAGTGGGCTGCTACCTTTAATTTCACCATATATATATATTTTTTTATCTCTCAAGCTCTGGGACCAGTGACCCATATTGCATTGTAAAAGTTGACAATGAAGTTGTGGCCAGGTGAGTCCATCAAGTCCTATGCATTCTTGTTTTGTTTGCTACTTAAATTTGACTATTTTATGATCATAAATGCTATTGATAAGTGGGCTATATGGTTACAGCAAGTGGCATGCTGCTGCCAGGAACATGAAAACTGATGTACATAAGGGGACAACTGTAAATGGAAACTATTGTATCCTATCATGTTGTCCTTACTCTAGACTATACAAAACCTCTGATTACCCTTGCACACACATTGAATTCAGAACTGGATGAGAACAGAATGTATGATGAGGGAGTGGGTTGGGATGTGGTACAGTAGGATAGCTGTGCGATTACTGATCAGGACTGTGGTGTTCTTAGCTTGAGCCCCCCAAGCACATGAGAACCTGATCCAGGGCTTGCCTTTAGGCCACCAGCAGGTAACCATGGTTCAGGCAGTGCATTGCCCTGTTTTTGGCTGTGTGTGTGTCCACACAAGCAATGTGTTTGATATTGGGGGGTCAGGGTCAGTGGTTTCCGGTGTCAGTTCACCCCTCTAGGGTGTCTGAGGTCCCCCCGGTGTTAAAAAAGCTTTGAAATGGTTATTTCTAGATAATTTTGAAGGGAAAATACATCCAAAAATGTCCTGAAAATGTCCTTGGTCAATATACCTCAATAACTGAAACTCAGAAAGTCACCGCCACAACCACTCATTAACTACATTTAAAAGTCAAAACCCATTATTCTATGTGTACTCTTAACCACATGGTATAAGAAATGTGTTATTGAAGACCCAATTAACATCAAAGGAATCGAGGCCATCTGAGTCAAGAAACGTCTTACTTGGTTACACAACTCAAATTCTCACCTGATGACTTGTTCGTCCTCTCCTTGCCTCAACATGGGTGGTGCTCTCTCACTCACTCACTCACTCACTCACTCACTCACTCACTCTATTGCCTGTCTTTGAACCTTGCCATAATCGTATAACCAAATACCATTATCATATGACAAAAATGGCTGGACTTAACAGTGATGGGGTTAGCTTATTAACTTGAATTATATTCTGATTTTATTAACAAAAGTATTTATTTGTCTGGCAATATGTATAGCTAGTTAGCTGACTATGTAGTACCTGTATTGAATTGTACAGTGTAGTTAGCTAGCTAGCTATACCTATTGCCAGACAGTAAATAAATAATATAGTGAATAAAAGCATAATCTAATTAATGTTAATAAGCTAACATTTACTTAGTCCTCCGCACTCCCCCAAAAATCTTATGTCCTGCACTTTTCTCCTCTTTGGCATTGGCACCTCCATTAAAGTGGAACTGACAGTGTTTTAGCAGCATGAAATCTTATTTAAATCTGTTCATATACACCCCCAGGAAGAATGACACAATTTTTTACATGTTGTGACAAGTGAACACTTAGATATGGTCATTTTCACATTTTCATAAATTCATAGAATGTTTGGTAATGACATATGCTTAGGCATTTGTGAAAAATCTATAGCAATATAGAGTGGGAAAACGCCAGCGCAATTGGACAATTAATAGACACTGCAGTAAATAAAACGGAATAAAAAATGTTTTGTCCTGGACTGGACTATGCAGACCGGTGCGCCATTTCCAATCATCAAATCAAATCAAATTTATTTATAAAGCCCCCCTTACATCAGCTGATGTCACAGAGTGCTGTACAGAAACCCAGCCTAAAACCCCAAACAGCAAGCAATGCAGGTGTAAAAGCACGGTGGCTAGGAAAAACTCCCTAGAAGGCCAAAACCTAGGAAGAAACCTAGAGAGGAACCAGGCTGTGAGGGGTGGCCAGTCCTCTTCTGGCTGTGCCGGGTGCAGATTATAACAGAACATGGACAAGATTTTAAAATGTTCATAAAACAGGCAGAACAGTTGTAACTGGAGAAGCAGCACGGCCAGGTGGACTCGGGACATCCGGGTAGGCCTTGAGGAATGGTCCTAATGCTCAGGTCCTCCGAGAGAGAGAGAGAGAGAGAGAAGAAGAAAAAAAGAAAGAGAGAGATAATTAGAGCGAGCATACTTAAATTCGCAGAGAGAGCAATCAGGGCTACAGTAGGCCTATATGCAAATAAGCCATTTGCCACACGGACCTGCCATCATTCACTTTGAACTGGACTGTGTGTTTACAGGCAGGAGCAACAGCGAGACTTTAGATCATTAGAACACATTCGCCAAAAGCCACAAAATACACCTGAATGGATTTCTGCAAATACGTATGTAAATACCACGGGAGTCCTCTTACATTTAGCAACATTACAGTACTATTGATTATTCAACCATGAACAGGTAAGCTCTCTCTCCCTCAGTTGCCTATGCACATTAACAACAACAACAACTAATGCTAGCCAGAGTGAGATGAGCTCAAATCAAACGAGGAAACCCAGACCCTCTCAAACGTTGTCAGCTAGTTGGCCGTCAACATTGCACTGATAAACGATGGGGAATAGTAGCCTGCTCTTCCTTCTGCAGCTTGCCTACCAATGCATGCTTGTCCCAATCCACTTTTTGACAACTGAATGCGATCTTCCTTGCCTGCCTGCCAAATACATTTGATTGACAACTAAGAGATATGCTAACTGTGAATAAGTCGTTTAAGTTCAGCATAGCTAGCTAGCAAATCAATTCACATTTCTTGCTAGCTAACCAAGTGATACCTGCATCTCTAGTTGTAGCCACTGAAAAATGATATGAGGGGAAAAAGTCGGTCACTCCTCCAATGACATCCTCCCAGCAGCTAGCTAGCTAACGTTAGGCTCCGTGTTTTTAGCTTGCTAAATAAATAGATACGCTAGCCCAGGGGTGTCAGTACACGGGTCGTATTGAAAAACACAACGAATTCATGGGCCAGACAGCCTATTTGTTTTTATTAAAACCTGCAACTGCGACCCAAACTGGCCATTGTTATATTTGAAAATAATATGGCCCTTTATAATGTCCACTTACGTACATAGGATATTGTATATAGCATTTTAACATGTTAAAACAAAATAAGAGATACATAATATTTGTCCAGTCTTTGCTGCTATGCTTGCATATGTGCATAATATGCTGCGACGCTAATAAAATATTTCATCATTCCAAATAACAAAAACGTAGCTATAGGTTGTTGTAACATTTGAAAAACATGTAAAACAATGTTTTGCACTGCATGGATCACCGGTGCGGTTGAATGCAACATTGTTGTAAGGTGCACTCAAAATGTCTTGTAAATGTATAGCCAGTTTAGGCTACTTCTCAAATGTTGCTGTAATAGACGTACATGTTTCTCCTTTGCATGGTGTTTTGTTGCAGGTTTAGTTTTTTGGTATTCATTGTCAAGCTTTAAAAACGGAAGCCAGACTGCAACATTTTAGTAGGGTATTTAAGGACTGTGACGTGTCTGTACACTTTCCCTCCGCTGCGTGCTGTAAACGGCGCTTTAAACGGTGCTGTAAAGGGACAAGCAAAAGCAGCACAATTGGAGATGAATTCACCGATGCGAGCGCATCAGGCTGCAATTTCATGAAGTAAATGACTCAACTGTTGACTCGCGTGTGCGTCCTATTTGGAACTCAGACCTTGTTTGACACGTACGCTAGCCTATTAGCAGGGTTGGGAGGTTACTTTCTAATGTAATCTGTTACAGCTACTAGTTACCTGTCCAAAATTGTAGTCAGTAACGTAATTTTTGGATTACCCAAACTCAGTAACGTAATCTGATTACATCGTTACTTTAAGATTACCTTTCCCGTAAAAGGCATTAGAAGAAGACAAAATGTATCTTACCAATTGAACGACATCTATTGCAGGATATATCAATGTTAAAGTTTAAATAGCTGGCCATATATGGATGTTAAATGTTACTTTATGGGTTGGTTATGTAGGCTTCTTCTAACCCATCACTTTCTACTACATATAATAATATAAATAAATTATATCTTTACATTAAAAACTGAAGTCTATCAGAATTCCAGTCATTCGAATATATATTATACCCCTTGATATTCAAGAATAGGACTTGGAAATTTGGAAGTATAGATTAGCCAAATTGTTTAAAAAGGAATGCCATATGCTGCATTTGCTATAGGCCTATTGTTTACCTTTTTGTTGGTGACACTTTAATATCTTGATAATATGCAGCTGTTTAAAGGGCAAATTCAATGACAAAACATTTTATAAGTTAGATTCTTGAATAATATATACATACACACACATATACAGTACCAGTCAAAAGTTTGGACACCTACTCATTCAAGGGTTTTTCTTTATTTTTACAATTTTCTACATTGAAGAATAATAATGGTCATAAACTATATAAAAAATAACACATATGGAATCATGTAGTAACCAAAAAAAGCGTTGAAATATATATATATTTTTTAGATGCGTCAAAGTAGCCACCCGATTTAAATAAATCACTTACTTTTGAAAATCTTCCTCTGTTTGCAATCCCAAGGGTCCCAGCTACAACAAATGGTTTTGTTAGATAAAATCCTTCTTTATATCCCAAAAAGTCTGTTTAGTTGGCGCCATTGATTTCAGTAATCCACTCGTTCAACATGCAGACAAAGGAATCCAAAAAGCTACCACTAAACTTCGTCCAAACAAGTCAAACAACGTTTCTATATAATCCTCAGGTACCCTAAAATGTAAATAAACTACAATATTTTATACGGAAAGTAGTATGTTCAATAGGAAAGTAAAATTAGTAAGCGCGTGCCCTCTTCCTTGCACACCGAAAGACTGATTCTTCCGGTGGTCTCTTCACCAAAACTCAATTCTTGCTCGTTTTTCAAGAAACAAGCCTGAAACCTTGAATAAAGACTGTTGACATCTAGTGGAAACCATAGGAATTGAAATCTGGGAGCCGGAATTAGATAGGACCCATAGGTTTCCATTATAAGAGAAAAAAAACAATTATGGTTGGTTTTTCTTCGGATTTTCGCCTGCCATATCAATTCTGTTATAGTCTCAGACATTATTTAAAAAAAATGCCATGCTATTATTTGAGGAGAGCTCCTAACAACAAACACTTTTTTCACCGCAATTGGTTTGATAAATTCACCTCTGAAGGTGAAATGTGTACTTACATCCTGCTCTGATTTATCATCCAAAGGGTCCCAGAGATAACATGAAGTGTCGTTTTGTTAGATAAAATCATTTTTCATATCCTAAAAAGGTCCATATAGCATGCACGATCCATTTTGTATTTCCACTCATTCAATTTGCAAAGAAAGGAATCTGTAAAAATTTCACCCTAAACGTTGTTTTAAAGAGTCAAATCACATTTGTATGTATTCCTCAGAGATCCTAGAAGGTAACAAGACTTCACTATATCATTAGGGGTGTAGTATATCCTATAGGACACCATATTTGGTCCCAAACTGACACTCGAACGGCAAGAGTCCAGTGGACGAGTTCGGCGGTGTGTTGTGAGCATACTCTACCCAGACGAGGAACTTGCTCCAGAGACGAAACAGTGAAGGAATTTCTCCAGCTCCTGGTTGGCCTGCTCCGTTTGCCCATTCGACTGTGGGTGGAATTCCGAGGAGAGACTCACCGACGCCCCCAGCAGGGAGCAGAAGGCTTTACAATACCGTGCAGCGAACGTGGCCCCACGATCCGAGACAATGTCCTGGGGAAGTCTGTAGTCGAAAGACATGGCAACTTGGGTAAGGCAATGAAATGGGCTGCCTTGGAGAACCGATCAACGACCACCAGGATAGTGGTAAGCCCTTGGGATGGAGGTAACACTGTGATAAAGTCTACGGACAGGTGGAACCAGGGCCGGCCAGCTGGATGGGCAGAGGTTGGCGCAACCCAGCCGGTCGCTGTCATGAGGACTTGACCTGGATGCCCAGTTAATTTAGAGGAGTGTCCCCATTGTAGTACTCGGGAATGGGCTGATTGCGGAATGTAAAGTCTTTTAGTGGGTACCCCGCCAGGGTCAGGTTCTCGGGTCTGGGCTTGTCGGACCATGGTCTCAATACTCCATATCACAGGGGCCACAATGCGGGAGTTGGGGATGATGGGCTTTGAGTCTCTCTCCTCGTTAGAGACATTGTGTTGGGACAGGGCGTCTGCTTTCTGATTCCAGTCGGAATCAGAGCCCACCTAGCCTGGCGAGCGTTCAACCTCTTGAATGGAGACCAAGTTCTTATAGTCCGTCCAGATCACGAAAGGATGAGGTGCCCCCTCCAACCAGTGTCTCCACCCCTCAAGGGTCCACCTAACTGCCAAGAGCTCCCGGTTGCCTACATCGTAGTTGTGTTCCGCTGGCGAGAACCGAGTGGAGAGAAAGGTGTATGGGTGCAGTTTCTTGTCCTCCTTGTTCCTCTAAAAGGACTGCCCCTGCTCTAGTGTCCGAGGTGTCCACCTCTGCCACAAAGGGAAGAGTAGGATCAGGATGAACGAGGATGTGTCCAGAGGTGAAACGTCCCTTGAGCTCCATGAATGCCCGGTCAGCCTCAGGAGTCCAGCAAGAACAGGTTGGGACTTGCAGGTTAGGACCGTGAGAGTCGCTGCCACCACACCAAAGTTGCGTATAAAACGTCTGTAAAAACTGGAAAACCAGAGGACCTACTGGACCTGCTTGAGTGAGGTGGGACGGAGCCAGTTGGCGACCACCTCAACCTTTATGGGGTCCATTTGGATTCCTGCGTTAGAGATAATGTGACCCAGGAAGGAAACTTGGGATACGTGGAACTCACACTTCTTTATCTTGACAGTTGACTCTGCAGGAGGTGTCTGAGGACTTGGCGGGCGTGCAGTATATGTTCCGGAAGGGTCTTGGAAAAGATCAGGATGTCGTAGAAGTAAACAAAGATGAACTGATTCAACTTATCCCTAAGAGTGTCATTGACCAACGCTTGAAAGACTGATGGTGACTTCGATAATCTGAAGGGCATGACTAAATACTCATTGACCACTAGGGGTGTTAAAGGCAGTTTTCTGCTCATCTCCCTCTGATTCTCACCAGATTGTAAGCATTGCAGGGGTCCAGCTTGGTCCAGTTTAACTCCAAGGTGGCGGACATAAGGGGTAGGGGGTAACAATTCTTAATCGTAATCCGGTTCAGCCCTCTGTAATCGATGCAAGGATGTAGGCCTCCATCCTTCTTACCCATGAAGAAGAAGCCTGCACCAGCTGGGGATGTAGAGGGGTGAATTAAACCTGCCTCCAGTGACTCCCGGATGTAATTGTCCATGACTGCTGCTTTAGGGGTTTATTTGGGCTGAAATCTGAGGTGCAGTTAACTCTAATGAACTTATCCTCTGCAGCAGAGGTATCTCTGGGTCTTCCTTTCCTGTGGTGGTCCTCATGAGAGCCAGTTTCATCATAGCGCTTGATGGTTTTTGCGACTGCACTTGAAGAAACTTTAAAAGTTCTAGAAATTTTCCAGATTGACTGACCTTCATGCCTTAAAGTAATGATGGACTGTCATTTTTCTTTGCTTATTTGAGCTGTTCTTGCCATAATATGGACTTGGTATTTCACCAAATAGGGCTATCTTCTGTATACCAACCCTACCTTGTCACAACACAACTGCTTGGCTCAAATCCATTAAGAAGGAAAGAAATTCCACAAATTAACTTTTAACAAAGCACACCTGCTAATTGAAAGGCATTCCAGGTGACTACCTCATGAAGCTGGTTGAGAGAATGCCAAGAGTGTGCAAAGCTGTCATCAAGGCAAAGGGTGGCTACTTTGAAGAATCTCAAATATAAAATATATTTTGATTTGTTTTAACACTTTTTTTGGTTACTACATTATTATTTCATAGTTTTGATGTTTTCACTATTATTCTACAATGTAGAAAATAGTAAAAATAAAGAAACCCTTGAATGAGTAGGTGTGTCCAAACGTTTGACTGGTACTGTATATAATTAGCCTAAATCTCAGTGTAGCCTAGGTGATTTGTCCACACCGATGCTGACATGAGGGGGGCACCATAAAATGCAGCCAAACTTTTAATTACATAAATATAGGCTAAACGCCAGTCGTATTTGACAAATATAATGTAGGATAATTAACATTAACGTCTTAAGGCTTGATTCTGTTGACATAATCGAGGCACAGTTTGTTCAGAGCAAATGGTCAAAAGAGCTGAGAGAAAGCCACATCACCCACTTTGCAATCTGAGCGGAGGCAGTCAGCATTTTGAAACAATTTAACCATAAACTTAATCGTTTAAAACCTGGAGGTTTTATGGCATTTGATGAGGCATGTCTTATCTTGTTTCTTTTTAGCCTAGCTAAAATCAGACCATAGAAATGTTGAGAGAATAAGTTTTTCTAACACTTCCTTATGCCATTGAAACCAGCATTTCTATAATGTTGTATTGGTTTTAAAATCAACTTTCTTTCATTGTCCAGCAGCCAAAGACACAATCGGGGTCATATTAGCAACCCACGGTAGTTGTTGCATCTTTAGATCTCCCCTCTATCAATTTCAAACATATATTTTCATCTCTGTCACATGAAACCGCTTGCATGTGTGGTGCGCTTTTTAGAACAGTGTGTTCCAGCTAATTGCCATTTTGGAACATTCCCTTGTATCCTATACTGTGTGTGCGCATTGCTGCGCTTACCGAACAGCCCGTTGCCTCTGGGGACCTGCACAACCAAAAGCATATTTGGCAGCGGGGGATCCAATCATAAAATGAGGAACTGAGTCTGTGGTGCAAAGGCACATAAAGCCAGTAGCGGCCTTGGCGCTTTACAGTGGGGACATTTTTACCAATCAATCAAACTAGTAATGGTGTGTTTCTAATATTGGGGGGGGGAGTCATGTCCCCCCTGCAAGTTACACGCCTGCACACAAGTGTACTCTGTGTATATACATTTCCCATATGTTTAATGTATTGTCATTTAAGGACTGTGTATGAGTCCCCTCTATAAGAACGGGTCGATTTGGAACCACTAACGAGTTGTGTAATCAAGACTCCTGATACCTCTTTGTAAATTGAATGCAGACAAGATCCAAATGCGCTGTTTCTACTTCCTGACAAACTGAAGTGTTTCAGGTTGATAAGAGGCATTTGTTTTGTCTTTTCATTTTGTTGTTTGCTCTCCCATACTGAGATGAGTTGGAGGGTTGACTGACTGCAGAGATCTGCATCAGTCTCTGGCTGGCTCGTTGTCAGCATTATGGTGCTTTGACCCTGCTGTGGGCTAATGGTGTCTGGAAAAGCAGAGTGTCATTATAATAAAGGGATGCACATTACTGATGAAAATAGACCTTCCAGCTTCCCATTGGCATAGAGGACATGATGCAATGTCATTCCTCAATAGCATGTCTAGACAGCAGGTTTGAAATCTCCAGTTTATGGTTAGAGCATCTGCAGTAGTTAATGTTTCATAATGTTGATTTAAGAATGATTGCATGTAGACTTGTATTTTGTTATGCTATACACACCACCTTTTGAAGTTATTGCATTGTTATTCTGTCACTGTGTTTCATTTCCTTCAACACATCACAATATTCCCCACACAACCTTCATTCTTAATTGTCATCTTTCATTGTTACTGACATTCATGATGACAGGGTATATTGTTATAAATAAGAAATAAGGGCCATACAGTACTTTCTGAGGTTACTGTCACAATTATTTGCAACCTTTCCTTGCAGGACAGCCACAGTGTGGAAGAATCTTAACCCTTTCTGGGGAGAAGAATACACACTGCACCTCCCAATGGGGTTCCACTCTCTCTCCTTCTATGTCATGGATGAGGACACCATTGGGTAAGATGGTCTTCAACAGCTGTCAAAGATAATTCAGAGAATTGTTGTAGTGTGTCAATAAACTAGTTGATAATGGTGTATAAACAAGTTATATCTATATAACCTGTAAAGGTATCATCGTTTTGTAATGTAAGAGATGATTGTGTTTGCTTGTTTAGCAGAGGCTGTGATTGAGAATTTTGTTACCTAGACAGACTGGGTTAGGAACCATGGATGTGTGTTTTGGAAAAACCTGTGTGCTTTGAATAAACAAACATCAACACGCAGATGATACCACAGATTGAAAAATGAAAGACAACCTCAGTATTTTCCTTCCTGTTCTGATCAACAGTCTCGTCAGTTTATGAATATATTTAGCTGTTATATCAGGGAACTCTTGGATATTAAGTTATTTTTTGAGAAATATCTCTTGTGAAGTCCTCTTCAGATCTGCTATCTTAATTTGGTAACTCTGTTGTCGCAGATCATTTTCCTGTGCAGCAGGAAATGCAAATTGTGGTGTATTCAAGGTTTAAAAAGGCTTCTAAAGTTTGTAATTTCCGCTTTAAAATTTCAGACTTGATTTGACCCACTGAAAAATGTATCAGCCCCTACAAAAATGTCTATTAATTATACTCCACATAATAATTCACATTTCCTCTTGTTGCTGCATTATTTTCGTGCTGTGAGAAGCAGGGTCAATTTTAGACAGTATACCTGTATTTTCTATAATACGTTTTTATGAATATGGTATTGTGGTATTAAAATTCCCTATTTTTTGCCCTAGCCATGATGACGTCATTGGGAAGATATTGCTGAGCAAAGACGCCATCGGGGCCCAGGCTAAAGGTATACCTGATCACTATGCCACAATACTGTTGCTGTCTTTAAATTAAAGGGTGGCACCTTCATGATGGGGAATTCTAAATGCTTAATGATTTGCAGTGCTGCGGTTGATATCTGTGGGTCTTCTTCTCTGCCTATGCCATGCTAAAGAGGGCAAGCCAAAAGAGGGTCACCGGAGAGGGGTTATTCCCATGACTGAGTAAGGCTCTGCCATGTAGGTCACTGTGATTGAGGATCTGGGCCTTTTTTAGGTCCTCTTGCTGGGAAATATTGCCAGTGTATTCTCACTCATCCATGGGTTAATTTAGAGATGTATTTTCTGACTTATGCTTGTTTATTTGCTCACACACTGTCCACCTCTTTTCTCTTATGATTTGTCTCTATGAGCAACATGCTCCCATTTCATTGGACAGGCTACAGGCAGAGGGAACGGCCTGTACATGGTTACATTTTAGCAGGATTGCTCTTTGAATCCGGGTTTACATCAATTCCAGGATCATTCATTGTACAGTGCAGCTGTCCTTTATGTCTGAAATCCCACAGTAGTCTGTGAGAAGCAGCTTTTCAAAAGGTCAGCCTGCGGCTTTCTTCACCACAGTACACCTGGCTCTCCTACAGTGGCTTTTAATGTGGGAATTAGTTAGAATTTCTAGCAATACGGTATATCCATGCACTGCTATTTCTTATCCATGGCAACTAGGTATAAAACTCTGAAGAAGAAAAAACACGCAAGTGTGTTTGTTAGAAATATATTGTTACTTTGAATGTGTTTTATTGCTACATAAAACTAAATGTGAAACCTTTTCTGTTAGTTAGTGTCTGATACCAGTCCTCTCTCCTGGGAACATTCTGCATTCAGTCTTGGGATTCACTGCAACATGTTGCCACTGAGTCAACAACTCCTTCACAGGATCTTAGGAATTCTCTCTCTTTGGCTGTGAAACTGAAGTTACTGCGCTCGCCACTTTGTATCTCAACCAGAAATGTCAGCAGCAGTGCCCATATTATTACACACAAAAGGATCCTCTTGTCTGTTGATATACTGTGCCTTCAGAAAATATTTACACCAGTTGACTTTTTAAACATTTTGCTGTGTTACAGCCTGAATTTAAAATGGATTAAATAGTTTTTTTGTCACTGACCTACACACAATACCCTATAATGTCAAAGTGTAATTATGTTTTTATTAATTCTTAAAAATTTATTAAAATGAAAAGCTGAAATGTCTTGTATTCAACCCCTTTTTTATGGTAAGCCTAAATAAGTTCAGCACAAAAAATCAGTCAGACAATAAGTTGCATGGACTCACTCTGTGTGAAATAATAGGGTTTATGATCTTTGAATGACTACCTCATCTCTGTACCCCACACATACAAATATCTGTAAGGTCGAGCAGTGAGTTTCAAACACAGATTCAACCACAAAGACCGGGGAAGTTTTCCAATGCCTCGCCGAAGAAGGGCACCTATTGGTAGATGGGAGCCAGGAGGGGGAGTATCGCCGTCCCAGAGTGGAGATGGAAGCAGCGGCGGCAGAGCGGCGCTTTTACGAGGAGAAGTATGCGGGAACACTGCTGGCATTTAAGTCCGAGAGGCAGCCCCCACATTTTTTTGGGGGGGGGCACACGGGGAGTTTGGCTGGGCCAGGTTGGAGACCTGGGCCAGCTCCCCGTGCTTACCAGAGGGAGCATCGCACTGGTAAGGCACCGTGTAAGGCGGTGAAGCGCACGGTGTCACCAGTGCGTGTCCACAGCCCGGTGCGTGCAATGCCAGCTTCCCGCATCTGTCGAGCTAGGGGGAGTGTGCAGCCTGGAAGGAGGGTGTCGGCTCAGCGCTCCTGGTCTCCGGTGCGCCTCCTTGGACCAGGATATCCTGCGCCGGCTCTGCGCACTGTATCTCCGGTCTCCACAGCCCAGCACGGCCTGTCCCTGCTCCACGCACCAGGCTCCCTGTGTGTCTTCAGAGCCCGGCACGGCCTGTTCCCGCTCCACGCATCAGGTCCCCTGTGCGCCTTCAGAGCCCGGCACGTCCTGTCCCTGCTCCACGCACCAGGTCCCCTGTGCGCATCGAGAGCCCGGCACGTCCTGTCCCTGCTCCACGCACCATGCTCCCTGTGCGTCTTCAGAGCCCGGCACGGCCTGTTCCCGCTCCACGCACCAGGCTCCCTGTGCGTCTTCAGAGCCTGGCACGGCCTGTTCCCGCTCCACGCATCAGGTTTAAGAATTTACAAAATGTTCACAATAACAGAACCATGCAGGGTACTGCCCATTAGAGACACTAGGCATTATTGATGTAATACTGGGCTGGCTGTACTACATTTCACTGGTGAGCAGTGTTGTTTGAGACCACCTAAAGTGAAACAATTCAACACCAAGACTGAAGCAAAATCGAATCCGAGTTAAGACCAAGACTGGGAGGGGGGTGAGTGGTCTGAGACAGAGTCAAGACCGAGACCAGAAAAATGCGAATCCAATGTTCATAGTCAAATTGCCACCATAATAAGAGTTAAAAATGTCCAGTTTTTCTGTGTTCATATTTCAAAAGAACATTTGGATTTTTTAGACAATCAGAATGATTAAAAAATACATGCCAGGGCAAATAGAGAGCCACTTTACAAATGATCACTGTTATAACTTCCCCTAATAATAGTGGGCATGCAACTTTCAAACAGTTTCCTCCTTTCTTCCCTATCAGCAAATCAAGGAAATTCTGATGAGCGTGACAAGGTATTGAGGATATTTTTCAACTAAAGTAAAGGAATGTAATGCTATGAGTAAAGTAGGAAGCCCAGGTTTCGATGGGCGATAACATATCAACGTGTCATTAAAAGAGTGTGCCTGACCAAGTGGTTTTATGCGCTGAGTGAATGGGAGCTGATCATTTAGAGTTTTTTTACTCCTCTGATCTTGGCTGGTATCTGAAAGAAATTACGAGTCCTCACTGTCCGAGACCGAGTCAAGACCGGATTAAAAATGTATCCGACCCCGAGACAAGACAGAGACAATCAATATGTGGTCTCGAGTACTACAACACTGCTGATGGGCTTTATTAAACGACACATACGCTACATGACCAAAAGTTTGTGGACACCTGTTTGTCGAACATCTCATTCCAAAATCATGGGCATTAATATGAAGTTGGTCCCCCCTTTGCTGCTATAACAGCCTCCACTCTTCTGGAAAGGCTTTCATCTAGATGTTGGAACATTTCTGCGGGGACTTGCTTCCATTCAGCCCAAGAGCATTAGTGAGGTCGGGTACTGATGTTGGGCGATTAGTCCTGGCTCGCAGTCAGTTTGTCTATGGAGATTGCATGGCTGTGTTCTCGATTTTATACACCTGTCAGCAACGTGTGTGGCTGAAATAGCCGAATCCATTAATTTGAAGGGATGTCCACATACACCATATATACAAAAGTATGTGTTGTAAAATGTCCCCTGTGTCCAGGGTTGGATAACTGGCTGAATCTAACCCGGGTGGACCCAGATGAGGAGGTGCAGGGGGAGATCCACCTAGGTCTGGAGCTTCTCAGAGATGCCAAGAGGATAGGACTGCGCTGCCATTTCATAGAGGCCAGGTAATACACACACTTTATTGCCTAATTGATGCTACTGTAAGCCTTTATGGTCTCTTGTTGAAATGTATAACTGCTTCTTCAATCTCAAAAGGTTGTCAAAATGCTCATCCTCTGTTTTACAGATCATCATGCAATGCTTTGTGGTTGAATTCACAATATCTGCCATTCTCCTTATGCGCATTAACCTCCAGAGAGATAAAAACTTGTTAGACAATATTTAATGTTACCAGGAGTATCACACTCCGCTTCAGTGTTTTATAAAAGAGTCTTGAATGCAATTGTGAGAATTGAAGGTTGATTTGGCAGAAGGATCTTAATTGTGACATTGAGGAGGATGTATGGAAGAATTTTGTTTCCAATGTAGGGTGGTGTACCAGGGTTGCAAGGGTGAAATGTACACATTATAAGATTGTTCATAGGTACTATTGGACCCCAGTTAGATGACATAATTGGGTTTATTGCAAAGTAATGTATGCTGGAAATGCAAGGGTGAATTCGGTACCTTTCTGCATGCTATATGGGAATGTCCCATGGTGCTCCTTTTCTGGAAGGAGGTTCTTAAAAAGATTGAAGAATGGGTGGGAGTCCCCACAGTTGTGCTTATTAGGGGACATATCTATTTTACCAGTGGTGTAAAGTACTTAAGTAGTCCTTTCAAGTATTTTTACTTAAGTCGTTTTTTGGGCTGTCTGTACTTTACTTTACTATTTATATTTTTTACTACTTTTACTTTTACTTCACTACATTCCTAAAGAAAAGTATGTACTTTTTATGCCATACATTTTCCCTGACACCCAAAAGTACTTGTTTCAATTTGAATGATTAGCAGGACAGGAAAATGGTCTAATTCCCACACTTATCAAGAGAACATCCGTGGTCATCCCTGCTGCCTCTGATCTGACGGACTCACTAAACTAATACTTTGTTTGTAAAGTATGTCTAAGTGTTGGAGTGTGCCCCTGGCTCTGTAAACAAAAACAAACAAAAAAAAATTATGATGTCTGGTTTGCTTAATATAAGGAATTGTATTTATTATTTATACTTGTACATTTACTTTTGATACTTAGGTATATTTAAAACCAAATACCTTTAAGACTTTTACTCAAGTAAAATTTTACTGGGCGACTTTCACTTTTACTTGAGTCATTTTCTATTAAGGTATCTTTACTTTCACTCAAGTATGACAATTGGGTACTTTTTCCACCACTGTATTTTACCACCAGATGTTAGCAAAGAAAAGTTTGGTTTTGCCTCAGTGGGTTTTCTTACTAGATTGGTACTACATAACTGGAAGAGTGCAGATTGTCTGAAATCAACAGATTGGCTCAAACTTATGGTGGAGACTGTATCTCATGAATCAATGATAGCAAAATGACAGGAGAGGAAACTGAAATTTAGTATGATATAGGATCACATTTTTATTATATAAGGGACATGCGGGTGAGAAGCTAGGGAATAAGTTATAATAATAATCAAATAAATTATTTGTACAAACTTTTTACAATTATTATTACTTGCTGTGTAATATTCCAACGACTGATATATGGTTGAAAGGTGCTGTCTTGTTTCCTGTCTTGTTGGGTGTTATGTTTTTATTGTTATTAGTGTTATGCAATGTCATATCGATAAAAATATTCATAAAAACTTTATTGACTATCTGCTCAATGCTCATCAATCAATACAGTGCCTTTAAAAATTATTCATACCCCTTGACTTATTTAACATTTTGTTGTGTTACAATCTGAATTCAGAATGGATTAAATACAAAAATGTCTCACCCATCTACACACAATACCCCAAAATTACAAAGTGAAAACATGTTTTAGAAATATTTGTACATTTTATTGAAAATGAAATATCAAATGTACATAAGTATTCACACCTCTGAGTCAGTACTTTGTAGAAGCGCCTTTGGCAGCGATTACAGCTGTGAGTCTTTCTGGCGGTCCGGCAGTTGGGTAACCCTGCTCGAAGAGCTTTCCACACCTTGATTGTGCAACAATTGCCCGTTATTCTTTTCAAACTATGTCAAGTTGGTTGTTGAGCATTGGTAGACAACCATTTTCAGGTCTTGCCATAGAATTTCAAGAATATTTAAGACGAGGGAAAATAAGTAAGTGTTACCAAATATAACAATTTGCATTTCATAAATATTCGAATAAAGTGTGGACAATGAGGACATCGACCCAACAAGCAAGTTTTCGTAAATCATTGGGTACAGTGCAAGAAAAACGTCAGAGTAATCTGAAATGGGGGCATTATATGCGATCAATATCATGCCAAATGTATTGTGAACACACAGCATGCATTTTGTATTCGTGTATCATGATCTTTACAAATAAGTAGCAATCCACAAATGTAAATCACCAATCTACAAATGTAAATCACTTTCCACAAATGTAAATCACTTTCCACAAATGTAAATCACCATCCACAAACAAACAAACACCTTTTGATTTGTATTTGTAAATCGATATATTGAATTATATATATTTTTTATAACTGCAGATACAGGTATTTTCCAAGTGCCTTAAGTAAAATGATTGCCATAAAGATTTGCGATATGCGCAAACATGACAGATATGGCATTTATAGCTACCATTTGGAAGAGGGCGTTATGGTGAATTGCGACCTCTCTTATATACAATAAGTGGTGGATTCTTAAATTCAGCTGGCAAAACTGGGTCCGATTATAAAATATGCCAGTGTTTCTTGATAGCATCTCCATATTTGTAAGCGCTTAAGTCACCTGACTTTTGGCAGGGATTTGACGACAATAAAAATACAAAAAGTTATCACGCATAGAAAGCGATTTGTAGTCTTTCTACGCCTGAGAACTTTCTACTCGTGAGAACTTTTTGTATTTTTCTTGTCGTCAAATCCCTGCCAAAAGGCAGGTCACCTAAGCGCTTCCAAATATGGAGATACTGTCAAGAAACACTGGCATGTTTTATCATCGGACCCAGCTTTGCCAGCTGAATTTAAGAATCCACCACTTATTGTATATAAGAGAGGTCGAAATTTACGCGATAAAGTGGTCCATGCCAACTGCCAGCAACGAAAGAAAATCAGCCAGGCACTTTTACGCCCTCTTTCGAATGGTAGCTATAAATGCAGAGGTTGCGCACCGTGCAATAAAATGAAGTGTGAATATTTCTGCCACCCACATACAGGTTCCAAATAAATTACATTATTTCGTGCGCCACCCACCCATGTTATCTACATGATTAAATGCCCATGTGGGCTAACCCTAACCCTCTCATTCTCACATACAGAATTAGTGAACATAAAAGTAAAATCAGGAGTAACAACAGGGATTATCCAGTCGCAGTACATTTTAATGACCAAAAACATGACATTTCTACCTTTAGATTCTGTGGCATAGAGAAAGTTAAGATATCAGACAGGGGAGGTGATATTGATAATACTCTGAGTAAAATATAACTTTTGGGATTTTCACCCTCCAGACATTTCCTAAAGGTCTTAATGATGAAATGCCTATGTATGTTATGTTGTAAATGTGAACATTAATTAATGCCCCCATTTGAAATTACTCAGAAGTTTTTCTTGCGCTGATTAATGAAAACTTGCTTGATGGGTTGATGTCCTCATTGTGGTTTTACAGATGTGTTTAATACGTTTTATGTACACACTTTATTAAATATTTATGAAATGCACATTGTTATATTTGGTAACACTTATTTTCCCTCTACTCCAACCCCATTCGATGCATGGAACGGATGTGGAGGGAGCTATGTCTACATAAGGGTGCTAATTTTAAAACAACTCACAAAATCTCTGAGGAAGGCCTTGAGACCTATACATAAAGCTTATTAAAGAGCAGTGATACTATCAAGAGCAGTGTGCAGGTTTCTTCTTTTTTTCTCATCTTATTCAACTGTTACCACGCACCTGCAACAAAGATAGCTCAGATGTGTGAATGCCTTTTGAATTAAGAATATTTAAGTCAAAAATGTAACTCGGCCACTCAGGAACATTCACTGACTTCTTGGTAAGCAACTCCAGTGTAGATTTGGCCTTGTTTTAGGTCATTGTCTTGCTGAAAGGTGAATTCATCTCCCAGTGTCTGATGGAAAGCAGACTGAACCAGATATTCCTCTAGGATTTTGCCTGTGCTTAGCTCCTTAGCTCCAATCCATTTATTTTTAGTCCTGAAAAACTCCCAAGTCCATAACGATTACAAGCATACCCATAACATGTTGCAGCCACCGCTATGCTTGAAAATATGGAGAGTGGTTGGATTTTCCCCAAACAAAACACTTTGTATTCAGGAAAAAAATGTCATGGCTTTGCCACATTTTTTGCAGTATTACTTTAGTGCCTTGTTCCAAGCAGGATGCATGTTTTGGAATATTCGTATTCTGTACAGGCTCCCTTATTTTCACTCTGTCAATTAGGTTAGTATTGTGGAGTAACTACAATGTTGTTGATCCATCCTCAGTTTTCTCCTATCACAGCCATGTAAACTGTGTAACTGTTTTAAAGTCACCATTGGCCTCGTGAATACTTTCTTAAGGCACTGTATGTTATTGATGTCGCCTTTATACTTAAAATAAATACAAGTCCTATAGGAGATTGTGTTTACCCGCCTGTTGAAGTGCCAGCAGACACCAAGGCCAAGCAGATTTTGAGGAGGATAAGCTCATTTAGAAAGAGGAATGTGCCACAGAGAAAGCCATTAAGAAATGAGAGGCAGAGAGGTCCCTGAGAGGGTTTCAGTAACGTGATGGGGACTGAACACTGCATGGCATCTGTCCAGCTTGGCTGTTTCTGCAGGGTTTGAGCAATCAGTGGCAACGTGCTCAAGACCCCCTGAAGGAGGGCTTCTAACTAGATCTGGCAAGCTCTCAGCACTGCCTAACGTTGGAGATTAGGGGTTTCCATTTATTTATTTTCTACTAAATTAATCCTAACAACATTTGTACACTGTAGTGATGTCTGATAGATGTCTCCGTAATTGATTGGTTATGCGTGTCAACGTCATAACCGGATGTGACTGACCTAGCGAACTACACTAATAGGACTAACCTAGCAGTGAGGACTAGCAGATAGTAGCTCGGTGTACTGCATGTTAATTGTCTGATTTAAGTGTTTGTAAACATAACTAAACCGGATAATTCACAGCCTGGCCTACATCATGACATGTTGTCAGAATTAAAGAACTCACACGCCGAAGATTAGTGAGGAAAATGTTGAAATTCAACCTACCAGAGCCATTTGATTTCTCACAGCCGTCGCCATCAGCATGGCCGATCTGGTGCCAACGCTTTTCCTGTTTTCGAGTAGCATCGAAACTGGATAAGGAGACCGGTGTGGTGCAGGTGAATTCACTAGTTTATGCAATGGGGAAAGATGCAGAGATGTTCTACAATGCGTTCTCCTTTGATGACTTTAATGATGAGTTCAACAATGATGTGGTGATCGAAAAACTGAATGAACATTTTGTGACACGGCGCAATGTGATTCTCGAACGAGCATGTTTCCATAAATGGATTCCCCCCCAAAAAGGGGAGAGAGACAGTGGAATCTTTCGTGAGGAATATGTATGAGCTAGCTGAACAATGCGAGTTTGGAACTACAAAGGATGAACAAATAAGGGACTGGATTGTGATTGGCATTATGGACAGGGATGTTTCACCAAACCTACAGCTGGAGCCAGACTTGACACTGGAGAAGGCGACACAAATCACATTCCAGTCAGAGCAGATAAAGCAGCACGTGGACATGCGAGCGGGAGCTGAGAACTACGTTGATGAGGTGAGAGGCAAACCACAGCATTACAACAAACATTCTAAGCAGACTGCAGGCAGCCAGAACAAACAGTTTAAGCAAAGAAACAGTCAGTCAAAACAGGGGGAATTGCTCACGTTGTAACCGCAGCCATGATTACAGTGAAAAATTGTCCAGCACTCAACAAAAGATGCAGGAAGTGTAACAAAATGGGGCATTTTGAGATGGTCAAAGAAGTTACAGCTGAGGATGTAGAGGAAATGCAAGGGGCGTTCTTTTTAGGATCAGTTCCTAAGTAGTCTGAAGATCAGTGGCATGTGGAGCTCCCAGTAAATGGCACACCAGTAAAGTTCAAGATTAACACTGGTGCTGATATTAGAGCGATGTCTAAGAGCACTTACCAGAGAATGCCACAGTGCCCCTGGCTGGTTAACATTGAAACTGCTGTTTGCAGCCCAGGTGGCAGGATTGACTGTATGGGAAAATTCCTAGCCATGAGTGAAAGAAAAGGAGAAAGTACAAATTCTGGATCTTTGATTCAAGGACCAAATGCTTATAACCTCATTAGCAGAACCGTTGCATGCAAGATGAGTTTGGTCCTCAGAGCAGATGAGATCAGCACAGATGTGTTTGGAGAGATAGGGCTACTGAACTGTGAACCGGTCAAGATTGAACTTAGGCCTGATGCAGTCCCCTATTCGCCACGTGGAATTCCTTTTCCACTCCTTCCAAAAGTGGAGGAAGAACTAGACAGAATGGAAAGAAATGGCATCAGAAGTGGTAACCGAGTCTACAGACTGGTGCGTTCCCATGGTGCTGGTGATGAAGAAAAATGGCAAAATGAGAACATACGTAGACTTAAAACGACTCAACCAAGCAGTGAAACAGGAGAGGTTCATCTTACCCACCTTGGAGGATATAGTACCCAAGCTATCCAGGGCAAGAGTCTTCTCCAAAGTCACCATTATTAGTCAGTTGTACAACCAAATGCCTTCAACCGAAATGTGTCTTCCACATTTAACCCAACCCCTCTGAATCAGAGAGGTGCGGGGGGCTGCCTTAATCGACATCCACATCTTCGGCGCCCGGGGAACAGTGGGTTAACTGCCTTGTTCAGGAGCAGAACGACAGATTTTTTTCCTTGTCAGCTTGGGGATTCAAACTTGCAACCCTCCGGTTACAAATCCAACGCTCTAACCACTAGGCTACCTGTCGCCCCTATAACACACTCGATGCGTCTAGCGTTTTTTGTCAGATACCGTTTGAACCCAGCTGCAACCCATCAAAGAGTCAGGACTAAAGCTGAACAAAAACAAGTGCCAGGTATTGGCATACTACAATGCAAGGAACAGGTATTGGCATACTACAATGCTGGCAAACCAACTGTGGTCAGTGCAGACGCAAGTAGCTATGGCCTCGGAGCTACACTCCTATAGGAACAAGAGGGAGGCGAGCTCTGTCTTGTTGCGTTTTTTGTTCACGCACAGAGACTGAGAGAAGGTACGCGCAAATTGAAAAAGAGTGCCTGACAGGTGTATGTGCATGTGAACGATTTGCCCACTACCTGCAGGGCATGGACAGCTTTGTTTTACATACAGACCATAAGCCACTCGTTCCATTGATCAACACGTACGACCTGGACAAAGCACCACTCAGGTGTCAGCAACTGCTCATGCGCTTCATGCTTGTCAATGGGAAAGCAGTGTTCCCTGGGAAGCAGTTAGTGGTGGCTGACACACTGTCAAGAAACCCACTGAAAGAAAACACGTCAGACACAGAAGAAGAAGTCAAAGCATATGTGGAGGCTGTGGGGGAGAGCAGACCAGTGTCTGCACACAGGTTGGATGACGTCAGAGAGGCGACACGCAACGATGCACACCTCCAAATGGTCATGGGCTACATCCGAAAAGGCTGGCCTCAGAGAATGGTGCAGCTACCCTATTCGCTACAGGGATACCACACAGCGAGAGCGCATCTATCAGAGTGGGATGGACTTGTGCTATATCAAGACAGGATTGTCATCCCAGCTTCACAGAGAGAAAATGTTCTACAACAGATACACGAAGGTCACATGGGGCTGACAAAGTGCAGAGAAAGAGCCAAGATGTCGGTGTGGTGGCCGGGCATCAGCGCCCACATTGCGAGAAAAGTGATGTCATGCAGGTTCTGTACAGAGAACAAACCAACTCAAAAGAGAGAACCACTTGTCATCACACCTTTACCTAAGGGTCCGTGGCAGAAGATCGTAGCCAACCTGTGTGAGCTAGAGGGCAAGAAATACCTCATGGTGGTGGACGACTATTCTAGGGACATAGAAAGATCTCACATGCCCACTACCACTAGCCAGCAGGTCATCACCCACCTCAATGGTATGTTTGTAAGATGGGGGATACCTACCGAGCTCGTTAGTGACAACGCTACTCAGTTGGTCTGCATTCAGTGCGCCCCCTACCGGAATTACACCTTTTCCAGAGTCACCTACTCCAGAGAGACAGCAGCAGAACAACCAAAGAGTCACCCAGTCTACCAGTGAGGGCACACAGGCCCCGCCTGTGAGCCAGCCAACTCCCTCACTCAGTCCACCACCTCAGCCAGCCTCATCACAACTGGTGAGAATGACCTCCAGAGGTCGAGAGGTAAAACTACCACAAGGTTCATAGACACTTAAGAAAGAAAGAGGTATAGGAACAGCAACTGTTTCGGGGCAGAAAATTCCTCATGTTGCTGTGGACAAAGGGCTGTCTACCCCTATGTCCCAGTTGACACAGTTATGTGTATTGTCAATGTTAAAGAAAAACAAAAAGTATGTTAACATGTTACAAAAAAATATATACTGTATGTTATTGAAATACAAATAGTGTGTATTGAAACGGTCCACAGGGTGAATATTTGTATTAGGTAGAGAGGATGTTATAGTTTTGATTTCTCTCAGAAAAGCCGATATGTAGTGATGTCTGATAGATATTAGCTGTTTAGCTGTTGCTGTTGCAAAAGCAGCAGCTATTATTCCTGGGGTCCACACAAAACATGAAACATGACATAATACAGAACATTAATAGACAAGAACAGCACTACATCAATTAAAACAATTACAAAAGGCACATACAGTGCATTTGGAAAGTATTCAGACCCCTTGACTTTTTCCACATTTTGTTACGTTACAGCCTTATTCTAAAATTGATTAAATTGTTCTCACAATACCCCATAATGACAAAGCAAAAACAGGTTTTTAGAAATGTTGGTACATTTATTAAAAAATAAAAATATAACATTTACCACCAGCTGTCAGAGCGGCTCACAGATCACTGCACCTGTACATAGCCCATCTGTAAATAGCCCAACCAACTACCTCATCCCCTACTGTATTTATTTATTTATCTTGCTCCTTTGCACCCCAGTATTTCTACTTTGCACATTCATCTACTGCACAACTACCATTCCAGTGTTTAATTGCTATATTGTAATTACTTCGCCACCATGGCCTATTTATTGCCTTACGTTCCTTATCTTACCTCATTTGCACACATTGTATATAGATTTGTTTTCTACTGTATTATTGACTGTATGTTTGTTTACTCCATGTGTAACTCTGTGTTGTTGTATGTGTCGAACTGCTTTGCTTTATCTTGGCCAGGTCGCAGTTGTAAATGAGAACTTGTTCTCAACCTACCTACCTGGTTAAATAAAAGTGAAAAAAAAAGAATTGGTGGAGTGCTGCAGAGATGGTTGTCCATCTGGAAGGTTCTCCCCATCTCCACAAAGGAAATCTAGAGCTCTGTCAGAGTGACCATCGGGTTCTTGGTCATCTCCTTGACCAAGGCCCTTCTACCCCGTTTGCTCAGTTTTGCCAGGCGGCCAGCTCTAGGATGCGTCTTGGTGATTCCAAACTTCTTCCATTTAAGAATGATGGAAGCCACTGTGTTCTTATGGACCTTCAATGCTGCAGAATTATTTTGGTACCCTTTCCCAGATCTGTGGCTCTACACAATCCTGTCTCTGAGCTCTACGGACAATTCCTTTGACCTCATGGCTTTGTTTTTGCTCTGACATGCACTGTCAACTGTGGGACCTTATATAGACAGGTATGTGCCTTTCCAAATCATGTCCAATCAATTGAATTTACCACAGGTGGACTCCAATCAGATTGTAGAAACATCTCAAGGATGATCAATGGAAACAGGATGGCCCTGAGCTCATAGTATAGGGTCTGAATACTTATGTAAATAAGTATTTATTTATTAGCAAACATTTCTAAAAGCCTGTTTTCGCTTTGTCGTTATGGGTTATTGTCTAGATTGCTGAGGATTTTTTTAAATAAATTTTAGAATAAGGCTGTAATATAACAAAATGTGGAAAAAGTCAAGGGGTCTGAATATTTTCCGAAAGCACTGAATGTTGGATTCACGTCTCCATCTCAACCAAATATCAAAGTTAAAGAATAGGACTAAATCAAATCAAACATTAAATGGATGCAGTCTATCACAGTGCCATCCTCTTTGTCACCAAAGCCCCATATACTACCCACCAATGCGTCTTGTATTCTCTCGTTGGCTGGTCTTTGCTTCATATTCGTTGCCAAACCCACTGGCTCCAGGTCATCTATAAGTCTTTGCTAGGTAAAGCTCCGCCTTATCTCAGCTAACTGGTCACCATAGCAACACCCACCCATAGCACGCGCTCCAGCAGGTATATTTCACTGGTCATCCCCAAAGCCAGCACCTGCTTTGGCTGCCTTTCCTTCCAATTCTCTGCTGCCAATGACTGGAACGAATTGCAAAAATCACTGAAGTTGGAGACATATACATTGAGGGAAAAAAATATTTGATCCCCTGCTGATTTTGTACGTTTCCCCACTGACAAAGAAAGGATCAGTCTATAATTTTAATGGTAGGTTTATTTGAGCAGTGAGAGACAGAATAACAACAAAAAAATCCAGAAAAACGCATGTGAAATGTTATAAATGGAATTGCATTTTAATGAGGGAAATAAGTATTTGACCCCCTCTCAATCAGAAAGATTTTTGGCTCCCAGGTGTCTTTTATACAGGTAACGAGCTGAGATTAGGAGCACACTCTTAAAGGGAGTGCTCCTAATCTGTTTGTTACCTGAATAAAAGACACCTGTCCACAGAAGCAAGCAATCAATCAATCAGATTCCAAACTCTCCACCATGGCCAAGACCAAAGAGCTCTCCAAGGATGTCAGGGACAAGATTGTAGACCTACACAAGGCTGGAATGGGCTACAAGACCATTGCCAAGCAGCTTGGTGAGAAGGTGACAACAGTTGGTGCGATTATTCGCAAATGGAAGAAACACAAAAGAACTGTCAATCTCCCTCGGCCTGGGGCTCCATGCAAGATCTCACCTCGTGGAGTTGCAATGATCATGAGAACGGTGAGGAATCAGCCCAGAACTACACGGGTCAATGATCTTGTCAATGATCTCAAGGCAGCTGGGACCATAGTTACCAAGAAAACAATTGGTAACACTACACCGTGAAGGACTGAAATCCTGAAGCGCCCGCAAGGTCCCCCTGCTCAAGAAAGGACATATACATGCCCGTCTGAAGTTTGCCAATGAACATCTGAATGATTCAGAGGACAACTGGGTGAAAGGGTTGTGGTCAGATGAGACCAAAATGGAGCTCTTTGGCATCAACTCAACTCGCCGTGTTTGGAGGAGGAGGAATGCTGTCTATGACCCCAAGAACACCATCCCCACCGTCAAACATGGAGGTGGAAACATTATGCTTTGGGGGTGTTTTTCTGCTAAGGGGACAGGACAACTTCACCGCATCAAAGGGACGATGGACGGGGCCATGTACCGTCAAATCTTGGGTGAAATCCTCCTTCCCTCAGCCAGGGCATTGAAAATGGGTCGTGGATGGGTATTCCAGCATGACAAGGACCCAAAACACACGGCCAAGGCAACAAAGGAGTGGCTCAAGAAGAAGCACATTAAGGTCCTGGAGTGGCCTAGCCAGTCTCCAGACCTAATCCCATAGAAAATCTGTGGAGGGAGCTGAAGGTTCGAGTTGCCAAACGTCAGCCTCGAAACCTTAATGACTTGGAGAAGATCTGCAAAGAGGAGTGGGACAAAGTCCCTCCTGAGATGTGTGCAAACCTGGTGGCCAACTACAAGAAACATCTGACCTCTGTGATTGCCAACAAGGGTTTTGCCACCAAGTACTAAGTGATGTTTTGCAGAGGGGTCAAATACTTATTTCCCTCATTAAAATGCAAATCAATTTATAAAATTTTTCACATGCGTTTTTCTGGATTTTTTTGTTGTTATTCTCTCTCACTGTTAAAATAAACCTACCATTAAAATTATAGACTGATCACTGCTTTGCTTTATCTTGGCCAGGTTGCAGTTGTAAATGAGAACTTGTTCTCAACTGGCCTACCCGGTTAAATAAAAAAAAAAAAAACTGGAATTTGTTGACATCCAAACACATTTCAGTACCACGTTTGCAATAGTATAAATAGCCCATCAACTTGTCGACAAGTTAACAAATTAAATGTTGGATTCACGTCTCCAACTAAACCAAAAATAAAAGTTATAGAATAGGATTAAGCCAGTGACTCAGATGAAACTATCTATGCATTAGATATCATTTAAATGGTGATAGCCTCTGTGGAGATCACAATTGCTGTAATAATCAGCATTGATCACTTGTACCATGTCATTTTAATGTAATCTCAACTGCAATCCAAGTCATTTGGTTGTGCTATTAGATGAAGCACAGTGATAACACATTAAGTTCTGTAGAGACTGATATACCATGGTGGCTTGTGCTCTCACTTAGCTGAGTGTGAATGTACCTCGTCTTAGCACTGGGAGCAGGGAGAGACAGGTTTGATCATGAAAACTGGGTGTATAAACAGGTCACTAACTGGCTCTCTGTGAAAAAGTCTGTCTCTAGCTGACTTCTGTGGTGAAGTCACTGTCTCAGTGCTGCTCACGCTTCATCATTGTCGCTCAGCAGCTTCACTTCTGCTCATGGATGCAGTTCAGTCTGTGTCATACTCTCACTACACTAACTGTCTCACTATCTCACAACACAGGAAGTTTCTAGGCTTCTATGCTGGTCAAAGTTCTCTCATCTTTAGATTTAGCAGAGTAATGTAAAATCTAGAGGAATGATCTGCACATATCATCTCACTCATTGAATCATTCCAGCACCATGTATAGGGACAGGTAAAAGGGGCAGGGGGGTTGCTCATACATTAATGTGTTTCTGTTCGTTGACCTCTTAGAGACCTGGCGCCAAGAGACATCTCAGGAACCTCTGACCCCTTTGCCAGAATCCTCTTCAATAACCACAGTGCAGAAACTTCGGTGAGGAGGAAGATGGGCCAGATAACATGTACATGTCTGAATTATCACCAACTTAGAAACAAAGACTGATTTGAGTATGTGAAATAGTAAATTAAGGGGTTTTCTGGTGTGTGTGTGTGTGTGTGTCAGATCATTAAGAAGACTCGTTATCCACACTGGAGTGAGACCCTGGAGCTGGAGCTGGAAACCTGGGAGCTGACTGAGGGAGGCAGTGTCACAGTGGAAGTCTGGGACTGGGACATGGTGGGCAAGAATGACTTCCTGGGAAAGGTGAAGAGGTTATGTTCCTAATGTCTATGGGTTACTTATGTTATTCTGTGAGGACACATTATACTTATTTCTACTATGTGGAATCATTCATATTTTTACAAATGCCAATATGTATTGTTGGTGCTACAGGTCCGTTTCAGTTTAGTGTATGGTATGATGTTGTTTCAGTTATTTGTTTTCCTGTTCAGGTGGAAATCCCTTTTGCTTGCCTGCACAAGACACCTCTGTTGCAGGGTTGGTTTCGTCTGCTGCCCCTGGGAAACCATGAGGATGATGCTGGGTAAGGGGTGTGTGTGTGTGTATGTGTATGTGTGTTTTCTTTGTTTTTGTTTTGCTATCCTTGTGCGGACCAGAAGTCCTCACAAGGAAATGAAGGCTTTCGAAACATATGGCCCTTATCTTTCATCAGCGAGAAAGAAATCCTTCTAATAAAAAGATACACTTACTGTAGCAGTTTTGCACAGATCCAAACAGCTATGGGCGCCACCATCCGACAAAACAGCAAGATGGCACTGACAGACATGGCAGCTCTGCTTCTAGCTCCTAAGCAACTTTGCAGTATTTTGTTTTTTTTGTGTGTTATTTCTTACACAATTAGCCCAGACATTTTTTTGTGTTATTACATACAGCCGGAAATAACTTTTGGATATTAGAGCAGCAGTAACTCACCAGCACTACTACCAGGAATGCGACTTTCCCAAATTGGATCCTTTGTTCGCACCCCTCAGGGCAATTTAACTTATCCCAGAGGCAGCTCCAAGACGCCGCCGGCGGAGAAGAGGTATTCGGAGTGGACTTCTAGTCCTACTCAGGAGGCGGGCACACCATCCATAGCTTCCAAGTATATTACTCGCTAATGTTCCGTCTCTGGACAATAAAGTAGACGAGCTCAGGGCGAGGATCTCCTTCCAGAGAGACATCAGAGACTGTAACATACTCTGTTTCACCAAATCATGGCTCTCTCCGGATGTATTGTCCCCGTCCATACAGCCAGCTGGGTTCTCAGTACATCGCGCAAACAGGAATAAAGAACTCTCTGGGAAGAAGAAGGGTGGTGGTGTATGTTTCATGATTAACTACTCATGGTGTGATTGTGATAACGTACAGGAACTCAAGTCCTTTTGTTCACTCGACCTAGAATACCTCACAATCAAATGCCGACCGTATTACCTCCCAAGAGAATTCTCTTCGGTTATAGTCATAGCCGTGTATATTCCCCCTCAAGCCGATATCATGACGACCCTCAAGGAACTACACTGGACTTAATGCAAATGAGAAACCACATATCCTGAGGCCACATTCATTGTAGCTGGGGATTTTAGCAAAGCAAATTTGAGGAAAAAGCTACAGAATTTCTATCAACACATTGACTGTAGTATTCGCGCTGGGAAAACACTCGACCACTACTATTCTCTCTTCCAGGTTGCCTACTGTACAAGGCCCTCCCCCGTCCTCTCTTTGGCAAATCAGATCATGACTCCATTTTGCTCCATTTTGCTCCCATAGGCAGAAACTGAAACAGGAAGTACCCGTGCTAAGGTCTATTCAGTTCCGGTCTGACGAATCAGAATCCATGCTTCAAGATTGTTTTGATCACACGGACTGGGATATGTTCCGGGGTAGCTTCGGATAATAACATTGATGTATACACGGACACGGTGACTGAGTTCACCAAAAAGTGTATAGGGGATGTTCCCACTGTGACTATTAAAACCTACCCAAACCATAAACCGTGGATAGATGAGAATATGGTTGAATACGAACAGTGTAGTTATTCCCTCAATAAGGCAATCAAACAGGCAAAACACCAGTACAGAAACAAAGTGGAGTCGCAATTCAACAGCTCAGACACGAGACGTATGTGGCAGGGTCTTCTGATAATCACGGATTTAAAAGGGAAAACTAGCCACGACACCAACTTCTTGTTCCCAGACAAGCAAAACACCTTCTTCGCCCATTTTGAGGATAACACAGTGCCATCAACAAGGCCCGCTCCCAAGGACTGTGGGCTCTCCTTCTCCATGGCCGACGTGAGTAAGACATTTTAGAGCGTTAACCCTTGCAAGGCTGCTGGGCCAGACGGCACACCTAGCCGCGTCCTCAGAGCATGCGCAGACCAGCTGGCTGGAGTGTTTATGGACATATTAAATCTCTCCATATCCCAGTCCGCTGTCCCCACTTGCTTCAAGATGTCCACCATTGTTCCTGGACCCAAGAAAGCAATAGGTAACTGAACTAAATGACTATCGCCCGTGGCACTCACTTCTGCCATCATGAAGGGCTTTGATAGGCTAGTTATCACCGCTACCTTACCTGTCACCCTAGATCCATTTCAATTTGCTTACCGCCTCAATAGATCCACAGACGATGCAATCGCCATTGCACCTCACACTGCCCTATCCCACCTGGACAAGAGGAATACCTATGTAAGAATGCTGTTCAGTGACTATAGCTCAGCCTTATTAAAACACCCTGTGCAACTGGGTCCTGGACTTCCTGACGGGCCGCCCCCAGGTGGTGAAGGTAGGAAACAACACCTACACTTCACTGATCCTCAACACAGGGGCCCCACAAAGGTGCGTACTCAGCCCCCTCCTGTACTCCCTGTTCACCCATGACTGCCTGGCCACACACACCTCCAACTCACTCATCAAGTTTGCAACCATAGTAGCCCTGATTACCAACAATGACGAGACAGGGAGGAGCCGAGGGCCCTGTCGGAGTGGTGTCCGGAAAATAACCTCTTCCTTAACATCAACAAAATGAAGGAGCTGATCGTGGACTTCAGGAAAAAAGCAGATGGAGCATGCCCCTATCCACATTGACAGGACCTCAGTGGAGAAGGTCTTCTCATCTTCCGTCTGTTTTCCATAAACAAGCACTGTAACATGGTGATATAGCCGTGTGTGAACACTAACCCTTATCAATTTAACCTTTGTTTTTTTTAAATGGTTTCTTGCTGATTTGAAAGATAAGGTCCTTATGCTTCCAATACCGTACCGCAGCTACGCGTGTGTCACGTCCTGGCCATAGATAGCCTCTGGGCTCTCTATGGAGGTTTTGGTCAGGACGTGACTAGGGGGAATATTGGTTCTATTATTTGTATTTCTATGTTTTGGTATTTAATGGTTCCCAATTAGAGGCAGCTGATTGTCGTTACCTCTAATTGGGGATCATACTTAACTTCTTAGGGGAGCGGCTGCATAGGTGACGGTTTTGGAGAGTCTGGCGTGCCCAAAGTAAAATGTCTGCCACTCAGGCCCAGAAAATAGGATATGCACATAATAGTACTAGTACTATTGGATAGGAAACACTCTGTTTCTAAGTGTTAAAATAATGTATGTGAGTATAACAGAACTGATATAGCAGGCAAAAACCAGAGGAAAATCCATTGCAGTTTTTTTTTGTAGATGACCTTCTTCTCCAAGTTGCCTATTGCATACAGTGTTATGTAGGACTGAGACTGCAGTACCTATGGCTTCCACTAGATGTCAACAGTCTGTATACAAAGTCTGTAAGTTCTAGGCGTAAGCAGAACGGATAGGAAGAGGAAATAGTCAGGGGACCACTTTTGTAAACAAGGTTTGACGCGCGCGAGATTGTGAGCGCGCGCCCCACTTTATTTTTCTTTCCCTATTGTTCAAGTTATCGTCCGGTTGAAATATTACATTAAATATACACAAAAGGATACCTAAGGATACATTAAAAATGATGTTTGATTTGTTTGTAGAAAATGTATAGGTATAATTTGAACGTGTTCTCTTCACGGTTCAATGGGCGACTCAACGGTGGATTTTATGATCATAACGCGCCAACCAAACGGATATTTATGGATATAATAAATGACTTTTTCTAACAAAAGAACCATTGGATGTCTTTGTTGGACACTTGGGAAGCCCTCAGCAGAAGTTCTTCGAAAGGTAAGTGATTTGTTTTAGCTGTGATTTGTGTTTTGTGTGACCCGCACTGGTTTATGAATTTATGCTAATGCATAAATATTAGAGGTGCTATCCTCAAACAATCAAATGTTGTGCTTTCGCCGTAAAGCCTTTTTGAAATCTGACAACGCTGTGATATTGCCAAGAAGCAGAGCTTTTGATGGCTATGCAACACTTGTATATTGATGAATGTTTAATAATGAAACTTTTGGATTTTGAATTTGGCGCCTTACATTTTACCGGGTAGTGTCGGGAGTGGCCCGCTAGCGTGTCGGTGCTCCCTAAGTAGTTTTAAGTTGTTCCTTTTCCCACCTGCTTTGTGGGATATTGTTTTCGTTTGTGTCATCTTTTGCACTACGTATTGTTACGGTCTGTTCCCAGCCAGGTACGTCCTGTGCCGGCTCCCCTCACTCGCCATGAAAAGCGTGTCACCAGTCTGGTGCAACCTGTGCCGGCTCCACACACCAGGCTTCCAGTGCGCCTTCCCAGCCAGGTACGTCCTGTGCCAGCTCCCCACACTCGCCCTGAAGAGCGTGTCATCAGTCCGGTGAAACCTGTGCCGGCTCCACGCACCAGGCTTCCAGTGCGCCTTCCCAGCCCGGTACGTCCTGTGCCAGCTCCCCGCACTCGCCCTGAAGTGCGTGTCACCAGTCCGGCGCAACCTGTGCCGGCTCCACACAACAGGCTTCCAGTGCGCCTTCACAGCCCGGTACGTCCTGCGCCAGCTCTCCGCACTCGCCCTGAAGTGCGTGTCATCAGTCCGGTGAAACATGAGCCGGCTCCACGCACCAGGCTTCCAGTGTGCCCGGTGCCAGGGCCGATGCTTTCCTCTGCGCCGGGGACCAATCCAGGCAAGGCGTTCAGCCCGGCTCCGTGGTCTGAGTGGGTGCTATGTCCCGCACCGGAACCGCCACCGACGCCTAGTGCCCACCCGAACCCTCCCCGTCTAGTTCTGGTTTTGCGGCCAGAGTCCGCACCTTTGTGGGGGGGGGGAGGGGTACTGTCACGTCCTGGCTATAGATAGCCTCTGTGCTCTCTATGGAGGTTTTGGTCAAGACGTGACTAGGGGGAATATTGGTTCTATTATTTGTATTTCTTTGTTTTGGTTTTGTATGGTTCCCAATTAGAGGCAGCTGATTGTCTTTACCTCTAATTGGGGATCATACTTAAGTTGTTCCTTTTCCCACCTGCTTTGTGGGATATTGCTGTCGTTTGAGGCATCTTTAGCACTATGTATTGTGATGGTCTGTTCATTCTTTGTAGTTTTTGTATTGTTCCATTTTAGAATTAAAATATGTGGAACTCAACGGTCAATGGTCCCTTCATTAGAAGATCATGACAGCGTGTTAATGTACAGTCTGAGTGTTGGGGATTTTAAAACACCCCCCTACAGAAGATGCCAGCGTCAAATGACTGTTAAGTTTAATGTAATGGACCTGAGAGTCATAATCAAGGGCTAACTCCCATTATAAAAACGGTTTAGAATTAGGGTTAGGGAAAATAGGATTTTGGTCCCCAAAAGGATAGTAAAACAAATGTGTGTGTGTGTATGTCCCTCTCTTTAATGCCAGAGGTCACAATTGACGTCAGAGTTGCTTGTCTGGTGTCTTGTCTGAGATGGGTTTTTATTTCTATATTGATATTTTTCTTTCCAAAACACAGAGGGACAGTCATCCCTTTTTTTAGGGATTCAAATGAACTGAACAAACAGAAAAGACACAGCAAATTCAATCAACAGCATAAAATGGCATTCAAGAAGCTACAACCCATGATAAAAAAGACATTTGGATGTACAGATTGGGTCATGCCTCCAGCCTTCCCGCCTTGACAGTCACAAATACAGATTACTGCTAAATACAGTCAGCAAAAAACATAACAAGATGAACATAACAATATTCAACAACTGAGACATAAACTGAACAAGTTCCACAGACATGTGACTAACAGAAATGGAATAATGTGTCTCTGAACAAAGGGGGAGTCAAAAGTAACTGTCAATATCTGGTGTGGCCACCAGCTGCATTAAGTACTCAGTGCATCTCCTCCTCATGGACGGCACCATTTCTTGCTGTGAGATGTTACCCCACTCTTCCACCAAGGCACCTGCAAGTTCCTGGACATTTCTGGGGGGAATGGCCCTAGCCCCCACCCTCCGATCTAACAGGTCCCAGATGTGCTCAATGGGATTGAGATCCGGGCTCTTCGCTGGCCATGGCAGAACACTGACATTCCTGTCTTGCAGGAAATCACGCACAGAACAAGCAGTATGGCTCGTGGCATTGTCATGCTGGAGGGTCATGTCAGGATGGGCCTGCAGGAAGTGTACCACATGAGGGAGGAGGATGTCTTCTCTGGAATGCACAGCGTTGAGATTGCCTGCAATGACAACAAGCTCAGTCCGACAATGCTGTGACACACCGCCCCAGACCATGACGGACCCTCCACCTCCAAATCGATCCCGCTCCAGAGTACAGGCCTCGGTGTAACGCTCATTCCTTCAACGATAAACGCAATTCCGACCATCACCCCTGGTGAGACAACCCCGACTCGTCAGTCAAGAGCACTTTTTTTGCCAGTCCTGTCTGGTTCAGCGATGGTGGGTTTGTGCCTATAGGCGACGTTGTTGCCGGTATTGTCTGGTGAGGACCTACCTTACAACAGACCTACAAGCCTTCAGTCCAGCCTCTCTCAGCCTATTGCGGACAGTCTGAGCACTGATGGAGGGTTCCTGGTGTAACTTGGGCAGTTGTTGTTGCCATTCTGTACCTGTCCCGCAGGTGTGATGTTCGGATGTACCGATCCTGTGCAGGTGTTGTTACACGTGGTCTGCTACTGCCAGGACGATGAGCTGTCCGTCCTGTCTCCCTGTAGCGCTGTCTTAGGCGTCTCACAGTACGCACATTGCAATATATGGCCCTGGCCATTTCTTGCAGTCCTCATGCCTCCTTGCAGCTTGCCTAAGACACGTTCACACAGATGAGCAGGGACCCTGGGCATCTTTCTTTTGGTGTTTTTCAGAGTCAGTAGAAAGGCCTCTTTAGTGTTCTAAGTTTTCAGAACTGTGACCTTAATTGCCTATCGTCTGTAAGCTGTTAGTGTCTTAACGACCGTTCCACAGGTGCATGTTCATTGAACAGGCATGGGAAACAGTGTTTAAACCCTTTACAATGAAGATCTGTGAAGTTATTTGGATTTTTACAAATTATCTTTGAAAGACAGGGTCCTGAAAAAGGGACGTTTTTTTGTTGTTGCTGAGTTTAGTTTGTGAGCTAGGCAGGCTACTGCCTGGGAAGGTCTCCCACTCAGAAGTACGAGATGGGGAGGGGGGCGGGGGTAGGTTGACCTCAGGCCTCAACACTGGAAGCCTGAGGTAGGGGGAGCGGGGGGAATCTATCAAATAGCGCACCTCTAACTTTGTACAGTACTAATTCAATTAGTCAAATCAGTCACACTACGAAAGGCCACCAAATAAACCACAATTCAATAATAATACTGTGAATATATACAGTTGAAGTCGGAAGTTTACATACACCTTAGCCAAATGCATTTCAACTCAGTTTTTCACAATTCCTGTCATTTAATCCTAGTAAATATTCCCTGTCTTAGGTCAGTTAGGATCAGCACTTTATTTTAAGAATGTGAAATGTCAGAATAATAGTAGAGAGAATGATTTATTTCAGCTTTTATTTCTTTCATCACATTCTCAGTGGGTCAGAAGTTTACATACACTCCATTAGTATTTGGTAGCATTGCCTTTAAATTGTTTAACTTTGGTCAAATGTTCCGGGTAGCCTTCCACAAGCTTCCCACAATAAGTTGGGTGAATTTTGGCCCATTCCTCCTGACAGAGCTGGTGTAACTGAGTCAGGTTTGTAGGCCTCCTTGCTCGCACACGCTTTTTCAGTTCTGCCGACACATTTTCTATAGGATTGAGGTCAGGGCTTTGTGATGGCCACTCCAATACCTTGACTTTGTTGTCCTTAAGCCATTTTGCCACAACTTAAATGTAATAATTATTTATTTGTGTTGTGCCAAATGTCTGAATAAAAATTACAGTTAGTGCAGAATGGTCCTTTTGTTGGGGGGGCATACGAGCGAGAACCACCACTGAACATTATACAGGGGCACCTTGTGCTGGGGACAAGAAAAAGCCGCTCTAAATGTGCAGTTTTGTCACACAACACAATGCCACAGATGTCTCAGGTTTTGAGGGAGCGTGCAATTGACATGCTGACTGAAGGAATGTCCAATAGAATTTAATGTACATTTTCTCTACCATTTTAGAGAATGTTTGAGGAGGGGGCTTCTGAGGATTATTTCTGTCTATAATGAAGCTCTTTTGTTGGAAAAAACTCATTCTGATTGGCTGGGAGACTGGCTCCCCAGTTGCTGTGCCCCTGCCCAGTCATGTGAAATCCATAGATTAGGGCCTAATAAATGTATTTCAATTGACCGATTTCCTTCGATGAACTGTAAGTCAGTAAAATCTTTGATGTTGCGTTTATATTTATATATTTGTTCAGTATATTTAGCTAAAATAATAAATTACTGAAAGAAAATGGACAACTGAAAAACAGATCCCCATTTTCTCAGGTGTTTATTACCCTGTCAGGTGAATGTCAGCCTAATAAGTATAAGGCAATGGTTTGGAAGACAGCCGACGGATCACTGCTTAAATATCTTATTACCTCACAGAGTTTCATCAAGGGACAAGGGTATACAGCTAGGGCTCTGCAGGCATCTGTTCTCTGTGATAACAGTAGAACAAGGGTAACTGTGATAGCAAGGCACACACACACACACACAGAGAGAGAGAGTCATTGCGGAATGAGTCACAGATTTAGGGGGGTGTTTGTTCCGGAAGGAATGACAAGGTACTATCAGAAGGGAGGTCTGTCACTCCCAAGATGGCAGGGTAGAGGAAACTGGAAAGGCCATTACAGGGTGGTTGTCACACATCATACCCCGCATGGCAATCCACCAAACCTATCCCCGGTGTGGGCACATTCCCTTTTTAATACTCAGCACTGCTTGTGCTATAACATGCTTGTGCTAAGCAAACTTCCTGTGAGTATTGTTTGAGTGTCGTGACTGTAGTGTCTCTGAGGCCTCCCTCTCTCTCTCTCTGTCCACAGAGGCAAGCTGGGTGCGCTGCGTCTAAAGGTGCGTCTGGTGGAGGACCGTATCCTGCCCTCCATGTACTACCAGCCTCTCATTGACCTGCTGGTAGAGTCTGTCATCTCTCCTGCTGAGGTCAGCATCACACTGCTGTCACAAATACGACACATTGTTATTTAAAAATATATATATATATTTCACCTTTAATTAACCAGGTAGGCCAATTGAGAACAAGTTCTCATTTACAACTACGACCTGGCCATTATAAAGCAAAGCAGTGCGACACAAACAACAACACAGAGTTACACATGGAATAAACAAACGTACAGTCAATAACACAATAGAAAAACAAATCTATATACAGTGTGTGCAAATGAGGTAAGATTAGGGAGGTAAGGCAATAAATAGGCCGTAGTGGCGAAGTAATTACAATTGAGCAATTAAACACTGGAGTGATAGATGTGCAGAAGATGAATGTGCAAGTAGAGATACTGGGGTGCAAAGGAGCATAACAAATAAATAAATAACAATATGGGGATGAGGTAGTTGGATGGGCTATTTACAGATGGGCATCAACTGCTCTGACAGCTGATGCTTAAAGTTAGTGAGGGAGATATGAGTCTCCAGCTTCAGTGATTTTTGTGATTTGTTCCAGTCATTGGCAGCAGAGAACTGGAAGGAAAGGCAGCCAAAGGAGGAATAGGCTTTAGGGGTAACCAGTGAAGTATACCTGCTGGAACGCGTGCTACGGGTGGGTGCTGCTATGGAGACCAGTGAGTTGAGATAAGGTGGTGCTTTACCTAGCAAAGACTTATAGATGACCTGGAGCCAGTGGGTTGGGCGACGAATATGAAGCGAGGGCCAGCCAACGAGAGCATACAGGTCGCAGTGGTGGGTAGTATATGGAGCTTTGGTGACAAAACGGGTGGCACTGTGATAGACTGCAGTGAGTGTTGGAGGCTATTTTATAAATGACATCGCCGAAGTCAAGGATCGGTAGGATAGTCAGTTTTACAAGGGTATGTTTGGCAGCATGAGTGAAGGATGCTTTGTTGCGAAATAGGAAGCTGATTCTAGATTTAGTTTTGGATTGGAGATACTTAATGTGAGTCTGGAAGGAGAGTTTACAGTCTAACCAGACACCTAGGTATTTGTAATTGTCCACATATTCTAAGTCAGAACCGTCCAGAGTAGTGATGCTGGACGGGCGGGCAGGTGCGGGCAGCGATCGGTTGAAGAGCATGCATTTAGTTTAACTTGCATTTAAGAGCAGTTGGAGGCCACGGAAGGAGAGTTGTATGGCATTGAAGCTCGTCTGGAGGGTAGTTAACACAGTGTCCAAAGAAGGGCCAGAAGTATACAGAATGGTGTCGTCTGCGTAGAGGTGGATCAGGAAATCACCAGCAGCAAGAGCGACATCATTGATGTATACAGAGAAAATAGTCGACCCGAGAATTAAACCCTGTGGCACCCCCATAGAGACTGCCAGAGGTCTGGACAACAGGCCCTCCGATTTGACACACTGAACTCTGTCTGAGAAGTACTTGGTGAACCAGGCGAGGCAGTCATTTGAGAAACCAAGGCTGTTGAGTCTGCCGATAAGAGTTATTAACTCATTCTACAATATATTTTTCAGTGGAGGCTCTTCAGAGGAGGAAGGGGAGTACCATCCACCTCAGTGAATTTCATACAAATAAAATTGTTAAAACATTTAAAAACTATACTAAATATATTCACATCACCAAATAATGTATTAAAACACACTGTTTTGCAATGAAGGTCTACAGTAGCCTCAACAGCCATCTGTAGGGTAGAACCATGGTGGAGCTGGAAAACTGCTAGCTTTCGTCCTCCTCTGTATACATTGACTTCAACACAAATCCTCGGAGGCTTATGGTTCTCACCCCCGTCCATAGGCTTACACAGTACAGTGAGGGAAAAAAGTATTTGATCCCCTGCTGATTTTGTACGTTTGCCCACTGACAAAGAAATGATCAGTCTATAATTTTAATGGTAGGTTTATTTGAACAGTGAGAGACAGAATAACAACAAAACAATCCAGAAAAACGCATGTGAAAAATTTTATAAATTGATTTGCATTTTAATGAGGGAAATAAGTATTTGACCCCTCTGCAAAACATCACTTAGTACTTGGTGGCAAAACCCTTGTTGGCAATCACAGAGGTCAGACGTTTCTTGTAGTTGGCCACCAGGTTTGCACACATCTCAGGAGGGACTTTGTCCTACTCCTCTTTGCAGATCTTCTCCAAGTCATTAAGGTTTCGAGGCTGACGTTTGGCAACTCGAACTTTCAGCTCCCTCCACAGATTTGCTATGGGATTAGGTCTGGAGACTGGCTAGGCCACTCCAGGACCTTAATGCGCTTCTTCTTGAGCCACTCCTTTGTTGCCTTGGCCGTGTGTTTTGGGTCATTGTCATGCTGGAATACCCATCCATGACCCATTTTCAATGCCCTGGCTGAGGGAAGGAGGTTCTCACCCAAGATTTGACGGTACATGGCCCCGTCCATCGTCCCTTTGATGCGGTGAAGTTGTCCTGTCCCTTTAGCAGAAAAACACCCCCAAAGCATAATGTTTCCACCTCCATGTTTGACGGTGGGGATGGTGTTCTTGGGGTCATAGACAGCATTCCTCCTCCTCCAAACACGGCGAGTTGAGTTGATGCCAAAGAGCTCCATTTTGGTCTCATCTGACCACAACCCTTTCACCCAGTTGTCCTCTGAATCATTCAGATGTTCATTGGCAAACTTCAGACGGGCATGTATATGTGCTTTCTTGAGCAGGGGGACCTTGCGGGCGCTGCAGGATTTCAGTCCTTCACGACGTAGTGTGTTACCAATTGTTTTCTTGGTGACTATGGTCCCAGCTGCCTTGAGATCATTGACAAGATCCTCCCGTGTAGTTCTGGGCTGATTCCTCACCGTTCTCATGATCATTGCAACTCCACGAGGTGAGATCTTGCATGGAGCCCCAGACCGAGGGAGATTGACAGTTCTTTTGTGTTTCTTCCATTTGCAAATAATCGCACCAACTGTTGTCACCTTCTCACCAAGCTGCTTGGCGATGGTCTTGTAGCCAATTCCAGCCTTGTGTAGGTCTACAATCTTGTCCCTGACATCTTTGGAGAGCTCTTTGGTCTTGGCCATGGTGGAGAGTTTGGAATCTGATTGATTGATTGCTTCTGTGGACAGGTGTCTTTTATACAGGTAACAAGCTGAGATTAGGAGCACTCCCTTTAAGAGTGTGCTCCTAATCTCAGCTTGTTACCTGTATAAAAGACACCTGGGAGCCAGAAATCTTTCTGATTGAGAGGGGGTCAAATACTTATTTCCCTCATTAAAATGCAAATCAATTTCTAAAATATTTCACATGCATTTTTCAGGATTTTTGTTGTTGTTATTCTTTCTCTCACTGTTCAAATAAACCTACCATTAAAATTATAGACTGATAATTTTTTTTGTCAGTGGGCAAACGTACAAAATCAGCAGGGGGGATCAAATACTTTTTTCCCTCACTGTAATTATGACAACTTCCAGAGGACGTTCTCCAACCTATCAGAGCTCTTGCAGCATGAACTGACATGTTGTCCACCCAATTAAAGGATCAGAGAATTAATCTAGTACTGAAAGCATAAGCTACAGCCAGCTAGCACTGCAGTGAATAAAATGTGTTGAGGAGTTGACAATAGTTTTGAAAAAAATAATTTCTTCAAAAATAAAGGAGAAGCAGTTTCACTTACTTAGCTAGCAAATGCAGCTAGCTAGTTTAGCCTACTCAAACGTCCTGCTCATATAGAGGGACGTTAGCTAGCTGGCTATGGCTAACCAACACAATACTGGAACTCTTCCAAGTCAAGGTAAGCTTTTAGTTTACCTATTTAATTGCCGCCGGTGTAACTGCGAAATTTCTAACTGACTATACACTAAAGTTACTGCATGATTGTAGCAGGTTTACTAACGTCTTAGTTTTATTAGCTATGTTGACTATGACGTTACTTTAGCTAATATGGTGACAACGATGTAGGCTGTGTGTAGCAGTTATGATGTGGTTTGGCTTAGAACGTTTTTTTCGCCTGGTCACGTACAGCTGATGTGTTGGGCATTGAAGTCGACAAACGAAGGGAAAAGGTAAGAGGTAGAGAGAACATAGATGGTCGAGAGCCGTGCGTCCTCCGAACCCAGCCAAGCCGCACTGCTTCTTGACACAATGCCCGCTTAACCTGGAAGCCAGCCACACCAATGTGTCGGAGGAAACACCGTATACCTGGCGACCATGCATTGTGCCCAGCCCGCCACGGGAGACGCTAGTTCGCGACGGGACAAGAACATCCCTGCCGGCCAAACCCGGACGACGCTGCGCCAATTATGCACCGCTACATGGATCTCCCGGTCGCGGCTGGCTGCGACAGAGCCTGGACTCGAACCAGGATCTCTAGTGGCACAGCTAGCTCTGCGATGCAGTGCCTTAGATCACTGCTCCACTTGGGAGGCCTCAGAGAGCACATAGATGCGAGAAGGAATACAACGTGGCTGCTATGAATGTGACCTGTGTTTACACATGTGTCATACTGTTTGTATGTGGCTGCTATGAATGTGAACTGTGTTTACGTGTGATCAGGGGTGTATTCATTCCGCTGATTCTGTTGAAAATAAAGTTTCTTAAAACAGTGCGAAACAGGGATTAACATATCTGAATATGTCCAATAAAAACTCTCCTTTGCAATTGTTGGACTAATGATTACACCCTAGATCAGCTAGATGCAGGTAACATTTTCTCTGGACCTGTGTCACCTATGTTGTGATCTTTCATTCATAGGCTAGGTTGTAGCAGCCTTATGATGGGTATAGGGAAAATTTGAGTGTCATGTAGTAGCCTAAACCTATAGATGTTACATTGAACTGGGTGAATGGAATATGAATGACATGCTGTAATAGAAATAAGGCCATGCTCCTAAAAATATTTGTCCTCCATCTTAAACGGCACTGACCGCCACTGATATTGTTATGATTTATTCAACTACTAATGAATTCCATTTTCATGCCATATGAAGAGGCCATGATGCGTGATTCCTTTCTATGAAAATCTATTTCCTTCTTTATATTTCTTAGAGTATGCCACATCCTTCCACCACAGGGTTGTATAGAGAACATAGTGTGCTCCATGGCTGACAGACACAAAGTCAGCTTCCTCTCAATAATGAACACCTGGATAATAGACCCTGACTATCTCCACCCTATGACCCATCCCAGGTGGACAGCAGCCCTCTGACCATGCTGGAGGAGGTGACCACGGTTGAGAGCCGGCAGGACGTGGCCATGACCCTGGTCAAGATCTACCTGGGCCAGGGCCTGGTGGTTCCCTTTCTGGACTACCTCAGCACCCGTGAGGTCAACCACACCTGTAAGAGACACTGTCTGGTTTGGGAATTTAACATTGGATAGGAAAGTCATATTTGTGAGCTTTTTTTTTTTTATGCTCTTGTAAAAAACATGGTTATATGACCACTGAATCTCTTGGATGTAGGGAAACAAATCCCGGTGAAGCTGTGAACAACCACAGTGAAGACATCAAATCTATGAAATAACATATATGGAATCATGTAGTAACCCATTTTTCTTATATTTAAATTTCTTCAAAGTAGCCACAATTTGCCTTGATGACAGCTTTACACACTCTTGGCATGCTCTCAAACAGCTTCACCTGGAATGCTTTTCCAACAGTCTTGAAGGAGTTCCCACATATGCTCAGCCCTTGTTGGCTGCTTTTCCTTCACTCTGCGGTCCATCTCATCCCAAACCATCTCAATTGGGTTGAGGTCGGGTGATTGTGGAAACCAGGTCATCTGATGCAGCACTCCATCACTCTCCTTCTTGGTCAAATTGCCCTTACACAGCCTAGAGGTGTGTTGGGTCATTGTCCTGTTGAAAAAGTCCCACTAAGTGCAAACCAGATGGCATGCTGTGGTAGCCATGCTGGTTAAGTGTGCCTTTAATTCTAAATAAATCACAGACAGTGTCACCAACAAAGCATCCCCACACCATCACATCTCCCCACACATGCGGAGATCATCCGTTCACCTACTCTGCATCTTACAAAGACACTGCGGTAGGAACCAAAAATAAAACATTTGGACTCATCAACCAAAGGACAGATTTCCACCGGTCTATTGTCCATTGCTTGAGTTTCTTGGCCCAAGTAAGTCTCTTCTTCTTATTGGTGTCCTTTAGTAGTGGTTTCTTTGCAGCAATTCCACCATGAAGGCCTGATTCACGCAGTCTCCTCTGAACAGTTGATGTTGAGATGTGTCTGTAACTTGAACTCTGTGAAGCATTTATTTGGGCAGCAATCTGAGGTGCAACTTGGTCTTCCTTTCCTGTGGGTCTTCCTTTCCTGTGGCGGTCCTCATGAGATCCAGTTTCATCATAGTGCTTGATGGTTTTTGCGACTGCACTTTAATAAACTTTTTCCAGATTAATCTTAAAGTAATGATGGTCTGTCGTTTCTCTTTGCTTATTTGAACTGTTCTTGCTATAATATGGACTTGGTATTTTACCAAATAGGGCTATCTTCTGTATACCACCCCTACCTCGTCACAACACAACTGGTTTGGCTCAAACTCATTAAGAGGGAAAGAAATTCCACAAATTCACTTTTAACAAGGCACACCTGTTAATTGAAATGCATTACAGGTGACTTCCTCATGAAGCTGGTTGAGAGAATGCCAAGTGTGTGCAACGCTGTCATCAAGGCAAAGGGTGGCTACTTTGAAAAATCTCAAATATAAAATATCTTTGCTATTTAGCAAAATATTTTGATTTTAACACTTTTTTGGTTACTACATGATTCCATGTGTTATTTCATAATTTTGATGTCTTCACTATTATTCTACAATGTAGAAAATAGTAAAAAAATTATTAAACACCCTTGAATGAGTAGGTGTGTCAACTTTTGACTGGTACTGTATGTGTGCTAGGCAGATTGAATAAGAGCCCAGCTGCTCACCTGCTCTTGTTCCTGCGTATCCCACAGAGGCTCTAAGCGTTGTTGGTATTTAACTCTGATTTGACGCTCTTTCTCTAATCGTAGCAGCAGCCACGGTCGCGCTGTGTGGGCTTGCGGTGCACGCCTGCCAGCACTATATTTATCAGACCTCTGACAATTATCCACCCTTAAGTCGTTTCACAAGTTCTGCGTGTTCATTAATTATGTTTCTGTCTCCACCCGCGTCCCCAGGCTAAGTCATAAGGAGTTTTGTTGTGCTCTGCATGTTTTCTTCTCTTTCTGTGGCTTGCGATAACAAACAAAGTGCCCAAGTTTCCATAGCAACTCCACACGATCTGAAAGGGAGATCAAAATAGATGTTGGGGAGCAGCAAGACATTAAAGCAGGGCACAAGGGCAAATGAGAAAAAAACGACCTTATAAGTTGTGTTGTGGACCCAAACTTCTAAATATCCTTTATGTCATGAAAGTGCAGGCAGCTCCTCCCTATCTCCTCTCACAAATGACCTTTAGGTATACAACTAAAACACTTTGCCTGGCAACAGGTCATATCACCATGACTACATCAATGTTCCTCCCTCCAAGGATGAAGGTAACTGTGTAGCAAAGAGGGCCAATGAAAGTAATCTTTGAATACTGAAATTAGAGTAGCGCTAGTATTTGGGTGACACTAGTAGACCAAGATAAATATCTGGTTCATGACTCCTCTTAGCCCCATACACAGTGGTTTAGAAATATGATGTCCCTGAAGTGTATAGCCTGTCCCATGTTATAAAGGCATGTTACATTTTTATGATTTACATTCCTCTTCTCTTTCATGTATCCTTCTGACAGCGGATCCAAACACACTGTTCCGGTCCAACTCTCTAGCTTCTAAAGCCATGGAGCAGTTCATGAAGGTGAGTGGAACTCCAGTATATTTTTATCGTGTTGTCTACGCATGCTCAATCCAACATGTTAGCTGGATTCACTCTTGGCAGTCACACTATGCTCACACCTGTCCCTCAGTATATACATGCCAAAGACTTAAATCTAAGAACCACTATTATTCTGAATAACTGGTATTTGCCGGAGAAATATAAAATAGCATTGAATGTATGTTTTGTAAATGTGAGGTATTGTGCACTGGTAGGCTGTGGGGATGCTGTACCTTCATGAGGTCCTGAAGCCCATCATTAACCGCATCTTTGAGGAGAAGAAGTACATTGAGCTGGACCCGTGTAAAATTGACCTGAACAGAACCAGGTAAACAGGAAATACTGGTGTAGAAATACAGATGTAAAATGGTTTATAAGATGTAATAGTTTCCTGGATAACAGCACATAACATCTTCACAGTTTGACTAGAGACGACAACATCAAGATATGAAAAAGGAATGTAAAAATGGGGGAAGGTTGTTGCCTGGCAACCAGAGAGAACCCCCTAAGATAGACCCAGTCGGTATGAGATAGAACGTCGCGACTCTGCCCGCCTGTTGGGGAAAAAAACCTGTGGTTACCTAGGTTACCCCATTGGCTCACAGCAAAATCCTTGATCTTTTTCAAACGCAGTTTTCTTGTTGTCTGCTTGTTTTAGTCAATTACAAAACTACATTTAAGAAAAGTACAACATGTGTAAAGATTACTTTTCAACATTGCCTGCTCCCCTAGCGTTCTCACTACTTAGAAAAATGTAATATTGTATGGCTTCCCTCATGCCCCTTTTCATGACGATGCTAGCAGCTGCTTGAGTGAGTGAGTGCTAGCTAGCGAATGGAACATTAAGCTATCCAAGACCAACAACACAAACAAACTATACAGCTCCAAGTAGTAAGTGGAGTTACAAACGGACTGTACTAAACCAGTTACAGTGGGGCAAAAAAGTATTTAGTCAGCCACCAATTGTGCAAGTTCTCCAACTTAAAAAGATGAGAGGCCTGTAATTTTCATCATAGGTACACTTCAACTATGACAGACGAAATGAGAAAAAGAAATCCAGAAAATCACATTGTAGGATTTTTTTATTTATTTATTTGCAAATTATGGTGGAAAATAAGTATTTGGTCAATAACAAAAGTTTATCTCAATACTTTGTTATATACCCTTTGTTGGCAATGACAGAGGTCAAACGTTTTCTGTAAGTCTTCACAAGGTTTTCACACACTGTTGCTGGTATTTTGGCCCATTCCTCCATGCAGATCTCCTCTAGAGCAGTGATGTTTTGGGGCTGTCGCTGGGCAACACAGACTTTCAACTCCCTCCAAAGATTTTCTATGGGGTTGAGATCTGGAGACTGGCTAGGCCACTCCAGGACCTTGAAATGCTTCTTCTGAAGCCACTCCTTCGTTGCCAGCGGTGTGTTTGGGATCATTGTCATGCTGAAAGACCCAGCCACGTTTCATCTTCAATGCCCTTGCTGATGGAAGGAGGTTTTCACTCAAAATCTCACGATACATGGCCCCATTCATTCTTTCCTTTACACGGATCAGTCGTCCTGGTCCCTTTCCACCCCCATGCTTCACAGTAGGTATGGTGTTGTTTGGATGCAACTCAGCATTCTTTGTCCTCCAAACACGACGAGTTGAGTTTTTAACAAAAAGTTCTATTTTGGTTTCATCTGACCATATGACATTCTCCCAATTCTCATCTGGATCATCCAAATGCTCTCTAGCAAACTTCAGACTGCTGCTTACCTATTGCAGATTCAGTCTTCCCAACCTGGTGCAGGTCTACAATTTTGTTTCTGGTGTCCTTTGACAGCTCTTTGGTCTTGGCCATAGTGGAGTTTGGAGTGTGACTGTTTGAGGTTGTGGACAGGTGTCTTTTATACTGATAACAAGTTCAAACAGGTGCCATTAATACAGGTAACGAGTGGAGGACAGAGGAGCCTCTTAAAGAAGAAGTTACAGGTCTGTGAGAGCCAGAAATCTTGCTTGTTTGTATGTGACCAAATACTTATTTTCCACCATAATTCTGCAAATAAATTCATTAAAAATCCTACAATGTGATTTTCTGGATTTTTTTTCCTCATTTTGTCTGTCATAGTTGAAGTGTACCTATGATGAAAATTACAGGCCTCTCATCTTTTTAAGTGAGAGAACTTGCACAATTGGTGGCTGACTAAATACTTTTTTGCCCCACTGTAAATGTCTTACCTGTGATGAAATGTTTTACGTTTAGCCTACCCGGACACCGCATCCCCACATTTCCCACTCTCCCACACTGAACAGCCTGAAGCCAGAGGGCTCCTCTCGCAGGCTTTATTTCCCTACGTGGGAACATTACAAATTGTAGGTTAGGATTTTTGACCTGGCTGCATGTACATTGAACGACACAGCAGCTTTTCAGCATGTTTTGTTATTTCTTTATAACAGAAATTGACGACGAAGTTGCCTCTTTTACAATGGGGGTCAATAGGAAAGAATGTTGGTTTTCCCCAATTTGTGGGGAATACCCACCCATCTCCAGTATCTATCATCCCTACAGCCCAGACCAGACCTGATATTTACACAGACTGATCCTAAATATCCTCAGACTTAACCTATGTACTGTACCGCTATGCTACCTGTCCACATTTGTGCTCATGTCTCCACAGACATCACAACACTGAGGCATCTAGTGATTCATGGACTGTCTTGATGTTGTATTGATTTGCCCTGTGCACAGACTTCATAATTAGTGACAATGCTATTTGTACAAAGCAAAGATCACAGTAACGGTCCGACAAACCCTTACGTTTAAGAGCATCATTGATTTGGCAGTATATATTTCATTTCAATGTAACACTGACCCCTCTCTTTCTCTCTGGAGGCGTATCTCATTTAAAGGTGCGGCGTCTGAAGCTGAGGTGAGGGAGAGCAGTGTGGAGATGCTGCAGGGCTATCTGTCCAGCATCGTAGAGTCCATCGTTGGGTCAGTTGCCCAGTGCCCTCCCGTCATGAGGGTAGCCTTTAAACAGCTGCACAAGAGGGTGGAGGAGCAGTTCCCTGAGCCAGAGAACGAGGTCAGTCTCACCAATAGGTCAATGGTCAAATGCACCTACAAAGGTCACCTAGATGAAGGTGTGTTTTCAATGCTGGATATTAGAAAAGACACTGGGATGGTGTCATTGTTTTTCTTTATTCATATCTCTTGTACTCCTTCCCTACTCACCTTCTACCCACAGGATGTGAAGTATCTGGCCATCAGTGGATTCTTCTTTCTGCGTTTCTTTGCCCCTGCTATCCTCACACCCAAGCTATTCCACTTGAGGGACCAGCATGCAGATACACGCACCAGCAGGACACTGTTACTGCTGGCCAAGGTACTGTGCCCTTGCACGCACACACACACACAAACACACATGCATGCACACACATTCCCAAACAGTGCCACAAAGTAAAACCTACCTGATCACTAGAAATAGACTTCGATTTCTGACATCTGAAAAGGTCCAGATAACGTTGATATACACAGAAAAAGAAAAAACGATTGGTCAGCGCTGGGCGCGACGACTGCGCCACTGCAATTCACAATACTCTAGCAAGCCATGACAATGGTTGATAATACTTGATGATTACAGTGAGTCGTTTTTTAATATTTTTAATATTTTCTTTTTAAGGCTTCCCCAAACCATTCCCATAACCTTAACCACTCAGCATTAATGCCTGTCAACCATTGAGTTGATTCTGTTTTAACCCTGTAACCATGCTGAATTAACCCTGTAACCATGCAGAATTAATGTGTCAAAACAGAAGTTCATCCACAATACGTTGAATTTCGGAAGGAAAACTATGAGATCGTGTTGGTAAAACAGTTGTAGAGGATAGAGTTGCTGTCCGTGGTGCTGAAGTCCTGTTGCTATGGGTCCTCTACAGAACATTTTCTATTTTTACCTCTGTGTGCGGGCAGGCTGTGGTTCAAAGCAGAGCTTCAGAGAGGGGTGGAGAGGGGCTTCCTCTGCGCCCTAGGCCAGGTGTGTGTGTGTGTGTGTGTGTGAGAGATAATCTGTCACTTAAAGCACAAGTAACACCTGATCATACTGTGCTTTTCATTTAATACCAGAATTGATAATGATACTCCTTGTCCATTTGATTGATGGCTATGGTTACATGAGAGAAGGATGGGTGAACATGGCTGTTTCTCTGTGTGCTCCAGGCAGTGCAGAGTGTGGGGAATCTGGGCTTGCAGCTGGGCCACGGCAAGGAGCTGTGGATGGAGCCCCTGCATCCCATCATCCTTTGCAGCGTGGCCTCTGTTAAAGACTTCCTGGACAAGCTCATCGACATAGACCAAGATAGTGGTAAGAAGCACCAGCAGGACACTGTTTATTCAGTAATGCATAGGGTCAGGCATTTTTCGTTACCACATCACCTGACTAGGGGAAACTCTGGACCCTAGTAGTAATGCATCAGTAGCCTGATGAAGAGCAAGCAGGTTGCCGTAGAGATAAGGTAGAGCCACTGGATGGAAACATCAGAACTTGGCTGGGCTCCTGTCCTGGCAGGCTAACCCACCAGGTGCCGATGTGGCAAGGCCATTTATTACTGATATCAATAGTAAGAATAGTCCCACTGGTGAAATATTAATGGGCAGCTGGGAGCTGATACTGGGGTAACAAGGGAGTGGGGTGGGCTGGGCGTTGGACTGTGCAGCCCTCGCCACCCCTACACACCACACAGATTAGATAGCATGCCCCTTTTTTTCGTGGTTACGTGTCAGCGACTCTGTTGTTGTGATCCGTCTTATCCCTCTGAAATATCACGTTCCAATCTCCATGTGTCATCTCAGCCACTGGGCTCTCCCTCAAAGGCCACTTTGACATTTAATGCACACTGGACAACGGCTCATAATAATGGCCGGAACGGAGCAAATGGAATGGCATCGAATACCTGGAAACCATGTGTTTGATGTAATTGATACCATTCCGCTCCAGTCATTACCACGAGCCTGTTCTCCCCAATTAAGGTGCCACCAACCTCCTGTGGTGCTGTACTGTAATTCAACAATATGTGTAACAATACTGCTGCAGCTCCACCTTGTGTCCACATTGATAAAAGTATCATTTTTGTTTGCGTGCTCCCCCATATCACCTGTCTTATTTCTCTCTCTTCCTTTCTCCCATCCTACCTCATCCTCCTTCCACTTATTGTCACTGTTTCTCCTACTCCCTCTCTCCATCCCCCCATCCTCTCTCTCTCTGCAGTGTCTGAGGTGCCCCAGAGGGCTGTGTTCCTGCCCTCAGTGACAGTGAAGGAGGGCTATCTCCAGAAGCACAAGGCCGAGGGCCCCCAGCTCCTGTCCCGCTTTGCCTTCAAGAAGCGATACTTCTGGCTGAGCAGTGAGACCCTGTCGTACGCCAAGACTCTGGACCCCTGGCAGGTCTGATCCCAACATACACTCTGTACAGAAACCTATCCATGACCAGCTTTGATAACAGCTCTGATGGTAGTTCCTCCACTCTGTTACGTCAGAGAAAGCCGTACAAGAAAACTTTGAGGATCAAAGTCCTCTGAAAGTGACTCATTCATTATAACAAGGTAACAACGTTTCCTCTGGTGATGAATTGGCTCCTGTACCCTTCAAAGGGTGTTTGATCGTCATCCTGCCTCATAAAAAAACATTTTAATCATCCCTCTGCCTTATTTATTTGTGTTTGGCTCTGTATGAGAACATCGTTAGTGGGGAGGCTATTGTCATGTGATGCCCAGCCTTTTGATAATGAACTTCTCTCATTTGCTTAGCCAGCACAGGACAAGAGTGGGGATGAGAGAGAAAAAGAGAGAGAGAGGAGGGGGTAGGAGGAAGAAGGGGAGAAAGAGAGAGGGGGCGGGGAGAAACAGAGATAGATAGAGAGTGAGAGAGATGTGGGGAAGAGAGTCAGGCCAGCAAAAGGCTGTTCTCTTTGAGCGTGCTCCTTCCTTTGTGTGGCTCGAATAAAGGCTAGGTTAATTGAAGGCTGTGGATATTCATAACAACATTGCAAATCAGACTGTGGACAATACCCCCTCTCCCCCTCGCCCCTCCCACCGTGCTCTAGCCTGAGTGAGTGAGGCAGGCTCACCATGGAAGCGGCTGATTTACACATTAAAGCAGCCGTTCTGCTGGGTTTCTTCTGTCCTGCTCTCTCTCTTTCTCCGCTTTTTTTCTTTCTCTCCACCACTCTTCTCTTCTCAGTCCTCTTTCTTTGCTAAATGGTTGTACATCTTGAATTGCATAATAATAAAACGTAGTGGAAGGATAAAAGCGGATACATACTGTACAGCCACTTGAAGCCGGGCCTTTGCTCTCCCGAAGAGAAGCTGATAGCTAAATGATTCATTTGATGTGTATTTGCCTGTATTCATAAGATTGCCTACAGAGTAATACAGGAGTGCAACATGGACCTGTGTTTGGATGCTCATGCTGTGTTATGTGTGTATCCTGCAGGTGCGCTCCTCCATCCCCATCCAGTGTGTGTGTGTCGTGGAGAGAGTGGATGAGAATGCCTTCCAACAGCAGCATGTGATGCAGGTTGTCGCCCAGGACAACGATGGACAGATGCACACCATCTATATCCAGTGCAAGGTACTGACAGACCTCCAGTCACTGACAACACTATTACTGACCACACTATTACTGACCACACTATTACCGACCACACTATTACAATTGACCCTTGACTGGGTTGACTATGTGGTACTTTCTTTGCATCACTGTGATGTTTGACTGCAGCCTCCCCAATACAAAATGGTGGGCGTTATCAGAGGCAATATAAAAGGTAGTCTGTCTGTCTGTCTGTCTGTCTGCAGAATGTGAATGAGTTGAACCAGTGGCTGTCAGCCATCAGGAAGGCCAGTATCTACAACGAGCGCATGCTGCCCTCCTTCCACCCAGGGGCGTACCGCAGTGGGAAGTGGACATGCTGCCTACAGGCCAACCGCGCTAGTAATTATAACATTGACCATAATGGAAGCTTTGTTCAAGTGCCACACGCTTAACATGTTAGTGCTTTTTTAACTCTTCATAATGATCTTTTTACCTGACATTTATGTGCACTGCTCTTACACCAGCCCATAGCTGTTTGCTCCCTCAGATTAAGTAACTCACAGACAGACAGGCATGTGAATACACTGTTTGGCCCCTCTCTCTTGTTCAGCTTTAGGTTGCAGTCGCACTCACTCTGCAGTGACTCTGGGCGACTGGAGTGACCCACTGGATCCAGACGCAGAGACTCAGACCATCTACAAACAGCTTCTTCAGGGAAGAGACAAACTCAGGTCAGTGGCATACACTTTGACATGAGGACATTTAGAGGCTATGACAAAACTCCTCCAACAGACAGTGTGCAGGTTAGTTTACTTGTCACAAGGGGTCTACATTGCAACACCTAGGACTACTCTCTAGTCATATTCATTAGAAATAGCCTGTAACCCAGGAACACATACAGTGAGGGAAAAAAAGTATTTGATCCCCTGCTGATTTTGTACGTTTTCCCACTGACAAAGAAATGATCAGTCTATAATTTTAATGGTAGGTTTATTTGAACAGTGAGAGACAGAATAACAACAAAAAAATCCAGAAAAACGCATGTGAAAACTCTTATGAATGGAATTGCATTTTAATGAGGGAAATAAGTATTTGACCCCTCTGCAAAACATCACTTAGTACTTGGTGGCAAAACCCTTGTTGGCAATCACAGAGGTCAGACGTTTCTTGTAGTTGGCCACCAGGTTTGCACACATCTCAGAAGGGATTTTGTCCCACTCCTCTTTGCAGATCTTCAAGGATCAGATCATTAAGGTTTCAAGGCTGACGTTTGGCAACTCGAACCTTCAGCTCCCTGCACAGATTTTCTATGGGATTAAGGTCTGGAGACTGTCTAGGCCACTCCAGGACCTTAATGTGCTTCTTCTTGAGCCACCCCTTTGTTGCCTTGGCCGTGTGTTTTGGGTCATTGTCATGCTGGAATACCCACCCATGACCCATTTTCAATGCCCTGGCTGAGGGAAGGAGGTTCTCACCCAAGATTTGACGGTACATGGCCCCGTCCATCGTCCCTTTGATGCGGTGAAGTTGTCCTGTCCCCTTAGCAGAAAAACACCCCCAAAGCATAATGTTTCCACCTCTATGTTTGACGGTGGGGATGATGTTCTTGGGGTCATAGGCAGCATTCCTTCTCCTCCAAACACAGCGAGTTGAGTTGATGCCAAAGAGCTCCATTTTGGTCTCATCTGACCACAACACTTTCACCCAGATGTCCTCTGAATCATTCAGATGTTCTTTGGCAAACTTCAGACAGGCATGTATATGTGCTCTCTTGAGCAGGGGGGACCTTGCGGGTGCTGCAGAATTTCAGTCCTTCACGGCGTAGTGTGTTACCAATTGTTTTCTTGGTGACTATGGTCCCAGCTGCCTTGAGATCATTGACAAGATCCTCCCGTGTAGTTCTGGGCTGATTCCTCACCATTCTCATGATCATTGCAACTCCACGAGGTGAGATCTTGCATGGAGCCCCAGGCCGAGGGAGATTGACAGTTCTTTTGTGTTTCTTCCATTTGCGAATAATCGCACCAACTGTTGTCACCTTCTCACCAAGCTGCTTGGCGATGGTCTTGTAGCCAATTCCAGCCTTGTGTAGATCTACAATCTTGTCCCTGACATCCTTGGAGAGCTCTTTGGTCTTGGCCATGGTGGAGAGTTTGGAATCTGATTGATTGATTGCTTTTGTGGACAGGTGTCTTTTATACAGGTAACAAGCTGAGATTAGGAGCACTCCCTTTAAGAGTGTGCTCCTAATCTCAGCTCGTTACCTGTATAAAAGACACCTGGGAGCCAGAAATCTTTCTGATTGAGAGGGGATCAAATACTTATTTCCCTCATTAAAATGCAATTCCATTTATAACATTTTTCACATGCGTTTTTCGGAATTTTTTTGTTGTTATTCTGTCTCTCACTGTTCAAATAAACCTACCATTACAATTATAGACTGATCATTTCTTTGTCAGTGGGCAAACGTACAAAATCAGCAGGGGATCAAATACTTTTTTCCCCTCACTGTAAATGTGGATTGATATGCCCAGCCTCTCTCACACTTGGTCACTACCATGGCAGGGAAATACCATGGTACTGGTGTAAATACCATGGTATTTTCCTACCATTGTATTTTCCTGCCACGGTAGTGACCAAAAAACATAATAGTACCATGGTATTGTTTTCATTGTACTGCCCTTGCAGGAAAATACCATGGTATTTGCACCAGTACCATGGTATTTTCCTGCCATGGTTGTTTCCAAAAAAAACATGATAGTACCATGGTATTGAAATGTAAAGTACCATGGTAGTACAATGAAAAAAATAACATGGTTTTGTACTAGCAGCATGTAGTGAAACATGAAAGCATGGTAGTTGTTTACAATGTATTATCATGATGGTCTGTGTCCCACCATTTTTCGGGTTGTGACATTGACTTCTTGCTCTGCAATGGCAAAGTGTAGGCCTAGTGTACCATCTTAAACCCCTTTACCTTATTTTATTTAACCTTTATTTAACTAGGCAAGTTAGTTACAAACAAATTCTTATTTACAATGAAGGCTTACCCCGGCCAAACCCGGACAACCCTGTGCCAATTGTGCACCGCCCTATGGGACTCCCAATCACGGCCGGATGTGATACAGCCTGGATGATACAGACACATGGTCTAGTAGGGTAGTGTACCCTCTTAAAACTTGGGACCTGAATAGGGTATGGTGAGAAGAATGGAGTCAGACACCTTGAAGATAAGGTTTAAAATAATTAGCTAGTTTATCTGGTGCTCTTCAATACAGTTTTCAGTTGTCTCTCTCTCATTCAACTGACTAAAAAACTATTTGTAAAAAGGTATAGATTATCATCTTACTTCATAAATACATTTTCAACAGCAAGTTACAATGTTCGTTGGAGTCCTCTGTCGCCATGACTACGACAGGCTAGCTTGACTGGCGCTAATGTTAGCCGATGTCAACTTCTATGCTAAAGGACTTTTTTTGGATTAATTAAACTCCAGTTAACTGGTGTTTCATATCCTATGCTTTATGACTCACTCACCGTGAAGATACGATTTCAAATCATTTATCTGGTGCTTCTCTCTTTAGTTTTATGGGACAGCAGATAGCGTAGCGGTTAAGAGCGTTGGGCCAGTAACCGAAAGGTTGCTGGTTTAAATCTCAAAGCAGACTTGGTGAAGAATTGGTCGATGTGCCCTTGAGCAAGGTATTGGTCCTGTAAGTCGCTCTGGATAAGAGTGTCTGCAAAAATGTCAAATGTAAGCAGGCTAGAGCCACTGTAGAGTGAGAGCGCGTTTATTTATTTCCTGCATTACACTCCCATTGTACCATGGTAACGCACAATTAATAAAGATGGTGCCATATGATTTTTGGAACCATTTATCATGTGCGTTACCATGGTAGAATGTATAATACAGGTTAAAACCATGGTATTTCTATGAGCCACATCTATACCATGGTATTATTTAGGTGCATGGCAGTACCGTGGTAGTACCATCATACTTCAAGGCTAAAACCATGGTAAATGTCTATGATTCAAACTATACTATGGTATGGTATAAGGGAAGGTACCATAGTAGTACCATGGTATCAATGAAAGGAACGCGTGCCTCTCTCACAACTCTCAGCCTCTCTCACAAACTCGGTTACACACTATCTAAACATTGATAAACATGTTGATCAGTGTGTTAATGCGAGTGTGCCATGCTGTGCACTGTGCTGTACGTGCCCTGTGCTGTGTGGTTACAGGAAGCAGTATGTGGAGGCTGAGACAACCCCAGAGGAAGAGAAGAGACTGAACTCTGGGCTGCTTTCTGGTGAGACTGTCAAAACAGTGCCTTTTTAATATGCAGTTGAACAGTTGTAACACCTTAGCCCTCAAAGAGGTTGGTTCACTAGACCCTTGTACTATAATTTAAAGCATTCTCCTGCTTTAAATCTCTCTCTCCCTCCAGATGGAGCAGACAGTAGCGGGCAGCTCCTGAAGCACAGGCAGGCTGCAGCGGCTCGGCTGCTGGGGGTGGTTCTGGATCTGGAGCAGGCCCATGCCACCTTCCAGCGGAGGGAAAGAGAGGAGGCCAGCAGCCTCATCCTGACACCCTAGACGGGGCCCTCCCAGCAGCATGAGCCAGGGCCTGAGGGGGAGAGCAGCTTCCTGCATCAGGCACAACTGTGGAGGAAAGCTAAGTGATCACAGAAGGAAGGCAGCGTCTCCATTCTCCCTGGCATATTGTCTGTTACATGTGATATCAAGAGGAACTCTCTTCTCATCCAGATCACTTCTTCAAAAGACAGAATGTAGAGGATGCTAAGGCCACTCTGCTACGTTCTTTTCCATGGACGTTTGACATCATTCACTGATTTTCAGCTGTGGCAGAGTGGCTATCTTGTGACATAACTGATTGCTACAGGCCTTGCATGCAGATTGACTGCCACATATTAACTTCTGCTACTCTCACAAAGCTTGGGCTCTTGTCGATTGAGCAGGACACAAACTGTTATATGGATCAGAGCTGAAGGAGGGCTTGGACATAGTGTGTCATTCGGTAGTACTGCGTTATTGTATGGCTATAATATAATGCATGCCCTGCATCCAGCATTTGTGAAATGTTAAGAAAATGCTTTTATATTCAATATTATCATACCTTGAAGGAGGACGATTATGCAATCTACTCTAGTTTTAGCTGAATTTACCTGAATGTATGCTATTTTGATATTGCTTTTATTGATGTTTTGTACTCTCTAATTGTATATATTTCAATTGAGAACCGCCACAATGTAGCAGTGAGATTTGGTGTTCATATCACTGAGGACATTGCGCTGTGAGATGCCTAAGTAAATGTTATTAATACAACGGCACACACGCCATAATTGCCTGAACAGTCACGTGTTTGCTATTAGGATATTGCTTTCACTGTTGCCATGGACACCTGAGATGAATATTTAGTGAAGCTTGTGTTTGGTACTGTTGCTCTGTGCATGTATGTGGAGTAACTCAAACACAAAGCTGTGGCTTTGATATAATACATATTTTACATATACAGTATAGGGTTCACAGTTGATTAGTTAATTGGTTAACGTGTCTTTGTAGCAGTACTACTGACAATCTTATCCAGTTAATCCAGTGATGTGTGTTTGCGCTTCTTCTCAGTTGCTTGTATTTTAAGACAGCTGATTTTGAGTGAAGTGTCATACAGTAACTGCAGTGGTGTAAAGTACTTAAATAACAATACTTTAAAGTACTACTTAATTCGTTTTTTGAGGTATCTGTACTTTACTATTTATATTTTTTACTACATTTCTTAAGAAAATAATGTACGTTTTACTCCATACATTTTCTTTGACACCCAAAAGTACTCGTTACATTTTGAATGCATTTTGAATGCAAATTCACACTTATCAACCGAACATCCCTGGTCATCCCTACTGCCTCTTATCTGGCGGACTCACTAAACTCACATGCTTTGTTTGTAAATTATGTCTGAGTGTTGGGAGTGTGCCCCTGGCTTTCCAAACAATTTAAAAAAACAAGAAAATGGAGCCATCTGGTTTGCTTAATATTTATACTTTTACTTTTACTTGAGTAATTTTCTATTAAGGTATCTTTACTTTTACTCAAGTATGACAGTTGGGTACATTTTCCACCACTGAGTAGCTGTCATGCATTTAATGAAAATTTGACATATTATGTAGATCATTTCTGTTCTACTTCAGTTGGGCTGTCTGTGGAGAGCTTATGATGTTGACTCGTAACAGTATGAGCATGTCCTGTCTTAGCCATTTCAGCATTGATGTACACTACATGACATTTCATATGCTGTACCTTATATTTTGTATACATTTATGTTTTTCCTCCACAGTTTTGACCAAATTCTTGTTACGAGCTAAGCTCAGAGGAGTAGAGATGAGGAGTCAGACTCCAAGTGTGTGAGTTGAGTTGCGTGGAATGGTGTGTGCCATTTTAAATGCTTTTCTGTGGAGGTGTGGGAGATGTTTCAGATGTCAAACTGTGTGTTGTCTTTATTTTGGTAAGTTTATTTAATTAGTAACAAGGAAGAATATTTTATTTCGATCAGACTTGTCGATCAAGAGAGAAAAGCCAAACTTATTGGAATGTTACAATTTCACTGATATCAAATTATCTTTAACTGTTATCCAGCCAGATGTTTTACCTATTATTGTAATCTGTTTTGTCAGTTGTATTCTCTACATTCCAAATTGTATTTACCATGGCTTGCCATCTTTGGAAGCTTATTTTAGACCACTGTTGTATTCCACAAAAATTCACCAAGCATGCCCTCAATTTCAAATCTGGACAAATATTGATTGTTGCTCATTGACTTATTTGCTGAAAGAGGGCTGCAATTTTGAAAATGAGCTTCAAAATTAGTGCTTACACAAAGTCACTGCATGTACAAAGTGGGTGCTTACAGATGAGTGGTAACATCAGCTATATTACTGTGAACTGTATTGGAAATATTCAGTAAAATGGAATGTTACCACTTCTACTGTTTAGTTTGAATCTGTGTTTATGCACAACCTTTTCAACTTACAATCAGTCAAGTGTTTTTTGTGAGGTGTTGGAGGGTCTGGGGACACCTCCTCCAGCTCTTTCAGTAGGTCCCAATTCCCACTAGGGTTACCTGCAGCCGCTGATTGTGTGGTCACAAAGGATCCATCCTGTGTTACTTATCAAGATAAGGGAGGGTTACTTCAGTGTACAGTCGTGGCCAAAAGTTTTGAGAATGACACAAATATAAATTTCCACAAAGTTTGCTGCTTCAGTGTCTTTAGATATTTTTGTCAGATGTTACTATAGAATACTGAAGTATAATTACATTTCATAAGTGTCAAAGGCTTTTATTGACAATTACATGAAGTTGATGCAAAGAGTTTATATTTTTGTTTGTCCACCTGCCTCTTGAGGATTGACCACTTGTTCTCAATGGGATTAAGGTCTGGGGAGTTTCCTGGCCATGGACCCAAAATATCAATGTTTTGTTCCCCGAGCCACTTAGTTATCACTTTTGCCTTATGGCAAGGTGCTCCATCATGATGGAAAAGGCATTGTTTGTCACCAAACTGTTCCTGGACAGTTGGGAGAAGTTGCTCTCGGAGGATGTGTTGGTACCATTCTTTATTCATGGCTGTGTTCTTAGGCAAAACTGTGAGTGAGCCCACTCCCTTGGCTGAGAAGCAACCCCACACATGAATGGTCTCAGGATGCTTTACTGTTGGCATGACACAGGACTGATGGTAGCGCTCACCTTGTCTTCTCCGGACAAGCTTTTTTTACGGATGCTCCAAACAATCGGAAAGGGGATTCATCAGAGAAAATGACTTTACCCCAGTCCTCAGCAGTCCAATCCCTGTATCTTTTGCAGAATATCAGTCTGTCCCTGATGTTTTTCCTGGAGAGAAGTGGCTTGTTTGCTGCCCTTCTTGACACCAGGCCATCCTCCAAAAGTCTTCGCCTCACTGTGCGTGCAGATGCACTCACACCTGCCTGCTGCCATTCCTGAGCAAGCTCTGTACTGGTGGTGCCCCGATCCCGCAGCTGAATCAACTTTAGGAGACGGTCCTGGTGCTTGCTGGACTTTCTTGGGTGCCCTGAAGCCTTCTTCACAACAATTGAACCGCTCTCCTTGAAGTTCTTGATGATCCGATATATGGTTGATTTAGGTGCAATCTTACTGTGTGTTAATGAGAGAATCACTGACATGATGTCAGCTGGTCCTTTTGTGGCAGGGCTGAAATGCAGTGGAAATGTTTTTGGGGGGATTCAGTTCATTTGCATGGCAAAGAGGGACTTTGCAATTAATTGCAATTCATATGATCACTCTTCATGACATTCTGGAGTATATGCAAATTGACATCATACAAACTGAGGCAGCAGACTTTGTGAAAATTAATATTTGTGTCATTCTCAAAACTTTTGCCCACGACTGTATTTACTGAATCCCAATTCAGGTCATATCACACAACCCACCACAGTGATACTTTCCCCAGCTGATTATTACTCTAAGCTCTGTGAACACAGACATCAAATCTCCCAGGATTCAGACCAGGTAAATCATGTGAAATATGAGTCATTGAAAGTGGCCCGAGAAGTGCAAAGTCAGTTTCCCTTCATATTAGATTAATATTTAAGAATATGAGTAAAATGTGTTCGCAGCACATCCCCTTCCTAACCTTATTAAAATGCTAATGAGAGGCACCTGCTATAGGGCAGCAGAGACTCCCTCGTTAACACCCTCATTACATTAGTGACGGAGGTGAGTGATGAGATGAGGGGGGCTCGGCTGGGATAGGGGAGTCTGAGATGTCAACCCCGGGCCGCGACAGACGCTCTAAGCTGCTGTGTCACGGCTATGCTTGGGAGAGGGGCGATGAGACCCATGACCGACACCACAGGCTGTCAGCAGGACCAGCAGGGAGACCTCCCATGACAGCCCCACAAGCTGTTCCTCCAGACCTGGAAGGGAGGGGGGAGGATTGGGGTGTATTTGCTTTAGTATGTGCCACAGTGCCTGCAGGCCCAGCCTCCATTTCTTTCACACAGCATCAACATTCAGCAGCCAGTGACAGAAAATGGCCATAATGCAACATTTACTGCCGGTGAAAACTGTTACCGCCACACTCCACAGCTCGGGCAAAGCTCGTTTATATCTGCATAACGAGGCGCAGGGCAGCCCGGAGGAGAGGGGAACGAGAAAGCTAAAGGAAGAGGAGGACGTGGTGGCAACGAAAGACAATAAAGAACGAGAGAAGGTCAAACAAACTACCCTGTTGAGGGCACATTTATTTTTCACATGAAACACACAAACATGCAACAAAGTCATCACAATCCAATAAAGACGGATAGATTAAGAAGCCCTTTAATGTTTTATGTCTCTAATCTTGCCTTTATTTCTAGTCATTTGATTATACATTTCAAATCTCAATTTCTCTTTGTGTGTTGTGTTTTCTTTTTTAAATCGCAATATGTAATATGTTGCTTCTGATGAGAAATGAAATTTGAATGTTGAACCATAGCCACATGGCTCTCTGACAATTTGTCAGTAAAAAATGGGCACTTAAAATGCAGACGATTACCTCATACATACAGTTACCTTTTCTGTGCAACCTGAAGAGAGAGCGGAGCAGCAAAGCGCTAGCTCATTCTCATCTCTCTCCATCAAACCCTCTTTAGAGGTGAAAACAGACAAGCAGTAGAGTATGGAGCAGTCGACCATGCCACTCCACAGGACACAGCTGGATGACATCTCTAATGACTCAACAACTGTCACATACAAAATATTTTATTTGTCAGCAGACTTGCTTAGGTCTTGAGCAACATGCACTTCTATGATATTTTTTTTTGTCTCAACCCCCAAACGTCTACTGTTTCAATCTTTTTGGAACTTAAACCAAACATTTTCACACACACATGCACATACGCTCACACACGCAGACCCTCTATCTCACACCTACACAGATTCCCACCAAATTGTTGCAGGCCTATCTGTGTAGACATAAGCACAGTATGCTGTGGAGGTTATCAATATGATTGTGAGGTAAACCAATGAGAAAGTATCCCTGTTAATGTGTCCTTAAAGTCAGCTTTACTCCATTCCTCACACCTAATCGATATATGCTATGGAAAATCGTATGGAATGTATATTAATTACTGTAATATAACAACGTTACACAGTATGAATGCTCAATTGATGATATTCAATCTTTTAAAAAATACATCAAAAATATGTGTTCTCCTATATGGAGCATTTGAGCAATACCCTTGGATAACAAATGGACACACCTTACAAAATGTTGAACATCCATTCTCCTGTCCCCAAAACCTCCTGATACCTTTTGCTACACATGACATGAGGTACAAATTGCTCGCATATATAATTGCATAAACTCTATTCCTCTGTCCAAAACCAGCCAATAAAATGTATGCTCACATTAAAATTCCCCGGTGTACGGTGTACAGACTCCACTGAAAGCATACTGACCTTATGTACACACCTGAAAAGCTGAGGAGGCCTAGACCATGACATTACAGTTACATACTTAAGCATTTGGAGACTGGAAATGTAAGACTAGAAATATTAACTGATACAGTACATCAGTTAAAGTACAATGACATGGAAAATAGGGTTGGCAAAGCAAAAATGTTTTATCTGTACAACTTAATGAGTCTCACTTTAAATGGGAAATTCCCTGATAAGACTGGAAGCATTTCTTTCCTGTTTTTCCCCATTTAAGAGAGTGTCAAAAAGCTTAAAGTTATCAAAACTTGCACAAGGATAAAGAAGAAATTAACAGGCAAAATGACTTTTTCACTCACCAGTTTGGGGTACTGACAGTATCCTCCTCTTGGTTCTATTAGGTTATACAAGGTAAATGACACAATTAGAATTCTCATTCTATGATCAATGACCCATCTGGGGGATAGGGTCGACTACATGCTGCTAAACTCCCTCCAACCAATAATAAAGAGGGACTGCTGTACTTACTGAATCCCTCAGCGATTCCAATACAGAATCTACATTAACGACAGCAGCAAATTCTACTGCTAATATAAGACGCTCATAACATGGCAGACTTATTTAAACAGACATATTTCAACAGTCCCTGACATACTGGCAAATCACATATGCCATATTTGACGAACAGTGCTTTTGGAAAGTATTCAGACCCCTTCCCTTTTTCCACATTTTGTTACGTTACAGCCTTATTCTAAAATGGATTAAAGAAAGAAAAATCCTCAGCACCCCATAATGACAAAGTAAAACAGGTTTTTAGAAATTGGTGAAAAGAAAAATTATATTTAAAAAAATACCTTATTTACATAAGTATTCAGAACCTTTGCTATGAGACTCAAAATTGAGCTCAGGTGCATCCTGTTTCCATTGATCATCCTTGAGATGTTTCTACAACTTGATTGGAGTCCACCTGTGGTACATTCAATTGATTGGACATGATTTAGAAAGGCACACACCTGTCTATTTAAGGTCCCACAGTTGACAGTGCATGTCAGAGCAAAATCCCATCATGAGGTCAAGACAGGATTGTGTCGAGGCACAGATCTGGGGAAGGGTACCAAAACATTTCTGCAGCATTGATGTTCCCCAAGAACACAGTGACCACCTTCCAACAGGACAACAACCCTAAGCACACAGCCAAGACAACTCAGGAGTGGCTTAGGGACAAGTCTCTGAATGTCCTTGAGTGGCCCAGCCAGAGCCCGGACTTGAACCCGATCGAACATCTCGGGAGGGACCTGAAAATAGCTTAGCAACAACACCCCCTGTCCAACCTGACGAGGTTGAGATGATCTGTAGAGAAGAATGGGAGAAACTTCCCAAATACAGGTGTGCCAAGCTTGTAGCGTCATACCCAAGAAGACTCGATGCTGTAATCGCTGCCAAAGGTGATTCAACAAAGTACTGAGTAAAGGATCTGAATACTTATGTACATTTCCGTTTTTTTATTTTTACTGAATTAGCAAAAACTGTTTTTGCTTTGTCATTATGGGGTATTGTGTTCAGATTGATGAGGACATTTTTGTTTTCATCAATTTTAGAATAAGGCTGTAACGTAACAAAATGTGGAAAAAGTCAAGGGGTCTGAATACTTTCCGACGGCATTGTATTCATTTTAATATGTGCCTGTGTGTATAGTGATGTGGGCGGGTACATGTGAGTGTATATTTTCATATATAGAAGTATAAAAATAAATTAAACTTACACCATATGACTCAAATTGAGCATACATGTACATTTAAAGGTAGATCACATCTGCAAATGTATAGATATATATACATATATATTTGAAGCAATACAAGACAAGTTTATAAACAGAAACATAAAAAACAGCTGAATTTGTAGCCAATACATTTCAAGACATCTTCCTAAAATGAAAGGATTAATTAAAGAAAACTGCTGCCTCAAAGTGCTACGGAAGACTATGATTCAGTCCAAAATATTCAAAAGCATTTAAAGGATCAAAACCCGTGAAGTGGGTGGGACACCATAAAACCTCAACATGAATCTCTTCTAGATTATACCAACATCCCCACTCATTCAAATTGGTCAGATCCAACTGGAGGAGAGAATTATGCAGCTTAAAGGTCTACTGTTATTTTTGGAAAATAACTCAAATCTTCAAGAACTCTTTAGCTTATGGACATAGAATCTGTGGGAAGGGAGAGAGGAGGGAGCAAAGGGAGTGGAAATTCCCAGCGCAACATCAGCTTCACATACTGTACTTTATAGAACAGCATTCTGAGTGATCCTACTGTAGAATGAGCTCCTCTAGCTGCTGAGGGAAGGGGAAACGCAGCAGCGGCCCATACATCAGTATGGGGTGGGGGTGGAATCAGACAGTATGGGGTGGGGGTGGGGGTGGAATCAGACAGTATGGGGTGGGGTGGTGGTGGAATCAGACAGTATGGGGTGGGGGTGGTGGTGGAATCAGACAGTATGGGGTGGGGGTGGTGGTGGAATCAGACAGTATGGGGTGGGGGTGGAATCAGACAGTATGGGGTGGGGGTGGTGGTGGTGCTGTGCCGGGGGGTGGGGGTGGGGGCTGTTGTCTGCAGCAGAGGCTTATCATGCAACCAGCCCAACAGAGGAGGAACACCAGAGGCTCGTACATCACAGGCTGTGTGTGTGTGTGTGTGTGTGTGTGTGTGTGTGTGTGTGTGTGTGTGTGTGTGTGTGTGTGTGTGTGTGTGTGTGTGTGTGTGTGTGTGTGTGTGTGTGTGTGTGTGTGTGTGTGTGTGTGTGTGTGTGTGTGTGTGTGTGTGTGTGTGTGGGCCGCCTACTCTACTCTATGATGGATCAGAGAAGAGAGTCATTCTTTGAAGAGGACATTGCTCTCTGAGAAGCATGTTCTGCTCCTCTGTTCAAGGACTGAGGCGTTCCAGATTGCGCCATGGAAATGTGAAAGTCATTTCCAATTGAGCCAACATATATAGAGTTTTCCCGTGAATGCAGTCTGCTAACGCGTGAACATTGTCTTTAAATTTCAATCACGCTGTAATGCTGAACTACCGCAATACGGATTTAAATAAAGCCCTTAGAAAGCCAGAGAGTGTATTAACGCCACAGCACACACACACACTAACACACATTCAAACACACACGCAAGTAGGCAAGCACATGTGATGCGAGCATGATAGATCATTCCAACGCCTGAGCCTCCTCAGGCTTATTCACAGAGGTCAACGTCACCAGTGTTTCAACAAAAATGAATGAGGATCTATATCAGGTTAACTTCAAAAGGCCTCCTCAGGTTGGCACCCCTATTAAAATATACATTTACTGTGAGACAGCTGAATCCTCAGATCAACTGACTGTCTCTCTGTCAGATGGTACACGTGAACCTTCAACAGACTCATTGGCCAGTGGCGCCAAGCCTTTGTGAAACGGCCCTGTGTAGCCAATCAGAGATGCCCTCTCTCCTTCCTGAGAATCACATCACCGTGACTGTCCACTCAGATTTACAGACAGTTTTGGTGCAGAAAATCACCAAGCTAAAACTAAGCAAAAGGCCTCACTTTCAAAAGACTCTCACTATCAACCTCATCAGCATATCACAACAAGCTGAACTGTGTAGATTTGGTGTGAATTGGACTGGGAAAGCAATCACACTTTTACAATTCTGCATATAAAAATTATCCTGAAGATTTCCACACAAATACCAACTACAACTTGAGAAATCACTTCCCTACTCTTTAAAAAATACACATCTGATAAAACTAGAACAAACGGGGACAGACATGTAAAGCATACAGAGCCCTAGCCAACTGTCTTTGCCAAAATCCCAGGTGTGCAGTCAACATTAAAATGCAATATCAAATTCTGGGTCACATGGTTTGGTATATATAGTATAAACAGACATCTCTTTCAATGCTACGATGTCACAGTCCTAAAATCTTCTTCAGTACAAAAGAGGAGGTTCAAAATCCAGTCTCAGAGGAATCAATGAACAGTTGATGTTCATCAATGTCTAAACCCCACAACAGCCAATACACATTGAGATCAGTTTTCATTTAAATCCTGTCTTTACGTTCCTTTACCCTATCAGGTTGAAATTTTGCCAAAAATACACATGCTCAAGGCATTGACAAAGAGACAGTAGTCAGAAAAGTTTTACATTATGTTTAGGTAAATGCAAATAACAGTATAACACAATCGTGATGTTATCATGTCTTTTGCTATATTTCCTCCGCTCTCATGGCCACATACAGAATATGAGGGTCTTTAGGTCTGTTTTGGTGTGGGGAGTAAAATGTAGTTATCTCGGCTGCATGTTGCCTCTTCATGCAGAGGCCCACTCTATGTCAGAGAGGAGTATGTATAGGTGGTGGTCCTCGGTGGCCTCTCTGCCCCCCTCAGTCCTTCAGGTTGTCCTCTCCCACCCCCTGGGCTGACAGCTCTGTCAGGACGTTGTCCAGGTAGTTGGGGTCTGGGTAACCGTGCCCTGTCAGGTTGGAGCCAAACTCTGTCTTGTGGTGAATCTCGTTCCACACCACCGTGTCTGACTCGCCCGTGGTGCTGGACGTGTCGATGGTGAAGATGAGGCGGCGGTCCCACGCCATGATTAGGAGCTTCAGGACCTGGGGACAGACAGAGGATGAGAGCCTTGTAGGTACAGCAGTAGCTTACAGTGCAGTCACCATCTCTGCATAATCTATTTTGGAAAACATGTTCTTCCCATATACACACAGACAGTACTGTAAGTCTTACCTTCCTGCCCTTGTCATTGTCTGGGAGGTAGCAGTGCCGTGGGAAGCCTCTAGCGCTGAACTTCTTCCCTGGGTTGGGATGCTCTGTGGCCTGGTGAAAAGGACAAAAACAACCCCTCTCTTTCTCTTAACATTCAGTCAGAGGGAAATGTGCTCCTGGGACAAACTTTTATACTAGTGGTCATACTACTCTGAGTTGATTTGCACTCTATCAAATCATTCATTTGGGGGGGCACTGCCAAAACAGAACCTTTTTACTTATCATTAAGAAACATGTTTTTTATACCAGTTGTATAGCACACAAGTAACTGCCATGCTCTGTGATGCAGGTGATATGTTGACATGACACACCATAGTCATTGTACTCCACTCTACTTCATAATGCACTGTATCATTACTATTTCATGACTTTCTTCCACAGAGTACAGCTGTCAGTGAAGATGTGTTTCAAGGGGGAAGTGAGGAGGGTCAGTGGTGTGATGGGGCACTGTGAGTGGGCTGTGGTGTGATGGGGCACTGTGAGTGGGCTGTGGTGTGATGGGGCACTGTGAGTGGGCTGTGGTGTGATGGGGCACTGTGAGTGGGCTGTGGTGTGATGGGGCACTGTGAGTGGGCTGTGGTGTGATGGGGCACTGTGAGAGGGCTGTGGTGTGATGGGGCACTGTGAGAGGGCTGTGGTGTGATGGGGCACTGTGAGTGGGCTGTGGTGTGATGGGGCACTGTGAGTGGGCTGTGGTGTGATGGGGCACTGTGAGTGGGCTGTGGTGTGATGGGGCACTGTGAGTGGGCTGTGGTGTGATGGGGCACTGTGAGCGGGCTGTGGTGTGATGGGGCACTGTGAGCGGGCTGTGGTGTGATGGGGCACTGTGAGTGGGCTGTGGTGTGATGGGGCACTGTGAGCGGGCTGTGGTGTGATGGGGCACTGTGAGTGGGCTGTGGCGTGATGGGGCACTGTGAGTGGGCTGTGGTGTGATGGGGCACTGTGAGTGGTCAGTGGTGTGATGGGGCACTGTGAGTGGGCTGTGGTGTGATGGGGCACTGTGAGCGGGCTGTGGTGTGATGGGGCACTGTGAGTGGGCTGTGGCGTGATGGGGCACTGTGAGTGGGCTGTGGTGTGATGGGGCACTGTGAGTGGCCTGTGGTGTGATGGGGCACTGTGAGTGGGCTGTGGTGTGATGGGGCACTGTGAGCGGGCTGTGGTGTGATGGGGCACTGTGAGCGGGCTGTGGTGTGATGGGGCACTGTGAGTGGGCTGTGGTGTGATGGGGCACTGTGAGCGGGCTGTGGTGTGATGGGGCACTGTGAGCGGGCTGTGGTGTGATGGGGCACTGTGAGTGGGCTGTGGTGTGATGGGGCACTGTGAGCGGGCTGTGGTGTGATGGGGCACTGTGAGTGGGCTGTGGCGTGATGGGGCACTGTGAGCGGGCTGTGGTGTGATGGGGCACTGTGAGTGGTCAGTGGTGTGATGGGGCACTGTGAGTGGGCTGTGGTGTGATGGGGCACTGTGAGCGGGCTGTGGTGTGATGGGGCACTGTGAGTGGGCTGTGGCGTGATGGGGCACTGTGAGCGGGCTGTGGTGTGATGGGGCACTGTGAGTGGGCTGTGGTGTGATGGGGCACTGTGAGTGGGCTGTGGCGTGATGGGGCACTGTGAGCGGGCTGTGGTGTGATGGGGCACTGTGAGTGGGCTGTGGTGTGATGGGGCACTGTGAGTGGGCTGTGGTGTGATGTGCTGCTGCAGTGTGGAGGGCAGAGGACAGACAGACATAGTCTTCCTCCACCCTCCCCAGGGAGGCTAAGCCTGCTCTTCTGAAAATAAAGGTCACTTCATTGACTCTACTAAAGCTCCACTCTACAGTCAGGATGAAATATGCAGCGCTCTTCCCTCTTCCCTCTTCTCGACCGCCCCCGCCCACTGCAAAGAGAGGAGGTGAATCGTTCTCTCTCTCTTTACAAGGATGCAGTCACGCGGCTTTGGGACACTTCAACCCCCTCAGCAACACCAAGCACGTAGTCAAATACCCTCTGAAGCATCCTCATGTCAGACACAGCAGTCTTATACCAACGTAGATTGAAGAGAATAGACTTAGGAAGGAGAGCCAGTGGATGAGTGGACGTGGGAGTGTGGAGGATATAAGAGTGGCACGTCGTGAATCGTGCTTACCTGTATGCCAGCAGGAATGTCATAGACGATGCGGATGGTCTTGGCCTCCGGGTAGCCGGGCAGGCAGTGGGGGATGACATGGTAGTCCATCTTCCCAGGGGGCTGTGTGCCTGTCTTCTCCCCATAGATAGCCTTACAGGTGGGGCACTGCAGACTGCCATCCTGGACAGGGACACATTAAATGATCAATATTCATAACTAATTTAATCAAACAAATTGAATCTAATCTAGAGTGACTTCATGGACATAGAGCCACCTTCTGTACTAAATTGACTTTTAATAAAACAAGTAATTGTCATTTTGTTTCATGGTTATGCATTAAAATGAGCATGAACTGTGTTTGGCAGAGTAAGGACTGCTTCTGAATTAGTTTGATCTTAATCTAGTCTAATCTAATATCATCTAATCGAATGATATCAAAGTACAACACCACATCAAATGAGGTGTGTAATTTCACCCGCTATTATACAATATCATATTATGATATGGTATCATTGATACCATAACAAGCGCTGGCGCGAATGCCCTTTCTCACCTTGTTGCCATTGTTGTACATGGCCACCAGGCACAGCAGATGGTAAATGTGCCCACACTTGCCAAGCTTGCCCACCATTTCTGGCTTTATGCCCTTGTGCTGCAGGACACCCTCGTAGCCCGATGACATCACCAGCCTCTCCATGCAGATGGTGCAGTCCTGGGAAGGGAAAGTGAGTGGGAACCAGTTACTGTATCTGACTACAGGGTTGGGATGCATAGCAATGATACACTGTACAGTATATTGATTTCAAACCGTATTGTGTGTCACCTAGGACTCTCCTTACCTCATCAGGGGCTACCTTCACTTTCTCTGTAAATCTCCGCACCACATCCTCTGGGTTTTTCCCTAGCAATAAAACACAACATTGAAAGCATATGGTTAAAAGGAAAATATGACTAGATAGATCTGCATAAGGATAAGTGAATCCTGTATATTTGAGCAATAGGTAAACCCAGTGAGTGGTCTGGCTCTTAAGTACCATAGCCCTACTTGACTATGATGAGACAGACCAGTCCAATAAGAGAGTAGGAATAATACTGGGTGTGATGTTGAAGAGGAGGTCACCTTCAAAGTGACACAGAACAATGAGCCATCACCCACACACTAAGCTAATCCCAGTGTGAAACCAAGCTAGTATGGCTGACAGCGCTCACCCACAGCTTACACCTCTAATACGCTTACAGGCGGGCACTCTTCAACACTTTTGTTTCCTCATTTGGGGAACAGAGAGAGGGAGAGAGAGAAAGGGGGAAGGGAGGAAGAGAGTGAAAGAGACAGAGAAGCGAGAGCGATGAGAGAAAGTGATGGAGAGAGTGAGATATAGAGGGAGAGATAGGGAGAAGGACTGCATTATGCATTTTCCGGCATTGCCTTTTTGATGGTTTCATTTGCTAGATCAAAGGCCTCTCTGGCCTCCTTTACAGCGGCAGCCGGAACAGGATAACCCCAAATATCTTTCCCTCTCTGCCTCGCTCCATGGGGGCTATGCTGCATCAATGCAGGCACAATTGGCTGCAACCCATCTAGCAATCCGTGGTGTCCTCCCGTCCCAATGCCCCCGCCTGGGTCTGCAGCCCGGGGATGGAGGGGAGAGATGGCGGAGGCATCTGGGTGGAACAGAGTGATGCAGGGCTGAAAAACCTACAGCATGCACTGACCAATTAGGACAGGCAGTCCCCCGGGGACGCCTGTGGTTTCCACGGCATCAAATTGACATTGGCCTGGCGCCATTTTATCTAAAGCCACACATCTCACCACTGGATCGTCATCAACCCATCTTAATTATGCTTGTGGAAATAGCTCTGTTAATTTCAATGTGGTGGGAAGCCAATGAAACGTGGTGAATGTGACCGTGAGCCCTCCCTTCCCCTTCACCAGGGTCATCGGGAGTGCAGTATTCAATCTGCTGAGAGGGTCATTAGCTACCTCCTTCTACATCTGCATTGCTTGCTGTTTGGGGTTTTAGGCTGGGTTTCGGTAGAGCCCTTTGTGACGTCTGCTGATGTAAAAAGAGCTTTATAAATACATTTAATTGATTGACCTGCCCTCCGTCGAGGACCTGCACGACTCCAGGACAAGGAAGCATGCAGGAAAGATCATCGCAGACCCCGTCCACCTCGGACACCCCATCCTTCAAAGAATCCCCTCTGGCAAATGGTTCAGGTCAATCATGACCAAAACCAGCCGCCTCCTCAACAGTTTCTTATCCGGTACTGTGGCCCTCACCAACCGGCCATCAGGCTCATAGGAATTAAGAGACTTTGCATTGAGCCGAGCACTGCACCTTGCCATCAATGAGGTGCAATAATAATAACTGCACTATACTGCATTTTCACTATGTACACCTCTCCATATATAGATATTGTATGTCCTCACTGGATGTCCTCACTGTAAATCAGCCTATATTCCAGAGTTGTACGTTTACTGTATTTATACTGTATATCCTGTATGTTGACTTTGTGTCTGTATTCTGTTTGTACATTGCCTATTGCTGGCAGCACCTAGTCACTAAGTCAAATAGCGGGGATGTTTAAATGTTCTTAGCGAATAAAGTTATTCCGATTATCCAGAGGAGAGATTTACTTTACATCTTAAAGTCTCAATAGAATTCCTCTCACACTACATGACAGCCCCTCCCCTCCAGTGTTCATGGGAACCCTCCCTGTCATACATACAGATGTAGGATCTTAACCTGAGCCAGTATTCTACAGCAGGAAAATAATCCTGCAGCAACAGGAAATGTGAATGGATTATAATTAGGAATTAAGAAGGCCACCAAAAATCCTGAAATTTCAATCCCTAACTATAACATAACTATAACATTTTACGACAAGATTGAAATGCCAAAGGGGGAGGAGTTGCAATCTACTGCAGAGACAGCCTGCAGAGTTATGTCATTCTATCCAGGTCTGTGCCCAAACAATTCAAGCTTCTTCTTTTAAAAATCCACCTTTCCAGAAATAAGTCTCTCACCGTTGCCGCTTGCTATAGAACCCCTTCAGCCCCCAGCTGTGCCCTGGACACCATATGTGAATTGATCGCCCTCCATCTATCTTCAGACCTCGTACTGTTAGGTGACCTAAACTGGGACTTGCTTAACACCCCTTCCTGTAGCACTAATTCCCAAAAGTTTTGGGACACTGTAAAGTCCATGGAGAATAAGAACACCTCCTCCCAGGCTAGGAAACACTGTCACCACCGATAAATCTACGATAATCGATAATTACAAGAAGCATTTTTCCACGGCTGGCCATGCTTTCCAACTGGCTACCCCGACCCCAGCCAACACCTCAGCACCCCCCTGCAGCAACTTGCCCAAACCCTCCCCTGCTTCTTCTTCACCCAAATTAAAACAGCTGATGTTCTGACAGAGCTGCAAAATCTGGATCCCTACACATCAGCTGGGCTAGACAATCTGGACCCTCTCTTTCTAAAATTATCAGCCGAAATTGTTGCAACCCCTATTACTAGCCTATTCAACCTCTTTTTCATATCGTCTGAGATCCCCAAAGATTGGAAAGCTGCCGCGGTCATCCCCCTCTTCAAAGGGGGAGAGACCTTAGACCCAAACTGTTATAGACCTATATCCATCCTGCCCTGCCTTTCTAAAATCTTCGAAAGCCAAGTTAAAAAACAGATCACTGACCACTTCGAATCCCACCGTACCTTCTCCACTATGCAATCTGGTTTCCAAGCTGGTCATGGGTGCACCTCAGCCACGCTCAAGGTCCTAAACGATATCATAACCGCCATCGATAAAAAGACAGTACTGTGCAGCCGTCTTCATCTACCTGGCCAAGGCTTTCGACTCTGTCCATCACTGCATTCTTATCGACAGACTCAATAGCCTTGGCTCCTCAAATGACTGTCTCGCCTGGTTCACCAACTACTTCTCAGATAGAGTTCAGTGTGTCAAATCGGAGGGCCTGTTGTCTGGATCTCTGGCAGTCTCTATGGGGGTGCCACAGGGCTCAATTCCCAGGCCGGCTCTATTTTCTGTATATATCAATGATGTTGCTCTTGCTGCTGGTGATTCTCTGATCCACCTCTACGCAGACGACACCATTCTGTATACATCTGGCCCTTCTTTGGACACTGTGCTAACAAACCTCCAAACAAGCTTCAACGCCATACAACACTCCTTCCGTGGCCTCCAACTGCTTTTAAATGCTAGTAAAACTAAATGCATGCTCTTCAACTGATTGCTGCCCGCACCCTCCCTCCGGACTAGCATCACTACTCTGGACGGTTCTGACCTAGAATATGTGGACAACTACAAATACCTATGTGTCTGGTTAGACTGTAAACTCTCCTTCCAGACTCACATTAAGCATCTCCAATCCAAAATTAAATCTATAATCGGCTTCCTATTTCGCAACAAAGCCTCTTTCACTAATGCCGCCAAATATACCCTCGTAAAACTGACTATCCTACCGATCCTTTACTTCGGCGATGTCATTTACAAAATAGCCCCCAACACTCTACTCAGCAAACTGGATGTAGTCTATCACAGTGCCATCAATTTTATCACCAAAGCCCCATATACTTCCCACCATTGCGACCTCTATGCTCTCATTGGCTGGCCCTCACTACATATCCGTCGCCAAACCCACTGGCTCCAGGTCATCTATAAGTCTTTGCTAGGTAAAGCACCGCCCTATCTCAGCTCACAGTTCACCATAGCAACACCCACCTGTAGCACGCGCTCCAGCAGTTATATTGCACTGGCCATCCCCAAAGCCAACACTTCCTTTGGCCGCCTTTCCTTCCAGTTCTCTGCTGCCAATGACTGGAACGAATTGCAAAAATCTTCCTTTCTAACTTTAAGCATCAACTGTCAGAGCAGCTTACGATCACTGTACCTGTACACAGCCAATCTGTAAATAGCACACCGACTACCTCATCCCCATATTATCACTTACCCTCTTGTGCTCTTTTGCACCCCAGTATCTCTACTTGCACATCATCATCTGCACATATATCACTCCAGTATTAATGCTACATTGTAAGTATTTTCACCTCTATGGCCTATTTATTGCCTACCTCCCTACTCTTCTATATTTGCACACACTGTACATAGATGTGATATTGACTGTACTTTTGTTTATGTGTAACTCTGTGTTGTTGTTTTTGTCGCACTGCTATGCTTTATCTTGGCCAGGTCGCAGTTGTACATGAGAACTTGTTCTCAACTGGCCTACCTAGTTAAATAAAAGTGAAATAAAAAAATAAAAAAATAATGAACGGACATTTTTTGTAGGGGTTGATACATTTTTCTTAAGGGAGAATCAATTCTGAAATTTCTAAGTGGAAATTACAAACTTCAGAAGCTTTTTTAAACCTCAAATACACTACAATTTGCATTACAGAAAAGTTATCCTGCAACAGGGTGATCAAATTAAGATCCTACACCTGTACATACCTTTCCTGAGGTGCTTCTTCTTGGTCTTGCGGCGGATGCCATTGATCCCGGGCACAGGCTTCATGTCACTCTTGTTGATGGGCGGTGGGTGCAGGATTGGTTTAGGGGCCCGGGTCAGACACACGGGCAGGCCAGCAGCACACATCAGGATACCTGTCATACCTGGCACACACACACATACATACATACAGGAAAGAAAAGAGCCATGTTGGTTTAGTATTATGACTAAGAATGGAATACGAAAACTAAAGCACTCATGTAGATGCAGCCTACGGGAATAAAAAATCTAATGTATTGCAAAAGAGAAGAAAAATAGAACCATTACCTGCAATTGCTGGGTGAACTGGTCCAGAGCCAGTCAAGTTCTTAACAGGGAGGGTCGGGACCCTGCAGAGAGAAAAACGTCCAATATGAAATCATTCGGTTTTTTCAAAAGACTAAGCATAATGACACTACAGTTCACTGTTATAAAGTACTGTACTTTCTCAGTCAGAATGGCCACACTACACAGATGTAGAATATGTCGCCATAGTGCGAACGAGTCCACGGTCACGTCACGTGTCCTAGCTAGCAACTACACTACAAGCACAGACAAGACAGTCTGACTCATCAACAGTCACTGCTGTCCCAGAGCATGATTCAGAATGGCACTTACAGAGCGCGCACACACACACACGCACGCACGCACACACACACACACACACACACACACAGGACCAACACAATGTTGCAAAGACATCTAAAATAGGAGTGATAGAGAGCTGTGCACAAAGCATGTGGGTCAAGATGAGCTTGTGTGAGTGTGTGAGTGTGTGTTGGTAAGTCCCTTTTAAGAAACCACGGCCTCAGCTTCAGTCTGGTAATGGAGTGCCCTCCCACACAGGGCAGACCAGGCTGCAGGGAAAGGTCACCTGTCAGAGCTAGAGCTTCTTTTTGCTGCTGCTTCTGCTACTCTATGTGCAGAGAAAAGAACAACTGATCTGCGGTGATGGAGAGGACCAAATAGAAGAAAAGGAAACCATTTTAAAACAGTTTAGCGCTTACGCAATGATCGCAATGAAAAAGAGCAGCTTTGATGATTGAATTATTATCCTGTATTAACTTACACGGTATTTCAGTACATGCAAGAAGCACATCACTGAATTAGAGTAGAATAATAAAATTGTCTTACTTCCCAAAGGTATTATGTAACGTTAATACCATTGATCTAAGAGATCCCTCCCCCTAATAGCAGCTCTGACTATATGTGCTCCACACGAATCAGCCCCTCCCACCGGCCTCTCTCTCTCTCTCTCTCCATCTCTGTCTCTCTCCTCCATGTACAGGCAGTGTCCAGGACCCTTAGCCCAGTATCTCTTCAACACCTCCCTCACAAATCCCCAACGAAAGGCCGCTTTGATGTGAGTAGACCCTGTGTTCCTGTGCCAGGGGAGCCCTTCAACGAGCTCTACAGAATTAACAAAGGCCCACGTGTCCTGGACACTCTGGGTCTGATCTGCCTTATCTCCACTCATTCTCAGGGGAACTAGTGTAGCGATATGCAGGCTAGGCTACATAGTGGAGTAGAGATATGAAGCTGTGGCCAGGTCAGCTAGCTCGGTAATGGCCTATACTATAGCATGATACATGTCAGACAGCTGTGTGCATGTGTGGCCCATTTATGCTCAGGAAGGCCGAAAAAACATATTTATTGTGTTGGAGAAAGGCCAAGAGCCAATAAGATTATAGTGCTGACATGTCTGCAGTGCGTGCTGTACACAGCGCCTCAAACAGGCAAATCAGCTCAAGCAGACAATCAGGCATTTTCAAAGAAAACAAATTAGGCATTGCCCACGGGGAGAATTCCTCACTATATTTAAACATGCACTTAGAGTAGCTCAAATCAAGAGTGCCTGTCTCTTGAAACACATGTATAATTCAGGAATTTCATAGATAGTGTTTGTGATTAAACAATACATTTTCACCAGGAGAGAGCAACATATAAAAGAGCCCCTGGCACTGTCGCACACACATGTACACACACATGCATACACCCACGCTAGCGCACCTTGAGACGGTGTAAGTGTAACAGCATTTGTAAGCATCATGTTTTAACACCACGAGATCATTCAACCATATAACCTCTTGTTGCACAAAACACACAACAGCATTTCTTGCCACATTTAATTTCTAAATATGGGAAGCTAGTAACTCCAACTTTAAGCTTTTAACAAGACCCTTTAGTTATTCTTAGTAACACCTGGTCCACACTTGCAAACATTAAAAAAGTTGTAACTTTTTCTACGTCTTAAAATCTGCATCAGCCAAATAAAATAGAAAGATGTGATAGAATGTTCCTTGTTATCTGCTCCCATGGGATAACCTGGCACTATGTTAGCCCTATGATAACAAAACCACCTGGCCATGATTATTCCATTAAGAAATTCTTCATCAGCCAACCAAAGATCTTAGACTTTATATCCACCAACCAATGGCCTCCTGAGTGGTGCAGTAGTCTAAGTCACTGCATCGCAGTGCTAGAGGTGTCACTACAGACCCGGGTTCAATCCCGGGCTGTATCACAACTGGCCATGGTCGGAAGTCCCATAGGGTGGTGCACAATTGGCCTAGCGTGGTTAGGGGAGGGTTTGGCCGGGGGAGCTTTACAAGTAGGCCGTCGTTGTAAATAAGAATTTATTCTTAACTGACTTGCCTAGTTAAATAAAGGTTAAAAATCTTAAAATAGGTCAACTTGGACACCAGAGGGATATTTTCAACCCCAAAATTCAAGGTTTACTATTGTTCTGCTTGCTCTGTAACAAGTTTAGTGTGACAAATGAATGACGCATCCTTGACTAGGCTACTAGCTACTAATGTTAGACAAAATTCAAAAAGGCATTTATTTTGCATATATGACCCTTTTTGGACGACGTGGGTCCCGTCATGTCTAATGAAAACCAAACACTGCATTCCACAGGAAGAACCTCATTGATATTGTGATGGTTTGGGGATGCTTGCTGCCTCAGGACCTGGACAACTTGCCATCATTGAAGGAACCATTAATTCTGCTCTGTATCAGAGAATTCTACAGGAGAATGTCAGGCCATCCGTCTGTGAGCTGAAACACAGCTGAGTCATGCAGCAAGACAATGATCCAAAACACACAATCAAGTCTACATCAGAATGGCTGAAAAGCAACAAATGCAAAGTTTTGGAATGGCCTAGTCAAAGTCCAGACCTAAACTCGATTGAGATGTTTTGACAGGACCTGAAACAAGCAGTTCATGCTCGAAAATCCACAACTGTCGCTGAGTTAAATCAGTTCTTCATGGAACACTGGGCCAAAGTTCCTCCACAGTGACGTTAGAGACTGATCTACAACTACAAGAAACGTTTGCTTGCAGTCATTGCAGCTAAAGGTGGCAAAACCAATTATTGAATGTAAGGGGGCAATTACTTTTTCACAAAGGGGAATTGATTGTTGCAGAAAAATGAAATAAGTATCAAATTTTTTGTGTTATTTGTTCACTCAGGATCCTTTTATTTAATTTTAGGATTTGGTTGAAGATCTGATACCATTCAGGGTGTAATCTGTAAGCGTATGTAGGGATATAGTATCCCTCTTCTTCTCTGCTCTGCTCTTTATCATTGACCTGTTTCAGGGAAGGGACCATCTCTGGGGCCAGTAATCTGGTCCTTCCTGCAGCTGGGGCTAGGGCTGGGATTCATGTGATGGGCCACTGTGCGGGCAGGGACATGGTCACGAGTCCACAGCTGGATGCCATGCTGCACATATAAAAGCCTCACAGTCACTCCTAAGATCTACTGATCATTTAGCTGTATTTTCATCTATTATTAAAACTGGTGTTCAGATTTGATCAGGAGGTAGTACCTTACAAATGTACAGTATATGGACACATTTTCACTTAAAACAATACCATAGGAGTGTTCTGGTATTTCACTTTCAAGTAAATTCCATGAGTGAGTACAGACCCAGTAACCTCTTTTTCTCTTTCACTCCATCAACCCTTATCACTCTCTTCATCCTCTGTTCCCTTTTCACCGTCCTGTCTACCCTTCCTCTCCTCCATCCCTCTCTTCTCCTCTATTCCTTCTCCTCCCCTCTCTCCCAGACTGACTCTCCAGCCTGACTTGAGCTGGAATTAATTAGGCTGAGAGCAATGTGATTTCCTCCGGATACAGAGACCAAATTAGGCCCAGTTACAGAAGTGCTGACGGAGCCCTTATATCTCCTCGTCTGTTTATCATGCACCAGGAAGACAGGGAGGAGGAGGAGGAGGAGGAGAGGATAAAACTCAAAAAGTGCTTAATCGCATATTGATGTGGTGGAGGACTGGGAGAGGAAGGCAGACCCTGCCCTCGGTTATGCCCAGGGGAAGAGAACAACATCAGTAATGCACTTTACAAAGCACCCGCAAAACAGACAAATAAGCAATAATGACACAGAGCATCTCTTACATAGCATCGGTTTGGTCTGGATGGGCCTTCATGATTTATTCAGTTATTTCTCCTTTAATTCTATCTAATGGAGACAGGGCTGAGACAGGGCTGAGACAGGGCTAGGGGGTCTAGTGGAGAGCAGAGAAGGGCAGGCTACACACACGGCTGTGTAATCCTTTCTTCGTCCACTGGCTTCCCCTCATCAGAGAGCTAGCTGTGCTCTCCAGTCTGAACAGTGGACAACGTTGGTAATAATCACTTAACACAAGGAGACATGAGCTCCAAAACAAACCCTACTCACTCAGCCAAGGGCAGAGAGAACTGCTGGGCAATTGCATAGTAAAGTACTATTCAATAGTAAAGTACTATTCAATAGTAAAGTACTATTCAACAGTAAAGTACTATTCAATAGTAAAGTACTATTCACTGCCTCATTATCAAACAAGCTAGTAGTGGAAGTAGAAAGGATCTCTCTTACCATGTATCCCCCTCAGCCATCTTTAGCACATACACAGATAAAGTAAAACTAACATTTCCTGTCCGACAGCACAAAACCTTAGACTGTGTTTCTCTGTGCTCTCTAATGCGGAAGTGAATTGAGGAAGTTGAGATGAGGAAGGGGCTTTCTGATGTTGAAATGACAAAATAAATCACCTGCAAACTGCCTCTCTGTCCTTTACTATAACTGTCAAACTCCCGGAGACACTCATTGTCCAGAGATATGGCAAGTTTTGAGTTTAAAATTGTGGTATGATCACAGAGGAAACGTTCATAAGAGGAGTGCTCTGTACACTCCAGATAGGCAGAGAATCAAAGGCCTTGTTGGAACACGAACATCTATTAAATTCCACTTTCTTCCTCCTTTGGATGAATGTGTTCGTAGTTCTGAGGTTGTTTTTACTGATACACGCTCTGACATTTGTGATTCAGGTACAGAAGATCAAAAGTAAAGGCCAGTTGGAAAGTGAATAGCAGATGAAAACCGTGGAAAACCAATATGAAAAGCAAATGTGACATGCCTAGCCAGACCAGTAGGTGGTGCTCTTTACTAGCCTGAAGACAAGTAATGTAGGCGGCACCATGTATTATTTTTAAAGGATGGGCCCCTATCTCTTGAAGACCCTAGGATCCATGTGTAAAGGGGTGGTCAGCCAGCCACTGGGATGACAACCCAACTTGGGATGGGGGAGAAGTTTTAGCAGGTGAAATATTGGAGGACAATTAGAGGTTTACTTAGTCGCCGCTGCAGTATGCTTAACAGTGCAAATATCATGGTACAGCTACATGGACATTCAATTATCGTGGTACTTCTAAATGGTACGTTTTCAAACATATATTATGGTAAGTATAATCAAAACTTGTCAACAGTGAAGAGGCGACTGCGGAATGCTGGCCTTCTAGGCAGTTGCAAAGAAAAAGCCATAACTCTGACTGGCCAATAAAAATAAAAGATTAAGAACACAAAAGAACACAGACACTGGACAGAGGAACTCTGCCTAGAAGGCCAGCATCCCGGAGTCTCCTCTTCACTGTTGACGTTGAGACCAGTGTTTTGCGGGTGCTATTTAAGGAAGCTGCCAGTTGAGGACTTGTGAGGCATCTGTTTCTCAAACTAGACACTCTAATGTACTTGTCCTCTTAGTCAGTTGTGAACCGGGGCCTCCCACTCCTCTTTCTATTCTGGTTAGAGACAGTTTGCGCTGTTCTGTGAAGGGAGTAGTACACAGCGTTGTACGAGATCCTCAGTTTCTTGTCAATTTCTCGCATGGAATAGCCTTCATTTCTCAGAACAAGAATAGACTGACGAGTTTCAGAAGAAAGTTATTTGTTACAGGCCATTTTGAGCCTGTAATCGAACCCACATATGCTGATACACCAGATACTCAACTAGTCTAAAGAAGGCCAGTTTTATCGCTTCTTTAATCAGGACAACAGTTTTCAGCTGTGCTAACATAATTGCAAAAGGGCTTTCTAATGATCAATTAGCCTTTTAAAATGATAAACTTGGATTAGCTAACACAACGTGCCATTGGAACACAGGAGTGATGGTTGCTGATAATGGGCCTCTGTACACCTATGTAGATATTCCATTAAAAATCAACCGTTTACAGCGACAATAGTCATTTACAACATTAACAATGTCTACACTGTATTTCCTATTTTAATGGACAAAAAATTGCTTTTCCTTCAAAAACAAGGACATTTCTAAGTGACCCCAAACTTTTGAATGGTAGTGTATATTATTTACAGGAAACTTATTCTACACCTTTTTGGAAAGGGACTGGGGTGGACGAAATACATTTCTCCCATAGGCAAAGAAACTTGAAAGGGGTGATGATATTAATTAACAATCATTTTGAACCAAGTGTGCAAACTGTTCAATTGGACCATAAACAGATTTGGCTCATTAATCTATATGGTCCAAATAATGATGATCCACACTTCTTTGAAAATATATATAATAATTTATCGAGCTTACAGGCAATAGATGACTCGATCATTATTGCAGAGATCGGATGAATGGATGATCTCGCATGCATAGATCATCTGTTCACCTACTCCACGTCTCACATGGGAACCAAAAATCTCAAATTTGAAGTCATCAGACCAAAGGACAGATTTCCACCAGTCTAATGTCCATTGCTCGTGTTTCTTGGCCCAAGCAAATCTGTTCTTATTACTGGTGTCATTTAGTAGTGGTGTCTTTGCAGCAATTCAACCACAAAGGCCTAATTCACGCAGTCTCCTCTGAACAGTTGATGTTGAGATGTGTCTATTACTTGAACTCTGTGAAGCATTTATTTGGGCTGCAATTTCTGAGGCTGGAAACTCTAATGAACGTATCCTCTGCAGCAGAGGCAACTATGGGTCTTCCTTTCCTGTGGCGGTCCTCATGAGAGCCAGTTTCACCTTGATGGTTTTTGTGACTGCAATTGAAGAAACTTTCAAAGTTCTTTACATTTTCCAGATTGACTGACCTTCATGTCTTAAAGTAATGATGGACTGTCGTTTCTTATTGCTTATTTGAGCTGTTCTTGCTTTAATATGGACTTAGTCTTTTAAAATTCAAAAATCCAATATTAAATCTAGAATCAGCTTCCTATTTCGCAACAAAGCATCCTTCACTCATGCTGCCAAACACACCCTCGTAAAACTGACTATCCTACCGATCCTTTACTTCGGCGATGTCATTTACAAAATAGCCTCCAACACTCTACTCAGAAAACTGGACGCAGTCTATCACAGTGCCAGCAGTTTTGTCACCAAAGCCCCATATACTACCCACCACCCGCAACCGGTATCAAATCAAATCAAATTTTATTTGTCACATACACATGGTTAGCAGATGTTAATGCGAGTGTAGCGAAATGTTTGTGCTTCTAGTTCTGACCATGCAGTAGTATCTAACAAGTAATCTAACAAATTCACAACAACTACCTCATACACACAAGAGTAAAGGAATGAATACGAGTATGTACATATAAATATATGGATGAGCGATGGCTGACCGGCATAGGCAAGATGCAGTAGATGGTATTGAGTACAGTATATACACATATATATATATGAGATGAGTAATGTAGGATATGTAAACATTATATAAACGGCATTGTTTAAACTGGCTAGTGATACATTATTTCATCCAATTATAATTATTAAAGTGGCTAGAGATTTGGGTCGATGGCCGAACGGCATAGGCAAGATACAGTAGATGGTTTAGAGTACTGTGTATACATTTGATATGAGTATGTCGGATACGTAAACATTATATACAACATTTTTAAAGTGGCTAGTGATTTAAGTCAGTATGTTGGCAGCAGCCACTCAATGTTAGTGATGGCTGTTTAACAGTCTGATGGCCTCGAGGTAGAAGCTGTTTTTCAGTCTCTCGGTCCCAGCTTTGATGCACCTGTACTGACCTCGCCTTCTGGATGATAGCGGGGTGAACAGGCAGTGGCTCGGGTGGTTGTTGTCCTTGATGATTTTTTTGGCATTCCTGTGACATCGGGTGGTGTAGGTGTCCTGAAGAGCAGGTAGTTTACCCCCGGTGATGCGCTGTGCAGTCCTCACTACCCTCTGGAGAGCCTTACGGTTGTGGGCGGAGCAGTTGCCGTACCAGGCGGTGATACAGCCCGACAGGATGCTCTCGATTGTGCATCTGTAAAAGTTTGTGAGTGATTTTGGTGACAAGCCGAATTTCTTCAGCCTCCTGAGGTTGAAGAGGCGCTGTTGCGCCTTCTTCACCACGCTGTCTGTGTGGGTGGACCAATTCAGTTTGTCCGTGATGTGTACGCCGAGGAACTTAAAACTTTCCACCTTCTCCACTACTGTCCCCTCGATGTGGATAGGGGGGTGCTCCCTCTCCTGTTTCCTGAAGTCCACGATCATCTCCTTTGTTTTGCTGACATTGAGTGAGAGGTTATTTTCCTGACACCACACTCCAAGGGCCCTCACCTCCTCTCTGTAGGCCGTCTCGTCGTTGTTGGTAATCAAGCCTACCACTGTAGTGTCGTCAGCAAACTTGATGATTGAGTTGGATGCGTGCTTGGCCACGCAGTCATGGGTAAACAGGGAGTACAGGAGAGGGCTGAGAACGCACTCTTGTGGGGCCCCAGTGTTGAGGATCAGCGGGGTGGAGATGTTGTTTCCTACCCTCACCACCTGGGACCGGCCCGTCAGGAAGTCCAGGACCCAGTTGCACAGGGCTGGGTCGAGACCCAGGGTCTCGAGCTTAATGACGAGCTTGGAGGGAACTATGGTGTTAAATGCTGAGCTGTAGTCGATGAACAGCATTCTTACATAAGTATTCCTCTTGTCCAGATGGGTTAGGGCAGTATGCAGTGTGATTGCGATTGCGTCGTCTGTGGACCTATTGGGACGGTAAGCAAATTGGAGTGGGTCCAGGGTGTCTGGCAGGATGGAGGTGATATGATCCTTGACTAATCTCTCAAAGCACTTCATGATGACGGAAGTGAGTGCTACGGGGCGATAGTCATTTAGCTCAGTCACCTTAGCTTTCTTGGGAACAGGAACAATGGTGGCCCTCTTGAAGCATGTGGGAACAGCAGACTGGGATAGGGACTGATTGAATATGTCCGTAAACACACCAGCCAGCTGGTCTGCGCATGCTCTGAGGACACGGCCAGGGATGCCATGTTTTTCTCACATTGACTGCGGTGAAGGTGAGCCCGCAGGTTTTGGTAGCGGGCCGTGTCGGTGGCACTGTATTGTCCTCAAAGCGAGCAAAGAAGTTGTTTAGTTTGTCTGGGAGCAGGACGTCATGGTCCGCAACGGGGCTGGTTTTCTTTTTGTAGTCCGTGATTGACTGTAGACCCTGCAACATTCCTCTTGTGTCTGAGCCGTTGAATTGTGACTCTACTTTGTCTCTATATTGACGCTTAGCTTGTTTGATTGCCTTGCGGAGGGAATAGCTACACTGTTTGTATTCAGTCATGTTTCCGGTAGCCTTACCCTGGTTAAAGCAGTGGTTCGCGCTTTCAGTTTTGCGAATGCTGCCATCAATCCATGGTTTCTGGTTGGGGAAGGTTTTAATATTTGCTATGGGTACAACATCACCAATGCACTTGCTAATAAACTCGCTCACCGAATCAGCATATACATCAATGTTGTTGTCCGATGCTATCCGGAACATATCCCAGTCCACGTGCTCGAAGCAATCTAGCAGCATGGAATCAGATTGGTCGGACCAGCGTTGAACAGACCTGAGAACAGGCGTTTCCTGTTATAGTTTCTGTTTGTAGGCTGGGAGCAACAAAATGGAGTCATGGTCAGACTTGCCGAAAGGAGGGCGGAGAATAGCCTTGAATGCATCACGGAAGTTGGAATAACAGTGATCCAGGATTTTACCAGCCCGGGTGGCACATTCGATATGCTGGTAAAATTTCGGGAGCCTTGTTCTTAAATTGGCCTAATTAAAATCCCCAGCCACAATAAATGCAGCCTCAGGATATGTGGTTTCCAGTTTACATAGAGTCCGATGAATTTCTTTCAGTGCTGTCGATGTGTCAGCTTGAGGGGGGATGTACACGGCTGTGATTATAATCGAGGAGAATTCTCTTGGTAGATAATGCGGTCTGCATTTGATTGTAAGGAATTCTATGTCAGGTGAACAAAAGGACTTGAGTTCCTGTATGTTGTTATGATCACACCACGTCTCGTTAATCATAAGACACACACCCCCGCCCTTCTTCTTACCAGATAGAAGTTTGTTTCTGTCGGCGCGATGCGTGGAGAAACCAGGTGGCTGTACCGACTCAGATAACGTGTCCTGAGTGAGCCATGTTTCCGTGAAGCAAAGAACGTTGCAGTCTCGGATGTCTCTCTGAAAGGCAACCCTTGATCGGATTTCGTCTACTTTGTTGTCAAGAGACTGTACATTGGCGATGCTCTCGTTGGCTGGCCCTCACTACATATTCGTCGGCAAACCCATTGGCTCCAGGTCATCTATAAGTCTTTGCTAGGTAAAGCCTTACCTCAGCTCACTGGTCACCATAGCAACAACCACCCGTAGCATGCGCTCCAGCAGGTATATTTCACTGGTCACCCCCAAAGCCATCACTTCCTTTGGCCACCTTTCCTTCCACTTCTCTGCTGCCAATGAGTGGAACAAATTGCAAAAATCACTGAAGCTGGAGTCTTATATCTCCCTCTCTAACTTTAAGCATCAGCTGTCAGAGCAGCTTACCGATCACCTATACACAGCCGATGTACCTATACACAGCCAATCTGTAAATAGCACACCCAACTACCTCATCACCATATTATTACTTATCCTCTTGCTCTTTTGCACCCCAGTATCTCTACTTGCACATCATCATCTGCACATCTATCACTCCAGTGTTAATGCTAAATTGTAATTATTTCGCCTCCATGGCTTATTTATTGCCTACCTCCCTACTCTTCTACATTTGCACACACTGTACATAGATTTTTCTATTGTGATATTGACTGTACGTTTGTTTATGTGTAACTCTGTGTTGTTGTTTTTGTCGCACTGCTTTGCTTTATCTTGGCCAGGTCGCAGTTGTAAATGAGAACTTGTTCTCAACTGGCCTACCTGGTTAAATAATTGTGAAACGAATAAATAAAAATGATAAACATCTACATGTTCTCACAAGGTTATTATTTCAACTACATTCTTTGTCACTGGTGACAGCTTACAATGTGTATAGACATGTGACATAGCACCTGCTTCATACTACCTAGTGCTGCAGAGCGGAACATGTTATTTGAACATTTACTATGGAGAGAATTACTGCAACATCAGATAAGAGGCATGTTTTCTTTTCAGCTATTTCACACCATCCACCCTGAGTGGGTTTCAAAATCAGCACAGAGAACAGAAAAGACGCAGTGAGTTTATGAGGTTGTCACAGGGTGTATAAAACAAGTGATATTTGGGTGTGGGTGTGTGAGAAAAAAAACTTTGAAATGTTTCTATTCTGCGTGGGTTTCTGTGTTATCTGTCTGCAATGCGCTGGTGGGAATATGTGAGGGTGTTCACGTGTCTGTGTCCTCCTGTGTGTGTAGCTGTTAACCACACTCATCCTGTGTGTGTGGAGCCACACGCCTGGGAAATGTTGTTCTCCACCTCAACCTTTTCTCTTTCTCACTCTGTCTCTCTCCATTTTTTCTCTCTCAGTCTTCTCCCACAGCCACTCACAGCTCCCTCCCGCCTACTGCGCAGAGAGGTGAGAAACGAGCACTCCATCCACTCCAGCCCTCGCATTTGATAGGACCCTTAAAAATCACTACAGGGGTTCTCAGCTGTCACACACACACACACAATAATAATGCACTATTGCCTGTTTCACATGTTCAGGTTTCCAGCTGCCACCTGTCCACTCAGTCATGTGCTGCCATGAACTGACAACATCGCGCATTCCCTTACACAGAACTAGGCCTTGTGAAGTCTGCCTGAAGGAAAGTATCATTTAAATACATACTATCTAACTGTGTCTCTCCCCATAAGCTATGAAAGGGAAATGGAATGAAATGAGATCGCCAGAGGGTTTATTTTAGTAAAGAAAACAGGATAGGAACAGCGGTATTGGTTACAGTTCTAGACACTACTTTCCTTTAGTTCCCTTCCCTAAACTGCTCTCAGGTCAGATCGCTCTGCTCAAGCTCCCATTTTTCCTTGATCCATTATTCACCTCTCCCCAGTGTATCTCTGCCTCCATGGCAAATGGGTTTCCACAGCTACATGGGAGCACAGCTTTACACATGCACACACACAGGCATACACTTCCACAAGAACACACCTTCACACACACAAACAACAGAACACACATACAGTTTTCAGCATAGAATATAATGACATATAGCTTACTGTGTGGTACAAATTAACTGGGTAAAATTAGAGGCATTGAGCAGAAAACAGCTATTTGGAGTCTATTGAGTCAAGTGTACTCTTGATATCCAGGACAACCATGCTAAGATTCAAATGTAGAGCAGAACAGTTCCCCATACTCCCCAGTGCAGAGAGAGGAGTAGAGAGAAGAGATGAAACAGGAGAAAGAGCAGACGAGAGAAGAGAGTGGAGGAGAGAGAAGAAGAGGAGAGAGAGAGAGAGAGAGAGAGAGAGAGAGAGAGAGAGAGAGAGAGAGAGAGAGGCTGAGGCAGTAGAGCTGTCAATGCACCCAGGACCTGGAGCTCACACTGCAGAGCCATTGATCACCCAGTTAACAAGAGGTGCAGTAAATCAGCAGACACACAACATAGAGACAGAGAGAGAGAGAGAGAGAGAGAGAGAGAGAGAGAGAGAGAGAGAGAGAGAGAGAGAGAGAGAGAGAGACAAAGAGACATAATGTGATGCAACACAACACAATGCACCAGACACAAATGCTGTATACAGTATGCCCAGTAGACACGTAGACAGACAGAGCGAGATGGTGTTCTTTTTTACCTTCAAATTGCTTTCATCTATTGTCATCTCATTGAAAAAGCAATTTATAGACTAACTGAATGTGCTTTTGTTATGTCCCTACTGCTTGTGTGTTATTCTAATGTTCATATTAAAAGTTATGTGGTTTTGGTTTGAAAATCTATAGTGGAATGTGATCAAAATGAATCCTGGTTACCCTGATGGGATGGCTCCTCTAGCAGTGCCCATGGAAATGCGCTGGGTGCCCGGCCGGTTCAGGTTGTTCTGCCCGTTGATGATGACATGGTGGCCGTGGGAGTGTGCATGGGTGTGGGAGTGGCCATGTGCGGGCGGAAGGGACGGCAGTGCAGGGGAACAAGGGAAGTTCGAACTAGACAGGGGCGACTGCACCTGTTCAGCTTTAGCTTGGCCACTTCCTGCACTTATGTTGTTATGCTGTATGTTGTTGCTCCCGGCACCGGAGGTTGGGGACCAGAGTGTGGTTCCGGCGAAAGTGTTACTCTGCCGTACCACATTGAGCGTGCCTGTGGCCCCTGGAGCTCCTGCGGCCCCTCCGTACAGCTTACGACGCTGAGAGGCCAGGATGGCGTTGGAGGCAGCCCGCGTGCTGTTGACTAGAATGCACTGCTGGCAGGAGCAGGGTTGGCCGGAGCTGGCGCCCACAGGCCACGACTGGGACTTGGGGATGGAGCCCATGATGAGAGGGTAGGCCAGGTCCATGCGTCGGCGCAGGCGGCGTTTCCTCTGGCTCTGCCGGTTGGTCTGGACCATACTGTTGAAGTCAATGAGGTAGCAGAAACCCAGAGAGGTCAGGTCCAGCCAGGGGTGCTGCTTCTCATAGGCGTTCTGGATGGTCACACAGATCTCCATGTCGTAGGGCGTCCAGGAGCCGCTGTCGTTCTCCCACTCCCACACCACACCCTTCCCCGGAGCTGACGACGGCTCATAGAAGTTCCTGTGGACCGGCCTCATGGTGCCTGGAGGGAGAGAGCGAGAGGATAGGAGGTCAGAGGAGAGAACTACTGTACGTATCCATCATAGATGATTCATTTACCAAGATCTCAAACCACTTTTTGTTTAAATAATCATGAATTTAAATGTATAACTCATAGAATAAATTGGCCAAGCATGCTTCAAAATCAGAAAGTAACCCAGATTCTAATATGTGACAATGTCATCATTTTCTACATGTCTCTGTGTTGAGGAAGAAGAAGGGGAGGGGGAGACAGAGGTGTACCCCTGCCCTCCTGCTGATGGCCTCACAGCCCCCACCTCAATTATAACACAATTACTGTGGTCACATGGGAAATCAAGACACCTCTCCCCATCCATCTCCTGCCTGCTAGGTGGCACACCAGCAAGGGTATCCAGGCTCTACGGCTAGGACCACCACCACCACCCTTCCCCCATTTAATTTAACAGCTAAATGCACACTCACTTGCAGTGGAGCACCGGGGTGATAATGGAAGGACGTGTGTGTGGTGGGGTGAAAGGCTGGCGTAAAAGGCTGTGCCCCCCCAGCCATACAGCACAGCATCACTGGCACCAGAGAATAAAACGCATCAGCAGAACAGCAGCGCTGACCTTGAATCCCTGCCGCAAACTAAAGGACTTGGCTTGGCAGCTCATTTCATTTGGAAGGCTGCTGAGAACCTCTGCATACAGACACACAGCCAGCTGCCTCTGTCACTCATCTCCCCAGGTAGTCAGTCATCCATTCCTTCACTCATTCTCCTTGCCTCAGTGGTCTATTGACTGACTTTCAATTTCCTCTACACACACTCTCTTCACTCTCTCCCTCATGCATTACTTCCCACGCCTGATGTTAGGATAAAACTGACTAATTCTCACTCACTCACTCATAGCAACCACTGTTTCATTCATTCAATGAGCTCACTCACTGTATCACTTATTCATTGTTTCACTCCTGACTACCAATTACTCATCCAGCATGTTGATTTACAGTAGTATACCCAGAGCCTCAGGTGGGGATGGAGGATGAGACGGAGTGCTCTTCTACAGAGTAGGCTTTTATCACTTAGTGTTCTCTCCTGTGGGACACATTAACATGCAACAGACAAACATTCTCACTTTCTCCCTGTTAGGCGGTGTGTGTGTGTGTTCTCACATCTCAGACCCAATCAATGGATGTGCAGTAGCACCACACTCTCTTGTTAAACGCTGAGTTAACTAACACTAGCCTTATAAATAATTGATGATGTGGAGACTTTTTATTTGCTGGGTATCAATTTAGCTTCACCAAGGAAAGATTAACATATGGCCCTATAAAAATCTGTTTTGTTTTTCTAGGTTTCCTTTCCCCCTGTTTTTTTCAGGTTTTCACCCTAAAAAATCACACTTTTAAAAAAGAAATAGAAAAACAACACATTTGGATGTTCTAAGTCCACAACAATGCTTAAACCACATCAGCAGACCACTTTTGAGGTCTGGGATTTTTTGTTATTTTATAAAAAAAAATTGGTGAAGTAACCCTTTAATTCAAATCAAATCAAATCAATGTTTATTGGTTACATACACATGGTTAGCAGTGTAGCGAAATGCTTGTGCTTCTAGTTCCGACCATGCAGTAGTATCTAACAAGTAATCTAACAATTTCACAACAACTATCTTATACACACAAGTGTAAAGGAATGAATAAGAATATGTACATATAAATATAGGGATGAGCGATGGCCGAATGGCATAGGCAAGATGCAGTAGATGTTATAGAGTACAGAGTATATACATATGAGATGAGTAATGTAGGGTATGTAAACATTATATAAAGTGACATTGTTTAAAGTGACTAGTGATACATTTATTACATCCAATTTTTTATTATTAAAGTGGCTAGAGATTTGAGTCAGTATGTTGGCAGCAGCCACTCAATGTTAGTGATAGCAAAGAACGCGACGCGAGAAGGCCATCTCTGTCGGCGCCGGAAGTTCCAGCGTGGTTTTTAGCGGGTGTTTTTGTAGCGCACATGTGTTGGCAGAGTTTGCTAAACAAATACCAACTGGATTGACGCAAATAATCATGACATAATTCTGCCAGGTAGGCATAGGCTACATTGTAGCTAGTTAACATTTAATTGAGAAGGTTTTCGGGAAAGCCTTTCCATCTACCAGAAGACTTTTCATTAGCCTCATCGCTAACTGCTACACAAAATGGTAGATGTGCGCTGTTCCGCAAACACACACAGATGGGGGATTCTCTTTGCCTCTTTAGAAAGTTGCAGGAAATACGAATCACTGATGCATTCTGGTCATGTCTTATGATAAACTTTGGCAAATGAATTCATTTTCAATACATTTAGTTGATTTCACTAATTCCGTTTTAATGCCTGGATTTTGTCCGCATTCTGTATCCCAGATTTTATAGGCCCTATAAACATTACCTTCCTTTAAGAGCCAATTAGGTATTCATAGGCCCTAATGGAAGCTAATGTAGAGAACATACACAACATTGCTAAAAGATATTCTATAATCGGTGACATGCCCAAACAGAGGTTTGGTTGGAAATCATGTTACCCTGGTTATTACAGCTAATTACTTCAACAGGATATGATGTAGGGCCATGACATCCCCATGAGGAATAATCCCTCACCAGGGGCCAACTTCTGAATACATTACCCCTCCTATTCCAGACCATAAATCATATACCTCACATATAAACCCCAGGATATTATCAAGGCACAAGGCGAGACCCAGATGCAGACACAGGAGGCAGATGGTTGGAGTCTTACAATGTTTAATAATCCAAATGGGTAGGCAAGAGAACGGTTGTGGACAGGAGGTACAGAGTGGCAGACAGGCTCGTGGTCAAGGCAGGCAGAATGGTCAGGCAGGCGGGTACAGAGTCCAGAAACAGGCAAGGGTCAAAACCGGGAGGACTAGAAAAAGGAGAATAGCAAAAAGGAGTACGGGGAAAAACACACTGGTTGACTTGACTAAACATACAAGACCAACTGGCCTAGAGAGACAGGAAACACAGGGATAAATACACAGGGGAAAATAAGCGACACCTGGAGGGGGTGGAGACAATCACAGGAACAGGTGAAACAGATCAGGGCGTGACAGATATAACCTGTCAAAAGAAGAAACATGGGAATGTCGAACAGACAAGAGCTAACCCTCTAGCTGAGGGACTGTATCTGGTCTACTGTGCGCATGTCTATGCTGTGGCATTGACTGGGGTTAGATAGGGCCTCAAGGAGAGAGTGAAGGTCAGAGCAGTGCAGTAATCACATGGAACCATAACAGGAAGCTCCACTCACATAAGACATGAACAACCTCGCAGCACCTTATATGGCTGTCTGTCTCATGTACTAATTTACTGTTGTATATATAATGGCTCCAGCCCAAAGACTGAGGCTGAGTTGTTGATGCTCTCCGTGCGACCCAGCCGACCCTCTATGCTCTTCCTGACAGGAAACGGCGAGAGAGAGTGGTCACTTCCTGTCTGACCCTATGTGTCTTTGGCAGCGGTCTCTCCCTTCCCCCCTAAGTCTCTCCTCCCCTCTCCCACGTCCCATCCTCCTCCTCATGACATCCTCCAGATGTCCTTGCACAACAAAACAGCGTCCCCATTGGGCGAGGAGACGTGGCTGTGTCATATATAACTGTGTCAAGCCTCACTGTGGGACTCTAACCCTAGCTCACACACGGAAAGGTGAGTTCAGGGTGAATTAAACTGTTAAGACTCTTGTGGCTTCCTGAAGATCTGTTCCTTCCCTGACAGAGTCTATCATTCTATCACTCTCTTTAATAGGATTGTTTTGGTCTTCAGCTGAAGACAGGTCTGTCTGACTCTCTCTTCCACTCTCTCATCTCCCGCTGACGCCAGCCCTCCCTTTCCCCTCCTGTCACTCCTGGCTAGTCACCAACTCTCTGACAAATTTTTCACATTTTCCAGCCTGTCACTCATTGGCCACCATCCTGATCCTAGACAACACTCTTGTTGTCCACATTACCCAGCACTCATGCTCTCGCTAGTGCTGCACTAGACAGGCTGATGATAAGCCCTGTATGCCTCTAGATACAGGCCCATTATGTATCCTAATAATTGACACGCTTCTCCAATTCCCACTGGGCCACCCTGAGCTTATTAAAAATAGCTCCATGAGTTCCTGTAACTACAGAGGGAGAGAGGCTGTGGGGCTGCTGAATGCTAGCTAGCTGAGTAGCACTTAACAGGAAGAAGCTAAAAAAAAAATGTATTACAGATGTAGGATCTTAATTTGAGGCGGTTTGCTACAGCAGGAAAATAATCTTGCAGCAATAGGAAATGTGAATTATTATGTGGATTATAATTAATGGACAATTTTGTAGGGGTTGCTAGATTTTTCATAAGGGAAAATCAAGTAAAAATTGTCTAAATGGAAATTACAAACTTCAGAAGCCTTTTTAAACCTTAAATACTGTACACTACAAGTTCTCCTGCAACAGTGTGATCAAATTAAGATCCTACATCTATACAGCAGCCAAGCTGACTGGCCAGTGGCGAACACTGTGGTGCTGGGTCAGGTGCACTCTTTTGCTCACTTATATATCATAACATAAGATTCATTATAGCTATACCTTTCCTAAATCAGGGTTTGACATATACAAGCTTTTCTATTTTACTGCTGTGGGATATATTGCCATTTGGTACAGTTCATCGACCTAATTTCGAACTAAATGTTTATTGGGCTGTACATCAGTTTGCACTTAAATGGATTTATTATCCTGGACACATTTTCTATGTGAATATTGTAAGAACAAGTGAAAGAACAATAAATATTCCATTATGTGCTCTACTGTATACAGGCAATAAAATAATTTAGGTATGTTTGATGTTTTCCATAAACCCCAACTAGCACAGCTTGAATGGAAATATCCCTTTCATCTCCTGAAAAAGACCTTCACAAACAATTAACCCGAAACAGTTATGAGAGAACACACAGAACTAGGAGGGTGTCGATGACATAAAACTGCGTCCTCAATGTGAGATAAAACATCTAGGTCAAACAGATCTGTTGTGAAGTAGTGAAAATACACTTTCTAGGTATGTACCCATTAGCATTAGGACCCCTGAAACATATGGATGACATGCATACAGCATCAGCAAGCATGTTCACAAAGTGATAAAATATACATCATAGGTACTGTGAGATACTGTACTAGCGTTATACCAGCATGCCACTAACTCGTCTGAGATCAGAGAGCTATGTAATGATGATGACAGTGTGGAATCAGTAGCTGGCTTGAGAATGTTACTGGCTATAACATACCACTCCTCACCATAACTATCCCACCCAAGCTCCCTCAAACTTAATTATCCAGATCACTTTAACAAAGCAAATGTCTATACTGCTCAACCACTCTACAGTTTTGACATAATAATGCAGAGATATAAAGGACCCATGGTGCTGGGAAGCAACCTAGAATCTCTACAGCAGCAGCCTCCTCTCTCCAGCCGACGTGATGGATGAACAAAGGACGAAAAGGTACAGGTGGTTGGGAGGAGAGGGAGAGGTTGGCGGGGGAGGGTTGGTGATATGCATAGAGCTTCTCTGCTAGAGTTGAATGAAATGAGGATGTCTCACTTTCTCTTACCCAGGCAAGCTTACAATGTGAATACTGCAGCAGAGCAGAACAGCCCCCAATGACTCAGTCCTCCTAAGACAGGCTGCCAAACAAGACAAGCTGGGGGGGAGTAGCAGAGCCCTCCCCATCTCTACCCCCCTGCCTTGGGGAGCTGGTCAGTTACAATGCACTTGTGCAGAGTTTGCAGTTATGGTGGTAACAAAGACGGACCAAAAAAACTGAGTTAGTCTTGAGGTACCTGCCAGATATTGCACTGCAGCAATGCAACAGACCCTGAAACAACCCTCCAGACTGTGTGTGTGTGTGGGTGTGTCGTGACTGTCCTGTGTCAAGGTGCTTCAGCTCTGTCAAGTGTACTCTCTTTCTACTTCTCTTCCACCCCATTGAGTGTGTCACAAGTTGTCACTTCCACTTCACACAGCCACACAGACAAAGCCCCTCATCAGGCAGCAGGTCTAGCAGGAGCCTGCATCTTTAGCATGTCACTGGGATGGGACACAGAGCCCCACAAAGCCCCAGGCCTGGGGCGTCACAAAGACTCTCCATTAGACACTGTCCAGACCTGCCACAGAGGATACGGCAAGCAGCCTTCTTGTTAGCAGAGCAAGTGGATGGTGGCAGTACTGTACTGTGTTAAGGTAGGTGGTAGGAGGAGGTGGGTGGTGGCAGTACTGTACTGTGTTAAGGTAGGTGGTAGGAGGAGGTGGGTGGTGGCAGTACTGTACTGTGTTAAGGTGGGTGGTAGGAGGAGGTGGGAGGTGGATGGTGGCAGTACTGTACTGTGTTAAGGTGGGTGGTGGGAGTGGGTGGTGGCAGTACTGTACTGTGTTAAGGCGGGTGGTAGGAGGTGGATGGTGGCAGTACTGTACTGTGTTAAGGTGGGTGGTAGGAGGTGGATGGTGGAAGTACTGTACTGTGTTAAGGTGGGAGGTGGGTGGTGGCAGTACTGTACCGTGTTAAGTTGGGTGGTAGGAGGAGGTGGGTGGTGGAGGACTGTACCGTGTTAAGGTGGGTGGTAGGAGGAGGTGGGTGATGACAGTACTGTACTGTGTTAAGGTGGGTAGTAGGAGGAGGTGGGGGTGGCTGTACTGTACCGTGTTAAGGTGGGTGGTATAAGGAGGTGTGTGGTGGCAGTACTGTACTGTGTTAAGGTGGGTGGTAGGAGGAGGTGGGTGGTGGCAGTACTGTACCGTGTTAAGGTGGGTGGTGGGTGGTGGCAGTACTGTACTGTGTTAAGGCGGGTGGTGGGTGGTGGGTGGTGGCAGTACTGTACTGTGTTAAGGTGGGTGGTAGGAGGAGGTGGGTGGTGGCAGTATTGTACTGTGTTAAGGTGGGTGGTAGGAGGAGGTGGGTGGTGGCAGTATTGTACTGTGTTAAGGTGGGTGGTAGGAGGAGGTGGGTGGTGGCAGTACTGTACTGTGTTAAGGTGGTTGGTTGGTGGTGGCAGGTGGGGAAGTGAGTGCATGTGTCTGTCTGAGCCATCTGGAGACACAGTGGAGTGCTGGAGCTCAGAGGCCTCTCCTCTCTATCTTTGACAGGTGACCTTACATGTGAGAAGACCACAGGAGGCTGGTGAGGGTAGGATGGATTATGATTATGCCTTGAATGAGGTGAATGGAGTGGAAACCATGTGTTTGATACCCTTCCTTTACTCCATTCCAGCCATTACTATGAGCCAGTCCTCCTCAATTAAGGTGCCACCAACCACCTGTGGAGCAGACAGCCTCTCACTCCACTCACTACAAGAGAGAGTGACAAGCACACGCAACCCCTCCACTACACCCATGCCTGCTCCAAGCAGTATTTATCTATGTGACAGGATGATATTTAACGTCAGCCATCAGCCAGTTAACAAGCGTGTAAGGCAGTTAAAATGGTTCGCTAACTCAGCAGAAAGCCAATTGAGAGGCATACTAGTCTTTGGGGCCATTGAGGGATGTTTGCACACTCCCTTCTCGACCTCAAGAGGAGCTGTACTAGCTACATAGAAACGCAAATAAAACACAAACTAATGGTTATGAGTCATTGGATATGACAATGCAATCCCAGTGCAGTGCAATCCTTCTGACCCTAGACACTCATAGCTGGATTTAATCAAGCCCCAGTGAGGTGATTCAATTGCTATGTACTGCATATCAAATAATACAACTCATGGAGTATCATTCTCACAATTCACTCTTGGCAAATATAGAAGGTGAACAGATATACAGCGGCAAGAAAAAGTATGTGAACCCTTTGGAATTACCTGGATTTCTGCTTAAATTGGTCATCAAATTTGATCTGATCTTCATCGAAGTCCCAACAATAGACAAACATAGTGTGCTTAACCTAATAACACACAAATTATTGTATTTTTTCTTGTCTATATTGAATACATAATTTAGACATTCACAGTGTAGGTTGGAAAAAGTATGTGAACCCCTAGGCTAATGACTTCTCCAAAAGCTCATTGGAATCAGGAGTCAGCTTACCTGGAGTCCAATCAATGAGACGAGATTGGAGATGTTGGTTAGTGCTACCTTGCTCTATAAAAAACACTCACAAAATTTGAGTTTGTTATTCACAAGACGCATTGCCTGATGTGAACCATGCCTCGAACAAAAGAGATCTCAGAAGACCTAAGATTAATAATTGTTGACTTGTTGGCATAACGCTGGAAAGGGTTACAAAAGTATCTCTAAAAGCCTTGAAGTTCATCAGTCCACCGTAAGACAAATTGTCTATAAATGGAGAAAGTTCAGCACTGTTGCTACTCTCCCTAGGAGTGGCCATCCTGCAAAGATGACTGCAAGAGCACAGCGCAGAATACTCAATGAGGATAAGAAGAATTCTGTAAGTCTTTAGCTGAGTGTCAGCTAAAGACTTACAGAAATCCCTGGAACATGCTAACATCTCTGTTGACGAGTCTACGATACGTAAAACACTAAACAAGAATGATGTTCATGGGAGGACACCACGGAAGAAGCCACTGCTGCTGTCCAAAAAAACATTGCTGCATGTCTGAAGTTTGCAAAAGTGCACCTGGATGTTCCACAGCGCTACTGGCAAAATATTCTGTGGACAGATGAAACTACAGTTGAGTTGTTTGGAAGGAACACACAATACCATGTGTGGAGAAAAAAAGAAACAGCACACCAACATCAAAACCTCATACCAACTGTAAAGTATGGTGGAGGGAGCATCATGGATTGGGGCTGTTTTGCTGCCTCAGGGCCTGGACAGCTTGCTATCATCGACGGAAAAAAATAATTTCCAAGTTTATCAAGACATTTTGTAGGAGAATGTTAGGCTATCTATCTGCCAATTGAAGCTCAACAGAAGTTGGGTGATGCAACAGGACAATGACCCAAAACACAGAAGTAAATCAACAACAGAATGGCTTCAACAGAAGAAAATACGCCTTCTGAAGTGGCCCAGTCAGAGTCCTGAACTCAATCCGATTGAGATGCTGTGGCATGACCTCAAGAGAGCAGTTCACACCAGACATCCCAAGAATATTTCTAAACTAAAACAGTTTTGTAAAGAGGAATGGTCCAAAACTCCTGACCATTGTGCAGGTCTGATCCGCAACTACAGAAAATGTTTGGTTGAGGTTATTGCGGCCAAAGGAGGGTCAACCAATTATTAAATCCAAGGTTTCACATACTTTTCCCAACATGCACTGTGAATGTTTACACAAAGACATGAACATATAATAATTGTTTGTGTGTTATTAGTTTAAGCAGACTTTGTTTGTCTATTGCTGTGACCTAGATGAAGATTAGATCAAACTTTATGACCAATGTATGCCGAAATCCAGGTATTTCCAAAGGGTTCACATACTTTTTCTTGCCACTGTAGCTGGTGTGGATATGGTGTCCTTTAGCCTCCTGTAGGATGATGATGCCTTGGTTGAGCGGACAGGCTAGTATCCCCTGTGCTGCTGAGACAGGGTTTTTGAAACCCTCTGGTCTACCCAGCCAGCTGCCAGACAGGCTCAGTGTCTGGCCTTATCTGTGAAGACTCTACATAAAAGCAAGGTGTCACTTTGATTCCCTGTCTGTGCTGGTCAGCTTTGGTCAGCTCTAACACGTCCAGGTATTCAGATGTGGTGTGATGCAGCAGGTCTGCAGACAGGTAGAGACAGAGCCACACTGATTTACTGCTGGAACAACATGGCTGAAGAGAAAGATTCTAATGTAGTCTTCTATGAACTTTGCAACCTACATCAACTGGAAATGTCTGGACACTGCAGCCTGTTACAAACAATTTGATGTTGTTGTCTTTAAAAAAATATATATATGTTTAAATGATTCCGTGTTGTTCCGATCTGGTGAATGTTAGAATTATTTCATGTTGTTCCAATCTGACTGACTAATGAGGCAATTAGGCAATTTTGATACAAAAAGGTATCTGTCCTGAACGAACTGCCTCTTCTGAGCCAGCAGGGTGTTTAGAGAAACAGGCCAAGCTCAACCAGGTCTCCTGAGAATGGGAGAATGTGCTTGTTGAGGCTAAAAGTCATATTCAGGCTCTAAATCAGAATCATGTCTTCTCTAGGAAGGTGTAGGATGTCTAAGAGGCTTCACTCAGCGTTAGCCAGAAGCCCAGAGGTCTTCATCAAAGAGTAAAGCAGCGTAACAGTGTTACCTAGAAATGGGGTCAGAGCTTTTGGAGAAACTAATTTCATGAATCCAAAACCGCCCAACAAGCTGCTCAGCACTTTTTTCAAAGTCAGCCTTTCTCTCTCGGGTGGGTCAGCCTTGTGGTACAGTGTGGAGCATGAGGACTGAAAACCAACAGAAATATTATGAAATATGAATGGCTGGTGCTATAGGAGATTCCCGAGTATGGGATGACTCTTCTGTCTGTTATAGCCTTTTGCCTACACTGGTGTGAAGTGTAGGTATTGTATTTTCAGTACAGTAAATGTATCATTACATATAGCTAGTATACTCTGAATAGCTGGGGAGGATGCTTATCATTTCTAAAATAAAGTAACTGTTCTATATATAATATATATATATAATTCTTAGTGGAAAATGTTTCTAGGTCATTCTTATGCAGTTAATTTGTTCTAGAGGCTATATTGATTTACACTGAGCATAAAAAACATTAAGACCACCTGCTCTTTCCATGACATAGACTGACCAGGTGAAAGCTACAGTATGATATATCTTTTTTAATCCACTTCAAATCAGTGTAGATGAAGGGGAGGAGACAGGTTAAAGAAGGATGTTTAAGCCTTGAGACAATTGAGACAATGATTGTGTGTGTGTGCTATTCAGAGGGTGAATAAGGCAAAATATTGAAGTGCCTTTGAACGGGGCATGGTAGTAGGTGCCGGGCACACCGGTTTGTGTCAAGAACCGCAACGCTTCTGGGTTTTTTCTTAAAGAATGGTCCACCACCCAAAGGACATCCAGCTAACTGGACCCAACTGTGGGAAGCATTGGAGTCAACATGGCCCAGCATCTCTGTGGAACACTTTCGACACCTTGTAGAGTGTGGGGGGTGCAACTCAATATTAGGAAGGTGATCCTAATGTTTGGTATACTCAGTGTATATTACATGAGATGCAAAACAAAGTCCCCAAAGGAATACAATAAAGTAGAACTAAATTATATGTATGCATTTGATCAAATTATTTAAATAATTGTATTATTCATCATATGGAAATTAACATGGTAATGTTCCATCTAACAGATTGAGCTGCAATGTGTGATCTTTGCTTTGCTTCAGATCTATCGTCTGTTCAGGCGTCCATATTAACTGGGAAACCATCTGCAGTGAAAACCCACACACATTTCAACCAGAGACAATACATCTCTCTGCTGCGACTCCCACTCTCTTTCACATTGACTAATGTCTCACAGACTGATAGCCAGTGTGAGGGACAGAAAGGTATAGAGGGATTGGCTATTTCTTTGCCTGAAGACAATTCACCTTGAGGCAATAGTAACAAACCCCCTGAGAGTGTGTTTTCTGTCATTATTAATGAGACATCTGGAAAGTGAAGCCGCTCGGTGCTCCACTCAGGATCGACAGCACAGTGCTCCATGTGCCAAGAACACCTGGCCAATATTATTCACCTCACAGGCTGTGGCAGGATGTTTCTCCTGCTGGCCAGTCATAAGACTTGGAGTGGAACCAAGAATGTCGATTTAGAAGCACTTACAGGTGAAAGAGAGAAAGACTGAGATGAAGGAGAGAAAATGAGAGAGGAGAGAGAGAGATTCACATTGATATTCTGCAGAGTGGCCATTCTGCAAACATCAAAATACATTATTGTAGTTCCATGAGTGGCAGGGAGGGAGGAGTCAGTGTGTGTGTGGGGAGTGTGAACCCCGGGTTGTCTGCCTGGCATGTATCGTACATCCCCTGGCTTGTCGCAGTCATCCCCACTCTCATTTTCATTAGTCCCTGGAACTGACAGCCTTTGAGGGTTTGAGTAAATGATTCACACACCAAAAACTTGGCGACAGACAGACTGCACAAGGCAGACTTTCCTGTCTCTGGGAATCGGACAGAAAGTATACAGAAATAACACCAGCAATCACTCCTACACCAATCCTTAATTTCAAAGTGCCAAACAATTAAATATGTTTGTCTTTACCCACATGAAAAAATACTACAGTATACTGTAGAATATTATACTACACACAGTAGTATCCCTCGATCATGTGTAGTGCTTACTATAGAATGTTGTAGTATACTGTAGAATACTACAGTATTATCCTTTTAAAAAACACTGTAGTAAATACTAATGTAATGTTAGCAAAAACACTACAGTCCGCAAAAAAACACTTAACTATAGTAAATAAATACTATAGTATTTAATTTACATATACCCTGCCCATTTCCCTCCCCCATGTTGCAATTTGTGACACCCATGAGAAACCTACATGCCAAGTATAAACCATATTGTGTTCCCAACAGGTTATAGAAAAGAGCAGAAGTGCTAAACCATCTGTTCAGACCCCAGTCGTACCTGCCTACCTACCTACAGGTTATAAAATATATATATTTTAGTATCTCCAGTAGGTTTTCTGAAGGATAAAGCCTCCACTTCTATGTCAAAGATAATAAAACAAAAACACTAAAGTAAATACGACAGTAATGTCTGCAAAAACACTACAGTAAAACTACAGTATACTACAATCCGCAAAAACACTACATTAATTACTATAGTATATTCTATAGCCATTCTAGAAGATAGCGCCAGAGAGGATGGCTGCTGTTTAATGGGCTCTTAACCAACCGTGCTATTTTGTTTGTTTTTTCGATTCTTTTGTAACTTATTTTGTACATAATGTTACTGCTGAAAATCAGAACAGCGATTACTCACCTTGAACTGGATGAAGAATTTGTCTTTAATGAGTTGGACGAGAGGGATTTACTCCAGACACCCTAACAGGCCCTCATCCCCGTCATTCGCAGGAGAAAGAGACGGAAAATATATCGCAGAAAGAGATCGGGGTGCCTTGTGAGGATCCGCTAACGAGTAGCTAATATGCCCTTGCCATCCGTATTACTGGCCAACGTACAATCAGTGGAAAATAAATTGTATGAACTACAAGCACGTATATCCTACCAACAGGACATTAAAAACTGTAATATCTAGTTTCACCAAGTTGTGGATGAACGACGACATGAATAACATACAGCTGGCGGGTTATACACTGTATTGGCAGCAGAGAACAGCAGCCTCTGGTAAGACAAGGGGTGGTGGTCTATGTATACTTGTAAACAACAGCTGGTGCACAATATCTAAGAAAGTCTCGAGGTTTTGCCTGCCTGAGGTAGAGTATCTCATGATAAGCTGTAGACCACACTATCTACCTAGAGAGTTTCATCTGTATTTTTCGTAGCTGTCTACATACCACCACAGACCGATGCTGGCACTAAGACCGCACTCAATGAGCTGTATACCGCCATAAGCAAACAGGAAAACGCTCATTCAGAGGCTCCTAGTGGTCGGGGACTTTAATGCAGGGAAACTTAAATCCGTTTTACCTAATTTCTATCAGCATGTTAAATGTGCAACTAGAGAGAAAAAAACTCTAGATCACCTTTACTCCACACACAGAGATGCATACAAAGCTCTCCCTTGCCGTCCCTTTGGCAAATCTGACCATAATTCTATCCTCCTGATTCCTGCTTACAAGCAAAAATTAAAGCAGGAAGCACCAGTGACTCACTCAATACGGAAGTGGTCAGATGATGCAGATGCTAAGCTACAGGACTGTTTTGCTATCACAGACTGGAACATGTTCCGGGATTCTTCCGATGGCATTGAGGAGTAAACCACATCAGTCACTGGCTTCATCAATAAGTGCATCAATGATGTCATCCCCACAGTGACTGTACGTACATACCCCAACCAACTGGACTAAATTACTTCTATGCTCGCCTTGAGGCAAGTAACACTGAAACATGCATGAGAGCACCAGCTGTTCCGAACGACTGTGTGATCACGCTCTCCACAGCCAATGTGAGTAAGACCTTTAAGCAGGTCAACATTCACAAGGCCACAGGGCCAGACGGATTACCAGGATGTGTACTCCGAGCATGCGCTGACCAACTGGCAAGTGTCTTCATGACATTTTCAACCTCTTCCCGTCTGTAGTCTTGAAGTGCTTTGAAAGGCTGGTCATGCGTCACATCAACACCATTATCCCAGAAACACTAGATCCACTCAAATTTGCATACCGCCCCAACAGATCCACAGATGATGCAATCTCTATTGCACTCCACACTGCCCTTTCACACCTGGACAAAAGGAACACCTATGTGAGAATGCTATTCATTGACTACAGCTCAGCGTTCAACACCATAGTGCCCTCAAAGCTCATCTCTAGGGCTAAGGACCCTGGGACTAAACACCTCCCTCTGCAACTGGATCCTGGACTTCCTGACGGGCCGCCCCCAAGTAGTAAGGGTAGGTAACAACACATCCGACATGCTGATCCTTAACACAGGATCCCCTCAGGGATGCGTGCTCAGTCTCTTCCTGTACTCACTCATGACTGCAACACCATCATTACGTGTGCCGATGACACAACAGTGGTAGGTCTGATCACCAACAACGACGAGACAGCATATAGGGAGGTCAGAGACCTGTCCGTGTGGTGCCAGGATAACAACCTCTCCCTCAACGTGATCAAGACAAGGGGGATGATTGCGGATTACAGGAAAAGAAGGACCGAGCATGCTCCCACTCTCATCGACGGGGCTGTAGTGGAGCAGGTTGAGAACTTCAAGTTCCTTGGTGTCCACATCACCAAAAAACTATCATGGTCCAAGCACAGCACAACAGTCGTGAAGAGGGCACGACAAAACCTATTCCCCCTCAGAAGACTGAAAGATTTGGCATGGATCCTCAGATCCTCAAAAGGTTCTACAGCTGCACCATCAAGAGCATCCTGACTGGGTGCATCACTGCCTGGTATGGCAACTGCTCGGCCTATGATCGCAAGGCACTACACTGTGATGTAAAGTACTTAAGTAAAAATACTTTAAAGTACTACTGAAGTCGTTTTTTGCGGTATCTGTACTTTACTTTACTATTTATATTTTTGACAACTTTTACTTTTACTTCACTACATTCCTAAAGAAAAGTATGTACTTTTTACTCTTTACATTTTCCCCTGACACCCAAAAGTACTTGTTACATTTTGAATGCTTAGCAGGACAGAAAATGGTCCAATTCACACACTTATCAAGAGAACATCTCTGCCTCTGATTTGGTGAACTCACTAAACACAAATGCTTTGTTTTTAAATGAAGAGTGTTGGAGTGTGACCCTGGCAATCCGTAGATAAAAAATAACAAGAAAATTGTGCCGTCTAGTTTGCTTAATATAAGGATTTTTTTAAATTATTCGTACTTTTGATACGTAAGTATATTTTAGCATCTACATTTACTTTTGATACTTAAGTATACAGTGGGGAAAAAAAGTATTTAGTCAGCCACCAATTGTGCAAGTTCTCTCATTTAAAAAGATGAGAGAGGCCTGTAATTTTCATCATAGGTACACTTCAACTATGACAGACAAAATGAGGAAAAAAAATCCAGAAAATCACATTGTAGGATTTTTAATGAATTTATTTGCAAATTATGGTGGAAAATAAGTATTTGGTCACATACAAACAAGCAAGATTTCTGGCTCTCACAGACCTGTAACTTCTTCTTTAAGAGGCTCCTCTGTCCTCCACTCGTTACCTGTATTAATGGCACCTGTTTGAACTTGTTATCAGTATAAAAGACACCTGTCCACAACCTCAAACAGTCACACTCCAAACTCCACTATGGCCAAGACCCAAGAGCTGTCAAAGGACACCAGAAACAAAATTGTAGACCTGCACCAGGTTGGGAAGACTGAATCTGCAATAGGTAAGCAGCTTGGTTTGAAGAAATCAACTGTGGGAGCAATTATTAGGAAATGGAAGACATACAAGACCACTGATAATCTTCCTCGATCTGGGGCTCCACGCAAGATCTCACCCGTGGGGTCAAAATGATCACAAGAACGGTGAGCAAAAATCCCAGAACCACACGGGGACCTAGTGAATGACCTGCAGAGAGCTGGGACCAAAGTAACAAAGCCTACCATCAGTAACACACTACGCCGCCAGGGACTCAAATCCTGCAGTGCCAGACGTGTCCCCCTGCTTAAGCCAGTACATGTTCAGGCCCGTCTGAAGTTTGCTAGAGAGCATTTGGATGATCCAGATGAGGATTGGGAGAATGTCAGATGAAACCAAAATAGAACTTTTTGGTAAAAACTCAACTTGTCGTGTTTGGAGGACAAAGAACACCATACCTACTGTGAAGCATGGGGGTGGAAACATCATGCTTTGTGGCTGTTTTTCTGCAAAGGGACCAGGACGACTGATATCGTGTATCGTGAGAATTTGAGTGAAAACCTCCTTCCATCAGCAAGGGCATTGAAGATGAAACGTGGCTGGGTCTTTCAGCATGACAATGATCCCAAACACACCGCCCGAGCAACGAAGGAGTGGCTTCGTAAGAAGCATTTCAAGGTCCTGGAGTGGCCTAGCCAGTCTCCAGATCTCAACCCCATAGAAAATCTTTGGAGGGAGTTGAAAGTCCGTGTTGCCCAGCGACAGCCCCAAAACATCACTGCTCTAGAGGAGATCTGCATGGAGGAATGGGCCAAAATACCAGCAACAGTGTGTGAAAACCTTGTGAAGACTTACAGAAAATGTTTGACCTCTGTCATTGCCAACAAAGGGTATATAACAAAGTATTGAGATAAACTTTTGTTATTGACCAAATACTTATTTTCCACCATGATTTGCAAATAAATTAATTAAAAATCCTACAATGTGATTTTCTGGATTTCTTTTTCTCATTTCGTCTGTCATAGTTGAAGTGTACCTATGATGAAAATTACAGGCCTCTCTCATCTTTTTAAGTTGGAGAACTTGCACAATTGGTGGCTGACTAAATACTTTTTTGCCCCACTGTATATATATTTAAAACCAAATACTTTTAGACTTTTACTAAAGTAGTATTATACTAGGTGATTTTAACTTTTACTTTTCTATTAAGGTATCTTTACTTATACTCAAGCATGAGAATTAAGTACTTTTTCCACCACTGGCACTACATATACATAGGGTAGTGTGAACGGCTCAGTACATCACTGGGGTCAAGCTTCCTGCCATCCAGGACCTCTATACCAGGCGGTCAGAGGACGGCCCTAAAAATTGTCAAAGACTCCAGCCACCCTAGTCATAGATTGTTCTCTCTGTTCTCTCTGCAAGCAGTACCGGAGCGCCAAGTCTAGGTCCAAGAGGCTTCTAAACAGCTTCTACCCCCAAGCCATAAGACTCCTGAAACATCTAATCAAATGGCTACCCAGACTACTTGCATTGCCCATCCACTTATTTCCACAATGATTCAAAACATAAAACAGCACCAATATAAACTTGGCACCAGTTTGTTATTACAGTGCATTCGGAAAGTATTCAGAATCCTTGACTTTTTCCACATTTTGTTTCGTTACAGCCTTATTCTAAAATAGATTAAATAAAAATGTTCCTCAACAATCTACACACAATAACCCATAATGATAAGCAAAAACTGGTTCTAAGAAATTTTTGCACATTTCTTAAAAATAAAAACTTATAAATACCTTATTTACATAAGTATTCAGACCCTTTGCAATGAGACTCGAAATTGAGCTCAGGTGCATCCTGTTTCCATTGATCATACTTCAGATGTTTCTACAACTTGATTAGAGTCCACCTGTGGTAAATTCAATTGATTGGACATCATTTGGAAAGACACACACCTGTCTATATAAGGTCCTACAGTTGACAGTGCAAAAACCAAACCATGAGGTCGAAGGAATTGTCCGTAGAGCTCCGAGACACGATTGTGTCGTGGCCCAGATCTGGGGAAGGGTAGCAAAAAAGGTCTGCAGCATTGAAGGTCCCAAAGAATACACTGGCCTCCATCATTCTGAAATGGAAGAAGTTTCCACCAAGACTCTTCATAGAGCTGGCCGCCCGTCCAAACTGAGCAATCGGGGGAGAAGGGCCTTGGTCAGGGAGTTGACCAAGAACCCGATGATCACTCTGACAGAGCTCCAGAGTGCTCTCTGAGTGCACATGACAGCCCTCTTGGGGTTTGCCAAAAGGCACCTAAAGACTCAGACCATGATAACGAGTCAAGGAGCAGTGGGTCGCTAGCGGGCTCATCCCGACACTACCAGCGACAATGTAAAGCGCCAAATTCAAAATCCGAAAGTTGAATTATTAAACATCCACCAATATACAAGTGTTCCATACTCATCAAAAGCTCTGTTTCTTGGCAATATCACAGCGTTGTCAGATTTCAAAAAGGCTTTACGGCGAAAGCAGCACATTCATTTGTTTGAGGCTAGCACCTCACATATTTTCCAATAGCCATGTATCGATTAGCCATCATGGCACACACATAACACATTTCACAGCGAAAACAAATCAATTACCTGTTGAAGAACTGCTGAGGTCATCCTAAGTGTCCAACGAAGACAATCCATGGTTCTTTTGTTAGAAAAAGTAACGTCTTTTATCCATAAATCCTCCATTTGGTTCGCGCGTTATAATCAGAAACGACAGCTTCCACTACTCCATTGAAAGCAGCGCGAACTCGTTCAACTTAGACCTATAAACTTGTCCAAAAACAATCAAACATAGTTTTAAATGTATCCTTAGGAACACTTTTACGTATATTTACTATTATAAATCAGCCGGAATATAAACTGAACGCTAAAGACGATAAATAAGACACGGCGTGACTTCTCGTCTTGTGCGCAATGTGAACAGTTTTCATAAAGAGGGGTCCTCATGGTTTCGTCGTTTTCTCTGGGATAACTCACCCAAAATGGAAGAAAACACCATCTCGAGGCCGGTGACATCACAAGGAAGCGACCTGTACTGCATTCATATGCCTATATATGGTCATTTTCAATAGGAGGGGTTCCCAAATGAGCAATGTGTCAAAATCACTTTTTACAGGACAGAAATTCCTCGGGGTTTTGCCTGCTATATGCGTTCTGATTCACTCACAGACAAATGGATGACAGTTTTGGAAAATTCAGATTGTTTCCTATCCAATGGTACTAAATATATGCATATCCTATTTTCTGGGACTGAATGGGAGGCATTTTACTTTGGGCACGCCAGGCTCTCCAAAACAGTCACCTCTGCTGCTGCTCCTAGAGAAGATAAACAAGATTCTCTGGTCTGATGAAACCAAGATTGAACTCTTTGGCCTGAATGCCAAGCATCACGTCTGGAGGAAACCTGGCACCATCCCTACGGTGAAGCATGGTTGTGGGGATGTTTTTCGAGCAATCTAAAGAGAACTCCTTGATGAAAACTTGCTCCAGAGCTCTCAGGACCTCAGACTGGGGCGAAGTCTCACCTTCCAAAAGGACAAAAACCCTAAGCACACAGCCAAGACAACACAGGAGTGGCTTCGGGACAAGTCTCTGAATGTCATTAAGTGGCCCAGCCAGAGCCCCGACTTGAACCCATTCTAATATCTCTGGAGACCTAAAAAAAGCTGTGCAGCTACGCTCCTCATCCAACCTGACAGAGCTTGAGAGGATCTGCAGAGAATAATCAGAGAAACTCTCCAAATACAAGTGTGCCAAGCTTGTAGCGTCATACCCAAGAAGACTCAAGGCTGTAATTGCTACCAACGGTGCTTCAACAAAGTACTGAGTAAGGGATTTGAATACTTATGTAAATGTGATATTTCAGGTTTTTATTTTTTATATATTTGTAAAAAAATCTAAAAACCTGTTTTGCTTTGGCATTGTGGGGTATTTTGTATAGATTGATGAGAGGGAAAAAAACTATATAATTAATTTTAGAATAAGGCTGTAACGTAAACAAAATGTGGAAAAAGTCAAGGTATCTGAATACGTTCCGAATGCACTGTACATCTATTCAATCGTTAAAGCCTCAAACTAAGCTCTGCTTTCTCAGCTTTGCAGTGCAGAATGCACACAGTGTGGTGGCTGAATAGTGCGTTCTACAGAGAGGGAAGACTGGAACCAAAATAAAAGGCCCATGCTGAGATCTGTACTGTCAGTGATCAAGGGGAGCCATGTGCTCTAAGCTAGATGTGCAAAGCTCCCTTAATCCAGCTCTGCTCTGAGTCAAACAATGATCTTTCTGCACTAAAGATCACATACCCTACTGATCAAAGGCACCAGTGCTGACTTATCCTTCCTCTGTCACCTTTAACATGACAAGTGCCTAACGATCGTTTTGTTCTGCTGAGCATGAGTGTGCTGAATGGCTGAAATAGAGTCTTGAGGCTCTAATGGATTCATTCGAGCATCTGTTACCATACTTAATGAAATGTTAACTTCATCAATCATGTTCTGTGACTGCACAGATCAAACACATGGTAAGTTTGACAAAAAAATATGTACCTGCTGCCTTTAATTTTAGTCCATGGTGGGTTGTAGTCTCAAAGTACCTGAAACCATTTATCATGCAGGCTGTACATGGGCACATACAAACTTTCCCATCAAACACCCACATCTACAGACTAGGTTTTGTATGGGCGCTCTGGAGTTGAACAAACCTGACTACCCCCACTAGCACATTGGTCCAGCTCAAACATAAAAAACATTAGTCCAGACCACTATTTTAGGACACCCCAAGAGTCAACCCTGGTACTCACAGCTTAACCACCAGTGTCCCTCTGACACACAGAAGATGGTGATAGATTAAACCAGGCAGCAGAGACCTTAATGGAGTTGTTTAGAGGAAGAGAGGCGAGTGGGCCTCATTCATATTCACAGCAGTGGTGAGTGAGTGAGTGAGTGAGAGTGAGCATGAGAGAGCGAGAGAGAGGGGAGGCTAGAATCTGAGTGACCTCCTAGATTGGCCCTGATTGGGGAAGCACCGGCAGAGAGCATCTTTAAAAGGTTTGGCACGATTTTTATTTCATACATTTTATTTAACCTTTATTTAACTAGCCAGTTAAGAACAAATTATTATTTACAATGACGGCCTACCCAGGCCAAACCCTAACCCGGACCACCCTGGGCCAATTGTGGGCCACTCTATGGGTGATGAAAGAGACAGATATCAGAAGTTAAAAGTGGTGACTCATCGGATTAGAGGTTGAGAGGAGAGAAAGATGCCCTGGGTGTCTAACTGTGCTCCTGCATGTGCCAGGCTGCCAAGCCAGAGCAGCTGCTACCATTTCCAGTGCCCAGCGCCCAGCCCGCTTACCTCAATCACTTGGGTAGGACGTGGCCATATCTCAGACTCTCCTCCTCACAGGACCACATCCAGAACTACAATCACTACAGCCCCAAGGTCCAGGAATAAAGGGAGCCATAGGGTCATAGGGGCCTGGTCTGGACACTGAGCTACAAGTGTTGTAGTAAGCTACTACCTCTCCAAGCTGCTAGAGAGTGGAACAGTACCAAAGAGCTACATGTCCCCATTCCAGAAAGGGAACCATGACGTGGTGATGGAGATCAGGAGGCTAGGACAGTTGTTTGATTCTGAAAGAATCAGTCTTCATAAACTGTCTTTCTGTTCCATATACAGAAATTCTGTATAGCCGCCTCAAGTTAGAATGTAATCCTGTACATTTTATTAGAGCTTGCAGTACTTTTGCATTGATGTGATCTAGACAAAGACAACGGCAAAATAATAAACCAACGTTCTGAAGGACCAAATGAGGTGGAAAGCTGACTTCTATCCAGAGTGAACAGGGGAGGGTGGAACTGGAAAAAAGAGAGGTGAGATGATGGATAAAGAGAGAAACATGAAAAGAGAAAGTAAAAGAGAAATCACATGTGCCCTTTGTTTCTGTCTGGTTTTTGTCTTTGTGCTCCCCTCTTTCATGGCTGTCACTGAGTGTACAAAACATTAGGAACACCTTCCTACTATTGAGGCACCCCCTTTTGCCCTCAGAACAGCCTCAATTCACCAGGGCATTGACTATACAAGGTGTCGAAAGCGTTCCACAGGGATGCTGGCCCATGTTGACTCCAATGCTTCCCACAGTTGTGTCAAGTTGGCTGGATGTGCTTTGGGTGGTGGATCATTCTTGATATACACGGGAAACTGTTGAGCGTGAAAAACCCAGCAGCGTTGCAGTTCTTGACACCCGCAAACCGGTGCACCTGGCACCTACTACCATAACCCGTTCAAAGGGATATTTTGTCTTGCCCATTCACCCTCTGACTGGCACACATACACAATCCATGTCTCAATTATTGTCTCAAGCCTTAAAATTCCTAACCTGTCTCCTCCCCTTCATCTACACTGATTGAAATGGATTTAACAAGTGACATCAATAAGGTATCATAGCGTTCACCTGGATTCACTTCAGTCTATGTCATGGAAAGAGCAGGTGTTCCAACTGTTTTGTACACTCGTTGTACATCCGGGGAACACTCCACCTCTCTCTCTCTGTCTCTTTTCTCTCAGGATCTCAGTCCTCAGCTCCACTCTGCACCTTTCTCATGGGCTTTTGCTTGTATGCTAAAATAAAAATGGTTTCCCATAACTAAAACTTCTCTCAAATACGGGGGGTACAAGGGTTTTTATGAGTTCACTTGGGAGCATACTGTAGCTTTTGATTAATTTACTTAATCTATTCTTCTCAGCTTTGGATGTAATGACGGTAAACCATGACACCAGTGTTCATTAGAAGAGGAATATTCTTTCTCTCTGTCACTTAACAATCGTAACACTGACGTGGTCTTATCTAACAATGCGTAGAACATCTGTCGTAGCTCAACATAACCCCATTGTGTCACTCAACAACATTCTTGCCTTGACAGGGAGGGCATCACACACTCACTTCCGTATTGCTGACACACACAAACATGCACCACCCCTCCCACCGCATCCACGGTTTACATAAACAAGCTCTCCCTCTCCTCCTTCCTTTCAGGTACACAATAAAACTGTACTGTATTATTGTGTACATGACTTACACATATTGTGTGCTATTTCCAATAAAACAGAAATTCAGTGAGACAGAACAAATAATAAGTATGAATGACAAGAATAGGTAGGCCTATACAGGAAATGACAAGAATAGGTGGGCCTATACAGGAAATGACAAGAATAGGTATAGATGGTATAAGAATAGGCCCTGGAGGAGGGTGCAATGCTCCTACTAAGAAAAACATGTGTGGTATGCAAGGGCATGTCACTAAAATGTTAATTCAATGGGTCAGTCCTACTGAATATTATCCGTTTATTTCAGCCTGAGGTGTCCAGACTAGTTGACCACACAGTAAGGCGTTCTTGTAGTGGCAGATCTGTCACCTCCCATCTCTACCGACATCTATACTATGAAATTATAAGAATAGGTAGGCCTATACAGGAAATGGCAAGAATAGGTAGGCCTATACAGGAAATTACAAGAATAGGTAGGCCTATACAGGAAATTACAAGAATAGGTAGGCCTATACAGGACATTACAATAATAGGTAGGCCTAGACAGGATATGTCAAGAATAGGTAGGCCTATACAGGAAATGACAAGAATAGGTAGGCTTATACAAGAAATGACAATAAAAGGTAGGCCTATACAGGAAATAAAAATAATAGGTAGCCCTATACAGGAAATAAAAAGAATAGGTAGGCTTATAAAGGAAATTAGAAATAGTCCATGGTCCTCCTAATTGAATGGTACGATATCTCCTTAGATCCAGCCAGTTCTCCTTCAGTTCAGGACAGAAGGGTGATGGAGTTAGCCCTACAAAAGTCCCTCTGCAAAACATACACGTAGCCTTTCTAATACACATGTCCTCCTTTATCTTTACTGTCCTCTGCTCATCCTTCCTGTTCACATGTGGGTCAGTAATGTTTTGATTTCAAATGGTGACGGCTGAGGGCCAAGTCATACCTGACCTGTAGCACGTAGCAGGAATCCTTCTCAGAACTTCCCCCACACACACTGCAGGCTAGTAAAGAAACCACACACTGCCCTCCCCCAACACATCTGCAGTACACACACTCAGCAAGATTCTGTCAACATCAATTGAACCAAGACTGCAGCTACTGCCGGTTGTCATCTGCACATGAAAATGGAAAGTTCTACCTTTAACCTTCTGCGATTCTATCTTTTTCCACCACAAGCCACCAACCTGTTTTGAATTAGTCATCGAGGATTGCAAGCACAGAGAAAGCAGGTCAGAGGAGAACAGGTTCTCACGCCTGCAATACCAAAACAAATAAGGAGGAGAAACGATGCACGACACTGGCAACGGAACAAAGCAACGGAACAAAGCTCTCTGTAGTCAGTCACACACACTAGAATGTCAGACCAGCAACCCACACTGTAGCCTAATTTAAATCTCAATTAGTAGAAAAAAAAAATATCACCTAAGAGCTACAGTGTTTGTGAAGAATACTGTGTAAACAATTTATCTTAAGGGGGATATGTATACAGTTGAAGTCGGAAGTTTACATACACCTTAGCCAAATACACTTAAACTCAGTTTTTCACAATTCCTGACATTTAATCCTAGTAAAAATTCCCTGTCTTAGGTCAGTTAGTATCACCACTTTATTTGAAGAATGTGAAATGTCAGAATAATAGTAGAGACAATGATTTATTTCAGCTTTTATTTCTTTCATCACATTCCCAGTGGGTCAGAAGTTTACATACACTCAATTAGTATTTGGTAGCATTGCCTTTAAATTGTTTAACTTGGGTCAAACGTTTGAGTAGCCTTCCACAAGCTTCCCACAATAAGTTGGGTGAATTTTGGCCCATTCCTCCTGACAGAGCTGGTGTAACTGAGTCAGGTTTGTAGGCCTCCTTGCTCGCACACAAGTTTTTCAGTTCTGCCCACAAATGTTCTATAGGATTGAGGCCAGGGCTTTGTGATGGCCACTCCAATACCTTGACTTTGTTGTCCTTAAGCCATTTTGTCACAACTTTGGAAGTATGCTTGGGGTCATTGTCCATTTGGAAGACCCATTTGAGACCAAGATTTAACTTCCTGACTGATGTCTTGAGATGTTGCTTCAATATATCCACATAATTTTCCTGCGTCATGATGCCATCTATTTTGTGAAGTGCACCAGTCCCTCTTGCAGCAAAGCACCCCCACAACATGATGCTGCCACTCCCGTGCTTCACGGTTGGGATGGTGTTCTTCGGCTTGCAAGCCTCCCCCTTTTTCTCCAAACATAACGATGGTCATCATGGCCAAACAGTTCTATTTTTGTTTCATCAGACCAGAGGACATTTCTCCAAAAAGTACGATCTTCGTCCCCATGTGCAGTTGCAAACCGTAGTCTGGCTTTTTTATGGCGGTTTTGGAGCAGTGGCTTCTTCCTTGCTGAGCGGCCTTTCAGGTTATGACGATATAGGACTCGTTTTACTGTGGATATAGATACTTTTGTACCTGTTTCCTCCATTATCTTCACAGGGTCTTTTGCTATTGTTCTGGGATTGATTTGCACTTTTCGCACCAAAGTACGTTCATCTCTAGGAGACAGAACGCTTCTCCTTCCTGAGAAGTATGACGGCTGCGTGGTCCCATGGTGTTTATACTTGTGTACTATTGTTTGTACAGATGAACGTGGTACCTTCAGGCATTTGGAAATTGCTCCCAAGGATGAACCAGACTTGTGGAGGTCTAAAATTTCTTTTCTGAGGTCTTGGCTGAGATCTTTTGATTTTCCTGTGATGTTAAGCAAAGAGGCACTGAGTTTGAAGGTAGGCCTTGAAATACATTGAGTCAACCTCCAGTTGACTCAAATTATGTCAATTAGCCTAAAAGAATCTTCTAAAGCCATGACATCATTTTCTGGAATTTTCCAAGCTGTTTAAAGGAACAGTCAACTTAGTGTATGTAGACTTCTGACCTACTGGAATTGTGATACAGTGAATTATAAATGAAATAATCTTTCTGTAAACAATTGTTGGAAAAATTACTTGTGTCATGCACAAAGTAGATGTCCTAACCGACATGCCAAAACTATAGTTTGTTAACAAGAAATTTGTGGAGTGGTTGATGACTCCAACCTAAGTGTGTGTAAACTTCTGACTTCAACTGCATATATAAGAATGATACAATGTCTTTATAGTCATAGCATAACATGACGTAGTCACAAGTTCTACATTTTGATTAGTCATAAGCTGCTGTGGAGTTTCAAGCGTGTTGAATTCCATGTAAATGAGATGAAATTACAAACAACAGTTTGTGTGTGTCTAATGTCATGTTCTGCATATGTAACAGTCGTGTAGTGTTACATGACTGTGTGTGGTGCATAGGTGTTTATTACATTGGCTTTCCATCATCAGGAGAATGAGAGGTAAACAGTGGTGAGGCAGCATTGAGGTTATGCACGGCAGTGTGAACCCTATCACTGGCCAGTGGCAGGGAGAGTGTTGGGGTACAATAGAGATGGCTGATAAGCCCCTGTGTTGTGCTATGGGAGTGGGTGGAGTGAAAGGGGATTAGTCCAGAGCAGTGTTTAGAGCTTCAAACACCCCTCTGGGGAGGGAAATGGATCGATCCACTTTGGATATGAGCCAACCCATTCCCAGCCTCCAGCCAGAGATCCTTCCACAAACTAGGCAGCCCTGTAAGCCTGTGCGCACGCAATCCAATTTTTTACACTTCACCATAGGCTGGTATCTTCTCTTCACAAGCCAGTGCTGAGCTGAGCACTGTGTAACCCCTGTGTTTAGAATGGCAATAGCATGCAGATGTACTGGGCAGGCTCATAGAGAGAAGGGCCCTGCTGCACAGGCTGTGGTGGGTGCTGCTGCCGTCATGCTCCACTGATTACAGGGAGAGGAGTTCAAATAGAGCTGCTGCTGTCTCATTCTGGTTGTATGGGCTTGGTACGTGTAGGTCTATGGTCTGGATCCCACCCATAGGCGGTCCGGTTTTGCCCATAGCCACAACAGACTGTCCAGATCCCGGAGAGTGTGCAGAGGACACACACCACCCAACTGACAGAGCACTCCATCACTCACACGCCTGCTAGGACACCATGGAAACACAAGTGTAACACAATGCTGCTCAGGGCCAGATTACCAAACGGGCACGCAGAGCACGTGCCCCGGGGCCCCCGAGGCACGTGCTCTTCCTTAAGACATATCAAAAACACTACTCGACTACACATGCGGAGATCATCCGTTCACCCACACCGGGTCTCACAAAGACACGGCAGTTGGAACCAAAATCTCAAATTTGGACTCCAGACCAAAGGACAATTTCCACCAGTCTAATGTCCATTGCTCGTGTTTCTTGGCCCAAGCAAGTCTCTTATTATTATTTGTGTCCTTTAGTAGTGGTTTCTTTGCAGAAATTCAACCATGAAGGCCTAATTCACACAGTCTCTTCTGAACAGTTGATGTTGAGATGTGTCTGTTACTTGAACTCTGTGAAGCATTTATTTGGGCTGCAATTTCTGAGGCTGGTAACTCTAATGAACATATCCTCTGCAGCAGAGGTAACTCTGGGTCTTCCATTCCTGTGGCAATCCTCATGAGAACCAGTTTCATCATAGCGCTTGATGGTTTTTGCGACTGCACTTAAAGAAACTTTCAATGTTCTTGAAATGTTCCGTATTGACTGACTTTCATGTCTTAAAGTAATGATGGACTGTCGTTTATCTTTGCTTATTTGAGCTGTTCTTGCTTTAATATGGACTTGGTCTTTTACCAAATAGGGCTATCATCTGTATACCCACCTACCTTGTCACAACACAACTGATTGGCTCAAACGCATTAAGAAGGAAAGAAATTCCACAAATGTACTTTTAACAACGCACACCTGTTAATTGAAATGCAATCCATGAAGCTGGTTGAGAGAATGCCAAGAGTGTGCAAAGCTGTCATAAAGGCAAAGGGTGGCTATTTAAAGAATCTCAAAAATAAAGAAAAACCTTTGAATGAGTAGGTGTTCTAAAACCTTTGACTGGTAGTGTATATATATATATATATATATTTGTCCAACAAAAATATGGAATATATTTGTTGTCTTAAGGGGGAAGGTGTTACAGGCTTTGGTTTTTCCATTTATATTTTGAGGTTGGACGTTAGCCTGTTGGCACGTGGGGTGCAATGATTTATTTAAAAATCTATCCTTTATCTGCTCTTCCCTGTTTTTATTTTGCTCCACTTTTTGGTTTGGTGTGAGTTTTTGTTTTGTTTTCCTCTTCTTGGGTACATTTTGTGGGCACTCATGGTGGGTGTCTTTTAGGCCCGAGTAGTTGTTGCTAGTCAACTTTCTCTCAGCCTCATGGCAAAATGTGTAGAATAGCAGAAAATTTGCTTTAAAACTGCATAATTTTAAGTCGGTGCCCCGGGGTCCCAAATGCAGTAGTCCGACTCTGACCCTGCTGTTTCCAGCCTCTAGCTCCATCCACAGCTGCAGTAGACAGCAGCACCACTGGTATATTAACCATGGTCTTCCACCAGAGGAACAATCTGAGGCCCTGCAGCAGTCTGGTTGATTGTGATTTTGCGTCTGTCCTTCACACAGCAAACATCCACTGTGAGCAAATGTATTGAAAGCCATAACAAACAGAGCCGAGGCCACGGTTTCCCATTCCACCGTTCATTTAAATGGTGGCTGTGCATCAATATCACATAGCCTTTCACCAAGGCCCTATATGAAGGCAGCCACAGCTGCAGAAGCCTATCACAGTTTTTAGAAGGTGGAGGAGGGGGGTCAGGGGTGGGTGTCCAGGATGCTGTCCGTCAGCACCTGTTGTGACAGTTTTATCCCAGCTGAGGGGGGAGGTAACACGGAGAACGGCACAATGAGGAGCGATAAATGTCAGGCACAGGCCCAGCGCCATGGTAATGGCTGACAAACGGTTGGCTGGCTCCTCTCTCTCTCAGCCACCCAGTCTCAGACACATGTGCAGCTCTATTCTATTAAAGGACACGATGACAAGGGCAGCAGAAATCACCCACAGCACTTTCTTAGGCTTTAGGCAAGTGTGACAGGCAGCCATGCTAAGATACTGCCTCGTCACATTCACACCAGCTAACATGATTTCTCTGTGGCTATCAATAGAAGACCAATGACTTTTAATCGATCTGAACAATTCATCTCACTTCAAAGCAACATTTGTTTTGTTGTGCCAATCCTCGTAAGCTACACAGCATATAGGATAGCAATAATGTTTTGCTTATGTTGAGTGAGTTGATGTTCTATGAAAAAAGAAATGCACCAGCTAGTAAAACTCCATGAGATATCCTCCCCTTTCTCTCCTGCACTCTCTCTGACACGGTGTCATGTTCTATGCCCTGTTAATACAGAAGTCTGGCCATTGGGACATAGAAGGTTCATCAATTAATGAATCACTATGAGACATTCATTGTTCAGGTGAATGAGCCTGCGAGGCTAATTGAGGTTTCAAAGGATTCTCTATAGCTGAGACGGAACAGCTTTCTGAGACCTCCCCCACACGCATGCATCCTCTCCCGCCACACACTGTGGCAGCAGGTACATCTAAAACTCAGACAGCAACGCTTTGATAATCTTAGGCAAAAACACTCTCGTATCTGAGAAGCAAACGTGTCCAAGAAACAGAAGCAACACAGGCAGCCTAATTAACACCTTAGTGGAATACATTTGTAAGCTCAATGACCAAACAACCTATAGGGGGATCAGAAGCCTAGTATGTTTCTGTTTATTCTTGCTGGGATTGTGACCTTTGGCCCCAAGTTTTCTGAACCAAATAATAATAATAATATAGAACAGCCTCAATTCGTTGGGGCATTGACTCTACAAGGTGTCGAAAGAGTTCCACAGGGATGCTGGCCCATATTGACTCTAATGCTTCCCACAGCTGTGCCAAGATGGCTGGATGTCCTTTGGGTGGTGGACCATTCTTGATACACATGGGAAACTGGTGTGCATGAATAACCCAGCGGCGTTGCAGTTCTTGACACAGTTCTACCACACCCCATTCAAAGGCATATTTTTCTTGCACATTCATCATTTGAATGGCACACATACACAATCCATGTCTCAATTGTCTCAAGGCTTAAAAATCCTTATTTAACCTGTCCCCCCCCCTTCATCTACATTGATTGAAGTGGATTTAACAAGTGACATCAATAAGGGATTCACCTGGTCAGTCTATGTCATGGAAAGTGCAGGTGTTCATACTGTTTTGTACACTCAGTGTATGTGATCATATACAAATGAAAGCAAGCTTTAAATGATTATGTTTTAGTCAAATATTATATCTGTTTGGGTTTCTTGCGGTCAATTTGCTGTCTACAAATTATTTGTAATTATGTTCTGGCCTCCTGACCATCCACGAAAGAAAATCGGCCTGCGGCTGAAACTAGTTGATGATCACTGATCTATAGGATATCTCTATCCTGTATTTCTAAGAGTATCTCTATTTACTAGATGGAGTCAATGCTTCTTTTCTCATCATGAATGATTGATAGGTTTGTACCTGAGAGTGGCAGCACTGTGAGTACTGGTAAGAGGCAAGAATATGAAGCATGAAAATACAACATCAAACCAAACGTGAAAACGAATTATCTTTCACATTGTTATTTTCTGACAGAAAATATCATTTTTCTGTTTTATGCTGCTGGAGAGAGTGAGGATTACAGCAGTCCATCACTTGAAATGCTTGGCTGCCTCATTCACGGTGACCTTTGGCAGGATCATGGCATAGAAGATGAGGTAATGATTAAGGTGGTTATTAAACTTGTTTTTCATCTGATGAGCATTAATGGTCCTCGGAGTGCTTTGTCTTCTGTTGTAGCAACAATACCCACCTCAACCTGTGGTTCAGATAGGTCCCAGTACATTTGGATCTCTCACCTGACTTCCCCAAGGAGTTAAATTCAATTTGTTGTACGCAGCGGCAACCCATTTTTTTTGAGCCCAATCTTTTCTTTGATGACAAACGTTTCCAACGAAGGACTGCCGCGCACAACAAGGTGAGTCCGAAAATGTCTTATATGCTGCTGCATAAATGATGTAATATGCCAGGGAGATATGGTCAGCCATATCAGCTATGTTTTTTAAAAAGGCAGTAACTGAGGCTGAATTAATTGTTTCGCTGCCAGACAAGGCTCCGCTGATAGCCAGGTGTAGCGGTGGTAAGGATTCACTCCATGGTGCTGGAAAGAAAGCTCTGCTGTTGGGACAGCTTTATGTACGCCCTAACAGTTTGTGGGCACCGCTTGGCCCCGTTATAGTGCAATAATGTATTGTTTAGTGTTGTGTTGTGGCTTTGCTGGCATGCATCTAAAATAAATGTTTTTTTGAGTTTGCCCCACCAAGATGCTAATATCGCCAATGGTTGTACAGCAAATACAGAAATAGATGCACATCCTTCAAGGGTGGTTTCATTATTAACTTGTTGAGCTAGGTTGCAAAGAAAATGTACACCCTAATGGAGGGGTCTATTGGCTAAGAATGAACATCTGAATAATATGTACAGCATGCAGTGGCATGGACTGCACCTTTTACATTGTTCATCTATTCTACCATTGAAGTTCACAATGGGGAAATACAGTTAAATAAGTGTCTGTGACCCCACATACATCACATGATAATGATGATGAACGACACAGGTGTTTTGACTAGTTCTTACCTGTGTCCTGTCTAAACTGGTGCATGGACTGCAGGTCGATGATGTATGAGGCCAGTTGGGCATCCACCTGTCCAAGGACCACAGTCCCCCGTGCGTCCCCCTTCAGTACGTTCTCTATGTGGTGGCACGTTGCCGCGCTGTAGGGCCGCCAGCGCCCATGTTCGTTCAGCCACTCCCACACCACCACCCGGGCCAGGTTCTGTGGAGGGTACCCCAGCCCGTTGACCGACACCAGCACCCCAGAGCCTGGGCGTGCCATTGTTCCACTATGGCAACCGTGGTTCAGCTGCTGCTACTACGGTACAAGAAGACCACTGCTACCCAGCAGGCCACCAGAGATGCCCAAGCATTTGTTCTTCTTTTTTAAAACAACAATTAAAACTTTGATGTCAGCAGTCACTCTGATAGTCCTCGGTCAAATGGTGGTGTTTCCAGGGCACAGGTCCAGTGGAGTCATCTGGTTCACTTAGAAGAAACTCACTGTCATCCTGAAGGTGCTTTTTTTCACTGCAGTTTCTTTGACCAGCCTCTTTTTGAAATGCCAAAAGCAGCTAAGCCTTCTCCTCTTATGGCTTGATGTGTTTGAAGTGGCAGATGATGTTGATGTTGATGAGCTTTGCAGAAGTATACAACCGGAGCAGTCTCAGAAAACCCAAGCAGATGAACATGGGATATACACTCTAAATCAGACAGGAGACAGGAAAGAATGTGACATAAAAAAAACAGATATAAAATGCACATTGGTAGGATTTGTCCTGAGCTGACTTAGAAACGAAATCTCACCATGTCTTAACTAAAAGGAAAAATGGCAACTAAAACATTATGATTTAAATACATTCACAGGATACCATCAATACTTCACAGTGTTAGTACTACATAATAAGCATGCTGCTCCAGGATCCTATACTTTGCATAGTTATTTCTAGGTAGTATTGTGACACAATGTATATGTTAGCATATCAACAGCAATGTAAGGATGATTGGAGTCTTTATCTTTTCATTTTGGGATTTATTTACAACATTATTTATTAATTATTTACAATCATGTGCACGATATTCCTCAACGGTATTCTACAATATTGTCGAGGTCTCTTTTTTCGATACAGGTTTCGCATTCCTAGTCAGCTCTTAAGTGTTTATGTGCTGAATATAATTATAGCTTAATCCAACACATACTAGGCTACCGAGATCTTAATTATACGTTAAAGAATATATATATATTAAGTATAGCTACGTCCAAGCACAATTTTGGCTGGACTCGATAAACCATTGTAATAATAATCGAGGTTGTGTTCTAATCCCGTCGAGTTTGCATTGATTGCCTATTTTGGTCCGCAGACAGACCTGTAGGTTGTGATCGAGGCGAATGTTGCCTATTGCAAATTCAAGCCAAAATAAACACAGGCGCAAATCAAATCATAGGTTGTGATTTAGTATAACGCAGGAATACTTACAAAAAGGGTATTCGATTCTTCAGGACAGTAGCGTTATTCAAACCTGTGATACGTTCTCCCTTAAAATTACAAATAAAAATACATGTCAGATGATGAATTGGCTCACAATCAAGTAGTGCCGGGTGTTATTTCCAATTGTTTGCATTTTTCCGTTTTATGCATCTCAGTTTATCCGAACTCCGACAGCCTGCTATGGATAAACAATAGGACGCATGCCCCACTTACAATCACCCGAACGTTTGAGGTGCGGAGCCATTATTGCTATAGGACTGGTCTGGTGGTTTTTCCCCTTTGATGTATTAAATTAATTCGCTCATAAACTGAACATGCAAAAGTGGTCGAAAATTACGCACAACGGTCCACGAGCACCTGTGATGCTGACCAAGAAAATCTCTACTATTACCTTGGCTACGCGCGTAATCGCGTTGCGTGGAAAAATGACAAGATGTTGCATCGCTGAAGTGAAAATGAGACGACGGTGAACAATCTGTTCTAAAAACAGCAAAAGATTGCTAATGGTAATTAACTAAATCAGCTACATTATTTACTCATCAAATAAATAACAAATCCTTGCATGAAATAGGTCATATTCAACGCTTTGATCTGAGCGATTCCTGTGAATTTCCTTAGCCTACATTCGGTAGACCCAAACCGAGTCCGGGAGAAAAGCTTGCGGTGTGTGCATCACAGCACTGGACTGTTGCTGCACAACTTTAAGATAAAATAGTACGCTATAGAGATAAGCCTAACAGAAGGCACCACTTTCGCGGCAGAGGATATTTCTACACATGACTTTTGTTAAGAACTTGACTTTATCATAGCGAACTTGATGATATGTTCGCCACTTTGATGGCAGCGGTGGGATTATTTCTGGTTTCCCATGTTTGCACCTCTAACTGCGTGCGCTCTCTCTCCATCTCTCTCTGTCCGGAATAGTGTAACCTACTACTGTCTCTGCCAAGAGGTCTGGGTCTGTAGGCCTATGTCAGGAGGTAGTGTACTTGCTCTGTAACCCTATGGTTCCATGGTTCAAACCCTTATCTGGCGGTGTCTCCTCAATCTCTAGGCCTTTGTTCTCTATCCTACGCCTCATTTGGTATTTTAAAATACATGTTTGGTTTTGCCAGTCTGTACTGATAGTATAGTGACATCTTGTGTCTAGATATGGAAATGTAGGCTAGAGGTAAACACTTCCACGATTAATTATATTGGATTGGTCCTAAGTAGATTGCATTTATTTCACTCATCAAGTATTGTAAATTAAGAGTTTCCATGTTAAAAACGGCCCACAATTTATTCCATCCCATCATCTGTATTTCTCCACATCTTTCAACCTTCTTTGATACAACATGGATCCATTTTCTGCCTAGAAACAATAAATAGAAGATGCAGTATAGACTAGTTGGGCCAGTCCTCTTCTTCATAAATAACCTAGGGATTGAATTTGTACAGTTACAGTATGGTCACTTGTTTATTACATATCTTGTCTGTTTGTCTGTTTCACACATCTATCCACCACGTTCCTTGGCTCACCATTGATTGTCTGTAAAAAGACGACCTCTGCTGGCTGTAGAGCAGACTTCTGGAAAGAGGGAATTCGAATGAGAGGTAACAGAGTGCAAATCTATGACTCACGGGCGCAATCTCCCACCGAAGACACCAACGTCTTAACGGTTAGCCCAATAGGGAATTCCCTCTTGGGCGACAGTGATTTTGAAGTCACAGGCAGGGCTACATCACGAGACTTTGAGCGCAACTAATGTCCGCTACATTCACCCCCTTCAGTGGAGGTTCTAGACCCTTTCAACTGGGGGGGCCAAGCTGGGGCCAGTTGTACTGTTAGAGGGGCCAGTTACATTAGACGTTATTGTTGTCATATCGTTTTCCTCACTTCATTGCAGGCATTAGTAGGCAAAAGACCATGTCCCTCTAGTAAATGTGTGGGTTTAATTAGTGTTCCACGTTGCCACTGTCTAATAATGGATGCAAAAAAAGAACGATAGCAAAAATTAGTTATGCAAAAATTATTTCATACTCCACATTTAGGGGGGCCACAAGGGGGTCCAAAATTGTTGTCACAGGGGCACTGGCCCCCCCTGGCCCCCCAGAACCACCAGTGACCCCCTTTTGACCTCCTCTCCCACGAAAGAAGATCCCACCGTTGGATGCCATTCACGGCCGGGATCTGAAACCGCACCTTCCACAGAAGAAACCAACGTCTTAACAGTTAGCCCAATAAGTAATTCCATTTTGGGCCGAGGGAGACACTGATTTTGAAGTCGCATGCAGGGCTACCTCATCATGAGCAGTGGCGGTTCTAGACCATTTCAACTGGGGGGGCCAAGCTGGGGCCAGTTGTACTGTTAGAGGGGCCAGTTACATTAGACATTATTGTTGTCATATCGTTTTCTTCACTGCATTGCAGGAATTAGCAGGCAAAAGACCATGTCCCTCTAGTAAATGTGTGGGTTTAATTAGTGTTCCGCGTTGCCACTGTCTAATAACGGATGTAAAAAAAGAATGATAGCAAAAATTTGTTATGCAAAAATTATTTCATACTCCACATTTAGGGGGGCCACAAGGGGTCCAAAATTGTTGTCACAGGGCACTGCCCCCAGAACCGCCAGTGATCATGAGACCATGACCCCGACTCACGTCAACTACACACAGGTTGGATCTGAACCCGATCTGAACCCCTCTCTTGGTAAACTAATATCTTAACCATTAGGCTAAAAGGAAATTATCTCATGGGCAGAGGGTGACACAGATTTAAAGTATTAAGCAGGGCTGCCCATGTCTATGGCAAACCTGATGAGTTTGTGGAAACTTGTTTTCATTTTGACACAGAAAGATGTATCCCACACATTATTACCAATAATAGATCAAATCTAAATAAATTGTCAAATACCTACTTGTGCTATTATAATAACAGTACCATGACGGTGTGAAAATGTTGGTCTTCTTTTGTCCACACCCTGTGTTTCAATAGTTGCAAAAAACACTGCTAAAAACACCTATTTCTCATCCTATGTCCACTGGCAGCCTGAAACATCAAGCAGTTTCTGCTTCAGATTCTTCCAAGGTTCTGCTTCCAGGCTTCGCTGACGTGGTGAAAGCCCGTGACAGAGGTTAGATTCTTCCCAACACACACCACATTAGTAACAAAATAGACTGCTTCATTATGTTGTCATATACAGTCGTGGCCAAAAGTTTTGAGAATGACACAAATATTAATTTCCACAAGGTCTCTCAGTTTGTATGATGGCAATTTGCATATACTCCAGAATGTCATGAAGAGTGAACAGATTAATTGAAATTAATTGCAAAGTCCCTGAACTGAATCCCACAAAAACATTTCCACTGCATTTCAGCCCTGCCACAAAAGGACCATCTGACATCATGTCAGTGATTCTCTCGTTAACACAGGTGTGAGTGTTGACGAGGACAAGAATGGAGATCACTCTGTCATGCTGATTGAATTTGAATAACAGACTGGAAGCTTCAAAAGGAGGGTGGTGCTTGGAATCATTGTTCTTCCTCTGTCAGCCATGGTTACCTGCAAGGAAACACATGCCGTCATCATTGCTTTGCACAAAAAGGATGTCACAGGCAAGGATATTGCTTCCAGTAAGATTGAACCTAAATCAACCATTTATCGGATCATCAAGAACTTCAAGGAGAGCGGTTCAATTGTTGTGAAGAAGGCTTCAGGGCACCCAAGAAATTCCAGAAAGCGCCAGGACCGTCTCCTAAAGTTGATTCAGCTGCGGGATCGGGGCACCACCAGTACAGAGCTTTCTCAGGAATGGCAGCAGGCAGGTGTGAGTCCATCTGGACGCACAGTGAGGCGAAGACTTTTGGAGGATGGCCTGGTGTCAAGAAGGGCAGCAAACAGTTTGGTGACGAACAATGCCTTTTTCCAGCATGATGGAACACCTTGCCATAAGGCAAAAGTGATAACTAAGTGGCTCGGGGAACAAAACATTGATATTTTGGGTCCATGGCCAGGAAACTCCCCAGACCTTAATCCCATTGAGAACTTGTGGTCAATCCTCAAGCAGTGGGTAGACAAACAAAAATCCACAAATTCTGACAAACTCCAAGCATTGATTATGCAAGAATGGGCTGCCATCAGTCAGGATGTGGCCCAGAAGTTAATTGACAGCATGCCAGGGCGGATTACAGAGGTCTTGAAAAAGAAGGGTCAACAGTGCAAATATTGACTCTTTGCATCAACTTCATGTAATGGTCAATAAAAGCCTTTGACACTTATGAAATGCTTGTAATTATACTTCAGTATTCCATAGTAACATCTGACAAAAATATCTAAAGACACTGAAGCAGCAAATTTTGTGGAAATTAATATTTGTGTCATTCTCAAAACCTTTGGCCACAACTGTACATAGTCTTCAAGGACCAGTAAGTGTGATGTGAGAAGCATGACAATAAGTGATTATGCCACTTTTCGATACTTGAGATGTATTTTGCTATAGTAAAAAGAAAACAACCAATAAATAAATAACAAAAATCCATCACATATTTACAGATATCACGGACACATAGGTCAGACAGTTCTATGTAGATTATGTCTTAGAAATGCCCATGACATGTACCAATTCGTTTGTGTGATAACTTGACAATTACCAATTCATTTGTGTGATTTGTTTCTGTTAATGTATTGACATCACAAGATGAAAAACATTCAGGGAGTATTAGTTTAATAAGTTAACTTCTATAACATGTAAGTAGCTGCAGACAATATATAGCTTGTTTAACTGACTGGACAGTATTGCTGACCAGATGAAGTATGGATAACTTAACTGTAGTAGTAACTATGACGATATGTATTGGATTCACCAGGTAAGCAGGCAATAATGCAGATGTTTGGCAGAGAAGTTTATGTGCACGATGTAAGATGGAGTGAGATGAGAGACAATGCAAAAAGGACAGGATGTGTAAGTCACATGGGTTTCAAAACAAAACATTTGGCATGCTTACAGTAGTCCGTTTCTACATATTAAAAACATTAAAACGTTTGAAGGAGGACCATGAGCAAAGTGACATTTTTCTTTTTTGTCTGTTTTCCATTTTACTTTCTTTTGCTTGTTGCAGAATTGCATAAAAAGCAGATGATTATACAGTAGGTGATGCTCCTTCCCGCTCTTGTTGTGTGTTAAACTGTTCTGTCCGTCCCGGATCGCTTCCTCACCACCTTGTCCCCATTGACCTGGTCCACGGCCAGCATCTCCACCTCTGGCTGAGACGGCGCCAGTGGAGGGGGTGCTGTGGTGGATGCGGTGTGCCACGCCCACGTGTGCCCGGTGCTGACGGTCCCGTGCCGGGCTGTGGCGGGGGCTGCACGAGCGATCACAGGCGATGGGGGGGATGACAGCAGGCCGGTCTCGTACCATCTGTAGATCAGGCGTGTCTCGAGCTGCCTGCAGAAAGGGGGTGGGGTCGGGCATTGCGTCCACTGCCTCCCGTAGGACCATCCTCCTCCCATCAGAACCCAGCCGGTACAGCTCGGTTAACTCAGAGTGCAGCGGCTGAGACAGGCTCTTCTTCATGCGGCGTAGAGGGGGTCTCAGGGCCAGACTGACGGTCCTTGGCTTTGGGAGGTGTGGGCTTGTAGGAGCTCACAGGGCTGACGTTGGGGCTGGCCTCGGAGGAGCTGCCTGCCAGGAGCTTTTTCTTGGTGGCGTGGAGCTGAGAGGTGAGGTAGGCGATGGTGCTGGCTCTCTGCTCCAGCTCTCCAGACAGGACAGCCAGCTTGTGGCTCTTCATCTTCAGCTCCTCCAGGTACTTCTTCTCCCTTTCCTTGATGGTGTTCTCTAGGACAGAGATCATGGCATTCTTCTGCTCCAGGTCCCTCAGCAGCTCAGTGTTCTCCTCCTCTTTCACTTTCAGCTGAGCCTCAAGCTCCTCACACTTACTGTGTAGCTCCCTGCAGCGTGCCTCACTGCTGTCTGCACACACACAAACAAATCACACTGTTAGACCTCTATATGAAGACAAAACATGCACATTCACACAACCACAACTTGCGCATAGGTACTTTAACACTAGAACCGCTGGGACTCGAGGAACCCCCCTTCAAGCTAACCTGACTGCAACATTCTAACAGTGTAATCAATACATTTCATATATGCTATCGCAAAAATTATAATTTGGTTGTGTTTATAAAAGGTTAGAATATAAAAAATATCTATTTAAAAAAACAATAGCATTTTAATTTGTTTATGTTACTGTAGGCTATATATAAAAACAAACAACACCAATATTCAAGTGTCCAATCCATTTTATTCATGGAGCGCTGGAAAGTGTACGCTGGGAGTCGGGAAGCAAGTACAGGGAGTGAATCATTTAATAAATAAACGAACATGGACTAAACAAGAAACACGAGCAGCGTACAGACATGGAACACAACCAGAGTCGTAATAATTAGCAGCCTGATGAACTTGAGCGTTGGAGAGGGAGTATACGTGCCTTTGTTACAACTATGAAATAGAAAGCATGTGTTAGAAAGCGGTAACAGCTTATTTTTATAATGACAAAAAAAAATTCAAATACCCCAACCACCAAGACACACGGTGAAATGATAAAAACATCAGTAGCCTAAACATCATTATAAGCGTAAAGTGTGCTTGATAAACAGTGAACATCAGGACAGAAGCCACAGATGTAAGTAATAGCTTGTGCTTACATGGTGTGCATTGCAGATGTTGTTTTTTTGCTTCCGATGTAGGGCCTGCTCTCTCAGTGAGGACATTTTGTGCTGGTAATCGGCCAGGCTTGTTTTGTAGCAACGCTAACGGAGCATGTGCATCCATTCGTCTTGGTCTTCTTGCCATTGTAAATTACGCACACTCTCACTGTGTACTCTAAGTAGGACAGAGTAGACTGATAAGACTGCTTGGATTCGGTGGACTGATATAGGATACATACCATTTTGAGATTATAATTAGAATAGATCCATACAATAGAATGGCCCACCCTGTTCTTCATTCACAATTGGTGATTACATAATTATGCAACGTACGCTTCCCCCCTCGCTCATCAAATCACCCATTCTCCCCCATCATACTTTACTTAATTTATTTAAATCTGTTGTTATGTGTGAAATTAGTTTGGGCATAGTTTAAGTTCAGTTGACACAATTATCGGTGTGATTATCAACTAGGCACCTTCATCTGTCGGGAGATGGAGGGGAGCAGGCCCTACTGTCGGGAGATGGGGGGGAGCAGGCCCTACTGTCGGGAGATGGGGGGGAGCAAGCCCTACTGTCGGGAGAAGGAGGGGAGAAAGCCCTACTGTCGGGAGAAGGAGGGGAGCAAGCCCTATTGTCGGGAGAAGGAAGGGAGGCAAGCCCTACTGTCGGGAGAAGGAGGGGAGCAAGCCCTACTGTTGGGAGAAGGAGGGGCAACGGGGGGAATACCATTTAAAAATGGTTATAACTCCAGTTCTGTTTGTGATTTTAAGATTCTAACAGCGACCGCGTGTTACAGTTCATTCGGAAAGTTTTCAGACCTTCACTTCTTTGACATTTTGTTACGTTACAGCATTAGACTAAAATGCATTAAATAAATAAAAAATCCTCATCAATCTACACACAATACCCCATAATGACAAATCGAAAACAGGTTTTGGGAAATTAACAGAATTACCTTATTTACATAAGTATTCAGACTCTTTGCTATGATACTTGAAATTGAGCTCAGGTGCATTCTGTTTCCATTGCTCATCCTTGAGACGTTTTTATAACTTGATTGGAGAACACCTGTGGTAAACCCAACTAATTGGACATGATTTGAAAATGCACACACCTGTCTATATAAGGTCCCTATACAGTGAGGGAAAAAAGTATTTAATCCCCTGCTGATTTTGTACCTTTGCCCACTGACAAAGAAATGATCAGTCTATAATTTTAATTGTAGGTTTATTTGCACAGTGAGAGACAGAATAACAACAAAAAAATCGCATGTGAAACGCATGTGAAAAATATTATGAATTGATTTGCATTTTAATGAGGGAAATAAGTATTTGACCCCTCTGCAAAACATGACTTAGTACTTGGTGGCAAAACCCTTGTTGGCAATCACAGAGGTCAGACGTTTCTTGTAGTTGGCCACCAGGTTTGCACAGAACCGCTGGGACTCGAGGAACCCCCCTTCAAGCTAACCTGACTGCAACATTGTGTAGTGTAATCAATACATTTCACATATGCTATTGCAAAAATTATAATTTGGTTGTGTTTATGAAAGGTTAGAATATAAAAAATATCTATTTAAAAAAACAATAGCATTTTCATTTGTTTATGTTACTGTAGGCTATATGTAAAAACAAACAACACCAATATTCAAGTGTCCAATCCATTTTATTCATGGAGCGCTGGAAAGTGTACGCTGGGAGTCGGGAAGCAAGTACAGGGAGTGAATCATTTAATAAATAAACGAACATGGACTAAACAAGAAGCCACTCCTCAGTAAAAGGCACATGACAGTCCGCTTGGCAACTAAAGGACTCTCAGACCATGAGAAACAAGATTCTCTGGTCTGATGAAACCAAGATTGAACTCTTTGGCCTGAATGCAAATTATCACGTTTGGAGGAGACCTGGCACCATCCCTACAGTGAAGCATGGTGCTGGAAGCATCATGCTGTGGGGATGTTTTTCAGCGGCAGGGACTGGGAGACTAGTCAGGATGGAGGGAAAGATGAACGGAGCAAAATACAGCGAGATCCTTGATGAAAACCTGCTCTAGAGCGATCAGGACCTCAGATTGGGGCAAATGTTCACCTTCCAACAGGACAACGACCCTAAGCACACAGCTAAGACAATGCAGGAGTGGATTCGGGACAAGTCTCTGAATGTCCTTGAGTGGCCCAGCCAGAGCCTGGACTTGAACCCAATCTAATATCTCTGAAGAGACCTGAAAATAGCTGTGCAGCAACACCCCCCTATCCAACCTGACAGAGCTTGAGAGTATCTACAGAGAATAATGGGAGAAACTCCCCAAATACAGGTGTGCCAAGCTTGTAGCGTCATACCCAAGAAGACTCAAGGCTGTAATCACTGCCAAAGGTGCATCAACAAAGTACTGAGTAAAGGGTCTGAATACTTATTTCAATGTGATATTTCATATATATATTTTTTTATAAATTAGCAAAAAATTCTGAAGACCTGTTTTTGCTTTGTCATTATGGGGTATTATGTGTAGATTGATGAGGGAAAAAAACTATTTTATCAATTTTAGAATAAGGCTGTAATGTAACAAAATGTGGAAAAAGTCAAGGGGTCCGAATACTTCCCGAATGCCCTGTATTTCGGAAATGTCAAGGACGGAAGGGGGCATGACTTTAAAAATGGCAGAGTATTACAAAAACTATATTCATGAGCAGTCCGAATGACTGCTTTAGTGCTTCTAGACTAAGTACATCCACTGACCATGGACTGAGTCTGTCAGCTGATGTGAGTGGGGGAGAGGGATGGTCTACAGAGACTCATCTGCGGTGGGCAGAGAGAGAGAGAGAGAGAGAGAGAGAGAGAGAGAGAGACAGAGAGAGCTCCTGTCTCATATTACAGATCTGGTAGATAGCAAGGTCACAGCACTGCTCTGACCTTCATCATTGCTCTTCCTCCTCCCCTTACCACATCAACACAGCTTCTACCTCGCCTCACCCCACCCCACCCCATTAGCATTGATCAGATACACATTCACAAGCAGCTACTGTACAGTTATAGCCTAGCTATTAGCTCTCTGTACTCTGTATCAGATAGATAGGACTATATCATACTGTAGAGGGGGGGGGGGGTGATTGGTGTTTCTTTACCAGCCGAGACAGGGGATATCATCTTTGTTTTGGAGCCACTGAGCCCTGCCTGCTGCACTAAGTAGGTTGCAGACTGTCCATTAGTGCTGTGATACATCATCTAATTTCCTGCACTGCAATCTGCGTGTTGTCCCACACTAACCTGCTACTGTCTCTGAAAATAGCCCCCACAGTACTGCGCTGTCTGCGCTGCACAGAGCCCCTTTACAGGATTCACAAGGTAACATTAAATGAGATATGTTACCTGTCGTACAACCTACTGTTATTCTGTAACAGTGAACTGGCTGATTTCCCATTCAATAATTCAGAAGCACAAAAGACATCAAAGATCAAGCGTGATTATATAGAGCTCCGATTTCAGAACCATGATTTATTTTTGCTTTTCTATCATTATCTTTTGCTTGGGTCCATGGCTAGAGATGCTACAAAGTGTGAGTATCAGCCCACTGTTCTCTGGCAAGTATATAAAGCTATTTCAGCTGCTTAATCAAGACTGTAATGATGTCCTGAAAGGTCAATGTGAGGGTGGGAGGGCTTTGACTTCTGCCATTGTTAATAGCATTTCTGTAGTACTGTCCGTATACAGAATATCTAACATCATCACATTGATTGCTATATTTTCTATCTATTGCACAGATCCCCTGTGATTCATGTTCAATTCCTATTTGAGTCTGTCTACTACGTGGTCAAATCCCAGAGTTGGACCTCTGTGTGGCTCTACTGCATGCTCATTGTCAGTTCTCCTGTGTATATAATTTAGACTTCTGTTTGACTCTGGGACATGTCCATGGTAACGTGGGGGAGGGGGCTGTGCTATGAGCTGACAGTGCCCTGAACAGCAGGGGGTCCCGGCCGCAGCGTACTGCTTCCTGGGTGGGAGAGTGTTACCAGGATACAGCACCAGCCTTCTGCTCTCTCCCATTCCCAGGGCTAAGACATACAGAGGCCTCTGTTCTGTTCTGCTGCAGAAAGTCTTATTTATAGCTTTGCAGGTTTTAGAACCTGGGCTGTTCATGGGCACTGCCACTGTTTTCGAACAGCCAGTGTGAAGGCAAGCAGAGAGCGATTCTTAGTTCACATAGGCTACATAATATCATTAACAATATAACTGATAGTTTGCAGAGGCGTTGAAAATATATCCATTTCATTTCTAAAGTTTTCCAATCAATGTGAAATCAGTGTCAAAGAGAGTAACTACAAGTGGTAAAACATCAATGGCTACATTCCATGTCTCTGTCTACCAGTGTACTTATACTGCCAGTGCTGACATAACTCTGCTGTCATTGTGTAAGTAAAGTCAAAACAGAAAGAGAGTTCCCACAGAATTACAGAAAATTAACTGCCCCAAGCCCCCAACTTTATTTCCCACTGACTGGATCCCACCCCAGTACAAAAGTAGTAATCTCTCAATAACTATGGTATTACTATGTAATAATTAAGTATTGAAAAAGTCGGGCCAAGTGTGTGTACCTGGGGTCACGTAATGAAAGGAAGCCTGTTAAACATCTTACCTGTTGGATCTGAACTTCTCACTGTCAGCTCATATGTCAAGTCTGTGAAAAGAGAAGAGGATCAAATGTCACCGTCAGACCAGGAAGTGACATCTTCAGCTCTGACAGGAGTGGTGTGGTGGCATAAAGGAGCATGCTATTCAGAGAGCCTGTCTAGCAGCTCTAGTGGAGAGCAGGGTTTCTTCTGGATCAAAATGTGGATTAGATGTTGGGCATGGCCAGGGCGTGGCAGTAGGCGTGGCCAATGGCGTGGTCACAGACCCTAAATTTTAGAGGCCATCCTGTTGGCCACAGAGACAACATTTTGCTGTTTTAAAGCAAATTTCCTGAAATTCTACACATTTTGCCGAGACTTATGGCTATTTGAGTGACTCAAAAGGCTAGCTTAGAAATGGCAGCATATTGTCTAAGGATAGTTGACAACCTGGGCCAAAGCACAGAGCGATGAATTTAATGGACCCGGCCCTTGCTAGCCATTCTGGTGTGGTACGCTCTGGTTTGTGGCTCAGCGTATCATGATTCACTTATGGTTAATCCTGTTGACCTGTGATCTAATGTGACTGCATGTTGTTCAAGCAGAACTGTAAATTAGTATTCAGCATGTATGACTCAGAATGTAATCATCTCCCAAGTGAGCTTGCAATCAAGGTGTTGAGAATGTTTTCCATTGGTTGAGCGAGTATGTTTTCATATTCTATAACAGTCTGGGTTCATACAGTTTTTGACAGATGGAATTTCATGACTTTCCATGACCAACAATTAGTGGCGTCTCTATCTACGTATAAAAAGTATGCGTAATGTGGTATCGATACTGGGAGGTTGCTCACTGATCCCATGTACCATCTCCTGTCATTGAGCAAGGCACTTAACCCCACACAAAGTAGAATCCCTTTAAGGCAACTGTGTAAAACACATGCGATCAGTTCTCAGTCTGGAGAGCTACTGAGTGTGCAGGCTTTTGATCAAGCCCTGCTCAAACACATCAGAGACAGTTTATCAAGATCCTGTTGAGCAGCTCATTTCTAAAATGTGGTTTGTTAGAGAGGGACTTGAATAAAAGCCTGCACACCCATTATCTCTCCTGAAGGATGGTTGATCACCCTTGATGTAAAACATTGCAACCCAAATACATTTTATGCCTTTTGAAATAATTTGCTCATTCAATATATCAAAGATCAAATGGCTATGGTAGGTTACACATCTTTTTATTCAGAAGAAGCAAGCCTGCAATTTTTCAGGAAATGTACCTTTTCTAGTTTAGCCATATTTATCTTAGCTACCTTAGAAGTGTTTACTTTGCAGGCTGACTAGCATCTATTGAGTTCCAATATCCCCTACATTGGATGATCAAATCAACTGGAAGTATCTACAAAACAAGTTTTGAAGCCACATAATCCAAACTAAAGCTACATATGATATTTTTTCCTAAAATGAATGTTTAAGATTCACAAATTATTATTTGTATCGCATGATTTGATTCACTGCAATTGAACCGATTCCCAACTAATACAATGGCGAAGTGGTTTCCGAGCTGGGTCATGGGTGCACCTCAGCCACGCTCAAGGTCCTAAACGATATCATAACCGCCAACGATAAGAGGCAATACTGTGTAGCCGTATTCATCGACCTGGCCAAGGCTTTCGACTCTGTCAATCACCACATTCTTATTGGCAGACTCAATCCTTTACACTTGTGTCAATCCTTTACACCTGTGTGTATAAGGTAGTTGTTGTGAAATTGTTATATTACTTGTTAGATACCACTGCATGGTCAGAACTAGAAGCACAAGCATTTCGCTACACTCGCATTAACATCTGCTAACCATGTGTATGTGACAAATACAATGTGATTTGAATAGCCTTGGTTTCTCAAATGATTGCCTCGCCTGATTCACCAACTACTTCTCTGATAGAGTTCAGTGTGTCAAATCGGAGGGCCTGTTGTCCGGACCTCTGGCAGTCTCTATGGAGGTGCCACAGGGTTCAATTCTCGGGTCGACTCTCTTCTCTGTATACATCAATGATGTCGCTCTTGCTGCTGGTGATTCTCTGATCCACCTCTACGCAGACGACACCATTCTGTATACATCTGGCCCTTCTTTGGACACTGTGTTAACTAACCTCCAGGCGAGCTTCAATGTCATACAGTCTCTTTCCGTGGCCTCCAACTGCTCTTAAATGCAAGTAAAACTAAATGCATGCTCTTCAACCAATCGCTGCCCGCACCTGCCCACACAACTACAAATACCTAGGTGTCTGGTTAGACTGTAAACTCTCCTTCCAGACTCACATTAAGCATCTCCAATCCAACATTAAATCTAGCATCGACTTCCTATTTCGCAAACAAAGAATCCTTCACTCATGCTGCCAAACATACCCTCGTAAAACTGACTATGCTACCGATCCGTCTTCGGCGATGTCATTTACAAAATAGCCTCCAACACTCTACTCAACAAATTGGATGCAATCGATCACAGTGCCATCCATTTTGTCACCAAAGCCCCATATACTACCCACCACTGCGACCTGTACGCTATCGTTGGCTGGCCCTCACTTCATACTCGTCGCCAAACCCACTGGCTCCAGGTCATCTACAAGTCTTTGCTAGGTAAAGCCCCGCCTTATCTCAGCTCACTGGTCACCATAGCAGCACCCACCCGCAGCACGCGCTCCAGCAGGTATATTTCACTGGTCACTCCCAAAGCCAATGCCTCCTTTGGCCGCCTTTCCTTCCAGTTCTCTGCTGCCAATGACTGGAACAAACTGCAAAAATCACTGAAGCTGGAGACTCATATCTCCCTCACTAACTTTAAGCACCAGCTGTCAGAGGAGCTCACAGATCACTGCACCTGTACATAGCCCATCTGTAAATAGCCCATCCAACTACCTCATGCCCATACTGTATTTATTTATTTTGCTCCTTTGCACCCCAGTATCTCTACTTGCACATTCATCTTCTGCACATCTATCACTCCAGTGTTTAATTGTTATATTGTAAATACTTCCCCACTATGGCTTATTTATTGCCTTACCTCCCTAATCTTACCTCATTTGCACAAACTGTATATAGACTTTTTCTACTGTATTATTGACTGTATGTTTGTTTATTCCATGTGTTGTTGTATGTGTCGAACTGCTTTGTTTATCTTGCCCAGAACGCAGTTGTAAATGAGAACTTGTTCTCAACTAGCCTACCTGCTTAAATAATGGTGAAATAAAAAATAAAAATGATCTTCTCGCAAATGTCGGTGTAACGTTTTTGGGGACATAACAAAAACATTAATATATGCTAATAATAGCTAAACTTGAGGGTACAAGATATGTTTTGATTTGGCTACCTAGTTAATCTGTTCTCTATCATATTTTATAGGCCTACTTGTTGCTGCAATGTCCGACTGTCACTCTCTCCTTGAGCAACGGCAAACTCGTCTCGCACTACGCAAGTGACGCAAGCCTAAATACATTTTAGGATTGTATCGTTTTCCAAAACTTTTCCAGGCCTGGAAAACACCATTTTCAAATTCCAATACTTTTCCAGGATTTTCATGACTGTACGGCCCATGTGAAGTGTATGTATTTAGGTCTAGTGGCCCTAGTTCAAGTTCAGTTTGAGGTTCAGCATGTTCACCTGTACAGTGCTGTTGTAGTCTGCGGATCTCTGCATGTAGACCTTTCAGTGTCTTGGCATGGTCCTGCTGGAGGAAGAGCAGGTTCTTCTGGGCGCTGTGCAGATTATTCTCTAGGGTACCAATGGGGGATGCCATGGCAGACGATGCAGTAGAAACACACCAGCTCTAGAGACCTGCAAACATAGATGACAGACAGACAACATCAAAACAAGAGCCGTACCATCTGGGGTTCAGTGCTTAGCCTAAATGCTCCCCCTTTCACCCATCTGGGATGTGTTCCAGCTTTAATTTGCCTTTCACTTTTCTTACTTTTGGGGGGAGGCTAACTCAATATATACTGAACAAAAATATATACGCAACATGCAACAATTTCAAAGATTTTACTGAGTTACAGTTCATAGAAGGAAATCAGTCAATTGAATTATAGTAAATTCATTACGCCCTAATCTAAGGATTTTACATGACTGGGGAGGGGCGCAGCCATGAGTGGGCCTGGGAGGGCAAAGGCACACCTACTTGGGAGCCAGGCCTAGCCAATCAGAATGAGTTCTTCCCCACAAAAGGGCTTTATTTCAGACAGAAATACTCCTCAGAATGCCCCCCCACCCAGAAACTCCTGCAGGTGAAGAAGCAGGATGTGGAGGTCCTGGGCTGGCATGGTTACACGTGGTCTGCGGTTGTGAGGACGGTTGGACGTACTGCCAAATTCTCTAAAATGACGTTGGAGGCGGCATATGGTAGAGAAATGAACATTCAATTCTCTGGCAACAGCTATGTTGGACATTTCTGCAGTCAGCATGCCAATTGCATGCTCCCTCAAAACTTGCGACATCTGTAGCATTGTGTTGTGTGACAAAACAATTTAGAGTAGCCTTTTATTGTCCCCAGCATCTGTGTAATGATCATGCTGTTAAATCAGCTTCTTGATATGCCACACCTATCAGGTGGATGGATTATCTTGGCAAGGAGAAATGCCCACTAACACAGATGTAAACCAATTTGGTCACAAAATTTGAGAGAAATAAGCTTTTTGTGCGTATGGAACATTTCTGGGATTCACTCAATGAAACACGGGACCATCACTTTACATGTTGCGTTTACATTTTTGTTCAGTATACTTTAAAATTCACTCAAACCAAATCAGAACTATGTAGAAATTATAATGAACCTAGTACATTTATACAGTTTCTTGGTTAAGAAAATAGCACAGTATTGAACTCAATACTGTTTTTGGAATGCTACTCAGTCAATACCCTTTTTTATCCTGATAGAATTCACAATGCAGCCTAATTCTATGTTTCTTGCAAGGAGAGAAGGGGCACATAGGCTAATACCTTTTTGCTTACTATAATTGGCTTACACACACTGATGTCGAACTATTGAATTTATCATCAGATAGAGAGCAGTCTAAGTCTCTAAAGAAGACACCTCAGGGGGAATCAAGTAATCTGCATTTTTGTTGGGTTTCTTTAGCCCTTTACCAGCATGTTGCTTAAAACAAACATCAACACTTTAATGAGACAAGACCCTGGATTAAAAAGACCTCAAATGAATACCAATACAAACACCATCATAAGAGAACACACATTTCAGAACACATGGTATGGATTTGATTAAATGAATAGGTTAATAGGCCATTGGGTATTTCATAGGCTGAATAGGTCATTATCAACAGGTCATCCAAAAAAACTAGGCTACAACGAACAAACTCCGGCAGGAACTTACTCCACCATTTCAGGGCACAAAGCGTGAGGAGGAGGCTAAGTACAGAATGCTTTCAGAGATCCTGAGAACATTAGTAAACATCACAGTGACACAGGGTGCGGCATGATGCAGTCAGTCTCCCGCAGCAGGCAGGGTCCGCTCGTCTCCTGTCCCTTCCTCCTTCCTTGGACGTCTTTGCATCCAGTGTTCAGCCAGAGACACCGCCCAGAGGTGAGGTAAGAGACCATCACTCAGTCAGAGCAGCCGTCCCATTGTCTCCACCCTCTCCCAGACAACACTACTGGGCCGGGAGTAGAGAGCACATTGATTTCCCCCTCTGAGTGCAGAGAGAGCCTTCCACTGCATACATTAGCAAGCAAGCTTCAATAACACATCCCATAGCTTCTCCCTCTTACATCATCGGCTTACTAACATTAATAATAAATTGTGTCACCTCTGATGGCTCTCAAAGCTTGCTTTTCAGTGATAGGAGTTTTATGTCAAATTCTCTCATTGTGTACAGAAGCAAAGGACACCAGTTGACCTCCAACACAGCCGAGTAATCACAGAGAGAGAGAGCGAGTGACGCGTCATAAAGGGTGCACTCAAAGAGATAATCTATAATAAATGAGTAATCCTGAGTCCTTCCTGTAAACCCTGGATGGCAGACACTCTCACACAGCACAACCCATTCCTAGCATCAGACTTGGTTCTTGAGAGCTCAGCTGATGTCACAGCACAGTGACAACATTACATTATGATACCTTTCTAATTATATCACATTGTAATGACATCACCAACAAACAACCCTCCACCCTCTTTCTCCATTTCTAGTGATCTGATATACTCAGTTATCCTAAATTAATGTTGCTTTTGGAGAGAAAATGTAATATCCAACTCCCCTATCTCCAATGATCTCCAATGAACTGCAGAAGCTAGACAAACTATCTACCATACTTCGCTAAACAGAGATTAACGCTACAGACACACCCCCTGTGATAAAAGGTGTGTAGAAGTCTCACACACTTAAGACTGAGAAAATCCCCTTTCAATTCACCTAACCAAGCTAAGTGCTGCCTCAAATTAGTATGCTGAAAATATCATAAAGTCACAGCTTTCCTATGAAGGGTGGGTGTTGAGCAAATGTCTGTCTCATGGCTACTTTGTTCCAGTCCATATAACGAACTTTCCGTGTGCTTTGGAATAATAAATTGAGACATTAAACCTGCATTTCTCTGCTAGAAAATGTGCAGAATTAAAATGTATCCACTTGTCACCATAACAGCCAGGTAGCCAGTTGGGTTTGTAGCAATAAGACTGTCTTTGTAGGACTAATTATTCATTAGAATGGAAAAGCAAGTCAAACTGACCTTGTGCAAGGACCCAATTACAGTAGTTTTATATTGGTTTCAGCACCTGCATTGCGGACAGCACCCGATCCGACTTTCACAAGCACACGTCTGACTACCACTTTCCAATCCAAAATCTATTTGACAACAACGTTAGCTAGGCATCTAGCTACATTAGCTAATTGTTTCATTTGATGTTAACTGTAATTCAGACGTACGATGATCGGTCCATAACAATTGGTTAAGGCCGCTCTGTTTGTAAACAACATCGTCTTATTGCACTCCCAATCCAAATGGCTGAACTGGTCATATCTAGTACACCTACTAGCTAGTAAATACGATTGTCATTTTGTGTAGCCAACTAACCATCAAGTCAGCTAGCTAACGTTAGTAGCTATATTATTGATATCCAGTCACACAAGGCATGTCACATTTAGCTAGCTAACTCCGCTAACCAACCTAACTGTTAACTAACGTTAACGTTAGCAACGAGTGCAGAAGCTAGCGCTACCTGCAGGTGAAGAAATTTAGAAGCTCTTGTTATGTTCATTTTAGCAATAAATCATTGACAATGCTATGCTCATTTGGCTAGCTTGCTGCTAGCTAGAGAACGTTAACAAAACCAGCCTTTGCGAGAGGCAGGTGCAATCCATGAGGTCCTGCTGCTACGGTTTATAAATGTAATAACATATCGTGATACCTACCTTCAACAATATTACAATATCGTCTGATATTCTCTAATATATAAATTGTTGCCGTAATTGTTACAGTGGCTAAATCCGTTTTGCCATGTTAGGCATTGTCGTTGATGCTGGTCAAGCGCTCCTCTTGTCTGCAGTAACAGAGAGGCCTATGTCTGTCAGTTCTCTCGCTCATCTCCCTGAGCTACAACAAAATAAGGCGATGCATCATGGGATACTACTAAAAGTAGTAACAATGTTCAATAAATGGTCGTTTGTTTAACTACTTATAAGTTGACACTCAGACATGGATGCATAAAGATATCAAAGAAACTTTGATTTTAGTAAACATTAAATTGGTAAACCCAGACTTTTTTTCATCTTGGGGCCTAATTTAGAAATTCGGTGTTTTCCTGGGACCAAAGCTTATGACGATATGCAAAATATACGTAAATATCGGTACATTTCATTGCCCTTATGCCTAAAACAAATGCAATATAGACAAAAACAAATAACAATGAAATGAAATACCCATATAAATAGCTAATACTGTTTATTTTTCCCCATGAAAAACACTCTTACATATCTGTCTAGGTTGGAACTGTTGCTGTTAAAATACAATAAATAATTTTCACTCTGAACTGGAATATTGATCAAATCACACAGGTTGAAGTCTTCATCAAGCATGTCTATTCTGGACTCAGTTTTTGACAGTGCAACATAGAGGTCATGCTCAGCATTGAGTCTGTTTTTGTACTTGTTTTTTAAGTATGCCAGAGTTGAGAACCCTGTCTTGCATAGGTATGTTGTGCCAAACTGGATAAGAACATACTTTTCAACAATCATTTCTACAGTAAGATGTACGGTAAGCCCGATCAAGGCAGGGAGGTGGGGACTCAGTGTCAGCATGGACTCCTGCAAATATTGAGAATTAGAGTTGGATAAATGTAGATAAACTTAACAATTTTTGCAAGGACTTAGACAAGATACTAACCTCAACATCAAAACCTTCATTCCAATTCACAATTCCATACCTAAAACCTTGATTTTGGACAAAATTACCTGAATGGACTATTACTACCAAGGACTATCAAGAAAAAAAACGTAAAGGACCATTATCCGATACATCGTAAAGGACCATTATCCGATACTGAAAGATATAGCTAGCTAACGACCTCCTTTTCCACGTGGAAAAGACGGACAGCGACTTGCTAGCTGGGGTTTTCTACAAGGATTCTGCCTCCCGAAAAAAGCTTCTCCCAAGTCGGTGTGACATCTACTCCCGTTGCCTGCTGCACTGCTGCTTGGATTCCACCTGGCGATCTGTTCACCGTCTGCCCTGTCTCCCCCTGTCTGGTATAGGTATACCCGTCACACTCCCCCCCCTCTCTCCCGAGCTTTCGCTCTCCTCCAGCACACATGCACTGTTGAGGCGAGTGACTCTGAACTTACAATGGCTAACCCATTGTAAGTTGTTATATTTTTAGCTTGTGCTTTATGCTATTTGCCTCATGACTCCTGCATGCTTTGTTGACTATGTACTTGCTTGTTTGGGACAGTCTATGTTTGTTCCCACACTCGGGACTCTGACTCTCTATTAGACTCTTGACCTCCCATCCTATTCTAATCACCTCTCACCGGCTTTGTATTCATGTTACCTGATGAAATTGCTGTACAATATGATATTGTTGCCATTTAATGCACATTCAAATATTATAAATCAGCACTGCAGAGCTCACCCAGTCCTCTGCCGTGCCCTGATTGTATTACTGCTGATTACACCTGGAAATGTGCATGTACACCCTGGCCCATCAAATGTTGCTAGCCCCAATTCTGATTTGTGCTCTGATATCTGCTTCACTGATTTCTGCTCTCGTAAAAGCCTGGGTTTTCTGCACGTTAACACTAGAAGCGTATTACCTAAAATTTATAAATTGAAAGTGTGGGTTCACAGCTCCAATCCAGATGTGTTGGTCATTACAGAGACGTGGTTAAGAAAGAGTGTTTTGAACACTGATGTTAACCTCTCTGGTTATAACCTTTTTCGGCAAGACAGATCTTCCAGATGGTGGAGTGGCAATCATTACCAAGGAACACCTTCAGTGCTCGATTGTCTCCACCAAGTCTGTCCCCAAACAGTTTGATTTGTTGGTTTTATGCATTAAACTTTCAAATAACTCTTTGTTAACTGTTGCTGGATGTTATTGGCCACCATCAGCACCGGCCTGTACCCCAAATGCCCTAAGCTCTTTCCTGGCCCCTTACACTATGTCTGAATTTGTCCTGCTAAGTGACCTAAACTGGGGCATGCTTAACCACCTGACCAAGTCCTAAAGCAATGTCACTCCCTAAATCTTTCTCAGATTATTACTAATCCCACAAGGTTTGATTCCAAACACCCAGAAAAGGCTACTCTCCTTGATGTTATCCTTACAAATAATCCTGATAGGTATCAGTCTGGTGTTTTCTGTAATGACCTTAGTGATCACTTTTTTACAGCCTATGTTCGTAATGGATGCTCAGTGAAACTACCTGTCCTGACTTGCTAAAAAAACTTTAATAAGCAAGCCTTCCTTCATGATCTGGCCTCTGTAAATTGGTATAGAATCAGCTTGATCCCCCTCTGTCGAAGATGCTTGGACCTTCTTTTTTTATATTTTCAGTGGTATCGTTAACAAATACGTGTCCATAAAGAAAATGATAATTAAAAACAGGTTCAGCCCCTGGTTTGACTCCACCTCAAGAATTCCATTTGTCAAATCACTCGGCACATGCATACTCAGGCTGACTGGCTCTCATTCAGGCAAATTAGAAATAAGTGCGCTCAGGCTATCCAGAAGGCCAAAGTTAGTTACTTTAAGGAGCAGTTCTCTCTCTGTCGGTCTAACCCCAAGAAGTTCTGGAAAATGATTGAAGACCTGGAGAATAAACCCTCCTCCTCACAGCTGCCGATGTCCCTTATTGTTGATGAAGGTGGTTGTTACTGACAAGGAGCACATGGCTGAGCTCTTTAATCACCACTTCATTACGTCAGGATTCCTATTTGACTCTGCCATGCGTCCTTGCCAACATTTCCTCATCTCCCACCCCTTCTAATGTGACTATCCCCGATGCTCCTCCCTCTTTTTCCCCTGCCCCGCTACAAAGTTTCTCCCTGCAGGCGGTCACTGAGTCCGAGGTGCTAAAGGAGCACCTTAAACTTGACCCCCAAAAAACATCTGGGTCAGATGGTTTAGACCCTTTCTTCTTTAAGGTTGCTGCCCCTATCATTTCCAAGCCTATCTCTGACCTTTTTAACTTGCCTCTTCGGTGTGTCCTTTATTTAAAGGGGGAGATCAAGCTGATCCTAACTTTCATAGGCCAATTTATATTTTGCCCTGTATCAAAAGTGTTGGAAAAACTTGTCAATAATCAACTGACTGGCTTTCTTGATGTCTATAGTATTCTCTCAGGTATGAAATCTGAATTCCGCTCAGGTTATGGATGTGTCACTGTAACCTTAAAAGTCCTAAATTATGTCACCATTGCCCTTGATTCTAAGCAATGTTGTGCTGCTATTTTAATTGACTTGGTCAAAGCTTTTGATACGGTAGACCATTCCATTCTTGTGGGCCGGCTATGGAGTATTGGTGTCTCTGAGGGGTCTTTGGCCTGGTCTCAAAGAGTGCAGTGTATAAAGTCAGAACATCCGCTGTCTCAGCCACTGCCTGTCACCAAGTGAGTACCCCAGGGCTCGATCCTAGGCCCCACGCTCTTCTCAATTTACATCAACAACATAGCTCAAGCAGTAGGAAGCTCTCTCATCCATTTATATGCAGATGATACAGTCCCGGATGTTGAGTTAAACGCTCTACAACAAAGCTTTCCTAGAGTCCAACAAGCTTTCTCTACCCTTCACCTTGTTCTGAACACCTCCGAAACAAAGGTAATGTGGTTCGGTCAGAAGAATGCCCCTCTCCCCACCGGTGTGATTACTACCTCTGAGGGTTTAGAGCTTGAGGTAGTCACCTCATACAAGTACTTGGGAGTATGGCTGGACAGTACACTGTCCTTCTCTCAGTACATATCAAAGCTGCAGGCTAAGGTTAAATCTAGACTTGGTTTCCTCTATCATAATTGCTCTTCTTTCACCACAGCTGCCAAACTAACCCTGATTCAGATGACCATCCTACCCATGCTAGATTACAGAGACATAATTTATAGATCGGCAGGCAAGGGTGCTCTCGAGGGGCTAGATGTTCTTGATTATTGGTGGCAATTCTGATGGCAAAATGGTAATCTCTGTCTACCCGTCGCAAGACCCACTGGTTGATGCGTATTTATAAAACCCTCTTAGGCCTCACTCCTCCTTATCTGAGATCCCTACTGCAGCCCTCATCTGCTACATACAACACCCGCTCTGCCAGTCACATTCTGTTAAAGGTCCCCAAAGCACACACATCCCTGGGTCACTCCTCTTTTCAGTTCACTGCAGTTAGCGACTGGAACGAGCTGCAAAAAACACTCAAACTGGACAATTTTATCTCCATCTCTTCATTCAAAGACTGGACACTCTTACTGACAGTTGTGGCTGCTTCACGTGATGTATTGTTGTCTCTACCTTCTTGCCCTTTGTGCTGTTGTCTGTGCCAATAATGTTTGTACCATGTTTTGCGCTGCTACCATGTTGTGCTGCTGCCATGTTGTGTTTCTACCATGTTGTTGTCATGTTGCGTTGCTAACATGCTGTGTTTTCATGTGTTGCTGCCATGCTACTGTATGTTGTTGTCTTAGGTCTCTCTGTATGTATTGTTGTGGTGTCTCTGTCATGCCTGTTCCCGTTTCCCCTCTCTGGCGCTCGAGGGCGCCAGGCTGCCCTTCATTACGCACACCTGTCACCATCATTACGCGCAGCTGTGTTCATTTGACTCACCTGGACTCCTTCACGTTTTGATTGCCTTCCCTATATCTGTTTCCTCTGTTTCATCCCTGTGTCAGCATTATTGTTGTTTTGTTTTCCCTGTCCAGACGCTGTCCGTTTTCCCTGTCCGTGTTTCATTAACCGTTCACTCCCTGTACTTGCTTCTCATCTCCAGCGTCTTTCCTCACAGAATGCTGACACCAATATTCGAAGCATCAGGGAGGTTTTTGTTTTCTGTTTTGTTGGTGACATCGGGTCCGGGTGCCGCTGCCGTAGGAACTGGGGTGCCTCAGCTGGCTTGTCGGGCTTCCACGCCTTAGCTGGCTCGAGAGGTTTCTTTGCCTCGGTTGGCTCGGCAGGCGCCCATCCCGCGTCATATCTCAGCCGGCTCGTCGGGCTCCCACGCCTCAGCCGACTCATCAGGCTCCCATCCCACGTCGTGCCTCAGCCGGCCCATCAGGCTCCCACACCTCAGACGGCTCGTCGGGATTCTATGCCTCAGCAGGCTAGTCCAGCGTCCATGCCTCAGCCGGCCCGTCAGGCTCGACCAGGTGGGACGCCGGGTGGCGCCCTTAGAGGGGGGGGGGGTACTGTCACTCCTGCTCCCGCTTCCCCTCTCTGGCGATCGAGGGTGCCAGGCTGCCCTTCATTACGCACACCTGTCACCATCATTACGTGCATCTGTGCTCATTGGACTCACCTGGACTCCTGTTTCATCCCCGTATCAGAATTATTGTTGTTTTGTTTTCCTCTGTCCAGACGCTGTCCGTTTTCTGTTCCTGTCCGTGTTTCATTAAAGGTTCACTCCCTGTACTTGCTTCTCGTCTCCAGCATCTGTCCTCACAGTCTCTCATCTCGTGATGTGTGTTTTGTCCTATATTTATTTTGATGTGTGTTTTGTCCTATATTTTTATCTTTTTAATCCCCCGTCCCCGCAGGAGTCATTTTACCTTCTGGTAGGCCGTCATTGTAAATAAGAATTTGTTCTTAACTGACTTGCCTAGTTAAATAAATAAAGTACTCCATTATATCTGCTTATCATTACCTGTTATAAAATGACAATGCCTTGCTAGCTGACTTACTTTTCCACTGTCAAAGCACTGTTTCCTGAAGCATTCTGCCCTGTTCTGAAAGAACTCTATGGGTTTAACGTCATTCTGTGGATGTTTGGTCAGGACGTGTCATTTTCAGTGGCGACCCACCATTCAGGGCAGAGCCCCACCTGTTTTGAGCCCCACATTTTTAGCAAAACAAATTAAATCACTTTTTTTTTTCTTGAGTAAGGCAGCTCCTAAATGCAGGTGTTTCAGCCTAGCTCCGCCTAACTTTACATCAAGTGTAAGAGGAGACATTGAAAATTCTATCCCTTCGGCTGCTGCCATAGAAGTGCTTATCCAAGAAGGCTCAAGGTCATTGGCCACAGATAAAAGGACGTCAAATCACGTTATATGTACAGTAGCAACATCATACTTTCACAATTTTAGCTAGCAGTCATCATCATGAATCAAATCGACAATCTCCTGGCAAATCCTTTTTAATCCTTGTCATATGAAGAGAAATAATGAAGAGAAATTATACGTATCGGTGCTCAACGGCCATTGGAAATAAACATTACACAACAAGTTGGAAATCGCAAATTCAGTGAGTGGTTTGGAAGGAATCAGTGACAGTGGCTGTGTGGTCCCAAATCTAGGATTAAGGGGCTCTTTTCCAAGTTTAAAATGATAAACATTCAACATTGGCCATGCTGTCAATTAAGCATGATTTGTGCAGCGCTCACAAAACAACTGTTAACTCGGAGGACCGTGTCGTGGAAATTCAGCACTGACTTAGTCATTTCTTCAAACAATCATCTTTGTTTAATATCGATGAATTATTGCAATAATGAAACCGTCTACCCCAAAAAACAGATGTTATATAGGACCTAAAAATGCTTAGTCAGACTGGTTACAACTCCCATAAGCCACCTTATCTACACAGGATGGTGTTTTACCCCCAACCCGGCTTAGTTTCCCAGATGCCAGGAAGATGAGACAATGAGTCATTGTTCTAAACTCTTCCAGGCTATCTCTATCTCGGGTCACACACACCACATCTTGTCTATGAAATGGCAACTTTAGGTTTTTATCACCAAGCCATTGTCAGCTCAAGCTATCTCTAGCAAAACCCATTTTTCCTTTACCATACGCGCAGACTATCTCTTTAACAGTTGCCAGACCAAGCTTCAAAATACTTCTCTCAGTTAAGGGAGAGAGAGAGAGTCCTAATAACCTTACTCTATTTCATAAAACAACCATTTGGTGCATAAACATAACATAATCTTGTAATTATTCTACCACAACCGCTGCGTCACCTTCCTGTTCAAGTGCAAGTGAGCCGAGCACAATGTGAGTCCAAAAATCTATTGTATGCTGCTTCATAAATGATGTAATGCCAGGGAGATATGTATACTGTAGCTAAGAAAGTAATACTAAGTGTATGTAAGATGTTAGTAGCCCATGTGCCTCACCCTAATAATTTGGTCTATTTACCCCTCTTCATTTTGCATACTGTTCTGACTGTTCTACTGCCTATAACCTGTTTTAGAGAAATGTAATCATCGAATATTGTAACAGCTTTCATTGTCTGCTTATATGCCCCTTTATTTATCCTATGGTTCTAACTTGGTGTACAGGGAGAGCACTGTAAGAACGGCCCATGTTCTGAATTCTGTCGCTGTACATTTCCAAAGTGCTAACAAATAGTTCAATTGACTAACGTTACGTCCATCCTAGCTCGCTCATTGTCTTAATTGAAATTACGGATTGCCTCTTACCCACCTGTCATCCCCTTATGCAATAGTTTGTACATCTCAATTGACATTAGAAACCACATTTGTTAAACAAGTCAGTCATATCAGCTATGTTTTTTTTAAAGGCAGTAAATGAGGCTGAATGAACTGTTTCTCTACCAGACAAGGCTCTGCTGATAGCCAGATGTAGCAGTGATAAGATGTTGGGACAGCTGTTGGGACAGCTTTATGTAGTCCCTAACAGTTTGTTGGCACTGTTTGTCAATGTTGTACTGCAATTAATGTATTGTTTAGTGTTGTATAGTGCCTTTGCTGGCATGCATTCCACTTGTATTTCTTGTATTTTTTTTGCCCCACCAAGATTTGCATGCTAAAATCGCCCCTGGTCGTTTTATTCATTTGTTCCATAACGTAAAATCGTTTCTCAAAAACATTATTTTATGTAATTGAACAGACTTTGAGGTATGTTTGCTCTCGTTTGGTGGGCATGGTGAGGTGTGGCTTGAAGCAATGAGTGACATTAAAGGGCTGTTGTCATGCCATAGACTGTAGAAAATAAGTCCCCGCTGACAGCTTTCCCTTTTTTTCAACTGGTCGTTCAGTACAGCACTGTTTCTGTTCAATTGCTTGAACTCGAATTCTTACTATGTTATAAGCTGTCTCCAGACAGCACCACTGAATAATTTTCAACTTTGAAACCACCCAAGTCCCTTCTTGGCCAAGGCAGGCAGTGATTGACCCCTCTGGGCCATGACACATATTGCCCCACCCCCGAGGGTATAATATGCACAGCCCTGCTGAAGAGTGTCACTTGTTCTTTTGAGTTTTGATGTTGAGTTTTTGCCTGACAAAGTGATACAAGCTTTTGTGCCGAATACATTACGTTGTTACAGGTGCAAAGTTTATGGGCATATGGCAGCAGTGTGTGAGAGGGAAGTTCCTAGGTGTGAGAAGTGTGCAGAAGGGCATGAGACAAAGGAATGTGAAGCATTGGGGAAAGAAGCGGTATGTGTTAATTGTAGCGGTGCCCATGGGGCTGTGGATCAGAAATGCTCGGTTAGACAAAGACAGGTTGAGGTCAGGGTTAGAGTAGAGCAGAGGGTGTCATATGCTGAGGCAGGGAAGAATATTGAGGAAGATGGTTCAAGGAGGAGGGATCCTGAGAGGAGTGGTGTGAGTAGTAGATCTGTACCAGTACAGCGGGTTAGGCCAACAAGTGATATGCTTCAGTAAGATTGGCTTTTAAGAATTCATACTGTAGCAATGGCTATCAACTCTACTGCAGGGATGGAATGTAAGTCACAGAAAATAGAAGTTGAGGTGTCCCGTCCTCCCAGGCCGTTGGCCTGATGTAGGACTAGATAGGTATAAATAGTGGAGTAGGGTGGTGGGTTTTTAATGAGTGTAGGGTTAGATGGTAGGATATTTGTTGATTTATTACCCTTTTTCAAGGAAAGTGTAAGGGAGTTACTGTATTCTCCAATGTAGTTGGTGGCGGTAATGCAACATTTATTGGATGCCAATTGCCAGTAAACCACATAGAAGACTGGGTGGAACAGGAGTGGGAGTTTCGATCGTGGACTAATGTCGCGGGGAGAAAAACAGATGGAGGGAGTATTTTGAGATTATGCCGGGATGCCGGTAGTTATGCCGGGATGCCATCGGGCCACAGGCAAAGTTGGGAGAAGAGGAATATTTGGACAAGGACACAGAAAGGAGGATTTCTGAGGAGGAATGGAGGGGAAAAAAGAGGAAGAAGAGGTTGAAGAAAACGAGGAAAGAAGGTTGGAAGGTTGGATTTGAGGAAGATGGTGATAAAAGTGGAGATGGGGTGTTGAAGAGGATTGGTGTCAAGTGCAAACAGAGTGAGCTGTGCGCCAGACTGAGTTCTGGAGGTGAAATGGAAGTGAATGAGGGCGAGTTAAATGAGGTGGAAGGTGAAAGTGCATCCTTGCCTTTCTGAGGATCCATTTGTGGTTTCAGGTTGGGTGGGAAAGGAGTTGAATCAGTGAAGATAACCTTTAGTGGACTTGTGATATTTGTTAGTGTTTTTTTCTGATCAGAGGGAGCGGGCGCTCCATGTCAAGCAACTTGGGTCAAGATCTATTTCTTGCTTTGCTCTTAGGAACAGGGCACTATTGAAAGGAGTGATTTCTGGGGTAGCTTTGTGTGGAGGTGGAGCAATTGAAGTTGAAGATTCCTGGTGTTTGTGACGCCTGCTGTTTGGTGCGACGCAGACCCGGTGGTGAGCCTGGTGAAACAGAGTCCTTTTTCACTGTCAGTCCTTTTTAGTTTTGAGTCAGAGTCTTTAAATAGCCATCATGACCATGACTGCCACTTGGGCTCCTGAGTGGCGCAGCAGTCTAAGACACTGCATCTCAGTGCAAGAGGCGTCACTGCAGTACCTGGTTTGAATCCAGGCTGCATCACATCCGGCCGTGATTGGGACAATTGGCCCAGCGTTGTCCGGGTTTGGCCGGGGTAGGCCGTCATTGTAAATAAGAATTTGTTCTTAACTGGCTTGCCTAGTTAAATAAAGGTAAAATGTACATTTAAAAAAAAAAACAACAGACAAGGTCATGTTAGGATGTGTCAGTTATCCAGTTAGAGGTTTTGTGGCGAATCCACTGCACTGTTTCAGTTGCAACATTTATTGGTCATGTCGCAGCAGTGTGTAGGAGGGAGACTCCAAGATGTGCGAAGTGTGCAGGGCATGGGATAGAGGATTGTGTAGTTTTGGTGGATAAGGTTGTGTGTCAACTGTAGGGGTACCCGTGTTGCTAGGGATAAGACATTTCCTCTGCGAGAGAGGCAGGTTGAGGTGGCTAGAGTCAGAGTAGTGCAGAAGGTGTCGTATGCTGAGATAGTGAAGAAAGTAGAGGTGGATGGGTCAAGGGTGAGGTATTCTGAGAGGATCTCTTTGAAAAGTAGATCTATGCCATCACAGAGGAATAGACCATTGAGTGATATATGCTTCATTAAGGTTGTCTTCTTAGCGTTCATAGCAATGGCTATCAACTGTACCGCAGAAATGGAACGTAAATCACAAAAAAGTACTTGGGGGTTGGAGATTTTACTTTAGTAGAGGCCATTGGCCTGGGGTAGGATCAGATAGGGTTAAAGTAGTCGAATAAGGTGATGGGTTTCAATGAGTATAAAAATCTAAATCAAATTACATTTTATTGGTTACATACACATATTTATCAGATGTTATTGTGGATGTAGTGAAATGCTTCTCTTCCTAGCTCCAACAGTGCAGTAGTATCTAACAATTCACAACAATGCACACAAATCTAAAAGTAAAATATTGGAATTAAGAAATATGTAAATATTAGGATGAGCAATGTCGGAGTGGCATTGACTAATATACAGTAGAATAGAATACAGTATATACTGTACATATGAGATGAGTAAAGCAATTTGTAAACATTACTAAAGTGACTAGTGTTCCATTATTAAAGTAGCCAGGGATTCCATATCTATGTATATAGGGCTGCAGCCTCTAAGGTGTAGGGTTGAGTAACCGGGTGGTAGCCAGCTAGTTATGGCTATTTAACGGTCTGATGGCCTTGAGATAGAATCTGTTTTTCAGTCACTCGGTCCCACCCAGCTTTGATGCACCTGTACTGAACTTCGCCTTCTGGGTGATAGCAGGGTGAACAGGCCGTGGCTCAGGTGGTTGATGTCCTTGATGATCTTTTTGGCCTTCCTGTGACATCGGGTACTGTAGGTTTCCTGGAGGGCAGGTAGAGTGCCCCCGGTTATGCATTGGGCAGACCGCACCACCCTCTGGAAAGCCCTGCAGTTGCAGCCGGTGCAGTTGCCGTACCAGGCGGTGATAGGGTGGTCTCAATTGGGCATCTGTAAAAGTTTGTGAGGATCTTAGGGGCCAAGCCAAATTTCTTCAGCCTCCTGAGGTTGAAGAGGCGCTGTTGCGTTTTCTTCACCACACTGTCTGTGTGGGTGGACCATTTCAGATTGTCTGTAATGTGTATGCCGAGGAACTTGTGGATAAAGGCGTGCTCCCTCTGCTGTTTCCTGAAGTCCACGATCAGCTCCTTCATTTTGTTGACGTTGAGGGAGAGTTTATTTTCCTGGCACCACTCCACCAGGGCCCTCTCCTCCCTGTACACTGTCTCGTCATTGTTGGTAATCAGGCCTACTACTGTAGTGCCGTCTGCAAACTTGATGATTTGAGTTGGAAGCGTGCATGACCACGCAGTCGTGGGTGAACAGGGAGTACAGGAGGGGGCTGAGCACGCACCCTTGTGGGGCCCCCTGTGTTGAGGATCAGCAAAGGAGATGTTGTTTCCTACCTTCACCACCTGGAGACGGCCCCTCTGGAAGTCCAGGACCCAGTTGCACAGGGCGGGGTTCAGACCCGGGGCCCTGAGCTTAATGATGAGCTTGGAGGGTAATATGATGCTGAAGGCTGAGCTATAGTCAATGAACAGCATTCTTACTTAGGTATTCCTCTTGTCCAGATAGGATAGGGCAGTGTGCAGTGTGATGGCGATTGCATCGTCTGTGGATCTATTGAGGCGGTAAGCAAATTGAAGTGGGTCTAGGGTGTCAGGTGAGGTAGAGGTGATATGATCCTTAACTAGCCTTTCAAAGCACTTCATGATGACAGAAGTGAGTGCTACGTGGCGGTAAACACTCCAGTCAGCTGGCCTGCGCATGCTCTGAGCACGTGGCTAAGGATGCCGTCTGGGCTGTCAGCCCTGTGAGGGTTAACACGCTTAAACATCTTACTCATGTTGGCCACGAAGAAGGAGAGCCCACAGTCCTTGGGAGCGGGCCGCATTGATGGCACTGTCTTATCCTCAAAGCGGGCGAAGAAGATCCAGGAGAAAGATGTCGGTGTCCGCGACGTGGCTGGTTTTCCCTTTGTAATCCGTGATTGTCTGTAGACCCTGCCATATACCGTACGTCTCGTGTTGAATTGCGACTCCACTTTGTCTCTGTACTGACGTTTTGCCTTTTTGATTGCCTTACAGAGGGAATAACTACACTGTTTGTAATCAACCATATTCCCAGTCACCTTGCCATGGTTAAATGCGGTGGTTCCCACTTTCAGTTTTGTGCGAATGGATTAGTTGGTAGAGTAATTTAAATACATGTATATATTATTATTATTATTAAATATACAGTACCATTCAAAAGTTTGGACACACCTACTCATTCAAGGGTTTTTATTTATTTTCACTATTTTCTACATTGTAGAATAATAGTGAAGAAATCAAAACTATGAAATAACACATTTGGAATCATGTAGTAACCAAAAAGTGTTAAATAAATCAAAATGTATTTTATATTTGAGATTCTTCAAAGTAGCCACCCTTTGCCTTGATGAAGGATTTTCACACTCTTGGCATTCTCTCAACCAGCTTCATGAGGTAGTCACCTGGATTGCATTTCAATTAACAAATGTGCCTTGTTAATTTGTGGAATTTCTTAATGCATTTGAGCCAATCAGTTGTGTTGTGACAAGGTAAGGGTGGTATATATAAGAAAGCCCTATTTGGTAAAAGGCCAAGTCAATGTTATGGAAAGAACAGCTCAAATAAGCAAAGAGAAACAACAGTCTATCATACATGGAGATCAGTCAATAAGGAACATTTCTTCAAGTGCTGCCGCAAAAACCATCAAGCGCTATGATGAAACTGGCTCTCATGAGGCCTGCCACAGGAAAGGAAGACCCAGAATTACTTCTGCTGCATAGGATAAGTTTATTAGAGTTACCAGTCTCAGAAATTGCAGCCCAAATAAATGCTTCACAGAGTTCAAGTAACAGACACATCTCAACATCAACTGTTCAGAGGAGACTGCGTGAATCAGGCCTTCATGGGCTAATTTCTGCAAAGAAACCACTACTAAAAGACACAAATAAGTAGAAGAGACTTGCTTGGGCCAAGAAACATGAGCAATGGACATTAGACAGGTGGAAGTCTGTCCTTTGGTCTGATGAGTCCAAATTTGCAATTTTTGGTTCCAACCGCAGTGTCTTTGTGAGATGAAAAGTAGGTGAACAGATGATCTCCGCACGTGTGGTTCCCACCATGAAGCATGGATGAGAAATGTGATGGTGTGAGGGGTGCATTTCCATGGTGGAAGGTAGCATAGTGATTAGAGTGTTGGGCCAGTAATCGACACATTGCTAGATCGAATCCCAGAGCTGACAAGGTAAACATCTGTTGTTCTGCCCCTGAACAAGGCAGTTAACCCACTGTTAAATCAATAAAAATGTTATTTAGAATTCAAGGCCCACTTAACCAGCATGGCTACGACAGGATTCTGCAGCGATACGCCTTCCCATCTGTTTTGCGCCTAGTGGGTAAATCATTTGTTTATCAACAGGACAATGACCCAACACATGTCCAGACTATTTACTCTAAGGGCTATTTGACCAAAAAGGAGTGATGAAGTGCTGCATCAGATGACCTGGCTTCCACAATCACCCGATCTCAACCCAATTGAGAAGGTTTGGGATGAGTTGGACCGCAGAGTGAAGGAAAAGCAGCCAACAAGTGCTCAGCATATGTGGGAACTCCTTCAAGGCTGTTGGAAAAGCATTCCAGGTGAAGCTGGTTGAGAGAATGCCAAGAGTGTGCAAAGCTGTGGTCAATGCAAAGGGTGGCTACTTTGAAGAATATCAAATGTAAAATATATTTTGATTTGTTTAAAACTTTTTTGGTTACGACATGATTCCAAATGTGTTATTTCATAGTTTTGATGTCTTCAATATTATTCTACAATGTAGAAAATAGTAAAAATAAAGAAATACCCTTGAATGAGTAGGTGTGTCCAAACTTTGGACTGGTACTGTATATATATATTTATTTTCATTTTGTATCACAAAGTGTAAGGGATCTACAGTGAGGGAAAAAAGTATTTGATCCCCTGCTGATTTTGTACGTTTTCCCACTGACAAAGAAATGATCAGTCTATATTTTTAATGGTAGGTTTATTTGAACAGTGAGAGACAGAATAACAACAAAACAATACAGAAAAACACATGTGAAAATTTTTATAAATTGATTTGCATTTTAATGAGGGAAATAAGTATTTGACCCCCTCTCAAATACTCCCTCTCCATGCAAGATCTCACCTCGTGGAGTTGCAATGATCATGAGAACGGTGAGGAATCAGCCCAGAACTACACGGGAGGATCTTGTCAATGATCTCAAGGCAGCTGGGACCATAGTCACCAAGAAAACAATTGGTAACACACTACGCCGTGAAGGACTGAAATCCTTCAGCGCCCGCAAGGTCCCCCTGCTCAAGAAAGCACATATACATGCCCGTCTGAAGTTTGCCAATGAACATCTGAATGATTCAGAGGACAACTGGGTGAAAGGGTTGTGGTCAGATGAGACCAAAATGGAGCTCTTTGGCATCAACTCAACTCGCCGTGTTTGGAGGAGGAGGAATGCTGTCTATGACCCCAAGAATACCATCCCCACCGTCAAACATGGAGGTGGAAACATTATGCTTTGGGGGTGTTTTTCTGCTAAGGGGACAGGACAACTTCACCGCATCAAAGGGACGATGGACGGGGCCATGTACCGTCAAATCTTGGGTGAGAACCTCCTTCCCTCAGCCAGGGCATTGAAAATGGGTCGTGGATGGGTATTCCAGCATGACAATGACCCAAAACACACGGCCAAGGCAACAAAGGAGTGGCTCAAGAAGAAGCACATTAAGGTCCTGGAGTGGCCTAGCCAGTCTCCAGACCTTAATCCCATAGAAAATCTGTGGAGGGAGCTGAAGGTTCGAGTTGCCAAACGTCAGCCTCGAAACCTTAATGACTTGGAGAAGATTTGCAAAGAGGAGTGGGACAAAATCCCTCCTGAGATGTGTGCAAACCTGGTGGCCAACTACAAGAAACATCTGACCTCTGTGATTGCCAACAAGGGTTTTGCCACCAAGTACTAAGTCTTGTTTTGCAGAGGGGTCAAATACTTATTTCTCTCATTAAAATGCAAATCAATTTATAACATTTTTCACATGCGTTTTTCTTGATTTTTTTGTTGTTATTCTGAACGTCAGGTCTCCCCAGTATGAAAATGTGATGCAAGGGGTAGGTCACGTTCTGAATACTGTTTTCTAATTTCTATTTTACAATCTACAAGTTTGCTGTACATTACTGATTTATACATGTGTGGGTATATGGTACCTGTTAGGGATCGAGGGGGCTTTCTGGGATGTGCTTTGGCATATGATTGCTGTAAATAAGTGTGTTAGCTAGCATGCACCGATGTAATGGTCACATAAGCCCACTGCGAACACAGTTGTTTTCATGCTACAGATTTTACCATCGACAGCCATTAACATCGTTAAGCACTGCACAACTAACATGCTGTTTCCTATTTAACAACAGGTATTTACACATGTTATATTTTGTATTGTATTTTTGTATTTTGTTTGCCTGGTATGAAAATGTGATGCAAGGGATTTTACCATCGACAGCCATCGACATCGTTAAGCCCTGCACAACTAACATGCCGTTTCCTATTTAACAACATAAATAAATAATGCTCAACTGGGACCAATGGCCGTGGTGCTTTATTTGGACAAAACACAATGCAAGGAAAGTACGATTTACATCTGTTACACTGGTGCCGTGATCCGGATTCTTGTCTTCGCCGGTCGTCACGTGGAGGGATCCGAGACCCGTCTTCAAGAAGTACTGTGGTTGCTGATGCACACCAGAGGCCTACGTTTTGCATTCTGCACAAGTGGAATTCTCAGGGAGCTCCTGGTAGCATGAGTGAGTGGGGGAATATAATATAGTGTGTATTACTTGGTGATGATATGATTATTTAGTGATGTAATTGTGCTGTTCTGCTAGTAACCTTCTAAAGCCAATTAAACGTGAGTGCGCCAAATTTCTTTTACCACACGGTGGCGTTTCTTGTTAATTTTCTGTGTTGATTCTTGGTCTTGTTAGACAACTACTACTGAACTTTTATTTTGAGTGCATTATGTTCAAGCTGATTTTATAGAAGTGTTCATATTGATTGTGATATATATATTTTTTTGACTTAATATTATTATAATATTTTTTTTAAATAGAAAGTTTTGGGAGAGGTAGGGAAATTCTCATGTTTAACCCTTCACCGCCAGTAGGTAGGGGGGCAGCTATTTCTCCACTTACTTCCGCACCTCTGGCCAGGCCAACTGCACAGGCAAGTGTGCGCTTTCCACATGTTTTATAGCTACCTCAACTGAGTGCATTCGAGCCAGTTTCACCTAGTCCTAAGAAGGAGGATGTGTCTATGGATTTCCTGGCGGACGTTGTTAAGCAGATAGGTCACTCCATAGGTGAAAATATTACCTCTTGTTTGGAATCAAAGGCTATGGGAGATGGGGTGGGACAGAAGGTTGATTATGTTGGTGGTACCAAGGTTGGGGCCGGCTCTAGTCTAAATGTAGTGGTGAAAAAATTATGTCAGGGAACCAGTGTGTTTCAGGGGGGATGGTTCAGAGGAATGCACCGTGCATGAGTTGGAGGAGATAATGTTAGTGTACATGCAGATTGGTGGGCAGGAGAGGTCAGATTAAGTTTTGTGCAAGCTGACAGGGTGGGCACGTGACGTGGTAAGAGTAATCCTACGCAGTAACCCAGTTGACTTAAGGCAGGGCCCTAGACCGGTTTTTGACATTCTGAAGCGGGGGGTTGAAGACCAAGCCTGTAGGTGTGTGTGAATTGAATCTGTATGTGTGTGGCAGCAGTGTCTCTGTCCCTGTTCTAGTAGTGGATGGCCAATGTGATGAGCTCATCCTAGGCAGCAACGTGATAAAACACCTCATCAGGGAGCTGAAGACGACCAGTGACTTCTGGGAGAAGATGTCATCGTCTGAACACAATGGAGATGACAAACTTCCGTCTGCTGGCTAATGTAGAGAGATGGAAAATTACCAAAGTGCCAGAAAGAGTGGGCAGGGTAAGGCTGAAGCGGGCGGTCACATTGGAGCCTATGCAGGAACATTTAGTCTGGGGCCGGCTGTGTACGCCTCAAAATGTATCAGCAGTGCAGTGCTGTCGTTATTGAGCCTACGAGGGCATGCTCAAGACCGAAAAACATTCTAGTGGGGAGAACAGTAGCAACATTGTGGAGTGATGGCTGGGTCCCTGTCAAAGTTATCAATCCTTCACCAAAGCCAGTAACAGTGAGACGCAATGCCAAGATAGCGGATGTTTTTCCTTGCATGGCATTAGAGGACTTTGACACTGACTATATAGATGGGCCCACTGTCGAACCGGTCCCCCTGGTGCAGCAGGTACACAAAATGGATGACAATCCAGACTTTGACAATGGTAGTGGAGATAGCTTGACCATTGACAGTGCCGTCAAACCACACAGAGTGACAAGTGAGGTGTTGCACGAGTTAGGGCTAGGTGACATTGACATTGAGTCCACTCAGTTGTCGCAACAGTGTAAGGCCAAGCTATCTCAACTACGAGTCTATCTTCTCCCTGCACAAACTAGATTGTGGGAAGGCTACTGGATATGTCCATCGCATCAGACTCAGTGACACCAAGCCTTTTAGGCTACTTTACCGTAGGCTCTCCCCTAACCATTATGACAAGCTCAGGCAGGCCTTGGATGAGATGGAAGAGCGAGAAATAATCCGGAAATCCAGCAGTGAGTATGCCTCTCCGCTCGTGCTGGTCTGGAAGAAGTCTGGCGATCTGAGACTGTGTACAAACTTCCGATGGCTCAATGCTCGCACCGTGAAGGATGCTCTCCCTCTACATCACCAAGCTGATGCTCTGGCGGCCCTGGGTGGAAATGCATTCTTCTCTACGATGGATTTGTCCTCAGGCTACTACAAGGTGGAGGTGCATGAAGACAACAAGAAGTTTACAGCCTTCACTTCTCTTTTTGGGTTATATGAATATAACCGTCTTCCACAAGGACTATGCAACAGTCCAGCTACATTCATGAGAATGATGTTGAGCATTTTTGGGGATCAACATTTTTCTAGCCTTCTCTGCTACCTGGACGATGTGCTGCTTTTCCCCGACTGATGAACTTGGATTGCAACGCTTGGAGTCAGTTTTTGAGCGTCTCAAAGCCAATAATCTGACATTTTCTCCAAATAAATGCCATTTCATGAAGAGGTCAGTGCGGTTTTTGGGGCATGTCATCAGTGAGGGAGGTGTGGCCACAGACCCAGACAAAGTGAAGGCTATTGCAGGGATGACAGAGAAGGATCTCATGGAGGATAACACGGACGTGCCCTCCCAGGGGAAGATTCGGTCCTTTCTCAGAATGATAGTCTATTACCAGCAGTTCATTGAGGGGTGCTCCACCATCGCTAAGCCGCTGCATGGGCTGACAACTGGGACGAAGGCACCACACCATGGAAAAGGCAAAAGGAAAAGAGGAATACATAGGAAACTCACAGCAGCAGACTGGACTGGTGAGTTCTTGCTGTCTGTAGATGCATCTAGTAATGGCTTAGGTGCTGTCCTCTCCCAGGTGCCAGAGGATGAGTCTGTGGCCAGACCCGTAGCATTCGCTAGCAAATCACCTACTTATGCACAGTCAAAGTATCCTGCCCATAGGTTAGAGTTTTTTGCTTTACGCTGGGCCATCTGTGAGAAGTTTGGTAAATGGCTAAGGGGCAAGCCTTTTACTGTATGGACAGACAACAACCCATTACCGTACATCCTGTGCAGCCATTTGTGCAGCCGAGCGCTCTCCACCGCATCACTAGGGTTCCATACAAGTCCCTGCTGGAAGAAGTTGCGGGAGTACATGCTGAGAAAGTGCAAGATGTGTTCCACTGGTCGAACCACCCATTCGACCTCAAGAGCTGCTCACCATCAATTGAGGCAGATGCCTGTGAAATTGTCATGGACTGCCAAACTACCTCCTATCCTTCTCCTGGTTCTCTGTCAATGGAAGCGGTGTCAGCAGTCCTGAAGTCGCAAGGGGAAGCTGGTCTACAGATCTGTGCACTGCTACTGCCTCAGCTCACTCAGTCACTGGTGCCATCTGAGATGTCAGATGTGAGAGTTCTATCCCGTGACAACCTGATATCAAAGCAGCGCCAGGATGACGCACTCGCCAGAGTTGTCTTCTACGTGGACAGAGGCCGTAGACCTTCTAAGGGGAACGTGGCCATGAACCTCTCAAGGCTCTGCGGATTCTGAAGACCAGGGAGACGCTCACTCTGAAAATGGGTGTACTATATCGCGCTACCAAAAGTTTGCTGTCAAAGAAGAAGACATACCAGTATGTAGTACCCACCTCAATGAGGGCGACAGTTTTAAAGGGTGTCCACAATGAAGCCGGTCATCAAGGGCAATAGCGGACGTTGTACTTGACGAGACAGAGGTTCTTCTGGCATGGTCTGGAGTCGGATGTGAGAGAGTATGTCAAGACCTGCAAGAGGTGTGTGTTCAGTAAGGCCCCTGAGCCAGAGGCCAGAGCTCCATTGGAGACCATCATCACGACTGAGCCCCTCGAGTTGGTGTGTGTGGACTTCTGGTCTGCTGAAGACTCCAACAACAAGTCCTTGGATGTTCTGGTCGTCACTGATCCTTTTACTAAGATGGCCCATGCCTTCTTGTATCCGAACCAATCAGCTAAAGCAGTGGCCCTTCAGCTGTGGAACAACATCTTCTGTGTGTATGGTTTTCCTCGTCGTATCCACTCCGACCAAGGGGCCAACTTTGAAAGTAAATTGATTGCTGAGTTGTTGAGTGTTGCAGGAGTTCAGAAGTCACACACGACTCCTTACCATCCGATTGGGAACGGTGGAGTCGAAAGGTTCAATAGAACGCTGGGAAACATGATCAGGGCCTTACCTACGAGAGTGAAGCACAGATGGCCCCAGAAGCTGAAGTTGTTGACCTTCGCTTACAACTGTACAGTCCATGAAACCACGGGCCACGCCCCTTTCCAGTTGATGTTTGGGAGAACCCCACGTCTGCCTGTTGACATGATGTGTGGTACTGTGCTGCAAGACTCAGAGGCTGTAGACTATGAAGAGTACATCAAGTCCCTGACGAGAGACCTGAGGGAGGCCATAGAGACGGTACAGGTGTCGGCAACCAAACAGCTAAAGAGACATGCAGGCCTCTACAACAGGAAGGTCAGAGGAGCTCCAGTAGAGGTCGGTGATCGGGTGCTGCTGGCAAATAAGGGTGAATGTGGAAAGAGGAAGCTGGCTGATCGTTGGGAGAACAACCTCTATATTGTTATGGAGATGAATAGTGACATCCACATCTTCAAGATACAGAACATGTCGACTAGCCAGGAGAAAACAGTCCACCGTAATCTGATAATGCCTGTAAACATTTTGCCTCTCCCTGACACTGCCTTGGAGACACCTAATACGTAAGACCGTGAGGATCAGAGTGAGGAGATGGAGGACTCATCCATGAACGATATACCAGAAATGGACATTGGTGAGAGGACTAGTGTGTGAGTATCAGAACAGACCTCGGAGGAAACACAGTCGGAGCCCTGAGAAAGAGACCCCAGATGTGCTGGAAGATGGGCCACTGGCGAGGGACCCTCAGAACTGGTGGCACAAGCGTGTCAGAGCTAACCTTTGGAGAAGAAATGTCCGAACCCTCTGAAGAAGAAAGGCATTCTGAAGATGCCGCTGGTAGCACAAGCTCCAGCAACAGTCACAGAACCCTTGACCTTGACTACCCACCGACTGTGGACAGTGACCCACCAATGGTGGTTGTAGTTGAACAGGTTAAACGTAATGATAACTCTGTTAGGCCTGTCAGGTCAGGGGCTGGTCGGGTTAGGAAACGCCCAGTGAGACTCATAGAGACTATGCAGACACAGAGGGGTTTTTCATACAGAGTTCATTAGAATACCAGTGTGGGTGTAGGATAAGAATCCAGGTCTGTAGCCCCTTTTTTTTTTTTTTTACTTTCAAGAGACCCCATGGAGGTAATGGGTCAGAGGTCAAGTAGGCAAAGGTTTTTCTGTCTGAGGTTCTTATTGTCACTGAGTGTACTGAACATGTAACAGGCATGTTTTCCTATGGGGTCTTTGAATTCCTCTAATTTAGAGAATAGTCTTTGCACTGGAATATTTGGTGACATATGTATTGCAAGGTATTGCATACCTAGTTTTGTTTCTTTGTAGTATGCAAGTGTAATTCAGCAGGGTATAATGTAACAGGGTTGGTTATGTTTCCACTTGCCTCTAAAGAAAGGTGTATTTAATGTTCAAGCATTCTTATTGGTTGGTTCAACTCTGATGACAATAAGGCGTGTTGTGATTGGCCCCGCTTGCAGATATGGGGAGATCGCAAACGTCAGGTCTCCCTAGTATGAAAATGTGATGGAAGGGGTAGCTCACATTCTGAATACTGTTTTCTATTTTCTATTTTACAATGTCTACAAGTTTGTTGTACATTACTGATTTATACATGTGTGGGTATATGGTACCTGTTAGGGATTGAGGGGCTTTCTGGGATGTGCTTTGGCATATGATTGCTGTAAATAAGTGTGTTAGCTAGCATGCACCGATGTAATGGTCACATAAGCCCACTGCGAACACAGTTGTTTTCATGCTACAGATTTTACCATCGACAGCCATTAACATCGTTAAGCACTGCACAACTAACATGCTGTTTCCTATTCAACAACAGAAATAAACAATGCTCAACTGGGACCACTGGCTGGAGTGATTAATTTGGACAAAACACAACGCAAGGAGAGTACGATTTACATCTGTTACATATACTATAGTTCAGTTGGGGGTGGTGATGCAACAAATTGGATGCCAACCACCGTTAAACCTCACAGAAGAAAAAGAGAGTGTCGCTCTTGCTTTATTCAGCCACCGCTGTTTATCGATGCCACCATTCTTATAATCTGTAAATTAATCTTTACTTCTTTTTCATCTAAATTGCTTAATATCGGATGGCCTTCGACTGAGCGGCAAAGATATTTCGATTTCTTCGACTTCGGTCTGTTTCGTAGCCTGTGTAAGCTAGCTTGCTAGTCACTCTTTGCTAGTCACTCTTTGCTAATGGTCCTTCTAGCTAGCTAGCTAACGTGTCGCGCTTGCAGGAGACTAAGGATTCTGAGGGAAATATGATATTCTCACCTTTCCAATCAAACGCAAACAGTGTCTTTAAGCTTTGAGTGAGAGTACCAGATGGATCCTTTTGGATTTTTCAGTTTTATGATTTTTTTCTCTTCAGGCCAAGATGTTGTCCCCTGACGGGATAAAACAGTGTGTCAAGTGCAAGGCACACATATGAAAGGTGAGGGACGGAGATTGCTGCTTCTTTCAAGGACGCAGCGCACCGGGAGCTGAGAGACTTCCATGCCAGTGTATGGAGATCCTGGCTCAGATGAAGGGGCTCGGAGTGAGGGTGACATAGAGGAGGAGAACAAGGAGGAGACGTCGACTGCCCGTCCGATCTCTGACAAGGACCCTTACCACAAGGAGTTCATGGAGGTCCTGGGCAGGGCCGTGACTAAGTTCCCAACGCCTGTCACCCAGTCGTTCACCAGCCAGCCAGCCAGACCCTTCCTGTTCCCAGATGTCAGAAATTATAGGAGGTAATCCTGGGAGTAAAGCCACAACAGACAGGCTGTCCTATCCAGAGCTTCAACTCATGGTCCAGGATCGACACAGAGCCCGAGCACCTCTCAGCATCCTCCACTGCCGAGAAGCCGCAGCTGTAGTCCAGAACATGCCGTATTACCGCTTCCCTGGCGGAGAAGTCTTACAAGGCAGCCGACCAGTCAGCAGCCATGCTGAACACCATGGCCCTCCTACAGGCCTACCAGGCCCAGCTCCTCCAGGACAGGCTACTCCAGAGATGTATGTTGAGCTAAGGATGGCGACAGACTTCATTCTACACAGGACAAGATGTGCTGCCCAGGACGCGGGCAGAATCATGGGATTCTCGGTTGTGACATACCATCACTTGTGGCTCAACCTGGCACTGATGAATGCCCCCGTCACGGTATCTGGGCCCAAACTCACAAAACACTTCTCATGCAAAAATTTAAGAAGCATCTTAAGAAAAAAAAACAAGTTCATAACATAGTTTAAGTGCAATTCCTCAACAATATCTTTTCAATATAATTTTCTCACAAACTTCTCAGATATCTTGTTTGTTGATTGTTGCTAGGCAACTGATTTAGCTAGCTAGCTATCTAGCTAGCAATGGCAATCATGTTAGCATATTTCCTACTGAGATTATTGTTCGAAAACATGTTCGTAGGTTTAAAATAATCAATACTGGAACTTTTAGATGAAGCTTGTGAGTGAATTAAACATGTTCAATTGCTTTCATTACCTTATTCTATCACTGCCCTGAGTTTAAGACAAGGGTTTAGCTATCTTAGAATTATTTTCAAGAATCCAATTTCGACTTAAATTTTTGCTTAAGGAGAAACATAAGAAATAGCGCAAGAAAATATCCAATAACTTTTTTCGTTTTGTGGGGGGGGGTACTTTTTATCCCTTTTTCTTCCCAATTTTTGTGATATCCAATTGGTAGTTACAGTCTTGTCTCATCGCTGAAACTCCCGTACGGACTCGGGAGAGGCGAAGGTCGACAGCCATGCGTCCTTCGAAACATGACCCCGCCAAGGGGGAAGCTGCTTAAATGTGTCAGAGGAAACACTGCACTGCTTGACGACTGAAGACAGAGTGCATGTCCCCGGCCGCCACAAGGAGTCGCTAGAGTGCGATGGGACAAGGACAACGGCCAAACTTTCCCCTAACCCAGACGACGCTGGGCCAATTCTGCACTGCCTTTTGGGTCTCCCGGTCACTGCGATGCAGTGCCTTAGACCGCTGCGCCACTCGGGAGGCCCCCAATAACCTTTTTTAGGAATAGCAACTTAACTTTCTCTTTAAGTCTATAGTTGGCAGTTAATGGCAGTTAATACATTTCTTCTTAAGAAGGTTTTGTGAATCTGGGCCCTGGGCTCTTCGGGCCTATTTTGGAGACCATCACACACAAGTTTGAGCAGAACAGAAGGAGTCTGCAGCCTTCAAAGCTGTCATGCCCCGCAGGCCCCAGGCTCCTTTCCCTGACCCTCATTCCAACTAGCCTCGCCAAGACATCTCACCATCGCTCTGCGAGTGCTTCCCGGATCCAGGTCAGACCCACTCAGACGTCTGAGGTGTCCTGCCCCACTCCAGCAACTGGTGCGAGCAGCAGTACGCTGCCCAGGCTTACTGAGGGAAGATACAGCGGAGGGCCTGAGAGCCTTCCCGGGAGGGACTTCATGTTGTATCCTACAGTCAGAGAAATCCACTCCATGCCAAGTAGCATCACGAAAGAGAAGACTAGCGACACATTACCCACTGCCAGCAAAAGCCGCCCGGTATATGTGCACACAAGACACACACATCCCTCCAACACACACTAAGTGTACACACTCCTGTGTCTCCCAAACATTCTACTGCCCCCTTTCCACTTGTTCTTACGAGCGTCATGGCCCCAGAGAAAGATTCCATGAGCCCAAAGCCAAACATACTGTAAGGTTGGGACAGTTAGGTATCACCGAGACACACAGTTTAATTCCAGTCATGCAGCAGCCTCTGCCTGTGACTCGGCTAAACAGTCAAAATCTAAATCGGCAAACTGCACAGCAGCCTCTGTCTATAGTTAGATATTCCCAATCAATCGACATCCATCTTTCTAATAGAAAGAGCAGACCTGTCCTGCTGACTGGTAGTGAGGAAACACGCATGCACAGCTCCCACTTGGGGACTGAATTCAATTTAGAAACGTTACGCACTGCAGTTCGCTCGCAGTCTGTCGTGTTTCACTGGTGTCTTGCCCACACAGTTTCAGCTCAAGCAGCCCCTATTCTAGAACAGGAAATAATCTCCCTTCTAGGAAAAGGAGCTATTTTCCCAGTGAGGGAAGCAGACAAAAATTTGACCGATCTTAGATTTGAGGGTGTTGAGCAAATCTTTACAAAATCTACCTTTTCGCATGTTAACACACTGCCGTCCATTCAAAGCGGTCGGAGAGGCAGATTATTTCACCATTGTGAACCTGAAGGACACGTTCTTTCACATACCTATTGTGGAAAGGCACAGGACATTTCTCAGGTTCTTATTTCAGAACAAAGAATACGAGTTTTGTGTCCTCCCATTCGGCCTAAGTTTAAGCCCTTGCTGCTTCACCGTTTGCGTGAATGAAGCTATCGCCCCCCTACGATCACAGGGGATACGGATAATGTGCTATCTAATAGCGAAGTCGAGAGAATTGGCCGAGACACACCAGGATATTGCTAAATCATATCTGCAATCTAGGTCTCCTGATAACTGGAAATATAGTTGTCTCACTCCTAGATAACAGACAAGCTTCTTAGGCTTGCAACTGAACTCTATGCATGCGCGTCTAATAGTCACCAGACATAGGTGCATTTTGACTGCAGCACACGCACTACAGGGCTCGCCGGGCTTTGGTTCTACTGGGGCTGATAGCTGCAGCATCAGCAGTCTTACCACACGGCCTATTACGCATGAGACCTCTCCAACAAACCAACACATTCATCCAGCAGAGACCGTTATCGCCACAGCCTATCCTTCTGGCAAAACCCGAGCATGCTCTCAGCTGGGATCGAGCTGGGTCCAGTAAGTAGCCTTGCGGGTTGTCATAAAGACTGACGACCTCCCTGAGGGGACGGGGGGGGGCAGTTTACGAGGGACGCATAACGAACAGTCAGTGGGAAGAACACAAAAATCCTCATATGTTTTGGAGCTGGAAGCGATAAAGGAGCATCAAATTCTGATTTGTTCAGACAACTCAGCCTCGATTGCGTATATCAACTGCCAGGGCGGAGTCCTCTCACTGACCATTTGGCATCACGGATACATCTGTGGGCACACACACACCTGCACTCACTGTCAGTAGCACACATTCCAGGCCGGTTGAATCTAGTTGCAGCCTATTGTCGAATGGCAAGCCTCAGTCTGCGGAGTGGCGTATCCACCCACAGGTGATAGAGGCAATTTGGCGCCAGTTTGGACGAACCCATGTAGATCTGTTCGTATCTCAAAGCGTAACACACTGCACTCTTTGGTATTCCATTCTGAACGACAACCCACCGTTGTCTCGCGATGTCCTGGCCCATGAGCTCGTCCATATGCATTTCCTCCAATTCCCCTGCTACAATAGGTGTTGGACAGCGTGAGGGAGCACAGGCTGGAGCTGATACTGGTGGCCCCTTTTTGGCCCTCACAGACTTGGTTTGCAGACCTGAGTTCAATGGTGTCTGGAGCGCCTTAGATACTCCCGTTAAGCACAGACCTTCTGTCTCAGGCTGGAGGGGATATATTCCATCCCTCCCCGCTGGTCGCTTGGCACCAGAATGGGAACGTCTTTTAAGTGACGGTTTACCTCTGGCGGTTATAGAGACTTAACAGAGTGCTTCTTCAACAACGTCTTTTCACGCAAACAGGTGGCAAGCGTTTGCGCGCTGGTGCGAGGCGCCCAGTGAAGAACCACTGCAGTATTGGTCAGAATTTTTGCTTCCTTCAGAGTCTGTTTGATAAAGGCCTTTCTCTTTCTATGTTGAAGTTCTATTTGCCACGCTGATATAGATGGTAAGCCCTCGGGAAGCCACATTTTGACCTCTCGGTTTATGAAGGGCACCCGTTGTCTGCGCTCGCCTACACCTTTTCTATTCCCCAGATGGGATTTGGTTACAGTTCTTGATGTGTTAACTAACCCTCCTTTTGAGCCTATAGACACAATTCATTTTTATTCATCTTGTTTACTATTAGCCCTTGCAAAAGGGGTAGGTGACCTAGCAGCCTTCTCTTTGCACCAATCATGCACCACTCTAACCAGTTGTTTGTGTGCTTTGGTACACAAGCACAGGGCAAGGCTTTGTCCAGAGAACGACTATCTTGCTGGAAAGTTGAAGCTACTGTATCTCTTTGGCATAGTCCTCTGCAGGGAAGGCTCCCCCCAGAGGGACTTAAAACACATTCTACTAGAGGTGTGGCAACATCTTGGGTCCTACTTCGGGGCGCGGCAGACTCTTGGGCTACACCTCACACTTTTGTCAGGTTCTATAGTCTGCAGCTAGATGTTAGTTCCCACAAAACATGTACTGCACACATCCCTTTAGGCCCTACATGTCCACACTATAATCCCGTCTACCAGTCCATAGCCGTAGGAGTAGGTTATTCTTTACAATGGCCTGTGTTACCTATTTCTTATTAAATGTATCACATTGCCTGTCTTATCCCAGTCTTGAGTATGTTATATCAGGGGTATTCTCTATAGACCACTTGACTGTATCCGGCAGGCTGCGCAGCAGTGCCCGTCCTGCTGACCAGCAAGGTTGGTTATATACGCTATAGCAAAGTAAGAACTGAAGTTCGAAATGAAGTAAAATAAATGGGTTGTACTACAACTCTGGTTTTGCGAATGAAGAACGAGAGTTCTTACTAATGCGGCCTTGCTGGCTCCCATTACGTGGGCTGAATGGGTCGCTAGAGTGACATTTTCCGTAAGGGCAGTGTATATTATATCCTCGGGGGCGGGGCAGTATGCGTCATGGCCAAGATGTAACTTGGGTGGTTTCAAAGTTAAAATTATTCAGTGGTGCTGTCTGGAGACAGCTTATAGCATAGTAAGAACTCTCGTTCTTCATTCGTAAAACCAGGATTGTAGTACAACCCATTCGTTCTAGAACGTAAGAACATACTGAACGCAGCCCTGTTCACAAATCTGATACATTTGACCCATCTAGCAAAGAGAGGAGCACACATAACTGGCGAGAGGGCTCACTTTCTTCCTCAAAATGTAAAAAGGAAAGAAAAACAACAGAATTCATTTACACTATATTTATATCTCAATATTAATAAAGATGAAATAGCTCAACAAAAATAATAGACATAAATTGTTATATTATTATCACATACAACAGACCAGAACAAACAGCAGAGGGAAGCAATGCTTCAAGAATGGGCCTTTGATGTGCAAGGCAGTAGTGCACAGCAGCCCACCTAACATTTTGTGTAGACCTACAATCATGGGCAGACTGACATAATGCAGATTGATATTCACTTCAACTAAGATTGGAATGCCACTTTTTTTGGCCTGTATCTGGTACTTGAACACACTTCTCTTCTACTTTGAAAAGTCTGTATCCAAACAGGAAAGCTCATATCAAACATTTACAGAGAAGGTTAAACCTAGGAAGATACTGCAACTTATAAACCATTGACAGTAAAATTAAATAAAACATATTTCCACCTTCCCAGCTAATGTTTACTTCTGACCAATAACTAACAGAGTTTAATAGGCATTGTAAAGACTTTAAGTGGAAAAGGTAGTATTTTCACAAAACACTTTTTCCTGACACATCAGACTTACTAACGTATACATTTTTTCAAGTCAACTGTAAGTACAGTAGCCTAAAGAGATCTCTGGTGCAGCATACTTCTTTTGCCTGCTTTCCTCTCAAGCAGTAAGATTTAACTAAGCTTTACTCTGGATAACAGCTCTGCTCAGGTCCTCAGTTTCTTCTGCTTTTGTATATAAACTGTGAGAATAGTGGACTTTTTATCTACTCTCACCATTTCAGCCTCAGCACTCCACCTCACATTCTGACAAAGCTACCTTAAATTATCTCTGGCAAGAGGAATTCCACAGTGGCACATATACTGCGTAAAACGATATGAACCAAAAACAAGAAATCAATTTTCATAACCAACCTAAGAAAGTGTCTCAAATGAATGGGGAAAATGTCTCATGGAATAAATGGGAATATTGTCTTGCTTTTGAAAGCAGCCTTTAATCTCTCTCTCTGGCTTTGGCATGTTTTTTACAGGGATTAAATTCTTCTAATTTCTTTATTTTTAGTGTTTCTGGCACACGTCCCAGATCCTTCTATCGTGAGGAGAGACCAACCAGTTGGGGTGAGGATAAGATATCCTTCCTCCAGCATATTCTTTACCCTTCTCAGGTGAAAAATTATTCCTCAGCCGAGACTCATACCTTCCTCCTGATTTGTTTTACTTAAAGGCTGTTAGAGTTATATATATATCATAACAGGTAGTAAACTAGCTCAGTGAGGGGGGAGAGACTCACCAAGTAAAACAAGGAGCTTGGCCATCATAAACTACCATCTAGAAGCAGTCAGCCCAGTGTCTCTAAAGCACTGAATCATCACTGGGTTTGAGTGTGTCACTGTGTGTGTCACTCAGATACCTATTCACAGAAAAGCGGGACACCAGGAGCTTTAGTCTATACTGCATCAGTGCGCTTTTTCTTTGCTTCAAGGAATTTTTACAATGCTCCATACCAGAATTATTCTGGTTCTGTGTTTGTGTTGTCCTTATACTGACGGAGATTCCAATCCCTTCTCTCAAATAAAAGATTATCCAAAGATAATGTTCTGGTAATACATTCATTTACTCAAACCCATGCCCAGATATTTGTCTGTTGTGCCTTCCAAGATTGCCTTGATTTAAGGTGTCAGCTGTTTAAAAAACATATCATGAATAGTTTACATTATTTTGCATAAGAGAACAAAATCACTCGCCAGACAGGTTGTAATCCAGTTTCAACATGCTTTATGTCACCTTTATTATAGAGCAATGATTGAGTGTATGGCCATGTAAATGAATCAATGTGGAAAGCTCCTTTCCTACCATTGACTTTTATTTAGCATAAGTCCTCAGTGCCCTTTACACTACTGTGTTTTGTTTAGACTTGCATTGTCAACATTGTCCTCATAGGTCAAGAGTTTGGCTTTTTGTGTTCCAAAGATTCATGAAGGAACCAGATGATATAATTTCATGACCATCTATTTAGATAAAAAGCAGGTCCAGACATCTCACCTTAGGAGAATCCCTGTCTCTGTAACAGTGATGGGGTGCTGATTAAGTCCAGCTGAAAATGTCCTTCTCCACATCTCCCAAGCACTCCCCCATGCCAGAGCCGTCCACTGTCTGTGATTTCCTTTAACAAGCTGGCAGGCCCATTAAACGTGGCAGTGATTTACTGCCCACTAGGCCTGCAGATTGTGATTTTTATTTAATTACGAAGGCAAGGAAATACATTCTTTCAAGTGGCACTAAATTCAGCTATATCTTCAGATGCCTTACAGACGGGTGTTTGAAAAGGACCCAAAACTGTCATAGGGAGGCACAGCTAGGGCACACTGGTGGGGAAGTAATTAGCCTGAACTATTAAGCTTTTGTTACAACAGCATATATTCAGTCAAGCACACAGAGAGAGGAAGGTCAGAAAAACAAATATGAAATTGTTAAACTGGAGAATATAGAATGTGGGTGATGGGCTCTTAGTTGGTACATCAGGGTTAATAGAGATACTCAGACCTGCTGTGTCTGATGCCACGAAATGCCATTGAAATCCAATCAAATTATGGATGTGGCTGTATACTGTAGCATCCAATAAGGCTGGGTTTTACTGCCTCCGCTCTGACCACCTGCCAATACCAATTCTTTTCAGGTTGTAATAGTTTTACAGTTGTTATATTGAGCTTGGCAAGGCTAAATGCCCTGAAACTCTGAAAACCTAATGTAATTTTCCAATAGTAAATTTTTTGTTGTTGTGAAAAGACAGTCGTAATCACTCCAATATTGAATTCAATGTGTCATTTATTTGATCACTTCAAAGTCAGCAAGTCTACCAGTCCATTTAAAGTAACTGAAAAATATTGTTAATTTCAATTACTTCAAGTTAATCATGATGCATTTCACCCTCAATATGTTAGATGTATAATGCTGTTTGACCAGTTCTTAACTATTAGAGTACTATTTAACCTTTGCTATCAACTCTAAACTACGTTCAGTACACCCAGAACACATACACAAAATTAGCTGTAACCACCTATACCCCAAAGGGACACCAGTTCTGGTAAGGCATCTCATGTTTGAACCAGATGTTGAGGTTATTCCCACTCTCTAAAATGGTAAATGGGACCTCCCAGAGGCAAAGATAGTCTCAATGCTCACTGCTCTAAGGTGTGGAAAGTATTTGTCTATGTATGTCCTTTGAGAAAATCTCTGTAGTAGCAGCTGGAACACACAGAGACATAGGCCTACTGTAAGACTGAACGGGGGACACTTACTGTAAGGGTTAGCTCATGAGAGTTAGCTAAAAGAATGTGTGAAAACAAGAAGTTTTGATGATGTGAGGAAAGTGTTGAATATATGTGATGTCAGATAAAACTTGAGGTAGAAGTCTACAATGTGCCACTGCTCTGTTGATATGTTATTATGTCCTCCAATCAGTTTGGGACAAGTTTACTGACTGAGATGGAAAAGAGAACATAACGACAGCGAAGAGGAGAGAGAGAAAAGCTACAGTATAGTGAACATGTTACATACTGTTTAATGTCGACATGGAAAGGTTTACTAGGACTGCTTTCTCCACCATTGCCAAACCACGTTCCTTATATTCTGGTAATGAGGGAGGACTATAAGAGAAAGACGTGCTTTAAGTCCAACTCATTTTTACAGTCCAGGGAGAGTAACGGTGCCCATGCCATTCACAGCCACACTTTAATTACCCGTGCTTAATGGACCACTAAGACCAGCCTCAGAAGTGGTTGTAACTCTAGGTGCCCACACAACCCGCCTCACTGGGAAAAATGTGCTGCAAGATTACTGTATAATGAATCTTTTAACATGTACAGTACAAGAGACATAGTGATAAGACACAGAGTGTCAGTGAAGTGACAGGACATGAAAACATTTGGGTTCCCAGGACAGCTGACAATGAAAATATACAGACTTTGACTTGAAGCACAGAGGTTCATCTAAACAATAGACCATTTTGCCCTCCACCAACAAATAGATGGAGTAACAAAAACACATGTTATATTATCTGAAACAATATGTCACAGAACAGACATCTCCTCAAGACGCTCCTCGTGAGCTCTTTTATTATCTGTCCTGTTTACTGTACAGTCTGTGGAGAACATCTATTTGGATGAAGTCATCATGAGAGCATCACTATTGAATACATGGACCTATGGTGGGGAGTTGTTTTATTATTAGTAGCACAAACCTAGATTCTTACTTTTAGGGACTCCTGACTTTGCTCCTCAACTTTGACATTTTATTGAAGAGTCAATACAGAATGATCAAGAAGGGGACTTTGCACAGACTTTACACTCTGGTGGCGGTTTAACCTTTGAATCTCGCCTGTAAAGAAATAGCAGTGCCTCATTCCTTCAGGCCAAGAATCATACACTGTAGGTTTGCTATTAACATAACATACGGGTGCTGTAGTATTTCTGGCTCTAGGACTGTGTGATGTTTTCTCTTTTCAGAACTCAATGTTAGAACATATACATACATTCACCACTAAAATCACCAAAGATGCATAGTAACCATGTTGTATATTTCACATTGTACAATCTAATAGGCCTACCTGTAACCTGCTCACTGAATATCTGGACAAGCTGGTTTCCATATTTTCTCTGAACACTAAAATCTGAATAGAACCTTGCCTCAGGACTGTATCTATACTGACTGTACAAAACATTAAGAACTTCCTAATATTGAGTTGCAACAGCCTCAGTTCGTTGGGGAATGGACTCTACAAGGTGTCGAAGCGTTCCACAGGGATGCTGGCCCATGTTGACTCCAACATTTCCCACAGTTGTGCCAAGCTGGCTGGATGTCCTTTGGGTGGTGGACCATTCTTGATACACAAGGAAAACTGTTAAGCATGAAAAACCCAGCAGCGTTGCATTTCTTGACACAAACCTGTGCGCCTGGTACCTACTACCATACCCTGTTCAAAGGCACTTAAATATTTTGTCTTGCCCATTCACCCTCTGAATGGCACACATACACAATCAATGTCTCAATTGTCTCAAGGCTTAACATCAATAAGGGATCATAGCTTTCACCTGGATTCACCTGGTTAGTCTACGTCATGTTTTGTACACTAAGTGTCTTATTTGTGATGGACACAATCTCTCACAGAATGGAATGGTACCAGCAGACCTGCCTTTCCTGGACTCAGAGCAGACTGAAAATCCTCCAGGCTCCGATTTCAACCACCTCAACTGTCACTACTTTACCATCATAATCACTGCTCACAGATAGAGCTCAAATATGATTGTTTTTCAACAGAAAGATAATTCTTTTTTTCAGTAGAAGGTGTATTTCCTAGTGTCTACTCATAATAAAGAGGATTCTGCTGACTTTCACTTTTCGGCTCCTCGTTTCTATCCATGCTCCACCACTGGTACAGTATCAGAAGATGTTTGTATGTCTGTATGATCGAAGCCCTTAAAGAACACATCATTAAACCCTTCTACTTGACCAGTGCAGGGTGAGGAGGGTCCAACAGCTCACTGGGGGCCCAGTAACTGGACCCTGCACCTCCAGCACCACTCCAATGTTTATTTGTAGGTATGACTGTACAGGAGTGTTGATGAGGTTCAGGGCACATAAACCCACCAGATCCCTGGTAGCTATGATCGCAACATCTACATTGAAATAAAATGAACAGAAACATTATTACATTTCAGATTCAGCCTCTAACTGAAGGAAGGGAAAGGGGTTCAACTGAGAAACCAAAAAAAGACTGAAGGAGCGGTTTCTCCAGCCTGCCCAGATGGAGGATGGAATGGGAGAAGTTGTTGCGGGGTTAACTGCCTTGCTCAAGGGAAGATTTCTCCACCTTGCCGGCAAGAGGATTCATACAAGCAACCTTTCAGTTACTGTCCCAACGGTCTAACCGCTAGGCTACCTGCTGCCCCCCAAGGCTACCTTCAAAATAAAACATTTTACAAAGCTGGAGAACTGAAGTCAGAATTGATAGTGACAGGTAGATAACGTGTAATACACATACATCTCTTTGTGGGACAGACTTCATAAACATAGTGTCCTATACATACAGTGCTCTTATACCTGAAACAGGAATGTTAGAGTCCTGCTCCTCTCTCTTTCCGGTATGGTGCTGTATGAGGTACCTGCTGAGGGAACTTATGCTGTAAATAAACACTGGATGCTGTTTATACATCTCACACATGGATTTTAGTGCCTGTGTGATCTCCAAAGGTCTTGGGCCCGCTCCAGGCGAGCAGAGCTACTCATCCTTTAGCAGAGGCCTCCAAATAAAACGGAGCTACCTCGCCAAGCAAAACGGGCTTCAGACCTATTTTCCACCGTCTGTGTGGCCAGGAAAAATACAAGGAAACCATTTCAACCCTGAAACCTTCCCCGATTGAAAAAGTGTAGATCAGAGAGATTGGCGAAAAGACCCAATCAACGCACTGTCAAGGCTTTTCCTAAAGTTGTCAGCTTCCTCTGTGGGGAAAGTAAATGTACTCAGTCAACTAGCCCGGTACCTCTCTCCTAGAATTAAAGTCAGGCTCCACACACACCCTGCCCTATCTCTGTGCTACATTCCCTTCCTTGGACCATTCCACTACACCTCTATGCCATTCTACTATCCATCCATACTAGTATGGCACCTGGTATGGCTGGCTTCCCATCCTGGTCCCAGACAGTCCACTCCCAATTCTTTCCCCTGGAAGGGGTGATTTAAGTGCTCACCTGTTCCCCTGAGTTGTCCAGCTGCTCTCTGCAGGCTTTCTGTCTGTTGCCTCTGCAGCAGCATGACCTAGGGAATAGCCTCACTGTGTGTCTGCTGTGCACATCTTTAGTGGCAGGCTCCAAAGGGCCCCATGTAGGACTCAGCTTGACTATCTTCTTTCAAAGGGAACTGAAGGGGACCACAGGCTTTCTGAGCCCAGCTGCCTCGGTGGAAACCCAAAACCAGCTGTGCTCTTTGAAACTAGCCATCACAGGAAAGCCATGGATTATGACTTCCACCGTGACACCATGTATCTTTAGTAACGCCCATGTCGTCCTTGGCTGGCACTCCACTCATCTCCTCTGAAGGAAGGCCGCTCGGCAATAGAGGGGCCCTGCCACAGTCTGAACGCTTCAGATGGAAATCATTGAATTGTACAGTGGACATGTCTTTAAACCAATATTGTGGGTGTTTTTATTATAATTTTGACTTCTAAAGAACTCTCCTTCTCAACCATGTAACTGAACCATTAGGCTGTCAGATTCGGATGAATGTGTCACAATAATACAACAAAATAATTTGGATGTAAACAATTTTTTTATTTTGCAAACCACTCTAGAAACAACTCAAAACCAGAACTTTACCGATGATCCCTAAGCGAGTCTACATTCTGCTGTTTAGAAGCAAATCAGATTGAGTTTCATTTCAGGAAATACTTTCCATGCTGTATTTTCATTGCCTCGCAGGTCCACTCTGTTGCCCCAGAGCACTAAATGAAAAGAGGCTTTATCTGCCACTCAGTCACTCTCATTACCATGAACAACACCTCGCCAGAAACACTTACATTTTACATTTATCAAAAAGACCCCTTTAATGATCTGCATTTGAAATGTGTAACCTCTAGTTGACAAAATGCATGCGCTGCCCAGGATACACAAACCAAGTCCATAAACTTTCACAGTGTTTTTTTTAATTCACAGGCTTTTTTTGTGAACCTAACAATTACACCTTTGTGATAAGAAACTGTTATTTTTGGGGGGAATAGAGAACATTATTGAATATCACACTGTAAAATATATAATAACATTTTGTGACACAGGACCAATTAAAAAACAAAGGTGAACTCTCCCAATTCACCTTTGCATAAATCACTCCTTTGTCTGTTTGTATTTTACTTCTTTGGCACAAGGTTTCCCACTGATACAAGTGGTTGGCAGCAAGCACACCCTCCTGACTTTGATAACGCTGTAAATGTAACACCAGATTACATTTATACAGTGTTCTGACTTGCACCTTTAATAGCCTGCAGTCATAGGCAGGCAGCAATCTGCTACTAGGCTGGGCTCCGCACCACACAGGTCTGTACAGACCTAATGCATGTTTATATCACATTGGCAGGCATGGTATCATTATCTGACAGCATTGATCTTAAATGAACTTGCCAGTGTGAAACAGCAGAATCAGAGGTCAGATAAGCACAGTGGTTATGTGCCTGTCAGTGTTGTCCTAGCTGACTTTGAGTAGTGCTGAGAAAGCAGTGGAGAGAGACAGGTGGTGAGACGTCAGGGAGAAGTGAGCACGGAAGTAACAGCTACACACAGCATCATTAGTGTTTCTGATCCAAATGTCCAGTGCTTACTGCAACAGAGAAGGAGAAAGAGAGAGAAAGAACGACACTGATGAGGATGGGCAGCCTGGTCTCATAGACTAGACGTAACATAGTACATTTTACGAACGTAGGGTGGTTAGTTGGGGTGGAAGGGTGGGCGTATAACACGAATGTCTAGCCTCCCAATGTCATGGTTCCACTTGTCACCAGAGGGCGGCAGAGACAATCCTGGAGACATTAACGATACTCAGGTGTGTCCAATTTACTCATTGTGATTTCCCTGTTAAAAGAGGTGTGTTTTCTGTTGTTGTTTGAATTGTTTACCGTGTGTGGTTGTTTCCTGAGTGAGTTTTTGAGATGAAGTGTGTGTTGTTTTTTCAAGTGTACTGTAATCCTGCAGCTACCGTTTCTCAGTAAAGTGTTATGTTTATCGTTAACCACTGATTCCTTGTCTGGTCTCTTCTCTGCACCTGGGTCCAACCTTACCACATCACACCCAAAGGTTAGCATGCTAACCCTTTAACCTAACCGTTAACCTTAACCCCTAGCCTAGCTAACGTTAGCCACCTAGGTAACGTTAGCCATAATAAATTGGAATTCGTAACATATAATACGTTTTTCAAAATAGCAGCATATTGTACGAAATGCAATTTGTAACATATCATATGAAATGGAGGATGGACATCCACAAATGAATACAAACCATACGAAACGTAACATATCATACTAATTGGAGTGTCACGGATTTATATTTACTATGTTACTGTACGTCTACCCCAGTCCAGGTTTGGATGGGATATAGTGGTGTGCTTGTACACATTCCTGTGCACCACAGAAGCAGTAGCTCCTGTTGGCAGCTCTTCCTCCAGACCCAGTTAGCCCTCCCAGGTCTATGTGTTTGTCTTGGGTTTCTCTCCATCCCTCCCTCTCTAAATATTTTTGAATGCCACTGAAGAATGTTGTAATGTTGTTGAAGTAGCGGAGCGGCTGTATCCAGTGAGTAGCACTGCTGTTATTCTTTCACCTGATACTGAGGAGGACTCTGCGGAGGGGCTCTGGTCACACATACCTCTGACCTCCTTCCCTCCTCATCTCATCCCATCCTTGCCTTCCTTTCCCTACTAATTTCACTGATAGAGACACTCGCATGTGGAAAAGCATTGTCTTGCAAATCAAATATGTGTCTAATTATGAGTTGCAGAGAGTGAAATTACTGTACAATGTCTCTTAATTGTTTTTCTCGGTTGAATTATTTCTACAGTTAAATAACTACTTTACTCACTGCCTTTTTTATTTTCTCATATGCCAAATTCAATACTCTTCTAATATGGTGTTTATATTTAACATCATCTAATCTCATGATTTGATTGATTCTACAAAGTGACTATAACAAATACAGCTTTTAGGATTAACCTCTTTTTCTTGAGCAGAAAACTGTGCTTCAGCTGGCCTGAATACCTCTTTGTTGAATCCAAGCATCTCGGCTAAAATAGTAATATAACATAATCAAGAGGGTAAGTGGCTCAGTATTTCTGCTGGGACTCTATTTTAACAAACCTAACACAATGGTAAAGTTAAGCGCTGGCGGTAGCGCTATAGGTTCGGGGGTGTGTCAGAAATATCTTAGCTATTTTCACAACCAGAGTTATGGGCGCAGTTGCCGGCGGTGGCGCAGAAGGGCTGGGTTTTGATTCATAAACAAGTTGTGGGTGTGTCAAGGTTTGGCCCCTCACTGGCCAATCAGAACGTGCTCCATGGTTAAATATGTGTTTGCTTCTGTCACGACTTCCGCCGAGGTCCGTCCCTCTCCTTGCTTGGGCGGCGTTCGGCGGTCGACGTCACCGATTTTCTAGTGATTGCCGATCCACTTTTCATGTTCCATTGTTTTTGTCTTGTTTTACACATCCTCATTAAAATGCTAATCAATTTATAACATTTTTCACGTGTTTTTCTGCATTTTTTTGTTGTTATTCTTTCTCTCACTGTTCAAATAAACCTACCATTCAAATTATAGACTGATCATTTCTTTGTCAATGGGCAAACGTACAAAATCAGCAGGTGATCAAATACTTTTTTCCCTCACTGTATGTGTTTATTACATTTCCCAGCATAAGGCGCTCGTAGATTCAGGTGCAGCTGGGAATTCTATTGATTGTTTACAGTGAGGGAAAAAAGTATTTGATCCCCTGCTGATTTTGTACGTTTGCCCATTGACAAAGAAATGATCAGTCTATAATTTGAATGGTAGGTTTATTTGAACAGCGAGAGACAGAATAACAACAACAAAAATCCCGAAAAACGCATGTGGAAGATTTTGTAAATTGATTTGCATTTTAATGAGGGAAATAAGTATTTGACCCCCTCTCAATCAAAAAGATTTCCGGCTCCCAGTAGTCTTTTATACAGGTAACGAGCTGAGATTAGGAGCACACTCTTAAAGGGAGTGCTCCTAATCTCAGTTTGTTACCTGTATAAAAGACACCTGTCCACAGAAGCAATCAATCAATCAGATTCCAAACTCTCCACCATGGCCAAGACCAAAGAGCTCTCCAAGGATGTCAGGGACAAGATTGTGGACCTACACAAGGCTGGAATGGGCTACAAGACCATCACCAAGCAGCTTGGTGAGAAGGTGACAACAGTTGGTGCGATTATTCGCAAATGGAAGAAACACAAAAGAACTGTCAATCTCCCTCGGCCTGGGGCTCCATGCAAGATCTCACCTCGTGGAGTTGCAATGATCATGAGAACGGTGAGGAATCAGCCCAGAACTACACGGGAGGATCTTGTCAATGATCTCAAGGCAGCTGGGACCATAGTCACCAAGAAAACAATTGGTAACACACTACGCTGTGAAGGACTGAAATCCTGCAGCGCCCGCAAGGTCCCCCTGCTCAAGAAAGCACATATACATGCCCGTCGGAAGTTTGCCAATGAACATCTGAATGATTCAGAGGACAACTGGGTGAAAGTGTTGTGGTCAGATGAGACCAAAATGGAGCTCTTTGGCATCAACTCAACTCGCCGTGTTTGGAGGAGGAGGAATGCTGTCTATGACCCCAAGAATACCATCCCCACCGTCAAACATGGAGGTGGAAACATTATGCTTTGGGGGTGTTTTTCTGCTAAGGGGACAGGACAACTTCACCGCATCAAAGGGACGATGGACGGGGCCATGTACCGTCAAATCTTGGGTGAGAACCTCTTTCCCTCAGCCAGAGCATTGAAAATGGGTTGTGGATGGATATTCCAGTATGACAATGACCCAAAACACACGGCCAAGGCAACAAAGGAGTGGCTCAAGAAGAAGCACATTAAGGTCCTGGAGTGGCCTAGCCAGTCTCCAGACCTTAATCCCATAGAACATCTGTGGAGGGAGCTGAAGGTTTGAGTTGCCAAACGTCAGCCTCGAAACCTTAAAACTACTTAGGGAGCAGTGGCGCGCTAGCGCCCCACTCCCAACACTACCCGGTGAAATGCAAGGCGCCAAATTCAAAATCCAAAAGTTGAATTATTAAACATTCATCAATATACAAGTGTTGCATAGTCATCAAAAGCTCTGCTTTTGGCAATATCACAGCGTTGTCAGATTTCAAAAATGCTTTTTACGGCGAAAGCACTACATTTGATTGTTTGAGGGTAGCACCTCCAATATTTTTACCATTAGCATAAATTCATAAACCATCGTGGTTCACACAACACATTTCACAGCGAAAACAAATCCCTTACCTTTTGAAGAACTTCTGCTGAGGGCTTCCCAAGTGTCCAACGAAGACAATCCATGGTTCTTTTGTTAGAAAAAGTAATTTATTATATCCATAAATCTCAGTTTGGTTGGTGCGTTATGATCAGAAAATACAGCGTCCACTCGCCCATTGAACCATGAAGAGAACTCGTTCAACCTATACCTATACACTTGTCCAAGAACAATCAAACATCATTGATAATGTATCCTTAGGAACACTCAGGTTTTCACCTCGAGAGTAACGGGCAGGTGGAGAGAGTAAACCAGGATGTGGGTAGGTTTCTGCGGTCATATTGCCAGGACCGGCCGGGGGAGTGGGCGGCGTTCATCCCATGGGCAGAGATGGCCCAAAACTCACTCCGCCACTCCTCCACTAACCTCTCTCCCTTCCAGTGTGTACTGGGGTATCAGCCGGTACTGGCACCTTGGCATCAGAGCCAGATCGAGGCTCCTGCGGTGGACGAATGGTTTAAGTGCTCGGAGGAGTCCTGAGACGCCGACCATGTGCACCTGCATTGGGACGTGAGGCGGCAGAAGGCGAGCGCCGACCGCCACCGCAGTGAGGCCCCGGTGTTCGCACCGGGGGACCGGTTCTGGCTCTCGACCCGAAACCTGCCCCTCCGCCTGCCCTGCCGGAAGCTGGGTCCGTGGTTTGTGGGGCCATTCAAAGTCCTGAGGAGACTGAACGAGGTATGCTACAGGTTACAGCTTCCCTCAGATTACCGTATTAATCCCTCGTTCCATATGCCTCTCCTCAGGCCAGTGGTGGCTGGTCCACTCCAGGAGTCTGAGGTGCGGGAGGTTCCTCCGCCCCCTCTGGACATCGAGGGGGCCCCGGCGTATACTGTTCGAGCCATCCTGGACTCGAGGCGTCGGAGGAGGTGCCTTCAGTACCTCATGGAGTGGGAGGGGTATGGTCCGGAGGAGAGATGCTGGGTGCCGGTGGAGGACGTTCTGGACCCTTCGTTGCTGCGGGAGTTCCACCGTCTCCATCCGGATCGCCCTGCGCCAGTGTCGGCGCGCTACTGGAGCCGCGCATCAAGGGGGGTTACTGTCACGACTTCCGCTGAGGTCGGTCCCTCTCCTTGCTCGGGCAACGTTCGGCGGTCGACATCACCGGTTTTCTAGCCATTGCCGATCCACTTTTCATGTTCCATTGTTTTTGTCTTGTTTTACACACCTGGTTTCAATCCCACAATTACTTGTTCATTATTTAACCCTCTGTTCCCCCATGTTTGCTTGTGAGTGATTGTTTGTATGTAATACGGTCCTTTGTTTGTGGGCTCGCTATTTAAGAGTTGTATTGTTTGTCAATAATTTGAGTAAATACGTTTATTGCTCAATTCTGCTGTTCTGCGCCTGACTCCTCTTCACCAGCTTCACACAGGACATTACAGCTTCAAGTTGTGTATTTACAGTTTTTTATGTATTGCGTTGTCATCATCTCCAATTCAAATGCTAGTCCGTTAACAGTTCTCTCCACCCTATGCCAAAATGCAGAGGAAATTGCATTGCATCCGAGCCATGTATCCTACGTCTTCACCATAAACCCATGGACGGTGAATCTTTCTAATAAGCTTTTGGTTATTAGATATAAATATACATCTTGTTTAACAAACAACAATATTTCTAAATAGGATCAGGTCAGAAGCATGATAGCATAAATCGCTTCTCTCGTTCCATGGCACTGTATGCACACAGGTCTAAATGTCTACACATAACATTCACTCATCTATACAAAATACTAGGCTACTGTCAATTGTATCGTTCTCAAAATAATCTGCCGTTGATATGGCATTACAGGAGGATTGAACATTTTGGAGGAGAGTGCCTGTTTTTGGTAATCTGACGAGGGGCCGTCTTAGAAAATAGGGATTGGATAGCCTAGTCGAACAAGCAAAATTAAGTATGCAGTTATGTGAATTGTGAATAATGGAAAAGCATGACGACAAAAATCGCCAAATTATTTCAGAGGAACTCGCAGTAGACAATTTAAAACCCCTTTGTTCATTGGCTAGTTGGCTAATGGCCAGGATAAAAATACGCATTTATAGGCCTATGCGATGCTTTATAGCCTCCCACACACACAAACACAAAATGGGGAAACCAATAGTTTGTTTCTAAATATGATATTCATTATCAACTAACTGTTACCGTTAACACCGGCTTTTTGTGGGTCATAAAACTTCCCATTAGCGCAGCATGAAATTGTCACTTTCGCACCTCAAATATTGCCATCCCTCCCCCTCAGCACAAGTGAGCTGATGTTGCACAGGTAAATTGCCGAACCGTTAGGCCTGGAAAATTCTACTTTTTACATTATGAAATTGGAAATGCGCAGTAGACAATGATGACATTGGAAATGCGCGTTTGTCTCCTAACCACCATCCGAAAATGGAGCTCCTGGTGTGCTCAGAGTGTGGTCGGTGGTGCTCTCTAATTCACACCATTTATCTTCCTGAGGATTTATACATCAATAAACAGAACCCCCGCAGCCTGGCCGCCCCATGATAGAAAAGGTGTAAACTACAAAACCGCAATGTGGGGACCATACCACAAACTGCGCTGTCAATTCAACCCAGGGTGTAGAACTGGGCCAGTCTAGAAGTTGATGTGAAAGACTGCCAGCACTGCAAACACTACTCTTAAATGTATTCCTTTCAGAGCTAATTTGACTTGGCGATCATGCTGGTACTCAAACCAGACTAGGGCAAAATGAGTGCAGGTTGTTCTAATGGGTTCTCCATGAGCAAACTAAACACTCTCCATTGCTTGGTTTACCTGCATAAGTTTCCATAACTACCTCATCCTCTGAGGCAGAGGACCCTAAGGCCTGCAGGTCTAAGTCTAATTCCAGTGCTAGACTGAAGTGTCCAGACCTGGGTAACCAGCGATGGGGTCTAGAAAGATCTTATTCACACAGACTAGTGATCGTTTAAAATGACATTGAGTCATGCTAAATAGAAAACTCGTTGGCACATCCGCCCTTTCTTGGGCATGCCTGGTGCTGTGTGTGTGCGTTGTGACTGCCAAGAATGGAGCCAACCGCAGGGAACTGTAGCACTGTGTGAGTATGTGACATGTGCCTATTGGGCCGAAGCACTGTGAGTTGGGACATTAGATCTCTTTGAAAAGGTTGGCTAACAGAGCTGGTTTCTGCTTAAAGGGACATACTGATCAACTTACGGTTGGTCAAAATCTTACGCATGAAAACCACATTAACTAGTTCCAAAAGAGATTAGCTTCAAATCAGTCACCAAGCTATTTAAAAAAAGAATGGACAGCATGAATGCTTGTGTTCAAAAAGAACTGTACTTTCAGCATATTTCAACTGCTGAAAACATGCAAATAAGGTAACTCTTTGCTTTCCCACAGTATGTCTGCTCTAAAGCACCAGAGGCGGTGAGGGCACATCTGTTGCTCTGCTGGAGACACACAGCTGATGATTATTGCAGGTAAACTTGCTTATTACTGCGCTGAAAATGAAGGGCAAGGCTGCCAACAGGGACTACAATATTTTACCCTAATGCACACCGGGTGTCAACACCTTTGACAGAGAAAAGTTTACCTTTAACTCTCTCTGTGAATGTGTGTATTCACGCTATGGGAGGAGAAATCCACACCGCACACCATATGAATGTTGGTAAGTCAGTGTGGTTACAAGTTTTGATACCATTATTCACATATCAAGGCAGACTGTGTAAATGTGTTGTCCTGTGGTTGAGCTTTGTGGGTGATGGCATTTTTGTGTGCAGGGCAGTTGGTGTATGTATATATTCAGATCTATCTGACAGATTTCTTGCCGGGTCCTGGGGAACAGATACAGGATTGTGCGGCTGGCTTTGGGCTCTCTCAGGTGCAGCCAATAATCCTCAGAATGGGATGTTTACCTTTCAGTGTGCCTCGAAACCCGGCCAGAATAACTCAAAAACTAACAGCAGCCTGTTTGTTCAGCAGCTGTTTAGACAGGTGAACGAACCAGCCACTCCTGATTGAAGCCTTTTCTGCTTACTCAGAGGATTACAGGTAACATTAGAGAACTGACAGACTGGTAAAACTGGGATTCAGTGTTAACAACTCTGACACTCTAAAATAGAAAATGGGGCCATATTTTGTAGTCAAGGAGATATTGTAATGGTATGGCTCTATTTTGACCTATAATTGTTCCAGCCTCAATCTTCATGTAGAGTTGATGGATGTTCTGCTTTAATAGGTCAAGCTTATCATCCTGTCTAACCTGACAGCCATGCTGTTCCAAACAATACTATTCTATGCAACCCAGACTGTGGAGGTTGATATAGAATAATAATCTATATATATGTATATATATATTTTTTTAAAGCTCCTTAATCAAGTTCTGGTCGTAAAATGTTTTAATGAACCACTTTACTGGAATTTCTCTTTACAAGCTTCCCGTGATGAGAAGAAAGCGCTCAGACTGGCCCGTATGCCAGAGCATTGGGAAAAATCCCACCCCCAAAAAAAGGTTGTTTTATGAGAACAAGTAGATTCATAGCAGGGCCTGCTGTCAGGGACATTTTCCACTGTAAACATCAACCACGCAGGAAAGTGCAAATGAGCAACGAAACAGCTGTTACAATTTACAAGGCTGGTGCAATTTATTCAAACATTAAACAAACTAAACTTAATACATGTTGTTGACATGTTGTTGACTTGATGTCATACATGACAGCCCATGTTCTGAAGGTTTGAGCGACAGGGGGAGAGACAGTGGCCTACCCCACTCTGAGATTCAGCTTTTCATATTTCAGACATGGTTGAGACATGTTTGGACAATGTGAGTAAACTTGTAAAAAAAAATTACACAGTGAGGTAAAGTTGTTAAATGCCCAACAAACCAACGTCAATCAAGAAGCTGGCATGTACTGGCCTTTTTCCATAGGCTGGTGTAATCAACACAATTTCCTCTGTGCAGTCTTTTTATGTATAGATGGGTGGGGTCCCTCTGAAGATGAATATTTCTCTTAAATTTGGTTATTTTCATTAAAACATGGCACATGGTTATATTCATGATTAAAGTTGCACATGTGGGAACAATATATGGAACTTACCTGTATATAAACTTTCCAGTGATCTTGGAAACTAGTCCATCCACCCAGCCTGTGGTGTTCTGGCTATACTCTGGCTCTCTCAGGGGCTGATAAGCAGATGAAAGATGGCCGCGTGTTAACCCAGGGGAGGAATGAGACGTTTCCCCTATACGTCTGATCCTCTCCAGACCCCCAGACCCGACCCACGGTGCAACTCAGTGGCCGTCATCATTGTTATTCTTTCTTTACCATGTTCCTTTACCATGTCTGGAGTTTATCACTCTGTCTGTGCTTGAGACTCCATCGATTTCTATTTGTCTATGACATTAACTATCATATAAACAAGCACAATTCGAAACCAGAATGGTTTGTGCTGTAAGACCTCGTTGAACTGTGTGTTTTCTGATCTCCAGAAGAATGGTGGTATAGCATAGTGCTCCAAATGAAGGCTTGTAGCCTCAGACAAAGAGACCTCTGGCTCAAAATATCATACTGAGAGCCTACTCCTCCAGACATGCTAAACTCACAACTCGATACTGCCTTGGGCACAATCTTTGTTGCCGCATCATTTCAACCCCAAACTCAATGTGATGACGTTGAATCAATGTGGTAAACGAATTGGATTTGCAAAAAGTCCTCAACGTAAGGCCATTTTGTATTAACCTACATCCAATGACATGGTGAAATTTTTTGTTCATTTCATGTTGAATTCACAGTAGTTGGCAACTCAACCAAATGTAAATTAAAACTAGATGTTGAATTCATGTCTGTGCCCAGTGGGATGTGTAGTTAAAATGCTGAGTCAAAGTAGTCCGATAGACCCCAAATATAAAGTGGTGTAGAACACACATAAAGATTTAGGGGATAAGTATACCATAGAATGGAAACATTCTTTTATTAAAACAAATAAATTCACCTCACCTTAGGCTAGCAAATGAGTTATAAACAAACCATCAATAATGTTTTTATTACTATTACAGTTACAATGTACTAATATTCACTAAATATTGGGTATAATTTACTAAGAGAAATATATCAACTTAGAATCAGAGACTATCATGGTTGCTGTGATCCTCTGGTCCGGTAACCTCCCTCCTGTCCTGTCCTGGGTTAGGTATATTGAAGACAGAACCTACCATTGAGGAGGAATGAAAGCCCAGTCACAGAGTATTTTCTGTGGGTGAAAAGGACCCACTATTTGAGTTTGTGTCCAGATTTGCAGGATGACGCCATGCCAGCTCTGTTCTGCTCTCGCTCAGCTCGGTGTGTTTTTACAGGTGCACGCGTGATATGATGTATGTGTTACAGCCACTGTGTGACTGAGCACTGACCCACTTCCAGAGTTTGGCACCGTGGCACTGCAACCTCTGTCCTCAGCACAGAGACCATAAGCCTGGTAACAAACACTCCTCTGTCACACTCAGAGCTAAGGCTATAAGGGTTCTACTTGGTTTGGACTCTTGCAGTTTAAGCTACTTAATTTCAATCATCTAAAGTCAATGCTGTGACGTAAGTCTAAAGTGCTAGATATCTCTTCATTATGCATCCCCCATGCATGTGTTCTCCGTAACAACACACACACACAAATGACCTAATGCATGCACACTAGTGCACATAAATTCCTTACGTCAAACACATTGTCTATGAAAGCACTGTAGGGAACGATTGGCATGTACTGTTGCTGCTGCTGTCGTAATTCATCACAAAGCTCCAACGCTGACCTACCGCCACCTCTAACCAAGCATTTAACAGAAAGAAGGATGTCAAAACACTGAGAAAATAATGGTTGGCAGACAGGAACAAATGGCATGGCAACAGTCATGGAGAGAGAGGTCAGGGGGAATGGGGTGAGCGTAACCTGACAGGAACGTAATTAAACCCGAGCCATGGGCTTACCTAGCTTTAATTTATGTGCCAATTCAAACATATTAAAATACTGGGTGTCAACAGGCCTGTATGTCCCCATGTGTTCACATACAGATTTCCATTATTTAGACCCAGCTTCCCCCAGCGCCCTCTGCTTGACTATAAACTCGAAGGTAACCACATCCGAGTCCAGTGGCCCATGACATTGACACACAACAAAACGTTTGAGGTATAAAAAAATCACATTATGATATGATATTCTATGTCAACACAGTGAATACCAGAGACATGTTGGGAATTGCTGCCCTGGTCTGACAGTCTGTCAAGATACCAGAATGATGGGTAGAAAAAGAAGGCAGACCCCTTGCCTGGGAGTGTACAGAAAACCCCTGTCCCATTGGGCCATGTCTCTCTAAATCAGGTCTGGGGAAAGGAAGAGGAGAGGGGAGTCAGAGCCCCCCTGTCTGCACATGCCCTGTCCCTCAGCCTGCTGGTTGGCTGGGAGGGATGATTAGTTTGACTGGACGTCAGAGATGATATAATGGCACACATTAGCCATGTCATTTAGAATACTTTTAACTGAGGAGAGCTGGGGTTTACATTTTTTGTCTAATACTTACAAGCTATAAAGTTTCAATCTTATTTTATGCATTTTCAAGGGTTGCACAGCAGTAAATTGTTGCACAGCAGTAAATCAAGTATATTGTTGCTGTTGGATACATTAAGATATTAAATATATTTACATATGTTGTATATGGCCATATAAATCTGCTGTGTCCTTGTTATAAATTGCGATAGATAAACATTTAAACATTTTTAAGAAGTGTTTACATGATGTATGGTTTTAAAATATTGGTCTCAAAAACCAAAAGAAACAAAAGGTAAAAGTGGGTGATGTTACTGTACGCCTGACTGGAATATACAATGGCTTATTAACATTTTACAGACCCTCTTATCCAGAGCAACTTACAGGAGCAACTAGGGTTTTTCACCTAATTTGCTTGGGGATTCTTCCCAGAATAGGTTACTGGCCCAACACTCTTAACCGCTATGCTACCTGCCATCAGGCACCAAAGACACCAAAGGGCTTGATATCTACCAACAGCAGAACCAATGAACCCTGTCTGTGTTCAAGTTATAAAAGGCCACTAGATGTCTCCTGTCTGCTTCCTTCCCCAGTCCTGCTGTACAGACCCTCCAGTCACAACACTATCCATCCACCCAGCTCCAGAGAGCAACATAACCTGCAGTTAGAACAATATAAATACATAATGAGTGTCCCAGTCTGGTTCTCCACACTATACTATATCAATAACTACACTGTAAACCCAATGGCATTTTTTACTCAAATACTTCTAGTAAGCTGAACTCAAAGTAAACTTAAAACTAAATGAGAAGTCACATCATCTCTTTTTTAATGTTATGATAACAAATTAACTTTTTTCCCATACACTACTGCAGCTACATCTTTTGGAATTGTTTTCAACATCTGTGTTTTTACATGTACATTGAGTGATTCATGTATTAATCTTATGCTACACAAATATATATAACATATGTTTTTTTTAAACTAATCCAATCATTTACTTAGATTCTTTGCACCCGTTACTGAAATGGTTGTTCGAGTTTAAATGGCTTAGGTAGTCTCCTTACACTGTTCCTAACCCTGGCAATCATTATGACTGCAGGTTACAAGTGAAAGAAAAGTCAACTATTGGATATCTTAACTTTGTCTGGATTCCAATAGGAATTACACATTACTTTGCAAGCCAGCATAATGTAACTAGCAGGTAGGGTTGCGAAATACTGTTACATTTCCCAGGTTTTCCAGAAATCTCGGTTGGAAGATTCCTTGAAATCGTTCAATTAAGGTTTTTGGAAAATCGGGGAATTTTGCAACCTTACTTGCAGGCCTGATGTGGCCTGAAAACCACGAGTTGCAGGGCACCGTGTTAGGGTAAAGCTAGGCCTTAAAATAAGGCCTCATGAGATATGTAATGTATTGTCATAAAGAGTTTAATTACAATGATAACATTCACCTAGGAACTCACTTGGTGAAGACCACAGGACTGAAAATGAACAAATTCAACATCCTTGTCTCTGTCACTAACAAATTAAGGTAATGCGTGGTAACTCTACAATTCACTCGATAAGTCAAGGCACACTGGGAAATTATATTGGAGGTGTGGCTTAGTGGGGGCATTACTCAAAAAATGTTAAGCTGATACATCTCAAATATGGACCCCCTACAGAGTCAAGGGGACTCGTATCGCTTTAAGTAATGACTACAAAATCACTTTAAGTAACTGTACTCAGATACATTAAGGGCAACAGGTTTCCTCAAAAGTTTTGAGTAATGACAGCATATTGGGGTTTACAGTGTACATGTGTCAAGCTGCACCATACAGTCCATGTCCAACCCACGCTGGAGCATTGAATCCTGGCTTCTTCCCACAGTTGATCTTTTTAACTAACTGAAAGAGCCAGAGGGAGTACAGATGTAGGATCTTAATTTGAGCCAGTTTGCTACAGCATGAAAATTATCCTGCAGCAACAGGAAATGTAAATTCTTATGTGGATTATAATTTTTGTAGGGGTTGATCAATTTTTCATAAGGGAAAAACTATTTGAAATTTCTAAATGGAAATTACAAACGTGCAGGAAAAGTATCCTGCAACATGGGGATCTTACATTGGTAGTGTACTGTAGGAACTAAACGTGACAGATGGAGATGATGTGATCATCTCCCCCAGCTTGTCATCACGATAAGAAGTCAGGACGAGCAGTGAGTCTTGGACAGAACATGAGATGGTTGAATAGTTTGGAGAGGGAACATTTTCAGATAGTAGATTGATGAGTTATTATATTGTACAATAAAAATTAGAATTCAACCAAACATAAGTAATCTGGTTAGTTATTATATGGCTAGGTCTCACACGATTTGAGGCGTAAGGTCTAGGTTCCCCCATGGCTCTCTTGCCATATCTGCAGCCTGTCAGTTTATCTCAGTGGTGGCTGGAGGGAGCTGAAGCTGCAGGGCTCAAGCGAATTGTTTTAGGGCTGATGGAGCAAGCTTTATGAGCCTTAGGCCAAACAGCCAGACAGACAGACAGAGCCACTCCTGGCAGCACAACTTCCACACTGACTGCAGCACAGAGGCCCATCAGATACTGTCTGCAGTGACATACACACAGGACCTTAATTTGAGCAAGTTTGCTACAGCAGGAATAAAATACTGCGGTAACAGGAAATAAAATGTATGTGGATTACAATTAATGGATATTTTTGTAGGGGTTGATAACATTTTTGTTATGGCAAATCAAGTCTGAAATTTCAAATTGGAAATTACAAACTTTTGAAGCCTTAATAAATCTCAAATACACTACAGATGTAGGATCATAATTTGAGCCAGTTTGCTACAGCAGGAAAATAATCCTGCAGCAACAGGAAATGTTAATTATTATGTGGACTATAATTAATGGACATTTTTTGTAGGGGTTAATAAAAGAAATCTTACGGAAAATCAAGTCTGACATTTTTAAGCGGAAATTACAAACTTCAGAAGCCTTTTTAAACCTTGAATACACTACAAGGTTCTCAGCATTGAAAGAGTGATACAATTAAGATCCTACATCTGTATGCACATACGTTTATACACACACACACACAGTCATTACTAATCTTGGAAAAATCTTGAGGTGGCTCAACTTTTGTAAATAAACAGTGCATGTCTGAAGAAATATACACAGAGACAAAGGGCATGAGGCTACTAATTACACAGGTCTCGGAGGCCAAACACCCAGTCTGAAGTACTGTATAACTCAGTGTAAAGTTCAGTGTTTCATCAGTTTAATATTATTCTTTTAGAAATTTTAAGATTAACATGTTAAATAAACAAGACTTGCTCTGTCCAACCTGGTGGTGACTGGGGAGGGAAATCCAACATGTGTTGGCCGGTCCAGCAGGTCCAGCTCCCTGGCCCTGCCCACTCCCTCAGTGCTGCTTCTGTACTGTAACTGCTGGGCAGGGCCTGGGAGTGGTGTGTGAACCTGTCCCCTTGCCAGCTTTCTCAGACTTCTGCACTACATCTTAATGGTCTAAATTACAACGCTGCCACGGTCGGATGGTTGGCCCGGTCTGGCCTAGCAGGGAGGGGTCCTCACACCTGAAAGCAGCCTGTGCACTGCAGCCAGAGACATGACCGCTGGACAGGGAACAATCATGTTAGCCTCTCGGTGGAGCTGTTCAGGACCCAGACCACTTTTACTTGTCGTCCCATCAAAGATGGTGGATAAATGAAGGTAGTTAACTCAGGCCGTTTACCATTGGTGAGAACATTTTCAGTTCAGGTCTACTTAACTGGGTGTGTCTCCCATAGACACCAATGCAATAGCAGCTTTTTTTTTTTAAACAGCGAGTGGGGTGTCTTGCTTCTTCTTTCGTCTCTGGTACAGCCTCTCATGTAAGGGAGGAGGCCAAGCTTCTTGGGTTGGGTGTGCGTGTGCTTTCATGGTATTGAAAAACAGGGCCCTGACATTCTGACAGCCCTCTCCAAAACAAGTGACTTGATAGAGCCAGGGAGGTTTGGTGTGGCTGAGTTTAGAGGATGCCTCCATTTGACCTCAAACTAGAGCATGATGGGAACACAGGGAGACAGATGTCTACATCAGAGACTGAATGAAGGACTTCTTTAAGTGATGTTGACATTGTAGTGAAGAGTGAGGTTATGTTGAATATCAAGTTAATTGCTAAAGATTTAATGATGAAAACAACAACATTTGAACTTGAGACACCCAGCCCTTTCTTATCCGTCTATGTTGGAGTAGACACTGTTCTGGAGTACCATAGAATAAAGAAAACACGTTCTTTATGAAATGCTGTATTTCTCTGACTTGTGCATTAGCACTGTCTCTGTACCCATCTCACAACACCTGTAGTCTGCTAGCGGTGAATCACTCTGAAAGCTTCATCAGCCATAAGTACCATATGTCAGACTTCTGCCTCAAACTTTACACTCCATCCCTGAGCTGACCCAACACAGACCTTTTTGGCTGTGTATTTAGAGTGAAAAAACTGTGAAGACTGGTAACTAAATTCCTGATCTGTATGTGGTTGTCACTGCAGCCAGCAAAAGCATAACTGGCTGTGTGCATCTGATGGAGGTAGGGCCAGAGTTCACTGAAGCATGGGGGAGCAGATAGATCCAAGAGGAGCTCAGCTCACTCAAATTGGTGTCAGCTGTTGAGATAACCACACACTTGTGGTACACCTCATGGAGCCTGGAGATCTCTGAGAGAGTGTCCAAAAGAGCTGCAGCTTTGCACGGTGCACACAATGGGCTATAATTAAGTGTCAATTCCATGTGAACCGAATTTCAGTTTTGCTTCGAGAACGATTATCTTACTATGATGCTACAGTGTTAGCATGTTTTGTATCAGAGTTAGATGAGTATGAGTGGTGGAAGGCTGAAGGGGTGCTGCCTGGAGCACGCGATTGCATCTGGGGCTGAGTGTGGGGCTCCTTCCAGCCTCTCACAGGATGTGGGCTATCCTGTCTGGCTGCTGGAAAGAGGGCTGCCCAGCTTTAAAGGAGGTAGGAAGTGGTAAGGGATTGGGGTGTAGTAGGCAGGGGCAAGGGGGATGAGGGACTACTATAGAAGTATCTTAAACTCAGGACATAGAGTATGAACTCAATAAGAGCACAGTTTTGGACTGGGATGTTACTCTGTTGTTCCAGTTCATTTGAAGCAGACAGATATATGCTTGTTTCAGGTGATCCCCACTGCAAACTCTGATTCACGGATTACTGTAATTCAAGATTACAAAGAGTACAATATCTACAGTACAGTACTTTTATAAGACTTAAAATACCTTTCCCCATTTGCAGGCCTTAGTGCTCCCCCTGCGGAGTTCCCCCAGACTCATGGTTCTATATACTCCATGTTGGTGAGGGGGTTGTCTGCAACTTCAAAAATATGCACAGCTGGCACAATGAGATGCACCCTTTTCCACTAGCATCTGTGTCATGCTATAGACTCCACACACACGCACATATACACACACATGCACGCAATGCACACAAGCGCGCAAGTACACACACACAAATTGCACACATCGCACACACACAGAAAATCACTAATTAGTCATTTAACATAAACATGGGGCCATCAAATTCATTACACTGTCCTCTAATTTCATGCTTGTCTTGTGAACTGCCATATACTCTCTTACATCAAAGACCCACATAGAGAAGTGCAGAGTTGGGGTAGAATAATTATCACTTAAAAGATAAAACATCTTGGCTCTCCTTCGCCGTAAAGCCTTTTCCCTCTACATGTGTTTGCCATTATTTCTCCTTGCATGCCCCATACTGGGCTGCCATGCATGGTAAACTCAGGGTTAGATCTCTGTGAGCCAGGCTGGTTAGATGAGCCCCATTCTCTGGGTATATACAAGAACCATCTATATATAGACCCAGGTCAGAACAAAACAGTCTGCTACTAATTAGATATCCTCATTATGTAACAGGCAGTACAGTAGAACACAGGGGAGAAGAAACACATTATTAGACTGGACCACTCTGAGAAAGAGTTCTGCAATGGAAATGGAATACTGGGAATCATTTGATTCAATCGATGAGTGTGCAACTGCAACTTCAAAAATATGCACAGCTGGCACAATGAGATGCACCCTTTTCCACTAGCATCTGTGTCATGCTATAGACTCCACACACACGCACATATACACACACATACCATTGTATTTATTCATTCATTCATAATCAACAACAAATGTAATTATGAACTTGATTGATAAGACCCTATTCCTCACCCTTCACTCATTGCTTGTTGCACCTCAGTTCCAGTCATGTTTTGCAATAAAAGCAGTCATGCTGTGAATCCTTGAACCTTGTGTAATTCAGGATATTTATAAAGTATGTACAGCAGTGTGTCTCTCCATCTGCTCTTCCCGCACGCTGCTTTAAAGGCTCCATTGGATTTACAGGCCTCGGCATCTGCAGCCAGTGACAGGGTGTGGAATGGGAACACCTGAGTTACGAGGCCTGTCTGTTGCTCTCTCTACCCAGAGACAGGAGGTCCAGTAAATCACAAACATCAGCTGTCAGACAAAGAGTCACTTCTACTGAGTGTGGCAACTCGGTTCAATGCAAATCAATTTATAACATTTTTCACATGTGTTTTTCTGGATTTTTGTGTTGTTATTCTGTCTCTCACTGTTCAAATAAACCTACCATTAAAATTATAGACTGATCATTTCTTTGTCAGTGGGCAAACGTACAAAATCAGCAGGGGATCAAATACTTTTTTCCCTCACTGTACATTTAGTATAGTAAGTTGAGTATAGTATGTTTAGTATAGTAAGTTGAGTATAGTATGTTTAGTATAGTAAGTTGAGTATAGTACATTTAGTATAGTAAGTTGAGTATAGTACATTTAGTATAGTAAGTTCAGTATAGTGCATTTAGTATAGTTAGATGAGTATAGTACGTTTAGTGTAGTAAGTTGAGTATAGTACGTTCAGTATAGTAAGTTGAGTATAGTACATTTAGTATAGTAAGTTGAGTATAGTACGTTGAGTATAGTAAGTTGAGTATAGTACATTTAGTATAGTACGCTGAGTATAGTATGCTGAGTATAGTACGTTAGGTATAGTAAGTTGAGTATATTACGTTGTGTGTAGTACATTTAGGGTAGTACGTTTAGTATAGTACGTTGAGTATAGTACGTTGAGTCTAGTACGTTGAGTGTAGTACGTTCAGTGTAGTACGTTGAGTATAGTACGTTGAGTATAGTACGTTTAGTATAGTAGGTTGAGTATAGTACGTTTAGTATAGTACATTGAGTATAGTACGTTTATTGTAGTACGTTGAGTATAGTATGTTTAGTATAGTAAGTTGAGTATAGCACGTTTAGTGTAGTAAGTTGAGTATAGTACATTTAGTATAGTAAGTTGAGTATTGAACGTTTAGTGTAGTAAGTTGAGTATAGTACGTTTAATGTAGTAAGTTGAGTATAGTACGTTGAGTATAGTAAGTTGAGTATAGTAAGTTTAGTATAGTACGCTGAGTATAGTACGTTGAGTATAGTAGGTTTAGTATAGTACGTTGAGTGTAGTATGTTTAGTATAATACGTTGAGTCTAGTAGGTTTAGTATAGCACATTGAGTGTAGTACTTTGATTATAGTACATTGAGTATGGTAAGTTGAGTATAGTACGCTGAGTGTAGTACGTTGAGTATAGTCAGTATAGTAAGTTAAAGAATACAAAATAGTCTGTGACAGGCTAAAGAAAACTACTTGGGAAAGAGCAGCTTACAGTAAGGTGGATCCCTGTCTCACTGTGAAGTGAGAAGCATTCCTTTCCAGACCATTTGAATCAACTTCGATTCGTATTTGATCGCTGGGAATAAGATGGAAGGAGTTAGTATTTAACAAGAGCAGACCTTTGAAAAAACAGAATGCTCCTGATGCCAGAACCTGCATGTATATCCTGCCAGGGTTTCTCTGTGCCTGGGAGAATGTGCTGAGCTCCACTCTGGTCTGGGGGCTGGGGTGAGTCAGCTGTGCGTTGTGTGTGTGTGTGTGCGTGCATGTCAACGCATGCATACATGCATGTGCACGTGTGTGTAGGGAGGAGGAGCTAAAAACAAGCTCGGAGGCCAGAGAAGGGAGTACAGTCTTAGTCAGGGCGGGGAAACCAATCCATATTTACCAAAAAGGAGAGGAGTATTGGGCAGGCCAGACCAGGGGTGTGGGCTGGGACATCCAAAACGCACTGGACATGCCAAACCGCACAGCCATGAGTGAGCAGATGGGAGCTGGAGCAGCCAATAGAGCTGGTGGTAACTCCTGGCCTGGAAAAAGGGGTTCTGTGCTCCACAGGGGCAGCTACTGTCAGCTGTAGCTGCTGTCTGGGTGCAGCAGTGTTCCCTCTCAGAGTTTCTAACTAGGGGAAATACACCAACTGCCGTGAAGGATGCCGCTCCTTGCAAAGGGTGATTCACAAGGCTGGACGAACATGTGTGCAACATGTGACAACCCTCTAGAAGACAGTCCGAGCTACAGCCTAAAGAGAGAGGCCCATAGAGACCACACTCTACAGTTAACCACCAGATACGAGTTGCACCTCTTAGACTTCGAGATATAAGACTGTAACACTATTGAGGAATGTCTTCATCAGTCATATGTAGCATACACTCTTAACAATAAAGGTGCAAGTTGGAACCAATTTAGGGTCTCTGAAGAACCATACAAAAATCCAAAACCAGAAATGTTTTGGCCCTCAGGACCAGAATAGAATAGCCCTTCTTTAGGATTTTAAGCCTTATTTTCATATTTCCCAGGGTGCCTTTCAAGTGAATTTTAGAGTTACCAGTACCACATATGAATGTATTGACTAGTGTCAGAGACATGGTTGTTGCAGTCATTCATTTTCAGTCCTGTGGCCTTCATCAAGTGAGATCCTAAGTGAATATGTTGTCATTAAAATGTAATTCTTTAAGACAATACATCTTTTATAAGGCATTATTTTGTGGGCCTAGTTTTACCCTAATACAGTGGCCTGAAACTCATCATTCACAGGCCACATCAGGCATGCATGTCACATTATCCTGGTTTGCAAAGGGATGTGTTGTAATTCCTATTGGAATCCAACCAACTTTTAGCTCTCCCATGTAAATGCATATTTTTGCTGGAGGTTTCCTTTTGGAATTTTAAAAGTATGTCTGTACTATATGAGTATGTTTCTGTCCATGTGCCTCTGCTCTGAGTGTGTCTCTCTCTCTGTCTGAATGTTTCTGTGTCCCTGTGGAGTTGTGTGTGTGATGTGGGGATGAGGGATATCTGGTGAAGTGCCAGCATGTGAAAGTTGGGTCTCAGAACACCCAGGGAGCTGAGAGAGCTGATAACAGCTAATTGCCCAGATGAAGCTCAGCAGCAGCTGTAGCAGTCTCCCCCTCCCCTTTCCTCTTCCACCTTCCTCCTTCGCTCACACCGCTGACCCCTTTCTCTTCTCTTTAACTGGGGCAGAACTGGGTGCCCCCCTTCCATCCTCCCCATCACACTCCACACACCAGAGACTCCCTCCTCTAGCAGGGCCAGATCTAGTCGCCAGAGAAAAAAGTTGGAGAGCCCTAATTGCCCACTGAGAGGTTTCTGTAGTTCATATGAACTTGGCCAAGTCCCCGCTCTGTGTTGTTGAGGCTGCTCTGTTCAGCTGCTGGGTTTTTCCCCTGTGTCGAGGTATCTCAGGAATCCTAATGATCTTTTGTGTTAATGATCACAGAGTGACTATTCAGCCAAATGTTTAATGGGACCAACACAGGCTGCATGGTGCATCTGCCAAAACCCCAGAAAGAACTGTGGTTGATCCACCACATAACCCCACTCATAACCCCACAACCTCAACATGCTGGAGCAGCCATCAGCACCGCAAAGACTGACAAGCATGTGCATTGATCCCTATCTTCTCCACCCCCCCACCCACACAAAGAACACAGGGACTTTGCATAGCTGGCTCAAAACTTGTCTGATATTTTATTCAGACATGATATTAACTCCAGATTGAAATACTGTGGAGCTGTTGTATGATGTTGCCTGAATAGGAAAGCACAAACGGGCTTTAAGTACGGACTCTGGCCAACTCACACAGCACAAAAGAGACAAAGCTAGTGAAAGTGGTGAAAGCTCTTTTTTTAACATTAATGAGCAGAAAATAAAGAAAGGAGCAGAGGCTCTTATAGAGATTACTCAGAGGGAGATGCTAGATGAGGTCTCCTTCCTGACCTGGCGGGTAAGTCATGCATTACATTCCTAAGAACTCCTGCCTGCCTGTCTTTCCCCCCCTCTTTGTCTCTGTTGTGATTCCTCCCAGGAGCCTGTTTGGGGAGTCAGGAAGTGTGGCCTCCTCCAAGCCCTAGCCCATCAGCGATGTGTTTATTATCCTAACCTCTGTGAATTTGCATCCTAGACAAGCACAAAGTCAAGGGCATCAGGCCTGGTGAAGGCACCAGGGGGAAGGAAAACAGGCCTAGACCCTGCTGTATATTTGTGTAGTGTGGGGCGAGGGATGTTAGGGCTGGCAGCAGGGTGGGTGTATAGGTCAGAGGAGGGGTGCAGACACACACCACTGGGGACACCATGTCTTTTCAACGGGGATTGTGGGCAATATTTGGTTGAGACGTTGATAGATGAGATTTCAACCTTTATTCACCCACTGAAAAAGACAGCTAACAGTTATTTTTGTACTTCCGGTACTATAGAGTTTAAATACTATACTCAACTAATAATCAACTACATTTAAATATTGGGGTGAGGTTGAGAACACATTGTGATCTGATTTGACCTAAACACACCATGAATTCAACAGGGATTATGACCAATCCATGAAGTGCGTTGATTAGATGTTTAGAAGTAGTTGCCATTTGTTGATGTAGGCTTCTTTACATTAAATAAGGATAGCTACGAATAGGAAAACAAACTGCATCAACCAGGACCTTTCTGATGTTGAACACTCTTGAACAACACCCTGATATGTATAATACAATTCTACTCATGGTGCAAAATGTTCCAGACCTAGGGTCTATACTACTGTTTGCTATTGTCATTTTGTGAAACAGTAAAGTGAAGCAGTAACTTGGAAAAGCATTGTGTAAACCTTTGTCCATGTAAAAACTGTTATGCAAATGTATTTTGTCAAAGTCAAGAACGGTTTAAATGAATAAAAAAAAAAAAAAAAAAAAAAATGAATTTCTGGCACAGGCTTCTGAAAACACAAATTAGATATAAAATAAACCCCAAAATGTCACAGTCGGAAAAGGCTTTGATGCTTTTAACTTCGTAAGAACTCTTTCATCTCCTTCCTCATTGGACCTCCCACTGCCTCCCTTGCGGTCAGGTGCAAATTTCAGGCAGGTTGACATCACATGTAGTATTTCTGCCTCTGTAGCGTCTGATTCACCAAGATGCACACCTGCTGTAAAGGAGGAAAACAAACATTAGTTAGAGAAGGTATTTAAATGTCATGTAAAATGAAAAAAGGAAATATGGTAATAGTTTACCGATGCATTGTTCTCTTCACCTGGTCCGGGATGTCTTTTCCCTCCAGCTTTGAGATCTGACATATCTGTAACTTTACAAAAGAACATTAATGCATTACACATGTACAGGGTTTTTCCATCCAGTACTGCATGGCAATATAATGTCATTCAACTCATACCAATTAAACATTTCATTTCTCACCATGTATTTTAGAAAATCATTCTCCATTAGGTGGCTTGCTGGGTGTTTCAGTTTTCCATTTTCCCTCACCACCAATACTTGGTGACTTGCTGGGTGTTTCAGTTTTCCATTTCCCCTCACCACCAATACTTGGTGACTTGCTGGGTGTTTCAGTTTTCCATTTTCCCTCACCACCAATACTTGGTGACTTGCTGGGTGTTTCAGTTTTCCATTTTCCCTCACCACCAATACTTGGTGACTTGCTGGGTGTTTCAGTTTTCCATTTCCCCTCACCACCAATACTTGGTGGCTTGCTGGGTGTTTCAGTTTTCCATTTCCCCTCACCCCCAATACTTGGTGGCTTGCTGGGTGTTTTAGTTTTCCATTTCCCCTCACCACCAATACTTGGTGACTTGTTGGGTGTTTCAGTTTTCCATTTCCCCTCACCACCAATACTTGGCGGCTTGCTGGGTGTTTCAGTTTGCCATTTCCCCTCACCACCAATACTTGGCGACTTGCTGGGTGTTTCAGTTTTCCATTTCCCCTCACCACCAATACTTGGTGGCTTGCTGGGTGTTTCAGTTTGCCATTTCCCCTCACCACCAATACTTGGTGACTTGCTGGGTGTTTCAGTTTTCCATTTCCCCTCACCACCAATACTTGGTGACTTGCTGGGTGTTTCAGTTTTCCATTTCCCCTCACCACCAATACTTGGTGACTTGCTGGGTGTTTCAGTTTGCCATTTCCTCTCACCACCAATACTTGGTGGCTTGCTGGGTGTTTCAGTTTTCCATTTCCCCTCACCCCCAATACTTGGTGGCTTGCTGGGTGTTTTAGCTTTTTGCTTCTTAGTGGCATTGGCACAAGTTTTCTAGCACTTGGGAGCAGATTTTAGTTGGGCTTGGATAGGCCTAAAAGAATAACAAATGCAAGTGTAAAATAACATCCAGCATTTTTCTACACACATTTGTAAGTCAACCTTAAAATTATCAGTTAATGTACAGTAATACGGTAAAAGGTCCTCCCAGTTTGTCAACAGGCAAGGAGGTTGTTCAGTGGCTAGGGTTTAGGGACAAGGGCTCTATTAGTAATCAGCATTGCAGGCTACCATACCTACATAACTTGGAGGCAGTAGTGGCTGGTGGTGGGAGGTTGCATTAATCATGCAATTCTAAATATACAACAATATACAGAGAAAAAAAAAGCAAGTAAATTTTATGTACACAATCTGTCAATGTTTCAACATACCAGTTATACATTCTTTGAAGGTAGTTTTCTTTTGGTTTCTCTTGGGGGATCTCCTCTGCCTCACTGGCTTCGGTGATTTCGACATCTTCACATTGCTGTTTTGATTCTGTATGGTGAATTCTGAATTTTTACTTATTGCATTATCAAGTATAATCTATCTGCTATTTACCTGATGTCAGTTTTATCATCAGAAGAGAGGTTGTGGACCAATCCTTTATTGCTTTGTCCTATTTATTTGGGGGCCACCACACAGTCTTTGATCCAGTGCCCTGAATAATACCTTTTACTTCCTTCTCATTTTCCATCCACACTGCTCTGGCCCACATCCTCTGAGATTAGAACCTGGGGAAATAGACATGATTAAACATGTATATATAATATAAGCCATAATTGCAAACCAAACTATTCCAATAGATCTGATCTTCGGGATAAATATTTTTTTATTTTGCATTTACGGACGTTTGAGATACTTGCTATGTTGAAATCTTTGGAGGTACATGGAAGAATGAAGAAGTTGTCAGTTTGAGTATGGTGAATGACATCACAGACAAGGTTTCCAACGTCTCTTATTTCTTTGAATGATTCAGGTGGTGAGTCACATTTGTCCTGTAGGAGGAAACAACCATCTCGCATGTTATTCTTGATGTATGTTTGGATGTTCTTGACAGTATGTTTCACTTGGCTTGATTCAGACAGTTGCCTCGTCACTTGTACCAATGGATTATGTGGGCTTTTGATTGCACGTTTAAACCACTGCAAATGGTTCTCAAATTCGGAGCAAGTAAGGTCATTGAGTGAGCAGTTGTGAAATGCAACATCATCTGCCAAGTGAGTGAGACCATGTACATTCTACAGGTAAAAATGCACTTTATCTAGTCCTTGGCCTATATCCTAATCTAACTTTGGTACAGGTCATGTTGTTCTTCACATTACCGTCTTTGGTAAACACACACTATATCAAATAAAATCTATGTTTATTTGTCACATGCACAGGATACAGAGGAGGTCTAAACGGTACAGGGAAATGGTTACTTGCATATTTACATAGTAGCAATATCAAAAATAGAAAGTGTCCAGATAAAAATATTTTATAAATATTTTATAATTATTAGATGTTGCATACCCAGACACCTTGTCTAAACTGATGGGTCATGTGAAAGAAATGCTATAACCATCTGGCGAAGTGGAGCCTTTTGTTTAGACAGCTAAGCAATGAACCATAATCACAACCCATACAGTAGCAATACAAACAGATTGTCATAGCTAGCCACCATGCATGAAATGCTGTAGGATGTATCTGCAGGTAGCTAAAGCTAACCAACTAGGTTCAATGTTAGCTAGCTAGCTAACATTAGGCTATAACTAGCAATGCAAATGGATTTCTGAGATACAAATAATATTACCATACAAATCATACACATGTAACTTTATTTAGCGAGCCAGCAAGCTAACGCCAGCAAGCTAACAGTATGCTTTAACTTGCAATGAAAACAACTTTTTGACTAAATTAGAAATGTATAATATCTGAAATATATCTGAAAATAGACTCTTACCCTATACATGGATGAATGCTTCACGGCAGACTGGAACCCCTTTAGCTAACTAAGTAAGACGTCCTATGTCGTTTCTGTTTTGTTTGTACAGCTTGTTTGGTCCGTGTCCGTGTCAAGTCACTCCAGATAACACTGACCATGTGCAGAAAGTTGTCCACAACTTTTTCCCACTGATCTTTGTCGATAGCGCCTGCTAAATTTAGGGCAGCAATGTTGTTGAGAGCAGTTGCAACACTTTTGCAGTTCTCCATGGCTAACATTATATACACTACATATACAAAAGTATGTGGACACCCCTTCAAATTAGTGGATTTGGCTATTTCAGCCACACCCGTTGTTGACAGGTGTACGAAATCGAGCACACAGCCATGCAATCACCATAGACAAACATTGACAGTAGAATGGCCTTACTGAAGAGCTCAGTGACTTTCAACTTGGCACCATCATAGGATGCCACCTTTCCAACAAGTCAGTTCCTCAAATTTCTGCCCTGCTAGAGCTGCCCCGGTCAACTGTAATTGCTGTTATTGTGAAGCATTGGAAACATCTAGGAGCAACAACGACTCAGCCGCAAAGTGGTAGGCCACACAAGCTCACAGAATGGGACCGCCAAGTGATGAAAGCTATTCACTACCGAGTTCCAAACTGCCTCTGGAAGCAACGTCAGCACAAGAACTGTTCATCGGGAGGTTCATGTAATGCCAAGCGTCGGCTGGATTTAGATTTTATTTTTTAATTTACAATTCAAATTTCTCTCCTGTGAAGTAGTGATGTGCGACATAAGCCTAGCTTCCTTAAACGGGTCCCAAATATGCTTAGTTGTGTTAGGTTGCACACAACATTGCAACACTGTATTTTGAGATTTTCTTTCTTCATCACATGTTGAAAGTCTTATGAAATGTGATTTTAGTTGGATAGAACTTTCCTAAAAATAACTTGTATTATTGTCAATTAATATGCTACTTAAATAATACATACTCAGAACATTCAAACTAAATAAAAAAAACGTTTACTTTTTCTCAATTTGAAATTCACATTTTATAAGACTTTCAACACGTGATGAAGAAAGAAAATCATAAAATACAGTGTTACAAGAACACAGCATATGAAGAGGATGGGAACATTTTAATAACTCAGAAATGTTGTTCTGTGTCCTGTTGGACCATATTTGACAAAATAATAAACCCCCAAGACCACAGATATCCCCTAGTGGATGTTCTGGCTGCAGATTTGAAGATTATAGGTTTAATCCCATTTATACTTTTACCAAAAACCTGTGAAATTGAGGCTCAGATATACTCTAATAAAAGAGAGGATGTCTGTATTTCGTCCAGATTTAGAAACTCCAGTCAGAAATGCATAATTTAGACTAACTGTAAAAACTTCAATTTTTGTGTTCAACTCAAAAAAATGATGGTCCCCCTTGGCTTATTTTTCATGATCTGAAAAGCAAAAGTGATCCTAGATCAGCACTCATAGTCTTGGCTACTTTGTAAATATAGGCCCAGAAGTATGCAGCATATAAACAGGATGGGTGAAGTCATGATGAATAACCCAGTTACCAGTATTTCCCTGGGTTAGTTATGTCTAAGAAGGCTAAAAAGGAAGCATGGAATTCCTGATTGACCATACTGTCATGGATATATACTGGACTGTCCTGAAAAAAAGATGTGAGTGCGTCCCTGTGGGTGCAGAGGATAAACAACCTGGCTAGGAACCAACCAATGAAGATTCAAATCCCACATGTGCATATTGTCAACATTTGAAGTGTTAAAATAGGGTTTTGTTGGTATGATAAAATGCTTTTCAAATGTCCTATGAATGAAATAATGTGAAGATTGTCATCATATGAAGTGTAAAAAATATGGTTGTGTTTGTATGATTAAATGCTGTTCAAATGTCCTATGATGAAATTGTGTCTCTTTATCAGTCCTCAAATGCAAATTGCCATTAAATCTGATTTGAAACATAATGGGGATGTATTCCATTCTGCTTTCTTATGCTTTAAGTAGCTACACATTTTTATGCTGAGAATGTTGTGGTAATATTAGGTAAAATATCAAATGAACATCAATGGCATATTATTTTAGACCTAAAACAACGATGCTATGAACATCATGAAAACGTACTTATTATATTCTTGCAACATTAAGGGAATGTCTTGTGAAACTTAAACATTGTATGAATGTCATCGCAACTGATCATCTTTTGTGTTTTGGGAACCTATCTCTTGTAATGTATCCACACTGTTCCCACAACCTAATTAAATATTCTGGGACGCTTTACAGAACTCAAAAAGACTGTTCTGTCAACATTCTTGCAATATCAAAGGAATGTTTTGTGCACCCTGATACAAACATTATCTGAATGTCATCACAACTGAGCATATTTTGTGTTTTGTTATATCTTGTCATATGCCCACAATGTTCCCACAACCTAAATAAATGGTTTAGGAACTTTTTAAAGAGTTCTGGAAATTTTCTTGCAATTTTTTGTATGCAACCTAAAATAAACATTGTAGTAATCACTGGAGAGTTTTTGTGTTTTGGGAACATATCTCTTGTCATGTCCACACAATGTTCCCACGACCTAATGAAACATTCTGGGAACCTTAAAGAGCAGACTAAATGTGTTCTGGGAACATTCTTGTAATATAAGAGAAATGTATTTTTCCCCCTTTATAGAAATTTAGTAGAATCATCCGCACAAATGGACAGTTTTTGTGTTTTGGGAACATACATTTTGTGACATCCCCACATTGTTCTCACCAGTCTAGCTGTGTCTGAATCCTGGCTTAGGAAGACCACCAAAAACCCTGAAATTTCCATCCCTACCTATAACATTTTCTGACAATATAGAACTGCCAAAGGGGGCGGTGTTCCAATCTACTGCAGAGATAGCCTGCAGAGTTCTGTCTTACTATCCGGGTCTGTAAGCAAAACAATTCGAGCTTCTACTCTTAAAAATCCACCTTTCCAGAAACAAGTCTCTCACCGTTGCCACTTGCTATAGACCACCCTCTGCCCCCAGCTGTGCCCTTGACACCATATGTGAACTGATTGCCCCCCATCTATCCTCAGAGCTCGTGCTGCTAGGTGACCTAAACTGGGACATGCTTAATACCCCAGCCATCCTACAATCTACGCTTGATGCCCTCAATCTCACATAAATTATCAATGAACCCACCAGGTACAACCCCAAATCCGTAAACATGGGCACCCTCATAGATATCATCCTAACCAAATACACCTCTGCTGTTTTCAACCAGGATCTCAGCGATCACTGCCTCATTGCCTGCATCCGTAATCGGTCTGCGGACAAACGACCACCCCTCATCACTGTCAAACGCTCCCTAAAACACTTCAGTGAGCAGGCCTTTCTAATCGACCTGGCCCGGGTATCCTGGAAGGATATTGACCTCATCCCGTCAGTAGAGGATACCTGGTCATTCTTTAAAAGTGCCCTCCTCATCTTAAATAAGCATGCCCCTCTCAAAAAATGTAGAACCAGGAACAGATATAGCCCTTGGTTCTCTCCAGACCTGGCTGCCCTTGACAAGCACAAAATCATCCTGTGGCGTTCTGCATTAGTATCGGACAGCCCCCGCAACATGAAACTTTTCAGGGAAGTTAGGAACCAATATACACAGGCAGTTAGGAAAGCAAAGGCTAGCTTTTTAAGCAAAAATTTGCATCCTGTAGCACAAACTCAAAAAAGTTCTGGGACACTGTAAAGTCCATGGAGAATAAGAGCACCTCCTCCCAGCTGCCCACTGCCCTGAGGCTAGGAAATACTGTCACCACCGACAAATCCACTATAATTGAGAACTTCAATAAGCATTTTTCTACGACTGGCCATGCTTTCCACCTGGCTACCCCTAACCCGGTCAACAGCCCTGCACTCCCCACAGCAGCTCGCCCAAGCCTCCCCCATTTCTCCTTCACCCAAATCCAGATAGCTGATGTTCTGAAAGAGCTGCAAAATCTGGACCCCTACAAATCAGCTGGACTAGACGATCTAGACCCTCTCTTTCTAAAATTATCTGCCGAAATTGTTGCAACCCCTATTACTAGCCTGTTCATCCTCTCTTTCGTATAGTCTGAGATTACCAAAGATTGGGAAAGCTGCCACGGTCATCCCCCTCTTCAAAGGGGGAGACACTCTAGACCCAAACTGCTACAGACCTATATCTATCCTACCCTGCCTTTCTAAGGTTTTCGAAAGCCAAGTGAACAAACACATTACCGACTATTTCGAATCCCACCGTACCCTCTCTGCTATGCAATCTGGTTTCAGAGCTGGTCATGGGTACACCTCTGCCACGCTCAAGGTCCTAAACAATATCATAACTGCCATCGATAAGAGACATTACTGTGCAGCCGTATTCATCGACCTGGCCAAGGCTTTCGACTCTGTCAATCACCACATTCTTAGTGGCAGACTCAACAGCCTTGGTTTCTCAAACGCCTGGTTCACCAACTACTTCTCTGATAGAGTTCAGTGTGTCAAATCGGGAGGGCCTGTTGTCCGGACCTCTGGCAGTCTCTATGGGGGTGCCACAGGGTTCAATTCTCGGGCCGACTCTCTTCTCTGTACACATCAATGATGTCGCTCTTGCTGCTGGTGATTCTCTGATCCACCTCTATGCAGACGACACCATTCTGTATACTTCTGGCCCTTCTTTGGACACTGTGTTAACTGACCTCCAGACGAGCTTCAATGCCATACAACTCTCCTTGCGTGGCCTCCAACTGCTCTTAAATGCAAGTAAAACTAAATGCATGCTCTTCAACCGATCACTGCCCGCACCTGACCGCCCGTCCAGCATCACAACTCTGGACGGTTCTGATTTAGAATATGTGGATAACTACAAATACCTAGGTGTTTGGTTAGACTGTAAACTCTCCTTCCAGACTCACATTAAGCATCTCCAATCCAAAATTACATATAGAATCGGCTTCCTATTTCGCAACAAAGCATCCTTCACTCAAGCTGCCAAACATACCCTCGGGAAAACTGACCATCCTACCGATCCTCGACTTCGGCGATGTCATTTATAAAATAGCCTCCAACACTCTACTTAACAAATTGGATGCAGTCTATCACAGTGCCATCCGTTTTGTCACCAAAGCCCCATATACTACCCACCACTGCGACCTGTACGCTCTCGTTGGCTGGCCCTTCATACTTGTCGCCAAACCCACTGGCTCCAGGTCATTTACAAGTCTTTGCTAGGTAAAGCCCCGCCTTATCTCAGCTCACTGGTCACCATAGCAGCACCCACCTGTAGCACACGCTCCAGCAGGTATATCTCACTGGTCACCCCCAAAGCCTATTCCTCCTTTGGCTGCCTTTCCTTCCAGTTCTCTGCTGCCAATGACTGGAACAAACTACAGAAATCACTGAAGCTGGAGACTCATATTTCCCTCACTAGCTTTAAGCACCAGCTGTCAGAGCAGCTCACAGATCTGCACATAGCCCATCTGTAAACAGCTCATCTCTACTTGCACATTCAACTTCTGCACATCTACCATTCCAGTGTTTAATTGCTATATTGTGATTACCTCGCCACCATGGCCTATTTATTGCCCTTATCTTACCTAATTTGCACTCACTGTATATAGACTTATTTTTTTCCTTTTTCTACTGTATTATTGACTGTATGTTTGTTTATTCCATGTGTAACTCTTTGCTGTTGTATGTGTCGAACTGCTGTGATTTATCTTGGCCAGGTCGCAGTTGTAAATGAGAACGTGTTCTCAACTAGCCTACCTGGTTAAATAAAGGTGAAATAAAAGCCTCTTCCCATAACCTAATCATACATTATGGGAACCTTTAAAGAACAGATTAAATGTGTTCTGGGAACGTTCTTGTAACATCAGATGAATGTTTTTTACATCCTAAAATAAACATTCTAGAATAATCTGCACAACTGGACAGTTTTGGGAACATACAGTATATTTTGTGATGTCCCCACATTGTTCTCACCAGACTGTTCCCACAACCTAATAAAACATTCTATGAACCTTTAAAGAACAGATTAAATGTGTTCTAGGAACTTTCTTGCAACATCAGGCAAATGTTTTATACAAACATTAAATCATCTTAACTACTTTGGGGCGGCAGGTAGCCTAGTGGTTAGAGCGTTGGACTAGTGATCGAAAGGTTGCAAGATTGAATCCCCGAGCTTACAAGCTTAAACTCTGTTGTTCTGCCCCTGAACAAGGCAGTTAACCCACTGTTCCTAGGCTGTCATTGAAAATAAGATTTTGTTCTTAACTGACTTGCCTAGTTAAATAAAGGTTAAAATAAAAAACTTTCTTATGTCATTTTCGCTGGCACAGAAAGTTAAAAGAGTGTTGATTGGGGACAGAATGCGGTTTGACCATCAAATAATTGGTATATACATTACTCCTACAGGATTTCAAGGGCAAGGATATTGGAAAATGAATCACAGGCTACTGGATGACAATTATTATTACTATTATTTTATCCCAATTTCAATCTTGTCTCATTGCTGCAACTTCCCAACGGGCTCGGGAGAGGCGAAGGTCGAGTCATGCGTCCTCCGAAACATGACCCGCCAAACCACACTCCTTAACATTTGGATATATCCAGGGTCTGTCGTGATGTCCCAAGCACTGCGACACAGTGCCTTAGACCGCTGCACCACTCGGGAGGCCCCAGACTAATTGTTTTTAACCAAGACAGAAGAATTTACAACTTACTTTTTCCTAAATAACATAGGTACAGCAGATCCTCTTATTTCATGGGACACTTTTAAATGTGCCTTTAGAGGCCATGCAATTCAATACTCATCTTTAAAACAAAAACTATTTAGGTCAAAAGAGTTCATCTTAAAAAAGGAAATAGAGGAACTAACAGTACAGATAGATAGCAATAAAAACTGTAACATAGAGGCACAAAATAAGTTAGAGAAAACATTTATAAAAGGAGTAACTTATTCAAGAAAGATCAAGTGTAATACATTATAAAAATAAAGCGAACTGGATGGAATATGGCGGAAAATGAACCAAATCCTTTTTTAATCTTCAACAAAGACATTTTACCAAAGATAATTTACAGAAACTTGTTACAAATGAGTCATCCATGATTCACCAAACGATATTTTGAAAGACGAAGCTAAGTCCTTTAAGCATATGATTTCATTTCAGTCTCCTCCATTTCCACTAACTGAAGTTCATTGTAAGGATATTTTTTCTATTAATAGTGTAAAATTAACAGCTATACAGAAAGACTTATGTGAAGGCTTAATTACAGAGGAGGAACTTCTAGATACAATTAAAGCCTTCCAGTCTGGGAAAACTCCATGGCATACCAGTTGAGGTATATCAAATATTTTGGGTTGTACTCAAAGGTCCGTTATTAACATGTTTTAGCCACTCCTATAAAAATGGTAGACTATCAGATACTCAGCAAGAAGGTCTGATTTCACTATTACTGAAACAGGACCCAGGTGATAAATATAAAGATCCAGTCCAGATCCAGATCCACCTAAAAAACTGGAGACCCCTTACACGTCACTGTTGTGATGCCAAAATCCTAGAAAAATGCATAGCGCATCGAATTAAAAAGGTATTGTCCGATATTATTCATCCTAATCAGACAGTTTTTTTACATAGAGGATACATTGGAGATAATATAAGACAAGTGCTGGAAACAATAGAACACTATGAAGGATTTGGGATACCAGGCCTAGTATTCATAGCTGACTTTGAAAAGGCCTTTGATAAGTACGACTGGAATGCATATATAAAGTGCATTCAGAAAGTATTCAGACCCTTGACATTTAAAAAAAAGTTTTCTCATCAAACATTTTCTCATCAATCTACACACAATACCCTATAATGACAAAGCGAAAACAGGTTTTCAGAAATGTTTGCAAATTTGTATTTTTTCTTTTACAGAAATACCTTATTTACATAAGTATTCTTTGCTATGAGACTCGACATTGAGCTCAGGTGCATCCTGTTTCCATTGATCATCCTTGAGATGTTTCTACAACTTGATTGGAGTCCACCTGTGGTAAATTCAATTGATTGGACAAGATTTGGAAAGGCACACACCTGTCTATATAAGGTCCTCTGTGGAGGTGGGACAACCTTCCAGAAGGACAACCATCTCTACAGCACTCCACCAGTTATACCTTTATGGTAGAGTGGCCAGACGGAAGCCACTCCTCAGTAAAAGACACATGACAGCCAACTTGGAGTTTGCCAAAAGGCAACTAAAGGACTCTCAGACCATGAGAAACAAGATTCTCTGGTCTGATAAAACCAAGATTGAACTCTTTGGCCTGAATGCCAAGCGTCACGTCTGGAGGAAACCAGGCACTGCTCATCACCTGGCCAATACCATCCCTACTGTGAAGCATGGTGGTGGCAACATCATGCTGTGGGGATAATCTTCAGCGGCAGGGACTGGGAGACTAGTCATGATTGAGGGAAAGATGAACGGAGCAAAGTACAGAAAGATCCTTGATGAAAACCTGCTTCAGAATACTCAGGACCTCAGACTGGGGCGAAGGTTCACCTTCCAACAACCCTTAGCACACAGCCAAGACAACGCAGGAGTTGCTTCGGGACAAGTCTCTGAATGTCCTTGAGTGGCCCAGCCAGAGCCCAGATTTGAGCCCGATCTAATATCTCTGGAGAGACTTGAAAATAGCTGTGCAGAAACGTACCCCATCCAACCAGACAGAGCTTGAGAGGATCTACAGAGAAGAATGGGAGAAACTCCCCAAATATAGGTGTGCAAAGCTTGTAGCGTCATCAAATCAAATGTTATTGTTCACATACACATGGTTTGCAGATGTTATTGCGAGTGTAGCAAAATGCTTGTGCTTCTAGTTACGACAGTACAGCAATATCTAACAAGTAATATCTAACAATTCCACAACAAATACCTAATTGAATAAGGAATGTTATGGAATAAGAATATATATTAGTTGAGGGCGGTGCAGTTGCCGTACCAGGCAGTGATACAGCCTGACAGGATGCTCTCGATTGTGCATCTATAAAAGTTTGTAAGGTTTTAAGGTGACAAGCCACATTTCTTCAGCCTCCTGAGGTTAAAGAGGCGCTGTTGTGCCTTTTTCTCCACACTGTCTGTGTGTATAGACCATTTCTGTTTGTCAGTGATGTGTATGCAGAGGAACTGAAAGCTTTGCACCTTCTCCACTGCGGTCCTGTCGATGTGGTTAGGGGGGTGCTCCCTCTGCTGTTTCCTGAAGTCCATGATCATCTCCTTTGTTTTGCTGACATTGAGTGAGAGTTATTTTCCTGACACCACACTCTGAGAGCCCTCACCTCCTCCCTGTAGGCTGTCTCGTTGTTGGTAATCAAGCCTACTACTGTTGTGCCGTCTGCAAACTTGATGACTGAGTTGGAGGCGTGCGTGGCCACGCAGTCATGGGTGAACAGGGAGTACAGGAGGGGGCTGAGCACGCACCCTTGTGGGGCCCCAGTGTTGAGGATCAGCGAAGTGGAGATGTTGTTTCCTACCTTCACCACCTGGGGGCAGCCTGTCAGGAAGTCCAGGACCCAATTGCACAGGGCGGGGTTGAGACCCAGGATACTATGGTGTTTAATGCTGAGCTATAGTCAATGAACAGCATTCTTACATAGGTGTTCTTCTTGTCCATATGGGATAGGGCAGTGTGCAGTGTGATGGCGATTGCATTGTCTGTGGACCTATTGGGGCGGTAAGCAAATTGAAGTGGGTCTAGGGTGACAAGTAAGGTGGAGGTGATATGATCCTTGACAAGTCTCTCAAAGCACTTCATGATGACAGAAGTGAGTGCCACGGGGCGGTAGTCATTTAGTTCAGTTACCTTTGCATTCTTGGGTACAGGAACAATGGTGGCCATCTTGAAGCATGTGGGGACAGCAGACTGGGATAGGGAGAGATTGAATATGTCCGTAAACACACCAGCCAGCTGGTTTGTGTATGCTCTGAGGACGCAGCTAGTGATGCCACCTGGCAGGGTTAACACATTTGAAGTCTTACTCACGTCGACCATGGAGAAGGAAAACCCACAGTCCTTGGTAGCGGGCCATGTCGGTGGCACTGTATTATCCACAAGACGTTGGTGTCCGTGACATGGCTGGTTTTCCTTTTGTAGTCGGTGGTTGTCTGTTAACCCTGCCACATACGTCTCGTGTCTGAGGCATTGAATTGCGACTCGACTTTTGTCTTCATGCCAAACTTTTTGCTTGTTTGATTGCCTTGCGGAGGGAATAACTACACTGTTTATATTCGGCCATATTCCCAGTCACCTTTCCATGGTTAAACGCAGTGGTTCGCGCTTTCAGTTTTGCGCGAATACCCAAGAGTCAAGGCTGTAATCGCCGACAAAGGTGCTTCAACAAAGTACGGAGTAAAGGGTCTAAATACTTATGTAAATGTAATGTTTCATTTTTTTTAATTTTTTTTTATAAATGTACAAAAAATTATTAAAACCTGTTTTTGCTTTGTCATTATGTGGTATTGTGTCTAGATTGATCAGGAGAAAAAATTATTTAATCCATTTTAGAACAAGACTGTAACCTAACAAAATGTGAAAAAAGTGAAGGGGTCTGAATACTTTCCAAATGCACTGTTAGATGATTACGTTAAAATTAGATTGATGTAACAACTTGTTAATCAGGTTAAGTCATTGTATTTCAGTTGAAGTTTTACCATAATTTCAATGTTTGCAATGCTGGTTGAAATTACATGAAAACAGTACTTGCAAATCCAAATGTGTTTCAAGCATAGATTCAACATCACTATACGTTGATAAACTAACATTGATTCAACCAGTTTGTGCCCGTGGGACGCCAGTTCCTCCAATTGTGGCTTGAGCACCTTCACTGGCATGCTGCCTCAAATTCACCCCAGTAACTCTGCTGAAATGAAATGATTGGTGCGTATAAGTTCTTGTTCTGTTGATACATTTCTTCCTGTTTCCAAAACACAGCACAGTAGTAGCATTCCTGCAGAATTTGAACATTTCAGCCTGTATCTGTATGTGTACAATTGTTCATTGTACGCGTATTGTGCGCAACCATGAGTGTCTTTACCTTTGTGAGACAAAAAATATTTTACATGCGTGTGTAATTGTCTGTAGACATGGACACGTAAAAAAAGCCAGCACATGGTTTCTTTCTTTGCTGGCTACTCTAGGGCCATAAAAGGGAAAGTTAACAACTGAAATTGTGTGTTTCTCCTCCCACGCAGAGTGGTTAAAGCCCTGTTCTTCCACAGCAGCAGGGAACAGGAGGCTGCTGGAATGTTCTCTCCACACTGTTAAAGACGGGATTACCACTATAGAGCTGGGAGGGAGGAGTGGCGCCACAATGAGATGCTTCTTAAAGTGCTGTGTAGAAAGCAGTGTGGTGGTACCAGCTTTGTCAGAGCTGGGGGAGAGTGGACAACAACCTGAGCCCTCAGAGGTCTGAGACAAGAAAATAATTTCCTAAATCAGGACAACAGCGACAGCAACCAACCAACCAACCAGCCATGGGCAACCTGGGATGGCAAACAGGGAAATTACATCTCTAATTAGTGAGGAACACAGTCCTTCAGTCTTTCACATATAAACTGACTAAACCCAAACCAGCTGCTAGTATGAGGACCATGTGGAGAGGTTTCTATTACCATGTCCTATTTTGCCACACAATGTATTCATACAGTACAGAAAACAGAAGAAGACAGAAAAAGAGAGACTTAAGCTACACAATGCTTGGTACAGTACAGTGAGTCAAATCCTCAAGTGCCTCTGAAGTAAAAACGGATTCCCATGGTTTATTGTGCGCTTAAATGTTATAGCAGGAAGCGAGGAGGTGGCCAGTAACCCAGAAAGCACACATTCAGCCAGAGCCAAAACATGACTTGTATCATTAGGAGAATAAAGGCTTTTCAGTTTGTGTTGTTAGCGTGCAGGTACTGTAAAGTCTGTAGTGGTAACCGATATAGGACTAACTCCTTCCCTCAGCATTTCTCCTCTGTCTTCTGAGGCTCAGGGTGCTGTATGAATGAGGTCCATTTTTCACCCTGCAGAGGGAGTGGGAGGGAGGGAGAGCAAGGGAGGACGGGAGTGAAAGGGAGAGGAGGGAGGGGAGGGAGGGAGGGAGAGAGCAGATCCAGAACACCAGCCCTACAGATTAGTTACGCCATGAGCTGCCAACAGGAGACCGGCACATTAATAAGGCAATTTTACCCGCTCAAATGAAGGGGCTTACTAATAAAATAAAAAGGGTAATGACTCGGCTGTTTTAGTAATAGATTTGTCACTTTGGTATAAAACAATGAGGAAAAGGAGAACTGCTTACATTCAATTTATGAGGTGTATTATGTGTACACAACAGTAATTAAAGGGCTGGGGTTCTTGCAGGAACTAATTTGTGTTAATTTGCTTTTATTTTGTCGTTTAAGTGAACACCTAAATCCTTCAGCAGTGAATGGGCTGTGGGCCAACCCAGACGGTACACAGAGTTTCACGCTTTGCTACTAAATTTGCCAAAGGGGAAAAAAGGGGGCACTGTACTTAGGTTAAATTAAAGTCTAAGGAACTAAGTCAACACACACCGTGACATTGGGAGAGACTTGATTCAAGAGGATTAGATTTGGAGTTGTTTTCCTCCTGCTACGCACTTGCACTGTAAGTGGAGGGGACCATAAGGATTTAGGTTCATTGGGGCTTGAGTTGGCACCATCAAGAGGGGGAAATCTCTTTCATTTGATACAGACATTAAACTTTAGACAGGAAAAACTCCCTGAGGTTGTGACTTAAAAAAATGAAACTACAAAAAGTCTGGAAGAACTTGACTCAAAAGAGGGCATGGGTAAGGACATTCCCCAGGGAAATACTTATCTTCCAAGAATACAGGTAATAATGACTATTGACAATGTCTAGAACAATCAGCACAGCAGAGGGAACTAGATAGCTGTGGAAAAGAAACTGTTCATGTGATATGCTTTCAATTATCAATTGCTAGTCGTCATTGAGCTTGTTTTGCCTAGTTCCTACCACACAGCTCCAGTGATGTACATCTTGGTTGGGCAAACACATTTTCTTTTATGCATGCCAGCAAAGCCACAACACAATACATGAATTGCAGTATAACGGTGACAAACGGTGCCCACAAACTGTTAGGGCCTACATAAAGCTGTCCCAACAGCAGAGCTTTCTTTTCAGCACCATGGAGTGAATCCTTACCACTGCTACACCTGGCTATCAGAAGAGGCTTATCTGGTAGCGAAACAGTTCATTCAGCCTAATGTACTGCCTTTAAAAAAATCATTGCTGATATTGCTGACTTGCTTAAACAAATGTGGTTTCTACTGACATTTGAGATGTACAAACTATGGCATAAGGGGACAACAAGGGGATAACAGGCAATCCGGAATTTCAATTAAGAGATTAATGAGTGAGCTAGGACGGACGTAGTCAATATAACTATTTGTTCAGCACTTTTGAAATGTACAGTGACAGAATTCAGAACATGTGCTGTTCTTACAGTTTTCTCCCCGTACACCAAGTCAGAACTGTAGGATAAATAAAGGGGGCATATAAGCAGACAATGAAAGCTTTTACAATATGCGATGATTACATTTCTCTAAAACAAGCTACATGTGCACCACCAAGTCAGAACAGTAGGCCAAATTATGAGGGGGACAGGAACCAAATTATTAGGGTGTGGCACATGGGCTACTAACAGCTTACTACATAACATACACTTAGTATTACTTTCTTAGCTACAGTATACACATCTCCCTGGCATATTACATCATTTACACATCAGCATACAAGACATTTTTGGACTCACCTTGTTATGCTGTGCTCACTTGAACAGGAAGGTGGCGCGGCGGTCCTTCGGGGCAAATTTTGTCATCAAACTTTGTCATCAAAGTCTGGCATTCTCTGGATTTATGGTGCTGGGAACTCAGAAAAAAACAAGGTTGAATCATAACATCAGTGATCTTCAGGTCGGAGCTTTAGAAAGAGGTGCCAACTTCCCGACTTGGAATTACGAGTTGGATGACCATTCAAAACCTTTTTTCTCAGTCAGAGCTTGTTTTTTTTTCCGAATTCCTAGTTGTCTTGAACTCACTGAAGTCTGATATTTCCCAGTCCCGAGTTTCCAGTTGTTTTGAACGCGGCAGAAATCATGCTGGATTGACAGCATGACCAATGTATTCAACCTTTTATGGCCCATGGTGTTGGCAGTTTATCCTTTTAAGATTGGAAAAGAGACCCTTAAACCCAGACTTGGACCACACACCCACTCCAGTAATTGCTTTGCAACGCTGCTTGCAGTTAGCCACTGATTCCTTCCAAACCACTCATTGTTGAATTTGCGATTTCCTACTTGTTGTGTAATGTGTAATGTCCAAAGGCCGATGAGCAACAATGCGTTTTAGCTATAATTTATTTTCATAATTTCTCTTCACATGACAAGGATTGAAAAGGATTTACCAGTAGATTGTCAACATGATTCATCATGATGACTGCTAGCTAAGATTCTGAAAGTATGATGTTGATATGATTAGTGTAATCAAAGCTACGGTAGATTTGACGTCCTTTTATCTGTGAGCAATGACCTTGAGCCTTCTTGAATGGGCACTTCTAATGTAACTCTATGGCAGCACCCAAGGGGCTTGAATTTTCGAGCTCTATCCGCAGATTTTGGGGTGATGTAATGGCCCCATGAGTGACAGAACTAGAGAACATTACCAACCTCTACCCTCCGTATTTTTTGCCGGCTGCCCCACCATCACAGAAAGCCCTGAGCTAGGCTGAAACACCTGCATGTTGGAGCTGCCTTACTCAAGAAAGCAAAAAAGAGACCATGTTTGTATGTGGTAATATTGTAATATTATTATTATTATTTTTTACATTGTTTGCAAACTGATATGCAACACGTACTAATGCCAAAATAACATGCAAAACAGGCAAATAAAATGAAAAAATATCTAAAATGTATTTTTTTTCTAACTAAACAGGTGGGGCTCAAAACAAGTGGGGCTCACCTGCCCTCAATGACGGGTCGCCACTGCACACTGCATCCTTGCAGCCTTGCAGACAAGCATCCGCCCAGTGCTGATCAGCCTGACTGCTTACAACAACAACAAAAAATGTGTGGGAGGAAGATAGTTATTTTGCACAGGATGTGTGTGTGTGTGTGTGTGTGTGTGTGTGTGTGTGTGTGTGTGTGTGTGTGTGTGTGTGTGTGTGTGTGTGTGTGTGTGTGTGTGTGTGTGTGTGTGTGTATGTGTGTTTGTGTGTATGAAGACAGCGAGGACTAAAGTTCTTACTCCAGCTGTCCTGCCACCCACAAATCTCTGTGAATTGTGGCCAGTGGGTTGAACAGGCAGAGGCATGCTTTCATGTTGCTGCCTATGTATTGGAATGGCAACATTAAAGGAATTTAAAACATCCCCCTAATTTATTAATAGGCATCTGTTTCATATAAGAGAGTGCTAATTAACGGCTATGATTGTGGATGAGAAAAGACTGTGAGAGAAACAGGGGGGTTAGGCAAGGAGAGAGAGAGAGAGAGAGAGAGAGAGAGAGAGAGAGAGAGAGAGAGAGAGATGTTATCTGTTTCACTTGCTTTGGCAATGTAAACATATGCTTCCCATGCCAATAAAGCCCTTTGAATTGCATTGAATTGAGAGAGAGAGAGAGCGAGAGCCATAATGTTTGAATTTTGTTGTATTTGTTTGGTGATTTGAAAGGCTTTTCTGTTTACATTAGCTGAGTAGTTAGCCCCATATGTATGTGCCACTTCTACTATTTGCTCCAGTCCTATGAAATGCATGGAAATGATTAGACGAAAAATGTGCGCTGCGGTGGTCACAGTTATTCTGGCAATCAACACAGGGAAAAATATGCAGTAAAAAACTTCCCCTTCTTCCATTTTCCTGCCATTATACCTGCAAATTCATATACACCCCAGTTTTTATCTTCCTTACATAGCCATATATTCAAATCTCATCTTCCTATTATCACCATCTACATTTAAATACCTATTCTTTATCCCATAACCATCTACAGTCAAACTCCTCTCTTAATCTTCTCCAATAAACACAACGAAACCTGTCCTCTCTCCTTTCTCGTCTGACTGAAACCTCTACCTAGACCTAGGGCTGTTATGGTGACCATATTACCGCCACGCTGGCGGTCACGTGTCATGACAGCAGTCAAATTCCACATGACCGTTTAGTCACGGTAATTAGGCTTTTCCAAGCTCTGATGCTGCTGATGGTCATTAGTAGCCTACCCAACTTGACAACTGCCTGGTACACCACACTCTATTGTCCCTTGAATCAACCTGACATCAATGCACATTTTTTATTTCTTTATTTAAACTTTATTTAACTAGGCAAGTCAGTTAACCTCTCCAGGCACCGGGGCAGTATTCGGAAGTTTGGAGAGTCTGGCGTGCTCAAAGTAAAATGCCTGCCACTCAGGCCCAGAAACAAGGATATGCACATAATTAGTACTATTGGATAGTAAACACTCTGAAGTTTCTAAAACGGTTAAAAATAATGTCTGTGAGTATAACAGAACTGATATGGCAGGCAAAAACCAGAGGAATTTCTGTCCAGAATTTTTTTTTTGTGTGACATGCCATCACTTTCAATGTCTGCCTATGGGATTCTCTGTAAAATAGGACCCAGGTTGCAGTACCTATGGCTTCCACTAGATGTCTTTAGACAAGGTTTCGTGCGTTTATCATGGAAGATCACAGAATATAACGCGCCAACCAAACGGAGATTTATGGATATAAACAATTACTTTTTCTAACAAAAGGAACATGGATTGTCTTGCTTGGACACTTTGGATTGCCCTCATCAGAAGATCATGAAAGGTAAGCGATTTATTTTAGCTCTTAAATGTGTTTTGTGAGACCCGAGCTGGTTATGGATTTATGCTAATGCTTAAAATATGTGAGGTGCTATCCTCAAACAATCAAATGTTGTGCTTTCGCCGTAAATCCTTTTTGAAATCTGACAATGCTGTGATATTGCCAAGACTCTAAGCTTTTGATGACTATGCAACACTGTATATTGATGAATGTTTTATAATTCAACTTTTGGATTTTGAATTTGGCGCCTTACATTTCTCCGGGTAGTGTCGGGAATGGGGCGCTAGCGCCCCAATGATCCTTAAGAGGTTTTAAGAACAAATTCTTATTTACAATGACGGCCTACCCCGGCACAACCCTCCCCTAACCCGGACGACGCTGGGCCAATTGTGCACCGCCCTATGGGACTACCAATCACAGCCGGTTGTGATACAGACCGGGATTAAACCAGGGTCTGTAGTGACGCCTCTAGCACATTTCTATAGACCATATAATTGCGTGAGAAAACAGAGTGATGGCACAATTAAAAAGAGGATAATGCTATCAGCTTTCTATAGGCTAGGCCTAGTATATTTATTTTTCAACTTTCCTAACACTAAGCACATTGCCTGGCTGGCATGAAAATGAACCACGTGAAAGCCTCCTCCATTCGCTAGTTAAGTGCATAGATTACATAAAAAAAGTCAGCTGCCCCTGTTTGAGACAGGTGCATGATAATGGTCCATACTAAATCGAAACTAATTTCACACATATTATTTTGTATATGTAAAGACAAGATTAACAAGAATAGTGTGATGGGTGACAATATTAGGCTATTGTGAATTATATATTATCATTTGTGAATGATGCCCATTTTAAGGCAAGAAACACCACATGCTTTTTTTGCGACTTTTTCAAAAAGTAGTCTCATCTCATGAAGCCTAACCCAAAGGCCTATATGTTTTTATACGGTTTGCACAGGGTTGGGGATTAGCGGATTTACATGTAATCCGTTACATGTAAGGGATTACAAAAAACAGTAACTGTAATATGTTACATTACCAGCAAAAATATTGTAATCAGATTACAGAAACTAGATGATTATTTTTAAATTGCGCAATTTTTTTGTTGACACTTCTCTGTTTTCTCAATGACATTCAAATCAGCATTGAAAAACAGCGCAAGTTTAAGTTTGTTCCACCTGAGCGAGTCTGACCACAAGTCAGAGGCCACTATGATGACACACCAAATGTGTTTGATCGATCACGGGAAAAGCGCAGGAATAAGCTTTTGTAGGCTACAGTCCAAGGTATGTCTTCCAATGGTGTGACTGCTGTTGGCATCCAAAGATTATCCAACTTGAATAAACGCTTGGAGGTAAGGATAACAGCAGTGGTGTAGTCTACAGCGATACGGACATCACTTATTATTGATATCTACATAGCGCATTGATGTGAATCACACTGCTGCTCTCTCATTCAGCTATTTGCGCCTTACGGATTGTGGTTGTTGTGGATGGCTGTTCACAAATCTAAATATATTATAAATATATATTGTATTTAAACCCAATAATGGTTGAATTCAAGAAGTTTAAACTGCCTATCAATCATTGTTTTTGAAACTAGCCAGTAAAAAATGCTCTCTTGCAAAAGCTGCACATATATATACTGTATATATACATATATATCCATTGATGCTTGAAGAATATAACTTATAAATGCCTCATGAGCTTAGTTCAACTGTCACACTCCATGAGAACCCAAAATATAAACTTGTTTTTCTCCAATGTTTGTAAACATTGTAAATGTAAACAAACACTATACAGCCTCAAAACATGGTTAAAACAATAATTGTTATATCATGGATGGTCAGTCCTTGCATCCATAGCTCTATCTATTAATCTGAGAGTGGTTACATTTCTCCAGGCCCATCCCTCAGCTTTTTACCAAAACAGAGGCGGGGTGAAATTTTGTTGTTGTTTCATCTGTGGATTTTCCCTTTAAACAGATGCATATTATCAAGATCTCAAAGTGGCACCAACAAAAAGGTAAACAGTAGGCCTATAGCAAATGCAGCATATGGTATTCATGTAAATAGCACTTTTCAGTAGCGCTCAAAGCATGCCATTCCATGAGCACAGCATTTATTTTTCAACTCGAATCAATGAGCCTAATCAGTCCTCCATGACAACAAAATCATAAACACCAGAGTAGGGCTGGCTAATAAGTCCTTAGTTTTGGGGTTATGCTCAGGCAAAACATTTTGTCTAATCTATACTTCCATATTTATTCTTGAAGATCAAGGGGTATGACATTTATTGGAATGACTGGAATTCTGATAGACTTTTTTTGGTTTTTAATTTAAAGATATAATTTAATCATATTATTACATGTAGTATAAATAGATGGGTTAGAAAAAGCCTACATAACCAACCCATAAAGTAAAATTGAACATCCATATATGGCCAGCTATGTAAACTTTAACATTGTTTTATTCTGCAATAGATGTGGTTCAATTGGTGACATACATGTATGTCTTCTTCTAATGCCTCTTAAGGGGAAAGTAATCTAAAGTAACTGAATGTAATCAGATTACGTTACTGAGTTTGGGTAATCCCAAAGTTACTTTACTGATTACAATTTTGGACAGGTAACTAGTAACTGTAAAGGATTACATTTAGAAAGTAACCTACCCAATCCTGGGTTTGCATCACAACTAAAGTGGCCAAATAACATTATTCTGCTTTATAATGGATGTAGAGCCTAACTGGCATACATACTGCATCGGGGGAGTTTCAAGTTTGGGGGTGCAACTAAATATTAGGAAGGAGTTGTTCATGTTTTGTACACTCAGGGTATATGTTGTCTAGTGCTCAAATGTAATTAGGTATCGATTTCATCTCCTCAACTCAATCAAACATCATGTCTTCAAATGAAGAGTTTTATTCCAAATTGCTATATCCACACATTTTTCACATTTGTGTTTTTTCATCTGAAATTATTGCTTATGGGTACCTGCATGTGTGTGTTAAATATTAGTATTCTCAGATTTTGTATTAATAAATTTGACATCAGTGGCAGCTCGTTTTTTCCAAAAAAATTTTTTTTTTTTTTGTTTTACAAAAAAAAAAAATATATGACTCAAGGATTATGTTTAAAATGTCCATAAAAGTGTGGTTAATTTATGTACATTTTAGTCTTCCAAAAATAAAGTGTTCAAGCAAGCTGTTCAGTTACCTACTGCTCTGCCATCACCGCCGCCCCAGGTATTCAGCCAATCAGCAGCCACCACTGTTTTAAATGTGTATTAAAATGTGTTTTTTTTGCGCAACGATATACACTCTGCGGACAGTTTATTATACACCCTGTTCACGTGGCCTTGGCTTGCTATATAAAGCAGGCAGACAGGCATTGAGGTATTCAGTGACTGTTAGACTTAATGTTAGAATGGGGAAAACGAGTGACCTAATCGACTTTGGGCGTGGTATGATTGTTGGTGCCAGGCGTGCCGGTTCTAGAATCTCAGAAACGGACAGCTTCCTGGGCTTTTCACGCACGACACTGTCTAGGGTTTACAAAGAATGGGGCAACAAACAAAAAACATCTAGTCAATGGCAGTCCTGTGGGCAAAAACAGCTCGTTGATGACATGAAGAAGTGGCTCCAGTTGGCACGGAATCACCAACACTGGATAATTGAGGAGTGGAAAAACATAGCCTGGTCCGACGAATCCTGGTTCCTGTTGCGTCATGCTGATGGCAGAGTCAGGATTTGGCGTAAGCAACAACAGTCCATGGCCCCATCCTGCCTGGTGTCAACAGTACAGGCTGTTGGCGGTGGTGTAATGGTGTAAGGAATGTTTTCGTGGCACACGTTATGTTCCTTGATACCAATTGAGCGACTTTTGAATGCCACACCTTGTAGAATCCATGCCCCAAAGAATTATGGCTGTTCTGGAGGCAAAGGGGGTCCAACCGGTATTAGATGGGTGTACCTAAAAAACTGGCCACTGAGTGTATATCCATTGTTTAGCTGGATGGGAATGTTTGTATCCTGTATATTTGACTGTGATATGTGGTTGTCTCACCTAGCTATCTTAAGATGAATGCACTAACTGTAAGGTCGCTCTGGATAAGACAAAAATGTTTTACATACAAATCTCTTATTACTGTATTGAATTATTTGTTTATATACACTGAGTATAACAAACATTAGGAACACCTTCCTAATATTTTGACCTCAGAACAGCCTCAATTCGTCGGGGCAGTTGGGGGCAGTTGTGTCAAGTTTGCTGGATGTCCTTTGGGTGGTGGACCATTCTAGATATACACAGGAAACCGTTGAGAGTGAAAAAGCCAGCAGTGTTGCAGTTCTTGACACAAACCGATGCGCCTGGCACCTACTATCATACCCCGTTCAAAGGCACTTACATTTTTTGTCTTGCCCATTCACCCTCTGAATGGCACACATACACAATACATGTCTCAATTGTCTCAAAGCTTAAAAAATCCTTCTTTAACCTGTCTCCTCCCCTTCATCTACACTGAATGAAGTGGATTTAACAAGTGACATCAATAAGGGGTCATAGCTTTCACCTGGATTCACCTGGTCAGTCTATGCCATGGAAAGAGCAGGTGTTCATAATATTTTGTATACTCAGTGTATGATTGTTCTGTATTGCTGTCAGAAATGTATAACTTGTACAGTTCTTTATAAAACATTTAGTTGTTTGTTACATTTGACTGTGTAACACCTATCAGTACTTATTTTGGAAACAAACTCTTCAAATACAGGTCAGAGTTGTATCATGCAGTTAAGTTGTTGACAGATTTTTTAGCTGTTCTTTTCATGTTTTGGAGGTGACAGACTGTGGAATATTCCCGTGAGATAAAGCCACAGGATAGTCCTCAGGACCTCAGTGATGAGAGACAAATAATAATCACTTATCAAGACACATTTCAGGCCATTAAGTCAGAACAGATTATCAGTGTGGGAACTGCCTGCCTGTCTGTCTGCCTATCTCTCAGTACCTGCCTGCCTGTCCTTTCTGCTTGTCTATCTACCTGCCTGTCTGTCTGCCTATCTCTCTGTACCTGCCTGCCTGCCCTTTCTGCTTGTCTATCTACCTGCCTGTCTGTCTGCCTATCTCTCAGTACCTGCCTGCCTGCCCTTTCTGCTTGTCTATCTACCTGCCTGTCTGTCTGCCTATCTCTCTGTACCTGCTTGCCTGCCCTTTCTGCTTGTCTATCTCTCAGTACCTGCCTGCCTGTCCTTTCTGCTTGTCTATCTACCTGCCTGTCTGTCTGCCTAATTCTCAGTATCTGCCTGCCAGCCCTTTCTGCTTGTCTATCTACCTGCCTGCCTGTCTGTCTGTCTGCCTATCTCTCAGTACCTGGCTACCTGCCCATTCTGATTGTCTATCTACCTGCCTGTCTGTCTGCCTATCTCTCAGTACCTGCCTGCCCTTTCTGCTTGTCTATCTACTTGCCTGCCTTTCTGCTTGTCTGGTTTAGTTGCCGTGCACAGGAACAAGAACAAGAAAATGGAGAAGTTAATGGCATCCCATTACTGAAGGGATAGCGTTGGAAAATGAATGCACTTCCAGCCCAACCATATCAATCACAAATAGCAGAGGTTTCAACACCATCTCTCAGTGTGCCTCCAAACCCTCCTTCCCTTTCCTCTGCTGCTCAACACAACATATTAGAGCTTTGATTTTACTTTAACAATGTGTACAAGTAGTTCATCAAGTAGCTTGGATCTGTATCTGAGCCGCATGACACCCTTTTGACATAGCTTGGAAACACTGAAGCTAGTGTTGGTGGTTCAGTAGAACTGTGGACATATTTTCTGCCCTAGCTGCTGTTTGAGAGCGCATTCTCTGGAGTCTGCTGGGTTCTAAGCTGCAGCAAACTCCCACAATCTATCTATCTGACCTGACCTGTCTGACTTGAATCCAGTCAGGTTGAGTCTTTTCAATGCAGCTGACCTGTTAAACACTTGTACCAGATAAGGAGGTGAGAAAGGCCTCACTTGTACAGAGCACGACTTGTGCATTTAGCTCCTTTCTGTGATTCTTATCAGGCGTGGGTAGTATATCAAAATAGACAGTGTGGCGCCATAAAGAGAATACCATAGCGTTATAAAAACACCAGCATATCAGGAGACACCTGTCCCCTGAGAACATAAAATGATTTACAGTCAGAAGCCAGGAATCAATGGCACCATCTAGAAAATATGTATTCGGTTCAAAGTAATGACAATAGTAGATAGGCTTGGATTTAATGTTTTCTGATAACACTATTTGGGGCAATTCATCTTGAGGAGGGAGGGAAGGAGGGAGGGATTGTGTGATAGGAACTGTTTACATGGCCTGCACCAGCCTGGCAGGGGAGTTATGTTTAAAGGGGTTGTACCAGGCATACTCAAGGTCAAAGTGCGATTAGGTTTCTCTCTCGGCCCAGACTGCTGATAGGTGCTGTGGGATATGTAAACACTGCCACCCCCACACATTCTCACATCTTTCCATAACAATAACATATTTTTAGATGGTGCCAGTGATCCCAGGCTTTTTCAGTTACAGATATTTTTATATTATTAATAATGAGCCCATTGATGTCTTTGAAAAAAAAATTTTTTTTGTTTAAGTACTAGTATTTTGGACTCAAAGCTTGTTGCTAATAATACTATATCCCCTGCCAGCCTGCCAGCCTGCCTTCCCGCGTGCCTGCCTGTCGTTTTTAGGCTGGCATGTTTGAACTGCAGGCTGTCTGCCGTGCTGTGTTGACTGAGTCTTTTGGTTGGCTGGTCCAGTCCAGTCGATGTGTTTGAAAAGCAGGCGGCGGCACTGACAAGGAAAGGCCTGGTAATAAATGTCCCACATGGGAGTTAACTTTAGCCCACATGAGCTGGCAACTACTGGGAAGAGACAGAGACAGAGAGGGAGTAAGGCAGAGACAGAGACAGAGAGGGAGTAAGGCAGAGACAGAGACAGAGGGGGAGTAAGGCAGAGACAGAGACAGAGAGGGAGTATGGCAGAGACAGAGACAGAGACAGAGAGGGAGTAAGGCAGAGACAGAGACAGAGAGGGAGTAAGGCAGAGACAGAGACAGAGAGGGAGTAAGGCAGAGACAGAGACAGAGGGGGAGTAAGGCAGAGACAGAGACAGAGAGGGAGTATGGCAGAGACAGAGACAGAGACAGAGAGGGAGTAAGGCAGAGACAGAGACAGAGAGGGAGTAAGGCAGAGACAGAGACAGAGAGGGAGTAAGGCAGAGACAGAGACAGAGAGGGATATAATAAAGGGGAGGGGTAGAGAATGTCCCTGTGTGTGAGACAGACACATAGCTTTGTCACACAATCTGTCATCAACAGCACACCAGTGCAGTATCACGCTATCATCTCTCGCTCCCGTCTACAACTGGCATACATGTCACAATCCAGCTCTGGTCCTGTCTAGACACACAGAGACACAGTCCGGCCTCACATGGACAGTGAGATCTCTGGGAAAAGGGAAGCAGTCACTGAGAGGATAGTCAGAAAACATACTCCTTTCCCAGGGAAACTCCTTAAACCCTCCTTGGTATAATAAGGGATTAAAGAGGTGAAGTACTAATTCTTATCATTCCTTCCTGGTTTCTGTGTGTGTGTTTGTGTGTGTATGTGTGTGTGTGTGTGTGTCAACCACTCCCAGTATTTCACCTAAGCCCTGCATCTCAAGCGTGCGAATGAACCCATGAGGACACTACAGGGAGGGTAGGAAGAGGACACAAGGGAACGATGAAGCTCTTGTGTGACAAGAGTCCGAGTTTGGATTCAATATGTAATTATAAGCTCTAGAGAAAGTTAAAGATTTAGAGCCAGAAACACTGCAGAGTCCAAAAACTGTGCACTGTGTTTGTGGGCTGTCAGTAGTGGTGAGGCCTCAGGCTCCCTCGTGACACAGATCCATAGTTTCCCCGGCAGCGGCAGGCAGAGGCCAGGACAGACCTAGTGAGGAGGGGCAGGGGCGGGGGGGTTTATAGACTTGGCCTCTCTCGCTCTCTGTAGTCTGCAATGACAGCAGCAGCGCTATATGGCCTCTGCTTCTCACTCTGTAGGTCGGGTTTGAAACCCTATACTGGCAACAGGAGTCACCTTCCAGGCATGGCACCCGGCTTACCCCCACCACCATCCCCGTGACCTGCAGTCACAAGACCCAGGCTGGGGAGGAGAGGGGTCAGGACAGCAGGCAGGGCTGCAGCAGTGGTGTAAAGTACTTAAGTAAAAATACTTCAAAGGACTACTTAAGTAGTTTTTTGGGGTATCTGTACTTAACTATTTATATTTTCGACAACTTTTACTTTTACACCACTACATTCCTAAAGAAAAGATCATACAGTATCAGTCAAAAGTTTGGACACACCTACTCATTCAAGGGTTTTTCTTTATTTTGGCTATTTTCTACATTGTAGAATAGCAGTGAAGACATCAAAACTACGAAATAACACATATGGAATCATGTAGTAACCAAAAAAGTGTTAAACAAATCAAAATATATTTTTGATTTTAGATTCAAAGTATCCACCCTTTGCCTTGATGACAGCTTTGCACACTCTTGGCATTCTCTCAACCAGCTTCACCTGGAATGCTATTAAAGGAGTTCCCAAATATGCTGAGCCCTTGTTGGCTGCTTTTTCTTCACTCTGCTGTCCAACTCATCCCAAACCATCTCAATTGGGTTGAGGTCAGGTGATTGTGGAGGCCAGGTCATCTGATGCAGCACTCCATCACTCTCCTTCTTGGTCAAAAAACCCTTACACAGCCTGGAGGTGTGTTGGGTCATTATACTGTTGAAAAAAAAAAATTATAGTCCCACTAAGCGCAAACCAGATGGGAAGGCATATCGCTGCAGAATGCTGTGGTAGCCATGCTGGTTAAGTGTGCCTTGAATTCAGACAGTGTCACCAGCAAAGCACACCCACACCATCACACCTCCTCCTCCATGCTTCACCGTGGGAATCACACATGCGGAGATCATCCGTTCACCTACTCTGCGTCTCACAAAGACACGGTGGTTGGTACCAAAAATCTCAAATTTGGACTCATCAGACCAAAGGACAGATTTCCACCAGCCTAATGTCCATTGCTCGTGTTTCTTGGCCCAAGCAAGTCTCTTATTATTATTAGTGTCCTTTAGTAGTAGTTTCTTTGCAGAAATTTGACCATTAAGGCCTGATTCACGCAGTCTCCTCTGAACAGTTAATGTTGAGATGTGTCTGTTACTTGAACTCTGTGAAGCATTTATTTGGGCTGCAATTTCTTAGGCTGGTAACTTTAATGAACTTATCCTCAGCAGCAGAGATAACTCTGGATCTTCCTTTCCTGTGGTGGTCCTCATGAGAGCCAGTTTCATCAAAGCGCTTGATGGTTTTTGCGACTGCACTTGAAGAAACTTTCAAAGTTCTTGAAATGTTCCGTATTGACTGACCTTCATGTCTTAAAGTAATGATGGACTGTTGTTTCTCTTTGCTTATTTGAGATGTTCTTGCCATAATATGGACTTGGTCCTTTACCGAATAGGGCTATCTTCTGTATACCACCCCTACCATGCCACAACACAACTGATTGGCTCAAACGCATTAAGACGGAAATAAATTCCACAAATGAACTTTTAACAAGGCACACCTGTTAATTGAAATGCATTCCAGGTGACTTGGTGTCTGCATGAAGCTGGTTGAGAGAATGCCAAGAGTGTGCAAAGCTGTCATCAAGTCAAAGGGTGGTCAGCCACCCATACTTTGAAGAATCTCAAATCTAAAATATGTTTTAATTTGTTTAACACTTTTTTGGTTACCACATGATTCCATATGTGTTATTTCGTAGTTTTGATGTCTTCACTGCTATTCTACAACCTTTGAATGAGTAGGTGTGTCCAAATTTTTTAATGGTACTGTACTTTTTACTCCATATATTTTCCCTGACACCTTAAAGTAGTCGTTACATTTAGAATGCTTAGCAGGACAGGAATTGGTCCAATACACACTTATCAAGAGAACATCCCTAGTCATCCCTATTGCCTCTGATCTGGCAGACTCACGAAACACAAATGCTTCGTTTGTAAATTATGTCTGAGTGTTGGAGTGTGCTGGCTATCCGTAAATTAAAAAAACAAGAAAATTGTGCCGTCTGGTTTTCTTAATATAAAGAAAGTGAAATTATTGATACTTAAGTATATTAAAGCAATTACATTTACTTTTGATACATAAGTATATTTAAAACCAAATACTTTTAGACTTTTACTCAAGTAGTATTTTACTGGATGGCTTTCAGTTTTACAAAAGAGCTGTGCAATGGATTCCCTTCATGATCGTGAGGGCAAATGAGAGACAAGAGCGAGAGGAAAGGAGGGAATGAAGGAAGAAGAGAGTGAAAGAGAGAGGGAAAGAGGGAATGAGGGAGTGAGAGACTAATGGGAACAGAGAGAAAGGGAAGGAAAGGGAGGTGGAGAAAGAGAGGGAAAGCGGAGGGAGAGAGCGTCCTCTCTTTCTCCGGTGGTCAGCCACCCATATCTGATGGGTGGTTGAGGTGGGGGCTTTTTGCTGACTGTGCAGACAGTGGCCCAGAACCTGAGCCCAGCTCAGACCACCCGTACTGCCTCCCACCTGCGTCAGAATGACTCCCTGCTCCAAACACTACACTAACTGCCATAGAAGGCCACAGAACCACGTTCCAAATGTCCATAGTTCAACACACGTACACGCAAACTGAGTTATGCATTTACAATTCATTCTTTAAACATGTTTGTTTACTTTCTATGGTTATGCAATACTGTGGCAACAGGAGCAATATAACTGTATGTTCAAAAAGTTGTCATACTGTAACATAATCCCACCCAACCACTTAATGTACTGTACAGCACAGCACACAAACATACATTTCCTTGAGACAAAAACAGCTGACTATCAACCTGAAAGATGACAAAAATGTCACCCAATATTTAAAATATAATCTGCATGCCAGTACATGAATATGTGAACTCAAATTTGTGTCCTTTTGCCCTGTATGACCCTGAAGCTGGTAAAGGTGACATGTGCTGTCACACTATCAGTCTGCAGTCGTATATTCACAGCCAGTGAGTGGCCCCTGATGTAAGCTTACAAACGTTACATTCCTCCGTGTAACAGAATGCCCTGAGCGGTGTGATGCAGTTGCCAGCCATGGTGAAGGCTGGGAGGGCTATAAAAAGAGCAGTGCAAGTGAAAGGGCACACCCTCCCACTCTTTCCCTCTCTCTATCTCTCATCCTCTCAATCCTGGTGGTCTTCTTTCATTCCTCTCTTTCTATTTCCCTTGCTTATCTCACTGTCCATCCCTCTCTTCAGACAGTCCTGCTGACTCCCTCTGTGGAGGACACATGCATCTGTAGAGATTGTGTTCGAGACAGCTAACTGTCTATGGGCTGTCTCTCACTTAGACAATAATATATTTGCATTCTGTACAATAATGTACATTAAACAAACAAAAAATACTGAATACCCCCTTTGTGTCCTAACCATTTTTCAGAGACATACCGGTAATTTAAAAAAGCACCATATTGGAGACTGGTATCCCTTGGCAATGTGCATGACCATATTGGGGGAAAAAACACAAAGTATTACTGTCTGTGAGGCAGTAAAAGAAAAGAAAACCAAGGTTTGTGTGACTAGGTCTACTGGGGAGGGGAAGAAAGAGAGAGACTGAGAGCAAGAGAGAGGGAAGGGGAGAAGGAGAAAGGGAGGGGAGGAGGATCGCTCTGTCTGCTGCCCATGTGGGTTGAGTGGAGGTGTTGAAATGGCCCATTGTGCCAGAATGTCAGCTATACAGAGTAGATAGGACTGAACAGAGATCTGTCCACAGCTTACAGCACAACTCCTTACCAGCTCTCCTACTAACACAGCCACTTCAGGCTCAATGGAAACACTTACAGGCTCATTAGAGCAGCAAAACATTAGCAGATACACTATGAATACAAAAGTATGTGGACACCCTTCAAATTAGTAGATTCGGCAATTTCAGCCACACCCGTTGCTGACAGGTGTGTAAAATCGAGCACACCCATTCACTCTCCATAGACAAACATTGGCAGTAGAATGGGCTTACTGAAGAGCTCAGTGACTTTCAACGTGGCACCATAATAAGATGCCACCTTTTCAACAAGTCAGTTCATCAAATTTCTGCCCTGCTAGAGCTGCCCCGGGCCAACTGTAAGTGCTGTTATTGTGAAGTGGAAACGTTTAGGAGCAAAAATGGCTAAGTCGTGAAGTGGTAGGCTACGCAAGCTCACAGAATGGGACCGGCGAGTGCTGAAGCGCGTAGCGTGTATAAATCGTCTGTCCTCGGTTGCAACATTCACTACCGAGTTCCAATTGCCTCTGGAAGCAACGTCAGCACAATAACTGTGCGTCAGAAGCTTCATAAAATGGGTTTCCATGGCTGAGCAGCCGCACACAAGCCTAAGATCACCATGCGCAATGCCAAGTGTCAGCTGTAGTGGTGTAAAGCTCGCCGCCATTGGACTCTGGAGCAGTGGAAACGCGTTTCCTGGAGTGATGAATCACGCTTCACCATCTGGCAGTCTGACAGACAAATCTGGGTTTGGCGGAAGCCAGGATAACGGTACATGCCCCTATGCATAGTGCCAACTGTAAAGTTTGGTGGAGGAGGAATAATGGTCTGGGGCTGTTTTTCATGGTTCAGGCTAGGCCCCTTAGTTCCAGTGAAGGGAAATCTTAACGCTACAGCATACAATGACATTTTAGATGATTCTGTGCTTCCAACTTGGTGGCAACAGTTTGGGGTAAGCATGACAATGCCCCCGTGCACAAAGCGAGGTCCATACAGAAATGGTTTTTCGAGATCGGTGTGGAAGAATTTGACTGGCCTGCACAGAGCCCTGACCTCAACCCCATCAAACACCTTTGGGATGAATTGGAGCCAGGCCTAACTGCTCAACGTGATTTTGGAAGGAGATGTTCGACGAGCAGGTGTCCATATACTTTTGCTCATGTAGTGTAGCAGTTCAACAAAAGGCAGTATTTCTCTCACGTCAGAGTAAAACATTTACCAATTCACTGACACAACATGCAGTCATTTCAAGTTGAAAGACATGTGGTCGTACTTTAAACTTGGTTTCAACCACATTTTTGAACGCATTGGAGGTGGACATTTGCATGACAATAGTTTATATTTTTTAGACATGAATTAGACCCAAATGCATTTGTCATACCACAGCAACATATTGATGGCCATTGTTAAAACGTTACAGGAATCTGCCTCTCTGAAATGCCACAAAAGCTAATGAAAAAAACAAAACAAAGCCAGCATTGTTCTCCCCGGCTCTGTAAAAATGCCTATTGAGACATTGTTGAAGGAAACCCCCTAGGACTGTGGGTGAGGAGGATTCGAGCTGTCTGGCAGGGAGGGGAGAGTACTGTAACAGTAACTACAGTGGTGGTGGATGCACAGAGATCCCCTCACAAAACACCAACCTCTTTGAGATTTGAATAAAGGCACAGATAGCAGTGTACATTATGTAGTATAACGTCTCGAAGTTGAATAAAAATGTCTCGACAAATACAGTTAAGGTCTATTTCATATCCTCATTAAATACTAACATGTACTGTAATTAAGCAGCTCTGACATTTTTCAATAGCTGCACAAGCCGAGCCCTAACCTTTGAACAAGAAATCAAAATGATCAATCTCATGTTCTGGAAGACAACTTAAAGGGTACTCTAAAGGCTTGATTTCTGTCACAGCATGAACAGAGCAGCTCAGGGTAGCCTAATATGCATGTGACCAACACACAGCATTGTGCAACAAGCCACAGAGCCGGGACGCAAGATATCAATTGTCTGATTGCCATTAACTCTTCTCATGAATTGAATTTCTGGGAATCCTAAAGAAAACAGAGAATTGCCCAGTCCCCTATCACACCAGTATCAGTCAAATCTGCAGCCTAGTTCACAGTAATCTGAGTGATACGAATCGTACAGCACACCCTGCTTTGTGGTAGGAGCCCAGGCCCATCCAGACTACACTACAGCACACAGAAGAGCAGAGTGTAGCTGTGTACAGTGCATTCGGAAAGTATTCAGACCACTTCACTTTTTCCACATTTTGTTACGTTACAGTATTATTCTAAAATGGAAATAAAATAAAACTCTTATCAATCTACACACAATACCCCGTAATGACAAAGCAAAAAAGGTTTTAGAAATTTTTGAAAATGGATAAAATAAAAATAAAAATAAACTTATTTACATAAGTATTCAGACCCTTTGCTATGAGACTTGAAATTGAGCTCAGGTGCATCCTGTTTCCATTGATCATCCTTGAGATGTTTCTACAACTTGATTGGAGTCCACCTGTGGTGATTTCAATTGATTGGACTTGATTTAGGAAGGCACACACCTGTCTATTTAAGGTCCCACAGTTGACAGTGCATGTCGGAGCAAAAACAAAGCCATGAGGTCAAAGAAATTGTCTGTAGAGCTTTGAGACAGGATTGTGTCAAGGCACAGATCTGGGGAAGGGTACAAAAAATGTCTCCAGCATTGAAGGTCCCCAAGAACACAGTGGCCTCCATCATTCTTAAATGGAAGAAGTTAGGAACCACCAAGACTCTTACTAGAGTTGGCCGCCCGGCCAAACTGAGCAATCGAAGGAGAAGGGCCTTGGTCAGGGAGGTGACCAAGAACCCGATGGTCACTCTGACAGAGCTCTAGAGTTCCTCTGTGGAACTGGGAGAACCTTCCAGAAGGACAACAAATCTCTGCAGCACTCCACCAATTAGGCCTTTATGGTAGAGTGGCCAGACGGAATCCACTCCTCAGTAAAAGGCACATGACAGCCCGCTTGGAGATTGCCAAAAGGCACCTAAAGACTCTCAGACCATGAGAAACAAGATTATCTGGTCTGATGAAACCAAGATTGAACTCTTTTGTCTGAATGCCAAGTGTCACATCTGGAGGATACCTTTCACCATCCCTATGGTGAAGCATGGTGGTGGCAGTATCATGCTGTGGGGATGTTTTTCAGCGGCAGGGACTGGGAGACTAGTCAGGATTGAGGCAAAGATAAATGGAGCAAAGTACAGAGAGATCCTTGATAAAAACCCACTCCAGAGTGCTCAGGACCTCAGACTGGGGCGAAGCTTCACCTTCCAACAGGACAACGACCCTAAGCACACAGCCAAGACAACACAGGAGAGGTTTAGGGACACGTCTCTGAATGCCCTTGAGTGGCCCAGCCAGAGCCCGGACTTGAACCCAAGAGAACATCTCTGGAGAGACCTGAAAATAGCTGTGCATCGACACTCCCCATCCAACTAGACAGAGCTTGAGAGGATCTTCAAAAAAGAATGTGAGAAACTCCCCAAATACATGTGTGCCAAGCTTGTAGCGTCATACCTAAGAAGACTCCAGGCTTCAATCGCTGCCAAAGCTGCTTCAACAAAGTACTAAGTAAAGGGTCAGAATACTTACGTAAATGTGATATTTCAGTTTTAAATGTTTTATAAATTAGCAAAAAAAATCTAAAAACCTGTTTTTGCTTTGTCGTTATGGGCTATTGTATGTAGATTGATGAGGGGAAAAAACTATTTATTCCATTTTAGAATAAGGCTGTAACCTAACAAAATGTGGAAAACGTCAAAGGGATATGAATACTTTCCGAAGGCACTGTATGTGTAGTGCAGCTCTAATGGGGGGAGAAACTACCGTCTGTTTAACATGGCAATTATGGAGCTCCCACCAAGCTCCAGCTATTTAAAAGCCACCACAGTGTTTCAGAACGGAGCCAAGAGAGCCTCAGGCCCACACTTCCTGTTGGGATCAAATATGGCTGATCTCTGTAGTCGCTAATTAGCAGAGCTCACTTGCACTGAACCCTGATTAATTACTCCACCTGGGAACCTGAAATACCTGCACATCAGCTGATATCCAAAGAGAACCACCACATATCAACTGACAACCACAGAGAAGGTTTTTGTCCCTGTGCAGGACTGAGGCCTTTAATCTTCTGGCCTAAAATTCCAGTTGATAACCACACTCAAGCATCTCCTTACAAAAAAATACTTGAAAAGGAACTTCTAAAGTCCAATCAATCAAACGAAGCATTAGACAGTTCTATACAGACAATTCAAAGTTGTCACTCACTCAGGCACACAGAGAGAGCCCAGAGAACACCTGACTGACTGACGCTGATCCCCCATGATCCCTCTGTGTGTGAAGAGGTGTGGAGACGTGGGCGGTCTTGGCCCTGGTCTTGGCCTTGACAGACTAGGTGGGACAGGTCTGAGCAGCCCCAGAGGGTGTGGCGTGGCCCGCGGCAGCTCAGGACGTGTCATAAGGTGTTCAGCCCCAAGCCAAGACAGGACAGAGCAAACACAGGGACCGCATCAAAGACTGGCGGCCAGGCCGGCATGTCCCTGAACATGGGTTTGTTATTCTCTTCCAGAGGTTAATTACAGTGGGCCTTCAAAGGCCTGGCCATCTGCAAGGAATTTGAAAGTTGAAGTTTTAAATTCCAACCAATCCAAAAACGACAAAATAAACAGACCAATCAATCAGAATGCATACATCTAAATTACACTTACCTTAATTGTGGTTTGTGGGGGGTAATGGCGAAGAGGGACGTGGTTGACACATCCCTAATCCAATCATCTTCATCCCTTACCTCCAAAGATTACAGAAGGTGAATATAATTTGCACAGACTTGTTTGTCTCACCCCCATATTCTTGCACAATGTGCTGGTGAAACTGTAAAGTAACATTGAATTGGGATAGCGTGTAGCTTTCTACTGTAAATCACCACCGTCATTATCATAAATAGTGAAGAGGAAGGGTGAGTAGAGGAGAGGTTAGAGGGGAGGGAAAGGAGTGAAGAGGAAAGAGGTAGAGGAGAGAAGAACAAGATGAGGAGAGGGGTGGAGAAGAGAGGGGAGCTATATGGAGGCTCCCCTGGCTCCCACTCCCCAGGCTGACGGTGGTTTAATGTCCCGGGACGGGCAGGCTGGGCCGTGTCATAACTCTGAGAGTTGCGACAGTGTATTTCAGGCCCCGCTGGTGTCCCTGGGCTCCCTGGCAGCTCTCATTAGTGCTATGAATAGTCAGCTATTTGTGTTTGTGTAACTAAAGCCTGGCTTCTTTATGAGTGTTTACCATGGTGGGAGTCACACTAAGGGCCACCAACCTATTGGGTGTCAGTCAGTAAGCAAAGGCTGTTCACTGCCCTCAGGGCTCAGCGCGCTCACACACACAAAAAAATATACACACACACACCAGTTCAGTTTCCCCTAATGAGACGCACAGAGCTTTGAGACAACCTATGTGTGTGTTTGTGCACATGTCTATTTTTGTGTTTATTATGCCAAATGAATATGGGGAGTTGGCTATTCCCCTGCACAGGTATGAGTGTGTGTGTGCATCTGTGTCCCCGTGCATCTGTATGTGTCCGTAGGTTCTACACTGAATAGGGGTTGTCTTACTGCTCTCCCCCCTCCTGAGCACTGGGTGGAGAGCACACAGGGTGAATTGAGAAGTGGGTCCCTTACAGAGAAACAAACACAACCTCTGAGGGTTTTAATGCTTCCTGCTTGTTGTTTTATGTGTTAGATTAAATGGTGCCACATGCTGTCAATGGACTTTGACACATGTGGAGAACATTTTTGGTTTCTGGAGACTTTGGTTTCTGGAGACTCAGGAAATCAATAAATACTGAAAAAAAATGAAAATCCAGACAGCTCTGGGGGATTCATGAAGAACATGCAGTACTTGTCTCGTTAAAACCAGGGTGAATGCCTCTCTGTCTTTGACTAAAGGGACATGTGGACAGACAGACATGGCTAAATATGTTCTACCTGCATCACAATGGGAGCTTTGCGCAAACTGGGGTGTGGTGACAGACTGACAGGGCCTATGACAGCCAGGAAAGTGCAGATGTCACAACGTTGGGTGTATATGAGTCACAGTCTGGTTTCGATCTGCACACCGCCAGCCCATGGATGTGTGCTTGGCACCCATCAAAAACCATTAGCATGACCTGCCCTGCCAACATACACCCTAGATGCCTGTGCTGGCATGTTCTGACACACCACCGTGTTAACAGTAAATAGAGAGAAACAACAATCCAACATGACGGAGCTGATTTTCCTGGTATTATATTAAACACAACGTACCTGTCAACTGAATAGACGGGCTGTAACTCAAATGTTCAAATGAATAGCAATAGAGGTATAGTTTTGCTGAATTATAAGCCAATGTAATGCGGAAATTAGTTTTTCTTGCATGATGAGCTGAACATTCACTTTCCCTGCCTGTAGATGGTGAACAGTACCAGCCCTACTTCAAGGCCACACGCTATTACTATTTATTTAGGAACTCCCATACTCTCCCACCACCAAAATATCACCTTCTTTCCCTTTGTGTAAATAATAATGCAATACAACAGCATATCCTGGACAAATGATTGAAATGTAGAGGGATAACGAGGAGGAATAGATAGCTCTCTCTAGCTCGGACTCATATCCATTATCACATTGTCAGTGAGGCACATGGAAATCGAAGGACACATCTTACAGCGATCAACCTAACCAACTGTCCCATAAGGAGGAGATTTCAATGAGTTGGCATTGGAAGAGTAATGGCTTTATATATATATATCTATCTATCAGCTGCATCAGTAGTAAATCTTCATCATGTTTATGGGCTCTGAGTGCTGAGAGATCTGAGGGGGAAGAATATGTCCTTCAAAAATCCCTCGACTCGGCAGTTCTCTGCTGTCTCTCTTTTAGTGGTGTACTGTAAGCTGCAGCACTGCATCAGCCACAAAGGCCTCGATTTCAACAATTGAGCACAAATACAATCAAATGCAAAAGTAAACACCTGTGGTTCTTCTTTGAACTGTAGATGGCTGAAACACCACCCACATATGGTACATGTTTGGTAGTACAATAGCTGGAAAACTCTTACTTGTATTTTGATTTCCCACCAATTTACAATTTGGAGCAATTAAACTCAGCATGCTCCACCATTTTTGGGGCTGTAAGGAAGCAATTTAATCTCTTAGGAACCATAACCCTTCACTCAGAGCAACACACTGGGGAACAGCACACAGACACTGGTTAGTTAGCACATTCTAACTGCACCTTCAATAGCAGCCAACACTTCCATCACACAGAGCAAATACATTTATTTAGATGGCCTAACAGTACAGAGTACATATGTTAACAGATAATGTTTTAGCAAGTTAAGACATATTGCAAAGTCAGAAATGTACACAATAGAAGTTGATGCCAGATATTCACAATATAAATAAAAGGCTGTTCATTCAACATGACTCAAGTTGCAATGTACAGAATGTACAGAAGGTACATAATTTATACAACACAAATTCATGGTTCTCTGTTAGAAGGTCAAAACATGAAATCTCTTGAGGGGGGGTTACCTAGCCTCGCAAAGCTGCCTGATCACGCAAGCTTACATTAAAATATGATATCCGTGCAGCGTTTAATGTAGGCTCGCGGGATCAGGCTGCTTTGCGAGGCTAGGGGGGACCAACATTGGAGATAATCATCGCCACATCTCTTGGCATCGTCCACAAACATTTTCATATGAAATTTAAGTTACACAGTGGAGCAAGGCAGAGGGACGGGGGAGCGCCCCAGTGGCTCAGAGTGGAAACATCACACATTTTCAAAGAAACAATAATGTTTTGCTCTAATATAAAAAAATTGAAATGTTGCCATTCACTTAAAATGGAGAGATTGAGCAAAGGTTTCCATTGGCTGATTGGCTGAATTGGCCAGTCGTATAGCGTCAGGCTAAAACATGTCCCTTTAGTGAATTGCTGACTTTTTACATTTTATTTATTTATTTTTTATTTCACCTTTATTTAACCAGGCCATGGTGGCAAGGCAATTACAATATAGCAATTAAACACTGGAATGGGAGATGTGCAGAAGTTGAATGTGCAAGTAGAGATACTGGAGTGCAAAGGAGCAAGATAAATAAATAAATACAGTATGTGGATGAGGTAGTGGGATGGGCTGTTTACAGATGGGCTATGTGCAGGTGCAGGGATCTGTGAGCTGCACTGACTGCTGGCGCTTAAAGCTAGTGAGGGAAATATGAGTCTCCAGCTTCAGTGATTTTTGTAGTTTGTTCCAGTCATTGGCAGCAGAGAACTGGAAGGAAAGGCGGTCAAAGGAGGAATTGGCTTTGGGAGTGACCAGTGAGATATACCTGCTGGAGCACGTGTTACGGGTGGGTGCTGCTATGGTGACCAGTGAGCTGAGATAAGGTGGGGCATTACCTAGCAAAGACTTGTAGATGAACTGGAGCCAGTGGGTTTGGCGACAAGTATGAAGCGAGGGCCAGCCAACGAGAGCGTACAGGTCGCAGTGGTGGGTAGTATATGGGGCTTTGATGACAAAACGGATGGCACTGTGATAGACTGCATCCAATTTGTTGAGTAGAGTATTGGAGGCTATTTTATAAATGACATTGCCGAAGTCGAGGATCGGTAGGATGGTCAGTTTTACGAGGGTATGTTTGGCAGCATGAGTGAAGGATGCTTTGTTGCAAAATAGGAAGCCAATTCTAGATTTAATTTTGGATTGGAGATGCTTAATGTGAGTCTAGAAGGAGAGTTTACAGTCTAACCAGACACCTAGGTATTTGTAGTTCACATATTCTAAGTCAGAACCGTCCAGAATAGTGATACTGGACGGGCGGTCAGGTGCAGGCAGTGATTGGTTGAAGAGCATGCATTTAGATTTACTTGCATTTAAGAGTAGTTGGAGGCCACGCAAGGAGAGTTGTATGGCATTGAAGCTCGTCTGGAGGTCAGTTAACACAGTGTCCAAAGAAGGGCCAGATGTATACAGAATGGTGTCGTCTGCGTAGAGGTGGATCAGAGAATCACCAGCAGCAAGAGCAACATCATTGATATATACAGAGAAAAGAGTCGGCCCGAGAATTGAACCCTGTGGCACCCCCATAGAGACTGCCAGAGGTCTGGACAACAGGCCCTCCGATTTGACACGCTGAACTCTATCAGAGAAGTAGTTGGTGAACCAGGCGAGGCAATCATTTGAGAAACCAAGGCTGTCGAGTCTGCCAAAAAGAATGTGGTGATTGACAGAGTCGACAGCTTTGGCCAGGTCGATGACTACGGCTGCACAGTAATGTCTCTCATTGATGGCGGTTATGATATCGTTTAGGACCTTGAGCGTGGCTGATGGTTACCCATGACCAGCTCTGAAACCAGATTGCATAGCGGAGAAGGTACGGTGGGATTCGAAATGGTCGGTAATCTGTTTGTTCACTTGGCTTTCGAAGACCTTAGAAAGGCAGGGTAGGATAGATATAGGTCTGTAGCAGTTTGGGTCTAGAGTGTCCCCCTTTAAAGAGGGGGATGACCGCGGCAGCTTTCCAATCTTTGGGAATCTCAGACGATACGAAAGAGAGGTTGAACAGGCTAATAATAGGGGTTGCAACAATTTCGGCAGATAATTTAAGAAAGAGAGGGTCCAGATTGTCTAGCCTGGCTGATTTGTAGGGGTCCAGATTTTGCAGCTCTTTCAGAACATCAGCTATCTGGATTTGGGTGAAGGAGAAATGGGGGAGGCTTGGGCGAGTTGCTGTGGGGAGTGCAGGGCTGTTGACCGGAGTAGGGGTAGCCAGGTGGAAAGCATGGCCAGTCGTAGTAAAATGCTTATTGAAGTTCTCAATTATAGTGTATTTGTCAGTGGTGACAGTATTTCCTAGCCTCAGGGCAGTGGGCAGCTGGGAGGAGATGCTCGTATTCTCCATGGACTTTACAGTGTCCCAGAACTTTTTTGAGTTGCACATTTCTGCTTGAAAAAGCTAGCCTTAGCTTTCCTAACTGCTTGTGTATATTGGTTCCTAACTTCCCTGAAAAGTTTCATATCGTGGGGGCTATTCGATGCTAATGCAGAACGCCACAGGATGTTTTTGTGCTTGTCAAGGGCAGTCAGGTCTGGAGAGAACCAAGGGCTATATCTGTTCCTGGTTCTACATTTTTTGAAAGGGGCATGCTTATTTAAGATGGTGAGGAAGGCACTTTGACCAGACATCCTCTACTGACAGGATGAGGTCAATATCCTTCCAGGATACCCAGGCCAGGTCGATTAGAAAGGCCTGCTCGCTGAAGTGTTTTAGGGAGCGTTTGACAGTGATGAGGGGTGGTCGTTTGACCACAGACTCATTACGGACGCAAGCAATGAGGCAGTAATCGCTGAGATCTTGGTTGAAAACAGCAGAGGAGTATTTGGAGGGCATGTTGGCTAGGATGATATCAATGAAGGTGCCCGTGTTAGCGGATTTTGGGTTGTACCTGGTGGGTTCATTGATAATTTGTGTGAGATTGAGGGCATCAAGCTTAGATTGTAGGATGTCTGGGGTGTTAAGCATGTCCCAGTTTAGGTCACCCAGCAGCACGAGCTCTGAGAATAGATAGGGGGGCAATCAGTTCACATATGGTGTCAAGGGCACAGCTGGGGGCAGAGGGTGGTCTATAGGCAAGTGGCAATGGTGAGAGACACTGCAGGGCCTGGATTAACCTCCACATCACCAGAGGAACAGAGGAGGAGTAGGATAAGGGTACGGCTAAAGGCTAAAAGGACTGGTCGTCTAGTACGTTCAGAACAGAGAATAAAAGGAGCAGATTTCTGGGTACGGTAGAATAGATTCAAGGCATAATGTACAGACAAAGGTATGGTAGGATGTGAATACAGTGGGGGTAAACCTGTGCATATAGTGACGTTGAAGGAAATATTGTCTCTAGAAATATAATGTAAACTACACCACATGTGTGGGAGGTGGAACTAAAGTGTTAACAAAGGCATGTTGAGCAGGGCTAGAGGCTCTACAGTGATATAAGGCAATAATTACTAACCAAAACAGCAATGGACAAGGCATATTGACGTTAGCAAGAGGCATGCGTAGCCGAGTGGTCATAGGAGTCCAGTGAGTGGCTTCAAGCAGCTAGCGGGCCGGGGCTAGTAAGCTAGCAGAAAGGCCTTGGAGGGACGTTGTGACGGAAGATAGTCTGTTGTGGCCCCCTTGTGCTGTTCCGTCGGCATACGGATCAGCAGGGCTCCGTATAGTAAACCAGGCCAATTGGCAAAATAGGTATAGTGGCCAAAGAGTTTGTCCAATGGGCCTCTTAAGCTAACAGTCCGATGTGCTCAGGACAGCTAGCGGGCCGCGGCATTTAGGGGACGTTGCGACGGCGGAGGTCCAGTCGTGATGGGTCGGCGGGGGTCCAGGCCAGTTGGCAAAATAGGTATTGTAGCCGAAGGAGTGGCTGATGGACCTCTACGGCTAGCCGGGAGATTGGCCTAGCAAGGCTGGCTCCAGGCTAATTGGTTCTTGCTTCGTGACAAAGACGTTAGCCAGGAGTGGCCACTCGGATAGCAACTAGATAGCTGTGATGATTCAGGTGAAAAAAGGTTCAAAAAAGGGCTTGCGTTAGGAATCTGGAGATATGGAGAAAAATAAGTCCGATTTGCTCTGGTTTGAGTCGCGCTGTGCAGACTGGCTTTAGTTGTCCGTGCTCTAGGTGGCTGATGACCACTAGCAGTGGCTGGCTGACTACTAGCTAGTAGCTAGTTAGCCATAACTAGACTAAACTAGACTTGCCATAACAATTCTAAAAATTAAGGCAAGGAACATGTCTGTCGGCCCTGCATTAAGACCAAAATTGGTTAAAGAAATTTGTGATAAATAAAAATATATACCAGTTTAATTTAAGGACCAAAAAATGGACACCTGTGCCATATAAATTGCAAAATAGTTGGGAAGAGACTTTCGATGTACCGATTCCAAGGCACATGGTTAATGAATTGACATGCATATCGACACCGGATTCAAAACTTAGAATTGATTATAAAAAATTATTGTAACCAATAGAACGTTTTATATATATATATATATGGAGATACAACCTTCCCAGCTCTTCAGATTTTGCTGCAAGGAGGCAGAGTCATTAGATCATTTATTTTGGTACTGTTCATATGTAGAACGGCTGAAGAATTGTAGCATTTACGTAGAGCTAACGCTGCACATAGCAATACTGGGTGATTTGAAAAGTCATCCTTGGGAGCAATTTCCAAACGCCTGAAGGTACCACGTTCATCTGTACAAACAATAGTGCGCAAGTATAAACACCATGGGACCACGCAGCCGTCCTAATGCTCAGGAAGGAGACGCGTTCTGTCTCCTAGAGATGAACGTACTTTGGTGCGAAAAGTGCAAATCAATCCCAGAACAACAGCAAATTACATTGTTAAGATGCTGGAGGAAACAGGTACAAAAGGATCTATTTCCACAGTAAAACGAGTCTTATATCGACATAACCTGAAATGCCGCTCAGCAAGGAAGAAACCACTTCTCCAAAACCGCCATAAAAAAGACAGACTACGGTTTGTAACTGCACATGGGGACAAACATCGTACTTTTTGGAGAAATGTCCTCTGGTATGATAAAAGAAAAATATAACTGTTTGCCCATAATGACCATCGTTATGTTTGGAGGAAAAAGGAGGCTTGCAAGCCGAAGAATACCATCCCAACAGTGAAGCACGGGGGTGGCAGCATCATGTTGTGGGGGTGCTTTGCAGCAAGAGGGACTGGTGCACTTCACAAAATAGAAGGCATCATGAGGAAGGGAAATGATGTGGATTTATTGAAGCAACATCTCAAGACATCAGTCAAGAGTTAAAGCTTGGTCGCAAATGGTTCTTCCAAATGGACAATGACCCCAAGCATACTTCCAAAGTCGTGGCAAAATGGCTTAAGGACAACAAAGTCAAGGTATTGGAGTGGCCATCACAAAGCCCTGACCTCAATCCTATAGAACATTTGTGGGCAGAACTGAAAAAGCATGCGCGAGCAAGGAGGCCTACAAACCTGACTCAGTTACACCAGCTCTGTCAGGAGGAATGGGCCAAAATTCACGCAACTTATTGTGGGAAGCTTGTGGAAGGCTACCAGAAACGTTTGACCCATATTAAACATTTTAAAGGCAATGCTACCAAATACTAATTGAGTGTAAACTTCTGACCCACTGGGAATGTGATGAAAGAAATAAAAGCTGAAGTAAATCATTCTCTCTACTATTATTCTGACGTTTCACATTCTTAAAATAAAGTGGTGATCCTAACTGACCTAAGCCAGGGGAATTTTTACTAGGATTAAATGTCAGGAATTGTGAAAAACTGAGTTTAAACATATTTGGCTAAGGTGTATGTAAACTTCTGACTTCAACTGTATATGTGGGTACGTGTATGTATGTGTATATATATATATATATATATATATATATTTACCCAACAATATATGCGGGATTGGAAATTATGCAGACAATTACATTGATGGAAGCTACAATCTATGCACAATATTAAAGCTGATCCACCCCCTAAAAAATAAATAATAATAATAAATAAATCAATCAATCAGGGACAGACATTTATCTGCTGACTGAGGTAAATCTTTCATCTTCACTCTTACTGAGATAGTTAATATTTCTCAATCAACATACACGTCAAAGACCTCTGAGTGACGAACAGGCTTCAAGTCTTCAAGTCACAACTAAAGCATCATAATTCACTACAGGTGCTATTACTGCACAACAACAAGGTAGTAAATACTGTTAAATACAGTGCTGCTAGCACATATATGGAAAGGCAAATTTATCACGAGAGGCTCATTGACAAATAACATCAACTCCCACTGTAAAGGCATGGCAGGCAGCACAAGCCATAAACACATTATACTTTTTAATCAGTCAAAAGAAAAAATGAACGTTCCTTGCCAAACCTGCGTATTAAATTCATGAACCACGCTCTTACAGTAGAATAGCACACAGAGAACAGCATAAAACTTGAGTTGTTGTTTGAACTCCTCCCGTCCCTTTTTCTTTGTGGTATTTTGGCTTTGTGAGGGATAATAAAGGCCTATTAAAATGGATCAGGGAAATGGATTGACTGGCACAGAATACAGAGCAAATAATAATAAAATTCTCTCCTCCTCTCCAAATCAAATAGGGTTCAAAGACAGGCAGAGTGCACGTTGCCGCCATATTCTGGGTTCTTTTTTGCTAGCTCATGCACCAATCCTATTATGAATTTCCTTCATGGCCACCAAGAGGCTAACCTACAACGTGTTGTGAAAATATGATCACGGTACAGAGAAATGACCTGAGAGAGTGAAAGTAGGAAAGAACTTCCCCAATCCCGATTCCTAACTTCCTGCACTGGCTGCTCACATGTTCCTTTCTCTCCTCAGTACTCAGAGAGAAAGGAAAGGCGATAGAGAGAGCAACTGCTGGCTCTGCCGCTGTTGGCTGACTTTTAGCACTGTCCTGGGGTCAGTTAGGGTCAGTGTGGAGTGGTAGGACAGTGGTTACAGTCTAACCTCGGTCTAGACTCCAGCCCCACACACCAGACCACATTCACTGACAAAACCAGCTACTGAGCTGGAGCTCAACTTTGAATCCTCATATCCTGTTCAAACAGAGGGCATACTGTAGGCAAAAGCCATGTACTGTAGCTGTGGCACATTCTCTCTCAATCAATCTTAATAAATCTTTATTAACTAGATTGCGCAGGCTTGTGTGTGATTTTGAAACCAGTAGACAGACTCCTTGGGCCGCTCTGTGTCCAAATTAGGCTTTGAGTTGTGACCATCCAAACGACTTGACCAGCTTTAGCTGACTGCTGTATACATTTCACCAGGTCTCCAGTCCTCCTCCTACTGCAGAGGCCAGACAGATTTCACTTCACCATGGTGATGATACTCCTTGAAATATGTCAACACAAATCTTCATATCTCAGTAATGATGATCAAATCAACTCATGTGTTCATATATTTTTTTACCCTTTTTTCGTGATATCCAATTGGTAGTTACAGTCTTGTCCCATCGCTGCAACTCCCGTACGGACTTGGGAGAGGTGAAGGTCGAGAGCCATGCGTCCTCCGAAACATGACCGCCAAGCCGCACTGCTTCTTGACACACTGCTCGCTTAACCCGGAAGCCAGCCGCACCAATGTGTTGGAGGAAACACCTTACAGCTGGTGACCGAAGTCAGCGTGCATGCGCCCGGCTGCCACAAGTAGTCGCTAGAGCGCGATGTAACAACGACATCCCAGCCGGCCAAACCTTCCCCTAACCCGGACGATGCTGGGCCAATTGTACGCCGCCTCATGGGTCTCCCGGTCGTGGCCGAATGCGACACAGCTCGGGATCAAACCCGGATCTGTTGTGCCGCCTCTAGCACTGCGACGCAGTGCCTTAGACCGCTGCGCCACTCGGGAGGCCCATGTGTTCATTTTAAAGACCTATTGTTTTGAAACGAAATATTTCCCATGTAGCCTATTAACTTTGATATAAAGTATTACAGAACAAAGTTTTATGCTGACTGCAAAGTTAATACATCAGTGATATCATTGTTGGCATATTTAAAAGTTTGTAATTATTTTGATTGATGTACAGATTGTAATGAATACTCAGGGAGAGAAGGTGTAGATTCACGTGCCAGGGGGCGGCAGGTGTTTGTTTCGCCTTTGCAGAAGGCAGGAATCGGGGTCATAGGCAGGCAATGGTCATACACAGGTAGGAAAACAGGCAGGTGAATCAAAAGGCTATAACTGGTTCTCACAAACGAGCTAGGAAAAGGCTTAGTAGAGTCAAAACGAACAATACCTCAAAGGCAAAAACAGAATGAACTGAACTAAATAAGGAGCTGAAGAGACCAGGTGAGTAACTAACACAGGTGAAATCAATGAACAAAAATGAAAGACAGTGCTACGTTCAAGATCACAAAGGAACAGGGCTACGTTCAAGAACACAACGAAACAGAACACAAGGTTGACTAAGAAAATAAATACAGAACCTTACAGTTCTCGGGGGCGAGGTCCGGCAGGCTGGTTCGACAAGGTCGTGGACTGACCCGACGTTCTGCGTCGAGGCTGACGTCTAGTGGGTCTGTTAGGGGGTCGACCCCGAGGTCAGGGAGCGGGACGATCCAGACGGTTACGGTGGAATGCCTGAATCATCTCTGGGTCGAGGATGTCCTGGTCGGGGACCCAGCACTGGTATTCAGGCCCATAACCTTCCCAGTCCGCTAGATAGTGGATGCGACCTCTTAGGCATTTGGAATCAAGGATGGCCTGAATGGTGTAGGCAGGTTCCCCTTCCGACGTCCAACGGTGGGGCACACTGCAAGTTGAGACTGGAGGATGAAGAGGACTGTAGGTGACCAGTTTTAACAGAGACACATGGAAGGACGAGGTGATTTTATACTGACGGGGTAACTGGAGGCGATACGTGACAGGGTTGATGCGATGGGTCATCTTGAAGGGACCAATGAAGTGAGGGCCGAACTTTTTGCAGGGGAGGCGGAGCCGGATGTCTCTGGTAGAGAGCCACACACGCTGTCTGGGGTGAAAGAGTGGCGTAGGTCAGCGGCATCTGTCGGCTAAGCATTTATGGGAATTAGAGGCTTGACCTGGACAGTACCAGGCTCCGCCTCCCAAGGAAACATGGGCGGTTGGTAACCAAGTACACACTGAAACAGAGTAAGGCGGAGGGATGAATGCATGAGTGAGTTCTGAGCGTATTCGGCCCAGGCCATATATCGACTCCAGTCGTGTGAAGATGCAGAACATTTTTGGCGGAGGTACTTCCCTATTTCTTGGTTCAGGCGTTCCATCTGCCCGTTGGTCTGGGGATGGTACCCGAAGGAGAGGCTGAGGGCAACCCCCAGTCGGTCACAGAAGGCTCAAGAAGGCTCACCACACCCGGGAGACAAACTGGGGCCCGCGGTCAAAGACAATGTCCTCTGGAGTCCCATACAGACGGAACACCTGCTGGAACATACACTCAGCCAATTCCATGGCATTAGGTAAATGAGGAAGAGAAACCAGACAACACATTTTTTTTAAACGGTCTACTATTACAAGGATGGCGGTGTTACCAGAGGATTCAGGAAGGTCTGTGATGAAGTCAACAGCTATGTGGAACCAGGGTCTGTGAGGGATTGGCAAAGGTTGAAGCTTACCGGAAGGGAGATGACGAGGGATTTTGGTTTGGGCGCAGACTGGACAGGAGAGTACCTAATCCCTTAGATCGGATGCCAGTGAGGACCGCCAGAACTTCGGGTTAGAAGTTTGGTGGTTCGTGTAATGCCCGGATGTCCTGACCCCAAGGACATGTGACACCATTGCATCAGTTGGGGTCTAACAGCTGCTGGTACGTAACTCCTCCCAGCTGGTGTCTCAGGAGGAGCCGGTTCTGAGGTTAGGGCTTCTTGTATGACAGAGGGAACCTTCCACTGTACCGGTTTCATAATGCAAGAGGAAGGAAGAATGGGTGTAGGGTCTGAGTTACTGGTCGGAAGGTCAAACTGGCGGGAGAGAGCGTCAGCTTTTACGTTTTTCTTTCCAGGGATGTAAGTGACATGAAAATGGAAGCGTGTGAAGAAGAGAGCCCAGCGGGCTTGTCTGGAGTTTAACCTCTTGGCCCCTCTGATGTATTCCAGATTAATATGATCTGTTAGGACGAGAAAGGGATGTTGTGAGCCTTCCAACCAGTGGCGCCACTCCTCGAGGGCCAGCTTGATGGCGAGGAGTTCTCTGTTCCCCACATCGTATTTCCTCTCAGCGGAGGATAACTTCCTGGAGAAGAAGGCACAGGGATGTGATATTGGAGGTGTTCCCACCCGCTGAGAGACTATGGTTCCTACTCCTACTTCGGAGGCCTCCACCTACAGGGTGAAAAGAAGGGTCGGATCAGGTTGGCGAAGGACAGGAGCTGAGGTGAAGAGGCGTTTCAAGTAGTTGAAAGCAGTCAGGGCGGTATCAGTCCATTTAAGGGTCCGGGTCTTTTGGCTGGTAAGGGCAGTGAGGGGAGCGGCAGTAGAACTGAAGTTCCGAATGAACCGGCAATAGTAGTTGGAGAACCCAATGAAACATTGGAGTTCCTTAACGGTCGTGGGTTTGGGCCAGCTACTGACGGCGGTGACTTTGTTCTCATCCATGCTGACCCCTCCAGGTGTCAGTACAAAACCGAGGACGTCTACCGAGGTTACATGGAAGGTGCTCTTTTCAGTCTTCACATAAAGGTTATGGTCAAGGAGCCGTTGAAGAACCTTTTGCACATGCTGTATGTGTTCCTTCAGGGAGTGGGAGTAAATCAAAATCATCAATGTAGATGAAGAGAAAGCGGTTGATCATATCCTGGAAAACCTTGTTCATAAAAGATTGGAAGACGGCGGGGGCGTTAGTAAGGCCGAAGGGCATGACCAGGTATTCGTAGTGCCCTCGTGCGGTGATAAAGGCCGTCTTCCATTCGTCGCCTTTACGTATACGGACAAGGTTATATGCACTTTGCAGTTCGAGCTTTGTATAGATGTTGGCGCGGCCCACTTGTTAAAGGGTCGCTGGGATCAGAGGAAGAGGGAAACGGTTCTTGACCGTGACATCATTCAGGGAATGGTAATCAATACATGGACGGAGACCACCGTCCTTTTTTCCAACGAAGAAGAAGCTGGACACAGCTGGGGAATGAAACCATTTGAGTGTTTCATCAATGTGGTTCTCCATTGCCTCATTTTCCGGGATAGATAGGGGGTTAACATGGCCCTTCGGTGGGGACACTCCAGGGAGTAAGTCAATAGCACAGTCTCCTGGGCAATGTGGTGGCAGAGTGGAGGCCTTGATTTTGCTGAAGACATTGCTGTACTGGCCGTATTCAGATGGTATGGTGGGTGGCACTGCAGAGGCAGAGTCCTCAATGGTGGTGGCTCTGCAGGGTAGGCTGAGACAACTGGTGAAGCAGGTAGAAGACCAGGACAGTAGTTCACCATGACGACAAAGCCAGGGGTGTTGGAGGATGAGTGGCTGTTTGGGGGATGAGAGTTCCATGAGTTGAATGGTTTCGGTGTGGAAGACTCCAATCTGGAGGGTGACGCTCTGTGTCAGGTGCGTAATGAAGCCCGTGCCCAATGGCTGCCCATCCAGTGTGTTAATCCTTAAGGGAGGGGTGGCAGGTGTCAATGTCAAGCTCTTGTACTAGCTGGTGATCGATAAAATTAAATGCTGCTCCTGAATCTATCAAGCCCTCTATGTACTTAGTAACCCCCTTCACGGTTATCAATACTGGGATGGAGAATTGCTTCTGGGAGATATTTAGAAATAAGGACACTCCTACCTGCATGGCAGCGGAGGGACCCTTCTCCTCTCAACGTGGGGGGCGAACAGGGCAATGGCTGAGTAGATGATCTTTCCCTCCACAGTATAGGCAGAGCCCTTCTTGGATCCGTCTTTGACGTTCCATACACGGGAGAGGAGCATGGCCCAACCCATGTGCAGTTGCAAACCGTAGTCTGGCTTTTCTATGGTGGTTTTGGAGCAGTGGCTTCTTCCTTGCTGAGTGGCCTTTCAGGTTAGGTCGATATAGGACTCGTTTTACTGTGGATTTAGATACTTTTGTACCTGTTTCCTCCAGCATCGTCACAAGGTCCTTGCTGTTATTCTGGGATTGATTTGCTCTTTTCACACCAAAGTATGTTCATCTCTAGGAGACAGAACGCGTCTTCTTCCTGAGCGGTATGACGGCTGCGTGGTCCCATGGTGTTTATACTTGCGTACTATTGTCTGTACAGATAAGCGTGGTGCCTTCAGGCTTTTGGGAATTGCTCCCAAGGATGAACCAGACTTGTGGAGGTCTACAATTTTTTTTCTGAGATCTTGGCTGATTTCTTTTGATTTCCCATGATGTCAAGCAAAGAGGCATTGAGTTTGAAGGTAGGCCTTGAAATACATCCACAGGTACACCTCCAATTGACTCAAATGATGTCAATTTGCCTATCAGAAGCTTCTAAATTCATGACGCAATATTCTGGAATTTTCCAAGCTGTTTAAAGGCACAGTCAACTTAGTGTATGTAAATTTCTGACCCACTGGAATTGTGATACAGTGAATTATAAGTGAAATAATCTGTCTGTAAACAATTGTTGGAAAAATTACTTGTCATGCACTAAGTAGATGTCCTAACCGACTTGCCAAAACTATAGTTTGTTAACAAGAAATGTGTGGAGTTGTTGAAAAACTAGTTTTAATGACTCCAACCTAAGTGTATGTAAACTTCCGACTTCAACTGTATCTATCTCAATTACCTCGACTTGGTACTGGTACCGTGTGTGTATATAGCCAAGTTATCATTACTCACTGTGAATTTATTCCTTGTGTTGTAATTTTTTCTCTCTCTGCATTGTTGGGAAGGGCCCCTAAGTATGCATTTCACTATTAGTCTACTCCTGTTTACGAAGCATGTGACAAATACGATTTTATTGAATGGTTATGGGTCTGAACAAATAACTGCTATTGCCTAACGCCATTGCATGTTCTCTTTTCTTTCAAACTCTCCATGAGTTCTATTGGCTGCTGAATTTAACATTCAGCAAACAAGAGCCAGCAAGATATTCTAGTCTAGCTTTTCCTGGGACTCCAAGAGCTAAGGAGCGTAGACCAGTGGAGCGCAGGTGCATAATATTAAGCAAGAGACAGAGTTTAAGTTAGACACTTATGCATAACCCATTATTCAATAGCTTAATATAATGCTACATTGAATGTATTACCTGAAAGTGGCAGGCTAGGACATCTATACACGGAACAAAAATATTAATGCAACGTGCAAAAAGTTACAGTTCATATTAGGAAATCAGTCAATTTAAATACTTTCATTGGGCCCTAATCTATGGATTTCACAAGACTGGGAATACAGATATGCATCTGTTGGTCACAGATACCTTAAAAAAAGATAGGGACGTGGATCAGAAAACCAGTTAGTATCTGGTGTGAACACCATTTGCCTCATGCAGCCAAACACATCTACTTCGCAAAGAGTTGATCAGGTTGTTGATTGTGGCCTGTGGAATGTTGTCCCATTCCTCTTCAATGGCTGTGCGAAGATGCTGGATACTGGTGGGAACTGGAACATGCTGTCGTACATGTTGATCCAGGTGGGTGACATGTCTGGTGAGTATGCAGGTCATGGAAAAATGGGGACATTTTCAGCTTCCGGGAATTAAGTAAAGATACTTGCCACATGGGGCCGTGCATTGTGAGGTGATGGCGGTGGAGGAGGTTCACGACAATGGTCCTCAGGATCTCGTCACAGTATCTCTGTGCATTCAAACCACTCGCCCACACAACACCATACACGCTATCTGCCATCTACCCGGTACAGTTGAAACCGGGATTCATCCGTGAAGAGCACACTTCTCCAGCATGCCAATGGCTGTCAAAGGTGAGCATTTGCCCACTGAAGTCGGTTACAACGCTGAACTGCAGTCAGGTCAAAACTCTGGTGAGGATGACCAGTACGTAGATGAGCTTCCCTGAGACTGTTTCTGACAGTTTGTGCAGAAATTCTTTGGTTGTGCAAACTCACAGTTTCATCAGCTGTCCTGGTGGCTGGTCTCAGATGATCCCGCAGGTGAAGTAGCTGGATGTGGAGGTCCTGGGCTGGCGTGGTTACACGTCGTCTGTGATTGTGAGGGCGATTGGACGTACTGACAAATTCGCTAAAACGACGTTGGAGGTGGCTTATGGTAGAGAAATTAACATCAGATTATTTGGCAACAGCTCTAGTGGACAATTGCATGCTCCCTCAAAACTTGAAACATCTGTGGCATTGTGTTGTCTGACAATGCTGCACGTTTTAGAGTGGCCTTTTATTGTCCCCTGCACAAGGTGCACCTGTGTAATTATCATGCATTTTTATCAGCTTCTTGATATGCCACACCTGTCAGGTGGATGGATTATCCTGGCAAAGGAGAAATGCTCACTAACGGGGATGTCAACAAATTTGTGCACCAAATTTGAGAGAAATACGCTTTTTTTGTGCGTATTTTTCTTTTATTTCAGCTCATGAAACATGGGACCAACACTTTACATGTTGCATTCATATTTTTGTTCAGTGTATACTGTAAATCTATTTTGAACAGGATTATCTATTTTGAATGCAATTTGAATGGAAATGATGGAGAGAGAGAGACTGCGACAGAGTGCTCGCGCACGCACTGATTTAAAGCAACTCTGCAGCTGCAATTAAAGAAATTATCTTTACAATTAAAAAAATAAGGTGACCCGGAAAGCTAGATGGAGATGTGTAAATTAGACATTAATTCAGTCCTTATATTACTGTAACATAGGCTATGCTGCAGCAAATGTAGGCCTACCAGTCACAACAAAAAAAAGTTACAGTGATGAGAGGATATACGCATTTTGACCTACGCTCCATACTGAGATGCGCTGTTGGTCCCCACCCTGAGCGTTGATTATTGAACATGCAGATATCAGAGAGAAGGCCGTAGAGAAGCCAGATTTCGACGTCACATACAGGCTAATTTAACAGTTTCTCACATTTAATTATCTGAGGAAAAGGGAGTGGGTTGGGGTGGAAAATTTCAGTAAATCTGGTTAATCTGGTTCCCGCTATTCAACCCTAGACTACACCTCCAGCTGAATACAAAAATGAGTGAAAAATGAATGAAATTACAGTTAATATTGTGAGCTCTGAAAACTCAGACTGTGACTCACTCCTACTAACAAAACAGTGAGAAGCTGCAGAGCAGACAAACCTGAAATTAAGTAAGATATCTTTCAGCAGGAGCTGAATGTTTATTGAAATTTTTAAAAGGCTCCCATACTCTCTCATGTGGTAGGCAAAACATAGCTGGTTCAACCTATTTCAGTAATGTGCTGTAGCAACACCGTACCAATGATAGACAGTACCACAAACTAGTAAATGAGTGTCAAAACTTTCTCTATATTTAGGGCTTCACAGTGAAGCTGTGAAACCTATTGTTATTCTCAAAGTATTTTGTTTCTTTGACTTGGTCAAATAACTCAAACATAGATTTTTTTCTAACTTTTTTTCAAATTTTAGCACACAGAAACTTGAGGCCGTGAGTAACTTGGTCAAAAAGAGTGGCACCGTTTAGCCTATAGTGGCGCTGTTATAATCAGTGTTAAACCCTCACATCCGACGCCTGATTGACCTAGAGACTTGAAACTTTGCACATAGCTGTCTTTCCTAATGTTGAACACATTTGCCTCAAGAGCCGATTAGGTTCGACAGAATAGATTTTCCTGTATCTTGGAAATTTTGGAAAACTTTTGAAAAACTTCTCATGAACCATGAGTCCAAATAACACCAAATTCGATATGTAGGCTCATGGTACATCTCTTAAATTTGTTTGAGAAAAGCTAAGAGATGGTTGAGTCATTGATAAATCAGAAAATCTGATTTAGCGTTCCATTTACATTCTTCATAAATCCACTCCACAATGGCCTATAAACTTGAAACTTTGTAGGATCATCAAAGCCATTACCAAAACATGTACTGTTTTGACTCTGTAACGTTTCAGGTAAGACCCAAGTGCATACTGTGTTGAAGTAACAATGTTTATTACAGCAACAGGGGCAGGCAAACGACAGGTCAAGACAGGCAGGGATTGACAATCCAGAGTAGTGGGGCCAAGGTACAGGGTGGCAGGCAGGCTCAGGGTCAGGTCAGGCAGCGGTTAGAAATCCAGAGTAGGGGCAACGGTTAAGGACAGCAGGCAGGCTCAGAGTCCAGACAGGCGAGGGTCAAAACCAGGAGGGCGAGAAAAAGGGAGACTGAGGAAAAGCAGGAGCTGAGAAAAACACTGGTTGACTTGACACAACAAGACGAACTGGCAACAGACGAACAGAGAACATAGGTATACGTTTTTTATTTCACCTTTATTTAACCAGGTAGGCCAGTTGAGAACAAGTTCTCATTAACAATTGCGAGCTGGCCAAGATAAAGCAAAGCAGTGCAACAAAAACAACAACACAGAGTAACACATGCGATAAACAAACGTACAGTCAATAACACAATGTGTGCAAATGTAGTAAGATTAGGGAGGTAAGGCCAAAGAGGCGAAATAATTACAATTTAGCATTAACACTGGAGTGATAGATGTACAGACGATGATGTGCAAGTAGAGATACTGGGGTGCAAAAGAGCAACAACAAAAAAAGAACAATATAGGGATGAGGTAGTTGGGTGTGCTATTAACAGATGGGCTGTGTACAGGTACAGAGATGCTGCTCTGAGCTTAAAGTTAAAGAGGCAGATATAAGTCTCCAGCTTCAGGGATTTTTGCAATTCAATCCAGTCATTGGCAGCAGAGAACTGTAAGGAAAGGCGGGCCAAAGGGGGTGTTGGCTTTGGGGATCACCAGTGAAATATACCTGCTGGAGCGCGTGCTATGGGTGGGTGTTCCTATGGTGACCAGTGAGCTGAGATAAAGCGGGGCTTTACCTAGCAAAGACTTATAGATGATCTGGAGCCAGTGGGTTTGGCGAATATGTAGCGAGGGCGAGCCAACGAGAGTACATGGGGCTTTGGTGACAATACAGATGGCACTGTGATAGACTACATCCAATTTGCCGAGTAGAAAGTTGGAGGCTAATTTGTAAATGACATCGCCGAAGTCAAAGATCGGTAGGATAGTCAGTTTTACGAGGGTATGTTTGGCAGCATGAGTGAAGGAGGCTTTGTTGCGAAATAGGAACCCGATTCTAGATTAAATTTTGGATTGGAGATGCTTAATGTGAGTCTGGAAGGAGAGTTTAAAGTCTAACCAGACACCTAGGTATTTGTAGTTGTCCACATATTCTAAGTCAGAACCGTCTAGAGTAGTGATGCTAGTCGGGCGGGCTGGTGTGGGCAGCAATCGGTTGAAGAGCATGCATTTAGTTTACTAACATTTAAAAGCAGTTGGAGGCCACGGAAAGAGTGTTGTATGGCATTGAAGCTCATTTGGAGGTTTGTTAACACAGTGTCCAAAGAAGGGCCAGATGTATACAGAATGGTGTCGTCTGCGTAGAGGTGGATCAGAGAATCACCAGCAGCAAGAGCAACATCATTGATATATACAGAGTAAAGAGTCGGCCCGAGAATTGAACCCTGTGGCACCCCCATAGAGACTGCCAGAGGTCCGGACAACAGGCCCTCCGATTTGACACACTGAACTCTGAGAAGTAGTTGGTGAACCATTTGAGAAACCAAGGCTATTGAGTCAGCCGATAAGAATGCAGTGATTGACAGAGACAAAAGCCTTGGCCAGATCGATGAAGACGGCTGCTGTCTTTTACTGTACTGTCTTTTATCGATGACGGTTATAATATCGTTTAGGACCTTGAGCGTGGCTGAGGTGCACCCATGAGCAGCTCGGAAACCAGATTGCATAGTGGAGAAGGTATGGTGGGATTCGAAATGGTCGGTGAAATGGTCGGTGATAACTTGGCTTTCGAAGATTTTAGAAAAGCAGGGCAGGATGGATATAGGTCTATAACAGTTTGGGTCTAGGGTGTCTCCCCTTTGAAGAGGGGAATGACTGCATCAGCTTTCCAATCTTTGGGGATCTCAGATGATGCGAAAGAATGGTTGAACGGGTTAGTAATAGGGGTTGCAACAATTTCGGCGGATAATTTTAGAAAGATAGGGTCCAGATTGTCTATCCCAGATGATTTGTAGGGATCCAGATTTTGCAGCTCTTTCAGAACATCAGCTGTCTGGATTTGGGTGAAGGAGAAGTGGGGGGCTTGGGCAAGTTTCTGTGGGGGTGCAGAGCTGTTGGCCGGGGTAGGGGTAGCCAGGTGGAAAGCATGGCCAGCCGTAGAAAAATGCTTATTGAAATGATCAATTATCGTAGATTTATTGGTGGTGACAGTGTTTCCTAGCCTCAGTGCAGTGGGCAGGTGGGAGGAGGTGCTCTTATTCTCCATGGACTTTACAGTTTCCGAAAACTTTTGGGGATTAGTGCTACAGGATGCAAATTTCTGTTTCAAAAAGCTAGCCTTAGCTTTCCTAACGGACTGTGTATATTGGTTCCTGACTTCCCTGAAAATGTGCGTATCGCGGGGGCTATTCGGTGCTAATGCAGTATGCCACAGGATGTTTTTGTGCTGGTCAGTGGCAGCCAAGTCTGGTGTGAACCAAGGGTATATCTGTTCTTAGTTCTACATTTTTTAAATGGGGCATGCTTATTTAAGAGGGTGAGGAAAGCACTTTAAAGAGCAACCAGGCATCCTCTACTGACAGGATGAGGTCAATATCCTTCCAGGATACCCGGGGCCAGGTCGATTAGAAAGGCCTGCTCGCTGAAGTGTTTAAGGGAGCGTTTGACAGTGATGAGGGGTGGTACCAAGGGGATAACGGGGAAAATGGGCGACACCTCGAGGGGGGGTGGAGACAAGCACAAGGACAGGTGAAACAATCAGGGCGTCAAAATCAAATCTTAACTTAGTTGCATCCATTATTTATTTTACACAGGTCTAAAGAAACATGATATGAAGAAAATGTAATCTATTTCAGAAGAACAGAATAGCATACTCTGAGTTGTCCTTATGCTAGGCCCTGATCTGGCTATTCTATATGGCTGTTTGCTACACCAGTTCATTTAGCAGTCAAGATATGCCTAGAATTCCATGGAATTATTTTTGTATTATTCTATACTATGAAGAATACAATTGAACATAGCTGAATAACAATTTGAGGGAGTGCGCACATGCGGCTATTCTGTGTTGAACGGTTAACAAAGAAACAGGTACTCCTATATGCTTAATTTAGTTATTTATGTAATTTTAGTACTGATAAAAATGATGGTTTGAAAAACGTTGCATGAAAGGCATTAGCTCTGCTTAGTTTTGTTCTGCAGGCTGTACACACTTCATCAGTCTCTCATTCACAATTTGACAAGCACTTGATAATGCCTTGAATTTCCTGACTACATCCCTTTTGTGTGGCTATAATCCCCCTAAAATAATCCATGCATTTGGCGGCCACGGGCCGTTGTGCCCTTGGGCTGAAAATAACAATTATAATTCCCTTCTCCCCACTGCATGGTGAAGCACCTCTCACTCACGGTTCTCAGTCATGTGATCAGGTCTTTCTCACAGGCTACAAGCGAAGACAGACACATCGGAGTCAACTGCGCACGTCCTTATCCAATTCCGAGGCGCATATTTAAGATACTGGAAGAACTGTCCACATTTACTTTTCGTCTGCCATCAAGATGAGTAGGCCTAACGAACAGCAAAAGCACTAGCCTATGTCAATCTACTATCCCCAAATTAATACAACCACTAGCATCAAAAAACCTGTTTTAAGCAATGAGCCTGACGCAACAGATGAGAACGTTAAGCTTAAAATGTTGATAAACTATTAGGCTATCACATTATAAGCGCAGCAATGCGCACACTGCAGTAGGCTATAAGAAGGATTGTTCCGTTTGCAGGAAAATACCATTCTTAAAAGTGCGCACAAATGTGATTATAAATGTAATGCTTTTATTATAAAGGTGCATTTTAATGGTGAACATCATCTTTCCCAAACTTGAAACTCACGCGCTGCATATGTATGCCAGTTAGGCTCTACACCCTGTTGTAAAGTGGATTAATTTGCTTCATTTTAAGAAGTTTTTTGGCCACCTTAGATGTGATACAAACCTTATCAAAACTTATAGGCCTACGGGCTAGGCTACATGAGGTGCACGACTATGATTTATAAAAGTTGCAACAACAACAAATATCCGCTGTTTGCCTTAACCTTGGCATCATTCCCAAGTGATAACATATACTTCACAAGTGATAGAATGGACCATTATCATGCGCAAAAAGAATACGTCATCTATGTTACGAGAATTATGTTCTCAAATGTTCATAAACTGAACTTCAATTAAACTACTCTGTCTGTAACCCAGAATTTGTAAGATACTAGTTGAAATGAAACAGACAGAAGCCCAGTCTACAATTTTCAGATGTCAGAATGTTTATTCACAAGAGCTCTGAACTCCAAATGTGAACACAGTCTTTTTATATTGTACAAGCTTTAAGCTGAACACAAATGATACAAATGCTCCACCCTCTCTAGGAAATAGTACTTTCCCACAGTACACATTCATTGGCTTATCACAATCTTGCAACGTAAGTCAATCTGGACAGCTCCTAGCCGTCCCTCCCGTCCCAAGGACGAGAAGGCCTCTCTCCTGTAGTCTGGTTTCACAAAGAATTCTTTGTTCTCACAGATACTCCTTTACCACCTTGTTCCACTCTCTATACAATATACATTTCTAGACACACACACACATCAATTGGATTATCATTGTCTTAGAACCCTATCCCTATTACATACATTTTCAGAATGGAATATTCTTAGTCATTACTTAAACATACAAACATCCCTATCATCTATGACCTTAAATAGTGAATGGAGGACACTTTTCCCATGGTTCGTTTTCAAGCCAGCCAGGTAGGCTAGAATCCTGTTTTAAAGAGAAGCAATGTGCTTAATATTTGGAAGGTTGAGAAATAAATATAGAAGGCCTATCCTATAGAAAGCTGATGGGATCCTCCTCTTTTTAATAGAGGCCATCACTCTGTTTTCTCACGCAATTGCATAGACTATAAAAATGTTGCGCAACATGAGCTCATGGGCTCTCATAAAGTATTGATTAGATTTGTAATTACATTTGCATTGATGTCAGAGTGATTAGAGCGACAACTGAGTGCGGAGTACCAGGCAGTTAGCAAGTTTGGTAGGCTACTAATGACCATCCGCAGCATCAGAGTTTGGAGAAGCCTAATTACTGTGACGAAACAGTCACATTTGATTTGACTGCCATCCTGACTAGTGACCCCCTGTGCGGCAGTAATATGGTCACCGGAACAGCTTTACATCAAACCGGCCTCACAACCGCAGACCACATGTAACCACGCCAGCCCAGGACCTCCACATCTGGCTTCTTCACCTGCGGGATTGTCTGAGACCAGTCACTTGGACAACCAAAGAATTTCAGCACAAACTTTCAGAAACCTTCTCAGGGAAAGTATCTGCGTGCTCCTCATCCTCACCAGGGTCTTGACCTGACTGCAGATCGGCGTTGTAACCGATTTCAGTGGGCAAATACTCACCGTTGATGGCAACTGGCAAGTGTGCTCTTCACGGATTAATCTCGTTTTCAAATGTATGTCTTTGGGAGGGTGAGCTGTTTGCTGATGTCAATGTTGTGAACAGAGTGCCATATGATGGCAGTGGGGTTGTGGTATGGGCAGGCATAAGCTATGTACAATGAACACAATTGCATTTTATCGATAGCAATTCAAATCAAATCAAATTTTATTGGTCAAATACACATGGTTAGCAGATGTTAATGCGAGTGTAGCGAAATGCTTGTGCTTCTAGTTCCAACAGTGCAGTAATATATAACAAGTAATCTAACAATTCCCCAACAACTACCTAATACACAAAAATCTAAAGGGGTGAATGAGAATATGTACATATAAGTATAAGTATATGGATGAGCGATGGCCGAGCGGCATAGGCAAGGTGCAGCAGATGGTATAAAATACAGAATATACATGTGATATGAGTAATGTAAGATATATAACGTCATTAAAGTCACATTATTTAAAGTGGCATTGTTTAAAGTGACTAGTGATCCATTTATTAAAGTGTCCAGTGATTGGGTCTCAGTGTGAATGCCCTGAGATCCCTTGGTAAGATCCTGAGGCCCGTTGTCGTGCCATTCATCCGCCGCCATCACCTCATGTTTCAGCATGATAATGCACGCCCCGATGTCACAACGATCTGTACACAATTCCTGGAATCTGAAATGTCCCAATCCTTCCATGGCCTGCATACTCACCAGGCATGTCACCCATTGAGCATGTCACCCATTGAGCATGTTTGGGATGCGCTGGATCGATGTGTACGACAGCATGTTCCAATTCTCGCCAATACCCAGCAACCGCACAGCCATGGAAGAGGAGTGGGACAACATTCACAGGCCACAATCAACAGCCCGATCAACTCTATGCTGCATGAGGCAAATGGTGTTCACACCAGATACTGAGTGGTTTTCTGATCCACGCCCCCTACCTTTTTTTAAGGTATCTGTGACTAAGATGTATATCTGTGTTCCCAGTCACGTGAAATCCATACATTACGGCCTAATGAATTTATTTAAGTTGACTGAGGTTTTTTTTGTTAAGTGTACTTTAAAAATCTTCTTCTCATGAACTATAAGATTGATATATACACTTAATTATGATTAGTTGCTGCATTCAAAGTCGGCCATGCTTCCGGCCAAACATTCCATTCCAGCTAAGCAATTGATATATAGCGTTTAGCAAAAAAAACATTTGTGACCCATGTCAAGAAGCCAGGCATACAGTCTGTCGTCACTACTTCACAGGAGAGGCATTTGATCTTTTTTCATTTTGGTTCAATCAAAATGGGTTTTTGGGAAGAAATGCCATCTGGAACATGTCAAATAAAATAAAATAAAATGTATTTATAAAGCCCTTCTTACATCAGCTGATGTCACAGAGTGCTGTACAGAAACCCAGCCTAAAACCCCAAACAGCAAGCAATGCAGGTGTAGAAGCACGGTGGCTAGGAAAAACTCCCTAGAAAGGCCAGATCCTAGGAAGAAACCTAGAGTAGAACCAGGCTATGAGGGGTGGCCAGTCCTCTTCTGGCTGTGCCGGGTGGAGATTATAACAGAACATGGCCAAGATATTAAAATGTTCATAGATGACCAGCAGGATCAAATAATAATAATCCCAGTGGTTGTCAAGGGTGTAACAGGTCAGCACCTCAGGAGTAAATGTCAGTTGGGTTTTCATACCCAATCATTCAGAGTATCTCTACCGCTCCTGCTGTTTCTAGAGAGTTGAAAACAGCAGGTCTGGGACAGGTAGCACATCTGGTGAACAGGTCAGGGTTCCATAGCCGCAGGCAGAACAGTTGAAACTGGAGCAGCAGCACGGCCAGGTGGACAGCGAGGAGTCATCAGGCCAGGTAGTCCTGAGGAATGGTCCTAGGGCTCAGGTCCTCCGAGAGAGAGAAAGAAAGAAAGAGAATTAGAGAGAGCATGCTTAAATTCACACAGGACACCGGATAAGAGAGGAGAAATACTCCAGATATAGCCACGGAAAAAGCGGGAACCTTCCCGCTAGCCATGATTAGCTGAGATAGTGGATGGGCTGGACATGTAGCTGCTTCTGTCTATAACATGAGCTGCTCAGTATGTGTAGATAATCCTATCTGCCACAGCTTTTTTGAAAGATATACCGTTAGCCATAGAGAACTGCAAAATAGTTTCTACTGCTCTCAACAACATGGCTGCCCTGAATTTAACAGGCACTATCGACAAAGATCGGTGGGAAAAAGTTGTGATGGACTACTTTCTGCATACAGTCAGTGTGAACCGGAGTGACTTGACACAATGGGCCAAACAAGCTGTAGCTACAAACAAAACGGAAACGACACAGGTAGTCTTACTTAGTTAAACTTAGGGTCCAGTCTGTCATGAAGGTCCAGTCTGTCATGACTCTTACCTGTATACAGGTAAGAGTCTAGTTACATTTTCAGATATTATACGTTTCTAATTTTGTGAAAAAAGTATTTTCATTGCAAGCTAAAGCATACTGTTCGCTAGCTAGCGAACGTTAGCTTGCTGGCTCGCTAGCTAACGTTACATGTATGATCTGCGTAGTAATATTATTTGTATCTCAGAAAGCCATTTGCATTGTTAGTTATAGCCTAATGTTAGCTAGCTAGCTAACGTTGAACCTAGTTGGTTAGCTTTAGCTACCTGCAGATTCATACTACAGAATTTCATGCATGGTGGCTAGCTATGACAATCCATAGGTATTGTATAGGCTGGGATTATGGTTCATTGTTTAGCTAGCTAGCTAGTTAGCTAGCTATATGTCTAAACAAAACACTTCACTTCGCAAGATGATTACATGACCCATCAAGTAAGCCAGGTGTGTCTGGGGGTGATTATGGCCATCTATTGTATTTCATGAACATGTGTACATGTCTAGACAATAGTGACCCATCCACTTAGCTAGATGTGGCTGGTGGTGGTTATAGAATTTCTTTCACATGACCCATCAATTTAGACAAGCGTGTCTGGGTAAGTATAAACTAATAATTATAAAACATTTATGCTATATTTTTATCTAGACACTTTATATTTTTGATATTGCTACTATGCAAATATGCAAGTAGCCATTTCACTGTACCATTTAAACCTTCTGTAACCTGTGCATGTGTCAATTAAACTTAGATTTTATTTGATATAGTGTATGTTTACCAGAGACAGTAATGTGAAGAACAACATGACCTACACCAACGTCAGATTAGGGTATTGGCCTAGGGCACAATAAAGTGTATTTTTACCTAGGGTTTTTCTTTATTTTAGGCTTCTTCTTTCACAACTTTTATTCTTGAAATATTTGATTGTTTACTACACTACCTTACTCACTCTGTTTAGCACATGGCCTCACATGTGAATCCTTAACCTCTACGGGCTAGGGGGCAGTATTCGGAAGTTCGGACAGTCTGACGTGCCCAAAGTAAACTGCCTGTTACTCAGGCCCAGAAGCTAGGATATGCAGAACTGATATGTATAACAGAACTGATATGGCAGGCGAAAACCCAAGGAAAATCCATCCGGAAAATGTTTTTTTTTTATGTCACAGTTTTTCCATTGACTTGCTATTGACTAAAGAGGGAATTAGCTCCCAGATTGCAGTTCCTATGGCTTCCACTAGATGTCAAGTCTTTAGACATGGTTTCAGGCTTACTTTTTGAAAAACGAACAAGAAATAGAAGTTCTTTCAAGTGGCTGTTGAAATGGACACTACTGTTTTGCACGCGTGAAAGGGTGCGTGCTCCTCGTTATTTTTCTTTCCTATTGAACAGACTATTTTCCGTCTGAAATATTAGCGTTTATTTAGATATTTGACAACCTGAGAAATAATTAGAAACATCGTTTGACTTGTTTGGACGAACTTTACCGGTACTTTTGGGATTTCTTTGTCTGCATGTTGAGCGACTGGATTACAGAACTCCATGGGGCCAACTAAACTGACTTTTTGGGATATAAAGAAGGACTTTATCGAACAAAACCACAATTATTTGTGTTCCTGGGACCCGTGGGATTGCAAACAGAGTAAGATCTCCAAAGGTAGGTGATTTATTTTATTTGCTATATTTGATTTTGTAACGCCTGTGCTGGTTTGAATAATACAGTGGGGGAAAAAAGTATTTAGTCAGCCACCAATTGTGCAAGTTCTCTCACTTAAAAAGATGAGAGAGGCCTGTAATTTTCATCATAGGTACACTTCAACTATGACAGACAAAATGAGGAAGAAAAATCCAGAAAATCACATTGTAGGATTTTTTATGAATTTATTTGCAAATTATGGTGGAAAATAAGTATTTGGTCACATACAAACAAGCAAGATTTCTGGCTCTCACAGACCTGTAACTTATTCTTTAAGAGGCTCCTCTGTCCTCCACTCATTACCTGTATTAATGGCACCTGTTTGAACTTGTTATCAGTATAAAAGACACCTGTCCTCAACCTCAAACAGTCACACTCCAAACGCCACTATGGCCAAGACCAAAGAGCTGTCAAAGGACACCAGAAACAAAATTGTAGACCTGCACCAGGTTGGGAAGACTGAATCTGCAATAGGTAAGCAGCTTGGTTTGAAGAAATCAACTGTGGGAGCAATTATTAGGAAATGGAAGACATACAAGACCACTGATAATCTTCCTTGATCTGGGGCTCCACGCAAGATCTCACCCCGTGGGGTCAAAATGATCACAAGAACAGTGAGCAAAAATCCCAGAACCACACGGGGGGACCTAGTGAATGACCTGCAGAGAGCTGGGACCAAAGTAACAAAGCCTACCATCAGTAACACACTACGCCGCCAGGGACTCAAATCCTGCAGTGCCAGACGTGTCCCCTTGCTTAAGCCAGTACATGTTCAGGCAAGTCTAAAGTTTGCTAGAGAGCATTTGGATGATCCAGATGAGGATTGGGAGAATGTCAGATGAAACCAAAATAGAACTTTTTGGTAAAAACTCAACTCGTCGTGTTTGGAGGACAAAGAGTTGCATCCAAAGAACACCATACCTACTGTGAAGCATGGGGGTGGAAACATCATGCTTTGGGGCTGTTTTCTGCAAAGGGACCAGGACGACTGATCCGTGTAAAGGAAAGAATGAATGGGGCCATGTATCGTGAGATTTTGAGTGAAAACCTCCTTCCATCAGCAAGGGCATTGAAGATGAAACGTGGCTGGGTCTTTCAGCATGACAATGATCCCAAACACACCGCCCGGGAACGAAGGAGTGGCTTCAGTAAGAAGCATTTCAAGGTCCTGGAGTGGCCTAGCCAGTCTCCAGATCTCAACCCCATAGAAAATCTTTGGAGGGAGTTGAAAGTCCGTGTTGCCCAGCGACAGCCCCAAAACATCACTGCTCTAGAGGAGATCTGCATGGAGGAATGGGCCAAAATACCAGCAACAGTGTGTGAAAACCTTGTGAAGACTTACAGAAAACGTTTGACCTCTGTCATTGCCAACAAAGGGTATATAACAAAGTATTGAGATAAACTTTTGTTATTGACCAAATACTTATTTTCCACCATAATTTGCAAATAAATTCATAAAAAAATCCTACAATGTGATTTTCTGGATTTTATTTCCTCATTTTGTCTGTCATAGTTGAAGTGTACCTATGATGAAAATTACAGGCCTCTCTCATCTTTTTAAGTGAGAGAACTTGCACAATTGGTGGCTGACTAAATACTTTTTTTCCCCACTGTATGTTGTTGTTGGGCGCTGTCCTCAGATAATGTTCTGCTTTCGCCGTAAAGCCTATTGTAAATCCGAAAACACGGTTTGATTACCAAGATTCTAAGCTTTTGAATGGTGTACAACACTTGTATTTTCATTAATGTTTAATATTACTATTTTTGTAATTTGAATTTGGCGCTCTGCATTTCACCGGATGTTGTCGTAAGGGGACCGCTAGGTTAAAGAGATGGGCGGGGCTATGGCTGAGGTTGTGAACGATGCTGAATGGGTGTAGACAAAGAAAAGCTCTCCAGTAGGTGTACCAAAAATATTCAAGGGCCATTTTCTCAAAAGTGGGGTTACAAGTTTATCAACTTTCAAAGCACAATTACTTTCCCATTGTTCCTCAACTGCAGTGTAGGATATACCATTTTGTAGCTCAGTCTCTACTGATAAAAAACATTATTTCAAATTTTGCAACATAAGACCTAATCGAGGTGGTTGGTCACAGTCTAATACACACCTAAAACCTAATACTTAAAAATCTGAGAACATTAATATTTTGCACACACATGAAGGAACCCATAAGCAATAATTTCTGGTGAAAAAACATAAATGTGAAAAATTGGCGGATATAGCGTTTTGGAAATAAACTCTTCATATGTCCTTAGAAGCTGTGTGAATGTAAAGTCACTGCAACCTTGGCTGCTCCAGACCAGTTAGTGGCACTATAGATGTCATTGGCACCAGTGACACCTCAGCATATAAGAGCAAGAACTATTGATCAAGTGGACTTTGTCTCATGCATTTGATAATAAAATATTGTTACCCTATTATGTGGTCTGCCCGTAGTGAAAAGTGGATCTTTTATTCAGGAAAATTAGAAACCGGAAATCATGCCGTTTGCGCAGTCAACGTATTACAGCTGTGAGAGTGTACTGAAGTTTTTGGAACACAAATGTGGAGTGTACCAACTGAGATTTAAATAATTTACACAAACAGATTCGACAAAATAAAGTCCCAGAATTAAAAGACGACCGCAATATACCAATAAACTCATGATGAAAATATTTCACAAATATTCACATAAACCATTTATAAAATTGACCCCAGAATTGGTATATAAACTCAATACATTAAATATTGACTTTAAGAATGATTACCTGCTGCATTCAAAGAATTTCACTTGCGTCATCCTTGTGATATTGAGAGATATTGAGAATAAATATGGTAATGCTTTCACTGATTGCACATAAACAAAGATCCTACATGATAGAGTCCTTATTTTGTTATCCAACTGATCTTGTTTCCTTTTTGTCATCCTGTGAACCCCGTTCATTGCTGCTCGCAGCTATATTTCTCTTTATTTTCCTCTCTTTTTTTCTGTGAATATACACTACCGGTGTGAATATACACTACAACACCTACTCATTCAAGGGTTTTTCTTTATTTTTACTATTTTCTACATTGTAGAATAATAGTGAAGACATCAAAACTATGAAATAACACATATTGAATCATGTAGTAACCAAAAAAGTGTTAAACATATACAAATATGAGGTTCAAATAGCCACCCTTTGCCTTGATGACAGCTTTGCACACTCTTGGCATTCTCTCAACCAGCTTCACCTGGAATTTTTTTCCAACAGTCAAAATCACATTTTATTGGTCACATACACATGGTTAGCAGATGTTAATGCGAGTGTAGTGAAATGCTTGTGCTTCTAGTTATAACAGTGCAGTAATATCTGACAAGTAATCTAACAATTCCCAACAGCTACCAAATACACACAAATCTAACAAGTAATCTAACAATTCCCCAACAACTACCTAATACACACAATCTAAAGGGGTGAATGAGAATATGTACGTATAAGTACATGGATGAGCGATGTCCGAGTGGCATAGGCAAGGTGCAGTAGATGGTATAAAATACAGTATACACATGTGATATGAGTAATGTAGATATGATAAACATTATTAAACTGGCATTATTTAAAGTGGCATTGTTTAAAGTGACTAGTGATCCATTTATTAAAGTGTCCAGTGATTGGGTCTCAATGTAGGCAGCAGCCTCTCTGAGTTAGTGATTACTGTTTAGCAGTCTGATGGCCTTGAGATAGAAGCTGTTTCTCAAACTCTCTGTCCCAGCTTTGATGCACCTGTAATGATCTCGCCTTCTCGATGATAGTGGTGTGAACAGGCAGTGGCTCGGGTGGTTGTTGTCCTTGATGATCTTTCTGGCCTTTCTGTGACATCGGGTGCTGTAGGTGTCCTGGATGGCAGGTAGTTTGCCCCCAGTGATGCGATGTGCAGACCGCACCACCCTCTGGAGAGCCTTGCGGTTGAGGGCGGTGCAGTTGCCGTACCAGGCTGTGATACAGCCCGACAGGATGCTCTCGATTGTGCATCTGTAAAAGTTTGTCAGGGTTTTGGGTGACAAGCCGAATTTCTTCAGCCTCCTGAGGTTGAAGAGGCTCTGTTGTGCCTTCTTCACCACATTGTCTGTGTGGGTGGACCATTTCAGTTTGTCTGTGATGTGTACACCCAGGAACTCAAAACGTTCCACCTTCTCCACTGCTGTCCCTTCGATGTGGATAGGGGGGTGCTCCCTCTTTGTTTTGATGGGATAGGGCAGTGTGCAGTGCGATGGCGATTGCGTCATCTGTGGACCTGTTGGGGCGGTATGCAAACTGAAGTGGGTCTAGGGTGGCGGAGATATGATCCTTGACTAGCCTCTCAAAGCACTTCATGATGACAGAAGTGAGTGCTACAGGGCGGTAGTCATTTAGTTCAGTTATCTTCGGCCTACAATGGTAGCCATCTTGAAGCATATGGGGACAACAGACTGGGGTAGGGAGTGATTAAATATGTCCGTAAACACACCAGCCAGCTGGTCTGTGCATGCTCTGAGGACGCGGCTTGGGATGCCGTCTGGGCCAGCAGCCTTGCGAGGGTTAACATGTTTAAATGTTTTACTAGTCTTGAAGGAGTTCCCACGTATGCTGAACACTTGTTGGCTGCTTTTCCTTCACTCTGTGGTCTGACTCATCCCAAGCCATCTCAATTGGGTTGAAGTGGGGGATTGTGGAGGCCAGGTCATCTGATGCAGCACTCCATCACTCTCCTTCTTGGTAAAATAGCCCTTACACGGCCTGGAGGTGTGTTGGGTCATTGTCCTGTTGAAAAACAAATGATAGTCCTTCTAAGCCCAAACCAGATGGGATGGCGTATCGCTGCAGAATGCTGTGGTAGCCATGCTGGTTAAGTGTGCCTTGAATTCTAAATAAATCACAGACAGCGTCACCAACAAAGCACCCCCACACCATAACATTTTCTGTATTGACTGACCTTCATGTCATAAAGTAATGATGGACTGTCATTTCTCTTTGCTTATTTTAGCTGTTCTTGCCATAATATGGACTTGGTCTTTTACCAAATAGGGCTATCTTTTGTATGCCCCCCTACCTCGTCACAACACAACTGATTGGCTCAAATGTTGATGTGGTTGTGTGTGTGTATGTGTCAGTGTGTGCATAAATGTGTGTGTGTGTTTGGAATGGTGCAGTAAATACACCCACACCGTGTGCATGAGTGTGTGTGATGTGGAAGTGTATTTGTGTGCACAGGTTGGGACCGGGGCAACATCTAAACACAGGCTGTTTACCCACAGCTGTGTTGAGCAATAGCTGAGGGATGTCTGAGTGCCGATGGGCCTCTTACGCATTGGATCCTGCCCTAAGGGCCTGCCTGGCTGACTGGCTGGGGGAGTGACTGGAGAACAACTGGGTGTATCAGTAGAGAAAACCCTGACAGGGTCATGTCAAACCAAACTACACTTCTGGCACTCCTAGCAGTATCAGATCAGACCAGTCATGATCATATATACAGTATGTTCATCATGATGCATCACCATTTTACTTCGATATTCAAGAAAACTCAACATCTGTATGAGAAATTACTGAGGTCGTATTTGACGGTAACGATGCTGGCTCTGGGCAGGTTGAGATCTACAGTGGGGCAAAAAAGTAGTTTAGTCAGCCACCAATTGTGCAAGTTCTCCAACTTAAAAAGATGAGGGAGGCCTGTAATTTTCATCATAGGTACACTTCAACTATGACAGACGAAATGAGAAAAAGAAATCCAGAAAATCACATTGTAGGATTTTTAATGTATTTATTTGCAAATTATGGTGGAAAATAAGTATTTGGTCAATAACAAAAGTTTATCTCAATACTTTGTTATATACCCTTTGTTGGCAATGACAGAGGTCAAACGTTTTCTGTAAGTCTTCACAAGGTTTTCACACACTGTTGCTGGTATTTTGGCCCATTCCTCCATGCAGATTTCCTCTAGAGCAGTGATGTTTTGGGGCTGTTGCTGGGCAACACGGACTTTCAACTCCCTCCAAAGATTTTCTATGTCATGCTGAAAGACCCAGCCACATTTCATCTTCAATGCCCTTGCTGATGGAAGGAGGTTTTCACTCAAAATCTCACGATACATGGCCCCATTCATTCTTTCCTTTACACGGATCAGTCGTCCTGGTCCCTTTGCAGAAAAACAGCCCCAAAGCATGATGTTTCCACCCCCATGCTTCACAGTAGGTATGGTGTTCTTTGGATGCAACTCAGCATTCTTTGTCCTCCAAACACGAAGAGTTGAGTTTTTACCAAAAAGTTCTATTTTGGTTTCATCTGACCATATGACATTCTCCCAATCCTCATCTGGATCATCCAAATGCTCTCTAGCAAACTTCAGACGGGCCTGAACATGTACTGGCTTAAGCAGGGGGACATGTCTGGCACTGCAGGATTTGAGTCCCTGGCGGCGTAGTGTGTTACTGATGGTAGGCTTTGTTACTTTGGTCCCAGCTCTCTGCAGGTCATTCACTAGGTCCCCCCGTGTGGTTCTGGGATTTTTGCGATCATTTTGACCCCACGGGGTGAGATCTTGCGTGGAGCCCCAGATCGAGGAAGATTATCAGTGGTCTTGTATGTCTTCCATTTCCTAATAATTGCTCCCACAGTTGATTTCTTCAAACCAAGCTGCTTACCTATTGTAGATTCAGTCTTCCCAACCTGGTGCAGGTCTACAATTTTGTTTCTGGTGTCCTTTGACAGCTCTTTGGTCTTGGCCATAGTGGAGTTTGGAGTGTGACTGGTTGTGGACAGGTGTCTTTTATACTGATAACAAGTTCAAACAGGTGCCATTAATACAGGTAACGAGTGGAGGACAGAGGAGCCTCTTAAAGAAGAAGTTACAGGTCTGTGAGAGCCAGAAATCTTGCTTGTTTGTATGTGACCAAATACTTATTTTCCACCATAATTTGCAAATAAATTCATTAAAAATCCTACAATGTGATTTTCTGGATTCTTTTTCCTCATTTTGTCTGTCATAGTTGAAGTGTACCTATGATGAAAATTACAGGCCTCTCTCATCTTTTTAAGTGAGAGAACTTGCACAATTGGTGGCTGACTAAATATTTTTTTGCCCCACTGTATGAGGGGTTTTAGTAGGCCCATGCCTTGTGGTGTTTGGAGGTTTGTGCTATTGGCCCATTGCTTCCAAAGTGTGATGGTAAACATTTGAGGAATTTGCTTTCCTTTCATGTTTTTACTTGGCAGAGTTTTCCCCAGACACTTCCAGTCAAATACGCCACTGAAAGGAAAGGCTCAAGATTATCTCTCTTTTCTACCACAGTCTGAAGCTTAACTGACAGATAACAAACACTGAGGTATGAAGCCTGACACATGGAACCCACATATGGACAGAAAGACAGAGAGAAAAAATACATGTATTTCTGCTAATACAATCTCCCTCTTCACATGACAAGAGACAAGACAAGGACAGGAAGGAAGGGAGCATCAGAACCAGAGGACAAGCAAACAGTACAACAGCACTGAGGCTATTGACACAGAGAGAGTAAAGAGAGAGAGAGATGCAGGGAGAGGGAGAGACACAGAGAATGAGAGAGTGAGGGCCGATAGAAAAGAGAGAGAGAGAGAGTCAGACTAGAGGGAGAGATGATGTTAAGTGGTTTTGACAGGGGGACTGAGAGTGATTAGAGAGCCACCAATAGCTCTAATGCTCCTCTCTGAGAGGAGGGATCTGACAGAGGGCTCAATCAGCTCACAGCCCATGCTGCTTCAGTTATTCTACTCCAACTCATCAGTGGTTCCTTCAAAAAACACTCTGTCCCACCACCCACAGCTTATAGCTCGAAAGGCTTTCAGAAGACTTACAGTGCTGCAGTCTACAGTAACTTTGTTTCTTAGACTAAATGGAAATATTGCATTGTTGCATCATGTTACACATGTGCACGATATATACAACATTTGTGGACTCGGCTATTTCAGCCACACCCGTTGCTGACAGGTGTATAACATTGAGCACACAGCTGTGCTGTTATTGTGAAGTGGAAATGTCTAGCAACGGCTCAGCCGCGAAGTGGTAGGCCACACAAGCTCACAGAACGTGACCGCAGAGTGCTGTCCTCAGTTGCAACACCCACTACCGAGTTCCAAACTTCCTCTGGAAGCAAGGTCAGCACAATAACTGTTAGTCGGGAGCTTCATGAAATGGGTTTCCATTTCATGAAGCCTAAGATCACCATGCACAATGCCTAGCGTCTGCTGGAGTGGTGTAAAGCTTGCCGTCATTGGACTCTGGAGCAGTGGAAATGCGTTCTCTGGAGTGATGAAATACGCTTCACCATCTGACAGTCTGACAGACAAATCTGGGTTTGGCGGATGCCAGGAGAACACTACCTGCCCCAGTGCATAGTGCCAACTGTAAAGTTTGGTGGATGAGGAATAACTCAATTAGTTCCAGTGAAGGGAAATCTTAACGCTACAGCATACAATGACATTCTAGACGATTCTGTGCTTCCAACTTTGTGTAAACAGTTTGGGGAAGGCCCGTATCCTGTTTCAATATGACAATGGCCCCGTGCACAAAGCGAGGTCCATTCAGAAATGGTTTGTCGAGATCGGTGTGGAAGAACTTAACTTGCATGCAGAGCCCTGACCTCAACTCCATCAAACACCTTAGGGATAAATTGGAACGCCGACTGCGAGCCAAGTCTAATCGCCCAACATCAGTGCCTGAACTCACTAATGCTGTTGTGGCTGAAAGGAAGCAAGTCCCCGTAGCAATGTTCCAACATCTAATGGAAAGCCTTCCCAGAAGAGTGGAGGCTGTTATAGCAGCAAAGGGGGACCAACTCCATATTAATGCACATGATTTTGGAATGAGATGTTCGACGAGCAGGTGTACACATACTTTTGGTCATGTAGTGTTTATTGCAAATATAAATCCTTTGGATCATAATACCTTGTCAAATTAGATGTTGTTTATTCTTTCTCTGTTTCTCTCCCTCTTAAGGGAATGTGGTTCACCTGACCTTGACCTAACTGATACCCAATACATCCACACATGCATGCACGCACGCACAGACACAGGCACACACACACAGACAGATATTTCTTTCTGAAACTAGGGGAATTCCTCCAATCACATGGAGCCCATGGCAGACATGGGAGGTATGTGCTTGTCATTATACCCCTGCAGGCTGGAGTGCAAACACAAAGCACCCTGGGAAGCACAACCAGCCTTATGCAACTATATATATGTGTGCTGTCAATCTGACACAAGACAGAACATTAATCCTCAATGAAAACAAATTATTTCACAGAGGTACAAAATAATCTTCAAGACAGCATGTCTATAATGTTTTTAAAATGTTTAATATAGGGTTGAACTTCACAGCTCCATGCCATAAATCAGAATAGGAAGTAAAATCACATTATTTGTTATGTTTAAACTAAGGGCGGAATCCTTTTTGAGTATCCCCAGTCAGGTGAATATTGTCTTACACTTCTGGACCAGCGTAACAACAGTATCATCAGGGGTGCAAATTAGATTTTAGAAGTGGTGGGGGCATATATATTTATTTATTTTGTATTTATTTATCCAGTCGGATAAACACTCCAAACAGCCTACCTGACCGCTCGGAGGCGTCCGCATGGTCATAAAGCACACCGTTACATCATTTTGTATCACATTTCAATGATAAAATTTGGGGGTGCAAAAATGCAATTTCAGAATATGGGGGACATGTCACCCCGTCCCCAGTGAAAGTTGCGCGCCTGAGTATCATTCATGTTATACTTGTTGGGCTGGGAGTTTACAAACAGAAAGAGTGATTTGTTTCCCACCCTTGGCTACCTGAGTCGACACCCACACATCTCCAAACAGAGAACCTGTGCAATCACATTGCGCAAACAGGCCGTCCCATTGTCAGGAGGAGGAACAGTGGGAGTTTGTTTACAGTTTCTGTGCATAGGGAGCCGGGTGAAAGGTACATACCATTCTGTGGAGATATGGAAATGAACATGTTTTAATGGTAATGAATGGATGGGAGAGGAACTGAATTGGTGTTCTTACACAAACACCTATTATCTTTCTGTCCTTTCGGCCCCAACATGGCCCACGTCACCTCCACCACACTCATCTCATTCACGTGGTACAGTTGTATTTACTCTCCTGCTAATGCACACACCTCGCTTTGTCAACCAACCACAAAGTCCCTCATTCCTTTTCCTTTTTTAGATCTAGAAGTCTATTGAGTTGACACTCATGCATTGAGGGCTTTGTTTGGTCACCACAGCCACAGTACATTGACGTTTGTGGACTGACTGTGAGGACCTAACTAAGTACACCATTGGTAACTAATTGCACATAAATGGTAATTAGTTGTTGACATTTGGTACCTAAAAAGTCCAAAAACCAACTTGCATATTCAGAACATACATTCTTATACTAAATCACACTGTGAAAGTTAGCTGTGTAAACAGACAAACCCAACTGTTTTATATCCATCTCTTCATTCAAAGACTCAATCATTGACACTCTTACTGACAGTTGTGGCTGCTTCGCTTGATGTATTGTTGTCTCTACCTTCTTGCCCTTTGTGCTGTTGTCTGTGCTCAATAATGTTTGTACCCTGTTTTGTGCTGCTGCCATGTTGTGTTGCTACCATGCTGTTGTCATGTTGTGTTGCTACCATGCTGTGTTGTCATGTGTTGACACCATGCTATGTTGTTGTCTTCGGTCTCTCTTTATGTAGTGTTGTCGTGTCTTGCTCTATATTATAATTATTATTTTTTTTTATCCCAGCCCCCGTCCCCGCAGGAGGCCTTTTGCCTTTTGGTAGGCCGTCATTGTAAATAAGAATTTGTTCTTCACTGACTTGCCTAGTTAAATAAAGGTTCAATAAAATAAAAAAAATAAAAAAAACTGTAACACAGTAAACAAAGGCCATTCCCTTATTGACCTATTCTCTGTTCAAACAGAATGGTCCGGAAGTGATAATGTCACAGGAAGCGGTCGGTCAACAGGTGAATCACTGATTACAGATAAGTGTAGACGAGCTCGTTGCATGCGACGCTAACAGCTGTGAGGCCTGAGGGCACTGCTCAGCTCAGCTCTGATGCTATAAAGGGGAAAAGCAACAGCGCATGAGACACAGCCCAACCTGCAGAGTACAGAGTATCCCAAGCCGAAACTTCCAGCTCTGCCCAGGGGTCTCCAAACATTAAAACCAGATGCACTATCCAGAGCAGGGAGGAGCATTGTGAATCGGATGGTATATTTAGAAAGTGCCAGTGTCATCTATCATAGATTACACTCTGACTACTGCTCCTTATACATCAATCTACTGTGTTCACAACAAGCTCTCCGTTTCAGACTTCAACAAGTGGGTCAAACTGAGTGGTAGTGTGCAGCCACACCACACAGGCTCCAATAGAACAGAGGTTCACACTGTTTGAACAATCGACTAGTGTTATGTGTACATTGTGCAAAAAGCAAAGTCTAAAATGAACACCTGTATGCTACATACCCAGGATACACGACTGGACAGTCTGAAGAGAGAGACACGCTGTGTGTGTGTGTAGAAACCACAGTGGTTGAAAACAAGTGGCGACGAGCCAGGATGGCCTCACAGTGGTTTGTTTACATTGAGAGCTATTCCAGACAGCACATGCATGTGCATGCACGTGCGCACGCACACACACAATCACACACACTCAAATACACACTCAAATTCAAGCCTTTCACTTGCTCTTCTTACAATTATCATTTTTATTTCTCTGGTATTTTGTCTCTCTCACACACACACACAAACAAACAGTCACACACTCACACAAACTCACACACACACATTTCTAAAAACATGTTTTCACTCTATCATTATGGGGTATTGTGTGTAGATGGGTGAGAGAAAAAAATATATTTAATCCATTTTGAATTTAGGATGTAAGACAACAAAAATGTTGTTGGAATAAGTCAAGGGGCACAAATACTTTCTGAAGACACTGTAGATGCACACACACACACACACACCTTTACTGTGTTCCAGTTCCACCTCCACACACTTGGCTTGGCACTGGGCTGGGAGCACAGACAGTGGGCTAGCTCAGTGAGAGTGATGCAGAGCGTGTGTGAGTCTGTGTTTGTGTGTGTGTGTGTGTGTGTGTGTGTGTGTGTGTGTGTGTGTGTGTGTGTGTGTGTGTGTGTGTGTGTGTGTGTGTGTGTGTGTGTGTGTGTGTGTGTGTGTGTGCCAGGGGCTGTGAAGTGGGGAGCAGGATATGAGTGATTGCCCTGAGAGCACAGGAGGAGGGATGATGGAGCACACAGGTATGAATCACTAGCAGGCTTCCTGGCATCATGGTTTTATGGCTGCCTGGCTTCATGATTTCATGGCTGCCTGGCTTCATGGTTTCATGGTTTCATGGCTTCATGGCTGACTGGCTTCATGGTTTCATGGATTCATGGTTTCATGGCTTCATGGTTTCATGGCTTCATGGCTGCCTGGCTTCATGGTTTCATGGTTTCATGGCTTCATGGTTTCATGGCTTCATGGTTTCACCCGCCCTCCCTTCCTCCTCCTGTCAGAGACAAATGTCAAGCACCCCCAGGGTTACCCCCCCATCTCACCCCCGGTTCCCGGTTTGGAACCCAAGAGCAAAGGTCCTATCCTGTATCAAAAACTCCACTCCTGATTCAAAACCACCCCACAATCTGGTCAGAGACACTACCCCATCCACAGCCTGCGCCCAAGGAATGAGCTACTCCATATACAGTACAGAAAACATTACATACTGTACTTCTGTCCAAACATACAGCATACATACCTAAGTATACAGCATACATACCTAAGTATGATGCCCACAAAACATGCTCATACTCTGTGTGCAACAAGATCTCATAGTTTCCCTTCAAAATGTTTACATATTAATTAGGCATGGTTACAGGGTTAAAATAGAAACAGCTCAAAGGGTTAAGTTTAGCTAATAATTCTGAGTGATTAACCTCCACGGGATTGGTGTCCATGTGATTAGCATTAGGTTGTAAGTAACAAAAAAAAATCCCAGGACATAGACATACTGTATCTGATATGGGCAGAAAGCTTAAACTTGTGTTAATCTAACTGCACTGTCCAATTTACAGTAGTTATTACAGTGCAAGAATACCATACTATTGTTTGAGAAGAGTGCACAATAAAGAACTTCAAAATGTATTAATAAACCAATTAGGCACATTTGGGCAGTCTTGATACAACATTTTGAACAGATATGCAATGGTTCATTGGATCAGTCTAAAACTTTGCACATACACTTCTCCTAGGCTGAATAATACAGTATGGCCTTTCTCTTGCATTTCAAAGATGTTGGTACCATTTCTTTTTTTACAAGATCTAATGTGTTATATTCGCCTACATTAATTTCACATTTCCACAAACTTCAAAGTGTTTTCTTTCAAATTATATCAAGAATATGGTCCTGAGCTACAGGCAGTTAGATTTGGGTATGTCATTTTAGGCAATTTTTTTTTAAAAAGGTCAGATCCTGAAGAGGTTAAGGTTAGGGCTATGGTTTGGGAAAGGCTTAAAAACAACACGCTGTTTCCATCAACTATCATCAAGTATTCTCACGGCTTGCTAGAGCATGGGTGAACTGTGTTGGCGCAGTAGTCTAAGCAGTGTGCTCCGGCTCCAAGTATCATGAGTTTGTGCCCAGTCTTGTGCAACTGTTTTACATTTTTTAAGGGGGCCTTTTCAAATGCCCGAAATTGCCATCTATTTCTAGTTGTAAGCCTACTGTGTCTTGGTGTATTAAGGCTAATCTGTGTCAAATCTCTTGTAATCTTTTAAAAGCATGGGGATCACTGGGATGCGCTCTTTTGAACATGGAATACCTGTATGGTGACATGACGATGCCACAAAGACACACCTGACACAGTGAACTCCTGACTACTCCCACAGCAAAGGCTACACTTCCTGCCACAGCTCCACTCCCTCACAATAATACTAGGAGAATGAAAACACCCATAAGCAAACAAGTTGACATGTGCAAGCTTAACATTCATCTAAAATCATAGATCTTAAGACAACAAAGCAAAACACAGACTTCTCATAGTTTTATAAGGACCCAAAAACACATCATGCATGATTTCCTGGCAATCTGCTGTAATCACCATGGAGAGCTGCTGAACCATCAAAGACACAATCAACTTCCCTAGACACACATTCACTCCTCTGATGCTCTGAATTGTGTATTTATGGTCTGATTTCCATTTTGGCAGGGTTGATGTTGGTAAGAGTAACTGTATGCCTATGGGGGCACAGCCATTTATGCTGGAGGAACCTTAAACAAGGGTTCCATTCTTTATCCTGCTGGACTGTGAAGACTATCCTGACGGTTAGAGCTCTCAGCTCCTCGGTAGCTCCATACTCATATACTTACTGGGATACATACAGCGTTCCCACCCTGTCCCCACCCAGTCCTGAAATATACTGGGCAAGACATTTATACAGTATACACACACAAATGCACACACACACGCATGCACACACACAATTTGAAGAGAAAATAGGTCATGCAAACTATCAGGTGCTGGCATAAGATGCCAAATCCAAATGCATGTTTCCAAAAGAGCATTACTTTTGGGACATTGATTTTGGTAATGTCATCATACAAATACAGTAATTACTCCACTAAATACCTTTGTGTTGAGTCTTCATCTCCTCCTTCACCAGTCTATATGGTTACAGAGTCCAATCTCGTCATGCTGCTTCGATCCTGTGAGAAGAGTGGACAGGTATTTCCATTGAATGATACACATTCACCTCATTTAATCTGACTTTAGGGGACTTGCCAGAGTTTAATGGAAATCTGGATATTTGTTCCACAGTAATAGAGATGCACAGAAAGGTATAATATAACAACAACAGCCAAACAAACAACTCAATTGTCACAAGAGCTTTGAGTGATAGTGCATTATACATTTTAAAGGCATGAAATTAACACAATTGATCAATTATCTTTGTAGTAAATTGCACTGCTTATTGTAGCCCATATGCTATTCATGACATGCTCTCTTTATTGTATAGCTACCCTCACAATAGTCCCACTTTCCCTGAGTTACTGAGTTATGACAGTATTATAATACAGTATGCTATAATAATGCAGTCAGTATCAGTCAGACAGCCCCAGCCAGCCTAGGAGGAGCAGTGAGGACATACGTGCTCGCCCTGTCGGCAGTGTCTGGAACTGATCCAGATCATCAGGGCTGGATTTGCTCCAGGTGCAGAAATGCTGTCAGGCTCATTAAGAGGGACCTCTCCGAGATCCGGCTATTCAGTTCAGCGGAGAGCAGAGGTCTAAACGGACAGATTACTACCAGATAGACTGCTTCGTTACAGTGAGCGATTTTTATTTCATTTTTAGGAATTCCATTTATCTTTGGGTCGATTACGGACTATAGAGCGACACTATAGAATTGTTGGTTAGTTGTGACGCAGTTTTTGCAGTTTACCTTTAGTTTATCGCTTGTCAAAATTATTTGAGAGTATTTGTTTTGACCAAAATACTGTTTACCGACGGCCTGGTGGAGAAATCCGTTACCTGAGGATAACAAATCAAAGGTTTGTGAATGATAAGCTTAATACTGTCACAAAAAGACAAGATAAGTACGTGGCAAATTAAAGTTATGGTTTTATAATGGAATGGCAATATTCAGAAATTATTTTGCTATTTGTTCTTTTTCAGAAATCTGCTTTAAACTAATAATTTTACCAGGGATTCCCCGTCTCCGAATGAAGGGATTTGTGCGCATTTTCCGTTGCAGTCTTTCTAGAAAATTGGTTGACTCATCATCGCCTTGAGTGCCTTCGCCTGGTTTTTGTTTTGAGCTCTCCCAGAAATGGTGGGACACCTACATTTACAAGCTATGGATGATAGTCTGAAAGGAAAGAATCGGGAGGGACTGCTTGACAGTCCGGATTCGGGACTCCCTCCGAGTCCAAGTCCGCCCTTCTATTCGCTGTCTCCAGGTCTGCTCGAGTCGCGCTCCGGGAGTTGTTCAACGCCAGTCGAGAACCATGGATACTATAAAAAGGAGAGCAAAGGCAAACTGGTAAGCAACAGTTGACAAGTTGTTTTTGATAGCTTACAGGTGCCGCTGTCTCTGCGCATTGCACAATTCACCATAAAAGTAGATAAAACCCCTGAATTTGAATGATCAAGACAAGAGAGAAATACAGCTATCTACCCTCTCATGACTATTGTTAAACCATGTGTCAGTTGCTGTAACCGTCGTGTACGTAAGTCTATTAATGTTTTGTTTTGGATAGAAACATGAACTAGCATATTGCCTACCTACTCCTAAACATATGGTAGTCCTTTTACTGCAGGAATGTCACTGGTGCAACACATAATGCTGCATCAGAAAATGTCTAGGCTTATCTTTAGAAATCAAATAGTTTCAATGGATTATGACATGTCTTCACTGGAATATTCCTTGGATTCCTGAATCTAAAACAATTATAAACAAGTTGTTAAAGGTAATGGATATTGATAGACCTTCCCTCAGATCACACATGTAGGAAACAAATGTGTTTTCATTTTTTTTTAAAGGACCGGCTGAAAAATAACCAGAAATGAACTATGTTTCTCTATAGTAATGTGTTTCATCTCTAAACATGGATTCCATTGTTTGCAGCGATTTTGTCGTCTGTAATAATTAACTTTCCTCTGCAGAAAAGAGAAGCAGTGTTCAAAACATCCTGTTAATGTTTCATAAAAGGGATAAGCATCAACTTGTGTACTTTCCAAGAAAAATATAAATATCTCAGAAATATCAATTGTATTGATAGTTTCGTGTCTCTTGAGTGAATATTAGGGGCTCTATATTTAACAATATAGAGTCAAGGAGAAATGTTACAAGAGTCACAGAGGATGTCAAACATCTCTCTGTGTCCCATTCATGATGGAATACTTTGCACGTCAATGGCAGCCCAGGGTTGACGTAACCCATAGAAACAAACATAAGTTTCAAGTTGTATTAGTTGTATGTACGGGACACACATGGGATACAACATCCAACGAAATGCTTACTTGCAGGTTCCTTCTCGACAATGCAACAACAATAAGAAATAATAAAAGATAAGAATGTAAAGAACATGAAAAAACTCTAGGTCAATGTATAAAGTGTGAGTATGTGTGGTGGTAGCAATGGGAGAGAGGACAAAACAGTGTGGTTGTGATTAGCTCCTTGTGTCTGTTGTGGTCGCCATTACTGACAACTCTCAGGTCAATCACCTCTAGTCGACCACACTGCTTCTACTCATACAGTATAAATACCTTATAACCTGGCTGTACTTTCTCACAGCAGCCAATGCCAACTTGGAAACTAGACAGCCCATATGGGCATATGCTTTGGCTTGAAATCCACAATAAATAGCTCTAGTGTGTCTAGTGCCTCACACTTGGGAAAGGGCACACAAGTTATTTGTTATTATACTGAACAGAAATGTAAACGCAACATGCAACAATTTCAAAGATTGACTGAGTTACAGTTAATAGAAGGAAATCGGTCAATTTAAATAAATTCATTAGGCCCTAATCTATGGATTTCACATGACTGGGAATACAGATAAGAATCTGTTGGTCACAGATACCTTAAAAAAAAAGTAGGAGCGTCAATCAGAAAACCAGTCAGTATCTGGTGTGACCACAATTTTCCTCATGCAGCGTGACACATCACCTTCGTATAGAGTTTATCAGGCTGTTGATTGTGGCCTGTGGAATGTTGTCCCACTCCTCTTCCATGGCTATGCTAAGTTGCTGGATATTGGCGGGAACTAGAACAAGCTGTTGTACACGTCAATCCAGAGCATCCCAAACATGCTCAATGGGTGACATGTCTGGTGAGTATGCAGGCCATGGAAGAACTGGGACATTTTCAGCTTCCAGGAAGTGTGTACAGATCCTTACAACATGGGGCAGTGCATTATCATGCTGAAACATGAGGTGATGGCGGCGAATGATTGGCAAGACAGTGGGCCTCAGGATCTCATCACGGTATCTCTCTCTGCATTCAAATTGCCATTGATAAAATGCAATTGTGTTCATTGTCTGTAGCTAATGCCTGCCCATACCATAACCCCACCGCCACCATGGGGCACTCTGTTCACAACGATGACATGAGCAAACCGCTTGCCCACATGACGCCATACACACTATCTGCCATCTGCCCAGTACAGTTGAAACCAGGATTCATCCATGAAGAGCACACCTCTCCAGCGTGCCAGTGGCCATCAAAGGTAAGCATTTGCCCACGGAAGTCAGTTACGTCGCTGAACTGCAGTCAGGTCAAGACCCTGGTGAGGACAACAAGCACGCAGATGAGCTTCCCTGAGACAGTTTCTGACAATTTGTGCAGGAATTCTTTGGTTGTGCAAACCCACAGTTTCATTAGCTGTCTGGGTGGCTGGTCTCAGACGATCCCACAGGTGAAGAAGTAGGATGTGTTCGTCCTTTGTTGGCGTGGTTACACGTGGTCTGCGGCTGTGAGGCCAGTACGGTAAACTATCTAAAACAACGTTGGAGGCGGCTTATGGTAGAGAAATTAACATTCAATTCTCTGGCAACAGTTCTGGTGGACATTCCTGCACTCAGCATGCCAATTGCACGCTCCCTCATTACTTGAGACATCTGTGACCAAACTGCACATTTTAGAGAGGCCTTTTATTGTTTCCAGTGCAAGGTCAGCTTCTTGATATGCCACACCTGTCAGGTGGATGGATTATCTTGGTAAAGGAGAAATACTAACAAACAGGGATGTAAACCAATTTGTGCACAAATTTGAGAAGCTTTTTATGCGTATGGAACATTTCTGGGATATTTTATTTCAGCTCATGAAACAAGGGACCAACACTTTACATGTTGCGTTTATATTTTTGTTCAGTGTATTTGATCAAGAAATGCAGTTTGTGTAATGTTGATTAAGAAGAATAACTTTAGTTTTATCAATCTTTTTCTATGATTTGAGTGAAGTGTAGTAATCCCATTGAGGAATAAAGGTCGATTCTATTAAAAACTCCTAATTTAACTGTCAAAGGAACATGTTTATACAGGTCTAGATGGCATTTTGACGTGCTTTTAGCCAGCAGCCTACTCTACATGCAGTACAATACAGTAGACGGGAGTTGCGTGACACTGGTTTGTTGAGGCCTGAAAGGAGATATGGTTCTAATCCCCTGGATGTGGGGATTGGTGGAGCTCCCCTGCTTTGTGGTTTCTCCTCATAAAAGCAGCTTTGATAGGGGCTGAATCTGCTTTTGGTTCCAATACCTTTAATGGGATTGTGTGTGTATGTATGGCAAAACCCATTCCATTAGAAAAGGCTTTCAAAGTATTTTTATGTGAGTTTGAGCTGTTTGCATTTATATACAGTATGTGCATGCTTGGCAGTGGCAGACATTCATGCACTTGCATAAACCGTTTTTTCGCAGTTCTAATCTTGTGGTGGTTTTGTATGCGACCTAAGAACAATCCCAAAGTTCTATTTTGAGGCACACATGCTTGCAAGAGCAGTTGCAGGCTGTTGCATAAGCATTTCATGACCTCTGTATTTTAATTTAAACACAGATAAATGCACACACACACTAGGGTTGTCACGATACCAGTATCGCGATACTGCTATACCTGATTTTCCATGGCAAAAAGGAAAACAAAACACAGGCTAAACTCCTTGGACCTGCTGTATCTAAAATATTGTGTGCTATAGCTTGGACAATAAACATGTGATTCTGGGTGACAATGTAAGTCTGCTTGTTTCCAAATTTAGTCCGCTTCATGTTTTGTTTCCTTGTCACGATACCTCTGAGTATCACAATACTGGTATCGTGACAACCCTAACACACACTGTGTTTGTTGCTAAGCTTATACTATGGATGCATAAACAGCGTTGAAATGTAGTTATTTTGTGGTTACTACTAGACACTGAACTTGACAAGTAGCAAGTTTTCAATAGAGGGAATGACTACTGTAGCTCTTAGTGCTGACAACTGGATCCCCTTGTGTAGACATTCCTCTATTTCACAGTAAAACCCCTATATTATATTCTGTTTATTAGACTGTTATAGCTCAATATGATTACTTTCCATCTCCCTGTCTCTGAATAACCACTTTGGTACCTGAGCTAACATGTTGTTGTTTTTTGAGGGGGGGTGTAGATGAGTTCCAGACCAGTCAAGGAGCTAAGTCAGGGCTATAACTATCGCTGGATTAGAGTGTAGGACAGAAAGGAGACCCGTGTCGTGTGTCATTAGGCTCTAATTCCAGCTTTAGAGTTGATATTGATAGTGATGCTGGAGCTTGACGACGTCTACTCTCTCTACTCAGTCAGCAGTTTACCTTGAGATGATGATGATGGGCAGAGTTTTTCCTGACTCCAGGTTCTTGTGATCTACCTCGATTATGTGAGAGTTGCACTTTGAGTGTCTATTGTACTGTATGTAGCCTGTGCTTGGCTGCACACCACATTGACTGGGTGGGTAGAGTTGTGCTTCCGGGGAATGAGTTCCGTATGTGTGCCGTTGCTGCCTGGGTACAGTTGATGGAAGGGCCCCTAGCCTGGAGCCCACCTACATTCACAAGTATGTTTATACTTTCAAAGGCGGCCAACAAAATTCATTCCCCTGGATAAACGGCCAGGATGCTGCTCCTGCCAGAGAACAAAAGACAAGCCAATCACACTATTTTAATTTGATGATGCCACACTATGCTAGCAGCACACAGTGTAAATTAATCAATTTACAGGGATTAACAGCAATGAGGGTAGCATAGTTATTGGTTACAGCAGAAGTTAAGTGGGGGTACAGTACAGAGTGAGGTTTTGTCGGGTGCTGATTTGGGGGTTTGGGTAAGACGAGCTGTGTGCGGCACAGTGATTTGGGCGGCACCTCTGCTGTACCTTCGGCCTGGTCCGAGCTGTTAGAGAGAGGTGAGGTTGCTCTTTCTAAACTTTTGTAATGAGAGAGAGAATTCAGGAGTTTGTGTTTGGAGAGGTACCATAATTACACTTAAAAGCATCAGTTTGGCATCTTAAACTCTCAACGAAACGTGTATTGTCTGGATGGCATTATAACTAGATGGCATGTTGACTGGATGTCATGCTTGCCTCTGGGCTCAGACAGCGGCACTGTACATAGTTGGCAAAGGATTTTAGAATTTTCTAACTGATTCCAGAAGCGGTATCTACAGTGTATGGCTTTGTGCTTCTGACTTTATTGGTCCCTATGCAGAGGCCTTCTCGTAGGGTCTCTCTTAGTCAGTATGATGGGTGTAACACGTGATCCAAGCCTGGAGCAGAGGTATTTGCCCCTTTGATTACAGTCTAACCAGGTTGTCATATCCTATACTGTGTTCTACTGGACTGTATGTGAGACAAACTCTGAGATGCATACAGTGCCCTAAGGTTGACAACACTGACTACAAGACTCCATCCATTTAGAGTCAAATGAACTTCAAATCCATGTATGTGACCTCTGGAACAGGGGTTGTTGTATAGTGCAGACAGACAGTAGCCTCTCCTGTCTTGGACCACCATGTTGGCTGGACTGGAGGCTCTGAAGGGGAGCAGAGCGGTTCTGATGGCTTGAGCAGTGACCGTGCCCAGGTCCAGGAGACACAGAGGCGGTGGGACGCTCTCAGCTAACCCACTCAGTTACACAACATGCAGACAGGCCTGCTGCCTGCCTAGCTGACTGGCTTTGTAAGTCCTTTCTGAAGAATACCACTAGGCTGCTGTGGGGGCTCAGTGAAAAAAGATTTACAGCGACTGTAACACTTCATATCGCCTTGTCCCTCTATGTCATTATCTGAATGGAAAAAAGGTAGTGGTGTACTATTATTTTTGCTACTTGTTGTGTAGACACCACCTACTCTTTCTATCCAGGCTTTGCTCATCTATTGTAGCTGTGTTGTGTGAATTCTGGGGGAGATAGCACAGAACTCCTCATGTGGGAGGTCCTGTTCTAGGTGTATTGAGAGCCTGCATCTTTGCCAGCTAAATAAACTGTTCTCTATATTAGGTAGAGAGCACAAGTATTGTATCAGTAGTGGGATCTCCCAGGACAGTCTATGATGACACCCACTCTTGCCTGAAGAATGGATTCTGCCAACTTACTTCCCTATTCAACATGTCAAATACATTTTCCCTCACCACCAGTAGGTTCATTTTTACACATTAACAGGGGGTAATGTGATGGATTTATAAAAATGGCCTACCTAACCTCCTACCTAAATCCTCCCCTAGCTGCCGTACCTTCTCCTGAACTCAACGGGGACGGACCCGAGGACACGCATGTACCCTGTGTTCTTTGGTGAGAGCATCGAGGTCAACCCCAAACCTGAAACCGAGATCAAGTGAGTGACCCTTCACCAAACCACACAAAGAATGACTTGGTATTAAACAAGCATTTACTGCAGTTTTAATGGACTTATGTAATTTGGCTTTTTAATGTACAGGTTTATGCAGCAGGCTTTTTGAAGGCAGCTTTTTTCTACCCTACTCAGTATTCACCTCTTAACAGTGCCATCTAGTGATCAGCTTCTATACTATTTTCTGCCTAATCTATTACTTAATGTATTACTCATCAAAGTACTTTGGTACTTCAACACTTAATCCCATGTTTTTGGTTATACTCTCCAGGTGTAACTCTGAAGTGAAGTACGACTCAGACAGGCACTACCGGGACCAGGTGTACTGCGCTTCCGTTCCCACGGTGACTTCCTACAGCGAGATGGTGGTGGCCGTGCAGAACTGCACCTGGCGGCGCTACAAGTCCCAGGTGTACCTAGAGCCACGTCAGAGGCCCCTGCACTACCAAAGCACCACCATTGTGTACCCCAAACATGCCAAGAACACTTACCGCACCACACTCAACTACAACGCTACAGGTTCCCAACGTTGGTTTGTCTCCACTGTCCAGCTGAAGTCCAGTGAGGACAGCAGCCCCTGCATCATCTACGCTGAGGACCTCTAAACCTGATCTCAGACCTGATCTGCCTGGCTATTCTTACTGTTGCAGACTGGATATACACAGAGGCTGACAGACAGGTGGACACACAGGAAGACAGACCGAAATATACTGACACACAGAGGGTGGTAATATTGCATACTGTATAAGGAATATTGTAGGGGGAGTACATCGAATCACAAAGGCCTTTAATGAGTTGTCCTTCTTGTTAATTTGTCTTGTGGGGCAGAGCACTGCCAGTCTGTAGCCTCTTCTCTCCAGGAACACCTCTGATAGTTGAGCATGACTCTGTGGGTTGATGGCACCACGTTACACACCTTATTTGACTGTAAACTTTCATTATAAGCAGTCTAATAGCTTGGTTGCACTTATTTTAAAATTTTGTAAATTGTGGGTATTCTGAAAAGAGGGGAAACCAAAAGATTGGACCAAAGATTTTGTTACAAAGAAGATTTCACCCTAGTAGGAAGTAATGTCTTTGTCACATCCTCATCAGACTCTCAAACACGACTCCTGCATTAGATCTGCAGCACTGCATCGTTCTCATCCCAACAAGTGTCTTGAGGGTGTCACAAGAACATCATTGTCGTCTCTCATCTCTGCGGCTTCGCTGTCTTGCTTTGACAGACACCAAACCACATCTTCATGACAATAGACATGAGTGACCTCAAACTTTAGAATGTGCCTTTTTAGTCTGAGGCATTTTAAAGCTACAATCCTTAATTGAAACAATAACAAAGTGGTCACTGTGTTTTGGTAAAAAGCTGAGGGATGGGCCTGGAGAAATGTAACCACAAATTCATAGACTGCGCTATGGATGCAAAGACTGACTAGTTTTAACCATGTTTTGAGGCTTTACAGTGTTTACGTTTACATTGTTTACAAACATTGGAGTAAAATAAGCTTGTATTTAGGGTTCTGATGGGGTATGACAGTTGAACTGAGTTCATGAGGCATTTCTAAGTTATATTCTTTAAGAATCAATCGGTGTATATATCATTAACTTAAAAGTCTAAAAATGGATGTAGCAACTAAGGATTCTAGCTTGAAATGAAAATATCACATTATCCATGCCATTTTCTACAACAAATCAGGAATGGAGTCTGAGTTACCTTCAACAGCAGGCAGAGAGTCAAGGTTTCTGTTATAGATTGCCTCTGGTGAAGGAGATGCTTGTTGTCGTTGCCATACAGGATAGTGAAATGGGTGGCTTAGATTTATTCACAGCTGTCAGGTGTTGTAGGAAAATAATATAAATTCTTATATGTATTAAGAATTGCCTGATCTCGCTCACAACGTTTTTTGTCTGTTTTTATATGGATCCTGGTAAATATTGAACCGTGAATTATGAATTCAGATCTCTTACCTCCATTTTTTTAATCTCTACTTTATTTCATAGAAGATTTGCCTTTTCTACTTTTAATTTACATCTTGAGCTACTTTTGTAATGAAAAAAATGTAGGCGTTGAAAATTGACAAAGGAAGGTGTGTTTTATACAATAAAGAATATGGACAGAAGAAAGTGAAGAGGCTCTGTTTATGGAGGCTTTCATAAGGGTCAAGACGTTCTGAATATTGAGGATACTGTAACTGTTACAAGTGCAACAGCAACTTTAAAATACTGATGGTGTGAACCATAGGTATTAAAGTGGCTGGTACAGAAAGAGGCCGTTCAGTGGAAAGATTGCTGTGGATTTCTGTGATGTGCAGGAGGTATGTGAGAAGTCATGAATTATACGTTTGAGGTGATGAAAGTCTAAGGGTTTCAAAGCATTTGGTTGTTTTGTCTAAGAAACGTTCTAATTATTGATGTTAGTGTTTCCTAACGGTTGATTTTGTTATTGTAAATTACTTTCCTGTTGTATATGTGGCATCGAGGCACTTCATAATTCTCTTTATATTTTTGTATATTTCCTGTGTCAATCATCTTTTTTGTTTGGGAAAAGAAAAAATAATTTTATTGAATAAAAATCTTTTAATTGAATAAAAGACAAAATACCAAAACCCAAACTGCACTATGGTCACTTGTATTTTCAGCATTTTCTTTTCAGTATATTTTTCAGCCTAAAAGCCTGGAACAAAGCTGCAGTGTAGACAACCTAACTTCAATTCACACCAGAATTCTCACGGCACGTCCGAAGATAAAGAGAGGGCCAGGAACAAACAATGCATACAGCTCTATTATTAAGATCTTCACCACAAAGGAAAGGAATATCAAGTTCCCCAGACGTAACGCACCAGAGAAAAGGTCACACATTAAATGTGACGCAACTTCTTAACTGTTGAAGGTTCTGCCTCATGCTTTAAGGCATTTTTTTTACCATAAACAAGTAACTCAAGCATTATTCCGTCCCATTAATCCATCCTATTAATATCCTAAATATCCAAGTGATACTAAAGTAACAGCAGATCTCCTCCTTTGGCATAGGGCACGTAGAAGGGGTTGGGTGTGTGCCTCAGAGTCCCATGGTCTCCTCAGTAACACAAATCCACCAGCACCTCCTCCCTCACTCTGAAGCTAATAGCACCACACAGGATTAAGATGTCACACAGGAGCTGTGACTGGGACGGGTCCAACCAAGACTTTACAACTAAAGGCTCTACTGTCAGTTGTTCCTCTAGCTACACTGCAGACATTGGTGAAATTGTAGGTAGTCCCAGCAGAGAAGGTGAGAGGGATAAACATGGCAACATTAGAGTAGTTGGTATCATCTATTGAGAAATAAATATATGGCTCTGATATAATCCAAATGTACTCCATATAAGAATTTACTAAACTATTATTCCAGTAATAACATGGGTTGAAGTCCATGATGGTCGACCCTTTTTCCATAAAATGAGGAACAAATTCACCTTAGTCACCTTCAGGAGGTTACTAGAGTTCACTCTTACCCCCTGGAGATTTATTAACTCGGAGTCAACCATGATTCACCAAACAATATTTTGAATGAAGAAGCTAAGTTCTTTAACCGTACAGTGCATTCGGAAAGTATTCAGACCCCTTCCCATTTTCCACATTTTGTTACGTTACAGCCTTATTCTAAAATCGATTCAATAATTTTTCCCCACTCATAAATCTACACACAATACCCCATAATGACAAAGTGAAAATAGGTTTTTAGAAATTATAGCAAATGTATACAAATAAAAACTAAAATACCTTATTTACATAAGTATTCAGACCCTTTGCTATGAGACTTGAAATTGAGCTCCGGTGCATCCTGTTTCCATTGATCATCCTTGAGATGTTTCTACAACTTGAGTGGAGTCAGGATCGAGGGAAAGATTAACGGAGCAAAGTACAGAGAGATCCTTGATGAAAACCTGCTCTAGGGTGCTCAGGACCTCAGACTGGGGCAAAGGTTCACTTTCCAACACGACAACAACCCTAAGCACATAGCCAAGACAACACAGGAGTGGTTTCGGGACAAGTCTCTGAATGTCCTTGAGTGGCCCAGCCAGAGGCCGGACTAGAACCCAATCGAACATCTCTGGAGAGACCTGAAAATAGCTGTGCAGCGACACTCTCCATCCAACCTGACAGTGTTTGAGAATATCTGCAGAGAAGAATGGGAGAAACTCCCCAAATACAGGTGTGCCAAACTTGTAGCATCATACCCAAGAATACTTGAGGCTGTAATCAATGCCAAAGGGTGCTTCAACAAAGTACTGAGTAAAGGGTCTGAATACTTGTAAATTGATTTTAGAATAAGGATGTAACCCAACAAAATATGAAAAAAGTCAAGAGGTCTGAATACTTTTCAAATGCACTGTACGTCTTCGTTTCAGTCTCCTCCATTTCCACTAACTGAAGTTAATTGTAAGGATTTTTTTCTATTAATAGTGTAAAATGAACAGCTATACAGAAAGACTCATGTTTGGGCTTAATTACAGAGGAGGAACTTCTAGATGCAAATAATGCCTTCAAGTATGGGAAAACTCCTGGGATGGATGGCATACCAGTTGAGGTATATCAACTATTTATATCTTATACAATGGGTTAAAGCTATGTATATTAACCCCAGGTGTAATATATTAAATAATGGCTACTTCTCAGAAAGTATTAAATTGTCAAGAGGAGTTGAACAAGATTGTCAACTATTGTCCGACCCATTTATTATGGCCATCAAAATGTTACCTATTAAAATCAGATCCAACAATAATATGAAGGGGCTAGAAAGCCAGGGGTTAAAAACAAAGGTGTCATTGTACACTGACGATTCATGTTTTGGATCCCTGCACAGCCTCAGAGGATCTAGATAATTTTTCGAACCTCTCTGGATTAAACCCGAATTATGATAAGTGCACCATATTACATATGGATCTCTAAAAAATAAAAGTTTTACATTACTGTGTAGTTCACCAATAAAATTTGTCCGATGGTGAAGCGGAAATACCCTATGGAAAGGACAACACCTGTCTATTTCTGGAAAAATCACCCTAATTAATTCATTAGTCATATCCCAGTTTACCTACAGTTGAAGTCGGACATTTACATACACCTTAGCCAAATACATTTTAACTCAGTTTTTTTACAATTCCTGACAATTAATCCTAGTAAATATTCTCTGTTTTAGGTCAGTTAGGATCACCACTTTATTTTAAGAATGTGAAATGTCAGAATAATAGTAGAGAGAATTATTTAATTTCAGCTTTTATTTCTTTCATCACATTTCCAGTGGGTCAGAAGTTCACATATACTCAATTAGTATTTGGTAGCATTGCCTTAAAATTGTTTAACTTGGGTCAAACGTTTCAGGTAGCCTTCCACAAGCTTCCCACAATAAGTTGGGTGAATTTTGGCCCATTCCTCCTGACAGAGCTGGTGTAACTGAATCAGGTTTGTAAGCCTCGTTGCTCGCGCACGCTTTTTCAGTTCTGCTCACACATTTTCTATAGGATTGAGGTCAGGGCTTTGTGATGGCCACTCCAATACCTTGACTTTGTTGTTCTTAAGCAATTTTGCCACAACTTTGGAAGTATGCTTGGGGTCATTGTCCATTTGGAAGACCCATTTGCGACCAAGCTTTAACTTCCTGACTGATGTCTTGAGATGTTGCGTCAATATATAATCATAATTTCCCTTCCTCATGATGCCATCTATTTTGTGAAGTGCACCAGTCCCTCCTGCAGAAAAGCACCCCGACAACATGATGCTGCCACCCCCGTGCTTCACTGTTGGGATGGTGTTCTTCGGCTTGCAAGCCTCACCCTTTTTCCTCCAAACATAACGATGGTCATTATGGCCAAACAGTTCTATTTTTGTTTAATCAGACCAGAAGACATTTCTCCAAAAAGTACGATCTTTGTCCCCTATGTGCAATTGCAACTCGTAGTCTGGCTTTTTTATGGCGTTTTTGGAGCATTGGCTTCTTCCTTGCTGAGCGGCCTTTCAGGATATGTAGATATAGGACTTGTTTTACTGTGGATATAGATACTTTTGTACCTGTTTTCTCCAGCATCTTCACAAGGCCCGTTGCTGTTGTTCTGGGATTGATTTGTACTTTTCACACCAAAGTACGTTCATCTCTAGGAGACAGAACGCGTCTCCTTCCTGAGCGGTATAACGGCTGCGTGGTCCCATGGTGTTTATACTTGCGTAATTGTTTGTACAGACGAACGTGGTACCTTCAGGCGTTTGGAAATTGCTCCCAAGGATGAACTAGACTTGTGGAGGTCTAAAAAAAATTTCTGAGGTCTTGGCTGATTTCTTTTGATTTTCCCATGATGTCAAGCAAAGAGGCACTGAGTTTGAAGGTAGGCCTTGAAATACATCCACAGATAGACCTACAATTGACTCAAATTATGTCAATTAGCAGAATCAGAAACTTCTAAAGCCATGACATCATTTTCTGGAATTTTCCAAGCTGTTTAAAGGCACAGTCAACTGTCAACTTAGTGTATATAAACTTCTGACCCACTGGAATTGTGATACAATGAATTATAAGTGAAATAATCTGTCTGTAAACAAGGCTTGTGTCATGCACAAAGTAGATGTCCTAACCGACTTGCCAAAACTATAGTTTGGAGTTGTTGAAAAACAAGTTTTAATGACTCCAACCTAAGTGTATGTAAACTTCCAACTGCAACTGTATATACTTATGGCCCCGCCTACATCTAACAACTTGTTTTTTAAATTATGTGAGCAAAAAATATGCCACTTTATTTGGCTTGGCAAGCCAGACAAAATTTAGAGGACTATTTATATATTGAATATGAATTTGGAGGGCATTTAAAAAAATATTAAAGCAGTGGATCTCTCACTAAAGGCTTGTATCATACAAAAACTATACTTGAATCCAAACTGGTTCTCTAGTAGATTAGTAAAAATGGCTCACCCAGTGTTCAAGACTGGCGTTTTTTCCCTTCATTCTAATATTTGTTTTTGTCTTTTCTGGTGGATTAAAATGAAATTGCAACCAGCTTTCTATTGCTTGTTTCAAAAATAGAGATATTTTGAAGATTACGTTCGGTTATTACTTTTGGTTATTTGAAAATTAAATAATCTCCAAAATATCTCTATTTTTGAAACAAGCAATAGAAAGCTGGTTGCGATTTTCATTTTAATCCACCAGAAAAGACAAAACAAATATTAGAACACATATTATGGTTAAACTCAAATATGCTAATTGATAATACAAATATATATAATAATATATATTAATTGTATAATCTTTGTAAATTATATAATAAATAAGACTGGTGGAGTTGTGACGCACGTGCACTTAACAAAAATATATGGAAATGTCCGCTCTATCCAGAATTACAACCAACTAATTGCTGTGGTAGCCATGCTGGTTAATTGTGCTTTGAATTCTAAATTAATCACAGACAGTGTCAACAGCAAAACACCCCCATCCATCACACCTCATCCTCCATGCTTCACGGTGGGAACCACATATGCAGTGATCATCCGTTCACCTACTCTGTGTCTCGCAAAACACTGCGGTTGGAACCAAAAATCTCAAATTTAGACTCATCAGACCAAAGGACAGATGTTGTTTCTCTTTTCTTATTTTACATGTTCTTGCCATTATATGGACTTGGTCTTTTACCAAATAGGGCCAATTTCTGTATACCAACCCTACCATGTCACAACACAACTGATTGGCTCAAATGCATTAAGAAGGAAAGAAATTCCACAAAGTAACTTTTAACAAGGCACACCTGTTAATTGAAATGCATTCCCATTGACTACCTCATGAAGCTGGTTGATAGAATACCAAGAGTGTGCAAAGTTGTTATCAAGGCAAAGGGTGGTTACTTCGAAGAAATTCAAATATAAAATATATTTTGATTTGCTTAATACATTTTTGTTTACTACATGATATGTGTTATTTCATAGTTTTGATGTCTTCACTACTATTCTACAATGTAGAAAATAGTAAAAATAAAGAAAACCTTTTGAATGAGTTGGTGTCGAAAATTTGACTGGTACATATACCGTATATGGATATATATGTCTATATTTGCATCCATCTCAGTTTGCATCCAACTAATCCATTGCGGAGGCCTAGACTAAAAGCCAATTTATGCTTGATTCGAAAATGTGGTCAAAGCATAGGAGGGTGTATTGCAAAAAGAGCCTCCAGAGGCATCAAGAGGCCATCAAGAGGTGCAAGAAGTATGAATGCCCTGACTTCTGCTGAGGTCATATCACCGTAAATGCTGCATGGCCAATGCAGACGTCAGATTGAGCATGCGCCCAGATGCACAATGCACTTCTCTCTGCAGAATGTACTCTCCCACCAATTTGAGCACATTCATTATTTCATAACTTCAATGTGTGAATTGTTTGCATTTGATTGTTAGTGTATATCAATTCGTCATTACATATACAGCCAGTAGTACATTTACCGTTCATTCCTATAATTTCTAATATACAATGTGTGTTACTTCGGTTAATGGTAATTTATTTGAATGCAGTCAATATTAGACAGATTCCTGTCTTCCTGTTCTCATTGTCTGAGTGGACACATTGTTCGCAGAGTGCACAACCTATGCTACACTTGTGAGAAATAAGTTTTCGAATACTGTCAATTTAGTCATTCTCTTTTGTTTGGAGCGCTCCTGTCAATGTTGAGTAAGGACGCGCACGCATAGAAGTAGGCCTATAGGCTACCTGGCCTGCGCGCAAATGTAGGCATGTAAATGTGCCAATTTGGCAGTATTGTAAAGTACTTAAGTACAATTACCAGACACTACTGCTTAAGTCATTTTGGGGGGGTTATCTGTACTTTACTATTGATATTATTACCAACTTTTACTTCACTACATTCCTTAAGAAAATAATGTACAATTTGAGGTGCCGGTACTCAGTGCAGGTGCCCAAGTCAAGCACTGCTTCATATCCCTTGGGCAAATAGCCTACAGCTGTTTGTCCCGAGCTCACTGCACCGGAAACTCTGAGGGCCCAGAATATTTTATACAATGTTGCTAGCGCGCAAGCTTCTGGCCAGACCCAAGTTAATAGTTGATAGTTGCAATGTTTCAAGTTCGTTGCAGACAGGCCATATGGAGCCAATGTGATTTATAGGATATCTATTTTTATCAGGATATTTTCTACCTGCAGGCGGCAATGTTTTTATTTGTTGTCTTTATGTAGGCTATTCTTACATAGTTGGCAATGGAAATAGAAGTTACTTTGTAGGTTTGTATGATTTTCATTTAGATCTGGATAGAATTTTGATTAACCACATAACAAGGATTTTCACATATGAAGACTTTATTATAAATTAAATGAAACTGTTCAACAAAAATGTGCATATGAGAACCATATCTGGCATTCCACATGAGAAAGGTTGCCGACTCCTCCTGTAGCCAATTACCAGCAACTTCAGGAGAGTAATGGCAGAATCTGCGAAAGCCAGCAGGAGCGGGAAGAGAATAGTTGGTCAGGTTTTTTTACTTCATTCAGTTGATCTAAGATTAAAGCAGCAGACACGCTCAATGCATATAGTTGATTTTATTAAAACACATAGGGTGTCTATATACGGAAAAATACACAAATACACAAAATGTTGAGCAATCGATTGGTCAGAATACTTCAAAGTCGACCAACATTTTGTTTTAGTCGGGGACAGCCCTAATGAGAATATAAAGGTTCAGAACTTGTGAAACATCACAGCACAGTAGAAAAATATATGGCAGCTAGAAATCTAAACTGGATGGTCTTCAGAGATACATGGGAGGGGTTGAGGGTAGCTGAAGGCTGAAAAAAAAAAAAAAAAGATGACTAATGTAAAATATACTGTCAGAGAAATGTATGTAGTATGTATAAGCTGGAAGTGGAAGCCTAAGTATTTTTGTCCATTAGTTTACTCCAATTAGGGGAGGGGTGGTAGGGAAAATCACAAGGTCTGGACAGATAGTGAAGGATAGATGACCTTATGTCCTCAGATCACTGCATTTAACCCACTCATTAACCAATAATTTGATTGGCAATGTGACATTCCTTTTCCTGTGTTTAATGGTACTCAGTGTGTCAGGTACGTCAGAGATGTGGTGTGTAGCAAAACTATGCAGGCAGCTCATCGTCACAACACCCACATCCAATAAGAGTTTAGCACCCACTTGTGGTAGCTGGTTTCCACTGCACTATACACGGAGTATAAAAAAGGTGTTCTTAATGTTTGGTATATGGTATATGCTTGGTATACTCAGTGTATTTACTGTGATCATCATCTTTTTTTTTTTTTACCTTTATTTAACCAGGTAGGCCAGTTCTCATTTACAACTGTGACCTGGCCAAGATAAAGCAAAGCAGTGTGACAAAAACAACACAGAGTTACATATAAACAAACGTACAGTCGTTAACACAATAGAAAAATCTATGTACAGTGTGTGCAAATGTAGAAGAGTAGGGAGGTAAGGCAATAAATAGGCCAGAGGCGAAATAGTTACAATTTAGCATTAACACTGGAGTGAGATGTGCAGATGATGATGTGCAAGTAGAGATACTGGGGTGCGAAAGAGCAAAAAGATAAATAACAGTATGGGGATGAGGTAGTTGGGTGTGTTATTTACAGATTGGCTGTGTACAGGTACAGTGATCGGTAAGCTGCTCTGACAGCTGATGCCGTCAGAGCCGGCGCTCATGCAGTAGCAATTGAGCCTGGTAACGAGGTTACTGTGATCATAGTTCCTGTTTTCCCTAAGATAGTTGTCTGCGCCATATATAGTCTTATGCTTTTATTTTCGTTTTAAAATGTAGACTCAGCAAAATTACTTGGCCATGAGCAGCACCACAGATTATTGAGATGAGCGAGATGCAAGACTTTGCTCTCACACTGTCACTCACCCTACGCATGTGCAAGGGTTCACTTCACGTGGTAGCCAGGGCACTAAAACAGAGGAGAAGTTGAGTGTCGCGCTTCAACACTCTTGGTCAATTTCTGCATTCAACTAACTATGCAGTTTACTTTCTGCATCTACGTCATATCGCCGAGTCTACCTTTATTAAATAGGCTATTCAATGACATATACATTTAACACGGTAATAAATGAGTCAAAGTATACAAAAAGACAGCATAAGTTTCAATGGCAATAAGCTTTTTATTTAAACATTAAGGCAGTGTTTTTTTTTGTTTTCATTGTTACACTGCTATCCACAAAGCTTGCTGGTGGGCATGTAGAATTAAACAGTGTGAATAGTTTTTTTGTAAATACCAACCTTGCAGCAAGCCACATAAATATTTACATCTTTTCAGTTCTATATACAATCCTTGCTATTATACAGTGGGTTATAATAATAAAAAAAGAAATCATTATGCACAATATGGTTGAACAATTGTCAATGCCATCTCTCCCGCCCACCCTTGGACAATACAGGGATCGCATCGGCCATTCGACTAATTCGTTTGTCTTGAATTGTTCTTTTCATTACAAATGAAACACTAACTTCTAGCATGGAGAGTGACATGACCGTAATCAAAGCAAGCAGTGTAAGAACAAACAGAAACCAGAGGGGAAAAACATAAATCATAAAAAATACACATCAGTACATTTAAAACTGATTCTTCTAGTTTCCTCTGCTATTTATTTAAGCTAACATGTGGATATGGTTTTGTCTTCCTGTTATGTCAAAATGTACGGTCACTTTGCTCTCCCAATGACTTCATTAATAGTAAATTGATATACAAGTAGAGAAGCTGAAACTCTTTTGGAATACAAAGCTGGCATTACCTTCTGTTTTATTGGGCCCAGTTAAAAACGTATAATTTGAGCTCCACCTTGACTGACTAGATCTAAAACATGACCAGTTTAGGTAGCCAGTGTAGAAACTTTACCTAATTCAGTGAAGATGAAGGGGGAGGAGAGCACAGGCAGTCCAACAACTGTTACACATGTTCATTACTAACAAGTCTCCATCATGACTAACTCAACCCGCTCTCAACTAGTGGACTGGACAACACACTGCAGTCGCCCTCAACAACAGTCACACTGAGAATAGCTGTGCTTCTCTTGCTTCAACACTCAATACAAGCCATGAACACTGTCATATACCACATCAACAACAAAGAGATGGCCTTTAAAATGGGTAAAAATGTAAAATCACACATGGTAAACAAACACCAACTGTTGGACTTTTTTTAAACCTCCTCTGAATCAAGATCATGACATAATATGACAGTTAAGAGCTAAGGCTGTGACAGATTTAGAAAAAATCAAAAGAGGGACATTTCATCTGCTCTTGGTTTCAACATTTCCCTGCATGGACACGTATAACCCTGGCATGAAGAAAAATGATAGGAAAAAAAACAAAAAAACAATTGTGCGTCACTTGGTAACTTCAGTACTGTATTATGTAAAATAAATGGCACTTAACACTAGAAATATCTTATAACTGTACAAAATCAGGTCTAGATAAGAAGGTGCATCTGGCCTGGCGTAAGGCAGAGCTCCTCTTCCTCTAGACAGTAAAAGGTCAGAGGTCAGGCTGTCACAACAGGCAGCTCCTAGAGACATTAGGAGTTCCATCCAAGAGACGGGCTTCCAGCAGGCCAGCTGGGGCTCACACTACAGCCACAGCCAGCGCTGCCATGGACCAAGGAGCATAGAAACATTGATGGCTTTTATTTGTCACCTCTTTAATGCAAGCAAATTCCAACTCTGATGCTGGGAAATTTGCCCTAAAGCAGCTTTAAGGTTGGCCACCCACTCAAAGCGGACTAGGTAATGTTTCACTAGAACTGTGATTGTTGCTTGAGTTTTGGAGCACTAAAGAATGTTGGTGGCAAGACCAAATGAAACATGTTAAAGGAGGACGCCTCCACAGTAGGATTCTACGCTCTTCTTCTCGAGTCCATTCTCGCCTGCCCGAACAGATTCCTAAAAATGCCGTTGTGAACAAATTGACAACTAAGTGCTTAACATCCAAAAACATTCTCAACAAACACAGACATGGTTAATATAAAAACAGTGAGAAAGTGTCACTCGTCTCTTAGTGCCATCCATCACACCCACAGACCGCTCTCTCTATTGGATGTCTGGAGACCATATGCCACCACCGTCCTCCAATAACATTTCAAATGTATTATGACATCAGCAATGGACAGCATGTATACCCTGTAAACCCCCGAAGATAGATCATTGAAAATAAGAGAGAAACTGACACCATCAAAACATTCACGATCAAAAGTACTAAAGGTCTCAGCTCACTTTCAAACACAGGACTGGACTGACTTGATTTAAAAAGGAGAAAAGAAAATAAAGACATTGTTTTCCTGTGTTGGTTTTCTCCTCCTGTCCATCTGATGCATTCTAATAGTAGTAGAAATGCACAGGCCGTCTGAACTCAGTGTCCACAGTACTGTACAACAGATGGCATGCCTGGCTACATGCCTGTCCGCCTGCCCTCTGCACAGTGAAATGACCCAGTGAAGGAAGACCACTTCCCTAGCACACCTCTCCAAACAGAACTCTGTGTGGTTCACACCCTGTCCATGGGGTCACTGGCGCAAAGCGAGACAGACAGAGAGACAGACAGAGAGAGAGAGAGACAGACACTGCTGTGCTGATGCATGTCCACTCTGGTTGGGTTTGCTGGTCAGAGGGGGCAGCAGGCTTCTCCAAGTTGAAGGTCCAGGTTGAAGCCCTGTTCAGAGCCCTGACATGGCCAAACAGAGCAGGCTTCCTGTACAAGCAGAGGACACATCCATCCTTGACCAGGGCAAGTGAATCCCTCCGCAGGCCAAATTAAAACAAATGAGCATCAGAGTATGGGGCCGTACCAAGTCCCTTCCACAAACCGTAGAAGACACTAGAACAGTATACAAACAAGCGCATGAGTTGATGTGTCCGTATCAATAAGGCCAGTAAGAGGGGAAAAGATTAAGTAAAAAAACAAGTGATTTGTCCTTTAGAGTAGTCCTGGAGTGACTGCATACACTGAAACACTAACACATGGAGCAGCAGTGTTTCAGCACACCCCCATCGGTGCTTGTGATCGTCAGTCAGCTGTGTGAGATGGGAGGCCAGAGGTCAGGTCCTGTCGTACTCCCTTGCTGGGTGGAGATGGAGCTGTAGAGTGGAATGATGTGTGTGTGTGTGTGTGTGTGTGTGTGTGTGTGTGTGTGTGTGTGTGTGTGTGTCAGGTGTGTGCCTGCAGCAGCAGTGGAGGTGGTTAGTTGGCGGGTGCTGTTCTGTTCCATGGCAGGGTCTCTCACTCACTGTCAGACAGGGTCTCATACTGAGAACACAGCAGGGGCTTAGGCTCCTCCTCCCAGGACCGTCCCTGGCCCTGAGCCCCTAACTGGCCAGAGGGGGTGGGGGAGGGGTTCGACACCGACATGCCACTTGGGAAACGCATGGTCAGAGGGTTACACGGGAAGGGTGTGGAGCCTGCAAGAGGAAGAACAGCATCAATAAATCCTTGAGTACTGACCATGATGCCATACATAGGCAGCTGAATGCAGTTCACAGGGTTTAAAGGTGATGGGTTTCCTGTCTTTGATACAGTTGAATATGAGCAGTGAGAGATGAGATGTTGATAGAGGTGAGAGGTGCAGTGAGAGATGAGATGTTGATAGAGGTGAGAGGTGCAGTGAGAGATGAGATGTTGATAGAGGTGAGAGGTGCAGTGAGAGATGAGATGTTGATAGAGGTGAGAGGTGCAGTGAGAGATGAGATGTTGATAGAGGTGAGAGGTGCAGTGAGAGATGAGATGTTGATAGAGGTGAGAGGAGCAGTGAGAGATGAGATGTTGATAGAGGTGAGAGGTGCAGTGAGAGATGAGATGTTGATAGAGGTGAGAGGTGCAGTGAGAGATGAGATGTTGATAGAGGTGAGAGGTGCAGTGAGAGATGAGATGTTGATAGAGGTGAGAGGTGCAGTGAGAGATGAGATGTTGATAGAGGTGAGAGGTGCAGTGAGAGATGAGATGTTGATAGAGGTGAGAGGTGCAGTGAGAGATGAGATGTTGATAGAGGTGAGAGGTGCAGTGAGAGATGAGATGTTGATAGAGGTGAGAGGTGCAGTGAGAGATGAGATGTTGATAGAGGTGAGAGGTGCAGTGAGAGATGAGATGTTGATAGAGGTGAGAGGTGCAGTGAGAGATGAGATGTTGACAGAGGTGAGAGGGGCAGGAAACCCATCACAGTACCTGTGGAGGAGGGCCGGTCCTCCCAGACACGGTTGGTGACGGGCGTGCGGCGGTTGGTGTCCCCCTCGGAGTGGACAGAGGACACAGAGGAGGGTCTCTCCCCCCCTGACAGGCCCGGCCCGGGGGATTTGGCCTTACGCCCGTTAGAACGCCCGCTGCCCTTTGGCTTCCCCCCACCTACACAAAGAGAGAGGGAACACAGCACAGCCCTGTGGCTTTGTGGCCAGTTCTATTCACATCCATCTTCCATACATCTGAAGTTACAATTGTGAGAAACTAGTCTATCAAAGCTGAATGAATGAATCATTCACTTGATTTGTTACACATACATTACTGTTTCATAATGGAAATACTGAGCTCTCTGAACACCAGGACATACAATCCACCCAACAGCCCTGCGACTCGGATTGGAGGCTTATGATAGAGGGAGATTTACGAGGTAATATCACACCTTGCAGTGAGTAAGAGTCCTCTGTCCGTCCATCAGCGGGGAGCATAGCGGCAGGCACACTGGCAACCATGGGGTTAATAGCATTGGAGGACGGAGGGCGCTCCTCGGCCTGGTCATCATATTTGCCCATCAGGGCCTTTCGGATAATGGCCTCCAGCCCTATGGTGTTACCGGACACCTCGGGAGCCGGGTGGCTGCGTATACTCACAGGTCCTGAGAGGCAGGAAGTGGCAGGGGGACGTTAGAGAGAGCATTGAGTAGTGGGAGAGAGAGTGAAAGAGAAACATAGATAGAGGATATTGTAAAATAGAAGACAAATGGAAAAGGGCCAACATGAGAATGGAGGATTGAGGGAGAGAAAAGGAAAATGGGGATAAGAGAAAGCAAGATAAGGGAGTGAGAAAGAGTGGAACAGCAGAGAGGGGAAGAATAAACCAGTCAGCACATCCTCAGAGAGAGATGGAGAGAGACATGTTGGTTTGTGCTGACGCAGGTTTCAGTCTGTCAGTGGGCATTATGTAGGTTATGAGCCTCCAGAGGATAGCCACAGAGGAGCGAGGTGGGGGTGATGGACTCTAAATAACATCCAGCATGTAGCTACTGCTCTCTCCAGTCTCCTGTGAGTAGTCTAGCTGATGCACATGCTCCGGGGACGCAGCCAAAAGGCTAGCTGTGTCAGCTAGGGGCTCATCAAGGGAACGTGGCCGTATGTATACAAACTGGAGGGGAACCACTACTGTACCATGCTGATCTATACCACATCAGTCACAAAATCTACCATGCATAAATCACAGAAAAACGACTACTCTAAGCACGTTATACAACAACATTGTGGTTGAGAGTAACAATAATCCACCTCTCACCACTAATATCCAACGATCATTTCTAGAAATCATGTATCTTACCTGCAGTGGTAGAGGCAGGCATGTTGAAAATCTCTGTTCCTGGTTGACCAGGATCTGGATGTGGAAACAGTATTTTTAGAGTCTTCGTCTATGACTACAGTATCTACAGTACCAATGCTGTATGCGGTCACTGTGGTGGTGGGACTCACTGAAGTCGGCGTCACTCCCGACCACGGTCATCTTCTTGATCATCTCCTGTTTCTTGGACTTGACGATGGCCGAGGTGCTCTCAGTGAGCTTGCTGAAGAAGGCTGGGGGCTGGGAGGTGCTGGGAGGGGAGCGAGAGCCCATGCTGTGGGGAGACGACCACATCTAGTTAGCGTCCGGAGAACTACTGTACTACTGCTATTACCCTCCCTTTTTTGTTTACCAAGAGTAGTCCGGAGAATGTCGTAACAATGATTTCTATCTGTGTGAGGAAGGGAGGTAGGGTGAGACCTTACCCCTGCTCGTTGGGGTAGGAGGCCCCTTGCGTCTCTGGTTCAGACATGGCTCCGGCAGGGGACACTGGCTCAATGCCGTCTGTAGACATATTGACAGGTGACACCTTGGGCTGAGGAGGGGACCTGGGAACACACACACAGACTCTAATGAGCCACTGTGGTCTGGCTGAGAATACACAGTCATCTAAACAATATTCAATATCAATTCATGTCAGTAATATTCGATATCTGCATTTCCACATAGGATTAAACGTAGTACATAACATGCGACACCCATAGGAAGATACAGAGCGGTGCCATATACAGTATAAAATCTGGGCAGTACCTGTCTCGGGCACGATCCCCTCCGGCTCCCTCTGGAGTGTAGCGAGGCCCCTGGCTGGGCTCCTGGGAGGCAGGTGGGGCCTGGGGGGCGCTGGGGGGCCGGGTCAGGTCCAGGACAGAGTTGCTGTGGTAGGACTGCTGCATAGGGACTTGCTGCTGGGCCTGCTGGCTCTGTCGGGTGTAGTCCTTGGTGATCACCTCCTGTTCCCCACACACATCACATATACAGGTCAGACACAGCATCTCTCCTTCCACCCTGTCTGCTTCTCATTCCTACAGACTTTAAGAACTGTACGGGAAATCGTCTTTAAGATGGTAAATGTAACAGTGATATTATTTAGTAAAATATATTCCTGTAGTTGTGTGGGGGCTTACACTGATGTGCTGGGCCAGGGTGACCACCCTCTGGCTGCCTTTGACCAGGGGGGACTGGGGCTGCTGGCCCGGGGACAGCCTCTCCTCAGAGGGAGGCCGGTACAGACCATGCTGCTCCATGGGCATCATCTTCTGTTGAACTGAGGGGTCAGGACAATACACACACACACACACACAGGGTGGTGCCCACAAGCGCACACACATTGAGCAGCACCACCATGTACACACAGAGGGGACAAAGAAAGTGAAAATTCAGTTGCCTGGGTAAGTTTGAAGAGGCAGCTTACAGGCAGTCTATAACTACAGTGCATTAGTATTCCCTGTTTCTAAAGGTGAAAAACTGACGAGAGCTATTGTAAAATTACAGAATAAACAAACAAATATATATTTTTGAAGTCCATTATGCGCACAGCATATGGTGTGCTCGATAAACATTGCGTAAGTGACACATCTGCTGTGCATAAGAGCTCAACGGTAGTTTTCCTGCTGCAGAAATCCTCTGTCTCTACAAAGTGTTGTCAGCCAGTGCGTTGGATGTGTCAAGCTACTTCAGAACACTACGGACTTATTTATATACTGAACTCTCCTCAAAGGAGAGAAGCACAAATCACTGACAAGCTTAGCAGTGACATAAAATGGCAACTCAATACTAGGAATGTGTTCTTAATGTTTTGTACACTGTGTGTGTGTGTGTGTGTGTGTGTGTGTGTGTGTGTGTGTGTGTGTGTGTGTGTGTGTGTGTACCACAACACTCATCTGACCTCGGCATGCACACACTTTCCCTATAGGCATGTCATAAATATTGATGTGGCACATTGCTTTACAAATGGAAAAACAAGAAAACAACATCACATTTATAATGATGGAAAAGCCGCGTTGAGCTGTTGGCATGTGGAAAAATCAGCATAAATTACAGTGAGCTGTAATAAGAACATGCAGAGATTTGGGGGCCAGAAGCTGCAGCACCCCCCTTCCCCAGGATCTTTTAATGGGTCTCTCCACCACCCGTTACACCCTTTCCCTGCCCCCCACCCCGCTCCAGAGGAAGATCAACGCTGTCTGGAGCCCCGGGGAGGCTGTTTGTCTGTCTGGTGGCTGGTGGGGCTTTATTCTCGTGATGCACCCTGGCAGGCTCGCCTGACCGTTTCCTACTACATTACACACTGGTTTATATTGAGACCGACTGACACACACGACCTAAGCTTTCTCTTTTGTCATTTAGGTAATCTAGCTAGCAATATTTTGCCTTATTTCTGGAACATTTTGTGAGGCGAGTATCTGTAAGGAAGGTGTCATTACTAACTATGAATCAAATACTTACAGAATTACTATATACTCATCATAAACCTTCTCCTAACATTACATTGATAGATTGATAACAAGGCTACTTTATTTCGTTTCTAATATGGAACTCTTAAATAATACAGGTGAACTAAGTTTGCAATATGAGGGGGGGAAGGGTGCCACATGGTAAAGACAGCCACATCCTCAATAAGAAGGAAATTAAAATAAGCAGCAATGAATGTTACGCTGAAATTTTCCAACCATTGAGCCATCTATGAATGATACCTTAAAGGGCATCTAGGATCTCTCTCCAAGGAAATACCAATTGGGTTCTGTATTTGTACCATACTAATGGTCAATACATAGTCAGTTAATACAAATATATAGTCATTTAATAATAAAAATTAGCTGGTTAATTTGATTTATCCAGCTCGTAAGCTGCTTTCATCTCCTTCAAATTTCTGTCCAAGTAAGCTCCAGTTTAGACTATCATCTTCTCAATGTCAAAACCTGTTAAATAATAATTAGATGGTCACGTTTGGATATATATTTTTATAGTTCTCTCCGTTACACGATAAAAATGAAAAAATACTATAAGTGTAGAAAAGAACAAAACAAAAAAACATGTCAAAATAATTTGGACTGATTTGATAATGCCCAACCACCACAGCGTGCAATAGGCCACAGACGGACGAGGGGAGGGTCTGGGTGATGAGGGGACCCTGGGATCCAGAGCGTCTTACCATCACTGGCGCTGTTGGCCACGAGCGAGCCCGTCTCTGGCATTCCCGTTTCACAAGAAATTTGACGCATGATAATCGCGTTTATGAAGTTGGCCGCAGTCATGGTGGTCTTACCGAGTGCTCGGAGCTCTTGTTCCTGAACGGACATCGGTTTGTTTTGAGTCTTTTCCCTACTAGGTGTGCCACTTTCTCCGCGGCCAGCAGCGTTATCCGACTGGGGGGGCAGCAGGTGAGGGGTTCGCCCTGAGTGGTGAGAGGCTGAAGAGCCCTGAGGGTAGGGGCCGGGGTAACCCCCTTGGTTAGGGCTGGCCAGCTTGGGGTCAGATTTGCTGGAGGATATAGAGGGCCCATGTTGGTCTTGGGTGTGTTTGGGAAGGCCTCCCCTACTCTTGCCCCCATCCAGGCCCATTTCCTTGGAGTCCATGCTTTGTTGGTAGCCATAGCCTGGGTAGCGATTTGAGCCTGGCATGGACCTGTGAGAGGAAAACAAAATCACTAAAACAGTCAGTAAACATGACAACCCCAGATGAACCCCCAAGAACCACAGAAGAAGGCACAGTAGGAGATACTTAGCCATTTTCCAACCATGTATGTCACTGTGCAGGTTACCTTAGCACAGAGGGGTTGTTGTGGTCGCTGACAGGCAGACTCTTGCCCGCAGTATTGTGCAGGACGCTGGGCCTCTGCTGGACACTGTCCTGGGTGCGAGGGGACACCGGGGAGTGCTGGTGGCCATAGCCAGAGTGGGAGGAGGGCCTGACACTACCACCTGAGCTGTGCTCTGTGCCTGAGGGAGGGAAGGAGGGACGGTACAGATACATTACACACAGCACAGAGCTCATATCATCTCATAGAACAACAGCATAGACAGACCATGTGCAGTAAATGCACTACTATCTTGGTAATAACATAATAGTGTAATAATTGAATAGCAGAAAAACAGACAGGCAATGAGTGGGTCTATATCTATACACACCTGGTCTCCAGATGGGGGCATGTTCCACGTTGCCGTGAGAGATCCCCTTCTCTCTGTCCCTTTCCCGCTCTCTCTCCCGCTCTCTGTCTCTATCCCGCTGTCTCTCACGATCCCTCTCTCTCTCTCTCTCCTGTTCCCTGTCCCTCTCGCGGTCTCTCTCCCTCTCGCGGTCTCTCTCCCTCTCCCTCTCGCGGTCTCTCTCGCGGTCTCTTTCTCGCTCGCGGTCAGCAGACGACGGTGTGCCGTGCTGCTTGCTCATGTGTTGGGGCCCAACTACACAGCACAGGAGAGACACAAACAAAACACAGATGAGTCCGTCACACAGCATCACATTTAAACACAGAATGCTGGCTAGTGTAGAGTCCAGTCCAGTACCTGGTGAGATGGGAGAGGAGGTGTATGGCTGGCTAGGGAAGGCTCCAGGGATATAGGTGATGCGGTCCATGGGGGAGCCGGAAGACCCTGCAGAGGGAGGGACCAGGACAGGTAAGTGTGGCACCTGAGACAGATCGATGATCCCTGGGGACAAGAAGGAAGAAGAACACTAGTCAAAACTACAGACTGCACTACACTACACTGGTCCAGCTAGGCTACTTTTTGTGTTTGCACCATGGCCAGAGTGAGGCTCACCGTGCGGGGCAGCAGAGTAGGGCAGTTGGAGGGGCTGGTCCCGTGGCGAGAGCCCCCTCAGCAGGTCTGAGCGCTGGGCAGCCATGGCGGCGGCTGCAGGCCACTGGTGCATCTGCTGGGAGGTGATGTAGTCGTTGAGCAGCGTCTGGCGGTTCTCCAGGGCCGCCGTGTCGGGGAAGCCCCGGATCAGGTAGGGGTAGGGGTGAGGGTAGCCAGGGTTAGGGGCCAGGTGGCGAGGCAGGTAGTAGGCTGCTAAATGAGGAGGAAGACAAAGAGACCATATAAAGCCGTCATATAGTCACATACACCCTCCCCCCAACCACACCCCTCCAACAGACAGAAAGAGCAGTTATTGAAGGAGCTCCTATGTAGACCTGTACAGTGGACACGAGAATGGTCCAGTCGTGTACTATGTACCTGGGTCGATGGGGATGCCCTGGCGCAGGGCAGCAGGGTCAAAGGCCAGGGGGATCTGACCTCGGTACACGTCAGCCCCCAGACCCTGCAGAAGACGCTCGTACGACGCCAGGGACGCCTGTTGTTGGGCCTGTTGTTGGGCCTGCTGCTCGGCAACGCCCGGCAGCGGTGACTTGCCGGAGCTCATCTCCCTAGGGGTGGGTGTGGACTTGCGCTCCTGAGGCTGGTTCTTATTGGAGCCTGGACCACACAGAGAGGAGAGACGGGAGAGAGAAGGATGCTTCAGGACACAAACACTGTGGGCTTCACATTAGCTCTGTTCATTTCAACCCAGGGCGAAAAACAATCAATGCATCACAATCAGACAGGTTCTATGTGTACAGTCAGTCTGGTGTCAGTGTGTGACATACCTTCATGTTGCCGCTGGCTTGATTCTCTGGACAGGGGGGATCCTCTGTGAGAAGGCCCAGGGTAGGGAGCCCTCATGCCACCCTTGTGTTCCTCGTAGCCAACAGGGCTGTGGTGGGCCTTGCCACCCTGTTCGCCTCCCATGGCCAGGGGCGAGGAGCGGGCCATGGAGCTGGCCGTGCTGACCACAGCGCTGGGCCGGCCCTTAGGACCTTCCTCGTAGCGGCCCCGCTGCTCAGGCACCCGCATCTCCAGGTGAGGGGGCATGCCGTAGTGGGAGCGTGGGGAGCTGGCGATGATGGAACGAACGTCATGCCCCTTCCTTAAGCCACCCTGCTCCTGCTTCATAGGAGCGCCCTGAAAAAAGGAAACACTGAATATCTCTACCAACAGTGACTTTTCTTGCTTTTGTTTCCCTGAGGGACTGTGCACTGACGCACAGTGCATCTACAGCGTGGCATTCCACTCACCTGTGCTATGATGCCATCTTTGCCAGCCTTGGCTATCATCATGCCTTCGGGCATCTGTCGGAGCTCCTCTCTGGGGATGAGGTGGATGGATCGGCCCCCCTCCTTCACGGTGGGCACCATGCCGTCTCGGCCCTTCATGGGATCAGCCATCTGGCCAGGCCCTCGGGGCCGGGAGCCCTCTCTCTTCATCTGCTTGGGCTCTCGCCTCATGTAGCCATCCTGGATTTCCAGGTGACGGGGGATACCTGGGGGTGAGAGGAGGAGGGGTGGAACACAAACACACAGGAGTTCAAATTTGAAGTCAGACGGGAACTTTATTGACAATTAACTTCTCTTGATCGATTGTACAACTAGGCGAGGTGACCATACCCTGATGCAGTGTATGGAATAAAATAAATAGTGAGTCTATTTTCGTACCCTGTGAAATGGAACCACGGATGTGGTGGGTCGGGTGTGGGCTGTCTCTCTCATGGGGCATGGCTCTACCTATCAGACCTGAAGTATGTGCGGGAGTGAAGAAAGAGTAGCATTTGTTACGTCCTTGTAGGACTCTAGTCTATGTAAAGTACATGCTAGAGCTCTTAGAGGGTAGCGGGCTCCTCAACTTACCCTCACAGTTGGCTGCAGACAGAGAGTCCCTCATGGGCAGCCCCCTGGAGATCCCTCCCTCCATGACATCATAGGGGCGCTTCAGCCCCAAGATCTCCCCAGGCTGGCCCCGACCATCTTCTTTAGGGTTCTGAGAGGGTAGGCCTGAGGAGAACACGCCACAAACAACAATAAACAGAGAGCATTGAGAGGTGGCTTTAACTCTTCAAGACTAAAGGCGATGCCTCTGTTCCTGTTGTTACAGTATGTACACTACTGTTCAGAAGTTTGGGGCCACAAGTACATTAGTGTGTCTAGTTTGAGAAACAGACGTCTCACAAGTCCTCAACTGGCAGCTTCATTAAATAGTACCTGCAAAACACCAAACTAGACACAGTAATGTATTTGTCCTCTTGATCAATTCTGCACCGGGGCCTCCCACTCCTCTTTCTATTCTGGTTTAGAGACAGTTTGCGCTGTCTGTAAAGGGAGTAGTACAAGATCTTCAGTTTCTTGGCAATTTCTCATATGGAATAGCCTTCATTTCTCAGAACAAGAATAGACTGATGAGTTTCAGAAGAAAGTTCTTTGTTTCCTTACATTTTGAGCCTGTAATCGAACCCACAAATGCTGATGCTCCAGATACTCAACTAGTCTAAAGAAAATCTGCCGTTTCCAGCTATAATAGTCATTTACAACATTAACAATGTCTACACTGTATTTGTGATCAATTTGATGTTATTTTAAATGGACCAAAAATTTGCTTTTCTTTAAAAAACAGGGACATTTCTAAGTGACCCCAAACTTCTGAACGGTAGTGTAAGTGTAGTAGCACAGTGTTTCTAGAAGGTTAGAGAACTGACGGTCATAGGTGAGGATGTGTCCGCTGATGCCCTCATAGACCACGTGTCCTTTGGAAAGGGCCTCGTCCCGCTCCCTCTCTGCCCTGCTGGGATTGTCCTCCGTGATCAGACGGGTTATGGTCCCCTTGTACAGAACGTCAGCTGGGGTGCCCTATGGAGGGAGGGACAAACGCAGAGGAACACAACAGTCAATCACCCCACAAGATGTCAGTTTAACCCTTTCATTGCTCGTTGTTGTAAGATGCATATTTGTCCTGAATGTTCTTTTTGTATTGTGACAGCTCCGATGATTAAGATCATACGGAGCGACGGAGGGTATATCGTGCACGGATGCCAATCGGAGAATGGTGTGGAAATTGTTGTTATGCGAGTGGATGTCAAGTTATGATTCAACGACGACAGAGCTTTATGTCCCGACTGCTGCTGCAACAGAGCCCTCACACTAAACAAGCTGAATTGTTCACTACTATACCAGCGGCAGCGTAGTCACATAAGAACACAATTTGTGTCTCAGACAATAACCCCCACACACACTCTGCAGTGCTAACACCAGGTGACAGAATGGCAGCAGCGGGTTTGGTCAGGGCTATTGAGTCATATCTGTGGCACACTTTCAGTGCGAGTTAGATTTGCGCCATGGCTAGTGAGGGTTTACGTAAGCCTGCTGGGAGGCTGAGAGAGAGTGCGCGCACAGGCCTGTTCTTGGTCCCCCACTACCCTTCTAGCTCTGACTTTGTTGATAGCTCCTTTACTGAGGAAAAATGTACTTACTATGGCTGTGATATGTGTGTGTCCCTCCTAGCTGCCTTAAAATAAATGCACTAACTGTACGTCGCTCTGCTAAATGACTAAAATGTACATGTCAAATGATATTCGAGGGGGGGTAGGGGGATAGTGACATCAGGGGCCAGACCACAAGTGTAGGGTTGGGGGCTCGTCTCACAGGATCGAGTGGCCTTGACAGACACAAACACCCTTCCTATCTCCCCTCAGCATCCAATGTCATCAAGGGAGATGCGAGAGACCTACGCACCCGATGTCACAAAGCTTATCTGTACACACACCTCATTGACAGATAGGCTTTCACTCTGCCTAGCAGTCAGCTAGACAAACAAAGGAGCCGCCGTGTGACATCCCCACCCACTCTGATTATATACGACCTCTCACCTTTCCCTCAGTTATCTATCTGGGCACATATAATCTCATCCCATTTCCAGGCCAGTTGGCTGAGGGAGTTATTACATCAGGCTGAAGACTGCGTATCAGTGACGGGGCTTAGCGAGTGGAGAGAGTAAACAGATAAATCAAGTAGGGAACAGACGTGGTACAGTGTGTACCTGTTGCTAGGGCGACAGGGAGTAGTCAGAGCCACGGTTATGTCACACCAGTCAGGATCAGCAGGGAGATCCTGCCTGCCTGTTGCCACAGCCTTTACCCAGCCTAACTTTCCAGCCTGGGCTCATGACCTCTCAACACGCCTGTGTCGTTGTCCTCGTTTCATTTGGAGACGTACAATAAACAGTCCAGTGAGACTTTTAGGTCAAAGCTGTTAGTCATGATAATAAGTACGGCCCAGTTAGCAGAAGCACAGTGTTTAGGTCGGTGTGTTGCTCTTACCTGGGTGATGGAGCCTCCTCGGTAGGAGATGGGGGAGTCCTGGTGAACTCTGGTCCCTGGGATGCCCTTCGTGATGCTACCCCCCTGCACCGCTGGCATGGACCCTGCAAATTCAACACATCCAGGAGAACAGAGTCAGGGCTTTACACTGGCATGGAGGTCCGTTTATGCACCAATAACAGAGCAGAGAATCCGTATGAGCAGAGAACAGTGTACCGACAGAGAGGTGTGTAGTGTATCTAGCTTTGAACTCACCACGTCCAGCGTTGGCGTCATGGGGCGCCCCCTGCGTGGACAGGTTCTCTGCCTGGGAGGACGAGCACCGCGGGGACAGCTGCTCCTGCTTCACCACAGGGTAGGGACCTGGTGTGTGCGAGTCAGAGAGGGACAGTGTGAGATGAGAGCAGAGAGGAGAGTGTGTGTCAGTGCAGAAAGCCCAGGACACCCAAACAGAGAATTGAAGGTTGGGACAAGAAGGGCAACTCACCAGCAAACCAAGGCTGGGAATGCTGCACCCACTCCAGACACTTGGACTCACCCACTTTCCTCTGATCCATCCAGGACAAACCCATCTGTGCAGGGGGCATCTTCCCGTGGTCCATCCCGTGAGCCGGGCTATGCAGCTGCACTGGGGTTCCCTGCGAACCACACAGCAACAACAGTGAGCTTAGTGCATGGCAACACTCCGTTCACTTTCCCCATAACTTCTAAATGGGTGCTACGGTTCTCTGGAGAAACGTTAGTGTACTGTACTTGTGTGATAGACCCCCCTGGCTTGTTGGAGGAGATGAGAGGGGGTGGCTCTGGCATGTGGAGGGGGCGCACCGCTGCCAACCTGACACCATCCTGCTGCAGACCAGGGGGCCCAGAGTGGCCAACCTGCTGGAAAGCTGAGATCACAGACAGATACTTTTATATGGATACAAATATAGACGGGGCAGGATTGGATAGGAAATAACAGTTAAAGGGGATTGGCTAAGGATAGTGCAAAGCAAGGGGGCATAACAGTGAAATGGGAGCTGGCACTTGAACTACAGGGGATGAAGGCCTGATGATGGTGCCCTGAGGACAACAAACTCAACACAAACATTTCACAACAAAGTATGGTATGGGAGCCCTTGGGGTTGGAGAGGGCTTGTAGTGGGACTCACAGGAGTTATAGTGGAGCAGGTGTTGGTCGTGGCCGAGTTTGGCCATGTCTCGAGGGGACATTGGGTAGGGGGACATGACAGGCCGGCCCAGGGTAGTGGCCCTCAGGTCCTCTGGCACCACCGCCTGCTTCTTAGGGTCTCCGTGAGGAGAGAAGGCCCGGGACTTATCTGTAAGACGGGACACACAAACACACACTCGGTAAGGGCCAGGATTGGCTAGTTGCTAACACTTTCTGGAAGCCGAGAGCCATCCCTTGGCCAGCACTAGCTTGTTATGCTCCTTCTCATCATCATAGCAAGGAGCGCAGCCAGCCACACAGCAACGCTGCTCCACACAGCCATAACTTGTGTTTAGAGTACAAACACACTGCCAAACCCATTGCTAGTGTTTAGTGTACACACACAGTCAAAACCCGCTAAGGAGGTGAATTTAGCTAGGCGTGTGTTGGCCGAAGGGGTATGAGTTAGGGATAGAGCAGGGCGGGGTGTGAACCTACGTAATCCGTGAAGTAGAGTCTGCAGCCACCTCTCGTTGCCTTCCAGCTCTGCAGGGACACAGACACACTGCAGCTGATCACATACCCGGTACTCACATCATCACACTCATGCATACACTCACTCATGTCCATGTGACTCGAATCCCTACACACATAGGCTACCTCCTCAGTTTACTGTATTGCGACTCACACAGAACATAGTCCCCCCTTGCCACTGGGCTGTGTTTTCTCCAGGGTTCATAACAATAGGAGATCCTCCAATTGTTACATAGGCCCTGGTTCCGGGTTACCTCGGCTTCTTTAAGGGCCCCAGACGGAAACTCTTCAGTTCATCTTGTGTCACCATCTTCTAAATAAGACTAGGTCTAGCAATTAACATGGAGCACAACTCTCAAAGGATATCCAAGACTGAACTCAACAACCCGACACAGATCCCGCTGCACGGGGATACCAAAGATCAATACCAGCACTACACGAAACAGTGTAGAACTGACATAATTCCCCTCAAATTAGCACGTAGCCTAATAATCTAGAGCCAAGGGAGTTGGATTTAGGCTGAGCAGAAGGATGAGAGGAGCTGAAGAGAGAGAGAGAGAGCGAGAGAGCGAGAGAGCGAGAGAGAGAGAGAGCGAGAGAGAGAGCGAGAGAGAGAGAGAGAGAGATGGTGTTCGTACCGTCCTTGTCGCTGGTGGAGGGGCTGCGTGGGCGAACGCGGGGGCTGCTGATGTTGTGGGGGTCTCGGTCTCCCTGCGCTGGGTAAGGGTGCTGTTTGCTGGGCTGACCTGCATGCTGCTGCTGCTTGGCCTCTTGGGAGGACTCTCCGTGGGCCATGGTGATCTGCTGCTGGTAGAGAGCCAGGGCATGGGGGGGCAGCACGGCCTTACCAAGCCCACCCCGCGGGCCACCCTCCGGCATCTGGGGCATCTGCACACACAGAAGAGAGAGGCATGGTGAGTAGCTGATACACATACAAACACTAACCTTACACACACATCGAATGACCCTGTTCCTCTTATTATTTTCCTTAATGTCTGGCATCTTGTTCCTCCTCTGGGTCAATCTATCCCATCTGCTCCAGATGGCCTGCTTATCTAATACAAATATGTCTTTATCATTTTACCCGCCATGTTGTTATCTGTGGAAGCAGCAGTATTGTCATTACAGGAGGGCTGGCCTTAATACTACTGACAGGGGTAGAATGACCAGGCTGGACTTATCTAAGGATTTATATGTGATTGTATACCAGGCAGAACTTATCTAAGGATTTATATGTGATTGTATACCAGGCAGGACTTATCTAAGGATTTATATGTTACTGTATACCAGGCAGGACTTATCTAAGGATTTATATGTGATTGTATACCAGGCAGAACTTATCTAAGGATTTATAAGTGATTGTATACCAGGCAGGACTTATCTAAGGATTTATATGTGATTGTATACCAGGCTGGACTTATCTAAGGATTTATATGTGACTGTTGTATACCAGGCTGGACTTATCTAAGGATTTATATGTGATTGTATACCAGGCAGGACCTATCTAAGGATTTATATGTTATATGTCCAGGCTGGACTTATCTAAGGATTTATATGTTACTGTATACCAGGCTGGACTTATCTAACGATTTATATGTGGCTGTATACCAGGCTGGACTTATCTAAGGATTTATATGTGGCTGTATACCAGGCTGGACTTATATGTGACTGTATACCAGGCTGGACTTATAAATCCTTAGATAAGTGACTGTATACCAGGCTGGCTCTCATATGCTCTCCAAGGATGGAGAAGACTAAGATACAGGTTGCAGGGCCTGGCGACAGTGTGTAAAGAGACGAGGGGTTAAGTGGTAAGACTCACAATAGGGGGGATGGCCGCAGCCCTCTGTTTGAGCTGCTTCAGGTCCATGGGCTTCTGCAGGGGGGAGGAGATGACCCCATCATGAGCATAGTTTAGAAGGCTGGGACGGTTTGGGGACGTCATCCTGGAGAGAAAAATAAAAAAGGAGGTAATGAAGAGGAGGAAGGAACGAGGGAGAGAGCGAAGGGGAGGAGTAGGGAGGAAAGAAAGAGAAAGAGAGAGAGCAAAAGAGAGTGCGAAAGAGAAAGAGAGAGAGAAAGAGCGCGAGCGAGAGAGCGCAAGAGAGAGCAGGAGAGTAAAAGAATGAGGGAGGTAACTAGAACACACTTTCTCATTCAGTAGCCTGCCAATGGATGTACCACACATTCCTTAATATGGCCATAGTCGGGCTTCTCTTATTTACTTTTCCCATAAACACGGATTGACCCTGAGCAGAACCTCGCACTATGAAAACACAAAGAGAGCAGAGGTTCGGACTGCTTTTCCATTCCACATACCCAACCACCCATCCCCTACTCTCAGACACACACACACACACAAACACACACACAGATACTCTGGAACACCCACATGAACACTCACACACCCCCACACACACAATGAGAGAAACTGGGGCGCACACACACACTCCCTCCCATTGTTTGCATTGGCACAGAGGGCAACGTTCCCCTAGGCTCTGCCAATACATGCAGTCTGCTGTCATGGAAAAAACTGAACAAATACTCTGCAAACACTGCAGGACGAATCCCCACTCCTGTCAGCCCACATCTTTGACACACACATTGCGTCTGCAGGCACGCACACACAAACATCTTAGAACTTGAACCATGAACCAAAAATTATCAACACCGACCCAACCGCCCATTTAGAGGACATTTTACTGATATATATAATGATAATAAGTTGCCTAAAAGAAATCTGTGAATATAGGCAATTGCTAACAGGACAATTGAGCTACAGCATTCAAAGTAGTAGTGGTGGTTTTAAGGGTAATACACTAAACAAAAATATAAACGCAACATACAAAGTGTTGGTCCCATTTTTCACGAGCTGAAATAGAAGATGCCAGAAATGATCCATTTGCGGAAAAAGCTTGCTTCTCTCAAATGTTGTTTACAAATCTGTTTACATCCCTGTTAGTGAGCATTTGTCCTTTGCCAAGATAATCCATCTACCCGACAGATGTAGCATATCAAGAAGCTGATTAAATACACAGGTGAACCTTGTGCTGGGGCCAAAAAAAAAACACTCTAAAATGTGCAGTTTTGTCACACAACGCCACAGATGTTTCAAGTTTTGAGGGAGCGTGCAATTGGTATGCTGACTGCAGGAATGTCAACCAGAGCTGTTTCCAGAGAATTTAATGTTCTGAAACAAAGCTGAAAATGTTCCAGTTCTTCCATGGCCTGCATACTCACCAGACATGTCACCCATTGAGCATGTTTGGGATACTCTGGATCGACGTGTAAGACAGAGTGTTGCAGTTCCCGCCAAAATCCAGCAACTTTGCACAGCCATTGAAGAGGAATGGGACAACATTTCACAGGCCACAATCAACAGCCTGATGAACTCTATGTGAAGGAGATGTGTCGCACTGCATGAGGCAAATGGTGTTCACACCAGACATTGATTGGTTTTCTGATCCAAACCCTTACCTTGTGACCAACATATGCATAACTGTATTCCCAGTCTTGTGAAATCCATAGATTAAGGTCTAATGAACTAAATTACTATCGCACCGTAGCACTCACTTCTGTCACCATGAACTGCTTTGAGAAACTAGTCAAGGCTCATTTCACCTGTTGCATTTATATTTTTGTTCAGTACATAAAAAAAGTAACTGTGGTGCACTTTGTTAAAAACTTTGCGTTCAAGTTTTTTAGTACTATATCTCTTGACACATTGATGAAAATAATCATGGTCTCTAAACCTTCAAGCTGCATACTGGAGCCTATTCCAACTAAACTACTGAAAGAGCTGCTTCCTGTGCTTGACCCTCCTATGTTGAACATAATAAACGTCTCTCTATCCACCGGATGTGTACCAAACTCACTAAAAGTGGCAGTAATAAAGCCTCTCTTGAAAAAGCCAAACCTTAACCCGGAAAATATTTTTGAAAACAAAAAAATCGGCCTATATTGAATCTCCCATTTCTCTCAAAGAATTTTGAAAAAGCTGTTGCGCAGCAACTCACTGTCTTCCCGAAGACAAACAATGTATACGAAACGCTTCAGTCTGGTTTTAGACCCCATCATAGCACTGAGACGGCACTTGTGAAGGTGGTAAATTACCTTTTATTGGCGTCAGAACGAGGCTCTGCATCTGTCCTCGTGCTCCTAGACCTTAGTGCGGCTTTTGATTCCAAAAGAATGTGGTGATCGATGGTGAGATTGGAAACGATTGGAAAAAGTTCTGGCCTGGTTTAGATCTTATCTGTCGGAAAGATATCAGTTTGTCTCTGTGGATGGTTTGTCCTCTGACAAATCAACTGTACATTTCGTTGTTCCTCAAGGCTCCGTTTTAGGACCACTATTGTTTTCACTATATATTTTACCTATTGGTGATGCCATTAGGAAACAAAATGCCAACTTTCACTGCTATGCGGATGACACACAACTGTACATTTTGATGAAACATGGTGAAGCCCCAAAATTGCCCTCCCTGGAAGCCTGTGTTTCAGACATTAGGAAGTGGATGGTGACAAATGTTCTACTTTTAAACAAAACAGAGATGCTTGTTCTAGGTCCTAAGAAACAAAGAGATCTTCTGTTGAATCTGACAATTAATCTTGATGGTTGTACAGTCGTCTCAAATAAAACTGAAGGACCTTGGCGTTACTCTGGACCCTGATCTCTTTTTTGACGAACATATCAAGACTGTTTCAAGGACAGCTTTTTTCCATCTACGTAACATTGCAAAAATCTGAAACTTTCTGTCCAAAAATGTGGCAGAAAAATGTATTCATGCTTTTGTCACTTCTAGGTTAGACTACTGCAATGCTCTACTTCCCGGCTACCCGGATAAAGCACTAAACAAACTTCAGTTAGTGCTAAACACGGCTGCTAGAATCTGGACTAGAACCAAAAAAATTAGATCATATTACTCCAGTGCTCGCTTCTGGCTTAACTGGCTTCCTGTTAAGGCAAGGGCTGATTTCAAGGTTTTACTGCTAACCTACAAAGCATTACATGGGCTTGCTCTTACCTATCTTTCCGATTTGGTCCTGCCGTGCATACCTACACGTACGCTACGGTCACATGACGCAGGCCTCCTTACGGTCCCTAGAATTTCTAAGCAAACATCTGGAGGCAGGGCTTTCTCCTATAGAGCTCCATTTTTATGGAATGGTCTGCCTATCCATGAGAGATGCAGACTTGGTTGATTGAAGACTCATCTCTTCAGATGGTCCTATGATTGAGTGTAGTCTGGCCCAGGAGTGACCGGCTATGAAAAGCCAACTGACATTTACTCCTGAGGTGCTGACCTGTTGCACCCTCGACAACCATTGTGATTAGTATTAATTGACCCTGCTGGTCATCTATGAACATTTGAATATCTTGGCCATGTTCTGTTATAATCTCCACCCGGCACAGCCCGAAGAGGACTGACCACCCCTCATAGCCTGGATCCTCTCTAGGTTTCTTCCTAGGTTCTGGCCTTTCTAGGAAGTTTTTCCAAGCCACTGTGCTTCTACACCTGCATTGCTTGCTGTTTGGGGTTTTAGGCTGGGTTACATCAGCTGATGTAAGAAGGGCTTTATAAATACATTTGATTGATTGATTATCGTGATAGATCAGTTTATTTAGCAGGACAGGGAATTTTGTCCATATCACCTAGCTCTAGTACATATGCACACACCTACAAAGGCCTTAGGAGTTTATGGTTGATGATAGTTGTAGAGTAATGCCACAAATTGCCTGACAACTAAGCCCCTGCAACTCTTTCACCCAGCCCTAAGCCCTCACCTGCAACCCCTCCACCCAGCCCCGAGCCCTTCACCTGCAACCCCTACACCCAGACCCGAGCCCCCACCTGCAACCCCTTTCACCCAGCCCCAAGCCCTTCACCTGCAACCCCTCCACCGAGACCAGAGCCCCCACCTGCAACCCCTCCACCCAGTTCCCACCTGCAACCCCTCCACCCAACCCAGAGCCCCCACCTGCAACCCCTCCACCCAGCCCAGAGCCCCCACCGGCAACCTCTCCACTCTGCCCTGAGCCCCCACCTGCAAACCCTCCACCCAGCCCTAAAGACCCACTTGCAACCCCTCCACCCAGCCTTAAGCCCCCACCTGCAACCCCTACACCCAGACCAGAGCCCCCACCTGCAACCCTCCACCCAGCCCCGAGCCCCCACCTGCAACCTCTCCACCCAGCCCTGAGCCCCCACCTGCAACCCGTCCACCCAGCCTTAAGCCCCCACCTGCAACCTCTCCACCCAGCCCTGAGCCCCCACCTGCAACCCGTCCACCCAGCCTTAAGCCCCCACCTGCAACCTCTCCACCCAGCCCTGAGCCCCCACCTGCAACCCGTCCACCCAGCCTTAAGCCCCCCGTGCAACCTCTCCACCCAGCCCTGAGCCCCCACCTGCAACCTGTCCACCCAGCCTTAAGCCCCCACCTGCAACCTCTCCACCCAGCCCTGAGCCCCCACCTGCAACCCCTCCACCCAGCCCTAAAGACCCACCTGCAACCCCTCCCCCAGCCCTGAGCCCCTACCTGTTCTTCTCGGTGTTCTCCGACTCCTCCACCTCATCAGCGCTGCAGGTGGCGCTAGAGTCACTGTCTGCATGGGAGCCCGTCTTGGGCTCGTGGTCCCTCTTGGAGCTCTTGGAGGAGCTCTTGCTCTCCTCTGCCTCTGCAGTGGGCGGCTTTCTGTCTCTGTCTGTGAATTCACTAGGCAGCTCCTTGCTACCCTCCCCTGCTTCAGTCTTCACCTCCTGCTTGATGGCCTTGTCCCCATCTCCTGGGGGCTTTTCATCTCCTCCCTGGACCATGTGGGAGCCTGAGGCCTCCTTGTCCCCAGGTTTGGAGCCAGCCTTGGCCCTACCACCCTCCTCTTTAGCCTTGCTGTCCTCAGAGGAGCGCGGTGAGGGCAGGCTCTCTGTGTCTGAGCTGTTGTTAGCCCCACCTGGTACAGGAGAGAGAGAAGGAGAGTGAGATAGAGAGTGAGATAGAGACAAAGGGAAGACCGTCTGTAACCTACAGTAAATCATGTTACATCCTCTTGTCCACTCTCACTCCGATCCCTCTATCTCCCCCTCTCTTGTGCCCCTTCTTTCTCTGAAACCAGATTTATAAAGTGCCACTTTTACAACTAATCAGGTTTCAGTGTACAATGAGGGCGAACACAAAACCCAATTGTGATGGAGGAAATCCCCTGGGGCTTCCCAGCTCGATTATGGTAACAGACTATTGGTGATTGTGTATCAACAAACTACTACTGTACATTAATCCCAGGGTCTGATAATGTTCTCCATGGTTACTAGAATGACGAGGCATAACAGTAAACAGTCTTGTGAATTTGGTCTAAAGTGAGTCAACAGCCCGTTATCAACAGGCTATTTAAATGAGTTGACCAGAAATATGAGCAATCAGCCAGGGTCCCAAAATATAGAATTCTAGAATTTAGGTAGACCTCTTGCTAAAGAGCAAACAACTATTTAATTAATTGATCTAATGTATTTTCTATATGTTTTGAAATCCCATACGCCCACGTGGTCCGAGTCGGTCTTTCTATTCTCACATCCAACTCATTCTTGTGATGCTGTTAAAAGTCCATATTGCACTTCATTCATTCTCCCTTCAGCACTCCAGAGATTTCTAAATCAAGAAACACTGCCATCACATAATATCATCATAAAGATATTGCCTTCAAATTGATTGAAAATGGTTTCATAAACTAGTCTTAAAGTGTACATGGCTGCTTTCTGATCAGTTCATGTGAATGAGTGATTGCGAATTTGAGTATTGTGTGCTTATAGACTGTTGGTATACAGACAATGGGGTCCCTGTGCTCTCTGACGTTGATTATCTTAGTGTGTGTGTGTGTTGTTCCTACCTTCTCCATCCTCAGGAGCTTCCTCCTCATTGCCGCTGGCCCCGGAACCCTCCATCTCCTCTTCCTCGGCAGCAGATGGGGCGCTGGCCTCTTCACTTTGTAGGGCTTTGCCTTTACGCCGCGCCTTACGCTCTCTCTCCTGGGTGAAAACCAACACACACTAAATACCACAGGCTGGGAAGAACACACTGATAACCACAAGGTAAATGGCCTACTGCTGTCTGGCACTTAGAGAAATGGCCTGCTTGGTTGGTGCATTTCTTAGCTCAGACTATAGGTTATCCTTCAAGTTGATCATTTAACTCAGGGATGGGCAACTTTGACGGGGGCGGGGGCCACAAAAAATCTGAACTCATCATGAGGATGAGGGGTCGCAGTTGCTCGCGGGTCTGAGTACCCCCAACCCCCCACACACAGCGAGCAAAACCTTTTAGTGGCCCCCCTCTTGACAGTGGAGATTTAAAAATATGTTTTAGAGTTCCCTTTGTGCTATTCTGAATGATTAATTATGAGTCCTTTCCCAACAATTCGACCATGATAACAAGTCTAGATAGCTGGCCGCTAAACTAACTTAAAAATAATTTAGCTGACATGGGCTAATTGACAGACTATCAGTGACTGACATAACAAGATAAAAACTGCTGATGCACAACCACATTTCTAAAATTGCACCTGGTGTATTCTACTATTCTAACTCACAGTACCACCCCGACTGAGTTCCCCAAAAATAAAATAAAAATAACATTGTATTATTTCAAAGGAATTGACCCAAGGGCCTTCAAAATGTTGCTATTCCCTGATTTACATGTTGTAGAATGAAAGACAAGACATTACCGATTTCATTTTATGCTGCTGCAGAATCTCATCCAGTTTCTGCCTTTTCTTGTAGTTGAAGTAGAAGTTCTTGCACTGTGACACAGTTTTGGAGCCAACCATCTTGGCGATGGCCGACCAATTCCTACCATACTGGAGAAGACCTGGAATTAACACGGACGGGGATTAGACCACAGCACAGGCAGAACACCCAAGACGTTCGTTACATAGAATAATAATTTACATCCAATTAACTACTTGAAGAATGACCATCTGTCAATAAACATCTGTCCGTTCAATCCAACATGAACAGACAGACACTACTACTACTCAGCAGTGTGGCTCAGTGCAATGTGCTGTTCTTAGCTGAACCTGTCGTGTCAAATCTAACTAATGACATCACTAATTGTCACCACTGGGCTGGGGTCATTCTCTGTCACATTATGTGAAACTTTGAAGTCACCCAGTTCTAGGAAAGACTGGTCCTTTACCCAGTCAACCACATGATAGCGTCTTACACAAGAGTCTGGAAGCCCTGCTGGGCCCAGAGCTGCCTGGGATAGATCAACCTGTCATGGGACACACCACTCTTGCTGCTGGTGTGTGTGTGTGAGTGTGTGAGTGTGTGAGTGAGTGAGTGAGTGAGTGAGTGAGTGAGTGAGTGAGAGAGAGAGAGAGAGAGACTGAGCAAGAAAAAGAGAGAGCGAGAGAGAGGAGAGAGAAAGAGCGCGTTCGAGTTGACTGCATCCGTGATGCATTGTGGGTTGATTCTGACTGACTGACTGATAAACAAATAAAAACAAGTAGCTATTTATGATGCAAGGTGATTTGTAGATCAGTCAGTCGGCAGTCACCTGCAATGGCAGCTCCAATGTTGAACAAGCCCAATGTGTGTGTGTTTCAGTGCTTCTCCAGATTCTCCAGTAAGCTAAGGTCAGCTCATTAACAGCAGACACTAAGGAGCTTACACCGCCCACTCGTTTCCTGTGCCAGCCTGACAGCTTCTGGCATGAGGACAGACTCACAGGCCAGGTTGCGCTCCGTTATCAGTGAACATGGACCCAACAACCTCCTGGGACGACAACCTTGGACATGGGTTCATAGGTTCCAAGATATTGCCTCTAAACAGATGCAGTGGGACAACAATCTAACAACAACCACACAATAAGACAAGTCTTTAGAAAACACCCAGCCTGCAGCTAATTTCCATCTTTCATTTATTTACCCAACTAAAGTTGACTACAGATTAGATATAGCACCTAAACCACAAGTGTATCAAATACAGATTACAATACCCTCCGGAAATATGAGGAACAATAACACTTCATGGAATAGAAAGTAGAAAGAGGTGTTAGCATGTTACCATGAAGTTACTGCTTCCGTGAGATTACCCATATACACGCAAACACGGCCTCAGTCCAAGTCTTGCCTTTCATATTCCTCTCAGGGCCTTTGTGCATGTTCAATCCGTCAAGTGTTAAAAAATAAACTGGGTATTTCATTTGAAATATTCATTACAGGCATGGAAGGCAAAGCAGGAGAGATGAGAGAGAAAGGGACAGAGCCGGTCGGCCGGGCTTGTTCCAAGAGAGAGGAACACGTGATTAACATCTATTAACCTTTTACAGCCTTCTCCTTTTACAGCCCAGAGCATTCAAGTCCAGCCAGACACCCTGCTACGTGTCACACACCACACACACACACACACACACACACACACACGGAGACACGCAGACACTTTGCTCTACCTAGTGAACCTGAAGCAATAACACTGCAATTCATTCACTGAAAGTCAAGGGTCACTTTGTTACGACTCCATCTCACAGATCCAGTCCATTCAGTTTAGCCAGAGCACAGGAACAATCCCAAGCAGCGCTAGATCCATTAGCCTCAGGTCCCGGCTGGTGGACAACACATAGGAGGAAGCAGTATCCCAATAATGAAGCTGCTGCTCAACTACAGCAGGTGGAAAACTCTCTCAACCAATCATGGCCATCCATTTCCATAAGCTCCTCCCGCCTACGGCCCAATCAACACCTAGCTGGGCCGGGGAGTGAGTGTCCCCATTCTCACGTGCCTGTCACTCCAGCCGTCCCTTGTGTCCCTGGTTTGTATCACGCTATCGGCCGTCTGATCTCCGTGAAGGCAGGCAGACAGGGAGGGAGGCAGGCTGGAGCTTCCCGGTGATTCCACTCCGGAGGGGCAGAGAAAGAACACAGCTAGGCTCCAGCTCAGCCTCCACACCCCTCCTCCTGCTGGCCTGATACTGGAGCCGGTGTCAGGTTGACATACTCCGCTACTCGCCTCTCCCTCGCTTTTTCGTTGATCGCCCTTTGTCCCCACCACAAGCTCTTTCTCTGTCAGAGCTAGTCCGTTGCTCTCAGCCGTGTCTTTCCCCAACGGCTGCAGTCTGGGAGGACTTTCCGAGGAAAGTGGGACTGTGGGGCGGTGCTGCGTGCTCAGCCTCTCTCCTCATCTGATCTCTCCACTATCTCTCCCTGTTTACCCCTCTCACCCCCCCCCCACTCACTCAGCTAGCAGGCAGAGCTGCACACACAGACATCCACATAAACACACAAACGCATGCACTGGTACGCATTCACTCAGCCTCTCTCTCACTCACTAACACATACACACACAGCTAGTCTGAGGGTAAACAGAGAAGAGAGAAAGGCGCGAGAGAGAGCAGGGGAGTTGAGCTAGGACAACTAGGGGGGGTTGAGCTAGGACAATGGAGGAAAGAGAGAGAGAGAGAGTTGATGTTGATGCCATGAGAAAGCATAAAGGGTTTCACATTTTTACTGACTGACCTGCTTTTCATCTTGAATGTGACCCCTCTCCAGTCTAGAACAACACCGAGAGAGGGAGAGAGCGGAAATAAAAAAAAAAGAAGCTTCTTCCACAGCTACTGCCAATTAGGGCCTTTGCCATCTCCTCCCATCTCAACATACACTGACTGGGAGCCCAGAGGAGAGGAGAGGAGAGGGAAAATAGAGAAATAAAGATGGGAAAACAAGAGAATGAAAAAGTGAAAGAATGAGACGGAGAGAGGGGGTGAGAATCCTGTAGACTGATCCAGCCCAGAGCACAGCAGAACAGAGCAGAGAGCCAGCTCTACCTGCTGCTCCTTTAAATGGACCTGTATAGTACTGTACACTACAGCAGGCGGTGGGAGGGAGGGAGGGAGACGATTACCCAGCTGCCTGGCTGCCTCACTGTGCCCAAGCAAAGCCCGCCAGATTAGAGCACTTACATAAACACTAGCCAAGGAGCACACACACACAGGTCTTATCGCTCAGCACTCCTGCTCCCCATAAGCCTACCTTAACTACACACACACCACACACACACACACACACACACACACACAAGCACACAGAGAAGAAAGACATGAGACGGAGGCTTTCAAAAGCTCTGCCATCCCTTGTTAAAGATGCCAGGCTTCATGACCAGGGAAGACAGTGGTAATCCATCAGAGTGCGGCCATGGCGAAATGTTGATCGCCTGACAGGTGCTAGAAATGCCTTTATCTTTTTAGCAAGACGGGATAAACACATTAGCATGAGGAGGTGTAAGCCTCTTTAATACATATACAGGTCAAGCTCATGGAAGTGGTGTGTGTATCTTGACAGCCGGGCTGGCAGAGTACTCAGGCCAGGGTTAGGGGAGCGGGGCTGGGGGCTGGTGGGCTACTGGGTAGCCAACATATGAGGAGCCATGGAGGGGGAAGCCCTTTTGGCAGGCATGGGTATCACTCATGGTTACTGGCAGATGAGAAATGGCGGGCAGAGGGAGGGGAGGCAAAATAACCCCGCCCCTCTCAGACAGGGGGCCTTGTGGTTGTGGTTATATAATCCCTTCATAGAAGCCCAGCTCCCACCGGGCTGCAGGACTAATCCCCTGGGATGGAGAGGTCCACTAATCCCACAGCGAGAGAATGGAGTTGAAGACATTAACCAGGATTACTACACAGGGCCATGTTCCAAGGGCCAGCCCCAGTCATCACAACAGCCCCCCGAGACTGAGTCTGCAGCAAGAGAAATAACACCCAGTACGAGACAGACAGACTGGGTATCTGCTGTAACAGACCTCCGCCTTCATTAGAACATTCATAGTGATTGAGGAACCTTTTTGATTAAAATCAGGATTACACAACAGATAGGCTGCTGTTCTGCAAGACTAGAAGACAGGCACTAGTCATTAACAGAATTGAAAAATCATAGAGAATCTTTGACACTTCATCTAAACATGGCCACAAAACAAGAACTGAGGCTCACGGAGAAACCACATGTCGTCAGACATGGAAACGGTACCGGAGGTTACAAACAATCATTTTCACACGCAAACATTAAATAGACAAGAGCACTCATATCTTCTTATCACTCCAATATAGTAACAAGTACAGTGGCTGATCATAGCATTTCAAGCCACAATCTCAAAAACGCATAACACAAGCACAGTGAAAATATTCACCAGACATATACAAAGTCCCTAATAGGCTTAAATACTCTGAGAAAATCCCAAACATTTGAAAAATTGGAAAGATCAACAAATCCTGTGTAATACACCAGACGGAAATCCCTCTCCAGAACGGGGTCACTGGCAGAAACGGAAAGGTCAGTCAATCATTGACTGAGCTGTAGACTGAGCTGTGAGATACAGAGACAGGCAAAACCCACGGCCGTCTTTGGTCTGCAGGACCCACAGTGGGAACCACCCCCAGGCGAGGCCAGGTTGATCTTCAGTCAGACAAACAGGCCGTGATAAAAGAGTTAGCCGGCTCCTGCAGCTGAAGCTGTTCTAGCTAGGGACCCGAGGGTGGGACTTTTACAGCAAGCTTCATACACGGCCCTGAGTCAGACAGCGGAGCAGCAGAGTGGAGCCCTACACAGCGCTGCAGACAGACAGGACCCAGCAGCACGTGGCTGCAGCCTAGCCTATCTCACAGGAAGTCGCAGGCACATGCACTTGTCACCACTTTCAAAAAAAAACAAAGAAAACACCGCCAAGCCTACGGGTGGTTTTGTCTTTGACCGGGAACATTTTCTTTTGAATGAATGGCGCTGCTGGGTTCTAATTCACACACAGGAGGTAATATGTTTCTTGGTTGATTTGTACCTTTTTTGGCGGTTTCCATCTCCTCTTCAGTCCAGCGAGAGCTCTCATTCATCTCCAGATTGGCTGAAAGGGAAAAAGCAGAAGCCCCAAGTTAGAGCGCAGAGTGGGCAAGAGGGGGAGGGGAGGATCCAACACACACAGAGAGAGAGAGAGAGAGAGAGAGAGAGAGAGAGAGAGAGAGAGAGAGAGAGAGAGAGAGAGAGAGAGAGAGAGAGAGAGAGAGAGAGAGAGAGAGAGAGAGAGAGAGAGAGAGAGAGAGGGAGAGAGAGAGACTGACAGAAAGTAAGGCAGAGAGCGATAGAGAAGAGAAAGCGAAAAGAGAGAAAAGCTAGGGGGGCAGGGTTGCCTTTGCTCCTTGCTGGTGCAGCACGGTACAGCCGGTCAACAGGGTTGTTTGTTTAAGAGGTAGGAAGCAGGAAGCCCAGGAGAAAGTCAGTTAATGATTATAGACATAAGAGGCTGTTCTCTCTGTCTACAGTAGAGGCCAGCCTTACCCTGGCAGAGTCGAAGAGACCGGAAAGAAGATGAGAAAGAGCGGAGAACAGAGAAGAGCTGCAGTTCCTGTGCTGTTGTGTCCTCTCAGTGAGGCTGTGAAGGGCACAGTAACAGCAGGCGAGGTGGGGAAGGGGAACAAGCCCAGTAACAGTGAGGAAATGAGAGTGACCCGAGCTGCTGATCAGAACAGAGCCCCTCTGGCTGGCTCAGACCACCTGGGGATTCCCTGGGACTAACCCACAGCAGAAGCAACAACCAACTAAAGTGCTGAAACATCCAAACTGGGATCGCCTGCAGCTACAGTGTGTGTAGTGTAGTGTAGTGTTGGCTAACTGCAGAGGGAATAAAAACTGTGGCAGGAGTATTGCTGACTGACTGGGTATTTTGTCATGAAGTATTATTCTACCACCCATTATCAGCCCTAGGAATGTCTGGATCCAGATCATTATGTAATGAACCAGAGAGCAACACAGGCAGAATAAGTACACGTCATTTCTTTACACAAGGATCCATTTACTGGCATTATATCTCTTGTTTAAGCAAGAAATTATCTTAAAATGGCAGCTTCTAACAAACTAAGCAGAATAGAATTCACAGCCAGCAAAGCAATTGGTCGACCACATGCACAGTCTGTTGCACAAGGCAACCAAAAAGAAGGCACTGGCTGTTGTTGGCGACCCTACCACAGTACAAGAGGCTTCCCTCTGGCCGGTGCTTCAGACCCATGGCTAAGGCGATTCAAACATGGCTAAGGCGATTCAAACATGAATTAGTTCCTTGTGGACTACTAAATGCAATGTAAATTGTATTGGTGTATGTAGTTATCTATCCAGTGAAGTTGGGGCAGCGGTCATTTGTGAGTGAATGTTTAATATCAATGTCCTATGTTTTTAGTGTATGCAGTATGATGGACTGACTGATATAAATGTATGTGATGTGAGAATGTATTCGTATGTGATCCTTTTAATGTAAGGTGATGCCAAAGAAAAATGGCCATCCTGGATGGACAATAAAGTTTTATTCTATTCTATTCCTGGCCAAGTTCTGTGTGTTTAGAAGAGTTTTGAGGGAGAGCCACAGTGCACCCTTGTGGTGTGGGATATGACAAGCGAAATAAGCACACAGCAATGAGAGAAGACTGGACTGACTGTAGGATGATGGGAGGGCTGTTCTAGAGCCAGCAGGTATAAAACCATCCACACTCTGTGTGATTATATGCTCAGTTTCAATTAAATCAGGTGCACCTACTAAACAGACGTGCTTCAGCTGGCCATATATTTCATTCAAACACCTCCAATCAGACCAAAAATACAGCCATGAAATGTTTCTCAGAGAGATCCTGGCTCTTCGTGTTTATGAGGTGTGTAGCTAATATCAGCATAGTGATGAAACTCTTTTCAGGTGAAAACAGCAGCGTGTTTTAAAGAGCACGAACACGCCATAAAAGACATCAGGCAGCAGTGTATACTATAGTAGTAGAGTGAGACGCACCGAGTTCGCTGCTGAGTGGTGGCGTGGCGGTCTCCTCCACCTCGCTGGTCATGGAGCGGGTGACGCGGCCCTTGCGGCGACCCTGGCTGTTGGCGGTGCGTCGACCCTTGAAAGCCACCGTGGGCTCTTTGTCCTCCCCGTCCTCACCGGAGGTGTCGTCCCTGCAGGGGGAGAGTGTCAGTCAGTCAGTCCACCTTCATCATCTTCCTCACTGCCTGGCCTGCACAGCACATGTGTACTGTTGAGTTTGTTAGCTTAAAACCTGACAAAAAGTGCAGAGGTTTGTCTGGGTAAAAAAAAGCGTACACACACACACGACTCGAGGCTCAGGAGAGCGTAGTTTTATGTTTTGCAAGGCAATATATACTGTCAGCATCATGACAGGCCAGCGATTTTGTAGCCAGTGTTCTTCAATTCATCTTCCCCTGGTCCGGCATCATTTATCTTCTAGAGGGGACCTGCTCTGCTGCCTGGCCCACTAAATATAGAAGTGCCAGCTGTGCCAACCAGGGTGTTGTGGGAGTCAGGGACTCCTCAGCCCAGGTACTGGAAGCACTGCAGATGCTTAATCATGATCAACAACCCTCAGTCTGGCAGGGCAACACCTGTTCAATGTTCTGTCAGTCAGTATTAGTGAACAACAACCTATCCAGCCCCGTGTCCATTCAGAGAGCTGGGGACTTAGCTACGCTAGAAGATTGGACATGATTATAGAATTCCCTCCTTCACTGTTCTTCCCTGTGAAACATGTGAGTCAACATGAGGACAACAACACACTGCAGTGAGTGAGTTATCCATCTGTTCCGCTGCTCTGCTCACACAGATTGCAGTGTTCAGAAGCATCCACTGATTCCCCCATCCTCCTCTCCTTCACGCTGGCACTGTGCCCACGGAGATGCCAGGACAGGGCAGTGTCACGTACAGCACACTCCAAGCCCAGGAGACTAGCTGGATTATTGTAGCAACAGACAGTACGGTAATGGTGTTTCAACCATGCCACTTTTACCCCCATTGGAAAAAGAAAGAAAATAAGTAAGGAATCTTACAAATGTGACTTTTAGTAGCCCCATGGGAGTGAGGGAAGAAAAACAGGAAAACAGCAGTTTTTTAAAGGGGGGAAATACATATTTTTTGCTGGATGGAAATTCTGGCTGAAAGTGGAGGAGCAACTAGTCAGGGTTGAAAAAAGCTCCATCTGATGATTACCTTTCCAGATCTAGTCAGGGCAGCCAAATCTAACTCCCACTTTCCAATGAACTGACCTGGACCAATTCAGAAGTGATTTAGTGCAAGGTCGGGGGGGGGACTGAATATACTTTAAAATGACTAAAACCACATTCAACTGTGTAGAAATTACAATGGCCCTACATTTATACAGTTTCTTGACTGTGTCCAGCTCGCTAATAGTCACCGAAATGAAAGCTAGACAGTCAATTTTAAGAACGATGGACGGAGAACTATTTTCTGCTAATTTCGACAGCAAGTAAATATAACACATTTTCAGTGCAGCCCTTCAGACCTCGTTGAAGACCGAATGCGGCCCAGGGGCAAAATACGTTTGACACCCCTAAATTTAGAGCGAGACAAAATGCAAGCAGACTCACTTCATTACATCCTCCTTGTCTTCCCCCTCGGTCTTCTCCTCATCCCTCTCTCCTTCCTTCTCCTTCTCTTTCTCCTTCTCTTTCTCTTTCTCCTTCTCTTTCTCTTTCTCCTTCTCCTTCTCTTTCTCCTTCTCCTTCTCTTCCTTCTCCTCCTGGCTGCTGCGGTTCACCTGCAGTTGTTGTTGCTGCTGCTGGCCATGCTGCTGGGGTGGAATACAAGACAACACACCTGTCACAAACATGATCCCTGGTGACTTACAGATATGTAAGCACATGTAAAACATGTATAAGAACCTATATAGAAACACACAAACAGATACATGAGCCGTGTAGTTGTGTTGGAGGTCATTCTGCCATGCATGCCAGTACGTACACCACAAAAACAGCCCATATGCCTTCATCTGGTGCCCAGAACCACTTCCTCTTCCACTTCCTGTCTGGGCTCAGGGTGAGGGTTCATATCATGAAATAAATGCTGCAGACTGACAAAGTCTGGCCACTAACACTGGTATAACTGGTGGTAACTACACTTATTCATGCATTGGAAAGCACAGTTCCCTAAATATATGGGAGGTGTGCTGTGTGTTAATGGTTTAATGAAAGCACTGTAAGTAAATGGATTTCTAGTTTAAGCCTATTCAATCCCTCTCATGTCTACTCTAATAACAGAGGCAGTACATCTAGCTCTGGACAAGTAAACACAAAGACTGAGAGCAGGCTACATAAAAATGGACCATTCTCACAGAGATAGCATAACTCCATTTGAACCATGTCACCAGATAATGTTTCCCCTCTCTCAAAGATGAATTCAACGCAAAAAACAACAAATAAAAAGCCATAACTCAATAACAGCACTGAGTGATCCACCAGTGGATAAACATGGATATAGTTTTGTCTCCCTCCCCCCACTTGGGACCTGGAGACTACAAACAGCAGCCTAATCATCTCAGACTATCACGAACTCCATTTGTTCTCTCTTAGCCTGGTGTCATGCTCCTAAACAGACTAAACAACAAAAACACAGCCATTTACAGGAGTCTTAAATGAGTCAGACTCAGGCAGCCTGCTATCTATGGTCTGCTTTGCAACAGAAGAGAACAGACTCAATAAGGCTGGGCGTTCATTAGCTTTTGTGTTGTTATTAGTACGTATTGTCATGTGCTCCCTCCCCTCTTGTACTCACTAACGTTATCTGTTGTGACCCTGTGGAGACATTTCTCTGCTCCCCCTCACTGACTCCCTCTCTCCCCTTCTGTACCTCTCCCCTCTCACACGCTCCTCTCTCTTTCGCTCCCTGTGTTATTAGCGTTAGCCCCAGTGCTGCTAACGAGCCCGTGGTGTTTGTGCACTGAGCTGAGCTGAGCATCAGCTAGCTAGGTAATAATCTGAGGTGTCTCTGGGAGAGATTAGGAAGAGACACTGCCAACCGGCTGACGCCCACAGGAAAGGTCACTGGCTAATTCATGGACCATTTAATTAGTGCCCACCACACTGCACCCCACACACTGCAGCGCCGATGGAGTTTAACTGCCTAACACCTGATCTGGGCCTAAGTAATAGCTGGGAGATCATTAGCATTGGAAACAACCTGTTAAAAAAAAGAAACGTTGATAGACACAGTGCTGACACGAGTGGGGGGATACGCACAGTATACACCGTCCAATTAAAGGCTTACTTGCAGGTTCCTTCTCGACAACGCAACAACAATAAGAAATAATAAAAGATAAGCATATGAACATAAAGTAAGTCGCTCAGTAGAATAGAATAAACATTTTAGCATAAGTATAATACAGGAAGGCACAATTTATAGTCCAATATTTCCACTTGTATTGGGGAATATGGGAATAGGGGGCATGTGTATAAATTGATTAGTATAATAAGCGTCTGATAGCAGCAGTTGTGATGTGTGTGTGTGTAGCATGAATGTACGTGTGTGTGTAGCACGAATGTATGTGTGTGTATGTCTGTGTGGGTGTAGCATGAGTGATTGCTAAGGTGCGCAGTGTGCCAACATGATTGGTGTGCTGCTTGCATGACGACCTATCCTCTACTGATCCCACTGCTCACAGAGCCCCATGGCTGTTTTACCTCTCCATGCAAGTGGTACTCAACCCAGTTATATTTTCGCCCCAATTTCGTGGTATACAATTGCGATCCAATAATGATCTTGTCTCATCGCTGCATCTCCCCAACGGGCTCAGGAGAGGCGAAGGTCGAGTCACGCGTCCTCCGAAACACGACCCGCCAAACCATGCTCCTTAACACCCGCAAGCTTAAACCGGAAGCCAGCCGCATCAATGTGTCGGAGGAAACACTGTTCAACTGACGACCGAAGTGAGCCTGCTGGCACGCCAAAAGAGTCGCTAGAGCGCGATGAGACAAGTAAAGCCCCCCCGGCCAAACCCTCCCCTAACCTGGACGACATTCGGCCAATTATGTGTCGCCCTACGGGACTCCCAGTCACGTGATTGAACCCGGGTCTGTAGTGACGTCTCACTCCATGCACAACGGAGTGAGGCGTCACCACCTTAGACCGCTGCGCCACCTTAGACCGCTGCGCCACTCGGGAGGCCCCTCAACCCAGTGTTCAACTGACAACCGTCCTTCACCTTGAGAATGCCTGAAGTGGTTTGGTTAGGTTCCGTAAGGTTCTAGGTACAGTACCTGGCTCCTGCCACGGCGCCGATAGTTCCTGCGCACAATATTCTTGTAGTTCTCGTTCTTTTTGGTCAGGTAGTAGAAGAGGACACTCTCTGCCACCGTCTGAAACAAAACAACATTACTAGGACCTCATCTCCCAAGCAGGATGACAATACAAGACTACTCAGGTGTCAGAACTTGGGGTCTACCATTGTGCATGGAGTGAGGTGGGAAGGAACTTCCCAACTGTACCTTTCTCTCCAGGAAAGAAGCAATAAGGCCAAAGTTCTTTGGGTGCTGGATGAACCTGGGAGCATAAAGCAGACAGAGATACATATTCAACACTTTCTATCAAATCAATTATCTACAGGCACTCTGCCTTCTGATATGCAGGTAAATTGTGGAGAATGACGTATGTGTAGTTTGCCTGATGGGAGAAGAGGCTCCTATCAGCGATGACTTCAGTCACACATCCATCTCTCCAGAGATATTTCACTCTCTATTATTCATCTAAAGCATGCTCTCATCCACACGAGCCTACCATACTTCTAGCAGTTCTAGCAGTGCATCCTACCTGACCTTACTTTATATCCCAATAGGAAAACATAGCCAGTACTGAGCATTGCTTACATCTCTCCCAACTCTCTCTTACTGAGGATTGAGGCTGAGAGGGTTGAAGCTGAGAGGGCAGGACACTTCACTGTGCAGTCTGCAGCAGCAGGCATCACATCCACATCTCTCTCTCTCTGCACCGGGGCAGCATTCAGTCTCTGATCTCAGTCTGTGGTTTACGTTTGGCTGGTTGATATATCCTCTCATTTCTCACAAAGAGGGAGGATTCACTTCCTCAACACCTCCCGGACCTTTGGATAGGTCACAGACATTTCTATTCCAAATCTCAGTCTGACCAAACCACCATGCATGCCACTTCTCACTGCTCTCAGAAACACAAAATGACGCTTTGTCTACTACTGCACATCACACAGTTCTGCCATTCTATGCAGTGTATTTCTATGTCTGAGTGAGTGACTTACTTCTCACGGAAGGTGTCCTTCTCCTGCTCGCTCCACATGTTCATGACCTGCCGGTCCTTGTACACCTTCATGGGGTCATCCATCAGGCCGTTCATGTTGATGAACTTGATACGTTGCTGCTCTGCGTCAAATAGCATGGGAGGGATGACCGCCAGCTGACGCATTTGCTTCTCGGTGTTCTGACACAAACACGCACACACACGTACACACACACACACAATCAGACAAACAGAAAAAATGTCTTGGAGTGAGTAGGCTGTAGTGTACACTAAAGCAGAGCTTCCCAAATACAGGAGGCTGAGATAAACACAGTGCACGGTGGTGAGACAGGCGCAACAGTCGTGTTGTGTCAAGTGTGTAAGAGGTCATGAGATTTAGAGGAAGTTTGAGGTCAGGGAGGAGGGGAAGAGGGCGATGCTGCACGCCTAGGGTGAGCAGTCAGTGCTTATCCAGATGTAAGGCACCACAGCGGAGTGGGCCTGGGCTGACCTTACAGATTAACACTGCCCTTGTACTGTACTCAGTGTGATGACCAGCCCTGTTATTCACAAGCCAGCTCTGCTTGTCCTGTGGAACACTAACAGCAGGGACCCTGTGGCTAACATCTCTCCCCCTTTTATCCTCAGCATGCCTTTCAGAGGGGAGGGAGGGAGGAATGAGGGAGGAAATTACATCTCTAACCACTGTGCAGAGATCAAACTCATCGGTTGTGCAAGTTGCAGAGCTAGAGTCTCTTTACTCTGTGTGTGTGTGGTGTGCGCATCTACAGTTTCTTCAGAAAGTATTCATACCCCTTGACTTAATCCACATTTTGTTGTGTTACAGCCTGAATTCAGAATTCTTCTGACTCATCTACACACACTACCCTATAATGATAAAGTGAAAACATGTTTTTTGAAATTGAAATACAGAAATATATCCCATGAGTATTCACACCCGAGCCAATACTTGAATCACCTTAGGCAGGGATTACAACGGAGTCTTTCTGGGTAAGTCTCTAAGAGCTTTGCCCATCTGGATTGTATATTTGGCCTTGTGTTTTAGGTTATTGTCCTGCTGAAAGGTGAATGTCTCCCAGTGTTTGTTGAAACCAGACTGAACCAGATTTTCTTCTAGGATTTTGCCTGTTCTTAGCTCTATTCCATTTATTTGTGTCCTAAAAAGACTCAGTCTTGCTGATGGCAAGCATACACATAACATGATGCAGCCACCACCATGCTCCAATATGTGTTGGATTTGTCCCAAACATAACGATTTGGATTCAGGACAAAGTTAATTTCTTTGCCACATTTCTCGCAGCTATACTTTAGTGTCTTATTGCAAATGGGATGCATGTTTGGAAAAAAAAATTATTCTGTACAGGCTTCCGTCATTTATGTTAGTATTGTGGAGAAACTAAAATGTTGTTGATCCATCCTCAGGTTTCTCCTATCACAGCCATTAACCTCTAACTGTTTTAAAGTCCCAGTTGGCCTCATGGTAAAATCCTTTAGAGGTTTCCTTCCTCTCCGGCAACTGAGTTCGGAAGGACGCCTGTAACTTTGTAGTGACTGGATGTATTGATACACCATCCAAAGCAAAATTAATAACGTCACCATGCTCAAAGGAATAAGACATTTTAGCAATTTGTAAAAAATTTGAAAAAAACACTCCACTGACATTATGGGATATTGTGTGTAGGCAAGTGTAACAAAATCTCAATTTAATCAACTTTAAATTTGGGGTGTAACAACAAAATGTGGAAAAAGTCAAGGGGTGTGAATACTTTCTGAAGGCACTGTATCTGTCTGGATCACACATCAAAATCAAATAAAATGTTATTAGTCACATGCGTCGAATACAACAGGTGTAGATCTTACAGTGAAACGCTTACTTACAAGGCCCTAACCAACAATGCAGTTTTTTTTTAATGAACAAGAAAAATAAATAAAAGGAACAAGTAATTAAAGAGCAGCAGTAAAATAACAATAGAGACTACTGTTGAAGTCGGAAGTTTACACACACTTAGGTTGGAGTCATTAAAACTCGTTTTTCAACCACTCCACAAATTTCTTGTTAAACTATGGCAAGTCGGTTAGGACATCTACTTTGTGTATGACAAGTCATTTTCCCAACAATTGTTTACAGACAGATTATTTCACTTATAGTTGACTGAATCACAATTCCAGTGGGTAAGAAGTCTACATACACTAAGTTGACTGTGCCTTTAAACAGCTTGTAAAATTCCAGAAAATGATGTCATGGCTTTAGAAGCTTCTGTTAGGATAATTGACATCATTTGAGTCAATTGGAGCTGTACCTGTGGATGTATTTCAAGGCCTACCTTCAAACGCAGTGCCTCTTTGCTTGACATCATGGTTAAATCAAAAGAAATCAGCCAAGACCTCAGAAAGAAAATTGTAGACCTCCAAAAGTCTGGTTCATCCTGCCTGAAGGTGCCTGAAGGTACCACGTTCATCTGTACAAACAATAGTACACAAGTATAAACACCATGGGACCACGCAGCCATCATACTGCTCAGGAAGGAGACGGAATCTGTCTCCTAGAGATGAACGTTCTTTGGTGCGAAAGGTGCAAATCACTCCCAGAACAACAGCAAAGGACCTTGTGAAGATGCTGGAGGAAACAGGTACAAAAGTATCTATATCCACATAACCTGAAAGGTCGCTCAGCAAGGAAGAAGCCACTGCTCCAAAACCGCCATAAAAAAGCCAGACTACGGTTTGCAACTGCACATGGGGACAATGGAGAAATGTCCACTGGTCTGATGAAACAAAATAGAAATGTTTGGCCATAATGACCATCGTTATGTTTGGAGGAAAAGGGGGGAGGCTTGCAAGCCGAAGAACATCATCCCAACAGTATAGAATGGGGGAGGCAGCATAATGTTGTGGGGGTGCTTTGCTGCAGGAGGGACTGGTGCAGTTCACAAAATAGATGGCATCGCGAGGAAGGAAAATTATGTGGATATATTGAAGCAACATCTCAAGACATCAGTCAGGAAGTTAACTTCTTAGGGAGCGGCAGCAGAGGTGACGGTTTTGGAGAGTCGGCGTGCCCAAAGTAAAATGCCTGCCACTAAGGCCCAGAAAAGAGGATATGCACATAATTAGTACTATTGGATAGGAAACACTCTGAAGTTTCTAAAAGTGTTAAAATAATGTATGTGAGTGTAACAGAACTGATATAGGAGGAGAAAACCTGAGGAAAATCCATCCGGATTCCGGATTTGTACATGACCTTCTCCAGGGTGCCTATTCATTCATATTCATCTGAGACTGCAGTACCTATGGCTTCCACAACATGTCAACAGTCTTTATACAGAGTTTGGAAGCTGTAGCCCTGAGCAGAACGGATAGGAACAGGAAATAGTCGAGGTAGCTCAGATGTCAACAAGATTTTACGGGCGCGAGACCGTATGCGCGCCCCACTGTATTTTCCTTTCATAACGTTTAGGTTACCATCCGAGTGAAATATTATCGCTAATATTCATAAAAGGATAGCTAAGGATGCATTATAAATGATCTAGGATTTATTTAGGAAAAGTTGATCGGTATATTTGAACGCGTTCTCTTCACGGTTCAACGGGCGATTCGGCGTTGGATTTTCTGATCATAACGCGCCAACCAAACTGAGATTTATGGATATAATATATTACTTTTTCTAACAAAAGAACCATTGGACGTCTTCGTTGGACACTTGGGAAGCCCCCAGCAGAAGTTCTTGGAAAGGTAAGAGATTTATTTTAGCTGTGATATGGGTTGTGTGTGACCCGTGCTGGATATGAATTTATGCTAATGTGAAAAATATGTGGGGTGCTATCCTCAAACAATCAAATGTTGTGTTTTCTCCGTAAAGCCTTTTTGAAATCTGACAACGCTGTGATATTGTCAAGACTCTAAGCTTTTGATGACTATGCAACATTTTGAATTTGGCGCCTTACATTTCATCGGGTAGTGTCGGGAGTGGCCCGCTAGCGCGCCGCTACTCCCTAAGTAGTTAAAGCTTGGTAGCAAATGGGTCTTCCAAATGGACAATGACGCCAATCATACTTCCAAAGTTGTGGCAAAATGGCTTAAGGACAACAAAGTCAAGATATTGGAGTGGCCATCACAAAGCCCTGACCTCAATCCTATAGAAAATGTGTGGGCAGAACTGAAAAGGCGTGTGCGAGCAAGGAGGCCTACAAACCTGACTACATAAGCTCTGTCAGGAGGAATGGGCCAAAATTCACCCAACTTATTGCGGGAAGCTTGTGGAAGGCTACCCGAAACATTTAACCCAAGTTAAACAATTTAAAGGCAATGCTACCAAATATTAATTGAGTGTATGTAAACTTCTGACCCAATGGGAATGTAATGAATGAAATAAAAGCTTATAAATCAATAAATCATTCTCTCTACTATTATTCTGACATTTCACATTCTTAAAATAAAGTGGTGATCATAACTGACCTAAGACAGGGAATTTTTACTAGGATTAAATGTCAGGAATTGTGAAAAACTGAGTTTAAATGTATTTGGCTAAGGTGTATGTAAACTTCCGACTTCAACTGTATATACAGGAGGTACCGGTACAGAGTCAATGTGTGGGGGAACCGGTTAGTCGAGGTAATTGAGGTAATATGTACATATAGGTAGAGTTATTAAAGTGACTATGCGTCGATGATGACAGAGTAGCAGCAGCATAGAAGGGGGGCAATGCAAATAGTCTGGGTAGCCATTTGATTAGATGTTCAGGAGTCTTATGGTTTGGGGGTAGAAGCTGTTTAGAAGCCTCTTGGACCTAGACTTGGTGCTACGGTACCGCTTGCCGTGCGGTAGCAGAGAGTTTTAGGGCCTTCCTCTGACACTGCCTGGTATAGAGGTCCTGGATGGCTAGTGATGTACTGGGCCATACGCACTACCCTCTGTAGTGCCTTGCGGTCGGAGGCCGAGCAGTTGCCATACCAGACAGTGAAGCACCCTGTCAGGATGCTCTTGATGGTGCAACTGTAGAACCTTTTGAGGATATGAGGACCCATGCCAATTCTTTTCATTCTCCTGAGGGGGAGTAGGTTTTGTCGTGCCCTCTTCACGACTGTCTTGGTGTGCTTGGACCATGTTAGTTTGTTGGTGATGTGGACACCAAGGAACTTGACGCTCTCAACCTGCTCCACTACAGCCCCGTTGATGAGAATGGGGGCATGCACGGTCTTCCTTTTCCTGTAGTCCACAATCATCTCCTTTGTCTTGATCACGTTGAGGGAGAGGATGTTGTCATCGCACCACACGGCCAGGTCTCTGACCTCCTCCCTATAGGCTGTCTCGTCGTTGATCAGGCTTACCACTGTTGTGTCATCGGCAAACTTAATGATGGTGTTGGAGTCGTGCCTGGCCATGCAGTCATGAGTGTGAACAGGGAGTACAGGAGGGGACTGAGCACCTACCCCTGAGGGGCCCCTGTGTTGAGGATCAGCGTGGCCGATGTGTTGTTACCTACCCTTACCACCTGGGGCGACCCGTCAGGAAGACCAGGATCCAGTTGCAGAGGGAGGTGTTCAGTCCCAGGGTCCTTAGCTTATTGATCAGCTTTGAGGGCACTATGGTGTTGAACGCTGAGCTGTAGTCAATGAAAAGCATTCTCACATAGTTATTCATTTTGTCCAGGTGGGAAAGGGCAGTGTGGAGTGCAACAGAGATTGCATCATCTGTTAGGGCAGTATGCAAATTGGAGTGGGTCTGGGGTTTCTGGGATAATGGTGTTGATGTGAGCCATGACCAGCCTTTCAAAGCACTTCATGGCTACAGATGTGAATGCTACGGGTCAGTAGTCATTTAGGCAGGTTACCTTAGTGTTATAGGGCACAGGGACTATGGTGGTCTGCTAAAAATAATTTGGTATTACAGACTCACAGGGAGAGGTTGAAAATGTCAGTGAAGACACTTGTCAGTTGGTCAGCGCATGCTCGCAGTACACGTCCTGGTAGTCTGTCTGGCCCTGCAGCCTTGTGAATGTTGACCTGTTTAAAAGGTCTTACTCACATCGGCTGTGGAGAGCGTGATCACACAGTCGTCCGGAACAGCTGGTGCTCTCATGCATGTTTCAGCTGGTGCTCTCATGCATGTTTCAGTGTTATTTGCCTCGAAGTGAGCATAGAAGTAGTTTAGCTCGTCTGGTACGCTTGTGTCACTGGGCAGCTCTCGGCTGTGCTTCCCTTTGTAGTTTGTAATGGTTTGCAAGCCCTGCCACATCCGACGAGCATCGGAGCCAGTGTAGTACGATTCGATCTTAGTCCTGTATCGAAGCTTTGCCTGTTTGATGGTTCATCGGAAGGCATAACAGGATTTCTTATAAGCTTCCGGGTTTGAGTCCCGCTCCTTGAAAGTGGCAGCTCTAGCCTTTAGCTCAGTGCGGATGTTGCCTGTAATCCATGGCTTCTGGTTGGGGTATGTACGTACGGTCACTGTGGGGACGACGTCGTCGATGTACTTATTGATGAAGCCAATGACTGATGTGGTGTACTCCTCAATGCCATCGGAAGAATCCCGGGAACATATTCCAGTCTGTGATAGCAAAACAGACCTGTAGCTTAGCATCTGCTTCATCTGACCACTTTTTTATTGACCGAGTCACTGCTTACTGCTTTAATTCTTGCTTGTAAGCAGGAATCAGGAGGATAGAATTATGGTCAGATTTGCCAAAAGGAGGGTGAGGGCAAGCTTTGTACGCGTCTCTGTGTGTGGAGTAAAGGTGGTCTAGAGTTTTTTTCCCCTCTGGTTGCACATTTAACATGCTGATAGAAATCTGGTAAACCGGATTTTGGTTTTCCCGCATTTCCCGCAAGTCACGGCCACTAGGAGCGGGCCTCTGGATGAACATTTTCCTGTTTGTTTATGGCGGGATATACAGCTCATTGAGTGAGGTCTGAGTGCCAGCATCGGTCTGTGGTGGTATGTAGACAACCTACGAAAAATACAGATGAAAACTCTCTCGGTAGATAGTGTGGTCTACAGCTTATCATGAAATACTCTACCTCAGGCGAGCAAAACCTTGAGACTTCCTTAGATATCGTGCACCAGCTGTTTACAAATATACATAGTCCATCCCCACTTGTCTTACCAGATGCCGATGTTCTATACTGCCGATACATCGTACAACCAGCCAGTTGAATGTTGATAATGTCGTTGGTCAGCCACGACTCCGTGAAGCATAAGATATTACCGTTTTTACTGTCCCGTTAGTAGTTTAAACCTTCCTCTTAGGTTGTCAATTTTATTTTCCAATGATTGCATGTTAGCTAGTAGAACGGAAGGCAGTGGGGGTTTATTCGATCGCCTACGAATTCTCAGAAGGCAGCCCGGCCTCTGCCCTTATTTTCTCTGTCTTCTCTTCACGCAAATGACGGGGATTTGGGCCTGTTCCTGGGAAAGCAGTATGTCCTTCATGTCGGGCTCGTCGGACTCGTTAAAGAAAAAAAAATAATTCTGCCTGTTCGTAGTGAGTAATCACTGTTCTGATGTCCAGAAGTTATTTTCAGTCATAAGAGACGGTAGCAGCAACATTATGTACAGAATACGTTTGTTTGTTACAAACTACTCAAATAAAACAAACAAAAAAACACATTCGGTTAGGAGCATGTAAAACGTCAGCCACCTTCTCCGGGCCATGATACTAAAAAGGCCACATCACATGCTTCCTGAACTGGTTATAAGTGTTATGCAGCTACAGTAACTGTGTCATTCAGCCTCGCGTGACAAAGAAATTGGTGATTGAGATGGTCAAGCAACAGGCATGACAAGAACACTGTATATTCATGAGTGAGAGAAAGGGCGCTAAAGAGGGAGAGATATGGGGAATGACTGGTCCAGAAGAGAGAGATGATGGAAGGAGAGGAAAAGAGAGAGATGAAGTAGAGTAAGAGCTTTTGTGTATTGTCCTTGAGAACCATGACCAAATCATTGGTGTTGGGCGATTTTAATATTCATGTTGACAAAGACTGACTCCAAGACCATTGAATTAATGAATCTTTTGAGCTCTATGGGCTTTATCCAACATGTTACTGGGCCCACCCATAACCGTGGCCATAATCTGGACCTGGTTATTACCATGAGGCTTTCTATTGACATATCCTCTACAGTTGCTATTGCTTTATCTGATCACCACTGTGGGTGTTTTACTACCTTGTTTCCCATAGCACAGGGTAATGCTGTCCACATTATTAAGAAACACTATCTTACCTCTGAAGTTGCTACAGATTTTAATGTGTATGAACAATACTCTGTCACCTATCCTGGCTTCCTCTTGTGACGATTTAGTTGATAACTTTAATAGCGAATTCAGGGCAACCACTGATGCCATAGCTCCAGTAAAGTTGAAAATGGCCACATCCAAATGTAGAGGCCCTTGGATGAGTGAGGAAACTAATCAATTGAAGATAAATTGCAGAAAGGCAGAGCGGAAGTGGAGAAAGTCAAAGTTGCAGGTCCATTATGATATTCTGAGAGAGAAACTTGGCAATTGGTAATGCCAGAGGTTGACATTTTTATAACTTGATCACTAATAATCAGAATAATTTGAGAGTGCTCTTCTCGACCATTGATGGCCTGATAAATCCTACCCTCGCAAACCTGTGAACTTTCCTTTGCTGCATATTTCAGATAAACATTAGGCTGGGCATCAGTCAAGCAAGACCTGATGAGAAGTTTGATACGTGCCCTAGCCTACCACGCAAAGGCACTATGGATTTATTTTCCCTGGTTGACACAGACGTGCTCAGGAAAGTGATATCACAACTTAAGATTGGTTTAGGACCGATTTAACCGGTTGATAGTTTGTCACCCTTGGTGAACATAACTCAGAGAAAATACATATCACGTGGCGTTTCGCAAGGTTCGATTTTGGGTCCTGAACTGTTCAGTTTATATATGTTACCCCTCGGCAGAGTTATCAGAAAGCACAGCATTGACTTTCACTGCTACGCAGACGATACACAACTTTACTTCTGTGTCACCAGTGGATTTTAGCTCCATGGATACAATAGACAGTATTAGTGATTTAAATACTTGCATGGCTCATAACTTCATCCAGCTAAATCAAGACAAGACAGAGGTACTTATTGTTGGAGCTGAAACACAGAAAGAGAATCTGGCCACACATTTTAATTCACAGGGAATAACAATAACACCAGGTAAAAAAACTAGATATATTTTTGATTCTGAAGTCAATTTTGAATCCCACACTAGGAATGTGACCAAAACAGCTTATTACCACCTGAGGAACATTGCCAAGGTGCGTCCGTTTCTCTCTCAGGCTGATACAGAAAGACTCATACATGCTTTAATTACAAGCAGGGTTGACTACTGTAATACTCTCCTGTCTGGTCTACCCAAGAAAGTAATTTGTCAACTGCAAAACCTGCAGAATGCTGCAACACGGGTACTGACCAAGACCAGACAGAAAGCACACATTACATCGGTTTTAAAGTCTCTGCACTGGCTGCCTGTGAGTTTTAGAATTAATTTTAAGATTCTTCTACTGTTTTTTTAAATCAACCCACGATTGTGCACCCCAAAACTGTGGGGGCGAAACTGTGGACATATTTAAAAGACATCTTTAAAAAAAACACACCTTTTTAGCTTTGCTTTTTAGTCGTTCAGTTTTTATTGTTATTATTTTTGTTTTTTATCCTGTTTGTTGTGCAGTAAACCATTTCATTGTTTTTATTTGTTTTTCTCCTGTGAAGCACATTGTGTTGCATTCCATGTCTTAAATGTGCTGAAGAAATAATGCCTGATTTGATTTGGAAGAGCTCACCTCTTGCTCTGATATGCCGTCGATGATCTCAGAGACCTCGTGTTCACTGCGGGCTGAAGACGAGGCCAGTCCCCCTCCACGCTGCCCCACCCGGCTACTCCACACCAGGGGAACACAGAGGACATGTCAACATAATGCATATACAGGAGCGGATATCCTCCTTCTCTGACATCATACACACACACACACTTCCCTCCATACTGTGACCAAGTAACAACTCAACGTAATCAGACTCTTTAACTGATTGGAATCACTCATCTAATGTTTTGACAAATGCAATAAACTAGACACCCAATCTAGTATATGAAGGAGCAGGAGGCCCCAGGCCTTGACTCACCTCTGCATGCGCTCCTGCAGCTCTCTCTGCTTGCGGATCTCAGGGAACTGTTTCTCGTAGTACTCGCGCACCTTGCTCTCCTTGGCCCGGCGCCGGGGGTTGTTCTCAATGCGCTCCACCTTCTTCTCCCAGGCCTCCATCAACTGGTCATAGCGCTGGCAGAACTTCTGTTCCTGAAGGGGAAAAAAAATTAAAACTTCATACAACCAACTCCTCCAAAATACAAATAGTGTCCATTTGTGTCCAGTGTTTCTGCAGGGACTGAGTCTAACCTTGAGTCATGACCAGAACAGAGCTCCATGTTTTCCCAGCTGCTTGGCGGGGCAGGCTGTAAAGCAGACCATTAACCCTGGAGGAGACACAGCCCTCTGAGGCCTCTTAAAACAGCTGCCCATGTCTTTTCCAGCCTGGGCTCTGCTTCGCTCCCATCTCCAGCCTGGAGCCTCTACTTACACTACACACCATGACTGGTGGATATGACCCTGCAGCACATGGGCCGTCAAATAGTTCTATGGGGCGGTAGGTGTGCCTCTCTATAAATTACAGTTTAGATATGGTTTCTGCATTTAGGGTTAGTGTAACTGTGCAACTATTAAATTATTCCCAATTCTCCTGCATTGTTGAGGATGTCATTTTTCTGATGTGAAACATGGTTCTTACACATAATGTATCCCTGTGGAAATATATTCCACAGGAAAAGTAAGGGCTTGATTTGTGGTAGGGATTTTCTGTCAGGGCGGGTGATTGAGGATGTCTGACATCAGAGCCTGGACGATCGATGGCAGGGTTATTTTTAGCCCTGCCCGCTGCCTTGGTCCTGCTCAATCACTGACACACAGACAGAGCGAGCGAGCAGTGGTGCATCTCCTGTAGCATCTACCATCTCTGTACCACCTACCCCCACCAGACAGGAAGCAGACTTGACGTGACCGAGAAGAAGAAAGTCCTGGGGGAGCTGAATCACAGCGAGACATCTCCGTTATTTTATTTGTTTTACCTTTAATTTTTCAAAAGCCATAGTAGCTGTGGTCCAACACTTCATAGGAGTAGCTACTGCTACATTGTTACTAAAGAACAGGCACAAGGGCCCAGAGCTCCTTTCCCTTTGGTCTGTGGATCATGGACACACTTCAAGGAGCTCCTGGCCCAGTTAACATCTAGTCATCAGTCATAGAGCAGTCCCAGCAGAGAAGCACACTGTTCTGTACTCACCCACTGCTTACGAGCATGATTTCTCCTCTTGAAGTAAAGAATGAGCTTCTTCCTCATCGCCTGGTTTCTGTGAAGGGTGAAGAAAGGAGAAAGAGGGATACATAGGAAAGATAAAGGGAAGGGACAGTAAGACAGAGAGAAAGAGAGAAGATTGATAGAAGGAAAGAGAGGAAAATCAACAGAAAGATTTGAATTACATTTTTTGACAGTATGGGAAAAATAGAATGTGTATTTCTAACCTGCACTTTCAATGATTTGCACCCTTATGTCAACAGCAATACGCCTCTGAACACAGAGCTGCTTACATGTCCTGCTGTTCAGGTATGAACCCCCGGCCCCGCCCGGGAATGGGCGAACCAGCCAGGGTGCTTCAAATATAGGTCAGGGCAGTAATCCTCCGTTCTCTCGGCCTTCGGTGGAAGATGACGTTTTATTCCTGACACTTCATCTGTCAGTTGTAAGGTCACGTGCCTTCTAATTCACTGTGAGTCACATCAGCTAGGATCCAGCCCCCCAGGTCACAGGCAAGGACAGACAGCAGGAAGTAAGTAAGGCTGTACTAGTGTGCACATGCACGCCAAGCAGAAAACAGCACAGAGGCAGTCTAAAGATGCTGTAAGTGGACACGGTCACCTCCTCATCACAACATAAAGGCACCGCCATCTACACATGTTTCTATATAAAACAAACATCTAAACTCACATAAAAAAAAAACGCATACTGAGACCCATATGAACGTTGATTCACACACACAAAATCACTCAGTTTGCATAGACAACACAGGCGGAGATACTAGGTCGAATACAAGATGGACAAAAACACACACAGACAGCCAGAGTTCTAAATTGAGCAAATATGATGTTAGAGGTGGACAGAGGTGAAGCAGGCGTGTGTGTGTGTGTGTGTGTGTGTGTGTGTGGTTTGAGTTTGGAGGGGTAGGGCTACTGTCTGGGGGCTGGAAGGTCATTCTTCACACCTCCGAGCTGTGACTTCACCAGATTTCCATGCGTGCCACACTCTGCCCACACCGCTCTAACATGTGGGCTGACCTGTGAGTCTGACAGAGATATTTATGCTGTTGTGGAAACCTTTCAAACCTTTGACATGAAAATACCTTTCATGTAAAACTGAATGTAATGAGTTGGGAACTGGGGTGGTTTGGAGGCGTACTTGTCCATACTAGACGGCCAGCTGAGATGCCATAGTCACATCACATGCCTGTGTGTGTGTGTGTGTGTGTGTGTGTGTGTGTGTGTGTGTGTGTGTAGACAACAGCACAGAAGCAGTCTAAAGATATTGTAAGACGACACGGTGACAAATTTTTTTCCTATATAAACAAACATCTAAACTCCCTGATTCACTCTCCCTGATTCACTGTACCAATCAAAAGTTGGGACACACATACTCAATTCAAGGGTTTTCTTTATTTTTTACTATTTTCTACATTGTCGAATAATAGTGAAGACATCAAAACTATGAAATAACACACATGGAATCATGTAGTAATGAAGTGTTAAAAATCTAAATATATTTGAGATGAGATTGTTCAAAGTAGCCACCCTTGCCTTGATGACAACTTTGCACACCCTTGGCATTCTCTCAAGGAACGCATTTCAATTAACAGGTGTGGAATTGCTTTCCTTCTTAATGCGTTTGAGCCAATCAGTTGTGTTGTGACATGGTAGGGCTTCTCTACAGAAGATAGCTCTAATTGGTAAAAGACAAAGTCCATATTATGGCAAGAACAGCTCAAACAAGCAAAGAGAAACGACAGTCCATCATTACTTTAAGACATGAAGGTCAGTCAATCTGGAAAATTTCATGAACTTTGAAAGTTTCTTCAAGTGCAGTCGCAAAAACCATCAAGCATTATAATGAATCTGTTCAAGTAACAGACACGTCTCAACATCAACAGTTTAGAGGAGACTGTGTGAATCAGGCCTTCATGGTCAAATTTCTGCAAAGAAACCACTACTAAATGACACCAATATGAAGAAGAGACTTGCGTTTGCCAAGAAACACGAGCAATGGACATTAGACCGGAGAAAATCTGTCCTTTGGTCTGATGATTCCAAATGTGTGCCTTTTGGTTCCAACCACCGTGTCTTTGTGAGACGCAGAGTAGGTGAACAGATGATCTCTGCATATGTGGCTCCCACCAAGAAGCATGGAGGAGTAATGGTGCTTTGCTGGTGACACTGTCTGTGATTTATTTAGAATTCAAGGCACACTTAACCAGCATGGCTACCACAGCATTCTGCCATCCCATCTGGTTTGCACTTAGTGGGAGTATCATTTGTTTTTAAAAACAGGACAAAGACCCAACACACCTCCAGGCATTATGGTTTGGTATGAGTTGGACCGCAGAGTGAAGGAAAAGCAGCCAACAAGTGCTCAGCATATGTGGGAACTCCTTCAAGACTTTTGGAAAAGCATTCCTCATGAAGCTGGTTGAGATTATGTCAAGTGTGTGCAAAGCTGTCATCAAGGCAAAGGGTGGCTACTTTGAAGAATCTCAAATTGAAAATATATTTTTGATTTGTTTAACACTATTTTGGTTACTACATGATTCCATGTGTTATTGGCCGATATACTCTGAGTGTACAAAACATTAAGAACACCTTATATAGTTGCAGCACCCTTTTACCCTCAGAACAGCCTCAGTTCGTCAGGGAATGGAATATACAAGATTTTGAAAGTGTTCCACAGGGATGCTGGCCCATGTTGACACCAATGCTTCCCACAGTTGATAACACAAACCGGTGCGCCTGGCTCCTACCACCATACCCCATTCAAAGGCAATTAAATCTTTTGTCTTGCCCATTCACCATCTGAAAGGCACACATACACAATCCATGTCTCAATTGTCAAGGCTTAAAAATCCTTCTTTTACCTGTCTCCTCCCCTTGATCTACATGGATTGAAGTGGATTTAACAGGTGACATCAATAAGGGATCATAGCGTTCACCTGGATTCACCTGGTCAGTCTATGTAATGGAAAGAGCAGGTGTTCCTAATGTTTTGTACACTCAGTGTATGATTAAATCGAATATTAAAATATTTAACATTGATGATGCATTGTGAAGTGCAAGACTATATATCATGTGCAAGACTATACTCTATTTGAACTTTACAAATCAAAACCGTGTTGTTTTATCAGTTAGGCTATATCAATATGTTGAATTAAGTAAGCCTAATTTTTATTATATTATATATAAGCACAACAACTGCAGTCTGGAATTATCTATTTTTATGCCTCATTTACATATTTTTCAGATACAAATTAGGTCTTGGAATCAGAAAAATCTTAATTAGATATGTAGCCTCTTCTGTCATGCTGTAGAAAATTAAATAGCCTTGCTCACCAGAATAATATAATACACTGATAAAATGAATGCATCATCAACAATCTATTTGACATCGGTAAAGTTCTCTCTTTAATTTCTGCGTCTCTTGCGGAGCGAGGACGTTTAGTGAGTGACCGGGGAGATTTTCTGTGCAAAATTTCCAAATGACATCAGTTTGACTGGTTTTAAGGAATGTGAAAAGGATCCAACATGTTTCTGATAGTACTGTATTTCAGTTCGTCTTGGAATGAATATTATAATAGGCTACATCTGAGGCATACAGTCAGTGTCCAGACTTCAGTTACTATTCCTGTTCCCATCTGAACTTCAAAAGGTGCGCAAACCAGGGGGTGCGGCCAAGCCCTGCAACCCCGCGCCCCTACTTACGGCGTCTCTGGCTGGCAGGCCAGACCAGGGCTGAGAGATGAAGTCCTTTAAGGACAGAGATGGCATTGTGCGCCGGGCACCAGATGGTGGAAGGAGAGATTAGCTGCTCTGGTCCGTTTCTAAAGTTTCTTTTGTCCAACACTAAGCGTGTACTGTATTCCTGAGAAATGTAGAGGTGGTGTCCATGAATCCAAGGTACTCATCTTTCTTACCAGGGACAGGTGCCAAGGTTATCAAACCGGTTAGGGGCACAAAGAAGTCAATTGTGGTGGATCAAAGCTATACTGCGGTATTTAAACACACACACAATCTTTCTGCTAATTGCTTTGAGGCAATAATACTGATCAAACAGTGCGAGGATCAAACGGAGTGGAGACAGAGTGGCAGTGTGGGTAAGAGGTCAGGAAGTCTGGTGGCATACCATCTAACTCATTCTCCACTGACAACTAAGAGCTAAACCTCAAGTGACCATTTCACTTAACCCATTTGCACTCTCTGCATTACATTTATAAGTTAACCTCTCTAGGAGTGGCAGCTGGGGTGACGGTTTTGGAGCGTCTGGCGTGCCCAAAGTAAAATGCTTGCCACTCAGGCTCAGAAAATAGGATATGCACATAATTAGTACTATTGGATAGGAAACAATCTGAGGTTTCCAAAAGTGTTAACATAATGTCTGTGAGTATAACAGAACTCATTTGGCAGGCAAAAACCAGAGAAAATTCCATCCGGAAATGTCATTCTGGTGGCTTATGGCCCACATTGAGAGACTGCCTATTGAAAACCCTTTATATCAGGACACTGGATGTAGTACCTATGGCTTCCACTGGATGTGAGCAGTCTATATATAAAGTTTCAAAGCAATCGGAACTAATGTGTTGAATAGGAAGGGGTTTTGGAGAGAGGAGCTCTTTTTCGGTTGCACGTTTTTGGGCGCACGTTTGGCTGAGCGGTCCACTTTATTTGACTTATAGCGTTTAGGTGACCATCCAAGTGAAATATTATCACTTTTATTCATAAAAGGATAGCTAAGGATGCATTTTAATTGGTTTTTGTTTTGTTGAGGAAAAGGTTATAGGTTTAGTTGAACGCGTTCTCTTCACGTTGGATTTTCTGAACACAAGGCGCCAACCAAACAGAGATTTATGGATATACATTTCTAACCAAATACCCATGGATTGTCTTTGTTGGACACTTAGGAAGCCCTCAGCAGAAGTTCTACAAAAGGTAAGGCACAGGTTTTCCCTGTGAAATGCATTTTCTATGGACCGCGCTGGCTAATGAATTCATGGTAATGCAAAATATTGAAGGTGTTACCCTCAAACCATCAAATGTAGTGCTTTCGCCGTAAAGCCTTTTTGGAATCTGACAACGCTGTGATATTGCCAAGAAGCAGAGCTTTTGATGAGTATGAAACACTTGTATATTGATGCATGTTTAATAATTCAACTTTTGGATTTTGAATTTGGCGCCCCACCACTTCCTAAGAAGTTAAAATGAAAATCCTTCACTTAAGTTTATGACTGTATAAAGTCATTTCCGCAGAAACATGATCTCAATGGGTTGTCACAGACTGCACGGTTTAAGAATTGTGTCAGCACATTATCATGGCTATAAAGACTCCATACACGTGGTCGACACCAAGTGATTCACTCTCTGTGGCCGTTTGTTGGTATGGGAATCTCTGAGGCACGAGGAGGGGCGCAGTAATGGCATTTAGGACCATAGCAATCAAACTGAGCCTACAGCGACAGATGACATAGACTCAGACATAAACACACATACACACACGCACGCCCCAGAGGGCGGGCTAACTTACATTTTGATGTTCTCATGGTACTGCTTGGTGTCGGAGGGCTGGTTGTACAGAGGCTGGGAGAGAGAAGAAAGAGATGAAAAAGGTTAGTGATGCTGCCAGAGGTGAGAATCCTGTTTCACAGCAGCAAGGAACATCAACGCTAGAGGGTTAAACATATTGTTTACAGCTTCTACAGTCATTCGCTGCACACTGTCTGGTGTCACTGCAAAGTTACTATGCTAAATGCAGCAACACAATTTACCCATTACATTCTACCTACAAGACGTTGAACAACAGAGACTGACCCAAGACAAATTATGTTGTGAATTCAAACTGGTTTATACACGTTTTATCAACCTAACCGAGAAAGTTTTGGCTCACATTGTGTACAGGGTGCTGCAACACCTACAGAATTTGTTGTACAAATATTTTGTACAACTATATTTGTTATCATTTAAGGCAATGTTTTGTTCTAGATTGCTGGAAATGGCAGTTACAGGTGTTAAAAAAGGGAAAAATATGTTGAGTTTACCCCCATCCGGGCCTCCCCCCGGTGTACTCAGCAGCATCACCTTCTTAAACATCAGCCCATATAAATCAGTCTATGAGACATAGTGAAACAAAGCTCTTTGCTCCATGATACTATATAACTGTTAATGCTGTGCCAAGCTGACAACGACAAGCAGTGGGCACAATGAGGACATGACACCCTAATTCAGCCCTTCTCAAGAGACTGGAGAGTACAGAGTGAGAACAGACTCATACGCGAAGGAGTCCATCTTTGTGTACAATTTGTATTAGTTTGGCTACAAAACAAATATTTTATTTCACGACACAAGGGAGCTTAAAAGTTGATGAAACCGATGAACGACAAACAGCTTCCATGGGTCAAACATTTGAATATGAACTTGTTGTTCTCCACTAGACATTAGGTATTGCTGTCAAACCCAAATCAGAATATAAAGAGCAAATATGATGTCTGACTCCGACTGATAATATACAGTACTGTCAGTAAGATCCTCTCTTCCCGACATCAGCAGCTCATTGATGAAACACTGGTCATGTCTGGCTCCTAGCCATCAGAGACAGACAGCGTCATCATTCTTCCCGCCCATCTCTCACTCTCGTCCCTGAACAGAACAACGAAACCCATCTCGGCCTCTCTCCAGGGCCTGTTACCTACACCCCCTGCTACACATGGCCATCTTTCAATTCCGACAAACTCCTCCCCCTTTTTCTTTCTCCTCCCCTGCTACTTGTCCCTCCTCCCCGCGGTCAAATAATACAAGTTGCTAGATATTTTACTCAGACGACCACTAAGCAGGTGAGAAAACATAGAGGCTCACCAGTTCTACTCGGGGTCCCAGTCCTTCCAGAATCCAGTGAGCTTCCTCTGCCTTTTTCTGAGGAGAGAACACACAAACATACTCAGCACATATCAACTACAAAGCCTCACGTCTCCCATCACCAAGGCAACGCAGCAGCTTGCTTACTCAATGAATGACGTTTGGATGGGCACTGTGTGCAGCAACTATTTTTAGAGCTTTTAACACAAGACAAAAACTCGATCTGCTCCCGCTCTCTTCTCCTACCGGAGAAAAGATCACCTCCCCGAGCACACACTCAGGGACAGAGCGGTAGAGCGAGAGCAAGCAGGTGAGGGAGAGTGGGAGAGGAAGAGCAAGAGAAAGAGTGAGACACTGGGACAGAGTGCGCGCAAGACTGTGTGGCTGCAGTGCTTCTCCATAAGGAACATCTGACAAAACAGAGACAAAGATCTCTCCTTTGCGGTGCGCTTAGGATGAAGTTTCACTACACAAGCTTAAGAGATAAGACAGATGTGGTCGGCAGTGATTGTGAAGAAGGGAAGCACAACCCCATCTCTGTACCTCTATCACAGATGACCTCTACTCAGCTGAGCTCTATACATTTATATTTAGCCATGTCACGTGCTGTGTACAGTGTCCCTGAATGTTGTTCTGGAGGCAGCTCTGCAGAGTGGTCACTAGCTGGCACAGCCACAAAATCTGTTTTTTTTCCAACCCTAATCTTAACCACACTGCCAACTCTAATGCCGAACCCTAAATTAAAACCAGAAATCTAATTTTTGTTTTTATCTGGCCCATCTAGCAGAAATTGCTCAGTTCTTCCTCCAGGGCAAGATCCATGACAAACGTCAACCTGCTGACCTCGCTCTCTCTGGATCTGTCGCCCTCCCCCCCACGGTCGGTCAGTCGCGCGCTCTCCCTCCTCCCACAGTCGCACACACTCCTCTCTCTGGCTCTGTCGCGCGCTCTCCCTCCCCCCCACGGTCACACTTTTTTCTTTCTTCCTTCCTTTCTTTCCGATGCTTCCTCATCCAAGAGAAGGTGTAACATTCTGCAGGACTGTTTAATGAACAGCAATTAACAGGGCTTTAATCCTCAGTGAGAGAAGAGGGAGAACTGGAAACATCACTACATGTTGCCATTTCCTGATTAGGACTGTCCCCTTTATGTCCAACATATTGTACTGATAAAGACCTGCAATGCAGCCTATACATTTGCCATGAATTGTATTTGTCAGATTAAGGACATCAAAGACTATACTCAATGGCATTAGCAACAAAGTGAAGGGGATAAAGGCGTAAGCTAAATTAAGAGGGGTAATGACAACACCGTGTTGATCAACATGGAGCTTTTTGACATGCTACAGTTTCTCCTCAAATCCTTCTCAACCAATCACATCTGACATGAGATTACCAGTGATTGTGAGTGAGGCCAGTCCACTTCAAACATGCCCCCTAGTGCTTAGACAGGAGGACTGGCACTTGAACAGAAAACTAACTGCGCTGCTCTTTCCCAACAAAAGTCACAGAGGCATTTTCCGTCTGAAGAAAATGGAAATATGGGTTACATCATAATATATACAAAATTAAAATGAGAGGGTTTAATAGTGGCACAAGCAAAGACTGGAGGTGCAGTGCTTTGAGGGTTCTCTCTGTACCGTGTGTGTGAGACAACGGTCTATGATGTGCAGTGCAGTTCCAGTGAGAGTCCCAGTTGTCTCTCTTGTATGTGTCCAAGGCAGCCATTTTCTAATATGAGATGAGTGAACATGAGTGGCGTTGCCTGTGACATTGACAAAGGCCTGTGGGTGTCTCCTTGTCTCAGAGATGAGGTGATACTGAGCCCACAGGGACAGATGACACCAGCGACACAATGGAAATATGGGCTACATCATAAAAGATACATAATTAAAATGAGAGGGTTTAATAGTGGCACAACCAAAGACGGAAGGTGCAGTGCTTTGAGGGCTCTCTGTACCATGTGTGTGTGACAAAGGACTATGATAGTGCTACTGCTACTGAGGCTGGAGTAATTACAGCCAGGTGCTGAAACACACCCCTCCCTGACACACACCCCTCCAACAATACTAGAGTACCCTATACAAAGGCTGAGGAGGGCAAGGGACCGAAGAGAGAACATATCCATAAATGACATGATTACCTTGCCTTCTTCACATACACCTTCCTGCATAATACATATGCAAACATACCATCAGTCACAGTGCCACACCATCACTTTGGGCTGGGACTTGTAGAGGGCTGTGTATAATCTTGGTGAACACAGAACTCAAATCTTGCATAATTAGGTCAGATTTTTGTTTACGTAGTCTGGGGAGAGAATGGGGCCAGTGTGGTGGGCTCAGCCCAGCAGCACTCAGTGCTAGTCCCACTCAGAGTAGAGTGCAAAGTTTTCCAGAGGTCAGGGACATTGGATGAGTCATCCACACACTTCCAGGCTTTGAGATCACCACGTGTGCTCAGCAAACTCCTGCTGCATAGATTCAATCATGCCATTATGATTCTGCTCTGGGGTGAAAGGTATACAGTACTATTGTCGTCAGCAGGTCACTAATCAGATAATTACATATTTTCTAGTGTATAATAGAATAGTTGACCTTTTAGAAGACTGACATGGCCATTGAATCAAATCAAATGCTATTTGTCACATGCGCCAAATACAATCCGTTCCCACCAATGCATAAAAATAAAATACTAACACATGAGGAATAAAATAAAATACACAAGAATGGAGCTATATACAGGGAGTACAAGTACCATATCAATATGCAGATGTACGACGCATTTGAGGTAGATGTGTACATGAAGGCAGGGTAAAGTGACTAGGCATCAGGATAGATAATAATGATAAGGTATTTGAGGTAGATAATGTACATGAAGCCAGGGTAAAGTGACTAGGCATCAGGATAGATAATAATGAGTCAAATAAAGACTGTCCTGGCCCTTACACCTACAGGTCATTATTAGTACTTTTCTTTAACCCTTATTTTACCAGGTAAGTTGACTGAGAACACATGCTCAATTATAGCAATGACCTGGGGAATAGTTACAGTGAAGAGGAGGGGGGATTAATGAGCCAATTGTAAGCTGGGGAGGATTAGATGACCGTGATGTTATGAGGGGCAGATTGGGAATTTAGCCAGGACACTGGGGTTAACACCCTTACTCTTTTAGTGACCACAGAGAGTCAGGACACGCGTTTAACGTCCCATCCGAAAGATGGCATCTTACACAGGGCAATGTCCCTAATCACTGCTCTGGGGCATTGGGATATTTGTTTAGACCAGAGGAAAGGGTACCTCTTACTGGCCCTCCAACACCACTTCCAGCAGCATCTGGTCTCCCATCCAGAGACTGACCAGGACCAAACCTGCTTAGCTTCAGAAGCAAGCCAGCAGTGGGATGCAGGGTGGTATGCTGCTGGACATAGAGGGGACCATCTGGAGTCTGTATGATGAGTGGGAGAAAAACCCCTACAACGATATACCATTGCAATCTACAAAATAATTTGTATACAGTTTTGTGTATGCATGGAGCAGTGCTCACCACTAGGTGGACTAAGAGTATTGGAAATGAATGCATTAACTACTACATAACATCCTACATTGGTAGACGTAAACCTGTATGACATTTTTACATTCTAAAAATTGAAAAATTAAAGACAAAAAAAAAGAAAATGGTTCACCTGCTAAATGATGCTGACCTGGCAGACTACACAATCACACAGGAGGACTTTGCCTGGTCTTGCAATAAGACTGGTAGGCTAATGGATGAATACTTTCTAATACAGCCTTTCTACCTCTCTATTGACAGTGGCATTTGACGGTGCTGTCAAGCCATGTAATAGCAATGACAAAGCTCACAGTTTTATCTCTTTACAGAATATCAATCACGGTCATAGCAAAAACGCCCCCCCCAAAAAAAACACGTTCTATGTGCCCTTCAAATTGTTAATTACTTCTCAAACAGCATGATTCCTATTTTCAAGGGAGAAGCCGAGTGGCAGTCTACCACACTAGTGTTTCATCATCAAAGAGCTGTCAGAGACTTTTTCTGCACTTCATCCAGATGCTCCCAGTCTACTTCCTCCACAGCTTCCGTCTCAATCTCAACTCATTTCTGTGACCCCAAAAAGACCGCAGAAAAATCCAATAAAATAACACCATATCAGTCAGACAGCAACATTCATTCAAAATGAGTGAGTTTTACTAATGGTTTTGCTCATTATCTTAGATCACCATCACGCCAACAACTAAAGGCCATAATGATTATGGTTGGTTACATGCACAACATTAGACTGTGGATAGTCAGATTAATATAATAGTTTGTTTCAAATGTGTAGATGCTTTGCAAGAAGATCGATTTCCATAATAATCCTGTTTACATGGACACATCTGAAATCAGGCTACCTGATGGGACTTGTGCAGGAAAGCCGAAATCAAAATAAACATTCTACTACAGCCACCGTGTTATTTTTGTGACGCCTAATTGATTCAGAGTTTGAACATATAAAGTTTGTATGTGAAAACTATTTCTAAGATGCATACTTTTAGAATTCACTTCACACGTGCATAAGATGTAGGCTTGTGCTACCGGTACATGCGCAGATGAAATACACCGCCAGAACACCGATTAAGCTGTTTACATGTACTAATAATTCTAAAGATTTCTCAGAAAACCAGCGGTTTTAATCGGTTTATGCCTACTTCGATTTTGACCTTAGGCTGATTAAGATAAGCAGAGGAAAGTGTTTACACGACTATTGCCATAATCAGTTGATTATCGAATTATTAGTGTGCATGCAAACGTACTCAATGAGACACAGTGGAGTGCTTGCTACGTGTATTCTAACATTGGCCAACAGTGAGGTTATTAGCACTGATTACAGGCAATTCCAGCCCCAAGCACTGATTGAGATGCACATAATTACACAGAGAGAAAGGAGTAAGTTTGTGTACGATGGTACTGACCCTGTTTTCGTCGTAGATTATCTGTACCAGGCTACGGTGCTTGGCCTCGCTGGGCGGAGGGGAGATCATGGACCGCTCCGGCTCCTGGGGCTTCGCTGCCTCCTCCTCCAGCTGTTGCTACAGGTCACAAACACACACACACACACACACACACACACACTCAGGGTTACTGGTGAACACAGTGTGCAGAAAATATGTCCCTTAAATTAGATTGGGAGAGAAGAACATGCAAGAGAAAGATGACAGATAAAAGGCTATCATCACAAGCCCTGAACAAAGGCAAAAGGCCAGATCCTGCAGCACCTTTGTGCTTCTCTGTTTCCGTGGAGACAGGTTACTCAGGCAGTGCGTGTAGCTCCTCCCCCTCTTGCTCTTCATCATCTCCAGCAGTGATGAGCCTAACTGTCCTATTAACTGTAAATAGCTTAACACTTGAACCTCCAGTTAAAAAGACGCAGCCATTTTATATATCTTGTATTGTAATTTGCACTGTACCATATATTAGACCTAAATAGTGTGTATGTACTGATATGTACGCTGTGACACGTTATAAATCTATGCATTTCAGTCCATGACTAATAATGTTCTGTACTATGTATCATGTCATGTTTCATGTGGACCACAGAAAAAGTAGCTGATGCTTTTGCAGCGGCTAATGGGGATCCTTATAAATACCAAATAGGTCACTAACGTTTGATTTTGTGAATAAAACAAATCTGGAAGAAAAAAAGCTAGGTCCTCCATCCCTGACTTTTGCTAAATATTGGTATTGTACATTGCTTAGTGGTTAGAATTTTACAATCACAAACAGAAAAGTATTTAGAGGCTGTTTACAAGTTGTTTTTTTTAACAGCCATTACTAACTTAAGGGCCAAAACAAAATCTGCCGTAGGGCGTTGGTACCCAGGCGCTAATACGCCGCTTCCCTCACTGAATGAATGACGTCAATGGATGAATGGGTGACAGACACCCAAAACTGACCATTGAGACGTGACTTCCCAGATGAATTTAAATGGACTGAATGACGAGCATGAGGGCGAGGAAGGTGATGGAATTTGAATGATCAAATGTGGGGTCTTCATCTGATTCTGACATTGACTTTGAGCCTCCACCTCCCATGCCTGAGCCTGTGAGAAGCTGTAACTGGACTGTATTTCTTACTATAAACTCTTACTAGTCAAATCTATAAATACAATTGATCAGATGTATTACACTAATGTTTTTATTGGAAGGGAAACGAAATAGGCTCTACATGTTGCAGTAAGCCTTATACAAAACAGATCCCTGGCTCTATCCAAACAAATGACTCGTTTTAATATCTTTTCATGAATATATATCCACGAATAGCCGATTTCGTAATGCAATTCATCCTTTACAATTGTTTATGCAAAATGTATTAAGCATTGGTGCCTTGCGGGTTGCTATGAATCTGATGTGTATGCTCAAGGGGATGCCCGACAACATTCTCTAGCGGGTACTTATAGGCTGAAAGGCCCATCGGTTCTAGTGTTAACCCTCTGATTAACTGGACCCAGGGGAGTTAACTTGCCACCACAGAGATCCTATTAAATTACAGAATTCTAATTCTGCTTACCACAACATGGAGTAAACAAAGCCAGGGCCGGCCCCATGCCAGAGAAGAGGAAGAGTGAGAGTAGGACTGAGGAGACAAAGCATTTCGGGGCGATTCCACACCATCGGGAGCGATTTTTTGTGGGGGGATATCTCAGAATTTTCTGGCAATTCTCACATAGAAACTTCATTGGAAGGAAGGCATTTAAATGCTTTTTTACATTTGAATCACAAACCATTTGAAAAATTGTGATGAAAGAGGCTATTTTAGGCCCTTTTTAGACCTACAGTTGAAGTCAGAAGTTTACATACACCTTAGCCAAATACATTTAAACTCAGTTTTTCACAATCCCTGACATTTAATCCTAGTAAAAATTCCCTGTCTTAGGTCAGTTAGGATCACCACTTTATTTTAAGAATGTAAAATGTCAAAATAATAGTAGAGAGAATGATTCATTTGAGCTTTCATTTCTTTCATCACATTCTCAGTGGGTCGGAAGTTTACATACACTCAATTAGAATTTGGTAGCTTTGCCTTTAAATTGTTTAACTTGGGTTAAACGTTTCAGGTAGCCTTCCACAAGCTTCCCACAATAAGTTGGGTGACAGAGCTGGTGTAACAATCAGGTTCGTAGGCCTCGTTGCTCGCACACGCTTTTTCAGTTCTGCCCACACATTTTCTATAGGATTGAGGTCAGGGCTTTGTGATGGCCACTCCAATACCTTGACTTTGTTGTCCTTAAGCCATTTTGCCACAACTTTGGAAGTATGCTTGGGGTCATTGTCCATTTGGAAGACCCATTTGTGACCAAGCTTTAACTTCCTGACTGATGTCTTGAGATGTTGCTTCAATATAATATACATAGTTTTCCTCCCTCATGATGCCATCTATTTTGTGAAGTGCACCAGTCCCTCCTGCAGCAAAGCACCCCCACAACATGATGCTGCCACCCCCGTATTCGCAGTTGTGATGGTGTTCTTCGGCTTGCAAGCCTCCCCCTTTTTCCACCAAACATAACGATGGTCATTATGGCCAAACAGTTCTATTTTTATTTCAGCAGACCAGACAACATTTCTCCAAAAAGTACGATCTTTGTCCCCATGTGCAGTCGCAAACCGTAGTCTGGCAGTTTTGGAGCAGTGGCTTCTTCCTTGCTGAGCGGCCTTTCAGGTTATGCTGATATAGGACTCATTTTACTGTGGATATAGATACTATTGAACCTGTTTCCTCCAGCATCTTCACAAGGTCCTTTGCTGTTGTTCTTTGGATTGATTTGCACTTTTCGCACCAAAGTGCGTTCATCTCTAGGAGACAGAACACGTCTTCTTCCTGAGTGGTATGACGGCTGCGTGGTCCCATGGTGTACTATTGTTTGTACAGATGAACGTGGTACTTTCAGGCGTTTGGAAATTGCTCCCAAGGATGAACCAGACTTGTGGAGGTCTACAATTTTTTTTCTGAGGTTTTGGCTGATTTCTTCTGATTTTCTCATGATGTCAAGCAAAGAGGCACTGAGTTTTAAGGTAGGCCTTGAAATACATCCACAGGTACACCTCCAATTGACTCAAATTATGTCAATTAGCCTATCAGAAGGTTCTAGAGTCATTACATAATTTTCTGGAATTTTTCAAGCTGTTAAAGGCACTGTCAACTTAGTGTATGTAAACTTCTGACCCACTGGAATTGTGATACTGTGAATTACAAGTGAAATAATCTGTCTGTAAACAATTGTTGGGAAAATTACTGCACAAAGTAGATATCCTAACCGACTTGCCAAAACTATAGTTTGTTAACAAGAAATTTGTGGAGTGGTTGAAAAACTAATTTTAATGACTCCAACCTAAATGTATGTAAACTTCCAGTATGAGCCTATGATCTGTGAACCGTACATGATACAGATAACATCTTGGTGTAATTATACTCCTTATAGTGTGCTCTGAGTCAGAAATATAGATTATGCTTTGATTCTGAAGGGGTGGGGGATGACATTAATTTATTAAACATAAAAAAGATGAATCTCTCAAAATCACCCTTTTTTATTTTAAGACATATTGTTTGGAACAATATACTCTACATGTTAATCAAATTTCCCGAACGGGCTCTGTAAATTCTGAAGGTATGATACATTTAATCAGCACAACCAACACAGTGAATGGGAAAATGGATTCAAAGAGAACTCCCTCTGCTGGTTACTTGCTGAACTTGCAATAAAGGAGGGCTATGATTGGTAAATAGTGTCCATTTTTATGTATAAAATGGGTCATATAATTAAAAGTACCACAGAGTCCACTCTGGAAATTTGAGATGTTTGTAGAGTAAGATATATATTTTTTAAATAAGCAAAAACAAAAAGGGTAGTTGAGATATTCATATTTTTTATGAATTTGAAAATGTGTATTTCAGAATCCAGACATACTACATTTTTGAGAGAACACTAAGGAGTATAATACCGATATGTTGTCCGTATTATGTACGGTTCACAGATCAGTGTCTTACTGGAGGCATGTACAGGTCTAAAAAAGGCCCTACAATTGCAAATGTCATCATGAATTGCACAAAAGTTGCTTGTGATACAAATGTAAAAAGGATGTTAAACATCTTTCCTCCCAGTTAAGTTTCTATGTAACAATTGCCAGAACATAGTCAAAGTAATGGCATTATGTGTTGACATTATGGCCTCCTCAGGTCAAAGGCAGAATCGTAGATCACCAATAACTGCCATAATAACGGTTGATTACATCTTCAAGTAACATTTCTAAAGCGGAATAAATGTATGATGCTCCAATAAACAGGATAGGTAAGTAGGAATAATAAGAAATGTGGCATAAACAGACTAGGGGCAGTGTTGGTTGTATGTGGCAGCAGAGCTGCAGGTCTGTTAGTGGCCCAGCCAGGGGTGTTAGTGAAGCTGCTTCACTGGGGGCTGGGACTCCCTGTCAGTGTGCTGCCTGTTGTGCTGGGAGGTGATCTACACTAGAGCCAGTCCCTTTCTTCCCTCCCTCCCCCTGAAAGAGGCCAGGGGCTCAGCAGGGGGAGAGAAAGCTGGCCCCGGGCCCCCAGAGGATCCACAGCAGAATGGAGCGTGATGGATCATCCTGTGCCCCAATCGGGCTGGATAAGCATCTGGGGAGGAAAACACAAACATTCCCAGAACCCCCTTCTCTTCCTAAACCCACCATGGAGTAAAATAAAATAAACTAGCCGTCCTGAGCCTGGCTGACACAACACAGGCTGGCTGTAACCTGATCCCCAGCTCCACACTCTGCCAGAACTCTTTAAATAAAGTTTTACCACACTACTTAATTGCTCCAGATGTTTTAATGCTTGGAGAGCTGTGTTGAGGAAAGCACTATGGCGGGGGGAAGGGGGGGTGAATAGTTAAAAAAAGAAAACATCTATTAAAAAAACATAGCGTGTGTTGAGGGAAGGGGAGGGGGTTTGATTTATTTTTCTAGGTAGCAGAGCTTACTCTCTCAATCATTCACTGGGCCTCACCACTCTCGCTCTCTTCTGCCGCCCACCACAGCCCATCCCTCCTCCGGCTCAATTTTTTCAAACTTATGGGCTATTCACAATAAATAAATATACACATTATGTGCACGCGCAGAGAGAGAGAGAGGAGAGAGAGAGAGAGAGAGAGAGAGAGAGAGAGAGAGAGAGAGAGAGAAATAAATAAGCTTTGTTGTACAATTAAAAGGTCAAATGCACTGTAAACAGTCAGCAATAATCTAATGAATGTAGGGGTTATATAAGCCTTCCACAACCATAAGACCCACTGATAAGGTAATTAGTTTATCAAAATAGTTTAACATGTTTCATGCAATAATCACTTATCTGGCTTTTAAGTCGGTCTATGAAAATGCCCATTTTTGTAAAAAGAAATGACCAGAACCATGCTTAATGCACATTCATTAATAATGACTAACTTGTTGTAGCAGGCATTAGGCTATAGAGAATTAACCCAGGTCTCATGAACAATCTCACAAGCACAAGTCCACGTGCTGAATTGTTATGAACACACCCTTCTGTCCGTCTCCAACTGTTTGAACAGCATGCTAGCCTGTCCACTTTGTTCAGATGTTGAAATCAAGTGGCCTACCTCATTTCTCAGAATGAGAATGAGTTGCCATTCCTTGTATAACCGTTTTATGCTTATTGCACAATTATAAAACAGACTGGACAGCTAGTATAACAGTGTTTGGTTAAAATGTTAGCGGTACTTTAATGCGTGCGACAAACTGAGCATTCATTTTCCCGAATCCATGTTTATTGATACGGTCGTTTTAGTAGTGTCTGCTTTGTGCGCAATTTGAGTAGTTGAACCACAAAGGGTATTGTTAGATAAAAGGTTAGCTTCTCCTTTATTACAGTAAAATAATGTCTCAATGTGTTTCAGTGTCCATATGACGGATTCTGTTGGACCAAACCTCAATTGCAAATAGCGAGTTGAAACCGCTTGTCAGAGAGGAAGAAGTGATCTCTCCTCTTTGTTATTATGAATGACAGGGGGCTTGGCGTGTGTAAAACATAGAGGAAGAGGCAAAACGAGAGGTTTCACTCTCACTAAAATCCGTCCAGAATTAGCCCACCACGTTTTTATGGGCTTATTTTGGACCTAAGCTTGTCACCTGCCCTCCCGCCTTTGGGACAACGAATACCATTATTAGGGAGGAGACATGTCTATCTCGTCATTATATACAGATCTCTGGTGTAAATGGGAAGGTGCACACAGCACAGAAGGCGCAAAGGAGACAAGACCTAAAAGACAACACTAGAACAAGCGGACATAAACGCTCATAATATATATATTTTTTTATTAAAAAAATACATTCTTGAGATACAGGCATTTGGAAAATTGGGCAAAAACTCAATTGAATTAATCAAATGAATTTGATATATCGCCCAGCCCTACCCTTTCCCCTCCCACAGCGGACCATGTCATGGGTTGCAGGTGGCCTAGATTTAAGAAGAAGCGTGTTGAGTGCCAGCCAGAGAAGAGACAGTAGGGAAGGCTGGAGATATCGGCACGCTTGCGTAGAGTGGATGGTCTAGGGTGGTGGGGGTTGGGTGGTGGAGCGAGGCCTGTGACTAATTCTATAAAACATGATGTGGCAGGCAGCCAAGAGGGAGACGGCGAGGAAGGAATACGAGTGGTTTAACAGTCACAAAACCTCCGCCATAATCCTCCTCTCCCCGGGGGGAGCTGTTATTTATGGCCTTGTGTATTTTTTTTACCTACATTTCTCCTAAAAAAGGAAGAGAGGAGAAAGTTAAAGGAGAAGAGAAAGCAACTGCCATGAAGCAGAGCACTGTGGCAGGCTGAGTGAGCCCTAACTACAGTAGTAGCTCAGTACAATAATTACAGCAATACAGCCATGTCTGGGCTCAAGGCTTTACTGTGTGAAAACCCACTGAAGACAGGGAATGAGAGGGATAATGGACTTAACCACAGATGGGAGCTTTTTCAGGAAGACTGCTGGAACTGCCAGAGAACAAGTAAACACACAGTGTAGGTCACAGAAACATTCAGGCTCAATGAGAAATAATGACACGGATAGACACTTAGGTCATCCTTAGAAGATAAAGTATATAGATCTTGTCTCAGCCGTCAGTATTTATGCTGCAATAGTTTGTGTGTCTGGGGGCTAGGGTCAGTCTGTTATATCTGGAGTGTTTCTCCTGTCTTGTCCGGTGTCCTGTGTGAATTTAAGTATTCTTTCTCTCCCTCTCTCCCTCCCTGAGCCCTAGGACCACCATGCCTCAGGACTACCTCACCTGATGACTCCTTGCTGTCCCCAGTCCACCTGGTCATGCTGCTGCTCCAGTTTCAACTGTTCTGCCTGCGGCTATGGAACCCTGACCTGTTCACTGGACGTGCTACCTTGTCCGGACCTGCTGTTTTGGAGTCTCTCTCTACCGCACCTGCTGTCTCTAACTCTGAATGATCGGCTATGAAAAGCCAACTGACATTTACTCCTGAGGTGCTGACCTGTTGCACCCTCTACAACCACTGTTTATTATTATCTGACCCTGCTGGTCATTTATGAATGTTTGAACATCTTGGCCATGTTCTGTTATAATCTCCACCCAGCACAGCTAGAAGAGGACTGGCCACCCCTCAGAACCTGGTTCCTCTCTAGGTTCCTTTCTAGGGAGTTTTTCCTAGCCACCGTGCTTCTACATCTGCATTGCTTGCCGTTTGGGGTTTTAGGCTGGGTTTCTGTATCAGCACTTTGTGACATTGGTTGATGTAAAAAGGGCTTTATAAATACATTTGATTGATTGATTGATTGATTGAGATACCTGATTGCACTTGGTACCAAATCAAAAACCGTTATCTAAACAGTCTCATAATTACAAACAGACAAGCAGCAAACAAACCGTAGTGAAGAGGACCTATAACCAATGGTTGTACGGTACCTGTACCTGTTTCTTGCGTAGCTTGCAGATCTGCTGCTCCACCATTGTAATCTCCCGGTCCACACGATCCATGTTCTGGATGAGCTCCTCCTTGGAGAAGCGGGCGGGCACCAGGTCCAGATCAGGGTCCATCTGGGCCGGGCTGATGGGGGAGATGGGCTCCAGCTTCCCCATGGAGCTGCCCCGGTCCTGGAGGGAGATAGAGGTGACATAGATTAGTGGTTCCCAAACTAGGGGGTGGGGAGCGAGGAGTCGGCTGGGGGGGTAAGAGTAAGTTTAAAGCCGGACTGAGTTCCCAAAAAAGGGAACTCAGTCCGGCTTTAAAACTTACTCTTGAAAGTTGTAATAGTAGAATGCAAAAGGTGCAATTTCAAAATTGGATAGTGCATCATTGGTTCCTCTTGTCATGTTAGTCATTGCATAACTTAGAGAGACGTTTCTAACTTGTCAGAAATGTCCAGATCAGATTAGCCCATGTCAGCTGTTTTTTGGGGGATTTTTTGCCCATAGATATTGGTGTATTTTTTTTTAATATCACATGAATACACAGACGTGGCAAAATGTATAGAATTGCAAGAAAATTAGCTTTGAAACTACAAAATGTTCTTTGAACCCCATGACAAAATGTGTAGAATTGCAAGAAATAAGCATTAAACCTGTTGAATTTTCTTCACCAACAAGAGGGGTCTGAACAGTTTGTCATGAACAGTGCTTGTGCCCACAGATTTGCATGTGCGTGCGGGATGTTCCCCAATGCTGGAAAGGGGGCCCGAGGGGGAAAAGTTTGGGAACCCCTGACAGAGGATGTTAACTCATCAGTTTATAGGTGTTTCACAATACCAACACTGTTTACATAGTCCATTATGCATATTATCAGGTTGCTTGGCAAACAGAATACAAAGTATACAGTTAAAACTTCTAGAAAGGCCGGAACACAGAAGGATGCAAATAGACAGATCTATTCCTATGTTTAGACTGCAGCCATCGATTAGACAACAACGCTAAACTGGCCCAGCCTAATTCAGTAACTGGTTTAGAGGCAACAATGACATGCTGCATCTTTGTCTCGGTCTTTCTCTCTCCCTCTCCCCTCTGTGTGGTCTGTGACATGGTTTACACTGATAGACATGTGATCTAAACACCCTGGTTACATCTCCTTTGGGAAGGCAGCAGCACGCTATGATAATGAAGTCCTCTGGGTAATGAAAGCCTGTGTCAGTGTCTCAGTTACTAGACCACACTAACAAATATTAAATCAGACTACAAACCAGGTATATTCTAAGAACACGGAACCTGGCTCTGAGGATTTTTGGTTTGATTTGAAGGATGAAATACACAGTTCCAAGGACTTCCCGGGGGGGATCCCTTCTGTACATAGAACTGAATGGATGGGCTGTGTTGTACCTTGGATCCAGAGATACCCCCTTAGATGCATAGTCTAGTGCAGGGATCATCAACTAGATTCAGGCACAGGACGATTTTTTCTAGAGTGTATGGTCAGGGGGCCGGAAAATAATTACAAATCATTTGTAGACTGCAAATTGACCGCAAGAAGCCCAAACAGATATATTTACCTAAAAAATAATCATTTCAAACCTGTTTACATTTGTAAACTATCACATACACTAAATGACCAAAAGTATGTGGACATCTGCTCGTCAAACATCTTTGATTTAACACTGCTGCTACTCGCTGTTTATTATCTATGCAAAGTCACTTTACCCCTACATACTTGCACAAATAACCTCGACCAACCTGTAACCCCGCACATTGACTCGGTACCAGTACCCCCTGTATATAGCCTCGGTATTGTTATTTTATTGTGTTACTTTTCATGATTTTTTTTTTACTTTAGTTTATTTAGTAAATATTTTCTTAACTATTTCTTGAACTGCATTGTTGGTTAGGGCTTGTAAGTAAGCATTTCACGGTAAGGTATATATTCTGCTGTATTCGGTGCATGTGACAAATAAGATTTTATTTGATCTCATTCCAAAATAATTGGCATTGCTATAACAGCCCCCACTCTTCTGGGAAGACGTTCCACTAGATGTTGGAACATTGTTGCAGGGACTTGCTTCCATTCAGCCACAAGAGCATTAGTGAGGTCAGGCACTGATTGACGGTGGGTGATTAGGCCTGACTTGCAGTCAGCATTCCAAGTCATCCCAAAAGGTGTTCGATGTGGTTGAGGTCAGGGCTATGTGCAGGCAAGTCAAGTTCTTCCACACTGATGTCGAAAATCATTTCTGTAAGGACCTCACTTTGTTCACGGGGGCATTGTCATGCTGAAACAGGAAAGGGCCTTCCCAAAACTATTGGCAGAAAGTTGGAAGCACGGAATATGTCATTGTATTCTGTAGCATTAAGATTTCCCTTCACTGGAACTAAAGGGTCTTGCCCGATCTATGAAAAACAGCCCCAGACCATTATTCCTACACCAAACTTTACAGTTGCACTCTGCATTGGGGCAGGTAGCGTTTTCCTGGCATCTGCCAAACTCAGATTTGTACGTTGGACTGCCAGATGGTGAAGTGTGATTCATCACTCTAGAATAGGCATTTCCACTGCTCCAGAGTCCAATGGCGGCAAGCTTTACGCCACTCCAGCCGACGCTTGGCATTGCGCATGGTGATCTTAGGCTTGTGTGCGGCTGCTCGGCAATGGAAACCCATTTTATGAAGCTCCCGGCGAACAGTTATTGTGCTGACGTTGCTTCCAGAGGCAGTTTGGAACTTGGTAGTGAGTGTTGCAACCGAGGACAGATTATTTTTACGTGCTACGCACTTCAGCACTCTGTGGTCCCGTTCTGTGAGCTTGTCTGGCCTACCACTTCGCAGTTAAGCCGCGGTTGCTCCTAGACATTTCCACTTCACAATAACAGCACTTACAGTTGACCGGGGCAGCTCTAACAGGGCAGAACTTGGACAAACTGACTTCTTGGAAATGTGGTATCCTATGACGGTGCCACAGTAAAAAAAGTCACTTAGCTCTTCAGTAAGCCCATTCTACTGCCAATGTTTGCCTATGTAGATTGCATGGCTGTGTGCTCGATTTTATACACCTGTCAGCAACGGGTGTGGCTGAAATAGTCGAATCCACTAATTTGAAGGGATGTCCACATACTTTTGTATATATATAGTGTATATCCCTCTAGTACGCATGGGAATAATTTGAAATAGATTTAGAAAAATGTTAAATCCCTTGGAACTGATTTTATTTATTTATGTTTTGCTCAGAAAACTTTCAGGGGCCAAATAAAATCATCCGCGGGCCAAATTCATAACACGGCCACCAGTTGGGGAACCCTAGTGGTCTCAGTGGTATTGCAGATGCATGTCTGCAGAAGGAGGGTTTTGCTTTGTGCATGGTCAGCTTACATGCTGTACTTCTCCTGTCAGCAGGTGTGGTGCGCCCGGTCTCCATTTCAACTAACTTACACGTACTGTATACAGTAGGGACAGGCAAAGAGGACTATAGTCCATAATTGTTCAGTGTAGCTTATCATTTTACAAGCATGGACTAGGTATTTGACAGTTGTAGAACTGTACATTCTAATCTCAGACAAGGATGAGAGAAGCAACACTCCAAAGGTTATTCATGTTACACGCATGAGAAGTGTGAGCAAACAAATAAATCTTTGCTGAAAAGGACTATAGCATCTTAAACCAACAACTCCCAATAAGCCACTGATCCCCCAATTGTAAACCCCCGCCAACACACCGTGAGTGTGTGTGTGGGGGGGGGACAGCGAGAAAAAAATAGAAGTGCGGAAAAAATAGAAGTGAGTGGGAACCATGTTCCCTCCTGCGTAAGGTACGTGTGCAAAGAGAGTGTTTGATCCAGTTTCGGGTTTAGTTCTGTGTTATTTTTAAACTGCTAAAATGAGCGTTATAACACTAATCTGGAGGAAGCAGGCAGGCTCAGTCTAGCTGCTCTCTAGACCTATTCTAGCTGAAATGTCACCGGGAGGAAAGGGGTTGAACGGACTGGCTGGGTCTGAAATTACGAGGCTCCAGGCTGCTAGTCATACAAGTCCATCACATCTGACACACAATCCTACCAGTGCCTTTTTTTGGCCTCTAAGCGTCTCCCTTTCTAATCATAGACGTGGCATGCTGCTAACTGCAGTTCAAACAATAAGGAAGTGGTCACTAGCTTGTACTGAGGCGGTCTCAGTTCCATCACTCTGAGAAATGATGTAAAAGCAGAGACTGGCCGAGATGAACGAAGAGATAGCCTAGCGTGGGTTAGGAAAATATTGTGTGATTGTACTTGGAAGGAAAATACGTGATACAAGGTCTATAGAAAAGGCAATGTAGGAGGATGAAATTGTACTTCAAAGAAAACAGAAATATCATATAAAATGGTAGGTACAAGGTAAGACCTTCAGAACAACGGTCTGAAAAGCTACCAGTTTCAGCTCTGCAACCTCCTATACCAGAGTTAACTCAAGGACTTCTGAGTTTGTGTGAGACATTGAGGTGTTTGGTCAGGAGGGGTTTCAGAGGGCTATCTATCAAAAAGAGGGTTTGTTCTCCTGGGCTTTCAAGTGTCGAGACACACACCATGTCTAGGACCTACATCATGACTGTCCTCTGTTCTTGTGAAGAACAACACGTCTCCACACACTGCTAGCAGACAAAGTGTGAAAATAAGTGACCCCAATGTTAAAGCCTGTCCCCACTGCAGATCATATACCCTGGCTAATACCACTCAAACTCAACCAACTAACTTTTGACTGTGTGTACACATACAGTACATGTACAATGAATGCATGCATGCTGAGTGAGCACAGGCTTTGATAGAGCGTGTGCTGTATTTGCAGTGTGTCAGTGAACATACACCGAGTGAACAAAACATTAGGAACACCTGCTCTTTCCATGACAGTCTGACCAGGTGAAAGCTATGATCCCTTACTGAGGTCAACTGTTAAATTCACTTCAAAATCAGTGTAGATGAAGGGGAGGAGACAGGTTAAAGAAGGCTGTTTAAGCCTTGGAGACATGGATTGTGTATTTGTGCCATTCAAAGAGTGTGCCCTTGAACGGATTATGGTAGTACGTGCCAGGCGCACTGGTTTGTGTGTCAAGAACTGCAACGCTGCTGCATTTTTCAGGCTCAACAGTTTCCCGTGTCCATCATGAATGGCCCGCCATCCAAAGGACATCCAGCCAACTTGACAACTGTGGGAAGCATTGGAGTCAACATGGGCCAAAATCCCTGTGGAATGCTTGAGACCTTGTAGTCCATGTCCGGACAAATTGAGGGCAAAAGGGGTTGCAACTCAATATTAGGAAGGTGTTCCTAACGTTTTGTACAGTCAGCGTATGTGCGACAATTGAAAGGAGCAGGGAAAACATCCTGTTGTTTTCATGTTAGCAGGTGTTTGAGATCACATGATTTAGTCTTGTTAAAAACAGAGCGAGGTGCACAACTCCTCTTAGCCTAGGTTACATTCTGAAGTAGGATTCATTTTGTGTCAATTGCAATGCTTGAACACACAGAAACAAGAGACCCTTACATTTACTCACAGCAAGTGCCACTAAGTGGGGGTTAGCCTAAATCACTCAGACGACCATGTAAAGCCTGACCTTCCCTGACCATAAAAACAGCCTGTGCCAAAAGCTAATCAGTACAGATTCAGAGCTGCCAGTAATACGACTGACAATACACAACCGACCAGCAAACAGGAGAATGTGGGGGAAAGGTGTCCAGGGAAGGGGGCAGCATGCACACACACAGGCATGTGACTATGACATTCAAGCTGGCAGTCTGGCATAGACATGAAAGGTATTTTGGTTTCCACAACAGCATAAATATATCTGTCAGACTGACAGGTCAGCCCACATGTTAGCACAGTGTGGACAGAGTGTGGCACGCATGGAAATTTGGTGAAGTCACAGATTGGAGGTGTGAAGTAGAGGCCTTCATGGGTCAAAAAAAATTGGAACCGTTCCGAAATTGACCTGGGGCTTTTACACCTGGAGCAGATATGCATAAATAAAAAAATTGACAGACACCCATCCCGAATGTACCCGAGGACAACTACACTCGTTCCGTATAGACCTGGTCGGATCCTGACCCAGTCCGATCAGAGTGGGGTAAGCAGCAGAAAAGGCTATTTTTAAGCTACTTAATTACATCAGAGCTGATAAAGCACAAGGGAGAGGAGGTAGAGAGAGGTGCCGCACTACCAGGGGCCGTGCGTGCTGTGTGTGTAGGCTACCTTGAGTGAGCGAGTGACACGGGAAGCAAGCAGGGAGGTAAAAATGAGACAGCAACCAACCAAACCCACTCGCGCTATGGGTAGACTAATTGCGCCCATAGCTAGGTTATTTATCATCCAATATGATTACGTAGTAGAACCTGTCTTGGGTGCATCAAATCGGGAGAATCTAGTTAAGCTAGCTAGCTAGCCTAATTGAGGCTGCATGCGCTTTCTTGTCCCACACAATTCCATTCAGAATATTAAGTAGCATCCTACCTGTTGGCTTGTTTGTTGTAGTCTATCCATCTACTTTAACTTTTCATTCCGTTATTTTAATTCCAAATCGGGATTAGATATCCCCTACATTTTGCCAGAAATAGAAGCTCTATGACTGTAGCCTATTGCCACATTGATGACTTATGATTAGCCAACAACAACAAGATACACACGCCACTCTCGTGAAAAGCAAGAGAAGCAGCATAAATTATACAATCCCTCTCTCTCTCTACTGCTGCAGTCACGTTCGAGACCCGTGACAATCATATCCGATCTGACACAGACCCATGAAACTATTTAGAATTCTGGATCCGTACCCGCTCGGGTTTTCGGGTACAGGTGGATCCGTGAAGACCTCTAGTGTGAAGAAAGACCTTCCAGCCCCCAGACAGTAGCCCCCCCACTCCAAACTCCACCCCCCCCCCCTCCACAAACAAAGAAAACAGATCTACATATTATTTCATAAGATAATCTTTGAGAACTAACAGTCACCAAAATAAAAACTAGACATTCAGGGAGAATCTAAAATTCAAAACATGTTACGGCATGGGACCCCAATTGATTTTATGTGAGAGTCACTCAGATAGCATAAAAACTAGGCATTCGCTTTGAAACTTCCATTTCTCTCTCAGGCCCTTGACACTTTAAAACTGCAGCCAAGAGGAGGACCACTAAAGCCATTGTGATGAGATGGGATGAAATGACGAGGCCCCAGGCTGCTAGTCATACACGTGCATCACATCAGACACAAGCAATCCTACCAGTGCCTTGTTTGGCTGCTAAGCGTCTCTCCCCCACCCCCGCTAACTTTGCCACCGCTGCTGAAAAAAATCCTTAGGGCAACACCGCACACACACAATCATAATGTACGCTGCTGCTACTCTGTTTATCATATATCCTGATGCCTAGACACCTTACCACTATACATATCTACCTCCATCACTCCAGTATCCCAGCACATTGTAAATATGGTACTGGAACTGACCCTGTATATAGCTTCTTACTTTTTCAAAATTCGTGTGTTTTTTGTTTTACCTTGGGTTTGGAGCTGGCAAGAAAGGCATTTCACTGTACTTGTGCACGTGACATAAATTGAAATACCTCATCCCTATTCTGTTCTCCAAGGACTGTGGCTGATCACCAAGCAGAGGCTTAGACAGCAGACAGCCTTCCCTCCATCTAATCCATCTCTCATTGAGGAGAGAAAACAAGACTCATTGTGCTGGGTGGAAGTCTGTCGCGCTGTCGTGGAACTACGCCTGTGAATCTGCCTGGACTCCATTACAAATCAAGACACAGCAGTGGTGGGAATCTGTGATTGACTCTGAATTTAAAAATACATTAAATTGTGTGTCACTGGCCTTAACACAATGCCCCATAATGTCAAAGTGTAATGCTGTTCGAAATTACAAATTAATAAAAAATGAAAAGCTGAAATGTCTTGAGTCAATAAATATTCAATCCCTTTATTATGGCAAGCCTAAATAAGTTCAGGAGTAAACATTTGCTTAACAAGTCACAATAAGTTGCATGGACTCACTCTGAGTGCAATAATAGTGTTTAACATGATTCTTAATGACTACATCTCTGTACCCCACACATACAATGTATTTATTTAACCTTTGTGACTCCCTGTTTAAATAATGAGATTAAAAATCTTTTTTAAAAGAGAGCCCTACACATTACAATAAAAACAGATATTAAAACATACACGTGTATAAAACAATATAAATCAGCACACAATTAACAAAAACAAAAATGTACTAAAATAAATCACATTCAACTACATAGAGGTTCTCAATCAATAATTTAAACTGCCTGATTGGCACCAGTACATCTAGCTGCAGTGAACTCGGCAGATTGTTCCACAAATTAGGGGCAAAAAAATAAAACGCAGATTTTCCTAAATATGTGGAGACTGAAGGGATCTCTAGGGTTATCCATTCCTGTGAACGGGTTTGGTAACTTATAATTCTCATCTTAATTAATGAAGTTACATATGATTGCTTTGTAAATAAATCCAAGAGAATGCAGCTCTCTTTCTTACAGACAGAGAGGTCCATCCCACATTTTTATACAGACGACAATGATGAGTCCTAAAATTGTCCCCTGTGATAAAACGTATTGCGGAATGGTAGGGTAGGGGAGAAGCGTTGCTTGAACAATTTTTCTCCTATTTTTAGTACTAAGGCATGATTTATTTCGATATATAAAAATAAAAAAAACTATCTTGGATCTAAGCTTCTTAGTCAGATTTTGATATGCATTATGAAGGACAACTTGTCATCACTCCTGTTAGGTCCCTCAGTCGAGCAGTGAATTTCAAACACAGATTCAACACAAAGACCAGGGAGGTTTTCCAATACCTCGCAAAGAATAGCACCTATTGGTACACGGGTATATATATATATATAAAAACTAAAAAAACATTTCCCTTTGAGCATGGTGTAGTTATTAATTACACTTTGGATGGTGTATCAATACGCCCAGTCACTACAAAGATACAGGTGTCCTTCCTAACAGTTGTCAGAGAGGAAGGAAACCACTCAGGGATTTCACCACGAGGCCAATGGTGACATTAAAACAGTTACAGAGTTTAATGGCTGTGAGGGGAAACCTGAGGATGGATCAACAACATTATAGGTACTCCACAAGACTAACCTAACTGACAAAGTGAAAAGGAAGCTTGCACAGAATACAAATATTCCAAAACATGCATCCTGTTTGCAACAAGGCATTAAGGTAATACTGCAAAAAATGTGGCAAAGCAATTCACTTTGTCCTGAATACAGAGTGTTATGTTTGGGGCAAATCCAATACAACACATTACTGACGACCACTATCCATATTTCAAGCATAGTGATGACTGCATCATGTTATGGGTATGCTTGTAATCGTTATGGACTGGGGAGTTTTTTAGGATAAACAAATTTACTGATTGGAGCTAAGGCAAAATCCAAAAGGAAAACCTGGTTCAGTCTGCTTTCCACCAGATACACCTTTCAGCAGGACAATAACTTAAAATAACAGGCCAAATCTACACTGGAGTTGCTAACCAAGAACACAGTGAATGTTCCTGAGTGGCCGAGTCACTGTTTGGACTTAAATTCGCTTCTAAATCTATGGCAAGACCTGAAAATGGTTGTCTAGCAATGATCAACCAATTTGACAGAGCCTGACGAATTTAGAAAATAATAAAAAGGGCAAATATTGTACAATCCAGGTGTGGAAAGCTCTTCGAGACTTACCCAGAAAGACTCACAGCTGTAAACGCTGCCAAAAGTGATTTTAACATGTACTGACTAAGGGGGTTGAATGCTTATCTAATCAAGTGTTTTTTTTCATACATTATTTTTTACAAAATGTTAGAATTGGTCTTCCACTTTGAAATGACAGAGTATTGTGTGTATATCGTTGGCAAAATATGTCAATTTAATCAATTTTAATCCCACTTTGTAACAAAACAAAATGTGGAAAAAGTCAAGGGGTGTGAATTCTTTCTGAAGGCACTGTATATCCCCGCTAGACAAGCTGCTGCTATTATATAGTCTAATCTGCTCTCCCTTTTCCTGTCCCTCTGTCTCTTACTCCTCCCTTTCCCTTTTCCCCTTCATCTGTGCCTCTCTCTGTATTTGCCCTTTGCCTATTTGTTCCCCATCCCCCTCTCTCCTCTCGTTTTGCTCATTCTTTCCATACAGTGGTTGTATCTGACAACACTTATATAATGGCTTCACAGCCCTCAGCACAGAGCAATTACTAGCGTTCCTGAATATTTCCCAGCTAGCTTAGAGAATCTGTGTGTGTTTTGCAGTCTCCTTTATTGGCATATCTATTTACCATTCCTTGGCTGGCTGCCTCCCGTAGCAGTTTGAAGTGCTCTGTACCATGTCAGGAACATCTCACTAGACCAGCAGTATCTCTGCTCTTCACTGTGATGCTGTTTTCAGCTTCCTCTGCTATGGTGCTTCATCCTGAGAGAGGCCCATCAAATCTAGGTCAGCAGCTCCATTATTTATTAATTGTTTGTTTCACAGCTAGCTCATATTCCCCACTCAGAATCCCCCTCCCCAGCCTCCTCCCAGTCCCAGCTCACATTGTGGTGGTTGTGGTGTCTAATAATACCCTGGCTGCCCCAGGGGAAGATGCTGCCACTCAGCAAGATCTCACGCAGCACAGTAGAGGGTGTGATCGATGTCCTTGTCCTTGCTGCTGTCCCAACAGGCAGGTCAGGCCAGGGATGACTAACACTGGGTGGAGCTAGGGCTGTTATGGTGACCCTATTACCGCCACACCGGTGGTCACAAGTCATCATCTCAGTCAAATTTCACGTGACCGTTTAGTCACGGTAATTAGGCTTCTCCAAGCTCTGATGCTGCTGATGGTCATTAGTCACCTACCAAACTTGCTAACTGCCTGGTACTCAGCACTACTGTCCCTCTAATCACTCTGACATGAATTCAAATGCTTTCGATAATCAAATCAAACACTTCATGAAAGCGCATGAGCTTATGTTGAGCAACATTTCTATTGGCTATACAATTGCGTGAGTTTTGATGGCCTCTATGAAAACTAGGATCCCATTAGCTTTCTATAGGCTAGGCCTACTATATTTATCAACTTTCATAATATTAAGCACATTGCTTGTCTTTACAACAGGAGTATAGCCTACCTGGCTGGAATGAAAATGAACCACGGGAAAAGCATCTTCCATTCGCTATTTAAGTGCATAGATGACAAGTATTTTTTCCCGCTGCCCCTGTTCTGAGACAGGTGCATGATAATGGTGCATTCTAAATCAAAACAAATTTCACACATATATTATTTGGTGTATGTAAAGACAAGATTAAATCAAGAATAGTCTGATGGGTGACAATATTAGCTTATCCCTTGTGAATGATGTAGTATCAGTTGTAAATGATGCCCAGCGTGTGCAGTAAGGAAAGAAACATGCTTTTTTTTTTTGCAACTTTTTCAAATCATAGTCGCACACCTCATGTAGCATAGCCCATAGGCATATACGTTTTGATAAGGTTCGGATCACAACTAGTGGGCAAATAACGTGGCCCAAATAATTAAGCACATTAATCCACTTCACAACCAGTGTAGAGCCTAAATGGCATGCACGACCGGTCAAAAGTTTAAGAACACCTACTCATTCAAGGGTAACTATTTATTGTAGAATAATAGTGAAGACATCTAAACTATGAAATACCACATATGGAATCATGTAGCGACCAAAAAAAGCATGAGATTCTTCAAATAGCCACCCTTGACCTTAGTGACAGCTTTGCACACACTTGGCATTCTCTCAACCAGCTTCATGAGGTAGTCACCTGGAATGCATTTCAATTAACAGGTGTTCCTTCCTTTTTAATGCCAATCAGTTGTGTTGTGAAAATGTAAGGGGGGTGTACAGAAGATAGCCCTATTTGGTAAAGGACAAGGTCCATTATGTCAAGAAAAGCAACAACAAAAAACGAAAAACTTAAAAATACAAAGAAACCACTACTAAAGGACACCAAATAAGAAGACACTTGCTTGGGCCAAGAAACACAAGCAATGGACATTAGACCGGTGGCAATTTGTACTTGGTTCCAACTGCTGTGTATTTGTGAGACGCGGTTTTGGTGAACGGATGATCTCCGCATGTGTATTTCCTACCGTAAAGCATGGAGGAGGTGGTGTGATGGTGCTTTCCTGGTGACACATATTTTTTTTAATTCAAGGCACACTTAACCAGCATGGCTACCACAGCATTCTGCAGCGATACGACATCCCATCTGGTTTGGGCTTAGTGGGAATATAATTTGTTTTTCAACAGGACAATGACCCAACACACCTCCAGGCTGTGTAAGGGATATTTTACCAAGAAGGAGAGTCATGAAGTGCTGCATCAGATGACCTGGCCTCCACAATGCCCCAACCTCAACCAAATTGAGATGGTTTGGGAAGAGTCGGACCGCAGAGTGAAGGAAAAGCAGCATATGTGGGAACTCCTTCAAGACTGTTGGAAAAGCATTCCAGGTGAAGCTGGTTGAGAGAATGCCAAGAGTGTGCAAAGCTTTCATTAAGGCAATAGGTGGCTATTTGAAGAATCTCAAATACAAAATATATTTTGATTTGTTAAACACTTTTTGATTCCATGATGTGGTATTTCATAGTTTTTATATTTTATTCCACAATATAGAAAATAGTAAAAAAAATAAAGAAAACCCTTGAATGAGTCAGTGTTCTAACTTTTGACTGGTAGTGTACATAGGCGGCGAGTGAGTTTCAAGTTTGGGGAAGATAATTTTCACCATAGAAATTCACTTTTATAATAAAGTATTACATGCATAACTGCATTTGCGATCACATTTGAGAACAGCGTTTTCCGCTAATTTATTGCACTTTGGAACATTCGCACATATAGTCTACTGCCGTGTGTGCATTGCTACGCTTATAATGTGAAGAAACTGCCTAATAGTTAATCAGCATTTTCAGATAAAATGCTATGATCTGTTGCATCAGCCTCATTGCTTTAAATGTTTGTGGTTGTATTAATTTGGGATCTATCGCATCCCACAACTGCCCCAGCGTATGTTTGGAATATTTATTTATTGCACAGAAGGACAAGTTGACCAAAATAATAGGTCAACTTTTGTACTATGGGGGATAGTAGATTAACATAGGCTAGTGCTGCTCCTTTAGGCCTACTCATCTTGTTGGCTGACGAAAAGTAGGGTAAATGTTGACAGTTCTTCTAACATCTGCAATATGGACTCGGGATTTGATGTCGCTGATGTGTCTTCACTTCTAGCCTACTTCTTAGCTGTGAGAAGGACCTGATCATGTGATGGGCATTAGCTAATAAGAATTGAGATATGTGAGCGAGAGGTGCTTCGGAGTATGGCAGCCGGGGGAAGGGAATTATAATTATTATATTCATCCCAAGGGCACAACGGCCACTTTGACCACAAAATGCATAGATTTTTTTTAAGGGGCATTACGGCCACACAAGGGGGTTGTCGTCGGGAAATTCGAGGCCTGGTGAAAATAGTATCAAGTGCTTATCAAATTGTGAATGAGAGACTGATGAAGTGTGTGCAGCCTGCACAAGAAACAACTCCGAGCCTTTCATGCAACTAAAAAAAAAAAAATCATTATTAGAGTAGCATCATGCAGCCTTAGAATGTATTAAACATCAAAACATATAGCCCAACATTTGTATCTCAACTAAAGTTGTATAAATAACTTTAAATTAAGCATATAAGAGGACCTGTTTCTTTGTTAAGCGCTCAACACAGAATAGCCACGTGTGCACTTCCCTGGCAATCGTTTGGAGAAAATATCCTTTCTATTTTATTCAGCTATGTTTAATTGTATTCTTCATACTATAAAATACTTTTTAAAAACTGTGCCACGGAATTCTAAGCAAATCTTGTTTGCTAAATGAGCTGGTGTAGCCCCCAGCCATATGGCATAGCCAGATCAGGACCTAACATAAGGACAACTCAGAGTATGCTATTCTATTCTTCTGAAATAGACTACAATTTAATTCATATCATGTTCCTTTAGACCTGTCTAAAATAAATAATGGATTTATTGTGATGGTGTAGGCTATATTAAAAATATTTATTAGACTTTTAAAAATGGTGATGTTCCAAAGGTCTGCATCAGTGGATTGTAGGCTATGCGTGGGATAGATTAGCAAAATGGCCAAAATTACTATTCTGCTAACATTTGACGTGTAGAAGACACCAACAGGACATAGCTAGCTAAACAGTAAGTGTGGGTGTAACAACATAGCGCTCCAGGAACAATCTTGATTACTAACAACTCCCACCGACGCCAGATGGTAGAGTATGAGTGGGAACAATAATTTCGTCAGTGCTTTTCAGAATCACCTTCCAGGTGCCATGACTTGTTGATGAGCAGAGAAACAATACTAGCAGAATGTCATCCACTGTGTTGATGACAGGTGAAGGGAGAACAGAGCAGTGAGCAGCACAACCTTCCCCTGAGCCTCTGACCTAGAAAACAGAACCTGTAGAAAGCAACACACACTGACTGTACCAGCCCTATTCATGGGACACATTCTCAGAGCTAGCTAACATTCCACACATCTGTGTCTGCTGCCACTTACCGTAAAACGTTAATTGAACGCAGTCTCAAATAGCAGCTTGTCCCTTTTTAATAGCCAGGAATCAGCACACATTTCAGCAAATAATTGCCCGGTTTCAAATAAAACACAGGATCTAAATGAATTTTTATGAGTGAACTTCAGTTAGTACCAGAGAGATTGCGCAAAAGAAGAAAATGGAGAACAACAATTTCCATTGAGGAGACTTTGTACGCAAAATCGGGGATGTTTTGAGAGGCAGCCTTTGCAAGTCTCATTTGCGATGCATTTGTTATTATAATGTTTATACGGGTCACAAACAGTGTGGTAGTCTTTTCAACATTTTATCGAGCAAAAGATTCCTGTATTAAGGAAATAGACGCTTGGATCAAACAGAAGGCTGTCTCTAAAAAGCGCCGGTTGTGGAGCTATTCATGGAGCTATTCATTTAAGACACAGCCATCACCCGTGCAACTAAAGCAGAGCACAGTTATTGTATGACCGATGGTGGAGTAAGTTAGGACCTCTAAAAGTGAAATCTGCATTACTTATGACTGGCTCACCTCCATCAAGGAACTGATCCTTTGCTGAAGAGGAAATATTAATTACCATTAGCTGCTGTGTTATGCATTTACAGTGTTAAACCTATGCTTTTGGAGGGTTTCTGTGACCCAGCAGGCACATAGAAAAATATATTCAAGCCAGTACCCAGCCATTCCTGGGATAGAAAACAACAGTACAGCTACTTCCCACATCACTGCATGTTTACTCTGGGCATTTAGTAGCTATAAATAACCACATACAGTGTCAAATGACTACCCACACCATGATAAATAACCACTTAACCTCAGCCAACCAGGCGAAATGTCATCACAGTTAAGAGAAAGCTGTCCTATCCAAATCAGCACTTTGAACCAAACCAATCAAAGTAGGAGTACATTTCCTAAGTAATCAACACTGACCTTTGACATGTCCTCTGCCCCTCCCAGAGGAAGTTGTGGGCGGTGGGCTGAGTGCCTCATGAGAGACTCCGCCCCCATGTCCAGCCGAGGACGCTTCATCTCAGCATATTCCACCTCTGATAGGCTGTTGGGATCGGGCAGGTATATGTGCTCGTAGCGGATGTGTTGCTCCTGACCTCTGTAGGGACGAAGAGAGAAAGACAGGTAAACAACTAACATCTGTAAGTATGCAGGTGCTTATACACCTGCATTGCTTGATGTTTGAGGTTTTAGGCTTTACTCATGTAGCCAACATATTCATGCTTCGCCTATTCCTCTTTGATTTAGAAGATACCGTTGCACAAACAACATGCTGATTTAGGCCTTCACCAGCACTGGTGTCAGGCTGTATTAGCTAGCTACATTTTCTCTGACTCAGTACTTGTATTAGCTAGTTAGCCACTAATGCTAATGGCTAGTTAGCTGGCTAACACGATTTAGCTTAACTTGCTAAGAAAATACAAACTAGCTGTTCGCAGATGTAAGAAACACAAACTAATATTGTAATTATTGTGGATTTATATTAAGATCAAAGTGGAAACAACATTCTTGTATGTGCTGCATTGATCATGCAGACTGAACAAAAGTGTCTCGTGGTCAAGCAACAACAAAATGTGCTCCTTGAGTGAAAGGGGGTGGGACTAGGTCTTTGTGGAAAGCGGCATGGAAAGAGAGAGAGCGGAGAGGGATGACTCAAGAAGCGGAGTAAACTATAAAAATGGACGTTACACACGGCGTATCACATTTAACAAACCAAACATTAAAATACCGTTATAGAAGGTAAAGTGAAAACCCAAACCGGTCTGTGCATCATTACCGGTATATAGTAAAATACGGTATACCGCCCAGCCCTTTCCTCTATTAACAAAAGAATGTTCCATTGTGTATTATGACGTTTTACAGTAATATGGAGTTATTCATGGTCATTGTGCTGAATTTATCAACAAAAAAAAATTTGGAAGAGAGATTATAGACATCACCGTCTTGAGTGATTGCCAATATCCCTTCCTAAGAGCTCCTCCACCCCCTCCGTACAATAGTAGAAGTGCTTTATCATTTGAGAACACCACTCTGCTACATGAAAAAGTGGCAATCCATGAAACACTCAAAGCAGATAACGGTCCTCGGGGAGACATGCGATTTGACAACATGACCATAATGATTAACTTATCCATTTGGAAGGCCAACACGGTGACCGGTCTAAACAAAGGAAACGACAAGAACAACTAGGCCTATCCCACTCACTGCGTGACCCTCTTACGGCAGCATACAGGCCTTGCATATTTCTGGTGCCTTCTGTACATATGCCTAGGTTTACACAACTGATGCATTCCATGTCTGCACACAACCCCAGGGCGATTAGCTAAAGGTTTTTGGTCATAATGACCTAAAATATTACTTGTGTCTGTTCAGTATGACCAGATAAGCTAAAAGGCTCAGTTGGTAGAGCATGGCACTTGCAACGCCAGGGTTGTCGGTTCGATTCCCACGGGGGACCAGTACAAACAAATATGAAAATGTACCGTATGCACTCACTAAGGCGCTCTGTATAAGAGCGTCTGCTAAAATGTAAAAACCCATGACTTAAACAGAAGGAGCAGCATAGTTAGTTATTGGACTGGAATACTGAGGCAGATCAAACAGACACCAAAAATGTAAAATGACAGTTCTGTAACCCACCTTCCGACTGCCACTACTAATACACTACACTAAAACACAGCATAAAGCCTAGTTGCTCTTCTCTCTCTTTGAATTGTCAAGTGGTCTCTACTCACTAAGCCACAGACACCCAAAACCATGAGTGACCTCTCCTGCGGCCCTTTCCCTGCAACATCCCTGTTCTGTAGCTCCGAACCAGAACAGAGCTGGGTGGCCTGGAATGCTAACAATTAGATGGCTAAAGTCATGGATAGAAGGGAGAAGAGGGGAGCAGAGCTGCAACACGATAAGTCACGATCTGCTGTACCTGTGGTTTTAGACTCACAGTACATTCAAACTCAAGGAAATTCAAACAAGCAAATACGTTATAAATAAGGGTCTGGAAAAGCAGGCTGTGTCCTTCAATGTTCAGTGAAATGAAAGGATTTGAATATTCAGTTCACTACTAATCTCGTTCCCTGACACTTCCGCCCGAATGTGTGAAGAGTCTGGTGGACCATCGGGTCAAACTTGGCCTTCGTTAGCAAATAGAGAAAGACAGGGAGAAACTCCTGCCGCATAGGCATTGGCTTATTCGCCTTAATCTACCAACCATCTCCCACAACACCTTCCCCCTCCTGTAAACTAGCACACCACAAGCACAGAGCCCCCGCCTTGCAGTTGTGTGAGTCGCTAAAATTAAATGACAAACACTCCCATTGAATTCTATGGTCACTCCCACGAAGGCCAACTTTGAATCGTTGATGTACCATGCTTATATACGCAATAGCCTGGGGACAAGGTTAGTTCACTACATACATCAGTTAAGGTTAATGACTTGGTAATGGTGCTCTGTTCCATATTAGGCCATGATTTTCTAAAAACCTGCCCTTGAGGCATTCTTAGGTAGATGCTGGAATGTCAATGACAAGACTGCCAATGTCAAAATGAAAGTGGCTTTTTAGCTGATGTTCTGAAAGAGCTGCAAAATCTCTCTTTCTAAAATTATCTGCCGAAATTGTTGCAACCCCTATTACTAGCCTGTTCAACCTCTCTTTCGTGTCGTCTGAGATTCCCAAAGACTGGAAAGGAGCTGCGGTCAGCCCCCTCTTCAAAGGGGGAGACACTCTTGACCCAAACTGCTACAGACCTATATCTATCCTACCCTGCCTTTCTAAGGTCTTTGAAAGCCAAGTTAACAAACAGATTACCGACCATTTCGAATCCCACTGTACCTTCTCCGCAATGCAATCTGGTTTCAGAGCTGGTCATGGGTGCACCTCAGCCACGCTCAAGGTCCTAAACGACATCATAACCGTCATCGATAAGAGACATTACTGTGCAGCCGTATTCATTGACCTGGCCAAGGCTTTCGACTCTTGTCAATCACCACATCCTTATCGGCAGACTCGACAGCCTTGGTTTCTCAAATGATTGCCTCGCATGGTTCACCAACCACTTCTCCGATAGAGTTCAGTGTGTCAAATCGGAGTGCCGGTCGCCCGGGCATCGAGCAGACTCTAAGGGGGTGCCACAGGGTTCAATTCTTGGACCGACTCTCTTCTCTGTATACATCAATGATGTCGCTCTTGCTGCTGGTGAGTCTCTGATCCACCTCTACGCAGACGACACCATTCTGTATACTTCTGGCCCTTTGGACACTTAACTACCCTCCAGACGAGCTTCAATGCCATACAACTCTCCTTCCGCGACCCACAACTGCTCCTAAACGCAAATAAAACTAAATGCATGCTCTTCAACCGATCGCTGCCCGCACCAGCCCGCCTGTCCAGCATTACTACTCTGGACGGTTCTGTCTTAGATTATGTGGACAACTACAAATATCTAGGTGTCTGGTTAGACTGTAAACTCTCCTTCCAGACTCACATCAAACATCTCCAATCCAAAATTAAATCTAGAATTGGCTTCCTATTTCGCAACAAAGCATGCTTCACTCATGCTGCCAAACATACCCTCGTGTAAACTGACTATCCTACCGATCCTCGACTTCGTGATGTCATTTACAAAATAGCCTCCAATACTCTACTCAACAAATTGGATGTAGTCTATCACAGTGCCATCCGTTTTGTCACCAAAGCCCCATATACCACCCACCACTGCGACCTGTACACTCGTTAGCTGGCCCTCGCTTTACACTCGTCACCATACCCACTGGCTCCAGGTCATCTACAAGTCCTTGCTAGGTAAAGCCCCGCCTTATCTCAGCTCGCTGGTCACCATAGCAGCACCAACCCGTAGCACGCGCTCCAGCAGGTATAGCTCACTGGTCACCCCCAAAGCCAATTTCTCCTTTGGCCGACTTTCCTTCCAGTTCTCTGCTGCCAATGACTGGAACCAACTACAAAAATCTCTGAAACTGGAGACACTTATATCCCTCACCAGCTTTAAGCACCAGCTGTCAGAGCAGCTCACAGACCCCTGCACCTGTACATAGCCCATCTGTAAATAGCCTAACCAACTACCTCATCCCCTACCGTATTTATTTATTCATCTTGTTCCTTTGCACCCCAGTTTTTCTACATTGCACATTCATCTACTGCACATCTACCATTCCAGTGTTTAAATGCTATATTGTAATTACTTTTCCACCATGGCCTATTTATTGCCTTACCTTCCTTATCTTACCTCATTTACACTCTTTTATATAGATTCGTCTTTTTCTACTGTATTATTGACTGTATGTTTGTTTTACTCCATGTGTAACTCTGTGTTGTTGTATGTGTCGAACTGCTTTGCTTTATCTTGGCCAGGTCACAGTTGTAAATGAGAATTTGTTCTCAACTTGCCTACCTGGTTAAATAAAAGGTGAAATAAAAAAATAAAAGGGGTGGGAAAGGCCAACTGGGAAACACAGCCACAAAGGCCTACTGTGCGGTTTATTTTAGTGCCAGGGAGCAGAAAGCGTTTCTGTCTTGCAGGGTGCCAGTGGTACTATAATAATTTAGCCAGGATCTGCTATATTCTCCCCAATGACTAGACCGCAGGAATGTAGCAGTTACATATTACACAATCCTGAATCTGCATGTGAAAGGTGTCATGGCCTGGACTGAGAAATGACAGAAGTTCTGATGTATACTTGCTTAAAGGGATAGTTCACCCAAATTACAAAATGACACATTGTCCATAGACTGCTTAAAGTGTAAGGCAACCAAAGTATGACAGGAATCCATGCTTTGGTTTGGTTTCCCTGGCACTGCTTCCCCATTCAAGTCATGGGACCGCTATTAGGTTTTTTTGCACATCGTGTTCAAATCATCTATAAGTGACTTTGTTGAGCTATACAGTACATTTTTTTGTTATTGTCGGATGATTTTGTCATGATGCGTGAAAAATGCTAATAGCCTGACTTGAATCGGATTCAGGAAATGCCGCAAGATTACCATACCTTGTCCATAGACTGCTTACAGGGAAACCAATATATAATTTGTGTGAACCATCCCTTTAAACAGTGATGCAAAAAAAATAGGTGGCAAAAAATGAAAATCCAGATGGTGTTTAAAAGCCCTTTCCTCTCACTCCCCTTTTAGAGACACACACACACACACACACACCCCTCTGATTGCCATAGAGGCTTGGCACTTACATAATCACATCAAGCTCTGTAGCTATTTTATATTCCTCCCTTTTCCCTCTCTCTCTCCCTCTCTCTCTCTCTCTCTCCAAGCTTATGCATGAGCGTGCAACATAATCTGATCCCTGGGGAGGATTTGTCAGGAGTAAAAAGGGGGAGAGGGGTGAGGGACATCAGGGTGGAGGCGGTGCGCAGCGCTGTGATACAATACAACAACGTCTCCATTAGTCTCTCACTGGCTCAGGTCCCATTATGAGCAGAGCACAGATCATGCGTGTCGATAGCGCCGCGTTATCGTGGAAGCACTACGCGTTTGTGCCTTTGCCAATCTCTCCACCACCATCCCCCCCGAGGAAAAGCTGCAGCTGTGCAGAGAGCAGGGGAGGCTGGGAGAGAGAGGGGGCCAGGGGTAGAAGCTCCATGGCAGGGACAGGGAACTGAAATGAGTACAGGAAGAGAGACAAAAAGGAGAGAACGTCAAACAGATAAAAATGGGATTACCAGTCGACTCCGCAAACTAAAGAGACAACTGTGTTTGATAGTTGATAAAAAAAAATTGAGAGGATAACTTCTACGTGATGCAATAGCCTAGACTGAGTGCTGTGCCTTGGGCAAAACAACACAGGAAGGAAAGGGAAAATATTCCACTAAAGCGTCCTTCAGAGAATTTGTTCAAATAAGCATAGTTCAAGACTAAGGTTATAATCATTAACTTTCCTCATAGAACAAATCAACAGATTGCCTGATCCTAGCACATCGCTCATGCTTGCTCATCTATTCTTTAGACACACCAAGGTCTCCTTTTGCTTTCAAAAGCACTTAACTAAAAGGCTAATGCTGAGAAAAAGAAAAGTTCACCGACAGCCCTGCTCCATTCATTTCAAGTGACCTCGTACAACCGCAGACTCCTGGTGCACATAGCCCATGTGCCTAGATTAGGCACCTAAAAAAAAAATTGAAAGTGGTTTCTGCTGCTCTACTGTAAAAGCCATTATCCCTGATGGGATTTAAGAGGCCAATGGGAAGAAGAGACATAGTATGTGTGAAAGACTGAAAGTGTATGAAAAGCACACAGAGGATACTGTTTTGCTTAGGGAATCAAATTGTCATCATGCAGTAGATAAAGCCTATGAGATTTCTATAGAACCTACACCTGTGTGTAGTGACCTGCAATTTGACATTGATATATCCTACAACAGCTATAGTTTAGGTTCTTAACGCTAGTGGGGAATGATAGAGGAAGGGAGTTATGATTGGACGTGTAGGGGCCAGAGCCAATACTAGGCTATGAACAGGTTTCCATCCAACCTTTCTATGAGAGTGAAGTACACCTCGGATAAAATTTGCTATTTAATGCAACAGTTTCTGTGACAAACCGATCAGTAGAGTTGAAAATGCAATGCAAACACATGGAACATTATATTTTAATTCAATACATGAACATTTCAAAGAGGAAGTACATTGTGTGTGCATCATGCACTGATTTTTATCTGCAACAAGTCTGTTTGATGGAAATACACCACTGCTGGGAAAATGTGCAGATTTTCTTTATGCAGATTTTTGAATATTCGCATGAAAAACCTAGCTTATGTCTCTAACTTTCACTTTGAATTTCATTCCTTATTCATCCTTCTAATATGAATGACTTGACTCAATGAGGAGGATGCTCAGACGCCAAATATAGCAACAGAGTGCCTAGAACTATGCTTCTGAAGTGAGTACCTGGCATCCCAGAGGGCAAGAGACTGATGCTTTGCCAAGGACAGATTCACACTATTCAGAATAGGTGTGTGAGAGGCGGCAGATTCTCAGGGTGGAATCTCAGCCCACTTGAAGCAATGCTGAGCGTTTAGGCCTAATGCTTGACTAGGGACTCACAAGCTGATGCCTCTCAGCAAAACCTGTCAGTATGCTCTCGATGGTGCAGCTGTAGAACTTTTGAGGATCTGGGGACCCATGCCAAATCAATGTCCTCTTGGGATAATGACGAGAACTGTGTGGTGTTCATTTGTGCTGACAGAACTAGTGGAGTCCTCTACTGTACCCAGAAAGAAGACAGGGCAGAGAACTAATGGTCAAGGAAGGACACAATGCTCCCTGGGAAATGCTGCCTGGGCAGGTTCTTCAATGACAAAGTCCCAGAGCCAGTAAGCCTGTCTGACTGATACTGAAAGACAAGGCACAGCCAGTCACACACAAACGGTTGGCCGCACACTGCTACACATTACACACACACGCGGGCACACACATCGACACAACTACCATCTGGTGTCGGCCAAAGTGTCCCCGTAGCATTCCTGAGGGTAATGTTGCCTAACTCACTTGACATCCTCTGGAGACAGGGCCTGCATTACAACCACAAAGAAAGATGTGCAGGTGGATTTCTAGAGGAGAGGACACTGAACTAATACAAATGAATAAGAAGACCTCCCGGAGAGCCCCTGCTGCACAGAACTGCTTTGACAGCCATTAGACTAGTATCCAGTTGACCCCATGAGAAAAACACTTCACTTCAGTTGCATCTTGTACTTTTTCATAGCTAACATATGCAGGAATATTGGCTAAGTCAATCAACTGGGAAAAAAAAGAAAAAAAAAAAGACTTTGCACTCGAGGCCTTTCATCTGTGTGATATGCAAACAATTACGCATATAAATAATTCATAACCACTCATCAAGATGACTCCTCAGAAAAAGCATTCCTATATAATGAATAAACCACTTGGGTAGGTATAAGACCTGAGTCTTCTGAGATGCGCTACAAACATTGTAATGCTGTGTCTGACATGGCTCTACTGTAGAAGGCTACCAATAACCAGGCTACATTACGCTCCAGTCCAGAGCAGCTCAGCACCACACATTACAATGGAAAGACTCGGGTGTGCCAATTACATTAGGTTTGCATAAACTTAGTAAAGAGGGAGAACAAAACATATTGGCAAAACAGCAGGAAGGCCTGATTTCTCTATTATTAAAACAAGACCCAGATGGCAAATATAAAGACCCAGTCTATCTAAAAAACTGGAGGCCCCTTACACTTCAATGTTGTGGTGCAAAAATACTAGCAAAATGCATAGCACTCAGAATGAAAAGGGTTTTACCAGGTATTGTTCATCCTGATCAGACAGGTTTTTTACATGGACGATACATTGGAGATGATATACGACAACTACTATAAATAATAGAACATCATGAAACATAAGAAGCCAGGAATGGTATTTATAGCGGACTTTGAAAAGGCATTTGATAAAGACTGGATTGTATTTATAAATGTCTGGATTTTTATCGATTTCTGTGATTCACTTTAAAATGGGTAAAAGTAATGTATAGCAACCCCAGGTGTAAAATAGTAAATAACAGCTACTTCTCAGAGAGTTTTGAATTGTCAAGAGGAGTTAGACAAGGGTGTCCGCTGTCACCATATCTATTCGTTATGGCCATCAAAATGATAGCTATTAAAATCAGATCCAATAACAACATGATGATTAGAAATCCAAGGCTTAAAAACAAAGGTGTCCATGTATGTCGATTAAGTTTTATATTAAGTCCACAAGCTAGATCCCTGCAATGTCTCATTGAAGATCTAGATAACTGTTCTGTACTCTTTGGACTAAAACATAATTATGGTAAGTGTACAATATTACATATTGGATCCTTAAAAAAATTCAACATTTACATTACCCTGCAGTTTACCTATAAAATGGGCTGATGGTGAAGTAGTCATACTCGGTATTCATATCACAAAATATATAAATAAACTCTCCACAATGAATTTCAATATAAAAATTGTAAATATAGACAAGATCCTGCAACCATGGAGAAGTAAATACCTGTATATTTATGGAAAAATTTCCCTGATTAACTCCTTAGTCATATCTCAGTTTACTCACTTACTTATGACGCTGCCTACTCCTGATGATTCGTTTTTCAAATCATATGAGCAAAAAATATGTCGCTTTATCTGGGACGCTAAACCAGACAAAATAAAACGTGTCTATCTATATAATGAATATGAATTGGGTGGGTTGAGATTATTAAATACAAAAGCACTAAACCCTTCTCTAAAAGCTTCAATCATTCAAAAGTTTTATTTCAATCCTAAAATGGTTCTCATGTAGATCACGAAGAACAGCTCACCCATTGTTTAAAAATGGCCTTTGTGCAGATTGCCATGTCTCATTTTCATTTAATTGAAAAGGATACTTTTTTCAAAGTACCTCTTTCAAACAAGCATTGCAGAGCTGGCTACAATTTCAATTTCATCCCCCTGAAAAGACAGAACAAATTTTACAACAAATATTATGACTGAACTCAAATGTCCTGGTTGATAAAATACCTGTATTTATTGGAAAAGGGTATTTTGTTCTTAAATGATATTGTAAATTGGAATAGTAGAGTTATGTCCTTCATGGAGTTATCAGAATTGTACGGGGAGGTCTGCTCAATCCAAGAGTACAACCAATTGATTACAGAATTACCCCAAAAATGGAGGAGGCAGGGAGGAGGTAGGGAACTGGTCAGTCTGCCCAATATAAAGGATCAAAACTGTTGGAGGAATAAAAATAGCATAAATAGGAAAGTATACCAGTTTCATTTGAGGGCTCGGATGTTACCAACTGTGCCATACAGATTGCAAAATAGTTGGGAAGAGATTTTTGATGTATCGATTCCATGATACAGGGTGTATGAGTTGATATATAAAACAACGCAAGATTCAAGACTTTGTGCTTTTCAGCTAAAATTATTATATAGAATTCTTTCCACCAACAAAATGTTGAATATTTGGGGCATAAAATCATCAAAGCTCTGCAGATTTTGTTGTGAGGATACAGAATCAATAGACCATTTATTTTGGTATAGCCCTCAGGTAGCCTGTTTCTGGTCTCAGGTTCAGGAATGGCTGAAAATGCATAGCATTGATCTAAAATTGACCCTAGAAATAGTACTGTTAGGAGATCTGGAGAGACCGGGTCAGTCAATTACTAATACTCTTAGTAAAAGTATTTATCTTCAACTCGCAATCTGTGGATTCTATTCGATTAGATCGATTGAAATTGTCGTTAAACATCACAGCATAGTTGGAAGATATGTGTTGCGTAGAAACCCGAAGTGGGTGTCTAGCAGAGATAGATGGGATGGGCTGAGGGAAGCTGAGGGTTGGGATGTGGGATTGGAGACAAGTGGGAGTGGAGTTGCTGTGTAAGAGATAGAATGACGGTCAGAATTAAAAGTAAAAAAAAAATAAGAAAAAAAGTCTAAATAAAACATAATAAAAAGTGCATTTGAATGACACTAAGTTGCAGTGTTTTTACAACTAATGCCAGTTTGCCTGAGGCTGATGCCGTGTGCAGGTGTTTGTACACATGCATATACACACACTCTCATTCAAATAAACACATACAAGAACACACACATACATATAATAGTGCCAGACATGCACACAAACATATACAATTGGCATTGCTGTTATGGTTTTAGTTGTCCTTGATGTCCTTTGTTATTGGGGAACTGTGGGGAGATCTTGGAGGGTTCAGGTTCACATGTTTTGGCCTGTTGGTAGATCGGTCAACATGCCCTTGAGCAGGGCATTGACCCTGGATGCTTCTGTGTGTCGCTCTGAATGGGAATCTGTTGGATGACTGGTATGATGTAGTTATTGAGCGGCTTCACTACAAGTATATTGTATGTTTCGAATATTCAATAAATATTTTAAAAAATTAAAAAACATATTGGCTATGATGGTTAACACAGAACTGTGACAGAAAAATGCTGAAGGAAAGTGTTTTGCCTCAAGATGACTTGATTTTCTCTGCTGCTCTGTCTGTCAAAGGATTCCATGAAGATGAAATAAGCATGCCAACATCTGAACACCCATCACACTAGAACAAATTGTGTTCTAAAAAAAATGGTTTAAGGTGATGACCAAAGGTGACAGGGGCTTCTAGGAATGTCTGAGATCAAAGAAACCCATATGCTAAAATACTTGAGAGGGGGGGTCTTTGGCCCAGAGGAAGAGCAGGGTGTGTGTAATCATGTCAAATAGTAGTACAAACTAGTAGCTAGCTATGTACCTCTCATTCCCTGGCTGGAACTCGGACAGCAGAGAGGGTCGGCGGCGGTGGGGCTGAGCCAGGTGGGAGCTGTAATCCCGAGAGTGAGGGTGATAGTCCACCAGTCCCACATCCTGAAACATACAACACAGCAACGCATGAGGAGAGGACAACTGGAACATAACTGTACACAGAAGAAAAATAACAAATCATCAGATCTGAGACAGCAAGACAAGTCTATGATGGCGTTTCAACTCTCACCAATGTTTTTTCACTTATTCCCTCGTTTTCTCCCTCTACCTCCCTGGTCATTACAGTATAATCCTCTCTCTCCATTTCCCTCACACATATGAGTGGCCTTCTCTACACGTGCACCTCTCTCTCTGAGCTGAGGCTGAGGGATTGACTGTGGGGTTTGGACCGTCTGTCTGCCCTTATCTCCTCTTCAACGGGATGACGAGTTGGAGTGGGGGGGATTAACAAGCAGGCGCAGCTGTAGGGATCCTGGGGGGATAACCCTTGGATTCCCTACTTATAATAGAGAGAGAGGCTCAAGCCAACATGGGACATCACGCCACAAGATGAGCGTACGTACTAGCTAGGGGCCTCTTGCAGGAAGTCTACCTCTGATCCTGTAAAACAACCGTCATAACCATTATGAAATCATTGAGAACCCCTTAACATGATTCCACCATTTATTTATTTCACCTTCATATGAGCCCTGCATGAACACATCAATGAACAAGAATTACACTATACATATCTATATACACATCCATTACGCAACACATGAAAAGCAAACAAAACACAATCAAATGAAAACACACATTCTTCAGTAAGAAAGGCACTATAACATGCACCCGATTTGCCCTAGAGGCACAAACCATAACAACATGAACTTTCAACTCAAACATCTAATAAGGGAGGAGGTTCTAGGGCGTTACGCCCTGTGTGCGCACAACAGTGTAGCCTCAGAACGTCACTGTTAGAAAAACACAACCTTGGGCCCCTAGGGTCGTGCTCCCTCCATCGGTGCAGCATAATTCTCTGTTGACAAAATCACTGCTAACAATTGGGAGCCAGGGTAGCATCTACAATTATACTCTCAGTTTTTCATGTAAAGGTGCTAAGTACCAGTGTTCCTGGCTTCAGCGAAAACAGGGTTTCCCAGGGCTCTTACCGTATGTGCCCGTGCCAGCTGCAGTGGTAGACTGGCAGGGTTTGGCAGGTGGCGGGTGTCCACAGCCCTCCGGCCCTGAGGCACAGACTGGGGGTGGGAGGACATACTGGTGGAGTCGCTTCCTCTACAGACAGGAAGTGGGTGGGGCTGTAGAGCAGGCACTGTACATCATGGGTTGGGTCCTGTAGACAGCGACCTGTAGGGAGAAGAGAACAGCAAGGTGAGACACTTGTCACTTACAAGTCAGGACAGTTGACCCCCCCAAATCAAGCCACTTTGAAGTCAGACATTCTAATCAGGGCTTTAGGAGTCTTTGGCACAGATATCAGCTTTCTGCAGAACAATAATAGCCTAATCCTTCTAGTAGATTGAGAAGGGTGAAACACTGTTTGGCCACCAGCTCTTTTGGAACAGTTACAGTCGAATGTTTCAGTGCATCCCAGTTTAAGTGTCAGTACATCTCTTCGGCAGCTGCTAGCACTTTCACTGCTCCTAAGGGAGGGGACTGGGAGATCTTGCACCTGCTTGGCCGGATACATGGCTCCCTGGCCCTGCACACTGAATGGCCTTCTGTCCCTTGCACTGGAGGAGTTGTCTATGAACAGCTAAGTCAAGCAGCTAGTTGATAACCTAATGCCCAGGGTTTAACAGGGATTTCCATGCACTGTATGTACACTATGTTAAGACATGGATGTTCCAACACAAATTAAGTTTTAACGCCAAGGACATTTCACCAAACGGCAGCTAATTCACATCTAGTGTGACAGAGACGGATTCAAATGGATTGTGATACAACAAGTGCTCAGTGCTGTGTTTGGGTACTCCCCCACGACCACTTTGTAAAACCTCATGTTAGTGCAGAGTTATTAACCAACATTTCCAGGGATGTAACTCCACCAATACGCATCTGTCCCAGGTTCAAATGTTTAAGATGCGAGTGCATTGGTGTGCGGGACCCAAACTGATCCAAAATGTAGAAAATCTATTCAAACATTACGAATCGCCGGTTCACTAAAATGTTTTGCTCATATTACTTTCTTCCTACCTTTCGAAAATACCTAATATTTTGTGACAACTAATGCATATTGTTTCATATGTAACCTTCATTTAACTAGGCAAGTCAGTTAAGAACAAATTATTATTTACAATGATGGCCTACACCAGACAAACCCGGAAGACGCTGGGCCAATTGTGCGCCGCCCTATGGGACCAATCACTGCCGGTTGTGATACAGCCTGGATTCGAACCAGGGTGTCTGTAGTGATGCCTCAAGCTCTGAGATGCAGTGCATTAGACCTCTGCGACACTCAGGAGTTCTTTACTTCAGTGTCAACACAGTTACAGCATGTAACTGTGTTGACAGTCATTGATCAACAAGTCATTGTTCTTGCTGAACAAAACAGGCAATATCTGTAGCTTAATCAAACTGAGCACTGTGTGCTGCTTCGCACGCAATATTAGGCTTTGTAATTTGCTAGGTTCTTATCAAATACGCTGTTGAAAATGGTGTTCAACCAGAATAAAGTAGCCTAAGAAACCACCTGAGACGCGACTCATCTGGCCTACCTGCTGATCGGGGCTAGATTACATTCAAAAAAAAAATTCAGATTGTTAATGTTCCCCATCAGTAACAGTTTTGGTAGTTTTGCTTTAAACAATCAGTGTACACTACCGGTCAAAGGTTTTAGAACACCTACTCATTCAAGGGTTTTTCTTTATTTTTACTATTTTCTACATTGTAGAATAATAGTGAACACATCAAAGCTATGAAATAACATGTATGGAATCATGTAGTAACCAAGAAAATATTTTATATATTTTAGATTCTTCAAATAGCCACCCTTTGCCTTGATGACCGCTTTGCACACTCTTGGCATTCTCTCAACCAGCTTCATGAGGTAGTCACCTGGAATGCATTTCAAATAACAGGTGTGCCTTCTTAAAAGTTAATTTGTGGAATTTCTTTCCTTCTTAAAGTGTTTAAACCAATCAGTAACCAGCTAACAAGGCAGAACAGTTGAATTGTTATGAACACACCCTTCTGTCCGTCTCCAACTGTTTGAACAGCATGCTAGCATGTTCACTTTTTCAGATGTTGAAATCAAGTAGCATACCTTGTTTCTCAGAATTCCTTCTACAATAGTTTTTAATGCTCATTGCACTTTAAAAAACACAGACTAGACAGCTAGTGTAACAGTCTGTGGCTAAAATGCTGCTAGCAGTACGTGGTACCACAATGCCGAGCGCAACAGAAACTGAGCATTCATTGGAGTTGAAACATAAAAAGGGTATCGTTAGAAAGGTTAACTTCTCTGCTACAGTAAATAATGTCTCAATGTGTTTTGGTGTCCACATGACAGATTCTGTTGGACCAAACCTCAAATACTAATTTTCAGTTGAAACCGCTTGTTGTCAGAGTCATCTTAGTTACAGTGAGTGGTAGGGGTAGGGGCAGGGGCTTGGTGCCTGTGTGGGAAGGTGCACAGCGCACACAGGACAGAAGGAGCGAAGGAGAGGAGACCAACAAATCATGAGAACAAGCAGACCTAAAGTTTCATACAAATGTCAAATAAAAAAAACGGATTCCTGTAATATCGCACAATTCAAGCAACCAGTATGCAGTGATAATGTATTGGGCCTATAGCACAAACATCATTGCTACAGAACAGCTTTTAATAGGTTAATTTGTTGGATAGGCTTATGTTATTTAGCAGTCTAAAATCCACTCCATGGTGAAGCAAGTTGGTGGAGTAATCAGAAACATCCTTCACCATGAAATCTGAGCGGTAGATTGGTTTGGTGACCACTGCTGTATCACATCGAAGCCCATGTGTATCCAAGGGTCACATTAACACAGGATTGTGTGTTTCACGCAGAAAAGGCACGATAAAACACAGAAAAAATATCTTGCTGCGTTTTGTAACATTTTTAATTGCTTGTTATTGTAAATTATGCTCGGCTTCAGTCAGGGTTTGCACCAAATCATGAATGTAAAATGACTAATCGCTTCAGTTGCACTTCTCCACCATCCACTGATGTGTAGGCTAATTTTCTACTGTGTAGTTTTTCTCTGGTAGCAAATCAAAATGAAAGATTAACTTCAAGAAAAATATAAATGGCCATGCATTGTTTTTGCAAAAAATATCTTGCTTTTTCTTAATAAGCTAATTTACTCGTGTGGCTGCTAGCCAAATAGCGTTGCACTTCTATTGTCATCTGACAAAAACCTTTTTCTGCCGAATGTGTTGCACTAATGTATTTTCTGTGAAGAAAAACTATATTTGCACACCCCTTATCAATCTAATGAAGAAAAAAACGACTTTCAATATAAAAAACGCAGGTGAAATGGTTTAAAAACACAGATGTTTTGATGGTCTGCGTTTTGAACATGCAGATTTCTGAAAGCTAATGCGTCCCCTGGTATCTAGATACGTGTCGAATCGTCTTGAAAGGGAAATACGCAGATACATAGAAAAAAAATATTCTGGTTATTAAACAACTGTGTGATCATGCTCTCGGCACCGTATGTGAGTAAGACCTTTAAACAGGTCAACATTCACTATGTTGACCTGGGCCAGACGGATTACCAGGACGTGTACTCCGAGCATGCGCTGACCAACTGGCAAGTGTCTTCACTGACATTTTCAACCTCTCCCTGTCCGAGTCTGTAATAGCAAAATTTTTCAAGCAGACCACCATAGTGTTCTTGGCAACAGGGATTAAGGTAACCCGTCTAAATGACTACCAATCCGTAGCACTCACATCCATAGCCATGAAACGCATTGAAAGGCTGATCATGGCTCACAACACCATTATTCCAGAAATCTAAGACCCACTCCAATTTGCATACCGCATCAACAGATCCATAGATGATGCAATCTCTATTGCACTCCACACTGCCCTTTCCCACCTGGACAAAATGAACACCTATGTGAGAATGCTATTCATTGACTACAGCTCAGCGTTCAACACCATATTGCCCTCAAAGTTAATCACTAAGCTAAGGACTAAACACCTCCCTCTGCAACTGGATCCTCCTGATCCTCAACACGGGGGCCCCTCAGGGGTGCATGCTCAGTCCCCTCCTGTACTCCCTGTTCACTCGACTGCACGGCCAGGCACGACTCCAACACCATCATTAAGTTTGCTGATGACAACAGTGTAAGGCCTGATCACCGACAACGATAAGATAGGGAGAAGGTCAGAGACCTGACCGTGTGGTGCAGGGACAACAACCTCTCCCTCAATGTGATCAAGACAAAGGAGATGATTGTGAACCACAGGAAAAGGAGGACCGAGCACACCCCCATTCCTATCAACAGGGCTGTAGTGGAGCAGGTTGAGAGCTTCAAGTTCTTTGGCGTCCACATCATCAACAACTAACATGGTCCAAGCACACCACAACAGTCGTGAAGAGGGCACGACAAAACTGAAAAGATTTGGCATGGGTCCTCAGATCCTCAAAAGGTTTTACAGCATCAAGAGCATCCTGATGGGTTGCATCACTGCCTGGTATGGCATCTACTCGGCCACCGACCGCAAGGCACTTACAGAGGGTAGTGCTTAAGGCCCAGTACATCACCGGGGCCAACCTTCCTGCCATCCAGGACCTCTATACCAGGCGGTGTTAGAGGAAGGCCCTAAAAATTGTCAGACTCCAGCCACCCTAGTCATAGACCACCCTCTCTGCTACCGCACGGCAAGCAGTACCAGAGCGCCCAGTCTATGTCCAAGAGGCTTCTAAACAGCTTCTACCCCTGCCCCCCCACGCTGCTGCTAGGGCTTATAAGTAAGCATTTCACAGGTCTACACCGGTTGTATTTGGCGCATGTGACAAATAACATTTGATTTGATCTAATTGGCAGGAAGTCACAATGACGAGAGGGACAAAGACTGTTTGTGAAAGTATGCCTTATTTACTTATGAAGAACTAGTAAAATGATGTTCAGACAGCTCTACAGCATGCTTAGGCAGGATAGAACGTTGTCTGGCTGCTTTTGCCTTAGCAAAGATGAGATGATGACTTTAAGAAATGAATAAAGTCATCAAATAAAAACTAAGGAACATACCCAACTGAAAAAGTGTTTTATTTCATAGTAATGTCATATTTTTCTATTCATGTCTACACAATGTGGACCTGACTGAGACAATGGAATATTTTCAATGTTTTGGCAATTGAACGTTCACCATTTTTGGCTTTGGAATTTCTATTTTTTTTGCTTTTTAATGTCATTATTTCAATAACAACAAAAAATATAGAATCCAAAATTGAAAACCATGATTATTCATTTTTAATCTAACCAAAACCAAACTGACCTCAAAAAGTACTAATCGTTCAGCATTAGCTCAGGGACAAGATCTCCTGTCCTTCATGGTGATGAAGATATTTAAATAAGAGTAGGAAGAGAGGCGTAATCCTCTTACTGTTTTCATGCCTATTACAATACACATTAACGAGAGAAAATAGATTGAGGAAACTACTTTAGCTATAGAACACAGCAGCAAACAGTCTATACAGCAGAGAGATTTGGTGAAGCGGTGAGTGTGTGTACAGTACCAAATGCCCTACAGTCAAGGATTGTTTGTTATTGCAGAGCACACTAACAAAGCTGTAAGATCACGTTTAGATTCAGACGCATTCGCTCTCACACACCCTTGGATTTTTATAGTAATAGGGAGTACTCCTAACATGTAACCTCTGAATCTTGCCAAAAGAGGCATTAGGACACTTGCCATTTCCCTGGGCCTCTGAGGAATGATGTTCCTGGTAACTCAGGTTTCACCACTGGTCTGTGTGGGGTGCAGTATACACATGGAGGGGCGGTGCGTATTGGCTGCCAGCAATATGGCCTAACAACATGTGATGCTACAGTGCCTTGGCTTTGAGCAACCACCCAAACCAGAGCACTCTCTCTCACATACTGTAGATACAAGGCATAAATATTTGCAGCTGTAGAACAAATTGTACAATATTACTTCCCAGTAATCTGGAAAGTCATCACGAAACCCTGCTCTAACCTGTGATATCAGCTATTAAATTCCATTTCATCATACATTATTACTGGTTCGAATCCAGGCTGTATCACACCCGGCCGTGATTGGGAGTCCCATAGGGCGGCGAACAATTGGCCCAGCGTCGTCCAGGTTTGGCCAGGGTAGGCAGTCATTGTAAATAAGAATTTGTTCTTAATTCTTAGGGAGCGGCTCCCGAGGTGACGGTTTTGGAGAGTCTGGCGTGCCCAAAGTAAAATGCCTCCCACTCAGGCCCAGAAAATAGGATATGCACATATTTAGTACTATTGGATAGGAAACACTCTGGAGTTTCTAAACGTGTTAACATAATGTCTGTGATTATAACAGAACGGATATAGCAGGCAAAAACCCAGAGGAATTTCTGTCCTGGAAAAAGTGTTTTTGACACATTGCCTCATTTTGAACCCCTCCCTATTGAAAACAGCCATTTCTGGGAGTAAGATTGCAGTACCTATTGCTTCCACTGGATGTCAACAGTCTCTAGACAGTGTTTGGTGATGTTATAGTTGCTCTGGATGGTAATAGAAGAAGAATTTCGAACTGGTCATCGGATGTAAACAGAAGGGGCTCGCGCGTGCTGGTTTTTTTTCCTTTCCTATCGTCCAGTTTATAATCCGGTTGAAATATTATAGTAAATATACATAAAAGTGTTCCTATGGATACATTATTGAACGCGTTCTCTTCACGGTTCAATGGGCGAGTGGACGCTGTATTTTATGATCATAACGCGCCAACCAAACGGAGATTTATGGATATAATAAATGACTTTCTAACAAAAGAACCATTGGATGTCTTCATTGGACACTTGGGAAGCCCTCAGCAGAAGTTCTTCAAAAATGTAAGGGATTTGTTTTCCCTGTGAAATGTGTTGTGTGAACCACGATGGTTTATGAATTTATGCTAATGGTAAAATATTGGAGGTGCTACCCTCAAACAATCAAATGTTGTGCTTTCGCCGTAAAGCCTTTTTGAAATCTGACAATGCTGTGATATTGCCAAGAAGCAGAGCTTTTGATGACTATGCAACACTTGTATATTGATGAATGTTTAATAATTCAACTTTTGGATTTTGAATTTGGCGCCTTGCATTTCACCCGGACTTGCCTTGTTAACTACTTAGGGAGTGGTGGGGCGCTAGCAGTCTCAACGTCAACAGTGAAGAGGCGACTCCGGGATGCTGGCCTACTAGGAAGCTGCCAGTAACGGAGCCGCTCGTTGGCACGCGCGAGCAGTGGGGGTGCAATAATTGAATAACATGTTTACATTTATTTTACAACGCTCGCGCACACGACCGGTGTGGTCAGCATGTTATGCGACAAAGACGTGCTTTCAATAGAATAGGTAGGCTAAAGCATACAAAACAGAAAGACGAAAGTTTGCAAATAATCTGCAGGACAACAAAAATATTTACATCCCACAATTGTCTGTCTGACCACCCGCTCCCAACCCACAGCATGAAAAAAGGCTGCGCAGCAATGATCTGTCGGGACCCGCTGGTATGCAGGTACGTGGGAATGCAGCCCTCTACCATAAAGCACAGAGCACAGTGTGTCTATGAGGAGGGTTAAAACAACCAATGTACCAGCCTCCTTATCAGTGGCATCTCATTCTGTCCATGGTGTTTTCTCTCCATTGACGACACAATGAGGAGCACTACCTGCTCTTCCTTCCCGTCTCACTATCTGCCACACAGTTTTACTTGATTTCACAGTTAAACGGTGGCAGCGTTGGTCTGCTGGTGAGGAACAGAGGGGCTTTATGCACAAAGATGCCACGAGAACGGCACGCTGCAGTCTCACACCAATGGGCCACGGAGAGGGGAGCGCACAGCAGTCTCCTGGCTGCTTCACTCACTAACTGTCATAATCAATCAGTAATCAGACATGGTCTTGGAGCATTACAAGTAGAGGTCGACCGATTAATCAGCATGGCCGATTAATTAGGGCCGATTTCAAGTTTTCATAACAATCGGTAATCAGAATTTTTGGACGCCGATTATGGACGATTACATTGGAGACTGCGTGGCAGGCTGACCACCTGTTACGTGAGTGCAAGGAGCCAAGGTAAGTTGCTAGCTAGTATATAACTTATCTTATAAAAAACTATCAATCTTCACATAACCACTAGTTAACTACACATGGTTGTTGATATTACTAGTTTATCTAGCTTGTCCTGCGTTGCATATAATCAATGCGGTGCCTGTTAATTTATCATCAAATCACAGCCTACTTCGCCAAAACGGGTGATGATTTAACAACCGCTTTCGCGAAAAAAAGCACTGTTGTTGCACCAATGTGTACCTAACCATAAACATCAATGCCTTTCTTAAAATCAACACACAAGTAATTTTTTAAAAACCTGCATATGTAGTTAATATTGCCTGCTAACATGAATTTATTTTAACTACGGAAATTGTGTCACTTCTCTTGCGTTCATTGCAAGCAGAGTCAGGGTATATGCAGCAGTTTGGGCCGCCTGGCTCGTTGCAAACTGTGTGAAGACCATTTCTTCCTAACAAAGACCGGAATTAATTTTCCAGAATTTTACATAATTATGACATAACATTGAAGGTTGTGCAATGTAATAGCAATATTTAGACTTATGGATGCCACCCGTTCGATAAAATAGAGAATGGTTCCGTATTTCACTGAAAGAACAAACGTTTTGTTTGCGAAATGATAGTTTCGGGATATTACCATATTAATGACCTAAGGCTCGTATTTCTGTGTGTTTATTATATTAGAATTAAGTCTATGATTTGATAGAGCAGTCTGAGCGGTGGTCGGCAGCAGCAGGTTCGTAAGCATTCATTCAAACAGCACTTTCCTGCGTTTGCCAGCAGCTCTTCGCTGTGCTTCAAGCATTGCGCTGTTTATGACTTCAAGCCCGAGATTAGGCTGGCATAGTGCCGAGATTAGGCTGGCATAGGGCCTACAAGAACATCCAAATAGTCAAAGGTATATGAAATACAAATGGTATAGAGAGAAATAGTCCTATAATAACTCCAACCTAAAACTTCTTAAACGGGAATATTGAAGACTCATGTTAAAAGGAACCACCAGCTTTCATATGTTCTCATGGTCTGAGCAAGGAACTTAAACGTTAGCTTTTTTACATGGCACATATTGCACTTTGACTTTCTTCTCCAACACTGTGTTTTTGCATTATTTAAACCAAATTGAACATGTTTCATTATTTATTTGAAAGTAAATTGATTTTATTTATGTATTATATTAAGTTAAAATAAGTGTTCATTCAGTATTGTTGTAATTGTCATAATTACAAATATATATAAAAAAATATATATATATTAAAAAATATTAAAAAATAAATAAAATTGGCTGATTACTCAGTATCGGCTTTTTTTGGTCCTCTAATAAATCGGTATCGTAATCGATCGACCTATAATTACAAGCAAAATCTGCAAAGTCCTGTTCTCAAAGTTCCAAGTATTTATAATTTTCTTAAGATCACTGCCGAGCTTGACTTGTATTGGATTTTAGCTAGCAACGTTAGCCTCGATCACTACAACAAATCCTTGCCCTCCTAATATTCATGTCAATACCTCTAACAAACATTTCACAAACACGTTGGTGACATATTTGTTACATTTTGGAATTCACGTGAACAGTGTCTTTGAGATTGGCTGCATTCATTCAAATGGTCAGATCTGAGGGATATTGTTAAACAGTCCTGGGATGAACTCCTGGTGAAACGAGATGGGGGAAAAAAACACCATCTCCCATAAACCCTGTAATGAGAAAAGAGCTCAACAAAGGCAAAAAAGGCAAACAAGACAAAGAGGGCTGGGATAAGCTTTCCTCCTCAGCGGCCTCTCTTAGATGAACGTAAAGGGGTTTGAAGTCAGTCACAAGACCTTCAGGGAAAAAACATTGAATCAAACTGAGTGAGCCGATACAATGAAAAAGCTTTGACAAACACAGAGCAAGGCCTTCCAGATGGGAGGCTAAACACATGCACTGGCACAGCTACAGACACCCACAGGCAAGCAACTGGCTCACTACCAACACTGCTTGAATGAACTCTGTCACCCCACTCTCTTGCTCTATAACTCCCCCTTCACTCCCTCATGCTCTCCAGCTCCACTAGTACAGAGCTAGAGAACCTACTTCTGCACTAGGCTACATTTAATCTCCACGCATCTTCTATCCTCACAATTTTAGGAATGGCTTTGTGAATGCACGCACGCGCACACACACACACACACACACACACACACACACACACACACACACACACACACACACACACACACACACACACACACACACACACACACACACACACACACACACACACACACACACACACACACACACACACACACACACACACACACACACACACACACACACACACACACACACACACACACACACACACACACACGACTGGACCTATAAAGGCTAGTTCTGCCAAGAAAGAGAGTTGGAGCATGACTTCAAACAATTACTTTATTCTTCTGGAAATGTACACGCCAGTCATATCTGTGGAGAAGACTGACAAGACCTGTCAAGTCTTCGAAGAGTGTGCCTGGAATTTGTCAACTTTATATCGATATTTTCTCTAATAGTAGCCAACGTATGACTTGAGGGCATATTTTCAGGAGCCAGCTAGAGCTTTGTACTACTGCCAATTCATAGCAATATGAGAGATGAAATAGATGTTCTATTCCATACCAGTGTGTTGACTTTTAAGGCTACATGGAGTTGTGTTTGAACATGAGGCCTTTTCATTTAGGTCTATTTAATCTGTCCTTACATCAGCAAGAACTTTATTTAGGCTACTTGAATGGATCATCAGGGCTCTACAGTGCAACCATTTTACTCGAATATGCCCCTTAATATTTTGCCGTGTGACCTGGAATTTAAATATTTTTTTATTGTGCCCCTAAATTTGTGCACGCCTGCACCTACATTTTTCAAGTTAGGCGCACATGTGCTCCTTGTAAAAAAAAAAGGTCAGAGTAGACCCCTGCATCATGCTATAAACCTACTCCTGTTTATTAATCCAGCTCAGCTGGTCTATACCAGTTTAATGTAACTGCTTTCTGTTATTAGTCGACTATCTCACATAACCTCCTTGACTTCATGTATTTATGATCTGGTCTGTTGATGTTCTCTTACACATTTCCTGTTCCTTTTTGGAAAGGCTGGATTACAAATGGCTAACAAACAATCAAGCACTGTTCTTAGACATTATCTTTATCTCACACTCATAATTACACAATAAACTACCACAAAGCCAAAGCCCTTCAATTCTTAATACTGTGAGAAGGCAGATGAGTGAAATAGTAATGGGCATCAGCCCGTCGGTTTGGTAACAGCTTCAGAAGTGTGTCAAGTTTGCTCTCCATGGCTGAGGGGAGGTGGGCTGCAAGGACTCTCAGGCCAGGAATGTGGCACCCTGTCAGGTCTCATAAGGATTTCTCTCTCCGGACCTTCATTACGAAAGGGCCATGGCGTCTCACTCACACACACTCTTGATTGACACACGGTTACTGCAGAGAACAATGATATGTCCTTGTGGTAATCTGCTCATATTGTAGTTGCCGATTTAAATCATGGTATGAAGCAACTCTCCAGTCATCTATTTTCCCACACTCAGAGGAAATGTGAACACACGAAAGGGCTGACTGATCACGTCACAGCATATCATTGCCTTAATCTCCATCCTAAGAAACCAACACATTTTCTTCACTGTTACTGGCAGTGTAACAGGGCTTGTTGAAATCCAATAAATAACTTCTTACTGCTGGGCCAGCTAGGATTGAAGGCTTGTTTTGGGTGCCTAGACCTGACACACGCTCAAACTCTTACGCTCTGGCCTTTGACATGAAAACAAAGCCATGCATTTAAGCCATTGAAGGTAACGCCAGACAGAACTTTGTAAAAGTATGGTGTGTAACCTGTACAAGTGTCTGGTGTGAAATGGAAATAGTTTTTTTTCTTCATATCCCACTCACGAGACACCATCGGAAACTGGGTTCATGGCCAGGAGTCAGCCATTATTGACGGTGACCCTGGAGCAATTAGGGTAAAATGTCTTGCTCAAGGGCAGATCGACGGATTTTTCACCTCGTCAGCTTGGAGATTGAAACTAGCAAACATTTGGTTACATCTATTGTACCATTAGTTATTAGGTAAATAGTTGTACCCTTGCAGTTTGTACCAACACAATTTCACCCCGTCATGCCAAACTTGCTGACTACCTGCTGCTTCAGAGGACCGAAAACACTGGAAAGAGAACACTCTTCCTTTACCATATATGTCTTTATACAAGAAAATATTGCTAAATAGGAAGAAATAATTTGAGCTGTTTTTAGATTGACATTGCTAGCTACTGTACTTATTTACCTCAACCTGCTAGACAGCAATAGTAGCGAGTATGTTTTATTTAGCTAGCGTTAGCTAGCTACTGTAACTGTTATTATAGCTTTCTGTTTGCATGTAGCTTGTACTTCAAATGGCATCCCTTGAGGAGATTATCTTTCCAACCAGGTGAAGTACTACGAAAGGCACCACTGACCAATCAAGGTGAGACTGAACAAGGCGTAGGAGAAACAGGAGAGCTACCGGAGCAGAATCAAGAACGGGACCAAGTGCTACGACATCCAGACAAATTACTTGGTTTGGAAGGACGAAAGGAAGGTGAGACCTGGGAAACCTCGCTGCGCTTTCGCTCCTAGCTGGGGTCACCATCTGTTAATAACTATTTGCATTTGCACACAAAATAAACTAGTTTTAGTTTCCCTAACACTGATATTTTTCTCTGTCTTCCTAGGGTTACCTCGGTGGAAGCCAACCATCTTCTCTAGTTGGAGCATTGGACGCCCTACACGTCTGTGAAGCCCAACAGACAAAGTATGTTAAGCTTTTGTTGACATTTGAGAAAGCAAGAAATTGTAGTTATGCTGAGCTTATAAAAATGCACCTCTTCAATTTACCTCTCCCAATGACTTTAGGACCATCGACTGTTCGAGCCCCCACAGGAGATCCCATCCAACCGATGTCCTCCATTACCAACCACCCTCCAACTTTTCATTACATAATCTACAGCTACTGTTATTGTCATGTCTGTCATGTCATGTCTGCTAAGAAAGTGTTCTTGCTCTACCATTTTATTTATTTGTTTAACCAGGAAGGGCTCATTGAGATTTGAAATCTCTTTTTCAAGAGCCTCCTGGCCAAGACAGGCAGCACCAAGTCATTACAAAATTACAGACAAACATAAAAACTACAAGTAATCTAGTAAAAACCATAGAATTCACAAAGAGCATAACAAAATCATAAAACAGCAATTTAAAAACATTGACAGGTCAGGGAATCAGTCTCGAGATCCTTCATCAGTGATTTAAAAATACCAATACCAAAAAGTTCTTCCAATTTAAAAGTATTTTGTAAAGCGTTCCAAGACGATGGCAAAGAGTACATAAAAGCCCTTTTACCAAATTCAGTTCGAACATTTGGAACAGTTAGCAGGATAAAGTCCAGCGAATGAAGAGAGTACCCACCACATGTCTGAACAATAAAAATGCCCAAATAAAAAGGTAGTAAACCCAAAATGGCTTTGTAAATAAAAGTATACCGGTGACTGAGCCTACGAGTGACTAGAGAAGGCCAGCCAACCCTGGTATACAAAGTGCAGTGGTGCGTAAGGGTTTTGCAGTTTAAAATAAATCTCAAAGCGCCATGGTAAAGGGTGTCAATTGATCTCAAACACTAAGCGGAAGCATTCATATTTAAAATATCCCCATTGTCTAGTAAAGGCATAAATGTAGCTGATATTAGCCTCCTACTGGCTTCAAAATAAAAACAGGCCTTATTCCGAAAATAAAATCCCAATTTCAGCTTCAATTTTTTTGTAAGTTGTTGAATATGCAATTTAAAAAAAAAGAGGCCGTCATCAATTAAAATTCCAAGATATTTAGATGAGGTTACAGTCTCAATCTCATTGTCATGACAGGTAATAATAGGTGAAAGGTTCAGAGGTCTATTTCTTGCTTTAGAAAACACCATTAGTTTAGTTGTCAGTATTGAGGATAAGCTTCAATTGACACAAGGTATGTTGAACAGTATAAAAACAGTTTGCAAGTTCTGGAAAGCTTTTGTAAGAGACGAGGCACAACAGTAAATAACAGTATCATCAGCATAAAAATGTGCGCATTTTTGTCTACATTATTTATATAAATAGTGAATAAGAGAGGACCAAGTACAGAGCCTTGGTGCACACCATTACAGACAGACAATGTAACCATACTGGGCACATAATGTGAGATCCACATATTAACTAAAAACACTAGCACTGCAAACACTCAGAACAAAGAGATCAGCAGTGCCGGGACTTTGCAGTCTCCCTCTTCAAGTCCCCCTTCCGAGACTGGTTGCCAGTTGAGAACAAGTGACAGGCAGAACCTCCCACCCATACAGCAACCACCTCCTCCATATACCACACACCATAATTCAGTATTTTTGTCTACCATTGCTATGTGAGGGTACAACAAATGTTTATGTATTACAATATTAAATATTGCCAGGTTGGTTTTCACAGCTGTTTCACTAGGTGTTCATTATTATAAGTTGTAAGGTATCAATTAATGGCATTTATTTGTTCCACATTATTGATTGTTGTATCCTAAGAACTACTACACACACACACACACACACACACACACACACACACACACACACACACACACACACACACACACACACACACACACACACACACACACACACACACACACACACACACACACACACACACACACACACACACACACACACAATCTTATTTCAGTGTAGATATGGGAAGGGCAGGTTAAAATAAAAACAGGACAGTCAGACAAGCCAGTATGAATCAAACGGATTTACATATGAATGGAGTAGAAATTATCTGACTTTGTGATCTGTAAGGTAAGTAACTAATGTGTCAAGCAGATTACACGTTTTCTTTGCCATTTCCAAAACATTGCAACGTTTAAGACATGGATTTCATGTTGTAATGTTAACAAGGTACCCAAAAGTAGTTTGAAGTTTAGCTTTCATTTTATTGGCAAAACAAAAAACTTGTTTAAACAGCGAAATTGTCACGGAAATCAACCTTGTTTGCATAGCGATGATGAAAAGAACGTAATTTAGGCTGTAATGATCTCCAAAATCGAATCATTAGGTCATCACACCATTGATATAGCACCGTTGATATAGCACCGTTGATATAGCACCGTTGATATAGCAAAAGACAAATAATTGTTTATCGAATTCCATTGTGACGCAGAGGGGGAAACTTTTTGGCCGGGGGACATTATTTGACATGACAGGCTCCCTCCCAAAAGGCTAGGACCAGCTCTGTATGGATGTGGGTACATAGCAGCCCCTCGTGATGAGTTCAGATTTTTTGTGGCCCCCACTCCCATAGCTGTCTATTTACCACCACAAACCAATGCTGGTACTAAGACCGCACTCATACTGGCAGTTACATCACCTGCAACATCCCAAGTTAGCAGATTCATATCCTGTCAGAGGTGAGCAGGGGCTGTCACCCCACAGCATATACCCGGCAACAGGAGGCTGCCATCTAAGTGTCAACACCTACCACACACCCACCATAATGCGTCAGAGAGAGTGGTAGAAACACCTCCCTAAGCCAGGCTATCACACCTCTCATTCTACATCTGACAGAAGACACATATTCACACACAGATCTCAGCGGTCGCAGCAGCTAAGCTCGCTCTCAGTAATCCGCTTTCACATTTCTGAACTCAGCAAACATAGCCTACTGCATCGTCATTTTCTCATTTTACTGGCGTGTTGAACAATATGCTGAGTCAATTAAGTCAATCCGTGACTGTCCTAAATGCATGATCTAATTTGGCTCCATGGAGCGACCAGGACGCTCAACATTCAAAATGATGACAGCACAGACTGGCTCTACTTTCTCCTGGCAATGGCACACATCAAGGTTCCTGTTCCTTTGTTTGATCCTGTTATCCAAAGATGTGCTTGTCCAGCTGGATCCTGAATGCAGAGCAGAGTTACTTTACTGCCTGTTCCCGCGCCCGCCGTCCATCTCAGACACACGGTGTGGATTACGTAAGGCCCTCCAAGCTCCCATGACCAGAGCTGGGCCTTCACACTCTGCCTCAACAGCAAACTATGAATCCCAGTAACCATGGAGGTCCAGGCATTCCACAGTGGAGGAGCTGAGACCCATCATAGGGCTGGGCGAAATACCGTATTTTACAATATACTATTGAAGCACAGACCGGTTTCTGTTTTTACTTTACCTTCTATAACAGTATTTGAATGTTTGGTTTGTTAAAATGTGGTATTTTTATTAGGGATGCACGATATGTCGGTGAGCATATCGGAATCGGACGATATTAACTAAAAATGCCAACATCAGTGTCGGCCCGATATCTAGTTTAACGTCGATGTGAAAACCGATGTCAAAGCTGACGTGCGTACCTATATAACGTAGGTAGATGACGTAATGACGCCACAAAAAAAAAAATACAGCGCTACACAGAACAAAAGCAGAAAAATACTAAGCGCACGTTTCCAACAACTAAACAAGTTAAAGTCGAGCAGTCATTTGAAAGAGTAAGAAAACGTCATGAGACAACTCAAAAAGGCGAAATCCATTAACGCCAAGATAATGGAATTCATTGCCCTTGACAATCAACCGTTCTCTGTCGTGGATGATGTTGGCTTTTGCCGACTGGTCGAGCACCAGTACACACTACCAAGTAGCTGCTATTTTTCAGATGTTTCCCTACCGGAGTTACACAGTATTGTTGAAACACATCCATGAGCTACTTGCTATGGGCGTCACTGCTATGGGTGTCACTGCTGTTAAAGCTTACAAAAGTACTTGAGGCTATGAACAAGAGATTTGGTGGCATTCTCTCTGAGCCTCTTTACTGTGTCACCACCATGATCGATGCTAGGTACAAGGACGCTACTTCGATGCAGACAAGAAACAGGGTTTACGTGAAATGTTCCATACACAGCTGGACAAGATGGAAACGGGCACAGTGGCCGTGCGCACAGAGGAAGGGGCCACGGACAGACAGAGCTGGATCTTCACTGCTTGACATGTATGAAGAAATCCTGGTTGAGAATGAAATGGCTGAACAACAAAATAGCACAGCAAGTAAGTGAAAGAAATAGGTTTTGATGTTTTACTGGTAATGGGGACATATGTAAATGCCAACAAAATAACTTTTTGGTCAGTGTGATGCGTGTGTGTAATCTTTATTTAACTAGGAAAGTAAGTTAAGAACAAATTCTTATTTACAATGACGGCCTACTCCGGCCAAACTCAGACGCCCTACGGGACTCCTAATCATAGCCGGATGTGATTCAGGAACTGTAGTGATGCCGCTTGCACTGAGATGCAGTGCCTTAGACCACTGCGTCCATTTGTGTGTGTGTGTGTGTGTACTATTTAACTGTACTAGAATGCTTATTAGGCCACAATCTTTTTTTATATTGGATAGCGGTCAAAAATGTAATATCGGTGCATCCCTTTTATAGTTTACTTCACTACTTGAGTCATCTCTCTCCATGTTGCTTTCCACAGACCTAGCCTCGCCCCCGGCACTCAAGGAGCCCATTTGTTGTTCATCGACTACGAGACACTTGCATTCAGTCTGCATGGTCAATGCAGCACATGCAACAATGTAGATGACAACAATGCTGTTTTCACTTTGCTTCTTAATATAAATCCACTAGCATTTAATGATTACACTATTAGTTTGTGCTTCTTACATCTGCAAACAACTAGTTTGTCTTTTCTTACCAAGTAGGGCTAAATCTTGTTAGCCGCTAATAAATGTACTGAGTCAAAGCAAACGTAATTAGTTATACAGTCTGATCATACCAGTGATGGTGTAGACTTAAATCAGCATGTTGTTTGTGCAACAGTATCTTCTAAATCAAAAGGGAATACATGACGCATGACTATGTTAGTTAAGAGAAAACGTTCAATGTAGCCAAAGATTAAAGGGTCCCCTAGGAAACACTTATCAACACTTTGGTTCCTGTCACAATAACTCCTCCCCTGGGGTTGTCATGTCAAACACTGTATTCAAAGTGGCCACTATAATAACTATAGAATTTGAAAAATCATTCTATTTCCATTATACCAACAGTTCACCCAAGTGTTTTGCTCTAAATCGCAAGTGAAATCCCAATTGCAACATTTCAGAATGGAGAAAGACCCCTTTAAATCACTTAGAATGTTGCCACCCTAAGGTAACGCACTACTCATAAAGCAAATTTAGAATTTGTATTATTCAAAAAAATAAATACTGTCAAATACAGTCCACACTTTTTTTTTTATACCGTAATATGATATTTTGGCCATATCACCCAGTCCTATATAGGCCTAGAACAGAGACACACTGACGCATAACAACTCTCAGACCAAAACACACTCTCCTCGAACTTTCTGAAGATCTCCCCACATATATCTACCTCTCAATATAATAAGTCAACTCTCCCAAGGGCAGCCTTTCCAAACTCGTTCCTGGGGACCCGATGGTCCTGACCTGGATGGTCAGTTATCATGGTCAAGTCATATTGACAAAGTTGTTGCGACGACGGGGAGAGGCATGTCTGTTAAAAAATGTCCTGCGTTTCTGATGCTCTGCCACCAGAGGTACTCGGCAAAAAGCAAGTTTAGCTTTAAAAAACAGATTTGATGGTGAGAGAAGACAGAGCTGAAGTAGCCCAGACTTCCTCTCTGATCCATCACAGACCAGGGAGTATCATTGATCAGACACACGTTAGGATCTGATGGCCACTCCTCCCACACCATTACACAATAAGTAAGTCTGTTTTGTATGGCCCATTGCTCCAGGTGGGTGGAGAGTGTGCAAAGCTGTCATCAAGGAACAGCGTGGCTACTTTGAAGAATCTCAAACATAAAATATATTTGGATTTGTTTAACACTTTTTTTGGTTACTACATGATTCCATGTGTTTTTTCATCGTTTTGATGTATTCACTAATATTCTACAATGTAGAAAATAGTAAAATAAAGAAAAACCCTTGAATGAGTATGTGTCCAAACTTTTGACTAGTACTGTATTTCAAAAAGGATGCAAGGAGAGGATGGAGGAGTTAGCAAAGCCGATTGAGAATCTCCCTGAGTTCACCACGTCCAGCCCTCCACAGACACATCCTCCCCATACCTCACATAATATACACAAGCTGAAAATATACACTGGAAAACAAACATACAGACAGCCTAATCCCTCTCACGCATATTCTCATACTCAAGAGATCCTACACATAAGCATTCAAAAATACACATACATACACATACTCAAGCTAATCACACAGTTAAAAAATATGCCTAACCCTCTACCTACCCCATGGCTCTGAAGTGTGACCAATTTGGTTGCATATGCAATGAAATATTGTCGCGGGCAGTTCTAAAACTATTCGTGGGCCCTTAACCCTTAACACTTTTTTCCGTCATGTTTGTTACCTTATTAGCTAGCTAGCTAACAACCTGGTAACTTTACCAATATATTATATACAAAAACTTTTTTTTTTTTATAAACACATATTTACAGGGTTACATATTAGTTTCTAGAGCACAACGTGTCCTTGAGAAGTAGCTAGAATTCATATAGGCTATATTTCAATAGATTTTCACTTTTTAAAGTGGGGCGTAGTCTACACACAAACAATAGTTGTCCTAAAAAGCTGCCATCTGGTGCATCACTTACCACAGAGCCATTTCTAATCTCTGTTCATCCTCTCTGTACATTTGATTATGGCGGTCTGTGTGTAGGCACAAAAAAAAACTATACAAAATGTTTCCCAATAAATTAGCCTAGATGGTCATACTAATTTAAAAAACTAAATTAAAAACAATGAGCCATAACAAACCGGTAGATTTACAGTCAGCGAGGCATGTCTGTGTTAACAAATTGATCATTTCAGATTATGCTTTCATTGGACTGATTAAATTGAGGTCTGAATATATCTTCCATTTGAAGAATGTGATGAAGTCTGGGTTCTGAAAGCAGGTTTATTAACACTACACTGAGGGTTTGATTAAGTTTACAGAGGATTGTGTATTCAAAACACATGACAATAACCAGGTTTCCATCCAACCTTTTTTTGTGAGTCAAGTACACCTCGGATAAAAACAGGCTTGATGAAAACAGCAAATTTGTTGGTAACGTTTCCTAAAACAAAATACGCTAGACAAAGTGGGATCTTTTCGTGTCTGTAACATGAATTATGCAAGAAATTGCTGATATAATCACCATATAGAAGTAAACTTGGAGTCATGCGATATGTTTGTTGTCCTCCAACTACTACCCGGGAAAGCATGCAGTTTATTCGGCTGAAATAAATGATGATGAACTTCCCAGGCTGGTGAAAGTGCACGGTGATGAGCTTGATGCTCCTTTCCAATAAACATTGAGGGTCTTATTCTGGTGACATGATGATGGACGCAGTTTGACAAATAAAAATAATCTCACTATTTTGTCCATAACAATCTTATTTAGGCTTTACCCACACTATCTGAAAGCTGGTGTAGAGTGCAGGTACCAAGACCTGAGGGGGCACAATCGCTATATAAAAGCACAACATTTTGTGTGACAAGACCCAGTCGAATCAGATGATACTCGTGATCAGAAAAATAAAAGTTTTAATATGCCTATGTAGATGTTGGCAATAAACCTCCCTACATGTTTTCACTGCAGAAAAAGCTGCACATTAGTAGCAGCGTGCGAAGGAGGGTGTCACTCAGTTTTCTGTCACTGTTAGAATGAGCATCAGCGTTTCCTCCCCCCCTCCCCTTTCCCCACCTGTTAGATATTGTGCACATTGATAGCAAACATCCTCGTCATGTGATTTATCATGGTAGCAGGCAGCAGCAATCTAAATGATCAGAGCGGACATGCAAGGAAAATGAACGGGTGAAATTATGAAGCGAGTGGACGGAGAAATACAGCTACACTCCATCCAATCAAATCAGCAGGATCAACGTACAGCCCGCCCTTCATCTTCACAGACAGGCAAACTAACCAGAGTCACTTAAACAATGTAGAACCTTGCACATGACTGACTGACGTGAGAAAAATGCGTGCCGACAACAGAGAATATACAAAAAAATTCATTACAAAAAACACTTGAATCATAATCGTATGCAGAAAATGTCCAATATCCGTTATGATATTCGTTTTGTAAGACTACCCAGCAAAACCGTAGCAGCTATTAAAGTAATAATGAGAGAGAACAACCAATTGCAAGATAGACTAATGGATTAGGAAGTTACAACAAACCTGGTACGTTTCTGCTTTACTTTACCAAATTGTAGGCAAAATAAATTGTCGTCAGAAAATCCCTCCTTACTTGTTGTGCCAATTTTGAGTGTTAGTGTAGCCTACTTCTCTGCTGTCATGAACGAAGTGACAAAGACGAGAATCCACTTCCCTTAAGCAACTGAAGGAAACTTGTTCAGCCTTATTGAGGTATTGGAATAGTACAGCATCGATCTGGATTCTAAAGTTTACAAAGTAGGATGAGAGCAAGTTGCAACATTTGCCTAATATCTGTAGGCTATTTTTACAAGCATTTCACCATTTAAATAGTTGTCCATTGAGGACCAGCTGAAGACCTCTTCCACCAAACAAAGAGAGCCCTCTGCCCAGTCTGCTCTAATGAAAACTCCTCTCCATAAATCCTGCTCTGGCCCTGGTGAGCGCCACACAGTGACAGGCCTAGGATCAGTCTCGCCGCCAGACCCCATTAACCCCTGGGCCAGCCTCAGGAGCAACCCCCATCCACCCTCTAGACCCCTCCACTCTTTGTGTAATGAGTTCCACAACTGTGTCCAAAATATGTTGGAGACAGCTGTGTGTGTGTGGTATGCACACTGATCACAATAGCATTCACTAAGTAATAGGCATTGGAATTAAAGCATTTGTGACCACAGGTTACTGGATCGGTTGCTGCTCAGTTTACTGCAGAGTAAAGTAAAAATACAATTAAGCTAGGTGCAGACATATTTTGTTGCCACAGTGACAGACAAACATTTCAATAACAGCCAACCAGAAAATGAGATTTCAGGATCAATAACCTCAAGAGGTTCTAGCAAACCACAAACACTGCTACTAACCAATAAACATGCCTCCACAAAGACAGATTAACCTTGGTGCAAGAAAACATACAGCCTTGCCTAAAAGAATGAAATGCCGAGTTTATAACAGGCTCAAGCCTATCCACATTGGAGGGCTGCAATGCTATTTTCAAAAGACGATACAGTATTCTGCATTGTCTGGAGTATATTGACAGGGCGTAATCATCCCAATTTGAAGTAGAAGCCTTTGGTGTGTGGTGTGCTGTGTCTTAGCAGTAACAGGGCAGCCTCTCTTCTCACATGTCCGTCGTAACACGAACCAAGGCCGTTCCATTGTGCAATCTCAGTCAACTATAAAATAGGTATCTGCTCAACATCAGGCCAGGAGCAAAGCGGCTGTGTCCAACTTAATGCCACTTTGATTGTGAGATTCATTAAGAGGCTTCTCTCTGAGCCAGCTGCAGTGGATCATGCCACTGTCGGACCGATTGAGTCAACCATAACATGCGCCTTGCACGGAATCTACCAGGTGCAGTCCACCAGGAAACCAGTGAGCAAGAAATGCTAGACAGCTGTTGTTACTCATTCAGTGAGAAAGAAAGATGGGAAGAGGGAATAGGCCTGGGAGGCAGTTTCACGGTGACTGCTTCATATTTCCCTCTGTGTTTTGCATGTCAACTCAAGTGTTTACAAAGGTGTGCCAGGACATACCACCCTCATGCCACTACTTTGACATTATGTTGATGTTGCAATGCGGCCAATCTGGCTTGACATTATGGGGAAATTCCGTAGGAAAGATATATATATATTCCCGAGAATCACAGGTGCAGTGTTTGTGAATGGATCTGAAGAGCAAGCTCAATAACCTTCAGTAATTGCTAATTAGACCGTCTGTTATTCTCAGCAGTGCTTCCAGTGTGGCTCAGAATGAGCAACACTAGGCAGATAATGCTGCTAGACTCTGAACGAGCTTCTCATCATGCAGAAAGGACTTGCTCTTATAAGCAAAACACACACGTTTATACATCGTATATAAACCCAGTAACCCACCATTTTCTCAGAACTATAACAGTCACACACACTGACAGGTTGTAGTCATACAGGCTAGTTAATTACAACAACTAACCTAGGCTAATAGCCTATTCCCCTAAGAGAGCAACAAACCCACTTAACAATTGAGCTCAGTCAAATAAATTTTTTATGGAATCTGTTTCTGGAATTGTAAAGGGAAATAATGGAAAAGGGAAGGGACATCAACTGACTTGAAGGCTACTCCTCACAGCTGGTACCAAGGTTAGGACTGTGTTCCTCATTGGCCTCCAACGGGCCACACCCCTCTTTCCGCGGTTATGGTTCCGGAACTGACACACCCACTAAATTTCAACATGCTGGTTGCGTGGTTCCAAACATCGAATAGATACAAGGCTCCCTAAATTTTATGAACAAGGCTCCCTAAATTTTATCAGAATATCGAATGTGCGACCCAGGCTGGCAAAATCCTGGATCATTGTTATTCTAACTTCCGAGACGCATACAAAGCCATCCCCCGGCCCCCTTTCAGCAAATCTGACCACGACTCCATTTTGTTGCTCCCAGCCTATAGACAGAAACTAATACAGGAAACGCCCGTGCTCTGGTCTGTTCAACGCTGGTCCGACCAATCTGATTCCACGCTTCAAGGGATATGTTCCGCATAGCACAGGACAATAACATTGATGAATACGCTGATTCGGTGAGCGAGTTTATTAGCAAGTGCATCGGTGATGTTGTACCCGACTATTAAAACCTTCCCCGACCAGAAACCGTGGATTGATGGCAGCAGTCGCGCAAAACTGAAAGCGCGTACCACTGCTTTTAATCAGGGCAAGGCAACCGGAAACATGACCGAATACAAACAGTGTAGCTATTCCCTCCGCAAGGCAATCAAACAAGCTAAGCGTCAGTATAGAGACAAAGTAGAGTCGCAATTCAACGGCTCAGACACGAGAGGTATGTGGCAGGGTCTACAGTCAATCACAGACAACAAAAAGAAAACCAGCCCCGTCGCGGACCACGATGTCTTGCTCCCAGACCAACTAAACAACTTCTTTGCTTGCTTTGAGGACAATACAGTGCCACCGACATGGCCCGCTACCAAAACCTGCAGGCTCTCCTTCCCCGCAGCCAACGTGAGTAAAACATTTAAACGTGTTAACCCTCGCAAGGCTGCCGGCCCAGATGGCATCCCTGGCCACGTCCTAAGAGCATGCGCAGACCAGCTGGCTGGTGTGTTAACGGACATATTCAATCAATCCTTATTCCAGGCCACAAATTCAGCTTGTCACCAAAAACACTCAAACTTTTACAGATGCACAATCGAGAGCATCCTGTCGGGCTGTATCACCCCCTGGTACGGCAACTGCTCCGCCCACAACCGTAAGGCTCTCCAGAGGGTAGTGAGGTCAACACAACGCATCACCGAGGGTAAACTACCTGCCCTCCAGGACACCTACACCACCCGATGTCACAGGAAGGCCAAAAAGATCATCAAGGACAACAACCACCCGAGCCACTGCCTGTTCACCCCGCTATCATCTAGAAGGCGCGGTCAGTACAGGTGCATCAAAGCTGGGACCGAGAGACTTAAGAACAGCTTCTATCTCAAGGCCATCAGACTGTTAAACAGCCATCACTGCTGCTGCCAACATACTGACTCAAATCTCTAGCCACTTTAATAATAAAAAATTTGATGTAATAAATGTATCACTAGCCACTTTAAACAATGCCACTTTATATAATGTTTACATATCCTACATTACTCATCTCATATGTATATACCGTACTCTATACCATCTACTGCATCTTGCCTACGCTGTTCGGCCATCGCTCATCCATATATTTATATATGTACATATTCTTATTCATTCCTTTACATGTGTGTGTGTATAAGGCAGTTGTTGTGAAATTGTTAGACTACTGCATGGTCGGAACTAGAAGCACAAGCATTTCGCTACACTCGGATTAACATCTGCTAACTGTGTATGTGACAAATTAAATTTGATACAAAAAATCCCTGTGGTGAACCATTAATTCAAAAGATAATAAATTGCATTTAAAAAACTGATATACAAAAGAAAAGTCAAGGGTACAACACTGCACATACCAGAGTTAGTTGACAAACAACTCATCCCATACAGCATTGCGGCCTGTATCGTCCAATCACAGAGCAGATACAAGTCAAGTGGGCTGTTAGCAAACACATGATGGTACTCGATAGCTGCTGTATAGTCCAATCACAGAGCAGATACAACTCACCTGATCTGTTAGCAAACACGCAATGGCACATAAGGGCTGCAGTCCAAACACATAATTTTTACCCCCTCAGCCCTGGCGCTAGCCACCTTCTCTCGGGGGAATTGAAACCGGATGCAGTTTGATTGCCATCTTAAGTGGAGGTCCAATTGACAAGCATTGCCTCCTCAGCCCTCGATTTAGCTGGAGGGAGCGAGTGAAGAACTTTGGTCAGTTGTGGGGTTGATATGACCCACAATTTAATGCAAACTGTAGACACATGTCAAACTCTAGTGGCAGCGAAGTGTCAAATTTAATAAACTAGTGGAGCTAGCTTGATAAAAAAAGATATAGACGAGATTGATTTTAGCGTCAGCAAATTGGCTTAGTCTCGTAGTGAGGAGCCTATAAAACGTAGCTAGATTCATAAACATATTTGTTGGAATTCTGAATTTTATTGGAATAAATGACCAAACTATAAAGCTAGCTAGCCAGCTGAAAAGATTTGGCATCCTCAAAAAGTTATACTGCTGCACCATCAAGAACATCCTGACCGGTTGCATCACCGCCTGGTATGTCAACTGCTCGGCATCTGACCATAAGGCGCTACAGAGGGTAGTGCGCACGGCCCAGTACATCACTGGGGCCAAGCTTCCTGCCGTCCAGGACCTATATAATAGGCGGTGTCAGAGGAAAGGCCAAAAAATTGTCCGACTCCAGTCACCCAAGCCATAGACTGTTTTCTCTGCTACTGCACGGCAAGCAGTACCGGAGTGCCAAGTCTAGGACCAAAAGGCTCCTTAACAGCTTCTACCCCCAAGCCATAAGACTGCTGAACAATTAATATAATGGCCACCGGACTATTTACTCTTTGTACACTGCTGCTACTGTCTGTTTATTATCTATGCATAGTCACTTCACCCCTACCTACATGTACAAATTACCTTGACTAACCTGTACGCCCGCACATTGACTCAGTACTGGTACCCCCTGTATATAGCCTCGTTATTGTCATTTTATTGTGTTACTTTTATTATTTTTTACTTTAGTTTATTTAGCAAATATTTCTTAACTGTTCTTGAACTGCCCTGTTGGTTAAGGAAGGGCTTGTAAGTAAGCATTTCCCTGTAAGGTCTACACTTGTATTCGGAGCATGTGACAAATAAAGTTTGAAAGCTAGCTACCTGACAGGAGTGCAAGCCAGATAGGTAAGCTTACTAGGTACTTCAATAGCTTTAGGTTGGTTGTTTTTAAGCTCAACTTCAAGATTTCCACCAAGGACGTTGCCTCTCCGACCATCACTCTCCCTTGCTTGGGCAAGGGACACTTGTATCTGCTCTGTGATTGGATGATACAGACCACAAGGCTCATGACTTGGTGCTCTCTGAAACAACTGAAGTTAAAAACAATTTCTCAACACAGAGATTGAAACATTCATAACCGATGTGCACTACATCGTCATACAATTATTTTTGCAATCTCTGTAGAAAATAGAACGTCTTTGTTGCACAGCAATATCACTATTGCTAATATTTGATATCACCACAGGTTAAGGATTCAGAATACACTTCCGGAACTCCTCATTGCAGCCCTATTCACAGTAACAGTAGAGCGGATCTTCCCAGTCCCAGCCCACACCAGAGGCAGTCAGTCCCCTCCCAGGCACACAGCTCCAGCACATAGCGGTTTGGAAAAGGACCTGTATTGTCTGCCCTGCTGTGACATCATGTAGAACATACTGTATACTAACCCCCCTCCCCTCCTCTAAACAATGGCTGCTGCTATTTCAGGAATATTTCAAAAGCAGGACGCAACAGCTCTTGACTTAAGGTACATTCCGGTGGTGTTCTGGTTTAGCTCTTGTGGTGTGACTTAAGGAAATTGATATACCGGTATTCAACATAGGCCTATGCAAACAGAGGAATTGCGAATTTACATCTGAAAAGGTTTCGCACAGTGATCTAAAGATTTCCTCCCCTCTCAAAGTGGACAACAGACTTGTATACCGTACTAGCTATTCCCTCTCATCTAGTTCCATTATGGGTTTCATAATGCTATCAATACTGGGACTAGTAGTAAAACTGTCTGCCACGGTCTCCCTCCGGCCCCACACTGAGCACGGGATAATCTCTGCCCCCATTACCCAGTTAGACGGGGGTAATGTCACACAAACAGTTATCCCTTCTCCATCCAAACCACTGGACTAACTGAGTCCAGATGACAGGCAGGGTACCGTGACTGCTCTGAGGCTGGACTTAAAGGAGGCTAAACCACCTCTTCTCACACTACCATGGATTATCAGCAGACTTGGTGATCTCAATCCCTGATTGGAGCAGATGATCCTGTTTAATAGAGGAGTCAGACTGGAATGCACTTCAAGGTGGGATTTCATTCAGACAACATATTCAGACACAGAAATCCTCTCTACAAGATTTAAAGACCAACAGCACACATCACTGATCAGGGGTTACAATAAAGAGGTTATCCCACCTCCTCTCAGTCCCTTATCAGTCTTGAGCAGGGAAGCATTCAATAATGCATCAATAAGCACAAAATAAATAGGCTATTTCAGCTGCTACATAGATCACTGTTGTGGCTTTATAGGACTAATTCACAGGAAGTGTTTGCAATATGCTTGATGTACGATGATGCATGATGTAATAAAATCAGAGGAAACCATCCAAGGCAGATTGTAGCTGTATTGCAGCCAAGCCTAACTTAAAGCATAGCTTTTTAACAAAGTAAAATATATAATCTGTGACAAACTCTACCCACTCTTGCAGTGAACAACATCATTTGATATTGGACTGTAAAATGATTTAATCTATGCCATGCATTTTACCCAAAATGACCATCAGAGCAGCTTGGCCTTGTTCAATAGCCACCAGCAGCATTTCATATTATTCAAATATACGCTGAATGGCATTTGAAGCCAATTTCCCTTTTATTATTGTAATTAAACACTTGGCCTGGGCTCTGGCATTTAATACTACTGTAGAATTCATGCAATTGACCTTATTAAATTATGGTCTGTTCCTCAAAAGGGCCAATACAGAAATAAAGATCTTACCCCAATTTCATGCTCTCTCAAATTATGTTGACAGTGCAATTTCACTCTGTTTATATTCATCAATCAATATGTGGTCTTAGGCTAAGTATGATCTAGCCTGATTGACATTCGAGTCAGTCCAATAAGACTTATGTTCAGCAATATTCTTGATATGTACAGAACTTCCAAAATAAAGGAAACACCAACATAAAGTGTCTTAATAGGGCATTGGCCGCCAGAACAGCTTCAAAGTGCCATGGCGTAGATTCTATTCTGTCTGGAACTCTTATCGGAGGGATGCGACACCATTGTTCCATGAGAAATTCCATAATTTTGTGTTTTGTTGTTGGAAACCGCTCCCAGGCGCTGCTCCAGTCTCCCATAAGTTTTCAATTGGGTTGAGATTTGATGACAGACACAAACACACACCCTTTAAAACCCCCTATGTTCCTTGAAACCCCTCTTTCAAAGTCACAGATCTCTTCTTGCTATGGTAGCCAAAATAATGGGAAAGTTTACTATTTTATACATGACCCTATGCATAATAGGATATTAACTACTTAACTCAGGAACAACACCTGCGTGGAAGCAGCTGCTTTCAACATAATTTGTATCCCTCATTTACTGAAGTGTTTCATTTTTGGGGGGCAGTTAGCCTACCTGTAGAGCAAACTATGGTAGCCTATTTCAAAAACTCATTCATGTAGGCCCCTGATAGACCCCTTATAGTAGACTAACCCTTTTAACTCTAAAATATGAGTTCTCTCAATGATCTAAATTCCTAACTGTAATTCAATAAATTATCCTACAGCGAGCACTGATTGACCTTTTGTCCCCCTTCAAAACAAGTGTTGTTTTCTGACCATGATCGTAGTAGTAGGGATTTGGAGGTTGACTGAGGTGAGTCATGGTTTGGGTTAAGTATTCTCCATACCTCTATCATTACATGAAATAAGCCTTTGTTCATTTTATGAATGTCTCTGTGCAGTACAACTTTCACTTCTGCCCAACTTTCAGGCAGGTCATAGAAAAGTAGACAAACAAATAATTTGACCGGCAAACATGTTCTATAGTTAGTTAGCTACCTACCTTACTTATACATTTCCAATAATATGCCAACAAAGCTGTTTGTGTAAAATCACGACAAATCGTCGCAGTCAGGACCCCTAACGTCAACAACAACCAACGTGACTCACCGCGCAGTGTTGATAAACGTATCATAAATCAATTAATCTGGCCATAGGCGTAACTGATTAATTATGCCCAGTGCCCATTATCTAGGTAGTTAGCCAAATGGATTAAATACATTACTAAAACACGGGCGTTTCAGAGAATGCCTGGTTGGTGACAAACGCTTACTAGCTAGTTAGCTAGGTAACTACTTTAGGTACCATGCTAACTATGCTACCTAGCTAATGGTTTGTTGTTTTATGACAAGGTCTAGCTAGTCATCAAATTACATAATCAGAGTTTGCATTAGTTTTCTAGAAAGGCTCGCTATACCATCAAGTATATCAAATGATGTATGCTAGTTAGAGATCGAACATTATATGATACGGTCAACTAGCTAGCTAGTTAGCTGTTAGCTAGCATTGTTTAGCGCTGTGTTAGCTAGCTAACTGACTCGAAGCTAACAAATGATAGCTACTGGTTTGGCTAGCTAGATGGAGCGTGTCAACCTTAGCAGCAGTACGGGTAAAATAGCAAACAAATAAGGTGACCATTTTACCGTATAATTCCAGTCTTTGTATGTTGTTCCTAATGTATTAGCTAGTTTCCACTTTTGGTAGGGGTTTATTTTTCCAGAAGTAATCCACATGAAATAAGAGTTTTCGTTCTCAATCGCTCCACTCCTTTCTAGTTGCGGCAAATGTCGCGTCTACTCCATAGACTATAAAAAAATACTCTCCCCGAGAATGGTGCTGAAACGCCTCTCTTGATTCAGGTCTTTTGATAGGTCGCGTGTTCTCGCGCTCTCTTGCTCTTTCCTCTCAAGCCATCTCGTTCAATCAGCCAAGTAAGCCCTTGCCCTATTTAGTGTTTCTCGAGTGCCTAATATCTTATTTCTTATTTCTCGTGTGTTTTTGTTCTACCTTATGTTCTTGTTAGTATTACATTGTTATTGATTACTGCATTTTGGGTTTGGGTTTAAAGATTGCAAGAGAGGCATTTCACTATACTTGTGCACGTGACATTAAACAACTAGAAACTTGCAACTAGAAAATAAACAAATATGAGCACAGATTTTCAACGTAATCTGATGCTGCTATTTTGAAATGACCAACAGTGTGAACGAGCCGAATACTATGTCTCACCCTCCAACTAGTTAGACAGACACATAGCTAATAATTTGTAGTAAAATAATGACCTTTCACTTATCCTATATTGCTTGTAGCCTACCAAGTTGAAAAATAAAAATAATACATTAATTCAGAGAGGGTGAACAACCATGGGCAGAGGTGAGCTTTTCCATTTGAGAAATGTAGGCTATGCGTTTAGAGTTACACCCCCTTTCCCCACACACAGACCCCCTCTCTCTCAATTCAATTTCAATTTCAACATGTTTACATTGCCTAAGCAAGTGAAATAGATAATAAACATAATTAACAATAAAAAATGTACAGTAAACATTACACTCACAAAAGTTAAAAAAGTCTCTTTCAGACACACGTTTTTTCAAATATCCATGACCTGTGGAGATTGCATAATGGGTCATTCCTCCTCGTGCTGTGGCACTTCAGGACCTCTACATCTGTGCTGTTTGATGCCCAGCGAGGGAACAAGCTGTGAATACAGCAACTAACATTGAAAAATAGTATTTGGGAGATCACAGAATTCCATGCTGTGGGCTTAGCAGATGATGCAGGTGAAGGCCAGTGCCCTGTTAATGGTCTGAAACCATTCACCTCTGGCCCTGCAGGAACCCCCACCACTACATAGTCTCCATCTAACATCTAACAGTTAAAAGACACAAGTCACTTACAGTTGAGGGACTTTAGACTTGGATCATTTCTCAGCGAGAGTGAGTTTGCCCTCTGAAAATAAATCCCTGAAAATATTATTCACCTCTTAATCCTGGATTTGGTATAGCCTAATGTAATCTATTTTTCTATTTCCATTCTCAGATGTGAATTATGTCATCCAGTTTAAACAGGCACTGGTGGTTTGGTAACAGTATTCTCTCTAACTAACTAAATGCTACAGTATATCCACCAGTTTTTCACATTTGTGTTTCTTCATCAGAAATGATTGCTCATGGGTACCTTCATATGTGTGTAAAATATTTATTTTGTCAGATTATTTATTAATAGATTATAAATGTATATGAAAATGTTTTTTTTGTTGTTGTGCAAAATGCTATATATCCATTGTTTAGCTGGAATGGAATGTTTGTACCCTGTACTGTATATTTGACTGTGATATGTGGTGTTCTCACCTTGCCATCTTAAGATTAATGCGCTTACTGTAAATTTCTCTGGATAATAGCATCTGCTAAATGACTAAAATGTCAATTATAAATGTTTTACATACAGATTTCATATTACTGTACTGAATTTTTTTTTTTAAATGAATTTTTAAATATTGATGTCACATGTATCATTTGTACTTTTCTTTATAAAAAAATGTAGTTATTTGTTACATTTGACTGTGTAAAACCTAGCAGTACTACTTATTTCTCTGAGAGTGCGGCAGATATATAGCATTTTGAGAAAAAAAACATGATTATTTGTCTCTCTGAAATGAAACCATCAAGTGATAGATTTTAAATAAATAAATGTCTGTCATTGAACAACCCCATGACATGACTAGACAGTGACAAAACACACCAATCTCTTTGATAATTTCTTTAAAAAAGAAAAGCTAATTTATCAACAATTTGAAAATGTGTTTTGTTAAAATAACTCTTCACTTGTTATTGTCACATTGGGAGCAACAGGTTTTATCTGACCTAAACATCAGCTTTCAGCTTCAGCCTGCTGCTCGTGATGTCAGATGAGACTGTTTTTCTTTCCTGTGTTTTTCTTTCTGCTTTGTGGTTTGGGAGACCCCCTCTAACCACCACCACAAACACCATCTATCTCTCCATCCACCCGTCACAGAGCAGGGAAGAGCTCTGTTTACTTCAGCTGGGCTTTCTGTACCCTGACGTGTGTCTCACTAATCTAACTCCATCTTCGCAATGCTCAATTAATCAGCTCAACGATAAAGTACAAAGTGTTTCTAGTTGCCAGTTTTGATGGCCACAGCTGTGCTTAATCAGAAGCAGGACTCCGCCACCCGCAGTGTTAACCTGGTGTTGAGACAGTCTAAAAGGGTTTAAATGGTTTTCATTATTATTGTACTTTTCCGGATGAGCATAATATTCACTATATTTTGCATAATAAATAGCAAAGAGGTGACTGGTTGGGCATTGAAAGGCACTCAACAATTTGAACTTGTTTTTAATAATTTCTATAATTGTTAATAATCAGAAAACCAGACCAGAGTGTATTACAAGAGTGACACAAACAATAGTGACTACAGTAGTCATTTACAACCTGCCTTGGAGAGGGCCAATTTATTTCTGTTGTTATATTTTCAAGTGAATCAGAAAAGTAAAAGCTAGTGTAGAGGAGTGGTTACATCTGAAGACTAACATCCTCTCAATATGACTCCACCAGCTCCACACCCTGGAAATATGGATTTAAAAGCTTCTCCATTGAAGATGCACCGAAGACCAGTCATCAAGCAAGTCAAATAAATAATGAACAACTGAAAATCCCTGGGAAAAGAAAGGGAGAATGAAATGTCAGATGAATGAAAGCTTTGAGCAGAGAGGTAAACCCTGATAAAAAAAAAGGGCTCTCAGGAGAGAAGCTGGCAGCTGGAGTTTACTCGGTTAATTTAACCCCCCTCAGTGGAAGATCAGCTTTGATATCAAACCTCCTCCAGCCAAACTGTCACCCATTTTAATGGATGGCCAGTTCAGAACGCTATGTTCCATTGTATTGTGCTATACATATGCAGTATCTTAATTTGATTATCCTGTTGTTGCAGGAATGCTAATTTGTAATGTATACAAGGTTTAAAAAGGCTTCTAAAGTTTGTAATTTCCACTTAAAAATTTCAGACTTGATTTTCCCTAACAAAAAATGAGGCAACCCCTCCATTAATTATAATCCACATTTCCTGTTGCTGCAGAATTATGCTCCTGCTGTGAGAAACTGGGTCAAATTAAGATATTTATTTATTTTTATTTGACTTTAATTTAACTAGGCAAGTCAGTTAAGAACAAATTCTTTTTTTCAATGATGGGCTAGGAACTGTGGGTTAGCCTTGTTCAGGGGCAGAACGACAGATTTTTATCAGTTTTCATTTTCACCATCTACATATCCATCCCCATGTTGCATTATCAATTCTTCGAAGAATTCTGATCTAAATGAGGTGTGAGAATGTTGTCAATTGTATTATAATGGTTTCAATGGGCTGGGAAGTCAATTAAAAAAAGACTAGAACTAGCAGCTGCTATTTGTACTCTTCTTGCCAAGGCCAAACCAAAGTACTACAATACAAATAACAATTTCAAGCAGTGTTTCATATATTCTCATATCATGAAGTCCCTTATTCTAAGAAGTAATGTGGCTCAGCTTAAATTTGATTTTTAAATAGTGGTGATGGATTCTTTGTGGCATCTGCTTCTATATATAGTGTCAGTATAATTACATGCCAGGTTCTTGCTTGGACTGTGATGTACATTTCAGGCCCAGGCATAATTCATTCTGCCAGTCCTGGCATTTATTATAGTCACAACGGAGCCTGGTCAAGCATTCTGGGAGAATTATCTTTCCTCTCAGATAGACTGAGACAGAAAGGGGATGAGAGAGCGGGACTGGGAGTGATTAAGGGAGAGAGAAATAAAGGGAGAGAGATGAGAATGGTGATTGTTGACTGGATGAATTGTTAAAATGCTTTCTTCAAGAATGTCGTAATTCTTCGAGAAATGTTTGGAGGAAGCATGACCTACCGCACACCCGTTCCTATAGGCCAGGGTTCCCCAACTAGCGGCCCATGGGCGATTTTATATGGCCTCCCGTTTTTTTGGTTGTTGAATTTTTGTTGTTGGACATGAAAGATTGAAAAACCACCAGGAAATCAGCATAAGTGATTTACGTTTATGAAATCTGTTCCCAAGTATTCCCACACATAAATAGAAAGACATATGTGATCGTATCCCAATGTAATCAAGGTTTGAAATTATTTAGTTTTTGTCAAATACTATATCTGTTTGTGCTTCTTGCTGTCAATTATCAGTGTATTATTATTGTTATTTATAATTATGTTCCAGCACCCTGACCATCCGCTCAAGAAATAATAAGCCTGTGTCTGAATGTAGTTGGGGACCACTGCTATAGAACAACTCACTTGGAGATCAGAATTATTTTTGTGCACAAAGCAGATATAAAAGTACTTTTAAAAAGTTCACATCGTAAACCCTAATAGCTCTTGCTACTTTCTGAGAATACCACAACAAAGGAGAACTTATAAAGAGAAATGGCACTATTCCACTGAAGAACTCAATGACTGCCTGCATTGTTGAAATTCCGTTCCAGCTTCCCGTGTCTGTCTCCACCTGGACTGCTGCCAATGTACTCTTTTTTCTATTTTTTTCTGTTCCTTCTTTTTATCAACATCATGTGTTACTTTTACTATACGACCAGATTCATTTCAGTCTGACAAAAGCAGAAGTTTAGCAAATTTATAATTTTCCTTAGAAAGCCACACATGTTGCACAATGCTGAAGAGTATTTTTTGATTGACGTAATAAATACAAACATTCACAAATATTCCAAAATATGCATTGAGCCACTATGAATGAGTTTCTCTAGTATTTTGTATAGTGCTCAATAGATCTGAAATCTCTTGATATCTGTGTGGCTGTGGTGGTTGGCGTGACAGAGACAGACATATTCACACTTGTCACAGGTCCAACGGAACCCCTGTAATGAAATTGGCAGCGGTGCTGGAGCTCTTCTCAGTGGACCATCTGTTAGCTTGCATGTATCCTTGCAGAGAAAACCAGAGTGGACCCTGTCAGGAGAGATTCCAATATCACAGTTGTGACATTAATGTCCTCCATGAATTGCTGAAATATCCCATTCCTCTTTCAAATGAAAAAAGCATGTTCGCAAACTGTAATTCACAGTTTTTGATCAATGCCAGTTTTTACTTTCTACAAACGAGCTCCAAGTTCAAGGGAGGATCTACAGTATAACATATGTGTTATTGTTTTCAAATGGATTGGAGGTCTTGGCAGTAACACTTGGAAAAATAATTCAATATATAGAGGAAAGCCAATGCAAACAATAAAACAACCTAAAGGCCTATCAAACAGACAAAACCAAAACATTCACTTTTCAGAAATGTAACAGAATTGAAATCAGTATATAATATTGGGTGAAATCATGCCATGGAGTATTGTTGCCTTACTGTGAAGCTTTTTAAGCACACTATCTCTTTTTCCAATCAAGATATTTGTTGTTGAGCCCTGCAGTCATGTTTTGTTTGTGGCTGATGGTGGTACTAGTTCATCTTGTGGCCTTAGATACCACAGCCAGGATGGAAGATGTTTGTCAGCTATTAAACCACAGTGTCAATTATAGACCCCAAACATTGATCTCTGTGTGGATGAGTGGCATGGAAATTGACATTTTCCCCTGTAGTAAAGATAAGAGTTCGATTAGCTTGTTAGCCACCCCAACTAGCACAACAGGGACACTGGGGGACAAAGCTGGCGCTGGCTCCCGGTCCACACTAAGTGGCCAAGGCAAAGCCATAAGCCCAGAGGTGAATTGCTGCTACTCAACCAACTCAAACAGGGCTCTGTTCTGCTAGAAGTGCTGAGGTGGTTCTCACTCTCTAGAGCCAATCAGATCAGCTGCAGCTCTCCATACTGGATTAGAAGTCTAACTGACTGCTACTATTCCCTCTGACTCTATACCGTTCTAAACGCATGCAATCTATCCAGCCCTTTGTCACCTTGTTGATAGTTTGCTGTGTGTTCACATGCTTTCCATATCCTGACTTCTCATGAAAGAAGGCTTGGCTCGAATTTGTACACAGGAAAATGTGTGTGGGAGGGAGAGAGAGTGCATGCACTCTGAGAAAATAGGAGGCTAAAGAAAGAAAGGGGGATGGTGAGAAATAAATACAGAGGAGGGGGAGGTAGTGAGAGAATAGGAACAATTTGAAAGGGTGAGGGAGGGAGAGAGAGGTTCCAGAAGAGAGCAGAACCCCCATAAATAAAGATAATGAAATGTCGGTTGAGTCTGGAGAGAGGTGGAATGGGTGGCTGGCTCTCACCCACACTCTGATTTATCCTCAGTGTATCTGTGAGCACAGCAGGGAGATTAATTAGCTCACCTCATCAATAACTGCAGTGGAACTGGAGAAAAGGCCTGCTTTCCATGCCGTCGCCCACCCCAGGACCCAACTCTATAAGGCACGCTCAGTGGGGGAAGGGGAAAGGCCAGTGTAATGTACTCACACTGAGAGAGAGTAACGGATCTCAGCTCAAGGAGGAAGAAGGGAGGGTGTAGCTCAATATAGAGAGCACATCATTTCAGTGAGCCTACACACACACACACACACACACACACACACACACACACACACACACACACACACACACACACACACACACACACATTATTTGCCACTATCTTCAGTCACTGGTAGGACAGTGAAAGACAACAGTAACACAAAAGGATCTGTAAGATCACACGATTACACAGTGAAATAGAACTAAGCTGTACTGTACAATTGAAGTCGGAAGTTTACATACAACTTAGCCAAATACATTTAAACTCAGTTTTTCACAACTCCTGACATTTAATCATAGTAAAAGTTCCCTGTCTTAGGTCAGTTAGGATCACCACTTGATTTTAAGAATGTGAAATGTCAGAATAATAGTAGAGAGAATTATTTATTTCAGCTTTTATTTCTTTCATCACATTCCCAGTGCGTCAGAAGTGTAGATACACTCAATTAGTATTTGGTAGCATTGCCTTTAAATTGTTTAACTTGGGTCAAATGTTTCAGGTAGCCTTCCACAACCTTCCCACGATAAGTTGGGTGAATTTTGGCCCATTCCTCCTGACAGCTGCTGTAACTGAGTCAGGTTTGTAGGCCTCCCTGCTCGCATGCTTTTTCAGTATTGCCCACAAATTTTCTATGGGATTGAGGTCAGGGCTTTGTGATGGCCACTCCAATACCTTGACTTTGTTGTCCTTAACCTTTTGGGGAGCGGCAGCAGAGGTGTCGGTTTTGGAGAGTCTGGCATGCCCAAAGTAAAATGCCTGCCACTCAGGCCCAGAAACTAGGATATTCACATAATTAGTACTATTGGATAGGAAACACTCTGAAGTTTCTAAAACTGTTCAAATAATGTCTGTGAGTAAAACAGAACTGATATGGCAGGCGAAAACCCGAGGAATTTCTGTCCAGAATATTTGTTTGTGTGACACTTTCAATGGCTGCCTATGGGATTCTCAGGAAAATAGGACCCAGATTGCAGTACCTATGGCTTCCACTAGATGTCAACAGTCTTTAGACAAGGTTTTATGCGTTTATCATGGAAGATCACAGAATAGAAGAAGAATATGTAAGAGGATGGAGGAAGTCACTTCAGTTTTTGGTGCGCGAGACCGTGTGCGCGTTCCTCTGTATTTTCCTTTTATATCGTTTAGGATACTATCCGTGTGAAATATAATCATTAATATACATAAAAGTATACCTAAGGATACATTATAAATGATGTTTGATTTGTTTGTGCAAAGTTGATAGGTATAATTTGAACGCTTTCTCTTCACTGTACATTGGGCGAGTCGACGGGGGATTTTCTGAACATAACACGCCAACCAAACTGAGATTTATGGATATAAAAGCTTTTTCTAACAAAAGAAACATGGATTGTCTTGCTTGGACACTTCGGCTTGCCCTCAGCAGAAGATCATCAAAAGGTAAGCGATTTATTTTAGCTCTTATATGTGTTTTGTGAGACCCACGCTGGTTATGGATTTATGCTAATGTGTAAAATATGTGAGGTGCTATCCTCAAACAATCAAATGTTGTGCTTTCGCCATAAAGCCTTTTTGAAATCTGACAATGCTGTGATATTGCCAAGACTCTAAGCTTTTGATGACTATGCAACACTTGTATATTGATGAATGTTTTATAATTCAACTTTTGGATTTTGAATTTGGCGCCTTACATTTCTCCGGGTAGTGTCGGGAATGGGGTGCTAGCGCCCCCAATGATCCTTAAGTTAAGCCATTTTGCCACAACTTTGGAAGTATGCTTGGGGTCATTGTCCATTTGGAAGACCCATTTGCGACCAAGCTTTAACTTCCTGACCAATGTAATGAGATGTTGCTTCAATATATCAACATAATTTTCATTCGTCATGATGCCATCTATTTTGTGAAGTGCACCAGCCCCTCCTGCAGCAAAGCACCCACACAACATGAGGCTGCCACCCCGTGCTTCACGGTTGGGATGGTGTTCTTCGGCTTGCAAGCATCCCTCTTCTTCCTCCAAACATAACGACGGTCATTATGGCCAAACAGTTCTATTTTTATTTCACCAAAAAGTACAATTATTGTCCTCATGTGCAGTTGCAAACTGTAGTCTGGCTTTTTTATGGTGGTTTTGGAGCAGTGGCTTCTTCCTTGCTGAGCGGCATTTCAGGTTGTGTTGATATAGGACTCGTTTTACTGTGGATATAGATACTTTTGTACCTGTTTTCTCCAGCATCTTCACAAGGTCCTGTGCTGTTGTTCTGGGATTGATTTGCACTTTTCGCACCAAAGTACGTTCATGACTCAAATTATTTCAATTAGCCTATCAGAATCTTGTAAAGCCATGACATCATTTTCTGGAATTTTCCAAGCTGTTTAAATGCACAGTCAACTTAATGTATGTAAACTTCTGACCCACTGGAATTGTGATACTGTGAATTATAAGTGAAATAATCTGTCTGTAAACAATTGTTGGAAAAATTACTTGTGTCATGCACAAAGTAGATGTCTTAACCGACTTGCCAAAACTATAGTTTGTTAACAAGAAAGTTGTGGAGTGGTTGAAAAACGAGTTTTAATGACTCCAACCTAAGTGTATGTAAACTTCTGACTTCAACTGTATGTCTTCTCTGTGGTTTTAATTAATTTTTGTGACCAGAGCTGATTTACACATTGCTTATATAAGGGATCATTAACAATACGTCCACAGAGTACGAGTCTAAAGGTTGCTTGTGAATATGTGGGGAATTGGTTGAAGATAACAGAGGACTGGAATAAAACATATAATATACAGCATGTTATTAGGCCATGGAAAGTGTGTTTCATCAAACAAGACATCTGAGAGCATAACCCTGCAGATCTTTTTAATTGTTGAACTGTAATTAGTATAAGGCAATATCGTATGGAATTAATAATACAATTATTTCAGGGAGTGCACTAGAGATCAGAAATGCAGAATGGTTTGGGCAACAGTTCTGTCCAGCTTTCTTTTTGTGTGGGATAATTTTAACCAGACTCCTTTTATCACAGGCAATAAAAAGTCAGATAAAAAGGATACAGAGTACAGGTACAAAAAGCTGAGGATACGTACTGTAAGTTATACTGTAAGTTATAAAATAAAATGGATGATCTATATATAAGAAAACCCTACCAACATTAAAGAACTCTCGAGGTATTGCTCGCCTGAGGTAGAATACCTCATGATAAGCTGTAGACCACACTATCTACCAAAAGAGTTCTCATCTATATTATTCATAGCCGTCTATTTACCATCACAAACCGATGCTGGCACTAAGACTGCACTCAACGAGTTGTATAAGGCCATAAGCAAACAAGAAAATGCTCATCAAGATGCGGCACTCCTAGTGGCAGGGGACTTTAATGCAGGCAAATTTAAATCCGTTTTACCAAATTTCTACCAGCTTGTCACATGTGCAACCAGAGGGGAAAAAACACCTTTACTCCACACACAGAGACGCGTACAAAGTTCTCCCTCGCCCTCCATTTGGCAAATCTGACCATAATTCTATCCTCCTGGTTAGACAGACAGAATAATGAATTGTTACTCTCTCTCTCTCTCTCTCTCTCTCTCTCTCTCTCTCTCTCTCTCTCTCTCTCTCTCTCTCTCTCTCTCTCTCTCTCTCTCTCTCTCTCTCTCTCTCTCTCGCCATGCCTTTCACACACTCACACAAAGACACAAGCTCAAAGGAATGACAGTTCCTTATGATCTAACCACACTGAGCACATCAAAGCCTTGACTCGTGTGTGTGTGTGTATACTGGTTGAGGCTAGTCCTTCATGTGCTTTGTGCGGTGAGATCACAAGGTACTGTCAGTCGGTGCGCCAGGATTGAGTAACATTCCCTGAGGGAAGAGCCTTTCAGGAGTGAGAAGAGAAAACCAGCTAATCACACAGGTTAGGTAAAGCCACAAATAGAGTTAGCTTAGTGCCATTTTTATCAGTCTCCTCCTTTCTATATTTAATGTAAAAGAATCCAAGGACTGGCGTGGATTGAGATCTCTATTCACAAGGAGAAGAGAAGCCATCTTAAAAGTCCATAAGTGGGGTTTGTTTTTAACCACTGCTCAGTACACACACTGCTCTAGACAGAGATGCACCCTATGCAGCTACAAAGTCAAAGAGAGAAGTGGACCTAGCCTTCTTCAGACTGGATCACCACAGACAGAGCATGTGGCTTTGAGGTCAGTGTTCATCCTCATACTGCCTTCTCTCTCCTCACTCTCCCTACACCTCCTCTCCAACAGACCAGAGCTCTGCCCTTCTCTCATCAGGAGCTGTCTGTGAGTCACAGCAGCCAGCCCAAAATTCCTACCTCCACAGGACAATGGAGAGACCTGGGCTATTTTTAAGCCCCACCTTTGCAAGACCGATCTAATGTGCCCACTCCCAGCCATAGCCCTCACTACTTTTTCTTTATGTTTCTGGGTCTCAGTGGACATGCTGCTAATGCGCTGAGTTACATCTGTGTGAGTTACAGTGAGGGAAAAAAGTATTTGATCCCCTGCTGATTTTGTATGTTTGCCCACTGACTTCAATACAAAACCTAGGAGTCTCATGGTTCTCACCCCCTTCCATAGGCTTACACAGTAATTATGACAACTTCCAGAAGACATCCTCCAGCCTATCAGAGCTCTTGCAGCATGAACTGACATGTTTTCCACCCAATCAAAGGATCAGAGAATTAATCTAGAACTGCAAGCATAAACTACAGCTAGCTAGCACTGCAGTGTATAAAATGTGGTGAGTAGTTGACTCAAAGATAGAGAGAAAGATAATAGTTTAACAGTTTTTAACAAATTAATTTCTTCCCAAATTAAGCAGGATCGAGAGAGAGAGATTGTCATTTATTTTAACTTTCAGTTTCACTTACTTAGCTAGCAAATGCAGCTAACTAGATTAGCCTACTGAAACACCCTGCTCAAACAGAGGGATGCTATGTTAGGTAGCCAGCTATGACTTTCCAACACAACAGTGGAATTCTTCCAAGTCAAGGTAAGCTTTTGGTATTACTAATGTATTGCCACCGGGGTCCGCAGGATTACTAACGCATTAGTTCTATTAGCTATGTGTAGTGGTTTCACCTGGTCACAAATAGCTGATGTGTTGTGCATTGAAGTCCACAAGCGAAGGGAAGAGCTGAGAGAAGGAGAGCGCATAGATGCGAAAAGGAATACAATGTGGCTGCCATGAAAGTGAACTGTGTTCATGTATGATCAGGGGTCTATTCATTCCGCCGATTCTGTTGAAAAAGGTTTCTTAAACGGAAGCAAACGGATAACATACCTGAATTTGTCCAATGGAAACTCTTGTTTTCAATTGTTGGACTAGTGATTACACCCTATATCAGATTGATGCAGGCAAGAGTGTGCAAAACTGTATTGAATGTCACTGACCTATGTGCACCTACGTTGTAAACTTTCATTCATAGGCTAGATAGTAGAAACCTCATGATGGGTATAGGGAAAATTGGCCTATCATGTAGTAGCCTAAACCTATCGCTGTTACATTGAACTGGGTGAATTGAATATGAGTGAGAGTCATCCAATATGCTGTAATAGAAATAAGGCCATGCTCATGAAAAAAAAATCGTCCTCCCTTATTTTAAACAGCACTGACCGCCACTGGCTGAATTACATGTAAACTGATATTTGTTATACATGGGGGTATTTCTCCATGTCTTGATTATGGATAAATTACCCCACACTAATAATATCTATGAAAGAACAATAAAATGACATGAGGAAAGAAGTCTTACTCTCACTTTCATTCAAAATTAAATGTCTGGCATCAACACACACACACACACATCCCTATTACCATGGGATGTCCGGGAGGAAGAGTGAAATATCCTATTCAGCAGCTGCTGTCTGTCTGCTGACATCAAGGTCACAACTAACACACACACAGCCCTGCTAGAGAGGGAGGAAAAGTACTCTACAAAACAACCTACTCAACCAAGCACCTGTCAGCTTCCTCGAAAAACTTTGATGCAGGAATGCAGGATCCACTGAGAGTAGAGCCAATGAGACAGAATACAGAATACTGTAGAGGCAGCCTTGTAAGCATCTCCTGTCTGAACATTCACATTGTTCTCACCTGGGTTAATCTTCTCTCACCTACCTTTTCTATCACAGACAAAACATGTATTGATTTCATCATTGCTTCTGAATTTTCTTATTTGTTGAGATTTCTACAAATAGATCATACTGATAAACTTTAATACATAAAGTGATGTACCATTACAATATATAGTTATTACAGAATATTATATGACGATTATGATCACAATCCTCAATCCCTCATGTAACTGAACTGGATACGGGAACAAAATACACAACTGCCTGGTGGCTATCTAACATTGTTATTTTTTATTGTATTTATTTTATTTAACCTTTATTTAACTAGGCAAGTCAGTTAAGAACAAATTCTTATTTACAATGACGGCCTACCAAAAAGCAAAAGGCCTCCTGCGGGGACGGGGGCCTGGGATTAAAATAAATAAATAAATAAATAAATACAATATAAATATAAGACAAAACACACATCACAACAAGAGAGACAACACTGCATAAAGAGAGACCTAAGACAACAACATAGCAAGGCAGCAACACATGACAACACAGCATGGTAGCAACTCAACATAATAACAACATGGTAGCAACAAACATGGTAGCAGCACAAAACATGGTTCAAACATTATTGGGCACAGTCAACAGCACAAAGGTCAAGAAGGTAGAGACAACAATACATCACACAAAGCAGCCACAACTGTCAGTAAGAGAGTCCATGATTGAGTCTTTGAATGAAGAGATGGAGATAAAAACGTCCAGTTTGAGTGTTTTTTGCAGCTCGTTCCAGTCGCTAGCTGCAGTGAACTGAAAAGAGGAGCGACCCAGGGATGTGTGTGCTTTGGGGACCTTTAACAGAATGTGACTGTCAGAACAGGTGTTGTATGTGGAGGATGAGGGCTGCAGTAGAAATATCAGATAGGGGGAAGTGAGGCCTAAGAGGGTTTTATAAATAAGCATCAACCAGTGGGTCTTGCAACGGGTATACAGTGATGACCAGTTTACAGAAGAGTTTAGAGTGCAGTGATGTGTCCTATAAGGAGCATTGGTGGGAAATCTGATGGACGAATGGTAAAGAACGTCTAGTCGCTCGGGAGCACCCTTACCTGCCAATCTAAAAATTATGTCTCCGTAATCTAGCATGGGTAGGATGGTCATCTGAATCAGGGTTAGTTTGGCAGCTGGGGTGAAAGAGGAGTGATTACGATAGAGGATACCAAGTCTAGATTTAACTTTAGCCCACAGCTTTGATATGTGCTGAGAGAAGGACAGTGCACCGTCTAGCCATACTCCCAAGTACTTGTATGAGGTGACTACCTCAAGCTCTAAACCCTCAGAGGTAGTAATAACACCTGTGGGAAGAGGGGCATTCTTCTTACTAAACCAAATTACCTTTGTTTTGGAGGTGTTCAGAACAAGGTTAAGGGTAGAGAAAGCTTGTTGGACACTAAGAAAGCTTTGTTGTAGAGCATTTAGCACAATATCCGGGGAGGAGCCAGCTGAGTATAAGATTGTATCATTTGCATATAAATAGATGAGAGAGCTACCTACTGCCTGAGCTATGTTGTTGATGTAAATTGAGAAGAGCATGGGGCCTAGGATTGAGCCTTGGGGTACTCCCTTGGTGACAGGCAGTGGCTGAGACAGCAGATGTTCTGACTTTATACACTGCACTCTTTGAGAGAGGTAGTTAGCAAACCAGGCCAAAGACCCCTCAGAGACACCAATACTCCTTAGCCGGCCCACAAGAATGGAAAGGTCTACCGTATCAAAAGCTTTGGCCAAGTAAAAGAAAATAGCAGCACAATATTGCTTAGAGTCAAGGGCAATGGTGACATCATTGAGGACCTTTAAGGTTTCAGTGACTCATCCATAACGTGAGCGGAAACCAGATTGCATACCCAAGAGAATACTATAGACATCAAGAAAGCCAGTCAGTTGATTATTGACAAGTTTTTCCAACACTTTTGATAAACAGGGCAAAATAGAAATAGACCTATAACAGTTAGGATCAGCTTGAACTCCCCCTTCAAATAAAGGATGAACTGTGGCTGCCTTCCAAGCAATGGGAACCTTCCCAGAAAGGAGAGGCAGGTTAAAAAGGTCAAAGATATGCTTGGTGATGATAGGGGCAGCAACCTTAAAGAAGAAAGGGTCTAAACCATCTGACCCAGATGTTTTTGGGGGGTCAAGTTTAAAGAGCTCCTTTAGCACCTCGGACTCATTGACTGCCTGCAGAGAGAAACTTTGTAGCGGGGCAGGGGAAAACGAGTGAGAAGCATCGGGGATAGTCGCATTAGAAGGGGTGGGAGATGAGGAAATGTTGGCGGCATGGCTGAGTCAAATAGGAATCCTGACGTAATGAAGTAGTGATTAAAGAGCTCAGCCATGTGCTTCTTGTCAGTAACAACCACATCATCAACATTAAGGGACATGGGCAGCTGTGAGGAGGAGGGTTTGTTCTCCAGGTCTTTAACCATTTTCCATAACTTCTTGGGATTAGACCCACAGAGAGAGAACTGCTCCTTAAAGTAACTAACTTTGGCCTTCCGGATAGCCTGAGTGCACTTATTTCTCATTTGCCTGAAGGATAGCCAGTCAGCTTGAGTATGCGTGTGCCGAGCCATTCGCCAAATGCAATTCTTGAGGTGGAGTAACTCTGTGAGTATTCCAGCTTACATAATCAAAAACAACTTATGTTTGCCTGTACAATAGTGATTCCCCTCAGTATGACACGACCAAAGAACAGCCTGAAAAGCCTATTTACAGTAAGAGGAAACAGAGCAATGGAAAAATCTGAGTGGTCATCTTACCAGTGTAACAAAATAGGAATTTAGTCCTCTGCTGCCAGAGGTAGTGAGTCACATCCAAGTGGAGAGATTGTTTTTGGATTTGGGAGAGGGGGAGGTGTGTGTGGGCAGCGTTTCTGTTGTATACCAAGAAATAAATCTGTCCTCCTTGGAAAATCCTCAAGGCCTTTGAGGCTGAGGAAGCAATGAGAGGGAAAGACAGTAGTATGTGTGTGGTGTATGTGTGGTGTGTGTGGTGTGTGAATGTTTGTGAGGTGTGTGTGTGGTGTGTGTGTGTGTGTGTGTGTGTGTGTGTGTGTGTGTGTGTGTGGTGTGTGTGAATGTTTGTGTGGTGTATGTGTGGTGTGTGTGGTGTGTGTGAATGTTTGTGAGGTGTGTGTGTGGTGTGTGTGTGGTGTGTGTGTGTGTGTGGTGTGTGTGAATGTTTGTGTGGTGTGTGTGTGAATGTTTGTGAGGTGTGTGTGTGGTGTGTGTGTGGTGTGTGTGTGTGTGTGTGTGGTGTGTGTGAATGTTTGTGTGGTGTGTGGGTGGTGTGTGGTGTGTGTGGGGTGTGTGTGAATGTTTGTGAGGTGTGTGTGTGGTGTGTGTGTGTGTGTGTGTGTGTGGTGTGTGTGAATGTTTGTGTGGTGTGTGTGTGGTGTGTGGTGTGTGTGAGTGTGTGTCGTGTGTGTGCGTGCGTGGTGTGTGTGAGTGTGTGTGGTGTGTGTGGGGTGTGTGTGAATGTTTGTGAGGTGTGTGTGTGGTGTGTGTGTGGTGTGTGTGTGTGTGTGTGTGGTGTGTGTGAATGTTTGTGTGGTGTGTGTGTGGTGTGTGTGAGTGAGTGTGTGTGAGTGTGTGCTAACGTCAGCTGTAATAGACATGCATTTTTTATCATATTAATAATTGGTGCCGAGTCTGCTGGCAATAATGTGCCAATTCTCTGGCGTTTCCTCATAGGGGTCAGAGGTGCTGGGTGATTAACACACAGGATATGACCTTTAACCCAGAAGCAGTTCCTTGCAGCATTAATCTGAGTCAGCCAGCATTCAGCTCTGATAATGGCATGTTAATTGATGGCACTCTTTTGAGATGAGTCAGCCAACACCACCGCCAGGCACGATGGTTGACTGGTTAACCCCTCACACACTGGCCTGCTCACTCACTCGCCACACACACATGCACATGTACACTCACACTCACACAAACAAGAGTCTGAGTAAAATATGAAGCATGTGTACAGATAAGATCTCTGTAAAGCCTGCATGATTACAGTGTAAAGTCCTTAAAAAAAACAATCATACTTACCCTTACGATCTGCATGATTAACTGATATGCAGGTTCAATATCCAGCACTGTTTTAAAAAAAGCTATGTTTGGGTGTCATGGTAGTCCTGAGTAGAGCTCTTAACAATGTAATGTGTACTTTACGTCAGAGTACACAGGAACAGTAGATGATTTATAAGCTCACTGGTACATACCAACATACCCGTGTGCATGTTTTAGCAAGCTGCACGTCAAATTCTCTCTGTCTTTCCCCCTCCCTATCCCTCACTCTATTTTTCTGTAATATACCCATTCATATCATACGTATGCAGGCTATATATGATACACCCAAAGGACTCCCACAGTCCCAGTTGGAGTAATACATATTACATCAAATATTGATGCTTTTGTCTCTAGTTAAAAGTTGCCGTAAAAATGGGAGGCAACATGCTGAGGGGGGGCCTGGTAATGGCTGATCATGTGTTATGTGTATATTGGGGTTAGGGAATATGATGTGGTGATGTGAGGGAACAGGCCCCACAGTAAAGGGCAGAGGTGTCATTCCCTGGGATCATTGACTGTATTTATGCACTCCAGAGCCCATCCTCCTCCTCTCCAGCTCTTTCTTCCCCCTCCAGTGGTGTCTGGCTGTGGCATGAGTAACCATGATCACCACCCTGCCTGTTTGGATGTGCCATTATTTAATAAATAAATCTCTCCTCCTGCTTGCCTTCCTTCTTCCCCTTCCCCTTCATCAACAGTTTGGGACGGCTCAGAGAGGCCTCTGGCCCAGATACTAGACCTCCACGCTGCATGACAGGGAAGTGTGTGAGTGTGTGTGTGTGTGTTTGTGTGTGTGTGTAATTTATGTGTCGTGTCCTGTCTCTGTGGGAGCTCAGAAACTAAACCGCAACCCCTTCCCCCCCACCTCTCTGACAAAGCTCCTTTCCGTGTGCGTACGTACATGCGTTTGTGTGTGTGTACGTACGTACGTGCGCGTGTGTGTGTGTGGTAGTTGGGGAGTTTCCAAAGACAGAAAATATGAAAGAGGTGGTGACTTCAGACTGTGCATCCAACCAGTCAACATTCCTAGTTTTCAGAATGTGTAGAATGTGAGTACATAACGGACATTAGGGCTATTGTATTTCTTTTTTTTATGAACGATATGTATGCAATTTCATGTAACTCAACCGGCAGGTCCACCTTTCCAGTCAGTTCAGTTGTAACACTGAAAGGCCCTAATTTATCCAGAACACATACACTACCGTTTAAACGTTTGGGGTCGCTTAGAAATGTCCTTGGTTTTAAAAGAAAAGCACATTTTTTGTCCATTAAAATAACATAAAATCGATCATAAATACATTGATAATGTTGAAGGCCAGCATCTCGGAGTCACCTCTTCACTGTTGACGTTGAGACTGGTGGTTTGCGGGTATAATAAATGAAGCTGCCAGTTGAGGACTTGCTGTCATTTATGCACAGGACAGTTAAAAAAATGTGCAAGTACACACACACACATACATTATACAAAGCTAGTGCTTTAATCTTTCGCATTTATCCCAGCAAGCCTGGAATCCACCTGGGCAGCTCATGTTGCATATCAACACTTCCATTTGTGCAGTGTGAGGCTTCAGTAGGTTAGAGGCAGGCATGCACACTCCCCTTCCGTCTCACAGCCCTCCAGGCAGTAAATGATTCTGTCAGTGAGGCTGGTGCTCGTTATCGACATGCTCACAGGCTGGAAGTAGTCTCAACAGCCCCTATCTACACAGCAACACACCACAAGATCAACACACATAGCCACACAACAACACACCACAAGACCAACACACCACAAGACCAACACACATAGCCACACAACAACACACCACAAGACCAACACACACAGCCGCACAACACACCACAAGACCAACACACACAACCACACAACAACACACCACAAGACCAACACACAGAGCTACACAACACACCACAAGACCAACATACATAGCCACACAACAAGACCAACATACACAGCCACACAACACACCACAAGACCAACACACACAGCCACACAATAACACACCACAAGACCAACACACACAGCCACACAACACACCACAAGACCAACACACACAGCCACACAACAACACACCACAAGACCAACACACACATCCACACAGACAACAGCAATACTAGCATGTGTAGCGGAACTAAGAATGTATGTAACTAAGGTTATATTTTCATACACTAAAATACCAATACAACTAAATATAATCACATGTAATAGAGCTAAACATTTATATTCAAGGCTGAACTTATCCTTCTACAAGGCAATACCAATATAGCTCTAAGAGAGAATAGGCAACCCCAAAACACTAACATAGTCACACTATATGGTCAGGCATTTGGTGACATAAGTGTACAGCCATTACGATCATCTGAATTAAGGCATGCTTAAAGAATGCTAAATATATTATGAATGTTCATTACCTCCCCTGTGTGTTTAAGACAAGCTTACACCACAATGAGTCATAGTTTTCCTGGAAAACTTCCTCACTGGCGGTGTACTGCGTCTACCTCAGAGCTCCCTTAAATAGGAGCAGCTTTAGCAGAACAACAGCCCCCTAAAGCCCCTCTGTCTTGACTGGCTCATCCTGGAAATTGGCTTTTCAGACCCAAGATACACAGAGACAAGTGATTTGTGCCCCTCCTCAATCAGTTGACGAAGTCACCTTTAACAGAGCATAGACCTCCATGGAGGAAGTAGAAGCATGTAGCAGACTGCATGCTCAAGGTTGTTTTAGAGACCCTCTCTTCTCCTGTGTCATTCCAGCCTGTGGTGACTGCTTTCAGAGGGGGATTTGTGGATGTGGTTAGACCAGAATAACAATACTCAGATGAATGACCTCTGTTCGGCTCAGCTTCCTAGGTACATGGCTGTTTGTGGCAAGGTTGCATATCTGGGTGTGAGTGTGTGTCTATGTAAGAGTTTGTTAGTGTTTGTGCGTCTGGGGACTCTATGACAGTTCCTAACCTATGACATTTAACATGGTGTGCCAGAGGAGAGTCTATTGAGTACAATGTACTGAGTGTACATACTGTCCTGTCACATCCTGCACTGTACTGTACTGAAGAGTACTGCAGCAGGGTTGCCTGGGTTCTCCACGCAGAGCCCTGATCATGAGATCCACCTCCATTATCTCCCGGCGATCTCCCAATCCAACACACCTGTTTCCCCATCATGGCTGTGACATTCCGGGCATCGCCCAAAATTACACTAAAAGATCTAGCATCTAGAGTGCGTGCCCAAATTTATCCAGTTGCCGTAGAAATAAACACTCATGCGGAATCCGGCCCATCATTTTGCAGGCAGAATACAGGACAGACATGATAAGGATGCGGTCAACGAGTAGTACACCACATACTGAAGCTGCATTCTGCACTGAGCATGTGCTGACCATGCAGTGGCTAGGCATCAATCATGCACTGACACCAAACTCTCCACACACTGACCATGTGTGCAGTCACATGCATGCTATTATATAGCCTAATGCATGGTAGAAAACATTATAGGATTGTCCAACATCAGTCTGTGTATCATATCATCCCCACAGCTTCTACCCCCAAACCATCAGACTGCTGAACAGTTAATCAAATGGCTACCCAGACTATTTGCATTGACACCCTTTTGTACGCTTTTTTTTTATCTATGCAGTCACTTTACGTACATGTACATATGACCTCAATGACCTCGACTAACCCGTACCCCCGCACATTGACTCGGTACCGGGCACCCCTGTATATAGCCTCATTATTGTTATTTTATTGTTACTTTTTTTTGTTTGTTAGGAGGTAGATCAACTTTAATATTGCAGATAGATTGTAGCTTCCAATCACTTCCAATCCCCCCATACATTTTTGGGCTATACATTCTATATACACAGTTTACTTTACAATAGTTCTATTTTGTTTGTTTTACTCCTGTCCTTACTCTAACCTCAACCTCTCCCATATATTACGTTTTTAACTTTAGTTTATTTAGCAAATATTTTATTACTTTGCATTGTTGATACACGGCTTGTAAGTATTTCACGGTGAGGTGACAAATACATTTGATCAATTCCACTGCAGTCCATGAGTGAGGAAGAGAATGTATGTACAATCCATTCACAAATACAGTCTATTACTGCATGCTGTAGCCAATTACCATGCATGATATGCAAACACTGACTCACCACCAGAACTCAGTGTATAGCTTTAAGGAGGATAATTACGTTAAACTGATGATGAAACTCAAGGCCTCTCTCTGCCGTGCCCCCAACCAGGATTTACCCAGTAGAAAGGAGAAAAGAGGAGAAGACAGCAGTAGAGAAGACAGAAGAAGGTGGGGGTGGTTTGATGGCGAGCCATCAGTGGGGGCGGATCAGGACAAGATCAATGGGAGTGATGTGGAGTGCAGGAGGCAGCAGGAGATTTGAGCCAGGCCAATAAATAACATCCTAGTGAGACAGCCATCTCCTGGGACCCCAGGCCTGCAGACAGGGCCCCTGATTACTACCTCAGAGGGGGGATGGAGGAGCTGCTTGCACAATACACCTCTGAACCTGAGCCCTCACTCACTCTCTCTCCTCCATTTGTTGAACATTCATCTTCCAGCATGTGTGTGAGTTTGTTTAGGGGGTGGGTGACAGAGGGATGGAGGGTGAGTGGGTGAGGACTGGGGAGGGAGGGGAGAGAGGCTATGGCTCATGTTTTTTTTACTCCTTCTCTGGACCAGCACGATACCCATCCCCCCTCAACACTATTCAACCATTCTATCCCCAGGCTCCATGGCCCACTGTTGCTGTTCCAGTGAGGGTGTGTGGTGAGTTAAACATTAGCCATTGCAGCTCTCCTTCCCCAGAGCCAACATAAAGAGCGGTCTTCTCCAAGGTCTGGCTGCCATGCAGGGAATGTCTTATCCATTCTGCTAGCATGACAGCTGGCGCCTAGGAGCCAATTGTACTTCATTTCACTCATTGAAAAGGGTACTGCAGTGCTCTAAACTGACACACACACACACACCTCATTGTGTCAACCTGTCAACTTGCCTCCCTGCAGCACAAATGTGAACACTTTCTCCAACTGTCCAAATTCTACATCAGTTGCTGCTCAGAAAAGAAAAGATCATACAATTTCACACAATTTGATACAATATAATGTATTGTACAGGGAGTTCCAAATAGATACAAACAACACTTGTGGTAGCATTTTTTACAATGGTAAAAATAGATTGTGACCCCTTGAGCTCTGGGCACGGCTCCCTTCAAAACATCCCTACAAATGTAGGATCTTATTTTGATCAACTTGTTGCAGAATAACTTGTATTTGAGGTTTAAAAGGCTTCTGAAGATTGTAATTTCCACTTTGAAATTTCAGACTTGATTTTCCATTACGAAAAATGCCCCTAATCAACCCCTACAAAAAGGTCCATCAATTATAATCCACATAATAATTCACATTTCCTGTTATTTTTCTGCTGTAGCAAACTGGCTCAAATTAAGATTTGGGAATTTAGCCAGGACACTGGGGTTAACACCCCTAATCTTACAATAAGTGCCATGGGATCTTTTAGTGACCACAGAGAGTCAGGACACGCGTTTAACATCCCCTCTGAAATACGGCACCCTACACAGGGCAATGTCTCCAATCACTGCCCTGGGACATTATTTTAGACCAGAGGAAAGGGTGCCTCCTACTGGCCCTCCAACACCACTTCCAGCAGGATCTGGTCATCGATCCAGAAACTGACCAGGACCAACCCTGCTGAGCTTCAGAAGCAAGCCAGCAGTGGGATGCATGGCGGTATGATTGATTAGAATTTATGTTCCTCTCTCAGTTACTAGATATATTAGATTAAAGTTGGGAATGGATTTGGCATGCCCCAATGAGAGATAGTACTTAGTTAGGAAGTGCAATTCAGGTCAAGTGACTTGGCTGTCTTCCCTGGCCTCAGTAAATGAACGATATGAAGTCTAAAAATAGCCAAACCACGTAGGACAGCAGTGCCAACGAGATCACAGGCGGGTTTAGTGAGTGACTGCAGATTGGAGGAGGGAGGGAGGGAAGTGGAGCTGGCTCTGGACTGGTGCTGCTGGTGTGAAGAAAGCTGATCTGACTGGGCCTCACCTCACTGAAAGTTATCACTAAGAAGAAAGATGGCTGAAATAACTTCTCTGTACCAGGGTTGGGGTCAATTCCATGTAAATTCCAGTCCATTCAGGAAGTACACTGAAAATCAAATTCCTATTCTCTTCAACGCTTCTTAATGAGGAAAATTTGAACATTTTGGAAATTGGTTTACTTCCTGAATTGACTGGAATTTAAATGAAATTGACCACAACCCTGCTCTGTAGTCATACGACTTTGCTTTGACAATAGAGAAACAGAGAGAGAGAGAGAGAGAGAGAGAGAGAGAGAGAGAGAGAGAGAGGGGAGAACAGAGGGAGAAGAATGGCACAGATAAAGTATGTCTCAGTGGTACCTTTAAAGTAATAGGTCTGTCTTGTCCTGGCCACAGGAGCCACCTGCTGCATCCACAGGACAGACAGACAACAGAGAACAAAGCTGTCTGACTATAGGGACAGACAATAAATACAATAGGTAGAACATTTCACCAATATCATATGGGCTTTATTCTTTAGATGTCTAGCTATCATATGCAATGTTTTACTCCACGATCAATAGAAGAAGGAATTGCAATGACGTACTAGCAGTGTAAGCTGTCTTATCATTATCAATGCACAGTACGTTCTTGTAATTTTAAAAACCTTTAACTATTCAGAAATGGCATACGTATATTGATATGACACACACCACATATAGAGGTATTAGTATTGGTACCCTGTACGACATGAGGCGCTGTTTTACCAACCCCATGGTATGCACACAGAGGGGTAGCAATTGGTTTCCATGACAACCCTTCGGTATGGCTGAAGGTCTTTGAATGTCACGCCAACGTAGGCTTTGTTCAGTAGCGATGATCTGCATCATTGGAGGTTCATGATTAGCTGGAAGCTCCCTGGGTCTCTGTGATCAGAGACTGACTGACCGTCCAATCAGGGCATAACGGAGTGTGCCAAGCTTGGTAAATAGATAGGTATTGTGTTTCTATTACCAGGATTAAGGTAAAATAGAATAGTATAGAATAGAATAGATTGTCAATGTTAGGATAGGTATTTTCCTTTTATCGTCAACTTACAAGAATTACAGGAACATCACAGGGACAGCTAGACAACCCCACAGGGACGGAGGGCTGCTTCATTCCTGAGTGATTTCCCCCCCAATGTACCTTTAAATGTATTCTGCCCAGGCAGTATCTGGGTCTCAGACAGACGTCAACAAAAGCCCCAGCCGTGTTTGTGTTGCTAACCTGACTGAAGCATTAGGCTAATAATGATAGCCTTATTCCAGTCAGAGAGATACTATCATTGGCAAGGCTTTCCTCCATGTCTTACACGTCTCAGGGCTTCGCTTTCACGGCTCTGTGAAACAGAGCGACAGCACACAACGGTAAAAGAGCACCCGATCCCACTGTCTCTCACATTTGACACCATTTTGAGCATTTTGAGAGGGCCCTCCTGAGGTAAACACTTCATAGGAAGTCCGCCCCACGCCTAAGCTGAAAAATGAAACTGACTGACAGCTCCACCAGCTCTACCCAGCACTGATTTATCTACATCAATTGCACGCGGGAGACACTGTCAATGGAAATAGAGATATCAAAACACAACACTACACTAAAGTGCTGCCATGGTGGCTTCCCTGAGTGGAATTTACAGTTGTAAAACCTCATTTTCACTGGCTTGTAGATCAGAGCTCTTGCCTCATTGCTCAGTTTTCAAAGGGAATGAGAAATCAACTGAAGGGCAACAGTCAGCCATGTTTCTTATTTAAGAAGTTAGACTTCATCTTGCCTCATTCTTTTGTATATGATTCAAACAGCTAGGAAGGAAAATAAGCTATTACAATAATAGAGATGTACAACAAACACACAATTCTGTATTTCATCACTCTCTATCTCTGTCAGGTAGACAAACATGCATGGACGCACACACACACACACACACACACACACACACACACACACACACACACACACACACACACACACACACACACACACACACACACACACACACACACACACACACACACACACACACACACACACACACACTCGGGGTGGGGGGTTGGGAGGGCAAGAGCACATGCACATGCACGCACACACACATACACTCGGGGGTATGAAATGAATGAATCGGGTAAAGTGGTGTGATCCATCTACTGTCCTTAAACCCACCATGACAGCTCCTGTCCTCTGAGGTCTGCTACACCACCTCCTCCTCCAGATTTAATGGCACCAGCCATTATGTCCCTCAGAGGTTTCCTGTATGGTGCTGTATCTGATTTTATTTCTTGCCATAAAAATCCTCCATCACTGGCTCTGCATTGACCTACAGTGAAATCCTCCCTCTATCATCACTCTTAACCACAATGACCCATATTACTCTCTTCATGTCTGTGTTGGTTACCTGCCTAATGCGCAATCAAATGTAACCATGAATTTGACATTGAGAGAGCAGCAGCTATGGTTTACCTTACACCTAACCTCGCTTGCGAGGTTAACAAGGGACAGGGATGGGGTACATCCATAACTGCGGGAAGTAAGGGTGCTGAGGGTGCTGCAGCACCTCCTGAAAAACCAGAATAAAAAATATATATTAATAAAAAATAAAATTCACAAAAGTAGTGCACTGGGCCTTTGTTAGTATTAAATCAAATCAAATTGTATTAGTCACACGCGCCACACGTGTAGACCTTACAGTGAAATGCTTACTTACGAGCACCAAACCAACAATGCAGTTTAAAAAAATACGGATAAGAATAAGAAATAAAAGTACCTAGTAATTTAAGTGCAGCAGTAAAATAACAATAGCAAGACTATATACAGGGGGGTACCGGTACAGAGTCAATGTGCAGGGGCACCGGTTAGTTGAGGTAATGTGTACATGAAGGTAGAGTTATTAAAGTGACTATGCATAGATGATAACAACAGAGAGTAGCAGCGATGTAAAAGGGGGCAATGCAAATCGTGTGTTCAGGTGTTCAGGAGTCTTATGGCTTGGGGGTAGAAGCTGTTAAGAAGCCTCTTGGACCTAGACTTGGCGCTCCGGTACCACTTGCCGTGCGGTAGCGGAAACAGTCTATGACTAGGGTGACAATTTTTAGGGCCTTCCTCTGACACCGCCTGGTATAGAGATCCTGGATGGCAGGAAGCTTGGCCATAGTGATGTGCTGGGCAGTTCGCACTACCCTCTGTAGTGCCTTGCGGTCGGAGGCCGAGCAGTTGCCATACCAGGCAGTGATGTAACCAGTCAGGATGCTCTCGATGGTGCAGCTGTAGAACCTTTTGAGGATATGAGGACCCATGCCAAATCTTTTCAGTCTCCTGAGGGGGAATAGGTTTTGTCGTGCCCTCTTCACAACTGTCTTGGTGTGCTTGTACCATGTTAGTTTGTTGGTGATGTGGACACCAAGGAACTTGAAGCTCTCAACCTGCTCCACTGCAGCCCCGTCGATGAGAATGGGGGCATGCTCAGTCCTCTTTTTCCTGTAGTCCACAATCATCTCCTTTGTCTTGATCACGTTGAGGGAGAGGTTGTTGTCCTAGCACCACACGGCCACGTCTCTGACCTCCTCCCTATAGGCTGTCTCGTCGTTGTCGGTGATCAGTCCTGTTGTGTCATCGGCAAACTTAATGATGGTGTTGGAGTCGTGCCTGGCCGTGCAGTCATGAGTGAACAAGGAGTACAGGAGGGGACTGAGCGCGCACCCCTGAGGGGACCCTGTGTTGAGGATCAGCGTGGCGGATGTGTTGTTACCTACCCTTACCACCTGGGGGCGGCCTGTCATAGCATTCTCACATAGGTGTTCCTTTTGTCCGGGTGGGAAAGGGCAGTGTGGAGCGCAATAGAGATCATCTGTGGATCTGTTGGGGCGGCATGTAAATTGGAGTGGGTCATAGGTTTCTGGGATAACGGGGTTGATGTGAGCCATGACCAGCCTTTCAAAGCACTTCATGCCTATAGACGTGAGTGCTATGGGTCAGTAGTCACTTAGGTTACCTTAGTTACCTCACCACATTCTTTTGGAGAGATTGGAAACCCAAATTGGTCTACACGGACAAGTTATGGCCTGGTTTAGATCTTATCTGTCGGAAAGATATCAGTTTGTCTCTGTGGATGGTTTGTCCTCTGACAAATCAACTGTAACTTTCGGTGTTCCTCAAGGCACTGTTTTAGGACCACTATTGTTTTCACTATATATTTTACCTCTTGGTGATGTCATTCGGAAACATAATGTTAACTTTCACTGCTATGCGGATTACACAAATTGCCCTCCCTGGAAGCCTGTGTTTCAGACATAAAGAAGTGGATGGCGGCAAATGTTCTACTTTTAAACTCGGACAAAACAGAGATGCTTGTTCTAGGTAGCAAGAAACAAAGAGATCTTCTGTTGAATCTAACAATTAATCTTGATGGTTGTACAGTCGTCTCAAGTAAAACTGTGAAGGACCTCGGCGTTACTCTTGACCCTGATCTCTCTTTTGACGAACATTTCAAGACTGTTTTAAGGACAGCTTTTTTCCATCTACGTAACATTGCAAAAATCTGAAACTTTCTGTCCACAAATGATGCAGAAACATTTATCCATGCTTTTGTCACTTCTAGGTTAGACTACTGCAATGCTCTACTTTCCGGCTACCCGGATAAAGCACGAAATAAACTTCAGTTAGTGCTAAACACGGCTGCTAGAATCTTGACTAGAACCAAAAACATGTATCATATTACTACACTGGCTTCCTGTTAAGGCAAGAGATGATTTCAAGGTTTAACTGCTAACCTACAAAGCATTACATGGGCTTGCTCCTACCTATCTTTCCCGATTTGGTCCTGCCGTACATACCTACATGTACGCTATGGTCACAAGACGCAGGCCTCCTTACTGTCCCTAGAATTTCTAAGCAAACAGCTGGAGGCAGGGCATCGCTTGAGTGGGTTGAGTCACTGACTTGATTTTCCTGTCCGGGTTGGCGCCCCCCCTTGGGTTGAGATTTTTGTGGGCTATACTCGTCCTTGTCTCAGGATGGTAAGTTGGTTGGAGATATACCTCTAGTGGTGTGGGGGCTGTGCTTCGGCAGAGTGGGTGGGGTTATATCCTGCCTGTTTGGCCCTGTCCGGGGGTATCGTCGGACGGGGCCACAGTGTCTCCCGACCCCTCCTGTTTCAGCCTCCAGTATTTATGCTGCAGTAGTTTATGTTTCGGGGGCTAGGGTCAGTCTGTTATATCTGGAGTGTTTCTCCTCTCTTATCCAGTGTCCTGTGTGAATTTAAGCATGCTCTCTCTAATTATCTCTCTCTCTTTTTCTCTCTTTCTTTCTTTCTTTCTTTCTCTCGGAGGACCTGAGCCACTGTGATAATTATCGGGATTTCTTATTAGCTTCCGGGTTAGAGTCCCGCTCCTTGAAAGCGGCAGCTCTAGCCTTTTGCTCATTGCGGATGTTTCCTGTAATCCATGGCTTCTGGTTGGTGGTATGTACGTACGGTCACTGTGGGGATGACATCATCAATGCACTTATTGATGAAGCCAATGACTGATGAGGTGTACTCCTCAATGCCATCGGAGTAAACCCGGAACATATTCCAGTCTGTGCTAGCAAAACTATTGATCTAGTCACTGGTGCTTCCTGCTTAAATGTTTGCTTGTAAGCAGGAATCAGGAGGATAGAATTATGGTCAGATTTTCCAAATGGAGGGCGTGGGAGAGCTTTGTATGCATTTCTGTGTGTGGAGTAAAGGTGGTCTAGAGTTTTTTTCGCTCTGGTTGCACATTTAACATGCTGATAGAAATTTGGTAAAACGGATTTAAGTTTCCCTGCATTAAAGTCCCCGGCTACTAGGAGCGCCACCTCTGGGTGAGCGTTTTCTTGTTTGCTTATGGCAGAATACAGCTCATTGAATGCTATTTTAGTGCCAGCCCCTGACTGTGGTGGTATGTTAACAGCTACGAAAAATACAGATGAAAACTCTAGGTAGATAGTGTGGTCTACAGCTTATCATGGCGAGCAATAGCTCGAGACTTCCTAATATATCTTGCACCAACTGTTATTTACAAAAATACATAGTCCACCACCCCTTGTCTTACCAGGCGCTGCTGTTCTATCCTGCCATATAACCAGCCAGCTCTATGTTGATAGTGTCGTCGTTCAGCCATGAATCAGTGAACCATAAGATATTACAGTTTTGAATGTCCCGTTGGTAGTTTAATCTTCCGCGTAGGTCATCTATTTTATTGTCCAAAGATTACACGTTTGCTAGCAGAATGGAAGGAAGTGGGGGTTTATTCGATCGCCTACGAATTCTCAGAAGGCAGCCCGCCATCCGGCCCCTTTTTCTCTGCCTCTTCTTCACGCAAATCACGGGGATCTTGGCCTATTCTCGAGAAAGCAGTATATTGGTCCCGTCGGGCTCGACAGACTCATTGAAGGAAAAAAATGATTCTCAGTCCTGATGAAATAATTTTCTGTCATAAGAGATGGTAGCGGCAAATTATGTTGAAAAAAATATTTTTTTAAAGTTACAAACAACGCAAATAAACGAACAAAAAAACACAATCAGTTGGAGGCATGTAAAACGTCTGCCTTCTTCTCCGGTGCCATTTTTAGTGGACCGATATAAACATATGTACCTCAGGCAACAACAAAAAAATTCAGCATCTCCACTTTCACAAAAAAGGTAGTTTTAATTAAGAACAGCATCTTGCAGGATTCAAGAGTTGTTGCCCTGTCCCTTTCTCTGAGATTGTCATTATATTGGAATCCAGAAAGACCCTATCCTCGAACTAGTGATGCGGGATTATGCAGTCCCTGGGGGTTATGTCTGCGGGCTGATGGCGTAGGGTCATTCAATATTGTGTGGCTGTAGGGCAGGTGGGTGGTAGGCGGGTTGAATAAAGAGAAACAATACCTTAAAACTGTGTGCATGCCAAATAGTCTACACAGCCAATCGCCAAAGCTTTTGGGAACGGGCAGAAAGCCAAATAATGCTTTAACGGAGGCAAAAAGGACTTTGTTGAAGTTTAATTCAATAAGACAAAGGCTGCAAAATGAGAGTTGAAACAAGAGGCAGGGCCGAAAAAGTAATATTTTGAAAATATTTGTTGAAGTGTTAAAACAGTATGATAGCAGTGCCGGCTATGTTGTGTGATGATTGTGAGGCGCTATACACTTTCGACAGTCACAAGACGGGACTGTTGAGGCATATGGCATGTCAAGGGAACTGCAGACTACTGTTTAGATGGGTTAATTGGAAACTGAAATCTGGACACTGATTGTAGATTTATAACCTCTCACATAGCCGTAATAACTCCTGCAAAATGAAGCATTTCTTGCAGTAAAATGATACACCAAATGTAAGCGAAACTTGATCTTGCGAACAGGAATGGAGAAATACGACTTATTTATTTCTGCATCTTGAGAGATTCAAATCAAATCAAATTTTATTTGTCACATACACATGGTTGGCAGATGTTAATGCGAGTGTAGCGAAATGCTTGTGCTTCTAGTTCCGACCATGCAGTAGTATCTAACAAGTAATCTAACAAATTCACAACAACTACCTTATACACACAAGAGTAAAGGAATGAATACGAGTATGTACATATAAATATATGGATGAGCGATGGCTGACTGCATAGGCAAGATGCAGTAGATGGTATGGAGTACAGTATATACACATATATATATATATATATATATATATATATATATATATATATATATATATATATATATATGAGATGAGTAATGTAGGATATGTAAACATTATATAAATGGCATTGTTTAAAGTGGCTAGTGATACATTATTTCATCCAATTATAATTATTAAAGTGGCTAGAGATTTGGGTCGATGGCCGAACGGCATAGGCAAGATACAGTAGATGGTTTAGAGTACAGTGTATACATTTGATATGAGTATGTCGGATACGTAAACATTATATACAAAATTGTTTAAAGTGGCTAGTGATACATTGTTACATCCAATTCCTATGTTTAAAGTGGCTAGAGATTTAAGTCAGTATGTTGGCAGCAGCCACTCAATGTTAGTGATGGCTGTTTAACAGTCTGATGGCCTTGAGGTAGAAGCTGTTTTCAGTCTCTCGGTCCCAGCTTTGATGCACCTGTACTGACCTCGCCTTCTGGATGATAGCGGGGTGAACAGGCAGTGGCTCGGGTGGTTGTTGTCCTTGATGATCTTTGGCCTTCCTGTGACATCGGGTGGTGTAGGTGTCCTGAAGGGCAGGTAGTATACCCCCAGTGATGCGTTGTGCAGTCCTCACTACCCTCTGGAGAGCCTTACGGTTGTGGGCGGAGCAGTTGCCGTACCAGGCGGTGATACAGCCCGACAGGATGCTCTCGATTGTGCATCTGTAAAAGTTTGTGAGTGATTTTGGTGACAAGCCGAATTTCTTCAGCCTCCTGAGGTTGAAGAGGCGCTGTTGCGCCTTCTTCACCACGCTGTCTGTGTGGGTGGACCAATTCAGTTTGTCCGTGATGTGTACGCCGAGGAACTACTCCACTACTGTCCCCTCGATGTGGATAGGGGGGTGCTCCCTCTCCTGTTTCCTGAAGTCCAGGATCATCTCCTTTGTTTTGCTGACATTGAGTGAGAGGTTATTTTCCTGACACCACACTCCAAGGGCCCTCACCTCCTCTCTGTAGGCCGTCTCGTCGTTGTTGGTAATCAAGCCTGTAGCCACTGTAGTGTCGTCAGCAAACTTGATGATTGAGTTGGATGCGTGCTTGGCCACGCAGTCATGGGTAAACAGGGAGTACAGGAGAGGGCTGAGAACGCACCCTTGTGGGGCCCCAGTGTTGAGGATCAGCGGGGTGGAGATGTTGTTTCCTACCCTCACCACCTGGGACCGCCCGTCAGGAAGTCCAGGACCCAGTTGCACAGGGCTGGGTCGAGACCCAGGGTCTCGAGCTTAATGACGAGCTTGGAGGGTACTATGGTGTTAAATGCTGAGCTGTAGTCAATGAACAGCATTCTTACATAAGTATTCCTCTTGTCCAGATGGGTTAGGGCAGTATGCAGTGTGATTGCGATTGCGTCGTCTGTGGACCTATTGGGACGGTAAGCAAATTGGAGTGGGTCCAGGGTGTCTGGCAGGATGGAGGTGATATGATGCTTGACTAATCTCTCAAAGCACTTCATGATGACGGAAGTGAGTGCTACGGGGCGATAGTCATTTAGCTCAGTCACCTTAGCTTTCTTGGGAACAGGAACCTCTTGAAGCATGTGGGAACAGCAGACTGGGATAGGGACTGATTGAATATGTCCGTAAACACACCAGCCAGCTGGTCTGCGCATGCTCTGAGGACACGGCCAGGGATGCCATCTGGGCCGGCAGCCTTGCGAGGGTTAACACATTTAAATGTTTTTCTCACATTGACTGCGGTGAAGGTGAGCCCGCAGGTTTTGGTAGCGGGCCGTGTCGGTGGCACTGTATTGTCCTCAAAGCGAGCAAAGAAGTTGTTTAGTTTGTCTGGGAGCAGGACGTCATGGTCCGCAACAGGGCTGGTTTTCTTTTTGTAGTCCGTGATTGACTGTAGACCCTGCCACATTCCTCTTGTGTCTGAGCCGTTGAATTGTGACTCTACTTTGTCTCTATATTGACGCTTAGCTTGTTTGATTGCCTTGCGGAGGGAATAGCTACACTGTTTGTATTCAGTCATGGTTCCGGTAGCCTTACCCTGGTTAGATAACATCTATAGAGGTGCTGTCTTCATCATCAAAACATCATAAAAGCTGACAGCATTTCAATCACATAAAATATGCATCGAAGCCAAACTGAAATCTTATCAGAAACACCTTGGGTCATTTTCACAACTTTCTCCCTAACAACTGGTCAAACTGATGTCATTTTTAAATTTTTCACAGAAAATCTTTTTATCATTATTGTATTTTCTCAACAGCCCCTAAACCTCGTTGCTCAGCGAAAGATTACAGAGAAAACTTTACTGATGTCAACTAGATTGAAGCATTCATCCTATCAATCTATTACATTATTAGTATTCTAGGGCAACATATAATGACAAAATATAAGCTACATGTATCTAATTATAGACAAGTTGACTAACAAATAGCCTACCAAAATATTGGAAATTATAAGCAGAAACATACACTACATGACCAAAAGTATGTGCACACCTACCTGTCGAACTTCTCATTAAAAAATCATGGGCATTAATATGGAATTGGTCCCTCTTTTGCTGGTATAACAGCCTCCACTCTTCTGGGAAGGCGTTCCACTATATGTTGGAACATTACTGCTGGGACTTGCTTTCATTCAGCCACAAGAGCATTAGTGAGGTTGGACACTGAAGTTGGGCGATTAGGACTGGCTTGCAGTCGGCGTTCCAATTCAATCAAAAACGGTGTTCGATGGGGTTTAGGTCAGGACTCATGCCAGTCAAGTTCTTCCACACCGATTTGTGCACAGGGGCATTGTCATGCTGAAACAGGAAAGGGTCTTCCCCAAACTGTTGCCACAAAGTTGGAAGCACAGAATCGTCTAGAACGTCATTGTATGCTATATCGTTAAGATTTCCCTTCAATGGAACTAAGGGGTCTAGCCCGAACCATGAAAAACAGCCCCAGACCATTATTCCTCCTCCAACAAACTTTACAGTTGGCACTATGCATTCGGGGCAGGTAGCATTCTCCTGGCATCCGCCAAACCTAGATTTGTCCGTCGGACTGCCAGATGGTGAAGCGTGATTCATCACTCCAGAGAACGGGGTGTCCACATACTTTTGTATATATAGTGTATCTAAATTAGGCCCCAAAAAATCCTGCACTCCCTGTCAAAAAAATGATATCCTTACAAACTACTTAATGTAAATGTACATGAGTTTATTGAACATAGGCTAGTCATCTAGGGTGGTACCTGGAGACTTTCCATCACCATGAAGAAAAACAATGCACAATAGTAATTGAGTACATTGAGACATCAAGTGTGTTACAATGTGATGTGATGATGTGGCTCAATTGGTAGAACATGGCACTTGCAATGCTAAGTTTGTGTGTTTGATTCCCATAGGGGACCAATGTGAAAATGTATGCACTCAATACTGTACATTTCTCTGGATAAGAGTGTCTGCTGAAAAAGGAATGAATAGACCATTTCAGTTTTCACATAGAAATAAGTTGTGTTTGCTAAATATTTTAAGAAACTGGAAAACATATATCAAGCAAGTATTTTTATATTCCACAATTATCATCAGATTAAATGTTTTGTACAGATTATCCGAATCTAGTTAGAAATGCTGGTAAATACTCAAATACATTTAGTAATCTCACAAAAGTAGTGCACTGGGACTTTACTAGTCCTGTATTAGCGGACTGATTTGGACTAATTTACACATCTTCAGCACTGGCAATTTTTATTCTTCTGCACCCCCACTTCAGTCAAAAATCGCAGCACCCCCACCCCAAGCTACTTCGGGTGGCTATGGGTACATCATTGCAGAAGAGTTCCAGAGAAAGACCAGCTCAGTCCATCTACTGTATGTCCCTATTCCCCCTGTCCTCTGTTCCACGTCACCTACCCAGTCCCTGTTACGGTTTGTTGAGGCAGAGGACTGGTCACAAACTGTGATGGAGGAGTGATGGAGGAGGGACGTGCAGACATGGGAAAGATGCTAGAAAAGCATTGATACATTTCTGAAAAAGCGCCTGATAAAACCCAAGGCTGACACCACAGTGCCCCCTAGCGGTGCATCAAACACTTGCATCACTCTCACCACTCTCACACCACAGGAGGTTGGTTGCACCTTAATTGGGGAGGACGTGCTCGTGGTAATGGCTAGAGCAAAATAAATTCCAGACATTATGAGCCGTCCTCCCCTCAGCAGCCTCCACTGGTTCACCCATATACTGTACCTTTTGAAAAAAAAGAGTATTACCCCTTTTCTATTCATATGTTTTGCTCTATGGGGAAGTAGCTGATGACTACTAACAGGACATTAGACAGTGATGAGGAGGGAACAATCAATTTGATGCTACACATTGTACTGTACCTAAATAAATCTACAAGAGGGTGACATACATAGCATGACTAGGTATTTCCTAAAACCAAGTAGCCTTTCCCACACTCCTCAAAAAAAGCTATAGTGATTCCATTAAAACTTCTTAGGGCTAGGCCCCTTTTTTCTCAATTTCCGCCTGAATGATGTGCCGAAAGTAAACTGCCTGTTGCTCAGGCCCTGAAGCCAGGATATGCATATAATTGGTACCATTGGAAAGAAAACACGTTGACATTTGTAGAAATTTTAAAATAATCTATGAGAATATAACACAATAGATATGGTAGGAGAAAATCCAAAGAAAAACCAAACAGATTTTGTTTTGGAGAGACCGTCCTCTTACAATGGGAAGTATAAGGGCATTTTGAAAACTAGCTCCCAGGATGCAATTCCTATGGCTTCCACAGGGTGTCAGCAGTCTTTGTTCAAGGTTTCAAAGTTCAAGGCTTGTAACTTCCAAAACAAATAAGAAATATCAGTTTTAGTACAGGGACACAGTCTTGGAAATATGTCTTTGCGCGCGCCATGAAGAAAGGACACACCTGCTAAAATCGGTTTCCTATTAAACATACTTTTTTCCGTAAGAAATATTATAGTTTGATTACATTTTAGGGTATCTGAGAACTGACTAGAAACTTATTTTGATTTGTTGAAACAAAGTTTAGGGGTAGATTTTCGGATTCCTTTGCATGTTGAATGAGTGGATTACTCAAATCGATAGCGCCAACTAAACTGACTTTTTTGGGATATAGAGAAGGATTTTATCTAACAAACCGACACTACATGTTATAGCTGGGACCCTTTGGATGACAAATCAGAGGAATATTTTCAAAAAGTAAGTGAATATTTAATCGCTATTTGTGAATTTATGAAACCTGTGCCGGTGTAAAAATATTTTGATGTGGGGCGCCGTCCTCAAACAATCGCATGGCATGCTTTTGCTGTAATAGCTACTGTAAATTGGACAGTGCAGTTAGATTAACAATAATTTAAGCTTTCGACCGATATATGACAGTTATATTTACCTAAATGTTTAATATCCATACTTTTCATGATTATTTATTTGAATTGCGCGCCCTCCAGTTTCACCGGAAGTTGTCTCGCTAGCGGGACGCCTAGCCCTATTAGGTAGGCAAGTAGCTGACTGACAAAGGGTGCTTTCTTAAATTAACTCTGGCCATCTAATCTGATTTCAGAGCACTCTCGTCTGAGTGTGCCAGAGCGCAGAATAACTGATGAATTTACAAACGTGCAACACCTGTTGAATATGACCAATGTCAATAAACATTGGCAAAAAAACAAAACAGTTATTTACTAGGGCCTCCCGAGTGGCGCAGCGGTCTAAGCTTTCATTGAGGTGTGACTGGTCTGTGGTGTTCACTACAGATCCGGGTTCGATCCCAGGCTGTGTCACAGCCAGCCGCGACCGGGAGACCCATGAGGCGGCGCACATTTGGCCCAGTGTCGTCCGGGTTAGGGGATGGTTTAGCCTGCTGGGATGTCCTTGTCCCATGGTGCTCTAGTGACTCCTTGTGGTGTCCGGGCACATGCATGCTGACTTCAGTCACCAGTTGTACGGTGCTGGGTTGAGCGAGCAGTGTGTCAAGAAGCAGTGCAGCTTGGCGGGGTTGCTATTTGGAGGACGCATGGCTCTCGACCTTTGCCTCTCCCGAGTCCGTACGGGAGTTGCAGTGATGGAACAAGACAAACTACCAGTTGGGGAGAAAAAGGGGTAAAAAGTACAAAAATAAATAACTGTTAGAGTCACTAACTCTAGATAACATGGAAACAGCTTAACCAGCTATGCCAGGGTGAGTAAAATGGTCAGAGTGATGTGTTCTCTCATTTGTGTCTGGATGTAGCTAGTGAGCTAGCCAACTTTAGCCAGTTAGCTTGACTGCCTTTGCCAATCAACCCTTCTCCACAGCCAGAGTGTCCAGTGTGCGTTCTGAATGCTCCCAGAGCGAAGCGCTTTAAATTTCTGAACAGACAATCTGAAAATGTTCTGAATTTACAAAACAACCCAGAGCACACTGACACACTGGAGGAAATTTACGTACACACCCTAAATAATCAACTTGAAAGTAGCTTTTGGAGATATACATTGACTCTGGAAGAAGAGTATGTCAGTGAACCTTTGGAGAAGGTAGATTGTTTTAACCCCCTTTTCATGATATCCAATTGGTAGTTTCAGTCTTGTCCCATCACTGCAACTCCCGTACGGACTCGGGAGAGAGCCATGCATCCTCCGAAACACAACCCTGCCAAGCCGCACTGCTTCTTGACACACTGCTCGCTTAACCCGGAAGCCAGCCGCACCAATGTGTCGGAGGAAACACTGTCCAACTGGCGACCGTGTCAGCATGCATGTGCCCGGCCAGCCACAGGAGTCGCTAGAGCACGATGGGACAAGGACATCCCGGACAGCAAACCCTCCCCTAACCTAGACGACGCTGGGCCAATTGTGCACGATGCAGTGCCTTAGACCGATGCGCCACTCGGGAGGATCTATATTAATTTTACATTTAGAAGTGTTAGTGTTTTTTTAACTAAATTAGCTCTGATAGACCTTTGGCTGTCTGAGCTTTTGGGTTCGCACTAAAGGCTACTTGGCTTAGCCCTTGGCTATAGCCTAGGGATACGTCCCAATAATATCTCCTTTCTCCTGAAGTGTACACTCGTTCTCTACTTCCCACAAATATAAAGTCATTGGATTGGTGGAGGCATGGGCTAGAGAGGGAGGATACACATTGCGTACCAAATAGCACCTTATTCCCTATGTAGTGCTTTTGACTAAAGCCCTGGGGAGCTAACTTTTAAGGACACCTCTTTCAATGTTAAATTGGTACACTGAAAAAGGTTATGTGAATGCGTTTCTATGGGTACAACTTTGAAATCACTAATGTCTCAGGGCTTTGATGTGTGATTACATGTTTCACAATGGCAATTAGCATGAGGACTGAAATCCTCACTTTTAACTTTCTGCTAGTCAATGCAACGCACCTGTAGTACTGAGATGTAGCCATATTACTATACAGTGAGGGAAAAAATTTGATTTTGTACGTTTGCCCACTGACAAAGAAATGATCAGTCTATAATTTTAATGGTAGGTTTATTTGAACAGTGAGAGACAGAATAAAAAAAAATAAAAAAAAAAAAGAAAAACACATGAAAAATGTTATAAATTGATTTGCATTTTAATGAGGGAAATAAGTATTTGACCCCCCCTCTCAATCAGAAAGATTTCTGGCTCCCAGGTGTCTGTTATACAGGTAACGAGCTGAGATTAGGAACACACTCTTAAAGGGAGTGCTCCTAATCTCAGCTTGTTACCTGTATAAAATACACCTGTCCACAGAAGCAATCAATCAATCAGATTCCAAACTCTCCACCATGGCCAAGACCAAAGAGCTATCCAAGGATGTCAGGGACAAGATTGTAGACCTACACAAGGCTGGAATGGGCTACAAGACCATCGCCAAGCAGCTTGGTGAGAAGGTGACAACAGTTGGAACGATTATTCACAAATGGAAGAAACACAAAAGAACTGTCAATCTCCCTCGGCCTGGGGCTCCATGCAAAATCTCACCTCGTGGAGTTGCAATGATCATGAGAACGGTGAGGTATCAGCCCAGAACTACACGGGAGGATCTTGTCAATGATCTCAAGGCAGCTGGGACCATAGTCACCAAGAAAACAATTGGTAACACACTACGCCGTGAAGGACTGAAATCAGCGCCCGCAAGGTCCCCCTGCTCAAGAAAGCACATATACATGCCCGTCCGAAGTTTGCCAATGAACATCTGAATGATTCAGAGGACAACTGGGTGAAAGTGTTGTGGTCAGATGAGACCAAAATGGAGCTCTTTGGCATCAACTCAACTCGCCGTGTTTGGAGGAGGAAGAATGCTGCCTATGACCCCAAGAACACCATCCCTACCGTCAAACATGGAGGTGGAAACATTATGCTTTGGGGATGTTTTTCTGCTAAGGGGACAGGACAATTTCACCGCATCAAAGGGACGATGGACGGGGCCATGTACCGTCAAATCTTGGGTGAGAACCTCCTTCCCGCAGCCAGGGCATTGAAAATCGGTCGTGGATGGGTATTCCAGCATGACAATGACCCAAAACACATGGCCAAGGAAACAAAGGAGTGGCTCAAGAAGAAGCACATTAAGGTCCTGGAGTGGCCTAGCCAGTCTCCAGACCTTAATCCCATAGAAAATCTGTGGAGGGAGCTGAAGGTTCGAGTTGCCAATTGTCAGCCTCGAAACCTTAATGACTTGGAGAAGATCTGCAAAGAGGAGTGGGACAAAATCCCTCCTGAGATGTATGCAAACCTGGTGGCCAACTACAAGAAGCGTCTGACCTCTGTGATTGCCAACAAGGGTTTTGCCACCAAGTACTAAGTCATGTTTGCAAAGGGGTCAAATACTTTTTTCCCTCATTAAAATGCAAATCAATTTATGACATTTTTCACATGCGTATTTCTGGATTTTTTTGTTGTTATTCTGTCTCTCACTGTTCAAATAAACCTACCATTAAAATTATAGACTGATCATTTCTTTGTCAGTGGGCAAACATACAAAATCAGCAGGGGATCAAATACTTTTTTCCCTCACTGTACATGTGAACGAATCAGTTTGTTCGAAGCACCCTAACACAGGCGTGAGGTATAAAATGAACAGACCAGACGCAGTGGTTGTGGTTCCTTTTCTTTCGTATTGTTTACTAAACGGGACTTATTTCACCATAAAAAAGAAATCTACTACAGGGAACGTCCAAAGCGGAAACACCAGCGTTACAAAACAAATAAACTAAGCCGTTGACCAAAAGGCTGTGGCCAAAAAGCGAAAGCAAAACAACAAACGGCTACTCCTGTCTTAGACTGTCAAATATGATCACAAATCATTAAATATTCACTTACTTTTTGAAAATCTTCCTCTGATTTGTTATCCAAAGGGTCCCAGCTATAACATGTAGTTTCGTGTTGTTAGATAAAATCCTTCTTTATATCCCAAAAAGTCAGTTTAGTTGGCGCCATCGATTTGAGTAATCCACTCGTTCAACATGCAGAGAAAGGAATCCGAAAATGTACCGCTAAACTTTGTTAAAACAAGTCAAAATACGTTTCTATTAACTCACGAATTTCCAAGAGTGTGTCCTTCTACTAAAACAAATATTTCTTATTCGTTTTGGAAGTTACAAGCCTGAAACCTTGAACATAGACTGCTGACACCCTGTGGAAGCCATAGGAATTGCATCCTGGGATAATTACTTCCCTATACTTCCCATTGTAAGTTTTTCTTTAGATTTTTTGTGTTATATTGTGTGTTATCTATTGTGTTATACTCTCCTACATTATTTAAACATTTCTACAAACTTCTAAATGTTTTCTTTCCAATGGTACCAATTATATGCATATCCTGGCTTCAGGGCCTGAGCAACAGGCAGATTACTTTGGGCACGTCAGTCAGGCGGAAATTGGGAAAAAAGGACCCTAGCTCTAACAAGTTAAGTTCTTAGGGAGCGGCAGCAGAGGTGACGGTTTTGGAGAGTCTGGCGTGCCCAAAGTAAAATGCCTGCCACTCAGGCCCAGAAAATAGGATATGCACATAATTAGTACTATCGGATAGGAAACACTCTGAAGTTTCTAAAAGTGTTAAAATAATGTATTTGAGTATAACAGAACTGATATAGCAGATGAAAACCCGAGGAAAATCCATCCGGATTTGCAGTTTTTTTTGTACATGACCTTTTTGTCCAGGCTGCCTATTGATTTCTATTTTAACTAGGACTGAGACTGCAGTACCTATGGCTTCCACTAGATGTCAACAGTCTTTATACAATGTCTGGAAGCTCTAGCACTAAGCAGAATGGATAGGAAGAGGAAGTAGTGAAGGGACCACTTTTGTCAACAACGTTTGACGGGCGCGAGATTGTGAGCGCGCCCCACTTTATTTTTCTTTCCTATTGTTCACGTTATCGTCCGGTTTAAATATTACAGTAAATATACATAAAAGTATACCTAAGGATACATTAAAAATTAGGTTTGATTTGTTTGTAGAAAGTTTATAGGTATAATTTGAACGTGTTCTCTTCACGGTTCAATGGGCGACTCAACGGTGGATTTTCTGATCATAACGCACCAACCAAACGGAAATTTATGGATATAATAAATGACTTTTTCTAACAAAAGAACCATTGGAGATGGAAGTTCTTCGAAAGGTAAGTGATATTTTTTAGCTCCTCAAACAATCAAATGTTGTACTTTCGGCGTAAAGACTTTTTGAAATCTGACAACGCTGTGATATTGCCAAGAAGCAGAGCTTTTGAAGACTATGCAACACTTGTATATTGATGAATGTTTAATAATTCAACTTTTGGATTTTGAATTTGGCGCCTTACATTTCACCGGGTAGTCGGGAGCGGCCCGCTAGTGCGCCGCTACTCCTTAAGTATTTAAGTCCCATAACTTGTGCCTCTCGTTCCACATAGGCTTTCAACAGGTTGATGTGGTATATCTGCTGAGGGCACCGTCGTCCGGGCTGACTCACCCTGTCGTGGACCCTGCCACTGAGCCCGGTAGCCTGTGTTCCAGAATCGGAAAGGCACTGGAGCAACAAATCGCCCTTGCTGTCTCTGCCTAGCCGGTTACCTTCTCTCCACTGGGATTCTCTGCCTCTAACCCTATTACAGGGACTGAGTCACTGGCTTACTGTTGCTCTTCCATGCCATCCCTAGGATTGGTGCGTCGCTTGAGTGGGTTGAGTCACTGACGTGATTTTCCTGTCCGGGTTGGCGGCCCCCCTTGGGTTGTGCCGTGGCGGAGATCTTTGTAGGCTATACTCGGCCTTGTCTCAGGATGGTAAGTTGGTGGTTGAAGATATCCCTCTAGTGGTGTGGGGGCTGTGCTTTGGCAAAGTGGGTGGGGTTATATCCTGCCTGTATGGCCCTGTCTGGGGGTATCGTCGGACGGGGCCACAGTGTCTCCCGACCCCTCCTGTCTCAGCCTCCAGTATTTTTGCTGCAGTAGTTTATGTGTTGGGGGGCTAGGGTCAGTCTGTTATATCTGGAGTATTTTCTCCTGTCTTATCCGGTGTCCTGTGTGAATTTAAGTATGCTCTCTCTATTTCCCCATCTCTCTCTTTTTCTTTCTCTCTTTCTCTCTTTTTCTCTTTTTCTCTCTTGCTTTCTTTCTTTCTCTCTTTCTTTTTTTCTTTCTCTCTCTCGGAGGACCTGAGCCCTAGGACCATGCCTCAGGACTACCTGGCCTGATGACTCCTTGCTGTCCTCAGTCCACCTGGCCATGCTGCTGCTCCAGTTTCAACTGTTCTGCCTGCGGCTAAGGAACCCTGACCTGTTCACCAGACGTGCTACCTGTCCCAGACCTGCCGTTTTCAACTCTCTAGAGACAGCAGGAGCGGTAGAGATACTCTGAATGATCGGCTATTAAAATAATCCAACTGACATTTACTCCTGAGATGCTGACCTGTTGCACCCTCGACAACCACTGTGATTATTATTATTTGACCCTGCTGGTCATCTATGAACATTTGAACATCTTGGCCATGTTCTGTTATAATCTCCGCCCGGCTCAGCCAAAAGAGGACTGGCCACCCCTCACAGCCTGGTCCCTCTCTAGGTTTCTTCCTAGGTTCAGGCCTTTCTAGGGAGTTTTTCCTAACCACCGTGCTTCTACACCTGCATTGCTTGCTGTTTGGGGTTTTAGGCTGGGTTTCTGTACAGCACTTTGTGACATCAGCTGATGTAAGAAGGGCTTTATAAATACATTTGATTGATTGTTCCAGCGTGGGGATGAGGAGGAGTACCTTATCTCCTGGGCGGAACTTTCTCGGCTGGGCCGTTCTATTGTACGAGCTTGGTCTCCTGTGCTTTGGCCATGTGTTCCCTTACCACCGGCCATATTGCTGCCATTCGGTCCTTCATGAAGGTGACGTGTTCGATGAGGGAACAGTACTGACAGGGCTGGTTCTCCCAGGCAATCCTTAACCAGATCAAGGATGCTGCGACAGGGCCGCCCATAGAGCAGCTCGAAAGGCGAGAAGCCCGTGGATGCCTAGGGGACCTCCCGGAGCGCGAACATGAGGTGGGGCAACAACATATCCCAATTCTTCCTGTCCCGGTCCACCACCTGGCGTAGCATGCTTTTGATGGTTTTATTCAGCCGTTCACACAACCCGTCCATCTGGGGGTGGTGCACACTGGTCCTTATTTGTTTGACCCAGTGTAAGTGACACAGATTCTTCATCAGTCTGGACATGAACGGTGTGCCCTGGTCGGTCAGGATGGTGGCCGGGAGGCCCACTCGGGAGAAGATGAGATACAGTTCTTTGCTATGGCTTTCGTTGCCATCAACCTCAGGGGAATAGCCTCTGGTAACTTTGTTGCATAGTCCACCACCATCAAGATATACTCATGTCCGCGCGACGAACGCGGAAGGGGTTCCCACCAGGTCCATGGCTATGCTCTATAATTGGGAGAGGGATAAGAGGGTTATGGTATGTTCACTTGGGAGCAGTGCGTTGGCAAGTGCCACAAGATTTGCAATACTTAGCGACATCTTGGGTAATCCTCGGCCAATAGAAACGCCCCAACAACCGTTCGGTGGTCTTCTCCCTGGTGAGGTGCCTCCCTAGTACATGTGTATGGGCCATGTGTAACACCACATCTCTGTATGAACGGGGCACCATTAGCAGTTCCCGTTCTACCCCTCTACGTTTGGCCACCCAGTACAAGAGACCCCGCTTGATGGCGTAGTAAGGAGTGGTTACCTCACCTTCCGAGCCGATACTCCTCCCATCTATCCTTTCACCTTCTGCATCGCCTGGCGAAGGTCAGGGTCCCAGTGTTGGGCGGTTCCGAATTGGCCCATTAGCTCTTCCAACAGGGTGAAGTTGTGCGTGTTGGGGCGAGGGAAGGGGCACTCCTGGTCGGGTCGGATGACACTGTGCCAAACCCCTCCCTGGTGCTCTCCCTCGATGACTCCTGAAACACCTGGCTTAACTGCTCCCTCTGGAGCTCATCAAATTGACTCAGGACGGGGGTCTGGTTAGATCCGGCTCCCACCGAGTTGCTCTCGTACCCCCTCCAGGTGTCTTCCTCCGTGGTCTCCTGGAACAAGTGCCTCAGACGATCATCGGGGGAGTCTCCTTCCCCCCGGTCTGACGAGGAATCCCAGTTGCCCTGCCACGCCTCCTTAGCTTCATCTCGTCCCTTTGCCTGTGGTGTGCACGTCGAGGGTGATTAGAGTTGTTCGGTCTCTGAGCTCTATTGGGGCCATTCCCTCGCCCCGCCTTCCTCCACAGAAGTTCGAACAGGGGGCAGTCCCTCCCCAGTAGCACCACTACCTTCATTTGGGGAACAACCCTGGTGATCAGGGTGGTCTACCCGACAGGGGAACGGAAGCTGACTCGGGCTGTGGGGTGTGTTTGGTGTCCCCTTAAATGCAGGCTACGGCGGTGTCCAGGACCTCCTTCCGTACCAGAGATACGGTTGAAGTCAAAAGTTTACATACACAATTCCTGACATTTAATCCAAGTAAAAACTCCCTGTTTTAGGTCAGTTAGGATCAACACTTTATTTTAAGAATGTGAAATGAAAAGGATTTCAGATTTGATTTCTTTCATCACATTCCCAGTGGGTCAGAAGAGTACATACACACTCAGTTAGTATTTGGTAGCATTGCCTTTAAATTGTTTAACTTGGGTCAAACGTTTCGGGTAGCCTTCCACAAGCTTCCCACAATAAGTTGCGTGAATTTTGGCCCATTCCTCCTGACAGAGCTGGTGTAACTGAGTCAGGTTTGTAGGCCTCCTTGCTCGCACACGCTTTTTCAGTTCTGCCCACAAATTTTCTATGGGATTGAGGTCAGGGCTTTGTGATGGCCACTCCAATACCTTGACTTTGTTGTCCTTAAGCCATTTTGCCACAACTTTGGAAGTATGCTTGGGGTCATTGTCCATTTGGAAGACCCATTTGCGACCAAGCTTTAACTTCCTGACTGATGTCTTGAGATGTTGCTTCAATATATCCACATAATTTCATGATGCCATCTATTTTGTGAAGTGCACCAGTCCCTCCTGCAGCAAAGCACCCCCACAACATGATGCTGCCACCCCCGTGCTTCACGGTTGGGATGGTGTTCTTCGGGTTGCAAGACTCCCCCTTTTTCCTCCAAACATAACGTTGGTCATTATGGCCAAACAGTTCTATTTTTGTTTCATCAGACAAGAGGACATTTCTCCAAAAAGTACCATCTTTGTCCCCATGTGCAGTTGCAAACCGTAGTCTGGCTTTTTTATGGCGGTTTTGGAGCAGTGGCTTCTTCCTTGCTGAGCGGCCTTTCTGGTTATGTCGATATAGGACTTTTACTGTGGATATAGATACTTTTGTACCTTTTTCCGCCAGGATCTTCACAAGGTCCTTTGCTGTTGTTCTGGGATTGATTTGCATGTTTCGCACCAAAGTACGTTCATCTCTAGGAGACAGAGGTCTACAATTTGTTTTCTGAGGTCTTTGCTGATTTCTTTAGATTTTCCCATGATGTCAAGCAAAGAGGCACTGAGTTTGAAGGTAGGCCTTGAAATACATCCACAGGTACAGGTACTCTGAATGATCGGCTATTAAAATAATCCAACTGACATTTACTCCTGAGATGCTGACCTGTTGCACCCTCGACAACCACTGTGATTATTATGAGTTTGAAGGTAGGCCTTGAAATACATCCACAGGTACACCTCCAATTGACTCAAATGTTGTCAATTAGCCTATCAGAAGTTTCTAAAGCCATGACATAATTTTCTGGATTATTCCAAGCTGTTTAAATTGGAGTTGGTGCTTTCCGCAAATGCCAGAGTGAGAACTCCCAACCTTTACTGGTTCTCTGTGATCCAAACCTGGAGCCCTTCCCCAAAGAGATCTTTTCTCAGATTGTGACCGTGTATAGTACCGTGTATAGGACAGTGTATAGGTCAGAAATGTCATGCTTGGAATCCACATCCAGTGTTGTAGAAAGTTCCTTTTACAACTCCCTTGAAGTCTGTGACTTTTTCGGTTGTATCATGTCTTACCTAGAAGACATGCCTGTGTCCAGTTCCTCAGTCATTGAGAAGCTCTCAAGTGAAAAGTTTCAGATGAAGGCAAGCAACTAAGTCAGACAAATACTGATCAAATCCATCAATAGCGTCACCAACAAAGTTGGTTCAAGCCAGACAGATTCTCAGATGTTGCCAGCTAACATTCACCATTTCCACAAAGCATACAGATTCAGCTGCTTCTACTATGTTATGGCAGGCAGGCTCAATACTTAAACAATGATGAGAAAACCTCAGAGGCCACTGAGGCTGCAGCCGTAAGTTCCCATTCTGGTGTGGAAATATCTGAGAAGAAAATCTGGACAACTGCAAAGGACTATTTACCACAATGTGAAGGCAAAGATGAGGGATTATTTGTCATTGCAAAGACAAGCCAAAGCCACGAAGCCAAAAAGACCCTCAGTCATATTATGGTTTCCATTCAGAAAGAACTGTCAAAAACGGTGAATGCAGGAGAGCTTTCACAAATAGAGAAAGTGGTTGGAACTATGCTGGAGGACATTAAGAAGATAAGCAGTGAATGTGGTGAGGAACTGGTCTATCAAGAGTCACGGTGGTCTTCCTCCTTGTTGTCATCCTCATCTACCAAATTATGAAAGTCAGAGTGGGAATTGTCACTCCCTGGCACTCCCTCCCATCCCTTCCGAGTTAACCGAGTACTGATGGCTTCATCTGCTGGACGTGCCAGGTCTCGACGGGCTCTCCGGCCAGGACTAATTGGGTCTGATTGAGAGTTGGTGAGTAATCAAGGGCTCACCAGCTGTACAAGTCCCATAAAGCTGCCAGAAGGGCAGCACACAGGGGAGAGTGGGGGAAGAAAGGACTCCCGTATAGTTGGGAACGGTTGCAGAGTTAACAGGAGGGAGTTCCGTTTTTGTGCCCGACAGAATACAGCAAGACCCGGAGCCCAGAAGACGGTATCCCGGAGAGGGTCTCATGGGGGGATCTATCCTTTTCTTTTTTATTTATTATTTAAATAAACACCCTTGAAACCGAGAAGGGCAAGTTACATCTCACCCGGATCTGACAGCTGAAATAGCTAGACTGGGGGAACTCATATCTCAGTGTAGGATTGGTGCTCTCTACTGTGATCTCAGGTCACCAAGTCAACCGCATCATTTCTAAGAGCGACTTGGCCCCTCTGGTACTGACAGTGCCGGCTGGAACGAGTGCATCTGATATGGTCTTTGCGAAGCTGAAGAGGAATGACAAAGTGGGGAAGCTCACAACTTAGGTGCTGGTTTAGCTGTTTTCAGAGCTGTCAATGAGTTTGACGCAGGGAGCCAGGGTGTCTGCCAGAGTTTCTGAAGATAGAATTTCATACTCTTCTTCTTCATCAGTATTTAGTGACACAATCAGTGTCTTTACCAAAGGTATGGTAAACCAGGTCATGGACTCTGTGGTTTCTGATGCACAAAGTAGGGTCCTCTCCAACTGAATCTCTAACCACTTTAACTGATGAAGGCAGTCTATTGAGTGGCAAGTCCTCCCCTTGGCTGTCTCTCTCTCGCTTCATTATGGCAACAAGTGAGACCACCAATGCAGCACAAACCTTTATGGCCTACATGGATGGAGAGGAAGTGGAAACCTTCAGTCGTTCTTCTGTAGCTCAGAACATTGTCAGGGACGATATGTCAACCAGCCCAGACATGGTCAAAGATGTCCCACTTCCAACTCCATCCTATGATAACTCAGACAGTGATGATAACTTCACCGGCCTCATAAGCAGGTTAGTGGTGAGACTTCAAACAAAAATCCAAACCCCAACAGAGGAGTACTCAGTTGACGTTGCACGCATGTCACAAGACCTGGTCCCAAAAGTCATGGCTGTCTTATGTGCATGGTCAGGCTGCTCTGAGACCCAAGCACATCCCAAGAACCTGAGGATTCATAAACTCTACAGGGCCGTCTACAAAAATCTGTTGGAGGAGTTTGGCCCAGAGAAAATCCCTCAACTGGCTGTGTCGACTCAGAACTCTACATTTAATAGGATTCTTGTCTTTGAGTGAAGAGTTTCTCCACAGATGTAATGAGGCATTGATGGCAGCCTCAAGAACATCGTTCAAATCCACCAGGCCTGAGGCTCTTCCTCTGGCTGAGGATGTGGCTACTGTCTATAGGCCCCATAGGACAATAAGCTATAGAAGCGAGAAGTGTCCTTTCCTACAAAGGCTGATCAGGGTGACAATTAACTTAAAAGGTACTGCACTTATTTAAATTAACAGTTGTGGGAGAATACAAAATATACAGTGCATTCGGAAAGTTTTCAGACCCCTTGACTTGTTCCACATTTTGTTACGTTACAGCCTTATTCTAAATAATCATATTCAGCAATCTACACACAATACAACATAATGACAAAAGCAAAAACAGGTTTTAAAAAATGTAGGCAAATGTATTAAAAATAAAAAACTGAAATACCTTTTTAGAGAAGTATTGAGACCCTTTGCTATGAGACTCGAAATTGAGCTGGAGTGCACCTGTGGTAAATTCAATTGATTGGACATGATTTGGAAAGGCACACAACTGTCTATAGAAGGTCCCTCAGTTGACAGTGCATTTCAGAGCAAAAAACAAGCAAAGAGGATTAAGGAATTGTCTGTAGAGGTCCGGGACAGGATTGTGTCAAGGCACAGATCTGGAGACGGGTACCAAAACATTTCTGCAGCATCGAAGGTCCCCAAGAACACAGTGGCCTCCATCATTCTTAAATGGAAGAAGTATGGAACCACCAAGACTCTTCCTAGAGCTGGCCGCCTGGCCAAACTGAGCAATCGGGGGAGAAGGGCCTTGTTCAGGGAGGTGACCAATCGATGGTCACTCTGACAGAGCTCTAGAGTTCCTCTGTGGAGATGCGAGAACCTTTCAGGACAACCATCTCTGCAGCACTCCACAAATCAGGCCTTTATGGTAGAGTGCCCAGACAGAAGCCACTCCTCAGTAAAAGGCACATGACAGCCCGCTTGGAGTTTCCAAAAAGGCACCTAAAGACTCTCAAACATGAGAAACAAGATTCTCTTGTCTGATGAAACCAAGATTGAACTCTTTGGTGTGAATGCCAAGCGTCACTTCTTTAGGAAACCTGGCAACATCCCTACGGTGAAGTATGGTGGTGGCAGCATCATGCTATGGGGATGTTTTTCAGCGGCAGGAAGACTAGTCAGGATCGAGGCAGATGAACGGAGCAAAGTATAGAGATCCTTGGTGAAAACCTGCTCAGGACCTCAGACTGGGGTGAAGGTTCACCTTCCAACAGGACAATTACACAGCCAAGACAACACAGGTGTGGCTTCGGGACAAGTCTATGAATGTCTTTGAGTGGCCAAAATTGTATCAGTTTTAGATTAATTAAGGCTGTAAACTACCAAAATGTGGAAAAAGTCAAGTGGTCTGAATTCTTTCCGAAGGCACTGTAAAACCATCCATTAAAAATCTTGTTGTGCCCTTCAAGAAGAGGAACAAGGATTGCTCTGAATCAGAACTAGTACAGACCACTGCTGAAGATGGCATGTGTAAGTCCACACAGCAGGACATTTTCAATTTGCAAAATAACCCTACAAAAGCTTTATTTATAGTAATCTTATGTAAAGGTATTTATAATTTCAAAACTTCAAGCTTTTGGTTCATCAGTGTAAGCTATTTTGAGTTGTGACTGACAGAAGTTAGATGTTAGCCTACTTTACAACATTATTTCTAAATCAAAGGGCATGTCAACTCTCTCTCTTCTGTAGTGCCCAGCATAGTACCACATGCTGGAACATATGCACTGCCAAAGGATCTCCCATCCATTTTTCAAAAGACGAAGCCTTGCCAACATCCACTCCAAAGGCCTGTGCAAGCCCTCCAAACGGTTCTCATATACCAAGTAACTCAGACAATTTATTGGCCAACTTATTAAACATCATTCATTGCATTAAATTGATAGCCTTGCTGTCTTATGTGCTCCCCCTGTTAACAAATCAGATTACAAAATAACTGGCCTTTTAATGTTAGCAGTGATAGCCACATTAACTATAGTGGTGTATGTATAGTGATCTCTTCTAAACAAGGTATGATCCAGATGGTCTCCTGACACTGGCGTGCCCTCTGTACTATGATCTGAGTCGCTGTAGGCCTGCAGGGCTGAGTCTCAGCTCTCTCTGCCCTCCTGTCCCAATACATTTTCTCGCTTCTGAAATAGCTGCCACTGTCAGCAGGCATGGGAAAACAGTGTGGTGAGAGCTTTCTTGTCTCCCTCACTGCTAAAACACTGAATTCTTATCTATTGCAGCATATTCAACCTTTTGTTTTAACCTATTATACATGAGTAGTCCCCATTAATAATGTCCGAAGTTATATAACATGAAAGGTAATATAAAATGTCAACCTATGACACACTGAAAGACATCAGCTGGTTGCCGCTATAGATAGCTAGGTTATGCCGGTGCACAATGGTAATACTGCCTGCCTTGGGAGATAATGATGTAAGATGCCTGCTTACCATCACTTATCCAGGTGCCAGAGGCACAATCAAGACAATATGCTTTCTTGAGCTTCATAGCTTTTAAGAGTCTATAAACTACATAACTCACTCATATACAAAGATATGATTATCATTCACTAAGGTCAGTGCAGATAGTGTATAAAAACAAAACATTTTATTACAATTAGGCTGAAAAAAAATCTAATAAACTACTTTACAAGTACAAATGTTTTCCATTGTTATTTACATTTTTTTCCTTTTTTACATCAATACAAAATGACATTTGAGAAAACAAGATACTTAATGTTTACAGTGTTTGTTACAATGGACTAAAGGAACATGCATTATTTTCCATAGAATATCTGAAAAAGTCACATCCAGATTGTATTTCATTTGTGTATCGAGTGGTTGTTTAACTGTGATACAATCACTATTAGGGCAGTTTGACATGGCAAGCTCGATGAGCTAACTTTTAAGGACACCTCTTTCAATGTTAAATTGGTACACTGAAAAAGGTTATGTGAATGTGTTTCTATGGATGCAATCACTAATGGCACAGGGCTTTGTGTGATTACATGTTTCACAATAAGCATGAGGACTGAAATCCTCACTTATCCTTCTGGTAGGCAATGCACCTGTAGTACTGATATGTAGCTACATTACTTGATCATGATATGATTGGTATGTTCTATATCTATAAACAACTAGGACATTACAGACATAAAAGGTAAGCATGAGGACACCAAGGAGGGCAGGGACAATGTATGAATACACAAAACATTCAAATGAACATTCCCCAAATTAGTGATGCACCAGCCCATAGGCTCCAGCCACGTAGTAACATAAATATATTCATCAATATAAAATGCTTGAGTATGCATTTCAGATCTTTATTAGATGTTGGTGCAAGGGGGAAGTTGCCTCCAGGGGAGATCTTCTGAAACAGTGGACAGTTACAGAACTGTTGTAAAAGATTAACACTCAAAGACATGCCATTCTTTACATGGAGCAGTTCCTTTAGCCAGGTTAGATTCAACACAGCCACCTCAGTCTGGACTCCACTGCTCTGCCAAAGTGAAAGGATCTCTTCATGTGCATTTACACTGATGATATATGGGCTCTTTGGCCTAGCTGAGAGGGGAGCACTAACTATTCCTGTGGGCTCCTAGCTGCTGCCCCCGCTGGGCTTGGCCTGGTTCTTGCCTCTCATGGCCCCTCCGCGAGCCTGGCCCTTGGCTGGCTGCTGCAGTACAGGGGACTCGGCTGCAGCAGGCGCTTGGGCCTGCTGGGCTGGGCTGTGAGGAGAGGTGGTCTGGATCTGAGGCGAGGCGACTGCAGTCACCACCTGTTGCTGGAGAAGCTTCTGCTGAACCACCTGGGATGTGCCTGAGGGAATCATCTGGACCTGGGGCTGGGCTGAGGATGCAGTCTGGGTCAAGGGCACCGTCTGGGGGTGGATCTGGTACGAGACAACAAGAGGGTCACATTAGACAGACGACAACATTACCAGACTATACTGCCCTCTTGGTAGCTATATTCACTGTCATAACATTTCACAAGAGTTTAAAGGGAATGACCGAAATGCCAAAACGCACGAAAGCATTGTGCAATTTAAGCAAGCTGATTTGTATTTGAGTCACATGCAAGGAAGACGTGAAAAGGTAATGGCGCACAGTAAGCAAAACCTGTTACTTCTCATTCTATATGCCTCATAAGAATCCTGTATAATTCTGCCCTTCTGTTGGGGCATAGTGCTTTTACCTGCTGTGGAGAGGATAAGATCTGCTGGATGTTGGCCACAGTGGATTGCCCCTGCACTATCTGGGGGAGCTTAGCCACCTAATATGCAAGGGAAACAGTTAGCATTCCTCACACCTCTGGATAATAGCCCTCTATACATGTATGACCCAGAACCTAAAGGCCAGTGGGTTGAAGTATCTGAGTAGTAGATGAGTGCATACCTGGATTTGCTGGGCCCCAATGGGTTTTCCAGCCTGGGCGATGGAGGTAGTGAAGAACTGGGTCTTGATGCCAGGTTGGATCTGGGTGGTGACAGGATAGGTGACCTTCTGCTGCTGCTGGGCGGCCTGGGGACCCTGCACTGTCACCTGCTGGGTGCCCAACTGAGGGAGAGGACATAGAGCAGAACTAGGTTCACAACAAGATTCTTCTGACAAAAATGCATGGCAACTATTGACAGACTGGGTCGTAGTTTCATAAGCGCCACTTTCAGTTAAGATTAGAAATGCACCTCTGACTAACCCATACCCTTATGTTAACAACAAGAGAACACTTGTAAATAGGAGTGTGGCTGTGTAGACTGCGGTGGTTCTGTTTGTCCCTTGAGCCGCACCTTCTGCTGCACAGTAGCCGGTCCTGGCTGTGGCTCCACTGCTTTCTGCTGGGCTGCTGCTGCCTGCACGGCTGCCTGCTGCTTCTTCATCTGGAGCAGCTGCTGCACCTGCATCTGGGGGAACGGGGGCGGCAACACCGGCCCACCTACAGGAGCGGAAGAGAGACATGGTGACTCAGGGACAGGACAACCTCAACCAACGGAGGGAGTGTGGGGGTATGTGTTTGCTATCATTGTGCCAAGAGGAGAAGATTCTAAGTCCTTCAGTCTAATCAGTTGCTTAGAATAGGAGGGCTTCCCCACCTGTTTTCTGGGCCTGGCCAATGGCCACACTGATACCAGCCACAGAGACTGGCAGGGTGGTGACGCCAGCGGAGGAGACCACAGCGGGCGCAGAGACTACAGGGGGCTTGGTGAGGGTCACCTGGGCCGTCTGCCCTGGCTGGGCCTGGATCTGACCCTGGGTGGGCACCCGCGTCTAGGGTGGCAAAGACAAACACTGTTCTAAACACTGTTTCAATGGATCATTAATTCAGCTCAAACACGGTTACTTCTGGTAGATCATTATTCAAAATGGAATAGCAGTGACATTGTGTGGCATTTACCAGTCTGAAAATAATAAAGATCAGTGGTACTAATCCCCTAGGCCAGGCTACATACTGTAGAGAAAAAACAAGAGCAGGGGATAAAGTTGGTCCTCACCAGTCTGGCCAGCTGCAGGTTGGCTACGGTGGAACCAGCCAGCACGGCCCCGGCTCTGGGAGCAGCAGCTACAGCAGCTAGCTGTGGGTTGGCCTGGGCTGCCTGGGGGTTAGCCAGCTGGACCTGAGAGGCCTGCTGGCCTGCTTGCTGCTGGCCCTGGGCTGCTGCCACTGCCACCTGCTGCTGGGGAATCTGCATCTTCTGCTTGTGCATCTTCAGCAGCTCCTACAGCCAGAGAACAAGTTAATGTCAAGTTATATCTCAAGTGCTTTAACATTTTTGTATCTGGAATATAGTGCAGTGTGGTTCGCTGACTGTGATTCATTTTGCAATCCTACGTGAATCCAATTTATGTGCATTCACATAGACTTGAAAAGTGTTAAACTTGCACTGCTTTGAGAAGGGGACTGAGCATCAGTAGCAGCTAATGCCAGGAGGCCATGCAGTGAATGAAAGACTTCTCTGTAGAGCACAGTACCTGGGGTTTTCCCACAGCCTTGATGCCTTGTGGAGAGGAAGCCTGCTGTTGTTGCTGCTGCTGGAGCTGCTGCTGGCGGAGCATGTGGAGGTGGGCCTGGGTGATGGGCTTCCCCTGGGGTAGCTGCATGCCTGTGGCTGGGTACAAAGAGAGGGAGAGGAGTCAGATCACAAAACCAGGGGACAGGGCACTTTAATTATGTTGTTTGTTGTTCCCTATGTTCTTTGACGGGTTACTTTAAAGTTGGTGTTAAAAGGGCTATCTAAATTAATTTGATAAATGAATTGATTGTTTATATGTGTTCAGTGTGAATAATGTGTCCAGTACCTGGTGTAACCTGAGTGACCAGGGAGCGGGTCTGAGACTGCACTGGGGTCAGAGTGGTGGACACCACCGCAGAGGCAGTCACCGGGGTAACGGCCCTAACACCCTGACCCGTAGCTATGGCGATCACCTCTCCAGGGGTGGCAGCGGCAGGTACGGCTCTCTGCTGGGAGTGGACCACCTGGGCTCCTGCTGCACCGGCAGGCTGGAGGGAGGACAAGAGCACAGGGCCTCATGTTAGACCAACAGTCAACACCTACTACGACCATTCACTCTGTCAGCCAGACTGAATATTTCTCAAACAATGGTGATTGTGTGTTATAATACAAAAACTGGAAAAGATTCCCTAGGAGTTGAGGGAAGCAATAACAGAGATAACACAGAGTGACTTACAGACAGGGTGCCTGGTATGACTTGACCTGGTGATGCCAGCCGTTTGTTGGCCTGGAACGGACTTGGAGGAACTCCAGCCACTGTGTTCACAATCACGTTCCCCGCTACGGTGCCTGAAAGGGACAAAAAGGAAGTGACTATTTCATTACAGACCAAATGTTTTGTAATGATCAATGACTGTGCCATGAAAACCCACCAGTTTGAATGGTCGTCCCCCCAGCAGCATTCTTAATGGCTCCAGCCTGAAAAACACAAGCAACGTTCTCGTATAAACATTTTCTTTCCTCAAAATAAATCTATATAGACAGCTCTTGGTCTGACATTGAAAATTGTCTGGTTTTCCCCATTCTCACCAGGACAGCGGTGTTGGGTACAGCAGTAGCTCCAGTCGCTGCAGGGGCCTGGGGGACTCCCGGGGCCTGGGCTTGGCCTACAGCGGGAGCCCCAGCCTGGGGTTGGGCAGCACCGGCCACGGCCTGGGGGGCTCCAGCCTGCTGAGCTAGCTGCTGAGTCCTCTGCTGCTCTGCTAGGGCCTGGCAGGACACATAGACAGATAGGAATGTTGAAGATCAGAGCGCGAGCACTGTCACACTGCATACTGCAAACTTAGCCATTAATCCAAAACCAGAGAGACCATACAGTAACGGTACACACCTTCTTCTCCTTGGCAATCCTCTCAGCACGTTGTGATGCCACCTGAATGGGAGGAAGGGGCTTGTCGTAGCCAATCCCACTTTCTGCCAGGACGGAGGCATGTTTGGGATTCTTCTGGAATGGGTTCATCCCCAGGCTTTGAAGACGAAGCAAACATTCCATAGAGTTAATTGATAGTTGCACACTAAGCATGTTTATCAAGAGACTGATAAAACAACATGCATTACTTCAAGCTACAGAGGAATGGTCATGTTGAGTGCTTACAGGGGTTTGATGGGCGGACTCCTCTTGCCGGCGATGATCTTCATAAGCTCAAAGCGGCTGTTGTAGAGCTGGATGTGTGTAGCGTTGTCATCCTGGGTGTAGATCTGACAGGTGCGCAGCGGCCGGCTGTTCTTAGACTGGTGGAGGAGTAAGGAGGGAAACTGGCCAATCAAGAGAGCTCTGTGAATCCAACAATATGACCACTGTAAAAGACAAGAGTAGGGCAATGTACCTTGTATATGCTCTTGGTTTTCTTCTTGGGGTTCGCCTCATACACCAACTACAATGAGTAACAAAAACGGTATGGGTTAATTATCTGAATATTCAAACAACATAATGACCAGCTGCCATTCAGGACTTTAGTAGTCATGGCTGCTCACCTTGCCCTCCTCCCGGGGGATGATGACGTTCTCGTAGCGGTTGCGACACTGCTTGGGCGAGCGGTAGATCCGGCTGCAGGAGTTGACCACGTCGCTGACCAGGTCCCAGTTGGGGGTGTGGGCCGGAGACATGATAGTTAGGTTCAGAGGGAGCTCCAGGAGCTGCTTCAAAGCCTGCCGCGGACAGAGAGAGAAGGGACACTAACTTCACTAACGGAACACATCAAACTAACTTAACTACAACACAATTACAAATAGCTTAGCTTCTAAGTATATTTTAGTTCACCTCACCTGAGAGTACCGAGAAAACGTACATTATGACAGACATTTCCACCGTGGGTAAAACAAGCCATTTCAGTAGCAGCCTTCTCAGTACCTGTAGCAAGGCCCAGTCTTCACTGATGAGCCACTCTGGGTTGTCCTGTCCGGCCTCCATGGCAGGTTTGACCAGCGAGGGCAGAGGCTTGGCGAAGGGCGCCTGCTGCTTCAGGGAGAAGTTCTTCTTTTGGTCCTTGCCCTCGCGGCGGACCTTGAGCATGCTGGCCTTCTCAAAGAGGGAGCGTGGAGGAATCACTGTCTCCCCATGACCCTTCTTCTTCTTCCTGCCTGCTGCGGAGAACAAGCACATGGGTTAGGACAGAGTTCACAAGAGCATCACTACCCACACACAATGTACCATACTGTAATGCTTTTACAGAAATACAAAACCTTACCTGAGGGGTCCATCTTGAGTCTCTTGTGCTCCTTGCGGATGTAAACAGGAGGCAGTTTGGACTCCGGCATGGGAGCAGAGTCGTACATCAGACAGATGACAGAGTCGATATAGATGTCGTTGTCATCCTGCGGTGGGGTCGGTGGAGTCCACAGCTGCAACCAGAACCATAGGTTAACATACAGCTGACAGGCTGGATAATACGAGGCCACACTATGACATAGCTCAGGTACTGTCATGTACTTGTCATGTCTTACTCGTTCTGATAAGTCCGCTTTTATTAAATTATGTGTGTATTGTTATTGTATTGCTAGATATTGCTGCATTGTTAGAGCTAGAAACATAAGCATTTCAATGCACCTGCGATAACAAAACGTGAACGTGACCAATACACTTTGATTTGATGTAGACATTATGCGACTGACTTACCGGCATGATTTCCGTTTGGCCATCTTCTCCATCAAACACATACTCCTGTTGAAACAGAGACAAGAGTTAGGCTCCCATTACCACGGATTTACAATGGAAACTCACTACAGTTTCTGTTCTCTTACTTGACCACCGTGACCACCAGATGAGAGAGTGAAAGCCTACCATGTTGTAAGCATCCTCTCTGGTGTAGGTGAACAGGTCCTCCTCATCCTCAATGATCATCCTCTCTGAGTCTTCAGCCTTCAGTTTCTGGAGGTGCTGCATCTCCCAGCCTCTCTTTGCACACAACAGTCGCTCCTGAAATTCACATTAGTCATGAAATAATTATCAAAGTTGTTTGTAATTGTGGTCTGGTGCTACTTTGAGAATGCAAGGTCTTACGAGCTAGTAGTATCTCTGGATGTCTGAGAGGACTGTTTGGAGTCTTACCTTGGCAACATGCTCATCTTCACTGACATGAAGATACTCCAGGTATTGCAGGGCATATTTTTCTATTGGCGTTAGCTGATGGAGTATAAGATTAAGACAATCCAGCTGTAGTTAAAACTGATGTGCTAGCGCCCTGATATGTAGTCTACAAAATACTGTAAGAAGGCACTTAATGACAGTTTTTCACCTGGTCCATGACAGAACTGAGCTCCTCCAGCTGAGAGGGCTCTTCTTTGACCTGTGCCTCTTTCTCCAGGTCCTCATCCTGACCCCCCTCCTCCTGCCGCTCTGGTGGTGGGGCGTCCAGGCTGATGCTGTGGAGGGCCTGTATGTAGGGCCTGGCCACGCGCGGAGAGATTGCCTCAGAGGGAGACGGCTCCTGGTGCAGAACCACAAACTCCTCAACCTTCTCCCCGGAGCCGGCCTCCACCTCAAACAGGTCCTGGATGGTCCGCTGGACAGAGACACAGCATATGAAATAATATAGTATGGGTTTTATTCAGAGTGGGGCTGGGGTCTGGTTGGTGTGAGGGTAAAATATCCTACCTGTGTGAGGAATGCCAGGGTGTAGTCAGTCCCCTGGGCAGCTACCTCTCTGATCAGATCCTTGGTGCCATTCTTCAGCAGCTTCTCTTCAATGGAGTTCCCACTCTCCAGTCTGGGATACAAAACAGCAAGTTACCAACCTCAAACTGACTAACATTCCAGTTAGTTATCCTGATATGGTATGTAGAGTTACAGATGAAGTCGGAAGTTTACATACACTTAGGTTGGAGTCATTAAAACTCGTATTTCAAAACCTCCACACATTTCTTGTTAACAAACTATAGTTTTGGAAATTGATTAGGAGATATACTTTTTGCACGACAATAATTTTTCAATTATTTCACATCGTTTTGGCAAGTCGGTTATTACGTCTACTTTGTGGATGGCACAAGTAATTTTTCCAACAATTGTTTACAGGCAGATTATTTCACTTATAATTCACTGTATCACAATTCCAGTGGGTCAGAAGTGTACATAAACTAAGTTGACTGTGCCTTTAAACAGCATGGAAAATTCCAGAAAATGATGGCATGGCTTTAGAAGCTTCTGATAGGCTAATTGACATCATTTGAGTCAATTGGAGGTGTACCTGTGGATGTATTTCAAGGCCTACCTTCAAACTCAGTGCCCCTTTGCTTGACATCATGGGACAATCAAAAGAAATCAGCCAAGACCTCAGAAAATAAATTGTAGACCTCCACAAGTCTGGTTCATCCTTGGGAGCAATTTCCAAACGCCTGAAGGTACCACGTTCATCTGTACAGACAATAGTACGCAAGTATAAACACCATGGGACCACGCAGCCGTCATACCGCTCAGGAAGGAGACGCGTTCTGTCTCCTAGAAATGAACATACTTTGGTGCGAAAGGTGCAAATCAATCCCAGAACAACAGCAAAGGACCTTGTGAAGATGCTGGAGGAAAAAGGTACAAAAGTATCTATATCCACAGTAAAACGAGTCCTATATCGACATAACCTGAAAGGCAGCTCAGCAAGGAAGAAGCCACTGCTCCAAAACCGCCATAAAAAAGCCAGACTACGGTTTGCAACTGCACATGGGGACAAAGATGGTACTTTTTGGAGAAATGTCCTCTTGTCTGATGAAACAAAAATAGAACTGTTTGGCCATAATGACCACCGTTATGTTTGGAGGGAAAAGGGGGAGGCTTGCAAGCCGAAGAACACCATCCCAACCGTGAAGCACGGGGGTGGCAGCATCATGTTGTCGGGGTGCTTTGCTGCAGGAGGGACTGGTGCACTTCACATCTATTTTGTGAAGTGCACCAGTCCCTCATGAGGCAGGAAAATTATGTGGATATATTGAAGCAACATCTCAATACATCAGTTAGGAAGTTAAAGCTTGGTCGCAAATGGGTCTTCCAAATGGACAATGACCCAAGCATACTTCCAAGGTTGTGGCAAAATGGCTTAAGAACAAAGTCAAGGTATTGGAGTGGCCATCACAAAACCCTGACCTCAATCCCATAGAAAATTTGTGGGCAGAACTGAAAAAGCGTGTGCGAGCAAGGAGGCCTAAAAACCTGACTCAGTTACACCAGCTCTGTCAGGAGGAATGGGCCAAAATTCACCCAACTTATCAAATCAAAGTTTATTTGTCACGTGCGCCGAATACAACAGGCCTTACAGTGAAATGCTTACTTACAGGCTCTAACCAATAGTGCAAAAAAAAGGTATTAGGTGAACAATAGGTAAGTAAAGAAATAAAAACAACAGTAAAAAAAAGACAGGCTATATACAGTAGCGAGGCTATATACAGTAGCGAGGCTATACAAGTAGCGAGGCTATAAAAGTAGCGAGGCTACATACAGACACCGTTTTTTTTCAGGCTGATTGAGGTAGTATATGTACATGTAGTTATGGTTAAAGTGACTATGCATATATGATGAACAGAGACTAGCAGTAGAGTAAAAAACGGGTTGGCGGGTGGTGGGACACAGTGCAGATAGATAGCCCGGTTAGCCAATATGCGGGAGCACTGGTTGGTCGGCCCAATTGAGGTAGTGTACATGAATGTATAGTTAAAGTGACAATGCATGTATGATAAACAGAGAGTAGCAGCAGCGTAAGAGGGGTTGGGGGGGGCACACAATGCAAATAGTCCTGGTAGCCATTTGATTACCTGTTCAGGAGTCTTACGGCTTGTGGGTAAGACTGTTGAGAAGCCTTTTTGTCCTAGACTTGGCGCTCCGGTACCGCTTGCCATGCGGTAGTAGAGAGAACAGTCTATGGGGTGGCTGGGGTCTTTGACAATTTTTAGGGCCTTCCTCTGACACCGCCTGGTGTAGAGGTCCTGGATGGCAGGCAGCTTAGCCCCAGTGCTGTACTGGGCCGTACGCACTACCCTCTGTAGTGCCTTGCGGTCAAAAGCGGAGCAATTGCCGTACCAGGCAGTGATGCAACCAGTCAGGATGCTCTCGATGTTGCAGCTGTAGAACCTTTTGAGGATCTCAGGACCCATGCCAAATCTTTTTAGTTTCCTGAGGTGGAATAGGCTTTATCGTGCCCTCTTCACAACTGTCTTGGTGTGTTTGGACCATTTTAGCTTGTTGTTGATGTGGACACCAAGGAACTTGAAGCTCTCAACCTGCTCCACAGCAGCCCCGTCGATGAGAATAGGGGCGTGCTCGGTCCTCCTTTTCCTGTAGTCCACAATCATCTCTTATTGTGGGAAGCTTGTGGAAGGCTACCCGAAACGTTTGACCCAAGTTAAACAATTTAAAGGCAATGCTACCAAATACTAATTGATTGTGTATGTACACTTCTGACCCACTGGGAATGTGATGAAAGAAAAGCTGTAATCCTTCTCATTTCACATTCTTAAAATAAGGTGGTGATCTTAACTGAATTTTTACTTGGATTAAATGTCAGGAATTGTGTATGTAAACTTCCGACTTCAACCGTATCTCTGGTATGGAAGGTGGTCTTGGACAATGCCGTAGCCTGCATTTAAGGGGACACCAAACGCACCCCACAGCCCAAGTCAGCTTCCGTACCCTTGTCGGGTAGACCACCCTGATCGCCAGGGTTGATCCCCAAATGAAGGTAGCGGTGCTACTGGGGATGGACTGCCCCGTTCGAGCTTCTGTGGAGGAAGGCGGGGCGAGGGAATGGCCCCGATAGAGCATAGAGACCGAACAACTCTAATCTCCCTCGACATGCACACCACGTTTGGCCCAAGTTAAACAATTTAAAGGCAATGCTACCAAATACTAATTGAGTGTATGTAAACTTCTGACCCACTGGGAATGTGATGAAAGAAATAAAAGCTGAAATAAAATATTTCTCTCTAGTATTATTCTGACATTTCACATTCTTAAAATAAAGTGGTGATCCTAACTGACCTAAGACAGGGAATTTTTACTAGGATTAAATGTCAGGAATTGTGAAAAAACTGAGTTTAAATGTATTTGGCTAAGGTGTATGTTCCGACTTCAACTGTATGGCAGAACATGTCTTTAGCCTGTGTGTTACCTATAGATGTGGATGTCCTTGAAGCGTCCAATCTTTTCGCACCACTCCTGGGTGCGGGCGTCCATGCTGGGGTTGAGGTCTGTGTCGTAGAATATAATAATGTCTGCATCGAACACGGTCCCCACGGCCGAGCAGCAGCGGTTGGTCAGGATGCTGCAGAACACCTGTCTGTTCCTGTTGAAGGTCTTCATTTGCTCCTGATGGGAGGGAGGGAGATATCGTGAGAAACCGACAGACAGATTAGTCCCAAGGAGAGGGCTTCAGAGTTGTATCCTATCCCAATACTCCAATTAAGATAATGGTATAGGTAGCGTTACGTCTTGTGACCCCAACCAATACTTGTCTAGCATCTACAAAACACATGGTATAGATGGTTGGAGAGGTCTAAATCCTACACATGGTTGTATGGTTTATGATAAGTGTATATCCTGCATCAGTGACTGGTGTGCTGAAACTGAGCAGTTCTTCACAACTATACTTTGTCTTTTAGACAAATGAAGGCCCCCTTCCTCTGCTTCAAATGTTACAAACCAAACACCTCCGGTATAGTTCACTCAGCTAACCGACAGAGGCGGAAGGAGAATTAAACAAGAGGTCGGTTACACCAGAGACAGACATCTGATTGGACAGCCAGAAAATAAAAATAGCAAGTGAAGCAGAAACAGATTCAGACAGAAAATGAAACGGCAAGTGTAGGTGAAAAGTAAAAAGTACAGCACTAAAAAAGCCCAATAGCCCCACAGGTTCTCTAGAGTTGCCACTGTGTGCTTCTCTTAAGGCCCTAGGAGGAACAGCATCCAGTAGGGAGGGAAGAGAGCGTAGTACTCTGTCCCCTTATAGTGCCAGAACACTGCACTGAATCAAGAGGTCCCGGTGTTAGACAGGGAGAAACAGAAAGAGAGGCAGGGCTGTCACTGAGTGAGTGAACTACAATTAACCCTAGTCATGCAACACAATAGAAGTCTCTGTGTGTGAACTCACTATAACACAGGCACCATAACTGGTGCAGCAGATGACTTCCCTGGTACAAAGGTGTTTTACCTGGCGTTCCTCTGTGGTCAGGCTCTCGTCCACGCGGATGTATGTGAGCTGCCGGTGGTCCAGGAAGGCCTCCAGGATGTCCAGCATCTTCACCATCTGTGTGAAGATGAGGACTCGATGATTCTCCGACCTCAGCTTCTGGAGCAGAATGGCCAGGGCTTCAAGTTTACCTTTGGTGGAAAAATATATATGCTAATTTTTGCGTAATTTGAACGATGTGTGCAACCCACGCACCAAATGGACTAGCTATGTTGAGCCAGGCTTATAGGAGAGCCTAGAGCCCTGGCACACAAAGCTAAATATAGTCTTCTGCTGAGCTCACCTGAGTCCATCTGCATGAGCTGCAGGTCAGGGAACTGGAGCTGGTGTCCAGAGGCCAGGCGGTGGATCTCTGTGCTGTGGGGGGCGGCGGCCTCCTGGAGCCTGCGACTGATCGACTTCTGCTCCAGGCTGTAGGGAGCTGGGGGATTGGCTGCATACAGGTGAGGGGGAGGAGCTACTGCGACAGGGACAACACATGATAACCTACAGAGAGGAGAGAGTTTTTTAATGACTAAGAAATACAAAAGGCTACTTGAACTCAAGTAGGCTTTAACTCAATTCACTGTACGCAAACTTAACTATATTTTGAACCAGGGTGATCACGTCCATCCTGAAATAAAAGTTTAACCTGACAGTGATGTAAGGTGATTGACCATCGTGGGAAGTTGGGTACCTGCTGACTAGGTTGCTGCCGGCGTCCTGCCGGTGTGTGGAGGAGAGCAGGGCAGACTGGAGGTGTGTGGTGGTGGCCACAGGGGTCCTCTGGGCCCTGAGGCAGCTGTCCCTGCCCACCCACCTCCAGCCCCTGGGGCTCAGGGCAGAGTGAGGAGCCCCTGGGGTCACAGAGCAGGCTTGGAGCAGGTCAGCCCCGTACAGAACACTGCGGCCATAGCGCCGCTCGTTGGAACTGAACAGGCGGCTCAGACGCTCCTTCAGAAGACGACTCCTCTCCTCTGACGACTCCTTGTACATGACACACGAGAACGGCATCATAGTGACATTTCATCGCTTTGGTGAGAATATGGATCATGGTCATAATGCCAGTTCTACCTACCTGAGGGGCAATAGGAGCAGCAGGAGCTGGCTTGACGCTCACCCCTGAGGCTGAAACTTTACAAGTAAAGGGAGAAAGACCAAGACCATTACAGCACAACCACTGTCAGAAAGGTGACAATAGAGTTGTAAGCCATGACAGCAGAGACAGTGAAGTAATTCTTCAGGCACTATTTGCACTATTCACAGTTGAAGGTGGCTGGCTTACCTTGGTGGGTTGGGGTGGCTGGGGATGGGGTGCCAGGTGTGGAGGAGGAGTTGGAGACGGGTACAGCCTGAGGTACCGTCTGCATGAGCATGGAGCCCTGAGGCCGGAGGATCTGCTGACCGGGAGCCGACACTATCTGCAGGATGTTACCTGTACCACCACACAACCAGGCACACAGACAACACGGAAACCTTTAAACAGCTATTTAGGGTAATAACCATTTAATTTCATCACTCTCGAAGTAAAAATGTCCATACATGTAACATTGGTTATGCAACTCTAAATATGTTTTTGATGGGGACTTGGAATAAATGACATGGTAGAGAGAAAAGTAGCATCTTTGTTGCAAGTGATTGCAATGTATTGAAGGGAAAGAGAGGTAATAAGGAGAGTATGAAATGTCAGGTGTACATTACCGAGTGTACCTTGGAGCTGCAAGGGCTGCCCCGTGGTGAGCTGTCGGAGCTGGCTGGGGGACAGGGTGAACTTGTTGCCCTGGAACTGCAGCGTGACGGGGGTCTCAGGCTGGGAGATCCGGTTCTGACTGCCTGCTATGGACGCCAGCTGGGCTATTTTCACCACATCTCCACCTTCAGGAGGGAAGACACACACACACACACCTCTAGTCAAATAACACCACAGAGTAAAGAGGACTGCTGTCAAAAACAGTCTAGCAGTGCATCACCAAAAAGACAAAATAAAGACATGTTTGATTTCAGTTAGTTTAAGGGTGAGGGAGACTAGACATGCAGAACCAGGGTGGGTTAATGAGTGGGACGAGCGTAGGTAGCTGCACTCCACTCCACAACACCAGAACCATTGCGGTTGCTAATCTCTACCAAACCCTGAGGGGGAAAAGATAAAGTCATTGGCATTTTTCAGTTAAAGCAGTGGCTTGCACTTAACTGCTTTTCCAACACCTATTGCAGGCATGCAATTAGACAATGCACCTTTATCCAAATGATTGCCCAAAAAGACCTGTATGCTCTTTTAAAGATACATTGTTTTAAATTCTATCATTTCTGAGTTGTGTGTTGAGTTGCTATTGCAAAGATAACCGTGTGTTCACACTGGGGGTAGGGACTGGCCTGAGGTCAGCAGTGTGTGCGACCATTTACACATGCTTAGCAGTGCACACCTACAGAGTCAAAATAAACCAGAAAAAACAACATAAACAAACAGAGGAACCAAAGATTTGGGATCCCTTCCTGCAGATGAGCTGATAAGAGGCAAAATATTAGTAAAATGGGAGAACCAATATTTAGGGGTGGGGGGAATATCGTTTTCAAACAGTCTTGTGTGGTCTGTCATGGCAGCAGACGTTGGGATGTGGACATGCAGGTTTCAGAAGAGAGAGACTGAGGAGGCTGTTTGGGGATGCTGCTGACGTGGCTGTAGTTCTCATTTTTAAAGTGCGTTTTATCTTCACTCAGTGATAAACTGCAGTAAAATAGGACAATGGAAATGCCATAGCTGTAAACCTGAATATGTTTTCTACCTTTAAAAATACATCAAACAATACTGTTAACATGATAATATTCTAATACTATAATTACACCATGATATATTTTTCAATGTATTTACACAGAAAGAAGTGCTGTTTCTTTAAAAGCCACGACCCAAACACACATCAGCAGTGTCCCAGAGAGAGAGAGAGAGAGGCCTGTTGTCAGAGCAGCCCTATCTGTTGAGCCGAAAGTGGAGGGAGACGTTGGAGGGAGGGGAGGGGGCCACTTACTAGGCAACCTTGCCTGGGCCTGGGACGTTAGAACCAGCCTCTGGGGAACCAGGCTGGGCTGGATGGCATGGGTGGGGCCTAGGGCTGGCCTGTGGACCTGAACAATACCAGGCAGAGTGGGCTGGGCTGCGCCACACAGAGCCTGGCCCAGGGCCACAGTCCCCACCACATGCTGGCCAGTGGCGGCGCTCCCAGAGGAGGCTACAGCAGACCCAGTGGTGCCGGTAGCTGGAGAGGTAGTCTGGGCTTTCTGAATAGCCGTCCCAGCCACTGTGAAGTACAAGGGGGGTTTGGAATGGGCTAACTGTTAGGAAGGGACTGAAACAACGTGGCAGTTAATTCAACAGCACAACTCGAGGGTGGTGGTCCATCAGATAGGTTTGGTTTATACCTGTCTGGGATGGATAGGTTTAGAGCAGGGATGGGCAACTGGCAGACCCCCTTTTGTAGGCCCGCAGATCAATTTCCAATTATTATAGTTTTTTGGTTATGGAACTCAGTCGGGTGTCTCAACTTACTGTGGAGAGTTAGAATAGTATAATACACAAAGTGCAAGTTGGAAATGTGGTTGTGAATCAGCAGTTTCTCTCTTGTTATGTCAGTCACTGACAGTCAAATAAGTAGCCCATGTCTGTAAAAAAATGTATAGACTAGACTAACGTGCCAGAGGCCAGCTATGTAAAAAATGATGTAGACTTGCAGGAAACTAGCTATAAAACTACACATTTTTTCTCTCCGCCACCATGGCAAAATGAGTAGAATTGCATGAAATGAGTTATAAAATTGCTAAATATTCTCTCCGCTCTATAGCAAAATATGTAGAATTGCAGAAAACTTGTTTTAAAAATGTGTAGATTTGCAGGAAATGTACTCTCTCACCTTACTTTTTTTCTCTCTTCACTGTCAAGAGGGGGGCACCTAAAATACGTTGCTTGCAAAATTTCACTTAGGGTCCCCAAACAGTTGACCTCATGTGTGCACACCTGCGAGCCACGGCAGCCCCTCATGATGAGTTCCCATTTTTGGTGGCCCCCACCCCCATCAAAGTTGCCCATCCCTGGTTTAGAGTCAAAAGAGGATGCCAATATAAAAACATATTCACCTTCGACTTCCCTGCTTCAGAATACATTTGGAGTAGTAACATTTTTTTGTAGATTTTTTTCCAAAATTACGTTGATGACGCCATCTTTTAAAGTTACACAAGCATAAACCAGACAATTTGAAAATGTAATGGCGGTAATGACACAATATGCAGTTAGTTTAATTAACTTCACTAAAATGCAGTTTTTAGTGTCATGACAGACTAAAATCACACATGCTTTACAAAACATTACATGGTAACATCATGTGATTATCTGTGTGATACAAAATGCAAAAATACTGTAAATAATCAACTGCAATTATCAAAACACATTAAGATAAACGTTTGATTTACTTCATCAAGTTATTCAACTTGAAAATAGCATGAAACTTGAAAACAGTGTGAACCCCTGTGCATACCAAGGTGCACCCTTGTTATAGGGGTCTATAGTGAGGTCTTACCCTGTGTGGTGGTAGTGGTGGTGACAGGGGACTTGCCTGTGGTCTGGGCTGACTGAGGGGCAGTAGCGGTGGTGGTGTCGGGGGTAGTGGTGGCTGGAGGACGCTGCTGACCCACAGTACTAGTCATGGGCACTAGTCGACCCTCTGGCTTGGTACCATACTGCACTGGCTGGAACAACCTGTCAATCAAATCATAGACAGATTCAATGAGAAGGTCAAAGGTCAAGCAACACAGCCTAGCGCCTTGAGAATTTGAAAATATACTTTATTTCGCATTTTCGTTGGAAACAGAATGTAATCATCCATGTCATGTGGTGTGCACTAGGGTTTCCATGTGATGTGAAAGGTAGCGCACAGACCTCATGGGTTTGATCTTGCAGGGCTTGGGCCTGGCCGGTGGGTCTGAGGCACTGTGGATCTCCTCGATCAGCTGACGGGTGACTTTGAGTTTGGGTAGAACCTCCTCAGTCTCGTAGCGCGTCAGTCTGTTCTCATTACTGATCAAGTCAAACAGGGACAGGTCCAGGCTCTAGACAAAGAGAAAAGGAAAGCGTGTTCTGAATCTCATATGTAGGTGGAGACTAAGTTGTCAGATAAAGACCTAGAGTTAAATCAAAACCAATCTAATCAATTTCATTGTACGTCATTCAGGTGAGCAGTACTAATGAAATAGAATCATCGGAATGAAAACCCTCGGGAGTTTTTAGCTGTGTGGTATTGGCACCCTCCTAGTCCTACCGTGCGTTGGTCCTCCTGCAGGGCTCCCAGCACCAGGGAAGGGGTGTTGTACTGCAGAGAGGAACACACGTAGGAGCTGCTGGTCTCCCTGATGTTTACCAGGTCTGGGTGGTTACAGATCCTCTGCAGCTGCAGCAGCACCTGCAGCACACTCACAAAATGACCCGGCTTCAACGCCTCTTGGGCTCTAGGGACGGACAGAGGACAAGACATTCAGAAACAGGGCAAGTGAACTTAACATCTGCGCAATGATTCTCTGTTAATAACCAAAGAATCATCATGCACTTCTACCATTGAACCTGTGCTCAAATATTCAGTCTATGAGAATAGTACAAAATGCAATCAGGTTGTCCATACATTAGACTGAGGAACTGTGGTGTCTGGAGGCCCGACTCACCCTGGCTGAGTGAGGATATCTTCATACATTCTCCTCTGTCTGCTGGACAAACGACACTTGAGGATGTGTTCATACTTCTTAGGGAGCTGCTTCTCCACGTCCCTCTTACAGCGCCTCAGAATGAAGGGTTGGATCATCTGGGGAGGGGGAGGGGGGCGAGCGAGGAGAAAGGATGTCGGATCAATTGGTAACTAGGTATGAACAGCTATGCCCTGGTAAATGGGAATCATACTGACCACCAATGTTAAGCAAGATGTCTTCTTTAATGATGAAACACACTCATTAGGAATGAAAGAACCCTCAGATAAACAACTTCACACCACAACTAAACTGCCATCGATATTCATGATATCAGTGACTACTGACAACCTCTAAACACACAAGGATTAGAAAGATGAGTGTTTGGTTGTACCCCTACTGACCCTGTGTAGGCGAATGACCAGTTTGTGGCAGTAGTCCTGGTTCTGGTCTGTGCCGGGCTTGACTGGGAAGTCTGTGTAGGGTCTGGTGATGCCTGGCAGGAGGAAGTGGATCATGGTCCACAGCTCCTTCAGTGTGTTGTGTAGTGGAGTGTTGATCAGGAGGATCCTCTGCTGACTGGAACACAAACCACAACACATCATTAGCTTTTGTTGTTTCTCTTAGTCACTAACAATTTAAAATGCATGGAAAACCACAAGGTCAAACCACATTTCAGAGCTTAGCATTCCTTTCATGCTAACTAAGCTGTCACCAAAAAGCCCTCGGCTGACCAGTCTGTGCGTGGGTGTAACCACAGTGATAACCTAAAATAAGAGTTGCTCACCTCTTGAGAGCAAAGATGGTTTCCCAGTGTTTCTCGGACATGTTCTTAATGAGCTGCACCTCATCCAGGACCAGGTGCTTCCACCTCCTTCTCAGGAAGTGGCTCTGGTCCTTCAGCAGCAGCTTGTAGGACGTCACACACACATGGAAGCTATTGGCCTCTGCCCACCACTAGAGACACATCAACAACACGACAAGTTATGGACAGACAAATACAAACTGGTATAAAATGTACATCTTTATGGCATTGTATTCATGAGAAGTGTCCATGATTTACTGTGTCACATTTGGTGCTGCTGTCCTGCTCAAAGTCTCTCTGCTGGAATGGACTCAATCTCATGGGTCTGTCTATTGAAAAAGGTCCTATTGAAGCAGATCATTAGTAGTTACCCTTCTCTTTGCTCTGCATTCATGTCTGTTGCCAAGGTAGAGGAGGATCTTGAGGCCAGGACACCAGCGTTTAAACTCCATCTCCCAGCTCAGCATCTTACACGTCCTCACCACAACTAGGTGGGGGCCCCAGATACCTACATTTTTTAAACATTTATTAAGTCTATATGAATGTCTACATACATATTAACATACAGAAACATAAGAGAAGCATTGAATAACCTATTTCAGCATTAGGTTAGATTACCCTCTTGACAGGCCAGATGGGCCAGGTAGGCCACAATCTGCACGGTCTTGCCCAGTGCAGTCTCGTCTGCTAGGATGCCGTTGAGGTGTTTCTTGTGGAGGCTGGCTAGCCAGTCCACTCCGATCTGCTGGTACTCACGAAGTGATCCGTGCAGTAGGAAAGGAGCCTGGCTGCGGACCTGAGATACATAGCAAAGGGTCATAATGATTCCCTGTTTGTACATAGCAACCCACTAACTGTCCTCTTTTAACTGTAGATTTGATTTATAAGCAATTTTGTTATTTCATTAATCTTGCCAAATTCCTCTCATTCCCAAACTGGTTATATGACACCCAACAGTGATCCACTGGGTCAGTGTGAGGCTGAGATGTGAGAACTCACAGAAGAGGTGGTCCTGGCACTGCCCTTGGGTAGGATGAGTTCTGTGGCGGCTGCCACCTCTGCTATGTCCTTCTTGGGTTTCCCGTCAGCACCAGGGGGGCAGGCCTTGTCAGAACCTCGATACTGGTCCACACTGAGCAGAGAGTCTATCACTACAGCCTCGTGGGGGCTGTCCAGAGAGGACTCCATATCTGAGATGAAACAAAAACCACATCGGCACTACAGAGAGAACACCACCAGTCTACAAATCCTTTTGCTTTCAAACTAATCATCTTGGCATATCAACGATCACAAGGCACCGAGCGAGACGGGTACACAGAGGAGTTTACATGTAGAGTTTAGGTGTACCTTCAGTCTCATCCCGGTCCTCCTCATCACTCGGTGGGGCAGGCTGGGGCCAGTCAAAGTTGTCAGTGTAGGCACCAGCATACTGCTTCACCAACGCATCCAGAGGCATCTCAGCTGAGAACGGTACATGACAGAGAGGAAAGGTTCAGCACAGACAAAACCTAAAACTGCACTTATAAACATGCCATGTTTTAAAGAAAACACCATAAAATAAAGGTCATCGGGTTAAATCCATTACTGGTTATGGTGAGAAAAAGGTGTGTCACGCTGACCATCTTTAGCCAGATCTGCCAACTCTGCCTTCAGATCAGCTGCCACCTCCATGGCCTCCTGCTCCTCTATGGTGCTCTCCTCATCCTGAACTGTAAGAGAGAACACAGCCATAGACAAGTTACAGGATAACTTGTGTTCAAACAACTGTTCAACGCAAGAGGGCACCTGTTGGCATCCACCTGCTCAAAGCCTAAACAAAATGACATCTATACTGAATATAAATATAAATGCAACAATTTTAACAATCTTACTGAGTTACAGTTCAAGGAAATCAGCCAATTGAAATAAATAAATCAGGCCCTAATCTATAGATTTCACATGACTGGGCAGGCCCACCCACTTGGGGGCCTGGCTCCCAGGCCCACCCACTGGGAGCCAGGCCCAGCCAATCAGAATGAGTTTTTCCCCACAAAAGGGCTTCATTACAGACATAAATACTCCTCAGTTTCATCAACTGTCTGGGTGGCTGGTCTCAGACGATCCCGCAGGTGAAGAACCCGGATGTGGAGGTCCTGGGCTGGCGTGGTTACACGTGGTCTGCGGTTGTGAAGCCGGCTGGACATACTGCCAAATTCTCTAAAACGATGTTGGAGGCGGCTTATGGTAGAGAAATTAACATTCTATTCTCTGGTAACAACTATGTTGGACATTCCTGCAGTCAGCATGCCAATTGCACACTCCCTCAAAACTTGACACATCTGTGGAATTGTGTTGTGTGACAAAACTGCACATTCAGGGGGGGCTTTTATTGTCCCCAGCACAAGGTGCACCTATGTAATGGTCATGCTGTTTAATCAGCTCCTTGATATGCCACACCTGTCAGGTGGAAGGATTATCTTTGCAATTGAGAATTGTTCACAAACAGGGATGTAAACAAATTTGAGAGAATACGTTTTTTGTGCTTATGGACAATTTCTGGGATCTTTTATTTCAGCTCATGAAACATGGCACCAACACTTTACATGTTGTGTTTATATTTTTGTTCAGTATATTTTGGACACATACCTTCTTCAGCCAATAAAGTGCTGTACTTTCGCTTCCTTGATGACATAGTGGGTTCCTGTGAATAAGATACATTTTAAATAAGTGTCATACCACCCCCAAATATTTGATTATGTCTGGACAGTTTGGACAAGAAGAACCAGTAAGTCAATGCAGCACCTACGTCTTTTTCAGCTTTATCTGCTGTCGACTCAGTAGGTTTAACATCATGTCCTGTGACACAAGGAATGACCAATTTATTCAATAGACGTTATGAAAGTTAGCTTGTAGTAAAACCATTTCAAAAGGCTCTCGAATAAACTCTCACCCTTACTCGATGCTCTCTGCAGGCTGAGCGTTTTCAGTCTCTTCTCATAAATCTCAAACTGTAGTTTAATTTCCACAACCTGAGAGAAACCAAATGGAACAAATTAATTAGGATGGACAGAGTGGATCACACTACTGATCTTTTGAAATTAATAAGGACAACAATGGAACAGTTTTCACATCAAGAGAAACTTACCTGCTCAATGTTGGACCAGAAGAACTCCACCTCTCTGGCGATGGTGCTAGCAATGTGACGAAGCCGCAGTTCTTCCTCTTTCTTGAACTTCGCTTCCATTTTCTTCTGCTCGTCATGATAACGGGAACAGGTGCGAACCAGCTGGGGAATATGTCATATGCAGTTATGATCATGTACTGAAATCTTAACAATGACAGTACTGCAGTAACACTACACCAGGAGGACTACGGCATCATACCTTCTTGGCAGCAGCCATCTTCCACCTCCTCTCCTGGGCAAAGTCAGCTGCCATCCACTGCATCTCCTCCAGTAGGTAGTCCCAGTGGGACTTAGGCCGAGAGGACTCCATGAGCTTGGGCAGCCTGCTGGCTGACCACTGGCCCTCTTTCCTCAGCTCAGAGATACGCTGGTGCACCTGGCTCTCCTGGGGGGTCAGAGGTCACATCATGAGCAGTCTGAACACTGAAGCACCTGATCAGTCTGAACACAAAAGCACCTGAACAGTATGAAATGCAGTCTGAACACAAAAGCACCTGAACAGCATGAAATGCAGTCTGAACACAAAAGCACCTGAACAGTATGAAATGCAGTCTGAACACAAAAGCTCTTGCAGAGTCATAGGTTTTTCTGAACCAACTCCTCACCAGTTTGGTCTGCTCAGCTTGTTTGTCCTGTGAGCTCCCTTCTGATGACTGCATACCTGAGCCCTGACCAAAGCCACCCATTTTGATAGCGGAGGTGCCGTTGGGCCCGGCCAATTTGGACTGTGTGGCAGGGGTGATGTTGGACCCAGGATGGCGGAGGGGGCCAATGGTGTAGGGGGAGGGGAGTGAGTTGGGGACATTGAGGGGGGCAGGAGACATGGAGGGGTTAGACAGGGAGTTGATCATCATTCTTTGGCCAGGTTGGTTGGACTCTGCTCCAGGATGAGCAAGAGCCACAGTCTGATCAAGGGAGGAAAGAGAGAAGGCAAACCGTTGATCTACAAACCGATGGACACAACAAAAAACATGCAATGTTTGGAAGTTATCCTTTGGACTCACCGCCTGTCCTGGCTGCAGCATGGGCTGAGGCTGCTGTAGCTGCTGAGCCTGCATCTGGAGGTGAAGGCCAGACTGCATCTGCTGCTGGAGCTGTGTGTGGGGGTTTACTGGAGCCATGATGGGGCCGGCCCCCTGCACCTTCACCTGGGCCTGAAGCAGGTTGGCAGCCTGGGCTGAGCTCTCCACCAGCTGTGACTGCTGAGAGAGAGCCATGGGCAGGCCTGCCATGGGGAGGGCGCCCTGTGGCAGGCGACCTGGCAGCTGGGGGGGAGGGAGGGGTGTGCAGGCTGGCAGCGTTCTGCACCGGAGGCCCTTTAGACGGGTCATACAGCGGCTGGTTCTGCTTCTGCCCGGGGATCTGAACCGACTGTGGGTTGGGGGGCATCCCGCCTGGAGCACAGTAACCAAGTCATAGGGGAAAACAAGGAAAGGAGCAGAGAGAGGGAAAGAATAACAAGGTGTGGCTGTGAGTTACTGTTTCTCTGTCCAAACCAATCCTGCTCTCTCTAAAATAACGGCCTGATAAAAATACTACACTCTGCACCGGACTGAGATTCAGGTGAGCACTGAAGGGAGACAGAGGGGGACTGAGCAGTACTCAGGCCAGAGCCAATACATTTCAGTACTGACTGAATGTGATCAACAGATTCTAAAATGATAGTGTTTACTGCTCCATCTATGATACCAGCGACCCAGAACGTCTCAATTGGATGTACTATGAGTCAACAGCAGTGTATTTCTTACTGTCGACGAAGAGAGAAAATTCATGAAAATTATAAAGAACAATGGTTACAGAAGAAACAAATCAATGTGATCATTACATGTCCTTCAAATATACTACTTCTGTTAATGCAAAAATAAAAACATTATCTTTAAAATGTTAAGAGAAGAGAATGTGATTAAAACAGCAGAACTAATCATGCATAAACCGTTTCAGCAGAGGGACTGAGAAGAAAGGGTTCAAAATCAAATGAAACAGAAAATATTGAAAATAAAAAACAGAAAAAGTGAGCAATCACATCACAAAAACCCTATATGTTCAGCATGCATGAAGCAATGTCATGCCTAGCTGGAATGCTGGCATATACTTGCCTCTAGTTGTGGTGCACAGACCATAGCAAAGCAAAGCAAAGGAGTGAGCAGGAGGACACACACAGGATCTTGCAGACAGCAGGGCTGAGCGGAGTTGTGCACACAGACTAAGCAGCACCTGTCTTACCTCCCTGACCATCACTCACATCATCCCCTAGACCACATCAACACCTGGCCCTGACATACACCACGCCATCCTGTGACATGTCATGACTTCACCAAGCTTCCTCCACACGGCTCCCCTCCTTCCTACTACAACTGGGGGAAAGAGGCCAAGTCAGAATGGTATGCCATGGAAACAGATGGGGGAAACCAACAAAGGATGAGCATGATGGAACAAGAAAAGGAAACAATGGATGCTCTTGATGACTGATAACTGAATTTAGTATTGAAACGCATTGTGAATCCATGTTGACAATGCAATGACGGACAATGGAGGGGGGGTGCAGGAGACGGAGGGATGAGAATGATGAGTATAAAAAAGGAAGAACAAAAAAGCAATCATCGAATGAGCAAACATGCCCCACTGGATAGATACATTTTGTTTTTTCCCAGGGTTCCTCCTTTCTCACTTTCCGTGATCCGCTTGCGAATTAGCCAAAGCTCCAACGGCACAGGAAAGTCCGTCCAAACAGACGATCGAGAATAACACATTTGAGAAAAGAAACGGATGGAGACGGATGACCAATAAAACATAAAGTCAAATCATAAGACATGGCATCTTCCCAGTGAGGCTACTCCTTTCTTCAGACTTTCTTTTCTTCTTCCCCATTTATCCCTTGGTCTAGAGAGAGAGAGCGTGCTGGGAGAGCTATGCCTGAACTTCCTGAGGCCTGCTGGAGTATCTGTCCAGCAGATGGATGAAGATCGCTTTGTTGATGCTGCTTTGAGGTTTTGTTGGAGACAATGGGACGTTGTTGAAATTCAATTTGTCTCATAGGATTGAGGACACGTCCAGCAGCACTGAACAGAACACATAACGGCCTGGTAGTAGCACTCCTACCTTGCGCTGTCGGCATAAGCTGCTGGAGTGGAACGCCAGGTGATCCTAAAACACCAGGATGCTGGAAAATCATTCCATGGCGACCAACTTCAATCCGGGACCTCTTAGCCTGATCTGGGATTTAAAACACACAATACCCTCATAACGGGAAAAAGACACTCGGCAAACAGCAATTACTTTCTGTACACCATACAGACCACCTCTCCTTCCTCGGGTTAAGACTTCTACACACAGCGCTAGTAGAAGATGCCAAATATCTACAAGCAGAAGCAATTTGAGGTAAGAAAACAAAACAACAAAAAAATGAACAAAAAGAACGAAAAGGGGGAGGAAACAAACCAACAAAAAAGCCACGGGAGTGTGCTGTCCTTGCCCTACCTGCGTGTGCCATTGCCTGTTGCCTCTTAAAGGCATCCATGTCCCCTGGGTTTGTCATGCTGCCAGATGCTCCCAGGTGCACCTGAGGAGACATATCCAAGGGTTAACAAGAGCTTGGATACAAGAGATCAAAAATGGTCTTCCAAGAGATAAAAAGGAAACATTTAAACGAGACAACGATAAATCCGTCCCATCCTCTCTGTTCAGAGGTTGCAGTCATTTTGTGCCCCATCGCCGTTCTTCACCTGGAACTGCTGCTGGGAAGAAAATGCTGCTGAAACATTGGGTGGAAGCTGTGTAGCTATGGCAACTGGTGTCCCCGCCTGTCCATCCTTTCCAGTGACAACCTTGACCTGGGAGTGGCACAGAGATTTGAACTAGATTCATGTAGCCTAAACACAGGATAACAAGATTCTGAATATAGGACTTTAAGATACAATACAAGATATCAATCAATTCTGTAACAGTACCTCATCATTGATGACCTCAGACTGCTCCTCCTCTTCCGATTCCTCCTCAAGGTCCAGGTCGTTCTGCCTCAGGTAAGTGAAAAGCGGGACGCAGGGCTTCTTCTTGAATGCCAAATAGTCCATCATGTTCCCCTGGAGGTGCTGGAGGAAGAACAGTTCAATCAGGTAGTCTTTGAAGACCTCCTTCAGACCCTCCATCTTCTTAGTGTGGTGCTCCAGACACTGCTTCCTCAACTGAGCCACTTCTGGGTTGGAGGGTGCAATCTCCTCCAGCTTTTTGGGTATCTGTTTCTTGATGGAGCCCATGCCGGTAGGCGTGAGGGGGGGATTAGGGATGCCTTGGGGAGGGTTAGTGAGGGAAGGGCTGGAAGGAGGAATGGTGGAAGGCATACTGAAAGACGCTGTGGCAGCTGTCCCCACTCCAGCTATCACACCCAGAGTCTTCTCAAATATCATGGGACGCGCCAGCTGCCCCTGGATAATACTGCTGATTTGAGGTGGCAAGTTGGAAGTGGTGATGTGGCCTGGGCTCCCCAGTGTGGGCAGAGCAGTGCCACTGACCACAGGACTCTGAGGTCCGAGGTGGTGGATGGTGCCTCCAGTCTGTGAATGTGGCTGTGACAGCCTGCGTTCCCGCACAGAGCCTGGTGCCCCTGGGGAGGACAGCTGCAACTGCACCTGCCCAGCTGTGGTTGGAGCCAGCTGCGTCAACCCTGTACCCTCTTGGTAAACAAAGTGCCCACTCCCAGATGGGCTGCCAAGACTGATTTGTCTCACAAGCATGCCAGTATCAACAAAACGTGTTGGGCTCTGTCCACACACACTCAGTCCTGTTCCGGGTGCCCCAGGTCGCTGGAGGGGTACTGGGTTGTGCTGGGTGGGACTTTGGGGCTGCATGGATTGGGGCAGGGGTGAGGTGACTTGGATATAGGAGGACGGGGCATGCTCAAACCTCCATTGCGGAGCTGTGTGCTGGAAGCCGGGAGAGCCTGGGTTCTGGAGGGGGAGCGGGGTGAGGGTGATCTGTTGGTTGCCCGTCACCATTTGACTGACATTTTGTAAGGTGATGTTCATGTTCTGGCCTGTGACAGGGCTGCGGCTCATGATTATCTGGTAGTTGGGTGACTGGGGGGCTGAAGGGCTGGCTGCAGATGCAAACGTGGTCACAGGTGATTGTGGGTGGTTGGCAGTTGCCTGCTGTTGAGTAACTGCCATGGTCTGCTGCTGCTGGTCTTCTGCTTCAGATCCAGTGGAAGACTTGGATCTCTGAAGTTGCCGTTGCATATGCTGTTGTCCACTCCCATGGTGCATTGCCTAACACTGTTACTTTATGGGAAACAATACCTGCAGAGGGTAGACATTATCATCAAATAATTTAGCCAACATTGGTTTCATATTTTAATGGTCAAAACTATGCAAATATGTATAAATCAATCAAACATTAACATATTATTGTATCAAATAATTCTGTACATAATAACTGTAGCTATTTGATGCTGTAACATTGCTTTTCATTTTGACAGGTGTCGCAAAGATCAGTGAATGGTTTGGCAAAAGGTATCCTTTCATGAATGAGTTCCGTCATGCAAGCTAGCTAATTATATTTGACGTGTTTTATTTGATAAAGACATCCACTGACAGAGACGCAGATGAGCATCTAGCTACCTTACTAACCATGTTGTTTGCAGAATGTAAGACAATGTAACAATGCTACTTGAGCTTGCTAACGTTAGCTAGCTAGGTAATAATATCTGCCTAGCTATTTCATGTTATGTAGCTACCTAGTTAACACCACCATCATAACCAGCAGCATAATAAACAATTAGGCTGCCTATCTTTTCAAATGAGCTGTAGCTACAGTAGCTTGCTAAACTATGCTTATGTTGTTGCACGGCCTTGTCCTAACTCAGATGTGATAGCGCTAACTATAACGCTACGGTCGAGCATTATATTAGCCAACTATGCAACGTTGACCATGCATTAACGAAATGTGTATTTACGTTGCTTACAAAAAGCTTTTACGTCAACTATCTAAATGTCCAAATACTTGGCACGCTAAGGCAGATATTCCGCTCCTTCCCTCAGATAGCGTGCTACTAGCTTGCGATAGATAATACGTTAGTCGATGGGTAAATATATAGAACTAGCTACTTACAGCAAATACAAGTCACGCTGTATTGTCATCAACCAAAAAGTATTCTTTAAAAATAAAGAAAATGTAAATACTGCTATACGGAAATATTACATTTAATGTTGTGGACATATTTCCTTATGAAACATGGCGATAGCCACCTTATTTTTTTTCAAGGATCGTGCTATCTGGGATCCTTGGGACGTCGCCACCCATAACCTTAACCCCTAACCTTAGACTAACATTTACCATAACCCTTACTTAACCCTAACTCTTACCTTAACCCAGGGATCATCAACTAGATTCAGGCGAGGGACGATTTTTTCTTGAGCGGATAGTCAGGGGCGGAACATAATTACAATTTTGAAGATTGCAAATTGACCGCAAGGAGCACAAACATACGTCATATGTATTGTATATCATTATCATTGTATATCATCATATCAGTATTTACATTTCATACATTTTCTTTATTTTTAAAGAATACTTTATTTTTAAAGAACCGCATTTGGCCCGCGGGCCGCTTGTTGGGGTACCCTGCCACTTCAATAGAGTGACGTCAGGGTTGGCCGTCCCGAGGATCCCTTATAGAAGTTTCAATCTATTCTTTGAAGAACCGGAAGCAGATCCGTTTCAAGGACCTGAACGACCCTGGACCGAGGCTGATTGTATATCTCTCAATAAAAATGTGCTTATTCTAAGGTTCTTCAAAAAACCTAGCTATAGCCAATTGAGTATCTCTCATGCTACTTTAAAATATTGAGTGTTTATATTCTTTATTCCCTAAAACCAAGTGTGAAACATTTCTATGTCACACAATAATACTGATGTCATGAGCTAGGACTATTCCAAATATTGTAGTATATTTTACCTCTATCTCTACCTACTAATGCCTCACATCAAAACATGCCTCCTCTATACTGTAGATCTGCATTTGGTCAAATGTTCTGTGGAGCAGCTGGTGTGTGTAGGCTAGAGGACAACAGAAACATCCCACATAATGTAACATACAGTTGAAGTCTGACGTTTACATACACTTAGGTTGGAGTCATTAAAACTTGTTTTTCAACCACTCCACAAATTTCTTGTTAACAAGCTATAGTTTTGGCAAGTCGGTTAGGACATTACTTTGTGCACGACACAAGTAATTTTTCCAACAATTGTTTACAAACAGATTATTTAATTTATAATTCACTGTATCACAATTCCAATGGGTCAGAAGTTGACTGTGCCTTTAAACAGCTTGGAAAATTCCAGAAAATGATGTCATGGCTTTAGAAGCTTCTGATAGGCTAATTGACATCATTTGAGTCAATTGGAGGTGTACCTGTGGATGTATTTCAAGGCCTACCTTAAAACTCAGTGCCTCTTTGCTTGACATCATGGGAGAATCAAAAGAAATCAGCCAAGACCTCAGAAAAAAAATTCTGGTTCATCCTTGGGAGCAATTTCCAAACGCCTGAAGGTACCACGTTCATCTGTACAAAAGTATAAACACCATGGAACCATGCAGCCGTCATACCGCTCAGGAAGGAGACCGTTCTGTCTCCTAGAGATAAATTTACTTTGGTGCGAAAAGTGCAAATCAATCCCAGAACAACAGGAAAGGACCTTGTGAAGATTCTGGAAGAAACCGGTACATATGTATCTATATCCACAGTAAAAACGAGTCCTATATTGACAACCTGAAAGGCCGCTCAGCAAGGAAGAAGCCACTGCTCCAAAACCGCCATAAAAAAGCCAGACTACGGTTTGCAACTGCACATTGTGGCAAAGATTGTACTTTTTTGAGAAATGTCCGCTGGTCTGATGAAACAAAATTAGAACTGTTTGGTCATAATGACCATCATTATGTTTTGGAGGAAAAAGGGAGAGGCTTGAAAGCTGAAGAACACCATCCCAACCGTGAAGCACGGGGGTGGCAGCATCATGTTGTGGGGGTGCTTTGCTGCAGGAGGGACTGGTGCACTTCACAAAATAGATGGCATCATGAAATTATGTGGATATATTGAAGCAACATCTCAAGACATCAGTCAGGAATTTAAAGCTTGGTCGCAAATGGGTCTTCCAAATGGACAATGACCCCAAGCATACTTCCAAAGTTGCGACAAAATGGCTTAAGGACAACAAAGTCAAGGTATTGGAGTGGCCATCACAAAGCCCTGACCTCAATCCTATAGAAGGTTTGTGGGCAGAACTGAAAAAAGCATGTGCGAGCAAGGAGGCCTACAAACCTGACTTCATTACACCAGCTCTGTCAGGAGGAATGAGCCAAAATTCACCCAACTTATTGTGGGAAGCTTGTGGAAGGCTACCTGAAACATTTGATCCAAGTTAAACAATTTAAAGGCAATGCTACCAAATACTAATTGAGTGTATGTAAACTTCTGACCCACTGGGAATGTGATGAAATAAATAAAAGCTGAAATAAATTATTCTCTCTATTATTCTGACATTTCACGTTTCTAAATAAAGTGGTGATCCTAACTGACCTAAGACAGGGATTTTTTACTATGATTAAATGTCAGGAATTGTGAAAAACTGAGTTTAAATGTATTTGACTAAGGTGTATGTAAACTTCTGACTTCAACTGTATATTTTAATCACTCTTCTCACACAATATTCTCATATGAAACTGATTTTGGCAGCTTGGTTTTGGTGAACAAGAACAACATACAGTCAAAATAATTACTCAATATATTTACAAGGACATTTAATATTCAAAAGGTGCCTAGTCAAAATGTAATTCGGAAAGCTGATTCCATTTTCATTGAATGTAAAAACAGAAATAGGTCAATTCAAATGTAGGCAGTCATAAAAAACGAAATATTAAAACCAACCACTCCACACAAAACAAACTCCCTAGATTTATACAAAATCTTACTAAAAATATAAAATACAGGACAGATTTTCTGTACTGAAGTTCAACCTATTTCAGCCATTTCTTTGCCTCCTCCACATGCCTATACATTAATGATCATTCACTAATATTTGTGCAAAAACAGACAAAAGCATGCAGCTCAATATTGTGCTCACTGAGTAAAATGGCCATCTTGCTGGGCACACTGGGAAAGAGTGGCTTGAAGATTTGACACTCTTTACAGAAGATTAAGATCTCTACAATACAGTAATGACATTCTCTGACAAGTTCCTAACAGTTTATGAATAAGTCTATCATTAATGTATTTGTGCTACAGTGGCTTGTCAAAAACATACACGTTGCTTAAAGCAGTTAAAAAAAGACAATAAAAAATAATCTGCTACAAATTGGCAATACTTGGTCTTCACTTTCTCTTACACAACTGTCCAACTCCTGAAAATGATGCATATTTTTGCCTCCAGTTTAAAGCTGCAATATGTAACTTTTTGGGTGAAGACCAAATTCACATAGAAATGTGTGTTATAGATCTGTCTGGCCTCGTCATTGAAAGCAAGTCTAATACGCAGTAGATCTGTTCTATGTGTGCTATTTCTATGCTTCAAGTTCTTAAGTTTCGTTTTTGTGTCTTTTATTTTTGGTTTTGTACACCAGCCTCAAACAGCTGAAAATACAATATTTTTTGTTATGGAAAATATATTTCACAGCGGTGTAAATGGTACAATGGTTCTCTACACTATACTTGCTTGTTTTATCACATAAACTGAAATGGTGGATCGATTTCTGCATAGTGCATCTTTACATATAACACCAGCTGGTACCAAAGATCTTTACCGAATTCCCTTCTATTTTTGAGTGCCACCTGCTGTACATTAAATTATACTCTCAAACATCTATTACTCTCAAACAACTATTTCAAGTAAAATCAGCTAATTTGAGATGAAAATAATCACTTTGTCCAGTGAGGCCTGATAAATCCAGTAGATTAACAGTAACATACTACTGGCCTGGCATAACATACTGTAGCATGAAACACAACCACAACACACACTGCTCTCAGAGTGGAGTCAGACAGAACCAACCCCACTCCTCTTCTCCTCTCTTCTGGTACTACAAATGTTTAGTGCTAGGCTGTGGGTTGAGAGCAGCTATAGTGGTCTTGTTACTAAGCATGCTCAGTTCAAAGTGCTTTTGTGTGTCAACAGTCTAAAGAGCTCCATCTTCACTGAGGACAGAGGGACATCAGAGGGACATCAGAGAAACATCAGAGGTTTGGAGGTGCTCTAACCAAGCTCAGAGGTTCAGCTAATATTGTAGCTATAGTCCAAAAGCCTTAAGCTCAATCACACTGTGCAGTCTGCAAAGCAGAGAGGAGGCGTCTCTCAATACACTGTTTACCTGAGACCAAAACAAAGGGAGAAACACAGTAAGAGAGAGACATTCCTAATTTATATATTCAAATAGATGTGTGTGTGTGCACATGTTGGCACACATGCATGTGTAAGCTATAAGCTACTTACATTTACTTATGTTGTCGATGTCTGCCTGCTCTGTGATGGTAAGGGACAGGCCCTCCATGAGCAGAAGGGCTTTATGGTATCTCTGGATGGGCGCCTGACCACGGTGGAACATCTCATCTAGAGCTGCTGACTGCACCTGGAAAATAGCAACACACACACTCAGCTATTAACATTGCTCTTACAATATTATAACCACATCATAAATACTGCAGTAAAAGTAATTATATTTACATCGTATATCATACAATATGCATGTCCAATGATTATATTACACAATACTGAAGACCACTAGACAGAGAAAGAATGGGAGCACATAGAGAGCACAGAGATGTACTGTGTAGTGAGAGAGAGGATGCCTTACCATGGTCACGGTGTGACTGTAGATGAGTTTCTCTGCAGTGATGTTGTTCATGTGGTCCATCAGTCTCTGCTTGTTGAGGAGGAAGCTCTGCAGGCGGGCGTTGAGGGACCGACAGGACGTCACACTGCTCTTGTACAGCTCATTCATCTTCTTCATCACTACATACAGGAGAAATGACTTTCACTTAATACACTTTATAAAGCATGATCATTAACCTCCTACAGTCTAAACCCTGTCTAAGCCGGGGAATCAAAAGGAAGTTTGTTCTGAAGTGTCTGTCCTATATCTGAGAATTCTAGGACACTATACATTTTTTGGGGGACATGTATTTATGAACCCCTTATTTTTGGCACTAAACTATCTCCATATATACTTCCATATTTTTTTTAAAACTGGTACCAAGGGACCTTCAGACGAGTTCTGTGACGCTTGTGGGCGTTCTAGGGCAAAACAACTGACATGTACGTGTTCAGGAGAGACTCACCTTTCCACAGAGGGGTCGTATTAGTGTGTAGCCCAAATTGTTTGGACGCTACAGACAGAAGTTGGAAGATCGGTTGTACCGATTTCAGAAGAATCCCAAGACGCTTGTGTGGGTCGTAGAGCAAAACTGAGAAACACCATCATGTTCGTGAGAGTCTCATCTTTCCAATAGTCTGTAGGCTCAACCGTTTGGATGCTACAGACCTTTTCGCGAGAAGACCGATTTTCGGGATGTCTCATGATCTGACAAACACCGTTCTAGCTCTGCAGATGCGGAAGTGCAACACCTGCGGATGTGGTGGATTGAGACGCATCCAATGCAAAAAAAACCAGATATCTTTTTCTTAAACTGACTGATTTTGATGGGGATTTTTTTATTATGATAATTAGATTTCCACGGGGCCGCGGGAGAATCGACTCTAGGGATTAACAGAATTTAATGGCCATTTTTTTTCTGCACACATCAATTAGAAGAGGAAAATGTGGTCCCATGTCTCACCTTGTTTGACTGTAGAGGAGGGGAAGAGTCTGCCTTCTCTGATGTCTTCCATAGCAGTGTGTAATGCAGATGAAAGACATTCTGCAGCCTTCATGTACAGCACCAACTGCTCTGCATAGCTGCGATAAACACATTGAGAATACCAACGTTAACTTACACAAAAAGATTATTCCCCAAAATAAAGTACTAAAAATACATCATTATGCTGTGATTTAGAAAAATGTGGTCCAATTTAAAGCTCAGGGCATCAATAACAGAGATGCATCCCCTCACCCCCACTCCCGACTTAGAAGACTGATCTGATCAGCCACCAGGCTTTGCTGCAGGAAGGACACATCAGGAGCGTCCTCACTGGTCTCACTCTCAAGTCCAGTGTCTTTAGATCTGGCTATCTCCATGACACAGTGGACAAAGGCAAGAGTGAAGCGCAGGTTTCTCAGGCCATCCGTATGCCACTGCTGTGATGGAGAGACAGAAAGGATACCAGAAAGGATAGCGTTTTGTCAACAGTCTAGTTTCTGGCAATGTGCAAACTGTGTATCTATGAACAATAACTCAGTGATGAATCCATTCATGTACAGAGATCTAATATATCATGAAGGAGTGTTTATGTGTTTACCCCCATCAGTGTCTCCTCTGGGAGCTCTGGAGGGTCAAAATCTATGGCCCTGTCTGGGCTGGATGTCATGGGGTTGGTTAAATGCTGGTAGTTAGGTACATCTCTATGGGTTCCTCTGCTGATTGACCAGGCTGGGCTGACATAGCTGGGGGAACCCACTGCTAAGAGGAAATATCAAATAATCAAATATGAAAAAGTTATTTAATAGCATTTAAAGCATTTCTCCCTCTCTGCACATCCCATTACATAGACCCTGATACCATGCTGGAATTCTGAATGTCTAATCAGACTCTACTGATCTAGTATGAGAACCAAATAAGAAACCCTTCTAAGGTAGTTGTAGATCCCTATGTACCTGAGAACGTCCTGGTGGGATTTGGTGGGGTCCCGACGTTTCCTCTGGATGGAGATCCCCCAGTGAACACGACTGAGGTGGGTTTGCCTGAGGCTGATGTTCCTGCAACCCTCAGAGCACCACTAGTTGGAGCTGTAGGAACATATCAGGGGGGAAATGGTGTCAACTGGCTAAACTGGCATGGACATTGATCATGAACCTCTAATGCAAATGTATGGTCATATACCCACTGACTTGCAGTCAGGAACATTATCAAACATTTACTTTTCTTGTCAAGCCTCACATGGGTTATAGATAAGGCTTGTCCTGGATAGATTAAGACCCTACCTAATATATGAAAAGAGTGGGCAGAAGCACAATTACATAAAGCCTAACCCATAGCCAATAACAGGCTTACACAATTAGAAACAAACAATACATTTTTCCACATCTCAAAATCTAATCCCCTTGGCTTGCCCATGGTGCCCTGGTACCTGTGGTGTCCATGGACCTCTCAGTGTAAAGGCTCTCATTACTTCCTCCATCCAGCAGCTGAGCTCCAAAAGCAGCCTTCAGCAGAATGTCAGACAGACGTCCTGCACTCAGAGACCTGGAGATAGAACACACACACACACAGATACCTTCAGAGGGCCTCAGCAGACATGTTTAATCATTAATCAATCATACCTAAAGATAGAGCCCACTACCACACTTATGGATATCAGATAACCAGTATCTGTAGAGCTGGTTTTAACCTTTTGAAGGGGCCCTTCCTCTTCCCTGTGGCCCTGCTGATGTGGCTCAGGTCTGATACTGTCCGTGTGCGGGTGGGAATGATGGGCAAATCCTCAAAGCTGGTGGGCCGGGGGAATTCATGTGGAGGCGTGGCCTAAGTAGGAATCAGGAAAATAACAACATGAGAATGTTGTATTATAGAGTAACTACTTCACTCATGAGCTTGCAGAAGAGACCACTAAATGTGACATTGTTTAGTGGATGACCTGAGGGCTCTGTTGTCCTGTCCAGGTGCTGAAGAGACCAGTCTGCTCTGGGGTCTCTGGGATAGTGCCCACTGGGAGAAGAGAAGCGAAGAAGCACATGTTACGGTGAGTATTGTAGTAATGCAGTAATGGAGGTCTGAGGAGATTTTTACTGTACCTTGTGGAGAGGGCTGATAGGGTCTGGCCCCTCCAGCTGACAGCCTGCGGTGGCTGAGCACTGCCCCCCCGGGGCCTGATGGGAGAAGAAGGGAGGCTCCAGTCTTCCTACTCCCTGGGGAACTGCCACTACTACTATCAACACAGCACAGGGTGGCCCTGAAACAGATGTGTAACATGTCATCAACAATTTCCAGAATACACCCCCACAGTAGAAATGCCCCACAGAGAGAGCAGGGAGATTGAGAGAGAGAGATTGACAGAGACAAGAGACAGAAAGTGATAGAGAGAGATATACCTGGTTGAGCCATGCATGCCAGCGGTGTGTAGGTTCTGTTCTATGCGCTGGTAGTTGTGGATCTGTGTTGGGACAGGAATGGGCACAGACTGGCTGTAGTTACTCCCACTGAACTCTGCAGGCCTGCTGCACAGACAAAAGGGAGGGGAGAGAGGAAAAGGACAAGTACACCTCAGTGATTTTGTGGGATTGAACACAGCGGGGGGTTGAAGGGAAAAAACACAGTAAATGCCTGTAAAAACACTACTTGTTCCCTCATAGATTTTTATCTCTATTAAGTTAGGACAGGTCCATTCTCCCTTTCTCTCACGATGTTTGTAGTATGACAAACACTAAAGGGTGTTATCACTTGATACCTATCAGTAAAACAGGAGTGTGCTTTATACTGGTCAGATTAAAGGAGGGTGAGATGGACAAATGCTCGGAAACTTCTAATAGCCCAGGTTTAATCCCCATCTGTCCCCCTCAGTCAGCCCTGCTCTTACCTAACAGGATTAGGGGGACAGAGGGGTGAAGAGGGGGGTGGTGTCCTGGCTAGACTCCCAAGTACCCCAGCAGCCAGCAGAGAGCTCCTTCATTATCAAGACAAAGGTACAGGACAGAGTCCGTCGGTGTTACCCACTATCTACCTGCTGCTATAAGGACCTCTCATAACCATCTCCATTATACAGGTTTCTACAGTAAGACTATACATTTCCTTATATTAAATACAACAGAGTTATATCATTCTCCTGTACTCAACTTACCCACTGTACAACATACTGCCCCGGACTGGTGACCCATCTCCCATGTCACATGTGATCTCACCTGGAGGTAACAAAACAGGATCCAGGGACATATCAGTCACATGCGTTTACAGCATAAATCAAACCCAAATCAAGAACAGAGCTAGAGAGATAAAGACAGAGAGACAGAGAGAGAGGGAGAGAGAGAGAGAGAGAGAGAGAGAGAGAGAGAGAGAGAGAGAGAGAGAGAGAGAGAGAGAGATAGAATGAGATAGGGTGTCTTACTGGGGAACTGGGCAGGCACCATGACAAAGTCGTCCGTCTCAGAGGAGGTGTTCCTGCTGTAGTGGAGGGCTGTGTCCCGGGAAGGGGTGGGCTCGGCCTTGGGCTGGAGTCTCTGCAGCACCGCATCGGAATGCTGAAGGGGAAAATATCTAATATTAGACCCTAGGTGACTGCTATTGGTAGCAGATTATTACCCCTTCACATTATAAAGCATTGGGCTGAGCACTTGGAAAAGTGCTATATAAATCTTATTCATCATCGTTATCACTCCCCAGAGAGGAGGGGGGACTCACTTGAGGGGAGGAGGCCAAGTGAAAGGTGGAGGAGCTGCTAGAGGAGCTGGCAGACCCAGAGCTGGGGTAGGAGGGCATGGGCACCGGAGAGGCTGGAATGATGAAGGACACGGTCACTGTGGTACTAATCCCAACTACATACTGGGGGTCATGCCATGGCTTTGGTACTCTTTATTTAGGTACTAAATAACTTGAGTTGTACATTATAACTCATTAATAATTCACACCTGTCTAAAATGCAGTTCTAATCCAGAGCAATTTGCCGGTATGGCCTATAGGGATACTCACATTTCTTTGTGGATGAACTTGACTCCAGGAAAGAGTGATGGAAAAACTCATCTGTGTGGGTAAACAATGCCAAATAAATTGAAATAAGACTGACATTGCAAGGACTGATTGCAGTTGCATTCCAGTGAAAAAGACATCACATCAGACAGGGCCACAGTGTCTCCCGACCCCTCCTGTCTCAGCCTCCAGTATTTATGCTGCAATAGTTTATGTGTCAGGGGGCTAGGGTCAGTCTGTTATATCTGGAGTATTTCTCCTGTCTTATCCGGTGTCCTGTGTGAATTTAAGTATGCTCCGTCTAATTCTCTCTCTCTTTTTCTCTCTTTCTCCTCTCTTTCTTTCTCTCGGTCTTTCTCTCTCTCTTCTCTCGGAGGACCTGAGCCCTAGGACCACCATGCCTCAGGACTACCTCACCTGATGACTCCTTGCTGTCCCCAGTCCACCTGGTCATGCTGCTGCTCCAGTTTCAACTGTTCTGCCTGCAGCTATGGAACCCTGACCTGTTCACTGGACGTGCTACCTTGTCCGGACCTGCTGTTTTGGACTCTCTCTCTACCGCACCTGCTGTCTCTAACTCTGAATGATCGGCTATGAAAAGCCAACTGACATTTACTCCTGAGGTGCTGACCTGTTGCACCCTCTACAACCACTGTGATTATTATTATCTGACCCTGCTGGTCATCTATGAACGTTTGAACATCTTGGCCCGGCACAGCCAGAAGAGGACTGGCCACCCCTCAGAGCCTGGTTCCTCTCTACGTTTCTTCCTAGGTTTTGGCCTTTCTAGGGAGTTTTTCCTAGCCACCGTGCTTCTACACCTGCATTGCTTGCTATTTGGGGTTTTAGGCTGGGATTCTGTACAGCACTTTGTGACATCGGCTGACATAAAAAGGGCTTTATAAATACATTTGATTGATTGAGACAGCAGTGCAAATGTTAGTGAGGCTAACCAAAGTCCATGCGCTCCTTATGGTTCCTTTGCAGCAGGCCCAGGAGCAGGTGTCTCAGGTGGACTGACGTCTCCCGTGGAATGCTGGGAGAAACACAGGTTTACAGGTTTCACTTTGAAAATATATTTCTTTAATGACCTAAGACAAAACAAGCTGCGTGTTCAACAAGGACACAGAGTAATATCACACACTGGACTGTTTTGTGTTTGTGTGTATTGACTATTTAGAAGATTATGTTTTGAGTGAGTTTATTTAAGCAGTAAGGCCTGTGGGGGGGTGGGGGGGAAGGGTATATGGCCAATATACCACGGCTAAGGGCTGTTCTTAAGCACGACGCAATGCGGAGTGCCTGGATACAGCCCTTAGCCGTAGTATACTGGCCATATACCACCTACCCCTGATATGCCTTATTTCTATTATAAACTGGTTACCAATGTAAGCAAAGCAGTAAAAAAAATGTTTTTGTCGTACCCGTGGTATAAGGTCTGATATACTAATGCTGTCAGCCAATCAGCATTCAGGGCTCGAACCACCCAGTTTCTAACGCGTTGTGGAACACACCTTCCACGTCATGCATTATTTTCCAGAGAACGCATAGCCCCTCATTGATTATCCCTTACTAAGCAATGTATCGGGTTGTTATGACTCCCTGAGCTCTAATGTGGTGTGTGGTTGTGTTTTCCTAGCACTAAGAGCAAGACTGTGAGGTATGATACTGTCTGTGCCTGTGTTTATGTTTGAGTGACTCAGGGCATTTTGACACCCTGACCCTTACAAAAAAAGATTGCAGTTTTTAAACTGCAGTAAAAGTGCAGTAACTGCAGTCAACTGTGGTATTTTGGATACAGTAATTGCAGAATAACTGCAGTGTACTGCAGTTATACTGCACTGTAGTTACACCGCAAAACGGTGTTATTTTGGATACAGTATTTGCAGCATACTGCAGTTAGACTGCACTCTGACCGCAATCTTTTTTTGTAAGGGGAGCCGTGGTGTGTTTGTGTTGTGTGTGTGTGTGTGTGTGTGTGTGTGTGTGTGTGTGTGTGTGTGTGTGTGTGTGTGTGTGTGTGTGTGTGTGTGTGTGTGTGTGTGTGTGTGTGTGTGTGTGTGTGTGTGTGTGTGATATATCTGGGTCATGTGGAAAGTGATAGCGGTGCAGTAGCAGGCAGCTAACAGCTGTTATAAATAGTGAAAAGCAAATAATAAACCCTGTAACCCACACAAACATCCCCATCCTTATCACAGGATTTATCAGAGACAGAGTTCTACTAAACTGGTATTCCCCTGAGTGACACAAATACACAAGCTCACAAAGTAAAATATGAAAATATAACAAATGCCTATGGCTGTTTTGCACTTCAAAGGGGATGGAGAGGGGGATAATATTTGTGACCCAGAATGAGAGATACACAATTCTACAGCTGCACCATTGAGAGCATCTTGACCGGTTGCATCACTGCTTGGTATGGCAACTACACCGCCCTCAATCGCATGGCAATACAGAGGATGGTGCGGACAGCCAAGTAAATCACTGGGGCCGAGCTCCCTGCCATCCAGGATCTCTATATCAGACAGTGTGAAAGAAAGGCCCGGAAAATTACTAAACTGCAGCCACCCAAACCATAGACTGTTCTCTCTGCTTCCACATGGCAAGGAGTACCGGACTGACTCTATGCACATTTACTCTATGCACACTCTACACACACACTCACACTCCAACACACACAATACATTTTCCCACATATACATAACACCCACACATATTCATACTGACTCTACACACAAGTACACACACTCAGATAAAATCATCATATATGCTGCTGCTACTCTGTTTACCATATATCTTGATGCATAGTCACCTTACCCCTATACATATCTACCTCTATCTCTTCAGTATCCCTGCACATTGTAAATATGGTTTAGACACTGACCCTGGAACTGATCCTGTACGTACAGTAGCTTACTTACTTTGTCATGTTCTTTCTTCTTTCTATCGCTCATGTGTTTTTGTTCTACTTGACTTTTTAAAAATAGAACTACTGATATTGATTACTGCATTGTTTGGAAAGAGCATGCAAGAAATGCATTTCACTGTACTTGTGCATGTGACAATTAAACGTGAAACTTGAGTGTATAAGAATCTTAAGGTGTGGCAATAATTTTGACTTCTATAAAAAATGTTTTTTTAAAGTGTTAAATAAAATCTCTTTCACTGAGAAATTGTAATAAGAGCCTATCAGAGTCCAAAACGTGTACACGTACGCACAACAGTGTATTGGACCATTGGCTTTCATACTTTACGGATTCTCAGTGTGGCTCAAGCAATTTCTCCAACTGACAACACTTTCAAATGAATAGAGGACATGTACGCGGAGGTTGGGAATTTTGGCGAGGTGTGCGTTTGGGCTGTGCATCCCCCGCGGATGATGTCTGAGAGCTGAGTAGCTATGTGTCACAATGGGATGCCGGACTATGGACTCTGCGTCTGTGGACTCTGAATTACGCTTTAGTATAAAATAATATAATTGTCCTATTTTTTGGAGCATACAATATAGCTCGGTGTTTGAATTATTTATTTTATACAGTCTTTTTTGATCATCTTTATCAAGGGGGCCAATCATTTTGGAGGTGACTGTACATTATAGGGTTACCTAAAGTAAGCTGTCAGTAAGCTGATTAGACACATAAGACACATCTGCCTGTTTATGCTATCCTCACATCTAATCCTGTGTGTGTGTGTTTCGATTCTCAGAGCAGAGGCCTGCAGGTCTCACTACTAACCTGGGCTGGAGGTCCCTGTTTCTCTCATAGAAGAGACGCAGCTCCTGGGGGCTACTGGCCTGCATGATGAACACACAACACAGGACACACACACACATCCTGTCTGTAACTGTCTGTTACAGCTGGAATACACACCTACCTGTTCACTTGCAATCACATGCAATCACTTTTTTTATGAAACGTTTAATGCTTTGCCGCAAAATGAAATTATCAATGAAAAATAATTTGCAATAAAGAAAATTGCCTTTAAGAAATCAACTGTGATTTTACACATTGGATCAGAGGACATACAAGTTGTCATTTTATTTGTTCTCTTTTGTGGTTGGTTGTACACTGGGTGTTTAGGACTTGCCAAATAAAACCAGGTGACATGGACAGTCTAAGTGAACACTACACCATTACATGATCACCCTGCCACTGACCCTGTCTTCTCTGAACTCACTGGCCTGTCCTGGCATGCTTCTCCCTGGGTAATTGCTATTCAAATAATTTAATGCAGGAATAGCCCTATACCAAGTGCAAAGGTTCCAATCTTCGAATTTCAGACAGCTTCAACCTACAGCTAAATCATTACTGACTTCCTAATAAAGAGGCAGATCATTTAGCCTTTCAAGGAAACATGAACATAAGTCAAACTATTTTCGCTTGGCAAACTTGCTGACAGCTCTCTAGAACTCTCTCAAAACATGATTCAGCACAGCATCAATCAACCCTAACTACGTATGCCACAGTCCACCGCATAGAGTGGCCTCCTAGACGGTAGGGTGATAAACCACCTGCCTGCCATGGCTGTTGTGAAACAATGTTTACCCTGGTCTCAGCCATTTCCTCATCCACCTGGCAGCTTGGCTGTTTGTAAACAGGGATCTTTCAGAACAAGTGGACACACTGTTCAGACCCCCAGGAGTAACATAACAGCAGGGGGAAACACAGAGAGGCACTCAGTGTGCTGTGTGTGTGAACATGCTGTTTATCACAGGCTCGTGATGTGTTGTCGTACTTTATGCTAACAGCTGTCTTTCATATGATCTATGGTCAGTTCTTTCATAACATAACACGAACCACGATAGTCAGCCTGTTCCAGAAGGCATTAGAAATCGTAAAAGACCTATTAGAAGTTTCTTATGCAAGAGCATTCAGAAGTTTTAGAAAACATTTTAGATTAGCATTAGTAAGTCATGTTACTATTAAAAAACTATACGTTTCCTAACATTCTTGTTTCCAAAATTGTGAGTGTGTATGTTTATCACTCACCTGAAAAGGAGCTTGCCCAGTTAAACACTGGTACACTATGGTTCCTATGCTCCACAGATCAGCCTTGGCATCATAGTTTTGGGACATGATCACCTCCGGGGCCTGAGCACAGACAGACACAGCACAGTGGGTTAGGGTCACATGTACAGTATTTGACCATAAGGTGGGTTAGGATGTATACGTGTATGGGCAATAGGAGTTTCTCACCATATACATTGGGGAGCCACACAGAGTGGCTGCCATAGTGTTACACTGGAGGTGACGTGCAAAGCCAAAATCAGCTGGAGAGAGGGCAAAATCGTCAGCCAAAAACACATCTCAAAACACATATTTTCACTTATTTTCATTCTCTAAACCCATGATGAGAAATGTTTCTTTCTTTCAGAAGGGACAACTGGAGGCTAAATGCTGGACTCTTTCCAAGTGAATGATTTAAGAGACTAGCGTAGCTGTATCCTTTAAGTGGCAATATGACAACTAACCGTCATTGATCAACAAACAAATCACTTCCCAACCTCCCATCCACACCCTGCAGCAAAAACTGTCCAGCTTCTCTTTTGTGTACTTAATGTACAGTATAATACCCAAAACATCCCAAAACACAAACCTATCTTGATGCAGGTGTTGTTGGGGCTGGACTTGCGTCCCTCAGGGTGACAGAGTAGGATGTTCTGAGGTTTGAGGTCTCTGTGGAGGATGCCCTTTTCTTTCAGCACCTTCATGGCCCCAGCTATCTGCTGGAGGAAGATCCGGATGGTGTCCTCACTCAGAGTAGCCTTAGCTGCAGTCACATGAGAGGCCAAACAGGAGAACATACATGGGAAATAAAGTTAATAGGACAAGGGTCATGATATTTGACAGTAGTACGACTACTAATATATAGCTAGCTATAGGAACTTCTTCCAAAATGTGTAAAGGACAGAAATAACTAACTGACACCCTAATCCCTCAAGCACCTCGGCTGTATTTTTAGCGTCCGTGTTTTTCCACCCTAGGAGAGGAGATAAGTCAGCGACAGATGGATGAGGTCATGTTGGTACTACAGGAGCCTTGCGAGGCGTGTCTGGGTGTTGGATGTGCCAACCTAATGGCATTTGCGAGCAGGCACAGGAGATGCAGGCAAATGTCTTGTCTACAAAACAAAACACCCTTGCATGATAGCAAAATCAGGCCACAACAGGCCTTCGATCTTTAAATAGACTCATCGACCTAAGCACACATGGTAAATGTAGTCAATGAGACATCTGTATGCCCTCAGTCTGGTCACTGTTTCTCAGGGGAGAGAGTGCAATAGAAGGAGGAGATTATTGTCAATTGATATTCTCCTAAGAGTATGAGGAGAGAATTTGTTTTATTCTGTGGATTTATGATGGTGTCAGTGGGAGGATTATTGTCCATTTTGGCTATGACAGAGCAGGCAAAATAGGGAGGTATTTCCATTGCTCAATATTGTTATGATACTCTAGGTCTGTGTGTGAATGAGAGATATTTTCAGTGGCCTTGTGTTTCTTTAGTGGGTGTAGGGAAACATTCATCTTGGTGTTAATCTCAAAAAATCCTGTTCTGTATGTTGGGCTTAATTTGGGCCAAGCTCTTTAAGTATTTGTTGTACAGGCCTAGGCATTGTGTCAGCATGTAACCCACCTCTAAATTATATGTCACATTGTTTTTCCCAAAGATGATTATGATCTTTCAAAATAAAAGGATTACAAGTACTCAACAAATTCCTCAACAAAGTCCTCAACAAAGTCTCTGGCAGATTTTATTTACTATAACAACAATAGCTTATCACAATAACCTGCAACCAAATCTTTCCACAAGTAAGCAGGTCTTTGTTTGACCCTGTTTCACACTAGCCAATAGTGTTTGGTTCTTCACTCTAAACAATACACATCAATACAGGCAACTGAAACACCTGCAGTACAATCACAATGAAGGTGTTAGAATTCTTAAGAGGTTAAGATGCTTCAATTCCTTTTGAAGTTCAAACATGAGTTAAGAGGAGAGACACATTTGTCAAAGCTCTGTTTGTGAGGTGACAGTATACTCACAGTGGAGGTATTCTGCCAAGTCTCCTCCATTGCAGTACTAGGAGCAGAAAATTATGGAACATTTTATTAGATATCATTTAATTGTTTCTTTCTACAACCACTATTAATCCACATATACAGTAGCCTATACACATAAAGCAAACCAAACTTATCTTACCTCCATGACCAGATACACACACCCAGCCATTTCCTGTTAGAGAAAACATAAAAATCATTGATTGTGGTGACATAATATATCCATATATATTTTTAAGATAGCAAACGTTGACTATAACTGTGTATGTTCAAAATACATTTACCCGGCAACAAGGGAAATAACCCCTACAGCCTTTGCAATATATCATTATTACTTTTGTTCTGTGTGTTTTCACCCCAAGGCAAATGAATTCCATCCATGGTTGTTTTAAATTAGATATGCACTGCAGTCCCAAGTGGGATGGGCACATGTAGTAGGTTTGAATAATGCATGTAGAGACTATCCCATGTTAAGAAACAAACGACACCACTTCATAATTTAGAGTGGGCTGGCTCCCATTTGGCGGATCATGCAGGGTTGAGCTGGCAGCAAGGAAGGTGAGAGGGTTAGGCTGTCAGTCCAAGCTGACTGCTATTGAATGGATTATAAGGGTGGGACTGGGAGGGGGAATGAAGAAGTGGATTCAGGTTTCACTTGAATTTTAGTAGAAACCAGTATCCTTTATCCCCACTGAGTACAGACATCAATTCAACGTCTATTCCACGTTGGTTCAATGTAATTTCATTGAAATGACATGGAAACAACATTGATTCAACCAGTGTGTGCCCAGTGGGTCTTTTAATAATTAAAAAAATATTGCTCAGTTACTCAAAGCAAATTGTCACATTTAGAGATACTATTACATTGTATCAATCAAATGTCACCCAAACAAAATGGAACTGAGGTAAAATGGGCTTGAGTAAATGTTAGATACATTACATGACAGCTAGCGACATTACAGTAGGACAAAAGCCCTTCCTTTCATGTCTCCATATCACCTAGCAGGTGCCAGGTCTCTAATCATTATGCTCATTAAGTTGCTGAAGACTGTTCCTGGGGGAGATTTCTGCTGACTGAGCTCCTTGTCTGTTGTCTTAAGCCATTATTTAGCTTGCAGGCCGGCTGCACCCTGCCATCTGTTTAAGACCAGTGAACCCAAACAGATCAGCAAACCATCTAATGTCTGTCTGGTGACGGGATAATTTTACAACCACATAGGGTCTAAGAGAGGACTGCCAAATACAGCTGCAGCTGGAGCCCCATACAATTCCTGATGTGGTTGTAAAGATGGGAACATTGAGATACTCACCTACATGCAAATTTGATACGTTTATTCATTAATCAGATGCCAACTGACAGTAATGGATATGTTATAACAATGTATCAGATTAGATGTCTCACCTTTACTGGGATTGGATTGGCTACTAAAGAAATCTATAGATTGATTGTTCTGATCCAACAGATGGCTTCAGACACAGCTCTTCTTCTAAGGCCAGCCGCCACTTGGGACAAGAAAGTCTCACCTACTGTAGGGTACTGTAGCACTGAGCCATAAACCATAAACTGGTCTACACGTGAAAGTTTGGAAAGATGTTCTTCTGCTTCACATAGGAATATTTTTACAGAAACCTCTAGGCCCCTCAAACTCAACTCTGGACCTCAAAGCCAGTTCCACTGCGATGTTTAATTGTTCCCCTCTAATCAGGGACTGATTTAGACCTGGGAAACCAGGTGTGTGCAATTCATTATCAGGTAGAACAGAAAACCATCATGCTCTGGATCTCGTAGGCCAGGGATCATCAACTATAATTCAGCCGAGGGACAATTTTTTCTTGAGTGGATGGTCAGAGGCGGAACATAATTACAAATCATTTGTAGATTGCAAATTGACCGCAAGAAGCCCAAACAGATACAATATTTCAAACCTTGCTTACATTTGTATACGATCCATTCGCTCTATTATGCATGGGAATACTTGGGAACAGATTTCCAAAATTAAAATCACTTGGAGAGGATTTCCTGGTGTTTTTACAGTCTTTTATGTCCAAGAATAATATATTATATATAATAATACTAATTTGTACACTGCAAATTGACTGCAAAAAGCCTAAACATATATAATATTTGACTAAAACAATAATTTCAAACCTTGTTTACATTTGTATATGATCACATGTATCTATCTATTATGAGTGGGAAAACATAGAAACAAATTTCCAAAATTAAACGATCCATTCGCTCTATTACGCATGGGAATACTTGGAAACAGATTTCCAAAATTAAAATCACTTGGAGCTGATTTCCTGATGTTTTTACAGTCTTTTATATCCAACAATTATTGTTATTATTATTGCTCAGGAAACATGGGAGGACAAATTGGCCCGCAGGCCTCCAGTTGGGAACCATGTTGCAGGGTAAGAGTTGAATAGCCCTGCTCTAGGCCAAAAGTACTCTCTAGATCTTGTAGTTTATGTGGATGTAGGGTACGAGGGGGTAACTAACTCCCCTAAGAACAATGTCTAATTGCTGACACCAGAAAAGCAACGTTTTGAAAAAAATGGTATGTGGATCAAGGACATGCTTATGTGAATAAACTATAAAGGGAAATAAATGGCTACAGTTGACACTTTTTTTGTTATTTGATGAAATGTTGTTTTTAGAAAAGGGACACCCCCAGTTACCCGAGTAGAAGATTATGGCATAGTGTGTTAAAATCCATTTAATCAGTTTTATTTAGAAATGTATTTAGTAAGTAATACTTAAAAGCTAAGTCTAGTTGTCTAATTGTAATTATTAAAACAAAATATGGCGGGGGGGTTGCACATGTCACCATTAATATCTGCACTATGAGGAGATTTGATGTAAAGTCCCTCTTTTTAACTTTTTAACTCACCTGCACAATCATTTTATTTGTTATTTCTTTGTTGTTCCATTTCCATACAATCCATTATGTACAATTGCACCAAATATTATTTGAATAATGCAGGATTTTAAATCCCAGCAGTCTTTAAAATGACATTCAGGAGCAAAACGTTTTCAATAGCTGTTTTTAATATAATATTGGAATGGAATATTACATTAAATAACATTGGAGTGTAACATTGATGTGGCAACTATCTTATGCTCTGCTATTGCATGATTCTAATCTGTACGTAGGTCACAAATAAAGCTATCCCCAGTCAAATTGGAGCACAACTCACTAGCCCACCTACTGCACTGCTCACACGTACAGTAATCCAGTCCCCACCTGTGACTGAAAACAGGGGGAGAGATGCCAATTTAAAAGCTCTCTCTTAAAAATGTAGCTAGCGATCCATAACATTAACTGTAAACCTATCAGTCACTAGTGGAAACATTTACAACTGCAATTAAGTTCTGTTATCTTTTTAATGTATTTTACCTCAGATGATCTGGTAGTAAGGTTGCAAGCTTGCCCCAACACACTCATCCACCATATTGCCCCAACACACTCATCCAACATATTAATACTTTACTAAAAAAGTAAATACATTTTTCTCTCTAAACAAGTTTATTATTTATCTTAAGGCTTTCCTACTTGTATATTTAAAAAACTTGGTGACATCTTGTGGTCTTTATGTGAATTACAGGGGGAAAGTTACCCCAGGGGACTAGTTACCCCCCAGTACCCTACGTGTTATCTATGTCAGTCCTTAACATAAACGCCTGTCAACAGAGTATGAGCGAATGAGACGCAATGTTCTGCACATCGAATGTCAACAAATGCGCACGTGAAAGCAGGTTTAGGAAAAGCTGTTAGTCAGCTTATTGTGTAGAACAAGAGCAGTGTGTGATGATACCGACATGTACAGGTAGGCTACATGTGTGTCAATAATAAATAATGATGTTGAAAATCGACACATACCTGGAAGTCAAGTAGTCCAACGATATTCTCATGTTTCAGTTCCTGTGTAGAGGAACAACAACTGAATGGTTAATTTGCCTAGGTCTGGGCTTACATTAATTGCATAAAGTTTCGTCGTCAAATTCTTACCTTTAGTATTTTAATCTCTTTTCCTAAGAGGGAATGGGATTTTGCCAAGTTCTTCTTGTTAATACATTTCACAGCTACTTCCAAGTCATGTCTCTTAAAAAGGCAAAGGGAAAGGCAGAAGATGAACGGCTATACTATCCACGCATGCCATACAATCTCTCAATTAAACGTCTCAATAAAAAAAACTCACCCTGGTTATAACATATGTATAATAGCATACAAATTACCTCCTTATGTCTCCCTTTGAACACCACGGCAAAGGCACCATGTCCAATCAGGTCTTTCCTGTTGAACTCGAATTTCCCAATAGTCTCCATACTGTTCAATAACAATAACAACAGGTGCTGTGTATATCCAGGTGGAATCAGGATGTTGAGGTTACCACTGGAACAATTTGGAAGTCGCCACCGTTCAACTCCAGACAGCAAGAGAGGTGTCTAGATCCTTCAAGTCTCTCCCCGATTAAAAACCCCAACACTTCTTGAATCATGACGGTTTCATTTAAAATATCAATATCCTATATTCGAAGTTGTTGTCACCATTATGACTTTATATACAAAGCTACAAAATGACAGATCTCATATAGAACAGACTGAAAACTGTTGACAAAAGAGAAGAGTCAATTTTCCCCTCGTTCGTTGGATATAAGCTCAAAAGTAGTCTATATGAATTCTCAAAACGTAAGTTTTCTTTACACAGACAGATAAGTCACCTTTATCCAGACACTGTAGGCTATACTGGTTACATTTGTTGCGAGTCTTCACCTATCACAAACAAACTGTAGTTATTCATATCCCTGGGTGTGAGCATGCGCAATAGGAGATGTAGCAGTATTCGCCTAGTCAGAAACATGACTGCCACGGGCGCGCAATAATAACTTGTCAAATCATCATGGCTGTCAGGTTGTTTAACCTAACGCAACGCAATATCAGAGCACTATGTGTATATCATTTTCACACATGAAACAATGCCTTCGCTACCACATTATTTTCTTTATTTTAGCATTGCCACTTCTTAGGTCTACTGCAGTTTCAATACTTCCAATAGATGGCGCAGGTGAGACTGTATTATTTTTATTCATTTTAACATATAGTAGGAAGGATACTGTGAACTGTTGAGAGAGGAATTACATTCAATACCTTTTCATGTTTGTCTTTTTATTCAACAAACTTGAACACAGAAAGTACCTTAGAAAACAAGCAAAAGACAGGCCATAAGATGATGGTCTGTTCTGAAATACTGAAAAAAGACTAGTCATATGAAGTGTTTTTAAATGATTTAACAGAAAATCCTGTTTTAGGAGACTAAGTGTTGGTACAGTGTCAGAACCATCAACATCTCATCAGATATTTCTCTCCAATCTCACAGTGAAACTCAACAAAATACAATTTGCTGGACTCAATTCAAAGTCCCACTCCTGTGTTTGTGAAAGACATGAATATGCTAGCCTATAACTATGTATCCTCTACTCAAAGATAAAGCATAAAACATCTAATGATCTACGTTATTTGAAAAGTTAAATGGAACACTGCTAAAAAAATTCACAGAATTGTGTCTAACACAATTAATAATTCTCTATTTAAAAAAAAAAGCATGAAATACTGCAACTTACAGAGACATGAGGTATATTATGAAATACCATTGTCAACTTATCTTCATATCTTCATCGGAAGAAGAAACAACACACAAAGAAAACGTCAAAAGAGAGACAGGTATCAAACATTGTGAGTATTTCGAGTGACTTTGCTCTGGTGCTTTGCAAAAGTTTTAAGAATCACAAAATCCATAAATAAATACATTAAACTGTGTTTTTTTCCATTTGATTACACTTTTGTACATTAGTGAAAGTATTCTTCCTTGTATCAACTATCCATACGCTAAGGCACATGTTTATTTGGGGCTAGATTCAATGTTCTGCACTTTCTGGAAATTAAATATTTCAAACAGAAAATAATTGTAATGTATTATTTTCATTGGTTCAACACATAATGCTTAGTGTGCCATCTAGCCAGGAGCCTGTGATAATCATGTATTAGAATAACCATCCTGAACCAGAACAAACTGATTACCAGGCTGCTATTAGCCTCTTTGTCATAACCATAATACATACTGAAAGTAACTATAACACTCAAAAAAAGTATAAGCTACACGATGTTTACATATCACAAAATATACCAATGCAAAACATTGGATAGCCTCTGGTCAAATTGATCATTATTCATGAAAAATACTTGGGTAGAAACATTTCAAGACATTATACACAATATGGTGGACAAAAACTATCTGAAACAGTTAATGGCATGCTTTAAATCCTCAAGGTTAAGAGCCATTATAATCTCACTCTGTTCCCTAACCATGGGTCCCCTCAGAATTCCCATCCCTAAATGGGTCTGGCCAGCTGTCTTTTATAAGAGAAAGGCACAGTCTTTTGAGTCTGTTTGTCATCAGGGGGAGATTACAGTATGTTCCATTTGGGGTTACAGCTTTACATCAAATCATTGTATAGTGGAGGAGTAAGGGAGATGGAGGCTGTGGGCTATGGAAGCTAAGCTCAGAGATGCCTGTAAGACTGGATACTCACTGTCATTGTGTATAGAGGTCTGAATGAAGACGCATGACATCCTGACTATGCAGCTGAACCCCAGCATACCCCCTTATCTAAGGCTTTTCCTTTTGAGTCATACATCACATATAACAGTGGACAACGCCACAATGCTTTAGCCAGCGTCTGTCAATGAATCTACACTAGTCAACCCCTGGTTGGCATGGCATCCTACTTCTGCCCTTACGCGAAGTGATGCCCTCCAGTTTTAGACAGCAGAGAGGTCGATGCGATTGGCTGAGTTGGTGCTTTTGTCCCATGTGTTCATCTTTGTGGGGCTCGCGCCTCCCCTGTTTCCATTCATCTACAAGAGAAAAAGGAGAGCACACACTTGATCTCACATTCAAAGTTATAAGTTGAATTCACTTCTTTCTTCTTAGCCAATTAGACCCCTCTACCTTGGTACTCACAACGTCAGAATTGAAGGGTTTCACATTGATATTGCGAATGGAGCTGCTGGTTAGAGACCACACCTTGGTTTTGTGCTTAAAGGCAGCTCTGACCTACCGCAAAACAGCACAACCATGAGTAGGACCAATAACAGATGCAATGTTTCATAAACCTCCCCAGACATATTAGAAACAAAACAAACTATATCAACACTATAACAACATGAGGGGTGTGTCTTACCTCAGAGTTGAGAAGACAATGGAACAGGAAGATAAAGAAACCCTTTAGAGAGAAAAATCCACATGATTGTAGTCAATTACTGTAAATAAAGGCTATTGATAAAGACATTTTATGAAATGTTTTAGATTGCATAATGGCACATTTACAGTACGCTACTTACCTGTAATGAGTTGAACACAGCAAACATGTACTGGAACATCAGTGCGTGATCGTTGATGGCCAGTACCCCAAAGATCCAGGAAATGCCCAGAATAGGAAGGAGCACAGCCACTGCCTTTGCAGTCAGCCTATACACACAGAGACACAGACACACTAAATGTCAGCTATCTATAGTGCATTAATGTCAGTCTGACTGAGTCAGAGTTTGGATAGCATCATCACCATGATGGTTTTAGCCCTAAGAACAGAGATGATGACTCACTTGACTGCGTTGGCATCGCCATGAACCTTGTAATTCTCTGAACTAATACGAGAGATGATCCTCGTTACAGATATAAGAATCACAATATTCACCTAAGTAAGAGAGAAAACAACACATATCAGTTAATGTCTAAATATCACTTTCATTAACAAAAAGCTTGAGCTCCAGTAATTAATTAGCTGAAAATTGTAAAGTGAAGAACGGAAAAAACAATTTTTTTAAATAATTTTAAAAAAATAAATAAATAATAGGCAAGTCAGTTAAGAACAAATTCTTATTTTCAATGACGGCCTATGAACAGTGGGTTAACTGCCTGTTCAGGGGCAGAACGACAGATTTGTACCTTGTCAGCTTGGGGAATTGAACTTGCAACCTTTCGGTTACTAGTCCACTAGGCTACCCTGCCGCCCCACAGTTAGTGGTGATTTCTTCAGTTCTCTTACCACAATGACAAACAGTGCTGGTGCCACAAACGCCCAAATAGCCCCATTCTTCAAGGACAGCCAACAGCTGAGGGAGGGAGGAGAGAAATAACAAGCTTGGTCGACATCTCTCACATTATACTTCAATCTCTGTTTACTCTGTAAACTACTTATACATAAATATGCCTAGATACATATCTCTTAATTCATGGCAGTTTCATGGCACCAGTATTGCTATTTTAACTATATCCAATGGCACAGAGTGCTGCCAAGTGGTTTTGGAATGTCCAGGTTGGAGTGTGTTGACTCAGTGACTTACTTCCCAATCTCTCCATAGCTGTCCAAAGCTGATGTCATAGAAACCACACATATCACTAGTGGAGACCCTGGGAGAAGAGAGGACATGTTAGTTAGATATCACACACATCATGACATCTCTAACATTACATTGTTTAGATTATGCTTCCTTATACAGTATTGACTTCAGTCTAATGTTTTTTAAATAAGGTTTGGCAAAGAGTATGAGATGAAAGTTAGCAAGACCGACAGTGGAGGACACCGGATGTTTTTTCATTCCCACCAACATGGTTCTAGTCTTGGTCATGCTTTCATCTGTTTTAATGAGTTGCTAAGTCCACAGAGATTTACAGACTTCCCCAGCAAAAACTATTAAACTGTTACGCTAAAGGAGGAAATGAAGAATAAAGGGTCAGAAGCCTGATTTCCCTGCTAATAACAGGAGCTGTGAATTACAAAAAGGCAGTGTTTTTTTAAACTTAGGATGGACACATCTACACTACTTAATTTGCTGTTGGCCACAAATCGCAGCATTACTTTGGCCAACAACATAGGAAATGATAAAAATAGGAACTTATTTCTAATAATCACTCCAGCATGTGGAGGCGCAGTGTTCCCAGACAGCTAAACGAAACGCACTTACACACGCACACACATTCTCCTGTCTGTCCACTCTGGCTAACAGAACCCTGGGAAGTCTGGAGGCCAAACTAGAGGTCTGCTAAAACCAGAACTAAAAGGTCAACATTTTAATTGTGGGAAACGTTCATGATTAGTCGTTTGAAGCACAGCATATTATTGCATGTAGCTGCATGTGTACGTGGAAAACCGATTTATCCAGTTTGAGATTAATACAAACGTGGATTATTAAGACATTTGTGCCTAAAAAGGACCATTAAAACAGTTACAAGATGTACCCCAGCCAATCCCATAGTAGTAGAAATGCTTGCTGCCCTCTGAGCCGAAAACCTTGATGACCATGCTGTAGAGGTGCAGGCCCTCCACCAGCATCCAGGCAAACGCACTCAGGAAGAAGAAGTGGAGCAGCACAGCCATCACCTTACAGGGCAGCTGGGAGAGGAGAGGGGTTAAAGGTTCAAACTAGGGCACAGGGTGCATCATTATCTATGTCGGCATGCTCTGCCTCCTCTTCTTTATCATCACATCATCATCATGCAGTAAGTGAAAATCACTTCCTGGTTCTAGCCAATGAGATCCTCTGACTGTGGTTATGAGATGCTTACCGTGCCTGGGTCAAAGCGGAAGCTGATGAGCAGCAGGATCTGGGCCACCAGGATGGCAAAGGACAGGTTGGCATGGATGTGGTAGCGTTGGTTACGGATAGTGCTCACTGAACTGCAAGGCCAGACACAAATAAAAACATTGAATATTACAAGAAATGTATCAAATAAGTTTGATATAACATTTAATCATAATGGGGCGAATGCCACTCATAAAGAGCATGTGTGACACAAAGCACATGTGAGGTGCTTTGATATGTTTATTTTGATTGAGTCAGTGAACAATAAAGATGGAGGGATACTCACGACAAGATTGCAAATGTCACCAGTGTAATGGTCAGACAGAAGATAGATATGGAGCAGCCAATGTAACTGATGGTTGATAACGCCACCTGGTGTGCCTTGGTTAGCTGTGCAAAGGTGAGAATCATCACAATTCAGTAAAACATTCCAGACACTAGTCTGATGTTTAGATTCATGTTCGAGCTGATTCCTTTCAAAGGGATACAGACCAGAATATATTGCATTGAACACATCACTAGAGAAAGAATGTAAAGCTGAACTGAGAAGAGCATTAAACCAAAGTACTGATTCTCTAGTAGGGACACAGTGTTTGAACTGAGCTGAGTTTCACTATGAACCAACACTGCCCTCTGTGGGATATTTATGGTAAGTAGCCACGTTTGTGGTCATACAATTCAATTACCTTTTGTGCATAGTCAATCATAATTAATCACAGAGGTACATATGGTCATAAGGGATTATATACATACAAATTGGTCCGAGTTAAAAGCTAGGCAAAGGTAAAACATATTACATTGGAAACTTGTGGAATACCATTACGCGCAGGACGCGCGGTGGCCGTATATATAATTACAGTAACCTATTTCAAAACAACTTGTGTACCTCTAATAATTTGATATTAATGAGATGGGCACATGTAGTAGTTACAGAAAATCGAATACATGCATATGTACAAAATGAACAAGTGGAGACCTGCATGGCAAGACAAATCAACGTAACATGTCCGTGTAATAAATGGTGTGATATCAAACTCTTGGTTCAGACCTTCAGGAGACATGGTTGACAAACGGTGAATCCAATACAATTATATTCTCAGTAGTAGATTATTAGTATCTCCCCCCTCCTAAGAAAGAGCCTTAACATGTTCGATAACAATGTATCCCAGAGAGCTGATGTTGTGACTAGCCTCCATGAAATGCGCAGTCCTGATATTACTCCTGTGTTCTGCTATCCTTGTTTTCAGAACTCGTTGTTTCGTACATAGCATAGACCACAAATACACTTGATCGGGTATACAATTTTTTGTAGAACACGTAATGATACCTATGCCCGTGATAGGGTGATTGAACTTTGTGCATTTGTTCGTAAAGTTACAATGGGTACATCCGCCACATCTGTATTTACCGTCCAGCACATTGTACAGGAAGGTGCTACGTGCCACTGGTGGAAGATCAGACCTAACCACCATTTGACTGATGTTGGGGGCGCGTCTGAAGATTACCTGCGGGTCAGTGATCATGATGTGAGAGTGTTTTTAATGATATGGTCAACTGTTGGGGGTTGTCTGAAACGCTCATCCAGACAGTGCCCTTGTTTGTCATTGTCATTCTGTGTACTACAGGTCCTGCGTATGAGACTGTATTGGCTGATAGAGAGGCTCCTTTTCAAGGAAACAGCGACTTCTTGTCCGCCAGAATCCTGTATAGGTCCCAATATTGATGGGGGGATGCTTATGGTTTGCTTTGATTTTGTCACACCCTGATCTATTTCACCTGTCTTGTGCTTGTCTCCACCCCCCTCCAGGTGTCGCCCATTCTCCCCATTATCCCCTGTGCATTTATACCTGTGTTTTCTGTTTGTCTGTTGCCAGTTTGCCTTGTCTCATCAAGCCTACCACTGGTTTTCCCTCTCTAGTCCCTGTTTTCCCTCTCTAGTCCCTGTTTTCCCTCTCTAGTCCCTGTTTTCCCTCTCTAGTCCCTGTTTTCCCTCTCTAGTCCCTGTTTTCCCTCTCTAGTCCCTGTTTTACCCTCTCTAGTCCCTGTTTTCTCAGAGCAGACCATTCTGCCTGCTCTGAGCCTGCCTGCCGTTCTGTACCTTGTGACACTGCCCTGGATTACTGAACTCTGCCTGCCCTGAGCATGTCTACATCTGGGTCTTATCCTGAGGTCTGATAGTCGGACTGGCCATGACTGACCCAGCAGACTCGGACCAGCTCCGCAACGCCATCTCCTCCCAAGGAACCACCATTGGGAGACACGAGGTGTTACCCGAGGTCTTCTGGATGGATTCCAGACCTTGGCAGAACGCCATGACTGTGCCTTAAATACATTGCTGGAGCAATTCCAGCGGATTATCTGTCAGGCCGCCGGCCATGACCGTAGCCTCCCAGCCCCCCAGTAACACTGAAGTCAGCAGTGCGTCTCTCCAGGGCACCCCGGCTTCCCAAGCGAGAACCCTGCTAACCACCTCCGGAATGCTTCGCTGGAGGGTCAGGAACCTGTCGGGCATTTCTCTCCCAGTGTTCCTTTATCTTCGAGCTGCAGCCCTAGTCCTTCCCCTCACACTATCGTCGAGCTGTCTATCTCATAACGCTAATGTCCAGGAGGGCCCTCGCCTGGGCTACTGCGGTGTGGAAACCACCATCTGCCATGTGTTTCATTTTGGTGGAGTTCGTGGCTGAGGTGAAAAAGGTTTTCGATTCTTCGTTGTCTGGGAGAGAGGCTGCCTGGAAGTTACTCCAGCTTCGCCAAGACTCCCTACAGTGATCTGCACATTGGCTGCCGAAATCCCTGTTTGACACATTCCTTTATGGATTATCGGAAGAGGGTTAAGGACGAGCTCGCTGCCCGGGAGCTGCCTACGGATCTCGATTCGCTCATCGCCTTGACCATCTGGATCGATGGACGGCTATGGGAACGTAAAAGGGAGAGGTCTGATTCTGGTCCCAATCGCTTGCCCAAGGACCCTACCTTGCCTCTGATGAACTTCGAAGTCCCCGGTGTCTATGTCCCCGAGTCTCAGAGGTCTGCTGACTCTCCTTTTTCGGAGCCGATGCAACTCGGCAGCCCTAGGCTGTCACCAGCCGAACGCTTACGCAGACTTACCACCCAGAGTTGTCTGTATTGCGGAACTGCCGGTCATTATGTGTCTACCTGTCCTTTAAAGAGGCCAGGCTCATCAGTAGGTATGAGTACTCTGGTGGGCCATATGGAGAGTTTTTCACTCCCCTTACTCGCACCCCTCTTTATGCCATCCTGCTGTGGGGCGACCAGTCTAAATCTCTCCGGGTTCTAGTCTGGGGCCGAAGAGAGTTTCATGGACGCCACCCTGGTATCTGAGCTGGGCATCCCCACTCAGCCCCTCTCCAGTCCCCTGGACGTTAGAGCACTGGATGGGCACTCTATAGGCAGGGTTACCCACAATACTACTCTTATCTACCTGCGTGTGTCCGGGAACCACAGTGAGTCTACAGTTTATGCTCATCGAGTCTCCTCAGGTTCCTGTGGTATTGGGGTTTTCTTGGCTCCAGCGCCATAATCCCCTTATCAACTGGACTGCTGGTACTATCGTGGGCTGGAGCCCATTCTGCCATGTCCATTGCCTGAAGTTCTCCAGGGCACTACACCACCCAAAGTTCCTTAGCCCCCTTAGCTGTTGCCCGCTCCCTCTCACGTTTCATGTATCAAAGATTAAACCTCTGTCTCACAGCCCTCTGTCTCCTCTTTCCAGGGCCACTCCTCCCCCCCGTCTCATCTCCTGAGTGTTCGACCCCGGGGTTGGGGATTCTAGTACCTGGTTGACTGGTAGCGTTATGGTCCAGAGGAGAGGTGCTGGGTCCCCGCTAAGAACATCCTGGACCCAGCCCTCATCGCTGTGTTCCACCGCCGGCACCCCGATCAACCAGGTATGTGCCCGGGTAGGATGCCAGGTGGTGTCGCTAGATGGGGGGGGTACTGTCACACCCTGATCTGTTTCACCTGTCTTGTGCTTGTCTCCACCCCCCCAACCCAAGTATCGCCCATTATCCCCTGTGCATTTATACCTGTGTTTTCTGTTTGTCTGTTGCCAGTTCGCCTTGTCTCGTCAAGCCTACCAGCGTTTTTCCCATTCTCCCGTTTTTTTCTCTAGTCCCTGTTTTGACCATTCTGCCTGCCCTGCTGTTCTGTACCTTGTGACACTGCCCTGGATTACTGACTTCTGCCTGCCTTGACCCTGAGCCTGCCGTTCTGTACCTTTTGGACTCTGCTTTGGATTACTGACCTCTGCCTGCCCTTGACCTGTCGTTTGCCTGCCCCCTGTTTTTGTAATAAACTTTTACTTTGAACTGTCTGCATCTGGGTTTTATCTTGAGGTCTGATAGATGTTGAATCCCTTTATACAAACATCACCCATCTCATTTATATCAAATAATGATTAGAGGTACACAAGTTGTTTTTGAAATAGATCAATGTAATTATACAGAAGAGAAAAATAAATGCAACATTCAACAATTTCACTGAGTTGCAGTTCATATAAGGAAATCGGTCAATTGAAATAAATTCATTAATCTATGGATTTCACATGACTGGGCACCCCTGCGGGTGAAGAAGCCAGATGTGGCGGTCCTGGGCTGGCGTGGTTACACGTGTTGTGAGGCCAGCTGGATGTACTGCCAAATTCAAAAAAATTACGTTGGAGACATCTGTGGCATTGTGTTGTGACAACTTTTTAGTGCCCTTTTATTGTCCCCAGCACAAGGTGCACCTCTGTAATGATCATGCTGTTTAATCAGATACTTGATATGCCACACCTGTCAGGTCGATGGATTATCTTAGCACAAGAGAAATGCTCACTAATAGGGATGCAAACATGTGTGGACAACATCTGAGAGAAATAAGCTTTTTGTGCGTACGTAACGTTTCTTTTTTTACTGTTGCTAGGTTTTAACCGATTTTGTATGTACAGTATACAATCCTTTATGTCCATATGTACCTCTGTGATTAATTATGATTGACTTTGCGCAAAAAAACGCGGTGAATTTGGAGAATAAACAGTGTGCAGGCCTTCCTGTTCTTTACATGTTCATGTCTAAGGCACTGCATCTCAGTGCAAGAGGCATCATTACAGTCCCTGGTTCAAGTCCAGGATGAATCACATCAGGCCGTGATTGGGAGTCGCAGTGCACTGTTGGCCGGGGTAGGCCGTCATTGTAAATTAGAATCTGTTCTTAACTGACTTGCCTAGTTAAATAATAAAATAAAATCTTGCCCATACTCCTGATCATGCCACTCTGTTGGATGTCATTTTATTGCTTTTATTGCATGGCTAGCCTCCATGGCAGGAAGTTACTTCAATATGTCTGACCTCCTCAGTGCTTAGTGTCCTGTCCAACCTCCCTGGCCAGTGCCAGCCAGTAGAGTGGTGTGATGTCGAGTGCTGGGCTTTAACAGGGATCAGTGACCCTCATTACTAGTGTTCTCACTGGATGACCTTTGTGCTGGACTGGACTGGGTAACACTCTGTCACCATTTTAAAGCTGCTGTGGCATGGTAAAGAGAATACCCCTGACCTGAATCTGAATGAGGTCCACTCTCAAACTATGCTGCTGCACATATGTCTTGTCCTTGACAATTGTATCATGGATGATTCCCCTTTTCTCTTTCTCTCTGTGTGTGTGTGTGTGTGTGTCTAGTTACAGGTAACTGCCAAAATAATGGAAACTCTTGAGTAAATGAGGGATACAAAGTACTGTATATTGAAAGTAGGGGCTTCCACAGTGGTGTGGTTCCTGAGTTAATTAAGGAATTAACTAATAGGATGACAATGCCCCCATCCACAGGGCACGAATGGTCACGGAATGGTTTGATGAGCATGAAAACGATGTAAACTAAATGCAATGGCCGTCTCAGTCACCAGATCTCAACCCATCTGAACACTTATGGGAGATTCTGGAGCAGCGCCTGAGCCAGCTTTTACCACCACCATCAACAAAACACTAAATTATGGAATTTCTAGAGGAGGAATGGTGTCGCATCACTCCAATATAGTTCCACATACTTGTAGAATCTATGCCAAGGTGCATTGACGCTGTTCTGGCTCATGGTGGCCCAATGCCCTATCAAGACACTTTATGTTGGTGTTTCCCTTATTTTGTCAGTTACATGTATATGACTGTGTGTGTGTTGTACGGCATGTGGCTGTTTTTTTTTTTAGCTGAGGTTATTTTCAGACATTGAGGTTTGATTCTCCATTAACTGCAGCGTGTGCCTTGTCATTTGGACAGTGGAGCAGTCACAGCCTTCCAGAATAGGGATGCGTGGGATGTTCCTATCCAGCTGAGGGATAAGGCTGCTGCCCACTAATTAGAGAGTGACTTGAGGAAAGTATAGCATCAAGGAGACGACTGCTTATATACATTACTGAGCAACGCAACAAAAAGGATGGTTCTCCTTTTCTATTTTGGGAATCTATTCAAGATGGATGGTCGATCACCACACTCACAGGGTGAATATTGCTGGCCTTTTGATAACAGAGGAGGGTTATTGTCTCTGGCCTCTATTGCCTGGATTATCATTTAGGAGAATACAATGCACTAATGGTGATGAACTGTGACGTGATCTGGACAGTGTTCCAATAAAAGTTTGGGATACAGGTTTATGAAGAAAGGGAGATTGTGGCCTTCATGGTATGATACTGACATGTAGTTAGTTAAGTAGTGTGTATACATCTATTACAAAGAGGGAGGTATACACTCACCGGACAGTTTAATGGTACCTAAAACGTTTGTTGCGCATTGGTATCAAGGAACCTAACGTGTGGCAGGAAAACATTCCCCACACCAGTACACCAACGCCACCAGCCCGTACCAGGCCGGATAGGTCCATGGACTCCAAATCCTGACTCTGTCACCATCATGATGCAACAGAAACCGGGATTCGTCAGACCAGGCAATGTTTTCCCACTCCTCAATTGTCCAGTGTTGGGGATCGTTGGGGATTTTTAACTGATAGGAGTGGAACCTGGTGTGGTCGTCTGCTGCAATAGCCCATCCGTGACAAGGATCGACAAGTTGTGCGTTCCGAGATGCCGTTCTGCACACCACTGTTGTAATGGAGCCGTTATTTGTCTGTCTGTTAGCTTGCACGATTCTTTGATGTTCTTCTTCGACCTCTCTCATGAACGAGATGTTTTAGCCCACAGGACTGCCACTGACTGGATGTTTTTTATTTGTAGCACCATTCTCGGGAAAACCCTAGACACTGTCCTGCGTGAAAAGCCCAGGAGGGCAGCCATTTCTGAGATACTGGATCCGTAGCGCCTGGCACCGATGATCATACCAAGTCCCTTAGGTCACTCGTTTTGCCCATTCTAACGTTTGAATAGTAACTGAATGCCTCGATGCCTGTCTGGCTGCTTTATATAGCAAGCCACGGCCACGTGACTCACTGTCTGTAGGATAATAAACTGGCTAGTGAATGTAGCTTGAGAATCCCTGAGCCAAACAGACTGTGGGAATAGATGGTTTTTGAGGCATGGACCATTGCCTCATGTCGAGACCCAAAGAAACCACACCTAATCATGGTAATCTGCACCAATGCCCTATTAAATCACTACTGAAAACAACGTTGTTTCTCTGGTATGCTGAAAATTCTAGCAGAACCAGGACCTCTCGATGGGGAGAAGTTACTGTGTGGTGAACCACAGACCCCTGTGCAAATACACTCACATAAATCACATACTGTGGTACACTGATGGATAAACAAGAACAAAGAGGACACAAACACACACACACACACAGCAAGGTTCTGCATGGGACTGCGTGTTGTGGAGGAGAGGAAAGGAAAAGAGAGGGGATCTTACCTCCATGGGAACCACCTGCATGAGAATGGCGAAGTTGGTGAGATGGTTACACAGACACACCGAGTAGGACATGTTCCCTCCAGACCTCACACAGCCCTCATTGGACCAAACACCCACCTTTGAACTGATGGAGGATAGACAGACGGACAGACAGATGAGTCAGTCAGAGAGAGGACAGACACACAGGAGACAGCCAGTCAGGTAGAGGAAGGAGACACACACAGAGACACACATAGACACACAGGAGTTGAGACAGAGAGAGTGTCAGACACATATGCAAGCACACACATAAACATGCCTGTCAAAATAGCAGGGATAAATCTACAATGGCACATACTCCCCTAAACCTGATTATATTCTAGGTAAAAACGATGATGTGGGAGGCCCTTTAAGACATATGTTTTGCAGAATTACATTTTTAATAGGGCTGTCAAATATTTCATTTTTTTTTCTTCATGAACCACAGAAGGAAGGGGACAGGAAGCATAATGAGTCCAAGTAAAACAGTTACAATTCACAATGATTTATAGCATTTAAACAGCCAAAACATTGCCTTATCAGATGGCAGTGTTTTTACTGAAGGTTGCTACACTCCTTCCCTCAATATATACTGTACCAAATGTATTGATGCTATGTATCAAGGATGTAATGTATATGATGATGTTTTGAGCAAAATTGTTCTAGACATATTTCAGTGTGCATATGTAAACCCAACCTGTAGTCGAGGAAGGCACAGTAGAGGAACACTTTGTTGCTTTGGTTTAAGGCTTGACCCTGCTGATCCCTGTTCTGAAAAAAGAAAACAATGTCCTAATTTCACAGTTACAGCTCTACTTCACAAACCTCTATTGTGAGTGGGCATGTGTGACATTTTGATATTCTTTGGCATTTGTCTCTTGTCACAATCAAATCCCAAAGAAGACCTAATTTTATATTTCTGAACAGAATTCAGTTGAAGAACCACAAGTCCAGGTCTCCCTTGAAAAATAGGTTGTTTTAACTCAAGGAGACAACCTGGTAAAATAAATGAAAACAATTGACTTGATTGTATTAGTGAGTTGGTGTGATGGCCAACACTGGCTTTTGTTTACTCCCATAAACCAGAGCAACCTGTTAGGAAAGTGCATGTTACTGTAATCATCATGAGATGGGCATGGGATCCTTTGGAAGCTTGGAAATGAGCAGCTCTCTCGAAGACGGCTTTCCATGACTCCAGTTGGCTCTCTCTTCATAAAATAAGCTTAACAACACCATTAGAGCTGGCTCAATGCACTCCAAAAATAGCAATCTCTTTTGAATTTGGAAGAATGAACCACCTTTTTTATTTTTGTTTTGTGAAATCAAATAACAAAGTCCCCTTCACTGGTGTTGAGAGACCAATAAACATCTGAAGAAGACATCAGCTTAACAAGATAGAGCAGGGGTGTCAAACTCATTTTGGTCTTCAATGAGGTCAGGAGGGCTGCACTGAAAATTGGTTACATTTCCTTGTGCTAAAAAGAGTCCTCTATCCATCGTTTTTGGAACTGTCGATGCTCCCTGACTGTCTAGCTGGACAGTCAAGAAACTGTATGAATGTACGTCCATTATCATATCTACACAGTTTAGATTTGGTTTTAGCCATTTTAAAGTATATTGAGTTTGTTTCTCCCCAGTTAAAAAAACATCTAAAAATCAATACACACAAACATACATATATATATACATATATACAAATATATACAGTGAGGGGAAAAAGTATTTGATCCCCTGCTGATTTTGTACATTTGCCCACTGACAAAGAAATGACCAGTCTATAATTGTAATGGTAGGTTTATTTGAACAGTGAGAGACAGAATAACAACAAAAAAATCCAGAAAAACGCATATGAAAAATGTTATAAATTGATTCGCATTTTAATGAGGGAAATAAGTATTTAACCCCCTCTCAATCAGAAAGATTTCTGGCTCCCAGGTGTCTATACAGGTAACGAGCTGAGATTAGGAGCACACTCTTAAAGGGAGTGCTCCTAATCTCAGTTTGTTACCTGAATAAAAGACACCTGTCCACAGAAGCAATCAATCAATCAGATTCCAAACTCTCCACTATGGCCAAGACCAAAGAGCTCTCCAAGGATGTCAGGGACAAGATTGTAGACCTACACAAGGCTGGAATGGGCTACAAGACCATTGCCAAGCAGCTTGGTGAGAAGGTGACAACAGTTGGTGCAATTATTCGCAAATAGAAGAAACACAAAAGAACTGTCAATCTCCCTCGGCCTGGGGCTCCATGCAAGATCTCACCTCGTGGAGTTGCAATGATCATGAGAACGGTGAGGAATCAGCCCAGAACTACACGGGAGGATCTTGTCAATGATCTCAAGGCAGCTGGGACCATAGTCACCAAGAAAACAATTGGTAACACACTACGCCGTGAAGGACTGAAATCCTGAAGCGCCTGCAAGGTCCCCCTGCTCAAGAAAGCACATATACATGCCCGTTTGAAGTTTTCCAATGAACATCTGAATGATTCAGAGGACAACTGGGTGAATGTGTTGTGGTCAGATGAGACCAAAATGGAGCTCTTTGGCATCAACTCAACTCGCCGTGTTTGGAGGAGGAGGAATGCTGCCTATGACCCCAAGAACACCATCCCTACCGTCAAACATGGAGGTGGAAACATTATGCTTTTGGGGTGTTTTTCTGCTAAGGGGACAGGACAACTTCACCGCATCAAAGGGACGATGGACGTGGCCATGTACCGTCAAATCTTGGGTGAGAACCTCCTTCCCTTAGCCAGGGCATTGGAAATGGGTCGTGGATGGGTATTCCAGCATGACAATGACCCAAAACACACGGCCAAGGCAGCAAATGAGTGGCTCACGAAGAAGCACATTAAGGTCCTGGAGTGGCCTAGCCAGTCTCCAGGCCTTAATCCCATAGAAAATCTGTGGAGGGAGCTGAAGGTTCGAGTTGCCAAACGTCAGCCTCGAAACCTTAATGACTTGGAGAAGATCTGCAAAGAGGAGTGGGACAAAATCCCTCCTGAGATGTGTGCAAAACTGGTGGCCAACTACAAGAAACGTCTGACCTCTGTGATTGCCAACAAGGGTTTTGCCACCAAGTACTAAGTCATGTTTTGCAGAGGGGTCGAATACTTATTTCCCTCATTAAAATGCAAATCAATTTATAACATTTTTCACATGAGTTTTTCTTGATTTTTTTGTTATTATTCTGTCTCTCACTGTTCAAATAAACCTACCATTCAAATTATAGACTGATCATTTCTTTGTCAGTGGGCATACGTACAAAATCAGCAGGGGATCAAATACTTTTTCCCCTCACTGTACAGTTGAAGTCGGAAGTTTACATACACTTAGGTTGGAGTCATTAAAACTCGATTTTCTGACCCAATGTGATGAAAGAAATAAAAGCTCAAATAAATCATTTTCTCTGCTATTATTCTGACATTTCACATTCTTAAAATAAAGTGGTGATCCTAACTGACCTAAGACAGGGAATTTTTACTAGGATTAAATGTCAGGATTTGTGAAAAACTGAGTTTAAATGTATTTGGCTAAGGTGTATGTAAACTTCCAACTTCAACTGTATATATACAGTGCCTTCAGAAAGTATTCATACACCTTGACCTATTCCACATTTTGTTGTGTTACAGCTTGAATTCAAAATCGATAAAAAAAAATAAATTTTTGCCAATTTATTGAAAATGAAATACAGAAATATCTATAACATATTCACACACCTGAGTCAATACTTTGTAGAAGCACCTTTGGCAGCAATTACAGCTGTGATTCTTTCTGAGTAAGTCTCTAAGATTTCCACACCTGGATTGTGTAATATTTGCCCATTATTATTTTCTAAATTCTTCAAGCTCTGGTTGTTGATTGGTTGTTGATCATTGCTAGACAACCATTCTAAGTTCTTGCCATAGATTTTCAACTAGATTCAAGTCAAAACTGTCACTGGCCACTCAGGAACATTCACTGTCTTCTTGGTAACTAACTCCAGTGTAGATTTGACCTTGTGTTTTAGGTTGTTGTCCTGCTGAAAGGTGAATTAATCTCCCAGTGTCTGGTGGAAAGCAGACTGAACCAGGTTTTCCTCTAGGATTTTGCCTGTGCTTGGCTCCATTCCATTTCTTTTTTTATCCTGAAAAACTCCCCAGTCTTTAACGATTACAAGCATACCCATAACTTGATCCAGCCACCACTATGCTTGAAAATATCAAGAGTAGTACTCATTAATGTGTTGTATTGTATTTGTCCCAAACATAACACTTTGTATTCAGGACAAAAAGTGAATTGATTTGCCACATTTGTTGCAGTATTACTTTAGTGCCCTGTTGCAAACAGGATGACTGTTTTGGAATATGTTTTATTCTGTGCAGACTTCATTCTTTTCACTCTGTCAATTAGGTTAGTATTGTGGAGTAACTACAATGTTGTTGATCCATCCTCAGGTTTCTCCTATCACAGCCATTAAACTCTAACTGTTTTAAAGTCACCATTGGCCTCATGGTGAAATCCCTGAGCGGCTTTCTTCCTCTCTGAGTTAGGAAGGACGCCTGTATCTTTGTAGTGACTGGGTGTATTGATACACCATCCAACGTGTAATTAATAACTTCACCATTCTCAAATGGATAATAAATGTCTGCTTTTTATTTTTACCAATAGGTGCCCTTTGCGAGGCACTGGAAAACTTCCCTGATCTTTGTGGTTGAATCTGTGTTTGAAATTCACTGCTTTACTGAGGGACTTTACAGATAATTGTTTGTGTGGGGTACAGAGATGAGGTAGTCATTCAAAAATCATGTTAGACACTCTGCACACAGAGCAACTTATTATGTGACTTGTTAAGCACATTTTTACTCCTGAACTTATTTAGGCTTGCCATAACAAAGGGGTTGAGTACTTATTGATTCAAGACATTTCATTTTTAATCAATTTGTAAAACATTTAAAAAAACAGAATTCCACTTTGACATTATGGGGTATTGTGTGTACTGTTGGCCGGTCACATAAAATCTCAATTGATTCACTTTAAAATTCAAGCTGTAACACAACAAAATGTGGAAAAAGTAAAGGGGTGTGAATACTTTCTGAAGGCACTATACAGTATATATATACCTTTTGTTTTACCCAAACCACCCAGGCCGTATTGGACACCCTCACGGGTTTGACACTCCCGGGTAGATTATAACAAAGGCTCAGCCGCGCAGCAAAGGTGATTATTACATTGTGTGAGACTCCTTACTGTCATTTTATTTGATTATAACTCACTTTTTACATATAATTCCTTTAATCAGATTTAAATGGAGTCCCCAGAGATAGTGAGCTAATGGTTGAAGGAATGTGGTAATTAGGGCCTGGCTATGGTTTCAGGTTCACCCTAACGCTCCATCCAATCTTTCCTCAACACAAAACCTAGTATTCATAGGCTGGCATGGTGTAACATCTACAGCAGACCCACCTCTCTTTATTCCCTGGGCTTTAATGGAGAAATTAAATCAGAGTGTTGAGATGAACTGCCTCTATTCCCTTCTGGAAAAAGTGAGTGAGCGGGAGAGTGAATCTGACAGTGAGGCACGATGCCTTGTGAATGTGTCTGTTTCCTGGCCCTACCATACGCTCTCTGCTTCATATTACCTTATAATGTTAGCTATGGGCCAAACTCTTGCCTTCATAGTATATATATTTTGGGTGTGATTTCCACCTAACTCACACAATAGCTAAGTGCTCTTGTGTTGTCTGTACTTTGATCACCCTGTTTAGAGCAGTGTGCTGCTCACCTGAACATTGTGCTTTATGTACAGAAAGGACTCATGTGTAGGACTGTGTGCTCCATAGACAGGCCTTGAGAGCAGCACACATGCAGCCCATCAGCATGGGCAACGTCTGTCTTTGACGAGGTGCGAGAGACCCTCTGGGAGAGTTTACAGGGCCCTGTGGGGTTTAATAACTCACTGGTTCTTGGTGGGTGTAAATAGAAGCAGATGGGATGGGTGAGGTACAACTAGGATCCATTCACAGTCCAGGAAGAGAAAGAACAATTATTCACTGCCATCAGGCATTCCTTTACTCTGCAACATTTGTTCTCTTCTATCGCTGAAACTTTGATGCTATTATGTTAGAGAGAAAACAAATTTTCCACATTGAGTGATTACGGAGAGGGAAATGTTACAAACTCTGACATGGACCAGACCTACGTTGAAAAGCACACTGACGAAACAGACAGTCACAGATGGGAGATGTGGTATTATTCAGTCACAATGTCTCTGTAGCGACACAGTGGTTGTTGTTCTGACATGTCCATTGGGTGTTTCTGAGCCCATATCTGGGGAGAGTGAGAGTAGAGAGAATGATGTGGAGCTGAGTCTCTCCTCAGTGTTAGAATGCAGAAAGAGAGCGAGAGAGAGATGTCATCTGGTCTGTGTGTGTGTGTGTGTGTCTGTGTGTGTCTGTCTATGTATGTGTGTCTGTGTGTGTGTGTGTGTGTCTGCGTGTGCGTGTGTCTGTGCGTGTGTGTGCATCTATGTGTGTGTGTGTCTGTGTGTGTGTGTCTGTGTGTGTGTGTGTGTGTGTGTGTGCGCCTGCCACTGCTCCCTCGTCTCCCTGGTGCCCTGCAGCCTCACCGTCTGCCAGGAAAGAGAGCTCCGCTTCATCAATTTATTAACAACAGAGGGCTAGCAAAATTAGCCTTGGAAATCACTTCAAACCTCATCCGAGGAAGAGAAACAGAGCGGAGGAGAGAGAAAGACAGAGACAGAGAAACAGTCAGAGGGAAAGAGACAGAGAGAGGAGAGAGAGAAAGACAGACAGAGACTGAAAGGCAGATTGTGGGAAAGAAGAAGAGAATGAGACAGCCAGAGGGAGGCAGAGAATAAGTGACAGAGTGAGAGTGAGAGAAAGGAAGTGAGAGATACAGATAGTAGTAAACTACTGTAGTTCCCCTCTCTTTCCTCAGAGATCATTAAATGAGTAGTGAAGAAACAAGTTTGTCTCAACTGTTCTGTCAACCCACTAGGCCTACATCACAAACAATGAGAGACCAGTGACATCCATATAATCATTGAATCAGGGCTTACAATAGAGTATGAATCAAGAATCCTGCAGCTCAGTAAGGAGTATAGTTAATGATTATACAACTCTTTAGGGGTGAACCGAGTATTTTTCAGCTGCCATGACATCATGACAACACGCCTATCATGTGGCAGCGTGTTGCCTAACAACATTTGGGGGAGATGTGTAGGGAGTATTATGCTTCAGGGATGAGTGGCATATGCTGGTGATTAACGACTAGCCCCCATCTGTCGTCATGGTGAAAGAATGGCCTTCCACGTCTGCCCTGCCAACAGGATAAATAGCGGCTACATTCTAATATGTCTATTCTGGTCATACGAAGCAAATGTTGTGCTTTCGCTAGTTAATGTCAGTGCTAAGCTTGACGTCTTTGAAGACAATCTCACAATGTCCATGGACAGAATGACGCAGTAAAAATAGAAACTCTCACACATACCATCTGCATATAAGCCCCCTACATGACATACCCACCAAACTCTTCGAGCTCCTCTCTGCACTGCGGCGTCTTTCAGACCTCCCATGATTGCCAGAGCTGGATGTCAAGCCCTCTCTGTGGTTGAACTAACCTCCCCAACCACTGACAGGACACGCCTTCTCAAATCCAAAGACATCAGACTATTCCAGGCCAAATTGAATACTAGCTTTTGACAGCTGGTTCTAAGACGGAAAAAAGGAAGAGCAAAAAGAGGGGGAAGGACATATGGATGGTGGCTCACTCTCATGTGGACCTCTTGTAGGCTTCAATGCAGTGACACACTGATTTTATTTATATTTTACCTTTTTATTAACTAGGCAAGTCAGTTAAGAACAAATTCTTCTTTTCAATGACAGCCTAGGAACAGTGGGTTAACTGCCTTGTTCAGGGGCAGAACAACAGATTTTTACCAGCTCAGGGATTTGATCTTGAAACCTTTCGGTTACTAGTCCAACGCTCTAACCACTAGGCCCCAGGCGGCAGGTAGCCTGATACAGGAATACTGTATATACTGTACAGCAACCATGACACTATCTATCCATCAAAACTAAGCCCAACACCACCATATGTTCTCTAACATACAGCCAAATAGCGGACTAACACACAAACTCCCTCTACACACTGTCCAGCTCTACCACACTAACCCACATTCTCTGGGCTGGCATTGCTAGTCTGTAGTAAGACTTATTTTAAATGCAATGCAGTCTAAATAAATACTGTGGACAATACATTTACAGCCGTTTTCATCTCAACATCAAATCATTTCTGGGTAACAATGAAGTACCTTACTGTGATTGTTATAAATAAAAATGGTCACAAGCAAAAAGCAATTTCTCAAGAAAGAATTTTGCTAGGACTGTCTGGGAGTGGTCTGAGTGGGGAGGGGAAAACTTAAACTAGCCATTGTTGGCAGAGAGTTTTGAAACTCTCTTTCTTATTGGTCTATTAACTAATTTACCACCTGGTGATGTCACCAGGCAGGCCAAAACTCCATCCCACAAAAACAGGCTGAAATTTCAGGCGGTCTTATCAAACAGCTCTTACGCTATAAGGACAACATCATTTTCAAAATGTTCACAGTATTATTCCAAAATCATAGTGGGGAAATATATATATATAAAACAGGAAAATCACATTTTTGACAGCACTGAGCCTTGAAATTTGTGTCTTATGTAAAACATAAAAAGAAAGTCACCCATATCTTTTCAATTTCTACACGTTTCGACATGAGGTGTGGGACAGATACAATCTTCAGCCACTGAAAACTAGTCTAACAGCACAACTGCCTGCAGAGACAATGAGAGCATTGAAAGTCAAACTACATCAGCTACACCATTACACCAAAAAACATGAATGAACTTCCTTTGTTGCCTTAGTATTTTAATAAACAGGAGACTTCAGGTAGAGCTAAACCCGGTGTCTGGTTCCACTATATAACATGTAGAAAGTACAAACATATGCATCTCCCCATGGCAACATTTACTGTAGTTAAAATTAGCCACAAAAGGAAACACTTTATTGCTCTATGTCTGGGACAGACACACAGAGGTACAGTGAAACACTATCCAGTCCAGCAGGCACTCAGCACAGCAGGTTAGGATCACAGCAGAGCTTTAGTCACATATCACTGACTTGGGATCTGTTATGATATTATTTCAGACTGGGATCCACTTTTAATTGGTGGGTCTGAGCTAACCCCAGGACAGTTTGGGCTTAATAAATCTGTAATATTGCTATGATATGAAGCTCCATGGTGTCAGACACACCAACTAATTTAGAGGATGTGGAGGAACGGTTAGTGCCATCCGGGATCCTTGGGATGTCTCTACCCCAAACCCTAACCCCTAGCCCCTACCCTCAACCCTAACCCCTACCCTTACTCGAACCATAACCATTTTAAATGTCAACTTCAATGTGGTAGGGATGTCCCAAGGAGTCCGGATAGCAAGGACTGCGGAGGAAACATCTGAGGATAGCTTCACAACACAACTGGCCCAGAGCAGAGTGAGGTCATGATATCAGGGGAAATGTAAGGCTTGCAGCTGTGGTCTGAGTTGAGCCTCCAAGGTAGACACACAAAACAACTATGTAAGTGTTGATAAGTGTGAAGAAAAGTGAAGCCAATTAAACGCTGGAAGTTGCCATTTTGTTTTGATAGGGCAGGAGGCCAAGATCTGGAAGTCTAACAAGCTCACTCTAGTTATATTGCAATATCCTTGATTGCAAAATAGTATGGCATTTTGTTGAAATTATATGCTGGCCTTGCTGGGATAAAAACAATCACACTACACCAAGCTTATTCTGAGATATTGGTCTTTTCATTGAGTTGTGTTAATATGGGAGAATGTTACTTAAAGGAAAGATTCACCCATTTTCAATGTTATATAGTTATTGTGCATCTCTGAGCGATGTTCTATCGAGTCCCAGGGCCATTTCATGTGTTGCATCATGCAAAACTTGTCATATCGGTTGTATTTCTGCCTGCTTGAACGGCAATAGCTTAGATACACATGAAAACATGAAATTACCCCGGGAATCGATAGAACATCGCACAGAGATGCACAAAAACAATATATTACATTCAAAATGGGTGAATCTTTCCTTGAAATATGCACCACACCATCATTTTCTCTTTTGCACCAGGAAATTAAAAGGAAGTTAAATTTGAGTAACTTTGGGAAAGGGGAACAGCGCAAGGGGGAGAGAGAGAGAACATAGGGCGGGAGAAAGAGAGACCATCAATGCAAAGCTCCTGGCAAGAGGAGGATAGCAATCGCCAGACCTCCATCTGCAATTGATCAGCGAGCTGGCCCAAATGTGTAAGCAAGTCTGTGTGCAAGGGAGAAAAAGAGAGAGAGAGAGTGAGAGAAAGGGAAAGAGAAAGAGAGAGAGAGAGAGAAAGAAATAAAAAAAGAGAGAGAGAGAAAGTAAGAAAGAAAGAAAGAGACTCACCCACAGGGTTTTGGTTGGATGTGTACTGGGAGTTATAAAAACTGGCAATAAAGACTGCTTGTGGCAGAGACGACTGATACCATCTTTGGCTTACTTGTTTAAAAAATATTGGGTATCAGGGTTCTTAAAAAAGGTTTCGGTGGGTTTATTTTCCCAGTTCTTGATTAATAATGAATTCCACCCTTATTTGGAAGCTCCTGAAAGTCTACTAGACTTGCAATCACTAGCCTGCTCTCCCCTCCAAACACTCCCTCATCCTCACACCCCTTTTTTAAGAAGACATACAGCAGATGGATAAAAATGTGATCAATTACAGGGCAAAAGCAAGATCTATAAAATGAAGTCAATATGACACAGAGCATTCAAACTAGCTCTTTCATTCCAGCACCTGATAAAAGTGGCTGCTGCAGTACATTATGAGTGTGTGGGTCAGTTCTGGGAGAGACAGACAGAGGCCACTAGCGCTCCTACACTACTTCCTCTCCATTCCTCCGCTCCCCACGGTCTCTCTCATGGAGCTGCCTCCGCCACTCCAAAACACAGTTTTATTGGCCTGTATACTCAAGTCCTGCTTGTCAAAACCTTTTTTTAATCCTTTCAATTTTGACACTGAGCAACACCGGCATTCCGTGAAATCACACTTTCCATTTCTTCACCTCATACCATCAGTGTGATGCTTTGAGCGAAGAGGAGGAGTGGGGTTTTTATGTATGTATTAATGTTTAACTACAGACCCCAGTGCCCCTCTCTCCTTTCCGCTGACCCTCCCACACCAGACCCACATCGGACAGGGCTAATAAATCACGGTTGGAGCCAAGGCCCAATCAGCAACAGCGCAGAATAGCGTGAGAAAGCTCATGGGCCTCTGGCAGACCCGATAACACCTTCGCTCTGTATCGGAGCTGCTCCCCAGAACCCTGTTGGCTGGCGTGGTGTTACCTTGGACCAGACAGATACAACACAGCCAGTTAGCTCTGGAAAGACATGACCTCGCTAGATGTTTGATGAGGCTCTGAGCTCACAGGTTATTAATCATGGATGCAAGGTCAGATTCACTGGCCATCCGCTCAGAGCTGTTTGGACTCCCTTGTGAACGATGCTAATAGCCATAACTCCCACTGCCATCCGTCCTACTGTCTAACGTGCAATCATTGGAAAATAAAGTGGATGACCTACGATTAAGATTATCCTACGAACGGGACATTAAAAACTGTAATATCTTATGTTTCGACGAGTCGTGACTGAACGACGACATGGACAATATAGAGCTGGCGGATTTTCCATGCATCAGCAGAACAGAGAAGCTACGTCTGGTAAGACGAGGGATGGGGGTGTGTGTCTATTTGTCAATAACAGCTGGTGCGCAATGTCTAATATTAAAGAAGTCTCGAGGTATTGCTCGCCTGAGGTAGAGTAATTTGTGATAAGCTGTAGACCACACTATCTACCAAGAGAGTTCTCATCTATATTATTCGTAGCCGTCTATTTACCACCACAGACCAATGCTGACACTAAGACCGCACTCAACCATCTCTATAAGGCCATAAGCAAACAAGAAAATGCTCCTCCAGAGGCGGCGCTTCTAGTGGCCGGGGACTTTAATGCAGGGAAACTTAAATCAGTTTTACCCCATTTTTACCAGCATGTCACATATGCAACCAAAGGAAAACCAATTCTAGACCACCTTTACTCCACACACAGAGATGCATATACAAAGCTCTCCCCCGCCCTCCATTTGGCAAATCTGACCATAATTATATCCTCCTGATTCCTGCTTACAAGCAAAAACTAAAGGAGGAAGTACCAGTGACTCACTCAATACGGAAGTGGTCAGATGATGCGGATGCTACGCTACAGGACTATTTTGCTAGCACAATATGTTCCAGGATTCATCCAATGGCATTGAGGAGTACACCACCTCAGTCATCGGCTTCATCAATAAGTGCATCGACGACGTCGTCCCCACAGTGGCGGTACGTACATATCCCAACCAGAAGCCATGGATTATAGGAAACATCCGCATCGAACTAAAGGCTAGAGCTGCCGCTTTCAAGGAGCGGGACACTAATCCGGACGCTTGTAAGAAATCCTGCTATGCCCTCAGACGAACCATCAAACAAGCAAAGCGTCAATACAGGATTAAGATTGAATCCTACTACACTGGCTCGTCGGATGTGGCAGGGATTGAAAACTATTACGGACTAGAAAGGGAAACCCAGACGGGAGCTTCCCATTGACGCGAGCCTACCAGACGAGCTAAATGCCTTTTATGCTCGCTTCGAGGCAAGCAACACATGAAGCATGTACGGCAAAACCAGCTGTTCTGGATGATTGTGTGATAACGCTCTCGGTAGCCGATGTAGGCAAGATCGTTAAACAGGTCAACATTCACAAAGCCGCGGGGCCAGACGGATTACCAGGACGTGTACTCAAAGCATGCGCGGACCAACTGGCAAGTGTCTTCACTGACATTTTCAACTTCTCCCTGACCAAGTCTCTAATACCTACATGTTTCAAGCAGAGCATCATAGTCCCTGTGCCCAAGGAAGCGAATGTAACCTGCCTAAATGTTTTACCACCCTGTAGCACTCACGTCGATAGCCATGAAGTGCTTTGAAAGGCTGGTCATGGCTCACATCAACAACATCCTCCCGGACACCCTAGACCCACTCCAATCCGCATACCACCCCAACAGATCCACAGATGACGCAATCTCAATCGCGCTTCACACTGCCCTTTCCCACCTGGACAAAAGGAACATGTGAGAATGCTGTTCATTGACTACAGCTCAGCGTTCAACACCATAGTGCCCACGAAGCTCATCACTAAGCTAAGGAACCTGGGACTAAGCACCTCCCTCTGCAACTGGATCCTGGACTTCCTGACGGGCCGCCACGCTGATCCTCAACACTGTGTACTTAGTCCCCTCCTGTACTCCCTGTTCACCCATGACTGCGTGGCCAAACACGACTCCAACACCATCATTAAGTTTGCTGACGACACAACAGTGGTAGGCCTGATCACCAACAACGATGAGACAGCCTATAGGGAGGAGGTCAGAGAACTGGTAGTGTGGTGCCAGGACAACAACCACACCCTCAACATGAGAAAGACAAAGGAGCTGATCGTGGACTACAGGAAAAGGCGGGCCGAACAGGCCCTATTAACATCGACAGGGCTGTAGTGGAGCGGGTCGAGAGATTCAAGTTCCTTATTGTCCACATCACCAACAAACTATCATGGTCCAAACACACCAAGACAGTCGTGAAGAGGGCACGACAAAATCTATTCCCCCTCAGGAGACTGAAAAGATTTGGCATGGGCCCTCAGATCCTCAAAAGCTTTTACAGCTCCACCATCGAGAGCATCCTGACTGGTTGCATCACCGACTGGTATGGCAACTGCTTGGCATCTGACCGTAAGGCGCTACAGAGGGTAGTGCGTATGGCCCAGTACATCCCTGGGGCCAAGCTTCCTGCCATCCAGGACCTATATAATAGGCGGTGTCAGAGGAAAGCCCATAAAATTGTCACAGACTTCAGTCACCCAAGTCATAGACTGTTCTCTCTGCTACCGCACGGCAAGCGGTACCGGAGCGCCAAGTCTAGGACCAAAAGGCTCCTTAACAGCTTCTACCCCCAAGCCATAAGACTGCTGAACAAGACCACCAACTATTTACATTGACCCCCCCCTACACTGCTGCTATTCGCTGTTTATTATCTATGCATAGTCACTTCACCCCTACATACATGTACAAATTACCTCAACTAACCTGTACCCCCGCACATTGACTCGGTACCGGTACCCCCTGTATATAGCCTGGTCATTGTTATTTTATTGTGCTACTTTTTATAATTTTTTTACTTTAGTTTATTTAGTAAATATTTTCATAACTCTTCTTGAACTGCACTGTTGGTTAAGGGCTTGTAAGTAAGCATTTCACGGTAAGGTCCACACTTGTTCTATTCGGCACATGTTACAAATAATGTTTGATTTGATTTGAAACATGAGGTGATGGCGGAGGATGAATGGCACGACAATGGGCCTCAGGATCTCGTCACGGTATCTCTGTGCATTCAAATTTACATCGATAAAATTGTGTTTGTTGTCTGTAGCTTATGCTTTGCCATACCATAACCCCACTGCCACCATGAGGCACTCTAATCACAACACTGACATCAGCAAACCACTTGACCAAACAACGCATTACAAAGAGACGTGATCGTATACAAATGTAAGCAAGGTTTGAAATGATTATGTTTTAGTCAAATATTATACCTGTTTGGGCTTCTTGCAGTCAATTTTCAGTCTACAAATTATTTGTAATTATGTTCCAGCCCCCGACCAAAAATCATCCCGCGGCTGAATCTAGTTGATGATTCCTGTACTACAGTGTTACTAATACACAGGATCTGTTGTTACCATGGCACCATGACCAGGATGGTGAAATATGGGGGGAGCTGACAGGACTATGCTGCTGCTGACACAATTACCCTGCTCAGACTTTAATAAAGTGACTAGATGTCTCTCTCTCCTCTTGCTGGCTAAAAGCGTTGGGAAAACAGAAGGGTCCATCACAAATCATTAAGCTACCCCTGAGCAATGGAAGCACGCCACGGGATGTCATTTTGGGAGTGGACTTGGACAGGCAGTAAAAAGCGGAGTGAACAATGACGGGAAAGGTCTTCCACATAGTGGGTGAGCAGTTCTCCCTCTCTCCTAGTTTGGAGGGTGATAAGTATCCACCAGCTCCCAAAGACATAAAAATTCCCAAAATAGTCAGTCACTTTTGGCCTGAATCTATCCTCCGGCTCACAACCGACCAGTAATAGCATATTTACTTTTTTTTCTGGTTAAGGTTACAGCCAAAAAGTGATGTGTGAGGTATGCAACTTCTTAACACAAGTCTCAGCTATTGTCTTACGTTAGGTGTTAGCACTTGGGAGTTCCCAAGTCAAAAACCCAAATCACATACTGTACAGTAATTTGTCATAAAATATTTGGTGCCACTGGAGTTGAGGTCCAAACTATTCCCGTCACATGACCAATGTTCATTTGTGTGAAAACCATTGCTTTATCACTACTTTATTTTGTCACCATAACAACGAGCGGTAAGGCAGTGTAAGTGAGTGTAAATAGAAACACCTTGAATCAAGATGAAAGAGTACTGAAATGCATCTCCAGCACTTCATAATAGAGGAAACTCTCCCCTCTCTCGTGGTGTCTGCTAAAATCATGTCACAGGAACCCGGTCAGATCCTTGCAGCATAAATATTTATTTCCATGGGAAAATGGAGGCAAACAAAGCCCATTGCCATGGTTTCACAAAGCCGCATGGTTTTAATTTGTGCTCTTAAGAGAGACGGAAGGAAAAAAAAATACCTTTGATGGTGATTCACTTTAATAGCAAGTGAATATTTTCAACTGAGCAGCTCACATGGCAGGGGAAGCACATTCTCTACAAGTAAAATGGACTGGGGCTGCTTATGTTGGCTGATGGAAAAATATCACATCTTATTTTTGGTAAAAAAGTATTGGATAAAATTACTATTGGATGATATCTTGTGGAGGTCATTTTGCCCTTCTACAACTATTGAGTGTTAATAGAAAAGGGTGTGACTTGAAGTGGATGACTTGAGATCACTCTATGGAGGGACTATAGAGCTCTCCATTGCATTTCTGCATTTTCAGGAGGGCTAACAATTGCCATACACATTTTCTAACTTAACTTCCGTTACGGGTTTCAAATGCCATGGGAGAGGTCTAAAGAAGCTGGCAACACTTTCTCCACTAAATCCCTGCCACAAAGCAGAAAGGCCAAAAATATGTTGTTCATAAACTCAAATTGTTGTTCCTTTCAAAGCGCACAAAGCCTACAGTTCAAATGTTGATAATCACTTTTCCTTCGGGAAGCATCATGCTTTGTTAACGAAAATGAAGAGGTTGGAACTAATGAAAACAAAAATAAATGTCCTTTGTCTTTGTGTTGGTGAGTCCTGAGTTTTACGATCCACCGTTCGCAAGAAGCACAGTTCTTTTCACATACTGTGAGGGAAAACAGGGGGGGGGGTATTTTTGAGTGTCTTCGGAATGATATAGATCAGGGATGGGAACTTTGATGGGGGTGGGGGCCACAAAAAGAGTGACTAACAAAATCAATGGGGGACCCCAGTTGGTAATTCGACCATGATTACTAGCTTAGATAGCAGGCTACACTAACTTACCAATCAAAAAAAAGTTAGCTGACATGGACTAATTGAGTGACTGTCCCACACTGAGTCCCCCCCCCCAAAAAATGAACAATATATTTTGGGGATGGGGTAGGGGGATTGATCCGCAAGCCTACGAAAGGGGATGCTCCTTAGTCAAAGTCACACCCTTCTTACGATAAGGTAACAGTCCCGCAACCAGCAATTGTGATGCCCATTTCTGAAGAACCACTGCCAAACAGTTTTCCAGCACAATTTTTCAAGTCCTTCACTCATAACAGAGATGATTTCTTATGACCAGTAAAATGGTAATCCATCGTCATAGCTTGGTAATTCAATACACTCCTGGGCGGTGTGTGTTGGTATGTACTCTTACCAGGATGTGTGTGAGGACGATCTTGATGAGCGGAGCCCCAGACAGGTTGACGGACAGGGCAGGTGATGGTTCCACCTTCAGTGAGATGAGGAAACTGGCCACCTGGATCTTATGGTCTTTGAAATCAGCCGCCTCGTTGATCCTGAGAGAGATGATTTGTCACTAACACCAATGAGAGGTGTTTTATGTACACAGTAGTGTCAAAGAGGGCTCAGAACAGTAGCAGGAGAGTGGGACTTTGAAACATCTGTCATGTCATCAATCACAGTGAAAACACAGCATTGTGTCAGGAGCTTTTCGAGGTCAACAGGTAAGTGATGGTAGGTTGTAGAGGCAACACCCCCGTATCATTATACAGACGGACATTCTCACCCACTGGGGAGTGAAACACAACCATTAGGAACTAACCTAATCATCAAATGTGAAGTAAATAAGTTATGCCTTACTGACACCAATTGGAATTTCCTGAATAAACTGCTTTTCTACTTTGTCAACATGGGTGTTTATTATTGTCATCCAGTTTTACTGAGAAACTCGTTTAGAAGAAAGTATATTGTAGCAGAAGCTGATTGATCCCAAGTGCCGTACCACTTACACATAGTACTTTTAGGCTGCGTTTATACAGGCAGCCCAATTGTAATATTTTGCCACTCACTGGTCTTTTGACCAATTAGATCAGATCTTTTGCCAATAATTGGGCTGCCTGTGTAAACGCAGCCTTAGATTCTGGATTTCTGCAGAGGCAAGTCAAAGCTATTTGCCATACTGAGGGCCACAACAGTCAGTCCAACTCCTTGAGCATAATAAGCTGTATTTCTAGACGCAGTTATGCCATTGATGATGTCTGCCAGTAACTACATGTTTTAAATCAAACAAGATTTTTTACGCTTAGACCACCAAATTACTTCAATCAAAAAATATTTCTTTCACAGGATTATCGTAATATGCTTACCCTATTATTGGGAAAAGAACTGTGTGGCCAAGTTCCTGTATGAAGTTAACGGCAGGGTGTATCAGCTAGTGGCAGTTAAGTGGTGAGATGAGAGATAGCCTGGTGGGAGGCTGATAAGGAATGGCCCCAGGCATGATCCGTTAAGGACGACAGGAAACAGGGACGCCACTCCGACAGGGGACCACAGCGGACACACAGGAAGTGATCCTGGCTGATGCTCAGAGCCCTTATCGCCATAACATCCCTTAGATCCTCTGAGATCACTTCTTCTCATTGACTGTAATTCTTAATTGCACGGCGTGCAAAGTAAACTATTTAGTTTATTGCGTACTTTTCTGATTGGTCCCCCAACAGATGCTTTGACAACCTCAAGCCTCTTCTGAATGCTTGTAAATTAGAATATTATATTACTTTTTGCAGGCTCTAAACTTACTTTAAACAGTGCTGTCTACTGTACTGTGTTTGGTTAGGATAACTTTATATCACACAGGTAAGTGATTCATAATTCCTACAGAGAGCATTCCTGTTTGGTAAGATCAGGGCTTTTTTGTGTGTCCTCCCATCCCCCTTACCTGGTCCTGAGTGGGCTGATCTCTCTGTAGTAGTTGTGCATGTTGTGGTAGAAAAGACCCACGATTGTGGTTTGGGCTGAGGTGGAAAGAGATAGGGAGAGAGAGAGAGAGAGAGAGAGAGAGAGAGAGAGAGAGAGAGAGAGAGAGAGAGAGAGAGAGAGAGAGAGAGAGAGAGAGAGAGAGAGAGAGAGAGAGAGAGAGAGAGGGAGGGGAGAGAGTGGTCAAAGGTGAAACACAGACTCATAGCAGGGTTGAGAATGTGATGAGGCGTTGCTAAAATGCTCCCAGTGAGGGGAACTTAATTAAGCAGCCTCGCTGCCTCAAGTTGGCACTCCCTGACTAATTGGAGAGCTGTATGCTCACACACGGGTGAGACGGAGGAGGACCACGGACCACGTGTGTGTTGGGAAATTATGCAAGTCACAGTGCCATGACTGAAACAGTACAGCAGGAGGCCTGTGCCCAACTCTTATACACTCTCACCACCACGTAGGCAATCTACAAACTACTAGAGAGGAATCTGAAACGCTTGACGGTGAAAGTACCGTTTTCATGAAATCAAATCTACCTCAATGAGTAAGAAAACAAACACTGGTGTTAAAAATAAATGGTGTATGAAATAATCTGAATTCACATCACAAGTTAAGGTTTTGAATCTAATGCTCTTTGAATGTAATGACTGTAATGCCCCCTACAGACCTTTGGTGGCCAGTTTGCCTGGCCACCAAATAATAGAAAAGGGCATAATCTGCATCTTTTTATGAATACTTGGAGGTATCTCAGTCAAATATAATTGAACAAAAATCTGTAACACTTTCTCTGCACTTAATTGGCTTATAAAAGCGCCACTTTGTGCCTTTAATACAGTCTGCCATGTGTCAGGACACACAATGCTACAATAACTCAATCTAGGAGTGTAAGTTGTCAGCAGTAACATTTATATTAAATTTCTGATAATGAGGTTTTAATAGATTATTAAAATGGTTTATTTAAAAGTTAGTGTAGCAACGCAGTGTGATTGGGGGTCAGGTGGAGCCAAATGGATCTGACCCTAACACAATAGTTTTAATACTGCCGTAATTACTGCCTAACCAGCATTCACAGCGCCGCTAAGAATGGGCTAAGTAAATCAATTAGTTCACTGTGAGTGGAGGGGTTTCTTTTGAATGGAGAGTAAAATGGAATCCCTTTCTCTGTCTGTCTCTGGTGTGTCTAAAACAGGCAGTGATACATTGCCGCTCTGCATAGAAGTCATACAGTACTGTAGCTGTAATCCTGTATTTTAAAGTCTCGCAAGCAGTTCCACGGTGGCTCTCTCACACACTACCATTGCTATGTTAAAGGTCTTTAAACCTATCATCATAATAAACTTCTGCCCAATAGCAAGACCTTACTGGTTGGGCAAATGTATCTTAGCAGAAACAGTGTGCAGAAAAAATGGCCAGTATTTAATCACATTCAAGCCAATGAAGCTATGTGCTGAGGAGGAGTAAGAGCCAGACACAAAAGAAAGATGAGCATATGCTCCATTCGAGCAGTGTAATACACACACAAAATATGAATTGCTGTGAGAGAGTGAGTATTTCAATGTATTGTATGTTTTTAGAACAAGCGTGAAATGTGACACTCACACTGCATGGTGAATGCCTCGCCGGGCACTGAGATGTAGTTCTTTCCTTGCATGGGGAAGCGGTAATGGGGAAGATTGTAGTTCTGTGGAATCTTCATGAGAGAGTAATCTATTGGGGTCGGGGGTTGGAAACAGAGAGCGAGGGAGCACTGTGAGTGGTTAACTTAATCCAACACCAGACCTGGAGGGGTTCTGACAGGGAGCCAAAAGCACAGTGTTATCTGGTGGTGGTGATGATTCATGGGCGGATCAAAGATTTGACTGAGCCCCCTGGGAGAGAGACGATGCAGGCTTGTCCACAGGAAAACAAAATATCATGCCAAACTAACCCCTACCAGGGGGAAATTAGTTATCTAAGCTTGATCAGATCTCTATCTTCTGAGGGAAACATACTGTATGTAGCCAGTTAGTTCAAAACTCTACTTGAACTTCCTTCTTAGCACAGTAACTCTCAACCCAAACTTGTTCTTTTTACAGTAAGACACTACAGTCTGTGAGTCATACAGTACAGTCAGAAGAGAGTTGCGTCGTCACGGTACTGACCTGCTACAAAGGACTTTCCTCCCAGTGAGATGAGAGATCGGGGGCTGGGGCTGGAATCCAGGCTGGACACCATCTGGACCATCACGTTGTCCACTGTCTCAATCAGCCCACTGACCACTGGGGTGGACTCCTGCTCCAAACGGTCCAATAACAACATTCACACTCATAGAGACACACTGGCAACTTACTGTATCTACTGTATTTTGAGAGGTGGTAAACTGTCACTGATAGACCATAAAACCAAGTAGTATCATGCTTTAAGAGTCTTATTAGCTGGGACTATATTCACTGTATTACTGTAACTGGCATCTGACTTCCTTTTGATGGGTCTCTCCACGTCCAAGTCTAAAGTTTTCATGCACTAAGAACATCTGGTTCAGCTTGCTCATGCGAAAACAAGCACGCCTGTTCAGTGTGTATAGAACACTGTAACGACAAACTCGCTCGAAATGTCTCTCTGTTCAGGAATTCCTGTGATCTCACGTGTGAGGGCGCTGAACTTGAGCCTGAATGAATGTGATCAGATTCACAGTTCACCATCATATGGCTAGTTTGCTGTAAACCCACACAGTGATTTCACAGAGATATCATGAACTCTATATATTTCATATTTTTATTTTTAATGTGTTCTTGTTCTACCTATATTGATTAGTGCATTGTTGGCAAGAAAGGCATTTCACTGTACTTATGCACGTGACATTAAAAACTTTAAACTTACTTACCTCATCTTCCCTGGCCAGTTCAGAAGACAACACCTCCTCCACACTCTTCAGAAAAGCCTGGGTGGGACACAACAACACATAATGTGTCTGTGATCTGAAACAAACTATTACAACCTACTTTGGTGTGTGTGTTTGTGTGTGTGCCTTCGTGTGCGCTTGCATGTATATATCCTTGTGTTCTTGTACCTGTGTGAAGTTGTTGGCAGTGTCGTGGGGGATGGTCTTGTTGGGCAGGCTGAATGGCAGAGACTCCAGGGAGCCTAACATGGGCACGGGGTCCTGGGAGCTGTGGGTCTCCTCGCTCAGCTTGGTGATGATAGAATAGGACACATCTGTGACTCCCTGGGGGAACAAAACACCAGGCATTACTCTCCACAGAAACTCTCCAAAGACCAGAATGGGACCAATATACACAGGAACACGTTATGTGACCATTACCCTTAGTAAGAACTCTTTCTGGATAGACGTCTGCTGTTAAAGACTGCTGGTCTTTTTCCAGCGTCATGCCCTACAGGGACCCATTTTGTGCTGTGTTGAACAGCTGTCTCTACTTTCTTCACTCTACGCCCACAACTGCCATTTAATAGACAGGAGAGGTCTATTCACTTGTGTTCTCAATATCCCCTTCTCCAATTCCTCAGTCTTAAAGGAAAAAAATTGGTTCCATAAGAAATAAATAGTTTGTGTTTATTGCGGTTCAATCACCAGCCTTCTACCTAATTTCCTGCGAGGCTGCTGTGTGTCTGTTCTAGTGGTAAAACCCTGAAAACTGTTTAAAATATCCACTTTCCCATGGTAAGTCAATCTGTATAAATCACCAAATTTCAAATCAAGTGAAATCGTTTTGGTCACATACAGATGTTTAGCAGATGTTATTGCGGATGTAGCAAAGTGCTAATGACTAGACCCCATTGTGTTGAGAAGTTGAGAACTCACCAGTGTTTGCATCGTAGATGAGACTTCTTTAGGAACGCTTGGTGTGGTAGGGTAAATCAAAGTATCACCTAGTTGGAGAAATACAAGAGTCCCATTAGCAGTGCTCTTCCACCTGTCATCTATAGCAACACTAGCTAGACGCCAAACAGAATGCTTAGAGAAGTGCTGGAATTGTTCAGGCCCCAAAGATTCCTGATTCCTTGGTACGTGTCTGATGATGGTGGACCTTCCCCCAGCCGGGGATTGATGAAAAGAAGTGCTGTGCTATTGTACCTGCTCTTTAGATAATCAACCGCCAGATACATCACTGAGGTACTGTACAAGCCAAAGAGATGTTAGAAGGAAGTCATGACATCATGCTGTCTGTAAATAACACATCAATTAGTGCACTTAGCAACAATAAATGACCATATATGGTTTTACATTAGGACCATCCCTTCCAACAATCTGCTCTTCTTTAGTCCCATTCATTATCTACAGGTATACACTTTCCATAACCATAACAACCTTCTTGTTCATGTCTGTTATGTCTGAGAAAATGAAGGCTATGCCATGAGTCCTTCACAATGGAGTCTAGTTATTAGACAAAAACCCAGGGAATGGGTGTCCAGACCCGAATGATTCCTATTTTCCATACGCATGACTAGTGATTCATCCATTTTTACTAGCTTATACAAATTTCACCATGCTCTGAATAACATTTCTCGGACCATACAGAGGACATCATTCTAGACCACACAAGATAAATCAAAGCAGCAATGAAAAAGGTCATTATGGTTTTAAAAAACTTCAGTCACTCAGTTTAACGTCAGTTGAGTCCTCAAATCTAGAACCAAACTTGTATGGTGTGTGAGATGTGAGAATGTGAGATGATTTTAAGATGAGGAGGATTTGTACGGTTTAATATCTTGTGTATTCCATGCGTCAGTACCGTGGACGGAATGTCAATGGCAATGACCAAGACAGAAATAGCTTTTTAACCCCTTTCTCCTCCATCAGTCAAGGGGAAAGTGTGAACATAGTGAACATTTCACATCACGGAAAAAAGAGTGGAACATTCCAGACTGACGGTGAAATCTGACATTACCTATGGCAGCTTTGTAGTACATGAGGATCTCCTCTGGTGACAGGGCCCTCTCCCAGATGACAAACTCATCAAAGGCTCCTGTCACGTAGTGTCCATAGGACTGCTCATTTCCTGTCCCAATGACCAGGTCAGGGTAAGGGTCCCCATAGTTCATGGACACGTTGCCAGTGGGGTCGCTGGTGTTGAACGTCCCGTTGATGTAGATTTTGAGACCGTCCGTCAGGGTCCAAGTGAACAGAATGTGGGTCCAGAAGGGCCCTGGAAGGGAAGAGAGAGGATAAATCATATTTTGGACTTCACCTTCCCTTAACCTAAAGTATTTATCTACTCTTTGTATGTGGGTATTATAGCCTACAGTATGTCACACATATTTCAATTGTGCTTTTCCACTATATCCGCCCAATATGTCCCCATGTTCCACTCCAACCATTCAGTCAGCACCTCCATTTTATTCCTTCAAACGTTTCCAATAACTTCTCCAAAGAGCAAATAACATCTCCAGTTCTTCTGAGGTAAACGGACAATAAAGAGAATCCCAAAAGACAATATATTCACTGTGAACACTTCCACCAGCGGAGGCTGGCTCAGAGGGTTAAAACACAGCTATCCTATTGGGATTGTCTTAAACACAAACCAACAACTTCCCCATTCACACTTTCAATCTCTCTTTTCTTTTAGCCTCTCCCGCTCTTTTAGTTAGAAATGTTTCTGTTGCAAGTTAGGCTGGGACACATTGTGACAAGGTCTACTGAACAAGTCATGTCTCCTGGTACTGGTACAGGTCTCATAAGAGCTGGTTCAGTCATAGATCTGTTATGAGCCAAAGGCTAAACAACTACCTGGTGAAATTATGCCAAATTATAAGAACCAGATGTTTGATCTTCTGTAAGTAATAATCAAATAAATCAAAAGTACACATGAAGTCCTGAAGCCTCATGTTCATAACCTTAATTAATTGTAACAAAAACAAGACAACAGAAGACATTTGAGAATGTGCACATTATTTTCCAAAAATAAACAATGACTGGTAAAGGTTTCTCACTTATTCAAAGAACCTGCAGCGCACAGAGTGACATGATATGTTTTCCTCCAGAAATCGCAGATCAGATCTGAGATTGTAAGGGATGGAGAAATAGTTTTGCCCTAGTAGAATGTTTATGTTATTTCAATTACTTAATTTAGAGTCCACTTGGGCCTGTAAGTTTGAAATACAGTGCATTTGGAAAGTATTCAGACCCCTTCCCTTTTTCCACATTTTGTTACGTTACAGCCTTGTTCTAAAATGGATTAAATAACACATTTTCCTCATCAATCTACACACAATACCCCATAATGACAAAGCAAAAGCAGGTTTTTAGAAATGTTTGCAAATGTATTGAATTTTTTAAAACAGAAATACCTTATTTACATAGGTATTCATACCCTTTGCTATGAGATTTGAAATTAAGCTCAGGTGCATCCTGTTTCCATTGATCGTCCTTGAGATGTTTCTACAACTTGATTGTAGTCCACCTGTGGTAAATTCAATTGATTGGACATGATTTGGAAAGGCACACACCTGTCTATATAAGGTCCCACAGTTGACAGTGCATGTCAAAGCAAAAATAATAACAGCCAAGAGGTCGAAAGAATTGTCCGCAGAGCTCCGAGACAGGATTATGTCGAGACACAGATCTGGGGAAGGGTACCAAAGAATTTCTACAGCATTGAAGGTTCCAAAGAACACAGTGACCTCCATCATTCCTAAATGTCAGAAGTTTGGTACTTCCTAGAAACTACCAGAAGGACAACCAGCACTCCCTTAATCCATTAATCAGGCCTTTATGGTAGAGTGGCCAGACGAAAGCCACTACTCAGTAAATTTGTTTGCCAAAAGGCACCTAAAGGACTCTCAGACCATGAGAAACAAGATTCTCTGGTCTGATGAAACCAAGATTGAACTCTTTGGCATGAATGCTAAGCGTCACGTCTGGAAGTAACCTGGCACTATCCCTACGGTGAAGCATGATGGTGGCAGCATCATACTGTGGGGATGTTTTTCAGCGGCAGGGACTTGGAGACTAGTTAGGATCAAGGGAAATTTGAACTGAGCAAAGTACAAAGAGATCCTTTAAAACCTGCTCCAGAGCGCTCAGGACCTCAGACTGGGGTGAAGGTCCTGACAACAACCCTAAGCACACAGCCAAGACAATGCCGGAGTGGCTTCGTGACAAGCCTCTGAATGTTCTTGAGTGGCCCAGCCAGAGCCCGGACATGAACCCGATCTAACATCTCTGGAGAGACCTGAAAATAGCTGACGCTCCCCTTCCAACCTGACAGAGCTTGAGAGGATCTGCAGAGAAGAATGGGAGAAACTTCCCAAAGACAGGTGTGCCAAGCTTGTAGCGTCATACCCAAGAAGACTTGAGTCTGTAATCGCTGCCAAAGTGCTTAAACAAAGTACTGAGTAAAGGGTCTGAATGCTTTTGTAAATGTGATATTTACAAAAATGTCTAAAAACCCGTTTTTGCTTTGCCATTATGGGGTATTGTGTGTAGATTGATGAGGAAAAAAAACGAATTAATCTATTTTAGAATAAGGCTGTAGCGTAACAAATGGTGAAGTGTGATTCATCCCTCCAGAGAACGCGTTTCCACTGCTCCAGAGTCCAATGGCGGCGAGCTTTACACCACTCCAGCCAACGCTTGGCATTGCACATGGTGATCTTAGACTTGTGTGCGGTTGCTCGGCCATGGAAACTCATTTCATGAAGCTCCCAAAGAACAGTTCTTGTGCTGACGTTGAGTCCAGAGGCAGTTTTGAACTCAGTGGTGAGTGCAACCGAGGACAGACGATTTTTACGCACTTCGACGGTCCCCTTCTGTGAGCTTGTGTGGCCTACCTCTTCGCGGCTGAGCCGTTGTTGCTCCTAGACGTTTCCACTTCACAATAACAGCATTTACAGTTGACCGGGGCAGCTCTAGCATGACAGATGATCTGACTTGTTGGAAATCCTATGACGGTGCCACGTTTAAAGTCACTGAGCTCGTCAGTAATGCCATTCTACTGCCAATGTTTTTCTATAAAGATTGCATGGCTGTGTGCTCGATTTTATACACCTGTCAGCTACGGGTGTGGCTGAAACAGCCAAATCCACTCATTTGAAGGGGTGTCGACATACTTTGTATATATAGTGTGCATATGCAGTATTTAGAATGCTGTTCAGTATTTACTGTAGTTACACAACAATATGGAAACAGGCTTGCCAGTAAAAAGTAACACATTTATAGTTTTAGATAAAGAATTAATTGAGTCCATTATTGAATCCATTATTGAATCCATAAAATCTCTGGGACCAACAGTATCTGCTGATGATTGTAGCTCCATCAACATACAATCAACCAAAACATTTACATTTATGATTAAAAATGAAAACATTATTGAAGACCACAATACATTCCTCATGTATTCATATAAGAATATGTATAAAAATCCCCCAAAATGTATAATTTTTTTCATTTTTCCTCCCACCACCCACATCAGAGGCCAGGTTTATGTAAAAAATGTTTTAATAATTGTTTAGAATCATAATGAATTTGATCAACTTTTTCACCTTAATAGTTTTCTTTTTTTTTAAGGGATACTTTGGGATTTTGGCAGTGAGGCCGTTTATCTACTTCCCCAGAGTCAGATGAATTTGTGGATACCATTTTTATGTTTCTGTGTCCAGTATGAAGGAAGTTAGAGGTAGTTTCGTAAGCCAATGCTAACAAGCGTTAGCGCAATGGCTAGAAGTCTATGGGTATCTGCTAGCATTAGCGCAATGACTGGAAGTGCTAATGCAAGCTAACAACTGCATGCAGACATCAAAATTGAATCCATGAGTTCATCAGACTCTGTGGAAGTAGATTAAGGGCCTCAAAAGGGCCTCAAAATCCCCAAGTATCCCTTTAAATACCTGGTATATTGATGTTAGCCCTCCACCTCCTCGAGTTGCCTCGTGTGTAGAACTCTACGTATCCAGCGTAGGCATTGGCATAGACAGAGAAGCCATTGGAGATTACTTTCCCTCCAGAGGCTATTGCAAAACGTGACTCTGACTCCTGGTTCTTCCAAAAGAAGGAAAATGTAATCCCTGAAAAACATTAACATATATTTATTAAAGATTTAAAAATAGGGGAAATTGTTTCAGACCACAAATCATGCTAATTATAATACATTTAGGTATACATTAAATGCCATAAATTAGATTTTTGTGAGTTACCCCATTAGATAGTCACTTAAGATTTGTGAAAATATTACATATCTACTGTGTAGAATGCTGGGGAGATGAGTTCGAGGGAGGCAGAACTCACCCTCAGGACCACACAGAGTGGGGTCACTAATGCAGGAGTTCTGGTAGTTCCCAAAATGGAGAAAGGTGCCGCCATTATCTCCATTCAGATAGATGCCCTTGTTGACCATCCCTTCAACTATGTCTACAGGAGGATGAAATAACAACATTATTTTGCCTGATGAGAAAAAGAGGCAGATTCGTCTAAGAAGTAGGCTTTTTTATAGGCAAACAATTAGGCAAACCAGTATCATCGATTTATGAACAGATTCTCTGAACTGCACCAAATATTGGGTGTTTCCAATGCATAATGATCTACCATTTTATGAATGGTAGCCAGCTATGACCCAAGGATTTATCTTTGATGTTCTCCTGCCTTAAATCATGTCAGCAGACAAAATGAAATCATCCTGGTGTATTGAGGTTCAAAAGTCAAGCTCAACTTTACAGCACTCTAGAAACAGATCTGTAAACCTCCATACTCAAAGCTTGTCTAATCACAATTTACACACTGCAGTCTCAGCTTTTTTTCCAGTGAAGAAAACAACTGTCTCTCCCTGACTACACACACCGTCTCTCACACACACACAGACAAATTCAACACCTTCAGGTAACAGTGTGTGACACACTCATGGCAACTATTGGGTGAGCTGGTACACAATGTACAAAACAATGGTGACTGAATAACCTTAACATGATAGATAGCACTACAGTAACACCAACAGAACAGGGTGACTGACTATACACACAAATTAATTTCAGTGAGCAGTAATTTTCCTCACCTACTGTTGCAGAAATGTTAGTGTAGGCAGAGTCATTGGTATACACAGAGGAAGAGTTATGGGAGGAAGGGAGCACAGTGTGCTTGTGGATTTGGAGAGCTGGATGAAACATAGAAAACAAACAGACAAGGGAGAAAAAGGTGATTCACATACATACACATGAATAACACAAAACAACCAGAGGACACACCAGACCAGTGAGAGTCAAACACAGACACTAGGCATTGTGAGGGATGTGGTGCGTGATGAGGGATGAGATTAAGTGTGATGTTGGGCTCAGCAAACAGTGCTCAAGGAGGAACAGATCAATCATTTCCCCTTTTTTTAGGATCAAAGCACATTTTGTGTGGAAATATTCCAAAACCGTTCTAGACCTGATGCCTCACAAATATTGTCCCATTTAGGAAAGTTATTGGTGCTTCCATTGTTAAAACAATACAGCAAGGCTTTTGGAAATCAGTATAGAAAACAAAAGACAGTTCATTCAATAGTCTTAGCATTAATCTGGAAAGTCTGCATCAAATATACCTGGGGGGTGAAGGATAAGCTTTTTATCCCATTTTGTTTATTACAACACCACAGTGCTTTGATTTACATTAGCAAGGGTTAACAGGGGTGTAAGGTAGCCTTTAGACTTCTTGCCTTGACTCTCTACTTTGTAATAGTTTTTTTGCAAATTTGACTGTAATCAAATTTGAGCAATGCACACAGCTGCAGTTTTAAAAGCAGGGACTTGGAGGCTGCAAGACAGACAAAAAGATGAATTGAGAGGAGGAGTGAATAACAGCTGTAGACCATGCAGACAAAGAATATACAAGACTGGGTATTCTATTCCTAAGTATAGGTCTATGCACATACTTATATCACTTCCATTAACATGACCTGGTCTGTTTCCAATCTGGTCCCACAGTCCATGGATCCCGTCCACTGAATCCAGCGGCCAATAGTGTGAGGCCGTGGCCAAGACCTGCAGGCCTGGACGGAGAGTTCATCGGTAAACAAAGCTCCAGATGGGACTTCTCCCTAATCATGCTATTTCAATTAGTTATGTTCCTGGCATTACTCAGTGTGTCTTTTAGGATTAAAAAGATAAACGATACAGCTCAATTGTTGATGTTTGGGTAACTCATTCAATAAACTCATTTTGTATTTCTTAGTAAACCACTATTACTGAGTGTTACACTTATGGTAAGCCATAACCAATAATTCATCATCCCAACATTATATATATTTAGCTAAATGACCAATAATACTCATCATATGCTGTAGGTTAATTTCAGACACAATATAGAACATCAAGCTAAGGGAATCTGCATTTAACATGAAGTATAATTCGAATTACCTGGATGCTTGGATGGCTTTGGCTTTACTTCACCATTAACCTGTAAATAAATCAAATAAACTCAACATTGCAACATTGCAGTAGTCTTCCTACATATAATGGTGAAGGACATGAACAAAATAACTGTTTAAATTACCTGAATCAAAGTGACAAAAGTAGATACAAACAGAATTTCGAATAATAGTTCCATGGCTTGATTACAACTACAAATTATTATTATATATATATATATATATAAATATATATATATATGTATATATTAAAACAAATTATTATTGTTGTTTAAATCCCCAATGAACGATCGATCCAGAAAGCATAAATCATTATTCCAAGATGCTGAAAAAAAAAGCAATATTCTTCTCTGGGTATTTATTAGTCCATGTCTCCAATAAAGAAAACTTTCTCCCAAAACGTAACATTTTGTGAAACTGCAATAAAACTAAGCGGTGGACATCATAATCATAAAGTGCGTGTCCATTCAAAATGTCTCCAAAAAATGGTAATTCATGTCTCTCAATACAGAATAAGAAATATTGCACTACTTCAGCGACGGATTTGGGTACTTGTTGCTTGATGCGCTCTGCTGTCTGTCTATACTAGGTTTGCACTGAGTGGAGGAATTCTCCGGGCTGTTCGATTGGATGTGGGAATACAAAACGTGATGTCATTTTTAGAGCATTGGAACCCAAGGTGGGGCCTAGTGTGCGTAAATAGCAAATATCAAGTGCGTAGCCTAATTAGAGATAATGGCGTGCGCATAGGCCTACTGTCCAAAATCGATACAAAAATATATAAAAACCAATAGAGCTTTAACCTACAAAATTACAGAGCTGTGTCCTTTTGACTTGTCAGAACAAAACGGACAGTGATGCTGATGGAGAGGGTTGGATGCTGACTGTATTTTAGGCTATTTATTTGGACTGTCATCTTTATGAAGGGAATAGAAAAGGCACATATTCAGGTGCACTGATGTAAGCAGGTATGAAGCCCAATTGAATTCCTTAGATATACCTAAATTGGATTGAGTGAATTGAAAGTCTATATTCTCAGGAAAATCGACATTAATTAGTCAAGTAACTTACTGGCAGGCCTATCTACTGTACTCACACCTGAATTCAAATCCATCGCTGCAGGATGCCTGCATCTAAAAGTGACTCCTGTTTCATCTCTTTATCATTTGGGCCTATTGTTGACTAATGGCCTGAACATAGAAATATAAACAACCTAGTCTAAAATAAACTATTCTTACATGTTGGAAATTGGTGGCCGGTAGATTTGGAATCACCTGCGTCCAGGTGAATCATGGCGGGAAAAGGAAAGGAGGAGAAAGAGGAGAGGAGATCGCTCACAACCGCACACTATACAGTATGTTATTAAACATCGCCACTGTGTGGCCAATAACTTGAACAGCAACTGCAGTCACAAGAGTAGTGCTGGGTGCGAGCCTCCTCTGGCAGAGGAGAAGCGTATTCCATTCCTATTCCAACAAGTTTGTAGGAGCATCATGCGGATTATGTTGTCTGCCACAACCAGATAGTGAGCTAGCAAACTAACGGTGCATTTTGGTTGAGGCCTGGTTTTGACGCTTCCTTAGCTAATGATTGAAAGAGAATAAACTTTACTCATGTCATGCCAATCGAAATTGATGTTTGTTGAATTCAGACCTAGCTAGCAAAGTTAGCTAGACACTTGTACCAGAGATCGACGCGATGGAGTTGAGAAGTGGTTGCATTACTTAGTTAACGTTAGCCAGTAAAAAACGCATCGAACATAGTGATGAAGGTCCGGTTGGGTGAATTAACCGCAGTAAGTACATGTAACCTACTAATGTGATGTCACTGATCTAATGAGGCATTATTATTTTATATTCTCTAGGTCTAGGGAATGCAACCCTGGTTGAAATCACTTAAGTCGCGTCAGCCAGGCTAATAATATGCCATGTCATTATAATATCATTGTCTTCAATGTCTTGTCAATTTATTTGCTTTTCACACAGTACTGAGCCTCACATTTATGGGCAGTGTGCAATAGGTTTTACTCCCTAACAATGGACTGTGTCTTCACACTTTTGTCTTGACAGAGCAGAACACAAGCAGAGGAGGATGTCACAGTTGACAGAGATGGATTTATGAAAGGGTTTTTCAGAAGGGCAAGTACAGTGGTTCAGTCAGTACTGTTTGTTTTCAGATGAGCTAGATGATTACTGTAAAATATTGCAAGTGTCTGTGCATTGAAATAAGACTGAAAATACTGTATGTGCATGACTCAGGTGGAAGAGGTTAGGGGGCAGATTGATAAGTTTTCTTCTGAAGTGGATGAGGTGAGGAAGAGGCACAGCATGATCCTGTCTGCACCCAATCCAGATCAGAGTAAGTTGATCATCAGTTAAAACCCTTTGTCACACAGGCTGCCGCAGACCCATGGGGCGGTGTACAATTGGCCCAGCGTTGTCCAGGTTAGGGGAGGGTTTGGCGGCAGGGATGTCCTTGTCCCATCGCGCACTAGCGACTCCTGTGGCAGGCCGGGCTCAGTGCACGCTGACAGGTAGCCAGGTGTATGGTGTTTCCTCTGACACGTTGGTGCGGCTGGCTTCCGGGTTAAGTGGGCATTGTGTCAAGAAGCAGTGCTGCTTGGTTGGGTTGTGTTTCGGAAGAGGCACGGCTCTCGACCTTCGTCTCTCCCGAGTCCGTACGGGAGTTGCAGCGATGAGGCAAGACTTTAACTACCAATTGGATACCATGAATTTGGGGAGAAAAAGGGGTAAAAAACCAACATCTAAAAAAAATAACCCTCTGTCACAATGATAGTGTAATAACTAGTCATACTGGTGGCTATACCTTCCCAAATGTGAAGGCGGTTTGAGATCTAGCTATGTTGTTGCTCCTCTCCTTTGTTTTCAACATTTATTTTCTCTATACTACAAAAGTATGCAATTTAAAGTGTTGAATTCAAAACTTTTGCATGACTAAATATAGGCCTTGGTATTTGCATGGTGACTTCTAAAGTCATAATAACAAAAATAAACAAACGTTCTTACTTCCTCTAACATCATTCCCGGGGCGGTGGGTAGCCTAGTGGTTAGAGCGTTGGACTAGTAACTGAAAGGTTGCAAGATCAAATCCCTGAGCTGACAAGGTAAAAATCTGTTGTTCTGCCCCTGAACAAGGCACATAATTTGTTCTTAAAGATAAAAATCATTGTCCTCCTTCAGGAAGAAACACATAATTCAATACAAGTATATGGCTCTGTGTCTGGAAGCCTGTATGGAAATCAATGTTGTAGACCAGTCTGTGGGTGGGGTTTGGCTGACCCCTCTAGCAGCAGCAGGGCTGTTTTACTGAGGGCTTGGACAAGTTACGCTGTGCTTGTTCAGAGTTGATCCACTGTGGAGACTGAATAGGCATGAGGAGCTAATCAAGTCCTGCATGGACAAAGGCCCTCAGTTGACTCTATAATGCAACACAGCAGCATCAGTATTACCAGCAGAGTAACACAGTATCAACCATCTGCTACACAATAATACTAACTGTGAATGGCCCAAGAGGGAGTAAATATTTGTTTGCCCACAAATCCAGTGATAAGCTGTCTAATGGTTACAATGGGCACTGGTTGAATCAACATTGTTTCCACGTCATTTCAATGTAATTATGTTGAACCAACGTGGAATAGTCGTTGGAATTGACTTATGCCCAGTGGGTGGTAGGTGTAGTGTTTCTTATCTATATAAATATGAAGAACAGGTTATTATTGTTATTGAAGAGTTGCCAAGTGATATGATTGATGCTAATATTTTTCCAGCACAATTTTGGAAATGTGCAATAATGCATTTATTTTCTGTCGCTGATACTTCCTGAAGAGATGAAAGATGAACTTGACCTGTTGACCAATGAGATCAAAGGCAATGCCAACTCTGTGAGAGTTAAGCTAGAATGTAAGTTTAACACCACCACCATGTACAGTACATTTTTTTGATATTTTTTGTTGTTGTCATTTTGTCATTATTATGACAGGATCAAATGCCTCATCCCAAATGCTGCTCGCTAGATTTAGAAAGGTAGATGTGGGGGATTTGTGAGGTGTTATTATAGCTACTGTAATCACTGTTCTTTCTGTTCTCTGCAGCTATGGAGCAGAGCCTGCCCAAGGATGATGTTTCTAACGGCCTCAGTTGATTTCCGCATTCAGAAAACCCAGGTCAGGAAACAGTCTTCCTGAGACTCATTCTTCACATTTTTGCGAATTCTTAAAGGTTGTGGTTAAGGACAGAGTGATTCTTGGAGGCTAACTTACCTGTATACCTGTATAACTTTACCATGTCTGCCACTAGGGCTGGGCGATATGACAAAATATATTGGGGCCATGTCTTTGCAGATGTAAGTTGTAACGGCAGCTGTTATCTCCTTCCATCTTCGTGATACTTTGCCATATGGTGTGCCACGGGCAAAAGCTTCTTGCAATGTCTGAGTCCGGGGTTTGTTTGACGATAGTAAAACGTCTATCGTTTCATATTAGTCTTTATCATTTATTTCGTTGTGTCGCAAATCACACTCTTTACGGCAATATTTTTCGTCAATTGGATGTCGCTTTGCGGCACGTGTGGAAGGAAATTTGCAACACAAAAAAACATGGAAGAGAGTGAACGTGACACAGAGACCGTACCTAAAAGAGGGGCTACTTCGGTCGCATGGACGTGGTTTGGGTATGAAAAGTCTGACACGGACCAGAAAACCGTCTTCTGCTAAATATGCAACAGGCCGGTCCCGACAACAGGCTCCAACACCACTAACCTCTTTTACCACCTACGCAAGAATCATGTGAAACAGTACGGAGAGAGTCTACGGATGAGACGCAAAAAAAGTAGAGTCGAGTGCTCAAAACAAACCCCCGACTCAGACGTTGCAAGAGGCTTTTGCCCGCGGCACAACATATGGCAAAGAATCACGAAGATGGAAGGAGATAGCAGCTGCCGTTACAACTTACATCTGCAAAGACATGGCCCCAATTTACACGGTCGAGAAACGGGGGGTTTCGTGAGTTGGTGCTAACACTCGACCCAAGGTACCAAATGCAAATACCTTTTATTTGTTGAGTATAATTCAAAATGTAATAAGAAATAGGCCTTTACATGTGGTCATTTTATGTAAACTATTTATTCATTGAATTTACAGAAAATGTGTATATCGTGATATGTATCGTTATCGGGATATGAAATGACCTATATCGGGATATGAGATTTTGTCCATATCGCCCAGCCCTATCTGCCACCATATTTTGACATGGCTGTTTGACATCTCACCCTTTCAAAAGTTTGAGCCTTTATCTGCTTTACTGTTGCCAGTGGTTGAAGCTGTCTTTCCTCTATCCTCTCCTTTCCTTATGTTTTCTCTAACCCCACAGCACACAGTGCTCTCCAGGAAGTTTGTGGATGTCATGACTCAGTACAACGAGACTCAAGTGTCGTTTATGGAGAGAAGCAAAGGAAGGATCCAGAGACAGCTGGAGATAAGTCAGTCACAAACTGGGCTAGCAGCAGGGCAGACAGGAACACGGAAAGGAAACCGACCACACCTAGCAGCTTCCTTTCCCACAAATAATAACACATAGGCTACAGTGTTCACAATTCCAATCAAACTATCAAATGATTGCCTATTGTCTATCGTCAGACAGACGATTCCAGTTCCACTGTATGTTATTGTCTGTTGTCATGGTTTGGAAAATGAGGCCATTAGGCCAATCAGACTACGGCCACAGAAAATATAGGATGATAATCAAGGATTTGGCTTGAGATGCTAAAGAGACTAGCTGTAAAGAAACCATGGCAGAAACCCATGTATTGTTCATATGGAGTATTTGTCTTGAATGAGAATAATTGATGATGACAAAAATAGCTGTAACCTCTCCAGTGCCTTAGGATACACCTAATGAGACTCTCTACTACCGCACACTCCAGATGGAAGAGAAGAGTGTGTTAGTGTTGCCTCTATACCTGTCTATAGAGAAGCTGGTCACATGACCAGTGGCGGGCTCATGTCTGCTGTATAGTAATCGTAGATCATAGGTTATATATATTCACTGGGGTGGAAGGGCTTACATGATCCCAGGTTGTTTGTAAGCCACTGTGGGTTTGATCATGTTAGGCAGTGAGGGTTGATTCCCTCTGAGGAATAGCCGCCCTAGATCATAACACTGTGGTTATGACTACAGAGACTATTCTCCCCCATAGAGAAGAGAGAACATGTTTTTGGTTTTCTGCTGATGCTTTAGCACCTGTCTGGTGAACATATTTTCTTTCCTGGTTATAGCTGGGAGAGTGACTAGCAATGAGGAACTGGAGGACATGCTGGAGAGTGGAAACTCGTCTATTTCATCTATTTTTACAACTTCCTCCTCAATTTCCAGCTTTTGTCAGTTGCTACTTCCTCACATCCGTTCTTTTTTAGGACAAATCAGACAACTACCAACACTATCTAGTTTACCAAGATAACTCAGGTGGTGGTTTGCAAGTATTCCAAAACAAATAATATTCTGTGTAAATGCAACACCAATCATCCCATATGTATGTATTTGAATTAAATATACTGTCTCATTGGCTGTCGTCCTGTCTCCCAAACCCTCCCTCGGATTATTTCGGACTCTCAGATCACGCGCCAGGCCTTGAATGAGATTGAGTCACGGCACCAGGATATCATCCGCCTGGAGTCCAGCATCAGGGAGTTCCATGGCATGTTTATGGACATGGCCATGCTAGTGGAGAATCAGGTACTGGAGCGCAGTACTGTAAAGCTGTCCAGAATATTATTAGTTCTGTTTTTGTCAAAACTATATGGAACTAATGTGGTGTTGTCTAAAAGGGGGATATGGTCAACAACATAGAAAAGAATGTGTCCAACGCAGCTGAATACATAGGCCGTGCCAAAGAGGAGACCAAAAAAGCTGTGAGATACCAGAAAAAATCCCAGAGGGTAAGTCTCCTTTTCCCCAAACGGAAGGTCACATGGTGTATCTACTAATAATACTGTATAATACTGCTCAAGTTAGACTCTTTTAACCAATGCAACAGCTCTTAATGGTTTGGTCACAAGAATAATATTATTTCAGTATCATATACTGATAAGATTTAAAATGCCAGACAGAATGTCTAAATGCCATATTAACTAGTGCTGGGAATTGCCAAGGACCTCATGATACGACAATATTATCACAATACTTAGGCGCCGATATGATATTTGTGATTCAATACTAGGATTCTATTGCTCACTATATACACGTAATAATATCCTGATATGTAACTATCGATTCTTTCCCCCATCACTAATATCTAATGTCTAAATTGAATGTCAAAATGTCTCCATGTCCCAAATCCACAGGCATTGACAGAATATTGGTTTCACAAAAATCAGTGTAGTGTTTTGGGTCATGCACTATAAACCTAATCTAACCACTTTGTTTCTGTCCTTGGCAGAAACTCTTCATCTTTGGCTTTGTTCTATTGATCCTACTCGCTGTCATTGCACTAATCGTTGGGCTGTCTGTTGGACTAACCAAATCCCCTGTATGAGCCCTGTCCTGCTATCTGTCTGAGGTAACTACTTCTGTACATTTCATCAACATCACATTCAACACCAACACCTTCCATTTACATTTTCTAACACAATGAGGTACTGTACTTGATAGTAGTTGATGTTAGGCTTGGGCAGTATCCAGATTTTAATATTATCATACCGTCCTTCTCTTATCCTGGCATTTACGGTATTACAGGCATAGCACACAAGGATTTGCTAAAAACGCAAGAAAAACCCATTGGGCTTGTATTTCCAGAATGCTAACACAATTAGCACACACTAATAGCGAAATCACAATGACGCTGTTAGCTAAATGCTAACGAGCGAAAACGAACAAACTAATTGCAAAGACAGGCAAATCCAGCTCATAAAGTTATAAATTGTGCAAATGAACAAAGTTGTGATGAATGCTTTTCTGAAGGAAGAGCAGCATGTGTAGCAGAGGGGAGAATAATGAAGGAGAACAAAAAACCTTAGTAGGAAGCACAGGGAAAAAATGACTTCTGGCAGAAAGTCATTATAAGATATCTGATGGCAAACATTTAGTAGTGAATTGCATACAAGTGTAACTTCATCACCTGATGTGCCCTGCACAACAGAGAGTCGCCGATAGATATAGACCGCTATGGACTCACCAGCTGCTGCTTTCTTCCGTTGTGCTATTTACTAACAAACACGTGACTGGCTCAACTGTTCTGGGGAACTACGGAAACTTCATAATGTAAAATAATGTGACAGGTGATACGAAGAACGCAATATTCTTTATATCCTAACGTATTGCACAAGTTGACTGCAGGTGTTAACTTAAAAAGTAGCAACAAATATTCAAATTTATTGAAAATCTTTTAAGAAATATTTTTTGACAGTACTGAAAAACCATCCTGTGGCTTTTTCCAAATACCCCGGTACACGGGTATATATGGTATACTTGTCACGGATCCCCCCGGTACTGCTGCTCATTCTGTTCACCAGTTCCGGAGGTCTACGTCACCGGCTTTCTTGGCTTCACTGAACAGGATTCATTATCATCAACCCCGGTATGTCTTGTCTGATTACACACCTGGTTCCCATTTCCCCTGATTAGTATGTTATATATGTTCCCTCTGACTTTGTCGGTTATTGTTCCCATGTTCGTTGGTCGTGTGAGTACCTATGCGTTGGTGTAGCTGTTATGCTGCATGTTTTATATATTGTGTATTATGGGTTTAGTCCCGTGTCATTCAACAAGGTTTGCCCTCGCTCTTTTGTTTGGGTACAGCCCAGTGTTTTTGTATACATGTTTGTTTTGGGTGTATTAAAAAACCCTATTGTCTATTCCTGCGCCTGTCTCCAAATCCTTTATACCAGCGTGACAATACTGCCCAAGCCTAGTTGATGTTGAATCACAGTAATGGATAAATTACCCAAGTTACATTACTAGTAACTACAGTCAAGTAGATGACCGATTCCATGTAAAAGTCAACCTGAGCATGCACAAATAATGTTACTCATTTCCAAATGAAACCACGTTCATAATTATCCTTTATAAATTGGAGTTCAGGCTTTATTTGAAAAATGTAAAGGGAATTTCACAATTGTTTAACTTCATATTAAACATATTTAGCACCACCCCAGTATCAACATATGTGAAAATTGTGCTTTCTAGGTTTTATAGTAAAAGAGAGGATGATAAGTGTTTCCAATGACATCAATGTGCATCGTGTCATTTTAACCAATTAAGAGTAGGCACTAATTGCCTAATAATTGGTTGATGATGACATTGGAAACATTTATCTTCCTCTATTTTTTTACTACAAAACATAGAAATGTGCCATTTTCACATACTGTATGTTGGGGTGGTGCTGGAGAGGATGAATAAGTAGGAAGTAGGAAATTGCATGGATTTTGACCATTACAGAGTAGGGGGCCAATTCTGTTTCATGGTTTTTTAGAAAGGGCTCACAGAGCTTGTTTTTCCACCAAATTGAAGTGTCTTGAGTTTTGTTTGCATGTTCTACAGTCTTGTAAAGATAGGGGGTGACTGGGACAGGCAATGTAACTGTCACGACTTTGACTGAAGTCGGTTCCCCTTCTCGTTCGGGCGGCATTCGTCGGTCGACGTCACCGGTCTTCTAATCATCACCGATCTATTTTCCATTTGTCTTGTCTTGTTTTTCACACACCTGGTTTGCATTCCCCATCATTATCTGTTGTGTATTTAACCCTCTGGTTTCCCCCATATCCTTGGTGAAGCAGTTTCTTTCCGGCTGGTGCATTTATTATATGCCTCGCCTGTTTTGCGTATGGCATGTTTATTTGTATTTACGCGTTTAGCGTTTTGCATGCATATTTGTTTGAGTAAAGTTTTTGCTCACTCAGTACTGTTCTCCTGCGCCTGACTTTATGCACCAGCTACACAAGAGCCTGACAGTAACATCCATACGGTTTTACATTTTGGGGGGTTAAAATTGCATCTTACATCAGATCACCTTGAAACTTTCTCTGTAAAGTAAAATTTTATCAAGGTTTTATATTGTCTATAATTGGTTTCTCTCTTTTTGTCAGTATCCCTTTTCAGCGTTATGATATCTCTAATATCCATAACAGTTGTGGATGTGATGGATAGTGATGTATCATAGCTAAGAAGCTAAGATATCTTGTTCTGTGATGTATTCTTCAGACTTTTACTGAAGCAATTGTTGATATCTTGGGAAGTTATGTGTTCTAGTTAAGATTCTCTTGTAAAATATATGCTGAAAGGCATTTCTCATATCTGGCAGTACTGTTTTTTTTAGAACTGTGAATAGTCCTGGAGTGTTTTTTTCAAATGAAGGCCAGCATCCCGGAGTCGCCTCTTCACTGTTGAAGTTGAGACTGGTGTTTTGCGGGTACTATTTAATGAAGCTGCCAGTTGAGGACTTGAGGTGTCTGTTTCTCAAACTAGACACTCTAATGGACTTGTCCTCTTGCTCAGTTGTGCACCGGGGGCCTCGCACTCTTTCTATTCTGGTTAGAGCCAGTTTGCGCTGTTCTGTGAAGGGAGTAGTACACAGCGTTGTTCGAGATCTTCAGTTTCTTGGCAATTTCTCACATGGAATAGCCTTCATTTCTCAGAACAAGAATAGATTGACGAGTTTCAGAAGAAAGTCTTTGTTTCTGGCCATTTTGAGCCTGTAATCGAACCCACAAATGCTGAAGCTCAAGATACTCAACTAGTCAAAAGAAGGCCAGTTTTATTGCTTCATTAATCAGACCAACAGTTTTCAGCTGTGCTAACATAATTGCAAAAGTGTTTTCTGATGATCAATTAGCCTTTTAAAATGATCAACTTGGATTAGCTAACACAACGTGCCATTGGAACGCAGGAGTGATGGTTGCTGATAATGGGCCTCTGTACGCCTATGTAGATATTCCATAAAAAAATATGCCGTTTTCAGCTACAATAGTCATTTACAACATGTCTACATGTCTACACTGTATTTCTGATCAATTTGATGTTATTTTAATGAACAAAAAATGTGCTTTTCTTTAAAAAACAAGGACATTTGTAAGTGACCCCAAACTTTTGAACGGTAGTGTATATATTTTTTTAAATAATCTTTGGGATGGTAAAACGTTTTCAAGGTCAACCTAAACAACTAAAACCAGATATAGCTCCATTATCTTTATATCTTTTTAAAATAACAATCACCAAAATACAAACTAGACTGTCCCTGACCATCTACAATTCCCCAAATGTCATGGCATGGGGCCCCCATTGATTTTGTTATAACGTTTGAGTCACTCAGATACAATAAGAACACAGCATAAACCATGGGAAAATGTGTGGAATTGCAGGAAATTAGCTTTAAAACTGTAGAATTGTATCTCCGCCCATGGCAAATTGTGTAGAATCCAAGGGATTCTATGCTATGATTTTTAAACCAAATACCATTACCCTATTGGATTTATAACCTGCCTTCGATTATGGAACTTGTTTATTTTCCATTTTCTCAGGAAACAAAAACTTTTGAAAATACAAATTGCTGAAGAGAAAATAGAGAGAAAAGAATGTGATGTTTACTTCTGGCCTAATGAGCAGTCTGCACAAAGTGCTTGACTTTTGTGTAATCAGGCAAACAGGATTAGTGAAGGAAGTGGTGGCAGGTCCCCAGAGGGTTTATACTTCTGCCTTTTAAATGGGTAAAGGGAAACTTCAGAGGTGGAACTAAAGCCAAATGTCAGTGAACTTCCACACAAGCTAAAGTATACAAATGCCATACACCAGATGTGGTTGCCAGTTTATTGAAATGAGAAGTGATCTTATGAACCCTAAAGATTCTGAGGCATAAGGCTATATGATCATTGCCCAGCTCTGTCTGACCATCTATGTTTTTACATTCACAGTATATCAATCAGATTCGTTAGACTGAAGTTTGTAGATGTCCTTTGGTACAGGAACAACCTGAATCATATTTTTCTTGTGTTCAGAAAACTAAACATTTAGTTGCCACTTCAAGCTCAATCAATGATGCTAATTGGGTAGAATATTGTATATTGCCATCCCATCAAACCTGCTCTCTGTTCATGTGGATTTGCGATGAAGTAATGAAACAGATATTGAACTCACCAAGTGCAATTCAACTAGCTGTGACAAAGTTGGGGAAGGTGCAGAGACTTGCACAAGGGCCTTTGTCTGCTAGACAAGGAGAATGTGAATGTGTCCGTGCTGTTGAGAAACTTTCAAGTTTCTTTATTGTGCCTTCATTGTTAATACAGAGGAATATACTATAGGCCTACTCTTTACATTTTTCTGATGTTTTTCTTGCCAAGGATTCAAGAGGGTGAATATGAAAAACACAACATTCAGAATTTAATGGCAAGAGCCAAAGGGGAAAGTTACATAATTCAGAAGGCCATTGTGCCAGAAGGAGTAGAACAGCAACTGGAAGAAACCAAATGCATCTGACCTATGACTATATGCAACTGAAGATGAGATCAGAAAGCTTTGGGCATCTCAATGCGACAAGTCATCAGGTAAGTTTCAGAGAGCAATCTGGATTGTATGGATGAAGTCCCATTATTGATTTAAGAACCCCAAAGTAAGTGACAAACTCGTATTGTGTTGCTGTAATTTTGTGAGTTGTGTGATCTGCTATCATAGCATGCAGCACCATCACTGATAGGCAGCACTTTTCTTTTTAATCCTGTTTAGTGCATGGAACACTCATTTTATGGATGCATCTAGGGCTACATGTGCAATAGCCACAATATGATACGCAAACAAACCAATAGACTGGTCCAGTACTAGTGCTATTAGTATGGAAGTTTGTTCCTGCCAGAGACTGCTGCCCTATGTACATAGTCATTAAACACTGGTCATTTTAATAATGCTTACATAATTTTTTACCCACTTCATATGTATATACTGTATTTTAGTCAAGGCTCATCTTCCATAATGACTGCTGTGCACTCCTTTTCTATTGATGTGCTGTTCATAATGTTTATACACACCATCATATACACATATACAGTGCATTTGGAAACTATTCAGACCTCTTGACTTCTTCCACATTTTGTTACGTTACAGCCTTATTCTAAAATGTATTTAAAAAAATGTATCCTCATAAATCTACACACAATACACCATAATGACGAAGCGAAAACAGGTTTTTAGAAGTATTTGCACATTTATATAAAAAAACAGAAATACCTTATTCACGTAAGTATTCAGACCCTTTGCTATGAGACTCAAAATTTGGCAATTATATATTTTTTGTGTCTCTGTGTTCATTATGAAGTTAGAGGTAGTTTTGCGAGCCAATGCTAATTACCGTTAGCGCAATGACTGGAAGTCTATGGGTATCAGGCTGCTAGCATGCATACTGGATACAGATACATACAAATGGTGTCCACGAGTTCATCTGACTCTGGGGAAATAGATAAAGGACCTCATTGCCCAAATCCCAAAATATCCCTTCGAGGATCAATAGAAAGGGCCTTGTCCAAGGTCCTACTTTGGAGCACTCAGAGACGTTCACAGAGAAAATAACTGTTTCTCCTATTTGACCCTTTAATCTGACGTCTAAAGTGGGCTTTTTAGCCCACAGGTTGCTCCCAGTGCTGACATGAACTTTAAAAGCAAGCAGCAGTTTGACCCATATGGGTTTGATCTGCAGCATCAAACCCATATGGGCTCCCGAGTGACGCAGCGGTCTAAGGCACTGCATCTCAGTGCAAGAGGCGTCACTACAGTCCCTGGTTTGAATCCTGGCTGTATCACATCCGGCCTTGATTGGGAGTCCCATAGGGGGGCGCACAATTGTCCCAGCGTCGTCTGGGGTTGGCCAGGGTAGGCTGTCATTGTAAATAAGAATTTGTCCTTAACTGACTTGCCTAGTTAAATTAAGGTTAAATAAATAAATGCAATTAAAAAAATCAAGGCAGATGTCCTCTCTACCTCTCCAAACTAAACAATACAGGGGACTTCTATTCTATAAGAGGCCTCTCTCATTACTGCCCATTATTTCATAATTGTGCTCATGTGTTAGGTTATGGTAGCATCTAGATTCAATCAGTTTAATGAGAATAAGCTTTTATTATGCAGAAATATGACACAGTCAATGGTTGTGTATGTGTTATTTATTAAACAGATTTTTCTTCTTCTTTTCCAAAGATGAAATTAATTTGCCAAGATAGAGATGATGAGAGGGAAAATATTTAAATGTCAGACTGGAGGTGGCCTATAATGTGTATTGTAATGATCAGGTGTGAGTCTGCTTGCAGCTCAATCAATTCTCCGTCATCGCCATGGCTGTTTACATCCAACCTCAAACCGAAACCTCGACGGCCCTCAAAGAACTTCACTGGACTTTATGCAAACTGGAAACCACAAATCCTGAGGCTGCATTTATTGTTGCTGGGGATTTTAACAAAGCAAATCTGAGGACTAGGCTGCCGGAATTCTATCAACATATTGACTGTCCTACTCGCGCGCTACTAAGACTCTCGACCATTGCTATTCAAACTTCCGGGATGCTTAGAAGGCCCTCCCCCACCCTTTTTTCAGCAAATCTGACTACAATTTCATCTTGCTCCTCTCGTCCTATAGGCAGAAACTCAAACAGGAAGTGCCCGTGCTTCGTACTATTCAACGCTGGTCTGACCAATCATAATCCACGCTTCAGGATTGTTTTAATCACATGGACTGGAATCTGTTCCGGGTAGCGTGCGAAAATAATCTAGATCCATACACGGATATGGTGACTGAGTTCATAAGGAAGTGTATAGGAGATGTAGTACCCACTGTAACTATTAAAACCTACCCTAACCATAAACTGTGGATAGATGGTAGCATTCGTGAGAAACTGAAAGCGCGAACCACCGCATTTAAGAATGGCAAGGCGACTGGTAATATAAACAGTGTAGTTATTCACTCCGCAAGGCAATCAAACAAGCTAAACCTCACTATAGAGATAAAGTGGAGTCACAATTCAACGGCTCAGACACGAGACGTACAGTACTGTGCAAAAGTTTTAGGCAAGTGTGAAAAAATGCTGTAAAGTAAGAATGCTTTCAAAAATAGACATGTTAATAGTTTGTATTTATCAATTAACAAAATGCAAAGTGAGTGAACAGAAGAAAAATCTACATCAAATCAATATTTGGTGTGACCACCCTTTGCCTTCAAAACAGCATCAATTCTTCTAGGTACACTTGAACACAGTTTTTGAAGGAACTCGGCAGGTAGGTTTGCCCAAACATCTTGGAGAACTAACAACAGCTCTTATGTGGATTTAGGCAGCCTCAGATGCTTCTCTCTCTTCATGTAATCCTAGACCGACTCAATGATGTTGAGATCAGGGCTCTGTGGGGACCATACCATCACTCCCAGGACACCTCTTCTTTAAGCTGAAGATAGTTCTTAATGACTTTCGCTGTATGTTTGGGGTCATTGTCATGCTGCAGAATACATTCGGGGCCAATCAGATGCCTCCCTGATGGTATTGCACAATGGATAAGTATCTGCCTGTAATTAATTCTGACCAAATCCCATACTCTATTTGCAGAAATGCAGCCCCAAACTTGCAAGAAACCTCCACCATGCTTCACTGTGCCTGCAGACACTCATTCGTGTACCGCTCTCCAGCCCTTTGGTGAACAAACTGGCTTCTGCTACAGTCAAATATTTCAAATTTTGACTCATCAGTCCAGAGCACCTGCTGCCATTTTTCTGCACCCCAGTTCCTGTGTTTTCGTGCATAGTTGAGTCGCTTGGCCTTGTTTCCACGTCGGAGGTATGGCTTTTTGGCCGCAAGTCTTCCATGAAGGCCACTTCTGACAAGACTTGTCCGGACAGTAGATGGGTGTACCAGGGTCAGTAGATGGGTGTACCAGACATCGCTCATCCATATGTAGATAGTCTTAATTCATTCCTACTTAGATTTGTGTGTATTGGCTATATGTTGTGTAATTTGTTAGATATTACTTGTTAGATATTACTGCACTGTCGGAGCTAGAAGCATTTCGCTACACCCGCAATAACATCTGCTAATCACGTGTATGTGACCAATGAAATTTGATTTGATCATGTGTGAGGTCATAGTGCCAGAGCGTTAAGCAGCGGTTGTGCAATGGAGACTCTCAATTGGGATTGCAGAGAGGGTCCTGCTTGAGGAAGGGTGGGAGGGCACTAAACAGAGAAAAAGAGCTGCTGTGGTTGCTAGGCAGCAGAGCAGAGGAGAGAGAGCGTATCTATCTGTTTTGGGCTCTGTTCATTCCCTCCCTTCATCTCAAGAGCGCAGTACCATAGTCAGCCAGAGGTGGCAGCTTCAGCATGTGTTTTCTCCTCCTCTTCCATCTATCTCCCAATAGGGGAAGAACCCAGGACTGCACAAATAATCTCCTTTAATACCCTTCTGCGCTTGATTTCCCCATCTGGGATTGGATGGGCAATGTTCTGGCTGTTGTTTGGGGTAGCCGATTGGTCGTGTCCACTGTGCAATGAGAGAGGGTTTGTCTGGTTGGGCCTTGGGATATCCTCTTTAGAATAATGACCCATGAGGTGCCTGGGCAGAGTCCTAGTGTCAGCTTCCCCCCCAAATTATGGAGAAAGACTGCAACAGAGCAGGGAGGAATGAGCAGAGGGAGGCCACAGCCAAACAGAACCTCATTTGACCTTGTCACCTTCAATCATGGCTTCTCATCAGCTGTGGGGAGATTGGCTGGCTGTGTGTGTGTGGGGGGGGGTGTGCTAACAGGACATATGGACATATCCACTCTCTGTAATTGGAGAGAGTAAAGAGGAAGAGAGAGAAATGACAGTAATTTAAGGCAGCCACTGAGAGCCATCCTTGAGAGAGTTCTGCTGTGTACTGCGCTGCCTCTGCACCCTTGCGTGCCTGTGTCTGTGTGAGTAAGCGTGTGTGTGAGAGCGAGCGAGAGGGGAGAGGGAGAAAGGGGGTGTGTAGATGTGTATGTGTGTGCTCTGCTGCACAGCCACGGTAGTGTGAGCTGAATGATGCTCTCTGGCTGTCTCTCTCCACGCTGCCTGGCTGTGCCGCTCTCTGCTGTCGCGCAGCGCTGATTAACCATTTTAAGCTGCAGCAGACACACAGCCTGACCAACCACCCGCTTCCCTGCCACGGCCATCGTCCTGGTTCTACCACCTGCTGATGTTCTGACACAGTAGGACACTGCTGCCTCTGCACCGCTCCTACAACAGGCAAATAAAGCGACAGGACTGCTGCTCGTGAGGTACTGTCAAACCCCTCTGTTTTTCTCTACAGGCTGCACTGTACTGGCATTTTCTCGACTGCTGCTGATGTTGCTGCAGAAGCACTGTGCTGCTGGGGGAATGATGATCATAACATGCCTCTGTGTCACGGCCCAGCTGCTCTGCAGTGCTCTACATGGATCTCTGCTATATCTGGAGCCAAGAAGAAGAAGGATGCAGAGTGTTCCAGCAGGACCAGACAGAATGCTAGCAGTCAGAGGATGTACTGTAGAATAGCTTTAGCATGTCAGGAGAGGATCTGGAGGGATGTTCTATAGGATTCCTGTGCTCTGGAGTTGAAATGATTGGAGGACACTAGTATTTGTACAGTGTGGTAGTGAAGACTTTAGGGACTGTAGTGTTCGTGCTAGTAGTGTTGGGTGCTAATATGCTAGGGAAGACGCATTGTGTTCGTGTGCTGGGTAAGTTGATTAGGCATTAGTTGTGTTTATTTGAAGTGAGCGGATGATATGAATGGGAAACAGTCTAAGTGTGTAGGTGGAATCAACATGGTATATGACAATTAGGGGAAAGCCTATTGGTCAGTTTTAGTGGATGATTTGGGAAATGCTTGTTTTATTAGTGGCCAATGTGTTAGTGTTCATCACTTGTGAGAAATCAGAGGATTCCTGGTATTACAGTTTGTTTTAAGGGGTTGAATAATTAGCGGGTTGACGTTTGTCATGAATCTTGCCCTGAAGGCTGCAGAACTGGGCGATTCCCGCTACATGTTCCAGCTGCAATTATTCATGAAAACAAAAAGGTACTTTTTTAAGGTTAGGGTTAGGCATTAAGGTTAGCAGTGTGGTTAAGGTTAGGATAAGGTTTACAATTGTGCCTGTGCCAGGTAGTGAACACTGCAGAGCTGCCTCCAGAACAATATTCATGACAATAAATACCACCCTGCGAATAATTAAGGGTAGGATGTCAGTGTTTCGTTTGTACTTACTGAATTAGGGCACAACCGCGTTTGGTTGGTAAATTGATCGTTAGGGGACATAGCTTTAATGGGGTGGCACTGGGGCTGGAATTGGTCCCACTGGGAACACATTGGTCCCACTGGGCACACACGTAATTTCTGTGAATTTATGTTGAGCCAACGTGGAATAGACGTGGGGTGTGTCTTCTCAGGGATTCATTCAGCGTCGAGTAGCACTTTTTTTTCGAGCGATAGCAGAGATGAGATAGAAAAAGGAAAGAAGAACTGTATTTTAGTGTGTGTGTGTTAGAGAGAATGTGTGTGTGCGTGTGTGTGTGAATGAGTTCTGCCTCCCAAGGTCGCTTCTCTGAAGAGGTCCCATAATTAGGGCTGTCACTCTCCAACAATCACCTGGGGCGTGAGAGAGTAGCCCTCCACACCCCTCAGCCCCATTCACAGCTCCACCTGCCCACTTTGACAAGGAAACATGGTCATTTATCATCCCAGTTACTATCCCTGAAATGCTATCCAGCTGCTTTTCATTACAGTGCATTCAGAAAGTATTCAGACTCCTAGACTTTTCTACATTTTGTTACGTTACAGCCTTATTCTGAAATTAAATAATATTTTTTTCTCATCAATTTACACACAATACCCCATAATGACAAAGTGAAAACAGATTTTTATAAATTTTTGCAAATGTATTACAAATTTAAACAGAAATACCTTATTTACATAAGTATTCAGCCCCTTTGGTATGAGACTCGAAATTTAGCTTGGGTGCATCCTGTTTCCATTGATCATCCTTGAGATGTTTCTACAACTTAATTGGAGTCCACCTATAGTAAATTCAATTGATTGAACATGATTTGGAAAGGCACACACCTGTCTATATACTGTAAGGTCCCACAGTTGACAGTGCATGTCAGAGCAAAAACCAAGCCATGAGGTCAAAGGAATTGTCCTTGGAGCTCCGAGACAGGATTGTGTCGAGGCACAGATCTGGGGAAGGGTACCAAAACATTTCTGCAGTATTGTAGGTCCCCAAGAACACAGTGGCCTCCAACACTCTTAAAAGGAAGAAGTTTGGAACCACCAAAATTCTTCCTAGAGCTGGCCGACCCGGACAAATTGAGCGATTGGGGGAGAAGGGCCTTGGTCAGGGAGGTGACCAAGAACCCGATGGTCACTGACATAGCTCTAGAGTTCCTCTGTGGAGATGGGAGAACCTTCCAGAAGGACAACCATCTCTGCAGGACTCCACCAACTAGGCCTTTTACTCTCAGACCATGAGAAACAAGATTCTCTGGTCTGATGAAACCAAGATTGAACTCATTGGCCTGAATCCCAAGCGTCACGTCTGGAGGAAACCTTGCACCATTCCTTCGGTGAAGCATGGTGGTGGCAGCATCATGCTGTGGGGATGTTTTTCAGCGGCAGGGTCTGGGAGACTAGTCAGGATCGAGGGAAAGATGAACGGAGCAAAGTACAGAGAGATCCTTGATGAAAACCTGCTCCAGAGCACTCAGGACCTCAGACTGAGCACTCAGGACCTCAGTTCATCTTCCAACACGACAACAACCCTAAGCACACAGCCAAGACAATGCAGGAGTGGCTTCGGGACAAGTCTCTGAATGTCTTTGTGTGGCACAACTAGAGCCTGGACTTGAACCCGATCGAACATCTCTGAAGATGCCTGAAAATAGCTGTGCAGCAACGCTCCCCATCCAACCTGACAGATCTTGAGAGGATCGGCAGAGAAGAATGGGAGAAACTCCCCAAATACAGGTGTGCCAAGCTTGTCGGGTCATGCCCAAGAAGACGCAAGGCTGTAATCGCTGCCAAAGGTGCTTCAACAAAGTACTGACTAAAGGGTCTGAATCCTTATGTAAATGTGATATTTCATTTTTATATTATTAATTATTTAGCTAAAATTTCTAAAAAACAGTTTTTGCTTTGTCATTATGGGATTTTGTGTCTAGATTGGTGAGGGGAGGAAAAAACGATTTAATCAATTTCCGAATAAGGCTGTAACATAACAAAATGTGGAAAAAGTCAAGGGGTCTGAATACTTTCCGAAGGCTCTGTATGTACTGTAGTACACACTGGTAGCAGTTCGATGACGGAAAGGACTTGTGATCACCAATCTTCAAAATCAGATGACTCAAATAGAATTTTCCAGTTCCGATCACAACAAATGAGAATTTATGCCAACAACATGACATTGATTCAATGATCATTTTGTGGGAACTGTTTTTCTAGCTTCAATCCTATTAAAATGTTTAATATGCCCCTCTTTCAGTGATGAACCAACTGCATTGCTAGAGCCACGGTGGCGCTTCCAAGCTGACTGAAATAAAATGGTTGACCGTGTCAGACCTATATCATGCAGCCTAATGCAGCCAGTGAAGCCAGCAGCGGTACAGCACTACGTGTAGAGGTTTTGTCCTGCTTACTTCTTAGCGGTAGAAGCATTATGTAAGCAGGCGAGAGTCAGTGCTCCTCCTGCACTGACGAGGATGCTGTGGTGGTGTGGTGTGCAGTAGTAACAGCTGGAGCAGTGCTGAGTGAGGCTGAGACTGATGCAGAGGCATGGGTCAGGGCTGGCCCCTCAGTAGAGGAGAAAGGATGGGTTATGCAAGAGGAGCTGAGTGTGGCACTGTGCACTAAATGCTGTCTCTGGTGACGGAGCTGAGGCTGTAGTAACAGCTGGAGCCCTATATTACTGCTGCTGCTGTGAGGGGCTGGCCTGAAACTGGCTGCAGCACGTGACCAGCGCTAGCTACCACGGTGGGAGGTATCAGTGATATGAACAGGAGGGTCTGTGTCCAGGATTACGCAACAGCATCTTCTCTGCCTGGGAAGGCAGGTCTGTAAAGATGACAGTAGTAGACGGCCTAGTGACAGTGCGTCATCATCACCCCCGTCATTGTTGCTGTGAGCCTGTCCGGTGCATAAGGCAAGCATGTGATTTTTCTCTTCTCCCCTGCTGCTGAAAAGCGATGTGTGTCAGGGCTTTTCCAAAGTATGCGAGCAGATTTAGTTGTACTGTATATTTGCAAACCCGGTTCATCCATGATTTGTAATTCCTCTCTACACACTCGATCCTAAGCTACCAGATACACAAGTGTGTGTCTGTTTGTACATTTACACAAAATATCACAGTGCACACACATTTGCGTTATGCTCTAGCTCCCCCGAGCATATAGCATGTTTAATGTTCATTTTTATTGAACCTTTATTTATCTAGGCAAGCCAGTTAAGAACTAATTCTTATTTACAATGACGGCCTACCCCGGCCAAACTCTCCCCTACCCCGGCCAAACCCTACCCTACCCCGGCCAAACCCTCCCCTAACCCAGACAACACTGGGCCAATTGTGCACCGCCCTATGGGACTCCTCATTACGGCCAGTTGTGATACAGACCAGGATGGGACTTTTCATCACGGCCAGTTGTGATACAGACCCAGATCGAGTCTGTAGTGACGCCTCTAGAACTGCGATGCAGTGCCTTAGACAGCTGCGCCACTCAGGATCCCTCATGTAAATGGGATGTAAGGGGAGATGTTGTGCCAGCTGTAGGTCGTTGTAGTGTGTGTGTTTGCTGCAGGCTCGAGGAGAGGCGGGGAGAGCCGCTAGTGAACTACCTCAGGGATCTGGCCTGAGCCCATTCATAATTGATTCGTTTGGAGTTAATCTGGGGGTATCCACTCAGTCAGAGGGCTACACTGATTGTGCTGTTGGGACAGACAATCTGATGGATGCTCTGTAAACTTTATGTGGAGGGTCATTTGTGTGTTTTCTTTTGATTAAAGGTGATTATGCAGCTCTGTGTTACTTTACCCAGTAATCGGGGGTCCTATTCAATCAAACCTGGTCTGGAATAAGTAAAATAACATAATTATTGTGTTGCTAGAATGTGTTTAGATGCATATACTAAAACAAGGTTAACAGAACAGTGTGATAGAAAAAGACAATCAAATGCATATCACTCATCTCTTCTACAAAGTCAGTATTGGGTTGAATTTATTAGACTGGTCTGTGGTGGTGTGGTTTGGCTGCACACAGAGGCTGCTACTGATGCTGCTCTATCGCTGGCACTATGTCCTAGTCAGCCATTGATTGTCTTAATTTGGGGTGGCAGGTAGCCTAGTGGTTAGAGCGTTGGACTAGTAACCGAAAGGTTTCTGGATTGAATCCCCGAGCTGACAAGGTAAAAATCTGTTGTTCTGCCACTGAAGAAGGCAGTTAACCCACTGTTCTCAGCTAGGCCGTCATTGTCAATAAGAATTTGTTCTTAACTGACTTGTCTAGTTAAATAAAAATAAAACATTTGAAATGAATGAGGATGTAGAGAGGAGATGGGAAGGAGAGGGGACTCCTGAGGCGAGGCAGAGTAATGGCTGCTAGGGACTACTGTGGTGAACAAGGGTTCACTCAGAGGGAAAGCACAGGCAGCAACCACATTCTCATCTGCAACAGTAAGATATACAGTATATGAAAGGATCAAAAAGAGAAAAGAAGTCCCTCTGAAAATCACTTTTAAACTGAAGACTCGAAACCAACATTTTGGTAATAGCAACAGCTTCTTTGGTGCTTGTCAAAGTGCAGGTGATCTTTTTGTTAAAAGGTTGGGGTTCAGTTCCATAGAGCTTCTCTCAGTCAGCAGTGTTGGCTCTGCCCTTAACTTTCAACAGATTAGTGAAGATTGTCACTGGTTGGAGAAGTCGGGTCTGTCTGCTGGTCCGGTATGTCTGTCCAGGGCTCCAGTCATAACAGACAGGATGAATGGGACAGCCTTAGTTTGGGCAGCCTGTCAGTGTTCACTAGAGATGGCACATCACTCCAGTCCAGATCAGGGGAGGTGCATGATTACGTTGGTCTCTAGGGTCTGGCCAAAATCCAGCGGAGGCAGCGGCGATTAGAGCCAGGATTTGCATTGTAATGAAAAAGCTTATCTCTGCAGGTTCAATCTCTATCTCTGTCCCCGGCCGGCTCGGTTTGGTTTATATTCTCCCTGATCTGATCACTCTCTGCTATGGTGTACTGTGTTAGAGCAACTATGAATGAAGTGGATCTGCATTTCTCACAGCGTCAAGTTAGTTTGGCATGTTTTCCTAGGCCTTTCTGATATGCATCATGTATAACAATGTCTTGTTAGATGTTGCTTTCATATGCTTAGTTTCATATGCTTACAGTTATCTACACATCAACCAGACAGGTGCTTCCAATTTCTTTTGCGGGATCTGAATTCAGAAAGAATCTCTCAGATCCTTCTTCTGATACTTGCGGTATGAGACTGTAAGATTGGCCAGTGGAATCGATTGATATACCACTGCCTGCTTCCAATGGCAACCCACAAGAACATGATACACTAGACTAGAGCAAGTCAGGACATGTGTGACAGTGTATGCTATAGTTCTTCTGTCCATAGTGACATGCTGCAGCTCCTCTCAGTGTACGCTGTCCACCCTCCCCTGTCTGTCTGAGGTTAATGGGACTAACTGGCCTCTGATTACAGCATGGTATTGGCGGGAAGCAGAGCAGACACACACTGCCAGTCTGCTGGCTGTCTGGCTGGTTCCAAGGCATTTTTTAATTCGGACTAGAATTAATGAAATGGTAATGTGCTGTGGTGTTAAATGCTTTGTGTTTGTGTGGGGGAATTAATTCGTAGGCCCTGATCAAGTGGAATTTCACACATTACAAGGAATAGCTTTTTTTCCTCATTGGGCTACTATATGATCATTCTCATTTCTTAGGGATTCATCTTAAAGTAACTGTCCAGTCAAAATCTCCCTTTTAAAAGTACAAATTATGTTAACTCATATCCTAATAATGTTGTTGACTAATGCTATACTCGTATGTGGCCAAAGCAGAAATTGGAGAAAAAACACAAAAAAACACCTCAAACTTGTGTCTTAAGAGAGACCGTTGCAAAAATGCTTGCTATTTCCTTATGAGGATGATGTCATCCTCATGAGGAGGATGAGCTGGTCAATTAGAGGTCTACTCGTATTAATCTTTTTAATGAGCGGTATACGACCACACCATTCTGTTGTTGGGGTACGCCCACACCATTCCAACACAGAAAAGCTGCTTTTTAAAATACTTAATTAGCATTCTTGGTAAGTAAAACTATTTCACTCATATTGTCATAAATTACAGGTCATAGAAATCTGTAAACACTGGACAGTTACTTTAACCATTTGTTTGGTAGGCTCTCTTCAGGGATGCAGTGTCTGTAATGTGGAGTCTATGGGTTGGGTATAAGCCTCCTCTCCCGTCCCCCGCCCCATGCACAAGTCACAATGAGCAGGGGCAAAGGGTAATTTCATAAAGAATCTCTAATAAGATGGATTGAATTAGCCTTGTTCTGGCTAAAATGAATTAAAAAGATAGACATGACATACAGATTCCTAAATTGAGTCATTATACCTGCTGAACTCGAGCTAGATATGACATGTTCCTATTTCAATAAGTAAATATTTACTAACCCTGGGCCACAGTCCAGATTGAGCTCTGTACAAATGGTCCTCCACTGGAAATCAAATGGAGAATTTGATTGAGCCTGCATGAGCCAGAAATGCATATACAGTGCTGCTTGAAAGTATGTGAACCACTTGTGCAATTACAGATTTTTTTTGTTTTTACCATGAAATCTTCATTTAATCAGAACCAGTCTTTTTGATCTGACAACAGGTTTATATTTACCAATACCATATGTTGGTGTAGAGGAAATCATGTTTGTAGTATATATTTTGTGAAGTGAATCCCAAGTTGCATTGGTTTAATCAAGTAGGTAAGTAGAATCAGGTGGGTCAATAATTGGGTACCAAATGAACCAATCAAAGGCGAGATCGTTAGGAAAGAGTTTGGGTGGGACTCTGATAAATAGAGATAAGAAACCTGGTCAGTTTGGTGTGACCCATCCAGGTGAATGCAAAGCACACCATACCGAGAGGAAAGGAGAGCTCAGAGGACATCAAGACGAGGGTAGTGAGAGCACATCAGTCTGGGGAAGGCTATAAAATCATCTCAAAAAGGTTTGATCTCCGTCAGTCCACTGTGAGGCAAATAATTGACAAATGGAGAGCATTTCAAAAGACAGCAACTTGGCCTGGAAGTGGACGTCCTTCCAAAATATCCCCAAGAGCCACAAGAACAATAATAAATTAGGTAAAAGCCAACCCAAACATAACATCTAGAGATTTGCAGTCCTCCCTTGCTGCACCTCAGGTAACTGTGCATGCTTCAACAATAAGAACACTGAATCGAAATGCCAATCATGGGAGGGTTGCCAGGAAGAATCCTCTTCTGTCAAAAAAGAACCAAACCAAACATAACTTTGCCAGAGACCACCTGGACAAACCTGAAGGTTTCTGGAAGTCCATTCTCTGGACCGATGAGTCCAATATTGACCTTTTTGGTCACAATCAACACATCTATGTTTGGCGAAAACCCAACACTGCCTACCACCAATATAACCTTATCCCAACAGTCAAGCATGGTGATGGGAATGACAAGATCTGGGGCTGCTTTTACTCCTCTGGACCTGGACCACTCCACATCAGTGAACCATGAATTCTGAGGTATACCAGGAGATTCTTGAACAGAACGTCAGGCCATCAGTCAAGGAGCTAAAGCTGGGGATGAAAATGGGTCTTCCAACAAGACAACGACCCAAAGGATTGAAGAAAATCTACCAAACAATGGCTCAGGAAAAATAAGATTGTGTTTTGGATTGGCCAAGTCAAAGTCCTGACCTAAATCCAATCGAGATGCTGTGGCAGCACCTGAAGCAGCCAGTTCATACCAGACACCCCTCCTATAAGGAGGAGTGGGCACAAATCCCTCAAAACAGATGTCAGAGACTGATTAGTGGCTATAGGAGACGTTTACTCCAAGTTATCGCTGCTAGTGGAGGTGCCACAAGCTATTGACTGAAGGGGTTCACATGTTTTTGCACATATCAAATCTGAGTTTCTGTTAAATAAACAATGACTATTTTTTACTTGGAATGTTTTTAAAACGAATTGGGGTTTAGAAAAGGATTTTTATTTTAATATTTTATAGCAAAATAATGAGCAGCCCTGTAGGGATCACATACTTTCAAGCAGCACTGTACATATTGATCTTGATATAGCGTGTCTATGACTTAATTCATTCTGATTAATGTATATAGGGAGACCTACTCTTCAGTCCTGGCAATCACAGTTGACAGAATCATTTTTCCTTATGGCCCAAAAATACGACACTCACATACATCCCTTGCCTATTGCCTACACTTACAGTGAGTGAGTGCTACACTACCTTTCAACAAAAATGCACTTATGAATCATCATTCTTGAACATATAAATGTTCTCAACCACATTTCAGGTTTTCAATGAATGTGGCTACTGACAAGCATAAGTATATGATGAAAAAAAACAAGTCAGTGTTGCTCAAATTTATGGAGCATTTATAGAGCAGAAATATTTAATCTCAAGGCTATTGGACGGGCATGCGGCGGGGTAAGAACAACCTGGGTCCAGATGTCCGTTTGTGTTATGGAGGTGGGCGAGCTTCCTCCTGCCAAAAGAAACAAACACTAATTGCCCGTTGGCCTCTGATTGGAGATGTGCAGCTGGGGACGAGCGGTAAAAATATCCCTGCCTGTTCCATTCCCATGAGCGGCAGGCAGGCATACAGCACCATTGCATTAGTATGCAGTGCCAGAGGATGGCACCGGCACAGACATCTTCCGGCCATTTCCACAAATGTCAGGGCAGAGGAGGGAGCGACACCAACACTGGGGCCAGTAAATTGCCAGCAATCCCTTAGGGTGAGCTGCTCCATATGGACTGGCCTACTGACCCATCGTCCTCTAAAGTCAAAGTCACCATTATTAGTCAGTTGTACAACCGAATGCCTTCAACCGAAATGTTTCTTCCGCATTTAACCCAACCCCTCTGAATCAGAGAGGTGCGGGGGGCTGCCTTAATCGACATCCACGTCTTGGCGCCCAGGAACAGTGGGTTAACTGCCTTGTTCAGGGGCAGAACGACAGATTTTTTCCTTGTCAGCTCGGGGATTTGAACTTGCAACCCTCCGGTTACAAGTCCAACGCTCTAACCACTAGACTACCTGCCGCCCCCTGGGAGGGAATGTCACATATAAACAGCAAAGCTGCTGGTGTCATGACACGGTAGTGTTGGGTTTCTGTCCCCAGCTAGCTAAAGCCAGGCTGTGTTCCCATGATGTAGGCATTTCCCCCTCTCCCATGCAGAGATGGCCTTCCCCGGCTGGCCTTCCCCGGCTGGCCTTCCCTGGCTGAGTCGAGTTACAGCTCTTTCTCTAGTCTATGACACAGAAGCAGCATCTGGTTCCACCTGACTGAAATCATGAATAATTCAAGAGGGCATTATTATTTTGAGCTAGCTTCACTGGCTTGGCAATAATAAGTAGTTTAGCTATTGCTATCAGCACCGCCTGCTAAGTGGTCCAACATGGAGAGAGGATGTTATTTTACCACGTCGTTGGCAACTTATACTTGTGTGGGTTTGTAAGAATTAGGTTGAGTGAGTGTTGCGGTGCTTTGTTACCTAGATATGTAGATGTTTCCTTTGCCTGGTGTTGGAATGGAGGGAACTGTTTGTAAACAGTCTTGGACCATCTGCGTGTTTGTGGTTTGCTTTCCTACCTTCATATCTCTGTCCCTGAGCTCAGTATCGTACAGTATGTTTCAGTTTATGTTTTATGGACAATATCTGCATGATGTTACAAGCATGTTACAGACATGACCTAGTATTATCCGTGATCAACAAATGTGATTTTTTCTTAGCCTGCAGTAGGTCTACATCTCTGTAGATTATGCCTTCATGGACAAATTGTTTACTATTTCTCCTTTAGTGAACCTTTGCTTTTGCTTGTCTGTCTGTGTGTGTGTGTGTGTTTGCATGTATAGTCCGATCTCTTTAGAGCTGTATGTTTGCTCAAGACAACAGATGTGCAGGTGGTCCAGTCTACGCTCAATCCTTTGTATGCTGTAACTGGAGCCTTACTGGAGCATCAGGGGGAAAAGTGTTCATAATTAGTCCAGCATCAGCAGCAGGACAGGTTGTTTTTCCACTCAGACCACCTGCTAGTCCTGTTCTGGGTTACTCTATTGCCCACTGGGCGGACACAGGGAAACTAACATGGTAAATAGTGTAGCTATATGTCAGCAACACTAAACTGTAACATCTTAGAAAAAGAACAGGAACTTCGCATGAATATGAACAGCGTAGGCTATACTAAAATAGGAAAATACTACATGTCATGTCTCAAAATCGATATCTACAGTATCTTACCTCTATATTGTTTTATGTGCTCTGGATTTGAAAATATGACGAGTTCAATGGTAAGCCTGTCCTGTTGCTTTAATTCTCGCACAGCATCCAGCCTATCTGACGCCATGCTATTTTCCTGATTTATGACCCCAAAATGTATCTGGCTTCCAATGATTTAGTCACCCTAATTTTGACCATCCTACAAGGGTAAAAAGGATAATACATTTTGAACAGATTATGATAAAGACATTAGGTTTGGACCATTGGTTTTCTTAAGGGATTATCTATCTACCTAATTGGTCAACAGATGCGTTTTTGACTGGACACCTTAAACATTAGCAACGTTTTGTGTAAGTTGAATAGATGCTTATAGGCAGGTCATAACCTAGCTGAGGAACGCTCAACTATATTCTCTTATATTAAGGTGGGGTTGAGTATTGATAACTGGTTGCGCAATTTGCTAGCAACAACATTGAATCACCATCAGTCGATAAAAATGTCAATTCCGAAGACTTTTACTTGTACATATGTTTGTCCTGTACATCTGTGGGCCTTCCACAGGGTTCTGAAATTCACACTTTTAATAAAAACGTATAGAATACAACCACTGACTTTTTCCTAATTTGTGTTGCTCAACTGGAGACGTTCTACAGCAGGGGGAAACTCCTTCCATGGAGGGCCTAGTGTCTGCAAGCTTTTGATTTAAACTTTTAATTAAGCCCTAGACAACCAGGTGTGGGGAGTTACTTACTAATTAGTGACCATAATTCATCAATAAAGTACAAGGGAGGAGCGAAAACCTGCAGACACTCTGCCCTCCGTGTAATGAGTGTGACAGCTGTGTTCTACAGTATGTAAACTGAGATTCAATTGGTACAAGCGCATTTGTGCTGAGTTGAGCAACACAAATGAGGAAAAAGTCAGTGGTATTTTAAAACGTTTTTTATTAAAAGGATGAATTTCAACCCCCTGCGGAAGGACCGCAGTTACAAAGGTACAGGTAAGCGTTTTCAGATACTTTTTATTTTACCATTATCAACGGATGGTGACTAAATGTTGTTGCCAGTCAAAATCGCCCGACCAGTTATCAATATTAAACTTCACCTCAAAATAAGAGAATGGAGTTGAGCGTTCCTCAGCTAGTCATAACCATTTCAGGTCATTGATAATGACTCACTGAAATAATTCAGATGACCATGACAGCATTTTAAACTTATCTCATGTTTACTCCACAGTTGAGAAAGGAAGTTGTGCCCCTCCACTTCCCAGATGTAGCGCCCCAGTGTCAGCAGGGGGATAGACTATGTCTTCTAGAGGACAACAGAGCCCTGAAACTGAAGCCTGGGGCTTTCAACCAACACAAGCTACAGCATATACTGCTGGTGAGTCATTGACTCTCTATCTCTTTCTGAGGCTGTAGTGGTGGATATTATTTTCAGTGGCAAGAGGCTGCTGTCTTCTTGGCAAGGTAAGGCAGTCGCCCATAGCAGTCAGACGCTGTCTTTCCCTGCTTTGTTTTTCTGCTCTGGACTGTGAACTTCTGAACCATAAATAATTGTTCCTAGAGCTAGACTGCTAATTCTGCTAAAAGATTAAATAAGTTGACTGTCTGTTCGTATGTCTGCTTGGAGTAGTAGGCTGACGGATTAATTGGGGACAGTTTGAATAGTTACTGGTGATGTCACTGCTGCTAATGGACAAAGCTTTAAGATGTTGTGGCTCCAGACCCAACCTCTGAAGCCTAATAAAAATCCTCTATGCAACTTTCTCAAGAAAGTGAAGGCTAAAGATCTGTTTGGAAGACACAGTCTACTACTCTCCTTATTGAGCCAACAGTTTCCAGCCCTGACAAGTGGAAGCTGCAGTAGCCGACTATGCTAGCCATGCTACTGGCCTGGTATGCAGCAGGGCAATGGCATTGGGACTAAACAGGTTGTTAGAGGGAGGGGAGGAGGGCAGGCATGTTATGTGTCCTCAGGCTGATCCCAAGCTGTGTCTTCACAGTGGAGACTGCTTGTAATTCCCCAGGCTTCCCCTGATGTCTTCATGTTGTTTAATATGAATGAGCTACATCGATTAGCTCTCAGGGCACTGCTTGTGTTGAGGGGATGGGGATTAGCTGTGTGTGTGTGTGCGATTTTATAACTTGCTGTACTGTTACTTTGAAATCTTGAACGATAGCTAGATTGGTGTACAACCGTGTTCTGTCAGTGGATGTTTGTACTATCAGTTTGATTTCTCTGTTTGTAAGATTCCACGAATTGGGTGTGCTGAATGGAAATAGAGAAAAGGTCTAAACAGCTTTCAAGGTTGTTCACAAACATGGATAGTGATTGAATAGTGTTGAGATATGATGAGATATCGTTGTGGCTTTCAGGCTGACAGCTACAGTCTAAGGGTGTGAGGTCGGGGGTTCTGTGTGTTGTTTGCAAAGACAGGATGTATTTAAAAAATAATATATAAATTGTGTTTTTCAATTCTCAGCTATGTGATACTTAGCCTTCAAAGAAATAGTCTGTCTATCCACCATTCTTCTGTCAGCTATTTAATCCCACTGCTGAATCAAACTGAATTATTTTGAACACGTTCTTGGCCCAAGACTCATGTAATATTCAGTTGAAACCTCATTTTCCTAGAGCCTCTAACTAGCAATGTAGATTTGGCCAATGTTATAAAACATTACTTTTACCCACAAGATATAGTGCTAGAGAAAGCTGTCCAGCAGGCTATTAGCCGCCAGCCAGGTGTTGTCTTCATTTGTTCTGTGATTTTTGTCCTGTCTCGATGACATGGTTAGACGAGCTCTGGTCACACACACCCCTGCCCCCTGTACCTGGAAGTTGCTAGGAAACAAGTGCTTCTGAAGTCAATTTACATCCTATAATTTCATTAAGCTGTTTTGCATTTCTCAGTCAACAGAGAAATGGGATGGGAGGAACGGGAAAGAGACGAGGGGAGGGATGTTAGTCCCCTGAAGTGAGAGAACTGCAGATTATGGTTTCTGAAATGATTGTCGTGGCATTGGTAATTACTGATACTGGATGCTCCCATGGAAGACTGAGTGAAGTGGTAATGAAAAACTAACAGAGCGTGAGGTACTTCCGTAGCAAGCCCCATTAGCCTCCAACTCTGTTATCTTCTAATGGAGATACAATCAGCAAAGCCGCAGACTCATGTTAGCAAAGGTATCACTTTTCATGTACATGGCTGTCTGCTGACATTAACATGTGACCACCACAAAACATTCCTGTCATGTTTAATGCTAGCTCGACAAGGAAGGGTGGCTTGTGTATATAGTATTTTTGACAATAAACAAAACGGACATAGACAAAAACAATATACATTTACATACATACATTAATGACATCACACTTGCTTACACCCACATGTTCCCACCGTATTCACACCCAATGTTATTTTTAATGCTTGTAAGACTGCCCCATGATTTCAAATTGTGTTATGTTTGTCTGTAGCCAGATTTCTTTAAATATTTCAATAAAGCATTTGATTCTTCCATTCTCTTAACGTTGGAGTATCCAACGTTTAACTTACAGTATTTAAGTAATAGCTTCTTTAATATTAGTGACAAAAATAATATTGTCCAACCCATTGCCATGTCTTGAAATAGACAGATTAAAGAATGTCTTTGGTGGGGTAATTGGTATTACCGAAAATAAATATAAAACATTTGGGAGCCATGCCATTCTAAAGAGATTTATTCTATCTGGAAGATTTATGGGGAGATTGTTTAACTTAGTTAGATCTGCTTTCATGTTGTTGAGTAATGGGAGAAAGTTATCTTTACATGTTTGTCATTTATTAAGCATCCTATGTATTTAATATTTTTTTGTGGTCCACTTAAAGGATTGCTGTAGATCAAGTGTCAATCTTTCCACGGAGGGCCGAGTCTGGGTTTTCGCTCCACCCTTGCACTTGATTGAGGAATTAAGGTCACTAATTAGTAAGGAACTCCCCTCACCTGGTTGTCTAGGTCTTAATTGAAAGGTAAAAAATTTACTTGCAGACTGTAAGCCCTCCATGGTATAAGTTTGACACCCCTGCTGTAGATCATGCGTTATTATTTGTGTTTTTCCCATTGCCATCACGTTAATTTTATATCCTGAGATAAGAGAGTATTCACAAAATATTTTTAACCAGGGGGGCATTGGGTTTTCTATTTTAGACGCTTGACGCACTGCATGCGCTCATGGGTGATTGAAAGATGAACGAAGTCCACACTCCAGTTCAGTTGGTGGCGGTAATGCACGTTAAAGTTGGTTGCCAACTGCCATATAAAATCCACAGATGAAGAAGAAGAAGCAGGATGACCTAGGAGAGATAAAAAAAAAAGAGATTAATCAAAGAAAACTAACTAAAACGTGGTCTAAGGACCACGTTTGGGAAACCCTGAACTAGCTAGCTAGGTAGCTGTTTAGCTTTCTAGCACATTCCCTAATTTGTTTTTTTTAAACAGTTAACAAGCTAGTTAGCTACCACATGTTCTTGACAAACTGTCAACAGGGTAGCTGGCAAGCAACAAGATATACCAAATAATGGTCTAAAAACCCCTTCAGGATAAATAAATAGTTCAGACACAAGTCGCATGGTCAGGAATCAGATTTGTACCTGACTTCAAACCACCTACGGAAATGTGGCTTGAAAGATAAGATTTGAATCGGATATGCCACAAATTGGATTTGAGTCACAACTGGCATTGTGAACAAGGCATAAGAGCATGTCAGTCTCACAGTAATCACACTACTACAACTGCTCACAATCATGTTCATCATCAGCCTCTGAATAACTCCCCATGATAAAGCAGCAGTTAGAAATGAAAAGGAAGGAGGACTCCTGTGTAAAAGGCATCCTGTTGTATACAGTGGTTGTGAATCTGTATTTTAGAGTAGGAGAACAGAGGATGTTGAAAGCGCTGACACCACTGCTCTGCTCAAGCAGTGACGCAGCCTGAAGGTGTGTGTGTTTCTGCTCTTCCTGTTCCCCACCCTCCGCATTTATTCCCTCTGATCTCTCTTTATTGCGGCATCAGAACTCGAACAAACACACACAGGAATATTCAGATGGGGGTAGGGTGATGATGCTACACAATCCTCACAAAAACTGTGTGTGTGATGCAGCAGGGCAGGCTGCTGTACTGGGGGGGCTGCCTCCCCATGCCCATGTTTACTTGAGTAGTAATGAAATTAGAGCGGCGTGGCGCCCACATTACAGGCCTCCACCGCTGCCGTAATTCAATTAGCCTTCTTATTAACGCTCTGGAGCAGCCGGCCCACCCAGCCGACCCGGGACCCAGGACTATGCTGCTGCTCTGAGTCTGAAGATAAACACACCATTCACTCCTTAGTACTCCTCACTGGCTCTAGAACCTTTACATTCACAAAAAAAAAAATCACTCTAGAATGTTCAGAATACTGACTGCTTTGTATTCAGAACTGTGTCTTTGTATTCATTAATGCTTTGTGCTGTACTGGGCAGTATTAGTTAGTACTTTATGACTTTGGTTGGAACAAGGCCCATTCGTGTGTTGTAACAGGTTAAGTGCATTGCAGGAGTTGACATGTCTGCCATACTTATACTGTACAGGGAGATAAAAGGAGAGGTTGGAATTGAGCCAGATAAAGAAAACACATATGTACACTCACACACACACACAACCAGTGCAAGAGCCGTTACCAGATTACAGTGAAGATGCTGAGATAACACTCCCCCAGGGTCAGGTTCAGTTTGGCTGTGAAAGCCAACTGACATTTACTCCTGAGGTGCTGAACTGTTGCACCCTCTACAACCACTGTGATTATTATTTGACCCTGCTGATCTTCTATGAACGTTTGAACATCTTGAAGAACGATCTGGCCTTAATGGCCATGTACTCTTATAATTGCAACCCGGCACAGCCAGAAGAGGACTGGCCACCCCTCAGAGCCTGGTTCCTCTATAGGTTTCTTCCTAGGTTCCTGCCTTTCTAGGGTGTTTTCCTAGCCACCGTGCTTCTACATATGCATTGCTTGCTCTTTAGGGTTTTAGGCTGGGTTTCTGTATAAGCACTTTGACAACTGCTGATGTAAAAAGGGCTTTATAAATACATTTGAGTTAATTCCAGCCTGCTGATACTACAACACTGTCATGACCATTCACCTGAATCATTACCTATCTGATAAAAAATACAATAATATCTATGTGGTACAATCAGTGGACTTATCAACAGTTAATATAAAAAATCTTTGGCTCTTATTTACCTAGTGCGTGTATTTGTTCTAGAGAGAGTGGACAAAGTCACCACAGTGCCCATATAACTGGGTGGTAGAGTTAAAGCTCTGCTAAGTTTCTCAATCACTGTACTGAGGTTATTAAAATTCCAATCTGCTGGAGGCTCCCTTTCTCGCCTTCTCAGAATGAATGTGCCCTTTTAATAATGTAACTGGTTTTAACAAGATCGTATAATGTTCATCTAACTTTCATAAGCCTGTTAGCCCAGTGATGAATTCATGCCATGGCATCCGAGGCTATTACGGTGCCACACTTCCACAGAGAAGAGCAATGATTAAGAGTGAGAAGCCCTTAAAGAGGCTGGAGAGTTGTACTGTACATACTGTAGCGGTTTCAGGGGTTGTGTTGTGGATATGTGCCTGCGAGGTTTATTTGTTTTTGGCTGCCAGGACCACGGACAGCAATGTGAAGTATTCCCCAGAGGCAGGACCACGGACAGCTCAGGGGGAAACTTCTAGACTGCAGCAGAACAGCCACACCTGTCTCCAGTTGTAATCAGAGCCAAACTGATATATCAGGAACGCTGCCAAAGCCTGATGATGATAATAATAATAATAAACAGGTTTAACCCTTTACTCAGACTGGTGTTGTGTGGCTGTATGTGTAAAACCCGCCTTACAAAGAACCCGGTACCGAAAACGCTACATGGGTGGAGAATGTGGGCAAGGCAGTGAGAATACACATGCACCAATTTGTATTTTTTTTTTTTTTATAACAAGCGGTAACCAGTCGCTTGTTATTGAAGGAACAAAGGGAGTGTCAACTGCAGATGAATATGGACATGCAGAAGTTACCTGCTGAAATCACTGTGATGAAAATTGCTCAACAGACTGCTGGTTTACCCATCATGGCCACTCGGTATCTGCAGAAAATGATGCCGAATGATGACGTTGAGGCTTTCCTAAAGACATTTGAGCGCACGGCAGAATGAGCGGCATGGCCACAGATAAAGTGGGCAGGAATACTGGTTCCATTTCTTTGTGGGAAAGAACAACGGGTGGGGTCTGATCTGGACGCAACAGAAGCCAATGACTATGACACACTGAAGAAGGAAATATTAGCACGGTTGGGAGTCACTGTCTCTTTGAGGGCACAGTGGTTCCATACTTGGACATATCAACCCGAGAAGGCACCCAGGTCACAGATGTTTGACCTGGTCCACCTAGCAAAAAAATTGCTGGAGCCTGCGACCCTCAGTACTCAAAGAAGGAGGAAGAAAGACATCCCAACTACAGACTCCCTGAAAAGAAAGAATCCAAAGGGCGGAGGGGGAATGTGGGCACCCGGACCATGTTTTCCATCCTGAAGCAAAGATGAGGAATAGAAGGGTTGATACCGACACCAGGGAGTGCTACCACTGTGGTGAAATAAGACACATCGCATGGAACTGTCCCAAGAAGGAGGAACACATGCAGGTCGACAGTTCCAATCTACACCACTGCCATGTGTTTTCTGCCCATGTCCAAGCCCACCGCCACCCACCGCACCTGTCGGGTACAGGTCCAAGGGAAAGAAGTAGATGCTTTTTTAGACTCCGGGAGCATGGTCTCCCTCATTATGCCTTCACTACTAACCCAGCCGCAGAGGACTGCCGCTCCAACCTTGGACATCACCTGTGTACACAGGGACGCCAAAACGTGTCCATCTGCAGATATAGAGAGGTAACCTACTGTAGGGTTGATTGAAAATCTATAATATCCCGTGCTAGTGGGTCACGACAGTCCATATTTTCAAGAATTGTGGAAAACACTACAGGACAAAAGTAGACGTCTGTGCCAGTAATAGGACATGCCAGGTACCATTTACATTTTCCAGTAAAAAGAAAATGAAACCACTACCAAAGAACTCCCTGTCCTATGATAGGAAAATTAACAAATTGGTTCTTACCTGCCCGACTTCCGTAGCCGACATTCGAGTTCTCCTGGGAGAAGAAGGGGGAGGAAACGACGAAGAGACAGGAAACCCAGAAGGGATAAATGGAAGAGGAGGAACAGGAAGAGCAGTGCAAGGGGCCTGAATTCCTCCTGAGTTAACACAGTATAGGGGAAAGTTTGGTACTGCTCAGCTGGAAGAGCCAACATACAGAACGCAAGACAGAATGTCAAGGTAGTAGATGGTATATCTATAAGTTCTGCTAATGTACTCACTTTTCCTCATTTTTCCTTGAGAAATAATCTCTTATACCAGGTCATGAAGTCGAATGACGTCACAGTGGAGAAGCTGTTGGTTCCAACCCTGTTTCGGCGAACAGTGCTGAGCCTGGCTCATAGCCACTTGTTGGGAGGACATATCCGGAGAGAAAAAACACAACGGGTGTTACAATGTTTCTTCTGGCCGGGGGTGTATGCGGTTTTGGTAAGGTATTGCCAGGGATGTCCTGACTGTCAGAGAACCTCATCCTTTCCTGAAATCCATTAATCCCGTTGCCAGTGATAGACATGTCATTCGATAGAATTGCTATGGATTTAATTGGACCAGGTGATGAAAAATTTATGTAAATTGATTTAAATCAAACAACTGCGCACTTCTGTATATCACCCCCAGACCGATGGCCTAGTCGAGAGATTTAATAGAACCCTGAAATCCATGCTCAGACGGATCATGGAGCGGGATGGGCGAAACTGGAATCAGCTGCTGCCGTTTTTTTTTATGTTTGCCATAAGAGAGGTACCCCAGGCATCCACTGGTTTTTCACCATTTGAGATATTGTTTTCCCACAGGCCAAGGGGATTGTTAGATGTGACAAAGGAGAACTGGGAACAACAGACCAGTCCCCACAACACTGTCATAGAACACATAGAAGAAATGAGAGAACGCATAAACGGTGCAATGCCCATTGTGAAGGAACATTCACAGCAGGCCCAAGAAGCCCAGAGTCGAGTGTATAATCGTCCCGCTCAACCCCGAGAGTTCGCTCCAGGGGATCGGGTTATGGAGTTAGTACTCACAAAGGAATGTAAATTCCTGGCCACATGACAGGGTCCCTTTTGAGGTGTTATAGAAAATTGGGCCTGTGAACTACCTCATCTGTCAGCCAGGGAGAAGGGAGCCAGAACAGGTGTATCATGTTAACCTGTTAAAAAAGTGGGTGAGTCAAGAAGCACTGCAAACATATAGACTTCAGTATTTCCGTCCACTTCCTGCTGGAAAAGATTGCCCTCTGAGATGTATCACCCAGACCCAGGAGATCCGTGAATTGGTTATGAAAAATAAATATGATTTCAACAAGGATTGAACCCCCAAAGACAAAAGCTTGGAGAACCTTCCACTGGTTGCAAATTATTTACTTTGTTTGTTTGGGGTTTTGTATATCAAGAAATGCAAAGCATGATAATAATAAACAGGTTTAACCCTTTACTTGGACTGGTGTTGTGTGGCTGTATGTGTAAAACCCGCATTACAAAGAACCCGGCACCAAAAACGCTACAATACTTTTAGCCTGCAGAGAGGGAGGGAGTCGGGGAGAGGGAGAGATTGGCCTAGTGGTAGGCCTAACTGATAGCATTCCAATGAGCACCCCCCCTCTCCTCTCACTCATCTGTACTGAACAAAAATATAAATGCAACAATTTGAAAGATTTGTATACTTATTATACTTTCACATGACTGGGCAGGGGTGCAGCCATAGGTGGGCCTGAGAGGGCATAGGCCCACCCACTTGGCAGCCAGGCCTACCCACTGGGGAGCCAGGTCCAGCCAATCGGAATGAGCTTTTCCCCACAAAAGGGCTTGATTACTGACATATATACTCCTCAGCACCCCACCCCCTCTTCAGACGATCCCGCAGGTATAGAAACTGGATGTGGAGGTGCTGGGCTGGCGTGGTAACACGTGATCTGCAGCTGTGCGGCCGTGCTGGCAAGTTTTCTAAAACGACGTTGGAGGCAGTTTATGGTAGAGAAATGAACATTAAATTCTCTGGCAACAGCTCTGGTGGACAATCCTACAGTCAGCATGCCGATTGCACGCTCCCTCAACTTGACACATCTGTGGAATTGTGTTGTGACAAAACTGCTCATTTTAAGTGGCCTTTTATTGTCCCCAGGACAAGGTGCACCTGTGTAATTATCATGCTGTTTAATCAGCTTCTTGATATGCCACACTTGTCAGGTGGATGGATTATCTTGACAAAGGAGAAATGTTCACTAACAGGGATGTAAACAAATTTGTGCACAACTTGGCAGAAATAAACTTTTTGTGCATATGTCAAATTTCAGGGATTTTTTTTTCAGCTCATTAAACATGGGACCAACACTTTACATGTTCCGTTTAGATTTTTCAGTGTATAATGCACACGTGATACACAGGGATCAACCCTGAAAAGTCTTGCTTAAGCATGGCAAGAGGGCCTGTCATGTTAGGTAAACAGTATATTTGTGGCTGGTTTTTACACATTTAGATTGGTGGTAGAGCATCAGTGTGGGTTGAATGGAGCTGGGGCTGGGCCACTGTAGGGGCAGGATAAATGAAAGAGCTCCTGGGTGATTTAGCCTACTGCATGCCTCATCCTCCCAGCCTCTGCTGGTGTAATGTGACCTTCATAAGCAGATTCAAATATGTAGCAGGCGTGCATTGATTTTTGGACCAGTCACTAAGATTTATGGACTCCAGTACAGTACATAAATATTGATACTTGCTCTCTCAAAGAAGATCTAACCCTGTGTGTGTGTGTGTGTGTGTGTGTGTGTGTGTTTACACATTTTATTATACTTTTGGGTAGCAGAAGTCCTCACAAGAATAGTAAACAAACTCAAATTCAGAGAAGTGAGGACATTTTGCTTGTCCACTTGTAAAAAGGCTATTTTTTCATCTTAGGGGTTAGTGTTTAGGTTTAAGGGTTTGGGAAAATATGATTTTGAAGGGGAATCAAGTGTTGGGCCCAAAAAAGTCCTCAAAAGTATATTAAGACATAGATGTGCATGTGTACTGGACTTTCTTAAGACAGAAAAGTAGGAGCCACAACAGGCACCTCTTAAAAACAACTACTGGTATGAAATGAGAATGATGTTGGTAACTTAAATGGGCTTATATAGCAGTAGCAGCAAAATAGGTAATTCCCATTAAGTGACGATTTAAAAAAAAATAGTGTTTGGTGGTGGTCCCCCAGCTGGATTGATGGCTTTAAAATACAGCGATGACTTTAATATATTTTCCTTGTCAAGTTCTCAACATGTAACCTTTTCTCTCCTTATGTATGCACATACATGCAGTGTAGCATCACTATACGGTATTAAATGCAAACTCTTTCTCTCTCTCACACACACACCCCTCCCTTACTCAAGACACCCTACACAATTCTCTATCGCCAGCAGACAGAACACAACGTCACAGTTAGATTGCTTTTCCAAATCTGTAACATCTAATTTAACGCCATCAGAAGGTGGGATGGGTTCAATCTAGCGTTCCTTAATTAGATTGCTGTCTGGGTGGAGGGAAAGGGCGAAGATGGCTGCTAGCGTTTCTCCAAGGGAGAGAGGGGAGCTGACTATAAGAAAAGTCACTCCAGGTATCAGAGGTGTTGCGCTGACTGTGTGAAGAGTTGACTTTTGTTCCAGTATGTGGCTCACCAAGCCATTCATTCAGAGCCTTTAAGATGAACCGTTCACCTGACTGTTATCAGTCTTACTGCTCTACTTGACTTGTTTATTGCACTGTTGTTTCAGAGAGGTTGTGGGGGCTGGCCCATTGTTTTTGTTCCTAAGCTCTTGAAGTTGTGACAGTGAGGCTTTTCTCTCTGCAGTAGTTTCTAGACAGCAATGGGTTCTGGACGTTTTCCTTTGTGACGTTTGCTCTTTGGAGACTGCTGAGGAAGAGCGTGAAGACCGAGTGGTCCTGACAGGCAGACTCAGGATGACTCAGAGTGCTGATATCTTTTTCGTCCCAGGAATTCACCAAGAAAAGGTTGTTTTCTGGGTCATTTGCTTCGATTCCATCCACCCCCTCCCCCCCTCTCTCTGTTCTCTCCTGCTGAAACCCAGCTGATGGCTTAGATGTCACACTGCTTTCCAGTGAAATTATCTCTGAGCATGAAAGTGGGTGTGGTTGGGTGTGTGTGTGTGTGTGTGTGTGTGTGTGTGTGTGTGTGTGTGTGTTTGTGCAGATTAGAGAGTGAATGACCATGTAAATCTACATTCAAAAGAAACAATCGTGCTTTTTCCCAGAACAGTGTCTCAGTCGGCACAACACAGAGCTGAGCAGTAAGAGAACTAAGTGAAATAGCATGACAAACTTGCAGAGCCAGGAATTGTGTTTGCTTGTACTTTTGTTATTTCTTTCTCTCTCTGTCTATCTCTCTCTGAAACACAGAGGGATGAGTCACTCTAAAGTGAATTGCTGGTTGAGAGGCCTGGCTCTAACGTTGAGTGACAATAGAGAAAAGACATGCAGTAGCAAGACAAAGGTGTAGTTAAAATCAGACAATGTGAATTTCCAGAAAACCTGACCAAAAGGTTGAAACACCTTTTTAACCCATTATCTTCCAGTTTATTATATGATGATCTTCCTGTCGCAGTGATACAATAAGACAGCGGTACCCAAACTAGGGGTCGCTTGGGGTCGCCTGATATGAAAATGGTGTCGTGGGAGAATTTCCAAAATCCTCCCAAAAATAATATATTGTTTTTGTATCTCAAAATCATTGTAATGTGGTCAACCTTAAAAATCTAAATATATATATTTTTTTAAATCAACCAGAGTGCACTTATCGTGGGAAAAGGCAGCACTTGACCATTGCGCTTGAATCAGGAAATCAGGGTATTCCCTTTGAGTCAGCTGTCATGTGACCGAAATGTTGCAGACCATGCATTCACGGGTCACTACGGAGGAGTTTTTGTTCCTGACTCAAAGGGAATACCCTGCCGTCTCCCTCAGAGTATTAAAACTCATGGTACCCTTCGCCAGGCCATCTGTGTGTAGCTGGATTCATTAAAACCAAATATCGATTCAGGTTGGATATGACAGAAGAGATGAGGTGTGCACTGTTGACCACGCCCTCTGACTTTGAGAAGCTCTGACGCGAAATGCATCAAGCACACCCATCTCATTAGTGGTGGAGAGATAACGGTGCTTTCAAGGCAACTGGGAACTCGGAAAGAAAAACAGGTCAAATCATGATACCAGTGATCTTTAGGTCGGAAAGTCAGAGCTTTAGAAAGAGGCCAGAATTCCTGACTTGGAATTCCGAGTTGGGTGACGGTTCAAAACGGTCGGAAGTCTGAGATTTCCGAGTTCCCAATCATTTTGAACGCGGCATTAGAGACATTATGTCAGACTAATTTGCAATTGACTGTCATAGCCCCCCCATCGTGAGTTGAGAAGACAGTCAGAAATACTGTTAGAATGTTTGCAATTGACTGCCATAGCCCCCATTTGCTGTTAATTACATATTTGTTTTCACATAGTTAGGGTTGTGAGAAATTCAGATATCAAAATGGTGTCGTGGACTAAAAGTTTGGGAACCCCTTCAATAAGACCTCATCATTGAAGTTAGCTCATATTAGATGAGGAGGAAAGTTATTTGTGGCCTTATACAGTTGAAGTCAGAAATTGACATACACCTTAGCCAAATACATTTAAACTCAGTTTTTCACAATTCCTGACATTTAATCCTAGTCTTAGGTCAGTTAGGATCACCACTTTATTTTAAGAATGTGAAATGTCAGAATAATAGTAGAGCATTATTTATTTCAGCTTTTATTTCTTTAATCACATTCCCAGTGAGTCAGAAGTTTACATACACTCAATTAGTATTTGGTAGCATTGCCTTTAAATTGTTTAACTTGGGTCAAACGTTTCGGGTGTCTTTCCACAAGCTTCCCACAATAAGTTGGGTGAATTTTGGCCCATTCCTCCTGACAGAGCTGGTGTAACTGAGTCAGGTTTGTATGCCTCCTTGCATGCACATGCTTTTTCAGTTCAGCCTACAAATCTTCAATAGGATTGAAGTCCGGTGCTTTGTGGCCACTCCAATACCTTGACTTTGTTGTCCTTAAGCCATTTTGTCACAACTTTGGAAGTATGCTTGGGGTCATTGTCCATTTGGAAGACCCATTTGCGACCAAGCTTTAACTTCCTGACTGATGTCTTGAGATGTTGCTTCAATATATCCACATAATTTTCCTACCTCATGATGCCATCTATTTTGTGAAGTGCACCAGTCCCTCCAGCAGCAAAGCATTCCCACAACATGATGCTTCCACCCCCGTGCTTCATGGTTTGGATGGTGATCTTCGACTCGCAAGCCTCCCCCTTTTTCCTCTAAACATAACAATGGTTATTATGGCCAAACAGTTCTATTTTTGTTTCATCAGACCAGAGGAAATTTCTCAAAAAAGTACCCATGTGCAGTTGCAAACCGTAGTCTGGCTTTTTTATGGCGGTTTTGGAGCAGTGGCTTCTTTCAGGTTATGTTGATATAGTTTTACTATGGATATAGATACTTCTGTACCTGTTTCCTCCAGCATCTTCTAAAGGTCCTTTGCTGTTGTTCTGGGATTGATTTGCACTTTTCGTTAATCTCTAAGAGACAGAAAGCGTCTCCTTCCTGAGCGGTATGTTGGCTGTGTGGTGCCATGGTGTTTATACTTGCGTATTATTGTTTGTACAGATGAATGTGGTACCTTCAGGCGTTTGGAAATTGCTCCCAAGGATGAACCAGACTTGTGGAGGTCTACAATTTTTTCTGAGGTCTTGGCTGACTTCTTTTGATTTTCCCATGATGTCAAGCAAAGAGGCAGTGAGTTTGAAGGTAGACCTTGAAATACATCCCCAGGTACACCTCCAATTGACTCAAATGATGTCAATTAGCCTATCAGAAGCTTCTAACGCCATGACATAATTTTATGTAATTTTCCAAGCTGTTTAAAGGCAGTCAACATAGTGTATGTAAACTTCTGACCCACTGGAATTGTGATACAGTGTGATTGTCTGTAAACAATTGTTGGAAAAATTACTTGTGTCATGCACAAAGTAGATGTCCTAACCGACTTGCCAAAACTATAGTTTGTTAACAAGAAATTTGTGGATTGGTTGAAAAACTAGTTTTAATGACTCCAACCTAAGTGTATGTAACCTTCCGACTTCAACTGTATGTCCAGCTCTGAAAGTTACTCTATGGACCGTGCGATAACTCTTGATCTAAATACATTCCCTAGGAAAGAATGCACTTCACCACTCAGACTTCTATTGTGAGTGCAAATTAATTTACTGTGTCAAACACCGTCTTCATCTGGTAGGGTAATGCCCACTGGTGGGGCGCTGGCATATTGTGGGATGTCTGGACAGCAGGCATCATGTAATAATTTAATCAATGGGCTTAGATGGCAACATGGCGGACTTCATTTGATCTCCAGGATTACGTTACAGACCTCTGTGGTGGTTTCAAGCTGACGTGAACAGGGGTGTACAGCTAGCTACAGTTTTTCCTCTCCATCTCCTCTATGCTCTGGCCACTGACAAACAGCCCCTGGGAGACAGTCCTGCTGTGCTGTAGCTACCTGGCCTACTGTAGTTGTCTGAGGAGGACATGAGGGAACTAGTCTTCCAGTCCTGCACTATATGTGTTTGGGTGAAGGTAAGGGGCTGATTTGGAAGGAAAACTAGGTATAACATTATGTGTGTGTAATGGGTAGGGTTGTAATTTTCTGGGAAATTTCTATAAATTCAAACAGGAATTCTGGAAAACCAGGGAATTCATTGAAAGTTTTTTGCAACCCTACTGATGATGGATAGGAGGTAGGAGGGATATATGATGTATAAAGGAGGAGAGGAAGAGGGAGAATGGAGTGATTAGCAGTCATAAACTTACATTAAACTTCACAATCCCTTTCAGAGAAGTCATTAAGAATTTTAGACTGGGAATATTTTTCATTAAAGAAATGGTTGCCAATCCATTCTTCACAATATAGCAAGTAACCCATTATGTGATTGCCTGTATACTGTACCATGATCATGTTATAAAATAATTGTGCTCCCAGGGAAATCATAACACTTAAAAAGGGCTAGATTGTAGTACAGTACTTGTACCCTAAGCAGTGTGTACCATGTGGTGGTGACTCACCAGGGCTATCTTCATTACAGTAATCTGAGCACAGGCGTCAGTCTCATTCTGCCCTGCCCAGTGGTGTCTAATGATGCTCTGATCACCCAATCCACGGATCTATGGTGCCCTGTGCTGTAACATAACTCTGAGCTTGCACATATTCTCACCTTCAGGGCTCCATTATTACTGTATCTGGCTACAGTCGTTTGATAAGGCTGTATTGGTCTTTTAGATTGGGATTTGGGGTGTTTCCTTGCTGCATTGCTGCTCTGAGCTCCCTCTTGGACTTGAAGAATACATCTCTCTCTCTTTCTCTCCCTCTCTACTCCCTCTGCACTGCTGATGACTCACACTCTACACACCCCTGCAGAAATCTCTACTCCAGTGCCCCAGAGAAAGGGGGAGATAAACGTGTTTTCTGCCTCTTCTGACACAGGATATCTTACATGAAACATGCTCTTTTCTACTTTCTCTGTGTGTGTGTGTGTGTGTGTCTCCCTGTCTAACAGAATATACACACACACACACACACTGTGTCGTTCCCTATGACTTCCTCCAGGGCTGGAATGCAGCTGGTGTTTTTCTACTATAAACCCCAGTACATTTACATCCATTCAGTTAGTAGATGCTCTTATCTGCAGTGGAGCACCTTACAAATGTATTAACATTTTATCAGGTACATTTAGTGCTTATGAGGAGGAAGAGTTAAGTGACTGCCATTGAAAATTCTGTGTCAATTTAAAGAATTAACCAGCATCACATATGAAGATGTGAAGATGCAATGCGTGTCCTCTGGATGGCCATTACACTGATCCCATCCCCACAGTTGTCACTGTAGGGTCCCCTCCCTACAGTTGGATAGCTAACCTAACACAGTGTGACATTCACAGTGACTGCTAGCTGCCGCAGCCAGCCACACGGTCCACACGTGCTCTAGTGTAGTGCTGTTGTGGATTGTCTGCCCTCTGGCCTCTGCACTGCCTCCCTCTCTGGAAATAGATAGAGAAAAGTAGCTGAGGGTGATTAATGGTCATACTGTATGTGCAGCAGAAAACACACTGCCAGGCCTGGCCAGGCCACAATTTCCCTAGCCTACCACACAGCATAGTCAGACCCCACAGGCTTTAAATTATATAGCATAATATATCTGACTTAAATCATCCTGATACCTTCTGGCTTACTTCATGTATTTCACCCATTTCATCATGGTTTTAATGCAGCTGACATGTCAGAGGAAAGCTCTGCCTTTGATATAGTGTTGAGTCGTGCCTGGTCTGTTCTGGCACTGTGGCTTGGCTTGTACATCCTCCCAGTTGTTTACTGTGCCCTTGGCTTCGCCCTCACTGCCTTCTCTCTTTAACTGAAATACTTAGTTTCCTCTTCTTCCTTCTCCTCCTCCTCCTCATCTGCCGCCTCCTGCTCCTCCCCCACCTGCTCCTGCTCCTCCCCACCTGCTCCTGCTCCTCCGCTGCCTCCTCCAGCTCCTCCTTCTCCCCCCTCCCCATGCCAGTTAGTATTTGACTGGCACTCTGTTATTTTCTATTAAGATAGGGCTATTTTTAGTACATTGTGTCACAACAAGGCAGTCTCATCCTGTGCATGCCCTCTGAAATAACTCCCCTTCCCGATCTTCCCCTCAAGGCTTCGAGTGGTCTCTTCAGCTACATGTGCACTAGCCCTGGCTGGCTGCTGGGTTTCACACAGTGATGTGAGCAGGCCCATTACGCAACCCTGTGTGCATTCAGCCACTGGGCTGCAGGGCCAGAATGGGAGCTACAGTCCCACTCTTCTTCTCACTCTCACATCCTCTTTCTTTCTCTCCCTCTCTCCATCTTAATATCCTCTCTCTCCCTCTCTCTCTTAGGTACTGTTCATGTGCAGCTAGTCTTTTGGATTATATTGACAGACAGTGTTTGTCTTTTCTTATTCCATGTTGCGTTGATTGGAAAACGCACCTTGACTGCCATACAAATTGCACTAATTCTGGTCATTCAACCAGAGGGCTGAAGGAACCAGCCTGCATTTACTACATGATGATTTCTTTAGCTGTGGGATATTTTCTGTGGCTGCAGCAGTAGGGAAAGGGGATACCTAGTCAGTTGTACAACTGAATGCCTTCAACTGAAATGTGTCTTCAGCATTTAACCCAACCCCTCTGAATCAGAGAGGTGCGGGGGGCTGCCTTAATCGACATCCACGTCCTCGTCGCCCGGGGAACAGTGGGTTAACTACCTTGCTCAGGGGCAGAACAACAGATTTGGATCTTTTACCTTGTCAGCTTGGGGATTCGATCCAGCAACCTTTCAGTTACTGGCCCAACGCTCTAAGCACTAGGCTACCTGCCGCAGTACTCTGACTACATCCAGTACCCCAAAAAATATAAATGTTTTATTGTCACAAAGTATTCAGACCCTTTGACTTTTTCCACATTTTGTTACATTACAGCCTTATTCTAAAATTGATTAAATATTTTCACCTCAATATACACACAATACCCAGTAATGGCAAATCAAAAACAGGTTTTTAGAAATTTTAACCAGAAAGTTGAGAGTTCGAATCCCCAACAGGGAAAAATCTGTCGTTCTGCCTGAACAACTGTTCCCTGGGCACCGAAGACGTGGATGTCGATTAAGGCAGCCCCCCGCACTTCTCTGATTCAGAGGGGGGCGGAAAAACATACCCACAGCATGATGCTGCCACCACCATGCTTCACCATAGGGATGGTGCAAGGTTTCCTCCAGACGTGACGCTTGGCATTCAGGCCAAAGAGTTCAATCTTGGTTTCATCAGACCAGAGAATCTTGTTTCTCATGGTCTGAGAGTCCTTTAGGTGCCTTTTAGCAAACTCCAAGCGGGCTGTCATGTGCCTTTTACTAAAGAATGGCTTCTGTCTGGCCACTCTAACATAAAGGCCTGATTGGTGGAGTGCTGCAGAGATGGTTGTCCTTCTGGGAGGTTCTCCCATCTCCACAGAGGAGCTCTGTCAGAGTGACCATCGGGTTCTTGGTCACCTCCCTGACCAAGGCCCTTCTTCCCTGATTGGTCAGTTTGGCCAGACGGCCAGCTCCAGGAAGAGTCTTGGTGGTTCCAAACTTCTTCCATTTTAAGAATTATGGAGGCCACTGTGTTCTTGGGGACCTTCAATGCTGCAGAAATGTTTTGTTACCTTTCCCCAGATCCGTGCCTCAACACAATCCTGTCTCGGAGCTCTACGGACAATTCCTTTGACCTCATGACGTGGTTTTTGCTCTGACATGCACTGTCAACTGTGGGATCTTATATAGACAGGTGTGTGCCTTCCTAAATCAAGTCCAATCAATTGAATGTACCACAGGTGGACTCCAATCAAGTTGTAGAAACATCTCAAGGATGGTCAATGGAAACAGTATGCACCTGAGCTCAATTTTGAGTCTAATGCCAAATGGTCTGAATACTTATGTAAAAATGTGTGAATATTTCTAGAAACCTTTTTTCGCTTTGTCATTATGGGGTATTGTGTGTAGATTGAGAATTGTTTTATTTATTGCATTTTAGAATAAGGCTGTAATGTAACAAAATGTGGATGAAGTCAAGGGGTCTGAATACTTTCCAAATGCACTCTACATCAGATAGTTGCAGTGAAATGTGTTGTTTTACAGGGTCAGCCATAACCTTTAACTAGGCAAGTCAGTTAAGAACAAATTCTTATTTACAATGACGGCCAACCCCGGCCAACGCTGGGCCAATTGTGCGCCGCACAATGGGACTCCCAATCACGGCCGGTTGTGATAAAGCCTGGAATTGAACCAGGGTCTGTAGTGATGCCTCTAGCACTGAGATGCAGTGCCTTAGACCGCTGCACCACTCAGGTAGTATTACAACACCCCTGGAGCAAATTAGGTTTAAGATCTAAGAGCCTTGCTCAAGGGCATATCAACAGCTTTTTTCACCTTGTCGGCTCGGGTATTTGAGCCAGCAACCTTTCGGTTGCTGGCTCAAACGCTCTAAATGATAGGCTACCTGCCAGCCAGACCTGGGTTAGTGGGGCCAGCAGATGATGATGATGGGAGGGGAGGAATGCATTTATCTGTTCTTTAAATTATGTACTTCCTCCTCCCAGTGAGGACTGGACAGGTCCAGTGTCCAGCAGCATCATGGATGTCCAGTCAGATCTCTGCAGCTCGGCCATAATGGGCACTCCTCTCCTCAGCTAATCCCATCATCTGCCATGGCATTGCCAGCAATTTTCGGGTTAAAATGAAATAAGTTCTAATGTGCTGTCTATCGGGTATCATTATGACATGAAATTAGATAATCAGGTTTAGAGTAGAATGGTTTGGATATCAATGTATGCATCCATTTGAGTAGTTTTTACGAGCCTAACACTATTTTGGTGGCTGTTCATTGATCGCAATTCGTTCAGGCCTTTAGTGAGAAGTTTGACTCTGGCTGTGAGAGAGTGGACGGTACAGGACACCGGGAGGCTTGGTTTGGGACTCAGTAAATTCTACTGACTATTCATTATTGTGCTGAAGATTCCTCTTTTGACATCTCACACTACCTCAGCGCGTGATGACGACACAACAGTGCTGGGCCTGATCACCGACAACAATGAGACGGCCTATAGGGAGGAGGTCAGAGAACTGGCAGTATGGTGCCTGGACAACAACCTCTCCCTCAATGTGAGCAAGACAAAGGAGCTGATCGTGGACTACAGGAAAAGGCGGGCCGAACAGGCCCCTATTAACATCGACAGGGCTGTAGTGGAGCAGGTCGAGAGTTTCAAGTTCCTTGGTGTCCACATCACCAACGAACTATCATGGTCCAAACATACCAAGACAGTTGTGAAGAGGGCACGATAAAACCTTTTCCTCCTCAGGAGACTGGAAAGGTTTGGCATGGGTACCCAGATCCTCAAAATTTCTACAGCTGCACCATCGAGAGCATCCTGACCGGTTGCAGCCCTGCCTGGAATGGCAATTGCTCGGCATCTGACCGTAAGGCGCTACAGAAGGTAGTGCGAACGGCCCAGTACATCCCTGGGGCCAAGCTTCCTGCCTTCCAGGACCTATATAATAGGCGGTGTTAGAGGAAAGCCCATAAAATTGTCAGAGACTCCAGTCACCCAAGTTATAGACTGTTTTCTCTACTACCGCACGGCAAGCGGTACCGGAGCGCCAAGTCTAGGACCAAAAGGCTCTTTAACAGCTTCTACCCCCAAGCCATAAGACTGCTGAACAATTAATAAAATTGGCACCGGACAATTTACATTGACCCCCTCCCTTTTGTACACAGCTGCTACTCACTGTTTATTATCTATGCATAGTCACTTCACCCCCACCTACATGTACAAATTACCTCAACTAACCTGTACCCCCGCACACAGCCTCGGTACCGGTGCCCCCTGTATATAGCCTCGTTATTGTTATTCTTATTGTGCTACTTTTTATTATTACTTTTTATTTTAGTCTACTTGGTAAATATTTTCTTAACTCTTCTTGAACTGCACTGTTGGTTAAGAGCTTGTAAGTAAGCATTTCACAGTAAAGTCTACACTTGTTGTATTTGGTGCATGTCACAAATACAGTTTGATTTGATCATGTGGGGGTGGGGAAGGATTTAATATCGTATCCGCTGTCGTTACTTCCAGAGGTAGGGCGATGCGAAGTGAAGGGCTTGGCTTCAGAGCGGAAGCAGTGGGGAGACACACACACACACACACACTCCCGTGCACACTCAGCCTCTCTGGTGCAGAGTATCTGGTCTAGGGAAAGTCAGACAGATCAGAGGATGGGGGTTGTGTTCCAGCCACACAGTCACATCACATTGTGGACCAACTTTGAGAACACTCCTCTCACAGTGAGGCTAAATGAGATCCTGTGTCTCTGGACTCTGAGTTCACCCACAGAGACTCTGCCTTGACAGTCTAAGGATTGGTTGCTAACAGATTTTGTGCTTTTTTGTGAGGGAGCATTATTGTGATGATATTGGGGTCTGTTTACTGGTTGGTCAGTGTAGGTCTGGCTGGCTCTGGGCCTGAGCTCCCCACCCACTGAATACACACATGGTTAAATAAATAAAAAAAATACATACATATACACACACACACTAGCTATGGTGTAATCCGCTAATATCCACTGCATGATACAATAAGGCACGTTCCCTTGCTATTTACCAGGTCCGTTGGGTCCCATGGTCTACAAAATGTCTCCTTTTTATTACCGTCAACATTAAAACAGAAACCATTCACCAAGGCACAAAGAGTGCGAAAACAGAGTAGGTTGGAACACATTTTTAAATGTATCTTAGATGTGTTGTTTTTTTCTCCCGTCAAGGACATAACTGCAATATAATTAGTCTCACCACCTGTTCGGATCGAGGCAGGGAAGAAAGCCTTATCTAGCAAAGGTCAACATTCTCACTCGCCTGCTGACCTCATTTTACTACCCTCTCTCTCTCTCTCTCACCCTGTTTCTCAATTCAAATGTTCTTTCTCAGCCCTCTCTTGTAAATCTTCTGTTCATGAAACTGGATGTGACGTGTGAATTGTGTTGTGAAGGGTGCCAGTATCGGAGTGAGTGACAGGCGAGGTGGTGGTCATGTTTTTCTATTGTTTATCCCCTCCCGGTGTGCAGAAATCAAAGCTCCGTCAGCCCCTCTCTGATCTTTGGATAAGGACCAGCGAGCATATTGACAATTGAGTCCTCAGCAATAGCAACAGCAGCAGCCATACAGCCATTCACTGAGGCTTGTAGTTTATGCTAATGTTGGACTGTGACTCCTGCGTGACTGACTCTGCCTTTGCTATCCTATTGGTCTTGCATACAAAGCATTGCCTCTTTATGTAAATCTCAACTAAGGATCCTATCTGTGCCAGACATCATGGGCACGTGCCCATGGGCAGGGCACGTGCCCATGGGCCCCAATTGATTTTGTTAGTCATTTTCACTCACAATCATATTGACATGGCATAGGTAATGACTACATTTGTAGAATTGCAGGACATTAGCTGTACAACTGCACATTTTTTTTCTTCTTCTGTAAACTTATTTGTTTACCTTTTTTGTTTATAAAATACTTTTCTGCTAACAGATCCCTCTGTATGTATTAAATTATAGTTTTTAATCCTGGCTACAGCCCTGGTCTCATGATAATCATATTCTTTTATATGTCGGTGAGATCATGAAGGCTTGTTACAATACCTGCTAAATTTAGTTGCCAGTCGAGGTCTTTTGATTGCAAATGTTGTTTCCCTGTGGCTTACGGAGAAAACACGCAGGCCGAGAGAATTTGATTCCGATTTGCAATCCTCAAATACCCTGGAGATACAGGGCTCTGTTGTAGAAAATAAAGTAATTTGTTTTCAATTGAGCCTCAGCAGGGACGCTTCCTCAGTTGTTCCACTCTGCCGTGTGTGTGGGTGGCCGTGTGTGTGTGTGTTGCTCTTTCATTTGTGCAATGCTCTGTGTATGCTTCACTCCATTAATTTAATCGGCCTAGCTCCTTTCTCTTTTAGTTTTTGTTGTTAAGAGGACTGATGAGGAAAATGACTGGAAGCACCTTTGAAGAACTCAAATCATACACCCAGGCAGGGTTTTGTTGGTTAATAACGCCATATGTACTTAAAATACTGTAAGATGCACATTGTTATAGCTGTATTATTGCATACAGGCCTCTCAGGCTGACTGACTCTCTCAGATTAAGTAGTTGAAAATTGAATGAAGTCTGGTTGTCGCCTGAGTAGCTAACTTTTGGGTTTGATTGTCTGTGTGATTTGGCTCAGAGGAAGCAGTGGGCACTCACAGTCCTCTGCTCATGTAATGTCTGTCCAGTAACGGAGTGTCCTGTAGTAAATTGACAGTGCCAGGGAGTGGAGAGAGGGAGCGTCTGGCCAGGCTCAGATGGGCTGGGGTTGGTGGCGTCTGTTTCTCCTGCTCCTGTGCCAGGCTCCAGAGGGGTGAAAGCGTAGCTCTTTATGTCCTCCTGAGCACCACCTGCTTCCCATTACAGGCCACTACTACATGGACTGGTCTCTGCTCACCTCCTAGACCGCTCACAAAGCTCCCATTAATGGGCCCTGCCTGCTTCTAGCTACTACCATCTCCTCTGATACTATACTATAAGTAGGACCCAGTGTTTTCACAGGTCAGGTCATATCGTGAAGGAAATATTCCCTCTCTTTCCCTTCAAACCCCCCTCCACGCTCTCCCTCCCCCTGTCTCTCTCTCTCCCTCCCCATCTCTCTCCCTCCCCCTGTCTCTCGCTCTCCCTCCCCTGTCTCTCTCTCTCCCTCCCCATCTCTCTCCCTCCCCCTGTCTCTTTCTGGTGGGTCATTGTTGATGGGTCCACTAATAGAGAACAGTGTGAGGGGGCAGGCATGCTGTCGATTGGGTTGATGCAGGCAGGGATGTGAATGCCTGGCCTGTCCTAGCCTGGCCTGGCTGCCACTAAAACTGAGACTCAGGATAGACGCAGACAGGGGCTTCCCTCTGACTATTCACTCAAGCCTTTAGTGAAACTGTGAGACTGTTTGCCCAAAGCTGCAAATTGATAATATGCAAAAAATATACCAGCATTGCAGCATTGGCACTGTAGTTTTTTAGTTGATTCATGACAATACCCATGTGAAAACGACAGAAGCTGTCCCTGCAAGTCTGAGCAGGTGATGGGTACTGTACTGTAGTGTAGGCCAATGTGATGTTTGCGCAGCATTCTCCAGAGTGCCTTTCTAATAAGCCATAAACAAATAGTGGATTGGGTCTAATTGGGTATATTCAAATGGGATATTCTTCCTCACATCTGTCTCCTCCCTGTAGAGTTGAACAGCAGAACATACGTCTGTAGCTCTAACTGGATCAAGATCAAAGGGAGACGCTGCTTACCTCCGCTCTGCCTGGAAGAGCCCCTGCTCCCTCTCTCTCTCTGTCTCTCTCTGTCTCTCTCTGTCTCTGTCTCTGTCTCGGGTTGGAAGAAAACACATCAAATGAATGCAGGGAGAGACATCAGTGAATTAGCCTTTGCTAGTGTTTAAGTGTTTCATCCTGAGGAGCGGACCTTCATCTGAGGCAGAGGAAGGGGATGAGGATAGACCAGCGGAGAAGCATACGTTAGTTAGAGCAGATTCCACTTCAAAAGCTAGCTGCCGCTCTCGTGATGTGAATTTCAATACTACAGAATGTTCTATCACAGAGAGAGGTCTGCTGCTAGAGTGAGAAAGGCATGAACAGATACAATCAGATAGTGAGTGGGTGGAAAAGTGTACTATAGTGTAATACGTTGAATGAAAATGGTAATTTGTGTTAGCTACCTTAGTAAATGTGAAGTTAATTAAGACTGTCTTATCTTCCCGGTTTGATGGGTCAGTGATTTTACATTACCAGAGACATTGTGATAACACTGGATCAGAACAAATAGGACAGCATGTAATATTTTGTGTCATAATCAGCTTATCTGGGCAGAGCCCAAGTGTCCAGCCAGACAAACAGGCCTGGATGTGAATGAATGTGTTCATGGAAGGGCTTGTAATGTTTCCTCTCTCTAAGTCTCTCCATGGGCCTGTGATGAGAGAGGGACTCAGATGAAGGGACAGACCAGACACACTGTCTGTCTGCAGAACAGAATGAGGGAGGTTGCCAACCTCACTGCAGGACCATAGAAAATATGTGCCCTGAGTCCCCCTGCACTACATGTGCTGAATAATGTAGAACATGGACACTGTTATGTGGGTGAGAGATGGGTGAGAGATCTGAGAGTGATTGTGTCATTCTGGGTTTTATTTAGAATGTGTGAGTGGGTGTGTTATGAGTATGTAGTGGCAGCCTGGTAATGATTTTGTGACGTCTCTCTCTAGGTCACTTGTGGTCGTCTGTGTTGAGATGCAGCCTTAGGCTTCCTCTGTCCCCTCACTCACACATCATCCACACATGCTCAGTACTCTCCAAACCTACCTGGAGGCTCTACTCTCCTATCTTCTCTCCTGTGGCTGGGCTGATGTGATGAATACTGTGTCCTTCCTGCTCATAAAGAGAACAGTGAGTGAATACTGTACCTACCTAGCTTCCCTCAGCAGCTGGCTCATCTACCTGGCTGTCTGGCTACTGCCCACTCTAATGTACTGCCCCGCTGTCACAATGATTGAGTCCGCCTAAGCCTGAGCTGGGGAACTGTGAACACTGGAGAATGGCGATAGATCAGTGCTGTTTATTGGTTATGTGAATACCGGAGATGTTTACTGTGCACAGAGAAATGATCTGTTGTTGGAGGCGTGTGTTACCATGTGAACAGACAGTGCATCTGCAGAGGTTTGAATTGTCATGGTCTGAGAGTGAGTAAGCCTCTGAGTATTTGAGTGGGTAGCAGAGGCAGGAGGGAGTGGGAACAAGGCTATAATGATGCTAGTCATCAGATTCTCTCTGTGAGCCTTACTCCACAAAACCTGTTCACATACAAAAACACTCAAACATCCTCAGTTGCCCATGCTTCCAACCTTAAAGAAGAAGTTTACCCAAAATCCAGAAACTTCTAAGTGATTCCATACATTGAGACTAGTTCCGTGGAGTTTGCCCTCTCCTCCTCTCTCTCCCGTAGTGCTGTACGGAAACCGAAGCAAAAACGGGTCACGTGACTCATGACGTTGCTGGATGCAGGCCTCGCTCTGCTCCGTTGCCAGTGAATTCAGAAATTCGGGAAGTGTGGACAAGTTTGTGGTTTTATTAAAAGGGTACGGCCTTAAGAGCTCTTTTTGTTAAAAGTACTGTCAGTTTTTCACCATAAAATGTGCGATTATTTTGTGTAATTTTTGTAGCAGAATGCCACAGCAGCAGTAATGGGTAACAACTGAGCATGTGCGCCCTCGTGGGGGAGACCCTGCTACGTAGAAACGTCACGATATGCCCTTATATGGAGATTGATGTCACAGATTCAAGTTTTCATTTTTGGGGGGAGAACAAGCTGGTGCGAAAGTTGATAGTTAGGCATATCGCATGTAAAGTTAGTTACGCAAAGTGGAAAAATAGATGGCAGCAAGAGCAAGCTGGTGTTCGGTCCCTGGCTGCGCTTTATACACAAAATCAAGGGAAGATGGCACCAAATGTACCTGTTTTCTTATAAAAGATACGGAGAGATGCAGAAGATGGTTAGTAGAAATTCAAAATAGTAAATATGATTTACTGTAAATAATCCTTCAGCCAACCTTGCATCGCTGCGTGTTTGTAGCAAGCACTTCTGTGACGATGCATATGAACGAGATATGCAATCGGAAAGGACAAGGTACAGCTGTTGCTACTGTATTTCCATGGACTGGGGGGGTTGAGAGACAATAGACATTGTGTCACCTTACATTGCAGAACAGAACATCCCAAAAACACTGGGATAAACATAGGCTATATAGTGTTTTGGGCTAATGTGAAAACAAACCCACAAACGGTCGTTCTCATAGAGGTTTATGAGGTGGCAGGTAGCCTAGTGGTTAGAGTGTTGGACTAGTAACCGAAAGGTTGCAAGATCAAATCCCTGAGCTGGCAAGGTAAAAAATCTGTCGTTCTGCACCTGAACAAGGCAAATACATAGGACACCCACTGTTCCTAGGCCGTCATTGAAAATAAGAATTTGTTCTTAACTGACTTTCCTAGACAAATAAAGTTTTTTTTAAATGATAAGCGATCATTCAATAAAGTTAAAGTTTAGCTACTTACTTGTTACTGTAGATAATTCATTTTGGAGTGAAGACAAAGTTTATGTGGAGGGGGCCAGTCCTGTTGCTGCAGAACTACTGCTATGGCTACTGCTGTTGCTATGGCTACTGCTGCTGCTACTGCTGCCACTCTGTGCAGGGGAGAGAGGGACCAGAGCCCAGGAGAGCATACTGCTGATTCTGGGGCTACTGCTGCATGACGCTTAATACTGGACTTCTAGTATAGAAGACTTCGATAAGGGCTAAAGCTATACTGATACCCAGCACAAAATGCTGCAGAGCTGAGGAGCTTATACGGTAAATCCTGTCTCTCTCTCTCTCTCTCTCTCTCTCTCTCATACTGACTCTTGCTGTCACTCTTTCACCCTGCCATTGCCTTTTCTCTCTTTCTTTGTCTCTCTGTGTCTTTCTTTATATTGTCAAGGAAATACTCCTGGCTCTCACTCACTCACTCTCACACACACACTATTGCTGTCACTCTTTCACCCTCTCTCATCGCTCCTTTTCTCTCTCACTCTGTCCATCTCTCGCTCTCTCTTTGCTCCAGGCTGTGTGAGTATCACTGTGTGTGTCTCTGCATGTGAGAGGAGTGTTGTCAGTGTGCTCTGCTACAGGACTCACAGGGGAGCAGGGAGGGGCTGAGGGCGTCTGAGAGTTGCACTGTGTCTGTTCTGTGATTCAGTAGGCACACAACACACACACAAGCCCGACAATTAGAGTGTTAACAGTTCAGGCATCTGCGCCTGCGCACACAGACTAAAGCTGTGCAGTTATGTAACTTACTCTGCCATTTCAAATGATTTCTGATCATAACTGCTTTATGTGCTGGGCTGGATTACTGTGTAATTGGGCTGGGGGTACAGTATGAGACGTGTTGTCAGTGCTGCTCTATGGATCATGAGTGTAGCTGCCTGGGCTGTGGTGTTAGGTAAAAGAGGGAGATTATTTTTGAGGTTGTTTAGAGCCCAGCGCAGGGCAGTTGCACGCTAAGCAGTGCTAGGCTACTGCCTCCCCTCAGAGCCAACTCTGTCTCCCATCTTCACTGTGGAGTTAGCGCATACAGAGCTTCCCTAACCCTGCCCTCCCAGATGGAAAGGGAATGCAGGGATACAAAGAACAACATGGAGTCTGTCTCCTGGTCACTTCCTGTGTGTGTGTCTTCGGCTGGCATTTTGAGAGGCAACAAATTAGCTGTAAAGCTCTGCTCTCCTGTCACATGATGTTCTGTGTGTTACTCCCTCAGTAAAATGTCAAATGTTGTGGTGCTGTGTGACTGCCTGCCTCAGTACATTTGAATGACTACCGCTGAATGGTAGCAGTCTTTTTGACAGTATATTTGTCAATAGGATTCAAATTCAGGTTAACCTGGTTAATTCTGGCTTCAAGCATCTTTCATCCCTAACTGTTCCACAGTTCTCCCAGAGACAAGACTGAGAAAACAGAATGGAACAGTCACTCGCAGTGCCTCTAGCTACAGCATAGGCAGGGTTAAGAGGAGCCATCACTATGCATGATGGAAAGAGATGGGGTGAGAGGACATATTCCCCTGCACCCTCACCACAGAAAATAACCAGCCTTTTCATATTTACATGGTAAGACAGCAGCAAAAGGGCTGAGGATGGAAAGGGAAGAGAATCTTATGTCATTAAATCAGTGACTGAATTGTTCAGTTAATTATGCTGATAGGACTGGTAGAAGAGGACAGGGTACAGGGGCTAGAAGTGCCTGGTTGGCTGGGACTAGGAGGGAGGGACATATCCTCTGAAAGATGTGTCCAGGCCACTGCAGCCCAACCAGAAACTGAGAGCCTGAGGAAACTGCCACAGGATAGCAAGTGTTTTTCCCTGTTGTGTCAACATGAGTGCTCTCCATGGTGCTGAACACACTACAGACCATTATGTCAGGTCACTGTTGCGGCATCATGCTCTGTTATGAGTGCTCTGCTCTTATTCAACCCTACTTGCCACAATGCTCTTCATACTGTGTATGAACGTCCTATACAATATGATTCAAGCCATGACACCAGTTTGCTATTAATTATTTTGCTTGCCTGTACTGTAGTGTGTTTCTATAGCGATCCCAGTGCCTCTCTCCCATCCTCCATGTCTCTCAGTACTGGAGTGGTCCCATATGATTCACAATTAAGACACATGGTTCCTGGATGCAACAGGAGACTCACACTGGAGACTCAACCCTTCCATGTCTATCTTTTCCCTGGCTCACATACTAACCTACACACAGTCTCATACTAACACACACAGTCTGGAGAACACATGACTCCCACACACACTGTAGTTAGTACATGTGGGTGGACACGGAGGAAATAGTTCACTATACTGTTTAATCCTCTGTTGTGCATGTTTTTATATTAATGCCATTGTGGCCCAAACGATAGATCCAGCTTAAAGAGGGTTCGTCTCCCTCATCTGTCTTCATTTAATGTGCAGTAAACGCCTATACACTTTATCCTGGAGCTCATTACTCACAATGGCAGCCATTTGAATCTTTTATCGGGGGGCCTTTTAATTGAACATTGGCTTGTGCGTTCCAAACAAATGGGCCTGAGCAGCTTGGGAGCTGTGTATGTGCGTGCGTGTGAAATATTCATAGGAATGCTTAGCCCGATGTCAAGCCGTCTGGTTCTAAAAACTGTACACGTTGTAGTGGCACACCAGGGACACAGACGGAGAGAGATACTTTTTTGTGGTGGGTGTGGTTAATAATGTAGATTAAAAATGTAACCCTCTACTCATAACCACGTACAGCATACACACACACATAATTGAACTTGATCCCAGTCTGGTAGACTGGTTGTGAGAGATAAGGGTGGTCAAATATGCAGTCATAGGAACTGTCAGTTGCCTGGGGTTAAGCAGCACAAGGTCAAAGAGCAAAGCTGGGCCCTCCCTCTCCATCCGCTCTCGTTCTGCCTCTGACATATTGCCAACTCAAAAGCACAACCAACATAGCATCATATTGATATAGAAAATCTAATAATTTACTTTCTATTACAAAGACAGTGACAGTATATGTATTTTTCAGAAATATTGGCAAAATCCCACCTTGAAATGGCTGATGTGCATATGAATGTGTTTTCATATGCATTGTGTGCTGTGGTCTATACTGATGCTTATTGTGGTTATATATACAGTATATCACAAAAGTGAGTACACCCCTCACATTTTTGTAAATATTTGAGTATATCTTTTCATGTGACAACACTGAAGAAATGACACTTTGCTACAATGTAAAGTAGTGAGTGTACAGATTGTATAACAGTGTAAATTTGCTGTCCCCTCAAAATAACTCAACACACAGCCATTAATGTCTAAACCGCTGGCAACAAAAGTGAGTACACCCCTAAGTGAAAATGTCCAAATTGGGCCCAATTAGCCATTTTTCCTTCCCGGTGTCATGTGACTCATTAGTGTTACAAGGTCTCAGGTGTGAATGGGGAGCAGGTGTGTTAAATTTGGTGTCATCGCTCTCACACTTCCTCATACTGACTGGTCACTGGAAGTTCAACATGGCACCTCATGGCAAAGAACTCTCTGAGGATCTGAAAAAAAGAATTGTTGCTCTACATAAAGATGGCCTGGGCTATAAGAAGATTGCCAAGACTCTGAAACTGAGCTGCAGCACGGTGGCCAAGACCATACAGCGGTTTAACTGGACAGGTTCCACTCAGAACAGGCCTCGCCATGGTCGACCAAAGAAGTTGAGTGCACGTGCTCAGCGTCATATCCAGAGGTTGTCTTTGGGAAATAGACGTATGAGTGCTGCCAGCATTGCTGCAGAGGCTGAAGGTGTGGGGGGTCAGCCTGTCAGTGCTCAGGACCATCGCCGTTACACTGCATCAAATTGGTCTGCATGGCTGTCGTCCCAGAAGGAAGCCTCTTCTAAAGATGATGCACAAGAAAGCCCGCAAACAGTTTGCTGAAGACAAGCAGACTAGGGACATGGATTACTGGAACCATGTCCTGTGGTCTGATGAGACCAAGATAAACTTATTTGGTTCAGATGGTGTCAAGCGTGTGTGGCGGCAACCAGGTGAGGAGTACAAAGACAAGTGTGTCTTGCCTACAGTCAAGCATGGTGGTGGGAGTGTCATGGTCTGGGGCTGCATGAGTGCTGCCGGCACTGGTGAGCTACAGTTCATTGAGGGAACCATGAATGCCAACATGTACTGTGACATACTGAAGCAGAGCATGATCCCGTCCCTTCGGAGACTGGGCCGCAGGGCAGTATTCCAACATGATAACGACCCCAAACACACCTCCAAGACGACCACTGCCTTGCTAAAGAAGCTGAGGGTAAAGGTGATGGACTGGCCAAGCATGTCTCCAGACCTAAACCCTATTGAGCATCTGCGGGGCATCCTCAAACGGAAGCTAGAGGAGTGCAAGGTCTCTAACATCCACCAGCTCCGTGATGTTGTCATGGAGGAGTGGAAGAGGACTCCAGTGGCAACCTGTGAAGCTCTGGTGAACTCCATGCCCAAGAGGGTTAAGGCAGTCCTGGAAAATGATGGTGGCCACACAAAATAGTGACACTTCGGGCCCAATTTGGACATTTTCACTTAGGGGTGTACTCACTTTTGTTGCCAGCGGTTTAGACATTAATGGCTGTGTGTTGAGTTATTTTGAGGGGACAGCAAATTTACACTGTTATACAATCTGTACACTCACTACTTTACATTGTAGCAAAGTGTCATTTCTTCAGTGTTGTCACATGAAAAGATATACTCAAATATTTACACAAATGTGAGGGGTGTACTCACTTTTGTGATATACTGTATATGTCCGTATCATGAGTAACTCCAGTTGAAGGCCGACCGGGGCTGCCATTAGCAACTAAATTATCCTTAACTTCTTCTGGAAGGACATGCATCTGGTGTATTATAAGCAATTATTGGTACCATGATTTTCTTCTGTCTTTTTATTTACATGAAGATTGCAATTTTTCCATTCACTATAATGGAGGATCCTGTTTAATCCTGACAATGCCTGCAGTACCATGGTCGGCCTTGAACTGTCGTGGCTTCAATGAGAGGGGGCAGTTGTTCTCCCCTGGTCTAGCTCCATTCCACCAGGGAGTGTACAGTAGTGGACCACACTGACACAGTTAAAATCCCTTTTAATTCTACACACTAATCTTAGAATATCCAGCTGCAGTTCCTCTACACCCATTCACTCTCAGCAGGCCTAGCAAGGGCATTCCTTATTTATGCTTCACAGCAATCCATTGGCTGGAGTGCAATTTAACCTTTAACTAGGCAAGTCAGTTAAGAACAAATTCTTATTTACAATGACATCCTACCCCACCCAAAGGCTGGGCCAATTGTGCACCGCTCTATGGGAGTCCCAATCATAGCCAGTTGTGATACAGCCTGGAATCGAACCAGAGCCTGTAGTGATGCCTCCAGCACTGAGATGCAGTGCCTTAGACCGCTGCACCACTCAGGAGCCCAAAATCTACTGAATACCAGAAGGAAACAATATTGACATAGGACAGTTGCTGTTCACAGTTAGGAAATGTGTTTTGATAGGTTCCTAAAAAATGTGTCAATTCATCGTGGATAAAAAGACATTGAAATGGTAACTCTAGATCTGATTAAAGCTGCAGCTAGAAATAACACCACTAGGGCTTTCAAGGTCTCCTCGTTTGTTTTTATTTTGAGGTGACACATGGACCCAGTAAAGCTGTCAATGCTGATATTAAAATGTTATATTGTACCAGGCAGTCCACCTGAGAATTCATCCCATTGCTTCTGTCATTATATATAATTATATATCTGTGGATCCTGGGACCACTTATGGGAGGCTGGCATTCATCCCACCTATTTGCTGTAACTACGTATTCCCTGGAAGACTCCCTATTCAATTGACAACTCAATTAAACAGCTGATTGATAGATAGGTGTTGTGAAAACCAGGGGCTTGGTTGGGAAATTTCATTACATGTGGGGAAGGAGTATCAGCAGCTTTTAGGTGGACCCTGCCTGGCCTGGTGGCAGAGGGGCTGCTGGGAATGGAGGCTCTGAGCTTGTGTTTTATAGGAGGGACTCTAAAGAAAGCATGTTATTATAACCCAGCCCTCTCTCTGGAAGGTAAAATAACAGCTCTGTATTGGTCACTGAAAACGAGGACAGGATATGGGTTATTGGCTTTTCATTTCTATGTTTATTGTCTTGTGAATGAGGCATTTTACAAGTGAAAAAGTAAAAGGCTATTTAACGTTTTTCTCTTCAATCGGAACTGTGCTTATGCTGAACATTGAGGCTCCCAGACTTGAGAGGCAGGTGGTTGACACCTTTTTATAGTGGCATTGGGATCGCAATGAAGAAGAAGAGTTGAATGGAGTCTTTCTCCCTCCTATCTCTCTAGCAAGCCCTCTCACATGCGCACACACACACACGCTCACACACGCCGAGACAGCACTGAATAAATGAAAAGCTCTGTCCCCCACTGACAAGTCTCATTGTCAGACCGTGTTCTCTCTCAGGACACTGTGTTGTCATATTGTGGCATGACAACATTTAAGTCATTGTCCCTGCCAAAGCAGAGAAGCCATCCACAGTTAGTCTTTTCTTTTTCTCAGGAGACTGAGAGCAGCAGGAAACGGGAGGAGTGTGAAGGTCTTGAAGAGGCAGTGAAGAAAAATAATCAAACATGTCAGACTTTGGTAAGTGCTCTAAAAATACAGTACCTCTGGCTCTCACTCTGACTCTCAGTCCAATTGATTTCTGTGTGTGTGTCTGTGAGAGAGAGCGAGCGAGAGAGAGAGAGCCAGGGAAGATGTACTGTGGTGTTTGTCACACTGCTTCTGTATCTTCTGTAAACCACCCCTACCTTGTCACAACTGATTGGCTCAAATGCATTAAAAGGATAGAAATTCTACAAATTAGCTCTTAACAAGGCCACACCTGTTAATTGAAATGCATTCCAGGTGACTACCTCATGAAGCTGGTTGAGAGAATGCCAAGAGTGTGCAAAGCTGTGGCTACTTTGAAGAATTTCAAATATAAATATATTTTAATTTGTTTCACACTTTTGGTTACTACATGATTCCATATGTGTTATTTCATAGTTTTGATGTCTTCAATATTATTCTACAATGCAGAAAATCGTAAAATATATATATTGAATGAGTAGGTGTTTCCAAACTTTTGAGTGGTATTGTGTACAGTTCAGGTTGTGTAGATGTCATGGTTGTTCACAGGAGGTCAGCTGTGTGTTACACAAGCCCTCCCATGTGCTGCTCTCTGCCTCTCCTCTGCTGCCTCTCTCCTACCTCTGCACCCCTAGGACCGTTTCTCAGGAAGTAGCAGAAATGTCAGGGGGCCTTCTGGGCTGCATGGCCTTGGCTCTATACAAAGGGTCAGGAAGAGAAGAAAGGACAAGGCAGAAAGCAGCTAGTGCTGAGAGAGTAATCCACTCTGACTACTCTGGAAGGCGTTTTAAAGAGGAGCTTTTCTCCCTTTGTGCTCGCCTTTCCATGACATTTTAAAACATATACAGTATTTCATCAGGATGGATAATGGTAGCTTTTGCTGGGGTTCTCTCTCGCTCTCTCGCTCTCTCGCTCTCTCGCTCTCTCGCTCTCTCGCTCTCGGCATGGGAAACATATGTTTACATTGCCAAAGCAAGTGAACTAGATAATGAACAGTAAACATTACACTCACAAAAGTTTCAAAACAATAGAGACATTTAAAGTGTCATATGGCTATGTACAGTGTTATAACGATGTGCAAATAGTTAATGTACAAAATTGAAAATAAATAAGGCTTGTATTTACAATGGTGTTTGTTATTTTACTGGTTGCCATTTTCTTGTGGCAACAGATCACAAATCTTGCCGATGTGATGGCACGCTGTGGTATTTCATGTAATTCATGGTCCAGTTCCTTCTGCATATTTCACATGTAATTACATAGTAGGTTGTTGTGCTTTGGAATAAGCTGTGAAATGGAGATAAAAGTGCATGGACATTTTGTTTTGATTTACATATGGCTTATTGTGTTGTATTGCAGTGTTCTATTGTTTTACATTGCTTGAGTCTAACACACAATATCTTAGATTTAAAGGAAGCCATGATGAGCTGTCCGTACCTCCCCGCACCCATTCTGTCTATCACTGCATGAGAAAAAGGGAGCAGTGAGTCACAGCACAGCTAACTGGATGTGTGCGATGGTGGGGTTTCCCCATCAGAACCACAGGGGGGCCTGGATGGATCTACAGTAGGTAATCACTCCATAAGTACTGAGCTGAGTCCCCTTTCAGCCCCAATATCCGACACAGAAGAATTGAAAGGAACACTCTGCCAGCTCTGAAGGGACTTTTATGAGAAGGACCGCATGTGTTATTAGTATTGAATATTCTGTTTTCACTCTGCTATGGGATTGTATTTGAGTAGAGCTGTTGCGGTGACCGTATTACTGCCACACTGGCGGTTACTGTCACGGATCCCCCCGGTACTGCTGCTCATTCTGTTCACCAGTTCCGGAGGCCTACATCACCGGCTTTCTAGGCTTCACTGAACAGGATTCATTATCATCAACCCCGGACTGTCTTGTCTGATTACACACACCTGGGTCCCATTTCCCCTGATTAGTATGTTATATATGTTCCCTCTGACTTTGTCGGTTATTGTTCCCATGTTCGTTGGCCGTGTGAGTACCTATGCGTTGGTGTAGCTGTTATGCTGCGTGCTTTATATATTGTGTATTATGGGTATTGTCCCGTGTTGTTCAAGGTTTACCCTCACTCTTTTGTTTGGGCACAGCACAGTTTTTTGTATAGGTGTTTGTTTTGGGTGTATTAAAAACCCCTATTGTGTATTCCTGCACCTGTCTCCAAAATCCTTTATACCAGCGTGACAGTTACGAGTCATGAAGGCAGTGAAATTCCACATGCCCGTTTAGTCACGGTAATTAGGCTTCTCCAAGCTCTGATGCTGCTGATGGTCATTAGTAGCCTACCAAACTTGCTAACTGCCTGGTACTCAGCAGTCTATTGTCTCTCTAATCACTCTGACATCAATGCAAATGTAATCAAAAATCTAATCAAACACTTCATGAGAGCCCATGAGCTCATGTTGCGCAACATTTCTATAGGCTATGCAATTATGTGAGAAAACAGAGTGATGGCCTCTACTAAAAAGTGGAGGATCCCATCAGATGTCTATAGGCTAGGTGTACTATATTTATTTATCAACTTTCCTAATATTAAGCACATTGCTTATATTTACAGCAGGAGTATAGTTTACCTGGCTGGCATGAAAATAAACCACTGGGAAAAGCGTCCTCCATTCAGTATTTAACTGCATAGATCACATGTGAGAAAGGCTTTCTCACAGAAAGCCTGTGAGAAAGACCCGATCAAGTGATGGAGCGCACAGCACTCAGGGAGAAAGGCCCAAAGGCCACTGGCCACAAAAGGCATGGATTTTTTTGTCGGGTGCATTACGTGAAATTCCAGGCATTATCAAGTGCTTGTCAAATTGTGAATGAGGGACTGATGAAGTGTGTAGAGCCTACGCAGAAAACAAAGCAGAGCTCATGCCTTTCAAGCGTCTTTTTTCAAATCATCATTTAGAGTCGCATCATGCAGCCTTACAATGTATTACAAATCTAAACATATAGCCCAACGTTTCTAGAACAACTACAGTTGCATTAATAACTCTAAATTAAGCATATAGAGTACCTATTTCTTTGTTTACCGCTCAACACAGAATAGCCACATGTGCGCACTCCCTCAAGTCGTTTGGAGAAAATATCCTTTCTATTTTATTCAGCTTTGTTCAATTGTATTCTTCATACTATAAAATAATGCCACGGAATTCTAAGCAAATCTTGTCTGCTAAATCAACTAGTGTAGCCCACATCCATTTGGCATAGCCAGATCAGAACCTAACATAAGGACAGCTCTATGCTATTCTGTTTTCTTCTGAAATAGACTACATTTTCTTCATATCATGCTTCTTTAGACCTCTCTAAAATAAATAATGGATTTATTGTGAAGGTGTAGGCTATATTATATGGATTTATTAGACTTTTTAACATGTAGATGTTCCAAAGGTCAGAATGAGTGTCTTGTAGGCTGTGTGGAAGCCAGGAGATGCTAAATGTGTTTATGTTAATTAGCTGTCAAGTACCGTGAGACCGACAGTTATTTGCTTGACAATCACCAGCTGACGAAAATTTGTGACCGCCACAGCCTTAGTGCTTAGGCTTTCTTACCAAGAGAACGCCCACAGTAAGACTTGCAGTATTTCAGCTGTTGTCATGTGCAACTGCGTGCATGTCTGACTACAGCGCATGTCTCATCATATCAGTTTAAGCATCATTCCTTAGCCCAGAACCAAATGTTGCATGCGCGCAAGCTACTCAATTTGATAACATTTGTTTACATTTATGCTAAGTCTGTCACAAGAGACTAGTTTAAGCATGACATTTGTACTGACATTGTATTTGCTATTCATATTATTATATAGCAATTGTTATAATTTTGTCATTGTCAGATGTATTATTCATTCCAACCTGTTTAGATAGTAAGCCTAGAATAATGTAGGTAGACTGATTCAAGCAACACTTTGTATGCATTATTTTCTTGTGGAAGTCTGCAGAGTGCTGCAAGGGTAAGGTTTCATCAGTAAGCTAAATGGCGCTGCCTTTGCAGCTGGACCATTAGAATTCACAATTCGTTGCCCCAAGGGCCTCCTCCTCCTCTCTTTAGAGGGGCTGACTTTGTGTGTGGTGCTCTGCCCCAAATAATCACTCCATTAAGGCTGTGTGCTTTCTGCCCACAGCAAAGCAGCACACCACTCCACTGCGCTGCTGTTCTGTCCTGTCTGTCCCTATTGTCAACCTCCTGAGTCCCCAGGAATTACCCAGAGGAGAAACTGTCCCCAAATAACATGCAGAATGGCAGGCAGGCTAGCCTCTACAGACTGCAGCACTGCTCTTATCTCCCTATAGACTAAGCTCAGAGAGAAACAGAAATGCAGCCAGGCAGACACGGAGACAGGACCAGAGGCAAGTAGTGAGAAACACTGTGTCCATGTGAGAGGAGTGAGGATAGGGGGAAGGCATTCGTGTCAGTCTGTTTGGTCTATACTGGCTGACCTCTCTGTGTTTCTCTCCAGGTGAATGTAAATGCAGAGCCAGGGTCATGTCAGGTCACTAGTCAGACCATACCAGCCTCGCTTTTCTTTGTTTTTTTGTGTCGGTTTGATAAGGTATGTCTCTGATTAGTGTTTTTTTTCTTTTTCTGCGAAGGTGCCATATGAAAGACTGCATAAACTTTATTTTCGTAAAGACCGCATGAACACATTTCAGTAAAAACAAAACACTTGATGTTAGAGTGTGTAGTGAGTGGCAGGACCATCTGGCACCTCATTCTACCCAGCAGTACCCAGGGACAAAGTGTGTATTTTGCTGCTGCCCTGATCACTGATGTGGAATAAAGCATGGCACAGCCCATAAGGACAATCACCTTGGTGATGGCCATTAGCCATACTAACACCACTGCAATATTCTTCTCTTCACACATAGTACAGTAGGCTGTTAAAACAACATTATCTATGAGGCAGGTGTTTGTGTTGTGTGCCATTTGTTGAGACATAGCATACTCATGAATTTCAACTTTTAAATGCTATCACAAACATGGTTGGAGGTTCACACATTAGAGCATGTTGACTTAAATGGGAATATCCATTGTTATAAATTAAATTGTCAATTATCCATAGGAAACATATTGCAATAATAGAATTATAGATAATAGAATAGACATTCCCATTCAATTTGATATCCGTGAACACTACCATTTTAAGTAATTGTATGTTAGTTTTGAATCAATTTATATTTCAATGGTGTTCCAGCATAATTGCAGTGGTCTGAAGGGATAGGTCGATTCTGAATTCTATTTCTATGATTAAAAATGACACCCACCCTGTATTTAAGAGTATACTATGTCTCAACCGATGAAGGGCACAACACAAACACCCCAGATTATGTAAAATAGTCAAAACTACAACATTTGTGAAAATGAGACAAATATGAGTTTACGTGTTTTAAAGATAATTGACGTTAAAGGTTAGAAAAAAAGGACATCATTATTTTCAAGAAATCATTGAATAGTTTGACAACAATGTGTAAGCGTTGAAATGATATCAAACTCAACTGTTTATATTTTTCAGTGATGAAGACATGGATATCTCATTATGGGGTGGGGTACGCAAAATGTGTCAACTTTGATCAACTCTATCTCCTGAATGTTTTGGCATTTAGGTCTCAAAAGTACCTTTCTGACCACTTCTACATTGGGCAAACCTGTATGGAAGGTTTCGTTCAAATCAAAAGGGATACATTCCAGTGGCGATTTTAGCGAGGAACATCTTGGTGGGGCAAACAAACCAAAAAATATTGGGGAGGCATGCCAGCAAAGCCACTACACAACACTAAACAATAAATTAATTGCACTATAACGGTGAAAAACTAAAAGTTGTCCCAATAGCAGAGTCCCAACAGCAGTCCCAACACCTTGCTACTCCTACACCTGGCTATCAGCTGAACCTTGTCTGGCAGCAAAGCAGTTCATTCAGCCTCATAAACAAATGTGGTTTCTACTTACAATTGAGATGTACAAATTATGGCATAAGGGGATGACGAGCGGATAAGAGGCAATCCGTAATTTTGATTAAGACATTAATGAGTGCGCTAGGACGGATGTAGTTAATATAACTATTTGTTCAGCACTTTTGAAATGTACAGCGACAGAATTTAGAACATGGGCCGTTCTTAGTGTTCTCCCTGCACACCAAGTCAGAACCGTAATATATATAAACGGGGGCATATAAGCAGACAATGAACGCTCTTACAATATTCAATGATCACATTTCTCAAAAACAGGTTATAGGCTACATGTGCATCAAGTCAGAACAGTAGGTGAAATTAGAGGGAAAAATAGACCAAATTATTAGGGTGAGGCATATGGGCTACTAATAGCTTACTACACAACATACACTTAGATATGTATACTGTAGCTAAGAAATACTATCTTGCATATTACATAATTTATGCAGCAGCATACAATATCTTTTTGGACTCACCATGTTATGCTGTGCTCACTTGAACAGGAAGGTGGCACGGCTGTCATCAAAGTCTGGCATTCTCTGGATTTATGGTGCTTTCAAGACAACTGGGAACTTGGAAAAAATAAGTTTGAATCATGATGACGTCAGTGATCTTCAGGGCGTACGTAGCTCTAGAAAGAGGCCCAAGTTCCAATCTGAACTCAGGCCTCAGCTTCATTAAATAGTACCCACAAAACACCAGTCTCAATGTCAACACTGAAGAGGCAACTCTGGGATGCTGGCCTTCAAGGCAGAGTTGCAAAGAAAAGCCAGATTGGCCTCAGATTGGCCATAAAAATAAAAGATTAAGATGGGCAAAATAACACTGTATTTCTGATCAATTTGATGTTATTTTAATGGACAATATTATTATTATTTTTTCAAAAACAAGGACATTTCTAAGTTACCCCAAACTTTTGAACAGTAGTGTGTATATATATATTTTTTACATTGTTTGCAAACTGATATGTGACATGTATTAAGGCCAAAATAACATGCAAAACAGGCACCCCCATTGTTTTTATTATTATTTTTGTTGCTAAAAATCTGGGGCTCTGCCACACCTGCCCTGAATGACAGGTCGCCACTGGTACAGTCAAAGTGATTTGAAATTATATGGATTGACCCTAAACTGAGGGAAATGTGCAAGGTATCTGGGCTGATAATTCCACTTAATCCAGCTATTGGCCTCATAGGTTAGTTATCTTCTTGGTGAGGGTTTGTAATTTGTCACCATGGTTGGGTATACAGCATACAGACTGGAAACAGGGGAATTGGTTAGAAGCATGGTTGTTGATATGTTTTCTCCTCCAGGTGTGTGTATTTCTCTTTCTCAGATGAACTGATATGTTGTTTCTGTCTTCATGAAGGCCCCAGAACATCTGAACTAGAGCAATAATGATGAATAGAACAATACGTTTATTACATTAATACGCACCAGAATTTGTGTATTGTATTTTTTTATGATCCTTTACACTAATACTAGTTTGATTGTAGGCATCAATTGTCCCATTTAACAATCACACATATTAGCAAACATATTTCATTTCAAACTTCACATTTCTATGGTACAGGCACGATATCAGCAAAATTCCTGCGTTAAGTTTCAATAATTTTCCTTTTATCGTCTCAGCTCTAATCTGAACACTCATTGATTCTTTTCAGGGATTGTTTACAAACACAAATAACAAAGTCAACATCACATTTTCTCTGGTTGCCTAGTGATCGCACGTACAGTGCATTCAGAAAGTATTCAGACCCCTTGATTTTTTCCACATTTTGTTACGTTACAGCAGTATTCTAAAATGGATTAAATCAATCTACACACAACACCCCATAATGACAAAACAAAAACAGTTTTTGGGGAATTTTAGCAAATGTATTAAAATATAAAACAAATGCCTTATTTACATAAGTATTCAGACCCTTTGCTACGAGACTCGAAGTTGAGCTCAGGTGCATCCTGTTTAATCCTTGAGATGTTTCTACATCTTGATTTGGAGTCCACCTGTGGTAAATTCAATTGATTGGACATGATTTGGAAAGGCACACACCTGTCCTGTCTAGGTCCCACAGTTGACAGTGCACGTCAGAGCAAAATCCAAGCCATGAGGTTGAAGAAATTGTGTGTAGAGCTCCGAGACAGGATTGTGTCGAGGCACAGATCTGGGGAAGGGTACCAAAACATTTCTTCAGCATTGAAGGTCCCCAAGAACACAGTGGCCTCCATCATTCTTAAATGGAAGACGTTTGGAACCACCAAGACTCTTCCTAGAGCTGGCCGCCCGGGCCAAACTGAGCAATCGGGAGAGAAGGGCCTTGGTCAGGGAGGTGAATAAGAACCCGATTGTCACTCTGACAGAGTTCCAATCAGGCCTTTATGGTAGAATGGTCAGACGGAAGCCACTCCTCAGTAAAAGGCACATGGCAGCCCGCTTGGAGGTTGCCAAAAGGCACCTAAAGACTCATACCATGAGAAACAAGATTCTCTTGTCTGATGAAACCATGATTGAACTCTTTGGCCTGACTGCCAAGTGTCCCGTCTGGAGGAAACCTGGTACCATCCCTATGGTGAGCCTGGTGGTGGCAGCATGTTTTTCAGCTGCAGGGATGGGGAGACTAGTCAGGATCGAGGGACAGATGAACGGAGCATAATACAGAGAGATCCTTGATGAAAACCATTTCCAGAGCGCTCAGGACCTCAGACTGGGGCGAAGGTTCACCTTCCAACAGGACAACGACCCATAGCACACAGCCAAGACAACGCAGGAATGGCTTCGGGAAAGGTCTCAATGTCCTTGAGTGGCCCAGCCAGAGCCTGGACTGGAACCTGGTCAAACATCTCTGGAGTGACCTGAAAATGGCTGTGCAGCAAAACTCCCCATCCAACTTGACAGAGCTTGAGGGGATCTGCAGAGAAGAATGGGAGAAACTCCCCAAATACAGGTGTACCAAGCTTGTAGCATCATACCCAAGAAGACTCCAGGTTGTAATCGCTGCAAAAGTGCTTCAACAAAGTACTGAGTAAAGGGTCTGTGTACTTATGTAAATGTGAATTTTCAGTTATATATTTTTTTATAAATTTGCTAAAATTTCTAAAAACTGTTTTACTTTGTCATTATAGGGTATTGTGTGTAGATTGGTGAAGGAAAAAATATACTTAATCCATTTTAGAATAATACTGTAACATAAAATGTGGAAAAAGTCAAGGGGTCTGAATACTTTCCGAATGCAATGTACATACAACCATTGCAATCACATTTGAAGATAGTCACAGATGCTCTCTTGTATTGCCTCATTCTTGCCTTGTTCTATTCATACATTGGAATTGCACAATATCAGTTTCAGTTTCTCCCAGCGATGCATGAAGTTTTCTATATAAGGGAGGTGCTGAAGAGTGAACAGTCATCTGAATGAGAACACAGGAGGAGAACACAGTGTCCTTCTTAAAAAGGTCAGTGGTGCCTGCTTGGCTGCTTGGAGGAGAGAGGGATAGAATCCACTCCTCAGCCCTGGTCTAATTAGCCACCCAGCAGTGTCCAGCCCCCGCACCAGCCCAGCTGGACCCAGAACCCAGACTCTGTCTCTCTCTATGTCTGGTCAAACACAGGAGAGCAGATTCAGGTATTCTGCACATGTGCCTAATTACCCTCTGGCCACAGTCCAAATACATTATTCACAAGGCTTCCCTGGATCCACCCTGAATAATTAATAAAATACATTTGAATGACCTCCCCATTGGCAAAGCATCAAATACCTTATTTATTTTTCCTCAGACTTTTGTGTTGCAGAGTAGGAGTTTTCACATTTACTTGCCCAGGGACCCCTGCTCAGGCAAAGCAGTGACCCAGGGGCACCCATCACACAGTGCATTTGGAAAGTATTTAGACCCCTTGACTTTTTCCACATTTTGATACGTAACAGCCTTTTTCTGAAATGGATTTAACAAAAAAATTATCCTCATCTACAAAATTATCCTTACAACTTCCCCACAGCATGATGCTGCCACCACCATGCTTCACTGTAGGGATGGTATTGGCCTGGTGTTGAGCAGTGCTTGGTCTCCCAGTCCCTGCCGCTGAAAAACATGCTGCCGTCACCATGCTTCACCATAGGGATGGTACCAGGTTTCCTCCAGACGTGACGCTTGGCATTCAGGCCAAAGAGTTCAACCTTTGTTTCATCAGACCAAAGAATCTTGTTTCTCATGGTCTGAGAATCCTTTAGGTGCCTTTTGGCAAACTCCAAGCGGGCTGTCGTGCCTTTTACTGAAGAGTGGCTTCCATCTGGCCACTCAACCGTAAAGGCCTGATTGGTAGAGTACTGCAGAGATGGTTGTCCCTCTGGAAGGTTCTCCCATCTCCACAGAGGAACTCTGGAGCTCTGTCTGAGTGACCATCAGGTTCTTGGTCACCTCCCTGACCGTCTCCCCCGATTGCTCAGTTTGACCGGTCGGCCAGCTTTTGGAAGAGTCTTAGTGTTTCCCAACTTCTTCCATTTTTAAGAATAATGGAGGCCACTGTGTTCTTGTGGACCTTCAATGCTGCAGACATTTTTTGGTACCCTTCCGCAGATCTGTGCTTCAACACAATCCTGTCTTGGAGCTCTCCGGACAATTCCTTCGACCTCATGACGTGGTTTTTGCTCTGACATGCACTGTCAACTGTGGGACCTTATATAGACAGGTGCGTGCCTTTCTAAAGCATGTCCAATCAATTGAATGTACCAAAGGTGGACTCCAATCAAGTTGTAGAAACATCTCAAGGATGATCAATGGAAACATTATGCACTTGAGCTCAATTTCGATGCCAAATAGTCTGAATACATGTAAAAATGTGTGAATATTTCTAGAAACCTGTTTTCGCTTTGTCATTATGTGGTATTGTGTGTAGATTGATGAGGAAATTGTTTTATTTATTGCATTTTAGAATAAGGCTGTAACGTAACAAAATGTGGATAAAGTCAAGGGGTCTGAATACTTTCCAAATGCACTCTACATCAGATAGGTGCAGTGAAATGTGTTGTTTTACAGGGTCAGCCATAGTATTTTTTTATTTAACCTTTAACTAGGCAAGTCCGTTAAGAACAAATTCTTATTTACAATGATGGCCTACCCCGGCCAAACCCGGATGACGCTGGGCCAATTGTGCGCCGCACTATGGGACTCCCATTCACGGCCGGTTGTGATACAGCGGCAGGTAGCCTAGTGGTTCGAGCGTTGGACTAGTAACCGGAAGGTTGCAAGATCGAATTCCCGAGCTGATAAGGTAAAATTCTGTCGTTCTGCCCCTGAACAAGACAGTTAATCCACTGTTCCTAGGCTGTCATTGAAAATAAGAATTTGTTCTTAACTGACTTGCCTAGTTAAATAAAGGTCAAAAGTTTATAAAAAATACAGTCTGGAATTGAACCAGGGTCTGGAGTGATGCCTCTAGCACTGAGATGCAGTGCCTTAGACTGCTGCACCACTCAGGTAGTATTACAACACCCCTGGAGCAAATTAGGTTTAAGAGCCTTGCTCAAGGGAACAGATTATTTCCACCTTGTCGGCTTGGGTTTTTGAACCAGCGACCTTTCGGTTACTGGCCCAACGCTCTAAATGATAGGCTACCTGCCAGCCAGACCTGGGTTAGTGGGGCCAGCAGATGATGATGATGGGAGGGGAGGAATGCATTTATCTGTTCTCTAAATTATGTACTTCCTCCTCCCAGTGAGGACTGGACAGGTCCAGTGTCCAGCAGCATCATGGATGTCCAGTCAGATCTCTGCAGCTCGGCCATAATGGGCACTCCTCTCCTCAGCTAATCCCATCATCTGCCATGTCATTGCCAGCAATTTTCGGGTTAAAATGAAATACATTAATCATAGGTTCTAATGTGCTGTCAATCGGGTATCATCATGACATGAAATTAGATAATCAGGTTTAGAGTAAAATGTTTACAGCCCCTATTAACATCGACAGGGCTGTAGTGGAGCGGGTCGAGAGTTTCAAGTTCCTTGGTGTCCACATCACCAACGAACTATCATGGTCCAAACATATCAAGACAGTCGTGAAGAGGGCACGACAAAACCTTTGCCCCTTCAGGAGACTGAAAAGATTTGGTATGGGTACCCAGATCCTCAAAAGGTTCTACAGCTGCACCATCGAGAGCATCCTGACCGGTTGCAGCCCTGCCTGGAATGGCAACTGCTCGGCATCTGACCGTAAGGCGCTACAGAGGGTAGTGCGAACGGCCCAGTACATCACTGGGGCCAAGCTTCCTGCCGTCCAGGACCTATATAGTAGGCGGTGTTAGAGGAAAGCCCATAAAATTGTCAGAGACTCCAGTCACCCAAGTTATTGACTGTTTTCTCTGCTACCGCACGGCAAGCGGTACCGGAGCGCCAAGTCTAGGACCAAAAGGCTCCTTAACAGCTTCTACCCCCAAGCCATAAGACTGCTGAACAATTAATAAAATTGGCACCGGACAATTTACATTGACCCCCTCCCTTTTGTACACAGCTGCTACTCACTGTTTATTATCTATGCATAGTCACTTCACCCCCACCTACATGTACAAATTACCTCAACTAACCTGTACCCCCGCACACAGCCTCGGTACCGGTGCCCCCTGTATATAGCCTCGTTATTGTTATTCTTATTGTGTTACTTTTTATTATTACTTTTTATTTTAGTCTACTTGGTAAATATTTTCTTAACTCTTCTTGAACTGCACTGTTGGTTAAGAGCTTGTAAGTAAGCATTTCACAGTAAAGTCTACACTTGTTGTATTTGGTGCATGTCACAAGTACAGTTTGATTTGATCATTTATAATTTCTAGTGGGGAAGGATTTAATATCGTATCCGCTGTCGTTACTTCCAGAGGTAGGGCGATGCGAAGTGAAAGGCTTGGCTTCAGAGCGGAAGCAGTGGGGAGACACACACACACTCCCGTGCACACTCAGCCTGTAGAAACATAAAAACATCTCAAGGATGATCAATGGAAACAGGATTTTCGAGTCTCATAGCAGGGTCTGAATACTTATGTAAATAAGGTATTTGAGTTATTTTTTTTATTCATTTGCAAACATTTCTATAAACCGGTTTTCACTTTGTCATTATGGGGTACTGTGTGTAGATTGATGAGGAAAAACAAAGGTTTAATCCGTTTTAGAATAAGGCTGTAACGTATCAAAATTCTGAAAAAGTGAAGGGGTCTGAATACTTTCCGAATGCACTGTATGCTAGCAAAATAATATTAATAATCATGTCTTGTCAGCTGAATAATAATAGCAAGTACTGTAGTAGTAATCAACATTCATAAAATAATAGATTTGGTAGACAGTTTCATTATTTTGACAGTTCATTGGAAGAGGGAACTCTAACTCTAACGGTCCATTAGCTAGAAAGGTAAAGGTATGGAGCGGCAGAGAGAGATACAGCTGCATGTGAGCTCTCACATTTTTCAACATGTTTTTTTTTTACAAAAGGATAGATTTGGACTTAGATAAACTTGGATTTTTTGTCAGGGACATATGCAGGATGCTACCCTCCACAGCATGGCCTTCGCTCCGGATAAAAACTCCAAACCTACAAGTTAAGATTACTGCTACCAAGGTTTCCTGCCTTCTAGGCAGAGTTGCAAAGAAAAAGCCGTATCTCAGACTGACCAATAAAAAGAAAGTATTAAGATGGGCAAAAGAACACAGACACTAAACAGAAGAACTCTGTGTAAAAGGCCAGCATCCCGGAGTCGCCTCTTCACTGTTGACATTGAGACTGGTGTTTTGTGGGTACTATTTAATGAAGCTGCCAGTTGAGGACTTGTGTTTCTCAAACTAGACACTCTAATATACTTGTCCTCTTGCTCAGTTGTGCACTGGAGGCTCCCACTCCTTTTTATATTCAGGTTAGGGCCAGTTTGCGCTGTACTATGAAGGGAGTAGTAGACAGCGTTGTATGAGATCTTCAGTTTCTTGGCAATTTCTCACATGGAATAGCCTTCATTTCTCAGAACAAGAATAGACTGACAAGTTTCAGAAGAAAGTTCTTTGTTTCTGGCCATTGAGACTGCACTTGAAGAAACTTTCAAACTTCTTGACATTTTCCGGATTGACTGACCTTCATGTCTTAAAGTAATGATGGACTGTCGTTTCTCTTTGCTTATTTGAGCTGTTCTTGCCATCATTTGGACTTGGTCTTTTACCAAATAGGGCTATCTTGGTCTTTTACCAAATAGGGCTATGTATACCACTCCTACCCTGTCACAACACAACTGATTGGCGTAAAATGCATTCCAGGTGACTACCTCATGAAGCTGGTTGAGAGAATGCCAAGAGTGTGCAAAGCTGTCATCAAGGCAAAGGGTGGCTACTTTGAAGAATTTAATATCTAAAATATTTTTTGATTTGTTTAACACTTTCTTGGTTTCTTGTTTTCATAGTTTTGATGTCTTCACTATTATTCTACAATGTGGAAAATATTAAAAATAAAGAAAAACCCTGGAATGAGTAGGTGTGTCTAAACTTTTGACTGGCACTGTATGTGTCTCGCTTCGATGAGGTTCAGGTCATCCACAAAGGCCCAAGAGTTAGATAGAGTACCCTCTGAAGCGTCATTTTCATCGCTGCTAAAACTAGTTTTGTTAAGCTGATCAGATTAATACATTACTTCAATCTACTTTTGACTACGCTGCTAACATTTTAAGCACATTCAAATCCATGTCTTAACTGTTTCTATGCTTCGAAATAGCAAAGAAACGTGTAAACTGAACATTCATTTACATTTCAGATTGCAAAGTGAGCTCCTATGCAGCTATTATCACTTAATTAATGTGCAAATCAGTTCAATACATACATTGGCTCAGCTGGCTGGCATGTTTTTATTTTGAGCTTCACTCCCATTGTCTTGTCTTACACTAACGTATGATACGTATGCTATTAGTCCTTTTATGATCTCCCTTCCTCCACGCATAGGTGTAGCTCAGTACTACAGGGTGTAGTAAACGTGTGGTTATTATAATGAATATCATTATTTAAATGAATATCCTGTGAACCAACCAGGCAATATTTAAACGTTGCTCTTTTTGTGGAACAGGTGTGTCATGAACTTGTTTATTTTATTGAATATACCCACATGGCAGTTATAGACTGAAGTAAATGGATATAGGCTAACATCAACACATAAACAATAAAATACAATTTAGCTGTGAAAACAGAAGTATGAATGACAAGTAAAGTATATAATATGAGAGAGGGGGTTCCTCAGAGTCTTGACAGAAGTAGGGGATGGGTGATATATTATTTTTTTCTGGCGTGTGGGATAGAGAGGGGTTGGGTGCCACGGGTGGTTCTACTCGTGACTTTCCCTCGACAAGCAGCCAGTCTCAGAAGGGGTACTTGAAGAGGGAGATTGCATAGTGCAGGCACAGCTGCTCTCTTCGCTCTTGGAGTGTTTGCAGTGCTAGTGTATGTAGTGCATCTATCTCACTGTGCCCAGGATGATAAGGCAAACACAGTTTGTTAGCAGATTAGATTAAACAACATGACAATAACAGTAGCTGTAGATAATGTAATGAAAGTGGGGTCTTGGAGGGTGGTTGGTCATGGAGGAACATGCAGAACATCCTAGTCCTTGGAGGCAGTAGTAAGTACACTCACATACGCTGGGCTACAGTAGCTCCATCTTGCCCTCTGATAGACCAGGTAGAATTGTAACCATATTGCTTACACCTATTGAACCCGCTCAGGTCGACACAAGTGCATAGGGTGTAAGGGCTAGGGGTTGATTTGGGATTCAGGGCTAGGCTCTTTCTGAATTTGTCTGTCTTTGATTCCTCACGTCCTCTCTCTTCGCCTCCTTTTCAAAACGGATTGGAGGAGAATATCTGATGTTCCTCCCCTCAAACATTCTCCTCCAATGCATTCTGGCTACAAGTGTAGCCATTTACTTTTCCCTCAGTTTGCAATATCTCACACTACAGCTTGTGGTCACGTCATATCACTGAGTCTGCATTTAAGTATATACAAAATGTACATAAACACATGCATTCACTGACTCATTTATCAGGAGATGACTGCAGAATTTGGAAAGCTCTAGCAACGGCCCTAATGACGGACGCTAATAGATAATTGAATCCCATTGTGACGCGTGGGTGGACACATTTTGCCAAGTGGACACTATTTGGCATGACATGTCCACTAAGAATTTTGGCTCTAATGACTGTGCTTTCTTCCATATTAAAGGGATAGTTTGGGATTTTGGCAATGATGCCATTTATCTACTTCCCTAGAGTCGGATGAACAGGAACAGCTAGCATAGTTAGCATTGGCTCATGAAACTACCTCAAACTTCCTTCATACTGAACACAGAGACATAATAATGGTATCCATGGTGGTAATCTGTTGCAGTTAGCGATGTTCATAACATTTATAATTTTTCCCACAAATCCCTACCTTAGTGGACCCCAGTTCGAAAATCCCTGTTCTAAAGTAATTACTTGTGTCACAGATATTCCCGGCCTCATTATCTTCATTTTTTATATCTGTCCTTGTAATTTTAAACAGTTATTAGTCAAGCCAAAGGTTATGGAAGATTGACAACTGTTCAGCTTTCCCATCTCAAATGTTGCGTGCAAATTACATCTAAGCATTGTGAGATGACAGGGTATTCTAGCTATTGTCTGGTTTGCACATTCAGTATGGTATTTTCAAACAAACTACAAACATTACAAATCATTCAGTGAAATTAATTGTCAGAGTATGGGGAGTAGCATCTCACTCTGCCTTTCTCTCTATGGGTTTGCTAGCCTCAGCTTGGCAGAGCATAAAGTATGTCTTATTGTTATGATGACTCCCCTCAGCAGTCTGATGTAGCAGCATCTCTGTTTTGTTTTTTAGTTGGTCTCACTTCATATAGTTGAAGTCGGAAGTTTACATACACTTAGGTTGGAGTCATTAAAACTCGTTTTTCAACCTCTCCACAAATTTCTTGTTAACAAACTATAGTTTTATAGTTTTGGCAAGTCGGTTAGGACATCTACTTTGTGCATGACACAAGTAATTTTCCAACATTTGTTTACAGACAGATTATTTCACTTATAATTCACTGTATCACAATTCCAGTGGGTCAGAAGTTTACGTACACTAAGTTGACTGTGCCTTTAAACAGCTTGGAAAATTCCAGAAAATGATGTCATGGATTTAGAAGCTTCTGATAGGCTAATTGACATAATTTGAGTCAATTGGAGGTGTACCTGTGGATGTATTTCAAGGCCTACCTTCAAACTCAGTGCCTCTTTGCTTGACATCATGGGGAAATCAAAAGAAATCAGCCAAGACCTCAGAAAAAACATTGTAGACCTTCACAAGTCTGGTACCACGTTCATCTGTACAAACAATAGTACGCAAGTATAAACACCATGGGACCACGCAGCCGTCATACCGCTCAGGAAGGAGACGCGTTCTGTCTCCTAGATATGAACGTCCTTTGGTGCGAAAAGTGCAAATCAATCACAGAACAACAGCAAAGGACCCTGTGAAGATGCTGGAGGAAACAGGTACAAAAGTATCTATATCCACAGTAAAACGAGTCCTATATTGACATAACCTGAAAGGCCGCTCAGCAAGGAAGAAGCCACTGCTCCAAAACCGCCATAAAAAAAGCCAGACTACGGTTTGCAATTGCACATGGGGACAAAAATCGTACTTTTTGGAGAAATGTCCTCTGGTCTGATGAAACAAAAATAGAACTGTTTGGCCATAATGACCATCGTTATGTTTGGAGGAAAAAGGGGGAGGCTTGCAACCCGAAGAACACCATCCCAACCGTGAAGCACGGGGGGTGGCAGCATCATGTTGTGGGGGTGCTTTGCTGCAGGAGGGACTGGTGCACTTCACAAAATAGATGGCACCATGAGGTAGGAAAATTATGTGGATATATTGAAGCAACATCTCAAGACATCAGTCAGGAAGTTAAAGCTTGGTCGCAAATGGGTCTTCCAAATGGACAATGACCCCAAGCATACTTCCAAAGTTGTGACAAAATGGCTTAAGGACAACAAAGTCAAGCTATTGGAGTGGCCACAAAGCACCGGACTTCAATCCTATTGAAGATTTGTGGGCTGAACTGAAAAAGCGTGTGCGTGCAAGGAGGCCTACAAACCTGACTCAGTTACAGCAGCTCTGTCAGGAGGAATGGGCCAAAATTCACCCAACTTATTGTGGGAAGCTTGTGGAAGGACACCCGAAACGTTTGACCCAAGTTAAACAATTTAAAGGCAATGCTACCAAATACTAATTGAGTGTATGTAAACTTCTGACCCACTGGGAATGTGATGAAAGAAATAAAAGCTGAAATAAATAATTCTCTCTATTATTCTCACATTTCACATTCTTAAAATAAGGTGGTGATCCTAACTGACCTAAGACAGGTATTATTACTAGGATTAAAGGTGAATATAAACTTCCGACTTCAACTGTACATGTACACCTGGACCTGTGTCCTTTAGAAAACCAACCTACATCAGTTCTGAGTTGAAGAGATCGATTTACATGAATTGAAATGCCAATGCAATCATGTGCTTATACAGGAGGGATTGACTCAAGTGAATTGATGCAGTTTGAAGCGCCAATGGGTTTTTGAGAGGGAATGTAAATAAATGAAAGTACTGTACAGCCAGCCCTCTCGCAGAGCTGTGTCTTTTGAGACTGTTTCATGTCTCTTTGATGTGTGGCCCCTCTGCACTGAGAGAACCATTTCTGCTGTCTGATATGTTATGACATGTTCTAGGTGTGATATCTCTCTGTTAGGCTGTGTGTGGCTGCGTGCGTGCCTGTGTGCGTTTGTGCCTCAGTGCTGGTATGTGTGTGTGTCTTCACACTTGTCCTCTATACCAACATGTCTGACCTTCATAAGTAAAACATCCGAAAATAACAGGGCAACAGTGCACTGTCAGTTAGCCAATAAAAGACACATTGTACTTACAGTAAATGTATCATGCATGAGCGGCAAAGGCTTCTTAGATCCTTGCAGAACAACACTGCCTTTGCTTTGCCTGCCGCTGTAGCAGAAAGAGGCTCTGCAGTTGACACTTCAAATTGCATCTGTGGCACGCCTTGTGGCTGTTGATTGAATGTAATTAAGTTTTCCTCCTCTGCAATGAAGGGATGTTTTTTTTTTTTAATCTCCCACTGACACACATGGTGGGAAGAAGGGCGGAGGAGGATGCCGTGGGTGCGTTGAGGGGGTCTAAAAATGCAACTCTTATTTGCATTCAGTGTAACATCTAACGCATTGCAGTAAGATCTTTTTTTAATGTAAGCTGTCATACTGTACAGTACCTTTGGAAAGTTTTCAGACCCCATGACTTTTCCACATTTTGTTATGTTGCAGCCTTATTCTAAAATGGATTACATTAAATAAAAATCCTCAGCAATCTACACACAGTACCCCATAATGACAAAGCGAAAACAGGCTTTTAGAAATGTGTGCGTAAAATTATTAACAGAAATATCTTATTTACATAAGTATTCAGACCCTTTGCTATGAGACTCGAAATTGATCTCAGGTGCATCCTGTTTCCATTGATCATCCTTGAGATGTTTCTACACTTGATTGGAGTCCAGCTGTGGTAAATTCAATTGATTGGACATGATTTGGAAAGGCACACACCTGTCTATATAAGGTCCCACAGTTGACAGTGCATGTCAAAGCAAAAACCAAGCCATGAGGTCGAAGGAATTGTCCGTAGAGCCTCAGTAAAAGGCACATTGCAGCCCACTTGGAGTTTGCCAAAAGGTACCCAAAGACTCTCAGACCATGAGGAACAACAAGATTGAACTCTATGTCCTGAATGCCAAGAGTCACGTCTGGAGGAAACCTTGCACCTTCCCTACGGTGAAGCATGGTGGTGGCAGCATCATGCTGTGGTGATGTTTTTCAGCTGCAGGGTCTGGGAGACTAGTCAGAATCGAGGCAAAGATGAACGGAGCAAAGTACACAGAGATCCTTGATGAAAACCTTCTCCAGAGCGCTCCGGACCTGACTGGGGCAAAGGTTCTGTAGGGGTTGCAGAGAAGTCAGGCGCATGAGAGCAAAACTGGGTAATAAACGTAGTCATTTATTAAACAACCCAACGGTTCAAACAACACGAGAGAAAATGGGCACAAAATAGCCCGTAACGCACCAGTACATAAAGTGCACAAGCACTACAGTGAACAATCCCACACAAAGACATGGGGGGGGAACAGAGGGTTAAATACAAAACATGTAATGAGGGAATTGAAACCAGGTGTGGAAAACACAGACAAAACAAATGGAAAATGAAAAGAGGATCGGTGATGACTTTCCAACAGGACATTGACCCTAAGCACACAGCCAAGACAATGCAGGAGTGGCTTCTCGACAAGTCTCTGAATGTCCTTGAGTGGCCCAGCCAGAGCCCGGACTTGAACCCAATCAAACATCTCTGGAGAGACCACCTGAAAATGGCTGTGCAGCGACGCTCCCCATCCAACCTGACAGAGCCTGAGGGGATCTGCAGAGAAGAATGGGAGAAACACCCTACATACAGGTGTGCCAAGCTTGTAGCGTCATACCCAAGAAGACTCTAGACTGTAATCGCTGCCAAAGGTGCTTCAACAAAGTACTGAGAAAGGGTCTGAATTCCTATGTAAGTGTGTTATTTCAGTTTATTAAATTTGCTAAAAACTTGTTTTTGCTTTGTCATTACAGGGTATTAATGAGGAAAAAATAACAAGTTTAGAATAAGGCTGTAACGTAACAAAGTGGAAAAAGTCAAGGGGTCTGAATACTTTCCGACTGCACCGTATAAATGTTGTTTTTTGATGAGGGCATTTTGTTACTTTAGTCATGCTTTCTATCACAGATGAGCAACCCGCATTTGGATGAATAATGCAGCACCTATGGCTGCAACATGTCTGCTCTGTTGAGTGCAGTTGCAGCATAACCTTACTCAGGAGCTCCTCTCCTCTGACGTCTTAACATCTGTTCTATGTCGTCCCTCTCTCTCCAGGAGAATGAGCTTCAAGATGTTCTCCAGGAGAAGAAGCACTTGAGTCTCCACTTGTTCAACACTAGCCAGAACACAGTCCAATATGAACAGGTAGGTAGTGTAGAAGAGAGAGCCACACTGAGCTGCTGTGGATTATTTCTGCACAATTAAACCCTTCCCTTAACTGCACACACCGTCTTAGGGGTTCACTCCATTTTCACTCTCCATTTTCACTCTGCCCTTCCTCTCTCTCTCTCCTGTTATATATACTGAACAAACATATAAACGCAACATGTAAAGTGTTGGTTCCATGTTTCGTGAGCTGAAATCAAATTTTCCATACACACAAAAAGATTATTGCAGTCAAATTTGTTTACATGCCTGTTAGTGAGCGTTTCTCCTTTGCCAACATAATCCACCCACCTGACAGGTGTGGCACATCAAGAAGCTGATTAAACAGCATGATCATTATACAGGTGCACCTTGTGCTGGAGACAAAGGCCACTCTAAAATGTGCAGCTTTGTGACACAACAATGCCACAGATGTTTCCAGCCTCACAACCGCAGACCACGTGTAACCACGCCAGCCCAGGACCTCCCTATCCGGCTTCTTCACCTGCAGGCCCAGCCACCCGGAAAGCTGATGAAAATTAGGAGTATTTATGTCTGTAATAAAGCCATTTTGTGGTGAAAAACTCATTATTTTTGTCTGGACCTGGCTCCCCAGTGGGTGAGCCTGGCTCCCAAGCTGGTGGGCCTATGCCCTCCCAGGCTCACCCATGGCTGTGCCCCTGCCTAGTCATGTGAAATCCATAGATTAGGGCCTAATGAATTTATTTCAGTTGACTGATTTCCTTATGTAAACTGTAACTCAGAAAAATCATTGAAATTGTTGCATGTTGCATTAATATTTTTGTTCAGTATAGATGAATGTGTATCTTCATTAAAGGAAAAATTCACTCAAACTATATTTAGATATTTTGGTCATTAGTCCACTTTTAATACAGTCCAAAAATGTTTTGCATGTCAGCAGTCAAAGAAATCAGATATTGGACTTTTAAGAAGCAAAGTGGCACATGCAAAATGCATCATCATCATGATGTGGCAAGAAAGACTTCCTATATCTTGAAAACAAGACTGCTGACATGCAGAGCATTTGGGGACTCAACAGTGGACTAATGAAAAATTGTTTGAGTGGATTTTTCCTTTAAGCGCAGTGCTGATGTTGAAGCTGCTAGTGTCTCCAGCCTCATCTGGATCATGGGGCGTGGCAGGTAGCCTAGTGGTTAGAGTGTTGGACTAGTAACCGAAAGGTTGCAAGATTGAATCCCTGAGCTGACAAGGTAAAAATCTGTTGTTCTGCACCTGAACAGGCAGTTAACCCACTGTTCCTAGGCAGCCTTTAAAATAACTGACCTGCAAAGTTAAATAAAGGTAAAATAAAAAAAAATATGGCTAGGACTCTGAGCCTCTGATTGTATTATCACCTTCCTGTTGCCCCTCACACCTCACAGGCCTTCCTTCCTGCCCAGCTGATAACACCAAGACAAGGGAGATCATCAGATTATGCTAGGAAGCATAAAACCTGATTGGCAGGTAGCTGCTGGGAGTTCAGGAGGGGCAGGATGTGAACAGAGGGTTATCAATGTCTTATCAGGACACTGGGCTCTCAAACAAGTCAGCCATCTGCCAGTGTTATCACTGAGGCTGATATGAGAGCAGCACTTTGCTACATATTAGACCCCTTGCCACACCTACACCTCTGTGTTCTGATCCCTATCATAATCTCTGAGTGGACTAATGAGGAGGGGCGGAGCACGGTAACAACACCTCATCAGCCTGTCTGAGTTGGCTCCCCTACTACACCATGCTGTTCAGTCCTATCTGGCCACATTAGCTGAGACACAACAATGCCTTTCTTCCTACTACAGACAGATCCCCCCCTCCCCCCTACGGTGTGGAGGTGGACCACTCTGAATGTAGGTCTGTGTGTTGCTGTTGTAAGCCTTCTTCCTCCCTCATTATTCAGTTATGGATGCACTGAGGAAAGTTGGGTGAAAAAAATGCGTTGATTACTATATTCAAATACAGTCAGTAATTTATTGGTTAAAATTACGTAGTTGATCCCAGACCCAGTTGAATGCTACAGAGTATACATCTATGACAGTGAGAACATGTTGTTCTGTTACTCCCCCATTTATTATACTGTAGCTGTCAACCAGCCAGCCAGCCCTCCTGTCCGCCCATTAAGCACTCCGGCCTGTACCCTGATGTCTCCTCCCTTAGACCAGAGGTGTGCGCATGTTTGTTCTGTTTGTCCTACTGTGGTTCCTCGTGTTGTGTTCTGTGTGTGCAGGTGAAGTCAGAGTATGCGCAGCTCAAAGAGACCCTCGGTGCTGTGACTCAGGAGAGAGATTCAGCCCTGCGGGAGAAGACCCAGCTCCAAGGCAAACTGGAGAACCTAGAGCAGGTGCTAAAGGTGAGAGTCTGGAGACACACTGTAGGTAACCTTACCTTATGTCTACTGTATGTTTACTGTATGTCTGTGTACTCCTGTGAATAATGAGAAGCCGAGCCCAAGCTCAGGTTCCTTTACAGAGCCTGATTCTCTGCCAGCCTTTACCCTTTCAGCACCATCACCTCTCTACCTTTCTCTCCTCTCTCTCTCTAATATCCCTGACCCGTCTGTTGCCTTCCAGTGCCGATGTGGGAGGAAGCTTAACAAGAAGCTGTGAAAGACTAGGAAGCTTGGAGCAGTCAATCCTCCCCTCTCTTACCCACCCCCTCCATCCCCTCTCTCCCTCTCCTCCATCCCCTCTCTCCCTCTCCTCCATCCCCTCTCTCCCTCTCCTCCATCCCCTCTCTCCCTCCCCTCCACCCCCTCTCTCCCTCTCCTCCATCCCCTCTCTCCCTCTCCTCCATCCCCTCTCTCCCTCTCCTCCATCCCCTCTCTCCCCTGCTAGATTGATCAGGTATCACTGCTATGCCCATCTGTATGGGGAGCAACCCACTGTAGCCCCATTTTGAATGCTTTTCTCCACCGCAGTGGCCATGCTAGCTCTCCTTATTTCTCTGGGCTGCTTTCCTATGACATGAATGGGCACCAGTCCAGCCAACTGTGGAATGTGGATGTGCATGAGGCGAGTCTATTGGTTCAGTGGGTATGTGGGACCAGGGGGGTTAGAGAGCTGGGTTAGAGATCACTGTTCATGATGACAATGAAATGAAAGTAAACTAGGGGATAGATGGGTTGTTCCACAAAATAAGTGCCTTTTGCATCCCTTTGATATTTTAAGTAGAAATTGTGCAGCCATATTGAATTAAAAGCCTGTTATATTAAATGAAGTGCCCTTTAATTTAGACCACTTAACCCCAAAATGTCCCCAGGTTTTCACCATTATTGTAAAGCCCTAGTTATTCTGTTGCTTTGACAAATTCCTTTCTGAAGATTATTTGTTTCATGTGATTCATACAAATTTTTTATAAACTACCCCTCATTTTAAAGTGAACTCTTATGTGAACTGAACTCCTATTTGAATATGGTGAAACTATTTTACTATTTTAAATATAAAAAAACATTGAACATCTAATAGTCAAATCATAGAGTAAAATGAGGTGATCTGGTTCTAATCTTTTTGGCCATTTTCTGGTGTTTTGTGGTGGAAAACTAAGTGGGTCAAGAATAACACGTCAACCTTGTTACCCATAGATAGACAGGCTAGAATGTTTTAACAACTTCATAATTTTTCCAAAACTTGCCTTCAATTGCCCCTCCCTGAGGTATACAACAAGCTTCCATTTCCCCTGTCACGAGAGGATTTATGGCTGATTTAATATGAATTCATCAACCCTGTTAGAATCAACCCTGATACTTTATTTGGTACTTCGTTTTTTTATTATTTTTCATTTAACCTCTTTAGATGAGAACATGTTTTTATTAAGTTGAACATGTGCCCTTTGTGACAGAATGTTAAAATTAAGTGAAATCAAACTTTTTTTCCCCACATCTCAAAAGGCACCGAATTGGTGGAATGACCCAGATGTATATCGGACGGCATGAAAATGTCCTTTGCTTTCTCCCCTCTAACAACTCTGGAACTCGGATTCTTTACATTTAAATGAATGCAATAAGATGACGGGATGGCACTTTGACATAATGGTTGAGGAAGGCCTTACATTAAGCCTTGGTTTTGTTTGGCTTCTTTTGTTCTTATGGATGACCACGGACAAGTGAGCATGCCTTGGAGTTTGCTAACCCTTTTCATGTAACTAAAAACCATGTATTGATCATGCAAACACAACATTGATGAGGACAGCTCTTCTGTAATGAGACTTCAAACACAGGTATTGTGTTACCCAAAGGGGGCAGCAAACTTAAAATGGTTGATTGATGATTGGTTGATCATGCACAGCAAAGCTTCTCCAGTTCTCGTCCTTAAACTCTGTTCAAACATACTGTACATTCTAGTATGGATTTGGAAGTTAATATCCAGGATTTGGGAGGTACACCTTAACTTGATCTCTCTAATTTAGATAATTTGATACAAATTGTAAATTGACATTTGTTATTGACATTGGTCACATTAGTGTTTTGACGTAACATCTGCCTGAAGTGTGTAAGACTTGGACGTCCAGTAAAATGTCAACAAGCTCATTATTTGTAACGTATAAGCCAGGAGTTTGTTGAGGACAGAGGACTGGAGACTTGTGGTATGTAGTTCTGATGTCATGGGTTTTTAGTTCTACTAACAGCAGCCCTTTCTATGCCCCCTCTCCACGCCCTCTTCGGACAGCATATGCGCGAGGCTGCAGAGCGGAGGCAGCAGCTAGAGTTGGAGCATGAGCAAGCCTTGGCTGTACTCAATGCAAAGCAGCAGGAAATTGACCTTCTGCAGAAGGTAAGGCACACCAGGTCACCATGCCATTGCTAGTTGCACGGGGAGGGGGGTGACCCATCTTGTTAGCCCAGTGCTGGGTCAGAGGTCAAAGAGCTGTGTGTTGAGCACTACTACAGTTACAGAGTATCCTCTTAAATCCCCTCCTTCAGATGTCTGGCGAGAGAGTCCTGGAACCAAGTAACTCCGTAACAGGCTCTTACTCTGCTATGGGGAGCAGATTAGCACAGTGAAAACTTAGATCAGACTTGACGTTTTTTGGTGGCTTGCTAAAAGGCTGGCCCGGATGATTTGATGTTTTTCCTGCCTCCTCTGAGCAGAGGAGCTGACGTCAAGCAAGCGCAGCAATTACAGGAGAGTGTGAACGTGATAGGAAGTGTCATATAAACACCTCACCTGGAATCATCAGCCCCTTTCGCTCTCTCTCTCGCTCGCTCTCTTGCTCTCTCTCGCTCTCTCTGTGTATGTGTCTTGGCGTTTGTGCTGCTAATTTTCAAGTTCGCCATAAATATGCATGGAGCAAAATGAGCTCATTACAGCGTTATTTTTCTATAGACACTGGCTACTTTCTGCATTCGCTATTCAATTAATTGCCTGCGAAGTGGATTCATGAAATTGTAAAGTGTGCAGATGTTCTCCTATTCATGTGGAACGTTAGTTTTCTCAACAGATGTTCCCAGTCACATTAAGTAAACTAGCATGCATTATTTTATGTTGTATTATACAGTACAATGGGTTTATATCACACAAAGGTGAATCTTCTAGAATAGCCCTGCAGTCTAGTTTCAGGAGAGCACTAGAGATGTATATTGAAGATACATTATGCATAGTTTGTTATAATTGTTTGAATGTTTACACTCCATTGTTGTCATAGATGGCCTTCGTAAGAGCTCAAACAGTGTCTTCCAAGTTGTTGAGTGTTTTTCAGTGCTGTCCAGCCAGGTCCCAGTTGTCCAGTTGTAGAGGTAATTTGTTGTGTGTGTTGAATGGTAACACAGCCTCCCCATGTTATGTTTTACAGGCTCAGGTTGAGGCTAAGAAGGAGCATGAGGGCGCCGTCCATCTGTTAGAGGTGAGTGTCAGGGCACTGTGGGATGACGGGAGGTTGGCTGACCGTGTTGTCACGTGTGTGTGTGTGTGTCTGACATGTTTTACTCCTCTTAACTCTACTAGCTCAGTGTGTGAGACCATGTGCACCCTGTTGAAGGTTGTGAATGTGGCATGCGTAAAGACCAAGGCCAGATGGAATAACAAATTCTTGCCCATTTTCACATGATAACTTTATTGTGATGATTTGAAGTCTATAACGTATACCCATGTAACTAGCAAGTGCAAAATAAGAACATAACAGTGCTTTTGATATGACAAATTAGCTATTGTGTTTTTGTAAATGTGTATGCAGTATATTTAAACAGTATATCCACATGCAGTATATCGTTATTGATCATTGTATTATTTGATATTTGTGGTTGTTTATTGTTAATAACAAATTATTTTGCTTGAGTGCTACTGAAAATCTTCTGTTTTGATTTCAAGGTGTGTGTGTGTGTGTGAGTGTTCATGTGGAATTGTGCTTAATTTCTTTTCACTGTTTTATTGGTGTGTGTTTTATGCATATACAGAACCACTTGGACAGCATGCAGGTATTTCAGAATTGTTTTTATTTACTTGATATTTTAATCTCTGCCTGTACACTAATCAGGGGCATATCTCCCCTTTTCTTTGGCTCTCTGGAAGTACATGCTAATGGTATAACAGTTCAGAATTGAAAGTGGTAATGATTTGGGATTAAATTGCTTGTGATATTTTATGCATAAGTCAAACCAAGGTGGCAGTCCATCAAGAGGTCATGCTGATTTTGATGGGAGATATTGCTTTAGATTTATTTTCATTTTATAAGATGAGATTCAAGAGCTGAACAATGTCATATACTGGATGTGAAACAATGTCATATACTGGATGTGAAACAATGTCATATACTGGATGTGAAACAATGTCATATACTGGAAGTGAAACAATGGCCTGTCATTTAGGTTTTGCTGAGGTTTTGCTGTTGTAGCTAGCTGCAGTGTTGCTGTATCGGTGCAGACAGATTTTTTTTCTCCAGTTCTTGAATGTGTGCTTTTCAAAGGCAAGGCTGTCCTTTCCATACAATGATGACTCATACTCGCCTCCATTCAGCTTGACATCAAAGCATGTGCAAGCATCCACACTCCACTTGGCTCGTAGCCCGCACTGCTTACCGGACAGACGCTGGGGGTGTGGGTTGTGACACAGGAGAGGCTCTTATCATCCCTAACTTCAGTTATGGCTTCATTCTAATGTCTGAGGGGATTCTGCTTAGATGCTGGCATAATGGAAACATTAACATTCTGATTTGACAAAAATAAGCAGACTTCCAGACATAAAGAGGGAAAGACCAATTTGATCCTATCATCCTGCTCTGACGAGTTCATTCTGGTTGGCGTTGCGTGCAATGTGTTTCACTAGGCTGCTACAGAACTGGTCATACACACCCAGGGGAGGGCTTTGAGATGGTGATAGGCTTAACCACCCTCTCAAAGGTCACTCCTCTAATAGCATGTTCACGCCCTGGCAACCAATAACTTGTCTGTATGAACGTCAGAGCTGAACAAAACGCCACAGACATTGTGCATTAGGCATCACTTTGCTTTGGGGAGTGCATGCAGGAAATGACATGGTAACTTTAGCAACACTCTCAGGGTGGTCTGATGAAGGGGCTGATTTGGGTTTATGTGATAAGGGGTTGTCTGTCTACATTTGATGGTTAACACTCAACACTTACCCCCGCCCAAGAGAAGATCATGAGCTGGGCACATCTGGGGTTTCTGCTAGGCCTGCCTATGCTCCCACTGCACTGTAGTCTCCTATCAATGGGCTGGTGTGTGGTTACAGACAGTATTTCACTGTAGAAAGCCAAGGATTTGACTGCATGGTTCTATGATGTTTTGAATTGCTCTTGCCCCTCTTTTGTCAGCTTCGTAACTCACAATGACTCTTGCCTTTATTTTACTATCTCTGTGCAATGAAGTTGAGGAGCATTCCCCGCGCTTTGAACACAGTGCAGTTTTTGGTATGCATACTTCCTCTTAGCAAGAGGCTGCTCTATAGAATAATGTGCATTAACTGTAGTCCTGCATGTGATCTGCTTATTGTCACTAGTTTAGGTGTTTATGACTGGACTGTATTTTGCCTGATAGGAACTTTAAGGCGCCAACTCCCTTTTCTCTGTAAGGAATGAAACCCACGTTTTTAAAGTCCAATATCTCATCCTACCTCATTTTGTGTGTGTGTATTTAGACAAGTATACAGATTTTCTCTTTCTCTCACTTTCTTTTCTTCTGTTACTTTCTCTTTTGTCTCTACATCTTTCTCCCTCTCTTTCTTTCTATCTAACTCGCTCTCTGTCGCCAGGCAAAAGTCAGAGAGCTGGAGGAGAAATGTCGGACACAGAGTGAGCAGTTCAACCTCCTGTCCAAAGAGCTGGAGAAGTTCCGGCTACAGACTGGAAAGTTTGATATCCTTGGCAGTGGCACCGATCCCTTAACTTCGCGTGAAACCCCAGCATCTCCCAACAAATCCCTCTCCCAGCTCCTCAACGGGCTGGCTGCCCCCACAGTGAAAGGTTAGAGGATTCCCAGAATAACTTTGTTTTAGCTTGCCTGTGTACTGTACGTCATAGACCACAGCCTATAGACAACAATATAACAGTTATTTCAGTTATCTGTGAGCTGTATGTGGGAGGTTTGAAAGGTTGAATCAGACAGTGGGAGCGGTAGAGCAAAACGACTCGAGTACATTTTAAATAAACAATCCAGTATTATGAGGATGGAAAGAGAAACGTGCAGCTGCTACTGAAATTGGAGATCTGGAAGGCAACGCTTGTGACGTACATGGATGAACATAGAGCAAGTAATGAAATAATCAATCATGATACTGTGTGACATAGCCTTTACCACAGCTTGGCAAATGCTTGTTGTTAACTTAAATAACTAAATAAATGCCAATAATACTGACCTTTACATTGGGCCTGTGCCTGGGATCTGACTCCCCTTCTGATTACATAAGGATCTGTATTTTAGACCATGTTTTTTATAACACTAATGCAATTATGATTCTTATTTCTCTAATTGTTAATGGGTTGTATCCTGTGGTTTCTTGCAACGTTATATGGTTTCATGTATAGGTATCTTATCAAATGAAGTATGGATGATGAATGGTGATGATGACAAATGACCATCACATGATGAAAAGGAGAACTAATAGTCAGTGATATATAGCACTCCATTTTGGACATTACCTTTACTACACACAGAAATATGATTTTAGCAGGCGCGGTCATATGTCAGATCGGCGCTGTTCCTTTGTTTTGCCCCCAGGCAATGAGAGTCCGCTGAGCAGATCTGTGATATCTGAGTTCATCCGACCGCTCCAGATCAGTGGGGACAAGCCGGAGCTCCTGTCTGTAAAGCCAACATTCCTCACCCGCAGCAGCAGCCGAGCTGGGAGCTCCCAACGGGCCCTCCTCACCGAGGTGGGCCCTACTAGTTCCCCTACTAACAGCGCCCATCTGCATGTCCCTCCCTCCACTCATTCGAACTCAAGCTAACCGCTCATTCAGTGTCATTCCATGTTAAGCCTCTGACATGAAATATACTGTTCTTGAAATAGGAGAGTGCATGGATGGCCCTGCTTTTATAGGCCTAATGGGGATGGACCTAAATAGTTTGCTTGCTCTTTCAAACGACTCCTCTGAAGATGGTAAAAAATGTATTACACTAGTGTTATATAATTACAGCATTTATTACATGTTTGCAAAATTGCTTCCTGTTATGAAAGTGTAAGCTGAAGTCCCACTCCGGTCGAGAGGCAGGACTGAGGAAACAGTGAGGCAGAGAGGATGGGGTGTGAAATGGCCGATCCGTTTACTTTTACTCTCCTCTGCTGGGAGGATTGGCAGGTTTACCAAGTGTTTAAAGGAGAAGGTTATAGTCTCTGCTATCATGAAAGGCCAAATCAGTCTCACTGATTTCCACCATAGAGAGCATAACATGTATTTCAATTGCATAAGGAAAACCTAGGGTCATCCTAAGAAAATAATATAAGTGAGACAAAAATTAATAATTATATTTGGTTGTTACATCTCTCAAGGTTTGCTCTCTCACCAGATGGACAAAGATTTAAGCTCAACGACTAGGACCAAGAAGAGGTTCACAGGCAAGGTCCGTCTGTGCATTGCCCGGTACAGGTGAGAGGAGGGAGCTGCTTTGAGATGCCTTACACTACAGTGTCATCTAAAAATGCATCCCTGCACATCCCATTTCAACAGTGTGTCCCACTGAGGTTTGAACTCACCTCTTAATAATGATGCCGTGCTCTGCTCTCACCAAAGAAAATGAACTGTCAGCAGAGAAGATTGGAATCCCCCAGAACAAAGGCAAATACATTAATGAAACCCAGTGCTGTCCACCCCCGCTGCTTCTCTCTTTTAGTATGTTGGAAAATGTTATATTTAGCATTTGTTTTTTAATGCAGTTTTCAGCAATTCCACTTTCAGAGTCACATACGGGTACTGCAGGGTTTGTGGCAAAATATAAACTGTGCTTGGATTTTAACCTGATTTCATCATCTAGCAAGAGATAATTAGCCTGAGATATTTCCACTTGTGTTCAGAGGAGCAACACAGTGAGTTCATCAGTTTGACTCTATTGTACTCTGCTCTTTATTTCCCCTAGTTATAACCCCTGTAATGGGCCCAATGAGCATCCTGAGGCAGAGCTCCCCTTGGTGGCAGGGAAGTACCTCTACGTGTATGGCACCATGGATGATGACGGCTTCTATGAAGGTCTGATATCTCACTGTATTTTACCCTCTCTTGTTTAGAAAGCAATCCACATGATTTAAAAATAATAATAATAATTTCAGAACAGAATGATGTTGCTAAGAGACGGCATGAATTAAGGTATGTATTTACTGTAATGGCATTAGATGAGGTGAGGATTAGGCAGTTGTGGATCAATCAGTGCTAATATGGCTTTTACGGTTGTTATCTCCACTTCACTGTACTGTGAGTGTTGTTGTCAATACTACTTACTGCTCTTCGCAATGAATGGTGTTGTCAATACTACCTACTGCTCTCTCTCTCTCTGTTCCTCAGGAGAGTTGCTGGATGGACAGCAGGGCCTTGTCCCTTCCAACTTTGTGGACTTTGTTAAGGATGAGGAGATGCCCTCTGCTCAGCACAGGGATGGGGCCAAAGAGTCAGGTTACCTCAGTAGTAACCACAGCAGCCTGGTCTCCACAGGGCTGGGCAGCATGTGCCTGAGCAGCATCAGCAGCCTGCTGTCTGACAGTAAGCTGGACCTGGAGACCAGCCTAGAGAGAAATATGGAGAGAAACCTGGAGAGAAACCTGGGGAGCAACCTCAGTTCCACTTTGGGTTCCACTCACTGTTCCACTCTTGGCAGCCACATGGGTTCCACACTGGGCAGCCACATGGGTTCCACTCTGGGCAGCCACATGGGTTCCACTCTGGGCAGCCACATGGGTTCCACTTTGGGCAGCCACATGGGTTCCACTTTGGGCAGCCACATGGGTTCCACTCTGGGTTCCACTCACGGTTCCACTCTGGGTTCCACTCACGGTTCCACTCTGGGTTCCAGTCACGGTTCCAGTCATGGTTCCACTGGCCTGGGTTCCAGTCTGAGCAGCACTCTGACTAGTCTGGGCAGCAGCAGCCTGGGCATGGACTTTCTGGGCTCCATGGGTTCCTGCAGCAACGGGACGGGGACCCTGGATGTCAGCATTGACGAGATTGGTGAAAACATCGTGCCTTACCCTCGCCGCATCAATCTGATCAAACAGCTGGCCAAGAGTGTGATCGTGTGCTGGGACCCTCCGGTGGTGCCACCCGGCTGGGGCTCCATCAGTGGCTACAACGTCCTGGTGGACAAGGAGGTGAGGATGAGCGTGCCTTTTGGGGGCAGGACAAAGTCGCTCATTGAAAAGCTCAACCTGGCCACCAACACCTACCGCATCTCGGTGCAGAGCATCACGGAGCAAGGCCCGTCTGACGAGCTACGCTGCACTCTGCTGGTGGGGAGGGACGTGGTGGTGGCTCCTTACTACCTGAGGGTGGATAACATCACACAGACCTCTGCTGAGCTCTCCTGGCAGCCTAGCAACAGCAACTACAGCCACACCATCTTCCTGAACGAGGCTGAGTATGACATGGTGAAGGCAGGGGCCTACAAGTACCAGTTCTTCCAACTGAAGCCCATGACCGTTTACAAGGTGAAGGCTGTGGCGCGGACACACCAGATGCCTTGGCAGCTGCCCTTGGAACACAGGGACAAGAGGGAGATCTCTGTGGAGTTCTGCACCCAACCTGCAGGTCAGCCCTCCTACTACCTCTCCCCCATCATTAAAACCCAAACTTAGTCATCAAGTGACATTTTGCATAATTGTAAGAACTGCTTGGTGTGTAATGGATAGGTGTGTTGATGGATCGGTCTGCTTTAATGTCTCCAAAAGAGGTGTACTCAGCATAACTGGCCTGGTTGTTTGTCTCTTCATCGGGTATTGAGGAGGCTGTGCAAGTGTAGCTAGTTCCTGCTGCTTCTGCTGCCATTTGTATATCCAGCCTGCACAGCCGTATACACTCACTGAGTTCTCCTGCTCTCAAAACCATCTGGCAATTTAGGGTAAACACAGCAATCTATTTACTTTAGCTCTGACAAGCTTTGAGTCCATTATATTTACAGCCTTGTACCTGACAGACATCAAATGGCTCGCTTTCATATTTCTGTCACTTTTTTTGATTGCCCTCAAGGATTTGTGGCTTTGATAAGAGATGCACATGCTAAAGATGGAGGGAAAAACAAAGTGTGATGAATAGATGTCCAGGAAGCGTTTGCCGCAGGAGGCTGCATATCATCAGTGGACTAGAGAGAAAACCGATTCTGGAGGGAAACTCTAGATGCCTAATGGGTGTAAATAGTGTGTTCTGTAGCTCTATGGGATTGGTCCCCTGAGACCCCCCTCCTGCTGTGTGTGTGTGTGTGTGTGTGTGTGTGTGTGTGTGTGTGTGTGTGTGTGTGTGTGTGTGTGTGTGTGTGTGTGTGTGTGTGTGTGTGTGTGTGTGTGTGTGTGTGTGTGAGAGAGAGAGAGAGAGACTTCCTTCCTGCTAGGCTTTCAATTCAGAAGAAAATCACTTTACAACCACCTAAAAAGAACACTACCAATGATTTCCCTCTGTCTGGACTTTAGTAATCAATCCTACTGTGTGTCTAAAATACCGATCAACTAAAGAACAAGCTTGCTAAGTCCAACTGTACATTTTTGCAATCCTGAAATGAATTGAGCTGACTTATTGTACCGTCTAGCCCTGCTGTGTGTGAGGGAGTTGGTTAGGATGAGGTGTGAGGGAGGGGACAGGACAGGAGGGACAGCTGTATTAGGAGCTGTGTGTGTGAAGACAGCTGCAGCATGGAGGGGGCTTATTGCCGCGAACACAGTGGGCCTTCACCTCACAATGTGATGGTGGTGCTTGATAAGATAAAGACAGCATTTGAGAGGCTTTCAATTACTGAGAATTGATCTTGTTCCTGAGGTTAAAGTCACCAGTTACATGATCCACTTTGTGCTCTCTGCCGTGTCATACGGTATTCCAGTCCTCTCCCCGTTGATGTCTTTGATGCCACCGTCCCTCCTTATTCTTAATGTTCAGTCATTTCCATTGTAATAGTGGAGCTTGGAACATGTTAGAATCAATAATAATGTCTGTCCACAGTGTGACTGGGTGTGAGCTCATCACATGGTCTGTTCAATGAGTTTAACTCAGAGAGTCACCTGGAGCAGACTGTCTCAGCATCAGCCTTTAACACTCGTGTCTAGGAGGTTGGTTCTATACATGGAATTGTTCTCTTCAAAAATGCTCTGTGTTTTGTTACGCTGTTGTATTTGAGTGTAATGCATGTTGAGTTCTAACCAGGACCACTGCTTAACCTGAGATGTTTAGAAATAAGTGGATGTATCATGCAGCCTAAATGTCAGGGTTTTTCATCTTAGTTGTTTTTCTCTGCATGAATGTACATAGATGGATGGGTTACACTGACAGGATTTCAATGCACATTTGAGCTCTCACCGACACTCATGATTTATAATAGTCATAGTTTAATGACTAAAATAGCTGAATGCTCAGAATGTCTACTGCTCTTCCGAAAGGGGTATACAGGGTAGGTATATATCTGCTGACACTCATCTAGTGGAGAGATGTGATTTAACCACGTCCCTCGCACATTATCAGACTGTGCTCTTCACTGCTCTGCTCTTCACTGCTCTGCACTGCCCTTTGCTGCTCTGCTCTGCCTTTCACTGCTCTGCTCTTCACTGCTCTGCTCTGTTCTTCACTGCTTTTCATTGCTCTGCCCTTCACTGCACTGCTCTGTCCTTCACTGCTCTACTATTCACTGCTCTGCTCTTCACTGCTCTACTATTCACTGCTCTGCTCTTCACTGCTCTGCTCTTCACTGCTCTGCTCTTCACTGCTCTGCCCTTCACTGTTCTACTATTCACTGTTCTACTATTCACTGCTCTACTATTCACTGCTCTGCTCTTCACTGCTCTGCTTTTCACTGCTCTGTTCTTCACTGCTCTGCTATTCACTGCTCTGCTTTTCAATGCTCTGTTCTGCTCTTCACTGCTCTACTATTCACTGCTCTGCTCTGCTCTTCACTGCTCTACTATTCACTGCTCTACTATTCACTGCTCTGCCCTTCACTGCTCTACTATTCACTGCTCTGCTCTACTCTTCACTAATCTACTATTCTCTGCTCTGCTCTTCACTGCTCTACTATTCACTGCTCTGTTCTGCTCTTCACTGCTCTGCTATTCACTGCTCTGCTTTTGACTGCTCTACTATTCACTGCTCTGCTCTTCACTGCTCTACTATTCATCGTTCTGCTCTTCACTGCTCTGCTTTTCACTGCTCTACTATTCTCTGCTCTACTATTCTCTGCTCTACTATTCACTGCTCTGCTCTTCACTGCTCTGCTCTTCACTGCTCTGCTCTTCACTGCTCTTGATCTGCTCTTCACTGATCTGCTCTTCACTGCTCTACTAATCACTGCTCTGCTCTTCACTGCTCTGCTCTTCACTGCTCTACTATTCACTGGTCTGCTCTTCACTGCTCTATTCTGCTCTTCACTGCTCTGCCTGTTCTTCACTGCTCTTCACTTCACTGCTCTGTTCTTCACTGCTCTACTATTCACTGCTCTGCTCTTCACTGCTCTGCTCTGCTCTACTATTCACTGCTCTGCTCTGCTTTTTTCACTGCTCTGCTCTTCACTGCTCTACTATTCACTGCTCTGCTCTTCACTGCTCTACTATTCACTGCTCTACTATTCACTGCTCTGCTATTCTCTGCTCTGCCCTTCACTGCTTTGCCCTTCACTGCTCTACTATTCACTGCTCTGCTCTTCACTGCTCTACTATTCACTACTCTGCTCTGCTCTTCACTGCTCTACTATTCACCGCTCTGCTCTTCACTGCTCTTTATTCACTGCTCTACTATTCACTGCTCTGCTCTTCACTGCTCTACTATTCACTGCTCTGCTATGCTCTGCTCTGCTCTTCACTGTTCACTGCTCTGCTATGCTCTATTCACTGCTCTGCTCTTCACTGCCTACTTCACTGTCTCTGCTCTTCACTGCTCTGCTCTTTCACTGCTCTACCTTCACTGCTCTACTATTCACTGCTCTGCTCTTCACTGCTCTGCTCTTCACTGCTCTACTATTCACTGCTCTGCTCTTCACTGCTCTGCTCTTCACTGCTCAACTATGCACTGCTCTGCTCTTCACTGCTCTACTATTCACTACTCTGCTCTGCTCTTCACTGCTCTAATATTCACTGCTCTACTATTCACTGCTCTGCTCTTCACTGCTCTACAATTCACAGCTCTGCTTTACTATTCACTGCTCTACTATTCACTTCACTGCTCTACTATTCACTGTTCTACTATTCACTGCTCTGCTATTCACTGCTCTGCTATTCACTGCTCTGCTTTTCACTGCTCTGTTCTGCTCTTCACTGCTCTACTATTCACTGCTCTGCTCTGCTCTTCACTGCTCTACTATTCACTGCTCTACTATTCACTGCTCTGCTCTTCACTGCTCTACTATTCACTGCTCTACTATTCACTGCTCTGCTCTTCACTGCTCTGCTCTTCACAGCTCTACTATTCACTGCTCTGCTCTGCTTTTCACTGCTCTACTATTCACTGCTCTGCTCTTCACTGCTCTACTATTCACTGCTCTGCTATGCTCTGCTCTGCTCTTCACTGCTCTACTGTTAACAGCTCTGCTCTTCACTGCTCTACTGTTCACAGCTCTGCTCTGCTCTTCACTGCTCTACTATTCACTACTCTGCTCTTCACTGCTCTGCTCTTCACTGCTCTACTATTCACTGCTCTGCTCTTCACTGCTCTGCTCTTCACTGCTCAACTATGCACTGCTCTGCTCTTCACTGCTCTACTATTCACTACTCTGCTCTGCTCTTCACTGCTCTAATATTCACTGCTCTACTATTCACTGCTCTGCTCTTCACTGCTCTACAATTCACAGCTCTGCTTTACTATTCACTGCTCTACTATTCACTTCACTGCTCTACTATTCACTGTTCTACTATTCACTGCTCTGCTATTCACTGCTCTGCTATTCACTGCTCTGCTTTTCACTGCTCTGTTCTGCTCTTCACTGCTCTACTATTCACTGCTCTGCTCTTCACTGCTCTACTATTCACTGCTCTACTATTCACTGCTCTGCTCTTCACTGCTCTACTATTCACTGCTCTGCTCTTCACTGCTCTGCTCTTCACAGCTCTACTATTCACTGCTCTGCTCTGCTCTTCACTGCTCTACAATTCTCTGCTCTACTCTTCACTAATCTACTATTCACTGCTCTGCTTTTCACTGCTCTGCTCTTCACTGCTCTGCTCTTCACTGCTCTGCTCTTCACTGCTCTGCTCTTCACTGCTCTACTATTCTCTGCTCTACTATTCACTGCTCTGCTATTCTCTGCTCTGCTCTTCACTGCTCTGCTCTGCTCTTCACTGATCTTGATCTGCTCTTCACTGATCTGCTCTTCACTGCTCTGCCCTTCACTGCTCTGCTCTTCACTGCTCTGCTCTTCACTGCTCTGCTTTTCACTGCTCTGTTCTTCACTGCTCTGCTATTCACTGCTCTGCTTTTCAATGCTCTGTTCTGCTCTTCACTGCTCTACTATTCACTGCTCTGCTCTGCTCTTCACTGCTCTACTATTCACTGCTCTACTATTCACTGCTCTGCCCTTCACTGCTCTACTATTCACTGCTCTGCTCTACTCTTCACTAATCTACTATTCTCTGCTCTGCTCTTCACTGCTCTACTATTCACTGCTCTGTTCTGCTCTTCACTGCTCTGCTATTCACTGCTCTGCTTTTGACTGCTCTACTATTCACTGCTCTGCTCTTCACTGCTCTACTATTCATCGTTCTGCTCTTCACTGCTCTGCTTTTCACTGCTCTACTATTCTCTGCTCTACTATTCTCTGCTCTACTATTCACTGCTCTGCTCTTCACTGCTCTGCTCTTCACTGCTCTTGATCTGCTCTTCACTGATCTGCTCTTCACTGCTCTACTAATCACTGCTCTGCTCTTCACTGCTCTGCTCTTCACTGCTCTACTATTCACTGGTCTGCTCTGCTCTACTATTTTCTGCTCTTCACTGCTCTGCTCTGTTCTTCACTGCTCTACTATTCACTGCTCTGCTCTTCACTGCTCTGCTCTGCTCTTCACTGCTCTGCTCTGCTTTTCTCTGCTCTGCTCTTCACTGCTCTACTATTCACTGCTCTGCTCTTCACTGTTCTACTATTCACTGCTCTACTATTCACTACTCTGCTTTGCCCTTCACTGCTTTGCCCTTCACTGCTCTACTATTCACTGCTCTGCTCCTCACTGCTCTACTATTCACTACTCTGCTCTGCTCTTCACTGCTCTACTATTCACTGCTTTGCTCTTCACTGCTCTACTATTCACTGCTCTGCTCTTCACTGCTCTACTATTCACTGCTCTGCTATGCTCTGCTCTGCTCTTCACTGCTCTACTGTTAACAGCTCTGCTCTGCTCTTCACTGCTCTACTGTTCACAGCTCTGCTCTGCTCTTCACTGCTCTACTATTCACTACTCTGCTCTTCACTGCTCTGCTCTTCACTGCTCTACTATTCACTGCTCTGCTCTTCACTGCTCTGCTCTTCACTGCTCAACTATGCACTGCTCTGCTCTTCACGGCTCTACTATTCACTACTCTGCTCTGCTCTTCACTGCTCTAATATTCACTGCTCTACTATTCACTGCTCTGCTCTTCACTGCTCTACAATTCACAGCTCTGCTTTACTATTCACTGCTCTACTATTCACTTCACTGCTCTACTATTCACTGTTCTACTATTCACTGCTCTGCTATTCACTGCTCTGCTATTCACTGCTCTGCTTTTCACTGCTCTGTTCTGCTCTTCACTGCTCTACTATTCACTGCTCTGCTCTGCTCTTCACTGCTCTACTATTCACTGCTCTACTATTCACTGCTCTGCTCTTCACTGCTCTACTATTCACTGCTCTACTATTCACTGCTCTGCTCTTCACTGCTCTGCTCTTCACAGCCTCTACTATTCACTGCTCTGCTCTGCTTTTCACTGCTCTACTATTCACTGCTCTGCTCTTCACTGCTCTACTATTCACTGCTCTGCTATGCTCTGCTCTGCTCTTCACTGCTCTACTGTTAACAGCTCTGCTCTTCACTGCTCTACTGTTCACAGCTCTGCTCTGCTCTTCACTGCTCTACTATTCACTACTCTGCTCTTCACTGCTCTGCTCTTCACTGCTCTACTATTCACTGCTCTGCTCTTCACTGCTCTGCTCTTCACTGCTCAACCATGCACTGCTCTGCTCTTCACTGCTCTACTATTCACTACTCTGCTCTGCTCTTCACTGCTCTAATATTCACTGCTCTACTATTCACTGCTCTGCTCTTCACTGCTCTACAATTCACAGCTCTGCTTTACTATTCACTGCTCTACTATTCACTTCACTGCTCTACTATTCACTGTTCTACTATTCACTGCTCTGCTATTCACTGCTCTGCTATTCACTGCTCTGCTTTTCACTGCTCTGTTCTGCTCTTCACTGCTCTACTATTCACTGCTCTGCTCTTCACTGCTCTACTATTCACTGCTCTACTATTCACTGCTCTGCTCTTCACTGCTCTACTATTCACTGCTCTGCTCTTCACTGCTCTGCTCTTCACAGCTCTACTATTCACTGCTCTGCTCTGCTCTTCACTGCTCTACAATTCTCTGCTCTACTCTTCACTAATCTACTATTCACTGCTCTGCTTTTCACTGCTCTGCTCTTCACTGCTCTGCTCTTCACTGCTCTGCTCTTCACTGCTCTACTATTCTCTGCTCTACTATTCACTGCTCTGCTATTCTCTGCTCTGCTCTTCACTGCTCTGCTCTGCTCTTCACTGATCTTGATCTGCTCTTCACTGATCTGCTCTTCACTGCTCTGCCCTTCACTGCTCTGCTCTTCACTGCTCTGCTCTTCACTGCTCTACTATTCACTGCTGTGCTCTGCTCTTCACTGCTCTACTATTCTCTGCTCTTCACTGCTCTGTTCTGTTCTTCACTGCTCTGCTCTTCACTGCTCTACTATTCACCGTTCTGCTCTTCACTGCTCTGCTATTCACTGCTCTACTATTCACCGTTCTGCTCTTCACTGCTCTGCTTTTCACTGCTCTGCTTTTCACTGCTCTACTATTCTCTGCTCTGCTATTCACTGCTCTGCTATTCACTGCTCTACTATTCACTGCTCTGCTCTTCACTGCTCTGCCCTTCACTGCTCTACTATGCACTGCTCTGCCCTTCACTTCTCTACTATGCACTGCTCTGCTCTTCACTGCTCTACTATTCACTACTCTGCTCTGCTCTTCACTGCTCTACTATTCACTACTCTGCTCTGCTCTTCACTGCTCTTTTATTCACTGCTCTACTATTCACTGCTCTGCTCTTCACTGCTCTACATTCACAGCTCTGCTTTACTATTCACTGCTCTGCTCTTCACTGTTCTACTATTCACTGCTCTGCTATTCACTGCTCTGCTCTTCACTGCTCTACTATTCACTACTCTGCTTTGCCCTTCACTGCTCTACTCTTCACTGCTCTGCTCTTCACTGCTCTACTATTCACTGCTATGCTCTTCACTGCTCTACTATTCACTGCTCTGCTCTTCACTGCTCTACTATTCACTGCTATGCTGCTCTCCTCTTCACTGCTCTACTGTTCACAGCTCTGCTCTGCTCTTCACTGCTCTACTGTTCACAGCTCTGCTCTTCACTGCTCTACTATTCACTACTCTGCTCTTCACTGCTCTGCTCTTCACTGCTCTACTATTCACTGCTCTACTATTCACTGCTCTGCTCTTCACTGCTCTACTATGCACTGCTCTGCTCTTCACTGCTCTACTATTCACTACTCTGCTTTGCTCTTCACTGCTCTAATATTCACTGCTCTACAATTCACAGCTCTGCTTTACTATTCACTGCTCTACTATTCACTGCTCTGCTCTTCACTGCTCTGCTCTTCACTGCTCTACTATTCACTGCTCTACTATTCACTGCTCTGCTCTTCACTGCTCTACTATTCACTGCTCTACTATTCACTGCTCTGCTCTTCACTGCTCTGCTCTTCACAGCTCTACTATTCACTGCTCTGCTCTGCTTTTCACTGCTCTACTATTCACTGCTCTGCTCTTCACTGCTCTACTATTCACTGCTCTGCTATGCTCTGCTCTGCTCTTCACTGCTCTACTGTTAACAGCTCTGCTCTTCACTGCTCTACTGTTCACAGCTCTGCTCTGCTCTTCACTGCTCTACTATTCACTACTCTGCTCTTCACTGCTCTGCTCTTCACTGCTCTACTATTCACTGCTCTGCTCTTCACTGCTCTGCTCTTCACTGCTCAACTATGCACTGCTCTGCTCTTCACTGCTCTACTATTCACTACTCTGCTCTGCTCTTCACTGCTCTAATATTCACTGCTCTACTATTCACTGCTCTGCTCTTCACTGCTCTACAATTCACAGCTCTGCTTTACTATTCACTGCTCTACTATTCACTTCACTGCTCTACTATTCACTGTTCTACTATTCACTGCTCTGCTATTCACTGCTCTGCTATTCACTGCTCTGCTTTTCACTGCTCTGTTCTGCTCTTCACTGCTCTACTATTCACTGCTCTGCTCTTCACTGCTCTACTATTCACTGCTCTACTATTCACTGCTCTGCTCTTCACTGCTCTACTATTCACTGCTCTGCTCTTCACTGCTCTGCTCTTCACAGCTCTACTATTCACTGCTCTGCTCTGCTCTTCACTGCTCTACACCCTCTGCTCTACTCTTCACTAATCTACTATTCACTGCTCTGCTTTTCACTGCTCTGCTCTTCACTGCTCTGCTCTTCACTGCTCTGCTCTTCACTGCTCTGCTCTTCACTGCTCTACTATTCTCTGCTCTACTATTCACTGCTCTGCTATTCTCTGCTCTGCTCTTCACTGCTCTGCTCTGCTCTTCACTGATCTTGATCTGCTCTTCACTGATCTGCTCTTCACTGCTCTGCCCTTCACTGCTCTGCTCTTCACTGCTCTGCTCTTCACTGCTCTACTATTCACTGCTGTGCTCTGCTCTTCACTGCTCTACTATTCTCTGCTCTTCACTGCTCTGTTCTGTTCTTCACTGCTCTGCTCTTCACTGCTCTACTATTCACCGTTCTGCTCTTCACTGCTCTGCTATTCACTGCTCTACTATTCACCGTTCTGCTCTTTACTGCTCTGCTATTCACTGCTCTGCTTTTCACTGCTCTACTATTCTCTGCTCTGCTATTCACTGCTCTGCTATTCACTGCTCTACTATTCACTGCTCTGCTCTTCACTGCTCTGCCCTTCACTGCTCTACTATGCACTGCTCTGCCCTTCACTTCTCTACTATGCACTGCTCTGCTCTTCACTGCCTCTACTATTCACTACTCTGCTCTGCTCTTCACTGCTCTACTATTCACTACTCTGCTCTGCTCTTCACTGCTCTTTTATTCACTGCTCTACTATTCACTGCTCTGCTCTTCACTGCTCTACATTCACAGCTCTGCTTTACTATTCACTGCTCTGCTCTTCACTGTTCTACTATTCACTGCTCTGCTATTCACTGCTCTGCTCTTCACTGCTCTACTATTCACTACTCTGCTTTGCCCTTCACTGCTCTACTCTTCACTGCTCTGCTCTTCACTGCTCTACTATTCACTGCTATGCTCTTCACTGCTCTACTATTCACTGCTCTGCTCTTCACTGCTCTACTATTCACTGCTATGCTCTGCTCTGCTCTTCACTGCTCTACTGTTCACAGCTCTGCTCTGCTCTTCACTGCTCTACTGTTCACAGCTCTGCTCTTCACTGCTCTACTATTCACTACTCTGCTCTTCACTGCTCTGCTCTTCACTGCTCTACTATTCACTGCTCTACTATTCACTGCTCTGCTCTTCACTGCTCTACTATGCACTGCTCTGCTCTTCACTGCTCTACTATTCACTACTCTGCTTTGCTCTTCACTGCTCTAATATTCACTGCTCTACAATTCACAGCTCTGCTTTACTATTCACTGCTCTACTATTCACTGCTCTGCTCTTCACTGCTCTGCTCTTCACTGCTCTGCTCTTCACTGCTCTGCTATTCACCGCTCTGCTATTCACTGCTCTGCTATTCACTGCTCTGTTCTGCTCTTCACTGCTCTACTATTCACTGCTCTGCTCTTCACTGCTCTGCTCTTCACTGCTCTGCTCTTCACTGCTCTGCTCTTCACTGCTCTGCTCTTCACTGCTCTGCTATTCAGTGCTCTGCTCTTCACTGTTCTGCTCTTCACTGTTCTGCTCTTCACTGCTCTGCTCTTCACTGCTCTGCTCTTCACTGCTCTACTATTCACTACTCTGCTCTACTCTTCACTGCTCTAATATTCACTGCTATGCTCTTCACTGCTCTGCTCTTCACTACTCTACAATTCTCTGCTCTGCTCTGCTCTTCTCTGCTTTACTATTCACTGCTCTATTATTCACTGCTCTACTATTTACTGCTCTACTATTCACTGCTCTGCTCTTCACTGCTCTACTATTCACTGCTCTGCTCTTCACTGTTCTACTATTCACTGCTCTGCTCTTCACTGCTCTGCTCTTCACTGCTCTGCTCTTTACTGCTCTACTATTCACTGCTCTGCTCTTCACTGCTCTACTATTCATTGCTCTGCTCTGCTCTTCACTGTTCTACTATTCACTGATCTGCTCTACTATTCACTGCTCTGCTCTGGGATAGATGGTATTGAATGGGCAGCTGACTACATCTGCTGCCTCTGTATGAGTGTGCGTGTTTATGCGTGTGCGTGTCTGTCTGCGGGGCACTGTCAGCTCAGCACAGATGGGTCATGTTCGTTAGCACACAGCAGAGGCAGCAGAGGTAGACGGACTGTGAAAACCAACTTGACTGTCTCTGGGTGCTCTGAGGAATACACTACATGGCCAAAAGTATGTGGACATCCTATCAAATTAGTGGATTCGGCTAGTTCAGCCACACCCATTGCTGACAGGGTTATACAATCGAGCACAAAGTCATGCAATCTCCTTAGACAAATATTGACAGTAGAATGGCCGTACTGAAGCGCTCAGTGACTTTCAAAGTGACACCTTCCAACAAGTCAGTTCGTAAAATGTCTGCACTGCTAAAGCTACCCCGGTCAACTGTAAGTGCTGTTATTGTGAAGTTGAAACGTCTAGAAGCAACAACGGCTCAGCCGCGAAGTGGTAGATGACACAAGCTCACAGAACGGGACTGCCGAGTGCTGAAGCTTGTGGCACGTAAAAATTGTCTTTCCTCGGTTGCAACTCACTACTTAGTTCTCTTCGGTTATAGTCATAGTCGTGCAAATTCCCCCTCAAGCCAATACCACGACAACCCTCAAAGAACTACACTGGACATTATGCAAACTGGAAACCACATGTCCTGAGGCCGCATTTACTGTAGCTGGGGATTTTAACAAAGCAAATTTGAGGAAAACGCTACCGAATTCTACTAACACATTGACTGTAGTACTCGCGCTGGGAAAACATTGGACCACTGCTACTCAACTTTTCAAAATGCTTTTTCAAAAAGGCCCTCCCCCGGCCTCCCTTCGGCAAATCTGATCACGACTCCATTTTGCTCATCCCTTCCTGTAGGCAGAAACTCAGAAAGGAAGTACCCGTGCTCAGGTCTATTCAATGCTGGTCTGACGAATCGGAATCCATGCTTCAAGATTGTTTTGATCATGCGGACTGGGATATGTTCCGGGAAGCCGGGAACCACCGCATTTAACCATGGCAAGGTGACTGGGAATAAGAGCTGAATACAAACAGTATAGTTATTCCCTCCGTAAGGCAATCAAACAGTTAAAACGTCAGTACAGAGACAAAGTGGAGTCGCAATTCAAAGGCTCAGACACGAGACGTATGTGGCAGGGTCTACAGACAGTCGTGGACACCGACATCTTGCTTCCAGACAAGCTAAAAACCTTCTTTGCCCTCTTTGAGGATAACACAGTGTAACCGATGCGGCCCGCTACCAAGGACTGTGGGCTCTCCTTCTCCATGGCTGACGTAAGACATTTAAGCGTGTTAAACCTCGCAAGGCTGCTGGCCCATATTGCATCCCTAGCCGCGTTGTCAGAGAATGCCCAGACCAGCTGGCTGGAGTGTTTATGGACATATTCAATCTCTCCCTATCCCAGTCTGCTGTCCCCACTTGCTTCAAGATGTCCACCATTGTTCCTGTACCCAAGAAAGCAAAGGTAACTGAATGAAATGACTATCGCCCCGTACCACTCACTTCTGTCATCATGAAGTGCTTTGAGAGGCTAGTTAAGGATCATATCACCACCTTACCTGACACCCTAGATGCACTTCAATTTGCTTACCACCCTAAAAGATCTGCAGACGATGCAATCGCCATTGCACTGCACCCTGCCCTATCCATAGGGCAGCGCACAATTGGCACAGCGGTTTGGCCGGGGTAGGCCGTCATTGTAAATAAGAAGGTTTAAAAAAAATCCCATCTGGACAAGAGAAATACCTATGTAAGAATGCTGTTCATTGACTATAGCTCAGCATTCAACACCTTAGCTCCCTCCAAGCTCATCATTAAGCTCGGGGCCCTGGGTCTGAACCCCGCCCTGTGCAACTGGGTTCTGGATTTCCTGACGGGCCGCTCCCAGGTGGTGAAGGTAGGAAACAACACCTCCACTTTGGTGATTCTCAACACTGGGACCCCACAAGGGTGCATTCTCAGCCCCGTACTGTACTCCCTGTTCAACCATGACTGCGTGGCCACGCACGCCACTAACTCAATCATCACATTTGCAGACGACACAACAGTAGTAGGCCTGATTACCAACAATGACGAGACAGCCTACAGGGAGGAGGTGAGGTCCCTGGGAGAGTGGTGGCAGGAAAATAACCACTCACTCAACGTCAACAAAACAAAGGAGCTGATCGTGGACTTCAGGAAACAGCAGAGGGAGCATGCCCCTATGCACATCGACGGGACCGCAGTGGAGAAGGTGGAAAGCTTTAAGTTCCTTGGCGTACACATCACTGATGATCTGAAATGGTCCACCCACACAGACAGTGTGGTGAAGATGGCGCAACAGCTTTTACAGATGCACAATTGAGAGCATCCTGTCGGGCTGTATCACCGCCTAGTACTGCAACTGCACCGCCTGCAACCGCTGGGCTCTCTAGAGGGTGGTGTGGTCTGCCCAACGAATCACTGGGGGCAAATTAGCTGCCCTGCAGGACACCTACATCACTCGATGTCACAGGAAGTTCAAAAAGATCATCAAGGATGTTCACCCCGCCATCATCCAGAAGGCGAGATCAGTACAGGTGCATCAAAGCTGGGACCGAGAGACTGAAAAACAGCTTGTTTATATAATGCTTTACTCATCTCATATGTATATACTGTATTCTATTCTACTGTATATTAGTCAATGCCACTCCGACATTGCTCAATCTAATATTTATATATTTCTTAATTCCATTCTTTTACTTTTAGATGTATGTGTATTGTTGTGAATTGTTAGATACTACTGCACTGTTGGAGCTGAACATAAGCATTTCGCTACACCTGTAACAACAACTGATAAATATGTGTATGTGACCAATAAAATTTGATTTGATTTGTGGAAGCACCTGCTTTAAATATACAGTACTTTGTATCCCTAATTTACTTGTGTTTCCATTATTTTGGCAGTTACCTGTACATATAATACACATCATATTGTTTCCTAATTGCCTCATTAACACTTTCATTGCTTAAATAATCAAATTAAACATTAACTATAGAGTGCCTCTGGCATTGTATGGAATCAGGTCAAGACATTATTCTCCTTAAATGGAATATACGGACAGCTCAGCTGATATTGTAGTTTTTGAACTGTTATAGTGTATTGTGTTAAATCCTTACACTCCTGTGTTTCTGCTGTCCTACCTAGGTCCTCCCTTCCCTCCCCAGGAGGTGCAGGTCCAGTTGGGCCAGAACCCTGGGGTGCTGCAGGTACGATGGAAGCCCCCCCTCCTCACCCCCACTGGAACCTCCAACGGAGCCAATGTGATTGGCTATGCCGTGTGCACAAAGGGACAAAAGGTGCGTTTGAATGATGTATTATGCAGAACCTCATGTTCAACCCTGTGAAAGGGAGTAACCTCTAACCTTCAATGCTGTGAGTTGTGTGTAACACTCTACCGCCATCTGGTGGATGAAACAGGGATGTTCAGTCTATGGTTTCTGCAGGGCTTTTGTAATGGAGTGATTTGCAAACAGATGTTAACCAGGCTCTATTTTGCCTGAAATAATATATTATGTTTGTTACATAAGATATGTGTATTGAAGAGGTGTGTGTGTGTGTGTGTGTGTGTGGTCCCTGTCCCATGTGTGTCCAGATAGCAGAGGTGATGTACCCTACAGCAGACTATGTGACAGTGGAGCTGAACAGGATCCAGTGTCTGGAGGCCAGGGAGGTCATTGTCAGGACGTTATCAGCAGAAGGGGAGTCTCAGGACTCCCCCGTGGCCACCATACCGCACAATATCCTGGGGCCTCCCCATCACTCACCCCACCATCGCCCCCCTGCACACCCCCATCCTATGCCCCAGCACCATCCGCCACACACACAAACACACCCACCCTACCCCCAGACCTACCCCTTGTCACACCCCCAACCTCAGGTCCACCCTCAATCCCAGCCCCACACACTGCCCCATGGTCAGCCCCTGCGCCACACACCCCCTCAACCCCACCCCCAACACCAGCCTTACCCCATGTCTAAGCCCAAACTAGTAAGTGCCAGAGAGTCAGAAACCAAAGAGTATGAGGCAGGCCTGCGGCCTGGCCCGCCCTGGGAACGCTCCCTCTCGCCCCTTCCTCCTTCCATGTGTGGACACACTCTGGAGCCGCCCCACTTCCAGGGGTGCCGTTCGCCCTCTCCTCAGAGGATCCTGCCCCAGCCTCAGGGAGCCCCCATCCCCAACACCATCGCCAAGGCCATGGCCAGGGAAGCTGCACAGAGAGTGTTCGCTGAGAGTAACCGGGTAAGCAGCCACAGAGCCACTATACATACCATATACTTAAGTAATACGGCCCAAGGAGGTGTGGTTTATAGCCAGTATACAACGGCTAAGGGCTGTTCTTAGGCACGACGCAACGCAGAGCAGTAAATTAGAGCAGTAAAAATACATGGTTTGTCATACCCGTGGTATACGGTCTGATATACCACGGCTGTCAGCCAATCAGCATTCAGGGCTCAAACCACCAAGTTTATAATACAGATTGACCTATGGCATGATGATGTACAGCGCAAACAGAGCTTGATTTGTGTGCCAAGTGCCTTCGAGACTCTCAACACCACATGGTACTACCGAGTCAACACTATAGAGAACTAATATCATGTATCATTGTGATGGTGTGATGCATCTGCAGAAGAGGAGGCTGGTGGGAGGAGCTATAGGAGGACGGGCTCATTGTAATGGCTGGAATGGAATAAATAGAATGTCGAACGTGGTTTCCATATGTTTGATGTGTTTGATACGTTCCATTTATCCCATTCCAGCCATTACAATGAGCCCGTCCTCCTATAGCACCTCAAACCAGCCTCCTCTGACCTCCAGCTATACGTAAGGTTTTCTTGTCTCTGTTTTCCTGTGTCAGATTGAGAAGAGGAACATCTTCAGTGAGCGGAGCATAAACTCTGATGAGGAGGAGGATGGTTATGACTCTCCCCACACCAGGAGGAGAGGGGCCTCTGTGGACGAGTTCCTCAGAGGCTCTGAACTAGGGAGACATGTACGGGTAATACAAAACAACAACCCTGTCACATGTTAAATACAGAATAACACACCCACTGGGCATAGACGTCAATTCAATGTGTATTCCACGTTGGTTCAACGTCATTTCATTGGAATGATGTGGAAACAACGTTGATTCAACCAGTGTGTGCCCAGTGGGCAGTTTGTTTCTTTCCCCATCATCACTCTGGAGACGTTCCTCCTGGCAAAAATGCATTCTATTCTGTGTAGAGTTAAAGTGATGTGGGACAAAGAAAAAGGTATAAAGACCTTATAAGTTTTAAAATAAGGTGTTACTTTAACCTGTGGCTCCATGTTAAAGCTGGGCCTCCCCCCTGTCTCCCAGCACCACTACAGCCACAGCCACAGTGAAGAGTACCAGACGGAGAGCAGCCGCGGCTCAGACCTGTCTGACATCATGGAGGAGGACGAGGAGGACCTGTACTCTGAGATGCAGCTGGAGGAGGGCCGTCGGCGCAGCATCAACTCTCACAACACTCTCAAGGTACAGCCCACACACATACCCCATCTAGTGGGGCTCTGACCCGGGGAGGAGAGGAGGGTACGGAGGGGGGTTGGGTGAAAGGGAGTGTCATCCCATCTACCATGGCCCAGACTGCCCTGTCTCACTGTCAGGCTTTACATGCAGTGGCTTTGCCTGCTGAGTACTCCAGCCTTGTCTGAGCTGAACAGCACATTGCATCAGCTTTATCATCCAAGTCTTAACTTACCCATCTGAATGGCTGTAATACACGCCCAGCATGTACTGTATGAAGAGGTGAACACAATATGCGTTGTCTTACTGAGCTTGGTATTGATCGAAACATGGAATGTAGTTTTGTCTCAATATGTATTGCATTTTAAGGTACAGTTTAAGAATGTCCATATTTTGGAATTATTATTGTTCATGAATACTCTGTTAATACTTTAACAGAATATGTCAGTGGCCAAATATTTACCTTATAAAATGTACTGTACCATCAGCTAGAAGGGTCATCATGGTACATCGAATGCATAGGGGAATCTCATTTAAGTGAGTTTAGGCTACTTAAATGGAATAATTCACTTTTGGTTGTGTTCGTCTCATGTTCTACCTTTTGTGTTTGAGTTTTTTTTCGTGATGTGTAGATGGTTACCTTTGTGGATATGTGGACCTGTCTCCATTGAGTATGTTGAAGGGACACATGTGGATGTGTAGCCAATAGTCATTGTGTAACAAGATCTACTGAGGGACATTATTAGTAGTGAAACAGGCTATTTGTACTGCGTTGATCATAAATACGAAGTAAAGTGTTCCGATGTATTAATTTGGAGTGTCAATGTATGAAAGGCTTCCGAGTCGCTTCCAAAGAAACTGTGAGTAGACTTTCAGTTGATAAGTCAGCCAGATATGCCTTAAAGTGTATGAATCCAACCCTGTATACTGTACAGTACTCAACAGAACAGTGTTTTTAGGTCTAGTATCAATATGCCGATACTGAATCTGCCTATGTTTCATATGACAGTACCTCATCATGTCATCAATCAGTATGTCTCATGTCTGTGCAACAAATGAATGTCCTTTATGTATTCATGTCTTTGTATTATGTGTTCTTGAAATGGAGTAGAGTTCTGTGCAGTAGTGCATGCAATAAGGGTCAAAAAGCGGAAGCAAGCAAAGCTGAGATTTAGCAAATAGTCATTATTGGAAAATCTAAATCTGTCTTAAGAACAGTCCTCGGGTCATGCCTGAAAATGTTAGAACAGACTGAGATACTTTTAACATTTCTTCTTATTTTGCTTATGCAAGTGCTTTGCTCAGTTTGCTGCCTTATTCCTCTTGGTTAGTATATATATTTCTTATTCACTAGCCCAGGCTGTGCTTGGTGCAATGTGTTTTAAGGCTTTTCTTAATTAGTTCATTCACTTAAATGTTTTGTGAGTTTGTCACCTGTTTCATTTATCTGTGAGGATTTCTCATATGGCAGATTGTTTGCACCCTGTACTAATCTGTCCTGGCTCCCGAAATCCTCTCCCAGACCCATCCTCGGTGTGACTGTCTATCACTGCCTTTGGTTCCTCCCACAGATTCCCATTCAGAGCATGCCCTTTCCCCCAGCTCACTGAATGACACTGCATGCCTTAGATCTGGCCATTCTGCCACAAATAACTAATTATGTTCTTATTTTGTCTTTTTTCCCCATTTTATTTTTTATTCACACACTGTGTTGTTTCCTGCCTGTTCTAACACCTTCAAAAACTAAACGAACCTCCTGAAATTTAAACCAAACTCTTAATTCAAATGCCAATCCAAACCAATCAACTCTGCGCTCCGCTCTGTGGCTGGCCCGTTCTGGTCATACAGAAGTATTACAGGCGTCAGGACCTGGGAGAGGAGAGGGACTGCTGGGACCTACAGAGGGAGGTGGTGAGACAGAAGTCTCTACGTCGTAAACGGCTCCACAGCATCCCTGAGGTGGCCGAGGACGAGCCTGACGGAGTCAATGGGATGGGTCATCATCATCAGAGCCTGCACTTTGACGACGGAGGCAGGCCTGGTACACCCCGCATGCATCGCAGGGGCCCCCGTATCTACCAGCAGGACCCCCATCAGCACAACCACCTCTCCCCCAGCAAGAACCACCGCCACCTGCTGCAGCGTCAGCACTCCTCTCCCCGCTATGCCTACGCTTTCGAGGAGCGCAGCCTGCGCCGGCTCACCAAGAGTCCTGACAGTGGCCTGGACTGTGGCAGCGAGGAGGAGGGCTCTTTGGGGTACAGGGGTTACCCCCACGGCAGCCCAATGAGGGGCCATATCCGCTACATCCACTGTGAGGGGCCGGTAGAACGAAGGGCCTTGGCTGCAGGCAGGAAGAAGCAGCTGACACGGCAGTGCAGCATGGATGAGGACTACTGTGACAGCCCTAAGACGGGCCACCTGTCTGACCTGAGGAACAGGGAGGTGCACTACGGGCCAACGCGGGAGCCAGGGCATAGCCCCAGACACGGAGCCCTGAGCGAGGGCAGGCTCCACGAGCTGGACAGGGCCTATCACAGGGACCTTAGAGCCAGCTATGTGAACAGGCTCAACAGGGTCTCGGACCAGCCGCCGGTGTGTGTGACTCAGACTCTTATCTGCTGTACATTCCATCAGCAAGCAGTAAAATCATACCTTTTTTTCTTGGTGTTTTTTCACTCTATGGGTCTCCCGCCTTTACATTGATTTATTTTTGTTTTGTGCAGTATTCTGGAACGTTATTCGTACATGTTCATGGTGATTCTTATTTGTAGTTTTTCATGTGTGTAGTTTGCTCGTTTTTAGAACGTCCAGTGAGTTTTTAAGTGAAGCTTTTTTGATTACCTAAAGGCCATTTCAAAAAGTTTTTGTGTCTGATGTCTCTGAGGAGAAAGATTCATTTTAAAACAAAATGGCAGCTCAACCATAATAGTTTGCATGGGGATGCGCTATCCCTATTCTGCTCCGCCCTCCTCCTCTCTCAACCAGCCAATGGAGTTGATATGCAGCTCTTGCCCATCCTATCCCACCTCTGACTTTACCCTGATTGCTCCACCTTCCACAGGGGATCTCAATTCCAGCATGTCCTGGCTCTCATTGCTCGTAAAGGCTGGAGTCCTATGACAGATCAAGCCTTTCCTAGTGGGACTACATCGAGGGTAGTCTCTCATAGCCTTTAGCTGATTTAGCCGTCAGTCCATCTGCATCATGTTAGTGCTTGGCAGACAATGAACTCGCCCCTCTTCATGTTTTCCCCCAACTTTTCAGCAGAATGTCCTCTCCTACTCCCATACTACACACAGCAGTGGTCAGCTTGTTGCTCGATTCCCCTGCCCCTGTCCCATATATCCTGTATGACTAACTGGATGAGAAGCCTTTGGGCCTCAGTCTCTCTCTCTCTGGTTTGGACCCCAGGCTGAAGCCATTCTGGTTGTGCTCAGCTAACCATGCCTTTCTCCATTCTATTCTCTTTCCTCTACTCGCTCACTCCCTCTTCTCATCAAGGAGCTGACATGAGCAGAACAAAAAAAAATGGTCTTTAGCTAAACATCTGATCCTGTTGTGGTGTCTGGGGTTGATTTACTTTGGTTCTGTTGATGGTTTATTGATTTGTTTGTTCTCTTTATTTTATGGGTTTATTTATTACTCTTATTTTGCCTCCTTAAGGACAAATGGAAGTGACATCATTTGCTCTTATGGTTTTGCGATCCTTTTGAATGACTGGTTTGTTCTGTGAGGGAGGCAGTGTAAAAGGCTGTTTATTTCAACCTAAGCTGTGTTTTCTCGCCCTCTGAAGATTATAGGGAACTCCCCCTCCCATGGATGCTCCCATGGCAACCGGCTGGACCATTCAGGGAGGAGGCCGGTCCACGGCGGCAACCCCCCACAGCGACGGCCCATGATGGTTCCTTCCATTGGTTAGTGTGGTCACCACATGACGAGATGCCCCGTCCTCTTCTGCAGGGACTGTTGTTGTGTATTTATTTATCCCATGTGTTGCCTTACTCATGTGAGCTGAGCTGAACATCTCTCCCATAGACACATGACCTTAAACAACCATGTAGTTCTCTGTAGTGGTGTGCCCCTACACCTGTAGTTCAGTCCATCTTCATACTTTTTTATGGTGTTTCTGACTTGGCATAAGCAGTTAGGGGGGAGGGGCTGCTACTTTTTACTTGGTGCTTCTAACAGAAAAAATGAAGAGATGTGTGGTTGTAGGTCTATAGACTTTATATACTGTGATCCTAGTTGGCTCACCCGCTTTAACCCTTCCCTCTATCTCACACAGTGCAAAGCATTGCTGTTTTATATTGAAGAACTCCAGAGTACAACCTGTTTCCATATCCCACCAACTGACCCCCCCCAGCAGCATGTCCAGCCAGGCCGTGGGCCAGAGCAGTGTAGGGGGGTCCCTAACAGTAACACTGTGATCTGATTGATATTGTCTGTAGAGATCACCATGATGGAGAGTAACCGTGAGGGGAGTGAGGGGAACCTCTCACCTGTTTACTATCATGGCAGTGTAGCTCGGCACAGGATATGGCATCATAATGGTATGTGGCCCATCTTCTCTCTAGAACAAAATAAATAAACCTTGCAAATGACAGAAAAGACAGCGTTAAGAACCCTAATTGATATTAGAGGTGAATGGTAGTCTAAAGCTTAAGTGTGAATTTTACACTAGGCTGACAGGGAAGACAAGATGTACACTTTTTCTGTAGCTGAAGAATGAGTGTCCCCTCCCCTTCCTGTGTGTCTGCCTGCAGGCTCAATTCCAGGCCTCCCTTTGAGACCCCTCTTCCTTCCTTCCTTCCTTCCTTCCTTCCTTCCTTCCTTCCTTCCTTCCTTCCTTCCTTCCTTCCTTCCTTCCTTCCTTCCCTCACCCATCCCTTCTTTTCACCCTTCCTCTGCTCCTCCTTGGCCCTCCTCCCAGGGCGTATAGCCTCCCCCTGTTGACTCTGTGATTTTGCATGACTGATTGTTTACATTACAGTGAGAAGGAAAACCATTGGATGTGTAAGTGGACTGGTGTCTTGTTGGTATCACTCCATTGCACAGTGATGAAACTGCTGTCATCTAAACCAAACATTAGTATTGTATCATTAAAACATAATTTAACAGAAATGTTCACAGAATTGTGCTATTGAAACATTTGGTTTGTTCGTGCCAGGAAGTCCATGAGTGAATGAATATCAGGGGGATTCCACTGTCCCTGATATGCTCCTGATGAGTCGGGTTTCTACTATGGCATTGGATGTTCTAATTTCTTTTGTGAATGTTAATTTGCCCTTTACCTTAATACTTTATTTCTGATGTGAGCATGGGTTTACCCCTCTTGTATTGATAATGAAGCATACTTCCTCATTTTGAAGAGTGGAACGCATGCATCTGTTGAGTTCTGTGAGACGGTGAAGTAAAACAGCAATGAACAGTCAGTCTGTTTCCCTCCATTATTTTCATGTGCATTGTCATTTAGTTACCTCTGCATCCCATAGCTTGGCTTGACATGTCCTGGCGTCTCTCCTACTTGACCTCTGTCTAACTGTATCTGGGAGTGTTATAAAGGTACTCTGTTTGTTGTTTTGGTGTCTGTCCTACCAGCATTCAGAGATGTGTGAAAAAACTGAAAATCTGTGCTATCTGTCAGTTATAGATGGCATAGACTTTGTCAAATAAGTATCCTGCTAACATATTCTCATTAAATTCAAATTTGTAGATTTTGCTCTGTAATTACGGTCTTATAAAAACTTGAGCTAGGTGCTCTTTGAGGGGATAAACTTCGCAATGGACACAATAGTGTAGAATGACCATTCTTAAAACCCCTTTAAAGCTCTTTTTCACACATACATTTCATGGCCCTCTCCCCTGTCTATCAGCTCTGACAAAGTGACATCTTCTCGTCCCCCTACCCTCCACTCCGCTCTGCTCCCCAGCCTGTCCTGGGCTGGCAGTAGCAGGGCTGGCAGTAGCAGCAGTTCCCTCTCCTATGTTTCAGATGGGTACGGCGGGCAGGGCCGCGGGCGCCGGTCGCCAGAGTACTACGAAGTGTCAGAGCCAGAGGACCTGGCGCGTATATTTGTGGCCCTATTTGACTACGACCCTCTGTCCATGTCCCCCAACCCTGATGCTGCTGACGAGGAGCTGCCCTTCAAAGAGGGCCAGATCATCAAGGTGTTTGCCTGAGCCACACAGTGCTGTAGTTCAATCTGCTTCACTCAGACTGACAACAGTAGGGCCTAGTGATGACTTACAGCAGGGTTCACCAACTGGCGGCCCACGGGCCAAATTCGGGTGGTTTTATTTGGCCCCCAAATATATATATATTTATTTTTACATAGAAGACTAAAAACACCAGGGAATCAGCTCCAAGTGATTATAATTTGGGAAATCTGTTCCCACATATTCCCATGCATAATAGAGAGATGTGATCTTATACAAAAGCAAGCAAGGTTTGAAATTATTATATTTTAGTCAAATATATCTGTTTGGGCTTCTTACATTAAATTTGCAGTCTACAAATGATTATGTTCCGGCCCCCCAACCATCTGCTGAAGAAAAAATTGTCCCGTGGCTGAATCTAGTTGATGATCCCTGACTTACAACATTATGGTCATCAAATTTCACAAAAATGGACAGGGCTAGAATTTGATCTAATTCTGCATCTACACTTTGAATTTGCTATTAAAACAGTAATGGTGGTGGCAGTCTCTTTCTCTCCCCCCTGCTAACATTGTTCTCTGTGCTGGTCAGGTGTTTGGGGATAAGGACACGGATGGTTTTTACAAGGCAGAGATCCGTGACCGTCCAGGTCTGATCCCCTGTAACATGGTGTCAGAGATCCAGACTGAGGATGATGAGATGATGGATCAGCTACTCAAACAGGGCTTCCTCCCACTCAACACTCCTGTAGAGAAATTAGGTAGTGCAGCACCTGGACTCCCACTTTCTGTTTTTTCCCTCTGCTACTCTTTCTCTCTCTACTTTGCAGTTGATTGTCTCTTCTCTTTCTCTTCTCTTCTTTCTCTAACTTTCTTTTTCTACACTGATGTCTTTTTCTGATGGTACTCTCATTTCTGTCTCTACAATCGTTTCCCTCGTTTCCCTCTTTTTCTCTCTCTGCTTTCCTGTGAAGTGAACTGTGACCGCTTCAAAGATGGCCGCTCAATAAACCGCAGGTCCCGAAAATCCAAGCGAGGTCTGTGTTCTCTTTAGATGCACTCTTCCTTCATCTTCACACTTTTCTTTTTCCACCCTTTCTTCACTTTTCTTATGAGTAGGGAGTTATGGGTATTTTCTGTCAGTCTCCAACATGCTCGTCTCCAGTAAAGTGGTGGGGGTGTTCATTATGGCTTTCATCTTCATGTACCAAGTATCATTGAAACGGAATCATTCATTCAGCCTTTGGCATGGTAATAGACTGTCATTCATGCCAAATCATAAGGCATTACGTACTGTCACTTTAATGTGGGAATTTGCAACTGAGAGTAGTAAGGTGAGTATCTCTAGTGTGTTACTTATCATTCTTATTGATTGTCCAGAGAGGAACAGGCGGAGTGGGCGTCCGCACCCCTCGTCCACACGTAGAATGGTGGCCCTGTATGACTACGACCCCAGGGAGAGCTCCCCCAACGTGGATGTGGAGGTACAGTACTGCTAGACCTCTAGCTTCATATCCTCTTCTCCACGGCTCCACCCCCATTTACAGACCAGATACCATCAGGATGCATGTGACTCAATACCTTTGTCCCCACCATTGATTGTATAACATGATATAAACAGAAATAGACAGTCAATTCTTTATAAACTGAGAAAAATGATATGACCAGGAGTACATTTTGTCCAGGTCACAGAGTGTTTCCTGTATGCACACCTCGGTTTTTCCTATAGGAGACGTCTCACAGCTCATTAGAGAATAATTCAAATGTATGCTGTACAGTCGTGGCCAAAAGTTTTGAGAATGACACAAATACTAATTTCCACAAAGTTTGCTGCTTAAGTGTCTCTAGATATTTTTGTCAGATGTTACTATGGAATACTGAAGTATAATTACAAGCATTTCATAAGTGTCAAAGGCTTTTATTGACAATTACATAAAATTGATGCAAAAAGTCAATATTTGCAGTGTTGACCCTTCTTTTTCAAGACCTCTGCAATCCGCCCTGGCATGCTGTCAATTAACTTATGGGCCACATCCTGACTGATGCCAGCCCATTCTTGCATAATCAATTCTTGGAGTTTGTCAGAATTTGTGTGTTTTTGTTTGTCCACCCGCATCTTGAGGATTGACCACAAGTTCTCAATGGGATTAAGGTCTGGGGAGTTTCCTGGCCATGGACCCAAAATATCGATGTTTTGTTCCCCGAGCCACTTAGTTATCACTTTTGTCTTATGGCAAGGTGCTCCATCATGCTGGAAAATGCATTGTTTGTCACCAAACTGTTCCTGGATGGTTGGGAGAAGTTGCTCTCGGAGGATGTGTTGGTACCATTCTTTATTCATGGCTGTGTTCTTAGGCAAAATTGTGAGTGAGCCCACTCCCTTGGCTGAGAAGCAACCCCACACATGAATAGTCTCAGGATGCTTTACTGTTGGCGTAACACAGGACTGATGTTAGCGCTCACCTTGTCTTCTCCAGACAAGCTTTTTTTTACGGATGCCCCAAACAATCGGAAAAAGGATTAATCGGAGAAAATGACTTTACCCTAGTCCTCAGCAGTCCAATCCTTGTACCTTTTGCAGAATATCAGTCTGTCCCTGATGTTTTTTCTGGGGAGAATTGGCTTCTTTCCTGCCCTTCTTGACACCAGGCCATCCTCCAAAAGTCTTCGCCTCACTGTGCGTGCAGATGCACTCTCACCTGCCTGCTGCCATTCCTGAGCAAGCTCTGTACTGGTGGTGCCCCGATCCCGCAGCTGAATCAACTTTAGGAGATGGTCCTGGCACTTGCTGGACTTTCTTGGGCGCCCTGAAGTCTTCTTCACAACAATTGAACCGCTCTCCTTGAAGTTCTTGATGATCCGATAAATGGTTGATTTAGGTGCAATCTTACTGGCAGCAATATCCTTGCCTGTGAAACCCTTTTTGTGCAAAGCAATGATGACGGCACGTGTTTCCTTGCAGGTAAGCATGGTTAACAGAGGAAGAACAATGATTCCAAGCACCCCCCTCCTTTTGAAGCTTCCAGTCTGTTATTCGAACTCAATCAGCATGACAGAGTGATCTCCAGCCTTGTCCTCGTCAACACTCACACCTGTGTTAACAAGAGAATCACTGACATGATGTCAGCTGGTCCTTTTGTGGCAGGGCTGAAATGCAGTGTTTTTGGGGGATTCAGTTAATTTGCATGGCAAAGAGAGACTTTGCAATTACTTGCAATTCATCTGATCACTCTTCATGACATTCTGGGGTTAATGCATATTGCCATCATACAAACTGAGGCAGCAGACTTTGAAAACTAATATTTGTGTCATTCTCAAAACTTTTGGCCACAACTGTACTGTGTGTATGATGCTTTCGGAGGATCATACTGGTTGAAGACTATTACTGCTGTTATGGAGTCAGGTGTAGAGGTAGTTCTACCCTGTTACTAATGACTTACCTGCTTGCCTTGCCAACATTGCACAAAACACCAGCCATACTTACTCCCTAGATTTACTCCCAGTCTGTACCATTATTTAATCCACATTTATTAGTAGCTTAACCTTTTCTTGTTGTACTTATGGACCTTCCCCCTGGTTTCACTCACTCTCACCTTTCTATTGGCACGGCCACACAGTATGGGAGAGACAGGCTGAATGAGCAGGTGAGTGAGAGGAGCGTCCGCTCTCTGTGTTTTCTCTGTAACTGTTTCTCCGTGGAGTGTTCAGAAGAGGTGGGCTTGACATGGTGGATTAGGCCACAGTATACCCCTCTCATGAACACAGCCCCTCACTCATAGCCTGCGCTGGCATCCTTCCTCGGGTTGGTCTGTGTGTTGAGCAGTCTCCAATGTTTGGTTTGTGAGTTTTGGAGAGGCCTGTAGGAGTGGATAGTAGATGGTAGTATGGTATGCCTTTTGTCTGTGTTGCAATCCTTTTAAAACATCCAACACTTGATGCATTTGATAGTTGCATCAGTCTGCCAGGACTGCATTGACACTTCTAGATTTACAATGCATCTCAGTGATTGGAATAGGAAATACAGCATTTCACGCAAATGAAACCCTAACAATATCTCATGTGGTTGGGTTATAGAGTTAATCTTCAACAGATTCAAGCTGCTTTGATGTAGAGAAAGTAGGTCAAACTTAACTCAAACATCTCACTGTTTTGACAGGCTGAACTGACATTCTGCGCTGGTGACGTCATAACAGTTTTTGGTGAAATTGATGAAGATGGGTTTCATTATGTAAGTATGTGAGATGTGACTTACACATAATGATATTAAGGAGCACATTGTCTTCAACCAGCTTTGCGCAAATAAACACCAGTGAAAATGACATTGATAGTAACAGTAGTCGTATGATAAACACTTAAAAAGGATTATTTTGTATCAGTCCGCTATATTGTGGAATGCGATGTACATTCTATGCGAGTCACCCTGTGTGTTTGTGATCCCTCAGGGTGAGCTCAATGGACACAAAGGTCTTGTTCCCTCCAACTTTCTAGAAGAAGTGCCTGATGATGTTGAGGTTTTTCTCACTGACACTCCATGTGGAGATTCTCGATACCCCCAGGACGCTGCAGCGCGGATAAAGACCAAAAGGGTACATGCTCTTTCGCAGTACTAGCCCTCTGTCATCCATTTACTATTTTCCGTTCCCTTTACCTCCTTACTCCTTTAGTTTTCTGTCTGTGCTTGTGAGTGTTTCATTTCTGAACATATGATGGGAATTCAGACTTTGGAGCATAATGCTGTAAACATTGTTGATGTCTCAGAAATATAACGAAAACTATTAATACTTGACAGTGGTACTTTTATTTTTAAGGTTGACTGCTGTGAAGGATTTTAAAATGTGGACATATTCATATAGCGTTCTCAAAGAGAATATACAGAAACAATAAAATAAAAGCAGAATTGTAACTTTAACTGTTTTTTTGCACATTTAGCATTGCAAGAAATTCTTTCTGAGTATTACCTGTGTTTAGTCTAAAATAGGTTCTAATAGAGGAAATAGTTTTGATGTACTGGAGGATGAAATATGTAGACTGTAGCACCGCATGTTTTCTCTTTAAGATGCATGAATTCCCCTTCAATTTTTTTATAGTGAAAAATAAGTCTAGTACAGTATAACTTTTGTATTTGCTTCCGAAGCCTTGTTTTTGTATATTGCTTACTTGTAAAATAGCATGCAAGATATCAAGAAGATTATGTTGCTCTTTGAGAGTATAATTTAAAAAGTAAGGATAATACTAGCTGGAAAATAATGTGACTATAATTCTTTGTTTAACAAATAATTGAAAGTTAATGTTTGAATAACAACAGGTTTCATCTGAAGTTTCTTGGCTGGTTTTCTAGTTTGTCATTCTCATAGTGCAGACTATTGAAATGCCATCACTGCATTTTTCTTTTCCTCACCCGCTTGGCAAAACAGAAGAAGAGTGTTCATTTCACACCTTAGAGGCTCTGTTTCCATCACGTAAGTGAGCAACTGAGGATACCAAGGTTACGCTCCTCTCGTCTAATGCAGATGACATGGGTTCCCTTAGTTTCCGGTATGCAACACACACACCTTTTATGACCTTTATTATGACAGTTTATATTTCAGTTAATTCATTTTGAATGGATGTAAATATTTCAATTTTTTTTATTAACCAGAACATTAGTGATAGAATACTGTGGAACACACCAGGATGACACATTTGACCCCAGTTTACATACTTTATGGTTTTTATTTACATTTTAGTCATTTAGCAGATGCTCTTATCCAGAGCAAATTACAATTAGTGCATTCATCTTAAGATAGCTAGCTGAGACAACCACCTATCACAGTCGTAGTAAGTAAATTTTCCCTCAGTAAAGTAGTTATCAGCGAAGTCAGTGCTAATATTTGACGTGAGCTCATTGTAAAAGCATTCAGGTTGTTGTGTTAACTTATAAATGCCATTTAGTAGACACTTTGATCCCAAGCAACTTAGTCACGCGTGCATACATTTTACGTATGTGTGGTCCGGGAATCAAACCCACTATCCTGGCGTTGCAATGCCATGCTCTACCAACTGAGCACACAGAGCTACTGAGCAAGTTAAGGACGACCACCCTAGCCAATGCATTAGACAAGAAGCATGGTATCTTCAGTTGTTTCTCTGGGTGTTGTACAATGTCAGTCTCTCAAGATAATCCTCCTGCTGTAAATCATGGTAAGCTAAAAGGCAATTTTTGCACGTCTAGGTTGCTTCCCTGTAGTACTAGTAGTAACATTCAATCAGACTCTATAGCTAACATTCTGAATGAACCTCCTCTCTCCTTGAAGCAGTGCACCCTGCCACACTTAATCTAATCAAACTGCCCGAAACAAGTCAATGGTAATCAAATGTCTGCCAGACAGGCAATTCAATCAATCAGATAAAAATATAATTGGAATTTCTTTACCCATAGATGCCCAAGATAATGGTCATGTCCACAATGCCCTTGTTAAGTTGTTAGTGGGGTGCACTTTTTCTTTCACATAAGGAATAATGCGAAATGGCAAAAAGAGCTATTAACATGTTTTTCTCATAGAAAATCTAATTGATGCCACTTTCTAACCATATGTAGTTATATACTACAGCCATATACTACTGTGCTAGAGACTACAGTCTCATGTTAATGCGATCTTAAGGATAGAGACTACAGTCTCATGTTAATAGAATCTTAAGGATAGAGACTACAGTCTCATGTTAATGCGATCTTAAGGATAGAGACTACAGTCTCATGTTAATAGAATCTTAAGGATAGAGACTACAGTCTCATGTTAATGGAATCTTAAGGTTACATCTTTCCTAAGTGCAATTGAAAAGAAGCCTTTTAGCTCATGATTACAATTAAGGAATATGTAGATATTAGATGTTTACTGTAACCTAGTTGTATATGAATGCCCTTTATATTTAAAAAGAAAATCTGCTGTCATATGTTGTCCCATAATGTTAATACAATATTGCATCTCTTGTTTTTGTGTGAAAGGCATGGCCTTTGCCATTGATAGCCATTCTGGAGAATCTCAGTATAAAATGTGCTATTGGTAAAGAGAGCAGTAGTATGTGGACATATTCTTTGGCATTGAAGTCTTTATCTTTTAAACCAGCTTGATGACAGACTGTGTCTACATGGCAGTGTGGGAGGGGGGTATACAGCACCTCAGTACACTAAAGAGACGACATCCGAGCATTGACAAGTTGAACTGGGCTGCACTATAAGAGAGATAGACTGATGAAGCCAAAAGTATGGTGGCCCTGCTGAGACAGAATGGACTGAGTGGAAGGGAGTAGTGACTGGGGTGCAAGAGGGCTGGCTTTTTAACCCCCCTGAACTGTCCCTTACGGGTCTTCCATTAGGTTCCGTTGGAAAAATCGAGTCCGCCCAGAAGCGCTGCCTACCCCACAGGGCGCCAACACATCCCCGGCACTGGCCCTGCTACCTTGGGGCCTGGCAGTCCCATCAGGGGCCCCCGCGACTTGTCCTCCAAAAAGAAAAAGGGACTGCTCTCCAAAGGGAGGAAACTATTGAAAAGACTTGGCACTGTAAAATAACCCCTTCATATACTTGAAGTATATTACCAACCACATCATAGAGGGCTCTATTCAATCTGTAATGCTGAAGCGGTACAGATTCCGTGATAGAAATGTAAAGGTCATTTCCGATTGAGCAGTGTTTACCATGAATGCAGTCTCCGCTAAAGCGGGTACATTGCCTTTAAATTTCAATCACGCTGTAAAGCTGAATTTCCTCGATGCGGATTGAGTAGAGCCCTAAATCTCAAACACTTCCATTACTGTAAGTTTAGTCCTGTGAGAAGAAAAAATCCAGTGGTCAAGGATTTTGATGGCATTTGATAACTAGTCAGATTCTGTACTCTTAAACAACTGTTGTTGTATACTAGAAACCATTTATTTTTTAATTGCAGTATGTATTTTTAATACAGTCCAGGGACCTCATAGTTTGACATTTAATGTCATAAGCCAACCTCTCTGGTCATGTATATTTTGCTATCTGAAGCACAGGACTGCAACGCAATGGGATAAAATACTCTCCATTTTGAATTGGCCAATAGGTACGTAGGTGTGTGTTTGACTGAAGACAACAATGTCACCCAGAATATGAGGTGTTTAAACCAGTCTCTTTAGGGCTGAGATCAAACGATAGAGCTCAGAATGGCCAGTCAACATCATACTTGATGAGACTACTACTGGCGGCCCATCCTAACCATACACTTCATATTGTAGTACCCAAAATGAGGCAAGGAAAATAGCAGTTTTATGGCCAGGCAGCTGAGGTCCTTGTATGGGAACTGTATGGGAGGTTTGCATGTTTTACCTGAAAGCACATCCAGAATGATCATTCCCACCCAACGTTGGAAAGCACATGCTAACTGATGGCCTTTGCTATCAGAACATGTTAGCAAGGCACATGTGCATGCTTTGTCGGTCCATTTGATGACAGAATCTACACTGAGCAAAATGTACTAAATGAATTGCAGTAGTAAAAAGCATGTCATCGTTTTCTTTACCTCCATACAGAATATTCCATACAAACCTAATTGTCAGATTGGTTCTCAGTTCAACTCAAGCCCAGGTACACATTTGACTAGTCACAACCTAGCACCTGAAGTCAGGATCTGTGCAGTGGTAAAATATGCTATATCTCCAGAAAGACCGAAGTCAGATAAGCAAATATCAATTCCTAACAGCAAGTATTAGTTATTCAAAGACACCAAAAGACCTCTGGACAAGCACATTAGATAGGGAAGGGTTTCAAGATTCAGTTTCTTTATTTTTTAAGTAGTTGAATGGTCCTGAAATGCCTAGTTGAAACCAACCTCCATGTATTTGCCTTATAAATGCACAATTGTTTGTATTTTGTTTGTATTTTGTCCAGTCAGTGGAGAGTTTTTATGTCCTGTATGCATTCATGTCATTGCAATACTTCTGAAAATGAAATATTTTTGCAAAAGATGTTTATCAAGGCTCATGATGTGCATTTTATCACTTGTAAGAGTGTCATGTTTTCCAGAGGACCTGAGCATTATTAGCTTGTTTGAAACTTCAGAAGGCCCAACTTTTCACTCTTCATGTTCTGTCCACATTAAAATGACTTAAAGAAAAAAAAGAAAGAAGTGTGGGGAAAATGTAAAGGTGTATTTAATGTTTTTTTTGTCAGTACATTGTCACTATTTTGGCACAACAAATTCAAGGCACTTTTATTTTGTTCTTCATGTTATATACAGTACTTGCAATGTGTTCATTCTACATTCACAATCCCATTTTGACATAGGTTTGTGTACAAGACAATGGACAAGAAGGAAATGCAATTGAAGGCCGGTTCATTTAAAACTGTTTCCAGGATAAGTTTAAATCAGCACTCTTCCTGTGCAAGAACAAAGCATGGTGTGAATTAATGTGCAGTTGGTTTTCATTTTGTTTCAAAACATTTTGTAGAGTACACTCCAAACTTGCATTTTTGCAGCAGGAGAATTATGTTTTTGACTTATCCCGGACACAAGGTTTGGTAGAATAACCTTTATTGGATGTAAGTCATATGAAGTTATTTTTGTTGCATAGAAATTGTGATTTCAACAAGACAAGTCTACCTCCATAATGACCCCTAGAATTCCAACTAATTTGACTACATGTTCACAGAAGCCAACTCCATTTCATTTATGAAACTGAGCTCTTTCTGTTTGCCCAGAAATACTGTATTTGTGTCAGCACCAACTAGCACATAGAGTAGTGAATGTATGATTATTTGAAAGCCAATGTATTTTATTTATCAAAACTATCCTTGATGAGTATGCAGATGTCCAGCGTTTTCTGGTCCAGTTTGTATGTGAAATGAAACCTTTTTCCCATCTGTTAATAATTACTTATACTATTTTGTTAATCATTTCATCCTTCCATTCAATTTACATCACTGTTTTTTTTGAACTACTACTTACATGAGATTTGAACTGAGACTGCCAAAAAAGAATGTATCAAAAGCATTCTGTATAACTTTCTGTACAATTCTCAGCCAAATAGGCATTTCAATCTGCAGTTAATAGATGTAAATGTTTTCCATAATAAGTTGTTTGTCATTGCTTCTATACATATTGTTTGAGTGACTTGCTCTTTTTGTACTTTGTCCATTTGTAAATTGTTTTTAAATGTTTATACTTGATTTTCAGACTGCCTTTTTTGTACATAAAAATTTATAATCAAACAGTGCAAAGCTTTCCCCATGGTGTCTTCAAAACCATGTTTTAAAAGTCTGTAATTGTGTGCTAGCTTTATGAAAAGAAATATCAGCCTATATTGGGGGTTACAAAATATTGTGTGGGTGTGCATGTGCAAATTATTTTATAAAACAAATTTGATATTTTGTAATGCTGGTTGTGCCGTGTTTTATTCCCCAAATGCCATGGTGCAACAGCAAAGTCAGAGAATGGACAGAATTGAGCAACTCTGAAACAGGCATAGGCCTGAATAAGGATTGGGATATGTGTAAGTATCACAACTTAAAAGACTTACTGCTAGACAGTAATGCAATTACACCAGTACTACAAAGTACTGAAGGGTAATCAAATTACAGAACATGATTCACACAATTATTGAACTGCATTTTTAGATCCTAAATGCAACTTTGCTCCAAAGTTTGAACAATTATTTTTTCAAGGAAGACAATATTATGCAAGTTATTTCATTAAGTAAAAGGGAAAAGGAACCCTTTATCTTCACTCTGATGGTGAACAAAGGAGAACAGCCAAAAAAACAGCAGAGGTAGTGCACTTCTCAAAACAGTCTCATGCAACTTGATCATTGTAATACCATGATACATTTAAAAACAGGTTGTAACCAAAATTAAGTTTAGTTCTGAACTTTTTTTGTTTTGTTCCACTGTTCCAACCAGCAAAATAGAGCTCTGAGGCAGTTCAAATCCCCAAAAAGTACAGGTTTATATTATTCCTTTCTGGTCCTTTTTTAACATTTGAAATCAACAGGTTGTTACATTTAGCTTATTTAATCACTTCACCAATAAGTGCGGATAGAGCAGGCAAGCTAGTTGTTTACATGCGTGATGGACAGACAAGTGTAGCCTTTGGCACGACTGAAATTTTGTCGGTGGGGAGAGCGCGAGAGGAATAGGCTTGAAGCGCTGGGAATCTTGTTATGACATGAATTAGGTCCACAGAATTATACCTAGAAGGAGCGGCTTCTATGGAGGAACTTTGAATGTCCTTTGAGCTAGCTAGCTGTGTGTGCAGAGCGGCACCAGAATTAAAAACACGTCTTACCTTTTTGTAGTTAATAAATCCAAAGTGAAACGTGATAACTTGGCCTATAGTATCCTTAACTAGCATTGAAAAAGTTATTCCATTCTTCTCTAGCGAATAAAAAAATATCTACCCATGTTCTGAATCAAGTGTCAATGTAACGGCAGTACACTCAGTAGCCTCAGTAGCCAGTAGCTTCGGAGGAGGGAGGGGCAGGCAGCCTAAACACACAGGAAAAGATTTTCAGCTTGCAGGCAGACACTGGAATACGTTTCTGAGTGTTGTGGGACTAGAAAACAATGCCTTGAATGTAATGTTATTAACCGGTTCCCATGCTTTTAAAATAGCGGTTCTGTTCCGGAACAGTATGGATCACTTTCGCTCCTGGTTCCATTTCTGTTCCTTGAAAATGTTTGTTATTTTACGGTTTTGTTCCCTGAACCGGTTCCAACCTGTTTAAAATGTACACTACATGTCTAAAAGTATGTGGACACCTGCTCGTTGATCATCTCATTCCAAAATCATGGGCATGAATATGGAGTTGGTCCCCCCCTTTTCTGCTATAACAGCCTACATTCTTCTGGGAAGGCTATCAAATAGATGTTGGAACATTGCTGTGGGGACTTGCTTCCATTCAGCCAGAAGAGCATTAGTGAGGTCAGGCATTGATGTTGGGCGATTAGGCCTGGCTCGCAGTCGGTGTTCCAATTCATCCCAAAGGTGTTTGATGGGGTTGAGGTCAGTTTGTTGCAAACTGTTGCCACAAAGTTGGAAGCACAGAATTGTCTACAATGTCATTTATGCTATAGCTTTAAGATTTCCCTTCACTGGAACTAAGGGGCCTAGCCCGAATCATGAAAAACAGCTCCAGACCATAATTCCTCCTCCACCAAACTTTACAGTTGGCACTATGCATTGGGGAAGGTAGCGTTCTCCTGGCATCCGCCAAACTCATATTTGTCTGTCGGACTGCCAGATGGAGAAGAGTGATTCATCACTCCAGAGAACGCTTTTCCACTGCTCCTGAGTCCAATAACGGCAAGCTTTACACGACTCCAGGCTGCTCGGCCATGGAAACCCATTTCATGAAGCTCCCGACAAACAGTTATTGTGCTGATGTTTCTTCCAGAGGCAATTTGGAACTTGATAGTGAGTGTTGCAACTGAGGACAGACGATTTTTACACACTTCGTACTTCAGCACTCCGCGGTCCCGTTCTGTGAGCTTGTGTGGCCTACCATTTCGTGGCTGAGCTGTAAGTGCTCCTAGTTGTTTCAACTTCACAATAACAGCACTTAAAGTTGACCAGGGCAGCTTTACCAGGGCAGAAGTTTGACGAACTGACTTGTTGGAAAGGTGGCATTCTATGACGATGCCACGTTGAAAGTCACTGAGCTCTTCAGTCAGGCCATTCTACTACCAATGTTTGTCTTTGGCGATTGCATGGCCGTGTGCTCGATTTTATACACCTGTCAGCAACGGTGTGGCTGAAATAGCCAAATCCACTAATTTGAATCCTTTTGTATATACAGTGGGGCAAAAAAGTATTTAGTCAGCCACCAATTGTGCAAGTTCTCTCACTTAAAAAGATGAGAGGCCTGTAATTTTCATCATAGGTACACTTCAACTATGACAGACAAAATGAGGGAAAAAAATCCAGAAAATCACATTGTAGGATTTTTAATGAATTTATTTATTTGCATTATGGTGGAAAATAAGTATTTGGTCACATACAAACAAGCAAGATTTCTGGCTCTCACAGACCTGTAACTTCTTCTTTAAGAGGCTCCTTTGTCCTCCACTCGTTACCTGTATTAATGGCACCTGTTTGAACTTGTTATCAGTATAAAAGACACCTGTCCACAACCTCAAACAGTCACACTCCAAACTCCACTATGGCCAAGACCAAAGAGCTGTCAAAGGACACCAGAAACAAAATTGTAGACCTGCACCATGTTGGGAAGACTGAATCTGCAATAGGTAAGCAGCTTGGTTTGAAGAAATCAACTGTGGGAGCAATTATTAGGAAATGGAAGACATACAAGACCACTGATAATCTTCCTCGATCTGGGGCTCCACGCAAGATCTCACCCGTGGGGTCAAAATGATCACAAGAACGGTGAGCAAAAATCCCAGAACCACACGGGGACCTAGTGAATGACCTGCAGAGAGCTGGGACCAAAGTAACAAAGCCTACCATCAGTAACACACTACGCCGCCAGGGACTCAAATCCTGCAGTGCCAGACGTGTCCCCCTGCTTAAGCCAGTACATGTTCAGGCCCGTCTGAAGTTTGCTAGAGAGCATTTGGATGATCCAGATGAGGATTGGGAGAATGTCATATGGTCAGATGAAACCAAAATAGAACTTTTTGGTAAAAACTCAACTCGTCGTGTTTGGAGGACAAAGAATGCTGAGTTGCATCCAAAGAACACCATACATACTGTGAAGCATGGGGGTGGAAACATCATGCTTTGGGGCTGTTTTTCTGCAAAGGGACCAGGACGACTGATCCGTGTAAAGGAAAGAATGAATGGGGCCATGTATCGTGAGATTTTGAGTGAAAACCTCCTTCCATCAGCAAGGGCATTGAAGATGAAACGTGGCTGGGTCTTTCAGCATGACAATGATCCCAAACACACCGCCCGGGCAACGAAGGAGTGGCTTCGTAAGAAGCATTTCAAGGTCCTGGAGTGGCCTAGCCAGTCTCCAGATCTCAACCCCATAGAAAATCTTTGGAGGGAGTTGAAAGTCCGTGTTGCCCAGCGACAGCCCCAAAACATCACTGCTCTAGAGGAGATCTGCATGGAGGAATGGGCCAAAATACCAGCAACAGTGTGTGAAAACCTTGTGAAGACTTACAGAAAACGTTTGACCTCTGTCATTGCCAACAAAGGGTATATAACAAAGTATTGAGATAAACTTTTGTTATTGACCAAATACTTATTTTCCACCATAATTTGCAAATAAATAAATTAAAAATCCTACAATGTGATTTTCTGGATTTCTGTCATAGTTGAAGTGTACCTATGATGAAAATTACAGGCCTCTCTCATCTTTTTAAGTTGGAGAACTTGCACAATTGGTGGCTGACTAAATACTTTTTTGCCCCACTGTATGTGTGTGTGTGAATGGTGAGGTGGTTACAGCTTGCCAGGTCTATCCCCAAGGTCAGCCAGTAAAGTATATCAGACGAGAGGAGAGAGGGCGAGAGAGAGAGCAGAGTGTGGTTGTGCAGCATTCTACAATGTGATTTTCTGGATTTCTTTTTCTCATTTCGTCTGTCATAGTTGAAGTGTACCTATGATGAAAATTACAGGCCTCTCTCATCTTTTTAAGTTGGAGAACTTGCACAATTGGTGGCTGACTAAATACTTTTTTGCCCCACTGTACCTAATAGTATATTTCTGATGCTTCTGATATCCTTATTAGGGAATATGGAAATATTTCTCTGTGGAGAAAAGAAAACACAGTGGATGTTTACATTTATAGGTTTATTCATTTTCCAATTAAAAGTGAATACAAGTGAAAACAATTAACTACTTAGGGAGCAGTGGGGCGCTAGCGATGGCTGTCCTATTGTCCTAAAGTGATGATTAGAGTCTGCCTGATGTTGCAATAAACTAGCCGAGTCCGACCATCCTGATATTGTGAACTTACAGTGCGACACAAATATATTGACACCCTTGCATTTTTCTGAAATAGTTTCCTATTTCTTCTAAAGTAGCTTGATATTTACCTTTTTGTTGGATTTTCAACATTGCAGAGCCAATCAAATTTTTGCAAACGTAAGTATTTTTTGTGTCTATAAAGACAAATCTTTATAGACCCCAAACCAGGTGCTTTCCAATGGACGAGCTAAAGAGGAAAGTCATCCAACAGCAACCAGGAAGCAGGAAGGAGGAAGAGGAAGGACTTCTAACGTTTTTTCTAAGGTACGGTGTAATTCTATATCAAATCAAACTTTATTTATAGAGCACATTTCTTACAAGTTAATGCATTTCAAAGTTCTTAAAACAAAAATTCTAATAATAAATAAATACAATTGACAAATATAAGATAGATATTAAAATGAAACTAAAGTTATTAAAACAATAATAGGGCAATAAAAAAACTGTGAAACCAGTGAGACTGATGGAAGTAAAATAAATAAGATAAACACAATTTTATAAAGCAAATAAAATTACATCAGATTGATAAAATAGCACAATAACATCACCCTAAGTAAAAGCCTGGCTAGAAAGTTGTGTCTTGAGCTCTCAAAAATGTCTACGGTCTCTGACACCCTCAGCTGCTCCAGCAGGCTGTTCCAAAAGCCTGGTCTCATAGACTAGACATAACATAGTCAATGTAAATCCGGGACACTCAAATTAGTATGATATGTTACATTTGATATGGTTACATAAGACATATGTTTACTTAAGGCAAAACAAAAGTAGGATGGTTGTTCAGGGTGGATGGGTGGACGTAGAACACGTAAAAGGTTGCGAATTCGAATCCCATCAGGGACAACTTCAGCTTATTAGCAACTGTTTAACTACTTTGTAGCCCATTTGCAACTACTTAGCATGTTAGTTAACCCTAACAACCCTTTTAGATAACCCTTCCCCTAATCAACCTAACTCCTAAATTTACCCTAACCTTAACCCAAAACCCTAATCCTAACCCCTAGCCTAGGTAACATTAGCCAGCTATCTAACGTTAGCCACCTGGCTAGAATTCGTAACATACAGTGCATTTGGAAAGTATTCAGACCCCTTGACTTTTTCAAAATGTTACTTTACAGCTGAATTCGAAAATGTATTAAAAAAAATATATTCCCTCGTCAATCTACACACAATATCACATAACAACAAAGCGAAAACAGTTTTTTAAATGTTTTTGCAAATGTATAAAAAAATAAAAACAGAAATACCTTATTTACAAAAGTATTCAGACCTTTTGCTATGAGACTCGAAATTGAGCTCAGGTGCATCCTGTTTCCATTGACCATCCTTGATATGTTTCTCCAACTTGATTGGAGTCCACCTGTGGTAAATTCAATTGACTGGACATGAATTGGAATGGCACACACCTGTCTATATAAGGTCACACAGTTGACAGTGCATGTCAGAGCAAAAACCAAGCCATGAGGTTGAAGGAATTGTCCGTAAGATCTCCGAGACAGGATTGTGTCGAGGCACAGATCTGGGGAAGGATACCAAAACATTGCCGCATTGAAGGTCCTCAAGAACACAGTGGCCTCTATCATTCCAAAATGGAATAAGTTTGGAACCACCAAGACTCTTCCTAGAGTTGGCCGCCTGGCCAAACTGAGCAATCGGCAGAGAAGGGCCTTGGTCAGGGAGGTGACCAAGAACCCGATGGTCACTCTGACAGAGCTCCAGAGTTCCTCTGTGGAGAGATGGGAGAACCTTCCAGAAGGACAACCATCTCTGCAGCACTCCACAAATCAGGCCTTTATGGTAGAGTGGCCAGACGGAAGCCACTCCTCAGTAAAAGGCACATGACAGCCCGCTTGGAGTTTGCCAAAAGTCACCAAAAGGACTCTCAGGCCATGAGAAACAAGATTCTCTGGTCTGATGAAACCAAGATTGAACTTTTTGGCCTGAAAATTATACAAACCTGGCACCATCCCTACGGTGAAGCATGGTGGTGGCAGGGGCGTTTGTCAGCGGCAGGGACTGGGAGGCTAGTCAGGGTAAAGGGAAATATGAACGGAGCAAAGTACAGAAAGATCCTTGATGAAAACCTGCTCCAGAGCGCTCAGGACCTCAGACTGGGGCGAAGGTTCACCTTCCAACAGGACAACAACCCTAAGCACGAAGCCAAGACAACGCACGAGTGGCTTCGGGACAAGTCTCTGAATATCCTTGAGTGGCCCAGCCAGAGCCTGGACTTGAACTCGATCCAACGTCTCTGGAGAGACCTGAAAATAGTTGTCCAGCGACGCTCCCCATCCAACCTGACAAAGCTTGAGAGGATCTGCAGAGAAGAATGGGAGAACATCCCCAAATACAGGTGTGCCAAGCTTGTCGCGTCATACCCAAGAAGACTCAAGGCTGTAAACACTGCCAAAGGTGCTTCAGACCCTTTACTGAGTAAAGTACTTATGTAAATGTGATTTAAAAAAATTATACATTTGCAAAAAAATCTAAAATCCTGTTTTTGCTTTGTCATTATGGGATATTGTGTGTAGATTGTTGTGGAAAAAAAAACAAATCAATTTTAGAATAAGGCTGAAACGTAACAGAATTTGGAAAAAGTCAAGGGGTGTGAATACTTTCCGAATGCACTGTATCATACATTTTACAAATTCGTAACATATTGTATGGTTTGCAATTTCGTGATATATAATTTAAATTGTAAAAGAGTAACATATCACACAAAATGGGTGATGGACATCCACAAATTAATACATACCATACAAATCATAACATATCGTACTAAACGAAGTGTCTCGGATATACAGGCGGCCCAGGCGCAATGCACGCTGACACGGTCGCCAGGTGTACAGTGTTTCCTCTGACACATTGGTGCGGCTGGCTTCCAGGTTAAGTGGGCGTTGTGTCAAGAAGCAGTGCGGCTTGGCTGGGTTGTGCTTCGGAGGACGGCTCTTGACCTTTGCCTCTCCTGAGTTTGTACGGGAGTTGCAGCGATGAGACAAGACTGTAACTACCAGTTGGATACCATGAAAAAAGGGGTAAAACAATTATAACAAACAGCAGAGTGGAGGAAGAACAGCAGAGTGGAGGAGAAGAGTCGGGATGTTATAAGAGATCAAGTCAAATCTAAAAACAAACACACTCCAGAACACATGGAGGTAGAATAATGTAATGTTGCTATTTTATCTGAAAATATTTTATATAAGAGAAATATACATAAAAAAATGTACAGTAAATATGATGAAATGTACAAAAAGACAACACCCTGCTGTTGCTTTTAGTGTGATTTTGTTTTTGCAAACGGATTGTATTGCTGACTGATTGTAATTCTTAAATTAGGATATTTCCATTGAGATTAATGCATTGTACACTTGTAGGCAGAGTGACAACAGATACAGAACTTTATAAATACATAACCACCATGCTTAATTTGTTAGAAAAGACAACACCATAGATGAGGTAAAACCAGTATTAGTCTCTATAGTCAAATCAAGACTAATGCAGATGAGTAAATTATTTAAATCATGTTAGTTCAAGCGAATATTCAGCCATTAAGATTTATACTTTTGTTTAAAATAATTCAGTCTGTAATCAAAACAACATAGGCCTACACATTAAAAACCGGTCAATGATCCTATAAATAACGATTTCTAACAACTTCAATGTGAAGTTTACAATAATGAAAGTCTGTATTTATTTGTCACTAAAATAATATGAAACATATATTAACATAAATGACCATAAAAGATTCAGTAAAATCAAATAAAATTGTATCAAAAATATATCATTATAGCTACAGTATGCATTATACTGTAATTTGCATTACATTGATGATGACAAGGTTGATGTAATTTTATTATTATTACCATACTATAATTATAATCGTGTGCAACATACAGCATATTCTAACTTCATGCAATATACCATTATGGATTTTATTGTAATCTGACCAATACTAATGCTACTGCTGAAATAGATTGCTGGCCTTATATCTGGAGTCTCTAAGACAGTATGAAGTATTCTCTATGACTGATTAGTTCGGCCAGATTTTCTCTGATCTCCAAGAAATGCTCTTGCACCTGTATAATTTGAAGATATTTTAACAATCAACCAATGCCTTTACTATTGTGGATGAGGCAAATGGTTTGATTTAAATGGACTTGAAAAAGATCCACTCTAAAAACATTGACCAATGTCTACATGATAGCAGTGGTGTAAAGTACCTAAGTAAAAATACTTAAAAGTTCTACTTAAGTAGTTTATTGGGATATCTGTACTTTACTATTCATATTTTTGCCTACTTTTACTTCGCTACGTACCTAAAGAAAATATACTTTTTACTCCATACATTTTCCCTGACACCCAAATGTATTCGTTACATTTTGACAGGAAAATGGTCCAATTCACACACTTATCAAGATAACATCCCTGGTCATCCCTACTGTCTCTGATCTGAAGGACTCACTAAACATAAATGCTTCGTTTGTAAATTATGTACAGTGGGGAAAAAGTATTTAGTCAGCCACCAATTGTGCAAGTTCTCTCACTTAAAAAGATGAGAGAGGCCTGTAATTTTCATCATAGGTACACTTCAACTATGACAGACAAAATGAGGAAACAAAATCCAGAAAATCACATTGTAGGATGTTTTATGAATTTATTTGCAAATTATGGTGGAAAATTATTGGTCAATAACAAAAAGTTTATCTCAATACTTTGTTATATACCCTTTGTTGGCAATGACAGAGGTAAAACTTTTTCTGTAAGTCTTCACAAGGTTTTCACACACTGTTGCTGGTATTTTGGCCCATTCCTCCATGCAGATCTCCTCTAGAGCAGTGATGTTTTGGGGCTGTCGCTGGGCAACACGGACTTTCAACTCCCTTCAAAGATTTTCTATGGGGTTGAGATCTGGAGACTGGCTAGGCCACTCCAGGTCCTTGAAATGCTTCTTACGAAGCCACTCCTTCGTTGCCCGGGTGGTGTGTTTGGGATCATTGTCATGCTGAAAGACCCAGCCACGTTTCATCTTCAATGCCCTTGCTGATGGAAGGAGGTTTTCACTCAAAATCTCACGATACATGGCCCCATTCATTCTTTCCTTTACACGGATCAGTCGTCCTGGTCCCTTTGCAGAAAACAGCCCCAAAGCATGATGTTTCCACCCCCATGCTTCACAGTAGGTATGGTGTTCTTTGGATGCAACTCAGCATTCTTTGTCCTCCAAACACGACGAGTTGAGTTTTTACCAAAAAGTTCTATTTTGGTTTCATCTGACATTCTCCCAATCCTCATCTGGATCATCCAAACGCTCTCTAGCAAACTTTAGACTTGCCTGAACATGTACTGGCTTAAGCAGGGGACACGTCTGGCACTGCAGGATTTGAGTCCCTGGCGGCGTAGTGTGTTACTGATGGTAGGCTTTGTTACTTTGGTCCCAGCTCTCTGCAGGTCATTCACTAGGTCCCCGTGTGGTTCTGGGATTTTTGCTCACCGTTCTTGTGATCATTTTGACCCCACGGGTGAGATCTTGCGTGGAGCCCCAGATCAAGGAAGATTATCAGTGGTCTTGTATGTCTTCCATTTCCTAATAATTGCTCCCACAGTTGATTTCTTCAAACCAAGCTGCTTACCTATTGCAGATTCAGTCTTCCCAACCTGGTGCAGGTCTACAATTTTGTTTCTGGTGTCCTTTGACAGCTCTTTAGCCTTGGCCATAGTGGCGTTTGGAGTGTGACTGTTTGAGGTTGTGGACAGGTGTCTTTTATACTGATAACAAGTTCAAACAGGTGCCATTAATACAGGTAATGAGTGGAGGACAGAGGAGCCTCTTAAAGAAGAAGTTACAGGTCTGTGAGAGCCAGAAATCTTGCTTGTTTGTATGTGACCAAATACTTATTTTCCACCATAATTTGCAAATAAATTCATAAAAAATCCTACAATGTGATTTTCTGGATTTTTTTTCCTCATTTTGTCTGTCATAGTTGAAGTGTACCTATGATGAAAATTACAGGCCTCTTTCATCTTTTTAAGTGAGAGAACTTGCACAATTGGTGGCTGACTAAATACTTTGTTTCCCCACTGTATGAGTGTTGGAGTGTGCTCCTGGCTATCTGTCACAACAAAAAAAACTATAAAATTGTGCCATCTGGTTTGCTTAATATAAGGAATTTGAAATGGTTTATATATTTACAATGACAGCCTACCCCGGCTGTGATTGGGAGTCCCATAGGGTGGCACACAATTGGCCCAGTGTCGTCCGGGGTGGGCTGTCATTGTAAAAAAGAACTAGTTAAATAAAGGTTTGTCACTAGGCCCAGATTGGTGCATAGCTTGCTCAGATTATCCAGGGTGTTCGGGCTGAAGAATGTCTGGAAAGTAAGGTAAATGTTGAAAATCTGTGTGACCGCTACTGATGATGCAGCCATCTCTGGGCTTTTTGATGAGCTTCCCATTGTTTCTGAGAAAAGTTTCTAATAAGTCACCTCTAAATAAGGCTACTGTGTGCTTTTCTTGATGTTGTTAAGAGAATGTGACTGTGGAAGAGTGGCTGTTACGGTCTCTCTCTTTATGTAAATGTGATGTTTTAACAGGGCTGGACTTGGCAGGGTTTTACTGGAAACCCTGTGGGTAATCATGATGGGGCCATTGACAACTAAAGGCCTGCTTATGTTTGCAAGTATGGCCCCGGTGTGTTTACCCACAGGGTAAACACACACACTCACTCACACACACACATACACTCACGCACACACACGCAATCTGTCACGCCCTGACCTGTATGAGCCTTTTTATGTCTCATTTTGGTTTGGTCAGGGTGTGATTTGGGGTGGGCATTCTATGTTCACTTTTGTATTTCTTTGTTTTGGCCGGGTATGGCTCTCAATCAGGGACTGCCTGTCCATCGTTGTCTCTGATTGGGAACCATACTTAAGTAGCCCTTTTTCCCCTCCTTCTGTGTGGGAAGTTAACTTTGTTTGTAGGTGTCTATGCGCCACACAGTGCATGTCCAATCTTTGTTTCTTGTTTTTGTTTCGGGTGAGTTAAACTATTAAACATGTTTCACTCAACCCGGCACGCTGCGCCTTGGTCCGTTTTTGAAGATCGTGACAGAACTTCCCACCACCAAGAGACCAAGCAGCGTGGTTATCTGGAAACCTGGACATGGGAGGAGATCCTGGACGGTAAGGGACCCTGGAGGCAGGCTGGGGAATACCGCCATCCCAAGGAGGAGCTGGAGGGGGGGGGCACACGGGGAGTTTGGCTGGGCCAGGTGTCACCAGTGCGTGTTCACAGCCCGGTGCGCGACATGCCAGCTTCCCGCATCTGTCGAGCTAAGGGGAGTGTTCAGCCTGGAAGGAGTGTGCTCTTGGTCTCCAGTACGCCTCCTCGGACCAGGATATCCTGCGCCGGCTCTGCGTACTGTGTCTCCGGTGCGTCTCCACAGCCCAGTACGTCCTGTGCCAGCGCCCCCGCAGTGGACAGACAGGTTCCAATCCAAGTGCTGATGCATTTTAGCAACCTCCAGGGGTTTAGATTTGTTGGATGATTCGAAAATAGCTTTTTGTCCACACACACCAGTGGTGGGTTTTGTGTCAAAAGAGAGATACAAATGCAGAAGAGAACCCCATACCTACTGTGAAATATGGTGGTGGATATTTGATGTTATGCAGCTATTTTACTTCCACTGGTCCTGGGGCCCTTGTTAAGGGGCTTTACCCGTTACCAGGGCATTTTAGCCAAAAACCTGTTTGCCTTGGCCGCAAGTGGATCTTCCAGCAAGGATATAACGCCAAGTACACATCAAAATGTTGCAATGGCCATTTCAATGTTCAGACTTGAACCCCATTGAAAACCTGTGGTTTGAATTAAAAGGGGCAGTCCATAAGCGCAGACGAGATAAAATATTCTGTATGGAGGAATGGTCTAAGATCACCTCCCAATGTGTTCTCCCATCTCATTAAACATTTTTGTTAAAGAGAAAGATTAGTGTGAGAAGGGGCGAAGAGTGTGTGTGTGTGTGTCATCTTTCGCACATTGTAATTACTCAACTTGTAAGTATATGTCACACAAACACACCATAACACACCATAACGCTCCATAACTCTATTTGACTCTCTGGCTACTCCGGCAGCACAGCAGCAAGATTCACACACAAATGACAATTGACCAAGAGGAAAAATCTACGTCTTAATTGACCATTGGACAAAGAGGAAATTCCCTCCTGGGCCGAGGGCAGACCCTGATTTTGAAGTCGCAGTCGGGGCTACACCTTCACGTGACCATGAGAAACTACTCCTCTGCCCGCTACGCACACACACACACACACACACAGCCTTACAACACAGTCAGTAAGACAAGACAGAAATATTCTTCAACCTGGCACACCGAAACCCGTGGGACTGGAACCAGCAGCCATGAGAAAACTGCATGTGTCTGCATCCCAAATAGCACCTTATTCCATTTATAGTGCACTACTTTTGACAAGGGCCCATATATAGGGCTCTGGTCAAAAGTAGTGCACTATATAGGAAATAGGATGCCATTTAGGACACAGAGAGTGATTAACCTGTGATAGCCCCAACTCAGGTTGAAGGCCGGGGAGTCAGGCTGTGCAGCCCTTAGGGTTAGCAGCAGTTAGCTTGGTATACTGAATCCACTTGGTGTTGTTTCAGTCGTAAAAAGTGGAGAGATACAGATACAGTATATAGTTGGGGTTTCAGGCTATCCAGGCTATCAGTACCGTAGGTCATATAGACAACTTCCGTCAGAATTAATCTGCTGTGTAACCAACATTATTGCAGAGCAGGACACCTATAAATGTATCAGAAATATTGTATGTGACGCAATACCACACTAGGTGTCAATTCAGAAAGCAAACCAAAACCCTCATTCATAACACTGAAAAGAGTTTGAATTTCAGTGTACTTCCTGAATTGACTGGAATTTAAATTAAGTTTGTGCTATAAGGAAAATGTGTTTCCATGAGTGAGTGGCTGTTGCTTTTCTCTTAAAAGATTTGACTTTACAATGGCAGAGAAAGGGGATGTCTTTTCTTGGGCCCTTGTGCATTTGCCTACAGTGCCTTCTAATTCAGCTAGTACTTCTTGTGCAGACTCCTGATCCCTTGGGAGGAGAGAAGAGCGTTACATCTAAACATCATTTCTGTGTTCAGAGAGTGCCACCCTGTGGTAATTTAGTGTTAGTTATGTGTTATGAATTCTTTGCATGAAAACCTATAACTAATAAGACTGGTTAGAGTAAGAATTCTGCAGGACAACATTTAAAAAACAATGATTAGTGCATGGAAAGCCTGGACAATAAACCATAAGACATTGAGGTAGAATAATATCAGGTTGTCACTACTTTTTTCTGTGTGTGTGTGTGACATGTACACACACACCAGGTCGAAATCTTATGGTGAAATCTGTGATGAACTTAAAATGGATTTTATTTTAAACAGTGCTTGATTTGTGCTGTATAAAGGTAATTTACGACTGAGCCAACATATGCAGTGTTCACCGCGAATGCAGTCTCCGCTAAAGCAGGATCATTGCCTTTACATTTCAATCACGCTGTAAAAGTGAATATGCGAGGTGTGGATTGAGTTGAGCCCTTAGTAGGCTAGTCTAGATTTACACTTAAAATAATTCAGCAGTTAATCAAAACAGCATAGGCCTACATTTAAATTCACTGGTTTGTGATCCTATCAGTAATGTTTTCTAATAATGTAATGTGTCATTCATTTACAATAATCAAAGTCTGTATCTGGCAAAAATCTAATCTGAAAAGGGGATTAACATAAATTACCATTAAAGCTACTAAAATATCAAATGGCAGTGAAATATCCTTGTACTATATGCATTATATTGTAGTTTGACCAATGCTACTGCTACAATAGATTGCTGACCTTTAAGGACAGGTTCGACATCTAAGCAATTATTATCTGGAGGAAAATGGGGGAGGGTCATGCTTTTTCAATTTCAGGGAATAATTTTGTATTTGTATACATTTTTAATCCAGGGGAGGGTCATGTAATTTGTTATCGATTAAATGTCAGCATTTTGGAATTTACTTATTGAATTCGACTATGTGTAACTTTGGTTTACAACTCTGCTCTCTCTCGCTCTCTCTCTCCCATTCTCCTCACTGAGCCCGGCTGGGTGGGCATTTCACTTTTGGCCTTGATTTGGCTGTTTGATGAGTCGCTCTTTGTGCTTGGTGTATCCAGAATGTGGGCGTGTAGAGTATCTGGCGAATAAAATAGCACTTGTCATGATGACATAGGGAGCTAGCGCGCAACAGAAATGCTCCATTGAAAACAACTGGGAAATCATTGACTTCCAACTTCAGTGATTTCAAGACAACTAAGAACTCTGGAAACAAAAACCTCTGACTGGGAAAATCGTTTTGGACGGTTATCCAACTCTGATTGAAAAGTTGGAAAATCTGGCGTCTTTCTAAAGCTCCGACTATCTGACCTGAAGATCACAGATGTCAGTATTTTACCTAGACTATTTACTGCAGTATTATTCCTAATAGTTCCTCTTTAGCTCTTGGAGTCCCAGGAAATGCTAGACTAGGGATACAATAGCTTGTTGTACACTTATTTCGAACATTTTATTTATTACTACAGCTTGCTCTTGCTTGCTGAATGTAAAATACAGAAACCAAAAGAACTGGGGTGTATTCATTACACAGTTTCTGTTGCAAAATGTTTCTTAAACGGAATGAAATGGGGAGGGACCTACCTGAATTTGTCCAATAGAAACTCTAATTTTGCTCTGTTTGCTTCCATTTGGTTATAAACAGTAAATTGTTTATGTAAGGAATATGCCCCTGGCTAAGAGTAAGCGGAGCGAGAGAGTGCATGCGATGGTGTGATCAAAATACACCATGTGAGTACCCTGCTAATGCACCTTTCTGGACCTTGTACTCTGTCGAGACTAGACCCATAACTGATGCAAATGGTTGGATAATCAGGTCTAGGCTGCATATAGAATAGGCTGCATATAGCACCATTCTTGTGTAATTTATTTTATTCCTTTGTGTTACTATATTTTTATTTGTAATATTTTTGAAATCTGCATCGTTGGGAATGGCTTTTCAAGGTAAAGTCTACACCAGTTGTATTATAATAAGCATTAATCTGTTAAATTCCAAATTGTTTGCATAGTCAACTTACATACAGCACTGACACACCCATTTACCCCACCAGCTATGTGTGACGTTTTAAATGTATACAGTTCTGTACTTTAGCTGTTCTTGCCAATTAATGTTCTGTATTATGTCATGTTTTATGTTTTGTGTGGACCCCAGGAAGAGTAGCTGCCGCAATCGCCACAGATAATGGGGATCCTAATAAAATACCCAAATAAAAATTGGCCTACATCACTGCAGTTTACAGACCGAGACAATAATTGTGTACTCACTTGATAACAATAATACTTTCCTCATTGCACTGTGTTATTGTAGCCTAGGTAGAATAATGTTATTGTCTAAATACGTAGGACTAATCAATAGTGGAGCTTTGCGTGCCCGACTGCTGCAAAGTGTAGCCTTGTTGAATGCACAGATCTACCATTTCATAATCTAACTTTTCTTTCTTACACTTTGACAGGTAAATATTTACAGACGTAATATTTAGGTAATGGGTGGTCTAATATCTAGCTAATATTTAGCTTCTTTGGCTACACATCTCTCTTCCAGCTATTCCCGTGTGCAATAGGCTATATGGATGCAAGGCTATATGGATGCAAGGCTTTCTGTTCCTCTTCTCATAAAATCCCAGGAAAAGTTATGGGCTACAAAATCTATAGGAGATGTATTATTATACTAGGCTTAATAGGCTTTTCATGGAGAGAAGCAGGCTTGCTCTTGCTAATTGCTGAATGTAAAAATATGCCTAGGCCAAAATGAACTGTTAGGGAAAGTTGCGGAGAGAGAGTGTATCACTGCCCAGCGATGATAACATTATTGCACTGATGTATTAAATGGTTGAACAGGACTGACAGTGAAGAGCATTGTGAAAAAGAAGATTCAAACGAATTGACATCCATTTGAAAAATGGAAATCACTTGCAAACCACTTGAGCAACGAGGCAAGAAATGACATGATGTAAAAGATACGCAGGCTAAACACTGTTTCTTGTTGACTATCTACATTTAATTTAAATCCAAGTTTTATATCATATTGTTCATTAGGCTACATGTAGCCTACATTGAAGTATTATTTGCAGTTGTCACTATGCCAATGAACACACCCTGAATCACTAACTGGTCTGTACCACCTTATTAGTAGGCCTACAGCGTGCAGTAGGATGCTTTTGATCAGTTGATTGACAGGTGTAGGCTTCAAAACAACAAACTTTCCTCTAGTGTGGATGATCGCCAACGTTTTATAGTTATGTATAATTTTACATTTTAGTTATCATCCTTGGTGTAAATGGCCCGCTTAAATTGTTACTGTACATGCCACCTTCTAGCGGATAACATGAATATAGCAGTGGTACTCAACAATGGGTTGATTTGATATAAATCACGACTGCAACAATAGCCTACTGAAAAGGGATTTAATATTCCCTGCTATTTTGTTTTAATTATTATTTTGAAGGGGGATGGTTACATGTTTTTTCAAACACTCGGGGAGGGCCAGGTAAAAATATATTTTCCTCAGGGGGAGGGCCAACTATTTTCATTTCAAAAAGGTCTGATTACGTCCAGGTATCACTCAATATAAATAACGACCACTCCCTTAGATCTGGAGTCTCTAAGACAGCATGAAGGATTCTGTCTGACCCATTAGTTGGGCCAGATTTTCACTGGTCTCTCTAAAATGTTCACGCACCCTTGAAATTTGAGGATATTTTAAAATACTATCACCCAATGTCATTACTAATTCATCTTGGTTAATGTCACAAACGAGACTCCCGCGGTTCCTCCTGCTCACCACCAGAGGGAACCCTCTCCTGAGTATTAAGCCCTGAACTACAATTCCCACATACCTGGTTCTGATTACCGTTGCACCTGACTCCCATTAGCAGACTATTTAGGTGCTCTCTCTCTTTCTCTCTTTGCGAAGTCTTGTTATCCCTGGTGATCATTTCTGAGCGTTTTCTCCCGTGTCTGTCATCTCGTGGTTATACTCTGGACTGTTTTTCCCTTTTTGATTCTTTGCTGCCTGCCCTGGACTACATTCTTTACTGGACTGATTTTTGTAAGCTTGCTGCCTGCCCTGACCTAATGCCTGTACCTGGATTACGATTAGCCTTACCCCTGCTGTTGTGTTTGCTGGCGATTGACCTTGTTTGTACGACCAAGATTGTAATAAAACTGCAAATGGATCCTCACTCTCATGGAGCGTCATTACAGTTAATCCCATGCATTTTATTAAAATAATGACCAAAAGGGGGCTATGCATCTGTGTGTTAAGTAGGCCTATATGCATGAGTCCCATGTCAAGCAACGCAACAATAAAGTAACTAAAGTGACTAAAATTGTTTGAAATACAAGCTAAATTAATAAAATAGGATAAACATTTAGCTAAAATATAATACAAGAAGGCTATCAGGGTTCAGGTATGACCCAGATGCAGACAGTGTCGAAGGAAAAAAAAAAGTTTATTTCTAATACAGGTGCAGGCAAACGACAGGTTAAAGACAGGCAGGGGTCAGTTATTCAGAGAGGGTGCAAAGGGTCCAGAACGGCAGGCAGTCTCAGGGTCAGGGCAGGCAGGGGTCAATAATCCAGTGAGGTGGGGCAAGGTATAGAACAGCAGGCAGGCTCAGGGCCAGGCCAGGCAGAAGGGTCAAAACCGGGAAGGACTAGGAAACAGGAGCAAGAAAACAGACAGGAGCCGGGGAACTAACGCTGGTAGGTTTCACAAACAAAACGAACTGGCAACAGACAAACAGAGAATACAGGTATAAATACACAGGGGATAATGGGGAAGATGGGCGACACCTGGGGGTGGAGACAAGCACAAAGACAGGTGAAACAGATCAGGGTGTGACAAAGGCAATCTAACAAATTTAAGTAGGATATTTACACGTACCGGGGAGTAGTGATATGCAATAATAAATAGACAATATAAGAAAACATTGCGCAAAAATAGGAGTCCAGTATAGCTGTGTGTGTGTGTGTGTGTGTGTGTGTGTAAGTACAATTGCCTTCAAAGAAGCAAATTCTTTTACCACTGGACGGGCAAGATTGCGGCACAGTAGGCCTAGCATGGGCTCGCTAGGCTGATCTCCCGCCACACTGTAGTGGCAGTGTCCACTTGAACTACAGACTATACAAATCACTCAGTTTTCCCAGCCAAACCAATATTTCAACTTACATTTTTCAAACAACAAATTAGAAAATTGGAAAAACTTAATGTGATATTTTACACTAAAATAATCTGAAAATGTATTAATATAAATTACAATAAGAGTTATGTACCTGTATGCATTATATTGCAGTCTGACCAATATTGCTGCTACAGTAGACTGCTAATGTTGGCCTTAGATATGGACTCTCTAAAACAGCCTTAAGGATTCTTTCTGACCGATTAGTTTGGCCAGATTTTCACTGGTCTGGAAGAAATGCTCTCGCACCTTTATAATTCAAAGCCAACAATATCCCTTGAAAGGCAGGTTGTTCCCAGGTCTCAATACCACTTTGAAGTGCACAGCCAAGCTCTTTGTCAACAAGTTTGTAACCTATTATAGCTGGTACCCCTCACATCATTTCATATTTGAGAGAAATGGTGTTGGATGTATATTATTTGTACTTAAGGAGAAGCTCTTCCAGGTTGTTCAGGTAGGTTGAGATAGCTGCTTGCGCTGTGAAGCCATCACCCCTCTCCTCCAGTTGAGCCAGGTGTACAAGTATCTGGACGGGGAAGGCCGCTACCCTTCAGTAGAAACAGTAGAAACACAGTCAGTAGAACACAATCAGTAGCCAAGACAGTAAAAACAGTCAGTATTAACACAGTCAGCAGAAACACAGTCAGTAGAAACACAGTCAGTAGGCCAAGAGAGTAGAAACAGTCAGTAGGACAAGACAGTAGAAACAGTCAGTAGGACAAGACAGTAGAAAGGCAGTCAGTAGAAACACAGTCAGTAGGATGACGTGTCATATTCTTCAGTCTTCAGACACCTGTCACACAGACAACCGTGAGACCCAAACAAGCATCCATGAGAAAACTGCATGTGGTGACATACCAAATGGCACTCTTTTCCATATATAGTGCACTACTTTTTACCAGGGCCCAAAGTCATGCACTATACAGTGGGGAAAAAAAAAGTATTTAGTCAGCCACCAATTGTGCAAGTTCTCTCACTTAAAAAGTTGAGAGAGGCCTGTAATTTTCATCATAGGTACACTTCAACTATGACAGACAAAATGAGGAAATAAAATCCAGAAAATCACATTGTAGGATTTTTTTTTATGAATTTATTTGCAAATTATGGTGGAAAATAAGTATTTGGTCAATAACAAAAGTTTATCTCTATACTTTGTTATATACCCTTTGTTGGCAATGACAGAGGTCAAACGTTTTCTGTAAGTCTTCACAAGGTTTTCACACACTGTTGCTGGTATTTTGGCCCATTCCTCCATGCAGATCTCCTCTAGAGCAGTGATGTTTTGGGGCTGTCGCTGGGCAACACGGACTTTCAACTCCCTCCAAAGATTTTCTATGGGGTTGAGATCTGGAGACTGGCTAGGCCACTCCAGGACCTTGAAATGCTTCTTACGAAGCCACTCCTTCGTTGCCCGGGCGGTGTGTTTGGGATCATTGTCATGCTGAAAGACCCAGCCACGTTTCATCTTCAATGCCCTTGCTGATGGAAGGAGGTTTTCACTCAAAATCTCACGATACATGGCCCCATTCATTCTTTCCTTTACACGGATCAGTCGTCCTGGTCCCTTTGCAGAAAAACAGCCCCAAAGCATGATGTTTCCACCCCCATGCTTCACAGTATGTATGGTGTTCTTTGGAAGCAACTCAGCATTCTTTGTCCTCCAAACACGACGAGTTGAGTTTTTACCAAAAAGTTATATTTTGGTTTCATCTGACCATATGACATTCTCCCAATCCTCATCTGGATCATCCAAATGCTCTCTAGCAAACTTCAGACGGGCCTGAACATGTACTGGCTTAAGCAGGGGGGACACATCTGGCATCCCTGGCGGCGTAGTGTGTTACTGATGGTAGGCTTTGTTACTTTGGTCCCAGCTCTCTGCAGGTCATTCACTAGGTCCCCCCCCGTGTGGTTCTGGGATTTTTGCTCACTGTTCTTGTGATCATTTTGACCCCACGGAGTGAAATCTTGCGTGGAGCCCCAGATCGAGGAAGATTATCAGTGGTCTTGTATGTCTTCCATTTCCTAATAATTGCTCCCACAGTTGATTTCTTCAAACCAAGCTGCTTACCTATTGCAGATTCAGTCTTCCCAACCTGGTGCAGGTCTACAATTTTGTTTCTGGTGTCCTTTGACAGCTCTTTGGTCTTGGCCATAGTGGAGTTTGGAGTGTGACTGTTTGAGGTTGTGGACAGGTGTCTTTTATACTGATAACAAGTTCAAACAGGTGCCATTAATACAGGTAATGAGTGGAGGACAGAGGAGCCTCTTAAAGAAGTTACAGGTCTGTGAGAGCCAGAAATCTTGCTTGTTTGTATGTGACCAAATACTTATTTTCCACCATAATTTGCAAATAAATTCATTAAAAATCCTACAATGTGATTTTCTGGATTCTTTTCCCTCATTTTGTCTGTCATAGTTGAAGTGTACCTATGATGAAAATTACAGGCCTCTCTCATCTTTTTAAGTGAGAGAACTTGGACAATTGGTGGCTGCCCTCGGAGTGTGGTGTCAGGAAAATAACCTCTCACTCAATGTCAACAAAACAAAGGAGATGATCGTGGACTTCAGGAAACAGGAGAGGGAGCACCCCCCTATCCACATCGAGGGGACAGTAGTGGAGAAGGTGGAAAGTTTTAAGTTCCTCGGCGTACACATCACGGACAAACTGAATTGGTCCACCCACACAGACAGCGTGGTAAAGAAGGCGCAACAGCGCCTCTTCAACCTCAGGAGGCTGAAGAAATTTGGCTTGTCACCAAAATCACTCACAAACTTTTACAGATGCACAATCGAGAGCATCCTGTCGGGCTGTATCACCGCCTGGTACGGCAACTGCTCCGCCCACAACCGTAAGGCTCTCCAGAGGGTAGTGAGGACTGCACAACGCATCACCGGGTTAAACTACCTGCCCTCCAGGACACCTACACCACCCGATGTCACAGAAAGGCCAAAAAGATCATCAAGGACAACAACCACCCGAGCCACTGCCTGTTCACCCCGCTATCATCCAGAAGGCGAGGTCAGTACAGGTGCATCAAAGCTGGGACCGAGAGACTGAAAAACAGCTTCTACCTCAAGGCCATCAGACTGTTAAACAGCCATCACTAACATTGAGTGGCTGCTGCCAACATACTGACTTAAATCTCTAGCCACTTTATACATAGGAATTGGATGTAACAAATGTATCACTAGCCACTTTAAACAATTTTGTATATAATGTTTACGTATCCGACATACTCATATCAAATGTATACACTGTACTCTAAACCATCTACTGTATCTTGCCTATGCCGTTCGGTCATCGACCCAAATCTCTAGCCACTTTAATAATTAGAATTGGATGAAATAATGTATCACTAGCCACTTTAAACAATGCCATTTATATAATGTTTACATATCCTACATTACTCATCTCATATATATGTGTATATACTGTACTCCATACCATCTACTGCATCTTGCCTATGCCGGTCAGCCATCGCTCATCCATATATTTATATGTACATACTCGTATTCATTCCTTTACTCTTGTGTGTATAAGGTAGTTGTTGTGAATTTGTTAGATTACTTGTTAGATACTACTGCATGGTCGGAACTAGAAGCACAAGCATTTCGCTACACTCGCATTAACATCTGCTAACCATGTGTATGTGACAAATAAAATTTGATTTGATTTGATTTGATTTGATTTTTGACTAAATACTTTTTTTCCCCACTGTATATGGAATAGGGTGGCATTTTGGATGCACACAGTAATTTACCTGTGACAACCCCAACTAAGATTGAAGGTCATAATCAGGGCTGTGCAGCCCTCAGGGTTAGCAAAAATGTATTACATAAGTCAAAATGATACATCCAGATGTGATTGAGGAGATGCCACACATTGCCACACATTGTTTTGGTGATGTGTTTTTAAAACCAAAAAGATTCCACTGAATTTAAGCTAGTACTTAATAAAAATGTATTGAAGTCGGACTTGATAGTCATTGAACTACTTGTAATTCCAACCAATCATTTCCTATTCTATTCTTGTCTAAAAAGCTATACTGAAAAAAATATGAACGCAACATGTAAAGTGTTGGTCCCATGTTTCATGAGCTGAAATAAAAGATCCTAGGAATTTTCAATGTGCACAAAAAGCTTATTTTTCTCAAATTTTGTTCACAAATTTGTTTACATCACTGTTAGTGAGCATTTCTCCTTTGCCAAGATAATCCATCCACCTGACAGGTGTGGCATATCAAGAAGCCAATTAAACAGCATGATCATTACACAGGTGCACATTGTGCTGGGGACAACAAAAGGCCATTCTAAATTTGTGCAGTTTTTTCACACAACACAGATGTCTCAAGTTGTGAGGGAACGTGCAATTGGCATGCTAACTGCAGGAATGTCCACCAGAGCTGTTGACAGAGAATTTAATGTTCATTTCTCTACCATAATCCGCCTCCGTTGTTTTAGAGAAATTAGCAGTATGTCCAACTTGCCTCACAACCGCAGACCACGTGTAACCATGCCAGCCCAGGACCTCCACATCTGGCTTCTTCACCTGATGAAACTGAGGAGTATTTCTGTCTGCAATAAAGCTATTTCGTTGGGAAGAACTGATTGGCTGGGCCTGGCTCCCCAGTGGCTGGGCTTGGCTCCCAAGTGAGTTGGCCTATGCCTTCCCAGGCCCACCCATGGCCGAGCACCTGCCCAGTCATGCAAAATCCATAGATTAGGGCCTAATGAATCTATTTCAATTGACTGACATTATATGAACTGTATCTCAGTAAAATCATTGAAATTGTTGCATGTTGCGTTTATATTTTTGTTCAGTATACATGATATCTGCATGCATCATTGTTTGTCATACTTTTCTGCTTATTTATATTTATAATTTTACTGAAAGTATTGATTATATAAAAGACGTACTATTGTCTGCACTGTTTAGGGCCAAAGAGAGGGTTGCCTCTTCTGCTGTAGTTGAGGGGTAAATCACCAAATATATATTTCTATATAAATCACAAGCTCTACAGCTGGGAAATTAGATCAAATGCAGAATGACAGTTTTACTATGTCTACTTTAAATAGATTAATGTTATTTCTCTGCTCAAGTTCCATGGTCTGTGCCGGTTAAATTAGATCAAATAAAACTTTGTCCACAGAATGCATTGTACCTTTGAAATGGTACAATCTCCTGTTAATGCAATCTATGTTTTCAGAACCAAAACATTTTGTAATAATAAATGTACATAGTCATGTAATCAAACACCATTTTGTGTGGTACACTTGCAATAAGATCAATAGGCAAGCTGTAATGGTGAACAAATGTATTACAGAAAGGAAACACCAGGTGCACGTTTAACCATTTATTAGAAAATATAACAATGCATAGTCTTGGCGTAAGGGCTCTGCTCCTTCAGGGTAGCTCACTGCCAGAGCCAAGCATCTTATGAAGATGATAATATAACGACAGGCAATGAGCATGATATGCTATATCAAATCCCCTGAAGGAAGAAACACAGAACCCAGACAGATGGAGGCTGGGGTGGTGGTGGGATATCAGAAACAGCGAGCTGACATATTAGCAATACTGGAGGAACTCATGTAGGCTCCACACTATCAGAATTCCAATAGAGTGAAACTCATCACTGCTCTGGTTTCTTCGTCCACGCTGTGGGCTAGCTCCGAGCTATGTTCGCCTACTCCTGCTTCAGAGCTGCTACTGTGTCTCAATCGGTCAACAGAGAATGATGGGGCAATAATCTTGAGGGTGAAGCCGTGACCAATTTTAGAAGCAGTAGCAGCTCCAATGAGGCCCTTTACCAGATTGGATCAGTTTCAACTTCCTGTGTATTTGTCTGCTCACAGCAAACCACAAAGTCCAACATTCATAGCGAATTCAGATATCGCCCGCTAGGTACAGTAGATGGGGCGAGCCCACAAACTTGGTTCATGGTGCTGTTTACTTCAAACGACCAACAAATGACTGATGATTGGTTGAGAGAAATTGATGATAAAAAGATTGTGTGGGCTGTTTTGTTAGACTTCAGTGCGGCTTTTGACATTGTTGATCATAATCTGTCGCTGGAAAAATGTATGTGTTAAGGCTTTACACCCCCTGCTATATTGTGGATAAAGAGTTAATTGTCTAATATAACACAGAGGGTGTTCTTTAACTTCTTAGGGCTAGGGGGCAGTATTTTGAAGTTCGGATGAAAAACTTGCCCAAAGTAAACTGCCTGTTACTCAGGCCCAGAAGCTAGGATATGCATATAATTAGTGTATTTGGATAGAAAACACTCTGAAGTTTCTAAAACTGTTAAAATAATGTCTGTGAGTATAACAGAACTGATATGGCAGGCGAAAACCCGAGCAAAATCCACCCGGGATGTCTGAATCAGTCATGTCACACTGTTTTCAATAGGCCAGCTATTCAAAGCCTTTCGTTTAACCCCCAGGTTACAGTTCCTATGGCTTCCACTAGATGTCAACAGTCTTTAGAACAAGTTTTGAAGCTTTTATATTGAAAATCAAGGGAGTAAGACCACTTCTTCCTGAGTCCACGTCAAGTGTCCTGTTTTGGATTTTGAGCTTAACAGGGAATGCACGCTTAGTTATTTTTCTCTTCTATTCAACAGGTTATATTCCGTCTGAAATATTATAGTTTATATTCATTTTAGGGTATCTGAGTATTGATTACAAATGCTGTTTGACTTTTTTCGACAAACTTTACTGGTACTTTTGGGATATTGTTTGTCTGCATGGATGAACACCTTTGGGCAGGTGGATTACTGAACAAAACGTGACAACCAAACGAAGCTTTATGGATATAAAGAGGAACTTTATCGAACAAAAGGACCTTTTATTGTGTAACCTGGACGCTTGGGTATGCCATCATATGAAGATTATCAAAGGTAAGCTATTTATTTTATGCTATTTTTGAGTTTTGTGACAGCTGGTTATGTTATTATGCTAATTGAATATTTAAGCGGGGCGCTGTCCTCAGACAATCAAATGTTCTGCTTTCGCCGTAAAGCCTTTTTGAAATCTGACAACGCTGTTAGATTAACAACAGTCTAAGCTTTTGAAGGGTGTGCAGCACTTGTATTTTCATGAATGTTTGAAATTAGTATTTTTGTAATTTGAATTAGGCGCTCTGCATTTCACCGGATGTTGTCAAAATCTAATCCGTTCACGGGATTGGATCCGTAACAGGTTAATGGAAGAATCAGGAATTCCCCAGGGCAGCTGTCTAGGCCCCTTACATTTTAAAATATTTACTAACAACATGCCACTGGCTTTGGGTAAAGCCAGTGTGTCTACGTATGCGGATGACTCAACACTATACACGTCAGCTACCATAGCGACTGAAATGATAGCAACACTTAACAAAGAGCTGCAGTTAGTTTCAGAATGGGTGGCAAGGAGTAAGTTAGTCATAAATATTTAAAAAACTAAAAGCATTGTATTTGGGACAAATCATTCACTAAACCCTAATCCTCAACTACATCTTGTAATGAATGTGTGGAACTTGAGCAAGTTGAGGAGACTAAACTGCATAGAGTAACTCTGGATTGTAAACTGTCATGGTCAAAACATATTGATACAACAGTAGCTAGGATAGGGAGAAGTTTGTCTATAATAAAGCACTGATCTGCATTCTTAACAGCACTATCAATAAGGCAGGTCCTACAGGCCCTAGTTTTATTGCATCTGGACTACTGTTCAGTCCGTGTGGTCAGGTGCCACAAAGAGGGACTTAGGAAAATTACAATTGGCTCAGAACAGGGAAGCAGGGCTGGCCCTTGGATGTACACAGAGAGCTAACATTAATAATATGCATGTCAATCTCTCCTGGCTTAAAGTGGAGGAGAGATTGACTTCATCACTACTTGTATTTGTGAGAGGTATTGACATGCACACAGCTCGGACACCCATGCATACCCCACAAGACATGCCACCAGAGGTCTCTTTACAGTCCCCATGTCCAGAACAGACAATGGGAGGCACACAGTACTACATAGAGCCATGACTACATGGAACTCTATTCCACATCAAGTAACTCATGCCAGCAGTAAGATTTTATTAAAAAAAACTGATACAAATACACCTTATGGAACAGCGGGGACTGTGAATCAACCCAAACATAGACACATGCATAAAAAACACATGATAACATACGCACTCACATGGATTCTGTGTTATAGATATGTGGTAGTACAGTACAGTTGTGGCCAAAAGTTTTGAGAATGACACAAATATAATATCACAAAGTCTGCTGCCTCAGTTTGTATGATGGCAATTTGCATATACTCCAGAATGTCATGAAGAGTGATCAGATGAATTGCAATTAATTGCAAAGTCCCTCTTTGCCATGCAAATGAACTGAATCCCCAAAAAACATTTCCACTGCATTTCAGCCCTGCCACAAAAGGACGAGCTGACATCATGTCAGTGATTCTCTCATTAACACAGGTGTGAGTGTTGATGAGGACAAGGCTGATTGAGTTCGAATAACAGACTGGAAGCTTCAAAAAGAGGGTGGTGCTTGGAATCATTGTTCTTCCTCTGTCAATAATGGTTACCTACAAGGAAACACGTGCCGTCATCCTTGCTTTGCACAAAAAAGGCTTCACAGGCAAGGATATTGCTGCCAGTAAGATTGCACCTAAATCAACTATTTATCGGATCATCAAGAACTTCAAGGAGAGCAGTTCAATCTTTGTGAAGAAGGCTTCAGGGCACCCAAGAAAGTCCAGCAAGCGCCAGGACCGTCTCCTAAAGTTGATTCAGCTGCGGGATCGGGGCACCACCAGTACAGAGCTTGCTCAGGAATGGCAGCAGGCAGGTGTGAGTGCATCTGCACGCACAGTGAGGCGAAGACTTTTGGATGGCCTGGTGTCAAGAAGGGCAGCAAAGAAGCCACTTCTCTCCAGGAAAAACATCAGGGACAGACTGATATTCTGCAAAAGGTACAGGGATTGGACTGCTGAGGACTGGGGTAGTCATTTTCTCTGATTAATCCCCTTTCCGATTGTTTGGGGCATCCGTAAAAAAGCTTGTCCGGAGAAAACAAGGTGAGCGCTACCATCAGTCCTGTGTCATGCCAACAGTAAAGCATCCTGAGACCATTCATGTGTGGGGTTGCTTCTCAGCCAAGGGAGTGGGCTCACTCACAATTTTGCCTAAGAACACAGCCATGAATAAAGAATGGTACCAACACATCCTCCGAGAGCAACTTCTCCCAACCATCCAGGAACAGTTTGGTGACAAACAATGCATTTTCCAGCATGATGGAGCACCTTGCCATAAGGCAAAAGTGATAACTAAGTGGCTCGCTCTCAGGCCGTGCATATTATAAACAAGCACGGAAATTTGTTATTTTTCATTGTTCTACCTACCAGAGATTTACCCAGATGCTGCCAGTGGTTTAGGCTATCAAGAATGATGCTCATGGTGACCAAAGACTAACAGAAGGATTTTCAGGCTGAACAGATTTTAGTCGACAGCTGAGAAGTGATGCGATATCATCGTTTTCAACCTTCACAACAAAACGGAAGATTCTCGATTAGAGGTAACGTAATGTTTGCTGGACTAGGTAAATTAGCTACCTTAGCTAATGTTACAGTCCTGGTAGTCAATGCTAGACTGGTAGCTACCTTCAGCAGAGTAAACATGTGTGTCTGTTCATTCCATATTTGACTAATGTTAGCTAACGTAAGCTAGCTAACTTTAGCGAATAAGATTATCTCAATCTGGTAGCCATCTATTCCACCCTTGTCTGGAAAAAACTGTTACTAAAAATACAATTGCCGATATAGCCAACTCACTCTTGGTGTGTTGGTAGTAATGATGAATGTGTATAAATTGTCTATGGTTGGTTAGTTCGTTCTCAGCTGGCTAGCAATCTTGCTGCCAATTTAGTGATGCTAACTTGCTAACAGCAAGCTGACAATATTGAAATGTCCATGCTAGGTGTGCTAAGCTTGCCAGTCTAACAGAGATCAATGCAATTAGTTGGGTGGTTATATTGTGTAATGTTATGTGTTTTGTTGAAGGTGGTACATAACCTGATTCCACCAGCATGTTTTTCCAACCCCAAGCTCTGCACAAGGTGAAGGTAACGGTAATATTTACGGTAATATTTACAAGCTAAAGGCTAAAATAGCTAAATTAACAGAATGGCATTAGCACACCTTGCGGTTATGGAGCACAATAAGATTATGGGAAAAAAACAAGCAAGGGACACTGATAGGTATAAAATCTAGACAACAGTAATGACACAACCACCTCATTCTTCTCCCTACAGATTCTCAAAACACAATACAAAGACAGGTTGACAAAAATCCCATGCTACTATTGACAAGAATGATCTGTCAAAGTCAATGGGCTGGGGAGGTTTACAGATAGGTCTTTGAGGAAGGGGGTTGTGCTTAGAGACAGTAAATGTATTGTTCTGTATGAGAACGATTGAAAGGTGCCATTTCTCCTCAACCTCCCATACACAGCAATATATACAGTGCCTTTGGAAAGTATTGAGACCCCGAGACTTGTTGCACATTTTGTTACATTATAGCCTTGTTTAAAAATGTATAAAATACATTTTTCCCTCATCACTCTACACAATACCTCATAATGACAAAGCAAAAACAGGTTTTTAGAAATTTTTGCTAATTGATTACAAATAAAAAACTGAAATATCACATTTCCATAAGTATTCAGACCCTTTACTCAGTACTTTGTTTAAGCACCTTTGGCAGCGATTAAAGTCTTCTTGGGTATGACGCTACAAGCTTGGCACACCTGTTTTGGGGAGTTTTTACCATTCTTCTCTGCAGATCACCTCAAGCTCTGTCAGATTGGATGGGGAGCGTCGCTGCACAGCTATTTTCAGGTCTCTCCATAGATGTTAGATCAGATTCAAGTCCGGGCTCTGGTTGGGCCACTCAAATACATTCAGAAGCCATTCCTGTGTTGTCTTGGCTGCGTGCTTAGGGCCTTTGTCATGTTGAAAGGTGAACCTTATCCCCAGTCTGAGGTCCTGAGCGCTCTGGAGCAGGTTTTCATCATCTCAATCCTGACTAGTCTCCCAGTCCCTGCCACTTAAAAACATCCCAACAGCATGATGCTGCCACCACCATGCTTCATTGTAGGGATGGTGCCAGGTTTCCGCCAGACGTGACACTTGGCATACAGGCCAAAGAGTTCAATCTTGGTTTCATCAGACCAGACAATCTTGTTTCTCTTGGTCTGAGAGTCTTTAGGTGCCTTTTGGCAAACTCCAAGCGGGCTGTCATGTGCCTTTTACTGAGGAGTGGCTTCCGTCTGGCCACTACCATAAAGGCTTGATTGGTGGAGAGCTGCCGAGATGGTTGTCCTTCTGGAAAGTTCTCCCATCTCCACAGAGGAACTAGAGCTCTGTCAGAGTGACCATCGGGTTCTTAGTCACCTCCCTGACCAAGGCCCTTCTCCCCCAGATTGCTCTGCTCTAGGAAGAGTCTGGGTAGTTCCAAACATCTTCCATTTAAGAATGATCTGTGCCTCGACACAATCCTGTCTCGGAGCTCTATGGACAAATCTTTAGACTTCATTGCTTAGGTTTTGCTCTGACATACACTGTCAACTGTGGGACCTTATATAGACAGGTGTGTGCCTTACCAATTCATGTCCAATCAATTGAATGTACCACAGGTGGACTCCAATCAACAATGATAAATGAAAACAGGATGCACCTGAGCTCAATTTCGAGTCTCATAGCAAAGGGGCTGAATACTTATGTAAATAAGGTATTTTTATTTTTAATACATTTGCAAAAAAAAAAAAAAAAAGGTTTTTAGCTTTGTCATAATGTGGTATTGTGTGTAGATTGTTGAGGATTGTTATTTATTTAATCCATTATAGAATAAGGCTGTAACTTAACAAAATGTGGAAAAAGTCAAGGGGTTTGAATATTTTCAGAAGGCACTGTACTGTGTAAAAACTGCCCGTAAGACTTTTCACACCTTCTGCAGTCCCCAGATGTTCATTGATCTTTCCTTTAAAAAGTAGCTCCCAATGTCGCTCATTGTCCCTAAGCAATACACTAGTCTGTTTCTAAACACTTAAGTCCCAATCGGTTGACACCTTTACCAACAACGGCATGTTGCCTAACGTCCCTTCCACAAAAAGTGTAAAATGGTAACCCCACAACCAAGTCTTTCCAGGTGAGGTGCAGGCACACCTATTTGCAGGCACACCTATCACGCACCTCCAGGGTGTCGTCCCAGCCCAGTATGTCCTGTTCCGGCTCCACGCGCCAGGCCTCCAGGGTGTCGTCCCAGCCCAGTACGTCCTGTTCCTGCTCCACGCACCAGGCCTCCAGGGTGTCGTCCCAGCCCAGTACGTCCTGTTCCTGCTCCACGCACCAGGCCTCCAGGGTGTCGTCCCAGCCCAGTATGTCCTGTTCCTGCTCCACGCACCAGGCCTCTAGGGTGTCGTCCCAGCCCAGTACGTCCTTTTCCTGCTCCACGCACCAAGCCTCCAGGGTGTCATCCCATCCCAGTACGTCCTGTTCTGGCTCCACGCACCAGGCCTCCAGGGTGTCGACCCAGCCCAGTACGTCCTGTTCCGGCTCCACGCACCAGGCCTCTAGGGTGTCGTCCCAGCCCAGTACGTCCTGTTCCGGCTCCACGCACCAGGCTTCCAGGGTGTCGTCCCAGCCCAGTACGTCCTGTTCCGGCTCCACGCACCAGGCCTCTAGGGTGTCGTCCCAGCCCAGTACGTCCTGTTCCTGCACAGTACTTCCTGTTCCTGCTCCACGCACCAGGCCTCCAGGGTGTCGTCCCAGCCCAGTACGTACTGTTCCTGCTCCACGCACCGGGCCTCCAGGGTGTCATCCCAGCCCAGTACGTCCTGTTCTGGCTCCACGCACCAGGCCTCCAGGGTGTCGACCCAGCCCAGTACGTCCTGTTCCGGCTCCACGCACCAGGCCTCTAGGGTGTCGTCCCAGCCCAGTACGTCCTGTTCCGGCTCCACGCACCAGGCTTCCAGGGTGTCGTCCCAGCCCAGTACGTCCTGTTCCGGCTCCACGCACCAGGCCTCTAGGGTGTCGTCCCAGCCCAGTACGTCCTGTTCCTGCACAGTACTTCCTGTTCCTGCTCCACGCACCAGGCCTCCAGGGTGTCGTCCCAGCCCAGTACGTACTGTTCCTGCTCCACGCACCGGGCCTCCAGTGCGTCTTCTCGGGCCGCTACGGCCCGCACCGGAGCCGCCACCGACAAAGGCCCACCCGAACCCCCCCATTGACTGTTGGTTGTGGTCGGAGTCCGCACCTTGGGGGTAATGTCACGTCCTCTGGGTAACCCAGCCCTTTGGGTTATCTATGGGGTTTTGGGCCAGGACGTTACCAGGGGGGGGTTTTGTTCTATGTTTGTGTTTTCTATGTTGGGTTTTGTGTTGGTTCCCAATTAGAGGCAGCTGTTAGTCGTTGCCTCTAATTGGGAATCCTATTTAGTTTGTTCCCTTCCCCACCTGCCTTTGTGGGTTATTGTTTCTGTTAGTGCATGTGTTTCTCTGACGTTACGGTCTGGTTAGTCTCTATTGTTTTATAGTTGGTTCCATTTTTGTATTAAAACATGTGGAACGCTATGCCCGCTGCGCCTTGGTCCATTCCTTTTCCAGATCGTGACATCTGTAGCATCAAACAGATGTTTGACATTAAGATATATCCAGATAATGTTTATTTTTCTAAATCTGAAATACAGGGGAGCGTACAATATTTAATGCTAACACAAAAATAACTGGGTATTCAGCAAGAATGTTCTATGGTAAAAGTACAGTGTAGTACAGTTCAGTGTGTCTCAGGTGTAGTAAAATGCAGAGAACTGTAGCTACAGATTGTTATAACAGATAATGTGATTTAACATAAGATTTTTGGTATCCGTTACTGGGAGTTACAGGCTTTTTTTTTGGTTTTTTTACTTTAGTTGATTTCAAATTTCATTTATTTAGCAGTTTTGTTCTTACTTACTTAAAAAAACGGCATTGTTGGTTAAGGGCTTGTAAGTATGTTTTTCACGGTAAGGCCTACACCTCTGGCATGTGACAAATAACATTTGATTTTAATTATATTTAGAACAATATCTAGACTAATATAAAGAAATATAGCACAATCCTCAACCTTTGCACAGTGACCAGACCGTACAATGTACCTAGGTAGGTAGGCAGACAATATCTAGCTACAGCCATGTCTAACAGGCATGCTTAAGCACATCTTTTTATAGTAAAACCAGCTTATTAGTTTTAGAGATTTACAACAGTTAAATTGTTGTATTATTGTTTCTCCTCACTGCTAGTAAACTTAGCTAGCTAGCTTGCTGGAATGCCAATAATTGTTATTTACATCTCTTTGGAACGCTATCTTGCGTCATGTCTATAATTTAGTTATTTTTGGGATCCACCGTTATAATCATAATCAATGTCAACCCTTGTCAATTATGTTACATACTTATTTAGTATTCAAAAGGCACTCGCACATCTGAGCTATATTTTTTGTAGGTGCATGGTAACAGTTGAATAAAATGCCGTGAGGCCGATACATAAAGCTTATTAAAGAGCTGTGATACTAATCAAGAGCAGTGTGCGGGTTCCTTCTTTTTTTTCACATAGCTATTTAGTAAAACTATTTATTGTTTCTGATGTTACGCGTTTGCTAAAAAGTCACAAACGGGAGGCCTGGCGCATAGTAACAAGTTAGCAGGTGCCAGGCTAACTAGCTAGCCAACTGCTAATGTTTGCTGGTAAACCTAGCTTTAGGTGGCTGGTTGTAACGTTATAACTTGCTGTTTAGTAGCCATATCTACGAATAAAAAGAGACTAGGTTTTATAATTGATTTACAATAGATCTCTGATTGTAAAACCTCTTCTATTTTTAGTTATAGATATGGCTACCCGTAGTTGTTTAGCTAATTAGGCTAGTTAGCTAGGCCAGCTAGATACCTACCTAGCACGTTGGTAAGAAAACTGAAAAATCATTTGATTTTCCCCCCACTGTAACACAGTAGTATGTTAGCTAGCAATACACAATATGGGTTTCAGTAGATAAACTAAAGTTAGCTAGCTAGGTGGTTTGCAGGAAAATTACTTTTTGACTCACTTAGCTAGCTAGCCACCATATTTGGCATCTGCCCTCTTGTTAGGCATACAAAAGTACCTGTTTGTACTGGTCATGAGAATGGTGGGTGTCTTTCAGGTCACAGTTGTTGTGTGAGATCTCAAAATAAATGTAGTGCTGTTTTAAATGTTTTCATTAGACCTCATGCACCTAGTGCCAGCTGAAATCTTACAAATATCCACCAGATGGTGATAAAGTACAGGCCTGGCAGCTACTTAAATCCTTGTCTATAGATTTGTCGGCCTTGCATGTTTAGGCTACCTGATTATAATCTAGACATAATGTTATAATCTCTCTTATCTTGATGATGTCATAAAATACTTTTTAAAAAAATCGAACACAAGATAGTTTCATTCTAAAGCCCAAAGAACACACATCATCTTAAATTATATCAGGCCTGCAGGTCCTATTAATAACATCAGAATTGTCTTGCTTGGTCTCTCATTTTTGGTATGCGAAGAATAATGAGGAAGTGTATAGTGTATAAGTCAACTTTTAACCAAGTCTGATGTGTTTTTCCTTGCAGCCCAGCCACTCAAATCATCTAGCTGTGATACCTAACATTTGCCTCTGTCATTACACCTCATTTTGTATGCCCATTGTTCTTTTCAAAGGAGAAATCTGTCTTGCTTCTATCAAAAATGAATGTGCAGTATTTGTTTAGACTAGCTTCTTACATTGGTTTTTACATGCACTTAGGTGGCACACAGATCATCACGGACTAAGCACTCACCCATAGTTATTGGAGGCCAGAAGTTTCCTAAAGGCTGGAATGGACCAATCCCTTTCTTGTTGACTTTGATGAAAGATTAATGATTCAGATGTTAATGACTCTGTGACAAAGTCACTTTCTTCTCTTTCACATTATTTTAAGAGGGCTAAACTAAGATTCACCATTTCTTCTTCCTGACTCTTCCTCCCCTCTCCCATCTCATCCTTCATCCTTTCGAAAATAAGTTGGCACCTTGGAGGGCATTTTGAGGAAGATGTAAGCAAGTCTTTCATGTCTGAGATCTAAGAGTGATTACTGATTCAGACCTGAGGGACCAGTCTGAGAGGAATCGCTCCAGTCACTGTTTACCTGCCTGAGAAAGGGAGAGAGAGGAGAGAGAGTCGAGGGAGAGGCGGCATCAGTGTCATCAACATGAATGTTATATCCTACAATGCAATAGTATGTTTATATGTATTATGTATTTTATGTATCATATTTGTATTAAGTATTATAACTTCCTTTTGTCAATCACTCATTATAAATTAACTAAAAAGCAATACTGGACCACAAAATGGACAACAAACAAGAGAAAGACAATACACAAACGTAACCCTGTACAGTGTTTTTCTGCAAAAAGACTACAAGTAATGTGTAAATGTTTATGACGGGCCAGTAAAATGCAAATGAGAGGTAAATACTCCATATAAAGTGCTAATTGAACACCTGGACATGCAAAGCTGTCCATCTTGGAAGATGCCCTACATCTATCTCCATTCTCCCTTGAGCAACAAAATAATTTTATTTTAGAAGACAGTTCAGGTGGTCTCTTGTCTTTAGCACTTTTTCACATGGAGTAACAAAGTAAATTATTACAAGATCATAATCACATCCTACATCTGAGACAAGGAGGAATTCCCTTCTTCGCAAGGAACATTATACCAGTAAATACAGCGTTTCCTCAAATTCTATTTGATATTCGGGCTAGCTAGGTTGGGAGCCAACCATGAGACAGACAACGATACTTCAATGAGAAGCTGGAATCTATTTCAATCAGTAGCTCCAAGTGATAAAACAGTGGTGTGGCTTCTGAAAATATTTGTATCTATCATACCACCTTTCACTCCAATAATAAGACATTGGACACATACTTTAAAGGCCTTCTTTGGGGAGAAAAAGTTTCCTTCAAACACCACCCCTTCCCTTAAAAAAATACAACAAAGGCCAAAGCCAAGAAGAGAAAGGAAAATGAAAGGGAAAAGAAGAAAAGCGAGGCAGAGAGCGAGCTGCAAGCTGAGCAGTGTGAGGCAGAGAAAGGTGCCCCCTGCCAGGGACGTTGATGAATGCGCTTCAAGCTTTAAGCTCGCCCAGCAGCCCCCAGCAGTGTGGATCCCACACTTACACTAATCAACCACTGCGAGACATCCAGGTCCAACACAAATGAGTGGGTGCCTTCCTCCAAAAGAAAAACGGAATGTACTTTAGGACTGCATATACAATTGGTTATGTTGTTTTAAAATGTATGATCATCGTGATCATTATCGTCATTGTGATCGTCATTTTGGGTATTTCTGACTCAAAACATGCAAAAACGGTGTATGTCTGTCCAATACATCATGGTCAGCACTATTACCCCCCAACTCACTGTCCCATTTTAACAAAGATATGCTAACAAACAAAGCAGGATCAAAGCCTTCATAGGAATAGCAGTGGACCTATTAAGCTCCTACACTTGATTGGAAAAGTAGAACATGAGGGGATTCTAAATAATAGGGATACCATGGCTGATATCAGTAAGCGGGTTAGGGAAATTAGATTACTTTATTGCCTGCTGTGGAACTTAATCTGCTCAGCATCAACGCGATCCCATAGTAAAATGGTGCACAAACACACACCACTGTGTTTCTCACGTTATGGAGATTGTGCAGGATGAGCAAAATATATATGTTTTTATTACCTGACTTGACCTCACTTCCCTTGCCTACACACCCATGTCCTCTAAACCCATGGATTAATAAAATATCACCATATAGTATAGTATACCTTTAATGTACCTCACCACAAAAAGTACTACAGTGATTTATTTATATAAGGCTTTACATACACTGAGTGCACAAAACAGCTATTGTCATTATATAGACTGACCAGGTGAATTGTCATTATATAGACTGACCAGGTGAATCCAGGTGAAAGCTATGATCTCTTATTGATGTCACAGGTTAAAAAAGTATGTTTAAGCCTTGAGACAATTGAGATATCAATTGTGTATTTATGTGTGCCATTCAGAGGGTGAATGTATGCATATATATATATTTTTTTTTCTTAACCTCAACTTCAAAATACTCTCCTGCAACCCGCCTCACCCAATGTGGTATGGATCTACTATTTTCTTTACTTTAGAACCGGAACCCCCAACAGAAGCTAGCCAGCTAACTAGCTACTAGCTAGTAGTCAGCTAGCCACTGCTAGCGGTCATCAGCTAACCTTTAGCCCGGACAACCCTTGCCAGTATGCACAGCGTGATTGAAACCAGAGCATATCGGACTTATTTTTCTCCATATCCACGGATTCCTACCGCAAGCTCAACCTTTTCACCTAGATCATCGCAGCTAGCTAGCTGCTATCCGAGTGGCTACTCCTGGCTAACGTCTCTGTCCCGAAGCAAGCACCAGTTAGCCAGGAGCTAGCCTATGTTGGACCTCTTCAGCTAGCCGGGAGATGGACCTATCAGCCACTCCTTGGGCTACAATACCTATTTTGCCAACTGGCCTGGACCCCTTTTATTTCCGATACGGAGCCCTGCCGATCCATCACAACTGGACTACCGACGTAATCTGCCCAAGAGTTTTTTTCAACAGGCTCCTCCGTTGCGACGTCCCCTGAATGCCCATCTGCTAGCATGCTCTCCGCAGCCCGCTAGCTGTTTAGAGCATATTGGACTGTTACCTGAAGAGGTCCATCGGACAATACTGTGCAGCTGTATTCATCGACCTGGCCAAGGCTTTCGACTCTGTCAGTCACCACATTCTTATCAACAGACTCAACAGCCTTGGTTTCTCACATGACTGCCTCGCCTGGTTCACCAACTACTTCTCAGACAGAGTTCAGTGTGTCAAATCGGATAGCCTGTTGTCCAGACCTCTGGCAGTCTCTATGGGGGTGCCACAGGGTTCAATTCTCGGGCCGACTCTCTTCTCTGTATACATCAATGATGTCGCTCTTGCTGTAGGTGATTCTCTGATCCACCTCTACGCAGACGACACCATTCTGTATACTTCTTGCCCTTCTTTGGACACTGTGTTAACTAACCTCCAGACGAGCTTCAATGCCATACAACTCTCCTTCCGTGGCCTCCAACTGCTCTTAAATGCAAGTAAAACTAAATGCATGCTCTTCAACCGATCGCTGCCCGCACCTGCCCGCCCATCTAGCATCACTTCTCTGGACGGTTCTGACTTAGAATATGTGGACAACTACAAATATCTAGGTGTCTGGTTAGACTGTAAACTCTCCTTCCAGACTCACATTAAGCATCTCCAATCCAAAATTAAATCTAGAATCGGCTTCCTATTTCACATCAAAGCATCCAACACTCATGCTGCCTCGTAAAACTGACTATCCTACCGATCCTTGACTTCGGCGATGTCATTTACAAAATAGCCTCCAACACTCTACTCAGCAAATTGGATGCAGTCTGTCACAGTGCCATTCGTTTTGTCACCAAAGCCCCATATACTACCCACCACTGCGACCTATATGCTCTCGTTGGCTGGCCCACGCTTCATATTCGTCGCCAAACCCACTGGCTCCAGGTCATCTATAAGTCTTTGCTAGGTAAAGCCCCGTCTTTATCTCACTGGTCACCATAGCAGCACCTACCCGTAGCACGCGCTCCAGCAGGTATATTTCACTGGTCACCCCCAAAGCCGATTCCTTGTATGGCCGCCTTTCCTTCCAGTTCTCTGCTGCCAATGACTGGAACGAACTGTAAAAATCAATGAAGCTGGAGACTCATATCTCCCTCACTAACTTTAAGCACCAGCTGTCAGAGCAGCTCACATATCACTGCACCTGTACATTGCCCATCTGTAAATAGCCCATCCAACTACCTCATCCCCATACTGTTATTTATTTATTTATGTTGCTCCTTTGCACCCCAGTATCTCTACTTGCACACTCATCTTCTGCACATCTATCACTCCAGTGTTTAATTGCTATATTGTAATTATTTTGCCTTTATGGCCTATTTATTGCCTTACCTCCCTTATCTTACCTCATTTGCACACACTGTATATAGACTTTTTTTTATATTGTATTATTGACTGTATGTTTGTTTATTCCATGTGTCGCACTGCTTTGCTTTATCTTGGTCGAAGTTGTAAATGAGAACTTGTTCTCAACTGGCCTACCTGGTTAAATACAGTGGGGAAAAAAAGTATTTAGTCAGCCACCAATTGTGCAAGTTCTCTCACTTAAAAAGATGAGAGAGGCCTGTAATTTTCATCATAGGTACACTTCAACTATGACAGACAAAATGAGGAAAAAATCCAGAAAATCACATTGTAGGATTTTTATGAATTTATTTGCAAATTATGGTGGAAAATAAGTATTTGGTCACATACAAACAAGCAAGATTTCTGGCTCTCACAGACCTGTAACTTCTTCTTTAAGAGGCTCCTCTGTCCTCCACTCGTTACCTGTATTAATGGCACCTGTTTGAACTTGTTATCAGTATAAAGACACCTGTCCACAACCTCAAACAGTCACACTCCAAACTCCACTATGGCCAAGACCAAAGAGCTGTCAAAGGACACCAGAAACAAAATTGTAGACCTGCACCAGGTTGGGAAGACTGAATCTGCAATAGGTAAGCAGCTTGGTTTGAAGAAATCAACTGTGGGAGCAATTATTAGGAAATGGAAGACATACAAGACCACTGATAATCTTCCTCGATCTGGGGCTCCACGCAAGATCTCACCCGTGTGGTCAAAATGATCACAAGAACGGTGAGCAAAAATCCCAGAACCACAGGGGACCTAGTGAATGACCTGCAGAGAGCTGGGACCAAAGTAACAAAGCCTACCATCAGTAACACACTCGCCGCCAGGGACTCAAATCCTGCAGTGCCAGACGTGTCCCCCTGCTTAAGCCAGTACATGTTCAGGCCCGTCTAAAGTTTGCTAGAGAGCATTTGGATGATCCAGATGAGGATTGGGAGAATGTCAGATGAAACCAAAATATAACTTTTTGGTAAAAACTCAACTCGTCGTGTTTGGAGGACAAAGAATGCTGAGTTGCATCCAAAGAACACCATACCTACTGTGAAGCATGGGGGTGGAAACATCATGCTTTGGGGCTGTTTTCTGCAATGGGACCAGGACTGACTGATCCGTGTAAAGGAAAGAATGAATGGGGCCATGTATCGTGAGATTTTGAGTGAAAACCTCCTTCCATCAGCAAGGGCATTGAAGATGAAACGTGGCTGGGTCTTTCAGCATGACAATGATCCCAAACACACCGCCGGCAACGAAGGAGTGGCTTCGTAAGAAGCATTTCAAAGTCCTGGAGTGGCCTAGCCAGTCTCCAGATCTCAACCGCATAGAAAATCTTTGGAGGGAGTTGAAAGTCCGTGTTGCCCAGCGACAGCCCCAAAACATCACTGCTCTAGAGGAGATCTGCATGGAGGAATGGGCCAAAATACCAGCAACAGTGTGTGAAAACCTTGTGAAGACTTACAGAAAACGTTTGACCTCTGTCATTGCCAACAAAGAGTATATAACAAAGTATTGAGATAAACTTTTGTTATTGACCAAATACTTATTTTCCACCATAATTTGCAAATAAATTCATAAAAAATCCTACAATGTGATTTTCTGGATTTTTTTCCTCATTTTGTCTGTCATAGTTGAAGTGTACCTATGATGAAAATTACAGGCCTCTCTCATCTTTTTAAGTGAGAGAACTTGCACAATTGGTGGCTGACTAAATACTTTTTTTCCCCACTGTAAAGGTGAAATAAAAAAATAAAAAACGGTCAAGACAAAAGATTTAAATGCTTTAGAACAGGGTACTGCAATGCTGCTGGGTTTATCACGCTCAACAGTTTCTCTTGTGTATCAAGAATGTTCCACCACCCAAAGGAAATCCAGCCAACTTGACACAACTGGGAAGCATTGGAGTCAACATGGGCCAGCATCCCTGTGGAATGCTTTCGACACCTTGCAGAGTCCATAACCCAACAAATTGAGGCTGTTCTGGGAGCAAAAGGGGGGGCAACTCAATATTAGGAAGGTGTTCCTAATGTTTTGTACACTCAGGGTATGTCTTGAATCCTCCATCCTTACTTATCTCAGTTCTTCTACAAAGCCACAGTCAAGCTTAGTCATCATGTACAACAATGCTGAAAGATGGCTTCTTCCCCCAAAAGAGTAAAGTCCATGGAAGTGGTTATCACACTGATAAATTAAAAGGTTTTTGCCTTTAAACTTTAATAAGCACTAAATTGAACCATTATCTACATTAAATGCAGCCTCGACCAAAAAGTAGGAACTTCTTTGAATTACAGTAAGTGGAAACAAATGGAAAGCGAGATAAAGATCCCCCTAGAGGATGATGGCTGGGATGGAAATTCTTTCCACATTTCCCCCTGAACACATTTAGTTTGAAGTTGTCCCATTCAGCAAATCTGCCATCTCAACCAATGGAAGAGTACTTATCATATTCATCATCTTGAATATCTGCATTTGTTCTCATCAAGATACTCAAAGGGATCGCAGATTAATTCTAACACTGTTTCTGACACATGTGATCATTGTGACGGAGGGCCAAAGAGATACCCTTGAGTATATTGGCGCCGGAGAAGATGGCTGACGTTTTACGTGCTCCTAACCAACTGTGTTTTAGTGTTTGTTTGTAAACTTCTTTTTAATCTTCTTTTGTACATAATGTTGCTGCTACTGTCTCTTATGACTGAAAATAACTTCTGGACAGCGATTACTCACCATGAACTGGCAGAAGCTTTTTTTTCTTTTAACAAGTCCGACGTAAAGGATATACTGCTTTCTCGGGAACAGGCCCAAATCCCCGTCATTTGCGTGAAGAGAAGACGAAGAAAAAGATGGCGGACGTCGGGCTGCCTTCTGAGAATTCGTAGGCAATTGAATAAACCCCCATTGCCTTCCATTCAACTAGCTAACATGCAGTCATTGGAAAATAAAATCGATGACCTACGAGGAAGATTAAACTACCAACGGGACTTTAAAAACTGTAATATCTTATGTTTCACGGAGTCGTGGCTGAACGACAACATTATCAACATACAGCTGGCTGGTTATACGCTGGGATAGAACAGCGGTGTCTGGTGGCGGACTATGTATATTTGTAAACAACAGCTGGTGCAAGATATCTAAGGAAGTCTCAAGGTTTTGCTCGCCTGAGGGAGAGTATCTCATGATAAGCTGTAGACCACACTATCTACCTTTTCATCAGACCAATGCTGGCACTAAGACCACACTCAATGAGCTGTATTCTGCCATAAGCAAACAGGAAAAGCTCATCCAGAGGCGGCCCTCCTAGTGGCCGGGGACTTTAATGCAGGGAAACTTAAGTCCGTTTTACCAAATTTCTATCAGCATGTTAAATGTGCAACCAGAGGGAAAAAAAACTCTAGACCACCTTTACTCCACACACAGAGACGCGTACAAAGCTCTCCTACGCCCTACATTTGGCAAATCTGACCATAATTCTATCCTCCTGATTCCTGCTTACAAGTAGGAAGCACCAGTGACTAGGTCAATAAAAAAGTGGTCAGATAAAGCAGATGCTAAGCTACAGGACTGTTTAGCTAGCACAGATTGGAATATGTTCTGGGATTCTTCCGATGGCATTGAGGAGTACATCGGCTTCATCAATAAGTGCATCGTTGACGTCGTCCCCACAGCGACCGTACGTACATACCCCAACTTAAAAGTGAAATAATCTGTCTGTAAACAATTGTTGGAAAAATTACTTGTGTCATGCACAAAGTAAATGTCCTAACCGACTTGCAAAAACTATAGTTTGTTAACAAGAAATTTGTGGAGTGGTTGAAAAATGAGTTTTAAAGACTCCAACCTAAGTGTATGTAAACTTCCGACTTCAACTGTACATATTTTTATATTGTGTTATTGACTGTACGTTTGTTTATCCCATGTGTAACTTTGTGCTGTTGTTTTTGTCGCACTGCTTTGCTTTATCTTGGCCAGGTCGCAGTTGTAAATGAGAACTTGTTCTCAACTGGCCTACCTGGTTAAATAAAGGTGAAATATGTTTTATTTTTTTTAAAGACGAACCTCCCATGTTATGACATCATCCAGTATTGAAATCTGACGTGTATGATAGAAATGTTTTCGATCTACAAGTCGTATTCCTATTAACTTCCAGTGTAATGAGAGCGACTTTATCACAATGCTATGTCATACTGGCCAAATTTCTGCCTGCTTGAACAGTAATAGCTCAGATGCACATGAACACATGAAATGATTGCTTGCTCAATGGTGTTTCATCTTGCTCGACAGCGCCATCTTGTGCACAATGGACTTCAGAGGCTGATTTGATGCCATAAATGACTCCAGAAATCGATAGAACATCGCTAAGAGATGCACAAAAACAATATAACATTCAAATTGGGTGAATCTTTAAGGCTATCTTGCAAACAAATATAACAGTGTGTATTCAACCTTAAAAGGAATAACACATCCATGAGCACATTTTAAGGTTACTGTAACTATAAATGTCTTCTTATGCAATCATAAAAAGCGGCATGTTCAAAATAGCATACAAAGGTGGTAGGTCTGTATAGATCTTCATAATTGCTATAATAACATATGTTAAAAATCGCAAACAGCATTGATCACTTAATGTAATCTCAACTCCAATCCAGGCCATTTTGGTTGTGGTATTAGATGAAGTATAGTGATAAAACATTAAGTTGTTGTATAAATACAAAATATCTGACATTGTATTCTCATTTGAATCTTGGGCTCGATTCTAACAGATCTGAGCTAGCCGATACCTGCACAGCGGTTGTTTTGGCGGTTGTTTTGGTTCTATATCTAGAACCAAAAAGGGCTCTTCGGCTGTGGAACTGCATTAGAGCTGTCAAATCCACAAGCTGCTTCCGGCATTATACCTAAAGCGGACATTGCCAATGGCTGCAAGGAGTTACATTAAGAGAAATCCAATGCAGCCTTGTTTACAAGTTTGAACACTGGAATGTGAGATGTAATCAAATCTACACCTCGATAGAAATCGTCATTACTGATTTTCAATTTGAGTGTTATTATTTCTATATAACCTACACTTTTACGTTTTGAACTTCTAACACGAGTGGGACAGGTGTGGCTTTGTGACAATGATCATACGAGCAGCAACTGGTTAGACAGCTCTAACGCAGTTACACATTCCATACCGCCAAAGAACCAGCTTTGTGGGTGTCGACTGTTGCCGGTTAACGCTTGATCTGATCTATACCTTTGATGTGCTTTTAGATGGTTGAAAGCATAATGATAACACATTGGGAATTCAACAAACTTCTGTCTTTTTGAGTTGTATTTTTGAGTGGGTGAATAAAGGTTGAAATCTCATTGATCAACGTCTAAACCAAATAATTCTGCTATTAGCACACACACTCAGGGTGACATGCTGATTGGCCATGCACTGAGCAGAAAGGTTGGTTGGAGGTCACATGCATCCTCATATTATCCTTTATTTTGAAATGGTTCAGGAAGAAGGAAAGAGAAGGAAATAGATCATGATTGTTCAATTCACTGGGAGATTGTGTGTCACTGTCTTATGTTGTTAACAGGTTGCAGCGAGCACACATACTGTAGCTAAAGCCTTTAAAAGATGTGTGTACTAGCTTGGTGTGAGAGCCAGGTCAGGAAGAGGTTGTCAGCTACCTGACTTCAATTAATTTGCCCCTCCCTGAACATCATTGTAGCTGAAAGACCTTGAATTGCACAAATTATAGTGATTAAAACTATTAGTGTCCGACTGGTCTTGGACGTGGCAAGCCTAGGTAAGTAAAGGCATAATTCATTAACAGTGTATTGGTGTGTCTACACACAATTGTACTGAAAGTATAGTTCTGAAATTGGGTGTATGTGTAAGTCAAGACACTATACCAAACCTGATAATTCCTTATTTTCTGTTTTCACTTCTCTTGTTGAAATAAAGACTGGCCCTTACCCACACTTCCCCTTACCCAGATAAGTGCCAAGGACACTCTCCCCTTCAAGTTCCTTATTTATCCTTATTATTTGGCAAATGCTGTTTCCTCTGGGTTTGATAACAAAGATATCACTCAACCAAGAGGCATGACTCACTTCAGGACTGAACAACATGTTTTGGAGGTTATTTTTGAATGGAGAGACCCAGTTCAGCAAATGAAATAACACTTGGAAACTCCTAGAAAAAATGGTGCTATATCTAGAACCAAAAAGGGTTCTTCGGCTGTCCCCATAAGAGAACCCTTTGAAGAGCCGTTTTTGGTTCTAGGTAGAACCCTTTTGAGTTCCATGTAGAACCTTTTACACAGAGGGCTGTACCTGGAACCCAAAAGGTTTCTACCTGGAACCAAAAAGGGTTCTCCAAGGGGCACAGCCAAAGAACCCTTTTGGAACCCTTTTTTCTAAGAGTGTATCATCAGATAATTGTCATGTGTCTGCGAAAATGTGAAATGTTAACATCACACACTTCTATCATTATTTAGTTTGTTCCACCTGTCATGCTACTAGTCAGAAGTGTCTGACTGATTTCATATATACCAAACAACTGTTAGTAACAGGAGCTAAAGGCGAGTGAGTCTTCAGTTTTTATCTTGGCTCCACGTGTAAACATTAGCCAGCTCGGCTGTTGTCTTTTGTGTGTAGGAGGAGGGGCTCATGCTGACCAGAGTAGTGTCCTACAGAGGCTTTGTCCCTCGGAGCGAGCCTCAGAGAGGATGCCATTTGATCTTTCAAAAGTCAACAAAGGGTTGGGCCACAGCTGGACTTCAGGGGAACAGAGAGCAGATGCGTAGCAACACCCTCCTGCTGGGCTCCTAGAGAGGAGAGGGTTGGTGGATTCACATCACCTGCCTGCCAGCCATTGCATGTACAGTATGTTACACTCTTATAGGTGTGTCTTGAATATGTCAACCATGGAAAAAGTGGTAAACAAGTTAGTTCCAAAAAACGGATTCTCACCAAGTCAAATTAATGTATTGTGTTGGAGGTTTCATGATGCTTGTATCTAAACCAAAGTAGATCATTGTAAGATTGTTCTATATATCAGTTGGGGTCTCTATAAGCTTCAATTGAGGTCTTAAACCTAGCATTAATGTGCATCTTTGTAGCTGTGTGGGCTAACACAGGCAAAGCATTTGCCATGGGGTAAGTTGAGCCAATGGCCATGGGGTAAGGTAGAGCCAATGGTTGCGCCAATGGCAACTTGAGCAAATTCAAGTGTTTTCTTCCTAGGTGTAATGCAACGTATTATCACTGGGATATGAGGTGACAACAGGGCCTGGCCTATGTTAAAAAGTGTTTTAAAAAAGTGCAAAGTGTTTGTTAGTTTTTAAAAGAAGCTTTAAATGATTGAAAGACAAAAAAGCACTTGTGATTGTGTTGAATTGTGTTTGGAATATAATGATAGACATGGTTTTAAAAATGTAGCGCCAATATTTCATTCAAAACAGAAATTTGTTGGCGGCTTAACTTACGCTATCCCTGGGCTCAACTTACCCCATGTGCCACGAGACCAATTCTTTTGGAGAAGCTATCCCACTGGACAAAAACGGGTTGAATCAACGTTGTTTCTAAGTAATTTCAACCTAAACATTCAAAGTGATGACATGCAATCAACATGTTAAACTGATTGGATGCAAAAAGTCATCAGCATTAAGGGCATTTTGTATTTTTGACATGGCAATTGTTTTGGTTGATTTCACGTTGAATTAATGTTTGTTAACAACTCAACAAAATGTAAATCAAAACTAGACGTTGAACTGACGTCTGTGCCCAGTCGGATGTTTTCAGAGCTGTAATGTTCACATGAATTCTAATTATTTCCAGGGATAAACAACATCCTGAAATATATTTAGATATCTTTGTTAGAAAGAATACTATATCTCCCTTGATAGAGTGATGCTGAATGTAAAAAATGGCTCAACTTACCCCACTCTCCCCTACCCAAACATACACACAATTAATCTCATCTCCCCTCCACGGGAGTCAGCCATAAACCGTCACACAATGGGAGTGCCACTGATTTCATTTCCACAAAAGATTAAGTTGCTATCCGCACTGCTGAAACTGTCTGGGGGTTTGAAGTTGAAATTTCAGTCGTTATGCCTCTCTTTGTCCAAAGCATTGGCTTGAACAAAGGTGCACTGAAGCATCGTGCTGCAAGAATCTAATAAGCAGGAGGGGGGAAGAAAAGCCCAGGGAAGTGAGCATCAAAGGCGGGCAGCCACAGCATGACTGGCATGGGCCTGAACTCCCAACCTAAGACACACAGCATGCTCTTCAGCAATCCCCCCTTTGGACGATTCCTGGGCAGTAATTAAAAGCATCATTCCCATTGCCTCAGTATCTCATTAGCCACAGGACCCTGGGCTTTCATCCCTGTTTGTCCCAAAACATCACAACTACTCCATATTAACAAAGAGGAGTTGTACTGTACAAACCACCAAAACATATGGTTGGTTGTAGCATCGCTAAGCCAATTAAAGTATTATTGTCCATATCGAAAATAGACACACTTGTAGCTGCTCTTTCCCACTCCTGTTGTGAAAAATGAAACAAATGATCAAGCAATCCCTGTTGGACCAACCTTCTCTCAAACATCTAGTCTTACTTCAATGCCCCCATCATCCCTGTTCAGAGAGTTTGGGCTGTATGATATCATGTTTTGATATGGTGTTGATTGGGCAGCTCTGTAAATCTCAGTTGCCTTCATTATTGATAAAGATTTTTGTTGCATGCATACATTTTCACTCCACAAGACTCAACAAGATGACATTTTTCTTCAGAGAGCATGTTAACAGGATCGTATTGCAGTCTGAGAGAGTAAGCCTATAGCCAATTAGTTACATAATATGTGCATCAATGAATGTTTGCTACAGGAGCCCTTAGAAAATGAGGGCAAATTGATACATTGAAGCTCATAGGCCCGCAGTATCAAAGGAAACATTTGAAACGGGCAAGAATCAAGAGCAGTGGTCAGATTTAGCACTTTGGCTGTAGATAAAAAGAAACTCATCTTGCCATATTTAATTCAGTAAGAGGCATGACTAACTCATGTATCACACTGGGCCTGTGAAGTTTATTGGGAGCCACTTCCCTGACTGAATGAATATGACCCCATATGGTGATTCTGTTTCCCACTTGAGATGCATGTCACCATGTGTGTTGTTGGGATAGGTTTTAGTTGCTATTTTACCCCTTAGTAAATCAGTTCTACTCCAATTGAGCAGAAACCTTAATCCACTGCATGTTATTAACCTACTTGACACCACTGCCAAGCTTTTCAATGCGTTTAAAAGACAACAAGAAAACAAAGAGAGTATAAAAGCCATCACCGTGGATGCTTCTCTACATAGATCCAGGTTAAAGCAAGCTTCATAAGAAAACTACAGACAGAATGAAATCAACATGATTATCAGGAATCTTCGGTCATTGCAGTACCACAGTTTCACAGCCACTATGCTGTCTGCCTGCCTGCCCACCTGCCTACATCTACCTATATCTGCACACCTAAATGGCACAGCAGCAAAGGGAGTACTAGAAGAGTCTATGACTTACACTAAAGCATATGACTTACACTAAAGCTGTTATCTTCTGTCAATTAGACTAATCTGTTTTCTGCACAGGGTGTTTGATTCACATATTTTATGGTGTTAATTTGAAAAAGGTTTGCCCATGTAGGGCAAAATTAATCTGTTCCTAAATTGTCCTCTTACATACCCTTCACAAACATCACGGACCCTCCTCCCCATCCATATGTGGAATACCTGTGTGTCTGTGCAGGGCCAGGGAGGGCATAAGGAATGCAGTTAAGCCTGTCTCTGGCCATAGGGATCCTGTTCTCTTGCTGATCATGATTGCTTACTGTATTAGGACTCATCCCTGGCCAGTACTCCCAGTCTATAACCGCGTAACCCTCAGAGCAGCAATGCATGGTTTATGAGTGTGTTTGTTTGGAAAGGCTTGCTGCCTTGATGCCACTCCTAAAAACTATCATAGCCCCCATTTCCTCTTCGATGTCGTTATGAGTCAGACGAAATTAAAACTGAACCACAAGCTGGTTCTCAGCCAAATTCTCTCTCCCTCTCTGTTTCTTTGATAAGCCTTTGATGTTCGCAGGGGGGCTTCTTCACTCGCAGTGATGGTAACGAATGATACTTTAAGCGATTCTTTTTTATCCGGCTAGCTTAATGAAAGATTAATGGGTTTGATATTTTCTCTTGTTTATGTTTTATTTAAAAAGTAAGACATGGTCCTTGGAACCTGTTAAAAGCTCCTCTGCAGATTCTGTAATGATTTTATGTATCAGTGGAGCCTGTATATTCTCCCTGGCTCTAGATGCGGACAAAATACAATCACAAGAGCTGATTGTCTTCTTAGCCACACTGTCTTTACTATGGGGGATGTTGAACTTGAGAGCACTGCCACTTTATCTCAGTCTTAGTAGGACATTTTAATGGAAACCGCTATGGCAGCTACAGTAATGTTCATTTCTATATGTCCTATTTCAACTGTCATTAGCTTCACTGTATTTGCTCCATTTTTATGCATCATCTCAAAGGATAAAGAGAAACTCTGCCCTTGTAAAGTTGGTGTGTATAGCTGTGCAATGGCGAACTGGGACCAGAAATCATCCCTGGCATTTCTAACACACAGGACAATTCTTTTCCTAGAGGCCCCCACACGACAATTTTTTTAAATTAAGCCCTCCATTATCAGCCAGATAAGGATAGTTTTGCACAAAAAAACGAGTTACACAAGCCCATTTGGCAGAAAATAGACCAGCCCATATGGCATTTTCCCGAAATGCCAGATGGCCAATCCGCCCCTGTAGCTGTGTATAAAGTATAGCTTGTCAAGATGATCTCAGGAATCACCACCACCCATTGTCCAAAGCATGCTCTATGTGTACATTGACTAAGAGAAACTTATGCAGGTGTGCATGGTCAAAACAGGTTTAAAACACTGTCCTTGCGTGCCTCTGTGTTAGAGAGGGTTAACAAAGGTAAAGGTATGGAAAGTAATTGGAGAAAAGTTCAAAGGAGGAGAGGGGTGGTGCTCAAAATGTATATACCCTATGTGCGGTCCATAATCTTTAAAGTAAGCCTCCGAGACGCCCATAAAATTCAATATGAAGGGCAAATGTATAATTTATTTAAGTGATAATGCCCGAGAAGCCGGTGTTTGGAGGATATATTGTCATGGGTGTTGTTAGGCCCGAGTCGAGGGAATTATCACTTTTATACAACGGATTACCAACATATTCAAATAATGATTGACATATTTTCATTCAAAACATTATTTTATTTTATTTATTCATACTATTTCATCCTTCCACAAGATATAGTCCCAACTCCCGACACGTTCATTACTATGGTGGGACAGCTGGAGATCAAATTTGAATATTGAAACAATGTTGCAAATGTCGGAGAGACAGACAGGAAGGTTTATACAAATATCTGCTGTTGAAAACTAAATGTTAGTCTAAAAGACGTGAGATAATGTCTAGATGCTTTTTATAGTGGAGATCAAGTTGATAAATTGCCTGGCTGGGCTGATGAGACAGTGGATTGCGCAGTCAGATGGAACAGAGTAAATAGACATTTTAACGTCATAGATTTAGCCAGTGGTAACTTGTGGAATAGACACCGGCTGGAATGCGGTTTTAACCAATATTACATGAAATCTTACACCATTGTCACCTGGAGATGAACTTTTACACTAAGGTTTGTCATTTGCGACTGCTCCACTCTATATTCTATTTGATGGGTTATCCTGTCAGGTTTGTCATACCAAGTGTCTCAGATCATCTCATCCATGGGGCTGCGAGCCAACAGAGATAGGAATGGTGTTATTTCACATCAGCAGTCGCCACCATTGTTTCCTGTTGTCAGGTGCTATAACTCCTTTAAAGAGCTCAGAATGTAGGAGTGCAGGATACACATGTGGTATGCGCTGTCTGCCAGAGAGAGAGAGAGCTGAACTCGTTGGACTGGTGCGGGCCCCTCTATGGCCGGCTCCCATGGCCAGGGGAGGTTGTGAAGTGAAGAGAGTGCTGGCTGGGTGTCAGTGCAGGAGGGAACAGTTTCTCTTTCTCTGATGGTGATTGACTCCTGTCAGGCGGGGCCTCTAAGGCCCATGGGCCCTGATGTCTCTCTCCCTCTCTGATTTATGTCTGACTAGTATAATAATAGTGCCATGAGGCAGCCGCAGCAGGCAGGTACAGCTACAGGTTCAGTCAGGGTGAGGCACAGACATGCCCCATCACCTGAGAGAGAGGAGCTACTCCCTCCTGCTCTGCTGGCTGTTTCTCCTCATCTTAAATAGCACTGCTGCAATTTTTCTCCCTGACAATTGTTCTTGAAACATATTTGTATGACAAGACACCGCAGAGGCTTATTGCTAAACATCACTCAATTGTTTCTTGATTTGATCCAAGAGTGGTATGAGGAATATGTCTTTGGTAGGTAAATCAAATGAATTTGTGTTAATTGCCATTATGCACCTTTCAATTAAATGCATACATACACTATTATTTATTGAATTTAACTGTCATAGGAGCTCATAATATTTGTAAGCGTGCAATAATAAAATGTGTAGGTGATTATATTCAGTGGTCTGTTTGGCACAGGACATAATCAGCACAGATAGTATCCACTCCTCATGTAATCTGAGGAATTTAACTGGCTGGTATATTTTGTATTTAACCTTTATTTAACCCAACCCAACCAAACCCTAACGACGCTGGGCCAATTGTGCGCCACGCCCTATGGGACTCCCAATCACGTCCAGTTGTGATACAGCCTGGAATTGAACCAGGGTCTGTAGTGACGCCTCCAGCATTGAGATACAGAGCCTTAGACCCCTGCGCCACTTCTTGGCACCCTATTGCTTGTCATCTCATGCAACCCCTATTCTGCCTTGGACCCCCACAAAGATATCTCACCCACACACATCCTGTCCCTCTCCTGAAATATATCTTATGTTTTAGTTGGTGTTTCAGATAAATAGTTTTGTGTTAGTGTGTTCTTTTGGTTGAGGGTAATCTAGGAACCCTACGGCCTGTATGTCTGTGTAAATACAGGGATGTCTATGACTTACTAAGCATTGTCAGTGGAGAAACCTCCCTTTTCCAGGGCCTTGGTGAGGCAGATGGAAAGAAAGACAGACGGAAAAGGAAGAAAAAGAGGAAGAAATGGAGAATGTGCTCACATGACTGTGACAAAGTGCTGCAGGCTTGATTTGCTCACTATGACAACCTTGTGGAGGAGGGTGGGGGGAGTGACTAGGAGACCCCTCTGCTTTTAGCCAAGGCACAATAAGCAGAGGCAAGGCTGTCTTAACCTTAATGACATCCCTGTTGTCACTGGGTCAAATCCTTGAATATCAATGGACTGACTCAGTGCCCCCTGCGAAAGTCCTCAAAAGTGACCGGTTCTCATGAGAGCCCCTGCCTTTCCTCTACTGACCTACTCCATCCACTTAGTTAATTCAGCTCCGAGGCCTATATCCTTTATTAACCTCTTAAGAATCCGCCCTTTTTTCAATTGTCGCCTAAAATGACATACCCAAATATAACTTAATGAGAGCTCATCCATCTCTGCTTCCATCATCTCAATCCCCAACTTCAGACAAAAAATTGAGAGGAGCTTGATATGCTGTAGTTCCTCTGAACTCTATTCTATCCTTTGAAAAACTAAATCAGAGGCTGCTTGTCAGTTTTGCCCATGCCCTGATATAACGATCAAATGCTAAGTTCTATGTTTAGCAGTTCACTTCAATGGTGGCCATTGTTGTGTGTATTTGCAAACCCACAAACACTAACATGCAAATGGCATAGTGGTTAGAGTGTTGGGCCAGTAACTGAAAGGTTGCTGGATCAAATCCCTGAGCTGTTCTGCCCCAAGGCAGTTAACACACTGTTCTCCGGGCGCCGAAGACGTGGATGTCGATTAAGGCAGCCCCCCGCACCTCTCTGATTCAGAGGGGTTGGGTTAAATTCTGAAGATGCATTCAGTTGTGCATCTGACTAGGTATCCCCTTTCATATACTGTAGACATTGAGATTATAGTTGAGTGCGCTACATACCTTCACAGAGTGTATACAGTACATACCTTCACAGAGTGTATACAGTAATACCTTCACAGAGTGTATACAGTACATACCTTCATAGAGTGTATACAGTACAGTGGTGTTGTAGAAGCCAGTGGGCATGCCTATGGGCCTCTCTCACTCATTCATGACTGCTGTCATCCAGACAGACTTTAACTGGGCCTGGATTTTCCACTCAGGGCAGATAAATGGGTCCGGACCCCCTCTCTCTGTAGATTACCCACTCCTGCCATCACAGTCATTACCACTATCAGGATCAAGCAATCTGGACCAACCTCAGTGTCCGGGAAACTGAGATCCCTTTCCCAAACTTGGGCTTGATTATTCAAAAGAACAGATGCACTATCTGGTAGAGACACAGTAAGAAACAAAACAATACAGCCATTTATCAACTCCCTAGCCGTTTTTCTGTGTTTGGCTTAAATTGCTTCCAGTCCTGTCACTGCCTGGAGAAAACTACGGAGCGAAACGGGACATTGTTGTCGACCACTGAGGGGTAACACATGTTATGTGTTGTACATGCCAGTTTGAATTAACTACTTTCCTGAGAGAAAAAAGGAACTCTCCAGGGATACAGGCAGGTTCTGATTGCACCACTTAATACAATCCCTGTGGACAGACACACATATGTTGCATGTACCAGACCTGGAAGGTGAAAATTAGAACAGACCAATTACAGTAGGCTATACATTTGTAATGGAGTAAAAATACAGATACTTCATATGGAGCTAAACAGGATTTGGAACACTTATGGTTGTAATCAAAATACAAAGACGAGATGTTATATACAATGACAAGAACACGTTTATTCCTTTGTTTGCTTCTGTTGCTTTTCTCTGGATGTCTTCCTGTTCGATTTCAAAAGTAAATAGCCTCTTTAACGTGTCTTATATGCTGTGCAATACATAATGTTGTTTTGGAACTGATACAGAATCTAGTTTTGTAAAATGTTGTAGAATGTCTGTATATTTCCTGGTAGTGAGGCCGAGATGTGTTCCCGAAGTTTAAGTGACAATTGATTGTGTAGATTCCTTTCATACACTCCCCCTCTGAGCCATCTTTATTTCGTAAGTTTGTTTAGAGCATTTTGAACCACAGGCATTTTCTCTCAGCGGTGTTCATGAGCCTTGCCAGTTCATCCCTCTCGCTATTTTCTGTCCCTATATCTTTCTCATACACAAACACTCACAAATGTACACACGCATACAAACACAAATGCACAAACATACTGACAGTCTCCTGGTGTGCTTGCTCTCTCCACCCCTGCACCTCTTTCCATCAATCCTGTCACTGCCTTACCAACATCACACACACACACACACACACACATACACACACAAACGGCATCATATCAGTGACAACATTCCAATGCACCAATGCACTAAAGAAAGGGGAGATCCAAAATAGCACCTCCACTACATTCAATATGACTGTGTGTGTATGTGCATATGTGTCTGATGTGTATGTGTGTGTGAGAGGGAATGCGTTCAGAGAGAGGGAACCCATCCCCTCCACTGGGCAACAATGGGATTCTTGGCGCTGAAATTCTGATGGTTTTTATTATCTGAACACTTTGCTGTGAGGATTAGGAAGGTGGCAGATTAGAGCTTCACAATCTGGCGCTGCTAAATCACCATGGCGAAAACCCTGCTTGTAGCTGACACCAGACTATTCACCCCTCCCCCCCCTCCATGCACAATCTCCTCTCACCCGTCTTTGTAGATTCAGCCTCGTTTCAGCCATATGGGTGCCATGAGTATTAGTTATACTTCCTTATTTTTGATGCCGCATTTCAGTTTAATGTTTAATATCCCTGTGCCTTTGTGATCATATGAAACAAGCGTGGTGCCATGCCGTGTTAGCCCAGGCCTCATAATGTGGATTGATCTTCCTGTTCAGGCTGGTGAGTCTTGTTATGCTTTAGTAACGGGGAATTATATGATAGTTAAGTCCCTGTTCTGATGTCTGTTATGACAGGAATCCAAATAAATGACAAAGAAGTGGAGGTTGCAGTGTAACATGAAGGCATGAAAAAGACTAGTGTTTGTGTATTAGAGTAACGTGACGGTATTTGCTGTAGTACTACAAATGGTATGTAACTTTTTTCTGCTAGTGTTTGCTTTTGCTCAGGTGCGTGCCCATTCAGTTAACAAACTAAACAAAGACACAGAAAACAAACAAAACTGTTTGCACATTGCAGTGGCTGCTTTTAACAGAGGTCTGTCTCAATTAATACTCATCTGCCTGTTCTCTAGCTCAGAGTTATTCACTCCTAATCATGCAAATAAACATATTCCGCTCTCTTTCTAACCAAAGCTCCTATCAAACACTTGTCTGATCAGGAGAGGGCCTGAAAGGCACATCATTATGCATTTGAAAAAGGTGCCCTTTCCCTGCCTTACAAGGAAGGCTTTCATTGTTGCCAGATTCTTATGTAATTACTCTCACCTTCAATAGTCAAGGGGAACATTGCCTCTCCTACAGCCCAAATGCAGACAGATGTGTGTGTGTTTGCTATTGATGTGGCGAATGGTAATAGGACATTGTGCAAAACTATCCTTATTCTACTACCGGCCATTGTACATATGTCTAGATGTTTATTGATACTATTCTTGCCCCATAGAATGATTTAATACCTGTGGCCTTCCAATGCTTCCTTATACAGTGATCTTTTGATCTCAAGGTTTGAACCGTGAGGGCTGAAAATGTAATTTCATTACATGCCAAAATACTTTTTTTTAATTTTTTTGCTATTCACTGTACTGAATGCCAAGTATGATGATGATGTCAAAGTTTCAAATAATTCTTAAAAAATATATAAATAAATTTTGACCTTTCACTTTTATTCTATAAACTGTTCCTCTTCTTTCCCACCAAAACCAATGGAAGGGCAAATTCCTTTGTGTGTGTGTGTGTGTGTGTGTGTGTGTGTGTGTGTGTGTGTGTGTGTGTGTGTGTGTGTGTGTGTGTGTGTGTGTGTGTGTGTGTAATGGGTCTGAGAGAGAGAGCGAGAGAGCGAGAGAGAGAGGGCCATCACCTACAGAGAGATTAACCTGGAGAAGAGTCCCCTAAGCAAGCTGGGCCTGGGGCTCTGTTCACAAACACAAACAGATCCCACAAAGCCCCAGGACAGCAACACAATTAGACCGAAACAAATTATGAGAAAACAAAAAGATAATTACTTGACACATTGGAAAGAATTAACAAAAAAACAGAGCAAACTAGAATGCTATTTGGCCCTAAACAGAGAATACACAGTGGCAGAATACCTGACCACTGTGACTGACCCAAACTTAAGGAAAGCTATGTACAGAGTCAGTGAGCATAGCCTTGCTATTGAGAAAGGCCACCGTAGCAGACCTGGCTCTCAAGAGATGGCAGGCTATGTGCACACTGCCCACAAAATAAGGTGGAAATTGAGCTGCACTTCCTGACCTCCTGCCAAATGTATGACCGTATTAGAGACATATATTTCCCTCAGATTACACAGACCCACAGAGTATTCGAAAACAAACCCGAATTTGATAAACTCCAATATCTATTGGGTGAAATACCACAGTGTACCAACACAGCAGCAAGATGTGTGACCTGTTGCCACAAGAAAAGGGCAACAAGTGAAGAACAAACACCATTGTAAATACAACCCATATTTATATTTATTTATTTTCCCTTTTGTACTTTAACTGCACATAATATGACATTTGAAATGTCTTTTTTCTTTTGGAACCTTTGTGAGTGTAATGTTTACTGTTAATTTGTATTGTTTATTCACTTTTGTTTATTAACTACTTCACTTGCTTTGGCAATGTTAACATGTTTCATTGAGAGAGAGAGAGAGAGAGAGAGAGAGAGAGAGAGAGAGAGAGAGAGAGAGAGAGAGAGAGAGAGAGAGAGAGAGGGTGCTGAGTACTGCACTCCAAACTCCAAACAGACAGGCCTGGACTGGTAAACAGGTGGTGCTTGGGCAGCTGAGGATGAGTACATGGGGCGTCTTCAGAAAGCCTGATCAAAGGGAAGCTGCCTTAGCCGCCAGTCAACCAGACAGCCTGATTTATGTCACTGTGTCAGAGCACTTTATGACTGCTAGCAACAGCAGCAGCAGCCAATGCACAGGTAACAAGGCAGGATTCTAGTTCCACCACACCTTCACACACAATGGGAGAAAAGCTATGCAGTAAGAGTAGCAAGGAAATAGGAATTTGGTCATCGTTTTTACAGGTGTATGACTATATCTTAACTTGATGTCCTGGTTTTAAGGGATCAGCTGAAGTGATGATGTTACCCTGCTGGTTTTCCCCTTCCTGAATGTGAGTCAGAGACCGTCAGAGACTGACTTCCAGAAGGCCTGTTCTGTCACATTAACTGTATGTTTACAGCACCCGGCCACACAGACGCTTCCCACTGGGCAAAAACTGATTGAATCAACGTTTTTTTACGCATCATTTCAACAAAAAAGTTAAAGGTGATGACATTGAATCAATGTGGAAAACTGATTGGATTTGCAAAAAGTCATCAAGTCCCCCAAAAGACTGTTGCTACATTAACTGCTGTAGAGAACTATGCGAGTGTCGTATTAGCAGGACATTTGTTGAGAGGAGAAGTTGCAAGGAAGGGAAGCTGTGAGAGAATGAGAGTGTGTGTGAGAGGGGCTGTGGGGGATGAGTTGGGCCTTTCAAATTGGGGCCATGGATGGCTTTGAGATATGGTGATCTGAAGACCCTCAGCCCATCACATGCCGGCTGCCAGATTCCCCACTGGGACAAACGAAACATGCCGTCTACGACACCATCGCTAGAGACAACAACTGGGCAATGAGAGGGGCTATGTGACACACACATTATATAACGAGACACTTGGCGGATTGGAATGAGTCACTTGGCTGATTAGACCATAGCAGCTCCAGACCAGACCCAGTTAATAATAAAGCCTTTGCACTGGCAGTGACGTGGAATAACAGGTCTAATCATTTGTGATATAGTGGCTGCAAAACACAAACTTTACCTCAGAAAAAGTTTTATATCAAAATTCAGAAGCATGTGTAGTTTATTCCATAACATTTTGGGCTGACACCACTGTGCCCTTGCTTGCATACTTCAGTGTTTCCCTTTGAAAAGAGCAACTGAAGCATACTTGGAAGAATAAGCCCCAGAGGAGAGGGTGGTAACTGTCATTTATGTTTACAGCCTTGGGGGGCTGTTATCCAGGTGGCCTCTGTTGAAGCCTTCGAATAAACTCACCTTTTTTTGCAACACAGAGTATCAATAGACACTGCTTGACTTTGATTCAGCTGTGAGTCATGTGCTTTTCACTGTTAAAACAGGTTGGGCTGATGCTGGAACTTGAATGCCCTCAGGGGAGAGCACATCACTTACACTCAACCTGCAACATTATTAGGGTCTGGGAGTTCTCATGCATAAGCCATACAACCTTAAAAGTTAAAATAAAGGTGCACAATGTTCCTTGTTTTTGGTGGTTTCCAAAATGGTCCATTCTGGTATAAACGAATGGAATTGGGGGTAGATGAGCTCATATTAGTGTTGCTTCCACTCAAGACTTGACTTGTAGTTGGAAGGGGATGTGCAATTAATTGTTTACAATGTGAGAGCATTTAACCCCCACCCAAATTAGTACGCTACCAGATATATTAGTTTCAGTCAATAGCCTACCATGCTATTGAAAACTAGTCTTAGTCAATATGACAGCCGCCTGAAATCCAGGCCAGATGTGTCTTTAGAAATATCACTATGCCTGGGTGATAAGAGGAGGGATGACAGATATTGTGTATTTTGTTTGCAGTTATAAACCTCTTCTCAAAGCCAAACCCTTCAAACAGCCTAATCCTGTCCTGAATGACTGTAGGATTATTGCATAACCCCCACCCCTAAAATACACACACATGAAAACACACGTGACTGAATCAGTGGCCTGACAAAAAAGCACAAAAACAAAATTATTATCTTTGTGTTATCTCAACTTAACTGCATAGACGTTCATCTATAGGCCTACAGAAGTCTGAGCGGAACTGTAATTAGAGAAAAAAAATGAAAGCTGTGGACTGATCATCCCAGTAACATAATCAAAGCCTGACTTGAGTGAGTTCTTAGAGTGAGAGGATCATACCAGACGCTTATTTGCACATTTGCGCTCTGAACTTAATCACAAGAAAAAAAGGTACTAAAATCAAAGGCTTTAGATAAAAAAATGACCTGATTAGATGTTGCAAATAGGATGAAAACTGGGAAACAAAAACAAAACAAACGTAAAAGCCTTTGTTGCTGTATGGATCATGGAAGTGAATACATTTTAATAGGAGTGGAATATTAAAGCCTCACTTTTAAAAATGGTTGACACTACAATAATAAAAAAGTGCTTTGTTCGTAATCTCTTTGATGTCATCAAACTTTTTTCTATTAGTCATCTCTAATAAATGGCCATGGAGGGAGTGGGCTCTGGATTACCCATGATGCCTTCCTTCTCAACAATTACAACAGAGGTGTACAGATGCCATTGTTCTTCATCCTGTATGTACTTCGCTGAGAGCTCACTCCATTGTATCAGGTATCAACAGAAGTCTGAGTATTCATAAGGCTAACTTCAAACAGCAATTTGTCTTTATGTAACAAAAGCATAAATCTCTCAAAAGAGAGAGATAAGTCAAGTGTCAAGCACACACTTAGTGGATGATTGAAATATACCATAACTTTACATCAATGGTTAGTGAGGACTATCTTCAAATGTCCAATGTAATAATTTGTCATACAAATTGAGAAATGTGCTTTTTGTAAAACCAATGGTGAACTCATTCACACTACAGATAAACCCCATACAGCTTTAATATACAATTCCAGTTTTTAGGACATTAAAACTAGAATATTGTATTTATTTTTAATAAAATATTAACTTTAAGAAATATATGCAAATGTTCCCCTGTGCTATAAAACAGCAAAGCAAAAACAACAGGAAAATTGTCTGTACAAATTATTACTTTTGCGATGTCTAGTGCTTGTTGATTTATGGAATGAATTTGCTTCACAATAGGCAGTCAATGCGGTTCTGAGCCCTTTTCAACAGCTGCTTTCTCACTTCAGTTCAGTCCAAACATGTATGGCACTGCTTTGACTTCCATTAAAAAGCCACACAACGCAACACTAAAGGGTCTTGATCTCTCAGACCATTCACTCCCTTTGTCAGTGGATTCACTTTCATTGTCTTTAATCTGTTTCTACAATACTTGTGTGTTTTTTGCCATTAACAAAAACATATATTGCACATTATTCAAGCAACCCAATGACACATCCAAATGGTTAATTCCACTTTCTTTGTCTTGGAAAGAAAAATATATTTTTCTCTATCATGTTCTTAAACAGATAAGTGGTTCCAGGAGTAGCAGATATTTTAAACAAAGGCAGTTCTTTCTTGTAGCTTGAGATGGATCAAAATAATACTTAAAATAAATATGAACATTGTTGTGTCTTTTGTTGGCACTCTGATAGTAAAGTCTGTTTTAGGTAAGGGCTTTAGAAGGGTTTTGGTTTCACACACTGTCTGTGAGAGCGCCAGCTCATACGCATGTCGGAGGGGGCCTGGTAGGCTCATACTTCGTGTTGTGCCCTTTAAGTGCTGGGTGAGGCTTGATGTAAGGCCCACTGCTTGTGAACACACTGGCAGGCTTCCTCCTCGTCCTCTTCTTCAACTTCCTGCTAAACACATTCTGCCACGACTGCAGTGTCTTTGAGGTCCATATCCACATGCCACTCGTGATGCCCACAACTAGTAGCATGAAGATCTTAACCATGAAGATCTCCACAGCCGGGATGGAGCTCTTCATACCACACTCCTCAGATTCTGCATTGTTCCTGCTGCTGTCAACACACTTCTGCTCCACGGCCAGGCTCCTCCAGTAGTCCATGTTGAGCCTTTCGTAGAAGTAGCAGGCGATAACGCAGGTGGCCGGTACAGTGTAGAGGACTGAGAACACTCCGATCCGCACCATCAGCTTCTCCAGTTTATCTGTGTTCTCCCCCTCCGTCTTCATGACCTTGCGGATGTGGAACAGGGCCACGAAGCCCGACAGCAGGAAGGAGGTGCCGATGATGAGGTAGCAGGAGAGTGGGATGAGCACAAAGCCTGTGAGAGCTTTCACGTCCATGCTGCCCACGTAGCACACCCCCGTCAGCTCGTCCCCCGCCACCTTCCTCATCACCAGGATCATGATGGTCTTGACGGCTGGGATTGCCCAGGCAGCCAGGTGGAAGTAGCTGCTGTTGGCCTCAATGGCCTCGTGGCCCCACTTCTTCCCTGCAGCCAGGAACCAGGTGAGTGTGAGGATGACCCACCAGAGGGAGCTGGCCATGCCAAAGTAGTAGAGGATGAGGAAGACGATGGTGCAGCCCGTGCTTTCCAGACCCTCCTGAATTATGTACTGGACCCCACTGTCCCGGTCACAGGCGATGTTGTCTGCCCCCACAAACAGACGGATCAGGTAGCCCACAGAGTAAACACAGTAGGACATAGAGAGGAAGATAATGGGCCTCTCAGGGTATTTGAAGCGCTGTGGGTCGATAAGGAAGGTGAGGACAGTGAATGAGCTGGAGACGAAGCAGAGGATGGACCAGATGGCTATCCACACCAGAGAGAACTGCTTATCTCCCTGACTCCAGTACACATCCACTTTGGGGTAGCACTTGGGGGCACAGGACTCACTCTTCTGTACATAGTGGAACTTTCCTGGGTTACTGCAGGTCTCCTTACTCTCCTTGTCCTTCACGTGCAGGTCCTGGCCTTTGATGGGCCTCTGAAGCCTGAAGTCAGGAGGCTGGGTGTGGGAGCCTTTTGGGGACTCATCTGAGCCATTGTTGGGGGCCTCCATGCAGAGGTTGTTGGGGTCATTTTTGTTGGGTAGTCTGGAGCAGTCCAGGGAGTCAGGCCAGTGGAAGTTGAACTGTTCCATGATAGGGGAGCACTTTTGCCTGGCCTGCTCACACATAACTCTGCAAGCAGGGATGGGGGTGGACACCTGCTCCGTGCACATGGGTGCATACAGCGAACAGAGAAAAAACTTGAGGTGAGTGTGGCATCCAAACTCTATGAGAGGGACAAACTCATGTATCTTGATGGCTGCCTCATTCTGGTCCTCGTGGCCCATCAGATTGGGCATCCTAGTCATGTTGTAACCAATGTCCTTACACAGGGAGATGACAATCTGTTGACATCTCCCCTCACCTGGCCGGTCTGGGTCTATGGAGCTAATAGCTGAACAGCCACAACTCAGACAGACCAGCAGCACATTGACAAGGGTCAGTTTGGCAACGGAATGCATAGTCTCTCCTCTTTGATACTTTTAGTGGCAAACAATTGAAGATAAAATGTAACTTCTTAGGATAACATAGAAGTTGCGTCTCCTAAAGGCAAAGCCTACTAAAAACCTTTCTGTAGATATTTTTTTATGAATGAGCCAAGCAGTGGATGAACTCACAATTGTCTACGAAAGACCATCATTTATCCGTTTTTACTTGTAATTCCTTTGATTCGAATTTAACTTTAGAGCGAATTTCTAAAAAGTGTGAATAATTTTCTCTAAAAATAATTGTCGCTTACCATAATGTCCATGCTCTGAAGTGTATACATTTGTTTCAGAATAATCCAACATGTTCAGAGAATAAACGGGTTTGCAGTAGTTGTTGTGTCTAGTCCATCGCAGTTAATTTGTACTGTCCGCCTCGATGTTTTTTTTTATTGGATAAAAGTGTTCCGATCCAGACAAACGTTCCAGCGGTTATCAAAGCGCTTTCAGACAGTACTCAACCACGTTCAGGACGGATTCCTTCTGCCTCTGTCCTGCAGCACGAGTGGAACCAGTCGGTTATAACTTCAATGTTTAGGCTACCAACTTAACTAAATTGTTATTCCTCTTGCACGGCGTTGGGGTATCGTTGGGGGTATGTGCATACTCACGACAAATCCACGCAAACGGTGTAATAACCTAATAATAACTAAAACGGAGCAGAGATCTATTCCTAACTGCACTCCAAAGACAGACCAAATCAGTTTGGAGTGGATGGTGGCACCGCTCGTCTGAGTTGGTCGTCGCCACGGTCCTGGGCTAACCTGCCAAAAGATCCGCCTTCAAAGACAGCTACTTTGCATAAGAAAGATGAAAATGACACGGTGGTTATTTTCAAATCGTGCGTAACAGCGTGCATGTTATTTTTTTCGAGCTTGTTCGCAGCAATCTACTCATTGGTCATTTGTTCTATTTCCGACTAAAACTTTAGATACAAAAGTGTCGGAATTTAGCACGTTCCAGCGCAGGTAGTATGCAGACATCAAAAGCAGCCAAAGACAACCCAACTGACTCTCTCCAATCGAGATATGTTAGTTTCTTTGCCACAACGGACAATTTTCACGGTATTGTGGGAAAATATAATTAGTTGAGAGAACAGTTTTTCTCCCCCAAATCCCCCTTATGTATTCTGTGAGTCGGGTAGTGCATTAAATTGTTGTCAAAAAGTAGGCTAATGACTAGGCCTATCAATGCCACTCGGAAACAACAAGTTAAAAACCACTATAAAGGAACCACTCACAATGCGAATAATGCTTTCCCCTCTATTTCCAACATAATTGTAGGCTATGGAGATCCCAATTTCATCACAGAATAGCCCATTCATATTTGCTTCAGGAATAGGCTACATTGTACAGTAAAATCCATATAAAGTTTCACAAGGGAATTATGCTCAGAAGGTACTTAGAATGACCTGCATCATTTAGCCTAAAGTAGGTTATTAGTACTGACTCAGACATCACATCTATTTATACTTTTCTCCATATAGCCACCATCAGGCATAATATTCACATTAGTCCTCAGGGATTTCCTCTGCCTTTAATGTCTGCACATCACGAAGTGCAGTAATATTTCCACTAAACCAGTTAAAGTCTAAAAGCTGCTCACTACCTTCCACTGAATACACATGCTCCCTTCTAACCAAATAGGAACATTTTCACAATCTACCACTAAATAACTCTTGTTAATTTACCACCCTCAAACATTTTACCAGACACTTTTCAGAATCCACAAATAAAACATTTTATGAAATACTTTCAAACCAATTATCACACTTATTTAGACCTAAAGTGTTTTTTCTTTAAAAAAAATGTAGAATGTTTCAAGCTTTCCCCCATGACTAGAATCAACATATAGCCCTACAGCTTTGACATCATGATTGACCTGTAAGAACGTACTATCATAACAAATGTCTGATTATTTGCACATTTATTTCACAAACTGATACTGTTTTATTCTTTAAGTAAAATATGTCTGAAAATCTGTTATATAATAAGCTTCACCACGTATCTTTATTAATAAACACACAATGTTTCATTCCTGATCTTTGCAACCATTTTATAACCTATGAAAACATTACATTTTAATCTTTCAATTGTATATGGGCGGATTATGATGAAAGGAGGAACACTGAGAAAAATCCATTTTGTCTTGTTGGAGATGACTAATCATCTGCATCTGATGCAGGCCTAGCCACAGCAGTAATCCTCATAGTGGCACCGAGTGGCCTGATGCAGGCCTAGCCACGGCAGTAATCCTCTGGTAGTGTCATAGTGGCACCGAGTGGCCTGATGCAGGCCTAGCCACGGCAGTAATCCTCTGGTAGTGTCATAGTGGCACCGAGTGGCCTGATGCAGGCCTAGCCACGGCAGTAATCCTCTGGTAGTGTCAAAGTGGCACTATGTGGCCTGATGCAGGCCTAGCCACGGCAGTAATCCTCTGGTAGTGTCAAAGTGGCAATGAGTGGCCTGATGCAGGCCTAGCCACAGCAGTAATCCTCTGGTAGTGTCATATTGGCAATGAGTGGTGTGGGTATGGTATTAGTCTCTTTCTTGAATGAGTCTGACGCGAAGGATATACTGCTTCTCTGAGACCAGGCCCAAATCCCCATCATTCGCGTGAAGAAAAGACGGAAATACAGAGGGCGGAGATCGAGGTGACTTGTGAGAATTAGTCGGCGAGTGGGTAACCCACCTATACCATCCGTTCTATTGGCCAACGTGCAATCACTGGAAAATAAACTGGATGATCTCCGGTCGAGACTATCCGTCCAACGGGACATTAAGAACTGTAATATAAGATATTACAGTTCTTAATGTCCCGTTGGACGGATAGTCTCGACCGGAGATCATCCAGTTTATTTTCCAGTGATTGCACGTTGGCCAATAGAACGGTTTCACCGAGTCGTGGCTGAACGACGACACAGATAATATAGAGTTGGCTGGGTTTTCCGTGAATCGGCAGCAACGTCTGGTAAGACGAGGGTTGGGGCTGTGTGTCTATTTGTCAATAACAGCTGGTGCACAATGTCTAATATTAAGGAAGTCTCGAGGTATTGCTAGCTTTTTACATTTAACATTTTTATTTTACCTTTATTTAACCAGGTAGGCTAGTTGAGAACAAGTTCCATTTACAACTGTGACCTGGCCAAGATAAAGTAAAGCAGTGCGACACAAACAACAACACAGAGTTACACATGGAATAAACAAACATACAGTCAATGATACAATATAAAAAGTCTATATACAGTGTGTGCAAATGAGGTAGGATAAGGGAGGTAAGGCAATAAATAGGCCATAGTGGCGAAATAATTACAATATAGCAATTAAACACTGGAGTGATAGATGTGCAGAAGATGAGTGTGCAAGTAGAGATACTGGGGTGCACATTTTTTTAATAACAGTATGGGATGAGGTAGTTGGATGGGCTATTTACAGATGGGCTATGTACAGGTGCAGTGATCTGTGAGCTGCTCTGACAGCTGGTGCTTAAAGCTAGTGAGGGAGATATGAGTCTCCAGCTTCAGTGATTTTTGCAGTTCGTTCCAGTCATTGGCAGCAGAGAACTGGAAGGAAAGGCGGCGAAGGAAGAATTGGCTTTGGGGGTGACCAGTGAAATATACCTGCTGGAGCGCGTGCTACGGGTGGGTGCTGCTATGGTGACCAGTGATCTGAGATAAGGCGGGGCTTTACCTAGCAAAGACTTGTAGATGACCTGGAGCCAGTGGGTTTGGTGACAAATATGAAGCGAGGGCCAGCCAACGAGAGCATACAGGTCGCAGTGGTGGGTAGTATATGGGGCTTTGGTGACAAAACGGATGGCACTGTGATAGACTGCATCCTATTTACTGAGTGCTGAGTGTTGGAGGCTATTTTGTAAATGACATCGCCTAAGTCAAGGATCGGTAGAGTACCTCATAATAAGCTGTAGACCACACTATTTACCAATACATTTTTTATCTATATTTTTTGTAGCCACCTATTTACCACCTCAAACCGATGCTGGCACTAAGACTGCACTCAACGAGCTGTATTAGACCATAAGCAAACAAGAAAATGCTCATCCAGAAGCGGCGCTCCTAGTGGCCAGGGACTTTCATGCAGGAAAACCTAAATCTGTTTTACCTAATTTCTATCAGCATGTCACATGTGCAACCAGAGGAAAAAACCTCTAGACCACCTTTACTCCACACACAGAGACGCATACAAAGTTCTCCCGAGCCTATTTGGCAAATCTGACAATAATTCTATCCTCCTGATTCCTGCTTACAAGCAAAAACTAAAGCAGGAAGTACCAGTGACTCGCTCAATACGGAAGTGGTTAGATGATGCGGATGCTACGCTACAGGACTGTTTTGCAATCACAGACTGGAATTTGTTCCGAGATTTTTCCGACGGCTTTGAGGAGTTACCACCTCAGTCACCGGCTTCATCAATAAGTGCATCGAAGACGTCGTCCCCACAGTGGCGGTACGTACATATCCCAACCAGAAAACATGGATTACAGGCAACATCCTAGAGCTGCCACTTTCAAGGAGCCAACACTAATCCAAATGCTTAAAACAAATCCCTCTCTACCCTCAGACAAACCATCAAACAGGCAAAGCGTCAATACAGGACTAAGATTGAATCCTACTACACCAGTTCTGACGTTCGCCGGATGTCGCAGGGCTTGCAAACAATTACAGACTACAAAGGGAAACCCAGCCGCCAGCTGCCCTGTGACGCGAGCCTACCAGACGAGCTAAATGCCTTTTATGCAAACTAAATTGTTATTCCTTTGCAAGCAACACTGAAGCATGCATGAGAGCACCAGCTGTTCTGGACGACTGTGTGATCATGCTCTCCATAGCCATGTGAGCAAGACCTTTAAACAGGTCAACTTTCACAAGGATGCGATGCCAGACGGATTACCAGGATGTGTACTCAGAGCATGCCTAGAACAACTGGCAAGTGTCTTCATTGACATTTTCAGCCTCTCCCTGACTGAGTCTGTAATACCTACATGTTTCAAGCAGACCACCATAGTCCCTGTGCCCAAGAAATCAAAGGTAACACTCACGTTGGTAGCCAAGAAGTGCTTTGAAAGGCTGGTCATGGCTCACATCAACACCATCATCCTGGAAACCCTAGAACCACTCCAATTCACATAGCGCCCCAACAGATCCACAGATGACACAATCTCAATCGCACTCCACACTGCCATTTCCCACCTGGACAAAAGGAACACCTATGTGAGAATGCTGTTCATTGACTACAGCTCAACGTTCAAAACCATGGTGCCCACAAAGCTCATCGCTAAGCTGGGGACCCTTGGACTAAACACCTCCCTCTGCAACTGGATCCTGGACTTCCTGACGGCCGCCCCCCGGGTGGTAAGGGTAGGCAACAGCACATCTGACACACTGATCCTCAACACGAGGGCCCCTCAGGGGTGTGTGCTTAGTCCCCGCCTGTACTCCCTGTTCACCCAGGACTGCATGTCCAAGCATGACTCAAACACCATCATTAAGTTTGCTGACGACACAACAGTGGTAGGCCTGATCACCGACAACAATGTAACAGCCTATAGAGACTAGGTCAGAGACCTGGCAGTATGGAAGAGATAGGAGCTGATCGTGGACTACAGGAAAAGGAGGGCCGAAAACGCCCCCATTCACATCGACAGGGCTAATGGAGTGGGTCGAGAGTTCCTTGGTGTCCACATCACCAACAAACTATCATCATATAAAAAAAGAGGGCACGACAATACCTTTTCCCCCTCAGGAGACTGAAAATATTTGGCATAGGTCCCCAGATCCTCAAAAGGTTCTACAGCTGCACCATTGAGAGCATCCTGACCAGTTGCATCACCGCCTGGTATGGCAACTGCTCGGCATCCAACCTTAAGGCACTACAGAGGGTAGTACGTACTGACCAGTACATCACTGGGTCCAAGCTTCCTCCCATCCAGGACCTATATACTAGGCGGTGTCAGAGGAAGGCCCCAAAAAATGTCAAAGACTCCAGTCACCCAAGTCATAGACTGGTCTCTCTGCTACCGCACGGCAAGCAGTACCGGAGCACCAAGTTTCCTTAACAGCTTCTACCCCCAAGCGATAAGACTGCTGAACAATTAATCAAATGGCCACTGTCAATCAAATGGTTCACTGTCAATATGGCTCTGTTTCTAGTGATTATGAAGTTAATGTAGGCTATGTAAGCTATACAACGGGTGGGTCTAATCTTGAATTCTGATTGGTTAAAACCACATTACAGCCGGTGCCTATTACACAAGTTAGCATCGGCTAAATCTATGACGTTAATATGCCTTTTTACTCTGTTCCATCTGACTGCGCAATCCACTGTCTCATCAGCCTAGCCAAGCAATTTATAAAACTTGATCTCCACTATAAAAGCATCTAGACATTATCTCACATTTATTTTAGACAAACATTTAGTTTTCAACAGTGATTTGTATAAACCTTGCTGTCTGTCTCTCCGACATTTGCAACATTGTTTCAATATTCAAATTTGATCTCCAGCTGTCCCATAGTAATGAATGAGTTGGGAGGAGACAGACAGGCAGCGTTTCTGAGTCAGTCGAAATCATGAATCTGCTGGCATAATGTTTATGGATATATACAAAGAAATGTCAATTGAAAAAAAGGTCAAACAAAACGAAGTGCAGCCAGTCTTTCCAGCTTCAGTTTGAAGTGATTGTGTTAGTTGTGTTGTTAGCTAGCGCCTATGAACAACAGTGTCCTGACGAGAGAGCACATTTTCTATGCCAGGCAAAGTCACGCTTCATTAGCTCATTGTTATAGATGTATCCAAATAAATGTCACTAGAAAACAGTTTAAACAAATGCAAATGCATTATTCTGGCTGCGCTGTTTGACATGACTGTAAGTTAGCCGTTGTTGACTAGCTAGCATCCAAGGGATGAGAATAAAAAGGCTGAACGAATGGGTCGCGTCTCTGGCAACCGAACCGATAGAATGAACGACCAGCCGGCTTGGGTAGCAACCCTAGATTTGTGTTGGAATTATATCTTGTGGAAGGATGAAATAGTATGAATAAATTCATCAAAATAAAGATTTTAATGAAAATATGTCAATCATTATTTGAATATATTGGTAAACCGTTGTATAGAAGTGATAATGCCCTTGAAGCCGGTGTTTGGAGGATATATTGACACAGTTTGCCGGACCTCGTCTCGGGCCTAACAACACCTGTGCCAATATATCCTCCAAACACTACTATGACATTGCTGCAAGTTTGGGAGAGAGGTTTACTACTGCGGTGATATGGACCTCAAAGTGAACCACATAGCAGCCTGGCTCCATGGCTGAGCTGAGGGCTTTTGTAGCATGGTGGATTGGGAGGTAGAGGAGCAGGAAATGGAGGGCCCCTCCACAGTGTCTGTGACACCAGATCCCTCACAGCTCAACTCACATTATCTTGTAAAAGTCTTTAGTTGTGAGATATATACCCTCGTCTGTCCATGGTTTCCACCAAGGGTGAAATCCGGATCACAAGTAAACAGGGAATCTTTTAGTACATTTTTACTAGAGTCACCAAAGTGCTTTTTGAAATATTTCAGAAATGCGTTTGAGCAAGATGACAAACATGACACCAGCGTACCTAAATGGTTTAGCATTGCATATCTCACTGGTAGCATTTCAGCTGTTGGTGCACAATGTCCAGACGGACCAGGAAAATAAATACAGGTTATGAATACACTCTGGACACAATACTCTTTCTTATATGTGCCACATACAGTGGGGCAAAAAGGTATTTAGTCAGCCACCAATTGTGCAAGTTCTCCAACTTAAAAAGATGAGAGAGGCCTGTAATTTTCATCATAGGTACACTTCAACTATGACAGAAATCTAGAAAATCACATTGTAGGATTTTTTATTTATTTATTTGCAAATTATGGTGGAAAATAAGTATTTGGTCAATAACAAAAGTTTATCTCAATACTTTGTTATATACCCTTTGTTGGCAATGAAAGAGGTCAAACGTTTTCTGTAAGTCTTCACAAGGTTTTCACACACTGTTGCTGGTATTTTGGCCCATTCCTCCATGCAGATCTCCTCTAGAGCAGTGATGTTTTGGGGCTGTCGCTGGGCAACACGGACTTTCAACTCCCTCCAAAGATTTTCTATGGGGTTGAGATCTGGAGACTGGCTAGGCCACTCCAGGACCTTGAAATGCTTCTTACGATGCCACTCCTTCGTTGCCCGGGCGGTGTGTTTGGGATCATTGTCATGCTGAAAGACCCAGCCACGTTTCATCTTCAATGCCCTTGCTGATGGAAGGAGGTTTTCACTCAAAATCTCACGATACATGGCCCCATTCATTCTTTCCTTTACACGGATCAGTCGTCCTGGTCCCTTTGCAGAAAAACAGCCCCAAAGCATGATGTTTCCACCCCCATGCTTCACAGTATGCATGGTGTTCTTTGGAAGCAACTCAGCATTCTTTGTCCTCCAAACACGACGAGTTGAGTTTTTACCAAAAAGTTCTATTTTGGTTTCATCTGACCATATGACATTCTCCCAATCCTCATCTGGATCATCCAAATGCTCTCTAGCAAACTTCAGACGGGCCTGAACATGTACTGGCTTAAGCAGGGGACACATCTGGCATCCCTGGCGGCGTAGTGTGTTACTGATGGTAGGCTTTGTTACTTTGGTCCCAGCTCTCTGCAGGTCATTCACTAGGTCCCCGTGTGGTTCTGGGATTTTTTGCTCACCGTTCTTGTGATCATTTTGACCCCACGGGGTGAGATCTTCGTGGAACCCCAGATCGAGGAAGATTATCAGTGGTCTTGTATGTCTTCCATTTCCTAATAATTGCTCCCACAGTTGATTTCTTCAAACCAAGCTGCTTACCTATTGCAGATTCAGTCTTCCCAACCTGGTGCAGGTCTACAATTTTGTTTCTGGTGTCCTTTGACAGCTCTTTGGTCTTGGCCATAGTGAAGTTTGGAGTGTGACTGTTTGAGGTTGTGGACAGGTGTCTTTTATACTGATAACAAGTTCAAACAGGTGCCATTAATACAGGTAACGAGTGGAGGACAGAGGAGCCTCTTAAAGAAGAAGTTACAGGTCTGTGAGAGCCAGAAATCTTGCTTGTTTGTATGTGACCAAATACTTATTTTCCACCATAATTTGCAAATAAATTCATAAAAAATCCTACAATGTGATTTTCTGGATTTGTTTTCCTCATTTTGTCTGTCATAGTTGAAGTGTACCTATCTTTTTAAGTGAGAGAACTTGCACAATTGGTGGCTGACTAAATACTTTTTTGCCCCACTGTATGTGCAGGTTAGCTGTTTCTTCTCATCTAACTACAGTTACTACATTTGCCTGTGTCTCACATCTGAGCACTTCCTCCTCTTCTTAACACATGTAAATGTTTAAGACTTTTATTTAATACCTTCTCTGTCACAATGACTCCTGCAAGGACAACAGCTGACATGCCTGATCAGTCACTCTCATTCAGAATTACTTTTACTGTGTAACTGATGCTTAAAAAGATGACAGCATTGTACAGCGTTCACAGGTCCATGGTAATTGGGTGCTCCATTTACTGATCATCTGGTGTTCAGAAAACACAGTCTGACTTAATTTTTAAGCAGACATCTACCCTTTTTTTATGAAACATACAACAAGATAACATTGTCACATAGTCTAATAAGAATACACAGTCTACTGGGTTGTTGTAATTCAGGCATCTTTGTTCTTGCTCTCTTCTTTCTTCTAGTTCTCCCCTTCTCTTTCATGATTGTTTTGCTGGACATGATGATATCTCTTTGAAAATGAGAAGAAAAGGTCAGGAATCAGTGTTCAATCTTTAGCATCTGTAGCTTCTGTAGCTACTACTGTCTCTTTTATGTATTCTTCCTGTCCACCTCCCCCCTCCTCCTTTTCATATATTCACCCCTGCCCCAGTATACTTACACGGACGCACACATGCACGCACGCACGCACAAACACGCACACATGCACGCATGCACGCACGTACACACACACACACACACACACACACACACACACACACACACACATACACACACACACACACACACACACACAGACACACACACACACACACACACACAATCTCATCTTTCCAACCACAACAACTATAAAGCAAGCAGTGCATTGCAGTTCCATCTCTGAGAAATCAGCAACTGTGAGATAATTCTGTAACTAATAAAGTGAAAGGGGCCCTTTGATGGCTGGAGCTGAAAAGATATTTTATTTTTTGTGTGTGGGATTTGAGATGTGCGATTCTATGGAGCGAGCTGGCTCCCCTGCTGCTAGGCTCTGGCTAGAAGCTGGCCCCCCTCTGGCTAATGTTATGGAGAATCGGAGGAATTTTATGGCTGTCTTTTCCCTCAGCCCACTTTTTTCTTTTGTTCCCCTTTGAAGAATGACTTTAGACATTTTATTTACATATTTAACCATGGATGAAAGAAACGCAGGGTGAAAAAAGAAAGCTCATTGGGTCCTTGTGGGAATTTTGATACGTTTAAATGAATGGCAATCTTATTAGCTATTTTATAAAATAATTGAAGTTAATGTTTTTGGTTTATGAAGTCTCACATATCTGCCTTAATTACTTGTTCTTAAGTTGCAGCACAGTCTGTTACAACATGTGAGGTTTGTCATGGGAGAGAGAGGGGGACGTTTTAGACATGTTTTGTATTGTTGGCAGAGCTGAAAGGGCATGTTGATTAAACGTACGGGTGGGGTCGGGGTATAATCTTCTTAACCAAGGGCCTCCTCTCCTTATTCATGGACCACAATAAGAAGAAACAGCACTCTGTTGGAAGTGAGACTATTTATCCAGATGCCCTGCGCATTGTTCAGGGCTCCTGTTCTCCCTCACGATCACATGCATTTATTTAGCATTAGATTTTAGTTAATTTTGCTCCTATTAATAAGTATATATGTTAAAAATTTGTAGGTACAGGACATATTTTTTTATATATATTTTTCAAATGTAACCTTTATTTAACTAGGCAAGTCAGTTAAGAACAAATTCGTATTTACAATGATGGCCTACCGGGGAACAGTGGGTTTTCTGCCTGGTTCAGGGGAAGAACGACAGATTCTTACCTTGTCAGCTCGGGGATGTTTGTAAACTAAATGCCCATCATTTTTGGGGGTCAGTCATAAGTAATAATGAACTTATTTCAGAAAAAGTGTATTCAGAAAATGTGGTCAAATATTGCTTCTCTCCGACCTAGTGTGTAATGGGAAAGAGATGGAGGAATGACAACAGAAATGTAGAGGATTATACAGATGAAGTCAGAAGTTTACATACACTTAGGTTGGAGTCATTAAAACAAGTTTTTCAACCACTCCACACATTTTTTGTTAACAAACTATAGTCTTGGCAAGTCGGTTAGGACATCTACTTTGTGCATGACACAAGTAATTTTTCCAATAATTGTTTACAGACAGATTATTTCATTTATAATTCACTGTATCACAATTCCAGTGGGTCAGAAGTTTACATACACTAAGTTGACTGTGCCTTTAAACAGCTTGGAAAATTCCAGAAAATGATGTCATGGCTTTAGAAGCTTCTGATAGGCTGATTGATATAATTTGAGTCAATTGGAGGTGTATCCGGATGTATTTCAAGGCCTACCTTCAAACTCTGCCTCTTTGCTTGACATCATGGGAAAATCTAAAGAATTCAACCAAGACCTCAGAAAAAAAATTGTAGACCTCCACAAGTCTGGTTCATCCTTGGGAGCAATTTCCAAATGCCTGAAGGTATCACGTTCATCTGTACAAACAATAGTACGCAAGTATAAATACCATGGGACCACGCAGCCGTCATATCGCTCAGGAAGGAGACGCGTTCTGTCTCCTAGAGATGAATGTACTTCGGTGCGAAAAGTGCAAATCAATCCCAGAACAACAGCAAATGACCTAAAACGAGTCCTATATCGACATAACCTGAAAGGCCGCTCAGCAAGGAAGAAGCCACTGCTCCTAAACCACCATAAAGAACCCAGACTACGGTTTGCAACTGCACATGGGGACAAACATCATACTTTTTGGAGAAATGTCATCTGGTCTGATGAAACAAAAATAGAACTGTTTGGCCATAATGACCATCGTTATGTTTGGAGGAAAAAGGGTGAGGCTTGCAAGCCGAAGAACACCATCCCAACAGTGAAGCACGGGGGGTGGCAGCATCATGTTGTGGGGGTGCTTTGCTGCAGGAGGGACTGGTGCAGTTCACAAAATAGATGGCACCATGAGGATGGAAATTATGTGGATTTATTGAAGCAACATCTCAAGACATCAGTCAGGAAGTTAAAGCTAGGTCGCAAATGGTCTTCCAAATGGATAATGACCCCAAGCATACTTCCAAAGTTGTGACAAAATGGCTTAAGGACAACAATGTCAAGGTATTGGAGTGGCCATCACAAAGCCCTGACCTCAATCCTATAGAGAATTTGTGGGCAGAACAGAAAAAGTGTGTGCGAGCAAGGAGGCCTACAAACCTGACTCAGTTACATCAGCTTTGTCAGGAGGAATGGGCCAAAATTCACCCAAAAGCTGAAATAAATCATTCTCTCTACTATTATTCTGACATTTCACATTCTTAAAATAAAGTGGTGATCCTAACTGACCTAAGAGAGGTCAGTTTTACTAGGATTAAATGTCAGGAATTGTGAAAAACTGAGTTTAAATGTATTTGGCTATGGTGTATGTAAACTTCCAACTTCAACTGTAGAGCATTGAGTGAGACTCCATAACTGTCTGCAAGAATAATCCCTTAAAAAACACTTTCTTTCCTATTTGAAATGCATGCGCTTTAATAAGAGAATCAGTTTTAGTAAAGGGTCAGACGTTTTGAGGAAATGCAAAGGAATCCGGCAATTAATTATTTAAGAGCCCTGCAAAACATCAAAGCCGACAGTATTCTTTGCACATATGGTTTTAATAGTTCAATAAAAATGAATTATTAATGAGGGCTAATTTGTCCCACTTCCTCTTCACGCAGCTCCAAGAAAGTATATCTCAGTCACAAGCAGCTATCCTTATATATAGGCTATTGTAGTGGCACAGTGGTGTCGTGGATACAGTGAGTCAAACAGCCCATAGTGGAAACCCAACCCACTTGTGGTATGTATCCACTGTGTTAGTGGTTGATTAACTGTAGCTAATAAGGGCACCTCACTGCTAGTGTTTATAGTGTGGATTAGTAGGGAGATGATGATGACGCATACGTCCACACAACAGGGGAAAGTGTCACCCGCCCTGTGACAGTCCTGCAATAAACACAGTTGTGTAATTAATTATGTTTGTTATGTATCAGATCCAATAACTTCTGAGGCTCTTTGAAAATAGCAATATTAGTTTAGTAGTTTGTTCTTACATCATCCTCCTTTCAAGTGGTCGCCATTTAACAGCCATATGAGGAGGAGGAGGAGAAGACGTCCCCTCTGAGTTTGCTCACCAGCTCCAGACTGAGCACTGAACCAAAACAGTTACAGTCAACTGCTTGCAAAACACATTTTTGTTGGATAAGTCATTTTGGATCCGATGGGAATCTGTGATGCAAAAATTTGCTTGCTATTTAACAGCTTTTCTCTGAACATAGAGGTCCAACATACGCAACCATTTAAATTTAAACAGGTTCCCTGAGACAAAATGCATAGCCTATCAGCCAATTAATATCGTTGATCTACTTGCACGTGACAGAACTCTAAATTGTTTCTGGTCCCATCATTTAACATGGCACACGTCAGCCCTATGCTAACCTCAACAGGTGGCACTGATTATATCCTGGCACAAATTCTTCATCAGCCTATCAAATATTTTAGACTTTATGTCCACCAACCAATGGCATTACTTAAAATAGGTCAACCCTTGCCATGTTTTAAACCTACAAATTCAAGGTTTACTTTTATTCCGTTGGTCGGTGGACCAGTGACCACTGTTTGGAAAGCTGTGGCTAGCGATTAATCATTGATAAATGAACAATCAAACTTTACTCGGTGTGGTGGCGGTTCGGCACTGCTGTGCTGTGACTGGGTCAGAGATGGTAGGAGATAGTGATGGAGAAGAAAGTGAAGCAAGTATGGAGCATAGTAGTACAAATAAAGGAGGCAGTGAGAAAGAAAAAAAGAGAAAGCGGGAAAGAAAGGCAGTAGGGGTTTGAAGGGGAGCGAGAGGTCTATGGAGGCAGAGAGGAGGCAGAAAAGGAAGTTTGAGGAGAGCAACATAGTTTACAACGCTAGCGGCAGTTTGGAGGTAGAAAGTGCAGAGGAAGGACAAGATAAGACGTGAGGGGAGCATGGAGGTGAGGAGGAGCAGAAAGGGATTCTGAACTTTAGGGAGGAAGTGGGAGATGGGGCGATGAGTCTGATAAGGTTGACTGCTGTGATAAAAGAGTTGATTGGGGAAGTTGTCAATGCTAAGTGTTAAGAGATGGGAACTTGTTGGTGTTCTGTAAGGACATGGCGCAGAGGGAAAAAGCTCTCAGAGTGAAGCAAATAGGGAAGTGTAAGGTGGTGTCGAGCAGCTGGACTGATCAAGCAGGGAAGCAATGGATTAAAGGGGTGATATAGGAGTGCCTGTGAGTGTTAGCACTAAAGAGTTAAGCAACAATTTGAGAGGAGGCGTTCTAGTGGATGTTCAAAGACTGCAAGCAACAAGGGGTGGAGTTAGGGTAGATAGTCTGTCTATTCTGTTACACTTCAAGGACAGGGTACTGCCAAATAAAGTAATTATTATGTGAGGGCTTATTTACCGAAGCCTTTAAGATGTTATAACCGCCAGAGGTTTGGGCATGTGGCAACAGCCTGTAAAGAGAAAAAGAGGTGTGCCAGGTGTGGAGGGGAGCATGAGTATGGGAAGTGTGGGGATGGTGTACAACCAAAGTGCTGCAGCTGTGGGGGTGCTTATAGTGTGGCATGTAGTGGGTGTGAGGCTATGAAGCAGGCAGTGGAGGTGCAACAAGTGAGAGTGGAGAGAAGGGTGTCATATACTGAGGCAGTGAGGGTGGTCCAGGTCCAGGGAGATACAGGTTCAAGAGAGAGATAGGTAGGAGCATCTAGACCAGGGATTACGGGGCAGGAGCGAGGCAATATGGTATACATAGATAAGAGAAAGCTGGTGACGTTCATAGCAGGAGCTATCAACAGCACTGCTAAAGTAGAGCCTAAAACAGAGAGGATTCAGCTAATAGTGAAAGCGGCTGGGAGACATCTGAGTATGACAGGGTTTACATGGGAAGAGGTTTGAGATGACCTCAATCAGCCGAGGGTGGAGTCATGTATTACTAGATCTTAGTTATGGTGGTAGTACCACAATGGAATGCTCCAAGCCTGTTGGCTAATGGGCAGGAATTCAAGCAGTTCATTGTAGATATGCAAGCTAAGCCTCGTGATTTGTGTGCAGGAAACATGGCTCAAACTGAACGTGGAGTTTATCATCCAGGGATATGTATGGGTTCGTAGGGACAGAGATGCAGGGGGAGGGGGGGGGATGTGCCACCTTCATAAAGCAAGAACTTCCCTACAGGATGCTAGGCAGAGGTATTGAACAGTAATATGTGGTGGTGGAGGTGTGGTTCAGAGGAGGGGTGCTAGTGGTAATGAACTACTTTAATCCTTGTCAGATATTGGACCTGGAGAGGGGATTGTAATGCCCACACACGCTCTGTCAACAGTAGGGAGTGATCATTACCTCATAGTATGCACAGTAGGCCGAAGGGAGGAGGATGTGTCAGTGGATGTGGATGTGGATGGAGTTGGCAGGTGGGTGTTTGGAAGGGCAAAGTGGGAAACAGTTTCAGGAGCTGAGTGAGCAGGTGATGGCTCAGGTGGATATGAGAGGGGATGTGGATTGTATGAATAACTGGTTGAGAACAACATTAGTGGGGGCAGCTACTGAGGCTATACTTAAGAGTTCAGGGAGGAGGAGGAAAGCAGTCCCATGGTGGACGGAGGAGACTGGGGAAATGGTGAGGTGTAGGAGCAGGGAATTTAGAGTACTGAAAAGGACGCATAACTTCTAACATCTGATTCAGTATAAGCAGGCCCAGGCCCTGGTGAGGAGAACTATCCATCAGGCAAAGAGGTCATGTTGGCGTCGGTTCTGTGACACCATTGGAAGGGCGACACCTGTGGGAGAAGTGTGGGGGATGATTAAGAGGATGAGTGGAGTCAGAAGGGAAGGGGATTATCCAGTGTTGACGAGTGGGAAGGATGTGCCAGTAACAGATGAGAAGGCAGAGATGATGGCCAAAAGTATTGGTCGAAGTCTATAGCTCAGCAAATTGGTCAGAGGAGGGGCAGATGGGGAGAGAGAGAACAAGAGAGGAGCATCCTGGAGTGCTGGATAGGAGGATGTAAATTATGTGTTGAATGCACCATTTACCATGGTAGGGGTGAAAAGGGCAATAGGTAAGGCTGGGTTAACCTCAACTGGGAAAGATGAGGTGTGCTATGTTATCTTGGCCCATCTTAGTTATGAGGCACTGGATAATATTTTGGTGTTGTACAACACAGTGTGGGAGGAGGGGAAACTACCAGGCAGTTGGAAGGAAGCAGTAGTGGTACCAATCCAGAAGCCAGGGAAGGACCCAACGAGGCCAACAAGCTATCGGCCAATAGCTTTAACATCACATGTACAGTGGCAAGAAAAAGTATGTGATCCCTTTGGAATTATCTGGATTTCTGCATAAATTGGTCATAAAATTTGATCTGATCTTCATCTAAGTCACAACAACAGACAAACACAGTCTGCTTAAACTAATAACACACAAATTATTGTATTTTTCTTGTCTATATTGAATACATAATTTAAACATTTACAGTGTAGGTTGGAAAAGGTTTATGAACCCCTAGGCAAATTACTTCTCCAAAAGCTAATTGGAGTCAGGAGTCAGCTAACTGACTTGAAGTCAGCTAACTGACTTGAATAAAGCTGTAAAGGGTTACAAAAGTATCTCTAAAAGCCTTGATGTTCATCAGTCCACGGTAAGACAAATTGTCTATAAATGGAGAAAGTTCAGCACTGTTGCTACTCTCCCTAGGAGTGGCCGTCCTGCAAAGATGACTGAAAGAGCACAGCGCCGAATGCTCAATGAGGTTAATAAATAATCTTAGAGCGTCAGCTAAAGACTTAAAGAAATCTATGGAACATGCTAACATCTCTGTTGACGAGTCTACGATATGTAAAACACTTAACAAGAATGGTGTTAATGGACGGACACCACGGAAGAAGCCACTGCTGTCCAAAAAAAACATTGCTTTACATCTGAAGTTTGCAAAAGAGCATGTGGATGTTCCACAGCGCTACTGGAAAAATATTCTGTAGACAGATGAAACTAAAGTTGAGTTGTTTGGAAGGAAGGAACACACAACACTATGTGTGGAGAAAAAAAGGCACAGCACACCAACATCAAAACCTCATCCTAACTGTAAAGTATGGTGAAGGGAGCATCATGGTTTGGGGCTGCTTTGCTGCCTCAGGGCCTGGACAGCTTGAGATCATCGCCGGAAAAATGAATTCCCAAGTTTATCAAGACACTCGTTGATGCATCGCGTGCGCGAGCGTTGCAAAATACATTTAGAAATCTATATGATTCAATTATTGCACCCACACTGCTCGCGCGTCAACGAGCGTCTGCGTTTCCAAGGGCTAAAATAGAAGTCAGTTCTATTTGTGACACAGATCGCGCTGCAAGTCCTGCCTCTCCCATCTCCTCATTGGTTTATAGAAGCAGATACCCACGTGCCATCTCCTCATTGGCTATACCCACGAGGGTGATTGAAAGACAAACTGTTGTCGGTCGTCGTGGTAATACTATGAAAGTTTAGATGCCAATCACCGTATAAGTCCAAAGAAGAAAAAGCTTGGAAGGAGGAGAGATGACTAGAATTGATTCAGTGGACCGTTTTATGTGTGGATTAATTGTCGGAGTAGAGGACCTTGTGCATTTCAGGTAAAATAACAACTCAATGTTTATGTCCCAAGACAAATTAGCTAGCAACAGCAAGCTAGCTAAATAGGACAAATTAGCTAGCAAGTGCAAGCTAGCTAGCTAAATTGCCATAAATGTTTAATGCTTTTCGACCTGTCCCCAAGTTAATGTAATTGGTTCAGAGTTTGTTTTGATACTTTAACCTGCGTGTCGTGATCGCATTTGGTGTGGGGGGACAAAATGCATGTATGCATGGTTTGGGTTCTGTATAAGGCTATCTGTACGCCAATTTAAGCTCAACAGAAGTTAGGTGATGCAACAGGACAACAACCCAAAACACAGAAGTAAGTGAACAACAGAATGGCTTCAACAGAAGAAAATATGCCATCTGGAGAGGTCTAGTCAGTGTCCTGACCTCAACCCAATTGAGATGCTGTGGCATGACCTCAAGAGAGAGGTTCACACCAGACATCCCAAGAATATTGCTGAACTGAAACAGTTTTGTAAAGAGGAATGGTCCAAAATACCTCCTGACCGTTGTGCAGGTCTGATCCAAATTACAGAAAAGGTTTGGTTGAGGTAATTGGTGCCAAAGTAGGGTCAACCAGTTATTAAAACCAAGGGTTCACATACTTTTCCCACTCTGCACTGTGAATGTTTACACGGTGTGTTCAATAAAGACATGAAAATGTATAATTGTTTGTGTGTTATTAGTTTAAGCAGACTATGTTTGTCTATTGTTGTGACTTATGCAGAAGTCCAGGTAATTCCAAAGGGTTCACATACTTTTTCTTTCCACTGTATGTAAGATTTTGGAATGCCTGATTACGGAGATCTTACTTCCTGGAGAGCAGGGGGCTAGTATCGCCACATCAGAGTGGGTTCAGGAAGAGAAGGGGAACTATGGACCCAGTGCTCTGCTTAGAAGCAGATGTCAGGAAGGCTCAGGTGAACAAGGAGACTGTTGTACCTGTTTTTTTATGTGGAGAAGGAATATGAAATGATGTGGAAGGAGGGATTGTTAATCAAGCTTGATGTTATGGGGGTAGGAGGAAGAACATACAACTGGATAAAGTATTTCCTGGTTGGAAGATCTATCCAGGTGAGGGTGGGAAAGTCACTATCAGGCAGTGACCTGGTGGATAACGGTACACTCCAGAGGAGCGTGATTAGTCCTCTGTTGTTCTCAATCATGATCAATAACGTTTACTTTCAGGTACAGTCGGATATTGCCGGATAAGTTGCTAAAAAGTTGCTAAATCGAACCCCCGACCTAACAAGTTAAAGAAAATCTGTCGTTCTGCCCCTGAACGAGGCGGTTAACCCACTGTCCCTAGGCCGTCATTGTAAATAAGAATGTGTTCTTAACTGACTTGTCTAGTTAAATAAAAGTTAAAAAAAAAAAAAAAATATTGGGAGGTTATTATTTGCAGATGATGGGGCCTTATGGAAGAGGGGCAAAAATGTGCCATACATAGTCAGGAAGGTACAATAAGCAATTAATTAGCTTAGTGGAGTCTGCCACTAGCACAGTTAGTGTAGTCAGCTCAGCTATCTCTATTGAGACTGTGTCTGTGCCTCGACCTAGGTTGGGCAAAACTAAACATGGCGGTGTTCGCCTTAGCAATCTCACTAGAATAAAGACCTCCTCCATTGCTGCCATTATTGAAAGAGATTGTGATACCTCACATCTCAAAATGGGGCTACTCAATGTTAGATCCCTCACTTCCAAGGCAGTTCTAGTCAATGAACTAATCACTGATCATAATCTTGATGTGATTGGCCTGACTGAAACATGGCTTAAGCCTGATGAATTTATTGTGTTAAATGAGGCCTCACCTCCTGGTTACACTAGTGACCATATCCCCGCAAGATCCCGCAAAGGCGGAGGTGTTGCTAACAATTACAATAGCAAATTTCTATTTACAAAAACAAAAAACGACGTTTTCGTCTTTTGAGCTTCTAGTCATGAAATCTATGCAGCCTACTCAATCACTTTTTATAGCTACTGTTTACAGGCCTCCTGGGCCATATACAACATTCCTCACTGAGTTCCCTGAATTCCTATCGGACCTTGTAGTCATGGCAGACAATATTCTAATTTTTGGTGACTTTAATATTCACATGGAAAAGTCCACAGACCCACTCCAAAAGGCTTTTGGAGCCATCATCGACTCTGTCGGTTTTGTCCAACATGTCTCGGGACCTACTCACTGCCACAGTCATACTCTGGACCTAGTTTTGTCCCGTGGAATAAATGTTGTGGATCTTAATGTTTTTCCTCATAATCCTGGACTATCGGACCACCATTTTATTAGGTTTGAAATCGCAACAGATAATCTGCTCAGACCCCAACCAAGGATCATCAAAAGTCGTGCTATAAATTCTCAGACATCCCAAAGATTCCTAGATGCCCTTCCAGAATCCTTCCACCTACCTAAGGACGTCAGAGTACAAAAATCAGTTAACCACCTAACTGAGGAACTCAATATAACCTTGCGCAATACCCTAGATGCAGTTGCACCCCTAAAAACAAAAACATTTGCCAAAAAACCCCAGCTCCCTGGTATACAGAAAATACCCGAGCTCTGAAGCAAGCTTCCAGAAAATTGGAACGGAAATGGCGCCACACCAAACTGGAAGTCTTCCGACTAGCTTGGAAAGACAGTACCGTGCAGTATCGAAGAGCCCTCACTGCTGCTCGATCATCCTATTTTTCCAAGTTAATTGAGGAAAATAAGAATAATCCAAAGTTTCTTTTTGATACTGTCACAAAGCTAACTAAAAAGCAGCATTCCCCAAGAGAGGATGGCTTTCACTTTAGCAGTGATTCATTCATGAACTTCTTTGAGGAAAAGATCATGATCATTAGAAAGCAAATTACGGACTCCTCTTTAAATCTGCGTATTCCTCCAAAGCTCAGTTGTCCTGAGTCCACACAACTTTGCCAGGACATAAAATCAAGAGAGACACTCAAGTTTGTTTTTTAGTACCATATCTCTTGACACATTGATGAAAATAATCATGGCCTCTAAACCTTCAAGCTGCATACTGGACCCTATTCCAACTAAACTACTGAAAGAGCTGCTTCCTGTGCTTGGCCCTCCTATGTTGAACATAATAAACAGCTCTCTATCTACCGGATGTGTACCAAACTCACTAAAAGTGGCAGTAATAAAGCCTCTCTTAAAAAAGCCAAACCTTGACCCAGAAAATATAAAAAACTATCGGCCTATATCGAATCTTCCATTCCTCTCAAAAATTTTAGAAAAGCTGTTGCGCAGCAACTCACTGCCTTCCTGAAGACAAACAATGTATACAAACGCTTCAGTCTGGTTTTAGACCCCATCATAGCACTGAGACTGCACTTGTGAAGGTGGTAAATGACCTTTTAATGGCGTCAGACCGAGGCTCTGCAACTGTACTCATGCTCCTAGACCTTAGTGCTGCTTTTGATACCATCGATCACCACATACTTTTGGAGAGATTGGAAACCCAAATTGGTCTACATGGACAAGTTCTGGCCTGGTTTAGATCTTATCTGTCGGAAAGATATCAGTTTGTCTCTGTGGATGGTTTGTCCTCTGACAAATCAACTGTAAATTTCGGTGTTCCTCAAGGCTCTGTTTTGGGACCACTATTGTTTTCACTATATATTTTACCACTTGGTGATGTCATTCGGAAACATAATGTTAACTTTCACTGCTATGCGGATGACACACAGCTGTACATTTCGATGAAACATGGTGAAGCCCCAAAATTGCCCTCCATGGAAGCCTGTGTTTCAGACATAAGGAAGTGGATGGCGGAAAATGTTCTACTTTTAAACTCTGACAAAACAGAGATGCTAGTCCTAGGTCCCAAGAAACAAAGAGATCTTCTGTTGAATCTGACAATTAATCTTGATGGTTGTACAGTCGTCTCAAATAAAACTGTGAAGGACCTCGGCGTTACTCTGGACCCTGATCTCTCTTTTGACGAACATATCAAGACTGTTTCAAGGACAGCTTTTTCCATTTACGTAACATTGTAAAAATCAGAAACTTTCTGTCCAAAAATGATGCAGAAAAGTTAATCCATGCATTTGTAACTTCTAGGTTAGACTACTGCAATGCTTTATTTTCCGGCTATCCGGATAAAGCACTAAATAAACTTCAGTTAGTGCTTAACACGGCTGCTAGAATCTTGACTAGAACCCCAAAATTTTATCATATTACTCCAGTACTAGCCTCTCTACACTGGCTTCCTGTTAAGGCAAGGGCTGATTTCAAGGTTTTACTGCTAACCTACAAAGCATTACATGGGCTTGCTCCTACCTATCTTTCTGATTTGGTCCTGCCGTACATACCTACACGTACGCTACGGTCACAAGACGCAGGCCTCCTTACTGTCCCTAGAATTTCTAAGCAAACAGCTGGAGGCAGGGCATTTTTATGGAATAGTCTGCCTATCCATGTGAGAGACGCAGACTCGGTCTCAACCTTTAAGTCTTTATTGAAGACTCATCTCTTCAGTAGGTCCTATGACTGAGTGTAGTCTGGCCCAGGAGTGTGAAGGTGAACGGAAAGGCACTGGAGCAACGAACCACCCTTGCTGTCTTTGCCTGGCCGGTTCCCCTCCACTGGGATTCTCTGCCTCTAACCCTATTACAGGGGCTGAGTCACTGGCTTCTGGTGCCATGGCGGAGATCTTGTGGGCTATACTCGGCCTTGTCTCAGGATGGTAAGTTGGTGGTTGAAGATATCCCTCTAGTGGTGTGGGGGCTGTGCTTCGGCAGAGTGGGTGGGGTTATATCCTGCCTGTTTGGCCCTGTCCGGGGGTTTCGTCGGACGGGGCCACAGTGTCTCCTGACCCCTCCTGTCTCAGCCCCCAGTATTTATGCTGCAGTAGTTTATGTGTCGGGGGGCTAGGGTCCGTCTGTTATATCTGGAGTATTTCTTCTCTTATCTGGTGTCCTGTGCGAATTTAAGTATGCTCTCTCTAATTATCTCTCTCTTTCTTTCTTTTTTCTTCTTCTCTCTCTCTCTCTCTCTCTCTCTCTCTCTCTCTCTCTCTCTCTCTCTCTCTCTCTCTCTCTCTCTCTCTCTCTCTCTCGGAGGACCTGAGCATTAGGACCATTCCTCAAGGCCTACCTGGCCTGATGACTCCTTGATGTCCCGAGTCCACCTGGCCGTGCTGCTTCTCTAGTTTCAACTGTTCTGCCTGTTTTATGAACATTTTAAAATCTTGTCCATGTTCTGTTATAATCTGCACCCGGCACAGCCAGAAGAGGACTGGCCACCCCTCACAGCCTGGTTCCTCTCTAGGTTTCTTCTTAGGTTTTGGCATTCTAGGGAGTTTTTCCTAGCCACCGTGCTTTTACACTTGCATTGCTTGCTGTTTGGGGTTTTAGGCTGGGTTTCTGTACAGCACTCTGTGACATCAGCTGATGTAAGGGGGGCTTTATAAATAAATTTGATTTGATTTGAATTAATGAGGTAGAGCTGTTGGCATTAATGTGGGGATTTCTCTGTGGAGAAACCTCAGACCGTGTTCTTTTCCAGGTGGAAAATGAGGTATGCTTGAGGTTATATGGGAAAAACTTGGAGAGGGTGGGGGCCTTCAGGTCCCTTGTGGATTTTACAGGCATGCTGGGAACATGAGCGAGGACAGAACACACGCTTTAGGGGGGTAATACCCAGGCGAAGGAGATGGGACTGTATGGAAGGGAGTTTAGTCCAACGGTAGCTATTCCTGTAAACCCACCATGGCTACTCCCGCCTCCAGTAGTTGATCTAGAAGTGTTGGAGAGACTACAGAAAGATAGGGAGGATGTTGATCCATCTGATTTGTTTAAGCAACGTCTGTGTATCAGGATTTTGTGACCATTTACACAGATGGTTCAAAGATCCAAGGACAGGATGTACTGGGTCAGCATTTGTAGTGCAGGAATGTGGGGTGGAATACAGGAAAAGTATTACAGATCATCTGGCTGTATATACGGCAGAGCTGATGGCCATACTGTTGGCATTGCAGTGGTTGGAGGAAGTCAAGCCAGACAGAGTAGTTATTTGCTCTGATTCATGTGCAGTGTTAATGAGTCTCCAGTCCTTTAGTTCACGCAGCAGACAAGACCTCCTTTATGAGGTGCTACAAACCCATGGCAGGATTAGACAGATGGGTATACAGATAAGATTAACTTCGGTCCCAGCCCATGTGGGGGTGGAGGGGAACGAGGCAGTTGATGTACTGGCTAAACAAACACTTAGTAGTGGGGATGTTGATGTGGTAGTTTCAATGAGCAATGCAGATGCAAAAAACCTGATATGGACAGTGATGGTGCAGAGATGGCAGGAGCAGTGGAATAGAGATACTAAGGGCATGCATTTATTTCAAGTACAGAGGAAAGTCAAGGAGGGGAGGACGGCAGGAAGGGATAGAAGACAGGAGGCTATTTTTACAAGATTAAGGGTGGGACACAGCCATTTGAAATAGTCCTTAAATGTGATAGGAAAGCATCCAACAGGAAAGTGTGATTATTGCTTGGAAACAGAACCCGTAGAACATGTATTGTTACAGTGTGGGCAGTATCAGAGGAAAAGAGAGAGGCTGGGATCTCATATGAGGGAGAAAGGAAATTAGTTTAAATAGTACAGTATATTGAGTAGAACTTCATTAGATATAGTCTCAAATATTTTGTTATATATTTTTAAGAGCAACGGGGCTGGCAGGTAGGATTTAGTTGATGGCCTCATGGATTTGTCAAATAGCATTCATGTAGACCACACTCCAGTTTATTATTTTTTTATTTTATTTCACTTTTATTTAACCAATTAAGCTAGTTGAGAACAAGTTCTCGTTTACAACTGCGTCCTGGCCAATATAAAGCAAAGCAGTGCGACACCAACAACAACACAGAGTTACACATGGAATAAACAAGCTTACAGTCAATAACACAATAGAAAAAAAAGAAAGTCTATATACAGTGTGTGCAAATGGCTTGAGGAGGTAAGGCAATAAATAGGCCAGAGTAGCGAAGTAATTACAATTTAGCAGATTAACACTGGAGTGATAGATGAGCAGATGATGATGTGCAAGTAGAAATACTGGTGTGCAAAAGAGCAGAAAATAAAATTATAACAATATGGGGAGGAGGTAGGTAGATTGGGTGGGCTATTTACAGGTGGACTATGTGCAGCTGCAGCGATCGGTTAGTTGCTCAGATAGCTGATGTTTAAAGTTAGTAAGGGAAATATAAGTCTTCAGCTTCAACGATTTTTGCAATTCGTTCCAGTCATTGGCAGCAGAGAACTGGAAGGAAAGACGGCCAAAGGAGGTGTTGGCTTTGGGGATGACCAGTGAGATGTACCTGCTGGAGCGCGTGCTACGGGTGGGTGTTGTTATCGTGACCAGTGAGCTGAGATAAGGTGGAGCTTTACCTAGCATAGACTTATAGATGACCTGGAGCCAGTGGGTCTGGCGACGAATATGTAGCGAGGGCCAGCTGACTAGAGCATACAGGTCGCAGTGGTGGGTGGTATAAGGGGGCTTTGGTGACAAAACGGATGGCACTGTGATAGACTGCATCCAGTTCGCCGAGTAGAGTATTGGAAGCTATTTTGTAAATGACATCGTCGGAAGTCGAGGATTGGTAGGATAGTCAGTTTTACGAGGGTATGTCTGGCGGCGTGAGTGAACGAGGCTTTGCTGCGAAATAGGAAGCCGATTCTAGATTTAATTTTGGATTGGAGATGTTTAATATGAGTCTGGAAGGAGAGTTTACAGTCTAGCCAGACACCTAGGTATTGTCCACATATTCTAAGTCAGAACCGTCCAGAGTAGTGATGTTAGTCGGGCGGGCGGGTGCGGGCAGCAAACGGTTGAAAAGCATGCCTTTAGTTTAACTAGCGTTTAAGAGCAGTTGGATGCCACGGAAGGAGTGTTGTATGGCATTGAAGCTCGTTTGAAAGTTAGTTAACACAGTGTCCAAAGAAGGGCCAGATGTATACAGAATGGTGTCTTCTGAGTAGAGGTGGATCAGGGAATCACCCGCAGCAAGAACGACATTGTTGATATATACAGAGAAAAGAGTCGGCCTGAGAATTGAACCCTGTTGTGAGTGAGGGCTTCCACCATTAAGTAGTCAACTAGGTGGAGATTCCTGAGTTAGGAGCAATCAGCCAATGAAGAAGAAATGTACTACTTTAAAATGTAGATAGCCTCAATAGCGCTGCCCATGCTGTCACAGACACTATAATGGCACAGATAGAAAGATGAGTTCTCCATCTATCTCAATGGCCTGTTATTCACACACATATCTGCCCTCTCAGCCATTGGCTAGAATGGTCCCACCGACTCTCGCCTCCTCCCACTTGCCTTCTATCTTTGAGGACATTTCCATTGTTAGAGTGGTCACTTTACTATCTTGTCAATATAATAGACAATTTATGCTACTAGCTACTACTAACATTAGACAACACTTTTACGTTTTTGCATATATGGCAAAATCGCACGTTTTTGTTTCTTTGTTTCACACACACCCATGTGCTTTTATGGAAAAAATATAAATATGGTCTTTACAACATGCAAGTTCATCGTACATCGAAGAAAAAAACCTGAAGAGCCTCATGAATTTGTCAAATAGCATTCATGTAGGCCAGTGTTTCCCTAACTCCCTGGGTGCACGTCTTGGTGTTTGCCCTATCACTACACAGCTGGTGAAAATGATCAAAGCTTGATCAGGAGTTGGTTATTTGAATCAGCTTTGTAGTGCTATGGCAAAAACCAACTGGACCGAGTTTTAATAAACTCTGATGTAGGCTGTCGTTATGAACGTCGCTTTATTGGTGGCACACACTGTTAAAGCGGTTCCCAAGAAAGCTAAGGTGACTGAGCTAAATGACTATCGCCCCCGTAGCACTCACTTCCGTCATCATGAAGTGCTTTGAGAGATTAGTCAAGGATCATATCACCTCCATCCTGCCAGACACCCTGGACCCACTCCAATTTGCTTACCGTCCCAATAGGTCCACAGACGACGCAATCGCAATCACACTGCATACTGCCCTAACCCATCTGGACAAGAGGAATACTTATGTAAGAATGCTGTTCATCGACTACAGCTCAGCATTTAACACCATAGTTCCCTCCAAGCTCGTCATTAAGCTCGAGACCCTGGGTCTCGACCCAGCCCTGTGCAACTGGGTCCTGGACTTCCTGACGGGCCGGTCCCAGGTGGTGAGGGTAGAAACAACATCTCCACCCCGCTGATCCTCAACACTGGGGCCCCACAAGGGTGCGTTCTCAGCCCTCTCCTGTACTCCCTGTTTACCCATGACTGCGTGGCCAAGCACGCATCCAACTCAATCATCAAGTTTGCTGACGACACTACAGTGGTAGGCTTGATTACCAACAACGACGAGACGGCCTACAGAGAGGAGGTGAGGGCCCTCGGAGTGTGGTGTCAGGAAAATAACCTCTCACTCAATGTCAACAAAACAAAGGAGATGATCGTGGACTTCAGGAAACAGGAGAGGGAGCACCCCCCTATCCACATCGAGGGGACAGTAGTGGAGAAGGTGGAAAGTTTTAAGTTCCTCGGCGTACACATCACGGACAAACTGAATTGGTCCACCCACACAGACAGCGTGGTAAAGAAGGCGCAACAGCGCCTCTTCAACCTCAGGAGGCTGAAGAAATTTGGCTTGTCACCAAAATCACTCACAAACTTTTACAGATGCACAATCGAGAGCATCCTGTCGGGCTGTATCACCGCCTGGTACGGCAACTGCTCCGCCCACAACCGTAAGGCTCTCCAGAGGGTAGTGAGGACTGCACAACGATCACCGGGTTAAACTACCTGCCCTCCAGGACACCTACACCACCCGATGTCACAGAAAGGCCAAAAAGATCATCAAGGACAACAACCACCCGAGCCACTGCCTGTTCACCCCGCTATCATCCAGAAGGCGAGGTCAGTACAGGTGCATCAAAGCTGGGACCGAGAGACTGAAAAACAGCTTCTACCTCAAGGCCATCAGACTGTTAAACAGCCATCACTAACATTGAGTGGCTGCTGCCAACATACTGACTTAAATCTCTAGCCACTTTATACATAGGAATTGGATGTAACAAATGTATCACTAGCCACTTTAAACAATTTTGTATATAATGTTTACGTATCCGACATACTCATATCAAATGTATACACTGTACTCTAAACCATCTACTGTATCTTGCCTATGCCGTTCGGTCATCGACCCAAATCTCTAGCCACTTTAATAATTATAATTGGATGAAATAATGTATCACTAGCCACTTTAAACAATGCCATTTTATATAATGTTTACATATCCTACATTACTCATCTCATATATATGTGTATATACTGTACTCCATACCATCTACTGCATCTTGCCTATGCCGGTCAGCCATCGCTCATCCATATATTTATATGTACATACTCGTATTCATTCCTTTACTCTTGTGTGTATAAGGTAGTTGTTGTGAATTTGTTAGATTACTTGTTAGATACTACTGCATGGTCGGAACTAGAAGCACAAGCATTTCGCTACACTCGCATTAACATCTGCTAACCATGTGTATGTGACAAATAAAATTTGATTTGATTTGATTTGACTCACAATCAATTGTGTACTTTAACTGTTGAGCTGGGGCGCAACTTTGTTTCTATTATAAACACTCCAAACAGCCTACCCAACCACTCGGAAGCGTCCGCATGGTCCAAAACCACACCATTGCCATTCCAATGATAAAACTGGGGGGGACAAAAATGCAATTTCAGAATGTGGAGGGGGGGGAGGGACAGTCCCCATTGAAAGTTGTGCCCCTGGGTTTGAGCTTCCCTCGCATTAAGCTTTTTAGTTGAGGAAAAACTAATTCACCGCCGGTCCTTGATGCTCAATTCAAAACGCTTGTGACGTTGAAGCTTGCATGTAAGTGTAGCATACATACAAATATACTAATTACAGCCAAGTCTCTTCCTAAATTAAGACTGTCATTCGATAAACTTAATTTAAAGAACTGTAATACTGCCATTTGTAGGATGATAACGAAGGTGCAAACACAATCCTACTGTACACTTTGTATAGCTCATCCTCCTTGAGTCAAATAACACATATGTGACAAAGCAGATGATTCGAAAAATGCATATAAAAGGTTGTAGGCCATACATTTTGGTGTAAACGTCCATGTAATATAGCCTATGCAATATGATTATTAGTCAATAGCAATAGTGTGTTTTGTGCAAGGCTGAAGATAGCTCCTTATTAAATTAATTAATAATCACTGTTCAAGCTGTTGTCTGTAGGCGTCCCTTTTCAACACACTAGCACAATACATGTAAATCTACATTCATGTGAGACTCGAACCTTTGCCACAATCTGCGAAAATCACATGGATTACTCACTTTACACATAGAGACATCTGACCAGTCAGTCGAATACACGTGATAGTTGCTTTGATGATCAGAACTTGCTGTTGGACTGAGATATGTTAAGGATCAAATCATCATCAAATCAAATTTTATTTATGACATGCGCGCCGACAGTAAAACCTGACAGTAAAATGCTTACTTACAAGACCTAGCCAACAATGCAGTTAAGACAAATAAGTGTTAAGAAAGAATTTACTCAAATAAACTGAAGCAAAAAAAAAGAAAGAAAGAAGAAAATAGAAATAGATTAAAAATCAACAATAAAATAACAGTAATGAGGCTATATACAGGGGCTACCGGTACAGAGTCATTGTGCGGGGGCACAGGTTAGTCGGGGTAATAGAGGTATGTAAATGTAGGTAGAGGTAAAGTGACTATGCATAGATAATGAACAGAGAATAGCAGCAGGGTAAAAATGGGGGTGGGGGGGGGATCAATGCAAATAGTCCGGGTAGCAATTTGGTTAGCTGTTCAGGTGTCTTATGGCTTGGGGGTAGAAGCTGTTAAGAAGCCTTTTGGACCTAGACTTGGCGCTCCGGTACCGCTTGCCGTGGAGTAGCAAAGAGAACAGTCTATGACTTGGGTGGCTGGAGTCTTTGGCAATTTTTAGGGCCTTCCTCTGACACCGCCTGGTATAGACGTCCTGGATGGCATGAAGCTTGGCCTCAGTGATGTACTGGGCCTTGCTGTCGGAGGCCGAGCAGTTGCCATACCATGCGGTGATGCAACCGCTCATGATGCTCTCAATGGTGCAGCTGTAGAACCTTTTGAGCATGCCAAATCTTGCAAAGGGAGGTGTTTAGTCCCAGGGTCCTTAGCTTAGTGATGAGCTTTGAGAGCACTATGGTGTTGAACGCTGAGCTGTAATCAATGAATAGCATTATCACGTAGGTGTTCCTTTTGTCCAGGTGGGAAAGGGCAGTGTGGAGTGCAATATAGATTTGGTCATCTGTGGGTCTGTTGGGGCGGTATGGATATTAGGGTGGGAATAGGGTTTCTGGGATAATGGTGTTGTCACACCCTGATCTGTTTCACCTGTCCTTGTGATTGTCTCTACCCCCTCCAGGTGTCGCTTATTTTCCCAAGTGTATTCATCCCTGTGTTTCCTGTCTCTCTGTGCCAGTTTGTCTTGTATGTATGTTTGTCAAGTCAACCAGCGTGTATTTCCCGTACTCCTTTTTCTCTTCTCTTTGCTAGTCCTCCCGGTTTTGACCCTTGCCTGTTTTCTGGACATTCCCGCCTGCCTGACCATTCTGCCTGCCCTGATCTCGAGCCTGCCTGCCCTTTGGTACCTACTGGACTCTGAACTGGGTTTGAGCTTTTGCCCATACATGACCATTCTCTTGCCTACCCCTTTTTGGGTTAATAAACATCTAAGACTCCAACCATCTGCCTCCTTTGTCTGCATCTGGGTCTCACCTTGTGCCCTTATAGGTGTTGATGTGAGACATGACCAGCCTTTCAAAGCACTTCATGGCTGCAGGCGTGAGTGCTAAGGGTTGGTAGTCATTTAGGCAAATTACCTTGGTGTTCTTGGGCACAGGGACTATGGTGGTCTGATTGAAACATGTTGGTATTACAGACTCGGTCAGGGACAGGTTGAAAATGTCAGTGAAGAAACTTGCCAGTTGGTCATGCTCGGGGGTACATGTCCTAGTAATCCGTCTGGCCCTGCGGCTTTGTGAATGTTGACCTGTTTAAAGGTCTTACTCACATCAGCTACGGAGAGCGTGATCATGCAGTCGTCCGGAAAAGCTGGTGCTCTCATGCATGTTACAGTGTTGCTTGCCTCGAAGCGAGCATAGAAGTCATTTAGCTCGTCTGGTAGGCTTGTGTCACTGGGCAGCTCGCCGTCTGTACTTCCCTTTGTTGACTGTAATAGTTTGAAAGCCCTGCCACATCCGACGAGCGTCAGAGCCTGTGTAGTAGGATTCAATCTTAGTCCTGTATTGATGCTTTGCCTGTTTGATGGTTTGTCGGAGGGCATAGCGGGATTTCTTATAAGCGTCTGGGTTAGAGTCCCACTCCTTGAAAGTGGCAGCTCTACCCTTTAGCTCAGTTCGGATTTTCCCTGTAATCCATGGCTTCTGGTTGGGGTATGTATGTACAATCACTGTGGGGACGACGTCATCGATGCACTTGATGAAGCCAGTGACTGATGTGGTGTACTCCTCAATGCCATCGGCAGAATCCCGGGAACCTATTCCAGTCTGTGCTAGCAAAACAGTCCTGTAGCTTAGCATCTGCGTCATCTGACCACTTCCGTGTTGAGGGAGTCACTGCTACTATCTGCTTCAGTTTTTGCTTGTAAGCAGGAATCAGGAGGATATAATTATGGTCAGATTTGCCAAATGGAGGGCGTGGGAGAGCTTTGTACGTGTCTCTGTTTGTGGAGTAAAGGTGGTCTAGAGTTTTTTTCTCCTCTGGTTGCACTTGTAACATGCTGGTAGAATTGAGGTAAAACGGATTTAAGTTTCCCAGCCAATTGGAGCGCCACCTTTGGATGAGCATTTTCTTGTTTGCTTATGGCCTTATACAGCGTTGAGTGTGGTCTTAGTGCCAGCATTGGTTTGTGGTGGTAAATAGACAGTCACAAAAATATAGATGAAAACTCTCTTGGTAAATAGTGTGGTCTACAGCTGATCATGAGATACTCAGGCGAGCAAAATCTTGAGACTTCCTTAATATTAGATTTCGTGCACCAGCTTTTATTTACAGACACAGACTGCCACCCTATGTCTTACCAGAGGCAGCTGTTCTATCTTGCCGATGCACGGAAAATCCCGCCAGCTGTATGTTATCCATGTCGTCGTTCAGCCACAACTCGGTGAAACATAAGATATTACAGTTTTTAATGTCCCGTTGGCAGGATAGTCTTGATCGGAGCTCATCCAGGTTAATATCCAATGATTGCATGTTGGCTAATAGGACTGGGGGTAGAGGCGGATTACCCACTCGCCGTCGGATCCTTACAAGGCAATATAAGTTTCAAATAATGCAAAAAAAGTCACACAATAGCACAATTGGTTAGGAACCTGTAAAACGGCAGCCATGCTGAATACTGGATAATGGATGCTTCCATTAACAAGTGTTGGAACATGTCCAACCACATCAATGATATTAATTGACTGATGCAGAATTTGTGCCAGGATTAGGATTGCAAATCTACTGGTTATTTACCAAAATTACCAGAATCTTCAATAATTTTGGAAATTAAAAGAAAATCTATGGCAATGTATCATAACTTTGGTAATTTATATTTGAATAAAAATTTTGTACATAGTATTCGTTAGATCTGTGTCCATAATGTCCATGCATTTCTGGTAATATAGACCAAATGGTTCAAGAGAAAATAGCCTAATTAATAAAAAATGTATCTAATCAACAACGGCAATATTTTCAATGAACTCTGCAACTCTTCCAACTGTTAACTTTTTTCACAACTGCCACCATTCTGACACCAAAACATTCACAACAAACACATATTGACATAGTAAAATTAACAAAAGTTTGTAAAAGAAAACATTTATATTTCATGCTGAAACCCTCATATTAAACACCAATGGCACGTTTCAAACTCATTCCATGGCGGGCCGAGTGTCAGCGGGTTTTTACTCCACCCTTGTACTTGATGAATTAAGGTCACTAACTATTAAGGAACTCTCCTCACCTGGTTGTCTAGGTCTTAGTTGAAAGTAAAAACCCAAAACCCGCAGACACTCGGCCCTAAGTGGAATGAGTTTCACACCCCTGACCAATGGTATTCACTAAATTGATGGTTTATATTTAGGATATACCTTTGTTGTTCTATTGACATTTTAAAATAATCTTATGTAATCATTTAATATATTTTACATGTGATAAAGCCACACATAGGGTAAGATATTACAGACACCTGTGATACTCTGAAGTACCCAAAAGGGCCACTAGATGTCTTTTGATGGATTACATAAAATCTTTGAAATATACCAAAATTCTGGTAGTTTACTGATAAACTTCCAACGTTTCCAGTAATATACCATCGCTTTGCAACCCTAGCCAGGATATAATCGGTGCCACTTGGTGAGGTTAGCATAGGGCTAACGTTTGCCATGTTATCTGATGGGACCAGCTACAATTTTGCGTTCTGTCACGTGAAAGTAAATATTTCTGTGCCCGGAGAACCTGTTTTAAATTTAAATGGTTGCTTATGTTCGCAAGTAAGGACCCAGAGTGGTTAACAGTTTTGATGGAGCAACGAACATGGAGGAAAACTTAAGGCTCCAATTGGAAATGGAAATATTAGCCAGGGTCCTTATGGGGGCACTTGAGTGTGAATTGCTAATCAGGAAGGCCTCTTTTCTAATCCCTCTTTGAGTGCCCGGCCTGGAATCAGCGCGTTTGGGGAGACTCCCCACTGCTTCTGGCTCTGGAGGTTCCATTCAGAGCCACAGTCTGTACCATTCCCACAGTCCCCTCACACTGTGAGGCACAACCACACGCACATACACAGGCAAGTATGCGCACACACACACACACACACACACACACACACACACACACACACACACACACACACACACACACACACACACACACACACACACACACACACACACACACACACACACACACACACACACACACACACACATCCTGCTTCAACCAAATTAGATTAGACCATTCCCTTTCTCCCCAGCAAGGCACTGGCCTTTTCTCGGGTTAGACCTTTATCCTACCCTTTTGTCTCTGTTCCAAAAAAGAGAAACAAATTCCCAAACAACTCCCCCTTATGAAGGCAGTGGTGTAGAAACGGGCCAGGGAAGGGCAGCCATCTTTAAACCGACCTTAGGTGACTTGATAATATCACTCCCCCATTCGTTCCACTGCTCTAATGATGTGTATATGGGAGTGTAGTGGAGGGAGGCCTGGTTGGCAGAGCAGTGAGAACAAGGCCAGCTGTGCTGCATGTCAACCTGTTATTTCACAATAGCAAGGAGCCACCTTTTTTCACCAACATTGAGGATCTCTTTATGCCGGCCCCTTGCTAACATTGTCTTACTTTAGATCTGCTTGCTCGTAAATCCTCCCATAGATAGAATTCAGCTCATTCTTTACAATCTGTCCACAACAGAGATGTTTGTGACTGATGAACGTGTACCTCTATACACCTATACACCTCTGTGATGTGTTCTTTTCCTCGTTCATCAGTTGGGGACACTCACACAAGAAAAATATACATTTGGGTTTTAGAGAGCCTTTTATAGGAAAAGCCTGTTTGCAGCCAAAGCCATCCCAAAAGCAGCAAATTGAGATCAAAGCAAAATTAAAGCTGACTCGTTCAAAGCCAGATAAAAATGTGTGAGCCTGCAGCGATTCTTTTGCTATTGATTTCCTCCTTTGCCTGCAGTCCCTGGGACTGGGCTGACTGTATGTGGGGCTGGGAGACTCCTGTGCTGCCTGGTGCAGAGAGAGAGGAAATGAGTATCAATAAAGACAAACAGCCGTAATGATGAGGACTAGATAGATATCATGCTTGATTGAAATGCCTGTGCTTTTTATAAGTGAGATGTATGGCACACATCTTTCCTTCATCTTGTTATAATGGTGTATCGGTTGCCATATGTTGGAAGTGTCCCTATGGTTAGTGATAGCGCAGTGCCAATGATTCAGGAATTCATTGATCTTCAAACTGTTTTTTTCTTCACATCAGCAAATTTAACAATATTATTTAATGATGGTTTTTAACCATATTATTTAACCATAGTATTGAAAAAAATAGAATTGTATGTATCTAAATGCACTGTTTTCTGTTTATCTTTTTGCCATTGAGATTTGAATAACTGTTCATATGAGTGGACAACCAAAAGCATTGGGATAAAGTTGTCTTTTGCTGTTATTAGTTGTGATTTTAAGGGAACAAAGCTGTTTTCTCATTTTTTCTTTCCACCGGAGGCATGGCGCTCTCTTTTAAGGAACCACATGTGGAGCCTCTCTTTCTGAAGTTTGTTTAGATTTGAGAGGCCAATAATGCGCGCTTTCCCAGACATTTTCCTTGGCAGTAGTTATGACTGTGCCATGGTACTAAGAAAGAACCCAGCTTGAATGAAACCCTCCCAATGGTGTGCTGTTGCAGATCATTTCATTTTAGAAAGATGTCAGTTTTAATTAAAAAGAGAAATTGAACTTGATGTTCGAATAATAACACAACACCAAACAAAAAAGCCTCTGTTTTTGTGTGAGGCTCAAATCAGGATAATTATGGGTCATTCTGTGCGTTGCTTCGTACTGCGGGTTGTCGGCGAGGTGTGAAGGAAGGGATGAGTGGCGGTGCAGGTGAAGGAATCTAGTGTTCGTTTGAAGTTGTTTGAAGGGGTTGACAAGCCTTGCAGTGAAACCTGAACAGGTATGAAGACAAGCCAGAACAATCAGCGTCTAGATTCTAATCTTCATCAGCAGAGAACACCTCAGACTCTCTGTTTCCTTTTCCTCAAGCTGTGCTTTTCCACAGGCTCACAGCCAACTGTCTGTCTGTCTGTCTGTCTATCTATCTGCAGCACTGAGGTTTGAAAAGTTGTTTTAATTCTTTACAGAGCTGAAATAACCGTTCTTATGGGCGCGAAGCCATGGCCAGTAGAAAATCCAGGAAGAACAGTGTGAATGCCTGAATACACTACAATACATACCCAAACACAGATACTATAAGCACACACCCGCTACTGCACAGACGTGCATGCACGCAGGCACGCACACACGCACAGCCTTTCTTTCTTGCTCTCTCTTGTAAGATATAGCACCTGGGCAAGCTGAAAGAAACATGAATCAAGCAGACGAAAATGCCTTTTAATCTGTTTCAGATATTGTTTCATAGCTGTGAGCAGTCCTACCTACCCTATGAAGCTTTCTCCTTACACAGAAGGATTACTGTATCTTTAGGCATTCCTCAGGCTCAAATATCAAAACAGCTCTAAATAACCTGTCACTCTCCTCCCCAGAACTGACTACTTGTGCGTGATGGAGCTTGTGGTCAAATTTCTTTTTTTTGGGGGGGGATACCCTGCAACAATAGCTATTACCTCAAGACGAAACGGCATTTAAACAATTTCCGAATATTGAGATGTGCTACAACCTGAGAACTATGATTGTTCTGGGGTGTGTCATTTGAAACAAAATCAAAAGTGTTAATAAGATACTTGAAGAAACGGGGTTAGATATAAGTAATGTGGGAGGGGGGGGGACAGAAATACTCCACATATTTGAACCTTTGACAATGTGACAGCTGTTGGCAATCTCGTAGAGGAATGTTCCTTTGGGCTTGTCTTTATTACACTGTCAAATGAATGCTATTATTACTTTTTACTTTTTTGTTCTGATTATATGCTACAGGAAGTGTTGGGTCCAAGCAAATAGCTTATGATTTCATACTTTGCATTTGTTGTTCAGTTTCTGAACCAGGGCACAGGAAAAGCAGTGACATTTGACATGGTATCAAAAACAATCCTACTGAGAGCTGTTTGAAATGCACGTTTCATACATCCTGTTTGATATGCATGTTTTTATCTCTGAAGTAAGGGTATCTTTGGGGAATGGCTGTTTTCCCTCTGATTAAACAGCATAGGAAACAATATGCACTCCTCTTTCTCTTCCTGTTCTTTCATTTCTCTTCCTTCCTTTATGTTTTGCTGCAGACATGATTATTGCTGCCTCTTCTCACAAAAGTTTGAGGATGTTGATATGGTGCACACACTATACACACACAAACATCTTTTGTTGAGGGATTTGAAAGCAATTTTAAGGGTGGTAGCGCTTGAATGAAGTCACTGACTGAGGTAAAGAAAAGAAAATGGGTGCATTGAATGTTTAAATATAATTTGTATGGAACTCTGTGGCTGTGTCTGACTCTGTGTCTGTGTGTATATCTGTGTGTAAGTCAAATCCAAAAGCATGTCTGAGCTTTGAACATCTTCAGTTTCCCACATGACCTAACTAAACTGTGAAATACTAGCTCATAGTACATGTTAGATACAGTTCATGATGAAGAAATAAAGCAGTCTTAGCTGATTATTTGGCGTATGACAATATCTGGAGGTATTATTCCACCAGAGACGATTAATTATTAAATTAATAGTTTGCAAATATATATTTAGAATTGTTGCCTCTTTGTGTCCTTGAAGCCAGTTGGACCCCACTCAGACTGTTCTTTCTTCTTTATCTCGTTTGATGCCTAACTACAATTGTGTTCGGTTGTACTGTACATCAAATCAAAGTTTATTTGTCACGTGTGCCGAATACAACAGATGTAGACCTTACAGTGAAATGCTTACTTACAGGCTCTAACCAATAGTGCAAAAAAGGTATTAGGTGAACAATAGGTAAGTAATGAAAAAGACAGGCTATATACAGTAGCGAGGCTATAAAAGTAGATGCAGACACCGGTTAGTCAGGCTGATTGAGGTAGTATGTACATGTAGCTATGAAAGGCCCTCACATGTGCCTCACAAGAAGGACTGCAGGCTTTCACATGATTGAATCCAAATATTATTCGGTTTCATCTCTGTTACAGATGTTGAGTAAATCTATGCTTTCAATCTCCGGAGACGGAGAGAGACAAAAAGGAGTAAACACAACTTCTGTTGTCTCCTTTGGGCAGTGTGTCAAGTGCTGTTGATGGTCCAGGTATGAATAGATTGAGCAGACTGTTAGCTGTGTAAACAAGGTGACAGCGGGCGGCCCACTGGAGTTCAAACAGGCCGGCAGGAGTGAGGAGTGAAAGACAACACTAGCCTTGTTTCCTCTGCGAGATGACACAGCCTTGTTGGCAGCTCCCCTCCCCTCTGGCGAGTGACACCACCGTCCCCTATCCTCCACCCCCCACTACAAAGGACAGGCCATGTTTTCACCACAACCCTCTGCTCTCTGCTCTGTATCTGGGCAAACAACCCCTCTCCCTATGTTCCTCTCTTTCACTTCCTTTCTCCCTCCCTCCCTCCCTCCCTCCCTCCCTCCCTCCCTCCCTCCCTCCCTCCCTCCCTCCCTCCCATTCTATTTCTCACACACACACAGAAACACACACACACACACTTCTTATTCCTCTGTCTTCTATCTCTCACCTCTGTTGGTGGTTTAACATGGTGGAAGGTGTCTCAGGGTCAGGAGGTTTCCATTAACACCTTTTGGTGAGGGCCTTTCATGTTGCACTGCCAGCCACTGTGATCTATTGAGGGAGGCTATTAAAGTGCCACTGTGACAACGTCAAAGCAGACAGGCCCAATAACACCAAGGGGAAGTCCCCAGGGAACAAAAACTCCCAGCTCTAATTGTTATGTTTGTTGTTTGCCTGTGTTTTTTTTACACAAAGTTGACATTTGGCATCAGTCAGGCCTGTGACATGTGGCTTGGGATGCTGGCTCCAGTCTGTAGTCAAGGTGTGTAGGACCGCCTTATATTAGGCTCTGTATAATGTAAGACACATGTTCTTTACTTATTTAACCTTTATTTAACTAGGCAAGTCAGTAGCGAGGCTACTAAAATCCAAGATGGCGTAGCAGTCAGACGTCTTTTGTCCTCGTCCTGTCGTGTCCAGTGTATATATCTTTTTATATCTTTTCATCACATCTTTTCATATATTTTTTTCTAAAACTCAACTTCAAAACACTCTCCTGCAACCCGCCTCACCCAATGTGGTGCGGATCAGTTTTTTTTCTCCAAGTATATTCCACCTCGAATCCGGAATCCCCCAACAGAAGCTAGCCGGAAGCTAGCCAGCTCAATACCTACTAGCTAACGTTAGTATTTAGCTTACCACTGCTAGCGGACAGCAGCTAACCTTTAGCACGGAAAGCTCTCACCAGTTCGTACAACGCGACTCAAACCAGAGCATACCGGACCTATTTTTCTCTCCATATCCCCGGATTCCTACCGCAAGCTCTGGACATTTTCACCTGGATCTTGCCACTAGCTAGCTGCTATCCGAGTGACTATTGGCTAACGTCGGTCCCGGAGCAAGCACCAATTAGCCCGGAGCTAGCCCATGCTTGGCCCATCTTCCGGCTAGCTGAAGAGTCCATCAGCCACTCCTGGGCTACAACACCTATCCGGACTCATTTTTACTGCCGGTGTGGAGCCCCACCGGGCCTTCATGACTGGACTATCAACGTTATCTGCCCGAGGGGGTTATTCAACCAGCCCTCCTTCGCGATGTCACCTGAACGCCCATAAGCTAACTGCGGCCCATTAACGTTAGCTGTCTAGAGCATATCGGCTGCTAGCTAAATAGGTCCATTGGACAATTTCTTTGGCCACTATACTTATTTTGCCAATTGGATTGGTCCTCTTTACCACACGGAACCCCACTAATCCATCACAACTGGTCTACCGACGGAAAAGCATGAAGAGGCTATAAACAGACTTCCTCCGTCTTCTGCTAGCTTGTTAGCCGGCCTGCTAGCCTTACGCTAGCTTGCCACCCCGGGCCCGGCTAGCTGTCTGAATCGCTGTGTCCCCAACCAGCCTCACTACTCACTGGACCCTTATGATCACTTGGCTAAGCATGCCTCTCCTCAATGTCACTATGCCTTGTCCATTGCTGTTCTGGTTAGTGTTTATTGGCTTATTTCATTGTAGAGCCTCTAGCCCTGCTCTATATACCTTATCCAACCCTTCAGTTCCACCACCCACACACGCAATGACATTACCTGGTTTAAATGTATCTAGAGACAATATCTCTTTCATCATCACTCAATGCCTAGGTTTACCTTCACTGTATTCACGTCCTACCACACCTTTGTCTGTACATTATGCCTTGAATGTATTTTATTGCCCCCTGAAACCTGTTCCTTTTACTCTCTGTTCAGAACGTCCTAGACGACCAGTCCTTATAGCCTTTAGCCGTACCCTTATCCTACTCTTCCTCTGTTCCTCTGGTGATATAGAGGTTAATCCAGGCCCTGCAGTGCCTAGCTCCACTCCTATTCCCCAGGCACTCTCATTTGTTGACTTCTGCAACCGTAAAAGCCTTGGTTTCATGCATGTTAACGTTAGATGCCTCCTCCCTAAGTTTGTTTAATTCACTGCTTTAGCACACTCTGCCAACCCGGATGTCCTAGCAGTGTCTGAATCCTGGCTTAGGAAGACCACCAAAAACCCTGAAATCTCCATCCCTAACTATAACATTTTCAGACAAGATAGAACGGCCAAAGGAGGCGATGTTGCAATCTACTGCAGAGATAGACAGAACTCTGCAGGCTAACTATCCAGGTCTGTACCCAAACAATTTGAACTTTTACTTTTAAAAATCCACCTTTCTAGAAACAAGTCTCTCACCGTTGCCGCTTGCAATAGACCACCCTCTGCCCCCAGCTGTGCTCTGGACTCCATATGTGAACTGATTGCCCCCCATCTATCTTCAGAGCTCGTGCTGCTAGGTGACCTAAACTGGGACATGCTTAACACCCCGGCCATCCTACAATCTAAGCTTGATGCCCTCAACCTCACAAAAATCATAAATGAACCAACTAGGTTACAACCCCAAAGCCGTAAACACGGGCACCCTCATAGATATCATCCTAACTAACTTGCCCTTCAAATACACCTCGGCTGTTTTCAACCAAGATCTCAGCGATCACTGCCTCATTGCCTGCATCCGTAATGGGTCTGCGGTCTAATGATCCTCCCCTCATTACTGTCAAACGTTCCCTAAAACACTTCAGCGAGCAGGCCTTTCTAATCAACTTGGCCCGGGTATCCTGGAAGGATATTGACCTCATCCCGTCAGTAGAGGATGCCTGGTTATTCTTTTAAAAAGTGCCTTCCTCACCATCTTAAATAAGCATGCCCCATTCAAGAAATGTAGAACCAGGAACAGATATAGCCCTTGGTTCTCTCCAGACCTTACTGCCCTTGACCAGCACAAAAACATCCTGTAGCGTTCTGCATTAGCAACGAACAGCCCCCGTGATATGCAACTTTTCAGGGAAGTCAGGAACCAATATACACAGGCAGTTAGGAAAGCCAAGGCTAGCTTTTTCAAGCAGAAATTCGCTTCCTGAAACACAAACTCAAAAAAGTTCTGGGACACTGTAAAGTCCATGGAGAATAAGAGCACCTCCTCCCAGTTGCCCACTGCACTGAGGATAGGAAACGCTGTCACCACCGACAAAAATCCACAATAATTGAGAATTTCAATAAGCATTTTTCTACGGCTGGCCATGCTTTCCACCTGGCTACCCCTACCCCGGTCAACAGCCCTGCACCCCCCTCAGCAACTCGCCCAAGCCTCCCCCATTTCTCCTTCTCCCAAATCCAGTTAGCTGATGTTCTGAAAGAGCTGCAAATTCTGGACCCCTACAAATCAGCCGGGCTAGACAATCTGGACCCTTTCTTTCTCAAATTATCTGCCGAAATTGTTGCAACCCCTATTACTAGCCTGTTCAACCTCTCTTTCGTGTCGTCTGAGATTCCCAAAGACTGGAAAGCAGCTGCGGTCATCCCCCTCTTCAAAGGGGGTGACACTCTTGACCCAAAATGCTACAGACCTATATCTATCCTACCCTGCCTTTCTAAGGTCTTTGAAAGCCAAGTTAACAAACAGATTACCGACCATTTCGAATCCCACCGTACCTTCTCCGCTATGCAATCTGGTTTCAGAGCTGGTCATGGGTGCACCTCAGCCTCGCTCAAGGTCCTTAACGATATCATAACTGTCATCGATAAGAGACATTACTGTGCAGCCGTATTCATTGATCTGGATACTTCTGGCCCTTCTTTGGACACTGTGTTAACTACCCTCCAGACAAGCTTCAATGCCATACAACTCTCCTTCCGTGGCCCCCAACTGCTCTTAAATGCAAGTAAAACTAAATGCATGCTCTTCAACCGATCGCTGCCCGCACCTGCCCGCCCAGCCAGCATCACTACTCTGGACGGTTCTGACTTAGATTATGTGGACAACTACAAATACCTAGGTGTCTGGTTAGACTGTAAACTCTCCTTCCAGACACATCAAACATCTCCAATCCAAAATTAAATCTAGAATTGGCTTCCTATTTCGCAACAAAGCATCCTTCACTCATGCTGCCAAACATACCCTCGTAAAACTGACCATCCTACCAATCCTCGACTTCGGTGATGTCATTTACAAAATAGCCTCCAATACTCTACTCAACAAATTGGATGCAGTCTATCACAGTGCCATCAGTTTTGTCACCAAAGCCCCATATACTACCCACCACTGCGACCTGTACGCTCTCGTTGGCTGGCCCTCGCTTCACACTCGTTGCCAAACCCACTGGCTCCAGGTCATCTACAAGTCCCTGCTAGGTAAAGCCCCGCCTTATCTCAGCTAACTGGTCACCATAGCAGCACACGCTCCAGCAGCTATATCTCACTGGTCACCCCCAAAGCCAATTCCTCCTTTGGCCGACTTTCCTGCCAATGACTGGAACGAACTACAAAAATCTCTGAAACTGCAGACACTTATCTCCCTCACCAGCTTTAAGCACCAGCTGTCAGAGCAGCTCACAGACCCCTGCATCTATATATAGCCCATCTGTAAATAGCCCAACCAACTACCTCATCCCCTACCGTATTTATTTATTTATCTTGCTCCTTTGCACCCCAGTTTTTCTACATTGCACATTAATTTACTGCACATGTTTAAATGCTATATTGTAATTACTTTGCCACCATGGCCTATTTTATTGCCTTACCTTCCTTACCTTACCTCATTTGCACACATTGTATATAGATTTGTTTTTCTACTGCATTATTGACTGTCTGTTTGTTTTACTCCATGTGTAACTCTGTGTTGTATGTGTCGAACTGCTTTGCTTTATCTTGGCCAGGTCGCAGTTGTAAATGAGAACTTGTTCTCAACTTGCCTACTTGGTTCAATAAAGGTGAAATAAATAAAAAATAAATAAATAAAAGTCAGTTATGAACAAATTCTTATTTACAATGAAGCCTACCCCGGCTAAACCCTAACTCGGACGACGCTGGGCCAATTGCGCGCCACCCTATGGGACTCCTCTAGCACTGAGATGCAGTGCCTTAGACCGCTGCGCCACTCGGAAGCCCCCCCTCGAACAATGCACATTTCATTTCATACTCATACTTAGTATATCCAGCACTCTACTATAAGAGGTTATCCAGCTAGGGTCCCATTTTCCAAATTTTCGCCTGTCTGACGTGCCCAAAGTTAAATGCCTACCACTCATGGCCAGAAACTAGGATATTTACATATTTAGTACTATTGGATAGGAAACACTCTGAAGTTTATAAAACCATTAAGATATAGTCTGTGGCTATTCCAGAACAGATTTAGCAGGCAAAAACCAGCGAAATTTCTGTCCGGAATTTATTTTTCTGTTGCTCTCCTCTCATTTTGAAGCCCATGTAATATTTTTCTATGGGGAATAGGACCGAGGTTGCAGTACTTATGGCTTCCACTAGATGTCAACAGTCTCTGGAAAGGGTCTGGAGGAAAAAGCTCTGACCAGATCCTTAGAGAGAGAGAATTACTACCGGTAGGGAAAAAAGGTAAACAAACGTGCACGTTCACGAGAACGTGAACGCGCCCAGCGCGACCAACTTTCTTTTCGTCTTTTAACGTTTCACTTACCGTTCTTGTAAAATATGATCGCTATTATTCATAAAAGAATACATAAGGATGCATTATTAATGATATTTGATTTGTTTGTGAAAAGATGAGAGGTATAATTTGAACGCGATCCCTTCACTGTAAAACGGGCGAGTAGACTGACAATGCTTGGTGGAGTAGCTGAACGTAACGTGCCAAAAACAACGGATATTTATGGATATAATTATTTACTTTTTCTAACAAAAGAACCATGGATTATCTTGTTTGGACACTTGGGAAGACCTCAGAAGAAGTTATTTGAAAGGTAAGCGATTTATATTAGCTGTGATATGGACATTTTGAGAACCGAGCTGGATATGAATTTATGCTAATGTAGAAAATATGTGAGGTACTAGCCTCAAACAATCAAATGTAGTGCTTTCGCCGTAAAGCCTTTTTAAAATCTGACAACGCAGTGATATTGCCAAGAAGCAGAGCTTTTGATGGCTATGCAACACTATGCAACACTTGTATATCGAAGTTAAATATTACGAATATGTATTACGAATATGTATTTTGAATTTGGCGCGTTATGTTTGCTCTGAAAACGATCCCGCTAAAGGGATCCGTGCGCTAAGAGGTATTAATGGATGGTTTACCGTACTTTGTTATGGTGTTCAATAAGCCTGTGCTCTGAAAAGTTCATTGGCACCGATTTTGTCAAACCCACAAAACGATTAATTTAATTCTCATTGAATATCCAGGAACATACTTCAATTGATGGGGTCAACAATTAATGCCATCCTGTTTATTTGAACAGATTATATTTATTTTGTTCCCTGGTCTATCCCATGGGAGGAAGCAGAGTCCCTGTTGCAGATGCTGTTCGTCAGAAGTAAGAACGGTTCTGGAGAGAGCCAACACACAGAAGAGACTCAAACAAACGGAAATAGAACAATGCCTCTCCCAAGCCTGCGTCTTACTTCATAGGGAACAATGCTCCGTTTGTGGAACTTTTCCATCCAAATGAAAGACATGGCATGCTGCTATAGGGCCACACACTTCACACCTTTTGCTGTGATGTTTGGACTTTTTTTTATTAAGTGTTGGGGAAATTCTCAGGCATATGGAGAAAGTATCAGATGTTTCTCTAAGGAGGACATTGTGATGTGGACAAAAGGGTGGTAAAGGCCTATCAGTTAGTTTAAGATGACGTTACAATCTGAAATACATTAGTTTGTCTCCTGAACTCTGGTTGTTTCCATTCAGTTCAACAAGGGAGTGGGAGTAAACACAAAACTCCAAAACTCCACATAAGACTTTAATTTCATTACAAGCATATACATTCATCTTCCAGAAGGCATCTCCTAACTGGCCAAACTAAGAGTGGAGGGAACTCTTATCTACTGTCTATTGTGGTAATTATTTGTTGTCATTATTGTTCTGTATTCATTGTCACTATTTGATCTTCAATGTGTTTTATGGCCCCAGATATTGGAAGAGATGTTTTCCCTCGGTAAAAGTACCCAATTGTATTTTTTTTTAAGATACCTTGATAGAAAATTACTGTCACCCAGTAAAAAACGACTTGAGTAAAAGTCTAAAAGTATTTGGTTTTAAATATACTTAAGTATCAAAAGTAAATGTAATTGCTAAAATATACTTAAGTATTGAAAGTAGATCATTTCAAATTCCCTATATTAAAAAAAACAGATGGCACCATTTTCTAGTTTTTTATATTTACGGATAACCAGGGGCACACTCCAACGCTCAGACATAATTTACAAAGAAAGCATTTGTGTTTAGTGAGTCCACTAGATCAGAGGCAGCAGGGATGACCAGAGATGTTCTCTTGATAAATACGTGAACTGGACCATTTTCCTGTCATGCTATCCATTTAAAATGTAACGAGTACTCTTGAGTTTAAGGGAAAATGTATGGAGTAAAAAGTACATTATTTTCTTTAGGAATGTAGTGAAGTAAAAGTAAAAGTTGTCAAAAATATAAATAGTAAAGTACAGATACCCCAAAAAACTACTTAAGTAGTAGTGTAAAGTATTTTTACTTAAGTACTTTACACCTCTGCATCAGACCCATTTCTCTGTGATGTTCCCTGTGGTTTCTGGCTCTCACACAATAAACAACAAGGCCTCTGTTCTGTTTCTTACACAAACAAAAGAGGACGTAGTAGCTTCTTCTACTTCTTGCACTTTTGTGACCCTGTTGTCTGCAGATCTACCAGATCTACCTCAGCTCCCGTAGCTCCAGCCTGAGGGGCTCCAGTGGCCACCCTGTCTGTCCCTATCCTCCTCTGCCTCTGTAAAGGTTAGTCCATGTGAATGAATCAGCTCTGTGTGTACAGAGCATAGGGAACAAGAAGCACAAAGGCCTTTTGTGGGGGGGTGAGATGGCCCCAGCATAGCTTCTTACCACCAATCAAGAGTGACAAAATGGAGGAGAGAAATCCAAAAGCAGCAGGGGGACCGACCAGGGCTCCTCTGTAATTACAAAATGGTCTTAAAAACCAAATACCAAGCCCTAGCAACCCCAGCCAGGGGACGGACAGAGAGAAGAGAGAAGAAGTGGAGAGAAAAAAAGTCTAGAAGAGTTGAGAAGCGCCACAGAGAGTGACCCTGCATTGACCTCGGCTCCCCAACAATCGTTCCCTGCCAGCTGGAGCCAGGGTTAGGGGGTGAGAGAGAGGGGCCAGTCAGGATCCCCTCCGATTTATGACTGACTACAAGGCCTCTGAAAGAAACCCAATCACCCAGGATTCCTGCACAGCATGGCTCTTGATGGAGATAATAGATAGCCGAAGAGAGTGTGGGACTGAGGCTTTGGGCGGCAATGCTAACAGCTTGGGCATAGGGTCTCTGGGACTGAGGGACACTTTACTGAGGGAGGGGTGGTGGGCACTGACTGACTCCATTATCTCTAGCTCTCTGTGTTGTAGCGTGATATCATTACACTACGCCAGGCCTGAGCCACAGACCCTTTCACCAAGTCCCACAACTCTCTACTGCACTCTTTTTGTCCAACATATTTAAAAACCTATCTTTACATGCACCAAGCTAATTACTCTCTCTATCTAATTAGTAGAAATTAAATGGTTATTACATTTCAACCTGCTATTATTGTAGAGTGCGAATGAGAGAGGGAGGGTGAGAGGGGGGTACGAAAAGAAAGGGAGAAGGCAGCTGTCTATTTAAAGCGGGGTAAGCCATGCTCGGAGCTACCCTGCTGATATATTAGCATATCTGAATTATCCTGCTCCTGCACTGCCACCACCACGCTGCAAGGTGGCACATCTGAAGAAGAAGGCCTTTGAATACGCTCACAAGCTGAGGAAACTCTTATTTTTCAACCCGTTTGAAAATCTGGAGACAACTTGATGTTGGAACAGCCTACGAAAGGAAAAGAGGAGAGAAAAGGAGAGAGAGAAAGTCAGAGAGAAAGAAAAAAGTTTCACATTTCTTTGAGGAGGACAGAGTTTTACACGCTATTTGAAGCCGGATGCTTAATAATTCACTTGATTCTACAAGCTAGCAGCAAGGCAGTATGGGAACACAGTCATGAGTGATGTGATCAATTATAGCCTGCCCTCAAAGCTGCCACAAACCACCATTGTTTAAAACTTTACAGTTATGACCCTAAACGTTGTTTTATCAATAAAAAAAGATTGGATATAGATAAATCCGAACCTTTCTACATGCCTTTCAGACTGTTAATCATTCTACATTTCAAGTAGTGGATTATCCACTCCCTTTACGGTGTGCACATTCATACATGATTACCAGTGCATGAAGGTGAAATTGAAGGAATAGTTCACCTTAGCATGGTACTGTGGAAGATGCGAATTTATAATAATGCTATTAATAGTAATTAGCTCAAACAAACAAATTATTCCAACAAATTCGAAATTGAACTCTATTCCCCACATCATACTGTAACTCTCTCCTACTTCTTCACAGTCTATACTGCTCAGTCGTAAGAGTATTCACTATGTTTTGAATCTGACATGAACTCTCATCCACATTTCAGGACACTAAACCTAGGAGGAAACCACAACAAAGTACCAAATTCCCTCCTCTTACAGTAGAGCTGTTTTGATATAGTAAATGCTTTAACAATACATGTGTTCATATAACACTGTTTTATTTCTAACAGTTTAATTTCACAATATATCTGTAGATCCTGATCTTATGTGGTAAATGTGTCATTTTTTTTATTCTTCCAGATTAGCCTTGAAGTTGGTCTCCCCTCAGCCACAAAGCGCTGTTCTATTGACTGGTTCCAGGGAGAGTATTGATGGCTCCAAAAGTTGGGCAAGGGAACACAAAAAGGCTGACCCCCGCTGGGCTCAGCACGACAGCCGAGTCAGCAGGGAGGCTTGCATTTATTAGCCTGGGAGAGGAGCTCCTGCAGAATTAAAGCACATTCACCCATCCATTGATCTCTGTCACGAAAACAATACCCGCCCCTCTCTGGCAGCGAGCTAGGCGCTGCACGGCTGAGGTAATGTACTGTAGCAGCCATTGAAAACAGGATGCCTCACACCCTCGGGCTCCAAGTAAACTGTCTGAAAAGTGAGAGGAATGGGATGAGAATAACTAACACATTGGATTATCAATCCACCTGTCCAATTGTGTTTTGCAGTGAATGGTGGATAAAATGTGGAGGGATGTGATATGGGCCCTTTGTGTGCTTACTAAGAGCAGAGAACAGTCTAAGGGTTTTTTGCTGTGTTGTGACATGTTGTTTGAATGCTTCCATGCATACTAGTTCCCAGGTTCTGTCTATGGAAGTGGAGTGTTTAGGCGTGCCTGTGGATGATATCATTGACATAACTGGCTGTACTGGCTGTGTCTAACCTTCTGTACGGTTTAAGGGCCGCATGGGATGTAAGATTTTAGCCGTCTTATGCCATGATTTTGCCGTCCCAGACAACATTTCCACGTTGTGAGCAAATTCTTAGGTCGTTAACGACTGTCGGACGTCTTGGCTCGTTTAGTGTGACAGGGTCTAGGTCTGCCAATTAAGTAACACTACGTGCGGTGTTGTCAAAGTACAATTATGTTTTTAGAAATGTTTACAAATTAATTAAAAATGAAAAGCTGAAATGTCTTGAGTCAATAAGTATTCAACCTCTTTCTTATGCCAAACCTAAATAAGTTCAGGAGTAGTCACAAAATAAGCTGCTTGGACTTAGTAATAGTGTTTAACATTATTTTTGAATGGCTACCTCATCCCTGTAACCCGCACATACAATTATCTGTAAGATCCCTCAGTCGAGTAGTGAATTTTTTTATTTTTTATTTAACCTTTATTTTACTAGGCAAGTCAGTTAAGAACACATTCTTATTTACAATGACGGCCTACCCCGGCCAAATCCGGACAATGCTGGGCCAATTGTGCGCTGCCCTATGGGACTCCCAATCAAAGCCGGATGTGCCTGGAATCAAACTAGGGACTGTAGCGACTCCTCTTGCACTGACATGCAGTGCCTTAGACCGCTGCGCCACTAGGGAGCCCAAAGAAGGGCACCTACCTTCAAGTTCCTTGGCGTCCACATCACCAACAAACTAACATGGTCCAAGCATACCAAGACAGTTGTGAAGAGGGCACGACAAAACCTATTCCCCCTCAGGAGACTGAAAAGATTTGGCATGGGTCCTCAGATACTTAAAAGGTTTTAGAGCTGCACCATCGAGAGCATCCTGACGGGTTGCATCACTGCCTGGTATGGCAACTGCTTGGCCCCTGACCGCAAGGCACTACAGAGGGTAGTGCGAACGGCCCAATACAACACCGGGGCCAAGCTTCCTGCCTTCCAAGACCTCTATACCAGGCAGTGACAGAGGAAGGCCCTAAAAAATGTCAGACTTCAGCAAAACTAGTGGACTGTTCTCTCTGCTACCACACAGCAAGCGGTACCGGAGCGCCAAGTCTAGGTCGAAGAGGCTTCTAAACAGCTTCTAACCCCAAGCTATAAGACTCCGGAACAACTAATCAAATGGCTACCCAGACTATTTGCATTGCCCACCCCCTACTCTCTGTTATTATCTATGCATAGTCACTTTAATAACTCTACTTACATGTACATATTACCTCAATTACCTCGACACCGGTGCCCCCGCACATTGACTCTGTACCGGTACTCCCTGTATATAGCCTCATTATTGTTATTTGACTGCTGCTCTTTAATTATTTGTTACTTGTTAAATTTTTTTGTATTTTCTTAAAACCTCATTGCTGGTTAAGGGCTTGTAAGCATTTCACATTAAGGTCTACACCTGTTGTATTCGGCATATGTGACAAATACAATTTGATTTGATTTGATTTAATTTATTGGTAGATGGGTTCAAATAAAAAAGCAGACATCAAATTTTTTATTGAATTTTAATTTTTTATTTAACCTTTATTTAACTCGGCAAGTCAGCTAAGAACAAATTATTATTTACAATGATGGCCTACACTGGCCAAACCTGGGCGATGCTGGGCCAATTGTGTGCCGCCCTATGGGATCATGGCCGGTTGTGATACAGCCTGAATATCCCTTTGAGCATGGTGAAGTTGTTAATTACACTTTGGATGGTGTAACAATACACCCAGTCACTACAAGATACAGGCGTCCTTCAGACTCAGTAGCCAGAGAGGAAGGAAACCGCTCAGGGATTTCACCATGAGGCCAATGGTGACTTTAAAGCAGTTACAGAGTTTAACAGCGGTCATAGGAGAAAACTGAGGATGGATCAACAACATTGAAGTTAATCCACAATGCTAACTTAATTGACAGAGTGAAAAGAATGAAGCCTCTACAGAATAAAAATACTCCAAAACAAGCATCCTGCTTGCACTAAATTAATACTGCAAAAAACGTGTCAAAGCAATTCACATTGTGTTATGTTGGGGCAAATCCAATACTACATATTACTGAGTACGACTCTCCATATTTTCAAGCATAGTGGTAGCTGCATCATGCTACAGGTATGCTTGTAATCGTTCAGGACTGTGGAGTTTTTCAGGATAAAAAAGAAACGGAATGTAGCTAAGCACAGGATAAATCTGGTTGTCACGTGACCTGGGGTGTTAAGGTGTCTTTATGTTGGTTTTTGTGTTGGTTCCCAATTAGAGGCAGCTGTTAGTCGTTGCTTCTAATTGGGAATTCTATTTAGTTTGTTCTTTCCCCACTTGTGTTTGTGGGTTATTGTTTCTTGTGAGTGCCTGTATGCGCCACTATATGTTACGATCAGTCGTTGGCTTTGGTTGTTTTTTGTGAGTTTCACCTGAATTAAAAGTATGTGGAACTCCACTCTCGCTGCGTCTTGGTCCGTTACTCCTAACGATCATGACACTGGTTCAGTTAGCTTTCCACAAGACACTGAGAAATGACTTCACCTTTCAGCAGGACAGTAACTTAAAACACAAGGACAAATCTACACTGGAGTTGCTAACTAAGAAGACAGTTAACGGAAAGACTCACAGCTGTAATCGCTTCCAAAGGTGCTTCTACAAAATGTTGACTCAGGGATGTGAGTACTTATGTAAATGAGATATTTCAATTAGCAAACATTTTGAATTCAGGCTGTAACACAACACAATTGTGAATAGTTCAAGGGGTATGAATACTTTCTGAAGGCACTGTGCATCGTATAATGAAAATGTGGTGCAAGTATTAACATAAACAAGTATTAACATGACTCCTTGATGTCCTGAGTCCACCTGGCTGTGCTGCTTCTCCAGTTTCAACTGTTCTGCCTGTTTTATGAACATTTTAAAATCTTGTCCATGGTCTGTTATAATCTGCACCCGGCACAGCCAGAAGAGGACTGGCCACCTCTCACAGCCTGGTTCCTCTCTAGGTTTCTTCCTAGGTTTTGGCCTTTCTAGGGAGTTTTTCCTAGCCACGTGCTTTTACACCTGCATTGCTTGCTGTTTGGTGTTTTAGGCTGGGTTTCTGTACAGCACTCTGTGACATCAGCTGATGTAAGGGGGGCTTTATAAATACATTTGATTTGATAAACACACCTCAAATATCAAAATCGCAATGCTTGTATTGAGTAATACCAATGATTATAAGGAGGGGCATATCACATTCAAGCTATGGGGGCTTATATTCGGCGTTATAGCGTTTTTATGTTGTGATGTGCCTCTACAATTTAAGAGTTTATATTTTTATTACGAGGAGCGCACGGTCACAGAGGTATGAGGAGCAGTGTCTGTCAATCATCAATATAGCAACAGCTTGTTGTTGTTCTTTCAGCGCCATGCTTGATACGCCCAGTTGTCGTACAGTAGCCTATGTTGGCTGACGTAGCCTCACAAGCCAATCTTAGAATGTGACGACAGAATTGAAGCAATTGGTGCAATCTGGCCAGGTTGATATCAATATTTTAATTTGGTCACATCGCACATCGTTATTAAAGTGTGACATGTAATAATCATAAAAGACTGAATCCGACATATAGTGTGGAAAGGCCTTAAGGGGGAGTGTTCATATGAGATATTGTATTGGATTTTATTGGATCCAATTGTGACAGCTAGTCTTGGGGCTTATATTCGTTGACTATATGTTTTGACCATGACAGTTTACATCATTACTGGCCACCTATTCTAAAACCAACTGCAACTCTTTGTTTAGCTGTGGTTGCTGTGGTTGCTGACGCATATAGAGTTGAATCATCAGCATACATGGACACACAGACTTTGTTTAATGCCAGTGGCAGGTCATTGGTAAAAATTGAAAAGAGTACAGGGTCAAGAGAGATGCCCTGCGGTACACCACACTTTACATGTTTAACATTAGAGAAGCTTCCATTAAAGAAAATCCTTGTGTTCAATTAGATAGATAGCTCTGAATCCACAATATGGCGGAGGTTGAAAAGCCATAACTCATACTGTAAGTGTGTTCAACATCAGATTATGATCAATAACATCAAAGGCTGCACTAAAATCTAACAGAACAGCTCCCACAATCTTCTTACTAAACATTTCTTTCAACCAATCATCAGTCATTTGTGTGAGTGCAGTACATGTTGATTGCCCTTCTCTATAAGCATGATGAAAGTCTGTTGTTAATTTGTTTCCAAGGAAATAGCATTGGGCCAAAAACATTTTTTTTCCAACAGTTTGTTAAGATCTGGCAGCAAGCTGATAGGTCAGCTGTTAGAACCAGTAAAGCCCACTTTTCCATTCTTGGGTAGCGGAATTACTTCCCTCCAGGCCTGAGACAAACACTTTCCTCTAGTCTCAGATTAAAGATATGACAGATAGGAGTGGCTATAGAGTCATCTACCATACTCAGTAGTTTTTCATCTAAGTTTTCAATGCCAGGAGGTTTGTCATTATTGATAGATAACAATACTTTTTCTACCTCTCCCACACTAACTTTACAAAATTCAAACTTACAATGCTTTTCTTTCATTATTTGTTTTTTTATGCATGAATAACAATGTTTATTGTTGGCCACTTTGCCAATGAAGTAATCATTAAAATAATTGGCAACACCAAATGGTTTTGTGATGAATAAGCCATCTGATTTGATAAAAGATGGAGTTGAATTTGTCTTTCTGCACATAATTTCATTTAAAATACTCCAATGTTTTTTCCATCATTCTTTCCATCATTGATCTTGGCTCTCTTTGATCTTGGAGAGGTGGAGGAGGGCGGTACCATCTCAGCCTGGCCACACACCCACTGTGTGCTCTTATCTGTTCTCCACTGAAGGGTGATCTTACATAGGGTACAGGAAAGGGAGACATAGAGCAGCATGCTCCAAGGCCATTGGCATCTCACTGTTTACTAATCCTCTGATAGGGGAGCTCATCACCTACTAAAATACCCAACAGGCTACTCCCATGTTCCCCTGTCTGAGAGGGGTCTATCATACACAGGGGAGTTGGTACTGCAGAAGTTAGTGATGCAGAGAGTGGGTGTTGTCCATGGAGCAGGGGGCTGATCAGCACTTTTGTTCCACTGTCCAGGCAGCTCTAGGCCCAGAGCTGAGGCTGAGTGTCAAGTAAAGAGACAGAGAGCTTCTCACTCCACACACAGTTGAAAGGAGCAGTGCATCTCATTATGCCAACTAGAGTTCCTTTTGTCAGGAGGGTTTTGATCTGCAGAGGGCCGGGCTCAGCGAGACAGTGTGGCCCGATATGGGGGCTACCACGTTTCAAGTGACTATGGTGATGAGGCCTTTCATATTTACAAAAACATTTAACTCATGGGATGGTCTTGATTGGCAACCTTTTTTGATCACTTAGTAAATGGCATGAACTAATCACCGCTTGCAGCCGCCCTGTTTGTCAAACCAATCGCAGCCCCAGGACAGTTGAAAAGAAACTGCTTGCATGCACTACTTGGACCTCAAACACGGAACTTCCTTTAATCTATTCTCTCTCAAAAAGCCATTCAAACATCTTAAATAAATTATGCTCTTAGCATTAAAATCAAAAGGCAACAACGTCACTCCTAGAGCTGTGTGAGAACAACTTTTTGATGGACAGATGGCATATACAGTTGAAGTCGGAAGATTACATACACCTTAGCCAAATACAGTTAAACTCAGTTTTTCCACAATTCCTGACATTTAATCCTAGTAACAATTCCCTGTCTTAGGTCAGTTAGGATCACCACTTTATATTAATAATGTGAAATGTCAGAATAATAATAGAGAGAATGATTTATTTAAGCTTTTATTTCTTTCATCTCATTCCCAGTGGGTCAGAAGTTTACATACACTCAATTAATACCTTGTTGCATTGCCTTTAAATTGTTTAATTTGGGTCAAATGTTTCGAGTAGCCTTCCACAAGCTTTCCAAAATAAGTTGGGTGAATTGTGTCCCATTCCTCCTAAGAGCTGGTGTAACTGAGTCAGGTTTGTAGGCCTCCTTGCTCGCACACGCTTTTTCAGTGCTGCCACAAATGTTCTATAGGATTGAGGTCAGGGCTTTGTGATGGCCACTCCAATACCTTGACTTTGTTGTCTTTAAGCCATTTTGCCACAACTTTGAAAGTATGCTAGGGGTCATTGTCCATTTGGAAGAACCATTTGCGACCAAGCTTTAACTTCCTGACTGATGTGGCCAAACAGTTATATTTTTGTTTCATCAGACCAGAGGATATTCCTCCAAAAAAGTACGATCTTTGTCCCCATGTGCAGTTGCAAACCGTAGTCTGGCTTTTTTATGGCGGTTTTGGAGCAGTGGCTTCTGCCTTGCTGAGCGGCCTTTCAGGTTATGTCGACATAGGACTTGTTTCACTGTGGATATAGATACTTTTGTACCTGTTTCCTCCAGCATCTTCACAAGGTCCTTTGCTGTTCTTTGATTGATTTGCACTTTTCGCACCAAAGTACGTTCATCTCTAGGAGACAGAACGCGTCTCCTTCCTGAGCGGTATGACGGCTGTGTGGTCCCATGGTGTTTATACTTGCATACTATTGTTTGTACAGATGAACGTGGTACCTTCAGGTGTTTGGAAATTGCTCCCAAGGATGAACCAGACTTGTGGAGGTCTACACTTTTTTTTCTGAGGTCTTGGCTGATTGCTTTTGATTTTCCCATGATGTCAAGCAAAGAGGCACTGAGTTTGAAGGTAGGCCTTGAAATACATCCACAGGTACACCTCCAATTGACTCAAATTATGTAAATTAGCCTATCAGAAGCTTCTAAAGCCATGACATCATTTTCTGGAATTATCCAAGCTGTTTAAAGGCACAGTCAATTTAGTGTATGTGAACTTCTGACCCACTGGAATTGTGATACAGTGAATTATAAGTGAAATAATCTGTCTGTAAACAATTGTTGGGAAAATTACTTGTGTACTGCACAAAGTAGATGTCCTAACCGACTTGCCAAAACTATAGGTTGTTAACAAGAAATTTGTGGAGTGGTTGAAAAACGAGTTTTAATGACTCCAACCTAAGTGTACGTAAACTTCAACTGTACCACAAATCTTCTGATAGTTATTAGATCAATTACACAGTAGCCAGAATAGCTCCCAAACCACCACAGGCAACACCACTTTATTCTCATCATTTGTAGAGAATATGGTTCAATATGTATCAAATATTTCTAAATTACAAGAGGTATAATAAAACAAACTGCTTAAGATAAATAAATGCCATGTTTGAGAGCTTCACATAAATAGACAATTGATAGTTTAAGGTCACCAGTGTATTGATCACGAGCAATGAGAGTCAGGTTGCAGGTTATGTCTATTATTTTTATTCCCTTTAGGAAAAACTCCTGAAGGAAATAAGTTGAAAACTGTGTCAACCTCTCAACAGACTTGCCTGACAAAGGAAGAAACATTTGAGTGAAACACTTATTGACTTGTACAGTTTAAACAGTGCTATGAGGGTCATGGTTAAGTCAAGGGCTTTTCCTGTATAACATTTACAAGGTTTCTTTCATGGACAAAGAGAACAAGTTCTGTTGTGAGAGAGAAAGGGAGAGAAAGTGTGTGTGTGTGCATGCATGCGTACGTGTGTGAGAGAGAGACAGAGAACAAGAGAGTGTGCTTATCTTTGTTCAAATAGTGCATGACAGGAAACACAAAGGGTAGAAAAGAGTGTAGAAACAAAACCAGGTACAGGATAATGACAAGGTCAAGTGTGTACTCAATGCCTTAATTCAGCCGGTGCTAGATAAGGCCCTGCCTGCTGACAAGGTGTGTGCAACAGAGGGGAATGGGAGGTCAGATACTGCTCTGAGGATGGATTCCCTCTTTACACACCCTCTCTGGAGTCCACTGTTCTGTTAAAGACTGAGACCCTGCTCTGTCTATGAAGAAATTGGCTCTCTCACTCCCCCTTGAGGACCAACTATAAAACATTAGTTTCCTTTCAACTACGGTGCATGAGAACAAAGCAGAATGTAGCCAGGAAAAGTAAATGGGAGGTGTCCAATTCCATCTGATACACCTGAGAAGCTGCACAGCCTAAATAACAACTCCAGATTATTATCATAGCTAAATACGTAGGTGAATGAATGAACATGAAATGAACATGAAAGTTGGTAAGTCTGATGCCAGCTAGTGACATATATAAATCCCATACTGCTCTCTGCTAGACCAGTGTTATATAATGGTTCTGGGAAGCTTGGGAAATTACCCAGCTAGTGACAGTGAAGTATTGTACATGGCACGTTGCCAATGTGCATTTATCTACTGGTTCCTGCAGCAAGTCTTACAATGACTTCTTGATTAAAATTCATTATTGAATATCTATGTTATGTTGCAGCCCTTCCTATAGATCATTTTGGTAAAGATTGGCACATGAAACCTAAAAACCTTATAAGAACATCCTATTAAAGCATAAGGTGAGGGTTCATAAGGACGTGGCCGTCTGATAGAGGTCCAATGTGATGAATCAGTCATGACATGAGCGAAAATGTCTAGGCTCAAAACAAGATGATACATCTTTAGAGGACTTGAGGAGGGAGATGTGAGATGAGGTGTTTGAATCCAGATAGGACTGATCCTAATCTTGACCCTGATGTTGAGCCTGAATAAAGGGTTGAAGTGAGCTTGGAGGTGAACCGGAGGCCTTGCATGGGGAGGCCTTGTTGGGGTCTGCTAGGAGGTGGGTTGGGCTGGTTGGGGGATTTCTAAACAGGCAGCACTTTGACCAGATCAAACTCAGGAGTTCTGAGGGGCTGAAGTGAGGACTAGCTTGGCTTGATCTGATAGAGCTGGGCTGAGCACAGTGTGTGCATGGGAAGGAGGAGCTCTGGGTGTGTTTTTTTTAAGCAGACAGCAGGTTTCATTTAAAAAAAATATATAATGAAGAGAGATTCAAAAGTGCAACCCTTCCACCATCGAGAACAGGGCTTTAAACTAGACAAAGGCTGTCCAATTCCAGGAGGCATCAAATACTGTGTTTGTGTGTGACTGTGACTGTGAAATATGGTTCATGATGGATATCTGTCAATGTTATTTTTTGTATTTTGTTTATTTTTATGTTCCTCTCCCCATTGCGATCCTGATCAAAGAGTAAAGTTAAATCATTAAGCCAGAATACATTACCCCCACACATTTATTTGATGCTAAGAACCCACACCTGTCTCAAACTTATCTTCAGGTAATTTATAGGCTGCAGCCTCTCTTATTTTTCTTCCACTGTTCATTGGATCTTATTGCCATCTGGTGGTGTTAACAATGTATTACACAGCCTATGAAGAGCTCTGTATGAAATTCTACATTCTTAAACAAAACCACTCACTACTGAATATTACTGCATTCCAAATATATGTATTTTAAATGTAATTATAGCTTATTTGAATACCATCTGAAAAGGCATTTTCACCTATTAAAATTTAATTTATCATATTTTATTTTATGATTTATGGTGGCTAAAAATGACAGCAAGCTCTCTGTGCTTACTCATGTATGCACGTACGAGTGCAATAGGTAAGGGTTTAGCCCTGGATGTGGTGCTATGTGTATCTATACAGTTGAAGTCGGAAGTTTACATACACCTTAGCCAAATACATTTAAACTCAGTTTTTCACAATTCCTGACATTTAATCCTAGTAAATATTCGCTGTTTTAGGTCAGTTAGGATTACCACTTTATTTTAAGAATGTGAAATGTCAGAAGAATAGAAGAGCTTTTATTTCTTTCATCACATTCCCAGTGGGTCAGAAGTTTACATACACTCAATTGGTATTTGGTAGCACTGCCTTTAAATTGTTTAACTTGGGTTTTTTAATTATTATTTTATTTCACCTTTATTTAACCAGGTAGGCCAGTTGAGAACAAGTTCTCATTTACAACTGCGACCTGGCCAAGATAAAGCAAAGCAGTGCAACAAAAACAACACAGAATTACACATAAACAAACATACAGTCAATAACACAATAGAAAAGAAAAATAGAAAAACAATCTATATACAGTGTGTGCAAATGTAGAAGTGTAGGGAGGTAGGCAATAAATAGGCCATAGAGGCGAAATAATTACAATTTAGCATTAACACTGGAGTGATAGATGTGCAGATGATGAGGTGCAAGCAGAGATACTGGGGTGCAAAAGAGCAAGAGGGTAAGTAATAATATGGGGATGAGGTAGTTGGGTGTGCTATTTACAGATTAGCTGTGTACAGGTACATTGATCGGTAAGCTGCTCTGACAGCTGATGCTTAAAGTTAGAGAGGGAGATATATGACACCAGCTTCAGTGATTTTTGGGTAAACGTTTCTGATAGCCTTCCACAAGCTTCCCACAATAAGTTGGGTGAATTTTGGCCCATTCCTCCTGACAGAGCTGGTGTAACTGAGTCAGGTTTGTAGGCCTCCTTGTTCGCACAGGCCTTTTCAGTTTTGCCCACAAATGTTCTATAGGATTGAGGTCAGGGTTTTGTGATGGCTACTCCAAAACCTTGACTTTGTTGTCCTGCAAACCTCCCCCTTTTTCCTCCAAACATAACGATGGTCATTATGGCCAAACAGTTCTATTTTTGTTTCATCAGACCAGAGGACATTCCTCCAAAAAGTACGATCTTTGTCCCCATGTGCAGTTGCAAACCGTAGTCTGGCTTTTTTATGGCGGTTTTAGAGCAATGGCTTCTTCCTTGAAGAGCGGCCTTCCAGGTTATGTCGATATAGGACTCGTTTTACTGTGGATATAGATACTTTTTTTACCTGTTTCCTCCAGCATCTTCACAAGGTCCTTTGCTGTTGTTCTGGGATTGATTTGCATTTTTCGCACCAAAGTACGTTAATCTCTAGGAGACAGAATGCGTCTCCTTCCTAAGCGGTATGACGGCTGCGTGGTCCCATGGTGTTTATACTTGCGTACTATTGTTTGTACAGATGAACGTGGTACCTTCAGGCGTTTGGAAATTGCTCCCAAGGATGAACCAGACTTGTGGAGGTCTACACTTTTTTTTCCTGAGGTCTTGGCTGATTGCTTGACATCATGGGAAAATCAAAAGCAAAGAGGCACTGAGTTTGAAGGTAGGCCTTGAAATACATCCACAGGTACACCTCCTATCAGAAGCTTCTAAAGCCATGACATAATTTTCTGGAATTTTCCAAGCTGTTTAGAGGCACAGTCAACTTAGTGTATGTAAACCTCTGACCCAGTGGAATTGTGATACAGTAAATTATAAGTGAAATAATATGTCTGTAAACAATTGTTGGAAAAATTATTTATGTCATGCACAAAGTAGATGTCCTAACCAACTTGCCAAAACTGTAGTTTGTTAACAAGAAATTTGTGGAGTGGTTGATAAACGAGTTTTAATGACTCCAACCTAAGTGTATGTAAACTTCCGACTTCAACTGTAGCTATGGCTAGGGTTAGGGTCGAGCCGGGGTGTGGACATAAACCTATGGTTAGGGTTATGGCTTACAGCCAAGAAGCTGGCTCTATCGGTAAGATAAGGACAAAAGGTACAGTTATGGGAGAAGCCAGTAGCCTACTGGAGTGCAGGATAAAATTGACCATGATGAATTACTTTTCTTGTACTTCTTTAAAACAAAATAGGATCCTTCCTTACATGATTGCTTACACAAAGTCTCGCTCCAGCAGCCCGATCCTCTGGCAGAGAAAGAGTGAGGCCTCTCCTGGGCTCATTGAGCAGCAGTGGCCCGGTCTCTGGCTTGCTGGCCTGACTCTGCAGCAGCAAACTCAGGCTGCTCTCTCCTCAGTGCCTCCCTGTGTGCAGTGGATTAATTGGCTACTCCAGGACCAGTGATGGAGAGGGAGTAGAGCGTGGAGAACACATAGGGCCCCAACTCTTTTAAATCAGAAAGGCCGCTCTTCCTCTCCCCAAAACAAATTGACCTGCCCATGCACTGTCCACATCCAAGCTACTGTGGAAATAAATCACATCAGACGTATGTACCTGTCCAGCACCAACACACCTACCCTCCTCTACCCCACTCCCTCTGTCCCTCTCCCCCTGTCATGAGCTGTGCTCAGAGTTGTGTGAGAATACACCGGCCAGAGAGAATATGTCAGTACAGTTCACTGCTCCATGGACTTGCCCGACTGCTCATAACTGGCTTTTGCATGAAAATAGGTCTACATGTCGTCTGCCACATTTGGTATTGTTCCAAAGAGATTTAAATTATATTCTGCAACGTGAGGGTACAATTGTTTATAAAGCAGTTTCTAGCTTGCCTCACCAAAATCACCTTGACGTTGATGGAAGGGCTGGATGGGAGCATGTCGTAGGGACCGGATGTTGGAGCAGCCTTAAGGACAGTTAGAAGCAGGTGGCAACAGGATCAGGTGCAAAATAGTGTCCAGTTTATTCAGTCAAAAGGTGGTACATGTGAAAGACGAAAGATGATAGATATTTAATAATAATACATAATAATAACAAAATCATAGATCTACAAAAATATTCAATAAAATAGGCGGCAAAACATACCAATGGAGCCGCGCAACCTTACACACTCTCATAGCGCACGGACATGGCACTGACATGGAGCAGAGAGGCGCAAATTACAAACATAGGAAACATGGCTATATGGAAATAAACAAAACTTATGTCTCGTAAGTGTAGCATCCACTTGGAGGATTGCAAACGGGTGAATTACTGCATTTAAATATGAAACTGAAACGTGCCATTCATTTGACCAAACATTTCCTCAACACATGAATCGACTTGGACACAGTAAATAGGCCTAGTGATGATACTGGCAAAACAGAAAAATAACAACCTGTAATGCATCTGAGGCACTAATGAGAATAATGGGAAGGTCACATGGTCTTGGATTATCCCAGGGGGGTTGTCCTATACTGTTTTGTGCCACGCTGTGTTGTTGGATCTAGCTCTACGCTGACCATAGATAGGCTGCTGCATGGCCTGTTCTCATCATTCATTGTTCTTCATTTCACAGGTTCTTAAAGTCTGTGCCCATGACTCTTAACCCAAGAGAGCCTGAGTGATGGTCTGAAAGGAGGTGAAGAGATGGGGGCTCTAAATCTCTAGCCTGCTCATCTTCCGTCCTGCCTGCCTGGTTCACCTGGGTGGCTGCCTGGTGATGGATGGAAGACGCAGTGTGTGGCTCAGCTCAGGGCCATCTCTGTTCCCTGGACATACATTGCTCTTGTGTACAGTGATGACCAGTGGGCCACTGCCTCTCCCTGCTCCACTAATCTCTGTGTATATACATCACAGCTACAGAACAGGGTCCATGGAGGACAGAAGAATACTGGTAAGCCCTCTAGAACAAGGTCTTACATACAGTTGAAGTTGGAAGTTTACATACACTCAGGTTGGAGTCATTAAAACTCGTTATTCAACCACTCCACACATTTCTTGTTAACAAACTATAGTTTTGGCAAGTCGGTTAGGACTTCGTTCTACTTTGTTCGTGAGACAAGTAATTTTTCCAACAATTGTTTACAGACAGTTTTTCTCACTTATAATTCCCAGTATCACAACTCCAGTGGGTCAGAAGTTTACATACACTAAGTTGACTGTGCCTTTAAACAGCTTGGATAATTTCAGAAAATGATGTCATGGCTTTGGAAGTTTCTGATAGGCTAATTGACATCATTTGAGACAATAGAAGGTGTACCTGTGGATGTATTTCAAGGCCTACCTTCAAAATCAGTGCCTCTTCGCTTGACATCATGGGAAAATCAAAGGCAATCAGCCAAGACCTCAGAAAAAAAAGTGTAGACCTTCACAAGTCTGGTTCATCCTTGGGAGCAATTTCCAAACACCTGAAGGTACCATGTTCATCTGTACAAACAATAGTATGCAAGTATAAACACCATGGGACCACGCAGCCGTCATACCTCGCAGGAAGGAGACGCGTTCTGTCTTCTAGAGATGAACGTACTTTGGTGCGAAAAGTGCAAATCAATCCCAGAACAGCAAAGGACCTTGTGAAGATGCTGGAGGAAACGGGTACAAAAGTATCTATATCCACAGTGAAACAAGTCCTATGTCGACATAACCTGAAAGGCCGCTCAGCAAGGCAGAAGCCACTGCTCCAAAACCGCCATAAAAAAGCCAGACTACGGTTTGCAACTGCACATGGGGACAAAGATCGTACTTTTTGGAGGAATGTCCTCTGGTCTGATGAAACAAAAATATAACTGTTTGGCCATAATGACAATAGTTATGTGATATAGGAATTTGTATGTTTAAGTAATGACTAAGAATATTTCACCCTGAAAATGTATGTAATAGGTGTTAGAGGAATAAGGCAATAATTCTAGAATGTGTAGGACTAGAACTTTTTAAAAGACTAAGACATCGTGTTAATTTTTGCAACCTAAGCAGGATGGAGTTGAGATAACAGAGGAAAAGGAGAACTGTCGACAGACGATTCATAACTGTGAAACCAATAACAGAAAAACGGGTTCTCCACCCAGGGAGGGGGAGAAACGGTTAGAAAACTGTTTAGAAGTGATAAGCTGTAAATATGTTAAACTCAACCCGCCTAAAGTGGAGTTAAATTGTATGTACATATAAAAGACTGAGTTCCCATTGTGAAGGCAGAACGTTCTCTGAATAAAACCTGACCATTGCAGTTCGGGACTCTGTTTGTTTCTTATAACTGGAGCTTGACAAACTCCAGGAAACAGATAGAGTTATAGTCTGGTTTGATATAATAGTTCTGAGATAGAACAAAATTCTCGTGAAATTATGTTTGGATGAAAAAAAGGGAGGCTTGCAAGCTGAAGAACACCACCCCAACCGTGAAGCATGGGGGTGGCAGCATCACATTGTGGGAATGCTTTGCTGCAGGAGGGACTGGTACACATCACAAAATAGATGGCATCATGAGGTAGGAAAATTGTGTGGATATATTGAAGCAACATCTCAAGACATCAGTCAGGAAGTTAAAGCTTGGTAGCAAATGGGTCTTCCAAATGGACAATGACCCCACGTGTACTTCCAAAGTTGTGGCAAAATGGCTTAAGGACAACAAAGTCAAGGTATTGGAGTGGCCGTCACAAAGCCCTGACCTCAATCCTATTGAAAATGTGTGGGCAGAACTGAAAAAGCGTGTGCGAGCAAGGAGGCCTACAAACCTGACTCAGTTACACCAGCTGTGTCAGGAGGAATGGGCCAAAATTCACCCAACTTGTTGTGGGAAGCTTGGGGAAGGCTACCCGAAACGTTTGACCCAAGTAATAAAAAAAAAAAAAAAAAATGTATGGTTTGAACATGTCTTTAATGCTATTTGTTTGAGCTTGTTATTGATAATTCCCTGGGCGTTAATACAGTTGTGGTTACATCATTAAGCCGTTATGTATGTGTTACGAATGACCAAAGGTGTCTGACTTTATAGTAAGTACGGTGTAATTTGATTTAAGGCATTTATGTATGTGTTATGAATGGCCAAAGCAAAAGCGTTTTTATTTATTAAAAATTTAAAACTGAAATATCACATTTACCTAAGTTTTCAGACCCTCTACTCAGTACTTTGTTGAAGCACATTTGGCAGCGATTACAGCCTCGAGTCTTCTTGGGTATGACGCAACAAGCTTGGCACATCTGTATTTGGGGAGTTTCTCCCATTTTTCTCTGCAGATCCACTCAAACTCTGTCAGGTTGGATTGGGATGTTTGGAATGTTTTTGTACCCTTCCCCAGATCTGTGCCTCGACACAATCCTGTCTCGGAACACTACGGACAATTCCTTCAACCTCATGGCTTGGTTTTTGCTCTGACATGCACTGTCAACTGTGGGACCTTATATTGGACAGGTGTGTGCCTTTACAAATCATGTCCAATCAATTGAATTTACCACAGGTGGACTCCAATCAAGTTGTAGAAACATCTCAAGGGTGATCAGTGGAAACAGGATGCACCTGAGCTCAATTTCGTGTCTCATAGCAAAGGGTCTGAATACTATGTAAGATTTTTCTGTTTTTCTTTGTAATAAGTTTACAAACATTTCTAAAAGCCTATTTTCACTGTCATTATGGGGTATTGTGTGTAGATTGATGGGGATATATTTTTTAACAAGGCTGTAATGTAACAAAATGTGGAAAAAGTCAAGGGGTCTGAATACTTACCAATTGCACTGTATAAGCCTGGGATATCAAACATTTAAGGTTTGTCTTAGCGGGAGTGACCATAGATTATGATTACGTAACAGTTATGCCAGCCACATTTATGAACCCTTTATAAAGCATGACGTACAGTTATAGATGCTTTGTAACACGTTTATGTAGTGCTTATGAAGGCATTATGAAGGCGTTATAAGCTGAATGTAATTTAAAGTGGGATCAATTAGGTCAACAATAGCGCTAATAAGCTTCCATGCATTTTAAACGAACGCTGGACCTGGACATCAGACTCCAGAGCCCTTTATAGTTGTGTCAATGAGGTGGTTTGTTTTTTGAATTGGCTAACACTTATGTGGTTTGTGCAGGCTGAAAATTTGAAAACTTGTAGCAAGCATGGTAACAAGCCTTTGTTGTTACATCTCTATAGTTACAGACTGTAATTTACACCAGTTAAACTGTACTAACAACATGTAACTATGAGTTATTACAATTACAGTGTAATTAAATTGAAGTGTTACCTTCACTCCTTATAGAGATGATTTACATGTGGATGCCAAGTGAGGTCATGGCCTCGTCCTCCTCAGAACATTGACATCACACCAGTGAATGATGTCTGTTGTGGACTACTGTCACGACTTATGCCGAAGTCGGTCCCTCTCCTTGTTCGGGCGGCGTTCGGCGGTCGACGTCACCGGTCTTCTAGCCATCGCCGATCCATTTTTCATTTTCCATTTGTTTTGTCTTACACACCTGGTTTCAATCCCCCAATTACTTTATCATTATTTAAACCCTCTGTTCCCCTATGGTTTTTGTGAGTGATTTTATGTTTATACGGTCTGTTAATGTGGGCTCTAATTATGTGATTTGTATTTTGTGCATATTGGAGTAAACACGTTTGTTACTCATATCTGCTGTCCTGCGCCGGACTCCTCTACACCAGCTACACACAGGATCGTTAACAACTACAGTACCAAGACTCAGATGCTTCCAGTCAGGAGTCAGACAATGATACAGTAAGTAGGTTCTCTCATTACTGATCTACTGAGAGGTCAGGACCCAGATTTAGTCTGCCACAAGCCACCGGGAGAGAGAACTGCCTTCCTGGCTGGCGGGTGAATGGTTGAACTTCAGGCAGGCCTGTGAGCCAGATTTCCCTAGTGAGCCAAAAGCTTCACAGCAGTTCTCATTCACCAGGGCTGCTATCGGGATCCAAACTTCCAGCATATCGACAGCAGCTCCTGAAATAACTCTGGAGATTGCTGCTTATCTCCTACAGACAAATGCATGGTGCTGCTTCAGTGTCAGCCGGTCCTATAGGTTACAGTAAGGTCATCTGTTTAAATCATTCTCCCATTATATGGTGTGATTTGACAAAGCTCAACTACTAATGCAGTAATGTTAAATATATCTTGCTTGGATTGTTTGTCAAGAGTGTAGTTTTCCATCAAGGCAAAGGGGATAGGCTATGTATAGGACACTTGTATATGATCAATTCTCATGATAGATGTATGACAGTATGCCATTTCTTCCCATAATGGTCTGTCTGGCAGTAGCTCCATAAGTGATGTGTGTGTGCATCCTAAATTTGCAGCATTAGATTAGACTGCCATGGGGGGTAAAGTGACAAGACAGATAAGAGTCCCCTGATGTGATTTAAGCATTGTTGTGAACACATTGTTATTTTTCTATTAAAAAAAGTGTGAAAAAACAGTGGTAAATCAGAAACAAATTGGGGAAATCTGAAACTTGGAAAAAAGAAACCAAGAAATGGAATTTGGGAAAAAAAAAACAGAAGTAGGCAACAACAAAATAAGATTTTAAAAAGGCCCTACCAACGTTTTTTTGTTGTACGACTGCACTTTAGAACGTGTCATTTTTTTGTTTTTTCCCCCCTTTCTTACAATGGATATTTTTTCTATAATTTCCCACCCGTACAGTAGGTGGAGGCATGCACCTCAAACGATTGTTTGCAGACCGCCATAATACCATATAAGAACAACAACAAAGTGTTGTAGAAGAGACAAAAACATCCACACGGTGGGAAGATGGTGGAAGCGGATGTTTTGTTTGAAACTGATGGATAGAGTGGAGATGAGAGTGTAAAGGGAATGTATAAAAAAGGAAATAAGAGAAGTAGTGGTCGTGGAATCTAGTAAAATCCAAGCCTAGTTCTGACTCGTTACTGTAGTTGGAGTGAAGGTTTTGGACTGATGGAGTTACCTGGGAGATCTGTTTGACGTCTCGATGAAAAATTCGTAGATGCATTGGATGAGGTTGTGTCAGTGAAGATAACAAGAAGCGGGCTTTTTAACTATATTTTTGTCCAAGAAGCAGAAGGAGCGTGCTTTGCACCTGAAACAAATATCGGATTGGAATATGTTGTGTGTGGATCTGCGATCTGCGAAGCAGGGCGCCTAACAAGTGTGTTATCTCTGGAGTGGCACTAGAAGTGGGTGCAAAGGATGCAACTGCAGAAGTAGATGCAGTGGTTGGTGCACACTGACTGACCCATATGGTTAATGGAGTGGTTGGTGCACACCGACTGACCCGTATGGTTGATGGAGTGACGAAGCCAACTCTATCCATTCTTTTGTCCTTTGAAGAAGAGTCTCTCCCTTCACACGTATATTTGGGTTATGTAAGATACCCTGTACTAGCCTTCATGCCCAAACCCATGCAGTGTGATAAATGTTAAATATTTGTAAATGTGTCAATTGTATGTAGACAGTATCATATTCCAGTTGAGGCGAAATGCTGTATTTGTGGTGGCGAACATGCACCCGAATTCCTGAAGTGCCCTGTTAGGGTGAAGGAGACAGAGGTGGCAAGAGTAAGGGGAGAGGAAAAGTTGTCCATATGGCCCACCAGAGTACTCACTCCTACCGGTGAGCCTGGTCTTTTAGTGGACAGGTGGCCACGAAATGACAAGCAGTCCCGCAATACAGGCAACTCGTGTGAAGCCTGTATAGCCATTCGACTGGGGACAGCCTAGCTCTGCCTAGTTGCATCGGCTTGGGAAGAGGTGAATTGGCAGACGTAGGAGACTCTCGGGGGGAACTTGGGTAGCCTCGCGTTCTCTCAGCAACGGAGCAGTCAGGGACTTCCGGGATGCCTCCGAGGCGCGGTGGAAGCCTTGGGCGGGCGAGTGAAATCAAACCTCCTCTCCTTCCTTCTCTCCCGTAGTCACCCATCGATCCGAATGGTCAAGGCGATGAGTCGAGATCCGTTGGTAGTTCCCGGGCTGCAAGCTCATCCTTTATTTCCTCCGATAGTCCGTGAAGGAACATGTCAAACAGCATTTCTGGGTTCCAGGCACTCTCAGCTGCCAACGTTCGGAAATCCACCGCATAGTCTGCCACACTGCAGGAGTCTTGCCGAAAAGCTGGAGTAACTTCCGGGCAGCCTCTCTCCCGGACAATGGAGATTCCAAAACTTTCTTCACCTCCGCCACGAACTCCTCCAGATTGAAGCATATAGCTGACTGTTGTTCCTAAACTACATCAGTGTGATGAGGTACGCTATCTTAGAGCGGTCCGAGGGGAAGGAGGATTGCTGCAGCTCGATTGAGGGAACACTGAGTGAGAAATGCCAGACACTCCATCGAAGCATTCCGGGGGAGGTAAGCAGGGTTCCCGGGAAATGTCCGGGGAGGCAGCGCTGCTAACAGCCAGGTTACTGAGGGGATGGAAAGTTACCTTCATGGTAGGCTGCCTAACAAACAACCCACGGAATTGCTCCAGCAATGTGTTAAATGCTCGGTCATAGCGTTCGGCCAAGGTCTGGAATACTTTCATAAGACCACAAAGCAACTCCTCGTTTCTTCCAATGGTGGCTCCTTGGGAGGAGATGGCCATTCGAAGCTGGTCCGAGTCTGCTTGGTCAGTCATGGCCAGTTCGTACTATCATGTTTCAGGAGATGACCCAGATCAGACAGTGTCGAAGTAACAAAAGCTTTGATACTAGAACAGGGGGCAGGTAAAATGACAGGTCAAGGGCAGGGAGAGGTCAGTAATCCAGATCAGAGTACACAAGGTACAGAATGGCAGGCAGTCTCGGGGTCAGGGCAGGCAGAGGTCAATAATCCAGGGTGGTGTGACAAGGTACAGAACGGCAGGCAGGCTCAGGGAAGACAAAGATCAAAACGGGGAAAACTAGAAAACAGGAACTAGAAGAAGACAGGAGCATGGGGGAAAATCTGGTAGGCTTGACAAACAAAATGAACTGGCAACAGACAAACAGAACACAGGTATAAATACACTGGGGATAATGGGGAAGATGGGCGACACCTGGAGTGGGGTGGAGACAAGCACAAAGACAGGTGAAACAGATCAGGGTGTGACACATACTTTTCAATTCTTGTCATATGAAGACAAATTATTGATTAAATATATCGGTGAACATCGGCCACTGGACATATACACTACACAAAAATTGGAAATCTCAAATTCAACAATGAGTGGTTTGGAAGGAATCAGTAGCTAACTGCAACCATTGCAAAGCAATCACTAGCCTGATATTCAATGGAGTGGGTGTGTGGTCCAAGTCTGGGTTTAAGGGTCTCTTTTCCAAGTTTAAAAGGATAAACATTCATCATTGGCCATGCTGTCAGCCAGCATGACTTCTGCCACGTTCAAAACAACTGGAAACTCGGAACTGGGAAATCTAAGACTTCAGTGAGTTCAAGACAACTGGGAACTCCGAAAAAAAACGAGCTCCGACTGGGAAAATACTTTTGAACGGTCATCCAACTCAGAAATTCCAAGTCGGGAACTCAGGCCTTTTTTCTAGAGCTATGACCTGAAGATCCCCGTTTCCAAGTCCCAGTTGTCTTGAATGCACCATAAATCCAGAGAATGACAGACTGATGACAAAATTTGCCCACGATGGAGCGCCACCTTCCTGTTCGAGTGAGCACAACAAAGTGAGTCCACAAATATCTTCTATGCTGCTGCATAAATTATGTAATATGCCAGGGAGATATGTATACTGTAGCTAAGAAAGTAATACTAAGTGTATGCTGTGTAGTAAGCTCTTAGTAGCCCATGTGCCTCAACCTTATAATTTGGTATATTTTCCCCTCTAATTTCACCTACTATTCTGACTTTGTGCACATGTAGCCTATAACCTGTTTTAGAGAAATGTGATCACTGAATAATGTAAGTTTTCATTTTTTGGTCTGCTTATATGCCCCCTTTACATATCCTACGGTTCTGACTTGGTGTGCAGGGAGAACACTAAGAATGGCCCATGTTCTGAATTCTGTCGCTGTACATTTCAAAAGTGCTGAACAAATAGTTATATTGCCTACATTCGTCTTAGCTCACTCATTAATATCTTCATCGAAATTACAGATTGCCTCTTATCCACTTGTAGTCCCCTTATGCCATAGTTTGTATATCTCAATTGTTAGTAGTAACCACATTTTTTGAAGCAAGTGAGCTATATCAGCAATGTTTTTTTATAAGGCAGTAAATGAGGCTGAATGAACTGTTTCGCTGCCAGACAAGGCTCCGCTGATTGGCAGGTGTAGCAGTGGTAAGGTGTTGGGACTGCTGTTGGGACAGTTTTATATAGGCTCTAACAGTTTGTGGGCACTGTTTGGCACCGTTATAGTGCAGTTAATGTATTGTTTAGTGTTGTGTTGCGTTTGCCCCACCAAAACTCACATGCTAAAATTGCCACTGCTACATAACTGATATGGCCTATACCTCAACTACACTACTTTGATACACAGTGAGTATACACACTGAAAAAAAGTGGGTATAGCCTCCACTACACCACTGCCCAACATATTTATGTGAAAATTTGTGCAATCACATTGCATCATTTAACACATAACAGGATAAATGTGACAAAAAAAACACAACAAACAAGCCTGTTATTATTGCCAAGTATGGAGAACAAGTGCGCAACTACACAACCGCTTACAACAACACCGCTGACAAAACAGGCTGACTGTCCGACAGTAAACAAACAAATGAAACACACATGTCTATCACCTAAATATTCAGAGAGAAAGAGAGCGAGTACAAGAATGAGAAAGAGAGATATTCTACAGCAGCAGACAAGTGCAGTGATAAAATTGGAACAATTATACTGTTACAAAAAATATGGATAATGGATGAACTGTTCCAACAGTCCAACCTCATGAAACAATCAACATATTTTCAGATCAGATCGACCACTCCCACTCAAAGGATCAATCCACAATACAGGCACAAGAGGTAGATTCAGGACCATGGTCAGGGCATCGGCCGGACACCAGCTTGGCACTGGATTGCAATATGCACAAACAAACAGCTTATTGCAATACTGCACAAAGAAGCAAGGAAGAATAGGAAGTCCTGAAAGTGTTTTCATTATGAAGACAGCCACACACAATACAATGGAAACACTTTAGGCCTATATCTTGAACTGTATGGCGGGTATGAAATTAATAGCTTACTTTGAATAAGTAAACGCTACTGTATAGGCATTCAGGCATGAAAACATTATACATAATAGCTCACTTGAATCATAAACCTGGCCTACCAAGCCAGGCATGAAAACAGGAAATCCTCATGCATAACCTAATAAAAACGGTGGGTAGCTCACTTTGAATCGAACACATAATAAGCCTGGCCTACCAAGGCAGGCATGAAATCATGAATGAACAGTATTCAGGCTTACCTTTCTTGTGTGTTTCATGTTTTACAGCACAAGGCGTAGACGCCTAGGCTTAGTGTCGAAGATGAAGTTTATTTCATAGTCCAAGAGTCACCGAGTTCCCTTTCAAAGGACAACAGAGCTAAATTGTTGAGACCTGCAGTCAACATGCAAGATCTGACAGATGTTTTGATACGACCTTTTGTGGAGAAGAGTTTCTCAACAGTACATGAAGTAATAGGATGGGTGATGATGGCCCTAGTAGTCTATTTATGTTAGGGAAATGTCAGGGCTGCAGCTGTCCAAAACTTCAATAAGGGATGGGAATTTTTGGTTGTGTGGGTGGTTCATCAATTGCAGACAAATCCGTAGGTGGACTTGTGATGAGATGCTCACCATGACAAGGCGGGGCTTGGCGATGGTGAGCTAGCTGGGCTGTGAAAGTCGAAGCATAGCCATGCGATCTTCCTCATGGAGAAATGTAGATTTTTTTTATTGGTCAAATATTTGGGGAAGCCTGGCTTCCCTTGGCTTCCATGAATACATGCCACTGGTAAAGTACAGTACTGCACATTAGAGTAGAGTTCATTATAGTAGAGTAGAGTACAGTCTAGTACAGTAAAGTAGAATATAGTTTAGTACAGTACAATACATTAGTGTACTCAACTCTAGTGTGCTCTACTGTGTACTGTACTGAACTCTACAGCACTGTACTGAACTAGTTTTAATCACTTAATTCATAAACAAAATCAGTAAAATCCCTAACTAATTGATAGTTCTACCTTTACTTGTTACTTCTGTGAACTTCAATTATCCTCCCTCCTCATGAGGGAGAGAAATTTGAAAAGATCTTAAAGATATGTGGGTTTTTGGTCACAGAATTTCAAGGCTAAAGGCAATGTTTCTTAAACTTAAAGAAGGCAGGACTAAAAGTCTTCAAGACTAAATATAAGTGTTGATATTAGTTGGCAGGGATTGTTCCTTCAACATTATTTTGCTTTGTTCAACACTTTTTTGGTTACTGCATGATTCCATGTGTTATTTCATAGTGAAGACATCAAAACTATTATTCTACAATGTAGAAAATAGTAAAAATAAAGAAACACCTTTGAATGAGTAGGTGTTCTAAAATATTTGACCGGTAGTGTATATACAGTGGGGCAAAAAAGTATTTAGTCAGCCACCAATTGTGCAAGTTCTCTCACTTAAAAAGATGAGAGAGACCTGTAATTTTCATCATAGGTACACTTCAACTATGACAGACAAAATGAGGAAAACAAATCCAGAAAATCACATTGTAGGATTTTTAATGAATTTTTGCAAATTATGGTGGAAAATAAGTATTTGGTCACATACAAACAAGCAAGATTTCTGGCTCTCACAGACCTGTAACTTCTTCTTTAAGAGGCTCCTCTGTCCTCCACTCGTTACCTGTATTAATGGCACCTGTTTGAACTTGTTATCAGTATAAAAGACACCTGTCCACAACCTCAAACAGTCACACTCCAAACTCCACTATGGCCAAGACCAAAGAGCTGTCAAAGGACACCAGAAACAAAATTGTAGACCTGCACCAGGTTGGGAAGACTGAATCTGCAATAGGTAAGCAGCTTGGTTTGAAGAAATCAACTGTGGGAGCAATTATTAGGAAATGGAAGACATACAAGACCACTGATAATCTTCCTCGATCTGGGGCTCCACGCAAGATCTCACCCCGTGGGGTCAAAATGATCACAAGAACGGTGAGCAAAAATCCCAGAACCACACGGGGACCTAGTGAATGACCTGCAGAGAGCTGGGACCAAAGTAACAAAGCCTACCATCAGTAACACACTACGCCGTCAGGGACTCAAATCCTGCAGTGCCAGACGTGTCCCCTGCTTAAGCCAGTACATGTTCAGGCCCGTCTGAAGTTTGCTAGAGAGCATTTGGATGATCCAGATGAGGATTGGGAGAATGTCATATGGTCAGATGAAACCAAAATAGAACTTTTTGGTAAAAACTCAACTCGTCGTGTTTGGAGGACAAAGAATGCTGAGTTGCATCCAAAGAACACCATACCTACTGTGAAGCATGGGGGTGGAAACATCATGCTTTGGGGCTGTTTTTCTGCAAAGAGACCAGGACGACTGATCCGTGTAAAGGAAAGAATGAATGGGGCCATGTATCGTGAGATTTTGAGTGAAAACCTCCTTCCATCAGCAAGGGCATTGAAGATGAAACGTGGCTGGGTCTTTCAGCATGACAATGATCCCAAACACACCGCCCGAACAACGAAGGAGTGGCTTCGTAAGAAGCATTTCAAGGTCCTGGAGTGGCCTAGCCAGTCTCCAGATCTCAACCCCATAGAAAATCTTTGTAGGGAGTTGAAAGTCCGTGTTGCCCAGCGACAGCCCCAAAACATCACTGCTCTAGAGGAGATCTGCATGGAGGAATGGGCCAAAATACCAGCAACAGTGTGTGAAAACCTTGTGAAGACTTACAGAAAACGTTTGACCTCTGTCATTGCCAACAAAGGGTATATAACAAAGTATTGAGATAAACTTTTGTTATTGACCAAATACTTATTTTCCACCATAATTTGCAAATAAATAAATTAAAAATCCTACAATGTGATTTTCTGGATTTCTTTTTCTAATTTCGTCTGTCATAGTTGAAGTGTACCTATGATGAAAATTACAGGCCTCTCTCATCTTTTTAAGTTGGAGAACTTGCACAATTGGTGGCTGACTAAATACTTTTTTTGCCCCACTGTATACAGTTGAAGTCGGAGGTTTACATACATTTAGGTTGGAGACATTAAAACTTGTTTTTCAACCACTCCACACATTTCTTGTTAACAAACTATAGTTTTGGCAAGTCGGTTAGGACTTTGTTCTACTTTGTTCGTGACAAGTAATTTTTCCAACAATTGCTTACAGACAGATTTTTTCACTTATAATTAACAGTATCACATTTCCAGTGGGTCAGAAGTTTACATACACTAAGTTGACTGTGCCTTTAAACAGCTTGGATAATTACAGAAAATTATGTCATGGCTTTAGATGCTTCTGATAAATTAGAGTCAATTGGAGGTGTACCTGTGGATGTATTTCAAGGCCTACCTTCAAACTCCGTGCCTCTGCTTGACATCATGGGAAATTTTAAAGAAACAGCCAAGATCTCAGAAAGAAATTGTAGACCTCCACAAGTCTGGTTCATCCTTGGGAGCAATTTCCAAACGTCTGAAGGTACCACGTTCATCTGTACAAACAATAGTATGCAAGTATAAACACCATGGGACCACGCAGCCATCATACATCTCAGGAAGGAGACGTGTTCTGTCTCCTAGAGATGAACGTACTTTGGTGTGAAAAGTGCAAATCAATCACAGATTAACAGCGAAGGACCTTGTGAAGATGCTGGAGGAAACAGGTACAAAAGTATCTATATCCACAGTAAAACGAGTCCTATATCAACATAATCTGAAAGACCACTCAGCAAGGAAGAAGCCACTGCTCCAAAACCGTCATAAAAAAGCAAGACTACGGTTTGCAACTGCACATGGGGACAAAGATCGTACTTTTTGGAGAAATGTCCTCTGGTCTGATGAAACTGTTTGGCCATAATGACCATCGTTATGTTTGGAGGAAAAAGGGGGAGGCTTGCAAGCTGAAGAACACCATCCCAACCGTGAAGCACGGGGGTGGCAGCATCATGTTGTGGGGGTGCATTGCTGCAAGAGGGGCTGGAACACTTTACAAAATAGATGGCATCATGACAAAGGAAAATTATGTGGATATATTGAAGCAACATCTCAAGACATCAGTCAGGAAGTTAAAGCTTGGTCGCAAATGGGTCTTCCAAATGGACAATGACCCCAAGCATACTTCCAAAGTTGTGACAAAATGGCTTAAGGACAACAAAGTCAAGGTATTGGAGTGGCCATCACAAAGCCCTGACCTCAATCCCATAGGAAATATGTGGGCAGAACTGAAAAAGCGTGTGCAATCAAGAAGGCCTACAAACCTGACTCAGTTGCACCAGCTCTGTCAGGAGGAATGGGTCAAAATTCACCCAACTTATTGTGGGAAGCTTGTGGAAGGCTACCTGAAACGTTTGACCCAAATTAAACAATTTAAAGGCAATGCTACCAAATAATAATTGAGTGTATGTAAACTCTTGACCCACTGGGAATGTGATGAAAGAAATAAAAGCTGAAAAAAATCATATTAAATAAATCAATAAACTATTATTCTGACATTTCACATTCTTAAAATATAGTGGTGATCCTAACTGACCTAAGACAGGGAATTTTTACTAGTATTAAATGTCAGGAATTGTGAAAAACTAAGTTTAAATGTATTTGGCTAAGGTGTATGTAACTTCAGACTTCAACTGTACATATGATATGAGTAACGTAAGATATGTAAACATTATTAAAGTGGCATTATTTAAAGTGGCATTGTTTAAAGTGACTGGTGATCCATTTATTAAAGTGGATAGTGACTGGGTCTCAATGTAGGCAGCAGCTTCTCTGAGTTAGTGATTGCTGCTTAGCAGTCTGATGGCCTTGAGATAGAAGCTGTTTTTCAGTCTCTCGGTCCCAGCTTTGATGCACCTGTACTGACCTCACCTTCTGGATGGTAGCGGTGTGAACAGGCAGTGGCTCGGGTGGTTGTTGTCCTTGATGATCTTTTTGGCCTTCCTGTGACATCGGGTGCTATAGGTGTCATGGAGGGCAGGTAGTTTACCCCCGGTGATGCATTGGGCAGACTTCATCACCTTCTGGAGAGCCTTGCGGTTGAGGGCGGTGCAGTTGCCATACCAGGCTGTGATACAGCCCGACAGGATGCTCTCGATTGTGCATCTGTAAAAGTTTGTCAGGGTTTTGGGTTACAAGCCAAATTTCTTCAGCCTCCTGAGGTTGAAGAGGCGCTGTTGCGCCTTCTTCACTACACTGTTTGTGTGGGTGGACCATTTCAGTTTGTCTGTGATGTGTACGCCCAGGAACTTTAAAAAAACGTTCCACATTCTCCACTGCTGTCCCATCGATGTGGATAGGGCTCCCTCTGCTGTTTCCTGAAGTCCACGATCATCTCCTTTGTTTCGTTGACGTTGAGTAAGAGGTTGTTTTCCTGACAGCACACTCCGAGTGCCCTCACCTCCTTCCTGTAGGCTGTCTCGTCGTTGTTGGTAATCAAGCCCACTACTGTTGTGTCGTCTGCAAACTTCATGATTGAGTTGGAGGCGTGCATGGCCACGCAGTCGTGGGTGAACAGGGAGTACAGGAGAGGGCTGAGCACACACTCTTGTGGGGCCCCAGTGTTGGGGGTCAGCGAAGTGGAGATGGTGTTTCCTACCTTCACCACCTGGGGACAGCCCGTCAGAAAGTCCAGGACCCAATTGCACAGGGCGGGGTTGAGACCAGGGCCTCCAGCTTGATGATGAGCTTGGAGGGTACTATGGTGTTGAATGCTGAGCTGTAGTCAATGAACAGCATTCTTACATAGGTATTCCTCTTGTCCAGATGGGATAGGGCAGTGTGCAGTGTGATGGCGAATGCATCTGTGGACCTGTTGGGGCGGTATGCAAACTGAAGTGGGTCTGGGGTGGCCGGTAAGGTGGAGGTGATATGATCCTTGACTAGTCTCTCAAAGCACTCCATAATGACAAAAGTGAGTGCTACGGGGCGGTAGTCATTTAGTTCAGTTATCTTTGCCTTCTTGGGTAAAGGAACAATAGTGGCCATCTTGAAGCATGTGGGGACAGCAGACTGGGATAGGGAGCGATTGAATATGTTTAAATGTTTTACTCACGTTGGCCATAGAGATGGAGGGGGGGGCGTCCTTGTTAGCGGGCCGCGACGGTGACACTATTATCCTCAAAGCGGGCAAAGAAGGTGTTTAGTTTGTCTGCAAGCGTGACGTTGGTGTCCATGACGTGGCTGGTTCTTCTTGTAGTCCGTGATTTCCTGTAGACCCTGCCTCATACGTCTCATGTCTGAGCCTTTGAATTGCAAATCCACTTTGTCCCTGTACCGGCATTTCGCTTGTTTTATTGCCTTGCTGAGGGAATAATTTCACTGTTTATATTCAGCCATATTCCCAGCCCTCTTTCCATGGTTAAATGCAGTCCGCGTGATCAAAACAATCAAAACAATCTTGAAGCGTGGATTCCGATTGGTCAGACCAGCGTTGAATGTTTCTATTCACTGGTACATCCTGTTTGAGTTTCTGCCTATAAGACGGTAGGAGCAAGATGGCGTCATGGTCGGATTTGCCGAAGGGAGGGCGGGGGAGGGCTTTGTATGCATCGCGTAGCAGTGATCGAGTGTATTACCACAGCGTGTCGTGCAATCAATATACTGATAGAATTTAAGTAGCCTTATTCTCAAATTGTTTGTTAAAATCCCCAGCTACAATAAATGCAGCCTCAGGATATATGTTTTCCAGTTTACATAGAGTCCAGTGAAGTTCCTTGAGGGCCATCTTGGTGTCTGTTTGAGGGGGAATGTACACAGCTGTGACGACAACTGACGAGAATTCTCTTGGGAGGTAATATGGCCCGCATTTGCTTGTAAAGAATTCTAGATTGGGTGAGCAGAAGAACTTGAGTTCCTGTATGTTGTTGTGAATACACCATGAGTCGTAAATCATGAAGCATACACCCCCGCCCTTCCTCTTCCCAGAGAGGTGTTTATCTCTGTAGGGGCGATGCATGGAGAAGCCTGGTGGCTCTCCCGATTCCGACAACATATCCCGAGAGAGACATGTTTCGGTGAAACATTGTAACATTCTATCTCCGATGTCTCTCTGGAAGGCAACCCTTGCTAGAATTTCATCTACCTTGTTGTCAAGAGACTGGACATTGGCGAGTAGTATACTCAGGAGCGGTGGGCAATGTGCACGTTTACGGAGCCTGACCAGGAGCCCGCTCCATCTGCCCCTTCAGCGGCGCCGTTGTTTTGGGTCTACTTCTGGGATTAGATCCATTGTCCTGGGTGATGGTCCAAACAGAGGATCCGCTTGGAGAAAGTCGTATTCCTGGCCGTAATGTTGGTAAGTTGACATTGCTCTTACATCCAATAGTTCTTCCCGGTTGTACGTAATAAGACTTAAGATTTCCTGGGGTAACAATTTAAGAAATAATACATTAAAAAACTAAATATTGCATAGTTTACATCTCTATCGGCGCCATCTTGCAGAATAATACATAATAGAGTCACCAATAGTCACTGTATTGTGATTGTTTAGTGTTTTATTTACTCAACAAGCAGTGCCCCAAGGAGGGATCGCACCGTGTCTCAAAACCAACAGAAAAAGATTACCAAGGTTACCAAAATTTCCGATACGGCTATGCACAACTGGCCCCTACCGGGGAACAGTGGGTTAACTGCCTTGTTCAGGGGCAGAACGACAGCTCGGGGATTTGATCCAGCAACCTTTCAGTTACTGGCCCAACGCTCTAACAACTAGGCTACCTGCCACCCCTTTCATCAAGGCAAAGGGTGGCTACTTTGAAGAATCTAAATCATATTTTGATTTGTTTAACACTTTTTTTGGTTACTACATGATCCTTATGTGTGTTATTTCATAGCTTTGACGTCTTCACTATTATTCTACAATCTAGAAAATAGTAAAAATAAAGACAAACCCTTGAATGAGTAGATGTGTCCAAACTTTTGACTGGTACTGTATATATAATTCATAAGTCCAAAAAAAGAAGACATTTGGTGTGTCATCATAGATGTCACTGACTTGTGGTCAGACTCGCTCAGGTAGAACAAATTTAAATGTACGGCTTTTTTCAATGCTGATTTGAATGTCATTGAGAAAACAGAGAAGTGTCAAAGATTTTTTTTCGCAAACATCCTTTCTGAATTTCAAAGTAATCCTCGAAGTAATCATCTAGTTTTTCAAAAGTATCGGTAATCTGATTACAATATTTTTGCTGGTAACGTAACGTAACGTATTAGTTACCAGTTTTTGTAATCCCTTACTCCCCAACCATGTACACATCAATGGATCAAGCTCTGCTTAATTGGAGCTTGATCCAAGTAGCAGTCAAAGCAGCCACAGTACAGAACCCCAGCCTAAAACACCAAACAGCAAGCAATGCAGATGTAGAAGCCCAGTGGCTAGGAAAAACTCCCTAGAAAAGCAGGAACCTATGAAGAAACCTAGAGGAACCAGGCTCTGAGGGGCCAGTCCTCTTCTGGCTATGCCAGGTGGAGATTTGAAGAGTACAGTCGTTGCCAAAGGGTTTGAGAATGACACAAATATTAATTTTTAAGTCTGCTGCCTCAGTTTGTATGATGGCAATTTGCATATATTCCTGAATGTCATGAAGAGTGATCAGATGAATTGCAAAGTCCCTCTTTGCCATGCAAATGAACTAAATCCCCCAAAAACATCTCCACTGCATTTCAGCCCTGCCACAAAAAGACCAGCTGACATCATGTCAGTGATTCTCTCATTAACACAGGTGTGACTGTTGACGAGGACAAGGCTGGAGATCACTCTGTCATGCTGATAGAGTTCGAATAACAGACTGGAAGCTTCAAAAGGAGGGTGGTGCTTGGAATCATTGTTCTTCCTCTGTCAAACATGGTTACCTGCAAGGAAACACGTGCAGTCATCATTCCTTTGCACAAAAAGGGCTTCACAGGCAAGGATATTGCTGCCAGTAAGATTGCACCTTAATCAACCATTTATCGGATCAACAAGAACTTCAAGGAGAGCGGTTCAATTGATGTGAAGGCTTCAGGGCGCCCAAGAAAGTCCAGCAAGCACCAGGTCCGTCTTTTAAAGTTGATTCAGCTGTGGGATCGGGGCACCACCGGTACAGAGCTTGCTCAGGAATGGCAGCAACCAGGTGTGAGTGCATCTGCACGCACAGTGAGGCGAAGACCTTTGGAGGATGGCCTGGTGTCAAGAAGGGCAGCAAAGAAGCCACTTCTCTCCAGGAAAAACATCAGGGACAGACTGATATTCTGCAAAAGGTACAGGGATTGGACTGCTGAGGACAGGGGTAAAGTCATTTTCTCTGACGAATCCCCTTTCCGATTGTTTGGGGCTTCCGGAAAAAAGCTTGTCCGGAGAAGACAAGGTGAGCGCTACCATCAGCCCTGTGTCATGCCAACAGTAAAGCATCCTGAGACCGTTCATGTGTGGGGTTGCTTCTCAGCCAAGGGAGTGGGCTCACTCACAATTTTACCTAAGAACACAGCCATGAATAAAGAATGGTACCAACACATCCTCCGAGAGCATCTACTCCCAACCATCCAGGAACAGTTTGGTGACGAACAATGCCTTTTCCAGCATGATGGAGCACCTTGCCATAAGGCAAAAGTGATAACTAAGTGGCTCGGGGAACAAAATATCGATATTTTGGGTCCATTGCCAGGAAACTCCCCAGACCTTAATCCTATTGAGAACTTGTGGTCAGTCCTCAAGAGGCGGGTGGACAAACAAAAACCCACAAATTCTGACAAGCATTGATTATGCAAGAATGGGCTGCCATCAGTCAGGAAGTGGTCTAGAAGTTAATTGACAGCATGCCAGGGCAGATTGCAGAGGTCTTGAAAAAGAAGGGTCAACACTGCAAATATTGACTCTTTGCATCAACTTCATGTAATTGTCAATAAAAGCCTTTGACACTTATGACATTCTTGTAATTATACTTCAGTATTCCATAGTAACATCTGACAAAAATATCTAAAGACACTGAAGCAGCAAACTTTGTGGAAATTAATATTTGTGTAATTCTCAAAACTTTTGGCCACGACTGTACATGGCCATTAAGGCCAGATAAAAAATACAAAAATAAACTAGATGTAGTCTAGTTGTAATGAGAGTGTAAGAGGGAGTAGATTCAGTTGTAAGTGAACATTTAAGAACACAACACTATGCTTTCTTAAATATATTCACAGATGATCTAAGGACACCTAAAACAGGGAGGGCAGGTGCCGCTTTTAGCTTTCCTAAGTTTAAGGGGGCAGTGACGAAAAGAGCAACAGAGGGAGTAGATTCAGTTGTAAGAGGGAGTAGATTCAGTTGTAAGTGAACATTTAAGAACACAACACTATGCTTTCTTAAATATATTCACAGATGATCTAAGGACACCTAAAACAGGGAGGGCAGGTGCCGCTTTTAGCTTTCCTAAGTTTAAGGGGGCAGTGACGAAAAGAGCAACAGATGGTTTGTTGGCCATACTATTGGCTGCAGAGTGGGTGGAGGTGGTGAGACCAGACGGTAGTCATCTGCTCTGACTCCTGTGCAGCACTGATGAGCATACATTAATCTGTGTCTCAGAGCAGAAATTATGTATTGTATGAGGTTTTGCAGTGCTTGTATCGGGTGAAACAGATTGGGGTATTTGTGCTGTTCCTCTGGGTACCAGCTCATGTGGGAGTAGAGGGGAATGAGGTGATGGATGTTATCACCAAGCAGGCTCTTAAACATGTTGAAATGGAATTTTCAATCATTAAAGCAGAAGCCAAGGGGTTAATAAGAACAGTGGTTAAAAACAAATGACACTAATTGTGGAACAGGGAGAGAAAGGGAAGACACCTGTATAAGATCCAGGAAAAGGTGGAGGCAGGGAGGTCCACAGGCCGAGAGAGAAGGGAGGAAACTGTAGTCACAAGGCTGAGACTGGGACACACCAGGCTCAATAGTACAATGAAATTGGTGGGGAAACATCCGACTAGGAGGTGTGATCATTGTCAGGCGGAGATGGAGACAGTGGAACATGTTACATTTCAGTGCCAGAAATATGTGAGGGAAATGGAGCGATTGTTATTAGATTTGAGGAGTAATGGGGTTGAAGAGCCAGGATTAAGTGAACTGCTGGGGAAATCTTCAGGGGATGTAGTATTTAATTATGTATTTCGTTTCCTTAGGGAGACGAGATTACTGGGTAGGATTTAGACCTTCACTGCTTCTGGTCCACACTCCAATCCAGTTGGTGGTGGTAATGCACCTTAACGTTGGTGCATCAGCTGATGTCACAGAGTGCTGTACAGAAACCCAGCCTAAAACACCAAACAACAAGCAATGCAGGTGTAAAAGCCCGGTGGTTAGGAGAGAGAGAGAGAGAGAGAGAGAGAGAGAGAGAGAGAGAGAGAGAGAGAGTATACTTAACTTCTTGGCGAGTGGTGGGGCGCCCTACTCCCAACACTACCAGGTGAAATGCAAGGCGCCAAATTCAAAATCCAAAAGTTTAATTATTAAACATGCATCAATATACAAATGTTTCATAGTTGAGGATAGCACCCCACATATTTTTCCCATTACCATGAATTCATAAGCCTTCACGGTTCACAGAAAACACATTTGACAGCGAAAACAAATAAATTACCTTTTGAAGAACTTCTGCTGAGGGCTTCCCAAGTGTCCAACGAAGACAATCCATGGTTCTTTTGTTAGAAAAAGTAATATATTATATCCATAAATCTCCGTTTGGTTGGCGCGTTATAATGAGAAAATAGAGCCTCCAATCGTCCATTGAAACGTGAAGAGAACTCGTTCAACTTATACCTATAAACTTGTCCAAGAACAATCAAACATAATTTTAAATGTATCCTTAGGAATACTTTTATGTATAAATCGTATAATATTTCAACCGGAATATAAACTGGGCGATAAGAAAGGAAAAAAACGAAGAGCGCGCCAGCCGTGAACACGCCTTTTCCTCTATTGACATTCTGTGTGACCACTTCCTAATTCTTCTTCTTCTGCCATCTAAAGCATCTAAAAAGAATCAGAACACTTTCTCGAGACTGTTGACATCCAGAGGAAGCAATAGGTACTGCATTCATATGCCCTTATATGGGCATTTTCATAAGGGAGGGGTTCTAAATGTGTCAAAACCACTTTTTCCAGGACAGAAATTCCTCGGGTTTTCGCCAGCCATATCCGTTCTGTTATACTCACAGACAAAATGTTAACACTTTCAGAGTGTTTCCTATCCAATGGTACTAAATAAGTGCATATCCAATTTTCTGGGCCTGAGTGGGAGGCATTTTACATTGGGCATGCCAGACTCTCCAAAACCGTCACCTCGGGAGCTGCTCCCTAAGAAGTTAACACCCCGGCCGTCCTACAAACCAAGCTAGATGCCCTCAATCTCACACAAATTATCAATGAACCTACCAGGTACAAATCCGTAAACACGGGCACCCTCATAGATATCATCCTGACCAACCTGCCCTCTAAATACACCTCTGCTGTCTTCAACCAGGATCTCAGCGATCACTGCCTCATTGCCTGCGTCCGTAATGGGTCTCCGGTCAAACAACCACCCCTCATCACTGTCAAACGTTCCCTAAAACACTTCAGCGAGCAGGCCTTTCTAATCGACCTGGCCCGGGTATCCTGGAAGGATATTGACCTCATTCCGTCAGTAGAGGATGCCTGGTTATTCTTTAAAAGTGCTTTCCTCACCATCTTAAATAAGCATGCCCCGTTCAAAAAATTTTGAACAAGGAACAGATATAGCCCTTGGTTCACTCCAGACTTGACTGCCCTTGACCAGCACAAAAACATCCTGTGGCGTACTGCATTAGCATTGAATAGCCCCCGCGATATGCAACTTTTCAGGGAAGTTAGGAACCAATATACACAGGCAGTTAGGAAAGCAAAGTCTAGCTTTTTCAAACAGAAATGTGCATGTATGGCATCAATGCCATACAACTCTCCTTCGGTGGCCTCCAACTGCTCTTAAATGCAAGTAAAACTAAATGCATGCTCTTCAACCGATCGCTGCCTGCCCGTCCAGCATCACTACTCTGGACGGTTCTGACTTAGAATATGTGGACAACTACAAATACCTAGGTGTCTGGTTAGACTGTAAACTCTCCTTCCAGACTCCCATTAACTTCTTAGGGAGCGGCTGCATAGGTGACGGTTTTGGAGAGTTTGGCGTGCCCAAAGTAAAATGCATGCCACTCAGGCCCAGAAAATAGGATATGCACATAATTAGTACTATTGGATAGGAAACACTCTGAAGTTTCTAAGAGTGTTAAAATAATGTATGTGAGTATAACAGAACTGATATAGCAGGTAAAAACCAGAGGAAAATGCATCCGGATTTGCAGTTTTTTTTGTAAATGACCATCTTCTCTATTGTGTCTATTGCATACAACTTTATGTAGGACTGAGACTGCAGTACCTATAGCTTCCACTAGATGTCAACAGTCTATATACAAAGTCTGGGAATTCTAGGAGTGACCAGAACAGATAGGAACAGGAAATTGTCAGGCGACCACTTTTGTAAACAAGGTTTGACGCGCTCAAGATTGTGAACGCGCACCACTTTATTTTTCTTTCCTATCGTTCACGTTATCGTCCAGTTGAAATATTACAGCAAATATACCCGAAAGGATACCTAAGGATACATTAAAAATTATGTTTGATTTGTTTGTAGAAAGTGTATAGGTATAATTTGAACGTGTTCTCTTCACGGTTCAATGGCCGAATCAATGGTGGATTTTATGATAATAACGCGCCAACCAAACAGAGATTTATGGATATAATAAATTACCTTTTCTAACAAAAGAAGCATGGATTGTCTTCGTTGGACACTTGGGAAGCCCTCAGCAGAAGTTCATCAAAGGTAAGCGATTTTATATTAGCGATTCTATGCGTTTTGTGAGACTCTTGTTGGGTTATGGATTTATGCTAATGCGTAAATATTAGAGGTGCTACCCACCACTCCGTAAGTAGTTAAGAATCTTCAATCCAAAATTAAATCTAGAATCGGCTTCCTATTTCGCAACAATGCATCCTTCACTCATGCTGCCAAACAAAATTGGATGCAGTCTATCACAGTGCCATTTGTTTTGTCACCAAAGCCCCATATACTACCCACCACTGCGACCTGTATGCTCTCGTTGGCTTGCCCTCGCTTCATATAAGTCTTTGCTAGGTAAAGCCCCACCTTATCTCAGCTCACTGGTCACCATAGCAGCACCCACCCATAGCATGCGCTTCAGCAGGTATATTTCACTTTTCACCCCCAAAGCCAATTCCTCCTTTGGCTGCCTTTCCTTCCAGTTCCCTGCTGCCAATGACTGGAACGAACTGTAAAAAAAAAAAAAAAAATCACTGAAGCTGGAGACTCATATCTCCCTCACTAACTTTAAGCATCAGCTGTCAGAGCAGCTCACAGATCACTGCACTTGTACATTGCCCATCTGTAAATAGCCCATCCAACTACCTCATCCCCATACTGTTATTTATTTTGCTCCTTTGCACCCCAGTATCTGTACTTGCACATTCATCTTCAGCACATCTATCACTCCAGTGTTTAATTGCTATATTGTAATTATTTCGCCACTATGGCCTATTTATTGCCTTACCTCCCTTATCTTACCTCATTTGCACACACTGTATATAGATTTTTTCTATTGTGTTATTGACTGTACGTTTGTTTATTCCATGTGTAACTCTGTTGTTGTTGTTTGTGTAGCACTGCTTTGCTTTATCTTGGCCAGGTCGCAGTTGTAAATGAGAACTTGTTCTCAACTGGCCTACCTGGTTACCTGGCCTACTGTATGATAGCTAACTAATGTTAGCCTGCCTAGATGGAACTCCTCGAAATTAGTTTTATTTCTACAATTTCCAAAAGCTAACCAAACAAAAACATCATTACATTGACGAGACGTTCGTTGCAGTAGTAGCACAATTTCTAACTTATTTACATTCGCTTTTACTTACACTTGCATGTTGACTTCTCCATATTGAAGTTGAGTTTCTGGCAGACTTTTTTTAGTGGATGTACAATCATTGCGAATTGAATTATGGGGCGTTTCAGACGCCGAGTGAACAGAATTACATAGGCTTTCTCTGGCAGACAGGGCTTTTGGCATGGCTACTGTAGGTAGGTAGGTAAGCATTAGCCAACCAGCAGAGCTCGTGACTTGACGCTCCAGACCGGACACTGGGGGCTTGATCCTAACATAATACCTGTACGCCCCCGAGCACACTGTCTGTTGAGTTCAGTTTGAAACTGTTGCCAAAGTGTTAGAAGGGGAATATTAACATTTACTGTTGTTGATACAAATGTTTAAGTTCCATGCCTTATGGCAAAGACCTGTCTTACTCTTGACAACTTTTCTTTCTAATGATATTGAGAACCCTTTTCACAATGAGGTACAACACTGATCATTTCTTATGTAACTTGCTGCAAGAAATATATGGATGTAAAAAGACTCCAAATCCACCAACATACAGTAGACTAGTCTCATAATTCCTTATCTTTAGCCATCAGGGGGCACTAGAATTCCACCCCTTTAGCTTTAACAGTAGGTGTTCATAACAACATTGGTTCAGCCTCATTTACCTAATGCTAATTTATAGATGCGCCAATCACCAATGGAGAGCATCATGTCCACAATGCCCATCACATTATTTTTGCTGTCACTTACAAAATCATGCACCTTTGTGATATCCCGCTCATGAGTATCCCTGTATTCATGAATAAACAGAATATTCCACATTTAAATTAATATGGGTTAAATGGAATAGTAACTGAAATGTGGACACTGACTGTAGGCCTATAACCTCTGACATGTAGAGCAATGTAATACTAACTCCTGCAGAATTATGCGTTTCTTTCAGTGAAATTATACAAAAGTGTCAATTTTGTTTCGGGAACAGGAGTGGAGAAATATGATTGCTTTCTTTCAGCATCTCTTGACAAAATGCAATGCTTGTGTTACGTGTTATCTTTGGCACTTTTATGCAAGCAGACAGTATTTCAACCAAACAAAATATGCACCCAAGACGAACTGAAGTCTTATCATAAACATGTTTTCTCAGCTTTTAATTTCCTTAAAATTGGTCAAACTGACGACTTTTAGACATTTTGCACAGGACCAAACATAATCACACAACACCCATGATATGCGAAACTTAGCCTGCACAGACCGCAACAACAAAAAAATGGTGTTTATATGTGTCAACTCAAACAGAATAATTGCGTATCCCGAATAATAACGGGATATTTGTACGCATGTAAATGTGGTCATTGATGGCATAATGGGTGCGAGTATACCCATAGAGCAAAGCAAAAGTAAAAGCAGGAAGAGTCACCATCAATATGTGCTGTGATTTGATTACAAAAAATACATTCCATTGCATGAGCCACAACAACTGGAGAAAAGTTACATTCTTGAGCATCTTTAAATTAATGGGTACACTACCCTAAACACTTTTAAAATGCCCCATGTACATTGTGAGAGCCTCAAATAAGTTATATATGTTCTGGAATAACATAAGCTATAGCCAACTAATCACTATAATTAGCAGCATGTACAGTAGTCAGGCTATTTGTTTACACCATCCTCTTATCATCTCTTTCTTACACTGGATTTAGAATCACATGACATCGTCATGGTCTCCTGCTTAATTTACTGGACGAGACGTGCTCTGGCCGGATTGAGTAGTGACAGATGATGACTTTGGTGCCCCACGGGGTTGCGCACAAGGCAGTCGGTAAACTGTGAACACACATGGAACATTTCAGCGCATTCAGTCCCAACGATGGTCAAAGTTGGGTAAATGTCTGAGAGCTGATACAAGGACTTTAAAATGAATCAGATGGAGTTGCTGTATCAAATAATCGTGTTCGGTATGGCGGTATAAGGGATAAAGTAAAAAAAGAAAAGCGCTTCGAAACTTGGCTGATGGCAATCTGATCAACGGGACAGGACGTCTCCAAGTTCGTTACGCAGAACCTTTCCACCATCGAGGCAGTTTCTGATAGCTCAATGCATAGTTTATATGACGCACGGAGTGCACAAGACAAGGCTGTATTCTTACAAGTGCGATTTTGTAGCCTGCACTAGTCAAGCTACTCTTCTTGGGTTGTTGAAACTCACGAAACTCCGAGACTGGAAGTTACATGGAATAAAGTGACAGCCAAAATGAGCATTTACTCTCATATCTGGAGGTTTTTACAGATATTCCTAGCGACCATTGTCACAGTTGTCACCCAAGGTATGTTCATTTTATTATAAGTGAAAACTAGCCTGAATGTTTGTCTGCATATACCTATATTATTTTATATTCTATTTTGCTCTATTCCATTGATGTTTTTGATTGGTATAGCCTACATTTAATTATAGACTCTTTATGGTGTTGTTCGAAGTCTAGACGTGGATTCTAGTTTATTTCCTATAAAATAATATCAAACTAGTAGTGTCTTAATAATGTTTGTGTTGTCTCTTTATAATATAATTATGATCGAGATGTTGATGACACAACATGGACCAGCGTTTCCCAAACTCGGTCCTGGGGACCCCAAGGCGTTCACGTCTTGTTTTTTCCCCCAGCACTACACAGCTGATTCAAATAATCAAAGCTTGATGATGAGTTGATTATTTGAATCAGCTGTGTAGTGCTATGGCAAAAAAACAAAATGTGCACCCCTTTGGATCCCCTGGACCGAGTTTGTGAAACGCTGAAATAGCCACTGTTACCCTTGTGTTTCAAAATGTATTTAATTTATAGTTTCATTTGAAATTATATACCATACTTTTATGACTACAATTGACATACACACGGACCAAGCCATCAGTCAAATGGCCTACCAAGATACAGTAGGCCAATAAGGTCCACTTTAGCCTAATTAGGCCTACTCTAGTGTTGATCTTATTGATTTGTGCTGATGTAACATTGCTGATGTGCATTTAGATTTTTGCAAACCTCTATTTCCGTCTGGCGTTATTGTGGCGCCAAACGCATGCTCTGGCAATTTCGACTTGTAAAAGCCAGCACTCTGCTATTTTCCAACGGTGGCGCCAGGGTCGGCCATTTGCCTGTTTTATATAAACTCAATAGCGCTAGGTTGGAAAGGTGTGTCCTTAAAAACATGCGCCAATCTGGCAATTTCATGCAGCGCTACTGGTGATATTTAAACTGGTTTTAGCAGTAACGCAATTGGTTATGCCATCGATTTTGCCAGCAGAGGAGCACAATACCCTAATCAGTAGCATATAACCAATGTTTTATTAAAATATATTTCGCAGCAAAACAGTTAACAGAAGTTCCCGTTTTTTCTTTATGCTGGACGTAATTATTTGTCCATGAAGCTTCTGTGCAAAATTTGGACTCATTAGGCCTATCTGTGATGCCCATTGAATGAAAGGTGTCAGTGACTGTAGGAAGGCTTAAAGAAACATAAAGTCCAAAGTCACTAACAGGCCATATCAGGCGACGGTATTGTAAACTAATCTTATTATAATGTTTGGCCAATGTCCAATTGTCCATGGCTCTAACATGCAGTGCATTTTCGAAATGAGAATGCTATGAGTGTAGACAAATATTTTCATGTTAAAGCCAATTGCTTCTATGTTGAAGCCTGACACACCAGCACTAAGATTTACTATTGCGTTAAGTAGCGCTAAGATTTACCATTATGTTAGGTTTGTTCAAATCTAGCCATACAGTATGTGTTGGATGTACTGTGTACCAGTACCTCTGTTGCATTGGAGTATCACCAGTTTATGCACTTTAAATCATATAAAATGTTATTTGTCACATGCTTCATGAACAACAGGTGTAGTCTAACAGCGAAATGCTTACTTATTGCCCTTCCTAACAATGCAGAGAAAAAAACTGAATAACAATAGAAAGACAATAACATGAGGAATAAATACACAATGAGTAAAGATAACTTGGCTATATATATGGGGTACCAGTACCCAGTCGATGTGCAGGGGTTACGAGGTAATTGAGGTGTATATGTTCATATATAGGTAGGGGTAAAAAGTGATGAGGCAACAGGATAGATAATAAGCAGTAGCAGCATATGTGATAAGTCAAAAGAGTTAGTGCAAGGGAGGGGCAATGCAGATTGCCCAGGTAACTATTTAGCAAGTTCCACTCATGAAATGGACACACATGAAACATTTATATTGCTTTCATTCCCTAAGTTTAGTCAGTGTCCAGCAGAGCTGAAAATACGTTTCAGTGCATTATACTAGAAGTCCAGAACTCATCATTGTGCTCATTCACGTCACCTCAGTAATGAAATGGACAAGACCCTGTGGACTTTAATTACAAACCCAGCAATATTCCACATCACAAAGGCATTTGCTAAAAAGCTTTTAACTGACTCAAAGACTGCTATTTCCAGGCGATGTGGCCCTCCTGAATTATAATAAACAGACTGGATAAAGAGATAATAAAAAGGGAGAAATCCTGATAAAACAGATTTTTAAAAGCAGCTTTAAGAGTCTCATTGGATATAGCAATCTCTACCAATCCCCACACAGGCCTAAGCATCTCCCTCCCTCCCTCCCTCCTCATCCTCCCCCTCCCTTTCTGTACAAATCTGATCAGTGCTCTATCTCGTTTGTATGTTTATGTAGCAGTTGCAGGGACATAGGGTATTTTCAAGAGTAAACCACCATTTCTATTAGGAGAGCTTTGTCCCTGAAATGCTTAGGTCATGCCTGACCTTTCCCCTGGAAGAGGACACTGCCATTATGGAAGTAAACAACATCTTGACCTAAACACAGGCTCTCTTCACCACTTCATGTGGAATAAGTGAGATATCTGTGTCATGGCTCCGTCAAGTCATTGGAAATCCGATCACTTACAGGCTGTTCTGCATATATGGAAATGGCAGGTAGCCTAGTGGTTAAGAGTGTTGGACCAGTGACCAAAAGGTTGCTGGTTCAAATCCCCAAACTGACTAGGTGAAAAACCTGTTTGTGCTCATGAGCAAGGCATTTAACCATAATTGCTACTGTAAGTTGCTCTGGATAAGAGTGTCTGCTAAATTACTGAAGTGTATTTTGGCACATTAGAATGCATGGGGGTTGCACACACAATGTACTTAGTGATGGAGGAACAGATACTTATCTGCATACAAACATGATATTATTACAGAAGAAAAGGAACAGGCAAACTGTTACTGGTCATTCAAACACCATGTATTCCATCAAGACAAACTCAAGTTGAATAGCTTGTCAGAGCGTGATAGATAATTCTGTATTAAAAGAGACATTGTATTGTATACTAGTTGGTCTCAATATAATGCTGACAATAGCATACAATGACACCATGGGTAATGTTTTGTTTCCTAGTAACAACCAATAGCCTACTGTAATAGCACAATACTGTAAGTAAAGAGAGCTTATACTCATGACTGAGCAGTACTGCGCTGTCCAGAAATTGGTCAGCTGACAGCTTTACCTCTACTGGGAACAATGCCAAGCAGACCTAAAGACACTTATAGCCATGTCATTAATTAGCTTTTGCCTCAGTCTCTTCACTTTATTTAATCAACCTAATATGTTTCACTGTGTCCCGTGATCCTAATGATACTGTAGTCCTGTTTTTACCCCCAACATTACAACATAGGACCATATGTAGTCCTGTTTTTACCCCCAACATTAGAACATAGGACCATATGTAGTCCTGTTTTTACCCCCAACATTAGAACATAGGACCTTATGTAGCCCTGTTTTACCCCCAACATTAGAACATAGGACCATATGTAGTCCTGTTTTTACCCCCAACATTAGAACATAGGACCATATGTAGTCCTGTTTTTACCCCCAACATTAGAACATAGGACCATATGTAGTCCTGTTTTTACCCCAAAAATTAGAACATAGGACCATATGTAGTCCTGTTTTTACCCCCAACATTAGAACATAGGACCCTATGTAGTCCTGTTTTTACCCCCAACATTAGAACAATGGACCCTATGTAGTCCTGTCAGGCTCCCTGTTCCTAGCGTTCTGATGCCCTTATTATTAGCTGTATCTAACAGGCTCACAAGTAGTGACTTGTTCTGAGAAAAGAGACACATTATGTTTAAAGGTTGCCTTAGTCTTATTTAATCAGTTCTGAAAATCTCTCTCTCTCTCTGCTTTTTTATATCTAATATATTTAAATTGTTATTACTATTGCTTAATGCAAGTGCAGTTGCTTATTCCCTAAAGATAGACCCACTGTACAAATCTAACCTATTCACAGATATTTTCATTTGGAATCAACTGGAGAATTTGGAAAATAGATTTGATTAACAGCATATCATTTTGCACTTGGTATATGGATTTTTTTTATTTTACCTTTATTTAACTAGGCAAGTCAGTTAAGAACAAATTCTTAATTTCAATGACGGCCTAGGAACAGTGGGTTAACTGCCTTGTTCAGGGGCAGAACGACAGATTTCTACCTTGTCAGCTCGGGGTGTTAATTGATGTGTACTGACGACAAAAGGAGTCAGGCGCAGGAGAGTTGAAATGCGTGGAAACCAATGTATTTAATCAGCCATGTACATAACAAAGTACAAAAGAGTAGGCCAAAATACTTCCACGATAAATATAGCCCCGGGCGCATAAACAAAAACACCCGGAATAAAAATAGCCGTCAACAAATGACACATTGAACAAACGAAAATCAATCACTCACAAGGACAAGAAGGAAAACAGAGGAATAAATACACGCAGACTAATGAGGGGGAATGAGCAACAGGTGTAACTGAAAACAAGGCAAAACCAATAAATAACGAAAAGGAGCGGTGATGACTAGTAATCCGGTGACGTCGACCGACAAACACCGCCTGAACAAGGAGAGGGGACGACTTCAGCGGAAGTTGTGACACGGGGATTCGATCTTCGACCTTCCGGTTACTAGTCCACCGCTCTAACCACTAGGCTACCTGCCGCCCCATTAAGTTGTGCATTGTCTTTCCTTTTGCATTTGAAGAGCAAAGCAGTTGATCCTTGTATGAACGAAAACAACAACATCAATGGAGACATTAGAGAAGTGCATTTCTGTAGGCCAGTATAGATACTGTTTAGGTGGACAGGGAAATAGAAAAGTGAAAGGTCTCAGTCTCCAAGTTGAGTGATTGGCGCAGCTCTGTGCTGAAACAGCTGGTGGAGGGATTTGGCATTGTGTTTATCAGCTGGTTGCAATGCTTTCATCATGGGTAGTGAGGATGGATATACAGTATAGGCGCAGCATAAACACTATATATACAGAAGTATGTGGACACCCCTTCAAATTAGTGGATTTTTCTATTTCAGCCACACCCCATTGCTGACAGGTGTATACTGTAAAATCGAGCACACGGCCATTCAATCTCCATAGACAAACATTGGCAGTAGAATGAAGTGCTCAGTGACTTTCAACGTAGCACCGTCATAGGATGCCAGCTTTCCAATTTCTGCCCTGTTAGAGCTGCCCCGGTCAACTGTAAGTGCTGTTATTGTGAACTGGAAATGTCTAGGAGCAACAATGGCCCAGCCACGAAGTGGTAGGCCACACAAACTCACATAACGGGACCGGCGAGTGCTGAAGCGTGTAGCGCGTTAAAAACATCTGTCCTCGGTTGCAACACTCACTACCGAGTTCCAAACTGCCTCTGGAAGCAACGTCAGCACAATAACTGTTCGTCGGGAGCTTCATGAAATGGGTTTCCATGGCTGAGTTTCCGCGCACAAGCCTAAGATCACCATGCGCAATGCCAAGCGTCGGCTGGAGTGGTGTAAAGCTCATCGCCATTGAACTCTGGATCAGTGGAAATGCATTCTCTGGAGTGATGAATCACACTTCACCGTCTGGCAGTCCTACGGACGAATATGGGTTTGGCGGATGCCAGGAGAACGCTAACTGCCAGAATGCATAGTGCAAACTGTAAAGTTTGGTGGAGGAAGAATAGTGGTCTGGGGCTGTTTTTCATGGTTTGGGCCAGGCCCCTTAGTTCCAGTGAAGGGAAATCTTAACACCACAGTAAACAATGACGTTCTAGACAATTCTGTGCTTCCAACTTTGTGGTATCAGTTTGGGGAAGGCCCTTTCATGTTTCAAATGTTTTATTTATTTAACAAATTCTTATTTACAATGACGGCCTACCCCGGCCAAACCCTAACGACGCTGGGCCAATTGTGCTCCGCCCTATGGGACTCCCAATCACGGCCGGTTGTGATACAGCCTGGAATCAAACCAGGGTCTGTAGTGACACCTCTAGCAATGAGATGCAGTGCCTTAGACTGCTGTGCCACTCGGGAGCTCTGGAGCATGACAATGCCCCACTGCGCAAAGCGATGTCCATACAGGAATGGTTTGTCGAGAACGTGTGGAAGAACAGTTGCAGCACATCTCCCTTCTGCAAAGATGCAAAAGCAGAAAAGGCCCAGTGAGTGTTTATTCACAGCGGTGGGAGATGTTGCCAGCTCTGGTATTAAACAGCACATCTGTCAGTGGCCACTGGTGGAGACAGCCCAGGCCCCAGACCCAGCCTTCTCCTACGGAAAATGATTGAGACACATGTCTGTGTGAGAGAGAAAAAAAGATACATTTGTGTTTCTCTTTGGGTTGTCGCTATGTAGACATGGCTCCGTTATGTTTCCCTGACTGTGTAAAGCTTTCCAACGAATTCACAGCCTCAGTCCGATGGCTGCTCAGCGATAAAAGCAGGCAAAGGATGGATGATGTCACACGCCACAGACCATGAGGGACAAGACTCAGTTAAATTTACAAAAAGCTCCAAGCCCTCCTTATCAGGATAAGGTAAGACCCAGATGCATACTGTGTCGAAGTAACAATGTTTATTACAGCAACAGAGGCAAAGGTACAGGACGGCAGGCAGGGTCGCGGCAGGCAGAGTGGTCAGGTGGGCGGGTTCAGGGTCAGGACAAGCAAGGGTCAAAAACCAGGAGAGCGAGAAAAAAAGAGGCTGGCACTGACAGGACAAATGCTAGTAAACTTGACAAACAAGACGAACTGGCAACAGACAAACAGAGAACACAGGTATAAATACACAGGGGATAATGGGGAAGATGGGCGACAGCTGGAGAGGGGCGGAAACAATCACAAAGACAGGTGAAACAGATCAGGGCATGACACTCCTCCTCCTCAGGAAAACAGCCATCAACAATCCAGTGACAGATGTGCTGTTCTCTCTGTCATCTTTTGTCATAATTTGACAAATGGAACTGAAACATATCTGTGTCTCTACAAATGCATAATGCATACAAATGCACATAATTCTGTCTGTAATCTTAGTCAACTCTGTGGTAAGCACAGGTTTATGACAGTAATGGGATCAAGAGTAGTTGTCAAGAGGGAGATTGTTGATGATATCTACAAATAGTTGACTTGTCACTGGGGTATATGATGCATGCATTGTGTGTTCTTAGTTTGTCATAGTTCATGATGAATAGAATCACATTACATTGCAGGGCTCATAGGCTAGTCTTTGGATGAGGTTGTCATCTTGGCAGAACCGAATGTGCCCATTTTTCATGAACAAGCATCTGACTTTATTCTGCAATGCAAGCTATAGGTTGTCCCTTAAGAGGATAATAGACTGGGTTTCATTATTTTTGAACAGACAGTTTATTAACTGACAGTTTGTGAGATAATCTCCGGTAATGACCACATACCAGGCAGTTGGTGCTTTTCTCTCTCTCTCTCTCTCTCTCTCTCTCTCTCTCTCTCTCTCTCTCTCTCTCTCTCTCTCTCTCTCTCTCTCTCTCTCTCTCTCTCTCTCTCTCTCTCTCTCTCTCTCTCTCTCTCTCTCTCACACACCAAGTAGGCCAATTAGCCTCCCATTGACAGTGCAGCCTCAGGTCAGCTGCCATAATCTGTGTAATCTATCAAAATGGCCGCAAAATGAGAGTGGATGCTGGCCTGCGGACCTGTGCCCAGTTCACTTCCAGAGAGACAGACAGGCTCTCATACTGTTGTCTCTTTCGACATCCTCACGCTACTCCAAACACACAATTCTGCCCTGTGTGGGAAACAAAGGCAATAACATACAGAAAGGCAATAACATACAGAAAGGCAATAACTATTGAACAAAAATATAAACACAACATGTAAAGTGTTGGTCCCATGTTTCATGATCTGAAATAAAATATTGCCAAATTTTTCCATACGCACAAAAAGCTTATTTCTCTCAAATGTTGTGCATACATTTGTTTATCCCTGTTAGTGAACTGTTAGTGAACATTTATCCCTGTTAGTGAACTGTTAGTGAATCCCTGTTAGTGAACATTTCACCTTTGCCAAGATAACCCATCCACCTGACAGGTGTGGCATGTCAAGAAGCTGATTAAACAGCCTGATCATTACACAGGTGCACCTTGTGCTGGGAACAATAAAAGGCCACCCAAAAATGTGCAGTTTTGTCACACAACACAATGCCACAGGTGTCTCCAACGTCGTTTTAGAGAATTTGGCAGTACGTCCAACCAGCCTCACAACCGCAGATCCCTTGTAACCACGCCAGCCCAGGACCCCCACACACGGCTTCTACACCTATGGGATTGTCTGAGACCAGCCACCCAGACAGCAGATGATACTTTTGTCTGTAATAAAACCCATTCTGATTGTCTGGGCCGGGCTCCCAAGTGGGTGGGCCTATGCCTTCCCAGGCCCACCCATGGCTGCTCCCCTGCCCAGTCATGTGAAATCCATAGATTAGGGCTTAATTTATTTATTTCAATTGACTGATTTCCTTATATGAACTGTAACTCAGTAAAGTCGTTGAAGTTGTTGCATGTTGCGTTTGTATTTTTGTTCAGTATAATTTGTTCTGTTTTCACGTCATCAGATAATGTAGATGTTATTGCTTGCTACTTTACCATTTTGTTTTACATTAATGTTTTGAGCTGGATTCACATTGGTAATGGGATTGACTTGATCTAGATGATGGATGATATAATGGCAATGGAGTCTGTTCTGATGCTGTCCCACCAGTGCACTGGGCCACTGCATCACACAGTAATAACCTTAAGCTGCTCCTGCTATAATTTGTAATATAAAGGCCCTATTGTCTACTGTGTCATGGGAATTCGAAGATTAAGAAAAAGGTCAGTGCTAGCCCTTTCACTTTAATGAAGAGGTCACATCCAGTTGATCAGCTTGCCTCAAGTCTAGTTCCTGGACTTTTCTGGATGGTTTCTTTTTAGTATTTCCTGTTGAACCAATATTTTTACAAGATATTTTGGTATTCAGATTAATAATGATAAAGGCCAGGAATTATTCCTGACCACTTGAAATAACCAAGAAACAATGGACCATGTTATAGAACTCCTGACCCTGATCATGAAGGGGTGTTAGATAGAGTTTAGAGAAGCGGGACAGTAGCCAGAAGCTTGTGAATTCCACGGCGTAGGCTATTAGGAGAGGCTAAGGGCCTAATGACTCACTGGTCCATCCAAAATGATGAACATGAATTTCCTCTACATGTCTTCAAAACAACACTGTCTGTTAACCTGGGGTAACGTTTTGTCTCTTGCTTTCCCATAGAGTTGGACAGTCAGGAGATGTCAGACAACACCAAGAGCTCTCTGCCATTCCCTGTGTTCCTTCCAGTCAACTACCAGGTGCGAGACGCAGATTGCTTCTTCCTGAAGGAGACCGGTCAGGACATCATGAGGAACTCCAGCCTGCAGACACAGACACAGCCATTTGTCATCCTGAGAGCCAGCCGGCCGCCTGTTGTCAACGCCAGCTATGGGCCCCTGTCCAAAGAGCAGCCTGTCCCTCTAGACCTGATCCAGTCTGTGCAGCTGTTCCGGGCCCCGGGAGTATTCACCTATAACTGGAAGATCCAGTCCTTTGTGCTGACCCCCCGGGTCTACTCCTCCATGCCCAAGGTGCGGGTGTTGTTCTATGTGGCTGGGAGGGACTGGGACAGGGGAGCAGAGGGGTTAAATGATGAGCTGCCCTGTGTGATGTTGTTTGCCTTCTGGCAGACCCAGGAGGTAAGGGGCTCCTGTGCCCTTGGAGGTCAGAGGGGCACCTGCATGGCTGAGTTGGAGCCTGTAGCCAGCTGGTTTAGTCCCGCAGCAGAGAGCTCTAGCCGGGAGAGGCTGTACCTAACAGAGGGCAACACAGTAGAGCTGTACTACCAGGCCCGGCCCAGTGCCTACGGGAAGTGCAGGGAGTGGGATGGGGGCCGCTGGGGTGGCTCGGAGCAGCAGCAGCAGGCTGAGTACGTCCCTGTTACTCCAATGCAGAGAATCGGCAGTGTACGCCTCCTTCAGGTGCCCAAGGGAGCTGCATCTCTGTCTCAACTCAAGCTGGGAAAGGCCGTGGTCATTCAGACCTCCTCCAAACCCCTGAAGAAGACAGATATCGTCACTTTCAACATCCTCACGGCCAGCTCCTCCTCCCTGGAGAACTTCACTCTGCGGTGAGTCTCATATGACATGATTGATGTTTTCACTCATATTTAACCTACTTTACTTTTTATTATGTCAACTCACGTATTCTAAAACAATAAGTTAGCTTCAAAATGCATAATTCCAAATGCAAATGCAACTATGTCCCTATGCCATATAGGAAAAACTATAGTGAAGTGCTTATCAGACCAATAACTGTCCTGTAGTGCACTGTGGTTATAATTGGTTAATAACAACTAACCCTATTTTCTGATGTATTGCACAGTAGCCCAACTTATCTTCTAAATTTAGCCACACGTTCCCAAACTGTCCATTAGAAATAAGGGAATATTGGAGGAAATTAGATTTGACGTGGATTAAAGCATTTCTCAGAAAATAGCATTGATGTTAGCAGTCTTACTGGGAATCGAGGGAGATTATTCATGTTAAATTGAAAAATACATGTCTTTGCTAGTGGAGAGTAATGATATTCAGAGCTATTTCAACTTCCTATGCAGTCATCAAGCGACTATTGCTTTAAATTAGTAGAACAGTTCCATACTTCGGGGGTTTCAGTATAAGCAAGACTTTGATACATGCCTTCAATTGCATTAGCCTACTATATTCCAGTATTTTCATCATTCACTTGATCATCACTAAGGTGAGTTTTCCTCTCTCTGCGCCTTTTCTAGGCCCAATGGTTATTTCCTCGTCTCCTCACTTTTTCCAGGTTCGAGCTCATTTAACTTCTGTGATGTCGGACCAGGCCTGGGCTTGGTGTTCAGTTCACCGGGCTTGGGTCTGACCGGGATCAAATTCTGATGAGAACTGAGAACGGCAGTATCAATTATGTGTGTGCTTTGCATTTATGGTGACTTTGTGTGAAGTAAATACGTTAGGCCAACGGCTTCCATGAGACAACCTGTTTGGATAAAGTGCTATTTTATTTTTTGGCTAATTTGCAGCTGCACATGTTGTGTATTTTGTGGAATTGGTCTTGTCATTTTTTTTCTTCGTGAAATGTGAAGAGTGATCCTGGGACAGTCCCGGGATCCCAGTTACCGGTGTAAATCCTTAATGGGGTAATATTTTATATATACAAATGTATATACAGTACCAGTCAAAAGTTAGGACACAACCCCCAGAACGAGTAGGTTTCTTATTTTTTACTATTTTCTACATTGTAGAATAATAGTGAAGACATCAAAACTATTAAATAACACACATTGAATCATGTAGTAACCAAGAAAGTGTTAAACAAATCAAAATATATTTTATATTTGAGATTCTTCAAAGTAGCCACTCTTTGCCTTGATGACAGCTTTGCACACTTGGCATTATCTCAACCAGCTTCATGAGGTAGTCACCTGGAATCCATTTTAATTAACAGATGTGACAAAATGGTATATCATACACTGCATTTGAGGAACAATGGGAAAGTAATTCTGCTTTGAAAGTTGATGAACTTGTAACTTTTGAGAAAATGGCCTTTGAATGTTTTAGTACAGTACTTACTGAAGAGCTCTTCTTTGTCTACACCCATTCAGCATCGTTCACACCCTCTTAAGCTTTAGCCCCACCGGTCTCTTCAAGGGTAGATCCGAGTGTTCTGTCCTGACAACAACAGTCAAGCACTTGAGCTAACTGGCTAACGTGAGAGAACAGTTCACTGACCAAATAGTCTGGGTAGCCATTTGATTAGGTGTTCAGGAGTCTTATGGCTTGGGGGAAGAAGCTGTTTAATAGCTTCTTCGACAGTCTATGACTAGGGGAGATGGAGTCAGACAATTTTTAGGTCCTTCCTCTGACACCGCCTGGTATAGAGGTCCTGGATGGCAGGAAGCTTGGCCCCAGTGATGTACTGGGAAGTTCGCACTACCCTCTGTAGTGCCTTGCGGTCGGAGGCCGAGCAGTTGCCATACCAGGCAGTGATGCAACCAGTCAGTCCTCCTTTTCCTGTAGTCCACAATCATCTCCTTTGTCTTGATCACGTTGAGGGAGAGGTTGTTGTCCTTCCACCAGATGGTCAGGTCGCTTACCTCCTCCCTATAGGTTGTCTCATCGTTGGCGGTGATCAGGCCTACCACTGTTGTGTCATCAGCAAACTTAATGATGGTGTTGGAGTTGTGCCTGGTCTTGCAGTCATGAGTGAACAGGGAGTACAGGAGGTGACTGTGCATGCACCCCTGAGGGGCCCTTGTGTTGAGGATCAGCGTGGCGGATGTGTTGTTACCTACCCTTACCACCTGGGGGCGGCCCTTCAGGAAGTCTAGCATGCAGTTGCAGAGGGAGGTGTTTAGTCCCAGGGTCTTTAGCTTAGTGATGAACTTTGAGGGCACCATGGTGTTGAATGCTGAGTTGTAGTCAATGAATAGCATTCTCACATAGGTGTTCCTTTTGTCCAGGTGGGAAAGGGCAGTGTGGAGTGCAATAGAGATTGCATCATCTGTGGATCTGTTTGTGCGGTATGCAAATTGGAGTGGGTCTAGGGTTTCTGGGATAATGGTGTTGATGTGAGCCATAACCAGCCTTTCAAAGCATTTCATGGCTACAGACGTGAGTGCTACAGGTCGGTAGTCGTTTAGGCAGGTTACCTTGGTTTTCTTGGGCACAGGGATGGTGGTCTGCTTAAAACATGTTTGTATTACAGACTCAGACAGGGAGAGGTTGAAAATAGCAGGGAATACGCTTGCCAGTTGGTCAGTGCATGCTCGGAGCACACGTCCTGGTAATCCGTCTGGCCCAGCGGCCTTGTGAATATTGTTGTTTAAAGGACTTACTCACATTGGCTATGGAGAACGTGATTACACAGTCGTTCGGAACAGCTGGCGCTCTCATGCGTGTTTCAGTGTTGTTTGCCTCGAAGCGAGCATAGAAGTAGTTTAGCTCGTCTGGTAGGCTCGTGTCACTGGGCAGCTCTCGGCTTTGCTTCCCTTTGTAGTATGTAGTGGTTTGCAAGCCCTGCCACATCCGATAAGCGTCAGAGCCGGTGTAGTACGATTTGACGCCTGTTTGACGCCTGTTTGATGGTTTGTCGGAGGGCATAGCCTGATTTCTTATAAGCTTCCCGGTTAGAGTCCCGCTCCTTGAAAGTGGCAGCTCTAGCCTTTAGCTCAGTGCGGATGTTGCCTGTAATCCATGGCTTATGTTCGGGGTATGTACGTGCGGTTACTGTGGGGACGACGTCATCAATGCACTTATTGATGAAGCTGATGAAGCCAATGACTGATGTGGTGTACTCCTCAATGCCATCGGAGGAATCCCGGGTCATATCCCAGTCTGTGCAAGCAAAACAGTCCTGTAGTTTAGCATCTGCTAAACAATCTGACCACTTTTTTATAGACCGAGTCATTTGTGCTTCCTGCTTTAATTTCTGCTTGTAAGCAGGATATTAGGAGGATAGAGTTATGGTCAGATTTGCCAAATGGAGGGCGAGGGAGAGCTTTGTACGCGTCTCTGTGTGTGGATTAAAGGTGGTCTAGAATTTTTCCCCCTCTTGTTGCACATTTAACACGCTGATAGAAATTCAGTAAAACTGATTTCAGTTTCCCTGCATTAAAGTCACGCTAGGAGCGCCGCCTTTGGATGAGCATTTTCCTGTTTGCTTATGGCGTAATACAGCTCATTGAGTGTGGTTTTAATGCCAACCTCGCACTGTGGTGGTATGTAGACAGCTACAAAAAATACAGATGAAAACTCTCTTGGTAGATATTGTGGTCTACAGCTTATCATGAGATACTCTCCTTCAGGCGGGCAAAACTTTGAGACTTCCTTAGATATCGTGCACCAGCTGTTGTTTACATAAATGCATAGAGCCCCCACCCCGTGTCTTACCAGAGGCTGCTGTTCTGTCTTGCAGGTAGTGTATAACCCGCCAGCTGTACTGTATGTTCTTAATGTCGTCGTTCAGCCACGACTCTGTGAAATTTAAGATATTACAGTTTTTAATGTCCCGTTGGTAGGATAAACGTGCTTTCAGTTAGTCCCATTTATTTTCCAGCGATTGAACGTTAGCTAGCAGAACGGAGGGTAAGGGCAGATTAGCCACTCGTCGCCTGATCCTCGCAAGTCACCCTGATCTTTTGCCTCTAAATTTCCGTTTCCTTCTCCAGCGAATCACGGGGATCGGGCCTGGTCGGTTTTCTGCAGTATATCCCTCGCGCCTGACTCCAATTTGAGGTGAATAATCCCAGTTCTGATGTCCAGAAGCTCTTCCGGTCATAAGAGACGGTAGCAGCAACATTGTGTATAAAACAAGTTACAAACAACGCGTAAAAACAAAAAAGTATCATGGTTGGTTTAGAGCTGATAAGACTGCAGCCCTACCCTCTGGGGCCATCAATTCACGGTTAAGATTATAGTTAAGGTTATGAGTTAGGTTCAAGGGTTGAGGTTAGGGTTAGGGGAGGGTTAGCTAAAACGGTTAATGTTAGGGTTATGGGAAGGGTTTGCTAACTTGCTAAGTAGTTGCAAAGTAGCAAGTAGTTGCAAAGTTCCTGAAATGCTAAAGTTGTCTGTGATGAGATTTGAACACACAACCTTTGGGTACTAGACGTCCACGTTATATACCTTTCCATTCACCCCAACCAACCACCCTCCTTTCATTTTGCCTTATGTAACCTTCTATCTTATGTAACAATACCAAACGTAACATATCATACTAATTTGAGTGTCCTGGATTTATGTTTACTATGTTATGTCTAGTCTATGAGACCAATCTATTATACCGAATCTGACTTATTTGTATTCAAAATCTATTTTTGACCAAGACACAAACCTAACCAAAGGTAGTAAAACTAAAATATCCAATCATATCAAACCAGAAAACATTCACTTGGAAGGGGTTCACATCAATGTGTGATGACCTTAGGGGGTTGGCTGGGTAGGACAATTGCATACAGTGTCATCAGAGTTCACTCTGAACAACTACCAGTAACCACAGAGATCATATATCCATATAGATAGCGTCAGAGTTATATTCAGAGGACAAGTTTTATATAAATACCAAACGTGGCTGCAATAGTGTTATTCTATCACACATTTAATAGTCAGTCCTCTGGATACTGTAGAGAGATAGATATATGTTGACGGGGGAAGGGCTGACTGGTCCTTGGGTATTGTCTTGGGCCATTTGTCATGTGGCCGGAAGGGACACATCAAGAGCACATCAATTAGGGCTGAGCAAACAGGAGTATAGGGAGGTTAAAGGGTGTGTGTGGGTGGGTGTGTGTTTGTGTATGTTTGTGTGTGTGTGTGTGTGTCTCAGTCACCAGATCCCAATCTAATTCAACACTTATGGGAGATTCTAGAGCGGCGCCTGAGTCCGCTTTTTCCACCTCCAGCAACAAAACACCAAATTATGGAATTTCTTGTGTAAGAATAGTGTCACATTCCTCCAATAGAGTTCCAGACACTTTTAGAATCTATGCCAAGGAGCATTGAAGCTGTTCTTGCAGCTCGTCATGGCCCAATGCCCTATTAAGAAACCTTATGTTGGTGTTTCCTTTATTTGGGCAGTTACCTGTATCTTCTTCAAGGGTTGCCTTCAACATAGACAGGTGGAAATTTATGTTGTCTTGCTTAGAGATAATACTTGTTCTACTGCTACTATATTTTCTCCAAACTACTGTATGTGGTGAATGATGGTCCTGTCCAGGGTTCCAGAATCCATTTTGTCTATATGCCGCATTTATTTATTTGGCTTGCATGTATTCTGTCATCCATTTGATGGTATCAGGAAGAAATGTATAGAAAATTGCCTATCGTTTTTATGACATACTGTACATCTCTTACCTAGAGAGCTTATTAAAGATGAAAGGAAGTTTAAAGGTAAACTCTGCAAACACAGGTGCCACAGTCACAGGGGCTTTTTCTATTCTGTAGGTGGGCTTCATTAGGCCAAAAAGGGGATGACCCAAAAGCAGGACAACCGGATTGTATTATTCAGCATATCCTTTATCCGTATACCCAAATGGGAATGGTACCTGGAGGAGACCAATATTAAGTCAGTCAGTGGTGAGCATTGCATGGATGTACCTCACCTCCTTTTTTGAGAATATCAAATTAAGTGGAGATGGAAGGTCTAGCTGAAGGAGCTGGTCTCTCCCTCAACCTCAATAGGTCCCTCTGCGCTTACAGTGCTGCTATTCCCAGAGCACACTAGCAGGAACATGCACTGTTCTGATTTAATGCTTTCTCACCGTCAACAGGCTATACAGTAGCTTCTCATTTCGTAGTTTTTGCTGTGTGTTTTAGTAATGTAAATGTTTTCAGTTATTTCGATAAAGTACTAGAATCTGTGGCAACTTATTTGAATGAGATTGATTTAAATCAAGTTGGCAGCCGTCTCTCTCTTCCTGTTCCACTCCCCTGTGTTGGAATCTATGTTTACTTAAGCAGTGGGGCTGAAAATAAGCCTTTTCCCTGGGCTCTCTTCATCTGTCACCCCAGTGCCCATGTATCTTAATCACTGTTGCTTTAAATCCATTTGAAATTGCCTCTCACTCACAGTCTCTCCTCAGTCGCTCTGCCTCTTGGGGTCAATGGCCACATAATAACAACAAGGAGAGCAAATGGCAGGATCTCCTCTCCTCAAGAAGTCTTATTACCTTGCCTCTCATAAACAGAGGAGTACATCTGTGTACTGTTCACCTCCCTGCCCACACAGCCAGTGTTCTAGCCCTCCTCTTCACCACCATCCAGTTAATTAAGGTGTTCCTGTGTGTCTCAGCAGCTGTCTTATCACTGTTCAAGTGTACCATTAAGTCAGGCTTAACTCTTAGTCGTCAACATAATGAGCCCAGTGGTGGTGATCGCCAGTGACCAGGGGACCAGAGATCCAGTCAGTGTGTGATAACATGGTCAAACCACGCCAGATAGTTTCCTTAGCTTTCCATTAGGTCAAAGTCACCATTATTAGTCAGTTGTACAACCAAATGCCTTCAACGGAAATGTGTCTTACGCATTTAACCCAACTCCTCTGAATCAGAGAGGTGCAGGGGGCTGCCTTAATCAACATCCACATCTTCAGCATCCGGGGAACAGTGGGTTAACTGCCTTGTTCAGGGGCAGATCAACAGATTTGTACCTTGTCAGCTCAGGGATTCAAACTTGCAACCCTCCAGTTACAAGTCTAACACTCTAACCACTAGGCTACCTGCCGCCCCTAGGTTGTTTTTGCAGGTTTCATTCTCCATTACAGATGTATTACTGCTCATATTGACACTGTAGTGCCATCACCTCCGTATGCTGCATGGTAAATTACATGAGGGGGAATCAGATTGCTGTAGAAAATGTGTTTAGTCTGTGCACCATTAGCTGGCTAGTGTACAGATTGAGTTAGCAAAACCCCAGATCACAGCCTCAGTTTTTAGGCAACGATTAAATTATTAAATCGTGATGATCTGATCAAACACCATTTGTAGTTAATTCAATTCTCTCTGATAACATTTGTTTTAATCACAGACAGTATCATGGATAAAACCAATAAGCTTTGCTATACGCCAGATACTGTGTCAGTGGGCTACTGCCAAGAAGTCTGATCATTCATCCGTGTGACAAACACAACCCATTTGCTGTGTTTTTAGTCCTGCCCTGCAAACAATAATGAGTTGTAAGGATGTCCCCGGAACATCATGAAATGGTCGCCTGAAGTCATCAGGACGTTGTGTCATGGTCCCCTGGAGGTTTTGTCTAGTTCCTGGTAGGAGCCGGCACAGGTTGCACTGGACTGGTGACACGCTCTTCAGGGCGAGTGCGGGGAGCCGGCACAGGACAAACCGGGCTGGGAAGGCGCACTGGAGGCCTGGTGCGTGGAGCCGGCACAGGTCGCACCGGACTGGTGACACTCTCTTCAGGGCGAGTGCGGGGAGCTGGCACAGGACGTACCGGGCTGGGAAGGCGCACTGGAGGCCTGGTGCGTGGAGCTGGCACAGGTTGCACCGGATTGGTGACACGCTCTTCAGGACGAGTGCAGGGAGCCGGCACAGGACGTACCGGGCTGTGAAGGCGTACTGGAGGCCTGGTGCGTGGAGCCGGCACAGATTGCACCGGACTGATGACACGCTCTTCCAACCGCCTGCGATGCAGCATACTCCTCACCAACACCTCTCTCCGATAGCCTTCCTCAAACTCCTCGAACATCTCCCATTCGGGCTCTGGCTCTCTCCACGGCCCGACCGACCGCCCCATGTGCCCCCCACCCAAAAAAAAGAATCTTGGGGTTGCCCCTGGGCTGTTTGTGGACGCGGACCCCGGCGTCGTCACTGTCCTCCTCTATTCTTCATGCACAACCCAAACAAAGAAATAGAACAACTAGAACCCCCCTAGTCACGTCCTGACCAAAATCACCATAGAGAACCCAGAGGGCTCTCTATGGCCAGGACGTGACACCTGTAGTCAGTTGTACTTCCTGCTTTACTTTTTTGCTTGTAAGCCGGAATCAGTAGGATAGAATGATGGTCAGATTTGCCAAATGGAGGGTGAGGTAGAGCTTTGTATGAGTCTTTGTGTGTGGAGAAAAGGTGGTCAAGAGTGTTTTAAGTTTGCCTGCATTAAAGTCCCCGGCCATTAGGGGCGCCGCTTTTGGATGAGCATTTTCGTGTTTGCTTATGGCCTTATACAGCTTGTTGAGTCCGGTCTCAGTGGTAAATAGACGGCTACGAAAAATATAGATGAAAACTCTCTTGGTAGATAGTGTGGTCTACAGCTTATCATGAGGTAATCTACCTCAGGCGAGCAATACCTCAAGACTTCCTTAATTTTAGACATTGCGCACCAGCTGTTATTGACAAATAGACACACACTACCACCCCTCGTCTTACCGGACTTAGCTGTTCTGTCCTGCCGATGCACGGAAAACCCAGCCAACTTTATATTATCTGTGTCATCGTTCATCTACGACTCGGTGAAACATAAGATATTACAGTTTTTAATGTCTCGTTGGTAGGATAGTCTCAAACGGAGCTCATCCAGTTTATTCTCCAGGGATTGCACGTTGGGCAATAGAACAGATGGTAGAGACGGGTTACCCGCTTCGCCTACGAATTCTCACAAGGCACCCGGATCTCCGCTGTATGTTCATCTATTCTTCATGCGAATGATGGGGATTTGAGCCTGGTCCGGGAGAAACAGTATATCCTTCGCGTCAGACTCAATAAAGAAAACATCTTCATCCAGTTCGAGGTGAGTAATCGCTGTTCTGATATCCAGAAGCTATTTTCGGTCATTAGAGACAGTAGCATCAACATTATGTACAAAATAAGTTACAAAAAATGCACAATTCGTTAGGAGCTTGTAAAACAGCAGCCATCCCCTCCGGCACCATTATTTCAATACAAGGCATGTATCAAGTCCTCGCTTATACTGAAACTCCCGAAGTCATATCCAACCGCTATACTAATTTAAAGCAATAGTTGTGTGTGTGGTCACCTAGATTATAATTTCAGCACCGTTTTGATTGGGACAACGCCATTGTGCTGCTTTGAGACAAGCGTGGGGGACTCGTCTAGATAAATCAATCAATGTCAGATTTTTGTTTTCACTGAATCTCCATTTGGATATTTGGTAAAAATTAGGCTGGGGAAATGTTAGCTAAGTTGAGGTGAGTGCTAATGACAATTGTTATTAGCTGATCAGAACATTTTGCTAGCATGTTATACAAGTGGAGTTTGCTCTTCAGCCTGTCCTACTCCCGACCAAAACCCTGTGGCTGAAAATCAATCAATGTGATTTTGTTTCACTGAATCTCTAGCTGGACAAGTGGAAGTGGTAGCTCATTTATTCATTTGCTCATCTATCACTGATCAGAAACATTAGCATGCAATAATTTAGCCTAAATCAAGTGAAAATAGCTGTGTAGCAATGCTCCCCATCCAACCTGACCGAGCTTGAGAGGATCTGCAGAGAAGAATAGAAGAAACTCCCCAAATTCAGGTGTGCCAAGCTTGTAGCGTCATACCAAAGAAGCCTCAAGGATTTAATCGCTGCCAAATGTGCTTCAACAAAGTACTGATTAAATGGTCTGAATACTTATGTAAATGTGATATTTCGGCTTTTTTTTTGCTATGTCATGTTGGCGTATTGTGTTTAGATTGATGAGGAAAAAACAATTTAATACATTTTAGAATAAGGCTGTAACGTAACAAAATGTGGAAAAGGTCAAGCGGTCAGAATACTTACCGAATGCACTGTATTCTGTCATTCGTTGGAGGTTATCTAGCAAGCTTAGAAACTTTGGTAATTTGACTTTTGTTTGACTGACGTTACAATGTTTGTATGATTCAACAGCGCTATAGCCAACTCGAGGTGCGCTCTGTGCTTCCTGAGCGCGCTCTGTGTCAAGATAACCTAGACCTACTGATGAAATGTGCTGAATTAATTGAGGAACATGTGAACGCTCAGAATTTATGAACGGCCTGTTTCGCAATTCACAGCAATGTCATTGGCAATAAAAGTTACTCTGTCATTACTAAATATCAGTTTCACATGCTGTGAAATCTTTACATAGTGGCACAGACAAACAGGCAATGTGGAGCAGCGTCAATCTTATTTTGGGAGAGCCCTGGCATAGTGACCTTGTTTTTAAATGCTTTGAATGGGAACTTCCGAAGTTTGTGGTATTTTACTCTCTGGATAAATATGAATTATTCCCACTATTGAAATTTTGTAGATTTTCTGGAAAATATGAATCCCTACCTGACATGGTCCTCAGTGGCGTCCTGGGAACGTACAGGGAACAAGACAAAGGTCCCCCAGAGAACGTTCCCTTGGGACAATCACGCAGCCTTCTTAGAACATTCTCAGAAAGTCAGTGGGATAACATAGTGTAAAAATCCTTAAGAGACCTAATGGGAACGTCAATGTCCTCATGACATCTCCTGTTTGCTGGCTGGCCATCTGGTGTTAACATTGCCCTAAAGAACTCCCTAAACTGCCACATAAGTATGACAAGCATGTCATTGACGAATGGCGGAACATCAGAACGATGGTTATTTGCTTGCATAACGAAAGATTGCATCTGTTTGAGATTGCATTTGCAGCATTACAGTATTCAGTATTTGTGCCATGTCTCTGCAGTGATTCGTCTGTACGGAGCCAGAGATGTGAAGGAAAAGTGGATCAGGGGCCTGATTGTAACCCCTGAACAGGTGGGCCTGCCTGTGGAGTGGGTCTTACTGGGAATACGGCACTGAGTTGCCCTCAAAAGCAGGTCAAATTAGGATGGGGAGCCTCATGACTATGCTGACTGCTGTATTATCAAATCAAATACAATTTTATTTGTCACGTACACATAGCTTGCAGATATTATCGCGAGGGTAGCGAAATGCTTATGTTCTTAGCTCCAACAGTACAGTAATACCTAACAATACACGCAAATCCCCAAAATAAAAAGAATACAGTATATACGGTAACACAATATATGAAGTAGGTAAAACAGTATGTAAACATAATTTATGTGACCAGTGTTCAATGACTATGTACATAGGGCAGCAGTCTCTGAGGTGCATGGTAGAGTGCCGGGTTGTAGGCAGCTAGTAACAGTGACTAAAGGTCAGGGCAGGGTACTGGGCGGAGGCCGGCTAGTGGTGACTATTTAACAGTCTGATGGCCTGGTGACAGAAGTGGGGGGGGCAGAGCACGTACCTTTGTGGGGCCCCCCTGTTGAGGATCAGCGTGGTGGAGGTGTTGTTGCCTACTTTCACCACCTGGTGTTGGCCCGTCTGGAAGTCCAGGACCCAGTTGCACCGGGTGTGGTTCAGACCCAGGGCCCCAAGCTTAGTGATAATCTTGGAGGGCACTGTGGTGTTGAGGGCTGAGTTGTAGTCAATGAGGGGAAGGGAAATGTGTCTTCCATATTTAACCCAGCCCCTCTGAATCAGAGAGGTGCGGGGGTCTGCCTTAATAGATGTCCACGTCATTGGCACCCGGAACAGTTGTTGTTGAACAGCATTCTTATATAGGTATTCCTCTTGTCCAGATGGGATAGGGCAGTGTGCAGTGCGATGGTAATTGCGTCATCTATGGATCTGTTGGGGCAGTATGCAAATTGTAATGGATCAAGGGTGTTGGGTAAGGTGGAGGTGATATGATCCTTAACTAGCCTCTCAAAGCAGTTCATGATGACAGAAGTGAGTGCTACGGGGCTCACTGACCGTTGCTTTCTTGGGTACAGGAACAATGGTGGCCATCTTGAAGCATAGGGGAACAACAGACTGGGATAGGGAGAGATTGAATATGTCCATAAACACTCCAGCCAGCTGGTTTGCACATTCTCTGAGGATACGGTTAGGAATGCCATCTGGGCCAGCAGCCATGTGAGGGTTAATACACTTAAATGTCTTACTCATGTTGGCCCGGGAGAACAAGAGCTCAGTTCTCGTGAGCGGCGGTGGCCCGCGGCGGTGGCCCGTGGCGGTGCTGTGTTTTCTTCGAAGTGGGCGAAGAAGGTGTTTAGCTTGTCCGGGAGCAAGGTGTTGGTGTCATCGATGTGGCTGGTTTTCGCTTTATAATCTGGGTCCATGACATGGCTGGTTTCCCTTCCCTATTTTTAATCTTCATACAATCTTCCATACAATCATTCACTACATTGGATTATTGTTTTTTTTGTTTTTAACAACCATAGTGGTACTTGTCCACAAATGGTATTTCACTAAAGTCAGGCTAATCTACATTTAAGACTGTTTACTTGATTTTTAGGGTCTGCCATTATTCAGTAACTCAGTTATGACTGAAATAAATAAGGCTTGGAGAGAAGATCAAACAAGCACAGGGGAAGGGGTTGCTGACTGGAACGGGCCAGGGGGCAAGGGCCACCATGAGTGTGTGTGACAGAAGTAAGAGAGGCCATGGCTTCCTGTGGCAATGTGGGGTGGAGGTTGTCAGGTGGTGGGGCATCGGTATGCAAAATACACAACGTTAGTCCGCCACTCAAACCTCGCCTGGAGAGAAGTGAGATGGATGGCAGGTGCAGCACCTGAGAGCTGCTTTTCTCACACACTGTCAGCTCTAGTCTCTGGGCCAATCCATCTTCCCTGCCCTGGTGCCTCGATACCTCCTCCTCCTGCCTCCCCAGCCAGCGCTGCCTAAGCACAGCCACTGACTGCTGTGGTTCTTATTCTGAATCACTGTTAAGAAAAATCCCTCCTCCCTCTTATCCCCATGGGGTTTCCACCTTAGATCCCAGAGGGCCTGGGGGAGAAAAGGCAGATAGGTACTCTTGTAACAGTTAGTTTTGATTAGGTAAACCCTACACCACCAGGCTCAATGCTAGAATGAGTGGGTGTATTTAGAATGCCATTACCAGATGAACTGTTCTCAGATATTTTCTCATTACTTATTACAAGAAGCGTGTCATCAGGGTTACACCTTTTTTCATTATAGATGCCAATTCATTGATGGCAAATAATAGCATTGTTCTGTTTACCACTGACCCCTGCAAATCCTTATGAGTCAGAATAAGGATTATGCTGTGACCTGCCCCTATAGTAACTGCTAAACTAATGGAAGTTCATGTGAAGACAGGATGTTATAGCTTTAATAACATCTCCTGGTACTGTTGGTATATTACTATACCTTTTATCCCAGAGGTTGTAGAGGCCTCAAGGTTACCTGTCATCCTGGCTCTAGGAGTTGTTGTGGTCAGCAGAGATGGGTGGTGACAGGCATGTCCCCTTCTACCCAGTCACCTCCGTCCCCCTGTTAATCAGTGGCTGCTGCTCCATTCCCGTTCTCCCCTCAGAGCCTGTCAATCCTGCTCCCCTCAGAGCTTGTCAGTCTCCTGTGCATTTGCTCCTGCTTCCCCCTGGGAACCTGCTGGTTGTTGCTAACAATATGGTGAGGGCCCCTCCTAGTCCCCTCTGTGCCACTTACTCTAATGGATGAACAGTACAGAGAGAGGCAGGTCACCTTCACACACACACACACACACACACACACACACACACACACACACACACACACACACACACACACACACACACACACACACTTAACAGGGCGTTGAGCACTGTGTTGGTTACTCCACCATCAGCCTGTACTACTGAACTGCCCGGAATTGACATTTCTGCTGCTTGCACCTCTTTTTAGATTATCCCACGATATTTCCTGATTTACATCCCTCAAGCCCCTTTGCGGATGTGTAATTCTCGTGTGATCGCCAAACTTTCCTTTGCCAGTCTAGTAAGTACTGTTAGCACTTTGTCGGATAGAGATTGTAGCAGTAACATGGCAGGATCAGTGAAATCTTGCTGAAATGTCTGAGTCCCTGTCTCACACGTGCCACAAGTATGTCCCCTCATGTTGACAGAGAGGAGAGAGAGAAGGAGAGAGCGAAGGAGAGAGAGAGGGAGAGGAGACAGAGGGCGAGCCGAAGGCATTGGGTCATTTCTGTGCGCCATGTGGCAGCATCACAGGACGATTTCAGAAACCTCCATGCCAAGATTAGTGCTCCCTTGAGCCTTCAAACCAGTACTCCTGATTACATCTTGGAAGAGCTGTATGTGCAGATGTTCGAACACACATATACAAACACACACCACACATGCACACTTACAAAACACCCACAACTACACACGTAGGCAAATAACATTAACTCAAACAAATGCGTTTTTAAATGGGATGAGTACATATGCATGGCAGTAGCATGAGTATAGCATCTGTCCATATGACCTTGAATGTCCCACAGGAGGGGGAGTAGAGAGGATCAGATGGATGCTCACATCGTAGATTACCTCCCCCCAGAGACACAAAATGTGCTCACTGTTGTTTTACTGCCAGAATGTATGTCTGAAAGAGTCAGGGATAAACCCATGAGCAGCATTAGGCTACACATGACATACATGCACATGATAATACTTCACAGATGATGTTGCGCACTATTAGGAATATTTTTATGAAGAAACAACTTGGTGGTGCTCCATTTTTACAGAACATTAAGCTAGAAGAATTATATTTGAAAAATACTTTGAGGGGCTCTAAAGAAAGACAAGAGATCAGCAGTGCAGTGTTGTTATCCTGTACAGTGGCAGAGGATGGAAAGTTGGATGCCTCTCCGGTACAACACTATGGATGTTTTCATGTATATATCTGACCTCCCTCCACTCATACGGTACTCCCCGGTAGGACATTTTACACTAGCCATTAATAGCAGGGTAATATTTTCAATTAGCATTCAGCTTTCTGTTGTTGTACTCTGTGTTCAGCTGCATTAGATAATGCTTATCATTTACAAATGAGAGGCCAGCAGGCCAACAAGCCATTAGTACACTACGAATAATTTGTGTACGAGACAGGACCAAAGATGCCCATAGTATATGAGGAATACTAAACACTCAAAATGCATTTTTCCTCTGGCTATTGAAACCTATCCTATGGGGTTTACTCAAGCCTCTTAAATGATAGGGATTTGCTATGAGCAAAGTGGACTTTGATTGACCGAAGGTCTTAGGAATTAATAAGTTCATGGCCCCAAGCTATGGGAGGCCAACATCATACTAGCTAGGTCCAGTAGAGATGACTTACTGCTAGGTGTACAATTTAGAGTTGACGGTATTTGTCTTATACATTTTTCTTGTCTTCATTCACAGAGCAATTGTAAAGAAAGGAGTGTCGTTTCGCACAGCAACACCTAGTAACTCGTTGCTGTGGGATATCACTCTGGACACTGGAGCAGATGGCACCATCGCTGTTGTTTGTCAGAGGAAATCTGCCATACCGGGAAAAAGGCAAGTCTGCTGAAAATACACAACAATCCCCCAATTTACTGTCAGTGAACTCCATTAAACTCACCATGTTCGACCACTGGACCATGGATGGACCATTCACGTCTGGGTTTGGCTGCTCATAGACAGTTTGAAACACATTTCTGAATGTTAAGAAGTGATGTTATGTCATGGGTTGTTAGATAATGTATTGTAATAATAGTGTACATGCTACTAGCGCTTAATGATTTCAATTTTGCCAGAGGGAGTGAAAAATAGTCTGCAAAGTAGTATAAGTAGGATAATGCCTCAGAATAAATACCACCCACACACGATGCCATTTTGACCGAGGCTTAGCCTATCTGACCTGACAAGACACCGTATGCTATCCAAGCACAAAACTGCTGCTGGGAAAAGCTTAAGTAAATCTACTTTTAAAAAGGCCACTGTCCTCACACCTTATTAAGTAGCGCTACCTCTTAACCTTTTATGCAGTGGGCTAAATCAGGGTCACACAGAGTGTTTCCTGGTAGTCTTACACAAATCTACTTTGAAACAAAAGTATACACATGACACACATGGTTATGGGCTTAGAAAAAATAAGACACCTGTACCATGTCAGACACAGAGTTGAAATGTATTCCATTTTGAGTTTGCATCTCAATATGATACTTTATATGAATCACAGAAGACTGAAATATAACAAAACCATTTGACATAGAAACACCGGCGTTAAAAAAATGTATAATGTTTATTAATTATGAATATTTTACTATTAATATAAAAAAATATTAACATTCCACCCATGAGGCCACCAGAGGGCAATTTGGTAATTTGACTGCAGCAAAGGTCTACGTCAATCTCTGGAAGTTTCTAATTGCTTATCTATAGTTCACATGAAATCGTTGAAAAGTATTTCTGTCCCCAATTTAGAATATTAAAGTTTTTTTGTCTCCTTTACTGTATGTTGTTAGTGCTTTTGGAAAACAATTAAACAATGATTAACATTAAACATTAGCTATCCCCAGTCAATGTGAAGATTTGACTTTGTTGATAATACCCTTTCTGTTCCTAGAAGCTTATCTTGTATGTCCTTTTAAGTCTATGGGATATTTTTCTGGTACCATTTCTGCTGTCACAAATACATCTAGAGTCATGGTCCTCTTTCTGAAGTGTAACCTTTTCCCTGCTTGAGGACAATACACCAGATGTAGGAACCTGTCCATGCTGGAACAGGACCTTCAATTGACATTCCATGTAACTGACCAACTCTGTGGCTTGGATGACCTTTAGATAATCTGGTGTGGCTCCAGGTATTTATAGTCTATGAGAAGTTCCCTTGAAATCAAAAGTGGCACTTCATTTGTCGTTTGTCATTTTAATTTAAGCATTTTGGTGTCCATGATTGAATTGAGCTGGGTTGACCTCATTTTCTTGTTTTCCCCATGTGATGGTATTAGTTCATTGTTTATCAAACTCGTTTTGGGAAACATATTTGTGGATACAAAATCGTTTGTTAGGGCTAATCCATCTTAAAATGTCATAATTTACTAGACCCCCTGTAAGGGCTGTCTAATGTCACACCACTTTGGGGATTTCATGGACTTTGTCTCTCAGCTTCCTATAGTATCAATAAGTACTATGAGTGTTTATGCAGCTATCTGGATATGATATTAAGATTTTTTTTGCCTCTGTTTGATAATAGATTGCAATTTATCTTCCGACTTAAAATGACCGCTTAGTGAGAGTGCTGTCCCTTTAATAATCTGGGGGTTGGAGTATTTCACTGCTTCACCCACAAGAATGGCAGAAGGCTATAATGGTGTCCCCCATTTCAATGTAATGCCAGATGTGGGATAGAGACCCTCTTTTAATCGGGCACATCTTGTTTTGATACTTGACTAAAACATTGTTATCGTTTGTTTGTGTTTCAGTGTTTTTGTGCAATATACTAAGATTATTTAATTAAAGTAAATCTCTCTTTTTTGTGCTTTTACATATAGTGTGCAGAATTAAAGAAGATCTTAAAGAATAAATGATAGAGAACTCATCAGATTAGCTTTGTGCTTGCATTTGACTTTGTGTGCTTAATCCCCTCCTGTACTCCCTGTATGGATGGAGAGCACGCCCCCATCCACATCGACAGGGTTGTTGTGGAGCGGGTCAAGACCTTCACGTTCCTTGGCGTCCACATCACTAAGGACTTAACACGGTCCACACACACCCACACAGTCGTGAAGTGGGCACGGTAGCGTCTCTTCCCCCTCAGGAAGCTGAAAATATTTGACATGGGCCCTCGGATCCTCAAAAGGTTCTGCAGCTACACCATCAAGAGCATCTTGACTGGCTGCAGCACCGCTTGGTATGGCAAATGCACCGCTCTTGACTGCAAAGCGCTACAGGGGGTTGTGCAGACAGCCCAGTACATCACACGGGCCGAGCTCCCTGCTATCCAGGACCTCTATATCAGGCAGTGTCAGAGAAATTGCCAAAGACTCCAGCCACCCAAGCCATAGACTGTTCACACTTTTTGTTCACCTGGAATAAAAAAAGGTTATCCTATGGGGACAGCTGAAGAACCCTTTTGGAACCCTTTTTTCAAATAGTGTACCCAAACTATCTGCACGGACTCTTATCTTGCACTGACCATATGCACATTCACTAGACAAGTGGTTCCTAAACTTTTATAGTCCCGTACCCCTTCAAACATTTAACCTCCAGCTGCGTAGCCCCTCTAGCACCAGGGTCAGCACACTCTCAAATGTTACTTTTTGCCATCATTGTAAGCCTGCCAAACACACACTATACGATACATTTATTAAACATAAGAATGTGTGAGTTTTTATTACAACCTGGCTCGTGGGAAGTGACAAAGAGCTCTTATAGGACCAGGGCACAAATAATAATATCATAATTATCAATAATTGTTCTATTTTTATTAACCATCTTACATATAAAACTCTATTTGAAAATAGTGAATAACTCACCACAGGTTAATGAGAAGGATGTGCTTGAAAGGGTGCACATAACTCTGCAATGTTGGGTTGTATTGGAGAGAGTCTCAGTCTTAAATAATTTTCCACAAATGGTCTGTGCCTGTATTTAGTTTTAATAGTGAGGGCCGAGAATCCACTCTCACATAGGTACGTGGTTGTAAAGGGCATCAGTGTCTTAACAGCGCGATTTGCCAAAGCAGGATACTCTGAGCGCAGCCCAATCCAGAAATCTGGCAGTGGCTTCTGATTAAATTCAATTTTCCTAGAACCGCTTGTTGCAATTTCGATGAGGCTCTCTTGTTTAGATATCGGTAAGTGGACTGGAGGCAGGGCATGAACGGGATAACGATACAGTTGTTTGTGTCATCTGTTTTGGGAAAGTACCTGTGTAATTGTGCACCCAACTCACTCAGGTGCTTCGCTATATCACATTTTACATTATCTGTAAGCTTGAGTTCATGTGCACACAAAAAATCATACAATGATGTAAAGACCTGTGTGTTGTCCAACTTCTTAATCATATCCTCAATTTTGTCCTACACATTGAATATAGTTGCGGAGAGTCCCTGTAATCCTAGATTCAGATCATTCAGGTGAGAAAAAACATATACAATACTTTGCCCCTTGATAACCAGCTCCCTTCTGTATGTTGTAAAAGCGTTACATGGTCACTGCCCATATCATTGCATAGTGCGGAAAATACACAAGACTTCAGGGGCCTTGCTTTAAAAAAGTTAACCATTTTCACTGTAGTGTCCAAAACGTCTTTCAAGCTGTCAGGCATTCCCTTGGTAGCAAGAGCCTCTCGGTGGATGCTGCAGTGTACCCAAGTGGCGTCGGGAGCAACTGCTTGCACGCGCGTTACCATTCCACTACGTCTCCCTGTCATGGCTTTAGCGCCATCAGTACAGATACCAACATGAGTAGAAGCTACGTTTGGCTAAATACGGACTGTTAGTGGAATTCCCCGTGAGAGAGTAACGGTTAATGTAATTGGATGTTCATTATTTGACTAGGCTACCTGTATTTGACATTGTGTTGTTATTTCGCTGAACACTAGATGGTTTAATTTTATTTTTGGCAGTGAAACGAGGCTACCCAGGCGGACTGTTTGAAAATGTGAGAAAAATAAAATGTCCCAAAAATCGAATGTTTATTTGGCGTACCCCCGACGGCATTGCGCGTACCCCTGGGGGTACCCAGTTTGGGAATATCTGCACTAGACTATATACAAACCATATACAGTGCCTTATACCACATGTTTTTGTGTTACAACCTGAATTAAAAATACATAAAAAAAATGTTTTTTCTAAAATGTAGCAAAATTATTGAGAATTAAATACAGAAATATCACATTTACATACATTTTCACACCTCTGAGTCAATTACAGCTGTGAGTCTTTCTGGGTAAGTCTCAAAGTGCTTTGCACACCTGGATTGCACATTATTATTTTTACAATTCTTTAAGCTCTGTCAAGTTGGTTGTTGAACAGAAGGCAGACTAAAGGAGGTTTCCCTCTAGGATTTTGCTCGTGCTTAGCTCTATTCCGTTTATTTTTATCCTAAAAGACTCCCTAGTCATTGCCGATGAAAAGCATACCTATAACATGATGCAGCCACCAGCCTGCTTAAAAATATGAAGAGTGGTACTCAGTGATGTATTAGATTTGGCCCAAACATAACACTTTGTATTCAGGACATAAAGTACATTTCTTTACCACGTTTTTTGCAGTTTTACTTAAGTGGCTTAATGTAAATAGGGTGCATGTTTTGGAATATTTTATTCTGTACAGGCTTCCTTCTTTTCACTCTGTCATTTAGGTCAGTATTGTGGAGTATTTGTATTTATTAAGGATCCCCATTAGATGCAGCTACTCTTCCTGGGGTCCAGCAACATTAAGGCAGAATTGAAAATATTTCATGACATTACATTTCATAATACTTTTCACAACAGTTTGTGTCCCCAGGCCACTACTCTGCTACCACATATCTACAATACAAAATCCATGTGTACATGTGTGTTGAGTGAGTGTCTTATCATGTGTTTGTGTAAGTGTGTGTCTGTGCCTGTGTGTGTCTCTTCACAGTCCCTGTTGTATTTTTTTCTTTTTTTCCCCTTCTGATTCTACTGCTTGCATCAGTTACCTGATGTGGAATAGAGTTACATGTAGCCATGGCTCTATATAGTACTGTACGCCTCCCATAGTCTGTTCTATACTTTAGGATTGTGAAGAGACCTCTGGTGGCATGTCTTGTGGGGTATGTATGGGTGTTTGAGCTGTGTTAGTAGTTTAAACAGACAACTCGGTGTGTTCAGCATGTCAATAACTCTTACAAAAAAAAGTATTGAGACAGTTCAGGCCAGCCGTGCTGCCCTGTTCTGAGGCAATGTCAAAAGCCACAATCAAGTCTAACAAAACAGCTCCCACAATCTTTTTATCATCAATTTCTCTCAGTCATTTGTGTAAGTGCCTTATATGTTTAAAGTTCGTCCCTATAAGCGTAAGTCTGAAAGTCTGTTATCAATTTGTTTACCGTAAAATAGAATTGTATCTGGCTTATTAAGGGTTGATAACAAGTATGTTGGTCGGCTATTTGAGCCAGTAAAGGGGGCTTTACTATTCTTGGTTTGCGAAATTACATTGCTTCCCAGCAGGTCTGAGAGCACAAACTTTCTTGTAGGCTTAGATTGAAGATATGACAAATAAGAGTGGCAATATCATCCGCTATTATCCTCAGTAGTTTTCCATCCAAGTTGTCAGACCCAGGTGGCTTGTCATTGTTGATAGACAACAATAATGTTTTCATCTCCTCCACACTCACTTTTCGGAAATCAAAATTACAATGCTTGTCTTTCAGAATTTGAGTCAGATATACTTGGATGTGTAGTGTCGGTATTTGTTGCTGGCATGTCATGCCTAAGTTTGCTAGTCTTGCCCATGAATATCAGTGGGTTTTGGAATGAATGAGCCATATGATTCAATGAATGATAGAGCTGAGTTTGTCTTTTCCCCAAAAATGTCATTTAAGGTGCTCCAACGCTTTTTACTATTTAAAAAAATATATGTTAAAAATGATTTCACCTTTATTTAACCAGATAAGCTAGTTGAGAACAAGTTCTCATTTACAACTGTGACCTGGCCAAGATAAAGCAAAGCAGTGTGACATACACAACAACACAGAGTTACACATGGAATAAACAAGAGTACAGTCAATAACACAATAGAAAAAAAGAAAGTCTATATACAGTGTGTGCAAATGGCTTGAGGAGGTAAGGCAATAAATAGGCCTGAGTAGCGAGGTAATTACAATTTAGCAAATTAACACTGGAGTGATAGATGAGCAGATGATGATGTGCAAGTAGAAATACTGGTGTGCAAAAGAGCAGAAAAGTAAATAAAAACAACATGGGGATAAGGTAGGTAGATTGGGTGGGCTATTTACAGATGGGCTATGTACAGCAGCAGCGATCGGTTAGCTGCTCAGATAGCTGATGTTTAAAGTTAGTGAGGGAAATATAAGTGGGTGCTACGGGTGGGTGTTGTTATGGTGACCTGAGCTGAGATAAGGCAGAGCTTTACCTAGCATCGACTTATAGATGACCTGGAGCCAGTGGGTCTGTCGACAAATACGTAGCGAGGGCCAGCCGACTAGAGCATACAGGTCCGAGTGGTGGGTGGGGGCTTTGATAACAAAACGGATGGTGCTGTGATAGACTGCATCCAGTTTGCTGAGTGGAGTAGTGGAAGCTATTTTGTAAATGACATCGCCGAAGTCGAGGATTGGTAGGATAGTCCGTTTTACGAGGGTATGTTTGGCGGCGTGAGTGAAGGAGGCTTTGTTTGCGAAATAGGAAGCTGATTCTAGATTTAATTTTGGATTGGAGATGTTTAATATGAGTCTGGAAGGAGAGTTTACAGTCTAGCCAGATACCTAGGTATTTGTAGTTATCCACATATTCCAGAGTGGTGATGCTAGTCGGGCGGGCGTGTGCGGGCAGCGAACGGTTGAAAAGCATGCATTTGGTTTTTCTAGTGTTTAATAGCAGTTGGAGGCCACGGAAAGAGTGTTGTATGGCATTGAATCTCGTTTGGAGGTTAGTTAACACAGTGTCCAAGGAAGGGCCAGATGTATACAGAATGGTGTCGTCTGCGTAGAGGTGGATCAGGGAATCACCCGCAGCAAGAGCGACATCGTTGATATATACAGAGAAAAGAGTCAGCCTGAGAATTGAACCCTGTGGTACCCCCATAGAGACTGCCAGAGGTCTAGACAACAGGCCCTCCGATTTGACACACTGAACTCTGTCTGAGAAGTAGTTGGTGAATCAGGCAAGGCAGTCATTTGAGAAACCAAGGCTGTTGAGTCTGCCGATAAGAATATGGTGATTGACAGAGTCGAAAGCCTTGGCAAGGTCGATGAAGACGGCTGCACAGTACTGTCTTTTATCGATGGCGGTTATGATATTGTTTAGTACCTTGAGCGTGGCCGAGGTGCACCCGTGACCAGCTCGGAAACCAGATTACACAGCGGAGAAGGTATGGTGGGATTATAAATGGTCAGTGATCTGTTTATTAACTTAGCTTTCGAAGACTTTAGAGAGGCAGGGCAGGATGGATATAGGTCTATAACAGTTTGGGTCTAGAGTGTTACCCCCTTTGAAGAGGGGGATGACCACGGCAGCTTTCCAATCTTTAGGGATCTCGGACGATACGAAAGAGAGGTTGAACAGATTGGTAATAGGGGTTGCAACAATGGCGGCAGATCATTTTAGAAAGAGAGGGTCCAGATTGTCTAGCCCAACTGATTTGTACAGATCCAGGTTTTGCAGCTCTTTCAGAACATCTGCTATCTGGATTTGGGTGAAGGAGAAGCTGTGGAGGTTTGGGCAAGTAGATGCGGGGGGTGCGGAGCTGTTGGCCGGGGTTGGGGTAGCCAGGAGGAAAGCATGGCCAGTTGTAGAGAAATGCTTTTTGAAATTCTTGATTATCGTGGATTTATCGTTGGTGACAGTGTTACCTAGCCTCAGTGCAGTGGGCAGCTGGGAGGAGGTGCTCTTATTCTCCATGGACTTTACAGTGTCCCAAAACTTTTGGGAGTTAGAGCTACAGGATGCAAATTTCTGTTTGAAAAAGCTAGTCTTTGCTTTCCTGACTGACTGTGTATTGGTTCCTGACTTCCCTGAAAAGTTGCATATCACGGGGACTATTCGATGCTAGTGCAGTCCACCAGAGGATGTTTGTGCTGGTCAAGGGCAGTCAGGTCTGGAGTGAACCAAGGGCTATATCTATTCTTAGTTCTACATTTTTTGAAAGGGCATTCTTATTTAAGATGGTGACGAAATTACTTTTAAAGAACGACCAGGCATCCTCGACTGACGGGATGAGGTCAATTTCCTTCCAGGATACCCGGGCCAGGTCGATTAGAATGGCCTGCTCGCTGAAGTGTTTTAGGGAGCATTTGACAGTGATGAGGGGTGGTCGTTTGACCGCGGACCCATAGCGGATGCAGGCAATGAGGCAGTGATCGCTGAGATCCTTATTGAAAACAGCAGAGGTGTATTTGGAGGGAAAGTTGGTCAGGATAATATCGATGAGGGTGCCCATGTTTACAGATTTAGGGTTGTACCTGATAGGTTCCTTGATAATTTGTGTGAGATTGAGGGCATCTAGCTTAGATTGTAGGACTGCCGGGGTGTTAAGCATATCCCAGTTTAGGTCACCTAACAGTACGACCTCTGAAGATAGATGAGGAGCAATCAATTCACATATGGTGTCCAGGACACAGCTGGGAGCTGAGGGGGGTCTATAACAGGCGGCAACAGTGAGAGACTTATTTCTGGAGAGATTAATTTGTTTAATTAGAAGCTCAAACTGTTTGGGCATAGACCTGGAAAGTATGACAGAACTTTGCAGGCTATATCTGGAGTAGATTGCAACTCCTCCCCCTTTGACAGTTCTATCTTGACGGAAAATGTTGTAGTTGGGTATGGAAATTTCAGAATTTTTGGTGGCCTTCCTAAGCCAGGATTGAGACACAGCTAGGACATCAGGGTTGTCAAAGTGTGCTAAAGCAGTGAGTAAAACAAACTGAGGGTGGAGGCTTCTGATGTTAACATGCATGAAACCAAGGCTTTTTTGGTTACAGAAGTCATTCTTTATATCATTTATCTTTGTTTCATAGTATAGTTTCAATTATTTTTATTCAGTTTAGTCACATGATTTCTCAGTTTGCAGTACGTTTGCCAATCGGTCATGCAGTCAGACTTATTTGCCATTCCTTTTTGCTTCATCCCTCTCAAGGATACAATCATTTAATTCCTCCTAAATCCTCTGGGATTTTACTGTTTTTACAGTCATTTTCTTTATGGGTGCATGCTTATTAGTAACTGGAATAAGAAATTTCATAACTATGTCAAGTGCAGCGTCTGGCTGCTCCTCAATTCACACCACCGACTAGCAAATATTCTTTATATCATCAACATAGGAATCACTACAAAACGTATTGTATGACCTCTTATACAGTATATTAGGCCCAGCCTTTTGAACTTTGGTTATCCTGGATATGGCTACTATATTGTGATCACTACATTCAATGGATTTGGATACAGCTTTAAAGAAGATTTCGACACGGTTTCCTCCGACACATTGGTGCGTCTGGCTTCCGGGTTAAGCGAGCAGTGTGTCAAGAAGCAAAGCGGCTTGGCAGGGTCGTCTTTTGGCGGACACATGGCTCTCGACCTTCGCGTCTCCCGAGTCCGTACGGGAGTTGCAGCGATGGGACAAGACTGTAACTGGATATTACGAAATTGGGGAGAAATAAGGGGTACATTTAAGTAATTTAATAATAAAGAATATTTCTGCAGCATTAGTAAATATGTTATCAATAAATGTTGATGATTTCATTCCTGTGCTGTTTGTAAATACCCTGCTAGGTTGACTGATAACCTGAACCAGGTTGCAGGCACTGGTTACAGTTTCAAGCTTTTGCTTGAGTGGGCAGCTTGATGAAAACCAGTCAATATTAAGGTCACCCAGAAAATATACCGTTCTGTTAATATCACATACAGTGCCTTCGGAAAGTATTCAGACCACTTGACTTTTTCTACATTTTGTTACGCTAGTCTTATTCTAAAATGGATTTGAAAAAATTGACACATAATACCCCATAATGACAAAGCCGAAAACAGATTTTTGTAATTTTTTGCAAAGCTAAGTATTCAGACCCTTTGCTATGAGACTCCAAATTGAGCTCAGGTGCATCCTGTTTCCATTGACCATCCTTGAGATGTTTCTACAACTTAATTGGAGTCCACCTGTGTTAAATTCAATTGATTGGACATGATTTGGAAAGGCACACACCTGTCTAAATAAAGTCCCACAGTTGACAGTGCATGTCAGAGCAAAAACCAAGCCAAGTAGTCGGAGGAATTGTTCGTAGAGCTCCGATACAGGATTGTGTCGAGGCACAGATCTGGGGAAGGGTACCAAAACATTTATGCAGCATTGAAGGTCCCCAGGAGCACAGTGGCCACCATCATTCTTAAATGGAAGAAGTTTGTAACCAGCAAGACTTAACCGCCCGGCCAAACGGAGCAATCTGGGGAGAAGGGCCTTGGTCAGGGAGGTGACCAAGAACCGGATGGTCACTATGACAGAGCTCCAGCGTTCTTCTGTGGATATGGAAGAACCTTCCAGAAGGACAACATCTCTGCAGCACTCCACCAATCAGGCCTTTTATGGTAGAGTGGCCAGACTGAAGCCACTCCTCAGTAAAAGGTACATGACAGCCCACCTGGAGTTTGCCAAAGGCACCTAAAGGACTCTCAGACCAAAAGAAACAAGATTCTCTGGTCTGATGAAACAAAGTTTGAACTGTTTGGCCTGAATGCCAGAGAGTTTGCAAAGCCCCTAGAGGACCGAAGGGCAGTGGGGCTTGATGGACCCGAGCTAACTGTAGTAACCATTGTGGATGATGAATGGGAGTCTTAGACAGCCTCACGGTCCAATGAGGGGGGAGCTCTGAGAATCTGAACCCAAGGTAGAATCCACCGGAGAGGGAGACAGAACAGAGGACTACGGTGCAGGAGCATCCGGATCTGATCTCTAATCGGAAGCCCGCAGGGAAGGAATCACCGGAACCTCTGGATCCAGGGCGACAAAGTTGTTTCTTGTCTGAGTCTGGTCTTGGCTTACCTTCGCCAAGGAGGCCCCCTTTGACAGGGGTTGCTCTTTGTGACTTCCATGGCGATTTTGGTTAGATCGAGAACAATAACATCCACCAAGTCATCCAGGAGCATCCTACTAACTCCATTGTCCAGGGAAGGGGGTAATCCCTTCAGGAAGGGATCCTTGCAGAGTACCGGCCAGTCGGCTGTGGAGAGCCGACACGGCTGACACACTTCTACCAGGCCAGATTGGCATCCGGCTACTGCGGTAGAAGAGGAAGAAAGAGTAGGCGGACATGGATTACCCAATAGCTTGTGTAAGTTCACTACTTGTTTGCTAAGAGTAGTCACTTCGCTCCTGTAGTCCTCTGCAATCAATCAGCTGCTACATTGATAGTCTGGGTGGTCCACAATGTCCCGGAATAAAGCAAAAATAAACACAGCTCCTGCAGCATTGAAAACTTTTGTTAGTGTCCTCCGTTCAGGAAATTTAGGATATGAAAAATGAATGGCTGTGTAGAGTATTGTAACTCTAGTTAAACACGTTTCATCTCTCTGGCAACTGAGTTAGGAAGGACGCCTCCCTGGTCTTTGTGGTTGAATCTGTGTTTGAAATATTCACTGCTCGAATTGTATTTGTTGGGTACAGAGAGGAGGTAGTAATTCAAAAATCATGTTAAATACTATTATTGCAAACAGAGTGAGTCCATTGAACTTATCATGTGACTTTACAACTGAACTTATTTAGGCTTGCCATAAAAAAAAGGGTTGAATACATATTGACTCAAGACATTTCAGATTTTCATTTCTAATTAATTTGTAAACATTTTTTAAAAATTATTCCACTTTGACATTATTGGGTATAGTGTGTAGGCCAGTGACACAAAATATCAATTAATCCATTTTAAATTCTGTCTGTAACACAACTAAGTGTGGAAAATGTCAAGGGGTGTCAATACTTTCTGAAGGCACTGTACACACTTACATTTTTTTTTTTTACTAATGACATGCCACTAACTTAAAGCCAGAGTTTCTGTATGCGGATGACTCAACACTATACATGTCAGCTACTACAGCGACTGAAATGACTGCAACACTCAACAAAGAGCTGCAGTTAGTTTCAGAGGGGATGGAAAGGAATAAGTTAGCCCTAAATATTTCTAAAACTAAAAGCATTGTATTTGGAACAAAACACGCACTAAACCCTAAACCTCAACTAAATCTTGTAATAAATAATGTGGAAATTGAGCAAGTTGAGATGACTCAACTGTTGGAGTAACACTAGATTGTAAACTGTCATGGTCAAAACATATTGATGCAGTAGTAGCTACAGTGAGGGAAAAAAGTATTTGATCCCCTGCTGATTTCTCACTGTTCAAGTAAACCTACCATTAAAATTATAGACTGATCATTTCTTTGTCAGTGGGCAAACATACAAAATCAGCAGGGGATCAAATACTTTTTTTCCCTCACTGTAATGGAACAGCGGGGACTGTGAAGCAACACAAACATTGGCACAGACACATGCATACACACACACACACGATAACATACGCATTATACATACACATGGATTTAGTACTGTAGATACAGTATGTGGTAGTGGTGGATTGGGTGCCTGAGGGCACACAGTGTGTTGTGAAATCTGTGAATGTATTGTAATGTTTTAACATTTTATAAACTGCCTTAATTTTGCTGGACCCCAGGAAGAGTAGCTGCTGCTTCGGCAGCAGCTAATGGGGATCCATAATAAATACAAATACCAATACACTCACTCACACACACTACATTGACACTCCCACAGAAAACCCACACACATTCACATACACTACATACGCCCACACACACATAACACACACACGCAGACCAACACAACACAAACACACATACTGTCATACACATAACACACACACAGACCGACACCACACAAACACACATACAGTACATACTGTACACATTACACACACACCCACACTCACTCACCCACACACTTTTACACTCATAATTTGCTATTATGTTCTTTATTTTACCATTATTATCTATCCTGATGCCTAGTCACTTTACCCTGCCTTCATGTACATATCTACCTCAAGTACCTCATACCTCTGCACCTTGATCGGATGCTGGTACTCTCTGTATATAGCTACATTCTTGTGCATTTTATTTTATTCCTCCTTTAAACTCTGTGTTGTTGGGAAGGGCTTATAAGCAAGCATTTCACGTTAAACTCTACACCAGTTGTATGTATCAACTACTTTCAGCAAAACAATAACCTAAAACACAAGGCCAAATATACACTGAGTGTACATAACATTAGAAACACCTGAATCCATCTGGTCATTCTACGGAATCCAGGTGAAAGCTTGATGTCACCTAATGTGTGGTACACTCATTTGCTACCACGATGACATTGAATGTTCCTGAGTGGCCTAGTTACAGTTTTTACTTAATTTGGCTTCGAAATCAATGGCAAATCTTGAAAATGGCTGTCTAGTAATGATCAACAACTTGACAGAGCTTGAAGAATTAAAAAACGAATAATGTGCAAATATTGTACAATTCAGGTGTGCAAAAATCTTAGACTTACCCAGAGAGACGTCACAACTCGTGAGATGTTCGATCGGGTTCAAGTCCGGGCTCTGGCTGGGCCACTCAAAGACATTCCGAGACTTGTCCTGAAGCCACTCCTGCATTGTCTTGGCTGTGTGCTTAGGGTCGTTGTCCTGTTGGAAGGTAAATCCTTGGCCCCAGTCTTTGGTCCTGAGAACTAGATCAGGTTTTCATCAAGAATCTCTCTGTTCATCTTTCCCTCAATCCTGACTACTCTCCCAGCCCCTGCCGCTGAACAATATCCTCACAGCATGATGCTGCAACCAGGAGTGGCTTCCGCCTGGCCACTACCATAAAGGCCTGATTGGTGTAGTGCTGCAGAGATGGTTGTCCTTCTGGAAGGTTCTCTCATCTCCACAGAGGAACTGGAGTTCTGTCAGAGTGACCATTGGGTTCTTGGTCACCTCCCTGACCAATGCCCTTCTCTCCCGATTTCTCAGTTTGGCCGGGCGGCCAGCTCTAGGAAGAGTCTTGGTGGTTCCAAACTTCTTCCATTTAAGAATGATGGAGGCCACTGTATTCTTGGACCTTCAATGCTGCAGACATTTTTTAGTACCCTTCCCCAGATCTGTGCCTTGACATAACCCTGTCTCGGAGCTCTACGGACAATTCCTTCGACGTCATGACATGCACTGTCAACTGTGGGACCTCATATAGACCGGTGTGTGCCTTTCCAAATCATGTCCAATCAGTTGAATTTACCACAGGTGGACTCCAAGTTATAGAAACATCTCAAGGATGATCAATGGAAACAGGATGCACCTGACCTTAATGTTGTGAATGTTTAACAAATGTTAGAATTGTTCTTCCGCTTTGACATTACAGAGTATTTTGTGTAGATCATTAACAGAAAATGGCAATTAAATGAATTTTAATCCCACTTTGTCACACAACAAACTGTGGAAAAAGTCAAGGGGTGTGAATACTTTCTGAAGGCACTGTAAATGCTTGATGTGTGAAAGGGAGGGTGTGTGCCAGATAAAGATGTCAGATCTTAATTTGACCACTTTCGCAGCAGGAGGGAAAAAATCCTGCAACAGGAGGATTTTAAGAATATTGAATACTTAGAATCACTGTCAGGGGGCAACTGGAAGCAGTGTTTGTAGGCTATACAATAATTTGAACTGCAGGTCCACTGGGCGTCAGTTCAAGTAGCCTATGTTGGCTACGTGCAAGCTATGGCACGTCTCGTGTGAACTCTTATATTTGTAGGCGTTAGACATATTTTTTGTTAGGGAAAATCTGTGTTTTTGATAAATGGTTGTAAAGTCAGGGAATAGGCAGGTTAATTCTCAGTGCTTGTGTGGTTCAGTGGTTACAGCTGCTGACCCCGGAAGTCATATGCCAGATTTGTCAGGGGTTCAAATCTGGCCCACGGTCCTGTGAATTTTTGGAGGAACAAGTACTTTTTTTAGTTACTCTTGGTGGGCTGTACCCAAACCGGCCGTGCGCATGCGCCATCGTGCACAAATTGGTTTTATTCCCCCCACACCAAACACGAACACAACACGCAGGTTAAAATATCAAAACAAACTCTGAACCAATTATATTAATTTGGGGACAGGTTGAAAAGCATTAAACATTTATGGCAATTTAGCTAGCTAGCTTGCAGTTGCTAGCTAATTTGTCCTATTTAGCTCGCTTGCTGTTGCTAGCTAATTTGTCCTGGGATATAAACGTTGAGTTGCTATTTTACCTGAAATGCACACGGTCTTATTCTCCGACAATTAACCCACACATAAAACGGTCATCCAAATCGTTTCTTGTCATCTCTCTTCCTTCAAGGCCTTTTCTTCTTTGGACTTCATATGGCGATTGGCATCTAATTTTCATTGTTAACACAATGACCGAACTAACTCAGTTAATCTTTCAATCACCCACGTGGGTATAACCAATGAGGAGATGGCACATGGGTATCTGCTTCTATAAACCAATGAGGAGATGGGAGAGGCAGGACTTGCACCGCGTTCAGTGTCACAAATAGAACTGACTTCTATTTTAGTTCTTGGCAATGCAGATGCTCATTACATGTTATTCAATTATTGCACCCACACTGCTCGTGTGGTCAGCATGTTACTCAAGTAATTTCTGAAGGAACTAACTTACTTTTTACTCCGTTACATTTGACAAGTCACTTCAGTTACATAGATTTATATAATTACAGTGGGGAAAAAAAGTATTTAGTCAGCCACCAATTGTGCAAGTTCTCTCACTTAAAAAGATAGGTACACTTCAACTATGACAGACAAAATGAGGAAAAAAAATCCAGAAAATCACATTGTAGGATTTTTTATGAATTTATTTGCAAATTATGGTGGAAAATAAGTATTTGGTCACATACAAACAAGCAAGATTTCTGGCTCTCACAGACCTGTAACTTCTTCTTTAAGAGGCTCCTCTGTCCTCCACTCATTACCTGTATTAATGGCACCTGTTTGAACTTGTTATCAGTATAAAAGACACCTGTCCACAACCTCAAACAGTCACACTCCAAACTCCACTATGGCCAAGACCAAAGAGCTGTCAAAGGACACCAGAAACAAAATTGTAGACCTGCACCAGGTTGGGAAGACTGAATCTGCAATAGGTAAGCAGCTTGGTTTGAAGAAATCAACTGTGGGAGCAATTATTAGGAAATGGAAGACATACAAGACCACTGATAATCTTCCTCGATCTGGGGCTCCACGCAAGATCTCACCTCGTGGGGTCAAAATGATCACAAGAACGGGAGCAAAATCCCAGAACCACACGGGGACCTAGTGAATGACCTGCAGAGAGCTGGGACCAAAGTAACAAAGCCTACCATCAGTAACACACTACGCCGCCAGGGACTCAAATCCTGCAGTGCCAGACGTGTCCCCCTGCTTAAGCCAGTACATGTTCAGGCCCGTCTAAAGTTTGCTAGAGAGCATTTGGATGATCCAGATGAGGATTGGGAGAATGTCAGATGAAACCAAAATAGAACTTTTTGGTAAAAACTCAACTCGTCGTGTTTGGAGGACAAAGAATGCTGAGTTGCATCCAAAGAACACCATACCTACTGTGAAGCATGGGGTGGAAACATCATGCTTTGGGGCTGTTTTTCTGCAAAGGGACCAGGACGACTGATCCGTGTAAAGGAAAGAATGAATGGGGCCATGTATCGTGAGATTTTGAGTGAAAACCTCCTTCCATCAGCAAGGGCATTGAAGATGAAACGTGGCTGGGTCTTTCAGCATGACAATGATCCCAAACACACCGCCCGGGCAACTAAGGAGTGGCTTCATAAGAAGCATTTCAAGGTCCTGGAGTGGCCTAGCCAGTCTCCAGATCTCAACCCCATAGAAAATCTTTGAAAGTCCGTGTTGCCCAGCGACAGCCCCAAAACATCACTGCTCTAGAGGAGATCTGCATGGAGGAATGGGCCAAAATACCAGCAACAGTGTGTGAAAACCTTGTGAAGACTTACAGAAAACGTTTGACCTCTGTCATTGCCAACAAAGGGTATATAACAAAGTATTGAGATAAACTTTTGTTATTGACCAAATACTTATTTTCCACCATAATTTGCAAATAAATTCATAAAAAATCCTACAATGTGATTTTCTGGATTTTTTTTCCTCATTTTGTCTGTCATAGTTGACGTGTACCTATGATGAAAATTACATGCCTCTCTCATCTTTTTAAGTGAGAGAACTTGCACAATTGGTGGCTGACTAAATACTTTTTTTCCCCACTGTATATCATCGCTGTCGGATTATTTAATTTTTGTACATTGATTGATACTATTGGTTCCCCTTTATGTCTCTATGAATGTTTCACGACCCCTTGACCAATGAAATGTGTTCAAACCCTGTATCTCCACCACGTTTTCACTTCTGACGATAATTTTGTTTGTGTTCATAGTCAGATGCGATCAGAGGTAAGTTACACTTTAATGGCTGTCTGCCATTGTAATAGTATATATTTCTGGAGTATGATAAGTATTTATTTTATATAATTCTGCTGTTGAAATTGTGTTTTGAGGGCGAGCGCTAGCTTTGGAGGGCAAGCGCTAGCTTTGGATAACCCAGACAAAGTTTAATCTCCTGTTTTTAGCTCCCCATATGATCCCTGCCTGTTGGCTAGCTAACCACCTTGTCATTTGCATAAAGAGTGAACAGATTAATCAGATGTGTGTGGCAATAGCTAACTAGCTAGTTATCATTTTAGCTAGCTATCAAATTAGGTTGCTGCAGTATCAGCCATGTAGCTAGCTAACATTAGCCAGATCAACCGGTCAGTTCAGCGCATCATGCTCCCACTCCATTGCTCTCTCACTCTGTGTGTGTGTGTCTAAATGTCATTCTGTTTGTATGACAAGGCCTATAAACACATCTGTCATACAGTAATTGTATCATCTTAGTAAGCTTTTTGTGCCAAACGGTATACTTGAAATTAAAGTTTTTTGTGTGTCTTTTTATTTATAGCTTGTAGCAGCAGAATGGGGAGAATGCGCCAGTCAAGCAAAGAAAATACATTTCAAAGTGAAAAGGAGAGGTTCGGAAGCGAAGGAGGATGGAGGTAGAGGTCTTCATGAAACTATTCAGAAATGGACCTGGGCCCTTCCCACCCGGACCCGATATGCATACAGTTGAAGTCGGAAGTTTACATACACTTGGGTTGGGGTCATTAAAACTCGTTTTTCAACCACTCCACAAATTTCTTGTTAACAAACTATAGTTTTGGCAAGTCGGCTAGGACATCTACTTTGTGCATGATACAAGAAATGTTTCCAACAATTTACAGACAGATTATTTCACTTATAATTCACTGTATCACAATTCCAGTGGGTCAGAAGTTTACATACACTAAGTTGACTGTGCCTTTAAACAGCTTGGAAAATTCCAGAAAATGTGGTCATGGCTTTAGAAGCTTCTGATAGGCTAATTGACATCATCTGAGTCAGTTGGGAGTGTACCTGTGGATGTATTTCATGGCCTACCTTCAAACTCAGTGCCTCTTTGCTTGACATCATGGGGGGGTGAGCAAAGACCTCAGAATCAGCCAAGACAGATCTCCACAAGTCTGGTTCATCCCATGTACCACATTAATCTGTACAAACAATAGTACACACGTATAAAAACCATGGGACCACGCAGCCGTCATACCGCTCAAGAAGGAGACGCGTTCTCTCTTAGAGATGAACGTACTTTGGTGTGAAAAGTGCAAATCAATCCCAGAACAACAGCAAAGGACCTTGTGAAGATGCTGGAGGAAACAGGTACAAAAGTATCTATATCCACAGTAAAACAAGTCCTATATCGACATAACCTGAAAGGCCGCTCAGCAAGGAAGAAGCCACTGCTCCAAAACCGCCATAAAAAAGCCAGACTATGGTTTGCAACTGCACATGGGGACAAAGATCATACCTTTTGGAGAATTGTCCTCTGGTCTGATAAAAAAAAATAGAAGGTACCACATTCCGTATAGGCCTGGTCGGATCCAGACCTGATCAAGTTGATTGTTTAAGCTACTTTGTTAACCGAAGCTGATATAGCGTGAGAGGCAGGAGACAGAGGTGCCATTCTAGCAGGTGGGGAAGGGGCAGTACTGTAGGCCTGGTCGGATCCAGACCCGATCGAATGAATTGTTTAAGCTACTTTGTTAACCGAAGCTGATAAAGCGTGAGAGGCGGGAGACAGAGGTGCCGTTCTAGCAGGTGGGGAAAGGGCAGTACTGTACGCGAGTAACACGGGGAGCAGGGAGGGAGAGATGAGATACAGCAACCGACCAATCCGACTCGCGCTATAGTAGGCTAAAAGCTGCCATAGCTAGGTTATTTATTATCAAATATTATTAGGTTGTACCTGTCTTGACTGCATCAAACCGGGAGAAGCTAGTTACACTAGCTAAAAATAACTAGCTAGGCTAACTGTTACAAACAACAACAAGTAGCCATTGATTAGATATCTCCTAACTTTTGCCACACATGGAGGCTCTATGACTGTAGTCTATTGCCACTTTGATGACTTATGATTGGCCAACAACAATGACAAGCTACACGCGCCAAGCTCTACTCTATTGAAAAGCAAGAGCAGAAGCATAAATTATAACATTTCTCTCTCGCTACTGAAGCAGTTGTATTCGACTCTGTATGGACCCTTCAGGACAAGTCAGTTAAATTTACACATACCCGAGCCCCATGACAATCATATCAGATCGGACCCAGACCCGTAACATTATTTACAGTTCTGGATCCGGTCCTGGATCGGGTCTCTGGTATTTTGGGTACAGGCGGATCTGTGAAGACCTCTAGGAGGGTGTTTTTTCATTTTTTTTTATTTAACCTTTATTTCACTATTTCACAGTTAAGAACAAAGTCTTATTTACAATGACGGCCTACCAAAAGGCAAAAGGCCTCCTGCGGGGGCTGAGATGAAAAATATAAATAAATGTAATAAAAATATAGGACAAAACACACATCACAACAAGAGAGACAACACAACACTACATAAAGAGAGACCTAAGACAACAACATAGCATGGCAGCAACACATGACAACACAGCATAGTACAGTAGCAACACAACATGACAACAACATGGTAGCAACACAACATGGCAGCAGCACAAAACAGGGTACAAACATTATTGGGCACAGCCAACAGCACAATGGGCAAGAAGGTAAAGACAACAATACATCACGCAAAGTAGTCACAACTGTCAGTAAGAGTGTCCATGATTGAGTCTTTGAATGTAGAGATTGAGATAAAACTGTCCAGTTTGAGTGTTTGTTGCAGCTCGTTCCAGTCACTAGCTGCAGCGAACTGAAAAGACGAGCGACCCAGGGATGTGTGTGCTTTGGGGACCTTTAACAGAATGTGACTGGCAGAATGGCTGTTGTATGTGGAGGATGAGGGCTGCAGTAGATATCTCAGATAGGGGGGAGTGAGGCCTAAGAGGGTTTTATAAATAAGCTTCATCAGTGTGTCTTGTGACAGGTATACAGATGACCAGTTTACAGAGGAGTATAGATTGCAGTGATGTGTCCTATAAGGAGCATTGGTGGCAAATCTGATGGCCGAATGGTAAAGAACATTGAGCTGCCCGAGAGCACCCTTACCTGCCGATCTATAAAATACGTCTCCGTAATCTAGCATGGGCTGGATTGTCATCTGAATCAGGGTTAGTTTGGCAGCTGGGGTGAAAGAGGAGTGATTACGATAGAGGAAACCAAGTCTAGATTTAATTTTAGCCTGCAGCTTTGATATGTGCTGAGAGAAGGACAGTGTACCGTCTAGCCATACTCCCAAGTACTTGTATGAGGTGACTACCTCAAGATTTAAACCGTCAGAGGTAGTAATCACACCGGTGGGGAGATGGGCATTCTTCTTACCAAACCACATGACCTTTGTTTAGTAGGTGTTCTGAACAAGGTTAAGGGCAGAGAAAGCTTTGCTGTAGTGTTTAACACAAAATCCGTGGAGGGGCCAGCTGAGTATAAGACTGTATCATCTGCATATAAATGGATGAGAGAGCTTCCTACTGCCTGGGCTATGTTGTTGATGTAAATTGAGAAGAGCATGGGGCCTAGGATTGAGCCTTGGGGTACACCTATGGTGACAGGCAGTGGCTGAGACAGCAGATGTTCTGACTTTATACATTGCACTCATTGCACTCAAACCAGGCCAAAGACCCCTCAGAGACACCAATACTCCTTAGCCGGCCCACAAGAATGGAAAGGTCTACCGTATCAAAAGCTTTGGCCAAGTCAATAAAAATAGCAGCACAACATTGCTTAGAATCAAGGGCAATGGTGACATCATTTAGGACCTTTAAGGTTGCAGTGACACATCCATAACCTGAGTGGAAACCAGATTGCATACCAGAGAGAATACTATAGACATCAAGAAAACCAGTCAGTTGATTATTGACAAGTTTTTCCAACACTTTTGATAAACAAGGCAAAATAGAAATAGGCCTATAACAGATAGGATCAGCTTGATCTCCCCCTTTAACTTCTTAGGGAGCGGCAGCAGAGGTGACGGTTTTGGAGAGTCTGGCGTGCCCAAAGTAAAATGCCTGCCACTCAGGCTCAGAAAATAGGATATGCACATAATTAGTACTATTGGATAGGAAACACTCTGAAGTTTCTAAAAGTGTTAACATAATGTCTGTGAGTATAACAGAACTGATATAGCAGGCGAAAACCCGAGAAAAATTCATCCGGAAATGCAGTTTTTGGTGACCTTTGCTCTGTTGGACACTCTCCCATTGACTTCAAGGCAATCCAGCTCCTGGATTGCAGTACCTATGGCTTCCACTAGATATCAACAGTCTATATACAAAGACTGGGAGTGATTGGAGTAAGAGGAACATATAGGAACAGGAAATGGTAAGGGGACCTGAAATGTCAACAAGTTTTCTTGGGGCGCGAGTCTGGGTGCGCGCCCCACTTTATTTTACTTACATAACGTTTAGGTGACCATCCGAGTGAAATATTATCGCTAATATTCATAAAAGGATAGCTAAGGATGCATTATAACTGGTATTTGATTTATTTAGGAAAAGTTTATAGGTATATTTGAACGCGTTCTCTTCACGTTTCAATGGGCGATTCAACGTTGGATTTTCTGAACATAACGCGCCAACCAAACAGAGATTTATGGATATAATAAATGACTTTTTCTAACAAAAGAACCATTGGATGTCTTCATTGTACACTTGGGAAGCCCTCAGCAGAAGTTCTTCAAAAGGTAAGGGATTTGTTTTCGCTGTGAAATGGGTTTTGTGTGAACCGCGCTGGTTTCTGAATTTATGCTAATGGATAAAAATTGTAGGTGCTATCCTCAAACAATCAAATGTTGTGCTTTCGCCGTAAAGCCTTTTTTTAAATCTGACAACGCTGTGATATTGCCAAGAAGCAGAGGTTTTAATGACTATGCAACACTTGTATATTGATGAATGTTTAATAATTCAACTTTTGGATTTTGAATTTGGCGCCTTACATTTCACCGGGTAGTGTCGGGAGTGGGGCGCTCCCTAAGTAGTTAAATAAAGGACGAACCGTGGCTGCCTTTCAAGCACTCTGAACCTCCCCAGAGAGGAGAGACAGGTTAATTAGGGATCATGGGGGAACATAAAGAATGGTCGTTTTGTTCGATAAAGTCCTTCTTTATATCCCAAAAATTCAGCTTAGTTGGTGCCATGGAGTTCTGTAATCCAGTCGTTCAACATGCAGACAAAGAAATCCCAAAAGTACCGGTAAAGTTCGTCCAAACAAGTCAAACGATGTTTCTAAATAATCCTCAGGTAGTCAAATATCTATATAAATGATAATATTTCAGACGGAAAATAGTCTGTTCAATAGGAAAGAAAAATAACAAGGAGCGCACACCCATTCACGCACGCAACACAGTAGTGTCCGTTTTATGAGCCACTTGGAAGAACTTCAATTTCTTGTTCGTTTTTCCAAAAACAAGCCTGAAACCATATCTAAAGACTGTTGACATCTAGTGGAAGCCATAGGAACTGCAATCTGGGAGCTAATTCCCTCTATAGTCAATAACAAGTCAATGGAAAGACAGTGACCTCAAAAAAACACATTTTCCGGATGGATTTTCCTCTGGTTTTTGCCTGCCATATTAGTTATGTTATACTCACAGACATTATTTTAACAGTTTTAGAAACTTCAGTGTTTTCTATCCAATACTACCAATATATGCATATCCATATCCTAGCACCTAGCATATCCTAGCATGAGTAACAGGCAGTTTACTTTGGGCACGTCAGACTCTCCGTACTTCCGAACACTGCCCCCTAGCCCGTAGAGGTTAAAAAGGTCAGAGATAGGCTTGGCGTTTATAGGGGCAGGGTAAATCATTCCATGGCAGGAAAAAGATGATTGAGTGGAAATTGGAAATTGATATCTGCACTGTATGATTATTGATTGCCTACATGATTCTTACCTGAATACCTACCTTTATGTTTAATTCCATTCTAAAATGTGTCTGATTTGCATACTTGTAACATGACTGATAGTGACATTTCGATATTGATTGTTGTTTGACTGTTGAAACACTTACCTGATCCTTCTTGATATTTCATTCTGAGTGGAAAATCACAATTGGTGTATATATTTTTAGGAAGCATTCACCGTGATGTAAAAATTATATTGAAAAAATTACTTACATTAATGCTTTTGAAATTGTAACGTTCCAGTGTCTCAAGTACCATTTATCTTTTTAGAAAATTTAGCACATTGATAGATATTAAGTCAACTTGTAATACGACTGTAATTGAAACTGTATAGTCTATGAACTTTGTTTGATGTCAGTCTTCATTGGAGGATATCTGTGCTGGAAGAGATCTGCAAGATGGTGCTGGCACACTTAAATAATTCGCACTAAGTTGGTGTCCTTTTTGTTTGCTGTCACAGTTTATCATTAGGTATAAAATATTACTGAACAAAATTTTGTAACTAGTACTTTTACTTGACTAAATTACAATCAGACTTTCAATACTTAAGTACAAACTTTCAAAACTCTACACACTTCTGAAAATTATACATTTGCAATTAAAATTATACAATTGCAACCATTATTGGTCATCTCATTACCGCTCCCAAAAAGATGACGTCGGTGTTACCTTAGTCAGAGAGCTGTATATAATCACGAGATGCCCATGTCTCCGACCTAACAATGGGAGTTGTTGTCTTAAAGATAGGAAGGCAGGTGACAATCTTAGGTCTGCATATTAACTCCATAGAAATGCAATGGGCGTATTCTGGACAGATTTTGGCCAGAGTGAGCCCTTTTGCCCTCGCCTCTTTCTCTCTACCTTAGTCCTGCTTGCAATCAAAGTCTTTCAAGATACAGTATGTTTGCCCTCTGGTTGGTATTGTCATCGGAACAACCCAGTCCATTTTAATAACAGACAAGCACTCCGTACAATAGAAATAAAGTATTTCCTCATTTACCATGGCAAATCTACTGTGGCAATTTACACGACACTGTATGAATGGAAACAAATTTTGGTGTAGCCTACTGTTATGATTTCATTCATTTTCTATCAAATCTGATGTTATCCAAAAGTGTCTGGTATTGTCTTTTCTTATTAAGATCGGTGGTAAAATATCTCTGGACTGTTCATATTTGAAATGTGAAATTAAATCAAGTCAATCAGGGGGTTGAGTGAGTTTTTGGTATGGGCCAGAATCGAACCCACGCAGACAAGATAGGCCCATATGTGCACACCGCTAGACCACCCCAGACCATGATTGGACAAAATGTAGTATAGACTGCACACTTGTATGTTGTAGCCTAGTTGTGACCAATATCTATCTTGTGTTATTAAGCTATATAAATCAACGTTTCTTGATGTACAGTTGAAGTTGGAAGTTTACATACACTTAGGTTGGAGTCATTAAAACTAGTTTTTCAACCACTCCACACATTTCTTGTTAACAAACTATAGTTTTGGCAAGTTGGTTAGGACATCTACTTTGTGCATGACACAAGTAATTTTTCCAACAATTGTTTACAGACAGATTATTTCACAGAAAATTGACTGTATCACAATTCCAGTGGGTCAGAGGTTTACATACACTAAGTTGACTGTGCCTTTAAACAGCTTGGAAAATTCCAGAAAATGATGTCATGGCTTTAGAAGCTTCTGATAGGCTAACTGACATAATCTGAGTCAATTGGAGGTGTACCTGTGGATGTATTTCAAGGCTTACCTTTAAAACTCAGCTTGACATCATGGGGAAATCAGCCAAGACCTCAGAAAAAAATTGTAGACCTCCACAAGTCTGGTTCATCATTGGGAGCAATTTCCAAACGCCTGATGGTACCACGTTCATCTGTACAAACAATAGTACGCAAGTATAAACACCATGGGACCATGCAGCCGTCATACCCCTCAGGAAGGAGATGCGTTCTGTCTCCTAGAGATGAACGTACTTTGGTGCGAAAAGTGCAAAGCAATCCCAGAACAACAGCAAAAGACCTTGTGAAGATGCTGGAGGAAACAGGTACAAAAGTATCTATATCCACAGTAAAACGAGTCCTATGTCGACATAACCTGAAAGTCCGCTCAGCAAGGAAGAAGCCACTGCTCCAAAACCGCCATAAAAAAGCCAGACTATGGTTTGCAACTGCACAAGGGGACAAAGATCGTACTTTTTGGAAAAATGTCCTCTGGTCGGATGAAACAAAAATATAACTGTTTAGCAATAATGACCAGGAAAAAGGGGGAGGCTTGCTAGCCGAAGAACACCATCCCAACCGTGAAGCTCAGGGGTGGCAGCATCATGTTGTGGGGGTGCTTTGCTGCAGGAGGGACTGGTGCACTTTACAAAATAGATGTATATATTGAAGCAACATCTCAAGACATCAGTCAGGAAGTTAAAGCTTGGTCTCAAATGGGTCTTCCAAATGGACAATGACCCCAAGCATATTTCCAAAGTTGTGGCAAAATGGCTTAAGGACAATAAAGTCAAGGTATTGGAGTGGCCATCACGAAGCCCTGACCTCAATCCTATCGAAAATTTGTGGGCAGAACTGAAAAAGCGTGTGCGAGCATGGAGGCCTACACACCTGACTCAGTTACACCAGCTCTGTCAGAAGGAATGGGCCAAAATTCACCCAACTTATTGTGGGACGCTTGTGGAAGGCTACCCAAAACGTTTGACCCAAGTTAAACAATTTAAAGGCAATGCTACAAAATACTAACTGAGTGTATGTAAACTTCTGACCCACTGGGAATGTGATGAAAGAAATAAAAGATGAAATAAATCATTCTCTCTGCTGTTATTCTGACATTTCACATTCTTAAAATAAAGTGGTGATCCTAACTGACCTAAGACAGGGAATTTTTACTAGGATTAAATGTCAGGAATTGTGAAAAACTGAGTTTAAATGTATTTGGCTTAGGTTTATGTAAACTCCCGACTTCAACTGTATGTGGCTGCATTTCAGATCCATGTTTGTGCATTTGAATGTTGCAGTAAAAGGACCTAGGTCTAGCGTTTGAGAGAGCGATAGAGAACATTATTTTGACAGCAGGCTTGCTCCCAATGTCTTGTCTGCCCCTGCATTGAGAGAAGGAGAACTGCTCATTTTTAGGGAATCATGAGGCTCATTTGAATTTTCTGATGCAACAGGATAATTCTCTGTGACGAGTGATCAAGTTAAGATCTTACTTGAGAGGAAGTGGACCTGTTCCTATTCAGTAGTGTGTTTCACATGGAGTTGCAATGACAAAGAATACAATTGAGACTTTGTATTGTCGAAGTTCCAGCAGCACAATATTCCAACTGGGCAATATTATGAGTTTAGGGAGATCTCATGAGTTCATGACAGCTCGCTTGACTCTTGAGTTCAAAGTCCATAGTTAAAAGCTTTCTTAACACCATCACTGCACTTACCCATTCTTGTCAATCCCCATGTTAATGATGATGATCTAACATAATTTCAGTTAAAACAGGCCTAACACTCTTTGTAACGCTTTACAGATGTTTCACTTTAGAGACTTTGGACAGATTCAGCAGATTAGAGGGGATCCTATCCTAGTCCTATTCAAGGCATTATAGTGTACATTGAGAGGATCAGGTTATCAGAAAAATGTACTGCTATGAGCTATCCTATTTAGCCCATGCGTACATCCACCTTTAGCCTTGCGCCTGCAGTGTCACGCGTGTCTGTTTAGAGTTAATAGGTTTCAGTGGAGGGAGATTGTTCATCTCATTAATCTGTTGTCTCACACAATCAAATCCCTGATGCTCAATTGCCATGCTTGACTGGTCATACCTTACATGTGCACAAACAAAGTGATTACTTTAGAGTAACAGGACATTTATGTTAGAGCATTAATTGACACCCTCGGTGTGGATAATCATGTTTCATGCTACTGATGGCTTTGGAAGGAAAATCCCATCTTTTGTTGTTATTTGGATGAAGGACAAAAGACCAAGGAATTAAGTCATTATTATTATTGCATGACGAAAGAGACAACAATTAAATGAGTGTTTTCTTATTATCCATATTGTTAAGGAATAGGTAGTTTAGACAGCACACTACAGCTCACTACCACTTCCACACTTCATTCCCCCAGAGTGCAGCTCCAACCTTGTCCAGGCGCTGAGCCTTGTTGATAAGCACATCAGGTGCTGCCAAATAGGTGATTGTCAGTCAGTGTCCCAGCTAACAAGCCGTGAGCCTACTAGGGCTGTTGCGGTGACGGTATAACTACCACACCGGCGGTCATGAGTCATGAAGGCACTCAAATGTGTGACTGTTTAGTCACGGTAATTAGGCTTCTCCAAGCTTTGATGCTGCTGATGGTCATTAGTAGCATACCAAACATGATAACTACCTGGTACTCAGCACTCAATTGTCCCTCTAATCACTCTGACATCAATTCAAATGTATTTGAAAATCTAATCAAACACTTCATGAGAGCCCATGAGCTCATGTTGCGCATTATTTCAATAGGCTATGCAATTGCAGGAAAAAAGAGAGTGATGGCCTCTACTAAAAGAGGAGGATCAGCTTTCTATAGACTAGGCCTACTATATTTATTTCTCAACTTTCATAATATTAAGCTCATTGCTTATATTTACAACAGGAGTATAGCCTACCTGGCTGGCATGAAAACAAAACACAGGGAAAAGCGTACTCCATTCGCTATTTAAGTGCATAAATGACATGTATGTTTCGATACAGGTGCATGTTAATGGTCCACTCTAAATCAAAACAAACTTTACACATATATTATTTAATATACTGTATGTAAAGACAAGATTAAATCAAGAATAGTCTGATGGGTGAAAATATTAACCTATCACTTGTGAATTATATATTATCACTTGTGAATGAAACCCATCATAAGAAACAATGCCTTTTTTTTATCATAGTCACACACCTCATGAATCACAGTCACACACCTCATGAATCATAGTCACACACCTCATGAATCATAGTCACACACCTCATGAATCATAGTCACACACCTCATGAATCATAATCGCACACCTCATGTAGCCTAGCCCATAGGCTTATATGTTTAAATAAGGTTTGTATCACAATTAAAGTGTCCAAATAACTTCTTAAAAATAAGCACATTAATCCGCTTTACAAGCATTGTAGAGCCTAACTGGCATACTTAAGCAGCATGTGAGTTTCAAGTTTGGGGAAGATCATTTTCACCATAAAAATGCACCTTTATAATAAAAGCATTACATGCATAATTGCATTTGCTTTCACTTTTTAAAATAGTGTTTTCTGCTAATGGAACAATCGCGCTTATAGCCTACTACTATGTGCGCATTGCTGCACTCATAATATGAAGAAATAGCCTAATAGTTTATCAACATTTTAAGCTAAACGTTCTGATCTGTTGCCTCAGCCACATTGCGTAAAAATGTTTTTTGATGTTAGTGGTTGTATTAATTTGTGATACACCACATCCCACAGCCTCAGGCTGCTAGTTTGTTTGTTTTTTAGTTTGGGCATGCCTTTGATATTTTTCATTTTTGTACATACAGTATTTATGTTTTGTCACCAGCTGAAAAATTATAATCCGCTTGGACTGACCGACCAAGAGATCAACAGAGACAGGGCTGGCCCTTGACCAATGTAAGATTGCTGTCTCTCTGGGCACATGTACATTGAACACCTAGGCACATGCACTTATTTCTCCCATAGCTGCACATCTTAAATCAGGTTACAGAGCAGTTAAATAGGACTAAAACACCTAGACTTTGCGAGTGCAACCATATTAGCAGGCTAGTTAATGGTTTCTTAACAATATGTATGAAAACACTTTGACAATGCTGATCTTTTTTCTGTAATTGGTACAATTATTGTAATGTGTACAATCAATTCAATGTAATCCAATTTAATGTATACTTTAGGGCAGAGTGCCCCATCTGGCGGGCCAAGGGCAAATTTAGCCCGCAAGTGATTTAATTTGGACACCCAAATCATTATTATTTTGGGAGGGACATAAAGTGTTTTCAGAAGGTATTCATACCTCTTGACTTATTCCACATTTTGTGTTACAGCCCTAATTCAAAATGTATTAAACACAATCCCCCATGATGAAAATATGTTTTTAGGAATTGTAGCAAATGTATTGAAAATGAAATAAAGATATAGTCCTATATCTCATTTATATAAGTATTTACACCCCTGAGTCAATACTTTGTAGAAGCACCTTTTGGGAGTGATTACAGCTGTGAATCTTTCTGGGTAAGTCTCTATGAGCTTTCCTCACCTGGATTGTGCAACATTTGCCAATTTATTATTTTCAAAATTCTTCAAGCTCTGTCAACCATTTTCAGGTCTTGCCATAGATTTCAAGTGGATTTAAGTCAAACCTGTAACTTGGTCACTCATGAACATTCACTGTTTTCTTGGTTAGCGACATCTGTGTAGATTTGTCCTTGTTTTTAGATTATTGTCTTGCTGAAAGGTGAATTCATCTCCCAGTGTCTGGTGGAAAGCAGACACTGATCCAGCCACTACTATGCATGGAAATATGGAGAGTGGTACTCAGTAATGTGCTTTATTGGATTTGCCCCATAATAGAGAGATACTGTAAATGTGATTGTATACAAATGTAAGCAAGGTTTAAATTAATTATATTTTAATAAAATATGATATCTTCTTGCGTTCAAGTTACAGTCTACAAATGATATGTAATTATGTTCAGGCCCCATGACCATCCGCTCAATAAACTTTTTACCCGCGGCTGAATCTAGTTGATGATCCTTGCTTTAGGGGATAGAGACCCCCTTTTATATCATGCACATCTTGTTTTGATACTTGACTAAAATACTGTTATAGTTTGTTTGTGTCTCTGTTTTTGTGTCATTTGCTAAGATTATTCAATTACAGTAAATCTATTTTTTGTATGTCTTTACATATAGTTTGTAGAATTTTTTAAAAGCTCTTAGAGAATAAATGATAGAGAACTCATTAGAAGGTGCTTTGTACTTGCATTTGACTTTGAAGGTGACACATACGGTACATTTGAAAATATTTGACAGTTGGTTGTGTGCAAATGTAAGGGCTTGATGTGGGGAAGGAGGGGCTGTGCCGGATTCAGGACTGCCTTACTTGAGAGTGAGTGGAGCAGGTTCTATTCAGTAGTGTGTTTCATAGGGAGTTGCAAAGGAATAGGAATGATACTTTGTATTGTCGAAGTTCCAGCTGCGCAATATTATGAGTCAAGTGAGATCTCATGAGTTCATGACACCTTACTTGACTCTGTGTTCAAAGTCCATAGTTAAAAGCTGTCTAAACCTATTCACTGCACTTACCCATTACTGTCAATCCCCATGTTAATGATGATGATCTAACATAATTTCAGTTAAAACAGGCCTAACACTCTCTGTAACGCTTTACAGATGTTTCACTTTAGAGACTTTGGACAGATTCATCAGATTAGAGGGGATCCTATCCTAGTCCTATTCAAGGCATTATAGCCTGATGCTCGCAATGTACACTATCAGATAACTTTACTGCTACAGGTATGAGCTATCTATCCTATTTAGCTCATGCGTCCATCCTCCCTCTGCCTGGCGCATGCAGTGGCACATGTGTCTTTTTAGAAGTAATAGGTTTCAGGGGAGGAGGATTGTTCGTCTCATTAATCTGTTGTCTCACACACACTCAAATCCCTGATGCTCATTTGTCATGCTCGGCTGGTCATGCCCTACAGGAAATGAATGTGGGAAAGAACATTAAATGACCCCCTTGTGTGGATAATCTTGTTTTATTCTTCTGACAACGTTTTCGTTGTTATTTTTGATGAAGGACAAAATACCAAGGAATTAAATCATTATTATTGCATGATGAAACAGGCAATAATGAAATGAGTATTTCCTTGTTTCTCTTGAGTGTAAACAATGCTATCCATACACTAATGATAACAGCCTCCTAGTGTCCCAGGGCATATTTGACTGAGGAACCCAGATCCTCCCACCCTCTTTCAATTCTTTATTGCTTTGCTTGTCTCTGTTTACACTGTGGCTGCTGTGTCAGGATCACTGCTGTGCCATCTTGATTACTTTAGGATTTGCTGTCCTACCTTGATTGTTTATGGTAGCAGTATTCTTCTCCTTTCTTTAAAAAATGTTTACTTCCCGGCCATGAATAATGTTTATCTCCGCTTACCAAAACAACCATATATAATAGCTTGAGTTAAGACACGCTGAATGTGTTCCTCTGGCAGTGACAGTCCCAGTCTGATCCTGTTTCTTCTATCTTCTCTCAGGCTGGACAGCAGTCTACTGGAGGTCCTACAGATGGACTTTGAGGTGGAGGAGCAGAGCACCCAATCAGACAGCCAGGTGATCACATGGCGCCTGGAGTTGCCCGCAGACACCAGGGATGGGGAGAAGGAGGGTTCAATGAGGATCTACACCACCCAGAGAGACTTTGTGGGCCTGGCCACACTCGTCATGGTGAGCACCGACTGACAACTCATCTCTAGCATCTACAGTCAGGCCCAAAATTATTGGCACCATTGATAAAGATGTGCAAAAAAGACTGTATAAAATAAATAATTCAAATACTGAGGTATAATATGTGCAAAAAAGATAAGAAATTATATTATTTAATACTAATACAATTGCTCAGAGAAATATATTTTGTTTAACAAGTAACACACATCTAAAAAAAGATAGGGTACCAAATTATTGGCACCCCTGTTCTCATTACTCTGTCACCCTCCCTTTTCCAGGATAACGGCTATTGAGACTTTTTTCTAAAAGGTTTTATGAGATTGGAGAACACTTTGGGAAGGATCTTATAACCATTCCTTCATACATTTTCCCAGATCATTGATATCCTTCGTCTGCGCTTATAGACTGCCCTCTTCAAGGTTTTCAAAGTCCGGAGACTGAAATTGCCATTGCAAAATCTTTTGCTTTGGCCATCTCAGTCTCTGGACTTAAACCCCATTGAAAACCTGTGGTTTCAATTTAAGAGGGCAGTCCATAAGTGCAGACGAAAGATATGTATGATTCTGTGTGAAGGAATGATCTAAGTGTCACGATCTTCATGAATGACGGACCAAGGCGCAGCGTGAATGGAGTTCCACATAATGTAATTGGAGTGAAACAACAAAACAAGAAAGAATATACAGATCGTAACATACGTGTGTATAGCGCATACGCACTAACATGAAACACAAACATTCAATAACCCACAACACAGGTGGGAAAAAGAACACACTAAGTATTGTCCCCAATTAGAGATAACGACAACCAGCTGCTTCTAATTGGGAACCATACAAACCAAAACATAGAAAACAAATAATAGAATTTCCCAACTAGTCACGTCCTGACCTAAAACATAGAGAACCCCGAGGGCTCTCTATGGCCAGGACGTGACACTAAGACCCCTCCCAATTAGCCTGGGCAGACTCGAGTGGGCTTTATGGATCTCCACTATCGTCTGGGCTTGATGTGGCCAGTCGATAATAACCCTTGTTTTCCCCGGCGACCAGTTCGTACTTAAAACAATCTCCATTCAGGCTGCGAAGGCTTTGATATCCTCCTTAACTTGATTTAATGGCGAGAAGGCGGAAAATATGCGTACCTTTTTTATAAAACACAATTTTACACCATCATGCTAGAGTGGCTAAATGCTAATCCTGGAAACATTTCGAATTTAGCCACTCTAGCATGGTGGTAGAAAATGGTGTTACATAAAAAAAGGTATGCATATTTTCCGCTTTCTCGCCATTAAATAAGGTTAAGGAGGAACTCGAAGCCTTAGCGTACAATAAAGCTCAGTATTTGTATAAGTTTATATCTCATTTTTATCAAGCGTGCCAATAATTTTAGACCTGATTGAATATGCATGTATTATTTTCACCTGTTAAATGTGCTATTGTAAATGACGTTTGCCTTGAATGAGGCCTCCAACAACAATTGTATATATATGAGATCTATTGTTGGTAACGGGACCTAATTCACTGTGCGCTCATGACATTGATGCCTCTGTGTTATAATGATGTACAAGGAGGCTGCCAGTCTCTGACAGATGCTTCACTATTGTTTATTTTTTTGTGTGTGTTTTCTTTCTCTTAATATAGGATCTCTGCAATTAATACATCACATAATCTCTATACTGTAACTAAATAAGAAATGTTATGAGCAATTGTCATTACAATATTCTATCTGCCCTTAGTGTCACGACTTCCGCCTGTCACGGTTCTCTACTGAAGGGACAGACCAAGACGCAGCGATGTAGCCAGAATACATATTTAATTATAAAGCGGGACCCTGACGGAACAAAACAAAGAGCGGAGAACGTAACGATGAACATAACTGAACAGACAAACACAGCTATGAACATACAATAACCCACGAAACTAAGGTGCAATTCCCAAACATATAAATGGTTCCCAATTAGAGACAACGAGACTCAGCTGCCTCTGGTGGGAGCCATTAACCAACATAGAACTAGACACCATAGAACTGTGAAAACCCCTAAACCAAATGAACCCAAAGCGCTCCAGCCTGAAAACCCAGGACTGGGCGTTACAGTACCCCAAAGGCGCGGACTCGGGCGGCCTTAAAAATCTGTGGGGGGATCTGGGTCAGGTTCCTTTTGTCCCAGGTAAGGAGCTCCGGTGCTGGCCGTGCTGGTCTGATGTCACGCACCGGAGGCCCTGGACCCTTTCTTGGAACTCTGGTGCGTGGAGCAGAAGCTGGCCCTACCGGACTCGTGATGCTCACTGGAACTCTGGTGTGTGGAGCAGGAACTGGCAGTACTGGACTCGTGATGCTCACTGGGACTCTGGTGCGTGGAGCAGGAACTGGTCGTACTGGACTCGTGATGCTCACTGGGACTCTGGTGCGTGGAGGCGGGAACTGGTCGTACTGGACTCGTGATGCTCACTGGGACTCTGAGTGCGTGGAGCAGGAACTGGTCGTACTGGACTCGTGATGCTCACTGGGACTCTGGTGCGTGGAGCAGGAACTGGCAGTACCGGACTCGTGATGCTCACTGGAACTCTGGTGCGTGGAGCAGGAACTGGCAGTATGCGGACTCGTGATGCTCACTGGAACTCTGAGTGCGTGGAGCAGGAACTGGCAGTACTGGACTCGTGATGCTCACTGGGACTCTGGTGCGTGGAGCAGGAACTGGTCGTACTGGACTCGTGATGCTCACTGGGACTCTGGTGCGTGGAGGCGGGAACTGGCAGTGCGGACTCTCGGGCGCGCCGCGGGGAGCTTGGTGCGGGCGGAACAGGGCGTGCTGGACTCTCGGAGCGCCACGAGGGGGAGCTGGGTGCGTGAGCAGGGACTGGGCGTGTAGAAACCACTACGGACTGGGATCTTGGAGCGTGGAACTGGAATCTTGGAGCGTGGAACAGGGATCTTGGAGCGTGGAACAGGGATCTTGGAGCGTGGAACAGGGATCTTGGAGCGTGGAACGAGGATCTTGGAGCGTGGAACAGGGATCTTGGAGCGTGGAACAGGGATCTTGGAGCGTGGAACAGGGATCTTGGAGCGTGGAACAGGGATCTTGGAGCGTGGAACAGGGATCTTGGAACGTGGAACAGGGATCTTGGAGCGTGGAACAGGGATCTTGGAGCGTGGAACAGGGATCTTGGGCGTGGAACCGGGACTGGGCGTGTAGAAACCTCCACCGGACCTGGGACCTGATACGGAGAGCCGACATACCTCCAGCTAGCTCACTAACCCTGGCCTTACGGGTGAGTGGGCCGGAATCTCTCGGACTGGGCTGTGGATGCGTGCGGAGATTCTGCCCGTGGGACCACAGGATAAGCTTGGTCCCAAAAGGCGCACTGGAGGCCTGGCTGCAGAGCTGGCACCACTCTCCCAGGTAGCACACAGACCTCGGCCCGACCCATGAGTGGCGCTGGGATCTCTCGCACTGGGCTGCGGACACGTACCGGAGACACCGCACACGGAACTGGAGCAGGATATCCGGGTCCCAGGAGGCGTACCAGGGACTTAGTGCGCCAGCGATGGCACCACTCTTTCTGGCTGCACCCTTATTTTCCCCCGACTGATGAGTGGAGCGGGAATCAATCGCTTTGACCTCTGAATCCCTATAGGGAAACCGTGCGCCAACACTGCATATACGGCCTCCCTTCGCTGCGGCGCTCTCTACGCTCTCTCCATAAAGCACGAGGAGTTGGCTCAGAGTCCCTCCTGAACCGGCCAACCCCTCGTGTGCCCCAAAAAGTTTCTTGGGGCTGCCTTACGGGCTTCCGTGCCAGGCGAGTTCAATGAACTTTCTCTCTCCGAGGTCCATCACGCCATATAAGTCCTCATAGCTCCCACGCTCAGTCCTCGCACACCCTCGCTGCTCCTTTTCCCAAGAGCTAAGCTCCGGGTCTCTCGCTGCTTGGTCTTTTGTGGGTGGGTTATTCTGTCACGGTTCTCTACTGAAGGGACAGACCAAGGCAGCGATGTAGCCAGAATACATATTTAATTATAAGCGGGACCACGACGGAACAAAACAAAGAGCAGGAGAACGTAACGATGAACATAACTGAACAGACAAACACAGCTATGAACATACAATAACCCACGAAACTAAGGTGCAATTCCCAAACATATAAATGGTTCCCAATTAGAGACAGAGACTCAGCTGCCTCTAATTGGGAGCCGTGTAACTTTATAGAACTAGACACCATAGAACTGTGAAAACCCTAAACCAAAAATGAACCCAAAGCGCTCCAGCCTGAAAACCCAGGACTGGGCGTTACACACGCCGAAGTCGGTGCCTCTCCTTGTTCGGGCGGTGTTCGGCGATCGACGTCACCGGTCTTCTAGCCATCACCGATCCACTTTTCATTTTCCATTTGTTTTGTCTTGTTTCCACACACACCAGGTTGTCATTCCCTCATTACTTAACCCTCTGGTTTCCCCCATGTCTGTGTGTGTAATTGTTTATTGTCAGTGGCACGTTTCCGGCTGGTTTGCGCCAGACTGGTATTTTGTACTTTGTGCTGCCGCACCTTTTCCTGTAGGCATTTGTTTTGTAACGCTATTTGCGTTCAGTGTTTATACTGTGCCACAGTAAAGTGCTTTCGTTCACTATCTCTGCTCTCCTGCGCCTGACTCTCACGCACCAGCTACACACACGGATCCTGACAGAATTACACACCCAAGTTGGAGTCAGCAGGAGCAGGTGCCCCTGATAGAGGGGTCGAGGAGCGCATCCAGGAGCACACGGCGATGCTTCACCATCTCGGCGCCGTCATGGACCGCGTCCTTCAGACCATGGATCACTCGGAGAGAAAGAGCGTTCCTCCAGCGCCTCCACCAGTCCGACCCGGGTCTCCACTACTCACCCCCCTTCATCAGGTCCCAGTGGGATTTGTCTCGCCCTTTCCCGGGAGTACAAGGGGAAGGCTGCACACTGCCAGGGGTTCCTGCTACAGCTGGAGCTATACCTGGCAACCGTCCACCCGGCTCCTTCGGGCCGTGGGAAGGTGTCCGCCCTCGTCTCATGCCTCTCGGGGAAAGCCTTGGAGTGGGCCAACGCCGTGTGGGGAGAAGGTGATGCGGTGTTGGACAATTTCGAGGAGTTCACTCGCCGCTTTCGGGCAGTCTTCGGCCACCCACCAGAGGGTAGAGAGGCATGTGAACGCCTTTTCCATTTGAGGCAGGGGACGAGGAGCGCTCAGGAGTTCGCCATGGAATTTCGGACCCTAGCTGCCGACGTGGGATGGAACGACAGGGCCCTCATCGATCACTATCGTTGCAGTCTGCGCGAGGACGTCCGTCGGGAGTTGGCCTGCAGGGACACCACCCTAAACTTCGACCAGCTGGTGGACTTGTCCATTCGGTTGGATAACCTGCTGGCTACCTGTGGACGTTCAGATGAGGGTCTGTCGGTTTCATTCCCCAGCACCACCGGTCCGATGCCCATGGAGCTGGGAGGTGCTGCGCGCAGGGAGACCGGAGGAGGTTCCAGTTCGTGCACCATCTGTGGCCGCAGAGGTCACACTGCCGGTCGGTGTCGGGTTGGTTCCTCTGGGAGTCGAGGCAGCAGGCAGGGCACTCTCGCGTCACCCCAGGTGAGCGGGCACCATGCTCACCCAGAGCCCTCGGTTGCACACATGTTTTTGCATGTTGTTTTCCCAGAGTTTTCCCCGCATTCCCAGCATAAGGCGCTTGTCGATTCAGGCGCAGCAGGGAATTTTATAGATAGTTAATTTGCCCTTAGTTTAGGGACCCCCATTGTTCCTGTTAATATGCCCTTCCCTGTTCACGCCCTAGATAGTCGACCATTAGGATTAATTAGGGAGGCCACCACTCCCCTGACATGGTGATGCATGGGGGTCACAAGGAGAGAATCAGCTTCTTTCTCATTGACTCTCCTGCCTTTCCCGTGGTACTAGGCCTACCCTGGATAGCCTGTCAGGAACCCACTGTTTCGTGGCAACGGAGGGCTCTCACGGGGTGGTCACGAGAGTGCTCGGGGAGGTGTTTAGGGGTTTCCGTTGGTGCTACCACGGTGGAAATTCCAGACCAGGTCTCCACCGTGCGCATTCCCCCCGAATATGCCGATTTGGCTCTCGCCTTCTGTAAAAAGAAGGCAACTCAATTACCACCCCATCAACGGGGGGATTGTGCGATAAACCTCCTGGTAGACGCCGCACTTCCCAGGAGTCACGTGTATCCCCTGTCGCAGGCGGAGACGGCGGCTATGGAAACATATGTCTCCGAATCTCTGCGTCAGGGGTACATTAGGTCCTCCACTTCACCCGCCTCCTCGAGTTTCTTTTTTGTGAAGAAGAAAGAAGGAGGTCTGCGCCCGTGTATTGACTATCGAGGTCTCAACCAGATCACTGGGAGGTACAGTTACCCGCTACCTCTCATAGCCAGTGCGAGTCAATGCACGGGGCGCGCTTCTTCACCAAATTAGATCTCAGGAGCGCTTACAACCTGATGCGTATCCGGGAGGGAGACGAGTGGAAGACAGCTTTCAGTACCACCTCAGGGCATTATGAGTACCTCGTCATGCCGTATGGGTTGATGCATGCTCCATCAGTCTTGCAGGCCATTGTAGACAAGATTTCAGGGATATGCACGGGCAGGGTGTAGTGGTGTATATTGATGACATTCTGATATACTCCGCTACACGCGCCAAGGAACGTGTCCCTGGTGCGCAGGTTTGCGCAGACTGGTATTTTGTACTTTGTCCTGCCGCACCTTTTCCTGTAGGCATTTGTTTTGTAACACTATTTGCGTTCAGTGTTTTGTACTGTGCCACAGTAAAGTGCTTTCGTTCACTATCTCTGCTCTCCTGCTCCTGACTCTCACGCACCAGCTACACACACGGATCCTGACACTTAGCCCATTGTGCTAATTCAATCAAGAGGCCCTGCTGACCTCTTAAACCACTATTGTTTGTTATCATGGGAGATTCGGGATTTCTGTGTAGTAATACCTTTTTCAAAACAATATCATTTTGCATTTTGCATGGGGCATTTTGTTTATAAATGTATTTAATGGCTTTATGTAAATTAATGTTTGTGAACAGGAAAAACCTTGATTGTCTTTCAATCAATCTTGTCATATCATACAATAAACAGTATCTGAAAGTATAATACAGATGAAAGGCACTGAAATATGAAGGCATTGGTACCATGATTTTTTTCAGAACTTTGACTTCCTTCATCTCAATCACGGATTAGATGGTGACCTCAGGCTGAGAGCCAAACATGAGGATAATAGATGTTTGGCAAGAGGAGCATTAGGTCTGTACTGATCTAGCACTCAGCACTATGAGCTGCTGAAAATTGTTAATTATTGGTTGGAGCTACAGTTATATTGCCAATAAAAGAAGGATTATATATATTTACAGTACCAGTCAAAAGTTTGGACACACCTACTGATTCAAGGTTTTTCTTAAATTTGTACTATTTTCTACATTGTAGAATAATAGTGAAGACATCAAAACTATGAAATAACACATATGGAATCATGTAGTAACCAAAAATGTGTTAAATAAAGCAAAATATATTTTATATTTGAGATTCTTCAAAGTAGCCACCCTTTGCCTTGATGACAGCTTTGAACACGCTTGGCATTCTCTCAACCAGCTTCATGAGGTAGTCATCTGTGTTATGTCATAGCTTTGATGTCTTCACTATTATTCTACTATGTAGAAAATTGTAATAATAAAGAAAAACCCTTGAATGAGTAGGTGTGTCCAAACTTTTGACTAGTACTGTACATATCTACCTAAATTACCGCGTACCCCTGCACATCAACTCGGGACTTGTACCCCATGTACAGTTGAAGTCGGAAGTTTACATAAACCTTGGCCAAATACATTTAAACTCAGATTTTCACAATTCCTGACATTTAATCCTAGTAAAAATTCCCTGTCAGGTCAGTTAGGATCACCACTTTATTTTAAGAATGTGAAATGTCAGAATAATAGTTGAGAGACTTATTCATTTCAGCTTTTATTTCTTTCATCACATTCCCGGTGGGTTAGAAGTTTACTTACACTCAATTAGTATTTGGTAGCATTGCCTTTAAATTGTTTAACTTGGGTCAAACGTTTCGGGTAGCCTTCCACAAGCTTCCTACAATAAGTTGGCTGAATTTTGGCCCATTCCTCCTGACAGAGCTGGTGTAACTGAGTCAGGTTTGTAGGCCTCCTTGCTCGCACACGCTTTTTCAGTTCTGCCCACAAATTTTCGATAGGATTGAGGTCAGGGCTTCGTGATGGCCACTCCAATACCTTGACTTTGTTGTCCTTAAGCCATTTTGCCACAACTTTGGAAATATGCTTGGGGTCATTGTCCATTTGGAAGACCCATTTGCGACCAAGCTTTAACTTCCTGACTGATGTCTTGAGATGTTGCTTCAATATATCCACATAATTTTCCTGCCTCATGATGCCATCTATTTTGTAAAGTGCACCAGTCCCTCCTGCAGCAAAGCACCCCCACAATATGATGCTGCCACCCCCGTGCTTTACGGTTGGGATGGTGTTCTTCAGCTTGCAAGCGTCCCCCTTTTTCCTCCAAACATAACAATGGTCATTATTGCCAAACAGTTCTATTTTTGTTTCATCCGACCAGGGCATTTTCTCCAAAAAGTATGATCTTTGTCCCCATGTGCAGTTGCAAACCATAGTCTGGCTTTTTTATGGCGGTTTTGGAGCAGTGGCTTCTTCCTTGCTGAGCGGACTTTCAGGTTATGTTGATATAGGACTTGTTTTTACTGTGGACATAGATACTTTTGTACCTGTTTCCTCCAGAATCTTCACAAGGTCCGTTGCTGTTGTTCTGGGATTGATTTGCACTTTTCGCACCAAAGTACGTTCATCTCTAGGAGACAGAACACGTCTCCTTCCTGAGCGGTATGACGGCTGCGTTGTCCCATGGTGTTTATACTTGCGTACTATTGTTTGTACAGATGAGCGTGGTACATTCAGGCTTTTGGAAATTGCTCCCAAGGACTTGTGGAGGTCTACAATTGTTTTCTGAGGTCTTGGCTGATTTCTTTTGATTTTCCCATGATGTCAAGCAAAGATGCACTGAGTTTGAAGGTAGGCCTTGAAATGCATCCACAGGTACACCTCCAATTGACTCAAATGATGTCAATTAGAAGCTTCTAAAGCCATGACATAATTTTCTGGAATTTTCCAAGCTGTTTAAAGGCACAGTTAACTTAGTGTATGTAAACTTCTGACCCACTGGAATTACTATACAGTGAATTATAAGTGAAATAATCTGTCTTTAAACAATTGTTGGAAAAATGTATTGTGTCATGCACAAAGTAGATATCCTAACCGACTTGCCAAAACTATAGTTTGTTAACATGAAATGTGTGGAGTGGTTGAAAAACGAGTTTTAATGACTCCAACCTAAGTGTATGTAAACTTCCGACTTCAACTGTGTATAGCCAAGTTATCATTACTCATTGTGTATTGATTATTACTTCTATTATTTCTCTATTTTCTTTCTCTCTGCATTGTTGGGAAGTGCAATTCACTGTTTGTCCACACCTGTTGTTTACGAAGCATGTGACTAATAACATTTAATTTGACAGTTTAATTAATAAAATATGTATTTGTACTAGCGATGGGAAATAGACAACTTCAGGTCATGTTGTTTCCACTCACAATGTATCCCCTGCTCCCCCTGCCTACAACAAGTTTATATCTTAACCATGAGTGGTTACATTAGGTTGATATCTCATTAAACCTATATCCAAACTGATGATGTCTTCCCTTTAGGACACAGAGATCCTGAACACGGCGGTGCTGACTGGGAAGAAGGTGGTGTTGCCTGTCAGGACTGTGGCTGTGGAGGAGGACGGGTCAGTCACTGACGTCTCAGACTTCACCAACTGCAGCTCCACTGATGAGGACATCCTGAAGGTACTGTAGGCTGCCTGCTGCTTGATGCCACATAGTCCCCTGGAATTTATCCTTGTGTAAAGGGTGTATGTGTGCTAAAACCATGGCTTAGTGGTGGAGGTACTTAGCACTTTAACACACCAATAAAGTGAGTGTGTTTCTCTAAAGTGTTGATATGAAGCTGTCAGACTCAGTTGCTAAACACAGAGAATTCCAACACCGAGATTATGGGGCTACTCTAACATTCACCTTCACTGAAAGCTTCCTTACTTTACACACAGGTGCCACTGCCAGGATACTTTGCAGATCTGTGGTGTGAATACACATGTCCAACAACCAAGGAGATGATTTCTGGTCATGTGGTTACCAGCCTGTTTTGACTGTGGTTAGAGTCCCGGTAGAGTGTGTGTGTCCTGTCTAGCTGCCCCAAGGCTATGAGACAGGAGGAGGGCCATTTAGTGTGGGTGTAAGAGGAGGGAGTGACTGCTAAAGACAAATAAGTTGTATCAAAGTCACCTCTGCACATGCTCTCTTCCACATCACAAAACAAACAGTGAGTGATGCTCCAGTGACGTCCTCCATCATGCCCATCAGCTGCTGAACTGAAATGAACACATAACAGGACATGACAGGGAAACAAAGGAAGAACAAACACTTCATAGTGCGTGTTGTTGTTGCACAATATCCCTTTGTTATTACAGCCATTTATCTACATTCGTGTAATTATACAAGTGTAATTAAACAACATGCTCTGTGTACTAATATAAGTTTAACATAAACAAAGGCTTATCCACCCGTTTGTCTGTTGTTGTTCTGTATTTGAAGAAATCCATTAGTACATGACCACAGGAAATAAGTGATGTCTGTTTTGTAGAGTAATGGAATAGATATGAGAGCATTGGGATTATGATAATGACAACAAAATGTAAATCACTATTCATGCGTTTTAAAGATGAATGACCCTTTATAGTTGGCCCAAGCTTAGACTTAAAGCTTATAGTGTTTGTTTGCTGATCAGATGTATAAGTAAGCTTTAGTAGCAACAATTCTCCCTAAGCTTCTTAGTTTAGCGGCTCTACTCAGATATCTTTGCTCTTATGACGCATGTGAAAAGAGTATGAAATCTGACGATGATAAATGGCAAGGCTTTATTCCATTTTATTTTCTCTGGTCTGAAATGCTAATACAAAGTAAAATTTGCGATGATGAAGAGGCTTTTTAGAAGTATAGAAACATTTGCTTTGTCAGTTGTGAGTAATGGACACTTGGGTACATAAGATGAATATAGCACGTCAAATATCAAAACCAGTTATCTTTAAAATTGGCATTAATAAAAGTCTATTCTCTGTCAAGTTGTAGCCTCTTGTTTAATGAATACAGTATACTCACTGCAACCTTAGATTTTTGGGGGTGGAGATCACTTATCCATGCATTTGGTATACACTCTGACAGCACAGTTACTGATAAATGTTTGTGAGTCAAGAGAAAGACGCAAATTAAATTAATGTTGTTGACCTGAAAGAGATATTTTCTCACTCTGCCTTGATACTGCATGAAGTGATAAAAGACAAATGGCATAGATCAAATGAAACTTACATTTCAGACATCGTTTCATGGTAGAACACTGAGTGATATTTTGTGCTCCATGCTGAGATTATGTCTTTGGAGACTTGCAAGAGACTTGGATCAGCACTTCAAAACACCTTTTGAAGTAAATATCTTTGGAAAATGATTTGGCTATGTTGCCATGTAAACATGGAAGAGTTTGAGGCTGTCAGTGAGATTTAACTAATATGGAGTAGCTTGGAGATGGGAGGACGAGAACTCTTATTAGATTAGGGATGATTGTCTGACCTTGTCTACTGTCTCTGGATGAAAACTATTCATGAAAACTCTTCATGATCTCATTGGAAAAATAGCAGTTCCTACTAGCACGGACAATTAAGTGATAATGTTTGGAGGATATATTGGCACGGGTGTTGGTAGGCCCACAACGAAGTTACCAACATATTCAAAAATGATTGACATATTTTCATAAATTTTATTTTGATGAATTTATTTCATCCTTCCACGAGATATAGTCCTGACACAAATCTAAGAATGCTACCCAAGCTGGCTGGTCGTTCGTTCGGATCCTTTGCCAGAGACGCGACCAGTCGTTCAGTCTTTTTGTTCTGTATCTATGGACGCAAACCAGTCGTTCAGTCGTTTTGTTCTGTATCTAAATGTTCGATTGCCATACTGGCTGGCAACGTTCCTATCCCTTGCTTGCTAGCTAGCCAACAACGGCTAATTTACAGTCAAGTCAAACAGTGCAGCCAGAATAACAACAGTAGCTGCCTTTACATTTGTTGAAGCTATTTTCTAGTGACATTTATTTGGATACATCCATAACAATGAGCTAATGAGCCACGATTTCGCCTGGCATAGAGAATGTGCTCTCTCGTCAGGACACTGTTGTTCAGAAGAGCTAGCCAACAACACAGCTAACATAATCACTTCAAACTGAAGCTGGAAAGACAGCAAACTAGCTGCACTTTGTTTCGTTTGACCCTTTTTCAATTTACATTTCTTTGTATATATCCTTAAAAATGATGCCAACTGATTCATGATTTCGACTGGCTGAGAAACGCTGTCTACCTGTCTGTCTCGTCCCGACACGTTCATTAATATGGGACAGCTGGAGATAAATATATTTGCTTGGATGAGAAACTGCAGCAACACACTTTTACTCCCCTTCCAACAAAATTTTCCATGTGGATCTTCAATAGTCTTTTAACCAAACCAGAGTTTTAGTTAATGTGCAGGGTAATTGTGGTCAGCTACTTGCTGACCATGATATCACAGGATCCCCCACAACCAACAGGACATTACTCTGACAATGCATCTTCTAACTGCTGAGTTCATGGATAGGTAGAGTAGGAATCTCTTCCATTTGCATTTCTCCCTTGAGTCTGTCAAAGTCAAGGACATTTTTCTTTACTCCCCTGAGCACTTACGGGAGCCAATGATAACTGAATTTCAATGCTCCATAAATTATCCAATTTATTCAAGCAAGGAACTTTGATAGAACCGGGCTGAACCTGCAGTATGTTTTCCATGGTTTTAAAAAATGCATGACATTTCTCAATGGGCTTACAGAAACTACTTACCAAGGTTACATAAGAAATTAAAATGTAATGAATGTGTTCTTGGATATGGTTGTGAAGGATTTATGTCCAATATAGCACAGGGTGTTATTGGATTAACATACATTTCAATGTTATATCTTATTATGGCCTTCGCCTTGTGTTCAGTGTAGCAGTTTCTTACAGCTGTTTGACTATATTACCATAGTGGGGCATGCACTGCTAAGATACGGCAGAGCCATTGTTGAGTTCATTAAAGCTCTGGGAACTATTTGTCCTCGGTTAAGGATAACTTAATGTCTGGTTTCATTATCTCTCCTGTTCATTGGTGTAACTTAGCATCATATAAGATCTCTCTATCATTTAAAGACCAAGATAGTCCCAATTTCACACCATTGATTTACAAGTAAATGCTAAATTTAATGTGTAATAGAACAAATCTGTACATCCAGTAGTTTAATTTAGAAGCTGGTCACATGCTTAATCTGAATATATAGTATAACATATTTACCCATAAATAGCATAAATGACAGTTAATGTATGTTTTGGAAAGGTCTGTTCTGCTGTTTAACTATTGCTGTTATTTCTGCTCGTCCCCTGTCCAGGTGTCAGACAGGTGTGACTACGTGTTTGTGAATGGGAAAGAGATGAAGGGCAAGGTGAGGATGATGGTGAACTTCACCTACAGCTACCTGAGTGCCCATCTGGAGATGAACGTGTGGATCCCACGGCTGCCCCTCCAGATCGAGGTGTCTGACACAGAGCTCAGCCAAATCAAGGGATGGAGGGTGCCCATCATGACCAGCAAGAGGTACAGTAGAGCCCATCCACCAGCCACACCCATTCTTGGCACACAGTGAAGTCTAGTGGCTTAAAAGGAAGCCCTACCTCTAAAATTAGTGTGTTTTTACCACAAATAATATTTCTCAACGAGATCAGGCTTGTGTTTTAATACCATTACATAATGTATTAAAATACCTCAATGTGATCCAATCTACAGAGTGAGAGAATTAAAATGGGAAACAGTGATTAGGGACAGGGCACAGAATATGTGTGTGTGCATGCTTGCATGTGTGTGTGTTTTGTGATAGGTGTGACGTGTGCTGTAGCCTAATTCAGAGTGTTTCTATTAATTCCCTAGGCTCAGCTGGAACAGTGATGAGGAGGAGGATAAGAAGGGTAAAGGCTGCATGTTGCAGTTCCAGCATGCCCTTGTGCGTGTGATCACACACTTCATAGCCGAGCAGTCGGACCCCCGGGAGCCCCAGGCCTACTTTCTGGGCTCAGACTGGCAGGTGGACGTCACCAGGCTTGTGCGCCATTTCCTCAAGGTGGAGGACCCTCGCATCGCCAGACTGCAGGCAGGCAGGGTGCTGTCAGGACAAGACATGGGGACCACCTCCATCCAGGTAACCATCAGGCCTGGTGGGAAGCCTGACAGACTGCATGTTTAAATGGGCCTTTATCTATAGAGGTGACATTGGATATTATCATGACGTGATATTTACATTATGTGATATTTAATGCACTCTGTTTTTTGTGCCCGCTAAGGTTTTCTCCCCCCTCTCTGACTCCATCCTGGCAGAGAAGACGGTGATGGTAGTGAATAACAAAGTGACTATCACAGAGCTGGGGGTGCAGCTGGTCACCGGCCTGGCTCTGTCCCTGCAGCTCAGCCCAGGAAGCAACAGGGCCATCCTCGCCACGGCAACCATACAGGAAGTGCTGCAGAGCCCCAAACAGGTGCTGTTTACGATCTTCTTGAATGACAATCAGATCAGACACAGGTATACTTTAGATTGAGTTTAATAATATTAAATATTGTTTGTTATTTTGTCTCCTCAGGAGGCTGCGGTTAGTTCCTGGGTCCAGTTCAGCGATGGCTCCCTGACCCCTCTGGACATTTATGACCCAGCCTACTACCGTGTGACACTGACCTCTCTGGACCAGGGCGTGGTGTCGGTGCAGGGCTCCCCGCCTGCAGTGGTGGCGGAGGGCGAGGGACAGGGTGTGCTGGTCAGGGTGGAAATGGCCATCTGTGAGGCTTGCCAGAAGTCCAAACGGAAGAGCTCGCTGGCCGTGGGCAGCGGCAGCCTCAAGGTCAAGTTCCAGGTCAACAGCCGGCGCTTTGCCAGCAATAGTAGCAGCAACAGTAGCAGTAGTAGTGGAGGTGGGGCTGGCAGTGGCAGCAGTAAGGACAGCAGCAGTGACTATGGGAATGATGGGGAGGAGGTGGACAGTGAGAGAAAGCAGCAGCAGCCCAGGCAGCCCCTGCCCAGCAGCTCAGCCTCAGAGCGGGAGGAGAGCGCCATGCGCAAGGTCACCACCACAGCCAAATCCAGCGAGCCAGACACCGCTCCGGGGAGCATGTCCAGCGGTGGCAGCAGCCAGGGCGGAATGGGCAGGGCCAGTGAATCAGGAAGTTTCTTAAATGCTGCAACCGTTAAGAGTCCTGCTAGCCCCATCAACGACAGTGACGTTAGCAGCCCTAGTGACTTTGGCACAGCTGAGGGGACAGACAATGGGCTAGTTGGAGATATAGGTAGTGTTGCAGTCAGTAGCACTGTGAAGACGCCTGGTAACCTGATCAACTACAATAACTTGTACAATAACTCTCAGGTGGAGGTGCCTAACCAGGAGCGAGTCGAGGTGGACATGGGCAATGAGGACATGCTGTCTAACCGGCCTCTCTCAGACTTGGAGATCGGCATGTACGCCCTGCTGGGGGTCTTCTGCCTGGCCATCCTGGTCTTCTTGGTGAACTGCATCTCTTATGTAATAAAGTTCAGGCACAAACATCCCTCCTCTCATGGCCAGGAGCCCACGGGGCACAGGCACGACTGGGTGTGGCTGGGCACTGATGCAGAGCTGGTGATGAATGTGCCTGGCACTCCCCTCCAGCAAGACGACCACAGCACCACAACAGTCATAGACATTGGGCCTGATAAGACTGCCTCTCTGCCTAGGCAGCCCAGCTGTCTAGCCTCCTCCAGACCCTCCTCTCCTTTGGGTTGTGGGGGCTCCCTCGGGGCCAAGCCCATGAACCGCACTGAATCCCTCCACTCCCCCACAAGCAAGAGAAAGAGGGTCCAGTTCACCACCTTTGCCTCTCTGGACCGTGAGCCCTCCCCACACCTCCCCAGAGAGAACGGCCATGGCATCCACTGGGTGGGGAAGGAGGAGAACTATGTTGAACCCCAAGTGCCCATCACAGAACCTGTGGACCATGTATAATACATAAAGGGGCCGTTTTACCCCAACTGTGGGTGTGTATGTGGCTTTGATTGCCTCAATGCCTTTATTTATGGATAAAAGCAGACACAACATAAGGAGCATCACCACAAGTGGTTATACTTATTCATTATCTGTGGTTAGTTTTAAATATCTGTCAAGGCGTCTTACATGTAAATATCTCAAATGCTTTGTGAGAGACATTTTTTATATTAGATATTAGAGAAAACACTGTGAATACGTGTGAGGATGCTTCTCATCAACCGACTGATGGCACTTTGTGTGGTGGAGAGGATAAAAAGTTTGACTCAGGCCAGTTGAAATATCTTTTTTTACAAAAAGACACAGATGACCTTGTTGCATGTGAAAAAAATTATCTTACCGTTTACACTCACATGGTGGTACCCCCTAAAGCAGGGATCATCAACTAGATTCAGCCACCGGACATTGTTTCTTTGTAGACTGCAAATTGACCGCAAGAAGCCAAAACAGATATAATATTTGACTATAGCATAATCATTTCAAACCTTGCTTACATTTGTACACAATCACATATACTACATGACCAAAAAGTATGTGGACGCCTACTCGTCGAACATCTCATTCTAAAATCATGGGAATTAATATGGAGTTGGTCCCCCTTTGCTGCTATAACAACCTCCACTTTTCAGGGAAGGCTTTCCATTTGATGTTGGAACATTGCTGTGGGGTCTTGCTTCCATTCAGCCACAACAACATTAGTGAGGTCAGGCACTGATGTTGGGCGATTACGCATGGCTCGCAGTCGGCGTTCCAATTCATTGTCATGCTGAAACAGGAAAGGGCCTTCCCCCAAACTGATGCCACAAAGTTGGAAGAAGCACAGAATCGTCTATAATGTTATTGTATGCTGTAGTGTTAAGATTTACCTTCATTGGAACTAAGGGGCCTAGCCCGAAACATGAAAAACAGCCCCAGACCACCTCTACCAAACTTTATAGTTGGCACTATGCTTTGGGGCAGGTAGCGTTCTCCTGGCATCCGCCAAACCCAGATTAGTCCGTCAGACTGCCAGATGGTGAAGCGTGATTCATCACTCCAGAGAACACGTTTTCACTGCTCCAGACTCCAATGGCGGTGGCGAGCTTTACACCACTCCAGCTTGGTATTGTACATGGCGATCTTAAGCTTGTGTGCAGCTGCTTGGCCATGGAAACCCATTTCATGAAGATCCCGACAAACAGTTTGTGTGCTGACGTTGCTTCCAGAAGCAGTTTGGAACTCAGTAGTGAGTGTTTCAACTGAAGACAAACAATTTTTACTCTCTTCAGCAATCGGCGGGCCAGTTCTGTTAGCTTGTGTGGCCTACCACTTCGCAGCTGAGCCGTTGTTGCTCCTAGACGTTTCTTCACACCACTTCACAATAACAGCACTTACTGTTGACCGGGGCAGCTCTAGCAGGGCAGAAATTTGACGAACTGACTTGTTGGAAATGTGGCATCCTATGACGGACCTTGAAAGTCACTGAGCTCTTTAGTAAGGCCATTCTACTGCCAATGTTTCTATATGGAGATTGCATGGCTGTGTGCTCGATTTTATACACCTGTCAGCCATGGGTGTGGCTGAAATAGCCAAATCCACTAATTTGAAGGGGTGTCCACATACCTTTGTGTATATATAGTGTCTATCTATAATGCATGGGAGTAATGCGCGCCAGTAAACAAACATAACATCGCTGTCTGATGAAAACCTCATAACTCAATTTTACATGTATTGAAAGCAGTAACTCCCTTCAATGTATTCCGACAGTAACGCAACCTAACAAGGAATTTTTGTATATGCACTGTTTGTCTTTATATTGTGTACATTTCTGTTTGATTAGATTTTTGATAATGTCTGATATGATTTTTAATTAAACATACAGTACCAGGACTCATTCAAGGGTTTTTCTTTTTTTTTTATATATATATATTTTCTACATTGTAGAATAATAGTGAAATAACACATATGGAATCATGTAGTAACCGAAAAGGGTTAAACAAATGAAAATATATTTTATATTTGAGATTCTTCAAAGAAGCCACCCTTTGCCTTGATGACAGCTTTGCACACTCTTTGCATTCTCTCAACCAGCTTCATGAGGAATGCTTTTCCAACAGTCTTGAAGGAGTTTCCACATGTGCTGAGCACTTGTTGGCTGCTTTCCCTTCACCCTGCGGTCCAACTCATCCCAAACCATCTTAATTGGGTTGAGGTTGGGTGATTGTGGAGGCCAGGTCATCTGATGCAGCACTCCATCACTCTCCTTCTTGGTCAAATAGAGCTTACACAGCCTGGAGGTGTGTTGGGTCATTGTCCTGATGAAAGATGATAGTCCCACTAAGCGAAAAACAGGTGGGATGGTGTATCGCTGCTGTGGTAGCGATGCTGGTTAAGTGTGCCTTGAATTCTAAATAAATCACTGACAGTGTCACCAGCAAAGCACCACCACACCATTTTTTTATTTAACCTTTATTTAACAAGGCAAGTCAGTTAAGAACACATTTTTATTTACAATGACGGCCTACCAAAAGGCCAAAGGCCTCCTGCGAGGACGCGGGCTGGGATAATTCTTTTTTTACAAATAAAATATAGGACAAATCACACATCATGACAAGAGAGACAACACAACAACATAGCATGGCAGCAACACATGACAACACAGCATGGTAGGAACACAACATGACAACAACATGGTAGCAACATAATATGGCAGCAGCACAACATGGTAGCAGCACAAACAGGGTACAAACATTATTGGGCACAGACAACAGCACAAAGGGCAAGAAGGTAGAGACAACAATACATCACGCAAAGCAGCCACAACTGTCAGTAAGAGTGTCCATAGCTGAGTCTTTGAATGAAGAGACTGAGATAAAACTGTCCAGTTTGAGTGTTTGATGCAGATAGTTCCAGTCGCTAGCTGCAGCGACTGAAAAGACGAGCAACCCAGGGATGTGTGTGCTTAGGGGGACCTTTAATAGAACGTGACTGGCAGAACGGGTGTTGTATATGGAGGATGAGGGCTGCAGTAGATATCTCAGGGGGGAGTGAGGCCTAAGAGCGTTTAAAAAAAAAAACTTCTCCATGCTTCACGGTGGGAACCACACATGCAGAGACCATCCGTTCACCTACTCTGCGTCTCACATAGACACAGCGGTTGGAACCAAAAATCATTTGGACTCATCACACCAAAGGACATATTTCCACCAGTCTAATGTCCATTGCTCGTGTTCCTTGGCCCAAGCAAGTATCTTCTTCTTATTGGTGTCCTTTAGAAGTGGTTTCTTTGCATCAATTCAACCATGAAGGCCTGACTCACGCAGTCTCCTCTGAACAGTTGATGTTGAGATGTGTCTGTTACTTGAACTCTGTGAAGCATTTATTTGGGCTGCAATCTGAGGTGCAGTTAACTCTAATGAACTTACCCTCTGCAGCAGAGGTAACTCTGGGTCTTCCTTTCCTGTGGCGGTCCTCTTGAGAGCCAGTTTCATCATAGCGCTTGATCTTTTTTGCAACTGCACTTGAAGAAACTTTCAAATTTCTTGAAATGTTCTGTATTGACTGACATCCATGTCTTAAAGTAATGATGGACTGTCATTTCTCTTTGCTCATTTGAGCTTTTCTTGCATTAATATGGACTTGGTATTTTACCAAATAGGGCTATCTTCTGTATACCACCCCTACCATGTCACAATAATTTAAATGCATTCCAGGTGGCTACCTCATGAAGCTGGTTGAGAGAATGCCAAGAGTGTGCAAAGCTGTCATCAAGGCAAAGGGTGGCTACTTTAAAGAATCTCAAATATAAAATATATTTTGATTTGTTCAACACTTTTTTGGTTACTACTTGATTCCATTAGTGTTATTTCATAGTTTTGATGTCTTCACTATTATTCTCCGATGTAGAAAATAGTAAAAATAAAGAAAAACCCTTGAATAAGTAGGTGTCCAAACTTTTGACTGGTACTGTATATCTGAATGATGTTTTTATTCAATAGTTCCACTGTTTTGTATGTAGTTCTATGGTACTGATCATGTGAAATGTTTGATTGTAGGCTAGACATTTTATTTGACTAATCTGTTATAAAGCTCTGCTACCCAACCGGAGCCGACAGGCCCCAAACTTATACATCGGGTGAGGGAGGGGTAGGGCCTATTTTTTCATCAATAACTAGTGTACGGGCAGGGTTCCGTTATTGCTGAATTGATTTACATTTTAATTTATTACATTTTGAAGGTGAGCCATTTGCGCGTGTTCAGCTGTACAGTACAGTTATATCTGACTAAGATCATAACATGGTGTCAGAAGTGTTCCTTGAGTTTTGTCTGAGTTTATAGTTATATAGTTAGCTAACTGCTCTTATGTCTCTTCATTGAGTCGAGCAGCCCAAGTGGAGCCGTTGCTATGGATACTCAGACTCAGAGCACCATGAGCAGAGCGCATGCAGAGCGAGCTGCGCTCAGGGATATTTTTTACAGTAATTGTTTTTTTTTACCAATCACATCAGATATTTTCACATCAGTTCTTTTTCAGAGCTGATATGATTGGTCAAAATATTTAAAAAAAGGTTTGAATTGGGGTGCCTGTCTAAAAGCAGCCTCAGTCACCAGATGTCAACCCAATTGAACACTTATGGGAGATTCTGGAGAGGCGCCTGAGACAGCATTTTCTACCACCTTCAACAAAACACCAAATTATGGAATTTGTGGAATGGTGTCGCATCCCTCCAAGAGTTCCAAACACTTTATGAATCTATGCCAAGGCGCATTGAAGCTGTTCTGGCGGCTTATGGTGGCCTAACACCCTATTCAAGAGATTCTCCGGTACTTTTGTATACTTTCTGTTTGATGATTCATTTTGAAGGATGGATACCTTAACAGAAGCAAAACACAATTTTACCATATTTTATTTAAAACGATACATAAACAGCATATACATATTTTTCATTGATCAACTTTCATTACAAAAATTAAATTAATCAATTTCAAGTTTTTCTGTAGGCTGTTTTGAAAATATCAAGTAGAGTAAACATGACAGAGTAACAGCACAGCACCTTCTTCTTTCTTTGGACACCAATTCCCCATTCATTCAATAAGACTACTGCTGTGCTTTGAATTAAAGTAACCTCCACCTCTAGCACTTAAAGTACATTTCGCTAATCAAGTTCAATTGTGCTGCATAGATTGGTCCACATAGAATTAAAGGTAGACTCAGCGATATGACATAGATGCGGAAAGTAAACAGCATAATGGGTCAATTTCCGCAACAACTAAAAGCGTTGAAGCGCGAGGCTCAACTTCTCCACTGTTTTGGAGCCCTGGCTACCACGGTGCAACAGCGTGAAGTGCACCCATGCACATGTGCAGATACTGTTTCGCACTGGGCACAGACGTCAATTCAACGTCTATTCCACGTTTGTATAACATAATTTAATTGAAATTAAGTGGAAACAACGTTGATTCAACCAGTGTGTGCCCAGTGGGGTGTGACCATGTGAGAGCGAAGTCTTGCATCTCGCTCATCTCAATATCTGCAGTGCTGCTTGTGGCAACGTCATTTCGCTGAGTCTGCCTTTAAAGCTTGAGAGCTAGAAAAGACTTGTAAAAAATACAGAAATGACACCTGATCATTAAAGATATTTATCCCTTTATGGATGCAAGCACCTCTTTAGGCCTTTCCCACTGGGCACAAACTGGTTGCATCAATGTTGTTTCAAGGTAATGTGTATTGTGACATGGAATCTATGTGGAAAATACATGGATTTGAAAAAAGTCGTGTATGTAAACAGTTGTTTTGAGGGTGGAATTTCAACCACAGGATTATGTCATCATTATTACCAATTTTCAACATCTACGAACCGTGTATAAAATATGTTGAATTTGTACCTTTGTAACAACGTCAGATCCTCAACATTATATCCACTATCAGAAAAATAACTATAGGCTGGGCTATTCATATTCAGCTATTCATTTGGCCTCCTATCCAGGGTTTAACCAAGCCCAGCCCAACTTAACTTTGATATTTGTCACTGACTACTACCAAGATGCTACCGTGAGAATGATTGTTGAGATCTCTTAATAACTAAATATATCCACGGTTGTTATCGAAGTCATTCCAAAGGGTAGGTTTAACAGTGTAAATTAAATGTAACCATACTTTATAAGTCATAAAGCATCAATGATACTATTTGGGCCAATACGTATAGCAGTCATCAACATATTGTTTCAATTCAACCTAGGGTTCAACAAAAAATACACAATACATATAGGCCTAGGGTTTCAAGCTTTGGTTGATTTCAAATGTAATCTTCAAGTTAATCATTAACATTTTGGATTCACGCCTCCATCTCAACCAAAAATACTCAAACGTTTGAATGTTTTCTTTTTTTTAAGTAGCACTTATTTTTCTGATAGCTACTTTATTGAGGAAAAATCTACTTCGTATGACTGAGAAATATGGTTGTCCCACCTAGCTATCTTACGATGAATGCACCAACTGTTAGTCACTCAGGATAAGAGCGTCTGCTTAATGACTGAAATGTAAAAGACTAAATCAAATCAAACTTTGTTTAAAGTACATTTCAAGTTTGATTAGATTTAATAGTATTTTTTAAACTTAGATTTTTTGTTAATGTAGACATGAAACCAAGATATCAATTATTAATTTGTAGACAAACTGGATGGTCCTTGCTATTTGGGATCCTTGGAACATCCAAACCCCATTGAAGTTGAAATGTAAAATGGTTAATCTAAAACAAAGTCTGGAACATCCGTGCGTCAAAACGGTTGGAGGTTGGGGTTTGATTTGACGATTAATATGGGGTGAACAGCTGCAGTGAATGCTCTCTATCCAATAGCATAGACAGTGAGACAGACCTACCCAGCGGCTCCGACTTTGTTTACATGAGACATTGCCCATTTTATTTAAGACTGCACCAAACACCTTAGTTAGATGTAAAATTGCACAACTAAAACATCCTCGGCAAAAACGTCAAAATGAATTAAAGATTTCTGGAGTTATCTTAGATTCATTCTGGGGATCTTGTTTTTCTAATGAGCAACAGAAAAACACGTGCCAATCGGCGTGTTCAGTGGCTCTGTAAGGTAAGGGTTAAGGTTAGGGTAAATGCTATGGTTAGGTAAGGGTTAAGGTTAGGGTAAATGCTATGGTTAGGTAAGAGTTAAGGTTAGGGTAAATGCTATGGTTAGGTAAGGGTTAAGGTTAGGGTAAATGCCATGGTTAGGTAAGGGTTAGGGTAGGGATGTCCCAAGGATCCAGGTTAGCACTAACCCAAACTGGATATGGAGTTGTATCTTCTGCTTGTGTAGTTCCGTCTGTGTCACTAACTTAGGGCTCTATTCAATCGGTATCGATGAATCTTATACAGATTGAATAGAGCCCTTGGAGTTGTTCCTGAGAGAAAGTAGGGTTGAGACAGAGGAGCTGGTTAATATGTGCAGCCTTAGTGCAGTGTGTCCACCAGCCTCTGGTAGGCCTCCCTCTCATGGTCCAGGCTGTGGTGCTCCTCAACATAGCGCTTCCCGTTTGCCACCACACGCTCCCGCAGCTCCCCGTCTACCAGCAGCCTCTGAGATACACGCACAAATTCCTGGAAGAGGTGGGGCAAGGACAATCAATGCTTCAGAAGATACTGAATGAAGCATACATCTGTACTAGTATTTTACCCCTAATGGGTTCTTAGAGGCTTGTTAAATAAAATAAAAAATTAACAAGCCTCCAAGAACCCATTAAAGCAGTGAGTTAATGAGGTGTGTTGGTTACACAGCAGTGATTGACATGAGGGAGTGCTGCTATTCTGACTTGTAAACACTCATTGAATGTGCTCTGCCTTGCTAATTGATGGAGACATCTGTGACCAGTTTCAAATAGGCAGGTGCAATGGCCCTTTCCAACCTACTCTGATGGCTGCTGCTTCCTATTTGCTTATGAAGGGAGTGGAACACAAACAGTGTCTGTCTGCTGCTATTTAATGGCCCTGCCACACCAGCTGTCAGGATGAGATGGGGAGAAATATATCAAGCAATTACAAAATGAGTAATGACATTCTCCCCGAGCGCCAGTGGAAATGTTTGGAGCCCATAAGGTCCTTCTTGGATTCTGGCAGTTTTTTTAGTGGCCTGGGAGGCTGTGACCAGGGCTGCAATAACACAGAATCACACAGCCTTTCAGTGAGGGCTCAAACACAGCATCCAAGATCTCCTGGAGCAGAGAGCTTTGTGGGTAAACAGAGCTGCAGCCAATGCCAGAGCATCAGGCCGTTTCACTTCACTCAAGTGATGTGATCATGTTTGGAGTGCCTCTTCATTTGAGATTAAGCCACATGAGAGAGCCATGAAGTCCCAGCAAAACCACTAAAAGTCAAGTTATTCTATAATCAATGGATTCCATAAAAAATATACTACAGTTGTTCTGAAAATGCCATACTGGTTATAGTGCTACAGGCATTCAAGTGCTTGATCTTTTGACAGCCTTTGTATTACATGTTGAATACTCGAGGAGTGTTATTTACAGTATCAAATGAACAAGTCACCACCACAAACGGATGAATGGCCAATAACACATTATCAGCCCTGGGAAAGGCTTGTGCAACATGTACATTATCCTGTGTGAAAAAGTTGTGTCAGCCAGAGAGTTTCAGTTGAAACAGCTGAAGCTGCTAGCTAGAAGCCATGGTTTAGCTAACCCTCATCTCTTCAGCCTACTGTGTGAGGTTCCCCCTTGGAGGGATTTCTCCACGGCTCACCTGAGCACACGTGACACGACCTCCCCTGGAGAGTAGAGGACTGACTTATCTCTTGGCATCATAGCAGCATTACGCTAATGTCACCCTCCTGCCTGCCACCATCCATGCCGAGGACGTACCCCCTGCCGGCTGACACCTACCGCAGCTCTCGCATAAAACCTCTCTGAGCAGCTAGTTAAAGTGACCCTCCAAGGACCTCTCACTTTCTCCACATGCCTGGTTTCTGCCGTGTACCATTATACAGTTCACTTGATACTGTTGTATCTTGACTCTTTCCCCTGAGGTCTACATTCTCACTAAAGTCAAGGCCCCTAAGACATTTGAATCCCTTTTACCTACTTACGCACCACCAAACTATTATGTCATTTTTGGTTGTTATTTTAAAAAACAATAGCATAAAGAGTGTGTCTAGTACAGTAGGTTAATACTCAGAAACAGCAGACTGTGTCAGGGGAAAGACAGTCACATTCCGTGGTCCTTTGTAGCTCAGTTGGTAGAGTATAGCGCTTCTATGGCGCTTGTAATGCCAGGGTAGTGGGTTTGATTCCCGGGACCACCCATACTTAAAATGTATGCACGCATGACTAAGTTGCTTTGGATAAAAGTGTCTGCTAAATGGAATATATTATTGTTATTTTAAGTGGTCTAATACACCTCAGTTGTGGGTTACGTTGCTACTGCTGGTGGCTGTCTTTCTTCTGCATCAGCCTCTTACACAGTGGATATGAAAGCCATTTTACAGCTTTGACTGGTAACCACGGGAAGGGTTCTTACTTGAGGGGACGAGTAGAGCAGACCAGTGACCTCATGTTGCACCACCGCTGTGTTGCCTGGGATGTCACGAGCCACCACCGGTACCTCCAGATCCATTGCCTGAACACAATATATGACACAGACATAGCTACATCAAACTCCACACGTAACTAGCTGGCATCTTCTAGCCCTTAATTTACTTGTAGGTATCCCCTTGAGACTTAACTGTCATTAATTCAGGTAATACCTCATCAGCAGGTTTTGGAAGTGAAACATGCTAATCAGTGTTTAAACCTTCTGTGGATTGTTTTAATCTACAGTGTTTAAAACAGATTAACAGGATTACACCCAATTGTGGAAAGATAGTATGACAAGCTATTCATTCTCATAATTGCTCTGGTACAAATAACAAAAAAGGTTCCCAGGGTGGAATATTGGTGCCTTGAAAGAGCTGCATGTGACACCAATATATTATATTCTGAGCTGAATAAAAATATATATATTTTGTGGGCAGAGCATGCCAGTGGAAATAATGACAATGATGACTGTAATGATAAAAAGACGATTGCTGACTTTGCCCGATTTAGTGATCCCTCACCCCTCCCCCCTCACCTCTAAAATGGCAGCGGACATCCCCTCGGAGACTGAACTGTTAACCAGGGCAGCTGACCTCCTCATAGCAGCATGGAGCTCCTCTTGGCTTCTCTCCTGGGCCAGGTAAACCCCTGCTGACCTTGAGAAACACAGAGGTAGCAGCACTCTGCGTGACACAGTGCTCACCACAGGGCGCACACAGCTGTGAATGACGGGCAGGAGTGACAGGTGCAGGGCATGATGCACGGACCGCTGGCGCCACGATGCAGTATGATTGACATGACATGCTCTGAAAGTACATGAAGTCCTAACCAGAGAGAGACAGGGCTGTTTCCTGACTGTCTGAAACCACATTGACCAGGAGGTGAATCCCTTTGGTTATTATCTCTCAGATCTGAGCCATGCCTCTGTCTGGGGGTGGAAAGATAATTTACATTCTGCTAACACTACTGAAGACATAAGCAAAGTTACTTTACATGCTCTCTTAGGCCACATGGGATAAAGCGTTAGATAAGCCGGGTGTCTTTTGAATTTCTCACAAGAGCGACAGGGTCCAGATCAGTTTGGCAGATCTTTAGTCAGCGATAATGCAGGGTCCAGATCAGTTTGGCAGATCTTTAGTCAGCGATAATGTTCTACTAAACTGATAACCATGAAAGAAAAGTTTGAAAGGTTTTACCTTTTACTGATTGCTTCTACTTCTTCAGTAAACACAGGATCAATCTAAAAGAAAAATCAGTGAAAACAACCACTTTAAAATACACACACGCACAGATATATATGTATATCTGTTGGTAAAAAGTGTATGTTCCACTCAAAGCACATTAGACTTTATGCTGTTTAACTACACTGAACAAAAATATGAACGCAACATGCAACAATTTCAAAGATTTTACTGAGTTACAGTTCATAAGGAAATCAGCCAATTGAAAAAATAAATAAATAGGGGTGTGGATTAGAACCAGTCAGTATTTGGTGTGACCACCATTTGCCTCATGCAGCACGACATCTCCTTCGCATAGAGTTGATCAGGCTGTTGATTGTGGCCTGTGGAAGGTTGTCCCATTCCTCTTCAATGGCTGTGCGAAGTTGCTGGATATTGGCGGGAACTGGAACACTGTAGTACACGTCAATCCAGAGAATTCCAAACATGCTCAATGGGTGACATGTCTGGTGAGTATACAGCCCATGGAAGAACTTGGAAATGTTCAGCTTCCATAAAGGGTGTACAGATCCTTGCGGCATAGGGCCGTGTATTATCATGCTGAAGCATGAGGTGATGGCAGCGGATGAATGGCACGACAGTGGGCCTCAGGATCTCATCACGGTTTCTCTTGCCATCAATAAAATGCAATTGCGTTCGTTGTCCATAGCATATTCCTGTCCATACCATAACCCTACCGCCACCATGGGGCACTCTGTTCACAACGTTTGACATCAGCAAACCGCTCGCCCACACGACACCATATACGATGTCTTCCATCTGCCCGGTACAGTTGAAACCGGGATTCATCTGTTATGGGCACACTTCTCCAGAGTGCCAGTGGCCATCGAAGGTGAGCATTTACCCACTGAAGTTGGTTACGACGCCGAACTGCAGTCAGGTCAAGACTCTGGTGAGGACGACGAGCACGGAGATGGGTTTCCCTGAGATGGTTTCTGACAGTTTATGCAGAAATTCTTTGATTGTGCAAACCCACAGTTTCATCAGCGTTTCGCGGGTGGCTGGTCTCAGGTGATCCCGCAGGTGAAGAAGCCGGATGTAGAGGTCCTGTGCTGGCGTGGTTACACGTGGTCTGCGTTTGTGAGACCGGTTGCAGTCAGCATGTCAATTGCACGCTCCCTCTGTGGCTTTGTTTTGTGTGACAAAACTGCACATTTTAGAGTGGCCTTTAGAGAAATAATCTTTTTGTGAATTTGGAACATTTCTGGGATCTTTTATTTCAGTTAATGAAACATGGGACCAACACTTTACATGTTGCGTTTATATTTTTGTTCAGTATATTTAATGAGCTTGAGCATTCGTTTCTATTTCAAGAATGTATTGAAATATACAATGCCTTCAGAAAGTATTCCCCTTGACTTTTTCCAGATTTTGTTGTGTTACAGCCTGAAGTGGCCTACACACAATACCCCATAATGTCAAAGTGGATTTTTTACAAATTAATAAAAAATGAAAAGCTGAAATAAGTATTCAACCCATTTGTCACAGCAAGCCTAAATATATTCAGGATTAAAAATGTGCTTAACAAGTCACATAATAAGTTGCATGGACTCACTCTGTGTGCAATAAATAAAATCAAATTTTATTTGTCACATACACATGGTTAGCAGATGCTAATGCGAGTGTAGCGAAATGCTTGTGCTTCTAGATCCGACCATGCAGTAGTATCTAACAAGTAAATCTAACAATTTCACAACAACTACCTTAAACACACAAGTGTAAAAGAATTAATATGAGTATGCACATATAAATATATAGATGAGCAATGGCCGACCGGAAGAGGCGCTGTTGCTCCTTCTTCACCACGCTGTCTGTGTGGGTGGACCATTTCAGTTTGTCCGTGATGTGTACGCCGAGGAACTTAAAACTTTCCACCTTCTCCACTACTGTCCCGTCGATGTGGATAGGGGGGTGCACCCTCTGCTGCTTCCTGAAGTCCACGATCATCTCCTTTGTTTTGTTGACATTGAGTGAGAGGTTATATTCCTGACACCACACTCCGAGGGCCCTCACCTCCTCCCTGTAGGCCATCTTGTTGTTGTTGGTAATCAAGCCTACCACTGTTGTGTTGTCTGCAAACTTAATGATTGAGTTGGAGGCGTGCTTGGCCACGCAGTCATGGGTGAACAGGGAGTACAGGAGAGGGCTGAGAACGCACCCTTGTGGGGCCCCAGTGTTGAGGATCAGCGGAGTGGAGATGTTGTTTCCTACCCTCACCACCTGGGACCGGCCCGTCAGGAAGTCCAGGACCCAGTTGCACAGGGCTGGGTCGAGACCCAGGGTCTCGAGCTTAATGACGAGCTTGGAGGGAACTATGGTGTTAAATGCTGAGCTGTAGTCGATGAACAGCATTCTTACATAAGTATTCCTCTTGTCCAGATGGGTTAGGGCAGTATGCAGTGTGATTGCGTCGTCTGTGGACCTATTGGGACGGTAAGCAAATTGGAGTGGGTCCAGGGTGTCTGGCAGGATGGAGGTGATATGATCCTTGACTAATCTCTCAAAGCACTTCATGATGACAGAAGTGAGTGCTACGGGGCGATAGTCATTTAGCTCAGTCACCTTAGCTTTCTTGGGAACAGGAACAATGGTGGCCCTCTTGAAGCATGTGGGAACAGCAGACTGGGATAGGGACTGATTGAATATGTCCGTGAACACACCAGCCAGCTGGTCTGCGCATGCTCTGAGGACACGGCCAGGGATGCCATCTGGGCCGGCAGCCTTGCGAGGGTTAACACATTTAAATGTTTTACTCACGTTGGCTGTGGTGAAGGAGAGGGAGGAGATCCCGCATGTTTTGGTAGCGGGTCGTGTCGGTGGCACTGCATTGTCCTCAAAGCGAGCAAAGAAGTTGTTTAGTTGGTCTGGGAGCAGGACGTCATGGTCCGCGACGGGGCTGGTTTTCTTTTTGTAGTCCGTGATTGACTGTAGACCCTGCCACATTCCTCTTGTGTCTGAGCCGTTGAATTGTGACTCTACTTTGTCTCTATATTGACGCTTAGCTTGTTTGATTGCCTTGCGGAGGGAATAGCTACACTGTTTGTATTCAGTCATGTTTCCGGTAGCCTTACCCTGGTTAAAAGCAGTGGTTCGCGCTTTCAGTTTTGCGCGAATGCTGCCATCAATCCACGGTTTCTGGTTGGGGAAGGTTTTAATATTTGCTATGGGTACAACATCACCAATGCACTTGCTAATAAACTCGCTCACCGAATCAGCGTATACATCAATGTTGTTGTCAGATGCTATCCGGAACATATCCCAGTCCACGTGCTCGAAGCAATCTTGCAGCATGGAATCAGATTGGTCGGACCAGCGTTGAACAGACCTGAGAACGGGCGTTTCCTGTTTTAGTTTCTGTTTGTAGGCTGGGAGCAACAAAATGGAGTCATGGTCAGACTTGCCGAAAAGAGGGCGGAGAATAGCCTTGTATGCATCACGGAAGTTGGAATAACAGTGGTCCAGGATTTTACCAGCCCGGGTGGCACATTCGATATGCTGGTAAAATTTCGGGAGCCTTGTTCTTAAATTAGCCTTATTAAAATCCCCAGCCACAATAAATGCAGCCTCAGGATATGTGGTTTCCAGTTTACATAGAGTCCGATGAATTTCTTTCAGTGCCGTCGATGTGCCAGCTTGAGGGGGGATATATGCGACTGTGATTATAATCAAAGAGAATTCTATTGGTACATAATGCGGTCGGCACTTGATTGTAAGGAATTCTATGTCAGGTGAACAAAAGGACTTGAGTTCCTGTATGTTGTTATGATCACACCACGTCTCGTTAATCATAAGACACACACCCCCACCCTTCTTCTTACCAGATAGAAGTTTGTTTCTGTCGGCGCGATGCGTGGAGAAACCAGGTGGCTGTACCGACTCCGATAACGTGTCCTGAGTGAGCCATGTTTCCGTGAAGCAAAGAACGTTGCAGTCTCGGATGTCTCTCTGAAAGGCAACCCTCGATCGGATTTCGTCTACTTTGTTGTCAAGAGACTGTACATTGGCGATTAAAATACTCGGGAGAGGTGCACGATGCGCCCGTCGACGTAGCTTGACCAAAAGACCGGCGCGTTTCCCTCTTCTCACGCCGCCGTTGCTTTGAGTAGTCGGGTGCTATCCAGTCTATTGTTGTGTTTGGGTTAGCAAACCGAGAATCCTCTTTGGGAAAGTCGTATTCCTGGTCGTAATGTTGGTAAGTTGACGTTGCTCTTACACCATGTGTATGTGACAAATAAAATTTTATTTGATTTGATTTGATTAGCCTTGTTAAAATCCCTAGCCACAATAAATGCAGCCTCAGGATATGTGGTTTCCAGTTTACATAGTCCAATGAATTTCTTTCAGTGCCGTCGATGTGCCAGCTTGAGGGGGGATATATGCGACTGTGATTATAATCAAAGAGAATTCTATTGGTACATAATGCGGTCGGCACTTGATTGTAAGGAATTCTAGGTCAGGTGAACAAAAGGACTTGAGATCCTGTATGTTGTTATGATCACACCACGTCTCGTTAATCATAAGGCATACCCCCGCCCTTCTTCTTACCAGATCGACGTTTGTTTCTGTCGGCGCGATGCGTGAAGAAACCGGGTGGCTGTACCGAGTCTGATAACGTGTCCTGGGTGAGCCATGTTTCCGTGAAGCAAAGAACCTTGCAATTGCTGATGTCTCTCTGGAAGGCAAACCTTGCACGGATTTCGTCTACCTTGTTGTCCAGAGACTGGATATTGGTATACTCGGTAGTATACTCGGGAGCGGTGCGCGATGTGCCCGTGTATGGAGCCTGACCAGAACACCGCCTCGTCTGCCCCTTCTCTTGCGCCGCCGTTTTTTGGGGTCGCCGGCTGGGATCCAGTCTATTGTCCTGGTTGGTGGACCAAAAAGAAGTCATATTCCTGGTCGTAATGTTTGTAAGTTGACGTTGCTCTTATATCCAATAGTTCCCCCCGGCTGTATGTAATAAAACTTAAGATTTCCCGGGATAACAATGTAAGAAGTAATACATCAAAAAACTAAATACTGCATAGCTTTCTTAGAACGCGAAGCGAGGCTGCCATCTCTGTCGGCGCCGGAAGTGTGTTATTAGTAGTGTTTAACATGATTTTAACATGAGTTTAACACACATACAATTATCTGTAAGGTCCATCAGTCGAGCAGTACATTTTAAACACAGATTCAACCACAAAGACCAGGGAGGTTTTGGCCCAGTAACCGAAAGGTTACTGGATCGAATCCCAGAGCTGACAAGGTAAAAATCTGTTGTTCTGCCCCTGAGCAAGACAGTTAAACCCACTGTCCCCGGGCGTCGAAGACGTGGCTGTCGATTAAGGCAGCCCCCCCCCCCTCTCTGATTCATAGGGGTTGGGTTAAATACGGAAGATACATTTCAGTTGAAGGTATTCAGCTGTACAACTGACTAGGTATTCCCTTTTCACTTTTCCAATGCCTCGCAAAGAAGGGTACCTATTGGTAGATGGGTAAAAATAAATAAAGCAGACACTGAATATCCCTTTGAGCATGGTGACGTTATTAATTACACTTTAGATCAATACACCCAGTCACTACAAAGATAAAGTCACCTTCCTAACTCAGTTGCCGGAGAGGAAGAAATCCGTTCTGGGATTTCATCATGAGGCCAATCGTGACTTTAAAACAGTTACTGAGTTTACTGGCTGTGATAGGAAAAAACTGAAGATGGATCAACAACATTGTACTGTAGTTACTCCACAATACTAACTTAATTGACAGACTGAAAAGAAGGAAGGATGTACAGAATAAAAATATTCAAAAACATGCATCCTGTTTGCAACAAGGCAATAAAGTAATACTGCAAAAAATTTCCTGAATATAAAAGGGTTATGTTAAGGGCATTACTGAGTACCACCCTTCATAGCCACAGAGTTGTGGCTGCATCATGTTATGGGTATGCTTGTAATCGATATGGTCTAGGGAATTTCAGGGTAAAAAATAAACAGAATGGAGCTAAGAACAAGCAAAATCCTAGAGGAAAACTTGGTTCAGTCTGCTTTCCACCAGACACTGGAATATGAATTCACCTTTCAGCAGGACAATAACCTAAAACACAAGGCCAAATCTCCACTGGAGTTGTTCCCAAGTGGCCGAGTTACAGTTGACTTAAATATGCTTGAAAGTCTATGGCAATGATCAACAACCAATTATTTAAATAATAAATTGGGCAAATATTGTACAATCTAGGTGTGCAAAGCTCTTGGAGACTTACACAGAAAGACTCACAGACTCACTGCCAGAGGTGATTGTAACATGTCATGACTAAGGGGTGTTTTTATTCTGAACATGATTGTAACATGTATTGACTCCTGAATTTATTTGAGCTTGCCATAACAAAGGGCAAGCTTTTTATTAATTTGTAAACATTTCTAAAAACATTATTCCACTTTGACATTATGTGGTATTGTGTGTAGGCCAGTGACTAATATTTTAAATTCAGCCTGTAAGGGAGTGAACATTATTTATAATAAGGGTTACATGAAGTAGGCCGTCATTGTAAATAAGAATTAGTTCTTAACTGACCTGCCTAGTTAATGTCCCTCTTTCCAGCAAAATATATTTGACCTAACCCCTCCCCCAAAAGAAGTTACCCTCCCCTATACCCAAAATAATAATTAAAACAAAGTGGATAGCAGAGAACATGTCTACCGTTTACCCTCAATTCTTGGACCGACCAGAGCCGGAGATATGCAGTTTTTTTCGTCCTGTAAGCATTACAAGGCAACGCAGGAAGGGCTGCGGGCCAGGTTGTGGGTTCGCAGACCATCGTGGACAAGAGTAGGGGTGGAAAGATCTCCTTCATAGTAAATGCAATGCGTGAACTTATCGTATTTGGAACTCCGAGAAAATAAAATATTTGTTTTAATATTTCATGCAATTCTACATCATTTTACATATTAGCAGAATATTTTTAATACCACACGAATTACCGAAATGACAAGCTAAGAATGGACAGAGAGATGTGTTCATCTTAGATTGTTCCAATGCCAAACAAGTGTCTTGTTTGCAACAAAACTGTCCCTGTTTGCAAATAATTAGGAATCTGAGCATGGTATTTTCAAAAGTTAGGCCTATCTTTCCCTCCCCAGACCGAGTAGGCCTACCGATGCAGAAAAATGTAAGCTTTAACTGCTGGCTACTCTTCTTCTGTGGCTTAGCCCAAGTGTTTCCCTAAAAGCTGTCTGGGTTTAAACATTCTATTGTACAGAAAATGAACAGTTTAATCAATTGATAGAATTTAATTACTTCCAAAGCAAAGTCTCCTCAGCTATAGAAGGTTGTAGCTTCTGAATGTCAAAGAAGAAAAACAAGGATATCCTCATATGCATCGGAGTCACATTTTCCAGCTTGTTTCTAGCATCACGGACCAAAGCGCTGTTATACTGTAGATCACTTTATATAATCGGATCCGTTTCATTTTCTTCAAAATCTTAAACTAACAAGGGGTAGGCCTGTGCTTTTTACCATTTTCTTCAATAAAAGGTAGGCCTATGAAATACCCTCTCATACTCCCTCAATTTGAGCCTTGGTTTTAACTTAACAGACATTCACTGACACAGAGGTAGGCTGTTTAAAGAGTGCATTGTGGGTGGAGGAATTGACTGACAAATCTATGGATACAGCAGCCTTAGAGCCTAATTTTGTCTATCAAACAGGTAAGCCTGCCTCTTATTTTTTTTATTGGAAGAAATAGGCTCCAACACAAAGCCATCATTGTTAGTAAAGCCTAATTAAAATAAAGGTTGAAATGAATTATGCCTACGCAAATTTGCCTATTTTCAGCACCATGAGCTGTCCATTCCCGATTGATTGTGCCGTGGCTGCTGCTTCAAGTTTCAGCACGACAATTTAAGTTACTCAAATCTGGCTTATTGTCAATAACTCTGATATATACACATCATGGGCAAGAAACATTTATAGTTTCTTATCAATTATAGTAGTAGCAAGCTATCCAAGTTGACCTCCGGTCCTCCTTTTCATCTGCTCTCTCCTTCTCAAACTGAACAGAACATAGGCTAGTCCTCGTGCAAGATAGTGAATTTTTGGGACTAAACCTAATCAAAATACAATTCGGGAAGAAGTCTTTGACTCTCCTCCTGAAAATATCACTGTAGGCCTACACAGCATTGGTTAGGCAACAAACATTTTTGATCTGCAAGAGCAGAGCAAGCTGGGCTCAGTATTCAAATATCCATTGCAGTGTATAATGCAGCCTAGTTTTATTTACACCATCCCAGCAGCCATCTTATAAATATAACTTTACTCTGTGCTTCTTCGAGCATACACTTCGTAGCCTATAGTCTACAGAGCATTTGATTGAGACCACACTACAGTGGCAAGAAAAAGTATGTGAACCCTTTGGAATTACCTTGTTTTCTGCATAAATTGGTCATACAATTTGATCTGATCTTCATCATAACAAAAGTCATAACAATAGACAAACACAGTCTGCTTAAATAACACACAAACAATTATAAATGTTCATGTCTTTATTGAACACACCGTGTAAACATTCACAGTGTAGGGTGGAAAAAGTATGTGAACCTGTCACGATCTTCTAAAGTTACGGACCAAGACGCAGCGATGCTTCCAGTATACATTTTATTAAAGGACGTAACTGGGAAAAATAACAAACGGAAAACGAAGATCGTAATGTTGAAACATAACTCACAACACAAACAAAGCTATGCCCAAACAATAACCCACAAAACCCCTCTGAAAACCACAAACATATATGGTTCCCAATTAGAGGTAACGACACTCAGCTGCCTCTAATTATGACCCCAACATAGAAACACAACACCTAGAACAAAAAAAACCTACACCAAAACGAAACTAAACACGGCAGCCTATAAAAATCAGGCCTGAACGTGACAGAACCCTTGGATTTAATAACTGGTTGACCCTCCTTTGGCAGCAATAACCTCAACCAAACATTTTCTGTAGTTTGGATCAGACCTGCACAAAGGGCAGGAGGAATTTTGGACCATTCCTCTTTACAAAACTGTTTCAGTTCAGCAATATTCTTAGGACCACTGGTGTGAACAGCTCTCGAGTTCATGCCACAACATTTTAAAATCGTGTTGATGTCAGGACTGACTGGGCCATTCCAGAAAGCAGAAGGCGTATTTTCTTCTGTTGAAGCCATTCTGTTGTTGATTTACATCTGTGTTTTGGGTCGTTGTCCTGTTGCATCACCCAACTTCTGTTGAGCTTCAATTGGCGGACAGATAGCCTTACATTCTCCTGCAAAATGTCTTGATAAACTTGGGAATTCATTATTCCGTCGATGATAGCAAGCTGTCCAGGCCCTGAGGCAGCAAAGCAACCCCAAACCATGATGCTCCCTCCACCATAGTTTACAGTTGGGATGAGGTTTTGATGTTGGTGTCCTGTGCCTTTTTTTCTCCACACATGGTGTTGTGTTCCTTCCAAACAACACAACTTTAGTTTCATCTGTCCACAGAATATTTTGCCAGAAACGCTGTGGAACATCTAGGTTTTCTTTTGCGAACTTCAGACGTGCAGCAATGTTATTTCTGGACAGCAGTGGCTTCTTCCGTGGTGTCCTCCCATGAACACCATTCTTGTTTAGTGTTTTACGTATCGTAGACTCGTCAACAGAGATGTTAGCATGTTCCATAGACTTTAGCTGACACTCTAGGATTCTTGAGCATTCTGCGCTGTGCTCTTGCAGTCATCTTTGCAGGACGACCACTCCTAGGGAGAGTAGTAACAGTGCTGAACTTTCTCCATTTATAGACAATTTGTTTTACCGTGGACTGATGAACATCAAGGCTTTTAGAGATACTTTTGTAACCCTTTCCAGCTTTATGCAAGTCAACAATTCTTAATCTTAGGTCTTCTGAGATCTCTTGTTTGAGGCATGGTTCACATCAGGCAATGCTTCTTGTGAACAGCAAACTCAAATTTTGTGAGTGTTTTTTGTGGGGCAAGGCAGCTCTAACCAACATCTCCAATCTCGTCTCATTGATTGGACTCCAGGTTAGCTGACTCCTGACTCCAATTAGCTTTTGGAGAAGTAATTAGCCTAGGGGTTCACATACGTTTTCCAACCTACACTGTGAATATTTAAATGATGTATTTAATAGACAAGAAAAATACACTAATTTGTGTGTTATTAGTTTAACCACACTGTTTGTTTATTGCTGTGACTTAGATGAAGATCAGATCAAATTTGATGACCAATTTATGCAGGAATCCAGGTAATTCCAAAGGGTTCACATACTTTTTCTTGCCACTGTAAATAGCCTATAGGCACACTTTATATTGCGCCCCCAGCAGAGCATCAGAGATGAGGGGTGGCATCGGGCACACGTCGATATATAGCCTAAAACACTGAGAAATATAGACATTTCATCAATTACAAATTACATGACCCTCCACTGAACTAGAAATAAATACTAAACCCTCCACTTGACTGAAATTGAAAAAGCATGACCCTCCCCCATTTTCCTCCCGGTAACCATTCTGTAAATTCTGATCCATCCCTAACACAACAAAATGTGGAAAAGGTCAAGGGTTGTGAATACTTTCTGAAGGCACTGTATGTAAACGAGATATTTCTGTTTTCAATACATTTGTCAAAATTAAAAAAAAAAACATGTTTTTACTTTGTCATTATAGGGTAGTGTGTGTAGATGGGTGAGAAAGAGCATCTATTTAAATCAATTTTGAATTCGGGCTATAACACAAGAAAATGTGGAATAATTCTCAAGGGGTGTGAACATTTTCTGAAGGCACTGTACCTCTACCCTCCATGACATAATGACAGCCATGCCTTAATCATGACCATGAGATATACAACAATGTTACAGCTTATCATTTCTAACATGCCCAAATCATTATCTGAAAATCCTGTATTTTCAGAGATTGGGGTCAGGGTGGGGTGGGTGCCCAATCTGATTAATTGCGCTGTGGGATTTGCGTGCATTAGCTGGCCCACCGCAAATTCCTAGCATCATAGCAATTTAGGTCAAAGATGCTGCACGCAAGTTGCCGTTTCATTTTTGGGGTTTTATTGTCATGCTTATCGCTTTTCAGAATTTAAATGTGATATTTAATGCGCATTTGTGTTTCACATGCAAATAATCTTACTTGAGAATACTCAACATCCAGAAACAAAGCTAGGATTTACAAAGATAAAAAAGGGTCAGGGAGACAATATAAGTATGGCATCAGTGATTGCTAGTCCTTGATTTAGTACTGATACAGAGATCAATATATGAAGGGATTACTGGTATTATAATAAATTTAACAAACTAGACAGAATAACAGAACCTGTGTGAAATTGTTTGGAGAGACATACCTTCATATCTTCCCCGATCAACCTTAAACAACTACATTATCTTGCATTTAATAATTAGCAATACATCTCCAGCATACTGTTAATTTAACATAGGACGGATGGATATTTTGTTGCCTTCATATCTTAGTGAACACAAATACATTTGAGCACAGACACCACTGTGTTTCATTTGATGTCGTCTACATGAATCACTAAAAAGGCTCTGCTTTCACTGAATCTTCTTATCAAACAACACAAACCATAGCAGAGCAGGAAGAACCTGTAAAACATCAGCCTAGACAGTGTGCCCCTGGCCAATTCTACTCAAAGATGCCTTTGAACAATGCAAAAACACAACATACCTTTTTATGATAATGCTGTTTGAGAGACAGTTAATCATAAAAAAAAACATTTGAGTAAAAAAATTTAAACATTTAAATGGCGTGATTAAAGGAGTCTGTGGGATGAGGCCCACACAGAATCAATAGGAAAATGCCAATGGCGGGAAACACACAGGAAAAGAGAGCAGGAGTAAAAGCAACAAGGTGGCCATTGTCAGCTAAGATACAGCCATCTCTTTGGCAGCCCTTCTCAGAAGATCAATACTCATCCACGGAAAGTAGACTGCAATCAAATCAGTGGAAAACGTTTGTGTTTTAGTGCTAGAGGGGAGCCCACCTTCTTCCTGCTACTAAGCAGTAATGGTGATGTCATCGGGCATTCTGGCACTACCAGGTTTTATCAACAATCATGTCAATGCAATACAGAGACTTTGAAAAATAGCAACAAAAGAATCACGACAGTGAAAGTGCATTTTGAAATAAATACTATTTCATAAGCTGGTCATAATAATTGTAAATACAATATTGAAATTAACATTTTTTTTTTTTTAATCAAGCGAACCACTGCCCTCTGTTAACACACAATATGTGACAGAGAGAGAGACATCCCATGCTGCCCTCTATGACACCGGGGCCCAGTGGAGTGTAACCGTACACCTGGCAGGGTGGAAACCCCTGGGTGGCCCAGACTAGCCCAGCAGATGTCTTGGTGCTGGGGCTTATCCAGCGTCTGCACTGCAGCAGCACAGTGGGCTGGCTGCTCTGAGAGAACAGGAAGGCATAGAGTGAAACTGTAACTCCCCCTGGCTCCTAAGGCTGCGGCTCGCGAGCCGCTCGTTATTACAGCTTATGCCGGCTAATGCTGTTATCTTTGCTACATCCAATTAGAGGAACTTTTGACCTACCTCCGGAGGCAGGTTGCTGGCTGTGCACTGATCTGCTTTAACATACATAAGCAGACAGTAAAGGAGGTAAAGAAGGCTTGACCTCAGCTGTACAATCACCCTGATCCTATTATGGTCACTCACCTTAGGCCCGATGATGATGAGCACTACCAGGGGATTCTCAGTGTGCCACTCTGAAAGACATCAACCAGAGACAGTGACTGACAGCCAACCAGAATTCAATTTACTTTCCAAGTGCTTCTATGTGGCAATACAAATGTAAAATTAGCTCAAATACAAGATCAGAGCATGTAATTGTAGCAGGGCTTGTGTCCAGTGAAAGTGATGGCAGAGGATGAAGTTAGGACACCATATTGGGGCTAGGGGGTAATCCCGGTACCTGAGAATGCCTCCAGCAGATAGAGAGGATCCTTCACTCTCCTCAGGCCACAGACCAGTAGGAACACATGCAGGTCCTCCACATCCTCCCCACTCACACCTGAGAACAGACAGATAGGCAGGTAGCTAGAGCAGTGTATGACAAACAGACAGCAGTGTATCACAACCCATTATAATGAACAGGGAAACTACCACAGCAGATAATGACAGCCATTCATCAGCCAAGGGGAATGAGGAAGAGACAGCAGTGACTAATATCAGACTAACCACATCGGTGCTTTTATAATGTAGAAGCAACATTAATTGAGAGACAGACAAACTAAATGTTATTTTCTCAGATCATCCACCTTCCATACTTAATCCCCCCCAGATTAGTGAGGGACTGGCTGGCTGCAGTGGGCCTGGACCTCCTTGCCAGCTACAACTACACCTGACCTGCCAAGCAGATCAAAACACAATATATCCCCAGCTAACACTCCTAGTAGCATCACCCACCTGTCATTCAACGTAATAGAAGGGACCAGCAGAGATGGAAATACTGCTACAGTAAGTATGATCTGCAGGATAGTGGAGAGGTTGCAAGGGTGTGTCAAGGTGTAGGTAGGGAGTTACAGCTATGTCAAGGTGTAAGTAGGGAGTTACAACTGTGTCAAGGTGTAGGTGGGGAGTTACAGCTGTGTCAAGGTGTAGGTGGGGAGTTACAGCTGTTTCAAGGTGTAAGTAGGGAGTTACAACTGTGTCAAGGTGGGTTACCGCTGTGTCAAGGTGGTTTACAGCTGTGTCAAGGTGGGTTACAGCTGTGTGTAGGTAGAGGGTAACAGCTGTGTCAAGGTGTAGGTAGGGGGTTTCAGCTGTGTCAAGGTGGGTTACAGCTGTCAAGGTGAGTTATAGCTGTGTGTAGGTAGATGGTTACAGCTGTGTCAAGGTGTAGGTAGGGGGTTACAGCTGTGTCAACATCTGAACGAATATGGAGGCATGTGGAAAGATTATACCACTATCTATTGTTGCAGGCACTCAGGATACAACTGAGAGTGCCCTTACCGGAGACAACCCATTGACATTCACAGAATTCCATTTCTGTGTCAAAGTATTCTCAAATTCCCACACTTGAACTCCTTTCAACCTCTAAGAAGAATAGGAGGCTTAATAATTACCCTTACCTTAGTTGATGGTTCATGTGCTGTGCACCACTGAGATTTAAACTCATCCTATTATGCTGCTTAATATAAAAGCTCAAGTAAACAATAACATATACAGACAGCTTCTTGGAATGAAACAGGGGTGATACAATTACTTTAAAATGCCTACAATTATGAGATGTGTTAGCAATCTGGCTAACCAGCAATTAATGACATAGTTTACGAAAGTGACAACTACAGCAACTCAAAGGGTTGACCATAGGGAAAGAATTATACCGGTTGGCAACAAACCAGGACTATGTTAGACCAACATGCAACTGATGCATTGAAGTAACCAGATCCTTCTCACATCAGGTCGGGCAACAATTCTAACTTAAGAGTCTGTAAATCCTCATTAGTCTCTGACATTGTGAAATTGTCATTGACCTAACACGCGCAGTCAGCACAACCAGAAAATCAGACTGACAACCATTACACAATGGAGGACAATATTATGTACTATTATTACCTATGTCTAATTGTCTACAATTGTTTGATTGGCATGGTCAGTAAATTAGACTTAAAATCATGTATACTTGTCTATATTTTCTAATTTAGACAAAAATAATAATAATAATACATATATGGATATTAGATAATAATAGCTACCAATCAATTCGTAACAAATTTCTACCTCAATTACACATACTATACAAACCCACCCGACGTGGACTCACAATAAAATCCCACAAGCAAATAAAATTGCTTGCACACACACAGCGCCTGTAAACATGTGACTGTGCTGCAGTGACAAACAGTGAAATCCCTTCCTGCCAGATAAGGCCAGCTCAGGAGGATAAGGCAGCCCTTTAATACTATTACAGAGCATCTTAAAATGACAGCGCACAGAGTGTGACAGTCAGGCCACTGACCCCAGGTCTGCTGGAGCGTAGGGAGGAAGCAAGCAGACTGTTGAATCCCAGCCTAAACCAATACAAAATAAAATACAAAAACACTGAACTGTTCACAAAGGGATGATTAAAGACATAAGCAGCACCAGGTGAGGTAGGGAACAGGCCCCTACTGTATCACAGCTTCTATGAATATAAAACAAAGCAGTAAAAAAGATGTGGAGCCCTTTGGGGTATTGGTTACTTTTGTGAGATCAGCAAAATCTCCCATCCACCCCATTCAGTCTGTGCAGCATAAGACTCTGCAGCACGGACATGGAAACCTGATACTTCAGCATTCCCTGATTTCCCCTTTCGTCCTCTCTTTACCAACAGCCATATGGGACCTGGAGGAATACCACAACTCGGAACCTGTTTTTGTGACTTCCTTACCTGCCTTGTGAAATGTTCACAGGTCTATGATGCAATAGAGAAATAACACAATTATGTTTAATTTAAACTGAACTTCCTCGCACCAATTCAGGTGCGAGGAAGGGTGTCAATTAGGATACAACCTTTTCATGACTTCAGATTTAAATGTAGACAGAGGAAGAATGGAGGAGTGCTGGAAAAAGAGCTCACAGGCCTGTCAAAGTGGGCAAAAGAATCCAATACAAATAGAGAAAATAAAACCCTCTGGAGACTTAGAAACAATTCATCTTTCTTGAGGGGAGAAACTGAATTGGACAAATTGTCTGTTTTGCCAGCAGCATTTGTTTTTTTTGCCTGTCTCCTGTCCCTTTTTTGTTCTTCTGCCTTTGATGTTGAGGGGCACATTGCATAGCTCCCTGTCATTGTTGAGTGTGTGTGTGTTCCGTGGCTCCTGTCAGTACGTCTGGAGACAGCCCCAGTGTAAAACATACTGAACACAGAGGCTAAAAAAGAGCTTCTGAAACACTGCAGCTTTCAAACTTAATTTAAACGGAATTTAGGGAAAACCATAGGGAGTTAGACTTGGGACTGCCATTGCCACCAAGAATATTCCTAACGACTGCATTGAAATCTACTATTCCTACACACTTTGGCAGCACTAGAGAAAATAAACACAATATTGTTTATAATTGTGGCCTCTTTCAGCTTAACTAATGCCGCATACCCCATGCCTTTCTAGAAGAGACGGTGTAGTTTAGTTATGCCTCTAGAGGAGGCCGGTGCCAGCGTATTCCCTCTGGACAGACCCTTCCCTATAGTGTAAAACCTGCCCTACCTCAGAAGACCCCTGCCTATACCCGGCCCTCACCCCCTCCCCTCAACCCTCTGTGATCCACCAGGGCTGTCTGCCACTCACCAGCCTGCTGTCATTGGCCCTGCACCTGCCTACACCCTCAACCCCACAGTGCACACAGCAGTGGGGCAACACTCTACTGATACTTGGCCTTTGATGGAGCTGCAGCCTCAGGATCTTTCTAACACTACACTCTCTGCCCTTGGCGGTTTCACCACAACCAAAGGGCAATACAGAGAGAGAAGCAACTTCAAATCAGGCAGCTGGGTTGCCTGGGCCTCTCATGTTCCACTGAGGAGGTACACTACATGACCAAAAGTATGTGGACACCTGCTCGTCGAACATCTCATTCCAAAATAATGGGCATTAATATGGATTTGGTCCCTCCTTTGCTGCTATAACAGCCTCCACTCTTCTAGAAATGCTTTCCACTAGATGTTGGAACATTGCTGCGGGGACTTGCTTCCATTCAGCCACAAGAGCATTAGTGAGGTTGGGCGATTAGGCACGGCTTGCAGTCGGTGTTCCAATTCATCCCAAAGGTGTCCGATGGAGTTGAGGTCAGGGCTCTATGCAGGCAAGTCAAGTTCTTCCACACCGATCTCGACAAACCATTTCTGTATGGACCTGGCTTTGGGCACGTGGGCATTGTCATGCTGAAACAGGAAAGGGCCTTTCCCAAACTGTTGGCACAAAGTTGGAAGAACAGAATCGTCTAGAATGTCATTGTATGCTGTAGCGTTAAGATTTCCCTTCACTGGAACTAAGGGGCCTGGCCCGAACCATGAAAAACAGCTCCAGACCAATATTCCTCCTCCACCAAACTTTACAATTGACAGTATGCATTGGGGCAGGTAGCGTTCTCCTGGCATCCGCCAAATCCAGATTAGTCCGTCGGACTGCCAGATGGAGAAAAGTGATTAATCACTCCAGAGAACGCGTTTCCAATGACTATGAGCTTTACACCACTCCAGCCGATACTTGGCATTGCGCATGGTGATCTTAGGCTTGTGTGCGGCTGCTCGGTCAATGAAAGATGGACAAACGATTTTTACATGCTACACGCTTCAGCACTCGTCGGGCACGTTCTGTGAGTTTGTGTGGCCTACCACTTCGCGGCTGAGTTGTTGTTGCTAGACATTTCCATTTCACAATAACAGCACTTACAATTGACCGGGGCAGCTCTAGCAGGGCAGAAATTTGACGAACTGACTTGTTAGAAAGGTGGCATCCTATGACGGTGCCAACATTGAAAGTCATTGAGCTCCTCAGTAAGGCCATTCTTCTGCCAATGTTTGTCTATGGAGATTGCATGGCTGTGTGCTCAATTTTATTCACCTGACAGCAACGGGTGTGGCTGAAATAGCCAAATCCACTAATTTGAAGGGGTGTCCACATACGTTTGTATATATAGTGTATCTTGGAGTGCGCCCGCTGAGCCATGACTCTCCCTTAGATTAACATTCTACCCTCAAAGCCCCCCACACACATTTGAGCTTAAAAGGGCCTACTCTAACCTACATACAAGAGGGAGGGCACAACAAGCCTTGCATGGGAGGGCACAACAAGCCTTGTTTGGCAGAACGAACATGCTCTGATTTACTTTGAGACAAAACAAAAGGAAAGAATATTGAAAAGGAAAACAGGCAGATGAGAAAGGGTCCCCCACTGTGCCTGAGTGTGTGTGAAGACATGGAGGGGACAAGTGTTGACAGGAAAGGCTAAAGGATTGATCTCTTTCTGACGCTGGAGGCGTTGATTCTGCCAGCTCGTTTTGTTGTGTCTGAGAAGAGCCGAGAATTAAAGTTATGAAGACTGAATAATTATTATTCTGGGAGTAGAAATAGGGCCTCAGCGTGTCAAAGTACAAAAGAGGGAATATAACAACTAAACAACATGGAAACAAAGGCATACAACAAGAATCTAATAACCGTAAGACTGCATGACAAAAAACAATTGAATACTAAAACACTAGTATGTTTCTAAAATACTAAAAGGAGCCTACAATTTGTAACTGTTCATTCATTCTGGTTTACATGTTACAAGGTAGTTGAAGTTGTATTAGATGGATGTACAGGATACACATAGTATACACCGTCCAACATCCAGGTCGCCAGGCTATTGTATGCTTTCTCACACAGACATGCAGAGAAAAACAGCACAGGCAGTCTTTATATTAGAAAGTAGTAAACTACAAAGAATCATACAGAAGCTATATTACATAGAAAACACAACAGCTGAGCAGCCACTCTTATCTCATGTATACTGAATGGGGAAATTACTGTTGGAAATCAGTATTACTGGCACTAGTGTAGAAACCTGGTTAGGAATGGCCCTGTATGGGAGAGCTATTAATCACAGGGTGTTGGAGAGTTGCATCCCTGAACTGCCCTGAGCTCTGATGTACCTGGGATGGAAATCGTCTTACAATGTTCAATTTAAAGTCAGGGCTGTGTGTGGGGAAGCTACTTTGAGTAATGAAATACATTTAATATGGAGGTGGTGGGATAGGGACAGAGGAGTAGATCAAGCAAGCGAGGAGAGAGGGAAGAGGGGGAGATGGGGGAGAGCGAGAGAGAGAAAAGGGCTAATGTGCATGTCCTCCAGGTCTTCTTCAGTGTTGTTGCTTAAAAACCTGTCATCTCTGGTTTATTTCCTCTATTTGTTTCCATGTTAACTTTTGTGAAAAAAAGTACCTGAGCGCCTTAGAAATTCACTCCAGCAGAAACTCTGAGCCGCCTCAGTCTTGATCCCTTCAGAACCAAAGAAAATAAACAGTGTGTCTGTGAAAGAGGCAACATTCAAAGGATAGGTCATTGTATTTTCCAAGAAAGAGTTAAGTCATATGTAGCCGTTTTTATCTCGATATCAAATAATGTCTGGGTAACAATTAAGTACCTTACTGTGAGTGTTTAGAATTTAAGTAGAGGGCTAAACTCACTTTTTTTTATACCATTTCACGGTAAGGTCTACACCTGTTGTATTTGGCGCATGTGACAAATATGATTTTATTTTATTTGACCTGACAGTTCAAAAACCCCACCTAGCCAAACACGATGAAATCTCAGACGGCTATTTCAAACAGCTCAGAAACTAAAAGTGCATTATAATCATTTTCACAAGTTCACAGTATAATTCCAACCTCATAGTGTGGAAACATAAAACACAGAAGAATCAAATTTTTTGAATGTGATTCTGTATGTCCCCGAATACGGACATACAGTAGGTCATCTGTGGGAGGTAAGTGCGGGGGTCATAGGATTAATTATCATTTACTGACAACCCTGACTTTCTTGAAGGTCATATCTATCATTAGGCTGGCCTCCTCCATTTGAACACGCTAATGTGCTCTGCATCTCCGTGCAACTTATCACACATACTCCACATTGGGTGATGACGATGAGCCACTACTGTGTGACATGTGAGGTAAGATAACACACCTGGGATTGCTACCTGCTGACACATTACATCTTTCACAGGTGGGTGCATGCATCATTACTGTAATTCTCCGGGGGGGTTTTGTCATCGACATGTTTAGTGGGTAATACAGTTGGTTAGCACATCTCTCTGTGACCAGGCTTTGCTGAGGACACTGGCAGCAGTCTGGTCTGTTTTGCTGGGGCTGGGCACTATTGTCTCAGCAGACTTGCGGCTTGGAGACCTACAGTACACCTCTCTGTGCTGCTTTGTGCTGACCCATGTGGTGTGACAGATAGCCAACGGCAAGAGCGACTCAAAATACTCTACTGCAGCATGTTGTGGTGGGAGAACTGCCAAAGCTGCTTAATGCAAAAGCAAATACTGCCACAGACACACAGGGAAGCACAGCTATGGGCAGTGAATATTTCATCCTGCAGAGCTTACCTTGAGGCTGGACATAGATTTTGCTGCTTTGGGACAGCTGGGGGAATGAAAACAGAGAATATGATATTGGAAAAAATACTGAAAGTTTAATGCAGCAATTTAAACAAGCTAAATGATTTGCATGGTAAGACATACTCCATTAAGGAGAACTAACAAGTATGGTGACAGGCAGTTTCATAACAGAATATTTTTTCTCAGATAACTGTAAGCAATAATACTTTAACATAAAGTGTACGTTATCTATTTATTTATTTTTTTGTCAATTTGCAGTGATCAAATTATGTGCTGTACATTCTGGCCTCTCAAGGAAAAGGGGATGGTCAGGGGGCAGGAATATACTGCAGTTATAAATAATTTATACACTGAAAATTGACCGCAATAATCACAAACAGATATAGTATTTGACAAAAACAGAATAATTTCAAACCTTGATTACATTGGGATACAATCACATATACCTCTATGCGTGGCAATATTTGGGAACAGATTTCCTAAATTAAAAATCATTTTGAGCTAATTTACACAGCAAATCTATCTTTCTTGGTAGTCTAATTGTAAAAACTGTAACTAGGCCACTCAGGAACATTCAATGAATGTCATCGTGGTAAGCAACTCCAGTGTATATTTGTCCTTCTTTTTTAGGTTATTGTGCTGCTGAAAGGTGAATTTGTCTCCCAGTGTCTGTTGGAAAGCAGACAACCAGGTTTTCCTCTAGGATTTTGCCTGTGCTTAGCTCTATTAGGTTTATTTTTATCCTAAAAGACTCCCGAGTCCTTGACGATGACACACATACCCATAACATGATGCAGCCACCACAGTGCTTGAAAAATGAAGAGTGGTACTCAGTGATGTTTTTGTTGCTATCAATTTGCCCCAAACATAACGCTTTGTATTCAGGACATAAAGTTCATTTATTTGCCGCATTTTTTGCAGTTTTACTTTAGTGCTTTATTGCAAACAGGATGCATGATTTTGAATATTTGTATTCTGTACAGACTTTCTTCTTTTCACTCTGTCAATTAGGTTAGTATTGCGGAGTAACTACAATGTTCTTGATCCATCCTCAGTTTTCTATTACAGTCTTCAAACTGTAACTGTTTTAAAGTCACCATTGGCATCATGGTGAAATCCCTGAGCGGTTTCCTTCCTCTCCGTCAACTGAGTTAGTCAGGACGTGTTTATCTTTGTAGTGACTGGGTGTATTGATGCACCATCCAAAGTGTAATGAATAACTTCACCATTCTCAAAGGGATATTCAATGTCTGCTTTTATTTTTACCCATCTACCAATAGTTGCCCGTCTTTGCGAGACATTGGAAAACCTCCCTGGTCTATGTGGTTGAAATTCCATGCTTGACTGAGGGACCTTACAGATAATTGTATGTGTGGGGTACAGAGATGAGGTAGTCATTTGAAAATCATGTTAAACACTATTATTGTACATAGTGAGTCCATGTATCTTACTATGTGACTTGTTAAGCAAATGTATACTCCTGAACTTATTTAGGCTTGCTGCCATAAAGGGGTTGAATACTCAAGATATTGGAGCTTTACATTTTTTATTAATTAGTAAAAATGTCTAAACATAACTCCACATTGACATTATGGGGTACTGTATAAAGGCCAGTGACAGAAAATCTAAATTTTATAAATGTTAAATTCAGGCTGTAACACAAAATATGGAAAAAGTCAAGGGGTGAGAAAACTTTCTGAAGGCACTGTGCATCACCACCGCAAAATAAGTATAAACAGTCATCACCAAGTGAAAGGGGTGAGCCCAAGCTAATAATTCACAGATGATGGAAAGGTAATTGACTGATGTTATCACACAGTTAGACTTGATCTATCCCCCATGTGTGTTTTCTGTCTCAATAAAAAGTGTGGCACAGTCTCCCTGCGCCTGCCCTGATTGCATGCTGTCACTGCTAGATGACAGCAATAAAGCATGCCATTCGCCTTAATCTGGAAATAAAACATGGTAATATTGTTTTATTGCAGCACTATTATGGGACGGGCCAGGATATTGTGTTTTGGTTAGTAAAACCATTCTGTTTTATTTACTGTGGCTGTCAGGTTCCTGCTGTCTCTTGATGTGCTGTAAATTGAAAGTGAAAAATATTTAACTCGCTTCCACAATGACCTCTGAGATGGCTTGCCCCTTTAGACTGCCATCATTACACATATCACACACATCATTTGGCACAATATTAGCAGAAATTTCCTTTACGACTGCCATGTTCTAAATACAGATTTATATGAACATTTCAATGAACCAGCTACTATGTAACTGAGAGACATGCTGTAATTAAACACTATGGTAGACATAAAACACCCCTGGCCATGTACTTGAATGAGCCATCTTTGAACACCCACTTTACAGTAAGTGTGCTTGCTCGGTTTAAAATGGTCATATGTGAGCACTGTACTACAAGCAGAGTTAAAACTGATGAATGCTTCATAGCTACCAGAAATACTTCAGCCTCTGCTTTCAGATTGTCAGTAAATGCAACAGCAAATCTGTAAAAAAAGGAAAAAGAAAACCCATTACTTCAGTTAATGGTCATGGACAGTATGATAACACAATTGTCTTTCAGGGTTGGCATCTGTCACTCCTTTCCGAACAATAACAGTTGAGAAAATATCAGAGCAGAAATCAAAGGCATATGACAGGAACTCCACAAAAACCTCCTAACTGAGGATGAGTAGGTGAGGGTGGAGAAGTTGCAGCTGTTGGTTTGAGGAAAGATTTGTGCGTGAATCAATGTTTTTTTGGGTGGGTCTGATAACGATTACGATTTTTTGGGAGACAAACCTAACTGATACCGATATATCTGCCGATATGCTGTTTTACAGCAGGGACAAGAAAAAGTGACATTTACCACACAGTCTTTCAGAGAAGCAATTGTCCAATATGAGAATTTCCACAAGTGTTCAGAGAAGCAAGACATTCCCTTTTCTAACCCTACTTAATGTATATCGTGGAATAGAATTATCACCGATATCGGCTGATAACATCGGTGAAACGATGTATCGGTCGGGCCCTACTAAGAATACAAAGGAAATGTTGAACAAAAGACAGTAATGTGCTATACTTCGTCAAGGATTGTGAATTGGGCCAACAGGCCTAGTTATGGGTGACTGCATTTCATGATCAAGGTTTGTGAGGAGAGGCGGTAACAGCAGGAGGCGCCATGACTGAGACGTTTGAAGTCATGTGACCCAGATTACACCAGTGTTCCCCAGAAGCAATTATCCCTTAGACTCATACTAGATGGGTGTCTTACGGGCTGTAAAATCAAAACAACACCCTTGAAAATAAAGGCACAAAATTCTCTGTGAAATAAGATGTATAGCCTAGGCTCAGATACTGAGCCTATGCACCACTAGCCAGCAGCATTAGAGGCAGGGCGGGATCCCACGAAGATAAAACACATAACCAGCCCACCTGGGGTTAGCTTCACTGGTAAGACAGTTCAACCTCACTGTTTCATGCCAGTAATACAGACCCAGAAGGTCTCCTAGTTGTAGCTCATAGTAATCCTGTCTTTATTTTCCCACACACTCTCACTGTACTTCAGCCAAACCCTTATTGTGCACTATCCACTACTGATACTATATAAAGAAACATAGTGCAGTCAAGGCAGCAATTATACAATTGTTATGTGTGTGTGGTCTTAAAATGTGATACTGTAAATTATAACGTATTCATTCAACAGCAAGTTTATTGGTGTTATATTTTTCAGATCAACTGCATGGGCTTGGTCATGTGTTCAGGTTGTAGACATTTAAAATTGCAAAAAAAAAGCAAGGGAACTGTCCAGAGTACAGTAGTTGAAACTTGTTAGCATGCATTCTGTATGCATGGTATGTGGTTCAACTGGACATGAATGGTTTCCAAATCTAGAGTCTGAGAGGCTTGACTTCACCTGGCTTTCAGCAACACCTGCTCCATAACTGCACGCTTCTGCTCCACTTTCACATCTTCATTAATGTCTGTTCCTCCGAAGACTACTCCAAAGGGCACTTGGGTATCTGGTATAAAGAGCAGAAAAGGGGGGACCTTTATCCTTATATTATTAGCTGGTTAAGCTACTATCAGTACAATTCACCTCAATGAAAGGGTGAATCAATAAGGGAATAAGAAAAGGTGATAAGAGGCAAATATACAGTCCCTTCAGAAAGTATTCATTACCGACTTATTCCATATTTTGTAGTTAAAGACAGAATTCAACATTCAACACACACAATAGCCCATAATGACAGTTATTTTTGTTTTTGTTGACATTTTTGCAAATGTATTGAAAATGAAATTTACATAAGTATTCAAACCCGAGTCTATACTTTGTAGAAGCAACTTTGGCGGTGATTACAGCTTTGCGCCATCTTGGGTATGTCTGTATCAGCCTTGCATGTCTGGATTTTGGATTTTCTCAAGCTCTGTTAAGTTAGATGGGGAGCGGCGGTGAACAGCGATCTTCAAGTCTTTCCAAATATTTTCAATGGGATTCAAGTCTGGGCTTTGACTTGGCTTCAGAACAAGAATGGGAAAGTCCTTGAGTGGCCATTCCAGCATTGCTTAGACTGTATGCTTGGGTCAATGTACTGTTAGAACGTTCATTTTCGCCCCAGTCTAAGGTTGTTTGCACTCTGAAGCAGGTTCTCATCAAGGATTTGCCTGTATTTGGCTTCATTCAATGTTCCCTCTAACCTTACCAGTCTCCCAAACCCTGCTGCTGAAAAGCATCCACATTGCTACTGGTCGGTAGTCTCTCACGTCTGTAGCCATGAAATGCTTTGAAAGGTTAGTCATGGCTCACATCAACACCATTATCCCAGAAACCCTAGACCCACTCCAATTTGCATACCGCACCAACAGATCCACAGATTATGCAATCTCTATAGCACTCCACACTGCCCTTTCCCCTGGACAAAAGGAACGCCTATCTGAGAATGCTATTCATTGACTACAGCTCAGCGTTCAACACCATAGTGCCCTCAAAGCTCATCAATAAGCTAAGGACCCTGGGACTAAACACCTCCCTCTGGAACTGGATCCTGGACTTCCTGATGGCCGCCCCCAGGTTGTAAAGGTAGGTAACAACACATCCGCCATGCTGATCCTCAACACGGGGGCCCCTCAGGGGTGCATGCTCTCAGTCCCCTGCTGTACCTCCTGTTCACTCATGACTGCATGGCCAGGTATGACTCCAACACCATCATTCAATTTGCTGATGACAACAGTGGTAGGCCTGATTACCGACAACGATGAGACAGCCTATAGGGTGGTCAGAGACCTGAGCGTGTAGTGCAAGGGCAACAACCTTTCCCTCAACGTGATTAAGAAGAAGGAGATGATTGTGGACTACAGGAAAAGGAGGACCGAGGATTCCCCCCATTCTCATCGACGGGGCTGTAGTGGAGCAGGTTGAGAGCTTCAAGTTCATTGGCGTCCACATCACCAACAAACTAACATGGTCCAAGCACACCAAGACAGCCATGAAGAGGGCACAACAAAACCTATTCCCTCTCAGTAGACTGAAAAGATTTGGCATGGGTCCTCAAATGGTTTTACAGCTGCACCATCCTGATGGGTTGCATCACTGCCTTGTATGGCAACTGCTCGGCATCCGACCGCAAGGCACTATAGTGGGTAGTGCATACGGCCCAGTACATCGCCATCCAGTACCTCTATACCAGGCGGTGTCAGAGGAAGGCCCTAAAAATTGTCCAAGACTCCAGCTACCCTAGTTCTCTCTGCTACCGCACAGCAAGCAGTACCAGAGCACCAAGTCTAGGTCCAAGAGGCTTCTAAACAGCTTCTACCCCCAAGCCATAAGACTCCTGAGCAGCTAATCAAATGGCTACCCAGACTATTTGCACTGTCCCCCCCCTACGCTGCTGCTTCTGTTATTATCTATGCATAGCTACTTTGATAACTCTACCTACATGTACATAATTACCTCGACACCGGTGCCTCCCGCACATTGACACATTGACTCTGTTCCGGTACCCCCTGTATATAGCCCCGCTATTGTTATTTTCTGCTGCTCTTTAATTATTTGTTATTCTTGTCTGTTACTTGTTTAGGTATTTTCTTAAAACTGCATTGTTGGTGAAGTAAGTAAGTAAGCATTTCACTGTAAGGTCGGCGCATGTGACAAATAAAATTTGATTTGAGCATGATGCTGCCACCACCATAATTCACTGGAGGGATGGTGTTAGACTGGTGATGAGCTGTGCCTGGTTCTCCAGACATAGTGCTTTGCATTCAGGCCAAAGAGTTCAATTTATTTCTCGTCAGACCACATAATCTTTTGCCTTATGCTCTCAGAGTCTTTCTGCAGGTGTGCTGTCATGTGACTTTTTCCCAGGAATGGCTTCCGTCTGGTAACTCTCCCATAAACTCCAGATTGGTGAAGTGCTGTAGAGACTGTTATCCTTCTAGCAGGTTCTCCCATCTCAGCCAAGGAATTCTGTAGTTCTGTCAGAGTGGTCATTGGGTTCCCTGACCAAGGTCCTTCTTGCCCAGTTGGCCAGCTTTAGGCAGAGTCTGTGTAGTTCCATATTTTTTCCATTTCCCAATGATGGAGACCACTGTGCTCTTGGAAACAGATGTATGTTGAAAACGTTTTTGGGAGATGTGGTGGATCATTGGGGATCATCCCAATATTCCCTTTCTTTTGTTGTTCAGTGAAATCATCATGTGAAGAGTCAACTGATTTAATTAAAGTTCTATTCGTAACTAAAACTAAATATTATTTTTTTTATATTGGAAGGATTTAATAATTTGCAATTATGTCTACTTATGATAAGGTAAAAGGTTTATGTTTCTGTCTCCATATGATATAGTAAATATATCCAATGCAAAAAAACATCTACATTTAAATGGCATTAATTTAATTTGCATATATTTCCGTTAATTCACATTTATTCCCGTTAATTCCCACGGGAAAGCTTCGACCTCTGAATATTCCCCAAAACGTGCATCCCTAGTCAAAGGTGGACTCCAATCAAATTGTAGTGACATCTCAAGGATGACCAAAGGTAATTGGACAAAGGAAATGGGATGCATCTGAGCTCAATTTGAAGTGTCATAGCAAATGGGGTTTGAATACTGATGTAAATGAGGTTCTGTATTTCATTTTCAATAAAAAAGCAAACATTTCTAAAAATACAATGTCACTTTGTTAATATGGGGTATTGTGTGTAAAAATTTGATTTAATCAATTTAGAATTCAGGCTGTAACACAACAAAATGTGGAATAAGTCAACGGGAATGAATACATTCTGAAGGTATTGTAGCTTCACCTAGAAGGAGCCTGCCTCCTTTGAACAGGTGAATGGCAATAGCACCCTCGAAGGGTGGCTTCTGTTCTATCAAACTGGCCACCTCTGCCGATGACTTGAAATCCGCAGCATCTCGAAGCTCACAGGTGTGACCCGCTGATTCAATGTGTGCCCTGAAATGAAAAGATTGCAGCTTACAGTTAGATAGCACTATAGCTATATCTTGATGTGTAGGTTTACTGGATAGCTTGCTAGATGGGATCACTTCTTCTTCTATGGTATATTGGCAACCATTTAAATGTGGATCCCTACAGATGCTCAAGGGGAGCCTGGGAGGGCAGGCGGTCCATCTTCCGGCGCAGGACCCCTTGTTTGTCTTCAGATGTAAATTCTTAACTTAGGGCTAGGCCCCTTTTTTCTCCACTTCCTGCCTGAATGACATGCCCAAAGTAAACAGCCTGTAGCTCAGGCCCTGAAGCCAGGATATGCATATAATTTGTACCATTGGAAAGAAAACACTTAGAAGTTTGTAGAAATGTTAAAATAATGTAGGAGAATATAACACAATAGATATGGTAGGAGAAAATTAAAAGAAAAATCAACCGGAATTCTTTTTTTGAGAGAGAGACCATCCTCTTAGAAATATTGAAAATTCTCTCCCTGGATACAATTCCTATGGTGTACACAGGGTGTCAGCAGTCTATGTTCAAGGTTTCAGGCTTGTAACTTCAAAAACGATTAGGTTTTAGTAGAAGGACACAGTCTTGGAAATTTGTGTTTGCGCGCTCCATGAAGACCTTACACACCTGCTAAAAATTGGTTTCCTATTGAACATACTTCTTTCTGAAAGAAATATTATAGTTTGATTACATTTTAGGGTATCTGAGGAATGAATAAAAAAGTATTTTGACTTGTTGAAAAAAGTTTAGGGGTAGATTTTCATATTCCTTTCTCTGCAAGTTGAAGGACTGGATTACTCAAATCGATGGCGCCAACTAAGCAGACTTTTTGGGATATAAAGAAGGATTTTATCTAACAAAACGACACTACATGTTATAGCTGGGACCCTTTGAATGACAAATCAGAGGAAGATTTTCAAAAAGTAAGTGAAGATTTAATCATTATATGTGAATGTATGAAACCTGTGCCCGGTGGAAAAATGGTTTGATGTGGTGCGCCGCCCTCAAACAATCACATGGCATGTTTTCGCTATAATAGCTACTGTATATCAGACAGTGCAGTTAGATTAACAAGAATTTAAGCTTTCTGCCGATATAAGATAGCTATATGTACCTAAATGTTTAAAATCCATAATATTTATGATTATTTAAGAAGTCCTAAAAGCCTTTCTGCCGCAGCCACAATAATGTCCAGTTTCTTAGACTTCTTTGAGACTTGAGCCATACAGTTTATAACTGTGGCAATGAACGCCACAAAAATCATCCTTTTTAACACAGTGCATCTTTTGACTGACAGAAAACATTTACAACAGGCTGTGACAGATCCACTACAGAGGATTACTTCACTAGGATTACTTGTTTTCTCAAATCTTTTAAATCGCCTCCGCATAGCAGATTCGATTGGTCGCTCTAACTTTTGCCACCTCAAACTCCTTCACCCTAGGAACTCGGGATCATGATCCCCACCACAATTGCAACTCCGTCGTCCTTCTACACAATGTTTTTCAGTATACTCCATCCGTCTGCACACACTTGAAACATAGCCAAAACCTTTACAGTTCTTACACTTTGGGTTTGGGAACAAAAGCTCTTACAACGTATCTTACATAACCAAGCTTCACATGCATAGGTAGATGCTCTTTATCAAAAAATAAAAGGACCGACAGAGACTCTCTTTTTTTTCTCCAGTCACCCAGCGGGTCAGACGCCAGGCACCAACCACACTAGGGATTCTCTTCAGGTATTCAACCTGAACATCCGTGGTCACCCCTGAGATGACTCCTTTGACAGGTGCTCTACTCCGAAGTTCAAAGCACACTGCAATCTTCCTCTGTTCTTCAGAAATACAATGAATCGAAATAAGACCACTCCTGGTCACTCTGACAATCTCCACTTTTCCCAGTATATATCCAGTCTTGATCCAGTCTTTCATAATGTTCCCCTGGAAACGAGGAACTCTCTATCTTGGCCCCTTCAGAAAAGCCTAGCAACCATTTAAAAAAAAAAGTAGCTATATATTTATTTATATGGCTATTTTTTTTATTCGTTTCATTCCATTTTGAGTACTCTGATTTTCATTCATGACACTCAACTCAAAAGAAAGAGGAACTGCAAGCCCTGCAGGAAGTGTTAGTATTGAATGGCTTCCTTTTCGACCAATAGATTATAAGCATGTTAACATTCTGGCCAATGGATCTAGGCTAAAATACGACAGTAGGAGGAACTCCACTTTTCCCAGTATATACTTCACCATTTGACACGTCAAACGGGTTTCCCACATACGCATCCTTACTCAACAAACGCATCCAAAGAAGATGTGAATCATTATCATTCATAGACGTATCCTCCACTCTCATTTTAGACAATTTCCTTCTTGATCCAGTTCGAAACTACGGTTGTCCATTCAGGACATTCATCTTCACCAACTTTACTCGATGTGCTGCTTGATTCGAACTCAGCATCCCCTTCCGCCACCTCCAATCTCTTATCAACAAAATACTTTAATTCATATATTCATTTATGTTCGCTTCATTGTCAGTTCGGCACTGACATTTCTCCGGAAACGAACCCCCCTCTACCTCCTCATGTTAACATCAGTCTCTACGCGTTAATGTTTTTGATTGATCACGACTGATTCCCCGATGGGAGCGCTGATCCAGCTGCTGTTAGCCAATAGATTTGACAACCAATGACATGTGAGGTGGGTACTGACCAGAGTCGTCTATTTCGATAAATACATGGCTCTGGCACTGACCATTGAATGGGAACCATTGGCCAATATTGGGCATGTATTGCAGATCTAACATGCTATGATTCCTTATTGTATGCTAGGTAAATTGAACTCCGGTTTCCAATAATTTAATGACCTACATTTTCCTGGCAGTGAGCTAGCTAGCACGTTAACGTTACTTCCTTATTTTCAAGACAACCCCAAAACTAGCTAGGTAACGTTACCTTATTCTCTCGGCTGTGGTGCAGTTCCCCGTTTTTGGACTGAGGCATGCAAGGAATAGCAATTTCATAGCTATACACAGGGCTGTTTCTACATTTACAATTTGAATAGAGGTTAGGTATAAAAAATAATGTTCAACTAGTGTAGAGTTGCCTGAGTTACAGGCTGTTTATAGCTCATCCTGCTGACAACCATGAGCTACGTCATCGTTGGCACACGTGGGACTGTTTACAAATGACAGTCCGTCTTTCATAATGTTCCCCTGGAAACGAGGAACTCTCTATCTTGGCCCCTTCAGAAAAGCCTAGCAACCATTTAAAAAAAAAAAGTATCTATATATTTATTTATATGGCTATATTTTTTTATTCGTTTCATTCCATTTTGAGTACTCTGATCTTCATTCATGACACTCAACTCAAAAGAAAGAGGAACTGCAAGCCCTGCAGGAAGTGTTAGTATTGAATGGCTTCCTTTTCGACCAATAGATTATAAGCATGTTACCATTCTGGCCAATGGATCTAGGCTAAAATACGACAGTGGGAGGATTTAACATAACTCAACTATGTGCATCTAAACAGCGCAACAACTGCACGAATCACAAATTTGTAAATTGTAGGGATTGACTGCCTCAGTCGCTCAAACTGTCAGTAGTGTTATGTTAAATTGTTCCATCTGTTTATGTTATGCGGGAAAAAGCACAATTTAGACTTCTGAAGGAGTTTACAGTCACGCGCCAGTGCTGTGACAGGCAGTGTGAGTGTCAGTTTCATTACAGTTGCGCGAGTAGCTAGCTTGCTAGATATTCTCTTTTCTGAACACGTTGATTTTGTGTCAGGTCGAGCAAATTAGCTGTTAAGATAGGAGGCTAAATGGCAGACGTTGGAACGTGTGTCATTCATTAAAGGTACTGTATGTTACTTCTCAATGTTATGATGCGAATCATCATCGTGCTAAAGCTAGCATGCCGATGTCATGAACCACACCAAACTTTGTACGCTAGCTAATACTCCATGCCTTATTTAGCTATCTAAGAAAACAAGTATCTCTCAAACTGAACTGGACCAACCTGTTGTAATCTCTCCAACATCTTAACGACATCATAACTCCTAGTATCTTTGTATTTTTATCATCTCGTGTTCATTTTGTTTAGGTTTGACGTTTTTCCAGTAAACATTTCAAGTCAACAAGTCAGCTGAAGATGGCCAGCAGGAATGCCAGTGAGAGCACCCCTCTTTTGGACAGCAGCTCTGTGATTGTGAACAGACCTGTGTCAGTGTTCCAGGGCAGAAGACTGGCATGTGCAACTATTCTGCTGGCAGAATCATTGGAACGAGTGGCATTCTATGGCATCACTTCCAACCTGGTCCTTTTCCTCAACAGTAGCCCATTCTATTGGGAGGGAACTCAGGCCAGCCAGGCACCACTGATGTTCATGGGGGTTACATACCTGATCTCACCATTTGGTGGCTGGCTGGCTGATGCATATCTGGGAAAGTTCTGGACCATTGCTGGCAGTTTGATCCTGTACTTTCTTGGCATACTGTTTTTCCCATTTATCGCAAGTACAGACTCCCGGAATACCCTGTGTGGTGAAGAAATGGCATTTCCAGTGCAACCGGCTGAGTGTTTGAGCACAAACAGTACCCTTCCAAGCAATGTGACCTGCCCTACACGGGCACCTTACTGTGGGCCAGTGATCTACACTGCCCTTGTTCTCATTGCCCTTGGTGTGGGAACAGTGAAATCCAACATCACTCCATTTGGGGCAGACCAGGTACAGTATATCGTATGACTAAACAAAGAAATCTCTCTAAGATCTTTTATGAAAACTTAATGAATGCTCAATGTATTATGCTTAACACTGTTGCTAATGCGATCCCGTCTACCACAGACTAATTTAAAACACCTGAAAGGTTCTAACATGATATTACTTTGATCAGCCTTGTATATGGACTGAAAGGGTAATCGTGGAATAGGCAAAAGTTTGATGTAGTATGCCTGTCATCTCTCTAGGTTTACCATGATAACTCAATCCGCAAGACCCCTGCTAGTTGTAGCCATTGGCAATTTGCATCATGAGGTTTACATTTGGGTAATGCCATCAATCAGGTCAACACACCAGTCATCTAAGGCTGGGAAGAATGCTAGATGAGTAATTTTACATCCAATATAGGAAGCGAAACTCACATCTGTCTCATTCTTTTTCTCATCGAAATTAAGTATTAGGCCTACCTATAAGACCCGTCATGAAAGAGGAAAGCCCATTTCAGTGGGAAATCTCTGAAAGGGGTCATTGTTATTCAAATCTAGCTAAACCAAGCTGGCCAAAATAGCTTTCAGAGGTGGTGACTTTGATTAGCATAGATTTCAATTCCGTCGTCATATGATTTTCAATTGTTTTTGCTTGCCACATTTTTAGTGTGTGATTGGTTTAGAGACTTTCATTTTGATTGTTAGATGTTTCATGTGGGATACAAAAGTAATATTGGGGTAAAATGGTCATGCCACTGAGTAGAATTGGTTGTTCACCTTCAACATTATTAGATTAACCTATTCATGAGTTAGTGGACAGTCTTATTGCTTTTCAAGGTTACTTCCCTTTTTTTGATGCACGGAATAGAAGGAATATATTAGCACTGTAGGCTGCATCACATGGTAGTTATACACTCATTTAATGCCATTGAATGATGGGATTTACAATAACATGTTTCCTAGGATTAGGCCTACTGTTTATTTTAGATGGCCATGCATACCCATTTTAGGTCTAGCCTATTGAGTTTGATTATAATACTACAATTAATTTTTTTTTCTAAAGGATGCTGATGGATTGCAGAGGTTGAATGATGATATTGGTTGCCATGACAAGCCCTTTTGCCTCACAGGTAAAAGATCGTGGCCCAGAGGCCACTCGCAGGTTCTTCAACTGGTTCTACTGGTGCATCAACCTAGGGGCCATCTTGTCCCTAGGTGGCGTGGCTTACATCCAGCAGAACATCAACTTCCAGTTGGGTTACATCATCCCAGCCGTGTGCCTGGGTGTCTCCTTCCTGGTGTTCCTGCTGGGGCGTACAGTCTTCATCAACAAGCCAGCTGACGGTAGTGCCTTCACTGATATGTTCAAGATCCTGGGTTACGCCTGCTGCAACGCACAGCCCAAAGAGCCCAACCTGCTACGGTAAAAGGGGCCAGCCAGATCACCATTGTGTTGCTCTTACTTAATAGTACAATATCAGTAGCTGGATGTGAGCTAGATCAAGGGTGTGAATGAGGCTGGGCTCTCTCTCCCAATACTCTTAACTTTATAGCAAACATCTTAAAATCTATTTTAGGATAAAAAAAAATAATAAAAAAAAGGCTATGTGCTCCTGTGTGGCTCAGTTAGTAGAGCATGGCGCTTGCAACGCCAGGGTTGTGTGTTCGATTCCCAGCACCCCCCCATATGTAAAATGACTAAGTCGCTTTGGATAAAAGTGTGTGGGTCTGTGTATGGTATGGTGCTTCTCTGGTCCAAGATAGCACCACTAGGTGTTGCTGGTAGCCCTTTATGTTAAACCTTTCTTTGATCCCCAGCCTGTACTGTAGAAGTTAAACTTTTTTTCTTCCTGGCATTCATCATTTGTTGTGGAGGAAAGTTATTCCAAAGTCCTGTTGCTTGACTTTGAACCTAAGTAGCACACTCAGTCCAAAAACTTGACATTGAATATTTTAAGTTGGTCAATCCTGCAGCCTTTCAAGAATTCCTTATTAAGGCTTTTTATCCAGAGATGGGGATTATAGGCTTTAGTATAACGTTTCTGCCCTTTCACTAGAAGTGCTGTTATTTTAAAGGGGGGAGAATTTTGTTGAATAGTAGCTGAGTTTGTTTATGGGATATTTACTAAATTGTACGGCCCTTATCAAAACATGCAGTAGCAGCTTTGAATGTCTTTAAAGTTGTTAAAATGTGTTGTATTTCTTCTCTCGTTAAGGGCTAAACCGACCATGCTGGACAGTGCCAAGGTGACGTATGGAGGGAGATTCCCTGAGGAGAAAGTGGAGGAGGTGAAAGCAATGCTTAAAGTTCTCCCGGTGTTCTTTGCTCTTATCCCATACTGGACAGTATACTTTCAGGTGAGAGATTTATTTATCTATCCTCCTTATGGTAACAAAAAGGCTTTCGTTTTCATAGATCTAAGCAACATTAATTACATCGGGATCAAGTACAGTATGTTTTTTCAGTGTTTTTGCAGGCAAAATGGCATCACTTAAGAAATAGGAATTTTCTTTTCACTGTGCTGTAGATGCAGACAACATATTTCCTCCAGAGCCTACATCTAAGGATTCCTGACACCAGCACAGGCACCAACAGCAGTGACGGCACCCTCCAGGTAAACTCAAATTGAACCCCAGCTGATTTTCCTGCATGTATGCTGTGATAATTCCCACTAGGCAGAAATGTAATTTCAATGTCTAGTTTTGATTTACATTTGGTTGAATTGTCAACTAACGTGAAATCAGCAAAAACATTCACCATGTCATTGGATCTAGGTTAAAAGTTAGGTGAAAAAAAGACTGAATTCCCTTCCGTTGAAGACTTTTTCCAAATCCAACCAGTTTTCCACGTTGATTCAACGGCATCACATTTAATTGTTTTGTTGAAATGACGTGGAAACAACATTGATTCAACCAGTCTTTGCCCTTTGGGTAGTCAATGTTGCTCTGAAAAAATGCTAGAAAGCATAGTCTGTCACATTTTGGGCATTACTCAAACTTGAAGGTTAAATATCACGTTTTGTTTGTTGGCAGACAGCCCCACAGGTCCAGTTGGCTGTCTCTGTCTAACCTGATTTAGAATGGGAAGGATTAGTTTCCCTGTAGAGTAGAGATGAGTCAGTAGGCCAGTGAAAAAGCAGCAGAGACAACAGCTGGAAGCAGTCAAGGTTGCTAAACCCCTGAGGATTAAATCAAAAGTTTGACCCACTCCCTAATCACAGATAAACAACCTGGTTTTCCGTTGCCTCTTGTGCTTCGGTCAGACATTTCTTTTCCTGGGTGATGCCTCTGACTAGACTAGGCCATGTCTTCTGTTGTAGTGTGTGTCCCATTATCTCCTAGGGAGTAGCCTATGTGAAGTGTTTGGTTAATCCACATCACATACTTTGACTACAAATGGGTAAGAGACTAGCACCTGTTCGGGTTTGTTGCTACTTTTAGATTCAAGTCTGTCAGGCATTTGAACATACACATGCATAGGGTGGTAAGGGAAGTATGTAGAGTAAAATGTGAACTGAAACATTTTCTCTTTAACCACACATTCTAGGGTGTTAAAACATCCACCATCTTAAAGGGGGAAATCCGCAGTTGAAACAGTGGCAGGTTGGGGTTTTGCTATTGTTTCGGTAAAAAGTCTAGGGATGTGGCTTGGGAAATGTAACCACTCTCAAATTCATAGACAGAGCTATGGATGCAAGGACTGACCATGCATGATATCAACACTATAGTTTTAACCATGTTTTGAGGCAATAGTGTTTGTTTACTTTTACTTTGTTTACAAACATTGGAGAAAAATAATCATATTTTGTGTTCTGATTGGGTACGACTGTTGAACTAAGCTTATGAGGCATTTATAAGTTATATTCTTCAAGATTCAATGGGTATGTATACATTTTTATGTCCAAAGATGTATGTAGCAACTGCAGGTTGGCCCTTTTTTTTATGATCTGAAAGAGCAAAACATGCCACTTATTCTGTTTTTCATTTGTATTTCAATACTATTTGTCAAAACAGCTTTCAGGTGAAATAGCCATTTCTCAGCAAGTGATTTTATGAAACGGTCTTTACATTCTCAAGTATCTTTTAAACAGGAAATGTTATTGCTTATTTTCATTCTCAGCATGTAATATTTCTGTTTCCAAAAAAAGGAAGTGCTTTTACCATACTCTCAGCAGTCATCAAATTGAAAATGGAAGTGAGATTAGATCTCTTTACCACAGTGATGTTGTGCGCCTTTAATTCTGAAGATACATTTGAGCTGTAATTTCCAGAGAATATATATTTTCAGGAAATCATATTCTACTCTGATGATAGCTGAGAGCAGGTAGTCAGGGTAAGCTTGGCAAATCAAAGGCAAGCAGTGAATACATCAAAGCAGAAATTGAATATTTTATATTACTGGCCAGAATATAAATAAATAATTGAGTTTCATAGTATTTTCCCCTCCCACTTAGTTTTAATGTGTAAGTGTTGAGGCAAGGCCAAATGGGTACAGTAGAGAGGCAGTCATGTGTATTCTTTCTGGTTCAATTACTTTCTTGACAATTGCACATTGTAAGGTAAAGGGCAGAAAAGCCCAAAAAAGTAAAAAGTAATTATTTCATTAATCCTAATCTTACAAAGTGCAGAGACTTCTTGAGTAAAATCCAACACTCTCAAAAGTTTGGTCCACCTGTGTTTTTAGGCTCACTTCTCTGCATACTCAGTCCAAGGGAAGAAGAGGATAAAGAGCCATTCCACTGTCTGGGCAGTTTTTCTGCTTAATTAACACTTACCAATGTTAATGTGCTCCCCCTCTGGTCGCTACTGAGTCGTGGCTACTGGGGCACCTCTGCCAATCAAACTAGACTCACCCGGGTGCAAATACTTAGCACACTTTCATGTTTTGGATACGATAATGAGGGAGGGGGGCAGACATACTCTCAAACCTCAAAGGCACAATGTATAAATTACCAGTGGTTAGTCTAAGAAATGTAAATTCAATCAGGGAATAAACGGGACCGTCAGATGTTTAGAACTAGGGATGTTTTGGGAGTTCAGGAGGCACTTAACATTTGAGTTGCAAAATAAATAAGGACTACGCCTTGCAGTTTGCTGTAGCATTTTCTTTCAATTGAAGGCTACATTTCAAATATAACATTTAGTTTTTCCATGTTGATTAATTTGTTATCCAATGTATACGTATGTATAATTTCAAAGAATGCCAATGGAATTCTTGATGATGAAAGTAATAAGTTCTCAGTCTCTGGTCTTTTGCTAACGCTAATTCCTACTGCAACAGTCTGTTTATCATTTCACCTGCTGCTGGGACAATATGTTACCCACATAACTCTGAATTATTCTAATACATGATTAATTGTTCTTTAGATGGTCTTACCAAATTTAGTTTGTGTGCAATAGATTTTGTAAAATGTAAATGATACTTTCATTTTTTATTTTTAATATAATTTTTTAATTTGAGTTTTGGTTCAGTTTTAGTTCTGTCCAGCTGAGGGCGCCAACACTGTGTCAAGGCCATCAGCACATCACTCCCTCACCCCTGAGGAACTGGACAGGAGTGCACTGACATTCTCTATATTGTTTTCCATGCCTTGTGCACTTCTTGTAAATAGTTTTTCTCATGTTTGTCTTCTTCTGGATTCCTGACAGATCACATTCCGCTTCCCTGCCGCCTGGCTGACAATGTTCGACGCAGTGCTTATTCTCATGCTGATCCCCCTTAAGGACAAAGTGGTGGACCCCATCCTCAAACGCAGAGGCCTGCTGCCCTCCTCCCTCAAGAGGATCGCAGTGGGGATGTTCTTTGTCATGTGGTCAGCTGTGGCGGCTGGTGAGTGAAGTGCAGCAGCTAATTCTTATTGTGTCTATGGCATGTCTTGAGAGCCTGTCATGGTAGATCATTCTAGTAAATCTTCCATTTAAACCACCCCACATCCACATCCTCTTCAACCCACAGTTTCACAGTTATACTGTTCACCATAATAAATGTCACACATTTCAAATGTCACATGTTAGGGAAAAACCCGTCTCCTTGATCTCATCTCTCAATGAGATGTGTTGCTGTTCCTTATTCTGTCGCTGAGAAGATGATGTCAGGGTCAGGAGTCATGACTCACGAGGCAAACAGAACAAGCAAGCCAATGTTGCTTTGCTTTGCTTAAGCAGTATGTTGTGCATGTTTCAACATGTTCTATGACTTATTTGAGAAGGGAAAGGAAAAAAAGTAATTTGAGTGAAAGGGAAGTGGGATACCTAGTCAGTTGTACAACTGAATGCATTCAACTGAACTGTGTCTTCCGCCTTTAACCCAACCCCTTTGAATCAGAGAGGTGCGTGGGGCTGCCTTAATCGGCCTCCATGTCATCGGTGCCTGTGGAGCAGTTGTTGTTGGAGGTTAATTAACTGCCTTGCTCAAGGGCAGAACAACAGATTTTTACCTTGTCGGCTCTGGGATTCGATCCTTCAAGAACAATTCACACCCCTTGACTTTTTCCACCTTTTGTTGTTGCTGCCTGAATTTAAAATTGATTAAATTGAGATTTGTGTCACTGATCTACACACAATACCCCATAGTGTAGAAGTAGATTAATTTTCTTTACAAATGATTTAACAATTAAAAGCAGAAATGTCTTGAGTCAATAAGTATTCAACCTCTTTATTATGGCAAGCCTAAAGTTGCATGGACTCACTGTGTGCAACAAGTGGTTAACATGATTCTTTTTGAATGACTACCCCATCTCTATACCCCACACAATACAATTATCTGTAAGGTCCCTCAATCATGAAGTGAATTTCAAGCACAGATTCAACCACAAAGACCAGGGAGGTTTTCCAATGCCTCCCTGATTGGATTTGACCTATTGGTAGATGGGTTAAAAAAAGAAAAGAGCTGAATGGACACAGAATGTCCGTCTGATAATGGTGAAGTTATCAATTATGCTTTGGATGATGTATCAATACAATGGTGACTTTAAAACAGTTACCGAGTTGAATGGCTGTGATAGGAGAACTGAGGATGGATTAACAACATTGTAGTTACTCCACAATACTAACCTAACTGACAGAGAGAAAAGAAGGAAGCCTGTACGGAATACAAATCATCCAAAACAATGCATCCTGTTTGCAACAAGCCAGTAAACTAATACTGCAAAAATGTGGCAAAGAAAATATATATTTTTGTCCTGAATACAACACATCACTGAGTACCACTCTTCATATTCATATATTGCTCCCGAGTGGCGCAGCGGTCTAAGGCACTGCAGTGCAAGAGGCGTCACTACAGTCCCTGGTTCGAATCCAGGCTGTATCACATCTGTCTGTGATTGGGAGTCCCACAGGGTGGTGCACAATTGGCCCCACGTCATCCGAGTTTTGCCCGGGGTAGGCCGTCAAAATAAGAATTTGTTCTTAACTGACTTAGTTAACCTTTATTTAAGTGTAAAAAATGAAGGTGGCGTGGGATGTTCCCCAATTCTGGAAGGGGGGCCTGAGTGAAAAGGTTTGGGAACCCCTGATTTAAGATGTTTATTTTTTTATGAATAGAATCGCGCTAAGCACAGGCAAAATCCTAGATGGGGAAAAACTGAGAGATATTTACCTTTCAGCAGGAATATATCGTAAAGCACAAGGCCAACATTGAATGTTCCTGAGTGGCCTAGTTAAAGTTTTGACTTAACTTGTCTTAAATCCATGGGAATAGTTAAATGGCTGTCTAGCAATGATCAACAACCAACCTGACAGAGCTTGAAGAATTTAAAAAAAGAATAATGGGCAAATAATGTACAATCCAGCTATACAAAGCTCTTAGAGACTTACCCAAAAACACTCACAGCTGTAATTGCTGCAAAAGGTGATTCTAACACGTATTGACTCAGGGGGTTGAATACTTATCTAATCAAGATTTGAGTGTTTTTATTTTTCATTAATAAATAAATAAATCTTATTTTTCTTCCACTTTGACATTAGTTGGATTGTTGACAAAAAAAGGACAATTAAATCCATTTTAATCCCACTTTGTAACATAACAAAAAGTTGAGTGGTGTGAATACTTTGAAGGTATTGTATATTTGACCAGCCCCACTGTCCTCTACAAAGAGGAGCTGACCTTCTCAGGGCTGTTTGTTCTTCAGGTCACAGCGGGTAGTCTGTCAGAAAGGTATTCATATTCTTTGCCTCAAAACACAGCTCTCTGGTAAGATGGTATCGTACAGACTTGGAAACTAAAAAAGACCCAAAGGTGTACTTTGTTTTATTATCCTTATATAGCATAGAGAGTAGATAGGATGCCATGTATCTTCTACTCTGGTTCTGTTTGACTGCACCCATATCGAACACTGCTCAGTCCAGTTCCAGCCTGTGAATTATCTTTGAAATAGACTCAGCCTAGCCTGTCACTGGCTGCTGCATTGATGTATTCAGGCTAAAATATTTTGAGTGAGACAAGCCTTTTCTCAAATCAGTGGCACACTTGAGAACCAATGCACGTATTATTGTCACAAATTATATGTTATTTGTCACATGTGCCGAGTACAACAGGTGTAGAACTTACAGTGAAATGCTTACTTACAAGCCCTTAACCAACAATGCAGTTAAGAAAAAAAATATTTGTTAAAGTATTTACTAAAATAAACTGAGTAACAAAATTTGTAAATAAAATACAAGATAAGAAGCAATAATAAAATAGTGGTAGCGAGGCTATATACTGGTTAGTTTAGGTAATATGTACATGTAAGTAGAGGTAAAGTGACTATGTATGGATAATAGCAGCACAGTAGCAGCAGTGTAAAAGTGGGGGGTGGGGACAATGCAAATAGTCCGGGTAGCCATTTGATTAGCTGTTCAGGTGTCTTATGGCTTGGGGGTAGAAGCTGTTAAGAAGCCTTTTGGACCTAGCCTTGGCGCTCCGGTAACGCTTGCCATGCGGTAGCAGAGAGAACAGTCTATGACTAGAGTAGCTGGAGTCTTTGACAATTTTTAGGGCCTTCCTCTAACACTGCTTGGTATAGAGGTCCTGGATGGCAGGAAGTTTGGCCCCAGTGATGTACTGGGCCGTACGCACTACCCTCTGTGCCATGTGGTCGGAGGCCGAGCAGTTGCCATACCAGGCGGTGACGCAACCTGTCAGGATGCTCTCGATGGTGCAGCTGCCAAATCTTTTCAGTCTCGTGGGGGGGAATAGGTGTTATCGTGCCCTCTTCACAACTGTCTTGGTGTGTTTGGACCATTTTATAGTTTGTTGGTGATGTGGACACCTAGGAACTTGGAGCTCTCAACCTGTTCCACTACAGCCCTGTCGATGAGAATAGGGGCGTGCTCGTTCCTCCTTTTTCTGTAGTCCACAATCATCTTCTTCGTCTTGATCACGTTGAGGGAGAGGTTGTTATCCTGGCACCACACTGCCAGGTCTCTGACCTCCGCCCTATAGGCTGTCTCATCGTTGTCGGTGATCAGGCCTACCACCTGTGTCATCGGCAATCTTAATGATGGTGTTGGAGTCGTGCCTGGCCGTGCAGTCATGAGTGAACAGGGAGTACAGGAGGGGACTGAGCACGCACCCCTGAGGGGCCCCTGTGATCAGAATGGCGGATGTGTTGTTACCTACCCTTACCACCTGGGGAGCGGACCATCAGGAAGTCCAGGATCCAGTTGCAGAGGGAGGTGTTTAGTTCCAGGGTCCTTAGCTTAGTAATGAGCTTTGAGGGCACTATGGTGTTGAACGCTGAGCTGTAGTCAATGAATAGCATTCTCAGATAGGCGTTCCTTTTGTCCAGTTGGGAAAGGGCAGTGTGGTGTGCAATAGAGATTGCATCATCTGTGGATCTGTTGGTGCGGTATGCAAATTGGAGTGGGTCTAGGGTTTCTGGGATAATGGTGTTGATGTGAGCCATGACCAGCCTTTCAAACACTTCATGGCTACAGACGTGAGTGCTACAGGTCAGTAGTCATGTAGGCAGGTTACCTTGGTGTTCTTGGGCACAGGGACTATGGTGGTCTGCTTGAAAGATGTTGGTATTACAGACTCGGTCAGGGAGAGGTTGAAAATGTCACTGAAGACACTTACCAGTTGGTCAGCTCATGCTCGGAGTACACATCCTGGTAATCCGTCTGGCCCTGCGGCCTTGTGAATGTTGACCTGTTTTAAAGGTCTTACTTACATCTGCTATGGAGAGCGTGATCACAGCTGATGCTCTCATGCATGCTTCAGTGTTGCTTGCCTCAAAGCGAGCATAGAAGTTATTTAGCTCATCTGGTAGGCTTGTGTCAATGGGCAGCTTGCGGCAGTGCTGTCCTCTGTAGTTTGTAATAGTTTGCCACATCCGACGAGCGTCGGAGCCGGTGTAGTATGATTCAATCGTCGTCCTGTATTGACGCTTTGCCTTTGATGGTTCGTTGGAGGGCATAGCTTCTTGAAAGCGGCAGCTCTACCCTTTAGCTGCGTGTGGATGTTGCCTGTAATCCATGGCTTTTGGTTGGGGTATGTACGGTCACTGTGGGATGACGTCATCGATGCACTTATTGATGAAGCCAGTGACTGATGTGGTGCACTCCTCAACATGTTCCAGTCTGTGATAGCAAAACAGTCCTGTAGCTTAGCATCTGCATCATCTGGCACTTCCTTATTGAGCGAGTCACTGGTTTTTGCTTGTAAGCAGGAATCAGGAGGATAGAGTTAGTCAGATTTGCCAAATGGAGGGTGAGGGAGAGAGGGTGACAGATACGCATATCTGTGTGGAGTAAATGTGGTCTAGAGTTTTTATTAAAAAAAAAAAAAAAAGATTCTCTGGTTGCACATTAATATGCTGGTAGAAATTAGGTAAAATGTATAAGTTTCCTGGCATTATAGTCCCCGGCCACTAGGAACGCCGCCTTGATGAGCATTTTCTTCTTTGCCTATGGCGCGTTATACAGCTTGTTTAGTGCCGGCATCGGTTTGCTGTGGGAAATAGATACTCTCTTGGGAAATAGTGTGGTCTACAGCTTATCATGAGATACTCTCCCTCAGGCGAGCCAAACCTCGAGACATCCTTAAAATTTGATTTCGTGGACCAGCTGTTATTTACAAATAGACAGACCTCCACCCCTCGTCTTACCGGAGGCAGCTGTTCTATCTTGCCGATGAACCGAAAACCCCGCCCGCTGTATGTTATCCATGTTGTCGTTCAGCCACGACTTGGTGAAACATAATATTACAGTTTTTAATGTCCCGAAGGTAGGATAGTCTTGATCAGAGCTCATCCATTTTGTTATCCAATGATTGCACATTGGCTAATGGCAGTGGTGTAAAGTACTTAAGTAAAAATACTTTAATGTACTACGTATGTCGTTTTTTTGGGGTAGCTGAACTTTACTATTTATATATTTGACTACTTTTACTTCACAACATTCCTTAAGAAAATACTGTACTTTTTACTCCATACATTTTCTTTGAATGCTTAGCAGGACAGGAAAATAGTCAAATTCACACACTTATCAACTGAACATCCCTGGTCATCACTACTACTTCTGATCTGGCAGACTCACTTAACATACATTTTTGTTGGAGTGTGCCCCTGGATTTCTGTAAATTTAAAAACCAATTAAATGGTGCCATCTGGTTTGCTTAATATGTGACCGACCGGCTCAAATTGGTCTTATGTAGCAAAATGTTTAATTGTGTATATTTTGGTACTACTATTGGAGAGTCCTTTGTCTACACCCATTCAGCATCTTTCACACCCTCTTAAGCTTTAGCCCCACCCATCTCTTTAAGGATTGATCCGAAGGTACTAACAGCAGCAGTCAAGCACCCAAGCTAACTTGCTAGCTACTTCCAGACATCTAAGTGAGAGAGAGAACAGCTCACTGAACATTACTCGCCCAAGCAGAGCTGGTTAAGCTGTTATGTTATCCAGAGCGTTGGTGACTGCAACTGTGCTGTCAGATTGTCCATTCGTAAATTCAGAGCATACGCTCTGGCTGATGAGTTTACTGACACTGGTCATATTCAATCGGTGTTGAGTGTAAATACATTGGTTATTCTGCGCTCTCTGGCACACTCAGACGAGAGTGGCCAGACTGAATTTACGAACGCACCTGAAATAGTTACTTGCATAGTGGAGCTAGCTAGGGAAACACTGAACCATAATCACAACTCATGGCATTACTACCCTGCATGAATCTGCAGGTAGCTAACAACCAGGTTCAATGTTAGCTGGCTAACATTAGGCTATAGCTAGCCAAGTAAATGGCTCTTTCTGTCAAATTTAGAAAACTGTAATATCTGATAATGTAGCTAGCCAGACTGTCTTACCCGTATATTTCATTCATGGTTGGACGCGTCTCCTGTTGGATGCCATGGTTGCCCTTAGTTTCCGGATTACATCTTCAAACTATCATACTCAAATTCCACTGATTTCAATACTCTGTCCTCCAGAAAGGGGAGAGAAACACTTATGCAGTTTTAATACACATTAAAAAAAACATACTGACCAGCTCAAATAGACAGAATTGTGCTAAATGGTAGACCAATCCAAACTCATCTCTCGACATGTCCAGGCATCTCAGCCAATCATGGCAAGTGGGAAGGTTGCCCCACTTTCTTTGGCTAGAACCAACTAGGCTTGTAATTGAACAATTTTATTAGTATTTACAGATGGCATACAAGTTTGTTTTTATGGCACATGAAAGTTAACATGTTTGAGAAGACATTTCTGCCAAAAAACTCATTTGGATAAAAAAACAAAGTTTGTTCAAATGGCTCTCCTGTGAAGTAGTGACCCGCGACATACGCCTAGTTTCCTGAAACGGGTCACATAAGGATTTTTTTTTTTTTTTATACTTTTACTTTTGATGCTTGAGTATTTTAGCAATTACATTTACTTTTGATACTTAAGTATATTTTAGACCAAATACTTTTGTACTGAAGTAGAATATTACTGGAGTCATTTTCTATTAAGGTGTCTTTATTTTTACTCAAGTATGACAGTTGGGTATCACTGGCTAATAGGGCCGACGGTAGAGGGGGATTACTCACTCGCCGTCGGGACCTTACAAGGCACCCCCGACCTACGTCCCCAATATCTCTTCTTCATGCGAATTACGGGGATTTGGGCCTTGTCGGGTGTCTGAAGTAAATCCTTAGCGTCCGACTCGTTAAAGAAAAAATCTTTGTCCAGCATGAGGTGAGTAATCACTGTCCTGATTTCCAGAAGCTGTTTTCTGTCATAAGAGACGGTGGCAGAAACATTATGTCCAAACTAAGTTACAAATATCGCAAGAAAACAACACACAATAGCACAATTGGTTAGGATCCCGTAAAATGGCAGCCATCTCTTCCGGCGCCATCATAAGAATCCATGTGATTTGAAAACTTTTCTTACCACAAACAGGGTCTCTTTCCTCCATACATTTTTACTCCAGGATATGAGCACATTAAATGTGCTGGTGTCCGATATGACCTTGGATGGTGGGACAATGGCTTTTTAATTCCCAGCTGAACACTGTTAAAACTACTTAGGGAGTAGCGGCACGCTAGCGGGCCACTCCCGACACTACCCGGTGAAATGTAAGGCGCCAAATTCAAAATCCAAAAGTTGAATTATTAAACATTCATCAATATACAAGTGTTGCATAGTCATCAAAAGCTCTGATTCTTGGCAATATCACAGCGTTGTCAGATTTCAAAAAGGCTTTACGGCGAAAGCACAATATTTGATTGTTTGAGGATAGCACCTCTCCTATTTTCCACATTAGCATAAATTCATATCCAGCGCGGGTCACACAAAACCCATATCAGAGCTAAAATAAATCCCTTACCTTTCGAAGAACTTCTGCTGAGGTCTTCCCAAGTGTCCCACAAAGACATCCAATGGTTGTTAGAAAAAGTCATTTATTATATCCATAAATCTCAGTTTGGTTGGCGCATTATGTTCAGAAAATCCAACGTCGAATCGCCCATTGAACCGTGAAGCGAATGCGTTCAAATATACCTATTAACTTTTCCTAAACAAATCATAGATAATTTATAATGCATCCTTAGCTATCCTTTTATGAATATTTTAGCGATAATATTTCACTCGGATGGTAACATAAACGTTATGAAAGGAAAATACAGTGGGGCGCACACACAGCCTCGCGCCCGTAAAATCTTGTTGACATCTGAGCTACCTCGACAATTTCCTGTTCCTATCCGTTCTGCTCAGGGCTACAGCTTCCAGACTCTGTATAAAGACTGTTGACATATAGTGGAAGCCATAGGTACTGCAGTCTAGGAGCTGAATTCCATTAAAATCAATAGGGACTGTATCAAACAGAGCAAAGGTCACAAAAAGAAAAATTCTGGAGAGAAATTTCTCAGGTTTTCGCCTGCTATATCAGTTCTGTTATACTCATACATTATTTTAACACTCTTAGAAACTTCAGAGTGTTTCCTATCCAATAGTACTAATTATGTGCATATCCTATTTTCTGGGCCTGAGTGGCAGGCATTTTAATTTGGGCACGCCAGACTCTCCAAAACTGTCACCTCTGCTGCCGCTCCCTAAGAAGTTAACAGCCTTTTTGTAGAGGATAATTCGTATCTAGTGTGGCAAAAATATTTTGTTATCAGTTGCTTTAAACATGCCCACACACACAGTCCTAGTAGTCATTGCTTTATTTTTAGTGCATTCTGAAAGTATTCAGACCCCTTGATTTTTTTTTCTTCCACATTTTGTTACGTTACAGCCTTTTTCTAAAATTGCTAATTGTTTTTTTTCCTCATCAATCTACACACAATACCCCATAATGACAAAGCAAAAACAGGTTTTTAGAAATTTTTGCAAATGTGTGTATATATATATATATTTAAATGCAATCACATTTACATAAGTATTCAGACTCGTTAGTCACGACTTTGTTGAAGAACCTTTGGCAGTGATTACAGCCTCGAGACTTCTTGGGGATGACGCTACAAGCTTGGCACACCTGTATTTTGGGAGTTTCTCAACTTCTTCTCTGCAGATCCTCTCAAGCTCTGTCAGGTTGGATGGGGAGCGTCACTGGACAGCTATTTGCAGGTCTCTCCAGAGATGTTCGATCAGGTTCAAGTCCGGGCTCTGGCTGGGCCACTCAAGGTCATTCAGAGACTTGTCCCGAAGCCACTCCTGCATTGTCTTGGCTGTGTGCTTAGTCGTTGTCCTGTTAGATAAACCTTTGCCCCAGTCTGAGGTCCTGAGCACTCTGGAGCAGGTTTTCATCAAGGATCTCTCTGTACTTTGCTCTGTTCATCTTTCCCTCGATCCTGACTGGTCTCCCAGTCCCTGCCCTTATAAAACATCCCCACAACATGATGCTGCCACCACCATGCTTCACCATAGGGATGGTGCGAGGTTTCCTCCAGATGTGACGCTTGGCATTCAGGCCAAAGAGTTCAATGTTGGTTTCATAAGACCAGAGAATCTTGTTTCTCATGGTTTGAGAGTCCTTTCGATGCCTTTTAGCAAACTCCAAGTGAGCTGTCATGTGCCTTTTACTGAGGAGTGGCTTCCGTCTGGCCACTCTACCATATAGGCCTCATTGGTGGAGTGCTGCAGAAATTGTTGTCCTTCTGGAAGGTTCTCCCATCTCCACGGAGGAACTCTGGACCTCTTTCAGTGTTCATTGGGTTCTTGGTCACCTTCCTGACCAAGGCCCTTCTCCCCCGACTGCTCAGTTTGGCCAGGCGGCCAGCTCTACGAAGAGTCTTGATGTTTCCAAACTTCTTCCATTTAAGAATGATGGGGGACACGGTGTTCTCGGGGAATTTCAATGCTGCAGAAGTTTTTTGGTGCACTTCCTCAGATCTGTGCCTCAACATTGCTGTCTTAGAGCTCTACGGACAATTCCTTCAACCTCATGGCTTGGTTTTTGCTCTGACATGCACTGTCAACTGTGGGACCTTAAGACCGGTGTGCCTTTCCAAATCATTTTCAGTCAATTGAATTTACCACAGGTGGACTCCAAGTTGTAGAAACATCTCAAGGATGATCAATGGAAACAGGATGCACCTGAGCTCAATTTTGAGGCTCATAGCAAAGGCTCTGAATACTCCTGTAATACTATCTTTTATTTTGAATACATTTGCAAACATTTGTCATTATGGGGTATTGTGTGTAGATTAATGAGGATATTTTATATTTAAACAATTTTAGAATTGGGCTGTAACGTAACAACAAAATGTGGAAAAAGGGGTCTGAATTATTTTCTGAATGCACTGTTTTCTTTATGCAGATTCTAGTATATTTGCATGAAAATGTTTTTCCAATTTAGATCTACTGTAAATGATTTCAATTAAAACATTCAAAAAGAAACAAATAGTTTCTAAGCAAAGAGCAATTTCTCAAACAAGAAATTTGTTTGGACTGTCTGGAAGTGGTATGAGTGGGGAGGGGAAAACTGAAAATTAGCTGCTATTGGCAGAGAGGTTTGGAACTGTTATTGGTCTATTAACTAATTTACCGCCTGTTGATGTCATAAGGTAGGCCAAAACTCCATCCCACCAAAACAAGCTGAAATTGCATGCCTTCTTTTGAAACTGCTCCTACACTAAAATGACATCATCATTTTCACAGTATTATTCCAACCTCTGTGTATAATTGTGTGTAGATTAATGAGGATTTTTAAAATGTATTTAATCAATTTTAGAATAAGGCTGTAACGTAACAAAATATGGATTAAGTGAAGGGGTCTGAGTACTTTCTGAATGCAGTGTATAGATATTGCATTACATTCTGCTGTATGAGGCATATAACTGTGTGATAGAGGGATAGTGATCCAGAGGCTCTAGCTAGCTGGTGCCCCGTGTGGGGATGTCATCAGAGCCTAATGAAGACCCCAGAGACACAGCCCTCCCTCCCCATGGACAGACCGGCTCGGCTGGATCCCACTCACTACTGCAGCACCGTCATTAATAAACCACAGCCAACCACAGGCACCCTGCAGAAGGAATTACTTACCAACTTACTGTCTAAACTTGTGTGTGCATCTATACTAGGTACTGTAGTGTTGGTAGGAGGGGATGTGTATTTGTGTGAGAAAGGCTAAATGAAAAATCTGTCTGATACAGCACCTATATACACCATTTTTTTTTTGCAATTGTATTGTTATATTAACCACCTCTAATTATGCTATTCTTTGGACACAGACAATGCTGTCTAGATGTTCACCGTGCCTCTACTATTACAAAAAGGAAATGTGTTTGTTTCATATGGTCAGACTTTTCTTGCTGTTTATTTACCATAAGAACATTTTAAGACAATTGCAGCACTTGAAAGTAGGGAGAAGAAAAAGGGTGAAAATATATATATATTTTTTAAGCAATTTGAGCTCACTGTAATGAAGATAAAGGGTTTATGGCAGTACAGCAGTCTCTACTGTGGCCATTGGTCACACAGAGGACAGGTAGGGGGTGAATGCTGCATAACTCCTTTACTCTACTCTTGCATGTCCCACCTCTTCACACACTGATTTAGCTGTGAAATGCTCTCTTTAATGTGTAAGGCAGCAAATCACATATCTATTATAGTATAATAATCCCATTTGGAAACACTGATTTATGTTCTATACATTTCAGTGTCTGTAATGTGCTATGGGCTACTTTGGAGAGTGCCTTTATAGTTAATTGATGGTCTGTACTCTGTACTCCCTTAGTCCTTTGCTGCGCGCAGTAACTGACCTAATGGTGTATAGGAAACACACACCGTAGGACACCGATTGGCAGCTGTGCCTCGGGCACAGCTAGCATCAACACTGTCTTGCACGCCTGCCATCCTCAGTTCACAGGGTTGACATCTATGGCTATGCGGACCTGCCCTTGTTGAGTGGTGGAGCACAAAGCTGGCCCTCACCACAGGGTGCGGGAAACATGGAAAATCTGCGTTGACATTGCCTTTTAAGGCCATTGACGTTGCATTTTTATCAGTTTTGACAGTCTGTTAAACTGAACTCTAATCTGCTTTAGCTAGTGCTGAATGTGTTCTATAATAGATATGCAAAAGTAGCTCTAGTTAATTTTTTTTTTAAAGCACCCAGGGATAGAGCTCAAATGCCTGATATGATGTTGTAAAAGCAGTATATGTGTGTTTATGGCGAGTGTAAGAAGTTGCTCTGGGCAGGGCAGCGACCGCCTTGCCTGGGATGGACAGGCGGTATTATAGGATAGCTGGATTAGAAGGCCCCATCCCCTCTCAAATACAGCATTAAGTGTGGGGCGATGATAGCAGGCTGTCTCTGGGCGTTATCTGGGAATAGCTGCTGGTTCCATGATAATGGTTATCGATTAAAGCTTTTAGGAAGCAGCAGCAGCTGCTGATGACAACTGCTGTGGGTGTTATTGTCGAGTTGTCGGCTCTCTCCTCCATTACTAACTGCTATAATGTCTGAGTGCGAGCATGCAGATGTGATCTTAATTTAGCTCTGGCTTTGACTTGACACTTAAGCCCTAATTGACTTTTACAAGTATTCTGTTCTTATGACTGTTTATTGAGGGCAAAGGTGTTGCATAGAAAGTTGAAACTGTCATCTTTAGATGGTGCCGATCAATATTAACATTGGGTGATAGCCATTGCTTTATCTTGTAGTGTTTACAGACAAAATTAACCATTACGTATTTTCATAATCCGCAAAAACAAGAGTTTTTCAAGTTTTTGTTCTCATTGGTGTTCGTGCCTGACATAATTCAAGCATCTAGGCCTAGTTACATTATATACACATTTTGTGCCTCCTTCCCTACAGGTATACTGGAGACTAAACGACTTGAGATCATCAAATCTAATGGCACCATCGACCAGGTCTTTGGCGACGTCATCTACTACGCAGCAGATCTGCCCATATGGTGGCAGGTGCCCCAGTATGTGCTCATCGGAATCAGCGAAATCTTTGCCAGCATCGCAGGTGAGTGGAATGCTGTTCTGTTGCCTAGTGGATATAGAAATGTCTAAAGGAAGCGTATATAGTATTAGAAAGAGATGCAGAGATCTGATAATGATGATTGTCTAACAGATTTGGTTACAAGTGATAATTTGGTCTTGCAGTCATACAGTCAGTACTAATAGATGTTGATTTAATTGTTAAAATGTATCTTGATTGAACCACCACTATTATCCAGTAGCCAATTATAGAATGTTTTGTTAAAGGGGAAGTTGAAGTGCAGTAGTCTATGTAATGGTAAAGTAACCTTTTAGTATGCATTGTGATTAATAGTCCTCTCCTCCAGCCTTTGAACAACCTGACATTGCTTTCCTCTTCATTCTTATGCCCGAATGACTCATCCAATCAATGGTTTTCTGTTCTAAAACACAAAACCCTTCCTGCATCCTTACATATGTATAGCAACTGTTGCCTGTGCTATTGTTGAAATAGCTAGGTAAGGAATCCAGGGAGGGATACATTAGTAGGGATAGAGTTTGCCCCAAAGAGATACTTTATCGCAGCTTTTAAAGTCAGATTTAGCATTGGACTTTGCTGGCCAGCATGATCTGCAGCCTCTATAGTACCTCAACAGACAATGGACAATCACATTCCTATAGTTTGATTGTTCTTTGTAACCACCACCAGTGCTGGCATGCTACATTAATTCTACTTCTAGTACCTGTACAGCTACTAAGGGTAACGTTACATTCTATAACATTGACCCTGTCCATGAAATGCCATCTGAGTGAATGGCAAAAATACATTGTGCATTTGGTTCAAGTATTTTGAACACAGCATGTAGGCTACTAGAGCTCTTCTGAGAAGTTCACCCATACTAGTTGACACCCTGACACAGTGAATTGGACCTGCAGTGAATGGTGCCTTTTGAGTAAATGGCAAAATACATGCATGAATTGCTATCTGAGTGAATGGAATACATTGTGTAGTAAACAAGGATTTTGGTCTTGAGCATTTGGTTCGAATTACTTTGTATGTATGCTATTTTGAACACAGCATGATGGCTGCAATCATAGAATTAGGAGGATCTCTTCACCATGGCTGCAAGAGCTCTCCTCAGAAGGTCATCCTGGTTCATACACTCACACAGTGAATTGGACCTGCAGTGAATTATGGTTTCCTTACCCTTCCCAAGGACATTATTCAATTATAGTTTTAGCTTGTTGTGGAATACTGTCCAAATTGTATTTTCCAGTTTTTCCCTGAGAGAAAACAAAACCCTATGATTTCTTTTAGCATATTTGACATGATGGTTGATAGTAAGCGGGTAAGTGTCACTCAATTTCTAGCATAAAGTCTTTACTCTCCCTCAGTGATTGCAGAGAGCCATTATATATATGGTTGATGACAAAAAAAGTCAAAGCAGTAACACTATAGTATGAGACAAATACATGGGCTCTGTGCATGGGCATGGCAAAGCTAAAAGAGGCTACAATATGGATCTATAAATAACTATTATGCCAACAATCATATTTGTTGTTTGGAAGTTAAACCAATTCACGCTGATCCACTCATCGAAAGTAAAGCAAAGGGAAATGATGCTTTGAATTGTGGATATCAGTTGTGCAGAAAGCATTTGTACACTTAATGTATAAAAGGCTTTTATAAAATTAGAGCCGTTGTGTTTTTTTATTTTTTTATACGATATTACTTACCTCGCATAAAATCTGTGGATGGAAACGTGGTTAATAAGGTATGTAATCGTTACCCGGAAATGATTTGATATTGAGATAACATCGGCATTGGACCTTGGTGGTGAAATACAAACTTTTAACTTCAATTTACACAACTATATTAGATGTACAGTGGTTCTTCCTTTTAAAAGTTGCGTTACACTGCAGCACAGCTTGCGGGGTGCCGCAGAATTATATGGCACGTTATTTGTCAGCCTTTGTTGCCATTAATACTAGTTTGACCACCAGAGGACATCTTGGAGAAGTTAAGTTATTGAAATGACATGGAGCTGTAGACCTACAGTAAGAGTCCTGTTTAACTTACTTATTGGCATACAGGCCTACTTTAATATACAGTATATCAATCATTCATTTATTCATTTGTGCATGTCTTCACACAGCATACAAGTCATACATGTCTTTTAAATACATTCAAGCATTTTAGTTATAAAATGAAATAACAAAGGGAGCCTTGACTATTTAAACAATGAATAAACCTCAACATGTCGGCTAAAGCGATTGAATTCAGGAATGCGTTTTGACTGTTTTTAATATTAGGAAAATATGTCGCTGTACCACGTGACTGGTCGGGAGTAGGCCTAGGCTACTAAGTGACTGCGAGTGAAGAGCAAAATAATCCACGCCCTAATTGTAGACTAACCAAATGAGATAGTGAAAATAAAAATCTCTTTGATTTATCAAGACCAGTCCCCATTCTGTGCCTGGTGAGCAGTTCGTCAAGTTCTGTTGTCAGAAGAAGAGTTGAAATGTCAGGGTGAACCGACGACCTGATGAACCCGCCAGGTATGTTGACTCTGCCTGTCGGAGGTGGAGTTCCAGAGCTCACAGGTGTGCCTGGCATGGATTGTGACTCCAACTCGTCATTCTCCACCTGGCTCTCCGCCAATGCCGCCTGGCTCTCTGCCAATTCCGCCTGGCTCTGGACCAATGCATCAGCTGTCGCCTGTATCTCTGCCCCCAGAGAATGTTTCTCTTTCTGCTGGTCTGCCTTCAATAACTCGATCTCAGTCTTCAAAGTTTGAATCTGATCCATGTGCACCTTCATCAGAAAAGAAGAATGGTACCGTCCTGAGCCCCCATCGATTACAGTGGCCAATGATAGAAACGGCAGATCAATTAAGAATTAAGTGACTCCAACACACATGCTGCGTAGCGAAACACATTTTTAAGAATCTTGCAAAATGAACCGCTTCTTGGGGACCATGCATTTTTCAGTGCAGCCCGTTCTCCAGCCCTTTGTCCACTGATCTCCATGGATGGTTGTTGGCATGGTTGTATGCCCTGCAAAAACACATTCACGTTTTTAGTACCCAATTATCTATTGTATTACACAGTATGCCTACACATTGATAGGCTATATAATTTTTTTTAAAGAAAATACACTGAAACCAAAATACCTTTTAGTTTTGGTGATCCTCTCAGCTCTGGCTCATTTTTCAAGTCCTCTGGTGGTTAGTCCTAACCTTGGAACGGGTAGCACCATAGTTTTCATCAAGACAGCTTCTTTCTATGTCCATTTCGTCAGTTCTCTTTGGTCACAATGTTTTTTTATTTTAAAAAAAAATGGATAAACAGCTCGTTTTTGAATGGTAAGGGTAGAGTTTGGGGCACTGTGAGAAGTAGTGGAAAGGTGTTGTAATAGGCCATAAGTATACAGCAGATCGCCGATTGTCCTTACTCTGATTATGCTGTAACAACATACTGTAGTAGCACCATGACCAGTGTTAGCAAATCATGTCAAGCATGTAATCTCTCCTCACTCACATCTTTGAAGGTTAAGCTATTGTGAGATATTACATAACCTGTTCATCTTGGCTCTATGAGCAGAGCACCATTTGAAATCAATAGAATCCTACCTCATTATTATTATTTTCTTTCTATTTCTCCTGCAGTCATGATCATTACTAGGCTAAGGCTTCTGTTTCGGACAGATTTCAATTACCTGGATGACTGGGGTTGTTGAGACCTCGGTCCGTGATTGAGCCGTCCTCCCATCTGTCTATTTGGCTCGCCGTCACTTCCTCACTATATTTTACATTGCATACAAAAATATATTTTGTAAGTCCTCAAGGCCTGTTGTTTCATATAAGAGGAATGCTTTTTTCCATTTTCTTCAACATGTCTTTCATACATAATCTCTCTTCTTTATAAGTTAGTGCTTGTTGTTACTGAAGATTGTGTTTCTCCTCCTCAGCCCAACAATGGCGTCGCCACATAGTAGACCCTTAGATACGTAGTGTTTAGTCTTTTGTATTGTGCCTAGGCGAGTAGACTGAAATATAAGCCAGGTGACTGACTGTTCAAGACTGTCTTGAGTAACACCTCCAGCATCCAGTTATCCACTCACTCTTGGCACCATTAGCTGCTGACTTTTTCTAAGGAAGTGTATATGACTGGCTGTCTGCAGCTGATGTCCTCTCTTCAGACACCCTGTCTTGTCATGGTCATAATCTCTGTGATCCCCTACCATGACACAGGCCAACCATGTTGACTGTTGTGGAGGGATTGGTGCCAATGGCAGCTCTTCCACACTATGGCCCCTGGAGGCATTACTGCTAACAACTGCAACCAGGACAAAACCTAACAAGGGAAAAATACACTGTAGGTACAGTAGCTGTTGTGTGGCTGAGGGCAGATGCACAGATTCAAAGAAAATGTATTCACCTGAAGTAATGTATTCACATGTTTTTTTAGATCCACATTATCAGTTAAATTGAACATAATAAAGTTATGTTTGGAATAGCGTACACACTGTTTTGCCCAGGTGTCTATTTAAAAACAATTGGCAGCCATACTTTATTACTGTACTAGTACACCCATGAAATTCAAATTAAGCTGTGGGGAGCCCTTAAATAAACTTCCCCTGCACTTCTTCCACACCACCCCATTGGGGATATCTCCAAGAAAAATTAGATGACAGAATTGTGACATATGTCTGGAAAAACAGTTTTCCCCTGGTCTTATTATGTTTTGAATACATCCTTTTTAATACATCTAGGGCCCACCTCCTGCCCCACTACAATTCCTTTAGCCTTGGAGGGACAATGGTAATTCTTTCCTTATGCACCACCCACAGTTTGCCTGCTTTCTGGCATTAAGGATGTGCAAAAACGTCTCAAAATGATCCCCTCTGGGATTGAATTTTTTAAAGCTAATGTTATTTCCCAAGAAAAAAAAATTGACCCCTCCAACACAGCCCTCGGGAGAAGGCAAAATAAAATATTTTAACATTGTTTGTTTTTCGTGTGGTTGGGAAGTGGACATTATTATTATAATTAAATCTCAACTCATTCTATCCACCTCCACATAGATTAGTAAGGGATTGAAAATTAGGGATGTGACATGTAAAATGTTTATTTTTAAACTATAAGGAAAAAAATCGTAAAATGACATGTGAATTCACACTTCAGATTTGGTCCTGCGTATGACCACTAGGGGGCAATGCAGTTCAATTTACTGCAGTCTTACCACCAGACAGCGCTGACCTTACTGCTGTCCCCACCCACTCAGCAATGATGGTAGTAAATGCCGTTTTTCGGTTCTCTGTGCCTCCTCCATGTTGTCAGTACATGGGACTTCATGTCCCACTTCTCATCAATGTGATGTCTCGTTGCAGTGATGTATGACTGTGTTGTTTGACGTCCAACAATCTGTTGTTTAAACCACATATGGTGTTTGAGAGCTTGCGCTTTGAACGATCATTGTACATTTTCTTCATCCGGGCCGTCACGGTTTTTCAACATGGCATCCTTTAGTCTGCTTCTATATATGCCATCAGGGCAGCGAGCCGACATCCTCTACCATTGACAATGGCTGCATATCAACTGCAATAATTTCTGTAGTCAGCGCTGGGATTTTCTCACTTACTGCACTGCTACCAGCAACGGGTTGGGTCTCACAGTGCCTCCCTTTCAGATGGTTAAGCATTGCACCTGTACTGCCACTGTAGCTCAGTTCCACCTTGCAAAGTTTGCATTTCACCAACTTCTCTTTTAACCTCAAAGTATTAGTAGACATGACTTTGCTGCTGTCGCTTCCCTGTCTCACTCTCTGCCATTTTTCCAACTGTTAATGAAGATGACATGCGGAGTACTTTATATCCGTGGCAAATATATATTTTTTTAAAGGATATCTTCCAACGTTATGGAGTTGTTGTGTTAGGTATTTGTAGAATTTTATTTTTCTCTTGATGATAATCTGGACCTGTTAGTGGTAGTTTGCACTGCGATGTACACTACCGTTCAAAAGTTTGGGGTCACTTAGAAATGGCCTTGTTTTTGAAAGAAAAGCAAACATTTTTTGTCTCTTAAAATAACATCAAATTGATCAGAAATACAGTGTAGACATTGTTAATGTTGTAAATGACTATTGTATTTAAAAAAAATACAAATAAATGGAATATCTACATAGGTGTACAGATGGCCATTATCAGTAACCATCACTCCTGTGTTCCAATGGCACATTGTGTTAGCTAATCCAAGTTGATCGTTTTAAAAGGCTAATTGATCATTAGAAAACCCTTTTGCAATTATGTTAGCACAGCTGAAAACTGTTAAAACTAGCCTTCTTTAGACCAGTTGAGTGTCTGGAGCATCAGCATTTGTGGGTTCGATTACAGGCTCAAAATGGCCAGAAACAAAGAACTTTCTTCTGAAACTCGTCAGTCTATTCTTGTTCTGAGAAATGAAGGCTATTCCATGTGAGAAATTGCCAAGAAACTGAAGATCTTGTACAACTCTGTGTACTACTCCCTTCACAGAACAGCGCAAACTGGCACTAACCAGAATAGAAAGAGGAGTTTTGTAAAAAAAAAAGTACATTGGTTAGGGAATTTTTCTGGTGAGCAGTTTTTTTTAAACCATCCCAATTTTTGTTTAAATGTTCCCCCCCCTTATTGAAAATAGTCCTGCAAATTCCTCTGTTCACTACATGTCCCATTGTTCTGCTGTGCATTGTCAGAGAGAACTAATGCATTCACCCTATGGTATGTATTACATTAAACAGTAACCAAGACCAGTGCTTTTTTTATTTGCTGTGAAAAGGTTACCTGATGATATAACTAAATGTTTTCAGGTGGAAACAAGTGGAAAGGTCAGGTGTGTTGTGGCAGAGAGTTTGACACAGTGTAATAAAGTTTCCACGCCACATTCTTTTTTTTCTATTAGGAAAGTGTTTTGTATTGTAACAAGCAACATTAGTCTCAGACCAGGTAGCTGTACGAGGAGTTGTGTGTCACATGGATTTCTTGTAATGTTCCCCTCGGAGGAATGCCTAAAAAGGCATCCATACTTAAGAGGCTCCTTTATCTCTCCTGACAGCTGCAGCTATAGGGCCTTATTTGAAAAATCACAAGTTTGAGGCACCATGAAATTATCAATGTCAGCTAGCAGGCAGGTCTTATGGCAGAAGAAAAATGATTTTATCTTTTTTTTTTTCTCGTTCTCCTTCCCCCTCAACCCCCTCCTCTCTCATGACACATAAAATATTGAGAGACCTTTTCCAGAAACAATTGCAGCTGAATAGGTACTTGAGATGGTCCCCTGCTGCTGTGTAAGGTAGCCTGCGGGTGTAGGAGGAGAGAACAGCCCTATGTTTCACTGATATTTAGCAGTCAAACAGTGCAGCGGCAGGCCAAGTCTCTCATGTATATAAATTGATCACATTGTTGTTATGGATGAAAGGCCTGTTATTCGGATGCAAATCTAATCTCCTGTAAGTGGAGTTCTACAGTGATGCATGAGAGGTGTTTCCATAGTGATTTCCCCCTGGCTACTTTGTCTGGGTGGGACCCACGGGTAATAAGTCATCCTCACTGTAACACACTGTCTGCTGCTGACCACTACACTACATACTAGGCTTGGACGGTATACCGTATATACTGGGGGATTTGGAAAAAGCCATGGGATGGTTTTTCAATACTGTTGAAACTACTTTGACATTTTTAAATCAATTTGTATATTTATAGATACAAATAGTTACCTGCAATTAACTTGTGCACAACATTAGGAAATAAAGAACATTGCTTTCTTCATTTCACCTGGTAGTCCCCAGTCACGTGGTATTTGTTTAAAAGCACACAACGATGAGGAACCAGAGCCTTGTGAGTCACTCACTGTTGTGTAGCATGCACCAGGTGATCAAATTACAGTATGGAATGCACAACTGTTTGCCAGCTAGATATCGAAGTTAACTGAATCCTCTCCTTGTTCAAGAGCCTTGCTGGCTAATATTTGTTTTGTGCGTGCAGCAAACTGGGAGTAGCATTTTTGAGTTCCTTGTATAGTTTAGGTCAAACTGTACAAAATGTTTGTAATGCGCTCCTTAGCATTTAGTTAGAATTCTGTATGGGATTTTACATGTACTTGTTAGCATTGCTAACCTTCGGATTTCAGAGTATCAGTGGGTTTGAAAACAGCACCCTTTTGTGTTCAGTGCCATTATTACCGAATACCCCGGTATAGCACAAGGTTGGTATGACAATCTGGATAACTTTCACACACACCACACAGCCAATGGACTGTCCTCTGTCAAAGTCATCCAAAAACACTTTGAACTGTTCCTCACCCCAGCCAGGATGTGCCATGGTTGGAACATGGAGATTGTTTGCCCAGAGTCTAGAAATGTGTTTGGATCAGTGTTAGCATCTGTCAATGTTTACTCTGTATGACCGGATGTACTGCCGTATGTGTTTTGTTAACTTGTTAGTCTTTCTTGTTTATTCCTTTTTTATTCTATGGATCTCTGAGTTCAGTGTCTGTCTCCTCTCCCAGGTCTGGAGTTTGCCTACTCAGCTGCCCCCAGGTCCATGCAGAGTGCCATCATGGGACTGTTCTTCTTCTTCTCTGGGATTGGTTCCTTCGTGGGCTCTGGCCTACTGGCCATTGTCTCCCTCAAGGGGATTGGCTGGATGTCCTCTCACAAGGACTTTGGTAAGAGAGAGCAAACACGCATCCAATACAAGTTCTTAAAGTAGGTTCTTCTTATGAGACAATGTTCGTTACTCATATTATTGGAGTTGGACAGGCTCTTCAGGGAGAAACAATGTGAGTGAGAATGACGGTGCATTGTATTGCCTCAGCCTGCATAATGATCTGTATACGGACTCTAGGGAGGCCTGCCGTAACAATCAGCCTTAAACATGGCCTCTGAAAACTACCTTTAACTCCCTGGCCATTGATCTGTATGAACACATTTTTCCAGGGATGAGGAATAGTATAATGTTCTGGCTCCACTCATGCACACTGTCTAGAGTTTTTATAGATGTTACTGTAAAATCGGTGTGACAAAAACATCAGCAGTGTGTCATAGCTTACTGTTGTCCTCATATAGAAGAACACAGTATTGACATTTGGATTCCCTCTGCAGTATTTACTTTCACATCAACAGAAATGTATTTCCTGGGGGGACACGTCACAAGAATTGTCATGTCGTCCCGATTTAAAATCCACTTAAGGAGTTTGTAAATTGGATGTGCCAAAGAAGGAAAAAGATTTCCTGGTGCAATTGTCTTATTTTAAGTGTTTCCCGTAATAAATAGAGATGTCAGACTAACGACAAAAGGTTTGTGTAAATCTGTCGTAGTGCTAGAATAAATAGCGTGGCGGTGGCAGCAGATGGATGTGTTCCCTGGTGAACGGAGCCAGATGCACTTTCCAGGGAGCATGCGGAAAATACGCCGCACTGTAAATTGTTTAACCACGAACACCTAATAGCTCATTAATACAGTGTGCCGACAGGTTGGGAGGTATTTTTGATGACGTTAGCACTTGGAGATGCTTGGCACGGCTTCATAAATCCATCCTTCGACTTGACTTGCCTCACCCGAGGAGCTGTTTGTTTAGTAAGCATAATTTGATTGTTAAACGAGAGCCTGGTTTGCCTGCAAGCGTTCTTTCTCTCTCTCTCGCTCTTTCTCGCGCGCTACTTTTTGAAAAAATAATTTAAAGAAAAACCGCACAGAGTAGGAGTGGGCAAACAAACAGAATAAAACATCCTGGTGGCCAAAGCTTTGGCCTCAAAGCCTGTCAGTTTGTTGTGCAGTTGCTTGTTGTCTTTCCTTCACATACTTTGCTGGGCTTTACCTGTCTCTATCCCCCCCACCCCCCTTGGCTCAGCACTCTGCAAGAGCGATGGAAGCGGATCCTCCTCATTTCTATGGCTGAGGGCTGTGTGATGCGGAGGCAGAGCGAAAAGCGTGGAGTAAACAGGAGGCTTGGTGAGCGGAGTAGAGCAGAGTGGTGCAGACCTGGGGATAGACTCCCAGTATTAATGACAAGCTAGGGGCCTGATTACACAGCCCTCTCCTCTTAAGTAAAGCTGCCCCTGGAGTGTGCACCATAGAGCTGCCACAGCCAGCCAGCTAGCTAGCTACCTTGGCAGGCTGGAGGCTACTACTCACCTCTCTGTCTCACTACACCACCTTCTCTCTTCACGTCTTGTCCTCACAAACTAGCAGCAGGCATGCACAGGTAGAGAAGCAATGTAAGATACAACGATACAGTCAGTCTGTCCAAATGTAAAAGCATATGCCATTGGTAACGGTAGTACAGTCACAACCAAAATGATTGGCACCCTTGATAAAGATGAGAAAAGAAAACAGTTCAATAAATAATACCAACACTATTGTATGCTCAAAACAATGATGAACTTTACCCAGTACCTGGACTTTTTTTGCCCAAAACCTGGTTGCATCTACCAGGAAGCTGTAACTTGGCTGTGGATCTTCCAGCAAGACAGTGTTCCCAAACACACATCAACATCCATAAAGAAATGGTTAATTGACCAAGACTCAACACTTTAAAATGGCCATAGTATTACTTGTTAAAAAACTTTTTTTTTTCTGGCCAGTTGTGTCAGTATAAAATATATATTGTTTTGCATACAATATAGCTCAGTATTTATATTATCTTACTGTATACAATATTTCTTTGCTTATCTTTGTCAAGGGTGTCAGTAATTCTGGTCGGGACTGTATTTGTATTATGTTTTCGACTTGGTGACTCTTAACTCTCCTGCTGTGTTCCGGCCGAATTGGACTGATTTACACGTTTTCTCTCTGAAAAATTGAGTTCCTGATCTGATTTGTCATAAGATTCCATGACTTTGTCCACACAGGGAATCTGAATACACAAAATACATTTTGATGATTTTCATTACATTTTGGGTGTTTTATTTAACTTTTGTACACCTGTGGTGTTCCTGGTAAAAAAAATGACCGGTCATTAGAAATGAATGGGTGAGACTACAATTAGTGTATAAAATTTAGTTCAGGCACATGCCCATTCATCAGATGGACACACTTCCTCCCCCAGATCCCCACATGCATGTGTGTTTGAGCACACACACTCCCCTTCTTGGCTTCCTTGGCAATACCCACAGGAACCTTTCCCCAATATAATTTTTTTCCCCCACTGGAACCACACCTGTTGGCATTCTCACAAACAATCGCAACATTGTTTCAATAATGTATAAAACGTTTCTCACAGCTCTGGTATATAAAGCTTTTTTGAGGCCTTGCTCACAATTCATTCTGTGGCGGTACAATGACCAAACGATATACTGTATGTGAGGCTCTTGATCAAAACTTTGATCATGACACTGGTGAGGAGGAAAGAGTCCTTGTTAAACTAGGACACAAAGTAGTCTGTGATAAATAGCACAATATGTTTCATCTGAGTATTTAGATATAGTCAAAATAATCCCTAATGTTTTTTTTACTCAAAAACAAGTTGTATGAGCTCAGGTGAATGAGGCCTACAGGCCATAAATAGCAAATAGAAGTTAAAACTTGTAATGTTCACAAGAACTTAAGTTGATAAAAAGATTTAACACAACATTAGGTGATAATACATGTATTATTATGGATTTATAATCCGCTATAATGGGGCGGTTATTTTGGACCGGGAACACAGAATTAATTAACATGAAACAAACACAACAGGAGGGTTAAAATCCCAATGGTCTTTTTCCACAGTTAGGCTGACATCACATCTGACTGGTCATTCATCACAATCCTTTTATTTGGTCCTAGAAAAGGCAGCCATCTCACCCCCGCTTTGACAGAGACTGCAATGTGCTAAGTTAACCCCACAGTCAGTCAATGAAAGGTCAACCTTCTCTCCTTCTGCCTCATGAGTTGGCTTGTACACTTAAAGATGGTTTGTTCTGCTGAAACGTGTGCTCCTTTGAATTGTTGCCCAATGTATTCATCCACCATTGACTTTAAGGAACACAAAGCTTGAGCTCTGAGTAGGTAGCTGCAGTCACAGACCAGGAAATGGCCTTTTTATTTTAATTGTACCAGGTTCAAGTCCTGACTGGTCCAGGATCAGATGTCTGGATCTTTTAGACGTTCACAGTTTGGGTTGAGACCCACATCCTGCTCAGACCCACATCCTGCTCAGACCCACATCCTGCTCAGACCCACATCCTGCTCAAGACTCATTTGATGATACTTAATGAAAAGACTGTTTTAATGGAGGGCAACGGTGCCAAAGCAGGAAAAATGGTCACATGAGCTCTTCTTATAAGGAGCTCTTCTTGAGATTGGTGCTCTAGTCTTCCTGCTTAATATAATACATGTACTGTATAAGGGAAAGAATAATCAATGTGAGATGTATGTTTTAAATACTGTAAACGGCAGCTTATCAACTGACAATAACAATGACATGTTCAGCCTATCTAGCTAACAGCAGACGCTTGTTCTTTCATTTTATCGGTTTCAGAGTTCAGGGTAGTGATTTCTCCATTGATAAGTTAATAATGATATTGATAGATACAGTTATCAATGTATTTACAATTACCGGTACTCATTATTGATCAACTGCTTCCATTTAGTCTCTAGTCCATCCAGAAGTTTTACAGTACAAGAAAGAGAAGTCAGACAAGGTATGTTAATGTCCGAAGCTGGAGTTGAAGATCATTGGAGGTCTGTGTGTTTCAGAGTTTTTGTTGTTATTATTGCAGCAGCTCTCTGCCTAAATGAATGCATCATGGTGGCTAATATTATTCAGTTAGAGGTAAACAGACTTAGAAGTTCCCTTCAGTGTCCCACCTCTGGATAGCGCTGCATTCCTCTGTATTGATCGAGTTCCCTACTCAGCGTTTTGCCTGTTTTTAAATACCTGTCAAATATGTATGGGGTTCGTTAATGGTTTGTACAACAAGTCCTTGTTTTGTTTTTGATGCTGTAATTACCAGCCAAGTGGGCCCTGGGGAGTCATGAGTGGGAAGGAGGTAGGCAGAGGCAGACATAGTGAAATTAAGAAGGTACCATTACAAACCCTGCACAATCTTTCAAACGTACCCCATAAACTGAGATGTAAAGAGTTGTTTTGATTTGATCTCATCAGTCGTGCCCTGATATTTCTCAGGATCCAGTTATATTACTTATTCTCTGGTGACGTTTATTGAATATTAAACACTACACAATTAAGGTCAATGAACGGGTGGCTCATTCCCCTCAACATGCATTTATTCAGCTGCAGTTCTGTCATGCCCTCTCTCCTCTCCCATTCCCCTTAAGGCCAACTCCCCTGCGTTAATTAAGGCTGTGCTTGCAGACTGAGTGTCGGTTAAAGCGAATTATCGATTTGAAACGCAAGCAGCAGACTCTGCCGGCATTAACCCCCCCCCGGGAACATTATCCTGCTGGTCTTCTCCTTTTCCAATTATCCATAAAGAGCACAGACCGAGGCAGTGAGACACGTCTCTGGGTTTGGATATGATATGGATTCAGATGTGCTAGTGACATGAGATACAGTACTGCACTACTCATAAAGGTGAAAACAATCCTATGATGAACTGCAAAGGACACTATTTAGACGGCCTGCAGAGTGAGTCCTCCGTTACGTTTTGGAGGTTCTTTACGGTTAAAATATCCCAACCTGCATATCTTCTGCTGCCTCCCCTGGTGAAGTGCTGCTAGGAGCGATCCGTTGAGTTGTAGGCGTGATTTATTTTCAGTTTTGGCTTTGAGTGAGTATAGTTTATAGGTTTGTGTTTTGGAAATTAATGAGATATCAGGGGTCTTGGGATGCACCCTGCGTTTAAATCATGTCTCCTTTTTACTGCTCTGGTCAGATGGTAGACTATACAGAGGCTTCCCTACCAGGGAGGAACAACTTTTTATAGATTGGTTTGCATATTTGGACGGATTGTCACCAATAAGTTATTTGTTAGTGAAAATTATGCACACAAAAAAAACATGCAATCCAACGGTATATGTATTAGTGTCATATTTTGGTCATGCCTCGTGACTCAGATTGTCAAAATGATTTCAGAAAATCCCAAAGCATGTCCAGTCAAAAGTTCAAGCCCTTGGTTAATTGGGGTCATGTTGATGACCGCACCAGTATCATGTGTGAGTTTGACCTCTTCCCCCTGTCGAGTACATGGTGACTGTTTTGAGTCCTTGTGTTCTCCTGGCCCCAGGGCCCCCAGCTCTGAAGGGACCAGTATAATTGGACGGTCTCTGAACCCCAGGGTCCGGAGGGCCGTCAGGCCATTCTCCCTGTTCACTCTCTCCCAGCCCGCCCGCGCCGCCCACCCTCACCATGGGAAATGACAAGACTTCTGTGGGATTACCCTTCTCCAATTAAAATCAAGCCTGGTCCTCCTCTAGGTCGTTATTCACTGTGACAGTCCCACGTGGAGAACTTAATAGGTGCATTCTTTTGACAGCACACTGCCCTGGAGCTTTGGACTTCCTCATTTGAAAATGCAGTATGTAGGCTAGCTAGCTGAGCTCTGTCTGTTCTCCCATGTATCCCGGGCTAAGAAACTGTGCCATGCTGTGTGCCTATTGTATAAACTCAAACCCTTTTTTAATAAACGTGAGAGAAACCCTATGCTGGGTACTTTAAATGGGCAGCCGTCAAAAGAAAAGCTGTGATTTGTGTCAGATGTGCTGCTGGTTAAACATTAAGGCCAGTAAACCACTGCTTAACATGGCCAGGGGTGGAAGGCGTCTCTAACGCCAACACAATTGTCAGACAAAGCACTGTTTTAGTTGCAAAATCATTGATTTAGTGCAGCTGTCGGCTTTTCACTTCATGTGAAACTAGCGGTGGGGGGTATATTTTGTTTAGAATTGCCCTCCAGTGTTTGTTTGATGAATAGGGACAACCACTCCAATCAGCAGTGCCAGCATTCAGAAGTAGACGGCAATAGCTGGGTGCAAGCATAAACCTCGGAAAGAAGCTTGTTCGTAACAATGTACTGTGGAGACTGGTGACGTTAGCTGAGAAAGGAGGGTGATAATTTATATCTCATGAAGACAGAAGGGTAATCATGGACAGTTTGAATAGATTTTTTTCACAGTACAGTATTATAGATTATAAGGTGGTGATATGATTTAAGGTTACGGAGTTGCTCTAATGCGGTTCTTGGTTTGGGACATGGTGTTTGTACTGTAAACGGTCAAATTGCTTTTCTATGACATACGACGCCAGTATCTCCAATCCATACCAAGCGTGAGACACACAAACTCATTATTTCAATCCCGCTAAGCCAGAATGAAGGCAAACAATTAAGTGATCATGATTGTGTTTTTACGCCTTGTTATTGAATCCGTTCCCCCAAGGAAACAAACAATCCTTTCATAGTATTGAGACTCCTTGCCTGTCCTCACAGCTGAGGGTCCAAAATGTTCTGTTATTTTCTCATGCTTCAATCCCAGATAATCAATAATGCCATTCATATGATCATTTAAGTGTGGGGTCAAACTGCGCAGAGTATCTCATAGTAATAAGACAATAAATGGCTTCCAGCTGCACTGACAGAGCTGTCTTTTTTCTCAAGCATAAACCACTTCAGACAGATTTAATTTATCTTAAAAGAATGAGCTAAACATGGAGACAAAGGAACTTTCGTTGCCATGTGACATTGCCAGGTTATGCCCATATGCCTGAATGAACAGTTGTATGTATCCCTTTAATGTGGAATGCTGCTTTGTGATGTTGGTGTCATGCTCCCATCCCTCTCTACTTCTTTTTCCCTCTGCACGATTCATCAACCACTGCTGTTTGTTATTTTTTTACCCTATCTAATAATTTCTATATGCCTTTTTATTTTGACCCATCTCTTCCTCCCTACAGCTTCTTGTGGGGTATCTTTCTGAGGTGTTGCACTTGACTTCTGTCATAACAATGGCACTGTTCCTCTCTCTCTCTCTCTCTCCTTCTTTCTTTCTTTCTAGGTAACATCAATGACTCCCAGCTCAACTACTACTTCTTCCTGCTAGCGGGGATCCAAGGTGTTACCCTGCTGGTCTTCCTCATCGTGTCGGTCAAGTACGACAAACAGAAGAGTAGTAGAACAGGAAGCCAAAGGCTGGGCATCACTCCCTCTTGACCCCCGGACTGACCCCTGTCCATCTGACTTCACCATGCCTGCCTTAGTGCATGGTGGTTCGTGACAAAACACCTCTGTGATTTGGTATGGGATAGAGTTTATTTTTCCTCCTCAATGGGTTTGTAAGACTATTACATTTTAAGGCGCAAAAAAACAGTACCAGTCAAATTTGGACACACCTACTCATTCAATGGTGTTTCTTTATTTTTACTATTTTCTTCATTGTAGAATAATAGTGAAGACATCCAAACTATAAAGAAATAACACATGGAATCATGTAGTAACCAAACAAGTGTTAAACAAATACTTTAGATTCTTCAAAGTAGCCACCCTTCGCCTTGATGACAGCTTTGCACACACTTGGCATTCTCTCAACCAGCTTCACCAGGAATGCTTTTCCAACAGTCTTGAAGGAGCTCCCACATATGCTGAGCACTTGTTGGCTGCTTTTCCTTCACTCTGCGGGACAACTCATCCCAAACCATCTCAATTGGGTTGAGGTCGGGTGATTGTGGAGGCCAGGTCATCTGATACAGCACTCCATCACTCTCATTCTTGGTCAAACAGCCCTTACACAGCCTGGAGGTGTGTTGGGTCGTTGTCTTGTTGAAAAACAAATGATAGTCCCACTAAGCGCAAACCAGATGGGATGGTGTATCGCTGCAGAATGCTGTGGTAACCATGCTGGTTAAGTGTGCCTTGAATTCTAAATAAATCACTGACAGTGTCACGAGCAAAGCACCCCCAGACCATCACACCACCTCCATGCTTGACGGTGGGAACCACACATGCGGAGATCATCCGTTTACCTTCTCTGCGTCACACAAAGGCACTGCGGTTGGAATCAAAAATCTCTCATTTGGACTCATCAGACCAAAGGACAGCTTTCCACCGGTCTAATGTCCATTGCTCATGTTTCTTGGCCCAAGCAAGCATCTTCTTTTTATTGGTGTCCTTTAGTAGTGGTTTCTCTGCATCACTTCGACCATGAAGGCCTGATTTCACGCAGTCTCCTCTGAACAGTTGTTGAGATGTCTGTTACTTGAACTCTGTGAAGCATTTATTTGGGCTGCAATTTCTGAGGCTGGTAACTAATGAACTTATCCTCTGCAGCAGAGGTAACTCTGGGTCTTCCTTTCCTGTGGTGGTCCTCTTGAGAGCCATTTTCATCATGGCGCTTAATAGTTTTTGAGACTGCACTTGAAGAAACTTAAGTTCTTAATGTTCTGGATATACTGACCTTCATGTCTTAAAGTAATGATTCTCTTTGCTTATTTGAGCTGTTCTTGCCATAAAATGGCAATATCTTTTACCAAATAGGGCTATCTTCTGTATACCACCCCTACCTTGTCACAACACAACTGATTGGCTCAAACACATTACGAAGGAAAGAAATTTGACAAATTAACTTAACAAGGCACACCTGTTAATTGAAATGCATTCCAGGTGACTACCTCTTGAAGCTGGTTGAGAGAATGCCAGAGTGCGCAAAGCGGTCATCAAGGCAAAGGGTGGCTGCTTTGAAGAATCTTTTTGGTTACTACATGATTCCATATGTGTTATTTCTTTATAGTTTGGATGTCTTCACTATAATTCTACAATGTAAAAAAGAAAATGAGTAGGTGTCTGTACACTCACACATTTTCACATGAGATCAAGTTCATCTTAATGTTTATTTATTGTACAGTAACCTTATTTAAGTGATCATTACTGTGTCTGAACCTGTTCTATCTGCAGAGGTCAGGTTGCCCTTGAATACGAATGGTGTAATTTATAATCATTTAAACCAATTATTTAATGTAAGCTGCTCAAATAACTCACTCCTTTTGTCAGATAAGTATGGCATTATACAACTGAGTGGCCTTTTCACTCTGATCATAGATCAATGAACAATTTAAAACAAACCCCCCCAGACATACCACTTTGAAAAACCTTAGAGGCTTCATCGACTTATTGACTTATCCGGTTTGTACTTGTTTGTTTGCTCTTAAAGCCTTTCTTATTGTAGAGGAATTGTGCCATATTCAGACTGTATTGAACATTACTCAAAATTGTGATTAGGGCCTTGGTGTTTGACATTTGCTATGTTGCTTTTTTAAAACTTGTGGTTATGATTGACATGTATGGGTTAAATAGAAAACGGGCTTTTTACTAACCCATTGTACTCCGTCTCCTAATTTTGAACAATGTCATGCTGTTGTTCATATATACATACACTTTGTTTTGAGATCTAGAGTTGCTTAAATATTGAAGGTATTTATTGAATTACATTTGTTTGCTAAATCCATAAATAAGGCTTAGACTTACTTTTCCACTATGCAATGATTTTAAATCACTCTAATCTGATTACAGAAAAAAACGTACATATTAAATGGATATGGTGCCAGCTGTTTCAACTTGTATACCATTTTGGTTTATTTACCATAATTTACTCCTAGACTAACCACCCCTAGCCTGCAAAAGCACAACATGGTGTTCCTGAAACGGGATGTTCTGGGTTGTTCCACCAATTTGGTGCGTTTTGGTGTCGTTCCCAGAACACATTTATTACATTACCTGGAAACCTAAATAAGAACCTTAGGGGAATGTTCTGTGGTGGTTGTTACATATGTTGTGCACAAGAGTTTAAGGAATGTTTCGAGGACATTTCATTTAAAACATTTGAATGTTTTTGGGATGCTATCCTAATGTTCGATAAACCACTAACTAAAACTTAATGGGAATGTTCGCTAATGTCCTGGGAATGTTCTAGGTTTTCTGAGTGTTTTGTTAAACCGCAAAATCCACAATGTATTTTTGTTTGACCCAACAAGAGATTTTTGGGGGGAGGGATCTGCATTTTTGCTTTATCTAGACGTAAGTGAAAGCTGAAAGTAAGGTATTTTATAAACCAAGACTACCAATACAATTGAATTACATTTGTCTGCTACCTGCCCAGGTAGACAAATTACCGGCAGGTAGCCTAGTGGTTAGAGCGTTGGACTAGTAACCAAAAGGTTGCAAGATCGAATCCCCAAGTTTACATTTAGCTATCACATTGGAACCACTTACTAACTCAATGACAGTGGATGAAAAAAACCATTTTGGTCGTTATTATAGTGTTGGTTGAATGGTGTTTTTTTTTTTGTGGTTTATTTTTGCCAATAAAATATATTACAATCCTTTTAAATTGGTCATTTTCTACATTTTGAAACTCTAAATGAAACGCTATTTTAAGCCTATCCTTATCCTTTAGGACGTGACATGTAATGATTGACATCCATTCTTACACTTGCACAACTTTTAAACCTGGGCAAAAGCCAAACTTTAAGCATTTCAGTCATATTGATGCTATAAGTTACCGTAGTTGTAAAACATATGTTTGCGTATATGCCATAATCAGGGTTATGTTATGAGGCTATTACGACAAGCCACTTCTAGTCCAGTGTGGCCCTATTATTCCTCTTAGAAATGGGAGACCCCTTGGCAGGTTGTCATATAATAGTTTGCATAACACAGTGGTACGAGACCTTATTGTGACTCATGAGTCAAGTTTAGCATTTCCAGTGAAGAGGATGCATATTTCTTCATATTTTCGTCAGACTGGGATTGAAATCGCTACATCACAAATCATGCGGTAATGCTGAGGCCTTACAGCCGAGGCAACAGCGCCGGGCCGTTTCCTATATAGTACAGTTGATAGAGGCTGGTGGTTGGATACAAACCACACAAGCGTGACGGAACAGGCAGCTCGAAGTTTGAACTTAACACAATGCCTCCAGGTTATACTGTACAGTATCTGTTTGGCCGGTTGTTTCTCATGTTTAGATGCATTTTTGGCAGATATGAGTGGTTATGGAGGAAGTCTTGAAGGGCAATAACATTCAAAAATACAGAAGAATTGAGATATTGCTCTTAAGGTTCAAGGTTTAGATTTATAAACCAGGCTTTACAAAGCAGTGGAGCTGGAGAAATGTTTGCTATTCATGACATCAATTGTGTCTTATGTGTATTCCTTTTCATTATCTAGACTAATAGATGTACAACAGGGTGTGAAGTCATTTGAATAGTAGTTTAAAAGCAGGTTATTGAATAAGATTAATCAAGCTAAACATCAGTATTGACCATCATAAACTGATCAAACAGACTCACTAATGATAATTGAGTCAAACAGTTGTAATTATTTAAATAAGCCTGTATTATATCTAATTTCCTTACAATATTCATTAAAACTAAATCTATATCTATATTTGATGAAACATTGAATTTGGCCTTACTACTATTAGCCAATAGAAACACACTGAATAACAGATTCAAACATGAAAAAAACAATTAAAACAAACTTCCTTTTACTAAATTGTCTGTCCTAAATCTGAGAGATATAAGAAAGATCAGGAAACAATGTACATTTTTTGACACATATTTCACCCCTTTTTTTAAGCACTGAACTACTTCCATATATACTTCAATAAAAACATTTAACCGTTACCGGGCTATCTTCAGACGAGTCTGTGACGCTTGTGGGGGCCGTAGAGCAAAACGGAGAACACAAACGGAGTCTTTCCATAGAGATGAGGCCAAACCGTTCAGATGCTACAGATATATTTGTGAGAAGACCAATTTTTCGGGATGTCATGTTCTGACAAACACTGATTGTAGCTTGGCCACTTCCACAACAGATGTGGAAGGCTGCCATTGGCGGATGCGGTTGATTGAGACCCAGCCCATGCAAAAAAACCATGACTTTAGCTTAAACAGACTGATTTTGATGGGGATTTTTGTATTATGCTAATTAAATATAGGGGGTTGTTTAAGATAAGCTATTGGATCCATTAAAACATGTTAATTGCTTCAGCCTTAAAGGTACCCAGGCCATGCATAAAAGAGTAATCAGTAGTGTTTATACATATTCATTCGGAAACTATTCAGACCCCTTCCCTTCTTCTACATTTTGTTACGGTACAGCCTTATTCTAAAATGTATTTATTGTTTAAATGCCCACATCAATCTACACACAATACCCCATAATGACAAAGCGGAAACAGTTTTTTATAAATTTTTGCAAATTTATTTCAACAAAAAAACTAAATTACTTACTTAAATTACTTACTTACTGAATACTTACTTACATAAGTATTCAGCCCCTTTGCTATGAGACTCGAAATTGAGCTTAGTTGCATCCTGTTTCCATTGATCATCCTTGAGATGTTTATACAACTTGATTGGAGTCCACCTGTGGTAAATTCAATTGATTGGACATTTGGAAAGGCACACACCTGTCTATATAAGGTCCCATGTCAGAGCAAAAACCAAGCCATGAGGTCAAAGGAATTGTACGTAGAGCTCCGAGACAGGATTGGGTCGAGGCACAGATCTGGGGAAGGGTACCAAAGTCTGCAGCATTGAAGGTCCCCAAGAACATAGTGGCCTCCATCATTCTTACATGGAATACGTTTGGAACCACCAATACTCTTCCTAGAGCTGGCCGCCCAGCCAAACTGAGCAATCAGGGGAGAAGGGCCTTGGTCAGGGAGGTGACCAAGAACCAGATGGTCACTCTAACAGAGCTCCAGAGTTCCTCTGTGGAGATGGGAGAACCTTCCAGAAGGACAACCATCTCTGCAGCACTCCATCAATCAGAACTTTGTGGTAGAGTGGCTAGACGGATGCCACTTCTTAGTAAAAGGCATATGACAGCCCGCTTGGAGTTTGCCTAAAGTACTCTATGAGAATCAAGATTCTCTGGTCTGATGAAACCAAGATTGAACTCTTTGGCCTGAATGCCAGGCGTCACGTCTGGAGGAAACCTGGCACGATCCCTACAGTGAAGCATGGTGGGGCCAGCATCATGCTGTGTGGATGTTTTTCAGCAGCAAGGACTGGGAGACTAGTCAGGATCGAGGGAAAGATGAATGGAGCAAAGTACAGAGAGATCCTTGATGAAAACCTCAGACTTGGGCGAAGGTTCACCTTCCAACAGGACAAAGTCCCTAAGCACACAGCCCTTGACAACACAGGAGTGGCTTCGGGACAAGTCTCTGAACGTCCTTGAACCCGATCGAACATCTCTGGAGAGACCTGAACATCGCTGTACAGCGACACTCCCCATCCAACCTGACAGAGCTTGAGAGGATCTGCGGAGAAGAATGGGGGAAAATCCCCAAATACAGGTGTGCCAAGCTTGTAGTGTCATACCCAAGAAGACTCAAGGCTGTAATTGCTGCCAAAGGTGCTTCAACAAAGTACAGAGTAAAGGATCTGAATACTTATGTAAATGTCATATTTCTGTTTGTTTTATTTTATACATTTGCACAATTGTTTTTGATTCGTCATTATGGGGCATTGTGTGTCGGTTGAGGGATTAATAAAAAAAATAAAACATTTTAGAATAAGGCTGTAACGTAAGAAGTGAAAAAAGTCAAGGGGTCTGAATACTTTCCGAAGGCACTGTAGACCACATGGAGAATTCAATAAATCAGTTATTTAATATGAATAAAGGCTTGCTAAAGTGCTAAAATTCAGCGTTTTGACATGTTCCTCCGTCAACCATGGGTGTGTTCGTATATTCAATCTGGAGTGCCAGAGAGTGCTCAGAGTGTGCTCTGGGCGTTTGTAAAGTCAGAGCGTTGTCAGATTGTCCATTTGTAAATTCAGAGCGTTTCACTCTCGGAGTGTTCACTGGACGCTCTGGCCAAGGAGTTGGGTTGATCCGAGCGTTCTGACCTCAGAACGGCAGTCAAGCACCCAGGCTAACTGGCTAACGTTGGCTAGCTAATTCCAGACAGAAATGAGAGAACACCTCACTCTGACCATTTTACTTGCCCTAGCAGAGCTGGTTAGGCTGTTTTCATGTTATCCAGAGCGTTGGTGACAGTAACTGTGCTGCTGACAACAATTGAATTGCTCTTCTTTGCCGACTTTTACTGACACCGGACATAGCTTTCGTTATTCTGCGTTCTGGCACACTCAGATGAGAGTGCTCTGAAATCGGAGTAGAGAGCCAGAGTGAATTTACAAATGCACCCCACTTATCAGTTCCAGGAAGATTTTAATCCACTAATTCCAAAATGTCTCCAAGTTTCCCCATCATTGTAGTTATTTTGTTGCTTTGACAAACACATTTCTGAAGATATATTTAATGTGATTAGTGATTAATTTACGTCTGTCCCTCAATTTAAGGTCAACCTTGTTACATGAACTGAACTCTCGTTTTAATATGGTGAAACTATTCCTGTAAAAGAAACATTGAACATCTAATAGTCAAATCATAGAGTGAAAGGAGGTGAGCTGGTTCTACTCTTATTGGCCATTTTCTGGTGTTTTGTGGTGGAAAACTGAGCGGGAGTCGATAGACAGGCTAGAAATGTTTTAACAAAAAACATTTTGGGGGGAAGCTTGCATTCAATTGCCACTCCCTGTTGCACACAACAAGCTTCCATTACCCCGTCACAAGGAGATTTATGGCTAAGAAGTAATCGTCAACCCTGTTATGGTCAACGCTGGTACTTTATTTGGAAATTTAATAAGCACTTACTATAGTAATTGTTTTATTTAACCTTTTGAGATGGAAGATGTTTTTTATGAAGTTGAAAGTGTGCTCTGTATGACAATGTTAAAATTAGGTGAAATTAAAGTTTTATTTTTACCAAGCTACACTTTTCAAAAGGTGCCGAATTGGTGAAACAACCCAGGTATATACAGGTAACTGGCAAAATAAAAGAAACCCCAACATAGTGTCTAAATAGGGCGTTGGGCCACCACGAGCCAGAACAGCTTCAATGCACCTTGGCATAGATTCTACAAGAGTCTGGAACTCGGAGGGATGCTGTTAATGGTGCTAGAAAACGCTTTCTCAGACGCTGCTCCTGAATCTCCCATAAGTGTTCAGTTGGGTTGAGATCTGGTAACTGAGACGACCATGGCATATGGTTTACATTGTTTTCATGCTGATCAAACCATTCAGTGACCACTCGTGCCCTGTGGATGGGGGAATTGTCATCCTATGGATGCATAGCCATGGTAGCCAAAATAATGGCCTGCCCAGCATTTTATACATGACCCTAAGCATAATGGGATGTTAATTGCTTAATTAACTCAGGAACCACACCTGTGTGGAAGCACCTGCTTTCAATATACTTTGTATCCCTCATTTACTCAAGTGTTTCCATTATTTTGGCAGTTACCTGTATCTCTCTGGCCCTGCGACCTTCACTTGTTTTCAAACAGGCAGAAAAATGCTCATCCCTGTCTTGGAGTGGTGGCTGATATGCTGCTCTGCCACATTTCCCCACTATATATCTATATGACATGGTTGGGTGCACCCCTCATGTTGCAGCTGGAGGCTTTTTGCTAGCCAGTCTTTCATTGCCTTTGGGTGTTTGAGTCATTACTGCTATTTTCTGCAGTGGATCCAGGGGGGTGGGGAAGAGAGGGGCATGTTGTTGTTTGTTTCCTGCTGAGGTGCACAGGTCAGGCGGGAGACTTTGTTTACAAGGCGTAGCTACTTGGCTCAGGCACCAGAGTTGTGTTTATGAACAATGTCGTCTGCAGTTCCCTGCGGCTCCATCTGTAAAAAAATATGTTAGACCGGAATGTCAAGCTGACCTCGACAGCTACTCCTCTAACTCAAATGGTATGCAGTGTGTGTGCGTTAACTGCGTTTGGTGCGTGTGTATGAGTTTGTTAGTATAAGGCAGTGCACATTGTTTTTACAAAGCATATGAAAATATTTTCCAGATTAGATATAAAACAATAAGCTACATAAGTCAATCAGTGAATTCAGAGAGAGAAAACACAGGCCCTGCACGTCACTACCACAGGGGGAACAGAACAGCTACTAATTTACTGTGAGTGTACTGCTGGTCTCACATGATCAATTCAATTAAGTCAATCCAAGTGGAGTCCTTGGGAGTTTTATTTCTGTTTGCCTGGACTACAAAGCAAATAAAATCAAGGCTCACATCCCTCATTCAAAGACTAGAAAACCCTGAGTACACTCAATACATCTTCAATGTCATGTAGGTATTCCTGTTTCCAAACACAAGGCCGAAGCCACCACTGGGCAGTGTGCACAGAAAAGAGAGTCACAGTGGTGTGTTAATTACAGAGGGCCCTCTATTAATCATGCCCCTTGTGGCTGACAATTAAATTCCTACTAGGCCTGGCTGGCTTTCTGCGCCCTTCACAGTCCGCAGGCTGTGCACAGCGTTCACAGTCCCAGCGCACTGCATTGCACACAACCCCCACATCAATCCCCCTCTGCTCCACAGCACAAGCATAAATCACACGGGGGAAGAAAAAAGAATCATTCATCAGGACAGTGGAGAAACAGAGACAAAGAAGGAGATGAGGAGAGAGAAACAGATAGAGGGAGGAATGGAGAGAAATAGAGATGGTAAGGTAAGGCCTTTATTTAATCTGGTGTTTTCATTCAACATGGAGCGTAGGATCAATAGAAGAACCGCAGGAGCTGCAGGGAATCAAGTAGGCAAGGTACTTGAACTAAATGAATGAAGGAATGAGAATGGTCCCTATCAGTGAACAGCACAGGAGGCTGCTGAAGGAAGGACAGCTCATAATAATGGGCCGGAACGATGCGAATGGAATGGCATCAAACACATGGAAACCATGTGTCTCATGTATTTGATATCGTTCCAGTTATTCTGCTACAGCCATTACCACGAGCCTGTCCTCCCCAATTAAGGTGCCACCAACCTCCTGTGGTGCACAGGAGATTTCAGGAAAGCACTATTTAATGGGCCTTGCAGACACAACTAGCAGCGCTTTTAATGAAGCAGTATAAAGGATATTTCTGTAATTTGCTGGCTCATCTGTCTGTTTTAGAGGAGTGTTTGCTCGTTGTCTGACTAGGGTCTACTCCCCAGCAACAGATATTGCAACATGATCTCACAAACTAGCGTTGATTATTGACCTCAAGTTGATATTATGACTGTTCTGGTTAGCGAACAGACTCCTATATGAAGTAACTCCAACATAAATGTTTTTTCTGAACCTCTTTCATATTTATTTATTTATTTATTAGGGTTCATGATGGGAATTTCCCATTTCAAAAGAACAAGTGGAAATCCCATTCCACTTTGTCCTCACCATGCATTTCTGCAGGCTCCAAGACAAGGGTTAATTAGACCATAATTGGTCATTTAATTTGAGTTGTAGTCCAATCATTAATCAAAGTAATCACCATCAGTGTTATTTGGGTTGTTAATTGGATTCGTTCTGACATTTTTGATTTCTTTTTTTTATTGTGTGATTGTTTGACATTTTACTGCACTGTTAGGAGCGAGGAACACAAGCATTTCGCTGCACCTGCTATAACATCTGCTAAACTGTTTACACGACCAGTAAACTTTGATTTGAGAAGCACTAATAGTTGCTGGCAGAATAATTGGTGACAGCCTTATCCTTCATCCAAATCTAGCTGTTGTGCTACCAAGTTTAATGAATTGGTCAAATATACTGTTCAGTTCACTCTAACTGAAGTATGTTTGGCTAAATTCGGGAAAAAAGAAGAACAGCAAATGACTTCCAGTGGCTTCATTTTTCTTCACCATGGAAATGTAATATTTGTGAAATGATTGCAATACTGGTAATTTTTGTAGTCAATTACAACTCCTACACCATATTAGGGTACGACCAGGTTCGTGCTGTGTGGCTTATATGAAGACAACCTGGAAAAGCACTAATATCCATTGTCATTGAAGATAGTGTGTAGCAAAAAGGAATTCATGTCGGCATGTGTAATGTATTCCCATGTGGATTGAAGTGGACACGCACCTCTACATTGTTGTATGTTCTTTAAATGACAGTTATGAAAATACAATATACAGAGCAACAATACAATGCCTTGTAGGAGGACTGTTCAGTATATACATAGCCGTTTCTCTGTGCCTTCTAGTAAAGATGAACCTAAAATGTGTGCCTTTATTTCAAACCACATGCAGGACGTTCTGTAGGCTCTTGTCTATCCTGGGGGCCCTGACATTTATCAAAAAACAGAAAAATGACAGGATGTGGAATAGGAAATCAATATTCAAAATGCTACAAAACTTCCAAAACCTTTCAATGAGTACTTTATATACATCTTGAATATTTGTTAATTTACATTCTTAAATCTACATGTCATCATCTGCGTTACATTTCGTAGTTTTGTCAGTAATGCAGAGCTAGTCTGGGAACATGGCTTGAGTCTACTTACAAAAGAACCATCACGAAATAATGATTAAACAGTAGGAAGATATTAAGAGAGAAACAAATTATCAAAAAATGATGTTTCTTTTCAAGTTAACGATTTGCCATTAGTCCTGTGTGGTATCATTACTATTTTTGTCCTCTTGAGTTCATTTTCCCTTTGGCAGTCCCGTGTGATTCACAAAAATGTTGCTTCCAGATTTCAACCTCTTCTAGGTTCAGCATTAGGTGCTGTCCAGGCCCAGCTCACTGTGAAAGGCATAAGGGTGAGTTATGAGTGCACTGAGCACACAGATTACGCCACCTCTTTTAAAGCACTGTCATTTAACCTCTCCATGTAGTTCCGGAGCTCCTTGGAGTCCCCCAGCTCTACATCTTGGCACACCCACTTAATGTCCTGGCTGTGGCTCATGCTCAGTGTGCTGACAGTGGGGCAGCCATTGTCTGGCGGGATGGTGGTGAACGTGGTGAACTTCACACGCTTCCTCTTTGTGGTCGGCGAGTCTCCTTTGCTGTCCTTGGCTGTGCAGCTCGCCCTGTCTGCTCCCCGGTGCACCTGGCCCTGCACGTTCTTCTGGGAAGAGCCCCCGTTGAGCAGGTGGCTGCCCTCTTCCAGCCCGGCACTGCAGTCCACCATGGAGGTGAGCTCGTCCTGCTGTGGGGACAGGTTCATTTGGCTCTCCAGCAGCTCTGCCTCGTTCCCCAGCCACACCCAGTCGTGGGCATGGTTCATGCTCTCCTGGCCCTCGATGGACAGCTCCTTGTGGCGGTACTTGAGGGTGTAGGAGATGCAGTTGATGAGGAAGACCAGGATGGCCAGGCAGAAGACCCCCAGCAGGGCGTACATGCCAATCTCCAGGTCAGTGAGGCCCCGGGCTGTCTGGATCAGATCATCCTCCATGTTGTGGCTGCGAGGGAGGTCTACCTGGGCAGGGAAGTCTGGCATGTTCTGCACCTGGTTCCCATCGTCTGACAGCTTCTCTCCATTGGGCCTCCTGATGATGGTACTCTTGGTAGTGGTGGTGACCTTCCTCATGACACCGTCCTCCATGTCAGAGATGGAGCTGCCGTAGTAGTGGGCTTCTAATCCAGTCCTGTCCTGGGAGGTGGACTGCTGCCTACGGTCGCTGGCCCTGTTCTCCAGCTCCTCGCCCTCTGGCCCGTAGTCACTGTTTCTGGAGGTGCCACTGTCGCTCTGGCCAAACTTCACCTTGACGTTGCAGTTCCCTGCAGCCAAAACGCTGCGGCGCTTGAACTTCTGGCAGAGCTCACAGACGGTCATCTCCACCCTGACCAGCAGGCCCTGGCCCTCGGCCTCAGTCACAATCACAGGCCACTTCCAGGAGGGGTCCTGCTGCACCGTCACCACCTCCTCATCCAGAGACGTAGCCGTCAGGACAAAGTAGTCTGGGTTGTACAGGTCCAGAGGAGCCATGGAGCCATCACTGAAGTGCAGCCACGCGCTGATCAGGGCCTCCTGGACAAACACACACACACAGTGAGTAGGTAACACACACACACAAATAAGAGCAAAGAAAATAACAAATAAAGAAAAACATAATCTCATGTAACACTGACAGTGACCTCAAGCAGGGTCACATTATCACATTTTGTAGAGCAGCAACCTCACCATTAGTAGAGAATAATGAAGGGTTGAAAAATACCTATTTAAAACCTATTTATTTACTAGTTCTAAGCATGTAGAAATAAGACGGAGCCTATTTCAGAAATGTTTCTGTGCTATTGTTTCATTAGGCAAGCTTATCGTATGCATCACTGTACATAGTAATTGGTAATTGCCAAAATTAAAGAAATCAAACTATTTCCATGAGTGAAACATTTCTATCACAGGAACAAGAAAGCAAACAAGACTTCAAACTTCAAAGGTTTAGAATGTAAAATTACAACAACAAAATATACTTTTATACTCTTTTTTTTTTTAAATGTAGGCCTACAGCACTGTGAGTCATAAAAGTCATATACAAAAGTATGTGGACATCCCAGTTGCAACAATCACTACCGAGTTTGAAACTGCCTCTGGAAGCAACGTCATCACAATAACTGTTCGTCGGGAGCTTCATGAAATGGGTTTCCATGGCCGAGCAGCCGCACGATCACCGACGGACAAATCTGGGTTTGGCGGATGCCAGGAGAACGCATCCTGCCCCAATGCATAGTGCACACTGTAAGTTTGGTGGAGGAGGAATAATGTCTGGGGCTGTTTTTCATGGTTAGGGCTAGGCCACTTAGTTCCAGTGAAGGGAAATCTTAACGCTACATCATACAATGACATTCTAGACGATTCTCTGCTTCCAAATTTCTGGCAACAATTTTGGCAAGGCCCTTTCCTGTACAAAGCGAGGTCCATGCAGAAATGGTTTGTCGAGATCGGTGTGGAAAACTTGACTGGCCTGCATAGAGCCCTAACCTCAACTCCATTGAACACCTTTGGGATGAATTGGAACGCCGACTGCGAGCCAGGCCTAAAGCCTTCTCAGAAGAGTGGAGGCTGTTATAGCAGCAAAGCAGGGGACCAACTCCATATTAATGCCCATGATTTTGGAATGAGATGTTCGACGAGCAGGAGTCCACATACTTTTGGTCATATAGTGTATTACAGTAGTGGGAATCATAAGGTAGAGGATAGCTCACTAAAGTGCCACTATTTTGTTAGCTCAGCTGCTGTGCTCAGCAGTGGGGCTGCTGAGGGGAAGACGGCTCATGATAATGGCTGGAATGGAGCAAATGGAATGGCATCAAACACATGGAAACCATGTGTTTGATGTTTATTTGATACCATTCCACTGATTCTGCTCCAGCCATTACCACGAGCCGTCTTCCCCAATTAAGGTGCCACCAACTTCCTCCTGTGGTGCTCAGACTGCTGAGGGGACACAGATTAAAAGATAGGGAAAATACAGTATCAGACGGTCACATTAAAGACCGCAAATGGGGATTTGCCACAGACAAGCATCTTAAGTCCCTTTCTTGCTGTGATTTTGCTTCCCTGCTTCCCCTGGGAGCAGGGAAGGAGATCCATCAGTGGGCTGCAATTGCTCTCTAATTACAGATCCTCTAGGAGAATTCCTGCACGCTTATCCCTGCACGGACATTATCCCTACAGAGATAGGACTGATAAAACTAGCCTGTCCTCCATTCTATCCTTCACTAGAAAGAGAAAGGGATCAAAGCGTTCATGAGAGAAGGAGAGCAAGGGAGAAAGGAAGGCGAAATACGATAGGACAGCTAGAGTTCGGCCTGTAAATTGTGTTTTCTTACAGAAACTTGCAGTGTTGCTTTTACACGCGCTGAGATTAAGCTTCCCTTTCTATTAGATGCCCAAGGAAACAAATTCTGTCACACTCAGCCTTTCAAGAGTTGGAGTTAAGAGGGTTAGGAATGCAGTGGAACAAACAAACAAGCGCAGGCATTCCCACACACCCCCCCCCCACACACACGTGTTACGTGTTCACAGCACTTACTGAATGTTCACATTAAAGGACTGCAATTGTGTGAAATGGGATCCAAACAGACAAGGCTTACATTAAATAAACTACTATAAACTGTTTCTTAAATCCTCATTTTAATCAAAGGGGCTGCTAACTGATCGTTTTCAGAGATCTACAGTATGTTGAACAGACCTGTTTTGAGCTCTGCAGCACTTCCTGTGTGGTTGTCGTGGCGAGGATTGCCCTGTTGCTTCCTGGGCTGAGCTGCAGGTTCAGAGCCAGGCCGGTGACCAGCTGCACCCCCAGCTCTGTGATGGTCACTTTGTTATTCACTACCGTCACCGTCTTCTCTGCCAGGATGGAGTCAGACAGGGGGGACAGGACCTGGGACAACACAAGGGAGAGGGAGAGAGAGAGAGAGAGAGAGAGAGAGAGAAGCCCTTGGGATTAATCCAGATTATGGACGGGACATGAAAAGCATTACTCTTTGAAATAAACAATTATTACATTATTCCAGGATGCTCTGTAAATCCCGCAGTGATTCTCAGCTCTGACCTTGATGCCTTCCAACATTATGCTGGCTTCAATTTAATTTGATGAGTATATAGATTGAGTTATTTGATGGTAAATGGAGTGACCTGAACAAGCCCTCACACTATTCATTGTCAGGTGTTTATCCAGGAACATTAATCAAATGATGATGTGGAGAGAAAACCACCAGCAATACACACTGGAGTAAGCAAGGTCCGATCAAGGACACATTTCTGCTGTTAATGGACCTTTCCTGGTGATCCAATTAGTGCAAACCTAATTTCATTAATCTCATTTTGAAAATCAAAGAGATCTTTCCATGCGTGCCCAATAATTGAGACCCCTCTATAGCTGTATCGGCAGGAAAGAACAGCGGCGTCTGGTAAGAAAAGGGGCGGCGGACTATGTATTTTTGTAAATAACAGCTGGTGCACGATATCTAAGTCTCGAGGTTTTACTCGCCTGAGGTAGAGTATCTCATGATAAACTGTAGACCACACTATCTACCTAGAGTTTTTATCTGTATTTTTCATAGCTGTCTACATACCACCACAGACTGGCTGGCACTATGACTGCACTCAATGAACTGAATTCCGCCATAAGCAAACAGGAAAACGCTCATCCAGAGGAGGCACTCCTCGTGGCCGGGGACTTTAATGCAGGGAAATTTAAATCGGTCTTACCAAATTTCTATCAGCATGTTAAATGTGCAACCAGAGGGAAAAAAACTCTGGACCACCTTTACTCCACACACAGAGATGCATACAAAGCTCGCCCTTCATTTGGAATATCTGACCATAGTTCTATCCTTCTGATTCCTGCTTACAATAAAATACTAAAGCAGGAAGCACCAGTGACTCGATCAGTAAAAAAGTGGTAAGATGAAGCAGATGCTAAGCTACAGGACCACAAACTAGGAAAACGGGATTCCTCTGATGGCATTGAGGAGTACACCACATCAGTCATTGGCTTCATCAATAAGTGCATCGACGACGTCGTCCCCACAGTGACCGTACGTACATACCCAACCAGAAGCTATGGATTACAGGCAACATTGAGCTAAAGGCTAGAGCTGCCACTTTCATTGAGCGGGACTCTAACCCGGAAGCTTAGAAGAAATCCATCTATGCCCTCCGACGAACTATCAAACAGGCAAAGCATCAATACAGGACTAAGATCGAATAGTACTACAATGTCTCTGACGCTGGTTGGCTGTGGCAGGGCTTGCAAACCATTACAGACTACAAAGGGAAGCACAGCCGAGAGCTGCCCAGTGACACAAGCCTACCAGACGAGATAAACTACTTATATGCTCGCTATAAGGCTAATAACACTGAAACATGCATGAGAGCACCAGCTGTTCCGGAAGACTGTGATCACGCTCTCCGCAGCCGATGTGAGTAAGACCTTTAAACAGGTTAACATTCACAAGGCCGCAGGGCCAGACGGATTACCAGGACGTGTACTGCGAGCACGCGCTGACCAACTGGCAAGTGTCTTCACTGACATTTTCAACCTCTCCCTGTCCGAGTCTGTAATACCAACATGTTTTAAGCAGACCACCATAGTGCCTGTGCCCAAGAACACTAAGGTAACCTGCCTAATTGACTACCGACCCGTAGTACTCACGTCTGTAGCCATGAATTGCTTTGAAAGGCTGGTCATGGCTCACATCAACACCATTATCCCAGAAACCCTAGACCCACTCCAATTTGCATACTGCCTTAACATATCCACAGATGACGCAATCTCTATTGCAGTCCACACTGCGCTTTCCCACCTGGACAAAAGGAACACCTATGTGAGAATATTATTCATTGACTACAGCTCAGCGGTCAACACCATAGTGCCCTCAAAGCTCATCAATAAGCTAAGGACCCTGGGACTAAACACCTCCCTCTGGAACTGGATCCTGGACTTCCTGATGGCCGGCCCCAGGTGTAAGGGTAGGTAACAACACAGACTCAACACAGGGGCCCCTCAGGGGTAGGTGCTCAGTCCCCTGCTGTACTCCCTGTTCACTCATGACTGCACGGCCAGGCACAACTCCAACAGCATCATTAAGATTGCCGATGACACAACTGGTTGGCCTGATCACCGACAACGACAAGACAGCCTATAGGGAGGAGATCAGAGACCTGGCCGTGTAGTGCAAGGACAACAACCTCTCCCTCAACGTGATCAAGACAAAGGAAAAAGAGGACCGAGCACACCCCCATTCTCATTGACAGGGCTTTAGTGGAGCAGGTTGAGAGCTGTCCACATCACCAACAAACTAACATGGTCCAAGCCGACCAAGACAGTCGTGACAAGGGCACGACAAAACCTATTCCCCCTTTAGGAGACTGAAAAGATTTGGCATGGGTCCTCAGATCCTCAAAAGGTTATACAGCTGCACTCTCGAGAGCATCCTGACTGGTTGTGTCACTGCCTGGTATGGCAACTGCTCGGCCTCCAACTGCAAGGCACTACAGAGGATAGTGCGTACGGCCCAGTACATCACTGGGGCAAAGCTTCCTGCCATCCAGGACAGTGACACATATACACTACCGTTCAAAAGTTTGGGGTCACTTAGAAATGTCCTTGTTTTTGAAAATGAAATAATTTTTGTCCATTTAAAAATAACATCAAATTGATCATAAATACAGTGTAGACATTGTTAATGTTTTAAATGACTGAAGAGGTGACTCTGGGATGCTGGCCTTCTAGGCAGAGGTGCAAAAGCCATATCTCAGACTGGCCAATGAGAAGAAAATATTAAGATGGGCAAAAGAACACAGACACTGGACAGAAGAACTCTGCCTAGAAGGCTAGCATCCCGGTGTCAAATCAAAGTTTATTTGTCACGTGCGCCGAATACAACAGGTGTAGACCTTACAGTGAAATGCTTACCTCCTCTTCACTGTTGACATGGAGACTGTTTTTTTTTTTTTGCGGGTACTATTTAATGAAGCTGCCAGTTGAGGACTTATGAGGCGTCTGTTTCTCAAACTTAACACTCTAATGTACTTGTCCTCTTGCTCAGTTGTGCACCGGGGCCTCCCACTCCTCTTTCTATTCTGGTTAGTGCCAGTTTGTGCTGTTCTGTGAAGGGAGTAGTACTCAGCGTTGTACGAGATCTTTAGTTTCTTGGCAATTTCTCGCATGGAATAGCCTTAATTTCTCAGAACAAGAATAGACTGACGAGTTTCAGAAGAAAGTTCTTTGTTTCTGGCCATTTTGAGCCTGTAATCGACCCCACAAATGCTGATGCTCCAGATACTCAACTAGTCTAAAGAAGGCCAGTTTTATTGCTTCTTTAAACAGAACAACAGTTTTCAGCTGTGCTAACATAATTGCAAAAGGGTTTTCTAATGATCAATTAGCCTTTTAAAATGATCAACTTAGATTAGCTAACACAACGTGCCATTGGAACCCAGGAGTGATGTTTGCTAATAATGGGCCTCTGTACGCCTATGTAGATATTCCATAAAAAAATCAGCCGTTTCCATCTACAATAGTCATTTACAACATTAGCAATGTCTACACTCAATTTATATTATTTTAATGGACAAAAACAAGGACAATTCTAAGTATCCCCAAACTTTTGAACGGTAGTGTATATATATATATTTTTAAACTGCATTGTGGTTAGGGGCTCATAAGTAAGCATTTCACTGTAAGGTCTACACTTGTTGTATTCGACGCATGTGACTAATACAATTTGATTTGATTTTAGCTCTTTGTGAGGGAATGGGTATGAGAGACAGGTATTCCCAGTTTTGGCCTGTCTCATCTCGTGCTTTTGGGCTGGGGAGTGTTTTCCTCTGTGCCCAGCCTAACGGGAGGTGGGAGCCAGAGGACGGGTAGTGATGAGTGTGGAGGTGAGGGTACATCTGCTTGCAGACAGATGGATGAGTCCACACTGTCAAGATGCTGATTGGTTTCACACAGATATCATTTACTGACTGCTATTTATCCAGTTAGCCTGTTTAGACTGACAAATGAAGGGACCCTGCTAGTGAGAGACTGTAACCACAGCCCACACCTGGAGACATGGGACCACTGATAACAACCTGTCTGGCTAACTGACTGCACAAATATAGATTTTATCTCCTCCACTCGACATTTGCAAATCCCATTGTTATGACGGACTTAAGATGACTGTTTTAAGGTATTTTCAGCCCTATTATTAAAACAGACAGGGATGTTTTACTGTTCTATTTTCCAACTCCTTTCACCTCCCCTTACTCCTCTCGCTATTCACACGTTCTGTTTATTTTAGCTCATTCCTTGTACTGAAACACCTTATCATAACACACATGCTGTACTGTACACGCATGCAGACACATACAGCGTACCTGGATGGTGGTCATCCCCATGTCCAGTCCCACTAGTATGCGTCCGTCCTGTAGCTGAGCTATCTGGGGGTCCTCCACCTTTAGGAAGTCCCACACCAGCCCGGTGATGTCCACCTGCCAATCACTGCCCAGCATGAAGGTCAGCTGACCACGGGGGTCGGCGGCTTCGGCCACAAAGTGTGTCAACACTCGAACCATGGCATTCTGGTACTGTAACGTGCAGCTCCTTCCTCTCCGGTCTTCATCATCCTCATCATCACTGTCCCGTGCAGACCTGCCATTACAAACAAAGCCAGTCATATAACATGAGAAACTAACCCCAACACTGGACAAGTCTAACATGAACATCTCAAGTCTAACATGAACATCTCTAACACCCACCCACTAATAGCAAATTCTGTTCAGGATGCTATAGGCAACCAATCATCTTCTCAAAGAAGGGAGTGTGTCTCAATGAGAATATGTATTGCAGTGTGAAAACAAGGCTTACAAGGTTGCAATGTTGCTTTTGTAAAGTTGCGTTTAAACAAATAACTATGTCATGCATACACAGCACACTTTTAGTAAGATAAATATCAGTGTTTGCTTTGTAGAAGTAAATGCTGCCACAACAGCACTGGTGTCAAGCAGTGGGACAGGACAGGCGCGCCTCTGATAAACAGCAGTGCTTTGTCAACAGTGTGCTAATCTCAGCACTGGAAAAAGTTAAATCTAAGCAAGCCTAAATATCTTCTATTGAGTGATAATTCAAATAAAATTAGAGGGGGGTTTTCCATTTTTTCTTACCAAGCTTACCAATCATTATCTAACTCAAATAATTTTGCTTATTTTTATCTTAAACGGCAACTACAACAATTTTAAACCTAATTTGCATGATCTCCAGCACAATACCAGTGTCTACATATGTGAAAACAGCGTTTTGTAAAACAAATAAAAAGTTACAAATTTCTACCCGATGACATCATCAAAAGTTAAAACAGTGATTTTCAAACACCAAGATTCGCAGTGACGTAGGGAACAAAAAATAACACTCTCCCTCTGGCTATAAACTCGTTGCAGGTTTTCAAAATCACAGTTTTTCTTACTTTTAATCCTCCCCATGAGAATTTTGTAGGACCTTTCTTATCTTTTTAACCACAGATCATAGGAATGTGCCGTTTTCATATACAATGCTGTGAAAAAGTATTTGCCCCCTTTCAAATTTTCTCTACTTTTACATGTTTTTTTATACTGAACGTTATCAGATCTTCAACCAAAACCTAATATTAGATAAAGGGAACCTGAGTGAACAAATAACACAACAATTACATACTTATTTCATTTATTTCATAAACAAAGTTATGCAATACCCAATTCCCCTGTGTGAAAAAGTAATTGCCCTCTTACACTCAATAACTGGTTGTGCCACCTTTGGAAGCAATAACTCCAAACAAATGCTTCCTGTAGTTGTTGATCAGTCTCTCACGTTGCTGTGGAGGAATTTTGGCCCACTCTTCCATGCAGAACTGCTTTAACTCAGCAACATTTGTGAGTTTTCAAGCATGAACTGCCACAACATCTCAATTGGGATTAGGTCTGGACTTTGACTAGGTTATTCCAAAACTTCAAATATGTTGCTTTTTAGCAATTTTCACGTAAACTTGATTGTGTTTTGGATCATTGTCTTGCTGCATGACCCATCTGCTCTTCAGCTTCACCTCACAGATGGATGGCCTGACATTCTCCTGTATAATTCTCTTATACAGAGCAGAATTCATGGTTCCTTCTATTAAGACAAGTTGTCCAGTTCCTGAGAAAGCAAAGCATCCCCAAACCATCACACTACCATCACCACAGGTTCTTGCTGTGGAATGCAGTGTTTTGGTTTTCGCCAGGCATAATGGGACCCATGTCATCCCAAAAAAATGTCAAGCCATCCGTCTGTGAGCTGAAGCTGAAGCGCAGCTGGGTCAGGCAGCAAGACAATGATCCAAAACACACAATCAAGTCTACATGAAAATGGTTAAAAAGTAACAAACTTGAAGTATCTTTTTTTTAAAGCGATTTAAAAATATATATATTTAACCTTAAACTGTCTTTTAAATTTTTTTAAATGAATTATCACTCAATATAAGATATTTAGGCTTTGATTTCACAGCTCTCCTATCCTGTTGCCTCATCACCTCACGTCTGGCAATAAACACACCCACCAAGGTTTGATATCATAATGGGAGAGAAAAGAGTGAAAGTTAATCTTTTGAAATGTAATTCTTGTGATTATCCTCTCTCATTGTATTTCTTCCTGTCCGACACCGCTAATATGTATCCCTGGATGTGTGGCAGAATGGGGTCTGGAAATGACGGGTTAAGGCTTAAGGCTCAGGATTTCAACTGACAAGATAAGGATTTCAGGACGAGGGTTATTTTGACAAGTACTCAACGCAATTAGTTAGTCTTCAGTAAAACATAATTCAAAAAGGAAAGTGAATAAAGAATTGCAAATGCCTGTCTGTGTTTATTACACTGCGGTGTGACATTTCCAACTCGACTGTAGTTTGGGTTTAGCAGCCCTTAGTAATATGGAATATGCCTTGAGGTGTCGATTCAGCAGATACCAGATTACATTTGGACCTGGCAAAATGTGGAAGCTATACCATCCACTAGGGGCAACATGAGTGCCTATTACCATCTAGGTTTGCGGCTTGCTATGGGGTTGTGGATGGGCGTTTAAGCCGCTAACTCCGAGGGTCGTGTGCTAGGCACTCGTTTTTTGGTTTTAAGCCGTTCCCAAAACCTTAACCCTTAACCACTCAGAATTAATGCCTAAACTTAAGTTTAACCCTATCACTAACCTTAACCCTAAACTTAACCATTCGAAATGAATGCCTTAACGTACGCTTTTGTTTAACTTTTGCAGAGTATGGCTGACAGCTAAGATATGCCACTAAGGGGTAATTAGAACGTCAAGCCATGGCATAATTCTATGACAACTAATTTACAGCACCACATGGCATAATTCTGTTCCTGCAGTTACGCCACGGGTTGGAAACAGTGAGCGAATGTGATTGGGGCAGAGTGAGCGCATGTGATTGGGGCAGAGTGAGCAGACAACAGAGTTTTGGCATTCCATGGGGACATCACCATGCAGTAAATTAATCTAATAGACCAATACAATACACAGCAGATATTCAGTTTTCCCCTCCCCACTCAGACCACTCCCAGACAGTCCTAGCAAAAATCTTGCTTGATAAATTACCCGTTGCTAAAAAGCTATTTTGTTTATTTTTGACCATTTTAATTGAAAACAATCACTATAACCAGGTCTCCATCAAACCTTTTTATGCCATTAAAGTACATGTCGGATACAAAATGTCACGGCAGGACTGATGAAAACAGCAATTTTTTGGTAAACTTTTGAAATGTCAACAAAATAAAATACACTAGACAAGGTGGGATATTTGTGTGTTGGTAAAATTCATTATGGGAGAAAGGCGGTGTATTGGCAAAAAACAGAAATTTCACATTTACATAAGTATTCAGACCCTTTACTCAGTACTTTATTGAAGCACCTTTGGCAGCGATTACAGCCTTGAGTCTTCTTGGGTATGATGCGACAAGCTTGAAACATCTGTATTTAGGGAGTTTCTCATATTCTTCTCTGCAGATCCTCTCAAGCTCTGTCAGGTTGGATGGGGAGCGTCGATGTACAGCTAATTTCAAGTCTCTCCAGAGATGTTTGATCGGGTTCAAGTCCGGGCTCTGGCTGGGCCACTCAAAGACATTCGGAGACACAATTCACTTGAATCACTTCAGAATGCATCTGCGAGAGAAACGGTACACCAGGGACCAGTGCACGAGTGACCAGTGGGCAATCATAAGCTCTGCGGTGTGAAACACAATTCACGTGAATCACCTCAGAGTGCTCCTGCATGAGAAACTGCAAGAAAGGTACGTTAGCTTGTTTGTTTGACTAACGTTATCTAGCCAACTAGTCGAAGACACTTGGACCTTTTAGCTATATTTTCAGTGGAAAAACGCCCCCACAAAGAAAATTACAATTAAAAACAGGTTCAGCCCCTGGTTTCACCGTGATCTGGCAGAGTTACTCCACCTCAAAAATGTCATTTGGCGAAAGGCTCGGCACACACACTCAGGCTGACTGGCTCTTGTTCAGGCAAATGAGAAATAAGTGCACTCAGGCTATCTGGATGGCCAAAGTTAATTACTTTAAGGAGCATTTCTCTCTCTGTGGGTCAAACCCCAAGAAGTTATGGAAAACGGTTAAAGACCTGGAGAATAAACCCTCTTCCTCACAGCTGCCCATGCCCCTTAAAGTTGATGATGTGGTTGTTACCGAAAAGAATCACCAGTTCATTAAGTCAGGATTCCTATTTGACTCAGCCATGCCATCTTGCCCATCCAACATTTCCTCATCTCCCACCCCATTCTAATGCGACTAGCCCCGATGCTCCTCCCTCTTTTTCCCCTGCCCCGCTACAAAGTGTCTCCCTGCAGGCAGTCACTGAGTCCGAGGTGCTAAATGAGCTCCTTAAACTTGACCCCAAAAAAACATCTGGGTCAGATGGTTTAGACCCTTTCTTCTTTAAGGTTGCAGCCCCTATCATCACCTATCTCTGACCTTTTTAACCTCTCCTCTCTGGGGAGGTTCCCATTGCAGCCATGGTGCATCCTTTATTTAAAGGGGGAGAGCAAGCTGATTCTAACTGTTATTTTGCCCTGTTTATCGAAAGTGTTGGAAAAACTTGTCAATAATCAAGTCACTCGCTTTATTGATGTCTATAGTATTCTCCCTGGTATGAAATCTGGTTTTATGGATGTGTCACTGCAACCTTAAAGGTCCTAAATGATGTCACCATTGTCCTTGATTCTAAGCAATGTTGTGCTGCTATTTTTATTGACTTGGCCAAAGCTTTTGGTACGGTAGACCATTCCATTCTTGTGGGCCGGCTAAGGAGTATTGGTGTCTCTGAGGGTTTTTTGGCTTGGTTTGCTAACTACCTCTCTCAAAGAGTGGTGTATAAAGTCAGAACATATGCTGTCTCAGCCACTGTCTGTCACCAAGGGAGTACCCCAAAGTTCGATCCTAGGCCCCTCCCGGATTTTGTGTTAAACGCTTTCTTAGTGTGCAACAAGCTTTCTCTGCCCTTAACCTTGTTCTGAACATCTAAAAAACAAAGGTCATGTGGTTTGGTAAGGAGAATGCCCCTCTCCCCTCCGGTGTGATTACTACCTCTGAGGGTTTAGAGCTTGAGGTAGTCACTCATCTCTGTGTACTCGTCGCAAGACCCACTGGTTGATGGTTATTTATAAAACCCTCTTAGGCCCCACTCCCCCCTATCTGAGATACCTACTGCAGCCCTCATCCTCCACATACAACAGCCATTCTGCCATTCACATTCTATTAAAGGTCCCCAAAGCACGCACATCCCTGGGTCGCGCCTCTCAGTTCGCTGCAGCTAGTGACTGGAACGAGCTCCAAAAAAACACTCAAACTGGACAGTTTTATCTCCATCTCTTCATTCAAAGACTCAATCATCTTACTGACAGTTTTGGCTGCTTCGCGCGTGACGTATTGTTGTCTCTATCTTCTTGCCCTTTGTGCTGTTGTCTGTGCCCAATAATGTTTGTACCCTGTTTTGTGCTGCTATCATTTGTGCTGCTGCCATGTTGTGTTGCTACCATGTTGTTGTCATGTGTTTCTGCTATGCTATGTTGTTGTTTAAGGTCTCTCTTTATGTAGTGTTGTGGTGTCCTATATATATATATATATATTTTTTTTTTATCCCAACCCCCCGTTCCCGCAGGAGGCCTTTTACCTTTTGGTAAATAAAGGTTAAATAAATAAATAAACTAGTTAACTACATAAGCTAGCTATAACCTAAACTCTACTAACATAATTAAGATCTATAATATTGCTGCCACAATTGTAACGGCAATTAGCTAAAGTATGTTCATGATAGAAACATGGTTAACTAACTTTACTAGTCTAGCAAGTTAGCTAGCAAGTTAGCTAGCAAGTTCATTTTGGAACTGTATCAAGTGCAAGCAAGATAGCTCCATTTATCTGTCTTCGATTCGATTTTTTCTAAGATTAGTTTATTGAAATATTTCCAGCCACAGCAGCGAAAGAGAAAGGGAGAGCAGTGACAAGAGTGTCAGGTAACGTTAACTTAGCTGGCTAGCGCCTGAATTAAATTAAACTTTCTTTAGTTAGTTAACTCTTTAAAAGCTTCAGCTATCGTTTTTATAAGTGTGATCGATGCTTGGCTGCTGTTTGACAAACAAAAATAATCTTGCTCTTTTGTCCATATTATTCTCATCATGTAGGCTATACCCGCACTGTATTTGCGAGCTGTTAGCTAGAGCACATGTGCCAATACCAGAGTGGGCACTTACGCTATATAACGCAAACATTTTTGTGACAAAACAAGTTAATTTGATGGAAAAACATCTCTGGTGGAAAAATGTGCATATTGTTTTTATGCAAATGTTTTAATATTCGCATGAAAATCGGTCGCCAATTGGGTGGAAACCTAGCTAATAACGTACTTAATTGTTTCCAAGAATTATTTGATGTTGAGATAAAAACGGCTGCATTGGACCTTTAATCTAATAGGTAAATCCAATTTGGGGAACAACCTACATCTGAAAGAAAATTCTCTCTCTCCTTCATTCACTCTCATTCCCAGATTGAGCTTCGGAAGAAATGTTTGTGTCATGCTGATTTTCCACTGTCCCGTGGACTCTGTTGGATATTTGTTTTGGCATTTTGCTGCATGTTGTTTTTCTTTTACAAAGACCTAATGAAGGTCATTTGAGGAGAGATGGATGGAACTGCAGCTGCATTTTCTCTTCCAAGAAAATCTATAGCTTTTTATGGTCACATTTCTGAACAGCATTCAAGAGCGGGTGCACAATGTAATGTCAAAGGAGGCCAGTTAGTGTCATTGTTTTGGCAAGGTCAGCATTTGAGGATAACACACAAGCACTTACAGTGGGAATAAATAGTATGTGAACCCTTTAGAATTACCTGGATTTCTGCATAAATTGGTCATAAAATTTTATCTGATCTTCATCTGAGTCAACAATAGACAAACACAGTCTGCTTAATCTAATAACACAAACAATTGTACTTTTTCATGTCTTTATTGAGCACACCGTGTACACATTCACAGTGCAGGATGGAAAAAGTATGTAAACCCTTGGATTTAATAACAGGTTGACCATCCTTTGGCAGAAATAACCTAAAACGTTTTCTGTAGTTGCGGATCAGACCTGCACAACGATCAGGAGGAAATTTGGACCATTCCTCTTTACAAAACTATTCTTAGGTCTTCTGAGATCTCTTTTGTTCGAGGCATGGTTCACATCAGGCAATACTTCTTGTGAATAGCAAACTGAAATTTTGTGAGGGTTTTTTATGGGGCAGGGCAGCTCTAACCAAAATCTCCAATCTCGTCTCATTGATTCAACTCCAGGTTAGTTGACTCCTGACTCCAATTAGCTTTTGGAGAAGTCATTAGCCTAGGGGTTCACATACTTTTTCCAACCTATACTGTGAATGTTTAAATTATGTATTTTTAATATAGACAAGAAAAATACAATAATTTGTGTGTTATTAGTTTAAACACACTGAGTTTGTCAAAATTTATGCAGAAATCCAGGTAATTCCAAAGACTTCACGTACTTTTTCTTGCCACTGTATATTATAAGAAACATGCAGATGTTCTAAAAACAGAACATAAGAAGCACTTCCCAAATGCAACCTGTAACAAAGGAAACATAGCCATGATAAGAAAAGCATCATGACATGTTGCACATCCCTCACAGAGAGCACACTTGTATCCCTGAGCGAGGGAAATTAATTAATGTGCCTGCTTGTCTTGGAGGGGCTGGGTGGGGGGGAGCAAACCTTGCAAATGAAACACTGAAGCTAGTGTTCTGGCAAACACCCCACTCCCAGGCCTGGACACTGTCACCAGGGCCGGCTCCAGGCATAAGCGACATAAGCGGTCACTTAGGGCCCCCGGGTCTCAACTTACTATTGAGATTTAGAATAGTAAAATACACCAGGTGCAATTTCAATATTTGGTTGTACATCAGCAGTTTTCCCTTATGTCATGTCAGTCACTCAATTAGCTGACAATTAGCCATGTACATTTTTTGATTGGTAGTTAGTCTAGACAGCTATTTAAACTTCTAGTAGTCATGGCCGAATACTGACCAGGCACGCAGGGTACGTGCCCAGGGGACTTGACTTCCAGGGGGCCCCCATTGATTTTGTTAGTCAGTCTCACTCAGATATCATATCAACATGGCATAAGTCATGGCAAAATTTGTAGAATTGTAGAAATGTAGCTTTAAAGGCCCCAACCAGAGGGCAATGCCTCCCCTATTTCGATGTAATTCCTGTCCTATAGCGTTATGTCTTGTTTAGGGTCCATGATGCAGGCTTCTAATACATTGTGGGTGGGAACGTTGTGGTGATTTCCACGTGTAGCAGAGAAATAACAACAAGTAGAGCTGTCAGTGCAGCTAGCTAGCATGCTAACATTATCGAGCTAGCAATCTGTTACACCGTATTCAAAAGATTAGCCAGCTGGCTAAGCTATGGCCGGTTCTGGAGATGGATTTGTCATAGGCATTGAGAGAACTTTGACTTTGCCATCTATTGTTATCTCCAAAGTTTTGGCATGTTCCATTCGGCTGCGAATCCGCCATAGAAATAGAAAGAATAAGATGAAGCTCTGGTAATATGGATAGCCTAACTATTTAATGGTTTGGACTAGAGACACGCTTTTCTACATTGTAATGAACACGGTGAAACCTTTGGTAGGCTACTGGCAGGCTATTCGGCTAAATTCCTCTCCACCGTATAAGAAAAGGGGCCACTAAAATGTTTTGCCACGAGGTGGCGGCCCCCCAACCAGAAGCTAGAGCCGGCCCTGACTGTCACTCCCCCTCCCTCTCTCTTTGTCTCTCCTCTCTCTTTTTTTCTCTCTTTCCCCCATGTCTGTGTGGAACACTTGGCAGCCTATCAGACGGAGGCAGGTCCCTTCTCTTGGTATTGTGGCTCTGAGTGGCCCCCTGCTCTGTGGGTTCCCTGGACTGTGGACGGGTGCCGGTGCCCGCTCTTGTCACCAGTCACGCTGCTACTTTGCAAGGTCACGCCTGTTATTCCCTGATAAACAAAGACGGTCTGTCTCCCAGAGGTCTGTCGGCAGCCATGCCAGACCGGACACACTCTCATCAACAACGACAACAGAAATGGGCTGTCCCAACACATTTGGAAAACAACATCGCATACAACACAACAAGGCCCCACAAATCCAAACTACAGTGAGCTCCAAAAGTATTGGGACAGTGACACATGTTGTTGTTTTGGCTCTGTAGTCCAGCACTTTGGATTTGAAATGATACAATGGCTATGAGGTTAAAGGGAAGACTGTCAGCTTTAATTTTAAGGTATTTACATCCATGTCTGGTGAAACATTTAGAAATTACAGCACTTTTTGTACATAGTCCCCCCCATATTAGGTGACCAAAAGTATTGGGACAAATTCACTTATAAACTCAGCAAAAAAAGAAATGTCCTCTCACTGTCAACTGCGTTGATTTTCAGCAAACGTAACATGTGTAAACATCAAAATCAAAGTAACAGTCAGTATCTGCATTAGGTAACTGCATTAAGTACTGCAGTGCATCTCCTCCTCATGGACTACACCAGATTTGCCAGGTCTTGCTGTGAGATGTTACCCCACTCTTCCACCAAGGCACCTCAAGTTCCCAGACATTTCTGGGGGGAATGGCCCTAGCCCTCACCCTTCGATCCAACAGGTCCCAGACGCGCTCAATGGGATTGAGATCCGGGCTCTTCACTGGCCATGGCAGAACACTGACATTCCTGTCTTGCAGGAAATCACGCACAGAACGAGCAGTATGGCTTGTGACTGTCATTCTGGAGGGTCATGTCAGGATGAGCCTGCAGGAAGGGTACCACATGAGGGAGGAGGATGTCTTCCCTGTAACGCACAGCGTTGAGATTTCCTGCAATGACAACAAGCTCAGTCCGATGATGTTGTGACACACTGCCCCAGACCATGACGGACCCTCCACCTCCAATTCGATCCCGCTCCAGAGTACAGGCCTCGGTGTAACGCTCATTCCTTCGACAATAAACGCAAATCCGACCGCGACTCGTCAGTGAAGAGCACTTTATGCCAGTCCTGTCTGGTCCAGCGACAGTGGGTTTGTACCGTCTGTAAGCTGTTAGTGTCTTAACGACCGGTGCATGTTCATTCATTGTTTATGGTTCATTAAACAAGCAAGGGAAACACTGTTTAAACCCTTTACAATGAAGATCTGTGAAGCTATTTGGATTTTTACAAATTATCTTTGAAAGACAGGGTCCTGAAAAATTCTTTTTTTTAGCTGTGTTTATGTGTATAAAAGTAGTCAAAAGTGTATTATTTGGTCCCATATTCCTAGCACTCAATGATTACATCAAACTTGATGCAATGTTGGATGCATTTGCTGTTTGTTTTGGTTGTGTTTCAGATTACTTTGTGCCGAATAGAAATCAAATCAAAGTTTATTTGTCACGTGCGCCGAATACAACAGGCCTTACAGTGAAATGCTTACTTACAGGCTCTAACCAATAGTGCAAAAAAAAGGTATTAGGTGAACAATAGGTAAGTAAAGAAATAAAAACAACAGTAAAAAAAAAAAAAAAGGCTATAAAAGTAGCGAGGCTACATACAGACACCGATTAGTCAGACTGATTGAGGTAGTATATGTACATGTAGTTAAAGTGACTGCATATATGAAGGGTAAATAATGTATTGTGTCATTTTGGAGTAACTTTTATTGTAAATAATAATAGAATATGTTTCTAAACACTTCTACAATAATTTGGAAGCTACCAAATGTTACAGACGCACAAATATCATACCCCAAGACATGCTAACCACTCACCATTACAGTAACATGGGAGGTTAGAATTTTTGTGGGGGGTGTGATATTTGTGCGTCTAACTGTCTCACTCATCATAATTCAAGATTCATTCAGGTCTATCCGTAATCATGGTAGCATCCAAATTAATGTAGGCATGTTTAGAAGCAAATTCTATTCTTATTCACAGTAAAAGTGACTCCAAAATGACACAATTCAATATTTACCATGCATACCCTCAAATGAATGCTGACAGTCTGTACTTTAACCGCGTAGTCATTATATCCCTTCAAATCCAAAGTGATGGAGTAAAGAGCCAAAACAACACAAAATGTGTCACTGTCCCAATACTTTTGGAGCTCACAGTATATGCCTCTCTGTCAGTCAGTGAAAAAGTTCATTTAGGTAACAGCTAATTATAAAGGTGCCAGAAGCCTTTATTTCCAGGCTGGCAGGTGAGGGAGGGGACACTTTCCAGATCAAATAGTGAATATGTCTAGTACTAATTACAGTAGGTGGACCTGAGGTCTGATCCCACCATTGGAGTGTGAGGCCAGCAGCACAACGAGTGTGAGGCCAGCAGAATAAGGTGTTGATGGATAAGGTGTTAGAGGAGATGAGGTCTCGGGCCCGGGGGGAGATGTGTGACCTTCATACAAAATGCAGAACAATATCATATGTTGAAAATAAGAGCTTTTGTGCATGCTCTTTCGATCATTTCCATTTTCTGTCCACTTACCTGGCAAGGACTGCATGGGTGAAGAGTCTGTCTATGTGATTCTATGGAGGGGGACGAGGGACACATACCTTTGGCTGCTGGTCATGATGGGCACCCTCCATCCCTTGATCTGGCTGAGCTCTGTGTCAGACACCTCGATCTGGAGGGGCAGCCGTGGGATCCACACATTCATCTCCAGTTGGGCACTCAGGTAGCTGTAGGTGAAGTTCACCATCATCCTCACCTTGCCCTTCATCTCCTTCCCATTCACAAACACGTAGTCACACCTGTCTGACACCTGGACAGGAATAGGAGAGGGGAGAGAAGCATATGTAAGTGTCACCTAAAGAGATCCCCAACCAAGCAGCACAATCAGAACCAGACAAATCCAACTCGATGAGCAAGGCTGGACACAAGCATGTACGTGGACACATACACACAGCTTTATTTCTGGACTTTTTGGGGAGTACATTTTTTTTTTTTTTTTCCCTGATCCCTAACCCTAAACCTAACCCTTAAACTAACCTTAACCCTATCCTTAACCCCAAAAACCCGAACCTTAAGTCTTACCCTAACCTTAACCCCGAAACCTAACCCTTAAGCTTAAAATAGCATTTGAACAAATTCAGGACATGGAAAAAGTCCTGACTTTTTTAGTTCTTGTTTTCCTACCTTGTCAGGACATTGGGATCCTGATAAGGTAGGAGAACATGGACACACACACACATTTTTCAAACTGTAATGTACTGTACTGTATTGTACTGTAGGTTGTCTTTTATTTTGACCATACAATGGACCAATATGAGATGCACTACAGTGTTTTGTGTCCCTCTGATGCATTTTATCTAGCGTTTGTAACAGCTTCACTGTTAATCCCTACTCTTTATTCCCAACTACAAAAGGAGAAAGGAGAAGAGCAGGGGCACATCTTAAATGTGTGGAGGGAGGGTTGCAATACAGGCCCTTAGATTACCAATGCATCTGCCCAGGGCTACGTAGTACCAATAGAACGTAGGACCAACAGATGGCAGCAAGAGAAAGGAAGGCAGGTCTCCACTGATAACATGAAAACTCAAAACCATCTGTTTTACAAATGGCCTTTCAGAGGAAATCACTGGGCCAATTGCATGACATTGAAAGAGGCAGGGCTTCACAGCTCATCATCGCTTTAGCTTGCTGACTCGCCCCTTCACTAGCAACTACTCTTTGATCCAAAGAGCCTCTATTTCTCTAAGCCTTATGATGAAGCCAGTTTAGCACCACAAATACAAAACACACACAAACAAACACAACCACGAAGGTCCTTCAGAGGTGTGGCCAGCAGCTGCAGGAGTGCATCAAACAGAAAAACACATGCACACATACACATAGATTCTAAAAGGATATGAAGTAGACAATTAATCTATTTTGAAAGCAGATATGAGCAAACTCCCAATAGCAGTTTACTACTTCAATGAGACGAATAGAGATTAATTCATAAAATATGTTTTTTCAATTTCAAAGTTGTTTCTTTACTGTCAGATATAAAAGACATGAATAAGCATTCATCATTCACAGAACAGATAGTGTTTCCTCAAGAAAAATGGCTTGTGTGACAGATACCCAGCTTCTCCGGAGCTCTCCTCTCCCTGCATCACTGCTTGTCTGATGGAGCTTAAGAACCAGTGACGTAGCTTCTGCCGGTGCGGTCACACCAGGGCACGCGACATACATGGGCCCGGTGACAGGCCCGGATCTGCAGAGCCGCGGGCCCCATATGTAATTTGAATACCGCCCCACCATCCTCAAGTATTAATTGTTGACGCGGGTCCATCACGTCTACGATTTGACGAGAAGATCTTTAACGTAGGCTATATGATAAATTATCTCATTGATGGTTTCACCAACTATTATTCAATAGTTTCAATACCATGTTAAGATAATTAAATGCATTCTGGGATTCATTGTGCAAATACTCTCCAAAGCACTGTTCTTATTTATTACATTTTTTTCAAGAAAACAACAATGCAAAAGAAAAACAAAGGACATCAAGGACAACTAAAATCATAACAGCAAGGCCAACTGTATATGTTTGAGTGCATGTCTGGCACTATTAACATATGTGTGTATTTGAATGAGAGTGTGTGTGTACATGCATGTGTACAAACACCTGCACGGCATCAGCCTCAGGCAAACCGGCATTAGCTGTAAAAACATTGCCCCTCAGTGTCATTCAAACGTACTTTTTATTATTTTAGATTTTTAGATTTGACCATCATTCTATCTCTCGCCCAGCAACTCCACTCCCAATTCCACATCCCAACCGTCAGCTTCCCTCAGCCCTTCCCACCTATCTCTGCTGGCCACTCTCTTCGGATTTCTACACAACAAACTCAGCAAAAAAAGAAACATCCCTTTTTCAGGACCCTGTCTTTCAAAGATAATTTGTAAAAATCCAAATAACTTCACAGATCTTCATTGTAAAGGGTTTAACAACTCTGTCAAAAATGTGCCAGAGATTAAACAGTTGTATGATACTGTTGAACTGTTATACACGGGCATAGCATAAAGAGATGGTCAATGTTGAGTGGTATATTTGATTTTGCATCAGAAAAGAAAATGTAACTAAAACGCCTGTGTCCCACCCGCTGGTCATCTAGATATGAGATACAGATATGTGGACGTAAAGAAGGCCCTCACCAAGATTGTACTTTTAAGTGACAACAAGGACGAGAGGAATGATGCAGCACTGAAAAAGAAAATGGAAAAATGTAGTAAAACGTTTTCGGCGTTCTGCAGACTAAGGTTTTAGAAAATGTGAATGTTGTGTTCAAAATGCTACAGGCCAAAGACGCAGACCTGCACAGGGCAGTCAGCCTACTCAAGGACATGATAGAGATCCTGTCCAGATTCCAACAGGATTTTGAGAAGGCCAAAGTCACTGCAGAGACCCTTGCTGACAAATGGGGAGCTCAGAACGCATTTGAAGACACTCGGAAAAGGAAGACGAGGCGTCATTTTGATGAGCTATGCGAGGACGAGCGACTGTCTGATGGGGAGAGTAGTTTTAGTGTCAATGTCTTTAATGCACACCTTGGCGTCATTATCCACCAGCTGTCAAAGAAATGTAAAAGTCTGTGGGTAACATCGAGTCTGTTTGACTCCATCCATCCCACTACCCTGGCCAACGCAGATGATGATGCGCTCTACGAGACCGCCAGCCGGCTGGCTGAACATTACATCAAAGGTATATCAGCAAGCTTCCCTGGCCAATTACTCTCTTTCAGAGCCTGTTATAAGAAGGAAATAGCAAAGCACACAACAGTGAGAGACCTGGCCAAGACGCTCATTGTGGATTACAATTCAGTCACCGTTACAATTGGGGAAGTAGTTGCAGCGATGCTCCTTTTTAGGACTCTGCCTGTAACGGTAGCCAGTGCCGAGCACTAATGTTCCAAACTGAAAATAATTCAATCATACTTGAGGAGCAGCATGGGACAGGAGAGACTGGGTTGGCCATTCTGTCCATTGAAAACACCAGGGCCAGGACCATGGATTTGAATGCCATAGTCAACGACTTCGCTGAGCGCAAGGCCCGTCGAATGCCAATCAAATGAGTGAGTAAGCTTATATTTTTACAGGGCAGGCTACCCAGACAGCCTATATAAATCAAGATTTATTGAGATAAATTTACATTGCTTGTCAATCTACGACTATGCTCGATCTGTCTTTGGAAACCATGTTCGGGTGCACGGCTGCTGAGCCAATTCATTGTCATCATAGCCTATACGTTTAACTAGGCTATAACATAATAGTAAGCACATATGCATCATATACTGTTAAAAGGCATGCTGCCATTTAAGCAATCTGTTTGAATGCTCCACTTGATTGATTTGCTGGTGTTTTTGCTATGGGCCTCTGCGGGAGGCATGTCATTTGAAATACCGGTAATGTCAGTTTTGACGCTGTTCATAACTTCGGCGAGCATGTACTGGGTCATTAGCTGTGTTTCGGTGTTTGTGTCAAGACATTGATCTATATATTCATGTTTTATAATATAGGCTATTGCCTGTTATTTGCAGATAAAATAGGGTGTTTTTTGACCGCTTTGTGCTTTCCGTGGTGCTAATCGACTTACAGTGAGGGAAAAAAGTATTTGATCCCTTGCTGATTTTGTACGTTTGCCCACTGACAAAGAAATGATCAGTCTATAATTTTAATGGTAGGTTTATTTGAACAGTGAGAGACAGAATAACAACAAAAAAATCCAGAAAAACGCATGTTAACATTTTTATAAATTGATTTGCATTTTAATGAGGGAAATAAGTATTTGACCCACTCTCAATCAGAAATATTTCTGGCTCCCAGGTGTCTTTTATACAGGTAACGAGCTGAGATTAGGAGCACACTCTTAAAGGGAGTGCTCCTAATCTCAGTTTGTTACCTGTATAAAAGACACCTGTCCACAGAAGCAATCAATCAATCAGATTCCAAACTCTCCACCATGGCCAAGACCAGAGAGCTCTCCAAGGATGTCAGGGACAAGATTGTAGACCTACACAAGGCTGGAATGTACTTCCGGCGCCGACAGAGATGGCAGCCTCGCTTCACGTTCTCGAGTTTGCTGACGACACTACAGTGGTAGGCTTGATTACCAACAACGACGAGACGGCCTACAGAGAGGAGGTGAGGGCCCTCGGAGTGTGGTGTCAGGAAAATAACCTCTCACTCAATGTCAGCAAAACAAAGGAGATGATCGTGGACTTCAGGAAACAGGAGAGGGAGCACCCCCCTATCCACATCGAGGGGACAGTAGTGGAGAGGCTGGAAAGTTTTAAGTTCCTCGGTGTACACATCACGGACAAACTGAATTGGTCCACCCACACAGACAGCGTGGTGAAGAAGGCGCAACAGCGCCTCTTCAACCTCAGGAGGCTGAAGAAATTTGGCGTGTCACCAAAATCACTCACAAACTTTTACAGATGCACTATCGAGAGCATCCTGTCGGGCTGTATCACCGCCTGGTACGGCAACTGCTCCGCCCACAACCGTAAGGCTCTCCAGAGGGTAGTGAGGACTGCACAGCGCATCACCGGGAAACCTACCTGCCCTCCAGGACACCTACACCACCCGATGTCACAGGAAGGCCAAAGATCATCAAGGACAACAACCACCCGAGCCACTGCCTGTTCACCCCGCTATCATCCAGAAGGCGAGGTCAGTACAGGTGCATCAAAGCTGGGACCGAGAGACTGAAAAACAGCTTCTACCTCAAGGCCATCAGACTGTTAAACAGCCATCACTAACATTGAGTGGCTGCTGCCAACATACTGACTTAAATCTCTAGCCACTTTAAACATAGGAATTGGATGTAACAAATGTATCACTAGCCACTTTAAACAATTTTGTATATAATGTTTACGTATCCGACATACTCATATCAAATGTATACACTGTACTCTAAACCATCTACTGTATCTTGCCTATGCCGTTCGGCCATCGACCCAAATCTCTAGCCACTTTAATAATTATAACTGTACTCCATACCATCTACTGCATCTTGCCTATGCCGGTCAGCCATCGCTCATCCATATATTTATATGTACATACTCGTATTCATTCCTTTACTCGTGTGTATAAGGTAGTTGTTGTGAATTTGTTAGATTACTTGTTAGATACTACTGCATGGTCGGAACTAGAAGCACAAGCATTTCGCTACACTCGCATTAACATCTGCTAACCATGTGTATGTGACAAATAAAATTTGATTTGATTTGAATGGGCTACAAGACCATCGCCAAGCAGCTTGGTGAGAAGGTGACAACAGTTGGTGCGATTATTCGCAAATGGAAGAAACACAAAAGAACTGTCAATCTCCCTCGGCCTGGAGCTCCATGCAAGATCTCACCTCGTGGAGTTGCAATGATCATGAGAATGGTGAGGAATCAGCCCAGTTCCCCCTGTTCAAGAAAGCACATATACGTACATGCCCGTCTGAAGTTTGCCAATGAACATCTGAATGATTCAGAGGACAACTGGGTGAAAGTGTTGTGGTCAGATGAGACCAAAATGGAGCTCTTTGGCATCAACTCAACTCGCCGTGTTTGGAGGAGGAGGAATGCTGCCTATGACCCTAAGAACACCATCCCCACCGTCAAACATGGAGGTGGAAACATTATGCTTTGGGGGTGTTTTTCTGCTAAGGGGACAGGACAACTTCACCACATCAAAGGGACGATGGACAGGGCCATGTACCGTCAAATCTTGGGTGAGAACCTCCTTCCCTCAGCCAGGGCATTGAAAATGGGTCGTGGATGGGTATTCCAGCATGACAATGACCCAAAACACATGGCCAAGGCAACAAAGGAGTGGCTCAAGAAGAAGCACATTAAGGTCCTGGAGTGGCCTAGCCAGTCTCCAGACCTTAATCCCATAGAAAATCTGTGGAGGGGAGCTGAAGGTTTGAGTTGCCAAACGTCTGCCTCGAAACCTTAATGACTTGGAGAAGATCTGCAAAGAGGAGTGGGACAAAATCCCTCCTGAGATGTGTGCAAACCTGGTGGCCAACTACAAGAAATGTCTGACCTCTGTGATTGCCAACAAGGGTTTTGCCACCAAGTACTAAGTTATGTTTTGCATAGGGGTCAAATTCTTATTTCCCTCATTAAAATGCAAATCAATTTATACAATTTTTCACGTGTTTTTCTGGATTTTTTTGTTGTTATTCTGTCTCTCACTGTTCAAATAAACCTACCATTAAAATTATAGACTGATCATTTCTTTGTCAGTGGGCAAACGTACAAAATCAGCAGGGGATCAAATACTTTTTTCCCTCACTGTATACGGGTTAATTTCTGACCACCATCCATGGTGCTGAATGTATTGGCTATATTGCGGCTTCTCTGGTAACAGATTCAAATGAGCCCTTAGATTAGGTTCTGCTCTGCTGTTACAATGCTTAGTAATATTAACACACAGCCTTACCAACAAAATTATTTAAATTTTATGGCAAATATGGGTGGTGATAGGGGCCCGTAATTTTTTTGGGGCACTTGGGCCTCTGTCATTATTAAGCTACACTACTGTTAAGAACCCCAGCTCAAGTAGAACTTTCCATCTCTCCTGTTGTTGCTCATGTCCTTCCCTCACTTTCACCAAACAAAAGAACAAGGCTTTCTGGTTTCTTGGCCCTTATTACTTATTTTCTCTCTCCCTGACATGAGTCTCTATAAGAAGGTCTGGAGTACACTGTGTAGGGTAGCCCAAGGGCTACAGTCAAGCATCAGAGCTCTCTTCATCCTCTGATATCAATGACTGCTTGAGACTTCAATTCCCAAATGGATTTCTTTCCACTGGTTCTCTTTCAAATATTTGTTTCGATGTCTCACACTGGGATTCACTGATAGGCGGATTCACTACAGGAAGAACCAATCACAACGTCTGTTGGAGACAGACAAGTTGAGTGGTGAATGAGGTGAGCCCCTCCCTTTTAATAAGGTGCCACTCGTCCTGCCCTCTGGTTATTCTCTCTCTCTTCCTTGCGAAGATCACTACATTCCTAAAGCTCTCCTCAGCACGACTTGATCCCCGTCTTCCTTATCAACTGTTCTCAGGTGAACCACAAGGTTAACGCTGCCGAACGTAGAACCTCAGCGCTTGTCTTTTGGTGTTGAACAACTAACGAAAGGAACGTTTTTGTGTAGAATTAGCTCTTCTGCTTATTCTACTCACTAATTATCCTGTAGTAGCTAATATCACACGGCTAGCTACTGAGATTTGGCTAGCTAACCCGGCTAGCTCGCTGAAAGGCCAGCTAATGTTATACCAGCAAATTCGCTTTTATACCTGGCCAAACGGTAGAATTGCTAACTCTCCTCTCTCATTTAGGACAACCTACATTCACACATTTGTGTTGACTAGACTGACAGGTTCAGCCTCTGCTTTACAGTCGTAAGAGATATTTTACGCGAAGATGAGTACCCATGTGGTTCCCTTCAGCTAGCACTTTGCCCGCTTTTAGCATGCCTTTAGCCCACAAGCTGGTTGCTAGTTATCTAACAACTATACTATTTCCATGATGATGCTGGGAAGCCAGCTGCTACTGGTTCTTCCACCTACAGTTGAAGTCGGAAGTTGACATACACCTTAGCCAAATACATTTTTCACAATTCCTGACATTTAATCCTGTCTTAGGTCAGTTAGGATCACCCCTTTATTTTAAGAATGTGACATGTCGGAATAATAGTAGAGAGAATTATTTATTTCAGCTTTTATTTCTTTCACCACATTCCCAGTGGGTCAGAAGTTTACATACACACAATTAGTATTTGGTAGCATTGCCTTTAAATTGTTTAACTTGGGTCAAAGGTTTTGGGTAGCCTTCAACAAGCTTCCCACAATAAATTGGGTGAATTTTGGTCCGTTCCTCCTGATAGAGCTGGTGTAACTTAGTCAGGTTTGTAGGCCTCCTTGCTCACACACGCTTTTTCAGTTCTGCCCACAAATGTTCTATGGGATTGAGGTCAGGGCTTTGTGATGGCCACTCCAATACCTTGACTTTGTTGTCCTTAAGCCATTTTGCCACAACTTTGGAAGTACGCGTGGGGTCATTGTCCATTTGGAAGACCCATTTGCTACCAAGCTTTAACTCCCTGACTGATGTCTTGAGATGTTGCTTCAATATATCCACATAATTTTCCTACCTCATGATGCCATCTATTTTGTGAAGTGCACCAGTCCCTCCTGCAGCAAAGCACCCCCAAAACATGATGCTACCCGTGCTTCATGGTTGGGATGGTGTTCTCTTTCTCCAAAAAGTACGATCTTTGTCCCCATGTGCAGTTGCAAACCGTAGTCTGGCTTTTTTATTGTGGTTTTGGAGCAGTGGCTTCTTCTTGCTGAGCAGCCTTTCAGGTTATGTTGATATATGACTTGTTTTACTGTGGATATAGATACTTTTGTACCTGTTTCCTCCAGCATCTTCACAAGGTCCTTTGCTGTTGTTCAGAGATTCATTTGCACTTTTCGCAGCAAAGTACGTCATGAAGTCAGTCAAACTCCACGTGACCGCTTAGTCACGGTAATTAGGCTTCTCCAAGCTCTGATGCTGCTGATGGTCATTAGTAGCCTACCAAACTTGATAAGTGCCTTGCTCAAGAGCACATCGACAGATTTTTCACCTAGTAGGCTCAGGATTTGAACCAGTAACCTTTCGGTTACTGGCCCAGGGCTCTTAGCCACTAGGCTAGCTGCCAGTGTGATATCAGGATCTATTGTTTGCTTCCTCCTCTCTCTTTCTCTCTGTCTATAGAGAGTAAAGTGTCTTTGACAAGGGTTGCAAAGCTACCGGTAATTTACCAAAGTTAACGTAATGTTAATGGAATCTTAAGTAACAGAAAACCTATGGCAATCTATTGTAACTTTGGCAATTTATACTTGAATAACTTTACAAAAAATTATTCATATACAATATTCATTCATTATATCTGTGTCAATATTGTCCATGAGTTTTAATAGATAGACCAAATGGTTCAAGAGAAAATAGCCTCATTAATGAAAAATGTATCTAATCAACAACGGCAATATTTTCAATGAACTCTGTAACTCTTCCAACTATTAACTTTTTTCACAACTGCCACCAGTTTGACAACAAAACATAGTAAAATAAATAAATACAAAAAAAGTATAAAGGATATTTCATGCTGAAACCCTCATACAGTATTACACATCAATGGTATTCACTAAGTTGATGGTTTATGTTCAGGATAATGATTTACATGGTCACTAGATGTCTTGTGATCGACTACATCAAATCCTTGAAAGATCGTCGAAGATCTGGTAGTATCAGTAATATACCCTCCCTTTGCAACCCTATCTTTGACAAAAAAATGTAAAAGCCACTTTTCCTAGATTTTGAACTACAACAGGTCGGCACAGCCCATCACATTCAGATTGGAAATACCCAAAATGACTTAACAGTGCTCATTGATGGTATATGGTAGTGACATTACTGGTAAACAAAATGGCACTGAGCAACATCTCTTAAAGTACCATCTATCCATGTTTTTGTCACGGCCACAGTCACAGCTCCAAAGCGTTCAGGTGTGGCCACCACAATGCAACACTGTTTTTGATTCACAGCAGTGCTGTGGCCGTGAAGATAATCACTGTCGAAGATATTATATTACACTTACATCTGTCAGGACTGAGTGTGGAGGAAAGCAACATGGTCTGACAGCGTGTCTGAGTGCTTGGGTTGATTAACATACAACACTATGGCACCTGACAGCCAAATGAACTGCCTGCTGGCACTTCTCTAATCCACTCACAATAATCTGAGCAGAAACAATTATGGAGGACATGGCAGGTGAAGTCCAACCATCCTAACACATTACACTGATGGGCTAACACTGGCCCCCAGTGGCACATTATCGGCCAACTTAACTCACAATCAATACTTTAACATACACACTCACCTTCCTCCTCAGTAGCCTGACTGGGGAAGGCTGGTATTGTATAGAGGACTGGAGTGGAGCGACCACATCACTGTGAGTTAAACAGTCTCTGTCAAACTCATCCCTCAAGGTATCATAAACGTCCAGGAGTATCAAGAGGCACATTAATCAGACACATTAGGCAGCTAACGGGAGAATACTTACAGAGGACATTAAGGCTGTCTCGAGATCAAGCCCAGGAAATTAACGACTCGCCCAACAGATACAATCAGTGGCAGATATGAGGGATGGGATTCGAGAGCATGAAGGTGTGCAGGCCTAGGTGATGAATATAGAGTTGGCTTGACAGAACCAATTAAGCAGCCCACGGCCCACAGCCCACATCAGCCCAGGCTGGTCTCAGAGCAAACACACATTATAATGTACTAAAATCCGTGCAACTCCATTTAGTATGATATGTTACTTTACGTTAGGTAACATTACATTCGCTTACGTAAATCCAGGATACTCAAATTAGTATAATATGTTACGCTTGGTATGACAGTAGGTCACTTAAGGCAAAAACGAAAGGAGGGTGGTTGGCCATACAAAAGCAGTCAAATGTAATATATCATACTAAATGGGTCAAAGCAAACTTGTGCGATTAAGATGTGGGATACTACACGTCCTACAACTCAAATTATATTGTATGCCCGCTATTACTGTGGTTTGCCAATGTAATGCATCCTAAGGTAAAGGAACATATCATACTAAACGGAGTGGCACAGACTTTAGTAAAATATAATATGTTTTGCTCTGAGACCAGGTTGGTCAGCCATGCCACTTGCATCAGCACCGCACTGATGCCTAGGGGGGAACACTTGAATTCTCGCAGGTTGACGTCTATTGGGTTGAATCTTGTCCTGAAGGCAGAGCTGAGCAATTTCCACTAGATGGACCAGCTGCAAGGTCAAAATTGGCCATATATTGTAAAAATGTATGAAAACAAAAGCTAGATTTTTGCTCTTAATTTAAGGTTACATTGGAGGTTTGTATTGAAGCTAGGTCTAGCAGAGCGGCTACAGTGATTGAATGTGAGCAATCATTCTCCCACCACTATCATCAATGAGTGATGTCAGAGGCTGGCTGAGAGGGCCCTGGGACACACATAACCCCAAAATCAATGATGAAGGCACTGTAATGCACAGAGTCTAAATGAGTCAAGAGTTAGAGCAGAGCAGAACGCGTGGGTAGGGCTGTTGCAGTGACCGTATTACCGCCACACCTGTGGTCACGAGTCATGAAGTCAGTCAAACTCCACATGACCGCTTAGTCACGGTAATTAGGCTTCTCCAAGCTCTGATGCTGCTGATGGTCATTAGTAGCCTACCAATCTTGATAACTGCCTGGAACTCAGCATTCTATTGTCGCTCTAATCACTCTGACATCAATGCAAATATGTTCGAAAATCGAATCAAACACTTCATGAGAGCCCATGAGCTCATGTTGCACAACATTTCTATAGGCTATGCAACTGCGCGAGAAAACAGAGTGATGGCCTCTACTAAAAAGTGGAGGATCCCATCAGCTTTCTATAGGCTAGGTGTACTATATTTATTTCTCAACTTTCCTAATATTAAGCACATTGTTTATCTTTACAACATGAGTATAGCCTAACTGGCTGGCATGAAAATGAACCATGGGTAAAGTGTCTTCCATTCTCTATTTAAGTGCATAGATGACATGTATTTGGCACCTGTTGTGGCCAAATAACTTCTTAAAATTAAGCACATTAATCCGCTTTGCAAGGGGTTTAGAGCCTATCTGGCATACATAAACAGCGAGTGAGCAACACATTTGGGGAAGATCATTTTCAGCATTAAAATACACCTTTATAATAAAAGCGTTACATGCATAATTGCATTTGCAGTCACTTATAATATTTATTTCTTACACAGAATAGAATAGATCGACTTTTGTAATATGGGGGAAAGTAGGCAAATTGTAACGCCCAGTCCCGAGTTTCAGGCTGGAGCGTTTTGGTTTTGTCTTTGTGTAGGGTTTGTTCATTCTAGGTGTCGTATTTCTATGTTGGGTAATGGTTCCCAATTAGAGGCAGCTGTGTGTCGTTGTCTCTAATTGGGAACCATATTTAGGCTAGTAGGTTTCACTCTGGGTTGGTGGGTTATTGTATGTTCATAGCTGTGTTTGTTTGTTCAGTTATGTTCATCGTTACGTTCTCCGTTCTTTGTTTTGTTCCGTCTTGTTCCCGTGGATTTATTAAATCATGTATTCTGGCTACATCGCTGCGTCTTGGTCTGTCCCCTCAGAAGTGAAACGTGACAGAATAACCCACCAAACAAAGACCAAGCAGCGAGAGACCCGGGAGCTTAGGTCTTGGGAGAAGGAGCTGTTCTATGGGAGTGCTTGGGACCAGCCTGGGGAGTATCGTCGACCCAGAGAGGAACTGGAAGCAGCGGCGGCGGAGCGGCGCAGGTGTGAGGACTTGATGGGAGCATGGGACCCGGAGAGAGGAATGTTTCTCAGACCTCGCCGGGCTAGGAAGCCCGTAAGGCAGCCCCAAGAAACTTTTGGGGGGGGGCACACGAGGAGGTTGGCCGGTTCAGGAGGGACTCCTGAGCCAACCCCTCGTGCTTCATGGAGAGAGCGTGGGAGAGCGTCGCAGCAAAGGGAGGCCGTGCAATGCAGTGTTGCGCACGGTTTCCTATACGGAGTCAGAGGCCGGTGCGAGAGATTCCCGCTCCACTCATCAGTCGGGTAGACGGTTGCGTTCAGCCAGGAAGAGTGGTGCCTGCTCTGCGCGCTAAGTCCCCGGTACGTCTCCTGGGACCCGGATATCCTGCTCCAGTTCCGTGTGCGGTGTCTCCGGTACGTGTCCGCAGCCCAGTGCGAGAGATCCCAGCGCCACTCATTGGTCGGGCCGAGGTCTGTGTGCTACCTGGGAGAGTGGTGCCAGCTCTGCGAGCCAGGTCTCCAGTGCGCCTTTTGGGTCCATGTTATCCTGTGGTCCTACGGGCAGTATCTCCGGTACGGATCCACAGCCCAGTCCGAGAGATTCCAGCTCCACTCACCCATGAGGCCAGGGTTAGTGAGCTAGCTGGAGATATGGTGTCGGCTCTCCATATCAGGTTCCCGGTCCGGGTAGAGGTTTCTACACGTCCAGTCCCCGTTCCACGTTCCAAGATCCCTGTTCCACGTTCCAAGATCCCTGTTCCACGTTCCAAGATCCCTGTTCCACGTTCCAAGATCCCTGTTCCGCGTTCCAAGATCCCTGTTCCGCGTTCCAAGATCCCTGTTCCGCGTTCCAAGATCCCTGTTCCGTGTTCCAAGATCCCAGTCCGTGTAGTGGTGTCTACACGTCCAGTCCCTGTTCCACGCACCCAGCTCCCCGTGCGCTCCGAGAGTCCAGCACGTCCTGCTCCGGCCCCGCGCACCCAGCTCCCGTGCGCTCCGAGAGTCCAGCACGTCCTGCTCCGGCCCGCGCACCCAGCTCCCCGTGCGCTCCGAGAGTCCAGCACGCCCTGCTCGGCCCGCCGCACCAAGCTCCCCGTGCGTTCAGAGAGTCCAGCACGCCCTGTTCGGCTCCGCGCACCCAGCTCCACGCGGCGCTCCGAGAGTCCAGCACGCCCTGTCCCGGCTCCGGCGCACCAAGCTCCCGTGCGTTCAGAGAGTCCAGCACGCCCTGTCCCGGCTCCGCGCACCAAGCTCCCGTGCGTTCAGAGAGTCCAGCACGCCCTGTCCCGGCTCCGCGCACCAAGCTCCCGTGCGTTCAGAGAGTCCAGCACGCCCTGTCCCGGCTCCGCGCACCAAGCTCCCGTGCGTTCAGAGAGTCCAGTACGACCAGTTCCTGCTCCACGCACCAGAGTCCCAGTGAGCATCACGAGTCCAGTACTGCCAGTTCCTGCTCCACGCACCAGCGTCCCAGTGAGCATCACAAGTCCAGTACGACCAGTTCCTGCTCCACGCACCAGAGTTCCAGTGAGCATCACAAGTCCAGTACTGCCAGTTCCTGCTCCACGCACCAGAGTACCAGTGAGCATCACTAGTCCGGTACTGCCAGTTCCTGCTCCACGCACCAGAGTTCCAGTGAGCATCACAAGTCCAGTACTGCCAGTTCCTGCTCCACGCACCAGAGTTCCAGTGAGCATCACAAGTCCAGTACTGCCAGTTCCTGCTCCACGCACCAGAGTTCCAGTGAGCATCACGAGTCCAGTACGACCAGTTCCTGCTCCACGCACCAGAGTCCCAGTGAGCATCACGAGTCCAGTACGACCAGTTCCTGCTCCACGCACCAGAGTCCCAGTGAGCATCACGAGTCCAGTACTGCCAGTTCCTGCTCCACGCACCAGAGTCCCAGTGAGCATCACGAGTCCAGTACTGCCAGTTCCTGCTCCACGCACCAGCGTTCCAGTGAGCATCACGAGTCCAGTACGGCCAGTTCCAACTCCACGCACCAGAGTTCCAGGAGAAGGCCCAGGGCCTCCGGTTCTGGATGTCAGACCAGCACGGCCAGCACCGGAGCCTCCACCTGGGACAAAGCGACCACCAAGACCCCCCACAGACTTTTCGGCGCGTCCGAGTCCCGCGCCTTTGGGTACTGTAACGCCCAGTCCCGAGTTTCAGGCTGGAGCGTTTTGGTTTTGTCTTTGTGTAGGGTTTGTTCATTCTAGGTGTCGTATTTCTATGTTGGGTAATGGTTCCCAATTAGAGGCAGCTGTGTGTCGTTGTCTCTAATTGGGAACCATATTTAGGCTAGTAGGTTTCACTCTGGGTTGGTGGGTTATTGTATGTTCATAGCTGTGTTTGTTTGTTCAGTTATGTTCATCGTTACGTTCTCCGTTCTTTGTTTTGTTCCGTCTTGTTCCCGTGGATTTATTAAATCATGTATTCTGGCTACATCGCTGCGTCTTGGTCTGTCCCCTCAGAAGTGAAACGTGACACAAATTGCTTGCTAGTTGAAATTTCTGCTCTTCACTCTGTTGTCAGTTTAGCCTACCGTTCACTGATCTTAGTAGCAGAAAGCATTTTTGTCTGCAGTTTTCGGTTTGGCCATTTGTTTCAATTTGTTTGTTTGCTAACCTTACTTTGCTACCTGCCAACTTTACGGTTTTTACTTTTTAATTACTGTTAATTGTTTTTGTTTTTCCCTCACTCAACTTTTTTTCATTCAACTTTTTCAACTCCGGACAATTTATCTGGACGTGGTTCGTCAGGACCTCCACCAGCCGAAGCTAAGTAGTAACATTAACATGATGCCTTCTAATTGCAGTCGCTGTACTCATAATATACAGGAGAACGATCGTCTTACGGCGAGGATAGCTGTGCTGCAAGCCCAGCTTCAGACGCAATTGTTAGGCAAGGGTAAATTCATGAACTTCTTTGAGGATAAGATCATGATCATTAGAAAGCAAATTACGGACTCCTCTTTAAATCTGCATATTCCTCCAAAGCTCAGTTGTCCTGAGTCTGCACAACTCTGCCATGACCTAGGATCAAGGGAGACACTCAAGTTTTTTAGCACTATATCTCTTGACACATTGATGAAAATAATCATGGCCTCTAAACCTTCAAGCTGCATACTGGACCCTATTCCAACTAAACTACTGAAAGAGCTGGTTCCTGTGCTTGGCCCTCCTATGTTGAATATAATAAAAGGCTCTCTATCCACCGGATGTGTACAAACTCACTAAAAGTGGCAGTAGTAAAGCCTCTCTTGAAAAAGGCAAACCTTAACCCAGAAAATAATTTAGAAAAATCGGCCTATATTGAATCTCCCATTCCTCTCAAAGAATTTTGAAAAAGCTGTTGCGCAGCAACTCACTGTCTTCCCGAAGACAAACAATGTATACGAACCGCTTCAGTCTGGTTTTAGACCCCATCATAGCACTGAGACGGCACTTGTGAAGGTGGTAAATTACCTTTTAATGGCGTCAGAACGAGGCTCTGCAACTGTCCTCGTGCTCCTAGACCTTGCTGCTTTTGATACCATCGATCACCACATTCTTTTGGAGAGATTGGAAACCCAAATTGGTCTACACGGAAGGGTTCTGGCCTGGTTTAGATCTTATCTGTTGGAAAGATATCAGTTTTGTCTCTAGATGGTTTGTCCTCTGACAAATCAACTGTAAATTTCGGTGTTCCTCAAGACTCCGTTTTAGGACCACTATTGTTTTCACTATATATTTTACCTCTTGGTGATGTCATTCGGAAATGTAATATTAATTTTCACTGCTATGCGGATGACACACAGCTGTACATTTTGAGCACCAAAATTGCCCTCCCTGGAAGCCTGTGTTTCAGACATAAGGAAGTGGATGGTGCAGCAAATGTTCTACTTTTAAACTCAGACAAAACAGAGATGCTTGTTCTAGGTCCCAAGAAACAAAGAGATCTTCTGTTGAATCTGACAATTAATCTTGATGGTTGTACAGTCATCTCAAATGAAACTGTGAAGGACCTCTGGGCCCTGATCTCTGATGACGAACATATCAAGACTGTTTCAAGGACAGCTTTTTTCCATCTATGTAACATTGCAAAAAACTTTCTGGCCAAAAATGATGCATAAAAATTTACCCATGCTTTTGTCACTTCTACGTTATATTACTGCAATGCTCTACTTTCCGGCTACCCGGATAAAGCACTAAATAAACTTCAGTTACAGGGCTGCTAGAATCTTGAGTAGAACCCAAAAGATGTATCATATTACTCCAGGCCTACTCATCTTGCTGGCTGGTGAAAAGTAAATGTGGACTTCCAATATCTTCAATATGCACCTCGGAATTGGATAAGGATGCGTGCAGTTGCGTTCCCAATGTGTCTGTCTTCACTTGTAGCCTGTGAGAAAGACCTGATCACATGATGGAGAGTCATGTGAGTGCGAGGTGCTTAGGAGCGTGCAGCACTCAGGGAGAAGGGCACAACGCAGCACTCCGGGCCAAGGGCACAATGGCCACTGTATTATTCATACTATAAAATAATATAAAATAATGCCATGGAATTCCAAGCAAATCTTGTCTGCTAAATGAATGAGTGTAGCCACAGCCATTTGGCATTGCCAGATCAGGACAACTCCGAGTATTCTATTCTGTTCTTCTGAAATAGACCACATTTTCTTCATATCATGCTTCTTTAGACCTATCTTAAATAAATAATGGATTTATTTTGAAGGTGTAGGCTATATTACATGGATTTATTAGACTTTTTAAATGTAGATGTTCCAAAGGTCTGTATCAGTGGCTTGTAGGCTATGTGTGGAAGCCAGGAGATTCTAAATGGATTTCTGTTAATTAACGGTCAATTACTGTGAGACCGACACTTATTTGCTTGACAATCACTGGCTGACGAAATTTTGTGACCGCCACAGCCCTACGTGTGGGAATGCTTAACCCCTCCTGGAGAGGGTGAATCACCTACCGACTTCAGAGGCTAATAACCTCAGCAAACTGACAAACACCACACAGAGTGGGATATCAAACTGATCTGGGACCAGGGGAGAGTATGGGCTTCTCACATGCAGTGCACTCTACACATCCTGGCACATTTGCTGCATTTGGTATCATCTGTCCTTTTGCACCTAAAAGAATTATTGACAATATATGCATGTACCTGTCAACACAGATTTGTTTAAGTAGCATTATTCTCTAGTGTGGGGTTAAGGGAGAAGCATGTCAGATGAGGTATCCTTTTAAAAACATGCAGTGTAATTATAAAAAATACTTAAAACTGCCTTTAATTCCCCAGGCCCAAATTACATGAATTAGTCATGTTTACACTGATGAGCCACGGCTATAATTAGAAATGAACTGATACAATCTAGGTTTTCTTCACCAAACTTGTTAATGCAAGAATAAACATAGTTATTTCTACTCAAAGCACTAACATCCTCTGTCGGCAACCTCTTTATCTGAGGTTGTTCCCTTTTCTCTGAAACTCACTCTGACATGGAGGGACTTCAGTTCTCAATATATAACACAATGCTAATGTGGTAGAGTAGGATACAGGATAAGTTTCCTCCTAAACACACTTCAAGAAAATCATCTTTAAGATGTTTAGCGCAAAAACGAGGCCAATGTTCCTTCCTCACTATAGCTCATTAGTGTAGACAGAGTAGCTACCTGTAATTAGGACGGCCCAGGTTTTTGTCTCCTTGGCTGAATTCATCGTCATGACAAGTTCAAAGAGAGTGAAACAGACATCAATTGGCGGAGTCTTTGGCACATAATGGACCTGTCTATAGATAGCTCAGCCTGTTAGGATGGGAAACAGACTGTGGACAGATTGAAGTCTCTGTACTCCAGTTGGAAAGTTAGCCATTCCATGGATAATTTACCAGTCATTGTCACGAGTCAGAAGGAGGATATTTCAGAGAACAGCAGCGAGCCATTAATGTGGAGGCTCTGCCTGAATCCCACTGTACTGTTTTGGGTTTGGTGTTGTGTTTTGTGCGGTGTAGCCTCAGTTTGAGAGAGGCACAGAAAAGAAAAGAAAACTCAAGCGACCTGTCATTGATGTTTTCATATCAAATGCTTTCTTTCTTTCGTTGAGTGTTTGTTTATCTTGTCTTCAGGCTTAAATCTCAAAATAGATACTCTAAAAATAGAATCTTCTTATCTGTTCCGGATTTGTTTATTGATTTAACACAAGAGGTTATGTAGAATGTAAAAATGCCTGTATATTGTCAATCAACACAGATGTACTCTCATTCAATCCTATTTGGTTCAAATAAATGATTCCCAGTGTTGTTTTATAAATCAGGCGCACCTACAGTATATGCCTTACTGTTCTCTCTTTACTGCTGTGCAAATTAAACAATTACAGTTCAAACTGAAGTTTACATACACTTAGGTTGGAGTCATTAAAACTTGTTTTTGAAACACTCCACAAATATCTTGTTAACAAACTATAGTTTTGGCAAGTCGGTTAGGACATCTACTTTGTGCATGACACAAGTAATTTTTCCAACAATTGTTTACAGGCAGATTGTTTCACTTATAATTCACTGTATCACAATTCCAGTGAGTCATAAGTTTACATACACTAAGTTGACTGCGCCTTTAAACAGCTTGGAAAATTCCAGAAAATGATGTCATGGCTTTAGAAGCTTCTGAAAGGCGAATTTACATAATTTGAGTCAATTGGAGGTGTACCTGTGGATGTATTTCAAGGCCTACCTTCAAACTCAGTTCCTCTTTGCTTGACATCATGGGAAAATCTAAAGAAATCAGCGAAAACCTCAGAAAAAAATTGTAGACCTCCACAAGTCTGGTTCATCCTTGGGAGCGATTTCCAAACGCCTGAAGGTATCACGTTCATCTGTACAAACAATAGTACGCAAGTATAAACACCATGGGACCACGCAGCCGTCATACCCCTCAGGAAGGAGGCGCGTTCTGTCTCCTAGAGACGAATGTACTTTGGTGAGAAAAGTGAAAATCAATCCCAGAACAACAGCAAAGGACCTTGTGAAGATGCTGGAGGAAACGGGTACAAAAGTATCTATATCCACAGTAAAACAAGTCCTATATTAACATAACCTGAAAGGCCGCTCAGCAAGGAAGAAGCCACTGCTCCAAAGCCGCCATAGAAAAGCCGGACTACGGTTTGCAACTGCACATGGGGACAAAGATCGTACTTTTTGTAGAAATGTCCTCTGGTCTGATGAAACAAAAATAGAACTGTTTGGCCATAATGACCACCGTTATGTTTGGAGGAAAAAGGGGGAGGCTTGCAAGCCGAAGAACACCATCCCAACCGTGAAGCACGGGGTGGCAGCATCATGTTGTGGGGGTGCTTTGCTGCAGGAGGAACTGGTGCCCTTCACAAAAAAGATGGCATCATGAGGAAATAAAATTATGTGGATATATTGAAGCAACATCAAGGTATTGGAGTGGCCATCACAAAGCCATGACCTCAATCCTATAGAAAATGTGTGGACAGAACTGATAAAGTGTGTGTGAGAAAGGAGGCCTACAAACCTGACTCAGTTACACCAGCTCTGTCAGGAGGAATGGGCCAAAATTCACCCAACTTATTGTGGGAAGCTTGTGGAAGGCTACCTTAAACATTTGACCCAAGTTAAACAATTTAAAGCCAATGCTACCAAATGCTAATTGAGTGTATGGAAACTTATGACCCACTGGGAATGTGATGAAAGACACGAAAGCTGAAATAAATCATTCTCTCTACTAATATTCTGACATTTAACATTCTTAAAATAAAGTGGTGATCCTAACTGACCTAAGACAGGGATTTTTACTAGGATTAAATGTCAGGAATTGTGAAAACTGAGTTTAAATGTATTTGGCTAAGGTGTATGTAAACTTCCGACTTCAACTGTGTGTGCCTGCTACCGGCATTTGTCACCTGTCAGTGACTGACCTGAGTAGCAGTGCTTGACTTGGGCTGGAGCTCACCGGAGCTCACTACCTCACATTTTCTGTTGTTTGAGCTCCTGTTCCTCTTATAGAATATTAGCTCAAAAGTATTGTGGAGCTCCTGCACCTAAATGTAAACAGTACCGGCACCCAAAATGAGTACCGGCACCTATTTCAGTCCAAGTCAAGCGCTGATCCCAAGGCACATTACAGCCTGTATATAGCCATTAAGATTATAATTAAACTATAGATGAACACTAGCAGGACACTTAGAGAAAAAGACACTACAGAAGTCAATATCCAAAGTATTTTCGTCACCAGAAGGTTGAAAAGAATTCTGTCAAAATTAAACACAAATCAATGTTTCAAAATGTACTTGAGTTTTATCCCTTCTTGCAACTGGCAATGAGTCAGGCTTGGACTGTGCCAACAGTCAATACAACAATAAATGTCCATGCAACTGAGTGCACTTGGCCATTCTTCATTACGCTCCACCTTCCATGAAATGACTTAAACCCATCTCACTGGAAACTCCATCTCAATCAGTCACCATCCAACCACTAAACACAGGTCACTGGACAATGGTCACTGGAATTCAATTAAGACATCTGCACACTCAAACGACCATATAAAAACCCTATGTAAACCTGCAATATCCTTTTCATTGGAATCTTTTTCTACATTTTTATGATAAAAAGTTGTTTGGTCTATGAATCTAATAATTTCTTTCTGATTGGTCTCTACTGACTGACCTTGACCACATCTTCATCTGTGGAATGACAGTCCACTGCCTCTGAGACGTCAGTGACCATGCCATCTGCTCCGATGGTCACCACCTTAACTGGGACAGCCACAGTCTTCCCCGTCAGCACAGCCGTATTCAGGATCTCTGTGTCCTTAGAGAAAGAGAGAGAGGACCAGCAACAGTCATACACAGGGTAATATCAGTACATTACACACCATGGAGAAAAACAGCTCCATAATCAGAACCATTACTGAGTGGACAGTTCTAGAATAAGCACCATTACTGAGTGGAGAGTGCTCGAATCAGCACTATCACTGAGTGGACAGCTCTAGAATCAGCACTGCTACTGGGTGGACAACTCAAGAATCAGCACTATTACTGAGTGGACAGCGCTAGAATCAGCACCATTACTGAGTGGACAGCTCCAGAATCAGCACCATTACTGGGTGGACAGCTTCATAGTGGACATCTCTCGAATCAGCACCATTACTGAGTGGACAGCTCTAGAATCAGCTCCATTACTGTTAGTGAGTTCACAGCTCTGGGTAGAGAAACAAGCTCAGTTCTATTAGTGAGTGGGCAGCTGTGTCTGACCTCAGTATTGTTATTAAATGGAAACCCTGGTGGAGAGAGAGGATCAGCAGGGGTTCATTACTCCCAATAAAGCCCTTAACCTTTCATTACACAGCCATCACACTGTCAGAGGAGATAATTGGGCCAATTAAGACAGGCCTGGGAAAGGCTTTACTGTCTTAGCCAGACATGAACATGAAATTGTCTGTTATAGCCATTCACTTCATTACAGTTTGATTTCAATTAGACAGCTAAGCCAGCTGAACCAGCACGAGAAATGCCTTGGAGCCAAGGTACACAGCCTTTAGATCATTGAGAACTGTCTGCTCTTTGCTTTATTGAGGACCCCACATAACATTATTTAATTCTATAGAGTGAAAAATGTCATTCCAAGCAAGGTCTTCTCATTTAATTGCTACTACAAAACCTTGGTTAAAGCTGTGTCTGTATTGAAGACTTGGTTTTCAAATGCTTCTGAGATGGCATGACATTATGCAGGTATGGTTATTAACCTAATTCCAAAATGATGTCTATAGAAGACACTGACATATCTTTTCATATCACTAATACTGACACCTTGTAACAGGCTCTATCTGCAGTGTGTATGACTTCCTGTCAACATATTCCTTTCTCTGCATGAGGGAAGAACACATGCATTTGTATACTGCTCCGTATACTGCCAGCATGGGTCCTTAATACTTTTACTTATGTCTGTGTGCTTGTGAAAAAAGAGAGAAAAGGGGGATTAAGTTCCGTTAAAAGGAGCCTGGACTTTTGTAAGCGTCAATTACCCAGTCCATTCAGGCTTTGGAGTGAAATGATTATTAGCTGTGCCAAAAGATACCAAGGAATCACAAAAACACTTAATGTGGCACCATCTTCAAATAGCTTTGCATTACATTTTTATTGACTGTGACAGTGTTACATAGCATATAAACCCCTCTCTCTCACTCTCTCTGGTGCTGACTTTGCTTCAATTCCTTTAAAATAGGGGCTGAAGGAAATTAATTCTATCTCTGCTGGAATTCCTCCATTTCCAGAGGATCTTTTATAATAGATGATGGGGTAAATGGTTGAGACCTGCTGAAACACAGGGCAGGGTTACATTACAGCAGTTGAAAGTGACCCAGCAGGCTGGGACCAGCAGAAGAAAAAGAGCAGGCCCTGTCAGTAATAAGATGCTTCAATGGCCCACACAGCCAGCCACACACACACAGTCAGCCACATACACCCTGACAGCGCGATTAAAGGCAAAATGGAGAGATGTGGTGCACAACAGAAGAGTTACTTACAGCTGAGTCTGACTGGGACAGAGGTCATAGTGAAATATGAGCCAGATTCCTGTAGTACAGGAAAGATTACTCTATTAACTAGTAGACTGTTAAATATAAAGACTCAAAACACCGTCATTGTGTAGTAAAACCATGAAAAGTAATACACCTAAGCTGAGATCTGGTTTGAATGTAAACCCAATGCAAGTGTCATGCAAGTGTTACGCAAGATGGCGTAGCAGTGCAGACGTGTTTTTGTTCGTCCCCTCGTGTACTTTTGTATTTTTCGTCTTTTTTTTGTATATATTTCAAATTTATTTTCAATTTATTTTCCATTTTTTATATTAAATATACCTTCCGGTAACCTGCCTCACCCAATGTGTTACCTAAGCGCTATTTCTTTAGACCATTTTAGACTGAATTCCATCGGAAGCTAACCAGTCACTGTTAGCCACTGCTAGCGGGCTTTACCTACTGCACAGACGCCTTTTTTTATCCCGGATAATACTCGCCAGCCTACCACCATCGGACTGTTTCTCCACTACAACGCCGGATCCCTGCCGTAAACCCTGGACCACTACACCTGATCTCCACAGCTAGCTAGCTGCCACTGAGTGACCGAGTGGCTATAGTGGCTAACGCCCCTGCCCCGGAGCTAGCTCCATTTAGCCGCGAGCCAGGCGCATCTCCCGGCTAGCAACAACAATACCTCTCTCGCCATCTGGCTTGGATCCCTCCCGACACGACGCCCCGTCTTACCACCTCGACTGGTCTGCCGACGATTACTCCATCCGCTCTGCCTGCAACCGGCCTCCGTCGGACGTCGGAGCAGACGGTTCTACCAACCCCCGGCCTGCTAACTCTTAACTTTAAACACTGTGTCTCCTGCGTGCCCGGCGTAGTAACGACTACCTCGCGGCTTCCCTGCCCCATCTATTGCTGTTCACTGGACCCTATGATCACTCGGCTACATAGCTGATGCCTGCAGGACTATTCATTAATCACGGTACTCCATTCTGTTTATTTTTTATTTATTTTATTTATCTGTCGGCCCCAGCCGGGTACTCGGGCCCTGTGTGTTGCTAACCAACCCTCTGCCCATTCATCGCCAGTTTTACCTGTTGTTGTTGTCTTAGCTGACTAGCCGTTGCGGTCTTACCCGTTGTTGTCCTAGCTAGATCTCCCAACCAACACCTGTGTTTGCTTTATGCCTTGCTTTGTCTCTCTCAAGTGTCAATATGCCCTGTTTACTGTTGTTTAGGATAGTTATCATTGTTTTAGTTTACAGTGGAACCCCTAGGCCCACTCTACATGCCTCAGATTCCTCCTTTGTCCCACCTCCCACACATACGGTGACCTCACTTAGTATTACCAGCACCTCCAGAGATGCAACCACTCTTATCATCACTCGGTGCCTGGGCCTACCTCCACTGTACTCTCACTCCGCCATACCCCTGTCTGCACATTATACCCTGAATCTATTCTACCACGCCCAGAAATCTGCTCCTTTTATTCTCTGTTCCCAACGCACTAGACGTCCTGTTCTGATAGCCTTTAGCCATACCCTCATCCTGCTCCTCCTCTGTTCCTCGGGTGATGTGGAGGTAAACCCAGGCCCTGCAGCCCCCAGCACCACACCTATTTCCAGGCCCCAGGCACTCTCTTTTGTTGACTTCTGTAACCGTAAAAGCCTCGGTTTCATGCATGTTAACATCAGAAGCCTCCTCCCTAAGTTTGTTTTACTCACTGCTTTAGCACACTCCGCCAACCCTGATGTCCTGGCCGTGTCTGCATCCTGGCTTAGGAAGGCCACCAAAAATTCTGAGATTACCATACCCAACTACAACATTTTCCGCCAAAATAGAACTGCCAAAAGGGGGAGGAGTTGCAATCTATTGCAGAGATTGACAGAACTTTGCAGGCTTACTTTCCAGATCTATGCCCAAACAGTTCGAACTTCTAATTCTAAACATGTATCTCTCCAGAAATATGTCTCTCACTGTTGCCGCCTGCTATAGACCCCCCTCAGCTCCCAGCTGTGCCCTGAAAACCAAATGTGAATTTATTGCCCCCCATCTATCTTCAGAGTTTGTTCTGTTAGGTGACCTAAACTGGGATCTCACACAAATCATCAAGGAACCCACCAGGTACAATCCTAAATCTGTAAACATGGGCACCCTCATAGATATTATCCTGACCAACTTGCCCTCCAAATACACCTCTGCTGTTTTCAATCAGGATCTCAGCGACCACTGCCTCATTGCCTGCATCTGCTATGGGCCCGCGGTCAAACGACCACCCCTTACCACTGTCAAACGCACACTAAAACACTTCTGCGAGCAGGCCTTTCTAATTGACCTGGCCTGGGTATCCTGGCAGGATATTGACCTCATTCCGTCAGTCGAGGATGCCTGGTTGTTCTTTAAAAGCAACTTCCTCACCATCTTAAATAAGCATGCCCCTTTCAAAAGATGTAGGACTAAGAACAGACACAGTCCTTGGTTCACTCCAGACCTGACTGCCCTTGACCAGCACAAGAACATCCTGTGGCGGACTGCTATTGCATCGAATAGTCCCCGCGATGTGCAACTGTTCAGGGAAGTCAGGAACCAATACACGCAATCAGTCAGGAAAGCTAAGGCTAGCTTTTTCAAACAGAAATTTGCATCCTGTAGCTCTAACTCCAAAAGGTTTTGGGACACTGTCAAGTCCATGGAGAACAATAGCACCTCCTCGCAGCTGCCCACTGTACTGAGGCTAGGTAACACGGTCACCACCGACAAATCCATGAGAATCGAAAATTTCAACAAGCATTTCTCTACGGCTTTAAAACTATCTGCTGCCATTGTTGCAACTCCTATTCCCAGTCTGCTCAACCTCTCTTTGGTGTCGCCCGAGATCCCAAAAGATTGGAAGGCATCCGCGGTCATCCCTCTCTTCAAAGGGGGTGACACCCTAGACCCAAATTGCTATAGACCTATATCAATCCTGCCCTGCCTCTCTAAAGTCTTTGAAAGCCTAGTTAATAAACAGATCATTGACCACTTCGAATCCCACCGTACCTTCTCCGCTGTGCAATCTGGTTTCCGAGCTGGTCACGGGTGCACCTCAGCCACGCTCAAGGTACTAAACGATATCATAACCGCCATCGATAAGAGACATTACTGTGCAGCCGTATTCATTGACCTGGCCAAGGCTTTCGACTCTGTCAATCACCACATCCTTATCGGCAGACTCAACAGCCTTGGTTTCTCTAATGATTGCCTCGCCTGGTTCACCAACTACTTTGCAGACAGATTTCAGTGTGTTAAATCGGAGGGCCTGTTGTCCGGGCCTCTGGCAGTCTCTATGGGGGTGCCACAGGGTTCAATTCTTGGGCCGACTCTCTTCTCTGTATACATCAATGATGTCGCTCTTGCTGCTGGTGATTCTCTGATCCACCTCTATGCAGACAACACCATTCTGTATACTTCTGGCCCTTCTTTGGACACTGTTAACTAACCTCCAAACGAGCTTCAATGCCATACAACACTCCTTCCGTGGCCTCCAACTGCTCTTAAACGCTAGTAAAACCAAATGCATGCTTTTCAACCGTTCGCTGCCTGCACCCGCCCGCCCGACTAGCATCACTACCCTGGACGGCTCTGACCTAGAATACGTGGACAACTACAAATACCTAGGTGTCTGGCTAGACTGTAAACTCTCCTTCAGGCTCACATTAAACATCTCCAATCCAAAATTAAATCTAGAATCGGCTTTCTATTTCGCAACAAAGCCTCCTTCACTCATGCAGCCAAACTTGCACTAGTAAAACTGACTATCCTACCGATCCTTGACTTTGGCGATGTCATCTACAAAACAGCTTCCAATACTTTACTCAGCAAACTGGATGCAGTCTATCACAGTGCCATCCGCTTTTTCACCAAAGCCCCTTATACCACCCACCACTGCGACCTGTATGCTCTAGTCGGCTGGCCCTCGCTACATACTCGTCGCCAGACCCACTGGCTCCAGGTCATCTACAAGTCCCTGCTAGGTAAAGCCCCGCCTTTTCTCAGCTCGCTGGTAACCATAGCAGCACCCACCCGTAGCACTCGCTCCAGCAGGTATATCTCACTGGTCACCCCCAAAGCCAATTCCTCTTTTGGCCGCCTTTCCTTCCAGTTCTCTGCTGCCAATGACTGGAACGAACTACAAAAATCGTTGAAACTGGAGACACTTATCTCCCTCACTAGTTTTAAGCACCAGCTGTCAGAGCAGCTCACAGATCACTGCACCTGTACATAGACCAACCAACTACCTCATCCCCTACCGTAGTCATTTATTTATCTTGCTTCTTTGCACCCCAGTATTTTTACTTTGCACATTCATCTACTGCACATTTACCATTCCAGTGTTAAATTGCTATACTGTAGTTACTTTGCCACCATGGCCTATTTATTGCCTTATGTTCCTTATCCTACTTCATTTGCATGCATTGTATATAGATTTTTTTTTTTCCTACTGTATTATTGACTGTGTGTTTGTTTACTCCAATGCGTAACTATGTGTTGTTTTATGTGTTGAACTGCTTTGCTTTATCTTGGCCAGGTCGCAGTTGTAAATGAGAACTTGTTCTCAACTTGCCTACCTGGTTAAATAAAGGTGAAATAAAAAATAATACATTGAATGTTTTTTTAAACAGAATGGAAGTACTCTGAAACATCCAAAGTGGTTCTTCAATCTGAATATTGGTGTTTTGTTGTGAAAACACTTTTTGGTGTTTCGGTGCATGTAAAAGACATAATCAAAACACATAAATTATATTTTGGCAGACTGTCTCTCATATAATTGCAAATGATTTATTGCATAACTATTGATTGATTATAAATATTGATTGAATCTGTCAATATTTTGATAAACATTTTAAAGAAGACACTGGGAATGTAATACTTTTCCTAGGGTAGACTTTGGCACTAACTATAGCTACAGTTGCCAGGCATTTATAAATAAATGTTACAATCAAAACATTTAGGGCTATGCAAGTTTTATAGCAGAGTTAACATGTATGAAGTGGGCCTTCATCACTGATATTCACGTGAGGAGGTGGGTGTAAACCCAGGTCTCCTACTTGTCTAAACATTGCCTTAGGCCACTCAGCCATTCTTCAGGACTAAACTGTTGTACACAATCCAAGAACATATGTCAATAAAACCATGAGTACAAAATGTTATCACATTGAAAAAGGAAACAGAAAAATTATTAACTCAATAAGAACATTTGTTTTGTGTAGGATGTTGGCCTTTAATGCTAACAGTCCGAGTAAAACAGCCATTTTGATTCATTGATCAGTGTTCTTGATGCTACATTTACTAGAGTTAATTGACACCTCATTGTTTGCACCTTTAGTGCACATTTATGCAAATTAAGGCCTGCTTTTTAGTTAATACTGCTGGCTTGTTTGCCTACTAGCTTTATGAGTTTGGGTGGGTTTGATGTATACCCAACATACTATATGCTAAACTAAATAGCCACTGCCATTTAGCCTGCTCTAGCTTTGGCCTAACACACCACATGTTATTGCATCCCACTTTGGACATTCATATGGTTAACTTGATGCTATCTATATTTGCAAAGCATAATCACGTATATGCTTTCTGCATATTGGTATTGATATGTTGAATAATTGTATTCATATTCCAATTTAATATTATAGCATTTGATAACGTAATTACACTTTCATGTACTGTCATTGCTTGTTATTATTTGTTTTTTCTCTGTCTCCCTGCAGAAAAACATACATACATACAGTTGAAGTCGGAAGCTTACATACACCTTAGCCAAATACATTTAAACTCAGTTTTTCACAATTCCTGACATTTAAGTCCTGGTAAGAATTCCCTGTCTTAGGTCAGTTAGGATCACCATTTTATTTTAAGAATGTAAAATGTCAGAATAATAGTAGAGAATTATTTATTTCAGCTTTTATTTATTTTCTCACATTCACAGTGGGTCAGAAGTTTACATACACTCAATTAGTATTTGGTAGCATTGCCTTTAAATTGTTTATTGTTCCCACAATAAGTTGGGTGAATTTTGGCCCATTCCTCCTGACAGAGCTGGTGTAACTGAGTCAGGTTTGTATTATACCTACAAATCAAACATTTTTAATGTATCCTTTTATGAATATTTACTGTAATATTTCATCCGGACGATAACGTGAACAATAGGAAAGGAAAATAAAGTGGGGTGCACAATCACGCGCCCGTCAAATGTTGTTGACAAAAGTGGTACCTTCACTACTTCCTCTTCCTATCTGTTCTGCTTAGAGCTAGAGCTTCCAGACACTGTATAAAGACTGTTGACATATAGTGGAAGCCATAGGTACTGCAGTCTCAGTCCTAGTTAAAATAGAAATGAACAGGCAGCCTGGAGAAGGTCATCTACAAAAAAAACTGCAAATCCAGATGGATTTTTTATATCAGTTCTGTTATACTCACATACATTATTTTGACACTTTTAGAAACTTCAGTGTTTCCTATCCAATAGTACTAATTATGTGCTATTTTCTGGGCCTGAGTGGCAGGCATTTTACTTTGGGCACGCCAGACTCTCCAAAACCGTCACCTCTGCTGCCGCTCCTTAAGAAGTTAAGCCATTTTGCCACAACTTTGGAAGTATGCTTGGGGTCATTGTCCATTTGGAAGACCCATTTGCAAGCAAGCTTTAACTTCCTGACTGATGTCTTGAGATGCTTCAATATATCCACATAATTTTCTTTCCTCATGATGCCATCTATTTTGTGAAGTGCACCAGTCCCTCCTGCAGCAAAGCACCCCCACAACATGATGCTGCCCCCCCTGTCCTTCACGGTTGGGATGGTTTTCTTCGGCTTGCAAGCCTCCCCCTTTTTCCTCCAAACATAAAGATGGTCATTACGGCCAAACAGTTCTATTTTTGTTTCATCATACCAGAGGACATTTCTACAAAAAGTACGATCTTTTTCCCCATGTGCAGTTACAAACCGTAGTCTGGCATTTTTATGGCAGTTTTGGAGCATTGGCTTATTCCTTGCTGAGTGGCCTTTCAGGTTATGTCGATATAGGACTCGTTTTACTGTGAATATAGATACTTTTGTACCTGTTTCCTCCAGCATCTTCACAAGGTCCTTTGCTGTTGTTCTGGGATTGATTTTCACTTTTCACACCAAAGTACGTTCATCCCTAGGAGACAGAACGCGTCTCCTTCCAGAGCGGTATGACGGCTGCGTGGTCCCATGGTGTTTATACTTGCGTGCTATTGTTTGTACAGATGAACGTGGTACCTTCAGGCGTTTGGAAATTGCTCCCATGGCTGAACCAGAGTTGTGGAGGTCTACATTTCCTTTTCTAAGGTCTTGGCTGATTTCTTTTGATTTCCCATGATGTAAAGCAAAGAGGCACTGATTTTGAAGGTAGACCTTGAAATACATCCACAGGTACACCTACAATTGACTCAAAATTATGTCAATCAGAAGCTTCTAACGCTATGACATCATTTTCTGGAATTTTCCAAGCTGTTTAAAGGCACAGTCAACTTAGTGTATGTAAACTTCTGACCCACTGGAATTGTGATACAGTGAATTAAAAGTGAAATAATCTGTCTGTAAACAATTGTTGGAAAAATTACTTGTCATGCACACAGTAGATGTCCTAACCGACTTGCCAAAACTATACATTGTTAACAAGAAATTTGTGGAATGGTTGAAAAATAAGTTTTAATGACTCCAACCTAAGTGTATGTAAACTTATGACTTCAACTGTACTTACAGTACATACATACTACGATACCCACAGGCTGGCCAATCTTAAACACAGCCAATCAAGACCTGGATCACAGACTACTGCCAACTGTCAATCATATTGTCTAACTCAACTGTATTGTGATTCAATTAATCTAAACAACCTTCCATGCCATGTACCATCATCTGAATAATAAGACTCAGGTCAGCACATTCGCATAATGGATGACCGGTGGATCACATTGAGCCCTGGGCTGAATTTTTGTATGACTGCTACTTCTAACGTTAGCTGTCATTGCATGTATTTCTTTCCATGATGCCACATTTCTATTTGATTTTGAAGAATATTATACATATCTTCATCAATAAAATTTTTTGAATGTTACGATGTGCGCTGAGAGTCGGGAAGCAAGTTCTGGGAGTGAGTGATTTAATCAATAAATGAAACATAACAAGAAACACAAACACCGCACAGACATGAAACTGAAACAGAAACAATGACGCCTGGGGAAGCAACCAAAGGGAGGGAAATATATAGGGCAGATAATCAAGGAGGTGAAGGAGTCCAGGTGAGTGTCATTATGCTCAGATGTGCGTGACGATGATGACAGGTGTGCGCCATGACGAGCAGCCTGGTGACCTAGAGGTCGGAGAGGGAGCACACGTGACAGTGAAAGACCTGTTAATGTTTTGTAATTTAATAATTTGCAAATAACAGATACAGCATATGAAGCTTCAATCTGGGGCGGCAGGGTAGCCTAGTGGTTAGAGTGTTGGACTAGTAACCGAAAGGTTGCAAGTTTAAATCCCCAAGCTGACAAGGTACAAATCTGTCGTTCTGCCGCTGAACAGGCAGTTAACCCACTGTTCCTAGGCCGTCATTGAAAATAAGAATTTGTTCTTAACTGACTTACAATTCTACAAAATGTGGAATACAATTCATGTATTGAAAAAGGAATTTTGTACTCATTAGTTATTATCCTGGACAAACATATTAATTTATTTTCACAAAACTATATTTTCTGGTGTCCTTTGAGCATAGGACTGTACATTTGAGCTTTTGGAATTACCGATGAGCAGTTAACACCATATGAGAGCAGGGAATATAAAATAAGAGGAGGGACTCCCATTTACAGTATTTTGAGACTCTAGAAGAATGGATCTAATTCTGCACTAGACAGGATTCAAAACACCTTCATAGTGTTTAGGAGCTTTAGACAGAGGGAACAACATCGAAAGAGAAGGGATCTAATTATGCACTGGACATGACTTTCCGGGTTAGTGCTCCCAGTCTCTGGCAAGGTGGTGCACCACTCTTGATTAAGTGGTGTTAGAACACCTCAGGATGAATGTTTCGGAACACTTTAAATCTGTTCCGATACCCTCACAACCATGCGTTTCAATATTCCAGCAAAGATAAGGTTTTGCCTCCTTTAAGGTGGTGGCAGCTCAGTTGCCACTAGTTTTAGTGTTACAAAGCACTTCGGTTTAACAGTGTAATGCTACCACCTGTCTGGGAGACTTAGACTTTTTAGGAATGTGATACATTTTTGTCACCTTTATACCTGAGAAACCATATACCTAAAACTCACTTATTTTGAGTGACTCCTTAACACTTTTACCTTGCATGGCCTTGATGCGGGTTGTTCTGTGACCCAGGAGTAAATAGCTACCAGTTCTGGAGACCCTATTTGATAGCCAATCAGCCCTGTCTCAGCCACACAGATTGAGTGTTTTTCGGCCTTTGCCTTGTGACATGTGGGAGAAGTGGCTGCCCAGTTTATCATGTGCCTCTGTTAGCATTCAGCACGGTGCGGTCGCTGCTTGGAGATGTGGTCTGGACCATAATTTCTGCCCACGTCTGACTTGTATCTGAAAATAAGTGAGACTTATAGTGTCAGCCAGAGTGACACAGCCAGCATGAGAAGCAGCCAGCCAAGCTCCCTGTGCTGTCCCAGGCTACAGGTTAGTGATCCGCTCGCCACATCTGCCTCTGCCTGCCCTAAAACATTCACATTCTAACCCAGCCACCTTGACCACTGCTCCCACTAGAGCAGGTCAAGCACAACGTTGAGCCTGGGATTTGAAAGGCTTGTATTATTCATAAAGCACCGGTGAGAGCGAGAGAGAAAGCGGTAAAAAAAACATCTGGTGTGGAGAGGGAGAGAGACCCATCTGTGCTTATACTTATGTCAACACCACTGGGGCAGTTTGAAACCCAGCTTAATGTGCCTTGCTCACGTAGCCTAAGTAGGAGCACATCATTGACCAAAGCAAGCTTATCTACTCAATAATATTTTACTTGATTGCTGTGTGCATAACCTATTATAATATTTATTTTTCAACTTGAGCAAGTGATGAATATGACGGATGCGTATTTAAAATGTGATAGCCCTTCAGTCAAGCAATTTAAGTGAATTATTTATAAAAAAGCTTAGATAACCCACTGCTCTGTTTTCAACTCTTCACATTATTTGTGTACAGAGAGACAGTAAAAAGGGCATAAGAAGATGACAAATATGTTTCAGAAAATAAATGACAATCCATCTGTGTCATGAAGCTATTAAAGTGGAACTGACAACAACTTATTTAAATCTGTTCATATATTCCCCCAAGGAGAATAACACCTTTTAAAATAACATTTTTACAAGTGAGCACTTACAGTGCATTCGGAAAGTATTCAGACCCCTTGACTTTTCCACATTTTGTTACGTTACAGCCTTTTTCTAAAATGTATAAAATTTGTCCCGAAGCCACTCCTGCATTTTCTTGGCTGTGTGCCCGCGTCTGGCTTGTATCGTTGCTCTGTCAGAATGTGCACCTTCTCCCCATTCTGAGGTCTTGAGTACACTGGAGCATGTTTTCATCAAGGATCTCTCTGTAATGTGCTCCGTTCATCTTTCCCTCGATCCTGACTAGTCTCCCAGTCCCTGCCGCTGAAAAACATCCCCACAGCAAGATGCTGCCACCACCATTCTTCACTGTTGCAATGGTGCCAGGGTTCCTCCAGATGTGATGCTTGGTATTCAGGCCAAAGAGTTCAATGTTGGTTTCATCAGACCAGAGAATCTTGTTTCTCATGGTTTGAGAGTCTTTAGGTGCCTTTTGGCAAACTCCAAGCGGGCTGTCATGTGCCTTTTACTGAGGAGTGGCTTCCATCTGGTCTGATTGGTGGAGTGCTGCAGAGATGGTTGTCCTTCTGGAAGGTTTTCCCCATCTCCACAGAGGACCTCTGGAGCTCTGTCAGAGTGACCATCGGGTTCTTGGTCACCTCCCTGACCAAGGCCCGTTTCCCCCCAATTACTCAGTTTGGCTGGTCAGCCAGCACTAGGAAGAGTATTGGTGGTTCCAAACTTCTTCCATTTAAGGACAGAGGCCACTGTGTTTTTTGGGACCTTCAATGATGCAGACAATTGTTGGTACACTTCACAAGATCTGTGCCTCAACACAATCCTGTCTCGGAGCTCTACGTACAATTCCTTCAACCTCATGGCTTGGTTTTTTGCTCTGACATGCACTGTCAACTGTGGACCTTAAATAGACAGGTGTGTGCTTTTCCAAATCATGTCCAATCAATTGAATTTACCACTGGTGGACTCCAATCAAGTTGTAAAAACATCTCAAGGATGGTCAATGGAAACAGGATGCACCTGAGCTCAATTTTGAGTCTCATGGCAAAGGGTCTGAATACTTATGTTAATAAGGTAGTTCTGATTTTAATACATTTTCAAACATTTCTAAAAATCTGTTTTTGCTTTGTCATTATGGTGTATTGTGTGTTGATTTCTTAGGACATTTTATTTAATACATTTTAGAATAAGACCGTAATGTAAAAAAATGTGGAAAAAGTCAAAGGGCCTGAATACTTTACGAATGCACCGTAGAAATTGTCATTTTAAAATGTTCTTAAATTCATAGCAGTATAGAGTCGGGAAGCAGTCGTGCGGTTGTTCAATTATTAGACACTGCAGTAAATAAAACCTAATAAAAATGTGTCAGTCTTGTCCAGGACCGGACAGAACACAGACCGGTGTGCCATAGCCAATCAGAACGACATTAGGTCTTTATGCAAATAAGCCATTTGCCACACCGGCCTGCCATCATTCACTTTGAACTGGACTGTGTGTTTACAGGCAGTAGCAACAGCACAACATTAGATCAATGGAACACATTCGCCAAAAGCTACAAAATACTGAATGGATTTCTGCAAATATGTGACTAGTTTCAGGAAACTAGGCGTATGTCACGCATCACTACTTCACAGGAGAGGCATTTGAACGTACATTTTTCTAAAAATCTAAATGCGTTTTTTGCCAGAAATTAAATAATGAGCCTACTGTAGTTGGTTTAGCCACGAAAAATGACAGGAACCTTCCCGCTAGCCATGATTGGTTGAGATAATGGATGGGCTGGACATGCCGAGACATGAGTTCGGATTGGTCTGTCATGTAGCACGCCTTCTGGAACATGTGAACTTTTATGTGCCTTAATAACAAATTGTTAAATTATGAGCCAAGTTGTTATAGTCACGAAAAATGACAGGAACTTCCCGCTACCCATGATTGGCTGAGATAATGGATGGGCTAGACATGCCAAGACATGAGTTCAGATTGGTCTGCCATGTAGCACGCTTCTGTCTATGACATGAGCTGTGTAGGTAATCCTTTCTAATGCAGCTTTATGAAAGCTATCACGTAGTAGAACTGCAAAAGTGTTGCTCTCAAAAATTCTGGCATTTGTTTGCAAATATGCAGAGGGAGTCGAAAAGAGAACACACAGAGGGCTGTTGTATAAAACACCTGTCTCCGGAATACATCTTCAAACTAAGGGCAACCATGGCATCCGTGACAGAGAGTGGAGAAACATCCATCCATGTTTCTGGGTAAGAGTCTAGCTAGCTACATTTTCAGATATTATATGTTTCAAATTTTGTTTTCATTGCAAGTTAAAGCGTACTGTTAGCTAGCTATCTAATGTTAGCTGGCTGGCTCGCTGCAGATTCATGCAGGGTAGTAACGCTGAGTTGGGATTATGGTTAATTGTTTAGCTAGCTAGCTACACGTCTAAACAAAGGACTCCACTATACTGTACAAGTAACTATCTCACTGTACTGTTTACACCTTCTGCATCCTGTGCATGTGACAAATGCAGTTAGATTTGATTTGATATAGTATGTGTTTACCAGAGATGGTAATGTGAAGAATAACATGACCTGCAACAAAGTCAAATTGGGATATAACTTTAGGCCAACGAGACAGTGTCCAAGTAAAATAATTCTCAGATCGAAAGACCTGTTTTTTTTCCATCACACTCACAACCGTAAGATATATTCTGTAATTGTCTTGCCACGGATGATGGCGCCAACAGAGATGGTCACCTCGCTTCAGGTCCTTAGAAATCTATGCAGTTATTATTATTATTATTTTTCTGTACTATTTTATGTACTATTATTTTTTATTTGGACCTCCACCGTGGACATGCGATCTTATCCCAGAGAACGACCCCAAAAAACTGACGGTAGTGCGGTCTGCACAACGCATCACCGGGGGCAAATTACCTGCCCTCCAGGACAACTACAGCACCTGATGTCACAGGAAGGCCAAAAATCAAGGACAACAACCACCCAAGCCACTGCCTATTCACCCCACTAACATCCAGAAGGTGAAGTCAGTACAAGTGCTTCAAAGCTGGGACCGAGAGACTGAAAAACAGCTTCTATCTCAAGGCCATCAGACTGTTAAACAGCCATCACTAACATAGAGAGGCTGCTGCCAACATACAGACTCAAATCTCTGACCACTTAAATAAACTCAATAAAGGTATCACTAGTCACTTTAAATAACGCCACTTTAATAATGTTAATAATGTTTACATATCCTACATTACTCATCTCATATGTATATACTGTGTTACAGGCAACATTCGCACTGAGCTAAAGGGCAGAGCTGCCGCTTTCAAGGTGCGGGACTTTAACCCGGAAGCTTACAAGAAATCCTGCTATGCCCTGCGACAAACCATCAAACAGGCAAATCGTCAATACAGGGCTAAGATTGAAAACTACACCGGCTTTGACGCTCATCTTATGTGGCAGGGCTTGCAAACTATTACAGACTACAAAGGGAAGCACAGCCGAGAGCTGCCCAGTGACATGAGCCTACCAGACGAGCTAAATCACTTCTATGTTCGCTTCGAGGCAAGCAACACTGAGGCATGCATAAGAGCATCAGCTGTTCCAGACGACTTTGTGATCACGCTCTCCGTAGCCGACATGAGTAAGACCTTTAAACAAGTCAACATACACAAGGCTGCGGGGCCAGACGGATTACCAGGACGTGTGCTCCGGGCATGTGCTGACCAACTGGCAGGTGTCTTCACTGACATTTTCAACATGTCCCTGATTGAGTCTAATACCAACATGCTTCAAACAGACCACCATAGTCCCTGTGCCCAAGAACACTAAGGTAACCTGCCTACATGACTACAGACCCGTAGCACTCACGTCTGTAGCCATGAAGTGCTTTGAAAGGTTGGTAATGGCTCACATCAACAACATTATCCCAGAAACCCTAGACCCTCTCCAATTTGCATACCGCCCAAACAGATCAACAGATGATGCAATCTCTAGGTGAGGGTAGGTAGCAACACATCTGCCACGCTGGTCCTCAACACTGGAGCTCCCCAGGGGTGTGTGCTCAGTCCCCTCTTGTACTCTCTGTTCACCCACGACTGCATGGCCAGGCACGACTCCAACACCATCATTAAGTTTGCAGACGACACAACAGTGGTAGGCCTGATCACCGACAATGACGAGACAGCCTATAGGGAGGAGGTCAGAGACCTGGCAGTGTGGTGCCAGGACAACAACCTCTCCCTCAACGTAACCAAAACTAAGGAGATGATTGTGGACTACAGGAAAAGGAGGACCGAGCATGCCCCCATTCTCATCGACGGGGCTGTAGTGGAGCAGGTTGAGAGCTTCAAGTTCCTTGGTGTCCACATCAACAACAAGCTAGAATGGTCCAAACACACCAAGACAGTCGTGAAGAAGGCACAACAAAGCCTATTCCACCTCAGGAGACTAAAAAGATTTGGCATTGGTCCTGAGATCCTCAAAAGGTTCTACAGCTGCAACATTGAGAGCATCCTGACTGGTTGCATCACTGCCTGGTACGGCAATTGCTCCGCCTCTGACCGCAAGGCACTACAGAGGGTAGTGCGTACGGCCCAGTACATCACTGGGGCTAAGCTGCCTGCCATCCAGGACCTCTACACCAGGCGGTGCCAGAGGAAGGCCCTAAAAATTGTCAAAGACCCCAGCCACCCCAGTCATAGACTGTTCTCTCTACTACCACATGGCAAGCGGTACCGGAGTGCCAAGTCTAGGACAAAAAGGCTTCTCAACAGTTTTTACCCCCAAGCCAAAAGACTCCTGAACAGCTATCTGGACTTTTTGCATTGTGCCCCCCGCTGCTACTTTCTGTTTATCATATATGCATAACTATACTTTCATGTACATACTACCTCAATTGGACCGACCAACCAGTGCTCCCGCACATGGGCTAACTGGGCTATCTATCTGCACTGTGTCCCACTACCCGCCAACCCCTCTCCGTTCATCATATATGCATAGTCACTTTAACCATAACTACATGTACATATACTACCTCAATCAGCCTGAAAACCGGTGTCTGTATGTAGCCTCGCTACTTTTACAGCCTCGCTACTGTATATAGCCTCGCTACTGTATATACTGCTGTTTTTATTTCTTTACCTACCTATTGTTCACCTAATACCTTTTTTATAATTTTTTGCACTGTTGGTTAGAGCCTGTAAGTAAGCATTTCACTGTAAGGCCTACACCTGCTGTATTCGGCGCACGTGACAAATAAACTTTGATTCGATTTTTTATACCATCTACTGCATCTTGCCTATGCCGCACGCCATCGCTCATCCATATATTTGTGTACATATTCTATTCATCCCTTTACATTTGTGTGTATTTGTGTGCATAAGGTAGATGTTGTGAATTTGTTAGATTACTGTTATATATTATTGCATAGTTGGAACTAGAAGCACAAGCATTTCGCTACACTCGCATCAACATCTGCTAACCATGTGTATGTGACCAATAAAATTGATTTGAATTGATTAACTTGTAACTAATGATCTTGTTGATAGTTTCTTTCCTGTAATAATGAATACAAATTAGCTAAAGTGAAGACGTTGTTAGCTTCATGATATGGTCATCCTTTGAACTGGCTTGCCAGCTAAGGTAACATTAGCTAGCTAGCTAATAAGCTATAAATGAACCTAAACATTGTTTAGAAAGTAGCTTTTAGTTGCCTGGTTTGTTAAATTGACATATCCTAAATTCATTTTTAAACAGGTGGGTTTATTGGTGTTAAAATACACCAGTTACTTTGGACCACCAGGCTGCTGATGTCATGCAGCCTGTAGTTTCGGTTTATACTTTTTCATAACGACAACAACAAGTTTGATGTCGGACGACAATAGAATATTCATGTCACTGTGACAACTGTCGATAGACGTAGTATAAACCAGCCTTTAGTCTTGAAATCTTTGGTAGTTTAGTACTTGGCCTCATGTGGATCCTTAAAGAGATGGGTGGGGCTAAGGCTTAAAAGGGTGGGAACAATGCTGAATGGATGTAGACAAAGAAGAGATATCCAGTAGGTGTACCAACATTTATTCAAGGGCCATTTTCTCAAAAGTGGTGTTACAAGTTTAGCAACGATGGGATATTAGCTAAACTCTCTCAAACCTTTTCTGTTTGTTTCTTTTCTGCCTGTTTGTTTCATATCTGCAAAGTAGTTCAAATGCTGTCAGTTCCACTTTAAGCAGGCTAAGAGAGACTTTCAAAGCAGAATTACTTTCCCATGTCCTTTCATCCACTCCACTCTCCTCTCTGTGTAGTGCCCAGTGAGCTCTCTCTTTCTCAGTCCAATGGGCTTTTAATTGGGAGGAAGTGAACATGGTGGAGGAGAAGAGAATAAAAGGCCTGGTTTGCACCACGCAGAACAATTTATCACTGCATGACAACTCATTGAAGTGTTGGGGACGTTTGTGAAATGAACGCTCCCTTTTAATGAGGGTCTCTCCATTTCACGCACTTTTTCTCCACCTGAGATCGAGCCACCTCTCTCTCTACTACTATTTTTCTCTCTCCCTTCTTTCCCCTCAGAGAAGTTGTAACAGGGGGGACTGCTGTGTGTGTGTGTCACAGGGAACAGGTCATACAGTCTCCACCAGGCAGTCATCCCTCACTGCCTCCTAAAACAACACTAACCACTTTCCAATAGTGTCAGCTGGACCTCCAGAGCCCGCTCATCTAAGAGCTTATCTTCTCATTAGAACAGGCCAGTGCAGGGGTGGCAGGGTGAGAAGTGCTGCTGGATTCAATGGCTATCTCCACTGACTGCCAGCTTGGGTACAGAGGTCTAATGAGAGAGCATGCTGGGAATCCCATGGCCAGGGTCTGTTGGTGTTGGAAATTACACACAACTATCACGACGGAGACCTCAGGGCCATTATATAGAGAGTTGGTTGTTTCCTGGAAAGCACTGAACTCACTGTTCATTCACTCATTAACGAACTGCAAAGCCCTAAAGAAAGAAGGAATGGGATTGAAGAGAGAAGATCCAGGATCATTTTTAGGAGAGATAACATTCAGACACAAGTGTATATCACAAGTAAATATTATAATTTGAACAAACATTTTTAAGGAAAGTACAGTATTCACTGATTTATGAGGTTCCTATATTCATAGATGACCCTATACTGTAAGTAAAATGACATGCTGCTCTGACAGACAATACATACAGTCTGTCTATCATGGATGTGTATGAGGGGGTTGCTGGGGCATGGGAATACATATGACAGCTCATGGATAGTATTGACCCTTTGGTCTCGTTGAATTGCTCTAGTTCTACATTATTTATGAGTACACATGATTTATGGGTAAACCTCTCCTACACCAACTGAAGTTTCTCAATGACACATTGGTGACTGGACAAATCCTTCCCTAAAATTTAAATTATATTATGGAGTGTGTTTACAATAGAAAATTAAATACCTCGATGTGAGTTGAGAGGTGTAAAATGCAAGGTGGACAAATCACAAAACTACAGAAGCACTTTGAAGCTGCAAAAACAACAGCATCAAACATGGATAAAAAATAGTTTTTTAGTTTGTTGTTGTGATGTTTTTGTGATTATGTTTCTCAAAAGCTTTCTGGTGATTTCTAGCTTTCTCCACGGTCTTAATAAATGTATTTGTCTGCGAGCTCTTCAAACTTCTGGTTGATTTCTTCAAGGGAATCACTTTCAAATCTTAGGACATAAAACCCATGTACCCATGTTTAAATGATTCACCTTATTCACCAGCATGCTCTCTCATTAGACTGCCTCCTTCCCACATGTACTGTAGGTTTACAAATGAGTGTTCTTCACAGGTAAACATATAAGAACATATAAGAAGTTAGTACAAATTTACTTCCTTTTGGAAGGTAGTTTTGAGTAGTCATTGAATGTTGGCTCTTACAGTGAACAGACCGGAAGTAAACCACCTTCTGGAGCACAGTGGCCAGGAATTGCTTCTTATCATACTGGGTTAGGAAGCTGGTGAATAAAACATGTCTAGAAGTAGAACCACTATATTTTAACTTTATAGGAAAAATCGCCTGCAAGGCTCATGAATACCACACCTGCAATATCTACATCAATTGATCAGGTGGGTGGGAGGAGCCCGGTATCCCTGATGAATATAAATGACAGCGAGTTTCAGCACTCCAGGAGAGGAGACACAAAGGTCAGGCACCAGGGACACAATGGGCTCTCTGCCTACCCCAAAACAGAGGCAGGGTTTGTGGAGGGATGAGGGCAGCAGCATGGGGGCTAATGCATCTGGATGGACTGGTGATGGTATAGCGATGCCCTGCTGATATTCTGCTTTTTCCTGCTCATCCGTGGACTCTGGGCTGGGTATCAGGGCTATAGGGATGCAGCCAGAGATGCAGCTCGGTCAGTATCAGCCTGCTCTATGTCAGCCTCAAATCTATCACTTTCAGCCGATCAATAGAGAGCTCTTCCCCTACTCGGGTACAGGCCTGGTAGGGATGACCTGATCTCTCTGACTGATTTTCTCACCCGGCTCTGATCAAGATCCATATAGCCAGCTTAGCTTGGCTTCGCTGCCCTCTGGACAGAAACCTCCCTATTCAGGCTCAAAGGTCAACTCCACTGCTAAATGCATTACCACCACCAAAATCCTCCCACCCAGTTCTCTCTCAAGCCTCACAGGGTCACGTTTGCTTTCAGATAGAAGACCAAAACAGACCATCTGTTAAAAATACTGCCTTAGTGATTTGTCAAGAAATTCATATTTTTGACAATCCTCTCTATCCAGTGATTTAGGGATTTGATCTATTAGTTTTACACAGGGGAAGAAAACAACACATTTTGTATCAGTGGGGCGTCTACATTTTGGGCAGATGTGGAGAGCAAAACTTGGTATACACCAATAAAATAGTGAACTTTAAAGGAAGCCACAATCACAACACCTTTTTTAGACTTTCAATTATGTAGATATTTTAAGACAGTCTGTATTTTACATCTGACACCAAAATAATACACCATTAAAATAAGCACTTCCACTCTTTTGAAAATGGCAAACTCGCAAACTTAGTTCAGTTCCCACCCACACTAGGCTTGCCGCCTTATCAAAAACAAGTGGGAATTCCTTATTGTAGAAAAGGCTTTGTAGAGAAGGAACAAGGATGGATAGAACAGATCCTTCTCATTATGAAAGCAGATTAAATAGGTATTTAAACAGAGAGTCATATGTGTCAAGGAGAGAGTGGCTCCGGATCAGAGGACCGTTCATTACATGTGTTGTACTCATTAACATTACATGTATTATGACACATGTGAACACCGCAGTAGACTCATTAGCTAGTGCTATCTCTCATCAGCCTCCCAGCTGTACTGTACCAGCTTCTAATGGATTGCCATTTCAGGATTCATACGTCAGCCTCCATTGTAGACTCTATGAGTCATGCTATGCAAAGAAATGCAATGCTTTGTCCTGGCAAGGCAATCAGCTAGAGTAGTGCATGAGTGCCATTCAATAATGGGAGGCAAATACAGGTCCCTGTAGTGTAGTGTAGTGTAGTGTAATGCAGGGGTTCCCAACTGTTTTCCCCAGGGCCCCCCAGCCTACAGTATATTAAATACAACACTAGCTTGATTTTGTATAATTTGAGGGAGCTTTTTTTCAAGCAAATTTCCTGCAATTCTACGTGGTTTATTTAGACTCCTGAAATCTTTCAGGTAGGCTATTTAAATATTATAACAATAATAATAATAATAATAATAATAATAATAATAGTTTAGACCCTATTTCCGCAAATGTTATTGCATTACCAAATATGTATTAACCTTTATTGAAACAGGGGGAACAAACTGAGACAGAGTCTCTTTTACAGTTGTGCCCTGTGATACAACAATAAAAACAACACAGCAATTAATAAGAATTTAAAAACAAACAAAATTAAAACATATAAAAAGTACAAGATGGAGATTAAAAAGATTAAAATAAATAAACTTCTATAAGAAAAACACACATTACAAAACGCAATCACAGTTTATAATAAAAAGTTAATGTAATGTGCATTTAAACAGTCTTACAGGAACCCCAAAAAACATCTAACTCTCTGCAATTCATTCCATGAGTGTGGAGCATGATATTCTAATGCCGTTTTGCCTAACTCAGAGTGAATCCGGGCTATCTCTAGCACTAGCATGTCCTGTGACCGAGTCTGATAAATACTGTCTGACCACTGGATTTTTGAGTTAAGATAATTAGGATTAAGATACGTTTCTGTAAGACAGCTTTATAGACAAATATCAACCAGTGTCTGGCCCTTCTAAAAGTCATAGAGTCCCAGCCAACCGAAGTGTACAAATGGCAATGACGTGTGCAAAAGTTTGCACCAGTAACAAAGGGCAACGCTGCATGATACCTTGCGTCCAATTTCTTCAGTACTGATGCTGATCCATGCATATATAAAACATCACCATAATCAAGCACTGACATAAAAATGGCCTGTACAATTTCCTTTCTGTACTGTGATGACAGACAATAAAAAAATATAATTCTCAATTTCAGCTTCTTTACCAGCTCAGTTATGTGAGTTTTGAAAGATAAATTATCATCTAACCAAATTACAAGGTATTTATAGGTGGGAACACGTAAAAAAAACAGCCATCGTAGCAATGTTCAGATTTTACAATTGTATACTTTTGGATTGTGAAAATACCATATACTTGGTTTTACTTAAGCACCATCCTAAGATCTACAAGTTAATCTTGAAGCAATTGAAAGTCAAACTGCAAGAATGTAAATGCTTGAGGGAGTGATGGGGCTGTGGCATATAGTACTGTGTCATCAGCATAGAAATTAAAGTTGCAATTTTTCACTGAGTTACAAATGTAATTTATGTATGTATTGAATAATAAAGGACCTAAAATCAAACCTTGTGGGACTCCTTTGTGAACACTGACAAAACATGATTTTACCCCATCTGCAATAATAGCCTGAGATCTAATCACTGAGATAATTCTGAAACCACACACATGTATCTGAGGCCAACCCCAATGAGGTCAGTCTATTCAGTGGAAGAGAATGATCAACTGTATCAAAAGCCTTCGACAGGTCAACAAACAAAGCAACACAGTTCAACTTCTTATCCAGAGCTCTTACAATATAATTTACAACCAGTGTGGTGGCTGTGATAGTACTGTGCCCCGGTTGGTCTAAAACACGACTGAAGTTTGTTCAGTATACAGTTGTCAGACAAGAAAGAGTGCAGCTGTACATTTACCAATGACTAATATTTTTGAAAGACAAGAAAGCTTAGAGATTGGTTGATAATGATCAAGGTCACCAGTATCCCCACCTTTATGCAGAGGCAGCACATAGGCCGTTTTCCAAATCTTAGGTATGACCCCAGAGGTTAACCTGAGGTTAAAAATATGAGTAAGAGCACCAGAGATAAGTGGTGCAGCTCTAGCCAGCAACCCTGGGTCAAGTTTGTCAGCCCCTGTTGCTTTCTTAGTGTCTATGGCTAGCAAGGCATCAATAACTTTCTCTTCTATGAAGAGGCTTAGTGAGAAACTCTGACCATCAGCATCAGCATACTCATGCATAATCCCTTCATATGTATATTTTCTTCCTTCATTTGTGGTCGCCATTTTCTCCAAAAGATTCCCTGCTGCAATGAAATGATTGTTGAAGGCATTATCAATGGCATTCTTATCAGTAATGAGTCCAGTATCCAACCCTATATGATTTGGGAGTGCGGAGTGTATATTGTTCTTTAATGCTTTCCAGAATTTGGCGGGATTCCCATAACATTTAAACTGGTCACATAGTAATACAATTTTGTTCTTCTAACAAGTCTGATGCCCAGGTTTCTCAGCTGCCTAACATTCAGCCAGTCAGAGCTAGAATACGTTTCTCTAGCCTTAGCCCATGCTACATCTCTTTTACCAATAGCATCAGAAATGTCTGAATTAAACCATGGGCTTGATCTTGTAAGTGTTGTGTAACTGGTGGCAGAGAAGTCAGGCGCAGGAGAGCAAAACTTGGTAACATTCGTAGTCGTTTAATATAAGTCACCCAACGGTTAAACAACACAAGAGTACATGGGCACAAAATAACCCAAAACGCACCAGTCCAAAATAATGTGCACAAGCACTAAAACAACAATCCCACACAAAGACATGGGGGGAACAGAGGGTTATATACAAAACAAGTAATAGAGGGAATTGAAACCAGGTGTGGAAAAACACAGACAAAACAAATGGAAAATGAAATGTGGTTCGATGATGGCTAGAAGACCAGCGACGCAGACCGCCGGACGCCACCCGGACAAGGAGAGGAGCCAACTTCGGCAGAAGTCGTGACAGATCTTCTCTAACCTTAGTGTATGGAGTGTGTTTATCGGCAATGGAAATAAAAACACTAGTACATTTTTCTAACGCCAACTCGGCTCCAATTATATTACAAATAGTTTCAAGATTACGATGGGAAAGATCCTTTTAGAAAGCTTGTCCACAAAGTTTCTATAATTTCTTTTCGTGATATTACAAGGTTTGGCCCTATGAATTCTGACATCTCTAACACATGCAATGGGGCAGTGATCACTGACACCTAGTGGAAATACTCCCCTAGCTCTATATTTCTCAGGTGCATTTGTTAGTATATAATCAAGCAATGAGGACTTTGTAGGCACCTTAAGATTTGGCCTTATTGGCTCAGTGATTAATTGTGTGAGATTTACCTTAGTACAAAAGTCTTTAAAACTGTCTGAGTCCTGTGTTTTCCCATCAAAGTTAAAATCTCCTAGGAAAATGACTTCAGTTGATATAAAAGTGGCTAATAATTCTGTTAAATGGCTAAGCATATTCTTACTAGAAGAAGGTGGGCAAAATACTCCAACAATTGTAACTTTACAGTTGTTACCTAATGTAAGACTTAGATATAACACTGATTTGGAATGGAGACAGATTTAATTAGTGCAATGGAGAGGTAAGTTTTAGCATAGATAGCCACTCCTCCCCCTCTACTCATCCTGTCAACTCTAAAAACATTGTACCCATCCAGTGCAATATCTGCATCATTAGAATTCCTTGATAACCAAGTTTCAGATAAAACAAAGAAATAAGGACTAGCCTGAGAAACTAAAATCTTAATAAAATAAACATTTGACAATATACTATGTATATTCAAATGTAAAAACCCAAGTCCCTTACAGTTTTAATACGTTTTATTATGATAATTTAAATGAACCCTCAATTTAATTATACATATTTTGTTTTACAGAAAGTGATTTGATCAATTGATAGCGACAGTCACACATTGTATCAGATGACTTCCAAAGCAAAGTCCAATTTATTTGACTCCTCGACTTTAGAAGGTTGTAGCTCAGCTTCTCACTGTTACAGAGATAAACCAAAGATATTCCCATGTGCATCAAGTTTTACTGCTTGTTTCTAGCCTAAAGCATTGTGGATTTATGTGTCGCTTTAGATCGCTATAAATTAATACAAAAATATATAACTTTGCCCTCAAAACCCTTGGTGTAGTCTATTGTTGCATCGTGTCGTGTGCTGCTCAGACACTGATTGAGACCAGAGTACTCAGAAATCTCTACTTACAGGTATACCTTAATACTTAGAATACTCAGTTGTATATTATTCGATCTGCACCCAGCCCCTGATATTAAAACAATGCACAAACTTCAAACTTTACTGTGATGTATTTGTGCTCATGTCTGGTAGGGTGCTGGATGCATGCTCTGCTCACATACCAGTGTGTCTGGCGATGTGTTTGATAAATCACTTTCCTGCTATTTCACTTGCCTGGCAACCGTTTCCGGTTGTCCACTGTAGGTGGGAGGTCATTTGGTGTTAATGCTCCTAAATTATGGAATTCACTACCTCTTACACTACGCAATACCTCATCCGTGAGTGCATTCAAGATCCAGTTGAAAACATATCTGTTTGACATGCATTTTGGGTAGTGTGTATCCTATGTGACTGCGATGTATGTGTGTGTGTTCTGAATGTATTGTAATGTGCAATGTAAAGCGACCTTGAGCTATGGAAAGGCGCTATATAAATAAAACTTCTTCTTCTTCTTCTGGCACTAAGGTGCAAGGAATTAAATAAATGTGGGAAAATAACACATCAATAAGGAAACATTATGAATGCATGTATAAGGAAATCTACAGTAAAGTGTTACCAAACATTCAACTGAGTATCATTGATGGATTACTGTATAATTTGGGAGAGGAAGTGGCCGGAGAAAGCCAGGGTGATGATGTATTGTTTAACGATACCATTCAGAAAGCACATGAATACAAACCACTTCTTTAATTTCTCCTCATCTCCATGCTGTTTGAATGAGCTGTGTTTAAGTGAGCACAGTTTGCTGCCGATGCTGGAGCAGGAAGACATATGAGTAGTGATATGATGCATGCCTAGTCTTCTCACTCTCTCTTCATCCCTGGAGTAGAGCAGCATGTGTAATGATCATGAGGCTGGGCTGGACAGGAGCGTATTACTTCAGGATACTAAAGGATAATGGGCCAGCCTCCTGCTGTGTTGCTGAGGAATCAGCTCAGCCTCCAATTACTGCCTTTAAGATCCATCCATCCATGACCCAAAAAACGCACAGCTACTTACCACTATAGGGGCAGAATGGACACCATAGGGAGGAGGTGTGGAGAGATACTATTGTATATTAAGGTATGTTTGTCTGGAGTAAACAAAAGAAGGGAGGGAAGAAGAGAGGGGGAGAAGGAGGGAGGAGGGAAAATGGTGTGGGAGGGAAAGCTCTTCCGAGAGTGAGAAAAGGACAGCTGTAGACAAGAGGAGAGAGAAAAGTGTTTAAGGTGTTTCTCTGTTCTTTCTTCTCCGATACTTCTGAATTCCCTTTTAAAAAAAGGCTTTTAAAATAATTGCAGCATTTGCAGAAATCCTGCTTCAAGATTTGAAATGGGTGACAAACCATTGAACAGTGCTGGGAGCTGGCAGTGTGCAGGTGTCCCTGCTACAGGAGAAGGCTGCTTCAAAGAGAAAAGAAAGAGAGCTCATCTTTCAAAAAATTATTCTCTCTCAGAGGTGTCACCTACAGTAGAGCCCTATCACTTGACTCTGGAAGTGTAATAAAAATACATTTTTTGTTATAATCAATTAGAGCAAGAGCACAGTCTTTTAGAGCATGCCGTAAATGCGTTGAGGAGAAACTGAGGTAATACGCCATGAATGTTATCCAACCCTGAATAAGCTTGCCATTATTAATAATCATTAGCTTTATTACATTATAACATTTAAGGCATGGTCACTTATGGATTCCCCCTTTCTGTTTAAGGGATTATTTCTGGCCTAAACTCAATTAGCTTCTCTGTCATGGCAAAAGACAATCTAGCCTATTAGCCTAATTAGTCATAATTACAGATGAAAGCCTCTTCTTAACCAAAGCAACAGCGCTGTTGTGTCAACAGATGCCTTCAGTATGCTCTCTGAAGTCTCCCCACTCAACTCGATTAAAGAGATTTGAGCAGCCCACTTTCTTTATTTTTCTCTCTCTGATTCTCTGTCACCCATCACTGATAATATTGCTCTTCTATTCTCCCTGGCCTGTAAAGAGCTGCCTGCTCATCTCTCTGAAACCTCTACATCCCCAAACATAAGGGATCAACAGCTGGAAGACATCATTGTTGTGTCACTGATACAGGTCTTTGTCCAGTCTCCTGTCCTGTCCTACCACAGAGACACAATGTAACGCTGTCTTTGTCTCAGAAACACAGTTATGTTATTGTTTCCTACTGGCTGGGAGGAAGTGGGGCTGATCAGTAGGGTGAGGAGGGGAGGATGAGAGGAGAGGAAGTAATCTATGGGCTTTTCATGCCAGAGTGATCCCAAGTAATCTAATTCAGCCTACCTCGCTGGTTTGCCTTCTCTTGCAATGACGCATGCATATTGCACAAACACATTTACTAACACATGCTCAAGTCTCTCTGTGTGTATATGTGTGTTTGTGTGTGTGTGTGTGTGTGCTCTGTGACAATGTCTGAGGTTGTGTGTGTGAGTTGTGTACATAAAGTGAGCCTATTTTGTGTCGTTTTTTTCTCCTGGAGTTTAGTGATGAAGAAGGTGAGAAGACTCAGGGTGTAATGTCCTTAAAATACATTCCACAAAGGAGAGGCAGTGAGGGAAAACTAGTATACTGACCAAGGAAATGGTCTGACACGAGTCTGCACCATACAGGCCAGGGTATTTCCCTCTCAAACTATTGATTATAGGACTGGAGTAAAGGCTGGACACCAACAGCCCTATATCCTGTCAACCTCATGGGTTGCTCATGTCAAAATGTCAATATCAGCAATGGAAATGTCAATAGTGCATTGACCAGGTGTAGTCCTGAGATATGCATTGAAATGTTAAGTCCCTCCATTACATGTAGTGTCATGACCATAGAAATATAATTACTAGAATGGGAATCTATTTCTACTAGAAAGGGCATCTATTGCTATGGTCATCACTGGCTTAATGGAAGGCTTCCTGAATAGAATACTGAATCAGGACAGGATAACTAAACATAAGGGGTTACATAGCACATCCATACAGTACACATCTGTAATCTGTTCTAATGTATTTGAATACACCATTCATCTTCTCATATGAGCCTCGCACCATAATGTTTATGTCCTAATTGATTTAGCCAAGTTTATCAAATTATTCTAATAGCAGGTTAAATATGATGGATCTTTGTCGCTATAGAAAAATCTTTATAATCAGGCTTGAACCATAAATCCTTATTCCACTCAAAATGTATAATGACTTCATCATAATACCAGGCACTATTAGTGATGGATTAGTACATGGGCGTAGAAGTGTACAGTACTTTCACAAAGATCCCAAGTCAGTCTATAATTCTGACAGCCACAAAAAAAACGTAAAATGTATTTCCTCATTTATAATTTTGCAAATACTGTATACCAAAATATGAGCAAATGTATCTGCAAATGATCAGAGAAAAGACTGAGCCTTAAATGGATATTGTGCTCATTCTCGTACCCACATAAAGCTCCCTCACAGAGACAGTATGGAATCCTGATGTAAAAAAAAGAAATGTCAATGCAAAGCGTGGGTGCCATTATCCCTTTTATATGGCAGGCACATTATTGACACGTCTGAAGAATGAAAGGAATATGAAAAGGGAATTATGGGTATAATCTACCTCTGTTACATTTTTTTTAAAGCATAAATGGAAATTGATCTGTAGGGTACAAGAGTTAGAATAGCTACATTCCTCTCAGCACAGCAACACAGGTAAATACAGCCACCCACAGGCACCTATTATGTAGCTATAGGTGCTGCTAATATGGAATTATTTACTCGACAGTGCACTCACAACATTCATTATGCATACCGCAAACATAGAAATAAAGCTCTTACAGAAAATCACATATCACAACACTGACAAGCAACATGTCATGCTTGTAAGTGGGCGTAATTGATCTCTCTGGTATCTTTTTGTTGCTTTTTTGGATCTAACTCTGTTTAGAAAGCCAAGGCCAAAGAGGTGAGAGATGTTCTGTGAAGTTCAATGGAGTAGCTTAGGTGAATCCATCCAATAGAGAGGCTAATCTGTATAGCAGCCTAAAGAGAGAAACACACCTGCAGGCCTACCCTCAGGCCACAGAGAGCCTCCAGGTCCCACACAGGGCCTGCTGAGGGCCACATGCACCCAATCCTCCTCCATGCCAAAACACACACTCCACAGGCAAAACACTGAAGCTAAAGGTCTGCTACATCAGGAATCAAAGATCTAAGATGTCTTAGATGTGTAATGTACAAGAATTATAAACATATTACTCCACAATAATAATATACAGTAAGTGATTATACAAAATATTGATTGCAATAGATGTACAAAAGTCAAAGTTGTGAATAAAAAAATATATTATGTGAAGCATCATCACTGCTGTTAACAGCAGGATGCACAGTGTGTAACCTACAAAACTTTGAGTGAACTTTGTGCTCTTCAGATCTCTGGCACAGTCCATCTGCTCCGTGTGTTGTAGTGATTGTGATTGTCTGACTGACTGGCTGACTGACACCACTCACCATGGCTAGGGGCACAATGCCCCCCAGGTCCTTCTGGGCCAGTCGGATCTCGGTCTCTGCCTCCTGCGTGGTGGCACGGCTGCCCGGGTACTCCACCTGCCACGTGACCCAGCGGCTGCCCAGTGGACCCAGGAAGCTGTCCACCTCCAGGTCCACCTGTAGGACCCTCTGCACACCCCCCTCAGACCTGCAGCACAGACAGAGAGACAGAGATGTGAGAGGATCAGTATTTTATTAGAAAGTAATAGTGTGTCCGTCCATGAGCTCTACCAACACACAGTCCTAATCGAATTATTAAAAATAGTGGAGTCCGATGACTAAATCAATGTCCCTGACATTTTAGACTGTGCTTCTACAAAAGGTCAACTCTGGTCCGTGGTATGATATGCACTGTTAATAGCTATTTCTCACAGCTCTATATTGACATTCATACTGCCCATACGGCTACAGTTGCTCTGTACAGTACTGTAATACATATTAATCTTTATCTCAGAGGGAGCCTACAAGTAACCGTCACCCCCTGCTCTGGACATGAAGGATTGGGTGTTAACCACTGCCCTCGTTTGCAGCAGCACAGTATGAATATATAGCATTACAGTATATGCAATGCAGGGAGAATATACGGCGGGGCTGCATTAAGCCAGACAAATGGAGAGCGTAGATAATATCATTTCCCGGTGACACCATAAGTCTCTGGTGCTCAGAGTTTAAATATATAGCTAGGAGGCAGCAAAGGTCAGCTTTACACAGGAGCAGGAAATGGAAATGGCACAAGATCTGTTAGCCTTGTCTGGTGTGTCAAATGGCAGGGCTCAGGGCCAATACATTTCACGCACTGTCTCCGAGGCCCAACGGCACTAAACAGCATCTCCTTCATTTGAAGCTGACCAGAAAGAAAGAGAACGAGAGAGAAAGAAAGAAATATGCACCCTCTCTGAATCTCTCCTCGTGCTGCTTGGCCTCAGGACAACGACGGCAGTTTGTCTACCGTACCTATGGCACATGGCAGATACAGTATGGCACCCTACAGTACAGAACATTACCACATCTAATTACTTTCCCAGCTACTTTCCAAGACCGCAAATCAATTTGCCCTTTTTTTATTGTTGTGGTGAACAAAGAACAACATGCGTAGTACTTTGAGAAAAGACATCTGAGCAAATATATAATGTTCTCAATTATGAATGTGACTCATAAAACAGGAAAACAATGAATAATAGACCAGGCGTTTTATTTGCTGAACCCTGGGTTTTTGTAAGGCACATACCCACTTCCCATTCTCTTATTTATTTTCAATCAGAGAGAATGAGTGATTTGTTGTGTCCTAGCACACAACAACCCAATTTCTACAAGAAACAGAAGTGAGTATAAATATTTAAAATGACAACCAACCAAATAACTTGTGCCGCATTCCATAACAGAGTAGCAAACAGTGTGGAGAGAGCTGGGTTGTGCTGGGCTGTCAGTGCAGTGGCAAGGTAGAAAACGGCCTTACATAACTTCTTAGGGAGTGGTGGGGCGCTAGCCAGCGCGGTCCATAGGAAATGCATTTCACAGGGAAAACCTGTGCCTTACCTTTTGTAGAACTTCTGCTGAGGGCTTCCTAAGTGTCCAACGAAGACAATCCATGGGTATTTGGTTAGAAAAAGTAATTTATTAAATCCATAAATCTCAGTTTGGTTGGCGCCAACTAAACCTATAAACTTTTCCTCAACAAAACAAAAAACAATTAAAATGCATCCCTAGCTATCCTTTTATGAATAAAAGTGATAATAATTCACTTGGATGGTCACCTAAACGTTATATAAATCAAATAAAGTGGACCACTCAGCCAAACGTGCGCCCAAAAACGTGCAACCGAAAAAGAGCTCCTCTCACCAAAACCCCTTCCTATTCAACACCTTAGTTCCGATTGCTTTGAAACTTTATATATAGACTGCTGACATCCAGTGGAAGCCATAGGTACTACATCCAGTGTCCTGATATAAAGGGTTTTCAATAGGCAGTCTCTCAATGTGGGCCATAAGCCACCAGAATTACATTTCCAGATGGAATTTTCTCTGGTTTTTGCCTGCCAAAAGAGTTCTGTTATACTCACAGACATTATGTTAACACTTTTGGAAACCTCAGAGTGTTTCCTATCCAATAGTACTAATTATGTGCATATCCTATTTTGCGAGCCTGAGTGGCAAGCATTTTACATTGGGCACGCCAGACGCTCCAAAACCGTCACCCCAGCTGCCGCTCGTAGAGAGGATAACTGCTACGTCCACAGTCCCTCTGAGAAAACAGATGCCAATTTGGGTTGGAAGACCAATAAAAGCTGTGGGGTCATCAACCAAACAACGATGACAACTGACGAACAGATTGACCAGAGTTTATAACCTTTGAACGGTGTGTACAGTCACAGGACTGCACTTTGGGCTGTGTCACTGGTAATCTGAAAAATGCCCTAGTTTCCTCACCCACTCAGATTTCAGTGCAAACATGATCCTCTGGTAACATCAAATTCAGAATACAATAGAATATATAAAGTACAGAGTCAAACTAATGAAGGTGTCTAAGGAGCAGCAGGATACAGCTGTGCATGGTATGACGTGAACTCAAACACTGAAATGATTTCACCATTTATCTCTTTTTTTCTGAGCAAATTCTTCTGCATAGGAACAGAGAATCCATTCAGGTTTTTGATTTAGAGATGTCAATTATTGCCCTCCCTACGGCATCAAAGGTGGCATTTTTTAATAACTGCCGGGAAAATTAAGGACTTTATGAGGTTTAAAATTTCCTCTGAATATAGAACACCATCTCCTGAGATAGCAGGGAGATACAATGACAGATGACAATTTTCTTTGTTCTATGAGCATAACCTTAACACAGACATTCCAATTTTGCAATTTTGAAAACTGAAAAATCTGACTGCAATAAAATGTTTGAATAATGAAGACAGTAGAAAACGAGATAGGAGGTGAGAGGGGAGGATATGGGAGGAGATTGTGAAGAATGAGGAAATATCTAGGAGAAGAGGAATTCACATAGCTACATGTGCATATTATTTTGGCCCTTTGACTTTGATGACATTACCTTGTTCATGAGAGCAGTAGCTTGTGTTAGATAAGTCCTGGTGAGCAGCCACAGTAATGCATATTAAAGTATGGGGGATCTGAAAGAACATGAACAAAGGCTCCAAAAACACTCAAATATGTCCTTTTAGAAATGGAAATGCTCTCAGTATAGTGATGCATGTCTTTAAATGTTGTACATTAAATTGTTTTATTCCGAACATTATCCTCAATGTTATATTCCATTTTGTTGCAACTTAGAGATTTGGTTGTAAAAAAGCAAACTTCTCCTTTAACACTTGACTGGTGTGAGAGTTCTACGATGCAGGTAGGGATAGACAAGCCTGGAAAAAACATTATTCTACACAATAGTAACACTCACTGTGAGTCACTGAATAGGAACAGGTGCTATAGGTAAAATACAGCGTGAACGTGTGAGCGTCTTAGTGCTTCTATTCAACAGATCATGTAAGCTGTCAGAATGTGATACATTTAATTAAATGAAGTTGTCACGCCCTGATCTGTCTTTGTGTTTGTCCCCGTTAGCCCCTGTGTATTTATACCTATGTTCTGTTTGTCTGTTGCCAGTTCGTTTTGTTCGTAGAACCTACCAGCGTTTTTACCTTTGCCGCACTATTCTGGATTACCGACCTCTGCCTGACCTGACCCTGCCTGCTGTCCTGTACCTTTGCCCCTGTTGTTGTAATAAACATTGTTACCTCGACTCAGTCTGCATCTGGGTCTTACCTTGAAACGTGATGGTCCGAACTGGCCATGAGTGACCCAGCAGACTGTTCGGAAGTTACTCAAGCTTCGGCAGGACTCCCTCAGTGTGGCAGACTATGCAGTGGATTTACCGCACGCAAGCAGCCGAGTGTGCCTGGAACCCAGAAACGCTGTTTGACACGTTCCTGCACGGATTATCAGAGGAAGTAAAGGATGAGCTTGCCGCCCAGGACCTACCAACGGATCTCGACTCACTCATCGCTTTAACCATCCGGATCGATGGTCAGCTACGAGAACATAGGAGGGAGAAGAGGTCTGATTGTGGTCCCAATCGATCACTCAAGGATCCCAGCTTTCATCCGATGAACTCCGGAAGTCCCCGTTGTCTACGTCCCCCGAGAGGATCTGAGCTTGCCCGAGTTCCTCCAAGAGCCTCCGAAGACTGCCGATTCACCTCTTCCCGAGCCGAGGCAGCTCAGCAGGGCTAGGCTGTCTCCAGCCGAAAGCGTACTCAGAATTGACAATCAGAGTTGTCTGTATTGCGGTACTGCCGGTCATTTTGTGTCTACCTGTCCCTTCAAGAGACCTAGCTCATTCGTTGGAGTGAGTACTCTGGTTGGTCTTAAACATTTTCTCCCCTTACTCGCCCCCCCTCTCCACGCCATTCTGCTGTGGGGTGACCAGTCCAAGTCTCTCCAGGTACTCATCCACTCGGGGCCCGAGCTGGGCATCCCCACTCAACCCCTCTCCATTCCCATGGATGTTAGAGCGCTGGATGGGCGCTCTATAGGCCGGGTCACCAACCATACCACCCCCATCAACCGACGAGTGTCAGGGAACCACCGCGAGATGATCCAATTCCTGCTATTTGAGTCTCCGCAGGTTCCCGTGGTATTGGAATTCTTTTGGCTCTTGGCCACTTCACGTCCACAGCACCAACCGGTATCCAAATAGTCCCGTGGCTACACCCTTGGAAGCCCCTCTGCTCATCGTCCTCTGTTGCCCCGTACCCTCCGTATACTTCCTACCTTTCCTGTGTCTAGAATTAAAACCATGTCTTACAGCCCTTTGTCTCCTGTTACCAGCATTTTTACCTTTGCCCAACTACTCTGGATTACCGACCCCTGCCTGACCTGACCCTGAGACTGCCTGCCATCCTGTACCTTTGTCCCTGTTGTAATAAACATTGTTACTTTGACACAGTCTGCATCTGGGTCTTACCTTGAAACGAGATAGATGTAGACTTAAAGTGTTGAGACAACTGTTGCTATGGAGTTTGTCTGACCTTTTGGGGGATCAAATTAAGCTAATCAACGTCTGAAGCTGCTAATGTTACTGGTATAGAAGCGACTTTACTTAATTTGGCCAATAAACTACTAGAAAGGCTGAAAAGACTGTCTTCTATTTTTTCAAAACACTGATCTCATCACAGGGGAAGCAGGTCTGTCCCTCCAGCCCCTGGGACCGACAATCTCTCAGACTTCCAACATGGACTCTAATTCAATTACACCAAAGGCCTCTGGATGTGTTCTATGCGGCTGGGCTGATAATCACCTGTAAACTGTCTGTGTTGTTCTACTGAGGCAGGGATGGGGGCCAGGTCTCACAGACAGACAGCTAAGCCAACAGCACCACAGAGAGAAGTTGGGGAAGAGCTAGATAAAGACTGTGGAGGAGTGAGGAAAGAGCATCTGGCAGGCTGGCTGAGATGGGAGGCTGGAGAGGGACCTGACAATACTGAGAGTCCTGACCCTGGCATGGAGAGGAGAAGGAGCAGACAGGCTACACACAGGAGAGGCCATCTCAAACCTCTCATCCTCTCAATCGCCACAACACAGCATTACCAGCAGGGGTGAAATAAACACATTGATAAGACCCAGCGTTAACATAATAAAACATAATTCTGACATTTGCAATGAGAGAGGTACTCATTTAATACTAAGTCCTTTACATACAGCAGGATGTGGTTCATGTTGTTTTAGTATTTCTGATACGGTCTGAAACTCACATTTGAGATACCTGAGCTATTTCAGTCACACAAAGCCAACAAAAGCCCACCTTGGTAAGATCAGGCGAGCTATTATGTTTGTTTTAAGCCCGAAGGAGTCTAAAGAAATAAAGATTTCAATGTCACAGAGAATAAACTGACAGAAAAAATAAAACAGACCTTCCTGAGGTAATTCCTTTCTTGCAGTCCTCTCTAGAGGAAGACTATAATTGAAACTGGCTCTATTGTCCTATTATCAGAGCCAATGTTTCACTGTGACACTGTCATTTAATCTCTGGGAGATGTGATAGGGGCTTCTGTGTCCTCTCCCTCATACCGCTGGGGCTTACACTGCGACACAACCATCAGAGGTGTGTGTGTGTGTGTCTTTGGAGGGGGTAGGTTGACATTTGGAGTGTCAATATCTCTATTTCCAGATCTTGACGACAGAGCACTTCCATCCCTCTCTTGGTTCTGTGATATTAGAGAAAGAGATTGACTTTCCCTACGTCTGACACAATCATCTTGAACATCTGTAAAACATACATAGCAAATTGGACATAGAGAAGCCAGGATGCAGACACACACAGCACCACACAGTCTGTAAATACGGGGAAATTAGTTGGGGCCAGTGTGAGATGTGGCGATGGACATATCCTGCACACAGCCAGTAGAATAAATGCACTACATTATACTACACCACAAGGAGGCTTTGCAGGGAGGGTGCAACTCCACGAAAAATAATCAAATTTAGGGCTCCAGTGGTGCTTGAAAACAGTACCCTGAATGTCTGCTGTTCCCATGCTCCTCAGGGTAGAACAATGATATACCATCCCTATGCATATCTCTCTCTCTCTCTCACACACACACACACACACACACACACACACACACACACACACACACACACACACACACACACACACACACACACACACACACACACACACACACACACACACAGTAACTTATTTACTATGAGAGGAGCATCCTCACGCATGCAAGATAACCTGTCATATTATATCAGGAATCATTAGTTCACAAACATCAAATTGCTTTACTGAAGTTCTATACATCCCAAATGTAATACATCAATAGATTAAATAAAGTCAATATGGGAATGATATTATGTATATAACTAATACGGAGACTATAGAACATGCTCAAAATTGTGTAGACCGTGTTTTTTGAAATTCCTGGATGCAGTGTAAAGTATAACCTCTGGCTAAGAAGGTAATTTTATTGCACATAAATCATGCAATACGCTAACTGCCAATTTCCACCTACTGCCATTCACCTGTTTGCTGACTGATTTTGTGCTTCAGTGTCATCTGGCTTGTCTCTAAGCAAAGCTACCGGCAGTCATAAATATACAAACAACCCTAGCATACCCATAATATTTGTCTCTTAAAGCCATGGAAGTCACACATGAAAAGAACCAGTGCAGTATACGCTTGTCTGTGCTGGGAAGAAGATTTGTGCTGTGCTGAAAAGCTTTGCCCACTCTTTTCAAATGTGGCTGCAGTTTGGTTAGCTGTGACAATAACAATATATCAAAGGGATAGAATCAATTGACCTTACAAAGCCCTTTAAGTCAAACCACAACTACGAGGGACCAGGAGGGTGAGGAGGGAACAGGGTGGGGGGAGGAAATAGGACGAGCAGGAGCTTCAGAGGTAATAGCCAGCAAAGCCCAGCTGAAATTTCACTAAGCTGTGGGGGAATTTCATTTCACAGCCGTGGGGGAGCCCGTCAGAAGTATATTACCCCAGGTCGCCCTCGCCACGCACACCCAACCCAGAGGTGAGAGTCTGTTGTCAGGTCTGCATTGTGAGAACGGACCCCAATAGTCAGAGCATGAAACCCAATCTAGGAGCTGATATGGGAGCACCGTACGGACAGGAGGTTGTTCATTCAGAGTGTATATACACCCCCACCTAACAATCTCCTATCCTACCCCCTCACCAGATCACTCAGTGCTTGGCTACTGCCAGGGAAATACTGTGCAATACAAAATCCATGAGATAGGACCAAGAGTAAAACATTATGTTGAAAAGAAGAACAATATTATGAAAAAAATAAAATAAATGGAAAGCTGTGTTACAACCATGACAAGATTTAGGATGTGCATATGGCAACCTGAGGTGTATTGTTGCCATGGATACATCATTGTCAGTACATTTGGCTGGGTATTTGACATGGCCTCTCAAGTGTATTCACTACCGACAGTAGGCAAAGAAGGTGTCAGGAAAAAGTATCTGGAAATATGAGAAAAAATGTACAAATGTCTAATAGGGCTGTGGGTTTGATTCCTGGGACCACCCATATGTAAAATGGCATATATTATTATATATAGGCTTTCCAGTTGTCTTACTATTCAGTGGAAACATTTTAGCGATACTAGCTAGGTTTCCATCCAATTGGCGACAGATTTTCCATGTGAATATTTAAAAATCTGCAAAAGAAAATATGCGCAATTTCCCAGCAGTGGTATGTTTCCACCAAACTGACTTGTTAAGATAAAAATCAGTGTGTGATGACGTAGTGCAGACAAAATTTGCACTTTCGCTCTCATGTAACAAATAAAAATCTAAAGTTCAATGTTTCTCCACTGCGTTTTCAACTCTATGTTTGTGTTAAATACAACATGTGCCTACACTGTTCTTGGCACATGTGCTCTAGCCAACAGCTAACAGATACAGTGCGGGTAGGCTAGTGTACTTGATGAGATTATTATGGATAAGAGCAAGAATATTGGTATTTGTCAAACGGCAGTCAATCATCGATCATAATGTTATCAGGATAAGACCCTCGATATTTATTGTAAAGGAGCATCAAGATCACCTTGCACTTTCACAATCCTGTGAAGTTCATCACAGTTTATTTAATCTGTAGTTTAATAAACTGCATGGTTTCCCGAGTCGTAGTGGGAGAACCACACACCATGTCATCGTGTGACTCCCAAGTTTACTTTTATATGATGGTTGTTATATCAGTATTTGCACAAAGGTGTTTCCACTGCCATTTCTTGTATTAATAATTTTACTGACACAAAAAGATCCCACCATGTCAAACAAACAAATTATCTGTCAGCACTTATAAAATTGGACCGAAACTTTTCCATCACAGCTGTCAATATTTTTTTTTATATGGTATGACTTTACTCACGTAAAACTGTGGATGGAAACGTTGTTCGAGAGAGAGAAAAACTGATGAAGAGAGAAACAGAGTGAGAGAGAGAGAGGATGGAGAAGAGAAAGAGCGAGAGAATGAGAAAGAGACGAGAACAAGAAAGAGAGCGAGAAAGAGAGTGAGAGAGACGAGGAGCAAGCCGAGTCCCCAGTGAGACCTATACCCAACAGAGCTTTTCAATTCAGCCTGTCCAGAAAATAACAGAAATAGCGACAGGAGGAGAAAAGACAAACTCCCACTAAAACACTGTCAAATCTAATGGAAGACAAAATAAGAATAATAGTGATAAATGTCAGGGAGATGTTGCTTGGCGTTTGTTCTGGGATATTCATGGTTATGCAGTGACATGTATGGGTTACTGAAGTGGCCACTGGAGAGGTGAAGCTAGCCTGGCTAAAGAAAAGGCTGAGGAGCAAATGGAAGCGTTGGATTGTCATGTTTTTGAAAACAACAGTAATCAAGCCAAACACACCCATAATATTTGTATTCAGCGTTTAGTATTAGTCTTTTGCATAATGTTGTTCAGGAGGGGTTGTGCAAGAGGTTGTTTTATAGTATGTTCCATGGTGAAAGCAGAGGTTGAGTACTGTTTACTGGTGAAGGTTTCCAGACTGTTATCTTTCCTTCTGTCTGAACCGAAAGATGTTGAGCAGAGGTTCGCTGCGGTCACAGGGTCACAATTCCCCACTAAGTGCTTCTTGACTGCATTTCATGAGTAGCAGGACCTAACATTCACTCTATAAAGCTGTTGCTATTCTCTAATGGCATGAAAGTCAAGCAGCCTTTGAATTCACAAGTGCCACTGCCAGCAAAATTCTGTCTGAAACATGAATACAGACCCCGCTAAGAAAAGAAGGCAAATTGTCCATGTGATTAAGCAGTGGGAAGGAATGAGAATTGCTATTGCAATATGGTGTGTGTGTGTGAGAGAGAGATGAAATGTGCAAAAAATATTTGCCAGTTGGATTTGGAATAACTTACTGTTCTTTTAATTAATTCAATAACTGTTTTAATATGCATCAGATTATTTTAAATGAATCATTTATTCTTCAACCTTTTCTAGTGCGGCACACAGAGAAAAGGCTGAGCGGTATTAATTATACCATTATAATGAACCGTGGGCACAAACCAAAGGCTTCTCACTAGTGTGTATCAAACCCAGGGAGGGGATCACATTCCTATTAGCCTAACAGCATTCTGCAGCATTCATTAGCTAACAAACCCCAGCTCTCACACACACCCTATCTCGCACACACACACAAAAGAAGACTGCCCTTTATAGTCATTGTCATGTTCTCTGCTAAGAATGATGCCTATGTAGGTGGCCATGCACTTGGGAAGAAGGACACACAAGCAGAGGTAGTCTCTTTACTTAGGGGGCATGCTAGGTATTTACTTTGAGCCTCACAGGGCCATGCATTCAGTTATCAGTTATGTTGTCATAGGTTGCAATATAAACAGTATAATTCAGTGCTCTATTGAGGAAGCACGAATTCCAACTAATTATTCAAAGTGCTGCCAGTTTATATTTTCCTCTCCCCCACATCTTTCTGTAAAAAAATCTAAATACATTTAAGGCAAAACTATTTGATTCCAAAATCATCTATATTCATAAGTAGAACATATTTAGCAAGTAAGCTACTGTACCACTTTGTACAAAGCAGACAGGCAGTTTAAAGTGAAACTCTGAGATGCTGCAGACAGAAAGAAGTAGTGGATATTATTCAGTACACAGCAGAAGTACAGCGGTGCAGTAATACCTAGCAATAGACACATTATCCAAAAAGTAAAAAGAAGGAAATTAAGATCTGTCGGAAAGTCGGAAACAAATCCAATTATCAACCCAAATAGCACTGTAACAGTAATCCAGATGCAATCTATACGTATCTACACCAGATTAATTTATACAAGATACAGTAAACTAGGAATGGTATGTACAGCAGTAGATACAGTATAAAGTAGGTAAAACAGTATGTAAACATTATTTATATAACCAGTGTTCAATGACTATGTTCATAGGGCAACAGTCTCTAAGGTGCATGGTAGAGTACCGGGTTGTAGCTGGCTAGTAACAGTGTCTGAGTTTTAGGGCAGGGTACTGGGCAGAGGCCGGCTAGTTGTGACTGTTTAACAGTCTGATGGCCTGGAGATAGAAGCTGTTAAACAGTCTCTCGTTCCCAGTTTTGATGAACCTGGTGGCTAGAGGTCCTTGATGATCTTCTTGGCCTTCCTGTAACACCGGGTGCTGTAGATTTCCTGGAGGGAAGGCAGTGTGCCCCCAATGATGTGTTGGGCTGACCGCACCACCCTCTGGAGAGCCCTGCGGTTGTGGACAATGCAATTGCCATACCAGTTGGTGATACAGCCCGACAGGATGCTCTCAATGGTGCATCAGTAGAAGTTTGTCCCGTAAGGGAGCGTTTTCTTCAGATTTCCTTTATTATGTCCCCAGCTACAATAAATCCTCAGAATATGCGGTTTCCAGTTTGCACAAAGTCCAGTGTAGTTCCTTGAGAGCCGTCGTGGTGTCAGCTTATGTGGAATTGTACACCACTGACCACTGGAGCAGTGGATGGGCAGTGGGTATAGCACTCATCCACACACTAGGGGGCAGTAGATACAAACCCCAGCTGTCTGCAGCAATGATGCCTGTGCCGATAAGCTGATATCATTTTCCTTGCTCTCTTGGGGTGTTTAGTAAGTGACATGATGTGATGGCCACCTGCAGCTGAGAGACTGGGAGAGCCTGTCCTCCTCTACAGCCTAATGAGACTGGACCTTGGAAGTCCACCATTGTTGGCACGGCAACCGCACCCAGGGCACACACAAGGTCCATTGACTAGGGGCCCAGAGTGTCCGATCAATGGCACTCCATCAAAACCACTCTTTAGTTGAGGCAAAATGCAAAAGGAAAAGGTTAACAACCTCCCTGTTAGTTAAGGCTCCCTAAGTTGGAGAGTGGAGAGGATACGGTGGGAATCAGTTTTAGTTCAACAAGGATGTGTTCCTCAATTAGGTCAGTGGTAAACAAGGCAAATGCACCCATCCATGTAATTTGCCTTAACAGGGACACAGAAATGTTCTAACATCTTATGAATAGTGGTATCAAGAACTAAATGGAGCCTATTCAGACACAATAGTACCATATATATTTAAGATGTTTTTTAATGTTTTTTTTTTTACATACACCGTTTAACAATGTGCTGTTTTACAAGGCCAGCCATAGTACTATTGCATCGCTGGAGCAAATTAGGCTTAAGTGCAGATTTTTTTTTTGTGTATTCAAACCAACAACCTTTCGGTTCCTGGCCAGATGCTTTAACCGCTAGGCTACCTGCCGCCCTTACCTGTTCAACAGTTCTTGCTAAGGCAGACAATAACAGTGATTCACACAATGATTCAGAATGATGCACATGCACACGCACACACTGCACCAAATACCCTAGTTTCAGACTTCTAATTATCCTTACACTTCTGAAGACTCTAGCCACTTCTATGGGAGTCGTAAAAAACGTAGGTGTTTTATCTCTGAATACTCAAAAGCTTGTTTCTCCACCGTCAGTTGGATAAGGGGAACCATAGCGTAGGTGTGTCCAAACTTTCCACTGGTTCTGTATATAAAAATAAGTGTACAACACATTTGTGAAAAATACACAATATCGAGACATTTATAAAATATATATATATACATTTATAACGGGTAGTAAAAAGAAGAGGGTAATCAAAACGGTGCAAAACGTTTTTAGATGTAGGTGTAAAGAGTTTGTGAAAAGTCTCTGGTCAAGTAACATCTTATTGTATTTGTCACATGCTTCGTAAACAGGTGTAGACTAACAGTGAAATGCTTAAAAAAAAAGAGAAAAAAGAAAAGTGAAATGCTTAAACAGGTGTAGACTAAAAGTGAAACCCCTTAAAAAAAAAGAGAAAAAAGAAAAGTGAAATGCTTACTTACAGGTCCTTTTCCAACAGAGTTAAATATAAATATATTTGTTTATAGAAATAGTGACATGAGGAACAAATACACAGTGAATAATGAATAACAATAAACAAGTAAAAATAACATGGCTATGTATAGGGAGGACCAGTACCTAGTCGATGTGCAGGGGTATGGCATCATTGAGGTAGACATGTACATATAGTAGAGGTTAACAGGATAGATAATAGACAGTGGTGACCAGAAGTGTGTGCGTGTGTGAGTGGTGTCAGTATGCATTTGTGCACTTTTTATGTGCGTATGGGCATACAGTGGGGCAAAAAAAGTATTTAGTCAGCCACCAATTGTGCAAGTTCTCTCACTTAAAAAGATGAGAGAGGCCTGTAATTTTCATCATAGGTACACTTCAACTATGACAGACAAAATGAGGAAAAAAAAAATCCAGAAAATCACATTGTAAGATTTTTAATGAATTTATTAGCAAATTATGGTGGAAAATAAGTATTTGGTCACATACAAACAAGCAAGATTTCTGGCTCTCACAGACCTGTAACTTCTTCTTTAAGAGGCTCCTCTGTCCTCCACTCGTTACCTGTATTAATGGCACCTGTTTGAACTTGTTATCAGTATAAAAGACACCTGTCCACAACCTCAAACAGTCACACTCCAAACTCCACTATGGCCAAGACCAAAGAGCTGTCAAAGGACACCAGAAACAAAATTGTAGACCTGCACCAGGTTGGGAAGACTGAATCTGCAATAGGTAAGCAGCTTGGTTTGAAGAAATCAACTGTGGGAGCAATTATTAGGAAATGGAAGACATACAAGACCACTGATAATCTTCCTCGATCTGGGGCTCCACGCAAGATCTCACCCGTGGGGTCAAAATGATCACAAGAACGGTGAGCAAAAATCCCAGAACCACACGGGGACCTAGTGAATGACCTGCAGAGAGCTGGGACCAAAGTAACAAAGCCTACCATCAGTAACACACTACGCCGCCAGGGACTCAAATCCTGCAGTGCCAGACGTGTCCCCCTGCTTAAGCCAGTACATGTTCAGGCCCGTCTGAAGTTTGCTAGAGAGCATTTGGATGATCCAGATGAGGATTGGGAGAATGTCATATGGTCAGATGAAAACAAAATAGAACCTTTTGGTAAAAACTCAACTCGTCGTGTTTGGAGGACAAAGAATGCTGAGTTGCATCCAAAGAACACCATACCTACTGTGAAGCATGGTGGTGGAAACATCATGCTTTGGGGCTGTTTTTCTGCAAAGGGACCAGGACGACTAAAGGAAAGAATGAATGGGGCCATGTATCGTGAGATTTTGAGTGAAAACCTCCTTCCATCAGCAAGGGCATTGAAGATGAAACGTGGCTGGGTCTTTCAGCATGACAATGATCCCAAACACACCGCCCGGCAACGAAGGAGTGGCTTCAGAAGAAGCATTTCAAGGTCCTGGAGTGGCCTAGCCAGTCTCCAGATCTCAACCCCATAGAAAATCTTTGGAGGGAGTTGAAAGTCCGTGTTGCCCAGCGACAGCCCCAGAACATCACTGCTCTAGAGGAGATCTGCATGGAGGAATGGGCCAAAATACCAGCAACAGTGTGTGAAAACCTTGTGAAGACTTACAGAAAACGTTTGACCTCTGTCATTGCCAACAAAGGGTATATAACAAAGTATTGAGATAAACTTTTGTTATTGACCAAATACTTATTTTCCACCATAATTTGCAAATAAATAAATTTAAAATCCTACAATGTGATTTTCTGGATTTCTTTTTCTCATTTCGTCTGTCATAGTTGAAGTGTACCTATGATGAAAATTACAGGCCTCTCTCATCTTTTTAAGTTGGAGAACTTGCACAATTGGTGGCTGACTAAATACTTTTTTGCCCCACTGTATGTAGTGTGTGTGTACAGTTGAAGTCGGAAGTTTACATACACTTTAGCTTGGAGTCATTAAAACTTGTTTTTCAACCACTCCACAAATTTCTTGTTAACAAACTATAGTTTTGGCAAGTCGGTTAGGACATCTACTTTGTGCATGACAATTGTTTACAGACAGATTATTTCACTTTTAATTCACTGTATCACATTTCCAGAAAATGATGTTATGGCTTTAGAAGCCTCAGATAGGCTAACTGACATCCTTTGAGTCAATTGGAGGTGTACCTGGGGATGTATTTCAAGGCCTACCTTCAAACTCAGTGCCTCTTTGCGTGACATCATGGGAAAACTAAAATAAATTGTAGACCTCCACAAGTCTGGTTCATCCTTGTGAGCAATGTCCAAACACCTGAAGGGACCACGTCCATCTGTACAAACAGTAGTACGCAAGTATAAACACCATGGGACCACGCAGCCGTCATACCGCTGTGCAAGGAGACGCATTCTGTCTCCTAGAGCTGAACATATGTTGGTGCCAAAAGTGCAAATCAATCCCTGAACAACAGCAAAGGACCTTGTGAAGATGCTGGAGGAAAGTATCTATTTCGACAGTAAAATGAGTCCTATATCGACATACCCTGAAAGGCCGCTCAGCAAGGAAGAAGCCACTGCTCCAAAACCGTTTGGCCATAATGACCATCGTTATGTTTGGAGGAAAAAGGGGGAGGCTTGCAAGCCGAAGAACACCATCCAAACCCGTGAAGCACGGGGGTGGCAGCATCATGCTGTGGGGGGTGCTTTGCTGCAGGAGGGACTGGTGCACTTCACAAAATAGATGGCATCATGAGGCAAGAAAATTATGTGGATATATTGAAGCAACATCTCAAGACATCAGTCAGGAAGTTAAAGCTTGGTCGCAAATGGGTCTTCCAAATGGACAATGACCCTAAGCATACTTCCAAAGTTGTGGCAAAATGGCTTAAGGACAACAAAGTCAAGGTATTGGAGTGGCCATCACAAAGCCCTGACCTCAACCCTATAGAGCATTTTTGGGCAGAACTGAAAAAGCGTGTGCAAGCAAGGTCTACAAACCTGACTCAGTTACACCAGCTCTGTCAGGAGGAATGGGCCAAAATTCACCCAACTTATTGTGGGAAGCTTGTGGCTACCCGAAACCAAGTTAAACAATTTAAAGGCTACCAAATACTAATTGAGTGTATGTAAAATTCTGACCCACTGGGAATGTGATGAAATAAATAAAAGCTGAAATAAATAAGCCTCTCTACTATTATTATGACATTTCACATTCTTAAAATAAAGTGGTTGTAAAGCGTCTCTGTGTTGCCGGTGTAGAGGAGTCAGGCGCAGGACAGCAGATATGAGTAAATATAGCAAATTTTACTCAATATATTAACAAACGTCAAAAATATTCAAGCCAACAAATACAAAAAAACAATCACTCACAAACAAACATGGGGGAACAGAGGGTTAAATAATGAACAAGTAATTGTGGGATTGAAACCAGGTGTGTAAAACAAGACAAAACAATGGAAAAATGAAAAGTGGATCAGCGATGGCTAGAAAACCGGTGATGTTGACTGCCAAACGCCGCCCGAGCAAGTAGAGGGACCAACTTTGGTGGAAGTCTTGACAGTGGTGATCCTAATTGACCTAAAACAGTGATTTTTACTAGGATTAAATGTCAGGAATTGTGAAAAACTGATTTTAAATGTATTTGGCTAAGGTGTATGTAAACTTCCGACTTCAACTGTATGTGTATAGAGTCAGTGGAAGAGAGTTGTGGCTTGGATGGCAGGGAGCTCGACCCCAGTGATGTACTGGGCCATACTCACCACCCTCTGTAGCGCCTTGCAGTCTTGTGCCTTGCAGTTGACGTACCAAGCGGTGATGCAGCCAGTCAATATGCTCTTAATGGTGCAGCTGTAGAACTGGGATCTGAGAGCCCATGCTGAAATCTTTTAAGCCTCCTGAGGGGGAAGAGGTGCTGCCATCTTCACAACTGTGTGGGTGTGTGTGGACCATGTTCATTCCTTAGTGATGTACACACTGAGGCACTTTGCAGGTGATTGTGCAATAGACCACAGACAATCAGATGTTCTGGAAGGGCTGCGGTAGGTGTGGACTGTTGCTCCAGTTTTTGTTCTGACTGAGCCTTGTCTCCCCATAAACACTCTTGGCCCTTTTCCGGTCTGCTGACTCAGATCCTCAAAAACTCAGGGAAGCGCCAGGGTGGGGAGGTTATTAAAAATGAATTGGGGTCCTCTGGCTCTGTCTCCACATCAGACATCATGTCTCATCTTGCTCGACAAAGTCCTTCGCCCATTCCGGTGCAGGCGCTGGAGGAGTGCTCTGCTGTAGCTGCTGCTGTTGGAATAGTTGCGCTACTTGTGTCATCAGCCTTTCGTTCATATCAGACACCGTGTTGTAGTCCGGCATTTGATTCAGCCTGGCCATGAGTTGTTGGAAATACATGCTCACGTTTGGTGAAGCATTGTTCCCCAGCACGAAAAGGCTCCTGCAGGGCGCACTGGTCCCACAAACAAATTATATCAACAACAACAAAAAATAGCCGCTGGTCTTCTTTGCTGTATTTTATAAGGCGTGTAAGAATAGCTAGATACAAAGCTTTTAGCAAACTATGCTTTGTTAGCTAGCTAGCTAATGTTAGCTTGTTTTAGTCAAAACAGCAATGTTCAATTTCTTACTCCTAGAACTAAAATCCATGTAACATGATCATGTTATCTACAGCGTTTGTTAACTAGCTAGCTAGCTAGTAACGCTAGTTATTGACTATATTGGCTGTAGTAATTTAATTTGGCTAACTAACGTTCGCTAGCTACCTCTACTAACGTTACAGCTGCTACAGTGCTAGCTAGCAGAGATAGATAGCTATGCTAGCCACCTAGTTAGATTGCTTTGGTTGACAAATAATAGGACCTCTTCATACCTTGTTGCGGAGTGGCATTCGGAAGGTTGTAGAAATTCTGGGAGTTCTTCATTATTAGCTACAGGATTTTAGATTTTTTTTATAACCAACAAAAGCAAACAAACCCCAATGAATTGTTGTGCCTTTTAAAGGGAAGTGGCAGAGTTTTCAAATTGTGTTCATTTGATTGGTCATTTTCAACCGTCACTATGCCCTCCCTTCTATTCCCATGGCTAATGAGTTTTTGCTAGTGTTTCATGAAACTACACTTCCTGTCCATTCAAAACAGAAACTATACACTTCCGTCTCTGCTCCAGCAGAGACAGAAGAAGAAGCGAGACATCTCACTGGCTGGTTCATATACAAGTAGACCAGATCCAGCTGCTATCGCATTGGCGTCTATGGGAGAGCCACCCCTTAAAGGACCCCAATTTGAATGTTATATTGTTTTTGTGCATCACTGAGTGATGTTCTATCGATTCCCTGGGACATTTCATGATATGAAGTGTAACTGGGTTATTGGCGTTTGTTAGGGTTCGTTCCTTGTGTCCTTATCAATCATTGGCTCATTGGTGAAATTAGCATTATGACAATATCTTTAATTGACCCCTAGGTGATCTTCTAACACGTTCAAGCAGGCAGAAATCCGTCCAGTATGACGTAGCACTGTGATAAAGTCACTGGACTACACTGGAAGTTAATAGGAATATGACTTTCAGATATTAAAAACGTCTATCATACATGTTAGGTTTCAATACTGGCAAATGTCACAATTCTAAAGGTTGTATTTTTCCTACCTGAAGAAATGTGTAATTAAACGGAAGGTCTAGCACATTTTTCCTATTTATCTGCCTCTTTAGTCCAGGGTGCATTGCATGGTACCATTGCCAGAGAGATATTGTAGAAAGGAGATAGGAATCCAATTAATTAAGGAGCGTGTAATGCCCCCCCCCTCTCCAGCAGAATGTCAACCAATTGCGTTCACGTTGTCATGCTGCGTCACGTGGTTGCTAAGCTAATCGTCAGGAAATCCCTTCTCAAATGTTGAAATGCCTAATTTCCTTGAAAGTACAGAACGTCACTATTCTAAAAATATACAATACTACAGATGGCAAGTTCACATCACAAAATTTGTGCTCATGTTTCTTAGCGCTAGGCCCCTTTTTTCTCAATAAATTTTTTCTCAAGCTACTGTAAATCGGACAGTGCAGTTAGATTAACAAGAATTTAAGCTTTCAACCGATACAAGACACGTATATGTCCCTAAATGTTTAATATCCATACATTTTATGGTTATTTATTGGAATTGTGCGCCCTTCAGTTTCAACTGAAGTTGTCCCGCTAGCGGGACTCCTAGCCCTAAAAGGTTTTTTAACTAGTGCCCAATAGTCTCCCATTCACTCCTTGAAAGAGAGCACTCCTTGTTCCAGAATCACCTAGAATTCACTGCGCGGGCCCATTAACGTATGGGAAACATTTGCCGTTGCAAATGTGAGGCACATCGATCTGCAGGTTGAACATGGTTAGATTGTAGACTTCTAAATTGATAGTGCGGTTTGTTTAGGCAATTTTCCAGCTAACTAGCTACATTACATCCTCATTTTGTCTTTGGTATTATTGTGTGTAGCTACCTAGCTAGCTAGCAAACATAGCTAGCTATAATGCCAAAATGAAACATTTGTTTACAAAAATATTGTTCTCACATAATGTAATAGTGTTATTTAATAATGTCAATTAAAGGAATGGGTGGTTTTGGGTGTCTTTTTCCTTTAAGTAGACCAGAATTGTTAGAAAAAAATGTAATAGTGATTTGCCTGAGTAAGACATCTTTGCCAACCAGCCTTTTTAGCTTGGCCTTTAATCAATGAGGCCTTTGTGTTTTATGTTCTTTGATAACATTACATCTATTTTATTGCAGTGTTTATATTTTTCATTTTATTGTTTTAAGTGTGTTGCTATTTTATATGCACTTAAAATAAAGTCTATCATTCTTATTTTTTTTATTATTAATTAGATTATAGGTATCCTAAATAAATGTTTGGAGTAGATTGCATGCTGAACTGGTGGTGGTGGAGGAGGAGGGGGCAATAGACAAGGTGTTAGAATCTATTAGCATGTGTAAAAGTCCTTCCAGAGCTGACTAATCAAGACTAGTCAAGCTCTGTTTTTATTATGACTTTTCACTACTGAGCTTCTACTTTTAACCATTAAAGATATTCTGACTTACATGTACACACTCGAAAACAGGCCATTTTACGCAGTGAAACGCACGTACGCACACACACACACACACACACACACACACACACACACACACACACACACACACACACACACACACACACACACACACACACACACACACACACACTTTGGGTTATGGATAATGACAGTGGCAGTGAGGGGCTGCTGTACTGCTGAGGCTGAGGAGAGACTCCTGTCCCATGCTGGCTCTGGTGCCTCACACCCCACAGGCTCACTGCAGTCAGTCAGGGCTCAGAGGACAGAGAATCACCCCCGCATACCCTTATCCCTTTTCCACTGTCTCAGACAGAAGCATTATACACACACAAAGTCACGCGAGCACAACCCAAATCACAGCTGAATCTCTCTCCCACAGTGTGTCAAGAGTATGCTTAAGTATTTAGCAGAACTTAGCCCACTCTGTGGTACACCAGTTAATGAGCTCAGTGCTAAATTACAGCCAGAGCAATTAAACACATGCATGTCACACTCGCACACACACACACACAAACACACATCATACAAACCTACTCATACACATACAAAAACAACCTCATTTGCATGCACACATACAGTTTTGCAGGAGCCTGTGAAACCTTCCATCGATCAGATAATCGGTCTGGTGTGAGCTGAGCACTCTTCTCAGCAGAGGAGAAATTATGAAGCATTTCATAACTGCTTAACTACCTCCACTCACCCAGGGGTCCATCTGCAGAAATGAGCCATTGATCCCTAATTGGAAGCAGTCAGTCATGAAATCTGAAAACTAATTAAAGAAAGTGAACTTAATGGCAAATATTTACATATTCACACTGATATAACATTGGTTATATTGCCAGAGCGCTATGAGAGAAAGGGTAAGTCATGGAAAGGAGGGGCAAACTGGGTAAACTGACCATATAATGGTATTGATGATGGATTTAGGCACATTTTATATTATATAAATTTTTGCAGCACTAAGGTAATGAACCAAATGTGTCTTGGATATACTGTACATGTACTGCTAATTCAGAGGCTTTCCTCAATTGGCCTTGACCAGGCGGTGTGCAACTGGTTTAAAAATAACTTTAAAACAAATCAAATCAAATTGTATTTGTCACATGCGCAGAATACAACAGGTGTAGACATTACCGTGAAATGCTTACTTACAAGCCCTTAACCAACAATGCAGTTCATGAAATAGAAAATATGTACTAAATAAACTAAAGTAAAAAATTAAATGAAAAGTAACACCATAAAAGGGGTAAAGTAGTGGTAAAGTGACTACGCATAAATAATAAACAGTAAGTAGCAGCAGTGTAAAAACAATGTAAACAGCCCGGGTGGCCATTGATTAATTGTTCAGCAGTCTTATGGCTTGAGGGTAGAAGCTGTTAAGAAGCCTTTTGGATCTAGATTTGACGCTCCGGTACTGTTTGCCGTGCGGTAGAAGAGAGAACAGTCTATAACTTAGGTGACTCGAGGGTGGATATTAAAATTCAGTCTGTTAGCTTTGTTAATAAATATATATTTAGTCACTATTTTGTTTTGTATTCAGCAGATTTCATTTAGAAAAACCCAATGTTTTCACTCATGAACCTGCAGCCACTAGTTAGCTTGTCAATTAATGTTCGATGTTAGCACCCTTCTGCTGCGGAGCAGCGCCACAGAGTTCTATTGAGCAGTGACCACGTCCTGATAATCCGTCTGGCCCCGCGGCCTTGTGAATGTTGACCTGTTTAAAAGTCTTGCTCACTTCGGCTACGGAGAGCGTGATCACACATTCGTCCTGAACAGCTGGTGTTCTCATGCATGCTTCAGTGTGGGTGCGGATGTTACCTGTAATCCATGGTTTCTGATTGGGATATGTATGTACAGTGGTTTGTCCTTTAAAATTTGCAGCGAACTGTGGCACAGCTTGCATGGTGGCGCAGAATTCTATGGCACATTATTTAAGTGTCAACCATTGGTACCATTAATATTAGTTAGTGCTAGTTTGACCACCAGAGGGCATCTTTGAGAAGCATTTGATAGCCTTCAATAGTGGCTGTACTAGAGAATTTAAAACCTTTTTTGTAAGAACATAGTATATGCGACTGATGTTAAGACATTTTGCTTAATTAATTTGATTAATAATATGGTGTTTCTATTCCAAGAAAAAAGAAAAACCCTCTGGGTTTCCGTGTATGGTGCTGTACAACGTGACGGTCGGGAGTAGGCTACAGTACTGGGCTATTTAGCTAAAGAATCCCTGTGTCGTGAGGGCACGTGGGAGCCCGGGGTTCAATTCCCCGATGTGGAGGAAGGAGTAGGCTGTCCTTGTAAATAAGAATTTGTTCAACTGACTTGCCTAGTTAAATAAAGGTTACACTAAGAGCATAACATGTATACACCCTAATTGTATAATTGTAGTCTAACCAATACCCAAACAGTGATTCAGTGAAAATAAAAATTTCATTGATTTATCAAGACCAGCCCCCATGCTTGTCTCATTGCAGTGCAAAACGGTGCTAAAATCATTGTAGGCTATTGCTTCAAATCCTATTGCTTCTAACTTCAATATGCTTTTTAAATAAATAAGACCTCACCACTTTTAACAGCACATTACTCAACACTAGTGAGACTCATGTTGCTTACAGTAGGCCTACAGTATATTGAAAAATATGACGTGACTCTCCACCAATAATTACTTATAGAGGATTGGAGGATTCTAAATTAAAACCAAAAGCCACCTCATGGGTCTCCAGCAACGCATTTTGCACTGCGGGAGCTCCCATCCACTCCGGAGCCCCCATCCACAAAGTATAAAAATATAGAGAGGTGTTGGTAAAGGTATATTGTCCTGCTAATAGCCCATAATGGGCTATTATAATACTGAACATGGTATCCAGGTCAGGATAACCAAAACATTTCTTTATTAAAGACTATCAGAAAGAATGTTGGTACTTGTTTATTTTGATCCAAAGCCATGAATGAGTGAGTCACTCAGCTTTGTGTAGGTGCCCGGGCTATATGACTGTGCCATCAACATGATAATACATAACAATATTTTTGAAGTTATTTCATTTTCACTGAATAAAGGCCAAAATAATATTTGTAAATGCCCCCCAAAAAATTCTGTTTGTAGCAGGAGAGAAACGCTGGGCCAATTGTGCGCCGCCCATAAAGGCCAAAATATAGCCCTGTTAATAGCCATAATGGTGCCGTACAACGTGACCGTGCGCGTTTGAAAGAGTATTTTCCAGTAAGCAACCATTTGTTGACCTTCATTAGACTAATTTGTTCCAATATTTCTGTAATTCAATTATATTTATTCACTTAGTAATTTGTTTGTAATAACTAAATAAACATTGGCATTTTGAAAGAGTATTTTTATCATTATTTTATTAACGAAAGCATAAAGATGCTGATGAAGAAATACAGTACTGTACAGTATATGCTTTTACATTTGGATAATAAAGACATAAGCCACCTGAAGTTGTTTATCAGGCGATAGCAGAACAGGCCCTTGCTGTGCCTGGTGAGCAGTTGGTCAAGTACTGTTGTCAGAAGAGGAATGGAAATGTCAGCGTGAACCAACGACCTGATGAACCCGCCAGGTATGTTGTCTGTCGGAGGTGGAGTTCCAGAGCTCACAAGTGTGCCTGGCATGGATTGTGACTCGCCCTCTTCAACGCGTCATTCGCCGCCTGTCTCTTCGCCAATGCCGCTAGGCTCTGAACCAATGCATCAGCTGTCGCCCGTATCTCAGCCCCCCGATAAAGTTTATCTTTATGCTGGTCTGCCTTCAATGACTAGATCTCGGTCTTCAAAGTTTGAATCTGATCCATGTGCACCTTCATCAGATGAGCAGAATGGTACCGCCCTGAGCCCCCATTGATTACAGTGGCCTATGATAGAAACGATAGATCAATTAAGAATTAAAAAAGTGACTCCAACACTCAAATGCTGTGTACGCATTTTAAGAATCTAGCAAAACAAACCACTTTCTTGGCAACCATGTGTTTTTTTGGTGTGGCCCGTTGTCCAGCCCTTTGTCCACTGATCTCCACGGATGGTTGTCGGCATGTTTGTATGCTCTGCAAAACACATTCACGTTTTTAGTACACATTCATTTTTTATTTTTTACTTCACTTTTATTTAATTATAAAAAAATGTACACAGTATGCCTACACATTGATAGGCGTTATATATTTTTTTTAAAGAAAATGCACTGAAACCAAAATACCTTTAGTTTTGGTGATCCTCTCAGCTCTGGCTCATTTCAAGTTATCTCGTGGTTACGGTCGTAACCCTGATGTCCATTTAGTCTGTTCTCTTTGGTCACAAAACCTTTAGTGGAGCAACCACTGCACGGTCACTGTGGGGACGACGTCGTCGATGCACATATTGATGAAGCCGGTGACTGAGGTTGTATACTCCTCAAAGCCATTGGATGAATCCCGGAACATATTCAAGTCGGTGCTAGCAAAACCATCCTGTAGCGTAGCATCCACGTCATCTGACGACTTCCATATTGAGCAAGTCACTGGTACTTCCTGCTTTAGTTTTTGCTTGTAAGCAGGAATTAGGAGGATAGAATTATGGTCAGATTTGCCAAATGGATGGCGATGGAGAACTTTGTATGAGTCTCTGTTTGTGGAGTAAAGGTGGTCTAGAGGTTTTTTCCCTCTGGTTGCACATGCTGGTAGAAATGAGGTCAAACGGATTTAGGTTTGCCTGCATTAAAGTCCCCGGCCACTAGGAGCGTCGCTTATGGATGAGCATTTTCTTGTTCGCTTAGGGCCTTATACAGCTCGTTGAGTGAGCAATACCTCAAGACTTCCTTAATATTAGACATTGTGCACCAGCTGTTATGACAAATAGACAGTCACCCCTCGTCTTACCGGACATAGCTTTTCTGTCCTGCCGATGCACGGAAAACCCAGCCAACTGTATGTTATCCGGGTCGCCGTTCAGCCACGACTCGGTGAAACATAAGATATTACAGTTTTTAATGTCCCATTGGTAGGATAGTCTCGAACGGAGCTCATCCAGTTTATTCTCCAGTGATTGCACGTTGGCCAATAGAAAGTATGGTAGAGAAGTTACAAACAATGTGAAAAAACACACAAAATACTTAGTTATCACTTTTGCCTTATGGAAGGTGCTCCATCATGCTGGAAAAGGCATTGTTCGTCACCAAACGGTTCCTGGATGGTTGGGAGAAGTTGCTCTCGGAGGATGTGTTGGTACCATTCTTTATTCATGGCTGTGTTCTTAGGCAGAATTGTGAGTGAGCCCACTCCCTTGGCTGAGAAGCAACCCCACACATGAATGGTCTCAGGATGCTTTACTGTTGGCATGACACAGGACTGATGGTAGTGCTCACCTTGTCTTCTCCGGACAAGCTTTTTTCCCGGATGCCCCAAACAATCGGAAAGGGATTGTCAGAGAAAATGACTTTACCCCAGTCCTCAGCAGTCCAATCCCTGTACCTTTTGCAGAATATCAGTCTGTCCCTGATGTTTTTCCTGGAGAGAAGTGTCTTCTTTGCTGCCCTTCTTGACACCAGGCCATCCTCCAAAAGTCTTCGCCTCACTGTGCGTGCAGATGCACTCACACCTGCCTGCTGCCATTCCTGAGCAAGCTCTGTACTGGTGGTGCCCCGATTCCACAGCTGTATCAACTTTAGAAGACGGTCCTGGCGCTTGTTAAACTTTCTTGGGCGCCCTGAAGCCTTCTTCACAACAATTTAACCGCTCTCCTTGAAGTTCTTGATGATCTGATAAATGGTTGATTTAGGTGCAATCTTACTGGCAGAAATATCCTTGCCTGTGAAGCCCTTTTTTGTGCAAAGCAATGATGACGGCACGTGTTTCCTCACAGGTAACCATGGTTGACAGAGGAAGAACAATGATTCCAAGCACCACCCTCCTTTTGAAGCATCCAGTCTGTTATTCGAACTCAATCAGCATGACAGAGTGATCTCCAGCATTGTCCTCGTCAACACTCACACCTGTGTTAACGAGAGAATCACTGACATGTCAGCTGGTCTTTTTGTGGCAGGGCTGAAATGCAGTGGAAATGTTTTTGGGGATTCAGTTCTTTTGCATGGCAAAGAGGGACTTTGTAATTAATTGCAATTCATCTGATGACTCTTCATGACATTCTGGAGTATATGCAAATTGCCATCATACAAACTGAGGCAGCAGACTTTGTGAAAATTAATATTTGCGTAATTCTCAAAACCTTTGGCCACGACTGTACTCTGGATGGTGCCCACGTTAATCGTGTTCCTGCTTTCAAATATTTGGGCATCTGTATAGACGATAAGCTGTCTTTCAAAAAGCATAATGATGAGTTAGTTAAGGATCTGAGGATAAACATAGTCTTCTATTTTAGAAATAGGTCATGCCTATCAGTAAATAATAGAATACAGATCATTCAATCAATGTTTCTTCCTGTCCTAGACTATGGTGACATCATCTATTTCAGGGCTTTCCAGACATGTTCCTGGAGAGCTACTGTACCGTCCTGTAGGTTTTTCGCTCCATCCCTAATCTAATGCACTTGATTCTAATAATTAGCTTGTTGATTAGCTGAATAAGGTTAGTTACAACTGTGATTGGATTGATAAGAGGGTAGCTCTTCAGAAACATGGTTGGAGAGCCCTGATCTATATGAATGCAGCTGCCACTCCATTACAACCGTTAGATGCAGTCTACCACAGCGTACTACGTTTCATAACGGGCGACTGGTTTAGTACACATCGCTGCATTCTTTACCAGAAAGTAGGTTGGCTCTCTTTGATATTGCATAGTTCGATACGTTGCTATGTTTTCATTTATAAAGCCCTTTTACAAAAACTCCCACTGTACCAAACATCATTACTAACATTATATACATATTATAGGGCATTCACTCACTGCTCTAGAATGTAGAACAAACGGGGCAATTCAAGAGCGTGCTATGAAATTAATGTCAAAATGTAGTTTATTTTGCACTATGTCATTATAAAATCACATATAATTAATCATTAGATAGTTCTCTACAATAGGCTAACGTTCATACACTGGTACTTGACAGTGTTGATGAAATAAGAACGTTCATTTGCTTTGACCATTGCTAGTTTAGATCGTGCCGCTCTTGGTTGTATCTCTTCCATATTTAGCGTTGGGAGGTGGTACCATTTGGAGGTGTTTCGGCGTGTTGGACCAATCAAAGTCAAGTCGTCATTTTCATCTCCAGATCCTTGGCTTTCATTGGATATACAGTACCAAACAAAAGTTTGGACACACCTACTCATTCCAGGGTTTTTCTTTATTTTTACTATTTTATACATTGTAGAATAGTATTGAAGACATCAAAACTATGAAATAGCACATATGAAGTCATGTAGTAACCAAATAAAGTGTTAAACAAATCAAAATATATTTTATATTTGAGATTCTTCAAAGCAGCCACCCTTTTCTTTGATGACAGCTTTTCACACGCTTGGCATTCTCTCAACCAGCTTCGTGAGGTAGTAGTCAAGAGGCTAGCCTAAACCTAACCCTAACCTTAACCCTTATTCTAAACCTAAACCTAACGTAACCTTAGCAAGCAGTTGCTTATCAACAGAGAGTTTGTAGAGCATTTACTGATGGACAATCCGCACTATCCAAATAAAGTGTGACCCTTTTATCATCAAGCACTTGCATTCTTGTGAGTTGCTTAAAAGCCATACATTTCCCATTGATGACACACGTGAAACACTAAGTTCTTTGATTGTCCAATAACACATCAGGTCACAGAAGTAGCCTAGCGCTCCAAAAACAACACACAGTGTTCCTCAGGCTAACACCCTGCTACAGGAGACTTGTCTCTGAATGATGCTGGCGTCTCCTGTTGGGGCAGCAGTTGACATGAACAGAGTATGGAATCTGATCTAGCTGTGGTGAATGTTGCTGGGGGGCCGAGGCCAGTGAGAGGCTCTGCTAATGACGGGGTCCGGTGCCAGGGTTGGACATACTGATACCCTAGTGGCCAGAGACTCACAGCTGGGGAGCGCGTGGCGGCTGATTACATGTCAGTGCTGGTAAATGACTGCTAAAGGGGAGTCAGGCAGCATCACAGACAAGGAGTGCTTAGTGTTTTAGTTGTTACTGCATTCCATCAAGCAGACACCTATTTTACCTTTTAACCTTGGCTTGGTGCAGGAATGGGATGAGAGACGAGGGGGACACAACTAGGGGGAGGCCATGAACCTGCTGCTCTCAGTTAGCACACACCATGGAAAAGACGCTCTCACAAAGAGCCTGGACTTGGCAATCCATTTATCACTTGGCAATCCATTTATCTTTTCTCCCTGTTTCATTCCCCTCTAGCTGATAGATTCTGTAAGCTTTTTGACTGAGACGAGTGAGAAGAGCTGCTCCCAGCTCTGTGTGACAAGGGCTCCAGTGGCCCAACACTCAGCGGAATAAAAATGTCTCTTTCCTCTCTTCTTTACAATCTCAGTTCTTGTATTTTCTCAGCCCATACTATGTCCCTCATTCCACTCCTCCACCTTGCTGCAGAACTTAGGCCTTCATTTAATAGGGTCATTTGAATATCTCTCCTGCACAGGTTACATAAATGAGACAGCCCTAGTGCCAGACAAGCAATCTTAAAGTAATATACTCTTGGAATATGCATTATAAAAACCAATAATCTCAAAAGAGAGGACGAGAGGAATTAATTGGAATCAACTGGAAGCCAAGGTTCTTTTGTAACATCGATAAAGTAATGAATTGACTATCCCGATTATTTAGAAAACTTTAAGGAGTTTTCATAGCACAAAGTAATGTCGAAGTCTTGAGGAAAGCGGAAGAGGTGATTTTGGTCGACTGCATCACTATTTAATCTTCACCTTTAGGGAATGGATTATAAATGTACCAAGGTAAGGAAAGGTAAATCGGTCATACAATATACTCTAAAAACAGAGAAAATGTAATAAGTAACAATTAGAATATGTTCATGTTAATAGTAATAGTATATTACTCATAGTAGTGCATTAATAGTACATTTCCTTCTAGGAAATCCTTCCACAGTCAACTATAGACAGATGACTGTGTATGCAGAAGACCACTTTGTCTTCCAAGCTTAGTGCCACATGTAGCTAACACAGCAAAGTACTCATTTTAACAGACTCATTCCAAAACAACAAGATTGCCTCTCACCACAGGTCTAATTTAAAGAAAATTGTGTTTGGCTTTTCAGACATGAGGAACTGCCTGCAGGGGTATGTAGTCATAAATCTGGGCAAAATAGATGCGTAATATGTCTATGCAGGCTTATGCAGACCATGCTGAGCTTATTTTTTTCTCATTTTGTTTTGTACGGCAGTATTTACAACAAAACCAAAGCTCCTCTGTGGAGTGCTGAATCTAGGTCTTTGCTGCAGTACTGTGGCAGGCAGGCAGGGAGGAGTTTGGATATCACTGTGTGTTGTTAGAGACAACACTGTACACCAATGTGGAGCAGCCACATTCAAATCCTTTGGGGATTAACCTCTAAGAGCAGGATATTCAGTCACATAAACCCTTATAAATCTGAAACACATGAACCCATGGGCCAGGGAGATCACATGCAAACTTCAATATGTCAATCTGTCCTCTGGCTCACAATGCAGCCTGGCCCATATTTACCATATACTGTTTAAGGCACAAATGAATTCCAACAACAATGTTAAGTGTCACACACAGAGCTATTAAATCAGTAATGAGCATGGGAGCTGAAATCAGAATGACTCATTGATATGGATTTGTGTAACCATGATGGGTGGCACACATCCTCATTGGTTCTCTAGTTTAATGGTAGTTATTACCTCCTGATTTCTGTAAACATTGTGACACGCCAGGACATTTTGTTCAATCCATATTGTTTACTTACCTGGCTTTGCCAGGTAACAGAAGTAGAAAGAGCACCGTGCTACTCATGTGTAATCTACAGTGATTAATGTAATCACCAGGGTGTCGAAAGACATTGTAGACACCATATCAGCTCTTTCTCAAGGAGGGCTGATTCACTGCATAACACACCATCTCTGCCTTGACAAAAACCCAGCAGTAAAGAGCTCTGACGTGATTGGCTGCAGCAGAGAAGAACAGCATTGATCACGTATTTCCAAATGTGAGAGGAGCATATAAATCGAGCAGTGGCGACTCAATTATGTATTGGTGGAAAGGTCAATGAGCCTCCTCTGAGGCTGCGTGAATGAAGGCCATGGGAAAAAGAGCAGCTTCATTATTAAGGGTGTTATCATTAGGACAGTCCTGTTAACAGCCAACTCTGGGCTTAATGTAATAGACCCATTTCATTTCTACCTTGATTTATGCTACAATAAGCATATTGCATGCTGCTCATTCTCTACTGTTGTTACAGTGCTATTGTAGAGGCCTTGATGGTCCCTTCCCTCTGGGATACAGCGTTGCGAGACCCACAGGAGAAATGGGCATTAGGGGTTATGGATATGGCATATACATTTAAAGATGTGCTTTCCATTTCACCACATTTTTCAAATTTAAACACACATAATCTGGAATCTAAGTCAATGCAATCATAATGTGTTAGAAAATGAGTGAGGGGTGAGAGAAATGTAAAAGAACACATGCTTGAGTCCTACACTCCACTCAATCATGTAAGTGTCAATCTCAGTCTGGGTGACAGTGTCTCTTCACTGAGGGATAGGAATGGGCTATAATGACTGAGCTAGTTCTGTAAAGAGCCTGTTACCGCTCTACATGAGGTCTCTCCCAATATCCAGTCAGGCTGGGGGATTAATGAAGCTGGTTGCACCTGAGGGGATATCCATCTGGACTGAGACAGTCTTCATTAACTTGGGCCAGACATAGCACTTTTGCTGAGAAGAGAAGCGTCCACTTAGACTGGGTTATGACATGCTGAGGAAGCAGGACTGCTGTTGTTTTAAATGTGAGGCTGGTCTTTAATGGCACTGGCGGTGAATTTCCAATCTCCCAGAGTGCTCTTTTAGCTGATATCAGGTACATGTAACGGTTCTGTGCGTTTCTATAGGAGTTTATTCTAATCTTTCTGTGACATGTACTGTATTAGAAAAAAAATCTGCAACTGAAAAAGCCCACTATCAAATTGTGTGTTCTCATAATCAAATAGAAGCTGTTTAGAAGCCTCTTGGACCTAGACTTGGCACTCCGGTACCGCTTGCCGTGCGGTAGTAGAGAGAACAGTCTATGACTAGGGTGGCTGGAGTCTCTGACAATTTTTAGGGCCTTCCTCTGACACCGCATGGTATAGAGGCATGGTTTAGAGGTCCTGGATGGTAGGAAGCTTGGCCATGGTGATTTACTGGGCCGTACGCACTACCCTCTGTAGTGCCTTGTGGTCAGAGGCCATACCAGGCAGGGATGCAACTCGCCAGGATGCTCTCGATGGTGCAGCTGTAGAACATTTTGAGGATCTGAGGACCCATGCCAAGTCTTTTTAGTCTACTGAGGGGGAATAGGTTTTGTTGTGCCCTCTTCACGACTGCCTTGGTGTGCCTGGACCATGCTAGTTTGTTGGTGATGTGGACGCCAAGGGACTTGAAGCTCTCAACCTGCTCCACTACAGCCCTGTTGATGAGAATGGGGGCGTGCTCGGTCCTCTTTTTGTGTCATCAGCAAACTTTAAGATGGTGTTGGAGTCGTGCCTGGCCGTGCAGTCATGAGCGAACAGGGAGTACAGGAAGGGGACTGAGCACGCACCCCTGAGGGCCCCCGTGTTGAGGGTAAGCGTGGCGGATGTGTTGTTACCGACCCTTACCACCAAAGATGTTAGAAGTTGGCACATTATTATGTTGAGTTAGCAGTTGTGTCTTGGCGAATGAAGTCCGATTCTGTTCATTAGAACAAATGAATGTACAGATATAGGATTTAAAATTGAGACCGTTTGATACAGAAGGAAAATAATCCTGCAGAAATAGGGAATTATTAGGAAACTAAATTGTTATGTGGGTTCTAATTAACGGACACTTTTGTATGGGTTGATACATCAAGTCTGAGATTGTAAAGTAGAAATAACAAACCTCAGAAGAATTTTTAAACCTGAAATACACTACACGTTACAAAGTTATTCTGCAAAATGGTGATCAAATTAAGATCCTACATCTGTACATTTTCTGGCAGAGTTAGAGTTCTAGAGTATAATCTAATACCAATGAAAATTGTATCACCAGTCAATCTGGTTTTGAGAGCATCCCATTGAAGGAGAAGTGTACGTTTTATAGATGTGGTGTCTTGGGAAATACAAATCTGTCAGCCTACCAGACAGCACCTAGGCCTATATACAGTTGAAGTCAGAAGTTTACATACAGTTAGGTTGGAGTCTTTAAAACTCGTTTTTCAACCACTCCACAAATTTCTTGTTAACAAACTATCATTTTGGCAAGTCGGTTAGGACATCTACTTTGTGCATGACACAAGTAATTGTTTACAGACAGATTATTTCACTTATAATTCACTGTATCACAATTCCAGTGGGTCATAAGTTTACATACACTAAGTTGACTGTGCCTTTAAACGGATTGGAAAAATCCAGAAAATTATGCAATGGCTTTAGAAGCTTCTGATAGGCTAATTGACATAATTGGAGGTGTACCTGTGGATGTATTTCAAGGCCTACCTTCAAACTCAGTGCCTATTTGCTTGACATCATGGGAAAATCAAAAGAAACAATGTAGACCTCCACAAGTCTGGTTCATCCTTGGGAGCAATTTCCAAACGCCTGAAGGTACCACATTCATCTGTACAAACAATAGTACACAAGTATAAACACCATGGGACCACGCAGCCGTCATACCGCTCAGAAAGTAGATGTGTTCTGTCTCCTAGAGATGAACGTACTTTGGTGCGAAAGTGCAAATCAATCCCAGAACAACAGCAAAGGACCTTGTGAAGATGCTGGAGGAAACAGGTACAAAAGTATCTATATCCACAGTAAAACAAGTCCTATATCGAACTAACCTGAAAGGTCGCTCAGCAAGGAAGAAGCCACTGCTCCAAAACCGCCATAAAAAGCCAGACTACGGTTTGCAACTGCACATGGGGACAAAGATCGTACTTTTTGGAGAAATGTCCTCTGATCTGATGAAACAAAAATAGAACTGTTTGGCCATAAAGACCATCGTTATGTTAGGAGGAAAAAGGGGGAGGCTGGTGCACTTCACAAAATAGATGGCATCATGAGGTAGGAAAATTATGTGGATATATTTAAGCAACATCTCAAGACATCAGTCAGGAAGTAAAATCTTTGTTGCAAATGGGTCTTCCAAATGGACAATGACCCTAAGCATACTTCCAAAGTTGTGGAAAAATGCTTAAGGACAACAAAGTCAAGGTATTGGAGAGGCCATCACAAAGCCCTGACCTCAATCCTATAGAAAATATGTGGGCAGAACTGAAAAAGCGTGTGCGAGCATGGAGGCCTACAAACCTGACTCAGTTACACCATCTCTGTCGGGAGGAATGGGCCAAAATTCACCCAACTTATTGTGGGAAGCTTTTGGAAGGCTACCCAAAACATTTGACCCAAGTTAAACAATTTAAAGGCAATGCTACCAAATACTAATTGAGTGTATGTAAACTTCTCTACTACTCTCTACTATTACTCTGACATTTCACATTCTTAAAATTAAGCGGTCTTCCTAACTGACCTAAGACAGGGAATTTTTACTAGGATTAAATGTCAGGAATTGTGAAAAACTGAGTTTAAATGTATTTGGCTAAGGTGTATGTAAACTTCTGACTTCAACTGTACACTACAACTGCCACATATAGTAGAGCCGGATGTGGCTAAGCTACCTGGTGTAGAATTGAGGACAATTTCATTTGACCTCAGTTCAAAGATTAAACAAAATTCAAATATTTACTTAAGAAATGTAGTATTCAATCATTGACTCAATAAATTTGTTTCAATCAATCTAGATTTGTCTGAATTGAAATTGCCACCATTGCTGATTTTGTGACTCCTTAAACTCACCTATAGTATTCCCTTTAATACACCATGGAAGGTAGTCAACAACAATATGCCTGCTGCTGGGAATAAAAATAGATCATAAACACAAGGTTAAAGGTGCTAGTAAACAGGTAATAATGTGGGTAATCAAATTCCCCCTGGTAAAAGAACTGGAGCTGGAGCAAATTGACCTGCAGTACTCACATCCACTCATTGTGGATGGAGGAAAAGAGAGAACAGGGGAGGGAGAAATGGAGAAGAAACATTAGTCAGTGTGAGCCTGAGAAATTTGATGACACCTCAAAAAATGAGATGGCTTTGTCTAATCACTCCAAAGGGGCTCCAGTAAAAAGACGGAGTGGGCAGGGGGGTGGAGGGGTTGAGAGACAATACAGAAAAATGTATCATTGTTGTATATTATAGCCACGGCTGGGCTTCTTAGGGATTCTTTATGGAGTGACTTGGACAGCTGCGGGATTAGGGAGAAGTAGTCCATCCGACACAGCCCGACAGGATAGCCAGGGATTAGACAGAATATGCTCGCTCTTGTCTCTGACTCCCTCACTTAAATCAATAAAAACAGATTTAACTACGCACTCATGTGAGAGAGACTCAGCCCATGGTGGTGCTGCTGAGACAGAGCGCTGAGCGTGTTCACTGCGCTGCAGGTTTTTGTTTTTCCTTTCAATTAAGACCTACACAACCAGGTGAGGGAGTTCTTTACTAATTAGTGACCTAAATTCATCAATCAAGTACAAGGGAAGAGAAAAACCCTCAGACACTCAGCCCTACGTGCAATGAAATTGACATACGTGTTATACACAACGCTTGTGTTGTAGTACTTCTTAGGACCATATAAGGGTAACTCCCAAGATGATTATACAACAGGCCTGAACATTCAAACTCTCTAGACTCCGAGGTTGGAATAGCAATCACTCTTCACCTCTTTTGAGCTCTCTCCACTGAACTAACCAAAGTAACCAAGGGTTACTGCCCTAATAGAACATTTTTAGGAATTGTTTTATACAACACTTCAAAAAAGAACACTTCAAAATGAAACAGAATTACACAAGTACATTTAAAATGCTAAACTCAAACAGCCTCAGGGCATACTTTGAATTGAATTTCACAGAGTCATACACTTAAGTCTTGTATTTTCTTTAAAAGTAAGTAGTCAGTGGAATGATGCTGATGGACTTAATACGCAGAGCTTTCCAACCTCCCAATCATTCTCTAATCCGTAAAATTACACCTGTCACTAGAAAGTTAGATTTATTAACCCAACTTCCTGATCCATGGAAGAAAACCATTAGGACACAAAGGGCCTGGATCAGAACTTAATTAACACAAGCAGCAACCTTTTTCGCATCCCGGGAATCCGTTTCCTATTTACTAGTTTAATTTAAGTACGTAATACAGATAGGAAATGACCAAAACAACTTTAAGGCTATTTCAGTTGGGGAAATGAATATGCTAATCAAAAGAGAGCTGGAGATGGGCTGTTAACCTCTTTCTTGCTAGAGGAACAACCACAGAGGATATGCTTCACTCCAGCCAACACTGTGATATTGGAGTCAAGATTTATAAGGCAGGCAGGCGTCCTTCGGGGGAAGGTTGTAGATGGTTGTGTGAAGGTCGTAGATGGTTGTGCGTACAGTATACCAGTGATGTCCAATAGGACACAGTGGGGAGATCCAGTAATGCTAACTGACCTTTGTCCGTAGCTGGACTCTTTCCTGCGGCAATGGAGGGTGACCACCCTGTGCCCCTCGCTCCTCACATCCTGGCTCACCATCCACAGGGTGGGGTTGCTGGGCCGGGCACCCAGAAACGCCATGCCCTCTTTCAACTTGACCCTAAGGAAGTAGAAACACACACATAGGCTCAGGATGAGAGAGTGATAGATAGCAGTGCAGCATGGGTTGGTTAAACATGTGGTTATGTCGAACAGATCTTTCAGGTATTGAATCATTGAATGCATCTAGCTGAACCTGCTTCAAACAGCTGAGTCCAAACAGACCATGACGTCTTCACTATAGAAATACACAAAACAGGATCAGATGGTTTCAAATTCCTTTTTTTCAATATGTGCCTCATTGGTCTTTTCTTTTACTCCTATAACAGGGTTTTTTCTTAATCAAAAAGGGGCTCAGGTGGTGGGCATGGCAGGGGGCGTGTTCATGGAGTTGTGTTAAATGTTTGCCGTTTTAAAGAAAATTTCATGCAATTTTACATAATCTGCAATGAATGAGAGAACATTTTGCAGTTTTTAAGTCAATTTCATGCTCAAACACAATAGCAAAATGTATACTAAATACATGTTCAATTCCCCCAGAATGTGTAGCTTTGATTTTGGTGATTGAGAACTAACAAAGATTATATTATAGAAAAATATATAGATCCATTATCTTTTCTACATACTTTATATCTGGTTTTAGTCATTTAAGTTTTTTTCCATCTCAAAATGTATTTAAATATATGGAATGCATTTCAATTACCAGGTGTGCCTTGTTAAAAGTGAAATTTCTTTCCATCTTAATGCATTTAAGCCAATCCATTGTGTTGTGACAAGGTAGGGTTGGTATATAGAAGACAACTCTATTTGGTAAAATAACAAGTCCATATTATGGCAAGAACAGCTCAAATAAGCAAAGAGAAAAATCAGTCCATCTTTAAGACATGATTGTCAGTCAATCCAGAATATTTCAAGAACTTTGAAAGTTTCTTCAAGTGAAGTCGCAAAAAACATCAAGAGCTACGATGAAACTGGCTCTCATGAGGACCGCCACAGGAAAGAAAGACCCAGAGTTACCTCTGCTGCAGAGGATAAGTTCATTAGAGTTACCAGCCTCAGAAATTGCAGCCCAAATAAATGCTTCACAGAGTTCAAGTAACAGACACATCTCAACATCAACTGTTCAGAGGAGACTGTGTGAATCATGATGGAGTGCTGATGGAGTGCTGCATCAGATGACCTAGCCTCCACAATCATCTGACCTCAACCCAATTGAGATGGTTTGGGATGTGTTGGATCAGAGAGTGAAGGAAAAGCAGCCCACAAGTGCTCAGCATATGTGGGAACTCCTTCAAGACTGTTGGAAAAGCATTCCAGGTGAAGTTAGTTGAGAGAATGCCAAGAGTCTGTAAAGCTGTCATCAAGGCAAAGGGTGACTACTTTGAAGAATCTCAAATATAAAATATATTTAGATTTATTTGTTTAACACTTTTTGGTCACTACATGATTCCATATGTGCTATTTCATAGTTTTGATGTCTTCACTATTATACAATGTAGAAAATAGTAAAAATAAAGAACCTCTTGAATTGTCACGCTGATATAAAGGATTTGGAGACAGGCACAGGAATGCACAATGTTTTTTTTTAATACACCCAAAACAAACACATATACAAAAACACTGGGCTGTACCCAAACAAAAGAGCGAGGGTAAACCTTGTTGAACGACATGGGACTAAACCCATAATACACAATATATAAAGCATCATAGCTACACCAACGCATAGGTACTCACACGACCAACGGACATGGAAACAATAACCGACAAAGTCAGAGGGAACAGAGGGCACATATATAACATACTAATCAGGGGAAATGGGAACCAGATGTGTGCAATGAGACAAGAAAGTCTGGGGTTGATGATAATGAATCCCGTTCAGTGAAGCAACGCTCTCAGTATAGTGATGAAGGTCTTTAGATGTTGTACACATGACATTGTTATATTGTTATATTCAATTGTGTTAGACTCGATAGATACTTTTCCGTGTGCGAGCAAGCGCATGCTTTCCCGTTTCTCGAATCACTAAAATGGGAACAAAATAAAACAACCCCGGAAAAATAACGCTCGAGTCCAACAAAAATGAGTATAGTGTTGCGGATAATGTTCTGAATAAATTGTCTGGACACTTCTATAACATGCCATTTACATCCAATTTTTAGATTTGATTCAGAAAAAGCAAACTTGTCATTTAAGGCTCTCAGCCTCCCTCTTTTCCTACAGTAATGGTTAAAGACTCTTCAAAACCCCTATCCCCCTCCTCAGACCTTCCTGCAGGGGAAGAAGCTGGATGTGGATGTCCTGGGCTGGCGTGGTTACACGTGGTCTGCGGTTGTGAGGCTGGTTGGATGTACTGCCAAATTCTCTAAAACGACTTTGGAGGTGGCTTATGGTAGATAGATGAACATTCAATTATCTGGCAACAGCTCTGTTGGACATTCCTGCAGTCAGCATGCCAATTGCACACTCAAAACTTGAGACATATGTGGCATTGTGTTGTGTGATAAAACTGCACATTTTAGAGTGGCTTTTTATTGTCCCCAGCACATGGTGCACCTGTGTAATGATCATGCTCTTTAATCAGCTTCTTGATATGCCACACCTGTCAGGTGGATGGTTTATATTGGCAAAGGAGAACTACTCACTAACAGGGATGTAAAGAAATGTGTGCACAAAATTTGAGAGAAATAAGCTTTGGGTGCTTGTCGAAAATTCTGAATCCAAAAAGGCCAGAATGAAAGATGTTCAGTGACTGCAGCAAATTACAGTAGCCAATGTCCTTGGCACAAAAGAAAAAGTGATTACGTTCAAAGGGAAAATCTGCAATTGAAAAGCTCTGTCTTTAGTGCATTCACTGCACATAGAGCAGTGTAGTTTAAAAAGGGAAAATTAGGGCAAGAAACTGAAAAGATTGCCTTTCTTTACATTATGAATAAGGCTGAGGCAGTGTAGTGCAGTCAGGAACAACCACCCACGTCCTCTCACAACTTCCCAACACCACAAACCTTCCCAACATCGCACATCTTCCCAACACCACATACCTTCCAACACCTCACACCTTCCTAACAACACACACCTTCCTAACAACACACACCTTCCCAACACCACACACTTTCCCAACACCACACACCTGTATAAACTGTATAAACAGTGGACTAATGAAAAAAATACCAACATATAAATTTCCCTTTTAATAAGGATGATTCGCCTCCGAGTGGCACGGTGGTCTAAGGCACTGCATCACAGTGCTAGAGGCATCACTAAAGATCTGGGTTTGATCCCAGGCTGTGTCGCAGACGGCCGCAACCGGGAGACCCATGAGGCGGCACACTCCTTGTGGCGGCCGGGTGCATGCACGCTGACTTCGGTCGCCAGCTGTACAGTGCTTCCTCCGACACATTGGTGCGGCTGGGTTCCGGGTTAAGCGAGTAGTGTGTCAAGAAGCAGTGTAGCTTTGCAGGGTCGTGTTTCGGAGGACGCATGGCTCTCGGCCTTTGCCTCTCCCGAGTCTGTACAGGAGTTGCAGCGATGGGACAAGACTGTAACTACCAACTGGATATCACGAAATTGGGGAGAGAAAAAAAGGGGTAAAAAGTACAAAAATAAATAAATAAGGCTGATTCTCAAACAAGGGAGGGACCAGACCCAGCCCAAAGACCTGCAGAAGTGAGGGACTGTAGAGAAAGCAGCAGACAGGATATGTCTATAGGAGACTGATAATGTAGTGGCTTTGCTGAGACTTTGTTGTCAGATTAAAGTGAGTTTTGACCATAATAACCCTATTTTACTGATCCTTTGTGCCTTGAGACCCTGTCTAGTATAGCAGCTGCCCACTACCACAACAGCAATAAGAAACATATTATATCACCAGACACATATGCAATGACAATGCCTCACTGGCCAGTCAAAAGGAATACTTTGATGTGAAATCTTATTAGCATGTGACAGGAACAATGATTGGAGCGGGGGATCCGTAATAAGACAGCAGCACAGATGGTATGTTGTGCTTCCACTCTCTACAGGATTGGGGATGCACTCCAGGGCTAATGCTCACTCAGAATGCATGGCTGCGTGTTACTTTCTAGAAATTTGAGGTCTCTTGACCAGCTGGTTTGTTCTCTTGGATGTTCGTGTGGGCATCAGGCTCCCTTTGGATGTAAAACAGTGAAGCCCAACAGATAAGCCTAATGTGATAGGACCATATGAAAAAGAGAGAGGAACATAATCTTAAACTTTAAAGCTTAAGATGAAGCAAACCCTCTGAATGCCGTACACACTGAATGCCATACCCACTGAATGCTCAATATGAATTAAGCTAATATTACAGGTAAACATATTCATCTAAGGTGACTCTTGCCTCGCACACATTTTAGAGATGCTTAATACACTATAGAGGTACGTTCCAAGGCCTCTCTGTTTGTCTGTCTGTCTCTCTCTCTCTGTTTCTCCCAGAGGAGGCAGAGACTGGCCTTGCATCCAGTTACAGATGTAGGATCTTAATTTGAACCAGTTTGTTACAGCAGGAAAATAATCCTGCAGCAACAGTAAATGTGAATTACTCTGTGGATTACAATTAATGGACATTTTTGTAGGGGTTGATACATTTTCATAAGGGAAAATCAAGTCAAAATTACAAAGTTCAGAAGCCTTGAATACACTACAAGTTTTACATTTCCTGTATCTGTAATTTTTCCTGTTTCCTGTATCTGTAGAATATCTAAGTTCTTCTAATGTTGGTTATCTAACACCCCATTTGGATATACTGTTTTAAATACTGGAGCTTTTCAACTTTTCTAAACATTTAAACTGGCATCTTGCATTTATAACACAATTATAGAAAACATGCTTTTTATGTATGTTTCACCTAGGGAGGTAGTTCAGTGCACAGCTGAATACTCATAACATACAAATAGACTATGAAAATGAAAACAACTCCTGAGAGACTCATGAGGTGTTACACCTTAGCCTTACTGCCAATGATGTACTATTACAGTGTGAGGGAGAGAGTGGGATTACCATGGTGCTGAAAGTGATTGCTAGTACAACTATTCTAAAGTATATTCTTATGAAACATGAAAAGTAAAAACAATTATGTGCCCTTCATGCCTCAACAATACACACTGGACTTTTGAAAATGCTATACTTACATAATTGAAAGAAGCTCAGCTGATTCACCAAAAAACACCATGCATACAGAGTGGACAGCTGTGAAAAGAAATGTTTCATATGTCCTTTGAGCTCTCCTTGTACATCTCCATCTCACAAAGGAACTCTAATGAATGCAGTATCACACTCTGCACTATTGGGAATCAGCACCCAAATAGTGAGTGAAGTCAAGGGCCAGTCTGAGACTCACAGAATAGAATGCAGCAATTGTGTGTTGCTCTCAACAAAGTAAAGCTGTGAGCTGAATTTTTTTGCAGAAATGAAAGGTGGAGGCTTATTATGTATATCCATACTTGTGAGCTCCAATCCATTGTGGAATAGATTTTCCATGAATTTATTGAGCTACGTGCCAGATTGAATGTCCTGAATATCAAATAATGCACAGTAACAAATTAATAAAGAAAATACCAAACCACAACAACAATGTACAGAAGAAACGTCATGTATAAATGTTTAAAACTGACAATACTTCATGGACAATAAGTTACTCTCTAATACTGCATGTTAGACACAATATGCTACTTCACAAAGCTGTCAGCATCTATAATGAAAGTTGTAAGTTCCTCTTTATTGCCTAAGTCGGACGCAAAATGGAGCTGACCATAGCAAAATGGACACTGCAATCAAAAAGCTGCTAAATTCTAACACAATTTCAGCTCATCATGGTTCTTTTAATGGGTGCAGAGGAATAACATCAGGCCTCCCCCACCACCAGCCAACACCCTCTCTTACCCCCTATCCCTCCTCACTGATTGCCTGCAGAAGCCACACTTGGACTCCTTGGCGTTTCCCTCAATAAATAATGATGAGATAACTAGAAATTGAGCGCTGTCCCTCAGTGAGACAGTGAAGGAAACAAACATCTTCAGAGGAAATCCAATAAGTTGGACGCTGAGCGACAGTGGTAGTCCACCGCCGGCAGTCCCCTGCATGCGCCTGGGCGTCTCTCGCTTCCCTCTGCTCGCCTCACTCCGGTCTGCCTGGCTCCAAGACGCAGCACGGGCCGGTGGAGAGGACAGGGATAGCACTCTGTTTCCCTCCATTACTCTGCTGACACCCATCTGCATCGTCCAACACCAGGCTAGGCGCTGCACACAAGAGGCCATGTTTCACTGTGCCCTTGGTCAAGCCCCTCCAACACACACAATGTGGGGGGAATGTGGCGGCTCAGAAGGGAGGGAGACAGAGTAAGTTTGGCATCAGGGGACAGCAGAGCCCCTCACCTGTTTTGAGCCCCACCAGTTAAAAAAATGAATAAATCCTTGACTTAATAAATCAGCATACAAACTTGGTCTCTTCTTTGAGTAACGTATCTCCAGTCTAGCTCAGTTCTTTATGTGGTGAAGGGGCAGCAAGCAAAAGCATAGTGTGTAGGCATTGTTAATCTTCTCTGGTTGAGCCGTGATTGGCACAGGTTCTGTCAGTCTTTGGGACACTACGTCACCGTAGAATCTACGGGAGAGCTAGGCAGTTCAAGTCCCCCCTTGGGGGCTGCTATAGATTTACAGTAGAAGTGCCCCTCCAAGAAGGCTCAAGGTCATTGGCCACAGATAAAATATGTCAAATCATGTTATATTTCCTGTAGCTTTGATTGGACTTAGGTCAACATCATACTTTCAAAATCTTAGCTAGCAAGCTAGCTAGCTAGATAAGCAGTCATGATCATGAACCACGTTGACAATCTATTGTCAAATATTTTTCAATCCTTGTCTTATGAAGAGAAATTAGAGCTAAAACGTCATCGGCCATTGGACATAAACATTACACAAGTCGGAAATCAGAACCTTGTGCCAATCATGGAAGACAGCAGTGGCTAACTGCAAGAGACGCAAACCAATCACTATTTTGCTTCCCCTGTCTGCTATTCAACGGAGAGGGTGTGTGGTCCAAGTCTGGGTTTAAGGATTTAAAACATCTGTCTGAAAGGGTCTCAAAACATGAGAATTGTGCATCACATGTAGACAATGCTGTTACTGGGGGAAATTAAACATTGTGGCTCACCAGACACTGCATATACTGTAGACAAGCCATGACCTTCACAACCAACAAACAGAGGTGAATAGGTACGTGCTTGCCAGAATTATAGCATTCATTAAATTGTGTGGTAATTGTGAGACAGCACTGCAGGGCCGTGACGAGTCGGCCGACTCCTGCCCAGGCATTTTCAGATGTATTTTTGAGACCATGCGTGAAGGAGATTACAGGCTACAAAGGCATTATACTGGGGAAATCAAACATTGTAGCTCAGCTAGGCACCACATATACTGTAGATGAGCCATGACCTTCACAACCAACAAATGGAGGAGAATAGGTACGTGCTTGCCAGAATTATAGCATATTGTGTGGCAATTGTGAGACAGCACTGCGAGGCCATGACGAGTTGGTCGACTCCTGCCCAGACATTTTAAGGTGCGTTTCTGCGACCGTGCGTGAAGGTGATTACAGACAACCAACCCCTTTAAGTGTACATCAAGCATAATCCAAAACAAACACCCTTAAAAGGATAAAAAAATCTTCACACACACACACACACAACACCATGGGCCAGAAAAGGTTGAATGCATTGGCCATGCTTTCAATCCAGCATGAATTTATCCAGAGAATTCCAGACTTTGATGAAAAATAACTGAGAGATTTGCCCACAAGAAGGACCTCCGAGCCACCTTCCTGCACAACAACGGTGAGTCCAAAAATATGTCTTGCTGCTGCATATGGGATGTAATATGATCTGGGAGATAGGTATACTGTAGCTAAGAAAGTAACACTAAGTGTAAGCTATGTTGTGTAGTATGTGTATGTTGTGTAGTACGTGTATGTTGTGTATTAAGTGTATGTTGTGTACTAAGCTGTTAGTAGCCTATGTGTCTCACCCTAACAATTTGGTCCCTCTCCCCCTTCCCCTACTGTTCTGACTTGGTGGTGTGCATGTAGCCTATAGCCTGTTTTAGAGAAACATCATAAACAAATATTGTAAGAGCTTTCATTGTCTGCTTATGTGTTAGTTTGTACATCTCCATTGTTATATTGCTTATATACAGTGAGGGGAAAAAGTATTTGATCCCCTGCTGATTTTGTACGTTTGCCCACTGACAAAGAAATGATCCGTCTATAATTTTAATGGTAGGTTTATTTGAACAGTGAGAGACAGAATAACAACAAAAAAATCCAGAAAAACGCATGTGAAGAATTTTATAAATTGATTTGCATTTTATTGAGTGAAATAAGTATTTGACCCCCTCTCAATCAGAAAGATTTCTGGCTCCCAGGTGTCTTTTATACAGGTAACGAGCTGAGATTAGGAGCACACTCTTAAAGGGAGTGCTCCTAATCTCAGTTTGTTACCTGTATAAAAGACACCTGTCCACAGAAGCAATCAATCAATCAGATTCCAAACTCTCCACCATGGCCAAGACCAAAGAGCTCTCCAAGGATGTCAGGGACAAGATTGTAGACCTACACAAGGCTGGAATGGGCTACAAGACCATCGCCAAGCAGCTTGGTGAGAAGGTGACAACAGTTGGTGCGATTATTCGCGAATGGAAGAAACACAAAATAACTGTCAATCTCCCTCTGCCTGGGGCTCCATGCATGATCTCACCTCGTGGAGTTGCAATGATCATGAGAACAGTGAGGAATCCGCCCAGAACTACACAGGAGGATCTTGTCAATGATCTCAAGGCAGCTGGGACCATAGTCACCAAGAAAACAATTGGTAACACACTACGCCGTGAAGGACTGAAATCCTGCAGCGCCCGCAAGGTCCCCCTGCTCAAGAAAGCACATATACATGCCCGTCTGAAGTTTGCCAATGAACATCTGAATGATTCAGAGGACAACTGGGTGAAAGTGTTGTGGTCAGATGAGACCCAAATGGAGCTCTTTGGCATCAACTCAACTCGTCGTGTTTGGAGGAGGAGGAATGCTGCCTATGACCCAAAGAACACCATCCCCACCGTCAAACATGGAGGTGGAAACATTATGCTTCGGGGGTGTTTTTCTGCTACGGGGACAGGACAACTTCACCGCATCAAAGGGACGATGGACGGGGTCATGTACCGTCAAATCTTGGGTGAGAACCTACTTCCCTCAGCCAGGGCATTGAAAATGGCTCATGGATGGGTATTCCAGCACGACAATGACCCAAAACACACGGCCAAGGCAACAAAGGAGTGGCTCAAGAAGAAGCGCATTAAGGTCCTGGAGTGGCCTAGCCAGTCTCCAGACCTTAATCCCATAGAAAATCTGTGGAGGGAGCTGAATGTTCGAGTTGCCAAACGTCAGCCTCGAAACCTTAATGACTTGGAGAAGATCTGCAAAGAGGAGTGGGACAAAATCCCTCCTGAGATGTGTGCAAACCTGGTGGCACACTACAAGAAACGTCTGACCTCTGTGATTGCCACCAAGTTAAGTCATGTTTTGCAGAGGGGTCAAATACTTATTTCCCTCATTAAAATGCAAATCAATTCATAAAATTTTTCACATGCGTTTTTCTGGATTTTTTTTTGTTATTCTGTCTCTCACTGTTCAAATAAACCTATCATTAAAATTATAGACTGATCATTTCTTTGTCAGTGGGCAAACGTACAAAATCAGCAGGGGATCAAATACTTTTTTCCCTCACTGTAGGTCTATCTCATTAGTATCTTATTCATAATTTTAGGCAATGGTAGAATGATGTATTTAATTGTTTTGCTTACTTTGTGTATTATAATTAGTTCATGTGCTTTCTTTCAGAAGAAGGGATACTATATAATGTTTTTGCGTCTGTAACCATGTTTGCCAGTGAATGTCTATTCAAATATTTTTGTTATTCAAAAAGTTCAGTAATAGACCCATGTAATTCCAGTTCATATTGCAAGGGTTGTTTTGTTTGCACAATGCACTGTTTGTGTGTCGGTATATTGTTTATATAAGTGGATCCTTGTGATTGTATTTTCCTTCCTTTTTAGACCACATAATAAAATACTTCAAATGGTAGGCTGCCGAGTCCGCGTCTCTCTCTCTCTGTGACGTGACTTAAAGAAGAATAAAGTTAAGGCCTCAACATCTTGCTGAAATGATCTGAACTAACATTTATCTGAATTTCTGTCGCTGTCCATTTTGAAAATGCTGAACAAATAGGCCTACCTCGTGGCAGATCGTTTGCTTGCACATGCTTATACTAAGTGGTAATGATATAAGAACAAACATGATGAATTTACTGAACATAAATCTAATAATGTTTGTGTATGGTTCAAAAGTCAAAACTCATGTTGGCATTTGTTATTATTGAAGGAGAATGCAGTTCTTATCGAGTTACACAAATCCACAATGAGTCAGTGGAAACCATATTTATTTAAACAAGTCAGCAATATCAGCTATGGTTTTTAAAAGGCAGAACATTATGCTGAATGAACTGATTTGCTGCCAGATGAGGCTCACTGATAGCCAGGTGTAGCAGTGGTAAGGATTCACTCCATGGTGCTAAAAGGAAAGGTCTGCTGTAGGCACTAACAGTTTGTGGGCACCATTTGTCACCGTCATAGTGCATTTAATGTATTGTTTAGTCTTGTGCTGTGGCTTCGCTGGCATGCGTTTGCCCTACCAAGATTTACATGCAAAAATGTCCACTGATTATTATCACTATTATTACCATAGAAGCAGACAGAAATGTAGGCTATCCTCTGCCTATTGCCTTCTTCGCAAAGTCAAGCCTGTCTCAAAATACAATACTGCCCCTTTAAGGCTCTCCTGGGGATAGTGGGCCGCTCTTAGTAGCCTATAAAATACTGCAACATTACAATTACAACCAACTATGTTTATGTCTTTATAAAATAATTCCCTCATTGAATGAATCAGGTGGCTAAGGTAGGCTACTTCAAAGCAAGATAACTAACAAAGACATGTTGATCTTTAACCTTGTGAGGCTAAAATATTCAGGTTTCAGGGGAGATCTATAGACAGTTTGTGAGTTATTTGTCAATAATGTTTTATGTTGTCAGAATTCAACATTGGCCAATGTTGAATGGAGGGGATTCCCAGCTCTCCAATGGTGTCAAATCTATGCAAGCACTTGAGAGATGGTTTACAACAAATAACGTACCCATTCATCAATTGCGTGTCGGACATTTGTGGTAATGAGTGCAGGTGAAACATTTTTTAGGACATCAGATATGAAATGAATACATGCTAATAGCTGAAAGGTTAACTACCGAGATAGCTAGCCAGGCTACAGAATATGTTTCGAATTGGCTATGTAGTTAGTCTGTTGTCTATTATTATTTTAGGCTACCTACAGCTGTCTCTCCCTCCTCAATGGCCCCCCTCGCACTGGCACACACGCAGGTGATTCATACACCATGACTTTTCCAAGATTTCATGAACGTACGAACTCTTGTTTGATGACCAAAAAAAATATATAAATGGGCACCTACCCACAAACTAGCAAGGAATATCCACAAATGTGCACATGCCTTTCAATACAATACAGTTATGTGATGCAGCCAGTCAAGATGCTGTCGATGATGCAGCTGTAGAAATTTTTGAGGATCTGAGGGCCCATGCCACATTCTTTCAGCCTCCTAAGGGTGAAGAGGAGTTTTCGTACCCTATTTGCGACTGTGTTGTTGTGTTTCGACCATGATAGACCCTTAGTGATGTGGAAACTGAGGAACTTGAAGCTCTTGACCTGCAGCCCTGTCGATGTGAATGGGGGCATGTTTGGCCCTCTTTTTCCTGTAGTCCATGATCAGCTCCTTTGTCTTATTGATGTTGAGGGAGAGATTGTTGTCACTGCCAGGTCCCTGACCTCAATATTGGCTGTCTCATCGTCATCTGTGATTAGGCCTACTTCAATCATATTACCAGTGCTAGCATCTCTTCACTGGCTTACTGTTAAGGCTAGGGGTGATTTCAAGGTTTTACTGCTAACCTTCAAAGCATTAGATGGACTGGCTCCTACCTATGTCGCCAATGTTAGCTTTTTGATATAAGAAAGCTAAAGAAAACATCAACAACCATCACAATGTAATATTTCTGTATGATCTTCTACATATATAAAAACTCTTACCTTCTAACGAGTCCTGTGCGGCTTGTAAGCATTGTACAGCAAAACAGACTACATGTTCTTGAGAGTCTCAGACTTTCAGGATGGTTTGTAGCTCATAATAGTTTGTATCTCAAACCCTTTTCAGGTTTTCGTGAGAAGAACCGTTTCAGTCTCTTCTCTCACTAACAACGCTTTAGCTCAGTCCCCATAGACAAAATGACTGATATGGTCGGATTCAGAACAAATCCCTGAAGTCTGTTGTTCAAACACATGATTAGTTACGGGTGTTAGAAGCTGGTTAGAAGCACTAAAAGGTTGCCCACAAGCTGGTGGTATCCAATTAAAGACATGCTCTGGAACTTTTCCACTACTAAGTTATTTGTTTTTTTGTGGGGGGTTGTGTAGTTCACACATGCAAAATCTATGAGCAGAATTACTGTTTTACCTCAATTATCCACGAAATCCTTCGTTTGAATGCAACTGTTCTGAAAGCTGTGCTGCACAATTTTCCCTACATTTTCTACCACGCGGGCCATCCCCCTAGCAATTTGAGTTCAACAAATGAGCTTCAACCCCTCGCCATATGAGTGACAACTAGTAACACACACACACACTTACTCTGCAATACACAACAACATGAATCCATGTACACACTCTCTTAGCCCAGACTGCACAAAAACATATTTATACTGCAATGCACAACAAGAAATTGTATGTTTTACCAACTCTACTATTTGGATACATTTTAGAGACCCACAAAGACAGATGCTTCGTTCAGCATTACATGGAGGTTGTTAAGGGTTGTCTGAGACCAGTAAATGTTAGTAAATCATATATTTGGTATTCAGAGCTTGCAGGTTTCTGGAATGCACAGATGTCTCATTCACACACATATGTTACAGTAATGTGTGTTTACATATACTGTATGTGTGTGAGTTTACTACATGGGCATGCTAGCCGGTCAGTTCTCTTTGTCAATTCTCTGTGGGCCACTGTGGTGTGACATGAACAGTATGGTCTGCCTTCTCCCATCTGACAACTCAATAAGTCACAGTGTGTGTGTGTGTGTATTTGCAGTCAGTGCAGTGCACTTCGTTGCTAGTTAAATCAATCTGTTGTGCCACTCATCTCTTGCATTCAGCAGGGAAGGGAAACAGCTGCTATACTATGAGAGACAACAGCAACTACCGGCTGGAAATGTTCTTTCGTAAGCACTTTTTTAATCATAATAAATGTTAATAAGATGACAAAAAAAAAACATTCTGTCACAAATTGCATACTTCTATAAAAAAATTATTAAATATGAACTCCCACTATAAACAGCTTAGCCTCAGAGAGGTGGAATATACTGTCTGTCAACAGCACATCACCCACACCTTAGGAAAGCAGTGTAAACAAAATATCTTCCAGGACAGTCATTTTATCAGAGCCACATCAGCCCCCACTTTTCATCTTACCATGAATTATTCATCTAGTGTCTATTTTAACCATCACAATGTCAACATGAATGATAAGAAAGCATTTGGAATTTCCCAACTGCGCCCATGTCAGTATTTGCATCCATTATATAGCCTCAAGTACTTGTGTCATTTTACACATACTGACAGGGGCATGGCAGGCTGGAACAGCAGACTACCTGAAGTGACTCAGTAAACAGAAAGGGATCCGACCAATATGACTATGGCGCATAACAGTGAACATGTGGCTCCCTGGCCTATGTAGCCTACTGCAACTGTATACCAAGAACTGCAAGTGTCTACAACATCCCCTCAGTGGTCGGCCATTCCATTGCAGGGGACATGTTTCATTGGCGTTTCGTTTCAGAATTACACAGCAGAGATTACGTTGGGACACTGTTCTCCTGAGTGCAGGATAAGGGGAAATTATAGGATAGGGGGAAATTGTTGTGTATGCATATCTGTGTGCCAATTACACCACCCTCTGTGCCAACATGCTATGTGCAAAAAGGAAGTATTACAAACCCATATTGAGAATTCATATGCCTGATATCATGGTGTGCGGTTCTGTAGTTTCCTCACAAATTTGTCTCCTAATTGGATTTTGACAACAGTCGGGGACAGAGAGAGACACACAGAGACACACAGAGAGAGAAAGAGTACAAAACAGAGAAGTAGATGGGGAACACAACTTCGATGGCTCTAACTCCTTGCCTCAACTACTCCAAAAGGAAATCATTGACTTGGACGGCAGTTAGGCCGTTATTTGTACGGTTATTAATTTACATAGAGGATTAGTTCAACTGCTCCTCTATCCTGTATATGGCAGTGTCTTCCCAGGTCCCAGGACGTAATATTGTCACCCTGTTTGAGAGGAGCTGATTTATGGAGAGAGAACAGCTCAGTTTAGGAAGAGAGAGGCTGCCGTGCTGCATGAGAGGACAGAAGTGTGGATTTCCACTGATTCCTACAAAAGGCGCAGGCTAATCTGCAGGCGAACGTGTGCGCACGATAAACATGCCTATCATTTACAGCACAACACCCCCTCTCAGCCTCAACATACACACACACGGCCTCCACTGAGCTGTGACAGAGAGATAATGCCGGGGCGTTGCCTGCGGCATGAGACGGATTTACACTCATACTTGTTTTCCCCCTTTTTCTTCCATTGCACAATTTCTTTTTCGGGCCTTATTTTTGAAAATAGGTGGAATAAATAGTTCTATATCTGGAGGAAATTGGTTGTAAATGGAACGCATATTGAAAGCTCCAGATGTGTTCCCTGGAGAAAATGATGTTCCAGTTCCACAAGATGATCAGCTGCTGAGGAAAGAAGAAAGCTAATGAAGGATAGAGCGAGGTCCATCAATATTCACTTCCATGCCTAGAACCAGTCAGAGCTCTGCCAATGCCACTGCTACTAAGTCAACAGGTAGTAAGCTATGTGGCGAGGAAGAGCTGGGAATGCTGTGACACTTGGTATTGTTGGTGGCGTCCAGGCCTTTTTTACAACCGTCACAGCCCAGGGTTATTTACACCATTGGCTTCCTCTCCTCCTCCTAATACAGCCCCCTCCCAGGGCCAATGACCCCTCCCCCTCCACGGCCACGGGGGCAGGGAGTTTGTAAAAGTGAAGTATTGTGTGGCAGCAGAGCTACTGACTCTGCTCCAACAACATGAGGATTTAGCCTGAGAACAAATAACTAATGCCTTGCACGTGATGTGAATCTCAGATAAACACACACACACACACACACACTCTCAGTAAGGTAATGAACAGCCTGCTGTGTTACAAGGCCCCCGGCATGGCTTACTCTAATGCTCACAAAATTGCTTTTAATTGGTGGATGAGAATAAATCAATGTAAACCCTGTTTTGAAACTCACATGGAGAAGGAGTGGGAGGAGAAGAAAAGAGAATGAGTGAAAGAAAGGAACAAAGTCTAGAGTGGGTGGATCGACTGCCGTGCTCTACTGGAAATTCTGTCAGGTGACTGTTAAAAAAATAAAAAAATGTTTCTGTGATGCTCACTAATTTCAGATGCAGCACCAATGGAATACTAAATACAGATGTACTGTGCAGAGACATTGGGCTGAGATGAAGAGAGAGGCTGACTGACGGCCAAATCTCCAGTGTAAATCAGTGGGGCTGCTAGTGTTGAGGAGGAGTCCTCAGAGATAGAGTGAGACAGAGACACACACAGAGAGAGAGGCCCCTGGGTGGTCCAGAACCCAACCCTCTCTCACAGCAGCTTTGATGTAAATTCCCCGTCCGTCCAGGATGCACCTGTGATCGACATTTTTATCCCAGACACACTGACCTTTAAAGGAGCAGGAATAAAAGGGAGCCAGCCCCTCCTGGCAGACAGCAGAACCAGGACTTCACCCGGGAGAAACAAAAGAGATGACAAAGCAAGAAGTTCAACATCCCTAAAAACACAATGTGGGAGAGTCGAGAGGAGCGGAGAGGGCTTGGTGGAACTTGGTGCAGTGTCTCTGTGGAGGAGTACATCAAATGTCATGGGGGAGATAAAAGACTCCACAGGCAGGAAGGGAAGGAACACTAAGCCGAATCAAAACTCTAAAGTGGCCCAAGAAATAGATCAGAATCTCCTGGATGTCACTGACTTCCTTCCTCCCAAATGCTCACAAAATGTAATGAAAATCACTTTTTTTTTGCAATTACTTTGAACAGGTTAATATGCCTTGAAATATTTCCAATTTCAGGCCCAGCAGGTCAAATCCATTAAAGCCACACATTCATGTCAATTGAATTAGGGATGCTCCTAATAGAGCCTACCTCCCCATTCTCTCAGCTGAGTGGCTCTGCTGGCACCCTGTCTATCTGTCGCTAACCACAGGCCAGATGGGATTAGAAGGAACTGGGTTCACTAATGTGATCCCAGAACTTTGCAAATCATGTAAAACAACTGAGCACCACCAAGAGCCCTAAATGGGACATGAGAGTGTTTTGGAGTCAATCAGGTGCCATCTACTCTTCAGAGGATGTGGAAAGGTGAGCCAGGGGTGGGTAGGGCAGGGGCCCCAAAACAAATTTGAATCTAATTAATGTTATTAATGAGCTGGTATTGGATGCTTGTGTTTAATCCTGAGTAAAGACACTACTTTCCTCCACTCCCTCCCCCCACTCAATTTCATTACAGGAAGAAAAGAAAAAAAGTAAAAAGAGAACATCCCCAGTTATTACCGAGCACATCCCATCATTTTACAATCACACGTTCTCTACTGGCCAAAAACTGATCATAGGGTTGCAGCAAAGACACCTTGACTCATACTATAATGGTCTCCCACAGAGTAAATCATTCCGAGAATATCACTGGCCCCCATGTCCTTGAATGTGAGCTGTAGAGCCCATTAAGCCCAGTGAGTGACAGGTGACAGAGCTGATGACAGTCCCAGTGACATGGGAGTGAGGTGAGCAGGTAAGGACAGCTGGGGAAGAACAGGACAGGCTTGTCCTGTTTGTCCTGTTTGTGTGCCCAGGACTCAGCCTAAGCCCTGCTGATAGACAGATCTGTCAGACAACAGTCCAGGTTGTCCCCTGTGCCACCAGCTCAGCTTTTAAGGTGCACTCAAAGGGCCTTTTTATTTCACCATAGTGGAAGTTTCATTCAGTGCCCATGTCCCCTCTCTCCCTAAAACATCACTGCTCTGAAACAATAGGTGTTTGTGCGTGTGCGTGTGTGTGTCTCGCTGTAGAAGACAGATTCAGTCAGTCATTGTGATCAAGTATTGAAATATTAGGCTACTGAGCATTGAGTAATTAATCATGAATTTCTGTATAATTCTCATAGAATGATGGCTAGACTTTTCATTACACAGACCTCATACGCAACACTAGGGAGGTTAATGTTACACAGACCTCATACGCAACACTAGGGAGGTTAATGTTACACAGACCTCATATGCAACACTAGGGAGGTTAATGTTACACAGACCTCATACACAACACTAGGGAGGTTAATGCTTTAAGAATAATAAAACACCTCTACATTATCTAATTGATTGATGATCCAACAATAAACGCAAGGTCTATATGACACAGATATGATGGTAGAAGACAGAGATGAGGAGTGGCTACCTGCAGGTGGAGATCTTGTATAATGCATTAAATTGAACATCAAATGTATCCCACTGGGCACAGACGTCAGTTCAATGTCTAGTTTTGATTTGAATGAGTTGTCAACTAACATGAATTCAACCAAAAATCTCACCCTGTCATTGGATGTAGGTTAAAAGTTGGGTGAAAGAAAGATGAAATTACGACTTTTTGCCAATCCAATCAGTTTTCCATGTTGATTCAATATCATCACAGTGATTTATTTTGGATACAACGTTGGGTCTAATTTTTGCCCAGTGGGATTAATGCTATCTGACATACTGGCATCACATTGGTTGAGAATATGTCCTGTATTACTATGCACACTAAAATATGCAGTATTCGATAGCATAACAAATTCGTAGCATATTGCACGAATTGGATTCGTAACATATCAACATTTTTATTAATATTCTTTTTTTTTGCAGGACGTAACATATCATACGAAATTGATGAGGTAGTACACAATTGGATGACGTGGTACACAAAAACAACGGGGACCCGTTTTGGCTCATGATCAGCACTTTCAGAACTACTGGCTGATATTATACACAAGTTATGGAGCATCACTTTAAAGTCTTTATAATAGACCTGTATGAAATAGAGGTCGACCGATTAATCGGCATGGCCGATTAATTAGGGTCGATTTCAAGTTTTCATAACAATCAGTAATCTGCATTTTTGGATGCCGATTATGGCCGATTACATTGCAATCCATGAGGAGACTGCGTGGCAGGCTGACCACCTGTTACGCAAGTGCAGCAAGGAGCCAAAGTAAGTTGCTAGCTAGCATTAAACGTATCTTATAAAAAACTATCAATCTTAACATAATCACTAGTTAACTACACATTGTTGATGATATTACTAGTTTAACAAGCTTGTCCTGCGTTGCATATAATCAATGCGGTGCCTGCTAATTTATCATCGAATCATAGCCTACTTTGCCAAATGGGTGATGATTTAACAAAAGCGCATTGGCGAAAAAAGCACTGTTGTTGCACCAATGTACCTAACTATGAACATCAACGCCTTTCTTAAAATCAATACACAAGTATATCTTTTTTAAACCTGCATATTTAGTTAAAAGAAATTAATGTTAGCAGGAAATATTAACTTGGGAAATTGTGTCACTTCTCTTGCGTTCAGTGCAAGCAGAGTTAGGGTATATGTAGCAGTTTGGGCCGCCTGGCTCGTTGCGAACTGTGTGAAGACAATTTCTTCCTAACAAAGACCGTAATTCATTTGCCAGAATTTTACATAATTATGACATAACATTGAAGGTTGTGCAATGTAACAGCAATATTTAGACTTAGGGTTGCCACACGTTCGATAAAATACGTAACAGTTCCGTATTTCACTGAAAGAATAAACATTTTGTTTTCGACATGATAGTTTCCGGATTTTACCATATTAATACCTAAGGCTCGTATTTCTGTGTGTTTATTGTATTATACAGTTGAAGTCAAAGTTTACATACACCTTAGCCAAATACATTTAAACATTTCAAGGATCACCACTTTATTTTAAGAATGTGAAATGATTTATTTCAGCTTTTATTTCTTTCATCACATTCCCAGTGGGTCAGAAGTTTACATACACTCAATTAGTATTTGGTAGCATTGCCTTTAAATTTCTTAACTTGGGTCAAAGATTTCGAGTAGCCTTCCACAAGCTTCCCACAATAAGTTGGGTGAATTTTGGCCCATTCCTCCTGACAGAGCTGGTGTAACTGAGTCAGGTTTGTAGGCCTCCATGCTTGCACACGCTTTTTCAGTTCTTCCCACAAATCTTCTATGGGATTGAAGTCAGAGCTTTGTGATGGCCACGCCATTACCTTGACTTGGTTGTCCTTAATCCATTTTGCCACAACTTTGGAAGTATGCTTGGGGTCATTGTCCATTTGGAAGACCCATTTGCGACCAAGCTTTAACTTCCTGACTGATGCCTTGAGATGTTGCTTCAATATATCCACGTAATTTTCCTCCCTCATGATGCCATCTATTTTGTGAAGTGCACCAGTCCCTCCTGCAGCAAAGCACCCCCACAACAAGATGCTGCCACCTCCGTACTTCACAGTTGGGATGGTGTTCTTCGGCTTGCAAGCCTCCCCCTTTTTCCTACTAACATAACGATGGCCATTATTGCAAAACAGTTCTATTTTTGTTTCATCAGACCAAAGTACGATCTTTGTCCCCATGTGCAGTTGCAAACCGTAGTCTGCCATTTTTATGCTGGTTTTGGAGCAGTGGCTTCTTCCTTGCTGAGCGGCCTTTCAGGTTATGTTGATATAGGACTTGTTTTACTGTGGATATAGATACTTTTGTACCTGTTTCCTCCAGCATCTTCACAAGGTCCTTTGCTGTTGTTCTGGGATTGATTTGCACTTTTCGCACCACAGTACATTCATCTCTAGGAGACAGAACGCGGCGTCTCCTTCCTGAGTGGTATGACAGCTGCGTGGTCCCATGGTGTTTATACTTGCATACTATTGTTTGTACAGATGAATGTGGTACCTTCAGGCATTTGGAAATTGCTCCCAAGGATGGACCAGACTTATGGAGGTCTAAGATTTTTTCTCTGAGGTCTTGGCTGATTTCTTTTGATTTTCCCATGATGTCAAGCAAAGAGGCACTGAGTTTGAAGGTAGGCCTTGAAATACATCCACAGTTACACCTCCAATGATGTCAATTAGTCTATCAGAAGCTTCTAATTTTCCAAGCCGTTTAAAGGCACAGTTAACTTATGTAAACTTCTGACCCACTGGCATTGTGATACAGTGAATTATAAGTGAAATAATCTGTCTGTAAACAATTGTTGGAAAAATTACTTGTGTCATGCACAAAGTAGATGTCCTAACCGACTTGCCAAAACGATAGTTTATTAACAAGAAATTTGTGGAGTGATTGAAAAACGAGTTTTAATGACTAACCTAACTGTATGTAAACTGTAATTAAGTCTATGATTTGATATTTGATAGAGCAGTCAGACTGAGCGGTGGTAGGCAGCAGCAGGCTCGTAAGCATTCATTCAAACAGCACTTTCCTGCGTTTGTCAGCAGCTCTTCGCAATGCTTGAAGCACAGCACTGTTTATGACTTCAAGCCTATCAACTCCAGAGATTAGGCTGCCAATAATATAGTGCCTATAAGAACATCCAATAGTCAAAGGTATATGAAATACAAATGGTATAGAGAGAAATAACTACATCCTAAAACTTCTTAACTGGGAATATTGAAGACTCATGTTAAAAGGAACAACGAGGTTTCATATGTTCTCATGTTCTGAGCAAGGAACTTAAAAGTTCGCCATTTTACATGGCACATATTGCACTTTTACTTTCTTCTCCAACACTGTGTTTTTGCATTATTTAAACCAAATTGAACATGTTTCATTATTTATTTGAGACTAAATTGATTTTATTTATGTATTATATTAAGTAAAAATAAAAAAGTGTTCATTCAGTATTGTTGTAATTGTCATTATTACAAATATATATAAAAATCGGCCGATTAATCGGTATCTGCTTTTTTTGGTCCTCCAATAATCGGTATCGGCGTTGAAAAATCATAATCGGTCAACCTCTTAGTACGAAATACTGGACACAAACAAAATATTTCTGACACCCATTTCAACCAGTGTGGTCGGTTTATACTCTCAAATCAAATCAAATCACATTTTATTTGTCACATACACGTGTTTAGCAGATGTTATTGCGGGTGTAGCGAAATGCTTGTGTTTCTTCTAGCGCCAGCAGTGCAGTAATATCTAACAAGTAATATCTACTCTCACACAAATCTGCAGGAGAAAAGTTCAGTTTGTGCCCATGCTGACAGTCAGCCAGGATTAGTAAATAGATGCCATGTTAAACAGGGATTAAAGAAGCTCTTTAAGTTATCTTTATTTCATGGCTAGTTTCTCCATTAACAGAAGCTTGTTAAAGAGGCATTCCAGAGGACTGAAAACAACCTTGTTATTATTTAAACCTCCCGTTTTGGACTCAATGTGTCAATGTATGGCTCATACATGCATAATTAACCTACAGCCCTCTCATAGTGGAGAAAGGCACAGAATCCTTCAATTTTTACCTGGCATAAATTAGTGCACGAGATACCCACTTGTTCATGTCATTGTAGCTTAGTGAGTAAATAAAATAAAATAAATAAAAAAACTAGCTGTTACTGGCAGAGATATTTGGAACTCTCTTTGTTATTGGTCTAACCAATTTACAGCATGTAGCTGGTTATTAAAGTGTAATTTCCTCCCACTAACGTAACAGCATTGTTACGTTAGGTATTTGTTAATTTTGTATTTTTCCCTTTATGATGATGGCAGTGGAGGTTCTAGACCCTTTCAACTGGGGGGGCCAAGCTGGGGCCAGTTGTACTGATAGAGGGGCCAGTTACATTAGACGTTATTGTTGTCATATCGTTTTCTTCACTTCATTGCAGGCATTAGTAGGCAAAAGACCATGTCCCTCTAGTAAATGTGTGGGTTTAATTAGTTTTCCACGTTGCCACTGTCTAATAACGGATGTAAAAAAAGAAGGATAGCAAAAATTTCTTATGCAAAAATTATTTCATACTCCACATTTAGGGGGGCCACAAGGGGGTCCAAAATTGTTGTCACAGGGGCACTGGCCCCCTGCCCCCAGAACCGCCAGTGGATGATGGACATCTAAGTATTAGTTTTGCACTGGGATTGTAATTTTGTGAAAAAAATGATGTATTACGCGATGACGTAGTACACAACTTTCTGGGACCCTATTTTGCTCTTGGGCACTGCTTTCAGAAATACTGGATAAAAATATACAAAATAATTCAGAGTCTCTTTAATAGAGTGTGATTCATGGCAAGGGCCCTACCCTGAGGCTGTGATGACTCAATGTCATGACGGGGGATAGGGGAGGGAAGTGTTTTGTAATCCTGATGGAAAGCAGTCACACACACACAAATGCACGAAAGGCATGCACACACACACACACACAGACGCATTAAAGCACGCACACACAGGCACGCACACACACACCCACAGGCATACACACAGACACACACACACAAATGCACTCAGGCACACACACACACACAGACACACGCACACACAGGCACGTACATACAGGCAGGAACACACGTACGCCCACACACACAGACACACATTATCCTTCTTCCCGTGCCAAACGCACATTATTTGCAGTACGCTTCATTTCATCTCAGCTAACGCTGTTTGCTCTGTTTACTCTCTCAGTCTCTGTGACAATTAATGCTGCATGTTTACAAATGGGCTGTGATGTTAGTCTAGCTAGTGAGATCTCTACCGCTGAGAATCCCCAGCTCTCAGAGGCATAGAGTCTCCTATTCAGATACAGGCAAAGGGACTGGGAAGTAAGGGGGAGGCAGGGGGGCTGGTAGAGAGGGAGTGTGGAGAATCCAGCTGTTTGAATCAGCAGCAGTCCCATGCAGTGCCAGTCCCAGCGTTTGGGTGAGTGTGCGGTGACTGAGGCTTCTCAGGAGATGGCACCAGCCCAGTGCTTAAACAGCAGCAGACCTGCTGGAGCACAGAACACACTGCAGACCTGTAGGTAGGCTAGAAGTTAGAGCATTGTCCAGTAACGGAAAGGTTGCTAGTTCGAATCCAGAGCCGACAAGGTGAAATATCTGTTGATGTGCCATTGAGAAAGGCACTTAACCCTGATTACTCCAGGGTTGTCACTGATAATGGCTGACCCTGGCCATGACCCCACTCTCTGAGGGTGTCTCAGGGGGAGTTGGGATATGCAAGAAAAACATTTCCAATAAACACTTCACAGTGTCTTCATAAAGTATTTAACCCCCTTGATTTTTTCCCACATTTTGATGTTGTTACAGCGTGAATTAAAAATGTATAAAATGTAGTTTTTTTAATCACTTTCCTACACACAATAGCCCATAATGTCAAAGTGGAATTATGTAAAAAAAAAAAAAAAAAAAAAAAAAAAAAATATATATATATATATATATATATATATATATATATATATATATATATATATATATATAAATGAAGTTGAAATGTCTTGAGTCTATAAGTATTCAAACCATTTGTTATGGCAAGCCTAAATAAGTTCAGGATTAAGAATGTGCTTAACAAGTCACATATTAAGTTGCATGGACTCATTCTGTTTTTTGAATGACTACCTCATCTCTGTACCCCACACATACAGATAATTGTAAGGTCCCTCAGTCGAGCAGTGAATTTCAAACACAGATTAAACCACAAAGACCAGGGAGGTTTCCAATGCCTTACAAAGAAGAACACTTACTGGTCGATGGGTAAAAATGTAAAAAAGTAAACATTGAATAGCCCTTTGAGCATGGTGAAGTTATTAATTACACTTTGGAATGTGTATCAATACACCCAGCCACTACAAATATACAGGTGTCCTTCCTAACTGAAGAGGAAGGAAACTGCTCAGGGATTTCACCATGAGGCCAATTGTGACTTTAAAACAGTTACCGAGTTTAATGGCTGTGATAGGATAAAACTGAGGATGGATCAACAACATTGTAGTTACTCCACAATCCTAACCTAACTGACAGAGTGAAAAGAAGGAAGCCTGTACAGAATACAAATAATTCAAAACATACATCCTGTTTGCAACAAGGCACTAACATAATATGTTGTGTTTGGGGCAAATTCAATACAACACATAACTAAGTACCACTCTCCATATTTTCAAGCATAGTGGTGGTTGCATCATGTTATGGGTATGGTTTAAATCGTTAAGGACTGGGGAGTTTTTCAGGATAAAAAAAGAAATGGAATGGAGCGAAGCACAAGCAAAATCCTAAAGGAAAACCTGATTCAGTCTGCTTTCCACCAGACACTGGGAGATGAATTCACCTTTCAGCAGGACTATAACCTAAAACCCAAGGCCAAATCTACACTGGAATTGCCGAGTTACAGTTCTGACTTGAATCTGCATAAAAATCTATGGCAAGACCTAAAAATGGCTGTCTAGCAATGATCAACAACCAATTTGGGCTTGAAGAATAAAAAAATTAAAAATGACAATTTGTTACACAATCCAGGTGTGGAAGCTCTTAAAGACTTACCCTGAAAGACTCACAGCTGTAATCACTGCCAAATGGGACTCTAACATGTATTGACTCAGTGGGTTGAATACTTATGTAATCAAGATATGAAATTAATGTTTTATTTTTCATAAAATGTTTTACAAAAATGTACAAATTTTTCTTCAACTTTGACATTATAAAATATTTTGTGTAGATTGTCGATTAAAAAAATAATTTTAATCCCACTTTGTAACACCACAAAATTTGGAAAAAGGCAAAGGGTGTGAATACTTTCTGAAGGAAAATGAAAAAGGGTATATTTGTTCATGTGTGAAAACGGACAAATATAAGCACCCACCAAATTATTATTATTTTTATGTAATATATTAAATTCATTGTTTCAGGTGGTATCATTCAAAAGCCAGAATAACTGAAAAAGTAGATAATAAATTAATGGGTGTCTAGCTGTCCCTGAAATTTCATCAGAGACATAGTATGAAGTCTGTTTAAATTTTTTGCCATAGTTCAATGCAGTATTGCTTGAAATCATTTCCCAAACATTTTACTCAACATCTCTTTATCTATTGTACTGTATGTCTAGAGGAGGAGCACTTAAGTTTTCCCAGGGCTGCCATATGCTTAAAATACATATAAAAAAGGCATACAAATGCTGTCACGGCCTCATACATTAGAGAGTATACAGAACAGCCGGCTGCTTTAAACCCTATTTGTCTCCGTGCTGAACAGGGAGATGCTGCAGCATTTTCCGAAAGATACTGTGGCATTCCACCAGGACTCAGTAGGAAGGCTCACTGAGAGTTTTGAAGTTTTGCCATGAAAAGGACTCCTGGAAGGCAGGTGATCAAATAAATCCATAATCTATTTTCTTTACCCTCAAGGTGACATCTGTGCGTCTGTGTGTGTTTAGAGTGAATTCACAAAGAAAGAGACAGACACAGTCGTGATGGTTCAGGAGCGCTCCCTCTCCCCGTCTCACAGAGGGTGAGTAATGGTCCAAGACCCAATCATTTTCACATTCCTTCCTAAGCTCCTGAACTGCAAAAAAACATCTGAACCCTCACTGTTTAACAGAGACATCCAGACTGGCCACTGAGGCTGTAGCAGATCACATAAGACCATGCCACCATTTTAATTAAAAACAATCTAAAGTGACAAAGATGGAGAGGAGATTCAATCATCCTCCTCATATAAATGCTATTGAATTTTTTTCTCACTTCAATAAGATCAGAATTTCCTAACAGAACACATAACAGAATGCATAACATCCTACGCCACTTGTTGACAGTGATTTGCTGGAAGTAGTTTGATTAAGTAGCATGACTCCACAGCTCTGAGAAAGCAGACCCTGCCTGGCCTTCTTGTACCCCAAGGTGTCTCCTTCCCCCAAACTGACAACCCACTCTTTGCCTCAATATGTGGGACAGAAAGAATGGTTTCAACACAGGCTGTTCCTAATGACATGAGGTATTGTCTGTGTCCCCATGCAGCTGCCTGGCTGTTTGGCTGTTCAGTCCCTGGTCCCCCTTTGTGTAGGACAGCTATCTCCCAGTATCAGCTGGAAGTGTGATGGATGACAGATGTAGGGAGAGTGAACAGGGCTCCTCAGAGCCCGTCAGGCCTGCTCCCCCAGCCGATTAGTCTTCCGTTTACCCCGGCGCTTCTGGCCCAGCCACCCTGATCACACACACACACACCTTTATTTTCTGGTCAGTGATGAACCCTTAACCTCGATACTTTAAGGGTTAGAAAAGGCCACGAGGCTAATCCCTGACAAACAATTTCTCTCTACTACTTTTTTTTTTACAGCCATAATGTTTCATTGCCTGCCTTGGGAAAGTATGTCATTTTCTCACTGTTTGGACTATGAACTCATTGGAAATGGACAGGATTTTCCTCTGGAGGAATGAAACATTAAAAAGCAGAAACAATTCAACAGCGGACTAGAATCATCAGAGAAGTTCTTTATTCCAGACTCAAGGGTAAAGGGTATGGGTACATTTTTTGTCATTCATTTGTGTGTTTAGCTACACCTATATGCCACAGGGGCCTTGTAAATCATTGTCGAGCCTCTGTCCCTCCCTAAAGTGTCTGGCAGGTGCACTTGTAATTCAGCAGAGTTTAGTATCTGGGTGCAGCCCATCGATTAGGCCTGGGAGATGAAAGGGAGAGTGACAGACATAAAAGATCACAGGCAGCTGGCTAAGAATCAAATCCTCCTGCTGATAAGCCAATTCGGAAGCTCTAACAGGGATCAGGCCAGTGAAACAGGCACTCGAAAAACTGACATTGAACACTGAAACATTGACATCGAAACCACCAAATGAACAAAGAAAAACCATGACCTTTGAAAATGCCAACCTATTAAATAACCCAACAAATTTGGGAAACATGTAAAATGCAACAGTATTGTACAGAATTTATTCTCTGGTTAAATCCAATGATACTGTGTTATGAAGAGAGGCTTAGACTAGCTGAACACGTTGCAGAATAACTCAAATCTACCACGCAAAAATGCAGTATCTTTTCTTGTCGTATGCTGACATTATTAAACATATTTTTCAATACAGTTGAGAGGAAGAAGAACATAATCTTCATGTGAAATCAGAGTTACTGAACCTGGAGACTTCTGTAATGTAATACCACTATGGCTTCCTGGCATGAAACACAATCTTGTAAAGTATTTTCATCTTTCATTTACATATCCCTCTGTTGCTCCCTCCAACAGGGCATGTTTTACTAGCCAGAGATCTCAACAGGTTAATTACAGATTGTAATGTAGATGCTGGGAGTCGAGCAGCAGATGGTAAGTTTAATATAACAAGGAACGATACAACGTAGGAGTAGCGTCTAGACATGAACAACAGAAAACAATACTGCCTGGGGAAAGAACCTAAGGGAGTGCCAGATAAAGGGGAGGTAATGGAGTCCAGGTGTGCCTAATGATGAAGTGCAGGTGCGCATAATCATGAATGCCAGGTGCGTGTGATGATGGTTCCCAGGACCGGTGGTTAGTAAACCGGCGACGTCGAATGCAGGAGGGGAGTAATATGCACACAGATACAATGTCTGTGGATTACCTTGTTGAGACAGAACTGTCCCCACGCCAACCCCGTCAACCCCTCTTTTACACTACTGCTACTCTCTGTTTATCATATATGCATAGTCACTTTAACCATATCTACATGTACAGTGGGGCAAAAAAGTATTTAGTCAGCCACCAATTGTGCAAGTTCTCCAACTTAAAAAGATGAGAGAGGCCTGTAATTTTCATCATAGGTACACTTCAACTATGACAGACGAAATGAGAAAAAGAAATCCAGAAAATCACATTGCAGGATTTTTTATTTATTTATTTGCAAATTATGGTGGAAAATAAGTATTTGGTCAATAACAAAGTTTATCTCAATACTTTGTTATATACCCTTTGTTGGCAATGACAGAGGTCAAACGTTTTCTGTAAGTCTTCACAAGGTTTTCACACACTGTTGCTGGTATTTTGGCCCATTCCTCCATGCAGATCTCCTCTAGAGCAGTGATGTTCTGGGGCTGTCGCTGGGCAACACGGACTTTCAACTCCCTCCAAAGATTTTCTATGGGGTTGAGATCTGGAGACTGGCTAGGCCACTCCAGGACCTTGAAATGCTTCTTTCGAAGCCACTCCTTCGTTGCCCGGGTGGTGTGTTTGGGATCATTGTCATGCTGAAAGACCCAGCCACGTTTCATCTTCAATGCCCTTGCTGATGGAAGGAGGTTTTCACTCAAAATCTCACGATACATGGCCCCATTCATTCTTTCCTTTACACGGATCAGTCAGTCCTGGTCCCTTTGCAGAAAAAACAGCCCCAAAGCATGATGTTTCCACCACCATGCTTCACAGTAGGTATGGTGTTCTTTGGATGCAACTCAGCATTCTTTGTCCTCCAAACACGACGAGTTGAGTTTTTACCAAAAGGTTCTATTTTGGTTTCATCTGACCATATGACATTCTCCCAATCCTCATCTGGATCATCCAAATGCTCTCTAGCAAACTTCAGACGGGCCTGAACATGTACTGGCTTAAGCAGGGGGGACACGTCTGGCACTGCAGGATTTGAGTCCCTGGCGGCGTAGTGTGTTACTGATGGTAGGCTTTGTTACTTTGGTCCCAGCTCTCTGCAGGTCATTCACTAGGTCACCCCGTGTGGTTCTGGGATTTTTGCTCACCGTTCTTGTGATCATTTTGACCCCACGGGGTGAGATCTTGCGTGGAGCCCCAGATCGAGGAAGATTATCAGTGGTCTTGTATGTCTTCCATTTCCTAATAATTGCTCCCACAGTTGATTTCTTCAAACCAAGCTGCTTACCTATTGCAGATTCAGTCTTCCCAACCTGGTGCAGGTCTACAATTTTGTTTCTGGTGTCCTTTGACAGCTCTTTGGTCTTGGCCATAGTGGAGTTTGGAGTGTGACTGTTTGAGGTTGTGGACAGGTGTCTTTTATACTGATAACAAGTTCAAACAGGTGCCATTAATACAGGTAACGAGTGGAGGACAGAGGAGCCTCTTAAAGAAGAAGTTACAGGTCTGTGAGAGCCAGAAATCTTGCTTGTTTGTATGTGACCAAATACTTATTTTCCACCATAATTTGCTAATAAATTCATTAAAAATCCTACAATGTGATTTTCTGGATTTCTTTTCCTCATTTTGTCTGTCATAGTTGAAGTGTACCTATGATGAAAATTACAGGCCTCTCTCATCTTTTTAAGTGAGAGAACTTGCACAATTGGTGGCTGACTAAATACTTTTTTGCCCCACTGTACATACTACCTCAATCAGCCTGACTAACTGGTGCCTGTATGTAGCCTCGCTACTGTTATGGCCTCGCTACTGTATATAGCCTCGCTATTGTATATAGCCTCGCTACTGTTTTTTTCCACTGTCTTTTTACTGTTGTTTTTATTTATTTACTTACCTATTTTCACCTAATACCTTTTTTGCACTGTTGGTTAGAGCCTGTAAGTAAGCATTTCACTGTAAGGTCTACACCTGTTGTATTCGGCGCACGTGACAAATAAACTTTGATTTGAAGCGTCCACCTCCACCACAAATAATATTGTGGGATCTGGGTGTTTGAGCACTGGAGTGGAGATGAAACGTCCCTTGAGTAGACGGAAGGCCTCATCGGCTGCTGGACTCCAACCTAAAAAGGACCACCCTTGAGGAGAGAGGTGAGAGGAGCGGCGATGGAGCTGAAGTTCCCGATGAAAAGTTGGCAAACCCCAAAAACCGTTGAAACCCCTTTATGTTGGTTGGGACTGGCCATGACCTGACCGCATCTACCTTCTTGACGTCCATCTTCACTCCTTGTGGGCTGATTTGGTAGCCTAGGAAGGTGACAGCCTCCTGATGAAACTGCCACTTCTCAGCCTTGACAAACAGGTGGTTAGCCAGCAGGCGTTCCAGGACTAAATCAGATGTGAGCGATGTGATCCTCCAAGGTAGCCAAGTAGACCAGGGTGTCATCGATATACACGACCACCTGGTGTCCAAACATGTCCCACCTGGCTAAGCCAAATGGCATCACCAAGTACTAATAGTGACCAGACATCGTGCTAAAAGCTGTCTTCCATTCATCCCTCTCCCGGGTGCGGATGAGATTTCATGCACTCCGCAGGTCCAGTTTGGTAAAGAACCGGGTCACTGCACCGGAATCCACTAATGCTGTAGAAACAATACATGAGGGACAGTCAACCAGTGCGATCGACACCAAAAAGGGTTTGGCAGAAAGTGATGAAGAGGGGATACTCACACCTGTCCCAGGAGGTGGAAGAAAGTAGAAGTCTCTGTTTACATCACATACACTATCAAGCATTTCACACACATTATTTAGATACTGACTGTTAGCACTTGGTGGCCTATAGCAACACCCCAAAAGAATAGGCTTTTAGGCAGGTGAACCTGCAACCACAGCACTTCAATAACACTTGACATTAGATAGTCTCTAAGCATTACAGGGATATGGCTCTGAATATATAAACTCAGCAAAACAATAAATGTCCTCTCACTGTCAACTGCGTTTATTTTCAGCAAACTTAACATGTGTAAATATTTGTATGAACATAACAAGACTCAACAACTGAGACATAAACTGAACAAGTTCCACAGACGTGACCAACATAAATGGAATGATGTGTCCATGAACAAGGGGGTCAAAATCAAAGTAACAGTCAGTATCTGGTGTGGCCACCAGCTGAATTAAGTACTGCAGTCTCCTCCTCATGGACTGCACCAGATTTGCCAGTTCTTGCTGTGAGATTTTACTCCACCCTTCCACCTAGGCACCTGCAAGTTCCTGGACATTTCTGGGGGGAATGGCCCTGGCCCTAGCCCTCACCCTCCGATCCAACAGATCCCAGACATGTTCAATGGGATTGAGATCCGGGCTCTTCGCTGGCCATGGCAGAACACTGACATTCCTGTCTTGCAGGAAATCACGCACAGAACGAGCAGTATGGCTGGTGGAATTGTCATGCTGGAGGGTCATGTCAGGATGAGCCTGCAGGAAGGGTACCACATGAGGGAGGAGGATGTCTTCCCTGTAACGCACAGCGTTGCGATTTCCTACAATGACAACAAGCTCAGTCCGATGATGCTGTGACACACCTCCCCAGACCATGATGGACCCTCCAACTCCAAATCGATCCCGCTACAGAGTACAGGCCTCGGTGTAACGTTCATTCCTTGGACGATAAACGCGAATCCGACCATCACCCCTGGTGAGACAAAACCGCGACTCGTCAGGGAAGAGCACTTTTTGCCAGTCCTGTCTGGTCCAGCAACGGTGGGTTTGTGCCAATAGGCAACGTTGTTGCCGGTGATGTCTGGTGAGGACAAGCCTTACAACAGGCCTACAAGCCCTCAGTCCAGCCTCTCTCAGCCTATTGCGGACAGTCTGAGCACTGATGGAGGGATTGTGCATTCCTGGTGTAACTCGGTTAGTTGTTGTTACCATCCTGTACCTGTCCCGCAGGTGTGATGTGCGGATGTACCGATCCTGTGCAGGTGTTGTTACTGCGAGGACGATCAGCTGTCCGTCATGTCTCCCTGTAGCGCTGTCTTAGGCATCTCACAGTACGGACATTGCAATTTATTGCCTTGGCCACATCTGCAGTCCTCATGCCTCCTTGCAGCATGCCTAAGGCATATTCATGCAGATGAGCAGGGACCTTGGGCATCTTTATTTTGGTGTTTTTCAGAGTCAGTAGAAAGCCCTCTAGTGTCCTACATTTTCATATCTGTGACCTTAATTGCCTACCGTCTGTAAACTGTTAGTGTCTTAGCGACCGTTCCACAGGTGCATGTTCATTAATTGTTTGTGGATCATTGAACAAGCATGGGAACCAGTGTTTAAACCCTTTACAATGAAGATCTGTGTAGTTATTTGGATTTTTACGAATGATCTTTGAAAAACAGGGCCCTGAAAAAGGGACGTTTCTTTTTTTCCTTAGTTTTTATACCAACACCTACCCCATAAGCATTCCTGTCTCTTCTATAGATGTTATATCCTTTGTAGTGCTACTGCTGTATCAAAGGAAAGTGTTTCAGAAATTGATAATATATTAATGTTATCTGATGTTAGTAAGTTATTGATTTTATTAACCTTATTTCTAAGGCTACATATTAATATTGGCTAGTTTCAGCCCTTTCTTGTGTAGCTTCTCAGAGATAATATGGAAAAGAATAAACACTGATAAAACATTCAGAAGTCCATTAATCAGTTGGTGTGTGTAAGTGTGTGTGTGCTGCGGGGTTGAAGCTTTGAACTCATAGGATTGGCTCTTTCATCCCTTTCAGGCTTTTGGGAGGGTGGACAATAAGCCTGTCATAGCGGATGTAAGCAATGTCCCCATGCGCTATGGCAGCTTTCATGGCCGGGATAAGTTATTTTCTCATCTGGCGCACAGCTTCAGGATAGTTCTCAATGAGGAAATACATTCCTCTCAAGTTAGTCTCTTTCCAGAACCGCTACATTGAACCTCAGGAACTTGACCACTATCGGCCTGTCACCTGGACCAGTGGTAGGATTTCCAATCCTGTGGGCGCGCTCCAACTCAATCTTCCTGTGGTCCATCTTCAGTTTCTCCAAAATCATTTCTCTCACTTTGTCCTTAGACTCTGTCCAGGTCTCATGTGGAGATTGCAATTCCATCCACAACAATGGAGAACACCATTGTGTTATTTTGATAGTGCAGTCATAATAGTTTGTAGTGCAGTCATAATAGTTTGTAGTGCAGTCATAATAGTTTGTAGTGCAGTCATAATAGTTTGTAGGCCATTCGGACGCTCGAGACGTTTTTGTGAGAATTAGATATTTCGGGATATCTCCTGGTCTGACGAACAGGGCTGTAGCTCTGCCACTTTCCACCGCAGATGTGGAAGGCTGACATAGGCGGATGCAGCGGAGACGCAGCCCGTGCAAAAAACAGATCTCTATTTTTATAATCATCTACTTTGTCACATATACGTTACTTGACTGAAGCATTTATCCTCAAATAAAATCCTTCCCCGGGAAGGGATTCAAACTCACAGCCATCATATCTCACCAAATCTGTGTTTACTGCCTTAATAGATCATGCCAGCAATTAGTGATAGCATTAAGGGGTAAATTACAGCTATTTGACATGACCACGAGAGTCTTAAACTTTTTTTTACGATATATGAACAATACATACATTTTTGTATAATCCTCCTACATCTTTATTGCTGTGAAAGCACATGCATGTGTATGAAACTGCTAGGCAAAAATGTAGGCTTTTGTCATATAGGCGAAAATGTCCCTTCTGAATTTTTTCTAATGAATTTTTTCTAATGTTCTAATTCTACACTACACTTTACAGTCCTAGTGGAACAAAAGTTAACCTTGAATTTGGAGGTTTAGAACATCCCTCTGGTGGCCAAGTTGACCTTTTTTAAGAAATTATTGGTGGATATAAATAATCACTGTCAGCTGGTGAGGTTAGCATAGAGCTAACATGTGCCAGGTTATCTGATGGAACGAGCTACAATGTGGCATTCTATCACGTGCAACTACATCAACGATTGTAATTGGATGATGCACATTGAGGTGGAGGTCCAGGATAAACTTTTACTCTTTCAAATTTTCGCAAGTATGACCCCGCTGAGTCTCTTCACCTGTGACTGAGTGAGGTGAGGTGGCGTCTATGGAAACAAAACACTGAGCAAATGATGTTAAAGAAACATCTTCTTGGTAAAATGAAAGTGTGCGCTTGAATGTGGCAGAGACTATTTGGCAGGGAGATAGAATGCCACCACAAAATTTGAATTACACACACCATTTTTCCTTCCAAATCGCATTAGTTACTTTAAATGCAATGGAGAAGCTTATAGGGCATTTATTCACAAAACCATATTATTTAATGTAGGTCATAGAGGACAAGGAAGGGACTGGCAGTGGGGGTGATATGTGATGCACAGAGGGTTACACTCCCAGCAGAGGAGAGAAGTGAGGAACATAGTTATACTATCTGGCCTGATCTCTGCATGCAGCCAGACAGATAAATAAAAGCCACACACATTCACTACATTTGCCATTTAGCAGATGCTTTTATCCAAAGCGACTTACAGTCAAGTATACATATACAGTGCCTTCAGAAAGTATTCAGACCCCCTGACTTTTACAAAATGTTGTTAGGTTACAGCCTTGTTCTAAATGTATTCAATTGCCCCCAATCTAATCTACACACAATACCCTATACTATTTTTGAAATATGACATTTACATAGGTATTCAGACCTTTTACTCAGTACTTTGTTGAAGCACCTTTGCAGCAATTACAGCCTTGAGTCTTCTTCGGAATGACGCACCTGTATTTGGGGAGTTTCTCCCATTCTTCTCTGCAGATCCTCTCAAGCTCTGTCAGGTTGGATGGGGAGTGTCGCTGCACAGCTATTTTCACAGGTCTCTCCACAGATGTTCAATCAGGTTCAAGTCTGGTCTCTGGCTGGGCTACTCAAGGACATTGAGACTTGTCCAGAAGCAACTCCTGCGTTGTCTTGGCTGTGTTTTTAGGGTCGTTGTGCTGTTGGAAAGTGAACCTTCCACCATTCTGAGGTTCTGAGTGCTCTGGAGCAGGTTTTCATCTAGGATCTCTCTGTACTTTACTCCGTTTATCTTTGACTCGATCCTGATTAGTCTCCCTGCTGCTGAAAAACATCCCCACAGCATGATGCTGCCACCACCATGCTTCACCGTAGGGATGGTGCCAGGCTTCTTCCAGAGTTGGTTTCATCAGACCAGAGAATCTTGTTTCTCATGGTCTGAGAGTCTTTAGGTGCCCTTTGGCAAACTCCAAGCGGGCTGTCATGTGCATTTTTCTGAAGCGTGGCTTTCCACTGGCCCCTCTACCATAAAGGCCTGATTGGTGGAGTGCTGCAGAGATGGTTGTCCTTCTGGAAGGTTCTCCCGTCTCTGCAGAGGAGATCTGTCAGGGTGACCATCGGGTTCTTGGTCACCTCCCTGACCAAGGCCCTTCTCCCCCGATTGCTCAGTTCTGCCGGGCGGCCAGCTCTAGGAAGAGTCTTGGTGGTTCCAAACGTCTTCCATTTAAGAATTATGGAGGCCACTGTGTTCTTGGGGACCTTCAATGCTGCAGACATTTTTTGGTACCCTTCCCCAGATCTGTGCCTCGACACAATCCTGTCTCAGAGCTCTACGGACAATTATTTCAATTTCATGGCTTGGTTTTTGCTCTGTCGTGTACTGTCAACTGTGGGACCTTATATAGACAGGTCCAAATCATTTCCAATCAATTGAATTTACAACAGGTGGACTCCAATTAAGTTGTAGAAAAATCTCAAGGATGATCAATGGAAACAGGATGCACCTGAGCTCAATTCCGAGTCTCATTGAACTAATCCATTGCAGAAGCCTAGACTAGACACCAAAAATGTGGTCGGAGGCTCCATGTGGAGGGGATAACGCAATTAAGGAGCCTTCAGAAGCATGCAGAGGTCAAATCGAGCTCTGTATCACATCGCCATGCGCCTCCCAAATTTTGTTACAATGCAGAGGGCTTGGTATAGCTCCGCATTGACATGATTGGTTGACGGTAGGTGGGGGCGGTACATCCTGCGTAAACAAACTCACTTCCTTAAAAACAGCTCTACACTGCTCCACAAAGCGCAAAAAGTATGAATGACCTGACTTCTGCTATATCAACCTAAATGATGCATGGCCAATGCAGAAGTTGGATTGACCATGCACCCAGATGCACAATGCATTCTGTCCCGAATGTGCTCTCTCCCGACAATTTGTGCACATTCACTGTTTCATAACTTCATTGTGTGAATTGTTTGCATTTTATTGTTAGTGTATATCAATTCCCCATTAAATATATCACCAGTATTACATTTATTGTTAATTTCTATAATTTCTCATTTACAATGTTTGTTACTTTGATTATGGTAATTTATTTTAATGCAGTCAATATTATTATTCTATTCCTCCCGTTCTCATTGTCGCAGTGGACACATTGTTTGCAGAGCGCACAACATATGCTACACTTGTGAGAAATACGTTTTGGTTTATTTCATTCCATTTACGAGTTTTGTCAATTTAGTCATTGTCTTTTGTTTGGAGTGCTTCTGTCAATGCTGAGTGAGTACGTGCAGGCCTAGAAGTGGGCCTATAGGTTACCTGGCCTGCGCGCAAATGTAGGCATATCAATGTGCTCATTTGGGGATCTGATATTATTTCTGATTGGCTTAATGCACCACCACTAATTGACCTGTGGAGCTTATCAAAGTAATGTTTTCTTCAATTCAAAACAGAAAGCAAAACAAAATCTGTTTTTACATCCATTGAGAAAAAAAAATCCTCAATGTATTTGAAAAATCTTTCCAGCTCTCTCCCTTTCGATAACCACTCGGGCGTGAAAGGGAAAAATGTCATGCTCTGATTAAGTGGAAACATCATAAAATACGCCTACCAGATTACTTCTTGGCAGTGCTTGACTTTTACTGAAATAGGTTCCAGTACTCATTTTGGGTGCTGGTACTGTATATAAATAGGTGCAGGAGTTCCACAATACTTTTGAGCTAATATTGTATAAGAGGAACAGGAGCTCAAGCAGTAGAAAATGTGAAGTGCTGGTACTCAGCTCCAGTGAGCTCCTGCTCAAGTCAAGCCCTGCTTCTTATCCCTTGCGCAAATAGCCTACAGCTGTGTCTGTCCCGAGTTCACTGGAGTGGAAACTCTGAGGGCCCAGAATATTTTATATAATGTTGCAAGCAAGCTTCGGGCTAGACCCAATTTAATAGTTGATACAATGTTTCAAGTTCGTTCCAGACACGCGATGTGTAGCCAATGAGATTTATAGGATATTTATTTATATAAGGATATTTTCTACCTGCAGGCTTCAATGTCTTTATTTCTTGGATTTATGTAGGCTATTTTTACATAGTTGGCAATGGCAATAATTTTCATGTAGATTGCAATAGAATCTTGATTAAACACATGACAATGATTTTGAGATATGATGACGTTATTATAAATTAAATTAAACTGTTTCACGAAAATGTGCATATGAAAAACATAACTGGCATGCAGATTGGTGGAATCAAATGTTATTGGTCACATACACGTGATTAGCAAACGCTTGTGTTTCTAGCTCCAACAGTACAGTAATATCTAACAATTTCACAACACATACCCAATACAGACAAATCTAAGTAAAGGAATGAAATTAAGAATATATAACTATATGGATGAGCAATGTCAGAGCGACATAGACTAAGATACAGTAGAATAGAATACAGTATATACATATGAGATGAGTAATGCAAAATATGTACACATTATACCTTAATTTCTTTACTGTTATTTAACTAGGCAAGTCAGTTAACTCTTTAGGCATCATCAGCAGTGGTGACGGTTTTGGAGAGTCTGGCGTGCCCAAAGTAAAATGCCTGCCACTCAGGATATGCACATAATTAGTACTATTGGATAGGAAACATGCTGAAGTTTCTAAAACTGTTAAAATAATGTCTGTGAGTATAACAGAACTGATATAGCAGGCAAAAACCGAGGAATTTCTGTCCAGATATTTTGTTTTTTGTGACATTTCCTCCATTTGATAGGCTTCCTATTGGAATCCATGTATAATAGCTCCCAGATTGCAGTACCCATGGCTTCCACTAGATGTCAACAGTCTCTGGACAGTGTTTGGAGGCTTTATCACTGAACATAACCGAAAGGAAGAAGAAATAGTGAAGGCACCTCGGATGTCAAAAACGTTTCCTGGGCACGAGACCGTGAGCGCGCCCCACTTTATTTTCCTTTTATATCGTTTAGGATATCATCCGAGTGAAATATTATCGTTAATATTCATGAAAGGATGCATTATAAATGATGTTTGATTTGTTTGGGCAAAGTTGATAGGTATAATTTGAACGCTTTCTCTTCACTGTACAACGGGCGACTCGATGGTGGATTTTCTGAACATAACGCGCCAAACAAACTGAGATTTATGGATATAATAAATGACTTTTTCTAACAAAAGAACCACTTGGGATGCCCTCAGCAGAAGTTCTTCGAAAGGTATGTGATTTATTTTAGCTCTTATATTGGTTTTGTGAGATCCGCGATGGTTATGAATTTATGCTAATGCATAAATATGTGAGGTGCTATCCTCAAACAATCAAATGTTGTGCTTTCGCCATAAAGCCTTTTTGAAATCTGACAACGCTGTGATATTGCCAAGAATCAGAGCTTTTGATGACTATGCAACACTTGTATATTGATGAATGTTTAATAATTCAATTTTTGATTTAGAATTTGACGCCTTACATTTCACCGGGTAGTGTCGGGAACAGGGCGCTAGCGCCCCAATGATCCCTAAGTGTTAAGAATAAAGTGACTAGTGTTCCATGTATTAAAGTGGCCAGGGATTTCAAGTCTATGTATATAGGCAGCATCCTCTAATGTGCTAGTGATGGCTATTTAACAGTCTGATGGCCTTAAGATAGAAGCTGTTTTTCAGTCTCTCGGTCCCAGCTTTGATGCACCTGTACTGACCTCGCCTTCTGGATGATAGCAGGATGAATAGGCAGTGGCTCGGGTGGTTGTTGGCCTACCTGTGACATCGGATGATGTAGGTGTCCTGGAGGGCAGGTAGTTTGCCCCCGGTTGTGGGTTGGGAAGACCGCACCAACCTCTGGAAAGACTTGCGGTTGCGGGCGGTGCAGTTGCCGTACCAGGCGCCCGACAGGATGCTCTCAGTTGTGCATCTGTAAAAGTGCGTGAGGGTTTTAGGTGCCAAGACAAATTTCTTCAGCCTCCTGAGTTTGAAGAAGCGCTGTTGCGCCTTCTTCACCACACTGTGTGAGTGGACCATTTCAGTTTGTCAGTGATATGTACCTTGAGGAACTTGAAGCTTTCCACCTTCTCCACTGCGGTCCCATTGATGTGGATGGGGGGTGCTCCCTCTGCTGTTTCCTGTCCATGATCATCTCCTTAGTTTTGTTGATGTTGAGTGAGAGATTATTTTCCTGGCATCACACTTCCAGAGCCCACACCTCCTCCCTGTAGGCTGTTTTGTCATTGTTGGTAATCAAGCCTACTGCTGTTGTGTCGTCTGCAAACTTGATGATTGAGTTGGAGGCGTGCGTGGCCACGCAGCCATGGGTAAAAAAGGGAGTACAGGAGGGGGCTGAGCAAGCATGAGGATCAGCGAAGTGGAGGTGTGTTTCTTACCTTCACCACCTGGGGCCGGCCCGTCAGGAAGTCCAGGACCCAGTTGCACATGGCAGGGTTTAGACCCAGGGCCTCAAGCTTAATGATGAGCTTAATGATGGTGTTGAATGTTGAGCTATAGTCAATGAACAGCATTCTTACATAGGTATTCCTCTTTTCCAGATGGGATAGGGCAATGTGCAGTGTGATGGCGATTGCATCGTCTGTGGATCTACCCATAGCAAATATTAAAACCTTCCCTAACCAGAAACCGTGGATTTATGGCAGCATTCGCGCAAAACTGAAAGCCCGAACCACTGCTTTTAACCAGGGTAAGGCTACCGGAAACATGACTGAATACAAACAGTCTAGCTATTCCCTCCGCAAGGCAATCAAACAAGCTAAGCGTCAATATAGAGACAAAGTAGAGTCACAATTCAGCGGCTCAGACACAAGAGGAATGTGGCAGGGTCTACAGTCAATCACAGACTACAAAAAGAAAACCAGCCCCGTTGCGGACCATGACGTCCTGCTCCCAGACAAACTAAACAACTTCTTTGCTCGCTTTGAGGACAGTGCCACCGACACGGCCTGCTACCAAAACCTGCGGGCTCTCCTTCACCGCAGCCAATGTGAGAAAAACATTTAAATGTGTTAACCCTCGCAAGGCTGCTGGCCCAGATGGCATCCCTGGCCGTGTCCTCAGAGCATGCGCAGACCAGCTGGCTGGTGTGTTTATGGACATATTCAATCAGTCCCTATCCCAGTCTGCTGTTCCCACATGCTTCAAGAGGGCCATCATTGTTCCTGTTCCCAAGAAAGCTAAGGTAACTGAGCTAAATGACTATCGCCTCGTAGCACTCACTTCCGTCATCATGAAGTGCTTTGAGAGATTAGTCAAGGATCATATCACCTCGATCCTGCCAGACACCCTAGACCCACTCCAATTTGCTTACCGTCCCAATAGGTCCACAGACGACGCAATCGCAATCACACTGCATACTGCCCTAACCCATCTGGACAAGAGGAATACTTATGTAAGAATGCTGTTCATCGACTACAGCTAAGCATTTAACACCATAGTTCCCTCCAAGCTCGTCATTAAGCTTGAGACCCTAGGTCTCGACCCGCCTTCCTGACGGGCCGGCCCCAGGTGGTGAGGGTAGGAAACAACATCTCCACCCCGCTGATCCTCAACACTGGGGCCCCACAAGGGTGCGTACTCAGCCCTCTCCTGTACACCCTGTTTACCCATGACTGCGTGGCCAAGCACGCATCCAACTCAATCATCAAGTTTGCTGACGACACTACAGTGGTAGGCTTGATTACCAACAACGACGAGACGGCCTACAGGGAGGAGGTGAGGGCCCTCGGAGTGTGGTGTCAGGAAAATAACCTCTCACTCAATGTCAACAAAACAATGGAGATGATTGTGGACTTCAGGAAACAGGAGAGGGAGCACCCCCCTATCCACATCGAGGGGACAGTAGTGGAGAAGGTGGAAAGTTTTAAGTTCCTCGGCGTACACATCACGGACAAACTGAATTGGTCCACCCACACAGACAGCGTGGTGAAGAAGGCGCAACAGCGCCTCTAACCTCAGGAGGCTGAAGAAATTCGGCTTGTCACCAAAATCACTTCTACAGATGCACAATCGAGAGCATCCTGTCGGGCTGTATCACCGCCTGGTACGGCAACTGCTCCGCCCACAACCGTAAGGCTCTCCAGAGGGTAGTGAGGACTGCACAATGCATCACCGGGGGTAAACTACCTGCCCTTCAGGACACCTACACCACACGATGTCACAGGAAGGCCAAAAAGATCATTAAGGACAACAACCACCCGAGCCACTGCCTGTTCACCCCGCTATCATCCAGAAGGCGAGGTCAGTACAGGTGCATCAAAGCTGGGGCCGAGAGACTGAAAAACAGCTTCTACCTCAAGGCCATCAGACTGTTAAACAGCCATCACTAACATTGAGTGGCTGCTGCCAACATACTGACTTAAATCTCTAGCCACTTTAAACATAGGAATTGGATGTAACAATGTATCACTAGCCACTTTAAACAATTTTGTATATAATGTTTACGTATCCGACATACTCATATCAAATGTAAACACTGTACTCTAAACCATCTACTGAATCTTGCCTATGCCGTTCGGCCATCGACCCAAATCTCTAGCCACTTTAATAATTATAATTGGATGAAATAATGTATCACTAGCCACTTTAAACAATGCCATTTATATAATGTTTACATATCCTACATTACTCATCTCATATATATATGTGTATATACTGTACTCCATACCATCTACTGCATCTTGCCTATGCCGGTCAGCCATCGCTCATCCATATATTTATAAGTACATACTCGTATTCATTCCTTTACTCTTGTGTGTATAAGGTAGTTGTTGTGAATTTGTTAGATTACTTGTTAGATACTACTGTATGGTCGGAACTAGAAGCACAAGCATTTCGCTACACTCGCATTAACATCTGCTAACCATGTGTATGTGACAAATAAATTTGATTTGATTTGATTTTGGGGTGGTAAGCAAATAGAAGTGGGTCCAGGGAGACAGGTAAGGTAGAGGTGATATGATCCTTGACTAGTCTCTCAAAGCACTTCATGATGACAGAAGTGAGTGCTCGGGGCGATAGTCATTTAGTTCAGTTACCTTTGCTTTCTTGGGTACAGGAACAATGGTGGCAGTCTTGAAGCATGTGGGGACAGCATGCTCCAAGGGAGAGATTGAATATATCTGTAAACACACCAGCCAGCTGGTCTGCGCATGCTCAGAGGACGCGGCTAGGGATGCCATCTGGGCTGGCAGCCCTGCAAGGGTTAACACGCTTAAATGTCTTACTCACGTCAGCCACAGAGAAGGAGAGCCCACAGTCATTGGTAGCGGGCCGCGTCGGTGGCACTGTGTTATCGTCAAAGCGGGCGAAGAAGGTGTTTAGCTTGTCCGGAAGAAAGACGTCACTTAGTGGCTGGTGGCTGGTTTTTCCTTTTTAGTCTGTGATTGTCTGTAGACCCTGCCACATACGTCTCGTGTCTGAGCTGTTGAATTGCAACTGCACTGTCTCTATACTGACATTTTGCCTATTTTATTGCCTTGCTTAGGGAATAACTACAGTGTTTGTATTCTGCCATATTCCCAGTCACCTAGCCATGGTTAAATGCGGTGGTTTGCGCTATCAGTTTTGCATGAATGCTGCCATCCATGGTTTCTGGTTAGGGTGGGTTTTAATAGTCACAGTGGGTACAACATACCCTATACACTTCCTGATAAACTCAGTCACCGTATCAGTATATTCGTCAATGTTATTCTCGGAAGCTACCCGGAACATTTCCCAGTCTGTGTGATCAAAACAATCTTGAAGCGGGGATTCTGATTGGTCAGACCAGCGTTGAATAGTCATTAGCACAGGTAATTCCTGTTTGAGTTTCTGCCTATAGGAAGGGAGGAGCAAAATGGAGTCGTGGTCAGATTTGTCAAAAGGAGGGCGGGGGAGGGCCTTGTAGGCATCCCGGAAGTTGGAGTAGCAGTGGTCGAGTGTTTTAGCAGCGCGAGTACTACAGTCAATGTGTTGATAGAACTTCGGCAGCCTTTTCTCAAAAATCTCAAGCTACAATAAATGCAGCCTCAGGATATGTGGTTTCCAGTTTGCATAAAGTCCAGTGAAGATCTTTGAGGGCCGTCGTGGTATCGGCTTGAGGGGGGGAAGCGATGGGTGGTCGGACTAGAAGACCACTCCGAGTATCTCTCATACGCAGGCTGTGTTTTGGGTTGGCCTCTGGAATCAGTTCAATTGCCCTGGGGGGTGCGAGCAAAGGATCCGCTTCGGGAAAATCGTATTCCTGGTCTGGTAGTGCTGGTGAGTTAGCGCAGCTCTGATATGCAATAGTTCTTCCCGGATGTATGTAATTACACAAAAAAAATCTGGGCTAATAATGTGAGAAATAATATATATACAAAACAAAATACTGCAAAGTTTCCTAAGAGCTAGAAGCATGGCAGCCTTCTCTGTCGGCACCATTTTCACCTCGGCAACCTTTCCAAATGAGAAAGGTTGCCGACTCCTCGTGTAGCCTATTACCGGTAATAACAATGAGAGTAATGGCAGAATCTGCCAAAGCCAGCAGGAGCGGGAGGAGAATATTTGGATCAGGTTAAGATTATGGGGGGTTATCTAGATCTCTGGCACTCGCTTGAGGCATTTGCCTTATTTCATCAAACCGTAAGCTTAAAGCATCAGCCAAGCTCAATGCATATAGTTGATTTTATTCAAACACATAAAGCGTGTCTATCTATGGGAAAAATACACAATTAAACATTTCTACCAATCGAACAGATGACTTTCAGTCTACCAAGATTTTTGTTGTTGTTGGGGACAGCCCTAATATTGTAGAACACCTGATGAAACTAACACTGTAAACATTGATCAGTGTTTTTTCCTTATTGTTGCTGGTTGAAATATACAATCTACACAGGACCCTATAATCAGCAGGTTTGCATGGGGGGAGTTTCGGCTTGTCAGGTGACATCACCAGGCGTCAAATTGATTAATAGACCAATAACAAAGAGAGTTCCAAACCTCTTTGCCTAAAAAGGCTTGTTTTCAGTTTTCCCCTCCCCACTCAGACTGCTCCCAGACAGTCCTAACACAATTATTTTGAATATTTTTTGGGCCAAATTTTTTTGGGGTCAATTTTAACGGAAAACTATTACAGTAGCGTAAATACATTTTTATCCAGAAATGATTTTATTGATAAAAATGGCTTCATTGGACCTTTAAGTTAAAGAGGATTAATTAAATGGAATACACCCCCCTCTACCTGTGGCTGAAGCTGCAGAACCATCCCTTTTAGAATCAATAGAAACATAGAGCAGACAGTGATTATGTGGGCTCCCACAAAATATGTCCTTGGGCTTTTCACACATCACATCGCACACCATGATGACTCTTTCTTTTAAGATCCCAAACTGCAGATAATAGCAAACAAATCTATTTTTCCATTCCTGTATGCTTTTCTGAATCTATTCACTGATACGCTACACAGTGGTGACAGAATGCACTTGACATTCAAAGGAAATGAAAAACAATGTTTTAGAATTCTTACATTTTTCAAATGAGGTTAATTGGTAGTAAGAACTCATGAAATGCACTTTACTTAAAATCTACAAGGATAACCTACTTGTAGCCTGGAGACATACCGTACATTCTGGCAATCTAGTCCTAACATCAATGAAAGGAAATGTTATGGTACTTTCTGTGTCTCAACACATATTTCCCTGCATGGTGGTCTTTTTGAAAATATTCTAGGAAAAGCATATTAGGATGAGCAACCTGCTAATTTTTAAATGGCCATAAAAGTACTTGTTTTACCAGATTTTGCAATTCCCTAATCAAAATGCTCTGCCTTTAGTGCTAATGCTTAATTTTGTGATTCAACATGCTTTTCATGGACATCTAAGGTGATCTTGAATCAATTAACACAATCAGCAAAATAATGAAATTAGAGCTGGACAAAGGCCACATAATATTATTATGGAATAGAGATTGTAATTAATTATAAGAATATTGCTTTGATCAAAGGCGAGGGGGGAAAACGGTCTGCAGCAGGGAAATACAACACTATGATGATTGAAGAAGTTGACCCATTAATTAGTTCTCTCTACTGAATAGAATATATGATCATGATTTAATTCAGTCGTACTGCACATCATTAATTAACTTGAATGCATGAACATATGGAGATGTGTTAAGATCCATTCCTTACACTGGTGTTAAAAGGTGTTATATAGAATCTAAAAGGATGGAACCAAAAAGGGTTCTCCTATGGGGACAGCTGAAGAACCCTTTTGGAACCCTTTTTTTACTGAGTGTAGAGCTCTATTGTAATTAGTGTTTTTTATTTATTTATTATTTAGCATCAAGAGTCTGACCTCCATTAACTTCCCACAGAGAACATTTATACCTGTGAGGTGTCACACACTGGTCAGCTTTCAATTAGCATATTCACAAATAGAAGAAGAAGAGTTATGTTTAGTCAACATCAAAAGAAGAATTAAAACACAGGCCATGTTAGTAAGTACTGATCTTATGTACACAGTCTGGGCGAGGGCCACATTAAACAATAGCATTGCATTTTGCAAGTGTCTTTACAGGTGATAAGTAGCCCTATGAATCTGCATGCAGTGTGGTGGGTGAGTGACTGAACTAGGGGGCTAGGTGGGCAGGGCCCTGCTCAGCTCAGTGAATGAGTGGTACAGTACAGTATTTCTCTCCAGACAGACGGTGGAACTTTGGCAAGAGTGTTTGTTAACAGGACCTGTGTCACCCGCTGGCTGGGCCACAGGTGATCCAATCGTTCGGCTAATAAAAATGTAAGACCTTAATGGGCTAAGTTCCAATAGGCAAGCTCAGCAGAAAAGGTGTTGGGTTTGACAACTAGTAGAGCCTCCCGTGCTGCCTTATTCAATACGTGAGGAGAATTGCTATCAGTAAAACTATCTGCTGCATGCTCAAATGGGCTGTGTTTTTGTCCCTTTCTACTGAACACATTTATCATTGTGCTCATGAGCTCACACAAAGAAATTACACTGGCGCACTGGGCAATTGGGCAGCTGTAAAATCAGACACACAATAATTAAACTGATCCATGCCTCTGGTAATGGCTCTATTGGCTATTGGAATTGTACGGAGGAAAGATATTTCATTCATGCCAACTGCAATTTGTGATTCATTTTGCATGTTGTGAACCTACACACAAACACAACTGACATTTGGTAGATCTCACAACAAATCCCTCAGTATCTGAAGATCACCTTGTCAACCTATCGATCTAACCATCTCATGTACGGCCTTCAGTGCCATATGAATCCACCTCAGGTTTGGATATTTTCTGATCTGATCTGATCTCTGGGGTGCTTACATCTCAATTTCATATGAAATAATAGCTTCATCAGTATGTGGCCAGCTATGCATAATACAAATGTTTTATTGTCACATACTCTGGATAGGTGCAGTGAAATGTGTTGTTTTCAAGGGTCAGCCATAGTGTTACATCAAACCCTAGACACATTCCACCAATTTTCTTCCCCATCTTGTCGGCTGAGGTATTCAAACCAGCGACCTTTCAGTTACTGGCCCAATGCTCGCTAGGCTACCTGCCACCATGGCCATTACATGAAGCGGCATTCACTTGGGTTTTCATCACATAACTATCGTGCACTCCAACTGAAATAGCATCTGATTTCATAGGTGTTTATAGTAGATGATTATGAAGCTCAAATGACATTACCCCGTTATGGGCCTGGAGTAAGTTTCAGGCTTCTGGGACAGATCCAAATGTTTTAACATTAGCTGTTGGATAGGAACTCACTCGCTTGGCCTTTTAACACCATGAGCAAGGTTGTGTATTTTCACACAGGCATTGGTTACTGTTGTCCATTACTCTACACAGAAGCACTTAACCATCTATTTCTGTAATTTTCGTCCTAATGGAAGTATTTTTCTGTTCTGTCCTCCCTCTAGTTACAAAGAGAGAGAGGAGGGGGTGAATAAAGTTACAGTAAAGGAATCAGCCTTGTTACAGTCTGGTCTCTTGTGCAGTAAGCACACACAATTTAACCGAGAGAGACCTTCCTCTATAAATCCTGAGCAGACAGTAAATATGGGTCCAGTTTAAAGCAGTGTCAGGCTCAGGCCACAGTAAAAGTCACTCACCTTCCTTCACCCTGGCCTTGGATGGCCATACTGATACTCATACTGAGTATACTGCTGTTGACCAGATACATCCGAGTGAGATCTGGAGTGTTGAGAATTGAGACAATATCTCCTTTGGATCTCTGATCTGAGCTGCACCACTAAAGAGTTGAGCCGCACCACCACCACCACATGGTTCAGGATACATAAATTCAGCAAAAAAAAGAAACGTCCATTTTTCAGGACCCTGTCTTTCAAAGATAATTCGTAAAAATCCAAATAACTTCACAGATCTTCATTGTAAAGGGTTTAAACACTGTTTCCCATGCTTGTTCAATGAACCATGAACAATTAATGAACATGCACCTGTGGAACGGTCGTTAAGACACTAACAGCTTACAGACGGTAGACAATTAAGGTCACAGTTATGAAAACCAGTAACTGGAAGGTCGCAATATAGAATTCCCTAGCCAACAAGGTAAAAAATCTGTCAATGTCCCCTTGATCAAAGCGCTTAAGCCTAATTGCTCCAGGGTCGCTGTTGATAATGGCAGCCCCTTGCTGTGACCCCTCTCTCAGGGTAGTTGGGATATGCAAAAAATATATATACAATTCACACGTGTATAATACATAGTTTTACATCTGTGGAATAGGACAAATATAAGCACTCACTAAATTATTATAATAAAAGTGACTAAGAAAAAACCTTACTTAAAGCCTGGAGCAGAGGAGAGGTTTAGAGAAAAATCTAAGGTATGCCTTTCTGTGTTTGGAATAGAAGGAGAGAGACTACAACCAACACAACTGTAGAGCAATGTTACCGAGGCATTCTGGGTCATGATGTTGTATAATCAGAGGTAAAAACTTGTCCAGGAAAACCTTTCAAAATCAAATTAACTAACTTAACAATTCATAATTTAACATCTCTCCTCTCACAAGAGGTGAAACAAGTAATCTGCCCACTCACCTGCCAAGCATTTTAACACACTCAACCCTGAAGCTTTAGTAAAGACCTGGCATCTCTGCAGGTCCCTACCTCCACCCCCATTCCCCTCTTCTGAGCAGCCTCTGAGTCATAGCATCCTGCACCTGCTGATTTGTCAGGCCACGCTGCAAACATTAGTTCACTGTTGTCCATCAGCACACATAATGAAGCGTAATAGTAGATAATGTGCTCACTGATGCAATGCCTTTTAAAGATGAGGCAAATTGATTCCCCCTAAGTAGTTCATGCTATTGGCATTCAGAGTGTGCACCCGCTCCCGAATACACACACACACGCACACACATATATACACACACACTTCCCAATTTCTCCCACAGCTGACAGCTCCAAGTTTAATTTAAATCTGTTTTCAGACCAATGTTTTGTAGACTGTTCTTGGTGGGAGGCAAATGATTAAAACAAATTACAAAGGGAGAAGCAAGATTATTTATCTGCAAGTATACACAGACACAAACAAATAAACATACTGTATACACCAACAATCGCAAACACACAGCTGTGCACTGCCACACACACACACAAAAGATACGCACGGACACAAACACGGCCTCAGTCTCGAACAATCTGAGACCTTACATTAAGAAAACATGAAATCAAAAGCTGTTATTCCATCTTTGTATTGATGCTAATATTGACTCTGTGCCCTGTGTTCAATCTGCTCTTCTGAAGGCACTGCTGTCTCTGTTGTAAGACGTCATGCTAAAGACCTCTAACGACACCTTTCTGATCACACAGAGGTGGTTTCAGAAGAACTTCTAAGACCTGAGCCTCACTTCATAATGTCTCAGCGTATTGAGTGTCATCATGAAACACTGCATTGTGTTACTGAGCTACCTACAAGCTAATGCATCTCTTGCTGTTTTAAATATGGACTCTACACTTGTTTGGATGAGGAGGCTGTTTAGATCATTAGACAGGGACATAATAACCATCAGGTTTTAAGAGGCTTCCTTCCTCTAACAGCAAGTCATTGTGTGACTCCCATCAATCTATGTCAAAATGCAAGCTATGTGGCAAATCCATTGACATTGATCAACAGTACATTATCTACAAAGATAGTGTGGTCGGCGGTAAGCATGCTGTGTGATTGAATTGTTTGTAAGTAGGGCATTTTCCTTTAGTGAACTTGTCTTTCTTTATGATACTACATGCTGTATGTCCTGGGGAAAATATAATCTTCAGTCAGTATTCTAGCTTTTGTGGTAATCCGATTTGCATATAAACTATCTAATACTGAGGGATGATAAATTATGAATGACTTATAACCACACTAATTATAGTCTTACAATGATTGCTGAAAACATATTGGGCTCTATTTTCGGCTGGCGTTAAGATTGTCAAACGCATGTTCATTTGAAATTTCATCTGTTAAAGCCGGCACTCTTCTATTTTCAAACCCTAGCGCCAGGATTTGTAATTTACCTGTTTTATATGAGCTTGCTTGAACTGACGTGGAAGGGGTGGCAGTATATGAGGTGTGCCCTTAAAAACGTCCAAAGTGCCAGTTTCAGTATGTTATGGTAGGGAAATTTAACCTCTATGGGATCGGAGTCTCCCCGGCGGGACGGTTGAGCTAACATAGGCTAATGTGAACAGCATGAGGTTGTAAGTAACAAAAATGTTCCCAGGACATATCTGATATGAGCAGAAAGCTTAAATTCTTCTTAATCTAACTGCACTGCCCAATTTACAGTAGCTATTACAGTGAAAGAATACCATGCTATTGTTGGAGGAGAGTGCACAATTATGAACTTGAAAATGTATTAATAAACCAATTAGGCACATTTGGCCAGTCTTGATACAACATTTTGACAGACATACAATGGTTCATTGGATCAGTCAAAAATGTTGCACATGCACTGCTGGCATCTAGTGGCCACATCTAAATTGTGCCTGGGCTGGAATAATACATTATGGGTTTTCTCTTGCATTCCAAAGATGATTGTATAATATATTCTTTTTTTTTTTTATTACAATTCTTTGTATTATCTTTTACCAGATCTAATGTGTTATATTCTATTAATTTCACATTTCCACAAACTTCAAAGTGTTTCCTTTCAAATGGTATCAATAATATGCATATCCTTGCTTCAAGGCCTGAGATACAGGCAGTTATATTTGGGTATGTCATTTTAGGTGAAAATTTGAAAAAAGGGTTGGATCCTTTTAAGACCAACCGAAAGCTGGTCTTCGTGTTAATTTGGTTGGTTATGGTATGGAGTTTGACAACGGAAGCACGGCCTATACAGAAGTGATGCACAGTGCCCATATGCACATGGAATAAGACGCATAGCATGTGCTTTTTGTGCCCTTTACCTCCTATTTAAAAAATATAAAGAAATATATGTTTCTTACAATTTTGTTTCATTTGATTAAAAACCAAGCATAGCCTCCCCTCCTCTCAATGAATGCAGTTTTTTTTGTCATGCCCAATGCATTCGCCAAGTAGTCAAGACTATTGATAAAGGGTTTGGCTCGTGAGACCGCTTTGAAATAAATCTTAATCACCAAAGCTTTATTAAAATAAAGTTTGGCAGCAGTAAAACAGTGAGCAGACATCTCCTTTTTATCTATGAAGGCTATTTCATTATTTTAGCCAGATCCTGTTATTATTTTGGATGTGGTTAAAAAACCCTCCATGTAAGATGCATACCCCTCATTGAACGAGAAATGTGATTATCAGGTGAAATATTTAACCCTTGTGTGGTGTTCATGTTTTTGTTATCCACACAACGTTCGCGGGTCTGATGGACCCACAACATTATTGGGGTTTTATAAAAATACAACCATAACAATTTACATAAAAATATTTAATACTTAATACTTAGATGTTGACTTATATCAATTACAAACAATAGCATACTTGGTTAATATTTGTAAGGAAACATTTTACATCCAGTATTTTATGGAAATGATAAATGAGCCCCATTGAACACACAAGGCCGGCCTACACACCACATGAGGGACAGAGTTTGTACTGTGTGTTGCAAATGTATTTCTTGCACTTCCTGTCCTTCTTGGGTCCACACACATCACACTGCTTCTTCTTGTTGCTACCGGCTGCAATCTAGAATAATGAAAACACTTAGTTCAGGAATTTTACTAACATCTCACTCACTCACTTACATATATAGTTACAGCAGGCCAAGGTAGGAGAGTCAGACACACACACATGCACTCACACTTACTTCTTACATGCACTCACACTTACAACATCACTTACACTTACTTCTGGTATTGTAGTTGTTGGTTCTGTGGGTCGGGCAGATGGGGCACCAGCATCCTCCTCCTGAATCCTCACAATAGCAGCAGAAGCTGGGGTCTTACCAATGCCTTTCCCAGCTCCCCGAGAAACAGCTGTCTCCTCTGGAGCTTCCCTCTGTTCCAATCTGGGTTCAACGCCATCCAGATGACAAACACGTTATATGCCGAGATGTCCAGGATGTTGAGGATATCACAAGTGACCAGCGTAGGGTTCTTCTTTTGCAGCTGTAGCCAGTCTAAATTGTCCATCCCTCCTTTTGTGGCATTGTAATCCATTATGATTCCTGGTTTTTGATGTTCCTGGCCACAGATTCTCCCATCCCTATGCAGCGTAATCATGAGTACCACATTTTTGCCTTTCTTTGTCACGTAGGACACTAGGGACGTGTCGGCCGTGAACACAAACTTAGAGGAATTGATAGGCCTGTTCCGTGTATTTCACAGCTAAGTTGGGAGATGTGGCTTGTTTTTTCATACCGTTCCTACCATCATCAGCTTCCTCTTGAGGAGCTCCTGTTCCAGCTTGTGCGAAGTAAAAAAGTTATCGCATGTGATATTGTGGCCACGGAGTCCCTGTGTCATGTCCAAGACAACCTGCATCCCTTGGTTCTTCTCAGGGGCTCCTCCATCTGGCTTCCCGTATACACTTGCAAGTTCCACGCATATGACGAAAGCAACATCACAGGAAGCCCAGATCTTGTTTCCATATTTTGCGGGTTTAGACGGTATGCACTGCCCCAAAATGGCATAAGCTACTCATCAACAGTAACGTTGGGCACAGGGTTGTAAAACAGGGGAAGGCGGTCCCACACACTTGTCCCACACTGACCTGATTGCAGCTAGCTTGTGTCTCTGCCGCCGAGATGGTCTGGTGTCTGGGTTATTGAAGTGGATAATCCTGGAAATAATGTGGAAGTTTTCCAGAGACATTGTTGCACTGAAAAGTTCTCTGCCAGTTTTTGCATCCCACAAGAATTCTGTGGATTCCTCATTGGATCTGAAAACACCAGCAAGGATAAGAACCCCAAAGTATGCATGTAAATGAGTTTGGCCCATCTCCTTCCATCTCTCTCCAAAAACACACCTTCCCTCCTAATTAGTGCAGTACAGAATAATTTTCTGGATGGTGTATGTGATGAACAGTTCAAAAGAAGACTTTATGTCCTGCACATGAGTAACCACCATCCGCGTCGGCCCTGTTTGCGTCCTTATCACGTTGGCAGCCTGTGGGGTGGCTCATTCTTTAGGCAAGAAGACCATTCATTTTCACAATTGTTTTGACATCCATATTTCTCCTCCTGCAGGCTGCTGATGAGCTGGTTGCTGATAGGCTGGTCCAGGGTCTGGCTGCTGACGGGCTGGTACTGGGGCTGGATGAGGTTCAATCTCATCCTCTTCTTCCAACTCACTGTCCAACTCCGAATTGACAGATTCAATTCTTCATCTTCCAAAGTGGAAGACACTAGCTTCTCTCTCTGCAAAAAATTATTCTAAGGCCCTCTGAGCTGAGATTATTTTTAACATACTGATTGACTGTGGTTAGGAGCCACACATGCAAAGCTATTTATTTGTTGTGTCCATCCCCCAATTTGCACCTGGCTGGGGTAGTATGGGAAAATACATTTTTTTACAATGTATCGAAATAATGTATTGTAATAACATTGTGCATGTTCCCGCAAGACATTGTGTAGTTTCACACACTACAAAGGGTAAAGAGTGAGAGACAGGCAGACAGGCAGGGAGACAGACAGGTTCTTGCTGCTATGTTGAAACAGCAGGCCCAGGGAGGAGGAAGACAGAGCGAAGGCACACAGCAAATCTTTTTGTTTAATTTTTACTTGTTTTCACCTACACACACACTTTTCCACACTTTTATTACCCTCGGGTCCAGTGGACCCTAACACCACATTTGTAATATTAATGTGTAGGGGGGTGCACACTGTGCACTCAATGAAAATGTGTTCTTTTACATGTTCTTCCCAGAAAATGAGCCAAGGCCAATGAGTCTCAGTTTGAAAAAATTATTCATTGTATCATTTTTCTTTTAGTAAACACTGAAAATGGGTCCCACAGACCCGAACACCACACAAGGGTTAAGGTTTTTTCCTGTAAAAATTGCTTGTTTTCCGTTTCGATTGATTACAAAACAAGCCTTTAGTAAGCTACCCTTACCCTACTATAACAAAAGCTGGTTCAACAGAAATGTGGCTGGTGTCTCTCTTATACTTATAATGGTCTATTTGTGAGGTCTACCCATCATGCTTTTTCATTATTCACAACTCACATAGGCCTACAGTACCTGCAGTGCATACTCCATCTGGCTCGTATCCATCCCCATTTCCAAAGAGTGCATCAGATTTACCATTGCGTTAGGTTTGTTAAAATAGAGCCCTGTATGTTAATGACTTCTTGTTATGTATTACTTGCACATTTATGTTAATTGTCCTTCAAATCTTGGATGCTAGGCCTATTCCTATGCTTTTTCCGTAATGTTGTTCTTTTAAAAGGAGATGAATAGGCCGGGTTGCAGGAATCCAATACTCATAAACAAGATAAAATGGCATAATTGGACTTGATAGGGCAATCAGTTGTGTATTGACATTCTGTTAGTACCCACTCATCAACTTAGCACAGCAGGAAAATATCAAAAGAGAATCAACACAGAAGAACAAACAATAATCAGGCCTAATCCTGTGTAATCCTATTCAGTCCAGATGGATCATTATGGTATACAGCAATGTTCTCTGATTCCAAAACTTGTTTGAACCATGTTTAGATACCTTATAGTATTTGCCAATGGGAATTGCAAATCTCAACACTGACTCATGTTAGCAGCGTTGCATCAATAGTTACTAACATCGAGAGGAACATTCTCCTTTGTAATTAAACAAGACGGGAATTTCCAATCATACAAAAATATATCTATACTATGGTAACACATTCTTCCTCTGGGAGACTGGAAACTGATGAGACTGGATCTGTGTCACCCTCTGCTAGTGAGTAGTATGTCATTCAGCGGTTAGTGATGAGGCTTTTGTGATGAGTCTGGTGGAGGGGATTGTTTCATCTCACACATGTAACACATCAGACTTGGACGTCAAGAAATTCCAGTAGAAAAACAATAAAATCTAAGCCAACAAACCAAGGTAGAGGGGTGGACTTGGATGTTCCTTCCAAGGAATAGATTGTCTAGTTTGATCAATTCTAGTAAATCTTCACCAAAATAAAACAAGGAAGAAAGGTGGACTTGGACGTTTCTTCAAAGGAATAAACTGTCTAGTTTTATCACTTTTCACTTCAGTAATTAAGTGAATGTCACAAAGTTTTCACAATCACTTCACAATTCATATTATATTCTTTTAATCTGTTAATGTTTCCCGTCTTAATTAACTTGTAAGTATACAAATAAGAGTAGACTTATCATCTTTCCCACTTGCCTTCTCTTCCAATCACACTAGACATGTGGTAACAACATGGAAATATCCAAGTGGGTCCAGAAAAAATATGCCAATCAAACAACCCATTGGCTATGATTGGACATAAAAAATTAGTTCTCATCACTGCTTTCTGTCACAGCAAGTGTCTCTGAGTAAACATGGAGTTGAGGGAGGTGAAGATTGAGAGTGGGACTCACAGCAGAAGTTGTTTACAGTACCACTGACAGGCTGAAATTATATTTAGCTTGACCTGTATACTGCTGAATTGAGTGGCTCAGAGTAGGTTACTGTTAGTATGACGAGAGGTTTAATCATGTTCTTATCATTCTGGATACGTAATATGTATTTCTCCTACTGCATTGGTAAGTGACAATAGGAAGAAAGATGGATGTTGGCACAAACCTATAAATTGTATTGTGTATAACAATTATAATATATATTATATAACACCTAATAGAATGCCATCACAGAAGTTTGTCAAAGTCTATTGGTTCCTATTAGGGCTGTCAAATAATTAAAATAATTAATCGAGTTTATGACATTAGTTAATAGCATTTCATCTCAATTTTAAATTTTGCTCAAATTTGGCCCTAAAAAAAATCTATTAACAAAAGCAGTGCATTGAGTTATAGGCATACTATGTTTTGTTTGTAAGGGAAAGAAATACAACATAATCTGTATCATCATGTTTTTAATGGCATTTCCACCATAAACAACACAAAAGTCATTAACATACAGCTATTAATGCTACCAATGTTTTGATTTTCTTATTTAACTAGGCACGTCAGTTAAGAACAAATTCTTATTGACAATGACGGCCTACCCCAGCCAAACCCTAACTATACTGGGCCAATTGTGCGCCGGAAGCCCACTCGGAAGACCCTAAGTAGACCTACTCCCTCTTATCAATGTTCTTGAAGTTTAACACTTGCCACACACACACACACACACACACTTAAGTACTGTTAAAGCTTCAGGCATTCTAAATGAGAGTTCTTCCAATTTCTGATTGGAAGGTTGGACTAAAGGAAAAAGGAAGTGGCTCTATGGATACAAAGAACAAAGAGCTTTTAAATCTGTCCAACAATGTTAGGGATGGATCGAAATGTACAGAATGGTTACCTGGAGGAAAATGGGGGAGGGTCATGCTTTTTAAATTTCAGTCAAGGGGAGAGTAGAATTTTTTAAATCTAGTCCAGGGGAGGGTCATGTAATTCGTAATTGATAACATTTCAATATTTCTCAGTGCTTAGAATGAGTTGCTTATTATGCAAAACTGAGTATACAAAACATTAAGAAGCTCTTTCCATGACATAGGTGAATCCAGGTGAAAGCTATGATCCCTTATTGATGTGACTTGTTAATCCACTTCAATCAGTGTAGATGAAGGGGAGGGACAGGTTAAAGAAGGACTTCTAAGCCTTGAGACAATTGGGGGTGCAACTCAATATAAGGAAGGTGCTCCTAATGTTTGGTATACTCAGTTTATATCGATGTGTGCCCAATGCCGCTCATCTTCTCTGATTCTCTGCTGGGCGCGCAATATTAAGCGTGCCTATAGGCTATTTAGTGTGGTCTCAATCAGATTATCCATTGCCTATAGTCTATAGGCTACGAAGTGTATGCTCAGAGAAGCACAGAGCAAAGTTATATTTCTAAGATGGCTGTTGGGATGGTGTAAATACAACTAGGCTGCATTACACACTGCAGTGGATATTCAATTGTGTACTGCCTAACCAATGGCTATGCTGTGTAGGGCTATGGTGGCAGTTCAGGAGAACAGTCCAAGGTTTCTTGCCAAACTTGAGTGCGGACTAGTCTATAGCCTATGTTCTTTTCAGTTTGAGAAGGAGAGTGTGAAGATGAGAAGGAGGACCAGAGGTCAACTTTGATAGCTTGCTACTACTATAATTTATTTTAATAAAAACAATATGTCTCTTGCCCATGATGTATTTATCAGAGTTATTGACCTCACAATAAGCCAGATTTGAGTAAGCTACATTGTGGTGTAGAAACTTGAAGCAGCAGTTGAGACATGTTCTCTGCTATCCACTTTGTCACTTGGTAAAATATATTTTGCTGTAGGGATGGCCATCCGTTTTCATTTCAGAGAGGTACGATTTTCTCACTGTAAACCTTATTATAAATAAAGTTCACTCCCTTATGAATTCCACAGAAGACAATAACAACAGATCAGCCTGTTCATATAAAATATAATATAGCCTAGGCTACTTATACATGCTATTCAATATGAACTAGTCACAAGCTACTACTACTAGAATTGGGATCATTTGTTTAAATATTTTGACCTGAGAACTACAACAAAGTAGCTAAATGGAATGGATGTCCTGTTCTGATTGCAATCATTGTGGGAAGTTAGTTGAATCAAGAGGCATTCAGCCATGGCATTGTAAACATTATTTTTTTTATGCTAACGTTTTTTAGCTAACGTTAGCATAACTAGCTAGCTACTTCTGTACAAATAGTTTTTTGCTGTTATCTAAAGAAACGCCTGGGAATGTGTTTATGGTTAAACTTTCTATAAGTTTTACTTAAAAATTATTTCTCAAAGACGCAAGCATAGTGTACCACAATAGAGAATGACAGCGCTACAGAGACCAAGTGCATACCGACCCAGCTAGCAATGAGGAATCAGCCCAGAAGCGGCCCTCTTCCGGGGGGCTGGAACTGATTGAATCGGCCCGGAATCGGTTGTCGGACTCGGCCAGGAATCAAAATGAATGAATGCCCAGAATCGGCCCAAGTACATCGGGCCATTTCTGTCTACCGGAATTCAGCCGACTTTGCCGGCATCTTACCAGAATCCCCCCAGAAGCGTCCCAGCCAGCCAAACCCTCCCCTAACTCAGACGACGCTGGGCCAATTGTGCGTCACCTCATAGGTCTCCCGGCCAGAGAGATCTTACCAGAATCTTACCAGAATGCCCTCAGAAGCGTCCAGATGCAAATTTAAATAAATGTATACAAAATGACCCAATTTAGTCATTTTAAACATGACTATTATACATTTTATACATACAAATTATACCCATCCACAAAAAAAAAAAGATTGTGTCGGAGGAAACACCATACACCTGGTGACTATGTCAGCACCTAGCCTGCCACATGAGTTTCTACAGCACAATGGGACAAGGACACCCGGCCGGCCAAACCCTCCCCTAACTCGGATGAAGCTGGGCCAATTGTGCGTCGCCTCATGGGTCTTAAACCGCTGCGATGCAGTGTCTTAGATCGCTGCGCCACTCGGGGAAGTTAATTGTAACTTTTGATCACAGAAACAATGAGGAAAATATGGAAAAATAAATAAATAATAAAATGTTAATTATATAAAGCAGCCTGTGTAATCATTTGCCAGAGAGTAGCCCCAAGTAAAACATTTGGCCAGATAACTCACACCGGAATCGACCCGAGCTCAATCTCCGCATCCTAGCCATAAGTAATACTGCCGAAAGCGGCCCAGACTCGGGCCACATGATGTCGGCCAAGTCTGACTCTCAGCCGAGTGCCCGGACTCTCAGCCTGAATCACGATCCTGGGCCGATTCAATCAGTTCCGGCCCCCCGGAAGAGGGCCGCTTCTGGGCCGATTCCTCATTGCTAGCTGGGTCAGCATTCCCACTCACCTTGGCAGAAAACAATCGGATCAGCCAGTTGGCTTGTTTTCATTTACACAGGTTGACAAATTGGCTTGACCCCCTAGTCACTGCATCTCTTATGGTTTATAAATGTTCTCAACCAGCGTGATTAAGATCAGGCTAACAGTGATTACGCTAATGGGAATGCATTTTAATTAATGACATCCTCATTTGCATTGTGTGTTTATTATCTAAATCACTTAGTCTCATCTGCACATTCTAATTAGTACCTACAGCTTCATTGCATTTGACTATTTATCTTAGATAAAGATACTCCACTCCCTGTTTTTGCTGAGTTACATAAGCTTGGCTGAACTGAGTAAAGTAACTTTAATTTTGGAGACAGCAAAAACACTGAGATAACAAATAAATCTAGACTAACAGCCTAGCTGCCAAACATTACAAATGCCCTACAATCCTTGGCAAACAATCTTGGCTTACTAATTTAATTACAACTAGGGTGTACTGCAGAAAGTTAATACAAAAAAATATTCACTCTGTAATACAGCATTGCAGAGACACTTTGCATGAAGATATGCACTGGTCTAATGAGCAACCTTTAATAAAACACTATGATAATGTAATGTCTTACCTTAGGGTGAACATTTCCACAGGAGAGAAGGCCGAGGCAGTGATGAAGGCGGAGACAGTGTCCCTCTGCCTCATGGGCGTGGTCGGCACCATGACCAGGAAGTTACTATCCAGCCTGTGTTCAGTCAAGGCCGGGGCGGCAGGGCTCTGGTACAGACGCACACTGCCGATCCTCTTCATTGGGGTGGAGGTGGATGAGCCAAAAATACCCTCCTGATCCGAGCGGATTGAGTTGCCTTTCCGGGCCTCCTCCGAGTGGCACTCCCCTGCCTCTGTTGATTGTAACATGTAGTAGAGCTCCACTGTGGTCCCCTCGGCCAACTCTATGGTCCTCTGGCGCCCAGGCACCACGCTGGGGGGGCTGAACCAGCCGGCCAGGGGCTCCAGCTCAGCCACACACAGCCCTAGCTCCCCCTTCAGCTGGCAAGTGCCACGCACCTCCTGGGTCTCGTGGAAGGCAAACATGCGTACGCAGGGCAGCTTGTCAATGGCGCTGTAGTCATCCCAGTCCCTGCCCGCCACGTAGAACAGCACCTGGACCCTGGGGTTGGACAGGTAGATCCTGTCCTGGATGATGAAAGTCTGCACCTTCCAGTTGAAGGTGAACATGGAGGAGGCCACGAAGACCCCAGGGTTCTGGATGAGCTCCAGGGTGACAGGCTGCTCCACAGAGAGTGGGCCATAGCTGGCGTTTACTGAGGGCATGCTGCGGGCCTGGTAGATGAAGAAGGGCTCTGTCCGCAACAGCAGGCTGGAGTTCCTCATGAACTCCTGGTTGGCCTCTTTCAGGAAGAAAGCAGACTCTGCGTTGATCACTTGGTAGTTGACAGGCAAGTAGGTGGGGATGGATGAAAACCTCTGCAATCCCTCCAAGACTCGACAGTCTGCTACTGGAAGACAGAAAAGAAGAGCTGAGTCAGGACAAGCTCAGTCATTGCTCACTTGTTGTACATCCTGCACATTTCCTCTAAAGCTTCCCTCCAGTAAAACTAGAATGGCCGAACTGAGTGACAGCCATTTGGAGCGGAGCTTACTGTACCAGACAGAACTGATAGAACTACACACAGACAGCAGAGAAGACACTGAGTAATGTAAGCTGCGGTCATGCCTAAAATTAGCCCTACATTACAATACATTACATTATGGTATAGATGTATTTCATGGTGTATGGTTATTGTGATGTTTTGCTATTAAAAAGGGGTCAAGACCATTGCACATTACAGTACTAACTATTTATTTTCTCATATATATATATATATATATATATATATATATATATATATATATATATATATATATATAAACACACTACCGGTCAAAAGTTTTAGAACACCTACTCATTCAAGGGTTTTTCTTTCTTTTTACCATTTTCTACATTGTAGAATAGTAGTGAAGACATCAAAACTATGAAATAACACATATGGATAACACATATATATAATAACACATATAACCAAAAGTAACACATATAACCAAAAAAAGTAGACACCCTTGATGACAGCTTTGCCCACTCTTGGCATTCTCTCAACCAGCTTCACCTGGAATGCTTTTCAAACAGTCTTGAAGGAGTTCCCACATATGCTGAGCACTTGTTGGCTGCTTTTCCTTCACTCTGCGTTCCGACTTATCCCAAACCATCTCAATTGGGTTGAGGTCGGGGGTATGTGGAGGCCAGGTCATAAGATGCAGCACTCCATCACTCTAATTCTTGCATTCCAGGTGACTACCTGGAATGCAAGGCACACTTAGCCAGCATAGCTACCACAGCATTCTTTAGCGATACACCATCCCATCTAGTTTGGGCTTAGTGGGACTATCATTTGTTTTTCAACAGGACAATGACCCGAAACACACCTCCAGAATGTGTAAGGGCTATTTGACCAAGAAGGAGAGTGATGTAGTGCTGCTTCCACAATCATCTGACCTCAACCCAATTGAGATGGTTTGGGGTGAGTTGGACCGCAGAGTGAAGGAAAAGACTTCAAGACTGTTGGAAAAGCATTCCTCATGAAGCTGGTTGAGAGAATGCCAAGATGTCATCAAGGCAAAAGGGTGGCTACTTTGAAGAATATAAATAAAAAAAATATTTTGAATTGTTTAACACTTTTTTGCTTACTACATGATTCCATTTGTGTTATTTCATAGTTGTGATGTCTTCACTATTATTCTACAATATATATAATTCACGATGAGCTCAGGTATCCTTATCATATTGCAACTAATATCAAAGATAACTTAAAGTGGCCTACAATCCACCATTTGTTAAATAATACGTACATTAACGTATGAATGAATGTAATCACTGTATAAACACTTTAACACACTCTGAACATTTAAATTATGTGAAGATTAATCACAAATACTCCGGTCTGATAAAGTATGTTAATTTCCATGTGGAGTAATCTTGAGTTGTTTCTGGTGGGCCATTGTTAAACAGGTCCCACTCCATGGTGGCCTGTGTGATGAGTGAGAAAACATTACATGTGCAAATAGGTGTTAATCACCCAAAGAGTGGGCTATGACCTTCCTCTCAAGAGCAATCTGCTGTGTGATTGCTTACTATGCTCCCTCCCTCCCTCCCTGCCTGCTTGCCTGCCTGCACACTCCCATCTTAGACCCAGCCTTGTAAATCAATGTCCCGACAATTTACAAATCAGGCAGGGATTTGTGATTCATGGTGCCCACTTGACCTCGGCCCTGTCTGTCCCATGGAGGCAGCATGGACGCAGCCTGCTGCCTCCACATCTGAAGGACAACACAAGCATTTCGCTACACCCGCAATAACATCTGCTAAACATGTGTGACAAATAAAATGTGATTTGATTTGATTTTACAACACTCTCTCACCCAGCCCAATCACCCCATAGATCACTATGTATCACTAACATCTTCACTTAAGCATCACTTAGCTCCTTCAAATTAAGCACCAGCACACTTATTATTATCTGACCCTGCTGGTCATCTATGAACATTTTTAAATCTTGGCCATGTTCTGTTATAATCTGTACCACCCCTCACAGCCTGGTTCCTCTCTAGGTTTCTTCCTAGGTTCTGGCCTTTCTAGGGAGTTTTTCCTAACCTCCGTGCTTTTACACCTGCATTGCTTGCTGTTTGGGGTTTTAGGCTGGGTTTCTGTACAGCATTCTGTGACATCAGCTGATGTAAGAAGGGCTTTATAAATACATTTGATTGATATGGGACTTTTACAACAGAGGACAGAAACCATAGAAGAATTCTATACCGCAGTGTAGTTTGGAATTTATCTGAACAAACTCAAGAAGCATTGTTGCAGATGGTAAGATGGTACAACGACACTGACAAATTAAAAGCTTGATAGTCCAGCAAGAGCAATACAAGACAGAACAATCAGGAACAAAGTCTCATCCACTGCAGTCCCATGGTGACAATGTTTTTACTCGCATCTCAGGGGTGGTCTCAATCCAGCATGCCTTCTAAGACAAAGCACTCACTCCAAAAGCCTTAACATTTTTTATGTCTCTACTATAATGAGATTTATCGTCTGTGCTTTGCAGATGACATAACATTCTTGAGAAGGAATGAAATGTCCCTATGTGCCTCACATACAGTATATAGGCTAAAGGAAACACTACAAAGTACAAGTATCCACCTTTAAGAATCGGATCACTATTGTCTTCTTAGTCAATCATGAAAGATTGTTTTTAAAGTCAGTAAAATGTATTCCCTTGTTACGAGCTGTCAAATGGCTATTTTCTAACCGTGAATGACAGATACCATACACTGCACAGACAACATTTTAGCATCTATGGAGTCAACAAAAGTGTGAGACATTTTCTGGAGAAAGAATTACCTGTCAATGTTAAATGTTGCCACCAAGCTTAGCTATGCTGTGTGTGCTGAAAGAGAAACTATTACAGACTTAATCTATTAATGGAAGGTTGGCTGATTTCGTTATAATTTCTGAGGCCCATTCTAGCCTTGTGAACATTTGATACAAAAGAAAGAAGAAACAGGAAGAAATGAATGAACAATGTGTGTAATTACAATTACAAGGATGGCAAAGATCTCTCTAAGGGAGCAAACACATTCATTAACATAATTTTCATCTTATTTTTTTCTGTGGACAATTGTTTTTATTGGATCACATCAAAGGCAATACAATCCCCCCCCACACACACACACATCCCCATCCCAAACATACCCCTGACGGCCCCACCCCATCCTCAACCTTGGTCAACAGATACAGTGCCTTCAGAAAGTATTCACACCCCTTGACTTTTTCCAAATTGTGTTTACAACCTGAATTTAAAATGGATTCAATTTAGATTAGGTATCACTGGCCTACACACAATACCCCATAATGTCAAAGTGGAATTATGTTTTGAGAAATTTTTACAAATGAATTAAAAACGAATAGCTGAAATCTCTTGAGTCAATAAGTATTTAACCCCTTTGTTATGGCAAGCCTAAATATGTTCAGGAGTAGAAATTTGCTTAACAAGTCACATAAGTTGCATGAATCACTCTGCCTGCATTAATAGTGTTTAACATGAGGCCAAATATACACTGGCCAAATATACACTGGAGTTGCATACCAAGATGGCATTGAATGTTCCTGTTTTACAGTTTCCACTTACACTGAGCATACAAAATATTAGGAACACCTTCCTAATAATGAGTTGCTTCCCACAGTTGTGTCAAGTTGGCTGGATGTCCTTTTGGTGGTGGACCATTATTGATACATACAGGAAACTGTTGAGCATAAAAACCCAGCAGCATTGGAGTTCTTGACACAAACCAGTGCGCTTGGCACCTACTACCATACCCCATTCAAAGGCACCAAAATATTTTGTCTTTCCCATTCACCCTCCAAATGGCAAACATACACAATTCATGTCTCAATTGTCTCAAGGCTTAAAAATCCTTCTTTAACCTGTCTCCTCCCCTTCATCTACACTGAATGAAGTGGATTAACAAGCAACATCAATAAGGGATTATAGTTTTCACCTATGTTCTTTTACATTTCGTCATAAAGCGTCTATGCAAGTCCCTCACTCTGTCAATCAGAAATGTATTCCAGTGTTAGCCTGCCAGCTGGAAATCTTTGCCAGTGTGTGTGCAGGCTATCTGCCCCTCCCCTCTGAAGCATAGGTTACTGTAGCCTACTGATGACGTTACATAGGTTACTGTAGTCTACTGATTCAGTTACATAGGTTACTGTAGTCTACTGATTAAGTTACATAGGTTACTGTAGTCTACTGATTAAATTACATAGGTTACTGTAGTCTACTGATTCAGTTACATAGATTACTGTAGTCTACTGATTCAGTTACATAGGTTACTGTAGTCTACTGATTCAGTTACATAGGTTACTGTAGTCTACTGATTCAGTTACATAGGTTACTGTAGTCTACTGATTCAGTTACATAGGTTACTGTAGTCTACTGATTAAGTTACATAGGTTACTGTAGCGTACTGATGAAGTTACAAGCGTAATTCAGAAATTAGGGAGAAATGTTTAATTAGAGAAGAATCGATTGATTTTTTCAAGGATACTATAGTTTTCACTTTTCACATTGGATATATTAACTACAAAAAGGTAAGACGTATTTTTTTACTTGTTTCCTCTGGTCCGGCGTTAAACCAACTCGAAAAGACATTAAAAGTTCCTCCATAAAGCCGCTCCTCCATACTGTAGGTATAATTCTGTTGACCTAATTCAGATAATGCATGCCATAACTTGATGCACAGCACTTCAACGGAGGCTTCCTCCATCTTCTTTCGCTCTCTCCTCAACCTCAAAATTTCAGATGCATCTCATGTCCTACACTGTGACAGCACAGTGTGTGTGTGTGTGTGTTTGTCTTTCATTATGATTAAACCATGCTGTTACGGCAAAATACAATTTTCTCTTAACGACTTTCCTAAACAGATTAAATTGCTTAACCGCTCCACAGCAAGCTTCTCTATCCGCACTGATTGGTGAAGTAATTTAATGTTGAGCTTAATGTAAACAAAAATTATATTTCAGAAGTTTAAAAAGGAACAGAAGGAACAATATCAACCTGTACTTTTTGGGGTACAGAACTTGAACTGTTTCAGAACTTGAACTGGTTCAGAACTTGTACTGGTTCAGAACTTGATTTTGCAGGTCGGAACAGTGGAACATAATGAAAAAAACTATGGTTCTGTTCAGAACTAAACAATGGAAAGTGCAAATATTGCAAATATTGTACATTCCAGGTGTGCAAACCTCTTACAGACTTAACCAGACAGACTCACAACTGCAATATTTGAACATTTGTAAAAAATGTCTAAAAACATGTTTTCACTTTGTCATTATGGGGTATTGTGTGTAACACAACAAAATGTGGAATAAGTCAAGGGGTATGCATACTTTCTGAAAGCACTGTAATATAAAATAACAAAAACATACAGATCATATAATAACAACAAACACTTCAACATTTTAATCTGTTTGTGACTGAATGTAGTAGTATGACTTCTAAACTTAGAGAACATAAGTTTAAAGGGGAAAAAAGGAATCCTATGTATAAATCATGGCAGCTTATTGAATTCCTTTCAAAGAACCAGCAATCGATGGAACCCATGTGCACATTAAATCTACCAATAAAGAATAGTTATGAACTTCCTTTGTAAGGTAACCTTGTAGAAAGACGAACCCTACATATGCTCATTCTAAAATAATATGTTGAAGATAGAGGAATTGACTTAAGTAATCAATGAGGTTTGAATTGTATGTTTACAACAAATACACAACGCATTGAACTTCTTTTTACATCAGAAACTAATGCTCAAACCTTTTACACTAATGCTTAATTCATTTGTATTTTTCAAAAAGCAGCTTGAAGCCACAAACCTTTAAGTAGGTACGTGGTAGAGTAACTGCAGCATAATCCAAGGTACAATATGCTTATACCTGCAAACAACTGTGAGATCCATTTCCCAGACTGTGGATATTTGTATGCAAATCTCTAATGCAATCAGTCTCTGGAATTGGCCTTGAATTTACAACCTTAAAAGAAACTCCCATTCAAGAGAACTTTAAACCCAAATCCACAGTAATAAAGAGTCAGCAGTGTTTGGAATTTAAATAAATAAGATATATGTATAAACATATAAATATCTTGAGGGTTACTGGAATCTTTATATGCTCCCAGTTGTGTCCTGAAGTGAAGGAAGTGGACTGGGGACCACAGTATTGTAATCTTTAGTCTCTTTCAAACCTTTCAGTATATTATTCGATGTTGTGCTCCTAAAAGGAGAAATAGGGCATAACATGGTTTGACGTTTTTTGTAGAAATAATTTTGCCCACTTCACCTGCAGTAAAGATGGAACTGAGTGTTACTAATGTCCAGACAGACATGGGCCAGAAAGGCCAGCATGTCGGTCAGCGTCCTTCCTCTGAGTCACCAACCTGCCTGCTGTACCGGGATCATCTTGATTTTAATCTGAAATACGATACAGCATTATGCTGATTCATAGTTAAATAGGTTCATTTTCTTTATCGTAGACAACACATTCAGGCACTTATCAGTGAATGTGTGGCAGTTTCATGTGTATTTTCCTAACATATTTTAGCAAGAAATGGACTAATCATCACATAAACATTATCATAGTACAGCGTTCTAAAGGAGCGACCATAAAAAGCAAAAGCATGCAAATCATGGTGAGTCTGCATGTTTCTGTTAGAGCGGGACCACTCCAAACCCTTTTGAGCCATTTATTTTCTTCCGAGAAGAGCTGACCACTCATTCTACTGTCAGCATGGGGATGGGCGTGGGGAGAGCTACACAATGTTTGAGCCGTCATGACAGACAGGCAGGTGGACAGTGTAGAGCAGATCCCAGGCAGAACCAGGTAGTCCGAGCTCCTGACTAACCAAGCAGCACTCCTCATCCACACATGCTCAGCAGTGCTATCACACAGGCTCCAGACCAGTGTGTGTGTACAGCTGAAGTAGGCCTGACAGAGCGGTCAGGGTAGAGCAGCAGCCTTCACACATGGATGAGACTGGGTAAATGACTGGCCACTGGAGAGGACACCAGGAATGGAGACAATGTTTCTGCTGCCCTCTACCTTGTCTAATGATATGGGTGTCCACTGGAGGGAGGGGCTGGCTGCCTTCCTGCTTCTTGCAAAGATCAACAAGACAGTATGATTCGTATGCCTAATGTAGAGCCAACAATGAGAGAGTGAGAGACAAAAGTTTAACAGCACAGAACGAAAATTTAGCAAAGAGAAAGAACTCCACAAGATATAAACATAAAGAGAAAAGTCAGGAAAAAAGCATAAGGATCTGACAGAAACAAACAGAGGGAGGAGCTCTCTGTAAGTAATAAGAACCGGGCTATAATAGTTGACTTCGACAGTTCCCCCTCCTCTCTTCTTCTCCTCTCCCTGGGCATGTGCCTCCCTCTGACCCCTCTGACTCCCACAGTCCCATGGACCTCTCTCTGACCCCTCTGACTCCCACAGTCCTGTGTCTCTCTCTGACCCCTCTGACTCCCACAGGCCCCAACCCTGACTTTACTTCTAATGGGACATTCCTTAAACATAAAGAATGACAGAAAGCTCTCTCTTCCCTATGCATTACCAACAGCGTATTTATCATCATATCTAATTAAGAAGGGTTATTGAATTTGTGTCCAAGCATCAAGAACAATAAATATAGTTGTTCTTTCAATTAGACTTTGAGGATGATTTACTGTGTTGTTGAGTCACCAAGAAATGTAAGAAAGTGGCAAAGGCACTAGTGGATGAATCAATACACAATATAATATGATATTACTTTCTGCTTGTTTACAGTGCCTTCAGAAAGTATTCATACCCCTTGACTTATTACACATTTTGTTATGTTACAGCCTGAATTCGAAATTGATTAAAAAAAAAATCTTTACCCATCTACACACAATACCCCATTATGACAAAGTGAAAACACGTTTTTAGAAATGTTAGCAAATGTATTGAAAATGAAATACAGAAAGATCTCATTTACATTGATTTCAGCTATCTATATGGATACGTCTCTAAGAGCTTTCTACACCTGGGTTGTGCAATATTTGCCCATTATTCTTTTTTAAGAAAAAATCATCAATCTCTGTCGAATTGGTTGTTGATCATTGCTAGACAACCATTTTCAGGTCTTACCATAGATTTTCAAGTAGATTTAAGTCAAAACTGTAACTCGGCCACTCAGGAACATTCACTTTCCTCTTGGTAAGCAACTCCAGTGTAGATTTGGCCTTGTGTTTTAGGTTATTGTCCTGCTGAAAGGTGAATTCATCTCCCAGTGTCAGGTGGAAAGTAGACTGAATCAGGTTTTCTTCTAGGATTTTGCCTGTGCTTGGCTCCATTTTGTTTCTTTTTAATCCTGAAAAACTCCCCAGTGCATAACAAAGCATACCCATAACATGATGCAGCCACCACTATACTTGAACATATGGAGAGTGGTACTTAGTAATGTGTTGTATTGGATTTGCCCCAAACATAACACATTGTACTCAGGAAAAAAAGTTAATTGCTTTGCCAAATTCTTTGCAGTATTACTTTAGTGCCTTGTTGCAAACAGGATGCATGTTTCGGAATGTTTTCATTCTGCACAGGCTTCCTTATTTTCACTCTGTCAATTAGGTTAGTATTGTGGAGTAACTACTATGTTGTTGATCCATCCTCAGTTTTATCCTATCACAGCTGTTTTAAAGTCACCATTGACCTCATGGTGAAATCCCTGAGCAATTTATTCTTCTCTGGCAACTGAGTTAGGAAAGACGTCTGTATCTTTGTAGTGACTGGGTGTATTGACACATCATCCAAAGTGTAATTAATAACTTCACCATGCTCAAGGGATATTCAGTGTGCCTTTCTTTGCAAGGCATTGGAAAAACTCCATGGATGTTGTGGTGATTGAATCCGTGTTTGAAATTCACTGCTCGACTGAGGGACCTTACAGATAATTGTATGTGTGGGGTAGAGAGATGAGGTAGTCATTAAGAATCATGTTAAACACTATTATTGCACACAGAGTGAGTCCATGCAACTTATTGTGTGACTTGTTAAGGAATGTTTTAGTCCTGAACTTATTTAGGCTTGCCATAACAAAGGGATTAAATAGTTATTGACTCAAGAATTTTCAGCTTTTCATTTGTAATTAATTTGTAAAAGAAAATTTATAAACATGATTCCGCTTTGACATTATGGTATTGTGTGTAGGCCAATGACACAAAAAGTATATTTAATCAATTTTAAATTCAGGCTGTAACACAACAACATTTTGAAAAAGTCAAGGGGTCACTTTAAACTGACATTTTCCCTAGGTGCTTTTACCCCTCTCTATCCCTGAGATGAGCTAACTTAAATCTATAATAACTACTCATGAATAAGGGGCAATGCAAAATGCTGTGTGTAGAACAGTTTCCTCTTCGACGATAGTGGGGGACCTGCTGTAGCTGTTTGTTGTCTGACATCTAATTGATGGTCATCACAGGCGGCTGGTTGGACCTTCATTGGGGAGGAAGGGTTCATAGTAATGGCTGGATTGGAATTAATGGAATGGTATCAAACACATGGTTTCCATTTCATTCACTCCATTCCAGACATTACTATGAGCCGTCCTCCCCTCAGCAGCCTCCTGTGATTATTGGCCACGTTTAAGACAGTTAGAGGTAATAAAGACTAATGGGCCTGTGGCTTCACTAAGGGAAGAGCTATTTTCGAGTTCATGAGAGAAAGCATCATCTTGAGGATTAAAGAGTATCGACCAGGGAAGAGTAAACAACAGCAGCAGCAGTAGCAGCACTACTTGTGTTTGGTAAAGCTGTGGGGAGGAAAAGAGAAGAACCACGGCCACCACATTCTGGTCCCCATGTGGGCCTGCCTGCCTGGCTGAGAGAGACAGCAGCACCATTAGGGGCTAAAAAGGAACCTTTAGGTGGTGAGGCCTGTGTGTCTGCAACACAGTTATCACAGCAGGATATCAATCAGTGAGTGGCCTGGGCTGGGCTGTAGACATTACTGGTCTCCTGGGTGCAGAGAAGAATGGCTCCATTGTGCCAGAGCAGGCAGTGCACATGGCTGTAGGGGAGGACAGGCCAGGCCAGAGAGCTTTTGGCCTGGACAGGGAGGATGAGACAAGCATGGATTTGTGTGCCAATCAGTATTCTCAGGGCCGCTCCGGACTTTTCTAAAACATAAACTGTCCGCCTAATGAATCTCTTCCCCTCACACTGCCCTTTATTGCAAAGCGATATCGTAAATCAGGACAAACACAGGGCCTCTTGCAGGGCGGAGTGAGTCGGGTTCTTTGTGTGCACTGAGGGACATTTAACAATGAGAGCAGAGCTCCGTCACGACCAAGAGAACAAGTGGACCCAAACCCACCAAAGATCTATACACTGCTGCTCGGCATTGCCTACTGCCCGGTGCAGCACACAACAGGTGTCGAAAAACAAGTATGTAACTAAATAGAAAGGTTACAGTAAACATAATAAAGATAAGATACAGAAAATCTAAATTGTGTGAAAAATGGTGGATATACAGCTCTATTCTCCCCAGGTCTCACTACAGGAAACAGCGCATACAGAAATCTCTATTCCCATCACACCTGATTAAGCACAGGACAAAAAAAGGCTGAATACACTTTCATATCACCCCAAAGGATTGCTCTCAGAACACAACTTGCTTTTCTGTGATATTTAGTCGAAAAGGCTTACGATGCAAAATATGAAAAAAAGATGGTACTTGCTGTAACATAAGGAATTGTACTGACTGTCGTCATTGGGGCGTTACATGAGTAAAAATAAAAGTTAAGCTCTCTGCTGTTCAAAAGCTGAGGGATGGGGCTGGAGAAATGTAACCAGTCGCAAATTCATTGACAGAACTATGGATGCCAGGACTGACCATCTATGATATCAAAAGTATCCAGGACTTGAAGGTTTACATTTACTTTGTTTACAAACATTGGAGTAAAACAAGCATATATTTGGGGTTCTGATGAGGTACGCAAGTTGAACTAAGCTCATGAGGCATTTGTCAATTATATTATTCAAGAATCAACGGGTACATATAATTAATTTATAAGCCCAAATATTGATGTAGCAACTGCAGATTTCTCCTTTAATTTGCTGTTGAAGCAACAGTCTTGTCTGTCAAGGATAGTCCTTGCCAGAGTCATATGGAGGGACTATATGACTCTGGTTACCAGCTACAAGTGGCCCTGACAAACCCCTTCACTCTCTCTTCATTGGACAGTATAACAGCTAGAGTACCAGTCGAACTCTTGTCCTCTTATCAGCACAAATCAGGAAATGTACAGAACATTGAAAAAACATTACCACTGATTGCGTACAATGTCAATGATGACAAGAAATCAAAGCTACTTTTAATGATTAGGAGTAAGAGGATCTGTGGAACAATGACTGCCTCATCCGCCTCGCCTGAGAGACCTGAGGACAATAGCTACTTCTTCAGTCATTGGCCAAGCCTCTAGCTTGGCATTGAACACACACACCCAGGCAGTCTAAAAAAGGACATATCCAATATGTGGCTGTGTGATCTCAGGTAAGAAAGTAATCCACCACACACCTTTTCAAACCCTCTCCACAGTCATTTCCCTCAACATTCTCAAATCTGTCAAATAGATATGAAAAATGGGAAATATTCAACAGGATATTTCTACAGTGCTGGTCACTACATCTGACTATACCAAATACTGCAGTGTAGCAGTAGCAATAATTTGTTATGCATTGTGGTGAAGGGAGGTGTGCGGGTTTGAGGCCAGTAACTGACGGAGCTACATGCTTCTTTAATGGATGTGAGAGATGGAGGGCAGCTCACATTAGAGGATGGAGGATGTGGAGGCTGGATTCAGCCTCAGAATGTTCTTTAGCATCCCGCCACAGTTCACCTCACTGAGATGAGATCCTCCTAGGCTGTCAGGGAAGAGAAGCCTACTTTCTCACAACATTTCAAAAAGTACAACAACAGTCAAACATCTTGCACAGAACTACCAAGATGAAGATGACCAGACCTTCCTTTCATCATTTGTTTCATATGACTTGAGTTTGTTAATAACCCAGTACTGTGTCTGTACTCTACCTGGCCAAGGAATACATGTATAATACCTCTAAAATAACATTAACCTTTACTGCAGTGGGATAAATCAGGGTCACATAGTGTTTCTTGGTAGTCTTAAACAAATGTACTTTGAAACAAAAGCATATACCTCACACACATGGTTATGGGTTTAACAAAAATAAGACATCTGTACCATGTCAGATACAGAGTTGAAATGTATTACATTTTGAGTTTGCATCACAATATTACACTTTATATACATCACAGAAGACTGAAATAGAACAAAACCGTTTGACATATAAACATCGGAATTTCTGAATAAAATAAATAATTATGTTTATTAACTATGAAATTAGAAAAAATATTAGTAACATTCCACCCATGAGGCCACTAAAGGGCAATTTGGTAATTTCACTGGAGGAAAGGGCTACCTCAGTTTGTGCTGAGAGAAGGTTTTCCTCAAATCTCTTCATAACAGCAAGATTTTAAAGAGGGAGCAGGAGCACAAAAAGCTTGTGCAGCACGGTGGCTAAGTACTATTTTACACTCACACAGGCATTCCTACCCTCCCTAAATATATTGGTAAACTTCTTCCAAGGTCAACCATATTACTGGATAATAAATTCTACTTCTACAACCTGACAACACTGCATTTCTACGAAGGGAACCAGACTGCAAAACCATGCATAGCTTTTTCAACTAGACCATTGTCCTGGTTTAATCTTTTTTTTCTTAAATACTGTAGATTCTGCATTTACTGAAAACAGAACCTTACTAACATAATTGTGTATCTATGGAAATATTGCATTGCTTTGAAGAAATCCACAGATATGTCTTCAACGCGCAAGCCATTATGAAATACACAAATGGCTTTAAATTCTTTACTTCATGACCCATTATTGAAAATACGGTGGAATTTTCTAGCTAAAGAGGAAGTGTGCAGTCACCTCACTGTGGCCCTTTGCTTTTTTTAAAGCCTTTGTTGCGGCTCCAGATGGACTGGCTCTAAATCTGTGGTTTAACCCAAAAGCTGTCAGAGTGAGAACTAACTCCATGGACAAGTAGCTCTATTTTTGTCCAAGAGAAGAAAGCCATTAAGGCAACAACAAGGGGAGAGGGAGTATTCTATTTCAGAATAGATCACAAAGAAAAGTGGTGTGCTGTCTTGCTTCTACAATGTCTCTTACTTAAAAATAAATGTTTGTGTGAAGGGCAATGCTGAGTACATTTTGTTTTCAAAGCCATCCTGTTTGATTACCAAGATGGACAGCCAAGAAGGCTAGTCTTGAGGAATACTACCGGGACAAGGCAGTTATTTTACTCCCCCATTCCAGAACCATGGTGCTTTTCATGGTAAAGCTAAAGGTAAAACCAGAAAAAATTAAGAAAATAATCAGTGATGCTATCAGTGATGTGAGATACTACTTCACCGCAAATCATTTCACTACCATGAAAAGCCTGAGATAGTATTTTTCCCCCCCCTTTTTCTCCCCAATTTCGTGGTATCCAATTGGTAGTTACAGTCTTGTCCCATTGCTGCACCTCCCTTACGGACTCGGGAGAGGCGAATGTCGAGAGCCATGCGTCTTCCGAAACACGACCCTGCCAAGCCGCACCACTTCTTGACACACTGCTCACTTAACCCGGAAGCCAGCAGCACCAATGTGTCGGATGAAAGACCATACAACTGGTGACCCTGTCCGCGTGCATGTGCCCGGCCCGCCACAGGAGTCGCTGGAGCGCAATGGGACAAGGACATCCCAGCCGGCCAAACCCTCCTCTAACCCGGACGACGCTGGGCCAATTGTGCGTCACCTCATGGGTCTCCCGGTCGCGTCCAGCTACGACTCAGCCTGGGATCGAAACCTGGATCTGTAGTGACGCCTCAAGCACTGCAGTGCCTTAGACCGCTGCGCAACTCGGGAAGCCCGTACCTCATAGTTTTAAGTGATTTTTTTGTGCCATCAACATCTGAAAATACACACATTATGATACTGCCAATCAAATCCATGAGCTACACATAAACAGCAGAAATGTGTAACCTGTTAAAACATCTGTTTGTGATTTAAAAAGGGCTTTAAAATGACAGTTCCTTTTCATGTGGTATCTCAAAAGACAATCCACCTCTTTTCATCTGCGCTCCTTTTATGCAGGGCCAGATAAGGTCTCTGTTCTTAACTCAGGGCCTTTGTATCAGTGGCTGCTGTGGGGCTGAGAGAGAGAGCGAGAACGACAGCGAGAGAGAGTGAGCGAGAGAGAGAGAAAGAGAGAGCCTTTACAGTATCCAACTCTGCCTCGATATGGGTTACTTACTGTCTCTCTCATCACCACAGCCTACTATAGCTCTGTAGAGAGAGAGGACTGGACTGTAGATAGGCTAGTCGAGCAATAGCTACTGAAAAGACCTGTACTGTAACCTTCTGTTACACTTTCTTAATCATGAGCTGATATATACTTACTCATTTTTCTTATTTTCAGGAGCTGATGAAGGCTAGCATTTCTGGATATTATCTAGTGATCAGTGTAATAGGGCAGCACAATGTATTCTTGGAGTATTGGAACTTTTTTTCTTGTACATGGCAGAGGATCTATGATTTTGTTCTTAGCATCTCAGTGTTTTTCCCTGAGGTGTTCTCCTGGTGTTTACTGTGCAATACCAAAGTAGTGAGAGCACGCTATACCGTGGTATGACACCACTTTTACTTGAGGAACCACTATCTACATTCACAGGGGGCCAATGGCTGGCTGCAGAGTTAGACTGCACACTGCCGCCTCTCTCTCCCTGTCATACCACGTTTGATTTCCAGCCAAAGGTCACCTCCTTGACATGCGGGTCAGGGCCTGCATATCACTCCGCTCTTAAGACACCGGGTCCCAACTCTGTGACGAGCAGATCATGTATACTTTTCTCATTCACAGATGAACACCTGGCCTTTTCTGCACAGGACAATGCTTTATTCATCACTTTAGAAGCTGCCAGATTAGAGTCTATATTTTATAATTAAAGTTTTCTCCTATCTACATCTTCTTTTCTATTCAATTCTTTCCTCTCTTATGTGGAAAGAGTCATAAATACTGCATACTGTAGCTAGCTGCTGCAATGGATTGGTCGGCGCTCTGTCTGTCTATTGGGACTGAATGAGTTTGTGGTTTGTGAGTCATGAAAGGCCTGTGAAAGTATTCCACACTTGAGTAACTTTAGAGGGAGAAGGTAAACTGGAGGGAGATGGATACCTGCAAAGGAGACAAGTGGTTCTCTACACACAGATAAGCTTGGAGACGCATCCTATGGAGACCTCTAAATCAAACACAACTCACACTCAGGACAGGCGAAATCAAACACACCATGCACATCCAGGATGGGCAGACCAAACAAAACACACCATGCACAGCCAGGGATGGGCAGATCAAGCCAAACACACCATGCATAGCCAGGGATGGGCAGACCAAGCCAAACACACCATGCATAGCCAGGGATGTGCAGACCAAACCAAGCACACCATGCATAGCCAGGGGGGAGGCTATATCTTGTAATTCAATTTGACTGATTCTTACTAATAATTGGAGACAAAAACACAGCTCTGACAGCAATCTGAACATCAGTATAGGATTAGATAGGCTAATCCACTTTCGCAAAATATCATTGCATTCACAAATCTAAATAGTTTTTAAAGTTTGTTTTTAGACAAATAGCCTAGACCTCTTTTACTTCACAATCTCTAATGCTCTTGGTTTGGTATAAAATTGACATATACTGTAAACATCAAAATCGATCATCATGGCAGAGCAGGGGACGTTGCTATTATTGTTTAACTTGTTAGGGAGTGGCAGCTGAGGGGGTCGGTTTTGGAGAGCCTGGCGTGCCCAAAGTAAAATGCCTCCCATTCAGGCCCAGAAAATAGGATATGCACATATTTGGTACCATTGGATAGGAAACACTCTGAATTTTCCAAAACTGTTAACCATTTGTCTGTGAGTAAAACAGAACGCATATAGCAGGCGAAACCCCGAGGAATTTCTGTCCTGGAAAAAGTGATTTTGACACATTGCTCATTTTGGGAACCCCTCCCTCATGAAAATGACCATATAAGGGCATATGAATGCAGTACCCATCGCTTCCTTTAGATGTCAACAGTCTGGAGACAGTGTAAGTTTTCATTTTGGATGAATTAGACCAGAGAATAAGAGCAAACCAGGAAGTCACTCATTTATGTAAACAGTACCCAGCGCGTGCGCCCAAGAAGGCACGCAGTGTCTTTTTTACCGTCTTTATCGATCAGTTTATATTCCGGTTGATTTATAATAGTAAATATACGTAAAAGTGTTCCTAAGGATACATTTAAAACTATGTTTGATTGTTCTTGGACAAGTTTATAGGTATAAGACGAACGAGTTTGCGTCACGTTTCAATGGACTAGTGGAGGCTGTCGTTTCTGATTATAACGTGCGAACCAAATGGAGGATTTATGGATAAAATACATTACTTTTTCTAACAAAAGAACCATGGATTGTCTTCGTTGGACACTTAGGATGACCTCAGCAGAAGTTCTTCAACAGGTAAAATGTGAAATGTGTTATGTGTGTGCCATGATGGCTAATCGATTCATGGCTATGGGAAAAATATGTGAGGTGCTACCCTCAAACAATCAAATGTGCTGCTTTCGCCGTAAAGCCTTTTTAAAAATCTGACAACGCTGTGATATTGCCAAGAAACAGAGCTTTTGATGAGTATGGAACACTTGTATATTGGTGGATGTTTAATAATTCAACTTTGGGATTTTGAATTTGGCGCCTTACATTTCACCTGGTAGTGTAGGGAGCAGCCCGCTAGCGCCCCAGCAATCCCTGAGAAGTTAAAGTGATTACTTGTTTGTTTATTTGTTATTTCCTCTCACTTAACAAGTACTATTTGTCTGACATTGTAACTGAAGGATTAGTAACCGTAGCAGCACAACACCACTCTGACCAAGGCCTCTGTCTCTGTCTGTGGATCACTGCCAGTGGTGAGTGATGATGGTAAACTTTTGTTTCTGAAGTGTTTTGAGGGAATTCCTGTAGAGCTTTTTGCTGGGTTGTGAGGATTTTAGGGCTGTAACGGTACACATATAGCAGCTGCCAACACTATAATATGTTGACACATTTAAGCCGACATCACCCCAGTATACTGGAGCAAGACGGAAACGCAAAGAAACAACAACACAACATCGTCTCCCCTCTGCATTCAAGCAGCACTTGGCAGTTGATTATGGCCGGATCAAAGAAATTACAAGAGCAGATGGTAGGCTATGTTTATATTTTTACAGTCTTTGGTTTATAGCCACAGATATGAGCCTTTTCTCAGTGGTTGAGAATAAGGGGTTTTAGCACCTCATGAAAGTGCTCGAGCCACGTTACGAACTTCCATCTTGCACCCATTTCAGCAAAGAGGTAGTACCCGCTCTACATAAGCAAACCAAAGCCTACGTTTTCAATTAATTGGCCAATGCACCCTGTGTTGCACTAGTGACGCCTCAAGCATTACCCCAGAGTGGAAGATGTACCGTGCTACAGACAAGCCCCCTTTATGAGAGTCACAAGTGCACATCTGGAATTGAAGGAGGCAGTGTCATGGTGCATTAGTAATAAAGTGGGAAGAGGGAATGTAGCACATACGACTGTAGCACAAACGATTCACCTGAAAGGATGACCTCAGCAGAAGGTCATCCTTCACTCGCCTATCATCCTGAGCACCCACATCTCACACATCGTGACCTCTGACATCATCTACTTAGGAAGTGGCCTATATAACAGCATTTGAATGCAACAACAAAATATTATTTATTAAAAGCAATCTATTAATGTGATTTGTGTTTACATGCATGATAGCTGTACTTTAAATTTATGGTTGACAAAGCTCTTGCCATTAGCCAATCTGCATTTCTCAAATCACATGAATGCATCCAACTAGTACTTACAACTTCACAACTGGTAAATTGAGTTGACATCATAGGATTTCTATGCAGAAGTAAATCACCTTTCAGTGTCACAGATTATGCATTTTATATTCTAACAATGGATAGGTAGTTGAGCATGAAAATAAAATGAACTGTCTGGTGCACTTAAAATTGTGATAGACAGTGAAATTAGAGGCAGACAGATCGTAAAAGGAGCAGACAGTGATGCCCTAAATCATTCAGCGATACATTAACATCTTCATACATTTTGCATCCAATTTGAATCCAATTTTTATAAGTTTCTCTGGCTAATCCTCTGTTATCCTCTGGTTCATTCATTCTCAGCATTCTGTAGAGGCCCCATCCAATTTGTGTTAAAGAGGGGGCCCTGGGGTGTGGAAAGGCTGCAGGAGCAGATAATGGCTCAGGGAAGGGAAGGTCATGCTCAGTGCCATTGCAACCTCCTGTGCACAGAGCCCACGGAGCTGTGTTGAGCTTTACACTGCGACTGCCAGGGGGTCTCTGACTCACTGATGCCACACGGCCATGGCAAGAGAGCCCAGGAGTCACAGGCCATTGACAAGCCAAGGACAGGGCAACTGCTGTGTAGGGTCCAACAGAGGCATCGCAGCAAAGACAGGATGGGAGGAAAGCAGGATGGAGGTGGTTGCAACAAGTAATAATAGAGAAATGTATTTAGAGTTTGAGAGAATGCTCTGGATGTAGTACCTCCACCTAGGATTTAGTTGTCTAAAATATAGTTAACAGTAACATTGCACAGGTCACAGACACTGTTTCTGACTGAGTGTGTCCTTGTGGTTTTGGAGTTCTTTATTTAAAATGAGTGTAGACGATGTGAACGTTCACTCAGTGGAGTTAATGAAGATTAACCAATTCCTGTTTGAATGACAGGTGTACTGATTAAGAACTGGGGTGGCCATTACCTCCACTCTAATTAGGAGCAGAGGATTCTGGGCACATTACTTGGCGACAAACAAACACTCTGGCTTTCCAATTACACTCAGCAACTAACTCATAGTTACAGTTCTCTTCCTCAGGCCATTTAAATGACTGATTGGTAGTGGACAAAACACAATCAATCAGTTAAGGTATTTCTTCTGTATTGTTTCAACAGATGTACAACCGAATGTAATTCTAAATAAAAGCTGGTTTATAGTACCTTTAGAGTCCCTCAAAGAGCACGTAAAAAGCAGATGATTTGTTGACATTGACAACACAGCCATCAGAGAAAGGATAGAGAATGTATGGTGCAGATAGATAACATAGAGGTGAGTCAATGGGTTCATATATCCCAGCCTAGTGAGTAAACACCTCCGCTACACAACTCTGATCCAACCCAAATAAACGAATAGGGAGATGGCAGAGGCTAGGGGCTGTTTTGGCAGAAGAGAAGAGAGATATGATTGAATGTCTTGTAAAATCGCCCACTAAAACAACCTTCAATGTCAGAGGTATTTGAGGGCCCATGTTTGGTTTGACATCTAAACTTCAAGCAGAAGAAGAGCCGATTTATTCAGCTCCTGCATAAGCCTGTGTATATTATGCAATAAAACATCCATGTCCATCCATTTTGCTGTTGTCTCCTTTACAGGGTCTGCCCGTTTCACATCGGCCAAATACCCTTTTTGCCCATCACCACAGACCGACATTTTGACTGTTCTCTCTGCTAACGCAGTCTGGAACCAACAGGTCCCTGAATAGCTTCTACCCCCAAGCCATAAGACTGCTAAATAGTTAGTTAAATAGTTAACCAAATAGCTATCTAAACTATCTGCATTTACCCTTTTTTGCACTAACTGTTTTGACTCATCACATACACTGCTGCTACTGTTTACTATCTGTCACTTTATTCCTAGTTATATGTACGTATCTACATCAATTACCTCGTACCCCTGCACATCGACTCAGTACTGGTACTCCTTGTATTTTGCCAAGTTATTATTACTCATTGTGTATTTATTATTATTTGTATTATTACGTGTTTTACTTTCTATTATTTCTCTATTTTCTTTCTCTCTGCATTGTTGGGAAGGGCCTGTAAGTAAGCTTTTCACTGTTAGTCCACACCTGAGGTTTGCGAATGTCACGACTTCAGCCGAAGTTGGTCCCTCTCCTTGTTCGGGCGGTTTTCGGCGGTCGACATCACCGGTCTTCTAGCCGCCACCGATCCATTATTCATTTCTGTTGGTTTTGTCTTCTTTTTTCACACACCTGGTTTACATTCCCATGATTACATGTCCCTTATTTAACCCTCTGTTTCCCCCCCATGTTTTTGTGTGTGATTGTTTGTTGTTTTTGATTCCGTGTTTCAAGTGTTTGTTTTACACTCGTATTGTTAATTTTGAGTAAACTTCATGAACACTCATTAGATTACAGCGAAGCACGTGACAAATATTTGATTTAAAGTCCAACAATAAATAAAAGGTGCATTCCATCACAGAAAACGACACCCCTTAGAAGGAGTTTTGAAGGCTAGATGCTGGCATTGGGCATTTGTATTTGCTCATGACAACACAGCAAATGAAATGTGTGTATCAAATATGTGATCCAAATATCAACAGTACTTGGCAGGTTTACAACCTGAGAATGAGAACAACACTAGATGTTAATCAAACCAATACGGCTAACCTTTACATTTCTAAATGATCTCTGACTCACTCATCCCCAGCTCAGTAACAGCCTCACTCTCGATCACAGAGAGGTGTCAAGACTCCTGACAGTCTATCCCCCTCACCACAAAGAAGTCAATGGGCCTTGAAAATATGCACCTGTCACTTCATTGCCTCTTCTAATGCATTTAGCTCTGATTTCTCCAATAGATGCTGACAGTTACTCTCAGAGCCTCCACTCTGATGCTCTGTGAACCTTTGTCCAGCCACCTGTGCATAATTCCTTCATTATGAAACGATGCAAAACAAATGTGCATGCCAAAAAATCTATCCAGCAGAGAAGCACTTTTGGCGGGTACAATTCAGATGTCAGCTTGCCTTGAAAATACAGTATCATCATCATAGTGCGTAATAAAGCGGCAGAATATAATCATATTGAGTTAAATGTACTGGTTAACCTAAAATCCTCCAAGCACGACATATTGCATTAATATTTAATATAATGTTGTGCTGGCTTAGCATTTTCTCCGCGGGCTGGCTGCTACTGCAACAACATCTCTATTAATGCAGTAATGAAAACGTAATACTTTTGCTGCTTCAAAGTAATATTTGAATAACTCGTAATTAGATAAGTTTCTCATTTTGCTGAAAGTCGATTTTCTGTATGTTGGACCTAGACACCAACAGTAACATATGTTCTCTGTACATTAAAAAACCAGCCAAGCAAAACTTGAAATATCTGATATGAAAGTTTTGAACTTCAATTTGAGTACAGAGCATTTTCTTTATAAAGAAAATAAGTCAGTGATAATGTGATTGTCCCAATGCTGAGTGCCTGCCTTCTACAGCCTGAGCACAGTTGTGAATGCTGCATGGTCAAACAGAACTTTGAACCCAGACAGATTGATGTTTTGACATCACAAGGCTGGAGAAGGGAGAACGCACAAACACTGAATCAGCCTCAACATCAATTATTACAATGAATTGCCCTCAGTTAAACTCTCTGAACATATTATTCAATCCCATCAGTAACCATTACAGTACATTCCATTATCAAATGCAACGAAGGGTTAAACTCAATGAAAGGAACTAGTTTAACAGCCGTTACCAAATTAATGGGCATATTGTTTTATTTAGTTTACTAGCTGCTAGCTGCTAGCTGCTGTTTTATTTAGTTTACTAGAACATCCAGGTAGACTTAAAGGAAATCATGAGGGAATCAAAGACAACCCAGAGCGGAGCCCTTATTTTGCTATAAACTGCTATACAGTAAATCAGTGGGACACCCATCAATATCCCCCTTTAGATCTCCCATCTATTTACTAGAGGTTCTGGAGGGGCTGTGCTACTGATATTACACACAGAGGGACTCATTACCTCTACACTACCAACAGAACCTCAGCTGAAACTCACAGAAAAACAAAGAGGATTTTACAATTGCCTTTTAATCTATTGGCTTTGGCCATGTTTCCCACTTCCCTACAGGCAGCTTTTTAAACCATTAAATCTTCTGTATATATTTCGCTTCCCCTTTCTCATTGCAGGATCTGTGCCTGCTGAAAGTGTGCCAGCTGCAACTCTTATCACCACTGTCAGGGAACAAAGGTGAGTGGATCCTACACTCACTGCATATGAACATATAGCTCACACTATGACACATTCATTGTTAAGAATGATAAGACTGGGGTTAATTATGTGATTGTGTACACATTCTTACTGTCAGAAAAATCCTAGAAGCCTATGGTGATTCCTCCACGGATATAGTTTATATGGGGACAGTCACAGCAGCTGAAGGAGGAGACAGCATGGTTTGTGTGCTAAGTACTTATGAGGCCGATTGTAGACTATCCATGCTTGATCCTCTATTGGATCTTGTTAAACTGATGGATGAGAGGTAGGGATGGCATATGGACTATTTTCCCCAGCCAGAAGTCCCATTGGGACAGTTCAGTTTCAATTCAAAGAGGGGTGAGTTTCAGAGGAGATATTACATTTTCAACTTTGGGAAGAAATTAGAAATCACATTTTATTTAATTAAGTAAAATAATGGATATTTTAGCTCCTGACAATGACTGTTTTATGAGGTACTGTAGCAATCTGCCTAGTCTGAATGCGTTATCTCACAGCGCGATTCATTATATTGAGTAACTGTTTTTTTCTGTGTGTATGTGCTCTGTAATTGAAGTGCATACAATTCACCAGTCAGTGGCGTAGCGCAGTTTCACAAGCCCCCTTGCAAGGTCTGAGCATCATGTACCATAGAAGCAAAAATAACTTTCCATACTGGGATGACACAAGAGTGCTAATTTATGTAATTGTTTTGAGGCAATTCGTTGTTCTTTTACAGAGAGAAAAAATACAGAGACATTTTTATGTAATGGTTATCTCAACTGTTCCACTGTGTCACGACTTCCGTCGAAGTCCGTCCCTCTTCTTGTTCGGGCGGTGTTCGGCGGTTGACGTAACCGGTTTTCTGACCATCATCGCTCCCCTTTTTCATGTGTTCTGTTGGTTTTGTCTAATTGTACACACCTGTTGTCAATTTCTCCCAATCACGCAACTGTTTATATTCCTTCCATCCCCTCTTCCCATTGAGCGTGGTTGTTAGGTTGTACCATTTGTTCTTGTATGTCCCCCAGTCTGTGTACTGAGGGCAATTGTATTGTGGTTCCTGTAATTGCCGGGTTGCTGGATTGCGCCCATTTATTTTTGAAGTTTGTGTGGGTATTTTGTTTTCACCAGAGTTATTGTTTGTGGACTGGTGACTCTATTAAAATACCTTTTCACACGTGTACTACCTCCTGCGCCTGACTCTTTTCCACAACTGAACCACGGACGTTACACACTGGGCATAGACGTCAGTTTAACATCTAGTTTTGATTTACATTTGGTTAAGCTATCAACTAACGGGAATACAATGTGAAATCAACAAAAAAATGGCACCCAGTCATTGGATTTAGGTTAAAAGTTGGGTGAAAAAACAACATTTCCTTATGTAGATAACTAAAGCTCGGGGGCCTCCCGCATCGCGTGGGCTGCAGGGGTGTATCCTATGCCACTGCCACCAGCATAGAATATGTGTACACATGCACGCACACACACTATCTCGATCCCTCTCTCGCTCACGTTTTCTCTCTCTTCTCTCTCTCTTCTCTCGCTCACGTTTCTCTCTCTCTCTCTCTCTCTCTCTCTCTCTCTCTCTCTCTCTCTCTCTCTCTCTCTCTCTCAATCGCTCCCTTACAGCTCTATAAGCAGAGCCAGAATGCTGATTTTCATCATTAAGAGTGGAAATACAATCTCCTAAAAAAAGTCAAATCAGTGAAAATGTAAATTCCAACTACAGTAATGACTTGCTTAAACAGATATAAAAGAAATAAGCTGACCCCACAGATGATAAGCAAAGAGATGAACATTTTCAGTCCAGTCAAAATATGATCTAAAATCAGTCCATTAAAGATCAGTCTTCCGATTATTCATTTAATTAATGATTTAAAATGTATTCTTTGTGTTTCCTCTTAAACCACTCCCTGCTCTCACAGACCAAAAGCACATTCCACAGATGACATTGAAATTAAATATATATTTGAAAATCACGTTTTACAAGCGCACACAGAGAGTAGTTTCACACAGCCTTTGAAATACATGTAAAATGTTCTTACATTACATTACCTTATAGTCTACTGAGTGAATTGGTCAGAGACTATGACCATTTAGGATTACAAATCAGGAAGTATAACATCTAGCACAACTCAAGGCAAGGAAGACAGGAGGTTTTTCTTGTGTCCTCATTGAACCAATATGGTAACCAATTATAATTCCATTACTCTCTATAAGGTGTAGTTCACCTTGGAGATACCCCACTGGGCAAAAACTGGTTGAATCAGCATTGTTTACACATCATTTCAACAAAACAAATCTATGTGATGACATTGAATCAATGTTGAAAACTGATTGGATTCACAAAAAGTCATCGTTACAAGGGAATTTAGTATTTTTTTCACACAACTTTTAACCTAAATCCAATGACTGGGTGACATTTTTTGTTGATTTCACATTCAATTCACGTTAGCTGATAACTCAACCAAATGTAAATCAAAACTATATGTTGAACTGATGTCTTTACCCAGTGGGACAGTTGTGATAGCCTTTACTAAGTGCTCTCCATGAACAATCTGTCAAAGGAATACTTTTTTTCTCTGTACAGGAATTGCCTCAAAACGATTACATAAATGAGCACTTTTATGTAAGGAGAGTTATTTTTGCTGCTATGGTACATAATGTGATGTAGAGCTTGCATATTACGAGTTCCAACTTTTTCTTATTTATGACAGGCCCAACCATAGGGAAAAATCTGAAGGCTAATTTAAAATGTAGAGGATAACCATCCTCCATCGTGTTCTGCCCAGCCACCTATTGACAGAAAAACTGTTCTAATTCTCATAGTAGGCCTGTGATCAAAGATCTGTGGCTGAGTGACTACAACAGGCCTTTATGCTGCTGAGTTTGATGAAGACTTGAGGAGGTCCACCTGAATAAAACACAGGTGAATCTCAGTCATAAAACTGAGTAATTAACAACTTATAGCTACTTAGTAATTTACATCAGTATTACTAATTCACTCTGAGATTCAATCTGCTATCTAAAGTTCTAAAGCTATTACCTGTACATTTTCTGAATACACCCACTTCTGTGTTGTAATTGTAAAGATTTTCAGATTCTACAGAATAAAGAAGAGATGAACAACAAGCAGAGAGCAACAACACAGAGAATGTTCGACATGCTCAAGGAAAGAAATCTTCCAAGGAACAGTCCAATCAGTAGTGCTAATCCAGTGGAGAGGAAGGATTCTCAGTTTGCCATTGAGCTCATCTCCATACCTCGTACAGCTAAACACTGAGACTTTTCTGGGGCTCTGAACTGAACCACGCAAATATGCCATTTGCAGAGGGATTGGATTCTATACATATGTTTCCACTCTGTAGTGGGAAAAACTGATGAGCAGTGACGACATACAATTTTACACAATATGCACCTCTGTGACCATATTTGTGACTCGTTTCAGGAAACTAGTTCAGTTGGAAAAAGTGATGGGCTACTTTCTACATATGCCACGGTCAGTGTGAACCGGAGTGACTTGACACAACGCTGGCCAAACAAGATGTAGCTACAAAAAAACAGAGTTAAATGGTTCCAGTCTGTCGTGAAGCGTTCATCCATGTGTACAGGTAAGAGTCTAGCTACATTTTCAGATATCATTTTCAAATTTTGTCAGAAAGTAGTTTTTATTGCGAGTTGAAGGGTACTGTTAGTTAGCTAGCAAACGTTGGCTTGCTGGCTCGCTAACTAACGTTACGTGTATACTACAGCTATGACAATGCTTGTATTAGTAGTACTACGAGTTGGGTTCATTGTTTAGCCACCTAGCTACCTTGACTCTACTTTGGCCGGACTTTTACATGACCCATCAAATTAGCCAGGTGTGTCTGGGGGTGATTTCGGCCATCTATTATTGTATTTCATGAACATGTGTACATATCTAGACAATAGTGACCCATCCACTTAGCTAGATGTGGCTGGGGGGTGGTTATAGCATTTCCTTCACATGAACCATCAATTTAGACATGTGTGTCAGGTAAGCGTCATCTAATAATGATAAAATATTTATAAAATATTTTTATCTGGACTTTCTGTTTTTGATATTGCTACAATGCAAGTAACCCCTTCACTGTCCCGTTTACACCTTCTGTATCCTGTACATGTGAAAAATAGACAAATAGATTTTACCTGAATAAGCGTGTGGTTACCACATAGCTTCAAATGTGAATCCTTAAAGAGACGGGTGGGGCAAAGGCTTAAGAGGGTGTGAACGATATTGAATGGGTGTAGACAAAAGAAGAGCTCTGCAGTAGGTGCAGGGTTGGGGAGTAACAGATTACATGTAATCTGTTACTTGTAAACAGTGGCGATTTTAGCATGTAAATCTTGGCGAGGCAAAATAATATATATAATTATGCATGCCAGCAAAGCCACTACACAACACAACACTAAACAAACATTAATCGCACATTAATGGTGACAAACGGTGCCCACAAACTGTTAGGGCCTACATAATGCTGTTCCAACAGCAGTCCCAACACCTTATCACTGCTACACCTGGCTATCAGTGGAGCCTTGTCTGGCAGCGAAACAGTTCATTCGGCCTCATTTACAGCCTTTTTAAAAAGCATATGGCTGACTTGTTTAAACAAATGTGGTTTCTACTGACAATTGAGATGTACAAACTATGGCATAATGGAACGACAAGCGGATAAGGGGCAATCCATAATTTCGATTAAGACATGATGAGCGAGCTAGGACGGATGTTGTCACTATAACTATTTGTTCAGCACCTTTGAAATGTACAGCGACAGAATTCATAACTTAGGTCGTTCTTACAGTATTCTCCCTGTACACCAAGTCAGAACCGTAGGATAAATAACCGGGGCATATAAGCAGACAATGAAAACTATCAAAATATTTGATGATTCCATTTCTCTAAAACAGGCTATAGGCTACATGTGCACGTGCACCACCAAGTCAGAACAGTAGGCAAAATTAAGAGGGGAAAAGGGACCAAATTATTAGCGTGAGGTACATGGGCTACTAACAGCTTACTAACGTTACACAACATACACTTAGTATTACTTTCTTAGCTACAGTATACATATCTCCCTGGCATATTACATCATTTTTGCAGCAGCATACAGGACATTTTTGGACTCACCTTCTGTGCTGTGCTCACTTCCTTCCAAACCACTCATTTGCGATTTCCAACTTGTTGTGTAATGTTTATGTCCATTGGCCAATGAGCACTGGTACATTTTATCTATAATTTCTATTCATTATTTATCTTCATATGGCAAGGATTTAAAAGGATTTGCCAGTAGATTGTCGACTTGATTCATGATGATGACTGCTAGCTAAGATTTTGAAAGTATGATGTTGACATGATCAGTCCAATCAAAGCTACTCTACATATAATGTAATTTGACGTCATTTTATATGTGGCCAATGACCTTGAGCCTTCCTGGATGGGCACTTCTAATGTAACTCTATGTCAGGACGCAAAGGGCTAGAATTTTCGGGGTCTCCCCTTATACTTCACGGTGACGTAGTTTCCCCATGAGTGATAGAAAACTGAGACAATCACGACGCAACGCTCTGTTTTTTTCTGCTGGCTTGCCCCACCACCACAGAAAGCACTGAGCTGGGGTGAAACACCTGCATTTTGGAGCTGCCTTACTCAAGAAAACAAAAAAAGAGACCATGTTTGTATGCAGCTTTATTAACTTAATGATCTATATATTTGTTTTACATTGTTTGCAAACTGATATGTGACACGTATTAATTCCACAATAACATGCAAAACAGGCAAGCCCTACATTTTTTGCAAGAAATGTGGGGCTCAAAACAGGTAGGGCTCTGACCCACCTACCCTGAATGACGGGTCGCCAATGCAAGTAAGGGATTACAAAAAAACGGTAACTGTAATCCGTTACGTTACCAGAAAAAATATTGTAATCATTTCTTAAATTTTTATTTAAATTTAAGCAGTTCAAAATAACCTGAACTGGTAAAAGAAAGTAAGCGGTAAACTGCCAGAGGTTAAAACAAAAAGTTTAGGTTACCAAAAACTGAAAAATAATGTACATTTCAGAGTTATAAAAAAAGGCCTTTTCAGGGAACAAGTAATGGGTTAACAACATATAGCTGCTCTGCAGCAATGAAGTAAATTAAGCCTTGAAAGTTGATGCGAACAATTCCTACAGTTGTCCCATTTTTTGTTGATTACTTACAAACCCTCTGTCTGTATAAAAGCAGTGTTGGAACAGACTGTTTTACTACACCCTCTTAAGCATTATTTGGACAATATTGTACTGCAGGAAGTAGTATATTGCTATCATAATGGCGAGAAAAAGGCAATTAACAAAGTAAGACAGACCATTATAACCCTTAAAAGTGTAGGTCTTTCCTTTAGAGAAATTGCAAAGAAAGCCAAGGTGTCAGTGAGTACAGTTTCCTACACAATCAAAAGGCACTTGGAAACTGGAGGGAAATCTAACCCAAAGCCACAAAAGAATCAGAAGACAAGTTTCTGAGAGTCAACAGCTTGTGTGATAGGCGGCTCACAGGACAACAGCTTAACACTGGTCAAAGTAAGCAAGTCTCAGTTTCAACTGTGAAGAAAATAATTTGAGCTGCAGATTTGACAGGTCGAGTGGCAGTAAGAAAGCCATTGCTAAGATGGCAAAATAAAAAATAGAGGCTTGCCTGGGCCATGAAGCACCGCTAGTGGACTACTGAAGTCTGGAAGAAGGTCTTATGGACCGATGAAATCTTCTGTTCATCAAACAGGGTTTTTGTATGCCATCAAGTAGGTGAAAGGATGGTTCCTCAGTGTGTGACACCAACTGTCAAACATGGAGAAGGAATCATGATGGTCTGGGGCTTTTTTTTGAGTTGGCCAAAACGGCTACCACAGCACTTAGACAGCGCCTTGCAATACCATCTGATGTACGCCTAGTTGGTCAGGGGTTCATCCTACAGCAAGATAATGACACAAAACATACCTCTAGGCTATGTCAGAACTACCTTAGAAGAAAAGAACAAGATGATAGGCTTCAAATCATGGAGACTTAAACAACATTGAGCTGGTTTGGGATGAACTGGGCAGATGGGTGAAAGCAAAGCAACCTACAAGTGCAACACGTTTGTGGGAAATTCTTCTACAGTGATGGGAAGAACAAACCAAACAATATTTGATTTTCATTGTAGAAAGAATGCTACGAGTGTGTTCGGCTGTTATGTCTGCAAAAGGTGGCTACTTTGATGAATCAACTTTGTTAAACAAAATGATTCCAATATTTATTTTCTGTCTCCAATTGTTTATTTGTCCTACAATTTACATAAATACATACATAAAACTGTGTGAGTTTCAACAAAAACTGGAAAATGTAGGTATTCTAAAAGTATATATTTGAAGTCGGAAGTTTACATACACTTAGGTTGGAGTCATTGAAACTCGTTTTTCAACCACTCCACAATTTTCCTGTTAACAAACTAAAGTTTTGCCATGTCGGTTAGGACCTCTACTTAGTGCATGACAAAAGTAATCTTTCCAATAATTGGTTACAGACAGATTATTTCACTTATAATTCACTTTATCACAATTCCAGTGGGTCAGAAGTTCACATACACTAAGTTGACTTGGAAAATTCCAGAAAATTATGTCATGGCTTTAGAAGCTTCTGATAGGCTAATTTACATCATTTGAGTCAATTGGAGATGTACCTGGGGATGTATTTTAAGGCCTACCTTCAAACTCAGTGCCTATTTTTCCTCTTTACAATAGTATGCAAGTATAAACACCATGGGACCACTCAGCCGTCATACCGCTCAGGAAGGAGACGCGTTCTGTCTCCTAGAGATGAACGTACGTTGGTGCGAAAAGTGCAAATCAATCACAGAACAACAGCAAAGGATCTTGTGAAGATGCTGGAAACAGGTACAAAAGTATCTATATCCACAGTAAAACGAGTCCTATATCGACATAACCTGAAAGGCCGCTCAGCAAGGAAGAAGCCACTGCTCCAAAACCGCCATAAAAAAAGCCAGAGTACGGTTTGCAACTGCTCATGGGGACAAAGATCTTACTTTTTGTAGAAATGTCCTCTGGTCTGATGAAACAAATATAAAACTGTTTGGCCATGATGACCATAGTTATGTTAGGAGGAAAAATGGGGAGGCTTGCAAGCCAGAAGAACACCAGCCCAACCGTGAAGCACAGGGGTGGCAGCATCACGTAGTTGGGGTGCTTTGCTGCAGGAGGGACTGGTGCACTTCACAAAATAGATGGCATCATGAGGAAAGAAAATTATGTGGATATATTGAAGCAACATCTCAAGACATCAGTCAGGAAGTTAAAGCTTGGTCACAAATGGGTCTTCCAAATGGACAATGATCCCAAGCAGACTTCCAAAGTTATGGCTTAGGACAACAAAATCAAGGTTTTGGAGTGGCCATCACAAAGCCCTGACCTCAATCCCATAGAAAATTTGTGGGCAGAACTGAAAAAGCGTGTGCGATCAAGGAGGCCAAAAAACCTGACTCAGTTACACCAGCTCTGTCAGGAGGAATGGGCCAAAATTCACCCAACTTATTGTGGGAAGCTTGTGGAAGGCTAGCCGAAATGTTTGACCCAAGTTAAACAATTTAAAGGCAATGCTACCAAGTACTAATTGAGTGTATGTAAACTTCTGACCCACTGGGAATGTGATAAAATAAATAAAAGCTGAAATAATAAATCATTCTCTCTACTATTATTCTGACATTTCACATTCTTAAAATAAAGTGGTGATTCTAACTGACCTAAGACAGGGAATTTTTACAATGATTAATTGTCGGGAATTGTGAAAAACTGAGTTAAAATGTATTTGGCTAAGGTGTATGTAAACTTCCGACTTCAACTGTATATAATAGTAGTATATATATATATATATATATATATATATATATACAGTACCAGTTAAAGGTTTGGACACACCTACTCAAGGGTTTTTATTTATTTTTACTATTTTCTACATTGTAGAATAATAGTGAAGACATCAAAACGATGAAATACCTTCAACCTCAGGAGGCTAAAGAAATTTGGCTTAACACCTAAAACACTCACACACTTTTACAGATGCACAATTGAGAGCATCCTGTCGGGCTGTATCACCGCCTGGTACAGCAACTGCACCGCCCACAACTACATAGCTCTCCAGAGGGTGGTGCGGTCTGCCCAATGCATTACCGGGAGCAAACTTCCCGCACTCCTGGACACCTTCAGCACCCGATGCCATAGGAAGGCCAAAAAGATCATCAAGGACATCAACCACCTGAGCCACTGCCTGTTCACCCCGCTATCATCCAGAAGGTGAGGTCAGTACTGGTGCATAAAAGCTGGGACCGAGAGACTGAAAAACAGCTTCTATCTCAAGGCCATCAGACTGCTTAACAGCCATCACCAGCACATCAGAGGTGTCTGCCTATAGACATAGATTAGGAATCACTGGCCACTTTTAGAAATGAATCACTAGCCACTTTAATAATGTTTCCGTATCTAGCATTACTCATCTCATATGTATAAACTGCACTCCACACTATTCTATGGTATCTTAGTCACTTTTAAATTGTGTTTACATATTGCATCACCCATTTCATGTGTATATACTGTATTGTATTCTATACTACAACACTGACTGTTAAACAGCCATCTCCAGCACATCAGAGGCTGCTGCCTATAGACATAGATTAGGAATCACTGGCCACTTTAAGGAAATTAAACACTAGCCACTTTAATAATGTCTCCGTATCTTGCATTACTCATTTCATATGTATAAACTGTACTCTATCCTATTCTACGGTTTTAATTGTGTATAAATATAAATATTGCATCGCCCATCTCATATGTATATACTGTATTCTATAATATGACACTGTATCTTAGTCCAATACCGCTCAGACATATATGTATATATATTCTTAATCCATTTCTTACTTAGATTTACGTGTATTTTGGGTATACGTTGTGAAACTGTTAGATATTACTTGTTAGATATCACTGCACTGTCGGAGCTAGAAGCACAAGCATTTCGCTACACCTGCAATAACATCTGCTAAACACATTTATGTGACCAATAAATTAGATTTTACTTGGAAATAACACATATGGAATCATGTAGTAACCAAAAAAGTGTTTAAAAAATCTAAATATATCTTATATTTTAGATTCTTCAAAGTAACCACCCTTTGCCTTGATGACAGCTTTGCACACTCTTGGCATTCTCTCAACCAGCTTCATGAGGTGCATTTCAATTAACAGGTGTGCCTTGTTAAGTTAATTTGTGGAATTTCTGTCATCAAACGTTTGAGCCAATCAGTTGTGTTGTGACAAGGTAGGGGTTGTTTACAGAAGATAGCCCTAGTGGTAAAAGACCAACTCCATATTATGGCAAGTACAGCTCAAATAAGCAAAGAGAAATAACAGTCCATCATTACTTTAAGACATGAAGGTCAGTCAATATGTAAAATTTCAAGAACTTTTAAAGTTTCTTCAAGGGCAGTTGCAAAAACCATCAAGCGCCATGATGAAACTGGCTCTCATGAGGGCCGCCACAGGAAATCGGCAGATTGCAGCCCAAATAAATGCAGTAACAGACACATCTCAACATCAACTGTTCAGAGGAGACTGTGTGAATCAGGCCTTCATGGTTGAATTGCTGCAAAGAAACCACTACTAAAGGACATCAATAAGAAGAAGAGACTTGCTTGGGTCAAGAAACACGAGCAATGGACATTAGACAGGTGGAAATCTGTCCTTTGGTCTGATGAGTCCAAATTTGAGATTTTTGGCTCCAACCGCCGTGTCTTTGTGAGACGCAGAGTTGGTGAACGGATGATATCTGCATGTGTGGTTCCCACCGTGAAGCATGGAGGAGGAGGTGTGATGGTGCTTTGCTCATGACTGTCTGTGATTTATTTAGAATTCAAGGCACACTTAACCAGCATGGCCACCACAGCATTCTTCAGCCATACACCATCGCATATGGTTTGCGCTTAGTGGGACTGTCATTTGTTTTTCAACAGGACAATGACCCAACACACCTCCAGGCTGTGTAAGGGCTATTTGACCAAGAAGGAGAGTGATGGAGTGCTGCATCAGATGACCTGGCCTCCACAATCACCCAACCTAAAACCCAATTGAGATGGTTTGGGAAGGAGTGGACCACAGAGTGAAGGAAAATCAGCCAACAAGTGCTCAGCATATGTAGGACTTTGAAAACATTCCAGGTGAAGCTGGTTGAGAGAATGCCAAGAGTGTGCAAAGCTGTCATCATGGCAAAGGGTGGATATGTTGAGAATCTAAAATCTAAAATAAATGTTTATTTGTTTAACCTGTTACAGCTAGGGTCCCCATATTCCCGAATTTTCGACCCTGTCTGACGTGCCCAAAGTTAAATGCCCGCCACTCAGGGCCAGAAACTAGGATATTCACATAATTAGTACTATTGGATAGGAAACACTCTGAAGTGTCTAAAACCATTAAGATATAGTCTGTGGGTATACCAGAACAGATATAGCAGGCAAAAACCCGAGAAATGTCTGTCCGGAATTACTTTTTCTGTTGCTCTCCTCTCACTTTGAAGCCCTGGTAATAGAAATCAATGGGGAATAGGACACAGGTTGCAGTACCTATGGCTTCCACTGGATGTCAACAGTCTCTGGAAAGTGTCTGGAGGAAAAAGCCCTGAGGAGATCCTTATAGAAGAAGAAAGACTACAGGGAGGGAAAAATGTAACAAACCGTGCATCGTTCACGAGAACGTGAGCGCGCCCAGCTTTCTTTTCCTTTTATAACGTTTCAGTTACCATCTGTGTAAAATATGATCACTATTATTCATAAAAGAATACATAAGGATGCATTATTAATGATATTTGATTTGTTTGTGAAAAGATGAGAGGTATAACTTGAACGCGATCCCTTCACTGTAAAACGGGCGAGTAGACTGACAATGCTTGGTGGAGTAGCTGAACATAACGTGCCAACAAAACGGAGATTTATGGATATAATGAATTACTTTTTCTAACAAAAGATCCACGGATTCTCTTGATTGGACACTTGGGAAGACCTCAGCAGAAGTTATTTGAAAGGTAAGCGATTTATATTAGCTGTGATATGGACATTTTGAGAACTGAGCTGGATATGAATTTATGCTAATGTGGAAAATATGTGAGGTACTAGCCTCAAACAATCAAATGTAGTGCTTTCGCCGTGAAGCCTTTTGAAAATCTGACAACGCAGTGATATTGCCAAGAAGCAGAGCTTTTGATGGCTATGCAACACTTGTATATCGAAGGATGTTAAATATTACACATTTTTATTTTGAATTTGCCGCGTTATGTTTTCTCTGAAAACGATCCCGCTAGCGGGATCCGTGCACAGAGAGGTTAACACTTTTTTGGTTACTACATGATTCCTATATGTTATTTCATAGTTTTGATGTATTCACCATTATTCTACAATGTAGAAAATAGTAAAAAAAATATATATAAATGCCTCATGAGCTTTAGTTCAACTGTCACACAAAATATATGCTTGTTTTTCTTCAATGTTTGTAAACATTGTAAATGTAAACAAACACTGTGTACCCTCATAACATGGTTAAAACAATAATTTTGATATCATGGATGGTCAGTCCTTGCATCCATAGCTATTCATCTGAGGGTTATTTACATTTCTCCAGGCCCATCCATCAGCTTCTCACCAAAACAGAGGCGGGGCGTCCATCTGTGGATTTGCCTTTTAAACAGCTGCATATTATCAAGATATCCAAGTGTCACCAACAAAAAGTTAACCAACAGGCCTATAGCAAATTCTGCATATGGCATTCATTTTTCACATGTAAATTGCACTTTTCAGTGGTGCTCAAAGCATGCCATTCCATGAGCGCAGCATTTATTTTTCAACTAGAATCGATGGGCCCAATCAGTCCTCCATGACAACAAAATCATAAACAACAGATTGGGGCTGGCTAATAAGTCCTTAGTTTTGGAGTTAAGCTCAGGTAAAACAATTTGTCTAATATATACTTCCATATTTCCAAGTCCTATTCTTGAAGATCAAGGGGTATAACATTTTGTTACATGTACGCTGGGAGTCAGGAAGCAAAGTAGATGTCCTAACTGACTTGCCAAAACTATAGTTTGTTAACAAGACATTTGTGGAGTGGTTGAAAAACGAGTTTTAATGACTCCAACATAAGTGTATATAAACTTCCGACTTCAACTGTATAGGGAAGGCAATCAGGCAGGTGATGGAGTGCAGGTGAGTCTGGTGCACGTAACGATGGTGACAGGTGTGCGTAATAATGAGCAGCCTGGTGAACTCGAGTGCCGGAGAGGGAGTATATGTGACACATATATTGGAATGACTGGAATTCTGACAGACTTAGCTTTTTAATGTAAAGGTATAATTTAATTGGATTATTATATGTAGTAAGTAGAAAGCGATGGGTTAGAGGAAACCTTGGCATGCTGTCTGCAGGAATGTCCACCAGAGGTGTTGCCAGATAATTTAATGCTAATTTCTCTACCATAAGCCTCCTCCGTATATATCATTTTTTTGCAGGACCTAACATGTCATACAAAATGGATGACGAAGTACATAATTGTGCACAATTTTCAGAGACCCGTTTTGGCTCATGAGCACTACTTTCAAAACTGCTGGTTGAATTAATACAAAAGCTCTGGAGCATCACTTTAATTGCCCTCTACCTCTGCATCTTGACTATGGTATCAGCAGCTTGAGTCTCAGTAGGCCTATAGGTTAGGTTGACTCTCACAATAGGCGTGTTCACACCGGGACTAAGAACAATGAAGTGTGAAAAGGCCTAATGTGGTCACAGACTGCAACTTGAAAATTTTTTAGACACAAATCGAGCAGACCATTTGCATTGACTTCATTTGCCGAATGCAAACTTGATTCACTGAACAAACTCATATGAACTCTTGTTTGAGAGATACTTCTGCAACATGTAGGTGGGTATGAGAATGTGCTGTAGATAACTGTTCTGAAAGGAATGACAATGCCATGCTGACATATTAAAATCAGCAGGTACTTTTGTTGGAAGCATTAAGCCTTGAGATGAAAGATTTCCATGAGGAATCTATCTGAATAAGGCGTTAACATGGTCAGCATTAATTCACTACCTGAACAAGCAATACAACATATATTTATGATTTGAGAAGCATAAAATGGCACAACATCAACGCACAGTTTAAGAATCCCAGAATGAATCAAATATTAAATTATTCAAATATCAAAACCATAGAGCTGAGCTGCACGTATAATGATAACAAATAAACAATTGTTTAAAATAATGTCACACTTACCCCCTAAAAGTACCATGATTGATTGTAGCGCACGGAGATGCAACATGTTTCTTTTCTCCTTTAAAAAAAATTATATTTAGATTTAGTGTTAATGGATCATTCAAAAAGGGAGGCGAATCATAGACTTGGATGCATCAAAACTGACTGCCAGATGTTTACTAATGTCCACTGACCATCCAAAAGATAGCTTTTAAGTTCCAAAAGTCATGCCGTTTCTCTCATCCAAAGTGAACAACCCTCAGCAAAATGTGCCCATTGCTGAGCACCGAATGTTAATGAAAACGTGGCAAAATGTAGGCTAATAAATATTCAGTCATAAGACTTGACTTGTTAAAATTTGCAAATTACATGCTCAGCGCTTCCTAGCGCATAGTGACTTGAGCGCTTCGTTCCGCTTTGTCGACCAAGCTTATTAGGGAGTTTTCTTCTTGGGATCATGAATCACCATGGAAGCAGTTGTTAGAAAAATGTAAATTTCTAAGGCAGATTGTAGTAGATTTTTAATCCCCTTTTCTTCATCCGTTTTTCATCCATGTCTCCTCTGCATCATTTGCTCAGCGATGTGACTCCCGATGCTGAAGTTTCTTGGCGCTGCGTACGGGTTCTTATCGTCGAACCCCAATGATTTCACTGAGAGTCACTGATACTTTAGCTGCAGAAGATACAAGTTGTGATCGAATTGCACAGGATATGTTTTCATATAGTTCTTCAAGTGTCATGTTTCACCCGTAGAAATAAAACGTTTAAAATCACGCATAACTCCAACACAGGTTGTTTACAGCGGAAACAAAAATTAAGAATCCCATGTCGGTACAGAACAACGTAGTGGTCAGGTTAGTTATTGTTTTATATACGTTTAAATTTAGGCACTCTGTGTGGCTGCTGACTATGCAGCATGAAGTAATTATTTGCATTTGCCTCCGCTGGTATCCATGTTCCTTGCAGCAGATATAGCCAATTTTTTAAAACAGGCAATTCCGCTCTCTTTAATCCATCCTCCTGGTACTGTGCACAGTGTCAACATCCTTTGTATAAAATTCTGAGGGAATTAAACCCAGAAGTCACTATTTAGATTGCCAAATTCTGGTTTAGGGGGCGTGTAGTGTGAAGTTAAGGCGGACGGACCGCTCAGCACCCCACGCACGCACTTTAAAGCTCAGATGTGATGGGGTCCTAATGAACAGGATTTGTGATTATTTTTTGACATGGTGACATTTTTTGTTGAATTCACGTTAGTTGGCATCTCAACCAAATGTAAATCGAAACTAGTTCTTGAAATGACGTCTGTCACTGAGTTCCAAGTAGCTAAGATCTAAACTATCTTAAATGTAACCTTTATTTAACTAGCCAAGTCAGTTAATTTACGATGACAGCCAAACCCAAATGACAATGGGCCAAATTTGCACCACCCTGTAGGAATCCCAATCACAGCCAGTTGTGATAAAGCCTAGATTCGAACCAGGGTGTCTGTAGCGACGCCTCAAGCACTGAGATGCAGTGCCTTAGACCGCTGCACCACTCAGGAGCGTCCACTAAAATGCAGATATCTAAGAAGAAGTGTATTGACATATTTAACCCATTCCTTACAAACCGATATTCAAAAGAAAATTGCCAATTGATGTTGCCAAATTATTCAGGAGTCTTAAATAGGACATATTGATTATCTTTCTTAGCAATCCGTGTCTAGGATTCCGTGTCCATTTACCAGATTATGCTGATTGACAAACAACAGTGACACCTTGTGGATTACTATACGTAAATCTTATATCACCTGCCCGGTTGATGCCACACCGCACCGGACGCACGGACGATCTCCATAGTCACTATAGTCGATGAAACGACGACCAAATATCAGACCAGCCTTTAGGCTACCTCCGCTCCTTCTCATGTAATGGTTCTTTGATTCTTCACCTTCATGCAGTCACGGTAATAGCCGTTATTAGGCCCTACCAGTTCTAACATTTTCTCAGCTAGTATAGTTATTATGCTTAATTAACCCTACTGTTGTGTTCTGGTGGATTTGGACCGAAGTTTTCACTCTGAAAAATTTAGTTAATTTAATCTGATTGTCATAAGATTCCATGACTTTGTCCACACAGGGCATCTGAACACACAACATACATTTTGATGATTTTCATTACATTTTGGGTGTTTTATTTAACTTTTGTACACCTGTGGAGTTCCCTGTCAAAAATGACCGGTCATTAGAAATGAATTGGTGAGACTACAATTAGTGTATAAAATTGAGTTTAGGCACATGCCCATTCATCAGATGGACACACTTGCTCTCCCAGACCCCCACATGCATGTGTGTTAGAGCACACACACACACGCACGCACACACACACCTCATTCCCCTTCTTGGCTTCCATGTCAACCCCCACAGGAACCTTTCCCCAATATAATCTTTCCCCCACGGGAACCACACCTGTTGGCATTCTCACAAACAATCGGAACATTGTTTCAATAATATATAGAACTTTTCTCACAGCTCTGGTATATAAAGCTTTTTTGAGGCCTCACAATTCATTCTGTGGCAGCACAATGACCAAACAACAGAGGTGGGACCAAGTCATTATTTTACAAGTCACACGTAAGTCTCAAGTCTTAGCACTGAAGTCCCAAGTCAAGTCCCAAATAAAGATAGGCAAGTCTGAGTCAAGTCTCAATTCAAGACCGGCAAGTATCAAGTCAAGTCTCAAGTCCTAAACTTTGAGTTTCGAGTCCTGAACAAGTCATAATGTGCTCTTCACCAAATGTAATACCATTTCATATTTTAACAAGAGTAATAGTTAGTATATTGCATTTACGCAAATCATGAATGCTTTTAAAAATATATTTATTACTTTCCAAATAAACGTTATATTTCCATGGAAATACATGGGTAGCCATAAGAAAGACCCCCCAACAATAGCGATCGACTATCGAGGATCGCTATGGGGCACAATCGGGCAATGTAGCCTTGTACACACACACACACACACACACACACACACACACACACACACACACACACACACACACACACACACACACACACACACACACACACACACACACACACACACACACACACACACACACACACACACTGTGTGGTTACAGTAGGCTAACATATGTCAATGGCTTTAGGAACAGTAACATCAGGCAGGATTTAGGCTACCAACTGCCTAGCCAGTTGTAGCTCAATCTTGGGTGCAATGATCATGTTCCAGCACTGACTGACTGTGTGGAGGCTCATTGATTTAACGTTACGTTAGCCAACATGCTACACTGGCAAAGTTATGAATGAGATAACTGTCGGCTATATTAGCCACGTCTTTCCGTTCTTTGTGCAGCTTCAAATGTCGAACAAAGTTGGAAGTTGTTGCGCCTCCCTTTGTCATTTTCTTCCCGCATGTTTTGCAAGTTGCAAGTTTGTTTTGCAAATCCGTTTTTTGTTGATTCAGCATAGTCTTTATATCCGAAAATAATAATTTTGGGTATCATCTTTCCAAGGGCTCCATCTGAATTCACTCGGCAACGCTCCTCTGCACTGCCACGCGCAACCTTTTCTCAGCTGGCACAATTTGATTCAAACTGTAATCCGTTAAATTAAGAATTCATGCGCTGCACACTTTTTTTAATAGCATCATTTTTAATATTTGGGCTTGGGGAGGGTATCAAGTCAGTTCGAGTTAAAAGACTCAAGTCCAAGTTAAGTCACGAGTCATTGGTGTTAAAGTCAAAGTCGAGTTGCAAGTCATCATATTTGTGACTCAAGTCTGACTCGAGTCCAAGTCATGTGACTCGAGTCCACACCTCTGCCAAAAAAATATACTGTATGTGAGGCTCTTGATCATATCTTTGATCATGACACTGGTGAGGAGGAGAGAGGCCAGGAAACTGATAGTGAAGTTGTCTGTGATAAATAGCACAATATGTTTCATCTGAGTCTTTGTTATAGTAAAAAAAAATCCATACATTATGCTTTTTTACTCAAAAACTAGTTGTATGAGCTCAGGTCAATGTGGCCTACAGGCCATGAACAGCAAATATAAGTTCAAAACTTGTAATGCTCACAATAACTTAAGTTGATAAAAATATCTAACACAACATTAGGTGATAATATATGTATTATTATAATCAGCTATAATGGGGCAGTCATTTTGGACCGGGAACACAGAATTAATTAACATGAAACGAACACAACAGGGGGGTTAAACATCCAAGTTAGGGACTGACTACGTATTTCTAATGAGGGATACCTGGAGAAAAATCGTATCTCTGAAACTAAAATGGATTGCCCTCTCTTCAGTAAAATATATTTTTACCTGACCCTCCCTGAACTCTTGAAATAAAAACAAGTGACCATCCCCTATACCCAAAATAATAATTACAAGTATAAAGTGGATAGCTGAGAACATCCCTACCCTTTACCCCCACTTCTAGAACAGACCAGAGCCTTAGATACGCAGTTTTAGAAACTGTTCTTCGTTTTGTCAGCATTACATGGCAAAGTAGCCAGAAGGTTGTCGATTTGCAGACCACCGCAGACAAGGGGGAAAAGACATACTGTATATTATAATGAAAGCACTGCATGAATCTATCATCTTATTTGTGGTCAGAGAAATTTCATGCAATTCTACGGCATTTTACATGACATTCAGCATCTTTTTTAATTCCATAGCCTTGAAATAATAATAATTAATTATTGTTCCTTCTTAGGCTACCTGGCTTGCTCCTGACTGACTTAGAGTTAGTATGTTGTTTGGGCAGGTGGGTATTCTCCACTGCTGAACAGCCAGCATCTCATTAAAATGAATGCGCTGGCCTTGGTTACAGGAGAGCTCCAGTATCATACACATGTGATCCATGTCTACATCATCCACATCAGCCAGAGTTAAGAATAGAGAGAACATATTGGAAATGACTATCTACTCGGTCTCTCCAGATGCCTAGCTTTTTCTTGAAATCTGCAATTTTATCTTTTGCTTGGAAAATGTCTCCTGCGTGTCCCTGCCTGGTTAGGTTGAGCAGCAGTCTCTTGGGTTGGCCTACAGATCCCGATACAACGGTCCCATTGTAATCCATGTCCCATTATGTACTCTTTCAGAACACAGAATATTTCACCTGCAGTTGTATTCTGAGGCAAATCTTTGCAACAAATAAATTCTTCATATACAGTATGTAGCGAATATATACAAAAAGAGGGCATTTTAAATGTCAGTTGTCTCATCTAATTGGATTGAAAACTGTCTCTGTCTAAAACTTGCATGTGATTTAATATCATCTGCGATATCCTGGATGCTATGCGTGACTGTGTCATTTGAAAGGGGGATTTCACTGATCTTTGTAGCAGCATTTGGGCCTAAAACCACCCGGCAAGCGTCAATGACTGAGGGCATGACCAGCTTATCAACTATAGTGAAAGGATCCTGACACTTGGAAATGTTATGAGAGAGTAAGCACTGTATGAATTCTTCAGTAAACTCTCATTGTCTGTAACATTATTATGCAGCATTTTTGTTTTGTTGATCATCTCTTTATTGTTAAAATAAATCGTCTGGTTTATCCTTGAGATGTGGCTGCTTTGTTTAAAATTTTTCGATGGCTTCATGGCATCATTGCTGTGGCAAGTCTGACATATCACACAGACCGGTTTTGGTGGGCAGCTGTTATTTGATGGTGGGCAGCTGTTATTTGAAACAAATCAAGTAGAGACAGAGAGCGTGCAGGCTGCACAACAGGGCTAGCTTGTGTGTGCGTGTGTGTTTGGTGTAGCTATATAGTTAGTCATGGCAACACAATTAGTTTACGGCAGCATGCATAGCTCAGCCCATTGCACAGGTAGGGGAGAGCGAGGTAAGTTGTCACACGGGTAAGTTGTCAAACTGTTCATACCTCCAACACTAGAGGCGCTATCTCAAAAATCAAATAGCTACTTGTGTGACTATGTGTTCTATGGTCAACTTCCTGTTCACATGTGGTCAAGGTCACTCTAATCTGAGGTGAGCACAAGTTTCTTATTTTTCCCCTTCAAAAGTAAAAAATGTGCACTTTACATTTTATGCAATAAAACTTTGTTAGGTATGAATGTTCAAAATTATAATTTTGCACTGAGTAGAGGAGACAATAACATGTCTTTTGATACTTTAGCTGCAGTCCTATGTTGAGCTAACCTTGGGATTTAGCCAACATTAGCACACATGTCAGTTTGGGGCAAGTTGTCTCAATGACCTTGGGGTTAATCTTCACATGTGACAACTTGCCCCAGTATACATAGACACATATAACATGCTCAAAACATTGTGATATTGTGTAATCAGCTCTGATAATAGTTTTAAATGTTACTGTAAATTATTATTATATGTACTTATAGTTTAGAGCAGCAGACATATCCCTGGACTACAGAAGACAGGCTCTGGCATGTGTGTGTGTGTGTGTGTGTCTACTAACACTAAATGCCTACTGTATGAGACAGTATATCCACACACACACAAACTGCTTCATACAGTGTCATTCATTTAGTGTGGTGTTATTAATTGCATTGTGGCAACAAGGATAGTAGACAGGGAGGCCGGCGTAATAAGCCTGTAATGAATATGTAATTGCAATAAGGAAATGTGTTTTGGAATGAAAGAAGAAAGGAAGGAAGGAAGGAAGGAAGGAAAGAAAGAGGGAAGGGAAGAAAGATGGTTAGAAATTATTAAAGAAAGACAGAGAATGGCAGCACACCACCTGCCATAATGTTAAAGGCAGTGAGGCAGGTGAAGTTGCAGAACAAATCAATCAGGATTACAATGAAGGATTTTGACATAAATTACCGTACTCTGACTCTGTATTGTCAAAAGGTTACCAGAGAAGAAGTTGAAAGTCAGACAGCCACGTCAACAAGAGTGGTTGGCTATACAAAGCCACGGCAGGCTTTTTCACCTGATTTGGAGATGCAGCCTCTTCAGTATATTACTAGGTCAGCTGACATTTATTTTGGTCTGTCGCCAAGTGAGGTCAGAAGACTACCAGTTTGCTGTGGCACAACAGTTGAAGCTCGCGCCAATGTAGACAGAAAAAGAAAAGGCCAGCTCGGAGTGGTTTACATTAATCTTAAAGCGGCACCCAACGCTGTTGCTGAGAAAGCCAGAGGCAACTAGCCTTGCCAGGGCAAGTAGCTTCAACAGAGAAAATGTTAATGCTTTCTTCGACAATGTAGCAGAAGTGCTACAGAGATATCAAAAGCCCTGTTTACTCCTTTTGGATAACCACGAGTCTCATCTGTACATTGATGAACTCAATTATGCCAAAGAAAATGGCATAATTATGCTGTCATTCCCACCCCATTGCTCTCATCAGCTTCAACCCTAAGACAGGTATGTCTGTGAACCGCTAAAGAGGCACATCAACACCATGTGTGATGCCTGGATGAGGAACAATCCCGGGAAGACAATGTCAATTTATGACATTCCTGGGATTGTGGCAATCGCCTGTCCTCTGGCTGCAACCCCCTTGAACATTCAGGCTGGCTTTAGGGTGGCTGGGGTACAACCTTACAACAGGGATGTATTTCTGGAAACCGAGTTTGCGCCATCCTATGTTACGGATCGCCCCATTCAGAACCCAACCCTACCAGGCCCCAGCACCAACCCTGACCTTCCAGGCCCCACCAACATTCCAGCCCTGCCAGGCCCCAGCACCAACCTGCCAGGCTCCAGCACCATTTCAGCCCTGCCAGATCCCAGCACCAACCTGCCAGGACCCAGCACCATTCCAACCCTGCTTAGCACAAGCTCAGACACTGCCACAGCTCTTATGCTAGCACCAGCTCGCCCAGCAATCCCATTGCTGACAGCGGACTACCAACTCCAGAGGACATCAGGCCATATCCAAAAGCTGGCCCAGAAAGCCAGCTTGCAAAGGAAGGAAACGGCACAAAACAGCAATTATAACTGACACACCAGTGAACCGGGCACTAGAAATGGAAAAGAATAAGGCACAATATAGAAAAAGGCTTTTTCCGAAGAAAGGGAAGCAAGGGGGGAGTCGAAATCTGGATCTGCAAAGAACAAGGCGGCAGCTAAAAAAAGAAAAATCGTAGAAGAGTCAGCCTTCCAAATGAGACTTGGGTGAAGTGTGTGAGATGCAACAAATGGGCCCATGATGCTTGCACCTCAGGCCAGGCAGTTTATGTGTGCCAGCACTGTGACTCTGAAGATGTGTCTGATTAGTCAGATACGAATGTACGTCGTATAGGCTGTTACACGACACACAGCTGCCTCTAATTGGGAACCATATATATATTTGGGGTTTTCATTTAGGTTTTGTGGGTGATTGTTTGAGCATAGCTGTGTTTGTTTTTGTCATGTTATGTCAACATCACGATCTTCGTTGAGTTTTTGTTATTTTTCCCAGTTACGTTCAGTATTTAATAAAATGTATACTGGAAGCATCGCTGCGTCTTGGTCTGTCCCTACAGAAGATCGTGACAGAATCACCCACCATAAAAGGACCAAGCAGCGAGAGACCCGGGAGTCCTGGACTTGGGGGGAAATATTAGCTGGGAAGGGACCTTGGGGGAAGACGGAGGATTATCGTCACCCCAGGGAGGAAAAGGCGGCGAAAAAGGAGCAGCGCAGGTGTGCGAAGACTGAGCGTGGGAGCTACGAGGATATATATGGAGCATGCGATCCAGAGCGAGAAAAGTTTATTGGAACTCGCCTGGCACGGAAGCCCAAAAGACAGCCCCAAAAAGTTTTTGTGGGGGGGCACACGAGGAGTTTGGCCGGTTCAGGAGGGACTCCTGAGCCAACTCCTCGTGCTTTGTGGAGAGAGCGTTGGGGAGAGCGGCGCACGGAGAGGACACCGTGTTATGCAGTTTTGCGCACTGTTTCTCCTGTGCGGATTCAGAGGCCGGTGCGGAAAATTCCAGTCGGGCTAGACTGAGTGTGCAGCCGGGGGGGGAGTGGTGCCAGCTCTGCGCGCCAGGTCTCCAGTGCGCCTCCTAGGACCTGGATATCCTGCACCGGTTCTGTGTTCAGTATCTCCGGTACGTGTCCACAGCCCATTGCGAGAGATCCCAGCGCCACTCGTCTGTCAGGCCAAGGTTAGTGTGCTGCCTGGAAGAGTGGTGCCAGCTCTGCGCGCCAGGTCTCCAGTGCGTCTCCTGGGACCAAGATATCCTGCACCGGTCCTACGGGCAGAATCTCCGGTTCGCATCCACAGCCCAGTACGCCCTGTCTCTGCTCCACACTCCAGGATCCCTGTTCTACGCCTCCAGGATCCCTGTGCCCGGGCGTGGATTCAGCACGCCCTGCTCCTGTTCCACGCTCCAGGACCACTGTGCCCGGCGTGGACTCAGTACGTCCTGTCCCTGCTCCACGCTCCAGGATTCCTGTACCCGTCGGGAACCCAGCACGTCCTGTTCCTGCTCCCCGCACCAGAGTGTGCGTTACGAGCCCAGTTCGGCCGGTTCCCGTTACCCGCACCAGAGTGCGCGTCACGAGCCCAGTATGGCCGGTTCCCGCTCCCCGCACCAGAGTGCGCGTCACGAGGGTCCCCAGCCCGGCGCCGCCAGTGAGGGTCCCCAGCCCGGCGCCGCCAGAGAGGGTCCCCAGCCCGGGGCCGCCAGAGAGGGTCCCCAGCCCGGGGCCGCCAGAGAGGGTCCCCAGCCCGGGGCCGCCAGAGAGGGCCCCCAGTCCTGCAAATGGCCCAGGGCCTCCGGTGCGTGACTTCGGACCAGCACGGCCAGCACCGGAGCCGCCATCTGGGACAAAGAAACCCACCCGAAGACCCCCCATGGACTTTTGGGTGGCGCGGTCGGAGTCCGCGCCTTTGGGGGGGGGGGGGTACTGTCACGTCCAGGCCTGATAAGACAGGCTGGCATGTTTTTTGCTTTGGTTTTGGTGTAGGGTTTTTATGTTCTAGGTGTTATATATCTATGTTGGAGTAATGGTTCCCAATTAGAGGCAGCTGTGTGTCGTTGTCTCTAATTGGGAACCATATATATGTTTGGGGTTTTCGTTTAGGTTTTGTGGGTGATTGTAAGTTCATAGCTGTGTTTGTTTTTTCAGTTGTGTTCTTCGTTACGATCTTCGTTTGTTTTGTTGTATATTTTCCCAGTTTACGTCCGTGATTAAAATGTATACTGGAAGCATCGCTGCATCTTGGTCTGTCCCTACAGAAGATTGTGACAGTACCAAGTACCTTACTGTAACTTTTTTCAATTAAAATTGTAAAAAATAAACAAAATAGCTTCTTAGCAAAGAGCAATTTCTCAAGTAATAATTTAGCTAAGATTTTCTGGGAGTGGTCTGAGTGGAGAAAAGGCCAATTGCAATTTTCCAGAGTCCCTCTTTGTGGCACCTGACCACACGACTGAACAGTAGACCAGGTGCGACAAAACTAGGGCCTGTAGGATCTGCCTTGTTGAAGGACAGACTTCTGCCAGTCTTAGCTACTGTTGTATCAACATGTTTTGACCATGACAGTTCACCTCAACTTGCTCAATTTCCACATTATTCATTACAAGATTAAGTTTAGGTTTAGGGTTTAGTGAATGATTTTCCCAAATATAATGCTTTTAGTTTTTGAAATATTTAGGACTAACTTAAACTACCTGCAGCTCTTTATTAAGTGTTGCAGTCATTTCAGTCGCTGTAGTAGCTGACGTGTAAAGTGTTGAGTCATGCGCATACATAGACACACTGGCTTTACTCAAAGCCAGTGACATGTCATTAGTAAAGATTGAAAAAAGTAAGGGGCCTAGATAGCTGCCCTGGGGAATTCCTGATTCTACCTGGATTATGTTGGAAAGGCTTCCATTAAAGAACACCCTCTGTGTTCTGTTAGACAGGTAACTCTTTATCCACAATATAGCAGGGGGTGTAAAGCCCAAACACATATGGTTTTACAGCAGCAGACTGATTGATAATGCCAAAAGCTGCAATGAATTCTAACAAAATAGCACCACAATCTTTTTATCATACATTTCTCTCAGCCAATCATCAGTCATTTTAGTGAGTGCTGTGCTTGTTGAATGTCCTTCCCTATAAGTGTGCTGAAAGTCTGTTGTCTGTCAATTTGTTTACTGTAAAATATAATTGTATCTGGTCAAACACCATTTTTTCCAAAAGTTTACTAAGGGTTGGTAACAGGCTGATTGGTCACTATTTGAGCCAGTAAAGGGGGCTTTACTATTCTTGGGTAGAGGAATTACTTTTGCTTCCCTCCATGCAGGCCTGAGGGCACAAACTTTCTGGTAGGCCTAGATTGAAGATATGGCAAATAGGAGTGGCAATATAGTCTGGTATTATCCTCAGTTTTCAGATCCCAGTTACTTGTCATTGTTGATAGACAATAATTTTTTAAGCTCTTCCACACTCACCCTAGGTAATACAATTTGGTCAGTTATACTATGTAGGCCATCATCGTAAAATAAGAATTTGTTCTTAACTGACTTTCCTAGTTAAATAAATGTAAAAAAATATATATATTATTACTTGGATGTGTAGTGTCGGCATTTGTTTCTGGCATGTCATGCCTACGTTTGCTAATCTTACCAATGAAAAACTGATTAAAGTAGTTGGCAATATCAGTGGGTTTTGTGATGAATGAGCCATCTGATTAAATGAATGATGGAGCTGAGTTTGCCTTTTTGCCCAAAATTTCATAAGGTGCTCCAAAGCTTTTTACTATCATTCTTTATATAATTTATCTTTGTTTTATAGTATAGTTTCTTCTTGTTTTTATTCAGTTTAGTCACATGATTTCTCAATGTGCAGTAAGTTTGGCAATTGGTTGTGCAGCCAGACTTATTTGCCACACCTTTTGCCTCATACCTCTCAACCATAACATTTTTCAATTCCTCATCAATCCAAGGGGATTTAACAGTTTTTATAGTGATTTTCTTTAGTGGGTGCATGCTTATTTGTAATTGGAATAAGCAATTTCATAAATATGTCAAGTGCAGCGTCTAATTGCTCCTCATTACACACCACCGACTAGCAAATATTCTTTACATCATCGACATTAGAATCCCCCCAAAACCTTTTGTCTGACCTCTTATACATTATATTAGGCCCAGCCTTTGGACTTTGGTTTTCATTGATATGGCTAGTATATTGTGATCACTACATCAGATGGATTTGGATACTGCTTTAAAGCTAATTTCTTCAGCATTCGTAAAGATATGATCGATACATGTTGATGATTTCATTTCTGTGCGGTTTGTAAATACCCTGGTAGGTTGACTGATAACCTGATTGGTTGCAGGCACTGGTTACAGTTTGAAGAATTTTCTTGGGTGGGCAGCTTGATAAAAGCCAGTCAATATTGAAATCACTGACTGTTACCACTTGGTGGTCTATAGCAGCTTCCCACAATAATGGGCTTTAGGTGAGGCAGGTGAACCTGTAGCCATATTACTTTAACAGTTTTTAACATGAGATCCTCTCTAAGTTTTACAGGAATGTGGCTCTGTATATAGGCCGCAACCCTGCCAACATTGGCATTTCTGTCTTTTCTGTAGATGTTATAGCCATGTATTGCTACCACTGTTTCATCAAAGGAATAATCTAAATGAATTTCAGAGATCGTCAGAATATGAATCTAATACTAGAAAGTTATTGATTTCATGAACCTTGTTTCTTAGGCTTCATATGTTAATGTGGTTTATTTTGTAGAACTTTTCTGGGATGCTTGATTGTTTTTATTGCTTTACTGGGAATCTTATCAGAAGTAGACATAGGATGCATTGGTGAAATTATTTATTTAATGTCAAGATCTCCCCATCTCGCAACATGCTCAAAACAACAACGACCTTGAACGTGCCCACATGCGTTGACACTCACGTCATGTGACAGTGTGCAAAGAACGGATAGAGAAGAAGATCAGTGTGCCAAATCCAGGCATAAAAGATTGCAGGGAAAGAAACAAAGTGTTGTTGTCAGACAGGTGGAGGAGAGGATGGATGACGGTTCCAAAATGGCAGCGTCTGTGAAAATGTTGCTTGAATCTGAATGTGTGGCAACTGAAGTGTGTGACAATAAATGGAAAATTGTGAATTCAAAGGGAACGGAAGTCAAGTAATGCATTTCTTGTTGGACTGTATTTTTTGGACAAGGAGGTTCAATTGGCATTTGAGTCCAAACCACTACAGTGTGGGAACTGCAAAAGATATGGCCACATGTCAAATGTTTGCAAATGGGAGAAGTATGTCATTGAAGAATCTGTGAATGGAAAATGTTGCAACTGTGGTGGGTTTCATACTCCGGACTTCCTTGAGTGCCCTGTTATGGTGAAAGAGGTCGAGGTGTCAAGGATCAGGGCTGTACAGCAGATCTCCTATGTTGAGGTGGTGAAGACAGTCAAAGGAGTAGGTATGTGGCGGTAGGTGGTGGAATGCACATTCAATCGTTGCGAAAACTATTATACCAGAGAAGAAGAAGAAACAAGAAGTGTTGGTACTAGGTCAAAAACATCAAAACACAGGAAAGAGAAAGTACGTTTTCAATGACATTTGTTTAGCTTTCTTTGATACATGAATTCTGCTCAATGATTTAGCATAGGTAGTTAGTTGTTGGGACTTCCATCTACGCTAGATAGCTAGTTATGATCTACAGAATAGACTTTCCATGCAATCTGTTGAGTTTATTTTGGATGAGCTAGCACGCTAACTAGCTAGCTAGTTTTCTAACCTTGATTTGCCGGCTATGGTCGCTACTCGCTAGCTAACATTAGCTGGGCTCGATGGTCTTATCTTCCCTGAACCTTGTTCTCAGGGTATCCGTATCCCAAGGGTATTACGTGAGACACACCCAGCATGTTAACGTTAGCTAGGTAGCTCGCTAGCTACTTGTGTCAACACACTATGAGTAATGTTAGTTCCTTTTCAATGTAGCTAAACACTAGCAAATGTGTTAGTGTTAGCAAGCACTATTATTGCTAGCTGGATAACACAACAACTAGCTAGGAGGCTTGCTAGGCCTAGCTATATGCCTAAAATATAGAAATCATGATGATGACAATATAGAAATCATGATGATGACAACTAGGGGTAATGCAGAATGTCTATGCTAAATTGTCACATACAATCTTCTTCTCTACAACAGATTCCCACAAGGTCTCAGAATCCAGGAAGGGAAAATGCTTAAAAGAAAGAAACAGAATGAAGACAGAGACAGAGTTGTCGATTTCCATTGTTACTTGTAATGTTAAAAAGGGAAGAAAAAGACAATTTTTCTAAATTAGCTATCTAGGCTACTCACCATACTGTAGGCTAAATATTTGAGTCACCACTATAGTCATTATTTTCATGTTGTTGAGTAGGCCTGTATCTTTGTTAAATCTAATGAATCAAATTATTAATCTAACAATACAAATCCTTATTATTTTGTAAGAAATGTAAGGTCTATTTACATGTTGCAATAAAGTTGACTAAAGTAGAAGCTGTTTTGTTTGTAGGTATTTTTAGTTGGTAATGAGTAACAAGTAATTATATAGAAATTGTGCATAGCTAACTATAAAGTTACACTTCACTTCAAATAGCTAAATCCTGTGTAACAACTAGCAACAACCTTGTACTTATGCAGATAATACTGATGTGTACTTTGTGGTGTATTGGTGTGTTTATTTCTTACTCGGATGGAGCTTTCAGAAGCTGACAATAAAATTGTCAGGATTGGTAATGTACTTTGTAGGTACACAAAAAAGTACCCCTTAAAATATGCTTCATTTTAACTAGCGAAATCGTGTGTAGCACAAAGTAACTACGTTATGCAGATATTGCATGTACTCGGTGGTGTACTTGTGGGTTTATCCTCTCACTTGCATGGAAAGGAGGTACAGGTTGTCATAATGGGTAACGTTCACATGAATATTTTTTTCTATTATAATCTGGGATGACACCTGATCTGTTTTTGTAAACTCAACCAAGTTAACCCATATGTTACACTTTTTTTGGGGCAAGTGCTAGCAACAAGAGTGCACATACACAGGTAGGTAATTAGAGTCTATTGAGCCTCCAACCTTTGTAATCTGGGACACCCAGCGCATCTGTCCACAAGAGATTACAACCTTGTGACATTTATTACTGAATCGGATGCAGCTGAGAATAAACTAAACACTAAATTGGTGAATTTAGTGGAAACTTGTAACAAGCACGGTAACAAGCATTTGGTGTTACAGCCTGCAATAAGCACCAGTTAGTTGCATGTTGTTATTACAGTGTAACTACGAGTCATTACAATTAACTACAATACTGGTTAGTGTAATTACTGTGTATTAAGGACCCCTTAAAAAGTGCTACCAAATACGAACACTAAATGCAATTAAAATCCGGCTACTCATCTACAGCACAATTGTTATTTTCATGTAGGTATTTTGCTGCTCCATTTGTTTCTGAATGCTTTGATGTATTTTTTTCAAGCCCAACACGTGGTGAGGATGACATCCAGAAGGCATCCTGAATCTATTCTGTCCCCGTAGGTAGGAAAGATACATGAAACAGACCCATATTATAAGAGTTTTGATCATGTATAGATCAATCTGTATTCTATTCAGATTTAAGTCAGAATAGTAGAGTAAGCTCAATTAGAGCGTATCGTGGCATCCTCAGTACCTTGTGATGATGTTCACAAATCTAGGATCCGGTATGAAATTACATTTACCAGTATTGATTTACAGTTGTCACCACCACTGCATTTCAATCAGCTGTAGCCTACTAATTCTACATTCCATCCCTCCCATGTGGAACCTATGTTTTGGTTACCTCTGCATGTATGAAAGGTGATCTCTGGGAGGGAACGTTACGCTGTCTGTGGCTGCAAGTAATTTTGAAAGACAATAATACACCTTAAAATCCCCATACCTGCTAAGTATATTAGTACTGGTTTAACGTAATGTTTTTGTACGTGGTTAGGTTTTTAACATAGACATTGGCAGCAGCCGCACTCATGTGCACTCCATCAACTTACTTCATACTTGATGTAAGTAAACATTATATTAAGACAGATGGGAAGGTTTGAAGACAAAGGAACCTAAGGGAGAGATTTGTAGATAAAGACATTAATGAGCATTCTATTACTGACTCTTAGGGACAAATCAAAGTGACTGAGAAGTTGACAGAAGAAAAGTAAACTTCCCCCTCTGACTTTTAGTTCAAAGTTGCAGTAAGTTCCCCTCTATATGCGTAATGTGGTGAGTAGGTCCCTTGGGGCCACCCTGAGGTGGCATCCTTTATCCATGACCTTAGCCAGGCTCCCCTTCCTACCGTCCATGACAGCTCCACACAAGTAGACAGGAGTCCCAAATTCCTAATCACACTTCATTCTCCTCCTCTATCTGATCTATGATAGCGCTAATAATAACCTGGCACTGCAGTCTCCTTTGGTGCCCTGTACACCTTGAGCCTGTGCAGATTACAACCACCCATTCAGAGGCCATTAACATGTTATTTACTTATCAGCATCTTCACTCTGTGTGCCAGGCAGATGCCCACAGGGGAAAAATAAAGTGACCTTCCTATAGCCCTCATTAAGTTACAGGAGGGTACACTATACCATTGCTCCTCTCCTGGTGATTTGTTCTTGTTGCCTAACCTTTAAAATAAATATGACTCACACAGACACAGCACAAAATAACCTCCTCTGTTTCATCTAACATACACATACCTGAAGTGGACCGGCTTTGTCTAGGGTAATTGTTGTAAACATTTCCCAGCCAGAAGTACATGAACATATCTCCTTCTGAGAGAGAGAGAGTTGTGGTCAGACCAGGTGACTGACTGTCATTTTGAGTGACAATTCAAAATTTTGGTAGCACAAATTATCTTTCTTTCCTCATTCTGCCTTACATGGGCAGTTATTTCTTATCAGGGAGGAAGAGGCATGACCTGCTTAGGACATGCTTAACTTTCCCTAACCTTTCATACAGCTGATAATTTCCACTCAAGATTCTTCTCTCTTCAATATGCTGCCAGCACAAGAGGATATTACGCAAAGACCCACTGGACTGATAAATCCAGTGCTCAGAGTGACAAGCATTGGGAAGACCTTCCCAAATCTTCCCCTCACTTGATTACCGTTTCAGTCTGCCTAACCATCATCTTGCCAAGGGCACTCTATTACCTTGCAACTGTAGTCTGTGGCTATGTATGAGCAAATAATTTAATATGTGAATACATGTAAAACATTTTACTCATATTTAATTCAATACATTTTAATAATATATTCTTCATTCAAGTTCATACTCGACTTTCACGCAATGCCCTCCAGAGGCAAATTACACCCAGCTTTACATAACCTAATGTAACATAACCTTAAAAGAATGTTTCCAAATGTCCTGGGAATGGTCTCGGTTAGCGGGTATGGCATTAGTCTTCTCTGTCTCTGGTCTCCCTGGTAGCACCATTTGATGAAAGAGAGAATGGGAAAGGAGCCCCAGCAGCACTAAATGATTGTCTAATGGATTCCTGCTTTACTGCTGGTAATCTGGTAATCAGAGGTTCAGAGGGAGCACATCTATCACAGGGAAAAAATACAAGTCTTAGTATGTCCTGCTTCCTCTCACCCCAGGAGTAAATGTGGACCAGATAAAAGACGGCCTTGTTTCAGGAGAGACTGGATCTATTGCCAACAATTTGTGGCAAACAAAGTAATTTCAATACCTCTCCATGCACTAAATTTAATAAGGAGCCAATTTACTGGCAGGTGGTATAGAAATGGAATTGCAGTTATCTTCTCTCCTTTTCTGCTCCGTTCTTCTCACAATCCAACTGAAAATCAGATTGGAGAAAAGAAACAAACACTACCAAAAGAAGGCTATTTATTGATGTCAGACACATGGCTGCCACCTTCGAGCTGCTATCTTTTGGAAGGTGAACACAACATGTCCCCTCTATTTGGTTTAGGTCTGTTTCTATGACATCAAAATTATATGTCTGTTTTTCTATGAAACCACAAAGAGGGTAAGCTGTGAATGCGTACAGAATATAGCTAAGGTCAATCTTCAAAAACAGGATCTATTTTGGAAAAATAAACACCCTTAACAAAAAAATCAGACTGCTGGCAAACAGTTGTGGCAAACCTTTTGCCAATTTACCGCACATGTATTTCAAGCTCAAATTTTTACACGCATATTAGTTTTGTGGAAAACTGTTGAGGCAAATCTGCAACTTTGGGAAACTTGAGGCAAACATTGTACTGTTTGCTGCAAGTTGCTGCAAACTCAGTATGAATATGCAAATTAAATCAGTTTTTTTGGTTACTGTGTGTTAACAACATTGAAATGTTGTATCTACATAAACCAAATCACATATGACTTCAAATGAACGTGCTTCTCACAAAGAAAACTAAACATACTACATGTAGTAAATGTACTAAACAACATATGTTCAATGTTAACAGAAAAATAAATCCAATACAACTTGAAATCATTAGCATGCTAATGAAGAAATGAACAAAGACTGAATATTTCCCAAATAAAATTTTATTTTATTTATTTAATATTTTAATGTAGCCATAACATTCACATGAGAGAAATGTGAACACTATGGGAATGTTGACCTTAGGGTGTTTAAAGGGTCAATTACAGAATGTACATGAGCCAAGTGATAACTGAGCATCAGCATTTGACCAATGGGAGTTTAAAAAAAATGTTTTAACAGTGTCACGTCCAGGCCTGAGAAGACAGGCTGGCGTGTTTTGTTTTTGTTTTGGTGTAGGGTTTTTTCCATTCTAGGTTATCCATTTCTATGTTGGGGTAATGGTTCCCAATTAGAGGCAGCTGAGTGTCGTTACCTCTAATTGGGAACCATATATATGTTTGTATTTTGCACTAGGGGTTTGTGGGTCATTGTTTGTTCATAGCATTTGTTGTTTTGTCATGTCATGTTATGGTTATTGTTACGATCTTCGTTCGTTTTTTGTTATTTTTGCCCAGTTACGTGTATTCAATAAAGCATGTACACTGGATGCCTCGCTGCGCCTTGGTCTGTCTGTTCCAAAGTTCGTGACAGAATAACCCACCATGAAAAGACCAAGCAGCGAGAGAACCGGGAGTACTGGACCTGGGAGGAGGAATTATTTAGAGACGGACCCTGGCCTGGAGAGTATCGCCGGCCAAGAGAGGAGCTGGAAGCAGCGGCGGCGGAACGGCGCAGGTGTGAGGATCTATATGGAGTATGGAACCCGGAGAAGAAAATGTTTGTTGGAACTCGCCTGGCTGGGAAGCTCGAAAGGCAGCCCCAAAAAACTTTTTTTGGGGGGGCACACGAGGAGGTTGGCCGGTTCAGGAGGGACTCCTGAGCCAACTCCTCGTGCTCTTTGGAGGGAGCGTTGGAGGGTGCGTCGTACTGAGCAGACACCGTGCTATGCTGTTGTGTGCACGGTATCTCCAGTGCGCATGCATAGGCCGGTGCGCGAAATTCCAGCGCCACTCATCTGTCGGGCTAGGGTGAGTGTGCAGCCTGGAGGAGTGGAGCAGGCTCTGCGCGCCAGGTCTCCAGTGCGCCAGGTCTCCAGTGCGCCTGTTGGGACCGAAATATCCTGCGCCAGCTCTGCGTGCGGTGTCTCCTGTTCACGCGCACAGCCCGGTGCACGACATTCCAGCTCCCTTCATCGGTGAAGCCAGGATGAGTGAACAACCTGGGAGAGGGGTGTCGGCTATAGGGCTCCTACAGGGCTCCTGTGCGTGTTGTGGATCCAGTACGTCCTGTCCCTGTTCCACGCTCCAGGATCCCTGTTCGTGTAGTGGATCCAGCACGACCAGTTCCTGCTCCATGCTCCAGGATGCCTGCTCCCCGCACCAGAGGTCCAGTGTGCTTAGTGAGCCCAGTACGGCCGTTCCTGCTCCCCGCACCAGAGTCCCAGTGCGCGTCATGAGTCCAGTACGGCCCGTTCCTGCTCCCCGCACCAGAGTCCCAGTGCGCGTCATGAGCCCAGTAAGGCCCATTCCTGCTCCCCGCACCAGAGTCCCAGTGCGCGTCATGAGCCCAGTAAGGCCCGTTCCTGCTCCCCGCACCAGAGTTCCAGTGCGCGTCATGAGTCCAGTACGGCCCGTTCCTGCTCCCTGCACCAGAGTGCCAGTGCGCGTCATGAGTCCAGTACGGCCGGCCCTGCTCCCCGCACCAGAGTCCCAGTGCGCGTCATGAGCCCAGTAAGGCCCGTTCCTGCTCCCCGCACCAGAGTTCCAGTGCGCGTCATGAGTCCAGTACGGCCCGTTCCTGCTCCTCGCACCAGAGTCCCAGTGAGCATCGTGAGCCCAATACGGCCGGTTCCTGCTCCTCGCACCAGAGTCCCAGTGCGCTTCGGGAGTCCAGTACGGCCGGTTCCTTCTCCCCACACCAGAGTTCCAGTGCTCGTCATGAGTCCATCACGGCCGGTTCCTGCTCCTCGCACCAGAGTTCCGGCTAATAGCCCAGGGCCTCCGGTGCGGGACATCAAGCCAGCACGGCCGGCACTGGAGCCGCCACCTGGGACCAAAAGACCCACCCGAAGACCCCCCCATGGACGGAGTCCGCGCCTTTGGGGGGGGGTACTGTCACGTCCAGGCCTGAGAAGACAGGCTGGCGTGTTTTGTTTTTGTTTTTGTTTTGGTGTAGGGTTTTTTCCGTTCTAGGTTATCCATTTCTATGTTGGGGTAATGGTTCCCAATTAGAGGCAGCTGAGTGTCGTTACCTCTAATTGGGAACCATATATGTTTGTAGTTTGCACTAGGGGTTTGTGGGTTATTGTTTGTTCATAGCATTTGTTGTTTTGTCATGTTTATTGTTACGATCTTCGTTCATTTTTGTTATTTTTGCCCAGTTACGTGTATTCAATAAAGCATGTATACTGGATGCCTCGCTGCGCTTTGGTCTGTCTGTTCCGAAGTTCGTGACAAACAGAATTTTTATAATTAAAACAAAACAAGTACACAACTATTGCATTTTTGAGTGAACTGTGGAGATGGCGGCCCTGTGGAAGTCCTTCGTCCAATGCTTGTTGAAATCATGCACTGAAACAATCAGAAAACACAAAACCAAAATGAAATTAGGATACTGAAAACAATTACTGAAAACCTTTATTTTGGCATGTTAAAAGGTGTAGTCAGTGGCTAATGTATGGGTTTGGCTTTGGATAAACGGGGTCATTTGTTACAAAGTTCACTTGGTGTTGCTATGCTTCACACTGAAACTGGCATTCAAATTATGTAGCTAGCATAAACTGGGACTTAGGCCTACTAAATCTACCTATAAAATGTGTGGCCAACTGTTCCTAGAGAGCCACAGTACACAATATTTTTCTCCAGCCAAGCCTCAACACAATTGATTCAAACTAATCAACTACTGTAATTATGATATTCAATCTAGACTGGGGATCATTAAGAGACAGCCGTCTACTAGTTGTCTCTTCTTCCTGACTCAGGTGTATAAGGCTTTGGTGGAAGAAAAGCAACATAAAATTCAGTAACACCTAATATGGAAATTCATATTATTTTTTCAAAATGAATTATTGTTAACTTACATCTCAAAGCCATGCATGCAAGAAGCTTTGACCTGGTACACACATATTTCTCTGTCCTCAGTTTGATTGAAAGCCTTAATCTGTATTTTTGGCTTGTAACGGATTGCTTCTAGAAAGAGATAAGGAAACAACACATGATCAAGATGAGCTAGCTACAAGCTTAAAGCAAATAAATATCTAATTGTTACAAAGAATGAATGTACGAGCTCCATTTATGTGAATAATACATGCATTTGCTTACTTTATCAAGCTTAAAGACGATACGTTTGTTTATCATTCAAAAAAAGTGAGTGAGTGCACCACAAACATTTTTCCAGGGTGTTAATGCCTCCTCCTCCCAATACAGCCTCTTCCAACACCACGGGTAGGAGAAGGGTATCCATTTTCAAAAGTGAAGTTTTGCTTTGATGTCATATTGTTGCTACCTTAGGTGTTGTGCTAGCCAACACGCTACTAAACAGTGACACTAGCATATTTTCATGCATATTGGTATTAAAAGACAGCAACTGTCATGCCCTGATCTGTTTCACCTGTCCTTGTAATTGTCTCCACCCCCTTCCAGGTGTCGCCCATCTTCCCCATTATTCTCCTGTGTATTTTTACCCTTGCATGTCCTTACCCTGTACCTGACTGCCTGGCCACCCTGCCCGTCCATGACCCTGAACCTGCCTGCTGTCCTGTACCTTTGCTCCTACTCTGGATTATCGACCCCTGCCCGCCTTAACCGGTAGTTAGCCTGCCGCTGTGGTTACATTAAACATTGTTACTTTACACAGTCTGCACTTGGGTCTTACCTTGTTTCCTGATAGCAACGTATTCAAGTGTTTAGGCAAATTATTACATAGCTAGCTATACCACATTTAATGTGCAAAAATATGATAGCTATCCTTAGCAAGCTAAGTGCTCATTTAATTTGCAGCAAATTTGCCACAAACTTGAGGAAGTTTGCTACAACCACATTTTATGTGGATATCCTTGGACTTATTCTCTAGACTGGAGTGTCTTTAAGGTCCAATGCAGCCATTGTTATCTTAATATCAACTAATTTCTGGTTAGCAATTAAGCACATTGGCCAAAGATGGGAGAGGAAATTGATCATTCATGACCACATGGCATAAAAATGGGGAGTAAATTGAGTGTTGTGAGAAATGGCATCCGACTGCAGCCACATCAGAGGGATTTCGAGTAGCCTGCAATGCCTGCAGTGAACAATGCTTTATTGAATGCCTAGGTGGGATGTGATTATAATAATGCTAGGCCTAAAAGTAATGAAATTAGAATTATTAATCAGCCATTGATTGAACTGCGGTGTTTTGCCTTCCACTTCAGGGAAAGAGCTTGCAGGCCTCCACTGGGCATTTGTGATGGATGAATACACATTAAAACGTAGAACACATTGGGGGAAAGTGCTTATGTGCATTTGTTTGTGTGTCTTCATGTCTGCATTATGCATAGTTCATAAGGCGTTCCAAATGGGCTCATAATGCATTATGAAGAGGGTTTTCATAGGGAATTTGACCAAATATACTATTGTGACTGTCTAATGAATATTCAATCATGGCAAGAAATAATCATGAACACATGGAGATAGAGTTCAACTCTGCACATAGAATGGTGAGATTATTCTGTCCATTGAGCCTTATTTCTATGGGGGTGTGGGGTGATTTATTGACACTTGACCGATGTCTGCTATCTTAATGCATTATTACTTATGAATCTATGTAGCTTTATCTGTAGATTACAGAAATATTGGATTTCAAGACTAATACTGTCGCCTAAAGATTTCTTTAATCTTCCTCAATACGCAAGGGGATGCATGGGTCCTTTGAATGAACCTCATTAGCTAGGTTTGCATCCAGTTTGCAAATTTTCTAAAATCTGCATAAAACAATGTTTTTTCTCGCCAGAGATGTTTCAATCAAACGGACTTTTTGCGAATAAAAGACTGTGCGTGATGAAGTAGTGCATAAAAATAAAAATCTGTTAAATTTCCCATGTACCAAATTAAAAATACAAGTTAAATGCGTTTCCATTGCATTTTCAACTCTACTGATGATTTTGTCACAAAAACTGTTGCGTTATATAGCAAATGTGCCCACTTTTATGATTACTTGTGTCATGCACAAAGTAGATGTCCTAACCAACTTGCCAAAACTAAAGTTTGTTAACAAGGAATTTGTGGAGTGGTTGAAAACAAGTTTTAATGACTCCGACTTCAACTGTATATTGTAGTAGTAAGAGACAACCAACTCACATTTAACTTGAAGACTACTGGACAAATGGAGCTCTAAATGAGACAAAGAATCAGAAACAGTATTAGTAAATGTATTGTTTTAAAGTGGTGTGGTGGCTAAACTGTTAGAAATACAAGGTAAAGAATTACAGTGAAATACTAGGTGTGTGTGTGTTTTCTGTGCTCCCTGTAGTCTAAGCTCTAAGGGAAAAGAAGAGAACACACGTGGTGGTGGTGAAACTGTCCAACCAAGCTAAAAGTAAAACAGAGAGAAAGTAATGTTAAAATGATCCATTTCTATTTAAATCAAACTATTTACAGTGAGGGGGAAAAAAGTATTTGATCCCCTGCTGATTTTGTATGTTTGCCCACTGACAAAGAAATGATCAGTCTATAATTTTAATGGTAGGTTTATTTGAACAGTGAGAGACAGAATAACAACAAAAAAAATCCAGAGAAACGCATGTGAAAAATGTTATATTTGCATTTTAATGAGGGAAATAAGTATTTGACCCCCTATGCAAAACATGACTTAGTACTTAGTGGCAAAACCCTTGTTGGCAATCACAGAGGTCAGACGTTTCTTGTAGTTGGCCACCAGGTTTGCACACATCTCAGGAGGGATTTTGTCCCACTTCTCTTTGCAGATCTTCTCCAAGTCAATAAGGTTTCGAGGCTGACGTTTGGCAACTCGAACCTTCAGCTCCCTCCACAGATTTTCTATGGGATTAAGGTCTGGAGTCTGGCTAGGCCACTCCAGGACCTTAATGTGCTTCTTCTTGAGCCACTCCTTTGTTGCCTTGGCCGTGTGTTTTGGGTCATTGTCATGCTGGAATACTGATCCACAACCCATTTTCAATGCCCTGGCTGAGGGAAGGAGGTTCTCACCCAAGATTTGACAGTACATGGCCCCGTCCATCGTCCCTTTGATGCGGTGAAGTTGTCCTGTCCCCGTAGCAGAAAAACACCCCTGAAGCATAATGTTTCCACCTCCATGTTTGACGGTGGGGATGGTGTTCTTGGGGTCATAGGCAGCATTCCTCCTCCTCCAAACACGGAGAGTTGAGTTGATGCCAAAGAGCTCCATTTTGGTCTCATCTGACCACAACACTTTCACCCAGTTGTCCTCTGAATCATTCAGATGTTCATTGGCAAACTTCAGATGGACATGTATATGTGCTTTCTTGAGTAGGGGGACCTTGCGGGCGCTGCAGGATTTCAGTCCTTCACGGCGTAGTGTGTTACCAATTGTTTTCTTGGTGACTATGGTCCCAGCTGCCTTGAGATCATTGACAAGATCCTCCCGTGTAGTTCTGGGCTGATTCCTCATTGTTCTCATGATCATTGCAACTCCACGAGGTGAGATCTTGCATGGATCCCCAGGCCGAGGGAGATTGACAGTTCTTTTGTGTTTCTTCCATTCGCGAATAATCGCACCAACTGTTGTCACCTTCTCACTAAGCTGCTTGGCGATGGTCTTGTAGCCCATTCCAGCCTTGTGTAGGTCTACAATCTTGTCCCTGACATCCTTGGAGAGCTCTTTGGTCTTGGCCATGGTGGAAAGTTTGGAATCTGATTGATTGCTTCTGTGGACAGGTGTCTTTTATACAGGTAACAAACTGAGATTAGGAGCACTCCCTTTAAGAGTGTGCTCCTAATCTCAGCTTGTTACCTGTATAAAAGACACCTGGGAGCCATAAATCTTTCTGATTGAGAGGGGTCAAATACTTATTTCCCTCATTAAAATGCAAATCATTTTATAACATTTTTCAAGTGCGTTTTTCTGGATTTTTTTGTTGTTATTCTGTCTCCCACTGTTCAAATAAACCTACCATTAAAATTATAGACTGATCATTTCTTTGTCAGTGGGCAAACATACAAAATCAGCAGGGGATCAAATACTTTTTTCCCTCACTGTAAATATTCAATATTTTTCTGTGAAAATAATGTGATATTTCATAGATAAATTGCATACTTGTGTTCTATCTAGAGCGTATAGCGAGTACGGTAGTCCACTGTCATTTTTCAAGAGCGATACCAAACCCAAGAATGTGAAACGACAAGTATGTACTAGGTTTGCCGGAAGTTCTATAAGCGTACTTGGGAGGTCTGGAAAAAAATCACACATGGGAGCATACATTTAGAAAATCGTGTAGCAAATCATTTTTTTCCATTTGTTTTCAGGGACAGATGGCAACTGATGTGTTAATTTCGCTCCATGACATTGGCTTGGCAGGATAAAAGTGGATGACTGGTTTGGAGGTAAGACATTTTAACAACATCTGATTAAAAACGTAGGAAATGTAGCTAGCTGTGTTCGGTTCAATCTAGGCTTGTTAGCCAGCCAATTATTTGTGCATTCTTACATGATCAGTAAATGCATGCATGCATTGTCTGTTTACCTAATGTTGGCCAACATTCTTCTTGTCACTTTCCCCTCTTCTCGTGTTTCACCATTGTATACAAAGTTTTTTTTATTTTTAATAGTGTAATTATCAAATAAATGTAAATCAGTGACAACTTGATCAAGCCCAGTTAAAAAGATAAAACATATATTTTTTTATATGAATATGCATAACTGTTTACAAAGCCATTGCACATTAACAAAGGTACAGTAGTTGTGGTTCTTGAACCAGCACTGAAATTTAAGCTTAATTTCTCCTCCCTTGTACTTATGTTTCTGCTCTGTTCACCTCAGGTTGAAGCACATCCCACCCCATCACCCAGACAGATTGCACTGTTGCACTCACATCTGTAATTAGGAAGTGCTTTGAAAGGCTGGTCATGACACACATCATCCCAGACACCGTAGATCCACTCGAATTCATCCTACCCATGCTAGATTGCGGAGACATAATTGATATATCAGCAGGTAAGGGTGCTCTCGAGCAGCTAGATGTTCTTTACTATTCGGCCATCAGATTTGCCACCAATGCTCCTTATAGGACACATCACTGCACTCTATACTCCTCTGTAAACTGGTAATCTCTTTATACCCATCGCAAGATTCACTGGTTGATGCTTATTTATAAAACCCTCTTAGGCCTCACTCCCCCCCTATCTGAGATATCTACTGCAGCCCTCATCCTCCACATACAACACCCATTCTGCCAATCACATTCTGATAAAGGTCCCCAAAGCACACACATCCCTGGGTTGCTCGTCTTTTCAGTTCGCTGCAGCTAGCGACTGGAACGAGCTGCAACAAACTCAAACTGGACAGTTTTATCTCAATATCTTCATTCAAAGACTCAATCATGGACACTCTTACTGACAGGTGTTGCTGCTTTGCGTGATGTATTGTTGTCTCTACCTTCTTGCGCCATGTTTTGTGCTGCCAACATGTTGTGTTGCTACCTTACTGTGTTGTCATGTGTTGCTGCCTTGCTATGTTGTTGTCTTAGGTCTCTCTTTGTGTAGTGTTGTGTTGTCTCTCTTGTCGTGATGTGTGTTTGGTCTTGTATTTATACTGCTTCAGGCTGATGTAGACAATGTGTTACTATGACTGTCTGAACACAGCCATTCAGACAGTTGTAGAACCATGTGCAATGCTTCCTGTTGCAAATTGTCCTCTAGTTCCTCAGTATGCAAATATTTCAGATGGCCACTGTGTCATGGCCATTGGTTTCCGGCTTCCATATACTACCTACCACCGTTGTGCCCATGAGCAAGGCACTTTACCCCTAAGTGCTCCAGGGTCACTGCTCAGCAGCAGCCGCTGTGCTTCTCCCAGCCTGTGATGTGTGTTGTGTGTCAGGTTGGGTACTGTGACAGCAAAGAAAATAGAATATATCCATGCAATTGGACCAATTAAGCAAGTATTGTATTGTATAAAACAACTCCTCTTCAAATCAGGTAGAGTAGCCTATACATGGATAAACTGAGTGTGGGGTGTGTTAGCTCCTGTATTGAGACCTAACAGCAAAGTTATGTGTTATCTTCCCCTGGCTGGTGGAGAGGGTTGTTGGCAGCCTGGATGGCAGCACTGTTGGTTGGAGTCTTTCCTCCCTGCAAGCCCACAGCAGTGACTACAACATTATACTGGAGTTCCTACAACTAAGGTGGACCTGTCAGTGATTTGAGACATTCCACATCTTGCCATTCATAATATTACTAATGTGTATTGCACCTACAGTAAACTAATAAACATGGTAGTTTTCACCAACATGCAATATTTTGCAGTGGCCCAATGCTGGAACTTGTTTATAAACTAGTAGGAGCAGGCTGTGCTGGACTAGCGATGCGCACAGGGGACCTGGTGCGGGGAGCAGGAACAGGCTGTGCTGGACTCGCGATGCGCACAGGGGACCTGGAGCGGGGAGCAGGAACGGGCCGTATTGGACTCTATGCGCACTGGGACTCTGGTGCGGGGAGCAGGAACGGGCCGTGTTGGGTCCACGACTCGCACAGGGATCCTGGAGCATGGAACAGGGACTGGACGTACTGGGCTCTTTAAACGTACAGGGGGCTTGGTGCGCAGAGCCGGCACCACTCCTCCAGGCAGCACACTCACCCTAGCCTGACAGATGAGTGGAGCTGGAATGTTGCGTACCGGGCTGTGGATACGCACCGGAGACACTGCACGCAGAACCGGTGCAGGATATCTCGGTTCAAGAAGGTGCACGGGAGACTTAGCGCGCAGAGCCGGCACCACTCTTCCAGGCAGCACACTCACCCTAGCCTGACAGATGAGTGGAGCTGGAATGTCACGTACTGGGCTGTGGATACGCACCGGAGACACTGCACGCAGAGCTGGGGCCGGACATCCTGGTCCGAAGAGGCGCACCGGAGACCAGGAGCGCTCAGCCGGCACCTCTCTTCCAGGCTGCACGCTCAACCTAGCCCGACAGATGAGGGGAGCTGAAATTTCACCTACCGGCCTATGAATGCGCACTGGAGACACCGTGCGCAATACTGCATAGCACGGCGTCTTACCAGTGCGACGCTCCCTCCAACGCTCCCTCCAAAGAGCACGAGGAGTTGGCTCAGGAGTCCACCCTGAACCGGCCAAACTCCCCGTGTGTCCCCCAAAAAATATTTTTGGGGGCTGCCTCTCGGGCTTTCTAGCCAGGCGTGTTCCAGCATCTCTCTCCCTATTCACGCTCCGCTCTGCCCTCGCTGCATCCATCTCCTCCTTGGGGCGACGATGCTCCGCAGTCCTCTTCCACGGTCCCTTTCCAGCCAGGATTTCCTCCTACGTCCAGAAATCCTGGCTCTCTCGCTGCTTGGTCCTGTATTGGTGGGTTATTCTGTCACGATCTTCCTGAGGGACGGACCAAGACGCAGCAATGCTTCCAGTATACATATTTATTAAACAACGTAACTAGGAAAATAATCAAACAAAACGCACGAACATCGTAACATAGACGAAACACTTAAGCTATGAACAAACACAATAACCCACAAAACCCTAGTGCAAAACCACAAACATATATATGGTTCCCAATTAGAGGTAACGACACTCAACTGCCTCTAATTGGGAACCATTTACCCAACATAGAAATAGAACACCTAGAACAGAAAAACCCTACACCAAAAACGAAACTAAACACGCCAGCCTGTAAAACTCAGGCCTGGACGTGACAAATGCTGAGTTTTGTTTTTTCATTTTAACAGGATCGTGTGAGAATTTTCAACCAGGAGAGGGTCATTTCAAACAGACGGATATTTCAGAATCAGATTGTCACTCAGTATCCTTTTTGCAATGTTTGACACAATGATAACTATTACTATGTATTGTTGTATACTCTTTATCCATTTTAGTTTAGTGTTGTTCTTAACTGTCACCAGATGCCATTGAATACTTAATGTTTTATTTTGACACAAGTGTCATCACACAGAGGGTAGGACTAAGTGCTAATCCATTTAATTTGTTTCAAATTAAGTCATTAATATAGTCAATCCACTGCCAATCGTATCATTTTGTAACCTGAGTGTTTTCTGTTTTTAATTGATGACTTAGGATCACCCACCAGGGTAGCAAACCTCAATCTCTAACAATCTACTTTTCCTTGGTGGATGCATATCTTAAGCACTTTCTCCCTACAGAAGGCCCCTTGACCTCACACGTTCCAAGGTATAGCCAGCCTATGCCTTTCACAATGCAATAAGACCAACACGTCATTTATTAATGTAAGACAAAAATTAAATATAATATTTGCTTGTTTTAATGGTTCCACAGGTTCTCTAGGTATAGTGAAACGAGCAAAGGCCTGTTGAAACGCCAGCGCCCTGTTAATGATGAGACAACCATTCAGGGGATCTGGAGATCAGAGACTATGCTACAGTTGAGTGAGATATATCTGGGTTGGACGGAGACACTTTTAATAGAGCAATTTTGGGTTGTCTCACAACTTTGGTGCAATTGCTGAGTCATTGTCTGACATTGTTCATTGTCCCTGCTTTAGATATTTATGGAGATATGGCTGTCACATTTCCCCTTGGAGACACACCAGAAGCTCAATGAAGTCTTTCCTACCTTCCTTCGATGACTCATTCTTCATGACTAACATGCACCTCTATTCACATTTGTATTCTAATGGTTTAGGGAAAAAATAAGAAACCTCTACACTGCTCTTGCTAGTATCACTGCCCTTTTAATAAGCTTTACGTATCGGCCTGAAGGCCTTCAACAGAGTTTTTGTGAGTGTTCTATTAGCACCCTTACGTAGACAGCTCCACCCACATCCGTTCAATGCATCGAATGGGGTTGGAGTCGAGGGAAAATTAGTAAGTGTTACCAAATATTAGAATAAAGGGTGTGCATAAAACATATTAAACACGTCTGTAAAACCACAATGAGGACATCGACCCACCAAGCAAGCCTTCATAAATCATTGGGCACAGCGCAAGAAAAACTTCAAGAGTAATCTGAAGTGGAGGCATTAATTAATGTTCACATTTGCAAATAACCTACATAGGCATTTCATCATTAAAGACCTTTAGGAAATAATGTCTGGAGGGTAAAAATCCCAAAAGTAATATTTTACTCAGAGTATTATCAATATCACCTCCCCTGTCTGATATCTTAACTTTCTCTATGCCACAGAATCTAAAGGTAGAATGTCATGTTTTTGGTCATAAAAATGTACCAAGACTGGATAATCCCTGTAATTTCTCCTGATTGAACTATTATGTTCACTAATTTTCTGTTTTTGAGAATGAGAGGTTTTACCTACAAAACACAGCCCACATGGACATTTAATCATGTAGATAACATGGGGGGTGGAGCACGTAATAATGTAATTTATTTGGAACCGTTTTCCTGTATGTGGGTGGCAGAAAGATTCACACTTCTTCATATTGTTGCACTGTGCGCAACCTCTGCATTTATAGCTACTATTCGGTAGAGGGCGTAAAAGAGCCTGGCTCATTTTCTTTTGTAGCTGGCAGTTGGCATGGACCAATTTATCACATAAATTGCAACCTCTCCTATATACAATAAGTGGCAAATTCTTAAATTCAGCTGGCAAAGCTGGGTCCAATTATTAAACATGTCAGTGGTGAATATTACAGAGTGTTCTTTAGCTCTACTGGGTCTGTTTTGTAGCAGTTCATGTCGTGTTTTCAGAGGTTCATCCACACGTTGTGGAGAGTTGTATCTTAGAATCCTTTTGCCATCTCTGCTGCTTTTTCAAGATATGCCAATCCACAGAGGACTATATGGAAAAGAGAAACATTCCCCATATTTTTTTGAATGTATTATTAATTTGGTTTACAGGAGAAAACTTGCTATTGCATCAGGGTCCCCTCATCCCATCCGCTCTGATGGCATTTCAGGTGCAGCCCACTGAGAAAGGTACCCTGCCCCCTGCCCAAGACATCCATAATAAGGAACTACAAATGTTTTGGGATAGAAATGCGAGCTTGGGTAAGTCCAACAAGATCAAGCGAATGACAGGAAAGATAATTTGACTGAGGATACTGCAATCTATCAAATATAGAGAGTGATCACAAATGCTTTCCTATATTCTGAACATTGCACTGTAGGTGCTGAATATGGTCCAAAGACTAATGCAGGCCCAACAGACTGCAAAAACAATCAGCCAGCCAATACATCAGTTGGTCAGTTCCTGGATCAGGTCGATTCTTAAAACCAACTCAGAAAATGGGGCAAAGACATGACCAAGTCTGACATGAAGACAGTGGAGCTACAAAAAAAAGCTGTGGACCACCTCAATGAGATTTTCAAAGTCAGAAGATGAATGTATGACATTGGTTACTACTTCTTAATAATAATCAATGTTAAAGTGATAAGTCTCACATCAGTTTTGGTGTTGTCAGTGGTGTAAAATACTTAAGTAAGAATACTTTAAAGTACTACTTAAGTTGTTTTTTTGTGTATCTGTACTCTACTTTACTATTTATATTTTTGCTTATTTTTACTTTTCTTTCACTACATTCCTATAGAAAATAATATACTTTTTACTCCATACATTTTCCCTGACACCCAAAAGTACTCTTACATTTTGAGTGCTTAGCAGGACATAAAAATGGTCCAATTCACACACTTATCAAGAGAACATCCCTGATCATCCCTACTGCCTATGATCTGGCACACACTAAAAACAAATGCTTAGTTTGTAAATTATGTCTGAGTGCTAGAGTGTGCCCCTGGCTCTCAGTAAATAAAAAATGTATTAAAACATTCAAGCCATTTGGTTTGCTTAATATAAGGAATTTGATACTTAAGTATATTTAAACAAAAAATTACATTTACTTTTAATACTTAAGTATATTTTAAACTAAATACTTAGACTTTTTCTCAAGTTGTATTTTACTGGGAAACTTTCCCTTTTACCTGAATCATTTTCTATTAAGGTAACTTAACTTTTACTCAAGTATGACAATTGGGTAGTTTTTCCACTACTGGGTGAACATGAGGTCAGTGGAGGAATCCAAACAGATCCCTGACTGTATTCAGAGTGAGAACGGGCTGATCCTGACAGACCTTGCCAGAATGCAGGTGAGAATAACTACTGTAATAAAAAATTATGTGCATAGAGTGCAATACGTAATCGTAAACTGTAAGTGCGTTCTACTGCAGATTATCAATGGCCTTTGCAGATTTGATATTGATTATCAAGGGGACCCACAGCTACAGCCTGTGAGAAGCTATGAAAATGCAGTCTTGGTGCAAGTTATGTTTTGGATCGCCACACTAATCGATAACAGAGTAAGTGGGGGGCCTTTAGATATGCAATTTTATGTTTCTATAATTATTCATTCATATGGCATTTACAGTAGACCCTCCTTTAACAATTGGTAGTAGTACAGTGACACGTAGTCTCACGTAGCCATACCTCCAATCCAAAATCGCGTTGTTGTCACGCCTCCGACGAGGCTACAGTAGGAGACATGGAATGACTAAATGACTTGAGAATCTTGTCCTGCAGCTTGAAGGACAAATGCATGACCTGTGCTCACAACAGAACCTGTTGGGAAGACTGGGACAACACTACCTTATCACCTCTACTGTAAAGTGTACAGTGGCAGGGAGTAATTGGAATAGCAGCACACAGTCTTTTGACCATAGCAGACCATGTTTACCATGCTGTTTGTTCTTTAGCTTTAATGATCAGAATTAGTTTTGGTAGAATTTTCTTTACATTTTTGTATCCAGAAGAATAAATGTATTATTATTTTTCATCTTGAGTCAAACTCTGGACATTGGATTTGTATGCGTCATGCCTAACATTTCACCATTCTCTATTGTGGCTAAAGGATTATAATGGAAATTGTATTGGGACAATTATTTTGGACAATTTAGCCACTACACCTCTTATTCAACCTTTTGTATGGACTGTGCACGACTGTCTATGTGGGAAAATAAAAAACTTTCCTCTGCGTAAATGTGTGCGTGTTATACCTAATAAAAGTATTTTTAACACACCAACTTCAACTGTCTGATGACTACACACTGGGCACAGACGTCAGTTCAATGTCTAATTGTGATTTACATTTGGTTGAGTTGTCAACCAACTTGAATTCAATGTAAAATCCTCAAAAAAATGTCACCCTGTCATTGGATTTAGGTTAAATGTGGGGTGAAAAATGAAATTCCCTTAGGTTGATGACTTTTTGCAATTCGAATCAGTTTGACGTTGATTCAACATCATCATATTTAATTTTTATGTAGAAACAACACTGATTCAACCAGTTTTTGCCCAGTGGGTAGTCTGTATTTTCCATGAGAGCGGAATCATTTTCAGTTGGTTGGGCCCGACTGTGACAAGGATGACTAGGCAGTGCTCAACTTGGGCAGGAGCTCACCGGTGCTGAGTACCGGTGTCAAGCAGCTGAGGGTAGGCTCCTGCTAACTGCACCAAATGTAACGTGGGGGATTTACAGATAAATATACAATTCCTGTAGCCATAATACGTAAAAATGTCAGGAAGCTGAGGGTAGAATCCTGCAGACTACACCAAATGTAACATGGGGGATTTAACCATCAATAACCTATTCCTGTAGCCGTACATGCCACTTTTTTTTACACGCAAGGTGTGGTCCACTGGACTAAGCTAAACATGACACAAGTTCTTTGCATCAACGAGTGGGAAAATAGGAATCAGACAATATCACGACGCAACAATTTATAAAAAATGTCAGCGTCACAAGAAAGGCACAATTGTCATAGGTCTACATAATTGCCATACATCATCTTCAGCTCCAGGAGCTCCATACGACTGCCCTACAAGACAGACAGCAATGTCAGATTTCTTAAACAAATATCACTAGGTTTATGCGTTACTAGCTAGTAGGTTTCCATCCAATTGGCGACAGATTTTCATGCAAATATTCAAAAATCCTTATAAAGAAAATATGCGCATTTTCCCACCAGTGGTATGTGTCACCAAACGGACTTGTTGTGGATTCAAATCTGTGAGTGATGACATAGTGCACACATAATTTACTTTTTCATGTCCCATATAAAAATTGAAAGTTCAATGTGTTTCCATTGCATTTTCATCACTACCGATAGTTGCGTTAAACAGTTGCGTTAAATAGCAAATGTGCCTACTCTGGTCTTTGCACCTGCGCACTAGCCAACAGCTTGCAGATACAGTGCGGGTAGGCTAGTCTACATGAGATTATTATGGATAAGAGCAAGAACATGTATATTTGTCAAATGGCAGTCAAGCGTCGATCATCATGTCACGAGAATAAGACCATCAATATTTATTGGAAAGGAGCGTCAAGCTCACTGTGCACTTTCACCACCCTGTGAAGTTCATCATAATTTATTTCATCTGTAGCCTAACAGTGTTGTGTTCGAGACCACCTAAAGCGAGAATTATTCAAGACCAAGACCGGAGCAAATCGAGTCCGAGTCTAGACCAAGACCGGAGGGGGGACGAGACAGAGTCAAGACCGAGACTGGGAGGGGGACACGGGGTCTGAGACCGAGTCAAGACCGAGACCAGAAAATGAGTCCAATTCAAGACCATGATTGTAATTATGTCAAATCACCACCATAATAACAGTTAAACATTTCCAGTATTTCTGTGTTCATATTTCATAACAACATATGGATTCTTTAGACATTCAGAATAGTGAAAATATGCTGAGGGAAAATGAAGCCATTCTACAAATTATTACTAACCCAAACATAGTGGGGAACAATGGGCCTTCTAAGCCTTCAGAGAAGGGCTAAGGATTGATAAAATAATGATTATATTAATAATGACCGCAGTGGAGAAGGTGGAAAGCTTCAAGTTCCTCGGCGTACACATCACTGACAATCTGAAATGAGTGCCTCCCGAGTGGCGCAGTGGTCTAAGGCACTGCATCGCAGTTGCTAGCTGTGCCCCTAGAGATCCTGTTTTGAGTCCAGGTTCTGTCGCAGACGGCAGCGACCGGGAGACCCATGGGGCGGCGCACAATTGGCCCAGCGTCGTCCGGGTTAGGGGAGGGTTTGGCAGGCAGGGATGTCCTTGTCCCATCGCATTCTAGTGACTCCTGTGGCGGTTCGGGTGCATGCATGCTGACACGGTCACCAGGGGTATGGTGTTTCCTCCGACACATTGGTGTGGCTGGCTTTCGGGTTAAGCAAGCATTGTGTCAAGAAGCAGTGCGGCTTGGTTGTGTCGTGTTTCGGAGGATGCATGGCTCTCGACCTTCGCCTCTCTCGAGTTCGTACGGGAGTTGCAGTGATGAGACAAGACAGTAACTACCAATTGGATACCACAGAATTTATATAAAATACATTTTTAAAAAGACAATCTGAAGTGGTCCACCCACACATATAGTGTGGTGAAGAAGGCGCAACAGCACCTCTTCAACCTCAGGAGGCTAAACAAATTCGGCTTGGCCCCTAAGACCCTCACAAACTTTTATAGATGCACAATTGAGAGCATCCTGTCGGGCTGTATCACCGCGCGGTACGGCAACTGCACTGCCCGCAACCGCAGGGCTTTCCAGAGGGTGTTGCGGTCTGCCCAAAGCATCACCGGGGACACACTGCCTGCTCTCCAGGACACCTACAGCACCTGATGTCACAGGAAGGCCATCAACCACCCAAGCCACGGCCTGCTTACCCCGCTACCATCCAGAAGGCGATGTCAGTACAGGTGCATCAAAGCTGGGACAGAGAGACTGAAAAACAGCTTCTATCTCAAGGCCATCAGTCTGTTAAATAACCATCACTAGCCGGCTACCATCCGGTTACTCAACCCTGCACCTTAGGGGTCACTGGTCACTTGAATAATATTTACATACTGCTTTACTCATTTCATATGTATATACTGTATTCTATTCTATTGTATTTTAGTCAATGCCACTCCGGCATTGCTCGTCTTGATATTTATATATTTCTTAATTCCATTCTTTTAGATGTGTGTATTGTTGTGTATTGTTAGATACTACTGCACTGTTGGAGCTAGGAACACAAACATTTCACTACACCCGCAATAACATCTGCTAAATATGTGTATGTGACCAATACATTTTGATTTGATATTTGTATAATTATTTTCAATAATGTTCTAATTTAATCTCTTCGGTTTTTGTTGGAAAGGAAAGGGTTAACACTGAAGAGTGAAACAGATCCAATCAGAATTTTTCTTTGCTGGTCTCTGGGGAGATAAATCTAGCTAAATCATCCATTGGCTAGGCCATCAGAAGCTAGATAAAGGCCTCTGCCATTCAACTGTATAAGGGAAACATTTTGGATTGACAGTGGAATCAACCAATCACATTTTGACTTGATGAGTGGGACCATAAAACATTTTTTTTATTTAAATTTCTGTCTTCTTGAAGGCCATCAGGTCACTGCATAATAACAAGCAGTCATTTTTCCACGGTCTAGCTAGCTTTTGTTGTCGGCTAGTTTGCACCGGCTGCAGCAGGTGTTATCAAATAGGACTTTGTTGCTAATTTGTTAGCTTCTCCCTTATCAAGAATAACTTTCAACAAGAAGTTAAGTTTCAAATGATCATCATCTGGTGAGTGGAACTGTGTTTTTATGCAGCACACTAACTGTTAACCATCTCTTTGAAAATAACTTGTGTGTGAAACATTGTTGCATTTAATGTGGAACTGACAGCATTTTAGCAACATTAAATCTTATTCAAATCTGTTCATATACACTCCAGGGAAGAATATTGCACATTTTCATAAATTATTAGAATGTTTGGGAATTATGTATACTAAGGAATTTGTGAAAACTCTATAGCAATATAGTGGGAAAGTGGCCATGCGTTTGGACAATTAATAGACACTGCAGTAAATAAAACCGAATATAAAGATCTGTCTTGTCCAGGACCAGAGTCTACACAGACTGGTGCGCTATAGCCAATCAGAGCTAATGTAGGCCTTTATACAAACAAGGGCCTGCCATCATTGACTTTGAATTGGACTGTGTGTTTACAGGCAGTTGCAACAACGCAACTTTAGATCATTAGAACGCATTCGCCAAAAGCCACAAAATACACCTTGAGTGGATTTCTGCAAATATGTAAACACCACGGGAGTCCTCTTACATTTGGGAACTTTACAGTCCTATTGATCAAACAAACAATTGAAAGGTAGGCTCTCTCTCCCTCAGTTATGCACATCAACAAGATCAACAAATAATGCTAGCCAGAGAAAGATGAGCTAAAATATAACAAAAGGAAATTAGATAAACCCTCTCAAACGTTTTCAGCTAGTTGGACGTCCAAATTTAACTGATAAATGATGGAGAATTGTAGCCTCTTCGTCCTTCTGTAGCTTGCCTGCCAATGCATGCATGTCCCAACCAAGCACCCAAGCTAACTGGCTAAAGTTGGCTAGCTTGCTAGCGAGCTACAGTACTTCCAGACACAAATCCATAGGTACACCTCCAATTGACTCAAATTATGTCAATTAGCCTATCAGAAGCTTCTAAAGCTATGACATCATTTTCTGTAATGGATTTCCAAGCTGTTTAAAGGCATAGTCAACTTAGTGTATGTAAACTTCTGACCCACTGGAATTGTGATACAGTGAAATAATCTGTCTGTAAACAACTAAAGTTTGTTAACAAGGAATTTGTGGAGTGGTTGAAAAACAAGTTTTAATGACTCCAACCTGAGTGTATGTAAACTTCCAACTTCAACTGTATAAAGGCTGGGAAGATAATGTTTCAAGAAAGAAGTGTATATATTTGGCCTGGCGAATCGGTTTTATGTGCTGACTGAATGGAAGCTGATCATTTTGTTTTTTACTCCACTGGTCTCGGAAAGAAATTAGAGTCCTCACTGTCCAGTACCGAGTACAACTGTATCCGAGACAAGACCGAGACACTCAATGTGGTATCGACAGGGGCGCCGCCAGGGATTTTGGGCCCCATGAAAAGATATCACATTGGGCCCCACCACCACAGGCCACACCAACCCTGCGCAATTGCTGTAACCACACACCTCCAGAACATAATCGACCCATTCAAAGCTTTAAATAACTCTACCTTCACAGGCTTGCAACTCTCTTGTAGTCCATTATTTACTGTATGATATTTACTGACGGTGAGTGTTATATCTAGCTTAGCTGTCAAAGAACGCACATCTGCACAGTTTCACATTGCATATCACTCTCTCGTTTAATGACATGTGCCACACATTCTGACAACCCATTCATCCGTAAAGCAGCACACTGTCGTAAACCATAATAACGTACAGTACGACACACAGCACGTCATACCATACGTAACATTTACCCCCCTTTCCAAAACCAGGGACTGGTACCATATATAAACATTTCCATAGGGCAAGAACCTAGAGTGATACCTGTAAGAAAGAAACATTAACCCTTAAACGGAAGATGTAAATAACGACTCTCCGAACTAGCCAGGACAGTCAATTAACCTGGAGGTTGACTAAGAATGAAAAGAGGTTAAAGTATACCCCCAGATGAGCAGGGCGAGTTCGTGCCCTCATAGGCCGTTCTTCAGCCACCCCCGCGTGTGGCTCTGGCCCTTGGGGAGCCCACGGAGGCTGGGGCTCGGGTGGTAGTAGTGCAGGAGGTCCATCAGGTGGCGTTTCTGGCTTGTAAGTCAGTTTTGTGGGCATTTGTGTTCCTTGAGGGGCAGGGACTTTTCTGCGGTTGTAAGGGGTGTGTAATCGGTGGCAGGGAAGTCAGACGCAGGAGAGCAGAACTTGGTAATAGCCGGAGCAGTTTAATAAACAAAACCCACGGCATAAAATTTAACAAGAACAAAATTTGGGTACAAAACCCGACGCGCACCAAAACACACATGCACTTACAATAAACAATTACGGACAAGGACATGGGGAAACCAGAGGGTTAAATACACAACATGTAATTGAGGGAATTGGAACCAGGTGTGATGGAAGACAAGACAAAACCAATGGATAAAAGAAAAAAGGATCGGCGATGGCTAGAAGGTCGGTGACGCCGACCGCCGACCGCCGCCCGCCGCCCGAACAAGAAGAGGGACCAAGTTGTGACAGCGGTAGCTGGCGTGCCTGCGTGATCCATTGCTCAGCATAAAGGTGGTGTGCCCCAGTTGTCGACTGACCTGCAAGGGGTCCGACCAGAATGAGGCCATTTTGTTGCACCTCTGAGGTCATCGGGCTCAGACCCAGTCTGACACTTGGATGATTGGCTTCTTCACCCTGCGTGCCTTGTCGAAACACTGTTTCATTGCTCTTTGGTGCCTGGTCACTGCCTCCTTTTCTTGGGTGCACCTAGTCGCCGGTTCTGCTACTCTCTGTGTTCTGAGTCTGTCCAGTGGCAGTTCCATCTCACGACCTAGCATGAGAGATGCAGAGGAGACCTGTGTTGTTGTGTGTTTGCTTGCTCTGTAGTGCATTAGTGTTTGGTTCAAAGCAGTTTGGAATGTGCACCCCTGGATCAGGTGCACTCTGATGCCATTCTTCAGTTTGGATGAAGCGTTCTACCCCTTTGTTAACTTGTGGTTTGTAGTAGGCCGTGTGGATGTGTTTGATTCCCTGGTTGCTGAGATAGGAGAACTCGACAGAGGTTAGCTGGGGCCCATTGTCCGTGGTGAGGGTGAGGGGTAGGCCCCACCTTGTGAACAGGCCGTCTAGGATGTACACGATGGCATGTGTTGCGACAGTTCCGATAGGAACCACTTCTGGCCACTTAGAGTGGAGGTCATATGCCACTACCAGGAAGCGCTGATGGTGAGGAACTGCGTGCCCTTGGATCTTGTCACAGATGTCCAGCTGGATGTGCTTCCAGGGGTGGGACGGCCACATGAGAGGCTGCACTAGGGGTGGGGATGACTTTCCTGTTTTCCCACTGAGGAGGCATGCAGCACAATCCCTGACCAGGGCTTCAATGTCGTGGTCGATGCCTGGCCACCACACAAGGTATCAACATTGTGCGCCATTGATAGAACACGTGCACGCAGGCCACTCGGGACCACAGTGCAAAACCCTCTCGAGACACAGACTTCTTCTCAGCAAGAAAGTTTGTGCTTCACCCTGGCAAAGGTTGCCAGCTCTTCCGGCACACGTGCTGGCCATCCAGTGCGTATGTAGATGTGCAGGGTAGACAGTGTGGGATCCTGTTCCGATGCTTGCTTCAGCTCCTCCAGTGAGACGATTGACTGAAGGGGAGCATAGAGCATTTGTACGAGCTCTGTTTCATTGTCGTCTGGCAAGACGGTTGGAGGATGAGCATAAAAGGAGCGAGAGAGGAGGTCTGCCACCATGTTATCCCTCCCTGGAGTGAACTTCAGCTGATAGTTATACTGTCTGAGGCGGTTGGCCAATCTGTGCAGCTGAATTGGCTTGTGGCCAGTTCCTGATGCTGACAGTAGTGTTGTGAGGGATCGGTGGTTAGTTCCGAGCATGAACAGCCGGCAGTATAGGTAGAGGTGCCACCTTTCGCACACCCAGACACAGGCCAGTGCTTCTTGTTTGCCCAAAGAGTACCGTTGTTCAGTGGCGCTCAGGGCCCTTGAGGTGAAGTCGACGGGCCTCTCAATTCCATTCTGCAGCTGTGAGAGGACTGCTCCTAGTGCTCCAGCTGAGGCATCACAGGTGACAATGGTGGGGCAGACGGGTTCAAAGTGAGTCAAAACTGGGGCTGTGGTTAGCTGGCTCTTCAGTGAGCTGACCGCGTCTGAGCAGGCTGCCGTCCAGGCCCATGGCTCATCCTTCTTGAGGAGCTGGCACAGGGGCGCTGTGGTCTGAGAGTAGTGGGGCAGAAACCGGAGGTAGTTGGCTGTCAAGCCCAATAATGAGGCCACCTGAGAGGCTGTGGTCAGTTCTGGGATGCGTTTTCCACCGTTCAGGGTCAGGTTATTCCGCAGTAGATCACTGAATACTCTGTGGAGTCGATGGTCATGGATGTGGAGGTCAGGGCCGTGGACCACGATGTCGTCCAGATAGACTGCCACCCCGGGTATGCCAGCGAGGATGGTGCTCACCACCTTCTGGAAGCAGCTGGGGGCGGAGCAAAATTCAAAAAGGCATGCGTGTGTATCTGAACACACCAGCATGTGTGACAAAGGCTGTGAGGTCTCTGCTGGCTGGGTTGAGGGGCACCTGAAGATAACCCTAACGTAGGTTGAAGACCATGGAGCCATGAAATTGTGCGGTCAGCTCCTCAGCTGTAGGCAAGGGGTACCATGTTTGAAATCCAGGGGGAAGCGTTGACTGGCTCAATGATGCCTGCCTCCAACTGTGACTGGAGATCTTTTGTGACATCATCACGCAGAGGGAATGCGTCGAGGGGCTGCATGACTGCGGTCTGTGGGAATGTTCCAGTACCTTGAGAATGTTCCAGTACCTATACTGTTTTCTTAGAAGTAGTAAGCAGAATCAATATAGGGTTTACCATTAGACATGTGTAAACAGAATGTAAGCATAATCCATGTGATTATGCCAAACTGGATCAGCACAGGCCTAGTCATTTTGGGTCAGGCTTGGTCTTGTAAAGGCCTTTGGACAGAAACATTAGTTAATCAGTTATAGGCACCATTAGACATACACCTGCAGTAGGAGTGTGCATGTCTTTTTATTTTTGTGTCATTGCTATGGTCACGCCACCAATAGAATCTATGCCCTAATGTCTGAGCCAATAAGAGAACTAAGCAAGGCAAAAAGATAAGGGGGGCCAAGGCTAAAGGGTATTAATAATTTACATGAAGTGGAGTGGCTATGTTATGTAAGGGTAAAACTGTATAATAGAAGAGTGCTGAGACTGGAAAGATCAGTTGCTTCATGAACCAGCTCGGCTTTTGTTACTTTGTAATAAAGTCTATTTGAACTCACAGGCTCCGGTATTTGTGAAATATTATTGACTGAATATTTCCACGACAGGTCACGTCCGGGTTCACTAGGGGCCTGTGAGTAAAAGCTGTGAGGCAGCCCAGTCCATCAAAAAGAGTTGGCCAGTTCTGTTGCCATGTGCCAGTAACTTGGTGGATATGTCATCTCTCATTGTGAACCCCAAGCCTGTGAATAGGTCGAGGCCCAGGAGGTTGGCACCCTGCTTTGCAACATGAAATGTGAATGATGGCAGATGCTTGGCGCCATAGTGCACTGGGACCAGGAGGGTGCCTGCAATGTCTATCTTGGATCTACCATACCAACACAGGGCAGTGGAGGGCTGTTGGAGTGGTAGGTGACTGAAAAACTTGTAGTAAGTTGCAAGGTTGAGCAATGACACTGCAGCGGCAGGATCCAGTAGCAAAGGCAAACCCACCTCGCCCAGCTGCATGGTGCATGTCTTGAATGACACATGGTTAGTGGAGACTGTTCGGATTTCAGTGTGTTCATGTTGAGAGCGAGATGAAAATAAGGTTCTGGGTGGAGCCAGTAGCTGGGGCAGAACGACACACTTTAGCAAAGTGATTGTATTTTGAACAGTTCTTGCATATTTTTACACGGGTTGGGCAGATTAAAGCCCATGAATGGTGTCTTTTCCGTACCCGTAGAGTCGGAGGAGAACTCGCTCTTTGCCGGTGAAGTGGTTCTGTAGGGGGCTGACTGCAGCGGTAAATGTAGGAGCCGATCCAAGCGCTCTGAAAATCTTCTGTATCGAGGCAGTGACGGAGCAGTGCTGTTCTCCTCCTCTAAAACTTTCAAGCCAGGTATTCCACGGGACTGGAGGTTCGCCAAGCACGGTGAGGAATGGTGCTGGTGGTGGTAAGCTGAATTCAGCCATCTTCGTCGCCAATGTTATATCTAGCTTAGCTGTCAAAGAACGCACATCTGCACAGTTTCACATTGCACATTTAATGACATGTTCCACACATTCTGACAACCCATTAATTCGTAAAGCAGCACACTGTCGTAAACCATAACAACGTACAATACAACGAACAGCACGTCGTACCATACATAACAGTGAGCTGTGAAAATATAACACTGTGCAGACATGCATGCAACATTCTGCATACAGTGGAATTCACTATTTGATGCAAGTGTAAGGAACGGCGCTGCAGAAGAGAAGCAGGTACGGGGAGTTGACATTCTAATTTGGATCGGACAGGCAACAGGACAGGAACAGCGTCAGAACTGGGGAACAAAACAGACGACAATCAATGCAGCAGCGGGGACAAAGCTGGGGGAACTTGGCAAATATAGGGGAGTTAATAAACAGGTGATTGAGTCCAGGTGAGTACAATATCGCGGATGCGCATGACGAGGGAAGGCAGGTGTGTGCAACTTTCCTCTGTACTTGGAATAAAGGCCTGCCCACAGTATCTCTATTCCACTGCTCCTGCCATCTCTGCACCATCACTGTCCATATCAGGCTTTTTGCCTTTGCCTTGCTCATTGAAACTACAACAGCCTCACTACTAAGTGCTTGTTTAGCCAGTACATCAATTGCCTCATTCCCCTCCACATGGGCTGGGACCCAAGTAAATATTGTCTGTATATCATTCTGTCTAACACTGCCATGGGTATGTAGTATGTCATAATGCTACATGAGCTAAAGGACTGCAGTCATCAACACTGTACATGATTCAGAGCAAATAACTACTGTCTGGCTTGACTTCCTCCACCCACTGCAAGGCGATCAGCTCCACCATATATACAGCCAGATGATCTGTAATAAGTTTCCTGAATGCCACCCCACATTCCTGCACTACAAATGCTGACAGAGTACATCCTGTCCTTGGATCTTTTGAACCATCTGTGTAAATGGCCACAATCCTGATACACAGTATCCAGACATCTATAGATGGATCAACACCCCTCCCTATCTTTCCGTAGTCTCTCCAACACTTCTAGATCAAATACTGGTGGCGGGAGTAGCTATGGTGGGTTCAGAGGAATATCTACCATTGGACTAAACTCCCTTCCATTTAGTCCTAGCTCCCTCACCCAGGTATTACCCACCCACCCAATGCTCATGTTCTGTCCTCACTCATGTTCCCAGCATTCCTGTAAAGTCCATTTCGCAGGATGAGACACCACATGTCCCTGTAGGTTGACCCCAATATTTAAACACCAGCTGCTGTCTTCTAATCTGCAATGGCATATTCCCCCATCTCCACCTGTAGTGCCTCCCCTAAATGACACTAACAGGAAGGCTTCTTATACAAAAGGCCACGCCTTTAACTTACAATCACATACATCTGGCAGACCAACAAGGGTGCGTTAATAATAGGCCACGTGTCAAAATCTTTCCACGGAGGGCCAAGTGTCTGCGGGTTTTTGCTCCACCGTTATACTTGATTGATGAATTAAGATCACAAATTAGTAAGGAACTCCCCTCACCTGGTTGTCTAAGTCTTAATTGAAAGAGAAAAATGTAAAACCAGCAGACACTAGGCCCACCATGGAATGAGTTCTAGTCCAAGGATCTTAAATGTTTTGTTTAAATGGTGAATTAGCTCTAGAAGCCAAAACAGCCAAATACTCCATCCTAAACATGATTTGATTCTCAGTTGTGGTACAGTTCTAGAAACATAAATCCATTAACTTTCATATCACATCAAAACAATTTCATAAATGCAAAATACACACATACTGTAGACTGTTTTAACCAGTTTTAACACAGTTGCAGCCGACAGTATTTTTCAGTGACAACTCGTTTGTGGCATCTGTCTTCCGTTTACACACAGATGTTCGGAGAGGCAGATAGCTAATTAGCCACTCTGTCTTCCGTCTGTTTTCCGTAAACAACAGCTGTAACATGGAAATATGGTATCAATTTAACCTTTGTTTTTTGAAAACTATTTCTCACCAATGTGTAAGATAAGATCCTTGTGCTTCCAAAACTGTACCACAAGCGATGCGTGTTAATGTTCAGACCGAGCGTCGCAGCTCTTAACAAAACTCCCCCTACAGAAGACATCTTCGTGCAATGACTCTTATGTGTAATGTAATGGAACTGAGATTCGTAATCAAGGGCTAACTCCCACCATAAAAACGCCATATATTTTTTTTTACAATCAGGGACAAGTCTTAATGCAATGTATGTTTTTGTAGGTATTTGTAAGTAAATTAATGCAATGCTAACAAGTAGTTGTTTAAATATTAAATATTTCACACAAAAATTGTATTAGTGCTTGGACACTATATTTGTGGGGGAGACATCAGGAAGAGGTCTAGCCCTTGATCATAACTCTCAGTTCCATGTGTTTCATAGTATTACTAACCCGCCAGTGTTGTGATTGGCTGTGATATTCGCGTATTGATTTCTCCCACCCAGCAGCATCTGTTGTCAAAATGGGAAAGCTGTTCTGACTTTTTGGCTGTGTTATCTAGTGGATATTGCTCTGTCATTTCCTGGTTGCTAAAATTCTACACTGTTCGCTCAATTTCAGTATATGTGAGAGAAAACAACAGAATCATTGTACCATCTAAATTGCTGTGAAAAATCTTTTCAATAACAGAAAATATAGTCCACCAGCTTTAAACAGCAGTTTTGCTCCACCAGCTTCAAACAGCTGTAAAACATATTTTATGTTATTGAATAGATATTTCACAATGATTTAGATGGTACAATGATTCCCTACACTATTCAGTGCTTTTATTCTCAAAATTGAATGTAGAATTTTTGCAACCAGGAAGTGACAGAGCGATTTCCACTTGATGACACAGCCACAAATTCAGAACAGCTTTCCCATTTGACAGGTAATACTGTGAAACACTGAAACACTATTACTGCAGATATATTATGGACATTTTTTTTTTAATCCTTTGTTTAGTGCCTTTAAACGATCATAACGTTTGATAGGATTGAGTTACAAACATAATGAAGTGTACTCCAGAACCCTCCCAAAAAACGTTGTTATTGTATACATAGCATTAAGTGACTGAATTGAAAAAATAATGTAGATGCAAACGGCGTGATTTTCACCTTATTGGTCTCTGTTGAAATATTTTCCCTAGTAATTCTGCTCAGAAACTAATTAAAAGGAACCTTTAGACCAACACTTGAAGAAAAACAGTGAAATTCTTTATATAATTTTGAAAACAAAAGATGAGACTAAACACCGAAAACAAAACAAAAGTAGCCAAGCGGATATGGCCGTTAGCTAGCAACACGTGGAACACACAACCACACATCTGGTTCTTTACAGAGACCGATTCGTTTTGTGCCTCCATTCAGGGTGCATTTACAACTTGACTTGGTGAATAGGTGATATTGAAAACTCAGGCTTTATATAAGTCATTAACTACAACCTATATTGAAAATGGTCTGAATTCGGGTGTGTTTTCCGAGTTTCCAGTTGTTTTGAACGCTGCAATAACATGACCACTACTGTGCTACTGCACAGCAAACGAATTGAGGAATCCAGGAGAAAGACAGTGCGCTTTTTTAAGTGGAAAAGCATTATTGATAAAGAAGAACATCAAGATGAAGCAGCTGCTTTACAAGTGGGATGCACTGTTGAGCGCTACATCCTGAGGGGGTTGTGCTGATTGTACGGAGATCGTGACAGCCGGTTAAATGGCGTCCCTTGACAAAGCAAGAACAATATGTATTTCAGGAGAAGTGCAGTATTATCATAAGGAGACTTATAATTGGAATTCGGAGGAGGAATGGAGGGAAAAACAGAGGCAGAGGAGGTCTAGGAGAGAGATGGAGGAAGAGGGTGAGCATCGAAGAAGAAGAAGCTATTCAAAATGTACCAAAAGTGGAACTAGGAACGGTTTAGCACCACCAACATTTTACTTGGGACGGGAAAAGATGAAGAACCATTGTTGGCACGTACACTTCCTGCTTTGAAGGTAAACTAGCATAGCTAAGCAGCTTGAAAAGCTCGGAGCTGGAGCGAAATTTAATTTCGAGTCGAGAGGCGGAAGGAGAAGATGGCGGAAACTGTTTTTTTTTTTTTTTTAACTGCTAGTGATTTGGGTGAAGTTAAATAGTACAGAAAGGGAGGATGAGTGGGTTACAGTGGCGAAGAAAAAGGGAAACATGAGAAGTAAAGCTGTGGTGGAAGATAGAAAACCACTATACTCGTTTTTAGTCAGAGTGAGGGTTTTGGATCAGTGCTACTTGGGAAATTCGTTTAATGTCTCGATGAAAATCTGGAATGTGTTGGAGGAAAGTGTGGAGTTGGTGAGAGTCACAAGAAGTGGTATGATTTAAAAAAAATGGTGTGTCTGTGGAGCAGAAGTAGCGTGTTTTAAGACTCAAAAGGATATCGGTGTAGAATGTTTCCTGTATCGATTTTCATAGTAAGGCGCCAATTATCTATTACAATGGTCATAAAGTGTACAGTACAGCGAAGAAGAAGTAAAAAAAAATTTAATCATTGTGAATGCCGCTAAACGTTTTTTGGGTCTTCGTGATTTCACAGCCGAGGCCGTGTAATAAATCCTATCAGTGAATGTTTCGCCATAACAGGCCCTGAGCATGTGTAGGAATGTATTTTGGAGTGGACTGGGATTAAAGAAGTGGGATTTCTTTTTTCTTTGTTGACGTCTTTTATTTTGTATGATATATTGGTATTACTTCGCAGCGGAGGGATACATCCGAGGTGAAGATTTGAAGATTTACTCCTGTGTACACCAGTGTCACGGCTGGGGTCCGCCCCTATATATAGACTCCATGGGCGCGACACACGTTCTCTTTCATTTTCTCGACGGATGTCCGTATGGTTTGAGGTACAACATTTCTGAAGTTCGCTTGGAAAGTGTAATATCTTGCGTGGAAGTATACTCATTGGCTGTTTGCAGCCTGGAGCAGCCCCTCCTCTTCAGTGCTCCACTCGCTGCGCGCGGTTGATCTGTATCTTCCGCCCATGGTTTGTCGTACTTGTGTTTCATTAGCGTTACACTACGACTCCGTGTGCATCCTTTAGTATGGTGGCTCTTGCTGCCACAAACTAAAATTTGGCTTGTTCAATGTGTGTGTTGTGAATTGCTGTAACATGCTGCTACCCTGCTGTTTTTTTTCTTGTTTTTTCCCCTGCAGAGTGTAAGAGTATCGTGGTGGGCTTTCCACTACATTGAGACATTAACTCTGGAGTTCCTTAACAGATTTACTTCATCATATGGTGCTGTTTTTACTGCTTGGATATTAAACTGGCTAGGTAATATTGCAGTTGGCGTAAAACAAATAAATCAAATCCATTACCTGGTTGCTGTTTTTTTGTCTGCCTGCTTTTCCCACACGGGTCTTCCTCATTTTTTTCTGAGGTACTGGGTCATTTATCCCTCATCGGGTTCCTATTCCTCCAAGCAGGTCACGACATAAGCTCTCCCAGAGTGTCGGACCCCTGCTCCGTGGCCTTGTTGTCTTGGCTGAGCTTATGGCTTCCCTTTTTGACAGGTGTGATGGTGGCATCCCCCCTGGGGATCCGTATATACCTCGTGTATGCACTGCCTGGGTTTGATCCACCCGGAGAGGACGGTGAAGCGCCCTACTGGAAGCCTGTTTTGTGTGATGTTCTCTGAATGCCCGCGCCTGGTGCGATTGGAGGCCATGCGTGAGTGGGTAGGCCAGCCTTGCACTTTAGGCAGGGGCGGGGGGTATCCGCCCTGACCTGCCAACGCCTGTTAGGCTTGCCTCTTTGCTGATTCCCCTGGGCCTGCTCCATCTCCGGCCTCTTCAACGGTGGTTCAACTCCCACCGGCTGCACCCGAAGCGCCACCGTCACCGCCAGCTGCGGGTGACTGCACAGTGCCTCAGGGTTGAGGTGGTGCTGTCACTCCTTGGGACTGGAACCTGCACTCCTCGTCACCTTGGGACTGGAACCTGCATCCCCAGGTGGTGCAGCACCTGTGGGATAAGTTTGGGACGGCGCAGGTGGACCTGTTTGCCTCCCTGGAAATCAACAATCTCCCCTTGTGGTACTCCATGTTGGAGCCACCAGGGCCTCTGGACTTGGATGCTCTGGGCTGGAGCTTTACGCATTCCCACCTTTACCCTTGATCCAAGCTGTGCTGGACAGGACCAGGATGGCGGAGCATCGCCTGCTGCTGGTGGCCCCATACTGGCCCAGACTACCCTGGTTCAGCCTTCTCCTGTCCCTGTTGTCTGGGACACCTTGGCAACTGCCCCTGAGACCCAACCTGCTGTCTCAGACCGGGGAAACTCTGTGGCATCCGAGACCGCACCGCCTCAGTCTGTGGGCTTGGCCACTGAACGGCACCAATGGTCCATGTTAGGACTACAGGAGGGTGTAATGAACACCATGCAGAGCGCAATGGCACTGGCTACAACCGCGGCATACCAGTTGCGCTGGCGGTTGTTCTGCTCTTGGTGCACTGATATTGCGGTTGTGCTCAAGTCATGCGGGGTGCAGTATGCCCTCCAATACCTGCAGTCTCACTTGGATGAGGGCTTGGCTGCCTCTACACTGAGAGGGTATTTGGCTGCTATATCTGCCTGCCATGTGGGGTGGATGGACAGGCCAGTGGGGTGCCATCCATTGGTCTCCAGGTTTATGAAGGGGGTTCGTCGCCTGCATCCAGCTAGGACCCGCTCAATGGCGAGATGGGATCTGGATGTGGCCTTGGCAGCTTTGGCAAAGCCGCCTTTTGAACCATTTGGAGTCTGTCTCCCTGAAACACCTCTCTATGAAGGTGACATTCTTGGTAGCGATTACTTCCATGAAGAGGGTGGGTGAGCTCCAAGTTCTGAGTGCTACCAGATGGACCCCGATGGGAGGAGTATATCTCTCCGTCCCAACCCTTCATTCCTCCCAAAGGTTCTGTCAGACAGGCATGTGAACATCCCTTTTATCCTGTCTGCTTATGACCTCTATGTGAACATCCCTTTTATCCTGTCTGCTTATGACCTCCTGGCAGTGGTGGGGGAGTCTGGGTCTCCCTCTGACATGCTGTGCGGGCACTGGCTGCCTATGTGGAGCGAACACGGTCAGTGAGAACAACAGACCAGCTCTTTGTCTGCTATGGTGAGAGAGTCCTGGGGGCTGGGCTATCTCTCACTGGATCGTGGACACGATTACGACAGCATACCGCCTGGCTGGCAGGCCAGTGCTGGGATCTGTTGTGGCACATTCAACATGAGTTGTAACTGCGTCCTGGGCTCTACTGAGAGGAGTGCCCCTCACTGATATCTGTGTTGCGGCCAGCTGGGCTTCCTCTTGCACCTATGCTAGGTACTATCAGGTAAATGTGGCACCTCCCTCTGCGGTTGGTTCATCGGTCCTGGGCGTCGCCTACCCTTCCTGGGGACTGTTCCGGGACCCCCCTTGCACATTGACGGACCCTGCGTCTTGATCCCGCGCTGGGACTTCGCCGCTGGCTCGCCGCTGGCTGGCCAGGGCCCTCTAGCACCGACTATGGGTATACCAATATATTGGAGTGATCCAATATAGTGAAACACAACGAAGGTTACGCATGTAACCATGGTTATGCGAGCCATATGGATCACTCCAATCCTCTACGGTGCTAGAGGCGCCTCAAAAATTATGTAGAGAATGTGTGTCGCGGCCATGGGGTCTATATATAGGGGCGGACCCCAGCCGTGACACAGGTGTACACGGGAGTTCATCTGTAATTCTCACCTCAGATCTATCCCTCCGCTGCGGCGTGATACCAATATATTGGAGTGATCCATATAGCTCACATAACCGTGGTTACATATGTAACCTTTGTTTTCCCCCTTTCCCGCAATATATATTTTTTCATATTCAATACCCTGTCCAGCTGGTGGCGGTAATGCTCCAGTAACATTGGTGGCTAGGCGTCCCGGTAGCGGGACACCTGTCGACAACTTCCGGTGATATTGGAGGGCACGCAATTCAAATAAATAATCATAAAAATTATGTATATTTAACATTTAGGTACATACAAGTATCTTATATCGGTTAAAAGCTTAAATTCTTGTTAATCTAACTGAATTGTCCAATTTATAATAGGCTTTACAGCGAAAGCATGCCATGCGATTGTTTGAGGACAGCGTCCCACATCAAAATATTTTTCAACCAGCACAGGCTTCATAAAATCACAAATAGCGATTAGATATTCACTTACTTTTTGAAAATCTTCCTCTGATTTGCAATCCAAAGGATCCCAGCTACGGTCGTTTTGTTTGATAAAATCCTTCTTTATATCCCAAAAAGTCTGTTTAGTTGGCTTCATCGATTTGAGTAATCCACTCGCTCATGCAGAGAAAGGAATCCAAAAAGCTACCGCTAAACTTTGTTAAAACAAGTCAAACTACGTTTCTATCTCATCCTCCGGTACCCTAAAATGTAATTAAACTATAATATTTCAGACGGAAAGAAGTATGTTCAATAGAAAAGTAAAATATGCAGATGCGCGTCCTCTTTCCAACTCTGACTCCCAGTGCTAAAACTCAAAATTCTTCCTCGATTGGGAAGAAACAAGCCTGAAACCTTGAACAAAGACTGTTGACATCTAGTGGAAGCCATAGGATTTCCAATCTGGGAGCTGGATTTAACATTGTCCCTTTACGTTCTAATGGAAGCGCATGGGCTCTCAAAAAAAATTAAAATCAGTTGGTCTTTCTTTGGATTTTCTCCTACCATATATATTGTGATATAGTCTCCTACATTATTTTAACATTTCTACAAACTTCAGTGTCTTCTTTCCAATGGTACCAATTATATGCAAATGGTAAATAGATAGCTATGAATAATATAGATGAGAACTCTCTTGGTAGATGTGATCTACAGCTTATCAGGCTACAAATACCTCAAGACTTCTTTAATATTAGACATCGCGCACCAGCTGTTATTGACAAATAGACACACACCCCCGCCCCTCGTCTTACCAGACATAGCTTCTCTGTCCTGCCAGCTCTATATTATCCGTGTCGTTGTTCAGCCATGACTCGGTGAAACATAAGATATTACAGTTTTTAATGTCCCGTTGGTAGAATAATCTTGTAGATTGTAGATTATCCGTTTTATTTTCCAATGACTGCACATTGGCCAATAGAACGGATGGCAGTGGGGGTTTACTCACTCTTACGAATTCTAAGAAGGCAGCCCGACCTCCGCCCCCCTTTTCTCCATCTTTACTTCACGCAAATGACGGGGATTTGGGCCCGTTCCCGAGAAAGCAGTATATCCTTCGCGTCGGACTCGTTAAAGAAGAAATCTTCTTCCAGGTCAAGGTGAGTAATCGCTGTTCTGATGTCCAGAAGTTATTTTCATTCATAAGAGACGGTAGCAGCAACATTATGTACAAAATAAGTACAAAAATGTGTTACAAACAATGTGTAAAAACTAACAAAATAGCACAGTTGGTTAGAGCACTTCAGACTCCCCCATGCCAATCTACTATATATATATATTATATTCTTTGTCCTTGAAGCTTCTCATTGACCGGATCTCTTCCTGTTTTCCCATGAGTTGAAGTGCTTTGATTTTCCTCCTAATTTTTTATTAGTGGTGGGAAAAGTACCCAATTGTCATACTTGAGTAAAAGTAAAGATATACGTTAATAGAAAAGGACTCAAGTAAAAGTGAATGTCACCCAGTAAAATACTACTTGAGTAAAAGTCTAAAAGTATTTGGTTTTAATGATACTTAAGTATTAAATGTAATTGATCAAATGTACTTAATTATCAAAAGTATAAATCATTTCAAATTCCTTATATTAAGAAAACCAGACAGCACCATTTTCTTTTTTCTTCTTCTTTTATTTACATTTCTTTAGGAATGTAGTGAAGTAAAAGCAAAAGTTGTCAAATAAAAATAATAAAATAAAGTACTTTACACCACAGTTTTTTAAATCCTACAACATTACTGACAATTAACATGCAGGTAGATGTACATCAAGGAAGTGTATGGTAACGATGGTAGTCAGGAGGACTTAAGGTTCTAAAGAGTGAGAAGGCTGAGCTGAACGGCAACTTTATTCTACTGAGAGCTACAGGACAGGTGTGTGTCTGTCTGGCGGAGAGCAAGAGAGGAGAGTGAGTATTTAAAATACTTGATTTCAGTGTACTAGTGTGTATCTGTGTGTTTCAGGTGGCTAAATAGCGGCGCTTGGTGTATCTGCTGTGTTAATTTACCCTAAAGACTATGACTTCCAAAGTACTACTGAACTATTATGTACATGTGAGTACACACACCTACTTTACCATTTTCTCTAAGCACATGCATTGAAGAGGGATTGCTACTAAGTGTACTGTGACCAAGAAGCCAGATGATGGCAGTGTTACACAATAGGGAGAGAGACCAGTGGTTGATTTGGTTCCAATGATTACAGCTACAAACTCCACAATATCCACTACCTTTTTAGGGATGGAATCCTTCACACTCGCTTTCTTTTCAACCGCTTTGAATGTCCCACGTTCTACACCCAACACATTTTGTCCATTACAATGCATAGGCTACAGGGATTTCTTGCTAATTCATGCTTTGTTGCAGATGTTGATCTAAATGATTGTGTCAGGTTTGAGAATACAGATGTGCGATATTCAACATGCACATGCATTGCAGTTTTACAAACAGCTGCTGGATGGTAGTGTAAATTTCGAAGTCTTGGTTGAGTAGTGGGTTTCGGTGGGACACAGTGGAGCTGTGATGACTGCCTGCTGTTGTGGGAAGGTTATACAGAGTTTAGGGTGAAGCAAATCTGGTGTGATTCACACACAGACTCAGCCTTTCTCTGTATGGTTCATGCAACATTCCTAAGCCATTGCAGTTAGACTGCTACCACTGTTGAAGCTGTGCAGAAACCGACCCTACTAAGTAATTTTTTAATGCAGCTTGAGTAGTGAGTATGAATGTGGGTGTGAGAGAGAGAAACAAGCAAACTAAGTAGGAACGGTGTGTTACACAACCATTTTTTTTCTGGATCAAAAAGGGGCTTTGGTGGGGGGCGTGGCAGGGGCGTGGCCGGCTTGTCGGTGTGGTTGAATATTAGAGAAAGGTTTAGAGACCCCCATCTTGGCAGTGTAGAGTAATTTTAGCAATTGTAAGCCATTTCCCTGCAATTCTACAAATTTCTCCATGGAGCTGAGAGAGTTTGTTCTCTCAGCTCCATGCCTGAATATGTAGATGTGCAGGAAATTATTGTTTAAACTACAAACATTTCTCTCAGCTCCGTGGAGAAATTTGTAGAATTACAGGAAAATGGCTTAAAATTGCTAAAATTACTCTACACCGCCAAGATGGGGGTCTCTAAACTCAGGCATGGAGCTGAGAGAACATTTAGCTGTTTTAATGTGAACTTCTTCCAATTCTATGCATTTTGCCATGGCTAATGCTGTGTTCTTTTGCTCAAACATAATAACAAAAATGGGCATTAATACTGCTAAATTCGTTGGTTTTGGGTGAATTTTGAATTCTCCTTGACTGTCTAGCTTTAATTTAGTGATTGTTAGTTCTCAAAGATTATATTATAAAAGAATATGTCCATGATCTTTTCTACATACTTTATATTTGGTTTTAGTCATTTAAGTTTACTCTGAAAGCTTTTTCCATCCCAAAAATACATAAAAAATGTAATAAATAAAAAAATGTACACTGTAGAAGTAAAGGCCACCAGGGAGACAAGGCATACCTTGTGGCAAGGCGTACCTTGTGATGAACCCATGCTGCTGGAAAAGGTGATAGAACCAAGAGAGAGGAGCCAAGCATCTGTCTAGCATTTATTGGAAAACAGTGTTGCTGAATCTCGTCACTGAAATTGGTTATTGATCTATTCGCTTCCCCAAGCTCAGGCTCTGTAAAACCCCATCTGCTCATTTTCTCACTCATTCTCCCTAATTCCTTGTTTCACTCTACCTTCTTGTTTCTTCCCCCGATAGAGCATCAGCTTTTATTTTATGCCTCTTGTTAAAGTTCCCTAATTTATTTCATTAGTCTCACTTTTTCAGTTCTCAACCACCCATATGAATGTTACCTGTTTCTCTGCATCTGCTTATACTCCCATCACTCTTTTCCTCTCATCCTTTGAGCCTCAGCTGCTGTAGCCATGTCCCAGGGAGGTTGTAAAGATGGAGAGGCTTCTGGGTAGGCCTACATACAGCAGTGTTTGTTTGGTGAATCTGAGCCCTAATAGTTATTTTTATGTTCTGAGAGAAAACTGTTTACAAGCCCATTTCCACACATACATCAAACTGTCAGCAGCATTACCACTGAACACATTGAGAAGATGACAGGTTAAGCCATTGGGGTATTTAAAGCTATAATAATAAAATGGTTAGTCCTCAAAGCTGCAATTCCAAAGAGCAAAGTGCTTAGATATTAGTCAGTGTTATGATTGGTGGTAATACAAGCCCTACCTATCAGTGTAATGTAATTGTAAATTACTGCAGGTTACTCAGTGGACAGTGAACCAGTCTAGGACACAGTCAAGTGTCTGTCACATCCTGTGTACTTTGGATTGCATACAAACTCTCGAGAAAGAAAGAGATTTAGTAGTTGGGATTCTGGGTGAACAATGTAAGAAGGGGAATTAGAAAATGGAACAACCTGGCCACTAAAATAAACCCTTCTGCTGTGCCTGCTTGAGAATGGAATAGAAACCTTGTGTTAATACACTCAGTACAAAAGACTGTCAAGTGCTCTGACATGACAATGTTCTCCCTCCTCTATTTTTCCTCCTCAGTGCCTCTACCATGGTCTTTCTTCAGCTGTGAAATCAAGACTCCTGACATCGGTAACTGAAACTGGAGCTTGTTGAGAATTGTGGGACACGCATACTCCCTGAACCCATTTCGCTAAGTCAATCCTACATGGCATGTATTGAATCAGTTCCCATCTTTAAACACTCAATAAAATTGCAATCAGCTTTGCATAGAGCCCATTCTATTATAATAGTAAGCTTAAATTGTTTTGCTGTATAGAAGATTTGAGGGTCCATGTTTCTGCAGTTGCCTTTCAGATGTTCAAGCATACAATATGCAGACAGAAAGAAACACAACAATATAAAAAAAATGATGAAACAATGTAGGGTAAATAGGACAGAAAGTAAGTGATTATAATAATAGACTCAGTACCCTAGAGCATATCCATGATGATGTTAGGGCTGCGTACTGGTGGCACAGAAGTCAGGCGCAGAAGAGCAACTTAGTACAGAAACGTGGTTGTTTTAATAAGACCAAATAAACGGTACAAAACACAAGAATAAATGGGCACAAAATACCCGTAGCGCACCAGTAACATGACGTGCAACAAACAAACAATGCAAACAATTCCGGACAAGGACGTGGGAAACAGAGGGTTAAATACACAACATGTAATGAATGTAATTGAAACCAGGTGTGTGGGAAGACAAGAAAAAACAAATGGATAAATGAAAAATTGATTGATGATGGCTAGAAGACCGGTGACGCCGACCGCCGGACGCCGCCCGAACAAGGAGAGGCACCGACTTCGGCCGTGACAGTACACCCCCCGCTTGACGCGCGGCTCCAGCAGCTCGCCGACACCGGCCTCGGGGACGACCCGGAGGGCGAGGCGCAGGGCGATCCGGACAAAGACGGTGGAACTCCTGCAGTATGGAAGGATCGAAAATGTCCTCGACCGGAACCCAGCACCTCTCCTCCGGACCGTACCTCTTCCACTCCACGAGGTACTGAAGGCCCTTCGCCCGATGCCTCGAATCCAGTATGGAGCGAACAGAAGTACGCCGGGAACCCCTCGATGTCCAGAGGGGGTGGGGGAACGTCCCGCACCTCAGACTCCTGGAGCGGGCCAGCCACCTTCGGCCTGAGGAGAGACACATGGAACGAGGGGTTAATACGGTAATCGGGTGGAAGCTGTAACCTATAACAAACCTTGTTCACTCTCCTCAGGACTTTAAATGGCCCTACAAACCACAGACCCAGAATCCGGCAGGGCAGGCGGAGGGCCAGGTTTCGGGTCGAGAGCCGAAACCTGGTGCGAACACCGGGGTCTCACTGCGGTGGCGATCTGCATTCTCCTTTTGGCGCATAACCTCCTGCTGAAGGTGAACACGGACAGACTCCCATCTCTCCTCCACGCGTCCACCGCAGGAACCTCAGTCAAACCCTGATGCCAAGGCACCAGGACCGGCTGGTACCCTAGTACACACTGGAAGGGAGAGAGGTTAGTGGAGGAGTGGCGAAGCGAGTTCTGTGCCATCTCAGCCCAGGCTACGAACGCCGCCCACTCCCTGGCCGGTCCTGGCAATAGGACCGCAGAAACCTGCCCACATCCTGGTTAACTCTCCACCTGCCCATTACTCTCGGGTGAAAACCTGAAGTAAGGCTGATCGAGACCCCCAGACGCTCCATGAACGCCTTCCAGACTCTAGACGTGAACTGGGGACCCCAATCAGACACTATATCCTCAGGCACCCTGTAGTGCCGGAAGACGTGTGTAAACAAGGCCTCCGCAGTCTGTAGGGCCGTAGGGAGACCGGGCAGAGGGAGGAGACGACAGGACTTAGAGGAACGATCCACAACGACCAGGATCGCGGTGTTACCCTGTGAGAGTGGAAGATCAGTCAGAAAATCAACCGACAGGTGCGACCAAGGCCGCTGTGGAACGGGTAAGGAGTGTAGCTTACCTTTGGGCAGCTGCCTAGGAGCCTTACACTGGGCGCACACCGAGCAGGAGGAAACATAAATCCTTACGTCCTTAGCCAAGGTAGGCCACCAGTACCTCCCGCTCAAACAGCGCACTGTCCAACCAATCCCAGGATGATCAGAGGTTGGTGACGTGTGGGCCCAATAGATCAACCGGTCACGAACAGCAGACGGAACGTACAGACGCCCAGCGGGACACTGGACGGAGCGGGCTCTGCATGTAGCACCTGCTCTATGTCCGTGTCCAGCTCCCACACTACCGGCACCATCAGGCAGGAGGCGGGGAGTATGGGAGTGGGATCCATGGGCTGCTCCTCTGTGTCATACAGCCGGGACAATGCGTCTGCTTTCACATTCTGGGAGCCTGGTCTGTATGAAAGGTTAAACACAAAATGGGTGAAAAACATGGCCCACCTTGCCTGACGAGGTTACTCAGTGGACAGTGAACCAGTCCAGGACACCTCAAGCCAATGTCTCCACGCCTTCAAGGCCTTGACGACAGCCAACAGCTCCCGGTCCCCCATGTCATAGTTCCGCCTGCCGGGCTGAGCTTCTTCGAAAAGAAGGCACAGGGGCGGAGCTTTGGTGGCGTACCCGAGCGCTGAGAGAGCACAGCTCCTGTCCCAGCCTCGGACGCGTCCACCTTCACCATGAACGCCAAAGAGGGATCCGGGGCCAGCACGGGAGCTGAGGTAAACAGAGCCCTCAGGTGACTAAAAGCCCTGTCTGCCTCAGCCGACCACTGCAAACGCACTGGGCCCCCCCCCTTCAGCAGTGAGGTAATGGGAGCCGCTACCTGACCAAAACCTCGGATAAGCCTCCAGTAGTAGTTGTCAAACCCTAAAAACCGCTGCACCTCCTTTACCGTGGTTGGAGTCGGCCAACAGCTGAAATGCGGTCACTCTCCATCTCCACCCCTGAGGTGGAAATGCGATACCCTAGGAAGGAGACGGACTGCTGGAAAAACAAGCATTTCTCAGCCTTGACGTACAAGTCATGCGCCAACAGGCGACCAAGCACCCTGCGCACCAGAGACACATGCTCGCCGCATGTAGCGGAGTATATCAGAATGTCGTCGATATACACCACTACACCCTGCCCGTGCAGGTCCCTGAAGATCTCATCTACAAAGGATTGGAAGACTGATGGAGCATTTATTAACCCGTACGGCATGACGAGGTACTCATAATGCCCTGAGGTGGTACTAAACGCTGTCTTCCACTTGTCTCCCTCCCGGATACGCACCAGGTTGTAAGCACTCCTGAGATCTAGTTTGGTGAAGAAGCGCGCCCCGTGCATTGACTCAATCGCTGTGCCTATTAGGGGCAGTGGGTAACTATACCTCACAGGGATCTGGTTCAGACCCCGATAGTCAATACACGGGCGCAGACCTCCTTCCTTCTTCACAAAAAAGAAACTCAAGGAAACGGGTAAAGTGGAGGACCGAATGTACCCCTGACGCAGGGTTTCGGAGACATATGTTTCCATAGCCTCCGTCTCCGCCTGTGAGAGGTTTATACACGTGACTCCTGGGAAGTGCAGCATCTGCCAGGAGATTTATCACACAATCCCCCGTCGATGGGGTTGTAATTGAGTCGCCTTCTTTTTAGAGAAGGCGAGAGCCAAATCGGCATATTCAGGGGGAATGCGGAGACCTGGTCTGAACTTTCCACCGTAGTAGCACCAACGGAAACCCCTAAACACCTCCCCGAGCACTCCCGCGACCACCCCGTGAGAGCCATCTGTGGCCAAGAAACAGTGGGGTCATGACAAACTAACCATGGTAGGCCTAGCACCACGGGAAATGCAGGAGAGTCAATAAGGAAAAGACTAATTCTCTCCTTGTGCCCTCCCTGCGTCACCATGCCCAGAGGAGCGGTGGCCCCCCTTATCAAACCTGGTCCCTAATGGTCGACTATCTAAGGCATGAACGGGGAAGGGCACATCCACGGGAACAATGGGGATCCCTAAACTATGAGCGAACAATCTATCTATAAAATTCCCAGCCGCGCCTGAATCGACGAGCGCCTTATGCTGGGAATGCTGGGAAAACTCAGAAAAGGTGACATAGACAAACATATGGGCAACAGAGGGCTCTGCCTGCTTCCTCGATCTCCAGAGGAACCAACCCGGCACCGACCGGCAGTGTGACCTCTGCGGCCACAGATGGTGCACGAGATGGAACCCCCTCTGGTCTCCCTGCGCACCGCCCCTCCTATCTCCATGGGTATTGGAGAGGGAGTACGGGGGTATGGAACCACCAGACCCCGATCTGAACGTCCGCGGTTAGCCAGCAGGTTGTCCAGCCGGATGGACAGGTCCACCAGCTGGTCGAACGTGAGGGTGGTGTCTCTGCAGGCCAACTCCCGATGGACGTCCTCGTGCAGACTGCAGCGGTAATGGTCCATCCCGCCCCGGCAGCCAGGGTCCTAAACTCCAGGGCGAACTGCTGGGCGCTCCTCGTCTCCTGCCTCAGATTTCCCGGTGAGGCACGAGACGAGGGCGGATACCCTCTGACGGCCCGACAGAGCCGGGTGGACGGTGGCCAGGTATAAGTCCAGTTGTAACAGGAACCCCTGGCAGTTCGTAGCCTTCCCATCGTACACCTGGGGCAGGGAGAGCCGAATCCCACTGGGACCAGGAGGGAGAGGGGCGCTCAGAGGAGACCCCGGTTGTGCTGGTGGAGATGCTGGAAGAACTCCCTGTCTCTCCCAGCGGTCCATTGTCTGGACATCGCAGTCCATGGCGGTGCCAAGATGTTGGAGCATTGCTGCGTGCCCCTGGATGCGTTCCTCCACCCCTATTCCCGGGGTACCTGCTCCATCGTTTGGGTACGGAATTCTGTTAGGGCTGCGTACTGGTGGCACAGAAGTCAGGCGCAGAAGAGCAACTTAGTACAGAAACGTGGTTGTTTTAATAAGACCAAATAAATGGTACAAAACAACACAAGAATAAATGGGCAAAAAATACCCGTAGCGCACCAGTAACATGACGTGCAACAAACTAACAATACAAACAAGGACATGGGGGAAACAGAGGGTTAAATACATAATATGTAATGAATGGAATTGAAACCAGGTGTGTGGGAAGACAAGACAAAACAAATGGAAAAATGAAAAATGGATCGATGATGGCTAGAAGACCGGTGAAGCCGACCGCCGAACGCTGCCCGAACTAGGAGAGGCACCGACTTCGGCAGAAGTCATGACAGATGATGTCATTTGAATTCATGGATACATTAGTTCTAAATGCGCCTCATGTCTCTCAGTTGTCTGTATGACGTGGATAACATAACATTGTCACCACAAACACACAGACAAGCTGTTGTTGAGTGTCAAGGGCAGTTGATGACACCATCATACAGAGACAGACTTGTCATGTGTCATGGTTGACATTGACACAATTGTAAGTCTAAGATTTAGTACAGTCCCTTGCACTAACACTGCCTCTATGTGTGTGTATGTCTTCAACCCAGCAATGTCTAGATGCAAGGTAATTACAGACACCACTGAACACTCAGCTGCTCCCACAGCCATAAAAGAGTCAGGACTCAGAGAGAGAGATGATTAGGAAGAGAGATGTCGAGAAACAGAGGGTGTTGGATAGCGGTTAAGAGTGAATAATACAAAAACACACTAGTGTTAAGCATTTGGTAGACCAATTACTTATGGTCTCTCTGTCCAGAGCCAGGATCTTCTAAGTGTGTGTTTGTGTTGTGTGTGTGTGTGTGTGCCTGCCCGTGTGTGAATGCGTATGTGTAATCGCATGCATGCATAAATGCACATCTGTGTGGTGCAGTGGGTTTTGTGCAGACAGTACTGAGCTCCTGTTACCACAGATTTGGTGATCTCATCTGAGAAGTATGTAGACCTACTCCTTCCTATTACTACATTGGAGTTGATAGAATACTTCCAAATGATTAATAGATGCAGGTCATAGCTATAGAATGATTGGAATGAATCTGTACTTTTTTACCCCATATATTATCAGGTTGCAAGGCAGCCGCCCACACCTCTCTGATTCAGAAGGGTTGGGTTAAATCCGGAAGACACATTTCAGTTGAAGGCATTCAGTTATACAACTGACTAGGTATCCCCCTTTCCCTTTCCCATGCTGAAGTGGCAGCACTGCTGACTTACATATATGCATACATGATTTTCATGGAATATTGTGGCTTCAGACAGAGACCCATGTAAAGCTTTGACTGGGGGATGGCTGGTCTCTGTATACTTCAATCCTGGACAGTGGAAGATAGTAGGTCAGTGAGTTCACCCTCCCATGTCATGTGACTAAGATCAGTGGGGGGCAGGCTGAGCTCTGTCTACCCATGTCTGTCTCACAGTGCACTGGGAGGTGGCTTGTGCTAAAGTATGGTCAACCATAGCACTGTTTTATATGGTTCATTCGCTGGTTGGGTTGGATTTGCTTTAGCCTGCAAGATCTGATTTGAACATGTGCTGTCCTGCACATTTTGCATGTACTGTAGACTACATTGCATTTAGTTGCATTGCATTGCATTGCGACGCATTTAATTTAGGGTGACATAGCTTTTGCAACTCAATGACACCTTACCTGAGGGTGTATATGAGTATTTCCTTATGCTGTTGGATGGCTTGGTTTATAATCAAATCATGTCCGGCAAGTTCCAGTCAACCGCCACCTGACTCGATCTTGAAGAAAAATTGAAGAAATTAAAAGAAAATGTGAAATGAAAAACGAAAACGTAGAGTTTGCCAATTTGTTGACCCTTGACATGATTGTAGGCCCAATGTTAGTAATAGCTGCGGGCCGTATGTTGCCCACCCCTGGAATATAGGCCAGCCTATCAAATTCACAACCAGAAGTTTCCATTCTACTTTTGCATAGTTATTGTCCTCTACCTCCCTGTCTACCCTTCCATACTTAGGGTGGCAGGTAGCCTAGCGGTTAGAGCATTGGGCCAATAACCAAAAGGTTGCTTGTTTGAATATCCAAGCCGGCAAGGTGAAAAATCTGTTGCTGTGCCCTTGAGCAAGGCACTTAACCCTAATTGCTCCAGTGTCGCTGTTGATAATGGTTGATCCTGCCCGTGACCCCACTCTCTGAAGGTGTCTTCGGGGAGTTGGGATATGCAAAAAACACATTTACAATTCACACATTTGTGAAATATGACATATATTATTATACTTAACCACAGAAAATTGAAAATATACTGAAAACGGAACTACTTTTCCAGTCCTGGGTTCGTAATCAACCTCTTTGTTGTGGTCTATGCATGCCTGTTCTTGTCACATGACTGTGTTTCTATGGCAACTAGGGTTTGAGTAATCATTTGCTTTATGACCTCTATTCCCTTGAGGAAAGGGAAGGGGGAGGTTTGGATGAGAACAGAGCCTAGAGAAGGAGGAGGACAAATAGCAAGAGAAATCTAGAGAGAGAAGGAGGAGGAGGAGGAGGAGGAGGAGGAGGAGGAGGAGGAGGAGGAGATGGAAGAAGCTGTATGTATATCTTCCTCTGCACACTGTCCTACACTTTAATTATCATACTCTTAAATAGCATCTGATTAGGATTTAAAAGGTGTATCCAAGCTATAGCAAGTCAACCGCTGAATGGTGGGCAACATTGATTAGAAGTAATGCATGCCGCCATGCCACTACCTTTGGTGTTCCGCCTCGCTGGCTCCAGCACCTCTAGTGTAATTGACCATAATTGGGTAGAGCGGAGGGAGACAGTTGGCATGTATGTTTAATAAGGTTCTGTCTACACCTCTCCCTCACTCTTCTCTTGGCTCTTTGAGGGAATGCTGTGGTGCGGTGCTACAACTGCAGGTCTCAACAGAAACCAGTTCTATTTTATTCTGTTTTTTTCTCTTTTTGCCATGTTGTCATGGTTACTGTCTGTGCTACAGTCCACCAAGGTATGCATCTCTTCTGTCACCAGCATTAGTTGGACTGAGTCCTTTTTACCTCAGCCATTTGTACATATCCATAGTCTAGATAGGAATGCCTTTAGTGAAATAACATACCAGAGTTGGACATAGCAACCTCTGTGATCATATTTTACTGTGGGGAGCGTGGCTTTAGTCTACAGGGATCTGGGATGCCATGACAGAGCGCTATAGCCACTTTAAATCAGAACAAGTCTGCCCTGCTTTCACCCCAGGGGAGAGGCTGCACTAAACAACCTCCATCCAAAACCCAGCAAGCACCTCCCCCTCAACCAAACATTACGGGCCAAACAAATAAATGGTCTCTGCTTGTACACTCCCCTCCATAAGTATTTGGATAGTGAAACTAAACTTTCAAATTGGCTCTGTACTCCAGCATTTTAGATTTGAGATCAAATGTTTCATGTGAGGCGACAGTACATTATCTCACCTTTTATTTGAGGGTATTTTTATACATATCTGTTTAACAGTTTAGAAATGAAAGCACTTGATGTAGATTGATGTACTGTAGTCATTGAGTGCAAGGAATATGCACAAATAGTACACTTTTGACTACTTTAATACACTAAGTGAATTTCTCAAAATACTTATTCAAAAAGAGGGATTAGATGCATATAGTGCTTTCATTTCTAAAAGGTAAAACAGATATGTATAAAACTACACTCAAAGGGTAAAATTATGAACTGTCACATCATGTGAAACACTTCATCTCAAATTCCAAATGCTGGAGTACATTTTAGCTTCACTGTCCAAATACTTATGGAGGAGAGGGTATGTGTAGCAACAGCCATCAAAATTGTTACAAAGTTTTGAAAACAATTTGAATAAATGCAACAGTTGGATAATGGATGAAGATACTCCAACCTTTTTAGAAATGTTTTAATCCATCAGGTATTGAATGCATTTTTTTACTGGCACGTACAAATAATGAATTGGGTTTAGGGATTACATTTCTTGTCAAATTTCCCTGTTTTTTTTCTTAGAATGCTCTCCATATATACTGTACATTTTCTAATGGTATCAGGTATTTTTTTTAATATTTTGTGTTAAAGAAACTGATATGTGCCTCATTTGCATAAATACACTGGGTGTATTTGCATATATGAATACATTAACATAAATGGGTGGAACAGGGCTGCAAAACAAAAACTCCCTCTAACTGTGCTGTCTAGACTGCCTTATTAATTACTGCTGTTGTCACATTCTGTTGCATAATTCAATAAGTGTGTCAATAGCAAGATACCCTCAGATTAAAAATCAACACAATGATGTCTAGATCACCTATCTATACATACTTTGCATTGTTTTAAAAATCAGACAAAGGTTTTAGAACACCTACTCATTCAAGGGCTTTTCTTTATTTTTACTATTTTCTACATTGTAAAATAATAGTGAAGACATCAAAAGATATCAGAAGATACACAGAAGATATCCCTATTTGGTAAAAGACCAAGTCCATATTATGCCAAGAACAGCTCAAATAAGCAAAGAGAAATGACAGTCCATCATTACTTTAAGACATGAAGGTCAGTCAAAACAGAACATTTCAAAAACTTTGAAAGTTTCTTCAAGTGCAGTCACAAAAACCATCAAGCGCTATGATGAAACTGGCTCTCATGAGGACCAACACAGGAAAGGAAGACCCAGAGTTACCTCTGCTGCAGGGGATAAGTTCATTAGTTACCAGCATCAGAAATTACAGGCCAAATAAATGCTTCTCATAGTTCAAGAAACAGACACATCTCAAGATGAACTGTTCAGAGGAGACTGTGTGAATCAGGCCTTCATGGTCGAATTGCTGCAAAGAAACCACTATTAAAGGACACCAATAAGAAGAAGTGACTTGCTTGGGCTAAGAAACACAAGCAATGGACATTAGACCGGTGGAAAATTGTTCCTTGGTCTGGAGTCCAAATTGGAAATCTTTGTGAGACGCGGTGTGGGGTAACGGATCATCTCTGCAAGTGTATTTCCCACCTGGAGCTGGACCCCAGAGTGAAGGAAAAGATGCCAACAAGTGCTCAGCATCTGTGGGAACAGCTTCAAGACTGTTGGAAAAGCATTCCAGGTGAAGCTGGTTGAGAGTGTTTCCAAGAGTGTACAAAGCTGTCATCAAGGCAAAGGGTGGCTACTTTGAAGAATCTCAAATATAAAATACAGTTGAAGTCGGAAGTTTACATACACTCAGGTTGGAGTCATTAAAAATAGTTTTTCAACCACTCCACACATTTCTTGTTAGCAAACTATAGTTTGGCAAATCGGTTAGGTCGGTCTACTTTGTGCATGACACAAGTCATTTTTACAACAATCGTTTACAGACAGATTATTTCACTTATATTTCATATAATCACAATTCCAGTGGGTCAGAAGTTTACATACACTAAGTTGACTGTGCCAATTGGAGGTGTACCTGTGGATGTATTTCAAGGCCTACCTTCAAACTCAGTGCCTCTTTGCTTGACATCATGGGAAAATCAAAAGAAATCAGCCAAGACATCAGAAAAAAATTGTAGACCTCCACAAGTCTGATTCATCCTTTGGAGCAATTTCCAAACGCCTGAAGGTACCACGGTCATCTGTACAAACAATAGTACGCAAGTATAAACACCATGGGACCACACAGCCGTCATACCGCTCAGGAAGGAGACGCGTTCTGTCTCCTAGAGATGAACGTACTTTGGTTCGAAAAGTGCAAATCAATACCAGAACAACAGCAAAGGACCTTGTAAAGATGCTGGAGGAAACAGGTACAAAAGTATCTATATCCACAGTAAAACGAGTCCTATATCGACATAACCTGAAAGGCCACTCAGCAAGGAAGAAGCCACTACTCCAAAACTGCCATAAAAAACAGACTACAGTTTGCAACTGCACATGGGGACAAAGATCGTACTTTTTGGAGAAATGTCCTCTGGTCTGATGAAACAAAAATAGAACTGTTTGGCCATAATGACCATCGTTATGTTAGTAGGAAAAAGGGATAAGGCTTGCAAGCCGAAGAACCCCATGCCAACCGTGAAGCAGGCAGCATCATGTTGTGGGGGTGCTTTTCTGCAGGAGGGACTGGTGCACTTCACAAAATAGATTGCATCATGAGGTAGGAAAATTATGTGGATATATTGAAGCAACATCAGTCAGGAAGTTAAAGCTTGGTCGCAAATGGTCTTCCAAACGGACAATGACCCCAAGCATACTTCCAAAGTTGTGGCAAAATGGCTTAAGGACAACAAAGTCAAGGTATTGGAGTGGCCATCACAAAGCCCTGACCTTAATCCTATAGAGCATTTGTGGGTAGAACTGAAAAAGCGTGTGCGAGCAAGGCCTACAAACCTGACTCAGTTACACCAGCTCTGTCAGGAAGAATGGGCCAAAATTCACCCAACTTATTGTGGGAAGCTTGTGGAAGGCTACCCAAAACGTTTAACCCAAGTTAAACAATTTAAAGGCAATGCTACCAAATACTAATTTAGTGTATGTAAACTTCTGACCCACTGGGAATGTGATGAAATAAATAAAAGATGAAAGAAATCATTCTCTCTACTATTATTCTGACATTTCACATTCTTAAAATAAAGTGGTGATCCTAACTGACCTAAAACAGGGATTTTTTGGATTAAATGGATTAAATGTCAGGAATTGTGAAAAACGGAGTTAAAATGTATTTGGCTAAGGTGTATGTAAACTTCCGACTTCAACTGTATATTTTGAGTTGTTTAACACTTTCTTTGGTTACTACATGATTCGATATGTGTTTTCATAGTTTATGTCTTCACTATTATTCTACAATGTAGAAAATAGTAAAAATAAAGAAAAACCCTTGAATGAGTAGGTGTTCTAAAACTTACGACCGGTGGTGTACAGGCAAGAGTATGAAAGAGTTACAGGAGTAAAATGAAAGCAATTACTCCAGCGAGATTTAAGTGACAAGTGGATTTTGCACCCCTCAAACACAGGAAATACTGTGAATTCGGAAAGTGTTCAGACTCCTTGACCTTTTTCAAAATTTGTTACGTTACACCTTATTCGGAAATGATGAGGAAAAACTAAATTAATCCAATGTACACACAATAACCCACAATAACCCAATAACCCACCCAAAAATGTATAAAAATTGAAATATAGCATTTACATAAGTATTCAGACCCTTTTCTCAGTACTTTGTTGAAGCACCTTTGGCAGCTATTACATCTTCGAGTCTTCTTGGCTATGACGCTACAAGCTTGGCACACCTGTATTTGGAGAGTTTCTCTCATTCTTCTCTGCAGATCCTCTCAAGCTCTGTCAGGTTGGAGGTGGTGCGTCGCTGCACACGTATTTCCAGGTCTCTCCAGAGATGTTCAATCCGGGCTCTGGCTAGGCCACTCAAGGACATTCAGAGATTTGTCCCGAAACCACTCCTGCGTGGTCTGAGAGTTTTTAGGTGCCTTTTGACAAACTCCAAGCGGGCTGTCATGTGCCTTTTACTGAGGATTGGTTTCCGTCTGGCCACTCAACCATAAAGGCCTGATTGATGGAGCGCTGCAGAGATAGTTGTCCTTCTGGAAAGTTCTCCAATCTCCACAGAGGAACTCTGGAGCTCTGTCAGAGTTACCATCGGTTTCTTGGTCACATCCCTGAGTGGTCTACGGACATCTCCTTCAACCTCATGGCTTGGTTTTTGCTTTTACATGTGCTGTCAACTGTGGGACCTTATGTAGACGTGTGTGCCTTTCCAAATCATGTCCAATTAATTTAATTTACTACAGGTGGACTCCAATCAAGTGGAAATAGGATACACCTGAGCTCAATTTCAAATCTCATAGCAAAGGGTCTGAATCCTTATGTAAATAAGATATTTCTGTTTTTTATTTTTAATACATTTCTAAAAACCTGTTTTCATTATGGGGTATTGTGTGAGGATTGACGTGGAAAATGTTTTATTTAATACATTTTAGAGTAAGACTAACATAACAAAATGTGGAAAAAGTCAAGGGGTCTGAATACTTTTTGAATGCACTGTAGATGGCAGAAAAAGCGCATTGCAAATGTGTGTATTGGTGGAAAAGTAGATTTAAAATTCAACATTTACCTTTTTAATTAGAGACAGGAGACCATGATTACATCCTTACTGGAACCCAGTGTAAGTGTATAAATGTGTGTGTGTTTTTCAAAGGTGTCTGACTGTATCTAGATCATAGTCCTTGATTTGGATCTATACTCCTGCTTGACAGCTTGTTGGATAAGGAACAAAAAATGCTCATCAAGTTGTTAGGGTGGTGAGCTGTCTTTGAAGCAGTAGAGGGGGAGTCCAGGCTGCAATGACAGGAGGAGGACCTGGTGATAGACACCATGGGGGTGCCGAGGATGAAGGTGGTGGCTGGTGAGAGGTGCCTGTGACGGTATGAATATGGATGAGAGGCCTACATTCTCCCTAGATGGTGAGATCTTGCCTGAGTGCTCTGGAGGCAGGTGGAAGGAAGCACAAAGAACCCCACAAGCGCTGCTGACAGGTGCTGACCATCACTCTTATTAACACTTTCACTCATGCAATGCCAAACAGAGGAGTGCAAGTTAGAGAGATGTGAAGGTGGTGTCTGACTCATAGAAAGGCCTTAACGAGACACATTATGATTTATTTATGAGGTGTGTGTGTGTGCGCATGAACACGTATGCGTGTACATTGGTTTAATGATCTTTGGATCATTATGATTTTTCTGTTTCCCATTGCTTCTCAACTCTACACATCACTCATTTCTCCATTCCCTTGTTCTTTGCTTCCTTACCATCCCAGTGCTGTCAGTGAAAGATGGAAGCTGTGAGATCCATGGAAATGTTGCCATGGCAATGCCTGCCACTCAGATATGATACAACAATTACGATCAAGATCCATAAAGGCTCCTCCCATCATTATCTGTCTCACCTCTTACCCAATTCATGATATTCAAATACTATGAAGGCAGTAATGAAGCATACACAGTGCCTTGAAAAAGTATTTGCCCCCTTTATAATTTTGTCTACTTTTACATTTGTTTTTCTCAATTTTTACATATGTTTTTATACTGAACGTTATCAGATCTTCAACCAAAACCTTAGATAAAGGGAACCTTAGTGAACAAAGAACACAACAATGACATACTTTTCTCATTTATTTCATAAACAAAGTTATGCAACACCCAATGCCCCTGTGTGAAAAAGTAATTGCCTCATTACCCTCAATAACTGGTTGTGCCTCCTTTAGCTTCAATGACTCCAACCTAACGCTTCCTGTAGTTGTTGATCAGTCTCTCACATCGCTGTGGAGGAATTTTCTCCATCTTCCATGCAGAACTGCTTTAACTCAGCAACATTTGGGGGTTTTCAAGCATGAACTGCTCGTTTCAAGTCCTGTCAAAACATCTAAATCGGGTCTGGACTTTGAATAGGCCATTCCAAAACTTCCCATTTGTTGCTTTTTAGCCATTTTCATGTAGACTTGATTGTGTGTTTTGTATCATTGTCTTGCTGCAGTACCCAGTTGCTCTTCAGCTTCAGCTCACAGATGGATGGACTGACATTATCCTGTAGATTTCTCTAATACAGAGCAAGTTGTCCAGGTCCCGAAGCAGCAAAGCATCCCCAAACCATCACACTACCACCACCACTTTTTTGGACAACATGGCTCCCATTATGCACCTCAAAAACCAAACACTGCATTCCACAGTAAGAACCTCATACCAACGGTCAAGCATGGTTGTAGTAGTGTGATGGTTTGGGGATGCTTTACTGCCTCAGGACCTGGACCACTTGGCTTAATAAAGGCACACACAGTTGACAGTGCATGTCAGGGAAAAAAACAAGCAATGAGGTCGAAGAAATTGTCCGTAGAGCTCCGAGACAGGATTGTGTCGAGGCACAGATCTGGGGAAGGGTACCAAAAAAAATCTGCAGCATTGAAGGTCCCCAAGAACACAGTGGCCTCCATCATTTTTAAATGGAAGAAGTTTGAAACCACCAAGACTTCCTATAGCTGGCCGTCCCGGCCAAATTGAGCAATCGGGGGAGAAGGGCCTTGGTGTGGGAGGTAACCAAGAACCCAATGGTCACTCTGACAGAGCTCTAGAGTTCCTCTTGTAGCAATGGGAGAACCTTCCAGAAGGACAACCATCTCTGCAGCACTCCACCAATCAGGTTTTTATGGTAGAGTTAGTTTGATCTAACAAATATAAAATATAAGAGAGAGCTTATTAAAGTGTTATCTGACAGAAAACATAAATTCCTGATCCAACTGCCTTGCTGAGTAAGCACATTTGTCTTTGGGAAATTGGTAAAACACATTCATCCAGTGCTAACAGGACATTATTGATTCTTGCCTTCTGGTGAAGTGGCCATCTGATGAGATGGGTTAGGGTACATCTTTGACGGATGACCTGACCTTGTCTCGTCAAGTCCACCTTTCGCAGAGTGATCTTAATCCCCTGGGGTCCAAGGCAGCAGACCAATAATATGTGCTTTAAATCCACACCAATCACTGAAGGACCACAGCCTTGCCAAAATATGAGTTTAGGGTAACAGGAACAGTGACATGGTGGATCAGCACAATTTTCCTCCTTGGTTTATTTAATCCATCTATGTGTTTTCTGGGATTTGTGTTCTCAACGAACTATGATAAAATATCACAATCAAATATCCATTCTTTACTGTCTGTCAATGAGCCTGTATATTGTGCTCCATGTGCCATGCACACAGGATCTTATCTGGCTGTCTTGGATTTAGACAGCTTGTAATAAGTAAGTAACAGAGGACTGATATATCATAGGAGTAATGTTTTATGGTTGTATGAGAGCATTATGTTTTGACACACTCGACATCTGAGAGGAAATATGTCAAATTCTGAATGTGTTCAATTCTGCATGTTTCTGACATGAAGGGAGTTGATAAAACACATCACTGTCAAAGACAGAGGTCTTAAATATTCAACTTCAAGGGCAATACAGGAGCATAACCCACTGACTGACGGACACATCTGGGCCCAGTTTAGACAAAGTGATTGAAGCAGTCAAACATCTTCCTGATGTGTCTCCTGCTCTGTTCACAATTGAGTTCTACCCTACTGAGCACACCACCTCATTTTAACATGGATAATATTTGGTTGAGACGTTGATCAATGATATTTCAACCTTTATTCACAGTCAAAAAGACAGCCAGAAGTGTGTTAAATTCCAATGTGTTATCACTATGCTTTCAACCATCTACAATAAAAGCACAATCAAATTCCAATGAAAAAACAATGTCAGATTTTTTGGTTTACTTGTCACCCAAATGCCTATTACTATCAGGCATGAAGGTAAGACCCAGATGCAGACCACGTCGAATAAACAATAGCTTAATATTCCAACAGGGGCAGGCAATAGACATGTCAAGGCAGGCAGAGGTCAGTAAACCAGATGTGGGGCAACGGTACCGGGTGGCAGTCAGGGTCAGGCAGAGGTCGGTAATCCAGAGGGGGGCAAAGGTACAGGTCGGCAGGCAGGGTCAGGCAGAGTGGTCAGGCAGGCAGGCTCGGAGTCAGGACAGGCAAGGGTCAAAGCCAGGAGGGTTTCTCTCCAGTATGTATTAGCTGGTGTGATTTGTTTGGCACCGACAGAGATGGACGCCTCGCTCGCGTTCTTGGGAAACTATGCATTATTTTGTTTTTTACAAGCTTTTCGCTACACTCGCATTAACATCTGCTAACCATGTGTATGTGACCAATAAAATTTGATTTGGGAAACAAAAGAGAGACTGGAAAAAGCAGGAGCTGAGACACAAAATGCTGGTTGACTTGAACAAACAAAACAAACTGTCAACAGACAAATAGAGAACACAGGTAGAAGTACACCGGATAATGGGGAAGATGGGCTACACCTGGAGGGCTGGAGGGGGGTGGAGACAAGCACAAAGACAGGTGAAACAGATCAGGGCGTGACAATTACTGCGCTTTCAACCATTTAAAAGCTCAGCAAAGTTCAAATGAGAATACAATGTCAGATATTATGTTTATTTATACAACAGATAAATGTGTTATCACTGTGCTTCATCTAATAGCAGAACCAAATCTAATTGTATTTGTCATATGCACCGAATACAACGGGTGTGGACGTAACCATGAAATGCTTGCTTACGAAGCCTTTCTAATGATGCTGAGTTAAAATAGTAATAAAAAGAAAAATAGTAATACAAGAGGAAATACACAAGAATGGAGCAAAATACAGGGAGTGCCAGATCAGTGTGCAGTATTTGAGGTAGATATGTCCTTGAAGGCAGGGTAAAGTGACTAGGCATCAGGATAGATAATAATAAGAGTAAAATAAAGAACAGAGTAGCAGCAGCAAAGTGTAAAAATGTGTATGTGTGTTTCTGTTGTGTCAGTATGCTGTAAACTGAAATAACCAACATTTAAAAAACTATACGGACACTTATCTTTGACTGCAAAACTAAATAAAATACAATAAAAAACTAATTATGTTTATTTTTTTATTTTACTTTTTGGGGGGCAAAAAATAAATGGGGTTTTCGGGTTAAATTTTCTAATTGAGTTTCTGAGCTTCTGAATCTGGCAGGTAAATGCTGCCAGTAGATGGCAATGTTTCAAAGAGCCCTAGCTATCAGTAGCTAAAAGGGAGGAAATCCAAGTGCGAACACGGAACATGAGCGTGAACAACACACCCAACACCAGCAGTGGTCAGTCACAAAAGGCAAAGCCCCGTAGGGATTGTTCTGAATACATTGCTGGAAAGGACAAAAGCAAATGTATTGTAGTTTCAGCTGGCAGCATCTGGAACAGAGATCAAAGGGAAAAATGCAACCAACCTCAAAGTTAATCTGAACAGCACCCACAAAGAATTTCAAGATAAAGACAAAGTGAGACAGCTACACTGAACAAAAATATAAACGCAACATGTAAAGTATTAGTCCCATGAGCTGAAATAAAAGATTCCAAAAATGTTCCATATGTTCCGCATTTCTCTCATATGTTGTGCACAAATTTGTTAGCATCCCTGTTTTTTGGCATTTCTCGTTTGCTAAAATAATCCATCCACCTGACAGGTGTCACATATCAGTAAGCTGATTAAACAGCATGGTCATTACAAAGGTGCACCTTGTACAATCAAAGGCCACTTTGAAATCAACGTTGTGAACAGAGTGCCCCATGGTGGGGGTGGAGTTATGGTATGGGCAGGCAACGAACATAATTGCATTTTATTGATGTCAATTTGAATGTACAGAGTCACTGTGCCGAATTCCTGAAGCCCATTGTCGTGCCATTCATCTGCCACCATTACCTCATGTTTCAGCATGATAATGCAAGGCCCCATGTCTCAAGGATCTGTACACAATTCCTGGAAGCTGAAAATGTCCCAGTTCTTCCATGGCCTTCATACTCACCAGACATGTCACCCATTAAGCGTGTTTGGGATGCTATGGATCGAATTGTATGACAGCGTGTTCCAATTTATTACAAATAAAACACTGAAATATACACAGTTGAAGTCGGAAGTTTACATACACTTTGGTTGGAGTCATTAACTTGTTTTTCAACCACTCCACAAATTTCTTGTTAACAAACTATAGTTTTGGCAAGTCGGTTAGGACATCTACTTTGTGCATGACACAAGTAATTTTTCAAACAATTGGTTACAGACAGATTATTTCACTTATAACTCACTGTATCACGATTCCAGTGGGTCGGAAGTTTGCATACAATAAGTTGACTGTGCCTTTTAAACAGCTTGGAAAATTCAAGAAAATGATGTCATGGCTTTAGAAGCTTCTGATAGGCTAATAGACATCATTTGAGTCAATTAGAGGTGTACCTGTGGATGTATTTCAAAGCCTACCTTCAAACTCAGTGCCTCTTTGCCTGATATCATGGGAAAATCAAAAGAAATCAGCCAAGACCTCAGAAACTTTTTTAGACCTCCACAGGTCTGGTTCATCCTTGGGAGCAATTTCGAAACGCCTGAAGGTACCACGTTCATCTGTATAAACATCTGTATACGCAAGTATAAACACCATAGGACAACGCAGCCATCATACTGCTCAGGAAGGAGATGTGTTCGGTCTCCTAGAGATGAACGTACATTGGTGTGAAATGTACAAATCATTCCCAGAACAACAGCAAAGGACCTTGTGAAGATGCTGGAGGAAACAGTTACAAAAGTATCTATATCCACTGTAAAACGAGTCCTATATCGACATAACCTGAAGGCCGCTAAGCAAGGAAGAAGTCACTGCTCCAAAACCGCCATAAAAAAGCCAAACTACGGTTTGCAACTGCACATGGGGACAAAAATCTTACTTTTTGGAGAAATGTCCTCTGGTCTGATGAAACAAAAAAAAAACTGTTAGCCATAATGACCATCGTTATGTTTGGAGAAAAAGGGCGATGCTTGCAAGCCGAAGAACCCCATCCCAACCGTGAAGCATGGGGGTGGCAACATCATGTTGTGGGCGTGCTTTGCTGCAGGAGGGACTGGTGCACTTCACAAAATAGAGGGCATTATGACGTAGGAAAATTATGTGGATATATTGAAGCAACATCTCAAGACATCAGTCAGGAAGTTAAAGCTTGGTCACAAATGGGTCTTACAAATGGACAATGACCCCAAGCATACTTCCAAAGTTGTGGCAAAATGGCTTAAGGACAACAAAGTCAAGATATTGGAGTGGCCATCACAAAGCCCTCACCTCAATCCTATAGAAAATTTGTGGGTAGAACTGAAAAAGCGTGTGCGAGCAAGGAGGCCTACAAACCTGACTCAGTTACACCAGCTCTGTCAGGAGGAATGGGACAAAATTCATCCAACCTATTTGTGGGAAGCTTGTGGAAGGCTACCCAAAACGTTTGACCCAAGTAAAAAAATGTAAAGGCAATGCTACCAAATACTAATTGAGTGCATGTAAACTTCTGACCCACTGGGAATGTGATGAAAGAAATAAAAGATGAAATAAATCATTCTCTCTACTATTATTCTGACATTTCACATTCTTAAAATAAAGTGGTGATCCTACCTGACCTAAGACAGGGAATTTTTACTTGGATTAAATGTCAGGAATTGTGAAACTGAGTTAAAATGTATTTGGCTAAGGTGTATGTAAACTTCCGACTTCAACTGTATGTTGTGAAATTGTTAGATGTTACTTGTTAGATATTACAACTGTAACTTACATAAGCATTCCTACCCTTTACTCAGTACTTTGTTGAAGCACCTTAGGCAGCGATTACAGCCTTGTGTCTTATTGGGTTTGACACTACAAGCTTGGCACACCTGTATTTGTGGAGTTTCTCACATTCTTCTCTGCATATCCTCTCAAGCAATGTCAGGTTGGATGGGGAGCGTCGCTGCACAGCTATTTTCAGGTCTCTCCAGAGACGTTCGATCAGGTTCAGGTCCTGGCTCTGGCTGGGCCACTCAAGGACATTGAGACTTGTCCCGAAGCCACTCCTGGGTTTTCTTGGCTGTGTGCTTAGGGTCGTTGTCCTGTTGGAAGGTGAACCTTCGCCCCAGTCTGAGGTCCTGAGTGCTCTGGAGCCGGTTTTCATCAAGGATCTCTCTGTACATTTTCTGTTCATCTTTCCCTCAATTCTGACTAGTCTCCCAGTCCCTGACCCTGAAAACATCCCCACAGCATGATGCTGCCACCACCATGCTTCACCATAGGGATGGTGCCAGGTTTCATCCAGATGTGATGCTTGGCATTCAGGCCAAAGAGTTCAATCTTAGTTTCATCAGAGCAAAGAATCTTGTTTCTCATGGTCTGAGAGTCCCTTAGGTGCCTTTTGGCAAACTCCAAGTGGGCTGTCATGTGCCTTTTACTGAGGAGTGGCTTCCTTCGGGCCACTCTGCCATAAAGGCCTAATTGGTGCAGAGCTGCAGAGATGGTTGTCCTTCTGGAAGGTTCTCCCATCTCCACAGAGGAACTCTGGAGCTCTGTTATTGTGACCATCGGTTTCTTGGTCACATCCCTGACCAAGGCCCTTCTCCCCCGATTGCTCAGTTTGGCTGGGAGACCAGCTCAAGGAAGAGTCTTGGTGGTTCCAAACTTCTTCCATTTAAGAATGATGGAGGGCACTGTGTTCTTGGGCAACTTCAATGCTGCAGACATTTTTTGGTAGCCTTCTCCAGATCTGTGCCATGACACAATCCTGTCTCGGAGCTCTATGATTTAATACATTTGCAAACATTTCTTAAAACCTGTTTTCTCTTTGTCATGATGAGGTATTGTGTGTAGATTGATTAGGAACATGTTTTAGAATAAGGCTGTAACGTAACAAAATGTGGAAAAAGTCAAGGGGTCTGAATTCTTTCCAAACTGTAACTCAGTAAAATCTTTGAAATTGTTGCATGTTGTGTTATTTTTTTCTGTGTTTTATTTGCAGGGGGAATTTGATCAGGATTCGACTTATCCATACATATTTTACAATATCCATACATATGAATACCCAAGACATGGAAAATGTGTACAATAGAAGGAAATTAGCTTTAAAACTGCTAAATGTTCTCGATGGCATAATGTGTAGAATTGCAGAAAATGTTTCTCTCTGCCAAAAAGAAGGGTGTGAACAGTTTGAACAGTTTGGGGTCGCATGGGTTGCGAGGTGGGGGTTTGTTACTATGCCAATAAATTACAATATCCATCTTTGCCTCCTAGAGAATTTGTGTGAGCGGACCATCTCAAATAGTACTTTAGTTCCCCGCTATAGGCCTACAACACATAAATGGCTCCTAGCCTCCCATGAATAAGGCTACTTTCTGACACTAAAACTTAATAACATAAAAACAATAGAAATGTTTTTATCAAACTGAAACTGAATAAAAACGAGTAAAAAAAGTCTGAAAACTAACTGAAACTAAACGAATTTCAAAGAAAAATCTAAAAACGAATAGAAAATCACAAAACTATAATAACCTTGGTGCAGATATTCCAGGTAACTTATGGCTATTTAGCATTCTGATGGCGGCTTGGGGGTAGAATCTGTCTCGGAGCCTGTTGGTTCGAGAGCCGATGCTCCGGTACCGTATGGCCGGACGGTAGCAAAGTGAACAGTCTATGGCTTGGGTGGCTGGAGTCTTTTTGGGTGGCTGGAGTCAATTTTTCAGGCATTCCTCTGACACCCCCTGATATAGAGGTCCTGGGTGGCAGGGAGCTCGGCCCAGTGATGTACTGGGCTGTCCGCACCAACATTCTTTAGTGCTTTGCGATCGAGGGAGGTGCAATTGCCATACCAGGCGGTGATGCAGGCAGTCAATATGCTCTCATTGGTACAGCTGTATAACTTTTCGAGGATCCGAGGGCCCATTAAAAATATTTTCAGAGGGGGAAAAGGCGCTGTCGTGCCCTCATTACGACTGCGTGTGTGTGTGGACCATGTTAAGTCCTTAGTGATGTGGACTCCAAGAAACTTGAAGCTCTCGGCCTGCTCCACTACAGCCCTGTTGATGTGGATGGGGGCGAGCTCTCCCCTCTTTCTCCTGTAGTCCACGATCAGCTCCTTGGTCTTACTGACTTTGGAGAGGTTGTAAGTCTCTGACATCCTCCCTGTAGGCTGTCTCATCGCCGTTGGTGATCAGGCCTACTACCGTTGTTGTCAGCAAACTTGGTTTGTTGAGATTTTATTAAAAGTACAGTACATGGTGCAAGTGATTAATCCTATTCGAGATTCTGACAGTTTATTACAGAAATTGTGAAGATTTCCATAGACCTGCAAGCTTTGCATGCTATCTTGATCATGCACGCTTTATATGATTACATTCCACATTTACAAACTGAACAAAAATTGAAATGCTAAATTAGTTACAGTTCAAAGGAAATTAGTCCTTAGGCACTAATAATTCTTTAGGCACTAATCTATGGAATTCACATGACTGGGAATACAGTTGTGTTGGTCACAGATACCTTTAAAAAAGTAGGGGCGTGGATCTGAAAACCAGTCAGTATCTGGTGTGACCACAATTTACCTCATGCAGCGTGACATCTCCTTCGCATTGAGTTGATCAGGCTGTTGATTGTGGCCTGCGGAATGTTGTCCCACTCCTCTTCAATGTCTGTGCGAAGTTGCTGGATATTGTCAGGAACTAAGACATGCTGTCGCACAGGTCGATCCAGAGCATTCCAAACATGCGCAATGAGTGACATGTCTGGTGAGTGTGTAGGCCAATAACTGGGACATTTTCAGCTTCCAGAAATTGTGTACAGATCCTTGCGATATGGGGCCGTGCATTATCATGCTGAAACATGAGATGATGGCGGTGGATGAATGGCACGACAATAGGCCTCAGGATCTCGTCACGGTATCTCTGTGCATTCAAATTGCCATCGATAAAATTCAATTGTGTTCGTAGCTCATACCTGTTGTACAACTCCGTAGGTGGAGTGTGTCACGTGTGGTAGTGCAAAACCAAGAGACAGACAAGGCAATTCAGCACTCAAAGGGGATTTATTAACTCAAAAATGGCTCACAGGTAGCTTAGGGAATCTTCATGTTCCAAAAGAATGTTCTCACTTCGGCATTGGCGTGCTGACTGGTCCAATGTTTGCGACAGAGTCTCTGTGGCGAGATGCCACACCTTGTAACGAGTGGTTTAGCCACCAGATGGGGACAAAAGCAGGCCTTTTTCTTCCCTTACACCCCTCGGGTGCTCACACTGCCCATACCATAACCACACCAACACCACGGGGCATTCTGTTAGCAGCATTGACATCAGGAAACAGCTCGCCCACAAAACGCCATACACTTGGTCTGCTGTTATGAGGCCGGTTGGACGTACAACCAAATTCTCTAAAACGATGATGGAGGTGGCTTATGCTAGAGAAATTAACATTCAATTATCTGGCAACAGCTCGAGTGGACATTCCTGCAGTCAACATGCCAATTGCACACTCCCTCAAAACTTGAGACATCTGTGGCATTGTGTTGTGTGATAAAACTGCACATTTTAGAGTGGCCTTTTATTGTCCACAGCACAAGGTGCACCTGTGTAATGATCATGCTGTTTAATCAGCTTCTTGATTAAATGAAGATCCAAGATCCAAGATGGCGTAGCAGTAGGACGTGTGTTTTTGTCCTTGTCTTTTCCTGTGTAAATAGCCGTCTTCTTCGTATATATCTTAATCTCACTTTCTATCTATGAACTAAATATACTTTCCTGCAACCCGCCTCACCCAATGTGGTACTGATCTGCTATTTTTATTCCTTATAACTGGAACATCCATCAGGAGCTAGGCTGCTAACTAGCTACTAGTCTTTGTTAGCCACGGCTAGCGGTCTTCACCTTTTTCTTGGTCACCAGCTGCCCAGCCTTAGCTCGGACAACACCTGCCTGTCTGCTCAGCGCGATATCAACCCAGAGCATATCGGACTGCTTTTCTCTACCAATCACTGGATTCCTGTCACTCTGGATCATTACACCGGATCATCGCAGCTAGCTAACCGCAAACGAGTGGCTACTGTTAGCTAATGCCTCTGTCTCGAAGCAAGCACCAGCTAGCCTTGAGCTAGCCTCGAGCTAGGCCCAGCTAATTCTAGGGCTACAACACCTCCTTTGCCAATTGGCCTGGACCCTTTATTGTCGACACGGAGCCCCGCCGATCCATCACGACTGGACTGCTGACGTGATCGCCCGATGTGGTCTCAACAGGCTATTCTGTTACGATGTCGCCGAAGAACCAGCTACTAGCCCCGGCCCGCCAGCTTTTCTGAACACTGTGTCCCCTGCTTGCCTAGCGTAGTAGTGACTATCGAACAGGACCCTGACTCACCTATTGCTGCTCTTTTGACCCTATGATCACTTGGCTACACAGCTGATGCCCCCTGGACTGTTTCAATAACACGGTACCTAATTTTGTTTACCTGTCGACCCCAGCCTCAAACTACTCCTGTATGTACCTAACTGACCCGCTCTGCCCATTCATCGCCATTTACCCATTGTTGTCTTAGCTCTCCTGATCAACACCTGTGTTTGCTTTATGCCTCTCTCTAATGTCAATATGCCTTGTCTACTGCTGTCTTAGCTAGTCCTGCTCTAATGCCTTAGATAGCTCTTTTGTCCCACCCCACACATATGCGGGGACCTCACCTGTCTTAACTGGTGCCTCCAGAGACGAAACCTCTCTCATAGTCACTCAACGCCTAGGTTTACCTCCACTGTACTCACATCCTACCATACCATTGTCTGTACATTATGCCCTAAATCTATTCTACCATGCCCAGAAATCTGCTCCTTTTATTCTCTGTTCCCAATGCACTAGACGACCAGTTCTGATAGACTTTAGCCGTACCCTTATCCTAGTCCTCCTCTGTTCCTTTGGTGATGTAGAGGTTAACCCAGGCCCTGTAGCCCCCAGTTCCACTCCTATTCCCCAGGTGCTATCATTTGTTGACTTCTGTAACCATAAAAGCCTTGGTTTCATGGATGTTAATATCAGAAGCCTCCTCCCTAAGTTTGTTTTATTCATCACTTTAGCACACTCTGCCATCCTGATGTCCTACCCATGTCTGAATCCTGGATTAGGAAGGCCAGCAAAAATTCTGACATTTCCATCCCCAACTACAACATTTTCCACCAAGATAGAACTGCCAAAGGGGGTGGAGTTAGCCTGCAGAGTTCTGTCCTACTATCCAGGTCTGTGCCCAAACAGTTTGAGCTTCTACTTTTAAAAATCCACCTTTCCAGAAATAAGTCTCTCACTGTTGCCGCTTGTTATAGACCCCCCCTCAGCCCCCAGCTGTGCCCTGGACACCATATGTGAATTAATTGCCCCCCATTTATCTAAGGAGTTTGTACTGTTAGGTGACCTAAACTGGGATATGCTTAACACCCCGAACCGTCCTACAATCTAAGCTAGATGCCCTCAATCTCACACAAATGATCAAGGAACCTACCAGGTACAACCCTAAATCTGTAAACACGGGCACCCTCATAGAAATCATCCTGACCAACCTGCCCTCTAAATACACCTCTGCTGTCTTCAACCAGGATCTCAGCGATCACTGCCTCATTGCCTGTGTCCGTAATGGGTACGCGGTCAAACGACCACCCCTCATCACTGTCAAACACTCCCTAAAACACTTCAGCGAGCAGGCCTTTCTAATCGACCTGGCCCGGGTATCCTGGAAGGATATTGACCTCATTCCGTCAGTAGAGGATGCCAGGTTATTCTTTAAAAGTGCTTTCCTCACCATCTTAAATAAGCATGGCCCATTCAAAAAATGTATAGAACTAAGAACAGATATACCCCTTGGTTCACTCCAGACTTGACTGCCCTTGACCAGCACAAAAACATCCTGTGGCGTTCTGCATTAGCATTGAATAGCCCCCACGATATGCAACCTTTCAGGGAAGTTAGGAACCAATATACACAGGCAGTTATGAAAACAAAGGCTAGCTTTTTCAAACGGAATTTTGCATCCTGTAGCACAAACTCCAAAAAGTTCTGGGACACTGTAAAGTCCATGGAGAATAAGAGCACCTCCTCCCAGCTGCCCACTGCAATGAGGCTAGGAAACACTGTCACCACCGATAAATCTACGATAATTGAGAATTTCAATAAGCATTTTTCTACGGCTGATCATGCTTTCCCCGCCTTATCTCAGCTCGCTGGTCACCATAGTAGCACCTGCACGTAGCATGCGCTCCAGCAGGTATGTTTCACCGGTCATCCCCAAAGCCAACTCCTTCTTTGGCCGCCTTTCCTTACAGTTCTCTGCTGCCAATGACTGGAACGAATTGCAAAAATCACTGAAGCTGGAGTCTTATATTTCCCTCACTAACTTCAGGCATCAGCTGTCAGAGCAGCTTACCGATCATTGCACCTGTACACAGCCCACCTGTAAATAGCCCACCCAACTACCTCATCCTCATATTGTTATTTATTTTTTTGCTCCTTTGCACCCCAGTATCTCTACTTGCACATTCAACTCCTGCACATCTACCACTCCAGTGTTAATCGCTGAATTGTAATTATTTTGCCACTATGGCCTATTTATTGCCATACCTCCCTAATCTTACTACATTTGCACACACTGTTTATCGATTTTTCTATTGTGTTATTGACTATACGTTTGTTTATCCCATGTGTAACTTTGTTGTTTGTGTCGCACTGCTTTGCTTTATCTTGGAAATGTCGCAAATATAAATGAGAACTTGTTCTCAACTGGTTAAATAAAGGTGAAATAAATAAAAATAATATTGATATGCCACACCTGTCAAGTGGATGGATTATCTTGGACAAGGAGAAATGCTCACTAACAGAGATATAAACAAAATTGTGCACAACATTTGAGCTTTTTGTGCTAATGGAAAATAGCTTGGATCTTTTTATTTCAGCTCATGAAACATGGGACCAACACTTTACATGTTGCGTTTATATTTTTGTTCAGTATAATTCAAATATTTTCTATACAGGTGGGTCCACCCCAAAGTGCCGCATGTCATGATGACAGACACCTGTGTCGATCATTGAGAGAAGACTTGAAATAGATAAGATGGCGGCTTACACAGTGTTGGATTTCTTCATGGAGCAAAACCTTTATTTTAATAACAGAGCATTTTCTAAATTCAAAACGGACCCCCTGCAACTGGACAGATGCATTTTATGAGACTCCTGTTTCCATGAATCGAGGACAAAGATAGTATTGCCAATACCAGCAATGGTTGAAAAAGTAACCAATTGTCATACTAAGTTAACATACCTTAATATAAAATGACTCAAGTAAAAGTGAAAGTCACCCAGTCTAATACTACTTGAGTAAAAGTCTAAAAGTATTTTGTTTTAAGTATACTTAAGTATCAAATGTAAATGTAATTGCAAAAATATACCAATATATCAAAAGTAAAAGTATAAATCATTTCAAATTCCATATATTAAGCAAACCAGACAGCACCATTTTCATGTTTTTTTTTTTACGGATAGCCAGCGGCACACTCCAACACTCAGACATAATTTACAAATGAATAATTTGTGTTTAGTGAGTCCGCCAGATCAGAGGCAGTAGAGATGACCATGGATGTCCTGCTAAGCATTCAAAATGTAACGAGTACTTTCACGTGTCAGGGAAAATGTATGAAGTAAAAAGTACATTATTTTCTTTAGAAATATAATGAAGTAAAAGTAAAAGTTGTCCAAAATGTAAATAGTAAATTACAGATACCCCCAAAAAACGACTTAAGTAGTACTTGAAAGTATTTTTCCTTAAGTACTTTATACCACTGAATACCAGGTTAGTTGAAAAATCTCTGGCAACATTTTGTGTAGGCAAACCTGTTACAGCCAGTATAATAGATACCAATTGTTTTGGGTTAAATGACATTATCTGGTGTTACAATCTGTAGCTATCCCGAGGACAGGTCAAGACAAGTGCTCATGGCTACTGGTAAGCTTTCTTGACTTGGACATTCATTTTTTTGCCAACACATGGCTCACTTTTGCTTAACCAGCTAAACAGCTGCTTTTAGCGAAAATGTGTTTGGAGTTACCTTTTTCTAGCTTTAAGCTATGGTCGCTCAAACTTTCTCTTCCAATTATAATGTGGGGAGTTCAAAATAATGAAAAAAAGTCTACTAAATCTATTTTCTTAAAAATGTTGATTACTTCTCATTGCCATTATCATTCACCTGATAATAAGACAAGATATTAACAAATATATATAATTGTTTCACATAATATGATGTGGGTTCCTGGGTCACCAGTTTGCCTCGGCGGGGGTCCCTGGGTAAGAAAAGGTTGAAGAGCCCTGATCTACAGGTATAGGGTCCTGTACTGATACAGAGAGTAACTGTTTCACAAAGGCCGGTATCAAAGTAGAAAGAATAGTACAGTGGCAATACTGCATTGGCATACACAAGATTGCCTCTATCGTTTGTTACTAGCATAACTTCCACAGAGAGGCAGCAAGTGTGCACTCTGGCTGCCATACAGAGCCTCTGCCAGTCACACTCCCTCGCATTAAGCTGGTAGAGACTGATGCAGTCTCATGAATACAAATCCATTCCACACACCGACCGCATGACTGACTACAGGAGGCCACACAATCAACGCATGGAGCACAAACCATTTGCATACATATTAAAGTGACGCTTCCAAAAAATTGAGAGAGAGAGAGCGAGAAAGGGGGAGAGGTAGATGCAGCAAAAGAGAGGGTATAGGCAAACAAGGCTTTCGTCAAATAAGCAGGAGCTAGCTAGCATCGCTCAGGCATAAATCTGCATGCTTCCACAATCGAGCGAGCAAGCCCCAGTTGTAGAGTGAAGTGACTGACTGTCTGAGATGCACATGGTCAAGGGGACACCCTACAGGGCCCCATGTTACTGATCAGTGTCATTTCAGAACACGTTAGATGAAGACCCTTAGAACAGGGAACCACAGTGATAACTGCTGATTGATTGGGCTAAGCCAATGTGACTGATTGTAGGTAAGGGACATGCTGATAAAACAGCATGTCCTGGAAGTGTGGAAGATCTGAAAAATATGACAGTACCTCATTCAACATTGGAGTTAACATTTCTGGCAGTGTTCAGGCAAGGAAGCCCGATATAACACAATTTAATGGTCTAAGAATTGGGAGTACTGCCATGCTGAGTTTCCCATGACTGTGTGTGTGAATAGTAGCCTACATGTTGGACACCCTTGAACCGTCTTTCCTGTTTTCCAGTCTGAGCATGAGGCAGGGAACCAGTGCATTCTGTACAGGTGATCCTACACACAGGAAATGGAAAACTGTGGGGGGAAATCAGGATATGTTGGAAATAACATAAAGGACATAGAGAGAAAGTGTCATATGATCTGAAACACAAGGTTGATTTATGTAGCCTCAGAAAAATGTGGTTTTGAATGGAGAATGTTTTCTTTCTTTTGCTCTCAGTGTGCCGTGCACATACACAACACATGGAAACATTATGACTTAAGCTCTGTGAAAAAGGCTACATTTTCAGATGTTTTTACTCATTTCTTTTTTCATAGCACTTGTGTTAAATTCAACATATGTTTTCATGTGTGAATGGATTAAATTTCATACATCTGTTTAGCACATTTAACAGCAAAGACCTTCAGTAGTAAATGCTCTGCTATTTGTTAATATATTTACATTTTGTGGTTATAAAAGCTAAATCCGACCTGCTCCTTAAGTTTTGGTTTTGTTTTCAGCAGTACAGAACCAATGAATATGCCCCTTGCAATACACCTTTCATATTATAAATAAACAGCTATGTTGTTAATATTAAACACTGCAGTGTGTATTGTGGTTCAAAGACGGGTTCTATAGCTCCATAAATGAACCCACAGGTTTACAAAAAAACAATGCTATTGTACATTTGTGTGGTGCTCTTAATGTAAGACTTTCGCTGTCTTTGTTAGAGCTTTCGGTCGTTCTGAAACGGGAGTGGCATTGGCAGAGGAATTGTGTCAATATATATAATCTTTACAACTTGATATTAAATTTGCATTAAATATTATATATCTGACTTTTCCTTGAAGTTTGCAGGTATAGTCTCATCTGAAGGATGCTTCCTGGAGTGGTTAAATATTAATACAACACCATATCCCCCTCCATCAATCTCTCTCTCTCTCCTTATTGTTCCACCCTCACAGTAACCTTGCGTATGCATATGTAAATTTAGCACACTTGCTTGGTGGAGGCAATTGTATGCATCTTTACCAGCCAACAGCCTCAATCTTTTTTTCTTTTTGCACCTTCCCTCTTCCCTGTTACACAGAAATCAGTCTGCAATGCAGGGATTAGAAATGGTCTGTTTGCATTTTAGACATTTATATAGTTAGTTTACATTAGAATTAGAATCATTTAATAAATGTATAAAATTCAAAGAGCTAACCCTGATTAGAGATCTAGTCTTAGAGCTATACTCTTCCCATCCTCTTTTCACTGCCTTGGAGAGAGGAGAGTGACTTTTTTTTTAAAATTTTGTTTAAAAAATATATATTTTGTCATACTTATACATCAATAATCCTTGTCATACACAAGGTGTCACCGAAACCACATGCTATTACACTCTGAGACAGTAATCTCTCTATTTTCTCTACAGGTCAAAACAGATCAGGACAAAACAGATCGTAGCACTGTATTGTAACTAGCTGCCGTTTTGGGAATGGGTCCACTCTAGAGACAACTGAAACAGAATTGATTGGGATATTCAGAGAATCCGTAGGGTCGTTTTCTGTAAACTGTTTTCAGATCAAGTCCGTGGCACAATTACTTTCTGTGTAGATTCTTTCCTCTTGATATCTTACCTTAAAGCCTTCAATAGCCATCTCTCTCTTGCCTATCACTAGTTAAGACCATTATTTCTCTGAGTTGATTCAGGCTACTACTGTACCACTTGTCTACTTCCTTGCATTGTTTCTCCTTGGTCTGTCCATCTAATCTAAGTAATGGAGCTATTGTCAATTGTGCTCAGGGTGAGTATAGGTTCTTATCCAACACATTAACATGTTATAATATGGATATTTTTATACTGCTGCTTAGTGTCTACTTTAAATGACAATCATTAAATTTAATTTCGAGTTAGACAAGGATGGCACATAAAACAGGTGTATCGCTGCAGGTCACTGCATTAGCGCCCTTGACTTGGCTGTCTCTCTGTCTGTCAAAGAGTGTGACATGGTGTTAAACATTTGACCTGCACCCTGATAGTGCAGTGCTTGGTGCTGTAACTATGCCCCGCTTTGACAGAGATGCTAACTGTGTGTGTGCGACTGTCATGTATGGGCCCTGACTTGACATTTGTGATGGCAGTGTCAAGAAAAAAGAAAATAAATGGATGTGGATGAATTAGAGTTTTTTTTTAATCAAACACTGGTGAATTCAGGTTTCTTTTTTACTCTAGAATAGGTTGGAATTGTAGTTCCCATCCTTTATTACAGTTAAAAACTCAAACACTGACTTGAGTGTAATGGTAGTAGGCTGTATTGTTGTTACTGCATGCCTCCATCTCTGCCAGTGCGTTGTAATTGAAAGACTGAGACTATAGCAAACCAAGTGATCACCTTGTGGGTGGGGGAAATCCCTTGTGTCAAGGTTCAAAGACAGTCAACATGCGTCACACTCATTTGATTCCCTGATTCTGGACATTCTGAAAAATATACACCTAAACACTGCTATTCACTGACAGAATTACCATCACACACTACACATTTTACCTACAGTTTTATCAGGGCATAATAGCCTTAATTATGTTATTTTGTTCACCTAAGTGGTGAACCCTACAGTAACCTACAGTATTTGGCAGAACATGAAAGATTTGTGTGTATTGGGTATACAGTTGAAGTCAGAAGTTTACATACACTTAGGTTGGAGTCATTAAAACTTGTTTTTCAACCACTCCACACATTTCTTGTTTAACAAACTATAGTTTTGGCAAGTCGGCTATGACATCTACTTTGTGCATGACACAAGTCATTTTTCAAACAATTGGTTACCGACAGATTATTTCACTTATAACTCACTGTATCACAATTCCAGTGGGTCAGAAGTTTACATACACTAAGTTGACTGTGCCTTTAAACAGATTGGAAAATTCCAGAAAATGATGTCATGGCTTTAGAAGCTTCTGATAGGCTAATTGACATCATTTGTGTCAATTGGAGGTGTAACTGTGGATGTATTTCAAGACCTACCTTCAAACTCAGTGCCTCTTTGCTTGACATCATGGGAAAAACAAAATAAATCAACCAAGACCTCCACAAAAAAATTGTAGACCTCCAAAAGTCTGGTTCATCCTTGGGAGCAATTTCCAAATGCCTGAAGGTACCACGTTCATCTGTACAAACAATAGTACGCAAGTATAAACACCATGGGATCACGCAGCCATCATACTGCTCAGGAAGGAGACGCGTTCTGTCTCCTAGAGATGAACGTACTTTGGTGCGAAAAGTGCAAATCAATCCCAGAACAACAGCAAAGGACCTTGTGAAGATGCAGGAGGAAACAGGTACAAAAGTATCTATATCCACAGTAAAATGAGTCCTATATCGACATAACCTGAAAGGCCACTCAGCAAGGAAGAAGCCACTGCTCCAAAACCGCCATAAAAAAGCCAGACTATGGTTTGCAACTGCACATGGGGACAAAGATCGTACTTTTTGGAGAAATGTCCACTGGTCTGATGAAACAAAAATAGAACTGTTTGGCCATAATGACCGTTGTTATGTTTGGAGGAAAACGGGGGTGGCTTGCAAGCCAAAGAACACCATCCTAACCGTGAAGCACGGGGGTGGCAGCATCATGTTGTGGGGGTGCTTTGCTGCAGGAGAGACCGGTGCACTTCACAAAATAGATGGAGTCATGAGGTAGGAAAAAGATGTGGATATATTGAAGCAACATCTCAAGACATCAGTCAGGAAGTTAAAGCTTGGTCGCAAATGGGTCTTCTAAATGGACAATGACCCCAAGCATACTTCCAAAGTTGTGGCAAAATGGCTTAAGGACAACAAAGTCAAGGTATTGGAGTGGCCGTCACAAAGCCCTGACCTTAATCCTATAGAACATTTGTGGGCATAACTGAAAAAGCGTCTGCGAGCAAGAAGGCCTACAAGCCTGACTCATTTACACCAGCTCTGTCAGGAGGAATAGGCCAAAATTCACCCAACTTATTGTGGAAGGCTACCCAAAACGTTTGACCCAGGTTAAACAATTTAAAGGCAACGCTACCAAATACTAATTGAGTGTATGTAAACTTTTGACCCACTGGGAATGTGATGAAAGAAATAAAATATGAAATACATCTTCTCTCTACTATTATTCTGACATTTCACATTCTTAAAATAAAGTGGTGATCCTAACTGACCTAAGACAGGGAATTTTTACTAGGATTAAATGTCAGGAATTGTCAAAAACTGAGTTTAAATGTTTTTGGTTAAGGTGTATGTAAACTTCTGACTTCAACTGTATGTTGTGAAATTGTTAGATATTACTTGTTAGATATTACTGCACTGTCGGACCTAGAAACACAAGCATTTCGCTACACCCACAATAACATCTGCTAAACACCTATGTGACCAATAAAATTTGATTTGATTTCAGGTGACAAGTATGATGCAGATGTGCAACTCGGTGTTTGTGTTTGTGTGTGTGTGTGTGTGCGTGCAGCAGATTCAGTCATTCATTATTCAATTAATTTCTGCACACCACATTCAATATAACTATATGTTGGATGAGTTGAAATAGTAAGTCGTTTGATTAAATGGCATGTTTGATGATAAACGTAATATATTGCAATAACAGCAATACAATGGGTTTCCATAAATTAGCATTTGGGAGATGAAAGTGTAGCCTACAAATGCATAATGCGCATCCCTGTGCGCTTTTGGCACACAGATATTTGAATAGTAGTAGAACAGCCTCTCTCTCATTGGTTAGTACCTACTACAAGGCGTGGCAAGCAAGCCAGTCTTTTACAATTTGTTGGTGGAAACTGCAATGGGGGAGGAACCTATGCGAGATAGCTTTAAATTCCCCACAGCAATAAGGGGCATCGTGCCCATTTCCAGAAAGTATGGGAAAGCATGTTCAGATGTTCTCCACGAATTGATTAAACTCTAGGCAGATTATTGCTATACTTACGCACAGATTGCAGTAAATTTGTATTCACTAGAATCAGATAAAAACAGTTGGACGTTTTTAATGATGGAGGAATGTGCCATTGATGCACAGAATCTTATCTCTATTTCTTTGCAGAAAATACATAACTCCAGGACGCAGAGAGGAGGTATCAAGCTCCACAAGAACCTGCTAGTTACCTACGTCCTGGCGAACGCTAGGGACTTTTACATGAGCGTTGAGTTCGCAGGAATGTACAGCATACAACAGAACGGGGAGATGAGGACTGTCTCTGATGAAAAGCAGGACTCATTTGAATTGACCGGGAACTGCGACAATATAGCTAGTGAGTTTTGCTGCAACTACAGCGGGGATTCGTTGGACACTTACCACTGCGCAGCGCCACAGTCGGCTGGCTACCCAGCGATGTTGCCCGAAGCGCACACCCAGACGGGAACTGCCTGTCCCGTGGCTCCTGTCCTGGAAGTCAGCTGGGACTGTTATTCGGAACCTTACACATCCAAACGGGACATTCTTATTTCAAACACACCCAACAATCAAAAGACTGTATTGGACTTGGACACACATGTGGTGACTACGGTCGAGTATGGATATCTCCCCGCTGACTACTGCGCGACTTTGAAACAACATGGTCAGAGCCTGCAAAGTTCACCTAAGAAACGAAAAATTGACTCAAGTTATGTTTCTGATTCCGATTATCTGTCAGACTTTTTGCCCATGTCATGCAAACAGATTAAGTCTGAGGATGTGTATTGTTGTAATTCCGAACAGCTGGACACAAATAACATCTCCAATCTCATGTCAGTGTTAGACTCGGGGTTTAATGAGCTGTTGAACTGGAAAACGGACTTGGAACAGGTAGGCCAAGTTCATGGACAAACAAACTGTTGCAAGCAAGCATTGGCGGGCAGCGGTGCATGGACGAGAGCAATTGAAGCTTTTTGATCGACACACTTTTACTTTTTCTACACTCCATTGTTGGTCTCAAATAAAATATGTATTTTACACACTTAACACTCTTCTCCTCTCTTTAATTTTAAAAGCTGTTGAACTGAATTTCAATTTCACTTTTGCGGAGGGCCCTTTCTTGATCCTGCACCAGCATGTTGCCTTCATGTGATCTGCACGAATGTGTGACGCAGAACGAGCTCCACCATGCGATAATAGAAAGTAATTACACCTATTTTGCACACACAGTGTATAGATATCACTGCCGTGAAATTCTAAGAAAATTACCAGGTGTATTGTGCATTTTATATGGCAATATAGGCTGTTTTAATCAGGCCTTTTGTAAACCAAGTTAATTTTGTCAAAATATGTCTTACATAATTTCTGTGGCATGCTATCATACTTAATGATGTCTCTCCACAAAGCAAGGTAGTATAATTTTGGTAACTAAATAATACGTGTTATTTACAAAGTATTCAACTGTATGAATGTATGTATCAAGACAGTATAATTGAATATGGGCAACAGTGTATCCAGCTGTAGACATAGGCTATGTAGTTTCCTATCATGTCCGGAGGGGGGCGTAGAGCTGTCCGACATTACTAAGTAACTTCTCAACCGGTAACTTCAGGCGTGGGCTATGTCCTTGACATGACAGCTCGAGGTGTTTCTTTACACTAACAACAACCAAAGCCTCTCGGGGCCATTTTTATGAAATTATGTTGGGTCTTCTTTTGAGAGTTGGGGTGAGTCAGACGTTTTTATAATTCATAAATGCGCAGTTGTGCACCCATATCTGAGAGCAGCGCGTTCACTATTGCTGCTGTAAATGTGTGTGGGGGGGTGCATACTGTAACCTATTTACTCCATATATTAGGCTAAAACATGGATAACGTTTCAAGGTTCATGTCTATATCAGATCAATACTGATAACAATTCATTGAGGGACAGTGGGTTAAACTATTATGCAATATTTTAATATAGACTACAGCTTGCTTTTTATTTGTGTTTGCAGTGGTGGAAAAAGTACTCAACTGTCATACCTTGAGTAAAATAGAAAATGACTGAAGTAAAAGTGAGTCACCCAGTATTAAGTAAAAGTCTAAAAGTGTCTGGTTTTAAATGTAGTTAAGTACAGTGGTGGAAAAAGTAGGCCTGTTGTCATACTTGAGTAAAAGTAAATGCCATGAATCAAATTCCTTATTAAGCAAACCAGATGCACGATGTTCTTATTTTCTTATTTTTATTTGCTCACAGCCAGGGGAACACTAAATACTCAGACATAATTTACAAATGCAGTATTTGTGTTTAGTGAGTCTGCCCGATCAGAGGCAGTAGCGATGACAACGGGTTATATTGGTAGGCTAAGTACTCAATTGGACGGTATTGCTGACCTGCCTGAGCATTCGAAATGTCAACGTAAATGAGTACTTCTGTGTGTCAGGGAAAATGTATGTGATTAAAGAATACATGTTCTTTTTGAAATGTAGTGGAGTAAAAGTTTTCAAAACTGTAAATATTCACGGAGTGTACAAAATATTAGGAACACCTTCCTACCATTGAGTTGCACCCCCTTTTGGCCTCAGAACAGTCTCTGTTCGTTGGGCATAGACTCTACAAGGTGTCGAAAGCGTTCCACAGGGATGCTGGCCCATGTTGACTCCAATGGCTGGATGTCCCTTGGGTGGTGGGCCATTCTTGATACACACGGGAAACTGTTGAGTGTGAAAAACCCAGCAGCGTTGCAGTTCTAGACACACTCAAACTGGTGCGCCTGGACCTACTACCATACCCCCATTCAAAGGCACTTAAATATTTTGACTTGTCCGTTCACCCTCTGAATGGTACACATACACAATCCTTGTCTCAATTGACTCGAGGCTTAAAGATCCTTCTTTAACCTGTCTCCTCACCTTTATCTACACTGATTTGAAGTCATTTTAACAGGTGACATCAATAAGGGATCATAACTTTCACCAGGATTCACCTGGTCAGTTTTTTACGCTCAGTATATATTCTAACCCGAAGAAGCTGTCAGGAAACTTGACAGCCAAGCAGTCCAAACAAATAGTGTAACAACATACTAAACTTGACAGAGTTGTTTTTGGTCTCAAGTTTCTTAGCCATAAATGTTGCTCATACATTGCTCTATCTATCTTTGGTTTTTGGATTCATACAGAATTATACTGATCACCTGTTTAAATTGAAACTAGCATAAATGCATGTTAATCACTTTGTGTAACCTTAATATGGTGTCTGTTTTATTATGTTCTGGTTTCTGTTGCAACGGCCCAGACCCTTTGGGCTCTATTTTCAGCTGGCGTCAAGCCAGCGCAATTGCAATTGCCAGACGTCATCCCAAGCCGCGTCCTAAGAGCATGCACAGGCCAGCTGACTGGAGTGTTTACGGACATAATCAATCTCTCACTCTCCCAGTCTGTTGTCACCAGTTGCTTCAAAATGTCCACCATTGTTCCTGTACCCAAGAAAGCGAAGGTAACTGAACTAAATGACTATCGCCCCGTAGCAATCACTTCTGTAATCATGAAGTGCTTTGAGAGGCTAGTTAAGAACCATATCACCTCCAACTTACCTGACACCCTAGAACCACTACAATTTGCATACGGCTCCAACAGATCCACTGACGACGCCATTGCAGTGCACACTTCCCTATCCCACCTGGACAAGAGGAGGACTACTAACGGAGGGTTGAGCACGCCTCCATCCACATCGACGGGGCTTTAGTGCAGCGGGTCGAGTGCTGCAAGTTCCTCGGTGTCCACATCACTAAGAAATTATCATGGTCCACACACACCAACACAGTCGTGAAGAAGGCACGACAATGCCTCTTCCCCCTCAGGAGACTGAAAAGATTTGGCATGGGACCTTAGATCCTCAAAAATGTATTGACTGGCTGCATCACCGCTTGGTATGGGATCCGACCTCAAGGTGCTACAGAGGGTGCGTACGGCTCAGTACATCTATACCAAGCGGTTTCAGAGGACCATACTATTTATATATGTACTGCTGTACTACATTTTGTATTATTTTAGAAAGTTTTATTATTGTGTGCTTGTTTGATATTTACTGCTGTGATTGATAGGAACTTGGAACATAAGCATCTCGCTGCACCCGCCATAACACCTGCTAAACGTGTACACAACCAATAAGATTTTATTTGATAAAAAAATTTGATCCGTTAAAGCTCTTCTATTTTCAAACCCTAGCGCCAGGATTTGTAATTTATCTGTCTTATGTGAGCTCGCTCGCTCTGAGGGGGGAAGGGTGGCAATATCTGAGTTGTGCCCTTAAAAACGTGCGCCAAAATGCCAGTTTCAGTATGCACTGGTGGGGATATTTAAGACCAACCAAAAGCTGGTCTTAGCGGTAACCCAGTTGGTTATGGCATGGATTTTGACAACGGAGGCGCAGCCTATCCAGCTGTGACACACAGTGCCCATATGCACATGGAATTAGAGATGCACTACATGACCATAACTATGTGCACACCTGCTCGTCGAACATCTAATTTCAAAATCATGGGCATTAATATGGATTTGGTCCCCCCTTTGCTGCTGTAACAGCCTCCACTCTTCTGGGAAGGCTTTTTACTAGATGTTGCATTGCTGCAGGGACTTGCTTCCATTCAGCCACAAGAGCATTAGTGAGGTCGGGCACTGATGTTGGGCAATTAGGCCTATCTCGCAGTCGGAGTTCCAATTCATCCCAAAGGTGTTCGATGGAGTTGAGGTCAGGGCTCTGTGCAGGCCAGTCAAGTTCTTCCACACCGATCTCGATAAACCATTTATGTATGGACCTCACTTTGTGCACAGGGGCATTGTCATGCTAAAACAGGAAAGGGCCTTCCCCAAACTGTTGCCACGAAGTTGGAAGCACAGAATCGTCTAGAATATCATTGTATGCTGTAGTGTTAAGATTTCCGTTCACTGGAACTAAGGGGCCTAGCCGGAACCATGAAAAACAGCCCCAGACCATTATTCCTCCTCCACCCAACTTTACAGTTGGCACTATGCATTAGGGCAGGTAGCATTCTCCTGTCATCCGCCAAACCCAGATTAGTCCGTCGGACTTCCAGATGGTGAAGTGTGATTCATCACTCCAAAGAACGTGTTTCCACTGCTCCAGAGTCCACCACTCCATCACTGCGCCATGGTGATCTTAGGCTTGTGTGCAGCTTCTCTGCAATGTAAACCAATTTCATGAATCTCCCGACGAACAGTTCTTGTACAGATGTTGCTTCCAGAAGGAGTTTGTAACTCAGTAGTGAGTGTTGTAGCAGATGATTTTTAGCACTCGGCGGTCTCATTCTGTGAGCTTGTGTGGCCTACCACTTCGTGGCTGAGCAGTTGTTGCTCCTAGATGTTTCCACTTTACATTGACAGCACTTACAGTTGACCGGGGTAGCATTAGCAGGGCAGAAATTTTACGAACTGACTTGTTGGAAAGGTGGCACCCTATAACGGTGCCATGTTGAAAGTCACTGAGCTCTTCAGTAAGGCCATTCTACTGCCAATGTTGATCTATGGAGATTGCATGGCTGTGTGCTCGATTTTATACACATGTCAGCAACGGGAGTGGATGAAATAGCCGAATCCATTGATTTGAAGGGGTGTCCACATACACTAGTATGTGCTTTTTGTGCCCGACAACCTTGTATTAAAAAACAAAGCATAGCCTCCTCTCCTCTTATTGAAGGGAGTGTTTTTGTCATGCCCAATGCATTCACCAAGTAGTCAAGACTATTGATTAAGGATTTGGCTTGTGAGGCCGCTTTGAAATATATCTTATTCACCAAAGCTTTATTTAAAGATCAAGTTTGGCAGCAGCAAACAGTGAGAGGACATCCCGGCTATTATATTATTTTAGCCAGCTCCTGGTATTATTTTGGACGTGCGTAAAACCCCCTCCATGTAGGCTATATGCCCATCATGGAATCAGAGATGAGATAATTCAGTGACAGTCCTATTTTGAAACATGTTCCTTATTTTTCTGTAACAATTGCTTGTTTTCCTTTTCGTTTGATTAACAAACAAACCCTTAGTAGGCTACCCTTACCCTACTATTTGAATGCTGGTTCTACAGCAATGGATCTGGTTTCTTTCTTATGCTGGCCATGCGTTAGCCTGCAAGTAGCCTGTCCATAAAGGGTTTCTAAATGGTCTACTCATGAGGCTTTTGCCGACATGCTTTTGCATTATTCACAATTCACTTAGGTCTACCTGCTGTGCATACTCCGTTCGGCTTGTATCCATCCCCATTTCCAAAGAGCGCGTCTTGTCCGGTTACCAAAGACACGCTCTTCCAAACAGGCCTAGGCTAGATCTTGTTTATTTAGAACATGCCTCACACATACAGTACAATTTACGGGAACCTTGTATTTTTTATTTGAGGAGAAGTGCGATTCGTAAAGGCCTATACTCGTTGAAGCCAATTACAACAATGTTGACTGTCAACACTCTAAACATATTGAGAAAACCAATGGTTATTATAGCCATTTATGTGTTGTAGGACTGTAGTTCGTTTTTTGGCAATGTCACTTTTTGCCACTGGGGGACAGTAATACATGATGGGCCAGAACCATAGACTTGGATAGACATAGCATCTCTGTATCTGTATCATGATGGCGTCTGTGAGAGCATGGGCAGCACCATTGAGGCCATCATCTTGAGATAGTCAATGTTCTTCTTCTCAAGTAAATTCATTGGCTGTCACGACTCCAACCGGGTCATTAGGTCATGCCAACCAGGTCATTGGGAAGGATCAGTCAAGGAAGTTGGAAGGCCCACCCAGTTGACTAAATCAAAACGGAGAATGGAGCTACCCATGCTAACACAGGCTTTTGGCCAGTACAAGACTCCATACAACTTTATGGCCAGGACATAAATAATAAATCAATCGATTTAAAGAAAAAGCGCCTAGACTGGTGCAAAAAATATGGTGGAAAGAAACTCTCTTGCCCATGTTTCCACCAATCCAATGTGCTTTGTTCTAACATCTACTTAGTTAAAAATCAAGTACCTTTACCTTTATCTGACAGAAAGAGAGGAAAAAACAGAATTAAGTCATGGCCCATTTGACATGTTACGTTTATGTAATATTAAACATGTATCACTGACTAACCCCTTTAAAAAGGGTTCATTAAAAACAGCTGCAACAACAGCAAAAAACATAAGCAATACAATATTTCTTCACAAATATATCAGTTCACAGACAGCCAGCCAGCTTGTGTGTGTGTGTTTCTCTTCAACCAAACAAGATTTTCTGGCTTATATTCAAGAAGACTCCAGAGAGGTGGTCGTTTGTTTCTCAAGCCTGATGACAGTTGTCCACAGCCAGAGAATATTCTCTCCACGAACACTTAGGGTGCAGTGGCAGAAACCAGATCCAGTGCCACAGTCACAGTTTGCCTGGCAGAACTTGAGAGATGACTCTGTAAACATGCCCCCCCTCTATGTCTTCCAGGTATTTCCGCAGCTCACATGGGACTCTTAATGCCCTACCAGGTTGACCCTCCGGCTGGACAGTGACCTCAGACACAATCTTCGATGTGAGGAAGCTATATTTCTGAAGCACTGTGGTCGAGATGCTTGCTGGCTTAATCGTGCTGACATCTTCCTGGGGTCCTGCTCCACGGCTGTACTCACAGATTTTCTGAAGTACAAAAGATTCTGCTTCCCTAATCAGGTGCTCCATCTCTGTCGAGCGAAGTGCCAGAGACACACTTGGGTCCATCAGGCAAGCTGCTGCAGTGGTTGGATCAAGGTTGGCTGTCAGAGGATTCAATATGCATGCGAAGCGCTCACGCAGTGACTTCAGGAGGACCTGTGCCAACTGTTTTGCAACAGAAGTTGACAGCAAGTGTGCCTCAAGGTTGAGAAGGCACACCACCACATCAGACATCGACTGGCTGTCAGTTTGAAGTTGGTCAGTGTGGATTGAGAACGGCTCCAGCAACTTCACAAGCTGCTCTAGCTTGGCCCAGTCACTGGTCAGCATGTTGGTCGATGTGGATTTTGAACGGCTCCAGCAACTTCACAAGCTGTTCTAGCTTGGTCCAGTCACGCTCCATGCTCGCCCTCAGATTTCTTCCATGTTAGCTAGTGATAGTGATGCACAAGCTAGGCCTATTTGAAACCTTGGCATCTACTGGCAGCATTTACCCACCAGATTCAGAAGCTCAAAAACCACATTAGAAAAGAAGCTTAAAAACCCCATTACATTTTTGATGTATGATGTTTTTTATTTTATTTTAGTTCGTTTTGCAGTCAAATATAATACTTTTATCTTCTCAAATGTTTTAATTAAAAAAAAATATTTCAGTTTACTAAATTGTTTTTCAAATGTTAGTTTTTTATTTTACTTTCGGTATTCGTCTACTATAATAACCTTGGAGCAAAAACATATATATATTAATTTTTTTACTGTTGCTGTCACAACCCTGGACCTATAGCACTACCCCCAGCGCTTAGATTTACCATTGCGTTAGAGGGCTCTATTTTAACAAACCTAGAGTATGTATCATGGTGTTGACAGTTGCTGGCCAGTAGGCCTACCAATCAGCTCTGTGGTGTTCATCCAACATTGCTGATATATTTCATATGCTACTGGATTATCGACTTAATATTTCAGAAACTTAAACTAAATATCAACCTAGATACTGTACAGAATGTGTGGTATTTCAGTATGTCATATTGAATGCAAAACATTCTTTATTAAAAATGCAATGACACAATGTATTTTTTCAGCTAAGGCCGGGCTTGGTGAAGCCATGTCGCCTGGTCAAGCTGATGTCAGTAACCATCCTCCCAGAGAGGTCCTCGCATCACCAGGACAATTTGCCCAAGCTGCCCGTGCCTCCACTGAGGCAGACATTTCAGCGCTACCTGTTGATGCTGGAGCCCCTGCTCAGTGAGGAGGAGCTGGATCACACACGCAAGCTGGTCAAGGAGTTCCTCATTCCTGAGGGAGTGGGAGACAGGTTGCAAAGGAGCCTGGAGCGCAGAGCTAGCAACAAAGAAAACTGGGTGGGTACTGTCATAGAACAGAACTGGTCACATAGAGCAGAGATGGGTACTTAGAGGGACAGAGCACTGGGTTGATCTGGGTTGATTGGCAGGAACCGATACCTGTATTATATCCTTTATGCACCTACAGTGTATGTCATGTTGATGGTCTATAGCATTATCATGGCTGTTTGTGGATGTTTATGCAGCTCACAGAGTGGTGGATGCAGTCAGCCTATCTGGATTCCCGGATGCCTGTGGCAGTCTATTCCAGCCCTGGGGTGGTCCTGCCCCGCATGACCTTCCAAGATCGCCAAGGACAAATGAGGTGAGCAACAAGGAACCATGCGTGTCTGAGACCACTGTACCATCCATTGCTACGAAATTATACAGTAGATGCACACCCTCCCTCCAGCACTAAAACATTTGAGGGCTGTCTATACCGATCAGTGAAAAGGACATTTTATAGGCTTACTGCTTTGTAGAAAGTTAGTAGAAAGTGATTGACTTCAGTGTTATAATCCGCCATAGCTCTGTTGAACTTGAGAATAAGCTTGCGTTTCAGATGACCTTTAGACAGACTCCCCTTTCATGCTGGCTATTTTGAGCACATTGGCTGCTCATAGCATTGCTCAGCTTTTTTGGACCGCGGTGACCCACGTACGCAATCAACATTGCGGACAGTGCCAAACACATGCAATAGAAGACACTAGAGCAGACTTCAATGCTCATATAAAAAGTCAATGATTCAACAATATACTGTACTGTAATGTACACCATCTTATCCGCTAGACTAGAGTGACACAGACAGTTCAATAAATGCAGAGATATAGAATCAAAATAGACCGATATCATGGTTCTGAGTTAGACATGCTAAGCAAGTCTGGTTGGAGATATGAGGACATGGAAAACAATGGTGCACTAAAGTGTATTGGAGTTGATTATGTGAATAGAACATGAGTTGCTGGAGAGGTAAAAGGCTGAATCTCAGTTGGATGAGGAAATACCATATATCATACTAAATTAATCAATAGGGCGGCAGGTAGTTAAGAGCATTGGGCCAGTAAGCGAAAGGTTGCTGGTTTGAATCCCTGAGCTGACTAGTTGATAAATCTGACGATGTACCCTTGAGCAAAACCCTAATTGCTACTGTAAATTACTCTGGATAAGCGTGTCTACTAAAATGTAAATCAATGTGTTCTGCTCAGGTTTGCTGCTAAATTGATTGCAGGAGTTTTGGACTTCAAACAAATGATTGACAAGTGAGTAATATTGATATAGAACATATTATCTATATTAATGAAATACATCTAATATATATTTGTCACCCCAGTTGACTCTCTAACTCTGTGTCCCAGTGAGACCCTACCTATTGAGTATTTGGGTGGGAAGCCTCTGTGTATGGACCAGTACTACCAGATCCTGTCCTCCTGTCGTATCCCTGGACCAAAGAGAGACACTGTGGTCAACCATGCTATCGGGAAAGTGGCCCCTACTCACATCACTGTGGTCCATAACTTCCAGGTACACTAGAGTGTGCTATTGCTTTGCTTTTCTCTCTTTGATGCTGCTTTATGTTGCTACAACACAAGAGAGGAAATCAATAACATTGTTGCATTGTTAGTTTATTGTCTGTAACCCACTTAACCAGAACCTCAAATGCTGATTGACCTTCTCCCTCTGTCCTCAGTTCTTTGTCCTGGATGTGTATAACAGTGATGGCTCCCCACTGACGGTGGACCAGATTTACATGCAACTGGAGAAGATCTGGAACTCGTCCCTGCAGAGCAACAAGGAGCCTATCGGCATCCTGACTTCCCAGCACCGCAACACCTGGGGCAAGGCCTATAACAACCTCATCAAGGGTGAGGACAGGGAGAGCCTTGAATGGTAGAGAAGGGTCTTTGGAGCGCATGGAGTGACCCATCAAATAAACAAAACCCTAGTCATAACCCAGTCTTGAGCCACATGCAACCTATGTGGCTCAAGATGGCTAGACTAGAGTGACACAGACAGTTCAATAAATGCAGAGATATAGAATCAAAATAGACCGATATCATGGTTCTGAGTTAGACATGCTAAGCAAGTCTGGTTGGAGATATGAGGACATGGAAAACAATGGTGCACTAAAGTGTATTGGAGTTGATTATGTGAATAGAACATGAGATGCTGGAGAGGTAAAAGGCTGAATCTGTTGGATGAGGAAATACCATATATCATACTAAATTAATCAATAGGGCGGCAGGTAGTTAAGAGCATTGGGCCAGTAAGCGAAAGGTTGCTGGTTTGAATCCCTGAGCTGACTAGTTGATAAATCTGACGATGTACCCTTGAGCAAAACCCTAATTGCTACTGTAAATTACTCTGGATAAGCGTGTCTACTAAAATGTAAATCAATGTGTTCTGCTCAGGTTTGCTGAGCAGAACACTTTGGACACACTGTTTTAGACATTGGTCGATGCTTTCCTCAAGGTCCTTGTAGGTTGCTCATTGTATCGTTTTCTTCCTTAGACAAGACAAATAAGGAGTCTGTCCGTGCTATCCAGAAGAGCATCTTCACAGTGTGTCTAGACGCCCCCATGCCACAGATGTCTGAGCAACGCTACCAGAGCCGTGTCGCTGCCCAGATGCTGCATGGCGGAGGGAGTCGCTGGAACAGTGGAAACCGCTGGTTTGATAAGACATTACAGGTGAGCTCTGAGACTAAAGCTGTAGAACAAAGGTTACATCATCCCCGATATATGTTCATATTTTTATTCCTTGGAGTCTCTTGTGTTATTCTACTTTATTCATAAATGTATTTGAAGTCTTATTATTATAACGTGTATTATTTCATCCCCAGTTTATTGTGGGTGAAGATGGTACCTGTGGTCTGGTGTATGAGCATGCCCCAGCTGAAGGCCCACCCATTGTGTTCCTGGTGGACTATTTGGTTGAATACATGTAAGGCATTACAGAATATGTTTCTTTCATTCATTGATTAATGGTACACAGCACTACCAAGATCATTGTGTACTATAGATAAAAAGGTTGGCACAGGTTGCTGGTTGCTATGGTTGCAATGGCTATTTTTCCAACCAGAGCAGGTGCATTATGCCTGAGTGTAGCAAGCATTTTGAAGATTCACTATTTGTCAAGTTTAGATAGTCTGATCCATTTGAAAATGATTTTTACTACCATTTGAAGCCCACTGATCATGGCCAAGCTGCCTCTCTGGAAGTATAATGGTTTGTGTTGTTTAAACAGGGGAAGGATGGAGGTAGTACGCGCTCCCATGATCCCTCTGCCCATGCCTCCCAAACTGCGTTTCAACATCACACCTGAGGTCAAGAAGGATATTGAGTCGGCCAAACAGAATATGAACATGTAAGTAGTCTATTTGTGTTCCTAGCAGTTTCCATTCAAACATATCTTTGAAGTGTTTCTCACTCTCTGGCTACTCTTTCATTCACCAGAATGTCACATGACTTGGATGTGAACGTGGTCTACTTTGCTGACTATGGGAGAAATGTTCCAAAGGCTCACAAGATGAGTCCAGATGCCTTTATACAAATGGCTCTACAGCTTGCCTACTTCAGGTGGGTTTCATGAACAAAACGGTCAACATCTGACACAGCAGTTGGGTTACCATAACCTATCACTTAGAGACATATTGATGAGACATATTGATCTTTCATGTTTCAGAATGTATAAGATGTGCTGTTCCACCTATGAGAGTGCGTCCTTGCGTATGTTTGCACTTGGTCGAACAGACACAATCCGCTCTTGCTCCAATGAGTCTCTCAAATTTGTCCAGGCAATGGAGGACCTAGCTAAACCGGTAGGTCAACTCTGAAACCTAGATGTTGACACTAAATAAACAATAAACCCTGACTGTCACTCTACTGTAATGATGTATGTTTATCCCATTTGTTGACAGAATACAGAGAAGGTTTCTCTATTGGACAAGGCATGCCAAGCCCACGTAGAATACACACGTATGGTGAGGACTTGATGGAAAGGTACATTTACTGTATTAATCCATGCTTGTCCCCACTCACTGCAATGTACATTTATTTTGTGTATGTCAAAATGAGCAGGCAATTCATGGCCAGGCCATAGACAGACATCTCCTTGGCCTGAAGTTGCAGGCGATTGAAGAACTGACGTCCATGCCAGAGATATTCATGGACACAGCGTATGCTGTGGCTGGGCATCCCAATCTCTCCACCAGCCAGGTATGAAGGCTGTTTATGTGTGATATTACGCATCCCAAAATACAACATATAACAGGACAAATTGGAGACCTGTAGACAGTGGTTTGGTAATAATTTGTTTATTAGGTTTGGCCCACATTTGTACAGCTAAAGGTAATGTTTCACTGTCTCTCTTCTCCAGGCTGGTGCCAAGACAGACTGTGTGATGTGCTTCGGTCCACTGGTGCCGGATGGCTACGGAGTGTGTTACAACCCTATGGCAGACCACATCAACATTGCCATTACAGCCTTCAACAGCTGTGAAGAGACACATGCTGCCAACTTTGGCCGGGCTGCGAAGAAGGCTCTGAGAGACATGAGGTCTCTGCTGGAGGAGACAGCTAAGGCCAAGTAATGAGTCCCCACAGGGGACATGGCTCCTCTTTATGGCTATGTGGAACTGAACCTGTGCTGGAGGTAGTGGGGTAAACTGAAGCCATCTAGTGCTGTAACATGGAGAGAAGAGAAGCACTTTGCACTGCGTTAGGTGGGCCTTGGGAAGCTTTTGGGCCCTTCAGGTAGACTTGATATGAGTTTTGGGTGGGAAAGACCTGTAGGAGAGACAGTCCTGTAATAAGCAAAATAATATCAAGACTGTAAAGAGAGTATGACTGATGGAAAGTTATACGTTTCATGATGAATGAAATGGGTGTATACTTTTCCAAGTAGAAAGCACCATATGTCAAAGAAAGATCCACACCAGATCATGGCAGAGACTATACTCTATTACAGGTGTACGATCTTAATTTGACCAGTTTCTCACAGCAGGACAATAATCCTGCAGCAACAGGAAATGTGAGTTATTATGTGCATTATTTAATGGACATTTTTCTAGGGGTTGATACTTTTTTGGGTCGGATTAATCAAGTCTGACATTTTTAAAGTGGAGATTGAAAACTTTAGAAAGCTACGCAGGAAAATTTTCTGTGACAGAGTGATCGAATTAAGAGATTACATCTGTCTGTTTTAAGTTATTTAAAAGTCATACAGTATGTTGGCGCTGTCTTAACATTTATTTTTGTGGGATTCTATAGATGCGTTTATTCAGTTTGTTTACTTACATATTTGTTATTTCATATTTATAAGTTCAAACAGTTCTAAGTTATTTAAGTTCTGTAAATGTGTGCCATACTATACCAAATGTGACATAATAATGAGTTGCTGAGTGGTTCTGCTGTGATTTACTTTAGTAAATGTTTTCTATACAAAAACAAATAACAAAATAAGATGGACTGCTGTGATGATAATCATTTATTTGAATGTTACAAAATTCTGACAATACTGATTAAACTAAGGACAAATTGTTCTCCAGTAACAGCCTAAATTCCTGTCTCGTTAAATACTGTATAATAGAAATGCGAGCCACGGATCAAGGCTCCACGAATGAGTATTCAGCTCGGAAGCTCTCGTTGCTATGCAGGTACTCGCCATGAAATTCTATCTCTGCCATGTTTCCAGCTGATCGCCAGTCAAAAAGCTGTTGGCCCTTGAACACGTTGGTCTTCAAGACATCTACATCTCGTATCTAATAGAGATGGTATTAGAGGCATAATGTTATCTACAATGGCATACATGTCAACATTCAAGATTCATGGTTTAATGTACACAACTAGTTTGCATTGATGAATATACTGAAAAGCAAGAGAGAACAGTCTCCCTCCTCCCTGACCATAATGAAGGTGGACTGGGCTGCTGTGCTGTTGACCACAGGGCCCATGCTCAGAGCCCGGATCCTAATCTTCACTGAGGGAGGGGCGTTGATGAGGACTCGACAGGTGTGACTGCCCAACGCTGAGGTCATCGTTGGATTCTCAATGACCCCACTGGGAGCAAACAGCTGGACATCACAGTCTGTAGGAGCAACAGTAAGAAGCATGTGGGTATGTATAAAATTAACCAAATAATATGTCCTTCTAAAAATCTATTGTTCCAGCTCTGTAACAACATGCCACTCTGGCTTCTGTTCCAGCCAATACAGTAGCAGCTCAGTGTTACCCTGGTGGTGACTCTTCTTGTTGTTCTTCTGACTGCTGTAAGTGAGCAGCACTCCGTTTCCGGGGGACAAGAGATGCTGGCGTACCAGCAGGACGTTGGTCCTGGAGGTCAGTTCAGTGTCCTCAAGCTGGTCACACTTCCTGACCATTACCAGCCTGTCATAGAATGCCACATACTCCCCTAAGCATATACACACACACACACACACACACACACAGGATTATTGTTGTCCATTTCGGTTGCCATAGATAGACAGTACAAAGGCTATTATAGCATTTCTCACTTTTCTTGCAGCTTAGGGAGCTGGACTCTACTTTCATGTGGATGACCTCATCCAGGGGCCGGCCTATTGACAGGATGCAGCGACCTGTCTCATGTCTCAAGTCCACTGTGCCTGACTCCTCCAGCAGAAGCTGCCCACACAGACCTAGATAGCGACACACAGTAGATCACTATTACATTAGCTGATGGAGCTCTCTCAATGCTTGGTCTATGCCTTTTCTGATGAGTGCTAAAGAAGCAGAGAGTTCTGCCACCTTACTGGTTTTAGGGGTCACAGTGGCCATGGCTGTGGTGGTCTGTGCGGTGGTCAGTTCTGTTGCAGTCGGGGGTGTCTGGGTCAGGCTGAGAGTAGGAGATAGGAGTGGCTCCTCATCCGTGGGAGTGACTTCCATGGCCTGGGGACTGGGTAACTGGTCCCTGGTCTCTAGTGAGGGGGTGTTGGTGGTGTGGGTGAGGGGACTAATCTTCTCTAAGACCCTGCAGTTGTCCATCTGGCAGCCCCGGATGGTGATGGGCTTGGGCATGTGCATGCAGAGCAGTGGGCTGAGGGGCTCAGGCTTAGTGGGTCCCATGCAGGACACTGCTCTAGACTGGATCCCATACCCACATGGCACTGAACACTGAGAGACAACAGAAAAGTTAGTCAACAGTACATCTACATAATTTATAAATCACTCCTGTATGAAAACACCACTGACCACTGTACCTACCTGATTCCAGTCTTTCACGTCCCATCTGAAGGTGCACACCTGCACCAGACAGGGTACCATGGTAGCAGGTTTAACAGCTGCATGGCACCTCTCCTCAGACACCTCACTGTCCTCCCCATGGATATACTCAACACAGGAGACATGCCTCCTGGCTACCCCCAAATCACAAGATGTAGAACAGGCCCCCGTCCTCAGCACTCTCCACCTGGACAGTATTATCTCAAGTTGAAGTTTATTTACACCCAGCAATACATACAGAAATCTCTATATGGCACTGTCTGTTGACACTCACATAGCATTCAAGACAAACTGAAATCCATGGGTGGTGAATTCCACATTTAGATTATCTTGTTTACCGCGGCTTCCAGCCAGTGTTCATTGTCTGTGTTTACCGTTTACCTGGCTGGGTCGCTGTTGGAGTTGCATGGTTTACTTGACTGGGCAGCTGTTGGAGTTGCATGGTTTACCTGGCTGGGCAGCTGTTGGAGTTGCATGGTTTACCTGGCTGGGCAGCTGTTGGAGTTGCATGGTTTACCTGGCTGGGCAGCTGTTGGAGTTGCATGGTTTACCTGGCTGGGCAGCTGTTGGAGTTGCATGTGACCACTGCTATGGGTTTGGTCATGTTACAGCACTCTGTATTGTTCACAACCACCTCCTCATCTCCCTCGGTCTTCTGGGAGCAGTATAGCACCCTATGGGCCACGCCTCCTCCACACGACACACTGCACACTCCCTGCTTGTAGCGCCACCTACATGGGAAACACACTGCTGTTACCCTGCTGTGACAGGGCTGTCATTCTTGTGCTTGAAAGGATGGACTCACATGGGAGGGCAAGGGGAAGGGTTGCAGGACTCTGTGTGAGGCTCTGGTTTGCTGGAGGCATCACAGTAGACCTCAGGCACCGCTAGCCTGGTCTGGTGGTCCAGACATGAAAACCACACCTGCAGGGTACCTACACATGTATAAGGCTTGTGTTGACCAAGGTACCACACTTTGTAAAAAATGAAGAGATTATCTGGTCTCACTTACCATTTCCGCAGGTCTTTGAGCATTGGCCTATCACAGGGCTCCAAACATACACTGTTAGATACCTGGAGCGGTGCCTTAAACCAGGGGAATTGTTAAGTATAGGTTGATCCTGGTAAAGACAAATTAATGGATGTCAAAGTTCCACCTTCTCCAGTATGATGTCTTAGAATTCGGTGTGCACATTTATGAGATGTATTATAGATCTCTGCTGTACCTGTCCCTTAGACTCCCAGCCTATAGGGCAGACATCGATCACACAAGACACTAAGACAGGTGGTTTGAAGAGCCCTGAACACAAGCTATGATCCACCTCAACATCATGACCACCTTCGGACCGCACACATGTCACAATGCGGTTGGCAGCTCCGGGCCCACACACCGCTGAACACTCCCCGGCTTCTGACACATTCCACCTGTCACACACATACACAAAAATAATTATATGTCAACACTGTACTGGGCCATTAACCTACATGGTGCAACTTGGACCTTGTTTGCTTCATGTACATATTGTATTTGATCATAAAAATATGTATACCTTGCAGGGCAGGGTTGAAAGTTGCATGTATCCACTGATTGTGCGGCTGAGTGTTGTGGACATTCAGAAACTGCCATCTGTAGGACATTTGCTCCTTGCCTTTGAACACATCTCACAGGGCGCACTTTCTCTCCACCACCACACGAGGCACTGCAGGGCCCAAACTCTCCCATCTCCCAGCTGGAGAACACAAACCAGGACATTGATCAATCAGTTTGATGAATGTTCAAGCGTTCTAGGTGTGACAGTGTGCAGTGAATGTAGAGTGGACCTGGGGGGACAAGCTGGGAGGTGACAGGTTGTCTGCTGAAGCAGGAGAAGGGGAGCTGAATCACAGTAGACCTCCTCCAGATGCTCCTTGGTGTCTTCATCCATACAGACATACATAGATTTCTGTATGCCTACCAAGAAAAAGAGAGAACAGGGGATCTATAAGAACAGTGACATTTGGAAAGCCTTAAAGTACTACCACAACAAACAAACTGAATATATTTATTCAACAATAATTTGTAAAAAAAAAAAAAAAAAAAAAAACTCTTACCAGAGCCACAGGTGACAGAGCAGGATGTTGTAACAACAGTAAACTTGCCCCTTGGTATCTCTTTTATAAAAGCGTTATTACTAATGGGAGTATAAAAGTGGTAGGTGATGTTTGGACTGGTTTGTTCTCCATATTCTTTTCCATATTTCCGATAGACCTGTAGGAGCAAAAAGCAAATGTCATATTCCTTTCTATCTTGAGGATTCAGTAAAGTTCTATATGTGTGTGTACATAGTGAATGGAGATACTGTTCCTCTTCTATATTGTGTTTCTCACAGTTATCCCCTCTGATTTTTGGAGTGTCTGTTGCCATGTCTGGGAATGTCTCTCTCCCTGCTGACCTGTATGTGTGTCTCCTCTGTAACAGTTCCAGGCAGCAGCAGCTCCTCCATGAGAGGCAGGAGGTCAGGGGTCAGGTACAGACGATAAACCAGACGACCGTCCTCCAGAGGAGAGGGATGAGTGATGTTTAACGCAATGCTGCCACTCCCAGACACAACATACTGATTCCCAATCAACACCGCTATGGGTAAAAACACCAGACACCTTGCTTATTGTCTTTTATATGATTTGGGGTTTCTTTTCAAACCACCCAAGGTCACCCCAGATACTCACCCAGGTGAGTGAAGACAGGTGCCCTGTTGACAATGTGAACCTGAGTAGCGTTTACTGGCAGGGTCAGGAATGTGACGTACTCTGAGAATCAATTAAGCAGGGAAAATCTAGTTTAATTACTGGAATGAGATGGAGGTAGAAATGATCACTCTCCAGACTGAAGAATGGGGATATTTGAGCTGTTACCTCTGGCCTGACCACCACTGTAAGACTTAGAGGTGAGACTGCAAGAGGAGCCATCCCCTCCACATACCCCACACACATCCTCCACCTTCCCAGACTTCAACACTCCATCACAGCCAAACAGCTAGTGGAAGAAATTGTTGCCCATTAGCTTATGAGGACATGTCAGGTCTAATAATTTCTCAAAGCGTCTCTAGAACTCTCTAAGGTGGAGAAACCGAAGCAGGCCTTTACCTGGCACGTTCCTCCTAGACAAGCTGTCGTGGCACCCATTGGAGCTGGACTGTCTGGTTCACAACGAGTCCCATCCACAAACTGAGACCCACGGCTCACAATGAAGTTCTCTCCCTTACATTGGCACATGTACCTGCACTGTTCATCCCCTGGTCATGGGGGGAAATCAGAGGGATACAGTGGAGGGAGTCAGTAATGTAGTAGTTTTTACTTTGTTTATTACCCTCCATCCCAATGACCCAACCATTCCCCATTGGCAAGGTGTCTTGGCCCACCTGTGACAAAGCCTACAGCGGGGATCCAGGTGTAGAGGGAGGCCGTGTTGGGGGACAGGTACAGGGGCTGTAGATCTGTCTGGGAGCACTGCTCTGCCATGAAGGCCAGCTGGGTCCTTTCACACTGCTACTCAGACAGCATAGTGTGAGGGGAAGAATGCCGAACATTGCTTGTTGTGTTCACACCCTTTGTTTCAGTTCACATCCTTTTGACGACCAATTGAACTTTCGATCATAATAATTTTTTGAAGAGAAGCCACGTTTCTATTTCCAATTCAACTTCCCTCATTCCACTCGAAGCATGTGTATGAGGTGATGTCAGTGCTAACAGAAATTGTATTTGAATTCCAGAATTTAGGATATAGATTTTTTGATGTAATATTTTGTAATTGGTAATGCACAAATTTAATCATATAATTCAGAATTTGAATTGAATGAATGTTGCATTCAGTTTTAATTTAATATTAATTTTCAATATGGTAGATATTGAATTCATTGTCTGTGTATCAAGTATACAAACTTTTATATAAAGTTGATCAAAGTTTCATATATTCAACTTCTCGGATGCATTCAGATTCAGTTTTCAAATTCAGATCTCTAAATTCAAAACTGAGACAGCCTCCTGGTACTTCGCAAGCCAGAAAAGATAGAGGATAAAATATATAATCAAATGCTCTCTGTGGTAAACAGAACTGCCATGCAGAAGAAATATCAGCCCATGGAGAGAAGCACGAGATTGAATTTTACTCAACTTTGCAGTGGTCACCAACCGGTCAATCGCGATCGAATGGTCAATCTCCAAGGCATTACTAGTCAATCGGCAAACATTTCTGTAAAAAAACGACAATATTGAATTTTTATTCATCTATGGCTGTTGGCGGTAGGTGCACTTGATTCAGCTGACCTGTGTGCTGCGTAGACGAACTGTTGCCTTTTTTAACCATTTCATGTGTCTGGAGGTACAAACTCTGCTTTCTCGGTGGGCTGGAGAGCAAATCAAGTGCCCTTAGGTCTACCTGTTTTTATGAGTGAATTAATGTTTATGTTCTTACGCTTCAAACACACCGACAGGGTCATTGCATTTTGGTACACCAGAATTACATTCATTTCCAATGAAACGCTGCGTTTGCCTTGCAACATTGCGTTGCAGAGGCAGTTGCAGTGCGTTCGGTGTGGTGCATTTATCGAACGTATGCGTCAAACTGTATGCATAGACGGCTTGACAGAAATGGGAGCAGAAGGTGAATGTTGAACTTTTGTTGCATACATATCCAGCTGGTGCTGCATACTATTTTGCGCAAAATGCAACACTGCCCTTTCAAAGATGTCTAGAAATGTACATGTTTTGTGCTCTTGTAGGAAGTAATCACTCCCATATTACTGACTACAAATGATCTTTAGGGATCGGTGGGACACTAGCGGTCCACCTACGACAACATCCGGTGAAATGCAGAGCGCCAAATTCAAATTACAAAAATAGTAATATTAAATATTCATGAAAATACAAGTGTTGTACATCATTCAACAGCTTAGAATCTTGGTAATCAAACCGCGTTGTTGGATTTACAATAGACTTTACGGCGAAAGCAGAACATTCGATTATCTGAGGACAGTCCCCCACAACAACATATTATTCAAGCCAGCACAGGCGTTACAAAATCAAATATAGCGATAAAATAAATCACTTACCTTTGAAGATCTTCCTCTGTTTGCAATCACAAGGGTCACAGGAACACAAATAATGGTTGGTTTGTTTGATAAAGTCCTTCTTTATATCCCAAAAAGTATGTTTAGTTGGCGCCATGGAGTACTGTAATCCAGTCATTCAACATGCAGACAAAGATATCCCAAAAGTACCGGTAAAGTTCGTCCAAACAAGTCAAACGATGTTTCTAATTAATCCTCAGGACATCAAATATCTAAATAAACTATAATATTTCAGACGGAGAATAGTATGTTCAATGGGAAAGAAAAATAACGAAGAGCGTGCACACAGTCACGCGCAAAACAGTAGTGTCCGGTTCAATAGCCACTTGTAAGAACTTCTATTTCTTGTTAGTTTTTTCCAAAAACAAGCCTGAAACCATGTCTAAAGACTGTTGACATCTAGTGGAAGCCATAGGAACTGACGGAAATTGGAGCAGAAGGTGAATGTTGAACTTTTGTTGCATACATATCCAGCTGCTGCATACTATTTTGCGCAATTGAGAAATGCTTGAATACGCTAAATAGCCAATAGGTAGAGGGTAGCATAATTTGTCTGATTCTCTATAATAATGGTATGGGAATAATGCATCTTATTTTGTAAAGTGGTTTCTTGCATCAGAAAAGAAAGACAAGTGGATAAACAGGTTAATGTCAAGCCCTGCATGTTTTTTTTCAAAAGTCTCATGGAATGTAGACCTACATTGAACACCACACATTGTCTGCTACTGTAGGCTGAATGATAGAACAGCTATTTCCATGTTAAAATGAGAAGCAGTTTTCTCCATCGTTTTGATCAAATAGTCACAGGAGCCTACTTGACCACTGTTAAAACTGTAACTTAAAGCAGATACTGCCTCAGTGTTCACAGTAAACGCGACCTGGAAGTGGTACAGAATTTTCACAAAGAGGGAACATTGGAAGGGAGTGTCACAAAAACCGCAGTTTGGCCCTGATAAGAATATAGTGGAATAGCCCTTCTAAGGATAGCCTTTCCACTCCTTATTTAATCTTGCTCTGACTGGGTTTAAACCAGGTATCCTGCATGTCACAAGACTGTGTTAGCCCACCCATAGGAATGAGTTCAGGAGCAAGCTTACTCCAGCAAGCTTACTCTCCAGCAAGCTTACTCATCAAAAGAGCGTGGTTCATCGAACCATCTTGGTTACATTTTACCCCCCTTTGCCTCATACTTAGAGATCACGGCACCAAAATAACTAACTGGGTTCGAAATCAGGCCTACTGCACAACAAAAACACTTTCTGTGGAAAAAAGAAGCAAACAGATCTGTGCACCCCATTTAATGAGAGTGCAACAAAGGTGGTTTGGTGATCCATGAATATGATTAGCAACCTTGCCTGAGACCTGAAGACGTGTTAGTTTGACTGATAGGGTTCTAACCCAGGTCTCCTGTGGGCCAAATTCATAGGAATAAAATAAATTCAACTGCCAGTTTACCACAGAGAGCGTTTGATTCTATCTGTGCTCCTCTACCTTTCCTGGCTGGCAAAGTACCAGGACATTGTCTGGTTTTGAAACTGAATTTAGAGAACTGAATTTTTACATCTGAATGTTAGTTTGTAAATTTGATACACAGAAAATGAATGCAATATCTACCATATTGAAACTGAATTTGAATATTAATTGATTTTGAATATTAAATAGAAATTTAATTGAAAAACTGTATGCTATATACAGTTGAAGTCGGAATTTTACATAGACTTAGGTTGGAGTCATTAAAACTCGTTTTTTAACCACTCCACAAATTTCTTGTTAACAAACTATAGTTTTTTTTTCTTCTTTGTGCAATTTTTCCAACAATTGTTTACAGACAGATTATTTCACTTATAATTCACTGTATTGCCTTGCCGCTCAGAAAGGAAGAAGCCACTGCTCCAAAACCGCCATAAAAAAAGCCAGACTACGGTTTTCAACTGTGCATGGGGACAAAGATCGTACTTATTGGAGAAATGTCCTCTGGTCTGATGAAACAAAATTAGAACTGTTTGGCCATAATGACCATCGTTATGTTTGGAGGAAAAAGGGGGAGGCTTGCAAGCCGAAGAACATCATCCCAACCGTGAAGCACGGGGGTGGCAGCATCATTTTGTGGGGGTGCCTTGCTGCAAGAGGGACTGGTGCACTTCACAAAATCGATGGCATGATTAGGTAGGAAAATTGTGGATATATTGAAGCAACATCTCAAGACATCAGTCAGGAAGTTAAAGCTTGGTCGCAAATGGGTCTTCCAAATGGACAATGACCCCAAGCATACTTCCAAAGTTGTGGCAAAATGGATTAAGGACACCAAAGTCAAGTTATTGGAGTGGTCATCACAAAGCCCTGACCTCAATCCTATAGAAAATAGGGGTAGAAACTGAAAATGCGTATGCGAGCAAGGAGGCCTACAAACCTGACTCAGTTACACCAGCTCTGTGAGGAGGAATGGGCCAAAATTCACCCAACTTATTGTGGGAAGCTTGTGGAAACATTTGATCCAAGTGTATGTAAACTTCTGACCCACTGGGAATGTGATGAAAGAAATAAAAGCTGAAATAATTCTCTCTACTATTATTCTGAAATTTCGCATTCTTAAAATAAAGTGGTGATCCTAACTGACCTAAGATTGGGAATTTTTACACAGATTAAATGTCAGGAATTGGGAAAAACTGAGTTTAAATTTATTTGGCTAACGTGTATGTAGACTTCCAACTTCAACTATACATTCAGTTAATTTTCAAATCATGAGATACAAGTTCAATTCAATGAATTAATAGGAATTCAATGAATTAATTTGTGCATTACAAATAAAACAATATTACATTCAAATTCAATATCCTAATACAATATCCTAATATCGCTCTATACATTTATACTTACACTTACAGTACTCACGTCACAGAATAAATGGTGCAACAATTTACCTTGTAAAAATGACCTACGGAGGCCCACTGTAAACATAAACATGACCTGTGGAGTTTTACCTGCTGGTGACAAAGTTCAGCCTCTGTATCTCTGCCCTTGCAATCATTCCCACCAAATGCAGGTCTGGAAATGAAAATATTTTTTAATGAAAATTATGAAGACATCCATCAAGAATAATAAACTGTTTGGCTAATCTCATTTGCCAGAAATGTACCACTTGAACTTGAGAGGAGTCATGAGAATTAGTGTAGTAATTGGGCCTGACTGTTGTTTCTTGTTACCGTGGGTTGTTGCATTGCCTGGTCCGGGAAGTGACGCCCCCGCCACATATCCGTGAGCATGGGGAGAATTGGGACCAGCTGGACCAGGACCCATGCACCACCACAGAGGAAGAGGAGCTGAGCTGGTCTGGGGACACACAGCGGCCCTTCAGGCACCACTAGAGGACATGCAGGGTTAGAGGTCAGGGCTGCTTTCATTTCACAACCCAAATGTTGCATACTTTAACGAAACATAGTCATAGTGATTGAATGTGACTAGTGATAACATAAGGCTGTACCTGGTTGGGTGCACACTCTGTCCCATCCAACAGAGGCACCAGCAGGCGTTTACATGAGCTGTTGTCATCAGGTTTGATGTGGCAGGAGAGAACACGGCACACAGGCTGTCAGGAGGAAAGAATTAACACTGGGAAAGCCTTACCCAGACAGAGCTATAGATACTGTCAATATATTGTATAACCAGTCTTATTACTACTGTATAACCATGATAGTATAATCACAGAAGTGGCTGCCATTAATGTCATAATGTGTCCCTTACCAGGTCAGTGTTGGTGAAGGAGCACGCCCTGGCAGTGCTACCAAACGCTATCCGGCACTGGTCGTCCACGCCATAGTAAAGGCCTGGCTTCCAGTCTTGCAGAGAGCCAACCAGGACAGGCAAGTCTTTCACACAGTCAGCCTTGCCTTCACTAGAATAGCATTACAAACACATATCTTACTCTCATCACCAGCCTTCTACAATACTCACTGTGTTAAGTACAGTACCACTGACCATTATTCCATTTCTGCAGAGTAATCTACTTATGATGAACAGTTTATTATTAAGAGTCCATGTGAGTAACAGCTGGCATGCTTACCTGAAGAATGTGTACAGCTGCTGTCTGCTGCACTGGGACCAGGTGAGATCCACACTGTTGTAGCCTCCATCAGAGGCCATCATAAAGCCACTGCTGCTGCATGTGTTACCGATCCCATCATGGTTTATACCAAAGCTGGGGGAAAGAAGTGAAGATTACTAACTGTTGCTCATCCCATGCTATTGACTGTCTTACCTGTGGCCTATCTCTTGCCACTATGTCTTACCTGTGGCCTATCTCATGAGCAATGGTGATTCCCAGATCAAAGCCTGTGTCCTCTGTGATCACACAACTCCATTGGCTAGAACATGCCCCGCCTAGCTGGGCCACACCCCTCACCTGCTTGTTCCCATTGGGCAGCTCCAGATCAAATCTGGTTGACAAACAAATTACAGTAAAGTAAAACCACACGATTTACAATTATATAAATGTTCTAACTTCAGACAGACTACCATTCAACTTAAAAATAGCACAAGATAAAGTACAATGACCAACCTTGTGATGTATAACACAAGGTCAGCATGCAGGGGATCCGTGTCATTAGAGGGGATGACCCTTCTGGCCCACTCACACACACTCCTCAGAGACAAGGAGATGTTGGTGGAGATGTTAATCTCTGGCTGAAAGTGAGAACATAGCACTCAGAGAGGGAAGCGTTCTTCTGGCTCCTCAGCCAGGCCATGGCAGACTGGCCCACCCAGGTGTGTGTAGTGTGGTGTGGGGTGGACAGACATTGTGAGACACTGACCTCTGGTTCTGAGAGGATGATCATGCGGACCAGATGCACTCTCATGTTGGCTCCCAGTGTCATGTCCCTCAGCAGCTCCGAGGCCCGTGGGAAGATAACAGGACACACCATAAGAGCAACACTGGATGACCACTTTCAATAATCCTTCAGATGCCTCACGCAAACAATAACAAACAGACAAAGACAGGCAGGCAGGCAAACAGGCAGGCAGGCAGACAGACAGACAAACTCACAATGTTGAGGTTGGTAAGTATGTATCTCTCTGTGTCCTGCCTGTGGACCAGCTGCACGTCAGGCGCCACCACCACTAACAGCTCCAGGTGGGTCACCTCAGGCATTATGGCTGACCTTCGGCGACGCAGCCTCTTCACTGTCAGGATGAAGACAAAAAGAGCAGTATGCTAATAGAATGTGCGAGGATGAAGTATGAAACATTAAATACAATGCTATAATGCTTGAACACTGACTGTGAGAGTGTCTGGGGAGGCCTCTGGCAGTAAATGGCTGGTGGAACACCAGATGAGGTGTTCCTGGACTGGAACAGTTTCTGGCTTCAGTCAGATGAATGTGTTTTTGAAGCACTGGCTGAATGTATAGTCTATCCTTCTCTTTGCCTGCAACAACCAGGCCTTGCTGTTGGAAATAGAAAAACATTTGCAATCCAAATTAATTTAAGAGAATTATGAATGATAAAGACAGAATAACAGTATAAATAAATAAGTAAACTGTAGAATTGTTTATGTCTTAACTTGGAAAACGTACAATTTTCCTGGCACAGATGGTGAGAAATCCTTTAGTTGAAGGAGGATGTAGAACTTTGGCCTGCTGACAACACATGGCATGACTTTTCCTTATGATGTTGAGAGTGGTGTTCCGAGCTGTCTCTAATGTGGACTGACAGGAGAAGGACTGCCTCCTCTCCCCAAGCCCCAGCACAAAGCGCTTCCCTTCGGTCTCGAAGGAGCATCGCCAGGGGCCAGGGCGGAGCTCCGTAGAGGCACAGTCTGTCCAGATGAGCTGAAACTCAGGCACTGGGGTGAGAAAGGTTACAATACTGTACAGTGGGAAGAAATGTGAGCATGCGAGCCCTTTAGAATTACCTGGAGTTCTGCACAAATTGGTCATACATTTTTATCTGATCTTCAAGTCCCAACAATAGACATACACAGTCTGCTTAAACTAATAACACACAAACAATTATAATTGTTCATGTCTTTATTGAACACACCGTGTAAACATTCACAGTGCAGGTTGGAAAAAGTATGTAAACCCTTGGATTTAATAACAGGTTGACCCTCCTTTGGCAGCAATAACCTCAACCAAATGTTTTCTGTAGTTGCGGATCAGACCTGCACAACGGTCAGGAGGAATTTTAGGCCATTCCTCTTTACTAAATTGTTTCATTTCCACAATATTCTTGGGATGTCTGGTGTGAACCGCTCTCTTGAGGTCATGCCACAGCAATCGGATTAAGGTCAGGACTGACTGGGCCACTCCAGACAGCGTATTTTCTTCTGTTCAAGCCATTCTGTTGTTGATTTACTTCTGTCTTTTGGGTTGTTGTCCTGTTGCATCACCTAACTTCTGTTGAGCTTCAATTGACAGACAGATAGCCTTATAATCTCCTGCTAAATGTCTTGATAAACTTGGAAATTCATTTTTCCGTCGATGATAGCAAGCTGTCCAGGCCTTGAGGCAGCAAAGCAACCCCAAACCATGATGCTCCCTCCACCATAGTTTACAGCTGAGATAAGGTTTTGATGTTTGTGTGCTGTGACTTTTTTTCTCCACACATAGTGTTGTGTGTTCCTTCCAAACAACACAACTTTAGTTTAATCTGTCCACAGAATATTTTGCCATGGGCGCTGTGGAACATCCCGGTGCTCTTTTGCTAACTTCAGATGTGCAGCAATGTTTTTGGGGGATAGCAGTGTCTTCTTCCATGGTGTCCTACCATGGACACCATTCTTGTTTAGTGTTTTACGTATTGTAGACTCGTCAACAGAGATGTTAGCATGTTCCAGAGATTTCTGTAAGCCTTTAGCTGACACTCTAGGATTCTTCTTAACCTCATTGAGCATTCTGCGCTGTGCTTTTGCAGTAATCTTTGCAGGATGGCCACTCCTAGAGAGAGTAGCAACAGTGCTGAAATTTCTCCATTTATAATTTGTGTTACTGTGGACTGACTTTTAGAGATACTTTTGTAACCCTTTCCAGCTTTATGCAGGGCAACAATTCTTAATCTTACTGTAGGTCTTCTGAGATCTATTTTGTTCGAGGCATGGTTAGCATCAGGCAATGCTTCTTGTGAATAGGAAGCTCAAATTTTGTGAGTTTTTTTATGGGGCAGGGCAGCTCTAACCAAAATCTCCAGTCTCGTCTCATTGATTCGTCTCCAGGTTAGTTGACTCCTGACTCCAATTAGCTTTTGGAGAAGTCATTAGCCTAGGGGTTCACATACTTTTTCCAACCTATACTGTGAATGTTTAAATTATGTATTCCATATAGACAAGTTGTGACTTAGATGAAGATCAGATCAAATTTTATGTCAAATGTATGCAGAAATCCGGGGAATTTCAAAGGGTTCACATGCTTTTTCTTGCCACTGTATGTGAATTATTGTATCCACCATAATGGTTCAGTAGCTCACTGTAACTGTATGGAAACTGTGTCATTATTCAGTCATACCTGAGGTAGCAGAGGCAGTACCAAAATAAAACACCATGTCCTTTTGATCGAGGGAGTGCAGAAATAGCTGGAGAGGGGATACAAATTAAATGTTGGGGTCATTTTGTGAGCCTTCAGCAACAAGAGGATTAGATTCACTAATACATTCCTGGTTTGTATACAGTATGACAGAATACAGCAGGCCTATGTCCATGAGGAGCACAACCAACTGAACAACAATAATATCTCTACAGAACCCCTGAGAAATTGTACTTTTAAGTGTATCATACAACTGAGATCCTGTGAAACCTGTGATCTGCCTCTCTGTAGGTAGAGATTTCCGCAGGATGATAAACAGCGCAAGTTGAGGAGGTCAATGTACTTTGCAGATGTCACAAACAGAAGAATCACCAACCACATCCCTGGGTTTTCCACTTACCTCCTCCAATGGAGATCTCATTAGTATTGCTGTGGAGCCTGGCAGCATTGACAGCAGACAGAGCAGCGCCAAGGCTGCCATGTTTCCCCTCTCCTCTCCCTGTGGGACCACACCACACACTACCTGGCCTTGCTATATATCTATCAGAGGAAGAGGACCAAGATCTACCTTCCAGCCGAGTCTGATAAGACCCAGCCAAATGGGGAAGTGGCAAACAAGTTTACTAAAACATCAGGGGCAGTAGTTGATAAGTGACAGACTTCATTTGTTGATTTTCACTGTGGGGGTAGGTGAAAAGAGCAATGCTAGCTGATTGGCTGGTTTGTGAACACTGATGTTTATTCTATTGGTCACTGGATGTCACTGGCGGGTGTCACAGTGCAGAACAGTACATTTGTCCATAAACTCACTCCATGCTTGTTTCACGTACAGTATTTTGTTAGTGACGTAGTACTGTAAGACGAACAATTCCATTATGTCCCATGAGAGTTAGCACATGGAAATGCCATTATATGTGCAATGGTTATAAATAATCTTTTGAACTTAATGACTTGGTGATATATCAATTTCCTGTGCAGCAATGACTTTCTAAGTGTGCATCATACGTGTGTAAATCAAAGAAAAAAACAGGATGTTAATTTTCACAGAAGCTCTAAACTGAACTTTAACAAGTTCACACACACACAGTATCATAAATGCTGCAGGCCATACAGATCATTTTTGTAAGTGTAATATAGTACCGCCAGAGGGCAGACAAGGCCCACTGTAACATTACAGATGTACTTTAGGAGGATTGAATGTTCCTTAGAGTTTATTTAACTAGGCAAGTCTGTTAAGAACAAATTCTTATTTACAATTACAATGACAGTTAGTTAACTGCCTTGTTCAGGGGCAGAACGACAGATCTTTACCTCGTCAGCTCGAGGATTTGAACCAGCAACCTTTCGGTTACTGGCCCAACACTAACCACTAGGCTACTTGCTGCCCCCTGTAGATGTGATGTCTACCAGCCTGGTCTCATATACTAGATAATACCTAACAAAGTAAATAAAAATTAGCATGATATGTTTGGTACGGTTACATAAGACAGAAGGTTACTTAAGACGAAATCAAAAGGAGGGTGGTTGGTCAGGGTGGATGGGTGGTGTATAATGTGAATGTCTAGCAACCCAAAGGTTGCGTGTTCATATCTCATCACAGACAACTTTAGCTAATTAGCAGCTTTGCAACTACTTAGCATGTTAGCTAATCCTAGCCTTAACCTAACTCCTAACCTTAACCCCTAGCTAACGTTACCCACAACATATTGGAATTCGTAACGTATCATAAGTACTGCAAATTCTTAACATATTGTACAAATTGTAATTCGTAACATATCATACCAAATGGATGATGGACATCTACAAATGAATACATACCAAACGTAACATATCATACTAATTTGAGTGCATCTCTCTCTCTGTCCCTCCCCCTCCCTCTCCACAGTGGGCATAGTTTATCTCTATAAAGCTGGGATTCCAGTCCCATCTGCCATTAGTCGGCTAGATATCTGCCTGTTGTCAGTCTGAATTAACAGCTGGGTATCAGGCAGTATACCAACAGAGCTGCTATATTGAAACCTGCTTCCCCCCTGGAATAGCTGCCTCCTGCTGAGGGATTATCCTGCTGGTTTGGAAAATGGTGCTGTAGGCCAGGGGTTTTCAAACCACAACTGTTCCATGTATTGGAACTATTCCACTTTTAACTATTCCACAGCTAGCACACCTGATTCCACCTGCCAACTAGCCCTTGAATAGGTGCATCAGGTGAGCTAGTTCAGGAAACATAAGAAACAGTTAAACCTCTGGGGGTCCCGGAGGAGAGGTTTGAAAACCACACAGGCTACCTGTAGACCAGACAATGAAAAAGGATAGAAACAGGTTTAGAACTTTAAGTTAACTGTGCTGAAGGAGTATTTCCCAGTATGCATGGTTTCCCTCTCAGATTGGATCTCCAACATTATGCAGAGTGGATATGGCCTGTATGCAGTACCACCATGAGATATTTGTTTATTGGTTGTCCTTATTCACTCACTTGACATCTGTGGCATCCAGCAAGTGCCTACTAATGTTCCTACTTCATAGTACATTTGCTTCATTATGTGCCCTTACTGTACACTTAACATATACACTGTGGCTCACCACTATTCTAATCTAAAACATCCTTTCCTAGTCAACTCTTTATGTATTGTCCTTTGAAATTACCAAATGTTCATGATAATTAATTATCTTTGTCCTGCTACAGTAAATCGGCCTAGAGTGAGGAAGTTCAATCTAACATACAAGATTGTAATTATTTGGCTTTCTCCTTCAGTATTTGCTGGTCTTTATTGATCCGCAGGCATTGCTGTGCTGATGGAGTAAGTCTGTCACTTGTGATTAATCAAATGTGCATTCATTTGGAAAGTTTTCTCCTTGACTATTTATGAAAGTTCCGTAATGATTGATCTGATGCTTAGCAAATGGTAGAGCAGCACTTAAAAACATCAGCACTAGTAGCCTCAAAACATTCTTTTTGGATGTATCCTTTAATTGTTTTTGGGGCTTAGTTTTTTGCAGGAGGGTTGCTGTCTTTTCACAGTTCTAATGTAATAAAGCATCTGTAAAATCTGGCTTCACAGAGGGAATCTGTGCAATATTTCCCTCTGTTGAAGGATCTTTTATTGCATCTCAATGCTGTGCCAGGCATGGAAATTCAAGTCAGTCAGTTACCATTAGACAGGTTTAGCCATATACTGCTTCAATAAAACATCCAACGGATTGGGCTGGAAAATTATTACATTATTATTGTTGGGTTAAGTTATTCACTATAATATACTATATGGACATGAAGAATGTTGATAGCGGTGGATATGATAATGAAAATACTCTATATTAGTTGCATAAAGGGGCGGCAGGTAGCCTAGTGGTTAGAGCGTTGGACTTGTAACCGGAGGGTTGCAAGTTCGAATCCCCGAGCTGACAAGGAAAAAAAAAAATCTGTCGTTCTGCCCCTGAACAAGGCAGTTAACCCACTGTTCCCCGGGCGCCGAAGACGTGGAAGTCGATTAAGGCAGCCCCCCGCACCTCTCTGATTCAGAGGGGTTGGGTTAAATGCGGAAGACACATTTCGGTTGAAGGCATTCGGTTGTACAACTGACTAATAATGGTGACTTTGACTAAAGTCTAGAGATTGGAGCACAGTTCAGATCTTGTGTGCTACACAACATGTCTCAGTATTAACATGGAATAATTCCTTCAAATTGCAACATCAGGTCATTATTTAAAATTATTCATGACCATATCAGTCATAATACAAAGATGAGAAAGAACCAAAAGTGGAAAGTACTACAATATATAATGTCAAAATAGTACTACTACTATTATTTTCAAAGTTTACCAATACATTGGCCTAAAGGTGTATTTATGCATTAGGAAAGTGAGTGTGAAAGGAGCCTCATTATTGGTGAGGGTGATGGCTCATGAGGATGCAGGGTAGGGAGGGAGACCTTGGCCAGTGCTAAGAGACAGGCTGCACTGGCCTGGTTAAACACTCCCAACACACAGACTGGCAAAGTTACATGTTTGCCAAGTATTGGGCACAGTCAGGAACAAGGCGCACACATTCTCCCATCTGTCACCAAACCCCTCATAGCATACTGCCCAGTGCACAGGCAGTTTATTATACTCAATCTATTCCTCTGAGAGTATACCTGATATTTGAGCAATGTAAGGGACTGCAGGACTCATCTTGTGAATACTAAAAGGCTGGCCCGAGCCCCTGTCAGATACAATGTGTTCCTCTCTGTTGTGAATGTTAAGAGGATATGTACTGACTGCATCCAGCTTTCAGCCTTTAGTAAACCCAGTCCCAGTTCACTTAAACCCAAACAATTCATTTCAAATAAACATTTTGCCTGTAGCCCGGTGACTGATATGGAAATTGAAACTGATGGGGAGGTCTGCCCTGTATATGTGTTTAGGGATTTTATCTGACATGGGGTGCATTTCTGTGGCCCTAGAAAAATAATTTTACATTACTTTTTCATAAAATACTGAAATACAACAACAAACCCAACTGCCAGAAAGACATCTCTCCTCTAACTGTCCTTATTTTCTTACAATTCCCAATCAGGGGCGTCATGCACCAATTATTTTAGAGGGAGCACAAAGTACACACATCTCAACCGGGGTGGACTGGGAACAGCCAATTAAGTTGCAGCAGTTTTTTCACCCGTAACCTAACGCAGTGCTCTATCCCATTAGTGGAAACCAAGACTCTTCTCAGGGCAGGTCTGACTAGCAGAAGTTACTTTTTGTAGCAGGTTAGGAGAATTTACCCGGGCAGGTTAGGATAATTAATGTGGCAGGTTAGGAGAATTAGGTTAAGGTTAGGAAAAGTGTTAGTGTTAGCTAAAATTGTCCCCAACGTGACTCGAACATATTGTAAACTGTCATGGTCAAAACATATAGATTCAATGGTTGTAAAGATGGGGAGAGGTCTGTCCATAATAAAGAGGTGCTCTGCTTTTTTGACACCACACTCCAAAAAGCAAGTCCTGCAGGCTCTAGTTTTGTCTTATCTTGATTATTGTCCAGTCATGTGGTCGAGTGCTCCAAGGAAAGACCTAGTTAAGCTGCAGCTGGCCCATAACAGAGTGGCATGTCTTGCTCTTCATTGTAATCAGAGGGCTAATATAAATACTATGCATGCAAGTCTCTCTTGGCTAAGAGTTGAGGAGAGACTGACTGCATCACTTATTTTTATAAGAAACATTAATGCCTTAAAAATTCCAAATTGTTTGCATAGTCAACTTACACACAGCTCTGATGCACACACACTTACCCCACCATACATGCCACGAGAGGCATGTCCCCAAATCCAGTTCAAGAAAGCGTACAGTATTAAATAGCCATTATTGCGTGGAACTCCCTTCCGTCTCATATTGCTCAAATGAACAGCAAACATGGTTTCAAAAAACGAATAAAGCAACACCTCACGGCACAATGCCTCTCCCCCATTTGACCTAGATAGTTTGCGTGTATGTATTGATATGTAGGCTATGTGTGCCTTTTTAAATTGTTATTGATGTAGTTCTGTCCTTGAGCTTTTATTGTCTATTAATGCTTTGTATTATGTCATGTTTTGTGTGGTACCCCAGGAAGAGTAGCTGCTGCTTTCGCAACAGCTAATGGGGATCCTAATAAAATAATGCAGCAGGCGTAAAACAAACCCCTGGTCTGATAGTTTCAAACTGATTGGCTGAATGAATGTATTGCTGGCTGCATCTCCCGATCTGAAACACCTCACCATCAAATGCCGACCACATTACCTATCGAGAGAATTGTCTTCGGTCATTATCACTGCCGTGTATATTCCCCCCAAGCCAACACCGTAACGGCTCTCAAGGAACTACACTAGACTATGTGCAAACTAGAAACTGCATATCCTGAGGCCGCATTTATTGTAGCTGGGGACATTAATTAAGGAAATCTGAGGAAAATGCTACCGAAATTCTATCAACACATCTCCTGTGGTACACGCACATCACGTACCTTGGATAATCATATCATGCCTCCATTCTTCTCCTCCCCACCTATAGGCAGAAACTTAAACAGGAAGCATCCGTGGTAAGGACTGTTCAACGTGTGTCTGACCAATCGGAATCTATGCTTAAAGATTGTTTTGATCACGCGGACTGGGAAATGTTCCGGGTTGCCTTTGAGAATACAATCGACGTATACACTGACTCTGACTGGTTTCATCAGGAAGTGCATGAAGGATGTTGTTCCCAAAGTGACAATTAGAACTTATCCAAACCAAAAATGTAGAATGGATGGCAACATTGGCGCAAAACTGAAAGCGGGAACCACTGCATTTAACCATGGCAAGGTGACTGGGAACATAGACGTGTACAAACTGAACAGTTATGACCTCCGTAAGGCAATCCGCAGAACGGGGACAAATTGGATTCGCAATTCAACGGCTCAGACACGAGACCTACTGTATGTGTCAGGGAATCCAGACAATCACGGATTATAAAGGGAAAGCCAGCCACGTAAGGACACCGACACCTCGCTCCCAGATCAGCTAAACACCTAGCTGCCAACACGGGCCTTCTTCGCTTCCTAGGACTGTGTGCTCTCGTTCTCCATGGTCAACGTGAGTAAGTCATTAAAGCGTGTTAATCCTTGCAAGGATGCCTGGACGGCAACTTAAGCCGCGTCCTCAGAGCATGTGCAGAGCAGCTGGCTGGAGTGTTTCCGGACATATTCAATCTCTCCATATACCAGTCTGTTGTCCTCACTTGTTTCAAGATGTACACCATTGTTCCTGAACCCAAGAAGGCGAAGTCATTTAGTTCAGTTACCTATCGCCTGTAGCACTCACTTCTGTGATCATGAAGAGCTTTGAGAGGCTATTTTAAAGACCATATCACCTCCACCTCCACCTTACCCTAGAACCTAGACCCACTACAATTTTCATACTGCCCCAACAGATCCACCGACAACACAATCACCATTGCACTGCACACTGCCTTATCCCACCTGGACAAGATAAATACCTATGTAAGAATGCTGTTCATCGACTACAGCTCAGCCTGAACCCCTCCCTGTGCCACTGGATCCTGGACTTCCTGACAGGCTGACCCCAAGTGGTGTAGGTAGGCAGCAACACCTCTTTCACAATGCTTGGGCCCTACAGGTGTGTGTGCTCAGCTCCCTCCTATACTCCCTGTTAACCCATGACTGCGTGGCCCCACACGTATCCAACTCAATCATCAAGTTTTCTGTCGTCACAACAGTGGTAAGCCTGATTACAAACAATGACGAGACAGCCCACAGGGAGGAGGTGAGAGCCCTGGCGGAGTGGTGCCAGGAAAATAACCTCTCCCTCAACGTCAACGAAACGAAGGAGCTGATCGTAGACTACAGGAGACAGCAGAGAGTGCACGCTCCCCTCCACATCGACCGGGCTGAGGGTCAAAAGCTTCAAGTTCCTGATGACCTGAAATGGTCCCTTCACACAGACAGTGTGGTGAAGACGGCACAGCAGCGCCTCATCGAACTCAGGAGGCTGAAGAAATCCGTCTTGGCCCCTAAGACCCTCACAAACTTCTACAGATGCACCACTGAGAGCATCCTGCTGTATCACTGCCAGGTACAGCAATTTGCACTGTCCGCAACCGCAAGGCTCTCCAGAGGGTGGTGTGGTCAGCCCAAAGCATCATTGTGGGCACACTGCCTGCCCTCCAGGACATCTACACCACCCGGTGTCACATGAGGACCAAGAAGATCATCAAGGACCTCAGCCACCTGAGCCACGGCCTGTTCACCCCGCTAGCATCTAGAAGGAGGAGACAGTACAGGTGCATCAAAACTGGGACCAAGAGACTGATAAACAACATCTATCTCCAGGCCATCAGACTTTTAATCTGTCACCACTAGCCGGCCTCTGCCCAATACCCTGCCCTGAACCTTAGTCACTGTTACTTGCCGGCTACCACTAGTCGGTACTCTACCCTGCACTGCTTTGCCCTATGTACATACAGTCATTGAACACTGGACACTTTAATGTGTACATACTGTTTTACCCACTTTATATGTATATACTGTATTCGAGTCATGGCTCATTCTATATAACTACTGCTGTACACACCTTTGCTATTCATATACTGTCCATACTATCTATACACACCAAACGCATTGTATCAAGTCAAAGTTTATTTGTCGCGTAAACAGATTGACAGATGTTATCGCAAATGCGGTGAAATGCTTGTGTTTCTTGCTCAATAATACCTAGAAAACAATACGCAAATAATCAAAAGGATGCTGGCCCATGTTGACTCCAATGCTTCCCACAGCTGTGTCAAGTTGGCTGGATGTCTTTGGGTAGTGGACCATTGTTGATACACACAGGAAACTGTTGAGCATGAAAAACCCAGCAGCGTTGCAGTTGTTGACACAAACCGGTGCACCTAACACCTACTAACATACCCATTCAAAGGCACTTAAATATTTTGTCTTGCCCGTTCACCCTCTGAATGGCACACATATACACAATCCATATCTCATTTGTCTCCAGGCTTGTAAATCCTTCTTTAACCGGTCTCCTACCCTTCATCTACACTGACTAAAGTGGATTCAACAAGTGACATCATTAAGGGAGCATCGCTTTCATCTGGACTCAAATCAAATTTTATTTGTCACATGGTCCGGGAAATGCTCACTTACAAGCACCTTAACCGACAATGCAGTGAGAAAATACCAACAAAAAAAAGTAAGAGATAAGAATAACAAATAATTAAAGAGCACCAGTAAATAACAATAGCGGGGCTATATACAGGGGGTACCGGTACAGAGTCAATGTGCGGGGGCACCGGTGTCGAGGTAAATGTGTACGTATAGTAGGTATGTAGGTATAGTTATTAAAGTGACTATGCATAGATAATAACAGAGAGTAGCAGCAGCGTAGAAAGGGGTGGGTGGGGGCATGAAAATAGTCTGGGTTGCCATTTTTGATTAGCTGTTCAGGAGTCTTATGGCTTGGGGGTCAAAGCTGTTAAGAAGACTCTTGGACCTAGACTTGGCACACCGATACCGCTTGCCGTGCGGTAGCAGAGAGAACATTCAATGACTAGGGTGGCTGGAGTCTTTGACAATTTTTAGGGGCTTCTGACACCGCCTGGTATAGAGGTCCTGGATGGCAGGAAGCTTGGCCCCGGTGATGTACTGGGCCATACGCACTACCCTCTGTAGTGCCTTGTGGTCGGAGGCCGAGCAGTTGCTATACCAGGCAGTGATGCAACCCGTTAGGATGCTCTCGATGGTGCAGCTGTAAAACCTTTTGAGGATCTGAGGACCCATGCCAAATCTTTTCAGTCTCCTGAGGGGGAATAGGTTTTGTCATGCCCTCCTCACGACTGTCTTGGTGTGCTTGGACCATGTTAGTTTGTTGGTGATTTAAAGTTCTCAACCTGCTCCACTACAGCCCCGTCAATGAGAACGGGGGAGTGCTCGGTCCTCTTTTCCTGTAGTCCACAATCATCTTCTTTGTCTTGATCACGTTGAGGGAGAGGTTGTTGTCCTTGCACCACACGGTCAGGTCTCTGACCTCCTCCCTATAGGCTGTCTCATCGTTGTCGGTGATCAGGCCTACCACTGTTGTGTCATCGGCAAACTTAATGATGGCATTGGAGTCGTGCCTGGCCGTGCAGTCATGAGTGAACAGGGAATACAGGAGGGGACTGAGCACGCACCCCTGAGAGGCCCCATGTTGAGGATCAGCGTGGCGGATGTGTTGTTACCTACCCTTACCACCTGGGGGCGGCCTGTCAGGAAGTCCAGGATCCAGTTGCAGAGGGAGGTGTTTAGTCCCAGGGTCCTTAGCTAAGTGATGAGCTTTGAGAGCACTATGGTGTTGAACGCTGAGCTGTAGTCAATGAATAGCATTCTCACATAGGTGTTCCTTTTGTCCAGGTGTGAAAGGGCAGTGTGGAGTGCAATAGAGATTGCATCATCTGTTGATCTGTTAGGGCGGTATGCACGTTGGAGTGGGTCTAGGGTTTCTTGGATAATGATGTTGATGTGAGCCATAGCCTTTCAAAGCATTTCATGGCTACAGATGTGAGTGCTACAGGTCGGTATTCATTTAGGCAGGTTACCTTAGTGTTCATGGGCACAGGGACTATGGTGGTCTGCTTGAAACATTGATATTACAGACTCAGACAGGGAGAGGTTGAAAATGCCAGTGAAGACACTTGCCAGTTGGTCAGCGCATACTCGGAGTACACGTCCTGGTAATCCATCTGGTAATCTGTGATTGTTGACCTGTTTAATGGTCTTACTCACATCGGCTGAGGAGAGAGTGATCACACAGTCATCCGGAACAGCAGATTCTCTCATGCATGTTTCAGTGTTACTTGCCTTGAAGCGAGCATAGAAGTAGTTTAGCTCATCTGGTAGGCTTGTGTCACTGGGCAGCTCTCGGCTGTGCTTCCCTTTGTAGTCTGTAATTGTTCGCGTTTGTCGGAGGGCATAGAGTGATTTCTTATAAGCTTCCAGGTTAGAGTCCCGCTCCTTGAAAGCAGCAGCTCTACCCTTTAGCTCAGTGTGAATGTTGCCTGTAATCCATGGCTTCTGATTGGGGTATGTACATACAGTCACTGTGGGGATGATGTCCTCGATGCACTTATTGACATAGCCAGTGATTGATGTGGTGTACCTCATGCAGGTGTGTAACGGGCTTTGCAGGCGTGGTCCCTGGGCTGAATACATTTTATTCAACTGCTGAAAACCCTCCCACTTGCTAGTCAACAGATTTTCTCGTTAAGTTTTCATTCAATTGAGTTTTCACTACATTTATCTATAGCCATCCCTTTAAATTGGTATACCGTTAATAAAAAAATTCTCAACAGATTCACTAGATTACATGGAGAGCATGGTTCAGAATATTAGGGATCAATTAAAGAAAGCCATGTAAATACTAGGGCCGGGACAATACCAGTATCGTGATACTTGTTCATATCATGGCAAGGAAACAAAACACAAAGCGGATTTAACTTCTTTAGGAAAACATACCTAATTTTGGAAACAAACAGTATGTTGTCATCCAGAATCACATTTATTTATTTTCCAAGCTATAGCACACATGCTTTTACACCCAGCAGTTTTTTAAAGGGCCAAAGAGTTTTGTCTGCTTCCTGTTTTCATTTTTGTCCAGGCCCAAGTAAATACAAGCATATTCATCTCCTTTTCAGCACCAATTGGTATATTTAAAAATAGTCTGAATTTGTAAATTATTTAGGGTTAGGAAATTATTTATGAATAATAAAAAAACTTTAAGCACTAAATATATTGGTGAATAAAAAATACAATGGTTTGATTCATCCTGAAAGTTGTCATATTCAATTGTTCAATCCATGAAATATTGGAAGGTGAGAAAAGTGTACAATAGGGGTTGAACAGTAGTCCTATAAATCTACCCTAATAATCCTCACTAATCATGGAACTGTGATGACAATTGTCCAGACGTGATCAGCTATGGTATGTGTTGCATAATGATTGAAATAGGCTACATGTCCTAAATTATTGCACAAATTGCAATGTGTTAGCTATATGACCCACTATTGTTAGGAACAATCACACAAATGTGACAGAGGAAAGAAAGGTAAACGATGTAATGGAATGATTAACATTTTAAGGAAACACTAAAGTGACAGACACACATGTATGTGGGTATAACTGACGTTGGTTACTGATAGTGGCTAATATTTAGCACAATGCAAATTGTAAAAAGTATCCTAGGCATATAATTAAAACATTCTAGGAATCATGAATCAACTTGGTAGGTTTGGCGCTATACTATCATTTGCACATGGCTACAGAAGCCTATAGCTTGGGTCTCCCAAATATAATACCTGCAAGTTATAAGGCCAGTATGTCATGAACTCTAATGTGGAAAAGTTATGTTGATATGCTTCAGTTTGCTGCCATATGACTGGTTTCACATTGGTCTCCAGAAATCAGGTAAAATATATCTAAAACAATTGTAATTTATATTTACAATCCCCTTATCCAAATGGCTTCAATTTACCTAACTCATCAATAGCTCTTATCAATTTGTAAACTACAGTGCATAGAGAATGGTGTTATTTCTATCAGGAAAACTAAAGTAATGTTGTTCCTCTTGGAACCGACAGGTTTCTCTACCTTATTCACCTTATTCATCGTTTCATCGAGCACAAAATTAAGGAGGGAATTAAGTCAAGGTCAGAATATGGCGTATCTGTAGAAACACCTTCATTTCTTTGATCTCCACCCCAAACAAATATTGGGTGAATAGCATGCTAATCTCATATTTAAGTTCAAGGTCGGAATACTCGTAGAGAGAAAAGTGCATAAAAAGGGAATTACGACCATTTATGCATGCTTAACTCGTCAGAATTGCCCACAAAAAGCCTTGAGTCACCATCATTAAGTATTCTCCGCCAAGTCAGTCATTATGAGTCATCCCAGGTTTCAAAATCTCTAAAGTAGAAATAAGTCAGATTGTCAGAATCTGTCAATTAAAATTGTATTATTGAATAAAAAATGTATATACACTAGTTTTTCATTTGCTAGTAGATATTGTTTTCCTTAAGGCCCCCACTATTAGCAAGATAATAGAAGTTGAAAGAAAGGTAGAAGATGTAATGGAATGAGGCAAAATGTATGGAAACTAACACTAAACTGACAGTTATAAATTCATGTGGGTATAACTGACGGTGAATACACATTAGCTGTTTTTGTTTGCTGGTAAATCCTTTTTTTCCTTGAGGCCGAATTGTGATGGCCAGTCCACCTCCGGGTGTTCGTGAAACAGGAAGAGAGGAATCAGATTAACATATTTTCAAGGTTTTTTCAATTAAAAATCACTTAGCAAATAATGATGCACACTCAAACAGTAATAGTACACACCCATACACACAAATGTCAAATGGAAATGAATGTTATTAATGTTACTAATTATTCAGTAAATTATTGATAATTGCTGAATAATTGGCTTAACTTTGCATACTTTAATATAACAACACCTTTTTTATACACAAGGGAAGGTCCTTGGGACAAGTTAGAAACAGGTTTGTCAAATAAATGACATAAACAGAGTTAACCAAAGTGTCAAAACTGAGAATCTAAGCCATATTTGTATATTTACTACCCTAACATATGGAATTGTTTTAAGTAGTAATTACATGGACCATCTAGCTGTTTTATTTTAGGACCCCTTGGGGTATAAGAAACACATATGTATGTATTTGTATTTTTATGAAACATTAAATTTGGCCTTAATGCTATTAACTCATAGCAACGCACTGAATAACACACAAATACATAGCAAAAAAGATAGGCCCAAAATAAATAAGATGGAAGTATGGTTTGTAGTGTCTGAAATGCATCAGATAGGTATTGGAAAGCTCAGGAAAACATTAGGGACGATCATAATGCAATAATTGTTCATTCACTCCCATTCATTTCATTGCACAGTCATTTTCTACTGAGTTGGGATGTGGCTGACCTTACCTTCTAACAAGTCCTCAAGGCCTGGCTAGAGCAAAACAGACTGTTATTCATATGAAATAGGCCAAGAAACAAAAATGAATGTCAAAATCTGATTTGCATCATCAAAGTAACAGTCCAGATTTCCTTAAAGTGTTGTCAACATTTTGAACCAGCTCCTTTTCATATTCCCAAAGCTTTTTGTACCCAAGCAGCTGATCTTTAGTGAGGCTCCCTTGCAGAGGAACTCTGACGTGTACTAGCCGACACAAATCAGCTGGCACCCAGAAGGTCTCCCCTAAAGTCTTCAGCACAGAGTGAACAGATGTCTGTACTACATGTCTAGGGTTGACAATCAGTTTGGTAGGGTTGATAACAGCTTCTCTCGAGGGTTCTCTGTAAATATGCTCCAGGAAATTGATCCATGGAATTTCCCTCCATTGTGGCAGTTTGAACTTGCCACTGTCTTCGTAATGGTTTTTGGGGAATATGTGGTTCTCGATGACGAAGACTCCTACTCTGGGGTGCTGGTGTTGAAGGTCCTCCAGTAGTAGATGCAAATTGGCATGTTGGTAAGGCATCACGATCTCATCAATGTCATGAAGAAGTACATACTTCGACTGGTACATGTATCTATAGATGCATTAATTGAGTGGTCAGCTGGACATAGTAGTGGAGATCTCCTTTGTGCTCCTCAAATCTTCAGCCTTTGGATGGGCTGAGGAACTGGTCAATCGACCATTCTACTATCTCCAGTATGCACTCTTCCCTGTAGTGAACTAACACTGGTTCCAAGTCCTGACCACAGCTGGTGTAATAGATAGCCACACTCTGCACTCCAAGGAGTTTGTACATCTCCATAGTTTGGACAAACTGCAAGACATTGTTGTAGCCCCCGAAAAGGTTGGAGATGCACACTGTAAAGTTGTATGGAAATATATTCTCCTCTTTCAGTTCTTTGTATTGTATGGACAGGAAGTGCTGGTTTTGAGTGGCTTTGATATCTGAATGTATTGATATAGTGACATGTGTCACATTATACATAGATGGACTCTGGCACAGCACATCTGTGGTCACAAAGGGGAATCCAAAATGGTTGCTGTGCATCTCCCTGTGCCACTGAGGCAGGAAAGCAGCCATGTCCACCACAGAAAAAACTATGAAGTGGCTGGAGATCATCTCTTCTGATTATACTAATGATGCAAATTGCTCCATCCACTCTGTGGTCTTTGTAGGCAGACACCATAAAATGCTTTGTGTCTTTAATCTTCGAGTTATTGTTAGATTACTTTTGAGAATTTGCCTGGGTATTTGTTTGTATTTGATTTGATATATATGGACCATGTCCAACATAACACACCACAGCAAAGAATATTAGAAGACCAAACTTCAATTTTAGCATACTGTAGGCCATCAAAATCCACCTCTGTGATTCCATACCAGACCTATTGGGGGGAGACATTGTTTATTGTTTGGAGCTCAAGTTTCCTTTTTTTAAATCCAGTAGCTAACCAATGCAACTTTGTCCTTGTGTTTTATTTGTGGACTCGGATGTGAATATTTTAACACTGCAACATCCACAAGAAAAAAATTATAATAATTCTAAATTAGTATTTTTACGATGGAATGTGCATCAACAGAATGTTTTCACTCTAGTGCAGCAATAATAACTATGATGAAACACCGGTAATTATAATAACAGATTTTCTATGTAATAATGTAGTTGTGAGCTACAGATGCTTTTTATCAGCGTAGCCTAACATAAATTCGAGGAATCAATGTATTTACAATTGTCTTGCTAAAATTGATCAAAACAATCAAACATACAAAATGTCCCATTTAATAATAATTGTGTAGGCTACATATCTTATTCATTGATCTTTCTTAGCAGGTACTCCTCAATGCCATCGGAAGAATCCCGGAACATATTCCAGTCTGTGCTAGCAAAACAGTCCTGTAGTTTAGCATCTGCTTCATCAGACCACTTTTTTATAGACCAAGTCACTGGTGTTTCCTGCTTTAATTTTAGTTTGTAAGCAGGACTCAGGAGGACAGAATTATGATCAGATTTGCCAAATGGAGGGCGAGGGAGAGCTTTGTACACGTCTCTGTGTGTGGAGTAAAGGTGGTCTAGAATAGTTTTCCCTCTGGTTGCACATTTAACATGCTGATAGAGATTAGGTAAAACTGATTTAAGTTTCCCTGCATTATAGTCCCCGGCCACTAGGAGCGCCGCCTCTGGATGAGCGTTTTTCTGTTTGCTTATGGCGGTATACAGCTCATTGTGTGCAGTTTTAGTGCCAGCGTCGATCTGTGGTGGTGTGTAGACAGCTACGAAAAATACAGATGAAAACTCTCTAGGTAGATAGTGTGGTCTACAACCTATCGTGAGATACTCTACCTCAGGCGAGCAAAACCTTGAGACTTCCTTAGATATCGTGCACCAGCTGTTTACATATGCGTAGGCCCCCGCCCCATGTCTTACCAGAGGCTCCTGTTCTATCCTGCCGATAGTGTATAACCTGCCAGCTGTATGTTCTTAATGTCAATGTTCAGCCACAACTCATTGAAACATAAGATATTACAGTTTTTAATGTCCTGTTGGTAAGATATACGTGCTTTCAGTTCATCCCATTTATTTTCCAGCGATTGAACGTTAGCTAGCAGGACGGAAGGCAAAGGCAGATTAGCCACCCGTCGCCTGATCCTCACAAGGCACCCTGATCTTTTTCCGCAAAATCTCAGTTTCCTTCTCCAGCGAATGACGGGGATCTGGGCCCGGTCGGGTGTCTGTAGTATATCCCTCCCATCCAACTCATTGAAGAAAAACTTTGTCTAATCTCTTCATCTAATCGCCTGGTCAGTCCTGGTCAGTCTATGTCATGGAAAGAGCAGGTATTTGTAATGTTTTATATACTCAGGGTATATATATATATATATATACAGTGGTGGCCAAAAATATTGGCACCCTTGCATTTAACCCCCCAAAAAGTTGAAATTGACCAAAGTATTTGGTCTCCAAAATTCTTTATTTCACTGTTAATATTACAGAACTTAATATATCTTTAACGAAGATGCAGAGAGTCAGGAAGCAGGTGCAGTCAGTGAGTTTAATAAGAACGAACATAGAGTGAATACACAAACAAGAGTAGAGTCTGAACATGAACACAGAAACAATACTGCCTGATGGGTGATAACAACAGAGTGCTAGATAAAGGGGGTGTCACGACTTCCACCGAAGTCGGTCCCTCTCCTTGCTCGGGCGGCGTTCGGCGGTCGACGTCACCGGTTTTCTAGCCATCGCTGATCCACTTTTCATTTTTCCATTGTTTTTGTCTTGTTTTACACACCTGGTTTCAATTCCACAATTACTTGTTCATTATTTAACCCTCTGTTCTCCCATGTTTGTTTGTGAGTGATTGTTTGTTTGGTAACACGGTCTGTTATTGTGGGCTCGGAATTATTGAGTTGTAATTGTTATAGTGTTGAGTAAATACGTTGATTACTCATATCTGCTGTCCTGTGCCTGACTCCGCTACACCAGCTACACACAGGATCCCTTACAGGGGGAGTAATCAGGGAAGTGATGAAATCCATGTGTGCCTGATGATGAGGAGCTGATGTGCGTAATGATGGTTGGCAGGATTGTAGGTTAGTAGACCGGCGACGTCGAGCACCAGAGTAGACGTGATAATATCCATATAAATCAGAAAATAAACAGAAATAGCATTGACAAAATTATTGACACCCTAGACTTAATATTTGGTAGCACAGCCTTTGGTCAAAATAACTGCAATCAAGCACTTCCTATAGCCATCGATGAGTTTCCTGCACCTCTGTACTGGCAGTTTGGCCCGCTCCTCTTGTGCAAATTGCTCCAGTTCTCCCAGATTTTAAGGGTGCTTTCTCACACTGCTGTTTTCAGATCTCTCCACAAGTTTTCAATGGGATCTAGATCTAACTCATTGCTGGTCACTTCAGAACAGTCCAGTGTTTTGTCTTGAACCATTCCTGGGTGCTCTTTGAAGTGTGTTTGGGGTCATTGTCCTGCTGGAAGACCCATGACCTTTGACAGAGACCAAAAGCTGGTGTGCTTGGTGAGATGGTGTGCTTTACCAAAAATCTCTAATTTGGTCTCATTTGTCCACAGGATAAGGATTTTGGCATGTTCAGGTGTGTTTTGGCAAATTACAGTCAAGCTTTCTTATGTCTCTCTCTCAGTAGTGGGGTCCTCCTGGGCCTCCTACCATATAACCCCCTTTCATTGAGTTGGAGATGGAAGGTACGAGTTGAAACTGTCGTACCTTGTGTCTGAAGGTCAGCTTGAATCTGTGTGGCAGTTGATCGAGGAGCTTTCTCCACCATTCAAACAATCCTTTGCTGCAATCTTCCATCAAGTTCCCTCTGTTTGGCTACAGTGGTTTTCTTTATTTTCTCCATGCTTATTGCAGTACACACAGTGACACAAAACAGGAGAATGAGTCCTTTTCTCTATTCAAACTGGTTGACTTAGTGATGTTTATATTGCAGGCACCTGCAACTCACCACAATTGTCAGTTCAATTCCAAAGTAAAGGAGAATCACCTGCTTGGAATCTAATTATTTCTACCTACTTCTGGAAGGTGCCAATAATATTGTCTGGGCCATTTTATGATTACTTTGTGGAATAAGCTAACATTTAGTAAATTATTCAGATTTTTTTGTTTTGTTCAACTGCAACCAAAGACATACTTATGTGGATACCAAAATATTTTTTTATTTCAACACAACAGTTTTCTGGAAGAAATGGTGCAGAATTTGCAAGGGTGACAATATTTTTTCTATGTACTCTTTGCCTGGTCCAGTCAGTGTGCCCCCTCTGTAAAATACCATTGACAGAACTTTTTGTACATAATGATGATAAAACGTGGGATACAAATTAAGAAATAACAAACCTGAGGGGGCACGTGCCCTTATGCCCCCTATGGACATGAAGTCTTTACTGTAATGACAAAGTCCCTCATCCAGAACATCACAGCACACCCCTAGAGATGGCTCTCTCAAGGTGATGCGATTTAAAAGGAATCCCAGCTCCACTGCCGTTGTACCTTTGACCAAGGCACTTAACCCCAAAATTGCTCCAACTGCACTGCACCGCAGCTGACCCTGTTCCACATTGGTGTGCTCTGGACACCATATGTGAACTGATTGCCCCCCATCTATCTTCAGAGTTCGTGCTGCTAGGTGACCTAAATTGGGACATGCTTAACACCCCGGCCATCCTACAATCTAAGCTTGATGCCCTCAACCTCACACAAATCATATTTGAACCTACTAGGTACAATCCCAAAGCCGTAAACACGGGAACCCTCATAGATGTAATCCTAACTAACTTGCCCTCCAAATACACCCCTGCTGTTTTCAACCAAGATCTCAGTGATCACTGCCTCATTGCCTGCATCCGTAATGGGTTTGCAGTCAAACGATCTCCCTCTCATTACTGTTAAACGTTCCTAAAACACTTCAGCGAGCAGGCCTTTCTAATTGACCTGGCCAGGGTATCCTGGAAGGATATTGACCTCATCCCGTCAGTAGAGGATGCCTGGTTATTCTTTAAAAGTGCCTTCCTCACCATCTTAAATAAGCATGCCCCATTCAAGAAATTTAGAACCAGGAATAGATATAGCCCTTGGTTCTCTCCAGACCTGACTGCCCTTGACCAGCGCAAAAACATCCTGTGGCGTTCTGCATTAGCATCGAACAGCCCCGTGATATGCAACTTTTCAGGGAAGTCAGGAACCAATATACGCTGGCAGTTAGGAAAGCCAAGGCTAGCTTTTTCAAGCAGAAATTTGCCTCCTGTAACACAAACTCCAAAAAGTTCTGGGACACTGTTAAGTCCATGGAGAATAAGAGCACCTCCTCCCAACTGCCCACTGCACTGAGGATAGGAAATACTGTCACCACCGATAAACCCACAATAATTGAGAATTTCAATAAGCATTTTTCTATGGCTGGCCATGCTTTCCACCTGGCTACCCCTACCCCGGTCAACAGCCCTGCACCCCCCTCAGCAACTCGCCAAAGCCTCCCCACTTCTCCTTCTCCCAAATCCAGTCAGCTGATGTTCTAAAAGAGCTGCGTAAATCTGGACCCTTACAAATCAGCCGGCTAGACAATCTGGACCCTTTCTTTTTAAAATTATCTGCCGAAATTGTTGCAACCCCTATTACTAGCCTGTTTAACCTTTCTTTCGTGACGTCTGAGATTCCCAAAGACTGGAAAGCAGCTGCGGTCATCCCCTCTTCAAAGGGGAGACACTCTTGACCCAAACTGTTATCGGCCTATATCCATCCTTCCCTGCCTTTCTAAGGTCTTTGAAAGCCAAGTTAACAAACAAATTACCGACCATTTCAATCCCACCGCACCTTCTCCGCTATGCAATCTGGTTTCAGGGCTGGTCATGGGTGCACCTCAGCCACGCTCAAGGTCCTAAATGACATCATAACCGCCATCGACAAGAGACATTATTGTGCAGCTGTTTTCATTGATCTGGCCAAGGCTTTCGACTCTGTCAATCACCGCATCCTTATCGGCAGACTCGACAGCATTGGTTTCTCAAATGACTGCCTCGCATGGTTCACCAATTACTTCTCTGACAGAGTTCAGTGTGTCAAATCAGAGGGCCTGTTGTCCGGCCTCTGGCAGTCTCCATGGGGTGCCACAGGGTTCAATTCTTGGGCCGACTCTTTTCTCTGTATACATCAATGATGTCGCTCTTGCTGCAGGTGAGTCTCTGATTCACCTCTATGCAGACGACACCATTCTGTATACTTCTGGCCCTCTTTGGACACTGTGTTAACTACCCTCCAGACGAGCTTCAATGCCATACAACTCTCCTTCCGTGGCCTACAACTGCTCTTAAACGCAAGTAAAACTAAATGCATGCTCTTCAACCGATCGCTACCCGCACCTGTCCCCGTCTAGCATTACTACTCTGGACGGTTCTGTCTTAGATTACGTGGAAAACTACAAATACCTAGGTGTCTGGTTAGACTGTAAACTCTCCTTCCAGACTCACATCAAACATCTCCAATCTAAAATTAAATCTAGAATTGGCTTCCTATTTCGCAACAAAGCTTCCTTCACTCATGCTGCCAAACTTACCCTCGTAAAACTGACCATCCTACCGATCCTCGACTTCGGTGATGTAATTTACAAAATAGCCTCCAATACTCTACTCAACAAACTGGATGCAGTCTATCACAGTGCCATCCGTTTTGTTACCAAAGCCCCATATACCACCCACCACTGCGACCTGTACACTCGTAGGCTGGCCTTCACTTTACACTCGCCGCCATATCCACTGGCTCCTGGTCATTTACAAGTCCCTGCTAGGTAAAGTCCCGCCTTATCTCAGCTCGCTGGTCACCTTAGCAGCACCAACCCGTAGCACACGCTCCAGCAGGTATATCTCACTGGTCACCCCCAAAGCCAATTCCTCCTTTGGCCGACTCTCCTTCCAGTTCTCTGCTGCCAATGACTGGAACGAACTTCAAAAATCTCTGAAACTGGAGACACTTATCTCCCTCAACAGCTTTAAGCACCAGCTGTCAGAGCAGTGTACAGACCACTGTACCTGTTTATAGCCCATCTGTAAATAGCCCAACCAACTACCTCATCCCCTACCGTATTTATTTATTTATCTTGTTCCTTTGCACCCCAGTTTTTCTACATTGCACATTCATCTACTGCACAGTTTTCTTTTACCATTCCAGTGTTAAATTGCTATATTGTAATTACTCTGCCACCATGGCCTATTTATTGTCTTACCTTCCTTATCCTACCTCATTTGCACTCTTTGTATATAGATTTCTTTTTTTCCTACTGTATTATTGACTGTATGTTTGTTTTATTCCATGTGTAACTCTGTGTTGTTGTGTGTCGAACTGCTTTGCTTTATCTTGGCCAGGTCGCAGTTGTAAATGAGAACTTGTTCTCAACTTGCCTACCTGGTTAAATAAAGGTGAAATAAAAATAAAATAAATAAATAAAAGTGTGTGTCTGCTGGTTAGTAAAGGCAGAGAACGAATCTCTGTTTCTAACCAAATGGAAAATAAAGTATCTATTCTGTTCTATTCTCTTACACTTAATTGCTGTTCATCTTGAATAATTCCACAATACCTCTGATTTACAGTTCGAGACAGACTATCGAAAATTGCACAGGATATAAATGGTTAATAGCACATGTTGTCCTGTGGTTCGGGACTGCGATGTCAGGCGCTTCTGAATCTAGCTGACGCCAGTGGAAGAGACCGGCAGGAGAAGCGCACTCTTGTAGACTACAGAAGCCTCGCGGGGAAAACAGATAATTCGTCCATTTACGGTTAATTCCGGATGCCTGTCTGAAAATGAAGGTGAGTGTTTCAAAAGAAATCTGCCATCATGTCTTTCTGTTACAAGGGTTTTATTTGTCATAGATAGTGAAATTAGCGTTAGAAGTAACCGAATGACAGGTAACAAACCGAAGAGCTCAGCCTTCACGGTCGCCATATGCATTTTTGTTTGTGTTGCTAAGCAATAGCGCTGAATCCGTCTCTGCTACTGGTGTCCTACTTTCGCAAACTGGTAGCCTACTTTTTGACTGTTTCGTTATTGAGTTGTTATTTTGTTCTAAGAAACATCACCCAGCCTGGGTATAGTAGAAATATTGTAGTGTAGTTCACTATTGTACTGAACTCAAACCAAAAGAGGAGTAAAATTATCATATCTCATTTAGATATGTTATTTTCTTTGAGTCTGGCAGAATGTCTTAATGTTTTTGGATAATTGATATGCTAGATTGAATGACATAGGGCAATTCCAAGGCAATGCTGAGACTTAGATTCTTCACTTTAAAATGTAGGCTATGTCAAACAAACAAAAAACTCGGGGCTACTCGGGACCATGGAGCTGAGCAAACACAAGACGATGATTACCGTCACCACAGTCACATGCATAGAGAAGACAGTCCTGGCCAAGAACAGAACAAACACAGGCATAGACCCTAATGCTTAGTGAGGAAAGGTGCCGTATTGTCCTGTACTGTACTGAGACTCAGCCAGCTACTGAGGTAGCATCTATGAATGCCATCTCAGGCCTGTGACACAGAGAAATTCCATTATTAATCTCCTGGCCACTGTGAGGCCAGGAAGGAGGGAGAATTATGAGTCAGAATGGAAGAGAAAAGAGAACTGTCACTCTGTAAATCCCTCAGCCTGTAAACTCACTGGGACATGTTTATTTTCTCTCTAATTTTCGGTATTTTGCATTTTAAATGACAGTTTAAGTCACAAAGACCTTTTGACTTTGTATTTTCTGCTGCTGTGTTAGAAGGAAGTCCTGCTGGGATCTGAGTTCAAGCCTGGGGTGTAATTGAAAAGGGAGTGCATCTAAGGCTGAGCTCTGTTCATTGTATTATTTTTTTTACCCACCCCCTTATCTCAGCTGTCAAGAGGGAGGATTCTCTTATAAGTTACCCGAAGCCACAGAGACAGTGGTGGGAAAAGAGGGTGGGAGGAAGATAAAGGAGGAAAAGGAGGGGTGAAAGGAACAGTGAGTGTGAGGGAGTGAGTGTGAGGGAGTGTGTACACACAACCCAGAGACTGAGTGACTCCTGTAACCAAGGACAAAGGTAGCAACGCATCACAACGCCACTCTCGCCCACTGAACATTCTAAAGAAAGGGGAGGCGAGCACTCAGACTCTGAATCAACAGTCTCCCATTATTCAGTGCTGAGCCCCTGGGGTTGGAGTGATTGCCCTGGAGTGCTGAAGTCTGGGCACATCTTGGCCACATTCAGAGTGGACTGCACTGAACATAAGCCTGGTGGGTGGATGGAGTTCAATTCTCTGCCAGAGTTTACTGTTCTCTTATTTCAGTGGTTTAATTGCATTGCTTTTTTTAACTGGCCCATATTTGCATCTGTTGACCAGCGAGGACTGAGGAGTAGACTGAGAGGGGTGTTCAGTGTGTGTCAAGGTGGAGCTGGAGGAGGCGTGGAGGAGTAATCCAAGGCAGTGAGGACAAAGGTACCCACCATGGGAAAATCAAACAGCAAGCTCAAGCAGGAGGTGGTGGAGGAACTCACCAGGAAGACCTACTGTGAGTGGCCTTTTTTATGTTCTATCTTTTTTCAACTGGACTGAGATAGGACGTGGATTGTATAAAATGCTAATATTTCATGTTGGGATAAAAAAATCATTTTAACATGGATTAATAAATAACCTATAATAATACATGCCTATTTAGTAACTCTGTAACAGCATTAAGAGCACTGAACCAAGTCTGATTTAGTGCTGGTGAATTTTATAGTGCATTTTATGATGAGCAATATTGAATAAAATACTAAATGTGTACCTCATATAACCTGGTTTCCATGTAGCCTGTATAAGACATCTAGGCTTCTGTTTCTCTTAATCCTCAGAAACAACAGCACAAATTAAAGGCCCAATGCAGCCGTTTTCTGTCAATATTAAATCATTTCTGGGTAACAATTAAGTACCTTACTGTAATAGATTCCTATTAACATGGGCAAAAATAGCTTTTTAGCAAAAAAACTTTATCAAGCAAGAGTTCTGCTATGACTGTCTGGGAGTGGTCTGCGTGGGAAGGGGAAAACTGAAAACTAGCTGTTATTGGCAGAGAGGTTTGGAACCGCATGGTGTTGTCACCATGGAAACTCCCGCCCATGCAAACCTGCTGATTAGGAGGTCCTGTGTAGATTGTATTTTTAACAAGCAACGATCAGGAAATAACACTGATCACATATTTCACACTTTTACAGTATTCGCTTCATCAGCTGTTCCAATATGATAAAAAACATAGGAAAATAGACATTTTACTGCCCTGGGCCTTTAAATGTCAGCTCCTCTGTGGATATAGCCTAGGCTTCATATTTTTGGCTTGCATAAATATTTCTATGGTGTCACAAATTGTGATTAGTTCAGGTCTTTGGAAACAGTCCACTGGGAAGGAGAGATATATGAATATGCAGATGGAGTTAAGACTTTGGATCAGCAATCAAGCTGGTGGTGGTTTTCCAAAGTTAGCAAATATGGACTTGATGGAGCCTTCATACATTTTCATTAGTATGCACATTTAGGCAAAGGTCTTCAAGTAGCAGGTGAAATAACACTATTTCCGTTGTTGGCAATAGGTCACTTAGCCTAAGTCAAGCAAAGTGGACTGGAGGCATTTGCAGCAATAACAAGATAATCACAATGATGTTAATTAGGATCGCTAATCACAGAATGAACGTATCCACATACAGTTGAAGTCGGAAGTTTACATACACGTTAGCCAAATATATTTAAACTCAGTTTTTCACAATTCCTGACATTTATTTAATCCTAGTAGAAATTCCCTGTCTTAGGTCAGTTAGGATCACCATTTATTTTAAGAATGTGAAATGCCAGAATAATAGTAGAGAGAATGATTTATTTCATTCCCAGTGGGTCAGAAGTTTACATACACTCAATTAGTATTTGGTAGCATTGCCTTTAAATTGTTTAACTTGGGTCAAACATTTTGGGTAGCCTTCCACAAGCTTCCCACAATAAGTTGGGTGAATTTTGGCCCATTCCTCCTGACAGAGCTGGTGTAAATGAGTCAGGTTTGTAGGCCTCCTTGCTCGCACACGCTTTTTCAGTTCTGCCCACATCTTTTCTATAGGGGTCGGGGCTTTGTGATGGCCACTCCAATACCTTGACTTTGGTGTCCTTAAGTCATTTTGCCACAACTTTGGAAGTATGCTTGGGGTCATTGTCCATTTGGAAGACCCATTTGCGACCAAGCTTTAACTTCCTGACTGATGTCTTGAAATGTTGCTTCAATATTTCCACATAATTTTCCTACCTCATGATGCCATCTATTTTGTGAAGTGCACCTGTCCCTCCTGCTGCAAAGCACCCCCACAACATGATGCTGCCACCCCTGTGCTTCACGGTTGGGATGATGTTCTTCGGCTTGCAAGCTTCCCCTTTTTTCCTCCAAACATAACGATGGTCATTATGGCCAAACAGTTCTATTTTTGTTTCATCAGACCAGAGGACATTTCTCCAAAAAGTAAGATCTTTGTCCCCATTTTTCGCACCAAAGTACGTTAATCTCTAGGAGACAGAACGCGTTTCCTTCCTGAGCGGTATGACGGCTGCGTGGTCTCATGGTGTTTATACTTGCATACTATTGTTTGTACATATGAACGTGGTACTTTCAGGCGTTTGGAAATTGCTCCCAAGGATGAACCAGACTTGTGGAGGTCTAAAAAAAATTGCTGAGGTCTTGGCTGACTTCTTTTGATTTTCCCATGATGTCAAGCAAAGAGGCACTGAGTTTGAAGGTACGCCTTGAAATACATCCAAAGGTACACCTCCAATTTACTCAAATGATGTCAATTAGCCTATCAGAAGCTTCTAAAGCCATCACATCATTTTCTGGAATTTTCTAAGCTGTTTAAAGGCACAGTCAACTTAGTGTATATAAACTTCTGACCCACTGGAATTGTGATACAGTGAAATAATCTGTCCGTAAACAGTTGTTGGAAAATTGACTTGTGTCATGCACAAAGTAGATGTCCTAACCAACTTGCCAAAACTATAGTTTGTTAACAAGAAATTTGTGGAGTGGTTGAAAAACGAGTTTTAATGACGCCAACATAAGTGTATGTAAACTTCCGACTTCCATTTTAATGAAGCCGTCCATTTTGCATATAAATATTGCTTTTTGTTCTTTCAGCATTTAGAAGACTAGAGTTGAAACATTCTGTTTGTGCTCACAGTATTGAGTCTAGTGGGTGGTGGTTTGCCTGTAGCATTGCATGCCATGTGTTGGGTGGGAGATGACAGCCAATGGCTGCCTAATGACAGTGCTGTTCACAAGGTGGGCTTCACCACACCACAACCAGGGAAGGCTGCTGTGGCAGGAGATTGAAGTGCTGAGGAAGATTGGGCTTTGTGCTGGGATGGGCTGTTTGCTGCTGTCCTTTATCCAGCTCTCTCTTTTCTTTCTCCTTCTCTCTCTCTCTCTCTTTCCACATCCCCTAATTGCCCTATTTGAGCAGGGAATGGAACAGTATAATTAGGATCTCATCTCCTTAGCTTTGCACTGAGGGGCACCCAGCCTTTTCTCCCAGCATGCCCACTCCCTTACCCCGCTCTCGTCTAATTTAGACCCCTTATCATTTCTCCCCTCATTCTATCTCCTTTTCTTTATGATTCTTCTTCTCCCTCTCCTGCCGAGAGGCTTAAATATTCTTCCTCTGACTTATACATCATATCCTTTCTTCCTTTCCCATTGGAAGTTGTTTTCAGTGATCAATTTTGAGCTCAGGAAGTTGTAGGCCTGTTTTCAGTGCCATAATTAAAGATGAAAAGAAGCTGGCTTACCCTACTGTCCTGTCCAAGGCACACACCCAAGTTAGAGGAGGAGCACCGTCTGTGCGTTAACAATTTCAGGATGCAGTTCTGGAGATTGTTTTTTTTTTTGCATCTAAGGTACTTTGACAGCCAGTCAAGTAAATCTCATAAGCAACGTTTTAACTCCTATTGCCAACCTCACTTTGATCCAATGTCAAGTTTGAGACGTTCTCTTTTGACACTTCAAAGTAAAAGCCTATCTATAATTATACCAGTCTTACACGTTTGTTTGTGCAGGCAGAAAGCAGAGATACTTCCTCTGCTTGCCTTCTTTTTCTTTTAGCTATTTCAATTTGCCAATTTAACAAGCATTTAATATTGCATGTTATGGCTTAAAACATACCCATCTTTAATGTAGGGGGCCACAGTTTAGCCTACTGTACCTAAAACTGAACAAGCCTAAATGGTTTTCCAAATGACTGGTCTGATATCATATGGAAAGAGGAATCCCAGTCAAATAACTTGAGGATGTAATAGGTGTTTTTGTTAGCCGTCAGACACAGCTCAGAGGTTGATACTGACAGTGCAAGCTGGATGTGAGAAGGCCTGCAGGGCAAAATGAGCTGCTAGCCCTGGCCTCACTGCTCTCCTCCCTTCTCATAGGCTGATTGTATTACTGCCCATTGCCTTTGACTGAGTTACATAATCAAACTTGATTAAATCTCAGCCATGGTGAATTGCCTAGATTTTTGGACGGCATTGCCTTTTGAGGCCAATTTAATGGCTTGCCTGACAGTCGTAAGATTGACTCTGTAATTTATAAATGTGTCACATGATAATTCTCTGTGAAGCGCTGAGCAAAGCAAAGTGAAGCAGGGATGTACTTGTGGGCATAGGGCGTTGGCTATACCCTCAGTGGAAATTGGTTGCCTCTTTACTGCTCTTATACTAACTGCACCAGGCTAATAAAAATATTGTAACTAGTCTGTTAAAACTTCTACGGGATCGGTGTCCCCCCCGCGGGACGGTTGAGCTAATGAGCGCTAATGTAATTAGCATGACGTTGTAAGTAACAAGAACATTTCCCAGGACATAGACATGTCTGATATGGGCAGAAAGATCAAATGCAGCATAGTTTTGTTTGATAAAATTGATTTTTATATTCAAATGTAGGAACTGGGTTCTACAGTTTGAACCCCTGCTGTGTAAGCACGTCTTTTCAGTATGGAAGCTAATTATCCAGCTAATCCAGCTAATTATCCATGACATTCCAGGGAGTGTGTAAAACATTTTTTATTACCATATAATCTTTGTATGTTCTCTATAGTTATGTACTTGAAAATGTATCAATTGACCAATTCGGCACATTTGGGCAGACTTTATACAACATTTTGAACAGTAATGAAATGGTTCATTGGATCAGTCTAAAACTTTGCACATACACTGCTGCCATCTAGTGGCCAAAGCCTAAATTGCACCTAGACTCCTAAGTGATAATGGCCTTTCTCTTGCATTTCAAATGAAGAAAAACAAATTAGAAAACATGTTTTTTGATATTCTTTACCAGATCTAATGTGTTATATTCTCTTACATTAATTTCACATTTCCACAAACTTCAAAATGTTTCCTTTCAAATGGTACCAAGAATATGCATATCCTTGCTTCAGGTCCTGAGCTACAGGCAGTTAGATTTGCGTATGTCATTTTAGGCAACAATGGGGAAAAAAGGGTCCAATATTTAAGAGGTTATTAAGAGAGAACAAATCGCCTGGCTGAGTCATTCTCACGAAACTGACAATTGAATTCATTATGCTCAAGTGTAATTTTTCCATAACTTTTCTTTCTCCAGAGATGTTTGTTTGAGTGACCCAGCTCTGGCTGGGTCACTCAAGGACATTCAGAGACACACAGCCACTCCTGTGTTGTCTTGGCTGTGTGCTTAGGGTCGTTGTCCTGTTGGAAGGTGAAACTTTGCCCCAGTCTGAGGTCCTGAGCGCTCTGGAGCAGATTTTCATCAAGAATCTCTCTGTACTTTACTCCGTTAATCTTTCCCTCGATCCTGACTAGTCTCCCAGTCCCTGCTGCTGAAAAACATCCCCACAGCATGATACTGCTACCATCAGGCTTCACCGTAGGGATGGTGCCAGGTTTCCTCCAGAAGTGACGCTTGGCATTCAGGCCAAAGAGTTCAATCTTGGTTTCATCAGACCAGATAATCTTCTTTCTCATGGTCTGGGAGTTCTTTAGGTGCCTTTTGGCAAACTTCAAGCGGGCTTTCATGTGCCTTTTACTGAGGAGTTGCTTCCATCTGGCCACTCTACCATAAAGACCTGATTGGTGGTGCTACAGAGATGGGAAAACCTTCCAGAAGGACAACCATCTCCACAGAGGAACTCTAGAGCTCTTTCAGAGTGATCATCGGGTCACCTCCCTGACCAAGGCCCTTCTACCTGATTACTCAGTTTGGCTGGGCGGCCAGCTCTAGGAAGAGTCTTCCAAATTTCTTCAATTTATGAATGATGGAGGTCACTGTGTTCTTGGGGACCTTCAATGCTTCAGACATTTTTTTGTACGCTTCCCCAGATCTGTGCCTCAACACAATCCTGTCTCGGGGCTCTACGGACAATTCATTCGACCTCACCTCATTGCTTGGTTTTTACTCTGACATGCACTGTCAACTGTAGGACCTTGTATAGACAAGTGTGTGCCTTACCAAATCATGTCCAATCAATTGAATTTACCACAGGTATACTCCAATCAAGTTGTAGAAACATCTCAAGGATGATCAATGGAAACAGGATGCACCTGAGCTCAATTTAGAGTCTCATAGCAAAGGGTCTGAATACTTATGTAAATTTTTTAATTTTTATCATTTTTTTCTAAAATGTCTAAAAAACAGTTTTCGCTTCGTCCTTATGGGGTATTGTGTGTAGATTGATGATGAAAAATAAGTATTTAATCCATTTTAGAATAAGGCTGTAACGTAAAGAATGTAGAAAAATGGAAGGTGTCTGAATACTTTCTGAAGTTACTGTATATGTTTTATTTTTCTTAATAATTCCTAAATATTGGTGCGTTACGGTAATGATGAGCAGGTTTCAGAGATGAGATTGCATGTTTCTGTAATGAGTGTTGCATAGTTTGCCATTGAAAAACGACCTCTATTGACGGGTTGGTTGTTTAGCAACAAAACGCCTGTACACAACTATGGGGCAGAACAGACGGGGTTGACTTAGATTGTTGACAACATGTAAGCTATATTTCATCTCCAATGTTTATTGAAAACATAAATACATTTGCACAATGAGCACTTGTTGTCTCTCAAATGCATTGCTACAGTTATTGGTTAGCTAGCTAGTGAATTTTTGCCATATTAGCATTGACATGAAATCAGTCAAAACACCTCAAAACAAGACATGGTATCAAGAACAAGATGAAACGAGCTGAAATTAGCCAATTACAATTCCCCACATGGCAGTTTCTTGTAATTCTTTCTACCAATCTGGCCATCCAGAATCACAACAACACGTTGACTTCTTACACATGGAAACGCGTACATCGTTTTCATGACATTGTCAGCTAACCCATCTCAGAGATTCAGTAACTCAATATATCAGCAAAGTGTGTCATTGTTAATCCAAAATGACTTGTAAAGTACAACAATTACTGATCCTAATGCAATTTACAAAAATAACCCTTATTTCAGTATAGGTATAAGTACTGTAATTACATGCATGTATTTAAAAAAAAAGTCAAAAGTGGACACATTTTATTTTTACAATTTATCCAAGGTGATTGTTATATTATGACGTGGATATTTTTGGTTATGAGGTATTTTAGATGTACAGTTGAAATACATACACATATATAGATATATACATACAGTTGAAGTCGGAAGTTTACATACACTTAGGTTGGAATCATTAAAACTCGTTTTTCAACCATTCCACAAATATCTTGTTAACAAACTATAGTTTCGGCAAGTCGGTTAGGACATCTACTTTGTGCATGACACAAGTAATTTTTCCAAAAATTGTTTATGGACATATTATTTCACTTATAATTCACTGTATCACAATTCCAGTGGGTCAGAAGTTTACATACACTAAGTTGACTGTGCCTTTAAACAGCTTGAAAAATTCCAGAAAATGATGTCACGTTCATCTGTACAAACAATAGTACGCAAGTATAAACACCATGGGACCACGCAGCCGTCATACCGCTCAGGAAGGAGACGCGTTCTGTCTCCTAGAGATGAACGTACTTTGGTGCGAAAAGTGCAAATCAATCCCAGAACAACAGCAAAGGACCTTGTGAAGATGCTGGAGGAAACAGGTACAAAAGTATCTATATCCACAGTAAAACGAGTCCTATATCGACATAACCTGAAAGGCCGCTCAGCAAGGAAGAAGCCAGTGCTCCAAAACCGCCATAGGAAAGCCAGACTACGGTTTGCAACTGCACATGGGGACAAAGATCATACTTTTTGGAGAAATGTCCTCTGGTCTGATGAAACAAAATAGAAATGTTTGGCCATAATGACCATCTTTATGTTTGGAGGAAAAAGGGGTAGGCTTGCAAGCCATAGAACACCATCCCAACCGTGAAGCACGGGGGGTGGCAGCATCATGTTGTGGGGGGTGCTTTGCTGCAGGAGGGATAGATGGCATCATGAGGTAGGAAAATTATGTGGATATATTGAAGCAACATCTCAAGACATCAGTCAGTTTGGTCGCAAATGGGTCTTCCAAATGGACAATGACCCCAAGCATACTTCCAAAGTTGTGGCAAAATGGCTTAAGGACAACAAAGTCAAAGTATTGGAGTGGCCGTCACAAAGCCCTGACCTCCATCCTATAGAACATTTGTGGGCAGAATTGAAAAAGCGTGTGCGAGCAAGGAGGCCTACAAACCTGACTCAGTTACACCAGCTCTGTCAGGAGGAATGGGCCAAAATTCATCCAACTTATTGTGGGAAGCTTGTGGAAGGCTACCCGAAACGTTTGACCCAAGTTAAACAATTTAAAGGCAATGCTACCAAATACTAATTGAGTGCATGTCAACTTCTGACCCACTGGGAATGTAATGAAAGAAATAAAAGCAGAAATAAATCATTCTCTCTGCTATTATTCTCACATTTCACATTCTTAAAATAAAGTGGTGATCCTAACTGACCTAAGATGAAAAACGGAGTGTTTTTGGCTACGGTGTATGTAAACTTCCGACTTCAATTGTAGGTAAGTATGAAAACAAGTACACGTCAAAATGGAAGATATCCTCCTTTTATTAGTGGGGTTGATCTTTGCTGGAACACAAACTGTTGATTATGGCATAAAAGAAAGTTAAATGGAGTTTATACACCCCATATTCCTTGACAAACCCTACTTAATCAAATAACTGTTTGAGATGTTTTGCATTGCTACAGTAATTTGAGATTTTTTGCCATTTCGATAATAAGAAGGCCAAGTGGGGTAAAGAGGTTGTTTGAGAAAAAGAACCTCATTCTGAAGGCATATAAGTGAGTAAATTAACTTGTGCTTACCTAAGGATTACTCCTCTAGATGATGCATCATGGGTGAATAACATTTTATTTAAAAACTGGTTGGAGTTTTTACGGGAACTTGAAAAAGTGTTACGGTAATGAGACACGTCCACAGAGTGTTTTTCTAAATATTCTAGTTTAATGTAAACGTAAACTAGTATACCATTTTTATGATTTATAGAAAAACTAAAGCAACATAGTTTGTGTTTTTTCAAACAAGGTTTTTCTACAATGAAATTGTCACCAGATCTCAACCAAATTGAACACCTATGGGAGATTCTGGAGCGGTGCCTGAGACAACGTTTTCAACCACCATCATCAACGAAACACCAAATTATGGAATTTTTCATGGAAGAATGGTGTCGCATCCCTTCAATAGAGTTCCAGACACTTGTAGAATTTATGCCAAGGTGCATTGAAGCAACGCCCTATTAAGACACTTTATGTTGGTGTTTTCTTTATTTTGGCAGTTACCTGTATTTATTAAGCAAAACACCCAAGAAAACAACACTGCATCAGGCTATGTAAATAAATAGCCTATCCTTTGCTCTACATGACAATTCTTCATTCAAATGTTGAAATAACTACTTAGTGGTGAAATGGCACTGTCTAGGATGCTGTTGAATGAAAGAGAAAAATGAAGAGAACGTTTTTTTTTTTTTTTGGTCTTTAAAATGAGGCAATCTTTTCTCAAAGGATATTTGATTGAGTGTGTAGGAGGAAAGGCGGACCTCTACTCTCAATTATATTATCCCTCTCCCTTTCCGTTGGGAACTCATTCACTCACTGGCATGAGCTTGTACTTTAAGGTTACAGGTATGCCTGGACATGACCTTTGCACATTCACTGTGTAAGGTTCATGTAATATGATAGTTGTGACTATTCAAACCTATGAATTATTCCCTCCACAGACTGGATAAAGTCTTGCAGGATTCTATATATTAGTTTTTTTTTAATCCAACCAAGATTATGGTGACAACAAAATTATGACCTGTGGCAGAGGGAACAGCAAAATATAGCCCATGAACATTTAGTTTGTTGTATTGTGTGTAGTGCCTTAAGTAGCATCCTGTATAGAGAAAGCTACCTGTCTGTCCGGAGAACCACTGCTATGAGCAGTGTACCTTCAGAACGCCGCCACAGGACCACCAGGTTTTCAGCCCTTGTTTTAGAGAGTTCAGATTGTGAAAGGAGAACCATGAGGGAGTGGTTGATTAAATACTGGCAGATAATTACGCTGCTTGTGTGGGCATGATAACATGTCTCGTTACCCAAGCCACTCACCTTCCTGCTGAGTGACCTCTCTCTCTCACACAATGTGCTAAATTGACCTTTGAAATAATAATAATGATGTGGTCCTTGGGAGCAATACAGCAGATTAGTGAATTCCGTAGCTTCAGGTGTGATGAATCATTCGGCTTGTTAACAATATGTACGGAATTACACATTTTTCCTCAGGGTGTTTACAAATTGAGAAACCCCAGTGCAATCCTAATTTAAATAGACAGCACTATTAATAATATGCTTTCGAGACAGATACACTGTCAGTCCAACCTGTACAGTCATAAGAATCTGTGATTTTCAACTGCCAATGGATTTGCCAAGTCATCTTAATGGTCTGATACATAGTACATTAGTTTGTCTCTTGCTAAAAACAGTTTCTTTTTTTCTTACAGTTACAGAGAAAGAGGTGCAACAGTGGTAAGTACATCATTTTAAATGACCCTACAAATCTCCTTCTCCTGCTCTACACTTTGTTTTTTTTAACCCTCTTCTCCCAAAACTCAGATTCTTCTAACCTATGCATTGCCCCTAGTCCTCAAATAGACTCTCAGAACTGTAGCTGCCCATGTGGGTGAGATTGACAGAGTCACCTGCAACATGTGCTGTCTACTACATTTGGCAGATGTTCTTGTGTTAATGCCAGGTGCTCCAGAGGCCAGCTACAGGCTGACTGCAGTCTGCAGGGTCACTGTGACTGGTCTGAACCTGGAGAGTAGGTCTGCTGCTCCGGGGGCTGAGAGCAGTGACAGGGGTGTGAGCTGGCTGGGCTGGTGGCCAGGAGCTTCCTGAGTTGTTGACTCATGTCTGACTGATGCTCCAACTCTACAGCTGGGTATTAAGGCTTTTCTACAGAGGGAGAATTTCACTTTATATAGCGCTCTGATTAAATCCTCAATTTGATAGATCCGTGACACACAGATATTGCTTCTGAGGTGAAATTCATGGGAAAAGTATTTAAGTAGGCTAGATAGTATAGTTCTACTGCAAAGTTAATTTCTCACACATTGCCTTGGAGACAGATGAGTTCTGAAAATAGAATGACTTTGAAGCCTGATAATAGTGAGACAGAGTGACTTCGGAGTCTGTCTGATAACACTGATACAAACACCTCCGTGATCTAATCCCTGTGCCTCCCACGCTATCTGGGGCTATTTTCAAGAGGGACTTCTGATAACAAAACAAAATCGCAAGGTGCAAAGAGCATTCTACACTCCTTTGTGTTACTATAGCTCATAGCAATCCCTCCATGAGATTGTGGGTGTATCACCAGATTGCACTTTAAATGTGTTTCAGAGAGGGTAGCCGTATTACCATGTATTGCTCTCTGGCCTCCTTCTACTCTCAGACTGCACTTAACCTACTGTCTTTGTGACTAAATAGGCCTACATGAACACAGACACCTCTCAAACCAGCCATGTCACAGATTTCCTACAGAGTCAGGGATTGGTGATATTGTTGAGGATGAAATCAAATCAAAGTTTATTGGTCGCATGCACAGTTTAGCAGATTGTCACGAATACGCAGGGAGGCAAGAAGCAGGTGCAGAAGGAAAGTTTAATAACAATTATGAAAGGCAAATGAACAAAACAGGAGATGCGTACTGAACATGAAAGCAAACCAATACTGTCTGATTACTGAGGGCCAAATAAAGGGAGAGTAATCAAGGTGATGATGAAGTCCAGGTGTGTGTAATAATGGGGAGCAGGTGTGCGTAATGATGGTTGCCAGCACCGGGGGTTAGTAGACCCGCGACGTCGAGCGCTGGAGTAGGCGTGACACATGTTATAGCGGGAGCAGCAAAATGCTTATGTTACTATCTCCTAACAATGCAGTAAAATGTCAAACAAGTACACATATAATTAAAAATGAAATAAAAACTAACGATCACCCCAATTAAATATAATATATACTGAGTGTACAAAACATTATGAACACCTGCTCTTTCCATGACAAAGACTGACCAGGTGAATCCAGGGGAAAGCTATGATCCCTTATTGATGTCACTTGTTAAAAACACTTTAATCAGTGTAGATGAAGCGGAGGAAAAAGGTTAAAGAAGGATTTTTCACGCTCAACAGTTTCCAGTGTGTATCAAGAATGGTCCGCCACTCAGAGGACATCCAGCCAACTTGACACAACTATGGGAGCGTTGGAGTAAACATGGGGCAGCATCTCTATGGAACGCTTGAGACACCTTGTAGAGGCCATGACCCGATGAATTGATCCTGTTCTGAGGGCAAAAAGGGGGGTGCAAGTCAATATTAGGAAGGTGTTATTAACATTTTGTACACTCAGTGTATATGCCATTTAGCAGACGCTTTTATCCAAAGCGACTTAGTCATGATTGCATACATTTTACGTATGGGTGGTCCCAGGAATAGAACCCACTACCCTGGCATTACAAGCACCATGCTCTACCAACTGAGCTACAAAGAACTCCACCCCTTTCACTGGGGTTAAACTCCTGACCTTTCACTGGGGTTAAACTAGCTTGTCTAGCTCAAACCTGATCACTTGGGGAAACTAGCCCATTGCTCTGATCACTGGTGAAATCTAGTTTATTAACAAGACTGTCACACAAACTTTATACCCTCTATACTGTCCTTAATTTATCTGCTCGTTCAAGAGTGCTATTTCCTGTCTTCCTTCTGAATGCTATCCACCAGAACCGCACTTCTGCCACCTGACATAACTTCTCTCTTGTTAGCATGAGATAACCTCAATCTGAAAACCACAACCAACTATCCTTTACACCAAACACTACTGGCTCAAAAGCCCCCATGACCAAAATCAGTGCGCTAAACAGAACCAATAAATCGACTCACAAGCTGTTTAAAGGAACAGTCAACTTAGTGTATGCAAACTTCTGACCCACTGGAATTGTGATACAGTGAATTATAAGTGAAATAATCTGTCTGTAAACAATTGTTGAAAAAATTACTTGTGTCATGCACAAAGTAGATGTCCTAACCGACTTGCCAAAACTATAGTTTGTTAACAGTTTGTTAACAAGAAATGTGTGGAGTGGTTGAAAAACAAGTTTTAATGACTCCAACCTAAGTGTATGTAAACTTCCAACTTCAAGTATGTACACACACACATATGTATATATCTATTTTTTTTACCTTTATTTAACTAGGCATGTCAGTTAAGAACAAATTTGTATTTTCAATGATGGCTTAGGAACTGCTGCCTTGTTCAGGGGCAGAACGACAGATTTTTATATTGTCAGCTCAGGGATTTGATCTTGCAACCTTTCACGGTTACTAGTCCAACGCTCTATCCACTAGGCTACCTGCCGGTAAATAGTACCCAAAACACCAGTCTTAACGTCAACAGTGAAAAGGCGACTCTGGGATGCTGGCCTTCTATGCAGTTGCAAAGTAAAAGGCATATCTCAGACTGGCCAATAAAAATAAAAGATTAATATGGGCAAAAGAACACAGACACTGGACAGAGGAACATCCCGGAGTCGCCTCTTCACTTTTGACGTTGAGACTGGTGTTTTGCGGGTACTATTTAATGAAGCTGCCAGTTGAGGACTTGTAAGGCGTCTGTTTTTCAAACTTGACACTCTAATGTACTTGATCTCTTGCTAAGTTGTGCATCGGGGCCTCCCACTCATCTTTTTATTCTGGTTAGAGCCAGTTTGCGCTGTTCTGTGAGGGGAGTAGTACACAGCGTTGTACGAGACAGCTGGCTCTAACCAGAATAAAACTTTCTCGCATGGAATAGCCTTCATTTCTCAGAACAAGAATAGACTGACGAGTTTCAGAAAAAAAGGTATTTGTTTCTGGACATTTTGAGCCTGTTATCGAACCCACAAATGCTGATGCTCCAGATGCTCAACTAGTCTAAAGAAGGCCAATTGTTTTGCTTCTGTAATCAGCGCAACTGTTTTCAGCTGTGCTAACATAATTGCAAAAGGGTTTTCTAATGATCAATTAGCCTTTTAAAAGGATAAACTTGGATTAGCTAACATAACGTGCCATTGGAACACAGGGGTGATGGTTGCTGATAATGGGCCTCTGTACGCCTATGCAGATATTCCATTTAAAATCAGCCATTTCCAGCTACAAAGGGATAACGATTCCAGTTGTTTGTGTCATCCGTTTTGGGAAAGTACCTGCGTAATTGCGCACCCGACTCATTCAGGTGCTTCGCTATATATCACATTTGACATTGTCCATAAGCTTGAGTTCATTTGCACACAAAAAATCATACAATGATGAAAAGACCTGTGTGTTGTCCTTGTTAATGCAGACAGAGAAGAGCTCCAACTTCTTAATCATAGCCTCAATTTTGTCCCGCACATTGAATATAGTTGCGGAGAGTCCCTGTAATCCTAGATTCAGATCATTCAGGCGAGAAAAAACATCACCCAGATAGGCCAGTTGTGTGAGAAACTTGTCATCATGCAAGCGGTCAGACAAGTGAAAATTACGTTCAGTAAAGAAAACTGTAAGCTCGTCTCTCTATTCAAAAAAACGTTTCAATACTTTCCCCTTCTGTATATTGTAAAAGCGTTACATGGTCGCTGCCCATATCATTGCATAGTGCAGAAAATGCACAAGAGTTCAGGAGCCTTGCTTTAACAAAGTTAACCATTTTCACTGTAGTGTCCAAAACGTATTTCAAGCTGTCAGGCATTCCCTTGGCAGCAAGAGCCTCTCGGTGGATGCTGCAGTGTACCCAAGTGGTGTCGGGAGCAACTGCTTGCACGCGCGTTACCACTCCACTATGTCTCCCTGTCATGGCTTTTGCGCCATCAGTACAGATACCAACACATCTTGACCACCATTTGATGTCACAAAGCTATCCAGTACTTTCAAAATATTCTCTCCTGTTGTCCTGGTTTCCAGTGGTTTGCAGAAGAGGATGTCTTCTTTAATTAACTCCTCATAATCGTAACGGACATATACCAGGAGCTGTGCCAGGCCCGCCACGTCTGTTAACTCATCCAGCTGTAACGCATAGAATTCACTGGCTTGTATGCGAAGCAGTAATTGTTTCAAAACATCTCCTGCCATGTCACTGATGCGTCGTGAAACAGTGTTGTTTGATGTAGGCATTGTCTGTATAGTTTTGTTGGCCTTTTCCCCAGCATTGCCCCAGCCATATCTGCGGCAGCAGGAAGAATGAAGTCCTCCACAATAGTATGGGGCTTGCCTGTCCTAGCCACTCGGTAGCTCACCATATAAGACGCTTCTAGACTTCTTATTAATGGTATATGTTGCTTTTATACATGTCTTACTACTCGAAAGTCGTCTCAATTCTCGCTCAAAAAACTCCCGTGGCTTATTTTTCAAATTGGCATGTTTTGTTTCTAAATGTCTGCACAAGAGTGAAGGTTTCATCGAGTTGTGAGATATTACCTTTGCACATATAACACACTGTGGCTGAGGAAAGGCACTACTCCTAATGTACACTACCATTCAAAAGTTTGGGGTCACTTAGAAATGTCCTTGTTTTTGAAAGAAAAGCATTTTTTCTCTATTAAAATAACATCAAATTGATCTGAAATGCAGTGTAGACATTGTTAATGTTGTAAATGACAATTGTAGCTGGAAACGGCTGATTTTTTATCTACATAAGCGTACAGATCTACATAGGCGTACAGAGGCCTATACCCTGGGGGTACACGTACCCCCCAGTTTGGGAATACCTGATCTAAAATATTGTGTGCTATAATGTAAGGCTGCTTGTTTCCAACATTAGGACTGTTTTACTCAGGAAATTTAGTCTGCTTAACTGTTTTGTTTCCTTGCCACAATACCTCTTGAGTATCACGATACTGGTATCGTGACAACCCTTAAACATATACTTTCTTGAAGTTTTAACAGGTTAGATAAAAAATATCCAACTATGGTCTTCCCATCATCATTGACACAAAAAAGGGTGTTGCTATTATTGGACATTTATGCTGTACTGTATTATTAGTAAACTCCTCATTGTGGATGTGTTGAGTGCTAGGTCTCTCTACATCTCATGAATCTGTCAACACATATAGCACAGTGACTGTGTGTTACCAATGGCAGTTAGGAATAGGTTATATCTCACACACAAACATATACTATCTTGAAGTTTTTTACAGGTTAGACTAAACCTACCAAATTATGTTCTCCCCATCGACGACCGTTTGTGAGCAGGCAAGTGGTGAGGCTGGAGGTAAGGTCTTTGCTAGCGCCCCATTGATGGGCATAGCAGCTTAGATCAGCTCCTAGCCCTTTATCAAAGATACTGGTCAGTCACACACGCACACACACAGAGCACTGATTACATTATCAATATTGGTTATGATTAGCCTGGTGGAACCAACCTTATCAATGATATTATAAAATGTGAAATAGAATGGTGAACACAGCAATCAGGCTGGTTCCACCAGACAACGTTATGCCCTAGACATTATATGCATCTAAGAAGTAGAAAATAAGCAACAAATAATGTCAGTTTACATAAATTATGTTTCACAATTGGGTTATGAAATGTATCAAAGTGCTGAAGTGGCTTTCCTTCTGTATTTGCACAAATTATGAGCTGTTTCCGCTGACAGGTGAAGGTTGCTGGCCGCATACTTGCCAAAATGTGTCTGACTGTTCCATTCATAGAAAATGCTTACAGTGAGTACATGTCTTCATGATGCTGATGAGGGCCCCCTTGCTGTTCTTCTCTATGCTGCATGTTTGGCAGAAAACTGGACATCTCTCAAAAAACTGCAGCAAACAATCTGATGAGGTGGTGGCAAATTGCATTTTGTTCTAAAGGACAAAGCTTTTTGCTAATGCACTTCACAACCAAAATGACTCTTCCAGTTGTATATGCTTGGCTGGGGAATTAGCCTAGAAGTTTATCAAGCCAGGTATTTTTCAATGCAACTTTTCACATAAACATTTTCTGTCGTTGTTGATGAAGCCGTCTGTGTTATCAGGGCAGTAACTCGGGTCACTATCAGAGGCCTCATGTCGTGTCCTTTTCATAGGATTTGAGGGAGACTGATGTCAAAAACTATAGACCTGTATCCCTTCTTTATTTTTTTCCCCAAAACACTTGAGAATGCTGTCTCTGATCAACTCTTTCGTTATCTCTCTCAGAACGATCTTCTTGACCCTAACCAGTCAGGCTTCACTCAACAGAGATTGCTCTTTGCATCACGGAGCCTCTCCGCACTGCCAAAGCTGACTCTCTCCTCTGTTCTCATCCTCCTAGACCTATCTGCTGCCTTCGACACCATGAACCATCAGATCCTCCTCTCCACACTCTCATGACTGGGCTTCTCAGGCTCTGGACACTTTTTGGATTGCATCCTACCTAGCAGGCCGCTCCTACCAGGTGATGTGGAGAGGATCTGTGTCTGCACCACAGACTTTCACTACTGATGTCCCCCAGGGCTTGGTTCTAGGCCCTCTCCTCTTCTCTCTATAAACCAAGTCACTTGTTTCCATCATTTACTCACATGGTCTCTCCTGCGGATAACACTCAACTACTTTTCTCCTTCCCCTCTTCTGACACCCGTGGCAACATGCATCACTGCGAGCCTGGCAGATATCTCAGCTTGGATGTCGCTCCCACCACCTCAAGCTTTACCTCAACAAGACGGAGCTGCTCTTCCTTTCAGGGAAGGCCTGCCCGCTAAAAGACCTCTCCATCACGGTTGACAACTCCACGGTATCGCCCTTTCAGAGTGCAAATAACCTTGGCTTGACCCTGGACAACACCCTGTCTATCCCTGCAAACATCAAAGCAGTGACTCGCCCCTGCAGGTTCATGCTCTACAACATCCGTAGAGTACAACCCTACCTCACACAGGAAGTGGCGCAGGTCTTAATCCAGGCACTTGTCATCTCCCGTCTGGACTACTGCAACTCGCTGTTGACTAGGCTCCCTGCTTGTGCCATCAAACTTCTGCAACTTATCCAGAACACTGCACTCCGCCTGATTTTCAACCTTCCCATGTCCCACCGCTCCCCCGCACACTCCACTGGCTTCAAGTCGAATCTCGCATCCACTAAAATACCATGGTGCATGCCTACAGAGCAGCAAGAGGAACTGCCCTTCCCCACCTTCAGGCTATGCTCAAACCTTACACCCAAACCCAAGCACTCCGCTCTGCCACCTCTGGTCTCTTGGCCCTCCCACCCCTACAGGAGGGCAGCTCCTGTTCAGCCCAGTCCAAGCTCTTCTCTGCCTTGCAATCCAATGGTGGAACCAGCTTCCCCCTGGAGCTAGGACAGCAGAGTCCATGCCCATCTTCCAAAATCATCTGAAACCCTACCTCTTCAAAGAGTATCTTAAATAATACCCCTCCTCACCTCGAACCCCCCCAAAATAAATAAATAAAATATAATTCCTGAAGCAACACTTGACTGCCCCCTTTCTAGCTCTGACTTTGCTGAGAACTACTTTATTGGGGAAAAGTGTACTTACTATGCATGTGCTATGTGGTTGTTTCACCTAGTTGTCTTAAGATGAATGCACTGTAAGTCGTTCTGGATAAGAGTCTGCTAAATGACTAAAATGTAAAAAATGAAACAATGGAGAAGGTGTCACAAGTGTACTTGTGTCGCATGACACTTTTATTCTGAGGTTTTGCCTGACAAGCTGTGAAAATAGCAAGTAAACAGTGAATAAAAATATTTTGGGAGGTCGCTAAACTATTCGGGCTCCCGAGTGGTTCTGCGGTCTAATGCACTGCATCTCAGTGCTAGAGGCATCACTACAGACCCTGGTTCGATTCCAGGCTGTATCACAACCGGCTATGATTGGGAGTCCCATAGGGCGGCTCACAATTGGCCCAGCGCTGTCCTGGTTAGTGTTTTTCCCGGGGTAGGCCGTCATTGTAAATATGAATTTGTTCTTACTGACTTGCCTAGTTAAATAACAGTTTCCCCCAAAAATGCAATCACATTGCTGGACATGTTATGCTTCCCACCTTTTCTCCTTCTGATAGGTCCCAGCATCTGTTCATGACCAGGTGATCAGTCTGGCACCCAACTGTGCACTTTGTCTAACAGAAAAGCAGGGTCAAAAATTGTCATCATCCCTCAATTACAAACAGCTCAAGAAATAACAATCTTGTTTGGAAGCTAATTCTATGCTTTACAGATGTTGACTGATTGGCTCCAGATTGGATTTGATTCAGGGCGGTGACACCATACAACCTACTGTGACATGCTTTGCCATGGCCCTGAGTTGGTTTGAGTTGGTTGCTGCTAGTTAGTACACTGCTGTAGTGAGACATGAGTTGTTAGCTAGTACTACCATAGGTCCATCCAATATTTATTTGTGCCCTAGTCATGGGTTGCACCTTGGAGGCTAATGTGACTGTGTCATCTAAATTACACAAATTTACAATGGCATGGAAATACGATGACATTACAAAAGTAGGCAAATAATTAGTAGCAAACAACTTTGCCATATTATGTCGTCAAATTTACTTTAGAGTGATGACAATGTTGCCATTACTGTTACTAGCAAAGTTCGTAAAAAATAGCTAGCAATGCTAATGTTAACTAGCTAAAAAAAAATGTGGTCCCTTCAATCTTAGTTGGCTGGCTAAAGTTATATTGCATCTAAAGTCAATCTGGCGACATCATAGTCATGACAAAACGTTATCCTACTAATTATTTGCCTTTTGAAATGTTATCGTGTTTCCAAGCCAAAACCTAGTTGTATTGAGGTAGGCTAACGTTATCTAGCTAGCAGTGATAATGATGATCAAATATACATAACCAGCAGTAAATGGCCTAGCTAGCTACTACCGGTATACTCACCACCACTGGGCTCCTTCCGCGGGGCATGCAAACCATTTGGATGTGCATCCTGCTGGAAGCATGCATTGCATAGTTAAACTGTATAGGGCTTTTCAGTCTAAAACATCTGTGGTCCTTTGGACGCGTTGGGGCCACATTGAATGAAGGGAAGCGAAGTGGGCAGAGGGGCGATTTGCACGTGGAGCTTGGCAAAAGAGGGCATGATTTGTTTACATAATTGTAATCCAAACCCAACCTACATTTACTTGTTGTGACGGACTGAGGTTCCCAAACTCCGTTTTAGACGAGACTGACTTTATGACCAAAATTATCCTCTTTACACTTTGTAATCAATTTTGACACTAGAATACATGTTTCTGACTCAAATGCCTCAGGCCGTTTTCAAAGGGATTAGTTGGTGTTTAGGGGCAGCCACTCTTTAAGCAATTTGAAGCACACAGGGAATTTGGTCATTTCCTCTGCCATGCAATGCTATAACACAGTCAACTCATCTCACAGCAAAATAATGATGGAGCTGCCTGATTATTATTTTTATTTTTGTAGTAAATTAGTGGATGAAAGATAAATAGTTGCATACATCTTACCCCCAGGCTAGATCTAGCTATACAACAGATGATGATTTACTGTAGCCTATAGCGCTTTGTAAATGCTGCCTTTCCCTATCCGTTAAACGTGCCAGGTCTTTCACATTAGTTAATCTGCCTTAGCTTTGTGTCAAAACCTGATCCTTGTTGTACGAGAGTGAGAAGTCAGTGCCTCGTGAGCCAGTCAATCAGTGTGTTGATGCACTGCCCTCTCTGATAGGGTCAGGGAGCAAGGGCTCATCCACAGCCCCGTCCACACGCAGCAGCAGCAGAAAGACAACGCTCGGCTGGCTTTGTGCTTCGGCACGTGGCTACAGAGTCGGCCAGTCTCAGGGGCTGCCTGGATGCACTGGGGCAGAATAACACCCTGGCTGCACTGGGGCAGAATAACACCCTGGCTGTGCACTCCATCCAAGTCAGTCAGCCTTCCATCCATTCTTTTACATAAAACGTTGCATGACTCCTCACTTGAAGATCAGCCGCAATCACCATGGTTGAGTGTGAAAGGTGAGAGGCAGTTTAAACAGGGGAAATGCCAGATGGTGTGTAATTAATGGAGGAGCCACTGACAGACATATAATAAATAGCAAGGTTAGATATATAGACTCTTAATCACGACCCTAGGCCACACATTGACTAGAGTTTCAATGATGGACTCTTTTGGCGTAGAGGAACTACATCACTGCCTAAGTTGATAATAAAAAAAAATAATACATTTGGGGACTCTCCCAAAAACCCCGAGGCAGACATGCCAGAATGCCGCGATTGAAAACCGAAGTTTGAAAGCAAAGCCTTTGCAGTGTTTTTAGTTAAGGTAGTTGATGCAAACTAGCCACTTGCAAAATGCCCTCATTAAAAATAACCTCTGTGATCTCCATCTTGCCTGCTACTATTTAGTATTTTGTTCAAGCGGATAAAGTAGTGATGTAGGCAGTGATGTAGTTCCTCTATGCCTAAAGAGTCCGTCATTGAAACCAGACCCTAGTCACTGTGTTGCCTACGGTCGGGTTTTTGAAACTCTTAGATAAATGCTGGTGCTGTTAAATGTCTCCTTCATATTGATCAATGCTAATCTATTCAGGGGGAAATGTCATTAGCATGCTTAGTGCTCACCTGCAATCGATAACACTGGGACACAGTATCCCTGCCAACTGGACAACAATAAGGGAAAATAGCTAAATAGCCTTGCCCACAACACTGTTTATAGCCATCTACCATGATGACAGATTACAGCGTGTTGGTAGAAAGCTGCCAGTCATGTACAGTATATCCCCAGGTTGCCTCACTTACTATGACATAAAGTCACTGGTCTACTGGTTTAGGCTATTTTCATGTGAGTAAGCACAATTATCCTGAAAGGCCTGGGAGCTAGGCTACTATACATGTCCATGCACAACTGCACGCACGTATGCTTGTGAGTTAGCCAGGGTCACATCAAACTAGAGAAAGATGCTTCACGTTTAGTTAGATTGGGATCATCCTGCCCAATTAGTATTCAATGGTTACTAAGCAACTGATTGAATCTAAAGGCCTGTGTGTTTTTGCACTAGCCTGTTTTTGCGTGAGTCCTTCCAATGAATCTACTGAAATGATTTCCCTCTCACAGAGACAAGGCGAATTTCACAAATGAGTCAGACAAAATCTATTTCACTTGAAATGGGTCATATTGGGATTATGATGTGCTTTGTATTACCTGCCTGCTGAATGGCAATTAGACTTGATTCCTCATTGTTCTTCAATGGGCTTTCGTTTCCTCTGCATATCTCCACATCCGGATATGCAAATAGGAAGATTATGGCCTTCTCTTCAAAACTTTCTCAGCCCATCTTCAGAGATTCGCTGTGTCTGTCTGTCCTATTCTAGGCTATGCAGGAGTGTGTTTTATTTGCGAGGCAGATTAAAAGTATGAGTTTCAGAGTGAGGAACCGAAGGAAGGAGTGAGTGTAGGGAGGATCTGGTCTGGCTTCATTCTTCATTCCTCTCAGTCTGGTCTTCGTTACAGCAGATCTTCATCAGGACCAGTCTGTGTCTGTGGTCAATCACACAGAGACATGGGAAGTTATGGGAACTCACAAAAGACCTGTCTACCTTTGAACATCACTGTCTAACACTGGGTCAGACGTCATGTGAATGCACATTTTAGTCCACCAAACTGATAATACCCCCATGCTTTTACCAGAGAGCGATGGAGAGAGAAATATACACTTATCTCCTGAAACTAGCCTACTCATCTCTGATTCCTTCTTCGAATCTCCCTCTCCCTCTCCCTCTCCCTCTCCCTATCCCTCTCCCTCTCCATCTCCCTCTCTGTACAGACCCATTAAAGGCTTGTTATTTTACTCTGATAACACTGTTTCTTTATTGAGTTGTACAACGAGACTGTCTACCTTTGAGTGACGGGGCTTGAAATTGGTTCTATAAATAGCTGTGATGTTATGTCATTCTGGACATATCATCTCATCTCTAGAGGCTAGAAGCTCACAGATTGATTTATCATTTATGCACATTATCAAAAGACAAAGTAATTTGATTTTAATTAAACTCCCTCTGCCTATTATATTGGATTAGATACATTATCTTATCTGCTAGCAAGATAAATAGCTTTGGGTTAAACCTTTTTATACAACATGCTGTTTTAAACTAGATCAATGCTGCTTGCCTGTGAAGAGCTGCATCTGAAGCTCAGTGTTATTGAACAATTTCATATTATATTCAATAGACTAATTGTATCCCTATCATGTTAACTTTCTCTTGTGTTCTCTTTGCCTTCCTCTCTCAACATCATCATCTTATCATCTCCTGCAGGTACAAAGGCTTTATAAAGGACTGTCCAAGTGGTCAGCTGGATGCTGTGGGCTTTCAAAAGATCTACAAGCAGTTCTTCCCTTTTGGTGACCCCACCAAGTTTGCTTCTTTTGTCTTCAACGTCTTTGATGAAAACAAGGTTCTTAATGTTTTATTATTTGTACCTCCATACAATTACATGTGCTTTTTCTGTGATTTTAATTATATTTTCAGTCACTGTCATGTTAGGGGAGTAAATGCTTACCTACTGTATAGTAAAAAGGTTTAGGATGCTGTCTCTGGTTTCTGGTAGATGGGTGAGACAACTCTGTGATGATCTAACAGTTTCCAGTCTCTGTGGTGCCTTGAGGGTCATAGCACAGTGTAACGGTCTCTAATCAGAAGTGGAATCTGAGTGCAGAAAGTATCCCTTTTGTGGGGTCAATCAGAGAGGTGAGATGGGTTGACAAAGCACATATCAGAGGTTCCTGGAAATGAAAGGGAAATGGACTTTGAACAAAGGTTTTTGTGATTCACAACAAGGCATTGCAATTCTTGTTTCACCCTCATGGTCTGTAGGCTTTGAGAGGAACCCCAAACGTTGTGTGTGTGTGTGTGTGGCTTGTTAATGAAACATGCTAGCGCAGCCTGGCATTATGTTATGAATATGAATCATTCATAAAGCAGCATCCTCGTTTATTTATCAAGGTAATCAGTTGTGTTGTTAAGAGCAGCCCTCACAGGCTGGTCGATGACCCCTGGCGGCCATAGCCACACACTAGTTCTGATGTTTATTTATGAGTTTAATTTGTGCTAAGCACCCTGTAGTTAGAGGGAATGCATTGGTTCTAATAGTATTTGTAATCAGTGTAATTTTTCAGCTGGCTGGTTGGCTGGTCTGTTGTCTGGTGGAGATAGAATCAGCCTGAGAGTCTGTAAAATGCTGTTGTTGGGTCTCAGCTCCCATGTCTCTCCTTTAGCAGGCCTTGCTCAGGTCTGGGGTATATAACAATATCTCATGAAAATCAAATCAGAATCAGAAAATCAAATGTTAACCTTCCAAACACAGTTATCATGAAGCATTCTTGAAAATAGGTATTTTGTTCCCCTATTCTCACTATCATGTAGTAGCAGGCATTGCTGTGCATTGTGTGTAATCACAAGCGCATACAGTCAGGATTCTCACTGCATTCTGGCAAATTTTGGGCAATTATCAAACAGCTGATTGTTTCGCAATATTTCAAAATACAATCGCGGGAAAAAGTTTGGAAAAGCAAATAGTTTCTGTTGCAAATAGTAGATTCTAATCCGTCTGTAGTTAGGCTACCAAAAGATCTTATTAACTATGTTGAGCGAACAGCACTGTTTTACAAAGTATCTTGAGATACGACTATTGGCACAAGCGCATCGGCCATCATTACTGCTACTCAATATCTACATCATTGGGGGAATCGGTGCCACTGGAACGTTTTTTTCAATGTATAATTACACGAAATGCATTTATAAAATGCTTTTTTCCCCCAGAACCCTACAAAAAAAGAAAGAAATACATCTACTCTACTTTATGCCACTTTGCAAATGCTATGATAGATCCTTGGGAAAAGCCTGTGAAGTACATCTAAGATGTATAATCGATGTGAAAACTGTGAGACGTATTTGTCTCTAATATACAATGGTTCTATGAATGTTTAATAACTTTCAAAATGCACTACATGACCAAAAGTATGTGGACACCTGCTCATCGAACATCTCATTCCAAAATCATGGGCATTAATATGAAGTTGGTCCCCCCTTTGCTGCTATAACAGCCTCCACTCTTCTGGGAAGGCTTTCCACTATATGTTGTAACATTGCTGCGGGAACTTGCTTCCATTCAGCCACAAGAGCATTAGTGAGGTCGGGCACTGATGTTGGGCGATTAGGCCTGGCTCGCAGTCGGCATTCCAATTCATCCCAATGGTGTTCAATGGGATTGAGGTCAGGGCTCTGTGCAGGTCAGTCAAGTTCTTCCACACCGATCTCGATAAACCATTTCTGTATGGACCTCACTTTGTGCACGGGGGCATTGTCATGCTAAAACAGGAAAGGGCCTCCCCCAAATGGTTTCCACAAAGTTAGAAGCACAATACCATCTAGAACGTCATTGTATACTGTAGCGTTAAGATTTCCCTTCACTGGAACTAAGGGTCGTAGCCCGAACCATGAACAACAGCCCTAGACCACTTATGTGCGGCTGCTCAGTCATGGAAACCCATTTCATTAAGCTCCCGACGAACAGTTCTTGTGCTGACGTTGCTTCCAGAGGCAGTTTGGAACTCTGTAGTGAGTGTTGCAACTGAGGACAGATGTTTTTTCGCACTATGCGCTTCAGCACTCAGCAGTCCCGTTCTGTGAGCTTGTGTGGCCTACCACTTTGCGGCTGAATCGTTGTTGCTCCTAGACGTTTCCACTTCACAATAACAGCACTAACAGTTGAACGAGGCAGCTTTAACAGGGCAGAAATTTTACAAACTGACTTGTTGGAAAGGTGGCATCCTATGATGGTGCCAAGTTAACTGTCACTGAGCTCTTCAGTAAGGCCATTCTACTGACAATATTTGTCTATAGAGATTGCCTCGTGAGCTCGATTTTAGACACCTGTCAGCAACAGGTGTGGCTGAAACAGCCGAATCCACTAATTTGAAGGGGTGTCCACATACTTTTATATATATAGTGTACCTGGCAGCATGCATCCATCTTGCTAATGACCAGAGTTGACATGCTTTAGCCTCGGGGAGAGCCAGGTGCAGAGCAGAAATAGCAGCAGACATGGAGCACAAGTCTTCCCCACTTTTCAGCAGTAGACCAAACAAAGTGTTTCGGGAGTTAAGTGTGAAAGAAGATATTTGTCTTGTGTCTAACCCCCCCCACTCTCTTTATCTCTCTCTCTGTTATTGAATAGGACGGACACATAGAGTTCTCAGAGTTCATCCAGGCCCTGTCAGTGACTTCGCGGGGGACACTGGATGAGAAGCTCAGATGTAAGGAGAGATGACCCCTTCACATCAGGCAGTGCACTTTGACATTTCAGTGACAGGACCTGAGTCTTTGATCGTATTGTTATGCATGTACAGAACCAAAAGACTGCCAGGCTCACAGAAGACTACAAATAAGAGATTGCTAAGTATTGTAGTGCACTAAGTTCAATGGTGTTGCCTACGATGTGGGCCCTGAGTTTGGATCAACCTTTAGAAAATATTTGGGAGAAATAGTTCTGACTCTATCTCAAATCCTTCGTCCCACTCCACTCCCCCACATACAGCCACTCATGTTTAATACCTTAGTAAAAGGTCAAGGCTACATACATTCATCCATCCCCATCTACCTGTACACAATCCCAAAACAACTTTATTTACAGTCAGTACTGGTCCTTCACCATCTGTTTTCTTTTGCTGTATTTAGGGGCTTTCAAATTGTATGATCTTGATAACGATGGCTACGTCACACGAGATGAGATGTTAAACATCGTAGATGCCATATATCTGATGGTGGTAAGTTATACAATAACAAAATGTTCCAGTGTCAAAAAGGCTAATGGTAGAATTCACATACAGTATTTTACATTGACCTGAAATATTTCAAGACAATATATTTGCATTTGTGTTCCAGGGAAACACTGTAGAGTTACCAGAAGAAGAGAATACACCTGAGAAGAGAGTGGACCGTATTTTTTCCATGATGGACAAGGTATATCTCTATTCCACAAATAAAACACTGTAGTAACCCAAAACCACCACCATGGGTTAAGATGATGAAGAATGATGTAACTATTTGTTGACCTCTGGTTTGTTGGTAGCTATTTTGCTCTTAGTTGTACAACTTATAGATCACTTTGTTTCTCAAGTCAGTGGGAGTACTATTGTAATGAGCTTCCACAGAAAATACCATGTGCATTGTGTTCCTACTGTGTCCCTGTGCTGTAGTGCAGTGAGGCGGGCCGTCTAGAGTTTAGACCTCTTAGCCGTAGCCATCCCAGCATCACTAACAATTCCTGCAGTCTATAAACACCACAGATACCCCCTCCACCACCACAGCCCAGTGCGAATGCCCACTCAGCTCACTCAGGCCCTCCTCGTCCTTGGCTCAGTGAAAGATGAGATGGAGCCTGCTTGGGCATGTTTGTCAGTTCCATACCCAGTGCAAGGATCAGCTGATAGGACTGGCTTCAGAGCACAGCAGCAGTGCTCAGTCATTTGTATGGGCGGAGGGAAGGGAGCTGACCATTCAAGTGAACTGAACTAGATCAGCCAAGCCATGTAGAAAAGGCCCTGGTATATTACATTAATGGGGACCAAGTGGCGCAGAGGTTTAAGGCATTGCATCGCAGTGCTGGAGGCGTCACTACAGACCCGGGTTCGATCCCGGGTTGTATGACAACCGGCCGTGATCAGGAGTCCCATAGGGCGGCGCACAATTGGCCCAGGGTCGTCCAGGTTAGGGGAGGGTTTGGCTGGGGTAGAGCGTCATTGTAAATGAGAATTTGTTCTTAACTGACTTGCTTAACTGACTTAATCATTATTTGTTTGCCCCCTGCTGGTAAGATAGAGTAAAAGCAGCCTGATCTGTGATGCAGATGCTGTTCCGTTGTACTGTATCTTCTCCTGTGTTCTTATTCCAGAATGCTGATGGCAAGTTGACCCTGCAGGAGTTTCAGGAGGGTTCCAAGGCAGACCCCTCCATTGTGCAGGCACTGTCACTGTACGATGGGCTGGTATAGGGCCTAAATTGTTTAAAGGTGAGTGGAGCAGTGATCATGCAGCATTGAATTCAATACCCCAGTGGTGGAAATGTCATAAGGTTGTACATACTGTATCATATAATCAAAATCATGTTTTATAATAAGAGAAACAAATAATTGTGTGGTCAATTCATCTGTTTGACGATGACAGTGTGTGTTATTGAGAATACTACAGTTTACGAAGTGCAGTATAGTATAGAGGTCAGAGACTCGTACTGAAAACAATGCAAAGCCGCCATTGTCATACCACAATTTGTCCTTATGCATTATTCAAGTGCCCTCTGCTGATTGCTGGCAATGAAACAGCCATGCAGTGCTCAGAGAGGAGAAAGGGCAGTTAGCTGGTCTCTCCTCCCTTCTGTCTAATGTATTTCACAGCCCATTACTGCTGTAGCTGACGTCCTACTCAACATATGATAGAGTGTGTTTCAGCTCAATATAGACACATACATGGGACAGCTTGGGTTTAAAGTAGCACTGCATTTACTTGTTAGTTCTGTGTCTCTTTTGTCAATAGGATCTTGCACTGTTTGTGTCCATGTCTGATTTCATTGCCACATTGAACTCAATGGTGATTATTATTACAGATTCGTAGATGAGTCCAACACAGTGCCATCACACCTGCTATGAGAAAAAAGCATCTACAAGCATCAACATCCCTCCATGCACCATCCAGAAGGAGATGTGGGGTGAGGAGAAGGGCAAGGACTTGTGTAATACTGCTGCCATCAATTGCACATATTCCTCTGCACTCTAAGCATTGAAAACAACTCTGAGCCCTCTGATATAAAAAAAAAATTAATAAAAAAGGACAAGAGGGGAATATACACTGAACTTATACATACAAGCAAGGCAGTTGTTTTTCCTTGTGGACTATACTGGAGGATACCCCTTGAGGTGTGTGTGAACTGTGAACGGCCCTCAACAGATTCAGAGTGGTGTGACTGACACGTGGAGAGCTGTCACATGGCTACCTGAAAGACTACAGCAGGAGACATCAGCGGGCACTGATTGTTTTTGAGAGTGTTGAGCGAGATCAACTTATTTATAAATCCATGTATATAGGATATACTATAAATAGTCTTGTTATTATGTGTTGCTTTGCTGCATTTGTTGGAGTGCTGTTCATTATCATGAAATTAAGCTTAATAGTTTTTTTATCCGTTTTAATTAATGGAATGCTTTTTTTCATCCTTCCTGCACAAACCGCTTCCTTAGTTTTCTTTTATATTTTCATTTGAGGAGAAAGTGGTCAGGGAGGGGCTTTCATTTGTGAGGCTTAATTTATTATGTTTGGGTTTTGTGCCTCCTATTGTGTTGGATTTATGTTCTCTTTCCCATCAGCACTACTGTCAAGGCACGGTAATGTCTCAATGCCACATCCTGAATGACATGATCAAGCAACACAGTGTAATTCCTCACAGTTGACATATCTCAATTGAGCCTCATTATTTCCTTTGAGGTCGTCTTACTCCACCCTGTGTATACACAAGGCTTCAGCTATTGAGAACAAACAGACATACATTCTTGTTGTAAAGCTTTTTGCAGGCTGTCTGTTTGAGCCTGTCCTTTTTGTGTCTGTCCTGTGTGTTTAACAGAAGCCATAAATCCCAGCATGTGATGATGCCTTTCCCGTTCAGTCTCAGTCATTTCAGTCTTAACATGAGGTATTTGTCAGCTTCACTGATTTAGCCTTACTCAAGTGATGATAATTTCCCCCTGTGCTGTCATTTACATTGAACAACACAGAGCACAGAGTAAAATGCATTTTAAAGCTGCAATATGTAACTTTTTGGGCGGCCTGACCAAATTCACATAGAAATGTGAGTTATAGACTTGTTATTCCCATTGAAATTAAGTCTAAGAAGCGGTAGATCTGTTCTATGTGAGCTATTTCTATGCTCCCCTATCTTACGTTTCGTTTTTTGCATCTTTTATTTTCGGTTTTGAACACCATCTTCAAACACTAAAAATACAATGTTTGAGGTTATTGAAAATATATTTTACAGCGGCTTAGATGGTATGATGATTCTCTACACTATACTTGCTTGTTTTGTCACATAAACTGAAATTTGGCAAACTATTACAATGTTAGCAAACAGGAAATGGCGGAGCGATTTCTGCATAGTGGACCTTTAAATGGCTGCCTTTACATTCTGTGTGATTGAAATTCTGTTTTTGTAACTTCAACCTCAAAGCTCTCTAAACTCAACTTGCTTCCGAAATGGTGTCTCGGTTCCCTCAAATACCCTTTTATTCAAAAGGGATACAGGAACAGAACTCAGACAGAAAGTGGTTGAAGTAATTGTTCAATGGCGATTCAGACTTTTGTTCAACTTAAACATGAATTACCCTGTTATAATGAATTAAGGATTACATTGGCTGTAACTTGTTCATTAAACAGTGCTTTAAGACAGTTCATACTGTAGATATGAGTAAAGACAGGCCTTAGTGTTGCTTTCCACTTCAAATCCATAATCTACTGCTACACCATAGGTTCGCAGTGTAAGTTTTTATGTCCTGACCTAACTTCAAGTATTCCTACAGCAGACACTTAGAAGAGACCATTAAGAAGTAGTGAGATTTTCTTGGTGTCTCATATGTGCCATCCCTGTGCGGGTGAAAAACTCATAGTGGCTGGGTAGAGGCTAGCCAGGCCATCAGCAAGTTCCACAGGGCCAATAATCTGTTCAACACTGTCTGTCCATTCTTATCCAACTGGTCTGGATGCAGGAGATATAAGAGCCATTAGAACTGGAGTTACTATATGCCAAAGGAGGACCAAAGTGGGCCAAGCTCATATGTCTAAATAATGACCTGGTTGGTTTAGAAGGAGAACATTTCTTTATCATTGCAGTAAACATCTTTAATTCATTGTGTTCTGGCATTGGTGTTGCAGCAGCATCCCATAAAAGGTATTTTTTCTCTTTGATATGCTTTTCTTGTGTAAGCAGAATTGTGGAATAGGCACAAAAGTGTGACTCTAAAATCTCTGTCAATTTCTTCAGGAAAGGTTATTTCCTGTCTCTGACACCAATGGTTCTTTTTTGGGGTCATTAAAATGTTTTCATTTTAGCAGACCCTTTCTTTCCTCTTGTATGGTTGCCTTATCTCCTCGCCAAACTTCCGATATGCTGCATCAATCTCTTGGCTTGCATGGCTTGACACTTTGCGCTCAAATAAAACTCAGTAAGAAATCTTAAAATAGATAAATCCCTGAGAGCGACTGCCTCACCATGTGATGTAATCGAAGTATCCGTTCTTATCAGGATCTGTAATCCGACGAGAAAGGGACGCTTGGCTTCCTCAGCCTTTCCACTGAAAAAGCATCTGGCATTTCTGTCTCATGTCAAGCCACTGACTCCATTTATGCACCACCGGGATATATTTATATACATATTTATATATACATATATTTTGGTGTCTTTTTTTCCAGGGACAGCTAAACACATTTTGCAATGAGGCTGAGAGAATTTGGCACTTTAAAGCTAATTTCCTGCAATTCTACGAATATTGCCATGGGGCAGAGGAGAATATGCAGTTTTATACAGTAGCTAATCTCATACTATTCTATAAATTCTCTCAGCCTCATTCCAAAATATATCATTTTTAAAGCTAATTTCCTGCTATTCTACACATTTTGCAATGCTTCTGAGAGAAAAGGTTGCAGTTTTACAACTGATTTCCTGTAATTCTAAAAATGTTCTACATGGCTTATGATGTGTTCATATCTTACCTGGGGAAGGGGGAGCAACCATAGAGATCCTATTAAATTACTAGAGGGGCTATGTTATAAACCTTCACATTTCCATAATGGGGTGAAAATGGCAGCCATATCTGTCAGGGAGAAATCCAAACCAGTCTAATTGGAATGAATGGCAGTAGAGGCATAATCCTGATTTTACTTATGCAGGAAAATAAAACAAAGTCATGTGATGTATCAGAAATGGTGTAATTTAATTATTGTTAACCTACAATATTGTCATATAATCCTAAATACAGTTTATACCGGTTTTGTACACATTTTCTGTATAAATAGCCTCTAAACTATATATGCAAACAGGCCATAAATGTCTTAATGTTTTGTTTCTTGGAAAGCTGAGAGTGCTTTTACAACATTTTACATCCTATCACTTCAGTCAGTGTATGGCTGTGGATTGACTGCATTGTTTGAATGGAATGTTGGCATATTAGCAGTTAATTTGTCAAATTAAACAAATCATTCCTCTGGCTGGCTAGAAAGCTAACAAACGTACAGTGCAGATAAATTCTTCAAATTCATTATTTTACACACCATAGTTGACCAACTCCCTGATTATATTATAATATTTTTTGTACATATTTTTTGGGGGGGGTTGGGGGCCTCAGAGCCAGTGCGTGATATGCCAGCTAAACATAAACACTGCTGTTATAATAAAGCCCAAGCCATTTCGACAATGCTGAGTCGTGGAAACAACTATTCTCCACTGTAAAATTGCTTAAAAGTTGAGCACAAATGCACCTCTAGCTTGGCATAAGGTTCACCGGATCCAGCCATGAGTACCCGGCCAGGAGAATGTGGATGGGGTTGGGCTGAAAGTGATAGCTGGGTCAAGTTACACAGAAAAAAATATGCTTGTTCCTACTCAGGACCCTTTTAACACCCATCCCTGCCCCAGTTCCGAGCGCTCAGCATACACTACCATTTCTCCAGAGGAGCTGCTTTCTTCAATCCTTACAAACTTTTGTGCATGGATGTTACTCGGGACGAAATAACGTGCTACACCATCTAGTCTAGATCTCCATGTAGGCTATTTCAGTTGAGGCACAACATTTTTCAAAGTTTTTTGTTTTGTTGTCTTTGGCAATAATTCGATTTCTTTAGATACATTTTTTGGGGGGATGCGCCAAAACGCATTTTTTATATGTTAGTGTTTTAACTGGTTTGTTACATTTCTGAAATCAAACACAGATGCAGTAAATTGAGAATGACCGCTATTATGTTGAAGTGCCTTGTCTTGGCGCTCTTTATTTGCGGGCACAAAGTCTTGACCGACCCGAGAGTTGAGGGTGGCCAGGAGCATTTTGATTCCATGGACAGTGACAGCGCTTCAACCCTGGCATTTGTGTTCGATGTTACTGGCTCAATGTACGACGACCTCAAACAGGTGATAGATGGTGCCTCTCGGATCCTGGAAAAGACCCTCAACCGAAGGACAAGACCAATCAAGAACTTTGTCCTCGTGCCATTTCATGACCCAGGTAAAATAAAATATGAAAAGTTGCATAACCCTAATTATTTCTTACAAGAGTAAGACATTTAGCATTTTTGACAAATGATAATAGGCCTACCTTATTTACATTAAACAATTGACATTAAACAATAAGGCCTCAATCAGATCAAACATTAAAGTAACTGTCCAGTGTTTCCAGATTTCTATGAAATATGACATAATTAATTACAACAGGAGTGATGGGCCAGCTCAACTTCCTCAGGAGGATGACATCATCCTCTATGAAAAAATAGCAAGCATTTTTAAAACTTCTGTTTGAGATACAAATTTAAGGTGTTTTTTTACTGTTTTTAATGTATTTATTTATGCTCTGGCCACAAATACAAGTATAGGATGAGTCCCCTCTTCCACTCAACCACTATGGGAAAGCTGGAGCTTGAAAAAAAGAGTGTCCCAATGGGGGAGGGTGTTTGAGCCCTGACGAGAAGCATATGCTGTCTGTGTAATTACCCCAATCACCCCCATCCACCCCTCCGGAAAGCCTACCAGCCCCAGTAACCAACCCTGGGTGGAAGGGCTGGGGGCTGAGAAGGGGATGGTGTGCTGGCTAGCTACAATAACGCCGCACATTTTATCTGTGTTTAATGTAGTGTGCCCTTGGGGACTTTGTACGCTTCCTGAGATTGCAAAGAAACTGGGTGACAAATAGGCATGACAGTGTCTATGTTGTATGGGCTCTTATGACTGAAGTGGGGACAAAGACTTAAAAAGCCTGACAAAAAAATGACAGAGGGAGAGAGAGGGATCAATAAATACTCACCAGGGAGTCTGACAGTCTGACATGTCCACGTATTATCAATGTCTAATAGTTATATTTGGTAAGCAATGTGATGGCAAAGCTTGAAGCACACACACACACACACACACAAACACACCCACTCTGCCCCCAACCAAACCTACGGGTCTCTCCCTCACACTAGAGTGAAAGACTGTTCTATATGGCAAGCTATTCTATATGACAGACAATATAGTCTCTGTGTGTTGATTAATGTTTACTGCTACATCGATCAGCCCCTGAATGATTCCAAATAAGTGTCAGATCTTAGCAGGCTGTTATTAGTCATATTGGGGTCCAATATGCACACACACTCCACTGCAGTATAAGAGAGGTTCAGGTCACCCAACAGAGAGCGCTGACTTCAGCACTAAACACAACTAATGATGACTCAGTCATCATGGACATTTTTAAGAGATGGCACAATACCACCACAGACATGCTATATTTAAGCAATAAGACACAAGGGGGTGTGGTATATGGCCAATATACCATGGCTAAGGGCTGTTCCAAAATCACGACACAATGCGGAGTGCCTGGATACAGCTGTTAGCCGTGGTATATTAGCCATATACCACAAACCCCTGAGGTACCTTACTGCTGTTATAAACTGGTTACCAAAGTCATTAAAACAGTAAAAATTCATTTTGGTCATAGCTGTGGTATACCATGGCTTTCAGCCAATCAGCATTCAGGGCTCAAACCACCCAGTTTATAATATAGCATCTAGCATGTACTGTATGTGATACTTAATTGTCCACCACTAATGATTTAGGGGACTACAGACATTCTTTCTGGCATAGGCCCTCGGATCCTCAAAAAGTTCTATAGCTGCACCATCGAGAGCATCTTGACTGGCTGCATCACCATTTGGTATGGCAAATGCACCGCCCCTTGACCGCAAAGCGCTACAGAGGCTGGTGCGGACAGCCCACTACATTACTGGGGCCGAGCTCCCTGCCATCCGGGACCTTTATGTCAGGTGGTGTCAGAGGAAGGCTCAAAACGTTTCCTAAAACTCCAGCCACCAAAGCCATAGACTGTTCACTCTGCTACCGTCCGGAAAATGGTATCTGAGCATTGGCTCTCAGACCAACAGGCTTTGAGACAGCTTCTACCCCCAAGCCATAAAACTGCTAAATAGCCAGTGCTAAATAGTCAATTAATGGTACCCAAACTATCTGCAATGATTCTATCTTGCACTGACCCTACGCAAACCATATACACAGTCACTCACACACACTACGTTGATACTCCAACACAAACACACATACATACACATTATACACAAACACACACACACAAGCACACAAGCACACACACTCACACACACACTTTTACACTCATCATTTGCTGCTGCTACTTTGTTCTTAATTTTAATCGTATCCTGATGCCTAGTCACTTTACCCTGCGTTCATGTACATATCTACCTCAAATACCTTATTATTATCTATCCTGATGCCTAGTCACTTTTCCCTGCCTTCATGTACATATCTACCTCAAATACCTCATACCTCTGCTCATTGATCTGGTACTGGTACTCCCTGTACAAAGCTCCAGTCTTGTGTATTTTATTTTATTTCTCGTGTTAGTATTTTATTTTTGTGCATTGTTTGGAAGAGTTCGTAAGCAAGCATTTCACTGTAAAGTCTACACCAGTTGTATTCGACGCATGTGACAAATACCATTTTTATTGGATTTGAGCAGCATGAACTGCTGTTGAAATTATAGGTGTAGTACCTCCATTTAGCTATTAACTCCAGAAATCATGGATGACTGAGGACTTGAATTACTGTATGTGGCAACTACCACATCCTTTTCCCAATATGTTCATTTAGATTATGTTCCAAGAGCTAAAAAAACAAAATAGGAAAGACCTGTAGTTTTCATAGTAGATCATCAAGCACCCTATCATTTTCCAGTGCAACTGACTTAGCTTTTTAGATGATCTGTTAATAACATCCACATTATGTTTTCTCCTAGACATTGGCCCTGTGTCCATCACCACTGACCCAAAGAAGTTCCAGCAGGATCTGCAGGAGCTGTTTGTCCAAGTGTGTACCAGAACCAAAGCCTGATACAACGTTATAGCTATATCATCTCTGCCAGAACATCCGCCAGACTCCATATGATAGGCTGTACATACTTTATATCAATCTGTAGACCAGGAAGGACATAGGCTATACAAAATATGTAGATATGCAGACTACTTAGAATATGACGCCAATAGTCTCTACAGTCAATGCAGTATAGGTTTCTAAACTAAATAGGATTATAGTTAGGCTATACAGCACGTCTTTAGACTATGCATAGTGATGCATTTCCTGTTCCTATTGAGGCCCTCAGTGATGGCGTTGGATCAATGGTCTGTGTGTTGTCTTCTCTCAGGGAGGTGGAGACTGTCCAGAGATGAGTATAGGAGCCATAAAGAAGGCCCTGGAGGTGTCCCTACCAGGCTCCTTTATCTACGTGTTCACTGACGCCAGAGCCAAGGACTACCGCCTCAAACGGGACGTACTGCAGCTGGTGCAGCTCCGACAGTCACAGGTAATGATTGCGTTCTAGAAAATGCTGGGTTGTTTGGTTGACCCAACTGCTAGGTTGCAGGAATTGGGTCACTTAGTTGGGTTGTTTTCTTTAACCTTTAAAAGTCTATCCCCATAGAAATGCATTCAATAACACATTAATAAATGTCTGAAAAGACTGGAAAAAATATATTTTAAGGAATAAGGTTTTGAAGTGTCTGTCCTATATCTAGGAGTTTTTTGGACACATATTTAACCCCTTATTTTTGTTGGCACAAAACGACCTCCATACTTCCATGAATTTGTATAAGTTACCTTCAAATGAGTCCCGTAACTCTCGTGGGGGTTGTAGAGCAAAACAGAGAACACCATCGTGTTCGTGAGAGTCTCGTCTTTCCATAGAGTTTTGGTGAGAAGACCGATTTTTGGTATGTCTCATGGTCTGACAAACACCGCTCGCTGTAGCTCGGCCACCTTCCACAGCAGATGCTAGCTTAAACGGACAGATTTTGATGGGGATTTTTTTATTCTGTTACTTAGATTGATGCACGGGTGCGTCAATAGACTCTTAAGGATTAAAAAGAGCAAGGATAGGTTGTTGAGTTATTGGTACTGGGATATTGAGATATGACCCAGCAGGTCAGATCAGAAGACTGGAGGCGTAGTTTAGTAGGGGCGTGGCTTTCAGATAGTTCTTTTTAGTCACCCGTGAGAGTAAATGTAATTCCTGTTAATCTGTTCTGTTGTATAATTATCATAAGTTAAGGTTGAACGTTGGCATTTTTATAGCTTCAATGAGGCTTAGGGAGCAGTTTAAATGTACACAATTGTTAACCGAATGAAAATGGGGGAGGGTCAAGCTTTTTACATTTCAGTCTGGGGGAGGATTTAGTATTTTTTTATTTAGTCCAGGGGAGGGTCATGTAATTTGTAATTAATGAAATGTCATATTGGTCACGGTTTGAGAATGAGTTGCTTATTATAGTATCTAATGTGTGCTCGATGATGCCCCTCATCCCTGATTCTCTGCTTAGCGCGCAATATCAAGTGTGCCTAGTGTGGTCACAATAAAATTATCCATAGCTTATACTATAGGCTATAGGCCTAGACTATACGAGAGCACGCACGGAGAAGCACAGGGCAAAATTATATAAAAAAAAATGTACTTCCTTCCCGAGTTTTTACACTGCTGGAATGGTGTATATATGGTGTATACACTGCATTACACACTGCAATGGATAGACATTCCCAATCATGAGCCCCTGCTCTTGCTGATGTAAACCCTTTTGTGCTGCCTAACCAATGACTGTGCTGTGTACGGTGGCACTTCATGAGGTGTTTTATTTGTCCCAAAAATGCTAAATATATGCTTTACGTGCGGAATAGGCCTACTACTTTCCTGTTCAGTTTAAGAAGGAGAGTGCGAATATGAAAAAGATGACCGGAAGTAAGCTTGCTACTGCTATAATTGATTTTATTGATGTTTCGTTGTCCATAATGAAATTATTTATAAGAGTTATTGACCTCACAATAAGCCATATTCAAGTTATTTACATAATTTACATTACTATGAAGCGGCAGCTGCGGAGATGGACAGTGAATGGGTGCTGAAAGTAGCCTAATTTGAGAAGGCCTAATTCATTTAAACAATCTTAATTTTAATTAGACTTTAGGCTACTAACAACAAGAGGGCTGGAGACGATTTAGTCCTATTCAAGAAATAAGAGGTAGGCCTACCTGTTTGACAGAGAGACAAAATTATAGTCTACTATCCATAGATTTTGTCAACCAATTCCTTCAGTCTCCATGCACTGCATAAATATCTCAGTGTCAGTGAAGAGCTTGGTGTGTTAAGTTAAAAAAAGGGCTCAAATTGAGGGGTAATGTGTATATAATCATAGGCCTACCTTTTGTTAGTTTAAGATTAAAAAATAAATAAATAATGGACCTGATTATATAAAGCGATCTAAAATGACATTTTAGTCCGCAATGCTTTAAGCTAGAAACAAGCTTTAAAAATGCCAGGTAAAGACGTGACTCTGCTGCATATGATATATCTTTGGTTTGTCTCTATGACATTCAGAGGCTGCGCTACAGCCTTTTATAGCCAAGGAGACAAAAAATGTACTTTACTTGGGAAGTAATGTGTGATTTTGTCACTATCAATTGATGTTTGACATTTCAACAGGATATTAAACAGCATACTAACTCTAAATCAGTCAGGAGCAAGCCAGGTAGCCTAAGAAGGAACGGAAGTGAATTATTTAGGCTATATTATTATTATTTCAAGGCTATAGCCTGCCATTTAAGAAATCAATTGTGAAGCATTTGTGACACGCTACAGGCTGGCAGAAACACTCAGCATGTCAGCAACACATCAACAACAGCACTTCAAAAACATGCCTATAAATGTTGGATTAAGGCTGTATAAAATTCAATTAATTACTTAGAATTAAATAATAATGAAACAGAAAATGCCTTTTTAGACTGTACAGTCATTCTACAGTGCCTTTGAATTCACTTTTAGATACACGAGTTTGGCCAGTCAGGTTTGAGGATCATGCAGTGGGCTATGCATGCTTAGTTTGTTAATTTAGCCTAGCAGATGCTCTTATGTCCCCATGCCATAATCACTGTCAACACAAATCTATTTTATAACAGCAATATCATGGAATAAAAAATGATATATTATCTTATCTTAGATATATTATCTAATGCTCTGGGTTGGGTTTCCCAAAAACATTGTAGCGCTAAGATAGTCTTCCGTCCATTTAGTGTCAATGGAATTAAGATGATCTTAGTGCTACGATGCTTTGGGAAACCCTGGTCTGTCCTAGGAGTGAGGGTAAACGGTAGGCATGTTCTGTGCTATCTTTTAAGTGTTCAAGGAGTGTTGGGTTTAAATATATTTTACTGAATGTAGGGCCATCCATTTTCATTTTGGAGAGGTCCAATTTTCTCCAGGCACCCCTCATTATAAATAACGTACAGTCTCTTACAGAAGTGTACACGTTCCATAAAAGCCTATATAAATCCCATTGTTGGGGTGCAATAAGGTGGCAGACCCTTATTATAATATTCTAGAAGAATGTGGAAAATGCCCCCCAAAAAGTATACATTTGCAGCATATACAATTAACATAATGAACAGGAGTTACATTTACTATCACAAGGTGGCCAATAAGATATATCAGAGAGCTACGCCGCCAAAGATTCCTACGGATTACGTTCAAAAAGTCCAATCTACTAGGTCAATCCAGCATGAAGGTAATAAATACCCAAATGATGGTTAAATTAACCCATGTTCGGGTAATCACACAGCCCAACTGGCTCAGTCAAAATAACCCAGGATGTGTTCCGTACAATATTTACCCAGCACTGGGTTACCAAAAAACCTAAATTAAGTTGATTTTATCCCTGAAATTTTTTAGAGTGTAATGGCAATGCATGATAACAGTAATCTCATGAAAGTTCAGTAGTAATAACCATCCACTGCTGTCCTCTGTGTGCACCCAGGTTGTGTTTGTGCTGACTGGGGACTGTGGAGACCGCTCTCAGCCTGGGTATAGAGCCTATGAGGAGATCGCTGCCACAAGTTCTGGACAGATCTTCCACCTGGACAAGCAGCAGGTCAATGAGGTGAGAATCAGAAGAGGAGAGCCATCAAAGTTTGGACACACCTACTCATTCAACATTCTACATTCTACATTGTAGAATAGTAGTGAAGACATCAACACTATGAAACATATGGAATCATGTAGTAACCAAAAAAGTGTTAAACAAATCAAAATATATTTTAGATTTTAGATTCTTCAAAGTAGCAACCCTTTACCTTGATTACAGCTTTGCACACTCTTGGGATTCTCTCAACCAGCTTCACCTGGAATTATTTTCCAACACTCTTGAAGGAGTTCCCACTTATGCTGAGCACTTGTTGGCTGCTTTTCAGGTGACTGTGGAGGCCAGGTCTTCTGATGCAGCACTCCATCACTCTCCTTCTTGGTCAAATAGCCCTTACACAGCCTGGAGGTGTGTTGGGTCATTGTCCTGTTGAAAAACAAATGACAGTCTCACTAAGCGCAAGCCAGATGGGATGGCGTATTGCTGCAATATGCTGTGGTAGCCATGCTGGTTAACTGTGCCTTGAATTCTAAATAAATCACAGACAGTGTCACCAGTAAAGCACCCCCACATCATCACACCTCTTCCTCCATGCTTCACGGTGGGAAAGATCATAAATTCACCTACTCTGCGTCTCACAAAGACAAGGTGGTTGGAACCAAAAATCTCACATTTGGACTAATCAGACGAAAGTACAGATTTCCACCGGTCTAATGTCCATTGCTCATGTTTTTTGGCCCAATCTAGTCTCTTCTTCTTATTGGTGTCCTTTAGTAGTGGTTTCTTTGCAGCAATTCGATCATGAAGGCCTGATTCACGTAGTCTCCTCTGAACAGTTGATGTTGAGATGTGTTACTTGAACTCTGTAAAGCATTTATTTGGGCTGCAATTTCTGATGCTGGTAACTCTAATGAACTTATCATCTGCAGCAGAGGTAACTCTGGGTCTTCCTTTCCTGTGGCGGTCCCCATGAGAGACAGTTTCATCATAGCACTTGATGGTTTTTGCAACTGCACTTGAAGAATCTTTCAAAGTTCTTGAAATTTTCCAGATTGACTGACCTTCATGTCTTATAGTAATGATGGACTGTCATTTCTCTTTGCTTATTTGAGCTGTCCTTGCCATATGAACTTGGTATTTTACCAAATAGGGCTATCTTTGGTGTTCCTCCCCTACCTTGTCACAACACAACTGATTGGCTTAAACGCATTAAGGAAAGAAATTCCACAAATTAACTTTTAAGGCACACCTGTTAATTGAAATGCATTCCAGGTGACTACCTCATGGTTGTTGAGAGAATGCCAAGAGTGTGCAAAGCTGTCATCAAGGCAAAGGGAGACTACTTTGAAGAATCTCAAATATAAGATATTGTTTTTTGGTTGCTACATGATTCCATATGTGCTATTTCATCATTTTGATGTGTTCACTATTATTCTACAATGTAGAAAATAGTAAAACAAAAAAAAAGAAAACTTGAATGAGTAGGTGTCCAAACTTTTGACTGGTACTGTGTATTTTTTCAATCACACTCATGAGGGTGTGATTTTTCTGTAAGAATGTTTAGTCTCTTCAGGACATCTGTTTAGAAAATGCAGGCAGGTGCAAATGAACACATGGTGTATGGAGAATATTTTATATGTAAAAGCAGTCGAAAGAATAGCCATATGAACCCGATATCACCCATACATGTAATCATAGTATATTGTATTGACCCATTGTCACGATTGTCTTCAGAAACAGACCAAGGTGCAGCGTGCATGGAGTTCAACATAATTTATTAGTGAAACATACAAAACAACAAAAGAAATGACTTGAATCGTGCAATAGTGTAGCGCACACAGGCACTAACAAAAAAAACAATAACCCACAAAAGGAACAACTTAAGTATGATCCCCAATTAGCGGCAACGACAATCAGCTGCCTCTAATTGGGAACCATACACACAACAACACATAGAAATACAACAAATAGAAACCATAATCCCCCTAGTCACATCCTGACCAAAACCACCATAGAAAACCCAGAGGGCTATCTATGGCTAGGACGTGACACCCATATAAAATATTTTTGTAGTGCATATTAATAGTACCAGGAACTATATAATAGTGGTGAGTGATTACTTTATCTCAGCATGTAACTGAACCCCAAATCTTGGAAACCTAAGTCATCGGAGCTCAATAACTCTCAGTCAAACTTTAAAAAAGCCAGAGTTTCCTTTGGGAGAGACACTGGTATCCTGCATGTCATCAGAGGAGATGGCTGGGCTGAGGAGTGGGCAGCTCTACCCTTGAGCCAAGTATTACTGTTCACTGGAAGGTGGCCCACTGAACCCCTGAACCCAGCTCTCTATGTGTGTTTCTGCTTTCTTTCAAATCATGTCGGTCTTTATGTATTCATGTGTATGTATGTATGTATGTATGGCGCGTGTATGTATGTGTGTGGGATCTGGTTCTATTAACACTTCATGGCATGGTACTACTGAATTATTTTAAATTCTTTAATCCTTAGAAACTGCCTACCTCAAATCTAACTAAAATCTCCCCTCTTAATATCAGTTTAATAAACTGCGGTCAAATCAAATATACACAATCTTTTGTGGTCTTGGGCAGAGATGTGTAGAGAAAACAGACTGCTTATTTTACTCTCTAATACCAGGATATGATCTGTCATGGCTTCCCTCTTTCTTTCCAACACAGCTGCCCTCTTGAGCTGGCTCCAAATCCACACACAACAGCTCATTGTGAAACTTTGTGTGTGACACTCCTTAAAATCTTAATACTTAACTTGTTGTAATCACTGGAGCAATCTGTCAGCAAGCCCCCGGGCAGAAAAAGAACACTAATGCACTGTTTAATAAGGATCCGCCACTTTTTTTCAATTTTCGCCTAAAATGACATACCCAAATCTAACTGCCTGTAGCTCAGGCCCTGAAACAAGAATATGCATATTATTGGTACCATTTGAAAGGAAGCACTTTGACGTTTGTATAAATGTGAAAGGAATGTAGGAGAATAACACACAATAGATCTGGTAAAAGATAATACAAAGAAAAAACCAACCATTCTTTTGTATTTTTTTTGTACGATCATCTTTGAAGTGCAAGAGAAAGGCCATAATGTATTATTCCAGCCCAGGTGCAATATACATTGTGGCCACTAGATGGCAGCAGTGTATGTGCAACGTTTTAGACTGATCCAATGAGCCATTGCATTTCTGTTCAAAGACTGCCCAAATGTGCCTAATTTGTTTATTAATAACTTTTTATGTTCAAAATTGTGCAATTTCCTCAAACAATAGCATGGTATTCTTTCACTGTAATAGCTACTGTAAATTGGACAGTGCAGTTAGATTAACAAGAATGTAAGCTTTCTGCCAATATCAGATATGTCTATGTCCATTAGCCTAGGGACAAGGGACACCTATCCCGAAGAATTAAACTTGGATTCTGGTTGTAATGGTCATGGAGGCCATCCTCAATTTTCAGTGTGTGAGGGATGTGAAAGGGCTGAGAACCTGGCCAAGAGAAATCTGTCTGGGCTCCGGGAGGTTTCATCTATGTACTAGTCCGTGCGCATGGATGATGTCTGTTCTGTTGCGTGAGCTGGCCATGAGCTCATGGGTTATTGCTGTCCATCTATAAACTACTCTAGGCTGTTTATGATCACCTTGTCAGCAGCCTGGCTAATGCAAGTCCGTGTCTCTGTGTTTCAACTCCACACGCACTCCTCACTCAAGTGGCTGGACTTCCTTCCATACAAGAACCACTAGTAACATTGGCCCAATGGTTTCCTCATCAGGTAGGCCCAGTAGTGAGTTAAAGGGACAGGAGTTTTTGTTAAAAGATCAATTAAATCCAGTTAACCCGTATCCTCTGTCGTGTTCCTGAGGTTAGTGAATAAAGCCAGTCTCTGTAGTCTAGACCTGCTCTCAGAAACAGGAAGACAGATGTGGTAGACTCTTGCTTGTTGTCTGGGGGAAAGGCAAGGCAGGTGTTTTGAGGTTCCCATCCAATAGGATGGGGGTCCATCTGGGACTGATTTGGCCTAATAGCCTGGTTCCTGGCACCCCGTCTCCTCTCTCACAGTGATGGTGGTAGCGGCTTAACCCCAGAGCCGGAGTTGGGAGACCCCTGTGTGCAAGGAGAGCTGTGGTCTATAGGTTCCCCAACCACTATGGGAGAAACATTCAGGCGGTCTGCTGGGGGGTTTCAAAGGGGCATGAGGATGAGGAATCACTGTAGAAAACCTAGTTGGAAAATGAAAATAATAGTGTATCTCCTCAGCCTTAGCTGACCTTTCTCTGGCCACCCTCCTTGCTCTATTCCTAAAATAGCAGAGGTGCTTCTTCCTGAAACAACGCCATGTGCCTGTTCAGCCGAGACACGGCAGATGAGGTTTCAAAGACCCATAGATCCTCTGGATTCCCCATGGCTCAGGCAGGGAGCGGCTGTTGCATCAGCAGAACGCAGCATGTTCCTCGAGACACACCTTGGCCAGACCAAACAGCATCAGCTCTATCTCTGTGTCTCCCCTGTTCCCCATGTCCCACACTAACCAATAATGGTTCTAAATTGTACCAGATAGGGGTTCTTTGTCTTGTAACCACAGAAAACCCCTTTTTGGTGCTATATAGAATGTTTTCAATAAAAGGTTCAATAAAAAACCATGCTCATAAAGTTCTAAATGGAACCTGTATGGTGCTACAAAGAACCCTTTCCTAAGGTTCTATAAACAACCATTAAAAAGGTTCTATGAACACCAAAAAAACTGTTCCGCTATGGTTACAACCCTTTTTTATGGCTTTTCTCAATCTACAAGGTTCTTTGTAGATCCTTTTGAAAAACCATACCGGGTTTTTTATTCTGGTCCGTCAAGTTATATTGATAACATTTCATAGGTGTTATTATTGCGTTAATTGACAAGTTGAAACAAGTGCGCTACATCTGGAACAGCTGGGGGTTCCCTAAGGAGAGAATTGAAAACCACTGACTGATTTAGTCAACTGTTCTCAATTGACTTAAGGCCATGCATTCGTTTTTCACAAGACACCATCACTGGCCATAGTCATATGTAATTCATAATGGCATAACACAACATATTAAGTAAACTGGAATGACCTCATGGTTGCACAAAAAGCGCTGTGCGTAAACCACACTGCCAAATATTCTAATGAGCTGCCTCCCATACATTTTAATGATCACTTAAAGAGCTGTAAAGAACCTTTGATGAGCTCAAAGGGTTATTTGAGTCATTAGCGTTCCACATAGAACCATCATCCGTCCCAAAGAACCCTTGAGGAACCCTTATATTTTAGTGTGTAAGTCTTTGGGGAGATGGATGTCTCTGAATCTCCCTAGGTGCTTGAGATGAAATATACACTGGCTTGAGGCAGATGTACAGTAGGTCACTCTATAGCAGTTTCCTGCTCTGCTGGGGATGGCAGCACATGTGGCAGAAATTACAGCTGTTTCCAGTTGTAAACTCAGGGAGGAACCAGCTGCTGTCAGCACCCAGTGGGCCGGCTTTGCTCACTCCAATCTTCTCCATTATTCCTAAATAGATTAAGATGTGTTGAATAAGCCCCATTTCTCAGAGGGGCCACTGAAGCAATGTTTTCTGTTTGTTTTATTATAGACACAATGCAACCATAATGTCTGCACTCACGATTATGGGGTCAAAACAAATACAAGACCACAGTTGCGTGTTAAGCACTTGAAAGATGGAATAAATGATGATCTGGTCAGAAAAATGAGATTCAGTTATACAATGGGTTCTTCTCTTCTTTTCCTGTAAAGGGGAAAGGACACATTGTTTTTTCTTCTGAATCCTAACCACCAGCATGATTTCACCGAGAGGGTTGAGTATATAATCAAACATAGAAATTCTACCTCAAATATTCTACAGTAGTAGTCAAGGGCGAAAAGTATACTCAGTGATGATTACTCCTGAAATTGATTGTAATAAAGCCCCCCCAGGCTTTTTTCAGACTCAGTGGAAGCCAGGCATTGGTTAATCTGTTCTCTGAGAACAAGATAATGACCCTCATATCAGAGTGAAGCCTCCACAATCCCATCAACCCAAGACCAGACCAGTCTTCTCAGGCCATGTCCGCTATTTAAAGCCCAACCAATTTGCAGGGTTGGGGAGTAACAGATTACATGTAGCCTAATGGATTACACAATAAACCAGATTACAGAAAAAAGTAGATGATTACTTCTAGGATTACTTTAAAATTCAGAATGGATGTTTGCGGGATTTTTTTGGGATGAAGTTGGTGAAAAAAACATTGGCCTCCTTTCTGTTTTCTCAATGATATCAAATCAGCTTTGAAAAAAATGCCTGGTTTAAATTTGTTCTGCCTGAGTGAGTGTGACCAGAAATCAGAGACCACTATGATGACACATAATGCGTTTGATGGATCGCAGGAAAAGAGCAGGAATAGGCTTTTTGTAAACTACAGTACAAGCTATGTCATCCAATGGTGCGACTGCAAACAGAGCAAAATGTGAGTTTATATTGGACAAATTCAAGTAGGTCCCTCCACGTTTCTTTCCGTTTGCTTCCATTTAAGACACGTTTTGCAACAGAATCGGCTGCAAATTATCAAATCAAATTGTATTCGTCACAATACACATATTTAGCAGATGTTATTGCGGTCTAGCTAAATTTGTTCCTAGCTACAACAGTGCAGTAGGATCTAACAATTCACAACAATACACCCAAATCTAAAAGTAATAGAATGGAATTAAGAAATATATAAATATTAGGACGCGCAATGTCGGAGTCGAGATATCAAGGTGTCACCAACAAAAACGTAAACAATACATTTTTCACATGCAAATAGCACTTTTGGGAGTGCTCAAATCATTTATTATTCAACTCGAAGCAATGATCCCAATCAGTCCATCATAAACTCAGGTAAAACAATTTGACTAAAGTTCTATTTGTGAAGACAAGGGGTATTCAATTAATTGAAATGACTGAAAAAAACATTTTATTTAAAGATATATTATCTGTAGTAGAAAGCAGTGAAGCCTACATAACCAACCCATTAAGTAAAATGCAACGTCCATTTACCGACCCATAGCACTCACATTTGTAGCCATGAAGTGCTTTGAAAGGCTGGTCATGGCTCAGGTCAACACCATTATCCCAGAAACCCTAGACCCACTCCAATTTGCATACCGCCCTAACAGATCCACATATGATGCAATCTTTATTGCACTCCAGACTGCCCTTTCCCACCTGGACAAAAGGAACACCTATGTGAGAATGCTATTCATTGACTACAGCTCAGCGGTCAACACCATAGTGCCCTCAAAGCTCGTCAATAAGCTAAGGACCCTGGGACTAAACACCTCCCTCTGCAACTGGATCCTGGACTTCCTGACAGGCCACCCCCAGGTGTTAAGGGTAGGTAACAACACATCCGCCACGCTGATCGTCAACACAATGGCCCCTCAGGGGTGTGTGCTCAGTCCCCTCCTGTACTCGCTGTTCACTCATGACTGCACGGCCAGGCACAACTCCAACACCATCATTAAGTTTGTAGATGACACAACAGTGGTAGGCCTGATCACCGACAACGACGACACAGCCTATAGGGAGGAGGTCAGAGAACTGGCCGTGTGGTGCCAGGACAACAACCTCTCCCTCAACATGATCAACACAAATGAGATGATTGTGGACTACAGGAAAAAGAGGACCGATCACGCCCCCATTCTCATCGACGGGGCTGTAGTGGAGCAGATTGAGGGCTTCAAGTTCCTTGGTGTTCACATCACCAACAAACTAGCATGGTCCAAGCACACCAAAACAGTCGTGAAGAGGGCACGGCAAAACCTATTCCCCCTCAGGAGAGGCATGGGTCCTCAGATCCTCAAAAGTTTCTGCACCATCGAGAGCATCCTGACTGGTTACATCACTGCCTGGTATGGCAACTCCTCGGCCTCCGATCGCAAGTCACTACAGTGGGTAGTGAGTACGGGCCCAGTACATCACTGGGGCCAAGCTTCCTGCCATCCAGGACCTCTATACTAGTCATAGACTGTTCTCTCTGCTACCACAAGGCAAGCGGTACCAGAGCTCCAAGTCAAGGTCCAAGAGGCTTTTAAACAGCTTCTACCCCCAAGCCATACGACTCCTGAACATCTAATCAAATGGCTACCCAGACTATTTGCATTGCCCCCCCTCCCCCCTCTTTTACACTGCTGCTACTCTCTGTTGTTATCATCTATGCATAGGCACTTTAATAACTCTACCTACATGTACATATTACCTCAATTACCTTGACTAACCAGTGCCCCTGCACATTGACTCTGCCACCCCTGTGTATATAGTCTCACAATTGTTATTTTACTGCTGCTCTTTAATTACTTACTTATTTCTATTCCTATTCATAATTTTTATTTGATTTAAACTACATTGTTGGTTAGGGGCTCGTAAGTAAGCATTTCACTGTAAGGTCTACACCTGGTGTATTAGGCGCATGTGACTAATTACATTTGATTTGATTTGCATGTTATGAGAAAACACACAATTTGATTTAACATTGATATATCCTGCAATAGATGTAATATACATTTTTGTCTTCTTCTAATGCCTCTTAAGCAGGTTGACGTTTATTGGGATGAGTCTTGTCCTTGAAGCAGAACTGAGTGAGGCTTTTTGGTCTTAATTTAAGGTTAGGGTTAGGCATTAGGGTTAGCATTGTGGTTAGGGTAAAGGTGAGGGTTAGGTTTAAAATAAGATTGTATGACTTTGTGGCTGTGTCAGCTACTAACCTGCACATCTTAAGGGGAAAGTAATCTAAAAGTAACTGAAACTAATCAGATTATATGACTGAGTTTGGGTAATCCAAAAGTTTCTTTACTGATATTTTTTGGGGGACATGTAACTAGTAACTGTAATGGAATATACCCAACCCTGCCAATTTGACAGTTTACACACAGTAAAAAAGTTCAGCCATTTATAGCCTAAATTGATCCTGCACATTGGACCTGTTAATAATCTGGAATAAATATCAGGACAGGGGAACCAATGCATTGACTCATTAAAGGAGTTGTGCAGAAGCATTGCCCTTTCAGTCAAACAGTGTGCTACCTTCCACTGTGAGAGAAACTCCTCTGGGGAATTCATTCTTAAGAGTGCAGAAAACTGTATGTTATCTTTTTGACAGTTGAGCTGTTTCACTTTCCTTTTGTTTATGGAAGATCCCTTTGAGACATACTTTGGAAGATGGTTCAAAGACAAAGACCAGCTTGCAGTGTTGAAGCAGACAGTTTCAGAATCATAGAGGTAGAGGTCACATGCACATGCTTCCTGTCCTTTCCCTCTAATTGGGAGGTCTTTGCTAGAAAGAGGTCTTTGCTAGAAAGTCTATCTATATAGTCTAGTCTAAGTCCCAGACCACCCCTGTCTAGTCTGTCCTCTACCTGTGTGCTGTGTGTGGTGTGCTGCTATCTTGCTGAGATGAAGTCTTCTCTCCTGCCAGGTCTTGAAGTGGGTGGAGGAGACAGTGCAGGCCCTGAAGGTTCACCTGCTCTCCTCCAATCATGACAGCGCTCAGGAGAACCAGTGGGAGGTGCCCTTTGACCCCAGCCTGAAGGAGGTCACTGTGTCACTTAGTGGGCCAGCCCCTCAGATCGAGCTCAGGGATCCCCTTGGTACATCATGCTTTCATTATGTATTTTCGCTGTATAGATAGCAAATAACTTGTCAATACTTGAGAATAATACTATATATCCATCAGTGGAGAATGCTGAGGGGAGGATGGCTCATAATAATGGCTGGAAAGGAGCTTGTGGATTCCACTCCAGCCATTACCATGAGCCTGTTCTCCCCGATTAAGGTGCCACCAACCTCCTGTGATATCCATTTTGCTGAACATTAATGTTATTTAACATTTTGAAATGATATTGTTGTGTGTCTCAATTGCTTAGGTCGCACTGTTAGAGTGGAGCAGGGCCTCACAGAGCTGCTGAATATCCCAAACTCTGCCCGTGTTGTCAACCTGAAGTTCCCCCGACCTGGAGCCTGGACTCTGAAGGTACTGTACAGTAGATCCTCCTGACGTGATCATCCTGCATTAAGAATGAGATAACTGCTTTAGTCACCTCTGAGACAAAATACAACAACTGAATGTCCTGTCTTTGTCCAGGTGGGCAGCGGTGGCCGCCACACTCTGAGAGTTACAGGGGTTAGCAATCTGGACTTCCGGGCTGGGTTCTCCAGCATACCAGTGTCTGAGTTCAACCATACCAGGGAGAGACCCATCAAAGGTAATTTGTGCATGCAATTTTATATCTTTGTATGTATTTTTTATTTTTTTTTATTTCACCTTTATTTAAGCAAGTTGAGAGCAAGTTCTCATTTACAACTGCGACCTGGCCAAGATAAAACAAAGCAGTTCGACACATACAACAACACAGAGTTACACATGGAGTAAAACAAACATACAGTCAATAATACAGTAGGAAAAAAAACAAATCTGTATACAATGTGTGCAAATGAGATAGGATAAGGAACATAAGGCAATAAATAGGCCATGGTGGCAAAGTAACTACAGTATAGCAATTTAACACTGGAATGGTAAATGTGCAGTAGATTAATGTACAAAGTAAAAATACTGGGGTGCAAAGGAGCAAGATAAATAAATGACTATGGTAGGGGATGAGGTAGTTGGTTGGGCTATGTACAGGTGCAGTGATCTGTGAGCTGCTCTGACAGCTGGTGCTTGAAACTAGTGAGGGAGATAAGTGTCTCCAGTTTCAGTGATTTTTGTAGTTCGTTCCAGTCATTGGCAGCAGAGAACTGGAAGGAAAGGCGGCCAAAAGAGGAATTGGCTTTGGGGGTGACCAGTGAGATATACCTGCTGGAGCGAGTGCTACGGGTGGGTGCTGCTATGGTTACCAGCGAGCTGAGATAAGGCGGGGCTTTACCTAGCAGGGACTTGTAGATGACCTGGAGCTTGTGGGTCTGGCGACGAGTATGTAGCGAGGGCCAGCTGACTAGAGCATACAGGTTGCAGTGGTGGGTAGTATATGGGGCTTTGGTGACAAAGCGGATGGCACTGTGATAGACTGCATCCAGTTTGCTGAGTAGAGTGTTGGAGGCTATTTTGTAGATGACATCGCCGAAGTCAAGGATCGGCAGGATAGTCAGTTTTACTAGTGCAAGTTTGGCAGAATGAGTGAAGGAGGCGTGATTGCGTGATTGCATTGAATAACGTTGGGCTCCCCCTCCCAAAGGAGTTCCCGCCCATGTGCTGCTGAAGTGTACAGGACTGAAGCCCCCAGGTCAGCTGAGTCACATGGAGTTAGTTTCAGGTTCAGGACGCGCCCTACGCATCCTCCCCGTGCCTCTGCCCTCTGACAGGGGCAGCCGAGGACTCTGGAGTGTCCCAGAACTTCGCACTCCATCGCAAAGCTTCTTCCTCAAGGTGACAGGGAAGGATGAGGAAGGATACCGCTTCCAGAGGTTGTCCAGTGTCTCCTACACAAACATCATCCCAGGTAAGAGATCCCTCTCCTCAGTCTCCACCTTAGTGTCTCCAAGACAGACCTAGTCCTTTGTGTGACCTCTTCCCTCCTCTCTTTTTTTGTCATGACAAAGATCCCCCAGCGGTGAGCATGCCCAAGATGGTGAACGGCTTTTATATGCAGCCCGCTATGATTGGCTGTTCGGTAGAGAGCGACGTTCCCTATAGGCTGAGGTTCACCAGGAGTGGAGTGGCTATTGGGGAGGAGAAGTTGTTCCAGTGAGTCTTCGTCTGTTCTGTTTGTTGAACACACTATAACACTTGACTTGCCCTCCTTTTGGATGGAACAGCCATATGCACTCAATACCGCTGTAAAACAGCTAACTAAGTCATGGGGTATGACACAGTGCACTGTTTACAGTTACCAGCTCTGCAAGACATTATTGCCGATATACTTTTATTGCTGCATCAATCAGGAGACGGGTATACACAGTAGATTTTGTGTACATTACGCATTCGATTGTGTCATCTTGGAAAATTAACAAAGCATAATTTTTTTCTCCCTCTGTTCTGACACTCTGTTTTGAATTACATTACATGAAACAATGCCGACCTCTGACGAGAGGTATTCGCTGTGTCTCTGTGCCAGAGAGGCTGATTTGTCAGTGTTGTAAGACAGTATCCTGTTCCCATCATCACCCACCTGCCAGCTAACTGTTCATGTGTCTCAGGTTCTCTGGCAAAGCATTTTGGGAAATTCCACATGCCTCAGGTAAGGATGAGGGTCCGTACGAGTGCATCGCTCAGAGCAGCGCAGGACTGGGACGAGCGCTCACACAGCTGACCGTGAGAGGTATGTCAGAACACACCCAGGCACACACGCACGAACGCACGAACGCACGCGCACACACACACACACACACACACACACACACACACACAGATCACTTACAGTACTGTAGCTAGTCAATGCTTTCCAAAATACTTATTTATATATTGCTGATTTAAATACCACTTTGAAACAAACATGTAATTCCAAATGTTTACATTGCCAGTAAAATGAACTGTTTTGTCACTGCTCCTAGTGTGTTGTTTGTCTCACTGTGTTGACTCTGTATTTCCCATGAGACAGAGCCTCCTCCGGTGCTGAAGGCCCCAGTAAACGTGAGCTCTACTGTGGGGGCTGTGGCTGTGATGGCCTGCCAGGTGGAGGGCTCCATGCGCCACAACCTGACCTGGCAGCGGGAAGGCCTCACTATCTTGGCCCACTCCGGGAGGGTTAGGGTCCTGCCCAACTCCTTCCTGGAGATCAATGAGGTGCAGCCCCAGGACGCCGGCCAGTACCAGTGTGTGGCCACCAATGCCAACGGAGACAGCCGAGTCACAGTGTGGCTGCTTGTCCCAGGTACTGTAGCTCACCGCACTCCAACCACACCGTACTGATCATCTGCTTAAACACACCAGGGCATCCTCCATACCTCCTCCAGACCTCTGGCATCTGCTTTCCATTACTGCCCTAGTAGCATGACTTATCCACTTCTCCAGAATCGCTCCCAGTCAGAACATGTTTCAAATCAGCCCAATTGATGCAAGTCGAAAATTGCAGCTTCTATGATGGGCATGAGCTCAGATGCTTGTAATGCGTTTGAAAACGACAAACAAATTTGAAACATGTCTCTGACTGTGATCCGCTGTGATCATGACGTCAGGCCCTCCCGGTCAATCACGCTCTGCGCCCAGACTAGCAGGGGTTTACCACTGCTTAGCCATGATCAGCTCTGCCTGTAATAAATTATTACTCATACAAACATGACTGGGACATGAGTCATCAGCTCTTTCCTATGGATCCTCTCTGTCTCTCTTCAGAGGCCCCTTCTGTGGTAGTCAGCCCCCAGAGACAAGCCTTCTCCAGGGGGTCTGAGGTCCGCCTCGTCTGCACAGCGTCAGGCTCCCCTTCTCCGCAGCTCTTCTGGAGTCATGGAAACATGTTCCTCACTAATCGGCCAAGGTAAAGGAACTCTTAGCCCACTCAACACCTACACGACAGCAGCTGCAGAGACTTGTTTGATTCTATTTTAACAGCCTACTATGAATATACAAATGTCACATCTCGTTTGCTTCATTTTACAGTTACAGCTAACCACAAAACTATATTATTCCAGATTTTTGGTAAATTCACGTGATATGGCTGCCAATAAATACATTTTCAAAAGAGATACGCCTAAAGCGTTCCTTGGACATCTAGTGATGAATTTCATCAAGACACCTGTATTTGTAATCATTTAAATCAATACAAATGAATTCCCATGACTGATGTCTGTCTTACATAATACAGGATGAGTATATCCAACCATGGAGGTCTAACAATCAGAGATGCCCTACCCAAAGATGCTGGGAACTACACCTGCTTGGCAACCAACGAGGCTGGAACCGCCGCTCAGACTGTGTCTCTCAATTATGCAGGTGGGTAGAGATGTCTATCAGTCCCGGTCCTATTATAGGTTGAGTGAGATAGCACTATAAAGGCTGTGACGTGGGCTTTCCATTTAAAGACTAGTTCTTTACCACTTTTACCCCACGCATACATTTTCAGTTCAGAGTAGGGTCATTTTTGTATGGTTTCTGTGAGAAGACTTTGTTGAGTGCTTTTTGAATGAATGTCTCCCTGATCCATCGTGTTTGGGCTATGCTGTCTAGCTGTGAGGAGAGCTTAGATTGACAGTGGCATATTTCCCCGTCTTTCACAGTGGGTTATAGCTTCCCTGTGTTGGCAGGGTTGACAGTCCTCAGGATGTATTTTTAGCCTTGCTGTTATTGAGTGCTTGACAGAGGGCACAGCACTGATGGACCATGGCAGCTTCTCCCTGGTGTGTGCTTGTATTATACTCACTTTTGTCTGGGAGTGTCATTTTGAACAACACTGATCTGTCAAGACACCATGAAGCTGGCTCTGGCAGGATGCATCATCACATCCTTTCAACTGTCTCTCTCTCTGGGCTCCTGTAGAGCGTGTCCCTTTCACGTCTCTGCAGATGTACAAAGCGTGTGAAATGTCAGACAGCGATACTTCTATTTTTACCTCCTGTCTGGGCCGCTGCCCAGTCAATTGACTGAATTAAATTCACAATAATTTGCTATTCTGATCACGTATAGCATTGTGAGCATGTCTGCCTATTTAGTAGATAATACAAATGTTTTGATCATGTTTATTATTTAAGCTTTATCTTGGTTCACCCTTCCTCAATACAGAGGAACCCAGTATTTGGGTGGTGAAACAGGTTGTGATGGTGGCCGTTGGAGGTGATGCGACTCTGGAGTGCCGAGCCACCGGTGTTCCTCTTCCTCTGGTCAAATGGTCCAAAGGTAAAACACCGATCACTTGTGTGATACATTGCCAATAGCACACTAGATAGGATTATATCTAATCACTTGTTTAATCTGTTATGATAAATTACATTCATGAGGTCGCTATTTGTCTGTGTCATTTTCCTGTCATTTCTCAGGTGATCTACAGGTGGGCTCAGTTCCTTTAGCTGTGCAGGACGTGCATCACGGGACGCTGCAGATCCATGGGGTGCAGGAGATGGATGCTGGGGAGTACAGCTGTGTGGCCAGTAACCCTGCTGGAACCTCGTCTGCTACTGTTATTCTGGAGGTCGGAGGTGAGGGCATTTTAGGCTTACTGAATTAATGCCACTTTCAGATAACCAGGAATAATGGTAAGACATTGCTTCCTTTATCTAAACCAAGTAAGTGTAATACAGAATATTGATGTATTTTGAACAGAGTAGTTCTATATCCTTTTTATACACTGTATTTGATTATAGCGAACTTCACGTTGATCTCCCACTCTTTCTTCCACAGAGGCCCCTCTATTCTCAGAAACCCCATTTGACATGACAGTGGATGTGGGGGAGAATGTCACGCTGCCCTGTGTTGCCCGTGGTTTCCCCTTGCCTACAGTTACCTGGCGTCTAAAGGATGGTAGAGCGATCATCTCTAAAGCATACAGCAGCGGTGGCACGGTGCAACTAGAAACAGGGCATCTCCTGATCCAGGGTGAGTCTTATGTCCCTTTCCCACTATTCTTCTTTACACTATTACACTATCCCGCTATCCCAATAATGAGTTCCTTACCAAAACTGCAGGCACCAAAGAGACCACAGCCCTCCATTGGCACCAAGTGGGTGACTGGCATGGCTGACGTTCTTTGGGTTCATAAACATAGAAGAGGTGGAGCACCTCAGGTCAGGATAAAGCTGGCACTGCTGAATGAGTAGAGCGTCTCCCATTTCTCCCTCAGTGAGGGGAACTGAGGCGCTTTGAGGGCCTTAGAGAATTGACAGAGAGTTCAAGTTCAACTGTATAATGTGGATATAATATATTTTGGACCATGCCTTGGTCAGAGAGGGAGGGAGGGAGGGAGGGAGGGAGGGAGGGAGGGAGGGAGGGAGGGAGGGAGAGAAACAGAGAGAAGAGAGAGAGAAAGTAAGAGAGAGAGTGGTTGGTATATCTATCCACAGCTCAGATCTTAAATGTTTATAGGCTGGGTTCTTTTTTGTTGGGGGGGGGAGAAACAGTAGTATTTGCATGGCGAAGTGGACTTCCATCACTGGCCCCATCTGTGTCTATGTACTGATCAGATTTTCTTAAATGGCAGCAGCGTTGTTTAAAGAAAGTGAGTCTAGTGGTCTCTTTATTAATGTTTCAGATATGTAGGCTACATATCGTACATGCATTGGACAACTTAGTTTTCACCGTTTATTCTTCACATGAGTTGACATCAGCCATTTAGACACTTGCAATGTAATCATGTTTTCATCTGTCATCATGTGGTCTAAGTAAAATATACTGTTGTATAGGCAGCTGTACTACATTGTGTCTAATTGAATTTTTTTTTTCTATTTTTTTTATGAACCCTAATGACATTATAAATACACCAAGAGAATGCCAGTAGATTATTGAGACAGAGTTGATGAAATCTTAGAATGAAAATGATGTCTAGCTAGTATGCACTTGTCATTTATTAATACAGTACTTGCACACGTAGCCTGTCTCATACTGAGGTTTGCATGGAGATGCCATCCTATACAGTGGAATCTGTATTTATTTTATTATGATAACAGTATTCTCAGAGTAACTATGCATCTGTCCACAGATGTCTGGTTGGATGATGAAGGCCTGTATGTCTGTGAGGCCAAGAATCAGTTCGGAACCATCAGGACTGAGGCCAGAGTCAGTGTCAGTGGACTGGGTATGAACTGGTGTTTGTGTTCAGTCTTACCTTTCTCTGCTGATAGATAACACCAGTATCCATTGCTGCCTCTCCCCATAATAGTTTCAGTTTGATCCTACATTATTTTATCAGCTGCTGCATTGTATTTCGGTCTGTCTCCTCATGTAATGATATCCCCCCCGTTTTGTCGAACAGAGCCCCCTCTTTTGGCACATGGTGCCCCAGTCATCACCACTGGGATTGGTCAGTCCCTGAGCATACCCTGCATGCTATTGGATGGAATACCTCTGCCAGAGAGACACTGGACCCACAATGGAAACCAAGTGAGGATGACCTGTTCTGAATATTCCTACATTACTCCCTCTCAGAATGTGTGTTTATCATTGCCTAACATTATCCATTGCTGTTTCCTAGCTGCAGCTGAGTGGCAGGAAGTTCCAGAGGAGCGATGGTAGCCTGTACATAGAGAGGGCACTCCCAGAGGATGCTGGGATGTATGTTTGCACTGCTGTGAATGTAGCCGGGTCAGTCAACACATCAGTCAGCCTGGAAGTCCATGGTGAGAGGAGATACGGTTTACAGAATGGTCAAAGGGCTATGGCAGATCCTCTATAGTCACTGACCATCTAATTAGCTTAGGAATGTGCTGACTATTAGTATGAAAATACAACATCTTGAGCAACTTGTAACTTGAGCACCCTGCAGTGTTATAGTTGAGAGAGTGTTTCATATACTACATGCTTTGAGGAAGTCATTTTGTCCATAGACATTAATGACAGACATCCAGATTAGGGTTCATCAACAAGTTGTAATGCTTTGAGCTCTGTCCAGTGATAATTCTGCTCCCCTTGTTGTCCATGCTCAGTAGACAGCTGTACTTGTGACCTACTTTCCCAGTGCCCCCAGAGATCAGCGCTGGTCCATACCACTACATAGCCAACGAGGGCGTGGCCATCACCCTGTCATGTGAGTCCAGCGGAGTTCCCAAGCCAACTGTTGTCTGGTCTAAGGTAGGCTGTTTTTTCTTTAATGATGGTTTTGGCTCCATCATACGTGACAAATGGCCTTTGACAAATCGCACAATTTAGCACAAGGGAATCTAGTGGGGATTGCAATCACAGCCCATCCATCTTAAGATGAATGGCCACTAACATCATGTAAATAACCTTTAAACTAATATAACACTTGTGTATATATTATAAGGCTGCCTGGGTCAAGGAATGTTTATTGTTTATTCATAGCCTCGTTCCATACATTCTCAGATTAATACACTAGAGTCAACTAAATTTATATTCTTGTCAGGTGAAAGTGAGTCTGCAAAAGCCATTTTGTGTTCAAAAAAGAAGGGGAAGTAGTACCCTATGTGTGTGTGTGTGTGTGTTTGTGTGTGTCTGAGAGAGAGAGAGAGTTTAGTTTGGGAAGGGGGCTCGGTTCTGTAATTATAGCAGGCATCAGAAGTAAATTTGGGCATTGAACCTTTAGCCTAGTTATGTGTCCCAGTGCTGTTGAGTGTGTATCTGGGCCTCACTCTGCCTGCTCTTCCCTCAGGGAAGGGAGCCCCTGCCCGGGGGCAGGTCCTCCCCCCAGTCAGACCCTGATGGCTTCCTCCATATCCTCAACCCCACTGCAGAAGATGCAGGCATATACATTTGCACAGCCACCAGTGCAGTGGGCTACACCAGCCGTGAGATCAAGCTTAGTGTCAACAGTAAGGGCTGCACATTAACTTACAGCAAAGGCTGTCCAGTGCGTGATGTCAATGGCCTCTCTCCAAAGTGTTTCATCGATAGAGGAATTACTGTGTAAAAAAATCATAAGGCATTTGACATGTTTAGATTACAAAAAAGTTGTATGCTTAAGAGCAGACCTGCCTCTGTAAAAATATAATGTTTCCCTTTCCCTCAGCCAAGCCTAAGATCGTAGGTGTGAGTGGTGAGGAGAACACGGTGAAAATGGCTGCCGAGGTGGGCTCTGAGGTCATCCTCCCTTGTGAGGTCCAGGGCAGTCCCTCTCCTCTGGTCACATGGAGCAGGAACGGCCAGCCAATCCCTCCAGTCACTGCCTGGTAAGAGGAAGACCCATGGTTACATAAGAATGTAGCAACAATGCAGTGAAATGGTAAATAGGCAATAAAAGGCAAGTTTCTCACCATACCAAGGTGATTACCTTGCCCCTGACTTAACTGACCAACCTTTTACAAGGGACGCTGATTGAATCCGGCTGCTATCTAAAGCAGCCGTTAACTGTTGGAGCTCATTTAGTGGTGCCTTTTGAAGCGGCAGAGGCAGCAGCCTGGCACTGGGCTGTGTGTTGCGTGTGTGTAGTCGTACGGAACAACTTCTCTGAGGAAGAACATATGGTTACACATGACTCTCTCATCCCTGAACCTGTGGACACTCAGCACAGACTTCACTGTCTGGTGGAGTCTGTCTATAGGGCACAGACTAGAAATGACAGTGAAACGCACTGGCCATGACCAGCCCCTATGCCTCTGGAGGAACTGTGTGACAGTGTTGAAAGCTGTGGTAGTGGTGGAATGAGGATGCTTATGTGGGGCCAGGAAGGAGTGGGGGACAGGGAGGGAGAAGAGGGGGAAGGGTGTGCTGACGGGAAGTAGGGGAGAAGAGTGACAGAAGAAGAGAAAAAAGTACAGCCTGTTTGACGTTTGGCTCCCCTGTGGATCTTCTGCTATAAAAGAGCATGTCGTCTCCTTACTCTTTACCAGCCCTGGCTGTCTGATGAGAATAACACACCTCCAGATGCATTCCCTCTATCCAGGAGTCTATCTGCCCCCCATCCTTTGGCCCAGCCGGTGTGAGCAGGGAGGTACTGATTGTTTTGAATAACTCAGTCAGTGGGTGTTCTGAGTGTCTGCTGCCATAGCCATGTTCTTCTCCACCACTTCCACCGCAGACCCCAGCGCTGCAAACAGAGAGAGAGAGAGAGAGAGAGAGAGAGAGAGAGAGAGAGAGAGAGAGAGAGAGAGAGAGAGAGAGAGAGAGAGAGAGAGAGAGAGCTAGCACAGCTGTAGAGTAGAAGAGCGCTAGCCCACACTGGGTCAGTCGGGGAGGCTAGGGAGCTGCACTCAGACCTCTCTGATAAGCCCAATTTGTCCCAGTCAGCATGTGTACACAGATGAGGCTGTATGTTAGGTCCATGTCTCCAGTTTGTGCTCAGCTCCCTGCTCTCTACTAAGGTGACTTAGAACTGCTTTACATCTCAGTAGAGACTGACCGCTGCTGAGCCAGTCATTCAGTTTCTATGATGTGGGCTACACCAGCCGTGAGATCAAGCTTAGTGTCAACAGTAAGGAAGCAGTAGGGGGGCAGAGTGTTACAGCCACATGTGCAGTGTTGAAATATAGGGCTATTTGTGGTTCCAGATCATTTCCAAACATGTTATTGATATAATTTTAGTTGCTTAGCAGAGAAACATATAAATCTCAGAGAATTGTTTACATTTGTACATATTACCAATTTCTGCAGCTGGGTGTAGTTCTGCTGGGGATTTCAGTTCAGTTGAGAAGTTCAGTTACTATTATGCAATATGAATGGTATTATAAAAGCCAGAACTACACAGGCATGTACAGCATGCACACATGCACACACTCACACATATTCACAAAAACGTAAACAGGGTTGAGGATTTCCAGTGTGACTCCACTGTGAGTAACAGTGTTATACTCAGCCTGACCTCTGACCTCTCTCCATGTTCAGGTTCACCGTGCTGCCTTCTGGGTCTCTGAAGATCACCGATGTCCGACTGATTGATAGTAAACTTTACACCTGCTCAGCAGAAAACCCAGCCGGCAACGTGTTCCTCAACTACAATTTACACATACAAGGTATCTTGTCATAGATTTTCACTTTGTAGGTGCTATGTGATCTGACAACCTGTTTCACTTCACTGTTCAAGATGATGTCATGCATCTAATAGATATCATGAGACACAAACCTTGTTTGTTTCTTTCCCAGTTAAGCCCAAGATCCAGGCAGCTCCGTCCCTGCTGAAGGCACTGATAGGCCAGACGGTGGTTCTGCCATGTGTGGTTCAGGGGGAGCCCAGCCCTGAGATCAGCTGGTTCCACAATGGACGTCCTGTCGGGGCGAGGGACACTGCGGCCCTCAGAATCCACAGGGCCAGCAGCACTGACCAGGGCACCTACAGCTGTGTGGCCAAGAACACTGCTGGACAGGACACCATAGAGGTCAAACTGGAGGTGCTAGGTGAGGCATCTGATTCATCAATGATGCAGCTTTTCTCTCCTAATATACTGTACATCTATTTATTCCATTCATCAGATCAGCCCATGCACTCCGCTAACAATTTCCACAGACTGATACACAATAGTGTCATTGTCAATAGTGTTGATAAAGGTTCACACAGAACTGACTATAACAGTATACCTAAAACAGATATTTTCCTGTTTTACATTGAGGAAAACACTGTCCCAGCTTAACCCAATGAGTCCTATCATAACGCCGGCATGTTTTGGACTTCTAACCCCTTTTTAACATTGTGAATTTTAGCTTCTGGGTTGAACCATTGGATTTGTCTATTTATTCTGCATCCGTAGATACCAAGTCTCTGTGATTAACGGGGGCTGAGCTAGAGCGGTGTTTGTGAGACAAGGGCGGATCCCGAAGGGGGCCGGGGTCTTTTTAGAAAAACGTCTGTAGAGTCTGAATGGTTTGGGCTACAAACTTGCTATGAAAAGCTGAGACGAACACGCACATGTTTTGCTCCTATGATGTTCACAAGCTACACAAGAGCCATTAGAAGGTAAGGGGTTCTTCCACATGGGAAATCACAGGACATAGTGTCCATAATGCTGTAATAAGCTCACATAGTTGCTGTCACAAACTTCAGACAGTTGTCATATTCATTTCCCAGTGAGCAAACCATTTCTGTACTTACAGCATTCATATACATTCATTTTGATCAGGTTTTTGCTTTGGCATACCTTTATTTTTTAAATTTACATTTGTCAATAAAACTCCTGAATGCAACTGTTTATGTCAAATGGTAAAACACTTCATTGTGAGGCTGAGTATAAGGGCTGGACATGCAGATACATTAAAGTCAGATGAATGAAAAGCCAATTTTTGCTGGGCTCTCGGGACTGATATGGTTAAAGACAGAATAGACAAGGACAGTTGTCTTTGGGGGTGCTTTCTCTGGAAGCAGCATCATATGGTCACAATGTAAGTGTAGCTCATGGGGGTGTGCAGGGGTGTCATGCACCCCCAAAATCTGAGGGGGCACAAAGTACTTTATGGCTGGGTGGTGGTCTGGAGGGAGGCTAGGCCCCCCGTCTGTAAATGTGAGAATTTAGCATTTTTCAAACACCTGAAACAGCTTTTTCCTGAAATCTATGCTTATTTTTCTGCATATCTAAGTATTCCTCTTGTGCTGTCTCCATCTTTCTGACTGGTGGTTCTTTTTGTAAATAAATGAAATATGCTTCTCTGCATCTTGCTAAAATCTGTGTAAAAGATTGAAAGGAATGTTAGTCTTATTCAGTACATTTAGTTACTGCTCGCTTTATTAAAGTCTAACAACCTTGCAAGTAGGCATACCTTCTACTTCCTTCAAACTGCACACAAAGACAAATACAGTGAGGGAAAAAAGTATTTGATCCCCTGCTGATTTTGTACGTTTGCCCACTGACAAAGAAATGATCAGTCTATAATTTTAATGGTAAGTTTATTTGAACAGTGAGAGACAGAATAACAACAAACAAATCCAGAAAAACGCATGTGAAAAATGATATAAATTGATTTGCATTTTAATGAGGGAAATAAGTATTTGACCCCTCTGCAAAACATGACTTAGTACTTGGTGGCAAAACCCTTGTTGGCAATCACAGAGGTCAGACGTTTCTTGTAGTTGGCCACCAGGTTTGCACACATCTCAGGAGGGATTTTGTCCCACTCCTCTTTGCAGATCTTCTTCAAGTCATTAAGGTTTCGAGGCTGACGTTTGGCAACTCGAACCTTCAGCTCCCTCCACAGATTTTCTATGGGATTAAGGTCTGGAGACTGGCTAGGCCACTCCAGGACCTTAATGTGCTTCTTCTTGAGCCACTCCTTTGTTGCCTTGGCCGTGTGTGTTTTGGGTCATTGTCATGCTGCAATACCCATCCACGACCCATTTTCAATGCCCTGACTGATGGAATGAGGTTCTCACCCAAGATTTGACGGTACATGGCCCCGTCTATCGTCCCTTTGATGCGGTGAAGTTGTCCTGTCCCCTTAGCAGAAAAACACCCCCAAAGCATAATGTTTCCACCTCCATGTTTGACGGTGGGGATGGTGTTCTTGGGGTCATAGGCAGCATTCCTCCTCCTCCAAACACGGCGAGTTGAGTTGATGCCAAAGAGCTCCATTTTGGTCTCATCTGACCACAACACTTTCGCCCAGTTGTCCTCTGAATCATTCAGATGTTCATTGGTGAACTTCAGACTGGCATGTATATGTGCTTTCTTGAGCAGGGGGACCTTGCGGGCACTGCAGGATTTCAGTCCTTCACGGCGTAGTGTGTTACCAATTGTTTTCTTGGTGACTATGTTTCCAGCTGCCTTGAAATCATTGACAAGATCCTCCCGTGTAGTTCTGGGCTGATTCCTCACCGTTCTCATGATCATTGCAACTCCACGAGGTGAGATCTTGCATGGAGCCCCAGGCCGAGGGAGATTGACAGTTCTTTTGTGTTTCTTCCATTTGTGAATAATCGCACCAACTGTTGTCACCTTCTCACCAAGCTGCTTGGCGATGGTCTTGTAGCCCATTCCAGCCTTGTGTAGGTCTACAATCTTGTCCCTGACATTTGGATTCCAAACTCTCCACCATGGCCAAGACCAAAGAGCTCTCCAAGGATGTCAGGGACAAGATTGTAGACCTACACAAGGCTGGAATGGGCTACAAGACCATCGCCAAGCAGCTTGGTGAGAAGGTGACAACAGTTGGTGCGATTATTCACAAATGGAAGAAACACAAAAGAACTGTCAAGAACTGATTGATTGATTGCTTCTGTGGACAGGTGTCTTTTATACAGGTAACAAGCTGAGATTAGGAGCACTCCCTTTAAGCACTCCCTTTACTTATTTCCCTTATTATAATGCAAATCAATTTATAACATTTTACACATGCATTTTTCTGGATTTTTTTGTTGTTATTCTGTCTCTCACTGTTCAAATAAACCTACCATTAAAACTATAGACTGATCATTTCTTTGTCAGTGGGCAAACGTACAAAATCAGCAGGGGATCAAATACTTTTTTCCCTCACTGTATATATATATATATATATATATATATATATATATTTTACACAAGACAAATCTGAAGGGGCACGTGACCCTGTGCCCCTTATGGGCATGACACCTCTGGGGATGTGTGCAACTTACTCCTCAGCCTGAAGTGTTCCACTTGCTCCAGCGAATTGCTAGCTTTTCACTTAGATCCGACTGGTAAGATGCTTTAGGAGGGTGGTCACGTGTGCTAACAAGGCAGGGTTCAAGCTTCGTGTGAGCTGAATCCTGAGGAAGTGGTACTCGCTAAGCAAGCAGCGTGAGGTCCTTTAAACAAGCAGCCCTATAAACTCCATTCTATTTGACAAGAGCATGGGTCAGTAGGTTAGTGGGTGTTGATTGAAGGGATATTTGACCTTAGAGGTCAGCTTAAGCTGAGGGAAGGATTAGAGGAAGCCAGAGCTGGAGGTTAACGAGTGAGTAGGGGTCAAAGGAGACATGACTCACATTGTCAGGGTCAGTAGCACAACATCTTCACCCCACCGCTAGGATTAACCCTAGCACTCATGTCTTACCTAATACTACTCTAGCTGAACATTAACACTAAAGCCTATGTCTTACAGAAATCTCAACTTAACTTTGACACATATTATTTACAGTAGCCTTTATAACCCATGACGCTAAATAAACCCTTTGTCTTATTCCCTGTGCTGTCCTAATGCTATATCCTTTATCCTTTACACAGAGGCCCCGTCCTTCGCTGTGCCTGGAGATGCCATCATGGAGAAAGTGTCTAACAGCAAGGTCACCATCCCCTGCCCCGCCGAAGGTAGGATAAGATTCATGTACGTATGTTTTCCGTCGTGATTTCCACAAGGTGTGGATTTATCTAGCTACCTTCAAGGCATTGCTCTGCTTTCTCCATAGGCGGTGGAAACAAATGTGTGTTTCAATACCCCTGCTATTCCAATGGTGTGCTTTCATTCTATTGAATACTGTTTCTGTCTCTATTTTAACATCTTCGTGAAGGGGGTTTGTTTGAGCATTCTTTCTTATGCATGGGCCCATTGAACTTCTTGTTGACAGGGTATTTAAATAGGTGTTCAAATCAAATTTGATTTGTCACATGCAGGTGTAGACTAACGGTGAAATGCTTACTTACGGGCCCTTCCTAATGCATAGAGAAAAAAAGAGAAATACTAGAAATATAATAACAGGAGGAATAAAATACAACGAGTAATGATAACTTGGCTATATACACACGGCACCAGTATCGAGTTGTTTGTATGGAGCCATGCCATGGTAACGGGGCATGTTTGAGAAGGTGAGGAGTGGGCTAATACGGACATAGCAGCAGCTGGAACATCATTCTGCCTGAAGATGTGGCTCAGCGGGCCACATCTGCTTTCCTATCCGCTCTGCGAGGGGGCCTGCTGGGAGAGGAATCCTAATTACAGACTGCTGCTGGCAGATAATAGACAGAGATATCTGGGGTACTCCTCTACTGAGGAAGCTGGCTCCACTGGCCCTCCTTGTAGAGCTTAGACAGGCAGCCACACTGTTACCATTACAGGGTAACACCCCAAACAACCCCAAACAACCCCCCCCAAAACAAATAACCCAAACAGGAACCTGAAAGAACCCCAAAGTACCCTAAACAACCCAAAACAACCCCAAACAGGTACCCCAAACAACCCAAACGTACCCAAATCAACCCAAAAGTACCCCCCCAAAAACAACATACACAAAACAACCCTAACCAACCCCAAACAACCACAAACAAGTACCCAAAACAACCCAAAAGTACCTCAAAGTACCCAAAATACCCAAAAGAACACACAAGCACCCAAGAAAGTATCCAAAAGAACCCCAAGGTACTCAAAACAACCCCAACATATGCAAAACAACCCAAAACCACCCCAAACAACCCCAAACAGGTATCCAAAACAACCCCAAAAGTACACAAAACAACCCAAAACAACCACAAACAGGTACCCAAAATCATCCAAAAGAACCCAAAAGTCAGTGACGTTTCCTGTAAACTGTGACACAATCCTGGTCTCCTGCCATGAACGGAGTGGTCTACAGAGAACAATAGTAGGAGAGTTCATACGTTTTATTCTACGAGAAAATCTTCATCAGCTAACGTCACTGTTTGTGAATTTTGAAGCATGTGTGTGATCAAAACAAGCACATAAAGGCTTCATAATTAAGAAAGTTGACTGACTGGTATTCAGGGCCGGTTCCAGGCATAAGCGGTCATTCTCACTTAGATATCATATTAACATGGCATAAGTCATTACAAAATGTGTTTGATTGCAGGAAATTAGCTTTGAAACTGCAAAAATGTATTTCCACCCTATTGCAAAATGTATAGAATTGCAGAGAATTAGATGTAAAACTTTACAAAAATGATCTCTGCCCCATGGCAACAAAAAAATATTGAGCGGATGGTTGGGGGGCCGGAACATAATTACAAATCATTTGTAGACTGCAAATTGACCGTAAGAAGCCCAAAAATATATAATGTTTGACTAAAACATAATAATTTAAAACGTTGATCACGTCGTGTCTCTCTATTATGCGTGGGAGTACTTGGGAACAGATTTCTTAAATTAAAATCACATGGAGCTGATTTCCTAGTGTTTTTTTTACAGACTTTTATGTCTGAACAATAAAGATTCCGGGGGGTTGAAATAAAACCCTAGGGAACCCTGTCACAGAACAATACATATAAAATCTTCTAAGCCTGTGTTAATCTCAGACCTTATTTTGGCAGTTTATCCCAAAACCCAGTTTTCCACCATCATTCCCCAATAGGAATGGCTGAACGAACCAGAGGTAACTCGTTTCTGGTTTTTGGGACTACAAGCTGGCAAGCTCTATTGGCTCAAGTAATAGCTCTATCGACTCAGAAGAAGCTAGGCTATCATCCTGTGATAACACACTGACCTTATCTATTTCATACCCAGAGTAATACACAGAGCATTCAAAATACTGGAGAAAACCCCTCACAATGATCTCAAACTGTGTTTTTACACAATAAAATTAAACACAGACTGCCCATTGCTAATCTGGAGACTATCGGGTATGTTGTGGTGGACTGTCATTAAATTGCTTCACGGGAACCTCGTACCATTAAGTTTGTAGTGTGGCTAGCAACTACATGGCTCTGAATGCACTGTCATGCAGTCAAATCTACTACTAACTACTAATGGAGCTAACTAGTTCGCTCTAGTTGTATCCTGATGTCGACAGCAGATGATAGTTGTATTCATAATGTACTGTAGCTAATTTAGATAGCTAACATACATTTTGAGAAAACAAGTTATATTAACTAGCTAGATAGCTAGCTAGCATTAGCAATGTTTGGTGGTCAATTCCGGATTCGAAAAATACTCCAACAGCCTCTGCATTTCAGGAATCACAATAGCAAGTACACCTGGTGCATTCACTGTTATTTAGACATTTAATCAATTGAGCTACGTTTTCTATGAAAACTCTGTTTTGTCATTGTTCTCATTGCTTTCATGTGCTTGAAACGTGAGCTTGTCCGAGGTGTCGGACTCAACGACAGTTGCTATCCATTGGAGATCTGCGATTGGTTGCCCAAAATTCTGGGTCTTGATTTAGCGATGGGTCAATTGACTGAACTGAAACTGAATTGACCCCAACCCTGTCCCTGACCCACACACACAAATATCCTTATCTGCACGCACCCACATACACATTTGCCAGAGTAGGCCAATAATTATATCCACATGTTCATACACAACATGACCAAAAGTATGTGACACCTGCTCGTCGAACATCTCATTCCAAAATCATCCTTTTAAGTATTAGCCCCCTTTTCTAAAATGTTTGCCTAAAATGCCTGTAGCTTAAGACCTGAAGCAAGGATATGCATAGTCTTGATACCATTTGAAAGGAAACACTTTGAAGTTTGTGGAAATGTGACATTAATGTAGGAGAATATAACACATTAGATCTGGTAAAAGATAATTCATAGAAAAAAACGTGTTTTTTTATTATTTTTTTTGTACCATTGTCTTTGAAATGCAAGAGAAAGGCCATAATGAATTATTCTAGCCCAGGCACAATTTAGACTTTGGCCACTAGATGGCAGCAGTGTATGTGCAAAGTGTTAGACTGATTCAATGAACCATTGCATTTCTATTCAAAATGTTGTTTCAAGACTGCCCAAATGTGCGTAATTGGTTTATTCATACATTTTCAAGTTCATAATTGTGCACTGTCCTCCAACAGTAGCATGGTATTATTTCACTGTAATAGCTACTGTAAATTGGACAGTGCAGTTAGATTAACAAGAATTTAAGCTTTCTGCCCATATCAGATATGTCTATGTCCTGGGAATGTTGGGGGTTTCTTACAACCTCATGCTAATCACATTAGCCTACGTTAGCTCAACCGTCCCGAGGTCGGGACATCAATCCTGTAGAGGTATGGAGGGCAGACATTTGACGTACTGACTTGTTGGAAAGGTGGCATCCTTTGACGGTGCCACGTTGAAAGTCACTGAGCTCCTCAGTAAGGCCATTCTACTGTCAATGTTTGTCTATGGATTTTATACACCTGTCAGCAACGGGTGTGGCTGAATTAACCGAATCCACTCATTTGAAGGGGTGTCCACATACTTTTGTATATATAGTGCAGCTTTTTTTTAGGAATATCTACTATTTCAGTCATACTGTTGCTTTTATTATTTCTGCTATCCTGACAATATAGAATCCTGACCTGAACCCAATATATAACAAACCAAACTGACAAGTAAACCTGAACTCATCATTTAGGTGGCTTTGTGTTGTTTTGGCTGCCAGTTTGTGGTTCTTTTAAGTACTTTTTGGTTCTTTCGGGGTTTTGGGTACTTGGGGGGTTATTTCTGAGACTTTTGGGTTGTTTAGGTTACCTGTTTTGGAGTTGTTTGGGGTTATTTGTTGTTGTTTGTGTTTGTTTTGGGTTGTTTTTGTTACTTTTGGGGGTCACACTTTATTTGGTTAGTCTGGATAGTCCATTTATAGATGCTCTACAGATGGTTATACTATCAACAAACTATCTGATGTTAAGCAACTGCTTACAAAGGTTACGGTTACGGTTAGGTTTAGAATAAGGGTTAGGGTAAGGGTTAAGGGGGTTAGGCCTAGGGTTAGGGTAAGGGTTAAGTTTAGGGTTAGGATAAGAGTTAAAGTTAAGGTTAGGGCTATGGTTAGGGTTAGTAGATAATTAGTTGAAATGTTAATGATAGTCTGTTGATAGGATGTCACGTCCAGGCCTGGGTTAGCAGGCTGGTGTTTAGTTTGTCTTTTGTTTAGGAGGGTTTTGTGTTCTAGGTTTTGTATTTCTATGTTGGGGAAATGGTTCCCAATTAGAGGCAGCTGATTGTCGTTACCTCTAATTGGGAACCATATATATGTTTGCTTTTCTATGGGGTTTTGTGGGTCATTGTTTGTAATAGTATGTTTAGTGGTGTGTGCACTTTTAGCCACACCGGTGTTACGATCTTTATTTGTTTATTGTTTTCCCAGTTACGTAAAATAAAGTATGTATACTGGATACCTCGCTGCGCCTTGGTCCGTCCCTCATGAAGATCGTGACATAGGACTATACAGATGGACTATCCAAATGAAGTGTTACCCCTGTTTCTGAGTGGTTTTTGGTTGTTTTGGATAACTGTTTGTGGTTGTTTTGTATACTTTTGGGTACTTTGGGGGGGTTGTTTTGGGTACTTTGGGGTTATTTTAGGTACTTTTGGGTACCTGTTTGGGGTGACTAGTAGGACCTGTTAAGGGTCCCTCACAGAGATGGTCACAGCTCCAGGCTGCAGCACTAGGAGCCTGGCCAAGGAAACTATGAAACAATAGCTTGTTCATCACCTATTGTTTCATATAAATGTGTCTGTCTGCATGGATGTTGAATGGGAAGATGAAAGAAGATTCTACCATCAGGAACACTTAATGCCCAATAATAGTGGAAGACAAGTACTCGTTTAAAAATCACATGGAAAAGACAATTGAAGGAAACGTAGTAGACCCTGCAGATAAGTACAAGAAACCGGTTTTATTGAGATGTTTTTACTTTTAAACAGAACATCTGTATGCATTTCCTCACAGCAATGAGATAATAAAATTGAGTCAGTGTTTTAAAGTGTAAACATGTGCTCTGCGTGGGATTGGGTGATAACATTACCTTTGGTTCCTCTTTGTCCCCTGAGTTTAGTATTTTTGGATGGGGATGAAATATGTGTTTAGTTTCCAGTACAGCCTCTTCTCTCTCTGGTGTTTGGATATGTTCTGTAAATAGAGATGGTACAGGGGTTTACTTCCTTCTCTGCTCTTAATGCAAAAAGCTGGACTGGATGTCCACACACCTATGTATGTCCTGTTCTTCTTATGCAAGAGAGACCTCAGACTGGCTTATATGGGGTAATGATGTGCCCACCAAACACCATTCAGTCCCCTGCTCCACCACTAACTCCATCCCAGACTCCTTTCTCTGCTTCTGGCCCTTTTCCCAATTGTAAAGCTCCGAACACATCTGTTTCAGGCGGCGATACATCACATCAAGGCTTTGAACTAGTGGCCCAACCACTATTCTTACTGACCAGGATCCTCACCTATGATTTTGGTAGTAAATCATGACACCAGTACTTTAAATCAGGCATCTACCAATATATTGTGTTTGGCGTTTGTGTGCTACTTTCTAGCCTTGAAGTATCCTAGCCCATGGACCGATAGGGCTCTCAGTCTCAGTAACAATTTGGCAACGTTTCCCCTGCTGTCCTGCTGTCCAACAGATAAATATAGGGCCCACTTTTTCCAGTCTGGGACTCTTTCCCATTCTGCCCTCCTGTGGGGGAGCACAGGGACAGAAGTAACTTTTGTTTCTGTCAGTTATGATCAATAAATCCCTCCTCAGACCTCCTTACACCACTCCTCACACTACCTCTCTGTTCTCTCTTCACCCGCAGGCTCACCCTTTCCAAAGGTGCGCTGGTTCAAGAACGGCCTTGGGATACACCCTGACCAATCAGAGTTCTCTGTGGCAGAAGATGGCTCTCTTGTGATTGGCTCTGCATCTGCCAGTCACAGTGGGGACTTCAAGTGTGTGGCCAGCAATGATGCAGGCTCTGTTGAGCGGAAGACACGGCTGAAAGTGAATGGTGAGACCTCATAAACCCGATCTTTATACAGACCTGATGTTCAAATCACAATAAAATGTGACCGACCGCCTTGATTCGGTCTTATGTAGCAAAATTTGAAGTTGTGTTTTTTACATTGCGTAAAAGCATAGACACAGAGCTACAAAATGGTACATCACACACTGCATTTGAGGAACAAGGGGAAAGTAATTCTGCTTTGAAAGTTGATAAACTTGTAACCTCACTTTTGAGAGAATGGCCTTTGAATGATTTGGTACCTACTGGAGAGTTCTTCTTTGTCTTACACCCATTCAGCATCGTTCACACCCTCTTAAGCTTTCGCCACACCCATCTCTTTAAGCATTGATCCGAGCATTCTGCCCTAACGACAACAGTCAAGCACTAAACCAACTAGGCTCATAATTTAACCATTTTATTTGTATTTACAGATGGCATACAAGTCTTTTATTAAGGCACATGAAAGTTCAAATATTCCAGAAGGTATTTCTGCCAAAAAAACACATTTTGAAAAAAAAAAAGTTGATGTTCAAATGGCTCTCCTGTGAAGTAGTGACCCGTGTCATACGCATAGTTTACTGAAACTAGTCACAAATGTGTTAATAAGGGGAATTCTAGATGATGTCTGTCTCCTGTACTCCTCCAGTTCCCCCCGAGATCCAGGATGATGGACAGCTCCTGAACCTGACTGTCACCCTGAAGCAGCCCCTCACTCTCGGCTGTGATGCCTTTGGTATCCCCTTCCCCACAATCACCTGGACTAAAGACGGACATAATGTGAGCCACCTACCAGTCATTCAAATAAGCTTCTTAAAAAACACTAAGAAATAATGTTTAGGTCGTATATATTGTAGATGACCATCTCAGCTAACACTTCTCTGGAGAAAAAATATTGTTGTAATGTTACCTGTAATGTTCCCCTAATGTTTGAGTGTCCAGTTTTCCGTTAGTTAGGGGAACATTCTATCTATGTTAACAAAAACCTTCTGAGAACCTTTTTAGCATGTTGTAATTAATCTTCTAGACGCGTTTTATGGGACATTGCAAGAACATTCATGAGTCCAGTTTCCTGAGGATTAGGACAATATTCCATCAACGTCCCACCAAACATACATAGAACATGGTTGCCATGTTCTCAGAATGTAAGATATTAATGTTCTAGACATACTTTTTATGGGACTTTGCAAGACCATTCATGTGTCTGTCCAGTTTTCTGAGGGTTAGGACAATATTCCATCAACATCCCACCAAACATACATAGAACATGGTTGCCATGTTCTCAGAATGTAAGATATTAATGTTCTAGACACGTGTCCAAAAAAAATCATTACACTTCACATCTTGTTACTTTTGCAGAGCCAATCAAGGCCCATGTTCTGTGTATGTTTAGTGGGACTTTGATGGAATATTCTCAGAACCCACAGAAAACTAGACACTTGAACGTGTCTAGAACATTAATATCTGAGAACATGGTAACCATGTTCTTGGTAAGTTCTATTTGACATTAAGGAATTGGTCTCTTGGAAACATTCTTTGCACATCACAGGAACATTCCTATGAAAATGTTAGTTAGTTAATTAGCTGGGATACTAACTGTCAATGACAATCATGTTATTTGTGTCTAGCAACACAGTGACACCAAGTGGTAATTTATTTTATCACAGTCCAATATTGATCATACGGTAACAAGCACTAATTATGTGTATAGGTGGTGGACTCCCTTGGAGTGTACCTTCAGAATGGGAAGAGACTTCTGAGAATCTACAGGGTCCAGGCAGAGCATGGTGGCCAGTTCACCTGCACAGCTAGTAACACAGCCGGGCAGGCCCGAAGGGACTACAACATTGTAGTACAAGGTGATCCTTCATAGTGCTTCAAATCAAGTTGTGGTCCTACCGCTCCCATTGATTTTACATTTTAAGTTTAAGAAAAGTAAACAAGCAGGCATTACAGGTCCAAGGCAGAGTTGTTTCCTTTCTTAAGCCTAATTGTGTGTGTGTGTGTGTGTGTGTGTGTGTGTGTGTGTCAGCCCCACCAGAAATCTCGGGGACATCCAGGGTACAAGACCTGTCAGTGGTTGTGGGACAGGAGGTGGAGTTCCAGTGTCGGGTCGGTGGGCGCCCAGCCCCCAAAGTGGAATGGAGCCGGGATGGAGAGTGAGTATTCCATTATAGTTGTATGAGATTGATATCAGATTTTGTGTGGGGATTAATCAGTACACAATCAGGCTTTGGTGTATTGATCATCCCTATTCCTCCTCTGTCCAGGGTGCTGTCCAAGGATGGTGATCCCCATGTGGAGTTCCACGAGCAGGGCCAGGTGATGAAGGTGAAGGTGGTCAGACTGAGGGACCAAGGCTTGTTCCAGTGTCTGGCCAGTAACAGCGCTGGGACACAGATGCGCCAGTTCAGACTCATAGTGCAAGGTATCCCCTCTCTCATGTCTCCTTCTCAATGACCACACACATAACTTCCAAAAATCTAATTAAAACTCAATGTTTATCAATGTTTATCAATGAAGCAGATTTATCAATGAAGCAGATTCACCTTCTATACTACAGTATACCTTGAGAAAGTCATCTTCTCTTTCTCTATCCTCACTCTCCCCCTGTTTCTCTAGCTCCCCCCACCATCAGGGGCCCCAGTGAGACCTCAGAGGTGTCTGTGGTGTTGGGTTTCCACACCGTTCTGCCTTGTGATGTAGACGGTTCTCCCATGCCCAGTATCACCTGGCTGAAGGACAACCAGCCCATCGTGTCCAGTGCCCAGCTCACCTACACCCAGGGTGGGCAAGCGCTGCGGCTGGGGGCAGCACATGGAGACAGTGCTGGTATCTACACCTGCCGAGCCTCAAACCCTGCAGGCACCACTCTCAAACACTACTCACTCAGTGTGCTTGGTAAGTGAACCAGACAGGGAGAGGGTAGATTCTAGTGTACAGAATAAAATGTAGTCTAACATCAACAAAATGAAATGTAAATACAGGAGAGGATTTTCAATGTCTGTTTCATTTGATCAGTTCCACCCCAGCTTGAAGGCAACTCTACCTCTCTGAGTTTCGGCGGCCGAGATGAGAAAGTGCGTATCAATGGCTCATTAACCCTGTCCTGTCTGGCTAAAGGCTTCCCTGAACCCAAGACCCAGTGGTTCAAAGATGGACTGGTTGGTTTGTGTTTCTGTCTGTCTAGCTATTTCACATAATTTAATTAGCGCCATAGATGTCTATTTCTGCTAATATGAAAATGTGATGGTGTTGTTCCTTCTGTTTCTAGTTGTTGACTAGGAACTCCCACACTGGTATTCGTGAGAGTGGTCAGTTCCTTCACATAGACAATGCCATACTCTCCCATGAGGGACAATACACTTGTGTGGTCACCAACACTGCAGGAGAGGACAAGAGAGACTTCCATGTCACCATTCAGGGTGTGTCCACGCTTGGAATTTACAATGTCTGCCCTTGGCAAGATTCGTTCATTCACACTATGCAACCTAATCTCATAGCACTCTTGTGATACTAACTGAACATTATTTTTCTCTCTCTCTCCAGTTCCTCCTATCTTCCATCGGGTGAGTAACGGTGCAGCGGCCTGGGGTCTGAGAGGAGAGGATGAAGAAGAGGAGGGAGGGGACAGAGATTATGAGATAACTGAGAAGAGAGAGGTGGTCCTGGGGCATCCCATCAGCCTGTCCTGTGAGAGTAACGCCATCCCCCCGCCCCGTCTCATCTGGTACAGAGAAGGACACAAGCTCTCCACTGCTGACGGAGTAGTACTGCTGCCAGGTGAGAGGGGTCCATGCCCTCTAGGTCTAGGATATCAAACCGGTACAGCGACCAGTATGGCACTACTGCAGCATCAGCTCCACTGTGATCCAATGGGATGCTGTGTTATGTTGTTGTTCTCTAGGTGGGCAGGTGCTCCAGATCCCTCAGGTCCAGCAGGAGGATGCTGGAAAATATACATGTCAGGCGGTGAACGAAGCAGGGGAGGACCGCATGCACTTTGACCTGGATGTGCTGGGTAGGCATGCCTTTTTACTTCTTCCTGTCATTCTGTCAAAATTTGTCAGCGATAGCCTAACAACTATTAAATGTATGAAAAGGCCAAGGAGTCATTTCCCAATGTTTCTCCATGTTGACATCCTGTTTTCCCAGTTCCCCCAGTGATAACTGGCCAGTTGGATGAATTCATGCAGGAGATAGGAGCGGTAGTGAACAGTACAGTGGCTCTCCACTGTGACGTGACGGGTCATCCAGCACCAGCAATCTCCTGGCTGAGGGATGGCACACCACTGCACTCCGGACAACACCACAGCATCAGTAAGGACGGGAGACAACTACAGGTCAGAATCCCATTATGACATGGTTGGAACAAAGCAATGCCCTGCATATTACAGTGTCACTTGGTTGAATGTCACTTGGTTACTGGTGTCACTAATATATTATAATGCAATACAGGGACCTCTGTATTTATGGGAAACTTAAATCAGTTCTACCTAATTTCCATCAACATGTTAAATGTGCAACCAGAGGGAAAGAAATTCTAGATTCTTACCTGTACTCCACACACAGAGACGCGTACAAAGCTCTCCCTCTCCCTCCATTTGGTAAATCCGACCACAACTCTATTCTCCTGATTCCTGCTTACAAGCTAAAATGAAAGCAGGAAGCACCAGTGACTCAGTCTATAATAAACGGGTCAGATGAAGCAGATGAAGTGTGATCACGCTCTCCGTAGCTGACGTGAGTAAGACCTTTAAACAGGTCAACATTCACAAGGCTGCGGGGCCAGATGGATTACCAGGACGTGTGCTCCGAGCATGCTGACCAACTGGCAGGTGTCTTCACTGACATTTTTAACATGTCCCTGACTGAGTCTGTAATAACAACATGTTTCAGGCAGACCACCATAGTCCCTGTGCCCAAGAACACCAAGTCAACCTGCCTAAATGACTACAGACCCATAGCACTCACGTCCGTAGCCATAAAGTGCTTTGAAAGGCTGGTCATGGCTCACATCAACACCATTATCCCAGAAACCCTAGACCCACTCCAATTTGCATACCGCCCAAACAGATCTACAGATGATGCAATCTCTATTGCACTCCACACTGCCCTTTCCCACCTGGACAAAAGGAACACCTATGTGAGAATGCTATTCATTGACTACAGCTCAGCGTTCAACACCATAGTACCCTCAAAGCTCATCACTAAGCTAAGTATCCTGGGACTAAACACATTCCCTCTGCAACTGGATCCTGGACATCTTGACGGGTCGCCCCCAGGTGGTGAGGGTAGGTAGCAACACATCTGCCACACTGATCCTCAACACTGGAGCCCCCCAAGGGTGTGTGCTCAGTCCCCTCCTGTACTCCCTGTTCACCCACGACTGCATGGCTAGGCACGACTCCAACACCATCATTAAGTTTGCAGACGACACAACAGTGGTAGGCCTGATCACCGACAGCGACAACTATTTGCATTGTGTGCCCCCCCCAACCCCTCTTTTACGCTGCTGCTACTCTCTGTTTATCATATATGCATAGCCTAACTATACATTCATGTACATACTACCTCAATTGGCCCGACCAACCAGTGCTCCCGCACATTGGCTAACCGGGCTATCTGCATTGTGCTACTGCTACTCTCTGTTTATCATATATGCATAGTCACTTTAACCATATCTACATGCACATACTACCTCAATCAGCCCGACTAACCGGTGCCTGTATGCCTCGCAACTGTATATACAGTGGGGGAAAAAAGTATTTAGTCAGCCACCAATTGTGCAAGTTCTCTCACTTAAAAAGATGAGAGAGGCCTGTAATCATCATAGGTACACTTCAACTATGACAGACAAAATGAGGAAAAAAAATCCAGAAAATCACATTGTAGGATTTTTTATGAATTTATTTGCAAATTATGGTGGAAAATAAGTATTTGGTCACATACAAACAAGCAAGATTTCTGGCTCTCACAGACCTGTAACTTCTTCTTTAAGAGGCTCCTCTGTCCTCCACTCATTACCTGTATTAATGGCACCTGTTTGAACTTGTTATCAGTATAAAGACACCTGTCCACAACCTCAAACAGTCACACTCCAAACTCCACTATGGCCAAGACCAAAGAGCTGTCAAAGGACACCAGAAACAAAATTGTAGACCTGCACCAGGTTGGGAAGACTGAATCTGCAATAGGTAAGCAGCTTGGTTTGAAGAAATCAACTGTGGGAGCAATTATTAGGAAATGGAAGACATACAAGACCACTGATAATCTTCCTTGATCTGGGGCTCCACGCAAGATCTCACCCGTGGGGTCAAAATGATCACAAGAACGGTGAGCAAAACTCCCAGAACCACACGGGGACCTAGTGAATGACCTGCAGAGAGCTGGGACCAAAGTAACAAAGCCTACCATCAGTAACACACTCAGCCAGGGACTCAAATCCTGCAGTGCCAGACGTGTCCCCCTGCTTAAGCCAGTACATGTTCAGGCCTGTCTAAAGTTTGCTAGAGAGCATTTGGATGATCCAGATGAGGATTGGGAGAATGTCAGATGAAACCAAAATAGAACTTTTTGGTAAAAACTCAACTCGTCGTGTTTGGAGGACAAAGAATGCTGAGTTGCATCCAAAGAACACCATACCTACTGTGAAGCATGGGGGTGGAAACATCATGCTTTGGGGCTGTTTTTCTGCAAAGGGACCAGGACGACTGATCCGTGTAAAGGAAAGAATAAATGGGCCATGTATCGTGAGATTTTGAGTGAAAACCTCCTTCCATCAGCAATGGCATTGAAGATGAAACGTGGCTGGGTCTTTCAGCATGACAATGATCCCAAACACACCGCCTGGCAACGAAGGAGTGGCTTCGTAAGAAGCATTTCAAGGTCCTGGAGTGGCCTAGCCAGTCTCCAGATCTCAACCCCATAGAAAATCTTTGGAGGGAGTTGAAAGTCTGTGTTGCCCAGCGACAGCCCCAAAACATCACTGCTCTAGAGGAGATCTGCATGGAGGAATGGGCCAAAATACCAGCAACAGTGTGTGAAAACCTTGTGAAGACTTACAGAAAACGTTTGACCTCTGTCATTGCCAACAAAGGGTATATAACAAAGTATTGAGATAAACTTTTGTTATTGACCAAATACTTATTTTCCACCATAATTTGCAAATAAATTCATTAAAAATCCTACAATGTGATTTTCTGGATTTGTTTTCCTCATTTTGTCTGTCATAGTTGAAGTGTACCTATGATGAAAATTACAGGCCTCTCTCATCTTTTTAAGTGAGAGAACTTGCACAATTGGTAGCTGACTAAATACTTTTTTTCCCCACTGTAGCCTCGCTACTGTTTCTTTTTTTTTTTCATTGTCTTTTTACTGTTGTTTTTATTTCTTTATTTCTTTACTCACTGTAAGGTCTACACCTGTTGTATTCGGCGCACGTGACAAATAAACTTTGATTTGATCTGTCACGTGATAGTTTGTTGCCTTTTGTGTCTTTATGTGCTGTACTGTGTGTTTTTATTGATTTGATGTTTATTTTTATTGTAGCACTTTGAGTTTTGGAAAATACCTAAACATGTTTTTTTTTTTTTAAGAGGTGTAGGTCTATAGTGTTATGTTATTCTGTCTTTTAGGTCCTCAGTGTGCAGGTGTCAGACATGGCTGGCTACCTTTGTGTGGCTGAAAACAAGGTTGGAGCAGTGGAAAAGCTCTTCAGTCTAACAGTGCAAGGTCAGATGGAATATAAATGTCATTCAAATTCCACATTGAGAGGATTCTTTCAATTCACACATGAAGGACAGGGGTACTTTCTGGTTTCCTGTGAATGTGTGTGTGTTATTGTGAATGTGTGTTATTGTGAATGTATGTGACGTGATAGTTGATTCCTGTTCCTCTCCAGTTCCCCCAAGGATGGTGGCTGGGAGGGAGGAGGAGGTGAGTGTAATCGAGGGACATATGGTGTCCCTGCTGTGTGATGTCCAGGCGTACCCTCCTCCAGAGATCACATGGACCAGAGATGGACAGATCCTCCAGTTCAGCATGGGAATCCACATCCTGCCAGGTCAGAGCTAGCTCCCAAACACACTGCCCAGAGCCCATAGCATGCTTCATAACTCCCAGTGTATTCAAATGTCTTTTGAAATCAATGTACATTAAACAATGCATTGTAATCTATGTATTTTCTTTACTGTAGGAGGTCAGATGCTGCAGCTGCCCCGGGCCAGACTAGAGGATGCAGGACAGTACGTGTGCACTGCCACCAACTCAGCGGGCCAGGACCAGAAGAGCATCCTACTCAGTGTTTATGGTGAGAAACACTACACTAGTATTGTGCTGCCCTCATCAGTGTCACATCAGTGTCACACTGCAATATCTGGATTAGGATTTACAATTACTATTTTATTCCTGCTGTGGTTTACAGTCCTGCCCACGCTGAAGCCCCGCCTTGACTCTGAGTCAGAGGTCTTGACCCCTCAGATGGGCTCGTCTGTCACTCTGCGCTGTGAGGCTCGGGGGATCCCGGAGCCTGAGGTCACATGGTACAGGAACGGGCTACACCTGGCAGCTGGGAATGGACTGAAGGTGGACCAGCAGACACTGGAGATCATGGGAGTGCAGGTAAATACACTGTCATCACCTTTGTGCTACTCTAACTGTCTCTGAAGTTTTAGCACTGATAACTGAGGGCATGAGATTAACCCTGTTTTAAGTATCAAAGTGAAACACTGTTGTTCTGTTTCACGCTATCTGTGGTTCATGGTCCATAGATGGCTGATGGTGGAATCTACACCTGCAAAGTGTCCAATGTGGCTGGACAGGTGGACAGGACCTTCCGCTTGACTGTCCATGGTGAGACTTGCCTCCTATGTCTCCAATTAGATCTGTTTCTTACATTTGGTAATACTGGCATATCAGATGTCACAGTATAATGAATCTCTCTATGATGTTCTTCTCCTCAGTTCCCCCTGTCCTGGATGGGCCTCTTCATGAGTCTCTCACTCAAAGCCTGGGCTCCCATGTCACCTTGTTGTGTGAAGCTACAGGGGTCCCAGTACCTAGCATCACCTGGCTGAAGGATGGCACCCCTATTGGTAAGAGGCTGAAGTTTCATGAATGAACTGTGAAAATTCAGTTTTGACAAGATCACATTTTGACACTTGAATTAATGCTATTGAATTAATGAGACCTCCAGCTGCTGATTTAGCCTGACTTCTGTGTGTTTTTTCCTGCCCAGAGAGCAGTCTGAAGTGGCAGTGGTCGGTACGAGGCAACAGACTGGAGCTGGGTCCTCTCACCCTCTCTCACGCTGGGACCTACACCTGTGTTGCCAAGAACAGGGAGGGACAGACTCAGAAGGATTACACTCTCACAGTGCAAGGTAGGCTACATGCTGTCCTCACAATCTACCACCTTTGCAAATTAGATGAAACCTAACAGAATCACATTTTGTAAGAGAATCACAACCCTCTGCTTGGCCTCTGTTCCACTAGAGTCAGTTCTGTGAGTCATAGTGCTGATCTTTTGTTTCAGTGTCACCCACGATCCTGGACTCTGGCCACCCGTCTGACCTGAGCGCCCCAGTGGGCAGTGAGCTGACTCTGGAGTGCAGAGTGACAGGGACACCTGCACCCCACCTCAACTGGTTGAAGAACGGAGCCACTCTGGAAGATTCAGACCACCAACAAATAGAGTGAGTATGTCTCGCTTAAGGTACAGGCTCCAGCCTAGGTCTGTGTACCAGTGTTAGTAATCTTAGTAATCACTGATATGTTTGTCTCCTGTGTTACAGCATAGCCACTGATGGGAGCACTCTAACACTGCTAAGGCTCAGGCCTGAGGACTCTGGGACGTACACCTGTCTGGCTGTCAGCCTTGCTGGCCAGGAGAGCAAGATCTACACTCTCTTTGTGCTGGGTCTGTTGTCTATTATCTACCTGTTTATAAAAATATGTCCTAACTTAATTGGTACTGATCTTCCCAGAAGCTATTTAGATTCTAGGTAACAATGATTTTGTAATTCCCCTCAGTACCTCCTTCTATCTCGGGCGAGACTAGCGCCCCCAGAGAAGTGCAGACCATCCAGGACAATGTGGTGACACTGGAGTGCCAGGCAGCGGGAAACCCTCCACCTCAGATCAGCTGGCTGAGAAATGGACGCCCCCTGCTCCTGTCTCCCCGCACCCGCCTTCTCTCAGCAGACACTGTACTTAGGTAAGATTCTACCCATGTCAAATGTCAAGTTTGGTTGCTCTCTCACAAAAAGATAATATTTTAGAAAGTGTATTGGACCTGTGTAAATGCCCTGTGTGTGTATGTGTGAAGGATTTCTCCAGTGCAGCTGGCAGACTCCGGGATCTATACATGTGTGGCACGCAGTCGCGCTGGCCTCGCCGAGCTCAACTTTGACGTACAGGTTCAAGGTACTAACTCCTCATCTCCTTTTGATGCATACACAGCTGATCTGAAGGAGCTGTATCTGTGTGTACTGATATCTGTGTATCTGTCTCTGTGTCAGTGCCTCCAGATGTGGAGCCTGTAGAGTCAGTCACAGTGGTGCGGGGGTCCTTGGTGACACTGACCTGTGAGGCGCGGGGTGTCCCTCCTCCCTCCCTGACCTGGCTGAAGGACGGCCAGCCCCTGTCCCTGCACCGTAACCTGCTGTTGGACCACCAGGAGACACGGCTGCAGCTGCCTGATGTGGGGCTCTCTGACAGAGGCCTCTACAGCTGTGTCGCCAGCAACCAGGCTGGCAGCAGCACCAAGAGCTTCAACCTCACTGTGTTGGGTGAGCAAACAGAACAAACATTCTCCATTCACCCAAACATAACCTACAAACAGATACAAAGTGAAAACTCCACTGAAGCAATAGGAAAGGGATGTCATGTTAGTATTTAATTTGTCTTTTAACAATGCTGTGGTTTTGTCCAATACAGAGCCGCCAAAGATCTCCAGCTCCAGTTCTCCAGAAGAGTTGATGGTAGCTGTGAACACTGCTCTGGAGCTGGAGTGTACTGCCGAGGGCGTCCCTCCACCTACCCTCAGCTGGCTCAAGGATGGGCGCCCCTTACAGGGAGATAGTGAGATAGTGCAAGAGGATGGACACTTTCTTAGGATTACCAAAGTGCAGGTGAGTCACAAACCCAATGACACAGCATTTAGTTGTCTTTCAGACCTCATTGCTGTATTATGATAAACACCAGATAATAACCAGTGATATTTCGGTTGTTAGGTAGAGGATGCAGGTCTTTATACCTGTCTGGCTACAAGCCCAGCGGGCGAGGATGGAAAGAACCACTGGGTCCGTGTTCAAGGTGATACATGCGTTTACTAGCCATACTTGTTGGTCCCGCCAAAAGATGACAAGGTACTTGTAAGTCAGATTCTGATTATCAACGGTTGTGTCTCCCTGTTCCAGTTCCCCCAACTCTTCTTGGCTCTGATGATGTCCGATTGTTGTCAGTCCCAGCCAAAGGACACCTGACTATAGAGTGCCAGGCTGACAGTGACCCTCCACCTGACATAGAATGGTACAAGGACGACGTGAAACTACAGGTCAGACTGGACAGGGTGGAAGGAATCACACTACATGGTGTTATATAATCTTATTGACTCCGTCTCTCTTTCTGTCTCCCTCTCTCTCCCTTTCTCCCCTGGTTCCAGCTGGGGGGTCGCATCCAGAGGCATGCCGGGGGTCAGTACTTGGAGATCCAGAATGTTAGGCCTCAGGACAGTGGCCAGTACAGCTGTGTGGTTACCAACATGGCCGGAAGCACCAGCCTCTTCTTCACTGTGGAGATCCTCTGTGAGTTGATGACATGATGAGTTAAACAGAGGATTGGGATCATGCATTTGTTGAATTTAATTTACATTGAACAAAAATATAAACGCAACATGCAACAATTTCAAAGATTTTACTGAGTTACAGTTCATAAGGAAATCAGTCAATTTAAATAAATTCATTAGGCCCTAATCTATGGATTTCACATGACTGGTCACAGATACTTAAAATTATTTTTAGGGGCATGGATCAGAAAACCAGTCAGTATCTGGTGTGATCACCACTTGCCTTATGCAGCGTGACAAACCTCTAGGATGCTGATTGTGGCCTGTGGAATGTTGTCCCACTTCTATTCAATGGCTGTGTGAAGTTGCTGGATATTGGCGGGAACTGGAACACACTGCTTTACACGTCGATCCAGAGCACCCAAAACATTTCTGATGAGTATGCAGGCCATGGAAGAACTGGGACATTTTCAGCTTTCATAAATTGTGTACAGATCCTTGCGACATGGGGCCATGCTGAAACATGAGGGGATGGCGTCGGATGAATGGCACGACAATGGGCCTCAGGACCTTGTCACGGTATCTCTGTGCATTTCAATTGCCATTGATAAAATGCAATTGTGTTCATTGTTCGTAGCTTATGCCTGCCCATACCATTACTCTACAGCCACCATGGAGCACTCTGTTCACAACGTTGACATCAGCAAACCTTACACGTGGTCTGCGGTTGTGAGGCCAGTTGGACATACGGCTTATGGTAGAGTAATGAACATTAAATTCTCTGGTCAACAGCTCTGGTGGACATTACTGCAGCCAGCATGCCAATTGCGCACTCTCTCAAACCTTGACACATCTGTGGCATTGTAAGGGTTGCGTAACTGGTGGCAGAGAAGTCAGGCGCAGGAGAGCAAAACATGGTAACGTTCGTAGTCGTTTAATATATATATATCACCCAACGGTTAAACAACACGAGAGTACATGGGCACAAAGTAACCTGAAACGCACCAGTCCAAAATAATGTGCACAAGCACTAAACCAACAGTCCCACACAAAGACATGGGGGGGGGAACAGAGGGTTAAATACACAACATGTAATGAGGGAATTGAAACCAGGTGTGGAAAACACAGACAAAACAAATGGAAAATGAAAAGAGGATCGGTGATGGCTAGAAGACCGGTGACGTTGACCGCCGAACACCACCCGAACAAGGAGAGGAACCGACTTCGGTAGAAGTCGTGACAGGCATTGTGTTGTGTGACAAAGTGCACATTTTAGAGTGGCCTTTTATTGTCCCCAGCACAAGGTGCACCTGTGTAATGATTGTGCTGTTTAATCAGCTTCTTGATATGCCACACCTGTCAGGTGGATGGATTATCTTGGTAAAGGAGAAATGCTCACTAACAGGGATGTAAACACATTTCTGCACAAAATTTGAGAGAAATAAGGTTTTTGTGCATATGGAACATTTCTGGGATCTTTTATTTCAGCTCATGAAACATGGGACCAACACTTTACATTTTGCGTTCATATTTTTGTTCAGTATAAAAATGTATATACCGTATATATAGATATGTGTATATACAGTATATGCAATCTCCGGAGACAAACATTGGCAGTAGAATGGCCTTACTGAAGAGCTCAGTGACTTTTAATGTGGCACCATCATAGGATGCCACTTTTACAACAAATCAGTTCGTAAAATGTTTGCCCTGCTAGAGCTGCCCCGATCAACTGTAAGTGCTGTTATTGTGAAGTGAAAATGTCTAGGAGCAACAACGACTCAGCCGTGAAGTGGTAGGCCACACAAGCTCACTCTTGGCATTCTCTCAACCAGCTTCACCTGGAATGCATTTCCAACAGTCTTGAGTTCTCACATATGTTCTCACATATGTTGAACACTTGTTGGCTGCTTTTCCTTCACTCTGCGGTCCAATTCATCCCAAACCATCGCAATTGGGTTGAGGTTGGGTGATTGTGGAGGCCAGGTCATCTGATGCAGCACTCCATCACTCTCCTTCTTGGTCAAATAGCCCATACACAGTCTGGAGGTGTGTTGGGTCAATGTCCTGTTGAAAAACAAATAGTCCCACTAAGCGCAACCAGATGGGATGGGATGGCGTATCGCTGCAGAATGCTGTGTGCCTTGAATTCTAAATAAATCACAGACAGTGTTGCCAGCAAAGCACCCTCACACCATCACTCCTCCTCCATGCTTCAGGGTGGGAACCACACATGCAGAGATCATCCGCTCACCTACTCTGCGTCTCACAAAGACACGCCGGTTGGAACCAAAATCTCTTATTTGGACTCATCAGAAGAAACCTTAATCTATTTGAATGTGTGTTTTCTTTTATTATTCCCCTCAGTGCCACCAGTCATCAGAGAGAGCAGCTCTGTGGTCACTGCACATATCAGTCAGGATGCAGTTCTGCCCTGTGAAGTAGAGGGGGAAACCTCACCTAGGGTCATGTGGAGGAAAGATGGCATCCCTATAGAACCTGACAATAACAAGTAAGGGCTTACTGCTTTTTGTTCCAGCCACTTAACTTAGGCTCTACAGGTTTTTGGGATACTGTCTTTATACAGATGGGTAGATAGTCCAGTTAGCTGATTGATTGTGTGTGTCCCAGGTACACCATGCTGTCTGAAGGCTCTCTGCGTGTAAAGGCTGTTCAGCTGAGTGACGCTGGCCGCTACTACTGCACCGTGTCCAATCAGGCCGGATCAGATCACAGTGGGATGGACTTACGTGTGTTAGGTAAATACAACTCAAAGAATTACAGAAGCACACCATAACACAGTATATTTACGTTTTTACATGAACATTTAGAACATTTAGTAGACATTATCCAGAGTGATTTTCAGCCACTGCATTACAGTCAGCGCCTTACAGTCAAATTTGTTTGTATGCCATACATATCTGTATGTCATTCCTTATGACTCCATGTTGTGTCCCTGTAGTGGGTCCCTCGATCAGCCCTGGTCCTTTCAATGTGACGGTGACCACAGGGGTGAGAGCCATACTAAGCTGTGAGACCACAGGTATACCGGCCCCTAAAGTCACCTGGAAGAGGAACGGCACTCCACTAGACCCCAACCAGCAGCCTGGCACATACAAGTAAATGAAGCAGAATGACCTCTCCTGTGTGAATTATAACACAATGGACAAAAATCCAAATGGATTCATACTGAAGTATTGCCTTTAACTTTTTTTTTTTTTAAAGGTTACTCTCCTCTGGATCTCTGACAATTTCCTCTCCATCCAATCAGGATGAGGGATACTTTGAATGCACAGCAGCCAATGAGGTTGGAGAGGAGCGCCAGGTCATTGAGGTCATCCTACAAGGTATTGTTGCTTTGATGTCCTACTCAGACATTTGTAGACTTCCCTTTCATCTCACATACAGCAGAACAGACTGAGATTTCTCCTCTCTGTCCCTCAGTCGCCCCAACCATTGAAGATGACATTACAACTGTCACTGCTATCAAAATGGCCCCTGTGGTGCTGCCATGCCATGCCCGGGGCATCCCAGAACCCACTGTCAGCTGGACCAAGAGTGGAGCAAAGCTGGGCTCCCGGGGAGGGAGTTACCGGGTCCTGCCCACCGGTAGGTACACTTGCTGCTCAGAGGGTAACATGGTGCTGTTTCCATCAGTGATCCTGTCATGTTAGTACTTTGGTGTTCATTGTTGTGTTACTGTACTCTTTGGATCCAGGAGTTCTGGAGATCACAGCTGCTATCCCCAGTCATGCAGGGAGGTACACTTGCTCTGCCCGGAACCCTGCAGGAGTGACCCACAAACACATCACTCTCACAGTGCAAGGTGGGTCCTCAGGTGGATTGTTGTTAAGGTTATAAAGTAATGGTTAATGTTTTTGCTTTGTAACTCTTATGTCTTCATTTTACAGTTGAATAATCTGTTTGTGATAAACCATGTTGATGGGTTTGCCCTCTCCCACTCAGAGCCCCCTGAGATCAGGCCTATGACAGAGGAAGTACAAGTAGTGTTGCATCATGGGACGGTTCTGCCTTGCGAGGTGCAGGGTTTCCCTCAACCCTCCATCACCTGGCAACGAGAGGGTGTTCCCATATCAGCTGGTGAGAATGCCCTCTTTGGACACTTGATCAGAAACCAAGCCATTATATAACACAATAGTCATTTATAGTCTGCTGTTTCTCAATAGGGATGTCTTCCTTCCATGGCTCTTCAGGTCACAAACTGGCTCTCCTCTCAAACGGAGCTCTGAAGTTCTCTCGGGTCACTCTGGGTGATGCGGGCACCTACCAGTGTCTGGCACAGAACGAAGCTGGCACAGCAATAGGAAGGACACGGCTAGTACTGCAAGGTAACACACTACATTTCTACAGAGCATAGACATGTTGTTCAAACAGCATGGAGGCACTTGTTGTTACTTGATGAATGTGTGGGCCTCAATAGTGAAAGGTACTATGTGTCTTCGTGTTGCTCCAGTTCCCCCAGTGCTGAGAGTTCCTCGTGAGGAGTACACAGCAGTCCTGGGCCAGCCAGTGAGCCTGGAGTGTTTGGCAGACGGACAGCCCCAGCCGGAGGTGTCCTGGCAAAGGGAGCGCAGGCCCCTCACAGAGGGGGCACACATACAGCTCTTTGCTAATGGCACCCTGAGGATCGCAGCCACACAACGCAGTGATGCTGGCCTGTACACCTGCTCAGCAAAAAACCTAGCTGGCAGGGCCAGCCATGACATGAGGCTTGTCATAATGAGTGAGTGTGATATGAGGTCAATATGACACTTAGGTTTAACCTTGATTTAACCTGACATTAGGAATAACAGTGTCTCATGGAACAGAGTTACTGATCTGCCAGTAATAAACTGACTCTGTCTTTCTTCTAGTCCCGCCCATGATTCCTGTTGGTCAGCCGGAGTTGTCCGTCATCCAAGGCTTCCAGGCCTTGTTGCCCTGTGCAGCTCAGGGTTCGCCAGAGCCCAGGGTGTCATGGAAGAAGGATGGTAACATCGTTCCCAGCCTGCCTGGCAAATTCACTGTGCTGCGATCAGGAGAGCTGATCATTGAGAGGGCAGAGGTCAGAGATACATTTTACATTGCATTATAATGAAGGTGGTTCAGGTGAAGGTCCTGATCAACGTTTTCGCCCTTGTAGCCAGATGATGGTGGTGTGTTCACCTGTGTGGCCACCAACACAGCAGGCACTGTGAGACAGGACACCCGCCTGTCCGTCAACATGAGACCCGCCTTCAAGGAGTTACCTGCTGACGTGACCATGAACAAAGGTCAAAGTCTCAGCTTGTCTTGCCACGCCCAGGGCACCCCTACCCCTGTCATCTCCTGGACCGCTAACAACAGCCCCTATCTAGGTACACCACTGCCCTCCACTGGCTCCATGTTCTGTTATGATCGATATGATGTAGTCATAGGTACTGTATATAGTAATAGTAATGATCATCTTGATTACTCCAAACATGTCTCTCTCTCTCTCAGGTTCCAGTGTGGACGAGGCAGGCAGAAGCTCCTTGGTAATAGAGAATGTAACCTTGAGGGATGCAGGAACCTATGTGTGCCTAGCAGAGAACAGTGTGGGCACCATCAGAGCACTCTCATTTGTCCGCATCAGAGGTGAGTACTTTCAACACCTCATGACCTTAAGGCTGTTTCTATTTGTATTAGTATTGTTTTATATTCCTTGGTAGGGGTACACTGTTCGTAATGGATGTGCTATGGTCATGTCTCCTTAGAACCACCGGTGTTGAAGGGAGAGGCCCACACCTCTCAGACTGTGGCCCAGAGTGACACTGCCATGCTGGACTGTCCTGTTCATGGAGACCCCAGTCCGGTCCTCCGCTGGGTCCGTGACGGCAGACCCCTTCTCCGCTCCCTTCGCCTGCAACCCCTACATAATGGCTCCTTGGCCATCTACAGCATCACGGTAAACACGACCCTGCACCTGTCCCACCTGTCCTATCAGTCTCCCCCAGAAATCTGTTTATCTGTTAGTTTAATTTGAGAGTTCATATCTTGAGAGTAAGAAATGGCCATAAAAACAAAAAGAGAGTAGGCTTACACAAGAAATGAGAGTGAGAGGATGGACCACTGACTGCAGTCAATCTGCACTCTATTTGCAGTCCTGAGTCATGGAACATATGTGTGACCTAACTGCAGTGTGCCAGTCTGATTGTAAACTCATTCTAAAAAGCCAACAGTAATAGCTAGAGAGGGATAAGTGAGGGAGAGGGAGCTCAGAAATTGATGTTCCCAGGCTCTCTCACTGTTATGTTCTGTGTCTATAATTTTGTAAACTTTTTTTACTCTGTAATTGATGCTGTAATTGTACGCCCTGCAGCTAAAACTTTCTCAAAGACAAATGGTTCCCCTTCCTACAGAGTGCTCTAATGTGATACTTCCTCTCTCTCTGGTGTCCAAATGACACTTATTGCAAACAACTAATGGAAAAACCGTACATTCCCTTTTAGAAATTGTCAGCTTTTAAATGCCTCAATGAGGGATGAAAGTTCCATTAAATATCTGAAATATCTGAAAATGTATAAAAGCACTCCGTGGAATGTAAGGCAAATATGTTTACCACTGGAGAAATGGAAGAGTGAAAGGATGAGGGTCCCAAACAGCATATCAATCCTCATATTTCAGAAGAACAATGATAACGTGCTTGTGTTAAAAGTTTTTATGCCCTAACATGTCTATCTGTCACCATCTGTGTCAGAGAGAAGATGCAGGGGAGTACCAGTGTGTGGCTGAGAGTGAGGCTGGAGTCGCTGAGAGGACCATTTCTCTCAAAGTACAGAGTGAGTGATGTGGAGCATGAACACAGTCACACAACCTCCATCTCCAAATGCTGGCCTTCATTCAAACAATCTGGAATCAACAAACACCCAAGCGGCCCAGGGTACCAAGCTCCAAATCAGAGTCTGGCGTTAGGTCTGCAGATATAACATTTTAATGCCAATTTTTGATACATGTCCCAAACAAAAGCCGCCTTCGAGACAGAAACTCAGTTGCCTTAACCCAGGTATTAGAAAACATTGTACCATGAAACTTTTTCAAAACGTTAATCAGGCTTAAATGCTCTGGGACCCTCATTCCAAGTCTAGAGGAATATTGGGACGTCATGTGAATATTCGTAGAACATTTACTGAATGACTCTAATCCTGATTCTTTCTGTTTCTCTGAGAAATGGCTGAAGAAATCTTCTCCTCTTTCTGCCTTTATTGTGCCTGGATATTCCATATTCAGGAGGGACAGGGGAGAGGGCAGAGGGGGAGAGGGCAGAGGGGGTGGATTGCTTTTTGTTATGAGAATTTTGTACTCAATGTTCATAAACTGAACTTCAATTCAACAACTCCGTCTGTAACCCAGAATTTGTAAGATACTGGTTGAAATGAAACGGACGGAAGCCCAGTCTACAATGGTCAAATGTAAATGTTTATTCAGAAAAGCTCCCAATTCACAATGGGAACACAGTCCTTTATATATACATACAATTTAACTCCACCCCGCTTTAGGCGGGCTGTGTTTTACATATTACAGCTTATCACTTCTAACAGTTTTCTGACCGTTTTCTAACCGTTTCTTCCCTCCCTGCAGGGGAGAAACCGTTTTCCAGTTATAAATCGTCTGTCGACAGTTCTCCTGTTCTTCTGTTATCTCAACTCTATCCTGCTTAGGTTGCAAAATAGTAACACGATGTCTTAGTCTTTTGAAAAGTTCTAGACCTATTCCTCTAACACCTATTACATATATTTTCAGGATTCAATATTCTTAATAATTACTTAAACATATTACTTTAAACATATAATCATTTAGTCATTAAACATATAAATCATATGAATTTATTCATAACACTTTTGTACATAAAATATAACTTTAAATGCAATCGTATCATATGGAAACATGCCAATGACCTTGAATGTATGGGGCTGAATGTCTTCTTCTCCCCTCATACTTCTCTCACTATTATTTGATTATATTTACCACCAATATCTGATATAATGTTTTATGACCATCTAAATGCCATGCTTAAAGAATGTGATCATAAGAAGGAGATCATCTTCATGAGCAATTTCAATATAAACTGGAAAAACACAATAATACAAGGTCCAACCAGAGTAACACAGTCATCCTAGACTCAACTTGATCTGGTGTTTACTAACAGACCTGATCGAATAACTAAGTCCACTAACTTACTAACTGGCATATCTGACCACAATGTTACATTGGTGGTTAGAAAGATCACTAAAAAGAGATTTAAGAACCATATTAATGTGCAACAGTACGATAAACATATGCCAAAAAGTGAGCAGAGTAACTACGATGCAGCTATAAGTCAAATTGACTGGTCTGGTCTTTTAAGCAATCCAGAGTCTGGATACAGAACATTTCTGTCAGCTATTGATAAAGTGGATACCTCTTTTACTAGGAAATTTCTACGTAAACCAATGAAAGCCTTTCTACCATGGCTCAGCGAGGACCTCTGGAGGCAGATGACAGAATGGGACCGTTCCTTGAAAAAAGCATTGAAGTCTGGTCAGAATGATGGCAGACGTATATTGACAGCACTGAGAAATAAGGTGATATGGATTATGAAAAAAGCAAAAGCAGAGTTCTTTCTTAGAGTGATCAATGAAGCAAAAGGAAATGGGAAAGTGATTTGGGAAAATTTCAACAAACAGGGAGAGGAGCTGAAAAGAAACATCCTGAATAAAGGTTAATGGGATTCTAATTCAAGACTCCGATTTCATATCCACTACCTTTAACTATTTTTTTGTTGACTCTGGAACTGGCTCAAAGATTTTCAACCAAGACCACAGTTCTCACTCCCATAGATAATAATAAACCAATATTCAGAATTCCTGAAATCTCAGCATCAGCAGTGGACAGTATTATTAGCTTTTCAGGAGCTCTAGAACAAAATATGTATTTGGTCTAGACACTGTATTCCTGAAGAGACACAACTATTCTCTGATTGCCCCTATTGTACATCTAGTTAATCTGTCCATCAAATATGGGTTCTTCCCCACCAATGCTTGGAAGTCTGCTGCAGTGATACCTGTTTAAAATCTGGTGACTGGTGGAAAATTACCGACTTATAAGCATTCTTCCAGTGCTATCAAAAGTAGCTGAAAGATGGGTGACTGAACATCTGACTGATCACCTCATTCAGGGCAACTCCATCAAATGAAATTTGGATTCAAAACTAACCATTCTACCGAAACAGCCAATTGCTATTTTCTGGAGTGCATTAAATCTAAACTGGACATAGGTGGTGAAGTCAGCGCAGTCTTTTTGGATGTTAAAAAGGCCTTTGATCCTGTGAATCATGAGGTCCTCCTATCCAAACTATCCTCCCTTAATGTGTCCACTGAAGTTATTAGTTGGATGTAATCTGACAAACAGAAGTCAAAGGGTTTGTTTGGGTGACACTCAGTCGGACTCTGTTTACTATAACATTGGGGTCCCACAAGCGTCAATATTAGGCCCCCTTCTGTTAACCATCTATATAAATGATCTCCCACTTGCTTGCCCACAAGTTAACATGCAGATGTATGCAAACAATACAGTTATGTACAGTGAGGGAAAAAGTATTTGATCCCCTGCTGATTTTGTACATTTGCCCACTGACAAAGAAATGATCAGTCTATAATTTTAATGGTAGGTTTATTTGAACAGTGAGAGACAGAATAACAACAAAAAAATCCAGAAAAACGCATGTGAATGTTATAAATTGATTTGCATTTTAATGAGGGAAATAAGTATTTGACCCCCTCTCAATCAGAAAGATTTCTGGCTCCCAGGTGTCTTTTATACAGGTAACGAGCTGAGATTAGGAGCACACTCTTAAAGGGAGTGCTCATAATCTCAGCTTGTTACCTGTATAAAAGACACCTGTCCACAGAAGCAATCAATCTAATTCCAAACTCTCCACCATGGCCAAGACCAAAGAGCTCTCCAAGGATGTCAGGGACAAGATTGTAGACCTACACAAGGCTGGAATGGGCTACAAGACCATCGCCAAGCAGCTTGGTGAGAAGGTGACAACAGTTGGTGCAATTATTCGCAAATGGAAAAAACACAAAAGAACTGTCAATCTTCCTCGGCCTGGGGCTCCATGCAAGATCTCACCTTGTGGAGTTGCAATGATTATGAGAATGGTGAGGAATCAGCCCAGAACTACACGGGAGGATCTTGTCAATGGTCTCAAGGCAGCTGGGACCATAGTCACCAAGAAAACAATTGGCAACACACTACGCCATGAAGGACTGAAATACAGCAGCGCCCGCAAGGTGCCCCTGCTCAAGAAAGCACATATACATGCCCGTCTGAAGTTTGCCAATGAACATCTGAATGATTCAGAGGACAACTGGGTGAAAGTGTTGTGGTCAGATGAGACCAAAATGGAGCTCTTTGGCATCAACTCAACTCGCCATGTTTGGAGGAGGAGGAATGCTGCCTATGACCCCAAGAACACCATCCCCACCGTCAAACATGGAAACATAATGCTTTGGGGTGTTTTTCTGCTAAGGGGACAGGACAACTTCACCGCATCAAAGGGAAGATGGACGGGGCCATGTACTGTCAAATCTTGGGTGAGAACCTCCTTCCCTCAGCAAGGGCATTGAAAATGGGTCGTGGATGGGTATTCCAGCATGACAATGACCCAAAACACACGGCCAAGGCAACAAAGAAGTGGCTCAAGAAGAAGCACATTAAGGTCCTGGAGTGGCCTAGCCAGTCTCCAGACCTTAATTCCATAGAAAATCGGTGGAGGGAGCTGAAGGTTCGAGTTGCCAAACGTCAGCCTCGAAACCTTAATGACTTGGAGAAGATCTGCAAAGAGGAGTGGGACAAAATCCCTCCTGAGATGTGTGCAAACCTGGTGGCCAACTACAAGAAACGTTTGACCTCTGTGATTGCCAACAAGGGTTTTGCCACCAAGTACTAAGTCATGTTTTGCAGAGGGGTCAAATACTTATTTCCCTCATTAAAATGCAAATCAATTTATAACATTTTTCACATGCGTTTTTCTGGATTTCTTTGTTGTTATTCTGTATCTCACAGTTCAAATACACCTACCATTAAAATTATAGACTGATCATTTCTTTGTCAGTGGGCAAACGTACAAAATCAGCAGGGGATCAAATACCTTTTTCCCTCACTGTATGTAGACTCAAAAACTAGTTGTTAACAAGTTAACTGACACTACAGTACATGTTTCTAAATGGATTACACATTTTTGCCTGCATTTAAATATCGACAAGACTGTTTGTATGTACTTCTCTAAGAAATCCATTGATTCTTCCCAACGAGCTGTTCTTGTTAATGTGTCAAACTTCAGGTGTCATTTTGGACTCCAACTTAACATTTAAGAAACATGTGAAGTAGATGGTTAAGACGGTTACATTTGGATTATCCTACTTTAGGTTTATCAGACCTTTCCTTCCTCTGCAGGCCGCCAAACTATATATGCATAATATGATCTTCTCACGTCTGAGATATTGCCCCACATGCTGGTCACAAGCAGGAGCTACTATTCTGAAACCAAAGAGTTTTGATAAACCAAACAGTTACCACCATATAATTTACAAACATAATTTATTTAGTCTGGATAGCTTTAAGCAGTATGTAGATGCAAGCCTAGTCTTTAAGAATGTCTTGCCCCTCCACCCCTTTGCCGGCATACAGTATAATGCTCAAGGAAAGCACCTCCAGGATGACAAGGGCAGTAACTAGAGGGGATTGTGTCCCTTTTCGACACAGTAAAATCGGTCAATCAGCCTTCTCTGTTACTGGAATGCAATGCCCATGGACTTGAGGAGCTGCACTGATTATTGTATTTTTACATTTAAATTGAAAACATGGTTCAAATCTATCCAAACCTGTACAGAGTTATCTGTGTTTTTTCATATGTAAGTCAACAGTTGATGATAGTGTTGTTCTTGTTGTTAGAATTATATATTATTGGATGTAATGTATTTGTATTTTGTATTGTTTTAGTGAGTATTTGTATAGTGGCTGTGTAAAGGCCCTTACCTTTACACAGGCCCAAATTAGCTTTTGGCTAACCCCGGTACATTTACATGGATGTTGCATTATTGTAATATTAATGTTGATTGTCCCCTATAAATAAATAAATAAAATACATCTAATATTCCTACAATTAGATCATCTTGATCCATTAGATCAAATGAATAAGAAAACTCACAATAGTAATTATGGATTGTTTATTTAATTCTCCATATGGATGATCTCTGCCTCCCTCCCTCCCTCTCCTGCCACAGTCAATGGAGGTTACTCTAACTGGGAGGATTGGGGCCCATGCAGCACCACCTGTGGTCGAGGGTTTCAGGAGCGAATCAGGTTATGCAACAATCCAGAGCCGGCCAATGGGGGGAAATCATGTGACACTCCCAGTATTGACGCAAGGAAATGTCAGACTGGACTTTGCCCAGGTACGGCTGATTTAACTGTTCTCTTGTCACTCCAACCGGAAGCAGCTGCATTTAACAATGGAATGATGTGTGCACATAGAAGGTGTAGTGCTACTCTTAAATAATGTGTAAATACCTATCTCTCTCTCTCTCTCTCTGTCTCTCTCTCTCTCTCTCTCTCTCTCTCTCTCTCTCTCTCTCTCTCTCTCTCTCTCTCTCTCTCTCTCTCTCTCTCTGTGTTTGTTGACTGAAGGGGAGGCCCCTCGTAAGGCCAGGGGGAGTCTGATAGGGGTGGTGAATGATAGGGAGTTCGGGGTGTCGTTCCTGGAAGCTAACATCACAGAGAACCCGGAAGAGGGCACCAGCACCGTGCAGGCCCACCTGGACAACATCCCTCCTAGTGTGGGTGAGTATGGGAGTGGGAGAGATGTCTTACCTTAACCAGTAGGATCCTCTCAGAAGCGCATGTAAATGCAATAATCAAGCACTTGGTGTAAAGTTATTTCCCATCAAGTACTTGCTGTAAAGTTATTTCCCATAATCAAGCACTTGCTGTAAAGTTATTTCCCATAATCAAGTACTTGCTGTTAAGCTATTTCCCATAATCAAGCACTTGCCGTAAAGTTATTTCCCATAATCAAGCACATGCTGTAAAGTTATTTCCCATAATCAAGCACTTGCTGTAAAGTTATTTACCATAATCAAGAACTTGCTGTGAAGTTATTTCCCATAATCAAGCACATAGATCACTCAGCCACTGATCATTGCTGTATCCTGACCTATCATAATTTTCCAGGTATTTCCATAGAGGTTGTGGTCTTACTACTGATGTTTTGCAGGTCCATTGCTACGGGTGTTGGTGTCTGTGTTTGCTCCCATCTACTGGACCACAGTGCTGCAGACTGGAGCAGCCAGGAACGGCTACTCACTGACCCAGGGCCTGTTCAGACAGGAGTCCCAGCTGGAGTTTGACACAGGTCAGCACTGAAGAACAAATACAATAACATCCTGTAAATTAACCTAAACTAAGGTTTACTCTACTGTAAATGTAGTCCTATAACAGTGGTTGTCTCTTGTAAGCGGAATTGTCCCTTTAAATCTGTACATTGTAAGAGAACCAGCAGAGGGCATTTGTTTTTACTAGGATCTGGTTTCCATGGCGGACTCCTTTGGCAACTTTGATAAGAACCCCAAAAAATCTGGGGTGGGTCCTCTTCAGACAGACAACTCTCCCAAGTGACTGTTTTATAATGTATCCCAGATGTATTTGAATGTTGTGTTTGTGTTTGTAACCAGGAGAGATCCTTCGGTTGACCCATGTAGCCAGAGGTCTGGACTCAGAGGGGGCTTTCCTAATAGACATTGTTATCAACGGCTTTGTCCCTCCGACATTATCAACCTCCCATCTCAATCTGCAGGTGTGTAATGACTAACACTGTCATCCTAAGGCCAGCTGAAGTCCCTAACTGTGACTAACCATAAAAGTATTCATTAAATCTCTATATAATCTCTAAATGATGATTGCTTTGTGTCATGCAGGAGTTTGATGAGTCGTACGTGCAAACGGGACCAGGGCAGCTGTACTCATGGTCGTCCCAGGCCCACCAGAGAGCAGGCGGTCCCATGGTGCTGCGCTGTAACCACTCTATCATCTACGAGGGCCGAGAGGAGCGTCAGGGGCCACTGCTGCAGCTCATCAAGGTGTCCCAGATGAATGGCATCTACAGCATGTTCACTCTCAGTCTGGACTTCCAGATCACAGCCTCCCTACTCCTACCTGGTCAGTGGAAATACAAGACAGATTACCACAAGGCAGGCTTACACAATACAGACTTACACAATACAGACTAACAGACAGTCAGTCAGACACTTGACTTTTAACTGATGTACTGTAGCAAACACATTTTCATTGTTTAAAGTTGTGATACAGTAACATTATCTGCACATGGATTGAATGTGCTCCACTGTCTTCAGAGGGGGATGGAGAAACGTGCCCGGAAGGTTTTGTCCTGGATACAGCCTCTTACTGTACTGGTACGTTTTGTATACCTTTTCCTCCTTTAATTTCTTTGTTGGATCTGCCAATGTTATTTTGTAGTTTACAATTAAATTAACTCATTAATGCATATTATCTTTATAAACTGTATCTGAATGCTTAGATGAGGATGAATGTGCTGCCGAATCGCCTTGCTCTCATTCCTGCAACAATGTGATGGGTGGCTTCTCCTGTGCCTGTCCCTCCGGCTTCACCATCTCCCCCTGAAACCAACACATGTCAAGGTCAGCCACAGGAAACACTCTAACTGAATGCTGCACACTTTATCACACCGTTATACAGTATACTGTATCTCCTAATTAGATACAACGTTACAGTAAGTGATCGGTCTGTAAAGGGATCTGGTATCATGGTGATTTGTATGCTATTTTTAGAAGATAATCAATTGTGAAATTTGTTAAAAAAAAAATGTTGGGGGATAAAATGTAAACAGAATCAGTTAGCTAGCACACGCACTATTTGGTCCCGGGGGGGGATATTATCGCTGTGAAAGTATACATCCTACTGCTGTATTGAAAACAGTGTTCTTGTGTTTGACCTCACATGTGGTATCTATCTACAGATATTGATGAATGTGCCCAGGGCTCCCACATGTGTCACTACAACCAGCAGTGTGTGAACACGGTTGGCACATACCGCTGCCAGGCTAAATGTGGCCCAGGGTTCAAGCCCAGCGCCATGGGAACCAGCTGTGAAGGCAAGTCTATTCACAACAAATACACTTTTTGGGGGGATTCTCTTACAGCCATTCATCAACTGAATAGAATAAATTCTAGTCTCCATCCTATAATAGGGTGCTGACAATAAGGCATATTAGTAACAGAGTTTGACATGTGGTGTGGGTTTCAGATGTGGATGAGTGCCAGGAGTCGTCTCACTCCCCGTGTCAGCAGCAGTGTCTGAACACCCTGGGTTCCTTCCGCTGTGTCTGCAACCCTGGCTACCAGCTGTCTGGCCAGCGCTGTCTGGGTCAGTGGACCCTGTGACTCACTGATGATTTTTTCAACAGAATCAAATCTTTCATACCAGTATCATATGGAAGCAGTGAGTTAACTTGTGGAATCTCTAACCCTTTATGCTTGTTTGTATACAGACATCAACGAGTGCAGCCGGAATGTGTGCCCAGCTCACCAGCAGTGCCGCAACACAGAGGGAGGCTACCAGTGTTTCGACAGCTGCCCAGCTGGCATGAGAATGGGAGAGAATGGGGCCTGCTTGGGTATGATGCCATTTATACTTCACCCATCTTTTACTTTGAATGTTGTTGCACGCAGGTACAGGTTTGTGGTGTGAGAATGCTGATCCTACCATTACAGTATGCCCTGTGTTTACCAACATTGTGATTCACAGATGTGGACGAATGCCAGGATGGAAGCCACTTGTGCCGTTACAGCCAGATGTGTCAGAACACCATGGGAGGGTACGGCTGTGTTTGCCCCAGAGGTTACCAGTCCCAGGGGGTGGGCCGTCCATGCCTGGGTAAGACACTTCATTTTGGCATAGACATGTTTTACTACACTAAACAATATGCTACTGTCCAATACAATGTTGTTATAAGTAGTGTCTGAGTCTTGTCTTGCCTTTTAGACATTGATGAGTGCCTACAGACGCCAAGCCCCTGTGCCCACCAGTGCCGTAACGTGCCAGGCAGCTTCCGGTGCCTCTGCCCACCAGGCACTGTGTTAATGGGGGATGGGCGATCTTGTGCTGGTCTAGAGAGAGGACAGGTCTTCTCCAATGGTAGCCGCGTCAGGGCAAGACTGCGCCCACAGCTGGTGTCATCGCTGGGTAGGCCCATCCTCTCTCGGCATCATGGGGTATCCCGCATCACCAGACAGAGCTGCCCCATAGGCTACACCAACAGAGATGGCACATGTGTCGGTGAGTCCCTTTGGAAGTATTTTCCCAAATAAAGATGTTGTTATTGAAAAAGCTCAATCACCAAGAGTTATTTTGTTCAGTCATCTAATTGGCATCTGTGTTTGTGGACAAGATGGATTTAAAGCTATGCAGCTTCTCATTTTCCTTGAATGTCTGTAAGCAAAGGCCACAAGCAAGGGAGTTGAGTCTGGTACGTCTTGCTCACCTCATTGTGTCGTCGGTCTCTGTACAGATGTGGATGAGTGCCTGCTGAGGAACCCATGCCAACATGAGTGCCGGAACACAATAGGCAGTTTCCAGTGCCTCTGTCCTACAGGCTACCAGCTGTTATCCAACGGCAGGAGCTGCACAGGTATGGAGAAAACAAACAATACACATAAACCACACACCACGACTAGGTTTATATTGCCAAGAACACAGATACTGAGTTTTATTTCTGATGCTTGCAGACATTGATGAGTGTGCAGTACAAGGCATCCAGTGTGGACACAACCAGATGTGCTTCAACACTCGTGGAGGATATCAGTGTTTGGACACGCCCTGCCCTGCATCCTATCAGAAAGGAGGAAGCCCAGGGTATGGAGCTTCAGTAAAACACTACTGTGTGTTTGCAATGTGTGGTTAGACAGATGGTTTTCCTGAGTATTTTTATAATCAAATCAAATCAAATTGTATAAGTCACATGCACCGAATACAACAGGTGTAGACCTTACAGTGAAATGCTTACTTACGAGCCCCTAACCAACAATGCAGTACAAATAAGAATAAGAAATAAAAGTAACAAGTAATTAAAGAGCAGCAGTCAATGTGCGGGGGCACTGGTTAGTCGAGGTAATTGAGGTCATATGTACATGTAGGTAGAGTTATTAAAGTGACTATGCATAGATGATAACAACAGAGAGTAGCAGCGGTGTAAAAGGGGGAGGGGGGGCAATGCAAATAGTCTGGGTAGCCATTTGATTAGATGTTCAGGAGTTTTATGGCTTGGGGGTAGAAGCTGTTTAGAAGCCATTTGGACCTAGACCGCTTGCCGTGTGGTAGCAGAGAGAACAGTCTATGACTAGGGTGGCTGAAGTCTGACAATTTTTAGGGCCTTCCCCTGACACAGGTGCAGCTGTAGAACCCTTTGAGGATATGAGGACCCATGCCAAATTTTTTCATTCTCCTGAGGGGGGGAATAGGTTTTGTCGTGCCCTCTTCACGACTGTCTTGGTGTGCTTGGACCATGTTAGTTTGTTGGTGATGTGGACACCAAGGATCTTGAAGCTCTCAACCTGCTCCACTACAGCCCCGTCAATGAGAAGGGGGGCGTGCTCGGTCCTCTTTTTCCTGTAGTCCACAATCATCTCCTTTGTCTTGATTACGCTAAGGGAGAGGTTGTTGTCCTGGCACCACACGGCCAGGTCTCTGACCTCCTCCCTATAGGCTGTCTCGTCGTTGTCGGTGATCAGGCCTACCACTGTTGTGTTATCTGCAAACTTAATGATGGTGTTGGAGTCGTGCCTGGCCGTGCAGTCATGAGTGAACAGGGAGTACAGGAGGAGACTGAGTACGCACCCCCTGAGGGGCCTGTGTTGAGGATCAGCATGGCGGATGTGTTGTTACCGACCCTTACCACCTGGCGGCAGCCCGTCAGGAAGTCCAGGATCCAGTTGCAGAGGGAGGTGTTTAGTCCCAGGGTCCTTAGCTTATTGACGAGCTTTGAGGGTACTATGGTGTTGAACCCTGAGCTGTAATTGGAGTGGGTCTAGGGTTTCTGGGATAATGGTGTTGGTCTGAGCCATGACCAGCCTTTCAAAGCACTTCCTGGTTACAGACGTGAGTGCTACGGGTCGTTAGTCATTTAGGCAGGTTACCTTAGTGTTCTTGGGCACAGGGGCTATAGTGGTCTGCTTGAAACATGTTGGTATTACAGACTCGGACAGGGAGAGGTTGAAAATGTCAGTGAAGACACTTGCCAGTTGGTCAGCACATGCTCGCAGTACACGTCCTGGTAATCTGTCTTGCCCTGCGGCCTTGTGATTGACCTGTTTAAAGGTCTTACTCACATCGGCTGTGGTGAGCGTTGATCACACAGTCTTCCAGAACAGCTGGCGCTCTCATGCATTTGTCAGTGTTATTTGCCTCAAAGCGAGCATAGAAGTAGTTCAGCTTGTCTGGTAGGCTCGTGTTACTGGGCAGCTCTTAGCTGTACTTCCCTTTGTTGTCTGTAATGGTTTGTGAGCCACATCCAACGAGCTTCAGTGCCGGTGTAGTAAGATTCAATCTTAGTCCTGTATTGATGCTTTGCCTTTTTGATGGTTCGGGGTTAGAGTCCCGCTCCTTGAAAGCGGTACCTCTAGCCTTCAGCTCAGTGCGGATGTTGCCTGTTATTCATGGCTTCTGGTTGGGGTATGTACGTACGGTCACTGTGGGGACGACGTCATCGATACACTTATTGATGAAGCCAATGACTGATGTGGTGTACTCCTCAATGCTGTCGGACGAATCCCAGAACATATTTCAGTCTGTCCTGTAGCTTAGCATCTGCTTCATCTGACCACTTTTTTATTGATCGAGACACTGGGGCTTTCTGCTTTAATTTTAGCTTGTAAGCATGAATCAGAATATAATTATGGTCAATTATTTGCCAAATGGAGGGCGAGGGAGAGCTGTATATGTGTCTCTGTGTGTGGTCTAAAGGTTGTAATGTTGTACTTACCTTAGTTACCTTATCACACCACCATAAAGTAATTGCTATGCTGTTATCTATGTATGTAGTAAGTCACAACCATTGGTCCCTCTAAACCATCATGTGGTTGCGTTGTACATTAGTTTGAGTTTGAGTTTATTTTTATAGGGACAGTACACATTAATCAACGTTTCAGTAAAAGTGCTGGTTTTAGCCAGCTGGCTAATTTTCAACCGCAGTCCCTGGGAGGGTTATTAAAAACAATTACAATACAGACAATCAATGAGCAGTGAGCATATGCAGAGCAACATAGGACAAGTAAGACAGCATGCATAGCACAAAAAGCAACAAGACAAAATCCATAAAAGCAACAGTGTTTCCACACCTCACAAGCTACAGGCAACAGACAACATGGAAAGCGGCAATACACAGCTAGGGAATATGTTCACAAATCTGATTGACCTTTAGCCATGTCTTAATATTTTTTGTGAAAGTGTGATAGGTGGTGCAGTTATGTGTGTCTGATGGCAGTGTATTCCAGACATGGGAAGCTCTCACAGAGAAAGCAGATTGACTAAATGTGCTTTTCCTTAAGGGAACTATACAGTCACCTCTCATGGCAGACCTTTTAGATCTGCTGCCATATGTTTGGGTTTTCTGTTTAACAAAAGTACTGAGTGGAGGGGGAGCCAGGCCATTTAGGATCTTGAACACAAGACATGCGTCGGTGTATTGCACAAGATTTTCCCAACTCAGGAGCTCATGCTTTCTGAGGATGTAACAGTGATGATGGCTATTGGGCTTCCTATCAAGCACTTTGAGAGCCTGTTTGTAGACAGACCGAATGGGTTTTAATGTTGTACACAAGCTTGGGCCCAACTAGTCAAGCAGTATGTTAAGGGGGGGAGTATCATAGATTTGAAGTACAGTTTTGCTACCTCTGTAGTCAAACAATTTCGTATAAATTAGCTAGGTTGAATATGGTTATTTGAATTACCTTTTTCACCTGCTTTTTAAAAGAGAGCTTGGAATCAAGTATGATTCCAAGGTACTTAAAATCAGATACCACCTGGAGCTTCTCCCCTGACACATAGACATCTGGCTCAGTAGCATCTGTTGCCCTCTTTGTGAAGAACATGCAGACAGTTTTTTTCACATTGAGATGCAAACACAAGTCACTGAGCCACTTTATAACCTGGACCATTACAGTAGTGAGTCACTGAGCCACTTTGTACCCTGGACCATTACAGTAGTGAGTCACTGAGCCACTTTGTAACCTGGACCATTACAGTAGTGAGATCTTGTGCAGCTTGTTGTTTGCTCTTTGCATGCACATATATCACTGTATCATCTGCATACATTTGAACTTCAGACCCAGTACAGACAGAAGGCAGATCATTAATGTACAGGCTGAACAGGAGGGGCCCCAGTATTGACCCTTGGGGCACGCGCACATCATAGCTAAGAGTGGGCGACAGCTCATTGCTCACTCTGACACACTGAGTTCTGCCTTCGACGTATGATTTCATCCATCTCAAGGCATCGGGGGAAAAGTTGAACTTGGACAATTTTGGTTGAACAGTATCAAAAGCATTCCGTAGGTCCAGAAACACAGCCCCAACAACGTCGCCTTTGTCCATCTTGGACTTCACATTTTCCAGAAGAAAGCAGTTTCTGTGGAGTGTTTCGCTCTGAAGCCAAACTGCATGGAGTGTAATGTAAAGGGGCTGTTGTTGAGGTGGGAAATCAGTTGTTCTGCTACACACTTTTCAACAACCTTCGACACCACAGGTAGTATACTAATGGGCCTGTAGTTACTCACGTCAGCAGGGTCACCCGATTTAAAGATGGCCTTTATTATGGCCGACTTCCATACCCTTGGAAACACCCCCTGACCAATAGATGTGTTGGTGAACTTAGTAATGGGGCCAATGAGTGACTTTGTAGTTTTTAAGAAAGGTAGAGTCCAGCCCAAACACATCTTTGGCTTTAGAGTTCTTTAGTGAGCTAATCACATTGTTCACCTTTGACTCAGAAACCTCCCTTATGATGAAGACAGGTTGAGCGTCATTCTCTAGCACTGAGCCCAATAAACCAGTTTAGGGGTCAATAAAGTAGGAATGGAAGGCTATTGCTATTTCGACTGCATCCTGTGTTAGATTGTTATTCACCATGATTTCTAGTCTTTTTGCAGTGTTACTATGGTCTTTCCCTGTTAACTTCTTTAGATTATCCCAGATCAATTTAGAATTTCCCTTTGCTTCACCAATTATGTTAAAAAAAAAGTTTGCCTTGGCCTGTCTGATTTCTTTCATCACCTTATTTCTCAACATGGTAATGCTCTAATTTGGACTTTAGAGATGTTTTTAGAGCATAATCTCGTTCTTTCATCAGTTTACAGATTTCTCCATTTAGCCAAGGAAGAGTGCTCTTTTGGCCAGGTTTGGATTAGATTTTTTTTTTTTTAGGAAGCCATTTATTGTAGTCTGGATTGTGGATAGAAAAACCTGACTATCAGCTTCCACATCTGTATAGGACAAGAGATCATTCCAGTTAATTCCCTTAATTGCATTTTCAAAATAATTTAATTCACTCTTAGGTATTCTTAGTTGATCTGACTTTCTAAAGGTAGAGAGGTTAAACCTGCCTTTAGAAAGCTTGCTGGCCATAAGTGTCAGATTATGATCAGACAGCCCAGTAACCATATTGAATGATTTAGTCACTCTCTCTGGTTTATTACTGAACACCAGATCAATCTGTGTTTTAGAGCAACAAGTCACCCTGGTTGGCCCTTTAACTAGCTGTGTAAGGTCAAAGGTATTAGTGATCTGTTTGAGGGTTTTCCAACAAGACTTATCTTCATAATTAATGTTAAAATATCCTAATAAGATTACCTCTTTCCCAAAATCACATTCGCTAAGCATGTTATTAAACTGATCAAAAACATTTGGGGAGACAGTGTAACATTCAGGCCAATACATTTTAGTTCATTATCACATGGCCACTCAATTTGTTTACATCGGATATGTTCTTTAATGTAAATCATCATGCCCCCTCCTCTTCCTTCAATCCTGTCTCTCCTGAAAACATTGTTGCCAGGCACAATCAAAGCAAAGTTATATTATATCACTGACCTTTGGAGCCAGCTGATAACAGATGGTATCAGTACCTATGAAAGTGTAACAGTTGACTCTTCTCTCTCCATGGCAGGACGTGCTACAGACCCTGCTCTCTGGAGTGTGGCTCTGGGGGTTCCCCTCTGATACTGCAGTACAAGCTGTTGACCGTCCCCCTGGGCATCCCAGCCAATCACAACGTGGTGCGCCTGTCTGCCTTCTCGGAGGGGGGGGTGTTGCAGGAGATAACATCCTTCACCATTCTGGAGCAGGGCAGTGAGGGGGGTCCAGGGGTGGGGGCAGGGGGCCAGATGTTTGGCATCAGGGACGAGGCAGGCAGGGGCATCATCTTCACCATGCGGCCCCTGCAGAGGTCAGGCCTGGTGCGTCTGAGGGTGCAGGCCACCACCCTCTCCACACAGGGCCGCATAAAATACCAGAGCATCTTCATCATCTACATCTCCATCTCTAGATACCCCTACTGAGATGAGCCCCCCCAGATGGAGGCTGGAACTGACTGTGTGTGCCCCTGAGAGGCCACTGACCCCTCCTTCACCAACCTCTGTAGAATCAGGCCCACAGCCTGGAGGCCTGTGAGACAGAGCGTGCTAAACAAGCCAAGAAAGCACTAATCATGAGACAAGGCAAACAGTATTAACACTAAGGATGTCATGGATATTTGGACCCTTATCTCTGGTGCAGTAAGTAAACTGGATTGAAATAGATCTTAAACTGTGGGTACACAGTTTTGCCAAAATCTGTTATTGTAAAGAAATTGACCTTTTATAAGATTTGTTGGACTCATTACAATGAACACTCCAAAGATGGTCCTATAGCTTTATAATGGCGTGTAGCTATTTATATTGTGATAATGCTACAGGTGTGGCAATATTATTTTATCTCAAGTGTTTTTCTATCATTTTTGAAGTCATTGTTGTCACTTGAACCAACTGTAAGGTGCTATTCTGAAGGTACTTGACAGCTTTGTTGAAGCAGTAAGGCAAATGGTGTTTGCATTGCAAGAACAAACCGATAAGAAAGCATTGCTTCACCTGGCCTTGACTAAACCATCTTAAGCAGGAAGTACAAGACCGTTTGAGATTGATTGCACTCATCGGAATCTTTTTTGAATGGCGTTGGCCTCAGGTAGTAGGGCCACAATATGGACATCAGAGAAAATGTCCCTTTCTGCTGAAACCAGTTTAGTCATTAGACTGTAGTATTCTGATTAAGCCATCCATCTTTCTAAATGTGTTTCATAGGTACAGGGTTAAAAACCATGGAGGGGAGGAAGTAGCAAAGACATTGTGCGGAACTAGAACTGTTCATATGTAAACCAAAAGCATACTAAATTAGTATTATACATGAAAACACCCCAAAATCAAAGAGAATTTGGAAGTGGAGAACCACATTCAGTGGGTGTTTGCAGGGGCGGACTGCGACAAGCAATCAGACCTGGCATTTCAAACACACCGGCCCATCACTAAAGCCCTCACACCGGCCCATTTTGTTTTCTCCCCTCGAGGCCCCAACACTGGCCCCCAGTATTAGCCAGATAATAGTCATTTTGCACACAAAAAAATGCCCATCTGGCATTTGCCCAGTTCGCCACTGTCACTAAGTTAACATCCACCATCACTAAGTTAACATCCACCACCAACACTCCTCAATGAGATGAAGGGAGCATCAATTTCCTGTTATAAGTTATAGATACAGGCAGCTATGTGATACACTCACCACAACATTGTTATTCCATTGCTCACCCCCTTAGACCATAAATGTATTTTGCAAAAAGGAACATTCATAACTTATATACAGCGATTAAGATATTCTTAACATGATTTCTGACATCAACCCAAAGTTTTGAACTGTTGTAAATGTAGCCTACACAATATACCATCTTTACACATATAACGACAGTACAATGCCTTGTACATTTTCTCTCTGTGTAGCCCACAAGTTATATAAATAGCTCACTAAGGTATGCAATTACAAACATGACAGGAAGAACTGATGCATGACCCAATTTCGAAATTGCACCTTGTGCATCTACTATGACAACTTTCAAGAGTTTAAAGCCAGGCTGAGTTCCTAACAAAAGAAAAGAAAACGTTTGGTTGTCGGTTCTGTTCCCTGAACGGGTTCCAACTTCTGTCTCTAAGTTATTTAATGAAATATGTTACCTAATCATTTTGTAGTCATTAGTTCAGTGGCTCGTTGACAAATGTTATAGAAATTATGCAACTGGTGATTTTGGACCATTGCTGATGCCCTCGACAACCCTCAGCAGCCAGTAACCAATACAGTACATATTTCAGTAGGCCCTATACTACAATAAACCATTTTGTCCTGTAAACTTAAAGAATTGAATACTTCACCAGCTACAGTACCAGTCAAGTTTGGACACACCTACTAATTCAAGGGGTTTTCTTTATTTTTACTATTTTCTACATTGTAGAATAATAATGAAGACATCAAAACTATAAAATAACCCATATGGAATCATGTAGTAACCAAAAAAGTGTTAGGCAACTTTGCACACTCTTGGCAGTCTCTCAAGCAGCTTCATGAGGAATGCTTTTCCAACTGTCTTAGCACTTGTTGGCTGCTTTTCCTTCACTCTACGGTCCAACTCATCCCAAACCATCTCCATTCGTTTGAGGTCGGGTGATTGTGGAGGCCAGGTCATCTGATGCAGCACTCCATCACTCTCCTTCTTGGTAAAATAGCACTTACACAGCCTGGAGGTGTGTTTTGGGTCATTGTCCTGTTGAAAAACAAATGATAGTCACACTAAGCGCAAACCAGATGGGATGGTGTATCAATGTAGAATGCTGTGGTAGCCATGCTGGTTAAGTGTGCCTTGAATTCTAAATAAATCACAGACAGTGTCACCAGCAAAGCACCATCACACCTCCTCCTCCATGCTTCACGGTGGATCCACACATGTGGAGATCATCCGTTTACCTACTCTGCGTCTCACAAAGTCAAGGCGGTTGGAACCAAAAATCTCAAATTTTGACGGATTTCCACCGGTCTAATGTTTCTTGGCCCAAGCAAGTCTCTTCTTATTATTGATGTCCTTTATAAGTGGTATCTTTGCAGCAACTCGACCATGAAGGCCTGATTCACACAGTCTCCTCTGAACAATTGAACAATTGTGTCTGTTACTTGAACTCTGTGAAGCATTTTTTTGGGCTGCAGTTAACTCTAATGAACTTATCTTCCTTTCCTGTGGCGGTCCTCATGAGAGCCAGTTTCATCATAGCGCTTGATGTTTTTTGCGATTGCACTTGAAGAAACTTTCAAAAGTTCTTGAAATGTTCTGGATTGACTAACCTTCATGTCTTAAAGTAATGATGGACTGTCGTTTCTCTTTGCTTATTTGAGCTGTTCTTGCCATTATATTTCCTGTTTTCCTCCCCTACCTTGTCACAAGACAACTGATTGGCTCAAACAGATTAAGAAGGAAAGAAATTCCACAAATTAACTTTTAACAAGGCACACCTGTTCATTGAAATGCATTCCAGGTGACTACCTCATGAAGCTGTTTGAGAGAATGCCAAGATTGTGCAAAGCTGTCAACAAGGCAAAGGGTGGCTACTTTGAAGAATCTCAAATAAAAAATATATTTAATTTGTTTAACACTTCAGTTTTGATGTCTTCACTATTATTCTACAATGTAGCAAATAGTATAGTATAAATAAAGAAAAACCCTTGAATGAGTAGGTGTGTCAACTTTCGACTGGTACTGTATGTAAGTTGATGCCCTCATCATCAGGCGGTTTGTTATAATGTTATGATGGAATGCAGTGTATATATGACAGGATTCAAGACATAGATTTTATATTTAACAATATGGCATACTATTAGCATTATAATCACTATAAACCAGCAAACAATCTCTTTAGGAATATTATAGATACATTGTTTTATTGTTTAAAAATAAATAAGGGATGCAAATACTGACCAAAAACAGTTATATGAATAGTGTTTTTGGCACATTTTGGAAAAATTTGGATAATATTTTGGAAACAGGGCTAAATTGGTTTTGTTATCTGCATAACTTTAATAAATGTTTTTTGTATTATCATTAGACATATTCCACCTATTACAGTTTTGTTCTGATTGCTTACAGGCTATTGCTTACACACTAACCACAAAACCTTACACCAAACCAGCAAAACATTATACATCTCTTGCAAAAGCAAACAATTATTGCAAAACTCTTCAACCTCTTTTAAAAAAATGTGTTTGTTTGGGGACGGTGTGGGGGCTTTAGAGATGGGCCTGTGTGTTTGTTTTTGCGTCAATACAGTACACACAAACCATCATTTGAATAAGCACACGAAGCACCAACTACCCACTGATTGTATAAATTAAAAACACTTGTGGCTTTTGCTTTTTCTGTGTGCAGGGCATAGCAGTTTGCAATAAAATGTTTTGCCAAACATGTAGTAAACACACATACACACAGGTATCCAAATGTGTAAAGTGTGGATGTGTATTCCGAACATAACACACTATCAATCCAAAAAATGGGAAAAGGTTATTTTTTTTCTCAAAATGTTCTAACACTCCTCAAACAACAAAAGCACAGTAGAAGAAAACAAAAATATTTGTGCTAGAAAAAAAAGAACATTTTTTGTTGGCTACATCTCACCTTTTTTGTGGGTCCGGCCATAAGACTTCATCCACATCACATGCAATGTTGTCTTGAACTAGGCAGCGTGGAAAGTATCGCCTGGAGTGCCGTATCCAGGCCTGGCATGACCCCTGATCGATGTCTCCATAAGCCTCCATTGCCTGTAGAAGGGGTATGCGTTGGTGGGGCTGGCGATAATACCTTCCAACGCAATGCAGAGAAGAATTCTTCAATAGGATTCAAGAATGGAGAGTATGGGGGGATATTGAGTGCGATGAAAAGTGGGTGACCATTGAACCAATTGTGGACCACAGCAGCCCAATGGAAACTCATTTTGTCCTAGATGATAATGTACCTGGACTGCTGTGGTCCCTGGTCATTAGGGATTAGTCTGTTGTGGAGGGTGTCCAGAAATGTGGTAATGTGTGCAGTGTTGTATGGGCCTAGGATTGCATGATGGTGAAGGATGCCGTTTTGACTAATAGCCGCACACATTGTTATGTTGCCACCACGTTGTCCCGGGACGCTGATTTTGGCACGTTGACCGATGATATTTCTGCCGCGGCCCCTTGTTTTTGCTAGGTTGAAACATGCCTCGTCCACATATATTAGCTCATGATGCACTGCATCTGCTTCTAGCTCCATGACTCTTTGTAAGAGACAAGACAAAACAATGTAGCACAGTATGAAAAGACAGGGATCAGTCAATAAGATGTAGCACCATACACTTCCAGATCCAGTACCAATGATAGGATAGTACAGCTTACCTGCACATATTCATATCTCTGTTGTTTTACACAGTCTGAATTTCTTTCGAAAGGGATTCTGTACAGCTGCTTCATCCTAATTATATTGCATTTCAATAGACGAGACAGTGCAGAGAGACTCACTCTGTTGACGTTTTGGAATATGGTGTTATCTGCCATTATGTGGTCCTGCAGTTCTCTGAGTCTGATGCAGTTATTTGCAATGACAATATTTACAATGTGGGTCTCCTGCTCTGGGGTGAACAGTCGACCTCTTCCAACAGATACTGGTTTTCTTGTAGTTTTGTAAAAACATTTGAATGGTTTTAGTGATAGATCCTTCTCATTATGAAAGTTCAGTACATATTACTGTACCAGTAAGACTGCAGCACTTACAGTTACTTACCGGTTCTTATTTCGAAATATCCGGATGATACCTGCAACAGTATAGTGGCTCAGATTTGGTTGAACCTGTTTCCCTGCCTCCCTCATGCTCATCCCATGGTTGACAACATGGTCAACCACAGTCGCTCTGATTTCATCAGTTATTGTGTTCCTGACTCCCCATCCTCTTCCTCTTCCCCATCCTCTCCTTCTCCCCCCGTCCTACTTCACCTCCTCCTCATCCTCCTCTTACTTCTTCACCTTCTCGTCCTCCTCTAGTTCTCACCCCCTCTTACTCTCTGTCCAATGTTGGCCTCCATTTTTGTCCAAACCAAATGTTTACCTGTGGCCTATTTATAGTGCTCAAGCTCTGATTTGTAAGTGAACTCATTAAGTGTTTTCACGTGTCAATGTGGAGATGCAATTGGCGAAATAGTGTAGCAATGTAGAGACCAATGTTTACAGTTTTGCTAGAAGTGTGTTATTAAATTGCAAACTGAGTGTAAAGCAGTGAGTTGTGTTTACAGTTTTGCAAAAAGTGTTATAAAATTACAAACTGTGTAAAGCAAAGAACGTGCATTCAGTTTGGCACACTTCAGTTTGGCACACGTAAATGCATTGGCTACAAGTGTCAATGGTTTCAGAGATTGTGCTTCAAGAATCACTGTTAGTGTTTAAGCATTCAGAAAAAAACTGTATTGAAAGAGTTCTGTCAGTGTCAGACCAATCCAATCAAAAACAATGGAGCTGTTTGGCGGCTATATTGGCAAATGTGTACCCTATGTTTATATCAGCAACAGCTGGTTTTCATTCAATATGGTTTTCAGTACATTTATCTATAGGAGGCCCGATTCAGACTTAGGAAATGTATACCTTTCCTACGCATGCCTTTCCTACACACTTCTCAGTAGTTGTTATTCAGACTTACTTTATGCAGGTGTTTAATGGGCTTTGCAGGCGTGGCTCCCTGGGCTGTGAAGGGTTAAAGTTGATCACCAAATTATAAGGTAAGCAGACACCTGTTAAATCGAAGTCTGTAATTTATAAGAAGTGGGTACTCAGTGTTTCGCTGGTATGTAAAGGCACTGCCTCCCTCTTGTAATTGTAAACACAATGAACTTTAATGTGCATGTATAAAATAGTATGATTGGTTGAAATATTTTAATTATTGTATGTATTAAGAACAGTAGCTCGCCTTCTGAGTGTTGGGAGTACTGGGATAATCTGTCCTGAGAGGAAGGTACTCAAGTGTAGTTAGGAACAGAAGCTGTCTCTGAAAGAGAAGTTCTGGACAGGCGATACCTAAGGGAGGCCTTAGAAAGAATTTGTGTAATATTTGTTGAATGTTTTGTTGAATGTGTATAATCTGTTGTTTGTCCTTATGGTTTTGGTGTGAGTGAAATGCCCAGTCAGTAGGGAGATAAACTAATTGAGAATTGGTTGTTTGGTCTGAGGGCTGGGAGCCGTTGTAAGTGGGTTTTTGATACGAATGAGGACCAGTGTAGAGTTAGAGACATTAAATTGGAATACTATACGAAATACATTTTTGTAAGTAAGGTAGGCAGGAATAACTTTTGTAATTGTGTAAGAAAGGGCGGATTTGATAAAGATAATACTTAAAAAAACGAATATCAATAGCTTATCTGGAAGATGACTGAGGTGAGGAATATACTTTTGTCTGAAAACTCTGGGTGAGTCTCAAAGGGGGGCATGAAGGGTTAAAGTTGATATTGGGGGTCTTCTAAAAGACCCCCACCATTGGTTATGTTGTTATTAATTTGCTCATGTTCCATCACACTTATATTCATCATATAGCTTTATATTAATTTCTTAGTGATTGTTGGGGTGCCCTTAACAAAGGGGGGGTCAAAATCAAAAGTAACAGTCAGTATCTAGTGTGGCCACCAGCTGCATTAAGTACTGCAGTGCATCTCCTCGTGGACTGCACCAGATTTGCCAGTTCTTTCTGTGAGATGTTACCCCACTCTTCCACCAAGGCACCTGCAAGTTCCCGGACATTTCTGGGGGGAATGGCCCTAGCCCTCACCCTCCGATCCAACAGGTCCCAGACGTGCTCAATGGGATTGAGATCGGGCTCTTCGCTTGCCATGGCAAAACACTGACATTCCTGTCTTACAGGAAATCACACACAGAACGAGCAGTATGGCTGGTGGCATTGTCATGCTGGAGGGTCATGTCAGGATGAGCTTGCAGGAAGGGTACCACATGACAGAGGACAATGTCATCCCTGTAACGCACAGCGTTGAGATTGCCTGCAATGACAACAAGCTCAGTCCGATGATGATGTGACACACCGCCCCAGACCATGACGGACCCTCCAAATCGATCCCGCTACAGAGTACAGGCCCCGGTGTAACGCTCATTCCTTCGACGATAAACTCGAATCCAACCATCACCCCTGGTGAGACAAAACCACGACTCGTCAGTGAAGAGCACTTTTTGCCAGTCCTGTCTGATCCAGCGACGTTGTTGCCGGTGATGTCTGGTGAGGACCTGCCTTACAACAGGCCTACAAGCCCTCAGTCCAGCCTCTTTCAACCTATTGCGGACAGTCTGAGCACTGATGCAGGGATTGTGCATTCCTGGTGTAACTCGGGCAGTTGTTGTTGCCATCCTGTACCTGTCCCGCAGATGTGATGTTCGGATATACCAATCCTGTGCAGGTGTTGTTACATGTGGTCTGCCACTGCAAGGATGATCAGCTGTCCGTCCTGTCTCCCTGTAGCAATGTCCGTACTGTGAGACGCCTAAGACAGCGCTACGCAGATGAGCAGGGACCCTGGGCATCTTTCTTTTGGTATTTTTCAGTCAGTAGAAAGGCCTCTTTAGTGTCCTAAGTTTTCATAACTGTGACCTTAATTGCCTACCGTTTGTAAGCTGTTAGTGTCTTAATGACCGTTCCACAGATGCATGTTCATTCATTGTTTATGGTTCACTGAACAAGCATGGGAAACAGAGTTTAAACCCTTTACAATGAAGATCTGTGAAGTTATTTGGATTTGTATGAATTATCTTTGAAAGACAGTGTCCTGAAAAAGTGGCTTTTCTTTTTTTGCTGAGTTTATATTATTTAGGGTTAGGAAAGTATTTATGCGTAATAAAAAAAACTAAGCACTAAATATATTGGTGAATAAAAAATACAATGACTTGATTCATCCTGAAAGTTGTTATATTCAATTGTTCAATCCATGAAATATTGGAAGGTGAGAAAAGTGTACAATAGGGGTTGAACAGTAGTCCTATAAATCTACCCTAATAATCCTCACTAATCATGGAACTGTGATGACAATTGTCCAGACGTGTATGGTATGTGTTGCATAATGATTGAAATAGGCTACATGTCCTAAATTATTGCACAAATTGCAATGTGTTAGCTATATGACCCACTATTGTTAGGAACAATCACACAAATGTGACAGAGGAAAGAAAGGTAAACGATGTACTGGAATGATTAACATTTTAAGGAAACACTAAAGTGACAGACACACATGTATGTGGGTATAACTGACGTTGGTTACTGATAGTGGCTAATATTTAGCACAATGCAAATTGTAAAAAGTAGTCTGGGCATATAATTAAAACATTCTAGAAATCATGAATCAACTTGGTAGGTTTGGCGCTATACTATCATTTGCACATGGCTACAGAAGCCTATAGCTTGGGTCTCCAAATATAATACCTGCAAGTTATAAGGCCAGCATGTCATGAACTCTAATGTGGAAAAGTTATGTTGATATGCTTCAGTTTGCTGCCATATGACTGGTTTCACATTGGTCTCCAGAAATCAGGTAAAATATATCTAAAACAATTGTAATTTATATTTACAATCCCCTTAACCAAACGGCTTCAATTTACCCAACTCTCATCAATAGCTCTTATCAATTTGTAAACTACAGTGCATAGAGAATGGTGTTATTTCTATCAGGAAAACTAAAGTAATGTTGTTCCACTTGGAACCGACAGGTTTCTCGACCTTATTCATTGTTTCATTGCGCATAAAATTATGAGGGAATTAAAGTCAAGGTCAGAATATGCCGTATCTGTAGAAACACCTTAATTTCTTTGATCTCCACCCCAAACAAATATCGTGTGAATAGCATGCTAATCTCATATTTAAGTTCAAGGTCGGAATACTTGTAAAGAGAAAAGTGCATAAAAAGGGAATTATGACCATTTATGCATGCTTAACTTGCCCACAAAGAGCCTTGGGTCACCATCATAATTAATAATTAGATGTAACAAATGTATCACTAGTCACTTAAACAATGCCACTTTATATAATGTTTACATACCCTACGTTACTCATCTCATATGTATATACTGTACTCTATACCATCTACTGCATCTTGCCTATGCCGTTCGGCCATCGCTCATCCATATATTTATATGTACATATTCTTAATCATTCCCTTACACTTGTGTGAAAAAGGTAGTTGTTGTCAAATTGTTAGATTACTTGTTAGATATTACTGCACGGTCGGAACTAGAAGCACAAGCATTTCACTACACTCGCAATAACATCTGCTAACCATGTGTATGCCCAATAAAATTTTATTTTATTTGATTCATTAAGAATTCACCTCCAAGTCAGTCATTATGAGTCATCCCAGGCTTCAAAATCCCTAAAGTAGAAATAAGTCAGAATCAGAATCTGTCAATTAAAACTTTATTATTGAATAAAAAAAAGTATGTACACTTGTTTTTCATTTGCTAGTATATATTGTTTTTCCTTAAGGTCCCAGTATTAGCAAGATAATTACAATTTTGCACAAAAAAAAACAAAATAGACAGGCCCATTGGGCTAAAAATGGACCAGCCCATCTGGCATTTGCCCCCAAATTATAACATGTTAGCCATATGTTCCACTATTGCTAGCGAACCTCAGGAACAATCACACGAACGTGACGGAGGAAAGAAAGGTAAAAGAAAGGCAAAATGTATGGAAACTAACACTAAAATGACAGTTATAAATGCATGTGGGTATAACTGACAGTGAATACACATTAGCTGTTTTAGTTTGCTGGTAAATCCTTTTTTTCCTTGAGGCCGAATTGTGATGGCCAGTCCACCTCCGGGTGTTCGTGAAACAGGAAGAGAGGAATCAGATTAACATATTTTCAAGGTTTTTTCAATTAAAAATCACTTAACAAATAATGATACACACTCAAACAGTAATAGTACACACCCATACACACACATGTCAAATGGAAATTAATGTTATTAATTTTACTAATTATTCCGTAAATTATTGATAATTGCTGAATAATTGGTTGAAAACTTTAATATAACGCCACCTTTTTTGTACACAAGGGGAGGTCCTTGGGACAAGTTAAAAACAGGTTTGTCAAATAAATGACATAAACAGAGTTAACCAAAGTGTCAAAACTGAGAATCTAAGCCATATTTGTATATTTACTACCCTAACATATGGAATTGTTTTAAGATAGTAATTACATGGACCATCTAGCTGTTTTATTTTAGGACCCCTTGGGGTATAAGAAACAAATATGTATTTGTATTTTTATGAAACATTGAATTTGGCCTTAATGATATTAACTCATAGCAATGCACTGAATAACACACAAATACATAGCAAAAAAGATAGGCCCAAAATAAATAAGATGGAAGTATGGTTTGTAGTGTCTGAAATGCATCAGACAAAGCTCAGGAAGCTCAGGAAAACATCAGGGACGATCATAATGAAATAATTGTTCATTCACTCCCATTAATTTCATCGTACAGTCATTTTCTACTGAGTTGGGATGTGGCTACCTTACCTTCTAACGAGTCCTCAAGGCTGGATAAAGCAAAACCGTCTGTTATTCATACGAAATAGGCCAAGAAACAAAAATGACAAAAGAATGTCAAAATCAGATTTGCATCATCAAAGCAACAGTCCAGATTTCCTTAAAGTGTTGTCAACATTTTGAACCAGCTTCTTTTCATATTCCCACAGCTTTTTGTCCACAAGCAGCTGATCTTTAGTGAGGCTCCCTTGCAGGGGAACTCTGACGTGTATTAGCCGACACACATCAGGTGGTACCCAGAAGGTCTCCCCTAAAGTCTTCAGCACAGAGTGAACAGATGTCTGTACTACATGTCTAGGGTTGACAATCAGTTTGGTAGGGTTGTTAACAGCTTCTCTCGAGGGTTCTCTGTAAATATGCTCCAGGATATTGATCCCTGGAATTTCTCTCCATTGTGGAAGTTTGAACTTTCCACTGTCTTCGTAATGGTTTTTGGGGAATATGTGGTTCTCAATGACGAAGACTCCTACTCTGGGGTGCTGGTGTTGAAGGTCCTCAAGTAGTAGTTGCAAATTGGCATGTTGGTAAGGCATCACGATCTCATCAATGTCATGAAGAAGTACATACTTCGACTGGTACATATATCTATAGATGCATTCATTCAGAGTGGTCAGCTGTCCATAGTAGTGCAGATCTCCTTTGTGCTCCTCAAACCTCCAGCCTTTAGATGGGTTGAGGAACTGGTCAATCGGCCATTTTACTATCTCCAGTATGCCCTCTTTCCTGTAGTGAACTAGCACTGGTTCCAAGTCCTGACCACAGCTGGTGTAATAGATAGCCACTCTCTGCACTCCAAGGAGTTTGTACATCTCCATAGTTTGGACAAACTGCAAGACATTGTTGTAGCCCCCGAAAAGGTTGGAGATGCACACTGTAAAGTTGTATGGAAATATATTCTCCTCTCTCAGTTCTTTGTTTTGTATGGACAGGAAGTGCTGGTTTTGGGTGGCTTTGATATCTGAATGTATTGATATAGTGACATGTGTCACATTATACATAGATGGACTCTGGCACAGCACATCTGTGGTCACAAAGGGGAATCCAAAATGGTCGCTGTGCATCTCCACCTGTGCCACTGAGGCAGGAAAGCAGCCATCTCCACCATAGAAAAAACAATGAAGTGGCTGGAGATCATCTCTTCTGATTATACTAATGATGCGGATTGCTCCATGCACTCTGTGGTCTTTGTAGGCAGACACCATTAAATGCTTTGTGCCTATAATCCGAGTTATTGTTTGAATACTTATGAGAATTTGCCAATGTGTTTTTGCAGGGTATTTATTTGTATTCAATTTGGTATATATGTACCATGTCCAATATAAACATACCACAGCAAAGAATATTCGAAGACCAATCTTCAATTTCATTATACTGTAGGCTATGTCCATCAAAATCCAGCTCTGTGATTCCAGACCAGACCTATTGGGGAGACATCGTTAATTGTTTAGAGCTCAAGATCTCTTTCTTAAATACAGTAGCTAACCAATGCAACTTTGTCCTTGTTTTTTTATTTGCGGACTCGTATGTGAATATTTTAACGCTGCAACATCCACATGAAACAATATATATATTTTTCCAAATTAGGCTTTTTTTCGATGGAATGCGCATCAACAGAATGTTTTCACTCTAGCGCAGCAATAATACGAGCGCTTTATTTCCAAATTAAGTTAACTATGAGGAAACACCGGTAATTATAATAACAGATTTTAAACGTAATAAGGTAGTTGTGAGCTACAGATGCTTTTTATCAGCGTAGCCTAACATAAATTCGATGAATAAATGTATTTACAATTGTCTTGATCAATTTGATCAAGACAATCAAACATACAAAATGTCCCATTTAATAATAATTGTGTAGGCTACATACCTTATTCATTGATCTTTCTTAGAGAGGTGACACACGCTTTCATATTTCAACGTCTCCACAAGGTGAACTCCGAGTTACTGATGTGTCGTTCGAACGAACGACTCTTTTTTAATGGATCAAGAACCGAATCGCATCTGTGAAAGAGCCGTTCAATTGGCTCCCTGATTTGTATAGGCTACTGCTTTAATAATCTCCCTTTTTTTTGCAGGCGATCTAATAATTCCGTCTGGTTAAAATGTATTTGAACTCACATATCACGATCTGACATAATGGTAGTCAACCTTTTAGCATTTACATTAGAGATGTGCTATTTTTCATGGTTTTATTATATTTTTAAGCGCTGGTCACCAGTGGATCCAGATGACCTGGGCTGACGCTCATTATCGCACACACATAATCACTTACAGGACTTTTCTATGTAGCCTACCTTAAATAATAATTAAAATAACTAATGTAAAGAAGTAGGCATACTACTGGCTTGATGCTGAAAAGGGAAAGAGGAAATGGGCAACAAAGCTGACACATAGCACGCGACCACTCTGGAGGGACTCCAGCCTCCCAAGTGCTCATTGCTAACTGGGAGGCTAGCTACTGAACAAAGAGCCATTTGGGCGCCAAATGAACAACTATTTCAGTTGAATGGAGCCAAAAGTCCGGCTCTTCAAAAATACTCAGAATGCCCATCCCTACTCAGTGCCGGCCCTAGCAACTAAGACATAAGCGACCGTTTTCAACTAATTGTTGAGAGTTAGAAAAGTAGATTCTTATTGCCAGCAGTGATATTCTTATGTCATTGACAGCAGTATAATTTAATTTCGATTTCCAAAAAAGACAAGGCATGTAACTTTTGGGCCTTATGCGGCCCAAAATAACCCCTCAGAGTTTAACAGGTTCCTAACTTTATCGCTAAGCTTAACCCCTAACCTTACGTTTGCCATCTAGCTAATGTTAGAGTTAGCTACCTAGCCACCTAGCTAACGTTAGCCACAACAAATTGGAATTCGTAACATGTCATACTGTAAACGTGTAACTTTTGGCCCCCAAAAGGCTATGGCTGGGTCTGGGTGAACCTGTTTATGGTATGGAATGATATGGTCTATCTATGGTATTGAATTCACTGCATGATAACTTAAGCAGAGATAATGCACAGCTGATACACTCATTAAATCCCTCCCCTCACAGCACTACCCATCTTGGTTTGAGTAAATGACAGCTCATACAAGACAAAAAAAAAAAGTGAACAGCCTCTCTGCAATGATAGAGTTGTTATCATCCCTTCAGTATACAGGCCATACTAAGCCTGACTCATGGCTCACATCCCATTGTACTTTCCAGTACAATCTGTCAAAGCAGGATTGAATAGCAACTCTGAAAAGATTCTGCACAGCTTGCATTTGTTACAGGGTTAATAGTGTACTTTGCAGTGATCATGCTTGAGAATAAGCCAAGAGCACAGAATGAGCCCTTGCCTATTGCACTTTTTCAACACAACAACCTGCAAGTAAAATACAACTGGTGCTCTCTTCTCTGTATATGCCCTAACAATATAGTCGTGAACATTTACCCTTTGCAAACTTTGCTATTGGTAGCTCTTGAAAGAGACAGGTGGAAAGGGTGAGAAGCAGGTGAAAGGGAGTTTCAAGTACACTGGCGATTATGGAGGGTGTGAAAGCCGGCCATGACACAACCCTGTCACCCACACAAAGGTCTTCGCTGAGATCTGGAAACACTATCACCATTTAACTGAAGAACACACACACTGACTGTAGTATTTCTATGATGAGATCCCCGAGCACTGTCAGAATGACCTAAGCAATTACCTTGGACCTGCTCATTCAAAGACTTTCATCTGTACAACTTGATGAAAGCAGATTTGTATTAGATGTAGGATCAGCTTACCCTCCCCAAATTCTAGAGGGAAACACAAAACTGACATCAATGTTGGGGGGGAAATTCACCTACTGTATTCATTGGTGCCCCAGTTCATCTGACTGTTTGAACTTTGTACCCAGATTACCCCACAGGCTTTAAAAGGTGAACCCACCACCCACTGTGGAGTCCTAAAACTCCATCTCCTAGAATCTTGTTTTTTGTTTCTTGGCCTTTTTGAAGTGTTTGATATGTGAATCAGGAGAGTTCATAACAGGGAGAAATGTGTTATTGTGTGAACAAAACTTAGTGAAGGGAGGAGTTGAGGAGCTGTTTGGATCACGGGAACTCTGTAATGGCAAGATAATTACCATTTTGCACAAAAAAAACAAAATAGACAGGCCCATTGGGCTAAAAATGGACCAGCCCATCTGGCATTTGCCCCAAAATTATAACATGTTAGCCATATGTTCCACTATTGCTAGCAAACCTCAGGAACAATCACACGAACGTGACGGAGGAAAGAAAGGTAAAAGATGTAATGGAATGAGGCAAAATGTATGGAAACTAACACTAAAGTGACAGTTAAAAATGCATGTGGGTATAACTGACAGTGAATACACATTAGCAGTTTTTGTTTGCTGGTAAATCCTTTTTTTCCTTGAGGCCGAATTGTGATGGCCAGTCCACCTCAAGGGTGTTTAAAACTGGAAGAGAGGAATCAGATTAACATATTTTCAAGGTTTTTTCAATAAAAAATCACTTAACAAATAATGATACACACTCAAACAGTAATAGTACACACCCATACACACACATGTCAAATGGAAATGAATGTTATTAATTTTACTAATTATTCCGTAAATTAAATAAGAAACAAATATGTATTTGTATTTTTATGAAACATTGAATTTGGCCTTAATGATATTAACTCATAGCAATGCACTGAATAACACACAAATACATAGCAAAAAAGATAGGCCCAAAATAAATAAGATGGAAGTATGGTTTGTAGTGTCTGAAATGCATCAGACAAAGCTCAGGAAGCTCAGGAAAACATCAGGGACGATCATAATGAAATAATTGTTCATTCACTCCCATTAATTTCATCGCACAGTCATTTTCTACTGAGTTGGGATGTGGCTGACCTTACCTTCTAACAAGTCCTCAAGGCCTGGCTAGAGCAAAACAGACTGTTATTCATATGAAATAGGCCAAGAAACAAAAATGACAAAAGAATGTCAAAATCAGATTTGCATCATCAAAGCAACAGTCCAGATTTCCTTAAAGTGTTGTCAACATTTGGATCACGGGAACATTTGGATCACGGGAACTCTGTAATGGCACTCAACCAGGCCCAACTGCGTGCCAACTGTTGCTCTCCACAAAAGAAGTCCCACTCTATGGGTGCATCAACACCCCCAAACGTTGCCTCTTGTGTTGTTTTTGAAATCAAGGATCGGTAGGATAGTCCGTTTTACGAGGGTATGCTTGGCAGCATGAGTGAAGGAGGCTTTGTTGCGAAATAGGAAGCCGATTCTAGATTTCATTTTGGATTGGAGATGCTTGATGTGAGTCTGGAAGGAGAGTTTACAGACACCTAGGTATTTGTAGTTGTCCACATATTCTAAGTCAGAACCGTCCAGAGTAGTGATGCTAGATGGGTGGGCAGGGGCGGGCAGCGATCGGTTGAATAGCATGCATTTAGATTTACTAGCATTTAAAACCAGTTGGAGGCCACAGAAGGAGTGTTGTATGGCATTAAATCTCGTTTGGAGGTTTGTTAACACAGTGTCCAAAGAAGGGCCAAATGTATACAGAATGGTGTCGTCTGTGTAGAGATGGATCAGAGAATCATTCTACCATGTGTACAGTTAGATTTGGAGGAACTGACACTACCATGCTCCAAGGTAGTTGAGAGAGAACACACATATTGTACACAAGTAAAGTGAATGTAGAATTATAAGACAAAATTCATTAGTTGATGAAATAGTTATTTTAGCATTGATGACTACATTGATTAGTTGTCTATGTGATAGTCTCCATTTCCCAATCTTATTAACATGGCAAGTGAGGCTATTCTATGGGAACCGTGTTGATACTTGGAGAAAGATCGCCCTCTTGTGTTGGATTTCGGTCATCGTTATTGAGCACTCGTCCTACTTTTCTATGCTGTAGCGTGGGCTGTGGGCTATCTGAACTTATATATCCCATGTGATAAGCAAACATTCGAGGCTCATTTCTTCCACCTTCTGTTTCTGGACAAACATTCACAAAGCCCTACAGTATGTCCATAAAACCCTATGCAATTTGCCTATAGAACATGTGTAACAATATGCAGTCTGAACCACTGGTAATAGTGGAGGAGCGATATCATTAGGGCTTAAACACCTACTTCTGAACGAAACAAGAAATCACACAAATCAAGTAAAAGTGCCATCAAAGGGAAATTAACATTATTGTCTGGGAAAAGACTGCACCTCAATTGGGTTGAATAAAATAAATGCGTCTTATAAAGTTTAGATGTTTACAAATGTCTACTAACACATGCACTCAGGAGCAGTCTTAGGGTATTTTTCCACAGTGCTATAAAAAGTGGAGTATTTGTGGAAGTGAAGCAGCATGGGTGTGTTCCTGCTGAGGATGTCTTCTAGCCTCAACTCCCCTACAGCTTTTAACAGTCAGGATGTCAGGACACACTATGGGCTCCACTCTAACGAGCACAACTTTCCAACCAATTAGTGTGTGTAAGCTATGGAGCTCTGACCGCAACCATAGGCATTATAACTTTATGCTCTCCAGGAACAGAGGAGTTAGGGAGCAAAATTAGGCTACAAGGTCTAGTATTTTACTGTATTCCAGATACTGGTAGTAAATAATGTCCTAAACATAAACTGATAATGTATAATGTAAGTACAGTATGCCTGTTTGCTGTTTCATCACTTCATAGGGTCATAATATCGTAATGTTATGACTATAACTACTGTTTCCTGAAGGGGGAGACAAAGTACAACATACTATGGGGAGTCGCACTCTCCTGACTTCAGTTTAAGGATCTACAATCACCCTTGTCAAGAACCAAGGCAGAAAAGCGGAAAGGAGGGTTCGAGGCCACTGGTGCGCCAGACTGTCCAACAGAGCACTCAGGTCCCTCATCAAGAAAAAGCCCTGGGTGTTACCAACTCCAGGAACTGAAAATCGGACACTGCTCGTTTTCTTTTAATGCTTAAGATCTACATCAGCCCTGACAAAAATGCCTCCACTCTTGAGAGAGAGGGTCCCACCTGGATAAAATATTTGCACCCGAGTTGAGGCAACGGTGGACATGCGCCGCCCAAAGCAAAAATGTGCTTACTGCTCCCCAGCATTAGGTAGCGAGCCAAGGTTAGGAGGGAGAGAGTCTCTCCCCATCTGTTGATGCACGCCACCAACTCAGACCAAGGGAGCCCCTTGACAATAGCAGAGGGTCCCACTAGTGGGCCACGGCCCGTAGGCCTGACAGGGACACCTGAAGCAACCGGCTTAGGCTACAAGATGCATCCGGGTGAGTGGCTAGCACTCATCCCCTGTAGGCATAGGCACACTGTGACCCAGCCGAGATTAGGCTGAACAGAGCCGGAACCCGGATACCCTCCGATATGATCCAGGGTAACACTGCGCAGCCACGGCATTGGTCGCAGCAGACAACGAGACTCCCGTGAAGTGCCATCTGAAGGGGCCGGACACCACCTTGTGGACTGGAGATTGGTGCTTCTTCCATTTCCACAACTCTTGACAGCCGTGTGTCTGAATATGGAGAAGGAACACTTTTAATCGAACTCACATACAGAGAGACTCACTTACTCATCCCGTCGCGCCGGCTGGCACATAGGGCAGCAACAAAGGCACTCCATTTCTGTCTGTCTCTGGCCATCTTCTCCACCGTGCCCCAGCTCTGCTGATGTGTTTGAAGCTCGGTCTTGATTCTTCTCCGCCATGTCTCAGGAAGCATCCAATCCAGCTCCAGCAGCGTCTCTTGAGTATGGCATCCACGGCTTTGTGCTTCGTTTGGCTAAAACGGTTGGTGTTTGATATTGTGTTGGGCCAGAAGATGTGCATGATTCATGTGTGAACTGTAGATACATTTTTTCAGTTCTGCTTCTGTCATTTTCTAGCATTCTGAACCATAAAGGAGAGTTGCCAGTACACAGCTTTGGTATATTTCGAGTTTTGTATTTGTGCTATATTGTACGGATATCCAGACTTTATTGAACTTCGGTTAAGATTTCTCTTGCTTTATTGATTCTGGTGCAGATGTCTTTGCTGGTGCCTCCATCATGGCATATGGTGGTCCCAAAGTAAGTAAAACTGTGAGTTAACTCTAGGTCCTGTTCCTTGATTTTGACTGCTTTTGCTAAGTTGAAGTTGATGGGAATGACCTTTGTCTTGCTGTAGTTGATAACCAGGCCGACTGGCTGGCCAAAGGACTGGGCTCTGTCAGTTTTGTCTTGCAGATGTTGGTGTGTGTGTGATAAAAATAGCCATTTCATCGTATTCCTCTTGCCTGATCTTCTGTTGTTCGCTGCATGACCCAGTCTATTGCCAGGTTGAAGAGTAAAGCTGACGAACTCCAGACTTCACAGCAAAGCTCATGTTGCTCATTCCCATAGTGCATGAAAATCAAATTAAATAAAATTGTATTTGTCACATGCGCCGAATACAACAAGTGTAGATCTTACCGTGAAATGCTTACTTACAAGCCCTTAACCAACAATGCAGTTCAAGAAATAGAGTTAAGAAACAAAAGTAATTTTTTAAATAAAAAGTAACACAATAAAATAACAATAACGAGTCTATATACAGGGGGTACTGGTACCAAGTCAAGGTGAGGGATTACAGGTTAGTCGAGGTAATTTGCACATGTAGGTAGGGGTAAAGTGACTATGCATAGATAATAAATAGCGAGTAGCAGCAGTGTAAAAACAAAGGGGGCGGGGTCAATGTAAATAGTCTGGGTGGCCATTTGATTAATTGTTCAGGAGTCTCATGGCTTGGGGGTAGAAGCTGTTAAATTAAGGAGCCTTTTGGACCTATCCTTGGTGCTCCGGTACCTCTTGCCGTGCGATAGCAGAGAGAACAGTCTATGACTTAGGTGCCTGGAGTCTTTGACAATTTTTTGGACCACCTTCCTCTGACAGCGCCTAGTATATAGGTCCTGGATGGCAGGAAGCTTGGCCCCAGCAATGTACTGGGCCATACGCACTACCCTCTGTAGCGCCTTATGGTCGGATGCCAAGCCGTTGCCATACCAGGCGGTGATGCAAACGGTCAGGATGCTCTCAATGGTGCAGCTGTAGAACCTTTTGAGGATCTATAGACCCATGCCAAATATTTTCAGTCTCCTGAGGGGGAAAAGGTGTTGTTGTGCCCTCTTCCCGACTGTCTTGGTGTGTTTGGACCATAATAGTTTGTTGGTGATGTGGACACCAAGGAGCTTGAAACTCTCGACCCGCTCCACTACAGCCCCGTCAATGTGAATGGGGGCCTGTTCGGCCCGCCTTTTCCTGTAGTTCACGATCAGCTCCTTTGTCTTGCTCAGGTTGTTGCTGTACAACTGTTTTATGATAACAGCATGGGTGGGGATTCCATAAATTCTTAAGATCTTCCATAGGCTTTTGCGGTGTCACGACTTCCGCCGAAGTCGGTCCCTCTCCTTGTTCGGGCGGCATTCAGCGGTCGACGTCACTGGTTTTCTAGCCATCGCCATCGCCGATCCACTTTTCATTTTTCATTGTTTTTTCCTTGTTTTACACACCTGGTTTCAATCCCACAATTACTTGTTCATTATTTAATCCTCTGTTCCCCCATGTTTGTTTGTGAGTGTTTGTATGTTAATACGGTCCGTTACTTTGTGAGCTCAATATGTTTTAGTTGTATTTTGTGATATTTTGAGTAAATACATTTTTTACTCATATCTGCTGTCCTGCGCCTGACTCCTATACACCAGCTGCACACAGGATTTATTACAGAAACACTCACCAACTGAATGGAGTCAGCAGGAGCAGACTCCCTCCCTGTGGCGGTAGAGGAACGTGTCCAGCAGCACGCGACCATGTTGCAACGTCTGGGCACCGCCATGGATCGCGTGGGAGAGAGAAGGAGGTCTACAGCTCCACTACAGCAATCCGCTCTGTCCACCCCTCCTTCACCTGGTCCAAGCGGGATTTGGCTCGCGCTCCCGAGAGAGTATGATGGGACGGCTGCCGGATGCCAGGGGTTCCTACTCCAGCTGGAACTCTAACTGGCGACCGTCCACCTGGCTCCTTCGGGACGTGAGAGCGTGTCTGCCCTCGTCTCCTGTCTCTCAGGCAAAGCCCTGGAGTGGGCCAACGCCGTATGGAGTGAAGGAGACGCGGCGTTGGACCATTACGCAGAGTTCACCCGTCGCTTTCGGGCAGTTTTCGACCACCCACCTGAGGGTCGAGCGGCGGGTGAACGTCTGTTCCATCTGAGGCAGGGGACGAGGAGCGCACAGGATTTCGCTTTGGACTTCCGGACCCTGGCCGCCAGCACGATATGGAACTACAGGGCCCTGAGCGATCACTACTGGTGCAGTCTGCGCGAGGACGTCCGTCGGGAGTTGGCCTGCCGAGACACCACCCTCACGTTGGACCAGCTGGTGGACCTCAATCTCGAGTACATCCGGGCGGCGAAGAGACTGAACCCTCGCCAGAAAAGGTGGGCCATGTTCTTTACCCATTTTGATTTCACCCTGTCCTACCAACCAGGTTCCCAGAACGCTAAGGCAGACGCACTGTCCCGGATGTATGACACAGAGGAGCAGTCCATGGATCACACTCCCATACTCCTGGCCTCTTGCCTGGTGGCATCGGTAGTGTGGGAGCTGGACGCGGACATCGAGCGGGCATTACGTACAGAGCACACTCCATCTCAGTGTCCAGCTGGGCATCTGTACTTTCCTTCTGCTGTACGCGACCGGTTAATCTATTGGGCCCACACGTCACCCTCCTCTGGTCATCCTGGCATCGGTCCGACGGTGCGCTGTCTTAGTGGGAAGTACTGGTGGTCCACCTTGGCCAAGGACATGAGGGTTTATGTTTCCTCCTGCTCGATGTGCGCCCAGTGCAAGGCTCCTATGCACCTGCCCAGAGGGAAGTTACAACCCCTACCTGTCGGTGGACTTCCTGACTGATCTTCCTCCCTCACAGGGCAACACCACGATCCTGGTCGTTGTGGATCGGTTTTCTAAGTCCTGCCATCTCCTCCCTTTGCCCGGTCTCCCTACGGCCCTACAGACTGTGGAGACCCTGTTCACACACATCTTCCGGCACTACGGGGTGCCTGAGGACATAGTCTCTGATCGGTCTCCCCAGTTCACGTCCAGGGTCTGGAGGGTGTTTATGGAACGTCTGGGGGTCTCGGTCAGCCTCACCTCAGGTTTTCACCCCGAGAGTAACGGGCAGGTGGAGAGAGTAAACCAGGATGTGGGTAGGTTTCTGCGGTCATATTTCCAGGACCGGCCGGGGGAGTGGCATTCATCCCATGGGCAGAGATGGCCCAAAACTCACTCCGCCACTCCTCCACTAACCTTTCTCCTTTCCAGTGCGTACTGGGGTATCAGCCGGTTCTGGCACCTTGGCATCATAGCCAGATCGAGGCTCCTGCGGTGGAGGAATGGTTTAAGCGCTCGGAGGAGACCTGGGACGCCGCCCATGTGCACCTGCAACGGGCCGTGAGGCGGCAGAAGGCAAGCGCCGACCAGAAACCTGCCCCTCTGCCTGCCCTTCTGCCTGCCCTGCCGGAAGCTGGGTCCGCGGTTTGTGGGGCCATTCAAAGTCCTGAGGAGACTGAACGAGGTTTGTTACAGGTTACAGCTTCCCCCAGATTACCGCATTAATCCCTCGTTCCATGTGTCTCTACTCAGGCCAGTGGTGGCTGGTCCACTCCAGGAGTCTGAGGTGCGGGAGGTTCCTCCGCCCCCTCTGGACATCGAGGGGGCCCCGGCGTATGCTGTTCGAGCCATCCTGGACTCGAGGCGCCGGAGGAGGGGCCTTCAGTACCTCGTGGAGCGGGAGGGGTACGGTCCGGAGGAGAGATGCTGGGTATCGGTGGAGGACGTTCTGGACCCTTCGTTGCTGCGAGGGGGTTGGTACTGGTAGTGCACCTGTATGATGACCCCCTTGGTCCAATCTAAAGGTATCTTTCCCTTCATCCAGGTGTCAGTGAGGAGTGGAAGAAGGATGTTTGCAGCCAATACTGGATCGATTTTGAACAGCTCTGCATAGAGGTTATCAGGACCTGGAGCTTTCACATTCTTTGGTGACTTGAGGGTAGTGATTATTTCTTCTTTGGGTGGTGGGTCGGAGTTTATGTATAGATCTTACCAGAGCAGCTTCGGGTGTGTTAATTGGATCCACAGAACCTCTCTGTTGAGAACCTTTCTGAAGTGTTCTGTCCATCTTGCTTCCTGTTCATTTTCTGTAGTCAGGAGATTGTCTTGCTTGTTTTTGAATTGAGTATTTGACTTGAATTTTCTGCCACAGATTAGGTCTTCTGCCACAAATATGTTGCGCTTCCATGAGACTGTATAGCAGGCATAAAGCCCAGCCCCTTTATGGGCACAGGGTACTCTGGCAATGGCTGACTTAGTATCCCATTTGCCAAACGTGGAGGCACTGTTGTCACACTAATGTTAATGCGGAGGGTGCGCACTGGTCACTCAGACCCATGCCAAATCCCCTTGCTCCAGGGGTTACCAACTCCAGGAACTGAAAATAGAAATGGGGTTGCCATAACGCTGAGGCAAAGCTAGTAAATTTCACTCACTGGAAGTTAAACATGCTACCCGATGTTAGCCAGGAGGCTTTATAGTATAAGCTAGGCTAGGTAGGTCCATTTAGAACAGGGCTCTCCAACCCTGTTCCTGGAGAGTTAACGTCCTGTAGGTTTTTACTTCAACCTTAATCCAGTACACCTGATTCTAATAATTAGCTGGTTGATAAGCTGAACCAGGTTAGTTACAACTGGGGTTGGAGTGAAAACCTACAGGAGGGCAGCTCTCCAGAAACAGGGTTGGAGACCCCTGGTTTAAAATAACCAAGCGTCTTAACGCTACGTATACTAAACAAGAGAGCTACCCCAGCAACTCCACCGTTGGGAGGCAGGTATAGCTAGTAATAGCTAGCTCGCCTCAGCGAGTTATTCAACCTGGCTAGCACACTATACAGCGCTAGCTATTCCGGTGTCAAAAGACCACGTAAGACCGGATCACTTCATCAACAAGTCAGGGAAGAGATGCAAGCGATGCTTGACCGAGGCAGACACAGGCGGCTGGGGCCCACCGCCCTCTCTCTTCGAGTAGCCTTCCATAACCGGCGACGGCATAACCCATGCCCAGGCAGCCACCACATACCCCACGCCCAGGCAGCTACCACATACCCAATTCCCAGGCAGACAAGACATTTGCGTCGACCAAATCAAATCAAACTTTATTTGCCACATGCGCCGAATACAACAAGTGTAGACTTTATCGTGAAATGCTTACTTAAAAGCCCTTAACTAACAGTGCAGTTCAAGAAGAAGAAAATATTCACCAAGTAGGCTAAAATAAAAAGTAATAATAAAAAGTAACACAATACGAATAACAATAACAAGGCTATATACAGGGGGCACCAGTACCGAGTCAGTGTGCAGCGGTACAGGCTAGTTGAGGTAATCTATACATGTAGGTGGGGGCGAAGTAACTATGCATAGGTAACAAACAAACAGCGAGTAGCAGCAGTGTACAAAGGGGGGTCAATGTAAATTGTCAAGTGGAGATTTTTATGAATTGTTCAGCAGTCTAATGGCTTGTGGGTAGAAGCTGATGATGGGCCTTTTTGTCCTAGACTTGACGCTCCGGTACCGCTTGCCATTTGGTAGCAGAGAAAGCCTATTATATAGGCCCTGGATGTACTGGGCCGTTCGCACTACCCTCTGTAGTGCCTTACGGTCAGATGCCGAGCAGTTGCCATACCAGGCGGTGATGCAACTGGTCAGGATGCTCTCGACGGTGCAGCTGTAGAACCTTTTGAGGATCTGCGGACCCATGCCAAATCCTTTCAGTCTCCTGAGGGGGAAAGGTGTTGTCGTGCCCTCTTCACGACTGTCTTGGTGTGTTTGGACCATGATAGTTCGTTGGTGATGTGGACACCAAGGAACTTGAATCTCTTGACCCACTCCACTACAGCCCCATCGATGTTAATGGGGGCCTGTTCGGCCGCCTTTTCCTGTAGTCCACAATCAGCTCCTTTGTCTTGCTCACATTGAGAGAGAGGTTGTTGTCCTGGCACCACACTGCCAGTTCTCTGACCTCCTCCCTATAGGCCGTCTCATCGTTGTCGGTGAGCAGGCCTACCACTGTTGTGTCGTCAGCAAACTTAATGATGGTGTTGGAGTCCTGTTTGGCCACGCAGTCGTGAGTGAACAGGGAATACAGGAGGGGACCAAGTACACACCCCTGAGGGGCCCCAGTGTTAAGGATCAGCGTGGCAGACGTGTTGTAGCCTACTCTTACCACCTGGGGCGGCCCATCAGGAAGTCCAGGATCCAGTTGCAGAGGGAGGTGTTTAGTCCCGGAGTCCTTAGCTTCGTGATGAGCTTTGAGGGTACTATGGTATTGAACGCTGAGCTGTAGTCAATGAACAGCATTCTCACATAGGTGTTCCTTTTGTCCAGGTGAGAAAGGGCAGTGTGGAGTGCGATTGAGATTGCGTCATCTGTGGATCTTTTGGGGCGGTATGCGAATTGGAGTGGGTCTAGGGTGTCCGGGAGGATGCTGTTGATGTGAGCCATGACCAGCCTTTCAAAGCACTTCATGGCTACCGACGTGAGTTCCACGTGGCGGTAATCATTTAGGCAGGTTACCTTCGCTTCCTTCCTTGGGCACAGGGACTTTTGTGGTCTGCTTGAAAAATGAAGGTATTACAGACTAGGTCAGGGAGAGGTTGAAAATGTCCGTGAAGACACTTGCCAGTTGGTCCGCGCAGGCTTTGAGTACACGTCCTGGTAATCTGTCTGGCCCAGCGGATTTGTGAATGTTGACCTGTTTAATGTTTTTGTTCACATCGGCTACCGAGAGCGTTATCACACAGTCATCCAGAACAGCTGGTGCTCTCGTGCATGCTTCAGTGTTCAAATCAAATTTTCAAATTTTATTTGTCACATACACATGGTTAGCAGATGTTAATGCGAGTGTAGCGAAATGCTTGTGTTGCTCTTGGTGTTGCTTGCCTCGAAGCGAGCATAAAAGGCATTTAGCTCGTCTGGTAGGCTCGTGTCACTGGGCAGCTCGCATCTGGGTTTCCCTTTGTAGTCCGTAATAGTTTTCAAGCCTTGCCACATCCGACGAGCATCAGAGCTGGTGTAGTAGGATTAAATCTTAATCCTGTATTGACGCTTTGCTTGTTTGATGGTTCGTCTGAGGGCATAGCGGGATTTCCTATAAGTGTCCGGATTAGTCTCCTGCTCCTTGAAAGCGGCAGCTCTAGCCTTTACCTCGATGCGGATGTTGCCTGTAATCCATGGCTTCTGGTTGGGATATGTACGTACAGTCACTGTGGGGACGACATCATCGATGCACTTATTGATGAAGCCAATGACTATTTCTCAATGCCATCGGATGACACATTCCAGTCTGTGCTAGCAAAACAGTCCTGTAGTGTAGCATCCGCGTCATCTGACCACTTCCGTATTGAGCAAGTCACAGGAATCAGGAGGATAGAATTATGGTCAGATTTGCCAAATAGAGGGTGGGTAAGAGCTTTGTATGCATCTCTGTATGTGGAGTAAAGGGGGTCTAGGATTTTTTTTTTCCTGGTTGCAAATGTGAACATTTTGTAAAACTGATTTAAGTTTTCCTGCAAAGTCCCTGGCCATTAGGAGCACCGCTTCTGGGTGAGCATTTTCTTCTTTGCTTATGGCCTTATAGAGTTGGTTGAGAGTGGTCTTAGTGCCAGCTTCACTTTGTGGTGGTAAATAGACTACTAGGAATAATACAGATGAGAATGCTCTTGGTAGATAGTGCGGTCGACAGCTTATCATAAGGTACTCTACCTCAGGAGAGCAATACCTCGAGACTTCTTTAATATTAGACATCGCGCACCAGCTGTTATTGACAAAAAGACACACACCCCCACCCCTCGTCTTACCAGTTCTGCCGGTGCATGGAAAATCCCACCAGCTCTATATTGTCAGTTTCTTTGTTCAGCCACATCTCGGTGAAACATAGGATGTTGCAGTTTTGAATGTCCTGTTGGTAGGATAATCTTAATATTAGGTCATAAATTTTATTTTCTAACGATTGCATGTTAGCAAGAAGAATGGAAGCCATTGGGAGTTTACTCGCTCGCCTCCGGATTCTCAGAAGGATCTGCGTCCCCTTATCCGGTGTCTTATCTTCACGCAAAAGGCGTGGATCTGGGCCTGTTCCAGTGAAAGCAGGACATCCTTCTCATCGGACTCGTTAAAGGAAAATGTTTCTCCCAGTCCGCGGTGAGTAATCACTGTTTCTGATGTCCAGAAGTTATTTTCGGTCATAAGAGACGGTAGCAGCAACATTATGTACACAATAAGTTAAAAAATAAGTTACACAAAACGCAAAAAAAAATACAAAATTGCACAATTGGTTGGGAGAATGTAAAACGTCAGCCATGGTCTTCGACGCCATCTTGTCATCTGTTATCCCCCCAATCAATCTCCGTTTCCTGCACCTCAGACCCAGCCGAGGTGCTGGGTCGCCATCAGTAATTCCAAGCTTCCTCAAGAATGCTTCACGTCTTTTCATGAAGTTTGTACGCAGTACGTGCCAAGCCGAAGATGGTGACTATCTTTCAGAGAAATTATATAACTGCATGACTGGGGGCATCGTCATCTCGGTCATTTTCTTATCCATCTTACTCATTGAACCAGCAAACTTAAGAATAACTAATTGTTTGTGATTAGAAAACTTATGAGAGCAAGCACAGATTTCAGCACACGATGTCCAGGGGGGTGAGCACGCTCTACCACTATGGGACAGTTTAGTTGGCGCAGTCTTGTTTTCCAATTGTTGTTTTAGTAGCGTGAATTGTTCCTGTTCACACAGAATAACTGAAGGATTGAATCCCAGCCTTACGCTTATCAGCTGTTGAAGGTGGGGCTATCAACGAGGCGTGGATTTCATTGTCCTGTGTGATTGTAGATCATTCAACCGAAGTCGCGAGAGTGCGACTCCCTATAGTATGCTGTACCGAAGTTGACTGACTGAAAGGGAACTTTAGTTATTGACTAGGAGAAAGTACGCCATTCCATCTGGTTTGCGCTTAGTGGGACTATCTTTTGTTTTTCAACAGGACAATGACCCAACACACCTCCAGGCTGTGTAAGGGCTATTTGACGAAGAAGGAGAGTGATAGAGTGCTATATCAGATGACCTGGCCTCCACAATCACGCGACCTCAACCTAATTGAAATGTTTTGGGATGAGTTGGACTGCAGAGTGAAGGAAAAGCAGCCATTAAGTGCTCAGCATATGTGAGAACTCCTTCAAGACTGTTGTAAAAGCATTCCTCCTGAAGCTGGTTGAGAGAATGCCAAGAGTGTGCAAAGCTGTCATCAACGCAAAGGGTGGCTACTTTGAAGAATCTCAAATATAAAATATATTTTGATTTGTTTAACACTTTTTTGGTTAATACATGATTCCATATGCACTATTTCATAGTTTGATGTCTTCTCTATTATTCTACAATGTAGAAAATAGTAAAAATAAAGAAAAACACTTGAATGAGTAGGTGTGTCCAAACTTTTGACTGGTACTGTACATTCTGTCATTGGAATCCTCAAAAATAGCGGCATGAGTAATGTCGTCTGTTTCAGACCATCATAATACCGCATCAGTCTTTGGCCTTCATTGTATGGGCAGATTGAGTAATAGTCTCTCAACCATGATGACATTATGTGCTAGAGGACTTCAGTGGAGGGTAGGCACTGAATGACCAATCCTTTAGATAGATCACCCAGCAGTACTGTTACAAAACACATTGAGGATACTGTATGTAATGCAGTTACGGGATGACCACTATACAGTATACATTCTGGTGGTGTTGCATCTGATTTACAAAACTGGGTAATGCAATGTTATTTTCCGTGAGTCTCGACATTAATGTCAATGGTGTGCAAGTGGAAATCTTGAGTCATTTCCAATGTTCTTCCGTATTCAATTAATCAGTCAACAAAATGCATATCCGCTTCATGATTCCTGTCCAACCCCTTAAAGTACAATATGCTCTGAGACTCTGATGAGGGTGAATAAATACAAAGCTGTTGGAAACATGTTTTTAGAACCATTAACAAGATTTGTTTGCAAGTGTTTTGTCAATGTTATGCTCAACCGTGAAGCCAAATTTATGAAGCCATATATTACCAGATGACACATTAATTTCCAACTGCCCAGTTACTAAGACATTAGCGAATGTGTTGATTAACATATGCATGTTCTTACCCAGACTATTTCCACTGGCCCGCCAATTAGGCATTAAGGATGAGATGGTAAGGTTTACTGGTCACTATGGCAGCTACGAAAAACAATCCTACTGGGTCATTGCGAAAACTTTGAATGTCATCACACCATCCAATGTGCACCCATAAATTGCAGTGATGCACGCACAGATTTCAAATTTGCTATGGTAATTGTGTGATAAATTAAATAGAAATTATTATGTAACAAAGCCTATAGTCTTCTCATTCATTCCTGTTAATAATAATCTAACAAGCTAAAAACGTTGGATAAAAACAGTAGAGCTGCAACAGATAAGCTTTCATTGGAAGTCTCAATCAAACATGCCCCCTGTGTAGTACTGGTAAATATTTTTTATTTCAGTTTTCTTGGGACAATTTTCCCTTCCAACATGGGAGTACATTAGTTTCAGGTCAGCATCTACCTTTTATTGGCCTATATTACCACTTCATCTGTCTATGTTCATTGAATATGTAGTCGATGACATCATATTCCGCTGTTGAGAGCGGACCCTCAGCTTGGCTTAAAAACCACCCACCATGTTCCCACCAACTCCCCCCACCCCATTCATCTATCCACCCATATCCATGTTTCCCCATCCAATTCAATCCTCATCTATTTAAGAGAGCATCACTTTCCACCCTGCTATCCCTCTCACCCTTTACCTGTCTGCAGGGACAAGACTTCCCAGATGCTGAGCAATATCTGCTGGCTGGCACAGACAGGTAAAGTACTGGAAATGAATGATTCAACTTTTGGCACAATACAACCATCATCAACTTACAACACTCACCTTACAAGGATTTTAAGGTGTGGGTGACCAGAAGTGGTGATGCCAAAGAGTAGGGGCCGAGTCAACATTTCCTGAGATGTACATCCAAAAACTATTCAGGTTGGATCACACTCAGTGATCTGTTCTCTTTCTTTTGCACAGAATACCCAAATGAAAGCGTGTTCCTTGGATTCAGGTTGGTCTCATAGCAGGGCTATGAGCACATGGGCTTGGAAGACGCTGACTTCATTCCCCCAAAACTAACCACATTAGCCCCATCCATCTTGTCCCCCTTCCCTTCCCTCCCATCCAGCCAGAGCTGCTTCCTAACATTACAATCAGGGACTGCAATTGAGAGAAAAAGAGACTCACATCAAATCCATACAATATTCAGTAAGAAATTACAAACATATACAGTACCAGTCAAAGGTTTGGACACACCTACTCATTCAAGTGTTTTTCTTTATTTTTACTATTAAACTCAGCAAAAAAATAAACGTCCTCTCACTGTCAACTGTATTTATTTTCAGCAAACTTAACATGTGAAAATATTTGTATGAACATAACAAGATTCAACAACTGAGACATAAACTGAACAAGTTCCACAGACATGTGACTAACAGAAATGGAATAATGTGTCCCTGAACAAAGGGGGGTTCAAAATAAAAAATGTCTGGTGTGGCCACCAGCTGCATTAAGTACTGCAGTGCATCCCCTCCTCATGGACTGCACCAGATTTGCCAGTTCTTGCTGTGAGATGTTACCCCACTCTTCCACCAAGGCACCTGCAAGTTCCCAGACATTTCTTGCGGGAATGGCCCTAGCCCTCACCCACCGATCCAACAGGTCCCAGACTTGCTCAATGGGATTGAGATCCGGGCTCTTCGCTGGCCAAGGCAGAACACTGACATTCCTGTCTTGAAGGAAATCACGCACAGAATGAGCAGTATGGCTGGTGGCATTGTCATGCTGGAGGGTCATGTCAGGATGAGCCTGTAGGAAGGTGACCATATGAGGGAGGAGGATGTCTTCCCTGTAACGCACAGTTGAGATTGCCTGCAATGACAACAAGCTCAGTCCGATGATGCTGTGACACACCGCCCCAGACCATGACGGACCCTCCAAATCGATCCCACTCCAGAGTACAGGCCCCCGGTGTAACGCTCATTCCTGCGACGATAAACGCGAATCCGACAATCACCCCTGGTGAGACAAAACCGCGACTTGTCAGTGAAGAGCACTTTTTGCCAGTCCTGTCTGGTCCAGCGACGGTGGGATTGTGCCCATAGGCGGTGTTGTTGTCGGTGATGTCTGGTGAGGACCTGCCTTACAACAGGCCTACAAGCCCTCAGTCCAGCCTCAGCCTAGTGCGGACAGTCTGAGCACTGATGGAGGGATTGTGCATTCCTGGTGTAACTCGGGCAGTTGTTGTTGCCATCCTGTACCTGTCCCGCAGGTGTGATGTTCGGATGTACCGATCCTGTACAGGTGTTGTTACACATGGTCTGCCACTGTGAGGACGATCAGGTGTCCATCCTGTCTCCCTGTAGCGCTGTCTTAGGCGTCTCACAGTACGGACATTGCAATTTATTGCCCTGGCCACATCTGCAGTCCTCATGCCTCCTTGCAGCATGTCTAAGGCACGTTCACGCAGATGAGCAGGGACTCTGGGCATCTTTCTTTTGGTATTTTTCAGTAGAAAGGCCTCTTTAGTGTCCTAAGTTTTCATAACTGTGACCTTAATTGCCTACCGTCTGTAAGCTGTTAGTGTTGAAAGACAGGGTCCTGAAAAAGGGACGTTTCTTTTTTTGCTGAGTTTAGAATAATAGTGAAGACATCAAATCTATGACATAACACATATGGAATCATGTAGTAACCAAAAAAGTGTTAAACAAATCAAAATATATTTTATATTTGATATTCTTCAAAGTAGCCATCCTTTGCCTTGATGACAGTTTTGCACACTCTTGGCATTCTCTCAATCAGCTTCATGAGGTAGTCACCTGGAATGCGTTTCACTTAAAAGGTGTGCCTTATTAGAAGTTAATTTGTGGAATTTCTTTCCTTCTTAATGCGTTTGAGTCAATCAGTTGTGTTGTGACAAGGTAGGTGTGGAAGAAGATAGCCCTATTTGGGTAAAAGACCAAGTCCATATTATGGCAAGAACAGCTCAAAAAAGCAAAGAGAAATGACAGTCCATCATTGCTTTAAGACATGAAGGTCAGTCAATCCGGTTTCTTCAAGTGCAGTAGCTAAAACCATCAAGTTCTATGATTAAACTGGCTCTCATGAAGGCCGCCACAGGAAAAGATGTCCCAGAATTACCTCTGCTGCAGAGGATATGTTCATTAGAGTTACCAGCCTCAGAAATTGCAGCCCAAATAATTGCTTCACAGAGTTCAAGTAACAGACAAATCTCAACATCAACTGTTCAGAGACTGAGTGAAGCAGGCCTTCGTGGTCGAACTGCTGCAAAGAAACCACTACTAATGGACACCAATAATAAGAAGAGACTTGCTTGGGCCAAGCAATAGACATTAGGTTCGGTTCTTGGCCCACTATTATTCATCATCTACATATATCCACTCGGTGATATCATACGCAGGCACGGACTTCAGTTCCATTGCTATGCTGATGATATTCAAATCTACCTCACCACCAGCTCTGATAGGTTATCTTTGCCTGACTCACTCACTGAATGTATCAGGGACATCAAGAAATGGATGTCCCTGAATTTCCTTAAACTGAATGATAATAAAACTGAGATATTATTGATTGGTCCTGCTGCCTCAGCCAAAAGGATTGATCAGTCCTTTGATGTTGATGGAATCCACGTTAAGCCTTCGTCATTGATTCGTAACCTTGGTGTCTTATTCGATTCAACTCTATCTTTTGGCTCTCAAATTTCTTCTCTTGTTAAAAACTCTTTTTTTCCATCTTCGTAATATTGCTCGTCTCCGATCTTCTCTCACTTTAGCTGATGCTGAAACTCTAATTCATGCATTAATCACTTCACGCTTGGACTATTGCAATGCCTTACTTCTTGGTCTTCCCAAAAACTTATTGCAAGATTACAGTATGTTCAAAACTCAGCAGCAAGAGTTCTCACCTCCACTAGGCGCTCTGCTCACATCACTCCTCTGCTTCATGACCTTCACTGGCTACCTGTGGCATCACGTATCCACTTTAAGGTATTGCTTCTAACTTTTAAAGCATTAAATGGTCTTGCTCCCCAATATCTCTCTGATTTACTCTATCCTTACCGCCCTGCTCGGTCCCTTAGATCAGCTGAACTTGGTTTGTTGACCGTCCCTCGTTTCCGGTTGTCCACTGTAGGTGGGAGGTCATTTGGTGTTAATGCTCCTAAATTATGGAATTCACTACCTCTTACACTACGCAATACCTCATCCGTGGGTGCTTTCAAGATCCAGTTGAAGACATATCTGTTTGACATGCATTTTGGGTAGTGTGTATCCTATGTGACTGTGATGTATGTGTGTGTGTTCTGAATGTATTGTAATGTGCAATGTAAAGCGACCTTGAGCTATGGAAAGGCGCTATATAAATAAAACTTCTTCTTCTTCTTCTTCTTCTTCTATTAGAGCGGTGGAAATCTGTCCTTTGGTCTGATTATGTGTCCAAATTAGTGAGACGCAGAGCAGGTAGCAAACCTATACAAGCTACTGGGGAATCCACGGCAGCCTACTTTTTATTTTTCTTCCACCCCAATAGCCGGACTCTCGACAGCCGACTGGCCGGTGCTCAACATGGATCCATTCCCGAATGGGTTTTCCTGGAGAACAGAGCTGTTCTCGAACCAACCAAACCAGCCATAGAGATACGTCACTTGTCGTTGAAGTCAAAGAAAGCGTCCTCTAGCACCGGGGGTCTCCTTGGAGATGTTAAGCCCGGACCTGACACAGACCAGAAACAGCTTTGCCGCCCTGGATCCAGAGGTTCCGGCGCCTTCTTCCCATTCGTTATTGGATCCGGATGTACCTGCGTTTTCGTCCTCTGTTCTGTCTCCCTCTCCAGGTAGTTTCTACCCTGGGTTCAGATCCTCAGAGCTCCCACCTTTCTCAGACCGCCTGAGAGACCAGCCCATTCAACATCACCAGCTGTCATCATCGGCAGCTCTATGGTGAGAAACATCTCGGTTCCCAATGCAAAAAAACTGTGCTACCCAGGAGCACGAGTGCAGGACATTAAAAGGCTGCTTCCAACTATTCTACGGCAGATGCCGGGAGCTGACACTGTCGTAGTCCATGTGGGGTCAAACGACATTAGGAGGGCTAGCTCAGATTTTAAAGAACTGATTTTAGCATTAAAAAACTCAAAAAAACGGCCAATCATTTCAGGTCCAGTACCATCGTTGGGCAGCAGGTGTGAAAGATTCAGCAGGTTACTGGCATTACACAGCTGTCTAAAATATTACTGTAGCTCTGCTGGAATCACTTTTATAGATAACTTTGACACCTTCTGGAAACAGAAGATGCTCTACAGGAATGACGGAGTCCATCCAAATGATCTTGGCTCCACGCATTTCAAGGCTGTGTTGAAGCCATGACTTTCCAAGATGGCGTAGCAGTGCAGATGTGTTTTTGTTCGTCCTCTCGTGTACTTTTGTATTTTCAATTTCTTTACATTTTATATTAAATATACCTTCCGGTAACCTGCCTCACACAATGTGCTACGGAACCGCTATTTTTTAGACCTTTTAGACAGAACTCCATCGGGAAGCTATCCAGCTAATTAGCTACGAGCTATTTAGTCACTGTTAGCCACTGCTAGCGGCCTTTACCTTCTGCACAGACACCAGCCCTTTTTTAGCCTGGATAATACTCGCCAGCCTACCACTATCGGAATGTTTCTCCACTACAATGCCGGAGCCCTGCCGTAAACCCTGGACCACTACACCTGATCTCCACAGCTAGCTAGCTGCCACCGAGTGACGCAGCCCTGAGCCAGACCCACCTCTCGGCCTCCTCAGTGTTCACCCGGACTCAACCCAAACACGGCTAGAACCCACTACTCCACCGGTTCCTTGCCGTAAGCTCTTGACGCTGGCACCGGATTCATCGCTGCTACCGAGTGGCTATAGTGGCTAACGTCCCTTCCCCCGAAGCTAGCACCAGTTAGCTGCGAGCCAGGCGCATCTCCCGGCTAGCAAAGGAAAGTACCACAACAACAATACCTCTCTCGCCATCTGGCTTGGACCCCTTGTCGACAGGGCGCCCGGTCGTACCACCTCAACTGGTCTGCCAACGAATACTCCATCCGCTGTGCCTGCAACCGGCCTCTGTCGGACGTCGGAGCAGACGGTTCTACTAACCCTGGCCTTCTAACTCTAACTTTAAACTCTGTGTCTCCTGCGTGCCGGCGTAGTAACGAATACCTTGCGGCTTCCCTGTCCCATCTATTGCTGTTCACTGGACCCTATGATCACTCGGCTACATAGCTGATGCCTGCTGGACTATTCATTAATCACGGTACTCCATTCTGTTTATTTTGGTTTATCTGTCGGCCCCAGCCGGGTACTCAGGCCCTGTGTGTAGCTAACCAACCCTCGTTTCCCATTCATCGCCAGTTTACCTGTTGTTGTTGTCTTATCTGATTAGCTGTTGTGGTCTTACCCATTGTTGTCTTAGCTAGCTCTCCCAATCAACACCTGTGTTTGCTTTATGCCTCGCTTTATGTCTCTCTCAAATGTCAATATGCCCTGTTTACTGTTGTTTAGGATAGTTATCATTGTTTTAGTTTACAGTGAAGCCCCTAGTCCCACTCTATATGCCTCAGATTCCTCCTTTGTCCCACCTCCCACACATGCGGTGACCTTACCAGTATTACCAGCACCTCCAGAGATGCAACCCCTCTTATCATCACTCGGTGCCTGGGCTTACCTCCACTGTACCCGCACCCTACCATACCCCTGTCTGCACATTATGCCCTGAATCTATTCTGCCACGTCCAGATATCTGCTCCTTTTATTCTCTGTCCCCAACACACTACACGATCAGTCTTGATAGCCTTTAGCCGTACCCTCATCCTACTCCTCCTCGGTTCCTCGGGTGATGTGGAGGTAAACCCAGGCCCTGCGTGTCCCCAGGCACTCTCATTTGATGACTTCCGTAATCGAAAATGCCTTGGTTTCATGCATGTTAACATCAGAAGCCTCCTCCCTAAGTTTGTTTTACTCACTGCTTTAGCACACTCCGCCAACCCTGATGTCCTTGCCATGTCTGAATCCTGGCTTAGGAAGGCCACCAAAAATTCAGAGATTTCCATACCCAACTACAACATGATAGAACTGCCAAAGGGGAGGAGTTGCAATCTACTGCAGAGATAGCCTGCAAAGTTATGTCATACTTTCCAGGTCTATGCCCAAACAGTTCGAACTTCTAATTCAAAAAATGTATCTCTCCAGAAATAAGTCTCTCACTGTTGCCGCCTGTTATATACCCCCTCAGGTCCCAGCTGTGTCCTGGACACCATATGTGAATTGATTGCCCCTCATCTATCTTCAGAGTTCATTCTGTTAGGTGACCTAAACTGGGATATGCTTAACACTTCGGCAGTCCTACAATCTAAGCTAGATGCCCTCAATCTCACACAAATCATCAAGGAACCCACCAGGTACAATCCTAAATCTGTAAACTTGGGCACCCTCATAGATATTATCCTGACCAACTTGCCCTCCAAATACACCTCTGCTGTTTTCAATCAGGATCTCAGCGACCACTGCCTCATTGCCTGCATCCGTAATGGGCCCGCGGTCAAACGACTACGCTGTATCACTGTCAAACACTCCCTAAAACACTTCTGCGAGCAGACCTTTCTATCGACCTGGCACAGGTATCCTGGCAGGATATTGACCTCATCCTGTCAGTCGAGGATGCCTGGTCATTTTTTTAAAGCAACTTCCTTACCATCTTAAATAAGCATGCCCCTTTCAAATAATGTAGAACTAAGAACAGATACAGCCCTTGGTTCACTCCAGACCTGACTGCACTTGACCAGCACAAAAACATCCTGTGGCGGACTGCTATAGCATCGAATAGTCCCCGCGATATGCAACTGTTCAGGGAAGTCAGGAACCAATACACGCAGTCAGTCAGGAAAGCAAAGGCTAGCTTTTTCAAACAGAAATTTGCATCCTGTAGCTCTAACTCCCAAACGTTTGGGATACTGTCTAGTCCATGGAGAACAATAGCACCTCCTCCTAGCTGCCCACTGCACTGAGGCTAGGTAACATGGTCACCACCAATAAATCCATGATAATCAAACATTTCAACAAGCATTTCTCTACGGCTGGCCATGCTTTCCTCCTGGCTACCCCAACCCCGGCCAACAGCCCCGCCCGCCCCACAGCTACTTGTCCGAGCCTCCCCAGCTTCTCCTTCACCCAAATCCAGAGGTTCTGAAATAGCTGGAAAAACTGGGCCCGTACAAAACAGCTGGGCTTGACAATCTGGACCCTCTCTTTCTAAAACTATCCACCGCCATTGTTGCAACTCCTATTACCAACCTCTTTCGTGTCGCCTGAGATCTCTAAAGATTGTAAATCTGCCGTGGTCATCCCCCTCTTCAAAGGGGGTGACACTCTAGACCCAAACTGCTATATAATAATATCCATCCTGCCCTGCCTCTCTAAAGTCTTCGAAAGCCTAGTTAATAAACAGATCACTGACCACTTCGAATCCCACCGTACCTTCTCCGCTGTGCAATTAAAAACAATCAAGCAACCCAGAAAAGTGTTAGAAATTCCCCTATTAACATATGCAGCCTGAGAAACAAGGTCCATGAAGTCAATAACTTGTTTGTAACATTCATATGAAACTATTGGGGAACTGTGGGGGGATCTTGGAAGGTTCTGGTTCACGTATTTTGGCCTGGTGAGAGATCTGTCAACGTGTCCTTGAGCAGGGTATTGACCCTGGATGCTTCTGTGTGTCGCTCTGAATGGGGGTCTGTTGGATGTTGTTGAGCGGCTTCACTGCAAGTATATTGTATGTTTCGGATATTCGATAAAAAAATATTTAAAAACATTTAAAAAAAAAACATTCATAGGAAACTCTGAAACTCACTTAGATAATATCTTTGATGATACAGTGATAGCAATACATGGTTATAACATCTACTGAAAATACAGAGATGCCAACGGTGTTGTGGTCTATATTCAGAACCACATTCCTGTAAAGCTTAGAGACGATCTCATATTAAATACTTTTGAAGTAATTTCGCTACAGGTTCATCTGCATCACCCATTCTGGTGGGAAGCTGCTACAGAACACCAAGTGCTAACAGTCAGTATCTGGATAATATGTGTGAAATGCTTGATAATGTATGTGGTATATCAACAGAGAAGGATATTTTCTGGGTGATTTAAATATTGACTGGCTCTCATCAAGCTGCCCACTCAAGAAAAAACTTTAAACTGTAACCAGTGCCTGCAACCTGGTTCAGGTTGTCAGTCAACCTACCAGGGTATTTACAAACAGCACAGGAATGAAATCATCAACATGTACTGATCACACCTTTACTAATGCTGAAGAAATTTGCTTTAAAGCAGTATCCAAATCCACTGGATGTAGTGATCACAATATAGTAGCTGTCACGATCGTTGTGTAAAGAACTGGACCAAGGTGCAACGCGGGCTGAGTTCCACATCTTTTTAATCACTATATGGAACATACAAAAACAATAAAGCAAGAACAGACTGCAACACTAGTGTAGCACACACAGGTACTTACACACAAACAATAACCCACACCGCAAGTGGGGAAAAGAACAAACATATATATGGTCCCCAATTAGAGATAACGACACTCAGCTGCCTCTAATTGGGAACCATCAACAAACCAAACATAGAAAATAAAACATAGACCAAAAAACCCCCTGATCACACCCTGACCAACACACCCTAGATGAGCCAGAAGGCTATCTGTAGCCAGGTAGTGACAGTACCCCCAAAGGCACGGCAACCGCGAAAAAAAGGCTCTGGTGCGGGCAGTGCCGGGCCGAGAAGACGCACCAGAGGCCCGGTGCGTGGAGCCGGAACAGGAGTCATCGGACTCGGGAGACGCACAGGGGACCTGATGTGTGGAGCAGGAATAGGTCGTGCCGGGCTCTGAAGGCGCACAGGGGAACGGGTGCGTGGAGCATGAACAGGACGTGCCGGGCTCTGGATGCGCACAGGGGACCCAATGCGTGGAGCAGAGACAGGACGTGCCGAGCTCTGGATGCGCACAGGGGACCTGACGCGTGGAGCAGGGACAGGACGTGTCGGGCTCTGGATGCGCACAGGGAACCTGGTGCGTGGAGCAGGAACAGGTCGTGCCGGGCTTTGAAGGCGCACAGGGGACCTTGTGCGTGGAGCAGGAACAGGACGTGCCAGGCTTTGAAGGCGCACAGGGAACCTGGTGCGTGGCGCAGGAACAGGACGTGCCAAGCTCTGGATGCGCACAGGGGACCTGATGCGTGGAGCAGGGACAGGACGTGTCGGGCTCTGGATGCGCACAGGGGACCTGATGCATGGAGCAGGGACAGGCCGTACCAGGCTCTGGATGTGCACAGGGGACCTGATGCGTGGAGCAGGAACAGGTCGTGCCGGGCTCTGAAGGCACACAGGGGACCTGGTGCGTGGAGCAGGAACAGGACGTGCCGGGCTCTGAAGGCGCACAGGGAACCTGGTGCGTGGAGCAGGAACAGGTCGTGCTGGGCTCTGGATGCGCACAGGGGACCTGATGCGTGGAGCAGGGACAGGACGTGCCGGGCTCTGAATGCGCACAGGGAACCTGGTGCGTGGAGCAGGAACAGGTCGTGCCGGGCTCTGGATGCGCACAGGGGACCTGATGCGTGGAGCAGGGACAGGATGTGTCGGGCTCTGGATGCGCACAGGTGACCTGGTGCGTGGAGCAGGGACAGGCCGTGTCGGGCTCTGGATGCGCACAGGGGACCTGATGCGTGGAGCAGGGACAGGCCGTGCTGGGCTCTGGATGCGCACAGGGGACCTGATGCGTGGAGCAGGAACAGGTCTTGCCGAGCACTGAAGGCGCACAGGGAACCTGGTGCGTGGAGCAGGGACAGGCCGTGCCGGGCTCTGGATGCGCACAGGGGACCTGATGCGTGGAGCAGGGACAGGACGTGTCGGGCTCTGGATGCGCACAGGGGACCTGATGCGTGGAGCAGGGACAGGCCGTGCCGGGCTCTGGATGCGCACAGCAGGTCTGGTGTGTGGACCCGGTGTAGGTCTCACCAGGCGTCTTCGCTGCAGCTCACTCCTCGCCTGTACCTGTCTCCTGAACTCCTCTATGGTTCTCAACTCAGGCTCCGGCTCCCTTCTCTGCCTCATCTCAACCACCAACCCCATGTGCCCCCCCCAAAAAAAAATCTTGGGAATGTTGTGGCCTCGGACCCCGGCGTTGTCGCTGTCCTTCGTCTCTCCTTGGCGACTCCAGCCAAGGAAGGGTCTCACTACAGCCCATAACCTCCTCTCAGGTCCAGAAACTCTCCTCCATGGGGGCGCGCTGCTTGGTCCTTTTTTGGTGAGTCATTCTGTCACGATCGTTGTGTAAAGAACTGGACCAAGGTGCAACGTGGACTGAGTTCCACATCTTTTTAATCACTATATGGAACATACAAAAACAATAAAGCAAGAACAGACCGCAACACTAGAGTAGCACACACAGGTACTCACACACAAACAATGACCCACACCGCAAGTGGGGAAAAGAACAAACATATATACGGTCTCCAATTAGAGGTAACGACACTTAGCTGCCTCTAATTGGGATCCATCAACAAACCAAACCTAGAAAATAAAACATAAAACAAAAGCCCCCTGATCACGTCCTGACCAACAAACCCTAGATGAGCCAGAAGGCTATCTGTGGCCAGGACGTGACAGTAGCCATATCTAGGAAAACCAAAGTTCCAAAGACTGGGCCTAATATAGTGTACAAGAGGTCATACAATAAGTTTAGTACTGATTCATATGTTGATGATGTAAAGAATATGATGTAATGAGGAGCAACCAGACGCTGCACTTAATACATTTATGAAATTGCTTATTCCTGTTACTAATAAGCACGCACCCATTAAGAAAATGACTGTGAAAACTATTAAATCCGCTTGGATTGATGAGGAATTGAAAAATGTTATGGTTGAGGGGGATGAGGCAAAAGGTATGGCAAATAAGTCTGGCAGCCCAACTGATTGGCAAACGTACTGCAAATTAGGAAATCATGTTACTAAACTAAATAAAATAAACTATGCTATGACTGCAATACTTAACAAAGAGCTGCAGTTAGTTTCGGAATGGGTGGCAGAGTAGCCTAGTGGTTAGAGCGTTGGGCTAGTAACTGAAAGGTTGCAAGTTCAAATTCTGAGCTGACAAAGTACAAATCTGTTGTTCTGCCCCTGAACAGGCAGTTAACCCACTGTTCCTAGGCCATTGTTGAAAGTAAGAGTTTGTTCATAACTGACTTGCCTAGTAAAATAAAGGTAAAACAAGAATAATAAGTTAGTCCTAAATATTTCCAAAACTAAAAGCATTGTAAATGTTTTTATTTTAAGAACAAGTTCTTATTTACAATGACAGCCTAAAAATGCAGTTAACAATGGGTTAACTGCCTTTTTCAGGGGCAGAACAACAGATTTTTACATTGTCAGCTCGGGGATTCAATCCACCAACCTTTCGATTAGGCCGTAGGCCCTAGTTTTGTCGCACCTAGACTACTGTTCAGTAGTGTGGTCAGGTGCTACAAAAAGTGACTTAAGAAAATTTCAGTTGGCTCAGAACAGGGCAGCACGGCTGGCCCTTACAAGTACATGGAGAGCTAACATTAATGACATGCATGTCAATCTCTCATGGCTCAAAGTGGAAGAGAGATTGACTTCATCACTACTTGCTTTTGTAAGAGGTGTTGTACAAGGTGAATGTACTGAGCTGTCTGTTAAAAGTACTTGCACACAGCTCAGACACCCATGCATACCCCACAAGACATGCCACCAGAGGTCTCTTCACAGTCCCCAAGTCCAGAACAGACTATGGGAGGCGCACAGTACTACATACAGTATAGTGGTACCAAACATTTAGTATTGTATATATGTAGTGGTGTAATAATGTTATATGATGTACTGTTCTTTTGATTTATATGTAATGTAAGTGGTTTAATATGTTTGGACCCCAGGAAGAGTAGCTGCTAACTTGGCAGCAGCTAATGGGGATCCCTAATAAATAAATGGCTACTTTGAGGAATCTAAAATATTAAATATATTTTCATTTGTATCCGACCTCAGGATAAGACCCAGTTGCAGACAGTTTGAAGTAAAAAAGTTTATTACAACAACAGGGGCAGGCAGGTGTCAGTAATCCAGAGCAGAGTCCAAAAGGTACAGAACGGCAGGCTCAGGGGCAGGCAGAATGGTCAAAACCAGGAAAACTAGAAAACAGGGACTAGAGAGAAAAACGAGAGTACGGGAATAACACTGGTAGGCTTGACGAGACAAGACGAACTGGCAACAGATAAACAGAGAACACGGGTATAAATACACAGTGGATAATGGGAAGATGGGCGACACCTGGAGGGGGGTGGAGACAAGCATAAAGACAGGTGAAACAGATCAGTGTGTGACATATTTTATATAACACTTTTTTGGTTACTACATGATTCCATATGTGCTATTTCATAGTTTTGATGTCTTCAGTATTAAAAATAAAAATAAAGAAAAACCCTTAAATGAGCAGCTGTGTCCAAACTTTGACTGATACTGTATCAAGTGTTATTTCATTTAAACCATACTCTGCTACCGTTTTGGATATGATTCTAGTTTGTGTCAGTCATAATAATACAGGAATTTCATAAACATGTTAGCCATACCAGATCAGATGTTGTTGCTCATTAATTTCACAAAATTCAGCAAATTAAATCAAGTGATAGAGAAATAATCTTCTCTCTAATGGAGGAAAAAACGGAGAACTTTACAAATACACAAATCACATGAGCGCTCTAACGCAACTTACGTAACCACTCAAAAGAGGGGAGCTTCTCCTGTTTTCCCGAAGCGAGGAATATGAAAACGAAGTACTATTACAGATGTGGGATCTTCATTTGATCACCCTGTTGCAGGAGAACTTTCCTGCAATGCAGGAAATGTAAAACTTGAAGTGTAGTTGAGGTTTAAAAAAGCTTCTGAAATGTGTCATTTCAACTTACAAATTTCAGAGTTGATTTTCCCTTACGAAAATAAATGAATCAACCCCTACAAAAAATGTCCATTAATTATAATCCACATAATAATTCACATTAGCTGTTGCTGCAGGATTTTTTTCCTGGTGTAGCAAACTGGCTCAAATTAAGATCCTATATTTATTTAAAAAAAAATATATTTTACCTTTATTTAAAGTTAGTGAGGGAGATACAAGTCTCCAGCTTCAGCAATTTTTGCAATTCGTTCCAGTCACTGGCAGCAGAGAACTGGAAGGAAAGGCGGCCAAAAGAGGGGTTGGCATTGGGGATGACCAATGAGATATACCTGCTGGAGCGCGTACTACGGGTGGGTGTTGTTATCGTGACCAGTGAGCTGAGATAAGGCAGAGCTTTACCTAGCATAGACTTATAGATGACCTGGAGCCAGTGGGTCTAGCACTGTGATAGACTGCATCCAGTTTGCTGAGTAGAGTATTGGAAGCTGTTTTGTAGATGACATCGCCAAAGTTGAGGATCGGTAGGATAGTCAGTTTTACTAGGGTAAGTTTGGCAGCTTGAGTGAAGGAGGCTTTGTTGCGAAATAGAAAGCCGATTCTAGATTTGATTTTGGATTGGAAATGTTTAATATGAGTCTGGAAGGACAGTTTACTGTCTAGCCAGACACCTAGATATTTGTAGTTGTCCACATATTCTAGATCAGAACCGTCCATGGTAGTGATGCTAGTCGGGCGGGTGGGTGCGGGCAACGAACGGTTGAAAAGCATGCATTTGGTTTTACTAGCGTTTAGGAGCAGTTGGATGCCATGGAAGGAGTGCTGTATGGCATTGAAGCTCGTTTTGAGGTTAGTTAGCACAGTGTCCAAAGAAGGGCCAGAAATATATAGAATGGTGTCGTCTGCATAGAGGAGGATCAGGGAATCACCCGCAGCAAGAGCGACATCATTGATATATACAGAGAAAAGAGTCGGCCTGAGAATTGAACCCTGTGGTACCCCCATAGAGACTGCCAGAGGTCCGGACAGCAGGCCCTCCTATTTGACACACTGAACTCTGTCAGCAAAGTAGTTGGTGAACCAGTCATTTGAGAAACCAAGGCTATTGAGTCTGCCGATAAGAATACGGTGATAGAGTCGAAAGCCTTGGCCGGCCAGGTCGATGAATACGGCTGCACAGTACTGCCTTTTATCGATGGCGGTTATGACATCATTTAGTACCTTGAGCGTGGCTGACGTGCACCCGTGACCAGCTCGGAAACCTGATTGCACAGCGGAGAAGGTACGGTGGGATTCGAAATGGTCAGTGATCTGTTTATTAACTAGGCTTTCGAAGACTTTAGAGAGGCAGGGCAGGATGGATATAGGTCTATAGCAGTTTGGGTCTAGAGTGTCACCCCCTTTGAAGAGGTGGATGACCGCGACAGCTTTCCAGTCTTTAGGGATCTCGGACGATACGAAGGAGAGGTTGAACAGACTGGTAATAGGGGTTGCAACAATGGCGGCGGATAGTTTTAGAAAGAGAGGGTCCAGATTGTCAAGCCCAGCTGATTTGTACGGGTCCAGGTTTTGCAGCTCTTTCAGAACCTCTGCTATCCTGATTTGGGTGAAGGAGAAGCTGGGGAGGTTCGGGCAAGTAGCTGTGGGGGAGGCGGAGCTGTTGGCCGGGGTTGGGGTAGCCAGGAGGAAAGCATGGCCAGCCGTATAGAGAAATGCTTATTGAAATGTTCGATTATCATGGATTTATCGGTGGTGACCATGTTACCTAGCCTCAGTGCAGTAGGCAGCTATTCGAAGCTATTGCAGTCCGCCACAGGATGTTTTTGTGCTGGTCAAGGGCAGTCAGGTCTGGAGTGAACCAAGGACTGTATCTGTTCTTAGTTCTACATTTTTGGAAAGGGGCATGCTTATTTAAGATGGAGAGGAAATTACTTTTCAAGAACGACCAGGCATCCTCTACTGACGAGATGAGGTCAATATCCTTCCAGTATACCCAGGCCAGGTCGATTAGAAAAGTCTGCTCGCAAAAGTGTTTTAGGGAGCATTTGACAGTGATGAGGGGTGGTCATTTGACCGCGGACCCATAGAGGATGCAGTCAATGAGGCAATGATTGCTGAGATCCTGATTGAAAACAGCAGAGGTGTATTTGGAGGGCAAGTTGGTCAGGATATCATCTATGAGGGTGCCAATGTTTACGGATTTAGGGTTGTACCTGGTGGGTTCCTTGATGATTTGTGTGAGATTTAACTATATATATAACATAGTTAATGCTGGCCATCATTATAAATCAGAATTTGTTCTTAACTGACTTGCCTAGTTAAATGAAGGTTAAAACTACTTAGGGAGAAACAGGGCGCTACGGGCCGTTCCCGACACTACCCGGTGAAATGTAAGGCGCCAAATTCAAAATCCAAAAGTTGAATTATTAAACATTCATCAATATACAAGTGTTGCATAGTCATCAAAAGCTCTGATTCTTGGCAATATCACAGCGTTGTCAGATTTCAAAAAGGCTTTACGGCGAAAGCACAACATTTGATTGTTTGAGGATAGCACCTCTAACATTTATGCATTAGCATAAATTCATAACTAGCGCGGGTCACACAAAACCCATATAAGAGCTAAAATAAATCTCTTACCTTTCGAAGAACTTCTGCTGAGGGCATCCCAAGTGTCCAACGAAGACATCCAATTGTTCTTTTGTTAGAAAAAGTCATTTATTATATCCATAAATCTCCATTTGGTTGGCGCGTTATGTTCAGAAAATCCACTGTCGAGTCGCCCATTGAACCGTGAAGAGAACGCGTTCAAATTATACCTATCAACTTTGTCCAAACAAATCAAACATCATTTTTAATGTATCCTTAGGTATCCTTTTATGTATATTTACTATAATATTTCAACCGGATTATAGCCTGAACGATAGGGAAAGGAAAAAACCACAGAGCGCGCGAGACCGTGAACGCGCATGTCATTCTATTGAGTTCCGGGGTCCACGTCTAAATTCTTCTTCTATTGCCTTCTAATTCAACCTAAGGTCATGAAACCCTGTCTAAAGACTGTTGGCATCCAGTGGAAGCCATAGGTACTGCAGTCTAGGTCCTAGATAATGTTGAATACAATAGGCAGCCAGGAGAAAAAGGTAATCTCCAAAAAAAACTGCAAATCCGGATGGATTTTCCTTTACCTTTACCTCCTCGGGTTTTCACCTGCTATATCAGTTCTGTTATACTCACAGACATTATTTTAACGGGTTTAGAGTGTTTCCTATCCAATAGTACTAATTATGTGCATATCCTAGTTTCTGGGCCTGAGTGTCAGGTATTTTACTTTGGGCACGCCAGATTCTCCAAAACCGACACCTCGGCTGATGATGCCTAAAGAGTTAAATTAATATATATATATATGTATATATGTATATATATATATATATATATTAACATAGTTCAATGAAGGTTTAACATAAGGTATTGGAAAAAACATTGTATATAATGTATACTATACAGTTGAAGTCGGAAGTTTACATACACGTAGGTTGGAGTCATTAAAACTAGTTTTTCAACCACTCCACAAATTTCTTGTTAACAAACTATAGTTTTGGACATCTACTTTGTGCATGACACAAGTAATCTTTCCAACAATTGTTTAGAGACAGATTATTTCACTTATAATTCACTGTATCACAATTCCAATGGGTCAGAAGTTTACATACACTAAGTTGACTGTGCCTTTAAACAGCTTGGAAAATTCCAGAAAATGATTTCATGGCTTTAGAAGCTTCTGATAGGTGAATTGACATCATTTGAGTCAATTGGAGGTGTACCTGTGGATGTATTTCAAGGCCTACCTTCAAACTCAGTGCCTCTTTGCTTGACATCATGGGAAAATCAAAAGCAATCAGCCAAGACCTCAGAAAAAAAGTGTAGACTTCCACAAGTCTGGTTCATCCTTGGGAGAAATTTCCAAAAGCCTGAAGGTACCACGTTCATCTGTACAAACAATAGTACGCAAGCATAAACACCATTGGACCACGCAGCCGTCATACCGCTCAGGAAGGAGACGTGTTCTGTCTCCTAGAGATGAACGTACTTTGGTGCGAAAAGTGCAAATCAATCCCAGAACAACAGCAAAGGACCCTGTGAAGATGCTGGAGGATCTATATCCACAGTAAAATGAGTCCTATATCAACATAATCTGAAAAGCCGCTCAGCAAGGAAGAACCCACTGCTACAAAACCGCCATAAAAAAGCCAGACTACGGTTTGCAACTGCACATGGGGACAAAGATTGTAGTTTTTTGAGAAATGTCCCCTGGTCTGATGAAACAAAAATAGAACTGTTTGGCCATAATGACCATCATTATGTTTGGAGGAAAAAGCGTAAGGCTTGCAAGTCGAAGAACACCATCCCAACCGTGAAGCACAGGGGTGACAGCATCATGTTGTGGGGGTGCTTTGCTGCAGGAGGGACTGGTGCGCTTCACAAAATAGATGGCACATGAGGTGGGAAAATTATGTGGATATATTGAAGCAACATCTCAAGACATCAGTCAGGAAGTTAAAGCTTGGTCGCAAAAGGGTCTTCCAAATTGACAATGACCCCAAGCATACTTCCAAAGTTGTGGGACAACAAAGGACAACAAAGTCAAGGTATTGGAGTGGCCATCACAAAGCCCTGACCTCAATCCTATAGTAACTTTGTCGGCAGAACTGAAAAAGCGTGTGCGAGCAAGGAGGCCTACACACCTGACTCAGTTACACCAGCTCTGTCAGGAGGAATGGGCCAAAATTCACCCAACTTACTATGGGAAGTTTGTGGAAGGCTACGCGAAACGTTTGACCCAAGTTAAACAATTTAAAGGCAATGCTACCAAATACTAATTGAGTGTTTGTAAACTTCTGACCCACTGGGAATGTGATGAAAGAAATAAAAGCTGAAATAAATCATTCTCTCTACTATTATTCTGACATTTCATATTCTTAAAATAAAGTGGTGATCCTTACTGACATAAGACAGGGAATTTTTACTAGGATTAAATGTCAGGAATTGTGAAAAACTAAGTTAAAATGTATTTGTTTAAGGTGTATGCAAACTTCCGACCTCAACTGTACATCCTCAACAACACACTGCCACACTTCCATCATGTCGTTATAATCAGTGGAACTTTCCCACCCCCTCAGGGTTATTCTGCAGCCTTCTGCCCCGTTAGCAGGAGTTAAGTTTCCCTTCTCCAGTCCCACAGTTGTCCAGTAATCAAAAGGCTTAGATTTACAGCCTCGTTGGGCAGGTAATTGTCAATCCTTCACCGGTGATTATGCTGTTCACTGCTGGAACAGTTTCTGCTTTCTCACGCCAAAGCCACCAGCAACAAGGTGAGAACACCCTGGTCTATTTCCTTGGTCTAATATCACGGGAGACACATGACACAGGTCACATAACATGTGAAAATAGGACCATGTTGTGTCTAGTGGATCACTCTGGGCCTATGCATGATAACCATCAGAGTGCCAGTTGTGAGAGACTGTTAACCAGTGGACATTTTGATACAAATAATGTGGTATATGGATTCTACCACAACATATGCATAATATATACAGTAGCAGACACGTGATGATAAAGGTTGAAACCCCAATGAATTTGGTTGTTTCAGGCTCAGACACAGCAAGACTTCTCAGCCACTCTTCCTTCCCGTTGCTGAACCAGATGCCATGTTAGCCCCTGCCTGTAATCAGACACTTGTAAATTAACTTTTTCACCAAATGTTCAGGTGGTTCAGAAGTGTTTTGGACAGCTGTCCAACTATACTCTGCCAGACTACTGGGTCAAAATAGCAAAAGAGTCAATGACATTGTATGCATCTAGATAGGGTATATTCCAAATAACGCAAGACATAAATAAGAACATGGTATCTACATGGTCATAATTACATGTTCATGGCCTAACTACCTCCTATAACTACATCTCCTATAAAGTTCTATAACCTTTATAATCCCCAGTTCACAAGCCAGTTAAACTCAACGTTTGTTCAACGTGAGTAGAAACATTCTCTGTGTAATGTGCAACCAATAGAGAGTCATTTTATGCTTGACCATCTAATACATTTCTCTCCTAAATGGAAACAAGTGTAAGGGTGTTAGAAGCCATAACCTGAAGGTGACACACACATTCCATGTTGTACACTGAGAACACTCCCTCATCACTTAGCCTTTAGCAGATGGAAGAGTTATGGCTATAAACCACACTTTACCCATGACAGAAATAGCTATGAGTGTGTGTGTGTGAAGCCTTGCCACTGTCCTGACCCTCACACTCCTCCTAGGGACCATGCAGTGGGTGGCTTGGTGACCTTGAATGACCTACTGCTCACTCTGACAGCCTAACTGTATATTATGAACCCACAGAACAAAGTAGTAACTGGAACGAATCTCCGGTTTAATGCACACTGTCAGTTGTACAGTATAGCGCTCTAGCTCCAGAACAGCCGAACATTATCGACCACTATGCAGAGCCATACAACCGGATATCAACTGACCAACAGGACCAGATACAGTAAGCTATAACCATACAACACATGTGACCTATAACTGCAACAATACTTAGCTGTCTCAAAATAGAAAGAGTTGCGTTTTACTGCTTAACTTTTGTTTCAATGTACAATGACACATCAAAAAGGAGTCTAATACCACAACTTAAAGTAATGTCGACTGGATAGTCCTCCATTACAGGAATACGTGTTGGTTTGTCAGAGATTTGGAGCTAAAGCTTTGTGAGAAATCAATGCATTCTAGGAAATCTGATTTACAACTCTTCCCCTTTTTTTAACAACTTGGAGAAAAGTAAGTGCCAGCATACCACAGTAAAATATTGTTTGTCTTGGCAAAGCAGTCATTCATTATTCACCAATCCTCTATAATTTTCTCTGTTTTTTGGCTCCATTTGAGCGATGTAAGACTTAACGAGTGTCTAGGAAGCATGGGATAAGAGCTGAGTTTCCTGGAAATGAGAGTGCTGGTGGCTGGGCTCCAGAAGAGCAGTGCCTTCAGCAGCGTGTCCCCAGGGAGGGTCTGGTGGTGGGGGCCTGACAACCATCCATCACGGCCAGTGCCCTGGAACAGACGGCGAGGCACGCCTGGAGTGTGGCATGCCTGAAACCAGTGACCATTACAGCCATGGATATTTACTGACATGGTTTATGCAGCTTGAAATGTAATACACACTTATATATTAGCCTCTCCCCTTTTTGACTTTTACAACACAAATTGGACCTGTCAACCTCTCTTGACGTGGATGGTTGTACAAAATAGCAAACAACCTCTCTGCACTGTAGCCATTTTGGACATACAGAATACCATAGAAAGTCTATATAATGTAGTCTAACAACAACATGGACTGTATAATACATTGCTATCAGCTGTGGTGGACGACGGTCTACTAATAAAGGTGTTTAGGGAAATGTGATCACATTGCACTGGGGTGTGTACAGTAGTACTCTATCTTGGAGGGTCTGTGGAGAACAGGCATGTTGAGAAGAGAGAGCCATAACCGTTCATCTAAATATACCAAGGTCAGTCAGATACAGATTCACAAGACTAACTCTTGAGAATGAGAGAGAGGACTCATGGTGTGCATTCTCAATGGCTAAAGCCTGATGCTTGAAACCATTCAAGGGATCATCGCGAGGTTGAGTCAAGAAGAGACGCATGATTTCACAAACAGTCAGTGGAGGTCTTCACAGTAAATGGCACTGTGTTGAAACCTTCAATAGCACATAATTAGAGGCCCCCACAGCCACAGCAGAGATCAGCCATATGTTACAGAAGGCAGCTGTTTTAAAACAGCTTTCAAAACTCTGCTGTGATAGTCCCACAATGGCATTCCCCTCACTGGCCTAAGTACAGCAGCTGCAGGTGTCAAGGCGCCTTAAGAGAGAATTACCCTTAATTGGGACCAATGGAAACTGTGAAGTCGCAGAGATATTGCTCCGGTCGTATAGATGGCATCATTTGCTGTTATATGCCTTGATTATTAAAGACGCGTGATCAATTTAAAAGGTCTTGATCTTTTTGCTCACTGAGTGGAAAGGAAGATCTACAGTTTTGAAAGTCATTGGCTCATAAATCAACAGCAGTATTTTAAACGAGCAATAGATTAACTGTTCACCTGCTATGAATACATCTTATTAGCATGAAAAGTGGTGTTCCTGTCATTGCAGACATGTTTCAATAATATTTCCACACAGTATTTTAGGCCTCGCTTTTCTTACGCAGGAGCTACAAGAACTGCTTGTCACATAAGGTGCCAATACGAAACATATTTGTATTTTCAAACGTGTGTGTGGGTTAGAGAGTAAGGAGGGCACAGAGTGAGACATATACAGTAAAGATAGAGTGAGCAACAGTATGGCTATAGGGAATGACCTGACTGACATGGTCCGCCTCTACTTGGCAAAGGAAACTGTAGTAATATGTTCTAAACTCCAAACAAACAGGTCAAGTGCTTTGTCTTGACCTTCACACTACTCAAATGAGCATTCCACTGTCATGACCTCATACGAGGCAGCAAGGGCGGAGGGTAGTAAACGCCACGGCAACTGTCTCTGTGGACATGACTTTTCCATTCACGCTCCTGTCTCCACTCTCAAGGACCGTCAATGAGGATGTGAAAGAGAGCCTGTGGGATGCACCCGCAGGCGTTCCACTGTACTTTACTCTGCACTGCAGACTCTGGGCTAACTTTACTTTACTGACTTTATTGTCCCCATGGGGAAATGTTGTTGCAGTATCATGTACACGTTTAAAGTGGTGTTTAAATACTGTAGAAAACAAATTGACAATACAAAATTCATAACAGTTACATGCCAACAAAAAAAGATTAGCCTGCTGGCCTCACTGGGTCGATAGGAACATTTGCCCGAGCTGTTCAGATACTGTAGGATATCACACCTTTCACAAATTATTGTCTATTTCAGTTTTTCCTGTCGGGGGTGCCCTATACCTTCACCCAGAGAGGACTAGTTCCAAGTCCGGGTACAGGGGGTGGCTTGGGTCTAAAATGATTTTGTGAGCCTTGCTGAGGGTCCTGACCTTAAAGATCTCATCAAAGCCTATCTGTTTGGCTCCAAGTACCTTACTTACTGTGGTGATAATCCTTCTCAGCATATTCATCTGGCTGACAGTGGCATTGCCAAACCAACAATCAATACAAAAAGTTGAAATACTCTCAATTAAAGATTTGTAAAACAGAGTCAGTACAGTACAGTCAACATTGAAAGATCCCAGCTTTTTGAGAAAGTACAGTCTCTGACTCTTTTTGTAAATCAGGTCTGCACATTTACTCCACTGAAGCTTATTGTCCAAGAGGACACCCAGATATTTGTATTCCTCTACAATCTCTATGTTCTGACCTCTGATAGATGTTGCAGAGGTAGGTGTTGTTCGCTTCCTGAAGTCCATGCACATCTCTTTGGTCTTGAATGGTATTGAGGACCAAGTGTGATTCATCATACCACTCTACAAAGTCATTTAGGACTGGGCCATGGTGTTCTTCGTCATCATGCAACAGGCTGATCAAGGCAGTGTCATCAGAGAACTTAACTAAGTGTCTGCCAGGATGGGAACTAGTACAACTATTAGTGTACAAGATGTACAGGAGTGGGGACAAAACACATCCCTGAGGAGATCATGTGTTGGTGGTGCGTATGTCCGACACGTGGGGACCCACCGTGACCCGCTGTGGTTCAGGAAGTCCAACAGCCACAAAACCGGCCCCCCATCTGAGGAGAAGTCCAGTATGAATCTCTGTGCCAGAATGTAAGAGTGGATTGTGTTGAAGGCAGAAGAAAAGTCAACAAACAGTACCCTGATTTGGGATTTGGCGCCCTCCAGATGTCTAAAGACCATGTTGAGGAAAGTAAGAATGGCATCATCAACTCCTCTGCTAGGCTAATTGGCAAACTGAAACGGGTCGAGGAACTTCTGGGTGACTTTTCACAATTTTCTCAAAGCATTTTATTAATAAGGAGGTCAAGACAACAGGGCAGAGGTCTTTCAGCACAGAGGGATTAGATGCTTTAGGAATGGGTATAATTATTGAGTTTTCCACAATACTGGCACGTGTTGCTGGTTGATCGAGGATTGGAAAATGTCAGTGAAAACACCAGCTAAAAAGACTGTCTATCACCCCCAGCATAAACTGCCTTCATTCTATTAAGTAGTGATTTTAGCCTTGATACCCAAGGCTTTTTTTAAGGAAGATTTTACAGGTCTTAGTAGGCACAACTGGTTCAACACAGAAACACTGAAATAACATCTGTGAGTTCATTAAGATCAGAGTTGCTGTCCTCAAATACCTCCCAAATAGTACAGTCAAAACACCCTTGGAGACGAGCTAAGTGGTTAAATGTAAGGACTACTTTACACTGGGTGCTCTTATAAAACAATAACAAAGCCCTGATTGTACATGATGTAATAAGTGACAGATAACAGGCAAACAAGCAGGAAGATAAATCAACAATTGATGCCACTTCATCCAATGAAAGTGAGAGTATACTGTCAGGGTGTTTCTGTCTGCAGAGCTCCTACTCTTGTGGAAAGAGGGGTTTTAAGGACACTGCCAAGAGAAAGCCAGTGGAAAGAGCTGACACATCATTGGAAGCTAAATATCGTCTACCACCACATGGAAGGTATGACTGGTAAATATGAGGTAACTGTGCCTTTATTTTTACTTTCAAGTGGCGAAGAGAGTAATGTGAGACATAAGTACAGTACACACTATTCTCATAAGGGAAATATTTTTGGGGTGACACATTCTGGAACGATCATGAGCACGCATTGGAAAATCATTACATTAGAGTTAAGCTACTGTATGGGCACAAAATAATGTTCAATTATACAAGGACTTGCATATTAATCCACATGAAATACATGTTTACATTCCTTAAGCTTTACTGATATTATGGTTGATTTAGAAGCCTAAATATAGCAATTAAATTACATCCCAGGGCTTTGTTTTGATTCGGTGTTGTGACTAGAGAAGCATACTGCGCATGTGCAGAACAATAATGCTGGGTTCAGGAACATACTGTCTGGAAAAGCAGTCTCTCTGTTGGTTGGCTTCAGAGTAGCAACCTATATTATGAAGTCTACCTATACGTGAATTCAATCAACAGGCCCCCTATTGTTTAAACTGGAGCAAGCTGCCAGGTTGGCTGAGTAAAACCAATGAAATGTTTCATTAGACATCGGTACTGGATGAATGCAACTTTAGAGCTCTCAGCAAGATTTTTATGTCTGAACATCAAGTCCACAGAAATGACGTGATGTTTACAGGGACATCTGTCAGAAGACGGTAGAAATTAAATAGCCATTTCTCATTCTGCCACTAGGAGGAAATTAAACACTTCACTCTCTTTAAGGCGTAAAGTACACATTAACTCCAGGGAGTCAGTTACAGAGGGATAGCATTTCAAAACTGAACAGGGCACTGTTGAGCATCTCATTGGCCTCAGTTTCACACAGTGTTGTGTTTGATATGGGTTGAATGGATGGGTGTCCTGTTGGTGATATAATCAGTTCATATCCTCAGCGGGAGAAGAACCCATTCAACCTGAGTCATCACTACTATGCAGTTGCATTTATAACTGTCACTGAATAACTTTGAAATAGTAAAAGAAAGTGCTTCACTCTTCGGAAGTACTGCCAAGCCAAACACAGAACCCTGATTTTCAGAGCCAGAGGAGCAGGAGGAATGGTGGGCCTGTGGGTGTGGAGGAGCAGGAGGAATGGTGGGCCTGTGGGTGTGGAGGAGCAGGAGGAATGGTGGGCCTGTGGGTGTGGAGGAGCAGGAGGAATGGTGGACCTGTGGGTGTGGAGGTGCAGGAGGAATGGTGGGCCTGTGGGTGTGGAGGAGCTACTCAACGGGCCTGCAGAGGTGTGGCCAAACTATGAGCTCAGCAGAGCCTGTTGGACCATGGAGCCGAGGGGATAGGTATGTGTGCATGTTGGGGCTAATTTACATCCTATTCTGTCCCTCTGTGGTCCCTTAAGTGCATTTGAGTGAGCGATGGTCAGATCCAGAACCACAGTCATAACCAGCTCTTAGGCATCCCTTCTGCTTACTTTAATTCAAGCCAACTACTGTAACTCCTTGCTTGAAGCTCTAAATGGTTTTGAATTATCATTCACGCATATGATATGGAAAATTGATCAAATCATCTACTCAATGCTCAAGTTAACATTTTTCACAAGTATGCATTAGATGATACGGTGCAGTATAGTGATATCATCTCATATCAAACCATCCCTTCAGAGGACACGAAATTCAGTCTGAAGTAGAAATTAGTCCTTTTTCAAATTGCCTTGGGAAAAGTATATGGAAATAATGTTCTAGTCTGTGGCTGTTGAATCCAGGCACACCACTTTTAACACATTATCTCATAACGCAGTGGAAAATAGCAAATTCCCACTTTGTGGTTCCTCTGGTTTCACCCTCCAAATTGCGTCTGGCCCTGGAGTCTTGATGGGGAAAAGGAGAAGTCCATGCTTTAATCTGGAAAGTATTACTGGGGTTTGCAGAACATGGGAAACAATAACACCAGGAATATTCCTATTCTATCCATAGTGCTCTGTGAGCAGGACAAGATATGCTGCAGTCTGCAGTTTCCCCCCACCACAGCCACCGCTTGGCCCCCAGCCTCAACCCCTTTTTTTTCTACCATACACACTGTACTGTACTGTATATAGTGGGCTATTGTTTAGCAGGGCCTGGGGGAGAGAGGAAACTCCAAGTACTGTTGTGTGATCTACAGAGGAGCACAGCTCCCACAGGAAACTCCTCTATCACCTGGCTAGACATGCAGGCAGCAGGCCCTGCATCAGATAGAAAACACAAATAGAAATAACATTGCTTTTAAATAATTCTAATCCACTTTATTTGAGGCTGTTCTACTATAGATTGGAATTGTATCAAAGCCCATGTCTGATTCAACTAACTCTCTCCCCAGTTGAATCACATTTCCCGTAAATGAAAGTGGTCAGTTATGAAGGGAACCGCTTGACATTCTGTGGTGAAGGGTTGCTGGACAGGAGTGGTAATTTCTCTGAGGATAACCCACTGTAGTTCCCCACAATCAGACAGGGACTCCCTGATGTTGAATATGGAAATATACTGAGGCTACAGGGTCAACAACTACTTCCTTTTCCAAAGCCCTTCTGAGCAGAGTGATGTCCTTCTGCTTCCCTCATCTGGGCAACCAAAGCCTTCCAGCAACTGATTAACTAGTGTTTTCATAGAGGAAATCATCACAACTGATTTGTAAGCTCATATCAAACCCAATCACAATGGGTACGCATACAGTAAAAGAAAAATCCCAGCCTACATAGACTTCCTCTTTCTGCTGAATGTCAAGTGTGGAGAAACTTCCTGTAAAAAGTAAGAATACAGAACAACAAACAACAATGTCTCCATCACAGTCTAACAATCCCATTGTACAAGTGCAACATTATACATCCTACAGGAACATGGTCCTCTACCTCAGTTCTGGAGGTCTTGGTGATTAAATGCTCTCTACTATCAAATTGTCAATAGAGGTTGTCCATGCAGTAACACTCTCTGTCAGTGCTGGACAGGCTCTGGTCTGGGGATGAACCCCATGGAGAAAAGCGTCTTGCTCCAGGAGTGGAGCAGTCGAAGAGCAGGGTGGCCTGAGAATAATCTACCAGAGCTCTGGTCTGTTTATTTGAGCCCTAATGATCCAAGACAAATAGGCTGAGCTTTCAGAGAGCGGGTGGGCTCAGTGTGATCTGCCTGTGTGTGACTGCGGTTGTAGTGCCCCTACTGTAATTCTGAACACAAAGGGCCAGAATGACGCCAGTGAACCACCAGGAGGGGAAGGCTACCTGGAGCCTACATAAACATGGTTATAGAGAGCAATAACACTGTCCAGCTGAGAGGACTGGACATGGCCAGGTCAAAGGTCACCAGTGTTTCTGGATGTCAAGGTCTCCATGGGAGATGTTGAAGTCAGTCATCAGTGTCTCTGCTCTTTGATGCATCTCTGCACAAGGCGACAGGGCTTCTGGGACCACAGAAAGGCCTTTGTTCTTGGGCAGGGACACATAAATACAGATGCCGTTCTCAAACACCGGTGTGGAAAACACCACACTTCAGTGATTTTGGCCACATAAACTGGACAGAATACTCCCCGCCTTTTAGGGTCAGTATCTGCGTCTTGGAAATATACTCATTAAGCAAGAATTTATCTGAATAAAAATGATGGATGGCTAGCAGACTAGCAAACACATCAGACATACATCATTAAAGAAAGTCTCCTGGCTGACATTTTTGTCAGATATTTGGCATAAGCATGATTACAGTGGGTCTAACGTCTTCCACTTTCACTCCAATCAAGGAGAAAAAGGAATCCTCTAGCTAACTGATGTTTGAGTATTGACTTTTAGATGATTGATAATGCGTTAAACAGTTTTATAAACTGGGTGGTTCGAGCCCTGAATTCTCATTGGCTGACAGTATGACAAAAAATGTAATTTTACTGCTCTAATTACGTTGGTAACCAGTTTATAATAGCAATAAGGCACCTTGGGGGGTTGTGATATATGGACAATATACCACGGCTAAGGCCTGTATCCAGGCACTCCACGATGTGTCTTGAAAAGAACAGCCCTTAACTGTGGTATATTGGCCATATACCACACCCCCTCATGCCTTATTGCTTAAGTACAGTTGAAGTCGGAAGTTTGCATACAGCTTAGCCGAATACATTTAAACTCAGTTTTTCACAATTCCTGATTTCATCAGACCATTTCATCAGACCATTTCTCAAAAAAGTATGATCTTTGTCCCCATGTGCAGTTGCAAAATGTAGTCTGTCTTTTTTATGGTGGTTTTGGAGCAGTGGCTTCTTCCTTGCTGAGCGGCCTTTCAGGTTATGCTGGGGCGGCAGGTAGCCTAGAGCTTAGAGCGTTGGACTAGTAACCGAAAGGTTGCAAGATCGAATACCCGAGCTGACAAGGTAAAAATCTGTCGTTCTGCCCCTGAACAAGGGGCAGAACGACACTGTTCCTAGGCCATAATTGAAAATAAGAATTTGTTCTTATGTAAATAAAGGTAAAAATATAGGACTCATTTTACTGTGGATATAGATACTTTGTACCTGTTCTTCCAGCATCTTCACAAGGTCCTTTGCTGTAGTTCTGGGATTGATTTGCACTTTTTGCACCAAAGTACGTTAATCTCTAAGAGACACAACACGTCTCGTTCCTGAGTGGTATGGCGGCTGCGTGGTCCCATGGTGTTTATACTTGCGTACTATTGTTTGTAAAGATGAACGTGGTACCTTCAGGCATTTGGAAAATGCTCCCAATGATGAACAGACTTGGGGAGGTCTAAAAAAAGATTCTGAGGCTTGGCTGATTTATTTTGATTTTCCCATGATGTTTGAAGGTAGGCCTTGAAATGCATCCACAGGTACACCTCCAATTGACTCAAATTATGTAAATTATTTTATGGAATTTTCAAAAATGTTTAAAGGCACAATGTATGTAAACTTCTGACCCACTGGAATTGTGATACAGTGAATTATAAGTGAAATAATCTGTCTGTAAACAATTGTTGGAAAAATGACTTGTGTCATGCCCAAAGTAGATGTCCTAACCGACTTGCCAAAACAAGAAATTTGTGGAGTGGTTGAAAAACGAGTTTTAATGACTCCAACCTAAGTGTATGTAAACTTCCGACTTCAACTGTATAGTGTTGAGTCATCACCATACATAGACACACTGGCTTTACTCAGAGCCAGTGGTAGGTTATTAGCAAAGATTTTAAAAAGTAAGGGGCCTTGACAGCTGCCCTGGGGAATGCCTGACTACCTGGAATATGTTATAGAGGCTTCCATTAAAGAACACCTTCTGTGTTCTGTTAGGCAGGTACATTAACTCTTAATCCATAATTAGCAGGGGATGTAAAGCCATAACACATATTTTTCCAGAAACAGATTATGAGAGATAATGTCAAAATCCTTCCCTGAAGTCAAACAAAACAGCTCCCACAATATTTTAATTATCACTTTCTCTCAGCCAATCATTAGTAATTTATGTAGGTGCCGTACATGTTGAATGCCCTTCGCTATAAGCGTGCTAAAAATCTGTAGTTAATTTGTTTACTGTGAAATAGCATTGTATCTGATCAAACACATTTTTTCCAAAAGTTTGCTAAGGATTGGTAACAGGCTGATTGGTCAGCTGTTTTAGCCAGTACAGGGTGCTTACTATTTTTGGGAAGTGGAATGACTTTTGCTTCGCAGGCCTGAGAGCACACACTTTTCTGTAGGCTTAGATTGAAAGGATGGCAAATAGGAATGGCATTATCATCTTCTGTAATCCTCAGTAATTTTCCATCCAAGTTTTCTGACCCAGCTTGACAACAATATTTTTCAAAAAATTACAATGCTTGTCTTTCATAATTTGGTCAGTTATGCATGGATGTGTAGGTTCAGAATTAGTTGTTGGCATGTCATGCATACACTAATCTTGCCAATTAAAAAATTATTAAATCAGTGGGTTTTGTGATGAATGACCCATCTTATTCAATGAATGATGGACCCGAGTTCGCCTTTTTGCCCAAAATTTTATTCACGCTGCTCCAAAGCTTCTTACTATCATTCTTTCCATAATTTATCATTGTTTCATATTACAGTTCCTTGTTTTTGTTCAGTTTAATCACATGATTTGTGGGAATAAATTAAGATATGCAAGATGTTGTAAATATACAGTGCCTTCGGGAAGGATTCAGACCCCTTGACTTATTCCACATTTTGTTACGTTACAGACTTATTCTAAAATGGATAGCAAAAATAATAATCGGGAGGTGACCAAGAACCCGATGGTCACTCTGACCGAGCTCTAGAGTTCCTCTGTGGAGATGGGAGAACCTTCCAGAAGGACAACCATCTCTGCAGCACTCCACCAATCAGGACTTGTTAGAAATGCCAGATGGAAGCCACTCCTCAGTAAAAGGCACACGACAGCTCGCTTGGAGTTTACCAAAAGGCACCTAAAGACTCTCAGACCATGAGAAACAAGATTCTCTGGTATGATGAAACCAAGATTGAACTCTTTGGCCTGAATGCCAAGCGTCACGTCTGGAGGAAACCTGGCACCATCCCTAAGGTGAAGCATGATGGTGGCAGCATCATGCTGTGGGGATGTTTTTCAGTGGCAGGGACTGGGAGACTTGTCAGGATCGAGGCAAAGATGAACAGAGCAAAGTATAGAGAGATCCTTGAACATGCTCCAGAGCGCTCAGGACATCATACTGGGGTGAAGGCTCACCTTCCAACAAGACAACGACCCTAAGCACACAGCCAAGACAACGCAGGTGTCACATCCTGGCCATGGAGAGCCCTCTGAGTTTCTCTATGGGGGTTAGGCCAGGGCGTGACTAGGGTTGTCTCACAGACTTCATGGTGGTTTTTTTGAGTGTGGTTCCCAATTAGAGGCAGCTGGTTGTCGTTGCCTCTAATTGGGAATCCTATTTAGGTTGGTCCTTTTCCCACCTGCATTGTGGGTTATTGTTTGTAGTTGTGTGTGTAGCTGGGTGTGCCACACCTGCGTGACGGTTTGTTTCACTGTTTATTCCCAGTTTGCACTTCAAATAAAGTATGTATACTGGAACCCTCACTGCGTCTTGGTCCGCTCTACCTGAAAACCGTGACAGCAGAAGTGGCTTTTTTGGTTACTACATGATTCCATATGTGTCATTTCATAGTTTTGATGTCTTCACTATTATTCTACAATGTTGAAAATAGTGAAAATAAAGAAAACCCCTGGAATGAGTAGGTGTGTCCACACTTTTGACTGGTACTGTGTGTGTGTATATATATATATATATATATATATATATACACACACTACCGTTCAAAAGTTTGTTGACACTTAGAAATGTCCTTGTTTTCCAAGAAAACATTCATGAAATAAGTTGCAAAATTAATAGGAAATATAGTCAAGACAAGGTTGTAAATACAGATTTTTTTATTGAAATAGTAATTGTGTCCTTCAAACTCCATTTGCAGCAATTACAGCCTTGTAGACATTTGGCATTCTAGTTGTCAATTTGTTTAGGTAATCTGAAGAGATTTCACCCCATGCTTCCTGAAACACTTCCACAAGTTGGATTGGCTTGATGGGCACTTCTTATGTACCATAAGGTCAAGCTGCTCCCACAACAGCTCAATCGGGCTGAGATGCGGTGACTGTGCTGGCCACTTCATTACAGACAGAACACCAGCTGACTGCTTCTTCCCTAAATAGTTCTTGCATAGTTTGGAGCTGTGCTTTGGGTCATTGTCCTGTTGTAGGAGGAAATTGGCTCCAATTAAGCGCCGTCCACAGGGTATGGCATGGCGTTGCAAAATGGAGTGATAGCCTTCCCTCCCTTTTACCCTGTACAAATCTCCCACTTTACCAACACGAAAGCACCCCCAGACCATCACATTGCCTCCCCCATGCTTGACAGATGCCGTCAAGCACTCCTCCAGCATCTTTTAATTTTTTCTGTGTCTCACGAATGTTCTTCTTTGTGATCCGAACACTTAGATTTGTCTGTCCATAACACTTTTTTTCAATCTACCTCTGTCCAGTGTCTGTGTTCTGAGATATGGCTTTTTCTTTGCAACTCTGCCTAGAAGGCCAGCATCCCGGAGTCGCCTCTTCACTGTTGACGTTGAGACTGGTGTTTTGCAGGTACTATTTAATGAAGCTGCCAGTTGAGGACTTGTGAGGCGTCTGTTCCTCAAACTAGACCCTCTAATGTACTTGTCCTCTTGCTCAGTTGTGCACCGGGGCCTCCCACTCCTCTACTCCTCCTTCTATACTGGTTAGAGCCAGTTTGCATTGTTCTGTGAAGGGAGTAGTACACAGCATTGTACGAGATCTTCAGTTTCTTGGCAATTTCTCACATGGAATAGCCTTCATTTCTCAGAACAAGAATAGACTGACGAGTTTCAGAGGAAGGTTATTTGTTTCTGGCCATTTTGAGCCTGTAATCGAACCCACAAATGCTGACGCTCCAGATACTCAACTAGTCCAAAGAAGGCCAGTTGTATTGCTTCTTTAAACAGCACAACAGTTTTCAGCTGTGCTAACAGAATTGCAAAATGATTTTCTAATGATCAATTAGCCTTTAAAATGATAAACTTGGATTAATTGACACAACGGGAAAACAGGAGTGATGGTTGCTGATAATGGGCCTCTATGTAGATATTCCATAAAAAATCATCAGTTTCCAGCTACAATAGTCATTTACAACCTTAACAATGCGTAAACTGTATTTCTGATCAATTTGATGTTATTTTAATGGACAAAAAAATTGCTTTTCTTTCAAAAACAAGGCCATTTCTAAGTGACCCCAAACTTTTGAATGGTAGTGTATATATATTTTACCGAAGGGAGGGCCTGTCACAACTTCAGCCGAAGTTGGTCCCTCTCCTTGTTCAGGCGGCTTTCGGCGGTCGACGTCACCGGTTTTCTAGCTACCACCGATCTACTTTTCATGTTCTATGTTAGATGTTGTTGTTATTGTGAGCTTGGATTTCTCTACCAATTTTGGTAGTTTGTACCTTCAGTAAAGTTGCGTGATTACTCGTCTTCGTTGTCCTGCGCCTGACTCTGCCTACCTGCTGCACAGAGACTTCTGACAGGGCCATCCATTTCCATTTCAAATAGGTCCAATTTTCTCCATGTAACCCTTATTATAAATAATATTCACTCCCTTAGATATGTGTTGTCAGTGCTGAGAACCAGAATCACCAGAATCTCCTAATAGTTAGTTAGGTCGAGCTTAGTTTGGTCCAGCTGCTCTGGACTCTATCTGGTAACAGGAAATTACCTCAGACTGCTTTCAGACTTGAATGAAACTGAATGAAGTGCAGACACTGATTCTGACCCTGCTTGCTCATAGCATTTCTGCTGTGGTTTATTAGATCTATATTCCAAAATGTTACCACAACATGCAAAATGAAACACTTGTGCGACATTGATATTACCGATATTCTGCCTGATACTGCTTCATGTAACTCTTCAGCTGGATCTCTATTATTAAGCAGTGAGGTGTTTTGGAGATGTTACATTTTTGGTTCAAAACTGTACCAAACGTCAGGAGGGATTTGGGGCTTTGCTCACCTAGGTACATAAACAGAGGGAAAATGAGGTATGGATGAACATGGGTCAGGAGTCTCCCATAGTGCTGTTCCTACTGTTCACTAGGCTGTCCCCAGGACATCACGCATTAAAGCCAGCAGACCTGAATCTAAATACATGCCAACAGAACACACCTTGTTCTCCACAGTCAAGCAGCTGAGGCAGCAGGGAAATGCGCTTCAAGTCACATGTTAGTACCATTACAAGCCACAACTGACTTGAAGGCCAGATTGTTCAAAACTGTTTTCAGAATGATGTTGTTATCCTCATAAAGGTTGTGTAACATTACTGACTAAAGGTATTTGAGTATTTAAACATAATTATTTAAGGTTCTGTAAAATGGAGCTGGACATAAATATGTTGTTCTAGGATTTTAGGATAACTGATTTGCCTGACTGGAGGTGTAACTAGTAAACTGGAGGTAGTGTTTTACTTCACTCCTGACAAACATAGGCTGCATTTAGACAGGCAGCCTAATTATTATGCCAACCAAACGGAGATTTATGGATATAAACAATGACTTTTTCTAACAGAAGAAACATGGATTGTCTTGCTTGGACACTTCGGCTTGCCCTCAGCAGAAGATCATCAAAGGTAAGCGATTTATTTTAGCTCTTATATGTGTTTCGTGAGACCCGCGCTGCATATGAAATTATGCTAATCCATAAAATATGTGAGGTGCTACCCTCAAACAATCAAATGTTGTGCTTTTGCCGTAAAGCCTTTTTGAAATCTGACAACACTGTGTTATTGCCAAGAGTCTAAGCTTTTGAAGACTATGCAACACTTGTATATTGATGAATGTTTTATATGTTTTAACTTCTGGATTTTGAATTTGGCGCCTTACATTTCTCCGGGTAGTGTCGGGAATGGGGCGCTAGCGCCCCAATGATCCTTAAGAGGTTTTAAGTATCAAAAGTAAATGCAATTGCTAAAATAGACTTAAGTATCATAAGTAGAAGTAAAAGTATAAATAATTTCAAAATCCTTATTAAATAAGCAAAGCAGAAGGCACCATTTTCTTGTTTTAAAAATGTACGGATAGCCAGGGCCACACTCCCAACACATTATTTACAAAAAATGCATTTGTGTTTAGTGAGTCCCCCAGATCATAGGCAGTAGGGATGACCACGTGTTCTCTTGATAAGTGTGTGAATTTCACAATTTTCCTGTCCTGCTAAGCATTCAAAATGTAACAAGTACTTTGGGTTGTCAGGGAAAATGTATGGATTAAGATGTACAATATTCTGTTAAGGAATTTAGTGAAGTAAAAGTAAAAGTTGTCAAAAATATAAACAGAAAAGTACAGATACCACAAAAAATGACTTAAGTAGTACTTTAAAGTATTTTTACTTAAGTTATTTTGCGCATCATTAGCTCATTCTTATGAATATATACAAATAAATGTCACTAGAAAACAGCTTAAACAAACGCAAATGCGGATAGTTTTCTGTTATTCTGGCTGCACTGTTTGACGTGACTGTAAGTTAGCCATAGTTGGCTAGCTAGCAAGCAAGGGATAAGAACGTTGCCAGCCAGTATGGCAATAGAACATTTAGAACGAACGACTGGGTTGCGTCCATAGATACAGAAGAAAAATACTTAATCTCTTATGCATCCGATCCTGTGAGCGCGCTCGTTTTCAGAGCAAACAAAGCGTGGCAAATTCTAAATAAAACTTTGTAATATTTAACATTCATCAATATACAAGGATTGCATAGTCATCAAAAGCTCTTATTCTTGGCAATATCACAGCGTTGTCAGATTTCAACAAGGCTTTACGGCGAAAGCACAACATTTGATTGTTTGAGGATAGCACCTCTCCTATTTTCTACATTAGCATAAATTCATATCCAGTGCGGGTCTCACAAAACCCATATAAGAGCTAAAATAAATCGCTTACCTTTCGAAGAACTTCTGTTGAGGGCATCCCAAGTGTCCAAACAAGAGAATCCATGGTTCTTTGTTAGAAAAAGTAATTTATTATATCCATAAATCTCAGTTTGGTTGGCGCGTTATGTTCAGATAGTCCACCAAGCATTTCCAGTCTACTCGCCCGTTGTACAGTGAAGAGAACGCGTTCAAATTATACCTATCAACTTTGCCCAAACAAATCAAACATCATTTATAATGCATCCTTAGGTATCCTTTTATGAATAATAACGATAATATTTTACACGGATGATAACCTAAACGTTATGAAAGGAAAATAAAGTGGAGAGCGCTCACGTTCTCGTGCCCGGAAAATGTTGTTGACATTTCTACTTCCTTCAGTAATTCTTCTTCTGTATGGTTCTGTTCAGTGCTAAAGCCTCCAAACACTGTCCAGAGACTGTTGACATCTAGTGGAAGCTATAGGTACTGCAACCTGTGTCCTATTTCCCTATGAATTCTTTTATCAGCCATTCAAAGTGAGCAAAGGTCAAAAGAAAAATGATTTCTGGACAGATATTTCTCGGGTCTTTGCCTGCTATTTCAGTTCTGTTATACCCACAGACATTATTATAACGGTTTTAGAAACTTCAGAGTGTTTCCTATCCAATAGTACTAATTACGTGCATATCCTAGTTTCTGGGCCTGAGTGGCAGGCATTTTACTTTGGGCACATCAGACAGGCGAAAATTCGGAAAATGGGACCCTAGCCCTAAGGAGTTAACGACTGGATCGCATCTCTGGGAACCGATTGAACGAACAACCAGTCGGCTTGGGTAGAAACCCTAGATTTGTGTCAGGACTATATCTTGTGGAAGGATGAAATAGTAAGAATAAATTAATAAAAATAAGGTTTTAAATGAAAATATTAATCATTAATTGAATATGATGGTAACCCGTTGTATAAAATTGATAATGCCCTCGAAGCCGGTGTTTGAATGATATATTGGCATGGTTTGCCGGCTCTCGACTTTGTCTCAGGCCTACAGTAACAACACCCATGCCAATATATCCTCCAAACACCAGCTTCTCTGGAATTATAAATTAATTATCTGTTTAGGGGACGCTGTCCAGAGATATGGAACTTCTTTCTTTTTTGTTGCTATTCTGTTCTGAAACGGTGACCTTGGTTCCTGACATGGAGTACCTGTTAAAATCTTTACATGACCCTGTTTCCTTGGATTCCTTCCCAGTGACGTACAGAAGTCAGTCTTGTAAAATACATGTCTGGAAACCATAAGATATGGCTTTAGAAATCTGAGGCATTCCAATGTAACCTTGAAATTTAAATGGCATGGCTATTAGGTTTGGGACACATAGTGTAATACATGTAGAGGACAGCTGTACTGGACTAGATGAGCTTGTTCCTCTGTAATCCTGGAGAAATACACCACAAAGTGCATCAGGGTGACTATTCTCCATATATCTGGCCAAGGATTCTGTCAAGCTGAATAGCATTTAAAATCTGCTGCAGTTGAACAACAGCAGTGTAACTTGTATAAATGTCAGGAAATATAAGAAACACACCCAGCCAGCAAGGCACAGGGTTAGTATTTAGTCCGGGGACACCAGGTGGCTTGATCCCCTAAACTCTAAACTTTAAGTTTGCAGCTTCAATACTTGTGGGGATGAATCAATAAATCATCTGGGAATCAGCTGGGATTTATGAGCAAGTAAAGTCGAGAATCGGTCACACAAGCCTATGTTCCTATAGTCACTCACACTTTCAACTTCAGACTCATAAAGTCTAAATAAAATCCCATTCCTCTGAATTCTCACACATTCCACATTTAGTGGTTTCATTCTGAGGCTTTTAACAGTCAGGGTGATTCTGACAGAATCCTGAGCCAGACCCACTGATTATAAAACTGAACTCAACTTCTATCCAATAGGAACATACCAGGGTCCAGTTTAAAGGAATAATCCACAAAAAAACGATATTTTAGTATTTTTTTCATTAGTCCACTGTTGATACAGTCCCAAAATGTTGTGCATGTCAGCAATCACATTTTCAAGATATGGGACTTTCAAAAAGCTAATAGTCACTTGCCACATCAAAACAGCAAATGTGACAACTGACAATTTGCTTCATGAAAGTCCTATATCTTGAAAACGTGATTGCTGACATAAAAAAAAAAAATTTGGGACTGTATCAACAGTGGACTAATTAAATAAATATCAAGAATTCGTTTTTTGGTGGATTATTCCTTTAACAATCACATCCGGCATTGCATACTGTGCTTTCCCCTGCGTCACTGAGAAAGAGGGAGCGAAAGAGTCCAAAGTGGGATTACTCCTATGACCAATGAGAAACGACCTGATAACAAAATACAAACAAAACAACAGCATGTGTAAATCTAAATGCTGCGTGAACGCATAGGCTTCTACCGTGCGTTGGTGTACAAACAGTGAGATCATTGACCCCCTGCCCTCTTCTTCAAAAAGCAGACCATGACTCACTTAGAGATGTGACCTGCGGTTGAGTCAGTCTCACCCCAGAACAGTTCATCTTCCCAGCGATTCCAGCTGTCTCTACAGCTCCAAAACACCAGACCTCCTCAGGCACACCGCCAGATGCACAGCCATTAGAACCATCCATTTATTCATGAAAGGAAACATCACAAAGTTAAAAAGTAAATGAGAGAATGGAAAATAATTAAGTGTTAGTGTTACATGGAAAGATCCCCAATCTTAGTGAACAACCAGGGAGAGTACTGTATACAAGAGACTGTAGTTACAGAATGCCTGTTCTGCAGATCAGAACAGGTGAGACACAGATCAATAATAATTCTCTGTATGATACTGTAGTTGTAAATGACTGATGATGAGCTGTTTATCTGACTGTTCACTTTAGCTCTGGGGCTCGTGTGTGAGTGGAGTGGAACGGTCTGTAGTGTGAGTGTACTGTAAGTAAACAAAAGTAATCCAGAAATAAATATTATTTCCTGATAAAAATTCCCCCAACTGCTTCACCCATCTACATGTCATACTCCAACCAAAGGGAGTAGGCATGTTCTGCTAAAAAATTCCACCGAAAAATAAACCTATATTACATATTTCTCATCTGGTTTGAGAGCTGTTAGCCAATGTGGGGTACCAAACAGTGAGTAGCAGTTGAGATCAGCCCAGGGATGACGAGGTCGCTAGAGGTTACCATGGGACCATCCATCACTGCCAGGGAGACAGGGACACACTTTGGCCTTGTGCTGCAGCAGACCCATGTTTATCTTGCAGGGGCTGAGCGGTAAGCCTACTACACTATGGGGTCTGGGTGTGAGTGTGTGTGGAAAAAAGTACCCAATTGTCATACTTAAGTAAAAGTAAAGATACCTTAATAGCAAATGACTCAAGTAAAATTGAAAGTCCACCAGTAAAATACTACTTAAGTAAAAGTCGAAAAGTATTTGGTTTGAAATATACTTAAGTATCAAAAGTACATGTAATTTAAAAAATGTACTTAAGTATCAAAAGTAAAAGTATAAATCATTTCAAATTCCTTATATTAAGCAAACCAGATGGCACAATTGTTAGTTTTTTTAATTTACGCATAGCCAGAGGCACACTCCAACACAGACATCATTCAGAAACAAAGCATTTGTGTTTAGTGAGTCGCCAGATCAGAGGCTGTAGGGATGACCGGGGATGTTCTCCTGATAAGTGTGTGAATTGGACCATTTCTGTCCTGCTAAGCATACAAAACACTTGCTAAGCATAAAAAACGACTTAAGTTGTACTTTAATGTATTTTTACGTAAGTACTTTACACCACCACTGTGTGTGTGTGTGTGTGTGTGTGCGTGTGTGTGGTCTCAGTAGAGAGCTCACATCAGGCACTCACCGTACAACTAAATCACAGAGACGTCAGCCTCATCTCTACTCCTTCTCTTTCATTTGTGTAAAATTATGTCTTCTCTCTTTATGAAATGTATCTTATCTATTTTTCGATGTAGGTGACCCTGAAGGCATACCTACTGTACGCTACAGTACTGCATGGAATGACCTTGCAGTTGGAATAAGGTCACTTCTGTTAACAGCCTTTGTTCCATTTGCAGTACATACAGCTAAGTACAAAAAAGCATAACTGGGAGTTGTACTCATGAACACTGGAAAGCCAGTTAATCCATCTGTAGTTGGCCACACTGAACTGATCACAGTGATACGGATAAAAACGATGCAATGTCACAGTGTGGGTTTTCTTATTACTGTGCATTGTTTATCTTCCCATGGCCTGTCTATAGCTTACTGCTTAATTCCATAAGATGATACAGTACATCCTTCGCCTAAAAGAGGGATAAAACCAGATAGGAACATCAAGGAGATGGACTTCAGCCCTGGGCTTCAGCAGGACTTCAGAACTTCATGTCACAGTTACCAGGATGCAGTAATGATTGAAACAACAGAGTACATTACCTCAAAAGCCCTGCATTGACGAAAGAAACAGCTGCAGCTTGATCCTTGCCATAGAGAAAATGCATACCAAAATCTTAAGGGATTCCTTTCGGCAGTTCTGCAACTTATATGTTTTAGGATGAAATAGAGAGGCCTTACTTAAGATAAAGGGCCTGATTCATTTAGAGCTGGGATCATCAACTAGACTTATCCGCGAGACAATTTTTTTCTTCGGCGGATGGTCCGGGGGCCAGAACATAATTACAAATAATTTGTAGACCTCAAATTATCCGCAAGAAGCCCAAACAGATATTATATTTGACTAAAACCTAACAATTTCAAAACTTGCTTACATTTGTATACGATCACGTCTCTCTATAATGCGTGGGAATACTTGAGACAGATTTCCAAAATTAAAATCACATGTAGCTGATTTCCTGGTGTTTTTACAGTCTTTTATGTCCACCAATTTAAAAAGAAAAATAATCACCCATGGGCCGCCAGTTGGGGAACTCTGATTTAGAGTAACAGCAAGACAGTTTACAATTTAGTAATTTAGCAGACGCTCGGGCAAGTGCCTTGCTCTACGTCACAGACTTTTCACCTTGTCGGCTCACGGATTTGAACCAGCAACCTTTTGTTTACTGGCCCAATGCTCTTATCTGCTTGGCTACATGCTGCAAGATCAGCCTGAAACAAAGAGCCACATTAAATAATCTACTGATCCATTACCATTTCATGTGTTCAGATTTCGATTACTTCACTTTCCACCACAAACACTCCAGTTTAATGTGAACTATAATTGCTTTGCACAATGTGTTCTGTATGAGACACTCTTTTCCATCCCTAAATAGACGCGGTTACATTTAGCAAGGGAGTCTTTGTGACAACTCACAGAGCCTGTCTCCCTGCAGTGCAGACCTCTTCTTCTTTGTATAGGCCTCTCTTTACTATGGCTGTCTGTAGATAGGGAGGGCAGCTAATTGCATTTTATGTCTCTGCATCCAGTATGAAGGAAGTTGGAAGTATCTTTGTGAGGCAATGCTAACTGGTGTTAGCACAATAACCGGAAGTCTATGGTAACTGCTTCTACTAGCATGCTAGTAGATATGATAGACTTTGCGTTAACGCTAGTTAGCAACCTCTTTCAGACTGCATGCAGAGACATAAAAATTGTATCCTCGAGTTCATTAGTCTCTGGGGAAGTAGATAAAGGGCTTCATTGACAAAATCCTGAAACACCAAGCCATGAGGTCGAAGGAATTGTCCGTAGAGCTCAGAGACATGATTGTGTAAAGAGACACAGATCTGGGGAAGGGTACCAAAACATTTCTGAAGCATTGAAGGTCCCCAAAAACCCAGCGATCTCCATGATTCTTAAAATGAAGAAGTTTGGAACCACCAAGACTCTTCCTAGAGCTGAAGGTTCGACCCGGCCAAATTGAACAATTGGGGGTGAAAGGCCTCAGTTCAGGAGATGACCAAGAACCCAATGGTCACTCCGACAGAGCTCCAGAGTTCCTCTGTGGAGATGGGAGAACCTTCCAGAGGGACAACCATCTATTCAGCACTCCACCAATCAGGCCTTTATGGTAGAGTGGCCAGACGGAAGCCATTCCTCAGTAAAAGGCACATGACAGCCCGCTTGGCATTTGTCAAAAGGCAAAGGACTCTCAGACCATGAGAAACAAGATTCTCTGGTCTGATGAAACCCAGATGGCCTGAATGCCAAGTGTCATGCCTGGAGGAAACCTGGCACCATCCCTACGGTGAAGCATGGTGGTGGCAACATCATGCTGTGGGAATGTTTTTCAGCAGGAGGGACTGGGAGACTAGTCAGGATCGAGGCAAAGATGAGTGGAGCAAAGTACTGAGAGATCATTGATGAAAACCTGATCCAGAGTGCTCAGGACCTCAGACTTGGGCGAAGGTTCACCTTCCAACAGGACAACGACCCTACGCACACAGCCAACACAACGCAGGAGTGGCTTCGGGACAAGTCTCTGAATGTCCTAGAGTGGCCCAGCCAGAGCCCAGACTTGAACCCGATCGAACATCAGTAAGAACCCACTTATCCTTGATTTATCCCATGTGTGCATATATGGTTTATAATGCATTGATTGGTCACTATTTCAATATGAGTAACATGTTCCTCTGACATTTTTATTGGATTTTCTCTTACACCTGTTGTAGATTAGAGATGGAAATAGTAGTGATCAACAGCGTAACACCACCGTGATTCTGGAGGAAGACCTGGAAGTCACTCTATTGCTGAACACCTGCTCTCCATCTCCAGTTAAAGATTGGTTCACACACCACCAAACTGCATTGTCAGAAGAGACTGTCTGACACATTCTGGAGACAGATTTTCATCAGGACATGTGGTGAAACGTATGTTTGTGTTTTAATAAAAGTTACTTTGATCAAAGCTTGCTCCAAGAGATTAGCTTGTAAAATAGTAGTGATATAAAATAACATTTGTCTTGGTTCCTTTGTCTTCTTTTCTTCCCCAGGCCCTTTGTTTCCACACAGACTGTTGTATATTCTCAGTACAAGTAAATATGCCTGAGATCTTTCCATTGACATTCGGAGGAAAGAGAAGGGTCATTCTTGGAAGTGACATTCATTGAAGTGATCAATAAGGATGAACACACAGTCAGTATTGTAAAACACTTGCTATAGCTCAGTGAGGGATGGCACTTGGAATTTTATAAGGATGCTTAGTTTGGTAGATGGATTTCATGCAGTCTTCAAGTGAGTGAGAAGAAACACTCTTAAATTAGTTGGTTTCTGTGAGCTGCAATCCACTGGGCACAGACGTCATTTCAACTTGTAGTTTTGATTTACATTTGGTTTAGTTGTCAATTAAAGTGAATTCAATGTGAAATCAACAAAACGTTTTCACTATGTAATTTGATTTAGGTTAAAACTTGGGTGAAAGAAAGACGAAATTCCCTTACATTGATGACTTTTTGCAAATCTAATCAGTTTTCCCATCATCGCATTGAATTTTGGAAACAAAGTTGATTCAACCAGTTTTTGCACAGGAAATCAGTATTATCCCAATATAGGCAGGGTCTATTAGGTTTCTTGTTGTCTGTTAAAATAATAACTTCAGTGTTATATAAGATTGATGTGAAAGCAAAATACCTACTCTAAATTGGGAAAAGTGGTAAGCTATGGCCATAAACATAACGTTTCAGGTTACAGTCAAGTTATAACCTGGCCATTTCATTGTTGTCAGTATCACATTAACTCAGGCTCACAAACAATGTTTTTTGTGTTTAAACAATAGAGGGTTAGAAATGTAAATCTTGTGTTTTACTTTTTGGTGATATGAGAGGTTAGGGCTGGCCTGATGAACAGGAGGCATCTAGCCTATACTTGGGCTCATGCTTACAGTATACCCATACACTCAAAACGCTTCTTCGGCTGTCCCCGTAGGATAACTATTTTTGGTTCCAGGTAGAACCTTTCTGGGATCCATGTATAAATAGAATCAAACTAAATTGTATTGGTGGCATACACATATTTAGCAGATGTTATAGCAGGTGTAGCGAAATGGTTGTGTTCCTAGCTCAAACAGTGCAGAAATACACAATGATACACACAAATCTAAAAAGTAAAAGAAATATAGACATAATAGGATGAGCAAAGTTGTGGAGTCCAGAGTATAAATACAGTACCAGTCAAATGTTTGGACACACCTACTCATTCAAGTTTTAATTTAAAAAATATATATTTTCTACATTGTAGAATAATAGTGAAGAAGACATCAAAACTATGAAATAACACATATGGATTAATGTACAGTCGTGGCCAAAAGTTTTGAGAATGACACAAATATTAATTTCCACAAATTTTGCTGCTTCAGTGTCTTTAGATATTTCTGTCAGATGTTACTATGGAATACTAAAGTATAATTACAAGCATTTCATAAGTGTCAAAGGCTTTTATTGACAATTACATGAAGTTGATGCAAAGAGTCAATATTTGCAGTGTTGATCCTTCTTTTTCAAGACCTCTGCAATCCGCCCTGGCATGCTGTCAATTAACGTCTGGGCCACATCCTGACTGATGGCAGCCCATTCTTGCATAATCAAGGATTGGAGTTTGTCAGAATGTGTGGGTTTTTGTTGTTTGTCCACCCACCTCTTGAGGATTGACCACAAGTTCTCAATGGGATTAAGGTCTGGGGAGTTTCATGGCCGTGGACCCAAAATATTGATGTTTTGTTCCCCGAGCCACTTAGTTATCACTTTTGCCTTATGGCAAGGTGCTCCATCATGCTGGAAAAGGCATTGTTCGTCACCAAACTGTTCCTGGATGGTTGGGAGAAGTTGCTCTCGGAGGATGTGTTGGTACCTTTCTTTATTCATGGGTATGATCTTAGGCAAAATTGTGAGTGAGCCCACTCCCTTGGCTGAGAAGCAACCCAACACATGAATGGTCTCAGGATGCTTTAATGCTGGCATGACACAGGACTGATGGTAGCGCTCACCTTGTCTTCTCCGGACAAGCTTTTTTCCGGATGCCCCAAACAATCGGAAAAGGGATTCATCAGAGAAAATGACTTTACCCCAGTCCTCAGCAGTCCAATCCCTGTACATTTTGCAGAATATCAGTCTGTCCCTGATGTTTTCCCTGGAGAGAAGTGGCTTCTTTGCTGCCCTTCTTGACACCAGGCCATCCTCTTAAAGTCTTCGCCTCACTGTGCGTGCAGATGCACTCACACCTGCCTGCTGCCATTCCTGAGCAAGCTCTGTACTGTTGGTGCCCCGATAACGCAGCTGAATCAACTTTAGGAGACGGTCCTGGCGCTTGCTGGACTTTATTGAGCGCCCTGAAGCCTTCTTCACAACAATTGAACCGCTCCGATTGAAGTTCTTGATGTTCCAATAAATTGTGGATTTAGGTGCAATCTTACTGACAGCAATATGGCAGCCTGTGAAGGCCTTTTTGTGCAAGCAATGATGACGGCACGTGTTTCCTTTTAGGTAACCATGGTTGACAGAGGAAGAACAATGATTCCAAGCACCACCCTCCTTTTGAAGCTTCCAGTCTGTTATTCAAACTCAATCAGCATGACAGAGTGATCTCCAGCCTTGTCCTCGTCAACACTCACACCTGTGTTAATGAGAGAATCACTGACATGATGTCAGCTGGTCCTTTTGTGGCAGGGCTGAAATGCAGTGGAAATGTTTGCTGGGGATTCAGTTCATTTGCATGGCAAAGAGGTACTTTGCAATTAATTGCAATTCATCTGATCACTCTTCATGACATTCTGGAGTATATGCAAATTGCCATCATAAAAACTGAGGACACAGACTTTGTGAAAATTAATATTTTTGTCATTCTCAAAACTTTTGGCCACGACTGTAGTAACCAAAAAATCTAAATATATTTTATATTTGAGATTCTTCACAGTAGCAACCCTTTGCCTTGATGACAGCTTTGCACACTCTTGGCATTCTCTCAACCAGCTTCATGAGGAAGTCACCTGGAATGCAATTCAACTAACAGGTGTGCCTTGTTAAAAGTTAATTTGTTTCCTTAATGCGTTTGAGCCAATCAGTTGTGTCATGACAAGGTACTGCAGGGTTGATATACAGAAGATAGCCCTATTTGGTAAATGTCCATATTATGGCAAGAACAGATCAAATAAGCACAGAGAAACAACAGTCCATCATTACTATAAGATATGAAGGTCAGTCAATCCGGATAATTTCAAGAACTTTGAACGTTTCTTCAAGTGCAGTCGCAAAAACCATCAAGCTCTATGATGAAACTGGCTTTCATGAGGACCGCCACAGGAAAAGAAGACCCAGAGTTACCTCTGCTGAAGAGGATAAGTTCATTAGAGTTAACTGCACCTCAGAAATTGTAGCACAAATAAATACTTCACAGAGTTCAAGTAACAGACACATCTCAACATCAACTGTTCAGAGGAGACCGCGTGAATCAGGCCTTCATGGTCGAATTGCTGCAAGACAACACTACTAAAGGACAATAATAAGAATATACTTAATTTTTTTTATTGAATATCCAAAACATACAATATACTTGCAGTGAAGCCGCTCAACAACTACAACACACCAGTCATCCAACATACTCCCAATCAGAGCGAAGCATCCAGGGTCAATGCCCTGCTCAAGGGCATGTTGACAGATCTCCCAACAGGCCAAAAAACGTGAACCCGAACCCTCCAAGACCCCCACAGTTCCCCAATAGCTGTCCCTCAACCATCCGAGACCACTCCCACAGCCCCCAAAAAAGACAATTAATTCCATTCCCCACCCCCAAGAACCCCCAATGCACCAACAACCAAGAAAATGAACTAAAGAGAAAAAAGAAAAAGCCTGAAGCAAAACAGCAAACAAAAATGCAAAAAAAATACAAATAAATACAAAAAAACTAAGGATATCAAGGACAACTAAAATCATAACAGCAATGCCAACTGTATATGTTTGAGTGCATGTCTGGCACTACATGTGTGTGTGTCCGTGCATGCGTTTATTTGAATGAGTGTGTGTGTATATGCATGTGTACAAACACCTGCATGGCATCAGCCTCAGGTAAACCGGCATTAGCTGTAAAAACACTGCCCCTCAATGTTTAGACTTGCTTGGGCCAAGAAACATGAGCAATGAGTCCAAATTTGAGATTTTTGGTTCCAACCGCCGTGTCTTTGTGAGACGCAGAGTAGGTGGACTGATGATCTCTGCATGTGTGGTTCCCACCGTGAAGCATGGAGGAGGTGTGATGGTGTGGGGGTGCTTTGCTGGTGATACTGTCAGTGATTTATTTAGAATTCAAGGCACACTTAACCAGCATGGCTACCACAGGATTCTGCAGCAATACACCATCCCATCTGGTTTGCGCTTAGTGGGACGACAATTTTTTCAACAGGACAATGACACAACACACCTCCAGGCTGTGTAAGGGCTATTTCACCAAGAAGAAGAGTGATGGAGTGCTGCATCAGATGACCTGCTCTCCACAATCACCCGACCTCAACCCAATTGAGATGGTTTGGGATGAGTTGGACCGCATAGTGAAGGAAAAGCAGCCAACAAGTGGTCAGCATATGTGGGAACTCCTTCAAGAATGTTGGAAAACATCTACAATGTAGAAAATAGTAACAATAAAGAAAAACCCTTGACTGAGTAGGTGTGTCCAAGCAATTTACTGGTACTGTATGTGATGGGATTGGATGTATAGACAACATGGGCAGTATATGGATAGAATATGGATAGAATATGGATAGAATATGTAGTATATCTGACAAATTGTATATGTACAGCAGAATTGTATTGTCCAGAGACTAAACATTAGCGAGTAATATACTCAGAAGCGGTGAAAAGTGGTGGATGGTATGAACCCTCTGTGCAAAGGGTTCTACATGGAACCCAAAAGGGTCCTACTTAGAACCAAAAAGTGTTTGTCAAAGGGTTCTCCTATGGAACATCCGAATAACCCTTTTAGGTTCTAGATAGCACCTTTTTTTCCTAAGAGTGTAGCAGTGAGAGACAACATCTGAATCACATTTATAATGGATGCAGCTCAAGGGAAAAGCCAGACATCCTGTACATTGTCAAAACCCACAATTTAACTTAATGATTATATTATAACACCAACCAATAATAAAAAGCAGAGAAGTAACATATTTACATAACCTTGTAGCATTTAATAATGTTGTAGCCTGCTGTTTCAGTTGACCAATTAGCCTAGGCCTAGACATCTGAAGTCATCTTTTATCATGAATCACAAACCAAGTCTGAACAAGAACAATGGCAAATGCTTACATTTAGTTATTATTAGTTTTTCTCAATTGCTTAGACACAATTCCTGGAACAACTCACCATTTTCTCAAATCTTCACACATAATTTTAAAAACTCACACCCAACGGTACAAACATCTAACTTCTGTGTCCCAATTCAAACTTGGCACTCAGACAACACACAAGCTGTCAAAAACACAGACTACATGATTGTTTGTTATACACTGGTGGGATTTGTTCAAAACACTGCTACCAAAATGTTTAGAAAATGTTTTCAGAGAAATAATGTGGAACTTTACAAAATCACAGCACTGACTATCCAGATAATCCTTTCAGGAACACCCTGGCAACAGAGAAATTTAAAACAGTACTGTAATAAATACCTCTTACATTAGTGGATAAGGGAATACTACTGTAAATGCTGTTTTGGTCAAAAACCTGACCTTTGAAATGTCACACTGACAGAACATGTAAGGAAGAGTCCATGCACAGTAAAATACCCATTTCCAATTGCAGCAAATGTCCAGGTTACTCAGCATCAGCATCAGCGTTCTGATCATCTCGTCTCAGGTCTGGGTCAGGCCATAACATCTCATCAACGTCACACATTATGTTTGCTCTTGCCAGGCAGCGTGGGGAAAATGCCCTTGTGTTCCTTAGAAAGCCCCGGATAGACTCCACAGACATCACCACAGGTGTCCACCACTGCCTCCAGGAGGTTTTGCTGTGTGTAGGGGTTGCGGTCATGCACTCTCCACCGCCATGCTGAGAAAAATTCCTCAATCGGATTCAGAAATGGGGAATATGCTGGCAAAAAAAGAACGGTGAACCTGGGGTGGTCATTAAATCAGGCGCGAACCAGAGCAGCCCGATGGAAACTCACGTTATCCCAAATGACAACATATTGGGCTTGCTCTGGTTGCCCTGGCTCCCCTTCCTGTTGAAGAATGTTATTGTGCAGCTGATCTAGAAATTGAAGGTGTTGTGTCGTGTTGTATGGACCCACTTTGACATGGCGGTGGAGGACACCACGATTGCCGATGGCTGCACATAGGGTGACGTTGCCTCCCCTCTTCCCAGGAACTTGTATGATGGCACGGTGACCAATGATTTTGCGACCCATTGTGCGCCTTTTGACTAGGTTGAACCCTGCCTCGTCGATGAAGATGTACTCCTGTGGGTCAGCCATGGCATCCAGCTCAAAAATTCTCTACAGAAGTAAAAAAACACACATTTTACTGTTCTACAAATACAGTACTATAGTGTACTACTGTACTGGAATGAAAGATTGTGTACTGCAGTTACTGTAACACATTACTATACAGTACTGTATTGATATGCTGTAGATATGGGCCATACTCTACATACTGTAAAAATTCTGTACAGTATAGCAATTACCTGCACATACTGTATTGGAATCGTTGCTCCTTAACTCTGTTTGATTTCCTTTCAAAAGACACACGGTACAGCTGCTTTGTCCTTATGTGGTTCTTCTGAACGATCTGGTCAATGATGGAAATACTGATGCTGTCAATTCCTTGGAAGACTACCTGGTCTTCAACTGTTTGGGTTTGAATTTCCCTCAAACGGATGGCATTACTGGCAATCACCATATTCACCAGGGTAGCTGTGAGAAGTCTCCACCTACCTCCAATAGATGGCCGCCTCTCAGTTCTGCAAAAATGTAAATTGTCTATTACAGACCTATGGTCATCCATTACTGTGGTACAAACTACACTGAGAAAAAAGTGGAGATTCAGTCTATACGCACTACAACATTACATGTATCACAGTAACAACAAGGCTAATTACCTGTTTTCGCATGATGAACTCGGGTGGCACGGATTTCATCTGAGATTACTTCTTTGTTGTTGTCGTCCTTGTCCTCTTCCTCTCTGTTGTCTTGCAACTTCGGCATTGTTAGGATCCATTGTTCCAAAGAACATGGACATGCCTCTAGGCCATATTTATTGATCCTGCAATTCTGATTGATGTGTTAACAATTCTGAGGCTTAGTGTTTGCACCTGGAGAAAGGTTTGTTCTTTGAGTTTAGGTTGACTTGAGTTAATTATATTGAGAGCATGTGTTTGCTGAATGAATATATAGTGCAATGAATGATTTATTTGTCCACTTTTGTGTAATGTTTTGCAGAACGAGTTTTGAATATTGAAACATGGAAACAGGTGAATAGTGTTTACGGTTATGGGAAATGTGTGTGTGTTTTTGGGAATGATGTAAGGGTATGGGTTTCTGTGCTACAGGAACCCGTTTTTGTGTTTAAGCAATCGAGAAAAACTGTATGCACTCACTGTTGGAAAAAAGCAATTCAACAAATGTTTTTAATTGCTAATCACCCTGGATCGGACGGCATTCAGAATAAACACATAAACAATTAAAGTGGAATCCTTAAACCTGATAACAATACTATTTCTCTGAGAAAAAAAACTATTCAATCTTTAAGCTAAATAAAAGAACAACAAAACCCATTTGACTACAGCCAGGTGAAGACTGTCACTGCCAATTCTCTGCATGACTGCTTTTCTCAGAGCTTTGGCAAGCTTGTCTACACACTGACATATCATGAACACACTATGACTCTCTGTTCATATTGAGCAAGATGTTCCCAATCACAACCAAGTCCAGTCATCTCCTTCAAACAACATCAACAAACCAAACACACAAACGCAATAATGCAAACAACAAGAAAAAGTTACCCTGGGTAGAGAAAGACGAGGAACTGAAGTAATAAAGAAACAGTTTCAATCATCCTCATCACCCCTTCAGCCCAATCTGGAGCCCTCTACCGAGCAGCCTGCTTCACAACAGAGAGAGCTTGCTCCTTAGCTCTGGTCTAGGATCCACTTTCTCTCGTCCGATCAAAAGCTCAACCACTATTAGCTCAAACCAATGCTTGGGTGCTTTTCTTTATATCTCTATAACCAGCTTCCTTCCTCCTACAGCGCTGGCTCACATACATGCCCAATTAGGCTCTGATTACTGTGACATCACCACTCCCTGCTGTTACAACCAACAGCCAATAGTGGTGGTGGACTGAGAGGGCTGGGAAACTGTGTGTCTGTGCGTGTGTGTGTGTGTGTGTGTGTGTGTGTGTGTGTGTGTGTGTGTGTGTGTGTGTGTGTGTGTGTGTGTGTGTGTGTGTGTGTGTGTGTGTGTGTGTGTGTGTGTGTGTGTGTGTGTGTGTGTGTGTGTGCGTGCGTGCGTGCGTGCGTGCGTGCGTGCGTGCGTGCGTGTGTGTGTGTGTGCGTGTGTGTGCGTGTGTGAATGAGAGAGGGGTGTGTGGTGTGTGTGTGTCAGAGCTTGTATCTCATGCTTGTGGATGTCTTTCTGCCAAGGGGAGGAGACAGGGGAGGGCTTGTGCTCAATTTGTCAGCTTACTGAAACATTGTGCCAGAGCATTTTTCATCATGTAAAAGCACTGAGGAGAGAGGGAGGGAAAGGAAAGGGGAGGTAAGGAGGGCAGCAGAAAAAGACTGCATATTAGAGATGTGTGGCAGAAGTGATGGACTCAGCACTCAGAAAGTGACATTCTTCTCCTACTGGGCTACAGACAGCACACTGACCTCTCACTGTCTCCTGCTTTCTCACTGCCTGTGAGGAATCTACTCATTACATCTAATAACACATGTGGATTTACTCTATTTAGTCTTTTCCAGTGGATTTTTTCATCTTTGCTCAATGCCTTCATTACAAAGGACATCTTCCCGACAAGTGCAACTCCTGGTTCTATAATGAAGGTGTTTTAATAACAGGCTTCAAACTACAGTCCACTTTTAAGTGACAGGACGGATGCAGGTGACATAGAACAAGTGATCTAGAGAGAGGACAGCCCCAAACAGCTTTCACACAGACCGGTGATGACTTTCTTCAAGGGGACACTTCAATCAGTGTTGCCAGGACGGCAAGGGAACTGAAGGGATAACAAGCTAGAGTTGACAATTATCTGGTAAGGATTCAGTGGCCTTTGACTTTCACTGCATCTTTCTCTGTATTGAATGTGTACATGCAGTAATCTAGCATGGCTTGCTCATACTTCTGTAAGTGTTGCTCCTAAGTAGAGCCTCAAGATTAACTTTTCACTGATTGAATTAGCTCACTTGTTTAATCTGTTGATTATCAGTTGATAATTTAGTAACTTTGTTTGAAATTGACCACTGAGCTGCACAGTGTCAGACAGGCTTTGGGCACTCTGTGTTGAGTTAGCCAGAGATTCCTGCTGACCAGTTTGAAGCTTAGCACCTGGGTGCTATCTATATGGAGCTACAAGGAGAGGTCTGTTGTCCGGGGTTAATTTCCCTGTCTGGTTTAACAAAGCAGCTGGATCTGATATAGACTCAGAAGATAGGGGTAAACACAAAGCAGAGAGACTAAAGTCGTGGGCATTCCAGGGCAAGGGCTTGTTAACTACAGATTAACACTCAGCAGAGGATTCCAAAGTTGTACTTGAACAACAAAGATAGGCAGCTAGTGAATAGTGCCAATAGCAGGAGCCTGGGCTTTTTAATATGAGCATCTATGGGGCATTCATGATTGTAAGCATAGCCACAAAAAACTATTCCCTCATTTTGTGATATGGTTCACACCAGCAGAAGCTGTTTGTTTGAGGGTGTTTGATTATTCAGAAAAATAAATATTTCACATCACGAAATTCTAAATTTCATTTTAGTCTAAATGAGTTTGCTGTCATTTGTACATTAATGGATATAGCTTATGAATAGATATATTTTATTAAAATGATCCACAGACTACTGGGTACAGCCTTCCCCTGCGTCAGGATGTTCCCCATTGCTGAAGTGGACAGGGAAGAAGAGAGCTGTTCTGTTGAATCTCTGCTTTGTCTCTGCTGCCAGGGCTGTGCTTGGATAAGAGGGCTTTGAGGGCGCATTTAGAAACGTTTTGAAACGGTTCCTGAAACCCCCTGCCTGACACCATCAGAGGAAATGTGACAGCCAAAACAACAAACCACACCAACAAACACACAAGCCAGAAAGAGTCAAATAAAACAACCCTACTAAATGTGGTAAATGATCATCAGAACTATTCTGTGCCGTGGAAAGCCATTACAATGGCTGCTTTCCATCAGCTTCTGACTCAACACAATCAGACCGAGCAGATAGTTTAGGCTGAGTCTGGGGCTGAGTTGAATTATGTCTACAGTGTTTTGTTATGGCTTACCAGGATTACATGCTTGAGGAAATAATGTGGTCACCTTAGATAAAGTAATAACCCAGATTACCATGTACAAAGTTAACTTGATTCTGATCCAAAACATATTGTATGTCATACAACCAGCATTGTTATGGCTCACTATAATTGTTCCTAATTTGAGCATGTACGGGTGCCTCATTTTGCACAGTGCTCCAGTGCTGTAGTTTGGGAGGTGTTGAATTTATATGTTGTGACTAGTAATAAACTGTGAAGATTGAAGTGCACTTGTATTAGTGGGGGTGGTAGTTGAGATAACAGAGCTTCTGGTGTTTGTATGACTTGCTGCGGTGTGGTAGGGCAGGAGGCAGAGCTGACGTGTAGGTATAGCAGAGTTGGGGCAGAGAGGAGGGGTCTCTTTCTTTCTCCGAGAATACCAGTCTGTCTGTCTGTAGTGTCTGTGGCAGCTCACTCTAATGAGGTGGCAAAGAATGTGAGGAATGCCACTCTCACTCTGAAATGAGAGGGGCAGGGGCGAAGGACATCAGCCGGGCCCGCCGAGCCGCTCTGCTCACCTACTAATTACTATGTGCTGAGCCTGAACAAAAACACTGGAGCATGCTGCTGCTCACAGCCACACTGAACCACACAAAGCACTACCTGTCACACTATTAGATAAAGTCACTACCGACCTGTGAATTTTACAGACATTTGTCTACAGTATCACTGTCCTCTTAAACACCTATCCACTGAGTGTTGACACAGAGATGTTCAGTGTCCTCTGAGGTGTCCTCTGAGGTGTCCTCTGTGCCCGACAGTATATGAAGCTACTCAACACCAGTTAATCATACACATTGCTACTGGCCATTCAGTCAATGGCTGCTCATTTAAACAGAAATGATGTCACGACAATAATAAGGCCAGTCAGTCTGCTGTCTGTGTATACCTATGAAGGAGGAGAGAGCATGGGGCCTGCTGTTGTTGCCTCAGGGGTTAATAACAGGGTCATTTTGTCTTGGGCAGATGGGAATCTCTCTGGTCCCTGGGAGCCTGAGTCTGGCATGTGATGTTATCTGAATACACACACTCATTCACTACAAGCTCAGACATTTTTCTCCAGCTTTGAGGTGGCTGGGAGACTCCTGGCTAACCGCATAGTATTATGGGGCTCCTCTGCAGTCATGAAGTGGCCGGCGCATAACTTCCCTCAGACAGACAGCTCATGTTTCAGAGAGCAGTACCACAGTAGTCCCAGGCCATTAACAGAGCGGAGACCGTGACTGTTGTATTAGACCTGATTGGTCATTATCAAGCGTTGTTGTCCTCTGTGTCCCTCTGAGGAATTCATTTTATTTTCTGTTTTACATCCCACAAAGAGCTCAGCAGATGTTCTTAATAAGGACTTATAGCCTATGTTTAGATAATGTAGCTAAATCCAACCTTTACCATCTTCTCTTTGTCAATCAGCACTTGCTGTGATGATATCATATGGCTTGATTAGTGATTAACTCCATGAAAGAGACCCACATACTGTATCGGAGGAGTGCTTCACAGTAAAACAAAACCTAACCATGGCTTCTTTGAACTTTTACTGGTAGGCAAAAATGTACTCTTATATTCATGATAAAAACATATATCGTTGAGGTCTGATGAAAACCTCCAAAACAAACTTTTCAGGAAAGTAAAACAATTAGCATATTTTTCCATTAAGAACATACAATTATGAAACTTCAGAAGCTATTTTGAATAAATGTTCTTGGTCCTAGAGTCATGAAATGTTTATAGTACATTGAGAAGAGTTACTGCTTTTAATAAATGTAACAAATGAACAATTGCCAAATCGGACAGCGATGATATAGAACTTTAAATGTGTTCGAACATTTACAGCTCAAACAGTTTTCAGTAAGTTAGTATATGTTGGTCTCTCCCACTCCATGTCTTTATCGCTTTCATACAGTATCTTCTACACTCATTTTCTTCATACCAGCCAGAGATCTCCAAGGGTCTTCATCTTGGACAGTTGCTCTCTGTCTACTCAACCTAATGTGCTGGCCCCATGCCCAGAATAGCAAGGCAAAAACAAAAGTGTTCTCCCCTCTGATTCTGAAGGCTGTCTGGACATCATGCACGTGGTTCTCCTTTGGGTCAGACCTCTAGCAGTATCTACTGAGCAGGTACTGTAGTTACTCTAATACTAAATAGAGTCAACAGAATCAGGCCAGCAGCCATGCGCCTGCCCTGCACCAAGCCTCCCACTCTAGAGGTCTGAGATCAGAATGGCTTGTCCTGACTCTGGGGAGGTGTTGCACAGGGCTCCTCTGTAATCCAATCTGCAGCAGCTTTCAATTAGGGAACCCAAGGGGTTCAGGCCCTTGTTATCCTTACACTGCGGTCACATTCTCCTTTGCACTCAGTGGCATCCCCTCCGCTTCCAATAGCACCACAGTCCCTTCAACTGCTGCCCGGCTATTTTTCTAATAAAAAGGCCCTTTGAAATCTGGAACAAACAGTCAAAGTGTAGCTTTTTCATAAACTTTTGAGAAAAGCTAAGCGTTGCATCTTAAAAGTGACTTGTTGTGCACTAATCACACTACCTAAATACAACCTCTGTCCAGAGATAAACTGTATCAGGTAAGATTGTTATTAGACAACATTCCCTCTACACTGTTTAACAGAACAATGTAATGGTCCAGAGAAGGTTTAGCTAAGAGTTCAACATTATTTCCAGGTTAAGTTTCGATTGAAATTCCAATATTCTAAATACATATAGGAAATAATATACCGTACAGACAAGGATGTGTGCTTTCTCTTGTGAATAAGCCGCATTACCTGTCTCTTTGGTAAACGGTTCAGGCCTGATGCAATCTGATCAATATCTTAAAACAGGCGCAGGAACAGCATCAGCTGCTCTATGTGTCAAACTTTCCATACGCAGTGTGAAACCACTCCTGTTAACAGTGGCAGTCACCCAAGAGAGCTAGAGTCAGGACAGCTAGCTAAACACACTCACTTATCCAACCAGACATGCCACCAGGGGTCTTTTCATAGTCCCCAAATCCAGAACAAATTCAAGAAAATGTTCAATATTATACAGTTGAAGTCGGAAGTTTACATACACTTAGGTTGGAGTCATTAAAACTCGTTTTTCAACCACTCCACAAATTTCTTGTTAACAAACTATAGTTTTGGCAAGTCGGTTAGGACATCTACTTTGTGCATGACACAAGTAATTTTTCCAACAATTGTTTACAGACAGATTATTTCACTTATAATTTACTGTATCACAATTCCAGTGGGTCAGACGTTTACATACACTAAGTTGACTGTGCCTTTAAACAGCTTAGAAAATTCCATAAAATGATGTCATGGCTTTAGAGACTTCTGATAGGCTATTTGACATAATTTGAGTCAATTGGAGGTGTACCTGTGAGTATATTTCAAGGCCTACCTTCAAACTCAGTACCTCTTTGCTCGACAACATGGGAAAATCAAAAGAAATCAGCCAAAGCTCAGGAAAAAAATTGTAGACCTCCACAAGTCTGGTTCATCATTGGGAGCCCATTTCCAAACGCCTGAATGTACCACGTTCATCTGTGCAACCAAGAGTACGGAAGTATAAACACCATGAGACCACGCAGCCATCATACCGCTCAGGAAGGAGACGCCACTGCTGCAAAACCGCCATAAAAAAGCCAGACTACGGTTTGCAACTGCACATGGGGACAAAGATCGTACTTTTTGGAGAAATGGTCTGATGAAACAGAAATATAACTGTTTGGCCATAATGACCATCGTTATGTTTGGAGGAAAAAGGTGGAGGCTTGCAAGCCAAAGAACACCATCCCAACCATGAAGCACGGGGGTGGCAGCATCATGTTGTGGGGGTGCTTTGCTGCAGGAGGGACTGGTGCACTTCACAAAATAGATGGCATCATGAGGTAGGAAAATTATGTGGATATATTGAAGCAACATCGTAAGACAATCAGGAAGTTAAAGCTTGGTCGCAAATGGGTCTTCCAAATGGACAATGACCCCAAGCATACTTTCAAAGTTGTGGCAAAATGGCTTAAGGACAACTAAGTCAAGGTATTGGAGTGGCCATCACAAAGTCCTGACCTCAATCCTATCGAAAATTTGTGGGCAGAACTGAAAAAGCTTGTGCGAGCAAGGAGGCCTACAAACCTGATTCAGTTACACCAGCTCTGTCAGAAGAAATGGGCCAAAATTCACCCAACTTATTGTAGAAAGCTTGTGGAAGGCTACCCCAAAGCGTTTGACCCAAGTTAAACAATTTAAAGGCAATGCTACCAAGTACTTATTGAGTGTATGTAAACGTCTGACCCACTGGGAATGTGATAAAAGAAATAAAAGCTGAAATAAATCATTCTCTCTACTATTATTCTGACATTTCACATTCTTAAAATAAAGTGGTGATCCTAACTGACCTAAGACAGGGAATCTTTACTAGGATTAAATGTCAGGAATTGTGAAAAACTGAGTTTAAATGTATTTGGCTAAGGTGTATGTAAACTTCCGACTTCAACTGTATAGAGCCCTTATTGCATGGAACTTCCTTCCATCTCATATTGCTCAAATAAACAGCAAACCTGGTTTAAAAAAACAGATAAAGCAACACCTCGAGGCACAACGCCTCTCCCCTATTTGACCTAGATAGTTTGTGTGTATTCATTGATATATAGGACACGTGTGCCTTTTTAATAATGTATGCAGTTCTAAGCTGTTCTTGTCTAATAATGTTCTGTATTATGTTTCATGTTTTTTGTGGACCCCAGGTAGAGTAGCTGCTGCTTTTGAAACAGCTAATAGGGATCCTAATAAAATACTTTTTTTTTTTAACTGTAATATTTTTTAATTACAGTTCACAACTCCAAGCTATTGTATAGCAGATTACTTTACTGATAAGTAGAGGCGACTAAATCCATTCAATTCACACTAAGAAAAAGTCACATTTTATGGTGTCTGGCTGTGTTTTTCCTACTCAAACATTTTAAGATTATGCTTTGCCTTTTGTAACACAGCTATCAGTGGTGTAAAGTACTTAAGTAAGAATACTTTAAAGTACTACTTTAGTTTTTTGGGGTAGCTGTACTTTACTATTTATATTTTTGACAACTTTTACTTTTACTTCATTACATTCCTAAAGAAAATGATGTACTTTTTACTCAATTTCCCTGAAATCCAAAAGTACTTGTGACATTTTGAATGCTTAGCAGGACAGAAAATGGTCCAATTCGCACACTTATCAAGAGAACATCGATGGTCATCCCTACTGCTTCTGATCTGGTGGACTCTAAACACAAATACTTTGTTTGTAAATTATGTCCGAGTGTTAGAGTGTGACCCTGGCTATTCGTAAATTCAAATTTTTTATTATAATTGTGCTGTCTGGTTTGCTTAATATAAGTAATTTTAAATAATTCATACTTTTGATACTTAAGTATATTTTAGCAACTACATTTACTTTTGATACTTACAGTAAGTATATTTAAAATCAAATAATTTTTTACTTTTCCTCAAGTAGTATTTTACTGGGTGACTTTCACTTTTACTTGAGTCATTTTCTATTAAGGTATCTTTACTTTTACTCAAGTATGAGAATGTAGTACTTTTTCCACCACTGACAGTTGCAGTATACTTTATATAATACAACGTCACAGCATCCTTAACGGGAAAACCCTCCTTTTATGGTGGCCTATATTTCTTTAGCCCTAACAACCCCCAGTCTGCCATGGATTCTGGGCTGGGATTTGGAATGAATACGGGGTCCCAGGACAGAGCAGGTCTGCTCCCTGAGCTGTGTGTCTGCCTGGCCCTCTCGTGTAATGGAGACTAGGAAGAAGCCATCCTAAGGGACAGGCTGCCTCTGGTACCAATCAGTGGAGCTGTGAAGCCTCCCATTGATGTCCTGTCCATGTAAGAGTAGACTCCAGCCCTATGGGTCTCCAAAAGGGGCCTTGGTGGACTGAACAGGCAGGTCAGGAAAAAGGTTTCATAATACCAATCTAAGACAGCCAGAGCCAGCCATGCTCTCACAAACATAGCCTACACCATCGGCCTGGTGCCTGTTTAGAGACATTATGGCACAGCAGCTTGGCCCCTTGGTGAAATCTAACCTGGCTTGCAGTTGAGATTTCCACTGTTTGATAATAGTGGGAGGTTTAGTGAAACCCACTCATTGATATCACAAGCATAGAATAGGTGATGCCAGATCTTGTTGGAATCAGCATGTCGCTTCTCTCAGCCTGTTCAGACAAGACCCATGGAAAACACACCATTAGCAGGGTGACAATACCTGACCAAACAATACCCTTTCACTGGAGACATGCTAAACCAAAGATGTGAATATGAGAATTAGTTGAAATAATACAAAGGAAACAGTTTAGGCTTTATAACACATTCATCCATTTATTGAAACTGTATACTGTGCAATTAGAGATAATTTGAACAAGATAGCTGACCTGGTTGGTGTGTCACAGTATTTGTGAAATAATTCAGTATTTATACCTCACCAATGACCTCCTTTTCTCTCTCCCCATTACTCCCTGTCTATCATATCCCTCTGCCTCCTAAGCCTAAGGTGTGTGTGTGTGAGAGCCCTTCCCAGACTGATGGAGCTCCCTGCAGTGGTGCTGCTGTTCCTGGTGTATGGTCTGGTGTCTGGAGCCCAGCAGCCCCAGGGACAGGGGAACCACCAGGAAAGCAACCCCCAGGCCAGGAGCCAGGGCAGAGCCCCGTCCCAGGAGTTTGAGAGCAGTGAGGATGGCCTGGAGAGAGAATTCCTGTATTCTGGGCGGAGGAGCAGACGGGCCCTCGCCAACTCTCAGCAGCCTGACGGGTGTTCATACACCTTTATCGTTCCCCAGCAGAAGGTGACAGGGGCCATCTGTGTGAACCGCAAAGAGCCTGACGCAGTACTGGAGAACCGCGTCAACAAGCAGGAGCTGGAGCTGCTGAACGGGGAGCTGCAGAAGCAGAAGAGGCAGATCGAGACGCTGCAGCAGCTAGTGGAGGTGGACGGAGGCATCGTCAACGAGGTCAAGCTGCTGAGGAAGGAGAGCAGGAACATGAACTCCAGGGTGACCCAGCTCTACATGCAGCTGCTTCACGAGATCATCAGGAAGAGGGACAACTCCCTGGAGCTGTCCCAGATGGAGAACCGCATCCTCAACCAGACCTCTGAGATGCAGCAGCTCACTAACCGCTACAAGGACCTGGAGCACAAGTACCAGCACCTGGCCTCTCTGGCCAACAACCAGTCGGTCCTCATCGCCCTGCTGGAGGAGCAGTGCCAGGGTCGGCCGGTCAGCCCCCCTCGCCCAGTCCCTGTACCCCAGCCCAGGCTTCAGCCCCCACCCGCACCATCATCACCCATCAACAAGCCATACCAACCTCCCACCTACCCACGCCTCACCAACCAGATCACCAACGAGATTCAGAGTGACCAGAAGTCTGTGCTGCCTGTCCTTCCTACCATGCCCAGTGGCACAGGCAGCCCTTCTACCACCAACAAACCCTCTGGTGAGTCGCTCTGTTTCATTGAGCAGCCTGCATGCTTATAGTCACCTATTGAATAGAATATTCCTTGATACAGATCTGGTCTGAAGTTACATTTACAGTGAGCTCGGGCACAGCGCTTTACCATTCAGTCACTTGAATTGTAAATAACAATAGAATATATTTCTAAACACTTCTACATTCATCTGGATGCTACTATGATTACGGATAATCCTGAATGAATCGTGAATAATGATGAGTGAGAGGCACAAATATCAATATTTGTGCGTCTGTAACTTTCTCATTAACTTCTTATTTACAATAAAAGTGACTCCAAAATGACAATACATTATTTACCATTAATTTCTATTGGGCACAAAATAATCTGAAACACAACCAAAACAAACAGAAAAGGCATCCAACAAATTTGGAGAGTCACAAGCTTGATGTAGTCATTGCGTGCTAGGAAAATGGGACCAAATACTTAACTTTTTACTGCTTAATACACATATAAGTGAATTACTTTTGGAGCTCACTGTATATGAGGAATCAAGTGGAAAAAGAGAAGCTGGCATGTTCTATGAACCCTCACCAGACTAATGTCAGACAATGAAACAGAGGGTTGTGTGTGAGACAAGTTTGGTCTTTCTAAATCATTAATCACCAGACAACAGCAGCTATCTATTCTTTATCCATTCTTCGCACGATTGTCTATGTGAATAATAAGTCTCAAACATTCCCTGAGAAAAGGCCTCTAGGGGAGAACAGAGCTAATGTTGTTTAAAAGTCATTGCGATGCATATCATCTAATGGGCTTGATACTACAGTCAGCTGATGACAATCCACAAAGCATCTTAAAACATATATTTTGTGTGCTCATGGATGGTTGGACTGGAGCCCTCTGGTATTGAGGCCACTGAAAGTGGAGCTGTCTGAAACTATCCTCATTGATTTAGTACATTTAGAAGCTTAAGTTACTGGATGATTAATTGATACCTTAATGAACTGTGTAATTGACTGAATACAACAGAGATGTGGATGAGACTGACTGTCACGCTCGTTAACTGTGTGTGTGACGAGCTAACTATGGTCTGATAATAGAAGTACAATCATCAGAATGGTCTTCTAACAAAACATGCCTAATACCTACAGTACATCATGTTCTTGTGTTGTCTCCTCTTGTTCAAGTCTCATCCCTTTCACAAACCTTGCTTTATTTATTATCCTACTCGTATTTAACTGTTAACAGTGAGGTGTTAGTTCGTATGCCTGTGCCAGTGACTATTGCTGTTGGATGGGAGTGCTGAGCCACAGGCAGACATGTGTCTCAGCAGAAACAGACACCAGATGAGGGGAAGTTTAGAGACAGGCTCTGTGTGGTCTCAACTCACCATGAGCTACAAGCCCACTGCCGAGGGGGCAAAGCCAGCTTACACTGCATTTCATGGTCAATCTAACCCTGACCATGGTAGCATGGTAAGAATAGTGTTCCAGTTATGAGGGGAAACCCCGCCACAGGCTAGCAGCAGGAATTGGCCAGAGGATGTATGGGGCTCTAGGGAGAGCTCTCCATCATCTCAAAGTGATTTGATTAGTATTTTCTTGTTAACAGATACTTCCACTAGTTACCATGCCATTTGAATGTAGTAGGTCACATTGGCTTATGCTATACAGTATTTGACCATGGTAAGCTCTTTCCCTCGACACTGTGTCACAGTGTGCTTTCCTGACTGATGTGTAGATACTGTGCTCTGTACTCTGCTAAATAGTTAACCAAACAGCTATCCGGACTATCTGCCTTGCTTGTGTGGCCTACCACTTCGCAGCTGAGCCATTGTTGCTCCTAGACATTTCCACTTCACAATAATAGCACTTACAGTTGACCGGAGCAGCTCTAGCAGGGCAGAAACTTGCTGAAATATTATTATTACATTTTTATTCTGCATTGTTGAGAAGGCCCTAAGTAAGCATTTCACTGTTAATCTACACCTGCTGTTTACGAAGCATATGGCAATTAAAATCTTATTTTATTTGATTGATTTGAAGGGAAGCAAGCAATTTCCTGTCAGGGCCAATTAAAACTCACACCCCAAAGTTTGTACAAACTCACCACACAAAAAGAGAGTTCTATACGAGAGAGAGGTGTGGTGGAGGGAGAGGGAGAGAGAGAGAGAGAGAGAGAGAGAGAGAGAGAGAGAGAGAGAGAGAGAGAGAGAGAGAGAGAGAGAGAGAGTGGTGGAGGGAGAGAGAGAGGTGTGGTGGAGGGGGAGGGAGAGAGGTGTGGTGGAGGGAGAGAGAGAGAGTGTGGTGGGGAGAGAGAGTGTGGTGGGGAGAGAGAGAGAGAGAGAGAGAGAGAGAGAGAGAGAGAGAGAGAGAGAGAGAGAGAGAGAGAGAGAGAGAGAGAAGGTTGAAAAGAGGAAATGTGTGTTGTAATTTATTCCAGCCCCCCAGGCTTGTATCAATCAAATGTTCGGCCACAGTGGCAGGGTTTATCAGTAGTGTAGTCCTCTGGCTTATGTGGCAAATGGATTACTTCTCACATGCCATCTTAGCACAACCAATTTTACAGAAGTAACTATAGCCGTTTTAGCCCATCAGTTTACAATGTGAACCTTTGTTCATATTTCTCTTTGTGACACTGTGCGACACCTGTGCGACACCTTGTTGTTGACAGTCCTGCTTGGAATTAGCTCCATGTTTTCCTCCTTTTTATTCTGATACACCTAGGCTGTCAGTGTGGTCGCTTTATGAAAGCCTGACATCTCCCTGTCTGGTCTTCCTCTCTCTCCATCACCCCTCTCTCACATACTGCCTTTTCCTCATATTGCTCTCTTCCTACCCTGGCTGGATGCAGACCAGCCGCTCCTTCCTTTGTGTGGATACCTCTCTTCCTCCTGTTTCTGTACAAATGTCCATCGTGTTCTAAACTGGGTCATTTGGCAAATCACATCAGTGTAAACTTTTGAATAGGTTAACACTTTCACATCCAATTAGAAAAGTGGAGTAAGGAGCCCAATAGAAGACTGTTTCCATGTACGCGGACTAGAGATCTTCTGAGGGGGAGAGTAATGGCTAACAGGCAAAACGCCAATTCGTGTTTTTACAGATATGAACCAGAACACCAAGACAAACGAATAAATCAAACACAAGCAGAATTTAACAAACTTCATTCCTCGTTACATCATATACTGCAGAGCAATATAAAACACCTCCTGCTTAGTCTTTGGTTTCTGTCAGGGCATCCATCTTATCATTTGGGTCTGTTATACACTGAGTATACCAAACATTAAGAACACCTGCTCTTTCCATGACAGACTGACCTGGTGAATCCAGGTGAAAGCTATCATTCCTTATTGATGCCACTTGTTAAATCCACTTCAATCAGTGTAGATGAAGGGATGAAATAGGGTAAAAAAGTATCCCCCCCATACTAACACTCAACATCCTTCACCCAAACACCTTTATTTATTTAACTCCCACCCTCACCCTCACCCCTACCAGAAGAAATGTGTACTTCTCTAAGTGAGAAATGGGGCTTGCATCTAGCATATAGACAGCTGTATGGCACATTGTGTGGTTGTGAGTGGCATGTAGTGCCATGCTGTGTGTCCTGGTGAGAGGCTTCATTTCAAAGCCACACCACCCACGTAAACACACACGCCTTTTGATGAAGGAGACCACTGTCTCAGCAGAGTTTCCATGGCTGATATCTGAGATTAGATTACCAGAGAATGGCCAAACTAGAGCCCACTGCTATGAGCACATGCTATATGAAAACCCTATAGTTCAGATGGAATGTCTCCGATCTGCATAATAGCGCAACAGCTCTCTGGGTCAGTATAGTACAGGATATGGTTTTACCTCCACCAGGGTAGGCCAAAAACACCCACTGACAATAACAACATGGGAAACATGCATACTAAATGGGGGAGAGGCACCTATAGAGAGTACTGTCTAGAGTTTGTTCCATTTTGCTCAGGGGTTTACTATGATAGTTGCTGCATCCTAAATGGGTTGAGGAAGACATCAAATATTATACATTTTAACTTGATTTCAATGAAAGAGTATTTTCTTAAAGCCCAATGCCCATGATGTCATTCATCACCAAGGGATCTTTAGAGTACCTGCTGATCTATCTGCTACTGTTGCATCATTCAGCAATCAGGTCTCCCTTTAGCCATATGCCAATGTTGCACTTGGCTGCACTGCCTGCAGCCATTTCGCTTGTGAGAGCAGCAGCCAAAGTCAACGCTGGCCTTAAGCTGAGAGCTTTTCCTACTGAAAGATGGTAGTAGCAGCATTACAGATGTAGGATCTTAATTTGAGCCAGTTTGCTACAGCAGGAAAATAATCCTGCAGCAACAGGAAATATTAATTATTATGTGGATTATAATTAATGGACATTTTTGTAGATATTGATACATTTTTCGTAAGGGGAATCAAGTTTGACATTTCAAAGTGGAAATTACAAACTTTAGAAGCCCTTTTAAAGCTCAAATACACTTCAAGGTTTTCCTGCAACAGGGTGATCAAATGAAGATCCTGCATCTGTAACAGTAGATCATGCTGTGGTCAATTAGGATACATAGCCTCTGTCTCTAATACTGTGATAGTCACACAATAATACAGTTGTATTCATTATGAATATATGAAGACTAAAGAAGCGAGTGACTCATATTATAGAAAAATATATCATTTGGCAACCTCCATTGACTCCACCATGGTTTCTGTCTCCTGTCCTGTCCCATACAGGGCCATGGAAGGACTGCCTTCAGGCCCTGGAGGATGGCCACACGGCTAGTGGCATGTACCTAGTGAAGCCAGAGAACGCCAACAGACTGATGCAGGTGTGGTGTGACCAGAGACATGACCCTGGTGGCTGGACTGTCATCCAGAGGAGGCTGGACGGATCAGTCAACTTCTTCAGGAACTGGGAGACTTACAAGGTAGTTAATCAGCTCCACACTACAGCAAACTCATTTAGTAAAGAGGGTGGCAGGTTCAATGTAGACTTGTGTCTGATGTCGTGGCTGAGTGAAACAGGTGACATGTCTGGTGTGTCTGACGTTATACAGATCTGTACTAATAATGAAATGTAATTGTTGAGGTTTGAGGAGAATGGTCCCTTGCTGCTCTGCTGTGGTACCTACAGGGTTCTGCACCTGTCAGTCACACCCCTGGCCTATGACTCATAACACCCGCCAACACGAGTTGGGTCTTTGTGAAATTAGTCCACATAGGACGCATACAGACTTAATGAGAAACGTGTAGAAGAGAGGCTGCCATACTGGAAATAAATGTTACAATAAAAAAACAGCCCACTGTAAAATGATTCATGGTCCATAAAAATGATTTATATTTACGTCATGGCAATGGTTTATGATGAGGAAAAAGACATTGATGAATTCAGGCATTTACACTTTACACAGGCATTCATGAGGACAGCATGAAATACTAAGGGATGACTATTGCCAGTGTTTTTCCTGAGCCAGTAAAATGATCTAAAGCACTAGAAAAGGGTGAAGCAATTCAAGGGTGAACATCAGAGGGCAGACAATTTGCAAGTGTCTTGTTTAAATCTTTGCCAGACGACTTTCCAAGACCTTACAATACACCTTAAAACACATGGGAATTAAATGTGTACAATAGCCAGATCATCCCATGAAACAAAGCATCTACAATGTAATGTAAGCCATGTTACATCCTATGACTTAGACTGGCACAGAGCTGAGGCAGAACAGTCCAGATCAGCACACATCTTGTAACAAGCTCACAGATCTCCCACTCTTCTACACAGGCCATCAATACGTTTTTGATAAATGAAAGAGAATTAACCACCGAATACCGGGCTGGCTATGGTGTAGTTGGTTCATAGGCCATTTGCTGTTACCTTTTCTGACAATAAACAACACTCTAAGACAGATTCATATGGAGCTTATTTGCAGGGCGTTCTAGAGGGACTGTTCCTCTCAGTACTTCCAGGGTAGTGAGTAGAGTAGAGCCTCTGTAGTTAAATAAAGGTTAAATAAAAAGAAAAAATATTTTTAAAAAGAGTAAAGCCTCTGAATTATCCCTCAGACCTCCAGATCAACTGTTTATAGCTGTAAAGCCCATCATGTTGACTGTGTTGTATGTATCTTTTCCCCTCATAGCAAGGCTTTGGGAACATAGATGGAGAGTATTGGCTAGGCCTGGAGAACATCTACTGGCTGACCAACCAGGGGAACTACAAGCTGCTGGTGACTCTGGAGGACTGGTCTGGTAGGAAGGTGTTTGCAGAGTACGCCAGCTTCAGGCTGGAGCCTGAGGCAGACTTCTACAAACTCAGGGTGGGCCGCTACCATGGCAACGCCGGAGACTCCCTCACCTGGCACAACGGCAAACAGTTCACTACACTGGACAGAGACCATGATGTGTATACAGGTAATGTCAAGATCATACAATTGCATACACTCTCACTATAAAAACAGAAATGTGAGATAAAAGCTTCAGTGTTCTGACAATTAGCCAAATTAACTGACAATTAACCTAGTGCATAGGCCGACAATAGATTTTGTTTGAGATTCAACAATGTTGTCTAACTAATATTTGCTTCAAACCAGGTAACTGTGCCCACTACCAGAAGGGAGGCTGGTGGTACAATGCATGTGCCCATTCTAACCTCAATGGAGTATGGTACAGAGGTGGACACTACCGCAGTCGCTACCAAGATGGTGTCTACTGGGCTGAATTCAGAGGAGGGGCCTACTCCCTGAAGAAAGTATCTATGATGATAAGACCGAACCCAAACACCTTTCATTAAGTATCCGTGGCGAAACTATTTTCTTTCCACGTACTTAAATTCAAACAGCTCTTGAACTCTGATACAATGGAACCTCATACAGCCAGATCAAGAAGACGGTGACATAGAAAGTGCAATATCTAAGCCTTGGAGAAGCAATAAAAGAGAAGCAGGGTGCATCATGTTGCTAAGTCCCTTAGTAAACAAAATAACAACAAAAAAAGGTGTTTGACCAGATACAATGCTATTTCACAGTAAACAAATTAACAACAGCTTTTCAGCACGCTTACAGGGAAAAGCATTCAACATGTATGGCACTTACACAAATGACTGATGATTGGTCACTTAGAAATGTCCTTGTTTTCCATGAAAACATACATGAAATGAGTTGCAAAATGAATAGGAAATATAGTCAAGACGTTGACAAGGTTATAAATAATTATTTTTAATTTAAATAATAATTGTGTCCTTCAAACTTTGCTTTCGTCAAAGAATCCTCAATTTGCAGCAATTACAGCCTTGCAGACCTTTGGCATTCTAGTTGTCAATTTGTTGAGGTAATCTGAAGAGATTTAACCCCATGCTTCCTGAAGCACCTCCCACAAGTTGGATTGGCTTGATGGGCACTTTCTACGTACCATATGGTCAACCTGCTCCCACAACAGCTCAATAGGTTTGAGATCCGGTGACTGTGCTGGCCACTCCATTATAGACAGAATACCAGCTGACTGTTTCTTCCCTAAATAGTTATTGCATAGTTTGGAGCTGTGCTTTGGGTCATTGTCCTGTTTTAGGAGGAAATTGGCTCCAATTAAGCTCCGTCCACAGGGTATGGCATGGCGTTGCAAAATGGAGTTATAGCCTTCCTTCTTCAAGATCCCTTTTACCCTGTACAAATCTCCCACTTTACCACCACCAAAGCACCCCCAGACCATCACATTGCCTCCACCACGATTGACAGATGGCGTCAAGCACTCCTCCAGCATCTTAATTTTTTTCTGCGTCTCACAAATGTTCTTCCTTGTGATCCAAACACCTCAAACTTTAGATGTGTCTGTCCATAACACTTTTTCCCAATCTTCCTCTGTCCAGTGTCTGTGTTCTTTTGCCCATCTAACTATTTATTTTTTATTGGCCAGTCTGAGATATGTCTTTTTCTTTGCAACTCTGCCTAGGCCAGCATCCCGGAGTCGCCTCTTCACTGTTGACGTTGAGACTGGTGTTTTGAGGGTACTATTTAATGAAGCTGCCAGTTGAGGACTTGTCTGTTTCTCAAACTAGACCCTCTAATGTACTTGTCCTCTTTCTCAGTTGTGCACCGGGGCCTCCCAATCCTCTTTCTATTCTGGTTAGAGCCAGTTTGCACTGTTCTGTGAAGGGAGTAGTACACAGCGTTGTACGAGATCTTCAGTTTCTTTGCAATTTCTCACATGGAATAGCCTTCATTTCTCAGAACAAGAATAGACTGACAGAAAGTTATTTGTTTCTGGCCATTTTGTGCTTGCAATTAAACCCACAAATACTGATGCTCCAGATACTTAACTAGTCTAAAGAAGGCCAGTTATATTGCTTCTTTAATCAGAACAACAGTTTTCAGCTGTGCTAACATAATTGCAAAAGGGTTTTCTAATGTTCAATTAGTCTTTTAAAATGATAAACTTGGATTAGCTAACACAACGTGTCATTGGAACACAGGAGTGATGGTTGCTGATAATGGGCCTCTGTACGCCGATGTAGATATTCCATAAAACAAATCTGCCGTTTCCAGCTGCAATAGTCATTTACAACATTAACAATGTCTACACTGTGTTTCTGATCAATTTGATGTTATTTTAATGGACCATAAATGTGCTTTTATTTAAAAAAACAAGGACATTTCTAAGTGACCCCAAACGTTTGAAAGGTAGTGTATGTGTTATGGCTTTACATCCCCTGGTATATTGTGGATCAAGAGTTACCTGTCTAACAGAACACAGAGGGTGTTCTTTAATGGAAGCTTCTCCAACATAATCCAGGTAGAGTCAGGCATTCCCCAGGGCAGTTATCTAGGCCCCTTACTTTTTTCAATCTTTACTAATGACCTGCCACTGGCTCTGAGTAAAGCCTGTGTGCCAATGTATGCTGATGACTCAACACTGTACACGTCAACTACTACAGCAAGTGAAATAACTAACACTTAAAGAGCTGCAGTCAGTTTCAGAATGGGTGGCAGGAAATAAGTTAGTCCTGAATATTTCAAAAACTAAAAGCATTGCATTTGGGACAAATCATTCACTAAACTCTAAGTCTCAACTAAATCTGTAATGAATAATGTGCAAATTAAGCAAGTTGAGGAGACTAAACTGCTTGGAGTGATCCTGGATTGTAAACTGTCATATTGATGCAACATTAGCTAAGATGGGGAGAAGTCTGTCCATAATAAAGTGCTGCTCTGCCTTGTTAACAACGCTATTGACAAGGCAGGTCCTACAGGCCCTAGTTTTGTCGGACCTCGACTACTGTCCAATCGAGTGGTCAGGTGCCACGCGACTGGACAGAACAGGCCCAGAACAGGGCAGCACGGCTGGCTCTTAAATGTACACGGAGAGCTAACATTAATATGTTAATTTCTCCTGGCTCAAAATATAAGAGATTGACTTTATCACTGCTTGTATTTGTGAGACGTATTTACATGTTGAATGCACCGACACCCATGCATACCCAACAAGACATGCCACCAGAGGTCTCTTCACAGTCCCCAAGTCTAGAACAGACTATAGGAGGCACACATTACTACATAGAACTCTATTACACATCAAGTATCTCATGCAAGCAGTAAAATCGGATTGAAAAACCCCAGATAAAAACACACCTTATGGAACAACAAGGACAGTGAAGAGGCACACACACAGGCACATGGATACACACACACATGATAATGTACGCACTATACACACACGTACACTTGGATTTTGTGTTGTAGATCTGTTGTGAAATGTAATGTTATGTTTTTAATTGTATATAACTGCCTTAATTTTGCTGGACCCCAGGAAGAGTAGCTCCTGCCTTAGCAGCAGCTAATGGGGATCCATAATAAAAACAAATGTTGCTCCACAGACAAACATATGCACTAGCACAGCTGTATGCTTGCTTCTCTCCCTTCAAATTCTATTCAAATGTGTCTGTTTACTTTACACTGAGTAAGGTGTACTGCTGCCTTAGAACTGATTGAACGGTGTGATTCATTTGGGATAAAACAAAGATAAAAAGAAAATGAGGAGAGAGTACATCAGTTCACAGTACTTACACTAAGTAGCTTGGGATTGCAATCTTATATTGAAGTCCGTATGTATTATAATGCAATAAATATTTTTATTAGAATGAAGATGACACAGGACATTATATCCAGCGACTAGCCTTATTTTGTTTAAAGCAAGCTCTTCAGGTGAGTAATTTATATGAAACAATAATCACATTTCTTGGTACAGGTACTCTTATTATGTAGGCATGCAAATCATTCGCCATTAGCCATCATCTTTGTTAAGATATACAATCTAATGTCTACCACTGATGTTAAAGGAGGCACAGATACAATAGTCTGGTACTGTCAACAATCATGACCTGATATCTGTCTTACAAACTCACAGTAAAAAACGATGTATATCATTCAACTATGCATAATGTTTGTGTGGCACAGTAGTGCAAGGTACAGGGTGCAATAAAACCGAAGTACAATGACAACTGACTTGATCCTAAGTCTAGATGGTAGAGCGATATTTTATCAAATATAAAGGTTACATGCAGCTGTCATTTTTCAATATTGCTTTCTGACATGAAAACTCAATTTTGCTTGCAACCAAGGAACAATGTATGTACTGTATAAATGTACTGTTGGTGTAAAATGACTCAACACATTTTATCTGTACATAAAATATATTTGTAATATAATGTAACAAAGCTAACATGTATCACTATACAGTTGCAATAAACGATGTGCAGCTTTTTTGCATTTCTTTGTAAGTTCTTGCTTTATGTACAAACACGACTGTACAATCTGTTGTATGATCTTGTATATGTTCATGTGTCTTGGATCTAGTATTACAGGCCATACACAGAGATAGATAGATTGATAGAGAGAGAGCAAGAGAGAATGTCTGAGGCCGAGCCAGACCGGGCATGGCTCCATGGAGATTAAGCTAATTACAGACAGTCTGCGATGAAGATGTCAGCTAGCTGCTCTCCTCTCCTGTGGACAATTTTAGGCCACGTGTGACTGAGGAGACAGAGCCACTGTCTCTGACGTAGCATTTATCAACCACAGGGCCAGTGGAACATGGGATGACAAATGAAACCTGACAGCCTGTAAAACCCCAGGCATGCTACAGTCCCTTACCCTCACAGCAGACAGTGCTTTTATTTGACTGAACCAGGGATTTCCAAACCAGGGTGGAAAATGACGAGCGAGAGAGAGAGAGAGAGAGAGAGAGAGAGAGAGAGAGAGAGAGAGAGAGAGAGAGAGAGAGAGAGAGAGAGAGAAAGAAAGAAAGAAAGAAAGAAAGAAAGAAAGAAAGAAAGAAAGAAAGAAAGAAGAGAGAGACAAGCACATTCATGGACTAATGGCAAACTGATAAGCACGCCATTTGTAATGCAGTCTGAAAATATTTCCCTTTAGGAGAGATATGACAGGACATTCATGCATTAAGAAACTATAACGGTATATCAAAACTTAGAAGATGGATATTTCCCGTCTCTAGAGAAAGGAAAAGCAGGTTTACACTGCAATTAATAGTTTCATCCAATGTTTATCATCTGAACATCCTTTTGCAACCATCTGATGAAATGTATAAAAAAAAAACATCCCACTGGGCAAAAAACGATTGAATCGTTTTTTCCATGTCATTTCAACACCAAAAATAAATGTTCTGATGTTGAATCAACGTGGAAAACTAATTGGATTTGCAAAAAGTCATCAACATAATGGCATTTCGTCTTTTTTTCACTTACATTTTTACCTAATCCAATGACATAGTGCATTTTTTGTGCGAATTTACGTTAGTTGACAACCAAACGTAAATCAAAACTAGACGTTAAACTGACATCTGTGCCCAGTGGGATCGGTTAACCAATGAGACGTGTCCAAACGAATAATAAAATAAAAGCTTGTTGCGCGTGTTCATTAATAACAGCTTTTAAGAATAAAATCATCTAAAAGACGTTAGCACAGCCACCTAGCATGCTACCAGCCACCTAGCAAAATTATGATAATGCCCTTTTAGTGTAAGAGCTGTTTGAACAGACCACCTGAAATTTCTGCCTGTTTACGCTATAAGAGAGAGAGTTCCAAACCTCTATGCCAATAACAGCTAGTTTTCTCCTTCCCACCCAGACCACTCCTAGACAGTCCTAGCAATATCCTTGCTTGAGAAATTGCTCTTTGCTAAGAAGCTATTTTTGTTTGCTTTTGACCACTTCAATTGAAAATCATCACAGTAAGGTAATTAATTGTCCAGAAATGAGGTGAATTTCCTGCAATTCTACACATTTTACCATGGGGAGTTGCGAAAATTGTGCAGTTTTAAAGCAAGCTTTCTGCATTTCTACACATTTTGCCATGGGGCAAAGAGAAAAATTTGCAGTTTTACAGCTAACAGTTGGTATTCGGCCATGATTACTACAAGTTTAGATAGCTGGCTAGACTAACTTACCAATCTAATTTTTTTTTGCTGACATGGCTAATTGAGTGACTGTCAGTGACTGACATAACAAAAGAAAAACTCCTGATGCACAACCACATTTTTTTATTGCACCTTGTGTATTCTACTATTATATTTTTGTATGATTATGTATTTTTTCCTCAAACAATAACAACCATACATAAACAAAAGACAAACAGACGCACACAAATTCCAACAAATATCAATAACATGACACCTGCACAGACCCACCTCAACTATACACATCACTCACAGGAACTTTCCAGTGCTTGTAGCACTCTATGCCATATGGCCTCAAATTGCACTGTTTTATTTTTCTCTGTAGCCCACATCTTTTCAATATTTAAATAATAGTACATTTGACCCATCCACTGTTGTAGTATTGGAGGATAATTTTATTTCCAGTAGTTGAGAAAAGTATGGTCCACCCCATTGGGTATCTCACCGTAACCTCATATGCCATGTCTTGAAATATGCAGATAAACAGTTTAAAAGTGAACTTATATTGTAAAACTTCAGACTGCCAACGTTCTAACTTTTGACTTTATAGCACTCCGGAAGGCATGAATTATTGAGTCCTTGTTAGTTTTACACTTAAGACATGACTCTGCTGTTGTGCTGTAGAATTTGTGAATTGTGTTGGTTGTATAATACATACATTAGCTTATAATGGATTAAGCGTAGATTTTCATTAACTGTAATTCATGTTTGTTCATTATGTTCCAACACTCCCTCCATCTTGTGCTAATATCAGTTTTTTTAAGTCTTGGTTCCAATAGTTTATATATGTTTCTAAGAGATTGTCAGTTGGTTAGGCTCTCTGTAAGGTTGTGTATATCCTACTTATCATATGAGTGTATTTTCTGACTCAAATAAGATTCGCTCAACATTGCTTTGATTTTCAAAAGCTTTCAAGTCAAAACTTAAATCACTAACTTAAGTTGCATATTTGAAAATGTCTTAATTGGTCAGTCCAAAATAGCTTTTTAATTCTGTTATGGAAATAATTGTATTTCCTATTACCATGTAATTACCACGGTTTCTATGCCTTTAGTTTTTCATGTGGGCCAATATTTCTGTGAATTCTGAAAAGCTATCCAATAATTATTCCATAGGGGTGTGTTTTTAGGGGAGTGATTCTTGTAGAATCCATTTAATTTTCTTCCATGTTGTTATAGTGTTCTTCACTATGAAGTTGTTCAAGATTCTGGTGATGAGCATGCACATCTTCAACATTGAATATTAATAATAATACATGTTATTTGGTGGATGCCTTTCAGGGTACTCAAGGACATCTTACATTAAAAGTAGGCCTACATAAAAGCAAGTGCAGTACATAAGATCATAAAATCATTTGCATTAATCAAAGTACATTTTTTTATCAAAGGACCAGACTAAACAGATAAAAATAGGATGGAAGGGTTGGGTAACAAAATTGGTAGAGGATACGAACCCGGTTTAGGGTAAGGGTGTGGGTTGGGGGGACACATAGGGATACATACAGTGCATTTGGAAAACATTCAGACCCCTTGACCCCTTAACATTTTGTTCCGTTACAGCCATTTTCTAAAATGGATTGAATAGTTCCCCCCCACCGCAATCTACATACAATACCTCATAATGACCAAGCAAAATCAGTTTTTTAGGCATTTCTGCAAACAAAAATAAATAACGGAAATATGACATTTGCATTAGTATTCAGACCCTTTACTCAGTACTTTGTGGAAGTGCCTTTGGCAGCGATTACAGTATTAAGTCTTCTTTGGTATGACACTACAAGCTTGGCACATCTGTATTTGGGGAGTTTCACCCATTATTTTCTGCTGATCCTCTCAAGCTCTGTCAGGTTCAATGGGGAGCGTCGCTGCAAAGCTATTTTCAGGTCTCCCCAGGGAAGTTCGATCAGGCTCTGGCTGGGCCACTCAAGGACATTCAGAGAATTGTCCCGAAGCCACTCCTGTGTTGTCGTGGCTGTGTGCTTAGGGTCATTGTCCAGTTGGAAGTTGAACCATCGCCCCAGTCTGAGGTCCTGAGCGCTCTGGAGCATGTTTTCATCAAGGATCTCTCTGTACTTTGCTCTGTTCATCTTTCCCAACGTGTTTTTTTTTGCATATTGTGTCTTGTAATTGTTTGTAAGTGTATTTTTTATAAACCCTGTTTCATTAATATGTATCAAGTCTGGTAATAGTTTTGCCATTCTGTTGCGTATGAGTTTTATTATTTTATTGTCGCAATTTCTTACATTTCAGGGTCTATAATCTGCAGGACACTTTTCCTGAAACAACTGTTAGATACATGGAACTCGGAAGCACTGAATTAAGTGACTTGTGTTATTTAAGTAAATAGGGATGCTACTTTGTCCCAGAATATGAAATAAAATTCTATAGGAAAGCTTTTCTCAGCGCAACTATTTTAACAGTGTCTAAAATTCATTTTGGGGGAATTCCATTTTTGCTGATAGACTCAATAACCCTGAAGCAACTAAGGCGGCTGTAGGATCAGTCCAACTGTTATTTAATTCTGATTAAATCGATTTTCATGGAAGCTTTTAAAAATGTTATTAATAGTGTTGTTGTTTCTAATTAAAGCATTTGTATCCTTATCTTTGAAAATTATAACTAGTTTGGCATGTATTTGTTTTGTGAGGTGTTTACCAGGTTTATTTCCCATTAAATAGTATGCTTTATTTGAGTTTAACCTTGAGTTGTTGGCCCTCTTCAAAAGTAAAAGATCGTATTCCTGCTTAAGTTCATGAATTGTATATTCTTCTTTACCTTGTAAAGATGTTTTACGGGCATTTTCTAAAATAGATTAAAGAAAAATAAATCACTAACTCAGATTTAACTTTAGCTGAGTATGAGATTATCATTCCCCCTAATGTATACCTTAAAAGCATCCCAAATGTTGTCAGGGGTCGGCTTTTCTTTGTCCTCTATGTCTAGATTTGTAATTTTTCTATTGGTGTAAGTATGATATAGGAGAATGATCCGATATCATTTTATCATTGATTTTAGAACCCAGTATAATGTTGAGCGCATTTTGGAGAAAACAAATGCTGTCAATTCGTGAATAGCTTTTCTTACTTTGAGAAAAAAAAATTGAAATATTTTGAAGTTCGGAATAATCTCCAGATGTCCTGTGAAATATTTGTAGAGATTACATTTTTCAGCCTCTTTGGAGGTTCCATGAATTTCTCTTTAGTATTGCTACGTCTGTCTAACTTGTTGAATGATTGATTTAGGTCACCTGCTGAAATAATAGTTCCTGTCTGGGTTTGACCTAATATAGCTTGAATTCTATATAACAACACCAGGTTTTCCCCTGGGGAATATACAATGAAATCAATGTGTATTTTTCCCCATGTAAGGTACAATTGAAAATTAGAAAATATCCATCTTGGTCCATATGCTGGGATATAAGGGAAAAGGGTGTATTCGAATTCATCAAGATGCAAAGACCTGCTGTTACTACATTAGGTGCTCTTGCAGAAAACACTTCTGCTGACAATCTATTTAAATGTTCAAGGCTTCCATTAAAGAACACCCTCTGTGTTCTGTTAGACAGGTAACTCTTTATCCACAATATAGCAGGGGGTGTAAAGCCATAACACATACGTTTTTCCAGCAGCAGACTATGATCGATAATGTCAAAAGCCGCACTGAAGTCTAACGAAACAGCCGCACAATCTTTAAATTATCAATTTATCTCAGCCAATCATCAGTCATTTGTGTCAGTGCTGTGCTTGTTGAATGTACTTCCCTATAAGCATGCTGAAAGTCTTATCAATTTGATTACAGTAAAATATCGTTGTATCTGGTCAAACACCATTTTCCCCAAACGTTTTGTGTTCAGGGTTGCTAACAGGCTGATTGGTTGGCTATTTGAGCCAGTAAAGGGGGCTTTACTATTCTTGGGTAGCTGAATTACTTTTGCTCCCTTCCAGGCCTGAGGGCACACACTTTCTAGTAGGCGTAGATTGAAGATATGGCAAATAGGAGTGGGAATATCATTATCCTCAGTATTTTTCCATCCAGGTTGTCAGACCCCGGTGGCTTGTCATTGTTGATAGACAACAGTAATTGTTTTACTTCTTCCACACTCACTTTACGGAATTCAAAATTATAATTTTTGTCTTTCATAATTTGATCAGCTTAATTTGGGTGTATAGTGTCAGCATTTGTTGCTGGCATGTCATGCCTAAGTTTGCTAATCTTGCCAGTGAAAAAATAATTAAAGTAGTTGGCAAAATCTGTGTTTTTTTATTCAATGAATGATGGAGTTGAGTTCGCCTTTTTGGACATAATTTCATTTAAGGTGCGCCAAAGCTTTTTAGTATCATTCTATAAATCATTTCACCTTGTTTCATAGTGTATTTTCTTATAATTTCTATTCAGTTTAGTCACATGATTTTTCAATTTGCAGTACGTTTGCCATTCCTTTTGCCTCAGTACCAGTCAAAAGTTTGGACACAACTACTCATTCAAGGGTTTTCTTTATTTAATTACTCCTATAAAAAAATTTGACTTTCAGATACTCAACAAGAAGGTCTGATTTCATTACAACTAAAACAGGACCCAGGTGGTAAGTATAAAGGTCCAGTCCAGTTAAAAAACTGGAGGCCTCTTACACTTCAATGTTGTGATGCGAAAATCCTGACGAAATGCATAGCACATACAATAACAAAGGTTTTACCAGATATTGTTCATCCTGATAAGACATATTTGTTTTTTACATGGACGATATATTGGAGATAATGTGCAACAATTACTTGAAACAATTTAACATTATGAAACATCAAAGATACAAGGTCTGGTCTTCATAGCAGATTTTGAAAAGGCGTTTAATAAAGTACGACTAGAATGTATATATACATGCCTGGATAACTTTAATTTCAGTGAATCTTTAATACAATGGGTTAAAGTTATGTACATCAACCCCAGATGTAAAATAGGAAATAATGGCTACTTCTCAGAAAGTATTGAGCTTTTAAGAGGAGTAATACAAGGCTGGTCGTTGTCTCCATGTCTACATATTTATTATGACCATTGAAATGCTAGCTATTAAAATTAGATCCAATAACAACATCAAGGGGTTAGAAATCCAGGGGATAAAAACAAAAGTGTCAATGTATGCCGATGACTCCAGTTTTTTCTTAAGTCCGCAATCTGGATCCCTGCACAGTCTCATTGAAGATCTTGATCACTTTTTTTAGACTGGACTAAAACCTAATTATGACAAGTGTACCATATGACGTATCGGATCGTTAAAAGACAGTGTTTACACTACCTTGTAGTTTACCAATAAAATGGTGGTGAAGTAGACATGGTATTCACTTACCACAATAAATTTTAATATAAAGTTTGCAAAAATAGATTCGATTTTGCAACCATGGAAAGGTAGATACTTGTCTATTTATATTTATTTTTGTTAAAAATTGTATTATATTTACTAATGATATTATGAATAGAAACGGTGGAGTTATGTAACATATCCAGCTATCGAAAAGATATGGAAATGTCTGCTCAATCCAAACGTAGAAGTGATTGCAGCATTACCACAAAAATGGAGGAAGCAAGCGGAAAAGGGAGAAAGTAGGGAACTTGTTTGCCTGCCATATATTAAAGATTCAAATTGTCTGAAAGGAATTGGCATAAATAGAAAAATATACCAGTTTCATTTGAGGACAAATGGGAAGAGATTTTCCATGTACCCATTCCATGACACAAGGTTTATGAACTGATACAAAAAACGACACTTTTCCATTTAAATTATTATTCAAAATTCTTGCCTCCAACAGAATGCTATATACAGCTGAAGTCGGAAGTTTACATACACCTTAGCCAAAGGTGTATTAAACTCAGTTTTTCACAATTCCTGACATTTAATCCTAGTAAAACTTCCCTGTCTTGGGTCAGTTAGGATCACAACTTTATTTTAAGAATGTGAAATGTCAGAATAATACTAGAGAGAATGATTTATTTCAGCTTTTATTTCTTTAATCACATTCCCAGTGGGTCAGAAGTTTACATACACTCAATTAGTATTTGGTAGCATTGCCTTTCAATTGTTTAACTTGGGTCAAATGTTTCAGGTAGCCTTCCACAAGCTTCCCACAATAATTTGGGGGAATTTTGGCCCATTCCTCCTGACAGAGCTGGTGTAACTGAGTCAAGTTTGTAGGCCTCCTTGCTCGCACACACTTTTTCAGTCCTGCCTACACATTTTCGATAGGATTGAGGTCAGGGCATTGTGATGGCCACTCCAATACCTTGACTTTGTTGTCCTTAAGCCATTTTGCCACAACTTTGGAAGTATGCTTGGGGTCATTGTTCATTTGGAAGATCCATTTGTGACCAAGCTTTAACTTCCTGACTGATGTCTTGAGATGTTGCTTCAATATATCCACATAATTGTATTCCTCATTATGCCATCTATTTTGTGAAGTGCACCAGTCCCTCCTGCAGCAAAGCACCCTCACAACATAATGCTGCCACCCTGTGCTTCACGGTTGGGAGGGTGTTCTTCGGCTTGCAAGCCTCCCCCATTTTCCTCCAAACATAACAATGGTCATTGTGGGCAAACAGTTCTATTTTTGTTTCATCAGACCAGAGGACATTTCTCCAAAAAGTACGATCTTGGTCCCCATGTACAGTTTCAAACCGTAGTCTGGCTTTTTAATGGCGGTTTTGGAGCAGTGGCTTCTTCCTTGCTGAGCGGCCTTTCAGGTTATGTCGATATAGGACTCGTTTTACTGTGGATATAGATACTTTTGTACCTGTTTCCTCCAGCATCTTCACAAGGTCCTTTGCTGTTGTTCTGGGATTGATTTGCACTTTTCGCACCAAAGTACGTTCATCTCTAGGAGACAGAACGTGTCTCCTTCCGGAGAAGTATGACAGCTGTGTTGTCCCATGGTGTTTATACTTGCGTACTATTGTTTGTACAGATGAACGTGGTACCTTCCGATGTTTGGAAATTGCTCCCAAGGATGAACCAGACTTGTGGAGGTCTACACATTTTTTGATTTCTTTTGATTTTCCAATGATGTTAAGCAAAGATGCACTGAGTTTGAAGGTAGCTTGAAATACATCCACAGGTACACCTCCAATTCACTAAGATTATGTAAATTAGCTTATCAGAAGCTTCTAAAGCCATGACATCATTTTCTGGAATGTTCCAAAATGTTTAAAGGCACAGTCAACTTAGTGTATGTAAACTTCTCACCCCACTGGAATTGTGATACAGTAAATTATAAGTGAAATAATCTGTCTGTAAACAATTGTTGGAAAAATTACTTGTGTCATGCACAAAGTAGATGTCCTAACCGACTTGCCAAAACTGTAATTTGTTAACAAGAAATTTGTGGAGTGGTTGAAAAACGAGTTTTAATGAGTGTATGTAAACTTCCGACTTCAACTGTATATAGGGCATACAACAATCTCAGCTCTGTAGATTTTGCTGCGAAGAGACAGAATCACTAGATCATTTATTCTGGTATTGACTATGTAGATTGTTTCTGGTCACAGGTTCAGGAATGGATAAAAACCACAACATTCACTGAAAATGAACCTTACAAATAGCAGTGTTTGGCGATTTGGAAAGCCATAGTCAGTCAATAAATAACATAATACTCGTAGGAAAGGTTTTTATCTTAAGCTCACAATCTGTGGATACTATACGATTAGAAAGGTTAAAAATGTATGTAAAACATCACAGCACAATTGAAAAATATATGGCACATGGAAACCAAACGAGGGTAGTCTATGGTGATAGGTGGGATGGGCTAAGAGTAGCTGAGGGGGTGGGATAAAAGAGCGTATGTTTGGTAATGTGTTATTGTTATGTGATTGCTTTATATAAAACTACCATGAATGCAAAATGTGTATGTAAAATGTATATGTAAAATGTATGTATATGTATCAAAAAAGCTGTAAAAAACAAAGATGTGTCCTCCGAAGAGGGGTAAAAAAAAAAAAAAAAAAAAAAAAAAATTACGTAATAAAGAAATCCCCATTAAATTCCGTCAGTTTAAGCTAGAGATATCAGTTTTGCATGGGATGCGTCTCAATCCATCACATCCGCCTATGTCGGCCTTCCGCATTTGTCAGACCGTGAGACATCCTGAAAATCGAAAAATGTCTGGCCTACAAACTAATATGACCACTCTACGGAAAGATGAGAATCCCACGAACATGGTGTTCTCCGTTTCCCCACAAGTTTCACGTGACTTGAGCGAAGGTAACCCATACAAATGAATGGAAGTACGGAAGTAGTTGTGTGCCACATATCAGCATAAACCGATATGACAGGACAACTTAAGACGAGCTCATTCTCCCCCTTTCATGTTCAGATCTCTGCCAGAAGAGCACGAATCCAATTTCTTATGTAACAGTCTATGTCCAAGATGGACTGTAAAGCTGCTCTGACAGTGGGCTGGCTCTCAATCAGCTATTCACTCACACTTTTGAGTAGTTTAGTAGGCACATCCAGCCCTAACCAGCCTGGTGAAGAACCAACCAACCAACCTGCTGGGTCAAGAATCTATGTAAACTTCCGACTTCAACTGTATATAGCATTCTGTTGGTGGCAATAATTTTGTATAATAATTTAAATGGAAAAACTTGAAGTGTTGAATAAAGTGTAGTTTTTTGTATCAGTTCATAAACCTTGTGTCATGGAATCGGTACATGGAAAATCTCTTCCCATTTATTTTGCAATCTTTGTCCTCAAATGAAACTGGTATATTTTTCTATTCATGCCAATTCCATTCAGCCAATTTGAATCTTTAATATATGGCAGGCAAACAAGTTCCCTACTTTCTCCCTTTTCCGCTTGCTTCCTCCGTTTTTGTGGTAATGCTGCAATCACTTCTACGTTTGGATTGAGCAGACATTTCCATATCTTTTCGATAGCTGGATATGTTGCATAACTCCACTGTTTCCGTTTTTTTTTAATCCATAAAGAATGTTTTTTTAATCAGTATATCTGAGTTTAACCATAACATTTGTTGTAATATTTGTCAAGAATCTACTAGAGTGGCTCTCAGAAACAGGCCTAAACATATAATTTCTTCAACCTTAAGCAAGAACTCATATGCTCAGGTTTAAGTAGATCTGTTTATCTTCAAATTGTATCTCGGTAAGTGAAATGGTATAAGAGAGTTCCATTTATGGATCTAAATCTGAGGAGCGAGGTATATCATGGACATGAATGTGAGTGTTGCCTAACTGTCAGCTAAATATAGTGTCAGCTCATCAGCCAGCTTCAAGTTTGAAAAAAACAGAGTTACAGTAGGTGTCTCATCGTCTCCATAAACAGAACAGCCACTCCGGCTGCCACTGCGTCTGTTTGAGGAAACACCACAATGGAAAAACCCATTCAGTGCGGCTGACACCCCCACTGCATACTTCCAAACAGACAAAACCATGTTCTAGTGTTGAATCTGCATATACACATATAATGATGCTGGCTGACTTATATTGCTGTTCAGGCTCATTGACGCCAGTATCTCCCTGAGGTTCCAAGAGATCTTAATACCTCATACATCAATGGCTATGGCAGGGCATTGAGAGAACATTTCCATTAGATCCATTTCATGGCTCCCTGCAGTTAGTCTTTGTGGCTTTGGGCCTAAAGGCTATGTAGCAGGAGTGTATCAGTGCATGTCTGTCTGTAGGGCAGTGTACGTGTAGTCAGGGTTGGAAAGGTTACTTTCTAAATGTAATCCGTTACAGTTACCTGTCCAAAATTGTAATCAGTAACGTCATTTTTGGATTACCCAAACTCAGTAACGTAATCTGATAACTCTACCAACATGTACATATTACCTCAATTACCTCGACACCGGTGCCCCCGCACATTGACTCTGTACCGGTACCCCCTGTACATAGCCCCGCTATTGTTATTTACTGCTGCTCTGTAATTATTTGTTATTTTGATCTCTTACTTTTTTAGGGGTATATTCTTAAAACTGCATTGTTGGTTAAGGGCTTGTAAGTAAGCATTTCACTGTAAGGTCTACACCTGTTGTATTCAGCGCATGTGACAAATACAATTTGATTTAATTACATTCGGTTACTTTTAGATTACTTTCCCCTTAAGAGGCATTAGAAGAAGACAAAAATGTATATGTTACCAATTGAACGGCATCAATTGCAGGATAAATTAATGTTAAAGTTTACATAGCTGGCTATAAATTTTGCTTTATGGGTTGGGTATGTAGGCTTCTTCTGACACATCGCTTTCTACTACATATAATAATACAATTAAATTATATCTGTACATTAAAACAAAGTATATCAGAATTCCAGTCATTCCAGTAAATGTTATACCCCTTAATCTTCAAGAATAGGATTTATAAATATGGAAGTATAGATTAGCCAAATTGTTTTACCTGAGCATAACCCAAAAACTAAGGACTTATTAGCCAGTCCTACTCTGTTATTTATGATTTTGTTGTCATGGAGGACTGATTGGGCTCATTGATTCGAGTTGAAAAATAAATGCTGTGCTCATGGAACGGCATGCTACATTTGCTATAGGCCTATGATTTACCTTTTTGTTGGTGACACTTAGATATCTTGATAATATGCAACGGTTTAAAGGGTAAATCTACAGATGAAACCATAACAAAACAAACACCCCGCCTCTGTTTTGGTAAAAAGCTGAGGGATAGGCCTGGAGAAATGTAACCGTACTATTGTTTGTACAGATGAACGTGGTACCTTCCGATGTTTGGAAATTGCTCCCAAGGATGAACCAGACTTGTGGAGGTCTACACATTTTTTGATTTCTTTTGATTTTCCAATGATGTTAAGCAAAGATGCACTGAGTTTGAAGGTAGCTTGAAATACATCCACAGGTACACCTCCAATTCACTAAGATTATGTAAATTAGCTTATCAGAAGCTTCTAAAGCCATGACATCATTTTCTGGAATGTTCCAAAATGTTTAAAGGCACAGTCAACTTAGTGTATGTAAACTTCTCACCCCACTGGAATTGTGATACAGTAAATTATAAGTGAAATAATCTGTCTGTAAACAATTGTTGGAAAAATTACTTGTGTCATGCACAAAGTAGATGTCCTAACCGACTTGCCAAAACTGTAATTTGTTAACAAGAAATTTGTGGAGTGGTTGAAAAACGAGTTTTAATGAGTGTATGTAAACTTCCGACTTCAACTGTATATAGGGCATACAACAATCTCAGCTCTGTAGATTTTGCTGCGAAGAGACAGAATCACTAGATCATTTATTCTGGTATTGACTATGTAGATTGTTTCTGGTCACAGGTTCAGGAATGGATAAAAACCACAACATTCACTGAAAATGAACCTTACAAATAGCAGTGTTTGGCGATTTGGAAAGCCATAGTCAGTCAATAAATAACATAATACTCGTAGGAAAGGTTTTTATCTTAAGCTCACAATCTGTGGATACTATACGATTAGAAAGGTTAATAATGTATGTAAAACATCACAGCACAATTGAAAAATATATGGCACATGGAAACCAAACGAGGGTAGTCTATGGTGATAGGTGGGATGGGCTAAGAGTAGCTGAGGGGTGGGATAAAAGAGCGTATGTTTGGTAATGTGTTATTGTTATGTGATTGCTTTATATAAAACTACCATGAATGCAAAATGTGTATGTAAAATGTATATGTAAAATGTATGTATATGTATCAAAAAAGCCTGAATTAGATTGAGCAATGAAAGCCCATAGGTTGGGATCCGCACTATGCAGCTGTTGCAAGAGCGCATATTTCACTGGCTGTCCACTGGTTTCAAAAACAATGATTGATAGGCAGCTTAAACTTCTTGTATTGAACCACTTTTGGATTAAAATACACATTTAGATTTGAGAACAACAATCCACAACAACCACATTCCGTAAGGCGCAAATAGCTAAATGAAAGAGCAGCAGTGTGATTCACATCAAAGGGCTATGTAGATATCAATAATAAGTGATATCCGTATCGCCGTAGACTACACCACTGCTGTCATCCTTACCTACAAGCGTTTATTCAAGTTGGATAATCTTTGGATGCTGACAGCAGTCGCACCATTGGAAGACATAGCTTGGACTGTAGCCTACAAAAGACTATTCTTGCTCTTTTCTCGCGATCCATCAAACACATTTGGTGTTACATCATAGTGGTCAGACTCGCTCAGGTGGAACACTTTTTCAATGCTGATTTTAATGTCAATGAGAAAACAGAGAAGTGTAAAAAAAAAAAAGTCGCAAAACATCCTTTCTGAATTTAAAAGTAATCCTCGAAATAATCATCTAGTTTTTCAAAGGTATCTGTAATCTGATTACAATATGTTTTTCTGGTAACGTAACAGATTACAGTTACCGTTTACTGATTACATTTAATCCTTTACTCCCCAACCCTGCCAGTAGTAAGGATAAGGAGTGGAACCACAGGATAATTTTTTATTTAACTAGACAAGTCAGTTAAGAACAAATTCGTATTTACAACAATGGCCTAGGAACAGTGTGTTAACTGCCTTGTTCAGGGGCAGAACGATAGACTTTTACCTTGTCAGCTCAGGGACTCGATCTAGCAACCTTTCAGTTACTGGCCCAACACTCTAACTACTAAGCTACCTGCCGCCCCAAAATGGAATATATACTGAACAAAAATATAAACGCAACATGTAGTATATAAACGCAATAACAAGTGTTGGTCCCATGTTTCATGAGTTGAAATAAAAGATCCCAGAAATGTTCCATACACACAAAAAGCTTATTTCTTCCAAATGTTGTGCAATTTTTTTTTACATCAGTGTTGGGGAGCATTTGTCCTTTGCCAAGATAATTCATCTACCTGACAGGTGTGGCATATCAAGAAGCTGATTAAACAGCATGATCATTACACAGGTGCACCTTGTGCTGGGGATAATAGGCCACTCTAAAACGTGTAGTTTTGTCACACAATGCCACAGCGTGCAATTGGCATGCTGACTACAGTCCACCAGAGCAGTTGCCAGAGAATCTAATGTTAATTTCTCAACCATAAGCAGCCTCCAACATTGTTTTAGAGAATTTGGCAGTACGTCCAACCGACCTCACAACCGCAGAACACTTGTAGCCAGCCCAGGAACTCCACATTTGGCTTCTTCACCTGCGGGACCATTTGAAACCAGCTACCCAGACAACGGATGAAACGGTGGTTTTGCACAATACAATAATTTTTGAACAAACTGTCAGAAACCATCTTAGGGAAGCTTATCTGCGTGCTCGTCATCATCACCAAGGTCTTGACCTATCTGCAGTTCAGCATCGTAACAGGCTTCAGTGGGAAAATGCTCACCTTCGATGGCTACTGGCACACTGGAGAAGTGTGCTCTACACGGATGAATCCTGGTTTCAACTGTACCGGGCAGATGCCAGACAGCTTATGTGGGCGAGCGGTTTGCTGAGGTCAATGTTGTGTACAGAGTGCCCCAAGGTGGCGGTGGGGTTATGGTATGGGTAGGCATCAGCTATGGACAACGAACACAATTGCATTTTATCGATGGCAATTTGAATATGCAGAGATACCGTGATGAGATCCTGAGGATGATTGTCGTGCCATTCATCCGCAGGCATCCCCTCATGTTCCAGCATGATAATGCACGGCCCCATGTCGCAAAGATCTGCACACAATTCCTGGAAGCTGAAAATGCCCCAGTTCTTCCATGGCCTGTATACTGACCAGACACCTCACCCATTGAGCATGTTTGGAATGTTCTGGATTGACGTGTATGATAACGTGTTCCAGTTCCCATTTATACTTTCACTTTTACTTTTGATACTTAAGCATATTTTAGCATTTATGTTTACTTTTGATACTTAAGGTTTTAAGGATCCACCCCTTTTTTCAATTTTCGCCTAAAATGACATACCCAAATCGAACTGCCTGTAACTCAGGCCCTAAAGCAAGGACATGCATATTCTTGGTACCATTTGAAAGGAAATACATTGAAGTTTGTGGAAATGTGAAAGGAATGTAGGAGAATAACACAATAGATCTGGTAAAAGATAATACAAAGAACATAAAAAACGTTATTTTGTACCATCATCTTTGAAATGCAAGAGAAAGGCCATAATGTATTATTTCCGGCAAGCTGCTATTTCGATTTTGGCCACTAGATGGCAGCAGTGTATGTGCAAAATTTTAGACTGATCAAATGAACCATTGCATTTCTGTTCAAAATGTTGTTTCAAGACTGCCCAAATATGCCTAATTTGTTAATTAATAACTTGTCATGTTCAAAACTGTGCAATCTCCTCAAACAATAGCATGGTACTCTTTCACTGTAACAGCTACTGTAAAATTGGACAGTGTAATTAGATTAACAAGAATTTAAGCTTTCTGCCAATATCAGATAGGTCTATGTCCTGGGAAATGTTCTTGTTACAATCTCATGCAAATCACATTAGCCTATGTTAACTCAACCGTCCCATGGAAGGGACACCGATCCCAAAGAAGTTTTAAGTATATTTAAAACCAAATACTTTTGGACTTTTACTCAAGTAGTATTTTACTGGTTGACCTTTACTTTTATTTGAGTCATTTTCTATTAAGGTAACTTTACTTTTACTCAAGTATGACAATTGGGTACTTTTTCCACCACTGCCAGATACTGACTGGTTTTCTGGTCCACGTCCCAACCTTTTTTTTTAAAGGTATCTGCAACCAACAGATGCATATCTGTATTTCCAGTCATGTGAAATCCATAAATTAGGGCCTATTGAATTTATTTCAATTGACTGATTATACTGAACAAAAAATATAGTTTAAAAGGCATTTGGTCTATATACACACAGCTAAAAGCAGCCAGCAGTAGTATATCATCAATCTTTATTCCAGCACACCCTCATCTCTATCACGCTCTCCCCTCCACCTGATGAGCACCATTCCACACTTAGCTCTCCATCCTTCTCTCTTTACTCAAACTCCACAGGCTTTGATTAAATATTCATGTTTTCCTATTGGCGTTTGAATTACCCCTCACCTCTACTTCTCTTATCTTTCCATCTCTGTCATGTAGCTTTCGCAAAGGTACTGTATCATGAGACATAATCTCTGCCTTGCAGTACACTACAGTCTTTGCTGAGCACACTAGTGAAGGCTGAATCAAGCTGATGAGGGGTTGCTGTGCTGTCAACATAATCATCTGCTTTCAACAACAATCATGGTACAATAGAGCAATTGCAGACAGGTTCTGATCTGAGGCAATGTTTCAGGGAAGCTGAGGGGCAATTGTGATGGTATTGATGTTTGTTTATGATTATAATTATTAGGTGTAGCTACAGAATCTTCGACCTAGGCTAGCTTTTGGTATTGGCATTTTATTAGGATCCCCATTAGCTGTTGCAAAAGCAGCAGCTACTCTTCCTGGGGTCCACACAAAACATAAACATAATACAGAACATCATTAGACAAGAACAGCTCAAGGACAGAACTACATAAATGTTTAAAAAGGCACACGTAGCCTACATATCAATGCATGCATACAAACTATCTAGGTAGCTAGCTACAGTAGCTAACTTTAGTTGCTCTGTGTATGCTAGTTTGACTTGCTAGAAAGTAAGAGAAACAAGTAGAGGAAAAAGTAACTAAACATGTTTTATTATCACCTGAAACAACATGTTTCTCCTGTCTTGACTGGAAAGGCCATATTTTTCAATCTCCCAAAAACACTACACGGTGAGATAGATTCAGCCACTTGCAAAGTGAAGGAAAATTATGAAACACAAAAAGACGAACAATATTAATTGTTTTATAAATATTTTTGTATTGACTTATCCGACCAGTAGTGGGGCAAAAAGTCAAAGTCAAAGTCACCATTATTAGTCAGTTATACAACCTAATGCCTTCAACTGAAATGTCTTCCGCATTTAACCCAACCCCTCTGAATCAGAGAGGTGCGGGGGGCTGCCTTAATCGACATCCACGTCTTCGGCGCCCGGGGAACAGTGGGTACAGCCTTGTTCAGGGGCAGAACGACAGATTTTACCTTGTCAGCTCGGGGATTCGAACTTGCTACCTGCCGTCTGTAGACTGCATGAAAAGGACGTACAGTCAACAAATTCCATCCATTTGTGTACGAGGCGTTAGGCATGTGTAAACGCATTCATGCAGCACAATGTACAACACAGATACTGTAAATCTGTCAAAGCTGTTATGGAGTCATTTGAACCGACCACAGACTGAGAAATGCATGGACAATATGATCTCATAGGCCTATTGTTGAGAGGCATCAGTGTTAGTTGAAGGAGGCCTCTATCAAGAATGTCTATAGGCCTATATCTTACAACTTTACCAAGATAATTTAATGCAAAGTGCTCTGATGTTATGTGCCTATTTTCATATAGAAGCGTAAAAAGCCCAAATGTACCGTATTCCACTCTTAATGGTGACATGCAGTTATGGGCAATGTGAAGAACATTCCTCAGCCAGTCTGGTCACACTAGAGTATTCTTCTTTGACCTTTGTTGCCATATATAAACAAATATACCCTATAGAGTACATCAGACTGGGAAAAGGAAACTGGCATGTAACAAAGATTTCCCCATGGAGGTGACATACAGTATAGCATGTCACTGAATAATGCAGAGAATGGTACCACTTCACTGACTCATTGCAAGTCAGCAAAAACACAATTCTAAACAGCATGGATGGAATCATTCTAATAATAAATTGTGTGCAATAAAAGACTAACCAGTATATTTTTCCCTGTCTATATCCAAACCACACCAAATGGTCACAAAAGTATTATCATCCATATGGTAGTCATTGGAAACATTTAGAAACAGAGAATCACACATAGTATACTGGCTAATGCAGTGTAGCTGGTCGAAGAAAAATATCCTTAGTTGTTTATTGCATGTCAGCATCAAATGTGGAATAACGCTACTTTCTCAATGACCAAAACCATTGAACTGAGCTTGAACTGGGTTCAAAATGTGGTGATGTCTAGATCTACTGATAGCTGTAAAACTTGGGGTAAAAACGGATGCAATGACCAATGTTTCAAGTTCTTCCAACCCACTTCTGTTCACTTTTATCTGTGTGGATATTCTTATCTGTCCTGTGTTTGAATAGACAATTCAATCACATACTTCTTGAAACAGTTAGAGCAGGGTGTGATGCAGTGAGCAACTTCTTACTGTCCTACCATGTCATGTCGTCCAAGTCTGTCGGAGTCTGAAGATCTAAAGTGCAGAGATAAAAGAGAACAGTTCCAGGACAAACGGAGAAGAACATCAAGCTTTCAAAATGAGACAGCTATTAATGCATTATATGACTTGCTATAAGCATTCACAACAGTGTACGGCTTTGTAGCAGACAAAAACAATAAAATATTACAAGTTCAAATGCATTTAATTTTAATACTGAGACTCTGCTTTCATCCTACTTCCTTACATCCTCAATAAACTCAATGATTTATTGACCTCTGTGCAATCTTCAGTCGTTTGTTCCTTTCCAGATTTCTGGGGTGGATGATGTCATTCTTCTGCCACGTTCTTCATTTCCACAGGGTGACCGGTCTGTAGCACTGTGCTGGCTTTCGTTGCAGGAGAAAAGCCAGAAGGAACTCTTTGTTTTTGTTGTCAATGCGCCTGCTTTAGCCATTACCTTTAACTCACTCATGCTAACTGACACGTGATGATCAAAAGGAGAAGAGAGATTAGGAATTGGAAAGAGTCATAACACAGATATACAGTAGTACACACTGCTGTTGTACCCTTTAGAGGTGAACTTATTGTATTGTAGAATGGTATACCAGTGTTACAGTAAAAAACAAAAAATATATACTTTAAAGCTATCAGCTCTCCTAGTCTGTTACTGACATGGAGCACATTGTTGCACTAAATCCCATTTTCATAAGCTTTCCCATGACAGCTGCAAGTGCAATAAAACGCATAAACTAGATTTTCCCTTGAAATGGAAATAACACTTAAAATGATCACATGAATTCAAGGAATGCGTTGCCTACAAGAGAGAAAAGGAAAAAGGGAAGATACAAGATCAACAGTACAAAACATTTTTTTTTACCCCTTTCAATGTCCATCAGCTAAGAGCAGAACGAACTGTTGTTTTCTCTCACACTGTAACCCATTCTGTAACGGTAAACTGTAAATTATACACTAATTTTTATCAGCAGTAAAATACCTTGAAATGTTTTACTGCAGCATATTGTACATTATGGTGCATTGTGGGAAAATGTTGGGGGCCGGGAAAGAATTGCTGTATTTCAAATTGTACTGTAATTCTACCCCACAGAATAGAGAACCGTAACGTACCGTATCTTTGGAGCGCCAAAAACCAAATGACCACTGGTGGGTGCATGGCATTGTTGTTTCCGGTCTCATTAACATATTTTGAAGCGTGCCTTGTAAGAGGCTATATTTGTTGCACCTGTGAGTGAGAATGCTGTACCAATTTAGCTCCTATGTGGTTATAATGCCCCATCAATGTAAAATGTATAGGGGACAAATTGCCAGCAAGTCTTAAATCTTAAATGGTTGAGCATTTTACCATGTCCTTTCGGTCTGTTTTGCCCTGCAGTCGCTTCCAGTTTGGAAGCCTTTGTTGTTGTTTTTTTACAATATAATACAGTATATTTTAAGGTACTGTACTGTGTGTCATCACACAGTACTTGCTTTGATACCGTATATATATATTACTGTAGCTGTACTGTAATATTAAATACATCATTTTACTAGACATCAAGCAGCCTGTAAGCGACTGTCAAATTCACGGTAACCCCTTTACAGTGCAGCAGGTTCCACGCAGCTGATAGGGTCTGAAACAATAGGAGTGTTCTATAGGTACTGACAGTAACAGTTAAAAGTTTGAACACACCTACTCATTCAACGGTTTTTCTTTATTTTTACTATTTTCTACATTGTAGAATAATAGTGAAGACATCAAAACTATGAAATAACACATATGGAATCATGTAGTAACCAAAAAAAGTGTTAAACAATGACAGCTTTATGACAGCTTTGCACACTCTTGGCATTCTCTCAAACAGCTTCACCTGGAATGCTTTTCTAACAGTCTTGAAGGAGTTCCCACATATGCTGAGCACTTGTTGGCTGCTTTTCCATAACTCTGCGGTCCAACTCATCCCAAACCATCTCAATTGGGTTGAGGTCGGGTGATTGTGGAGGCCAGGTCATCTGATGCAACACTCCATCACTCCTTCTTGGTCAAAAAGCCTTTACACAGCCTGGAGGTGTGTTTTGGGTCATTGTACTGTTGAAAAACAAATGATAGTCCCACTAAGCGCAAACCAGATGGGATGGCATATCTCTGCAGAATGCTGTGGTAGCTATGCTGGTTAAGTGTGCCTTGAATTCTAAATAGATCACTGACGGTGTCAGCAGAAAACACCCCACACCACCACACCACACAGATTTCCACCGGTCTAATGTCCATTGCTCGTGTTTCTTGGCCCAAGCAAGTCTCTTATTATTATTGGTGTCATTTAGTAGTGGTTTCTTTGCAGCAATTCGACCATGAAGGCCTGATCCACTTAGTCTCCTCTGAACAGTTGATATTGAGATGTGTCTATTGAACTCTGAAGCATTTATTTGGGCTGCAATTTCTTAGGCTGGTAACTCTAATGAACGTATCCTCTGCAGCAGAGGTAACTCTGGGTCTTCCTATCCTATGGCAGTCCTCATGAGAGCCAGTTTCATCACAGCGCTCGATCTTCTGTATATCACCCCTACCTTGTCACAACACAACTGATTGGCTCAAACCATTAAGATGGAAAGAAATTCCACAAATTGACTTTTAACAAGGTTATTTCATAGTGTTGATGTCTTCCTTATTATTCTACAATGTAGAAAATAGTAAAAAATAAAGAAAAACCCTGAATGAGTGGTGTGTCCAAACTTTTGACTGGTACTGTATGTAGGATCTTAATTTATGCCAGTTTGCTACAGCATGAAAATAATTGTTATAATTTTATGCAGATTATAATTCATGAACATTTTGTATGGGTTGATACATTTATTGTAAGGAAAAATCTAAGTCTGCAAGTTCAAAGTGGAAATGACAAACTTCAGAAGTCTTTAAAACTCAACTACAATAGTTTTACATTTCCTGCATTGGAGGAAAGTTCTCCTGCAACAGTGTGATCAAATTAAGATCTTACATCTGTAGTGCCACACAGCTGAAGGTCTGTGGGTTTACTGGAAGTGATGGCGGCTTACCCATGGTCCTCTCCATCCCAGCTTGTGCCAGTATGTACACAGCCAGCCTGGGTTGCAGCTTTTAAAACACCCGGTTGCTGAGGTAATACAGACAGTCTTACAGCAACTCATAAACATCAGTCAGACGTTAGGGTCTGACATATGGAGCAAGTTTATATGACATTTTGCCCTCTTAGGAAAGCAGGTGAAATCAACCACCCTGCAAATGCTTGGCGTGATGTGGGCTACATGGTTCTGGGGCACAGCTGACATAGGATTCTACATTTCCAAATGGTTTAATACCTCATTATCTATTCCCAATGTCGAGGGTTGGAATTTATGTGTAACTATGGAAATGGTCTGAGATCAGCTCAACATATGCCACAATTATAACAATAACATGTTAACTAAGAATCTGGACAATAACATTCCACTGTCCATCTTTGGGTTTGCGTGACATCCCAAAATCAGTCAAGCTTATCTTTGCGGTTGCGATTCAAACGAAATGTGATAAATTATACACAACAGTTAAACAATGTCTTGAATTCCACAGCTAATATAAACTGTAGCCTAACATCCAATCAAAGTTATGTTTTAATGTTCCAGTGGTGAATGAGCTCATTTATTTAGTGGTGAATGCACATCAGTAAACGATTCCTGATCTTTTGCACATTGCTACAATAACTGTCTGTCTGTCAAAAGGCAAAGAAATATTGTTAGTACTATCCCTTGTTCAAGCCTAACGTTCACAGCTTTCATTCATGTAATATCAATGACTGATCATCTCAAAATATTAACACTATGAATTCCAGTTTATGACATGTGTTTCTGTCCATGGCCAAGCTATCAATCTACTTTACTGATGTACTAACACAAACCTTCAAGGTAATTCAATGTACAGGCCTACGTTCACGCATGTTCTGGTGATTAAAACAACATCTTAAGAGAGTAATAAAGACAGGAATGGGGTGAATAATTTAGAGCTTCTCGCTGAATAGAGTTCCTAATAATGATTTAACAGGCAAAATCAGAGGGAGGGATCATGTCCATAATTTCAGCACAACCACTCCTCCTATTAAACAGGCCATAAATAATGCCTGTGTCACTCCTCAAATACAGTGACAACAAACGCAAATCTGAAAATGTAAAATGACTCTTGGGTTACAGAAAAATATGACTGGAAAAAGTGCCAACTATGAAACCAAAACACTTTTGTAATGTCACAAAATATCAAAGCGGAATAACCAGAGAAATTAGCCCCTTCATTAAGTGCCATTACAAATATTGCACCAGCAGGACCTATAAACATACTGTAATGGAGCATAAGGAAAAATGCCAGCCGCAATTTAATATCCAGGCCCAATAGCTCTTTCATATACTCCTTAGGTTTGGGCACAGCTCAAAATGTACCAAACTGAGCATGGATTCATGCATGGATAGCCTACTACTGAAAATAGCCTATTGCCTGCCTTTAATTTCTTACACATTTGCCCACATTCACCAAATAAAGACTGGATGGCACAATAGTGAGGGTACGTCAGTACGGGCAACAGGAGACAGCCCAGAGAAGGAGACGATTCAATTTAAAAGGGAGGTATAGTATAGGCCAGGTTCAGTCACATACATTTCCTAGATGACAAAGGTCCGGATGGATATTGTCATTTTTCAGCGTAGTAAGAAACTCCCACCTCGCGAACCCAAACGGTTCAAACCCTTTTTTTTGGCGGAAAGAACATTTTGCAGTTTTAAAGCACATTTTCTGCAATTCTACACATTTTGCTGCGTCGTGTGTGTTTATATGACACAGTACTGGAGTGACTCAACAAAATCAATGTAAGCCAGGTGGTTGAGGCCCCCATGGGCACATAATCTTGCCATGATAACTACAAGATTTAGATAACTGGTTAGCCTAAATTACCAGCCTAGCTAACATGGGCTAGTTGATCAACTGGACATTTCTGACAGGTTACAAATAGCTCTCTAAGATCTGTCAGTTAATGACATAAGATGAAAACTGCCCATAAATTGCCAAATTCCGAAATTGCGTACTTTGTACTATTACAACTCTCAACGGCATTAAATTGAAAGCCAGATTCGGACCGCGGTCCGCCAGTTGAGAATGCTTGGCATAGGCTGTTTTACCAATGGGGTTTTATGACCAAGTTACATCTGGATCATGCAGTCATAAACATTTCCTCTCATGAGCAAAAGTCATACTTTTACTTAATAGTTTCGAAATAAGATGTCAAAATTTACCCAGAGAAAATACATAAATTCTATGTCCTGGTATAGCCTAGTTTTTTACCACCTCATAAAGAACCACTAGAAACAGTCACTGTTTCTATGATTTTCTGAAGGAAATATTTAGACACCTCCAGACTGGGCATTTCAGCGACAACAACATTTGGCCCAAACATACAGTACCAGTCAAAAGTTGGGACACACCTACTCATTCAAGGCTTTTTCTTAATTTGTACTATTTTCTACATTGTAGAATAACAGCAAAACTATGAAATAACACACATGGAATCATGTAGTAACCAAAAAAAGTGTTAAACAAATCAAAATATATATTTTATATTTGAGATTCTTCAAATTAGCCACCCTTTGCCTTGATGACAGCTTTGCACACTCTTGGCATTCTCTCAACCAGCTTCATGAGGTAGTCACCTGACATGCATTTCAATAAACAGGCGTGCCTTGTTAATTTGTGGAATTTCTTTCCTTCTTAATGCGTTTGAGCCAATCAGTTGTGTTGTGACAAGGTAGGGGTGGTATACAGAAGATAGCCCTATTTGGTGAAAGACCAAGTCCATATTATTGCAAGAACAGCTCAAATAAGCAAAGAGAAACTACAGTCCATCATTATTTTAAGAACTTTGAAAGTTTCTTCAAGCGCAGTCGCAAAAACTATCAATTGCTATGATGAAACTGGCTCTCATGAGGACCAACACAGGAAAGAAAGACCCAGAGTTACCTCTGCTGCAAAAGATACGTTCATTAGAGTTACCAGCCTCAGAAATTGCAGCCCAAATAAATGCTTCAGAGTTCAAGTAACAGACACATCTCAACATCAACTGTTCAGAAGAGACTGTGTGAATCAGGCCTGCATTGTTGAATTGCTGCAAAGAAACCACTACTAAAGGACACCAATAATAAGAAGAGACTTGCTTGGGCAATGAAAAATTAGCAATGGGCAATAGACCGGTGGAAATCTGTCCTTTGGTCTGATGAGTCAAAATCATGGAGGAGGAGGTGTGATGGTGTGGGGTGCTTTTCTGCTGACACTGTCAGTGATTTATTTAGAATTCAAGGCACACTTAACCAGTGGGATTGTGATGAAAGAAATAAAAGCTGAAATAAATAATTATCTCTACTATTATTCTGACATTTCACATTCTTAAAATAAAGTGGTGATCCTAACTGACCTAAAACAGGGAATTTTTACTAGGATTAAATATCAGGAATTGTGAAAAACTGAGTTTAAATGTATTTGGCTAAGGTGTATGTAAACTTCCAACTTCATAGTGCTCTGACTACGTAAACGTGGAACAACTGGCAACCAGTTGCTATTGTCTGCTATAACAACCTGTATAATGCCTATTCATCTTTGAGTTGAAAGCTGTAATCAATAATTATAATCCAATAACAAAAAAATAAGTTTGATTTCACTCAGATTTAAAAACATCTTAATAACAACTGTGACCAGATGAACAGATTAGGGAGAGCCAGCCACAACTGCTAGTGACGGTAGGCTAACCCCTGTCCTAGCCTGAGAAGGCCTGTGAAATTCTAACATCAGGTTTACAGTATGTAATGTTTAGAGCAGCCATGGCCATTACAGTACATCACCGTCTGAGTGCTTATTTGAACCCTGTTAGCTAAATAAAACACCACTTCAGGGTTTCCTAGGTTTTCATTGTGTGGTGCATTTTATTCTTTATTTCACTGAACAGAGTGATTTAAAGTGCTGTTTCAGGATCCGATTGTTTAATGATTTAGTAACTGAGTAGTATGCAACCTCAACTATGACTGAAAGCACATTTCACATCTGCTTTGTCAAATGTAGGCTACTGCCGCTGATACATTACTAAACAATGACATAGCCCATAATATGACATAATGCCAACAAAAACATAAACACAGTCATATACATGCCAAAAACTAGTTGTGGGAAACCAATCTGCAACAACAAAAACTCATACTTTTATTGCAAAAAATGTCAGAGTTGTCCAGGTTATAGGCCTAGGCTAGCTAATACAATTATGTAGAGTGGAGTCAGCACTCGCAGATGAGAATATATTTCCCCCGGTTCCTGAACTCAACATGGACAAACCATATTAATAATATTGAATACATTTTTACATAATATATTACCTTGTGGTATGGCAAAAGCAGGAAGACCATAATCAAATAGACTAGTACAGTAGTAGGAGTAAATTAACATGCAAATCTTTATCCACTTAAAAATAATGAACTCCCAAGACAAATGGGCTTAGTAGAAACCAATTTTGGTGCAATTAAACATTGACAAACCATTGAATACTGACAGTGGGACATGACAACTGTGAAATCCACTCTGTAAAGGTGATAGAAAACCATTTAAACCCATGGCAGATGATAGATGTGGGAAGGTCTCCCTGACATTTACTCAATTTTAGTCCAATTCATTCCCAGATCGAATTATTTGGCCCCAAACTCATAGCACACCAACACTGTCTGCATGGGACGTAGTTGTTGCACAGCTGTGCAACTTGATGAATATACTGTATCTCCCCCTGTAGATGCATATTTTAACACTATGGGGACAGCAGAAATAACACTGCAGAACAGTAAACAGAACATTCAACTGGAGACTGAGAAGAAAAAAGGGGCTGCTGGTAGTAAATTTACTTTATGTTATGCTCTAACATTAAGCCTCAGTCAAAGTCATGTGGGACAGCTCACTGCCAGCTAGGCTTCAATGCCAAAAGCTCAGTGACTGGGATTCCACAAACTCAGGTTTCAGCTGCCTCGGGTTATGTTATCATGTTATTTAGGAAACAAATTGAAACTGAATTTCATCATAAGTATCCATTTATTTTCCAAAGCTTAACAAAGCAAGCACAGCACAAAACAAATAGGCCTATTGGTCTACTAAATATTAGTAAATGAGGTCATCTCACTATTCTCTGATCTGGAGTACCTCAATAAGAGCCATCCCCTCCACCTCTGGATCAAAACAGAAAATAGAGCAGTAAGTCAATCCACATGCAACCACTTTAAAATCAAGCATATCTGGTGTAACCTCATTATCTTCCTCTAAATAGGCTACTCAATGACGTCAATATAGACAGTCATCTTATCATACTGCATTTGAAGTCTTATCTAAGTAGGCTTAAAGTTAGAATCCTTAGTTTCTACATACATTTTTGGACATATGAATGATATACCCATTGAAGAATATAATTTATAAATGCCTCATGAGGTTAGTTCAACTGTCATACCCCATCAGAACACAAAATATAAGCTTGTTACAGAGCCTCAAAACATGGTTCAAACTATAATGGCTGACCATAATGTATGGTCAGCCCTTGCACACATAACTCTCACTTTGAATTTGAGAGTGGTTACATTTCTTCAGGTTCATCCCTCAGCTTTACCAAAACACAGGCAGGGTGACCACTTTAATTAAACCAAAAGAGGAAGAGAAGCCTATAAAGCCAGGAGTTTTGTGACCGACCCTCTTTATGATCACAGCCTTGTCTAGCATCACAATCAAAAAGGGGAGAAGAACAAGTCATTATTTCCTGTTGCTCTCCTTAATCAATGCATAGTAAGGAAAGTCACAAACTACTGACATACAGGTAGCCTACTACAACTACATCTTTGTATTCTGCATCAACAGGGCACTGCCATTTATGTTTAACCTCTAGCCCCCTCTGGTGGCACTGTCAATACATCAGCTAAAAAGGACAGGCAAACAGTACTTCAGACAAAGACTACCATGGTTACTGATCACTGTTCATTAGGAGGGGAAGAGCCCTAGTAGACACAGAGGGGAGGAGACATGTATGAGTTATAAAGCTGATATCATGGTGAAGGATAATGCAGGTAAACTAAGCTGATCTCTCCACGAAAACCAAAGCAATATCCATAAACACTTAACACACAAAGGCAGTGGCTTGGACTCAATTTATAAACCCTAATAATGCTATGACTAATATTAGCTCACTTGTCATAGATTCTACATTGAACAGGTAAAATGGTTGAAACAATAAGCTTACAGTACCTTCATACTGTGTGTGAGTGGAGGAATGCAGACAGGTCCTCCTTCACACTGCGAGCTGAGGATCTCTGCTGTACAGGTAACATCTCCTGTAGTAATATCACCAGATACCCAGAAACACAGACATTTTAGTAAGAGAATACCTTCAAATTATCTTTCCATCATATTTTTATTTCCATTTGTAAAAATCTAAATGTGACATATATGCGGAGTCTGCTTAAAACTGGCGTGTGAATTGTGATGTAGGCTATTCTGAGATGGTGAACTTACTGATTGCCCTCATCAGAACCTATGTGTGGCTCTTGCATTGCTACAAATGTTGCTACAGACCACTAGCAGGGACAGGTGAAGAGGGGCCCCAAGGGCCATTAGAGTGGTTGTCGAGCTGCAGCACCAGCTGGGAGAGAAGACAGAGGCACGGCTGCAGGAATGGGGGTTTGGTGTATTGAGGCGGTGAACATTAGAGAACATTACGACAAAGGGATCTTCCACCTGGCTTCTCAGCAGACCTGGCTAAGCAAAAAGGGCGGTCAGCAGAGACTGATCATAGGTCAGAATCCAAACTCTTCCATCAATATGCCACCAGAGCCAGATCGTCAGGCTGCTGACTCTGGATATCCCTCTAAAGTCTGGGGAGAGAAGCTGTGTGGATAGAGATGACACAGAAGGGCCAAAGGGCTGTGAGGATGAACCTCTTCCTGGTCCAGAGGTCAGACAGATCCAGGACCAGCCCTGTCCTCCTGCTCCCCAGTACAGGGAGCTGACTGGCCACAGTCCCATCATCCAGCACCTGGCTGCAGTAACACTGTGGCCATGAAAGCCTACCTGGAGCTGGCTGGGCTCCAGCGCTATAGCAGCTGGACAAGGGCCAGGAGGCTAGAGTACAAGCTGCCTAGTGGTGACTGCACACTGGTGGTGCAGAGGAGACACAGCAAGGGAGGATAAGCAAACACTGACACTGCTGTCCATGAAAACAGATGTTTTACATGTTGGCCATGAATTGGAGATGGAAAAAGTGGCAGCAGAGTTTGACCCAAGTCCCTCATTTCCCAACTGACCATGTTACAGGCGAGTGTGTATAGGGTATCTAAGCAATTGAAACATCAGCAATTCATGTCAAGAGGACAAATAACTCAATTTAATAAATGTATTAATCAAAATTGGTGTCCCATTTCTTTTACAGCCGGCCCGCCTATGAATAACCACAGCATGCAAATCGTACAGAGAATTCCACATGATGATCGTGTTGCATGATGTACTTAACTTTTTGTGTTGCACGAGTAATCATATACCGCAATAGAGAGCAATAGTAATTGCATATTTTTGTAGACACTAACAGAGGTTAACTCGGCCATGGCTTGTTGGCCAAAGCCTAAGGGGATTTTTTAAAATATATTTTGTTATTCATAAAAAGGTCATATTAACTGACTGATATCTCATAGAATGCATTTTCTCCAAAGCCTGTGTTAAACTTAGATCATGTTTGCCGTTTATTTCCCCATTAACTTAACTGATAATTTTCTACTTCTGGATTCCTAACTCACTTCCATTTTTTATGGCTACAAGCTGGCGAGCTCTATGGCTGTGGATATAATAAATAAATAAAAAACATTGAATTCAACGTTGTCAATGAAGTTGTCGGCTACTAGCTAGCTACTGTACTAACTTAGCTTTTTATCCTGATTGTGTGCCACATATCCCTCTGCGGGCCAGGTCCTATTTGCATCCAAACAATGTAATTGCTCATCTGTAAACAGCTTGCTCACCTCTGCCACCACTGCAAGAAAAATCACTGGACAGGAGTGCCAAATCAGCATCTTTATTTTACAAACAAACGCATTTTCTATTGACATTTCTTTGTATCATAAAAAAGCAATTTACAAGCTTAAGAACCCCCAAAAAGCAGCACAGAATGATTATGAGTAAAATATAATTTGAATAAATATATCATATATTTCATGCTATAAAATAAATTCATAAATGGCAAGTTAATAGTTCAGCTCTAGCTAGCTTAATTTACTTCATAGTTGTACATAACAGTAGAGTTCTGAGGTTCACAGTTGGGTTGTATGTAGAGTGGACTAGAGGGAGGTGGACTGACACCTGGCCAAACTAAAAGGTCTCCCCTGTTCCTCAACATTGAAGCTCTGTGCTTGTCACACGCATGTAGAGGGGGAACGGAAAACATGGGTTCAGTGAGACCCTTGAGGCAGAATGTTTGAGAACCACTGACTGAGGATTTATTTCCCCACCTGAAGAGAAGTGCACATTGAATTCTACGCATATGAGCTGTATGCCCAGAGTGACCACTTTATAACACTAGTATAAACCCTGAGTTCTACTTGTTTTTTTTGTGCCATATCACCAAAAGACATGATATCCAGACACCACCAAATGTCAGAGACCAAGGAGTTTCACATCAAAGAAGGAAACAGGCCAGTCTTAACATATAGTTAAAGCAGCACTGACCAATTCCACTCTGACCAGCTGAAACTTCAGTCTCAGTACTCGAGGGGAAAGGGGAGACCTTTACATTTTAGCATGAACACAGGTCACCACTCCCAATGTGGCTTTGCAGCCCAAAATCCCTTTCAGTATTTGATACAGATGGAGGTGCAACTTCAAAACCAGTGCCATTGAGTTTGACTGAATCACATGCTTAGCTTTTTCATTGCAGTTAATTGACAGTCATTGGCTTTGGATGCGTACTTAGAAGACCAGGAATACCAGTCTCACCTAATGAGCATTTTCACTCAACCTGTCCAAAGACTCACAAAATATATAAAAAATATCAATATCAAATTGCTCTCGTCCTACTTCAATTCGATAGCTCCCTGACATTCAATGTTTAGTTGAGATGTGACAGGCCCAGAATTATATTAGGCTCACTGATAACAATACATCCCCTTTAAAAAGGTTATTGCTTTTGTATATTACACAGTGGAGAAAGGCTGAGAGAAGCTATGGAAGACTTTCAGATTTTGTTAAAGTCTATATCAGTGTTCATAAACTACCTGAAGTTAGTCTGTTCAAAAATTCAAAAAGTAGTCAAACAGCCTTCCCTGTAAACACTTCCTTCGGATTACTTCTGGCCCACGAGCATCTCCCTCTTACCTTTTCTGTGAATAGTTTTGAACAAACAGAGTGAACGCAAATAAGTGTCAGGTTCAGTTGGTTGGTGAGTGTTGTGGCATTAGTAACCAAAGTTGATAAAAGCATTTACACAAATTACCCCCCCCCCCCTATAATGTAAATATGCATGTGTATAGTATTTTGTATATCAAAACCTATAAATAAACAGACCAGTCTATAAGCACCATTTAAGGGTAAAAAGGTCCCTTAGGATAAAGTAATAGAGTCCCTTGAGGTGGAGACTAAAATTATGAGCAGATCCCCTCTGGAATATGAATGTATCAAAGACAGGTTATATCTAAGTGCATGCCAGATGAGACAAAAACAATGTGAGTTCCAAAAACAGCCATCGGCATTTCAAAAACTATTTTGTGGGTGAATGACGTGCAATACAACAGGGTAATCTTGCCATTTTTCACTCTACAAATGTCATATTTTTAAAATCTGCTCATTCTCAAGCAGCTGTCCCCCTGGCCAGATGTTACAAAAGGAATCTTGAGGGGAAGAGTCTAGCTGTACTCTCTCCTCTCTCACGCTCTCCGAGACTGAAGGCGATGCCTTCGATTGTCCTCAGTGCTAACAGAAAGGCTAGAGAATACATACAAAACAGCCTCTGGAGAGAGGAACAAAACAGCTCACGACTGTGATTAGATGCCATGCAAGTCACCATATTACAAGTCACCATATTACCATAAACACAATTCATCACATTATTAATGGATATCAAATAGGGTCTGATGACAAGGAAATAGTAGGGCTAAATAAGTACATCTGAATAAAAATGGAGGTGGCATGTAAGCCTAATTTAAGAGATCAACATGGGCATATATCTAAGACATGATTCTCCTCACTGCTGAACTATTCTCAATTATGTGCCCATTCCCTTTAAGACATTTAATTGTTGCATAAACTAATCACAGGAAAGATTGCTCCAAATTAAAGTGAAATCTACAGTATTTTATTAATAGATATACCTTCCCTATACCGACCCATTTCATTCTTTACATTGAAGGCAGGCACAAAACCGAAGTCCAATGTAAGTGCCATAGATTCAGGGATATAGTTTGTGTGGCAAGGCACAGATGACGATTCAAAAGCCTTTTTTGTTCTTCAAAATATTACTAGGATTTTTATGGTTGGCATCTTACAATTATATAAATAAACAAACACTCAATTTCAGTACAATTTCTTTCATGATATTAAATATCATGTCTGGCAAAACGCTCAAGACTATGTGGGAATCAACTGTCAGAAGAACATCAGTTGGAAATAGAAAGGAATTGGAAATTAGGAACCAGGAAACTCATCTTGCCTATTGCTGGCTAAATGTATAGACAGACCTTTGTCTTTCAGTATTTGTTTTCTATTGAGGATTGTCTGTTGGACTCCTGGCACAATAACCTATAGTAGTCTGCCCGTTCTAATAACACGAGACATCATGAGAAGGATTATATTATATGACGAGGTCAATTCCATCTTATAAATCGGTAGGGGGACAGATTCAATATGAGCAGGGTTATAAGACTTTACAAAGACAGTTACCACACAGAACATGACATTCTAGACTTCTGCCTAGTAGGCATTCAGACAGTGGAAAATAGATTGTGGCCGACTTTGTGCCACAATACTGTCAAGCATGTTATGTGGGAGAAAATCTAAATAAAACAGGGAAAAACAAAGGGAAAGTGCCCGTCACTGCAAAAACAGACAAGATCAGCAACAAGACATATAGATAGCGAATCAGAATTCACTAAATCTGAGAAAGGTCCTTTTTGGTTTCCATGGCATCTGGTGAAACAAGACGATGGACATCAAAACAATGAACCCATTGTGTAGTGAGCATAGAGAGACTATTGGTGACCTAACGATATGGACAGTAGTGTTTCCCCAAGTATTTATTTTCAACACCGGTGGAAGCAGGGGGGTGGGCAAAGGAAGCAGGGGGGGTGGGCTGGTTTTCTTTGCTGGCTGTGAGAACCTCACTTCTGATGATTTCAGGACATTTTACTCCAAAACACATGAAAATGTAATTATGTTGACACCATCGGAAATAGAACTGATGAGCGCCACTACAGCACTGTAGGGAGATAAGGAGCATGTGGTGGCTGTGCTCGCTCTGTTCACTACAAATATTAGCTAGAACTTGTCACACTGATCTTAAAGGGATAAGATTTTGGCAACTAAGCCCTTCTACTTACCCAGTCAGATGAACTTTGTGGATACAATAGAGTACCACAGTATGAGTCATAATACCCATAAAACCTAGAGATCAAACAGGGAAATTGTTCCAATCGTTTTTCCACCATTCATTTTTTCCCCATAGGGGATTTTAGAAACACTTAAAATAAGGGCTGTGTTTCATGTAGGCTTATCCTGGTGTGACATTTTGACAAGTGTAAATCTCTCTAGGACAAGGCGACTTATCAATATATTTGTCTGTATTTACGCCACAAAAATGAAAAGCTAAATAGATGCTAATGTGGCTATCATAAAGAACTACAAATGTCATGATGATCTGGACGAGACAGCCGAATCAAGGCAAAGGTAAGAATCTCTGGATTAACTATCTAATGTTAGTTAAATGTAGTAATCAATAAATAAGCCACATTTCTTTAAATGGATAATTATGTTAACTGTCAAGACCACGCAAGATTTAAATTGACAATACCTGTTCGCAAAGGTATCAGCTAGAGACGACGTGCAGGAACTTGCAGAGATGTCTACTTTGAAGCAAATTCACATTTTTGAATCAGAGTAAATAGATCCAAATATATTGATAAAAGTCCCCTTGTCCGAGAGAGAGATTTACAATATCAAAACGTCACACCAGGATAAGCCTACACGAAACACAGCCCTTATTTTAAGTGTTTCTAGAATCCCCTATGGGAAAAATGAATGGTGGAAAAACGATTGGAACCATTTCCCTGTTTGACTGCTAGGTTTTATGGGTATTATGACACCTCCACTGTGGGGCTATATTTATGTATCTGTGTGCAGTTTGAAGGAAGTAGAAGGTTTTGCAAGCCATCGCTAACTAGTGTTAGCACAATGACAGGCATACTAGCTGTTCCCATAGACTTCCAGTCATTGCGCTAACGCTAGGTAGCAATTGCGCTAACACTAGTTAGAAACTTCCTTTAAACTGCATGCAGAAACAAAACTAGTATCCATGAGTTCGTCGGACTCTGGGTATGTAGAAAACGTGCTTAATTGGTAAAATCTCGCACTATCACTTTAAAAAGCACGTCTGGGCAGAAATACACGTGTATTTCTGCAAAGACGCGCTGCCGTTTAAAGGAAGTTTCCTAACTAGCGTTAGCTCAACAGCTAGCTTGCCTGTCATTGTGCTAACGCTAGTTAGCAATGGTTTGCAAAACTACCTTCTACTTCCTTCAAACTGCACACAAAGACAAATACAGTGAGGGAAAAAAGTATTTGATCCCCTGCTGATTTTGTACGTTTGCCCACTGACAAAGAAATGATCAGTCTATAATTTTAATGGTAAGTTTATTTGAACAGTGAGAGACAGAATAACAACAAAGAAATCCAGAAAAACGCATGTGAAAAATGTTATAAATTGATTTGCATTTTAATGAGGGAAATAAGTATTTGACCCCTCTGCAAAACATGACTTAGTACTTGGTGGCAAAACCCTTGTTGGCAATCACAGAGGTGAGATGTTTCTTGTAGTTGGCCACAAGGTTTGCACACATCTCAGGAGGGATTTTGTCCCACTCCTCTTTGCAGATCTTCTCCAAGTCATTAAGGTTTCGAGGCTGACGTTTGGCAACTCGAACCTTCAGCTCCCTCCACAGATTTTCTATGGGATTAAGGTCTGGAGACCGGCTAGGCCACTCCAGGACCTTAATGTGCTTCTTCTTGAGCCACTCTTTTGTTGCCTTGGCCGTGTGTTTTGGGTCATTGTCATGCTGGAATACCCATCCACGACTCCATTTTCAATGCCCTGGCTGAGGGAAGGAGGTTCTCACCCAAGATTTGACGGTACATGGCCCCGTCCATCGTCCCTTTGATGCGGTGAAGTTGTCCTGTCCCCTTAGCATAAAAAACACCCCCAACGCATAATGTTTCCACCTCCATGTTTGACGGTGGGGATGGTGTTCTTGGGGTCATAGGCAGCATTCCTCCTCCTCCAAACACGGCAAGTTGAGTTGATGCCAAAGAGCTCCATTTTGGTCTCATCTGACCCCAACACTTTCACCCAGTTATCTGAACGATTCAGAGGACGTTCATTGGCAAACTTCAGACGGGCATGTATATGTGCTTTCTTGAGCATGGGGACCTTGCGGGCGCTGCAGGATTTCAGTCCTTCACGGCGTAGTGTGTTACCAATTGTTTTCTTGGTGACTATGGTCCCAGCTGCCTTGAGATCATTGACAAGATCCTCCAGTGTAGTTCTGGGCTGATTCCTCACTGTTCCCATGATCATTGCAACTCCACGAGCTGAGATCTTGCATGGAGCCCCAGGCCGAGGGAGATTGACCGTTCTTTTGTGTTTCTTCCATTTGAGAATAATCGCATCAACTGTTGTCACCTTCTCACCAAGCTGCTTGGCGATGGTCTTGTAGCCCATTCCAGCCTTGTGTAGGTCTACAATCTTGTCCCTGACATCCTTGGAGAGCTCTTTGGTCTTGGCCATGGTGGAGAGTTTGGAATCTGATTATTGATTGATTGCTTCTGTGGACAGGTGTCTTTTATACAGGTAACAAGCTGAGATTAGGGAGCACTCCCATTAAGAGTGTGCTCCTAATCTCAGCTCGTTACCTGTATAAAAGACACCTGGCAGCCAGAAATCATTCTGATTGAGAGGGGGTCAAATACTTATTTCCCTCATTAAAATGCAAATCAATTTATAACATTTTTCACATGCGTTTTTCTGGATTTCTTTGTTGTTATTCTGTCTCTCACTGTTCAAATAAACCTACCATTAAAATTATAGACTGATCATTTCTTTGTCAGTGGGCAAACGTACAAAATCAGCAGGGGATCAAATACTTTTTTCCCTCACTGTATAGTCCTACAGTGGAGGTGTCATAATATATAAACTATTATTTTGAAGTGGCTGCAACTGCTAAATAAATATAGGGTAAACACTGGACATGCATGCAAAACTGCTCAATACCAATATGAAAACAAAAATCACTGCAAAATAATAAAAGGAAAAAAAAAAAAAAGAAAAAAGGAACAAACAACCGAAAAATAACAGGCATCATAAATGGTAATTTAAATGAGGAAATGCTCTTTCACACCCACCTGGACCTCTGGGATTTTCAGGACACTTCTAAACAGTCAAGCATGTGACAATTAACACTTGATTTGAGCCTTCTACCACCTTGGAAGGCTTACTGTAGTTATGGTATTGTGTGATCATGTGTAAAAACAAAAAAAAAGGTAAATAGGATACAAGGAAAGCGTCACACTGCTGAAATAGCAAATCAGCAAGAAGAGGGATAAGGGGGCAAAATGACTATCGTCAAAAAGTGCTCTTCAAGGATCAGCTTTCCACCTGATCTTAAAAAGGCCCAATGCATATGTTTTATATCAATATCAAATCATTTATGGGTAACAATTAAGTACCTTACTGTAATAGATTTGTATAAAAACGGGCAAAAATCGTTTTTTAGCAAAAAACTTTTAAGCAAGTATTTTGCTAGGAATGTCTGGGAGTGGTCTGAATGGGAAGGGAAAACTGAAAACTGTTTTGGCAAAGAGGTTTGGAAAATCACTGACTGCACTGGGCCTTTAGAAAGAGCTTACTCTGGACTAGCACTTTGGTGCAATAATTATCTGAATTCATTCCTGTGTTTCTCAAAACTACCGTAGTTAAAAGCATTTCGACATACAATAAGTCGAAAGCCAGTTCAGCTAATCCCTGGGCCTGTACTATGCCATGGCATTCTGCATTGCAATGCAATATAAATCTGACAAACATACCCCCCATCATCACCATATATGTGCATTAGTGAGTTATGACGATATGAATAACGGAAATTAACGTTTTTAAATGTGGTCAATGACATTTGTCCAACTGCTAAACCCTGACAGCCCAACTAATCTCTAAACAAGCAGATCAAGACCAACAGCGCCTTTGATGATTATTTACCTATTAACACTGAAATAGCTCTGTCTTCAAGACATAACAAATTGAACAAAAAACTATCACCAAGTCACCATTCAGACCATTCTACTTGAAACACAAAAAGTGCACCATTACTTTGGATCACAAGCTTCTCTCAAAATACCCTACCCTCCGTCCATCAAGCGCTTAATTTCTAATGAGGCATCCCATTTGCGCTTAATATATAAATGAGGCTTTCCCATTTGATTCCCTCATCTCAACAGTGATGTCAGATCAGGAAAGGGCAGAAAGTGAATGAGAAGACAAGAGCAGAACATGAGTCCTAATGAAATGGAGAGTGAATAAAGAAATGCCATGACAAGATGGCTGATATTGTTTTGTTCTTATCATTTGCATATTGATTCTATGCACAGATTCAGGGCAGGACTGCCCTTGCTGTGCCAAGCTAATGAGTGGGACTCTGCACTGAGCATAATCTCCACACAAATAAACGAAGAGTTTCACATAAACAGGTTGAGAATAACAAACTAAAATGTCAAGAGAATGGAAGACACTCCAAATGACTTCACTGTGTATGAGGATCAAATCATTGATCCCATGTGGATTAAAATATATTATAAACTGGGTGGTTAAAGCCCTGAATTCTCATTGGCTGAAAGCCATGGTATATCAGACCATATACCACGGGTATGAAAAAAACATGTATTTTTACTGCTCTAATTACGTTGGTAACGAGTTTATAATAGCAATAAGGCTCCTCGGGGGTTTGTGATATATGGTCAACATACCACGGCTAATGGCTGTGTCCAGGCACTCCGCGTTGCATCGTACGTAAGAACAGCCCTTAGCCGTGGTATATTGACCATATACCACACTTCCTCAGGCCTTTAGCTTAAATAGATCTTGGCTGTAGAGACAGTGGAAATCATGTGATGTATTATCCTCTATTATTGTACTCTATCCACTGTCCTCCTTGTGCATGCTCAATGGAAACACACTTAATATTTCTTAAAACATCAATATAGCACCTTCGTTCTTTGCCCACTTTACATCCTGTCTGACCATGAAACAATGGACAAGGACACGGTCCAGCGTTCATACAATCAGCAAGGAATATTAGTCTAAAGTATCAAGGCTTAGCGTTGGGACTGAGGATGTTCTGCCTAGAGTTTGGCAAACAAAACAGAGACCCTAAAGCAAAACTGTTTGTTTTTAAATGGTGAACACTTCTGTTCCTGGTAGGTTCTTGGATATGAGGTAGAACCCGGTGGAGTTTCATAAAAGTTAAAATACTGTCTGTTATGAGTATGTAGTTGTATCATGAGGTATTGAACGGATATTTCACACAAAGCTTTGCACTGGCAGAAAAATAATTCCTTGTGAGTAAAGTGACCTCCTTTGGCCACGTGCAAAAACAGGTCAGGTAAAAACATGATATGATAAGCATCTATCAGAGCTTTCACATTATCAATTATTGCAACATGCCTATATTACTCTGTAAATATGTTTTAAAAACATATACATATTTTTTTAAGCGAAAACAAAAGGCCTTGATTATTGAGGGCACCTTATCAATAGCAAGTTGATACCCCTTCCCTTTGAAATCTATTTTTAAAAAGTACCCCTTTCACTTCTTCTTCTACATTAAGCAACAGTTGACTTTCACAAAAATGGATGGACAGGCAGAAAACGTGGATGCACAAAGTAGGTTCAACATTGAAAGGAGCCGGTTCCAAAACAAATCCTAAATGTTTAAAGAACATATCTTAAAGCTTCCTCAACCAGAGCCAGGGCCTAAAAATCACATCTGGACGCCTCGGCTTCCTCAGGGCTGCACTTTGAGCTCTCCTCCATGTCGTTGGCCGGAGCCTCCTCAGCATACTGCGTCTCAAAGGCCATCCCCTCTGAGGCATCCTCTGGGTCTTTCTGACCAGAGATGCCCTCCGTCCTCTCTGGAGAGTCCATGTGGTTGGGGACCTCTGAGGCCCCCAAGTGCTTCTTCCTCAGGTGTTGGTTGAGGGTCCCCTGGAAGGGGAAGCACTTGCCACAAATCTGGCAGTGGAAGGGCTTGTTGTCCGTGTGGCCGCGGATATGGTACTCCAGCTGGTCTTTGCGAGTGTACTTCTTGCCGCAGAACTTGCAGACAAAGGGTGTGATTCCCATGTGCAGGCGCATGTGGCGGTCCAGGCTGCCCTTCTGATTGAAGGACTTGCCGCAGTAGATGCAGATGAGCCTCTCGTTGTAGGGGTACCACTGGCTGCGCAGGCTCCTCTCTCGCACATCGTTCTCAAAACCTACTTGGCCCAAAACTGCCTCGCTGCTGTCCTCAGTGTTTCCTGGTTTGATATGACCAAGGACCTCTGCTGGGACGGTCACTGGGGGGCGCTTGGCTCTGGCCCGGCCGCCCCTGAAGCCACTAAGCATGGAGCGGGAGGGGCTGGAGCTGCTGAGGCTCACAAAGCAGGGGGACGACAGGCCTGAGTAAGTGTAGCCAGCCGGCTGGATGACGGGACCGTAAGAGCCAACACTGACAGCCAGCACCTGCTCTCCATCCACCAGCTCTGTGTGGTAGCCATCGTCGCCTGCCGAGGAGCTGTCCGAGTAGCTGGGCCTATCTGTCTTCTCCAGCTTCACGTGCACGTCCGTCACCTGACCATCCTTCCCAATCAGTTCCACCTGCTCCGTCTCTCCCTCCATGGCTGCCTCCTGCTCTGACACACCGTCGCTGCTGCCACGGTCTGACTGGCCCTCCTCCTGGTACCGCGCCCTGCCATGGCCTTTCCCTGCTGCCAGCTCAGAGCGGGCCTCTATGCTGTGCCTGGAGTAGTATGGGGGGGAGATCTGTGTGGGGTTGATGAAGAGGCTGCTGTCTTTGACACCGTTGCGGCTGGCCTGGGAGCCCTCCTTGTCTGGGCTTGTGGCGCTGGAGGGGATGCTTATCTTGGAGTGGATGCCCTCCAGGATCTGGGTGCACTTGTCGATGACGGCCTGCATCTGCAGGAAGCTGGCTGCTGTGAGGAAGCTGACAACATCCTTGAGCTGCAGGGACATGCGGCCAGTGTAGCAGAAGGCCAGCAGCTGCTCAAACACCTCAGGGTTCTTGATGACGGAGATGGACAGGCCGCTCATGGTGCCCAGGGCCGAGTGGTCGCGGAAGTACGGTGAGCTGGCCGCCAGCACAGCCTTGTGGGCACGGAACGGCTGACCCTGGATGTGAACGATGATGTCACATAGCTTCCCCTGCAGTCGCAACTCATTGAGCTGGTTGAGAACGGTGTTGCTGAACTCTGGCACGTCAAACTCTATGTAGGCACTGCCGTCGTCCATCTCTTGGATAGGTCTTTCCAGTTTGTAGACTGCCTGGGGCAGAAACGGAGAAAATAAAAAAATCATCAGGATACATCTTAGAACACCAGTCATGCAGACATCCACTGAATCAGTGGCTGGTGTTTTCAAGTTTCATTTTCACATACAAAATATATGTTAACTGACAGTTAAAGGTGAGGTTAATTTTATTTTACTAGTACAATCATGGTGTGCCACAACAGCCAAATAAAAACAAGCACGCTATATGAGCAAACTTTGGCCGCCTGTGCCAGAAATATGCCAACACTGAGCAACCTAGACTACAGCCAACAGCACTTCACATTTACACTGGCCTGCGGGGAAAAAATTATGCTTTCGAAATGGCTAATACCAGTTACCCTCATTCTTTAGCAGCAACAGCATTAAAGGAAGTCATTTTTTTATGAAAGAACAGTACTGTACACTTCCCATGGTACTTCAACAAATATCTGTTGAGTATATTCATACAAGAAATGCCTGGACAAAAATAATCGAGTGTATTTGACCTATTGCAACAAAAAGCATTGAGAGTTGTAGCCTAGTTAAGAGTTGACCTTACGGACTCTCATAAGAGAACAATCTGGACTTGAAATAAGATCCAGCATCTGGGCAATTTCACAGTAATTTAGCAATGGAATGACTGTAGGGATAACTGCAGACTCATCCAAGTTTGGAGATGGCGTGCAAGAGCATAGTCATTCCACCCATTCAGGCCATCTTTATTGTTGGGAGTGCACAAGATCAAAACACAAAAGCACTCAGAACACAAGTAACCTGCACCACAGCAAAAACAACTAGCGACCAAAAACAAAACATACAAGCAGATCTTGAGTGAAAATCCTCACTGCACTAACATTGCAGGCCCTTGAACATTGAGTGGTCAGAACAGCTACCATGACACAGCACTCTCTGACGTAATTTGAAATGAATCATCAAATTACTGGATTATTCAGTAGGAATATGACAAGAACAGTAGTCCTCCATGTGAAGTAGAATGTGTTCAAAAAGCATTTCTACATTTTAATTGCACTTTCTTTTAAAAATCTGTTTTGGCAAAGAAAGAAAAAATCTGGTTATTTGGCAACAAAGTGGTAGCAGGCCCAGCCTAGCTGTAAATGTCAGGAAATCACTTGGTCACACCCAGAGCGGGACTGAACACTGCTTCATTATGATGTGGCAAGTGAGACTTTGCTTCTTGAAAATCCTATATCTTGAAAAATTAACATGCAAAAAAATGTTGGGACTGTGGACTAATAAAAAATATACAAAAGATAGTTTGATCTCCATGAAAGAAACATCCACTCCAAAGGAAATATTCTGTGGCAGACACCAACACAGAATGAACTACCACCCCAAGCTCACAGAACTGGACTGTCAAGTACATAAACCTTGGTTGCAACACTCACTACTGAGCTCCAAACTGCCTCTGGAATCAAAGTCAGCACAAGAACTGCCCGTCAGTAGCTTCATGAAATGGGTTTTAATGGCCATGCAGCCACACACAAGATTACCACACGCAAGGCCAAGCGTCGGCTGGAGTGGTGTAAAGCTCACCGCCATTTGACTCTGGAGCAGTGAAAATGTGTTCTCTGGAGTGATGAATCACGCTTCACCAACTGGCAGTCTGACGAGCGAATCTCGGTTTGGTGGATGCCAGGAAAATGCTACCTGCCCGAATACATAGAGCCTACAGTAAAGTTTGGTGGAGGAAGAATAGTGGTCTGGGGCTGTTTTTCATGGTTCGGGCTAGGCCCCTTAGTTCCAGTGAAGGGAAATCTTAATGATACAGAATACAATGACATTCTAGACGATTCAATGCTTCTAAGTTTGTGGCAACAGTTTGGGGAACGCCCTTTCCTGTTTCAGCATGACAATGCCCCTGTGCACAAAGCGAGGTCCATACAGAAATGGTTTGTCAAGCTCGTGTGGAAGAACTTGACCGGCCTGACCTCAACCCCATCGAACACCTTTGGGATGAATTTGGATTGCTGACTGCGATCCAGGCCTAATCGCCCAACATCAGTGCCCAACCTCAATAATGTTAGTGGCTGAATGGAAGCAAGTCCCCGCAACAATTTTCCAACATCTAGTGGAAAGCCTTTGCAGAAGAATGGAGGCTGTTATAGAAACACAAAGAGGGAACAAACACTATATTAATGCCCATGATTTTTGAATGAGATGTTCGACGAGCAGTTGTCCACATACTTTTGGTCACGTAGGTCACGAGGTACAAATGTATTTGGTTTTAGCAACTAGGCCTGAGCTATTTACAAAAACGTGTCCGTCTCAGTCCGTCCTCCAGTTCTGCTCTCTTCTCCCCCCACACCATCGGCCTCCCTCTCCCATTTCTCCCACCCTGCCTGCCTCTCCCTGGCAATTCAGTATGATCTTCTGCGCATTGAGTCTGTCAGCAGTTTGAGAACGTAAACACTTTCTCTGATTGCCTAAGCTTGCCAAGACACCTGTGCCACTACCCATATGTTCTCATCCTGGTTGGCACAGGAGGCTGAGGGAAAAAGCAAGACAGAAAGAGAAAATGGAAGTGCATTATTTTCCCTCTGCCATCATGAGGCTTTCAAATTTAGCATGCATATTAATCGTGTCAGTGGCCTGTCCCACTCCCAACACCATGCATTGCAAACTGAACTGAGAGCCAAGTTGAAGGGCGGCCAAAGAGCGTATTCCGAGTGGCTGAGCTGAACCCAAAGCGTTGAGGGTCACAGAAGCAAGGCTCAAAATGGACTGGATAGGAAACACAAACTCACTTAAGTTCAGCAGTAGGGATGGGGTTTGAAATAATTTCACTATTCGAATAGTATCATGAATTTCTGTTGGATATCCGGATGTTCGAAATACATGTGTTCTTTTTATATGTACGTTTTTAACCTGAGCACTGCTGTGCGAAGGAGAGACACTGGCGCTCTATTGCTGCAGCAGCTGCAGAGGGGCCGGTGTGAGATGGGACCGAGCCGAGCAGACGAGGGAGCGAAGGACTAAGTAAGAGAGGGACATTACTTAGTCCCTCTCTCCCTTGTCTGCTCGGCCCCGTCCCATCTCACACCAGCCCATCCGCAGCTGCAGCAACAGAGCGCCAAGGCAACTCGGCTACAGCCAAGACGATCTAACTTGTAGCTGCCACAATGTTAATCATCCCATATAACAGGGCCTGTCTTGACTAGAGTAGCCAGCTACCCATTCAATTAAAAAGAGCAACCAATAGGTAGGCTGTTGTAGCCTACTCCTTTTGCTAAATTTGAATTCCGTAATTTCTCGAATTCTAACGTCCATTCGGATATTCTAATATTTAAATAACCGTAAACATCCCCATTTAGCAGGTTTGATTAAGCCCAAAATGTTTAATCAAAATCTGAAGTGTAAAAGTGAAATTAACTTTGACCAGTGTAACACCCATCTTCTAGTCATATTGCTTTGTCTGAGTACAGGACAAACTGAGGTACCAGAAAGTGACCTGAGACCAGGTAAGTTGAACTCTGGTGTTTCATCTGCTGTAGGTAGGCCTATGACTAGTCGGAATGAGAGTCTGTGACTGAACAAAAGACTGCACTATAAAAAGACAACCGACAAAACTTGCCCATCACTCAATTTAAAAAAGCATATTGTAAAAACAGGTATGTCAGCACTGGCAAACAACAAGCAATGAATGCTTACTTCAAGATAAGCAGTGTTTTGCCTATTTTGCAAAACAGCATGCAGCCCGAACCAAGCCAAAATTGCAAAACAAGCAAGACATGGCAGAGCAATACGAAATGGGCGGGAGTGGGAGACTTCTGAGAAAATGGATCTTGTGAAATTGGAGGAGTATGGGGGGATTATCTTATTTGCCCTGGTGTGAGCAGAATAACATGCAAGCACACTGAATTTGAGCAATGGAAATAACAAGGAACTAATACATGTATCATTGACAAACAGGAAATTGGGTTTCTGGGTTGATTAAGACAGAGTTCCATTATCCATTAGCCTATATTCTGACTCCTATCATCCATGTTGTATTAGAATTCCCCCATGCATTGAATAAAAAGCACTGGAAGACAACGCAATCCTTTCGCTACTAGCCTAATCAAAATGTGACCAACACCATGAAAATAACAATACATTCGGGATGTCACTGCAGGCCTCATTCCATTGACAGGTCATCACCAAACTCTTTTTACTGTCAATTACTGATATGGGCTGCTATTCCCGCCATTCAATCATTTGCGGTTCTGGCCAATAGCTCTTTGGTAAAGAACATTTCAATGACCAGAGAAACTGATAACCAAGCTGCCGTGGAGTGACTGCAGCACAATTACAAGAAGTACAGGACTAATTAAAATAATGGCCATTACAAAATTAGCAAGGGAAATCAGGCTTTGCATATTTGCTGGGCATAGCCTAATCAGTACAGATAAAAATACTTCCCAGTTGCTTGTAAGTCGTTGGGCAGAGAAGTCAAATCCGTCTCTTTTTACTCAGCCAAACCGAGTGCTGAGCTGAGTAAATCAATCACTATGCTAACTATCGGCAATATAGCTCGTTCTCCATCTATTAAATAGCGAGCCAACATGCGTGCAGCGTTTCTTTTCCTGACGGATCCATGAAAAGTGTATCATGCTCTCGTCTCTCTAGCAGACATATAGTGAGCAATGTGTTTGGAACATCAAATCATAAAATCGAATCGCAAAAGATATTCGTATCGTGATATCATATTTTGAGGTCCCTGGCAATTCCCAGCCCTACTACTCTGTCAAAACTAGGCTTGGGTGGTATCCAGATTTTTACACCGTTCTTGCGAAAATAAAATAAACTGTCATAAGTGCCAAAAAAGTTGTGTGTAAAGCCAAAATCAAACGAAAAGCGTTTTTTTTTTTTACACACGTGTATAGTCGTGGCCAAAGGTTTTGAGAATGACACAAATATTAATTTCCACAAAGTTTACTATGGAATACTGAAGTATAATTACAAGCATTTCATAAGTGTCAAAGGCTTTTACTGACAATTACATGAAGTTGATGCAAAGAGTCAATATTTGAAGTGTTGACCCTTCTTTTTCAAGACCTCTGCATCTGCCCTGGCAATTAACTTCTGGCCATGGACCCAAAATATCAATGTTTTGTTCCCCGAGCCACTTAGTTATCACTTTTGCCTTATGGCAAGGTGCTCCATCATGCTGGAAAAGGCATTGTTCGTCACCAAACTCAATCAGCATGACAGATGGATCTCCCGCCTTGTCCTCGTCAACACTCACACTTGTGTTAACGAGAGAATCACTGACATGTCAGCTGGTCCTTTTGTGGCAGGGCTGAAATGCAGTGGAAATGTTTTTGGGGGATTCAGTTCATTTGCATGGCAAAGAGGGACTTTGCAATTAATTGCAATTCATCTGATCACTCTTCATGACATTCTGGAGTATATGCAAATTGCCATCATACAAACTGAGGCAGCAGACTGTGAAAATGTATGTTTGTGTCATTCTCAAACCTTTTGGCCAAGACTGTACACGCTGGAATTAGAATGCACGGTAGTGAAGAGAAAACAGACAGTCCGGCGAGCATCAACAGCATCATATGCACTCCAAATTAGAAAGCAAGTATTTTTCTCGTGTTTACGCAAAGGAATGCTGGTAAAGCAAGTGGGTAAATTGCCAGAAAATAGACTATGTGCATTGTTAAATCAGGAATAGTGACATGTATAGTTAAGTGTCTATTTAGTGTTGACAAGTTTAGCTGCCTGTGCCAATAATACATATTTGAAAACAACTTTATGCCTACCTTTGTTGATTTCGAGCACAGGCATATAGGCTAGGCAGGCTGCGGCTTAGAAACTCTGTTCAAGAGAGAATACCATTATGTAGAAAGAACAAAACTACATAAGACAGAAATGCTTTATAAACTGCTAGGGTGTATTAACTACAATTCTCCTCATGTTCATGTTCAGCTTCACGAGTTGTCATTTAACTTCCTGCTTTGCTCCTTTTAGTACATTCCCAATGGCCGCCAGTCAACCCATTGTGCCATTTTTTACTTGAATAGGGACGCCCGTTCTACTCATTTTGTGTTTATGGCAGCTAGGGCTGATCCCATTTAGACGACTGGACGGTAAATAGGCTGTTGGTTGACCAATACTTTTTGAGACGAGCAGTTGCAAAAAACAATTTTATGGCATGTCTTAATTGACACCTTTCCCACTGGACTAATCCATTGCAGAGGCAGCGGGGATGGCACACCACTATTACCAGTAGTACATTTAAATCACACAATGTGCTTAAAGCATCAGACAAGCTCAGTAACCTACACATACATACATAATAAGTTAGTTTGAAATAACAGATTTTTGGGGGGTTGTCTGGTACAGCCCTAATGGCAGCACATGCAGTCAGGAGCAGAGAAGAGGATAAAGTGTGCGGCAAAAAATGGATCTTTATTATTATGACCGCAGTCATTTGGCTGGCCAATTACAATCATTCAAAATTCCATGACCGTCAAAGCACTAGCACCACTAACACAGTAATTGGGAAAATGGCTTCAAAGGGAACTCCCTCTGCTGGTGATTGGCGGAATGTACAATCCTAAAGGAGGGCTGTGATTGGTTAGTGACCTATAATGTACATTTCAATGTATAAAACGTGTCATATCTCTAAAAAAGTACCAGAGTCCACTCTGGAAATGTGACATGTAATATATTGTCAAATAAGCTAAATTAAAAAAAGTTTGCTTGAGATATTTTTTATGTAAAATAAATTGTGAAAAATTGTGTTTCAGAATCTAGACATAGTCCATATTTAAGAGCACACTATAAGTATAAGGACACCCAAGATGTCCATCACGCACAGTTCTTGGACCATAAGGTCTTACAGGAGGCATGTATAGACAGACCTAGGTTCAGAAAGGACCTACAATTAACACTTTCATCATGATTTTAATCATCAACAAAAAAATATACAAATGTAAAAAGCATGACAAACATCCTTCCTCCCAATGCAGTTTATACATTCAGTAGCCAGTTTATTCGGTACACCCATCTAGTACCGGGTCGGACCCCCCTGTAGCCATGAAGGGATGCACCTGGTCAGCAACAAATGTTCAGATACGCTGTGGCGTTCAAACATTGCTCAATTGGTATCAAGGGACTTAATGTGTGACAGGAAAACATTCCCCACACCATTACACCACCAGCCTGCACCGTTGACACCAGGCAGGATGGGGCCATGGAATCATGGTGCTTACGGCAAATTGTGACTCTGCCATTAGCATGACGCAACAGGAATCGGGAGTCGTCAGACCAGGCAATGTTTTTCCACTCAATTGTCCAGTGTTAGTGATCGCGTGCCCACTGGAGCCGCTTCCTTGTTGTTTTTAGTTGATAGGAGTGGAACCCGGTGTAGTCGTCTGTTGCAATAGCCCATCCGTTACAAGGACCAGCAAGTTGTGCCAAAAAGCCGTTCTGCTCTGTTATTTGCCTTTTTGTGGCTCGCCCGTTAGCTTGCACGATTCTTGACATTCTCTTTCGACCATATCAACAAGGGGGTTTCTCCCACAGGACTGCCGCAGACTGGATGTTTTTTTGTTTGTCGCACCTTTCTCAGTAAACCCTAGACACCGTTATGCATAAAAAGCACAGGGGCTAGGGCAGGAGTATTCAAATCTCACCCTACAAGGACTGGAGTACTACAGGTTCTGTTTGTCCTGATAATTAATTACACACACCTGGTGTTCTGGGTATAAATCAGTCCCTGATTAGATGGGAAGATTGAAAAAAAAGCTGTTGTCTTCTAGGTCCAGATTTGAATTTCAGGATGCTAGGGTGTTTTTCCTGTCTTCCCTTTCATTTTATGTTTGTGGTATTTCTCGTCCAAGTTATTAACACAGTATGCATTAACTAGTGAAAGACACACCCAACATTTCTTTACTATCTAACAAGTTAATGTAGCAAAGCTTTGGAAACCCCTGGAATTCAAGGACACCTGGATGACCCTAGATAGCACTGCACTTTGTACTGCTGTGTCCACAACATACTACCAGTGGTTTTATCTGGCCTTTTATCAAAGCCAGATGCGCCACATAAAGATGACTACCGAACAAAAAGACAGACCTATCATTTATGTGTAATCCAATAACGTTTGCCTACATTTTATATATTTCATTTTTAAGGTTTGTTTTCAATCAGTGCAGCTAATTCGCATGTTATTTAGCTACATGCCTATCAATCAATTTACTTACAAGTTGCAACAATAACTAACTAGCTACTATAGTTAATTGTTTTACAGCGGTTTGAACAAAATGTTACCCAACTAAAGCGACCGTTCCATTTCCACAACACGAGCGTTTTATGGTGCCACTTTGGGTCCCAGCAAAATTAAATGGAACATTGTTTTAGCCTAACGTTACCTACACGAACTAGCTAGGCTATTCGTTTTCTTTATACACTGTCTGACAAGATAATCATGTTGAGAAAGTTAGATTTTACTTTTCCTTCTAGTGGGGGCTAACAAGGCGGACTAATTAGCGTCGAAAAGTTGTAACGTTACTTAGTATAACTTCTGTATAACGTTACTGTGTCTGTCTCTAGAGACAAGCTTGCTGCCGCCAGATCTGACATTAGCTACTTAGCCTGCTGCAAATTCTGACAGGCTAGTTAGCTAGCTAGGTACTATAGGTGAATACATCCAACGGCATAAAACACCAGGCTGACAGTTAAGACTATCAAAATAAGTTATTGGTTAGCGAGCTAGATAATTTACGTTATTTGACTAAAGTTAGCAAGTATGCTAGCTAGGTCGGTGATGCAGAACAAATAAAACAGTGCGGGATGCGCAGAGATCATGGCTGTTAACGTATATCGAAGATGACTAGCTAGCTTAGCTAACTTGGAAGCCTTGTTTTACAGGCAAATTCCCCCAAAATTAGCTACGCGTGTGCTTTAGCTAGCTAATGTTACCGTTGAACAGCAACCTAGCGCGAGCCGCTAGCGGGCAACCTTTTCAGAAAATGACACAATCAGAAACAACGTTTTGATGATGAGATTATCTTCAGTTTGTGTCCAAATCAATGTTGAAGTCTGTCGAACTCACCTTTTCCCGATCAAACGTCGCCCATTTCCCCCTGTAGCTCGCTTTCACTAGAGCCAGGCCTCCCCCCACTCCAGCTGTGTCAGTCACTGCAAAAAAAAAAACTGCAACCGGAAGTATAGCTATAAGTTTCCGTGGCCGACCTGCTGGGTCTTTTTTTTTTTGTTCCCCCTTTATTCAACTAGGTAAGTCAGTTAAGAACAAATTCTTATTTCCAATACGGCCTAAGAACAGTGGGTTAACTGCCTGTTCAGGGGCAGAACGGCAGCTCGGGGATTTGAACTTGCAATATTTCGGTCACTAGTCCAACGCTCTAACCACTAGGCTACACTGCCGCCTACTGCGTTTGCACCATATAGGGTTTGCACAAAAATAAAATTTCTGATATACCATACCTCCGCCCCACCAATATCACATCAGATATTTTCACATCAAGCTATTTCTCCGTGCTGATCTGATTGGTCAAAATACGAATTAGTGAAAAAAAAAAAAAAACTGGGCTGCCTGTGTAATTATATGATATTTTTTTTATTTATTTTTAACCATTATCTAAATAGGCAAGTCAGTTAAGAACAAATTCTTATTTACAATGATTGCCCAGGTGTCCTGACCTCCAGGGGGGCCCCATTGATTTTGTTAGTCATTCTCACTCAGATATCATATTAACATGACATAAGTCGTCATAAAATGTGTAGAATTGCAGGAAATATGCTGTAAAACTGCAACCAAAAAAGTTTTCTCTTTGCTCTTTGGCTAAATGTGTAGAATTGCAGAAATCTTGCTGTAAAACTGCAACATTTGCTCTACTGCCCATGGCAAAATGTTTAGATCTACAGGAAATGAACTTTAAAACTGAAATTTTTTTCTCCACTGTCAAGAGGGGGACAACAAAAACGCTTTGCCATGAGGTAGGGAGCCCCCCAACCATATCTCGCTTAGGGCCCACAAAAGGCTAGAGACGTCCCTGCTAGATTGATAACCAACATAAACCAAATATGCCTACACAGCCTACCTCATCAAAACATCTGCTATGCTAGATAAGCAGGGGCCCAACTTTGGTTTAGAAGTGGGGGGACATAATAATACTTTTTTTTAATTTTTTTATCCAGTCGAATAAACACTCCAAACAGCCTACCCAACCGCTCGGCAGCGTCCGCATGGTCCTAAAGCACACCGTTGCCTTGTTTTGTATCACATTCCAATGAAAAAAACAGTGGGAGACAAAAATGCAATTTCAGAATGTGGGGGGGACATGTCCCCAGTGAAAGTTACATCCCTGTATCTAAGTGTTTAATTATTTAAAGTGACACATTTGCAGCATGTCCTATTCTTCAATCTATATACTAAGTTAACGTTACAACATATATGTACCTCTGTTTGAGGTACAATCAACGTTTTTAATCACAGTATTTAAGACCTTTATTTGTGGGGTGTTGGACCACAAAACACATTTCTGTATTGCTTTTTAGATTTAATCCTTATAGGGAGGCAGATAGCATATATGGCCTGCCCTACGAAATAGCCTTCATACATAGAAGACCCTTGAAATTACAGTGTAGCAATCTTCGCTATATGAGCCACATTACAATTTCCACCAAGCAGATTAACCCTATTGGCGCGATGCCTAGGGTGTTTGCTCTTTGTGCCTGCCCTGTTGTTCGCTACATTGGTGTCAGAAGTAGGATGGCGGCTGTGAGGTCATCAGAACGTTGAGGGGGCTGAGCGATGCAGAGGGTGTTTGCCTTTCACGCCAACAAACACAAGTTCGCTTCCCTGCCCCGCTGTTCGCTACAATATTAATAACGCTTACCTACAGCATATCACAACTCCAAGAAAAATAACATTTGGGATTTGTAAAGAGAATCCTCTCACAGTTAATGAGTATTTTCAGAGAAATACAGGTTGGACCAGGAGTGCGAAACTTTTTGAAAGTGGGGGTCAGAGGCTGCCTTTGGACAAGAGGTCAAGGCCAAGGCCCCTATCTTGGGGACACCTCTTCTATCATACCACATATGTGCTGATCCATTCCTGCCCAGAAATCATTAACCGTCATGACAAAACACAATGTCAAGCAGATGTCCTGACTGTAATAACATGCAATAGGCTTTATCCTACTGTCTGGGGATTTGTGTAATGCAAACTCAATGAACCACCCTTTATGAACAGGTCATAAAGGTACTGCATGTAGTTCTGTAGTCTCTCCAGCATGTGGTGCCACAGACTAAATAAATAAAGGGCTGTGAAACAACTGTTTTCTACAGGCTACTTCCAAAATAAAATAAAAACATTTTTTTATTTATTTAACCATTATTTAACCAGGCAAGTCAGTTAAGAACAAATTCTTATTTACAATCACTTGAGTAACTTAGGGATACAAAGTACACTGAACAAAAATATGAATGCAACATGCAACAATTTCAAAGATTTTACTGAATTATAGTTCATACAAGGAAATCAGTCAATTTAAATAAATCCACTGGGCCCTAATCTATGGATTTCACATGACTGGGAATAGAGATATACATCTGTTGGTCACAGATTAAATCAAACCAAATCAAATTGTATTTGTCACATGCGCCGAATACAACAGGTGTAGACCTTACAGTGAAATGCTTACTTACAAGCCCTTAACCAACAATGCAGTTTTAAGAAAAATAAGTGTTAAGTAAAAAAAAAGAGATAAGTACACATTTTTCAAGAATAATAAAATATAGAAAAATAACAAATAATTAAAGAGCAGCAGCAAAATAACAGTAGTGAGGCTATATATTTGAGGTAAAATGTACATGTAGGTAGAGGTATAGTGACTATGCATAGATAATAAACAGAGAGTAGCAGCAGCGTAAAAGAGAGAGGGGGGATGGCCATTTGATTAGCTGTTCAGGAGTCTTATGGCTTGGGGGTAGAAGATGTTTAGAAGCTTTTTGGACCTAGACTTGGTGCTCTGGTACCGCTTGCTGTGCGGTAGCAGAGAGAACAGTCTATGACTAGGGTGGCTGGAGTCTTTGACAATTTATAGGGCCTTCCTCTGACACCGCCTGGTATAGAAGTCCTGGATGGCAGGAAGCTTGGCCCCAGTGATGTACTGGGCTGTACATCACCGATACCTTAAAAAAAAATAGGTAGAGGTGTAACCCAGTTGGTATCTGGTGTGACCACCAGTTGCCCACTTTATTTATTCTACGGTTCTGACTTGGTGTACAGGGAAAATACTGTAAGAACGGCCCATGTTCAGAATTCTGTCACTGTACATTTCAAAAGTGCTGAACAAATAGTTATATTGATAATGTCCATCCTAGCTTGCTCATTAATGTCTTAATCAAAATTACGGATTGCCTCTTATCCGCTGGTCATCCCCTTATGCCATAGTTTGTACATCTCAATTGTCAGTAGACACCACAATTGTTTAAGCAAGTTATCCATATCAGCTATGTTTTTATTTTTAAAGACAGTAAATTAGGCTGAATTAACTGTTTCGCTGCCAGACAAGGCTCTGCTGATAGCCATGTGTAGTTGTGGTAAGTATTCACCTCATGGTGCTGAAAATAAAGCTCTGCTGTTGGGAAAGCTTTATGTAGGCCCTAACAGTTTGTGGGCATCGTTTGTCACCATTATAATGCAAGTAATGCATTGTTTAGTGTTGTGTTGTGTAGTGGCTTTGCTGGCATGCATCAAAAAAAATTGGGGGGAGTTTGCCCCACCAAGATTTACATGTGAAAATGGCCAATGTTCCCACTCCTCTTCCATGGCTGTGCAAAGTTGCTGGATATTGGCGGGAACTGGAAGAGTCTGTTGTACATGTCGATTCAGAGCATCCCAAACATGCTCAATGGGTGACATGTCTGGTGAGTATGCAGGCCATGGAAGTACTGTGAAATGTTAATCTTTCAGGAATTGTGTAGAGATCCTTGCGACATTGGGCCATACACTATCATGCTGAAACATGAGGTGATGGCTGCCAGGATGAATGGCACAACAATGGGCCTCAAGGTCTCGTCACGGTATCTCTGTGCATTCAAATCGCCAATGATGAAATGTAACTGTGTTTGTTGTCCGTAGCTTATGTCTGCTCATACCATAACGCCACCGCCACCATGGGGCATGGTACAGATGTCTTCAAGGATGAATCCTTGAAGAGCACACTTCTCCAGTGTACCAGTGGCCAAATGCTTTCTAACAGGGATGTAAACAAATTTGTGCACAAAATCTGAGAGAAATAAGCTTTTTGTGACTATGGAAAATTTCCTGGATCTTATATTTCAGCTCATGAAACATGGGATCAACACTTTACAGGTTGAGTGTATATTTTTCTTCAGTATACACTACCGTTCAAAAGTTTGTGGACACTTAAAATGTCCTTGTTCTTGAAAGAAAATCACATTTGTTGTCCATTAAAATAACATCAAATTGATCATAAATATAGTGTAGACATTGTTAATGTTGTAAATTACTATTGTAGCTGGAAATAGCTGATATTAAATGGAATATCTACATAGGCGTACAGAGGCCCATTATCAGCAACCATCACTCCTGTGTTCCAATGGCACGTTGTGTTAGCTAATCCAAGTTGATCATTTTAAAAGGCTAATTGATCATTAGAGAACACTTTTGCAATTATGTTAGCACAACTGAAAACTGTAGTTCTGATTAAAGAAGCAATAACACTGGCCTTCTTTAGACTAGTTGAGTATCTGGAGCATCAGCATTTGTGGGTTTGATTATAGGCTCAAAATGACCAGAAACAAAGAACTTTCTTCTGAAACTCATCAGTCTATTCTTGTTCTGAGAAATGAAGGCTATTCCTTGCGAGAAATTGCCAAGAACCCGAAGATCTCGTACAACGCTTTGTACTACTTCCTTCATAGAACAGCGCAAACTGGCTCTAACCAGAATAAAAAGAGGAGTGGGAGGCCCCGGTGCACAACTGAGCACGAGGACAAGTACATTAGAGTGTCTAGTTTGAGAAACAGACACCTCACAAGTCCTCAACTGGCAGCTTCATTAAATAGAACCCGCAAAACACCAGTCTCAATGTCAAACTTTTGAACGGTAGTGTATATTGAAGGAAGGAGCTTCCACATAGGTGTTAAATGTGTGTGTGTGTGTGTGAGTGTGTGTGTCTCAGTCACCAAATCTCAACCCAATTGAACACTTATGGGAGATTCTGGAGCAGTGCCTGAGAAAGCGTTTTCCACCACCATCAACAAAACACCAAATTATGGATTTTTTGGGGAAAAAATGTGTCTCATCCCTCCATTACAGTTACAGACACTTGTAGAATCTATGCCAAGGCACTTTGAAGCTGTTCTGGCTGCTCGTGGTGGCCCAACTCCCTATTAAGACACTTGATGTTGGTGTTTCCTTTAAATCAAATACATTTTATTAGTTGCGTACACAGTTTAGCAGATGTTATAGCAGGTGCAGCGAAATGCTTATATTACTAGCTTCTGACAATGCAGTAAGATGTCAAACAAATAAACAAATAGATATTTTTTTTTAACACAACAAGAAATTTCAAAACAAATTCTATGAACACGTTCAGTTCAGCAGTTACCTGTATGACACCACACTCCAGTTGTTTCACACAATGCATGAATACCATGCACCATTTATTTAACTACACAGGTCAGTTAAGAAGAATTCTTATTTTCAATGACAGCCTAGGAACAGTGTGTTAACTGCCTTGTTCAGGGGAAGAACAACTGATTTTTACCTTGTCAGCTCAGGGATGCTCTAACCACTAGGCTACCTGCCACCCCAGTGAAGAAGCACCCTATAAAAGTGGGAAAAAACTATGTGTAATGAACACAAGCATTTCAGATACATTTTGTGCATGTACATTTGTACATTCAATTAATTATTTCAGTGTTGAGTTATTAACTAATAATGTCTATTTTCTCACAGTTACTTTTAGAATAAAATGTACAGTTATTTTTAGAATTAAAGTTATTGAGTGAGTCTATGAGTAATAGGCAGTAAAGGAAATAGTAAGGATAAATAGAGATAGTTGTTTTACTCACTTTAATCAAAACATAGGAGAGAAAAGGTCACAAAACATATATTGTGGCATTACTGTAAGTTATATGTTTATCTTTAAAAAGACATGCTTATCTGAAAATGTTATAGAAATGCAGTTGTTGATATTGAATGTGTAATGCAACAATATGTCTGCGGTAGAACACCACAATCTGATTTACAGTAGGACACTGCATCTCAGAGCGATGCAATAGTATGAAATATTACTGATGAGGAGCTCCCTCCAGATTTGATGTTGAAATGCAAAAGTAATTTCCAGTTTTAATTATAATTACAGTTACTGCATTACATAGTGTTTCAGATATTATCTAATATAGCAATATTGCAGGTTAACAGAATATTCCACTCAAATAAACACATTTTTACATATGAACCATAATACAAAATAAATACATTAATCCAAGAACAGAAACTACATTTAGTTTTTCTCTACTTGGATATGGACCAATGTATGCAAAGAGGTGAGTTTGAAATCTTGCATATGTATGGAGCTATGTATATAAAATGTTTGTTTGTCAAAAGTAAATATTTCTGTAAAAACTCACACAAGTTTGCCTCACAATGGGAATTTATCAAAGAGACATGAAGACAACAATTTGGAGTCAATTTGGACTCAGAAACATGTCATACCACCACATAATTAACACCTTTCAAAACATAAATACACTTTGTGTGCTATACACTATACGGTTGAATTTGGAACATATCGAATTGTTGTCAAGGTTTGTCACTTTTTGATTTTGATGATAAACAAACTAAAGTTCACAAACCTGCATTTGTAATTATCATAATATTTAAATATTCATCTGTATATCCTTCCCATAAAGCAAGAATGGAAAAGGTCTTGTCTTTTTTACTCTTTTAGACTACGGTAGACTCTGGGCTTCTTAGCCTGCTGTATTTATGGACGATAGCGCTGAATGTGATCCTGTGTGTATTTTATCTCATTCTGTGTGAGTTACAGCTTGGCAGCTCTAGTGAATTTCTGACATAATCTGGGTGCAGGTGGGTGATCGACATAAGGAGCAGAATGGCTTTGTCATTGCACGTGCTCCTTGTTAAACAAGATGCTCCTCTATTCTCAACAGTCATTTGCTTTTTTCAAGAGCTTGACACACAGCTGAAGGTGCAGCCAAGTTATGGTGATGACAAATGGTTTTGTTGACCTGCAGGGGTGATGATGGTATTGATAACATTTCAAACATCCTCCTAATCAAGAGGTTTTCTGTTGAAGTTGTAATCTTTCTTGAAACAGGCTTTGTTAGGGGCAGTGCCATTTACTTGACCAATACGTTTTTGGCGGTAAGCTAATGGGACTGGGTTTGAGACGTGCAGGGCAAGAATGAGGAGGGGGCTCCAGGTGGGATGGCTTGGATCTCTGAGGTGCCTCACTACTTTTTTTATTCCAGGTGACTTAGCAAATTCCCCAATGACCCCCCTCGTCTTAAAGCTTGGGGAGCAAAGTCTGCTAGGATCTGTTCAAAGTCCAGATCTCAGGTAACAGTGTGAAGGAATAGGGAGCTCTACTGTTCTGTTTTGCAGACTACAGAACATAGATTAATATATGTCACAGTTCTTGCCTTTGTTTCAGGACAAAAACAAAAAACCCTGAACAAGGAAATCATTGTTGTCTTACGACTGTCACTTTAATTTTCAATGTCAAACATGATTGAACTACAACATATTGAAAACTGTTGACACTTGAACATTTTGACACTTTAATAAGATTGAATATCAATGGAGGACATTATATTTGTCTCCTTGTAAATATAACATGAAAAACACATCGTTCTCTATGTGCAACAGGAGTCCATAAATACCTTGGCTATCAGTACTCAGGGGAAACAATGGCCTCCTAGTCCTTCAGTCTAGAGAGAAGCTATAGCTCACTGATGGAGAACATATTTCCCAATAGCAGGTGTTTGAGTCTGTCAGTGCCTGGTCCTCACCATGACTGTCAATGAAAGGGCCAGCTCGGCCAGGTGTGGGAGCACCTCTCGGGCCCTCTCAGCTTACTCCTTGAATATGTTGAGGGTTTGGGGGAGGATGTAGCTGATATCAGAAAGTAAAGGTTGGGAGAAAGCACACAGTAGATTTTCCCTGTCATTGTGCAAGACTAAAGATTCATAGCATAGGTAAATTATTATGATGATTCAAAAACCACAAACCATGCATTTGCATCTTTTGTTTTGTGTTTTCTGTTCCATCAAACATTTAAGTGCCTTGATGAAAGTTAATAGCTTAGAAATCTTAAGTTGTTCAGATATTCTGAGTTACCAATGATGAACAAACGTACAGCACACTAGTCTCAGCGTAACTAGATGGATATAAATGATAATGAAACTCTAAATGCTTCTTCTTCAGATGTATCATATCGCATTTGCCTAAGAAATTAAGGCACATTGTGGAAATAATGGCCTGGGTTTTAAGGGAACACAGAGAGACCTGTGGGAATGAGTGATATCTGGCACACCATGAAGAGAAGGAGAGGTGTGCTGCCCGGTGCTTAGCCCAAATGAAAGCCCTGCTTAGTGGAGCAGAGATCAAGATGACGGACCGGTGGAGGGTTCAGCTGGGCCTTTGTTATTGATAAGTCTGTCATCCCTGCTGATATTGGAGCAGTAATGACAGCTGATGATTAGGCCACTCCTGAGCTATTAACTACATTTCTTATCCTTACTCGAGCCCAGGAGAGCAGGCTAGAGAGACAAAGGCAACCTTTATGAAGCCAGGGCCTTAAACGGCATCCACCTGACCTGAAAGGCACAACTGTTACGTCTTTCTGCCAGGCCAAAGAAGTCAGGGATGAGATACATGTCAAAGGTCGCTATTTAAAATGAAGGGGTTCTGAGTGACTGGGCTGTTGAAAGAAGGCTGTGATGAAATTACAGAAAATTGGCTGTTTAGTCAACATTTCATCGGCAGATTTACAGAAAGCTGACCCCGATCCTCTCTCCCCCCCCTCTTTCACAGAGCTGTGGGGATTGGGTCAGTCAGAATTGACTGACAAAGAAATCTCCTCTTTATTTCTCTCTCGCTTTCCCTCTCCCTCTCAAGAAGTGATATTTAATATGATCTCTTTTTAATGATCCTTAAGTGGCTGAAATTACATCTCCCCCAAAACATGTAAGTAGGAAAAATGACCAATCTGGTCTCATAGATTAGACGTAACACAGTAAACGTAAATCTGGGACACTCAAATTAGTATGATATGTTACGTTTGGTATTGTTACATAAGACAGAAGGTGGATGGGTGGGTGTATAATACAAATGTCTAACAACCCAAATGTTAGCTAATTAGCAACTTAGCAACTACTTACTACTTTTTAGCTACTTTGCAACTACTTAACATGTTAGCTAACCAGTGGAGGCTCCTCAGAGGAGGAAGGGGAGGACCATCCTCCTCAGTGAATTTTATAAATATAAAAATGGTAAAACATTAAAAAGGAACAGGTTTTCATCAAGGATCTCTCTGTACTTTCCACCGTTCCTCTTTCCCTCGATTCTGACTAGTATCCCAGTCCCTCCCGCTGAAAAACATCCCCACAGCATGATGCTGCCACCACCATGCTTCACCGTAGGGATGGTGCCAGGTTTCCTCCAGAAGTGACAATTGGCATTCAGGCCAAAGAGTTCAATCTTAGTTTCATCAGACCAGAGAATCTTGTTTCTCATGGTCTGAGAGTCCTTTAAGTGCCGTTTGGCAAACTCCAAGCGGTCTGTCATGTACCTTTTATTGAGGAGTGGCTTCCACCTGGCCACTTTACCATAAAGGTCTGATTGGTGGAGTGCTGCAGAGATTGTTGTCCTTCTGGAAGGTTCTCCCATCTCCACAAAGGAACTATGGACCACTGTCAGAGTGACCATCGGGATGCAATGTCAACTGTGGGACCTTATATAGAGAGTTGTGTGCCTTTCCAAATCATGTCCAATCAATTGAATTTATCACAGGTGGCCTCCAATCAAGTTGTAGAAACATCTCAAGGATGATCAATGGAAACATAATGTACCTGAGCTACATTTCAAGTCTCATAGCAAAGGTTCTGAATACTTATGTAAATAAGGTATTTTAGTTTTTTATGTTTAATAAATTTGCAAACATTTCTAAAAACCTTGGGTATTGTGTGTAGATTGACGAGGAACATTCTTTATTTATTCCATTTTAGAATACGACTGCAACGTAACAAAATGTGGAAAAAGTCAAGGGGTCTGAATACTTTCCGAATACACTGTACGTGTCGGTGACTCAATCAAGCTAGTTGTATTGACTGCTTTTTTATGTCACTCTCGCTGGCACCAATTTCTTTTTTTAAGTATTGATCGGGGACGGAATACGGTCGGACCATCAAATAATTGGCATATACATTACTCTTACAGACTTTTCACGTGGTCAAGGACATTGGAAATCAAAGCCTATTGGCTGATAATTTGTTTTGATCTGGTACAGAAGAACTTATTTTTTCCGACATAGGTACAGCAGATCCTTGTATTATATGGAACACTTTTAAATGTACCTTTAGAGGCTATGCAATTCTATAGTCACCTCTAAAACAAGCAATTTAGGTCAAAAGAGTCCATTTTAACAAAGGAGAAGCACTAACAGTACAGATAGATAGCAATAAAAACTGTACCATAGAGGCACAGAATAAGTTAGAGGAAAAACAAAAATAAATGGAGGAACTTATTCAAGAAAGATCAAGTGTAATATATTATATAAAATAGAGCGAACTGGATGCAATATGGGGTAAAATGCACCAAATGAATTTTTTATCTTGAACATAGAAATACTAAGAAAAATAATTTACTGAAACTTATTACATAAGGCAAGTACTGGAAAATAGAACACTATGAAAAATCTGGGAAACCAGGCCTGGTATTCATAGCTGACTTGAAAAGGCTTTTGATAAAGTACGACTGGAATTTATATATAAATGCCTGGAATATTTACATTTTGGAGAATCTCTTATACAATGCGTTAAAGTTATGTATAGTAACCCTAGGTGTAAAATAGTAAATAATGGCTACTTCTCAGAAAGTATTAAACTGTCAAGAGGAGTAAAACAGGGTTGTCCACTATCGGCATATCTATTTATTATGGCCATCGAAATGTTAGCTATTAAAATCCAGGGCTTAAAAACAAATATGTCATTGTACACTGATGATTCATGTTTTCTTTTAAATCCACAATTTGGATCCCTCCACAGCCTCATAGAGGATCTAGATACTTTTTTAAAGCTCTCTGAAAGTGTACTACAGTATATTACATATTGGATCACTAAATGGTCTGACTGTGATGTGGATATACTCTGTATTCATATCCCGAAATACAAATTGATACCATGGAAAGGAAAATACCTGTCTATTTGTGGAAAAATCACCATGATTAACTCTTTAGATATATCCCAGTTTACCTATTTGCTTATGGCCTTGTCTACACCTAGCAACCTGCTTTTTTGTATTATTACGCGAGAAAAAAATTACAACATTTTATTTGGAACGGCAAGCCAGACAAAATTATGTAGGCCTATTTATATAATAAATATGAATTCGGAGGGCAAAATGATTAAATATTAAAGCATTTGACCTCTCACTAAAGGCTTCAGTCATGCAAAAGTTATACTTAAATCCGAACAGGTTCTCTAGTAGATTAGTAAGAATGTTGCACCCCGTGTTCAAGAATGTCCTTTTTCCCTTTTTTCAGATTTCAACCTCTCACTATTGGTTATTTGAAAATGAAATAATCTCTCAAATATCGCTATTTTTAAAACAAGCCATGGAAAGTTGGTTGTGATTTTAGCTTAATCCACCAGAAAATACAAAATAAATTATACAACAAATATTATGGTTAAATTCAAATATACTAATTGATAAAAAAAATGTATACATAAAATATAAAAAAAGTATAGTCTTTGTAAATTATATCATAAATAGGACTGGTGGAGTTATGTTACACATGCAGCTAACAAAAATATATGGAAATGTCTGCTCTACCCGAAATTACAACCAACTAATGGCAGCATTACCGCAAAAACTTGTTTGTTGTCCCTGCATTGAAGACCAAAATTGGTTAAAGAAAATTGTGATAAATAAAAAATATACCAATTTTATTTAAGGACCAAAAAATGTACAGCTGTGCCATAAATTCTATTTCATAGAATTTTTCAATTTAAATTATTATACAAAATTCTTGCAACCAATATAATGTTATATATATAGAATAAATATATTTGGGGGATACAACCATCCCAGCTCTGCAGATATTGCTGTGAAGAGAATAAATCATCAGATAATTTTGTTGGTACTGTCCGTATGGAGCTTGTTTTTGGTCGCAGGTCCAGGAATTGCTGAAGAATTGCAACATTTACCTTGAGCTAACTCTGCTAATAGCACTGCTCTGTCATTTGAAAAGTCAAAGTCACTTATATTTCCCTCACTAACTTTAAACATCAGCTATCTGAGCAGCTAACCGATCGCTGCTGCTGTACATAGCCCATCTGTAAATAGCCCATCCAATCTACCTACCTCATCCCCATATTGTTTTTATTTACTTTTCTGCTGTTTTGCACACCAGTACTTCTACTTGCACATCATCATCTGCACATCTATCACTCCAGTGTTAATTTGCTAAATTGTAATTACCTCGCTACTATGACCTATTTATTGCTTTACCTCCTCACGCCATTTGCACACACTGTATATAGACTTTCTTTTTTCTATTGTGTTATTGACTGTAAGCTTGTTTATTCCATGTGTAACTCTGTGTTGTTGTTTGTGTCGCACTGCTTTGCTTTATCTTGGCCAGGTCGCAGTTGTAAATGAGAACTTGTTCTCAACTAGCCTACCTGGTTAAATAAAGGTGAAAAAAGAAAAAAACATTTAATATTGGGCAATCGATCAATAATATTATAATACTTTTAGCTAAAAGTTGTGTCTTTAATTTACAATCTGTAAAAAGAATAGAAAGGTTCAGAACTTCTGTGAAAAATCACAGCTCAGTTAAAAATATATGGCAAATAGAAATCAAAATGGATGGGAGGGTTGAGTGTAGCTGAAGGATGGGATTAAAAACAAACTAAAGATAACTATTGTAATATATACTGTGTCTGTAATATGTATATAGTATGTATAAGCTGGAAGTAGAAACCTACGTGTTGTTGTCACTTCGTTTTCTCCAATAAGGAGAGGGCTGGTAGGGTTAATGGAAAATAATGAAAGAAAATATATACACTATCGGTCAAAAGTTTTAGAATGCCTACTCATTCAAGGGTTTTTCTTTATTTTACTATTTTCTACATTGTAGAATAATAGTTAAGACATCAAAACTATGAAATACCACATATAGAATCACGTAGTAATCAAGAAAGTGTTAAACAAATCAAAATATAGTTTATATTTGAGATTCTTCAAATAGCCACCCTTTGCCTTGATGACAGCTTTGCAGAGTCTTGGCATTCTCTCAACCAGCTTCACGTTTCTGTCAGGCTCTTGTGTAGCTGGTGCATAGAAGTCAGGCGAGAACAGTACTGAGTGAGCAAAACACTTTACTCAAACAAATAATCAAGCAAAACGCTAAACGCGTAAATACAAAATACACATGCCAAACGTAAAACAGGCGAGGCATAAAATGAAAAGCACCAGCAGGAAAGAAACGTCTTAACAATAAACAATCACACACAAGGACATGGGGGGAAAACAGAGGGTTAAATACACAACAGATAATGATGGGGAATGCAAACCAGGTGTGTGAAAAACAAGACAAGACAAATGGAAAATTTGTTGTCAGGCTCTTGTGTAGCTGGTGCATAGAAGTCAGGCACAGGAGAACAGTACTGAGTGAGAAAAACACTTTACTCAAACCAAATAATCAAGCTAAACGCGTAAATACAAAGACACATGCCAAACGCAAAACAGGCGAGGCATAATTGAAATGCACCAGCCGGAAAGTAACGGCTTAACAATAAACAATCACACACAAGGACATGGGGAGAGACCGAGGGTTAAATACACAACAGATAATGATGGGGAATGAAAACCAGGTGTGTGAAAAACAAGACAAATAGAAAATGAAAAGTAAATCGGTGATGATTAGAAGACCGGTGACGTCGACCGCCGAATGCCGCCCGAACGAGGAGGGGAACCGACTTCAGTCGAAGTCGTGACAAAAGTAGATCGGTGATGATTAGAAGACCAGTGACGTCAACCGACGAATGCCGCCCGAACGAGGAGGGGAACCGACTTCAGTCGAAGTCGTGACAAAAGTAGATCGGTGATGATTAGAAGACCAGTGACGTCAACCGCCAAATGCTGCCCGAATGAGGAGGGGAACCGACTGCAGTCGAAGTCGTGACAGTTTCTTATACATACTATAAGAAACGTAACGCATCATAATAATTGGAGTGTTCCAGATTTACGTTTGAAATGAAAGAATTTACAGGCCTATGTTTTGTTACCAAAATCTTAAGGAAATTAGACATTTTCACAATAATGTTCCATAACAACATTTTCTGAACATTTTCTGTTCCAATATTGTATTACAATAAACACTAAAAGTGATATAAAGTAATATTTTTCCAACAAATATCTGTCAGATAGTTCACAAATTATAGTATGGACAATTTTGTGAAACTGGTAAACAATGTCATCAATCTTACAAGTGAAACAACCTGTGTGAATTAAACATTAATGAGCTGAAATTGAAATTGAGCTACATGATTTGTTGCCTATGGACACATCACCTTAAATGTTTTGCTACACAGCATCCCCTCTTAAATCTCTATACTTGTCCCTGACCCCAGACCTGCCTTCTGTCTGCCTCTGGTATTCCCTGACAAAGACCAGCGGGAATCCTGGGCTTGTTGCTTTAGCCTCCAACAGCCGGAGGCAAAGCATCTTTCATTAAAGTCTAAAACCTCAGGAATATGATACTTGCCTAGTGATAAGATCTGGTAATGCAGTAACATGGAATTATGGAAGAAGAAAATTGCCATTTTGTAAATAAGCACCTGTGATCTCTCATGAAAGCCCCCTGTTTATGGGCCGGGTCAGTACAGGGAGAGAGAGGGGGCCTGGAACCCAATCTGGCCCTGGCCGGCAGACTCAGAGGAGGGATTTGCAGACCAGGGGCCATGCAGAGGTCTGGGGCAGTAATATTGGAGCTGTAGAAAGTCAGCCGAGGGAGGACCAGACAGTGCTCTCTCTTTCTAGTACCTGCAGCCAGAGAAAATCATCTCCCCCTTACAGGGGAGCATGGCTTCCTGTAGATGGTCCAGCCAGTAGGCTGTGTTAACCTACAGACGTTCAGAAAGAAAGTCATGTTAAGAGTCGTGTTGTGCTGGTCAATGCTAACACAGAGGGAGCCTCTGCAGGGTAGCATTCCATCCACTCTCCATAGTGTGTGAACCAGGCTGACCACTTTATTGCATTGACCCCTGACCTATGACTTCAATGTGGAGGTGTTGTCATGTTATCGGAATGAGAGAGGGAGTGGGTGATGGATCATGGGAGGGTGATCTCTCACTTGCCAGTTTCTGAGACAGCAAAAAGCTTAACATTGTCAGACAGAAAATTAAAGGGACACTTTCAACAGAATGATAGAAAAAGGCATTCATAATTACAATGTCACACATGTAATGTTTATCAGCACAGTTTGTTTTGTTGCAGTTCCTATCTGACATTATACCTAGAGGCCTGGGCCATCTATAACATTGCAGTTCTTCTCTTCTCCTCAGTCGTAAGTCCTCATACACAGCACTTGTTGAACTTTTACAATATAGGCTACCCAACACTATAGCGCTATCTATGGTTTTTGCTTCCTCTGTCACTCCATTTCTTTTTAAAGGCTTGTAATGGGTTGTAATGAGCTAGTGATTGATCCCACAGAGGCATGTCTGTACTCCCCTCCCTCCCTGAAAGTGCATGTCAGGTGTGATAGAGTTATGTGACATTCAGACAGATTTGATGAAGGAGATACAGTGTTGTACTTACCCTCACCCCAAGTTCAGAGCCATCAAAAGAGCCCACCAAGCATGCAGGTGTTCTGCTTGCAGCAAAATCCCTGCCAGAAAATTCAGCCCACCCCCCCGCTCTCTCTTTTCTCTCTCCTAGAAGCCATAAGCAGAGCTACAGTATGCTTCTCGCTCACATGGCAAACATGATATCCATGATGCAGTTTCCAACAATGTATCATTCTCATATACTGTGGTTCAACTCTTCTGCCAAGAACAGGCTGCTAGTCGTTTACACCTCGTAGAACCACTGAACTATCTGTTGACTGCCACCGTGGAGGATTTGTTCTGTTTCACCTCATTAAATACAGCTTGATTTGACAAATTTGTGATTTCCGTTCGTAAGTGGAGGCTTTAGTGAAATTTTTGACAGAATGCCCAGTTCTCATTAAAATCATTTTACCCAGTCCTTCCATAAACATTATCCTCACTATTAGTTAAATATCTTAAGCACAACAAATGTGTAACATATTGTACAAACTGGATGACGTAGAACACAATTCGATGACGTAGTACACAAAAAATGGGGACCCATTTTGGCTCGCAAGCACCACTTTCAAAACTATTGGCTGAAATTACCCAAAAGTTCTGGAGCGTCACTTTAAGTGGCCACTGACCCATGACTACATAAGTCCCCCAACACAAGAACAGGTTAAAATGGCTGGCAATGAGTGCTCAAGGGGAAGAGGGTTGGTTAAAATGGCGAGGTTGGATGGAATAAAGAAAGAAGACTTATTGTGCTAGAACTGATGTGTTTCTTGACTCCTCTGGGTAGTTTCCTCATCACCTCTTTAAATGTGTAAGCATTTGGCACACAGCCTAAGGCAGGTTCTCTTGAAGAAGCCAGCAAAGCAATGAGGGTCAATGGTGGCCATAAATTTTAAACTCCAGATTGGAATCAGCCGTGGACTGAAGAAATACTGCTCTGAAGGTATACAAAAACATTTGCCTTGATCATATTATGGTCATACTACCCTCTACAAGGATAATGTAAATTAAGATACTCTGCCATGAAAGGGGATTGAGATATTTTGAATTTAATAATAATAATAATCATAATTTATTCAACATATATAGCACTATTCATTACATATAGACATCTCAAAGTGCTCTAAAGCAACAACAACAAAAAAACAAGCAATTTGAAAACAACATCAATAATCATCATCAGTTGATTGATGGTTGAGAAAGTTCATAGCTTGAGTTAGGTTAGTGGAGGAAGGAGGTAGTCAAGGGGAGAGCTGGGAGCAGCAGGCAACACGTTGTCATTATGGTGTCTTGCCATTCACGCCGTCTGTGGCTTTGTAGTAAGACTCAGATGAAGTTAAAGTTCCGTACTAGCCACTAGATTAGCTAGCTAGTCTTCACTACTACCAAAATGCAGCACCTACTTGAGTGATGCTAATGCAGTCACAAGGACCAGAAGCACACCACACTTTAATAGTAATTCAGGCGTACTCTTATAACTTAGTCCTCCATACGTTCATGGTGGTGTTGGAGGGACAGAAGGAGGCACCCTTTCCTCTGGTCGATTTGTTTTTTATCCCAATGCCCCAGGGCAGTGATTGGGGACATTGCCCTGTGTAGGGTGTCGTCTTTCGGATGGGACGTTAAACGGGTGTCCTGACTCTCTATGGTCATTAAAGATCCCATGGCACTTATCAAAAGAGTAAGGGTGTTAACCCTGGTATCCTGGCTAAATTCCCAATCTGCCCCTCATACCATCACGGTCACCTAATCTTCCCCAGCTTACAATTGGCTCATTCATCCCCCCTCCTCTCCGCTGTAACTATTCCCCAGGTCGTTGCTGTAAATGAGAATGTGTTCTCAGTCAACTTACCTGGTAAAATAAGGGTTAAATAAAAAAAAAAACAATTAAATGGTCATCTATCATCTATTTACACCTCTGCCTTTGGGCTTCTTTCCATCCTCAACATCCAGATAGTTGGTGTAATCCAATCAAAACATTGCCTACTAGCCAGCCAACATTAGCTAGCTAGCCAAAAATCAACTGCCAACTTCAGTCTTGAAAATGCTGGATTCAAACTATTTAGACTAATAATAAGCTAATAGTTCATTCATAAAACAAAAAGTATGTAATGTAAAATGCTATAAAACAATTAATTATTACAAATATTTACAAAATGTACAGCAGCTCTCTGCCTAGGTGACCTCAAGGCACCATGGCAACCACATAGCTAATAATAATAATCTAAGTATCCGAATGAGGTCCAGGAGATTTTGAAATATCAGTCCCAAACAGAATAATAATCGAATAATCTAATCTAAGTATGTTGAATAAAATTATATTGAATTTACTCTGACGATTGTATGTAGTGTTGATCCTTCAGCTGCTTAAAATTTGAGACAAAATATCCCCTGGAAGTATTGAGTAAATTTAAATATAATTTTATTCATTTATTCAATTGTATCTATTCGTGACAGACATCGGACGTTTATGATTTTTCTATGTAAATGTACGTGGTGTTGTCTACATAATTTGAATACATGTCCACGTTTCTTAATATCTAACCTAGATCATTTCTATAGATTACACTGTACTGATGAGCTGTATGCCCTCACAGGGTCTGCATACTTGGATACATATCCTTAGGCCTCAACATAGAATATATCCCAGGCCCAAACACATCAAGTGTTTTGTACTGTAGACCCAAGCCTTTACTCTGCCCCATGTTCAGACATACTGACTCACAGCCCCTCCCTTCTATTCAGTCTATGTTATATTTTTCTATACCATCAGGGGGCAATGCCAGAAAGCTGAAACGACACATCTAATAATTTGTCCATTGTTCCAAAAAAGAAGGAACCAATGCAATCGTTAATAATAGTTAACTAAGAAGTTATTTGAAAGCCTAATATGGTGTAATACAGTTATACATTATATCATGAAATTAAAACTATCTTACCATTCACTGTTATTATTTTTGCAAAGTCAAAGTTGAGGTAAAATCATGTGTACTGTGTTTAATAAAGTCGATGAACTAAAGGCACTGAGGGGGAGAAGTTCAGAACAATATTTACAATCTGGGAGTGTGATTAAGAAAGTAATTAAATTAGACAAGGATCCCTACCCACTCTGTATGTGGGTCAAAGTTAACCTCCATGTTCATCGTGGGAGACTGGAGACGTCTGAGCTCGGCTGGTTTCTTTTCAGGGTTTGTCAAACTGGACAGACAATGGCAATGATAGACATTGACTCTCTCTGCTAGAAATATCAAGAAGTTATACAGTTGAAGTCGGAAGTTTACATACACCTTAGCCAAATACATTTCAACTCAGTTTTACACAATTCCTGACATTTAATCCTAGTAAAAATTCCCTGTCTTAGGTCAGTTAGGATCACCACTTTATTTTAAGAATGTGAAATGTCAGAATAACAGTAGAGAATTATTTATTTCAGCTTTTATTTCTTTCATCACATTCCCAGCTGGTCAGAAGTTTACATACACTCAATTTGTATTTGGTAGCATTGTCTTGTTTAACTTGGGTCAAACATTTCAGGTTGCCTTCCACAAGCTTCCCACAATAAATTGGGTGAATTTTGGCCTATTCCTCCTGACAGAGCTGGTGAAACTGAGTCAGGTTTGTAGGCCTCCTTGCTCGCACACGCTTTTTCAGTTCCGCCCGCAAATTTTCTATAGGATTGAGGTCAGGGTTTTGTGATGGCCACTCCAATACCTTGACTTTGTTGTCCTTAAGCCATTTTGCCACAACTTTGGAAGTATGCTTGGGGTCATTGTCCGTTTGGAAGATCCATTTGCGACCAAGCTTTAACTTCCTGACTGATGTCTTGCGATGTTGCCTCATTATATCCACGTAATTTGTCCCTCATGATGCCATCTATTTTGTGAAGTGCACCAGGCCATCCTGCATCAAAGCACCCTCACAACATGATGCTGCCACCTCCGTGCTTCACGGTTGGGATGGTGTTCTTCGGCTTGCAAGCATCCCCCTTTTTCCTCCAAACATAACGATGGTCATTATGACCGAACAGTTCTATTTTTGTTTTATCAGACCAGAGGACATTTCTCCAAAAAGTACGATCTTTGTCCCCATGTGCAGTTGCAAACCGTAGTCTGGCTTTTTTATGGCGGTTTTGGAGCAGTGGCTTCTTCCTTGCTGAGCGGCCCCTCAGGTTATGTCGATATAGGACTCGTTTTACTGTGGATATAGAAACTTTTGTACCTGTTTCCTCCAGCATCTTCACAAGGTCCTTTGCTGTTGTTCTGGGATTGATTTGCCCTTTTCGCACCAAAGTACGTTCATCTCTAGGAGACAGAACGTGTCTCCTTCCTGAGCTGTATGACGGTTGCATGGTCCCATGATGTTTAAACTTACATACTATTGTTTGTACAGATGAACGTGGTACCTTCAGGCGTTTGGAAATTGCTCCCAAGGATGAACCAGACTTGTGGTAGTCTACAATTCTTTTCTGAGGTATTAGCTGATTTATTTAGATTTTCCCATGATGTCAAGCAAAGAGGCACTGAGTTTGAAGGTAGGCCTTGAAATACGTCCACAGGTACACCTCCAATTGACTCAAATTATGTCAATTAGCCTATCAGAAGCTTCTAAAGCCATGACATCATTTTCTGGAATTTTCCAAGCTGTTTAAAGGCACAGTCAACTTAGTGTGTGTAAACTTCTGAGCCACTGGAATTGTGATACAGTGAATTACAAGTGAAATAATCTGTCTGTAAACAATTGTTTGAAAAATTACTTGTGTCATGCACAAAGTAGATGTCCTAACCGACTTGCCAAAACTATAGTTTGATAACAAGAAATTTGTGGAGTGGTTGAAAACAAGTTTTAATGACTCCAACCTAAGTGTATGTAAACTTCCAACTTCAACTGTATCACTTTTGTACACACACAAACCACAGTGAGGATTAAAAGCTACAGGATGAGGGAACAAAATATTGATTAGAGTTCAGTTGTTACAAACATTTTCAAGCAGAGCCATTTCACCTGACACAAACCACAGCTGCTTTGCCCTGCAGGATCAAATGTTCAGGAGTAACTGAAAATAAGTTATACAAGAAATATCATTAATTGCATAGGATATAGAGGCTGACAGTGCACCAAGGGACATGCATAAATCAGTAGATTGTAACGGCCCCTGTTCAGTGTAGCTCTTACCTTGTTGGAAAGCACATGTACAGTATAACCATCTGCTATAAATCCAACCCAGAGAGAGACACTGTGTCTTACCTTGAGTCCGATCCAACACTGATAAACCAAGCAATACAATGTGAGTCACATCTACAGTACTGAATATACTCCGAAACGTGTTGTGGGCTTCTGAGACTTGATGCACCTGTTGTTAATTGATATCAAATCAAATTAAAGTTTATTGGTCAAGTACACAGTTTAGCAGATGTTATAGCGGGTGCAGCTAAATGCTTATGTTACTAGCTCCTATCAAACAAGTACACAAATAATCAATTAACAAATATAACATATGCATATAGTAAATATGGGGCAGCAGGTATCCCAGTGGTTAGAGTGTTGGGCCAGCAACCAAAAGGTTACTAGATTAAATCACAGATCTGACAAGGTAAAAATCTGTTGTTCTGCCACTGAACAAGGCAGTTAACCCACTGTTCCTAGGCTGTCATAAATACGAATTTGTTCTTAACTGACTTGCCTAGTTAAATAAAGGGAAAAAAATATGAAACCAATGAACAACTTCTTGGGCCTGTATTTATTTCAAGGCTACCATATCAGATGTATCTTTAATGAGACACAAAATATGTTAGTTAGTGCTTTGCCCCAAGCCATCCTCACACTAAACCCTTTCTGTTTTGACAGATGGCATGTTATTTCCCCTGGCCTGTTATTTCTATTCCCAACGTAACAACTTCCCACTGAAGACTTTGAAACATCCAAAAGGCAGCATTTACTTCAAGCTTTAATAGTAGGTGGGGCCTTGATTTGATGCATATTGCACAAGAGTGTATCTTAAACTGGATTGATGTGCATTGCTTGACTGTCTGAGACCTCTCTCTGTCAGTAAGACCTGATGTCAAAAAGATAGGATGCACATTCCACTGTCTCCGCACCATGCATCTTCCTGGAAGTGATTTCATAGCCCCTTATCTTTTCAATAACCAACAGGCGGTTCCCCTCAGTCTGTACCATTGCCATCAGATTGAACCTAAATTGGGGGCACCTGCAGTACTTTGCAATAAAATATCTCGGTAAACAAGTGGCCAGCGTTGGAAAAATAGACAGAGCTACGTTGGAAACAATGACACAAGAAAGTCTATACCAAGCCAACACAATTTGACTTAGACTTGTTGGACTTTTATTACCAGCTTACAGTACATAGGGTTATATCGAATATGGCAATACATACTGTATGCAGCTGCATGTGTGAACAGGGATGCCAATAGTACATATCAATTATTAATAACCATTCAACTGGGACAAAGGGAGAAATCAATAGTCCAAAATCAATAGGGATAGCTATAATTAATGGCAGTATATAGCTCTAATCTAAGTAAAGGTGGAGAAGTGACAAGATTGGTATTGGCACCTGACACTTTCTGACCACTGCAAGACCTTATGCATTATTAAACGTATTGTTTGTTGATCTCTCCAGTGGCCTCTACACTCCTGTAATCCTCTCCCTCCGTAGGGCTCTATTAAAAATCACCCAGCTGTCCTCATAATGTGGTTTCGACATAACGGCACAGCCAGCATCAAGTACAAGCAGTGGAATGTTGAATTTATGGTGTCTTTGTGACCATACAATTACATATACTGTAGAACTCTGTGATTTGTAGGATCTCTGTGTTTGTGACAGCCTTGTGACCATAGAGATCCTATTAAATTATTATAATCCCTAATTCTATGCTTGTAACAGCCTATCACATTTTCAGAAATCGGTAAGTAAAATTGAGTTGATTTTAAGAACTCAAAAAATACTTTGGGATATCTTTGATTCAAACAAATGATATAATATTTTCTGTCATGTGGGCATCTCAGGTGACCAATTTGTCACCTGCCACATCCCTGGACTGAGGTTGGCTGGGTGCCGGGGAGAGAGAGGGTGGGGACAGCTGGGCAGACAGAGAAAGGGAGAGGAGAAGGACCAGGCCTGTCATCCTGACTCTCAGATGAAGTGGAGGATTAGGGTGGAGGTGAAAGCCTACTGAGGACCATGGTGACAGCAGATGGAGAGAGATTGGATAAACTCTCCTGGAATTTGCAAATGGTATCTACATGAGGAAGGGAGAGAGATACAGAGAGATGCAGAGAGATATATAGAGAGCGATAATAGATATATTTTATATTGTTCTAACCTCTTGACACCAAAATAGGCAGATATTAGCACAATACTTCTTCACACATACTTCTTCACATTTCTTCACACCATGCGTCTTCACTGGGGTGGCAGGTAGCCTAGTGGTTAGAGCATTGGACTAGTAACCAAAAGGTTTCCAAGATCAAATCCCTGAGCTGACAAGGTAAAAATCTGTTGTTCTGCCCCTGAACAATGCAGTTAACCCACTGTTCCTAGGCTGTCATTGAAAATATGACTTTGTTCTTAACTAACTTGCCTAGTTAAATAAAGGTAGAAAAAAAGACAGGGCACTGGCACAGATCTTGGTTGACTTTTCTGTGTGATAACCTGAGAAATCACATGTTATGATATCAGATAATTAAACCTCTGGCAGAATGGATGGTGTGTGTGTGGTGGTCCAGCAGCACCAGGCATTCCTCCTCTAGCAGGCACGCTGACTAGGCGTGGGCTCAGGTATCTCCAGTAACCTCCCTTTTGTCCTGCACTATAATAGAACCTTTTGTCTGCTGGTTTCTGCAGGTCATTGTGGGGAGCGCTTCTTAGTGTCAGCTTTAATTCACACTGTAATCCTAGCCATGATGCCCCACAACTATCCACGCTGCCTGCCATTCAGCTGCTCTGGGTAGCGCTGAGGATGCATTACCCTATAACTGCACCCAAGGGAGGACTTGTAAAGTTTGTTGCTTAAATATTTAAAAACTGCTTTAATTGACACCCGTCAAACCTCACCCAGAGTAACGGCAGGGTCCACGGGGGCGGATGGTTGTCTGGAAACTTCCAAAGATCCCAGCTTGGAAGTTGGCCCTCAGGCTCTGTGTGCCTTGCTGTCCTAAAGAGAAAAGACACAAAGAGAGAAAAGAAGACAGATTCTCACGTTAAAACAGCAAACAATATAACCTGATACAGATACTCAGCTTGAGTCAGACAGTGACTGGGACATAACACTGTCTGTACAGTGCTTCTCTTGGGATTGATATGATCCAGCAGGAGGAGTGTTTCTTCAAACTTTAAACAGCTTGTCTGAAAATATATGTTCAAACTTTAAACGCTTATTATGATAACTACATTTGCTGTAAGTTGAGAAATGGTTTGCTAAATGTATCTCTTATTCCAACATTTATTTACTATTGTACAGTAGATTCAATATGAAAGGGCAGGACTATGAACAATCAATCAATCAATCAGCCAATTAATTAATCAACCAATCAATGATCATTAATGAGACTACTTGATCCCATTATCTTCTCTAAAATACTTTTTGTAAATAACACAAAAACTGACCACTGCAGGAGAATGCTTGAGTGTAATGTGTACTTAAAGTAACCATACCAGAACTCTGTTTCCCACCGGTAAGCAAGCAAAAACATAGGGAGGTTCAAACGGGCCTGTTGACTTGTGGATTGGAGGGTTGTGGGAGCCACGCTCAGCCCTGTTCCCCGGTGGCTCACATTCTCTGGGTGAACCCGTGTCCCGGGACCAGCTGGGCGGCAGATTCTCATGTCTCAGGTCCTCACAGTTCACTGAGCCCTTTAAAGTGAACACACCAACCAGGAGCACTCAGGCCCACAAACATTGGCAGGGCAGTCTCCCATCTGAGACACACGCACATGCACACGCACGCACACACACACACACACACACACACACACACACACACACACACACACATCATTTTATCTAACTCACTTTACTTTGATTTAATTAAGACATACTGCACAAAAGAAGAAGAAAAAACATTTGATCTCCCGAGGTTGGTGGCATGACAAGAAATAGTCAGTTCAAAGCAATATTTAATAATTAGCAGATTGTTGTCCTTTTTTATTTTGTCTGAGAGAGATGGATTCTGAGATGGTTACGGGAGGGAAATGTCTAGAGTGGATCAGTTTTCTGACATGGCACACTCCGGTGAACATATGCATGGAGATCAAAGTGACCCTTGTGCATCCCCGACAAATCTAACAAGTGCCCCCATTGTGCAACTCTGACCTGTTACTGATAATGGATAGCCGCCAGAGCCGTCCCCTTTGAGAACTGGTCACACACACAGAGAGCCAGTCAGAGCTACGGCTGCAGTAACTCTCCCCCTGGAACATCATATGATAACATGTAGTATGACAGACAGGACAATGGACAATACAAACATTGCTGAGCCTTGTATCTACATGCAAGTGAAAGTGATTCATTAACATTCACTAGATTCATACTAGCTTCCTCCCTGTAGCAGCCATTTTGGTCTGTAATCTTTCCCTTGCATGACTGTTTATTTATTGTAATGCAGAAACTGTTGGAACATCAAAGAAATTGAACAATTGCCAAAGGTTTGGTGAGTTCCGCTCATATAAACAGTTCTCTGCAGTTGTTTGATATATCTGCTGAAACAGCAATGCACAGGATTTGGTTTCCAACAGGTCAGAACTATTTCTCCCCCTCACAAAAAGACACATCTGCCTCTAGTCTGTGTTTTAAATTCTACTACATTTCAGTGGTAACTTGATGGAACTTTAGATTCGTTTAAAACACACACCCTCTCCTTCAGGCTTGCAATACTTTATTTGGTACAAACGTAGATCTGAAAACCTGTTCAGACAGGTCTTCTACTGTACATGTAAGTGCTAGCAGCACTCGGACAGTCTCAGAAAGTATCTGTACCAGCCTTGTCTTTGCCTTGGCTTATGGTCTCGGTGTACCTCCCCTCTCAAAATAAGTTTGGATGATCAAGGCCTGAGCAGTATTAAAGTACACCATCATTGACCTTGTCATGAACTTTGTCTTCACTGTACCTTGGAGGTTGACACACAATGGCTAACATCATAGGCTTTGTGTTTATTTAGAGACCCATCCATGACAGGTTAGTGAATTAGCACTGGCATGAATGTATAAGATAGACTGAAGGCCTGCTGGTGGCTCCATCTCACCCAGACTGGCTCCCCTGTAGTAGAGACAGTGGGAGCGTGAGGGGGTCAAAAATGCACAAGTTATCAAATGATCCCCAAAAGCTTCCCTGTTCCCCCCCACCTGGGCTTACAGAAACAGGACAGACTCCCACAACGCACCCTGCCAGCCTGCCAGCCCTGGGGGCTCCTCCAGACGGCTCAGGAATTTAGGATGGGGATCCGACCAGGCCTACAGCTGAAGGGGGATTTCTCTCCTCCTCTTTTTCAGCTTCTTATTGTCTGGGACGTGAATCCCGGTGAGCTCGGTCTACCTTTATTTTTCTCGAAATCACACTTTTGGATGCACATCATTGTCTGACTAGAATATCACCACAATGCCAATAAAGGTGCCCCAAGCATTACAGGGAAATGGAAGGGCACAAAACAGAACTAATATTTCAGAAGTGGCCATCTCTCAGGGTGTCCCTTTATGGAATTAATATCTAGTTATTTATAACATTCCACTAGATGAAAGGTGAAATATGCAGAAATCGCTCTGCCCTTTCCTAGTTGCTAACATTCTATAGGATCTCCTAATTTTAGTTTAGGTGACAAAACAAGCATAGCGTAGAGAATCATTGTACCATCTAAACCTAAAATATATTTTCAATAACCAAAAGTATTGTATTTTAATCTGTTTGAAGCTGGTGCTACTGCGTCTTAGACTTGCTTTCAATGAGAATGCCAGAACTATAACACACATTTCTATGTGAATTTGGTGGTCGCTTAATAAGTTACATAATGCAGCTTTAAGACATTTAAAAATGATAAATGTAACACTGGTTTGTAAGGTTGAAGCAGCCACTGTACTGATTAAGGTTTTTAGATAAATGTCTCTTGCAATGTATAAGTATGCTACAATACTTATTTATTTATTACATTAACACATATGTTTCACCATAATTTAATTTGGAAATATTACTTGGAATCAATACCCTCAATAGCTGAAGGGATGTGGTAGCCTTTAGGGATTTATCACCATTCTTCGTTTAAAATCAATATTGGCCTCAGCATTAGACAAAAATGACAGTACATCATCATACTGAGCCATGCATATTGGTATTATATAATATGGTGATGAACAAAACCTATTAAACACAGCAGTAACAGTTTCAGATAATGGGAGATTATGACATTATCAACACATGAAAACCAGTCAGAGGCTTAGCGCTAATTATTAGAGTAGGGAGTTACCAGGCTTCATTTTAACATGTGTTCTTATTTCTAAAATGATTTCGGAGAGATTGTTTCAACTTGATTTCGATTAAGTACAAAAGGCTTACAAAATATTTACACTTTCTGTACATTCTTTAAAGCGCTTCCAAGTCAACCTACAATTACATTTTGACCATGATTGCAGTACAGTGAGTGGGTTCCAGGGGGCAGTATTGACCTGGCAGAGATAAACTTGGCCCACTGCAGGTTGACCACAGAAAAACATACAGACAGACAAGACAGCAAATAATCAAACCCTAATCTATAGCTTAGACACTTTCACCACAAATATTTCACCACAAATTGACTGTTTCATGAAGACTGTATCAGCAACACCCATGCAGATCCTGCTAGAAAATTACACTCTCCAGCCTTACTGTATTACCAACTTCTGAAATGTGGCATGTGATTGGTCTTTATTTTACTTTCCTTGGGGCAAGTCAACTATTGTTGGAATATACAGTATGACAAGAATAAGTCATAGTGTCATTACTGAAAATTACAAATATTTGAGTAATATACTTCCCTTTCATCTTTAATTTGATGATTACGATTTTGACAAGCATGACTAGATCTCAAAGAAACATCTTCAAAGTAGTTATAAGAAATATTTTCTTTGGTATTTCTCATTTCAGATTAAGCTATTTTACTTTTCAGAAGGTAGGCCTAGTTGGGTTTAATAGGGAATGAGGTGAGTGCATGTGTGTGCCTGTGTGTGTGTTTGTGAGTGAGTGAGTGTGTGTGTGTGCGCACACATGCGTTGTGTGATTCAGTCATCACTATTGATTCAGGTGACAGGGGATATTGACGCTGAGTCACTGCTATCACAGTGTGTGATGATGATGAGACATGGATTTGTCTGGCTTGCCCCACAGTAACACAAAGGGCTGAATAGAGAGCAGGCAGCCTGGGATGGGGCCCAGGGCAAGGCTGGCGGCAGGCCCATCTGAGGGCCACCAGCCAGCCACCTGCATGGTACTGCTGGCCTACTCTCCCTGGAGCTGCCTGCCCCTATCTGCCAAGCCTCATCTGCAGCCCAGCCATATCCTGCTCTCTCCGACTCTAATATCTAACCATTGCATCTCATCTGTCCATCTCGCCGGCTGAGTTTGTATGTGACTGGAGTGTCGTGGCCTCAGCTGTGATCCAGCCTTTAACCACTGTTGTGCTGGCTTCTTTTCAGCTGCTTTTCAGAGTTCCCAATGTGGTGTGGTCAACAATGAGACAAGCCAGGACAATGGTTAGCTGGGTATTATTGGAGATTGCTGTTTTTTTTACTGTGCAACTTGTTACTCATGTGTCTTTAGTACATCCATGGTTTGTTGTCACATGGCCTCTAAATCTCTAAATCTAGGACTATCTAATATCCATAAAATGTAATTTCATGAGACACAATATTATAGCATGTTTATGTTAATGCAGTGGTTTGTATTGTGTTGATTACCATTGTCTTCAATGAAAGGTTTGTTGCAGAACTAGACAACCATAAAGTGAATGTTATATTAAAATCGTAGACTTTTAAAATCATATTTTGATAATACAGTGAGCAGTGGGTGGAACAGAGGAACTTTCTTAGCTGTGCCAAGGCAGTTAAAAATGAGGGTTACTTTTATATTCGATTGTATAAGCTCTAAGATGAATTTGATATACAGTCATAAACAATATGTTGAAATCATATGGTCACATTTCAGTGAGTGGTATGATCAAACTACACTGCTGCTTTCCCTCTCCAGTTAATTGAGAGAAAAGTGGTTACAATATATATTTAAGCAATAAGGCACGAGGGGGTGTGGTATATGGCCGCTATACCATGGCTAATGGCTGTTCTTAGGCACGACGAAACACATAGTGCCATGACACAGCCCTTAGCCATGGTATATCACAAACCCCCGAGGTGCCATATTGCTATTATGAACTGGTTTCCAACAACGTTAGAGCAGTAAAAATAAATGAAATGAGGTAGAACTTAAATCAGTTCTACCTCATTTCTATCAACATGTTAAATGTGCAAAAAAAAATCGAGATCATCTGTACTCCACACACAGAGACGAGTACAAAGCTCTCCCTCACCCTCCATTTGGTAAATCTGACCACAATTCTATCCTCCTTATTTCTGTTTACAAGCAAAAATGAAAGCAGGAAGCACCAGTGACTCGGTCTATAAAAAAGTGGTCAGATGAAGCAGACGCTAAACTACCGGACTGTTTTGCTATCACAGACTGGAAAACGTTCCGGGATTCCTCCGATGGCATTGAAGAAGAAGAAGAAGAAGTTTTATTTATATAGCGCCTTTCCATAGCTCAAGGTCGCTTTACATTGCACATTACAATACATTTGAGGAGTACACCACATCAGTCACTGCCTTTATCAATAAGTGCATCGAGGGCGTTGTCCCCACAGTGACTGTATGTACATACCCCAACCAGGAGCCATGGATTACAGGCAACATTCGCACTGAGCTAAAGGGTAGAGCTGCCACTTTCAAGGTGCGGGGATTCTAACCCGGAAGCTTATAAGAAATCCTGCTATGCCCTCCGACGAACCATCAAACAGGCAAAGCGTCAATACAGGGCTAAGATTGAATTGTACTACACCGGCTCCAATGCTCGTCTTATGTGGCAGAGCTTGCAAACTATTACAGACTACAAAGGGAAGCACAGCCACGAGCTGCCCAGTGACACAAGCCTACCAGACGAGCTAAATCACTTCTATGCTCGCTTCGAGGCAAGCAACACTGAGGCATGTTTGTGAGCATCAGCCGTTCCGGATGACTGTGTGATCACGCTCTCCGTAGCCGACGTGAGTAAGACCTTTAAACAGGTCAACATTCACAAGGCTGCGGGGCCAGACGGATTACCAGGACGTGACCAACTGGCAGGTGTCTTCACTTACATTTGTCCCTGAAAGAGTCTGTAATACCAACATGTTTTAAGCAGACCACCATAGTCCCTGTGCCCAAGAATACTAAGGCAACCGGCCTAAATGACTACAGACCCGTAGCACTCACGTCCGTAGCCATGAAGTGCTTGAAAGGCTGGTACTGACTCACATCAACACCCCTTATCCCTGAAACCCTAGACCCACTCCAATTTGCATACCGCCCAAACAGATCCACAGATGATGCAATCTCTATTGCACGCCACACTGCCCTTTCCCACCTGGACAAAAGGAACACCTACGTGAGAATGCTATTCATTGACTACAGCTCAGCGTTCAACACCATAGTACCCTCAAAGCTCATCACTAAGCTAAGGATCCTGGGACTAAACACCTCCCTCTGCAGCTGGTTCCTGGACTTCCTGATGGGCCGCCCCCAGGTGGTGAGGGTAGGTAGCAACACATCTGCCACGCTGATCCTCAACACTAGAGCCCCTCAGGGGTGCGTGCTCAGTCCCCTCCTGTACTCCCTGTTCACCCACGACTGTGTGGCCAACACCATCATTAAGTTTGCAGACAACACAACAGTGGTAGGCCTGATCACCGACAATGACGAGACAACCTATAGGGAGGAGGTCAGAGACCTGGCCGGGTGGCGCCAGAATAACAACCTATCCCTCAGTGTAACCAAGACTAAGGAGATGATTGTGTACTACAGGAAAAGGAGGGCCGAGCACGCCCCCATTCTCATCGACGGGGATGTAGTGGAGCAGCTTGAGAGCTTCAAGTTCCTTGGTGTCCACATCACCAACAAACTAGAATGGTCCAAACACACCAAGACAGTTGTGAAGAGGGCACGACAAAGCCTATTCCCCCTAAGGAAACTAACAAGATTTGGCATGGGTCCTCAGATCCTCAAAAGGTTCTACAGCTGCACTTATCTATTGTTCACCTAATTTTTTACTTTACACCTTTTTTTACTTAAAGATTGCACTGTTGGTTAGAGCCTGTAAGTAAGCATTTCACTGTAAGGTCTACACCTGTTGTTTTCGGCACTTGTGACAAATAAACTTTGATTTGATGTCTTGTACAACTAACCGTGTGGGGACACAAAATTCAGTCTCATTCAAAATTCTTTTTTCCCTAACCTTAAACCTAACCCTAACCCCAGAAACGAACATCAACCCTAACCCTAACCCTCAACCTAACCCTAGCTCCTAACCCTAACCCTAAACCTAATTCTAACCCTAACACTAATTCTAACCTTAGCCCTAAACCCTCTAGAAATAGCATTTGACCTTGTGGGGACAAACAAAATTTCCCCAGTTGGTCAAGTGTTTGTTTGTTCACAATTTTTGTGGGGACTTCTGGAATAGTTAAACACATCCATACAGACACACAGGCCAAGACACACACAGTCTTGTACAGTCCCATTCAAAATCCCCACACACACAAAACTGATAAATAAACAATTAAACAGACAAAGGCTAGATATTGTCATTGCAATAATATATTCTTCTCATTTACATGAAGCCTTAAATCTAATTGGGAGGCAATATACCCATACAAAGCTTCAAGTGTCAAGTAATAATGTAGTTAGAGATTTCATGAGAATATAACGTCTTGGGACTGGCTCTCGCTGCTTGTTTTCCTCTGCAGATATCAGTTTCAAAACAAGCAGGGAATCAGAACAACCCACTACTATTTGTTTTTCCTTTTGTGGCTGTGTAGCTACAAAATAGACTTTACAGTATATTGAAGAGTTTGATTCCAAAATGCTATATATACATTTACACAAATGTTGGTAAATTAGCTTTTATTGTTTTAAGAACTTATGAAAGAGATTGGTGTGGTTGTTCAATGATAGACATGTATTTGTTAGAAATGTCATTTCAAAGAGATAAATAATAATGTTTTTTTGCAAAACGCTATATATTCGCCTCACTCTCAAAAAAATAAGTAGGTAGTACTGCTAGGTTTTACACAGTCAAATGTAATAAATAACTATATATTTTTATCTATATCTGTACAAATTTTACATTTGTATCAATACAGTAATATGAGATATGTTTGTAAAACATTTGCATTTGACATTTGTTTAGCTCTTAAAAATGAATAACAAATCTGAGTACAGCAATAATTTACACACACACACATGAAGGTGAACTCTTCATACTGTATGTTAAATCCATGTTGATTTGGTGTTGGTTGTGGAGGCATGACTGAGGTTCATGTACTGTGGTCACATCAGTGGACAGGCCGTAATGAGAAGCAGGGCCTGGGAGGTGGGAGGTGGGAGGTGGGAACTGGATGGGCCCTGGGGATGGGGTCACCCTGGGTTAACTATCAAAGATGAGGGCAAACCTATCCCTGTGGAAAAGGCCAAGAAGAAAACATCACCCTGCAAAAGCTTATCCCTCCAAACAGAACAGGGAGTTCCCCTGCCATAAAATAATTAATCCAAGACACTGGAAACTGATTATTTTCACTCTACTAACTCCTTACTGGTCACAGCCTACAAGACTGGACACTGCCACACTTTGGCCGAAAACCTTTTTGGTCTGTTGAGACTAAAAGTCATAATTCAGCCATATAATGTTAAGTATTCTGGTGGATGGTTTGACATTTGGCACAATAGCTGTGTATGACGATTGTATAAAAAATGATTTTATCCTTTCTTCGTGTAAGTATTGTAGATTGTTTTATTTCAATTTGAACAAATATTTATTTTTTCGTAGAAGAGCTGTATTATTGGTTTTTGCAAAAATTCTGACCATAAGAAATTGATACATGTTTATGTCTTTGACTGTTTATTGAACAATATCTGAAGGAATGAATAAAGTATATATGGTTAACCATGGAGAAAATATGATAATAAATGTATTATAGAGTCTTGGAAAGATTCATGTGGGGATATTGAGAAACACCCAGCAAATGTAGAAACCACACAGTGATAGACAGTGAAAAACCCTATGAAAATAAAGACAGATGTGGAAGTCCAACATTTAGCTTGACAGAAACAGTTACAACAATGAAGTTTTCTAGACGGCTAGTTTCTATTAAATGAAAAGTTGGCTCTATTAATGCATTCTCTTAATAAAGTCAACCTTTGGGCAGATTTTTTCAATAAGTCAAACCCAATCCAAAATCTCTGTGAATGTATACTTTACTATGTTTAAACTTTTAAATACAGTAAAATGGCATTCACAATCCCAACAGAACGTTTTCTTACAATGCTATTTCAATCTTTCAAACAAGCCTGCTTAAAAATGTAAAACAATGTGTGCAATTTAACTCAATGATAACGATGACTTTATTGTTATCAACAGTTGTCATCACCTGTTTTGAGGAGTTATTTTAGTCTCTCTTGGCGACGTCAGGCAATATAACTATTATGACCACCACCCAATCAAGATGAAGTGCTTCTTATACAACTAGAACAGCGTTTCCTGAATCCGTCGTCCACCATGGTCTAAGAGGGCATCCACCTGTCATGCCGTCACAGGGCTAGCTGATTCAGCAGTGTGGTCCACCTAACTTCACAACTCATGTCAAACCCTCCATGGGATCACTACATGGATATCAATTGAACAGATCCTCCCTATGTTCTGTGATGATAGAGGACCCCAACCGTACTGCTAACACAACCCACCATCCCAATCAGAATCACATGGATGTTATGCATTTATATGCACCCAGAGATAAGCCAACACACACCTAGACATACAGTGCCTTCAGAAAGTATTCACACCCCTTGACATTTTCCACATTTTGTTGTGTTACAGCCTGAATTTAAAATGATTAAATTTAGATGAATAGTCATTGGCCTACACACAACTCCCCAAAATGTCAAAGTGGAATTATGTTTTTTAAATGTTTACAAATTAATAAAAAATGAAAAGCTGAAATGTTTTGAGTCAATAACTATTAAACTCCTTTGTTATGGCAAGCCTAAATTAGTTCAGGAGTAAAAATGAGCTTAACAAGTCATGTGATAAGTCTGTGTCCAATAATAGTGTTTAACATGATTTTTTGAATGACTGCCTCATCTCTGTACCCCACACAAACAATTATCTGTAAGGTCCCTCAGTCGAGCAGTGAATTTCAAACACAGATTCTACCACAAAGACCAGGGAGGTTTTCCAATATCTCGCAAAGAAGGGCACCTATTGGTAGAATGAAAGCAGACATTGAATATCCCTTTGAGCATGGTGAAGTTATTAATTCTACCAGCTCTCACAGTCTTACATCAGAATTAGACGTTCATCCATGTTTCTCAAACATAAAATGTCGAAGTTGTTCCAAACGTCAAATTTTTAAGATTAAGTTTAGGTTTAGGCATTAACTCCAATGCCAAATTCTCAAGGTTAGGCATTAACTCTGAATGGTTATAGTAAGGGTTAAGGTTTTGGATAGGCTTAAAGCAAAAATATAAAAACAACTTTCTATTGCTGGATTTGAGCTTCTTTGGAATCAGAGGTAGATGTTTATGCCCTAGCAAAACCGAAAGATACTTTAAGGTAACAACACTCACTGTTGCCCCTAGTGGCTGGTTTCCACATCATCTCCCGATGCCCTCAGACATTGAATACTGACTTGTATCACAAACCTGGTCTCAGAGCATTTCAAGTTATTTGTACGTAAATCCGAGACATTTCATTTGGTATGATACAGTATGTTACATTTCGTATTGGTAAGTATTCATTTGTGGAGGTCCATCACTCATTTCGTATGATATGTTACGAATTACAATTCTTATTACATGTTACGATTGTGTCAAAATGTATAAATGTTACGGATTCTAGCTAGGTGCCTAATGTTAGCTAGCTGGCTAACATTAGCAAGGCTAGGGATTAGGGTTAAGGCTAGGGTTAAGTTTAGGAGTTAGGTTAAAGGGTTAAGGTTAGGGTTAGGGGAAGGATTAGCTAACATGCTAAGTATGTTCAAAGTAGCTACAAAGTAGTAAGTAGTTGAAAAGTAGCTAATTAGCTAAAATGCTAAAGTTGTCCATGCTAAACGCCATTCATGCTAAACGTCCACTAACTCAGGGATGTTAATATATACAGTATGTAAAGGACATATTTCTGTATTTCATTTTCAATAAATGTGCAGAAATTTCTAAAAACATGTTTTCACTTTGTCATTATGGGGTATTGTGTGAGATTGAGTGAGATAAAAAAAATCAGGCTGTAACACAACAAAATGTGGAATAAGTCAAGGGGTATGAATACTTTCTGAAGGCACTGTATGCTGCCCCCCCCCTTCCACATACACACAGCACATAACACAAATACGCACACACACAGCCTTTACTCACTGTCTCACATCTAGTATTTTTCATCACCTCTCGTTGACACTCCTTACTAGAAGGCCCCTTAAAGAGGATCCCTCTTTCATCACAGCAACACATTAGTCTCCCTCCACATGTCCAGACAGGGGTAGCACTGCTAATGGTTTTGTAATAATTGTCAAATGAGTTACAGGTCCTTGGGCAGAGGCAGTAAAGGCACATCACTGAGACACTGATGACTGACACCTCATTGCATGGTCCTTCTACCTACTATACAATTATGAATATGCCAGAACCTTCTGATGATTATTTCTGCTTTAATCTTTACATTTGTCTTGAGCCTGCTTGCTTTTTGTTTTGCTTGCCTTACAGTGATAAAAAAACATGTTTAGACAAGTAAAAAATGTATAGCGGTAGCAGCTTTATTTTCCCATTATGTCAAATTAATCAGCAAATAGTACAACTGTGAAGTAGTACGGCTGTTATAAACTTCAGTTATTGGTTATTGGATATGATCATAATGTGTATACTAGATCAGTGGTTCCTCATCATCCAGTCAACATGGAGGAAAAAGAAAAACCAATAGCCATTAAGACATTGTTCAGCAATTTGTAGCCTACTGGGTCCTATAGCACCAGTAACATGAATTGTTTCTACACCAAACAGAAATTTAAATGCAACACGTAAAGTTTTGGTCCCATATTTTATGAGCTGAAGTAAAAGATCCCAGAAAATATTCATACGCACAAAAAACGTATTTCTCTCAAATGTTGTGCACACATTATTTACATCACCGTTAGTGAGCATTTCTCTACCTGGCGTGGTATATCAAGAAACTGCTTAAACAGCATGATCATTACACAGGTGCACCTTGCACTGGGGACAATAAAAGGCCACTGTAAAATGTGCAGTTTTTCACAACACCACAGGAGTGTGCATTTGGCATGCTGACTGAACGAATGTCCACGGAGCTATTGCCAGATACTTTAATGTTAATTTCTCTACCATAAACTGCCTCTAACATTGTTTTAGAGAATTTGGCAGTATGTCCAACCAGCCTCACAACAGCAGACCACGTGTAACCACGCCAGCCCAGGACCTCCACATCTGGCTTCTTCTCTTGCGGGATCGTCTGAGAACATCGACCCCGACAGCTGATAAAACTGTGGATTTGCACAACCGAAGAATGTCTGCACAAACTGTCAGAACAGGGAAGCTCATCTGCGTGTTCGTTGTCCAGTTTGGCGTCATAACCGTCTTCAGTGGGCAAATGCTCACCTTCGATGGCCACTGGCATGCTGGAGAAGTGTGCTCTTCACGGATGAATCCCGGTTTCTAAATGCACGCTGTCTGCCATGAACGCTGTCTGCCATCTCTACCAGGCAGATGGCAGACAGCGTGCATCGCATCGTGTGGGTGAGTGGTTTGCTGATTTCAACGTTGTGAACAGAGTTCCCCATGGATGACGGTGCGTTTATGGTATGGGCAGGCATAAGGACAACGAACGCAATTGCATTTTATAGATGGCAATTTGAATGCACAGAGATACCGTGACGAGATCCTGAGGCCCATTGTCGTGCCATGCATCCGCCGCCATCACCTCATGTTTCAGCATGATACTGCACAGCCCCATGTTGCAAGGATCTGTACACAATTCCTGGAAGTTGCAAATGTCCCTGTTCTTACATGGCCTGCATACTCACCAGACATGTCACCCATTGAGCATGTTTGGGATACTCTGGATCGACGTGTACGACAGCGTGTTCTAGTTCTCGCAAATATCCAGCAGCTTCTCAAAGCCATTGAAGAGGAGTTTGACAACATTACACAATCAACAGCCTTATCAACTCTATGCGAAGGAGATCTGTCACGCTGCATGAGGCAAATGGTTGTCACGACAGATACTGACTGGTGTTCTGATCCATGCCCCTACTTTTTTGTTGTTGTTGGTATTTGTGACCAACAGATGCATATCTGTATTCCCAGTCGTGAAATCCATAGATTAGGGCCTAATGAATTTATTTCAATTGACTGATTTCCTTATATGAACTGTAACTCTTGTAATCTTTGAAATTATTGCACGTTGCTTTTCTATTTTTGTTCAGTATACATTTCCAATGATGAGGAGTTTATTGTTTTAGAGCAGCGTTTGTCCTGCTGAGAAATTAACAACTTAAATTTTATAGGCTGAACTCATGCTGAAATCCAATCTAACAGACATCATTCATTAATTCAATTAGGCCACAATAACATAATTTGCTGGGGGAGCTTTGTAGTAAACACTAAAGATGGCTTACACCTGTCTACGTTGATACTACAGAACAGTCATACAGTCACATACCTCACATATATCCAGTTGGGAAGCTCATTCACTGCATACACTACACTACAGTACCAGTCAAAAGTTGGGACACACCTACTAACTGTACGATACCAAAATCACTATTCAAGGGTTTTTCTATATTTTTCCTATTTTAAACATCGTAGAATAATAGTGATTACATCAAAACTATGAAATGAAACATATGGAATCAAGTAGTAATCAAAAAAGTGTTTTATATTTAGAAATTCTTCAAAGTATCCACCCTTTGCCTTGATGACAGCTTTGCACAATCTTGGCATTCTCTTAACCAGCTATTATTCACATGCTTTGTAAACAACAGGTGTAGACTAACAGTGAAATGCTTACTTATGGCCCTTCCTAACAATGCAGTGAGAAAGAAAATAGAAAAAGAATAGAAAATAAAACATGTAATAATAACATGTATAATAAATACACAATGAGTAATGATAAGTTGGGAAAATACACGGGGTACCAGTACTGAGTCGATGTGCAGGGGTACAAGGTAATTGAGGTAGATATGTACATATAACTGGGAATAAAGTGACAGATAATGAACATTAGCAGCAGCGTATGTGATGAGTCAAAAAAGCTAGTGCAAATAGGGTCAATGCAGATAGAACTGGTAGCTATTTGGTTAAATATTTAACAAACTATTTATCAGTGTTATGGCTTGGGGTAGAAGCTGTTCAGGGTCTTGTTTGTTCCAGACTTGCTGCATTGGTACCGCTTGCAATTTAGTAGCAGAGAGAACAGTCTATGACTTGGGTGGCAGGAGTCTTTGACAATTTCTAGGGCCTTCCTCTGACACGCCTGGTATAGAGGTTCTGGATGGTAGGGAGCCCGGCGCCAGTGATGTACTGGGCCATACGCACTACCCTCTGTAGCGCCTTGTGGGTCTCATGCCAAGCAGTTGTTATATCAAGTGGTGATGCAGCCAGTCCAGATCTCTCAATGGTGCCAAATCTTTTTTAGCCTTCTGAGGGTGAAGAAGCATTGTCGTTCTCTCTTCATGACTGTGTTGGTGTCAGCGTCGCCCTGCCCATTAGGGCATCAGGGGCGGCGGCGACACACTTGTGATTGATATTTATATATACAGTTGAAGTTGGAAGTTTACATACACCTTAGCCAAATACATTTAAACTCATTTAATCATTGTAAAAATTCCCTGTCTTAGGTCAGTTAGGATCACCACTGTATTTTAACAATGTGAAATGTCATAACAATAGTAGAGAGAATTATATTTTTCAGCTTTTATTTCTTTCATCACATTCCCAGTGGGTCAGAAGTTTACATACACTCAATTCGTTTTTGGTAGCATTGCCTTTCAACTGTTTAACTTGGGTCAAACGTTTCAGGTAGCCTTCCACAAGCTTCCCACAATAAGTTGGGTGAATTTTGGCCCATTCCTCCTGACAGAGCTGGTGTAACTGAGTCAGGTTTGTAGGCCTCCTTGCTCGCACACGCTTTTTCAGTTCTGCCCACATCTTTTCTATAGGGGTCGGGGCTTTGTGATGGCCACTCCAATACTTTGTTGACCTTAAGCCATTTTTCCACAACTTTGGAAGTATGCTTGGGGTCATTGTCCATTTGGAAGATCCATTTGCAACCAAGCTTTAACTTCCTGACTGATGTCTTGAGATGTTGCTTCAATATATCCACATAATTTCCTGCCTCATGATGCTATCTATTTTGTGAAGTGCACCAGTCCATCCTGCAGCAAAGCACCCCCACAAGATGATGCTGCCACCCCCGTGCTTCACGGTTGGGATGGTGTTCTTTGGCTTGCAAGCCTCCTCCTTTTTCCTCCAAACATAACGATGGTCATTATGGCCAAACAGTTCTATTTTTGTTTCATCAGACCAGAGGACATTTCTCCAAAAAGTATGATCTTTGTCCCCATGTGCAGTTGCAAACCGTAGTCTGGCTTTTTTATGGCGGTTTTGGAGCAGTGGTTTCTTCCTTGCTGAGCGGCCTTTCAGGTTATGTCAATATAGGACTCGTTTTACTGTGGATATAGATACTTTTGTACCTATTTTCTTCAGCATCTTCACAAGGTCCTTTGCTGTTGTTCTGGGATTGATTTGCACTTTTCGCACTGAAGTGCGTTCATCTCTAGGAGACAGAACGCGTCTCCTTCCTGAGCGGTATGATGGCAGCTAGCTAAAGTTAGCTGGTAACTTGTTAGCTAGTAAGCTCCCATGGCAATTTCAAGTCTTTGTAGCCCATTCCTGCAGTCAAATGACCAAATCGTCATCTAGTGGCCTCATGGGTGTAATGCAATTAATTTTTTTCATAATTTCATAATTAATCAATATTATTTTAAAAAGAAACCTGTGTATGAATATAAAGTGTAATATTGGCATACAAACTCAAAATGTAATACATTTCAACTCTATATCAGACACGGTACAGGTTTCTTCTTTTTTTAAGCCCATTAACCATGTGTGTGAGGTGTATACTTTTGGATCAAAGTAGATTTGTTGAAAACTATCAAGAAACACTTTGTGGGACCATGATTTAGCCCACTGCAGTAAAAGACTAAACTAATATCTGACTAACTCAGAATTATATAGTTATTTCTGAATGAATGTTAACTGATTAGCGCATCATGCTTTTTGACATTATGTTAGCTAGGTATCTCCGGTTTGATAATGTGTTTTCACTTATTGCATCTGCATGTTGGTTACGTTCTCCCTGGTGCGCTCGTTCGTTCGTGAGCTGGCTCCTCGTTGTAAATAGTATGATCAAAATGTTTCTAAACAGCATGTGCAGCAGTGGTTATTCGGTTTTGACATGCAGAAGGGAAATAGGTGTATTCATGCTGTCGTTCAAATGCACAGATTGCTTTATATATCTTCTCAAAGAAACTACCGGTAGTTTGAAATCTTGTCATCATATTTTTTGTTGACCACTCCAACCACCTTGCGCCCCAGGTATTCAGCCAATCAGCGTCTGCCACTGGTTGGTTTGTGTGGACTAGGCTTGGGTGGTATATTGCATATACCTTATATCTGGGTGTATGGAAATAGTCACTGGATGGTTTTTCAATACTGTCAATAGCATTGAAAGTCTTTCAATACAATTTTATATTTGTAGCTACTTTTAAAGTAAATACCTGCAGTTACATTGTGCAATAAGTTAGGAGATATAGCAGATTACGTTGTTAATTTCCCCTGTTGAATAATTGTACATTATGAAGCTTACCGTAGTTCCCCAGAACAGTTGAGCCAGTCACTTGTTTGTTTGTAAATAGCACAACGGAAGAAAGCGGAAGCAAGTAAGTCCAGCTGTGTATTGACAGGGGTTGCGTTTGATATTGAAAGTCAACAGTGTTTTTTTTGCTTCAATAGAGTGATGGGGGAGTACAACACTATTTGACTGGCAAAGTAGGCTACACCGAGAACAGTAGAAGAGAAAAGTAGCTAGTCAGAGCGTTGTCTGCTGATAGAATGCTGGTTTGTGAACTCTCATCTGAGTGGAGAAGTGCAACTGAAGCCACATCATGCTCTCTGGTGTAGTATTTTTAATGATTGTATTTATTTATTTATAGGCATGAATAATGATATCGATCATTTTTGCAAATTCAGTTTACTTTAGGGGAAGCTTACCTTCACCTAGCCTATTGGACTTGTCGCATAAGCCGACATCAATTTGAAAATAGCTGGCTGAAAGGCTTACAATGCCTATTCAAATGCCAACATTAAGTTCAAAGCAATTGTTGCACTGCCTAAACAGCTCGGCAAAGTAAACTGTCTGGCACTGTCCCTGCTCTCGCAGGCTGGCAGCTTCTCTCTAGTGATGGTCCTAAAGCCAGCCAACCAATATGCTAAACCATCCTATGCATTTTATTTGGGATTGGAATGAATTTAGTCTACTTTTTTGTAACATACTTTTTCATTTTTGGCCTTGAACTAGGGTATGGCGACTGCCATAACCAACTGACACCCCTGTATTTATCCCTTAATTGAATTAACACCCGCATGGTCTATTAATGTTGTTCTGTTCCAATTGCTGTGGTGACAGAAATATGCCATGTTTGCCATCATCCCTGCAGTGTGAGTCTAGTTATTGTTGGCATGCAACCTACTGCAGGGATAATCCAAGATGAGATCATGTTCTCTTTGTCAGGAGACCCCGAAGAGCACTAACAAACTATATTATTATCTAATGATTCTATTTTTCTCTGTAAGGGATGAAAGATTTAGGATACACATCATTCTGTAATTGTATGTCAGACTTGTAGCTATCTAATAGACATAACTGGGCGGGCTGGGCAGGGACATTTATGCTCTTTACTATTACAGTTTATGTGAACTTGAAAGATTAATGAATTTGTACTTCCCTCACCTGATACTGAGACAGCTTATCTTTTGAATCGTCTTCCAGACAGTTTGAACACAACCTTAAGACAGAGAAGAGGCAACCCAGTGTTCCCAGGGCAACTTGACAAGAAATGACATGCACCTTCAAAAGGACAGCCACAGGCAAGGGGTTTGTGGGTAGCCTTTCCCCCTGAGCAATGGTAGCTCATTCCAGGCTGGCTCGGAACACAGCACTCTCTCTGTCGGGGCTTGCCGCCTTCACCTGAGCCTCCTGTATACTCCTGCTCCCTCCCAGAAGCCTGCTGCTGCTGCTGCATCACATTGCCTCTCGGAGGCAAATCAGGTGATCCAGTCACACTGAGATTGACACCACCGCTGTGCATCTCTTTTTTTGTATTATTATTTTCCCAATAAATAATAAATACAAAAAGTCAGCAATACAAATATTGACATTCATTGTACTGTTGAATGGGATGGCCAATTTAGAGGACAAAACAAAACTTAACTCACACATACACAAAATAAAACTAAATCCTATTAGGTGGTACATGTATAAGAAGACAGCATATAGTCATTACAAGCAGTGTAGTTAATCCAAAAATAAATATTGAGTGGAGTACAGCACAGAGTAGCAGCAGATCATCAACCCAGTTACAAAGCGGGACTAGACCATTTATCCAGTATCAGCTGCCATATTTTGTAAAACATATACTTCTATTGGAGGTATTGTATCGAATCTTTTCCATATGTACCACATTCCCTAAATCCCATAACCACATTTCAAAAGGTAGGTACAGTCTCCAATTTCCAAAATTGCAATATGAGCCTTTTGGCTAATAGAGTACAAAGAGAGACAGCCTTCCCCTCCTGGTTATTCCCATCAACTGTACCAAACAGAGCGATCAATAGGTCTGGGTGTCACGATCTTCTGAAATGACTGCAGCGAGGCATCCAGTATACATGTTATATTTATTAACATAAACGATACTCACGGAACTGGGCAAAAAAATAAACAGACCATAGACCATAGACCATAGACCATAGACCATAGACCATAGACCATAGACCATAGACCATAGACCATAGACCATAGACCATAGACCATAGACCATAGACCATAGACCATAGACCATAGACCATAGACCATAGACCATAGACCATAGACCATAGACCATAGACCATAGACCATAGACCATAGACCATAGACCATAGACCATAGACCATAGACCATAGACCATAGACCATAGACCATAGACCATAGACCATAGACCATAGACCATAGACCATAGACCATAGACCATAGACCATAGACCATAGACCATAGACCATAGACCACGACATACTACTGAAAACCCCAAACATATATATGGTTCCCAATTAGAGACAACGACACTCAGCTGCCCCTAATTGGGAACCATTACCCCAACATAGAAATAGAACACCTAGAACTCAAAAAAACCTTCACCAAAACGAAACCTAAACACGCCAGAGTTTGGCCTGGACGTGACACTAGGGCTATAACTCTATTGAAGGCTTTAGATAAGTAATAAAAAATGAGAGCCCAGTAAGCATGTAACTTAGGACATGTTCAAAATAAGTGGGTCAACGTCCCCTCATCCTGCTTGCACGTGTCCGGGAATATTTTATGCAGTTTTACTTTTGCGTAATGTAACCTGTGTATCACCTTAAACTGTACAAGGTTGTGTCTGGTGTTCACTGAACTGTGGTTAAATTCCTGAGTGCTTCTACCCAGTCCTCATCTGAGATTTCTGAACCAAGTTCTTGTTCCCAAACATTTTTAATAGTGTCTGTGGATACCTCTATGTGGGCCTGTAGCACATCATACAGTCTAGAGACCGGACTTTTTGAATGGGGTTTGACAAGGATCAGGCTATCTAATGTAGGACTATTTGGCTTAATGCCATACTGTGGGATATGTGTCCTTAAGAAACTCCTTGGAGGTATCTGAAAAAATGTGTTTTTAGCATGTCAAACTTACCCTGTAATTGTTGAAATGAAGTTACCAATTGTTGGGAGCCCCTTCTCCCTCCACTGTGAAAACACCATATCATCCAATGCAGGGTGGAAAGCATGATTCAGGCAAATCAGGCTGTCAATGTATACAGTGGGTATGTTAAGAAAATACCTAATCTGTTTCCAGATTCTAAGAGTATGACAAATGACTGGATTAGAGTCATAAGTGGCTTTTTTCACGTGCTGTACTATTAACAAGTGCAGGGAGTGAGGAACGTTGACAGGAGGCCTGCTCAATCAAAAGCCATGAAGGCACATCATTCTTTCGCAGGTAAACATTCCCTCCAGAAAGACTCAATGTTCAGATTAGCAGCCCAATAATACACTTTAAAGTGAGGAAGGCCAAAGCCCCCTCTATCTTTGTCAGAAGGCTTGGTGTAGTTGGTGCAAAAGAGTCAGGCGCAGGACAGCAGAGATGAGCAACACAACGTAGTTTACTCAAAGAATTTTCAAAGTAGTAACAAATACCAAGCCCACCAAATGTACTGACATAATATTGGAACAATAACGCACACAAACATGGGGAAAACAGAGGGTTAAATAATGAACATGTAATTGGGGAATTGAAACCAGGTGTGTATAAAATAAAGACAAAACAAATGGAAAATTAAAAGTGGATCGGCGATGGCTAGAAGGCCGGTGACGTTGACCGTCGAACGCCGCCCGAACAAGGAGAGGGACCATCTTGTACTTGCATAAATGCTTATTTTAAATTCTGGCTGCCTTGTTATCCCATAAAAATGGAATTACTATTGAATCCAGTTTCTTAAAATAGCTTTGTGGTATAAAATTGGGTAGACATTGGAAGAGGTAAAGAAACCTGGGTAGGACAACCATTTTAATAGCGTTTATACGAGCAACCAAGGAGATGGCAGAGTTTTCTAAAAATCTATATTTTGTTTCAGATGATACATTTTCATGTCCCAATTCGCTTTCAATAACTGATCAAGTTCTCTTGTCACTACAATGCCAAGGCTTGTGAACTTGTCCATCACTGTTCTAAATGGGGTAGATTGCAGAAATTGCATATCCACCAGACGTTAAATCGGCATCAATTTGCTTTTTGCCAGTTTATCTTGTAGCCATAGAAGGAGCCAAATGTATTTATCAAGTGAAGTAAGGGGGGAAAATACGTCTGCATATAGGGACATTTGGTGCTGCATGTCTTTTATTGTAACTGGAGCTATATCGGCACATGCACAATTGCGAGTAGCAAGGGGTGTCATGGCTATAGCGAAGAGAGCAGGTGAAATAGGGCACCCCAGTCGGCAGCCCTTGAACAGGCAGAATGACTGCAACATCTCCTGATTGGTTACCACGGACGCCATTGGGTGTGCATAAATAATTATTATCCAATTAATAAATTCCTTTCCAAACCTGAAATGCTACTGAACCGACAACATATACTTCCACTCAATCTGATCAATTGCCTTCTCTGCGTCAAGAGCAATTACCACTGTCTCAACTTTATGATCATGATACATTACGTTGAAAAAGCGTCTCAAATTGTAGTATATATGTCGGCCCAGGATAAAACCTGTCTGGTCAGGGTGTATGACGTCAGAAATATATATTTTTAATCGGTTTTCCAATGTCTTTGTCAACACCTTATTTTCTATGGGGAGTAATGACACGGGGCAATAGGACGACATCTCCATGGAAACTCTATCTTTTTTTCAAGATCAGTGCTATTGTAGCCTCATACAGTGTTTGCGGGAATTTGGCATTTTCTTTGCCGCTGTGCATCTCAGCAAAATGATTGGATTTGCAACAGTACTGCTCAAGAAGTAAAAGGCACTTAAAATGTTGTTTTGAGCAACTAATACATTATATTGTTTTCTGAGTAATATGTCGTCATGAGTAATGTTAATTGAAAAATACATATTTCTCAAACTTCATCCCTTTTCTCCAAGAACATTTTATTTTGAAAAAAGCTAGTTATATAACATAAAGATCAGTGTACTTAAAACAGTGTGTTACTTATCCTAATTCATGGCACTGCTTAGACCTTAGTGCTCAACGCCATATAGCTTGTCAGGCCTAGCTTTTCAGCAGAGGAAGTCTACAGAGAGCTTTCAGTCAGGAGGGTGCAGTGAGTCTGATGACATACAGGGAGGTGGGCGAGGGGAGCTCATGTACCTCCACACCAACTTGGGAGAGAACCAGTGAATGCCTGGAAGGAACCGATCCGTCGCGACCTTGACTTTCCAAAGCCTGCTTGGGCTCACTGATGTGAACGTCTGACCGCACCTAGCCAGGAGGAGTAGGACTAGAGGGAAGGTCTGTGAAATTCAAGCCCCATACACATGCACGCACGCGTACGCGCACACACGCACAGCCGGATGAGTGGTCTGCTGTGCACATCAACACACAGAGAAAATGGACACATAAAACCTGCTTACACAAATCCCTGGAAAGGGGACCGCTCAGGGTGGTAGCGGTGGGTACAAGGCCAGGGGCTGAGGCTTGGGCTGAGGCTGGGGCAGTGCAGGTCACCAAAGCCTCTACAGCCTCTTCAGAAAAACACTACAACTCTATCTTCTGCTCTGGTGGGTCCACTTAGGCTGTTGACTGTAAGGTAATCAATATCAGCACAAAAGGGTCATTCTGGGAGTTCACGACCTTTGATGTCTGTGCTAGGTTGTAATCTGGAGGCAGAGATTATTGCGCCTTCAAAGAAATCTATTATTAAAAACTATGATTTACTCTGTTCCTCATTCTAACACTGGCAGCTAAATATTATATGAGATTGACATTTATATAACATGGTGATCAAAGAAACATCAAATTATTTGACATACAATTGTGATGTTCTATGTCTATTGATGTGGATCTATTGAGATACATCTGTTATTACACCCACGAGTCCATTTAAAATATCCATCTTCATTAAATGGAGAAGACGAACAACAGCAACACTTAACCTCACTACACTCAGAGATATTGTAAAAGTGCAATTTCTCTCCAAAACGACCCCACAGTTAATTATTAAACCATGACATTTAAGAAAGACCCCCAAAATCCATATAGTGAATGTACTAACCTTTTGAAGAAAAGTCTGGCGGGGCTGTTAATCTGAGGTTTGTTTGGGATGTTTAAAGCCTAATAATAAAGCTGTCAAAGCCAGTCAAAGCTGCCCATCTGAGAGTAACAGTCTTCTGGTGTGGTGCTCCAGTTGGTCAGCTGAGAACAGAAGGTACTGGGGTTCAGTCAGGACTCTGATACAGTCAATACGGTCTGGGAGGACACAGCCATAGAGAAGACTCTCTAAGGAGGCACATGGAATCATGCTTTTGCTCACGCTATGAATACATTTTATTAAACGTTAATGAAAAGAATATTCTCGTTCATATTAAAAGAATGGCATTGATGCCCTAACAAAAACTCTGGAGCTGTAATATCTCAGTGAAGGTCAGAAGGAAGGGCATGCAAGTGACAGTGGTAGGGAGCTCTATCCTCTGAGAAAACACCCGTTATCAGATAGGTCACGTAGGTCATACATAGGTCACACAGGGTTGCGTTACAAGGTCCAGAATCCAGCCCACAAGTCATTAGGTTTGCACTGTTAAAGAAGCATTTAATAGCTTTGTCACTGCAACCGGTGTTAACCAGGATTCCAGTGTGGGGTTTAGCGAGGGCTTAAATAATTGAGAAGTCAGACAATTTGAGTCACTGTTTTGCATGACTTGGAACATCTCTCTTGAACATGGCCCAAAGGTCCTTACTACTGCAGGTACTCCCCCCTGAATGTCATACAGTGTGGCTCACATTGCCATGGAATTGGAAGTTGGAAAAGAAAGACCCTCATTGCTCTCTGTGAGAGAGGTATCCCTCCTGCCCTTGTTTGGAAATTTAATTATTTATACAGACCTAAGGACATTCTTCTAAAACTGCAAGAATGGTGGATTAGCTTATAACGTGAGATAAAAGGCAATGATTTCATTGTTCAGAAGTGAATTGCAATTCTATCAGAGTAAATTATTTCATTACATATGAGTAAAATATGCTGTAAACTAGAGGCATCACCTTATTCACATTTTCAAGATTAGGATCAAATACAGTGTCACTTCAAGAAGTTTTGCATTCACCAGCTACAGATGTACTATTTTCAAAGACCTTTGGACATGACCTAAAATGTTAGATAATTTATGTAAACAAATATACACTTTAAAAACAGATTTGCTTTTCATAAAGAACAGAGGCAAACTGGTATTTTGATTGCAAATGTATGTCTTACAAGTCAGCACTGGCCTCCAGGAAGCAGAGAAAAAGGGTCTCTTATTGGAGGAATTAAACATATGTAATAAATAGAAAGTACATGACAGGATGTGCTCCAAATGCAGAATTCCTGCCAGTTTAGTTTACCAGTTATTGGCTGTTGACTTTAAGATTTACTCTCTACGGTCAGTTCCCTGCCTACCTGTGATTTATTAGCCAATGGTTAGTTCTGTCAGAACATCTTGTCCTGTACTACATCCCAGGGTAACTCAAATATTCCTCTACTTCCCGGAGGACTGTGTGTCCTGTCGGGAGGGACCCAGCTTGCTGTAAGCCGGTCCTCTTACTCTTCCCTGCCCTGCGTGAGGCTGGACAAGTTGTCTCCTATTCAGTTTTAGCTATACAAGTGTGACAGGATCACAGCGCAGAAAGTATCAGGCTTTAACAGGCTATCAAATTAAACTAATAATGTTTCTTCATGACATGCATGCAGCCATTTTTTGGGAAGAGAATCTGACGTAATAAAACCGTTAAAAATAGAGCTCTTTATTTGACTTGGTTTGTGAACTGCCTGAGTAATATGACACTGCAGACACACTCCCTTTCAAGCCTTGTGGATAACAGACCGATTTCATCTAAAGAAAAAAGCAGTGACCGGTTTAATTCTGTGTTCCGTTTTGATTGATGCACAAATCCAATATAACAGCAGAGGTGAATTTAAAAAGTTAGCTCAGTAAATGTCAGTGTCCTGGGCATTTGCCAAGAGGTAAATCAGGTCATTTAATAATGGTAAGCACACAGGTATCAGTTTACATTGCATTTCATGGTTATGAAACACTATAGTAAAAGATCAATAAATGTATTTACTCTGCATCCAAGCAATGACTTTGCCACTGCATAGCGTTCTAACAAAACCCTAATTAAAGTAAGACCACAAGCAGGATATTAGGTTTTCCAATTAAAACTCCTATTTATCCACACTGAATATACGCTTTCTTAGGTTTCATAATAGGAGCATAATACTGTCTGTCTGTATGTCTATTTTAATTAGATGCAGCAAATGGAAAACTCTTGTTCGACTCATTATTATTCTCTATTGACGTCCCTGGACAACAAATTGTTCTAGTTTGTAAGATAAAAAATGTCCCACTTTGGGGTGGCAAAGGTTTGATGGTATTAAATTGTTCCCCACAAGCCCCTGATCAAATTGATATATGATGATCTCTCCAAAAAATTTGATTTCTATTTGTTTCACTGCCTTATATATTTTGCAGTATGGGAGTCTGTCACACCCTGAACTTGTTTCACCTGTCTTTGTGATTGTCTCCCCCAGGTGTTGCCCCCTTTATCTTCCCCATTATCCCCTGTGTATTTATACCTGTGTCTCTGTTTGTCTGTTGCCAGTTCGTCTTGTTTGTTCAAGTCAAACAGCGTTTTGTGTCTCAGCTCCTGCTTTTTCCAGTCTCTCTTTTCTTGCCCTCCTGGTTTTGACCCTTGCCTGTCCTGACTCAGAGCCTGCCTACCTGACCACTCTGCCTGCCCCTGAGCCTGCCTGCCGATCTGCACCTTGGCACCCGTCTGGATTGCCGACCTCTGCCTTACCCTGACCCTGAGCCTGCCTGCCTCCCAGTACTGTTGCCCCACCTTTGGCTTACTGACCCCTGCCTGCCTTGACCTGTCTATCGCCTGCCCCTGTTGGAATATTAAACAATTGTTTATTTGACGTGGTCTGCATCTGGATCTTACCTTCATACCTGATAGAGTCCATGCAATTAAATCATTTTTGATGCAAGTTGGAAAGTTCACATGCTCATTGAAAATTATTGTATCAAACAACAATGGAACATTCTATTGGGTGAATCTCATCTTAAAAACTAGGGGATGTGATTATTTTTTGCCATCAGATCTAATGATTTATATAGACTGACTCATCATTGAAACAAAAATGTTACAAATAGCAGAACTACATCGGTCATACTGGGAAATAATACAGTCCAAGAGATCCAAATCTGGTAGCATATTGATTTTATAATTACCACCTGTAGTAGTCTGTTGTATAACAATACTCAGCATGCTAAGATCAAAGGTGTGCTCTTGTCATTTGTTGAGTTGTCAAGTTAACACAAAGATTTTGGTAAACACAAATCTCCAAAAAGGAACACTGGTGATTATAAGCTCTTCTATCCCTGACCATTTTAGAATTATTGTTACACCCTGATCTGTTTCACCTGTCCTTGTTATTGTCTCCACCCCCTCCAGGTGTTGCTTGTTTTCCCCAGTGTATTTATTCCTGTGTTTCCTGTCTCTCTGTGCCAGTTCATCTTGTTTGTCCAAGTCAACCAGTGTTTTTTCCCGTTCTTGTCACGTGTGCTCCCTCTCCGGCCTCTAGGTTACCAGGCTGCTCGTTCTGGCGCACACCTGTCACCATCATTACGCTCACCTGGACTCTATCATTTCCCTGATTACCTTCCCTATATATGTCACTCCCTTTGGTTCCTTCCCCAGGCATTATTGTTTCTGTTGCTGACTTTGTTTAACTTCTTTGGGAGCAGCGCACGAGGTGACCGTTTTGGAGAGCCTGGCGTGCCCAAAGTAAAATGCCTCCCATTCAGGCCCAGAAAATAGGATATGCACATACTTAGTACCATTGGATAGGAAACACTCTGAATTTTCTAAAAGTGTTAACATTTTGTCTGTGAGTATAACGGAACGGATATGGCAGGCAAAAACCCGAGGAATTTCTGCCCTGGAAAAAGTGGTTTTGACACATTGCCTCATTTAGAACCCCTCCCTTATGAAAATGCCCATATAAGGGCATATGAATGCAGTACCTATTGCTTCCTCTGGATGTCAACAGTCTCGAGAAAGTGTTCTGATTCTTTTTAGATGCTTTTAGAGCATAGAAGAAGACAAATAAGGAAGTGGCCACACAGATGTCAATAGAAGAAAACGCTTGTTCACGGATGGCGCGCTCTTTGGTTTTTTCCTTTCTTATCGCCCAGTTTATATTCCGGTTGAAATATTATACTATTTATACATAAAAGTGTTCCTAAGGATACATTTAAAATTATGTTTGATTGTTCTTGGACAAGTTTATAGGTATAAGTTGAACGAGTTCTCTTCACGTTTCAATGGAGGAGTCGACGCTATACTTTCTCATTATAACGCGCCAACCAAACTGAGATTTATGGATATAATACATTACTTTTTCTAACAAAAGAACCATGGATTGTCTTCGTTGGACACTTGGGAAGCCCTCAGCAGAAGCTCTTCAAAAGGTAATTGATTTGTTTTCGCTGTGAAATGTGTTTTCTGTGAACCGTGAAGGCTTATGAATTTATGGTAATGGGAAAAATATGTGGGGTGCTATCCTCAAACAATCAAATGTGGTGCTTTCGCCGTAAAGCCTTTTTGAAATCTGACAACGCTGTGATATTGCCAAGAAGCAGAGCTTTTGATGACTATGAAACACTTGTATATTGATGCATGTTTAATAATTCAACTTTTGGATTTTGAATTTGGCGCCTTGCATGTAGTGTCGGGAGGGCCCCACCGCTCCCTAAGAAGTTAATGTCGGTGTGCTGGTTGTGTTTCTTGTTTTGTTCATTTATTTATTAAATGTATTCACTCCCTGAACTTGCTTCCCAACTCTCAGCGCAAATTACAGTTCTCCTGCTTTTTCTATTTCTCCTTTTTCTAGTCCTTCCGGTTTTGACCCTTGCCTGCTTCTGGACTGTACCACCTGCCTGACCATTCTGCCTGCCTTGAACTCGAGCCTGCCTGCCACTCTGTACCTCCTGGACTCTGATCTGGTTTTGACCTTTTGCCTGTCCACGACCATTCATTTGCCAACTCCTTTTTGGATTATTAAACATCTAAAACTCCAACCATCTGCCTCCTGTGTCTGCATTTGGGTCTCGCCTTGAGTTATGATGATTTTGCTATGTTTTTATTAGTTTTTTTTATTTTTATACACCCTTTTTCTCCCCCTGATAGTTACAGTCTTGTCTCATTGCTGCAACTCCCGTGCAGACTCAGGAGAGGCGAAGGTCAAGAGCCATGCATCGTCCCAAACATGACACTGCCAAGCTGCACAGCTTCTTGACACACTGACAAGCCAGCTGCACCAATAAGTCGGAGGAAACACTGTACAACTGGCGACACGAGACAGTGTGCATACGCTTAGCCTACCACAAGGAGTCGCTAGAGGGCAATGGGACAAGGATATCCCGAGCGGCTAAACCCTCCCCTAACGCTGGGCCAATTGTGTGCCGCCTCATGGATCTCCCAGTCGGAGCTGGCTGCGAAACAGCCCGGGATCAAACCCGGGTCCGTAGTGACGCTTCTAGCACTGCGATGCAGTGTCTTTGACCGCTGCGCCACTCGGGAGGCCCAGAATTATGCTCACTAACCTTACAAGTTATCGAAGTATCGTGGAAGTTCAGCATTAAAGCATAATTGAAATTTAAAGGCAATGTTCCCGTGTTATAGCAGGGACTGCATTCACGGTAAATGCTGCATATGTCAGCTAAATTGGAAATTACCTTTACATTTCTATCACTCAATCTGTATTGTTTATTGAATAGAGCCCTTAATTGAAATTATGCAATGGGTGATTAGAAAAAGACAGCATTTTAGCAATTGGACTATTGCTGATGCCCTCAACAACCCTCAGCAGCCACTAACCAATATATATTTCAGTAGGCCATGTACTACAATATAATTTTTTTACCATAAATAGTGCAACTAGACACCATATAAAAAGAAACGTCTTCTCACTGTCAACTGCGTTTATTTTAATCAAACTTAAATAGGTGTATGAACATAACAAGATTCAACAACTGAGACATAAACTGAACAAGTTCTACAGACACATGACTAACAGAAATGTAATAATGTGTCCTTGAACAAAGGGGGTAAAAATCAAAAGTAACAGTCAGTATCTGGTGTGGCCACCAGCTGAATTAAGTACTGCAGTGCATCTCCTCATGGACTGCACCAGATTTGCCAGTTCTTGATGTGAGATGTTACCCCACTCTTCCACCAAGGCACCTGAAAGTTCCCGGACATTTCTGGGGGGAATGGCCCTAGCCCTCACCCTCCAATCCAACAGGTCCCAGAAGTGCTCAATGGGTTTGAGATCCCGGGTCTTCGCTGGCCATGGCAGAACACTGACATTCCTGTCTTGCAGGAAATCTCACACAGAACGAGCAGTATGGCTGGTGGCATTGTCATGCTGGAGGGTCATGTCAGGATGAGCCTGCAGGAAGGGTACGACATGAGGTAAGAGGATGTCTTCCCTGTAACGCACAGCGTTGAGAATGCCTGCAATGACAACAAGCTCAGTCCGATGATGCTGTGACACACCGCCCCAGACCATGACGGACCCTCCACCTCCAAATCAATCCTGCTCCAGAGTGCAGGCCTCTGTGTAACGCTCATTCCTTTGACAATAAACGTGAATCCGACCATCACCCCTGGTTAGACAAAACACTCGACTAGTCAGTGAAGAACACTTTTTGCCAGTCCTGTCTGGTCCAGCGATGGTGGGTTTGTGCCCATAGGCGACGTTGTTGCCAGTGATGTCTGGTGAGGACCTGCCTTACAACAGGCCTACAAGACCTCAGTCCAGCCTCTCTCAGCCTATTGCGGACAGTCTGAGCACTGATGGAGGGATTGTGCGTTCCTGGTGTAACTCGGGCAGTTCTTGTTGCCATCCTGTACCTGTCCCGCAGGTGTGATGTCCGTCCTGTCTCCCTGTAGCACTGTCTTAGGCGTCTCAAAGTACGGACATCGCAATTTATTGCCCTGGGCACATCTGCAGTCCTCATGCCTCCTTGCAGCATGCCTAAAGGCACGTTCACGCAGATGAGCAGGGACCCTGGGCATCTTTCTTTTGGTGTTTTTCAAAGACAGTAGGAAGGCCTCTTTAGTGTCCTAAGATTTCATAACTGTGACTTTAATTGCCTACCATCTGTAAGCTGTTAGTGTCTTAACAACCGTTCCACAGGTGCATGTTCATTCATTGTTTGTGGTTCATTGAACAAGCATGGGAAACAGTGTTTAAACCCTTTACAATGAAGATCTGTGAAGTTATTTGGATTTTTACAAAAAAGGGCCGTTTCTTTTTTTGCTGAGTTTATAAAGGCTGTAAACCTAATGTTTTGATGCTATGTTCAAAACAACTGGCAACTGAGGTCAACTCTGAGGTCAACTCACAATGTCAGTAAACTTCAGGTCGGAAAGTCGGAGCTCTTAAAAGAGGCCCGAGTTCCCGAGTTGGAATTCCGAGTTGAATGACCGTTCAAAATGATTTTTCAGAGTTTCCAGTTGTTTTGAATGCACTGAAGTCGGAAGGCGGAGATTTCTGAGTACCCAGTTCCCAGTTCCTAGTTGTTTTGTACGCTGAAAAATACTTCACCAAATATGCATATAAGTTGATGCCCTTATCATCCGACGGTTTGTTTTAATGTTATGATAGAATGTAGTATATATATATATGACAGGATTCAAGACATAGATTTTATAATACAATATGGCATAATATTAGCATTATAATCACTATAAACCAGCAAACAATCCCTTTAGGAATATTATGGATACATTGTTTTATTGTTTAAAAATAAAATATAGAAATAAGGGATGCAAATACTGACCAAAAACAGTTATATGAATAGTGTTTTTGGCACATTTTGGGAACAATTTAGCAGAACAACTTCCCTAATGGGTCTCTTTGTTCTGTGACCACATCCCAATACTGCACATTCTGTCTCAATGTACCCCAAAATGCATACATGTATGACCTATGAACTCCCAAGGTGGGCCCATAGACATGTTATTACCAATCCAATTGTTTAATACCTTAATTTGTGTTGTAATATGAATAATAATAATAATATATCAATTGCCTTAGTATGAGAATATTGTTCCCTGACAATACAACAATTAATTTCATACCCTCAATCCTGTCTGCCCAACTAACCGCATAGGGGTCATAACATATCATGCACTGATACCCACATTTATCTACCTCCGATAAGTGGTTATCATACTACCATATACCCCACAGGCATGGACCTTAATGAAAATCATCATTAGACTTTGCAACCCCAAAGTGGACAAATATGTGAAATTTGTTCCTCTGGCCCGTGGACAAAGTCCAAAAATGGTTGTGGTAAAATGTGTTTGGGTATTGTAGGGCCGCATTAAAGGTGGGTCGCCAGGAGGTTAGGGGTGCTGGCTTGTGTTAGCCCTGGAGGGCATCACTACCTCATCCAATGCCCCTGGTCTCACCATCCTCCTCAAACTTCAAACAGTCAGACTGCATTCCTCTGCCGTTCAACAATAAGCACTAATAATGCTGAAAAATGAAAAGCAAAACAGATGGTGTCCAATAGTGTGGGAGGATTACCAAGACTATCCAAGGCTATATCTGCACCTCTAGGCATGGAGAGGTGAATCCCACTCCAATACTTTCTCAGCAGGACACAGAGTTGGCCAGCCAGTATCTGTTTAATAGTGTGGTGTTTTCATTGACAACCTGAACCCAGGGGCAGTACCTGGCTGGATGGCAGCTGTGACCTCTCTATTTGGTCGCAGCCACAGCACAGTCAGTCAGCCTCAGTTGTGTGCTCACTTCAAGACTGGCTTGAAGAAAAGGTCAGTCAGACATTGGTTACCAACACTCTCACTAACAGTTAACCACACACAATGAAAAGTGCCCAACAAAAATAGAGAGAAGCTCCTCTAATCCCCAGTTGGACTAGCATTGAACTCATACGAATGTGCTAAGAGCAGGGAGAACCAGACAGTGGTGAGCCCACGGAGACCTGATTGTCTTTGTCCTAGCCTGTAATTAATTGGGCTGAGGGAAATGTGGTTTCGGTCACTTCTAATTGTAAGGTTGGGAAATAATGGTGATAAAATATGCCTTAAAGGACGTTATTGTGTTAAGATATGCTGTGGAATCAAAACAACAGTCGGATAAATATAATGTTTGTGGGATATTCATAGCATACCCAGTCATCTGTTACAGTAGATGAATGAATGATGGGCCTCTTCTGGTTTGAGTGATGGAGAGAGGATGGGTTATAAGGTCACAAACTGACACATAGTACTATCGATTGTCCCCCTTCATGCTGTGTTATTAAGAGGCCTGCTGCTGAGAATATATCTAGCCATTCATTTGATACTTTGGATAAACAAACAGGACCATACACATGCTTTTTCTTGGGGCGGAATATAAAGAAAACAGCTAGGAGAAAAAATGGATTACAGGCCTACAACTGTCTCTCAGGTGGAAGTGTGGGATTTTGGTAATCTAATGAAAATATTGTTGATGGGCTAATTTCCTATGTGGTGCCAGAGCGGCAGAGGAGAAAATGTGTGAAAAGTCTACAGAGGCCAACGGTTAACAGAGTGGAAATGTGTGTGTGAGAGTGTGTGTGGGTGTGTGTGCGAGTGGTAGAGGTCAGCTCATGTTTCAGGAGTGCTGTTTTCTTGACTAGGCCACCCCCCTCTCAGGGTATTCTCTGGGCTAGCTGAATCTCCTAGCAGGTAGTGATACAAGCTAGCATTCACCCGGTGCCTGCACTGTTTTGGTCCAATTAGTTCTGCTCTAATTTGAGAAAATACAACCTCAAGGTTTGCATTGATGATAAGGAGGTAGGGTAGAACCTCATATTATTAATGACAATAAGGGGTTTGTGTTTTGAAATGACAGGATGGGAAGGCATAGTGATGGAATAAGAAATTATGATTTGGAAAAGCTTAAAGGGATACTTCGGGATTTTGGCAATGAAGCCCTCAATCAACTTCCAAGGAGTCAGATGAACTTGTGGATACCATTTTTATGTCTCTGGTTCCAGTATGACGGAAGTTAGAGGTAGTTTCGCCAACCAATGCTAACTAGTGTTAGCGCAACGACTGGACTCCTATGGGTATCTACTAGAATGCTAGTAGATACCCATAGACAATGTTCCCTCTAAGCTGAGAAGCATGAGATTGAACTTCACTCAACTTAACTAACGAGTTTTCCTCGTTAGTTAACACTATCAACTTTTGTCTTTACTGTGGGAATTGTGATCAAATCAACGCGATATTAGCCACTTTCTATGTAACATACCAAAACAAAATGAACTATGCAATATTTAGTATGCAAAACGAACTATACAAGAGATTTTGTTGTAGGTATAACGCATCGGAGTTATAATTTTATTGCATTGACATGCACGACTCAGGTACGTACTCTACACAGACGGGAGCACCATAACCAATCAGAGCTGCAGTAGGCCTATATGCAAATATACCATTGGCATATATGGATCTGTGTCATTCACTTTGAACTGAACTGGACTGGACTTACAGTATCAGCAGTGGTGTGTAGATGCCTTGGTTTTGAGATCAAATCGAAAGCTACATGTAGCCACGTGTGCACATTTTGTTCATATCCTTTGCTAGTTAGTGAGTTATTAGCCCAGTTATAGATTATTTGTAGTCAGCAATGGGGGAGTGATTGCTTCCTACAAGAGGACAAAAAGTGTGCATTTCTAGACATCTGTGAAAAGCGAGTCAGGTAAAGAGATTTTTCTTTGTCTTAAAGGGGCAGTGTTGTATTTTGAGACAGGCTTGAAGCTAAGTAGCCAATAGACAGAGGGTAGCATAATTTGTCTGATTCTCTGTAGTAATGGTATGGGTATAATGATGCATTTTATTTTGTAAAGTGGTTTCTTGCATCAAACAACACAACAACATTTCCTGTCACCTTCTTGTCTGAAGGACAAGTGGATAAACCGGTTAATGTCAAACCCTGCATGTTTTTTTCAAAAGTCTCATGGAATGTAGGCCTACATTGAACACCACACATTGGCTGCTACTGTAGGCTGAATGATAGAACAGCTATGTCCATGTTAAAATGTTATGGGATGCATTTTCTCCATTGTTTTTGATGTTAGGCCACTCTGGTAGGACTACATTAGGATCAAATAGACACAGTAGCCTACTTTACCACTGTTAAAACTAACTTTAAGTGGGTACAGCCTCAGTGTTCACAGTAAACACATGCACAGAATTTTCACCACATTCAAGGGCTCAGCAGACCTGAAATTTGTTCAGTGATTAAAAAAAATTAGAGGGATCATTTCCCGTAGACTTATTTACTAGCATGCTAGTAGATACCCATAGACTTACAGTCAATGCGCTAACGGCAGTTAGCATTGGCTCGGGAAACAACCTTTATAAAAGGTATAAAACAGCCAGTACATAACGTAGATCTAGAAGTGTCTTAGAGCGAAAAGGTTTAGATAAGAAGATACATGTAATTGTATTCACTACTAAGAGGCATCTAGAAATAATGGATTCACAAAACTTTAAGTGAAACACAAAAAAGGGTAAATGTGATGACAACTCTGCACACTACAATACTACAGCATGCTACTATGGCATGTGTTTGCTGGTGACCGGGCTTTCAGTTGTCCTCAGAACCCTACACTGTGGGTTCACCTGGCCTGATCTCCACTACGTGAGGTCCTGACCAACCTAGGCTCTCTTTGAAACGTAAACCCACTGTGGGTGTGCCAGCTCTCTGGGTGTTTACTGTAAATTAAACTCTTTTGTTGTCCCTGTTTGCTGTGGCTTTTACTCTGTAGTCCTCACACATGACTCAGCCCAATGAGCCCATCACCTCTACCTGCTTCCTGAGAATAGTCATTATGGAGCCTATTCACTGGACATATCCCCTCCGAGCTGAACAGAGAGGACTCTTGAGTCCTGAGTCTTAGTTAACACTTTGAGTCCCACAATCACGCTGGCGTGATTTAATGCTGCTAACTCCTTATACATTCCGTGTTTGAGCTACAGACTTGGATGTGTCTATTTCTTCTGCATCCGATGATACCAAGCGTTAGTCGGTGCGATTAATTGGGGCTGAGCTAGAGCAGTGTTCTATGATTCTCACAAGCCACACAAGAGTCGTTAGAAGGTAAAGGGTTCTTCTACATTGAAGATCATAGGATATCCCTGGACATCACTGTGGGAACTGTCCCACTGTCCCAATGAGTGAGAAAATTACAGAGCCATGAATATCAAACTCCCAAATTGTAATGGTGAGGTTAGCATGTCTTGGGGGTAGGATATTTATGCCTCTAACTTTCTCACTTATCATTATTCATGATTCATTCAGGATTATCTGGAATCATGGTAGCATCCACATTAATGTAGAAGTGTTCAGAAACATATTCTATTCTTATTTACAATAAAAGTTCATCCAAAATGACACAATACATTATTTACCATTCATTTATATTGTGCACAAAATAATCTGAAACACATCCAAAACAAACAGTAAATGCATCCAATAAGTTTGTAAAGTCACAAGCTTGATGTAATCATTGTGTGCTAGGAATATGGGACCAAATACTAAACTAATTTCTAAACTGTTCACCCGATATGGATGAAAATACCCTCAAATTAAAGCTGACAGTCTGCACTTTAACCTCATAAGTCATTGTATCACTTCAAATCCAAACTGCAGAAGGGTATTCCAGAAAGATGGTTTAACAAATTCAGGATTTCCTGAACATATCCGGCTTGTCTTAACCAGATGAGGGAGTCCAGGATTTCTTGGTTCCAGAACGGCTGCTTCTCGTTTAAGTTATTAGCTAAGTGAAGCGCAGATTGGTTTATTTGACTACCTACTACAATACCCTGTTCAAAGGCCCTTAAACGTTTTGTCTTGCCCATTCACCCTCTGATTGGTACACATACACAACCCATGTCTCCATTGTCTCAAGGCTTAAAAATGATTCTTTAACATGTCTTCTCCCCCTCATCTACACTGATTGAAGTGGAGATCAAATTAACCTAGTAGGTTGCAGGTTTGATTCAGAGCATTCGTTGCTATGATTTCTTGCTTTCAAGATCTCTTTCTGTATATTGCAGGGATGTTAGCTGTAATCTACATTGTACAGTAGAAATGGATAACTTCATTAGGCTGTTTCTAAGAGTGTCACAGTGGAGTAATGACAGGAATTCAGCCAGAGGCGATAAGTTACGTAGAGGTTAAGAAGCTGATATGGGTGGAAGACATTTCCCCTCCATTTGCATCTGAAGACAGGTCAACCACTGAGGTGTTTGGTCTGAAGTGGTGATGTCAGCAATGCTCCTTTAGGGAGTGGAGGAATAATGCCAGAGTGACAGGGGATGACGAACGGCCATACCTTCCAACACCTGTGACAGCAGATCTTTTGGGTTGATAAGGAAGAGATATACTACTCTACCAGAGAGAGCTGGAATTCAGCACGTCACGAACACCACAAGCCCTCCAAGCCTCGGTCGTCACAATCAAGGCAGTGGATTTCAACATTAATTTATTACATGTGCAGAAACTCATTCACTCTCTCATGCATGTTGTGCATGAAGCACACACAATAACACACATAATTTCTTTTTTTAAAGTTACAAACGTGATCACTTTTTAAAATGGATTAAATAGATTTTTTCCCTCATAAATCTACACACAATATCCCATAACGACAAAGCAAAAACATGAAATATCACATTTACATAAGTATTCAGAACCTTTACTCAGTACTTTGTTGAAGCACCTTTGACAGTGATTACAGCCTTGAGTCTTCTTTGGTATGACTTTACAAGCTTGGCACACCTTTTAATTTATTTATTTTACCTTTATTTAACTAGGCAAGTCATTTAAGAACAAATTCTTATTTTCAATGACGGCCTAGGAACAGTTGGGGAGTTTCTCCCATTCTTCTCTGCAGATCCTCTCAAGCACTGTCAGGTTGGATGGGGAGTGTCGCTGCACAGCTATTTCAGGTCTCCCCAGAGATGTTTGATCGGGTTCAAGTCTGGGCACTGGCTGGGCCACTCAAGGACATTCAGAGACTTGTCCTGAAGCAACTCCTGCATTGTCTTGGCTGTGTGCTTAGGGTTGTTGTCCTGTTGGAAGGTGAACCCTCGCCCAAGTCTAAGGTCCTGAGCGCTCTGGAGCAGGTTTTCAACAAGAATTACTCTGTTCTTTGCTCCGTTCATCTTTCCCTTGATCCTGACTAGTCTCCCAGTCCCTGCCGCTGAAAAACATCCCTACAGCATGATGCTCCTATCACCATGCTTCACCGTAGGGATGGTGCCAGATTTCCTCCAGACGTGACGCTTGGCATTCAGGCCAAAGAGTTCAATATTGGTTTCATCAGACCAGAGAATCGTGTTTCTCATGGTCTTAGACTCTTTAGGTGCCTTTGGGAAAACTCCAAGCGGGCTGTCATCTGCCTTTTAGTGAGAAATGTGGCTTCTGTCTCCAATCAAGTTGTAGAAACATCTAAAGGATGATCAATAGAAACAGGATGCATCTGAGCTCAATTTCGAGTCTCATAGCAAAGGGTCGAAATACTTATGTAAATAAGGTGTTTCTGTTTTTTATTTTTAATACATTTTACAACATTTCTAAAAACCTGTTTTTGCTCTGTCATTATGGGGTATTGTGTGTAGATTGATGAAGAAAACTATTAATAGAATCAATTTTAGAATAAGGCTGTAACATAACAAAATGTGGAAAAGGTCAAGGGGTCTGAATACTTTCCGAAGGTGCTGTATGTGATTCATTGTTTGCGATTCAGGTTGACATGTGATTCATGTCAACCTGCAGCCATAACATACTTTTAGAAACAAATGGTTATAAAAGGATTCTTCAGCTGTCCCTATAGGATAACCCTTTTTGGTTCCAGGTAGAACCCTATTGGGTTCCATGTAGAACCCTGTCCCCAGAGGATTCTACATGGAACCCAAAATAGTTCTACCTGGAACCAAGAAGGGTTCTATAAGGGTTATCCTTTGGGGACAGTTGAAGAACCCTTTTAGGTTCTACGCCTTTTTTTATAAGAGTGTAGGCCATCGTGTGGGAGGACAGGGAGGACTGTACATTTAGAGTGCCAGAAGTATCACCACATAAAGAATGATAAGATGACAAGATGGCCCGACATACACGGTCACACTGTTTCTAGCTCCTAGCCAACTTTCTCATATTTTTTTTGGAGTGTGTTATTTCTAACACTATTTGCTCAGAAAATGTCTAGTATTATTACCTACAGCCCAAAAATTACTTTTGGACATTAGATCGGCAGTCAATCACCAGAAATCTGACCAGTAATTTGACTTCCCTCACCTGGATCTTTGTTTGAACCCTCCGAAGCAGCCCCATTTATCGACAAAAATGTCAACACCGGAGAAGAGAACTGGCATTCTAGTCAGGATCAGGAGGTGAGCAAATCATCCACCGCTTCCAAATATATTACCTGCTAAGGTTCAGTCCCTGGACAATAAAGTAGACATAGGGTGAGGATCTCCTTTCAGAGAGACATCAGGGATTGTAACATACTCTGTTTTAAGGAATCATGGCTCTCTCCGGATACAGTATATTGTCCCCGTCCATTGCACAGACAGGAAGAAAAGACTTTCCAGGAAAAACAGAGGTGGAGGGGTATGTCTCATGATTAATAACTCATAGGCTGGAACTTACGCAGGATGCACCCGTGGTAAGGACTGTTTAACGCTGGTTTGACCAATTAGAATTTATGCTTCAAGACTGTTTTGATCACGCAGGCTAGGAAATGTTTTGAGTCACCTCAGGAAATGGTATCAACGTTCACACTGACTCTGTGAATGGGTTCATAGGGAAGTGCATAGAGGATGTCATTACCTATGTAAAAATGCTGTTCATCGACTACAGCTCAGCCTTCAACACCAAAGTTCCCTCCAAGCTCATCACTAAGCTCAGGGACCTGGGTCTGAACCCCTCCCTGTGCAACTGGGTCCTAGACTTCCTGATGGGCCGACCTCAGGTGGTGAACGTAGGCAACAACACCTCCACCACGCGGATCCTCAATACGGGGGCCCCACAGGGGTGTGTGCTCAGCCCCCTCCTGTACGCACGTCTCCTACTCATTCATCAAGTTTGCTGATAACACAACAGTGGTAGGCCTGCTGACAAAAAAATGACGAGACAGCCACAGGGAGGAGGTAGGAGCCCTGGCGGAGTGGTGCCAGGAAAATAATCTCTTCCTCAACGTCAACAAAACAAAAGGGCGGATCGTGGACTACAAGAGACAGATACCATTAATAAGAAGGGGCTAGAAGAGTCTTATATGGTGAGCTACCAAGTGGCTAGGACAGGCAAGCCCCATACTATTGTGGAGGACTTAATTCTTCATGCTGCCATGGATATGGCTCGGGCAATGCTGGGGGAAAAGGACAAAAAAACTATACAGACAATGACTTTATCAAACAACACTGTTTCACGACGCATCAGTGACATGGCAGGAGATGTTTTGAAGCAATTATTGCTTCACATACAAGCCAGTGAATTCTATGCGTTACAGCTGGATGAGTCAACAGATGTGGTGGGCCTTAGCACAGTTCATGGTATATGTCTGGTATGTCTTCTGCAAACCTCTGGAAACCAGGACAACAGGAGAGGACATTTTTAGTACAGGACAGCTTTGTGCCTTCAAAATGACTTTGGTGGTCAAGATGTGTTGGTATCTGTACTGATGGCGCAAAAGCCATGACAGGGAGACATAGTGGAGTGCTAACGCGCGTGCAAGCAGTTGCTCTCGACGCCACTTGGGTACACTGCAGCATCCACTAAGAGGCTCTTGCTACCAAAGGAATGCCTAACAGCTTGAAAGACGTTTTGGACACTACAGTGAAAATCGTTAACTTTGTTAAAGCATGGACCCTGAACTCTCATGTATTTTCTGCACTATGCAATGATATGGGCAGCAACCATGTAACGCTTTTACCAACATACAGAAGTGTGCTGGTTATCAAGGGGTAAAGTATTGACACATTTTTTTGAATTGAGAGACGAGCTTAAAGTTTTCTTTACTGACCATAATTTTCACCTGTTTGACTGCTTACATGATGACGAGTTTCTCACACGACTGGCCTATCTGGGTGATGTTTTTTCTCACCTGAATGATCAGAATCTAGAATTACAGGAACTCTCCGCAACTATATTCAATGTGCAGGACAAAATTAAGGCTATGATTAAGAAGTTGGAGCTCTTCTCTGTCTGCATTAACAAGGACAACACATAGGTCTTTCCATCATTGTATTTTTTTTGTGTGCAAATGAACTCGAGCTTACGGACATTGTCAAATGGGACTGAGATTCTCTCCAATACGACCCAACATTGCAGAGTTATGTGCGTGCTTTCAAGCACAACCTACGCATTAACCTGTGGTGAGTTATTCACAATTTTCGATGAACAAATAACATTTTATATGTAAGATAGTTAAATAAAGAGCAAAATTATTGATTATTATTATGTTATTATTTGTGCCTTGGTCCTATAAGAGCACTTTGTCACTTCCAACAAGCTGGGTTGTGACAAAAACTCACATAAATGCATCATATAGTGTGTGTGTGGCAGGCTTACAATGATGGCAAAAAACAACATTTGAGAGTGTGCTGACCCTGGTGCTAGAGGGGGTACGCAGCTGGAGGTTGAATGTTTGAAGGGGTACGGGACTATAAAAAGTTTGGGAACCACTGATCTAGAAGGTAGAGACAGTACAGGTGCATCAAAGCTGGGGACTGAGAGACGGATAAATAGCTTCCATCTCCAAGCTATCAGACTGTGAAACAGTCATCACTAGCCGGCCTCCGCCCAGTACCCTACCCTGAATCTTAGACACTGTTACTAGCCAGCTACCACCCGGGACTCTACCATGCACCTTAGAGACTGCTGCCCTATGTATACATAGAGTCATTGATCACGGATCACTTTAATAATGTGTACATACTGCCAGCCCACTTTATATGTACAGTGAGTGTACAAAACATTAGGAACACCTTTCCAATTTTTAGTTACACCCCCTTTTGCCCTCAGAACAGCCTCAATTGGTTGGGGCATGGACTCTACAAGGTGTCAAGCATTCTACAGGGAAGCTGGCCCATTTTGACTCCAATGCCTCCCACTGTTGTGTTAAGTTGGCTGGATGTCCTTTGGGTGGTAGACCATTCTTGATACACAAGGGAAACTGTTGAGTGTGAAAAACCCAGAAACGTTGCACTTCTTGACATACTCAAACCAGTGTATCTGGTACCTACTACCATACCCCGTCCAAAGGCATTTAAATATTTTTTGTCTTGCCCAATCACCTTCTGAATGGCACAAATGCACAATCTATGTCTCAATTGTCTCAAGGCTTAAAAATCCTTCTTCAACCTGTCTCCTCCCCCTTCATCTACACCGATTGAAGTGGATTTAACAAGTGACATCAATAAGGAATCATAGCTTTTACCTGGATTCACCTGGTCAGTCTATGTCTATGCCTCATCCTATATAACTACTGCTGTACACACCTTTTCTATTCACATACTATCCATACTGTCTATACACACCATTCATATATATATACAGTACCAGTCAAACGTTTGGACACACCTACTCATTCAAGGGTTTTTCTTTATTTTTACTATTTTCTACATTGCAGAATAATAGTGAAGACATCACAACTATGAAATAGCACACAGGGAATCATGTAGTAACCAAAAAAGTTTTATATTTGAGATTCTTCAAAGTATCCACCCTTTGCCTTGATGACAGCTTTGCACACTCTTGGCATTCTCTCAACCAGCTTCATGAGGAAGTCACCTGGAATGCATTTCAATTAACAGGTTTGCCTTGTTAAAAGTTAGTTTGTGGAATTTCTTTCCTTCTTAATTCATTTGAGCCAATCAGTTGTGTTGTGACAAGGTAGGGGTGGTATACAATAAATAATAAATAAAAACCCTTGAATGAGTACGTGTGTCCAAACTTTTGACTGGTACTGTATATTTACATTCCGGACTCTGGTCTGGAAGCTAATTTCCTGCAATTCTATACATTTTGCCATGAGGTTTTGTACTGTGCACTTAAATACTGTATTCTCGTAATGCCTCATTCTAATACCGTATTTCCTCTACTACTGTACTGTACATTACATTCTTAGTATATCTTGTGTAAATTCATATGGTGTACAGTATATACATATAGATTGCATTTAGATTTCTTGTGATATTCGGGTCGTTAATTGAATTAGTTCCGAACGTTTCTTGATTTAGTTTTTTTAAATTGCTTATTTGTGTGCTTGTTTGACATTTTACTGCATTGTTAGGAGCTAGTAACCTAAGCATTTTACTGCATTGTCAGAAGCTAGTAACCTAAGCATTTTGCTTCTCCCGTTATAACATCAGCTTTACTGTGTACGCAACTAATACATTTTGATTTGATTTTTGAATTGACAAACTAGAGCTCAGATAACCCCTCATGATTAGAAGAGGCAGTAGGGAGCAGGCAGGAGGCCAGGCTGGGATCTGGGGGAAGTGTCAGCTTGCCTGACTGCATTGATGAGCTGTCAGGGAGATGAAGGAGCACACAGGTGGTAGCTAGCCTACATTCAAGCAGCCACTGCCTTCCTAGCTGTGTGCTACATCCCCTCCAGGCTGTACTTGGGGGTGTGTCTGGTAGTGATTCGCGGGTTGACTCATAACCCGTACTCCCTGCGGTTATATCCGTAGGGCGGGCGGGTTTAGGATCATGAAATATTGGGTGGATGAAGGGTGGATGAAGGGCGGATGAAGGGTGGATGAAGGGTGGGTGCGTGGGGGGCAGGTTGAATAAAGAGAAGAAAATCATCCATGAATGTATAATTCTTGTGCAATTCATATCTATATGCTATATAGAGGTTTTTCTTTCATTATTTGTATCTGGCATTAGTGCTTAAGCGTTAGGTCCTAACTGTATGCACGTCAAGTACATGCCAATTTCCAAATACTTTTGGGAACTTGGGCAGAAAAAGCTCATGTAGATCCTAAATATTCAATAAATAAATTCGAAAATGTTGAAGAAAAACGTCCTTGTTCAATCAATGTTCAAGAGAAAAAAAGGGAACTGTACAGCACATTTTCTATATTTGCGGGTGAGGGTCGGGTGCAGACCTCAGATTTTCACTTTATCACATATAGTCGGGCGGTTGCGGATGGGTTATTAGCAATTGTGGGTGGGTGTCTGGAGCCTACTCAAGCCATGCTAAATGATCCTGCTCTCTTTCTCTGTGACCCAAACTACTCATCTCTCCCTTTCTATCTTTCTCTCTCTCTCAAATCATAAATTAACATGGTTGTAAATTTCTCCATTCACACAGTTTAATCCAAAAAACAGCAAACCTTGCGTTCAGTCTCTTTAACAACTTCAATACCATGAAAATACATGTTACAATTCCTTCTGGGTCACAAAATGATGCAATTGGTATTATGAGGTTCAGTCTTTTTAGTACAAATGTGTTTCAGTGTAGCATGAATTAAGCTATCATCAGGAGAAGAAATAACTTTTATTCAATGAACCAATCGACTTTGGTAATTTAGCAATTTCTTAACATTGAAAATTTACATTTGACAAGTCTGTACGAAATAAATAGCACAATTTTGCTCATTTACAGCTTGGCTGAAAAAAGGGTTATGGTTCATAATTAAATGGCATACAAATGAATTGTGATAATCATGTACTCACTAATTACATAAGAAAATGTTCTCCTGTTTAAATAAAGCTTTTCAGATTCATAAGTACCTTCAAGAGCATGTTATAGTTAAATAAATAGAATGTTTTCCATTTTAACATGCACAACCAATCTGCTTGGGAAAGTATTTACACCAAACGGACACCACAATGCATCTTTATTTTTCTGAATGTTTATATCTCTCACACACTCTTACTCAAATACACACACACATACCCACATTGTCTCTTGTGAACACACTGTCTATTTACTATGAACACCATATCTTCTCTTTAGGGCTAAAACTATCAATGTGATCAAAATGCTAACGCTGAATGCATTATAAAGTGGACACATCTCAACAATTCACAGGATTTTTTTAAGGGTTTTTCAGTTTTATGGTCATACGATTAACTATGAAGTCATGCATTATGATATCTGGTGGGCCTGTAGTATTTGGTTAGAGTTTTTAAAATCGGTGGCTCCATTGATTTTATTTTTGTTGACAAAGAAAGGTGTGCAACTTTTGTGGCAGTAATATACAAATATGCTACCAATAATCTCTAGAAAAAAAGAAGAAAATGTTTTTTTCCCAGGGAATCTCCACTATAGAGAAACTATTTTTCTCTATTTGAGTCCATTGTCTGCACATGATCCAGGAGTCATTGGAACAGGTCGTTGCTTCTGTCTTGTCCATAGCAGTGTGGAAACTCCTTGATGTGAGGCAGTCGAGGAAGTTAAGAAGCAGAGTTTGTGGATGATCTGCTATATTACATAATATAATTTCTGTATGTGATTCTTTCATGATGCAAAGTAAGAGTTCTGCATGGAATAGAGTCGGTCAATGGGTCCCACACGTGCTTGCATGTTCATTTCTGAAGATGCCATGAAGCAGTCACTGAGGCTGGTTAAAGATGTGTCGCTGTCTATGTCATGGAAAATTGAGTCATTACCTATAAAGAAGAGAAAGAGAAAAATAAGTTGCAAGAATATAATGATTTACAGTCAAAGAAAATAATATACACAGGGCATTGAATAAAAGAAAACTGCAACTTCCAATTGCACTGATAATACATCTGATATATTTATTACTGTCTTGCAAAGTGCTAATTGTTAGTCTTGATGCCCACTTTGAATGATTGTTATTACATTCCATTATAATTCTGAAAAATGTTTTGACAATAACTCTCTGAAAGCATTGTCCTGCCCTCTCTGGGACAGTTACTATGGATCTGAGAGGAACATGTCAACAAGAGGCATCTATCCAAAAGAGCTCAATAATAGCAAATGTTTACGTATCTCATAATTTCTCTTCCTATTATTTTCTTTGTGGGAATTGTTAACTTTATTGCACTCCAGATTTTAATGACACTGTTACAAAAGACAGGGACAGAGTGATGAAGAGACATATCTTTTAATGTGTTGGCAATATCATCCTTCCCTCTATTTATCCCATAAAAACAGAGGACGTGTGATGAGACTGGGACTTTGGGTGTTGCAATTGCAAGACACAAAATGGAGGCTTTCAGAAATGATGTTAAGTTTAGTAAACAATCTTTATGGGGTTGGAGGCACTGCTCAAAATTGTCTTCTACCAGTTTCAACCCGTATATGTAAATTAAACGGAATAATAAAATAACTGATTCAAGTTTTATTTAAACATTTGTGTTTTGTTTGCAATTGCGTCCCTGTGTTGTCATGTGTTGCTGCCATGCTATGTTGTTGTCTTAGGTCTCTCTTTATGTAGTGTTGTGTTGTCTCTCTTGTCATGATGTGTGTTTTGTCCTATATATTTTTTAAAAAAAATGTATTTTAATCCCAGCCCCCCACAACGCAGGAGGCCTTTTGCGTTTTGGTAGGCCGTCATTGTAAATATGAATTTGTTCTTAACTGACTTACCTAGTTTAAATAAAGGTTAAATGAATAAAACAAGTAAAAATCCCTGTGATTGTCACATACTAATCACATACAATGGTTATTTCGCATTGTGGTACATTACTTCACTCATCATTCTCACCATTGTTTTGATTATAATTTACCCGCAAGCCATTTGGATTATCTAAAAGCTCTTCACATAGTCCGCAATGCAAACTGTCAGATAGCATAAAACCCCATGCACAGACAGAGAGAACGTATTGAGTGATTGTGGGGTGGGAGGAGGAGGGGGAGTAGAAAACATGTTGGATTGATTTTGAAATGAACTTCAAAATAAACCAGTGGCCTGTGAGTATGTTTGTGTCATCTCATGTGGAAGGGGGCTGCTTGTACTTTGTGCGAGCAGCCTAAGCCAGGGCTCTGTGGCCTGAACACATGTCCCACACTGGGGAGCATGTAAGGTTGAGCAGGGGGTAGGGGGGTGGATGCTCACCATATGGGTTCATGTGGTCTCCGGGCATCTGTGGGGGAGTGAGGCCCTGCTGGAAGGGGTCTGTACTGTAGCCGTTCTGATCCATGGAAACCAGTTGCTGCTGGGGCGGGGCCAGTGGCGTGAAGGAGTTCATCATGCCCTCCATCCGATTGGACATCACCTCTGTAACACAGCCAACCACATGCAGAAAGACTTTACATGAAGACTCTTGTGTTCCTGGGAGGAAAATCATCAACTCTAAATCTAATACAGAAACTAGACCATGAGCACTGTCTCCATGGAAACCCTCTCTGCTCTGCTGTGGCCAAGGGAGATTCTCCCAGCATTCCCTTGAAGAAAGCAGCTCTTGACTCACTCAGCGGTGAGTGGGACGCACACACAGCCCTTGTGGGTTTGAGACTGGAGCCCACCACCCTGCACTTTCCTTTACAGTGGTGAGCCCTTTATTTTGGGTTCCAGAAGTTTCCATCACATATGTCTGCTGTAATGCTTTCTTGTTTAAGTTAACTGTACTCAGTAGATTTTGTTATCTAAAATACATATATCTCCTCATATACTATCCTAACCGGTATTCACAATATGCACTTTTGGGCAACAGCATTTCAGGGCATCCTGTATGCTTTCCCTACAGAGTTTGACAAAATATTCTAGAGCTGTTGAGTAATAAAATGTCAATGTAAGCCTTGGGATTTCCACAGTAAAGAAAGGTAGCTGCTTTAGCTTCTACAGCTATATTTATGTACTGTTTGCAACATCTCTTAAATCTTGCATCTTCCCTCTTGTGTATACTTTGTGTAGAATCTTCCTCCTCACTGTTATATATGTTGTGTTTTCTTACAATATTGTGAAACCAAATTCTTTCTCCATAGTGGATGTGTGTCTTTCAATTAAGCTTTCGTCTGTGCCTGGAATCATATCATTACCACAATTTTATCTAAAATTCCAAATATAATGTGATTTGTGAACATTTTACAACCGCTCTAGTGATTCTTCCTCGCGGTGTGGTACAGTGCCAAGGCTTTATGTGCAATATTTCTTAATTTTCTCTGTTATTTGTCTTTAATTCTGAGAAGATTGCCTCTGAACACTTGTTGGTGTGGCTCTAACCTTGACAAACAGTTTGTATGACATCATTACAGGAGTGCAGTTTATGAACGGGAACGTGAGAGTTTGACCTGGCTACAGCATGCGGACTACAGTACTCACACAGGATGGGTCATTTTATATACAAGACTGATTAACAGGTTTTCATTTGTAAATCTCCCCACCCACACACACAGCTGACACGGTCTCCCATGTACCACGCCTGACTGGGGCCACAGACGCTAGCTAGCCTCCTCCACCCCCACACACCAGTGGAAACTAGGGATAATGCGTGGGAGGTCACACATGAGCAGAAGCCATTACGACCGTTCTACTCCAAGGGTTCGCATGTTGCCTCAATTAATGCCATCTTTTGGAGTGGTCACACAGAGCTGTGGTATACTGTATGTGATTATCCTGCCTCTGTGTTTCTCATTGAAGTGCAATGCTGCACGTTTAGCTGGCTGAATCATCATTTTTATTTCTGTTTTGAGATAATCCCAGATGACAATTTTTAACACCATGTCAAATGCAAAAGAATTGTCTAAAGCCATGATAATACGGAAGCAGTAACATCTGTTTTTAAACCACTGAAACGGCTATTGAAAATTATACTGGGGCAGTGGTTATTGGCCCTTTTCAGCCCAAACTGTAGACTGTATACTGTACCTTGGCCAAGCCTTTGAGAATTCTGTTGTTCTTGTTGCTGTTGCTGTCTCCTTGCCATCTTCTTCATCTAAAGAAAAGATACAGAGTTTTAAGTAACTCCCCAAACTAACGTGCTGTTTTTCATTTGAAAACGATGCTTCTTGTTGCTCACCCCTGAGTGAACTACAGGAACACGTATCAAAGGCTTTTTAAGATCATATCAAAAAAGGAGGTGGGTGCAGACATCCAGCATATGACTGAGGTAGAATTTAATGCATTGCACTTTAACTTTACAGAGCTAAATGGAATGCAATGAAATAGTTACATTTATTGTTGATATCTGTGGTGATTTGTTAGCTCCAATACTGTGATGTTTGCCCATTCCTGCCAATCCACGTGTACTGCATTGCTATTACTACATTGGTCTCTTGATTAGTAACAAATAACATAATTATCACAAATAACATTGCCTTTGGGGGGGTTGTACTCTCACCTTGGCTCTCTGGTTTTGAAACCACACCTGCACGACACGAACACTGAGGCCTGTCTCAGCAGCTAGGGTCTCCCTTACCTTTAACAAGTAAACACAAACTCATTTCAACATCACACAAGAAAACAAACACTTAACTACAGATTGTGGCAGTCTTTTTGGACCTATTGGTTACTGCCTCTTCAAAGCTTTGGAGCGGGTGCAGTGAATGCTTTTAGGGCCTCCGCTACAGATGCAGTTCCTCTCTCTCAGAATGTCATTTGGCGCGGGCAGACGGGCTGCGTTACCCTCTACCTCAGTTAACACAGACCAGAGTGTTGCTAGCCACTTCAAAGCACAGCTCTGAGGTGCTGGAGATTTTTCAAATTTGAGAATTTTATTTGTAAAACTACTGTAGGCCTCATGGCATTCCTCCAATTCTCCACATGTCAGTCTGTCCATGGGGATATTAAGTATTAGTATTGGATTTGCATCTACCGTATACTACAAAGTAAGCTTAAAATATTGATTTTGTTGCTTGTCTTCTCACAAAAGACAGCTTTTTTGTTCATACTGTGTGTATACTGTAGCCGTGCAGACATTTACAGTAGTTTTCCCAATGTAGGTCATTCTTTCAGGTCATTCTCTGTAGCCTAAATACACTTGTTCCTCATAGCTACTTTTGTGCTCAAACTGCAGCAAGCCGACTTCGTGCTGGAGGTTAAACAAAGTGTTAGTTTTCACCTCCGTTGAGTGTTCAGTAGGCAGACAGTGGGATTAACTCTGTCTGGTGAATATAGAGCTGCTTTGGTGGTGAACAGGTCATGTGGAGGACAGGAGAAGGTCTCACCTTTCTGCAGGGCTTGGAGGACACCTCGAAGGAGGCTTTGAAAGCTCGTCTCTGCTGAGTGTTCAGAATGGTGCGGGGTCGCTTGGGCCTTCTGGGGTCCTTCCCATCATCTCCCTTCCCCTGGCCTCCAGTGCCTTTCTCCTGCTTGATACCCAGATCCCCATCGTCGCTTTTCTCTGCATGGAGATACAACCATTTTTCACCAATATCAGTATGGGTTTGAGCTGACACCTTCTCAGAAAGTCTGCTGATAAATAGATGCTTTTGGTTCTTTCCAATTCCAAGAGATTCCGACTCCACAAGCGTATCCATAATGAAAGAAAACACGTGGTTTTAATAGTTTCTTATGAATTTATTACAAAACGAATAGGCCACATGCACGATTAGACTTTCAGAGGACTTACCAGAAAAGCACAATGTTATATGCACATTTGTCATTGGATTTGACATTGTGTCATTGGATTTGACATTGTGTCATTGGATTTGACATTGTGTCATTGGTAATAAAATACACTCAGCTTGGGCTGTTTTACACCAAATAAGTATTTGATAAGAATCCTACATAGCGGATCCACCACAACATGAAAAGGCAGCATGACTACATACGGGAAATGAACTCCAAATATCAGAGGAAATATCAAATATAGATTTCAGAACCTGAAAATAATAGTAAAATGCACACTGGGTCCCAACAGACAAAAATACAAAAAATATGCTATGGATAAAGAATACAATTGGAAAAAGTTCTAAGACGTTCTTACCAAAAGGTGGAAAGCTGATGTGTTTTGTTATTGTCTATTGTAATTGCATGTGCCCATAAAGGGATCTTGGTGTCTCTCTACTGGCACACATAATGTGCCATCTTAATAAAACAGCTAAATGGCTTTATCATCACATAGTGTGATGGACATTAGATCATTAATCTAACAAGCAATTTCAGTGTACATAATATAAAGATACTCATACTTAAAATGCTACACTTCATGAGTTTACAAAGATAATGATCAAATCCAATGTTAAATAATGTATCCCCAATGCATTCATTACAAAATTCAAGGCCTGGGTGAGTGAAAGGCGGTGTTCTCAGAAACAGCAGCACTGTCAATTAAAGCAACAAATGCTGTGGGCTTCCAGTTATGGCTTAGAGATGCATACATGATGGTTTCGTTCTGTCTGCTGTCATCTGGTTCTGATTCTCTACTGTAAATAGTGTGGTGTAGGATGCTAAACTGTATTTCACCAGTTGATTTCTATATTTTATTTTCTGTATATGCCAAGGTTAACCTCTGTTCATGTAAAATCTTGAATTTGGAGACACTCCAAAAGAATGCCCATGTGATACACTAGGACAAAACGAAGCGTGGAAGTAAAATAAATATTCCTTTAAGTTGACAAAAGTTGACACAGACAGATGTGTTTGACAAATTCTCTGCCTTTGTGTGCATGTTTAAATGAGAGCCAGATGGGTCTGAACAGTGAGGCTTGGCGAGATGCCTCACTGTGTGGAGGCGAGGAGGCGAGGAGTACAGAGGAGAAGATAAGAGGAGCTCCGCTCGGCCCTCTGCAGAAAGGCCCTAAATCCTCCCGTCAGTCACCATGATACACTGATTTAATTATTTCCAGCAAAAGAGCCCGCCGGCACAAGGACGCAACAGCCATTAATACAGTGCCTTTTGTCTTTCCTGTTTCCCCTTCCTAGTCCAATAAACCCTGCCCATAATATCCATTGTACATAGAATAAAATGAATGAATGACTGAATAAAATCACTCAAAACTGTGGGTCTCACCCAGAATACATTTTCATACTTTTCTGTGTTTGCGTGAGTGCGAGTGTGCGTTCTTCTGTTTCTGTGTGTACTGTATTGTACTGTATGGACTGCAATAGGATTTGGTCTTACCTGAGTCAGAGTCGTCCGGGCTGACAGAACTGAGCAGGTCCTTCTCCTTCTCATAGTCACTCTTACACAGCAGCTGGCCCTCCTTCAGGACAAATTCATCCCCTTTTCTCAGCTGCCGGTCACACACACAGCAGGAGAAGCAGTTGAGGTGGTATACACACTCCAAAGCACGCATCACAAACTCTGTGGGGGCGATCTTCTCCAGGCATCCACTGCACTTGGCGGCAAACAATCTATGAAAGAAGGTGAGAGAAAAGGCACCATTACTAATCAGATTAATCAAAAACGTATGTTACATTAATAATAGAATTGATCACAGAATCAAGGGGGGTCAACTTAGTCTCCCGAGCTTGACCTGTCATCATGGGCTTTTGATTAAGAGGGTTTGAGGGTGGCAGGCCGCTGTGGCTGATCCTGTGGGCAGCCAGTACCAGTGAGTGGTCCCTTTGACTGGAGCTCATGTGTGTAAGTGACTAGGGTCCCCCTATCCCCACGCCACGCCACGCCAACAGAGCTTGGTCATGGGCACCTAAATGCCTCTTAGCCTCAGACAGCTGACCGACACTGGGTTCAGTCAGTTATGATGCTCAATTAGAATCAGCACATTTAACCCATCATGTCCTTTTTTCTCTTTTTACTTGTTTATCATAATTACTGTTTCTCTGTCAGATTAGCATCTGATTCTTTGCAGGTTGTCAGCATGGTCTGTTTGAGTAATGACTAGGAACTGGAACATGCCCACTGTGTCCTCATACTTTTCTACACCCACTATATCTGATTAATCTCCTCCTATTTATCACACTGTTTTAAATCTCATCTGGCCATCCTAAACCAGCCTCTATGGTGCACTGCTACATTAACACCTCCATCTTCCATCATATCCTTTCGGGAAGATGTCAAACTGTTTGTATTGTTTTATTGGTGGCTGGGAGAGTTTTAATTCATTTGCTGTCGTTCAGAAGGAGAATCATTAACTGGGCAGGGAGGCAGAGAGTGTGGTTGATCTTGTCCAGCCGTGAAGCTGGTTTTATTAGCATGCTCTTTGTTTTCGTTGGTCTGGAGGACAGCTGGCAGCCGCCTATCTATTTGTGGTGAACATCTATTTCATTGTGCAAGGGAGAGAGCGAGAGGGAGGGAATAGAGAGAGAGAGAGAGAGAGAGAGAGAGAGAGAGAGAGAGAGAGAGAGAGAGAGAGAGAGAGAGAGAGAGAGAGCAGCAATTGACATCATCTGCTGTTTCAGGACAGGGATGAGCGATAGTGATGAATATGTTTAAATATGAGGGGAGAGAAACCCAGGGAAGGTTTTGTCATGCTAATATTATTGTAGGTGCTGATTGAGAACTGATAGGGAGTTTGTGTCTGCCACACAGTTCAGTAGAGCAGCTGCTTGCATGGTTGAAACAAGAGACACGATTGGTTGCTGTTTCTAGTCTCTACATCTCATATCAGCTCCATCTTTGAACAGCTATTTACTACAAATCAGACTGTTGTCAGCAAGCCAAACTTTTCTCACTATAATGGCAAAACAACAGAGATATCAGAATTGGCACATGCATGCTTGAATCTTTCAATTATTACAATACATTAAGAAGATTATTATTAAACTATGGAAAAACCTAGAGGATAATCACTTAAAAAATATATTTTTGGCACATTTTGCAAACAAGCTGACTTCTTGTGAAAACAACCTGCAGACCTACAGAATGATGCTTATCTGCTCAACGATGAAATTACTGTGATCCAACAAAATATGTAATTCATATAATCTTAAACATCACCTAATATTTACTTAACCTTTATTTAGGCAGAGTCCCACTGAGACCAAAAGAGACAAGTCTCTTTTGCAAGGCAGCCCTGCATTACATGGGCAGCAAGCAATTACACATTAAATATTCAAACTGTATCAAACGATAATAGCAGTGACATACATACAGATGTAGGATCTTAATTTGAGCCAGTTTGCTACAGCAGGAAAATAATCCTGCATTAACAGGAAATGTGAATTATTATGTGGATTATAATTAATGGCATCTTTTTTGTAGGGGTTTATATATTTTTCGTTAGGGCAAATCAAGTCTGACATTTTAAAGTGGAAATTACAAACTTAAACCTTGAATACACTAAAAGTTTGCATTTCCTGCTATGCAGGAAAATTCTCAGCAACAAAAGAGTGAACAAATTAAGATCCTACATCTGTAATCAAATATCTACCACAAAAGTGTAGGAGTAAAACAAGAAGTCCTCGTATATCAACCTTACAGTTGTATGGAATGTTGGCTATGCTGTTTAAACAAATCAAAATATTCACAAGATAGATCAATAATAATTCATAACTTTAGAGAGAAGGCCTGTCTAACTGTTGCATGCTGGGATTGAAGTACATGAGGGGATGAATGTGTGGTGACCAGCCCAGAGGTCCAGCTCTAATGTTTAGCTAATGATTGGCATCTGAGAGGAGAAAGGCAGAGGAAATTACTTGTTAGTATGGTTTTGATATATCCCAGATTCCACATTCACCTTCAACCGCTCTCTCAAATCTTCTCACCCAGATAAAAACATTCTTATTCAGACCCTTCTTTTCTTTCTTTCTTTTCCTCTACGATTCTAATCTTGTAAGCCATTATTTTTCTATTTCCCCTCTGTCACTTTGCATTATTTTTGGTGCTGTAATTCCTATTTGTCCCTTCTGGAATCTTCCTGTCCCGCTTTGTCCTCTGGTCTAATCCGGACTTCTAGCCTGTTGTCGGCCCCTGTACCCCATTCTCAGTGGGGTTCAGATGGAATATCCATGCATGACGCCCCTTCTATGGCAACCACACCTCCACAGGAAGGCAACGGCGACTTTTCGGATGGGCAGAGAGGGCCTTTCAGAAGCTGGCAGCAGAAGTAAATCCTTCTCTAAGGAACAAGGGGGAATTAGCAGGGAGCACTGGACTAGGGATTTAACCCCTCTCCTTTGAAAGGCCCAGTCACTCCGACTCCCGCGGCTAGCTACAATCAAACAGAGGGGGGGTGGGGGGTCGCGGTGCAGAAAGGAGAACACAGCTCCCTGAATGACACAAGCACTGGATTGTGGAGGAGCCTAATCCCACTTTAATACCTTTCCAAGTTCAGCTCCTAAAGAATGCTCTTTAAAACAACACCAGTGTGTGAGCAGTGAAGGACAACCAGAGGGAGGCACGCTATTCAACCTCCATAACATTACCTGATTAGCAGATAGAGGCCCAGGCGGTGGGGAGAACATGCCCACGGGAGACAGGGGAAAGACACAGATGATGATGATCACGCTGATCTGTAAAATACTATAATAAACACATCAACTATCAAGGTCATGCTGACTCCAGCCCTAAGATGAACAGGGTCGGCAGTTTGAAGTGTAGGCTAAGCTCTTTGTAAAAGCTAATGGGGCAAGAGGGATAAGATGCAGCAGTTGGTGTAGTGCTGGGCTAGCATGGTTTATCAATATCCTTTTACAACCCGACTCATATCACTCAAAAATGACAAACTGTCTCAAGGACTCAAAATGCCATTTGAAATCAAAATCTGCCCAAAATCAACCAATGAAAAAAGAATGCATCAGTTTCTGCTGCTGCCCATATTGCCCCGTCTATTGAAGCCTGCGTTAATAAGTCTGCTGTTTGTTGTGTGCTCAGCAGCTGTGCTGTTGTACATTTACTGAGGACGGAGATAGAGCACGGACCACAAAGAGGACCACCAGCAGGATCCTCTGTCCCTGCTTTCGTTTGCAGTCAGGATCTGCGTTTCTCTCCTCCCACACCTGAGCGCACAGATCAGCCCATAAGACCCTCTAGTGTGGATCAATGACCACGTTTCAAGCAGCAAAGTGACAATATTTATTCAGGCGTTCTCAGCATTGGACCTCATCAGTAGAATAAGAGATCATCTTTAAGATGGCTCCCAGGGGAATCATTTATCCTTCCATCTCTTAGCACTCAATATCTTTGCTTCTTATTTTTTCTCTATTTATTTTTTCTTTATTTATTTCTCTCTCTCTCTTTCTGTCACGCTCACATTCTAGATAGCTGTACTGAGATTCACAAGAACCTAGACTCTCACCTTGCTAAAAGCAATGTAAAACAGTAAATGGAACAGCAGCATTTCATCATTACTCTGCATTCACCTATGGCGAATTCAGCTATGCACCCTCAAAGCACCCCTTACGATGGAAAATACTCAATTTTTTGAAAAGCTTTCTCAGATAGAGATATTTAAAAAATATATATCCCTGGTCTGGTCAAAGGATAAGCTCAGTGCAGCTGAGAGGCCTCAGCCTTTAGAGTCGTGGGTTTTCACCTCCCTGTTCCTCTTCTTTCTTTCTCCTGCTAAGGCCCACTGCAGAAGTATGCACTTTCCCTTTGAACAGATTAAAAGCAACTTAAAGTGTGACAACATCTTAAGCTTTCACCACATGTTGCCAATGATTTCCCACTAAAGACATTACTTTCAATGCTTCTGCCACAGTGATAAGGATCAGGCTGAGAGAAAGGGATAAAAGAGGAGCCCGGAGGATGAGAAAGAGGTATGGAGGAGTTTGTGGCTTGATAATCATGGTACATTTAGCAACACATGGTCTCGTCTCACCTACTCCCCTTTTGCTATTAAACAACCAGAGAAATAGCATAACAATTTAGTGGGAGAATAGCCCAGGCTATTATGTCCTCGCATCTCCTTCAAAAGAAAGAGAGGATCAGGATTAACCCACGGGAACAGCTGTAAACAATCACTTTGAAGATGGCCCTCCTTGTTTCACTAGGAAGCGGGTGGGCCTGTAAGGCTGGCCATGTCAATCAGCCAGACGTGAGGGATGAGGTGTATGGACCAGGGTCACAGCCACAGGAAGGTCTCCGGACACTGAATGCAGACTGAGGACCTGTGGAGCAATCGGTCAACACCGCATGGCTGGAAGCTCATTGATTTACAGGCTACATCTCTGGCTTGACCTTTCTCTCCAGCCATCCATCTCCACCGCAGTCCAACAAGAGCCCAAGTTGCCTGTCTCCTGGAAACCAAGGAGAAGGGTGGAGGCAGCGACCAGAGGAGAGAGGGGTGGAGGGAAAGAGCGTTGGAGGGAGAGACCAGAGGAAAGAGGGGTGGAGGCAGAGACCAGAAGAGAGAGGGGTGGAGGGAAAGACCAGAGGAGAGAGGGGTGGAGGGAGAGACCAGAGGAGAGAGTAGGGTGGATGGAAAGAGGGGTGGAGGGAGAGACCAGAGGCCAAGGATACTGATAAACAGCAGCTCCTGTTAAAAACATGGTAACTTTGTTCCAAGGAAGACTGAAGTGTAACAACATGAATATTAGATATAGAGTTGAACAGCTTTACTGGTTGTGGATGTATGTTACGTCGCAAAAACATTTGATGCCCAGATGTTCCTTTGTGCATAGATGGCGATCCTTAACATTTAGAAAATTACTTTGTTATGTACAATTGTGTTGGCTACTAGACAGCACGTTAGACCACAGAGGCACGTGTTCTAAATATATCAGCCTCAACTATAACCCTACTTTGTCTAATTGCTTACAGTGATAACCACAGTTGTAAAACACAGCATAGAGAGGGACATGTGAGAGTATGGACTGTCATCATAACTAAAACAACACTAAACTTGTTAATTTACACTCAATTACATTTCAAATCTAGGGCATAACAAAATGGTAATCTAGAGAATCATTACTTTTAATAATCCTAAAGGATATGGCTCCATAGCAGTATGGTCTCAGCATGTATCTTAGGTTGGTGTGTATAGACGCGCGTAGAAAGTAATGAAGCCAAATAAGAAGTGCCATCCTTCTAGTCCCCAGGGCCAGCTCCAGTCAGCCCTAAAACTTGCTTAATCACCCCCCTCCCCGCTAACAAAACATTAGCATAGTAATGGACTTCAAATGGAGCCGCTATGTTTTTTTAATTAAACTCTCAGCAGGTAAAAGTAACCCATTAGAGGAAAATGTACACACCACTAATGGCTCAAAGGTGCCTTCTCCATCACATCTCTCTCACATGGGCTCTCCCTCTATACTATATAGTGAGGCTGGCATTTGCTAAGATGCCTTGCTGAAGAAAGCTATGAGCTCATGTGCACCTGACCCAAAATGCCAATGACAACATATGACATCGTTTTTGGATATCACTATGTTTTAAACATTAGTTACATAGTGAGTCACAGTCTGGGCTGAGGTGTTATTCTCATCACTTGACCCCCACTGCCGGTCTGGCTCAGACGAACACACTATTTCTATGACTACATGATCTCCTATGTACTGGAATGCTGAAAGATTTCTTCAGGCAGCCTCTGGCCACACAGACAGCCAGCCGGCTAGTAATATTAGATTGTGCAATATCACTGTATAACACAACTACACACAGCAAACCTCTGCTTTTAGACACATGCAAATGATCACATACCAACAATTGTGTTTTTCCCACACTAGTCACGAGATGAAACCAGGTGAAACAAGTTGTGTCATGTCGTTCAGTATCAATATCAAATGTCTTCACATCGCTTGCATGAATTTCTATGGCAGGTGTTTGTTCCCTTAAAATTGCAATTTGTTTAGGGAAGTGTGTTCTGCTGCAGCATGTTGGTCTTCCAGGTTCACCAGATGCTGTAAACCCTGTGGGCACAACCTGACAGTCAGCTGTGGGAGGATAAAAGGACCTGTCACTGGGAGAGCCTCATCACACGTATAAGAAAAGGCCAGACACCAACCAGGGCCCTGACATGTTACTGCTGCCTATCATAAGGCTCTGTCTATCATTTACCAGAAATTCTGCGGCACTGGCAATCAGAACACAGAGCCCGAAGCAACACCCACATGCCTCCAAGCATTGATCAAGTTGTTGTTCTCTTAAGACTGCCGTTGTTTGGGATTTCTTACAGCCAGTACTCCGTGTCTGCACTATGGCGTCCCATAGGGTTGATGTTGAGCTTAAAGGCCTGCTTGTGTGACATTATCACCATCTTTCTCATGACTTTATAATAGATGCAAATTACATCACACAGTTAAGCTCTGTCTTTGTCGCTCTGTAGTCAAGACAGAGAGAGAGGTAACTTTCTCTGCATGTTAGGGAAAGAGTTGTGCTTCAAGCACACAGTGAAAGAAAAGCTAATGTTGAAATGTGAAAGGACAGTGAGATCGCTGGCCAGCAGAAGAGGCTGAGTACACAACTAAGCGGGCGAGCAGGCAGCCAGGTACACAAGTGCTGTTTGGACAGCTGTAGTTTCTGTGGATGGACACTCAATGCAACATCGCATTCAAGCCCTGCTTCCACACAGACAGTATCATCACTCACTTTGCATTATAGAGTGGGGTACAGGGTTGGGTAGGTTACTTTCTAAATGTAATCTGTTACAGTTACTAGTTACCTGTCCAACATTGTAATCAGTAACGTAACTTTTGGATTACCCAAACTCAGTAACGTAATCTGATTAAATATAGTTACTTTTAGATTACTTTCACCTTAAGAGTCATTAGAAGAAGACAATAATGTATATATTGCTGGATAAATCAATGTTAAAGTTTACATAGCTGGACATATATGAATGTAAAATTTTACTTTATGGATTGGTTATGTAGGCCTCTTCTAACCCACCGCATTTTACTATATATAATAATAAAATAAAATAATATCTTTACATTAATATATATAATTTATGAGTGCAAAAATTGATGTAGCAACTACAGATTGTCTATCAAAAGTGTGCGAGTTTTAGCATGTGTCCATTAGGCCTATGGATAAAAACAAATATCAGCGTCAATTAGATTGAGCAATGAAAAAAAACACTTGTATTCCATAGGCTGGAAACACTGTGCAGCTGTTGCAAGAGCGCATTTTTCACTGGCTGTCCACTGGTTTCAAAAACAGTCATTGACAGGCAGTTCAAACTTCTTGAATTCAACCATTACTGGGTTCAAATACACATTTAGATTTGTGAACAGCCAGCCACAACAACCACAATCCGTAAGGCGCAAATAGCTGAATGAGAGAGCAGTAGTGTGATTCACATCAATGGGCTATGTAGATATCAATAATAAGTGATATCCGTATCGCCGTAGACTACACCACTGCTGTCATCCTTACCTCCAAGTGTTTATTCAAGTTGGATAATCTTTGGATGCCGACAGCAGTCGCACCATTGGAAGACATAGCTTGGACTGTAGCCTACAAAAGACTATTCCTGCTCTTTTCCCGCGATCCATCAAACACATTTGGTGTTACATCATAGTGGTCAGACTCGCTCAGGTGGAACACTTTTTCAATGCTGATTTTAATGTCAATGAGAAAACAGAGAAGTGTAAAAAATAATAATAATCGCAAACATCCTATCTGAATTTAAAAGTAATCCTCGAAGTAATCACCTAGTTTTTCCAAAGTATATGTAATTTGATTACAATATTTTTGCTGGTAACGTAACGGATTACAGTTACTATTGTTTTGTAATCCCTTATATGTAACTCCCCAACCCTGGTAGGTTATAAAAAAAATAAAAATAATATTCAAGGTAATAATCAATAGACTGTCTATAGGTTTTCGTTCCATTACATCATCGTAACTGTTTCTAAACAGGACTTTTATCTTCGATTCAAAACAGCTGAATTTATTTGTCTACAAATGAGGCAGAAGGCTGTGAATTAAAAAACAGGTATTCATCGTGATCTGCTTCTTCTCACTCCCCCCAGTCAGTCCAGCCGACAGTAACTGAAGCTGTTTGTATGGCCCATCTCCCTGGCCGCCCTGCTGGAGATGTGACATCTTTACAGCACATGCTCTGCAAATGAGAACCCGCAGAGAACAGAGCGAGGGCTGGGGACAGCTCCCATTTAAAGCCACTGTAAATTCCTCCGCACCCATTTTATATTTTTAAGAACTCTATCGCAGGTCCTCTGTCTGTCTGCCCCTTCCAAGCGAATCTAGGTGAGGTGTAGCAGACCCCCCATTAAGGGCTTGGCCCACTCAATGAGGCATCCTGGGTGATTGCTCCTTTTGAGAGAGGGAGATGGGGATGGCTAACTACACTGGTAGTAATAGCTATCAGATGTTGCGGAGTATACTGCTGCCTATAACTGCCCACATCTATGGTCTGCTTTTGACAACAGTGGACCTGAGGCTTGCTGTACTCAGTCCAGGTTAGGGCAGTTAGGGCAGAGGAGGCTCTGAGGCTGTGTGCTCATTACCAGCTAGTGCATCTGAGGGCTGACATCATCCTTCAAACATGGAGAGGCTGTACTGTAAAAGCACAGTACATAAAAGAAACCAAGAGTAATGGCTAATGTTCAATTTTTTTCTGTAAGTAAATATGGAGGTCTCTGATGATGAATGACCTGATCCCCGATCAAACATCAATCTAGGAAGAAAAGTTAAAGACACAAAAACCTATGGTTGTTTAACTTTATTGAATAAATGGGTGCTAATTACTAAAAACTGGAATTATATTTTGGGAAATTCTTGGGGGGAAATATATATGGAAAATCTGTTTTTACATTCTTTGCTGAAATGGTTAAAAAACAACATTTGGAGTGGAGGGCTTTATAATTACTATTGACCCCAGAAGGTCCTGGACTAAGAAATAAAACAAACAGTAATATGAGGTGCTCTAAAGCGGAGGTCTGCAAATATGCAAAGACAGGGTCTGCTGGAAAACCTCACGTTTTGGCTTCTTTTCTCCGCTCCTAATCTGTGGGCGAACACAATATTAAGACGGCTTTGGTGCCACTTGTGACCCAGCTGTTCACTAATGAAAAATTCCACAGCTCCGTGCAGAGGCCAATGGGGCTTGCCCCCCTCTACCCCTAACCAAGCACTGTCCATCTTGTGGAGTTTACCATGGCTAAAAAGATATTGGATTAATAGGTAGAGAGGGAGAGGCAGACAATCTGGAAGAAAATCCCATGTGTGTTTTCCCCCTCCGCTTCCTCTCATCCTTAGGATATCGGTGTGAAGACAAGTGTTTACCCAGGTTTTAATTATGAGCAATGATGTGGTGATTATTGTGATGTTGGATGAGGGGCTTTATTTATTAAACAGAGATTCAGGCTAAATCTAAAATCAGTCTGGAGAGAAGAATCTGAGACTGCCAGGGTTTAGGCATTTGCCATGAGAGCCGGACTTGTCTGTTTGTGTTCCTGCTTTTTCACCCTCTCCACTGATTCCCGGTCTTTCTTAGTGACGTAAACCTCTTAACTCAGACTGCTCCGATCCACATGTTTCATGGGGATGGAGATCAGTTTTGATAATCCCTGCCTATTATCTTCATTACAGAAAAGCACTGACCATAAGAAATCACCAAAATTGTACATTTTCCAGCACAATTATCACAGAAATTCAAAATATATTTCATTAATCCTCAAGGGTCCTTTATTAAAGATCACCCCATCACCATGTTCCTATCTGGTCAAGTATTCAAATACACATTTAATAGATATACTGGAAGTTGGCACCTAGCTGTGAAACGGCAAGGCACAGTCAACAGCTGCTCATCTGACTCCCCTAGTTGACTCTGAGTCTAAAATACTATTTAGGCTGTAGAATGGCCTCTAATCTAAAGATACTGTATCAGATGTATATCATTTCATAATCACATACTATGTCGAATTTACAAAAGACTCCCTTAAAAATGTGGGCTCTTAATTCCGAAAAGTTTTTGACACGATATTCCTAGAGTGCAAGGCAGGCAATTTAACCATACTGTAGTAATGCTCTTAAAAAGACCTGGTTAAAGATTGTTTTGTGGGAAAGCATGTTGCCATGGCAGCATTGGCAGGAGCTATAACATGAGATGTGTGTGATAATATCCTGGAGGGTCTCAGCGTGAGGACACCACAACATCCTCTCCACAGCCAGGAGACAGAGGCAGTGTTCTTTATTAAAGGACATTTTCTAGGTAGGGAGCACAGCACAGCACACATTAACCAGGGAGATGTCTGGGACGCATGGGAGAGAAGGAGGTTTACTTTAAATCCCACTGCTGCTTCTTTTAGGGAGAACGTTCACTAGGGGACCTCTGTGAACTCTGATTCTCTAAACAACAAGAAAAGATCACAAAGGCTTTTTCTTGACAGGGATCTCAAAATCAGAAATGTATGCATTGGAAAGGGCACCAGCTTTACAAGATGAAGCCAGAGATAATGGAAAACGATAGAGGGAACAAATGAAAGAGAGTGGGAGAGGATGAGAGAAAAAGCCAATGAAAAACAAACAATCTTTTTCAATGACAGGATGTTTCAGGACCCAAAGGTTAGGGATTAACACTCAGATTAGCATGCAAATAATATATTAGAATTTCTAATCTGTTGGTCCCTTCAAAGGAATAAATCAGAGATTATCAGGTGTTATGCTAAAAAGCTTTTTGTGTGACATAGTTACACTAGCCAAACAAATATGTCTTTCAGTGTGAAGGGCTGGCATGGATGTATTGCCGTAGCCATAGAAGCCAACTGGTATCTAAGAGCCTTGGAGAGGGGGCAGTGTTGGAATGTGTCAGACAGACAGAGGGGCGCGCACACACCACAGAGCTAACCAAAAACCTGCTGTTACACAAAAAAGCATAATCTACTCCACTATTCTACTTACAGACCACCTATAAATATCAAGTATCTTTGGCCGAGGCAAATAAAAAGGTTCATTGTGAGATCACAAAGCTTCTCAGTGCCTGATTATCTCTGTATTGTCTATGTTTTGTGTGGGAGAGGAGCCAATTGAGGAAGATTGTCATAAAAAAAAATGTGTATTCATTAAGTGAAGCATTCACATATAACATGCAATTTACTGAAAACAACATTGTGACGTACCGTCTGTTTTCTAAAGTAGATGGAACATATGTGCATATAAATGCTGAAATCAGGTGTTCTCCGGTTTGTTGGCTAACTATTGTCACTCATATGCCACTGACAGGGAGTTGGCGAGCTTTTAAAGAAAGAGAGCCTGAGACTGCAGAGGATAAGATCAGCTACAACGACGGCCCAGGATTTCTCTGGCGGGAAACTGACTGGCTGAAACATTCAGGAAATTCTGGCAAAGACACAGCATGACGCATGGACCGGCAATGCCATAACGAGGTCAGTTATGGTATGATAGTACAACTGTAACATGGACATGACTCGCTTTTGTTTTCCCACACAGGGATACAGTCACAGAACTAGTCTGGTACTACTCCAAATTAAAACAATGGAAGAAAATACTGCACTGAAATACCACTATTAGGTATTGGGTTGTTTTCAAATGCTAATGGTTTTGATTTGATCCCGTTACGTAATTGTAGCAAGGGATGACAATCAGAGACGAATATTCAGTATTTTCCCTGAGATGGAATCATCAAACTAGAGGGCAATCATAAAGTCATTTGGAAAGGTCTACAAACATTCATTAAGAGGTAAGTTACTGCAAAGTGCAGGCAATGAGTGGGTTAGCAATTCATTCCTGGTTTACACATAGTGAGCCTTAACATTTCTGCTGCTTTACAGTATACTAAAGAAAGATTCAGACACAAAGTTTGCAATATTGCCTAAAATAACATTTACAACACTTGTGGTCTGTTCTGTATTTTAAACCTTGCATCTTGAAGATGCCAGAGCACCTACCTGAGCAGTAGTATTTTCCCTTTGTGAAATGGGAATGATTATATTTACTGGGCGAAGAGAGAACAGCTATTTCTATAACAAGAGCATATAGAACATAAAATATTCTCCACGAACAGCAATGTCTCGGCATCACAGAGGTGAGAGTAACATACTGTAACGTCTAGACATTGTGCAAGAGACAAATAACACCCCAAAAGAACAATAAATGAATTGTCTGAGATTTCCCTTACTTGCTGATACTTGTGTTGTGTATCTGAATTGGAGGTATTTGTGTGTGTTTCATCTTGACAGGGTTTTTTCCACCCTACATGTTACCATCTAATGTTACCGTGAGGCTATTCTGTTCATGTATTCAAGCATGTATTTTGCCTCCAGAGATCTGGCAAAGAGGTTGTCTGTCTGCGTTGCCCTCTATCTTTCCCACACACACAAACACACACGGCTCCCTTTCATGCAGTTGGCTGAGTGTTTGTGTGAATCACTCCAGCTGGAAGAGAACAGGTTTGACAAAATTCCCTTTTTTCCACGTGGAGGCTTCGAGGCACAGAGAGGAACGGAAAAGCATGGCAGAGCACGTCCCATCTCCCCACAACCCAACCCTCGCTGCACTGACACCCAACTCATCTCGCTGGTTTAACCGTGGCTCCTGACTGCACACTACCCCTCTGACTGGCCACTAAGGGATTGACCCGTGTAGTCAGAAGTGTTTTTTAACAGAGATCTAACCTATCTAGGGTATGTGACGTTGTGCCAGCTGTATGTCCAGTACACGTGGATGTGTACAATGAGGTTCTTGTCTACCAAACACCATTCATTATACAAACGAATATCATGAATCTCTATTTCTCTTTAGAAAGTGACAATGCCTTCTCCTCCACTGACAACCTCGGTGAGCCCTGTATTCACCAGCCAATTTTACACTCCCTTAGACGCGTGCAGCCCCTCATTGCGCCTGGGAGCAGCCCATTCTCTGACCCTGCCGGCAAAAAAACAGCTGTTTGGATAATGCAGTTGTAGCACTTTATGTTACAGAATGACACATGAAGGGGAAGAGGCAAAGCTTAAAGCCGCTGAAAAGCATCTGAAACACACAAGAGGAAATGTACACAAATATCCACTCACACAGTATGAATATAGGCACCAAGCAGGATGAAGCAGGATGAACCACAGATACAGCTAGAGGTTATGCGGACGTGCTGAGGGACTAACAGGCGGACGCGTCCCACCAGCCGGAGCTGAAGTCCCAGGGGGGTGAAGGGGTGTGTGGCTCTCTGCCCCACCAGGGCCTGTAGCTCGCCTATCCTCAGGGCAGTCACCCTCCTCTCCACCTCCCACCTCTATACGCTAATGACAAAACCCTGAGGCCTCGTCACCCCCATCCCCCTACCTCCCCTCTCCTTGCCCGCTGTCATTCCCAGGTGCCTGTCAGAGGGGTGTCTGTTTCACGACTGGTGTCACCATGGCCCCAGGCTCAGCCTTTCATTTGAAGTGCCCTGGCCCAGCTCTGCCATGGCCTGATCCCATGGCCCGTGGCCTGGGCTATTGTCTTGCCTCAGAGAAACACCATTATTTCAACTCAATTTACTGTGAGTAAACACTGAGTGATGAACCCCCCCACTCTCTCCCTGACCCATGGGCTGTAATATACACAGATAACAAATCATTGCTCTATCAGAATCTCCAGAGTGCCACTCACTAATTCACTTTCCAGCATAGAGTGTAAGACAAGTCCCATGTGCTTCTGAGTACGCTTTCATCACTGAATGGGATTTTGAGGGCTGCTGGCCGTATGGTGCACCCTTATAAATATCAGGCTCCTCCATTTTCATATCCACAACACACTGTGACTATATTGTGGCCACCATGGTCCCAAACAAATAAATAGTCATGTTAGTCTCAAAGGTTCATAGATGGTAGAACCTCTGGTTTTGCAATGAGAGACAAACATTGAGACAGTTCAACTGACCTGGGAGTAAACATTTTGGTCGACTTTTGTGTTCCTCGGACAATGACCACAGTGTGACTTGAAACACACAGCTGCAGAATGAGACAACGTTGGGAGTGTGTGTCTAATGTGGTCAGAACTGTCATTCCACACAGGCCAAAAATATTTTCTTTACCAGCATTCATTTATTGACAGGTCAGACGAACCGTAAAAATTTATATGTAGCACAGACATCACCAGACTTTGTCAGGGGCGCAACTTTGGTTTTAGAAGAGGGGGGAGATAATTATTTGTATTTTTTTATCCAGGTGGATAAACACTCCAAACAGCCTACCTGACTGCTCAGAGTCGTCCACATGGTCCTAAAGCACACCATTTCCTTGTTTTGTATCACATTACAATGATAAAACCGGGGGGGCAAAAATGCCATTTCAGAATATGGGGGGGACATGTGCCCCCTGTCCCCAGTGAAAGTTGTGCCCCTGGAATTTGTCACCAAAAAATTTGCAAGTACATTGTTGTTTGGTGAAATAGCACCATATTCCCATTTAAAAAGCCTTTATGTGGGAGATTATACAATATGTCTTAATTCTAGCGAATTATCAGACAGCTTTAACTAGCGGTCGTTTACACTGTCTCTGCCCAGCATTGGTAATAGGATTATTTGGAGTGTATTTTATCTTAGGCAGAGAGAGGCTGACACAGTAGAACAAACTAATGTGATATAAGCTCCTGCTATCACGGCTTGATTCAAATATTTTAAAGGTAACTGTTTATGACAAGGTAATAATGCTGCATGAAAAAGGCTGGCCTGTAAATTGGTTAGTTAGGGCATGATGGATGAGTGAGAGCCTAACCTTATTTCCAATAGAGCCGCTTGATTTCTAGAGCTGAGGATAATGAATTTGATTTAATTAGCCCGTTCCTTATTTAATGAAGACCTTAAGAAATTTGACCCTGCATGTAGTCACATACAAAAAACAACCTTGTGGTGAAACTGATGAAAATATCTAAAACAAAACCCCCAAAATGATAGTTTTTCAAAATAAAAGACCACAGTGCACAGGAGTAAAAGGAAAATGGGTATAATGCATTCTAGATATTTTTCCCTTTACATGCCAACTGCTCCGTCCATCTGTTTAAATATGGCATCATACATTTTGTACATACTATCGCCATCTCTTTTACCAGTTCCTCTATCAACAATAAAGAAAGCAAATACATGTGGAAGTGCTGTATTCAAACCTGTAAGAAGTCAAAAGAGAGAAGGCGGCTAGGGATCAGGCAGTAGCTATAAAGTGTTAATTAAGGTAGTGATTCATCATCAGATTATTAATGAAGCTTGTGTTGGGCCCTCAGCTCCACAGTAATGGGCTTGTGTATATCTCTCTCCACCTGGCCCTCTGGGTGGACCTGGACCTGGTCTAACACTGCCAGCTAATCTCTTTAACGGCAAGGGAGAGCCGAGCTGCAGGGCCCTGAGGCTCCACCATGCCTCTGAAATGTTACCCATCTACGGGTCCTCATACCTTTCCACACAGGCCTGCCTGACACCTCTTATTGTGACTGCTACCTTTCACTATTCCACCTCTCTGAACAGCCTTCTCAAGTCCATCATTCTGACAGCCCCAGGTATGTGTCAACCTATCACTAATTGACCATGCATGTGAGAGCCGAAAAAAAAGAAAAAGCACAAAGAAAAAAAGAGCTGAGAACAAACGATGGGTTCAGCCACTGCAGAACATGCCCTCCCTCTCCAATATAGGGCCTGGTGTTTATACAAGTCAGGGTTTTTTTCTGGAGTTATTTAGCTAAAGCCAGCTTTGATTTGCTGTGGGATATGTTGATGTCTAAGCTTCCTGGTAGAGGAAATCAGCCCGCATTAAAACAAGACTTAGAGAGACATACTTATCATTGACAGTCCATCTCGTGCTCCCTCTGGTAAGCTTGGGGAACAAGAGCAACAATACACAGCCCATTGATGCTTAAGAGGGAGAGCACATTGCAGATCCAATTACCTGTAATACACACTTCAGTTTATCTCACTCCCAGTCATTATCTAAACTGCCGACATATCATTAGGGTACCTGGTTGAGAAGTGTGTGTGTGTTTTTCTGTGTCTTAATAGGCCCCAAAGGGACATTGTTGTTTTGTAACTAACCCTCTGTAGGCCATGAAGGCATGGGTTTATAAACCATTTTTTTTAAACGGGAGGCAGGACCCCCAGAACACTTCACTATCATGCACCAAATACAAATGTATCTGAGATGGCGACTGTGAGCTCTTTCTCCCTCCCTGTACATTGTAGAAGCAGGAGATTAATTATGTGATTGTAGAGAAGAGAAGGAGCCCAACCCTCAGTCAGACTCAGACCAGTCCCTCATTACATTACTGAGGCCTCTGGAGAAACCCAATTGACTTCAGACCCACGCAGCTCCACTGCTTCAGAGGTGGAAATGAGAAGTACCTACCTGCCCAATGTAGATTTACACTGATTGAGAACCACAACACAACCACAGTATTTCCTACATCTCACATAATGTCTCTGTGTAATTCCACAAGGTCAGGAATAAGTTGCAGAGGATAAAATACAGTTGTAAGTTAAAACTGATTCTACAGGCAGAATAATTCTAGTACATTTCAATTCGTATACATCAGGGGTAGTCAACTAAGTTCAGCCACAAGATGATTTTTTAAAGTGGATGGTGGGGGGGCCAAATTGACCACAATTAAGCCCAATAATAGATTATATTTTAAATTAACAATAATTTCATACACTAGATGACCAAAGGTATGTGGACACCTGCACGTCAAACATCTCATTACAAAATCATGGACATTAATATGGAGTTGGTTCCCCCTTTGCTGCTATAACAGCCTCCGCTCTTCTGGGAAGTCTTTCCACCAGATGTTAGAACATTGCTGCAGGGACTTGCTTCCATTCAGCAACAAGAGCATTAGTGAGGTCAGGCACTGATGTTGGGCCATTAGGCCTGGCTCGCAGTCGGCATTCCAATTCATCCCAAAGGTATTCGATGGGGTTGAGGTCAGGGCTCTGTGCAGGCCAGTCAAGTTCTTCCACACCAATCTCAACAAACCATTTCTGTATGGACCTCGCTTTGTGCACGGGGGGCACTGTCATGCTGAAACAGGAAAGGGCCTTCCCCAAACTATTGCCACAAAGTTGGAAGCACAGAATCATCTAGAATGTCATTGTATGCTGTAGCGTTAAGATTTTCCTTCACTGGAACTAAGGGGCCTAGCCCGAACCGTGATACACAGCCCCAGACCAGTATTCCTCCTCCACCAAACTTTACAGTTGGCACTATGCATTTGGGCGGGGTAGCGTTCTCTTGGCATCCGCCAAACCCATATTTGTCTGTTGGACTGCCAGATGGTGAAGCGTGATTCATCACTCCAGACGACACTTGGCATTGCGCATGGTGATCTTAGGCTTGTGTGTGGCTGCTCGGCCATGGAAACCCATTTCATGAAGCTCCCGAAGAACAGTTATTGTGCTGCTGTTGCTTCCAGAGGCAGTTTGGAACTCGGTAGTGAGTGTTGCAACCGAGAACATACAAATCTTTTTTGTAAATACATTTTTACACGCTTCTGAACTTGGCGGTCCCGTTCTGTGAGCTTGTGTGGCCTACCACTTCGCGACAGAGCCGTTGTTGCTCCTAGACGTTTCCACTTCATAATAACAGCACTTACAGTTGGCACTTACAGTCGGGGCAGCTCTAGCAGGGCAGAAATTTGGCAAACTGACTTGTTGGAAAGGTGGCATTCTATGATGGTGCCAAGTTGAAAGGCACTGAACTCTTCAGTAAGGCCATTATACTGCCAATGTTTGTTTATGGAGATTGCATGGCTGTGTGCTCGATTTTATATACCTGTCAGCAACGGGTGTAGCTGAAATAGCCGAATCCACTAATTTGAAGGTGTGTCCACATACTTTTGTATATATAGTGTACCTTGATTACACTGAGATACGATTGATCATATGTCTCTTTTTTTATTTGTGTTGAGTACTTGAGAACATGTTTCCTAAATTAAACAACATGTTAGCTGAATAACTGGTGATTTTACAGTCTTTTTTGACCACTCGTGGTCTGATTTTGGCCCGCGGGCCGCCTATTGCCGACCCCTGGTATACATAGTCAATAAATATGTTTGTCTCTTATGTTATCAATTATTAGCAAATCATAATGTTCCGGTATTCTCCTCTACTGGATTATCCATACAGTATTGCATGAAAGAAATGCATTATGGATCCAAAATGGAAAATTCCTTGAAAACCATAAATAATCATTGTGCATGACATTTGAAATGCAGCTGCTTTAAAGAGCAGTACAGTGCATTATTTCTGACCACCACAAGAATTCCTTTTAAGACGGGGGATTTGAGGAAGAAATGATAACCCTACTCGGAGCCAACCAACAAAAATCTGATATTACATCTCAGATACAGATAAAGGACTTTAAACCTTTCTTTAAATGTAAAACCACTATGCATTGACATTAAAATAATCCCTTTTGTGGACATTGAATTGATTCTTTTCCATTTTTGAGTAACAATATGCTCAAGCCATGCCATGCAGTCAGTCAGTTGCCTGTACTACGGCTCTGTCGTTGACGCTGATATATGCCGAAGGAACAAAGAGACTGAGGCATTGAGACAGTCATCTCTCACTCCTCACATCTAAAGCACCAGCGGCAGATAACATCTCTTGTCATCATAAAGATATCCATGAGATCTATGACCATGGCCTTCTCTCGGAGAGCCACACACCTAGGCAATTACAGAAAAGGTGAGGCAGAAAATGCCTCATCCATAGGGAGTTTCACACAAGCAATAACATGCTATGAGAGAGATAGACAGCAAGATTAGATAGAAAGACAGCTAGACAGCCAGAGATCAAGCTGAATCCCAAACCTTCATCTGGCTACATGTTCACAGGTCAGGCTTAGCTAATCTAATTCCTGGGGTTTCCCACAAAAAAGGCAAGTGCCACTCAGGAGAAGTAGCAGGGAGAGAGAGGGGTTGAGGGTGGATGGAGGGAAGGGGCTTGAATAATTATGAATCAGGGAGCTTAACCTTCTGGGGAGTTAATTTGAAGAGCACTGGGGATAGGGGAAAGGGACTCTTTTATTTCCCTGGGGTGCCCGTAATGCCATTGTGTGGGAATGGAGAGATCAGGCTGCAGAGCAATATCGTGTCTGTTAACGGCCATATGATGAGCTGACCCCACTGCCATGCCCACAATCACACCTGCCGTCATCACGGCTAATTTGTTAAACAACATCAATAGCGCTTTATTGGCCTTTTCTTTCCTGTATTGGCCCATTGATGCTGCCACTGTGCTGAGAGACAAGACCCCCAACCCTTAAAAATAAAAAGGAATATAAAATTCCCAGCTATCTATTGGGTGAAATAACTTAAATATAAGACAATACGTTTTATAGCACAATAGATGTTAGCATACAATTGAATAGAGATCATTTTGGATATTTAAATATAAATGTATTATAGGCCTACTTATACGATAGGGGTTCCAACACTCCTCAAATCCTTTCACTGATCTCCCATATGTAAGTTGTGAGAGACAGAGGCAGAGAGGAGAGAGAGCTGGCAGTGAGGAAGGGAGGGGAAGGATACAGACACAAACCAAGGGTTAGATAAATCACAGCATGTGCAAAAATGATACTTTGCAGCCCTTGGCTTTGTGAGGGGGTCTAGCTGGAATTCTTTCATTTGGAGCAGGGCCCCTGTACCCAGCTCTCTCCGAGAGAGTCTCCTGTCATGTTTGCAGCGCAGAGGCTGAGAGATTGGATCGGTGGATGGCAGAAAGGCCCTGTTGTGTGGCTCTGGCAGCAGCCTGGGCCTATGGCGGCACGGGCCGTGACATCTGGATTGAATTTGCTGTGAGCACACTCAAACAGGGCTGCCTCTGCCAAGAGGAATCTCAGCCCTTTGATTCCTACTCCCATGGCTTGCTCTAATTGTCATCTCTGATTATTTAGTTGAAGGTGCAGGGATGAATCATAAACTATTATGGTGGGATGACATTCTCCTCTCCCAGTGAATTCCTCTTCTCCTAGCTCTCTCCCCCTTCTCGTCTGATAAAATAATTTGGCTTTTTTTTCTCAGAGGAGGAAAGACTGGAGGATAAACATTGCATCTTTCAGACCGAAGCAAGTTTTTCTCTGCTCAGATTTGGCTGAGATGGACTAGGAATTCTCCACTGGAGTTTCTTCCAAAACCACAATCAACATGAGATGAGAGCATTGAACGTTCACAATGATTTAATGAGAATGTTCAATTAGAGAGGACTTAGAGAGGACTTTGTCTTTTTTTCAGGAATGCCTCAACACAATAAGGGGAGTCATTTCCAGGCTAGGGTTTAACCAGTAGCAATTGTTGGGATGTGTTTACTGTTTTATGTAGAGTGGTGTGCTCTAATAAAGAGCTTCCATTTGAGATGGTGGGTACTTCATATGAATCAAAAGCATACTCAATGGGATTATAATATTTAAATAATTTATAGATAATGGACAGAAATATGTCAGGGAGCTCCAAGTGTAAAAAAGGGTGGGGGATCTTTAGAGTATTTAAACAGTATCAGTGAATAAATCAGAGAATTCTCTGAGGTAGCTGTGGATCTGTTAATTATCGCACTCTTAGCTATTACTTCTACATTTCATGGTTGAGGCCCTCTGGTCCAAATCTGCTCGAACAAATAAACCTTTGACATTTTGATCAGATCATCTCCCCAAATGAAGCTTTGGATATACTCTGAGAAAAGCAACATCAGAAATGTGAATGATAACTAAGTATAGATCATTTATTATTGGGAGAGAACTCGGATTACAATTCAATGCAAGGTATTCTATGTTTTCCCTTTCTATGTCACACGTTTCTGTTGTTCTGTTGTTATATTAGAGTGAAATTGTAGCATTTGGTTAGCCTGTCATATCATACTAAGCATCCATTGTACAGTCATTGTAAAAGCCTTAGGTCATAGGTTCAGTGAGCCTAAACTACTATCGGATGGTGTTCAAGAAATGTCACACATAGCTCCAATTATAGCTATCTAATCCGGCTAGCTATGTGGCTGAGAAGTACGTCAGTCAGTCAGTCAGTCAGGTGAGAGCAGGTTAAGTTGCACTAATGTGAATGGGTGGGGTCTGCTTTTGACAGGGCGCGGTCTGCCTTTGAAATATCAAATGTTTGTTTTGGAAACAAAGTCGGGGGTGAATATGTGGAGTGTGTGTGTGTGTGTGTGTGTGTGTGTGTGTGTGTGTGTGTGTGTGTGTGTGTGTGTGTGTGTGTGTGTATATGTGTGTATATGTGTGTATATGTGTGTGTGTGTATGTGTGTCCTGCTAGTCAACCCACTAGTGGTATGCTGCTGTCTGCTCTCTATGACACCCACATCACTCTCCTCTCATGCATTCTATATGGATGAGCCATGGTAACCTTATGTCTAGATCCTCGGGCTGGAGTCACTCAATTCACTATAGGCAATGGATATTCATACTCCAACAGATTATAAACAACCAAGCATTTAAGACATAGCTGGCCAGAAGGTATAGTAGGAGTCCTATGTATTGAGCCACCGAATGTCCCCACTTTTTCATCTAAGAGACCATGAGACACTCCATGACAAGTACCACTTGCATTTGCAGGCATATTGAATGGTTTAAAATGAGGCGGAAAGATGAGTATCAGTTCCTTCTTCCTTTGACTGCTCTGTTTAAAGTAACCATTACTCATTCATCACTGGTTGGTAGGGCTATTTTTTTCCCTTTTGTGTGTTGAGCATACCATCAGATTAGGCGGGCTCTGATTTCAGCACTAATTGTGCTCGTCCACTTAAGAAGTTGACAGCTCCTCGAGTGAGGAAGCAGGCCTTGGTGACACGACACTCATCCATCATCGACTAACCGATCACCTCCCTCTCAAGGGCTACATGCTAACAACATTAGCACTACTGCTGGGCATCTGACTAACACATCACTCGCACAGAGCTAAATGCTAACATCATTAGCTAGCTCTAATGTTGGACTTCTAACTAACACATCACTCACAGAGCTACATGCTAACAACATTAGCTCTGCTGCAAAACACCCTGGACCACAATGCAGCCCTCTAAAACAATCAGATAGATTATTTTGCCTCAACACCCTTTGTGGTTGTCATGCGAATAGCCCTCATTTGTCTCTGAGAATGTGGTCTACAATGTTAGGGAGAGAAATGCAGTTTTGATTCCACCCTGTTTTTCCCCAAAAAGCTCTTTACATTTTATTGAATGTACAATATATGCTTCTAGCAAAGCAACGGGAGCCACCATTCAAATCCTACTGCAATTTCATATTTCACATAGACATTGAACCACCAAGATTATTTTTCATTAGAACCCAAATCAGTCAAATGAAAATGGGGTAGAGACAATAAAAAGAGGAATGTATTCATCTACGGTAGGATTCTCTGGCTTTATTTAAGATCTGTGCCAATGTGCTAAATCATTAACAGCATTAATGATGTTATAAAGAATTATGAGAGGAAATCAAATTTGCCTCGCTACTTGAGCGCCACTAAAATGCCAAACAATAAACTACCAGATTGCAAATTAGATCAGTAAAAATATCAAACACATTGCGGTGGAAGAAAATCCATAATTGCGTTTAGCGCCGGGCCTCTCCTGGGAGGCGAGACACTAAAGAGCATCAGCACGCTGCTACACGGTAGCTGCTATATTGGATCTGCTATTGACAGAGCAGTAAAAATCGACAGGCTAACTAAATAAACACTCCAGGCATCATTAAATATTCAACAGCTGAGATTTGACTGGAACTCCTGCTTCTCCTTTCCCTTTCAATGGCTTCTCTCCTTCTGCAGCACATCTTCCCCAGGCCCCCTCATCTTCCCTCCCTCACACCCCAGCATACCCCCCCACCTCCTCCCCCTTGGCTCCTGACAGCAATAAATGATGCGATGCCTGAGGGCCCTACTCCAGCGGGAGACCAGGCTGGGAGGACAGGGCTAGGAGAGCAAAATAAATAAAGAGGAGACAGCCTATGACCAATGACCATTAACTGATGGCTGAGGGCGAAGCCCTGTGGCATCCAGTGTCCCCCCTCAGTCTTCATCTATAGAGATGGAGAGTGTGTCACACCCACAGACATCCACCCACCTGTGGCATCACAACTAACTTTATCTGTCAAGATGTCCTATCAAAAGACAAAGTGTTTCAGAGAAATCACACAAATCTGATCGCACCCACATCATACTGTTCAAAAATGCCATTGTGTCAGCAGAAAGACCAAAGGGCATGGGGAAAGACAATTATATTTCATTACAGTATCAGAGGCCAATACAGTAAAACAAACAATAGATTGCGTTGCCCTGGTAACCGAACCACAATCCAGCATCTGTTTCATCATAGCCTATGTATTTCTAGTTCTAGTTGCATAAAGGAGAGAAAAACATATATCCATAAATAATATAAACTCCTGAGGCCCATGACAAGATCATATGCATTCATCTGCCCGGGTGAATGGAGCGGGGTTATGCAAATGACTGATGACAGCGTTATTGTGTGAGGAATATCGGTGGAGTAATTACTGTTACATGTCGGGCTGCCCCTCCACCGCTGAGCTCTGCTCGACGCTCTTCATTTCTCAGCCGCTCTCGGGGGAGAGATGAGCCGCACGCTCTCGAGAGCAGAGCTAATAACGGCAGCTCAGATATGGGCACGGCTTAGACAAGCCCTGAGGTCCTGAGCCACAGACTGCTAAACGTCGCCCGGGTCTCAGGAGAGGTCCCCAGCACAGATCAAATGATTAAAAAACCACCAGAGCTGAGAGACAATCATCAAATCAAAATCAAATGTTATTTGTCACATACTTTGTAAACAACAGGTGTAGACTAACAGGGAAATGCTTACTTACAGGCCCCTCCCAACAATTCAGGAGAAAAAAAGATAAATAATAGAAAAATAACAGGAGGAATAAATACACAGTAATGATGACTTGGGTATATACATGGAGTACTAGTATTGAGTAATTGAGGTAGATATACAGTTGAAGTCTGAAGTTTACATACACCTTAGCCAAATACATTTAAACTCAGTTTTTCACAGTTCCTGACATTTAATCCTAGTAAATATTCCCTGACTTAGGTCAGTTAGGATCACCACTTTATTTTAAGAATGTGAAATGTCAGAATAATAGTAGAGAATGATTTATTTCCACTTTTATTTCTTTCATCATATTCCCAGTGGGTCAGAAGTTTACATACACTCAAAAAGTATTTGGTAGCATTGCCTTTAAATTGTTTAACTTGGGTCAAACGTTTTGGGTAGCCTTCCACAAGCTTCCCACAATAAGTTGGGTGAATTTAGGCCCATTCCTCCTGACAGAGCTGGTGTAACTGAGTCAGGTTTGTAGGCCTCCTTGCTCGCACACGCTTTTTTCAGTTCTGCCCACAAATTTTCTATAGGATTGAGGTCAGGGCTTTGTGATGGCCACTCCAATACCTTGACTTTGTTGTCCTTTGGAAGTATGCTTGGGGTCATTGTCCATTTGGAAGACCCATTTGCGACCAAGCTTTAACTTCCTGACTGATGTCTTGAGATGTTGCTTCAATATATCCACATAATTTTCCTACCTCAAGATTCCATCTATTTTGTGAAGTGCACCAGTCCCTCTTGCAGCAAAGCACCCCCACAACATGATGCTGCCACCTCATCCCTATAGGCTGCCTCACCGTCGTCTGTGATTAGGCCTACCACTGTCGTGTCGTCAGCAAACTCAATGGTGGTGTTGGTGTTGTGCGCGACTATGCAGTCATGGGTGAACACGACTGCATGTTCACCCACAGCCTTAATTTTACTGGACCCCATGAAAAGTAGCTGCTGCCTTGGCAACAGCTAATGGGGATCCATAATAAATACAAATACAGGAGGGACTCTGTGTTGATGTATTAGCATGGAGGATGTGTTGTTGCCTACCCTCACCACCTGGGGGCTGTTCGTCAGGAAGTCCAGGATCCAGTTGCAGAGGGAGGTGTTCAGTCCCAGGGTCCGGAGCTTAGTGATGAGCTTGGAGGGCACTATGGCTGAGCTGTAGTCAATTAACTGTTGTCAATGAACAGCATTCTCACGTAGGTGTTCCTCTTGTCCAGGTGGACAAGTGGGTAGTGTGGAGTGCAATATAGATTGTATCATCTGTGGATCTGTTGGGGCGGTATGCAAATTTGAGTGGGTCCAGGGTGTCTGGGTGATGGTGTTGATATGAGCCAGCCTTTCAAAGCATTTCATGGCTACAGATGTGTACAGAGTGCTACGGGGGGGATATTCATTTAGACAGGTTACCTAGGTGTTCTTGGGCACAGGGACTATGGTGACTTGCTTGAAACATGTAGGTATTAAAGACTGGGACAGGGAGAGGTTGAAAATGCCAGTGAAGACACTTGCCAGCTGGTCAGCGCATGCTCTGAGTACGCGTCCTGGTAATCCGTCTGGCTCACATCGGCTAACCATTCAGCAAGATCACAGAGTCGTCCAAAACAGCTGGTGTTCTTATACCTGCCACCTAGGAGACTCTCTCTATGTGTGGGGGTCAAACCAGAAGCTCTCACATTAATTAGAACAACTGATGAACAACTGATTAACTTTTACCACCAGATGACCATCAGACACAAATGTGTAATTGGTCCACAAAAACGTCCTCATTATACAAATGGAATAAAACAGACTAATTGTTACATTATTCAGAAAGATCATTGTTGAAAGTATCATCAAGTCAATATTATCAAATATCAAGGCAGATGAGTACGGTATTTTATATAACCATTCAGTCTAATATGGTTAATATGGGATAAGTCAATGTTATCTGTACAGTAATGAACATGTCTTTGTTTTGTTTTATGGTTACTGTTAAACAGTCAGCTGTATGACGTAGATGCAGAAACTAAATAGCATAGTGGGTCAATTACCGCAACAACTAAGAACATTGACACGTGAGGCTCAACTTCTCCGCTGTTTTGGTGACCTGGCTACAGCGTGAAGCGAACCCGTGCGCATGCGCAGATACTGTGTGTGACCGTGTGAGAGCGAAGTCTTGCATCTCGCTCATCTCAATATCTGCGGTGCTGCTCATGGCAACATAGTTTTGCTGAGTCTACCTTTAATATGCAAGATTAAAGTGATCCTGTCTGATTTTTATAAATAACATGTACATGTTTTCTATTCTAAAGCTGAAATGTGTTCAAGTGCCTAAGAAAGCACTCTATTTTCCATGAATCTATGTACAATAGCAGCAATCTGCCTGAAGAGCTGTAATACGTCATCTTCATCATCTTTTGCAGATGAGGGATTGTCTAATAAATAAAAAGGTAAGAGGGCAGAGGTTTGTTTTACAGAAAAAGAGAGATAGAGAAGGGTGAGAGGAAACATTAAAAGGAGGAGGTAGACTTGTGTAGGCCCTGAGGCTGTCAGTTAACACACCAACCAACCAGGAATGTTTTCCCCACAAACCTTACCAGAGAAGGAGAAATGACTGGTTCATACTGTGAAAACAAATCTTATTGATGGGACTGTATTTCTGCATAAAATCTAATCCATTTGAAAAGAAGAAAACAAAATGTGTTAAGGGCCAGGGACAATCAATTAATGGCAAGGGACAATTTAAAGATGCTAGTGTAAGCTACCGTTTCTCTGTAAGCTAGAGAATGATCTATTGTGCTGCAGTGTGGGTTGAGGAGAGAGGAGCAGGGGTTGCACTTGTACCCTAGCACCATTCATTTCCTGATCAGGTGCACCTTCTTGCAGTGTCCAGACACCTCATATATCTCCCCGAGTAGGATCCGGCTTATCTCCACATTTATCTCCCAAGTAATAAGTCCCACTTAGACCTGCACAAGCTCCAGATACCTGGGTGGTAGGCTACACTGCTCCGAACACAGGCCTGACTATGAACACTGTCATCTCCCCTCAAACACCAGACACGCACGCACGCATACACACACGGTACAGCTAAGACATTGCCCTGAAACAAAAGATGCATTCCAATACAAAGCTGTCTGTCAGAATGTGTGAAACACATAAGAAGTTATTCACCTGCTGTCCTCACTCTGTACCATTTTCACAAAATAAATCAAACTTTTTCTCCCACTGATGTAAACCATACATCAGGTCTGAAACTATCATTTATCATTTTGACCACAAGGCTGAAACAACACCCCCAAAAAGGATGATGCTATTCCAAACCGTTTTTAGGCAGGGGTTTAGTCAAAAAGCAGTAAATACCATTTGGGCCAATAGTTTCAAGCTCAGCTAGATTTCAGCAATAAAAACATCGGTAAACAGAGAAGACTTAAACAGTCAGATCAATTAGGCTTCCCTAGCCGACAAACACCAGAAGACGGCTGAGTAACAGAACCGAGTCATACATACACAAGGCTCTTGTCTGACATTAAAATGCTTTATTCAGAGTGTGCTGCTCAATATTTCCTCACAAACCCAGAAATGCATTGAGAATGAAAAAGCTGTCAAACAAGATTTTCATCCAATCAGTGTTCTGTTTCAGTCCTAAATAGAGAAAAAATATATTACAGAGCAATAAAATAAAGAGCCATAAACAAAACATACTGTATGTCTGTGGTGTGAAATATCAAATGTTTCTGTGAGTTTTTTCCTCTCCCTACTTTTAACTGCTATTGTTCTTATGCTTACGTGGTCTGGTTTTAATTTTCTGTATTTTTTCACAGCAATAAAGAATAATATAATAAAGAAATTGGCCTCTCCCGGCATGGTTTCTCACCGTGGGATGAGTCGTAAATCTGATAGCATGATTAACCGTGCATGACAAAAATAAGGCCATTTTGTTTATTTGTTCCTGTTTCCTTGCCTAATGTCCATTCAACAGGGCTTTGATCCCTCTAACCTTATGGATCTCCACCGTAAACACTTACCTTCTCATGACACTTTTAGTACAATGAGGTTTGATGCCAGGCATCTGCACGGAAGTCCAGAAACAGATAAAGTCACAAGGCACAAGAACATATCGTACAACCAGCTCTCCTGTTGAAGTGTCTTGGGATTATTACATTACACTGACAGACAAAGGACATTCAATGACTTTTTTCAGTTCTTGCATTTCTGAAGATAATGTTGTACAGACGTTGCTGTTGTGGTGAAGTTGTACCTTATGAGATGTTCTCTCATCGTGATAATATGCTATTCACAGGGAGATGACTGAAGCTTTATCTGTGCTGCAAAGATACTGTACCTGGCTTTTCTCGCAGCCAAAATGCCAGCTACACCAATCTCAGGAAAAAGACTTCATCTGATGCTTTGAAAGGCATTGCTCAATAACCCACAACCAACTTAACGCCCTCTGCCGTGAGGCATCTCTACAGATTCAAAGGGGCAGTTTAGACATGACTTTTGTTCAGAAGAATGTTACTAAGACTGCTTTGATACTGCCGACAGACACATTATCGTAAACAAGTCGGTTTTGACCCTGACTTATAATTTTGACCTCGATACTACCATAGTAATTCTATCGATACTACAACACTGTCTGTTAATCCTGAATATAGAAAACATCCGTAGGCTAATAGAGCTCATCTACTATTATACATAATATTATACACAACTCAAACACAAACGCACACATACACAAAGACCACCACAACAAAGCACACACAGCACACAACAATAAAAGAAAAAGAGCTCCCAGTAGATTTGCAGAGAGAGAGCATAGAGAGGAGACCACAGGAATTGTTTATCAGAGGCAATCACAATCAGGCTTGGACTTCTCAACCTGTTAGAGGTCCACAAGTTTCTTTATCCTACACTGAGACACGTGCCATGGCATGACATTTCCCTCTCCTCCTGCTCTCTGCCCTCCTCTCCCCTCCCAGCCCCTGTCACATGCCCAGGCAGACAGCTCCAGAGGAACACTCTGTGATGTGCCTCTCTTTCCCAGCAAGACTACAAACATTCAGCCCGAGGGCACAGTAAGCAGGTCACCGTACTTTACTCAAGACAAATGTTCCCTTTCGTTTTGGTTTATTTATCCCATCAATAATCATAATAATTAGCAAATAATGCATATTTCTTCCTCTTTCAACCATGTGGTCATGCCCGTGTATATCAAATATGCAAAGTAATAATTATAGTAAATAAAAAAGAAATACAACCAGAAAAAGGGGATTGAAACGTGATTGCTAGGCAAAGTAAGAGTTTCCTTCAGCAGTTGCCAAGGCGCCATTAAATGTTATGGGCACATCAGGGCCCACAGAGCATTTTGGTCAGCACAGTGGGAGTATGACATCTTACACTGTGCAGGTCTACATTCTGGACCGAGGAGCCAGCTTCAAAAGAACTAAACCATCAAGAAAAACTGAGTTTGTATGAGGCTACCATGGAGCCAAGCAGCACTCCTAACTTAGTTCGACAATTTTTTCCTATAAGAGTTAAATTTAGCTGTGTCTTAAGGTAAATGTTAAACAAGGCAACCAAATTCAAGAGTGTAAGTCTTGAAAGTCACTCAAATAACAATAGTGTAATATTGTACAAGAAGAAGGGTAAAAAACTCAAACAAGGCAACAGAAATTGAGAACTACTGCCCATGAGGGATGTTTCATAGCCACTCAAATCCTTGTCAGAGCAGTTTATTACTTCCCTGAAATATCTGGAAAAGAGAAGCCACTGAGCAAAATAAAACTTTTTTAAGGACTTGGGGTGTAAATCTCTTTTAATGTTGCTGATCTGTGTGTTAGCGGCGCTTCCAGAAACCACTCGCTGTTTCTAGCACCCCACAACTCCCTCATCAAATATTGCAAATTCTAAGCGGTTTTCAAAGTTATAACTGCAGAGAATGACTCTGCCAAGAGTCTGTCGTTTACTCTCTCTCTTTTTTTTTTGTTGGTTAGAAAAGCCATAAAAACTCAGCCAAACTTCTTACAAAAAAAGTATTGCTCTTACCATATATTACAGCTCTGACTCTGCTTCTATTTCTACTGTGGATTCAGATTTAAATTCCATATTGATAATAATCAATAGATGTGACATATCTGGTCAATTGAGTATTTACTATATGTACATTATAACATTGACCATCTGCCAATGCAGCAGATCTGTCCAGGCAGTGATCCCCCCATCTCTTCTCCCAGGTTAGGTCATAGTGGGATGTTTTTCTGTAGAGGGTCCTTCCTCCTCTCTCTCTCTTATCTTCCTGCCATCTCTCTGTGGGACGGCGGTACATGACTCCCTCACTGGCTCCAAAACCACACGCCTCCCCTGGACCCAGATTTGCTGCATGACTCCATGTGTGTATTCTTTGAGGGGGTTGGGGGAGTATATATGTGGTGTGTGTGTGTGAGTTTATTAGTGCCAGGATATGGGAGGGAGGGAGGGAGGGAGGGAGGGAGGGAGGGAGGGAGGGAGGGAGGGAGGGAGAACCTCTCTGGGATGTCTGCATGTACACTATCTAAACAAGACAGTCATCAAACCCTAAGCAACATCACCGCACTATTAAGAACCCTGACATGACAATTACTCCATCAGACAACACACTTATAATAATGACGATCCCTATGTCAATACATTTTTATTTATTTAACCCTTATTTTACCAGATAAGTTGACTGAGAACATATTCTCATTTACAGCAATGACCTGTGGAATAGTTACAGGTGAGAGGAGGGGGGATGATATAGCCAATTGTAAACTGGGGATGATTAGGTGACCGTGATGGTATGAGGGCCAGATAGAGAATTTAAAACCACATCTATTAATGATATCAGCAAGCAGTTATCGATGTAAATACAAAAGCTCAATACTGCATGGTATGTCAACGCTCCATCACATGTGCATTAATTTTACGAGAGGAAAACTTTGAAACACATATAATGTATAATCTTTACTGTGCACATTTGGGAAGCAGACAAGAAAGACCAAAGCGGTTAGCATACGCTCTGCAGTCGCCTCAATGATGTTGTGTTTTTGTTTTTATATTACCGATAAGATATAAATAATAATGAATGATAAGAAAAACATTTAATCTCTTAGCTTCAACTACATCAATTATACTACTATAAGTAATCCAATGAAGGGCATTTAGAACAGGAAAGAGAGGAGGAGAAATAACTGTTGTACTTTTCCTTCCTCTGTATGATTTCCATGTCAGAGTTGAGGTGAATTTAAAACCTATAATAAAATCATGAACAGCAGCGTGTGTGTAGATGATCTTTCTCATGAGAAATAGAAACACATACGTAGCATAGTGTGGCAGGCACCAAGCCTATATTTCATGCATGACTTTGGAGAATGTTAATAAGGATTAGAAACATCCTTCGGCTAATGTACTTTTCCTTTGCAAGGCCAAACAGTATTTTTTACTTCTGTCTCTGAAAGAGAGGGATATGGAGTGTGCCAATTTACAAAGACACACACAACTTCATTGGTTAGTATAGTCAAGAGGGATATCAAGAGAGATGTAATATTTGATAACATTTATAAAATATCAGTGGAATGTGTAACATGGTATCTCTCTGTAGAGACTTTGAGAGATCTCTGTAGTATCTATTCCATTGGAGCTGACATGTCAGAGGGCATTCTCTGACCCTAGTGCCCCTTCAGCCGGTGCATGGGTTCTGGTTAGTGTAACTGGTTTCCAGCTGAAAGCTAAAAGAGGCCTTCATGTGGAGATGTTATGTTTCCAAGGAAAGATGGACCAATTAATCTGATTATGGTCACAAATCCTACAACATGTGTAAGCATGTCTCTGAGCATGTGGGATACAGATGTTTTTGGGGTATGTGTGTGTGTGTGTGTGTGTGTGTGTGTGTGTGTGTGTGTGTGTGTGTGTGTGTGTGTGTGTGTGTGTGTGTGTGTGTGTGTGTGTGTGTGTGTGTGTGTGTGTGTGTGTGTGTGTGTGTGTGTGTGTGTGTGTGTGTCAAAGCTTTCTCGGTCTGTTTGAAAACACAACACCAGAGCACTTAACGGTTTTAAACAGCCTCTTTTCACTGGCATGGCCATGAATATGTCTATTCTGAGGGCAATCCTTTCGTTTTCATGTGAGAAATCTGAGTCACTCTGTCTTCCGGAGGGGTGTGTGTGTTGTGCCACTGCAGGCTGGCCGTGCAGAGGGGTGAGCGGAAGGGGAACGAGGAGCTGACAGACAGGGCCTGATACTACACCTCCACCGCAGGCGAATCCCCAGCTAACCCCTGTGCTGAAAGCCAGGATGTAGCACTCATCCACAGGCCATAGCCCAGGAAGGGACAGCAGGGAGAGGGCCAGCATGCTGCTGATGGAGGGGGGCTGTGGTTTGGGTGGCACGCACCGCTTACTGCCTCCAGAGCCGCGTAACCGGGAGGAGAAACCACAGACTGTGTCATCTGCCAACACCGTGTCCAATGCCTGGCTGTGGGACAGATCCGCTTCAAACACAGACTTAAACATTATGCACACATTCACTCACTCACTGTATGTACTACACAAGCACAGATATAAACATAGTATACACACACACACACACACAAATAGTCACATTGTAGTCATGCATAACTACCCCCAGCAACTTAAATGTTTAATCTAAAAATACATCTACATTCAAACAGCATCTGTGAAATATCTGACACATTTCAAAAAAATACAGTTGGGTATACTGTAAATGCTTTCTATTTACTGTAGATACAAACTGACTACAACCCATCTGTCTGTTGTGTTTGAGTCTGCCAATAACAAGTCTTATATCACCAGTTTGTATAGAGCAGAGGACTCTCCAGTCCCAGTGTGCACACTGCAGTGGTGTAGAGTAGACTGAGCAGAGGGAGAGAGGCAACTCGTGACCCCAGTTCCACACTGTGCAAGAGAGGGCCCCGGTCAGAGCCAGTGCTGTCTCTCCAGCTGGGATCACAACGCTAGACTGAGGCTTGGGTTTCAGAGCAGGACTCTGGCCTCGGGGTGTAGGGGTGGGATGCCTGACACTTGTGTCGGCAGGGGCAGAGGCAGAACCCAGCGGCAGGCCTGCAGGACTGACATCAGACAGACGCCCACCCCAGGGGGCTGGGCCCGCTCACCCGCCCGCTCTCAGGAGGAGGCAGCGACAATCACAGGGGCCCAAGACAGATTGGGCTGCCATAGGGCTGCCATAGACCACACGTTTGCCTTTTACACTGCTGAGTTTGGATTTGCATCCCACCACAATTTATTTCCATTGGGGGGTTTTCCACCTCACTGACTCAAATGAACACTCTCAATAAGGCACTGGTATTAAACTAATGTAAAAAGCCACAGGGCCAAAGAGAGCCAAATCAAAAGAGATTATGGAGGTACAGTAAAAGTCGTTGAAAACGATGATATGGCAATAACTGAGCAAATGAAACGACATATGATAAGTACATCAAGTCATCCAGAAGTCATTGAATAAGATTCACACTATTCTCAACATAGACTATATAATCCATATAGTGACAGTTCTGATACAAACACCTAATTATGTGTTTCCTATTCAATGTTCTTCACACTTTCAACAGTATGGAGACACATATATCTTCATTTATACAACGGGTGGGTCTAATCCTGGATGCTGATTGGTTAAAACCATGTTCCAGCCGATGTCTATTACGTTACTTACCACCGGCTAAATTTATGAGGGCGAAATATCTATTTCCTGTTCCATCTCACTGTACAATCCACTGTCTCATAAGCCCTAAGTATGTTTTTCTTATTCAATGTTCTTCACACTTTCAAAAGCATGGAGACACATGTATTTTCATTAACACTTCAAAACAAAATATATCAGAATCAATGTTCTATCTCATTCCGTAAATCTTCCATCTTTCATCCCCTTATCCAGCCCTCTCCAAGGTGCAGGATCATTTTGCAGCTCACGAGTGCTGGAATTTCCCAGGAAGATGTATTGTGGCTGTTTTCTGGGAAATATTAAGATCCAGCCAGCAGCGAGAGAAGGAAAGGAGGGGGGAGGAGGGGGTCACAGACGCTCAGTATCATCGTCTCTCTGATGATGAAATGCCTCTTATATCACAGTTCTCTCTCTCTCTCCCTCTTTCTCCCTCTCCCTCTCCCTCCTTTTCGCTCTCCTCTTTCTTTTTTTGTTTCTTTCTTTCCGTCATTCTTTGTTTCTTTCTTTCTTCGGCTCTACCTCCTCCACCTTTCTATCTTTCCCTCCCCATGCTTTGCTTGCTTCGTTTTCTGTGTATATTTCTTTCTTTGTCGCTCTGTCCTCCATCTTTATCTCTCTCTTTCCCTATCTCTCACTCGCCTCTCTTTCACGTTATTTTTTTTCTCTGTCTTCTCCAGGTCTCCAGGGCAGAGTCCAGGGTGGGCAGGGCAGGCAGCCACTCAGTTCACTAGTGAACACTCTCCCCTGTCATCACCACAGTACCACAGAGCCGCCACATCTGCATTGTCTTACACTGGTCATCTGCACTCCACACCCCTTGACCACCCCCTCCTCCCTCACTCCTCCGACTCCTTCATCTATAGCATCCAAATATTTCCCCTTGGTGCTTTTTGAAGCTTCCATGGGTCACCGGACCCTGACAACAAATCATTTTAGCTGGTTTTGGGGTGGCTTACCAGAGAGGTTGGGAGAGACAACGAAACCCAATCTGCAATGTTTTCACTGCAGGGTTATTTTTCTTGCCAAGACAACGATGGTCAATCAGCAGTGATCCTCAAACAGAGAGGTTTAGGAAGCCCTCGCTGGTCTACATGTCGTCGTTGCAGTTTACTTAAACCTTTCTCCCCTCCTGCTCCAGGGGAATAGGCCAAAGGCATATTTAGAGTTCCTGACAGCCTGCTGTGTCTGGCTTCAGGATTCAGCCCCAGAACCACGGCACTGGCTCTCCTTTGATAAATAGAGAACACAATACATCTCCTGGTTTCCAATAAAACTGAGCTGTTCGTTTTGACAGTGTGACACCTCACTTGCCGTCCTTGTTATTACTGAATTATTGCCCATTGAGCAGGGGAGCCAAAAAGTACTAAATATGTCTGAGACCCGTCTCCTCAGTGCAGAAAACAACCCCTACTTCAGTTGCACCAGCACTACATATCTAACCTATACCCTAAAAGATTGTGGAGAGAATGAACTTCAACCAACACTTTCATTTGCAGGCCAAAACTGTAACTCTATGAGGTGATAATTGTCTAAACATTCATAGTGTATACACCTTGGAGGCTACTCTACAGCCAGCATTCATAACACCTCTGTATGCCATTGGCCTGAGAGACAGAGCCTGCTGATAGACAGGACAGTAAGCCAGGGAGATGAGCCAGAGCAGTGCCAGTGACCCGCCCACCTGCAGCCTACATCAGCTCTGAGACGGGAGAGGAAAGAGGCTGGGGTGGAATCGGAAGGCCTGGTTAAAGTAACCAGATTGTTTCAGTGCATCTGATCTGCAGTCTAACAGACTTCCAAACAGTTGAATGAGTAAATAAAGTGTCCCCAGGGGACTTCTGCTGGAGACGGATTACCGTAAGAGTGTACACAAAGGAGTCTAAGCCCCACAGTACGCAGTGAGCTACAGACAAAGCCCAATGTTGGGGTTCTACCAGGGAACTGGCCAGGTTTATTAATCTCATTCTGGGTTGCACCAACCTCCTGCTATAGCAAGCCATGCACTCACACACATACACACAAAGACATACTGTACATGTGCTCAGGTGTCTGCACACACACTTGCATGTACTGTACTTACATGCGCGCACACACACACACACACACACTATAATTGATGTTTGTGGGTGTGTGTGTGTGCCTCATAAGATCAGTCTCATGCCCACTTGGCTGTGGAAGAGGGCTTAGGGGGAAGTTGGGGCTGTGGCATTATGCAGCCCCAACCCATTCTGCCCCATTCTTCCCCCTCTCTGGACCTGACACAACTAAAGGGATTAGGAACCGCTGTTTCCGTCAGGGCCTCCACCCAGGACAAAGCACTCCACAGCTTAATGTCACAGTCTATGATAAAAGTACAGATCTCTGTCAGTCAGCTTGGGCAGAAATTCCAATGTTTGGAAGCTAATCTCATTAAGAGATGGCAGAGAAAGATGTTGTTGTTGACTAAAGTGTGTTTAATGACAAGTGCTAACGTTATCAACGTCAGAGCACATACATGTATGTCAAATAAGTCACAAAATGCACCAACACAAATACATTCCTACTGAGTATGACATATACAATTAATCAGTGAGTGTAGGTAACACAGTAATGATTTATGAGTTTTGAGTGAATGTACTGCTACAACGAAATATGATTACAGACTACGCAAGGGGCAGAAGAAAGAGAAACAGAGAGATAGAGAGATGGAGAAAAATCCACTGGTTGCGGGTAAACATACTGCTATGCACAGATCCCCATGTGGTGGTAGAATGTGTGACGTTAGTGTGAGAGTGCGCCTAGGGCACACAGCAGTCGGACTGCAGCACTTACCATCCTGATGCCACCCCTTTCTTGTGTATCTGTGAAAAGCCTACGTGTTGGAAAAACATTCCAATGTGATCACATTTACGGAGTGCAGGGGGCCAGCTCTGAAATCCTGAGCCAGAAGAGACCTTGTCTTAATTCCACAGGCAGGTTCGACTGGAGTGATTGTAGAACAGGCATGGACAGATTGGTTGTTCTGCAGATACAGTACAAACACTAAAACATTCTTGTAAAAAAATAGCATTCTAATTATTGATCTCATTATTTCACATCAATAAAATCAATGAAAAAAACAGCTATCCTAATATTTTTTCACAGATTGACACGTCTACTAGTACCATTAATCCTGTCCCTTTTTCATTGTATCTTCTCTCTAACGCTCTCTTTCTCTCTATATTTAAAGAGATAACTGCAGATTTTACTTTTTTTATTTCATTCTATTTTGTAAAATGGATTAAAACATTTTCAGTATATTGCTGTAAACATTAGCAGTATTTTTTGAATAGTTGTCATCCTCTGTCAACAATCCCCTGAGGAGTTGAAGATGCTGATGAAAATCCCTATGTTCCCATGTCTTTACTCATGGCTGATTAGCATTCCTATCTGACTGACAGGTCCTACTGGCTCCCTCCCTGGATCTCCAACTTTAGGAGCTGAGGTTAAGTTGTGGCTACCAACAAATTGCATGCTTGAGTTGCTTTGCCCCCTTTGCTATCATTCTTAGTAATGTGAGCCCACCAGGCAACTCCCAATACAGATCCGATCCACTCCTCCTCAGGCCAATAGCTCCCCCACAACAAGCCACAGAGGCGTAGCCCCACATCCCTACCCACCAGCCTGGCCTCTTAAGTGGTGATGGGCATTAACATGGCTGAGCCTCTGTGGCTTGCCAAAGTATCTTGCTAGCTCGTCCTTTTTCAACTGCAGTCATACACATGCGCAAGCATGCACACACAGACAAACGCAAAAAGACACAAACAAAGACACACACACACACACACACACACAAACACACACTGTGATTAAACAAACAACTAAGCTTATATTACCATGGTTTGGATGTTGGGAATAAAATATTGATAATTTAATGTGGGTGGAAGAGAGCAGCTTACAATTGCAAACTCAATTAACCATTGGGAAATGCACCAAGTAAATAAGTGCATACAGCATTACAAATAAATACCCCCTAAAGTACCATTAACAGGTCACGATGAGTAGGGGGAAATGGTTTGTACGTCATAAGATGACAGATGATTGCATCATATTATGCTGCTGGGACAAGCCAGGCAATGTTGACATAAAACTCAATACTTCCTTACAGAGGAACACAGCTAGACCAGTCAGCTCCTTGCCGCGCCATGCACTAAGAATCCAGGCAAGCTGAAGCAATATTATCCAGCTTACGGCAACTAACGTTAGATTTGTCTTTCTGCAGGGGCCCTCTACTTCTTTATCAGCGCTAGCCATAGCCACTCCATCATCCCCTTTCTCGTTCTTTTGGAAAAATTTGAGAACAAAGAACGTTACGTCTTGCAAAATACGTCTCTCTGTTTCTGACCTTGCTAGTCTTATCATATCATCAAAAGCACCATGTCATAGCTACAGTATAGCCAATGTGTAAGAGTAACTTTGTCCTCTACTCCAGGATGTCCCCGTACACTTGGATGGAGGCAGCATGACAAAACCTTGACCATTTTGCGTGAATCCCTGTTCACACCGAGAGCAAATGCCACACAGGAGTGTCGTACACTACAGTGAGTGGAACACAGAGTGAGCTAGTGCAGCTCGTGCAGCTAGTGCAGAAACCTAGCTGTCAGCATGTATCCACCACCCTGCATCCTGAACACAGCTAATTAAAAAACAACATTTCACAGGAGGACACGCCTAACAGGCCTAAAAAGCACCCATCAGCACACCAGGGGCTCGTCCAGTGCTGATAGTAAGGGGGCTCTGGCGTCATGTGTTCAGTGGTTTGTTATAATAATGTGCATAGTGACTTGAGCAATACTGCTGCTTCAACATATATTCAAATAGTGGATCAAGTGGTTAGCAATATAGATTAGAAATTGTAAATATTGCAATAGATAGCAGAAATATTTATTTAGCAAAAAATATTTCACTAGATCTGTTGCCACTTACCTGCACTTGTCTGAGCATCACAATATAATAGTTTGCAATAATATATTTTCAGAAATAATACACCTTAAAGGGATACTTCGCATTTTGGAACTGAGGCCCTTTATCTGCTTGCTCAGAGTCAGATGAACTAGTAGATACTGTATCAGTATTTGTCTCTGTGTGCCGTTTGAAGGAAGTTTCTAACTAGCGCAATGACTGGAAGTCTATGGGTATCTGCTAGCATAATGCTTGGTTAAGGAAAATGCCACTCTCGGGGAGTTACGTGTGTCCTCTAATGATGTCTAATTGAACTCCCAACACCAGGTCAGAAGCAGCTCTCAAGGGGATGGTGTATTTCCACTCCCCTTCTCACACATCATCTCCCTCCCCGACTGACCGACCGACCAATGACCACCCCATGGTTTCTACGGTTACAGCTTCCACCCAGCAGACAACCAAACCAACCATACCTATTTACTTTGGTTAGTAGTGGCTTTACATGGTCACCTGTCCTAGTCTAAAGTACTTTGAATACAATCTCATTCATGTATGGAGAATTGAGTAAGATAGCACATTTTAAAAGTCACATGACATTATATAAATATACAAAGTTCTTCATTACATTTTCCATGTGATTAATAAATAAAAAACATGGAAAAAATGATTGGGGCCAGTGGAAAATGTCATTAATATTCTGTATTCTATCCATTCAATTTGATTAAAATGTATTGATAAAAAAAAGTGAAAATGCTAAATTCTAAAATGCTTATAAACTGTGTATTTGTCTGATGTGTGAACATTCTCTACCATTCTGAAACTTAATTAAATCCAGTTGTTTATATATCAACATGAGAAAGTCTTAACAACATTTATATAATTAAATCCTACCCTAATTCTATAATAAGATTGTTCATCCTAACTCTGAGACAGGTTTTGTAAAACTATGTTGGAGGGAGAATTTAATGGGACACAAAATCATACACTTCCTTGGTCTGAACATAAATCTGTAAATTGTGCCAAAGGTGTGAAAATGAACATTTGCCAATCCCTTGATTTATGGTAGCCAGAGATGATTATGGGGCATGAATCAATTGTAGGAATGTAATTAGGCACCTCTCCCTTTGTATGGCAAGGAGCCTGCCTTGCAGCTCATGGCAGTTTGTGGGCTGACAAACGCATCTTAAATTGGTGTCATAAAAGTCAAAAAGGTGCCAATTACACCTCTAAGTATCCCATCAACGCAAATGAAATAAACAAATAAATACAGGTAGTGTTGTGTACACATGGGACCCCCCTGCTAGTTGTTGACCTGAGAATGATGGAATGTGAAGAAAGGGAGGCTAGATCGTGTAATGATGGATAATAGTATGGGTGTAAATGACAGGAATCAGCAGGTTACTGTTTAGAGGCTCTGGATACCCTGGAAGGTCACAGCATTACAACGGTTACAACACTTCACGGCCAAAACAACACTCCAATTGTGAAAATAAACTACTGCCAGTTCAGACCTCATACACAATTTCACACACACACACACACACACACACACACACACACACACACACACACACACACACACACACACACTATATGCAAACACCACAGAGAGAAAGGTGGTCAAATAACAGGATCCCTCTCCGTGCCTGCCTGCACTGTTTGCCTATGTCACTGTTTCCTGGCTGCATCTCCCAGGCAATGGCATCCCGGTACTGCTGCTATGAAATTCACATTGTTACTACTAACTGCCTAAGGTCATGTTGGATAGAGCAGGATGAATAGCAGACAATAACAGTGATGCGGGGCAATAGATGTATCTCATTGTTTATCTGAGGGTATCTCAGGGTATCTAGCAGGGAGCTATAATGTACCACTGATTGAAGTAGCAATGTTAAAAAGCTCTGACACAAAAAGTTTAAAATTGAGTGACAAGCATGAAGAGCACTGATGCAATGAGTGGGAACACAGGGCACCCCTAAGTCCACATGCTACACAAAGACTGTGCAGGGAGAATACACTTTAGCCCCCCATCGAGACAACAGCAAACGCCATCAGTCAGTTTGCTTCACCATTGTCAAGGCTTTATTGGATGCGCGCAACCGTACCTTTTCGATATCACGCATGCATGTGATCTGCCACAAAATATCATTACTGCATCCATGTTCTTGCTGTTGGTTATAGAAAAAGAAAGAACTACATATATAAATGTATTTTTTAAATAGCTTTACTACACATTTCCATTGACGTTTAATAAGTCTACCAATTAAACGTGTCCAAAGTAAAGTTTTAAAGGTCATAATAATAATAATGAATATTAGTAGTAGTAATAATAATAATCATCATCATCGTCATCATAATAATGATAATCACAATAATAATAAGTTAAGCAAATAATATGTTTAGTTCTGTATGGAGACCATTTACGCATGCCATTGTTGCTTTTCGCATGCCGTTTTTGTTATTTAAAATCGTCGAATGATAACATATTATTCCTATAATGTAATAAAGGAACAGAACTAAATACAGCATTTTCATATATAGGCCCACTATATTCGCAAAAAGGCTTGTATCTCGTTCTAGTTTTATTGTATAATCTCTCTCCCTCTCTGTGTGAGTGTGTGTAATTATTACAATGACATAGGATTAATAACGAAATAATATCAATAAACTATTCAAATGGGTGGGTCTACATGTTTGGGTTGTTGTTTATCTTGAAAAGAGACAAAGGCCTACGCTGCTTTTAGACGTCCGTTTGTCTTAAATATTTGCATTAAGACAAAAATGCGTCCCAATGTTGAATGGTTGAGGTTTAGACATGAATCATGCCGTCCTACTACCAACAGGGTTAGGCTAAATGCTCCACTGAACGCTGCAGTGACTACCATCGGTCTCCAATCCACGTCATAACAATATAAAATATCAATGAAATTGCAGATAATAAAAAAAAAAGTGTTCTGTGACTGACTATAATTTCGACCAAGTGGTGAACACTGCATAGGCTACCTACATCAACATTAGAAATGTATTACGACTAACACTACCGTGAATTGAAACGGGCTGCCTGTAGGCCTACCAGTTATCACACGCCATCAAAATCAAAAAAATATTGAACAGATTCATTTTTTTTATTATAGGTCTATAATAGGCGTAAATGTTGCCCATGTTTTCTAAATAGCGATATAAGTCCAGGCAACTGACAAGTAGGCCTAACAGAAGCGCAGATCTGTGCTTGCGCAAGAGGACCGCATTCGACATTGTGAAGAGTGAAATTATTGGAAAATTGGACACGTCAGTTAACAGTGTAGGCCTGATGACTTAAATTAAATTAAAGTGGGTTATTCTGCTGTAATTCTGGAATGGTTGGACCCACTCTAAACCAGAATTATAGTTATGCTTCCCAATTGGTTATAGGCTAGGCCTAGCCAAGGCCTACTTGGTGATGTATCCTTGCGCGTAAAACAACCATACAACATATATAAGTATTCTTGTCCTTACTGTTGGTAGTCATGTTTGCAGTACAGTTTCCTATCCCGGAAGTAACAACTGGTAGTGAGAGGTTGTTGACACACAGCGCACTGCAAACACTCCTCGTGCCATGAGGAATCGTTGACTCTCATCAGAAACCGGTCAGATATTGGACGCTGGCATCCTTCACATACAGATCGGTGATGGTATTCTGTCCCTAAAATGGATGCAAAATAAGTTTAAAATTCAACAACAATATGCATAGTAGCTCTATTTTGGTATTTCTATATTTACAATTTAAATGTTCAGTTTAGCTATTAAATATTAAGTAATAGACTATAAACATGTCATAAACATGTAACTATAAAAGAGAAAACACAAGCAGTCCTTATCACACTACAAGACCAGGTTGTAGGGCCTAGTCTAATAACTACAATGGTCATCGAAATATAGACCTGGAGTGCTTAGTGAATGTGTTTTAATATCTATACCAAAACCACTAGAATCAGGAAAGATAAGGCCAGCTAGCGGTGAAAATATTTGTTGAATGTGATAGCCTATGCCCTAACAAGCAGCAATCAATTACAGTAACTTTCATCAAATTATTTGACGTAGTGATAATTCCACAAATGAACGAAACAGGCTATTGTGTCAGAGTAATACGGAGATCGTGAATACAGTGATCAGCCATTTGTGTTATTTGTTGCTAAGAATACAATACATTAGTATTTAAAATTACAACTAAAGAAAATTGTAAAATATATAAAATGTTCAGGTTGGAGGCCTACGGGTCATGACAGGATATTGTCTGCATAGCTGCGGACATACAATTACAGCAATGGAAGTGTATTCATAATATGTCTCGTATTGTGTGTGCTATCTGCACTCTCCGGCTCTTTTAATACTATAGATGCAGATGAAACTAAGCAGGACTTACCAAGCATGACTCCAAGGGTAGCTTGACGATGGGGATTATCTTCAATCTTTATACCGTCTAACATCCTTGGGTACTTGGAATGGTTTCTCTTTGAGAAACAGCGTTCCAGTGACTTGGGACCTGTTGCAATGTCCATAACAATGTACTGTCAGACTTGTTTTCGCTTCAAATCCTAGCTAAAGCCCACAATATTTGCTGAGACTACTCGCAGACACACATACACAAACAATGTGTGTTCCCAGATCGCTAACTTAAAAACAAAAAATAAATAAAAAGGCGTCCCAATGTTAAGACCGGCTCCACTGTTTGTAGGGCTATCCTAAGCAGAATCTTCAGATGTCACAGAATCGTAAGAAGCGGCAATACATTTGACAAACACTTTTTGAGCAGTCACCTGTTAATTTGGACTGAATACGTATCGGCTTTCTTCTTGTTTGCACCCGCGCGTGGCCAGAAGAGAAGGCTATGGAGGAGGGACGTATCCGCTCGACTTTTGCTTCTAAAACAACAAAAACAACAACAATTGTAACTCCAAGAAATATGAGTGAAACGTTCCAATGGTAACTCTTCAAATACTATGCCCCTCGGTCGGATCCCTGCAGCTTGAAAAGTCTCAGACCAAGATTGAAGCCAATGGATCCTCCTCCCACCCCTCCGTGGTCACGTCACTTTTCTTTGACTATTTACTGACATTGGGATGCTATTGGTGCTCACTGTTGGTGCGCTCTAAAGAGTTGAACTGAGTTTCGGCTATCACTTTGAACAAAGCTATAGACAACATGGTGAGAGAAAAAAAGTACAGTCAGTGTACAACAATTATAAAATAGACAACTCAAATACTGTACATAGTAAACTAAAGGTATATCAAGTAACTTGCTACGACCATTTGCAAGATATTTTTGTTTAGTTAAAAGTGTGCTTTTGTTAAGATTATAATGCATTATTATTGTTTTGATGATGATAATGATGATGATGCTGATAATGCTTATTTTTATTATTGTTATTATTATAATCATTATTATTACTACAATAGTAGAAGTAGCCTAGTAGGCCTATTGTTGTTGTTTTTGTTGGTGAGGATGATGCTTCTTCTTCTTCTTCTTCTTCTTCTTCTTCTTGTCTTCATATAGGTTAGTAAATGCTTTTGAAATCAAGTATTGGACCATCACGCGTGCACATGCTTTGTGGTATTGTGTCCACTACAAAGACTTGAACCTAGTGACCCCTCTACCGCCGACGCACCTGGCGATGGGTGGCGATAACTGAGCAGCGTGCAGCGTAGAATCCGTAGCCTATACTGACTTTTTAAGGTGTAGCCTATATACATTTGCAATATATTTTAAAAACAGGATGGAACCCTTTTTATGTCATCCATTCATTCATTTAGGGCTATCATTTTAATAATGTAGGTTTATGTTAAATGGTTAATAATGCTGTTGCCTAATTCATTATGAAATGCGACCTGTTTGCCTGTACACCTAATTTGCATTAGCCTAGTTATTGTATGCAGTTGGATATCCTTTTCTTGTTGTTTATGTGCATCCTGAGGAATCGAAAATATTATTATCGTGGTGTAGTGTAAAATGATACTAAACAATTATGCAACAGTCACAACATTTAGCAAAAACAAATAAGTGAAGTTATACTAATTATTCATACTGACACAATTATGGTGTTCTGTGCCGGACACAGGCCATCATTATAATTCAGCAGAGGGCTATTCCTTTCATCTGTTTTTATCAATCGCAGGTGTCCTCAGTTGTGACTGAGATGCACACAGATGTATTCGACAGGATGGCTCAGAAAAGCAAGCCTTGGAATCGAAAACAGTATCCCCAACGAAAGAAAAGAGGCACATTCCTCAATTCTAAATGATTCCCAATTTCAACCAATGATACAAATGTAAAACATAAACCATGTTAAACCATTAAATTCAATTAAATTAAATGCAACGAGTTTCCAATATGTAGGCCTAGCCTATATAACATAATGTTTGTCCTATACATAAAATATTGTAGATTTCAAATGCGGGTTTTGTGTTTTAAATTGTCGGAAAAGGTGAGGACTGCGAGCCGCCGGTAGCTGAAATTACAGGGTGCTATACATAATTCGTTATGCCTCCCCTTTTGCAGTACTCCAGGGATTCAGTACATTGGACGCAATAGGACACTTCGGGCAGTCACTCTGAGATACCCTACCTCTTCTACCTCATCCCTCTCTATCTCTACAGTAGGCATATACACCACTAATTACAGGCGTAGAAAATCTTGCATTATGCACAACTTCATGGTTTTGAGCATTCTTTAGTCCGTAGTTTTGGGTAGGGAGAGTCCTCAGATCAACGGTTCTGATGTGATTCTGGTCTCAGTGTGATCAAGCACAACCTCGGGCAGGAGGTGGGTTGGAAGAGACGGCCTCTGCTTAAGTTAATTACTCGAATCGGCTATTATTTATCGCCGCGGGTCTAAATCCAAAGGATATCCTAAATGTCCTGGTAGTCAAATAAATACTCAATCAAACTCAAACCTACTTGTCAGCGAAATAAATGAAACTGCTACATTTTTTTCGTTGTTTAAGTAGCTTAAAGGATCTGAATCAGGTGCTAATAGTTTATTGCATTTAGTCTATAGGCGACTTGAAGCAATATTGTTTCATGCTGCTGAGTTGATACATAAGTAATGCATAAGAAATATGTCGAAGATGCCAGAAATATTGTAAGTCAAATTTGATTGCGAATAACATCACTTTACACTAATAATTTGCAGCCACATCAAATACAAAATAACCAAAACAATAATAACAATAATAATATGAATAAGAATGCATTTACAATCGCAGTTAAGGCATTCAAAATAGCCAGGTATATTACTATAGAAAATAATAGGAATGCAAAATTACTAAATAAAAAAATGACAATAAATGATCATATAACATTTTTTTTAAATCTTAGTTTTAGGTTAGGCCTACCGTATCCATATCTGTTCTTGATATCCTTTGTGCATAATATGGTGAACTAGCCCACTATGCAATGTTCAAAGCCATAGAACTGGTCCATGATTTGTTTACGATGCCCTCTGGCGTTCAGAAAAATAACTGCTAAGGACTGGGTCTTGTTGGAAGAATTGTGTTGACTACAATGCTTCATGTGCCGACTATTTAGGCATATTCTGTATTGCAATTGGCCTGTATTTGATTGGGGAAATATATTTGTTTATATGCAAAACTACTGCCTCAACAGAGACTAATGTATTATATTTACTAAGCCTTTATCAGACATCAGAAAAATGTATTTTGAGAAATAGATACTTCGAGTAGAATAGAAGAATATATCTATAATAGATAGACAACGTACAGTAGTAGGCTTCATGAACCGTATGTCTATGGGATTGACCTGCCTGACTAAGGATGGTTGCCTATACCTGCTAAGGATGTAACGCTGCACTGGAAAAGCCCTGCATGACACATCTGTGATGTGTTTGTAAAATATCAACCTCCTCTCATTTTCCACTTGGTAAATGTCGTCCGTATATTGGACTAACTATTCAAAGGGTTGAAACAGAATACTACTCTTGGTCTACCATTGTGTCATATCGAGAAGAAAATTCAAATGCGATTAAAATGAACACAAACTACTGGCAGTCGGACACCAATCGGATACGCCAATAATAAACCAAATGCTGTGTTTTTCCCGCGGCGTTTAATGGGTCTCTATATGAGAACGCCTCCCCCTAAACTATTGAAGAAACTTCACGCAGCAGGTGTGTTGCATGTGCACCTTGGGAACAGGTCCGAATAAGTATGCTAAGAAGGTTATGAGAGTCTGTTTTCAGTAAAACAACCCATTTCTATTGCATCCACCGAAAAGGTAAGAGGTTATTGTTTGAATGCAATGCATGAAAGCTCAAGTTCAATTCGTTGCTGGCCTATATGGCAACAACGACACTGACTTTATTTAGATTTTAAATAGGCAACAGTTCATACAAGATATAAGAAAACGAAACAAGTAGCCGAAGAATAAACTTTGTATTATTAATTTACAGAAATGTCTAAATAGGCCCATGCGAGTCAAATTATTTAGTCTTTGTGTAAAAAAAAACTATATTCTGCAACTGAATGTAGGCTACTTTGTCACCCAGGTTAATATATTATTTTATCAATTGTTATTACGTTTTTCCTATGGTAAAGTAGACAATAATGTAGTAAAACAAACCAAAAATCAAAAGGCAAAAAATTAAAAAGCAAAAATATTCGTTAAAGTCATTTGCTTATTTGTATTTTTTATTTTACCAGTATTTTATCAGGGAGTCCCATTGAGGCCAACGTCTCTTTTGGAAGGGAACCCTGCATAAGTCATCTTATATTTCAACATTTATATGACAACCAAATGTGATTTATTCTTCATTCTTCACGTTTTTACCCTCCATACAGTGAAATGTTAACTGTGAGAGCCCGGGGCAAAGAGTGTGTGTTTGTGTGAGATCACTGAGAGAGATGTGAGGGGTCAGGTCAAGACCTATTTCATTATCGGCTCTGAGAACCTTACGTTGCTTGTTATTTAATCGCCAAACCTACTTTAACAAACCGATAAGGAATTAAACACAGGTTATAACATCTATATCAAAAGACAGACTATAGATTTAGAAGACAACTCAAAGACCACTTTATATCTTTAACGCCATCATAATGACGGGTCTCAAACATGTTGTGATAACTAGTTGAATTATAGCAGCAATTCGTTGTATTGAAGTTGATTTACTGTTATTACTGTTATCTTTATACTATTATTGTTACCATTCTTATTATTATTATTATTGTTATTATTAATAATAATGGAAACCTCAAATTGTGGTGTAATATTGCCTAGTAGACATTCATTTGATTGTTATGTATTTCAAAGGTATTTTAATATACTTAACTTAACTTGGGAACTATATTACTTTAATGCAAACTCTTACCAAAAAGTCTATGAGAGTCTTACATTTTTAATATTGTAATATTCATCCAGCATTGGTTTTACTGTAATTTCCAGCATAAACACGATTACCAGGTTACTAGAAAGCGACAGCATAGATAAAGGAATGATACCATTTTCAAAGTGACTTAAAGCTTTTGTGAATAGCTTGGGAACACGTTTGCTTACACTAAAATGGAACATGCAGAATATAAGTAAAAATAATGTATTTGCATAGGGATTGATGAACTGCAATAAAAGACAACACAATACCTGATTTTGAACTCTATAGTGATTATGCATCAAAATATAAATGTGTCAAAATGTGTCAAATGTGTTCACTCACAGTAGTAGAAAATAAGTTTTGTATTGACACATAGTTTTCACTCTCTCTAGTATAAACGTTTTTCTATTACAATATTGTGCATGGGGTACAAACTATGATTTTACAGTATTTTGGGGATGAAGAAATTGTAGGGCAAACATAGAATGGGTGAATTTGAGTTACAATTGGTACAATCTGTAAACTTGGTAGGTTGGCTTTCAACATAACCAACAATAAGCAACATAATAATGGAAATACGCACTTAGAGATTAAACATTGTGGAAAACATTGTAAAGCTTTTGACAAGGGTCTTATATTCAACCAAACACTAACCAGACTTGAAAAATACATCAGATCGGATGATATTAATGTAAAATAAATATTATTCCAAGAATATTGAATGGCTACAAAAGGATATAGAAATACAGGAATGCAAAACAAACTTCCCTTTCATAAAAATGGATGGCTTATTTAGCCTGGAAATCCTAGTGAAAAACCAATCCCTGACTGAAAGCTTACACCAGAGACATACAGTAAATTGCAGTGGCTGAGGACTTCGGTGGTTTAACTCACTTTGATCTTGTAATGAATGTTCCTCAAAACCTTTGGCTCTCCATGATGCTTCTTTAAAGGCAAGGATAAAACCTCTCTAGCAGTCTTGTTTGCCCCACACAAGATATGACTTACGCTAGTTTAAGTAGCTGCTTACAAGCATAGGCTGAGGTACCCAGAACATGGTCTCTGAGATATCATACAAAATAGCCATAGGATACTTTTTAAATATAGGTCTTGTTTTTTCAACTCTCACCTCTTGACTTCTGGAGGCCACACCTGGAGAATAGACCATCAGAATCCTTTATCGTGCAACTCAATCATGCCCTCTTTGATACACTAACATCCCAAACTACAAATATCCTTGATTTAGCCTAATCAAACATAACTTAATATAGTAAACAAAATATAGGACAGTGAAACGATGAGCCATAAAAACACCATGAAAATGAGTTAAAATTGTGAAATATGAGTGCACATTATATGTATATGATGCAGAAATCTCAAAGTGACATTGTCATTTTAAGATACACTGGTAACCCCTCTCTGAACAAACAGGTAGCTTTCACAGCAGAATGTACTCATACAGATACATATAAATAAGGACAATACATACTATAACATACATCAATAGCAACAAAAGAACAACACAACAACAGTGTTGAAATGATCAATTTCACAGTACTAGTCTACAGAGAAACCCCATCTGAAGCACAATAGCTCTCCTCTATAGCACTGTATAACATAACTGCAATGATGCCCCCTGCTGGACAGTCTAACACTACGTGACTCAACTTGTGGTTCATTCACAAACACTGAAAATCTCAGCTACTGTTTCAGCTCCAGAACTACTTCTAATTGAATATGATGACAGTCAATATGGTAACAGATTATCTAACAGTTGATATGGTAGCAGATGTGTAATGTCAAAATCTTCAATACATGTTATCTACAATAACTGAGCATGTCAAACTGTTACACAAAGTTACTGTGAACAGTAATGTAATGTTGCACATATAATGAGTGAGTAATATAATCTGAGCAATACGTCTTGAGAATAAAAAACTATATCTGTCATTCAGAAATGGCTTAATTCCAAACTGGCACATCATATACAAACACTAATAAACAGATGTTGAACGAAGTAAAGAATACTGGGTTGCCAATGAAGGATGGTTCTCCTGTCCCCGCCATTACTGCAAAGTTTCATAAAGCACACACAAAATGTGTTTTGGAAATGCCTATTGCATGTCATTCACATTGATAAAAAAAACTTCCCCCACCCAAGTCCTCCTTCAAACCATACATCTAGCATTGTAGAGAGAGCAGATGAAAGATGGCAACAGATTAAAAATACTGTCAAACCAGTGATATTTCAGTGATATGATGATCTCTTCTTCTCTGCTTTGTTTCATATATATATACAGGTTATTGTCTTTATGCAGCCAACAACTTCTCAAACACCTAAACACATTGAAAACACCCAAAGTACGGCAGAATTTTGCATGACCAAAACCACGTTAATACCAAATCTGTGTCAGTCACTCAACATCTATCCGTGACACTACCCGACTGGTGGTGACCATAGTTAAAGGTTGGTATGATCCATCTGGCATATGGATATTGCTGTGACTAAGAAACATTAAGCAACTGAGGTAATTGCAGAACAGAGCTGTAGAACAGTACATAGAAAACCAAGCCACATCTGGAGAAGTTAATAGGCCAAATAGACAGACAGGGGAGTTGTGTCTGTGAGCGGGAGATGATAGAAAGGCCAGAGCAGAGACTACTCAGCTGAAACAATAGAGAACATACACTTTCCTCCGTTTACTCACATACAAGTTCCATTTGCTCACAAAAATGGTCAGCTAGAGTATCTTTCTTGCTAATTATATAAGATGTGAGTGTAACAGTTGCAGAAATATGGATGTAGTTGCTTTGCCTGCTTTGCTGCTCTGGCGATGGCAAAAGTTTCTCAATTCGAGCACGATTTACAATAATTTCCATCGGATTGTTATGTTGTTCATATGATTTGTCTCTAGGACAATAATGTATCCCTGACAGAAAGCAAGGCTGCAGGAGGTTCCAAGCATGATCATAGGATATGTGCCATTTACAACAGGCACAGCTTTTACTCATGTGGGACATACATTCTCCATGTTCCTACAGACCTTGTGGCTAGAGCACTGAAAGACATTCTTAATGGATCTAAAGACTCCGTGCTATGTCATAATGCCATGTTAGCTTTAGGACTCCAGAAAGATGTATAATCATGATGAACACCACACTATGTAGAATCCATTATAGAGATACTTGGAGAAAACTGGTATGAAACCAAAGCCATGATTTCTTCACTTATTGCAGTTATGCATGCATGCAAAGTAAGTCAAAAACCATTAGTAGATGTGTGTTGGCTATGTTACAGTCACAACTGCTGTGCATTGGCTTAGGGGCCACAGTTACCAAGAAAGGTAATGTGTGTGTGTGTGTGTGTGTGTGTGTGTGTGTGTGTGTGTGTATGTATATGTATGTGTGTGTGTGTGTGTATGTACAGTATGTGTGTGTGTGTCATTATAAGTCTGCACTTCAGAGAAAAGGTAGAAATCCACCAGATGTTTTTCAGCTGGGTGGATCTGGTGGGGAAGATTTAGACAGCGTCTGTCACAAGCAAACATTTCCAATCTGTCCTGAACATTAGGCAGAGTAATCTAAAACCCCTTTCCATCACAACGTGCTGCTCCTTATGTGCTGACCACAACTTCAGTATATCCCTTCCAGAAACGAAGAAATACTTGGAACGTCTGAGAGAGAGAGAGAGAGAGAGAGAGAGAGAGAGAGAGAGAGAGAGAGAGAGAGAGAGAGAGAGAGAGAGAGAGAGAGAGAGAGAGAGAGAAAGCTCTCTGGCTTTTGTCAAGATGAGAAAGCCAGAGCAGAGAACCATAAAGTCTAATGAATATATTAGTGGGTGTTTTCTGCCCCTTAAAGGAGAGCTAACAGGCTAAATTAAGTTATCAGAGCAAACCACCTGGGGCTTAAGACCAGGGCTTTGAACTAGTGGTCTAGTGGTACTCATGGAGGTCACTAGAAAACAATCTACTGTGTTGACATACAGTACAGGACAAGATTTCTTGCTAATACTGTTTTAATGATTATGAATGTAAAATGTTCTTAAAATACATTTGGCACCATTTAGCTTTTTTTTCTGAAAGTCACAAAAAAATACTGTCAACAATGAAAGAATGTTCACCTAACATGCCACTGGTCAGCTCTGTATGGCATTCCTCAGTAATGTGGGAGTAACTGAAAGGGTGATTGTTAGAATGGGACCTCGCTGGTCTGCAGGAATTTCCTTCCCGGAGTTCATGTGCCTAGTTACCGCTTTGGCAAACTCATGAACTGACCCTGTTACGTCCTCCTTCTGGGTTCAGCAGGGGAAATAAACCAATCCTCTGTGGAGCTCTACAACTAACAAGAAAACTGCTAGCCCAAATCTCTCAATACCGCTCTGTTTTCCCTCCGGACCACTTTCAGCTTAATAAACATCTTAACTGGGCAAGCGTCCCACGGGATCTGCTGGGAAATCCTATGGGCAACCAGAGCTCAGAAGCTGACCCTTTATTGCATCCAGGTGGCTGTGTTAAAAAAACGCTGGCCAACCATAAATGTCCAATAAAATGCATGTGGCACCTCCATGGGTGTACAGGGTCACTGCACCTGTCTGTGGAGTAAGTCTCTCCTCTCTCCTCATGGCCAGGCACGTGCACAGATTAGGGCTCTACCTGTGCAGAGCACATACCCATATGCCCTTCCAGTCTCCAAAGTGCCCTATTGGGTGGTGGTATAATTTCCACAAAAAGTATTTTTTGTATACATTTTTTGTCATTGCTGTTTGGAACCCAATGCCCGTAAGTCACTGTGATGTCATCAAGTTCGACCACCCCGTCCATTGGTTGAACCTGTTGATCTGCCCTGTATGGAGCTCATCCTTTTTACCCAGTCTGCCCTGTACAAAGATTGCATGTGCCTGGTATCCGTACATGCATGAGATGCAGTCACAGGTCGAGTGTGTGTGAAGTTGTTTAGCGCCGACAGAGATGGACGACTCGATTCGCTTCGCGTTCTTAGGAAACTATGCAGTATTTAGTTTTTTAATGTATTATTTCTTACATTGTTACCCCAGGAAATCTTAAGTCTTATTACATACAGCCGGGAGGAACTATTGGATATAAGAGCAACATCAACTTACCAACATTACGACCAGGAATACGACTTTCCCGAAGCGGATCCTCTGTTTAGACCACCACCCAGGACAATGGATCGGATCCCAGTAGGCGACCCAAAACAACAGCGCCGTTGAAGGGGCAGACGGCGCGGTCTTCTGGTCAGGCTTCGTAGACAGGCACATCGCCCACCGCTCCCGAGTATATTACTCGCAGAGTATACTACTTGACAACAAGGTAGCCAAAATTCGAGCAAGGTTTGCATTCCAGAGAGACATCAGAGATTGTAACATTCTTTGTTTCACAGAAACATGGCTCACTCGGGATACGTTATCAGAGTCAGTACAGCCACCCGGTTCTTCACGCATTGAGCCGACAGAAACAAACACCCTAGACCCACTCCAATTTGCTTACCGCCCCAATAGGTCCACAGACGACGCATTCACATTCACACTGCACAATGCCCTTACCCATCTGGACTATGTAAGAATGCGGTCTTGACCCCGCCCTATGCAACTGGGTCCTGGACTTTCTGACGGGCTGCCCCCAGTTGGTGAGGGTAGGAAACAACATCTCCACCCCGCTGATCCTCAACACTGGGGCCCCACAAGGGTGCGTTCTCAGCCCTCTCCTGTACTCCCTGTTCACCCATGACTGCATGGCCATGCACGCCTCCAACTCAATCATCAAGTTTGCAGACAACACTACAGTGGTAGGCTTGATTACCAACAACAACGAGACGGCCTACAGGGAGGAGGTAAGGGCCCTCGGAGTGTGGTGTCAGGAAAATAACCTCACACTCAACGTCAACAAAACAAAGGAGATGATCTTGGACTTCAGGAAACAGCAGAGGGAGCACCCCCCTATCCACATCGACGGGACAGTAGTGGAGAAGGTGGAAAGTTTTAAGATCCTCGGCGTACACATCACGGACAAACTGAAATGGTCCACCCACACAGACAGCGTGGTGAAAAAAGAGCAACAGCGCCTCTTCAACCTCAGGAGGCTGAAGAAATTTGGCTTGTCACCAAAAACACACAAACTTTTACAGATGCACAGTCGAGAGCATCCTGTTGGGCTGTATCACCGCCTGGTACGGCAACTGCTCCGCCCACAACCGTAAGGCACTCCAGAGAGTAGTGAGGTCTGCACAACACATCACCGGGGGAAAACTACCTGCCCTCCAGGACGCCTACACCACCCGATGTCACAGGAAGGCCAAAAAGATCATCAAGGACAACAACCACCCGAGCCACTGCCTGTTCACCCCGCTATCATCCAGACGGCGAGGTCAGTACAGGTGCATCAAAGCTGGGACCGAGAGTCTGAAAAATAGCTTCTATCTCAAGGCCATCAGACCTTGTGTGGTGTTCATGTTTTTGTTATGTTGTGGGTCTGATGGACCCACAACATTATTGGGTTTGTAAAACAATACAGCCATAACAGTTTACATAAAAATACTTAATACGCAGATGTTGACTTGTCAATTACTTGTCAATGTCAATTACAAGCAATATAGACAGCATATATGGTTAATATTTGCCACAAATATAAATGAAACAAGGTGTTAATCACTATTGATGTTTATTGCTTTGAACTGAACAAATTGGAAGGACAAATCTTACATACCATAAATTATAATTGAGCCCCATTGAACACAAATTAAGGTTTTAATTTAATATTAAATAGTTTTAATATAGTTTTACTGTGTGTGTTGCAAATGTATTTCTTGTACTTGGTGCATGTGTACTGTGTCTTCTGTCCTTCTTGAGTCCACTCACATCGCAGTGCTTCTTCTTGTTGCTACCGGCTGAAATCTAGAATGATGAAAACACTTAGTTCAGGAATTTTACTAACATCTCACTCACTCACATATATAGCTACAGCAGGCCAAGGTAGGAGAGTCAGACACACACACATGCAAACAAAATCACTCACACTTACTTCCGGTATTGGAGTTTTTGATTCTGTGGGTCGGGCAGATGTGGCACCAGCAACCTCCTCCTGAATCCTCCTCACAATGGCTGCAGAAGTTGGGGTTCTAGGGATATGTTGCTTCCTCTGTATTTGAGGTCTTACTAATGCCTTGCCCAGTTCCTCGAGAAAGAGCCGTCTCCTCTGGAGCGTCCCTCTGTTCCAATCTGGGTTCAACGCCATCCAGATGACAAACGCGATGTATGGCCAGCGTAGGGTTCTTCTTTTGCAGCTGTAGCCAGTCACTTAGAGGAAATGATTGGCATGTTCTGTGTATTCAACATCTGAGGTGGGAGCTCTGGCTTGTTTTTTGTACTGTTCCTATCATCGTCAGCTTCCTCTTGAGGAGCTCCTGTCCCAGCTTGTGCGAAGTAAAAAAGTTATTGCATGTGGTGTTGTAGCCAGGGAGTCCCTGTGTCACATCCAGGACAACCTGCATCCCTTGGTTCTCCTCAGGGGCTCCTCCATCTGGCTTCCCCATATACACTTGCAAGTTCCACACATATGATGAAGCAGCATCACAGGAAGCCCGGATCTTGATTCCATATTTTGCGGGTTTAGATGGTATGTGCTGCCTGAAGGGGCAGCTGCCCCTAAATGACATAAGCTGCTCATCAATAGTAACATTGGGCCCAGGGTTGTAAAACAGGGGAAGCCGGTCCACCCACTTGTCCCACATTGACCTGATTGCAGCTAGCTTGTCTCTCTGCCGCCACGCTGGTCTCGTGTCTCGGTTATCGAAGCGGATAATTATGTGTTATCCAGAGACGTTGATGCACGGAAATGTTCTCTGCCAGTTTCTGCATCCCACAGGGATTCTGTGGATTCCCCAATGCATCTGAAAACACCAGCAAGGATAAGAACCCCAAAGTCCATCTCCTTTCATCTCTTTCCAAAAACACATCTTCCCTCCAAATTAGTGCAGTCCAGAATGATTTTCGTGATGGTGTCTGGGATGAACAGTTCAAAAGAAGACTTTATGTCCTGCACATGAGTAACCACCATCCGCGTCTGCCCTGGTTGCATCCTTATCACATTGGTAGGCATGCAGTGTGGCTCATTCCTTGGGGGCAAGAAGACCATTCAATTGACAGTGACATGATCCTCATATTCTGCTCCTCATATCCTCATGCTCCTTCCACGCTAGCTTCTCTCTCTCTGCAAAAATTATTTCTAAGGCCCTCGGAGCAGAGATCATTTTTGCCATACTGATTGATTGTGGTAAGGAGCCACACATGCAAGTCTATTTATTGTTGTGTCCCTCCCTCAATTTGAACCTGGCAGAGTGTGGGAAAATACTTAATTTTTTGCAATGTATCAAAATAATGTATTGAAATTGTAATAACATTGTGCAGGATCCCGCAAGACATTGTGTAGTTTCACACACTTGAAAGGGTAAATAGTGCGAGAAAAGCGAGAGACAGGCAGACAGGCAGGGAGACAGACAGGTTCTTGGTGATATGTTGAAACAGCAGGCCAAGGGAGGAGGAAGAGAGAGCGAAGGCACAGAGCAAACCTTTTTGTTTAATATTTACTTGTTTTCACCTACACACACACTTTTCCACATTTATTACCCTCGGGTCCAGTGGACCCTAACACCACATTTGTAATATTAATGTGTAGGGGGGTGCACACTGTGCACTCAATGAAAATGTATTATTTTACATGTTCTTCACAGAAAATGAGCCAAGGCCAATGAGTCTCAGGTTGAAAAAATTATTCATTGTATCGTTTATCTTTTATTAAACATTGAAAATGGGTCCCACAGACCTGAACACCAGACAAGGGTTAAGTATGGGAAAAACATTATACTCACCTGCTATTTGTTTTGGGTGGAGATTGAATAAATGAAGGTATGGAGGAGGTGTGTCTATAGATACGCTGTATTCTGACCTTGACTTAATTCCCTAATAATTCCACCACCTTCACATGCTAGGAAACTATGAATAAGGTCTACTTGATTTTTTCCAATAGAAATAACCCCATTCTCGATGCACTGTCATTTACAACTTGATAAGAGCTATTGATGAGAGCTAGGTAATGAGTAATCTGTTTGGATAAGGGAATGCAAATATAAATGACACTTGTTTTAGATATATTTGACCTTATAATCACTGGAGATAGATGTGAAACCAGTCATATGGCAGCAAACTGAAGCATATCAACAAATCAACTTTCCCACAGTAAAGTTTATGGAATGCTGTGCTATTATGCCGTGTTTAAATTGTACAACCTTTTAACTTGCAGGGACGGGCACTCTCGGATGTCCTAATTATAGGCTACCCTGAATTTCTCTGTTTCCTATTTCTATTATTTAAAATATTAGCCACTATCAGTATCGACCGTCAGTACGCCTAATAACAACACATATTCAACTGCTCATTTACTGTTTGTTCCCTTCAGTTGGTATAGCCTACATTATCATTTAATTACATTGTTTCCTTTACCTTCATTTCAAATCAAATCAAATCGTATTTGTCACGTACACATGTTTAGCAGATGTTATTGCAGGTGTAGCGAATTTGCTTCTTATGTTATCTCTGTCATGGCCATGTGGTTATTCCTGAGGATCTTTAGTAACAATTGATAATATAAAAAAAAAAACATGTTGGCTCATTAAATCCTTACGAAGCAGAGCGCAGACTAAGCCATAACCGTTTGAATTTGAACCATGGTGCAATACTTGGCTGTGTCCTCACACATTTCCATGGTTAGTGCAGGCAATAGATGAGGGTATAGCCTACTATTGTACACTATTCTCCCTATTATAATTATATGTACACTAATCTTCCAACATTAGCATGGGTTAAAGAACTGAATTTGGCAATTATCTGACTGAATTAAAACATTTTCTTCCTCTCCAACCCTGTTTCTTTATGATTCAATAAATATTCTGCTGAACCGGTCTCTCGATATTCATTAGAGTCTGTCAACAAAATTTGAACTATAAGGTATACCGTACTCCACAAGAACATATGTTGGCCAGAAAGTGGGTAGGGTTTTCAGCAGCTGAATTACATGTATTTTATGCAAAGCCTTCATAAAATAAATCTGAATTCCAACTACCATATGGGATTATAATGATGACAGACCTACGTGGGTTTGTCATTTGAAGTTTGAGGTCGCACGTTGAGATTCCTGGTTGTAAGTACGATTCGCAAGTGTGTAATTGAATTTTGCAAGCTTGTATCATGATTTGTGAAAGATTTAACAACGGTTGCAAACTTGTAATTTGATATTTGAATACATTCAATGAGATTTGCCAGTGTAATTTATTTTCTGAATTATTACAAGTCCATTTACGAGTATAAATGTTTTACTGTGAATCAAAATAACACTTGCAGATTTTGAATGTGTGTACACTCCGAGTTTGTAGCAAGTTTTGTAAAATTTGAAAGTCAAAATGTGATTTTCGCGCTGGGGGCAGCAACTTTTACTCTTGACCAATACGTTCCTTCTGTCAAAACCACAACCCCCTAACCATTGGCTGGATTGTTCCATCAATCAAATGTCAGGAAGTAGCTACCCACATGAGCAAGAGGATGACGTAAAATAAACAAAAATGATCTACTTGAAATCAATAGTCAATTTATTTCTGTTCATAAATTCTTTGTGTGAAAAGGCATGACAGTAGTTTGCTTATCATTTAAAATATAATGGTACATTTCAGACAAACTCCAGACCAGCTATTGCATTAGCTAGCTGGCCTCTGACATTCATCCTAGCTTTACTATCAACTGGCTAGCTTTATCAGGCTGCTTTAGATGCGAGGAAAACAAATATATTTGCTAGTTAGTTAACCATCTGATTGATGAAGTTGATTATAAATGCTGTTGAAACTTCTGGGGAAAGCTAGCTAGCTAACTCCCACCATCATCAGTAAAGTGTAGCTAATGTTAGCTAGGTTTCTAGAAAATAATACTTGTAACTGACTTTTGAAGACTTGTCAAACTACTTCATTCCACTGCCTGTTTATTGATTAATTGGTGACTGAAAAAGTTGGCTAGAAAAATGCCCCTCTCAATTTCACTGCAAAAAGATTAGCTAGATAAAAGTAAACTGATAAACTTGATCAAGCTTATGAATATGTAAAACTGTTTACAAAAATGGCACATTAAAGGTAGTTGGTGTTCTCAGCAACTTGAACCAGCACTGAAATTTGAGCAGTGAGGTTCATTTATTCCCACTTTCTGCTCTTCTCCTCAGGTTGAAGCACATCCCTAACACCATACAGATCTAAAGAACTTGGGAACCTCCCAGCCATCAGGAAAATCATATTGTTCTTGGAGTTTATTCACACGGTTCGATAGAAATAGATCCACACATGTTAAACGCTATCGTGCAAACCTGTCGCTAAACTGGTAACTTGGGAAGCTCATTCAATAATATAGACGTGGGTGATTTATATCCCAGGGGACTGAACTGTGCATGTTTTTGTTAGATTTTGACCACAATTAGTTGAATGATGTGTTAGTGAAGTGCTGGAATAAAAAAACACTTGTGTAAAGAACCTATGGCTGTCATGACTTCAATTGACTAAATACAGTTACCATTTTATTTTGTTAATCTATGAAGGTTTGTCATGATTTCCAGGAGCCTGGCGAAGATGTATACAATCATAATACAAGGCAAGACATTTCCCTGCATCCAGTTTGAGGCCTGCTACCAGCAGGAACATGGCGCACTCCATGTTAGTAAATCATGCATATTGTTTATATACTGTATATATAGCTAATACTCCACTCATATACAGAGTGAGAAGCCCTATGCACCATAAACTTGTCTACTCCTGGAGTAACTCCCTGTCAGAGAGATTGATTAGAGGGTTTTGGGCCAATGGGAGGTCAGTGGTGAGGTCTTAGGAGTGAGAGTGAAGTTATAACTTTAAACCCCCCCGGCCCTTTTATTCATCCACTTGACTGATTGGAAGGCATCCTTATAGTCCTCAATAATCAACATATACATGAGCATTCAGTACTCTATCCATCTCTCTACAGGTGCTAGAGACAGATTAGTGTTGTCTTGATGGATAAAGTCTGCATGTTGTCAGATGTTCAAGGAACCACTGAAGGCCCCAGTATTCAGGCAGAGCCTTCAGATCAACTACCTGCAATCTCTCCAGAGAAGTAAGCTCCGCCGGTGGTAATATACTTGATGCACTATGTAAACCTTCTTCACTATGGTTGTCTGTCTGTGTGATGACACATATCATATTATCCAGGGCCACTGGTTGGATTTACTGTACTCACTCCAAAACACATGTACTCTCCTCCCACTAAAAGTCTCCCAGACTTTTATAAAAACTAACGTGTCCATCCCTCTATTCCCAGGTGAGTCTGCCGGACCATGGAACTCTAGAGAAGAACACCAAGAAACCTGCCACCATGTTGTCAGCTATAGACAGTTCCCTGAAGAAGGATGCAACTATCAAGGCTACAAATGTGGGGGATGACCCCCAAACGCAATAAAGTTGTATAAACTACTCATTCCTTTTTTATAGGTTACAAAACAACTGTTTCTTAGCCTGTTCTCATTTTTACTAACTACTATGGTAACTTAAACATCTGACAACATGCAGACTTTTTCCATCAATACAACACTTAAAGCTTAATTCAAAAAGGTTTAAGTCTCATATCCAGGGTGAATAAAAATGTTTTATGTATAAAGGAAATCACACAGGTGTGCCAACTGAAATATATATCCCAGACAAGACTTAATAGGACAAATAGGCTGCGTTTACATAGGCAGCCCAAGTAAGATTGTTTTTGCAGTAATTGGTCTTCTGACCAATCAGATGTGATTGGTCAAAAGACCAATTAGTGGAAAAAAGATTAGAATTGGGCTGCCTGTCTAAACACAGCCAGGGTCAAGTGAATATAAGTCAGTTCTTGTATTCACAGCAGTTTCCATGAATTTGAGTGGTTACATACAGTACATGTTAATTGGCTATGAGATAGATAAGGAGACTCTTGCTGTAATCAAAGGGAAGGAACCACTGAAGGCCCCAGTATTCAGGCAGACAGCTTGTAGCGGATGTGTGTCACCATCCAGGCCCTTGTTACAGCATTCAGTGGCCTGATAGGGAGATGACAATAAATACGTTATGCATGTTTCACCACCAAAGCCGTGCTAGCATTTATTGCACGTTGCTTACGATCAAACCATTTTGTCCTTTGGTGGTCTGGCAGCATGCCGCTTTTTAGTAATCTTACTCCCTCTCCACCTGAAATGCAACAAAAACATGAACAATAATACTAGTCAGTAACTTGGCTAATTAAAACACTCGTAAATGTGCACAACAGCCAAATGATACCCAAACAGCCTATTTGCAGTGAAATTTGGAGGGGCATTTTTCTTGAACTTCTTCAGTCACAAATTAATCAATAAACAGTGGAACAAAGTAGTTTGACAAGTGTTCAAAAGTCAGTAACAAGTCTAAAATATAGCTTCAAATATATCTATATTTTTCTCTAGAAACCTAGCTAACGATAGCTACACAGAAGTGACGATGGTGAGAGTTAGCTAGCGAGCTCACGACATTTATAACCAACGTCAGATGGTTAACTACCTAGCAAATATGTGACTGATCGACTCAAATCGGTGTTATGTAGCAAAAAAAATTTTGTTTGTTTTTTACATTGGATAAAAGAGGCTCAGAGCTACAAAATGTTATATCATACACTGCATTTGATGAACAATGGGAAAGTAATTCTGCATTTGAAAGTTGCTAAACTTGTAAAATCAGTTTTGAGAAAAGGGCCTTTGAATATTTTTGGTCTACACCCATTCAGTATTGTTCACACCCTCTTAAGCCAGCCCCACCCATCTCTTTAAGGATTCACATGTGAGGTCATGTGCTAAACAGTGAGTAGTGTAGTAAAGATTAAGACTAAAAGTGGTAGTGCCTACAATAAGGAAACATTCCAGGTGAACAGAAAGTGTCCAGATAAAAATAGTTTATAAATATTAGATGACGCTGACCCAGACACATTTGCCTAAATTGATGGGTCATGTGAAAGAAATGCTATAACCCCCAACCACATCCAGTGGTGGAAAAGTACTAACCAGCTGTGGAACGTTAACCCCTGTCACAGTGTTGTCCTTCACAACACCAGCAATCTAAGACAAAGTGTTCACTCTGGTCTTACTGAAGCGCTGCTTGGCCGATGCACCAGTCGGGAGCAAACTTGGTGTGGCCTGTGATCGGGAAGTGAAGGTTGAGACACAAGATGCTACACCGCAGACCAATCTGAAACTCATCTCTCAGCATGTCCAGCCCACTCATTATCTCAGCCAATCATAGCTAGCGGGAAGGTTCCTACCTTTTTCTTTCGCTAAACCAACTAGGCTCGTAAATTAACAACTTTAATCGTATTTATAGATTGCATAAAAGTTTGTTATTAAGGCACATTAAAGTTTACCTGTTCGAGAAGGCATTTCTGCCAAAAAGCGCAAACGGGCTCTCCTGTGAAGTTGTGACTTTTGACATACGCCTAGTTTCCTGATTCGGGTCACATATTTGTGAAGCTTGCCAGTTGATAGTAAAGCTAGGCTGAATGTCAGAGGCCAGCTAGCTAATGCAATAGCGGCTGTCAATGCAATGGCTGGTCTGGAGTTTGTCTGAAATGTACCATTATGTATCACATGATGAGCAAACTACTGTCATGCCTTTTCACACACAAAAATCTATGAATACAGATAAAAGAGACAATTACATTCAAGTAAATTGTTTTAGTTTCATTTACCTCATCCCATCTTGCTGTCAGGTTCCGTGTGTAGCTGGTGCAAAAATAGTCAGGCGCAGGAGAACAGGACTGAGTGAGCAAAAAACACTTTACTCAAATAACCAACAATCAAAAAACGCTAACCGCGTAATACATAAACTCATTGCCAAACGCAAACAAGCGAAGCAGAATGAACTAAAGCACCAGCCGGCACGACAACGGCTGAACAATAAACAATCACACACAAGGACATGGGGGAAACCTGAGGGTTAAATACACAACAGATAATGATGGGGAATGCAAACCAGGTGTGTGAAAAACAAGACAAGACAAATGGAAAATGAAAAGTAAATCGGTGATAATTAGAAGACCGGTGACGTCGACCGCCGAATGCCGCCCGAACGAGGAGGGGAACCGACTTCAGTCGAAGTCGTGACACTTGCTCATGTGGGGAGCTACTTTCTGAGATTTGATTGATGGAACAATCCAGCCAATGGTTAGGCGGTTGTGGTTTTGGGTGAACTGATTGGTCAGTCCTGCCCACAGAGCGCAAATCACATTTCTTCTTGCAAATCTCTTTCTACAAACGTACAAAACTTTGTACAAGCCTACAAATCTCTTTTTAAGGTGACAGTGACAGAACTCTGAGTGTGCGCAGATTTAAAATCTGCAAGTGTATTTTTTATTCACAGCAGAATCATTCATACTTGTAAATGGATTTGTAATAATTCTGAAAATAAATTAAACTTGTAACTTGACATAAATTCAAATGTCAAGTAACAAGTTTGCAACCATTGTTACATTTTTCACACGTCATGATACAAGCTTGTAAAATGAAATTACACATCTACGAGTCCTACTTGCAACCACGGATCTCAATGTGCCACCACAAAATTCAAAATACAAACTCAAGTAGGTCTGTCATCATAATAATCCCATACTACTTAGAACTGCGTAGAAAAGGCATGAGTAAGAATGTCATAATTTCCTAATTCGGAATCGGGCCCATAGAGAGGAGTAGCTGCATCTTCAGTAGGGAATTGTACATTGACATTTTTGATTTTATTTTGTGATGATGAGTGAGTGTGTTGCTGCAGCAAAAAATATACCTATGCTCAACAATTTTATCGCTACGGAGGCATTTGGAATTTTGTGAATTCCGAGATATAAATTTTGTGCACGGCCCTGCCCATGGCCGATCAGCTTGTTGTACCACACCACCTCCAGCTCTACCAACCCTCTATCCCTTCCTGTTTGTTAAACAATGTGGTGGCAATATTTTTAGTGCAGTGGGCTAAATCAGGGTCACACAGTGTTTCTTGGTAGTCTTAAACAAATCTACTTTGAAACAAAAGTATACACATCAGACACATGGTTATGGGCTTAAAAAAAAGATACCTGTACCATGACATAGAGTTGAAATGTATTACGTTTTGAGTTTGCATCCCAGTATTACACTTTAAATACATCACAGAAGACTAAAATAAAACAAAACCATTTGATATAGAAACACCGGATTTTTGGTGTAAAAAATATAATGTGTATATTAATTATGAAATTTAAATATATATATATATATATATATATATATATATATATATAGATATATTTCATTCCACCCATGTGGCCACTAGAGGGCACTTTGGTAATTTGACTGCAGGAAAGGGCTAGTAGCTACAGTAACTGTCCAGTGAAAATCCAACTTTTAAAAGTTAATATTCTGTTAACTCATACCCAAGTAAGGTTGTTGAATTTTCCTATACTGGTATTTGTGGCCAAAGAATAAATTGGACAAAAAACAAAAATCCCACCTCCAACTTGTATCTCAAACAGACTGTTTCAAAAATGCTTGCTATATCCTCATAGAACGTGATGTCATGTTGGCTCATTGGCTGAGAAACCAGCAGTCTACCTCCATGAATATTTTTTAGGACTGATAAACGCCCACACCATTCTGTTGTTAGGGAACACCCACACCATTCCAACACACAAAACCTGCTTTTAAACATACTTCATTACAATTTTTTGGAAGGAAAACTATTTCACTTATATTGTAATTGATTACAGGTCATATTTCAATGGAACACCTGGTTAAAGTAACAACTGTTACTTTAACTCTCCCATGTGCTGGTACTATACAACATAACAACTCATATTCTCTAATTTCCACAGAGGGAAGTTTTAACGTCTCACTACAGTATTTACCGTCCAGTATATCTGATAACACATTATTCCTTGGCCTTTTTGTGTAATTGTTGATTTTTGCAAACATATGTCTGAAGGGATGATTGTGTTTGTTGTACATATTTCAAATGATCTAAATAACCTGAAATATACAAAATGTCATTGCCAAGTTGGTTTGTTTGCAAACATCTGTCCTAGGCAATCACATCACCCTTGTTTATGACTAACTCACACATATGAGACACATGGCGGCAATCTCCCTTCATGCGTCCAATCATAAGGGCTTAATGAGGCTGCAGGTTCTGCTGAGGTCTGGACACAGCACATTGGCCCTTTGATCTCACTTGAAAGGAGTTAATTGATCTCTGTGTTACAGGCACTTTGTGTTGTAGACCTACTCTCCCATGAGGGAAAAAAAGATTCTGACTGGTCATCTCACATATGGAGAAATATGAGAGAGAGAGAGATCACATCACGCCCGGCTCCATCCTTGCTCAATTACAATAATGTGGCTCACATGGCCCAGATGCCATGGCAGAGAAGTGAGGAGAGCTGTGGGGGGAGAGGATAGGCCCTGCTCTCCTCTGTGAGATCACTCATTGCACCACAGCACTCACTGCACTTGGCCAAGATGGTTTTGATATCCCTCTCCCCCGAGTCCTGTTGGGGCTTGTTAAGGTAGAGGTGCAGGGAGGACCACACGCTCAAGCTCCCCTCTAAAAGGCTCAATGGGACATTCCACTACCTGACGACACTCACAAAACAACAAAGAGACTAGAGGCCTCTAGGTCAACTTCAACCAGTCCTAAAGTACCAGTTAGTGCAATACCACCTCCCTCTACCATGGATGGCCCTATCCAGGTACACAGCTCTAAGCCCATTAAAATAAACTACAGTGTCAAGTGTGGCTGCAGGTAAAGCAGAAAACATTTATAGATAATAATATCGGTGTTGTTAACCTAACATAGTAGTTCATAGAACATGTGTAAAGCTACAGTATGAGAAAATACAAAGCTAAACTTATTTTTTATTCATATCTAGCCTTAGGGACAAAATATTACATGTACAAAAGTGTACCTTTGGAAAAAAAAAAAATATATTTTTAGGGTACCACAACAGTGAGTGGCAAACATGTACCTATAAAAACGTTTTTGGGTGTTGTTTTAACACTGTTGGGTACACAGCCTTATTTGCACATTTCCAAGGGTGCCTTTCAAGTGGATTTTAGAGTTACCAGTACCACCCATGACTGTGTTTGCTAACGACAGAGAGATGGTTGTTGCATTCAATGGCTTGCAGTCGCGTATCCTTCACCAAGTGAATATTTGATCATTGAAATGAAATACTTTATCACGGTTCATTATATACTGTATATCATAAGGCTATATTTTGACAGCCTAGTTTTACCCCAACACAATGGTCTGAAACTCCTGGCTTGCAGGTCACATTATGCTGGCTTGCAAAGTGATATGTAATTCCTGTTGGAATCCAGCCAGAGTTAGGATATCCAAAAATGTAAACTTCTAATCACAAACAACCAGTGGTGGAAAAAGTTACTAATTGTCATACTTGATTAAAAGAAAAGATACGTTAATAGAACATGACTCAAGTAAAAGTGAAAGTCACTGAGTAAAATACTACTTGAGTAAAAGCCTAAAAGTATTTGGTTTTAAATATACTTAAGTATCAAAAGTAAAAGTATAAATCATTTCAAATTTCTTATATTAAAAAAACCATTTTATTTCAATTTTATTTCTGGATAGCCAGGGGTACGCTCCAACATTCAGACTTCATTTACAAATGAAGCATGTGTTTAGTGAGTCCGCCAGATCAGAGGCAATTTGGGATGACCAGGGATGTTATCTTGATAAGTGTGTGAATTAGACAATTTTCCTGTCGTGCTAAGCATTCAAATGTAATGAGTACTTTTGGGTGTCAGGGAAATGTATGGAGTGAAAAGTACATACTTTTCTCTAGGAATGTAGTGAAGTAAAAGTTTTCAAAAATATAAATAGTAAAGTACAGATACCCCAAAACAATACTTAAGTAGTACTTTAAAGTATTTTTTATTAAGTGCTTTACACCACTGCAAACAACCTGCATTTAGAATGACTACCAATGTAGGGAAAATGTATAATCCATCTAAACGTGAACAACCACCTCAGTAAAGGGTGCAGTAAGTCCAACTACTAACAGATTGGATTAGTTTAGAAAGATGTAAGTTATTTATCTTTGTGTAGCATAAGATCAATCAACCAATCAATGTGCACGCAAAAACACAGATAATGAAACAAACAATTCTAAAAATCAACCTGCAATAGAGCATGATGGGAAACATACAGTGCCTTGCAAAAGTATTCATCCCCCGTGGCGCTTTTCCTATTTTGTTGCATTACAACGTGTAATGTAAATTGATTTTTATTTGGATTTCATGTAATGGACGTACATAAAATAGTCAAAATTGGTGAAGGGAAATTAAAAAAAATATTTAAAAAAAAAACAGGAAAAGTGGTGCATGCATATGTATTTACCCCCTTTGCTATGAAGCCCCTAAATATGATCTGGTGCAACCAATTACCTTCAGAAGTCACATAATTAGTTAAATATAGTCCATCTGTGTGCAATCTAAGTGTCACATGATCTCAGTAGATATACACCTTTTCTAAAAGTCCCCAGAGTCTGTAACACCACTAATCAAGGGGCACCACCAAGCAAGCGACACCATGAAGACCAAGGAGCTCGCCAAACAGGTCAGGGACAAAGTTGTGGAGAAGTACAGATCAGGGTAGGGGTATATAAAAAAAACTCAACTTTGAACATCTCACGGAGCGCCATTCAATCCATTATATATATTTTTTAAAGAATATAGCACCACAACAAACCTGCCAAAACAGGACCGCCTACCAAAGCTCACGGACCAGTCAAGGAGGGCATTAATCAGAGAGGCAACAAAGAGACCAAGATAACCCTGAAGGAGCTGCAAAGCTCCACAGCGGAGATTGTAGTATCTGTCCATAGGACCACTTTAAGCTGTACACTCCACAGAGCTGGGCTTTACGGAAGAGTGGCCAGAAAAAAGCCATTGCTTAAAGAAAAAAATTAGTAAACACGTTTGGTGTTCGTCAAAAGGCGTGTGGGAGACTCCCCAAACAAATGGAAGAAGGTACTCTGGTCAGATGAGACAAAATATGAGCTTTTTGGCCATCAAGGAAAACGCTATGTCTGGCGCAAACCCAACACCTCTCATCACCCCATGAACACAAATAAAATCACATTTTATTTGTCACACACACATGGTTAGCAGATGTTAATGCGAGTGTAGCGAAATGCTTGTGCTTCTAGTTCCGACCATGCAGTAGTATCTAACAAGTAATCTAACAATTTCACAACAACTACCTTATACACTCAAGGTTAAAGGAATGAATACGAGTATGTACATATAAATATATGGATGAGCGATGGCTGACCGGCATAGGCAAGATGCAGTAGATGGTATAGAGTACAGTATATACATATGAGATGAGTAATGTAGGATATGTAAACATTATATAAGTGGCATCGTTTAAAGTGGCTAGTGATACTTTTATTACATCCACTTTTTAATTATTAAAGTGTCAAGAGATTTGAGTCGATGGCCGAACGGCATTGTGCATCATTATGCATCTGAAGAAGTTTGTGAGTGTTTTTGGTGACAAGCCGAATTTCTTCAGCCTCCTGAGGTTGAAAAGGCGCTGTAGCGCCTTTTTCACCACGCTGTCTGTGTGGGTGGACCATTTCAGTTTGTCTGTGATGTGTACGCCGAGGAACTTAAAACCTTCCACCATCTCCACTACTGTCCCGTCGATGTGGATAGGGGGGTGCTCCCTCTGCTGTTTCCTGAAGTCCACGATCATCTCCTTAGATTTGTTGACGTTGAGTAAGAGGCTATTTACCTGACACCTCACTCCGAGGGCCCTCACCTCCTCCCTGTAGGCCGTCTCGTCGTTGTTGATAATCAAGCCTACCACTGTAGTGTCGTCAGCAAACTTGATGATTGCGTTGGTGGCTTGCTTGGCCATGCAGTCATGGGTGAACGCACCCTTGTGGGGCCCCAGTGTTGAGGATCACCACCTGGGGCCGCCCCGTCAGGAAGTCCAGGCCACATTCCTCTCGTGTCTGAGCCGTTGAATTGTGACTCTTCTTTGTCTCTATATTGACGCTTAGCTTGTTTGATTGCCTTGCGGAGGGAATAGCTACACTGTTTGTATTCAGTCATGTTTCCGGTCGCCTTACCCTGGTTAAAAGCAGTGGTTCGCACTTTCAGTTTTGCGCGAATGCTGCTATCAATCCATGGTTTCTGGTTGGGGAAGGTTTTAATAGTTGCTATGGGTACAACATCACCGATGCACTTGCTAATAAACTCGCTCACCGAATCAGCGTATATGTCAATGTTGTTGTCTGATGCTATCCGGAACATATCCCAGTCCACGTGCTCGAAGCAATCTTGAAGCGTGGAATCAGATTGGTCAGACCAGCGTTGAACAGACTTGAGCACGGGCGTTTCCTGTTTTAGGTTCTGTCTGTAGGCTGGGAGCAACAAAATGGAGTCATGGTCAGACTTGCCGAAAGGAGGGCAGAGAATGGCCTTGTATGCGTCGCGAAAGTTAGAATAACAATGATCCAGGATTTTGCAAGCCCGGGTCGCACATTCGATATGCTGATAAAATTTAGGGAGCCTTGTTTTTAGATTAGCCTTGTTAAAATCCCCACCCACAATAAATGCAGCCTCAGGATATGTGGTTTCCAGTTTACATAGAGTCCAATGAATTTCTTTCAGTGCTGTCGATGTGTCAGCTTGAGGGTGTATATTTGCAACTGTGATTATAATCGAGGAGAATTCTCTTGGTAGATAATGCGGTCAGCATTGATTGTAAGGAATTCTATGTCAGGTGATCAAAAGGACTTGAGTTCCTGTATGTTGTTATGATCACACCACGACTTGTTCATAATAAGGCACACGACCCCGCCCTTCTTCTTACCAGATAGATGTTTGTTTCTGTCGGCACGATGAGTGAAGAAACCATGTGGCTGTACCCACTCTGATAACGTGTCCTGAGTGAGCCATGTTTCCGTGAAGCAAAGAACGTTGCAGTCGCTGATGTCTCTCTGGAAGGCAACCCTTGCTCGGATTTCGTCTACCATGTTGTCAAGAGACTGGACATTGGCAAGTAGTAAAGTCGGGAGCGGTGCACGATGTGCCCGTCTACAGAGCCTGACCAGAAGACCGCCGCGTCTCCCCCTTCTCCTGCGCCACCATTGTTTTGGGTCACCAGCCGGGATCCAGTCTATTGTCCTGGTTGGTGGACCAAACAGAGGATCCGCTTCGGGAAAGTCGTATTCCTGGTCGTAATGTTGGTAAGTTGATGTTGCTCTTATATCCAATAGTTCCCCCCGGCTGTATGTAATAAAACTTAAGATTTCCCGGGGTAACAATGTAAGAAGTAATACATAAAAAAACAGAATACTGCATAGCGAGGCTGCCATCTCTGTCGGCGCCGGAAGTTTCCCCACAGTGAAGCATGGTGGTGTCAGCATCATGCTGTGGGGATGTTTTTCATCGGCAGGGACTAGGAAACTGGTCAGAATTGAAGGAATGATAAATACAGGGAAATTCTTGAGGGAAACCTGTTTCAGTCTTCCTGATATTTGAGACTGGGACGTAGGTTCACCTTTCAGCAGGACAATGACCCTAAGCATACTGCTAAAGCAACACTTGAGTGGTTTAAGGGAAAACATTTAAATGTCTTGGAATGGCCTAGTCAAAGCCCAGACCTCAATCCAATTGAGAATCTGTGGTATGACTTAAAGATTGCTGTACACCAGCAGAACCCATCCGACTTGAAGGAGGAGCTGGAGCAGTTTTGCCTTGAAGAATGGGCAAAAATCCCAGTGGCTAGATGTGCCAAGCTTATAGAGACATACCCCAATAAACTTGCAGCTGTAATTTATGCAAAAGGTGGCTCCACAAAGTATTGACTTTGGGGGGGTGAATAGTTGTGCACACTTAAGTTTTCAGTTTTTTTGTCTTATTTCTTGTTTGTTTCACAATAAAAAAATTCAATCTATTTTCATTCCAGGTTGTAAGGCAACAAAATAGGAAAAATGGCAAGGGCGGTGAATACTTTCGCAAGCAACTGTAATAATGGGCGTGGTTTTTGAGAGTGTTTGCTGATTGTACCTTTGTATTCAAAATATCGGGTACAGAAATGTACCAATATACTAGATTATCCGCACATATACACTAAAAGGTACCGAACAGTACCATGTGAGATTATATGTGTACCCCTGAAGGTACATTATGTGTATTTTGATATTTTTGTACACCTGGGAACAATACTGTATCCTAATCGTACTCTTTTGTCAGAGAGTGTAGGTTGGGTGTGTTGGGCATTTGCGTGTGCCATTGCTGTAATCAGATTTGTGGTGTTTTCGTTGGAAGTTGTGTGTATGCCGTTGCTACATGTCCCTCCAGTGGGAGGGACATGTTCTCTGCAGCACATCAAATATAAAAACAGCCCCACATGCTCTGGGATTAATGGCTCCCTACGCTTCTGTTCACATTGGAGCCAGAGTTTATCAATGGGCTGCTGTATCACAAGAGACCTGAATTCCTGAGCCACCTGCCTGCCTGCACTGGGCCTATAGGGCTGGTCGCCCCTGACAAGCCTCACACTCTCTTTACCTCCCTCTCCCTGGTCACCGCAGCACAGGGGAAGCAGGCTTGTCAGAGGGAGAGCGAGAGGCTAAGCCAGTCTTAACACAGCCCCTCAAACCACCTCATAAATACAGACTTCCTTTTCCAATTTCCAACTGGCAGATCCACCTCTGTCTACTAGCTTACACACTCTTCCGTGCCAAAGTCTTGGGTGTGAGGTTAAAAATGACTATGGTGCATCTGGCCTGACTCTCAGAGGGCGGAGCTTTGAAGTGCTGATCCAGAGTTTAGTTTAATCAGTCAAATCTCACATGTATTGTAGTTGAAACGAAGATATCACCATGACAACTGTGGTATATAGCAGTGACAGGCATAGCAGGGGAGTTACAAAGAGATGCCTTTAAATAGATCCACAATATATGGTTAAATGTGCTTAAATACACAACAACCCTAAACCTCTCCGCTAAACACACATGTGCAAGCCTCTACCCTTTTAATTACAGCATGAGTTTACACAAAACAGGGACAAAATGAAGGCCTATTCCTTTTTGATTTTACAGTGTGGTTTCTGCATATCATTATTATTTTTCAATATCATAAAGTGGAGCCGAGAGAAAAGTGAAACCATATGAGGCAGCTTTTTGAAAGGGCGCTGGGCATGGTTTTTGAAGGAGCTGTGGTTCTGATGGAGGGCCCATTCTGAGCCAATCTGGTGGGCTTGGCCGGCCACACTCCAAAGCTCACCAGCAATACGCCCCCACAAAATTGCCCAAGTGACATGGGCAACCACAGTCTAAGGGTACAAATTCAGCCCTAAAAATCACATATGACCTGCTGTGTTTCTATTCTGGTCTACTTGGATCTATGTTACATTTATTACCTTTCAATCCATGAACGATTAGAGAACAATAGGCTCTTTTAAAGGTGTCATGAAAAAAGTCCACAGTCACACTCATGTTGTTTGTCAAATTCTGGGTTCCCATGTGATGGATCAGGTGAAAATGTGTTTAATTCTGACCAGGGTATGATACAACAGATACTGTGGCAGGCTGATAGCAAACCCTTATTAAAGGCACATACCCTTGTCATTACCGCCGCTCCATTGTCACATAACAGTGCTCATCCTGCCTTCTCCCAAACTGTATAGAGAGCATCTCAAACTGTGAAGAGAGCAATGTGGTGGCATTAAGACCTAACCCCTGCTTACTTCTAGAGTAAAACATATGAGTGTGCGTGAAGTGTAGTTGTGTGTAGTTCATTGGGGATGTGCGTGAGAGGGTTCTGTCTCGAGCTGTCACTGTTCTTTAGGGCTTCACTGATGTGGGGTGATGGGTGTCACCTTCATGAACAACAACAACCACAAGATGTAACAACGGTTCTCAGCAGAGTGTTCCTGAGTCCCCTCTATTGGTCAGGTTCAAACCGCCGAACAGGAGACAGACAGCCACAACACAGAGGATTGTCATCTGTTGCACACACCGCTAAACACCTGGGAATACTAAAATCCATTAGGAGTTTAGGTAGAAATTATATTAACACTGCTTACACAGAAATCATACATTCATAAAGGTAACAAGCGAGTCTAATTAAAGAAGCAAGCCATTAGATTCATGTAATTTCAGAAACTAATTAAATCTGCAGAGATGAGCAAATAGATTCTGATATCTCAATTTCTTCAGAATGACACATTTCAGTATTTGTTGTTAGATTACATTGATGTAAAGAGACAGAACATGGAAGGGGGGTATTTTTGATAACATTATAATAGGGTCTGGAATGTGGGTGGAGGGGGCTCTGAAGTGGTGGCTCTGATGTCATGAAGCTTTGCTCATTCTTCCTGCAAAGTGCTCATGATGGACTGACTCTGTGATGGATGTGTGTGCTTGCTGAAACAAGTGTTCCTCATACACTTTCAAAGAGAACTGACTACCTGACTGGATCTGTCTGTCTGTCAGTGGGAGCAGAGCAGAGCAGTGAGGCAGCCTCCCATTTATTCTCTGAAGTCTCCGTCACTGCTACTGCTACACAGCCTCAATCCTACATGTTACTCTGACAACCAAATGGGAGACATGCGATTCAGTGGTAGTCATGAGAATTGTAAGGTGTTTATTCATTCTTATACATTACATAACTGAATAATATAATAATATACTGAAAACAATTGATTTAAAACAATTCAACAATCATATCAATTTAACATGTGTATAGCCTATTTGATTGTACTAACTTAGCATTTCCCAAGCTCGGTTCCCAGGAGCCCAAAGGGTGCACGTTTTGGTTTTTACCCTAACACTACACAACTAATTCAAATGATCAAAGCTTGATGATTAGTTGATTATTTGAATCAGCTGTGTAGTCCTACAGCAAAAAAAACTAGTTTGGGAAACCCTGTACTAACTCATTATGAAATATTTTCCTAAATAAAAACTAGAAAAGGTATCAACATATTTTGGAGATGTGCTACAGGATTAAAAATACATTTTCTGATAGCTTTACCATATATGAGGTAATTTGGTTACTGTGGCTCTTATCACGCAAACAATAAGTGAGCACAAACAATTAAATGAGCGTTAAGCAGAGTTTGCACAGTATTGTTACGATCACAAATACAAACATTTGAAACATACAGAGATATGGAGAGATTAAAAATACACATTTAACAACATTTAGAATAGTTACCTCCAATATTATGATACTTGGAATTTTATGTTACTAAGATTTCTGTTAGCCGTTAATTTAAGATAGATTAGAATCCTGTTGAATTCTGATATGAGGGACTACTGTGAATGTGGACTCTAAACTGGACATCAGGGACATCATTCCAGTAAGTGCTTTGTTGTTGTGTAATGGGAGACCATTTGTGAAGGTGCTGTAGTCTTTTACTCTGTCCCTGTTCCTCTAGAGCGTTCCTCACTCGAAGGCTCTCTCAGTACTGTCTCTGGGTGGGCCTGGGAGGCAGGGAAGTGCCGATGCTGTGCTCCGTGCTGAAGTTGTACTCATACTGCCACAGGATAGAAGTATAAAGAGATTAAAATACAGTATATCCAGTACAAAATGTTTGTATATAAAAAACACCTCTTCACCAACACCATTGAGGTTTGTATAAGTAGCTCTTTCAGTAGCAGATCATTATGCCTTTAAGATTTAAGGTATGGGTTTGGGTATGAAGAAAGCTGAATGGAGAAATGTGTGCAAATACTGTCCCCTTGTGGAATAAGATGAGAATGTATAATACATTTCTAAAAGTTCAGGGGAAAACCACAATACTTCTGAATTTTCTTCACACGATCCATCTCCCAGATACATGCATCTAATACACAGTTGTTCTTGGCTTTCTCAATGGATATATCCTTTGGTCACAAAAAAAATAGAAATACCCATTGCAATGAAGGAGCAATTCAAATCAGTTTAGAATATATTTGGAAAGAAAAAACAACTCCAGTAATGAATAGTGATGTTGTAGTCAAAATATATTTAAAATCATTGTTGAAGGAGTAGTACCACATATCAACTGTTACCATTGCAATTTTACTAAAACAAGCAAACACATACCAACTCATCACTTCAATACACTCTGATCTGCAATACTGAATCACTGCACTAGGTGATGCTGCAAGATCATCAAATGCGTTTTAATATCTATATTGAAAGATCCCAACTAAGCACAATGGATTCATAAGGGATCTCTAACCAACACCCCTCTGTCTTTCAGGAAACTATAAGTTACGCGTCACATGCCACAAGACGGTTAGTTATAATGAAATTCAGCCACGACACCTGGCAAAATAAATAAACAAATAGATGTAAGTGTGAGCGTGTGTGTGGATGATGGATGAGGGAATGGGGTGTTATCAGGGAGAGCATGTATCACTGTCTGCCACTTTTACACGCGGGCTGACAGGACAGTGACACACAAGAACATGGGCGGCAATCACCCAGATGAACAGAGCTTCATTTCCTGTCCCTGCTCCACTGCTAAAAATATGTGACATGTTGTCTTCATTAATTCCACCTCTATTTGGAGCTCCCTCTCTCTTTTCTCTCCTCTCTCTTCTTTCCTTCTCTCTCTGTCTGTCTCTCTCTCTGTCTCTTACACACTACATGCACCCAGGCACACACACAGTTTACTGCTGAAACACACACACGTCCATAGGTGCAAATGAAAATGTCTGTCAGATTCATACACACATAGGAAGAGACATCCACACTAACAGACACACTCTCACACACTAACTCTGAAAATCATTAGCCAGCCGCCAAAAACAAACATTTTTTAGCAGTGCAAAGTACATAAAGACGTCAGCTCAAATTGCTTACTAATTAACAGTTAAAAAGACACAAATTAGATATGCGTGGTTAAAAGCAATTATAATCTCCACAAGTTTTGCGAATCATTTGGGAAATGAAAAGAATGCCTAATTGCTGGAACCAACATCATTTGAGAAGTATGGCTTAAGTGATGCCTGTTAGGAAACATTCTTATCTGTAACACTGTATGTGATTACAACAGTTTTCCTCAATTATACGTGCAAATGTCAAATACCACCTCTCTTTTGTGTATGTCTTTAAAAAAATGTATTGGATATCAGTCAGTTAGAATGTCCTTTACCATAAAAATCTTTCTTCACCCTGAAGAGAAAATGAACTCCTCCAGTGTACACTGACAGTGACCTCTGCTGGACAACTGAACGCCACTCACCATGAACAAGAACGGCATGTTAGTGTGACTGCATATTATAACGGCTGCACTAAATACTGCACTATTTATTCCCAGTGGTATTGGATTTGATCCACTGAAAACAAAAAGATCTAGTGCATATTACAAATACTACTTAGCTTTCGATAACTGTAAATATCTGTATATATATGAGCAGGTGTTACTATGTAATAACTAGAGGGTGCTCAGTGACTACATATTTTGGCTTCAGCCTTCAACCTAGAACAGAAAACCAGTATCTACATTTTCGAGCCTAAATTTAATTTATTTTTGATTTAGATTTTTTACAAAAAAATAAGCACTCCAAAAACCCTGAATATATATTTGGTATGTGTAATATCGAAATACGAAATACGATTCATTTCCCATCTCTAGAGATATTGTAGTGGGATAATAATGCGAGAGGAGAGAAGTAAAAATAACACAATAGTGAGGGATGTTTCCTCTTGGAAACTAATTATCAAGCTAAGCTGTGACTTCATCCCCATCAGCCTGGCCCCACCATTAATCTTGTGCTGTCGTCCACTTCACTAAATCCTGCGTGTTACACTATCTCACATTTACTTCATCAGTTCCAGCTACCGCTGCGGTAATTAATGATTCCTAGCGCTCTTCCCTTCCCCTCCACGGCTCAGCTCGCCATGTGTCCTGCTGCTAATCACACTAACTGAGAGGAGAGGAGAGCTAGCCTACGGGACGAGCTGCCAGGCTGTCTCCATCAGCCGACCGCAGTGGCCACACACACACACACACACACACACACACACACACACACACACACACACACACACACACACACACACACACACACACACACACACACACACACACACACACACACACACACACACACACACAATATTAGTACCTGAGCTGACAATGACAATGAGCTCCATTCTCAGAGACCAGATGACAAGATGGCGACTGTGTGATTTCTATACTATGTGACAGAATACAGAGCCAGGGAGCAGAACAGACACCCAGTTTGATGAGGGAGTGTTTGCTCTGTAACACATCTCAAACCCAACAGCACCTGTTCTTTTACAGTGGTCTGTCACTTCCTGGCAGTTCTGATACCCAGATATCGTGCTAATGAGAGAGAGGGGGAGGGGTTCACTCTCCTTCATGCACACACAATAACTGTGTGAGAACACACACATGCACACACACACAAGCACAAGAACACATGCACGCACACACACTTTTCTCATTTTTTCTTACTAGGAATGCCTGTATGGTAGCTAGTCTCTCTGTAATAATACACTGTCTGTATTCTTTTCATTTACTCTGCATGAACTTGTATCTCTACTGTCTGTATGCTGGCTGTCTTATTGGGTAAGAAAGATCAAGTAAGGCTAATTGAAACCAAACACATGCAGTATGTGCATCATACTGGCAATCAGTTTCAATAGTGAGAAGACTGTATTTCTGGCAGACATTAGATAGACCAGTTTAATAGAACACCAAATGGAATCCAGAGTGTTTTTGTGCAGGACACAGTGAGACTAGTCAGTTCTCAGAGAGAGTGTCTGACCAGGCCCAGTCTGGGCGGGCTTTAATTCAATCTGGGTTTAGTGGAGCCAAAAGGGCCCTGCCCGTCTCAGACACTTAATTACCACCCCCAAGAATGTTTGCTTTGCATTCTGGGCCAACGGTGTCAGTGGCAGCCGAGCGTTGCAGCCCCTACTCACTTCCTCCTCGATCTCTGCCAAGGATTTGATCGTAATGCCCATTAAATTGACTTGCTGCATCTGAAATCAAAAGCAGAGAGAGAAAAAAACAAGAAACACGGCGTTAGGCACATGGCTAAGTAAGCATGCTTCAAATCTTTAATCCTCTCCCTCTCTGTTTCAATACAAAAGGTGATATAGTGACAGCCGCCGCCAGCCAGCCAAATGGACTGCATTGAGCCAGCTCTGCCTGGCTGCATGCATTCATCACTCAGTCTACACTGGAAGAGAAGAGAGGAGAGGAGAGTGCAGGAAGCTGTGTAGAACTGAATGGGGATCAGATCCTGGAGAAGGAAGAATACAGGCTACATACAGTATGTCCTCAATGGAAAAATGGATGGATAAAAGCTACGTGTAGAGAGCACTTTGTATCTCACAGTTGAACAAATCAGAGGTGATGAAAAGTAAAAGGCTTTTTAGTTAGCATAATTCAAAAGCTTTGTGTAAACACTCACTTCTTCAGGGGTTTTTGCAAATTTATCAGAGATTGTGAAGGGCACCTCATCCATTGCTGGAAAGAGAGAATAAAATGTTGAGTGGAAACACGAGAGAATAAAAACATGACAACACGTTTCATAAATTTCATACAAAACCAATCATTCCATAATCTTCATACTGAGTATCTCATCCTGGCTAAGTGTAAGAAAAGAATTGAAGACCAGCTCCCCTCAACCCCTCCCACCCAACCCTCCCTCAATAGCTTAAAGACGAAAGGTTTTTTATTCTCCACTGTACTTGACTACCTCCACCCACCCCCATCCCTCCTTCTCCCAAAACCCTCGCCAGCCCGACTCCTCTTTAATTACTCTTGATTATTCCTGATTCTGTCTTGTCAGAGAGATGTTCCACTCCAAAACAAAGACACTCGCACAGAAAAAGGGGGAAAGAAGTGAGACAAAACATTCACCGGATACTGATTTGCATGAAAATAAGCCACTGTGTTTGGCAGGCAAAAAGTGGATTGAAATGAGGACTTGCCAAGAGCGTGGTAGTGTAATTAGCATTTGACCAAACAAACGAGCTTCAACAGAGCTATAATTAAGCAGGCCTGTAATTAAGTGTATGCCCTTTATCATAATGATCATGGTTAAAATGGTGTGATGGCTGCCAGTTGATTATTAATGGTGCAACCCCATACTGTACGCAGCCTGCAAAGGAATCAGAGTGTCACTACTGTCAGGCTAGAGAGCAGCCCTTTGTTTATAAAATACATTAGGGCCCAAATTAACGCAGGGTGACAGGGGACACAAAGGCTCTCGTTCCTTTCCAGACGAGAGGTGGTGACTAACTGCCGCTGCTCGGCTACACCAAATCACGAAGCACACAACTTCTAGCTCCCCTCTCTCTCTCTCTTTCTCTCTGAGGGGCCACAAATATCAAGAGGCCAACCTTCCATAGTCCATCAGCCTGCTGGCACAGGAAAAGGAACTCAGAAATAAATGTAACCAAATGCTTCTCATGAGTCACTGTTTTGGATCTGATATTAGTCTGTGGAGAATATAACTTAATAACAATATTTCAAACAATGTCATTTGAATGTTCCTTCATTCTGACACTTATGACTGCCTTTTTGTGTACCTCAACAGTAGGGATCCATTATACTGTACTTTCCACCCATAAATGTGATTTTTACTTCTACAATGAGGTCTTTGTAATCTACCTGTGACCTCACATAATGTAATGACTACAGAGCTCTGAGGAAAATACATTGAATATCACCCCTCCCTAAAAGCACCATCACCATTACAAGCCACTACTGTAAATCTACACCATGAGTTAGGACGGATGAGAGAATAGCCTTTGGCCTCCATTTACCATCACCCTAAAGCCATTCAGAAAGCCAGCCCTGGCATGTGTGCTTCAACCCGCTCAGAGGAGGACTATTTAGCAGCAGTGCTAGCTGAAGGGCTATCTGCAGCAGCAGGGCTGGGTGATTGGGTGGATATGATGGCTTGTTTAAGCCCATAAAAACAAGTGAATAAACATGTGCTACTGTGTCACCGGGAGCAAAGAGGTAGGCGGGCGGGGGAATACATTAGAATCAATACCCAGCAATGGGAAGTGCAGATTGCACCCTGTTGATGGATCTGTGTGTAACAGACAGATTAATCTAGAGCTGAAGGCTGGGGTGCTTCTTTGTTGTTCAAGGATTACATTTTAAATCAGATCTCACTTAGTATCCCCCCACCATCCATACTGGAGGGTCCAACTCACACCCAGACCAACGGAGGAACTTGGAGCCGATTTTACTGGGCGAGAAATTGATACTTTACCAGGCACACGTACATACAGTAGTGGAAAGTGCTGAAGTAATGTTAGTCCAATCTCCTGGTTGAAACACTCCCAGTCTAAAGAATTCACTACCTACTCAAATGGCCAAGGCAAGAGTCTGTCTGAGCAATGAATCAAGTTCCAGCAATTTGTGTGAGGAAAACAAATATTTGTCCATTGGTCATGTGGTCCAATCTGTACTTGTGTAAATGGTGTAGTAAAAATGTGCGCATTATAGAGTGATTGTGTATTTGGTTTGAGGATTTTTTTTTATCAAATCAGAGTCCATACATGTGCTCTAATTATGACTCCCTAATGAAAATGATGATGGTTACGATGGTGATCATGACGATAACAACAATGATGATGATGGTGGTGTTAGCGAGTAAGGGCCCTGTGGCCTGACTGATGGTAGTGTAAAGAACGGAGTCAGCACGGGCCTAGAGTGGATCACTGGCTTATTAATGGCTCTATCAGGTGAGATGAGGAATGGCTGCATTGTCATCTCCAGCCCCTGGGCACAGACGAATGGCTGTTTCAGGACGGGATGGGCTCCCTCGTATGCTCCGCAGAGCACCAATCCCTCACAGTTCTGTAGTTGGATGCGCTGTCACTGTGGACTACAGCTTCCCGCTACGACCCGTACACAGGACTCTAACGCACACAGACACATGTACACACACGCACTCATGCACACGCACACACACACACACACACATACATATTTATACAGGGTAATGCTTAGACAATGACTGATTGAGGACTGTGTGGGTGATCGAGCATACCTCACATTACCTGAACCACAACTTTTAATTAACAATGAAAGAATGTTAAATAACTTTTCTTTCATGCTTCACTAATTCAACATAACTGCACTGATCTGTGTCCACTATAATTACTCAGGTGAATCAAACTGACTCCAGGATCAGGTGGGAAAGTCTTGAATATTTATTCTAATACAGTCTTACATGAAATCTATTTTGTAAGTGGCCAAGTGAATCAGTAATGTTTGGGTTACACTAAGACTGTGGTACTTCTACTGAGATACGGTGAAGGGACAGCGGGAGCCGGGTATGAGAAATCTGATGGTAAAAAAAGAACCAGACTGAACCGTCCCCGTTGGCCAAAATCTATCACAGACTCAGTTTTGAAAAGTTATTACGGGAGTTTCCAGTTTCCATCTAAGCACTTCCCTGTAAAGACATGATATTAACTGTTCATCCCGCCTTGAGGATTGATGCATCTACTATATATATATTTTTTTACAATAGAAACTTTGTGCACATCCACACCAGTGTCCAACTCTAAATATTCTATTCTAGGTTTCTTGCCATTGTCGCTGCATCATTTAAGGTAAACAGAGTTTGGATCCACATAGATCAAGAGAAAGAGGACCTCTTCTGCCCACTCACAGCCCTCACCCCGACTAGACATTGACATGAGAAATAGTGGCCAGTCCTGACAGCAACTCTGAGACAGATTGTAGTTTATTTTGTCGCCCGGGCATACCATCTGTGCCATTCCAATAGAGGCTGTTTTCTCAGGCTGCTGTAGGAGAGAGGGCACGAGGCGCAGGGTCCCTCAGTAGCTCTGCAGCCGAGGCAGGTCATTAGTCAAATTGCCTAATGAGAGAGAATACAAATTGCCCCCTACCCTGACAGGAGGTGTCAGAGCTCCTGACCCGTGCTATGAGAACAGATGATCGCGCGTTGCTATTTTCAGATTATTTTAATGACTGTGGCTCTATGATTTCCATTCTTTTCCCCCTATCTTTTTTTAAATTCCTCCAGACAGAATGGGAGTTTGGGGGGGATCCTATGAAGATTCTGAAAATGTCCCATTGAAAAGCAAAAAAGTGTTACTTTTAATGATTACAGCAAATTAAAAAAGGGTTGCTGGGGATGACAACTGAATATATTAACTTTATTCATATCCATTTTCACATTGAGACGTTATTCAAATAATTTTCAGGATTTATTTTACAACAGGTTAATTTTGGGCATTGGACCCTATACACTTACTAATGTAGCACTGTAACCCTAGTTAGATTGATGCAGTCACCAAAAAGATATACCAAAACAATATTTATGACATGGAGACAATTGTAAAATGCCAGTTCCTATACTGAAAAGTTTTAAGACACACTGCTAGTCCCAGATAGCTTGGAGGGCATGATTCTCAGTGCAGCTAATCATTAGTACCGGTGGATTATATGGGTGTCTCTGTAGACTCCTCAGGCGCAGCAGTGGGCTTGCTAAACACCTAGGTTAACACAGAGAAAGAGAGGAGGGAAAGCGGAGGAGTATTTAGCAAAGAGGGAGTAGAGTTATTTTTCCATCTGTGTGACAAGCAGCCCTTGAAATCTAGTTCTGGGTTGGGAGCCAGGAGGCAGTCCCAGTCGGGCGCTGGTCCATCAGTCTTCCAGAAAGTGGGCACACCTACAGTGAGTTGGCTACAAACACTACGGCACAACAGTGGATATTTGGAGCTGCACAGTCTAATTTTTCATAATTTCTTCTATTTGATGGCCTATATTTTTCTCTCTCTGTTATGGACACTAAATGCATATGATGATACAACAGACACCTACAATTCTATAAAAGGGCGGCTATAGCATAATGATCAATCACGCATAGAGGACCTATCTGGTCGCACATTCTATTTGTAAAATGCTATTTGTATTGTGTTACATACTATTTGTATTGTGTTACATACTATTTGTGTTGTGTTACATACTATTTGTATTGTGCTACATACTATTTGTATTGTGCTACATACTATTTGTATTGTGCTACATACTATTGTATTGTGCTACATGCTATTTGTATTGTGCTACATGCTATTTGTATTGTGTTACATACTATTTGCATTGTGCTACATGCTATATGTATTGTGTTACATGCTATTTGTATTGTGCTACATGCTATTTGTATTGTGCTACATACTATTTGCATTGTGCTACATGCTATTTGTATTGTGCTACATGCTATTTGTATTGTGCTACATGCTATTTGTATTGTGCTACATGCTATTTGTATTGTGCTACATACTATTGTATCGTACTGCATACTATTTGTATCGTACTGCATACTATTTGTATCGTGCTACATACTATTTGTATCGTGCTACATGCTATTTGTATTGTGCTACATGCTATTTGTATTGTGCTACATGCTATTTGTATTGCATTTTGGTGTCTCCCGAGTGGCGCAGCAGTCTAAGACACTGCATCCCAGTGCTAGAGGCATCACTACAGACCCTGGTTTGATTCCAGGCTGTATCACAACCGGCAATGATAGGGAGTCCCATAGGGCGGCGCATAGTTGGCCCAGCATCGTCCAGGTTAGGGTTTGACCGGGGTAGGCCGTCATTGTAAATAAGAATGTGTTCTTAACTGACTTGCCTAGTTATATACAATTTTTAAAATTGTGCTATATGCTATTTGTATTGTGCTCTGTAATTGCAAAGTCAACAAAGTCAAACATCCCTTTCAAAGTATCAAAACTCCAATGTAGGCTAACCACAATGATCACTTAGCACAAGTCTGGGAATTGAATAAACATCAGAACTTGATAAGCAGTACGTTGTCTTTAAAGACTTAACAGTGGCACCAGCATTGAGCCCCAGCTGTGGTTGCTGGTAAATGTGCAGCAGAATCTGTGTATAAATGGGGTACGCCTCTCTGGACAAGTGTTAAAGCTGGCAGAGGGCTGACAGTAAATTGCATGCGCCGGATGGGACACAGCAGAAGGCACAATTACACAAATCCCCTCTTAATTAGCGGTTCTGTGGGCAAACTAACCTGTAATGATTCAAGGGATGTGGTGAGCCCAAAAAACCTGACTAGGAACACTCCAGAACACTGGTGAGAGGGTCACATGGCCATGTGCCTTCTGAAGAGGATCAGAGAGTGACGTGTGATCCGTTGTGATCAAAGCAGCTGTACACTATGGTAAGGGTTCCCCATGCTGTTCCCCTTGCTCCCCCCGGCTCCTAGCACTCTCCGAGCGCCTTGCCCTCTGGACTGTGGGCAGAGCAGCAAGCCCTGCGAAGTTGTGGGTGGCGTTATTAAGTTTTCGATGCTCACAGTACCAGGCAATGTAAAGTGGCACCTCACATGGTGAGTAATGAGCTGTGCCAGGGCGGAAGCAGGAGGGATGACAGCCAGAGAAGCTTCCTTGGCAGCCACTAAGCTTGGCCTCAACCAATTCATCATCCGCCTAAACCAATCCACCAATGCCGCGACGCCATTTGTCATTAATTATGCTAATAAACACACCATTACTCTCCTGGTGAAACAGGCAACGGTTATTAGTTAAGGCCTTTCGGATAGGTTGACACATCGGGGCATGTTTGTACACATAAACGTGTACACTCTTAGAAAAAAAGGTGCTATCTTGAACCTAAAAGCGTTCCACGGCTGTCCCCATAGGAGAACCCTTTGAAGAACCCTTTTTGGTTCCATGTAGAACACTTTTCCACAGAGGGTTCTACATGGAACTCAAAATGATTGTACCTGGAACCAAAAAGAGTTCTACCCAGAACCAAAAAGTGTTCTACCCGGAACCAAAAAGGGTTCTACTTGGAACCAAAAAGGGTTCTACCTGGAACCAAAAAGGGTTCTACCTGGAACCAAAAAGAGTTCTACCTGGAACCAAAAAGGGTTCTCTTATGGGGACAGCTGAAGATAGCTTTTGGAACCCTTTTTTGTAAGACTGTAGGTTAGTATACTGTATGTGGGTGAGTAGGCCTATAGTGTTTCAAGTTGGAGAGACAAAACAGTTGATTCAGTTGAAATGTTACAATAAGGTAGTATATGGTTCACTTAAAAAGAAACTTACTGATTTTCATCCAATCATATGGGAACAATTTCTTAATCAGGCCCTTTGCTATGCTCACAAACATAATGACTCCAACTTTGTATAAAAGGCGACTGTTTTAACATTTCTAAAGCATACTTCATAGGTCCTCTTAGAGAACCAGTCTGAGCAGAACTATTTAATATAGCTTCTGGGAGCCCCAGATGCCCTTTTCCAAAACTACTTCATTTCCAGAATCTCAATGTGCTTTTTACATCACACTACGGTATGTATTATGAGATCATTAATTACAAACTTAACAAGTCAGCAGAGCCATTAAAAGATCTTTAAGGCATATTTGTCCATAAATCTCCTTAAACTATATTTAATGACTGGATTTTTGGGAAATATTTTTTATCAAGTTCTAATTAGCTGTGCGATAACAAACCCTGCTTTACATGGAGGGAATGAGGGAGCTGTGACAGGCCATCCATTGACGGCCTCCATGCCTGGCCACTGAGAATAATGGAGCTCTGCTTTTATTCCAGGGAAGAATAGAGAGCAATGAGGGATGTGAGTCCAGTCTGGTCTGCAAATGCAAAGCTATTTAAAGTCACTTATTTGAGTCTAATGGGGTTCTGAAAGATTGCATTCATAAAGTTTGTTGGTAAATACATTAATATGCTTAAATGTATGGCCTTTTGAAATTAGCAGATTATCAAAACAGAAACAATTTTATTAGCTATCTAGGTAAAATGTGTTGACAAAAGAAAATAGTTGTAATATTCAAGATACTAATAACCAAAATGGTAAAATGATCAGCATCTTTTCACTGTGTGCGTAAGCATGCTTAAGCACTTTCTTGCTTCCCCCTCCACACTGACCATAAGAAATAATCATTAATGGGTTTTAGAGAAGAAACTTCGCAGTTTTTCATGCCTTGACGCAAGCCCGAACCCTTTGGCTTTGTTTCAGACATTTAAAATAGTTTTATTGTACAGGAATTGCATACTTTAAATCTTGTACCATCTAAATTAAAACACAGCAGTAAATCTGCCCAATACCTCCCCCCATTAAATATCCATGCAAGATTAATTTGGCTCAATTTACTTGATCCAGGATCCTTTGGATGGATGCCTTACAGGAGAGGAAAACACCACACTGGTTAGTGTTTTAATGAACCACCAGAGTTGCCACAAAGCCATTGAATAAGAAAAACCTGCCGATGACTTTTGTGTCACTAGGCAGAGGTTGTTTTTTAATCCCTCAGCCTAAAGAATGTTGTTATTATAAAATATAACCACACTGGTGCAGTGACTGTGGAGATACATCATAGCGTGTTGAGATTACAGTTGGAGATTAGCGGGGCTGAACTCCTCCCTTTGCAGAGGCTAGCTGGCAAGCCCAGCACCACAGAGAGAGATAAGATGGAACTTTTGTTTGAAACCTGATGAGAAGCCTCTTAATGAAAGTGCTGGGCCAAAAATAATCTTTTTTCTCAATGTTAGTCAATCAAAAATGGTGTAGTTGGAGAAAAAGAGGAGAAAGAAAGTAATTTTGTATAATCACTGAGCACCATCTGGAACAATTAACTGAATTCCACAAAACTCAGAGGATCAGTCATATTGGCTTATTAAAGATCCGGAATTAAACAAGTAATAAATCCTTGGAAAAACGAAGCGTAGACCCCTGCCTGTCACGACTATTTTAACTTCAAATACAGTGGAATGCTTGATAAGGCTGAAAAGAGGAGATTAATATATGCAAATTATGTTGAGCATTTAAAAGCCCCCCAACAACTGTCTCCTTTTTTTCCTGTCTCTTATTACGGGGCTTTATGTTTTATTCATACCCCAACTCACCTGTCATTTCATAAGCTATAATATTATGAGGGTATTATTAAACAACGTAAAATGGCGCTTTAATTGGAAAGCCCCATTGCATTTTCCAGATGCACAAAGTTTAATAAGGATTGTAATATCGTTCCGGAAAATCAAAAATCATTGTCATCCTTATGCCATGATATTTTGCAAACCCAAGTTAATTTTGAATCTTCCTTTTTTCTCTCTCCTCCAATGGATGAACTGTCTCCCGTCTGTTAATTGAACTTCTTTTAATGGATTGGGAAATAATTGCACTCCATATTACGTTATATCAGGGCCAATGTCAGGATTTTTTGATTAATGCAATAGATATGTTAATGTATTACTTTTTATCACTAGGATGTCTGCTAAATATGATATGCTGTTCAATGGATACACAATAAAGCAAATAGTATATGAACTCAAAACACATCATCTTTTTATGCTATATAGTGAAGTAAAGGGAAATAAAACAGTACCTCTAATTATGTAAATTAATAGAATACTATATACCAGGGGTATTCAACTCTTACACTACGAGGTCCGGGGCCTGCTGGTTTTCTGTTCTACCTGATAATTAATTGCACACACCGGGAGTCCCAGGTCTAAATCAGTCCCTGATAGAGGGGAACAATGAAATAAATGCAGTGGAACTTGCTTCGAGGTCCAGAGTTGAGTTTGAAGGCTAAATACCTTTGAAGATGCATTTTGTTACAATACAATACATTTCCTAACACATTTCATAAATGCACATTTCATTATAATTACATGCACCAGGAATAACTTGCTCCCCTGTCAATGGAATAGGAAATAATTGGCAAAGAAACTTGCCTTGGATCAAAGAGATACAGGTGAAATAAACGAAAGGTTGGGGCTGTTGTGAAAACTTCATCTCTGTCAAAATGAGCTTGAACTGTCAAGTGAGAGAAGCTTGAAAAATCTATATGAATTAGTTTTTAATATTCTGGTTATAAATGTCAAAGCGCCTGCACATCACATCTCCACATAAAGTGACTGAAGATGACAGATTTCCCAGACATGTTGCCTCTCCTCCCCTCTCGTTCTTTTTTTGTGTTGGGTTTTTGTTTTGTTGGGAAGTGACGGAGGGTTTAATCAAGAAAGCAGGCAATTCATCAATCGTAAAGAAGGCGCCTGTACAACCCTGACAGAGCGCACATGGTTTTAGACCAACGTGAACCTGGCCAGCTGTCAACACACCACACACACCGCGCAGCTCACAATTAACACAAACCTGTCGTCTGCTCCGACCCCACACTTGGTCTGCAGGTCGTCACACTGTTAACGAAGGAGGAAAGATACTGCCTCTCACAATCTAAATGTGTGGCTGGAAGGCTCTCTTTTCAAGACAAATGAAGCTGAAAGAGAAAGTCTTTGTACAGTATGATTGGGAAGATGAACCCCTCTCTTCAAACCCCACAAAGTGATTCAAAGAGAGAGCAGGCCTGGAGGATTTGTGACATGGTGATAAAAGAGCAGACACCAACGACATTGGTATGATTATAGAGCACGGCCTCTATTGATAAATGATGATTGCTGGCAGTGTACTGAATCTCTATGGTTCTTATTGTCACTCAAATACTGTCCTAACAGAGGTATAACACATGGAAGGCCACAGACCAAACCAATGTAGGTAGCAGGTACTGTAGATAGGTATTACAAACAGTAATGTTATTCTAAATAACATAGAAAAAAGTATCCCTAAATCAGTAGTTATATGTTATGAACTTTGTGTGAGATCATATAATAGTGGACTGGTAGACTTGACTATCTTTAAAAACTAGTAAGGACACGGTCAGTGTGTGACAGGGATAACTGGGATGATAACTGCATGCCACAGCCCCGCTATCTCTCCACTGTGGAACAAGAGGAATCCTCACCACATGGTGTCTCTCTCCAGCTGGATAAAACATGCCTGCTCTACTCTCCACACTCCTCGTCTGGAGAAGCACCACCCCACACTACGGTGTTTCAGCAAGTTCTGACTCTATAGACCAAGCCAAGTTTAAACTAAGTTCCAGTCCAGATCAATTTCATTCCACTTTCCACTCTATTATTACTAAAAGAGCATTCAGTTTGCATTTCTCCTACAGCAGAAAACTGCAGGTAAATGTGAGCATGGCATGTGATGAATCATATTTGACAGCTGTTAAACATTCTCTTGAGTGTAATGCTGAGCTCCTCTGGGAAGCAGTGTTCATTCTTTCAGATAAGCACAGCTCTTTACACGTCTGTGATAAAAGACATAAAATGTGTGCATAGATCAATTACCAAAGGAGCAATCTACACGTTGGTGGAGATTAAATACTTTTATAACAACATATGGCTAGAAATATTAAAAAACCTTGATTCTGCAATGAATAGAAGTGATAGGAATTTAAGTCAGCTCACTGGGGGTCAGGTTGGGGCACAGTGAGAGAGCTGAACAGATTTAGAATACAGTTCAGATCATTTGCAAGACGCCTTACCATACTGTATAATTTGCACAATCCATATCATACACAGTGAGACTCCCTATGTGCAGTTGAGTTTGGTGCAGTAAAGATACAGTTTACCTGATATGGTATAGAGACTGGAGCTCTCTGAGTCAGGCCTGCTTGTGTTCCTCCTGTAGGGGGTGGTGGGGAGCGCTGCAGGTATTTGCCTGGAGGAGATAAAGCACCATGTCACGTCAGACAAGTGTACCACAACATTGAAGGTGACATGTTCTCTGAGATCTGGAGAAGAACGCCAAGGCGTGGATTCAGTGTCAGGAGGAAAAGGGGTTCACTGGGGCAGGATCTTCCGATTCCAACCCCATCATCCCCATGACGACACCCCCATCCTCTTCAAGTCAGACAGCGCGTTGATCAGGACAAGACACACCTGACAGAAAAGGGGCTGGATATGGAGACATGAAATAAAAGCTAACCTGTACGTGAGCTGCCCAGGGGGCTTCAGTAGGTCTTTAATGGTTTGGGTCTGGGATTAGGGCATGGTTAGTGCTAAAGGAATATAAATTATATTACTCAAGGGAAGTCGAGTTTTACCATACTACAGGCTTGCATTACAAAAAGAAAACAGCATGCAATGCACTTCATGGGCAGTTGGAGCTAACAAACCGTATAAGATTGCAATCCTCATCAATCAAGCTATCATGAATTACACCCTGTGACTAAGCCCTACTGATCGATAAATCCACAGCAAGCGCAAATTATTTCTCAGCTTCAAGAGTGCTGCATAATGTGACTTTGAACATGCATTGAAGTTAAAATGAGTTCTTCCAGAACTCTGATATAGCGATAGGCTACAGTGTGTCCAAATGTAGCAAGGTGTTCATGTAATATGGGAACCTTAAATATCCTTAGCTAGGGTCACAAGGATTCAAACAAATAACTCAAATACTGTAGTTGTGTATTGTGTGTATGTTTATGTGTATTTTCCCATTTGCAAATCATCTTCAGGGGGCAAAAAATAATAATAATCCAGAAGACTAGTGACATATCTGCATATCTGCATATTCTGAGGGCATCACAGCATGAGTTGTGGCCATTCTACGTTTCTATCTCTTTTGATTAGATAAATAAATGCTATCATTTCTATCAAAAGCAATAAAACAAACTCCCTGACAGGTTGTGGTATTTATGAGCTAAGGCTTGCAACTCAGATTTATTTGCCATGATAGGGTCGACTTTTCCCCTGTTCATTTACATCAGCATTTGGCCATCTTAAATCCAGGCCAATGGTGAATTTTTAAAAGGTTGGCATCAATCTTGTGAAACCGATTGCCACATTTAATGAAGACTTCCCTTACCTTGCAAAGGTTGACTCCAATGCTGAAAAGGGAAGGGACATGCCTCTCCAAGCAGTGAGACATTTCACAAACACTGATAAACTGAAGGGAGATTGTTTAGATGCTCTTTTGAATAAATGCACTTGAGCGGTTTGGTTCATGATATAGCATAGAACAATGAACCGATCCATTGAGATACACAAATGTAAATTAAGCATTCAGAGAAAACCTACTTTGAAACATCCATTTGCTCAAATATCAGCAATTTGATAAGGTCAAAATGGAGATATGTTTAGCTGGCCTTTGGAAACTATTGTACTCAATATTGCATCTTTCCTGGTACAAAAACAAAGCACTTTATAATCAAATGATGGGTTGCCGCTAACTGAAATCAAGGGAAGATCAGACATTGCCATAGAATAGAGCATGGTTGATCCTCCCACACCAACAAACCATCATCGACCAATAAAATGATCAGCAAACATAAAATTCACCGAAGAACTGTATGGAATGAAATCATCAATTTGCTCACATAAAGTGCATCTCCTTGTTATAGTATAAAGTAAGGGGTCTAAGAGTTTCCATTTTCATATTAAACTTAAACTACAAAGAACTGTCTTATTCCACATGCTGGGATTTATAGACATGATTTGGGTGTACCGGATATAGGGTACCATGTGGCAAATCAAGTCTAATTCTGAAAATAAAAACATGGCAAGTGTATTGCTATGTAATCAGCAGTAGCAGTTGGGCTCAGATTATGTTGGCCACTGGAGTTTTAACTACAATGAATCATCATTCTAGGCAACGAGAGCCATATTGACACTTGTTCCTAATTTGAATATTTAATTACAATGTAGTTCCTCATTAAATTACTGTAAAACTGGGAACATAGCCTGAAATATTTAAACAATTACAACTTCACTCAGAAGCCCATTGGCCCAATGAAATCAATGCGGAATGTAATCACAAACACATATACATAAAATCCATATGCATAAATAAAAACCTGATCCACTTTGAGCTGGGTCACATCTTCAAGCCAGAATGTTCTAAGTAAAACTAGAGTACTGCTGATTGCTTGATAAGATCAATTAGCTGTCTAAATACTAATATAAATGTATGGTTTTATATATTTGTTCAGTGTGGTCGGTGAGATAGAAATGAAGTAAAAGAAAATGAAGCTGTCTATCTGAAAAGAGCAGGAGAACATCTGTTAGACAGTGGACAGACAAGTAGTAGTCTGCAGAGAGGCAAGACAAGGATAAAAAATAATATCAGTGAAGAGCCTGAGCTGCCATAGAGGGAGTTGGGAGCGCTTGTTTTGACACTCATCCAGCCTCTTCCATGACAACATCTCCACACCTTCCTCAACATGCAGACAGTCCTGCTTTGCAGGGGCTGCTTTCTCACCCATCATTATCTCCCTTTGAGCTTTGTGTCAGGTGCTGAAAAGAATAGCTGCATGAATTCACAGGAAAATCTCTGAGCACACGGAGCGCATCAGATTTCACTTGATGATTCTCTCGTTTGTGGCACCGTTCTGCATCCATTTGCTTGATTTCAGATATACATTTGCCAACTTTTTTGGGATTCTACAAAGTAAAGAAAAAGAGTGCTTTCAGTAAGTTTGACGGTAGCATTATGGCTGGGGGCTCTGTCAAAACAGAACACTCACAGACAACGATGGCCTCCCTCAAGAATCAGGTACAGTGCTGGTTAGGCAGCGAGGAATGGGGACAGGTACAATGCCACCGCACTGCTGGGACACTGTGGAAAGTGTCAGAAGCAGAGGAACGGACAATATAAAAGCTAGAGGAGAGTGCATGCATGTCAATCCTGGCATTCAATTATATTTCCTGACCCCTGTCAGACAGTTACTTTATGAATAATGTTTTAAACCGCAAAATCATACAAATATGGTCATGTTAAAGTGTGGAAAAGATGATTGGCCTTAACATTTTTATCATTAGGCCATTTGATTTAAAAACTGTCCAGGTATACAGTACATCAGGCTATTATTCCAGGAGAAATGTAAAAAACCTTGATTGTGCAGGAGAAAAAAGACATTGCAATATTAGCACAAGGCTAATTTATTCCATCTAGAGGTCAGATATCAGCCTTATCAATGACAGTTTTATCAGGAGAACAAATAGCAGCATTGGAAAGGAGGAGCGGAGATGAAAAGAGAGGGGGCTGCTGTAGTGGATGCATTAAAAGCCTGACAGGACGGCACAGCTTTTCCACATAAGGGAGTCAGGAAGTGGCTGACTGGCCTTTCTCAAGATGGAAAGAGAGCTGAAGTGGTTGACACCAGGCCAAAGCAATAATTTACACGGGACACGGCAGCAAGTAAGGATGTTCCAGACGAAACTGATCAGAAAAAGTACATACGTAACCACAGCTCTCTTCAGTTTAGCTAAAGGCTCAGGTTATTCAAAACAAGGCCTGTCTGCTTGTTCTTGGATGCTAATATGGCACTCACTGAAGTGGAGGCCAACCACGTCCAGGGGATGGTCATACAAGTTTATTCTTCTAAACAAATTAATTGGTTGTACAATCAAGTGAAAATGGAGGAAAACCACTCAGAATTCAGTACCACAGTACAGTAACTTTAACCTAGATGCTGACAGCTTTAAATGCTGACAAAAGTTTAAGTGGCTTAGTGGTTTAAGTCAGAGCACAACTCTAACGAGCTCCCATTGCCTGGGGCAACCTAACATTTGTAAGGGATCACCAGCATTCAAAATTACAAGGGTCATAAAAAATGTACACGATATTGACTGCGTTTAAACATCTTTTCCACTGACTGTGAAAGGCACTTATATTTAAGGGGTGCCGTTCTCAAAAGCCATAAAGTTGTTATAGATAGCCCCAAGACAGCACAGTGTATAGGAGGGAATTCTCAGACGCTGAACATGGATGAGGAAAGAGTTCAAGTGATGGAAACAAGTTTTCAGAAATGACAGATACCAGATACTATCTGCCGGAGTAGTTCGAAAACATGAACATACTTATTTTGGCTGATTGAATAAAACATAGCTCATATGCCACTGGGTACTGGTTGAATCTGTCACAACTTCCGCCGAAGTCAGTGCCTCTCCTTGTTCGGGTGGTGTTCGGCGGTCGACGTCACCGGTCTTCTAGCCATCACGATCCACTTTTCATTTTCCATTTGTTTTGTCTTGTTTCCCCACACACCTGGTTGTCATTCCCTCATTACTTGTCATGTATTTAAGCCTCTGGTTTCCCCCATGTCTGTATGTGTGATTGTTTATGTCAGTGGCACGTTTCCAGCTGGTTTGCGCCGGACTTGGTATTTGTACTTTGTGCTGCCGTACTTTATTCTGTAGGAATTTGGTTTTGTGACGCGATGGCGTTCTATGTTGTTACTGTGCCACAGTAAAGTGTTTTCGTCCACTCATCTCTGCTCTCCTGCACCTGACTCTCACGCACCAGCTACACACACGATTCCTGACAGAATCACACACTCACAATGGAGTCAGGTACCCCGGATAGAGGGGTCGAGGAGCGTGTCCAGGAGCACATGGCGATGCTTCACCATCTCGGCGCCGTCATGGACCGCGTCCTTCAGACCATGGATCGCTGGGAGAGACGGAGCGTTCCTCCAGCGCCTCCACCAGTCCGACCCGGGTCTCCACTACCCCCCCCTTCATCCGGTCCCAGTGGGATACGTCTCGCCCTTCCCCGGGAGTACGAGGGGAAGGCTGCACAATGCCAGGGGTTCCTGCTACAGCTGGAGCTAGGGAGACGAGTGGAAGACGGCTTTCAGTACCACCTCAGGGCATTATGAGTACCTTGTCATGCCGTACAGGTTGATGAATGCTCCATCAGTCTTCCAGGCCTTTGTAGACAAGGTTTTCAGGGATATGCACGGGCATGGTGTAGTGGTGTATATTGATGACATTCTGATATACTCCACTACACGCGCCGAGCACGTGTCCCTGGTGCGCAGGGTGCTTGGTTGACTGTTGGAGCATGACCTGTACGTCAAGGCGGAGAAATGCCTGTTCTTCCAACAGTCCGTCTCCTTCCTAGGGTACCGCATTTCCACCTCAGGGGTGGAGATGGAGAGTGACCGCATTTCAGCCGTGCGTAATTGGCCGACTCCCACCACGGTAAAGGAGGTGCAGCGGTTTCTAGGGTTTGCCAATTACTACCGGAGGTTTATCCGGGGTTTTGGTCAGGTAGTGGCTCCTATTACATCACTGCTGAAGGGGGGACCGGTGCGGTTGCAGTGGTTGGCTGAGGCGGACAGGGCTTTTGGTCACCTGAGGGCTCTGTTTACCTCGGCTCCCGTGCCGGCTCATCCGGATCCCTCTTTGGCGTTCATAGTGGAGGTGGACGCGTCCGAGTCTGGGATAGGAGCCATGCTCTCTCAGCGCTCGGGTATGCCACCCCTGTGCCTTCTTTTCGAAGAAGCTCAGCCGGGCGGGGGGAAACTAGGACGTGGGGGTCCGGGAGCTGTTGGCTGTCATCAAGGCTTTGAAGGCGTGGAGACATTGGCTTGAGGGGGCTAAACACCCTTTTCTCATCTGGACTGACCACCTCAATCTGGAGTACATCCGGCCGCGAGGAGACTGAACCCTCGCCAGGCAAGGTGGGCCATGTTTTTCACCCGTTTTGTTTTCACCCTGTCTCACAGACTAGGTTCCCAGAACGCTAAGGCAGACGCACTGTCCCAGATGTATGACACAGAGGAGCTGTCCATGGATCCCACCCCCATACTCCCGGCCTCCTGCCTGGTGGCACCGGTAGTGTGGGAGCTGGACACAGACATTGAGCAGGAGTTACGTGCAGAGCCCACTCCCCTCCTGTGTCCAGCTGGGTGTCTGTATGTTCCGTTTGCTGTCTGTGACCGGCTGATCTATTGGGCCCACACGTCACCCTCCTCTGGTCATCCAGGCATTGGTCGGACGGTGCGGTGTCTAAGTGGGAAGTACTGGTGACCCACTTTGGCTAAGGACGTGAGAGTTTATGTGTCCTTCTGCTCGGTGTGCGCCCAGTGTAAGGCTCCTAGGCATCTGCCCATAGGTAAGCGAAACCCCTTACCCATTCCATAGCGGCCTTGGTCACACCTGTCGGTGGATTTTCTTACTGATCTTCCTCCCTCACAGGGTAACACCGCGATCCTGGTCATTGTGGATCGCTTCTCGAAGTCCTGCCGTCTCCTCCCTCTGCCTGATCTCCCTACGGCCCTACAGACTGCGGAGGCCTTGTACACACACGTCTTCCGGCACTACGGGGTGCCTGAGGATATAGTGTCTGATCGGGGTCCCCAGTTCACTTCGAGGGTCTGGAAGGCGTTCATGGAACGTCTGGGGGTCTCGATCAGCCTTACCTCAGGGTTTCACCCCGAGAGTAACGGGTAGGTGGAGAGAGTGAACCAGGATGTGGGTAGGTTTCTGAGGTCGTATTGCCAGGACCGGCCGGAGGAGTGGGCGGCGTTCGTACCCTGGGCAGAGATGGCTCAGAACTTGCTTCGCCATTCCTCCACTAACCTCTCCCCCTTCCAGTGTGTATTGGGGTACCAGCCGATTCTGGTGCCCTGGCATCAGAGTCAGACCGAGGCTCCCGCAGGGGATGACTGGTTCAGGCGCGCGGAGGAGACATGGGATGCCGCTGCGCCAGAAAATCAGTGCAGACCGTCACCGCAGTGAGGCTCTCGACCCGGGTCTCGCTCTCGACCCGAAACCTGCCCCTCCACCTGCCCTGCCGGAAGCTGGGCCCGTGGATTGTGGGGCCATTTAAAGTCCTGAGGAGACTGAATGAGGTCAGTTACCAGTTACAGCTTCCCCCCGATTACCGTATTAACCCCTCGTTCCATGTGTCTCTCCTCAGGCCGGTGGTGGCTGGTCTGCTCCAGGAGTCTGAGGTGTGGGAGGTCCCTCCGTGGAGTGGGAGGAGTACGGTCCGGAGGAGAGATGCTGGGTTCCGGTGGAGGACGTTTTGGACCCATCTATGCTGTGGGAGTTCCAACGTCTTCGTCCGGATCGCCCTGTGCCTCGCCCTCCGGGTCGGCCCCGAGGCCGGTGTTGGAGCGCAGCTGGAGCCGCGCGTCAAGGGGGGGGCTACTGTCACTGTTAGTGACAGTACTGTTAGTTCAAAAACATGAACATACTTATTTTGGCTGATTGAATAAAACATAGCTCATATGCCACTGGGTACTGGTTGAATCTGTCACAACTTCCGCCAAAGTCGGTGCCTCTCCTTGTTCGGGTGGTGTTCGGCGGTCAACGTCACCGGTCTTCTAGCCATCACCGATCCACTTTTCATTTTCCATTTGTTTTGTCTTGTTTCCCCACACACCTGGTTGTCATTCCCTCATTACTTGTCATGTATTTAAGCCTCTGGTTTCCCCCATGTCTGTATGTGTGATTGTTTATGTCAGTGGCACGTTTCCGTCTGGTTTGCGCCGGACTTGGTATTTGTACTTTGTGCTGCCGCACTTTATTCTGTAGGCATTTGGTTTTGTGACGCGATGGCATTCTATGTTGTTACTGTGCCACAGTAAAGTGTTTTTGTCCACTCATCTCTGCTCTCCTGCGCCTGACTCTCACGCACCAGCTACACACACGATTCCTGACAGAATCAAATCAAATGTTATTAGTCACACACGCCGAATACAACAGGTGTAGATCTTACAGTGAAATCAACGTTGTTAACACGTAATTTCAATGACGTTACGTTGAACTAACATGGAATAGACGTTGAATTGACATCTGTGCCCAGTGGGATGCCTCATAAACACTCCAGAAATATTGCAATATATGGTAGCACAAGGTACTCAGTATAATGAAAGCGTGGCCATTCCATGTGTTGGTTGTTTACCTGTCTATAATGAGCGTGTCTGGAGCAGCCAACAAAGAACACACCAGCAACATACATTTTATAAAATTGTCGACTTTGGCTGGCGAGAGTTTCTTATTCAGTAAATATTCTTGCTCCTATGTGTCTGTGCATTGTGGATGGAAATGAACTAAAGGGAAGGCTCTCAAGCTGTGGCATGAATTTGTTAATGTTAATGCAAAAACATGAGCCTGTGATCTCAGCAGGCATCAGGAGGGGGTTTGTTGCTTCGAGGTGCAATTTATTCTTACCCCCAACGCCTCAGAGACTTGAAAGTGGGCTTCAAAAGAGTTAAGGATTACTGGTAACAGTTGAGAGGGTACACGGCCTAGGCTTTCTCCATCGTTTCGAGACATCAAACATTGTTAACTATCTGCTCCCCAAATATTTGCGATTTGCGTCTCTCCTCCCAAATCATAGTTTGCGCACTTCATACCTTGCCTTTAAATCAAACAACTTACTCTCATCACCAGTAGCCATATGAACAGTCTTACCTTTGAATAGCACTCCATCAGTCTGGCCACCTTCACTCTGACCTCTGCTGTGGAGTGAAGTAGTCTTCATACTGCTCTCCACATTGAGCCTCAAACATTCCAGGAGCAGCACTCCAAGCCAGCACACCCATCGATACCCCTGCCATGCCCCCCTCTCCACCGCCATTCAAAAGGAATCTTGATTGTTTACTTACAATTTGCTCTGGAAATCCCCAGTACTTCATTGCGATAAATAATTAGGCTGTTGAATCTGGCAGCAGTACAAAGGCCTGCTCATTCTCTGTTGGCCCCAGGCAGGGCAGACAGAGCAGCTGAGGATGGGGGTATGGTACAGCAACATTATGGCATGGTGGAGCTCTCTGCACTGCCTGCCTCTGTCTTCCCCTCCCTTCCTCTGCAGCTATTTCTCTCTTTCTCTCTCCAGGCTATGTTTCTTCCCCTTTGTCTGCACAGTACAACAGCACTAATGTCACCACAGTCAGAGAGCGACCCGGCTCTCCAACTTGAGACAGAGCCCAAATAGCAGGAGTTTAGCCCTCGTTGAACTTATGTTCCCATTCAGGGGATCCTGTCTAGATTCTCTTTCTCTCCAGTACTCCTTCACTGCGTTCTCTGACCAGGCACAGCTATCAGGACATGTACTGTATGAGTATGAACTGTCAATCACTTGTGTGTAATAAACTACATCACTCAAGAGGTATGGACTGACTAACGGATCACAAACATACCTAAAGGAACACAAAATGGACAAATCTGAACTTGGGACTCATGTTTCCAAATACTGTAAACACAAAACAAAGGCATGGTCCTTTTCAACTAAAAGTTGAGAGAGAGGGTGTTGATGCTTGGTTATAAAATAATGGGAAAGAAACTAAACTAAAATAAAATAAAAAATTTTGCTTTGACATTATGGAGTATTTTGTGTGATCAATGACGTAAAAACAACAACAATATGTACCTTGTGGTGTTGGGCATTGAGTCGTAGATAGCGGTTTCGGTGGATGGATGGACATTTCCCATTCGATACAAAATGTCCATATTGTTTAGCTCTCTGTAGAAACAAGAGTCACACACCAGTCAAATGTGAAATTAAACTCCTAAAATCATGAGCAACACTGTCACGAGGACATTCCAAATTCAATGACATAATTGATGAGAGTACAGCTCATATATGATTGATAAACAGCAGACATGTGGATGATCAGAGCAGAAGACTGAGTAAGCCCTTTGTTTCTCTTGCATACCTGTGGTGAAATGAGGTACTACTGGCAGACTGTGCACTGTTTATGTCCAGGCAGGTGCCTCTAGCAGGCTGCAGGCAAAGTATGTTTTGAGAAGGGAAATAGGGATCCTGCTCATTGGAGACTATGCAGAATCAATGAAAACCTACTGCGCACGTTGCCACAGTACTGCATGTCAAAACACAATGCTATGAGTGTCAGGTATTAAATACAATATCGCTTCTGCTTTTACAGGTTCGTCCACTCACCCAATACATGTGTAGTGTGTAAGGGTGTGCTTGGACTTCCCCTGGATCTGGATGTCACACACAGCATTCTCTGTGGCTACACGTAGGCCGAGCATAACACACAGCCTCTTCTTCCTCAAGGCAGGCTCCTCTGACAAATAAGGAGAGAGACAGACCATATTAGGGATCATGAACAAGAGGCCAAATTCATCTCTTGGTCACGGCTATGCATAAAATAATGATATGAACTACAAACACACAGAATACTGCTAAACACTGCCAAAATCCAATAATGATAACTAGAAAACGAAAGACAAATGCTAACCCCTACAGTAGCCACAATATATGCTGCCAAATATGAATGTGTTTTTTTTACTGGATATGCAGGGTAACATTTCATACATAACGTTAGATGTATCCACTAAACATGGATTCACATAAAGTAATAAAACATTACATTAAACCATAGCCCAGCAATACATCCTCTTTCTGTTCTTCATTCCAGCTAAAAAACATAACCATGCTTGCCCATATTACTTCTGTGCCCCGCCCATTTATTTCCAACCATTGATAGAAAGTGTAGTGCAAATGTGATGATAATAATAATAATAAACATCTGTCCTCACTCACCACGCCAAAATATTATTACATTTTCAAGGCCTGGATAGTGAGAGGGGAATACATAGCACTCAAAGAGCACTAAAGCATTGGGGAATGCATTTCATTAATATTAGATAACCCCCATCCACTCGTCCTCTCCCCAAATAAATACATAAATAAATAAGCCCCTCATAAAGAAAAGCACAGCTCCAGCTGAGATAAACAATGACTCATGATTCTCTTCCCGTGTACCTCCAGGGCAAAATGTTTATTTTATTCCCACAGACTATCATAAATTAAGCTAACCTGCACCCATAAAACATTCACTATCTCAAGCTAAGCTGCCCCAGAGGACTTCCGCAGAGGCTGATTAAAGCTAAGTCAAAGCTAGTGAGGGGCCCGAAGAACCTTCAGAGGTACGGTTGTGGTTTAGGGGGAAATGCTTACTTACTAGTGTCTATTGTTTCTTGGATGGGTATGAAGCCCTCTGGTAGAGTGTCCTTCAAATCAATCAACCTCATGTCAAGGAGCACATCTGACGACTGGCTCTAATGTACAGGAAAACATTCCAAATTACATATCCACATATGCACGTTTCAGATGTAATAGATTGTAAGAACCACTTCTTAATACAAAAGTGTAAGGGTTATTCCATTTTTGTAAGGGTCTGAAAAGAAATTGCAAAGACAATTGAATCAATGATTTCCTAAAAGCTTGGGAAGTCTCTAAAGAGAGGAGTTGACACAATGGTGAAAGTAATTACTCCATAATAGCTTCTTTTAAAAATTAGAATGCATCTGTGAACTTGCAATCATTCTAAACCCTTGGAGGGAAACAGCGGGGTTGTATGTGAGGCAGGCCGGATTGCCTGTTCATCAGAATTTGGTTAAAAACAATCAGGGACTGTTTAGTTGACATTTTCAAGCATGACTCTTCTCAGCCTCCCAGCCTCCAGTCATTATATTTCAATTTTTCGCCGTAGTAAATTGCAGTAATACACAGCGGCAGTGGAGAGTGGAACGGCCGAGTCGTTACTTGGCGCGTCCGAATATCTGGATTCCACTCCTACTGTTGCCCGGCAGTCATTACCATTAGAGAAATGTTGTATTCATTGTTTTTATTCTGACTTAGGGTGGAATATGGATGAATGTTATTATTATGCATGAAACCCTTTCTTCAGCTGTTTCTTTCCCATTAGGACCTGACAAAAGTGCCATCTACCTCCAACCTAGAGTATAAATCACAAAGTATTTACTTCCTTCCACGTAATTCAGTGGCTAATTTTGCAGAATCTGTTTTTGTCAACGATAGTTACAGAGGGGGCTACATTGACTGGCAGACAAAATAGCCTTTGTTGATGTCTCTGTCATGTTTTATTTGTGCCGAAGACTTTAAAAACAGCGTGGACATACATTTTAAGATAATACACAGGAACATGGGCAAGGCTATTTGTGTGATACATACTAAACTGTGGACCAGACTGAGCGCCGTCCCAGGCAGGCAGGCATGCAGGCAGCCAGTAAGAGGTGTGTTTACAAGGGCTGGTTTCAACCACTCTCACAAGGATTCTAATGGAACTATTTTCAGAATGAGTAGTAGTATCCAACCACAAGTTATTGATTTGTCACGAGGATATGTCAGAGTGAACACAGAGAAATAATTCATTGCTTGAAAAAATGCTATTATGTCTACCAATGTGGGCATGAGGTAAAATCATATTTTGATAAAAGAAAAGTGCGAGTTTGACGGTATAAAATGTTCTAAGGGTGGAATCGAGGACTGTTCAATGGGGCATTCATTCACCTGATAAAGTGGCTTCCTCTAACTCCAATCGCAAGGCTGTAAATTGAGACACTGACAGGAACTGTGGCAAGGAACAAAGGTTGAAATGTCTGTCTAATCATTACAATCCTGTTGACATGTTATCAGTCATTTGGGATGAAGTATGTACATGTACTGTATAGGTCCCAAATCATTGCTTGGTTAATGTAGGACCATTAACTTCAGTCAGATGAATGGAGTAAACCCATGTCATATATTTATCTGAATTTGTTCAAATTCTTTACGTTTAAGTAAAAAAATGATAGCATAGTAAGCATAGTTAAACACTGTTGCATTTTATGTCACTAATATGCCTTGATTAGATAAGCATTCACCCTCCTGAGTCAATACATGTTGGAAACACCTTTGGCAGCAATTAGGGTGTTGAGTCTTCTCTCTCTAAGAGATTTGCACACCTGTCTGGCACAATATTTGCCCATTTTACTTTTCGAATTCTTAATGCTCTGTCAAGGTGTTGGGGATCATTGGCTAGACAGCCATTTTCAAGTCTTGCCATAGAGTTTCAAGCAGATTTAAGTCAAAGCTGTAACTTGCCAACTCAGGAACATTCACCGTCTTCTTGGTAAGCAAATCCAGTGTAGATTTGGCCTTGTGTTTTAGGTTATTATCCTGCTGGAGTGTTAATTCCTCTCCCAGTGTTTGTTGTCAAGCAGACTGAAGAAGGTTTTCCTCTAGTATTTTGCCTGTGTTTAGCTCCATCCCGTTTATTTTATCCTGAAAAATTTCCCGGTATTTGCCGATGTCAAGCATACCCATACCATGATGCAGCCAACATCATGCTTAAAAATATGGAGAGTAGTACTCAGTGACGTGTTGTGTTGGATTTGCCCCAAACAAAGCTTTGCATTTAGGCCAACAAGTTTATTCCTTTGCCATGTTTTCTTGCAGTATAACTTCAGTGCCTTTTTTTCTGTGTATTATATCATTCTTTTCAATTTGTCATTTAGGTCATTATTGTGGAGTAACTACAATGTTGTTGATTCATCCTCAGTTTTCTCCCATCACAGCCATTGAACTCAGTAGCTGTTTTAAAATCACCATTGGCCTCATGGTGACATCCCTGAGCAGTTTCCATCCTGTCCTGCAGCTCAATTCAGAAGGATGACTGTATCTTTGATGTGTCTGGGAGGTTTATACGTCATCCACAGCACAGTTATTAACTTGACCATGCTTAAAGTGATATGTATTGTCTGATTTGTTACCTATCTACCAATCACTGCCCTTCTTTGGGAGGCTTTCGGAAAGCTTCCTGGTCTTTGTAGTTTAATCTGTGCCTGAAATTCAATACTTGAAGGGTTAGTCATTTAAAAATCATGTCAACACCTATTATTTCACACAGAGTGAGTCCATGTAACTAATTACGTGATTTGTTAAGCAACATTTTACTCCTGAACTAATTTTAGGCTTGCCTAAACAAAGGCAGTGAATACGTATGCAATAACTATGTTTTGGTTATTTAATTTCTATTCATTTGTAAATATTTGTATAATAAAATTTTTAGCTTTGACATTATGGAGTATTTTGTGTGATCAATGATGAAAAAACAACAACAATTAAATCAATTTCAATCCCACTTTGTAACACAAGAAAGGTGAAGAAAAATCCAAGGGGGTGAATACTAATGATACCCAGTGTTTTTCTATTTCAAGGTAACTTATCAAATCTACTGTAGGCTTTTATAGCAGGATAAGTGGTGTTCTCTATTCTCTATTTAAGTGTAAAAAAAGAACATAAAAATTTGCCTGCCAGTTGATATGTAGAGAACGTTCAAAGAGAGCTCAATTAACAGAGAAGTTATTACTGTTATTTTAAATAGGTGCCCCATTTCCAACCATATTGAACTGGCCTTTTGAAGTGTCATTTCTTATAAAGGGAACAACATTTTTGATGTGTGCATCATCTTTGAAGAATCACTGGGAGGTATCCAGATTCTCTACAGGGACAAGGTTAATTGGAAAAAGTGAAAGAGTTTAAATAAAAGCTCATTGTAATACTATGAATAATCATAAATCTTCCTCTCTGGAGGACGCAAGAACATCAACGATATAATCCTGGGAGCCCACCAAGATATCACACATCAACTATATAAATGCAATCATATAATCAAAAGTTCATATTGGTATTTACATTAATTAAAAAAACAGACTTAAAATTCATTGAACGTTATGGCACTTTCAATTATCAAAGTGCTGCACAGGAGAACGCTAGAGAGGGCAAACCAAGCAAACCAGTGCCAAAAAAGGTGTTAGGGATGAGGTGTTATTGCATGATGCATAGGGAAATTGAGAAGTTTACATTTCCACTTACATTATCTCTGGTGAAACAGAGGTAGCGGGTGACCTTGGATTTGAATAAGCCGTCCTTCCACAGGTCGGCGTCGGAACCATCTGTTGTTTGTGCAACCTACGTGAAAAAAAGGAAGAAAAAAACAACAAGGAGAGAAGAACATGCATGAGGTGGGATAAAGTTAATGTATGTACGCTGTGAGCGTGTTGCTTTTTGTCTCTTCTCTTGCATACTTTCCTTAATTAATGGTCGCCTGCTCTAGCGCTCCATCTCATTAGTGCCCTGTGTGGGTAAAGATGGAGCCTTAGCCTCCAAATAGGTGGCTGAAAATATCATCCCCCTGGAATGGGGCTGATTAAATAAAACCTGACAAAGATCTGCTCTAATAAGGAAAACCAAAGTTCATTGTGCTCCTAAAAGATCCTGATGGGGATGGGGAGATATTATTTGGAGGAAAAATACATGCCTGAATATGGCAACATAATACACAAGAGCCCAGGCACATCATAGAAAAAGATAGGACAGTGTGGGCAGCATATCTATAAGTGTGCATGCACTCAACAATGATAAAGCCAAAACTTCCCTCACATGAGTGAGTCAGACATTTCTCCATGGCTACCAGCAAACAAGCTTGGCTGAAACGTCATGTTACATTGGCCATCGTCGGTAAATCACCAAAATGACTGCCAGACTTATTCTCAGAGAGGATCCTTTACAAAGACGATTCAATTTAATGAGGTTCATTCAAACAAAGAAGTTCTGGATCTCTGCCCCCACCCACACACATTACCATCCTGACAATAATGATGAATGACCCTAGAAATTGGCTGTGGAAAACATGGCAGGGAGAGACTTATGCAAAACCAGTGACTGGAGGGAGGAGAGAGAGAGAGTGAACGAGAGAGAGAGAGAGAGAGAGAGAGAGAGAGAGAGAGAGAGAGAGAGAGAGAGAGAGAGAGAGAGAGAGAGAGAGAGAGAGAGAGAGAGAGATAAAGACAGAGCGAAAGAGAGAGAGAGAGAGAGAGAGAGAGAGAGAGAGAGAGAAAAGAGAAAAAGAAAGAGAGAGAAAGTGAGAGGGGGAGAGAGAGAAAGAGAGAGATGCAGGCATCTCAAGCGGGCGCAGTCCCATGAGGAGCCCATACATCACCAGAAGCCCCCACCTCCTTACAAGACAACCCGTCTTGGCCACTTTTTCCAGGTCAGTAGCCAGTGCATCCTGTCAGCGTAAACAAAGGGCTGGCTGTGTGAAACCCAAAGTCAAGCAAGGGAGTAACGAGGGCACAGCGCTCCTAGGAGGCACCTCAGGCGTCATCCTGCCACAGCTCCGGCAGCAGGGGGCGACGCGCCCAGAATGTGAATTGCCACCCGCAGAGCCGCAGAGGGAGAGGCAGGGGTAAAGTTTTGGTGGACTTACTCTCTATTTTCTTTTTACTATCTACTGTAATGTGGCTCCCATCTTCCAACAGAGCTCATTGCTGGAAGTGTTTCCGCTGCACGAAAAGTCTGAAGATCAGAGGAATCACAGGATCTGACTTTAAATCATTTAGATGTTCATGTACACATATCAAGTCGGCTGATCGACTGATAGATCCAACTGCCGATTCCCAAAATCTGTACAAATGAAAATTATAAAAAACTACCATGGAATAGGTAAGTCTATTGGGAGTACTGGTATTTCCTATGACAGATCTCAAAAGACAGAGAACGTCATTGAGGTTATAATGAGAGAGAGCACTAAGAAGCAGATGCCCATCCCTGCATTAGAAATTATTATTTTAATATAATATTCAAATAATATAGTGACATTTTAGGATATCCGGATAGTCAAAATACATTAAAAAAATACTCTTGACTTTCTTGACCAATCAAAATGACACAAATGCACATCGCAGAGATAAGCAGCGGACAGACTGTTCAATGCACTTTAATAAAAACTACGTTCAAAAGTTGTTGTTTCATTAAATTAAGAATATCAAATGTTGTGGTATATCCTTGTAGGTAACAATGTCACAAGGATAATTTAAATTACATTTAGACAAAGCTTTTTGATTGTTAAAATAGACCCAAAAAATGTTTATTCAAAAAACAAACTCACTCAAGTTATCAAATACTAACGTCCGTTCAAATATTCGATTAAACGATTAACCGTACCTATCTGAGGTTGGTAAACCGATTCAGAGGAGACCCTAGCCAATTACAGAGGGCTCAGATCTCAGGCTAGCGCAACACTCCTTCAAATAAACGTATGTTAATGTGTTCATGAGGGTAGCATGTCATAGGCTCAGGCAAATTTGAATTACACACAGCTTCCCTTTGCGGCCCTAAGTGTCTGTGTCACTGCCTGCTTAAGCTGTTTGATGTGGGATGGCTGCTGCAGCTTGAGCAGTACTCCTGATCCCTGTGGAACAGTGTTTGATCAGGGCCTGCTCTCCTGTGTAGGAACAACCTGTTCAAGTTCAGAGATGTGAGTGCACCGTAGTGGAGAGCAAAAGAGTTAATCAGCTCATTGATCTACGACATAAAATGTATTTCTTAAAAGCAGTCATCGTTGAAGACAAATTCAGAAAAAGGAAGCAACCAAAGTAGGCCTAGAATATAACATAAACAGTAAAAGAACATGACTAAACATTGACATAATCAGACTACCAAAGTGAAGCAAGACCTCCACTCCCTTCTGTAACAACATAGGGATCTATCCTACTGAAGAAACCAAGCAGGAAGTCTCATTCTCATTCACTGTCATGTGGCATGCATGGAGTCCCAATGCCAGTATGCAAAGCACCGTCACAATGCCAACCCACCAACACCCACCAGAGACTACAACAGTTGGGCTGTGTGGGGTGGGGCAGGAAGAGAGAGAAGGGGATGAGAGGAAGGAAAAAGAAAAGCGAGAGGGTAGAGAAAGAAAAGGAATAGAGATCTGCCCTTGAGCCCACTTCAGGCTATATCACTGTGTTTGCTTTGTGCTTTGTAAAATTCACAAAACACATTCCTCTCTCCATCTCTCTCTCTCTAGCTCTCTCACTTCTCACTCTTTCACAAATACAAACATGGCTCCCACGGGCCAGTGATAACGCTGTCCCACTTTCCTCTCTCTCACAACCAGATTGTTAAAACTCGCTGGGGTGCCAAACAGCCGGCAACCCCTCTTCAACTGTGAGAGTGTTCAACAAACATGGGGACACAGTGCCAGAACTGTGGGGGGCATCCACCAAGGGTTGTTAAACCATAGCCTCTGGTACGGCTGAAGGACTAATGGCAACAAATAAGCCTGCAGTAATCATCTCCATCATCAAAGTAAACTGCATGAATTAGTTAGTTATTCAATTCCTCTCACAAAAAACTCAACACTACTCACAAGTGCTAGCCAAGAACATGCCCAAGTGCTTCATGGCTACCCTCCAAAGACAATATTGTAGAATCCACAACAATACAACAATGTTATTAAGAACATGGTTTCAGGGCCGTCCCTAGCCTTTTGGGGGCCCTAAGAGGTGGCAAAACATTTGAGTTGCTGCCATCTTGACGGTGGAGAGAAAAACATTTGAGTTAATTTCCTGCAATTCTATACATTTTGCCATGGGACGCAAAATGTTGCCTTTTAAAGCAAAGTTTTACATTGACAATTTTTAGCAGTTTTTAAGCAAATTTCCGTCAATTCTACACATTTTGCTATGCCTAATGCCATGTTAATATGATATCTGAGTGAGAATGACTCACAAGATCAATGGGGACCCCCTGGAGGTCAGGGCCCCTGGGCACATGCCCTGTATGCCCGGTCGGTAATTCGACCATGATTACAACCAGTTTAGATAGCTGGCTAGATTAATTTACCAATCATTTTTTTTTGCTTACATAGGCTAATTGAGTGACTGTCAGTGACTGACATAACAAGAGAAAAACTGCTGATGCACAAGCAAATTTAAAAATTACACCTTGTGTATTCTACTATTCTAACTCAAAACAGTAATATTAATAAAGCCCTGAATGGTTTTGATTAATCACTGATTACAAAAAATATAGAATTTATAAATAAATCATAATGCATAAATCATACTGCATCTGCTTCACAACATATGCATAATGCAATTGATTGGCCTTCAAATGAGGTTGAATTAAAAGTAAGTGGAAAATGCTGAGCGAAGTATGGCAAAATCCATTTATATTCCATGATAAGCTATATGCTTTTGTTTAAAAATGTATCCTCAGTCTAAAAGAGTGAATGATGAAAAAAGCTCTGAGAAGTTACTCACAACAGAGTATTCAGCAGGTGCCTTGCTTCGGGACGCCACCACAACAACTCCGGTGATGGGCTCTGAGGTCAGCTCTGGGAGAGCCTCAGACAGTTCCTGTACCTCAGGCATCATGGTGGACCCTTGGAAAGACAGCAATGTTTACTTCAGGGCCTTACTGGGATACTAGTAATAGAAGTAATATTGCCTTTACTCCCTAACAAAAGACCTGTGCAACACACGTGAACATCTGGGAGAAGAGGATTAGAATCTTAGCTTCTGAGTCAATAATCTTCATTTCCATGTATTTAACTATTTCAAAATCACTTTTCTCTCTCTTATAAGGGTATTTCCCATAGTGCTGCATGTAGTCTAATGCTGTACTTTCTGGACAGAAGATTTTGAGCAACAGCACAGCTCATATATTTTGGAGTAAAGCATACTACATCATGACTAAACCCATAAAGATGTTTATCTTGGCCAGAATGATAACTGTCGCCCAATATTGACTTCTGTCAGCTTCTTGGGATCCAAAAGAAAAAGTGGCCTCTGAGCTTTGCATCGAATGACAAGTGAGACCAGCATGACAAAAAGCAATTAAGGGTGACCCAGTGAAGTCACCCAATAACAACTTAGATGGAGTGATCACATATTTGTAGGAAAATCCAGATCAATTGTTATCTATTCCTGTCTAAAGAAGCTATAGCGTAATGTGTAGGCAAGGCTTTTACAAGGTTAAGTGGCTTTGCAGAGGTTCCTTTGCCATTTTATTAAATTATCTTTAAAGCATCCTAGTGGGGTAAGTGACACAGTTGCTGCATTCGATCTAAATGTTTACTGAATTTATTGTAATTAAGTTTATTGAATTTGGTAGATTTAATACAGGAAGAGCTATTTATTTAAGAAATGTTAGTTGGATGGACTTATTCATGAAAAAGATCCAGGATAGCAAATTAGTTTAGGGAGGGAGAATGTTAATTTGTGGACTAATCAATCTAGCTTTTCCTAACTGCAGCATAGTGGTTGGAGGCAAACTGCCATTAAGCCACACTCTGTAAAATGTGCACATAGCAAAGAGTCGGCCACCAACAAAACTGTAAACAATAGAGAAAATGCAATACTGCATCACATCAAATTGTCACATGCAAATGCACTTGTGTGATGGAGACGGTCTGGGTTAGAACTAGGGCTAGCTGAGAAAATCTAAAATCTCCATGTACAACTACAAGGGAGTTGAGTAGCGATGAGTGTGGGCAGACAGGAGCTCTGACTACACCGAGTCGCTGTAAAATCTTAAACCCTTACCATGTACCTATGTTTGTCTTGTGTAAAGTTAGGCTTGTCTTTGTTTGATGAAATCGATATTTTTGTATGAATCTTTTGTCAAATACAACCACCGACCGCTTCCTCATTTCTGTTGCTCTAAAATGTCTCTAAAATGTAGATTACATGACGTAATCTGAGATTCAATTGGCAAATTTGTATTCCCTCCGAGTTGCCATATTAGAGAAACAGAAACAAGTACATGGTCTGTGGTTGAATTTGACGAAGGTTTTATAAAAAAATATTTCTAACGTGGTCTCAGGGCAATTCGTATTATTCTGTATGTAAATCTGTGACACTCCATTTTACTGAGCAAAAATATAAATGCAACATGTAAAGTGTTGGTCGCATGTTTCATGAGCTGAAAGTAAGATCCCAGAAATGTTTCTCCTTTGCCAAGATTATTCATCCACCTGACAGGTGTGGCATATCAAGAAGCTGATTAAATAGCATGATCATTACACAGGTGCACCTTGTGCTGGGGGACAATAAAAGGCCACTATAAAATGTGCAGTTTTGTCACACAGCACAATGCCACAGATGTCTCAAGTTTTGAGGGAGTGTGCAATTGGCATGCCGACTGCAGAAATGTCCAACAGAGCTGTTGCCAAAGATGTTAATTTCTCTACCATAAGCCACCTCCAAAATAATTTTATAGAATTTGGCAGTACTTCCAACCGGCTTCTTCCAACCACAGAACATAAGTAACCACGCCAGCCCAGGACCTACACATCCTGCAGGATAGTCTGAGACCAGCCACCCAGACAGCTGATGAAACTGTTGGTTTTCACAAATTAATAATTTCTGCACAAACTGTCAGAAACCGGCTAATCTGCCTACTCGTCATCCTCACCATGGTCTTGACCTGACTGCAGTTTGGCGTCGAAACCGATTTCAGTGGGCAAATGCTCACTTTCGAAGGCCACTAGCATGCTGGAGAAGTATGCTCTTCACGGATGAATCCCGGTTTCAACTGTATGGGGAAGACGGCAGACATCGTTCTGCCCCAAGTTGGTAGTAGTGGGGTTATGGTATGGGCAGGCATAAGCTACAGACAACGAACACAATTGAATTTTATTCAAAGGCACAAAGACACCGTGATGAGATCCTGAGGCCCATTGTCGTGCCATTCATCCACCGCCATCACCTCAAGTTTCAGGATGATTATGCACAGCCCCAGTTCGTAGTAGTGGATCTGTACACAATTCATGGAAGCTGACATTTTTTTCCCATGGCCTGCATACCCACCAGACTTGTCACCCATTGAGCATGTTTAGGATGCTCTGGATCAGCATGTAAGACAGCGTGTTCCAATTGCCAACAATATCCAGCAACTTCGCACAGCCATTGAGGAGGAGTGGTACAACATTCCACAGGCCACTGTCAACAGCCTGATCAATTATATGCAAAGGAGTTGTGTCACGCTGCATGAGGCAAAACTGACTGGTCTTCTGATCCACACCCCTACCTTTTTTAAGGTATCTGTGACCAACAGATGCATGTCTGTATTCCCAGTCATGTGAAATCCATAGACTAGGGCCTAATGAAGTTATTTCAGTTGACTGATTTCCTTCTATGAACTGTAACTCAGAAAAACATTTGAAATTGTTGCATGATGCGTTTATATATTTTTTCAGTGTAGTGTGATATGTTGCGTTACGTTACATTATGAATGGAATACCAATCGTTCAATATCTTAAGAATTAGAGGACATAGTACAATAGCATGCAAATTGGATGATTTAACTCATCATAGGTCTTGGAGGACGTATAGTACTATATGTCTTCCTCTGAGACCAGGTTGTTTGTTGCATCCTAACAACAAAGGGGAATTATGGGGAGAATTTACATTGGTGGTTAGGTGAGCTAACAACAAACGTTAGGATAATTTCTGTGAAAGGTTAAGGGAACTAAAACGACAAAGGTTAGGTGAAGTGCGTTCAATTTAGAGGGTTAGCTAAAATGCTGAAGTTGTCCCGACATTTCTACGTTTTGTAGAAAGAAAGATACAGTTAAAAGTTAAAACATTTTAAAACAGTGATTTTCGAACACTATGATATTCGTGGTTGTGTGGGAGCAAGAACCCCCCACACCTCTGGATAGAGACTCATTACAGGTTTTGGAAATCACTGTTTATTCACTTTCAATTCTACCCTGTGTTGTCACAGAGAAGCATTTTCTAAACCTTTTTATCTTTTTAACCACAGATCATAGAAATGCTCTGTTTTCACATTTGTAGACACATTTTTTTTTGCCAATGTCTCCAAAGTACTCAGAGACATTTTATGAGAGCAACGTTACATTCATCAAATCAAATCATATTTTATTTGTCACATGTAATGAATACAGCAGGTGTTGACCTTACCGTGAATTGCTTCCTTATGAGCCCTTAACCAACAATGCAGAGTTTTAAAAAAGTAAGAAAGATTTGATAGATCAATTAAAGGATTAATTATCTATGTATTCTATGTAGCCTATTAGAGGTGAGTAATATTTCTTTCAAGCATACTAATTTCCATTTGCAGAGCATGATTACCCAGATGAATGGCGATTTACAGTTTTTTCAAGAATGGACCAGCCAGGATTCTTACCACAGAATGAGACCGCCTGGAAAAAATGTCAAGTGTACCTGTCATATGGAATAGGACAGAGGGGGACGCATGGTGCTAGACAGGTAGACCTGCAATTCTTACCTTGGTCAATTTTAAATGTCGTCCTGCTGTGGATCCTTTGAGGGTACTGCTTGTGTCTTTTACTACAGAGCCAGTGTCAATGTTCTTATCATGGTTAAGAAATAATTAACTACAACCAGAGACTGTTCAACTTTTTTTCCTCCCTGCATAACTCAAATTTGTGTGCCAATTTTCCATTGATTTTGTATGCAAGCATCTAGCATAGCCATTCGCTAGTCTAGTCTAGTCTCATTGACATGTTGGAATTTGACTTGTCTAGTGAGTTGACAGTGTGGTTTGGTGTCACAATCCCACCTGCATTAGTAATTTGCAATCAGTTCAGTCAGTGTAGGTCAGGCATGGGCAACTGGCAGCCTGGTTGTGCATCAGCAGGTTTTTTCTTTGTATGTCAGTCACTGATAGTCACTCAATTAGCCCATGTCAGCTATCATTTTTTGAGATTAGTTAGTCTAGCGACCAGCTAGCTAAACTTAGTAATCATGGTTGAATTACCAGCCGGGGGGCCCCCATTGATTTGTTAGTCAGTCTCACTCATCCCTAGTGTAGGTTATAGGCTTGGTCTGTCTCTATAGGTCTATCTAACCCTATCACACATAATCTTGTCCCATGCTTTTGGAAGGACCTTGGGAATACCCATTTCAGGCATTCATCTGATGATGATGGAATAATGTATTCAATAATTTTTAACTATCTAAGTAGAAAAGCTTTTGTCGAAATAGCATGTAAGCTGGTAAGAGTCCTAGAATTGTTGTAGGCCTACCTTAAGTCAACAATTCAGAAATTCTGTTCCCCTTTGCCATCGTGTTGTGGATAATAATTACATCAAATAGGGCCAGCACATAATTGGGGGTGTGCTCTATGTTAATATCTTCTTGTCAAGGTTTAGGCCTAATGATTTCCTGCTTCTCCAGCGGTCTCTAGTGTCTTCTTGTCATGTACTGTATTTGTGCTTTGGGCAGAGTTAACAGGTTTTCATTTATTCTTATGGCCACATTGATCCCTTTTCACCATTCATATGATGAAAACCATTCAGCCAAGTCAAGCACAGAAATAAACAGGCTGTAATCCCACCCAAGCACTTTCTACAATGAAACCTTAATGATAGAAGTTGAAACTGGAACACAGTGAGATGGAACAAATTGTGTTGCAGCCAATTGAGTGGTATAAGAATACATCAATCAGCATATTGTAATGGCGTACACACAGGGCCATAACGCTGATTGATTCGGGCCTGTCATTTCTAGGAACAAGTAAAGAACTGTACAGAGAAGCAATGTGGTTGTGAGCAAGAAATATGGTAAAAGCATCTGTTACAGACCGAACATCCTATTTGAGTTAATAACGCACAATGAGATCAAGCACACAGGAACTAAACAAGATTTAATGAACATAATAAGGTAATGAGACCTCTTATGCTCATCATTATTCATGACAAACTGACAATGAGTCAATGCCAATAGCTCATAGGAGCAGAGTGCGTCAATGTGAGAGTAATGGCAGTCGTCGTTGAGACTGAGCATGACTGTGTCAGGTTGGCAGAACACCAGCACTAAAAAGCCCCAAGATACATATGTCAAACAACATACACCGGTTCAGCTCCCAGACTACTAAACCCTTTTGTCCTACTCTCTCTATGTCCCAACTACGGGAGTCACGCTGACAGAGAGATCCAAATAATTGTGCTAGCTAGATCACACCAATGATCACACACACATCCCTGTCCTTATACGTTATGTACAGCTTTATGCCAGTGTTGTTCTGTCAGCTTTTCCCAACCAATCTCACACCAGGAAGTTTCGACAACCCCCAAGAATTCTCATTTCAGCTAGATTTTACAGCAAGGCTGTTTCTCAAATAAAATCTCAGGTAGAGAATAAAGCATTTGCAGTCTGAGGAAGAGAGGTGCACCTGTTAAAGTAATGGTCTAGTTGTGGAAAAGGTGATGAAATGCTCAGTGCGAAAGTCTCAAGATATCAGCAACACATGCTAACTGTGAAAGCCATCAGCTGTTACTGTGTTTTGATGTGCGCCACGTCACACGCTGAGGATTGTGGGGTAAGATGAATGATGGCTATGGCAGATTCTGTGGGGGAGCAGTGCACAAATAGAAAGTATGCAGAGCCTTACAGATGGCATGAGGCAGGGGTTCAACCCAGGCCCCTTTGTTCATGCTCTTTATTCAAGGCACTATTATTCCTCTGGTCCATGCTAAATATAATTTCATTGCCAAATCAAACTGTCATTTTGGTCCCCATTTTTGCAGTAGCTGGGATTGAGTGACCAACAATGCCTTCACATTAATATATCACCACTATTGATAGCTATCTCTCTAAATCAGCTAAATCGCAAAATGGATATGAAGTACTACTCTGTGAACTGTAATTGGTCAGTGAAAAAAATGGCAAAGCCAAAAATATATGTGCTTCGTTAAACCGCCCTCATAGTTTCACTGCTGATCCGTTGACAAGGGCTTTCCTCCTTGTGTGTAAAGGTCATCTGCTGTGTTTTCTAATTTGCTGGCACTAGTCTGGGGACTTTAAAGATGGAGATTCCTTTGTTACCACGGAGGGTAATAATATCCCTATTTTGACCTGGGAAATCTACAGTGCCCAATGCCCCCATCACCCGCTTGAACCCATTACTGACTGATGTGTTGAAATCTGCAGGTCTCATATCAAATATAATTCAAATTCCCCATCTTCCGTCTGCCCATAAAGAACCCCCATGTCTCTTGAATAGCTTATAATAATATGTTTAAAGAAGCCCACCCTTAGTTCCCCCAAAGGATCCAGAATTGCATTTAACTGTCTGCTGTACTGTATAATATCCTTGCTTTTCTGATAGTGTAAAGGTTAGAGTGGGCTATCCCTGTGTTGCCTTGAATAACAAATCTCCCATGCTTTCTCTCTCCTCCATTGCCTTTGCCAAATGCGCTTAAATCTCTTTGGCACCATCTGTTTTCTTGGCACTAAAATGCATAAATTGAAAGTGTACCTCTTACCAGCACAATAACATGTCTCACCAGTAATCTGGTTGTTCACAGTAGCTATTCAGAGGTACAATAGTAGATGAATGAAATCCACCAATTGTTTTGGAGGCCGAGTAGTATTTTGTTTGGTTACATGTTTAGGTCTGACAGAAGACTTTCACTCTGAGTACATTTTTCAGATGATGTTTCCTTTGGGGATTAGATAAACTGTAATCTCATTGTCATGACATCTCTTGACCATCTCAATCCACACTGGCTGTGTTCTCATCCCAACGCAGAGTTGTCAAACTCAACAAAACCCTTAGGGGACATACTGGGTGCCTCACTTATGATTCACCATCACCTTATACTTCATCACCCTACACCATACACACACAAAACATGCACACACACACACACTCAGACTCTTACTCCCGTCTGGTGGGGAGTCTGGCCTGCTCCGACTGACTGCGCCTCACTGCCCTCGTGCAGTGGTGTGCCAGTTGTGCCTTCCCCCATCGCTGTGAACGCCACCATCTGGTGTGCCACGTGGACATCATAATCTCTCCTTAATTACATTAGCAGCGCAATCAGTTACTGCATTACAAGGCCGGGCGAAGAGCTTTTAAATCTTGGAGGAAATCATAAATAATTGCACTAAGTACCCGGCACCAGATGTGCGTGCCAACTTGGCTGGCATGAGATAAATAGTAACCTCGACAACAGTGTTCAATATCGTCTCTGCAAATGTTTTTTGGACAGTGTCATCTTTTTACCCTTTGCTCTGCTCATCTCTATTTAGTCATGGGGTGTTGGCGAGCCTGCCTTCATGTGATAAAACCCAAGGTGTGTTTAGTGTCCATTCACACTGCCGTACCTGTTGCTGCAGTAGTTCTCTTCAGTATTGAGTAGCACAGTGCCCGAAGTCTGTGATGCACACGTTTGGTCTCACAGTCCCTTTCAAAGCCCTTTTATCCCTCGCTCCACTCTGCATTAGTGTCAAACATAACTTACTGTATGGAATTGGATTTTGATCCATGGTTTCTAGGCTTCATTCTTGAATTGTTTGCTCTGGAAATTCATGGTTACAAATGGTTCTGTTTATTATTATCTAGTTAGTGTGTGAGGCGGGCCTGCCTATTTATGTGGGTGTCTGTCTGTGTTGAAATTGAATGGGCTGTGCACATTATTAGCTAATGCTATCATGTCTTTGGTTGCATTGAAGGGAATGTTGGTTGTGTCAGATAGCACCTCTCACTCGTCTTCCAGTCATCTCCCCTGTCCTGGGGGCAGCAGAAACACATCTCACAAAGTTAATTGTCACCCCAGAGCGGATCCATATCTCCAAATGACCACACAATGACAGTGACATTCCCTTTGTGTTAGACCATAAATTAACTACATAGTTTTAAACCCCATATACCAATAGTCGCTCACCGATTCAAACTATATTATTGCATATAGTTCCATTTGACTGTGTGGATGGGATCAATGGAGAAAACAATAATGTATGCAAATCACCACTTACCTAAATCTCATAATTTACGACTTACAAGTATAAAACCTTTACTGAAAACTAAAACTGAGACAATGAATAGAGTCATTCATTGTATCCAAGTCTTCAGAGCCGCAATTATTTGGTTGTTTTGAAAATGTAAACGGCTGAGGCATTCATCATATTCAAATGAGGCAGTAAAATAAATGATGCCTCTGTGTTTATAAACAGGCACTAGAGCAGACTGTGATTTCTAGATGGGGTTTCTTCAACATGTAAATGAGATACAACATTTGCAAAAAATACCCATTTGGTGATTTGTCTCCTTGATAGAGTTATTGATATTGACCTATCAGATGTCCATTATCGTTTTATCATAACATGGCCTTCGATGAACTTTATTTCAATGAAAACGTGTCATTTAATTTGTTTCTATTTAAGACAACCCCTGTGAGAATAAAACAGAGTGAGGTGAAAAAATATAATTACAGGTAAATATCTTATCATTTATCATAATTTCTCCATCCACTTTGTCGCAGTTTCCGTATTTAAGGAAGATAGATGACACAAGATGTTGTCTTGTCTTTCACACTTTCTCTGCTCTGTGAATGTGTCCGAATAGGGAATTGTTTTACTATTTTACTATTCTCTAGTATGTGTTTTGTAACAATGTTCGCACTTAGCACTTCAGTCAGTTTTTATATATATATTTTTTTACTTCCACTCTTCAATGTAAGATGTTCACTTGGTGGCCTATGCAACCAAATAAGACATATTTGTGACTTGTCAATATTAGGATATCAGGGTTGAGGTTAGCCCAAAGGCTGGCAGATGGCGATGTTTAGTTTTTTCATCATACCGTCCAAAGGGAAGCCATACAGCCAACTATACACTCGTATCCCCCGTGGACCGGTTCGTACATTCTCCATTGAGGCTGCGAAAGTGTTGATTTCTTCCTTAGCTTGATTTAATGGCGAGAAGGTGGAAAAAAACAGGGAAAATATTGTATGTGTACTTTCTTTATGAAACGGTGGCTAATGCTACTTCTTGACATTGCATACAGCATTCAGACAGAGGGTAAACAACCGACTGCTGCAACCTGATTGGCTAAATGCGATATGCAACATCCCGGACTAGCATTTAGCCACTAGAATGGTGTTTCACAAAAGAAAGTATGCATATTTTCCCCGTTTGTTTGTGCCTTCTCACTATTAAATCGAGTTAAGGAGGAAATTGAGCCTTTGCAGCCTGAGTGAAGAATGTTTCATGTACGAACCGGTCCACTGGGGGATACGAGTGTACAGCCGGCTGCATGGACTCCCTTTGGACGGTATGATAAAACTACTCAATATAGCCATCTGCCAGCCTTTGGGCTAGGTTGGGGTCAATACCATTTCAATTCCAGTCAATTCAGGAAGTACACTATAATTACAATTACAGGTTTCTTCAATGCTTTTCAATTAGGAAAATCTGGAATTGGAATTTGGTTTACTTTCTGAATTGACTGTCTCATTGAAATGTAATTGACCCCAACCCTGTGGGATATTAATGGAAATGCATAATCGTGTGTCTATAGCTGACAGAGCCCTTGAGATTGTCTTGTTAGGAGAAGGCAACTTGCAGTGACTTTTTTAAGTGTGAATAGAACTTCCCAGTTTCATATTCACCGAAGCCATAACAACTGAAGCTGTTTTTAAACTCACACAAGAATATGTAAAAAGGCAGTGCCGTTGGAGGTTGTGTCTATGAAGCTACAATGTTGCCTACTGTAGGTGGCCATTAAGAAGTGAGACTTTGAAGGGTGTGGCATTTGCGATGCCTGGTGGGCATTCTGCTGAGGTGGCCTGCTCCACAAGGGCAGCCATTAATATCTCAGTGGTTATATTCCCATGGTGAGGTGACTCGTAGGAAAAGGTCCTGCTCTGCAGTGTAGCATCGACACCTATGAGCACGAAGTTCAAAAAAGAGCTGACTTACTCATAAACCTGGATGGACCCAACCATCTGCTCTCTCTCTACTTTAGTCTATGTGTGTTGTTAAGCATATTTAGTATTTTTTTAAATCACAGTGAAGAAAGCACACAGCACACGTCAGTGGACAATGGCATTTGATTAATGTTACCTCTTAAATGTAACTAAATATAATCGAAAATGTAATCTACGTAATCCCCCAAAGTTATTATTTATCATGAGAGGGCCATAAACAATAACTAGTAATGCTGCATACTCCAAGAAAGGTTAAAATATCACGTTTCTGGTAAGAATAGTTACAAATTGCTGAGGTGTAGTCATTTTTGTGGACACAATATCGAGTACACAGTATGAATATGACACAAATGTAAAAATTTGACATATTTTATATAATGCATTTCCTATTCAACAGAACTGTATGAATAAGGCTTGAAATGACTTAAATACTTTCTAATTATAGTATTATCAAATTATAATATGAATGACTATAAGATTTCACCTTCCTTATAACTGTAAAATACATATTTGTGTATTTAGTGTTAGAGAAAATGTGCATATTTTCTAAAGGACTCTCTTGATCAAAACATCTGCCCCCCTCGCTGTGAATGTCTTACTGAGCTCTGGCTTGGCTTCCTGAACTCGTTAGAAACTCTCCTTTCATCTCATATAAATCGATATCTGAATGTGCTACAGCAACGAAATCACTCTGTCCTGCTGTGTTACGTTGTGATGATTCCAGGTATATGCATTGTTAGTGGCTATGACATAGGGTTAAGCCAGGAGTTGATGGACAGTTGGAAGAGCGAATGAAATGTTAGGAGGGACATCCCAGCTTCAAGTGGTCAGATTTCACATCCTTCTTCACACAGGCAGAAGAGACAAACTCCTGTCTCTGAGAATCAGGGCTTCCTCTCAATGCAAACCATTTCGATCTATGGTGTCCACATATCAATTTATAAGCGAAAATGTCGGTCAGAACCAGTACCAGAACCATGCAGGTCCCCAAAACAAGGGAATTTACATCTAAGAGGATTTATTAGTAGTTGTACTGCCTACAGCTTGATGGATCCTCACTTAAGATGTCTGCCTTACAATTGTAACTTATATTGGCTATTGCATTTGTTGTTAGCTGTAGCTTGTAATAGCTATAACTTTAAAGGTAGACTCGCATTTGTGTTTAGTGAGTCTGTCAGATTAGAGGCAGTAGGGATGACCAATGATGTTCTCTTGACCATTTTCCTGTCCTGCTAAGTACTTTTGGGTGTCAGGGAAAATGTATGGAGTAAAAAGTACATTATTTGCTTTAGGAATGTAGTGAAGTAAAAGTAAAAGTTGTCCAAAATATGAATAGTAAAGTAAAGTACTGATACCCCAAAAAACGACTTAAGTACGAATATTTTTACTTAAGTACCTTACATCACTGACAACTAAGAGCATTGAAGCGCGAGGCTAAACTTCTCCACTGTTTTGGTCCCGTGACTACCACGCTGTGACAGCGTGAAGCGAACTCTTGCACGTGTTCAGATACTGTGTGTGAGAGCGACGTCTTGCATCTCGCTCATCTCAATATCTGCGGGGGTGCTCATGGCAACGTCATTTAGCTGAGTCTACCTTTAACATCTTCAAGATCTTAGAAATCACATGGCTCCCCTCCCTCTCTCTGAACTCTCTGATCATCCATCCAGCCCATTCACAGCTTTCTCTGTGGAATTGGAATAGTGAATTATCCTAATCACTCATAGGAACACAAACAAAGAGTAAAGGGTGAATATTTAGAGTTATTAGTTTAATAAGAAACAACAATAGTATCACAAAGCCAGAGTTGCCTCCCCTGTCATGTTTTGATTCACTGATATACATAGCTATGAAATACACCCAGGACTTTGTCACTCAACTCTCTCATGTATTTGTATGTGCTGTTGGCCCTGGTCTGGTGATTTAGCGTGAACCTTTTATCAGAGCTCAGGCAAGCAAACTCCACTGGGGTACCCACTGTTTTATAAGGGTATAAATAATCAATGACACTGCATCCGTAATTGGCCTGTAATGCTGTTTGTTTAAGCTCCCACCAGAATGGTATGTTGTTCACTGTACAAACAATAGAAAGAGATATTCACTAGTGACTGAAAGGAGGGATATCTTTCACTTTGCCTTTCATTTCTGTTATTGCCTCTCCTGCTCTTCAAATTTTTACAATGTCAATTCTTTTACATTCCACTATATTGGATTATAATTTGCATTATTTTCTGATTGAGTGTAATTTATGTACTTTTTTGACTTTGAGACATGTGACTTGCCCACATCAGCACTGTTCTATCAAGGAAGAGGTTTGGCAAGTGGGAACACGTCTCAAAACAGGGGTCAGCCACAGGGGTCAGCCACAGGTGGCCCACGAGCCAAAACCTGTGAGGGTCACCAAGAATTCAGCTGAAATTATTTTAATGTTGCACTTTGTGTTGTAAATTAGCATTGATGCACCTAAATTAAACCATTGCTTTTGTTTATCTGGTAGTCATCATTGATAATAGTGGGACGTTGGAATATCAGAGGTGTTATATATCTACTTGCATTGTGTCAAAATATTATCCTTACATGCAAACACACACACACACACACACACACACACACACACACACACACACACACACACACACACACACACACACACACACACACACACACACACACACACACACACACACACACACACACACACACACACACAGTTTGAGCATTGCCCCCTTCCCAATCTCACCCCTGAGTCTCTCATTCCCATTATTATTAATATCTGCCTTTTTAATTTTCGACTCTGTCATAATGTGTCGGCCTAAACTGCAAGAGACAATCCCTTATTGATTACTTTCCCAGCAGACCCGGCGCATGCGTCAGCTGATCACGCCTCTCACATACAGACATCTCATGCATTTCAGATAATAAGCCGCTGCTCCGGAGTTGATACAAATTGGATGTGCAGTCAGTCACTGTCCAAGTGAATCATGTTGCAGTCTGTCAGTGGGCTAGGCTTGTATTATCATTTTACCCAATCGAGGCAAAGAGAGGAAAAAATGCAATGAGCACCTGTTATAATGTGGTGATGGTATAGAGACACACATGTTGGTGGGACTACTGATGATGTAGGCTATACAATTTGAATCACAGCTGCATCTTATATTTCTACAATATTACAAAGTATTATTACGTCTATATGAATTTGAATGAAGTTTAAAATCCTCCCAAAGCATTATTCTGTAACATGAAATACAAGTAACATGCTAGACAGTCCACATCTTTGGACCACTTTACGGGATAGACAAGGAATTGGTATGGGGTTGTGAAAAGGTAAAGAGTTTGTCAGAGCTTGGGTATGACAACCAAGCATTGTTTTTGTAGGTATCCTGTTAAATTAAATGTATTTTCTTCTCTCAACAAAATCAATGTCACTCAAAATAATAGGTTGTGGAGAAATCCATTTCTGGATTAATTCTATCACTGTCAAAATCACATTTGATACATTATGCCAGTCATGTCATGCCAGCATTTTACTAATTGTGAGGCCCTTTCAACTGCTGGCTTGTAGAGCCATTTGACTTGTATAAACATGACTATTGGAAGTTAGTCCAAACATCTTTAGACATTTTGTTCTGTTCTAAACCCATTTTACACAGTATTTTGCTTTTGGATTTGCTTGCTTAGTCCCACTGGACTTGGCTCCTTCAAATGTAGTGTATTTTCTGGTTAAAAATCAAGAGGGAAGTTTTTAAGAGTTGTGCCGAGGAGCACAGGAAGACATGATTAATAATACAACAGGATTATAGAGCATAGACTGTGCAGTTCCGACTTTAATAAGCCCATGGAGGGAAAACAACACCAGACCAGGAACATGCACTTAGCACTGGCGTAGCACACACCCCCACAGCCCCGCGTGCTGGGGGGCACGCGGGCTCTGTGGGGCCCAACCCAGAGCTGTTTCTGTGTTTTTCTTCATAGAAAGAATAAGCTATTAATTGATAGAGTATGGTATAAAAAAAAAACTATTCTAAATGTTCTTGATCGCGGTCATTTGTCATCATTCTTTTTAAGTGTCATCTGCTGCAATAGCAATTGAAAAAGAGCCTTATTTTAAAGAACAATACCTGAGCTGCTGTGCTGTGGTTCGGTTTGCTCCGAAGCCCTGAGAAGTTGAATAATTGGCACCCCAGTGTAAGGCTCCCTCTGTTAGGCAGCAGCTGTTTAAAATATGGATGATATTGTGGTCATTGTTGGGTTTTATTGGGTTCTACTGGGGACGTGCAGCATAATCCTCCCACTCTGACCTTTTCTGGCATGCAGAAAAAGTAAACAAACACAGCACTGATGTATTCTCTCTGTCACCAGAGGAGCTGAGCAGCCTTTGAATTGATCACATTCAGGTGTCTGCATTGTGGAAATCAACTCTGAGGGCCTGGGAGATAGGCTAGCTAAGAGGAAACGCCTCCAGTACAGTGTAGAAGCAGAATCATGGATGAAGGGGAGAAAGTTATGAATGTATTGACAACTTTGATCAACAGATCAACGCTCTTTTGGCGTGGTTCCCATGCAAACAGAAATAGATATAGCAAACACTACATATTGTATTTCATTATTGTGCATGCTGCAGCAGCATGCATCAATCCCACCTACTTCTGTTATGGTTGTGGGCTGATTTGACCAAATCCTGTACATTGTGATGGGAACAGTGCTGCCACAGATTCAGTCATATCCTGTGTTGGATATGACATGCTTGGCATAGCGCCTGTGCAGACATTACACATGTTTGTCACACTAATCCTAGTCTCATTTCTTTATTACACTCTGGACATCCATTGTTAACTCTTGCGTAAATACATAGATAACAAAATTATTAAATTAAAGGCTTTCCCGTTGCACACTGTCGCCTTAAATCATGCATGAATGTGATAATTACCAGGGCTAGGCCAAAAGGGCCCATCACTGCTGCTTTAAATCCAATAAACGCCACGACCTGATCATTATAATTGACCATCTATCAGGGTCATTGAGGAGTCCACTGTCGTTACCCACTGCTTATAATCCCTCTTGATCATTGCTAATTACGCATAGTGGGAGAAACCAATATCCCGGCACTACACTGATGGTAGGAAGAAGCCAGCCAATTGAGATGATGTTGAGGTAGGATAGTCTACTAAGGAAATAAGACGGTTTGTAAAGTGACATAAAATTCGACAACTTGAAATAGAACTGAAAAAGCATTGTGTTTCTTAGAGTTGTTGTGAGATTGTGACAGTGTCTTGTCAACCTGACTTCTGTTTTTGTATGAACACCACTTCTCCTGCTCCATTTTAAAACAGGTTCTAGTTGTCTCTCTATGGGGAGGTTTTGAGTTTCTGTCAAAGTGAATTCACCGTCTATGTTGAGCATGCTCATATGACAAAAATACATGTTAGTAATTTTATTGCAAGGTCTGGTTGTTTCAATGTTCCTTTCATTATTTTTACGGTCATTATTGATTTTAGAACATTTGGATTAAAGGCAGTCAATTAAGGAAGTAAACTTAAATAACAATTATAAATGTAAAAAAACGATCTATTTTCAGTGACTTCTAAATAAACTGAGGAGTTGAAGATATTTATTTAAAACGTTTTTTTGTTGATGTTTAATTCGACTTTAGGAACATGCTTCACAACAACAACTGCTAGAGTTTAAACACTAGCAGGACTTCTTATGGAATTTCAGTTGCATTGATATTGGTGAGGAAAAATTGACATGGTTGTACTGTCTTTTTATCTCGTTATCTGTCACCGTTGGGAATTTCCAAAGGAAGCTTGTGGTGGGCATTACTTTTGCCAGCACTTGCTCTTACTCCTTGTCCAGTTTCGCTACTTCAGCCCTGCCAACAAGTCATTGAGAAAATGCACAATTTATTAAAACCTTATGAGGAGATCCTTACCCCCTTTCACCACACAATAAAATAAAAGCCATCTACCCTGAGGGAAAAAAGTATTTGATCCCCTGCTGATTTTGTACGTTTGCCCACTGACAAAGAAATGATCAGTCTATCATTTTAATGGTAGGTTTATTTGAACAGTGAGAGACAGAAGAACAACAAAAAAATCCAGAAAAAAGCATGTGAAAAATGTTATAAATTGATTTGCATTTTAATGAGGGAAATAAGTATTTGACCCCTCTGCAAAACATGACTTAGTACTTGGTGGCAAAACCCTTGTTGGCAATCACAGAGGTCAGACGTTTCTTGTAGTTGGCCACCAGGTTTGCACACATCTCAGGAGGGATTTTGTCCCACTCCTCTTTGCAGATCTTCTCCAAGTCATTAAGGTTTCGAGGCTGACGTTTGGCAACTCGAACCTTCAGTTCCCTCCACAGATTTTCTATGGGATTAAGGTCTGGAGACTGGCTAGGCCACTCCAGGACCTTAATGTGCTTCTTCTTGAGCCACTCCTTTTTTGCCTTGGCCGTGTGTTTTGGGTCATTGTCATGCTGGAATACCCATCCACGAGCCATTTTCAATGCCCTGGCTGAGGGAAGGAGGTTCTCACCCATGATTTGACGGTACATGGCCCCGTCCATCGTCCCTTTGATGCGGTGAAGTTGTCCTGTCCCCTTAGCAGAAAAACACCCCCAAAGCATAATGTTTCCACCTCCATGTTTGACGGTGGGGATGTTGTTCTTGGGGTTATAGGCAGCATTCCTCCTCCTCCAAACACGGCGAGTTGAGTTGATGCCAAAGAGCTCCATTTTGGTCTCATCTGACCACAACACTTTCAGCCAGTTGTCCTCTGAATCATTCAGATGTTCATTGGCAAACTTCAGACGGGCATGTATATGTGCTTTCTTGAGCAGGGGGACCTTGAGGGCGCTGCAGGATTTCAGTCCTTCACGGCGTAGTGTGTTACCATAGTTTTCTTGGTGACTATGGTCTCAGCTGCCTTGAGATCATTGATAAGATCCTCCCGTGTAGTTCTGGGCTGATTCCTCACCGTTCTCATGATCATTGCAACTCCACGAGGTGAGATCTTGCATGGAGCCCAAGGCCGAGGGAGATTGACAGTTATTTTGTGTTTCTTCCATTTGCGAATAATCGCACAAGCTGTTGTCACCTTCTCACCAAGCTGCTTGGAGATGGTATTGTAGCCCATTCCAGCCTTGTGTAGGTCTACAATCTTGTCCCTGACATCCTTGGAGAGCTCTTTGGTCTTGGCCATGGTGGAGAGTTTGGAATCTGATTGATTGATTGCTTCTGTGGACAGGTGTCTTTTATACAGGTAACAAACTGAGATTAGGAGCACTCCCTTTAAGAGTGTGCTCCTAATCTCAGCTCGTTACCTGTATAAAAGACACCTGGGAGCCAGAAATCATTCTGATTGAGAGGGGGTCAAATACTTATTTCCCTCATTAAAATGCAAATCAATGTATAATTTTTTGTTGTTGTTATTCTGTCTCTCACTGTTCAAATAAACCTACCATTAAAATTATAGACTGATCATTTCTTTGTCAGTGGGCAAACGTACAAAATCAGCAGGGGATCAAATACTTTTTTCCCTCACTGTAGCCCTTGAGTAACCCTCTTTGTAGTAATTCATTTATGAGTTTGGTCACAGAGGAGATGCCACTCTAGCCACTAACACCCTAAAACGTGCATGCTCGTTATGAGGATACATTCCACAATAAATTGTGTTTTAATCTCATGGAAGGTCACAGCTCTCATCCATTGTGGCTCCATTTTCTTCATGAGCACATCATAAAGGTTATGAAGTCACACTTATCATGAACTTTTTTATTATGAAGTTTTACTTTAAACCTTTTATTGGAATGATAAAACCAGATCTATTTTGGCATTACATTTTTTTTTTATTATAAACACATGCGCTCAACCCAAATGTCAAAAGAGTATTTTGTTTTTGTCACAGCCAAAGCGGGAGTGATGGTTGAGACACTGATGAAAAGAGAGTAATAAAAAGCTAGTGAAACCAAAAAAAGTTAGTGAGAGTGTGAGACAAAAGAGTGTGAGACAAAGAGAGAGTGAGTGGAGAGCCCTATTCTCTACCGAGTAAGCAGACAGTGTGTTCACACCGTACAGTATCTGAAACACCAGAGATAAAACCTTGGAGGCTTTTGGAATATGAAAACTCACTTCTTCTCTTAGGCAGCATATACCACTCTTTTTTCAACAGTGAGCATTGTTCACATCTCTGTTCCCTAAAGCTTGAAAGCACACCATTTTTCAGCCACCTGCTCCCTCTGGGACTGAGGCCCGGAGATGGAGATGCAAAGGATATGTTTTATTAGACAGTTGCAGACAGATACATCTAAATATGTATTTTGGTCATTTTTGTATGCAGGCTGCATCCAGAGGGGGTTGGAATGATTATAGGACATAAATAAAAGTGCAGTAGCAGGACATTAGGTCACGTGTTTACATATATTTCCACAGAGAAAAGTCACACTATTTCTTCCCATTTGGGGTGAAGAGTGTGAAGAATATAGTAGAAAGGAGTCATACCTTCCAGAGTGATCGAGGTACGCACACAGCCTATCAATGAGAGATGAAACTGGACAGGCAGGTAAAATATGCATACTGAAGTGGATAAAAGTCATGGATGTATTGAAGCCTGCCAACGAGACACAAATCAAACTGTCCATTGCGGGGGGCTGTGCAGGTCACCCTCTTAATGAAATGGTTTAGGCCCACTGATGCGCTTGAAGGAAAGTCAATCGGAGGTCTCAATGAGAAGGCGGACGGGGGGCTCCTGCAATCATACTGTATGCTTTTTGATTGACACGTCTTAACCTGAGGGGCTTTCTGGGGTGTCAACATAGTGCAGCCCCCTAGTATGGCCTTCAGCGACGTCACCATACAGGGCCAGTGTGAGTTACGGACATAGCTCTGCTGACCAGCTTCACACTGTGGCTTGTTTTATATATCTCCTACTCCATTGGTGGGGAAACATGAACCTCCGATTTCTTTTGTAGCTCAACAGTCTAATTGTATTTAATTTTCAATTGTTTCTATATCTAGCAAACCCAACCCGTACAATGTACTGCAGTGACAATATAATGAACCCAGGTGCTGCAACTTTTCAATCCCTCACTGGTGCTTTGAAGGTAGACAAAACTTGGGAAGTAAAAGCAGCAGCCTTAGGCAAACTGTACTTCAGAGAGCTCTGCAGCTTTTCACTCTGACAATCGCGCTATCCTGCTGCACAGAATTATATCTGTGTGTCTAATTATTTCTTTTCAACTCCTGACAATACAATACTGCATGCCTTCCACTTGCAAGGACTAGGACGGAAGGAGAAGTGCCCTCCAAATTTTCCGCACATCTGTCTGCATGTCAACATAGCAACTTTCTAGACATCCCACGATTTAATGAAAGAGATGTTGTGTTTCAATAGCACTGTGCAAATGAAGTCTCTTTCTTTCTTTTTCCTTTAATCTTTTGTTTCATCTCTACTATTCAATTGTATGCCACATTTGAGCATTTCTAGTCATTTTCTTTGAGAACGTTACAAGGTACAGTACAACCATATTAGCAATTCTGTTTTCATAGAAATATGGCATGTCCTTTGTGAATTGTAAACCTAGGATAGTAAGACTAGTGACCATGAATCAATGTCTGGAAATTCATGTTCGCCATGTTGAAATATGTTGTTGGATGATTTATTATTTTTTACAGTGATTACTGGCATGCTCACACAGAGCTACACATTACTTAGTATGGAGTGTAAAATAATGCTAACCAGACCTACTGTACTGTAATATTCACATTGCCAATAGCAAGTGGTTCTCCCATTCCCCTGTACAGTGACAAAGACTGCTTGTCATTCTTATATTCTCCCTGCACTTCTATTTTCATCCCCTTGTCTTCTGTGTTGCAGCGCAAGCTGTTTCTGCTGCCGTCTGGTCACAAGGGGGTAGCATTGACACAGTTGTTCAAGGCCTTTAGGTTGCAGCCGAGCGTTGGGACAAACTGCCTTTGATGTAATTGAGGTCTTAGACCTTTTACAAAAGCATATATTGGTTTGTATGGGCGAAATGTTCAAGGAACAATGGATTTCCATAAGTGGATGTAAAATTGTATTTGGAGCATCCCCGGCATGCTAATCACTCTCTAAACAATAAGAAAAAAGGACTGCTTCAGGATGAGACTGGGCATTCATCTGCACTTATGCGGTGGAAATGTAATGAATGTAACGGAATATAGCATCAGGATTGAATGTGTGACTAAAAGATCCAGACTTAACTACTTCTGGGCCCCTTCCCCATTGAATCATTAGAGTACATGTTCAGATTCCGATAGCCTTATACAGTAGTAGCATATCCGAGACCGGCTGGGAGCAGTACAGATGTCAGATTTTAATTTGATCACGCTTTTGTAGGAGAACTTTCCTGAAAATTTTTCTTAAGAAAAAGTGGCCATTACAATCTTCAGAAGCCTTTTAAAACCTCAAATACACAACATTTTGAGGTTTAAAAAGGCTTCTGAAGATTGCAATGTCCACTTTTCCTTACAAACAAATGTACAGTGTCAACCCCTACAGAAATGTCAATTTTTTTCTTCTTATCTTTTTTCATTAATTATAATCCACATAATACTTTCCTGTTGCTGCAGGATTATTCTCCTGCTGTAGCAAACTGACTCAAATTAAGATCCTATCTGTATAAAGCCTACTGTACATGTAATTTTTGACTGCAGTGGCTGAGTGTACATTTTGGGGGATTTTCAGTGTTCAGTATACAGAACATATTGATATACTGTATGGTTTCAGCCACATTGGAAAACAGAATTTCTACATTTCTGCCAGTGTAAATAAAAACCTGCAGGACATAGAGTTATTACCTCAGCAGCGTATAGATTAAGATGTTAATTATCAATCATGTAGAGCCCACACAAATGGCCTCCTAAAAAGCATTTGCATCTATCCATCTTATCATCCAAACTAATACTTAAACATAAGAGCCTGGTACAGGGCTCATAAATAAAGGTTACATATTTACATATTCAGGTTATCATGAATATTGCAGACTCTGTACATACAAATTCAAATGTACTGTTTATGAAATATGATCATGCAGCCAACATGAAAAGGTAGGTACATACACACAACAGTTCATTCATACATAGCAATGCTATGTTAAGTTATAACGCCCGCTCCTATGATTAAAAAATAATTAAACAGACATTTGGCCCACAGAGATATTCTGTCCTTCAAGGGTTTCTGTTTTATTAGTAGTATTGATCCAACAAATATTGTCTAGTGTCGGCTTTACTGAACAAGGATTTTTTTAACAAAGCAAAGTTCAAATCGGATGCCAGTCTACCCTGGATTATAAATGTATGAATTTCCAATTAATATCAGTGACATATTCAAACCCTCTACTTCCCTTAGCTCACCCAACCAATAAGTCAGCGGAAGGTGTTGGGTGTTTTGTTGATGGTGGTAGAAAAAGCTGTCTCCAGAATCTCCCATAAGTGTTCAGTTGGGTTGAGATCTGGTGACCGAGACGGCCATGGCATATGGTTTACATCATTTTCATGCTCATCAAACCATTCAGTGACCACTAGTGCCCTGTGGATCGGGGCATTGTCATCCTATGGGGGCATAGCCATGGTAATCAAAATAATGGCCTGCCCAGCATTTGTATACATGGTCCTAAGCATGATGGGATGTTCATTGCTTAAATAACACAGGAACCACACCTGTGTGGAAGCACCTGCTTTCAATATACTTTATATCCCTCATTAGCTCAAGTGTTTCTATTATTTTGGCAGTTACCTGCAGGTTATTACATTATTAGCTCAGATTAAACATGTAAAATGATGGTGTCCACTGCCATAATAAATGCTTCTCTCTGTTATTATCTACTGTGTATGTTCCGTTTGTTTCAGTTACAATTCTGAATTCTGAAATTCTGACACTTGTGTCACTGATGTTAGGTACACTATCCCAAAAGCAAACACTGTAAAAATGTCATACTGTTCCGATTTTCAAGCAGCACCAAACACCAAGTAAAGCGTTTGCAATGTGGTGAAATGTGGTAAAAAGATTTTTCATGTCCAATGCTATTTCCCTGTAATAATATCATATTATAAGAGCTCACTTTATGCAGCAAGTGGCTCATCTCCTACCATGAACTAGTTAACCTCAAAGAATACCATCTACAAATGTATTTCAGCAAAAGCAAATTACCTGGGTTTTGTGGAGGGGAACTAATCTCTCCAAGCATGACACTGGACAGGAAAGGGCTCTTACTGTTATTATGATGTGTCGACTTGTGTTAGATGGTGGGCCTTGATGGCCGCATCTGGAAGGAGAATTGATGACTCCTCCACCATGACAGGCCTCTGATGGATGCAAAGGTGGAGGAGGGGCAGAGAGGATGTGGGGTTAGAGGAGTAGGTCTGGGGTTGGCAGAGCATGGTTATATGAGTGTGTGAGTGTCTGGGTGGGTGGGTGGGGGACACCTCCCCATAAGGGTGCATTACCCTGTATGATAAATGTCTACAGTACATAGGTAATTTTACAATTTTATGTTTCTAATTGTATACATATTTATTCCAAATAATTTGCGTTTGTGTGCGAACATTGTGTTTTGCCTTGACACACATAGACATACACCAGAAATGTAAAATAGCAGGACTTTAGACTACTACATAAACAAGTCAAAACAATATCCTGCACAAGCAATGCTATCTAATGCTGCACTGGCTGACATGAGCTGGGTGAAAGGAATGATCTGACACCTAGACCAATGGATGAGCTGATTTGAGGCGAGAGGGGTGGGCGTGCATGTTGTCAAGAGACATTTTCTGACCTTTCTGTTTTCATATGACAGTGAGACATTCAAGTGTCTGTAATATGAGTTTTTCAGTCAGTTTTTGAATACAGCAGAGTAATTGAATGATACAGTAAGCTGGCGAACGGGGAAGTTGTTCTAGCTACAGTGTGATGCTTCAGAGGGCTGTTGTTGATAGTCACCCAGCACTAACATCACAACTGCAACCTCCACTGCAATTAGGATTGATGATTCCATTACAGTTTGTGTACCACTAATACTAAATGGTTTGGTTGGGCTTGTTTACATCATGGTAAACTTCCACTGGAATATCATGGACCCTTAGCACTGTGCCTGTTAGATACAGTGATGACTGTGATGCTACAGAGGCCGCCAACATTTGAGCGCCAGCGCAGACAGGCACTTGTTGGTGTATCACACGCCTTCTTTTGGCTCCTGTTGGCAGCACAGAATGCTCAGTGCTCCGGTAAGGGGGCTCTGCTACAAACCAGAACGATCCATACTAAAATATGAATGCCTAGTTTTCCCCACATCAGCAGGGCCTAATTTGATTGCTGGTTAAGATATGCGGTTTTGGGGATACTGTCAGATCTCCCAATAGTTAGTTCTCCCTTGGTCCCTTCCAGTCGTGGTACCACAGGGGTCCCCAGAGAGTGTGGCATCATGGGGGAGGTGTTGTGGAGAGGAATGGTGCTCCTGCTTGGCCTGGTAAAGATTGGGGGTGCAGAAACACAGCGGGACAGGTGTTGTGAGCGGCACACAAGGGAGTCTCACCAGGCTGCAGTGCCTGGCCTGCATCCATCTCTGTACCCCTGGAGATAAATAGCGAAACCGTCCCGAAACAGTTCGGCATCACAGTCATGGCTGGAGTGCTTTGCTCAAACAATGGGGAGAGAGGGTTGTTCCAAATATCATCACAAAAATGCAGGACAGTGCAATTAATTTAGACCAAGAAATGAATGGGAACACAATACTGTGGCATTGATGAGCTATAGATTAATAGCGCAGAGTAGAAAAAGTTCCTATCCCCGTACTGCATAACACCAATATGAGCTCCAATATCAAAATGTTTTGTCATCATGCAGACCATAGTTTTCGGCCTTTAATGTATAAAATGATGTGATCTTTCGACTGCCCTTTGTCTTGAAAGAAAAATGTATTCTCATTTGCATTACCATGTCTAAATGTCAGCCACCGATATTTTGTTAGACATTAGTAAAGCTGGCAGCGAGAGGCGCTGGATAATTGCACTCAGCCTAGCAGAGGGATTTACATAATTTCAGACAGCAATTAAAGAATCCTTGGGAATTTTCTTCCTGGCCATCTCGCTCTCTCTTATCCACTCCTCCAACAGTACAAAAGAAGCATTCGTTTACATTAAGCCCCATGCTCCTTGCTGTTCATTTGCATGAAATTATAGGTTTTCATGATCTTGAACAGCAGGGTAACATTTAAAATGGTGTTTTAAAGCCCTCACCTTGGAATAATAAAATGCCCCTACGTTTTTTCTTTATTTTTCTCAGACTGTGGGAGTTCATTGAATGCCACTCCAAAGGCAAACTTTCTCATTTTCCATTCAATCATTTACAATATAGCACATTTAATTGAATAAAGGATGGTTATGACCTTCATTCCCACTCTTTACAAGGTCCCCGCTCCTTTGATCTGACCATGTACTGTGCAATATTCCTGTCCAGGGAGAAAGAGAAGTGGTGTCCAATAAGGAGCAGTATATTTTATCCACACTACTCACCTTTCAAAATGTCTGATGATATTCTGTTATACTGTGACTGATTGGACGGTAGCAGGTATTGTATGTACCATCACTTTGCATAATACATGAGAAACTGTTGGTCATTCAAAACACAAGGGGATCTATTAGAGGAAATGTGTTGTTCTATAGTAGCAATGCCTATTCATGTCATGATGCAATATTCAAAATTGTCATTTATCGGCTTAGTTACAGTGAATTATAAAAAAACAGCACATTGAGAGATAATATCTATCATAACAGAAACTGTTTAATATATGAATCCGTGGTGAGGTGGACTTGAATATGCATGTAAGAAGGCTCCGGTTTTAAAGTAGCCTAACAACTGTCATTGAGTACAATGGCACAATAATATTTCTGCCCCTCTGTCCAGGACAAAGACAGGGAGGGAGTGTTGGTGATGCTGTGAAGATAGCTCTCTGCTGGACTGTATCTTTAATTAGGTCCCAGTGGGTCTCAGTGTAATCCACCGTGCTGATTAGAATATAAGCATTAACTTGTCTAAGCTAAAATATATAGCTGTGAAAAAAAATTGCAAAATAGCACTGATACTTTTAGCACTGCTGCTCCCATCAGGAACATCCACTACAGAACTCCCATTGTTAGTGTGGTATGGATGACGACGTGCACGTTTCAATGCGGCAGAAGGCCGTGTCTTGTGATTCTGGATGGCCCGATAACTTGCAACAAAGACAAGAAACTGCCATGTGGGGAATCGTAGGTGGCTCGTTTCAGTTAGTTGTATCTTGTTCTCGATACCATGTCATGATTTTAGGTGTTTTGACTGATGTCACGTCTATGATCATATGGCTAAAATGTACTAGTTAGCTAACCAGCTGTAACAATGTATTTGAGAGACAACAAGTGCTCATTATGCAACTTCATTTATATTCAATAAGCATTGGAGACCTAATATAGTTTACATGTTGTCAACCATCTAAGCCAACCCGGTCTGTTTGGCCCCATAGTTGCGTATGTTTCGGTTTTGTTGCTGAACAACCAACCCCCCTATAGGATCACCAAGATTAGTTAAACCAAGTCATTATTGGTTTAAACACATAGCTTCATCAAAACAATACCTTCCCCACTTCTTCCTTGATTCTCTGTCCTTCCTTAAAGGCATCACAGAACATTTTCACACTAGTCTTCCCACTGCTTTGATATAAATTGTGACAGTAACTCAATATGAACTGAAATAGCTGAGAAAGCCCTGAGCTCACTTATACTGACAGTGTTGTTTAATTCCATCTTGTGCCAGCCAGAGTTTTCTGCTGCCACTAAATATTAAACATGTACACCCTTTTTATTTGCATGTCGAAATGAGCTGGGAGACAGTGCCCAACTGGTCAAGCCACTGTTATCCCACTGCGCCAGTGCTCCACGGGAACCACGTGGCCTAGGGTAAACCAACAGAAAGTGTTTTGGTGAGGTAGCGAGGGAGAGAGAAAAGAAGGCAGAGTGAGAGAGAGAATGTGAAGGGCAGCGAGCGAAAAGCATGTGTGTACATGTATGGACAGTACTTCAGCATTCTGATATCATTCTAAACTGACCTCAAATTTTGTCGTCATGCCTGCCTGTGACCTAGGATGCATTTCTTGCAGCAAAATACATCAGTGGACTGCAGAAAAACACAGTCACAAGAGGGGGGGGGGCAATTGGGATTGGTCTATACACTGCCTTCAGAATGTATTCACATCCCATGACTTTTTCCACATTGTGTTGTTTTACAAATGAATTACAAATGAAAGCTGTAATGTCTTGAGTCAATAAGTGTTCAACCCCTTTCTTATGGCAAGCCTAAATAAGTACCGGATTAAAAATGTGCTTAACAAGACATATAATAACTAGCAATAATAGTGGTTAACAGGAATTTTGAATGACTACCTCATCTCTGTACCCCACACATACAATTATAGTAAGGTCCCTCAGTCAAGAAGTGAATTTCAAGCACAGATTGAACCACAAAGACCAGGGAGGCTTTCCAATCCCTCGCAAACAAGGGAAGATGGGTGAAAAAAAAGAAAGCAGACATTGAGTATCTCTTTGAGCATGGTGAAGTTATCAATTACACTTTGGATGGTGTATCAATACACCCAATCACTACAACGATGTAGGCGTCCTTCCTTACTTGTTGCCAGAGAGGAAGGAAACCGCTCAGCGATTTCACCATAAGGCCAACGGTTATTTTAAAATAGTTACAGAGTTCCATGGCTGTTATATGAGAAAACGTAGGATGGATCAACAACATTGTAGCTACTCCACAATACTAAATGACAGAACGAAATGAATGCAATAAGGCACTAAAGTAATATTGAACAAAATGTAGTGAAGAAATTAACTTTTTGTCCTGAATACAAAGCGTTATGTTTGGGGAAAATCCAACAAAACACATCATTGAGTACCACTTTTCATATTTTCAAGCATGGTGGTGGCTGCATCATGTTATGGATATGTTTGTCATCGGCAAGGATTTGCAAGTTATTTAAGATAAAAATAAATGTAATAGAGCTAAGCACAGACAAAATCCTAGAGAAAAACTCGTTCAGCCTGCTTTCCAACACTGGGAGACAAGTTCACCTTTCAGCAGGAAATAACCTAAAACCCAAGGCCAAATATACACTGGAGTTGTTTACCAAGATGACATTGAATGTTCCTGAGTGACCTAGTTACAGATTTGACTTAAATCAGCTTGAAAATCAATGGCAAGACTTGAAAATGGCTGTCTAGCAATGTTCAACAATAAACTTGACAGAGCTTGAAGAATTTAAAAAATAATTGTGGGCAAATATAGTACAATCCAGGTATGCAACGCTCTTAGAGACACAATTCATTTTAATCCCACGCCGAAGACATGGATGTCGGTTAAGGCAGCCCCCCGCACCTCTCTGATTCAGAAGGGTTGGGTTAAATGCCGAAGACAAATTTCAGTTGAATGCATTCAGTTGTACAACTGACTAGGTATCCCCCTTTCCCTTTCCTTTGTAACATAACAAAATCTGTAAAAAGTCAAGTGGTGTGAATAATTTCTGAAGGCACTGTACGTCATCACATCTTTTATTTAAAAAAATGCACCCCCTTTTTCTCCCCAATTTTGATCTTGTCTCATCGCTGCAACTCCCCAATGGGCTCGGGAGGCGAAGGTCGAGTCATGCCTCCTCCTCAAACCGTGCTTCTTAACACCCACCTGCTTAACCCAGAAGCCAGCCGCACCAATGTGTCTGAGGAAACACTGTTCAACTGATGATCGAGGTCAACCTGCAGGTGCCTGGCCCGCCACAAGGAGTTGCTAGAGCCCCCCCCCCGGCCAAACCCTCCCCTAACCCGGACAATGCTGGGCCAATTCTGCGCCACCCTATGGGACCTGATTGTGATAAAGCCCGGGATCGAAACCCAGGTCTGTAGTGGTGCCTTAGACTGGTGCACCACTCGGGAGGCCCCATCAAATCTTTATAATTAATATATATTCATGATCTGGTAGTCCAAGAGGGCAGATGCCAGAGTTGTGTTTAGTAATTAAAATGCTTTTTCCCTCAAATGGGATCACCTGAGCATCACTGTTTTTTTTAGAGGGAGTTCCATGCAATAATGGCTCTATATAATACTGTACACTTTCTTGAATTTGTTCTGGATTTGGGGACTGTGAAAATACCCCTGCTGGCATGTCTGGTGGGGTAAGTGTGTGTATCAGAGCTGTGCGTAAGTTGACTATGCAAACAATTGGAATTTTCAACAGATTCATGTTTCTTACAAAAATAATAAGTGATGCAGTCAGTCTCTCCACGACTCTTAGCCAATAGAGACTGGCATGCATAGTATTTATATTAGCTTTCTGATTACAATGAAGAGCCAGACGTGTCACTTTGTTCTGGTCCAGCTGCAGCTTAACTAGGTCTTTCCCTGCAGCACTCGACCACACGACTGGACAATAATCAAGATACGATTTTTGTGGTGTCAAAAAAGCAGAACATCTCTTTATTACGGACAGACCTCTACCCATCTTTACAACCATCGAAATTTGCAGAAAAGTTTGGAGAAATGTGCAGAAAAATCATTATTTCACATATGAAATAGCTGTTTTCACATATTGAGCTTATATTTCACATGTAAAACCTGATTTTCACCTTCATAAAATGTTTAGTTCATATGTTCATACCACTTTTCACATGTGAGAAGAAAAAAACGTTTTCCCCACTTGTGAAGTGCAACATGTTGCAGTAGCAATGTTTCCACATATGGAATTTAGTGTTACTGCTGCAGGCGCACATCTCTCTTCTTCATACGTTGGTCAGTGAGTGACCGTTGAAAGAACCCCAGTGAAAATAACAGAGAAGCTAGAGATCTGTGTCTCCTTATTTATCCTGTTTAACATGTTCAAATAAGTGCTTTTAGAGTTAATCAGTTAACTCAAGTAAACTTTTGGTATTTTAGTGCACTTTTTTATCACGTTGTCTGAAAGCGTACACTGGTGCAAATTATTGGCAGATTAGTCATGATTAATCACAGCAAATCCTGCGATAAACTTAATGGAAAAAATATAGATAATTTGACAGCTGTAGTTGACATTAAAGTGTGAAAATACACATGTGAAAGTTTAGTGGTCGTGGAGTTGGTCATGGTTGCTCATGGTCACGTGATGAGGTAACCCCGCCTGCGACTTCAACATGAATGCTATGGTCAAGACACTGGCTTCTCCCATGGGAGACCTGGATTCTAATGACGCCAGTTACAAAAGCACATGTGGAATGTTTAATATCACATATGAAATGTAGGGAAACGTCATGTGAAACACCCATGTGAAACTTCACGTGTCTGAAAACCAACTGTCTGTTTTTCCCACTTTACATTTTTCACATGTAAGTTTTTCACATGTAAAATTATTGTGAAATGAGTCCATTAAACCAGTTCTGTGAATTTTTATTTAAAAAATTATTTTTGACATTTTTTACCCGATTTGTGCACTTGCTTGTTTTTTCACCAGATTTTTTTTTTCTTTTCACATGATTTTTTTTGTTGATGTAGTTTTTTTGTAAGGGTTATTCTGCATAGTACTGACCAAGTACCACATTGCTCCTGAGTGGCACAGCAGTCTAAGGCACTGCATCTCAGTGCTTGGTCAAATCCAGGCTGTATCACAACTGGCTGTGATTGGGAGTCCCATATGGTGGTGCACAATTGGCCCAGCGTCGTCCGGCTTTGGCCGGTGCAGGCTGTCATTGTAAATAATAATTTGTTCCTAACTGACTTGCCCAGTTAAAAAAGGTTAAATAAAGTAGGTGCAAAGTTTTAGATACATGTTTTAGAAACGTATGATTGTTAGATTTCTCTACAAATTTGGTTGATGAAAGGTCTTTTGTTTGGCTTGTGCTTTTACTGTGAAAAAACATATTTTTGATGCCTTGTAGACATAAAATAATTCAAAATAAAGAGCTGCATTCTCTTTTGTCTGTCAAAATCTCAAGGCTTTGTAGGACTATAATCAATTTAAATAGGAATCATCTGTCAGGGACTAGTGTAAAGAAACTTTACAAATTAATTTCCCTTGTGAAACTCTTGGCAAGGATTTCTGTTCTGTTTTGTCGGGGTGGGGGGGGTGCAGTGCAGTGGCGTTGTCGTTCTCTACTATACATCCTTTTCCAGCAGTGGAGCATGGAGATTCCTACCACCTCTCAGTGGGATTGTATTGCTTTAATAATATGTATCAGATATGTCAAGGCAATTCAAACCTAGATCAAAACCAAAGCTGACTGCCGAAGAAAAACAGTGAAAGATCAAAGGCATGAGATTGTGCAGAAAGGGTTGGTTGAAGAGGGGGTCTTCTTCTTGCCTGTTAATTATCACTATAACTGTTTTATTAAACACGTAAAACACGTAGAGCGGTTGCTGAGAATGTTGTCCAGTCCTGGGCCTCCAGTGGGACTGCGTGTCCTGAGTTTTACTGCTGCTAGCCTGTCATATCCACTTCAACAGTGCGTATCGCCGTACTTCTGAGCACTGAGACATTTCTCAGGCATTTAGTTGCCTGTTTGACTTCTCTTGATTCTGCTTCCAAATCTTTTACATATAGTCTTCACCTGACATCACACAGACTGTTTCTCTCTAAAAACACTGTCAGAAACAGAAATCTACAGTATAGGATCCGACAGCAGCAGTATGACACAACATTGGACAAATGTCAAGAACTGATCAAGTAGAGCCAACCTCAACAGAATTAACCACTTTTCAGTCACAGTATTAATCACATACTGTAGACACTGAATCTGAACTTTTGTTTACTGCTAAGAATGACTCTGCCACACAATCAGACTTTCTGTATTTCTTTATTAGGTGTGCTTGCTGAAAGCAAACTTATTATTTGCTTTCCTTTGCCACCTGTAGGGCAAAAATTGTAAAAGCTACCAACATCCAAACAACTTCAAAACTTTTAAAATAGAAACGCCACTCAAACTTTAAAACGTGCAGACCGGTCTGGAATAGTATAGACGCATCACAAATCACCTAGCAACCACACCATGTTGGAAGACTAGAGTCAATATCACCAGATAGCTAACTTAATTTTAGCTAGTTAGCCATCTTGATGTATTTATCATTGTAAATAAAAAACACAAACTCAAAATGCATTTGAGGCTAGGTAGCTAGCTAGCTAACAGCCATGGAAGAGGGTGAAAGGATTAATGTTAGCAGCGCCAGCTGTCAGAGAAGGGACCGAGTAGGCTACTCTATATAGCGCAAGTACTTTGTGGGAGGACATTATGGAAAGATTCTCCAGTTCCGGTCCGTTGGAAGAAAAACTGAGGACAGAGAGATATAGCAACATAATATTCATGGCTATCTAATTTGAGTATAATGAAGCATGTTTCTTTGTAATGTTTTCTGTCCTCAGATACAGAGAGCTGTGAATTCCTGTCTGCAGATGAAGAGAAACCCTGTCTGCAGCTGAAGAGGTCCCAATGAATGTCACAAGAGAATAAGAGTACATTCGTGTATTGGTTATATGTGTACCTATGTTAGCAAATGTTGTAAACAAAAATACAGTACCACTGGAGATTTTTTGGACAATAATGTCCTCCTCTAGGCTAGATGGACATCATATCCCCTTTTCATAGGCCTAGGTTAGATGGTTGCATTCAAGACAAGGTCGTTTTTTATTGATCTGTTTGTCAGTGTCAGCAGAGTAGGTCTAGGCTATCCCTTGATTTGTAGTATAAAAAAATATTCTGCTAATGTCTTGGATCATGTAAAGTGTAATAGAATTGCATGAAATGTGTTTATCAAATGCCTCATTTTTTCTGTGCAAAGGAAAGAAAAGAAATGTCTCCGATAGAGCCTATAGGCCTATGCCTCTACACTCTCAGACATGACAAGTAATTAGATTATTAATAGCCTAATAAATGATGTCACTATCCAATCTACTCATCATATTAGGAATAGTTGGCTTACAAATGTGATTATAGATTCTTGCAATGCTTTATTATAACGGTGCATTTCTACAGTGAAAAAATGACGCACCGCCTACTGTATGAGAGAGACGCACGCTAACAGCTAGACTACAAGCTATCTAGCTTGCAAATGTTGGCCAACTTAGTCTTATTGTTAACACCTGGTTAGCATAACAGCTAAACTCGAAATCGATCAGACTTACAAATCATTTTATTATTGTAGTAGATGTACTGACAGCTGTCTGGGTTTGATGGGTAAAAAGGTTCTTGAGTCTTAATTATTTCCTTGGTGTTTCATGATTGCAGGGAATCTGTAAAAATATTTTTTGCCCGTTGTCTTTCCTGCCTTGTTAGAGCAGCCAAATACTGCACAAAAATGTACAATGGTGATAAATTAAGTAGTTTTAGGCACTGTTATCATGCAGCTTGGGGTAGCCAATCATCTGTTGTTGTCGGAAGAATTGATACTGTGGTCTTCCAACATGTGGTCTCCCTCTATAGTGTGCTTTTATACAGCTTTTTTATACCATTTATACTTTTTGAAATATAACCATTTTAAATGTGCATTAAAGCTACATAGGCTTGAATGAGAAGTATTTGGATTCACCATTGCTCCTGAAACCTTAAAGCTACCAACACCAAAACAACTTTAAAACGTGCAGGCTGGCACTGGTACTGTTGCTAGACTTTTCACACTACACCCATATTTGCATAAATCCCAATGCATTTCAGGTGCCATAGACTGGAATGGGTAAGATTCCGGTCACTACTAGTCTTCAACCACTTAAGATTGAAACGCCATTCAAACTTTTTAACATGCAGACCGGTCTGGAATAGTGTGTTTGTATACAGCTTTTTGATAGCTTTGATACCTTTTGAACTATAACTGTTTTGAGTGTGCATAAAAGTCCAAATGCTTGAATGGGAAGTATTTGGATTCGCCACTGCTCTTATACCATTAGATCTACAAACACCAATCTAATGTTGCCATGTACAGACTGACTCAACTTAGATTACTTGTCAAAAGATTGTTGTTGCTATATGTAGTATAAGCGCACCATAGATTTCAAATGTAAAAATTGTATTCACCACTGCTCTTGATCTGTTTCGGCTGCAAACACCACCCCAACGTTGAAATGTGCAGACTAACTCAACTTAGATGGCTTCGACACAGCTTTTTACTACCATTCCTACTTCATAAACTATAAAGCTTGTTATATCCCAATTCATTTCAATAGTGGAATGGAGGCTTTAACATTCTAAACTGAAATCACTGTCACAAAACTTTCAGAATGTTCAAAGTACAACATTTTTACACCTTAAAAACACATTATATGGCTTATGATGATATAGTACTCACTCTAGCCTACTCTACTAGCCAACTATACCCACGATAATAACTCCACGCATACAAACCACACCAAAATAGGTCACTAACACAAAGCCTATGAAAACCTTATTACTACGATTACAACTACTACTATTACTACTGCCGTCACTACCACTACTACTACTATTTTACAACCATAAATACTTCAAGACTAGCAAGCACACTATATTTACTTCAATAAATGTCCTTTTCTAGTTTTCCCAGATATAAAAATAAATACATATGTAAGCGTGTTGGCATTTAAACAGTCCATACAGAAGACATGGTTCTGACACCCTTTGTCTCCAGTAAAAGCATTCTATTATTTCAATAAGTGCTTGGTTTTAATACCTTATTGATCTTTAGGTTGAACTAAGGGGCATTGCATTAGGACCAGGATTCTAAAGCCCATCATCGCATGACACTCATGTACTTGTGAAAAATCATACCAATTATGAAATCAACCAACAACTGCCTCAAAAAACAATCAATTGTCACATTGGAAAGCATTTTGTCCCACAATACTATAGGCTTTGTGGTTACACAGAAGGAGTGGGTGTTAGGTGTTTAATGACTTCCAAATACCCATTTCTCTTCTTTTTTTTAACACCCATTACTATTCACCGCAGCCTTGCTTTGGCTTTGGTCTGCTCCCACACAAAGCAGAGCATTGCTGATGCATGATGGTTTACTGAGACCCAGTATTTTTACTCCACATAGTACTTGCCACTGAAATGAACAAAGCCTACCTCTTGGAGGTGGTATGTTTTGTCACTGGTTGTAACGTTTCCACACCAGGAATTTGCCTGGATGTACCTTCTGTATTGCCACAGAATAGTATAATAGCAATGCAACAAGTATTTTGAAGGGAAAAGGACTGATGAGACAGTAGGTCAGAATTGTCTGCTTGTGAGACATATACCTGTACCTAGACCAACGCCTTACCAACAAGCAAAGCTAAAGCCAGGGTGATGGAGTATAATATGTATCCTGACAAAAGGAATGGATTTATTCATTTACATTTTTCAAGTGTTTCTGAAGGGGAGTGATGACACAAGCTGAGGAGAGAGGCATTTTGAGGCTCCTGTGACGGTGTGGGGGTGGGTGGTGCATGGGGGCTGAGTGCTTGTGGGGTCAAGTGCAAGCTATGTCTTTGACAATGGCTGCCTGGCTGCATTTCTATTTCACAACATTCAATCATGCAGTCCCCTCATGCAGAAACCTTTAACTCAATGTCTATAAATGCAGGGAACCAAGGCGTACTGTTTACACCAGTACCAGCAGGATAACTTCAATGATAGTTTTTGATGTAATCAATGTGCATTTCCATTGTGTTGGTATGTTAGTGAGGTTGTGTGTATACAGTATTGTAGCTTTGAACATGTGTGCTGGTTACTAATGCACATTGAGAGGACATGACATCAGGAAATGTTATACATTTACAGTTTTAAACCAATTTTAATTTCAAAGCTAGTATAATATTGTGTCCAAGTTTGACATGTAGCTTTTTTGTTTTTGTTTTCATCAAGTGAGTCTCACTGAAATAAATAACCACATTTCCTAAAGTGAGAGATGCATGTCCCCTAAAGGATGCAACAGGGGAAGCAACAGGGGAAACAATGGGGGGAAACAGGCGAGTGTCTTTGGGGGGACGAATGCCTTGACGGGCGTGTGAAATCTGAGCAAAATATATGATGTGGAGATGGTAATACAGTGTGTTATAGTGCAGAGTGACAAGCCCGTTCCTCCCATGAAGCAGCTGAGCTGGCATTAAACAGACAAGACATCCCACTCAGTCAGTTATCGGCCCAGGAATAATGAAGGAACAGGCTGGTGGAGCAGGACGACTCGCCCTAGTCAGCCAAGTGGAGAATTTAATTTTGTGCAGTTTCTCTACAGCCAAGCATTTCCCCACTGGAGGTCCACCGGTGCTCGGGTGAGCAGGGACAACCCAGTGCACCAGACTCTGAGTCCCCCTGGCATTGACAGAGATGGGTGGTATGGTTGGTGGTGGAGGGGGTTTGGGTGCTTGAGTGTCTGGGGAGGGTTGGATTCTAGTTGGGGGTAGGGCAGTTAAAGAGGCGAGAGCGATGACAAGTACAGTTCAGAGAATGAGTAAGAAAATGATCACTCGTGTTTCTCATTTTCCAGAGTATGGATTTATTATGAAATAAAGGACAGTGAAATGGGTCCTGTCTGACCCAAAGAGCTGCTGGAAGGAAATAATATCATATGTGTTTAATGCCTCTCTCTCTCTCTCTCTCTCTCTCTCTCTCTCTCTCTCTCTCTCTCTCTCTCTGAAAGAGGGACTGACACAGCCACTTGCCCCCTAACTCTCTGTACAGGGCACTCAGTTTCTTGTAATATCTCACATACTCACCCCACAAATATAACTCTCATACATATATGACCCCTTTTGGAATATCCTGCCCGTGTGTTTGTGCCTTATGTTATACAGAAATCCAACTACTGGTTCTCTTAAATCATCTCCATTCCGATAATAAAGAGGGACTCGCCAGGTTTGGTTTGACTTTGAGGTTTGACTTTGACCAGTCTCTGTAACACCTGAAGTGATCTGTAAGCTTGAAATGTGCATCCAGTTAAAGAGATTCTCCTGTACTTCTCTATACTTTTTAGCCAGTAGTTCTGAAAGTAGAGCTCACGAGCCAAAAGTGGTCCCTGAAAATGAGGTAAGACAGTAATTCTGCTCATTAGTTATGCATGTATTAACTACACATTGACACATTCAGCCCAAAGCAGGAGGTTAAAAAATATTTACCAGTCACCAACATTCTGGAGCATGCCTTTAAGTGCATAGTAAGTGAGTACCGGTTTACTCTTCTAACAGAAGGCAGCATGGTCTTTCTTACTTGCCCTTGATCTGACACAGACACTTCTGGTCACATGATCCTGTGCCCATTCCAGATGTCAGATGAATGTCAACAACATTGCCAACTGATGGTCCCGGCGTTTGCTCTGCCTACAAGTCTCTATGTCCTGAAGTCAGCCAGTGCACTGTGTGTTCCACAAGCCCAAGTGCACTTTTGCATAAGTGCAAGGTCTGCAGCACATTGGCCTTGCAGGCATGCTGATTAAGCTGGTGATGTCCTAATACAGAGGAGTAGAGGTTCAGCCCAGTTGCCTGCTCTATGTGGCACCCATATTAACCTGGATCCTCTCATTATCTCTTGTGTGGCTTTGGCCTAGTCTGCACTGCAGTTCAGGGGAGGGCTACCCCCAGGATATAATGCCACATTGCACCAAAGTCTCTCTCCACATGTCAGTGGAAATCCACAGTGTTGGATTAGAGATAAGCTAATCACTTGTTCACACCCAACCCAGTTTGAGGAGATTATTGTGATCTCATTTTTGATGTCCCCTTATCTGATTAAGGATGATGAAGGGTTATTGATCTGATTAACCACGAGTAGAGAGACGAGGTGGTGATGGTGTACTGCTATTAGAGCAAAAACATACTGAAACCCCATTCAACAATAACACAGTATGCAGTACACATTCGTGGACATATATAGTATGTACTGTGTTGGAGGTGGTAGTTGGTCTGACGACTCAAACTCAATTCTTCCTCTATGTTCGCTACGTACTTCAGTCTGAGACTGCCGTCACTGAGGTCATTTGCGGTGACGTCAAAATGAGGGGTGTTGTACAAAGTCATCAGTGATTGGATCATCTCTAACCAATCAGAGAATCAAATCCAATGACACATTTTCTAAATGCCGCTTTACCCACGTGTGTTCTGGCTCTGGCCCAACCCATCAGTTTCTGGGACCAATCAGACAGTCTAGAATGGATTTCCATTCTATAAATTGTTGTGGAGGTGCACAGATCGACTCATTGCGGAGAAGAAACTAACATCCGTGGGTGTGGCATAACTTTGGCCGGAGCAAGGAGTTTGGTTAGCCAGGCAAGGTGGTAGTGGGATATGTCAACACAAATTGTATGCCTCAGAAATACTGTACATAGTTTGCAGGCTAAGCCAAGGTCAATGGCTGCAAAGACCTGTTGAGGGTTCAGGTTCTCAAAGTGGAAGTAATTACAGAGGTGCACACTCCATTAAAAACAACTGTTCAATACAATAATCACTCAATTAAAAAGCCCTTGTAGCAGCTGCCAAGCCTGATTTTTATCAACTGAAGATTTGATTTGTTCAGCATGAAACTGAGCTTCCAAAAGTAAAATGATACCTTCAGATATTAGATGTTTTTATGGTGTCATTTCAATAGACAATTATGTATTCAAAGAATTCAAGGAATAGCCATAAGAATAACAAAAACAAAAACAAAATACCAAACTAAAGTTGAAGCCAAATGTAGAATATCCAACATTAGTCCTAAATTACAAACTAAAGTTGAAGCCAAATGTAGAATATCCAACATTAGTCCTAAATTACTTATACTTCTACTCATGGTGAGCTGTATGGATATTGAGGTTGAGCATGTAAAATATGAATGTCCAACTTCTTAGTATGGAGACAAATGATCATCCAATTGGTTGTTTGCTCAAAGCATAGCTTCCTCTGTGTCGTCTAGCATATGCAGTGGTGTTGAATTGTATGCTCTTACACAAAGTCATGCTGGGCACATACATATCACCCCTGACTGTTCACCCAGACTCTGATCCTTAGTACTGTCGCCAGATGTGGCCACTTGCCTCCAGCCAACCCTGCCAGTTCATTTGCTTTCCAGGAAGAAAAAAAACATTGAAGTTCAGCAATGAATGACTGCAACAAAGATAAAAGGATAAGAGTATAACGATGGCTGAAACGGTAGCAATTTCCAAGATTAACACTGACAGCAAATTCATCTCTATCCAGTGAAATTAAAAACTATAATCGACGTTCAACTTTACATTTACAGTACTATAAAGTCATCAGACAGGCTTATCATGAGTGTAATGATAAAGATATTCAACTTTACATTTACAGTACTATAAAGTCATTAGACAGGCTTATCATGACTGTAATGAGAAAGATATTTTTCTTTACATTTACAGTACTATAAATGTCAGGCTGTGGGTAACTGGTAAGGTGAATCAGGTGCAAGATAGCAGTGATGTGTAGACAAGGTATTTAATACAATAAAGCACCAGTATACAACAAATACGAAAGGTGTGGAAAAATACCAATCACACAAAAATACATGGGCGTACAATACAAACACCCGGCAACAAATACCAGCCTACTAGCAAACAAACCTGAACTAATAACAAACACGCACACAAACATGGGGGAAACAGAGGGTTAAATACATGCACATGTAATTGGGGAATTGAAACCAGGTGTGAAGAAAACAAAGACAAAACAAATGGAAAATGAAAAGTGGATCGGCGATGGCTAGAAGACCGGTGACGTCGACCGACGAACGCCGCCCGAACAAGGAGAGGGACCGACTTCGGTTGAAGTCGTGACAATAAAGTCATTAGACAGGCTTATCATGAGTGTAATGACAAAGATATTCAACTTTACATTTACAGTACTATAAAGTCATTAGACAGGCTTATCATGAGTGTAATGAGAAAGATATTCAACAAGTCTTACATATTGATCGCTTACATATAGGGCCTTCAAAACTGTGTTGGCACGTTCAGTAAAATCTTATTATGATGTTTGTTAACATTTCCAAACACTAGCTAGCCACCTAAATATGTTCCTAACTATGTTCCCATGAATGTTAATACCACAGACATAACTTTATTCATAAATTGAGAAAACTAATCATAGAAGAGCCAAACAGAGACACTAAATGCTGGTTTTTCATCCTTACAGTTTTACGATTACAAGCACAGTACCCTTTCAATCGACAAACGTGAGAGGTTATGCCACTGGTTTGTATGCAAGCCCATTCTTCATATCAGCAAGACGGCATTGTATTTTCCTCTCGCTGGGTGCCTTTTGAGAAAGGAGCACATTACTTCTAGTCTTTGTTTTATTATGTTCAGCAGATTAATACATGGGAAGTGCACTGGAAAAATGTATATGAAAATGTGTACTTTACATAATTAAAAACACAGGTTACAAGCATCTATTATAGCAGTACAATCTGGGGAATGTAATTAAAGAGAGTGTGAGAAGAGTGCAGATAAAGCTGCCGCTGCCATTACTGGCTCCCCATCATAATATTAGAGCTTTTCCCCTGAAATGTATTCTCTCTGAACTCATTTTGTATGACATTTTGCATTTCTGCATAGCTATCAAGAGGCTACCTGTGAATTAAACAGGGTTCGCTATACCACCAATTCACAGATGACATTTTGGACATGTAGATACCTCATATTTTCTGTGATTTATTAATTAAAGCAGACAAAACTCAAAACATCACTTACAGTTGCATTTGCAGTCCCATGCAAGCTTGTGCGGATGGAAGAATTGCACAAATGGAGAAGAGAATGGAATGTTAGGATGATTTATAGATGGACATATTCATGAATGGAATAATGTGAAATGAATAGAATTTAATCATGGTTATTTCTATTTAACACAATACTACACATACATTACAGATGTTTATTAAAGCCACTAAGATATGTTCTTACACTCACTACATCTATTTTATAAACATTTTAGTAGCACTTTACTTAAAGCCTGAAGGTATAATGCATCTATTATAATGCCATGTTCATCCTAGTACCGTCCCTAGTGCGGTTTATGTATTTTGGCGTTCCCTGAACTGCATACAGTTCTCTATCTCACTGTGTGATGCCAAGCAACTGTTCACAGAGTGGATATATTTTATTTTACCTCACTATCAGCTAGAGGTTATAGAAATATACTAAACATTTTGAAACAGACTTATCATCTTTAAGCAGTAACGTTCTGACAGCATTAGGACACACTGCAATCAAATACAAATGGCATTATGACCCAAAGACGATCTTCTCATCTTCCCGTCATTTCCATGCACCTCCCCATCTTTTAATAGCTCCTCTTCATGAAACACAGAGATAATAGAAGGCAACGGGCCAAAAGTTGAAGAAAAGGGGAAATGATTAAAGAACCTTATTAAAAGCAACCTTGTAGAATTGGACATGTGATGGAGAGCACATTATGAGACCTGATCCTTTTCAAATGACACCACGGTTTCCCGAACACGCCGAAAAACCTGATTAGGGTGACAAGCACTGAGTGATACTGCAAACCTGTTAATAACATGAAAATTAGAAGGGGCTCATGCAAAGAAAGGAGATTAATTTAGCTGGAGTCCATCTCGGGCAAATTGCGAAGTTGTGAATATGTTCTCAGATAATGAGCCTTCCTACTTGTCAGCTCACTTGTCATTTTCTGTAATTAATGTTAAGGAAGACTCCTTCCTGATGGTTCATATTACTCATGTACCAAGAACATTTCTTCAGAGAAATAATTTACATTTATTATCATCAGTCTGTTTGTGTGGTTTATTCCACAGCGGAGTAATTTATTGCAGCACCATTTCGCTCGCCTTGATTAGTCATTCGTCAGACTGAGATGTAATTTCTTTCTTCAGATGTCTGAGCCAGGGAAATGTAAAGTGTTGCAGCATCATATGGGCTCCTGGATGCTACCTCCCTCCTATACCTCTCCTTGTTTTTGTCTTCTCAAAACAAAAAAAACATGCTCAACTTTCTTTTATGATTGTAAAATTAACACACACACACACACATACACTATCAAATCAAATCAAAATGTATTTGTCACGTGCGCCGAATACAACAGGTGTAGACCTTACAGTGAAATGCTTACTTACAGACTCTAACCAACAGTGCCAAAAAAAATAAAAAAATAAAAAAGGTATTAGGTGAACAATAGGTAAGTAAAGAAATAAAAACAACAGTATATACAGTAGCGAGGCTATATACAGTAGCGAGGCTGTAAAGGTAGCGAGGCTATAAAAGTAGCGAGGCTATAAAAGTAGCGAGGCTACATACAGACACCGGTTAGTCAGGCTGATTGAGGTAGTATATGTACATGTAGTTATAGTTAAAGTGACTATGCATATGTATACAAAAGTATGCACTATGTATACAAAAGTATGTGGACACCCCTTCAAATTAGTGGATTCGTCTACTTCAGCCACACCCGTTGCTGACAGGTGTATAAAATTGAGCAACACAGCCATGCAATCTCCATAGACAACCATTGGCAGGAGAATGGCCTTACTGAAGAGCTCAGTGACTTTCGACGTGGCATCCTGTCATAGGATGCCACCTTTCCAACAAGTCAGTTGATCAAATTTCAGCCCTGCTCGAGCTGCTATCGTCAACTGTAAGTGCTTTTATTGTGAAGTGGAAAGGTCTAGGACCAACAATGGCTCACCCGCGAAGTGGTAGGCCACACAAGATCACAGAATGGGACCGCTGAAGTCCATAGCGCTTAAAAAATGTCTGTCCTCGGTTGCAACACTCACTACCGAGTTCAAAACTGCCTCTGGAAGCAACGTCAGCACAATAACTGTTTGTCGGGAGCGTCATGAAATGGGTTTCCATGGCCGAGCAGCCTAAGATCACCATGCTTGTGATGAATCACATTTCACCATCTGGCAGTCCGACGGACAAATCTGGGTTTGGAGGTTGCCAGGAGAATGCTACCTGTCCGAATGCATAGTGCCAACTGTAAAGTTGACCTCAACCCCATTGAACATCTTTGGGATGAATTGGAATGCCGACTGCGAGCCAGGCCTAATCGCCCAACATCAGTGCCCGACCTCACTAATGCTCTTGTGGCTGAATGGAAGCAAGTTCCCGCAGAAATGTTCCAACATCTAGTGGAAAGCCTTCCCAGAAGAGTGGAGGCTGTTATAGCAGCAAAGGGGGAACCAACTCCATATTAATGCCCATGATTTTGGAATAAGATGTTCGATGAGCAGGTGTCCACATACTTTTGGTCAAGTAATGTATATTGTGTTGCATCCTCCACTGTGCATCCACAAGACTCACTTACTTTCAGAATATTCCCAATAATCAGTCTTGTGAAATTATAGGTTTGCAGGATATAAATACAGCTCAGATGATAATTAAACAAATCTTTGCAAAGCTATCATCCCCTAATTGACCATTAACATGCTGAAATGATTGACTCTGGATTACATGAATACTGCTAGCTATAAATAACACAGCACACTGTCAGTATAAATGACTGAGGAGAGAGGAGAGGTAAATAGGTTATGGCCAGGCCCAGAAAGATCTACATTTAGAATACTGTTGACAATTATACAGGACTTGTTCCTTTTCTAGCGTTGAATAAAATCAATGCTGTGTTGTTGATTACTGTGTTACTTTCAGAATACATTTGGTCACCATTGACGCTACCTGAGGTACATTATATCAATAATGGACTATACACTGGACGAACAAACATTGATGTGATATGTCAAAACTGAACTAACGATATGCATCACATAATCATCACATCACATAATCATGAAGCACATTAACATATTCATACTTTTCTTGACAGTATAGTTTTAACTGGTCAAGGTAACGGGGAATGTATCTTTTCCCCTGTGATTTACAGAGGTGCGGAAATGAAATGAGTGCTCCCACTGTGCTGTAACCATAACTCAAATAATATTCATCAGAGATGTATATTTAAATCAGCCTTGCTTTGCATTGTGTCGGTAAATGTATACGCCTATTTCTTAAATGTATTATTCATCGGAGCATGTAAATAATGCATTCTTGGTTCCATAGTAAATTAACCCTTTACCTTACCAGGGGTACAGGAGTCATTGTTTTGAAAGGCAATTATGTCATTTAATTAATGCTGTAATTAATACTGTAATTAGCTTAAATACCCTGCAACCGGGTGCCACCACTAAGCTGTCTTAATTAAACAGATTGAAAGGTTTTATATCTTCTTTTTTTTTGCACAGTCAGTTTACATGCAATATAGTGAAATACTTTGGGTCACTATCAAACATGCATATAGACCTATGCAGTCAGTGTATTGTATCTGTCTGTATCTCACTGTATCTTTTAATAACATGCAACCAAACTCAATGCAAAAAAAAAAACTATGCAAAAAATCCCATATGTGCTTGTCCAACCCACACAATTAACATAGTTAGTACATATTCAAGCCTTATTCAAATAGGAAATTATTATGCAGCTTGATGGACATTCATAATCAATCTGATTCTAAGACTCCTTCATGGTCACAGACATGAGACCTTTCACATGGAACTCAGTTAGTCGTCTAAAAAACAATCAAGGCCAATAAATTCAAAGTAAGCACTTTCAAAATAAAGGCCTGGGACTGTGTAGTAGAAGATAGTGTAGTCCAGTATTTTATTACTCGGGGGCAGTAGTGGAGCAAGGAGACAGCTAATCCACTAGTGCAGAGTTTTTATCCTTGCCAAACCTGACAGTGATAGAAAGTGTTTTCCCCAAACTAGAAAAATAGTTGAGAGAAGATGAAATAGCAGAGTGGTCAGTGAATACTGAGGGATTTCTAGCCCACTATACTGCAATGCCAAGTTCATCTTTGTATTCATAGGTTGTGAGCCTCCATACACCTCATGTATGGTGCACGTATGTCACAATCACAAATACAGAGAGCTACCATACTTGCTTAAACAGTGTAGGTTCTCCCTTTTCAAACTATGCTAAATCGTTCAGACCGGTTTAATTTAACATTGGGAGATGTACTAACTCGGTAGGCTATATCAGACTATTAAAATGGATGTTTGTCTCTTTGCCTTTTGTTGTTACTAAAGGATTTGAAAGTGAGTTATTACGCAGATATTTGAATAACTTTAGATATGCTCATTCTAATGTGCATAAATATATAAAAATAAAGAAATCAACACTGTTCTCTGGTGCACAGAAAACACATATTATATAAACGTGTTCTGTTCACACAAAACACAACTCGGCATCCCTGGGTTACCAGTGCCTTGAATTTGGTTCCAAGTGATTTTATCAATGTCGTTAGAACATTCATTGAACTAAGTGAGAAATCCATCAAAAGCTGACAGCAAGCTGTAGACTAATGGCTGGTAGGCTGTAATATTTTTTAATATGATTTTTATTTCACTTAATTTCATCTTCTCTTAACGGAGGTCCCAAGTCAGTAGAGAGCTGCTCAGAGCAGTGCGTTTACTGCCTGCTACAGTTTCCAGTTACACTCTGTCCCCCAACCCAACAACAATATGTCAGGGAGTAGCCAGAGGAGTTTGGTGTTTATTGTTCTCTTTGTCCATGTTTACCTGTATGTCCAAAATACACCAGTTCAATCTGATGGGACATAATGGGTTGCACTCTGACCTGAAGTAGTGTAGTTATTAACGTATTTGATACAAAAGTGGTTGTAGGCTATATTGAGAAAATATAGGTTTGTTCAAGTTAGAGCAGTTCCCTTTTTAATGAGATGGTGACAGAAACATGCAAAACATACAAACATAGTTGTATATCTCTGCATCCTGCTTTGGAATGTAGCTTCCTCATACAACATGCACTCTAAATAAAAAAAGTAGCTCAGTGGGTTTCAATTATGTGTTAACATAAACCTAATTGTACACCTCCCTTCAGCAGCAGCCGCTGTTCTTACACTTCATATCTACTGAAACAATCAGACACTGCACTGAAATTGGCTGAAACATAACGAAACAAACGAAATGGAAATGTATTTCTCGCAACAAGATTATCTGTCCCTGTTACTATTATCTCTCCCTTGCTGTTTACTTGGGTAAAAAGGAGAAAGATCATTTTACAATTAATGGTAGCGGTTTTAGGACCCCTACTGTAATAATTAGATGACACATCTTCAAGAAATACCCCTCCATATAGCCTAACCTCGGATTTCAATGATCTTGACCCTGGATATATTAATAGATGAGTTAATGGCCTGCAGAAATCCTTTAATTTATGCCAGGGTGAATTAAGAAGAAGTAATGGATTTTGCTTTTCAAAATGTCCAGACAAGGCATTTCCATTGAGCTTATCTGAGAAATCAAATGACCATATTATCTCTTTGAATGGGCCTTCTGAAGCCATATTTCACACCGTCTGATGAGAGTAGTTCTGACAGTAATTACATGACTCTTGCTTTATTGTAGCTTGGTAGTACATGCTATGACAAAGGAGGATAATCATTTCCTAGCCCACAGTGAAGGGGATGGCCATGAATCATAACTTGGGATTAAAAAGACAAATGAAACTTTTAGCAATTAACGCAATGTAAATATAAATGAAATACTATAATGTGCAGTAAGGTACAGTATAATACAAATTCCCATACTTTTGTAAGACAGCAAACCACAATTTTGCTTCCTTCAGCTTACTCCTTTTCCTGAATTTAAGGATGTAAAATATGCTACCACATGTGTTGTTGATATTGATGAGAAACTACCACAGTATAATATGCAACAATCCATTCCAATTGAACAGATTTCTCCTCTTTTTTCCTTAGCAGGTAGCCAGGAAAACCTGACAGGGTGACGGTGTAATGAGAAATATGATAATTCTGTTGCACATTAATTTCATGTCCTGTGGGTTCTGCAAGATCACTTATTATTCGTAACAAATTAAATCACTGTTTTACCTAGTATCACCCTGTATCAAAGAATCCTTTCCACTCCTCGATCAAATTAGCTATATTCTTACTCCCACACAGTGGTTAAGTACTGTATATCATAACATTTCCTTGACGTTGTAATGGGTGTGAAATTATTGAGAGATATGCATGACATACAATACATAGGCACATTTTTTCAAAGTGCATTGAGCTCTTAGTGCTGGATTTGATGCATTTTGTCTAAACTGGCACTTAAACATGAGCTATAACAATGTCATTGTGTTGCCCTGTGATGATGAAGTCATCCTTATATACTTGAAGGATACACTTTTTTAAGTAAAGGGACCACTTTCTCCTGCCACCTAATGTTGTACACACCCCAGGGTTGCATATTGGTGTTATAAGTGAACTTGAGCCCCCCCTGTCAAATAGCAGTGCAACACTGGCAGTTATTTGGGGTTTGTTTGTAATCTTTTCGGGCGCTTTGTCAGGCAGGCACAGTGATATTAGTGCGAGTGCACAAAAGCCCCAGAGTGGTGTCACGCACAATTAATGTCCCCAGGTAGCAACTCCATTAGTCTTATGAACTCAAGCCGCAGTGGGGAATGCTAATGGCGGAGGTGCCGTAGGGCATTAGGAGAGTGCAGAGAAAGCCCCCACTATACCCTTCTACTTGACCACTGTGTACCTCCATCACACTTTAGAGCTGTGCGACTAACACCCCCCAACCTTAGCACTTAAGTGAGACATACAGATGTAGGATATTAATTTGATCACTCTTTTGTTGCTGACAATTTTCTTACACAGCAGGAATGCAAACTTGTAGTGTATTTGAGTTTTAAAAAGGCTTCTAAAGTTTGTCATTTCCAAATTTCAGACTTGATTTGCCAGAAATTGTATCAACCCCTACAAAATGGTACATTTATTATAATCCACATAATAATTCACATTTCCTGCAGGATTCCTTTTTAAATCCTACATCTGTAGGGTTCTGTTGAACAGCAATTAGAATGTGAAGAGTTCATGTACAATGCACCCAGCTCACACATAATGTATTGCGCATAATTAATGTGGGTTTGGTTTTATCAGAGCTAATGATACAGACCAACCAATACTTCAAATAACATATATATTTCTCAAGATCTCTGGCATTTTATCCAAATACCGCCTAATCAACTCAATACTGCCCTCATCCCCTCTAAACGCTCCTGTAACATTTCATCCAATGGCATGTTCTTGTAAAGGCCCTAAATCTATTTTCCACACGTTATAAGTGAGAGAAAAAACTCATGCGGTTAATCAGTGTCAGGTTTCATAACATGTCAGGTTCCATGCCATGGTTTCCAATCCCACTTGGTCACATGACCATTTCACACTGACAATCCCCGGCTGACCTTGCTTATGTAGCCATGTCCACCGGTTGAGCTGATCTAACAGACCTACAGCTGCGCTAGCTAGCCCCCAGGGTGAGGCCTTGCACCGTGCCTGCTCTAGCATGTACGTATTTAGGAAGGCTCGTAGCTACCTTTATATCACAGCTCAATAAAATTAGGTTTCCTACAAGCGTACATATCAATTCTGTGTCACGCAGCCCATGAAGCAAAGAAAGAGACAGAGGTGAAAGCAATGAAAGTGTGAGCTGACAGAAAGCAGAGCAAGACAGTGAGAACATAGTAACAGAGTAATTTGGGAGCCCGAGCCCACAGCACTAACCTTCATTCATAGATGAAAAATACATCCCTGCCAAAACAGTGACTACAAACACAGAGAAGTCACTCTCCGCTTATTCACACCCTTTATTATATTATCAATTACACATTATAAATATACTCCAGACGATTTTGTTTTCTGTGGCTTACTCCATCATGTCGTGCAGTCATCACTCAAGCTGAGGCCCACACGGGAAGGCTAGCACCGTTCTCACGTTCTTGGGGCTCCCTCTCACTGTTGCTGCTTGGAATGCAGTGCCTGCTTTATTGCTAGTGGCAGTAATTGCACTTATGTTTGACAGTCCTTTGTTGGGATAAACCCCACAGCTGGCTTTATTTCAACTCCTACTGTAACCATACAATCGCAGTCAGCCTTGATATCTGACAAGTAACCCACAGCCAAATCTACTGTATGCTGAAACAGCTCAGAATGGGCGCTCTGAATAGTGTACAGTGTGTCTTCACAATGCTGTGTTTTGACAGCATCTGTTTACCTGAGAACAACCCAAACTGTTTGTTTACATGCAGTGGTTCAGATATTTTGTGTTGCTAGGGAGGGGGCATTAAAAATGGAAGTAAGATGTAAAATTCCTATAGAGAGCAATTTACCTGAGAACATCAATATAGGTAAACATGAATGCATGCAGCGAAATTGATCTCAGCAGATTCAACAGATCATTTGTGCACAAATAAGCATTTGTTTAAGCAACTATAAACATGGGATCCTAATGTGGATGCTATATGATTCTAGTCACTGACGACTTTATGGAGAGAGTTTTGGGATGTACCTGTAGCGTATAGATCACTGAAGGGCAAAGGAAAACTCGAGGAAGACTAACGATGACACTGATACGACCTACAGTTCTTGTTCTGTCTCAAGCCTCTTTGAGAGACCTCTCTGCAATGTTAGGTGGCCTTCAACACTGTAGGTGTATAGGTGTTTGCTCAGTCAGTCACAGAACTCATACACCCAGGAAGTGAAGCAAAATTAATCCATGGGAACCTGATGGTGAAGCAGGGATGGTGTGCTGGAGAAGTATAGCTGTGGCAGAAATTAGATGTGCATTGAGCCTCCAGGCAGATGGAAATAAAATACTACTTTAAATGGAGTGTAGAATTCATATCCCTAAGTCACTTCCAATATGTAAATCTTAGACAATTTGTGCAGTACACATGGGCTGCACTTTGTGTTGTCTGTGTATTATAACGGCTGGTCCAGTGATTTCCTGCTCTGTTTGTACTGTAGCTAATCCATGTCTCTTTACTTTTGTTTTTGTTGCAAATTATAGAATTCACTTTTATCCCAAAATGGCTTGCTGCATCTCATGGATCCATTTGATCTTGGTAACCATGGTAACATTTAATAATTGAAGCACACAGCCTTTCCTGAATGCAATATTTTACATGCACTGGGCTTTGATAGAGCACTTTGACTGTTATTGATCCTCAACAAGTAGTCTGCAGACATTGGACCTGGGCCAATGTTTTTGGGAAAATGGCGACTCACAGAATCCAGTTTTGGCTGTTTTGTACACTCTGACACTGTTATTTAAGATGGCCAACAACACTGCAGTTGTTAACTATAGGATTGTATTAAGCCTCTGCCAACACCTTTTATGGATCAGATCCCACTGCTCACGTTTGACTTTGTGAATTTCCTATCAATGGGGAAAACAAGTGTTCCCATTGATTTGCAAATTAAATATATTAGTAATAAAATTAGTAATAACATCCTGCAGCAAACCAATTGTAAAATCAATAGTAATTGGTACCAAAATATTATGAGTGCTTGGTCTGCAGTCTTATTGTCTCTGTAACTGACCACTAAAATCCTAGATGTTTGCACAATAAATGTGATAAATATTGATGACAATGTCAAATAAATGTATGGGTGTAATTCTGAGAGCCTAAATATAAATAGAATAAAATCTGAAAAGGCAAAAAATAAATAAAAATAAAATTGCTGCTACATTTGTCGTACATGTATTACAACTGATATTTTGATCCGAAGAAAATGAGAACATTTGAATAGGGAAAATGTTTGTCATGGGAGTTTCACAACGGTGGTGCGACACACTGCAAAGGCCTAAAATCACTGTTAATTTCCTCTGGCATCTACAAGACCCCAGCCCTTCCCCCACGACTAGACATCTATCTGAAGCAGTAGAGGACTGGGACATGTTGGGAAGAGAGGAGGGGTTGATGAGAGTATGAGGAGAAGAAGGAAAAATATAAATGTTTGGTTTTTGTATTGGTTCCAGTCCTCACCGCATCAGAGCGGATAATGAAAATGCATCACATTCCAAATAGTTATGATTGGGCTTTTCAAGATAATTGTCTACTTGTAGTTTCCATCTGTTCCTCTTCAGAGCTTTTTAATGTTAGGATGAGATTGGGCTCAACTGAGATTGGCAAACTGCACTCAACACTCCTTTACTACCTTGGATCTCCATAGTGCTCTGTGATGTCTATCATTGATGTCTATCACTGATCAATCAGCTCCAACTGCATATGGTCTATTAAGACCAAAGTAAAGCAACATTATCACCACAGAGATCAATAATAAGAAACATCCCTGGAAATATCACATTCTTAATTTAACCCTTTACTTCATTGTCCTGGCTCCTCAAAAGTAACAACATACATTTGGACGATAAGTGACATTTTTTATCACCTAAATCAGGGGTACTCAACTCGCAGCCTACGAGTTCTGGAGCCTCTGGTTTTCTGTTCTACCTGATAATTAATTGCACACACCTGGTGTTCCAGGTCTAAATCAGTCCCTGATTAGGGGGGAATAATAAAGCAATGCGGTGGAACTGGCTTCGAGGTCCAGATTTGAGTTTGAGGGACCTAGATGATATCGATATGGATAACTTCCCATGGAGAAAGTTGTGAGAGAGTCTCCTGTCCCTTTGCTCTCTTTCTTCTGTGGTCTCTGTCTGCCATGGTGTAGGTTAATTTTAACCCGTGGAGCAGGAAAACAAAGCATGAGGTGTGTCTTATTCTCCACAGAGTGCCCTGGGGCCGAGGAGTGAGCTTGCTGCCATCCTGGAGGCTTTGAGTGCTTTATAACACTGTACACAAAGGACCAGCTTCACACAGCCTGGTCATTAACAAGTGGGCAGTAGTGAAGGCAAAGCCGGAGAGAGGTCTTCCACTGTCCTGCCACCACACCTGCTTCCAGGCGTAGAGAGCTCAGAGAGCCAGACCGGCCTTGCATGAAGAATTACTTTTTGTGCTCCAAACTCCTGGGAAAGCAGTCAAGCCCCTGCCTGCTGTCATGTCGTTTAGGTAATTCAACTGTGATATTGAGCACATATGACAACAGTCTTTGTCTGAGAGCACAAAAACAGCAGAATGGAAGAGCAATACTTTAAATGTAACAAGTTAGCTGCTCATAAATTACAATCCTCAGGATGCAAATTGAGCCATCACATAGGGTTGAATCCCCGACCTTAAGATCCACCGTGGTAACTCAGTTTTGAAAGTCTCCCAAAGTATGATTTACTGAAATGTCTATGAGATGAAAATGACTACCAAGAAATGTCAATTTCGAATTTTCATAACCATCCAATAATGAACCACAGTGTAATGGCTGGAAAAACAGAGCACCATCATTATTCAGAAGCCAATGTGTTGATTGCTTCATTATGTTTGTCGGTGCCTTGGATCAGTGGACTGCACAGGGGTGGCATGTGAGTTTAGAGGTACTGTACACTCTTTGAAAAAAGGGTTTCAAAAGGGTTCTTCGGCTGTCCCCATAGGAGAACCCTTTTTGGTTCCAGGTGGAACCCTTTTGGGTTCCATGTAGAACCCTCTGGAGAAAGGGTTCTACATCAAATCCTGTCCGATGGGGACAGCCGAAGAACCCCTTTGGGTTCTAGATAACACCTTTTTTCTAAGAGTGTAGGCTTGATACAGTCAGTATTAGAGATGAATGAATCTTTACATATTAGATAGTACCAGTGTAAAAAAATTATTATCTGAAGCGTTTAAACCAAATCTACAAATGTTAATGTTAGTTTGGTTTTAACATGTTGGCAATGTCAAATGTGCCACCATATTAGATCAACTGTAATTCACAATGGCACACAGGCCTTGTTCCTTAAAATGACACCAGAGGATATGAGGCAACATAAACTTTACTTCAACCAGCCCCTTCTGAAATAGACCCCCATCCAGCTAATTTCACCATGTGCAATGTTGATGGAGGCAGATACATCACAGTCTCAACTGGACTACATGTTGATGGATGTCAGCCGAGGGACTGGTAGATTGGAGAATGAGACCGGATGTGTGACATTTACTTACAGAGAGCGCTCGCCGGCAAGCAGCAGTGTTATGTAAATAGCACACCTGTCTGCCCATCGACATCCCTGGCTTATCTGCCTTTCATTTGAAATATCAGCACACCATTTTGTACCATCTGTGGTATTATTTGTTCAGCCGACTGAAAAGAAAGGACTTTGAATATCAGTATGAGAATTGAGCATCACATAGCCATGGCTTTTGCTATTCAATATAAAAAGGGAAATTTAAGTACCCTTTTTGTGAATGCCTCCTAATGTTTATTTTGATATTATATCAAACTGATGTTGACCTTTGATTCCCTGAAAACTGTATGAATAAACTGCACACTAGGAAATTGACTAGACTCACATGTGACACTCATAACTACCTTGGGTCTTTGTTGCACAGCTCATGTTTGGTGGCATATCTCAATCAGACACCGGCTCCCAGAGACACTATTGATTTCCATCAGTATGTCACTATGTCATTGGAGCATGCCAAAAAAGATGAACTAGATAAAACAAGACATGTGATGCTGTGATTAGAACCATTCCCCCTTCCAGTCACTCTTTTTCAATATCCTCTGCCATGGCAGTCAAGCAACATTGGATACTTTCTCCAAGTGGAATCTCAGGGATTTTCTTTTTTGGTCCTCCACAGTTTTTTTCCCTTTAAGGATTGGTGAAAAATGAGAAAGGACAAGCCTGAGAAGGAGGTGATGGATTGCAAGACCATCAATTTGGGAGAGCAGTCTCTTCTCAGGCAAGCGAGTCACTGAAATTTAAATTATTAATCTCATGTAATAATATGTGGCACAGGCAAAGGCTGGGGAAACAGTTTGGAAATGGCTGTCCTCTCTTCTCCAAACACATGCAGGTGGATATGACTATCCTATGGACGGTAAATAACAGCCTCTCCTCACTTTAATTGCTTTTAGGTGAATATGCCCCAATTGTGTCTCTCTAATGACTTTAGTTTCATCAGGTCCTGCAGAAATGTTTTGAGGAAGAAAATCCATTGTGCCCACTAACAATGAAAAATTCATATTGTTTTTTTTTTCCACCTCTCTCCCTCTCTCCCCCTTTCTCCCTCTCTTCCTCTCACTCTTTCGTATTCTATGATATATTTAAATGTTAATAACCATTCATTCTTGACACCCGTTCTACCGAGCCCCAAGTTTAACAGGAAATCTATTTAATCTGAAGAATCTCATTACACGATCATGGCAGAAGCTAAAGGCTTGAAGGTACTCAATATGAGAGAGAGAGAGAGAGAGAGACAGAGAGAGAGAGAGAGAGAGAGAGAGAGAGAGAGAGAGAGAGAGAGGAGGCAGAGAGTGAGAGAGAGGAGGCAGAGAGCAGGAGAGATAAAGGGGAGGCAGAGAGCGAGAGAGATAAAGGGGAGGCAGAGAACGAGATAGATAAAGGGGAGGCAGAGAGTGAGATAGATAAAGGGGAGGCAGAGAGCAAGAGAGAGAGGAAGCAGAGAGAGAGAGAGAGAGAGAGGCAGAGAGCGAGAGAGAGTAGGCAGAGAGCAGGAGAGATAAAGGGGAGGCAGAGAGCGAGATAGATAAAGGGGAGGCAGAGAACGAGATAGATAAAGGGGAGGCAGAGAGCGAGATAGATAAAGGGGAGGCAGAGAGCGAGATAGATAAAGGGGAGGCAGAGAACGAGATAGATAAAGGGGAGGCAGAGAGTGAGATAGATAAAGGGGAGGCAGAGAGTGAGATAGATAAAGGGGAGGCAGAGAGCAAGAGAGAGAGGAAGCAGCGAGAGAGAGAGAGAGAGAGAGAGAGAGAGAGAGAGAGAGAGAGAGAGAGAGAGAGAGGAAGCAGAGAGCAAGATAGATAAAGGGGAGGCAGGGAGAGATCGAATGAGGGAAGGCAGAGAGAAAGAAAGGGCTAGGAGAGGATACAGGGATAGAAATTCAGAGAGAATCTTTAATTTAATCGCTGTGCATGGATCAAGATGTAAAGACTCACCTCTTCCTAGTTAATGATGAAATGTTTTCTATTGTGCTGTACAGCTGGTAGGTTTTACCATTGCAAGAGAGGCAGAAAGGAGAGTGCAGAAACCCCTCACACCCTCAGTGCTTTTGACTGCATACCAAATATTAACTCATTTTAAGGCCATTAAAAGATTATCACTGATTTAACTGTCTGTTCAGAGCATTAGCAACAGACTGTTCCCCAAACCCCCAGAACACCATTCTCCCTTCCTGCTCCTATTATCTCATCCACCAGCACTATTTCATTTCATTCCCATGAATATGCAATGAATTTCATTTTGAATGCTATTTTCATCTGCTCCTGTAATCACAAAAAAATTCCAGTGTAATTAGTTTCTAATGACTTGCTTTAATTGTTGTAGTAATCATTTTAATTACCCAAATGCACAGACATTAGACACTAAAAGGAAAATAATCTGCTTGTACCTCCTACTGTGTCTCTCATTGTCCAGAGTTTGATATCTAGATTTTGACATGGGCCGCCTCACTCAAAGACAGGGGCACCAGGGGGTGCAGTGTGTGGACGTTTGATGCCACGAGAGGGGCTGTGAGTAGGGTGACCGAGGGAAAGAGACAAACAGATGGGACAAGCCTTACATTGTAGCATCTCTGCTGTGTGGAAATGTGCATGCCCCTAAAAACCATTAAGTTAAAATATACAGTTATTGTACCTTTCTGGGACCGGCGCCATACAAACGCTTATTGCATGTGCTTATAGCTCAGTCTAGCAGATGGCAAATCATCATATTTTATGAAATTATTGCGCCAGTGAGGTGTTTTGAAAAGGACCAGCTGTGAGGGAGATGGGACATTATAAGCACTCACAGGTGTTCTGTCTTTCCCCACCGCCAGCCACAACATAAAAAATTAAATTATAAACAAACCAGCAAATGTTGTAATCTCCTTCACAGACACACTACTTACAGGAGAAATTGCTAAAACTAAGCAAATAATAAAACATTTATTTGCATAAAATATTTATCGAGGCAAAGACATTTCACATTGGGGCCCACTCATTTGCCAAGTTTTGGATATTGTGGAAATGTAGGCTGGCATCTCGGTTGCACGGATGAAGATCCGTTAGGGAGAGCACTTCTGTGCAAGAACACCTACTGTAATAAGAGGGAGCTGGTCAGTGCCATACACCACAACGAGCTTGAGTTTCTCATTAAGATTGTATTCCTACCTTTAAGGTAACCGTTGCATTTCATTTTACACTCCAGCAGAAGGACGAAGGAAAATACACCACAAGTCGCTGTTGCCACCTTCCAAGTCTACAGAATATAATAAACTGGAAGCCTCCTTGTCCTCTCTCTTACAAGCTGAACATTATCCTTGCACTTGTTGCTCTGCATGAAATCCTGTAAGTTATTGGAAACATCCGTATAGCCCTGCAGCGGCCCTATGGTCAAAACCAGTGACGATCGGTTTAAGATTAGGGAGGATTTTAGTTTTTTTAATGAGCATGGCCTTATTTCTAATACAGCATATTGGATCTGTCATTCATATTCCATTCACCCAGTTCAATGTAACAGCGTAAGTTTAGGCTACTACATGATACTCAAATGTTCCCTATACCCATCATGAGGTTTCTACTATCTAGCCTATGAATGAAAGTTTAGAACGTACATGCGCAGGTCAAGAGACAAATTGGTTGCAAATGAGAGTTTCTATTGGGCAAATTCAGGTAGGTTTATCTCCGTTTGCTTCCGTTGAAGATTTTTTTTTTTACAGAATCAGCGGAATGATTACACCACTGATCACCCGCACAAACAGTTCACTGTCATAGCAGCCACATACAAACAGCATTGTCACTTTCCTCGTTGTATAATTCCTTCTCTCATCTACGCGCTCTCCTCCTCTCACTTTTTCCCTTCGCTTGTGGACTTCAGTGCATAACACAACAGCTGTCTGTGACCAGGCGAAAAAGCCTATCCAAGCCCAACCGCTAACCGCTACACACAGCCTACATCGTTGTCACCATATTAGCTACCGTAATAGTCAACATAGGTACTAGAACAAATATGTTAGTAAACATGCTACAATCACGCAGTACAGTGGACAGCAAGCAATTTAGCAGTTATGCTGGCGGCCCCGGTGGCAATAAATTAATAAAACTGAAAGCTTACCTTGACTTGGAAGAGTTCCAGTGTTGCATAGCCATAGCTAGTTGCATAGCTAGCTAACAAAAATAGCATTGTCTCCTGGTTCGAGTGGCTAACGGCAGTCAACGTCACCGGAGTTCTAGCCACCACCGATCCATTTCTCCGTTTCTGTTTGTCTTGTCAATTATCACACCTGGTTCACATTACCCAAATTGCATGTGTTATTTAATTCCTCTGTTCCCCCTTCAGTTTTGTCCGTGATTGTTTCATGTATTGTGGCTCTGTGTAGTGAGCAGGTGTGTGACTACGTTGGTAGTAATTTCGTGTCCCTTATTAAATCAGTTTCCTGCAATTGATTCTGGAAGACCTGCATTCAAGAGCCCACATAGAATCACGGACCTAATGAAATGGAATCAGCAGGATAAAACAGCCCTCCTATTCATGTAGAGGAGCGCGTCCAGCAGCACGCGACAATGCTTCAACATCTCGGCTCAGCCATGGATTGCGTGCTGCTGACCTTGGAGCGTTTCGAGAGAGGAGGACTGCCAGCACCTCTACCTTCACCACCACCTACCCCACTGGTTACCCCTCCTTTATCTGTTTCCAGTGGGATTAGGCTCTCGCTCCCGAGGGAGTATGATGGGACGGCTGCCGGGTGCCAGGGGTTCTTAATCCAACTGGAGCTCTACCTGGCGACCGTCCACCCGGCTCCTTCGGGACATGAGAGTGTTTCCGCCCTCGTCTCCTGTTTGTCTGGGAAAGCTCCGGAGTGGGCCAACGCCGTATGGGGGGAGGATGACGCGGCGTAGGACCACTATGAGGAGTTCACTCGCTGTTTCCGGGCGGTTTTCGACCATCCACTGGAGGGGAGAGCGGCGGGTGAACGCCTTTTCCATTTAAGACAGGGGACGAGGAGCGTGCAGGATTTCGCCCTGGACTTCCGTACCCTGGCCGCAGGCGCAGGATGGAATGAGCGGGCCCTGATCGACCATTTCCGGTGCAGTCTGCGGGAGGACTTCCGTCGGGAGCTGGCCTGCAGGGACACAACACTCACTCTGGACCAACTGGTGGACATGTCCATTCGACTGGATAACCTGCTGGCTACCGTGGACGTCCGGATCGAGGCATGTTGCTCACATGTTTTTGTTGGTAGAGTTTACTGAGTGTTCCCCGAATTCCCAGCATAAGGCGCTAGTAGATTCAGACGCAGCTGGGAATTTTATTGACCGTACTTTTGCCCGTAGGTTAGGGATCCCCATTGTGTCTCTTGATGTTCCTTTCCCTGTGCATGCCCTAGATAGTCGACCCTTAGAGTCAGGGCTGATTAGGGAGGCCACAGCTCCACTAAGTATGGTGACGCGGGGGGGGCGCACTTCTTCACAAAACTGGATCTCAGGAGCGCTTACAATCTGGTGCGTATCCGCGAGCGAGACGAGTGGAAGACAGCATTTAGTACCACCTCAGGGCACTATGAGTATCTTGTCATGCCGTACGGGTTGAAGAATGCTCCATCTTCCAATCCTTTGTAGACGAGATCTTCAGGGACCTGCTCGGGCAGGGTGTAGTGGTGTATATCGACAACATTCTGATATACTCCGCTACACACGCCGAGCATGTGTATCTGGTGCGCAGGGTGATTGGTCGACTGTTGGAGCATGACCTGTACGTCAAGGCTGAGAAGTGTCTGTTCTTCCAACCGTTCGTCTCTTTCCTAGGATATCGCATTTCCACGTCAGGGGTGGAGATGGAGAGTGACCGCATTTAATCCGTGAGTAATTGGCCGACTCCAACCACGGTAAAGGGGGTGCAGCGGTTCTTAGGGTTTGCCAACTACTACCGGAGGTTTATCCGGGGCTTTGGGCAGGTAGCGGTTCCCATTACCTCACTGCTGAAGGGGGGTTCGGTGCGACTGCGTTGGTCAGCTGAGGCGGACAGGGCTTTTGGTCACCTGAAGGCTCTGTTTACCTCAGCCCCCGTGCTGGCTCATCCGGATCCCTCTCTGGCATTCGTAGTTGAGGTGGACGCATCCGAGGCTGGGATAGGAGCTGTGCTGTCGCAGCGCTCGGGTATGCTACCAAAACTCTGCCTCTGTGCTTTTTTTTCTATGAAGCTCAGCCTGGCGGAGCAAAACTATGAAGTGGGGGACAGGGAACTGTTGGCTGTCGTGAAGACTCTGAAGGCGTGGAGGCATTGGCTTGAGGGGGCTAAACACCCTTTTCTCATCTGAACTGACCACCGTAATCTGGAGTACATCCGGGCGGCGAGAAGACAGAACCCTCGTCAGGCAAGGTGGGCCATGTTTTTCACACGTTTTGATTTTACGCTATCCTTCAGACCAGGTTCCCAGAACGTGAAGGCAGACGCACTGTCCCGGTTGTATGACACAGAGGAGTGGTCCATCGATCCCACTCCCATACTTCCAGCCTCTTGCCTGGTGGCACCGGTGGTATGGGAGCTGGATGCGGATATCGAGCGGACGGTTCGTACAGAGCCCTCTCCCCCTCAGTGTCCCGCTGGGCGTTTGTACGTTCCGTCCGCTGTCCGTGACCGTCTGATCATTTCGGCTCACACATCACCCTCCTCTGGTCATCCGGGTATCGGCCGAACAGTGCGCTGTCTTAGTGTGAAGTACTGGTGGCCCACCTTAGCAAAGGACGTGAGGGTTTATGTTTCCTCCTGCTCGGTGTGCGCTCAGCACAAGGCGCCTAGGCACCTGCCCAGAGGGAAATTACAACCCCTACCCATTCCACAGCGGCCGTGGTCACACCTGTCGGTTGATTTCGAGACCGATCTTCCACCGTCACAAGGTAAAACGACGAACCTGGTTGTTGTGGATCGGTTTTCAAAGTCCTGTCGCCTCCTTCCTTTGCCCAGTCTCCCTACGGCTCTACAGACCGCGGAGGCTCTATTCACCCACGTTTTCCGGCACTACGGGGTGCCTGAGGACATAGTGTCTGATCGGGGTCCCCAGTTCACGTCTAGGGTGTGGAAGGCATTCATGGAGCATCCGGGGGTCTAGGTCAGCCTTACCTCAGGGTTTCACCCCGAGAGCAACGGGCAGGTGGAACGAGTCAACCAAGATGTGGGTAGGTTTCTGAGGTCGTATTGCCAGGACCGTCCGGGGGAGTGGGCGGTGTTCATTCCCTGGGCAGAGATGGCCCAGAACTCACTCCGCCACTCCTCCACTAACCTGTCCCAATTTCAATGTGTGCTAGGGTATCAGCCGGTTCTGGCACCGTGGCATCAGAGCCAGACCGAGGCTCCTGCGGTGGACGAATGGTTTAGGCGCTCGAAGGAGATCTGGGAAGCCGGCAACGTGCACCTGCAACAAGCCGTGAGGCGGCAGAAAGCGAGCGCCGACCACTAAAGCAGTGAGGCCCCGGTGTTCGCACTGGGGGACCGGGTCTGGCTCTCGACCCGAAACCTGCCCCTCCGCCTGCCCTGCCGGAAGCTGGGGCCGTGGTTTGTGGGGCCTTTCAAAGTCCTGAGGAGACTGAACAAGGTTTGTTATAGGTTACAGCTTCCCCCAGACTACCGTATTAACCCCTAGTTCCATGTGTCTCTCCCCAGGCCGGTAGTGGCTGGTCTGCTCCAGGGACCTGAGGTTTTGGAGGTCCCTCCACCCCCTCTCAACATCGAGGGGGCCCCGGCATATGCAGTTCGAGCTATCATGGACTCAAGGCGTCGGGCAAGGGGCCTTCAGTACCTTGTGGAAGGGGTACGGTCCGGACGAGAGAAGCTGGGTGCGGGTGGAGGACATCCTGGATCCTTCACTGCTGCGGGAATTTCACCGCCTCCATCCGCAGCGCCCTGCACCTCGTCCTCGGGGTCGTCCCCGAGACCGGTGTCGGCGCGCTGCTGGAGACGCGCATAATGGGGGGGGTACTGTCACGACTTCCGCTGAAGTCGGTTCCTCTCCTGGTTCAAGTGGCTACCAGCGGTCGACGAACATTTTCTGTTTGTCTTGTCAATTATCACACCTGGTTCACATTACCCAAATTGCATGTGTTATTTAATTCCTCTGTTCCCCCTTCAGTTTTGTCCGTGATTGCTTCATGTATTGTGGCTCCGTGTAGTGAGCAGGTGTGTGACTACGTTGGTAGTAATTTTGTGTCCCTTATTAAAGAAGTTTTGTTTAAATCAGTTTCCTGCGATTGATTCCGGAAGACCTGCATTCAAGAGCCCACACAAGCATTCTTCTCTGTTTGAGCTGGGTGCTTGAGTAGTTAACTAGATAAGTAAGTTAAAATGAAATCTCTCTCCCTATCTCTGTTGCTTCTCCTTAATTGTTGAAGAAATTAATTTGTTTAAAACTGGTTAACTATTGTCTTTCACTCTCTTTTCACTCTCACCACATGTTATGGACTGCAGTGCTAGCTAGCTGTAGCTTATGCTTTCACTACTAGATTCATTCTCTGATCCTTTGACTGTGTGGACAACATGTTCATGCTGCAAGAGCTCTGAATGGTTGGAGGACGTTTTCCGGAAGTCTTCATAATTACTGTGTAATTCTACGGAAGGGGGTGAGAAGTGAGAACCATGACCGTGAGAACCGTGTTTTAAACAGTTATTTGATGACGTGAATATATTTAGTATAGTTTCATCTAAAAATGATAACTTTCTAATGTTTCACTATAAAATAAAATCTGAAATTCACTAAGTAAGATGTTCCTCCCCTACCTCTGAGGAGCCTCCATTGGTCAAAACTAAGATTCATGTGCTTGAACTAGAGGTATATTCTGTGAAAGGTTAATGGAGAATATCACGTAAGCTATTAAAGGTTCAGATTTCTAGTTTGTAATGATTGATCAATGGACAGGTGTAACTTATTTAATACATTTTGTCTTCCCAACTAAATTTCAAAGAAGTGTCTTAAAGGGGCACTTGGGTAACACCTTATATGAACCCTGTCAGAAACCATTAGCATGATACCTGTGAAAAATCACTTAGATTTTCAAGCATCACGCAGGGAATGATAGTAAACAAACAGTGGACGTCATTTAACTTGACAATATGACCTATAGGTACAGTACATTATGCACATTTGGAGGAAGAGGAGCAAACTAAAACAGCTCTGGAAAAACCGTCATATGGCCAAATGGAAGTTGTGTACATCTGACAGTAATATATAGTGGTGCCATGAGCAAAGACTGACTTTGTGCTCATGTGTGACATTCAGCTTCGCTGCAGCAGAGAAGATTGTAATGGCGCTATTTATACCTATTTAATAATGACCTCATTACTTAATCTTTCCAAAGACAAAGTCATAAGATCAATGAAACTTGACAATTAGAACAAATTCAAACATCTTCTGTCCCACTGGTAGGATAACAAGGTGTACAACAGGACGTTTTTGCAACCCTTGGAAATATAATAAGGACACCATAAACATATCCTTTAACTTGTTAATGCAGTGGGCTAAATCAGGGTCCCACAGAGTGTTTCTTCGTAGTGTTAAACAAATCTACTTTGAAACAAAAGTATAAAGAAGACACCTGTACCATGTCAGATATAGAGTTGAAATGTATTACATTTTGAGTTTGCATCCCAATATTACACTTATATACATCACAGAAGACTGAAATATAACAAAACCGTTCGACATAGAAACACTGGGTTTTCAGTAGCTTTTTAAAAATAATGTTTATTAATTATGAAATTCTGAAAACTATTAATATCATTCCACCCATGAAGCCACTAGGTAATTGAACTGCAGGAAAGGGCTGCAGTGTGCCTTAACATCTGAATGTCATTTGGAATTTATATGTTGCAGGGTTCTTCCCCTTCCAGTTTATCATATTACAAAGTTTTTATGGGTATGTATTTATTGTCTATGACAGGACTCTGTAGGAACATATTCAAATGAGATGCATGTGTATTATGTTTCTGAAAATGCTGGTGCTTGGACACAGGGGCTGTGCTTCAAGGGAGGCTGGGATGGTAATGCATATTCAAATCCACTGCTGGACATGGCTGCCCTAAATAGGCGAGGAGAGCGTGCAGTGGTTTGTTTTCCATGTTTTTCCAGACCCTCCAGCATTCTGATAAAGCCCCTCCAAGGCAAGTATTTCACATTAGTTGTAGGCATTGCATGCCCCCGCTTCCTATCAACATCACAGACGCATTCCAACATCGAAACGAATGAAAAGTGAAGAGGCCATCTGATTGAGCAACTTGGGCCTTTAGTGTTGAGGCTGCCTAACCGTGTGTACCTATATGTATAGAAAAACGCAAGACTAGCTTATTTGGATGGCAGGTAGCCTAGCGGTTAAGGGTGTTAGGCCAGTAACTGAAAGGTCGCTGGTTCAAATCCCCCGAGCCGACTAGGTGAAAAATATGTCAATGTGCCCTTAAGCAAAGCACTTAACCCTACTTGCGCCCTTAAGTAGCTCTGGATAAGAGCATCTGGTAAATGACTAACATGTACATGCAATGTAAATGTTTGACTTCAAGTCACTCTCAGGCTCAACTCAGGAGAATAGCTCTGAAATACACTCTATGTTGCACTGTAGCAAACCACGACGAGAGCGTTATCGATGTATTGTATGCCAAATTAGGTTTATTTGCAGCAATACTTCTTAAATGCACTCTCTCACTTGCATTTACATGCACAGAACAAATAGAAAACCACAGATTCTAGCTGCCATCTAAAATCAAGGCTGGAATTAAACAAAGACCAACAACAGAGGACATCTTTATATAATAACGCACAAACACTGAAGTTATGGTTAATTTAATTGCGTCCACTTATTTCTCTCGTGAAACGGAAAACGAGGACGTGTTTATTCTTTCAATAAGCACACAGGGCCTAAATGATGAATACTATAAAAGACTGTGTGTGGTTAATCCTGCAGCTTGTTTTATGGCGCTCTAAAGCCGAGCTGCTGCTTGTCCTGCACTACAATGCCTCACCAGGAGAATCTCATTATGACTTGTAATGACAAATTCACCCTTTCCAATTATTTGCTGCCATTTCAATGCTATCTTGTGGGGAGAGAGTGCTGTTTGTGCTGGACTGGCTATAAAATATAGAACAGGCAAGTTATTGCAGTAGGGCTTGATGGTGATATCCTCTGGTAATGGTGGCATTGCAGACAAATGAAAGCTGGCACACAGGAGACCTACACTGGCCTTGCATAAGTTGTTGCAGTCATTTTCAAACATGGCCTATGTATCAGTCAACCGAGAGTTTGATGTTCTGAAACTGGGTATTTACAAAGTGTAGCATTGGGAATGGAAGATTTTTGCTTTTGAGTCCTTACTAAAAAAGACTAACAAGATAAACTAACGGAATATGATAATTAAGCATGCAGAATATGGTAATCAAATGTGCTTGCAAATGTGCTTGCAAATTACCTCAAACTCATCAACAATCGCCTTTTAATGAAATAACATCCTTAAATGAACACTGGGAGAGAGTAAAAAGTGAGCAATGGCTTTTCAGGGTAGCTTGAATTTTTAATTGCCTATTGGGAGAATATGAGATAAAGCTTGATTAGAAATAAATTGGAATCTCTGCTGAATGCATCTGCTGATAAAATTATTAAAAGAGACTGGTAGGGAGGGCCATCTATAAAATAGACCCAGAAGAGAAGCACATTTGATAGGATCAACATGAAATACTTTTTTTACTTGTTCATATACATAATGCTCAGTGTGTTACAATAGTTAATATTCCTTAAAATCACATAGATGAAATATATCATCCTTTTGATTTAGTGTTCTTGTGACAGACAGACAGGCAGTCAGGCAGAGACATAAACGAACAGACAGGCAGAGACAGACAGGCAGACAGAGACAAGACTTTAAGACGAGAACATTGGACAAAGTGCAGGAGCTAGACTGCTGGTACTCCCTTCTTACATATGTCTCCCTCATGCATGATTTTGACCTCTGACTTTTCCTCCTGATTTATTTTACGTGTCTGTCGTCATCATTGGTTCCTTGGCGCCGTTAGCACCCAATTAAACTTAAAGGTCTGCAGTAGGAATCGGATTGAAAAATTATTTGAGCTCCTAATTATGTAATTTCCACCTCTGCCTCACATAAATTCAAGCTACGTTTTTAATGGCCTTTATTACTTGTTCAGCAACTTATACATTTCAGTGATCCCTGAAAAAAGCAGTGAGTCACACTGCTTTCTCTACAAATCCCCCCATTCTGGAGACAGTCTAATGTTTCCCAGTGACCTTTGGACTGCAGGTCTGATTTATTAGCCAGACAACGTTTTTCACTTCTGGAAACATCCCAGCACAAAAGCTTTCCTTCATGTACTGTATGTAGGCAATTTCTTTGAATAAGTGAATTAGACCACCACCTAGCCTTACATTATAAGGAGGCGTCATTGGTGTGGATCAGTTCTGTTTGCCTTCGAATAACCGTCAATCTTAACATCATCAAACTTCCCCAAACAAACACGCATAACAAAAAACACACTTTGCCACCTTTAAGGAGCCTTAACCTATTTATATCAGTAACTGGTGTTGCTTTATATTTTCAATTAAAGCCAAAAGGAACAAAAGTCCATCTACAGTACGTGAAATAACTACTTCTAGAGAACAGAAGCTATCACCGTGACAGGCAGGTCAGGGGTCGGCGGACTGCAGAGCATGTTCAGTGGCGGGTGTGAAAAAGAGGACACAGGGGACGCTGAGCCAAGCTCGTCTGGATAGACAAAGAGAAGGCTGCCTTCTAACCGGACAGAGTCCACAGGAAAAATTAAAATAAAAGGAATGCATAAATAAAGCACAGCCAGATAGAGTAAACTATTTCTATCCACAAGTTGAGTTGAAAGCTGGTGAGAGACACAGGGGGCAATTTATTAAACATCGCATTTAAGGCAGCTTATGAATGAGATTTGTATTTATAATTGTGGGTGCAAAGCTGTGACATAAGCACATGAATATACCAGTAAATTTTTGTTTTACCACAGTAAAAGGACAAACAGATATGGCTTGGAGGGCATAGGTATAGGCCAATGTACGTGCATGTGTGAACAACATGTATTGTTAATGTGTGTCAGACTTTTTATGTGATAACATTGACTGGACAAGATAAAGAAGAGCCATAACATTGGGCCAAGAGAACACAGGGCACAGATGCTGACATTCTATCACAGTAGACACATATTGACTGGCGCTCTGAAAGTAGTCACTCACTCATCAATGTGAGGCATGCTGATTGAGTTGCCAGCAGCCAGTAAATGAGGCTTCCATTCACTGTGGGTCGAAATTAACTGCAATCTTTTCAGACCTCGTTTTTTGGCCAGCAGAGACAGATTTAAAACCCAGGAGGATTCCAAATAAGTTTATTGAAAGAGAAAGAATGAACAATAACAATGAGAACAGACATGGCTAAGGTATGCGCCAATTCTCCCCTTGCGTACAGTAGAATACATGTTTTATAATGTATGTCTATTATATATCGATTCTGTCTATTTCCACAACAGTATTCAACATTACAACACCTTCTGAAATCTACAAACATAGATTTTTTCTTTTTACAGCAGCTTTGCACCTGCATGGAATAGGACAATGTTATGTTGGTCCCAGCGGGATCATGGCGTCTCTTCTGTCAAATATCAGAATACCATATTAACCATATCACTACTTTTTGATGGGAAGATGTATTATGATGTTCTCACTGTTATCACCATGCATCCTGGTTGAGTATCCAACTTGTTTACATTCTACTACTGCATGGTCGGAACTAGAAGCACAAGCATTTCGCTACACTCGCATTAACATCTGCTAACCATGTGTATGTGACAAATAAAATTTGATTTGATTTGATAATATACATTCTCTCCCAAGCCTCTCCTCCTCAATACAGACTTATAAGCTGCTGGTCGAGGAAGGACAGAAAGCATGCAGTTAATTATGGCTAATGAAAGCTCGTTTGAGCGTAGGAGGAGGGGTGTACATTAGGGGAGGGAGTCAAGCGGCTTGAACCAGAGGGTTCTGCGCACAATTTGTTTGAACCTAGGTCCTCCTCACACTCTGCATGCTAATTTACCTTGGGGCTGTACCGCCTGTTTTTAAATATCCTTAATTGACTTAAGAGCTCATCAGCGTGCTTCGTCTTCATTAGGTTAATGAAAAGGCCCCATGTTTATTTTTTTGTAACAGATTGTGGCAATGGCATAATCTAATCGGTTACTTCCACTTTCTGAAGAATTGAGTTTCCCTGACACGTGCCATTGCAACCATTCAAATTCTATGTGTTTGTGTGTGTCTGTCTTTGACGGGAGATGGGGAGGGAATTCGAATAAACCCATTTAGCCCTTGGCATGAAAGCATGTTACACTTCTCTTATCGACAGTGTGAACTAACAAGAACATAATGGTAGCTGTGATGTGTGAGTTGTTGGGAGATGTGTCGCAAGGGGGAGGGTGTGCTCCTGAAAATGGGGTGAGGGAGTGTAGATTTGTCTCTTTAAACCTAATTGGGCGAAATAAATCAGCTACGGTCGTGAAACGGCCATGACCCTGACCATGACCCATGGGCCTTATAGAAATGTGATCAACAGTAAAAATAAATAACAAAATACTATGGAAACTATCTAAATATAAGACACTGTGGGTGTTTATATAAAGGAAAACTATTGGAAAACGTATTTTAGATCACAAATCATATAGCTGACAACAGACTCTTCAATTTTAGGACAACTCCGTTTTCCTGTCCATAATCATGCTGTTTCAAATGTACTATATCAGTTCCTATTAGCGACAGAAACACACAGAATGAATACTGACACAAGCAACTTCATGAAGAAGTTGAGAGAGAATTGCCACATGGCCAGACTGTGACTCCTGTTACCTTACTCTCACTTGTTCCGCTTGGTTGGATATGTAAAAAATAAACATTCCCCCAATTGTCAACCTTTAGTTAAGAATTAGCTAACTGGTTTGATGTACTGTGATTCCACAGCCTGACACATTTATCCTTATTTGCATTCTTCTCTTTGGACACCATTGAGACATGAATGTCTCACATCCTAAAAAGGCATGTACCTTGTATGGAAAAACACAGAGCCAGGAGGGACACACAGTGAGTCCATTTGTCTGAGCTGCTGTAATTCTTGCCAGGGAAAGCTGTGCACTTATAGTGCTGATATTTCTCCTGAGGACGGTAACATTTGAGGCGGGCTCTCGTGGTGCGGCCCATAAAGAGTGACATGACGTGGTGGTCAAATAAATCAAGCCTCCTTCCCCCCCTCTTCACTGTCTGAGATGGCTACCCGTCGGTAGGCAGCAACAGCTCACCAGTGAGAACTTCAGAATCCTCTTAGGGGCTGTTCTGGGGTCAGTTCAGTTTCTCTACACGATAAACAGCTCTCCCTGCAGTTAGGTTCATCACTAACTGTTTTCCTGTCCATCCATGCACTCCCTCTCTGTAGCACCCAACAGCAGACGTGTTCAATAAATCATTTTGAAACTCCCTCCTCTCGCTCCTTGTCCAGCACCTCCTGTCTGTCTCTGTGTTGGCCTGCTTTGGACTCTGAGGCGTTGTGTTGAAGTCACTTAAATAAAAAGATTGCAGTGGGAGACATAATGTGTTAAAGTAATAAGATGGTCTCAGGCAGGTCACAGCCCCTCTCCCTGCTCCAGTGCTCTTGCCGAGGCTCTTTGAGTTAATGGACTGTGGTCAGTGCACCAGTGGGCCATAAAGGCTGCCCTCCGCCACACAAACCCACTCCAGACTGGGAATCCTCAAAAAGCCACTAACTGGCCCATCTATATGACAGCACACCCAGCACTATTTCCACAGCATCTGTCACTCTGTGTACCTGTAAATAACCTGTATTTATCATCTCTTGTTTTACCTCTTCTCCCTGTCTGCCACATTTACAACTGTTCTTCAATGTAATTTCTACGGTAGGTGGCTTTCACCGCCATCTCGTTTGCTGCATTGTTCTTTTGAAAGTTTCTTCATCTGAATTCCCCTGATTAGTTTCCTACCACTACATTTCAATTGTTTGGGACTAAAGTGAATCTATTTGCATTATTCTGCTTTAACCTACATTTCAAGTCCATATCAACTGACGGGTCAATCTATTTATGACTGTTTTCAAGCGAACACATCGTCATCACGGTTAACAAAACATTGTGTCAGCTTAGAAAGTAAACAGACGTTGTATCAGTCCACCTCCTGGAATAAGAGCAGACTACTTTCACACCAGTGGGGACCCAAAACAGACATGGTACACTTGCAATCAATCTGAGACCACCTCGTACTGGTGAAGGAGTGATCCTATGAAGCACACTCAGATGCGGAAAATGCATTTGCGCCTTTCAAAACAAAGTGAACGCATCCTGATCCTAAACATCCCTTCCAATTGAACCAGCTTTGAAACACACCTTCCCAGATTAATTTACCAGACGCTCTTATCCAGAGCGACTTACAGTAGTGAGTCCATACATTTTCATTCGTACTGGTCCCCGTGGGAATCAAACCCACAACCCTGCCGTTGCAAGCGCCATGCTCTACCAACTGAGCCACACAGGATGCTTTCACAAAGGCGCACTCTGATAGCTAAACTGGGGTGTGTTAAGAAGTGGAGAGGAGAGAAGAAGAGGGAGTGACTGTTAATGAATGTAGCTTGAGGGATTAATGAGAAGAAGCAGCGTACGTGTCATGGAGAAGTGTTCTCCCCTCATGACGACGGGACCGCAGCCCCGTGCCTCTTCACTTACAGTGATTACAAGTGAACCCCTGTCACAGGATATAAGTGGTTTTATGAAATTGTATTAAATGGCATTGTTTATGCTTCACTTTTCACTTGGTGTTCATCCGCCTTCCGTTTTGGTTTGTTGTTTTTTGGCGCCTGTGCGTTTAGCTTGGTTCATTTGCTTTTCACTTTAGCTTTCATCATCACGACATTAGCATGTTAACACAAATTAGCCCATTTTTCCTCTTGCCAGATTAATGTGACCTTTCATTTCTATTTTAAGTTTTTAGTGCATTGAAATACTTCTGCTACTGGATTTGTGGCTCGGATGGCTCTCATCTCCTTCAGTTGTATCATCAACCACAACAAAATAACCAGTAACTGTGGGGAACTGGCTGAAGCAGCAGCTGAATTTACCACTGAGAAAACCTTTACTAATAGAGTTTCTGTTCATTTTAGCCTGAAAAACAATCCAATTGTCAGCATCCTGGTGACAAGCTCTGAAGCCGAGACAGAATGAAGACCTACACTAATATGTCTAATGTGAGACACAGTCCAGCCACACCAGTGGGCTGCCAGAGTAATAACCGTCTAATATAAGGCTGGGGTCAACAAAAGCCATTTACACACCATCTCTGTTCTTAATAGCTTAGCCATAGGCTACAGTGTAAGATGAAAACCCTCCTCTCATAACTTTAGTCAAAGTATATTTAATGACAGATATTCTTAGATAAAAAAAATGGATGCGAGAGAGTTGAGATCAGTCTTTATCTACACACTCATAGTTTTGTTTGTTGACATACAATGGAAATATCATAGATTTTCAGGCCCATGGGTAATAAGCAGTACATGTGGTGAAATGCACTCAGATTGACTGTCTTTGTTTGACTCAATAACAAGAACTAATACTCTCATTGATTGTGCATTTCATAATCAAACGCTTAATTGTTGATATTCATTGAACATGTTCAGTGAGCATCGGCATGTCATCTGTGGATTAAGTGGAACTGTCATCTTGTGGAGAAAAGAAACCAATATGTCCATAAAGACACATTGCCATCGAGCTCTCGCTCCTATGTATGGAGTCCATATACTTCATCACTGTGCATCTCAAATTGATCTTGAATAATCAAACCATGAGCGGTGCAATTTAAACTTCTCACCTTTAAAACCACGTAATTATTTTTCCAAAGCCATCTTTTGTGTAGAGACCGGAGTCATGTTGCTCGTCTTACTTATAAAAATCGAGTCTGTACAAGAGTATATCCCTCTCACACACACACACACGTACACACGCATACACACACTGTCCTCTTTCCATGATGGCTGTAATAACCTCCCAATGTTGGGGCTGACTCTCTGAGAGATATCCTTGAGCCTCACCTCCATCTCTCTAACAGGTCACGCCAAGACGAGATTCAGGAGATAGTGAGCTATAGTTAAGGTGCAGATCTGCTATCTGGACTTGAATGATGGAGGAAACCATGCAGGGACATGTTTATTGTCACCCAGATGGTCCACAATGCAGTCGCTTGGCGAGCCACATCCATCCCTAATAAAATTCTTGTGGTGGCACTATTGTAGGGTGACTGATAAGGCCTTCACTTTGGCCTGCACTGGTCACTTGTCTCAAGGAGACTCCAAAGAAACTTCACTCTGTACAAATGGTGGCCAAAATATCTCATCCCACCTAGGGTTGCGCTTTTAGTGCTAAAAACTGTGGAAAGGTTACAGCATTGAGAAATGCCATTTATAACCAGAGAATTCTCCCTTTACCATTTTGGCTCCTAAAAAGGTATATTTTAGAAAACAAACCCCTTGCCATTGGTAGCAAATAGTGTAAATGCAGAGCAGGTCAGTATGTTAATTGATATACACTTTCATAAAAATCATGGGATGGTTTGGAGGCACTTTGATAGCTGAAAATCCCTGTCAAACTGCTGTTTCAACCGAGGGCATACTACAGCAAAATCAAATGTGTGGACCCCTCTCGTGAGTGTTATGATCAGGCAGATCAGAGATGAACAAACTTGTGTAGATCACAAACTTGTGATGACTCCTCATATCTGTTTTCTATCCAACGTTGATGAGTCTTGCTCTCCAGAGAACACAAGGAAAATGCATTACAGCATTACAAGTGGTGTAGTAATCTGTTCCAGTAATTACAAGTGGCATGCAGACTTGTAGCTTATGTGATAATCATGAACCATTGTTTAATGTTTCACTTTTATCTTTGGGCAAATGAAGACTTGGTTTAGATTGTCATGCAGCAGCTCCACATGATGCAGGACCTCTTTTGTCTAGAGCATATACATGGCTGAAGTCAATAAAAAGACAGTACATCAAAAATAATGATGTGTGTGGTAATCTCTCCACTTTTCAAAAGCCATTTATGAATGGACTCCGAGTCACACGCCTATTTTTCAGAGACACCCAGAGTTGGACGTCTGCCTATCCAAGCAGCATCTTTATTCGGGTGGAAAACGAATCCTCAAGGAACATGGCCAGGCACTTTATTGTGTATGCAGTGTGTGGCCAGGTTCAAATTGGCAATCAATTATCCAATTAAGACTGACAGAAATGCACATCAGGAATTCCAGCCCATCGGTCCAGGCTTCTGATTGGAACACGATTAGAGGGACTTAATTAAACCCTAGGTGCTGGGTGTTTAAACATCATTTGTGTGGCGTCAGAGGGGTTGCAAAATAGAAATCTGGACTCTTTGGATTCTCCACACACAAATGCAATGTCTCAGGGGGAAAAATCTCTCTCATCCTGAGGTAAATCTTGTAAATGTAACTGTGTATTTAACAGTACAAAAAGAAAGCGTACCCTCAGGCATAGATAAGAAGCAAGAGATAAATATACAGTAAAAAGATCGTACAATACCCCACAACAAATATTGTCAATGATATTGCCTTACAGAACATTTCCCAGGGTTTTCTTGGTTTAAATATCCATAACACCATACTATGAAAACACTACGTGGGACATGTGGAATAAAATGCACCATGACTCTGAGAATCCTAAGGATATTTTCATGTGTTGTGTACTTGCCTCACCTTCCTTCTCCTGAGCAGTTGTGCCCGTATTGATTTCTGAACTGTGTCTTCTCCTATGTCAGACAGTGTGAAATGGAAGGCACTGCATTTTAATTTTGGGTTGTGAATTAATCATTTCCCCTGATACCACAGCTCAACTCGGTCCCTGTAAGAGAACACCTTATCACAGCAAATAGGATTCAAAGGAAGGGGAGGAGTATAATCCACAGCTAATTGGATGAAATGGCTCTGCACTTTCCCTCCTTCCAGTGGCTGGCGTCCACACAGCCTCATCCACAGGGACCTTGGAGCCACTGAAGAGGTTATTACAGTGTGTCCTAAGGGAGCATTAATACCTTAGCCCTTGTTCAGACATGCAAATAATCTAATTCAAGGTCTACCTAATTAACAACTCAGCTACAGTAAAGATAAAGAGGCTCAATAACAGGTGAGGGCTTCTTTCTTGGAGGGAGATACAGCACCACCTCCTTGAGTTGCACAAGTGTCACAATAACAAAGACGTGGCTATGAACAACCCTGACATCGTGATATTATAACTGCACCTCCAAAAACGAACTGTGGTATGAACAACAACATACAACAACATCTAAACATGTTTTTTTTTGAGAATGGTTTTCTACAATACATCAATCAATTGCACAATGAAAACTATCTATGGTTGTCTTTATTGATTCATTTCCCTTTTATATCTTAGCCCTATAAGAGTAGCACGCGTACCCTACTGAAAATCTATAGAGCAGAAATGTTGCTACTCCTGGGATTTACATATTCAGAAATATAAACTGGTCGACGTGTTATCATTTCAGTCAAAGATTTGATGTGTATGCATTCATTTTTTTGACACCTAGCATTTTTGTGCTAATAAGAGTTTCTCCTTGAGTGCTCATGGAGTATACTGTGGGCATTCATTTGAATAGACTCTGTAGGCTGTTGTCTCATAACGCAAAAGGAAAATGGAAAATGTTTTATGGCATCTTCATGTTTTCTCACGTAAAATGTTAATCCAGCTTTAGCAAGGTTACATGGTCAAGGTTGCCAAATTACCGATAAGCACTAATAACCCTTGCCTCGGAGCAAGTCTGGCTCGGAAGCAAACACTGTGGAACCATTGCTCCCAGTCCCTTCCGCAACGCCTCGCCAATCTCCCAGCCACGTTCCTTTCCTGTTTATGAAATTGTGATTTACTACATCAATTTACATATGCCAATACCCAATAACCTTTCCTTAGTTCCTTATAGTCTAAGATGTTGGGGGCTGACATATGTTTTAATATGATCATAGTATGGATCATTTAGCTATTTGATTTTGAATTTTAGGACCCCTTTAGGAATGAAAAAATATATATACAATTAAAACAGTATATATATATATATATATATATATAGAGAGAGAGAGAGAGAGAGAGAGAGAGAGAGAGAGAGAGAGAGAGAGAGAGAGATGTTGGCCTTTACTGCTAAAGTGCATAGAAATGCATTGAATAACACATTCATAAATGGCAAAAAGGACAGTCAAAAACTGTATCAGAAGAAACAAGGTTTTGAAGTGTCTGTCCTACATCTAGGAGATGTAAAACAAAACTCTGGAAATATACAGTACCAGTAAAAGGTTTTGAGACATCTACTTATTCTAGGGTTTTTCTTAATATTTTTTACTATTTTCTACATTGTAGAATAATAGTGAAGACATCAAATTATGAAATAACACATATGGAATCATGTAGTAGCCAAAAAAGTGTTAAACTGCAGTTCATTAGAGTTGCCAGCCTCAGAAATTGCAGCCAAAATAAATGATTCACAGTGTTCAAGTAACAGACACATCTCAACATCAACTGTTCAGAGGAGACTGTGTGAATCAGGCCTTCATGGTCGAATTGCTGCAAAGAAACCACTACTATAAGAAGAGACTTGCTTGGGACAAGAAACACGAGCAATGGACATTAGACCGGTGTAAATCTGTCCTTTGGTCTGATGAGTCCAAATTTGAGATTTCTGGTTCCAACCGCAGTGTCTTTATGAGACGCAGAGTACGATGGTTCTTCCTTTAAGTTTTGAGCTTATGCCGCGACCTTTTGTGGTAGATGGTGGCAGATTGTGGTAAATTGCATCATTCTGGAAACAATGGCTGACACTTAACTACTTAAGGATCATTGGCGCTAGCGCCCCAATCCTGACACTACCCGGAGAAATGTAAGGCGCCAAATTCAACATCCAAAAGTAGAATTATAAAACATTCATCAATATACAAATGTTGCATACTCTTCAAAAGCTTAGACTCTTGGCAATCTCACAGCGTTGTCAGATTTCAAAAAGGCTTTACCGCGAAAGCACAACATTTGATTGTCTGAGGACAGCACCTCACATATTTTCTGCATTAGCATAATTTCATAACCAGCACGGGTCTCACAAAACACATAAAAGAGCTCAAATAATCGCTTACCTTTGATGATCTTCTGCTGAGGGCAATCCGAAGTGTCCAAGCGAGACAATTCATGTTACTTTTGTTAGAAAAAGTCATTGTTTATTACCATAAATCTCTGTTTGGTTGGCGCGTTATGTTCAGAAAATCCACCGTCTACTCGCCCATTGTACAGGGAAGAGAAAGCGTTCAAATTATACCTATCAACTTTGCCCAAACAAATCAAACATCATTTATAATGTATCCTTAGGTACACTTTTATGTATATTAACTATGATATTTCACACGGATAATAACCTGGACGATAGAAAAGTAAAATCCCGAGGAGCGCGCGCTCACTGTTTCGCGCATAAAAAACAAAAGCCACTTCCTCCATCCACTTACATATTCTTCTTCTGTAAGGTTGTTTTCCATGGTAAACACATGAAACCTTGTCTAAAGACTGTTGGCATCTAGTGGAAGCCATAGGTACTGCAACCTGGGTCCTATTTTACAGAAAATCCCATAGACAGCCATTGGAAGTGAGGGCATGTCACAACAACAAACAATTCACCTGCCATATCAGTTCTGTTATACTCACAGACATTTTTAGAAACTTCAGAGTGTTTTCTATCCAATAGTACTAATTATGTGGATATCCTAGTTTCTGGGCCTGAGTGGCAGGCATTTTACTTTGAGCACGCCAGTCTCTCCAAACTTCTGAATACTGCCCCAGTGCCTGTAGAGGTTAAATAACGTGCCATAGAATTCTGCGGCACCCCACAAGCTGTGCTGCAGTACACCACAACTGTATTTGAACGGATGATCTCCCCCGCATATGTAGTTCCCACCGTGACGTTGGAAAAGCATTCCAGGTGAAGCTGGTCAAAAGAATGCCAAGAGTGTGCAAAGCTGTCATCAAGGCAAAGGGTGGCTACTTTGAAGAATCTCAAATCTCAAATATATTTTAATTTGTTAACACTTTTTTGGTTACTGCATGATTCCATATGTGTTATTTCATAGTGTGATGTCTTCAATATTATTCTACAATGTAGAAAATAGTAAAAATAAAGAAAAACCCTTGAATGAGTAGGTGTGTCCAAACTTTTGACTGGTACTGTATATATATATATATATATATATATATATATATATATATATATATTTATACATCGTTAACCCCTTTTTGCAGTAGTCACAAAACTACCTTCATACTTCCGTTATTCTTTTTTTTTTACCAGTACCGGTTACCTTCAGTCCCGTGACACTTGTGGGGGTCATAGAGCAAAACGAAGAACACCATTGTGTTTGTGAGAGTCTCCCCTTTACCTAGAGTGGTCAAACTATTCAGACGCTACAGACGTTTACAAACGCCTCTTTAGCTCTGCCACCGCAAATTCGGAAGTGCGACACTGGCGGATGCGGTGGATTGAGACGCATCGAGATATCTCTAACTTAAACTGAAAGCTTTTTATGGAGATTTTTTAGTTTTTTGCACCGGTGCGTCAATCGACTCCAGGGGGCTTTAAATATTCATTGTTTCTGGTCGGAAGAGTGGTGAGTTTTTCCTCTGAGGCAGTTTCTCTGAGATGTGCATTAAGCCATGCGTATTGAAGCTGTATCAGAATAAGACTTGATAAACATCAACATGACTATTGACCTTTGAAGATACAAGGAATTACCAATGCCATTATCAGAAGTTAAACAGTAATGAAGAGCAATGAAGAATATTCCACAGTATCATGAAAAAAATACACAAAATATCAAATGCTTTTTTTATTGTTGATTCTATATTAAATTGTCCATGCAAAATGGCCTGATATTTAACTCATCTGGAATAAAAGGTTTGACATTTAGTAAGGGAAAACATCTTTGAGTAAACTGAACCCTGATCTCATGACTTATGATGCTTAGCATAGCCAATCGTTTCTGAGTGCAAATAAAGAGCTCTGATATCAACTCAAAGATACTGGGCAGAGTACTATGGTTTACAGAGTATGTTGCAAGAGTATACTAATGTTTTACAGAACCAAAGAGACTGTTTTATGTGTTTATTGGTCTGGTTGGGGTAAGTGGAGGTAGGGCATAGAACACAAATTACAGATGTCCATTAAATTGTTTTCTTCTCATCCATGAGAGTTTTAAAAGAGTAAGGAAGGCATCATTTTAATGTAGGTTTAGTTTTTAGATGTTGCTTCAAGCCAAATTAGAATATGTAAATGATGTACAAACAACAAAGACAGTCACACAACAGGGTACAGTCTGGCTAGGCTTAAACTGCTGTAGACGAAGACAGGGAGAGTTTGAAGTTCCCCCAACCTCACATCAATCTGTATGAACACTTCAGCATGCCGCTTTGCATCTCTCTCAACAAAACTCATTACATAAGGGTGGAGAGAGCATGCTCACATTTTTTTAATGATGGTTTAACATAAAATATGGTATACTAAGTCTTAGGATTCAATCCCTCTTTTTAATAGCTTCGTAGAGGCCAGAAAATAAAGTGTTCATGAAGATTGAGGAAGATGATCCAGTGAACTTCAATTTAATTGGTGCAAATTAAAACAATCCATCTTTTCCAGCTGTCCATCTCTCTGCTATCACCACTTCATTGCTCGTCCTGCACCTTGATTACAATTATCTTTTAATAGTAAGACTTGTCAGCAATTTCTCCCCCTTCTGATTTACATCTTCTCAACACAGTATGGATTCAGCAACATAACTCATGTTTTACTGTAATTCAGAGTAAACCTCCACTGGGCAGACACAAGATATATTGACACCTTCACCTCATATCTGCTGGGTACTATGACATATCACAAAATGGCAGTCGACAGTCAAACAGCGAATCCTTTACCCAATGAAACACAGTGAGCCAGGGGACGTTTGCATTCTTGGAACTCTGTCTCTATGGAGTGATAAGGTCACATGCGGACACAATTTTAGTTCCAGGCAATTAGAGCGACGGACGACATTCTGACTTTTAATTTGGGACAAAGTGATCTCTCTCTCTCTCATAACCATCTCTCTTTCATCCTCCCCTGCATCCCACCTGAAATGTTGAGGTAAGAACGTTGGAAAGATACATGGCCATAGTCTTTATTTTATCATAAAATGGGATCTTGCTTTTTCTGCTCTTCATCCTGACAGTAAGTTAAAATGCTCATTGTAAGTGACTCTAGATTTGGTAGATGACACTACATGTAGCGCTGAGAATGGAACACATCAATAGCTGCTGAGCTAAGCAGAAAGCATTCACATAACTCATTTAAAAAAGTTAGCAGGAAGAAATTGCTAAAGTTGAGTTTTAAAAAGTAGTTTGATTATGGCAAACAGACATACCTTTGAGAGAACACACTTTCGAGATTCAATTTCACATAGACATTATGCCTCTTTCAAAGTATCAACAACAGACTCGTTTTGCTGCACCTCCACCACACTGGGTGTACAATCATTAGGAACACAGTCCTAATATTGAGGGATCATAGCTTTCACCTGGATTCACCTGGTCAGTCAATGCCATGTAAAGAGCAGGTGTTCCTAATGTTCTGTACACTCAGTGTATAAAAACAGATTCAACCAGCAGGTATACTATCCATATAATGTACATACAAAATCTATATATAAAAAACATTAGTTTTAGAATGTCTGACAGCAATTCCAACCCAGTAAGTATTGTGTAGGCGCTCCTGGAAAAGTGTTTCCATTTTTTAGGACCAGTGTAAATCAATGTACATGTAGGTATGTTGTGCTAATCTAAGGCTACAGTATATGGTGAAATACTAAACAAGCACTTCTGCTATAGTGGTCTTTAAAAAAGCCTATTGGGTGCTTTGGGGAATGGGTCTGACCATTTCCACTCTGCCCCAAATAAACGTGGATGTTCTCCATCCATCAGGTGACTACATGGAGAGCTGACCTGTCATAAATTCACAGTGGGGATGATGACAGCGCTGGAGCCAATCTTCATGAAAAAAATAAAAATGTCACTAGCTCCCTCCTACCATCCCCCACTCCCTAAGCCCCTTCCAACCCCAGCTCACCCTTTACCCTCATAACTAGAGCTCCTTCTCTCACTCTTTTCCCACTGTTTCTCTCTCTACCTTTCCCCATCTTACCCCTCTTTCTCTCTCATCCCCCTCTGTCTCCCCCACCCCCTTATCTCTCTCTCTCTCTCTCTCTCTCTCTCTCTCTCTCTCTCTCTCTCTCTCTCTCTCTCTCTCTCTCTTTCTCTCTTCTTTTCTCTCCATGGGTAAGCAGGTAATCATGAGCTGTCACAGAAAGGTGACCCATTAATGTGATGGATACGGTGTGAAAAACAAATGGTGTGAAACGTGTGGATTGCTGTCCTTACTGCACCTTGGCCTTTTGTTCTGTCATATCAATATCCACACAGGGCCTCATTACACCGCTGCACTACACAATGAGTGGAGCGCCAGGGTCAGGCCTGCGCCACGCTCCCTTTGACTGGCTTCGACTGGGTTTTTCAGCTAAATCTTGCCCCATAGGACTCCCAGGTAAACAGGAGGAGGGGAGCCTCTGGAGCTGCAGACAGAACACATCAACACGGGTTGAATGGGAACCACAAAACAGCCATATTTTAGAGAGGAGCCACCATTGTTGCCAAAGGGCTCCCGGTCTCCAAACAAAACCAGTGCGTCCGAGATAAGCAGATGCAATGGCTTCTTTGTTGATGTTAGACACTTTTGTTTCCCCTTTTGGTTGGGTTGAATTTCATTCAACAGGAGCAGAGAGCATCGCTCAGAGAGATAGGAGTTTCTCTTTGTGGTCATTGTGTATGTGTGAATGTGTTCAAGCTTATACATAATTGTACTTATTATGAATACTACCTGAAATACTATTTTACATTATCAGGTGTTAGAAGCCCCCAGGACATCTTATCCACTACATACAGTATAATAATGGGGACACTATGGTAATTATAAAAAAAAGCTAAGATTTTCCTAATGTTGTGACTACAGCATCAGTAAACCTCCCACACATGTTCTGCATAAGAGGGGAGCACTTGCTACAAGTGATACATAGTTATATAATACCCTTATGAAACACATGCACTTCATACTACTTCATAATGCATAATTATGGTTTTAGTCAAGAGGTTCTCCATGCTAGAATCACAGAGGACCATGCACATATTGTATTACTAATTCAACACGTTCTATGTAAATGTATGTATATAAATGTATCTGTACAATTTATAAATTATTGTTGCATGTGGAAGGGATGAATGAACCAGACACATACTGTACTAAAGTACTATATGTACAGCTATTGCTTCTGGCTTACTGCAGGATTTTTCCATTTTCAAAGAGCCATCCTGCTATTCAAGGTCAAGAGGACAGGCAGAGAGGAGCTATTCCAGTCCTGGGCTAACCTTCCACTGTCCATTACACTTGATGGTCAAGCTCTTATTAAAGACCGGGGCTAATTTCACAGCCAGGACCTGTGATCCACAAAGTAACTGATAATCACCAATTAAGTAATATTATATCCAGGAATAAGAGCCCCAGGGATCTGTGAAGAAGCTTGGAGGGATATTCTATACTGTGCAAGGCTCAGCTGTTCTACATGCGGGTTAGTCCCACACTTAATGACCCATGATACGGTACTAAAGTCGGAAAATGCTTATGACAGCATATTCCACATTTCCACAAAAACATATTTTTTTCAAAAAATCTAACTTGAAATGATTATAGTTTATTGGCTTTAGTGATGGTGTACGCCTGAGAAAGAAGTAGCCTACTCTGTAACAGTGCCTCCTCACGAGTGAGCCAAACTCATGTCAATACACACAGCCGTGTTCCCCCCAAGGTCTCCAGTGGTGGTCTAGTGGACACCTCAGATGAAACGGGGGAGACTCTATTAAAGACAGTGGTTACAGGCCACAGACTAATCTAGTATGACAAACTGGAGGTGTCCTGTTATTTCCAGACCCGGTGATGAATAGATGGCCGTAGTCCCCCATGCTGTCACGTCAGGTTGGAACTGAAACAGATTGAGAGGGTGCGGATAGACAGCGGATTGATGTGCTGGGCCACTTCTCTCTCTCTTGTAAAACCCACAGAATCAGTCCATTAGCCCTCCTCCTATTTGCCTATCATCTTACACTGTTGGCTGCCGACACATTCAAATGTATCACTGGGATTTACTGAGACCAGGCAAAAAGCATAGAGCAGACCAGTCAATGTTCTTGTCCTTTCATGTGGTAAGAATGCCTTATCATATATTTCAGATATGATACTAGGACTATTTGTTATCAATACAAAATATAGTGTACACTTTAGTGTACATTAGGTTTTGCAAATGATTTGCAATTTTTAATAATAGTTTTTTCATGACCTGTTCAATTCATATTTTAATATGTGTTCTCTTCTAGATGATGACAGCCTTGTCGTGGCTCTGAAATTCATACTCAGTCCTTCGCTACAACCCCATATTGTCATGCATAATTGATCGTTATAGGTTGGGTTAAACATATGGATTAGATGATGAGCTTCAATAATCTATATTGGATTGTTGCCCTCTGAGGGAGCACTTTCAACCCTGTAGCTAACCATGGCCTCATAGGTCCAACGGTTAAGTGATATATTCTAACCTCTGATTGGTGTGAATGAGCCATGGAGGGACAGACCTCATCTAACTGGTCTAGCATCCACTCTTTCATCAATCAAGACCATTGAGTGAACTACAGCTGTTTCAGAGTTTCATTCATAGCATGTTTGACATACTGTACACCACTACAGTATTAACACTGGTGCTCCAGTCCAGAGGATCCTTGGCCAGCAGGTAAACTGTAGTTTCTCTCTGCAGCCATTGGCAGCACTAATGGGGGAATGAAGACAATGACATCTCTCTCTGTCCTCATGGTGGGCCCTGGTGTGTCTGTCTGGCCTGTACTCCCCCCCTGTACACCCCCTCTCCCTGCGATGACCACGTCCTCACTGTAATGTACCTGTGTGTGTGTGTGTGTGAAGGACACCACGGCAGGGCGGCAGGGCTATCACAGACACAATCTCACAGCACTTTAATAACTTTCAGAGCGGTCAGCACCCTGCGCTTTAATAACACTCCCTGTCAGCTCGCCCTGCGCACCGCAAAATTGTCTCGTTGGAATTCTTTATGGTGGCGGCCAAAGAACTGTGTTGATGGTGATGGAATATAGCCACGCTCAACCCATTCTGCCTCCAGATGGGTTTCCAAGAGCATGCTTTTATCTGTGGGTCAAAATAAAACAGGAGAAAAGACATTTACTTGCTCCGTGATGCAGCAATAAGCTTCTAAAATCAGTGCTGTCGTCTATGAAGGAGGACCAAGTGATTTTGTGAGAGCTTCTCTTTCAGCTCAGTTCACTTGCCCATGTGATAGAATGACACAATTGACACATGGCCTCTGAGCACATGAAATGCATTTCAATATCTTTATCTGTAGAGTAAGGCTTTAGAATGGTATAGCCAACATTTCAGACTGAATTATGAGGGTTCTCTAAGACCTGTCGTCTTCACATGCAAACATTTATGCGTTTGTTAGGGAAGATCAGAGACTGTGGGTTTAAAAATGCATCAGGTTTCCTCCCATAAAGAGAGACTGCGCACAGTCTGGAAACATGAAGGGTAAATCAGATTGCTTGGTAAAAAAATTGCTGTGTTTCAAGGCTAATGGTGCGTTTGGGGTGTGTTTTTGTGATGTGTCTGTGATTATAGCCTCTCCAGCATCAGTAGTGGTACACTCTTGGTCATCACTACCTCCTAGTACTACTTATTAGCATAATCAGCCAGCGTTAGTTATTCATGTGTTGCGCAGAAGTACTCTGGGATCACAACTTTGCTCTGTCTAATAACCTGTGTTAAATATTAAAGAAGAGCATGGCCTGCCTGATTTACATGCCTCTCATCCTGCCTTTTAGATGCACCATTGTCGGAGAACTGACTCCGGGCCTGTTTCAGATTACTCTGAACCAATGTGATATACTATAATATGCTGAAAATACATTGTTTTGAAGAGTATATTGAAAGACAATATTCATAGGCCATGATCATGTACATTCGATAATGGATAACATATTTGAATGTTTCCATGTCCAATCACTGACTGGCCACTGCCTCACAGCAGACAGGCGATCAGTGTATTGTGTAAGAGGACCATGTAGCTATGTGTAAGAGGCTTTTCCACTCGGCTTCATCTGCCTGTCGGAAAATAAGGAGCCCACTGGGCATGAATGGGCCGACTCGCTGCGTCCTTATGCCCCCGACTCTTGATTAAAGACAATGAGCGCCGAGGCTAGCCAAGCGTTGAGCTGGCCAGGGTGGGGTGGAAAGGGGGAGACCTACAGTAGGGCCAGAGAGAAGAAGGCTGCTGCTGTGAACCCTGAGGAGGTCATTAGGAGACCAGTGACCTCACTGGTACAGTGCTCTTACAAGCCACCCACTGGCATGATGTCATACTTCACTTGTCATCACTCATCACGGCTACACACAAAAACAGTGAAGACCCCAAAATGATATTTAATACCGGGTAACTTTACCTATGTTTCTATTCAAAGGAATAACAACACGCACAACTCTCCCCTCCAAAAATATTCATCCTGTGTATTCTCCATGCAACAGAAAATTACATCAACTGATTCAGCAGCAATTCACTAGAATGTTGAATTATGTTTCCAAACCTGCTACCATATTGGCATATGCTGTGAGAATTAACTACTGAAGTTGTAAGAAGAGAAAAGAGGAAAGTCCTCATTAACAACTTGTAGTCTGAAATTGAACATATGCGCTATTTATCACATATATTCCCCCCACCCTGTAGGACCAGGAAGGCCAAGCATGTAGACTAATAACATGGAAACAGTCCTCAAGGCTTTCCTCTGTAATGATTTAGCTACTTGGGATTTCCTTTTTAATTTGGTCCTTAAGAAAATAACAATTCTCCTTGGTGCTGCTCATTACTGTATGGCTGCGGTGACCATTAGGAAATGAAAATAACCTTGCCCATTTATATAAAGCAAAGCATTTTAGTTAAAGGCCTCAAGGCCAAGGGTTTGAATAAAGAATGACATTTCCGAATATAATCATACAGCTCTAAGGTTCCTAGGCACCAAAGTGAAGAAATGTGCTTCTTCCAAATGAATTCCTGAATACTTGGACATCTAAATAAATTCACTCAGGGAATAAGAGATGTATGTTGTGGTCTATCAAAAACCAGAGAGCCGCAAAATTACGTATTTCATGATCTCATGAATTATGAGTAACGCTCTCTATGAATCAAGTGTAGTGAATAACAAACACTGCATGCTATATGAATGCCGTCATGAATGCTTATAACAAGTCTTAAAGGCACTGTTCATAATATATTTACATACAGGTGGGTCATGAAGAATTGTGATCTCTTTATAATCATCACTCTTAAATTAAACTTAAATTATAATTAAATTAAAATCGACAAACTTGATTATTATTATTATTATTTTTCTTTTGTGTGTCTTTTCAAATATCGCTTGGCACAGACTTTGGACCGGGCTTATAAAGATGGTGGTCTACTAGCCCGGCTCAAATTCCTTAAATTCCATCTCTAATTTTGAATGATTCTATACAGTAAAACATGAAATACAGAACTTGTAATGATGGAAGGTAGAAAGTAGAGTCATTCATTCATAACAGACAAACTAATGTACACATATTTCAATGACATAATCTCACAACAGAGTGTCACTTACTCCGAACATAAATGCACTAGAATGGTATCCCAAAAGTAATTGGGTGAGACCAATGTCCAGTGTTCGCTAGATGGATGGGTTACGGAATTGCATCGAGCGCACCCTCAGATCCAGGGTGGACTGTTTAAATCAAGCAGTGGTCACACTTGGTGTGTACATCACCACTGAGGCATGGTGAGCAATGAGACGCTTGTACAAGGCCCCTGCCTGCCCGTTGCAGGGCTGGACTGCTGAGGCCCGTGGGCTGCCTAATCAAATCTGAAACCATCACATTTACTTGGCTCTCAGGCAGCTATGCATGCAAAAAAAACGGACTAGGCTACATAACCAATCACACCCTCATGGCCCTTAAAGACAGCCATTAGAGAAGGATTATAAACAAATACACAGATGGATCATATTTGATTTGTCTCTTTTAGTTTCCCTCTATAACCATAGGAACCATGCTTGCAGTTACTATTGAGCTGAGGAAAGTTAGAACACAACCTGACAGAGAAATCTCATGATGATGTATTATAAAACGAAACCATGTGTTACATGAATGTGGAGCAACTGTAGTCTCCACTGAAAGATAGCCAATGCCTCAAACCCTGAACATAACATTGATAATAGTGTTTATTTTGCTTGGCCAACCCAAAGTAGAGCTGTTATTGCCTGGTCTGAATGGGAAAGATGTAAGCCTCTTATTCATTACCATACAAGTTAATGGTTTCCTTTGATGAAGATTTGGGCCATACAAACTTCATTAGGCAAGCTTGAGCAATGATCATGATAAAGTGCAGAGTACTAATTAAAATGCTTAAGCATTACAGTGTTCTAAACATGACAATAAATATAACAGGAGGCCCCAAATGTATCACATGCTGTAGAGGGCAGACTTCCAGAGAAACTGTAAGGGATGTAATGAAAATATGTCTGAATATATGAGATCCACCATGAAACAGCGGCCAACTGTATAGCGTAACATCCTTTTTACCATCATTCTATACCCCCAGAGATACTATCAACCCAATATTGCCACATTGACTCTGAAAGAATGTTTACCTTTCTCAGTATTAGATTAGTTGAAGCCTGTTTATGTAAATAATGGTCATGTGGGAAAGATCTTTGCATTATTCTTTGAATTCAATTGAACAGATCAGTGATACACACAAATCTCCCCTATTGAAGGAAACTGATATATGTTGCTGCATTAGCTTCCTGAAAACTGGTATTATTTATTTTAACTATCCTCCTGTCATTCTTTAAACTGGGTTGTACCTGGTTTGTATCTACTCTGCTCATTTTGTGAATATGTTTAACCAATCACATTTGTTTGGGGCCTTCCTCTAGATGGATAACAACAATAAATTGTAACTCAATGTAACAAAGCACTTTAAACATCCGCAGTTAAATTAATACCATTAGTTATCCAGGTTGTATGAATACACATAGATAATATAGTAGAAGAGCACTTTGTTTTACCCACTGGTTTGACCTTGTCTTTTTCCTTCATAAAACATGTCCATAAAGACCCAGTCAACATTCCACATCATAATGTGATGTCAGCCGGGTTACTGTATTCATTTCTAGCCTCGCCAATCTTTTAATGCATGTACTGTGGCGACTTCCAAGAGCATTTGTTTCTCTGAAGATCAAAATAAAACAGGGTTTTTGAACCAGTCTCCCGAGAGGAGCATTGATTCCGTAATGAATGCAAGAGCAGAGAAAAAGGGATTTCTTCCTTTAGATGTGTCTCTGTATCTCTCCTTTAACATCTCTGCAGCACTGCATTGCATTTGATTGCACATTGAGAAGGAGAAAATCTTTGCATCTCTATAAAATATTCATTTGAGTGGATGTGAAACAATGCTCTGTGGATGGGCTTGGGGAATGGGGAAAATACTTAAAGATTTGCCGGATTGAATAGATGAAAACAGATCATGGATTTAGTGGTAATAGGAAGAGGGAAGTATGTGCATTTTTTCATCTACAAAATATGATCAGTTTTATAGTAATCGTGTGGCCACTGAAGTTTTGTTGTGTCATCCTGTTGTGTTTGGAGGCAGATTTATTTTATTTTATTAAAAAAAGGTGCAGTGAGAAATCCACTTAAGTGTATGTACAGTTAGATACCATAGTCTTTCAATTGTAGAAGGATTATAGCTAGAAGCCTTAGGGCATTTAAGCTGAGGCTATAGTCAATTCTCATGTGCTTCATTTATTCACGTTGCTAATTCTGTTTTTACAATGGAATTCACACATTTTCATTCTCGAAACACTGCCCTATGTACCCACATTCACAAATTAAAGCATATTTTCAGTCAAAAAAGACATAATCACAAATTGATTTTAATGCCTGGCTTTTAACGTGCCTTAATATGTGTTAATTGGGTAATAATTAAGATGGATTTTTATATGCAAAACGTAATCAAATTAATTTGGAGTTTCCAGTCAATGGCCATAATTAAAAGGAATCACATTTACATCATCTGACAAAGGGAAACGTATGAGTTTGTGATTGGATAATGAAAGCTGTGGTGTATTGTCTCTAGGGTATGGGTTTAGGCTACTAAATGGTAAAACGTTATTCTGCTCTTGATTTATTTGGATGAGAAATACCTGGTGACAAGGTGTTTGATGTGTTTCAGTCAGTGGTGTAACTCCTAGATTTGATTGATATATGTATCATCCCATTGTTATTCATCACAAACTGTAAGACATGAGACATAATATTAACTAATATTTCAGGTCTCAAGGCTGAACTAACTCACTACATATAAGTATTGTATAAAACTTCCATTCATTCATTTAACAATGAAATAATTACAACAAAATTACACATAGGAAATCAATTAGTTTTACTATGCTCTATGACTGGGTTAACTTTTGTACACATTGAAATTGTTTGGATTGTGTTCAGGGTTTGTAGAGTGCCAGAAGGTGTCACTGTTCATGCAACACAACCAGAAAGTTCATGCATCAGAGGAGGATGGAATCAGTCCCTCGTACGAGTCTGCGGTCCATTGAATCATGTGGCACACCCTCAAAAGTCAGGAAATATACAAAACGTCATACAGATAGTACAGGTAAATATAGAGCAGGTAAGGTGGCATACAAAAACGCAGAAATTACTGTTGAATAAATAATAGGAACTAGTCAATGAGGAAGAGCTTGCTTATGAATGTACAGGAATTCTGATTCCTTTTAAACTGAATTAATAGGATATGCTACTGTATCTTCGTCTGAATATAGTGTAAATCATAGCAATCACGGTACTAATCATAACAACGTGGGAACCACAGGGCTGCCTCTCAGGAAGGGTGGTGTGGGCTGGAGAGACAGGAACAGTGTGCACCTAGAGAGATAGCTGGAGCTTGTCAAATCAATAATACTGCTTGCTTGGTATCTTCAAAGATGACTAGATGACAAACATGTCTGTCAGAGCTGTGCCAATATAGTTTAGGGCCTCTCGTGATGGGGCATACACCCAATGACAGAAGCAGGTCATTTCCTCTCCCTGGCATCATAAATCGAGCGTCTGGCCCCTGTCCGAATGCTGATGCTGCAGAACACCACACGCAGAGGGCCTGTCTGTACACCATGAGCTACTGCACTGTCGCCATGGCATACTGCACAGTCCACACTTCTTCCCTCCCTCTATCTCCCTCTCTTGCTCTCTCTCTCTCTCTCTCTCTCTCTCTCTCTCTCTCTCTCAACAGCTAGCACAGCAACACCTGTGTAATGCAAGACAACCCACATGTTTTCACAAACTACAGTGCTTGTTATCACTTCTTGGATGTTCTGTGTCACTAGAGGCTGGTACTTAATGCTGGTAGTTGTACAGTGTCAACAAATGTTGTAAAACCCATAGAGGGCTTGCAGTTGACGTACAACGCCGTCTGGCGGCCATGTTGGAAGACCACCGCATGAATTCTTCTGACAACAACAGCTGAGTGGCAACCAAAAACGGCATGATAGCACTGCCTAAAACTAGTTGATTCATCACCATGGTCATTTTCTGTGCAGTATTTGGCTGCTCTAGCAAGTCAGGAAAGACAACAGGGATTTGTTTTTATAGATTCCCTGCAATCATGAAACACCATTGTTGACACCAAGGAGATAAGACTCAAGAACTGTCGGATAAGTGAAGAAACATTTTTGCCCGTCAAGCCCTAAATTCAGACAGCTGTCAGTACATGGTCTGCAACTATCATTTTATCACTGATAAGTCAAGTCTGATCGATTTTGAGTTAAGCTGTTATTCTAACCAGGTGTTAACAACAACACTAAGTTAGCCAGAATTGGCTAGCTAGATAGCTTGTAGTGTAGCTATTAGCATGTGTCATGTGAGTTTCAAGTTTTGGGGAAGCAATTTTTTCACCATAAAAATGCACCTTTATTACAAAGGATTACATGCATCTATCATCGCATTTGCAGCCTTATGTAAACCTACTATTCCTAATACTGTGAGTAGATTGGATAGTCATAATGTAGGCTATTAATGAGTGCGTAGTGGAATGGGCCAATAGGCTATATCAGAGACGTTTATTTCCTTTGCACAGGAAAAATGTTGCCTTTAATAAACATGTCATACACTTCTACTATACTTTTGACAGGAGACATTATTAGCACAATCTTTTTTAATACAATGGCAGCCTAGATCTTCTCTGCTGACAACAGATGAATACAAATAACCTTGTCTTGAATTCACGGTTTATTATATGCATAGTCACTTTACCCCTACCTACTGTACATGTACAAGCATTTCGCTACACCCGAAATAGCATCTGCTAAACATGTGTATGTCACCAATACAATTACATTTGATTTGATGTACAACTTACCTCGACTAACCTGTACGCCGCACATTTACTCGGTACCGGTACCCCCTGTATATGACCTCGATATTGATATTTTATTGTGTTACTTTTTATTACATGTTTTACTTTAGTTTATTTAGTAAATATTTTCTTAACTCTATTTCTTGAACTGTATTGTTGGTTAAGGGCTTGTAAATAAGCATTTCTGTCATAAGGTGGGTGTAGCTGGTATAAAGAGTCAGGCACTTTACTAGGCAATGTCAAAATACAGAACGCAACCGCGTCATAAAGCAAATGCCCAAAAACCCAAGTGAGGCAGCACAAAGTACAAAATAACCGCACAATACAGGCTGCACAAAGCACGGGTGAAAACATACAACCCGGCGTACCAACATACCAAAACAAACAATTCCCCACACAGACATGGGGGGAACAAAGGGTTAAATGGGCAACAGTAATGAATGAAAATGAAAACCAGCTGTGTGAAAACAAGACAAAACAAATGGAAAATGAAAAGTGGATCGGCGATGGCTAGAAGACCGGTGACATCGACCGCCGAACGCCGCCCAAACAAGGAGAAGAACCGACTTAGGCGGAAGTCGTGACAATTTCACAGTAAAGTCTACACCTGTTGTATTCGGCGCATGTGACAAATACAATTTGATTTGATGTAACCATGTAATCTAGGCTTATGAAAAAAAAGAGAACCAGCTTTTGTCAAATTAATGTGAAGTTATTTGTTTTGCATTTTAGTTAAGCCTAACCTCCTTCTTTACCTTAACCTAATTCTCCGAACCTGCTACGTTAATTCTCCTAATCTGCTACAAAAGTCAAATTAATTTAATTTGACCAAAGCTGCACCCCTTATAGAAATGACCATTAAAAGTGGAGACACAAGTTATACAAGGAGGTCCATTATCCATAATAATATATATTTCTTTAGCAAATGTATATATAAAAAAAAATGAAACACCTTATTTACTTAAGTATTCATACCCTTTGCTATGAGACTCAAAATTGAGCTCAGGTGCATCCTGTTTCCTTGATTAGCTTGACTTGATTGGAGTCCACCTGTGATAAATTCAAATGTTTGGACATGATTTGGAAAGGCACACACCTGTCTATATAAGGTCCCAAAGTTGGCATTGCATGTCAGAGCAAAAACCAAGACATTAAGTCGAAGGAATTGTCTGTAGAGCTCGGAGACATGATTGTGTCGAGGCACAGATGTGCGGAAGGGTGCCAAAACATTTCTGCATCATTGAAGGTCCCCAAGAGCACAGTGGCCTTCATCATTCTTAAATGGCAGATATTTGGAACCAATGACTCTTCCTAGAGCTGGCCACTCTTAACAATTAAAACAAGTCACTTCGAAGAATCAACACTTTCATATCATGTCAAAGTGTACAGGTAGCTAACTCATAGCAACAAGTGTGCTATTATTATTAAAGCATCATTTCAGGTGAACCAAAAAAAAGTAATTACCAGAGGTTGCCAACCTCACTCCACTGATCCCTGAACTACTGGTTGAGCAGACTAGGACACTTGATTATCAACTAATTAGGTTTGATACATTCAATCAGGTGTGTTAGTTCTGGGCTGGAACAGAAGCCTGCACACCCAGCAGGGTTGGCCTGCTACAGTTGTAATAGGTTGACTTTGAATATTGTTGACTTTGTTTACAAAATTAGCTAACAATATAATCACATATAACCCATGGCATACTAGGATTTACCCTTATTCTCTTGGGACATTCATTGGGACCTCTTCAGCTGCAGACAGGGCTTCTCTTCATCTGCAGACAGGGTTTCACGGCTCTCTGTATCTGAGGACAGAAAACATTACAAAGAAACAGGCTGTAATATACTCAAATTAGATATCCCTGAATAATATGTTGCTATATCTCTCTGTCCTCATAGTTTCTCGCTAGGGATTGGAACTGGAGAATATTTTCATAATGTCCTCCCACAAAGGTACCTGTCTTATCCAGAGTAGCCTACTATCCTTTCTGACAGCTGGAACTGCTAGCTTTCACCCTCTGTTAGTTAGCTAGCTACCTAGCTACAAATACATTTTCAGTTACAAAAATAAATACATCAAGATAGGTAGCTAACTAGCTAATATTAAGATAGCAAGTTGGTGATATTTAATTAACTTGGCTACTGTAGCTATACAGTATGTAACGTTAGCTAGCTAGCAAACACATTACATTAGCAGATCAGTTCCTGTAGCTATCATTTTCAGAATATATTTATTTACTTGAATAGGTTCTCCCAATGCCTCTGTTTTCTGGGTCCTTAGAAAAACCAAATAATGGGAAATCTTCGCGAAGTTTCCGGTGATAGCAAAACACAGCCAGCCATGTGGACGATTGGAGGACTTCCAACAGACTGATTGGTCTTCCAACATGGCTCCTGGTGCGGTTGCTAGGTGGTTTTTGATGCAACTGCAAGCCCTCTATTGTGTGCAATTATAAACTGGGTAGTTTGAGCCCTGAATGCTGATTGGCTGACAGCCGTGGTATGTCAGACTGTACATACCACCGGTATGACAAAACTATAATATCTAATTATGTTGGTAACCAGTTTATAATAGCAATAAGACACCTCGGGTTTGTGGTATATTGTCAATATACCACGGCTAAGGGCTGTATCCAGGCACTCCTTGTTGTGTCGTGCATAAGAACAGCCCTTAGCTGTGGTATATTGGCCATATACCACACCCCCTCGGGCCTTATTGCTTAAATATACTCCTCAGCTATGATGAATATCTCTCACAAGGAGTACAGTAGTATATAACAATATCTTGCAGAACATCCATAGTCTGTCTTTTCTGGGATTCTGAGTAGTGCTTGTGACATGAGTTGTCTTCTGTGTTGGCAGTGAGGCTAAGCAGCAACCACATCACACCACAGCAGAAATAAAGTGTGGAACATGGTGGTGGGGTGAGGAATACTGTCTGTAATATATTCATGTTTGTTAAGATCAGACTCAAGGTTAAAACAACAGCTATTTTTTCTCCATGTCACTTCTCTTTGGCAGAGTGTGCAGAGTTGCAATGTGCCAAACTTGACGCCTATGCTCACTAATGGAGGAAAAATAAAAGATGAATGATAAATAAGTAAATATTTTCACAACCTTTCACTGCCCAACCCCCTCGCACTTCTCTCTTCCAGACAGAAATGCAAATAGCCCCATTGGGTTTCATCCCCCTTATGCTCTAACATGCATTGACAGAGTCTTTATATTCCCACTTCCCCAGAAAGAAAAATATAGGCAACACTTTCGTTTAATATGAAAAGATATTAATGTTTCAGTATGTATAGGTAGGGATCAAATCTGTGCTTTAGGATGTCATAGACAGCGGTTGAGTGGAATGCTAAATGCCATACATCCTCAAGGTTATCTCTGCAGACAGGGGCCTTTTGCAATCCGCCTCTGCTTTATTTTCTTCAATGCATGCATCAAGTCAGCCGAGACTGTTGTACGGAGAAGATGAAGGTGACTTTTAAAAGAAGCCAAATCCTCCCTCTCGACATGTATTCTGTCAGTGATTTTAAATTAGGTTCACACCTTGCTGTGACCACAATGAATGGTAGTAATTTGGAGGGTCCAGTTGTGCTCTCCCAAAGCAGTGTGTGGGGTTGGCTTTGCTTGGGGGTGAGATTAGGCAGAGGTACAGTAACCCAGGGGCTATCACAAAGCACTGACACATGAAAAGGGACATTTCCCCCAATGAGTGCCCACCGAATATTAAAATGAGGTCATCAGTATAGCACACGCCAATTTTTGCCCTCATAGATCACTGCTGCCCTTCCATCCAGGATCTCATTATGCCATAATTGGTCAGCAAGCAGTTAACATACAGTAGACAAAGTGTAATTTTAACATGGATTAAGAAAATGTTCCCATGTTTTCTGTAGAATTTTGTTTGTTGGTTGAAAGGCAGTCAGGCCCCTATCAAACAGTAATTTTGTAATTGTATTTATTAAGGATCCCCATTAGCTGCCAAGGCAGCAGCTACTCTTCCTGGGTTCCAGCAACATTAAGGCAGTTATATACAATTTAAAATATTACATGGCATTACATTTCATAACACTTTACCCAATACACGTAGTGTGTTCCCTCAGGCCACTACTCCACTTTCACATATTTACAATACAACCTCCACGTGTATGTGTGTGTAGAGTGCATGTCTTATGTGTGTCTGTGCCTGTGTGATTGTCTCTCCACAGTCCCCGCTGTTCCATAAGGTGTATTTTTATCTGTTTTTTAAATCTGTTTCTACTGCTTGCATCAGTTACCTGATATGGAACAGAGTTCCATGTAGTTATGACTTTATTTTGTACTGTGAGACTCCCATAGTCTGTTCTTGACTTGGAAATTGTAAAGAGACCTTTGTTGGCATGTCTTGTGTGGCATGCATGGGTGTCCGAGCTGTGTGCTAGTACAGTAATATAAACAGACACCTTGGTGCATTCAGCATGTCAACACAACACAAGTAGTGATGAAGTCAATCTCTCCTCCACTTTGAGGCATGAGAGAGTTACATGCATACTATCAGTGGTGTAAAGTACTTAAGTAAAAATACTCTAAAGTACTACTTACAGTGCATTTTGAAAATATTCAGACCCCTTCATTTTTCCGCATTTTGTTACGTTAAAGCCTTATTCTAAAATGTATAAAAAAAATTCCCCTCATCAATCTACTACCCCATAATGACAAAGTGAAAACATGATGAAAGCGCTCCAAAGCTCCAAAGCGCTCAGGACCTCAGACTGGGGCGAAGGTTCACCTTCCAACAGGACAACAACCCTAAGCACATAGCCAAGACAATGCAGGAGTGGCTTCGCGACAAGTCTCTGAATGTCCTTGAGTGGCCCAGACAGAGCCCGGACTTGAACCGGATCTAACATCTCCGGAGAGACCTGAAAATACCTGTGCAGCGACACTCCCCATCCAACCTGAGAGAGCTTGAGAGGATCTGCAGAGAAGAATGGGAGAAACTCCCCAAATACAGGTGTGCAAAGCTTGTAGCGTTATACCCAAGAAGACTCAAGGCTGCCAAAGGTGCTTCAACAAAGTATTGAGTAAAGGGTCTGAATACTTAGGTAACTGTAATATTTCCGTTTCTTGAAACCTGATTTTGCTTTGTCATTATGGTGTGTAGATTGATGATGGGGGTAAATAGTTGTATACATTTTAGAATAAGGCTGTAATGTAACAAGATGTGGAAAAGGTCAAGGGGTCTGAATACTGTAAGTCGATTTTTGGGGTATCTGTACTTCAATTTCTATAAAAAAAAAAATGGACAAAATAAATGGCAAAATAACAAACAGAACGAAACGAAGATCGTAACATATAACATAGACTGACGATACAAACAAAGCTATGTCTAAACAATAACCCACAAACCCCAAGTGAAAACTACAAACATATATATGGTTCCCAATTAGAGACAACGACACTCAGCTGCCTCTAATTGGGAACCATTACCCCAACATAGAAATATATAACCTAGAACAGAAAATCCCTACACCAAAAACAAAACTAAACACTCCAGCCTGTCTTCTCAGGCCTGGACGTGACAGTACCCCCCCCAAAGGCGCGGACTCTGATCGCGGCAAAAGTCCATTGGGAGGGGTCTTTGGGTGGGCCTTCCTGTCCCAGGTGGCGGCTCCGGTGCCGGCCGTGCTGGCTCAATGTCCCGCACCGGAGGCCCTGGGCTATTGGCCGGACTGCGGACCCTCTCTGGCGGCCCCGGACTGGGGACCCTCACTGGCGGCCCCGGACTGGGGACCCTCACTGGCGGCCCCGGACTGGGGACCCTCACTGGCGGCCCCGGACTGGGGACCCTCACTGGCGGACCCGGACAGGGCAAGCACACTGGCGGACCTGGACAGGGCAAGCACACTGGCGGACCTGGACAGGGCAAGCACACTGGCGGACCTGGACAGGGCAAGCACACTGGCGGACCTGGACAGGGGAAGCACACTGGCGGACCTGGACAGGGGAAGCACACTGGCGGACCTGGACAGGGGAAGCACACTGGCCCTCTGGTGCGGGGAGCAGGAACCGGCCGTACTGGGCACATAACGCGCACTCTGGTGCGGGGAGCAGGAACCGGCCGCACTGGGCTCATAACGCGCACTCTGGTGCGGGGAGCAGGAACCGGCCGTAATGGGCTCATAACGCGCACTCTGGTGCGGGGAGCAGGAACCGGCCGTACTGGGCTCATAACGCGCACAGGGATCCTGGAGCGTGGAGCAGGGACAGGACGTGCTGAGTCCACGACCGGCACAGGGATCCTGGAGCGTGGAGCAGGGACAGGACATGCTGGATCCAGAGCGTAGAACAGGAATCCTGGAACGTAGAACAGAACGTGCTGGGTCCACGACGGCCACAGGAATCCTGGATCGTGGAGCAGGGACAGGACGTGCTGAGTCCACGACGGGCACAGGGATCCTGGAGCGCGGAACCGGGACAGCACGTACTGGGCTGTGGATGCAAACCGGAGACCCCACACGCAGAACCGGTGCAGGATATCTCGGTCCCAGAAGGTGTACTGGAGATTTAGCATGCAGAGCCGGCACCACTCTTGCAGGTAGCACACTCACCCTCCCCTGACAGATGAGTGGCGCTGGAATCTCACGCACCGGGCTCTGGACACGCACCGGAGATACTGCATGCAGAACCGGTGCAGGATATCCTGGTCCAAGGAGGCGCACCGGAGACCAGGAGCGCTGAGCCGGCACCACTCTACCAGGCTGCACACTCACCATAGCCTGACAGATGAGTGGCGCTGGAATCTCTCGTACCGGGCTGTGAACGCGCACTGGGGACACCGTGCGCAAAACTGCATAGCACGGAGTCTTACCAGTGCGACGCTCTCCCCAACGCTCTCTCCACAAAGCACGAGGAGTTGGCTCAGGAGTCGCTCCTGAACCGGCCAACCTCCTCGTGTGCCCCCCCAAAAAAGTTTTTGGGGGCTGCCTTTCGGGCTTCCGTGCCAGGCGAGTTCCAATGAACTTCTCTCTCCGGAGCCCATGCTCCGTATAGCTTCTCATACCTGCGCCGCTCCGCCGCCGCTGCTTCCAGCTCCTCTCTTGGCCAACGATACTCTCCAGGCTGGGCCCAGGGTCCGTCCCTAAATAATTCCTCCTCCCAGGTCCAGTACTCCCAGGTCTCTCGCTGCTTGGTCTTTATTTGGTGGGTTACGATCTTCATAACGGACAGACCAAGGCGCAGCGAGGCATCCAGTATACATGTTTATTAAACGAACAAAACACACGTAACTGGGCAAAATAACAAACAGAACGAAACGAAGATCATAACATAGACTGCCGATACAAACAAAGCTATGTCTAAACAATAACCCACAAACCCCAAGTGAAAACTACAAACATATATATGGTTCCCAATTAGAGACAACGACACTCAGCTGCCTCTAATTGGGAACCATTACCCCAACATAGAAATATATAACCTAGAACAGAAAACCCCTATACCAAAAACAAAACTAAACACTCCAGCCTGTCTTCTCAGGCCTGGACGTGACACTTATCAGGAGAACATCCCTGGTCGTCCCTACTGCCTCAGATCTGGCAAACTCACAAAACATAAAATGCTTTATTTGTAAATTATGTCTACATTTACTTTTGATACTTAAGTATATTTTTGCAATTACATTTACTTTTGATACTTAAGTATATTAAAAACGAATACTTTTGGACTTTTACTCAAGTAGTATTTTATTGGGTGACATTCACTTTTACTTGAGTAATTTTCTATTAATGTATCTTTACTTTTACTCAAGTATGACAATTCTGTACTTTTTCCACCACTGCATATTACTAATGTTTCCGTGTACATTTAAGGGCCAGCCGGCTGACCTGTTCTGAGCCAATTGTAATGTGAGGTCCCAAAGGTCCCTCTTTGTGGCACCTGACCACACCAGTAGTCAAAGTGTGACAAAACTATGGCCTGTAGGACCTGCCTTGTTGATAGTGTTGCTAAAAAGGCAGAGCAATGCTTTATTATGGACAGACTTCTCCCCATCTTAGCTACTGTTGTATCAACATGTTTTGACCATGACAGTTTACAAATCAGGGTTACTCCAAGCAGTTTAGTCACCTCAACTTGCTAAATTTCCACATTTATTACAAGATTTAGTTGAGGTTTAGGGTTTAGTGAATGATTTGATTATTGAAATATTTAGGACTAACTTATTCCTTGCCACCCATTGTGAAACTAACTGCAGCTCTTTGTTAAGTGTTGCAGTGATTTCACTTGCAGTAGTAGCTGACGTGTATAGTGTTGAGTCATCCGCATACAGTACATAGACACACTGGCTTTACTCAAGGTCAGTGGTATGTCATTTAGTGGCCTAGACTGCTGCCCTGGGGAATTCCTGATTCTACCTGGATTCTACCTAGGTAACTCTTTATCCACAATATAGCAGGGGGTGTAAAGCCATAACACATGTTTTTCCAGCAGCAGACTATGATCGATAATGTCAAAAGCCGCATAGGAAGTCTAACAAAACTGCTCCCACAACATTTGTATCATAAATTTCACTCAGCCAATCATCAGTCATTTGTGTAAGTGCAGTGCTTGTCGAATGTCCTTCCCTATAAACGTGCTGATAGACTGCTGTCAATTTGTTTAGAGTAAAATAGCACTGTATCTGGTCAAATATTTTTTTTCCAGAAGTTTACTAAGGGTTGGTAACAGGCTCCCTATTCAGCTTGTTACCAAAAACACTCACAAACTTCTACAGATGCACAATCGAGAGCATCCTGTCAGGCTGTATCACCGCCTGATACGGCAACTGCTCCGCCCACAACCGTAATGCTCTCCAATGGGTAGTGAGGACTGCACAACGCATCACCAGGGGTAAACTACCTGCCCTCCAGGACACCTACACCACCCGATGTCACAGGAAGGCCAAAAAGGTCATCAAGGACAACAACCACCCGAGCCACTGCCTGTTCACCCCGCTATCATCCAGAAGGAGAGGTCAGTACAGGTGCATCAAAACTGGGACCGAGAGACTGAAAAACAGCTTCTATCTCAAGGCCATCAGACTGTTAAACAGCCATCACTAACATTGAGTGGCTGCTGCCAACATACTGACTTAAATCTCTAGCCACTTTAAATAATAGAAAATTGGATGTAACAAATGTATCACACAATTTTGTATATAATGTTTACATATCCGACATTACTCATATCAAATGTATACACTGTACTCTATACCATCTACTGAATCTTGCCTATGCCGTTCGGCCATCGACTCAAATCTCTAGCCACTTTAATAATTAAAAAGTGGATGTAATAAATGTATCACTAGCCACTTTAAACAATGCCATTTATATAATGTTTACATATCCTACATTACTCATCTCATATGTATATACTGTACTCTATACCATCTACTGCATCTTGCTTATGCCGGTCAGCCATCGCTCATCCATATATTTATATGTACATACTCATATTCATTCCTTTACACTTGTGTGTATAAGGTAGTTGTTGTGAAATTGTTAGATTGTTAGAACTAGAAGCACAAGCATTTCGCTACACTCGCATTAACATCTGCTAACCATGTGTATGTGACAAATACAATTTGATTTGATTTGATTTGAGGCTGATTGGTTGGCAATTTGAGCCAGTAAAGGGGGCTTTACTATTGTTGGGTAGCGGAATTACTTTTGCTTCCCTCCAGTCCTGAGGGCACACACTTTCTAGTAGGCAAATATGCAGGAGTGGCAATATCGTCCTCTCAGCAATTTTCCATCCAGGTTGTCAGACCCCGGTGGCTTGTCATTGCTGATAGGCAACAATCATTTTTCCACTTCTTCCACACTCACTTTACGGAATTGTCACGACTTCCGCCGAATTTGGTTCCTCTCCTTGTTCGGGTGGCGCTCAGCAGTCGGCGTCGCCGGTCTTCTAGCCATCATCGATCTAGTTTTCATTTTTTCATTTGTTTTGTCTTGTCTTCCCACACACCTGGTTTCAATACCATCATTACATGTTGTGTATTTAACCCTCTGTTTCCCCCATGTCCTTGTCCGGAATTGTTATTTTTAAATGCTAGTGCACGTTCATTGGGTGTGTAACAGGGTTTTTTCCCAAATTGATTGTTTGTTCTATGTCCGGTGGGTTTTCCTTAATAAACCGCACCATTGCGTAACACAGTTTTGCTCTCCTGTGTCTGACTTCTCATTCGCCAGTATGCACGCATTACAGGAATTCAATATAACAACGCTTGTCTTTCATAATTTGATCAGTTATACTTTGATGTGTTTGTTGCTGGCATGTAATCTGTACATTTGCTCATCTTGCCAATGAAAGATTAATTAAAGTAATTGGCAACATCAGTGGGTTTTGTGTTGAATGAGCCATCTGATTCAATCAATGATGGAGTTGAGTTTGCCTTTTTGCCCAACATTTCATTTAAGTTGTTCCATAGCTGTTTACTATCATTCTTTATATCTTTGTTTCATACTATAGTTTCTTGTTCTTTTAATTTAGTTTACATGATTTCTCAATTTTGTTGTGCAGCCAGACTTATTTGCCATTCCTTTTGCTCATCCCTCTCAACCACACAATTGTACAATTTCTCATCAATAAACGGGGATAAAAAAAATGTGCAATCATTTTCTTAACAGGTGCGTGCTTATTAGTAACTGAAATAAGCAATTTCATAAATGTGTCAAGGTCAGTGTCTGGTTGCTCCTCATTACACACCACAGACCAACAAATATTATTTACATCAACAACATAGGAATCACAACAAAACCTATTGTATGACCTCTAATACACTACATTAGGCCCAGCATTTGGAACTTTGGTGTTCCTAGATATGGCTACTATATTGTGATCACTTAGATACTGATCGATTTAGATATTGCTTTAAAGTACATTTCTGCAGCATTAGTAAAGATGTGACCAATATATGTTGATGATTTCATTCCTGTGCTGTTTGTAACTACCCTGGTAGGTTGACTGATAACCTGAACCAGGTTGTAGGCACTATTTACAGTTTGAAGCAATTTCTTGAGTGGGCAGCTTGATTTAAGCAAGTCAATATTTAAATCACCCCAAAAATATACCTCTCTGTTGATATCACATACACTATCAAGCATTTCACACATGTTATCCAGATACTGACTGTTATCACTTGGTTGTCTATAGCAGCTTCCCACCAGAATGGACTTTAGATGATGCAGATGAATCTGTAGACATATTACTTCAACAGTATTTAACATGAGATCCTTTATAAGCTTCACAGGAATGTGGTTCTGAATATAAATGGCAACACCTACACCTTTGGCATTTCTGTATTTTCTGTAGATGTTATAGCCATGTATTGCTACCACTGTATCATCAAAGGTATTATCTCAGTGAGTTTTAGAGATTGTCAGAATATGAATGTCATCTGTTTCTAGCAAATTATTGATTTCATGACCCTTGTTTCTTAAGCTACATATGTTAACGTGGGCTATTTTTAGCACTTTTCTTGGACGCTTGATTGTTTTCATTGCTTTACTGGGAATCTTAGCAGAAGTAGACATGCTCATGTTATTTATGTTAGTGTAGGGTGTGCTGCACACATTGGAATTCCTACTAGGGCACACCGCCTCACTGCTAACTGTAAAACTATGGCTCATAGGCACATGATTACTGCATGCAATAGCTGTAGGATCAGCAGAGGCGTTCAGGGCAGTTAGAGATACATCAATTAGTTTATGTTTGGGAACAGCTTATTGAGGTCCTGTACTTGTGCTCCTATATAGCACAACGTTTTGCTCCAGGGAATGAAACATTTATCACCATTGAAAGAGATGGAGAAATCTGCCCATTCCTACCCCTCACACAATTCGTTGAACCTTTCACGGGCCCACTAGAAGCAGGATAGCATACGCCCGCTTCTCCCGGCAATAGGTCCAGACCTCCCACAGCAGGCAGTGCCCCATCAGATTCAGAGAGAGGGGAAGGAGCCGAACTAGATGACAAAGCTGCTGCTGGAGTCAGCTTAGTTGAGTCAGCACAGCCATCGCAGACAAAGAAAATCCCAGCGATGAAGGCGCAGGTAGATCAGGCACCAGTGCAGCGAAGCTATTCCTTATGTCAATCTGCTCCGAACCTCTCGCAGACACTCCAGTCCTCTTAGCAGCATGCCGCTGCCTTCGGTTTCCACGACTTGTGACATGGGACCAGCAGTGATGGGAACAATCCTCTTGGTGTTCTCCATCTACTCCACTACAAGATGGAAGAGAAACAGATGGAGATGACTTCCTTGCCAGGCAAGTTCGAGGGAGCACAGGCCATTCGGATAGGGACAGACGATGAGGCGGGGATACATCCATCAGACCCGAGTGGCATCCAGCCACAGGAGTTGAGAACAAGAAAGTTCTAATTTCTGTTTTACACATAAATTTGCACATAATTGAAATTTGCTTGCTAAGGATAGCCACTTCCTTCCTGTCATCCTCCACAAGTAAACAACTTCCGCTTTGGAACTCCGGATTGTCAATATTTTCCCGGACAAGATCGTAATGAACACAGCTTCCACAGCGCTGGAAACATCCGTTAGCTATTCCAGGCGAAGCAAGCTCCATTGCAACCTAGCTATCTAGCTAGCTAGCTAGTTGGTAGCAGGTGTTGACACAAACACTTTTGAACAACAAAAAAAAATCGAACAAAATAAAACTTCAGAAAACAACAGGCTGAAACAACAGTTCGAGGCTCAGGAGGTATCCGAGTTTGTGACAGGAGTCATGCAGAGCAGAGGAAGCAAAAAAAAGACCTGAACAGACTTCAATGACAAAGCTGCTTGAAAAGCTGCTTGACAAATGTACGTAAGTTTCACATACTGGTCTGAAATAAATCTTGGGTTCTGGTCACCCCACCACTCCGTAAGTAGTTAAGAAAACACAGGCAATTTTGTATTTCCCTGCCGTATTACATAGTCAATAGGTCCAGACCTCCCACAGCAGGCAGTGCCCCATCAGATTCAGAGAGAGGGGAAGGAGCCGAACTAGATGACAAAGCTGCTGCTGGAGTCAGCTTAGTTGAGTCAGCACAGCCATCGCAGACAAAGAAAATCCCAGCGATGAAGGCGCAGGTAGATCAGGCACCAGTGCAGCGAAGCTATTCCTTATGTCAATCTGCTCCGAACCTCTCGCAGACACTCCAGTCCTCTTAGCAGCATGCCGCTGCCTTCGGTTTCCACGACTTGTGACATGGGACCAGCAGTGATGGGAACAATCCTCTTGGTGTTCTCCATCTACTCCACTACAAGATGGAAGAGAAACAGATGGAGATGACTTCCTTGCCAGGCAAGTTCGAGGAGCACAGGCCATTCGGATAGGGACAGACGATGAGGCGGGATACATCCATCAGACCCAGTGGCATCCAGCCACAGGAGTTGAGAACAAGAAAGTTCTAATTTCTGTTTTACACATAAATTTGCACATAATTGAAATTTGCTTGCTAAGGATAGCCACTTCCTTCCTGTCATCCTCCACAAGTAAACAACTTCCGCTTTGGAACTCCGGATTGTCAATATTTTCCCGGACAAGATCGTAATGAACACAGCTTCCACAGCGCTGGAAACATCCGTTAGCTATTCCAGGCGAAGCAAGCTCCATTGCAACCTAGCTATCTAGCTAGCTAGCTAGTTGGTAGCAGGTGTTGACACAAACACTTTTGAACAACAAAAAAAAATCGAACAAAATAAAACTTCAGAAAACAACAGGCTGAAACAACAGTTCGAGGCTCAGGAGGTATCCGAGTTTGTGACAGGAGTCATGCAGAGCAGAGGAAGCAAAAAAAAGACCTGAACAGACTTCAATGACAAAGCTGCTTGAAAAGCTGCTTGACAAATGTACGTAAGTTTCACATACTGGTCTGAAATAAATCTTGGGTTCTGGTCACCCCACCACTCCGTAAGTAGTTAAGAAAACACAGGCAATTTTGTATTTCCCTGCCGTATTACATAGTACATTCTGTGATGAACAACAACAGACTCATAAGAATGTTTATTTCACAAAAGTTTCCATTTAAATGCTTTGTTATTTAGCAGACGCTCTCCTCCAGAGCGACTTACAAGAGCAGTTAGGGTTAAGGGCCTTCTTAAGGATTGGTGTCCCGCTAGCGGTGAAACTGGAGGGCGATTCAAATTCAATATTGGAGGGCAATTCAAATAAATATTCATAAATATTATGGATTTTAAACATTTAGGTACATATGAGTGTCTTATATCGGCTGAAAGCTTAAATTCTTGTTAATCTAACTGCGCTGTCCAAATTTACAGTAGCTATTACAGCAAAAACATGCCATGCGATTGTTTGAGGACGGCGCCCCACATCAACATATTTTTCCACCGGCACGGTACATTCACAAATAACGATTATCTGATTTCATCTGATTTGTCATCCAAAGGGTCCCAGCTATAACATGTAGTGTCATTTTGTTAGATAAAATCCTTCTTTATTTCCCAAAAAGTCAGCTTAGTTGGCGCCATCGATTTGAGTAATGCACTCGTTCAACTTGCAGAGAAAGGAATCCAAAAATCTACCCCTAAACTTTGTTTCAACAAGTCAGAATATGTTTCTATTTACTGCTCAGATAGCCTAAAATGTAATCAAACTATAATACTTATTTCGGAAAGAAGTATGTTCAAAGGAAACCAATTTTAGCAGGTGCGTAATGTCTTCATGGCGCGTGCAAACACGAATTTCCAAGACTGTGTCCTTCTTCTAAATCTGTTATTTCTTATTAGTTTTTGAAGTTACAAGCCAGAAACCTTGAACATAGACTGCTGACACCCCGTGGAAGCCATAGGAATTGCATCCAGGGAGCTATATGACCTTTCTCTTGACCTTTCTCTTACCAATTATATGCATATCCTGGCTTCAGGGCCTGAGCTATAGGCAGTTTACTTTGGGCTCGTCATTCAGGCAGGAAGTGGAGAAAAAAGGGGCCTAGCCCTAAGAAGGTTTAATTGCTCAATGGGAACATTGATTGATTCTTCACGCAGTTAGCTCAGGGATTCAAACTGGGGATTTCAGTAACAGGTCCAACGCTCTTAACCACTAGGCTACCTGCTGCCCTGTCAGTACAGATGTTATGTAGCGATGTGTCGTTTTATAATGCCACAGTAAAGCTGGTGCTTGATATAAGTAGTGATATACAGTGCCTTCACAAACTATTCACACCACTTGACTTGTTCCATATTTTGTTTGTGTTACAGCCTGGATTTAAAATGGATTGAACTGAGATTTTTTTGTCACTGGCCTACACACAATATGCCATAATGTCAAAGTAGAATTATGTAAAAAAAAAAATGAATTACACATGAAAAGCTGAAATCTATTTAGTGAATAAGTATTCAACCTGTTTGTTATGGAAAGCCTAAATAAGTTCAGTAGTAAAAAAACTCTAAAAGTCTAAGCCCTAAGCCCCATTGGGGAGGGGGGTTCTACTAAGCTAACATGGAATTGTTTTAAGATGGTCATACCACGGTTTATTTAGTTAATTGATTTGGAATTTTAGGACCCATTTAGGTATCCACATAATTTTTTTAAATACTTTGATAAAATATTGAATTTGGCCTTTACTACTATAGCCCATAGAAACACATTAAATAACACATTCATAAATGGCAAAAAAGACAGTAAAAAAATACATGATAAGGAATAAGGTTTTTAATTGTCTGTCCTATATCTAGCAGATATAAGAAAGCTCAGGAAATATATATATTTTTACACATATTTAATCACTTACTTTTGTTGTCTTAAAACTACCTCTATACTTCCATTCATTTGAGTTACCTTCAGACGAGTCCCATGACACTTGTGGGGTCATATATATTTTTTTATTAGAAAACGGTTCGGACGCTACAGACAGAAGTTGGCAGATCAGCATTACCGACTTCAGACTTGTCCTGTGGGGCTTGTGGGGGTCGTAGAGCAAAACTGAGAGCACCAATCCATAGAGTGGTCATATTAGTCCAAACTGTTTGGACACAACAGACATTTTCGTGAGAAGACCGGTTTTCGGGATGTCTCATGGGCTTACAAACATCGATGTTGCTCGGCTAACTTCCAGTCCATGCAAAAAAATTATATCTCTAGCTTAGACTGACAGATTTTGATGTTTTTTTTTTATTATGTTACTTAGATTGACATGCTTCAATAGACTCTGAAGGATTAATATCTCTGAACATAGTTACCTGCATTTGATTGGTTCTCTTGGATTTTAAAACTTCACAATTTCCTTCAGATGAGCAAGAGGTATCAACATTCTCTATAACAAACCAAAGTAGGGTTCTGAGCCCCCAGCTGTAATAAATGGGGGAAATCGTTGTCACAGTCCATGTTTCTCTCTTCTTTAACGTGGTTACATGACTGTACTAGGACATTTATGGACTGCTTGATCCAGTGGTGGTGGATTAAAACAAAATCAAGCCAAACTGGTTTAAACACCCTTTGTGAAGGAGTCTCACGGCATGCTGTGCAACAAAAAACATATTATGAACGCTGAAGCATTGTTTTATTTTATTTCCCTTTTTTGATTCAATCTGTTTTCTTCAATTTTTTTGTTGAGTACCTTCTTCCTGCTTGTGAAAATGGGGTTTGTATTGATGAGCTGGGCCCAATATTGATTTCCCATCATTCCTAGTGTGGACATTTTCTGGTCTATTATACTACAGTCGCAGCATATTCCCCTAGCAGCTGTAAAGTGGATATATGGACAACCTGACCTTGGCAATACGGAGATAATGAAATATCCTTAATGACCCTCCCTGAAAGATTTTACAGGCCCGACTATAGACTGCCAACCCATGTACAATAATAGTTAGTGGAGGGGGATTTTAAAGGCCTTCCTAAATCTATACCTTCCAGTACATATTGGTGAAACTGTTAACTCTTCTATTCCGTAAAAGTACTGCAACCATTAAGGGCACATGGGTACATAATAGGCCCAAAAACATGAAACACAACCGGTGAGTGAAGTTTATTTTGAAGGGTACTGTTAGATAAGGAATATGTGGGGAGAGTATTGCAAGAGTTATCTCTTTCGCTTGCACTGGTTAGCAGTGGTAACCGTGGTAACTTTTGTTTGGAGGCGCTCTCCTGTCACTTTCATTCAATGGATAACTAATTATATTTTTTTTACTAAGTGGGGAAATATGATGATGGTAATGACCAAACCCACCAATCTTAAAAATATATATACCTTATACTAGTTTAGGCTTAGACCTCAGCTGAGCGTATGCAGGTGAATACTGTAGATCATTATTCACTCTACTATCTGACAGGCATTTCAGCGAGAGGTACAGTAGCGATAGACGATAATAACAGATTTTGAACATGAAAGAGCGTATGTGTTGTATGATTGCCATCCAGAGGCAATCATACAAATACTGTACATCATTTCTAGCATTGTTGCCATAGGATAATGTAAGCCTAACTATCATTATAGTGGACAGCCATCACACTTAATAGGTGTTTGTGAAAGGGCTATTGTACATATTCCTAATGTGAAGCAAGAGTTGTTTTACAGATTTGTAAAATAACAGTTACACTTGTACTTAATGTGTGGGAAGTCCTTTGAGTGTAGGTTTCTGATTTAAATAAAGTCCTGGCCATCAGTCTGTGTGTCTTTTCTGGGCCTAAATTGAGGAGGGCTGGTTGCAGAGGCAGCTGGCTGAGCATGTCTGGTTCAGACACGGCTGGTACATAATGACTATAATCACAGCAGATAAGCAACTGGTGCATGGGAAAGGGGGAGGGACTGAGGGGGTGAGGGAGATAGAAAGAGAGAAAGAGTAATTTAATCTTTTGGACCCACATTTGTATGAAAGCTGTGGGATTTGTCGGAGATGCCTTTCAGTGAATGACATTTAGATTACAGAGGCACCCCTGCTGACACCACGGTCAATACCACCCTATCCACAACGGAGGTCCTAAGACTCAGCAACACCATTCTCAGAATAAAGCAAACATATTTTACAAGCAATAATTTGTTAAGCCTGTAAGCATTTAAATATGGACATGCTCAGGATTTAGAATGAATCAGACGAACATTCATTTCAGTGGAATCTATGATTGCTTTGTTATCTATACCAAATCTAGTGCACTCACTTTCACGGTAGTTTAGCAAAACATGTTGTATTTGATCAATTAAAACATCAGCTTTAGGGTCGGTTTATGGGATATTTGAACAACACTTGCATTATCATAATAATTATCATCATCCTCCTCATCATGACTATCATCTTATTTGTCGTTATCACTGTCATCATCACATTGCATCTTATGAGTAGTCGTAAATCCACATATTTGGTGACCTCCTGTGCATTGTTAAGTTTGGTCCCTGATCTACGTATGTGGACACTAAAACAACAAAATAACTACCCTCATCAGTGTAAGACACAACGACTTAGTCCTTTGCTCCTTCCCTGTTTCCTAATATTAAAGAGATCACATATTGCCCTGCTGACATACTTCAAATGCATCTCAGATTGATGATATATCACGGTAAGGGATCTACAAAAACCGTTAGTAAGCCTGACACTTTGATGTCCAATTTTTTTAAATCTGCAAGTAATCTTTTTGATTTATGAAAGTGTGTCCAGGTTCATCGAGAGTGATTTCAGATTTATCACATCCTGGTTAGAATTATTAATGATTTTCAATTTGTAAATCTGATGCTGCCATGTTCTGAAGTGCTCCGCAGAATCACCAAAGGCTGATATCAGGATCTAAAGCTTGTTCCCGGAACCATGATTACTTTATCAAAATATCGCTACCTATGAGTTACTTTTCACTTATTTTCCTCTCTTGCAGACTCTCTCCACTCCCCTTCATTTATTTCTCCTCACATACACATTTTTCAGAAGTGCTTCAAAACAACACAGCCACAACTTACTGTATTTCATTGCATGGCTAATCTTTTCAGGTGAATAAAACATGATTTGTATATTACTGTTGACTAAATAAAGTTATTTGACCTTCATTGCCTCAATAAGTTTTCAGACCACTAATTTGCAGTGGGGTAGAGAAAACCACAAAGCTTGCATAAAAGTAAGAATGGCTGTTCAAATATTAGACAATTATGAGTTATGCCTCAAAGGTACTGTTATTACAATTTACATTTAAGATAAACAAACAAGCCAAGTTAACTTCTTAGGGCTGTGGGGCAGTATTTTGAAGTTTGAATGAAAAACGTGCCCAAGGTAAACTGCCTGTTACTCTAGCCCCCTAAGCTAGGCGCCGACAGAGATGGCAGCCTCGCTTCACGTTCTCAGGAAACCATGCAGTATTTAGTTTTTTTATGTATTATTTCTTACATTGTTACCCCGGGAAATATTAAGTTTTATTACATACAACCGGGAGGAACTATTGGATATAAGAGCAATGTCAACTTACCAACATTACGACCAGGAATACGACTTTCCCAAAGAGGATTCTCGGTTTGTTACCCCAGCCAGGACAATAGAATGGATAGCACCCGGCGACTCAAAACTGCGGCGCCGGAGAAGAGGGAAACGGGCCGGTCTTTTGGTCAAGCTACGTCGACGGGCGCATCGTGCACCTCTCCCGAGTATTTTAATCGCCAATGTACAGTCTCTTGACAACAAAGTAGACGAAATCAGATCAAGGGTTGCCTTTCAGAGAGACATCCGAGACTGCAACGTTCTTTGCTTCACGGAAACATGGCTCACTCAGGACACGTTATCTGAGTCGGTACAGCCACCTGGTTTCTCCACGCACCGCGCCGACAGAAACAAACTTCTATCTGGTAAGAAGAAGGGTGGGGTGTGTGTCTTATGATTAACGAGACGTGGTGTGATCATAACAACATACAGGAACTCAAGTCCTTTTGTTCACCTGACATAGAATTCATTACAATCAAATGCAGACCGCATTATCTACCAAGAGAATTCTCCTCGATTATAATCACAGCCGTGTACATCCCCTCAAGCTGATACATCGACGGCACTGAAAGAAATTCATCGGACTCTATGTAAACTGGAAACCACATATCCTGAGGCTGCATTTATTGTGGCTGGGGATTTTAATAAGGCTAATTTAAGAACAAGGCTCCCGAAATTTGACCAGCATATCGAATGTGCCACCCGGGCTGGTAAAATCCTGGACCACTGTTATTCCAACTTCCGTGATGCATACAAGGCTATTCTCCGCCCTCCTTTCGGCAAGTCTGACCATGACTCCATTTTGTTGCTCCCAGCCTACAAACAGAAACTAAAACAGGAAACGCCCATTCTCAGGTCTGTTCAACGCTGGTCCGAACAATCTGATTCCATGCTGCAAGATTGTTTCGAGCACGTGGACTGGGATATGTTCCGAATAGCATCTGACAACAACATTGATGTATACGCTGATTCGGTGAGCGAGTTTATTAGCAAGTGCATTGGTGATGTTGTACCCATAGCAAATATTAAAACCTTCCCCAACCAGAAACCATGGATTGATGGCAGCATTCGCACAAAACTGAAAGCGCGAACCACTGCTTTTAACCAGGGTAAGGCTACTGGAAACATGACTGAATACAAACAGTGCAGCTATTCCCTCCGCAAGGCAATCAAACAAGCTAAGCGTCAATATAGAGACAAAGTAGAGTCACAATTCAACGGCTCAGACACAAGAGGAATGTGGCAGGGTCTACAGTCAATCACGGACTACAAAAAGAAAACCAGCCCCGTCACGGACCATGACGTCCTGCTCCCAGACAAACTAAACAACTTCTTTGCTCGCTTTGAGGACAATACAGTGCCACCGTCACGGCCCGCTACCAAAACCTGCGGGCTCACCTTCACCGCAGCCAATGTGAGAAGAACATTTAAATGTGTTAACCCTCGCAAGGCTGCCGGCCCAGATGGCATCCCTGGCCGTGTCCTCAGAGCATGCGCAGACCAGCTGGCTGGTGTGTTTACGGACATATTCAATCAGTCCCTATCCCAGTCTGCTGTTCCCACATGCTTCAAGAGGGCCACCATTCTTCCTGTTCCCAAGAAAGCTAAGGTGACTGAGCTAAATGACTATCGCCCGTAGCACTCACTTCCGTCATCATGAAGTGCTTTGAGAGATTAGTCAAGGATCATATCACCTCCATCCTGCCAGACACCCTGGACCCACTCCAATTTGCTTATCGTCCCAATAGGTCCACAGACGCAGCCTTATCGCAATCACACTGCATACTGCCCTAACCCATCTGGATAAGAGAAATACTTATGTAAGAATGCTGTTCATCGACTACAGCTCAGCATTTAACACCATAGTTCCCTCCAAGCTCGTCATTAAGCTCGAGACCCTGGGTCTCGACTCCAGCCCTGTGCAACTGGGTCTTGGACTTCCTGACGGGCCGGTCCCAGGTGGTGAGGGTAGGAAACAACATCTCCACCCCGCTGATCCTCAACACTGGGGCCCCACAAGGGTGCGTTCTCAGCCCTCTCCTGTACTCCCTGTTTACCCATGACTGCGTGGCCAAGCACGCATCCAACTCAATCATCAAGTTTGCTGACGACACTACAGTGGTAGGCTTGATTACCAACAACGACGAGACGGCCTACAGAGAGGAGGTGAGGGCCCTCGGAGTGTGGTGTCAGGAAAATAACCTCTCACTCAATGTCAGCAAAACAAAGGAGATGATCGTGGACTTCAGGAAACAGGAGAGGGAGCACCCCCCTATCCACATCGAGGGGACAGTAGTGGAGAAGGTGGAAAGTTTTAAGTTCCTCGGCGTACACATCACGGACTAACTGAATTGGTCCACCCACACAGACAGCTTGGTGAAGAAGGCGCAACAGCGCCTCTTCAACCTCAGGAGGCTGAAGAAATTCGGCTTGTCTCCAAAATCACTCACAAACTTTTACAGATGCACAATCGAGAGCATCCTGTCGGGCTGTATCACCGCCTGGTACGGCAACTGCTCCGCCCACAACCGTAAGGCTCTCCAGAGGGTAGTGAGGACTTCACAGCGCATCACCGGGGGTAAACTACATGCCCTCCAGGACACCTACACCACCCGATGTCACAGAAAGGCCCAAAAGATCATCAAGGACAACAACCACCCGAGCCACTGCCTGTTCACCCCGCTATCATCCAGAAGGCGAGGTCAGTACAAGTGCATCAAAGCTGGGACCGAGAGACTAAAAAACAGCTTCTACCTCAAGGCCATCAGACTGTTAAACAGCCTAACATTGAGTGGCTGCGGCCAACATACTGACTTAAATCTCTAGCCACTTTAAACATAGGAATTGGATGTAACAAATGTATCACTAGCCACTTAATGTTTACGTATCCGACATACTCATATCAAATGTATACACTGTACTCTAAACCATCTACTGTATCTTGCCTATGCCGTTTGACCATCGACCCAAATCTCTAGCCACTTTAATAATTATAATTGGATGAAATAAGGTATCACTAGCCACTTTAAACAATGCCATTTATATAATGTTTACATATCCTACATTACTCATCTCATATATATGTGTATATACTGTACTCCATACCATCTACTGCATCTTGCCTATGCCGGTCAGCCATCGCTCATCCATATATTTATATGTACATACTCGTATTCATTCCTTTACTCTTGTGTGTATAAGGTAGTTGTTGTGAATTTGTTAGATTACTTGTTAGATACTACTGCATGGTTGGAACTAGAAGCACAAGCATTTCGCTACACTCGCATTAACATCTGCTAACCATGTGTATGTGACAAATAAAATTTGATTTGATTTGATTTGATTTAATTAGTAGCTTTGGATAGAAAACACTGTTAAAATAATGTCTGTGAGTGTAACAGAACTGATATGGCAGGCAAAAACTCGAGCAAAATCCATCGGGGATGTCTGAATCAGTCATTTCAATTGGCATGCTATTCAAAGCAGGGTATTTTAGCTCCCAGATTGCAGTTCCTATGGCTTCCACTAGATGTCAACAGTCTTTAGAAAAATGTTGGAATCTTCAATCATGAAAATCAAGGGAGTAAGACCACTTGTTCCTGACTTCACGTCAAGTGTCCTGTTTTGGATTTTGCGCGTAACAGGGAATGCGCGCTCAGTTCTTTTCTCTTCTATTCAGCAGGTTATATTCCGTCTGAAATATTATAGTGTATATTCATTTTAGGGTATCTGAGTATTGATTAAAAATGCTGTTTGACTTTTTTCGACAAACTTTACGGGTACTTTTGGGATATCGTTTGTCTGCGTGGATGAAAGCCTTTGGGCAGGTGGATTACTGAACAAAACGCGCCAACCAAACGGAGCTATATGGATATAAAGAGGAACTTTATCAAACAAAAGGACCTTTTATTGTGTAACTTGGACGCTTTGATATGCCATCAGTGGAATATCATCAAAGGTAAGCGATTTATGTTATGATATTTTTGAGTTTTGTGACACCTCTGCTGGTTATGTTATTATGTTAAGTTCCTGACACATGCAATTTTCCACACATACCAAACATTGAAGTGTAACATGCAAACAGCTATATTGCGCAACCTTTGTAACAATGCTGATTAGCAGCAAAACTAGACCATCACTTTTGAGATGGTGGACAATGTCTTAGTGTTGAGGTTTGCTAGATTTTGATGGCTATGACATGTCAACACGTTCACAGATCCCCTTCACTCTCCCACTCTCATGGCAACAACTCAGAGCTGTACTCACTTGTTATGAAGGCTATGTGGGCATTCTGATTGCAATATACCCATGACAGACATGAATAAGAATGGCAATTTGCGAGTTGGCAGTATTACCCCACAAACATGTATTGTTTTGACACCTCTGCTGAAATGTGCTGTTTCAAAAGAGTAATTTGTAACTAACGAAGGCCAAGTTTGCTCTTACTTGTCAAAATGTACATATAAAATCCCTTTTGGTTTGCTTTATTCAAAAGTAATAATTGCTGCATGTTATTTATATACTGGCATACCTATCAGGCTACGATCAGATACTATAACCTTGAAGTAAATAGTGAATCTTATGTGAGAATAACCCCCTACATAAATGGTGCCCCGTGTGAGGAGAATCCACTACTTCACTGTCCAATCTGTTACAGCAACAATTGTACTCTCTGTTTAATTGGTTGACTTTTTCGTGTTCTTCTCTTGCAGTAATTTGCCAGTTGGTAAATCAGTGTGATACAGTGTTTATTGCTTTTTGGTAAAGAGCCCAGGGGAGTTTGTGTGTCCTAGTGGGGGTAATTAAGAGACATGAAGGAGTGGCAGGAAACAACTGTGGGAGTTTACACTAAATGATGGCCTATCTCCCTCTCTAAGTGATAACCACATCTAAGACGCAACATTTATTTCTGTATAAGATACTATTGCTGGAAACACTCACAGAGATGCCCTTGCCTTTAGCATAAAGTGTCAACTGATCAGAGGACCAATTTGTGCTTAAAATGTTTAACAGTTTGGCATTATGAAAACGTACTAATAGTCAAATCAAATCTAATTTTATTTGTCACATGCGCCGCATACAACAGGTGTAGACCTTGCCGTGAAATGCTTACTTACGAGTCCTTAACCAACAATGCAGTTCAAGAAAAATATTTACTAAATAAACTAAAGTAAAAAACATTTTAAAGTCACACAATAAAATACTAAATACAATAATGAGGCTATATACTAGGGGTAATGGTACTGAGTCAATGTGTGGGGGTACATTAAACAATGCAGGATATTACCTTCACTCCAATAACCTGTAGAAATAGTGTGCATCTTTCAGCTGCAATGCATTAAATGTGACATTCTTTTTGAAAGAGCCCACCATATTTAAATTGTGAATGTTTTCTCAGGTTGGATGGATAGCTCTAGTGTCGCTTTATCCTTGTACCAACTCCCTCTGTGGTGGGGATGGAGAACGGCTCGTATTCCCCACCCTCTCATCCCATTTCCATTCATTGTGCTTGCCTGGGGACATAAGGCCATTAACCCTCCAGAGCAGTTGCCTCTTTTCCATTAATGAGGGTCTGGTGCTACGACAAATGCTGTCATCCATATTGCTCAGCTTCTATATGTTAGATTTGAAGAGGAATTATGGCGTCTTTGATCATTACCTTTATTGAGAAAAGTATTTTCAGCTAATCCACTGAAAATCCGCAAAACCTTCCTTTGTGTGTGTTCTTTTACCGCCCGCTGCACACTAAATACAGCGAACCTGAACAATGCCATTCTGACTCACTCTCATTCAGACATGCAGGTTATTTTCTCATAAGGAATCAATAGGAGGATGGAGAGTGAACAGGGATGCGTAGATGTGTAAAGCAGATGCTCTGAGAGGACACAGAGACAGGCTGATTTCTCTAGGGGGAGCGAGAGGAAAAAGAGAAAATATGTTCCATACCTCTAGCTAGATCCAATTGGAAATGGAGTTTGAATGCAAAACCCTCCATTGCCCCAACTCCTCTCTGAGCTGGGAATTCTCATTGGATGAAAACCTGTTTGTGCTAATTTGGTTTGATGTGACTCCGTCTGTATGCCTACCTCTCTCTGTGGTCATGTATCCCAGAGGGACTGCAAAGGAGAAGGGTGACAGTACTTCTAGTAGGATTGTACATTTAATTCATAGTTGTAGGGGCTGAACTGTAACGGAGGCATTTTGGGGTTGAAAAAGTCAGGCAAATGATCACTTCCAACCAGCCCCTACTGCCCTGACATACTGTGACAAAGGGAGCTGTAAACAAACAGGCTGCCACCCTCTACAGACTTGACTATAGTAGTCTGACAACCAAACATAAGGATGGCTTATGATGAAGTATTGTGGTCTAAGAGGGTAGACTGCAAGTGCCAGGACTTCATTTGTGTCAGACTAGCAATGACGGTAAGTCATTCCTGTGGTGGGCTGGACACTGTGCCAGGTTTTGATATCCATGCCATGAAGACACGAGACACAGATTCTGGACAGGCTCTGGCGTCATTTCTAGTTGCATCACTTCCTGCATGTATTCTCCTCATATCCATACATGTGGATGAGACCAATCTTTGCACAAAACAAGCAATATCTTCTGAACCACGGCTTAAAACCTCAACGTGCAAATTCATGTGATTCTCCATGTAGTAACAGAGTCTCGGAGGTATATAAAGCTTTGGGCCAGAGTATTTTATCCATCCTGTAAATAACCATTTTATTGAGAATGTCGATGAGGAGATCTGGTTACCTATGCTGGATCGGAGGAAGAGGGAGACTTAATTGCTCCCAGTGAGTGCAGTCTGAGGACTTGATTAGACCTCCAACCACTTCTCATGTTCTTCATTTGTATGGCGACAACCTTCCTCCTGACTGAAATCAGGCTGGGGTCGTTCCATGTCTACCGGTCTCCTGAGAGTCATACCCCAATGACTCTCCAACCTACTGACTACATTCCCTCCATTTTACTTCACATTGTTACCTAGTGAAAAAATATATACCGTAAAACTTAAATTAATAGCCTGGTTATTTATTTGCTTTAATCACTCAACACAGCCGGTGCTTATTAGAGATGGGCTGCTACTAGAGCCAAGCGTCTATTTCCTTAATGCACACAGCTTTTGCTCAGTAAATGTTGCAAACACTACACTGTTTATTGTGACCAGTACAAACATTACAATGGGTGGCAGATAGCCTAGCAGTTAAGAGCATTGTGCCAATAACTGAAAGGTTGCTGGTTCAAATCCCTGAGCCGACTAGGTGAACAATCTGTAGATGTGCCTTTTAACAAGGAGCTTAATGAAAGAGTCTGCTAAATGTAATAATAACAAATCCAACTCGATCAGATGTGCAAAGGCTGCCTGTCATACACCCCTGATTTTTCTTTTTGGTGGCGCCATGGCTAGCAACGATGACAGAACATGTATTAAATATTTTTTATGCACTTGACCATGGGAATATCAGAGCTGTGTACATGGTGACATTGTAAACAGTTAATTCAGACCTGCCATTTATTTGAAACAGGTGTTCATTTGTTGAAATGTGTGCCCGGCTATTAAAATGTTTTACATTATTCATATCAAGACAATTAGTAAAACAAATATGTGTTGTTTTTTGAAAGTTCAAATCATATTAATATGAAAAATTATTAGATGCCTTTTACTTGAGTAATTGTCTTTTTCTGTGACTGAGTAGTATATTCACTCCTGTTTTTCAATTACTTATTTTGTACTTTTTTTTTAATCCAAATAAACTGTGTTGAGGGAACTGAGGACAGACAGAGCTGTTATCTCTTAAGTGTACTTTTGCTAATTGTATTATCTCAAGGAAAAAGAGGAACTGCAGCCAGCATCATAAAAGGAAAAGAGAAAATCACAATAATAGCGCTCAACTGAGCCGCCTGCCATTAGCAAGATGAATTAGTTGGGTCCATGCTAGTGACAACAGCTACAGAGGGAAACTGATCCTGGTGCCTTGAAGACCTGAGCTCCCAGACACCACCAGGAAGCAGACACAAGGCCGGGCAGACCTCCAAGACCCAGTGGACACACACACACATACACACACACACACACACACAGAAACATAGTTGGCACAGAAAAGCATACCTACATACAATGAATAATCTGAGATCTAAGATACACATTTTTGCAGATATACTTGAGGGAAATTCCAGTATTACTTTTCATACACCATATAAAAAGGACTGACTTTAGTACTTTGGTACTTTGACCAGTGAAACAACAGACACAAAAAATAAAAGCATACTAATTGCGAAAATAACTTTGCCCCTTTGCTGTATTTTACTTTTAGCTTATGTATTTAAAATACTCCTTTATTTTGCATGGTCATTGCCTGAAGCCTGACTCCCCAGTGGACTCTACTCACCATTCTATCCAGAGGCGTACATAATAAAGTGAGAACCCTTGGTCAGAGGCAGGTTACATGGCAAGCACTGCTGCACATAGGTGACATTGACTACAAATTAGGTTTAATATTGGATTCCAGGCTGGCGGCCCTTGCCCGGACTCCATTACACCAGGGAGCCAGCAGCCGCATGCAGAAATTTGTATCAGATCACATGCAGGAGTATTTCAAAAATACGTAGCTAGGGGGAGTGAAAGTCACCTGAATACCATGTTTACGTGGCTAAGGAGGTTTGCTGATGCAAGACCTGAAGACTTGTGTTAGCCGGAACTGATACCTTCAATCTTTAGTTATACCTTAATGTTTTGGCTTTGGTGAATGCCTCAACATCATTACATTTATACACAACTAACACTTAAACAACATAAACCAATCAATGTTGTGGTGTGCGCCAAATATTGTGGATAGAGGAGGCAATGTATTTTTGTGTTAAAAACAACTATAACTAACCATTGAGTCAACTTAAACCTGCTGTTATCAGTTCCATTGAATTTCACATTATCACGTTTGTTTGTCATGATAGTATACTTGAATGGTGAGTATCTATATACTCGTCATTTTTATTGGCCATGGGTGCTGGGATGATTGATGACATGTGAAGTATGACATCATGCTAGTGGGTGGCTTGTAAGAGCGCTGTACCAATGAGGTCACTGGTCTCTTAATGACCTCCTCAGGGTTCACAGCAGCAGCCGCCTTCTCTTCGGCCCTACTGTAGGTCTCCCGCTCTCCACCCCACCCTGGCCAGCTAAACGCTTGGCTAGCCTCTGAGTTCATTGTCTTTAATCAAGAGTTTTGGGGTATTGAGTAGTAAATAATTTGGAATCTCCTTGCCCTTAATTGATAGCACTTTTTCTGTACACACACAGTGGTGTTTCTATGTATCTATTGATGTTGATACTGTGGCTCTTCATTTGTGATAGCATAACATCTTTCCCGCTACCTCATAGTAGTGGGTATAATGTACAGCATGTATTCATGATCTTGGTCAGGTTTGGTTTGGTTGTCAACTGGTCAGGTCACGAAAAACTCCTGGACTTAATGTATGCTTGCAAGTCCTGTAACATGGTTACTATTCCTAGAGAGAGCTACTGTACAGCTTTTATGGTGGTCGCTAAAGGTCTTGTTGCCACACAAACATCGCCTCAGCAGACTAGCCACAGCCTCACATCAGTATTTGTTCTGCTCTGAATCATAGGTGGCCCAAAGCTGTCTTGATAAATAGCTACTCCAGGCAAGCATGGAGTATGCTCTCTGACACTATAGGTCACATAACCTTGTTGTCGGGACTAAGACTAATGCAATGTGAAGTGTCAAGTTATTATACTGAAACTAGACTGTGGAGCAGAACCTGAACTAGTCTGGTGATAGGAAATAGGTGAAACAAGGCAAGGTGAATGTAGAAAGGTCACAGAACAAAGAGATAGTGAGGAGCAAATGAGAGGGTACGGCCGGCAAAGTATTACACATTAATGGTAGCCTGTTGGAGCTGGAAAGGGGCATTGGGGGTGCTTGCTAGTTGATGTGAATGATAATAGGCTGCACAGAACAATTGAACACGTGATATGTAATAGCTACTCAATGGAGACTTGGTAGCACATGATGCTTGTAAGGAACTTGTTTGTTTATTTCAAGACTAAATAATGCAATAATAATTCAACTCTCTGTGTCTCCTGAGCAAATGCCTCAGCACCTGTCAGAGATTGTGGTACGGTGCCTATTGAGAGAGATGCTAGAAGAAAACATGCTATTATAACAAAGCCAAGTAAACTCAAAGTAATTGTTTGCAGATGGTGAAAACAAGCCACAGCTGTTAATATAGAGTGAAACATGAGCTATAAAATATAAATGTAGCAGCAAGGGATTGAGAACACACAGCACCAGACCAAAAGCAAATGACTTCCCATTACAGAATATAACCTACTGATCTGACTGTGCTCTAGGTACATAGAGCATTTAAAGAGAACAATCTATGACTTTCTCATAAGGGTGGGGGGAAAGAGAGAGAAGGAGAGAGAGAAGGAGAGAGAGAGGTCTGATTTCACCGATATGCCTTTTTCTCTTTTCTCTTTTTTTGGGGGGACTTGATGTCAGTGTACTTTACCAGCACAAAGGAATCCCGTGCTTGCTGACATGCCTCTGCTGAGAGGTAAAGAGAACATCTGTCTCCTGTCACAAGCCTTCACATGCCTGCCATTACCCAACAAGGTAAGATAAGCCACCATCAGTTTGGGGAGGAGGCTACTTGAAGCCTTGTTGCTATCCTCATATAAGAATGTACGCTGTACTAGCTATGGGGAGGGAAAGATGGTGGAATGGTTTCAGTGTGCTTTGAAATGAAATTGAGAATGAACTCCAGAGATGCAAGGATAGGTGGGATCAAATGTTAATTAACTGTACTGTTTATAGCTCAAAGGCCACTTAGGACTCATGTCTTTATAGAAATCAGCACTCCAGATTAACTCAGTATAGTGAGTCCATGCCCCATAATGCTCATACTAAATAAATCAAACTAGTCTACAGCTTGAGTCGTGTGATATATGCACGTGATGAAGCAAGTTCTGATTAAGTAAAAGGGGTGCATTATAAAATAACCATAACCACTGAAGGCAAACTGAAGTTTTTGTGTAATGAGTGTTGACTACATCCAGACAGCCTATATTTGCTGAATTTCCTTACAACTATCACATGATCAAAATGCAAGAGGGCATGCAAAATACATGTACATGCTTTTCAAATAATATTCTGATGCTTCTTTCAGAAGTCTTTACCCGCTATTAAGGTTGTGCTGGTAGCCTAACGTTAGTGTAGTTTATTTGGTGACAGATGGCAATTTTAAACAGCAGAATAAGCCTACATAATGCTTACATACTCAGTCATTTAGATAGATACAGAACCAAACCAAAAACAGCAATCATCTTCCATCTCCATTGCTATTTTCCTGCTGTGGAGATGCCTGTGCACATTGTTAATCAAATGTGTTGTGGAAAAGCAATGCATTTGTCTATACATCACCCACCAAGCAGGGAGAGCCAGGCAGGCCCTGTGCAGTAAAGGCCCTGTACTGTAATGGGTGTGTGGTGCTTCAATGAAATATTAAAGGATCCTAATGAAAAATAGGAAGATTGCCTTTCGCTGCAGAATTACAAATGTGTCTATTAATTTATATTTTAAATCATACCAATTTCATCTGGTGTGAGTAGAGCCAGGCAATAAGAGCAGTTTAAATTTTAATGTATAAACATTGTTTCCCTATTGAAATGTAACATGGGTCTTTGAACAATGTACTAGCAGCAATAAATCAACAAGAGTAGAAAATTGCATGTCAAATTTACATTTAACAGAATATGAACTCTACCTTAATAAAATCAATTACATCTTTCTTTAATTTAATTGGCGTCAGCTCAGATCTTGCAGAATGCTAATATAATTCAAGATTTCCATATTTAATGATGCATGATTTTCATGGTAAATTTTACTTGGAAAATGTTGTCTTTAATGAACCTTAGAGAAAGCTCTAGTAGGATTCTTCTTTGATAAATGTAACTTCTTTACTTCTAAAGGTCTTTTGGTCATTTTTCTTATTTGATTATAAAAAGCATAATGGATCCTATTTGAACAATAAATAAATACTTAAATGGGTTTTTACTTAAATGGATCTTATTTATTTATTCATGTTACACACCGCATAGGGTTCCTACTGTATGTTAGTGATGGAAAGTTGGACTATTTATACTGACTGGTCTTTTCAACTCATTCAGTCAAAAAACAAATCTTTCGACTAATTTCGTTCATTTGAGTCTGTAATGCCCAGAGCACGCAGGACCCCCTACCGGCTAACGATGAACTGAGGACTCGAAAGTGTTATGATTCTACAAGCCTCTCGTTCAAATGTCGTTCACTTTAGGGGGCTTATTGGAACTTTCATTTCTGACTGAGACTTGTAAAAGTGTGATTTAAACAATGTACATTTGTTGATTGCTAGTTATACAAATATGATTACTTCTTGGTACGTGTATTTTTCTTCTGTATGCTTCCTGCAGCATAATCTAATTTCCTGCACGCATTTATGACAGACAGTTCATGGTCGGAACACGTTTCTGGACTAGAGCTCCTGAGTCGGAGGAGCGTATATCAATCCTGCTGTAGGACTCATTGCGGCCAGCAGGTCAAATGAATTACTAAAATGAACAAGTCATTAAAACTAATCATGCCTCTCGAGTCAATAAAAAGAGTTGTTCAAAAATAATGAATCGTTTGCTAACTGCACATCACTACTGTATGTGCAGTACTCATTCAAGGGTTAGTAACAGTATCATTGAGCTATACAATGTCAATACAACAGTAACAAATGATATATTCTCACTCTTGGTTCATACTGCCTGATGTAGGTATAGCTACAGCAGCCAGTTTACCAGGTGCTAGCCTAAATTAAATAATGCCACATGAATTACAATGCTGGTCTGTTTTCAATTAGTGGTATTTAATCCATCATTTACAGTTGAAACTGAGCTTTCATGGCGAATAGATTTTTTGGTGTATACCATGCTTTTAGCTAGTGTTACCTAGAGTAGATGTCCTCGCCCACATAATAAAAACATTGCCATCAAAATCCCTCTGTTTAAGCTAGAAACTATCTGAGACTCTCACGAACGTGTTCTATGTTTATTCTACAACACCCAGAAGCTTCACCGGCCTCGTGTCAAGTCGCTGACGCTGGCGTTCCAACTCCGAACAGGTCTTCTCACAAAAACGTCTGTCAAATCCGAACAGTTTGAGCTATGGACTATGACCCAAACATCAAAAAATGGGACTCTCACGAGCATGAACATCTTCTCCGTTTTGCTACGATGCCTACAAGCTTCACAAGACTCAACTGAAGATGAACATTAATGAAAATTAATAGGATTTTTTGGAACCAGTGTTACTTACACATGTCAGACAACTCAAACCATAGTTCCTTTAGATTTATTTTTGGATGATCTGTTTTGCCATGTATGAATGTGTTATTCAATGCGTTTCTACGAGCTAATAGCACTAAGGCCAAATTCGATGTTTCATCAAATTCACAATGCATTCAGAAAGTATTCAGACCCCTTGACTTTTTCCACATTTTGTTACATCACACCCTTATTTTAAAATGGGTTTAAAAAAAAATAATAAATGTACTTTAAAAAATAAACTTGAAATATTACATTTGCATAAGTATTCAGAACCTTTACTCAGTATTTTGTTGAAGCACCTTTGGCAGTGATTAAAGTCTTCTTGGGTATGACACTACAAGCTTGGCACACCTGTATTGGGGGAAGTTTCTCCCATTCTTCTCAGCAGATCCTTTCAAGTTCTATCAGGTTGGATGGGGAGCATCGCTGCACAGCTATTTTCAGGTCTCTCCAAAGATGTTCGATCGGGTTCTGGCTAGGCCACTCAAGGAAATTCAGAGACTTGTCCCAAAGCCACCCCTGCATTGTCTTGACTGTGTGCTTAGGGTCATTGTCCTGTTTGAAGGTGAACCTTCTCCCCAGTCTCTGGAGCAGGTTTTCATCAAGGATCTCTCTGTACTTTGCTCCGTTCATCTTTCCCTCGATCCTGACTTGTCTGCCAGTCCCTGCCACAGAAAAACATCCCCACAGCATTATGCTGCCACCACCATGCTCTGACATGCACTGTCAACTGTGGGACCTTATATAGACAGGTGTGTGCCTTTCCAAATCACGTCCAATCAATTGAATTTACCACAGTTGGACTCAAATCAAGATGTAGAAACATCTCAAGGATGATCAACGGAACAGGATATACCTGAACTCAATTTCGAGTCTCATAGCAAAGTGTCTAATACTTATGTAAACAAGGTATTTCTGTTTTTTCTTTTGCCCCTACATAGCTGCATGCCTCCCTATTCAGTCGCAGTAAATGCACAGTTCATTTCCAAGGAGTCTGCTACGTAAATGGGAATAAATGGATGTCAATTTCCATTTTAAATTGGTAACCAATGACCCATTGAGACAGCCTTTCTACCACAGACAGCCAGAATATCTGGAATTCAGACAGACAGAATATCTGGAATTAGAACAGCCTGACATTTCAGTTAATTGCACCAAGCATGCCACCTTCGGAATAACCTCCAAACCAGGTTAAATGAAGTCTTCACCTTCCAGCCACAGTTTCAAATGAGAGCAAAGACCACTTAAACAGTGCTATGAAACAGGAGAGGCATGGTAGTTTGTAGCAGTCTTTTGAGACAAGTTCCTGTTGGAAAGTCACATTGGGTAATTCGTTTTTGTACACTGAGTTCTGTCTCTGATCAATTTTTTTTTTTCAATTAGACATTTTTCCTCATCTTCCCTCTAATCTTCATAATTGGCAGGCTCTTCAATACTCAACTCTTCGCTTCTAAATGCATTTCCATGCAGACGTCCATGAGAAGCTTACTTCACTGTCCAATGGTTTTTACATGTTGTTTGTTTAGGATAATCCAGGATTTGGATTAATCACAAATCTGCAAACATCCCAATTAATTTTGTTGCATTTGTCAGAGGACTCAGGCAACAATTATAACTATTAATATAAACTCGTCAGATGTCAGTCTAGCACCTCATTTTTCTAGGCAAGTCAGTTATGAACAAATTATCTTTTACAATGACGGCCTACCCCGGCCAAACCCTAACCCGGACGACGCTGGGACAATTGTGAGCCGCCCTATGGGACTCCCAATCACGGCCGGATATGATACAGCCTGAAATCGAACCAGGGTCTGTAGTGATGCCTCTAGCTGCGCCACTCGGGAGGCCATGTAATGGCATCTTGCAAGCTGTTCCTCTTATTTATATCAAAGCAAATGCCTGAAATGGGCCCTGAAGTCTTACAGCCTTGTCTGGCCATGTGGATAAACCATGCGTTCTTTAAGGGTTGATAGTTTTATAAAAAAAGATTGTTAGTAGTAATGTTGAAATTAATAATAAGAACAGATTTCAATTTTTAAAGCAAAACGTTTATTCATGTTTGAAATTACACATAACTACCACAAGGAAGACTTTTCAGTCCAGGGTGTAGTCGGGTTAGAAAGAAACACTAAACATTTTTAATACGTTAGAATCACTGCCACAAATCATTTTCCATGACTTTATCAGTTTCAGAATCACATACAATACAAAAAAGAGAAAGAAAGTTTGAACCCTGTCAAACAGAGCTTGAAATGTACAGTTCTGAAAACTGAAACCTCTATGTATTACAGTTTTTATAATGATTTTTTGTGTGAATTAGTAACAAGATGAGCAACATTCAAAATGTTCTTCAGTATTTACAACAGTTTTACTGTTTGGTGTTAATTTATGACCAACATTATCCTAGCCCCTCCCTCAAAATCCACCAATTAACAATTTTGCACCTCTCCCTCTTATTTTTAAAAATGTATTTTTTTTTCTCATTATTCTTAGTATTAATATTACTGTTAACATCATACATTTTCTTGTTTTTGTCTTTTTGAAGTTGCAATAAAGCAACATTATTTTCTTTAGATTAAAATATACATTAGATTACATGAACAAAAACAAAGAGTTTATTACAAGATGTAATCAAAACCACTAAATAAAAATGTTAAATAAAAAGACAAAAACTATGGTGGTGATATTGTTTAGAGGTAGTAAGTGAGCACTCTAAGCTATAGAAATGTTGAAAATCTATTGGTTTCTATGAGTTTGAATGAGGTAATAAAGCTGTGTATTGATTGGTGGGATGTATAAATACTCTTAAGCTATATTATATACAACATATTTTGTGTGACTGGTATCTTGTCACATGCCAAAAGGAAGTGCTATAACTGGTTGGATTTACTGTTAGACCCATGACTATTTCAACCAATAGCCCAAAATAACATATTTGAATATCACATGACTTTCACCTCACACAGAATGTTAACCTATATGAAGTTGTCATTTTCTATGCTTGAAGATTTTGTCCCAGAATACAGTGTTATCCCCTTAGTCTTGTCAATGAAAGGACTGCATGTCAACCTGGTGGTTGTAAGGCAAAACTAATATTGAAAGCAACTCTTCCAAGCCGCCAGTGAGTTTACAACAGTACCATTTCTTATTTGCTGCACTCCTTGCGTTCAGTGATGGAACTGCTACTTTGTTAGTCAATATACAGTAGGCAAGATACCAAGAGCCAAGGGAATTAGCTGATCTAAAACAAAACACAAATGATGTGAAAAATATATATATTGCATTTCAAAACCAAAACATTTTAGAATGCATATGACAACACCAAATGCCATCCACTTAGGATTAAATTCAGCTTGGGGAACATCACTTCTTAAATCAAATGTCAATTGAAATGAATGTTGCTCAATATACATCTGGGCCTTGTTTGATTGGTACATGTATGTGCTTACCCTTCAAATGACAGACATAAACTAGAGAAATGGTCAAATATAATAATGAGACTGATGGAGTTTGAGCGAAGACTTCACTGAACTACCAAGAAACATCAGGTGTCCTTATTGTAGAACATCATTGTGAGGGGGGTTGAGGACTCTGGTAGATGTAGCAGACAATTAGTTCTGAAAAAAAGTTTTGTTTATCCTCTCTGGTTGGTCAGTCAGTGAAAGTTCAGGCTCTACAGCTTGGGGATCAGATGCATCGATAACAGATCAATTCGAGGTATCAGAGTGCACACTTCCAGGTCCTTCTGTCGGGGAGATTACAGAAGATGGAGTCATTGCATCGTGCCATCCCCCATTAGCCTAGGAAGGAATCAGAAGAGAAGGGATCAAAATGAAATACTACAAATGAAAGAAGTCCATGTTAATTACATAATGCTTTTGTAAGGAACCTATATTTGTAATCAATACCAGTTATTCCCCCAAAAATGTTTAAATGTGAGGGAGAATAAGATGACTCTGTACAATAAAATATATTTAGTAATACAGGTAAAAGAGTAATTCTCATTGTGTAGAGTACGTTTGTGTACATATGCTCATTTACTAATTAATAAATAAAAAGAGGCATCTCCTTTGATATACAGTAGTATGTAGTACAACTGGCAAGCCAATGGCAATTCTCTGCATTATACTAGCATCAGCCATGAGACTCCTAGAAACAAATGTGCCTTGTGCCTCAGCCAATGGGAGCAATCCCTAAAATCAATGTCTAATCAGATTTCAGCAGTGGCAGACAGCTTGTCGCTACATATTCTTATGTCAGTCAGGAAGAAGGAAGGCTGGGGGGTGGGTGAGGTGGGGAATGCTGAGTGGAAGTGACGGGGGCAGGGCCTTTCCCAGAGAGACAGTCTGAGCCAGCCTGACTCTGCTTGGCTCGCGGCAGGGACTAGCCTTTGCTGGATCCCCTTCGTCACCATCAACAAAACAAAAGGTTAGCGTATGCTAATTTATCTATGATGCACTTCATTATCAAAACAATCCATCTGCATTACTGTACATTGGGGGCTCTAGCACTCGTGGTTCATTGGTGGAATAAGTATTTTGATGATTTAGATCGCCTGGGATAGGTCAATAAATAGCTTTATCTGGTCTGCTTCGTCACAATGTCGGTACTGCATTGAAATAAGAGTATTGCTGTATGAGCAGGCCTCTTTAAATGAATTATCCAAAGCATGTTTTTGTTGTTGCCTGGACGTTCCTCCTCTTTTCACATGTGCCGTTATTGGATGTGTTGACTTGCCAGTAATGTTGTATTTTAGAGAGTATGTTTGTGTGGTGATTAATTGAGCTCTGGCCTAAACAGAACAGTGAAGGAAAGTGAGAGAGTGAGAAACATCAGTTGAGCCTGCTAGAGGTTGACACTTCTTCTAAAGGCCTGCGGGCTAAAAGGTGTTCAACAAAACCCAAATGACACCAAACGCCGTCCGAGAACACTAACGACGGCCTGTGTTATCTTTTAGCAAGTGTGTGTACTTGCTTAAATGGTAACCCCCCCACACAATAAAAAAATAAGAGCAGTGTGATAATTTTATATACTTCCAAATATGTATCCCACTTTTATACAATTAATTGGGACTAGAGTGATTGTCAAGTATGGAAAATAAAACATCTAAACGGTTGATGAAGGTTGGCAATGTCGAATGTATTAGGTTCACCTCTTTGCAATACTGAAAATATATAACTTTTATATGACTCTATCAGAATTTACATATTAGCTCATGATATTAAAATGGCTCTCAATAATAATAGCTGTCATGTTGGGGAGCTGAAAATAACCAAGCCTTCACATCACTACTGTCCCAACCATGGCAACATGAAGACAACAAATGGTAATAGTTTCTCTCTGATATTGCAAAGGGAAATATGTCAGTAACCATTTCTCTCTCTCCCTCTGCCTCTATCCTTTCTCATCAAACAAATTAATCTTTACTCTGATGGCTTCAGATTATGCACTGTGTTACAAAAAAGCCCCATATCAGCCCTCATCAACGAAGATGGAATTCACGTCTAGAAAAGGCTGCAGGCGATCTCACTTTCATATTTTATCATGGTGATAAGGATATGGCAAAGTCTCTGAAGCATTTCAAAACAGCTAAACTAAACATAGAGATACAACTAAAAGCCTACTTATGTCATTTTGCTTTCAGTCACATAAGGTATTACAAGATGTTTATAAAATCAAAAATGGGGGGATTTTAAATCATATGTATTTTTATACCACCTGCACTATGATCTAGGTGTGTTTTATTAAACTCTGCTTTTATCCTCCTGCAATGAAAACGTGCCAACTTTTCTACAATCTCTAATCTCCCATGTCACGTTTGCTATATCCTTTAAGAAGCTCAATCACTTGCTGCAGCAGTGCTGAATGGAGTTTCTCACTTCCCTGGCTCCCAGCTGCTACTATCTTTTCTCACTATGTTCCTGACATCCTAGATTTCCATTAAACCTTTTAAGTAACATTCAAAACGTTTTTAAAGAAATAAAATCAATTAGTGCAATTCATTTGCCTAAGATATGACTTTTATCAGACAGTGGGCAGCAACGCGGGGTGTTCTCTATCTGAGCTAAGACTACTACTATTATGTGTAAAATGTTTCCAGTAGAATGGATCCAGTTTGGACAAGGTCTGCTCAACGTAATGAAAAATAACCACTGTCTCCAGAATGGTACGTATAGGAAGAGGAAACCGAGACACTTACATTCAAGCCATTTGGGCTGTACATAGTGTTCCCCCCCAGAGCTTCACTGTATCCTGCCGTCTGACTGATAACATGGCGCAGGGTATCCACCTGTGGGGTGGAGAGAGAGTGGGCATGGCTGTCAACTCACTGTGACATGGGGGTTTACATGAACACACATGCTCAATGCCACATTTCAAAACATACAGGACTTACTCCATGTGGAAAGGGACTATGAGACACAGACAACACATTATGATGGGTGTTTGCATTGTCCAATGTATGTAGAGTATATCCACTATCATCTAAATGTCTACTCTACCTGTGGCTATGTGGAAAGTTATTGTGGAAAATGTCTAACTTCTAACATTGAGACATACCATTGGGAAAAGCACGGCCACACTATACACATGAAGTATTCAAACATACAACAATGTGTTTTGTAAACAAAACCATATGCACAAACAAATAGGGGGGAGGAATACATCAGAATGGACATAATGACGAGGACATGTTTGCTGTAACATATGGACAATACAGTTGTATTGTACGGACAGGATTCATATGTTCTTTAAATTGTTAAAGCCATAAGTCTCTAGTTCTAATGGGTTCATCTGACATGCGTATGATTGTGTTCCTCTATGTGTCTCTGAACCTGAAGAAATAACATAATGGATGACAACAACAACAATATGCAACACAACCAAAATGAGACAAAGACAGGAAAGGATACAAGAGAGGAATGTAGGGGACCATAAAACCCAACACCAACCCAAGAGCTCAAGTCAAAGCCAAATGCATTCACAAAATGGAAACTTCAATCGAGTCTGTTACAGAGATTAAATAAATCCATTTTCTGGAGGCTTTTATAAATAATTGTTGATAGCAATGGGGTGGGATATTTTTAGGTAGGCCAGAATATTCCATCCAAAGCGAATTAGAGTCAGTAAAAAAGAAAATGGAGCTCACAGTGTGGCTCACTTTTGCAGTGACCTGACTGTGGGAATTTGAGCTGGCCCAATGTGGGCAGCATATCTTAGTTACTGTACTTCAGACTGCACTGTGGATGGCTCAGCACACAGGCAAAACTGGGACGGCTCTGTGCATTTGCACACAGGACCTGTCCCTGTTTTTGGCTCCTACCTGTGACTGCACATTGACTCCGACTTGTGCCCCTTGGTAAGAATCCCCATTCAGAGACTGCATGCTCAAGAACATGTCCCCAGAGTTTGGGAGGTTAAAAGAACCTGAAGAACCTGGAAAGGGAAGATGTAAGTAGCTGAATAACTATATAGAGGGCTAGGAGGGAAGAGTACACACTAACTAAACACACACAAGCGCACAGAGAGACACAAACGCAGACACAATCTATTGTACATAGGAACACAACGCCCACTACTACACTCAGTTACTAGATTCCCAGAAAGTAAGCAACTACAAAAGGATAGGACAGAAAGCAAGGAAATACAAGAAAGAGGAGAGGATTATGTTCATGTCAGAACTCTGAGAGGCTATACAGATTTTCCCCAAAAAGGAGGCAAAACAAACTGAATGAAAATCACATGACACAAACAGAGATTCAATATGTGGCTGGTGGCTTTAAGCTCCCAATTTGTTCCACATCCCTTAATCCTTATCTACTGTTAGTGGGGAAATATCATATACCAATGACAAGGACAATAAGAAGCTTATGAAAAGAGCAGTACCAGTAAACATGTTGGTTAAAAGAGTGTTTTTGCTCTCTGCAGAGTCCAGCTGAAATTCTTCATCTTTCATCTGGAATCCTGGGTGCAAGAAAAAGGGGACCACTTCAAATAGCTATCGCTTACCAGATCACATCCCTTTGTCAGGTCAGCCAAGTCCAAAATCACAGTCATTCTCCTGGACTATACATTGTGTTGGATGTCTTTTTTTTGTCATTTGTGAGTCCTATTCATTAATAATTGTGTGCATTGTTGTTGTTATTTCACATTGGTAACCTATACAGTCTACTCTAACTGCTCCCAGCTATTGTTTTCAATCTCTCTTAGAATAAAATGCACTACCATACAGTGGAGCTACAGTTTGACAAATTAGAGAGGGGATTGAGGAAAAGTCAAGGGAAAACAAAACCTCAGTGACATCATTTTGAATTGTCTTTTTGCCAGAAATACATCTGTTCTCGGTTCACAAACCAAGAACGCACTCTTTATGCATGAGTTTGCTTGTCTTATTTGGCATCGACTGTTTCAAAGACAGGAGACTCTGTGATCCCCAGGCTGGGAGCAGTGCCTGTCACTCCTGCCTGTGTGAATGGTGCGTGAGTGGGGGTGAGGCATGTGGGGGCTGGGGGCTGAGGGCTGGGGGTGGATGGCAGAGTTAGGGCCTGCACAGGGGTGCCTACCGGAGTTGGGTGTGGTAGGGGAGTTGGTCTGGCTGTTCTGCACTGCGGCGGCCACTGCATGCGCTGCTGTTACTGCAGTCTTAGCAGCGTACAGGTTAGCTTCTTCCTGGAACTTGCCTATGTTCTTCTTGTACCGGATTCTCTTGTTGCCGAACCAGTTGGATACCTGGGGGAGAGAGCAGAGGGAGAGCCGAGGTGTCAGACGTCAAGCAGCCAAGGCACTGTGCACTGAGCAGTGTGATTGTTTCAAGACGTTTGGGTCCATCAAGTACCCAATTCCCAGCCCCTGCAGTAATGTCCACTGGGTATGCAGGCTAATTAAGCAATAATCAGGAATCACTTGTGCGTTTTCATAAAAGTGAGCATGACATGCTCTCTGTCTCTTGACAAAACCAACACACCAGGGGTTGCTCGTCTCCCAGAACACAAACTGAAAAGTTCTCCTGACTGTATTACATTGCCAGGCCTATTGCTAAGGAAACAAGTTCTGCCATTACACTCAAATAAATGTATAGACTTGTTTGCGTCTGCATTGGTGGTAGAACTTGCTTGTGTCTTTAACAGATACACAGTTTAATATTAATGAAGGATATTGCGTACTACACCAGTGCAGAGCATCAAACCCATGGCTGTCCACTGCACATTCTGTCAGCCTGGCTGCCTAACACAGGACACAGGCATTGTGGTGCTATGGTGAGGTCAAAGAGTAACAGTGAGACCTAAAGTGCCTTCACAAACTATTCACTGGCCTACACACAATCCCCCATAATGTCAAAGTGGAATTATGTTTTTAGAAATGTTTGCAAATTAATAAAAAAATGAAAAGCTAAAATAGGTTGAATACTTATTGACTCAAGACATTTGTTATGGCAAGCCTAAAGTTCAGGTGTAAAAATGTGCTTAACAAGTCACATAATAAGTAGCAATAATATTGGTTAACATGATTTTTGAATGACTACCTCATCTCTGTACCACACACATACCATTATCTGTAAGGTCCCTCAGTTGAGCAGTGAATTTCAAACACAGATTCTACCACAAAGACCAGGGAGGTTTTCCAATACCTTGCAAAAATCTGACATTGAATATCCCTTTGAGCATGGTGAAGTTATTAATTACATTTTTGATGGTGCGTCATTACTTTCCTAACTCAGTTGCCAGAGAGGAAGGAAACCCCTCAGGGATTTCACCATGCGGTCAATGGTGACTTTAAAACAGTTTCAGAGTTTAATGGCTGTGATAGGAGAAAACTGAGGATAGATCAACAACAATTGTAGTTACTACACAATACTAACCTAAATGACAGAGTGAAAAGAAGGAATCCTTTACCGGATAAAAACTATTCTAAAACATGCATCCTGTTTGCAATAAGGAACTGAAGTAAAACTGCAAAAAATGAAATTAAATTTATGTCCTGGATCCAAAACATGTTTGGGGCAAATCCAACACAACACATCACTGAGTACCACTTCATATTGTCAAGCATGGTGGTGGCTGCATCATGTTATGGATATGCTTGTCATCGGCAAGGACTAGGGAGTTTCCTAGGATAAAAAGAAACGGAATGGAGCTAAGCACAGGCAAAATCTTAGAGGAAAACCTGGTTCAGTCTGCTTTCCAACTGACACTGGGAGACTAATTCACCTTTCAGCAGGACAATGACCTAAAACACAAGGCCAAATATACACTGGAGTTGCTTATCAAGATGACATTCAATGTTCCTGAGTAGCCTAGTTACAGTTTTGATTTAAATCGGCTTGAAAATCTATGGCAAGACTTGAAAATGGCTGTCTAGTAATTATCAACAACCAACGTGACAGAGCTTGAAGAAATAATAATGTGCAAATATTGTACAATCCAGGTGTGCAAAGCTCTTAGACTTACGCAGAAAGACTCACAGCTGTAATCGCTGCCAAAGGTGATTCTTTGTACATGTATTGACTCAGGGGTGTGACTACTTATGTAAATGAGATACAGTATGTCTGTATTTCATTTTCAATAAATGTGCAAACATTTCTAAAAACATGTTTTTACTTTGTCATTATGGGGTATTATGTGTAGATAGGTGAGACATTGTTAAGAATTCAGGCTGTAACACAACAAAACGTGGAATAAGTCAAGGGGTATGAATACTTTCTGAAGGCACTGTACAGCATAACGTTTATGAGGAACTGTTGCAGCCATATGAAATACAATCTCAGGACAATGTCTGCTGTGTCTCTTCAAATTGAAACCTGAAACCTCACTTTAACAATACTAGTAAATGCTAACATTAAAAATTGTATAGTGTCCAGCTTCTATATTTCTAAAGTGCTTTTTCTATATTTACATTTCTACATTTCAATATTTATATTATATCACTATGACTACTACTTCAGTATTACCGCACGGTGATAGAAATAAAACTGTCTAACCTCATAGTAGAAAGAAAGATTGACATTTTCTTTGTATGGGGTAAAACCAGTGTGTGAATGCTGGCTCTGCAATAAGAGTGGAATAATAATGAGATTAGGTTTGTGTTTTAATAGTCCTATAAATTAGAGTGGCCTGTCGCCGTGCTATTGCTCCCCTCTCAGCTCCTACAGCCTGCTGCCGGACCAGCCAAAGAGCAGCTGCCCCTAATGAAGCTTTATTTAATTTCCACCCCTGTGCTTACATTTTAATATCTCCAGCAGCCCGCCAATACTGCAGCAAGCGCAAACTGACTGGATTTGCATGACATCAGATCATTTCTATCCTGCATGTCTCTGTGCTTCTAAATCTTTAATATCTAGGCAATTAAAATTAATGACCATTCAGGCGAAGCCACTGTTGGCATGGTTTCCTTGACATCAATTGTTTGATGGGTTTACCTAGAGGTTAAACTAACAAGCAAGGTTTAATTGGATGCAATGAAAGCCCTAGCCATCATCCTTTTTACCTAACCTGCTTACAGTGGTTTTTAAGGGCAGACAGGATGCAGGCAGTCTCACCCTTTGAGCCAGATCACCAACAGCATTGCAGACCATAGAAAACCTCTCTCTGAGTGGTATCATTACTGGGATATTACTGTATATATTTAACAGGAAACAAAAACACATTACACTGCTTGGAGAAATAACTTTAAGGCACATGCAATGACATTGTTATATTTTAGTAAATGCAGAACTAAATTAAGAATACAATTATCATTATTACAGTTAATAAAAATAAATGCATATAATAACAGTGATGATTATGCGGTATAGTACTTGGGCTAACATTTAAGAGAGAAAAAAAAAACAAAGCATAGGTAAAAACAAGCATCCAGCCAGCTCTCTAAAGCCTCTGGCCTGTTTCATCTAATAGTAAAGGCTAAACTGAGCTGCATGTCTGTGTGTGCTTCTGGGTAATGGCTGGAGCTGCCTTTAATCCATCCTTTATGAAAACACATGGTGGACCAAGGCTGATGCCATATACCCGTCTGCTTCAATGGCATGTATGGGCCTCACAGCGCATCATAAAAAAGTCACTTATCAGCAGCGCTGTGTTAACACAAGGGCCACAACATAATGAAAACTACCTAGCCCACCACAGCCAGACACTTTATGCATCCCATCTACATGGCATTATAGTACATAATAAACACAATGATTATGACACTGAGCTTGGAATAGCAATATATGAGAGAATGGGCTTGAACATTTTTATACCGGTAATCATCATCATTGTGACTATCACAGGTTTTGGTTATGCTATAGAAACAGTAGTTCTGTCAGAGATATTTGCTTCTGATTATTGATAATATTTCACTATCCGGTATTCAACAGTGTTACATGAATGCTTGAAACAGAAAAGCATTGCAATCAATTCATCAAAAACAGAATTGCTTTGACGGGTTGTATAATGGTGAAATGGTATTTAATATATCAGTGTATCAGTTTGTGATGACCTGGTCAGCATTATTCTATTATTCAGGACAAGCTGTTATGACTGTATTTAACCACTGTTTGGTGTTGTTAGATTGCACAGCCTCAGCAGTGTTAGCATCACCTAGCCTGGGTATTAAAGGGGCCACTTCCTCTGGTCTACACACATTTTTCTCCTGTCCACTGAACTCTGGCTTTGGTGATTCACAGGTTGCGCTAAACATTGTGTAAATGCAGGCACCGTAAGGTAAGGACCAAAACCCAATCCACAGAACTAAATTCCCTTTTATCTTGTGGCAGACCGCGCATTCAATTGACTTCCCTATGTAGTGGGAGCCAGGTTGAAAGACTGAATTACCTGACCTCAGCAGCTGCATCAAAGGCAGTGATTGTATAATGGCCATGCAGACTCCTTGCAAGACCACGACACCGGGTTTGTTCTCAGCGACCCACTAGAGAGGGCATGTAACAGTAGTTAATAATCCACTAACATTTCTGTTCCATTCCGGGTCAATACACGGCATCGAAAGAGAATAGATGATCTTTCCCAGATCTCAATACAACTGGATTTATAAGGTCTTCTTAGGGAACTCTAATGAAGCCTCACACTTGGGTCTTAATTATACAGACAAAGGTGGTTTCAGTGGCCATGCTGCTACTAATATTATCAATAATAGAACAGAGAACATTAATACTTAACACATTAACCCAAAGCATCCCTCACGCCCTCACCTAAATATATAATGACCTGAAATATTGATAAGTGTCGCTCAATTGAAGAGTGTGGGCTCTGAACTGGGCAACCACAGATTGCGGTGCTGAGTCGGCCATGTGTTCTGAGCTCTCTCGTTTGTCCGTCTGGAGGGCTGCCTGTCCCTGTCCGTGCCCTGGGAACAGAGTGCCCCCTCACAGCAGCACTGTCTGGAGAAGATATCAATTATGGCACCTGACACATCCATAAACCAAGACACAAACCACTGCCGTCCAATCACACGCTTTCATTTAGGAGCCCAGTGTCACATGCAAACTGACAGAGTGAAATAATACGACTGCATCCTGCATTTAGAGGGCCATTGCCTCATGAAGTGAGGTCATCTTTTAAACAACACCATTAGCTCCTTTCGCATCACTGATAGTCGCTACAAACAAGCACATTCGGCCTCGGATGGTATAATCCAAGGATATGCTGTTTACTTCACCAGCACAATAGTCATCCATGCCTTTTATTGGATGAGCAGTCCAATTCATGCTTGTAAGTGTTGGTGCACATGTTTTACAGATCTAAGTTTGGTTACTTTTTTTCATAACGATGTTCATGCAATGAAACTCACACTCCGGTCCTTCTAGTCAGAGAAGAATATAGGCATTGTCTAATGTCCAACCAAACCTACTTAATCAATCCATAAATCAAAGCAGTACATTCCACCTAGACATCTGTGATAACCTTCAGGCTGATATTTAATGCTTATTGATTCACATAGTTCTACTACAGTCATTGAAGTTCACCATTAAATTTGAGGTTATTTGGAAATACCCAAACACTCATTCTCTGGAGTAACTTTCCTGACTTCACCAGGCTCTCCTCCTATGCTTGAGTATTTTAGGATGACAAACTCAAAGAGGACTTGGTGTAGTCTAACTCAAAAGCAGTCAGTAGGAGTGTCTGCAGTGGCCTAGGCTTGTCAAGGAGAACCCTGCTAATGGGGCTTGAGATGAGTTCAAGTGAATTTGTAAAAGACCTCTTATGTCTGCATAGACTGATTTGTCCTCCTGGGAACTCCTACAGTGTCCTGTTTAGTGTAGCACTCAGAACAAAGATTTTTTCCACTTGTGAGGGTCAATGTCCACTCCTTCAACTAACATGAAGCACACTGGTAGAAAGCAGAACATTAGACACACGCTGCATGTTTTAAAACCAAGAAGGACATAACTAACAAATGATCTACAACTAACAAAAAAATGCATACTGTATAGAAAACAAATGATTTGTGTTATAGAAATAACAAAAAAGTGAAATTATATGACATGAGACATCAAAACAAACACAGTGTGGTGGCATGGGTGTTATCTTGAAATGGTACTTAACAATCATAAAAAATTATCAAAAGTGAGCTGAAAATACACATGGAAATGTTGTATGATCCCTAGTCTTTGCATATGATTTGCTCACACAATAATGTGTGAGATTCAACAGCAAAAGAACACGGTCCACGTATCACAGTGGAACTTGCTTGGTGCCAAACCTACAGTAAAACTGTAAGCATGGTATGCCTACATTAAAATAGCATCGGATAAATTTTTATGCCAGGATATCAGTCCATTTGTGTGAGGGAGGGGAGCTGTGTGCAGTGGTAGACTGTGAAGGTGCACATACAGAAACAAAGAAAATATACAAAGAATGAAAACAACAACAGTGGATCAGGAGAAGTCATGACATACCTGTGATACTGTGATGGTGCTTCCCACCCCCTGAAGGCAAAAAAGAATGGGCTTTTACAGTATCTGACTGCATGACTACACTCAATATACCCTTCCACACCCCCTCCCCACAGAAAAGAGAGAACATTGCAAATCAGTGTTTCTTGTATAGATTATTCTCAATTTGGAACAACCATGGATTAACATCTGAACTAGAATACAAATATCTAAATGGTTCAAGTTGTAACAATAGTAGCAGAACAGAGTGCAGGAGGATAACAATACTAAATTGGTTTGGGTGTGGGGGTTGGGTGTGAGAGATTATATTGCCTTCAGGTTAACCCAACTATTAGGCTAAAGGTCAAGTGGGAAAGTCACATAAATTGTCTGTAAAAACAAAATGTTTAGTGGGTGAAGCAGTGTCGTCTCCATCTAGAAGCCACTGTGACCACACACGTACACCTTAAAAATCATATTTATTTACTGGATAACCTATACTGGTAGACATCCAGTCACCTGGACTGATCAGGCAGACAGAGAACACGCATGGCAGATGGGAATGAGAAAGAAAATGGCAGGAGACCCAGAGTGGACAGCTATTAAAAGGCTAACATACTGTAGGCCCAGAGTGGACAGCTATTGAAAGGCTAACATACTGTAGGCCCAGAGTGGACAGCTATTGAAAGGATAACATACTGTAGGCCCAGAGTGGACAGCTATTGAAAGGATAACATACTGTAGGCCCAGAGTGGACAGCTATTGAAAGGATAACATACTGTAGGCCCAGAGACATATAGGGGGGTGGTAGGTAGCCTAGTGGTTAGAGCATTGGGCCAGTAAACGAAAGGTTGCTAGATCGAATCCCCGAGCTGACCAGGTAAAACTCTGTTGTTCTGCCCCTGAACAAGGCAGTTAACCCACTGTTCCTAAGCCATCATTGTGAATAAGAATTTGATCTTAACTGACTTGCCTAATTGAATAAAGTGTCAATTAAATCAAAAAAATATATATGGAGGATTAACAGGCCCAGAGTGGGCAGCTATTGAAAGGCTAACATACTGTAGGACATATATGGAGGATTAACAGGCCTAGAGTGGATAGCTATGGAGGGCTAACCCACTGACTTCCCCTCCCCATGGCTACTGCTGTGATAGGCTGAACACACCCTAACTGAGGTGTCATTAGGCTCAAGGTAAGATAAAGACATTGGGCTCTGATAGTGTGGCATAGCTGTCCTTCCAGGCTGGTCTGGAGTTGCAGCCAGGGGCCTCATCTACTGCCTTTTCCCCCCTGATTACCCAACAGCCACTGTGTCTTGAGACAAGGAATCTGCACCCACCTGGGATACTGTGATGCTGCACTTCTTGGCCAACTCCTCTTTGGCTTCTTCACTGGGATATGGGTTGCTGAGGTGCGAGTAGAAATACTCGTTTAAGATTTCCGTCGCCTGCTTGCTGAAGTTTCTCCTTTTCCGCCTGAAAAGTGAACAAAATGAGAGAAAGGCCAAGCTCATTAGCGAGACCAGTATTAACTCATCCATTTGGAACGGACAAATTGCACAATCAATCTCACACATAAATGGTGAAAATAATGAGGAATGTGGGTCTGAGAGAGGCGTCAGGAGCGGAATATTGTGTCCTGCTTTCAGCACCATCCTCATCAACACACACCAAGCCATCCGGCGACCACTAGACCCACAAACACACACAACACAAACACGTACAGTACATTGCTTAATTTGGTCTGTTGGTCTCTGATCTCCAGTCCAAGCATGTAATGTGTAGTGTTTAGTGCAGTGGATGGGTAGGCTTGGTGATGGAGAGCTAGGCCCAATTGCCCAGTCGGAGTGCATCTCAGTACATTATAGAAATCACAACATGCCCAGTTGAGCATTCTTCCTGAAGTGCCACGGCCCCAGGGAACTTCATTGGGAACAAAGCAACTCTAACTAGATCCGGGTCCCCTTCTTCCCCCCAGGGCACTACTTATCATGTTATTGAGCATTAACTTATTTTGCCTTGTTTACTGGACTTCACGCGAGCAATGGGAAGCAAATGTGCTTCTGCTTGGTTTGCTTCAGCCCTAAACTTCCTCCCGCTCTCCTCAGAGCTCCACTCCACAAACGGTTTGTGATTACAGTAATCCAGAACACCTGCTCATGACCTCCACTCCACCAATTACATATGACTTTGTTCCTGCTTCATTTAATCTAAACTGCTTTCAGGTGCTAGCGGATTATTGTTTTGAGAAGATGGCTATAATACATAACGAATGCACTTTATGGCAAGATCATCTGTGAATATTTGCAGTGTGCTGTTTGACGCTGTATGTTGTGGATTTGTTTTCTCAGATAGGAAGTGTATTTCTCTAATGTTGTTATTACGATCATATGTCTACATACAGTTCTGTCTCTGGGTACCTTCCGATGCTCCAGGCTAGAAACATTGGTTTTGTGGGTCACAGTGAAACACACAGGAACACACACACACATATATATACACACTGACCTGGCATCAAGGAATCTGGAGCGCAGGATCATGACGGCCTCACAGGTGCTCTGTTTGAGCTGCATCTGGATGGAGCTGAACTTGCGGTGGATGATCCCCACCATGCGCTCGATCTCTTTGGGAGAGATGGGTCGCGTGCGGGACTGCTCCCTCAGCAGGTTCATCACATGGGTGGTGAACTCGTTACACGCCTGCAGAGAAATCACAGAGCACAACACAGCCCTGTTAGTGTCCTCCTGGCTGTATCTTTTAGGTACAACTCTCTCAGTAGCTGACCCGCCTCCCTTGGTTAAAAGCATCTTCACTGAACGCGCCATTGAAAAACACAGCCCAGTATTTATACGACTGCTGAGTGCTTCAATGACTTAATAGGTGAAGTCATCTATGAATGCAAATGACGATTTGCAATTTGGCTTTGGCCCAGCACAGAGATAATTTAACCAGCTTTTTGTTAAACCAGTAGTTCATACATGATTCATTAGAATAACTCATTTACGTTGTGCACACTTTAGCTCATTACTCTGAGTAAAATACGTGAAGTATTTACATTTAGATAATTAAAACAAGGAAACACCCCTAAGATAGATGCTTTCACTCCAGGCAGTGCTATGTGCCCTCTCCTTTTCAGAGTGAGAGAGTAAATTTGTCTAATTTACCTCGCCACCTTGCTGAGGCATCAGTGTTCCAACCTTTCACTTTCTCCTATAACACTCCTCTGTTTTATGGCTGAAGCTCAACATGGCAGCCTAATGAGTTGATCATATTCTAATTTTACTGAGACGACTGCACTACTCCTCAGAATTTGTTAACGAACCACAAAATATATATATGTTTACAATATTACAAGGGGATTTTTTTGTTCCCGGTTTTGTACTTTGGTGGTTAATATTACTGGCAATATTTCTAGAACATCAAAGTGAGAATGAAAAACATCATGCGAGCCTATGAAGCTTAAAGGTGTGATGTAAAGGTGGTTAAAGGTGTGACTCACACCCACCTGTTCGTATTTCTCCAGCTCTGTGTGGTAGATCTGTCTGATCTGGGTGAGTTTGGATCTGTAGTCTGAGTGTTCGATGGAGTTGTCTGAGGCCCCGCCCGAGGCTGCGGCTGCAGCGGCAGCAGCGGCTGATCCGCCCCCTTTCTCTGGTCCTGACACGCCCTCCGCCAGCAGCATGTTGTCCAGGCGCATGAGCTGGGGGTCGGGAGGGTCCTCCTCCTGGGAACCACGGATGCTGAGGCCTGAGAGACGAGAGAGAGAGAGAGAGAGAGAGAGAGAGAGAGAGAGAGAGAGAGAGAGAGAGAGAGAGAGAGAGAGAGAGAGAGAGAGAGTTAGACATGACGACATCCAGAACTCCAGACATGACACAGACACAAAGGCTTTTTGATAAGAGGGCTGTTTGATAGGGCAGAACCTCCATGGTAACTGAAAAGTAATATCACTCCGTTATTTGTTTAGTGTTCCTTTGAAACCAGAGGGTGAGTTTGATGGGCTCACCAAGAACCACACCTAGACACATATTCTCAAACACCTCCATGGATGACTGGGTGATTTCCATTAGGGTGAAAAACACACAACAGCTCAAATTATGCAGCTAAAGTACCAGCCTCACAAGTATCGTCTTGTACAGAATCCTGAGCAGTGAGCCACTAAAGCCCACATTATTTTTGTATAGCTACCTTTCACTGGATGTCTGAATTCTGGTACGTGCAAACATTGCAGGGGTAATTAACACCATTACCTCAGCAGAGTCGTAAAGCCGTAGTGTGGGACAGGTAGTCCCCTGTGGGCATGGATTGGGTACTTCCTGTGTATGGTCTGCATTCCTGTTGCCCAAGCCTTCTTTTATCTGCACACTGTGCTGCTCACTGTGTGTACAGGGTGCCTTACATGACAGCAACATCCATAAACTGACAAAAGCTCAACTGCAAGGTGGTGCTTCTATTCTCCGAAAGGATGCTAAACATAGGAATATAGCTCAAGCATGTGTCTGCCTTTTCGGCCTAGCGCAAAGCCTTAAATCACAATTGTCACGTTGTTTTCTGAGATTAAACACATATTTTGCATTATTCCACTTAATTTACAATCTGCGAGAACTACTGTACTACTACACTATTTTACTTATTTTTTCTGCTAATTGTGCACTTATTTAGTGTGCAACTAAGAAATCTCAGGGCACATGCGCGTGCACGTACACACCCACACACACACCCACACACACACACCCACAAATCATTGAGTGCTGACTTTTGCTGCTTTCTTATCTTTCAACAAATCCTGATTAGCCGTCAGTCAGCATCGGAGCACACCTGCACGCATAGAGAATGTTGCCATGACGGCTGCAAAGACAAAAGACTGCAGCAGGTCAGAATTACCAGCCAAACAGCCCTGTATTATTCAGTCCAATAAATGGATTAAAAAAACTGCACCCAATCTGCAGTAAACACTGAGTGCCCACTCAGACGTTATGATTACCAGAGTTGTCTCAATTCAATAATCTGCCTGCGATTCAGGGATTTCCAGCAGCTCATTAAGGCTTCATTAAGATATGGTGAGCCTCTGAATTCCAAATAAGAAGATTAGTGGTTCTATTGTGTGAGGCAGTAGCCTAGCAATCAGAGAGGCCCTCTACCAGGCACTGACTGACCAACTGACCCGGCACACCTAGTGAGTAGGCACTGGAGTGTGTTAAGCCTCTCTCTCTCTCTCTCTCTCTCTCTCTCTCTCTCTCTCTCTCTCTCTCTCTCTCTCTCTCTCGCTCAGACACATAAACACAAAATTGAGCTGAAAACAGTGACACTATATGGTCATTTTAAATGAACATGATGTAATTTCTCCTATCACATTCCCCATTGACATGGTGTGTGTAGCTCAGATGTGAAGATGCTAATGCAAGACAAATGTGTGTCTATTCATAGTTGGCTGGATGTTTGTCTTGTAGGTGTAATGGTGTGAAAGTAGAGGATGAATGTGGCCATTTGTGTTGGAGACACTGATGCTGGAAGAGTTGTAGCATCAGGTCTGCCAAGCCAAATCACCCATGTGGACAATATGCCATTAACTCCACTAACTCTAACCCCATCCCCATCATACCTGCAAAGACGCTAAGCTATTAGAATCGTATCTCTGGTGGTGACAATAGCTGGAGTTTGATCTACCAAACAGGTTTGCTCAGTGCAGTACTTTTGTCTACCTTTTGCTGCAGACACTTGTTTAAGTCTGCACTTCCCTTTGTGCTGGAGGTGGTAGTAAGTAGGTAGGCATGTTTTTCATGTCAGGTATATTAACTATAACTCCAAGAGCAGCCGTGCACATTTCCACACCAAGCCCATGTTGTCACTTTCACTCCCCTCTTATCCAGGGGAAATACAGCTGGGGGAATTTACAGGGCTTTTCAGTTAAATGGACATAAATCACTGGTTTCATTCCAACCAAATAATCACAGGCCATAAAGAGCTCCTTGTCTCTTACCATATATTACCGCAAAGTTCCTATGAGCAATAATGTGGCCATTCAGAGCTTGGGAAAACAGACCGAGATATTAGGAAGTGACATGTAATCCTGTTATGAAGCTGACGTGTGGAGTGGCCATGACATTTTTATCATAAGTGTCCATTTCTATTTGGGAAATCAGCGGGATAAAAATGATTACTCCACTGGTCTGAGATTGTGCCGCCCCTCCAGCAGCCCACTAGAGTGTGTTTGTGCCAGAGCAGCTATCGAGCCCCATCCATAACAAAGAGCAGCTATCGAGCTCCATCCATAACAAAGAGCAGCTATCGAGCCCCATCCATAACAAAGAGCAGCTATCGAGCCCCATCCATAACAAAGAGAAGCTATCGAGCCCCATCCATAACAAAGAGCAGCTATTGAGCCCCATCCATAACAAAGAGAAGCTATCGAGCCCCATCCATAACAAAGAGCAGCTATCGAGCCCATCCATAACAAAGAGAAGCTATCGAGCCCCATCCATAACAAAGAGCAGCTATCGAGCCCCATCCATAACAAGGAGCAGCTATCGAGCCCCATCCATAACAAAGAGCAGCTATCGAGCCCCATCCATAACAAAGAGCAGCTATCGATCCCTATCCATAACAAAGAGCAGCTATCGAGCCCCATCCATAACAAAGAGCAGCTATCGATCCATATCCATAACAAAGAGCAGCTATCGAGCCCCATCCATAACAAAGAGCAGCTATCGAGCCCCATCCATAACAAACACGTTGGAAACACTGCCACCCTCCACCTGGCTCAACATACAGCAGGGAGCAGCTCTCAGCCAAAAGACCAAGTGCGGCGATTTTCCTCACAAAGGACATTTTCCTATCTACTACTGTCCCACTGGGTAAAAACTGGTTGAATCAACGTTGTTTCCACATCATTTCAACACAAAACAATATAGTATATGTGATGCCGTTAAATCATAGTGGAAAACTAAGGCAATTGTCTTTTTTTCCCCAAACCTTTAAGCTAAACCCAATATCATGGTGATTAAGTTTGGGGGGATTTCACCTTGAATTCACGTTAGTTGACAACTCAACCAAATGTAAATCAAAACTAGACGTTGGAATGACGCCTGTGCCAAGCGGGGTGTTTCTCTCCCTCTCCCTCTCCTTGTATTTTTGTTTTTCTCTCATCATTGAAATCTTTGTTCATGTTACTTAATACCTAATTTCTCCTCTAGGGTTGAAAGGAATAGAAGTCGACAATGTGATTAATACATTCATATCAGCGAGGTCTGGTCTGACTTTTTATTTGTACATGTTTCAATGTCGTATCTGATCCGAGACAATAACACATATGACAGATAAAGACAAAGCAGGCCGCTCTCACAGCCTCTCTCCCCTCTCTCCCCTCTGTTTATGATAATTTCCGGTTTCAGGCCGTTGTCTCGTTCATCACCCCTGCTTGAAGTTCTGACAGTGATCTGAGCAGTGCCTCCAGCCTCTCTCCTTTCCTACTACCTCTTTCCCCCTGTGCCCTCTTTTATTCCGTTGGCTTAGCTGACCTTTGGCCAGTGCTTGTTTACTCTCATCACTGAAGTGTGAGCTGGAGAGCCATAAAGGTAGAGCCCTGCTGGGTTAATGTGAGCTTCTGAGGAGAGGAGCAGAATCAGGGTCTGGAGTAGGGTTATTCACCAGTTCATACTGCAGTACTACACTGTCATAGAGAACAGAGAGAAGATTATTTTCTAATGAGATGATTTTGTCTTTGTGCATTTCCTTTCTTTTAATATTTCTTCCACAGATTGAATCAGAAGCCTAATTATTTGTCTCTCTATAGCATGTGATTGGATAGAGGGCTAAGAATATGGAATAGTAATAATAATGTAGAATAGTGAATTGTTAGCGAACTGTGTGCCTTGCTGCATTTGAAAGAACACATTGTATCTCTGTTACTTCCACTACTTTCAAAATATCCTGTTCGATACACCTAACCCTGACCCCCTGCAGTTCCTTCTCTGCTCAATGCTTCCAACGAATGGACCCAGCGCATATCTACACACTCTGCATCTAATTGCATTGATCCACATAGGTCTCCCAAAGCTAACTAATCGAAACAGAATTTATTTTCTGTCAATAATTGCAAAGGTCATCTCTCTTAAACCAGGAGGCAATCCCAGGCAGTACAGAGGCGGGCAGGCTGTGGTTCTCCTCTCTCCTCTCAGTCCTCTCTGTTGTGTGTATTAGTGAAGATCCCTGAATTCCACCATGTGATTAGACCACACTGCCAAAGCAACACACCAGAGACCACAGAGGACTTAAGAGGAACACTATCACAAAGAGCATGGTGTCACTACAGCCTTGTTCCAATGTCTCTTTTGACTTAATATCATCTGGATTTTCAAAGCCCCCGGATCAGTGGCTGTCCTCTTTGGAAGCAGGGAAGTGCATCAAATTACCATTGGAAATCTTTTGTTCTGGCAAATCAAAAATAAAGATTCTCTTTCATTGATGTCCTTAAAGTCTTTTATAAGCTTGGCCTACATCCACATGGTACAAAGAATCTGGGAGAATGCCTGCGGGCTCTCTCAAGCATGTACATAATTAACATGCCATTAACACATTAATACACATTAGCTATTCCCAATGTTAATGGCAATCACACTGAGGGAAAGCTAGCACGCATTAGCCACATTTTGTTCCAATTTCTTTCTCACCATGAAAGAGCTGAAAAGGATCCTGTCTAATTCAGGGGCTAAATCATTATATTTCCCCACAGACAGAAACAGTGGCTTTGACAGTTCTCTGCACATCTCTGTCACTGCATGCTCACACTCTCTCTTTCAAACTGCATCAATAGGAAAAGATACACACATTACATTACTTTTCCATCTCAATAAAGAGACTTCAAAGCATGCAAGTTCTCGTTGTATTCAATGTAAACCGCAAAGGGTTTGACTTTAAAGGAAGAGAAACTGTGGGGATGAACAAGTGAGCATGCCGATTAAATGCAGAGTAATAGGGTAAGAAAGGGGACCCTAAACTGGGGAATCCCTGTCCAGCATGATGCTGTATTTCCTCCCAGTATGGTGAGTGATAAGCTAATCAGGCCCGTTGACAGTGAAGGGGGGTCAAGACTTCTCCCATCATACACCACCAGCACACTCTAAACAGACAGCACGGGAGGGTGGAGGGACAAGACGTGACAAAAAGTGGCTCCGGTCAGAGAAGAAGATTCCTGTCAGCTCAGGTAGCCTTTGTCCTTCGATGATGATGCTCTTCTCTCCCAAAGGAGGCTTTGACAAGGTAATGGGGCGGGTGGGGTACAACGAATCAGTGAGATGGGAGGGGGGATGGGTTAAGGGGTGGGAAAAGATAACCCGAACAAACATCTTGTAGACATTTTGCCGAGTACACCAAAATGAATCACTGTCCCATTGTGGCACGGACATTTGTGGAATGTGACACAAGGCATGACAGACCAGGGAGAGAGGATGGGAGAAAACTGAGGGAGGGAGACTGGGTAAACAAGGCCTAGTGTCACTTGCTGTGTCTGTGTGTGTGTGTACGTGTGTGTGTGCACGTGTGTGTGTGTGTCCACTCTGAATGCTGCCCTCTCAGACTGTGGTGGGCAGGCGGCCAAATGGCGCGGTGATGGCTGACCAGGCCTAGCTGTGGCGGCCGCACGCGGCGGTCGGGGAGACTGGCCAACTGGGTGGACAGGACCTCCGTTACAGATCAGCACACTGACTGACCCTACAGAACACATACAGGGATCAGCAGCAATCACTAACTCAATTCTGCCTGTTTACCTAATGAAGCATTTACCATCAATATTAACATAAACCTAGTATAAAAATATTACATATTTATATACCTCACAAAAATATTGCATCTTGCTCTATTTTAGTAACAAAGAAATTAGATTTAAAATAAAGTATTCATATAGAATTTTAATATGACTAAGATAATTTGCTGCTTTTTCCCTCTTCATTTCATATCTTATGTACTTTTGGTTTTTAGCTGCTAGCCTCAATTTACTGCAAAGGTACCCAGATTTTTTATTCAGACCCCAAGCACATAATGCAAATGTGGCACTGAAAGCCACTTATGAAATACCCAAAGGCAACTAATCTCTCCTCCTCTCGTTCCAGTCTTCTCTGCAGCTCCCTAATTAGAAGATTGTATGAAACCAGGTCACACAGCAGGTCCTGTACACACAGACAACCAGGCATATATACAGATACCATTTCATCTAAACATCATGTGCATGAAGCCATGCATACATTATTCTAAAGGCTAAGGGTGTTATTAATCCAATGTTTTTACTGTATTCCTCTAAAGAAATGGTTTAGGGTTGAGGAATTGTTTGTGTGTGTGTGTGTGTGTGTGTTACTCATGCACACATAAAACATAAAGCAGCATTGGGAACATACAGCAAACCATGATCCAGTGCCAGACAAATTATTCTTTGCAGTGGCATTTCTACACGAGAGTTGACAGTCTATCATTTAGATTTTGTTGCAGTGTATCCACGGTAGAGACTGCACTGCCTGAAGGAGAAGGAGCTGTTTCCCTCTGAAGAATGTATTTTATAGAGAAGAATATGACTCCAAATTATAGATTAACATTCCCTTCACAGCCGAGCTAACGTATATAGTCCCAATTACACTTGGGAGGCAGAGGCTGTACCGGTGGAAAATGGGTGTCTTTGACACACAAAAGAATATCATGCTGCTGAGAGGTGAGAAATGCTGAGAAGCTCACCATACATTTGTTTTACAGTGTTTAGGACCTAAGGTAAATAGTGAATGTGATTTGGAGAGACAGAATGCTCAGGTCAGCCAAAGTCACATGTACCTGAACAGGAGCATCATAGCTGCTGGCGTATTGTTGTGCCTGAAGCTGCAGGTTGCTGTGGTCTGCAGTGTGACTTTGAGGAGGAGCTGGACAAATCAATGTCCAGTCCCAACAACAGCATGTGACAGAAGCAGGCCATGTGACAGAAGCAGGCCATGTGACAGAAGCAGGCCAGAGAGGACGGACAGAGGAACAGAGACTACCAGGAAGGCTGCCAATCTACTCTTAATCAGCTCTCCTTTTGCTCAACGCATCACATCATATCCATCGCAAGAACAACTGTGACAGTACTACAGTGGTATTGGGGTTTAATATAAACTACTTATAATAGGGATTCACAATAAAATTAAAATAATCTAGAATAATTCCAAGAACAAATTGCCAAAGGGAAAAACCCTTTGTTTTTTGTGTTTAATTTGATCTTATTAGTAACTGTTCTGTATTTATGGTGCTACTGCTTGTTGTCTGGTATCCAGTGAACAAGGTAAAAAAGGTTATTTGTTTCTAATTATTCTCTAAGTGTATTTTACACACCATTTAATGAGTTTGTCTGGAGGAGTGGCCATGGGCTGTGACTTCCTCCCCCAGTTATCCAAGATGAACTGTGCAGTCTCCCCCATCATGTGAATCAAGTCCCTCTCCCTACTCAATTCTCTACAACGGCTTCACCGAAGCAAGACAACGGCTCCCGTGCCATCTCGTCTCGGCGTACCGGGAGAGAGAGGGGGTTGTGGGGGACAGAGCGAGGGGCTTGCTCCATAATTACTGTAATTAACAGTTGCAGATTTAATTGGAAGGGAAGGCATTAACGGGAGGAACATTGTGGCGGCGTGTGCGGAGAGAACCTTTGCGGCACAGGGCTTTTGTCTGGTACACACCTAATGGAGCAGTGGCTTGCTAGCTGGCTGGCTGGGCTGTGGTAGTGCTGCAGCCCACTGCTGACACAACAAGCACTGGGTTCAGACGCCGGGGCTTGTCACGACTCAAACTGGAAGCAGATAATTAGGTGCCAGGTTAATGAGAGCATGGGCTCTTGATGGCATTTGGTTACTGTATGTGGGCAATTAATGGTTTTGTTTTTGTGTGGAAAACATAGCCCATTACTCAGCTTGGCCTCTGAGTTGGAGTGATGGAGTGGCAAAGGGCTGTAACTATAAACCTTTTTTAAATGGCTAACGTTGAATACCTGCAGACAACTTGCAGTTTTATAACAGACGTTTGGAAACATTTAATCTCAATTTCCTTGTAGCCACTAGCTGACCTTTTCAGACTGTATTGCCATATGTCACTGCTTTCTATGTAAAACATATCCCCATAGACATCAAGCAGACCATGAGGTTCCAGGTCAAATACAGTGCATTGCATGCTCATACACACACAAGAAGAAAGAAAATGGGTACTCATGCCATAAGTGTTCATTCACGGTATCGGCGTTCATAATGTGTTTGTGAAATCCCATACACTTTTGAAAAGCACTGCATTTTCATTCCATAGGATTTACTGGCAATGAATCCACAGAGAGAACTTAAGACACCCTCTTTCGTAGCCCTCCAGTCCAACAGCTCCACATCTCTTATTTTGGAGTGTGTTGTTCTCTTGTCTGTGGTGGCCAATTACAGTGGTATAAGATAAATGGGCCCACACAACTTTGATGTCCATCTTTTTAATAAGCTTTGGTTAAGATGACATCTGTGTGAAAGGGTTCAATATCCTCACAGTGGGAGAGAAAAGAGGTTTATTCCGAAATAAAAAAATATAATGTAAATACTGTTTGAAGGTTTGGTTGGGGATCATCGCTTCTGCTGTGACTCTGCTGTTGATATTCATGATAATTTATTGCCCAATATATTGGACATCTTAGTTCTGCAAATTAGCCAAGGAGAGATGATGTTCAGAGCTTTTCCAAATCGTTACTTTTATTAACAGAGGCATGTGCAAAACATATTCAACTACAATGTATAATCCCAAAAAATAAATATTTCATATTTCATGCATGGACAAAATATTTATTTGAAAATCATAAAAAAAAATAACTCTCCACTAGTATAGAATATGTATCTATGTAGCCTTTACGCGTGGGTTATGTGTAGCCGCCTGTGACATACTGTACAGTGCATGGCGGTACGATCACGTTTTTCTGAGCATATTTGTTGGGCGTCCATGTGTGTGGGAAGTGCGCATACCCACTCTGGCCTGGGGACGTGCCCTTTTATATGTGTGTGTAACTCAGCCAGGAATAATGTAAATGTCTGAAGAGTCTTAAGACTGAGCAGGCCTGTATAAAAGCGCCCTATTTGAGGCTAGTAAAACAAGTCAATAAATACAGACGAGAAGCCAGAGCTGTCTGCTGCAGGCTCTCCTGAATGAAAAGAGAGGTGAACTGCTTATTTTCAACATGGCACCACAAAATGACAACAGCATTATGAGCCCTCATTCATTCTGACTATCACTCCCTACTAGCTACGTATATCTGTCAACATTAAACTCGCCTACATCCTAGATATAAAAAAAACATCCACCTCCACAGAGAGAACTATCAGTACGTTTGTGATGGTCATGGAATTTTGGAGGATGGTAATTGGCAAGCCAAATGACCGCGGTCACCTTAATAAACGTTAGAGTAGCAAAAAACACCGTTTTTTTTTCTTCTCTTCTCGGCTCCTGACTGCATGAGCTGCCCTAGAAATATAATGAACCCCCATTCAAGACACTGATGGCATAGTGGGTGGACTGGTAGCCATAGCGAGTGTACACATAGGCGCAAAGCAGGAAGTAAAATACTGTATGTGCTAAAATATGTGCTGTGATTTATTGATTCAACTCAACTGACAAATATTTTACTTCCTGCTTTGCTCCTATGGGTACAGTCGCTATGGCCACCAGTCCACCCTTGAATGGGGATGCCCATTCTATTAATTATATTTCTATGGCAGCACATGCCCATGTTCGTTCCACAAACACAAATATAGGGGGGGTTATAATGGTTATTTTATTTTCATGACAGTCTACATACATAACCGTCGGTTACACGGTTCTACAGTAAATGTGCCAGGCCTAACTGTCAGTCCACGGCTGGTTGTGTTGGGCAGTGACACAGTCTATTAAGTGCTGCCTAGTTACTGATCCAGGTTGTGAAGGGATTCTCTCTCTCTCTCTCTCTCTCTCTCTCTCTCTCTTTCTCTAAAAAAGCCCAGCAGCAGGAGATGGTACCACTCTCTGACTCCCACCACAGACAGCACCCAGAAGGTAGAGTTCCCTTCCTGTTTGCTCTCCAAATGGGAGGGTGATGACACAGACTTACCTAAATGGAAACACCATTACGAAGACAAACACTACACTATAAAAACTGTTACCTGATTACAGGTGAGAGCAAAGCCATGGCTTTCTACCTTTTACATTATGTCAACACTTCAGAAAAGCTAATAGTTCAGTGACTGACTGACTGGCCTCTCTTTGGTCTAGTCCATTTTGTGTTCTTTCCCTTTTCTCCATAGCTGTTATCCCAACAGGATGTGTTTACCAATGGGAAAAGTTCCTCTGCAAACAGGCTACAGTACTGTACTGTATGTATCATATCTGTGGCTTTATGTATAAATACACAGAGGTCATATATCACCACAGGTCGTATATCACATTGAGACCATTTTCAGTCCTTTAAATAACACACCTAATATTTCATCGCTGTATGTGGTTATCTGAGGAGTCCGACACCCACCATCTCACATTGTTCTTATTTTGTTGAAATATAATTAGATGTCAGCAATATTGATGGCAACCACATTTTAATTGACAGGATTCACATAGTATTAAAAAACAATTGTACCCAACATTCGATTTGGAACATAATTATTCTTAACAATGAGTAGGACATGAGTAATCTAATAAAATTATCAAAAGCCACCCACGGACCCCCACACCCCACGCTAATCCCACCCCAACAACCAGTATACAGTGCCAGTTCTCTATGTCTAACAAGTAGCATGGAGCTGCTGCTTGGAGTATTGCTTCTTCATCCTTTGTAGTGCATTCCCTGTGAATATGGTGAAGTTTTTTTCATGTTCAGAGAAGCTATTGCTGTTCATCGACTACAGCTCAGCATTTAACACCATAGTACCCCTCCAAGCTCGTCATTAAGCTCGAGACCCTGGGTCTCGACCCAGCCCTGTGCAACTGGGTCCTGGACTTCCTGACGGGACGGCCCCAGGTGGTGAGGGTAGGAAACAACATCTCCACCCCGCTGATCCTCAATACTGGGGCCCCACAAGGGTGCGTTCTCAGCCCTCTCCTGTACTCCCTGTTCACCCATGACTACGTGGCCAAGCACGCATCCAACTCAATCATCAAGTTTGCTGACGACACTACAGTGGTAGGCTTGATTACCAACAACGGCGACGGCCTACAGGGAGGAGGTGAGGGCCCTCGGAGTGTGGTGTCAGATAAATAACCTCTCACTCAACGTCAACAAAACTAAGGAGATGATTGTGGACTTCAGGAAACAGCAGAGGGAGCACCCCCTTATCCACATCGACGGGACAGTAGTGGAGAAGGTGGAAAGTTTTAAGTTCCTCGGCGTACACATCACGGACAAACTGAAATGGTCCACCCACACAGACAGCGTGGTGAAGAAGGCGCAACAGCGCCTCTTCAACCTCAGGAGGCTGAAGAAATTCGGCTTGTCACCAAAAACACTCACAAACTTCTACAGATGCACAATCGAGAGCATACTGTCGGGCTGTATCACCGCCTGGTATGGCAACTGCTCCGCCCACAACCGTAAGGCTCTCCAGAGGGTAGTGAGGACTGCACAACGCATCACCGGGGGTAAACTACCTGCCCTCCAGGACACCTACACCACCCGATATCACAGGAAGGCCAAAAAGATCATCAAGGACAACAACCACCCGAGCCACTGCCTGTTCACCCCGCTATCATCCAGAAGCCGAGGTCAGTACAGGTGCATCAAAGCTGGGAGACAGAGAGACTGAAAAACAGCTTCTATCTCAAGGCCATCAGACTGTTGAACAGCCACCACTAACATTGAGTGGCTGCTGCCAACATACTGACTTAAATCTCTAGCCACTTTAAATAATAGGAATTGGATGTAGCAAATGTATCACTAGCCACTTTAAACAATTTTATATATGTTTACATATCCGACATTACTCATATCAAATGTATACACTGTACTCTATACCATCTACTGAATCTTGCCTATGCTGTTAGGCCATCGACTCAAATCTCTAGCCACTTTAATAATAAAAAATTGGATGAAATAAATGTATCACTAGCCACTTTAAACGATGCCATTTATATAATGTTTACATATCCTACATTACTCATCTCATATGTATATACTGTACTATATACCATCTACTGCATCTTGCTTATGCCGGTCAGCCATTGCTCATCCATATATTTATATGTACATACTCGTATTCATTCCTTTACTCTTGTGTGTATAAGGTAGTTGTTGTGAATTTGTTAGATTACTTGTTAGATACTACTGCATGGTCGGAACTAGAAGCACAAGCATTTCGCTACACTCGCATTAACATCTGCTAACCATGTGTATGTGACAAATAAAATTTGATTTGATTTGATTTTCTACACCAAGAAAATGTTGGGATCCATTTAATAAACACAAGAGATCAGAAAAAAATGATAAAAGGGTGTGGTGGAAGTACTCAATGGTAGGAAGAAGTTTGTCCAAATCAGATCAATATTTTTGTTGAATATTATGTGAATCCCATAATTGAAAAGGGTCAATTTGGGTGCAATCAATTAGCTTAATTTCTCAGAGATCAAATACAATTTCACCAAAATAATGTTTCAGGAATGCTAATCTTATCTGTTTCCTAACTACAGAAATGATTTCAGAACAATCTGAGATGGTGGGTGTCATGACTTGCTGAAATGACATGGAATTACCCATATGAAGTATCATGGAGGCATGTACTGCACACAACAATGTGTGGAGTGGGAGGTGTCATAAGAAATCTACAGGAACACACATTAGTCCGTTTTTTTCCCCTCAGACAATACCACCACTGGTGATTATACACCAAATGTTGCAAGCCTAAAATCCTGTGGTAAGCGATACAAATCCCCTGGAAAAATGAAATGTATTAAACATGTGGATTTTATAAATCTAGCCTCCCTCACTCTGGGTCAGAGGTAGAGTCACTATAGAGCCCAGCATGCAGTTTCCCTGCGCTCTGTTACTCAAAGTCACAAGTGTTCTGTCTGCTATTAAATTGAACCCCAGCAAAAGCAGCAAGAAGCCAATAAAGAATGTCTCTCAGTCCAGGAGTTGTTGAGTTTCTCAGGGAACTTTGACTTACTAGCATGTTACACGGTAACTATTGTAAGCTATTCCAATGGTTGTGACTCTAGTACAGTATAACCTGCGACTTTGACACTTGGAACGGTAGTAATGGTGTTTCATCATTACTACTTTCTGGCATCCATATTGACGGTTGAGGATCAAATACATCTAATTGAGACAACTGATCATCTCCATTCACTCAGAGACAAACAGTTCCCCCCGGAAATAGGAGGGAGATATTCCTCAAGGTCCAGTGCTCTGCAGCATTGCTATTCCTGTTCAAGATACAGTAGCTCATGTTAGTGTTAGCCCGGGTCCAAGCCGTACGCATTGTTAAACACCCAACTGGGATCCTTTTAACCTTGAGCAGCATACCAAAGGTAGAGGCAGCCTGGGGCTATGGGGGGGACTGGGTTCCACAACTCCCAGTGCCATGCTGCTTCACAGTGGGGGCCCAACATGGCCAGATTGGTAGAGAGGCCATGTGGTATAAGGGCTGAACAGGGAGGAGGTAGGGGCTAGATGGAGGCCGGGGCACTAAACCCATTCATCTGGACCAGGGGTACTACATTCATTTGAGTTGTTTCATTATTTATTTGCTTTGATGTCCAAATGAGGCTTGTCTGGCCATCTCACTAAGCAGGGATACAGGGGGAAATTGCAAGAACATTCACCTTGGTAGAGACAGTGGTGGTATATGAGCATCTGCTCCCAGTCTGTTCACGAGACATTCAGGGTAATTATTTCTCTAGCTTGATGGATAATCTGTGATCACTAAAGATCAGAAGGAGCTAAGAAAAGACAGCCAGTAATTATCATTGCTCTGTGACTCTCCCTGATAGGTGAAGGACTTTTGAGCATCTCGTAAGTCAACTCAAATCAAATCAAATTGTATTTGTCACATATACATGGTTAGCAGATGTTAATGCGAGTGTAGCGAAATGCTTGTGCTTCTAGTTCCGACCATGCAGTAGTACTGCGCAACTTGTTTAAAGCAAACAAACACAGACATCTTCAGATCCAGTCTGGCAACAAGGTCACACTAACAAAGGCAAAGTCTTCCCGACTAAAATACTTTGTTGGAGACACGGCATCTGTCATGTTGACTACAACTCAGAATGTACTGCTGTAGTAATCTTACAGGCCTCTTTAAAACAGATGCGGTCTATTTTTATTTAATTTTTTAAAGATTTTTGTTATAATGTTGGGGTCCATTGTTGTACAGGGTCAATAGGAATTTTTGGAATGTTGTTTAATAACAAAAAGGGGCACTGTAGAAAATACTACAAATGTCATATCAGTGATTATGTACTTGACTGCCATGTACTTCCATTTGTAGCTAGCATTTTCTATGCCATTTTAAAAGTGATAGAAAATAGGCTTTTGTGTCAAAGTGGGGAATAGAATAGAAAGGGAACAGTAAGGAATGTGTGGAAATAGGTTAGGACAGACGTGCAGTGGGCTAATAGATGTCCAGTAGTTCTATGAAAACCATTACTTTGATTTCCTGTGTCCCTCCCGACCAGGCTGTCCTCAGAGCACACAGAGTCCGAGCACAGCCAGAGTGGATGACGGTAATATACTAGCAGACTAGGCTTTAGCAGCCTACTGTATGTGTGGGCAGAGTGAATATGATGAATAAATTAGTATTTGAACAAAGTAGAACCTTTTTTCTCTCAAGCTCATATTATTAGTTGTGCAAAAACAAATATACAGCCCCCACCCTTTGAATAATTTAAATTCCTATTTCCAAGTATAATTTAAGATTTTTTTGTTGCGACAGTTGGCGATTACTTCAATACAGCGTAATGACAGATTAAAAAGTTGTCAAAATGGATATTTAAGAGGACTGAAGGCAGTTGTGAATTTGTAAAGGAATAACACAGATTGGAGATGAAATGAGGAACCTATATGCATATGTTATGCAATAGGGAATGAATACATACATTTTCCTCCAGGTCACCTACTTTCTAATAAGGAACCGGGAGTGTATAGATGTGGTAATGTCACAGAGTAGAGTTAATATGGGCGAGATATTGCTTTTGCACAATGATGTCAAAATGAATATGTCACTGTATGATCATGTGGAATAAAGACACTATTTTTTTCTCCATGAATTAGTATTTCATTAATGGTTTCATTATTCCCCTTAAGAATAAAGAAACCAGTCTTTTATATGAACCTTGAATCAGCTTCTATTGAAAGTGGTTAACAGCATTTTATTTTTCAATAGCAGCACAGATCTGTTGAAAATACCCATGTGGAACATAGGCAGTAATGTAACAGCTTTCTTATAAATTGAACAAAAGAGAAAGTGACAAGTGACAGTTATGGTATGACAGTTTTTGCGAGATGAGTTTTTGTAAACGTACAAAGCCAATGTGCTGGATGCAAGAGGGTTAAGTCTTAAAGACAGCAGGGTGTTGCTATTTTACACAGCCAACGTAATTGATTGTAGGAACAATGTCTGATCAATACACACATACAAGCCTCTTCCTAACAAAGACCTGCATGTAGAATTCATATACAATATCATATCTCAAAAACAGATAGTTCTGGGCAAGCATGCTGAAATAGCACTTACTGTACCCACTGTTGCTCTTCTGGGTGCTATTATTCAACACTAACAATATCGTTTTTTCTGACCTTTGGTCATTTTGTTGTTGTTTGTTTGTTTTGTCTTTCACAAGCGTTTCCTTTCAGTAACTGTTACTCAGAAACACCCTCACGTCCATACACACTTCCTCATGTCCATACACACTTACTCATGCAATAAGCATCATTGTCACCGTTCCTTCCCTTCCAAATGGCTCTGCCTCCACCATCTGCAGGCATTCCCAGACACCACGCTTTGAGTCTGCCATAATGATGCATGACTAAGTACAGTTAAAGTGTTGCAGTCTGTTGGCAAAAAGCAGTCAAGCACTTTGCTATAGTGTCACTACGGATAAGCGAGACAGTTGAAGGTTGGCGTTGGATAAAAGGCAGTGACAGGTGCTCTGTGTGTGTGTGTGTGTGTGTGTGTGTGTGTGTGTGTGTGTGTGTGTGTGTGTGTGTGTGTGTGTGTGTGTGTGTGTGTGTGTGTGTGTGTGTGTGTGTGTGTGTGTGTGTGTGTGTGTGTGTGTGTGTGGAGACCATGGCACAACAGCTTTGAGTGTGTATTTCAGTGGCACGTGAGATGAGGATGGACACACAGAAGAGAAGTGCTGCGCTGGGGTATATTAAATCTGGGACATGGTTTAAAATAAGCTCCTCTGCCAGGGAGTGTGGCCACAGTGCTGCCAGGGCAGCTTGGTCACGCCACTGCCACTGGCTCAGTACAGCCACAGCAGCTGGGCATCTCCCTCCACACAGGTGGCAGGACCCGGGCAACACTGGCACCGTCTCTTAGGAAGCCAAAACAGCCTGATGATGCTGGACAAAAAATACTGCTCAAACGGTGAAGGAAGTGTATTGTGTAAACACATGGTAATATAATTGAAACGATCACATTTATAATAAGAAATCCCTTGGGAGAAGGCAACGATGCTCTTCTGAGAATGCCTACACAGAGTGCCCCAGCACTTGCAGTAAGCCTGTGAACAAAGTACAGCCTTTCCAGTGCACTCCTCATTAATGCAGTTTATTTGGCTTCTTATGCTGGGCTGTGAGAGCCGGTCTCTTTGGTGAGTCTATGGAGCAGCTGAGGCCTGCTCTGTTTGACAAAGCAATCAGGGGGCTGGAGGTTCACTCAGAGCAGGGATTCTCTCTCTCGCTCTCCCTCGCTCACGCTCTCTCTCTCCATTGTCCTGCTTCTGCCACTAGATATTCAACTTACAGTCAATGAAAAGCAGACAAAGAAATGCCCTCTCCACTTTCTTTTGCCTGGGGTTTAATGTCTACAGTAAATGCTGCATAGACTCACTCGCTCCTTTACCAAATGTAATGCCGCTATTGCTTTCATGTACATTTTTTAAAGAACGCTTTGTTTTGTAGAAATGCTCATTTTCCCTCATCATTCTGTCACAAACCCTTCTCCTCTCCCTCTTTCTCCCTTCCGCTCTCTTTCTCTCCCTCTCCACCGCCACAGACTACATAATTGATGCAAATGCTGTCACTTGCGTCAGGAGTGGAGGCTCTTCTGGTTAACTTCTCTGCAACACTTTATCGAGGAACATTAACTAGAGAAAGCAGCCTCGCGCCAGGGGTGGGAAATATGCTTGTCATGGGTCTCATTCAAGCTGCCATTCAAGGGACTACTTCAGGACTGTTTTCATCAAGGTGATTGAGAACAAAAAAGTACTGAAGCAAATTCCAGCTTATGTTTAGGAGCCTCGGCACATACATTATTTATACTGGCCCAGCCCAGCCTCTCCACCCTTCAGAATACATCATTGCCTGATTCTCAAATATTTCTCCAGGTTTCATTTCATTTAAGCTATATCATTTTCGCATCAGGCTCGACAAACCATTAGGCACAGAGAGGCTGCTTTTTGTGTGTGACACAGACCTGAAATTATGGATTGCTGCTTTCATGTGGCAGCAGTTGGGGCTTGATGGGAAGTCTCTCACGATTGGTGAGCGGCAGGGATGCAGTCAGAGACACAAACCGAGTTCCATCTAACAGAACAATGCTGGAGGAATATTCTATTTAAGCCTGTTTCTAAAAGGATATAGATTGTTTTAATTTATGCAATTACAAGTACTGAGATTCAGGATATTCTTATGTGTAGGTCCAACATTTAGCGTTCTAAAACTGGTTAGGAAAGATACTTCAAAGGCAGACATTTGAAGTTCTCTAGTATGCACATCGGCTACTCCCTCCGACTTCCAGCAGAGTGCTGCGCTTGTCTGCTCCTGCATCCCCCTTTCTCCCCCTCTCTCTCTTTCTCTTTCTCTCTCTCTCCCTTGTCCTCTGTTTCTGGCCCAGGCCTGTGCTACAGATTAAGCGACTTGATCCTGCAAACATCTGAGGAATTCGGTTCCACATAGGGGTCAGAGCGAGGCCAGGGGATAGCCTTACAGGTCCTGGTCCATTAGCAGATCAGCAGAGGTGTCTTCAGCACGGCTCTACCGGCAGGACAGGAAGGAGGTCTCTTACAGGCTGCCATTCAACAACACTCATTATCATTACAACCATAACCTCAGCCTGCTCACAAACATGATCACAGAGATTAAAGAGGAAATGAATTAGTACCACACAATAGTTGTTTCTTCCGTAGCACGTGTCTTGCTTTATGTGTTGTAATAAAGAAGCATACCTTTGGAGATAAGACTTTAGCTAGTAATTACGATGACATAGTTTTAAAAAGTGCACAATGATATATTACACAGTAATCTTTTGTTTTTGTTGACCTTTTCACTTATTTGTGAACTGCACAACTCAATCTCACTAGCCTGCTGACTGGTTCTTAGTAGGTACTTCACAAATAAACAATATCCCATATTTCTGGCCATTAACGTTCACAAAGAATATCTGGCCTCCTGGATTTTTTGACGCTCTCACTGTGTTGACTGTTCAACCCTCTGTGCCATTCAGAGGGTGAATAGGCAAGACAAAATATTTAAGTGTCTTTGAACCGGGTATGGTAGTAGGTTTCAGGCACACCAGTTTGAGTGTGGCCAGAACTGCAACGCTGCTGGGTGTATCAAGAATGGTCCTCCACCCAAAGGACACAACTGTGGGAAGCATTGTGGGCCAGCATCCCTGTGGAACACATTCAAAACCATGTGGAGTCCATGCCCCGACGATTTGAGGCTGTTCTGAAGGCAAAAGGGGGTACAACTCAATATTAGGACGGTGTTCCTAATGTCTTGTACACTTAGTGTACACAATCCATGTCTAAATTGTCTCAAGGCTTAAATATCATTTTTTAACATGTCTCCTCCCCTTCATATACACTGATTGAAATGGATTTAACAGGTGACATCAATAACGGATCAAAGCTTTCACCTGGACTTACCTGGTTCATCTGTCACGGAAAGAGCAGGTGTTAATGTTTTGTACACTCAGCATATATTGTGGTAAGCAATTTAGGTACGCTATTTAGCTTGCTTGTTTTAGGGCATTTACATTGATCGTGATTGGATCTATGTGGTAAAGCATATGGGGTGAAAACATGCCAGCATGAAGAAATGCCGTTAAAGCAATGGTGTCCATCTCTCACTCACAAAGCCTTTCTCAGGAGCCAGGACCCCTGCATAGTCTGACCTGCTCAGAAGGAGCCCCTGTAGCTTACTGGCAACGCGCTGTGAGTTTACGGTTAACACAGACTCATTTATTTGACTTATAGAGAGGCCCATCATGGGTAGGTTCTGTAGAACATGCTGACCTTGTCATTCTGGGGGTAGGCTGGCTATCCCCCTGGGCTGCAGGAACCTGTTGGTGCTAAAGTACTGTTACCCATCCACCCTCTGGCCCATTACAACACAACAGAAAGGAGATTTTTATGTGTGACTGCAAAACAGGTGTCTGCTGTAGGGTTAGGCATAACTAACCTTGTTGTAAAGTAAGATACAGTAACATTTTGGTCTTATTATTGAGTCCAGCCTGTGGGATTTTATTAAATGTAGTACATTATATCATAAATGGGGTATATCTGGCTTTGCAAGAAGATACGTATTTCCTTATACCAGGGCTCTCCAACCTTGTTCCTGGAGAGCTACCGTCCTGTAGGTTTTAACTCCAACCCTGTTCCTGGAGAGCTACAGTCCTGTAGGTTTTAACTCCAACCCTGTTCCTGGAGAGCTACTGTCCTGTAGGTTTTAACTACAACCCTGTTCCTGGAGAGCTACCGTCCTGTAGGTTTTAACTCCAACCCTGTTCCTGGAGAGCTACCGTCCTGTAGGTTTTAACTCCAGCCCTGTTCCTGGAGAGCTACAGTCCTGTAGGTTTTAACTCCAACCCTGTTCCTGGAGAGCTACCGTCCTGTAGGTTTTAACTACAACCCTGTTCCTGGAGAGCTACCGTCCTGTAGGTTTTAACTACAACCCTGTTCCTGGAGAGCTACCGTCCTGTAGGTTTTAACTACAACCCTAATCTAGCACATTTTATTCTAATAATTAGCTGGTTGATAAACTGAATCAGGTTAGCTACAACTGGGATTGGAGCGAAAGGAGGGTAGCTCTCCAGGACCAGGGTTGGAGAGCCCTGCCTTACACATATGCTGAGGATAAGAGAACCTAAGCATTCATTACAATAGTCTTAAAGATTGTTTAAAATGACACCAATGAGCCTTAAAGTAACTGCCCAGTGTTTCCTATCTTATATGAAATATGAGTAAAATAGTTTTCCTTCTAAAAGAATTTAAATGTTAAAAACACCTTTTCTGTATTGGAATGGTGTGGGCATACCCCAACAACAGAATGGTGTGTATACCGGTCATTAAAAATATTCATGCAAGTAGACCGCTGATTGGGCAGCTTATCGTCCTCTAGACCACTAATTGGCCAGCTCATCCTCCTCACAGAGATTATATCATGTTCTATGAGGAAAAATCAAGCATTTTTTAAACAGTCTGAGATACAAGTTTGAGGTGGGGTTGTGTCTCCAATTTGTGCTTTGGCCACAAATATGAGTATAGGGTGAGTCAACAACATTATTTGGATATGAGAATATGAACATTTAAAAGTGAGATTTTCACTGCGCAGTTACTTTAAGGATAAAGGGGGGAAGAGTGGCTGTAAATCAGGAGCAAGGAGAGCATCTTTTAGCTCCCTATAAATCCTTATTATTTCAAATCGCATGGCTTGAGAGTAGAGCAGAGCATGTTCTCTTTATTCTGCAGTCAGTGGCAGACACGGTCAAGCACTATGGGTTAATGTAATATCACAGTTGGATGCATCTCCAAGCCACTTAAACTCCCTATTAGTAAAACAGTCCTTCTATGCACAAAAAAATGAATGTCTGCAGTACCTTAAAGAGCAAAGAGCATTGTCTAACCTACTTCAGGGAGTAGATATGTAGGGAGTACATAACGAAGAAAAAAATACAAGCTGTTTCCATTGCAATATGAACAGCATATGAACATAATTTCAACATGATACTAAGGTTGGTAAAACAGCTACAGTTGGTGCAAATAATCATAATTACTAAGCTTTATTCAGAGTTTTTTTTACTAACTGAGATATTCATAAACCCAATTTGGTCATAGGAGGAAGTTAGACTAAGTAGCCTATGGAAAAATGGAGTGTAAAAAACCCATGGTTCATCTAGTGGGACTGGCATATCAATTAGGATTCTGAATAAGAGTGTAATTGGAAGCAACAGGAGCAGAAAGAAGCGGAAATTCATCAAGGCAACCATGGAAAAGCACAAATGGGTTCTGAACGAAAAGTAGAGAGCTGCTCCTCCACTCCCCTTCTGTCTTTGCCAAGAATAAAATCACCTACTATTTCCAATGCTTACCAAACAATTAAATCAGCAACCAAACAACCGGTCTTGTTTAGTTGTTTCCTTCCCTGAACAGTCCTAGGAAAGTTAATGGTTTTGCTGCAAACATTAGTGAATTATTCCAGAAACCTTGGTCCTTCAAGTCACATCAGCTGAGATTTTAAAGCGGGTCTTAAGAGCAAAACTTGGCATTAAAGTTTTATAGCTCATGTGCTCCACCAAGTTGTAAATTCGGTTTTATTAAAAATAAGATAAAAGGGAGGAAATGAATCTAATGATTGTCTGATGCTCTCAGCATCCCTCCCGTCCAAAAGAGGGCAACGTCATTTTGTGAAAACTGAAATAGCTACGTGGTGTTTGGATCATGGGCCATTTTCCAGGGTGTTTTATAGGTAGGTGGGTTTTATGGGGTGAGCGTGGTCAACACACATACAAATACGGCCAATGAGCACTGTCCTTGTGTTTTCAGAGTAGTACTGGCTGCCTGGTGACAGAGGCCCACTGCCCAGGAGCATCTGTCTCTCCACACGCCCTGCCTCTGCTGCCAAACAGGCACACTGGCGCAAGCTTGCCACACACTCATTGTGCCACAGCTCCACTGTCACTAAATGGCACGTTCTCTCAACCCCAGTTCTCCCTTTTCATAGGCACAGGCTTCTCCAGCTGCAGCTTAATTTCCTGTGACTTGCCTAATTACTGTAATTAAGGATTAATTGCCATTAATTATTCACACATAAGCTCATCGCAAATCATGGGGTAAATGTCTTATGAAAGCTGCCATACAAGTCATGTATAAACACACTAGGATGCTCCAGGCTGCTGAATCGATCACTCAGCCCTCAAGCAAATCTCCACGCCACACTTAGGAAAACAGCGATAACTCTCCCCAAAATCAACAGTCTAGCCAGGTAATGGAGGAATCAATCCAAATGTTTTTTTTGTCTCTGTTTCATTTCATCTATTTCCAATGGTGCATCTGAACATCTAAAACATCCACCAGATATATGTGCCTGAAAGTGTTACTCAATCACAACCGTAAACGTTGCCATAACACTGTTTTGGTTTACCCGTGAGTCATGTGGTCAGATATGATGTATGTTGGTACTAAACACAGGACATCACAGACTAAAGAAACCAAGAGGTTGGAAATCAAGTTAATGTGGGAACATAAACATGAGCGTATGAAAGCGCTAATTTAGCTTCAAACTCTGATTCTAATTCTCTCCCTCCAGGTCAATTGCATGAGAGGGTAGTTTATTCAAACTGCTATCACAGCAGAAAAGATGCCTGAAAACTGGCAGGAATTATCTTTGTGTGACACATGGGGTGAATTAAATCAGTTAAAACATTTTCAGGAGGGTTCAGGGGGGAGGGAGTGAGGGATAGAGACTGGGTTTCAGGGGGGAGGGAGTGAGGGATAGAGACTGGGTTTCAGGGGGAGGGAGGGAGACAGGGTTTCAGGGGGGAGGGAGTGAGGGATAGAGACTGGGTTTCAGGGAGGAAGGAGGGAGGAATAGAGACTGTGTTTCAGGGGAGGGAGTGAGGGATAGAGACGGAGTTTCAGGGGGAGGGAGTGAGGGATAGAGACAGGGTTTCAGGGGGGAGGGAGTGAGGGATAGAGACTGGGTTTCAGGGGGAGGGAGGGAGATGGGGTTTCAGGGGGGAGGGAGTGAGGGATAGAGACAGGGTTTCAGGGGGGAGGGAGTGAGGGAGTGAGGGATAGAGACAGGGTTTCAGGGAGGAGGGAGACAGTGATAGAGACAGGGTTTCAGGGGGGAGGGAGTGAGGGATAGAGACAGGGTTTCAGGGGGGAGGGTGTGAGGGATAGAGACGGGGTCATGCAGCATCATGCAGCAACAACCTCTCTCTCTCTTCTCTTAGAGCTACACAGACATAGACACACATTTACATGTGCCTGTGGAAAGCTTGAGAAATCCCCATGCACTTTCGAGGCAATAGTTTAAAAAACTCATGGTTCATAAAACCATAATAATGGCCATGTAAATCTGCTGAATATGAAATGTCTTCCAGGGGGTAGCATGCAAACAGTATTTAAAATCAGACACTTTTACTAGCCCTTCAATCAGTCGTTCCAGTTTGGCCCATTTATGTGTTGAGAGACAGAAAACAAGATAAACTATGTAGTCCTCTACAGAGGCTCTACACAACCTCACAGCAACCCGACAAACTCAGTTCTAATATACAAGTCTGACAATTATTTTCAGATTCCTGGAGTGGTGTCTGGCAAAGATGCTGCTTCAGCAGTGACATGGAACTCCAAATCTGCTGTCCCAGGTAGTTTCTACATAAACACTACTGGTACTACTGATTGCACTTGGGGTGGGGAGGGGTGGCAGAGGGGGCACTAATTGTTAGGCTGGGGCCGTCTGTGCCAGATTAATGCAGGGAACATTTTCATTTGGGTACATAAGTTTGTTTGTCTGATTTAAACATTTATGTTAATGGGCCTTCTGGCAGCTCTTTAATGCTTTATACACTCTTGTAAACAACTTCTTAGAAGATCCATCATTTAGCCATCCTCTCCTTGCTATCCTGCTCAACCCAAGTACTGTAGAAAGCAGATAGAAGATCCTTTGAGATTGAGAAATGTGGATTACAAGACCTCCTAACATAGCTGGAGCCAACACTTGCAGAATTTCATAAGATCAGCATTATTGCAGCCAGTGTTTAATTTATAGAGCCGACCCAGGACTGTTTTATGCGTTTACTAGATTCATGTGCAGAGCCATACTTTTTTACTGCTGTGGTCTTTGATCGAGTGAAATTTATTGGGATTAACATGCGGTTAAAGCGTGGTCTGTGATCCATTTCAAATCATTATAAGAAGCCACTATTTTTTCCTCTCTACAATTGAGTCTGCAAAGCTCAGTTATTATATACAAACATAAACTGGCAGGTTGTCTGTCAAGCCACAACGCAAGTCTCCCCATAATGCTATTACTGTACATTTTTAACAACTCCTTACAGAAAAAAATTAAACCAGTCCAAGTGTCATAAAAAGTTCAACTTTGTAGGTTGAATGTGTTACTCTATGTGACTAGGTATTAATCATTACACATGTAGACACCATCACCTAAAACAACACCTTATATCCATAAAAAAAAAGTGTCTGGGGTAACGTGCTGTTAAAGCAGCAACGTGAGATGCAGTCAGTGTGTCATCACCCCTACACAGTGAGTCAATGTGTGAGCTGCAGGACCCCACAGCTTCTGTCTGTAGCCAGCTATCTGTAGACCCCTCCGCCCCCACACAGCACACTCCTGACTCTCACCTCCACCCCCTACATGACACCTCCCAGCACATGCATCACCGCCACTGCCTCTGCCTAATTGATACTTCCCTATTTATCGTCACCTTCCCTCTGTCAGTTGGCTAGGTTCTCCATGTCGCTTTGCATTTATGGACTCCCAACTGCCTTGATCTGGGTAATTAGAGTTTATGTGTTAATTGGTGTAAATACAAAGATGGGAGTTGCAGGCGAACATTTCACACTGCCAGCTATAAATTGTGGCTCTGATAAGTGTGGGCTGCCGTGTTGGAGGGACAGCAAAAGTGTTTACAAGGGAACAGAGAGAAACTGATTTTATAGCCTCTCCTTTCAAGTGCAGCAACAAACTTTATGATGTGATTGCAGCAAAGTGCTTCTAACAATCCGTATGTATGAACACATGGTGAGTCGTGTTGAATATCTACTATACCTTATATTCTCAATGTAATTGACTATTTTGAGTATTTGTATACAAGAAAATTGCCAATAATTAGCAGAGATGCAAAACAATAATAATAATATATGTTATCAATTAAATAAATAACAATGTAAAGAAACACATTATCAGACAAAATATGCAAACCAATTACACAACTTTGAGCTGATTACAAATGTGCCCCAAGCCTGTGCTTTTCACATGCAAACACACAGATGGATGTTTCTTTTCCCCCCTTTTCATTTTCAATGTGGTTCTTTTTCAACTCTGTGGTGTCAGCAGATGTCCTTCTAACGGAGACAAAGAAAATGAGAAGGGGCTGGATATCATCAGCATAGAAATGAGGCTCCTCTTACTGCCCCCTCTAAGGCACAGCCACAGCGCCGCTCCAGCCACTGCACTACCTTTTCAACTTGCAAATGACAGTGTCACCAAATGCTATCCTTCCATCAATCAAGTCGGGGGGGTCATGAATATACAAAAGGCGAAGCGGAGACTGGCTGCCTCCCGCCGCTCTACTTGGCCCAATTATACAGGCTCAGCTTTCTCCTCTGCGCTCCCACTTTTTGTTTCAGTCTAAAGGGTACTGTCCTAGGCAGCCCCAGGCTTAATCAAGGTAGGTCACGCATACTGGCCCTCTCAAGTGGACTGCAAATGCAAGTTAAATGTGGACACCAAATGTCATCTTTCTTTTGCATCATTACTGCTAGAGGGCAAAGACAGCAGGGGACATTTCTGCACCCCTTACCCAGGCATATCCCATGGGCCGCATTCCTCCTCTTCCACCAGAACCACACCAAACTCCTACACCCCCGAGCCTTCCCATTTCTGCCACTTTCTTTGTCAGATCATAGTAGTGAATTAGCATTCTAAATGATGCACTCCAATCCAGGGATGAATTAGCGCACCGGGCTAACTAATGACCTTCCTACTGAAAGTAGAACTGATAGTCAACGGCACTGTTGATCAATACCCAAGCCTCAGCTCTCCCTTTCCTGTTTCCCTTTTTGTTCATTTCTCAGCCTCATAACAAAATATAGATACATCTTCAATACAAACATGAGACCCTTTGTTATCATGGGAGCCATAAGGGTGAAATAAAGAGAAAGAGAAGATTTCTGGTCAGGGTTGTATGATCAAGAAAACTATAGACACTATTTAGGCCAATCTATTTTCTTTGTCATAGATAATTGTCATAGAAGTTGGATGTAAAGTGCGAATAAAATACTATGCCTACAAATGCAAGTATGGCTAACAGAGCACAAGACATCAATCAGCGAATACAGAAACAACTGATGTACCTGTACTGCACTGACACATTTGTCGTGAAAGATGACTCATTTATCATCTTATTAAAAGTGATTACTCTAATTGCTTTGATTAGTGCAGCTCTGAAACGAAGGTTAAGTTAAGGCCCTTACTTTGGGCTTAGCCAAGAGTGGACGATGTGCTACACTATGTCTGCATTTGACAAATACATCTGTGCTGTACTGATGGAGGGGGAGTAGACGTTCCTCTGCGTCTGATCTGGTAGACTATACTTTGTTTTGACATGACCGTGACCACTCCCTGAACTTAGTCAGTTTGGCATTTCCTTGAGAAGTCTATACTCCCTTTCTCAGATCAGACAGACACTAATCATGAAACACACAAAAGCATATTCACAGTGTTAAAGGAGGAAGATTACAATAGTATTTCTCCATCTTCACAACAGTCCGTCTGGAATAAGTCTAGATAGTTAGTGAGTGTCTAAAATATATTCGACAGGGTCTGTTTTAAATTTGATCCGTTTTTTGAGGTGTTAATGTGGCAGCATTACCCTGGTAATCAACACACACAGAGTCCCACAGGAGTGTGAGAAAGTAAAGGGTTAACCTTGGCCCACGGCTGAGAAAATAAATTACTTTAAATATGTAAGTGGACGTCGGAATGGGCCCTGCAAGAGCAGAGTGGGTTTGGGTAAACCAACAGTCTGTCTCCAGTAATTTATAGACAGCTATGATAAATGCTATTTGTCCATGACAGTCACATGAAATAATAAACCTTGGCTTGCTATAAACATTACCAAATCCTGACACTATTGATTTATAATGTTTAGCAGTGACATCAAACCAAACAACTGACAGAAACAATGCCGGGGCTTTAGGAGCAGTTTGTCAACTATTCATTCTGTCAAAGGGGGTTTCGGCTCTAAGCCGGGAGAGCTTGTCTTGCAGTTGTCAATCCCTGTACTGAGAATGAGTGCAGTGCGTCTGCGGGTAAGGGCCCAAGGTACTGCTCCGTTAGCCCTAATTACCCCCAGCCCTGCCTTGGCAACCACAGGGCCAGACTCTGTTTAAAATGCATGTTAATTATGCAAATTATTAATTGGGCTGGTGCTAGAGGATTTGTGTTTATGCCCGGATTATAGTTAATAACTGTATCAAGCCGCATTTTAAGCCTGACCTATGACAAGTAATGCTGAGGTGCTGAAAGGGACATTTTCCAATACATTAGCTTCTCTTCTCTTCCAAGTCCATTCCCCATTACTACGAGCTGAATAAATGACATGTGCATTTTCCAACATAGTGGAAGGAAACAGGGTATGAAGACCCTCCTGAAATTGTACAGTAAGTGCATTAGATCTTAAGAATAAGTAGCTATTCTACTATCTATTATTTGTATACAGTATATAAAAAAAAGCCTGCATTTTATTTCACACTCATTCACACACACACACACAAACACACAGGCATTTTGGAAGGGGTCCTATTTCATGGCTGTCCAGGATTAGCTGTCAGGCTAATTACACACACCTGTGAGGGAGACCACACATGCCCTGTCACCACCTGCAATATGGAGCTGGCTTATTGCACGCTGTAATCCCCCTACTACCAAAGTCCTGCCACCCAGCCTCAGCCTCAGCCCCAACTCTCAACGTCTATAATAGTCCCAAGTAGACTTAGGTCCCTCTTACTCCACACCCAACCTACGGGCCCTCTCCAAAATTCTCAACATCAGTCCTGTGTCCCCTGGCCCTAACTTTCCCAAATGCAGCTCAAGCCATCCTGTGTGAGTATATGAGTATGCAAACTAGCCTTCAAAGTTGAGCAAGAATACAACTCTGGGGCAAAGTTATGTCAAATGCCATAGTGAGCATGGTTGTGACTAGCATACCTTAGCCCTGGCAATGACTCACTCACAGATATCCTGATGGAGCTTGCAGGCCCTTTGGGAGCTCTGAGTGTTTCCTGGATGGGGTTAAAGCTTGATTTGGTGTGCAGACAGTCATGCATGAGTGAGAAAGTGCTACACAATACCCAAGAGCTATGAAAAGAATATCCTCGGCCAAAACCTTGACATTAAGGGATTAGATAAATACAGTGAGCTCCCAAAAGAATTGGGACAGTGACACATGTGTTGTTGTTTTTGGCTCTGTACTCCAGCACTTTGGATTTGAAATGATAAAATAACTATAAGGTTAAAGTGCAGACTGTCGGCTTTAATTTGAGGGTATTTTCATCCATGTCGGGTGAACCGTTTAGAAATTACAGCACTTTTTGTTCATAGTCCCCCCATTTTAGGGGACCAAAAGTATTGTGACAAATTCACTTATAAGCTTATTAAAGTAGTAAAAAGTTTAGTATTTGGTCCCATATTCATAGTATGGAAAGACTACATCATGCTTGTGACATTACACATTTGTTGGATGCATTTGCTGTTTCTTTTGGCTGTGTTTCTGATTATTTTGTGCCGAACAGAAATGAATGGTAAATAATGCATTGTGTCATTTTGGAGTCACTTTTATTGTAAATAAGAATATAACCTAAAAGGGTTCTTCGGCTGTCCCCATAAGAGAACCCTTTGAAGAACCCTTGTTGATTCCATGTAGAACCCTTTTCGTTCCAGGTAGAACCGTTTTGGGTCCATGTGCAACCCTTTACATAGAGTGTTCTACATGGAACACAAAATGGTTCTGTGTGGAACCAAAAAGGGTTTTACTTGGAACCAAAAAGGGTTCTCTTAAGCAAACAGCCAAAGAACCCTTTTGGAACCCTTTTTTCTAAGTGTGTAAAAAAAGTATTGTCATTTTGGAGTCACTTTTATTGTAAATAAGAATAGAATATGTTTCTAACCACTTCTACATTCATTTGGATGCTACCATGAATCCTGAATGAATCGTGAATAATGATGAGTGAGAAAGTTATAAATATAATACCCCCCAAACAACGCTAACCTCCCCTGTTATTGTAATGGTGAGAGGTTAGCAGGTCTTGGGGGTATGATATTTGTGCGTCTGTAACTCTCACTCATCATTATTCACAAGTCATTCAGGATTATTCGTAGTCATGGTAGGATCAACTTAAAGCTGACAGTCTGCACCTTAACCCCACAGTAATTGTATCATTTCAAATCCAAAGTGCTGGAGTACAGAGCCAAAACAACAACCAAACTGTTGGTGTTCACTGTATTTCTCAATCTTAATGGTTCACTGTGCAGAAATTGCTCCACCATTTCCTGGTTGCTAAATTCAAATATTTTGCCCAGTTTCAGTATACAAAACAAGAAAGTATAGTGTAGAGAATAATTGTACCATCTAAACAGTGATTTACCATCTAAATCATTGTACCATCAATTTTCAGCTGTTTGAAGCTGGTGTACAAAACCGAAAGTAAAAGACACAAAAACGAAACTTAAGAACGGGAAGCATACAAACAACGCATATTGAACAGATCTACCACTTCTTAGATTTGTTTTCAATGAGAATGACAGCTATATAAGAATGACAGCTTACCCCCCTTTTTTCTCCATATCCAATTACAATCTTGTCTCATCGTGGCAGTGTAGCGGCAGTGTAGCCTAGTGGTTAGAGTGTTGGACTAGTAACTGAAAGGCTGCAAGTTCAAATCCCTGAGCTGGTAAGGTACAAATCTGTCGTTCTACCCCTGAACAGGCAGTTAACCCACTGTTCCTAGGCCGTCAATGAAAATAAGAATTTGTCCTTAACTGACTTGCCTGGTAAAAAGAAAATCGCTGCAACTCCCCAACAGGCTTTGGTTGGGTTGCCTACAAATTGTGGAATTCAGACATTTTTTCCTTCAGTGAGCCAGGACACCATAGCAAGACATTTAACCCTATGACTCAAAAAGACATACGTATTAACAGTCAGAAGCCATTGTCTGGTGTTAAATAAGAAAGTATTGTAAAATGTACTGATACTTAATGACATTACTTCACAGCAAGAGGGGTTTCACGCATTCCTGATAATCACCTCTATTATTAACCCGAGCTAGCTAGCTAACTCAGAGGGCTGTGCAAGGGAGGGAGCAGTACGAGTAGCCCAAAGGAGAGTTGTAATGCTGTTGAGATTGCACGCTGTACATCACACTGAACAGTAAAAACACTGAGAGTCACAGTGTGTGTACTATTCCTCAGCTCAAGTGCCAGCTAACCAGCAGTAAGCAGCACTTCCTCCAGTTGCTGCCTGCATTGAAATGGTTAAGAGAGCATTAAGCCATTTTGCTCAATAGCCTTTGATCAATACAAAGAAGTGCTTGGATTGCATGTTCTGATTTATGCCCTGTGAACACATGCATGCACACATACAAACACCAACAAACACACTTTGCTCCAAAAGCGTTGCTATACCACACTAATGAGTTAGAATATCATGAGAAGGAAAGGCCAGTAACCTTTGGCAACGGACTGAAATACTAAAAACAACCTTCCTAGGCACTTGTCTTACATCACCTTTGAATTTTAACCATTCGCTCAATTGATTTAAATGCTAGTTTGAAGAGAGCCTAGTAGAAGGCTACTGTAAATCCTGCTCTCCTTTAATGTTTGCTGCAATTCCTCTGAAATGGGGAATACTGATCAGCGTGATTTCCCCGGGTACCCCAGGAGCCAGAGCCAGGCAGAAAGAGTGACAGACATTCTTTACGGGACATGGAGCCAAAAAGTAGAGGGGATGTTTTGTGCAGATGTTTTCTACATCCCAATAAGCAGACCGATGACAAGCATAATTTCCCCATTCTGCATGTGTCGTACGTGTTGTGCTGACAATGGTGGATTTGCTTTAAGGTGAGAGGGACTGTTGGCTACACTGGCTCTGGCTCATCTAATGGGTATTCTAATCGGTATGGTAGGAAAAACTATGTTCTTCTTACTTCAAAACCGTGGAGAGGAATCTGCCATTATTTGCACTAGATCAAAGCATGTAATCATGTTTTAGAAATCAATAATTGCTATTTTGTCTGAGTTGCCTGTTTTTCTTGGCTGGAATGTTAGAGCCCCTGAAACAGATGAGTTAGCTAAGTGGGTTAGCTAAATGGAGGGGCTTTAGCTGGTCAGGTAAAGAGTATGCATCAATGCCTGGGAACCAGTGGGTAGTGAGCTGATGTTAGTTTTACATTATTAATTTGAGACACACAAGGTCATTGGAGCCTGACAGTCCTGGGAACTGGTTGTTATCTTAACAAAGTTGTCAACCTGCATCTGCATTGACTGATATGGCACTGATTGATAACACTGGGCTGAGTAGCAGTTCTGGATATTCTTTGGTGATCTCTGAAATGTAAATGCCAGACATTTTGCTTTGAAAACAAAAACACAAAAGTGATTTTTGGAATACTGAAAACAAATGTTTATGCAGTCTGTTTGGTGGCAAACTGCCAGAACTAAACATATCCTTATTCCCTTAAATCCAGCTCAAACACAAATGGAAAGGGAATATTGTCAAAACATATGGCCAGTTGGAAGAGAAAGCACACCTATTGTGTGAATTGTTTTACTCTAACCGGAAAATAAACATTTGAAAAACCTGTGAAATTTTTTACAAAAGGGTGGAATCCTGAGCAGCTGGCATGAAATGAACTCTTCTGTAGAGGGAATGCCAGTTTCAGAGCGCCTTGAGCATCGATTTGGAGCCAAGGCAGTAAACAGCTTTTATCAGCAATAATGATGGCATAATCCCAGTTAAAGAGCAAAGTAGCATATGGCATCAGGCTTACAACTGCAATCCAAACAAAGTAGGGGGATTTTTAACACTATGTCCACTTGAAGGATATTGGATAGCGAATACTCTTCTTTTTTTTTCATTCACAGATTATCATCGACACTGTTAGAGATTAACCTGACTCATGAGATTTTTTTATTTATACATTTTTGTCATGATTTCAATCATGCCAATACACATCACAAAAGTGGACTACTGCACCATAAGCACCATAAGCAGCATGGCACCATATGGTTAATAGCTTACAACTGGCAAGTGGGGAAGTATCCATGTTAGCCATGCTACCATGTTATACAACATGTCACAAGGTATGATATAAAATTATATAGAAAAGTATAATACCTCAATATTGCAGTGATGGCTGCTGTATCACGAGCACCTGCGCGGACTAGCTACAGTAGTGTACAGTGTGTTTATGCAGAGCAAAAGCAGTCTCTCTACTTCCCCTAAGAAGCAAATTAAAAAGTATTTTCAATCAGGCCTATTGCATGGCTGGGGCTTGCTCTGAAGTAGAAATTCACTGCTCCGCAATATCTATATTTCTGTTGTCAGTTCTATCGTATCTCCCTTCATTAAACCTATCAAGTTTTCCCTTTGATCATGCAACCAAGGCCAGAAGGCAGATTTGTTCCTGGAACAGTGTGCGCCTGCCAAGTTGCTCTCGAGACCGGCTTCAACCTCCTCCATTGATTTTCCTCCAAGCTGCGACCATTCATTGTTTGTGACATTCTCCTGTCGCCTCTTTAACACCCTTCAACCAAATCAATTTCATATTTTTGTCAATGCCTTGCAAGAGGATGAGCCTGATGGAAAGGGACTATACATGATTTAGGATGTCGATTTTCTGCAACAGTTTTATCTGCAGTTTTTACAAGACTTTTACATTTAAGGACATAGAGAGGAAGAAAAAGCTAACAGTCATCTTAACCACCTCTCTAAACAAATGGTTAAAGGAAAAAGGTGATAAAATGCTGCAATTCTATCATGTATGATACATCATGTATGTCTGTGGAGCACAAAACAACTCATATTCGATTTTAGCAAACAACGACAACAATTTAAAATACAATCTTCCTAGACTTGTACCTAAAAGCTAATTCCACAAACTAGCAAAAGGTAAGACGTATTTGTATTATGACGTATTTGTATTTTATGCTTTACATTATAGGAATTCTAATCTTATTGATTTTCCTTTTTATGTTTAATTTGTTCTGTTATTTTCTGTCTCATCTCAGCAAGCGTATGCCATTCTGCTTCGCCCTCTATTATAGTCTTGATACCAGAGTCACAATGACAACAATAATAACAAAACTGACCTTGACTTTCGGCATGAATTCTAAGAGTACTATTTGATAACAATATTAACTGCAGCCATAATGAGATGAATATTCCCTATTTAGCGTGGAAAGCTTTAGGACAAATTCCGAGGGGAGAGCTGCCTGCTCCAGCTACATGCTGGTCACTCTTGATGATTTATTGCCTCCTAGCTGTTCAATTTCACATTTTGTCCTCGTCATATCCCCGACTCATGATCATTCTGCGCTGACCCTTGTAGGGCAGGCAGGGAATATTGATAAAACAATTATCTGCTTGCCGTTCATTTGATTTTCCATTTCAATTACGGATTGGAGAAGGCAAAAAGAAAAAGATTGCAGCATTGATTTTTCCCCCTACCTTACAACAGGAAGGAGGCTGGGTTTGATGGGATGCTTTGGTGACATGAAATGGGAGGCAGGTGAAGCGAGGCGTTCGGTAGCTTTAGGCTTTCTACATCTTCTTTTCTGTTGCCGTTGTAAAGGCTTTGTTTTATGGGCTGTTCTCAAATTAGGTACAAAGAGTTAATAGGGACCAATGATGGTATTTTAAAACGCAACAAGATACAAGAAAATACAAAAAGGGTTTACATGTTTACCATTGAAAATCTCAAACAAAATCTTAACCCAATTTCCGTCCCACTCTATAGGCAAAAGGGTTTGACGCCTGTCCTCTCCACCAGTGGAGTCTGAACTGCGATGGGATGAGCTGCTCTCCATGGGGGAGCACCATATTCACACCACTGCTGACCTGAGGTAAATCTGTGCCGGGTCCTCTGGAGGCCAGGGGCCCGAGAGGTCAGGGCACTTTGTCAGTGACACCATTCCATTCCCCCATTCTGATGTTCTGCCAGTGTGTATTTGTCACTCTGAATGGACAACATACTGTAGCTGCATCATACTAGTATTCCCCATGGCACTGATACAATCCTTACTCCACATGGGGCTGTGGTTGAGAGGATACAGTTTGACCAGACAAGACAACAGAGCGCTATGTACAGTATTCCAATAACAATTAAACTATACACAAATAAATGCTGCAGGCATTTGAGTGCAAATTCTGTCATACTGCAAAATCATGTAAATATGTACAGTGCCAGTCAAAAGTTTGGACACACCTACTCATTCAAGGGTTTTTCTTTATTTTTACTATTTTCTGCATTGTTGAAATAACACACATGGAATCATGTCGTAACCACAAAAGCGTTAAACAAACCAAAATATATTTAATATTTAAGATTCTTCAAAGTAGCCATCCTTTGCCTTGATGACAGCTTTGCACACTCTTGGCATTCTCTCAACCAGCTTCATGAGGTAGTCACCTGGAATGCATTTCAATTAACAGGTGTGCCTTGTTCAAAGTTAATTTGTGGAATTTCTTTCCTTCTTAATGCGTTTGAGTCAATCAGTTGTGTTGTGACAAGGTATACAGAAGATAGCCCTATTCGGTAAAAGACCAAGTCCATATTATGACAAGAACAGCTAAAATAAGCAAAGAGAAACGATAGTCCATCATTACTTTAAGGCATGAAGGTCAGTCAATCAGGAACATTTCAAGAACTTTGAAAGTTTCTTCAAGTGCAGTCGCAAAAACCATTAAGCGCTATGATGAAACTGGCTCTCATGAGGACCGCCACAGGAAAGCAAAACCCAGAGTTACCTGCTGCAGAGGATAAGTTCATTAGCTCAGAGTTACCAGCCTCAGAATTTGCAGCCCAAATAAATGCTTCACAGGGTTCAAGTAACAGACACATCTCAACATCAACTGTTCAGAAGAACCATTACTAAAGGACACTAATAACAAGAAGAGACTTGCTTGGGCCAAGAAACCGAAGCAATGGACATTAGACCGGTGGAAATCTGTCCTTTGGTCTGATGAGTCCAAATGGGAGATTTTTGGTTCCAACCACTGTGTCTTTGTGAGATACAGAGTAGGTGAACGGATTATCTCTACATATGTGGTTCCCACCGTGAAGCATGGGGTACGAGGTGTAATGGTGTGTGGGTGCTTTGCGGGTGACACTGTCTGTGATTTATTTTGAATTGAAGGCACACTTAACCAGCATGGCTACGACAGCATTCTGCAGCGATACGCCATCCCATCTGGTTTGAGCTTAGTGGGACTATCATTTGTTTTTCAATCAGACAATGACCCAACATACCTCCAGGCTGTGTAAGGGCTATTTGACCAAGAAGGAGAATGATGGAGTGCTGCATCAGATGACCTGGCTTCCACAGTCACCTGACCTCAACCCAATTGAGATGGTTTGGGATGAGTTGGACCGCAGTGAAGGAAAAGCAGCTCAGCATATGTGGGAAGCATCCCAAGTGAAGCTGGTTGAGAGAATGCCAAGAGTGTGCAAAGCTGTCATCAAGGCAAAATGTGGCTACTTTGAAGAATCTAAAATATAAAATATATTTTGATTTGTTTAACACTTTTTTGGTTACTACATGATTCCATGTGTGTTATTTCATAGTTTTGATGTCTTCACTAATATTCTACAATGTAGAAAATTGTAAAAATAAAGAAAAATCCTTGAATGAGTATGTGTGTCCAAACTTTGGACTGGTACTGTATTTCAAATGTCACAAAACTTCAACAGAAAATCATGAAGTCTATACAGAAGAAACGAGTAAGACATGGATGTGAAATTCTGATGTTCATGAGCATTGAGCAAGCCATGTGAAATAAATTAATTAGCATATAAAGTTAATAATTCTGTCAATTATTTGGAACATTGGTAATGGGTTAAGACCTACTGGGAATCCTAGTAAAATAGCCTTCTGGGAGCCTGGGAAAATGTGCCTCAGTGAAGTGGCCCGGCTCCTGGCCAAAACTATGTGTAGAGGGGAAGGGGAGGGGAGGCGCTGACTTCACAGAGATGGCAGGACAGTGTGTGAGAGAGAAAGGGCGAACGGAGAGTGAGAGCAAGAGAGAAACGGGGAGGCAGAGAGAGAGAGGGAGAGAGACTGCTCTAGGAATCTTCACCCATGGATGATGTTAAGTTCCAGTGTTGAGCATAATCGTGTAAAAACGCTGAAGACTTGAAAGGGCTGATGATAATGCTATTGCTGGCCAGTGATCCAGCACGGTCCCAGGCAGCAGCAGCAAGGCACCCAGTACTCTACAACCTCCTATACTGCAGTCCGCTTCAGCGCACACAGTGGCTCCAGGGGAATTCACATGGCTGACCTTAAGGAAGTTTGGCTTTGATCAAAGTTTAGCGTTAGCAGGATTGGGCTGCCTGCTGCAGATCAGGCTAGGCGATCAGGGGCTAAAGCCTGGGCTAGGGGCCCTGGCAAAGATCTGTTCCCAAAGCTCCAGTGCACCCTTCCAAACCAGGATTCTGTTTGGCAATTAACGTAATGAACTGGATAACGTAAACACGCATAATTACCCTCTTTATCCCCATCCATTGAGGTGCCTCTCCTACTTTTTCTAACATGTTTACCACTCTATCATAACTGATAGGAGGGCTTGACCTGTCTCTAACTGAGGACTTCCCTATCCTACATCACCCAGAATTCATCAAACTGATATGTTATGATCATCCTAATTGTTAGTATTCTCACTTATGACTAGGGTTGCTAAGCTACCGGTAGTTTACCAAAGTTACCGGAATCTTCAGTAATTTTGGTAATTAACAGAACATCTATGGCAATCCATTGTAACTTGGGTAATTTATACTTGAATATAAATATCGGTCTCCATATTTTCCCTGAGTTTCTAGTAGAGATGGTTCAAGAGAAAATAGCCTAATTAATGAAAAAAAGCATCTAATCAACAATGGCAATATTTTCTATTAACTCTGCAACTCTTCCAACTGGCACCAGTTTGACGCCAAAACATTGACAACAAATTCATACTGACGTAGTAAAATAAATACAAACGTGTACAAAAAAATATTACGAATATTTCATGCTGAAACCCTCATATTAAACACCAATGCTATTCACTAGGTTGATGGTTTATATTTAGGATGTTTTACAGCTTTTTCATTCACATTTTTTTTTTGGAAAATCATCTTATTTAATTATTTCATATATTTTACATGTGATAAAGCCACACAGAGGGTCAGAGATTATTACAGACACCTGTGATAATCTGAAGTACCCAAAATGACCACTAGATGTCTTGTGATAGATTACATAAAATCCTTGAAAGATACCAACATTCTGGTAGTTTACTGGTAAACTTAAATAGTTTCCAGTAATATACCGTCCCTTCACAACCCTGCTTATGACACAGGAAATTATATCACAAGTGCTGACACGTAAGCGTCCGTAAAATAACACTTCCTTGTAGACTTCCTTGTCATCAGCAGGGGTGAAACACTGCAGCCCTTGTTCAGAGAGCAGCCAACAAGGATAGGCCATGGAAAGAACAGAGGGGCAGACAGTTGAGACAGAGAGGAGAAAAAGAAGAAGAACTCCAGTAGGGAGAGAGGTAGTGCTTCCAGGGCATATGGTGTGTGTGTGCATGAGTGTGAAAGATAGAGCCATGTGTCCATTTGTGTTGCTGGGAGTGCCCATGCTCTCGATCCAACCTCCCAACTCGTCGATGCACAACATGTCTGCTCGCTCCCTTTTCATTTGAACACATTTACTAGCCCCAAATTTCACTTCAATCTCACCTCATCTCTCCATACTACATTAACCCCTGGCAATTGCCTTCCAAATGACCCCATTAAGCCGTAATTGCCTCAGCAGGCCCGCTCCCTCGCTTGTAATTCCGTGCAGCTCGCCCACCAGACGTTCCCCCGGCATTGTTTCATGTTCTGGCTCCCATCAGCGAGTTCAGATGCTGACCCCCACCAATGTGGCCGGAGCCACCGCTCCACTCACTGACCGCTAGCTAACAGTGGCACTGTCAGATGACGACTACCCCCCACGCCACAGTGAGCTCACACACACTGGAGGCGCCACTTCCTCCTCAATGACCAGACTCACAGCCAATTTGATTGACAACCTTGCAGATGATGCAGGAGCCATTAATTGACGACCAATGACTCTAAACTTCAACCTAGATTACCTCAGACTCAGACTATTTCAGTGCGATAACCCGCCAATGGGAATATGCTATGGAAGTGTGATGTAATATATTTTGCTTAATGTGTGACTATATCAGCTATCAAGAACCAAAGCCAAGATTTGCATGTGATGTGTTCAATACTTAACTTAGGAAGTGATTGGTGTGATATCTGAGCATTTACAGCCAATGAGCTAACAATCCATTTTTGCCTTCAGTATTAATCAGGTTTGTGTTGGGAGAGAGTGCAGCCAGCAGTGACACCCGCCATGGCACCTCCCAACATTGCCTCACCTTCCATGTTCCCACCAGGGAGCTTGTGTCAGGACTGCTCAACTTTTTTGATGAGGGCCTCCATGGGTAACTAACGTGCAAATGCAGATGGGTGGGGAAAGCAATCCTGACAGTGATGTATTGCAACTGGTTGCAGGTGTCAGAGAAGAGAGAGGCTTGGCCAGCCATTGGTGTGCGTGTGTGTTTGGGGGAGTAGGACTGATACCCCATCTCCTCTCAGCCACCATGTCCACACTGCCTCCCACAACTGGTTCATTACCCCATCAAAGCCCTCATCTTCTCATCTCACAAACCCCTCTCTCCCCTGCTCTCTCTCTGTCTCTATGCTTCTTAACATCACTACTCAGCTAACAGCCTGGTTCATCTCAACAGCCATAATGTATGTGACTTTTGAATACAGTACTGTTGACATAAGTTCAATAGAAAACTGATAATAACAAATCAATACTTTATACTAGACTATACACTATAAAATATTGTGGTACAGTTCTACATAAGTACTGTATATTTAACGAATCCACCCACTACACAGGACACATGTAAATTCAATGTAAACACACAAACATACACGTCATTTATAGCCATTTCCTTGTTTATTTTTTCAGTTTTTAAATAGCTCATTCATTTAAATTCATTATTTTCCAAAGCAAAATGTTCCCTCGGAATATCAAGGTGTTTTTGTTGCAAAGCTCTAACTGATCCAGGGGGACTTGGTTCCAACAGCCTGTCTCTCCCTGGCCTTTCAACACAAAACTCTGTGCTCCAATCAAAATGAACCACCAGGGACCCCCTTCCCTCCCCGAGCTATGCCTTTTCTGAGTGCTGTGATACCAGCATCTCTGCCATTGATCGCAGAGTTTTGCAAAGAGCACGCATGCTAGTATTAGCAGAGAACAAAGGCCTGTGCTGCCTTGATAAACTACTGCACACAATTAGTGCACCTAATGTCTCAAATATAACTTCTTTTTTTTCTCCAAAGAATAGATCACTATTATACAGGTTAACTAGGGTCTCACACTAGTCACAACTAATATTCTTTGAGAAATTGTATGATACTTCAAAAAATGTATTGATATCTTTGTGGTTTATAATTGACTTGTCATATATGATAAGTATATACATATACAGTATGTAATAAATATACAATGTTTTGTGTGATGCAGTTCTATGCACTTTAATTGCTTTCATTATGTCCAATCTAATTTCAGGGACTAAATACATTAAATGAAATACAGCTTTATTGATCCATAAACTTCAGCTGACACAAATCAAGGAAATCTAATAAATTATAATTGGGATAAATCACAATTAACCCATGGCAAACTCAGTTATTGGTCGACCACTGACATAGTGCTAATTATTTTAGAAAAACTGTAATTCTTCCTGGCAAAGTTTAAAAAGAACTCTTCTATAAATACAGTATGTGCTCGTTTATTTAATCAAAGGCTAATTTACTTCTGACAGAGAGTAAATTCCACTATTTTCTGTGAGGCTCTATAAAATTGCCATCATTTTTAATTAATTCTTAATTAAAATATATTACACCACAGCTTCAACCCATCTCTCTTGATATTCTAACATAATCAATTCAGAACCATTTACATATCATTAATTAAAAGCTTTCCTCTCTCATCCTTAAAATCATAATGAGGGCCTATTCCTCATTAACAACCTATAAGGTAGAATATAACAATGCAGTGGAGAATGGATGGCTGTTTTTACAATGTGTCCTCTGGTTTTCTGCAGAGCTTTTTCTCATTCTAAAGTTGACTAAAATGTTGTAGTGTCAATTTTAAAGCACTGGAGGCCTATGGGTGAAACATCATCATGTTTAGAAATCACAAGAAATCACGTTTCCAATTTTGCAATTCAAAGAACATACTCTTCTTTCCGAAAGGGGAGTTGAAACTTATTAAATGTATTTATAATGCAAAGAGAATTGACAGTTCAATATCAGCAGTCCTGCATTTTACTGTGGAATGAATTGTGCAGTAAAATAAAAAATAAAAAAGCAGGCATGTATTCATTACCCAGGCTTTAAAAACGCTGCCACGTTTCAAATATCTCTCCATCTTGAGCTCTCTCTTAAGGAAGAGTAATAATATCAAGTAATGATAGGTATTGTTATGCCGAGGATCAGGCATTTCCTGATTTTTATCGTCAGTCTCTCACAGGTGCTCCAGCGTTACTTGTCACGACTGCATGTCTGGGTCTTCTGCACGTCAGATGGAAATCTCTGCACTTGGTGTTTCAGCAGGCTGACAGCAATTTATTTGAATGTTTCGTCACAATGGTGGTGCATATTGTGTGGGCTGCCCGCACACCAGAATGGCAACAGCTCATACCATTCTGACACACATGTAGTGCTGTCACAAGTCCTGCCATATTAGCCAAATGGCCAGTGAGGAGGTGACACGTTTTTAATTCCTTATCCACAACCCAGATCCCGGTATGTCTTATATTCAACCATCGAAACCACCAAAATGACAGATTTGTGCAAAATGAACTGAGTCAAATACACACTGACACATTCCACCAATGTAAGGCAATCAGACAATAATCAATAACAATGTTGGTGTGTTATAACCTCAGTCGTTGTTGAATAGTCAGTATTATGAAGCACTTCTAGCAGGTGGAGATCAGCAGTCTCGCTGCACCTCCGGGTTGCACAAACAGCCTTTACCCTGATAAGTGTAGGCCCATGCCCAATTACACGCTTGCAAAGTCATGCCCATGTAGAGAATTATGAACAGATCCTACCGCAGCCTCATCCTCTCACACAGTGTTAATACCAACGGCCCAAAGCAAGCTAACAGGAACACACATGCACACTCACAGACATATACAGCCAGCTAGAACATTTCTGTACTTCAATCTGCAACCACAAACACTAGTCTCTAAGAGCAATAAACAGAGTAGGTTGACTATAATTGGCTGCACGGTGGATAACTATAATTTTCATGAATGAAAAAAATACATCATGTTGTTGTGGTCAGGAAATAACAAGAAAGAGAGCATGTCATAAAACGTTTATGTATTGGATTCACACCTATACTAAATATTAAACTTACATTACATTACAGTACGGAAACAACTTGAAAGCCAAAATAGTTTAAAACTAGGCTGTCAGCAAATGTCAAGAATCTTATTGACTTGGGAACTGACATGAATACGTTGTCTCTATTTTAGGATAGGTACTTATATTTCACTAGCCAGAAGAGCCCAAGGCTGGCTGTGTCAGTACATACCCACTACATACCTACTACATAATGTAAATACAATTCCTCTTATTATTCTGGAAGAACAAATTTAGCACACACAGGATAATCAGTAAATTAATGAAATCCTCTCAAAGATAGGAACTCTATTTTTACACTGTGATAATTAAAGTACTGCACAGTTATAATTTACAGCCCTCGCTTAATTGCATAGGAAAAGTAAAATGGGAAAGGTCTATGAGGAGATTAAAATGCGGTGTGTGTGTGTGTACGTGTGCGTGAGTGTGCGTGTGTTTTTGTTTCTGCTCTCGATGCCGGGTTGCAGCCTCAACAAGAGATTTCCATGCATCTAAACAAAAGCATTATATCTTTTAGCATCATGGAATCAATCAAAGATTAGGTAATGAAATATGTACTGTCCTATTTTCTTCTGCTACCAGGCCCTTTGACAAATCGAGCGCGCAATCCAAAATCTCCATAAATCACTATTAAAGAGAAGTATATCATCTCCAGCACATATATCTTCCCCAGCCTGACCCGTAGACTAATGAGAAGAGGCCTAGACTATCTTGTCTGATTAATTAATTCAAAATGTCGCCTGTTATTCAAATGTGAGGCTGGTGTTATTTGAATAAGACTTGACAGAAATGCCTGAAGAAATCATTTCTGGTTTGTGAGGTTGCTGTTGCATTACTGATGATGGCTTATGGAAATGTTAGAAGCAGGGAGTATTTTCTCCCTCTGCGCCACTTCTCTCCCCCTCTCTCACCTCTCTAGTCATGATAGCTCAGAGTAGTATGTCATTACCTCCACCCGTTCACAATTAGGGCTTTTAGAACTTATTTCCACTGTCCTCTGTGTTTTTTGCATTCTGTCCCACAACTGGCCCAGATCTGCAGGGCAGTGCTTTGGCTCCACAAGAGGCATGCTGGCAGAGAGCGAGGTCATGGTTTTTACAACAGCAGCTCCCCACTGCTGACAGCCACTGCTGCCAAAGTGACACACACTGTTTGGCTTTCCCACGTTCATACAGCTCCACAGCCCTTCATCTTTATCACGCCCCAACGCCACACACAACTAATCACAATTACAATGTAACGTTACTCCTCACTCGGATTTCCCAGGATCGCTCCCTTTAGCTCACCATACTAAATCATATACAAGGTAGGCTACACAATTATCAAAGGTGTACAGATAATAATTGTAAAATATCTGACTCTATAGCATGATTTTTCCTTAACCCTAGTTTCTGATCTCTACTGGAGAAAGTGGAGGAGACGGATAGAGTGGGGGTGGGGAGGAGAAAGGATGGAGGAATCGGAGTCCGTGGGTCTACGTGTGTGAGGCTGGTGCACACCACTCTATCCCTTCCCTCATCAAGCATGGATTCTAATCAGGGCTCGGGAGATAAAAGACACTCAGTCATTAAATAAATTAACTCTTCCACTCCATGCTCTCCTTCTGCACCCGTGAGAGGCCAAGCCGTGCTCTGCATACTTACAGACAGAGGTACCAGGCGTAATCGCACCAAGCCTTCACTCCAGGACCTGACGGGTCCGCCGACCCACACAAAAACACACACACACACTACGTTAGAGGATATTTTTCATTATTTAGAGAATGTGGGGAACCACGCCTTCTGTTCTAACCCAGCTATGTGCACATTTGCATGGGAGGCCTATCACTTTGCATAATTGTATTAAAAGACCGAAAGCAAATTGAGGGCATTACATATACAGTACAGACTGACACAGTCCAGCAACTTACTATATGTAGTAAAACTATATAAACTATAGGTTTAAATAGTAAACAAACCTTTGCAACTATGCTGATTCAGTGACTTTGTGAGATGTTGTTGATGGGAGCTTTGAGCCTTCATACACAGGAAACAATTGAAATGACGAATGACGAAATGACGAGATAGTAACTATTCAAATCACTGACAACCCAAATCAAAGCTGACATTGTCTTCCTACGCATCCGTCTAAGAGCAGAGAGAGAAACTTATGAGGCTTACTGATTCACAGTTTAAAACTTTGACTTCTCTGCTGCTCGCATACACTACCTTCCACAGTGCTACGAGAAAGAAAGTGCTACCTAAATATGTATCAATCATTCTGACAGAGCTAGTGCTTATTTGAGAAGCAGAAGTGAGGGAAATACTCTGTGTCAGCAGAATGTCCATTGGCAAAACTTGCTTTTAGAATTTTCAATGCAATGTGCAGAGAGAAATGACCTTAGAAATCCCTTACAAGGTGCCTGGTATCATCCTAATGCATGCTTTAATTCTCCATTACGTAGAAATGAAATACCTGGTAAGGTGGAAAAGACATTAGTGAAAGTAAGGCCTGAACAGAATGCTCTGGGGATGTCTGTGGCACACAGGATTAAATATTAATGTGTCTGCTGCTAGGACACAACAGATACTCATATCATGGCTACTGCACATCAGCTCAGTGTGTTCACACATGGGCTCCCGAATCTTTCGCTTTCAGAAAATCCTCAATGTGTAAAATGTTAAATTAAATGACTGTTGTTAATATCCCAAAACACACACACTATGAAAAAGCACATTGTCATTATCCTTTCTTTACAACATCGAATATATCTTATTTTTGTTTTCTGTTCCTTTTCCAAGTGTACAGACATGATCAATCATATTGATATATGGATCTAGGTTGCCAACATGTCATTAACTGTGTTATAATATCTATAGACATGTAGTGAAGATATTAGGGACATATGTTAATCAAATCAAGCAAACATCAGTCAATACCTGTTATGTTGTAATATAAGTAATTCCATATATCAGTAGGTGCTTTTCCTTTCCCATGTACTTCCTAACAGCCATAACTCCAGGAAAGACTGAGTACTCCCAACAGCATGCTAGTGGACAGGATACCAGCTCACAAATCTGGGGAGCGGACCCATCCTAAATTCATTAGGAGAAACCATCCAATCTCCCACCGGAAAAAAGGGAGAGAAAAATAGCAGTAATGTACTCTGGGTGACCTCCACTTTCTAAAGGAAAGAGAAGCCAGCCTTTTTCGCTTTTCAATGCCAGTCAACATGGAGTAAAAGGAGGGACAGCGTTCCCCTGCTCGCCGTCATTAATCATGGCTTTCTGGGAGCAAGAGCGTATTAATTTCTGTCATCCCAAACATCATTGCGTATTGTTATGGCACGGCTCAGTCCTCATTCACCACCAGGCGTTACCCGTTCATCCTGGCTGAGGGAACACAGGCCCGGTGTGGCTATGTTTCAGAGCAAGAGGCCTTTATCCCTGGGGCTCTGACACCAATTAAGCCATTTCACCAAGAGACGAAAACAGGACCCGCCGTTTCACTGTAACATGAGCCAGAACCTAGTCGTTGGCCACTTGCCATCTTTCCATTGCTTCAGCCCACAAAAATGAACTTCAAGGGCTTAGGTGAAGAAAAAGAAAGATACATTTAGAGTAGGCTTATACATTCACCAACCCTTGCTTGAGTAAATATGCCGCGAGAAGAGGAAGGGGATTTCAGTCCCTTGTGTATTGTTCTAGGGGTAGAGATAGTAAATCTGGATCACTCAATAATATAAGGTTTCTCTGTGTGTTCAACACCAGGAACCAATATGTTGCCTTTAAAACAAATACAGCCCCATCATGGAATTGTTTTCATCTGACCTTCAATATATATTTCACTTTTTCTATCATTATCTTAATGTTGAGTAAAAATAGACAATCTCTGTCTCATTTTAATAGTATAATGTAAGGCAGTACAGCATTTATTGATGACTTCAAAGTTGGTCATCCAGTTGTCGTTAGACATTTACATCTGCTTTTACGTTTTTATGGTTCCATTTTGGCAGGCAGCACAGTTGGGCTTGTCAGGGCAGCAGTTGAGTGGGGCTTGCCAGGGCAGCAGCAGAGTGGGGCTTGTCAGGGCAGCAGCAGAGTGGGGCTTGTCAGGGCAGCAGCAGAATAATGCAAGGTTTGTTATGAATTAAATATTAGAAATCTTAACACAGCAGCCAATAAGAATTATTTGCCTTATTAAAGCAGCAGTAGAAGACGCTGATTAAATTTTCATTGCATTGCAGTCTTTTTCCCATTTCGGCCTTCAATATATCATTCTAATGTATGAAACATGTGGAACAATGGCTTGTGGAACAATGGAAAAGAGTCTTCATTTCAGCTGAACAAATAAGGATAGAACTTTAGAAAACACCTTTCGTGAAGATACATATGGTACAGTAAGAGAGAAAACGGGCTACAATCACGCGTTGTTATTCAACATGGTATAGCATACGTGTGATAACTTTGATAATGATTTGAACACGGTAGCAGGCTTTCAATGTTGTACTGTCATAAAGGCTCAAATCAAATCTGTAAATCTAATAGCCTACATCTGAAAATCTACATCTGAACACTTCTCGGAGAGAAAAACTGATCACCTGTAAGAGTTCCATTCACTATACATGTTACTGTATTAGATGGATAATATTATATTAATCATATAACCTAGAAAACAAACGACCAATCATAAAATAGATAAACCCCAAAACAAATAACATCATCAAAATATATTTCCTGTGAACAGCAGTGGTGCACCTCTGTACTAAAAACCATTATGGCATGTTGGTTGTCCACATGTAATGTGTATGGAGAGTAAATTAACATCAGGCATCTATTGCCCCATGAGAAAATCTCTTCCCTGAAACACTGGAGCTAATGAAATGGGGACCTATAAATAGCAGTATCATTACTGACAGCAGACCAGTCTCTCCATCTGACCCTCTTTACACTAATAACTGCTATATGGCAATATAGCTCCACCATCTAACGATGCTGCGTTAAAACATTAAGACCAAGATTGTATTCATATAAAGAAACTCTATAGGAAACATCCGGTAACCAAACCTTAAGTTGTATCATTGTTATAACAGTCTTCCCCATGGTCCAGTGTCTCTGTTACCTGACCTGATCTGTGATCAGCTCTTACTGAATCAATATCACTTATCGCACCATAAGACACTTTCAGACTAGTCCTCAATAGGCTTGAACTGAATATTACCGACACAAATCTGCAATGTATAATTGAGAAAACGTCATTAAGTAAACATAAAACGAATTGATTTAACAGACATACTCGCTGTCAAATCTATATCTGAAAGGAACCATCCAGCGAGGTCTGCATGGGTAAATGGTAATTTTACATTTTGCTGTAGACATAAACACAGTGGTGGGTGGATGGCTTTTTAAGCTTTTACGCTTGCTGACAAAATTATTGATGACAACACATCACAAATTGTACTTATTTCATATACACATGTCAGGGGAAAAGTATAAAATATTGAAAACAGCGGTGGCTGGTGGAACATTCACTTTAAATGAAAATGTAATGTTTCAATACTGAGCACAATTTGGTTAACCTGCAAAGAATAGCTGACGAGTCAAAGGTGATATCAGATTCATCAGTCGGTCTCTTTCTGGTCTGTAGAGCGCGCAGCTGCGGCAATATATTAGAGGAGATGCCATGCTAACAGATGCCGGGGCCCTGATAGAGAACAAGCTACCTCCTCCATGTTGCTGTGCCCCTAAAACATCTACAACATTTCAGTTCCTCCATGAACATAAGGGCATCATGTAGCCCACAGGGGGAAACATTATGACCTCTGGCCCCTGGAGAGGAGGGCTTAGCTATGCAACGATCACAGGGAAATAGTGTAGAAAAATAAACAATATATTCTGCGGGGATTGAACATCTCGAGTAACTCACACGTAAGACAAACGTATTCCCATTGATTCTTTTTTTTTTTTAAGCCAACTGAATTGATCAACTCCAATGAAATTACAATACCAGAATTCTGGCTATGAGTTAATATTCTATATGCTCATATTCACTGTGTTTTCTTGAATAACAAAGAATGGAGCAAACCGAGGGATCTGAGGAAGAAGGTACTTAAATGAAACATGAGCTCATCTAAAGAGTTGGGGGTGGGGGTGCAGGGACCACATTTATTAAATGAGATTAGCAAATATAAGACATTGTCATTGATACCCAGACTGGGTCAATGTGGGAGGAGCCTTTCTGCCTGATGGAGGACGACGAACAATGCTGAGGAGGATCTGAGAGATTTATTCTAATTTTCTTTTCTATTATTCATCACGCTTCAGCAGCATGTTGGTTCAGGTGGGATACTCTGTTTGGTTAGCAGAGAGAGGCACCAGAACATTGAGGATAATGGAGAGTGCACAGAAAGCAAGCAAGGGCCATGCTGCTCTAAGCTTTACCGATGTCAAACGTGTGAAATAAATGTGTGGCAGACACGAAGAAGTATTCCTTGACAGCCATACTCCTACAGCTGTAACCCCTCAATTTCAATCAATCCTTCCCTTTTGCATCCCAAGCAGCCTCTCCTGGCTGCCACCGCCTGAAGATAGCTATTTCACCACCTCTGTCATGCCTAATTAACAACGCAGATGTACAATTTAGAAATTTCGCAATTAACCTACTAAAATATTGTTGCAGGATGCTAATTCTTATGCCAGTTGCCATAAAGACTCATTTGCATAACGTATGTGGAAAAAACAATTATGGGCTGTTGTTCGCATAGGAGCCCCCAGAAAGCGCTTCCAGCTATAGAAGTGGGAGCGAGAGAGGCAAGTGCAAGGTTCTGCGTGAGTACAGATGGAGGGACATCAGCACCAGCAGATTATCGTTCAAAAGCACCTCATTCAGATCAGAATCAGATTCCGGTGCTGCTATATACCGTAGGAGTCAGGATAACAAAATACAACAAATACTCAGAGCATGTGAAAGCACGAGATTACAGATTTTCCCTCCCTATTGATACTGATATGCACCCTACTTTTTCTCTTTTCTCTCTTTGTCATATGCTCGCTCTTTTTTCTCTGTTGTTAGGAGAAAGGAGGGAATTTGGGAGCTGCTTAGATAACAGCCCCATCTTCCCAATCCCCTGCCTGCTGCCCGATGCAGAGGAAGCACAAGTGGCCCTGCCATTGAGACGGCCAGGAACCCAGCTGTGAGGGAACCATTCTGCCGAGCGCTATCTAGTCACTGCAGCCACATCACTGAGGCACTTTCAAACAAAAAGCAGCCAAAGTCAATTGTCTGTCTGCTGAATAGCTTTCTGTTCCCCGGCATACATTGACTCTGGCATTGTGCGCAAATCAACACTATAAAAAAAACTAATGGTAAAGAACAAGGCAGTCTTCACAAATATTGACTTCTGATCTTGGGCCATGGTAAGGTTACTGAAATCATTAACTTAGTATTATTATTACATTGAGAAAACAATCTAACACAAATACTAATAATACTCATATAAATACTACTACCACTACTACTAATAATACTAATAATAATAATGGGATGTCAAATTAACAACAAACTAGATTAAGGTGGCTCATTAACTCTGTCAGAGAGCCTTGAAATTAATGTTCCCTAAAGGTTTGAGAAATGCTTACCCCATAAAACCTAACAATATTTACGCAAGGTAATGCTTTTACTCAGCCTTGGATGTGGTTAATTACAACCTCACTCTGAAATTATTTTCAGCCAGTCCAGTGTTAATAACCACAGCGTGCACATAGATGAACAAACAGACACATTTTGTAGCATGTTCAGCAGTGTGTTCAGTAGTGTGAGGAGGCCAACACAATGCTGTCTAACACAATGCTGACATTCCCCTAGTCTGTTAGTGTAGCTAGTCTCTCTAATCCTCTGCTCTACACACTGGATCTGGGCATTTATCAGCCTGAGCCTCCTGCACTATCTTACCTCTCCAGACCAGACCTCCCGTTTCTGAACTTGATGAGTCAAAGGTCAGGAAAACAACAGGTCAATAACCAGGAGTGCAGTGCAGCTGAGAGAGCTGTGGAGAGGACTAAGCCTCTCAGTGGTGCGCTGTGATTTAGATTGTAATAGTTTTCTGTAATCTCTTTATATTGATTAAACCTCACATCAAAGCGGAGTCCTGCTGCAGAACCTCTCTTTTCCTGGTCAGAAATACCATATGGAGGTAATCTTTCACCGTTGTTATTCTTGCTGCTCCCGCTGCTGCTGAAAGCCTCTCTTCCAGGGCGAGAGAGAGGAGAAAGGAGAGCAAGAGAAAACAAACCCAGCACATCTGATTAGCACTGAGATCTCCCTCCACAATGCACTGTAGTTCTTCCTCAAGCTATGGCAGAAGAAAAAATGACAGCATACTTATCTTTTTAGAGTTTACTTTTCTTTATCTGCCTCCTGACATACTGGGCACAATTCAGAAAAAAAGGAATGTCGAAGAACAAACCTGTGTGATCTTTTGCAGATTGCTAGTGTCAAACATGATGAGAGAGAAAAACAAAATGGGCAAAAGGGCACAGAATTCTACCAGTTTTAGCAATATCTCACATTCAGCTCATTGAAATGCAAAACCAAGAGAAAGTGAAAAAACAAACCCCTCCTGCTAAAAACACTCAATTTACTGACAAGCAAATGACTTCATGCTACCACTTAATCTCATTTCTTCCATAATGCCCTCTAATTAGCATATCAAAGTGAATTAATACTTCTAGGGTCTTAGCAATGAGGAAATCTGCTCTAGGTCTACAATAAGAGTGCCAAAAATCCTCCAAACACTACAAACAGCCTTGCATTGCAAAACCCATCTGTCTGTTTACCAGTCAAGTGCATCCCTCTCTCTTCCCCAACCACACAACACGGGCTACTGACCCAAGCGGAAAAATAGATTTAACTTAACCCCCCGCCCTTGGCGCCATGCACCGAGGTCCCTGGTGAGTTTCTGAGATTCTAAGTGGGAGGCATACATACATTAATTCTCTACACAGGTTGAAATGGCCGTCGTATTTCTAACACACATACTAATGTAAAGATTCTAGATACATATCAGGTACTGTTTCACATCTTTCCACTGTAGCTGTTCAAGAGAGCCTTGATACAACTGCTTTTCTCAAAAAAATACATTTTCTGCACAGTTTTGAAGCACATACTTTAAACATAAAATAATTAAAGCCGTGTTTGTTTGTTTCACTGCTGTCAAATTCATGGTTGGAAATGATTTTCACCGGATGGGATCATTGCATGGTTAAATGACATTGGGATTGTGTGCCACTTGAACAGACATGAAAGGGGCAAAGATTCACAGGGGCATGTGAATGGCCCACAGTGGGAAAGAAAAACAACCCGGTCAAGAAGGCCACCAGACCAGCTGAGCTCTGTCAATGGCTAAGAGGGGGGAGGCTGTGACTCCAAACCACATGTTAACCACACGCACACTAACACAGATACACACTCACACAGACACACACAGATACACACACACTCAAGACAGATACACACATCATCCATTCACTCTTTAAACAGATGTAAATACGAGTATGTTTGCTGTCATTGTTTACATGGCTACAATACAAACACTTCAGGTTTGATTTAGCCTGTTTTTATTTATGCTTGATACAGTGTGATCCAATAATAATAATGAGCATTTTATATTTCTAAACATTGCTCTCTCCTTTGATTTACGACAAAATATCTTATCAAACTAATTGCATTGAATTGTATTATGTATCTATTGATAAAGTATAATCAAATGAAGGCACTGGAGTATCTGGTTACAATGAGATCAATAATGTCCACCTGTCAAATGTTTTCATACATATAAGATGTAGACAAAACTGCAAACAAGCAAAACACACACACACACCTCTGAATTTTGAAGCACGTCTCAATTCAAAACAGAAAGTGGATTAAAATTCATAAAAGTAAAAACAATAACTTTACAGCTACTTTCAAATGCCAAACGACACACAAAACACACACTGATCAGAGGGACTGGGATAGAGAAAATGTACAACCAGAAGAAGCATTACTACACAGCCATTTCTAAATTGAGTGCTCAAACAATGTAGTACAGAAGAATATTGTTTAGTGGAAAAATACATTGAAACAAAGTCCTATCAAAGGGATTAAAGAAGATTACAACAACTGAGCTGGTAAACAAGCTCATTTAAATAATTTGCATACTTGGAGACTCTATTCCTCATGCATATTTAATTAGATCTTTAATGTAATATAAAATATCAATATGTAAAAAGTAATCCAATATGTGCCCATGGGGATTTGAGTTCTACAGGTGGGGTTTAGATCTGAAAGCGTATAGGGAAACATACATATTGTGTGTGTGTTCATATTGATGCATGGATTCATCTATGATGCACACACAGAAGCATACAGTATACTGTATGCACAGTCGCTCACACACTATTACATCGAGCTAAACCATCCAGTGATCACATTGTCCCTTTTTCTTACACGATCGCTCTCTCGCTTTCCCTCTTCCTTTTCGACAGGCATAAAGAATGCCTCAAGTAGGCTAGGCAGCCAAGCGGGCCCTTCTCTTGCCCCTGTGGACACCTCCTGTGGCCAAGAAGTTCATTAAGTTTTATGGTCTTCCCCAAGTCACTTCTGCTTATTATAAGCCCCACAAAGGCCACAAATCTGGCAAGCCATCACTATTTTGAAGCAGTAGCAAATGAATGTCATTTAAGTTTTTTTTGTATTATAGGCCACTTTTTTTTAATGTTTTAAAATGGGTTTAAGAGTTCACCGGTATTTGACAACTGTCATCACTCTCTCTCTCTCTACAGACACCAATATACAAAACTTACACCTGGCCGGCATGTAAGGGAAAATGCCAAATGCTTACATCACTCTTGTAATCCGATGTATTGTCTCTTGTAGCCATTAACTAATTCAACTTTGCCATTGGTATCAAATATACCAAATATATCAAATATTCACTAGCAAGAGTAAGTATAATGCTACTGGCAACAGATTGAAAAAAACTTTCCACAACTTGAAATCTTTAAAATTAAAAGGACATTTTATATTAAATGTATTTAATAAAGTTTAATATTTTGGGCAAGAATAAGAGCCTCTGCCTATTAGAATGTATAGGGTGTTGGCCCAAAAAATAAGCCACACACACTTTAACAATAATAATGAATTGCAATATTTTGTATTTGTTTCATATACACCTACAATACTGAAAGATTTTATTTGAATTTTACATTGCAGTGAAAACACATTTTTGTAATAGGTTTATATGTGAGAAGTTGACTAGCAGTAACCTCCTTTTGGCTCATAAAAATTGTGAGAGGAATCCCATCCATGAAAAAGACCTTCTCCAATAATGTGGGCATAAAATCCTTAGTATTTTTTGTCACATCCAAACGCTATATTATTTGTATTAGGTCCATACGATATCCGTCTGGCCTTGGAATGACTGGCTACCTGTCCTAACAAAAGCATCACATCATTGGCTGTGGTGTTCGTGGCTTCTTAGTAGCATTCTCCTTTCACCAAAACCTACAGGCTCTCTCGACCTTGGGTAAACAACAAATATTCGGCGCATTATGATAAAATAGTGTGCTATCAGTGTATCATATTTGATTTGCTGCATTTGCTGTGACGTCAGGATTGCATGGCATCGCAACGCACAAGACAGGTTAAACCACTATTAGTAATCTATTCATTTGTAGATTTATTATGGTCAGAATTTGTAAAAGGTGATCCTAAAGTCTCATTGTGAAACAATTGTCACTCGCTGGCTTGCTCATGCACAAACTCACTCACACAGTGGACACACACACAATGTTGTTGTTTGGGGGGAGCTTATTTCCCCTTGTGTTTTACGCATTATCTTACAGAAGGCTACTAAGATGACCAAACAAATGTAATATAAAAAATATATATACTTAAAATTTTACTTAAATCATGTCCTACTTTCTAACAATGTGTTAACCCTAATACATTTACTAATTTGTATGCTACCCATTTGTATTAGGAAAGTCAAATGATGTGCAGAGACTGGTTCTAAAGACCGTCCATGCATGCTGGGCAAATATTTGTATGTGTTGTTTTCTATTAGGCTACACAATGCTGTTATATATACTTTACACCGTTTCATTGCACTTAGCTTGTCACGTTTGAAACGTCTGACTTTATTGATCCAATGAATTGTGTATGTGCGTTACAGATGGCAACAATGGTTAGACAGACTAGCGCTAATAATGTCAATAGAGATTCTGTGGTCAGCAAACCTCATTATGCAGGAGATTACAATGCAACTGACACATTTTGAGATTAATTTAAATAGTGAAAACAGGGATAATCACTGTAGGCTATACTTTCAATGTTAATAAAACACAACGACGCATAGTTCAGAAGCAGCTCACATAATGGGCGTTGTGTGGTGTAGCCTAAAAACACCAAAGCCGGTGAATGTCCTTTATTTGTGCGAAACGGGAAAAATGTGACGCTACAGCGTAAACATGTGCAGGTTGCCAGCTTGTCCATGCCACCGCAATGGAACCATCGAATAACAACCCTCTATCAATTTGTACGTGAGAGCACATAATACCTTTTTTTTGTGGGGTATGGATGCTTCTCAACGGGTGAAACCATAGCCTACATTTTCCCATTACAAATTTGCTCCATTGCGGAGCTGATTCTGTCTCCCGCTTGATAACATCGGATAAGGCTGCCTAGGGGAGAATAAAGATGGCGGTGTGCAAATGCGTTGAGGCTCCGCAATGTTTCCTATTATTACAGTCCTCGTGTTGTTTAATCCTACACTTTAATGCATGTGAAATCTTACCAGTTTTCTCTTTGATCTCGCAGAGGACGCTGAAGAGTGCAGGTTTCATTCTGTGGCAGTTCAGTCCATGTTTCCTGTTTCAGTTTGAGACAAGAACCAACATTGAAATATAGTCACTATAACACCACAGTTGTTAAAACTTTTAAGTAATGACTCTGAATAATGTCCTTGCTCTTTACAATAACTTCGAGGTCTTGCTCACTTTGCACATGGAGGATCTGTAGGTAATGTTGACATGCATCTCAAAGTTGTAACATAAAGAGTGCTTTGTCAACACGAATGACAGTGGATGCATTGTTTGTTGAAATACTAACTATTCTGTATGACTTCAAAGTTAGTTTAAAAAAAGTTTATTTGTTTAAAATTCACAATTGAAACTACTCAAGAGTGTACATTCCAAATTGTTACTAATGGAAAATAACTTGCTATGGAATTAAATTAGGACATTACCCAACGTTATTTTAAAATATCCGGAGTTACTGTTAAACACATTATTCTACAAATACGCATCAATCAATGTTTACAGTAGCCCAGCCTACCAATACGCAACATTATATGTAAATGTAATATATAGCCTGCACTTTCCCCTAAAAGTTTTTGTTGACTCCACACTAGGCAAAAAAGCGAGAGTCAAAACTGGTAGAATTACTGGATGACAGGTGTTAACTTTTTAATATACATTGGTCCCTGCAACTAATTGTCCGTGGGTTTCAGGTATGGAGCAGCATTTTATAGCCTAGCTACCTGTTATTACATGGATATGAATTAGCTATAGTGCGTAATGGTGCGTAAAGTGTTTTGTAGTGAAAACATATAAATGAACCAACTTTGCTTGCGCCTCGTCCAGACTTTGGTCAGTAATGGTCATTATTTGATGCAGAATGTCACCGATATCTTGTTTTCGCCCATCATCTGTCCCATCGTGTCCATGTGGAGGCTGCAGTCCCATGCCTCCTTGTACGGAGTGGCCAGCCAAGCTGACACCGCCGAGAGCCTGCATGATCCGGGCTTGTTCGTCCATAGTCAGCCGCAACAGAATCAATGCACTAAGCCACACAAATGGAAATTTAGCTTGAAAAACTCACATACAAAAACTACTAGTACATATGTTGCGTTAAGGAGCTGAATATTGGTGATATTGCGCTTACGCTTATAAGAAAAAATAAATAGGTGAGTACCAGTGATGGTATCAATATCGCGTGTCCATGTAATCACTTTCTTACTATCTTGTTTATTTACGGTCCGAAGTGTGTGTAGTTATGAATGTTTATGTCCGAAAATGCATAAGCTATAATTCTTCAAAACTTCTTTGTCAAAATGACAGCCGCTGTCCCTCGTATCCTGCACGAGTCCTCTTGTCAATTCGTCTTTCTCTTTAGATTTGACGTGTTGGGTATTGCTGATCCTTGCTGATCTCTCATTTATTAGCGGTCTTCTTTTGATTATGTTTCCTCTTGCAATTCCTCTTGTAAATGTTCAAATCCCCATTATTGTCAGCAGGAAAAATATCCAAAGTGAAATTAAGCAATGAGCAAGTGAATGAAAAAACAAAAATTAAAAACAGAATACAACACTTAGGTAGTAAATGAGTACCTTCTACCTGTAAATGTATAGCAATTATTTCCAAGATAACTGCAAATTAAATAAATCATGAGCGGCATTGGTAACCAAATGCAATAATAAAAAATATGAAATGTAGAAAAAAAGTTAATAGCGTTATTGGAAAAATTATAGAAAAAATAACAGCGAGAAATTAATTAGGCTACACGCTTTAAAGCGATGCGCAAAAATATCTGCCTGCTGAAATTTATGAGCCCGAGCCTCTGCCTGTGTGCTTTATGTTGTTTGATGGCAGCGGTAGTGAGCGATTGACAGTGTGCCAATGCCACTCACTCAGTGCAGACGTGTCAGAGCAAAAAAATACTACATCGGAATAAAAATGCACGCTCCGCCCTTCATAGGAGGGGTCTATATTCTTGTCACTTCTCTCTGGAACCCCGAAAATAAAATGCTAGAGCAGTGCTTGAGATTGTTATTATAATGATGAAATAACGGTGGAGTCCCACTTGTCCTATGCCTTACCTGTGCACGTGCACCAAAATGCCGTCATTCTCTACACATAATAAAAAAATTGAGTGTAACACACAAAATAAAACGCTTATCAGAGTTTTATATAGTTTGATACAGAACTGATAATGAATTGCACTGACTCTTCGCTTCTCAGGGCTATGCTATGTATGGTCGTCCCTACCAAGCCTTGCCTCATAGGGTAGGCAAGCAGTAGACATGTTTATAATATTGGAAGTAAACCTCATCGACCAATCAACGCTCTGTTTGAATGCGACTGACGACCAGGGTGCCCTATTGCTGGCCGATGCATGGTCCTGAAAGCCCACCCACCACATCCCTTCAAGTACTTCTACAAAGGACATAGAGGAAGAGGCGAAGCGAGAGGTTTCACTCTCCCCAAAATCTGTCCAAAATAAGCCTTATGCGTTTCTATGGGCTTATTTTGGACATAAGCTTGTCGCCTTTTGGACAATGACTCCAATTGTTAGGGCAGAGACATGAGCATCTCTTCATTATATACAGATCTCTGAAAATTATATAAACTTCTGATTGGTCGTTGCTATGGGTGACATCCATTGCACAAGCAGGCAGCACTGCTCAGCGCTCCCCTGCAGTTGCTATGGCAGCAGACAAGTTGTTGAGCTAGATGCAAGGCTGCAACCATAGAGATCCTATTTAATAGTATTCTAGTAGTCTAATTCCTAATTCTTGGGCAACAACATTTAAGCATCATCTACATACCCACCATTCATATAAGACAGGTTTTAATGAAATGTCACCATCATGGAAGTACCCCAGAATAGCAAGTGTGTGAAGAGTATCTCTGTGCAAACTTGTCGGAGAGCTCCACATGTTGGTGAGGGTGTAGTTCACACAAACTGTGGTGGTGAAATATGAACCACAACATAACATTTAGTTATTATCTTAATTCATTGTAAGTATAACATTGACAAAGTTAAAGAGGCTATACAGAATCTTTGCCTCTGGGGGTGCTTTTGAGCCAAAGGGGGTCCACTAAATGGACAGATATTCTCCAGAAATTAACTCATTAGACAAAAAGGGGCTCATCCATGACCATAAGCAAAATCCCTGTTAGCCAAAAAAAAAAGATTATGTGGTTTCATTAGTTACAAAATTGATTTACTGTTTTGAGGTAAAACAGTAACTAAACTTAGGTACTTTACAGCCTCTAATGAAAACTGAAGGGAACCCCTTTTTGCGTAACAGCATTCCCAGTGAAGTTCCATATAGCCTCTTTAATTCTGTCAAAACTCTTGAGATAAATTGCAACAAAAATTTAAAACTTATTGGATTATACAGTCATCATAAAATATAAAGGCAAAAGTGGTTTAGTGTTGTTTATCAGAAAGGAACACCAAGAGGTTTTGCATCACAACAAAAAAATCAAGACTACAATCTAGCCTTTGAGAAAAGTCATACCACAACATTTATGAAATACATTCAAGAGAGATTTGGTTCTGGACTGAGTCAAGAACCTAAAAGGTCTCAGGGTTGAGATCACGGCAAGCAGCTTCTAACAAGTGAACTGTGTGGTTCCGCTCCTTTCTTATTCACTTGACCTTGAAGTATCAGCTCAACACACTCTTGAGTTTAGTGAATGGGAGTCCCAGGACTACTGCATTTATCATTGAAATACCGGAGCTGTCAAGTCACACTGCATACCTGTCAAGGAGGGCTCAAAGGTACAGCTCGAGCTCCTCTCCTCTGTTGCAGTGCATGATTCTTCATTGCATTGCATACCATACCATTTCACCATTGTTTTCAGTCATATGTCAACATAATTCATTTCCGTACTATGACAGCCCCCTGCAAAAAGACACAGTACCATTACAAATTCACCACACTATGTTTGCATAACCAGTCGTGCACTATTGTCACAAAACAATGTTTTCAATTCTGTAACCATATTATTCATCTAAAATATATTATTTATTCTACTTTTATTAATTTCCCTAATCATTTTCAGTAGAAAACCATTGCAAAATAAATACATAATAAAAGCCTCTTCTACTGCATTCATAATGACACTGCAGTTGATCTAAAAAGGAGTAAGACATAACCGAAAGTCAATTTTACTGTAGACCTGGTATTTATTTTTAATTGAAACAAAGACCACTTCGATGAGCAAAAGTTGAACATTTGAAATTAATTATTGCTGTTATAGCAACACCACTTGAATCAAGAGCAAAAAACATAAGCATCACATTACAATGCATATGAGATAATCTGATCATTTAGGATTTACCTTCTGTGGACTTTGTCAAGAATGGACATGGTATTGGAGGAAAGGATGCATGGTTTAACATTATATGTGTAATGCATGAGGGCTTTAAATTACTGAGCCTCATCAACTCATCATTACTAATGAAATTAGGACTTTTAAAGCAGAGCATGCTCGTCTGTTTGAGCTACACATGAGTGTGCAGAGACAACACTTTGTCATCTGTTCAAATTGATATTATGCTTTTCAATGTGCCATCTGAAAAGACCCACAGGTGCCATAGAAAGCAGTGACTGTTGTCATATTTCATTTAGGCATCCTTCTGCAAAGCTGTAATTGCCTAATTAGCTTGTTAATTAGGAGATTAGCATTTACTGATAGAGTGGCTTGCTCTGTTGTGATGGGAGGGATACAGTTTAAGTGAGGAAGTTATGGGTGTGTGATTTTAGAAGGCTGTTGTCTGCAAGGGGTTAACGGAATACTAAAGAGTATTTAAAAAAGAAACACGAAAATTCTGTAAACCACCCAGTGCTGTTGAACACAAAACAAATGAATCAACAACATTTCCAAATTAACTGAAAATCCAAATGTTTGTGCTTTAAAGCTGAGATCCCCGAAACAGCGCCACTGGCCGACCCAGCACCATTGTTATTGTTTTTGTTGCCGAGCTGAGGAGCATCGTGCAGCATGGTGAATTATTTTTTTGCAGTACATATTGTGCTCTTCTATTGCACGTGCAATGATGTCAGAGGGGAAAAAAGCGGTGTTTGTTGTTTGCTGGAACTTCTTTGTTGTTGTAATATCGCAAACGGACGTGGCCGTTTCACCATTAAGGTTTGCAGCTTTAATATATAAAAATTATATGAATTAACAATGTATATCTTATTGTTATGACTCATATTTTGTATGTTCAATAGAACTAGAGCTGCTGGTAATGGGTCTACCTCTAACCAATGGTACTAAGGAGCGGTGAGATGGACCCTGGTCTGAGTGTCGCCTCTGTGATCCCCTTGTTGAGGGAGATTCAAGGAAATGACCAAGCAGACGGTGCCAGAGACATTACTAACCAAATTATGAACAGTCTTTCATTTGGTTTGTGTACTTTGTTTATTTATTTCCCGGCATTTGTTCCATGCTTGCACTTTGTCTTCATTATTGCTGCACATGTGAAAGATGAGAGGTACTGTGACTGTTTGTTGCATCTGTTTATGGCTGTAGAGGGGTGAAGAAACACACATTCTGCCTGCTTTTGTCTTGACTTTTAGGATCTTTGCTCATGTTTGCAATAATTTAGCATAATACTGTTTCAGAAATATCAAGCTATGGACATTTTTATTGACAATGTGAGGTAAATATCTTATTTGCTTCAGGCTCTCAATCCATGCTAAATTTGTAGGAAATACAACATGCAATAGATGTTTTGTGATTGTGTATTGCCTGCATCGACTGTTCCAAAATGTATCTATGAAATGGTCTTAGCCATGGAAAGGGATAACCGGTCCAAGAAAATCTTCAATGCTGCCAACTTTAAAGCTGGAATCTGCATTAGGCGAAACAGTGCCACTGTTCGCCCCCCAGCGTATTTGTTAATTTTGTTCTGTTTATGAAATGGAGGAGAGGAGCATTGAGTATGGTGGTAAAAAATATGCAGTACATACTCTGTGGTTCTATTGCGCATGCTATGATGTGCTATGATGTGCTATGATATGCAATGATGTGCAATGATGTGCTATGATGTGCTATGATGTGTAATGATGTGCAATGATGTGCTATGATGTGCTATGATGTGCAATAATGTGCTATGATGTGCTATGATGTGTAATGATGTGCTATGATGTGCTATGATGTGCTATGATGTGCTATGGTGTAATGATGTGCAATGATGTGCTATGATGTGCTATGTTGTCAGAGGGAAAAAAACATTGTTCGTTGTTTGAAGAAATGTCTTTATTGTTGAAATATTGCAAACAGACGAGGCAGTTTCACTATTACTAATTCCAGTTGTAATGATGAAGTCCATGTGTGTGCTCTTTGGAAAGGTAGATACATATGTTTAAAATACTGCATCTGCCATTACTTGTTGTTAACTCCCACTGTAGTCATTAACTCATGTCAAGTGCAATCTTAGTGTAGGAGGGAAATTAACAAACAATTAAGAATGTTTTAAATGCACAATTAGAATGCTGACATTTCTATGACATATTCATGAGCAGTAATTTTTATAGTGAATTTGCAGACCCTTTTTTAAAGTCTGTCTGAAAAAGAGGTCTCAAGATGTGTCTTGATTTAATGGGTCATTAGAAATGAGTAACCACCACTAGATCTGGGTTAGAGCATCTCTCACCCCACACTTCTTTTTTTTTGGCCGTTCCTGCTTTGTAGACCATGGCTGTTTACATTGCTCCACCGTAGATGAATGAACTCTAAAGTCCATGATAATGTACATTGGCAGCTCACCACTGTCATTTTTAAATAATATGATGAGGGCGGGGGTGTTTGTGATGTGATATGTGGTTTATGAGGTTGAATAATTGAAGCCAGAAAGATAAATGTACTCAGTCTAAGTTAAGCTTGAGAAAATGAGAAAATGACCCGTTACCATAACCCTAAACCTGACCCTAACCCTGACCTTACTCCTTACCCTTACCTTAACCTTAACCTACTGTCACCCTACAACTAACCCTCATCAATACAATATGTACAATTAAAATAGTGGAAATCACAACACTATGGTTTGAAAGTCTTGTCCCTAACCCCAAAGTTCCTCCAAAGTACCCATCAAAAGAGAGTCAGGAATTTAACTGTGAGAGGTATTCTGAGGGACTGTTTCTTTGGGAAGTCAAGACAGATGTGAGAGATCAGGAGCAGGCAGTAAGCACAAGGGGAAGGTGAGAGCTACACAGCTATACTGCTCCCCATGATCAATCATACTCTACTTGTCCTTCCTAGACTCCAGCTGTTACACTGTCTCCACTGAATGCACTGTTCTCTTTGCTTAAAATTATTACACAGGCCATAAACCCTGAGAGTGAGGAGACCTGTTAATGTGGGTCCATGTAGTGGTCGCAATAACCTTTAAGATTGGCCAGTGGTGGGTTGGACACGGGCCATATATCCCGTCCAATACAGGATCGAGGTTTGACTTGAGGAAGCATTTAAGGCCTTTCTCTTTAATTGCCACTCACTGACTGTTTGCTGCAGTTTCATTGATTATTTTATGACTACGTTGGACTCAGGCCTTCATTTCAAGGCTGCACTGAAGAGCAAATAAAAAATAATCTGGCATTGTAAAACAGATCATGAAACATTGGACGAAATTGAATTGTGTTGTTGATTAAGTAATTATGCATTGAATTAGCCCAACATGATAGTATTTGCCACATCAAACAATGCATTATATATCAATGAGTCATCAAATGCCAGATATGTTCCACAAGCAAAGCAAAGTACTGTGAGATCATTGTTATCCATTTATCATAGAAGAAGCTGTAACTACTGAGGATGCTAACTAGCAATAACGCTAATCATGAGTTCAAGTTATTCAGTTGTTTACATTTTTGGGAAAGTGTGTTAGGGTTAAATATGTTAGATTTGGATTAGAGTATGTTCTCATCAAGGATAAAAGTTTGTGTAATCATTGATGTGCTGTAGCCTATAATGATGTGAAACATCCTTATAACAGTGCATCATTCAATATACCGCTCTGACATTGCTTGTCCATATATTTATTCTTAATTCCATACCTTTACTCAGATTTGTGTGTATTGGGTATATGTTGTGAAATTGTTAGATATTACTTGTTAGATATTACTGCACTGTCAGAGCTAGAAACACAAGCATTTCGCTACACCCGCAATAACATCTGCTAAATCTGTGTATGTGACCAATACAATTCGATTTGATTTGATTATACCCTGTAAACAACTTGAAACGCAGACTTTGAATATACAGTATACCATCTTATTCAAATGTCCCCAGACAGATATCTTAAAGATTAGAAAATTAGGATGACTATGATAAATAAAGCAATTGTGTTACCTGAATGACACACCCACAATTCACATCAGTTTCTTTGAGTATCCTTCTGTATGATTTTTAAATGGTACAGCACTTTTCCCTGCTACGTTAATGAAACATTGTGCAAAGGTCATAGCAGTGTGTCTAAATGACTGTAGCCAGGCTGCCCTCAACTCAACTTGGGTGTTGACATCATGCCAGATATGACACCATAACTCAGCCTACTGCGATGGTCATTTGATAAATAGTGCCATAAATTGTTGACAAAACAATTTGTGATGTATTATGTTACCGACTGCTTATCAAATCAAGTAATCTGGCAGGGTGCTCCATTCATCAGTGTAATGTCAGCACTCGTTTGGGCGGGATAGAGACAACTTTCCTGTCCAGTGGAGATATCGATCTGCTTGGAGTGATCAGCAAAATGTTCAGAGAATATTTGTGTAATTTTTCTCTCTCTTTTACTGCTTCTGCGTATTTAAGATATTTTTTTACTTATTTTTCCCATTTGTTGTTTTTATTCTGCTATGTTGAGAATCATGACTTTTAAAGTACTCTTCAGGACTTTTACTACACTGTAGGACCTGGACTTGGCTGTTATTGTAAGACTGCTTCTCTCTCTGAACTCGCACTGTTAAGCAGTAGACAGATTCACTTTATTTGATCCGTATCCGCAGTCATCTTTCATGACAAATGCCAGAGATACAAAAGGACACTTTATATTTCACAACTGAGAAAAATAGATGATTAATATTGGACAGCACTGTGTGATCATTTCCATCATTTCTAGTCCTCCTTTTATGTGTCCTCGTCTTAAAGCTCAAAGACATAACAAGCCAAAAAGCAGGCAACAGAAAGCTACAATGGAGAAAGTAACAGTGACTGAAAATAGAAAAACCTTGTCCAAATGAAGTGTCTGTGCATTCAGGTACACTTACAGTATCATACATGTTAAAAGCAATCCCCGTATTTTGTGTTCCAATCAACAGAATCATACAATTGAAAATGCTATCCATTGTTACCATACTTCAAACTCCTTTTGTTGAGCATGTCTGTCAGTATCATCATTGTGACTCGCTTCTTTGTTGGCTACTCATTAAGTGAAACGTGAACAATATCTGTGCTACTCTAAAGCCACTCAGCCCATGCAATAGTCAGTTTTATACAATGAAATATTTGATCTTAAAATAATGCCATTGCTCAATAGCAGTTGCATCTTCTTGATCAAGAAACAATGTCTACATAACGTCTCTTCATCATGTCTTTGCTGGAAGTCGGCTGTCCACCCTCTCATTTATAATGTTCAGTATCTGCTCGGCTGACAGTGGCTGACCTGTGGGCTTCAAAGACACATTGAAGTTCTGCAAATAACCTGTCTATCATGGAGTCTGTCAATGATCACGATTTATCCACAGCATCTCAATGATGCCTTTAATGAATACTCAAAGTTTGTTGGCAAAATTATTTTCATCATGACTACATTTTAGACTGGCCTCTCCCTATTACTCCTGCATGTTCTACCGTATAACTTATTTTATTCTTTGCCATTGTCTTAATGCAATCTTGTTTGAAAAAGTGATCAGATGACATCTGACCTGTACTAATTAGTATCCAGCAAAAAGGGCCAGGGGATTTATGAAAGGGTTCATACTGACACTCATAAGTCTTACTTAGGCCTCGAGTTAAAGTCACACAACCTTGAGAGCGAGGGAAACAGATTGCCCGAAAAACGTTCATGCGGTGCATTCAGCCTAGATTAATTAAAAAGGCAATTACGATACATTTTTTAAGTAGACAAATAAAAATGGAAGTTTAGAATGATGTGTTATTTCACTATATCTTCAACATTAAGAACATCTTCACTTTAGCTATGAGGAATATGTGTAATTTGTTAGGTGGTGATATCATCATGGCTATTATTATTTTTCTTACTGTATAATGTGAATGAGTGAAACGTGCTGATTTGAAAGCTTTGTGGTTTGCCAGTGAGAGCATCTTTAAATGCTGTAATTAAGCCCAGCTGTCAGTCTCTGGGGGAGGCGGAGGCGGAGTGGTGGAGGGAGTGAGGTGGGGCTAGGGATGGGATTGGAGAAGGTGTGGTTGGAAGCTGGGACATTGGTGTTCTTCCTTCCCACTGAGGAGCCAGGTAGGCATCTACTTATGGCGACTTATCTTGATCAATAAAATATCCCTTACAAGTAATTTAGAAAGTTCTCACTTTGACTGAGAAAACTAGTCTTTTAATCCATGAACAGGGGTGTAATCATTAGTCCAAACAGTTGCAAAGAGTTCCTATTGAACAATTTCAGGTAGGTCCCTCCACGTTCCGTTTGCTTCTGTTTGGTTTCTAGAGAATACACCCCATTTTCCTAGTTACTAAACATTTCTGACAACAAATGGAAGTCAAAATTAGGGGATTTGACTAAGTGGCCTGGGTTGAACCGGGCTATGGCCCGTCACGCAAAAGCTGGTGAGGGAGGCACGCCCTGCTCAAATTGAAAAGTAATCTGTTCCCCTCGGTCATGTTCTCAACAAGGCAGTATGATGCATGGTTAAGAAACAAACATAATATTTTCCATAAAAACAAAGTGAGCTCCCAAAGTATTGGGACAGTGACAATTTTGTTTTTGATTTGTCTCTGTACTCCAGCACTTTGGATATGAAATGATACCATGACTATGAGGTTAAAGTGCAGACTCAGCTTTAATTTGAGGGTATTTTCATCCATATCAGGTGAACTGTTTCTAAATTACAGCACTTTTTGTACATAGTCCCCCCATTTTAGGGGACCTAAAGCAGTGGGACAAATTCACTTATAAGTATTAAAGAAGTCAAAAGTTTAGAATTTGGTCCAACATTCCTAGCACGCAATGATTGCGTCAAGTTTGTGACTGTTGGATGCATTTGTTGTTTGTTTTGGTTGTGTTTCAGATTAAATAAGAATCTGCATTCTACATTAATGTGGATGCTACCATGATTACGAATAGTCCTGAATTAATCGTGAATAATGATGAGTGATAAAGTTACAGCGGCATAAATAGAAAAAGAAAATGTGCCCGCTCTGCTGACGGCTATATCGGTCAGCTAATACAGGATTTGTCAAGGCCCAGTGCACTACAGAACATTTGTGAAATTTTGTAAAAATATAGATTTTGATTTTTCAGGGGGTACTGCAGCACCTCTACTTCCTGTGGCTATGAAAATACCCTCAAATGAAAGCTAACAGTCTGCACTTTAACCCCATTGAGCCCCTTTACATGCACAATAATAATTGGATATTAAACTGTAGGCAGATTAGGCAATAGTCATGTAAACACCTTACACTGCTTATCTTAAATTGGCGTTGAGTCAAAATCGAAGTAAGCATACGCCGATTACAACACCTGGTTTTCTGAGCAATCTTTCACATTTTTACGACATGTAAACACCTTAATCAGCGTTCCAGGTTTGTATTTGATATGCGCATGTGCACACACTAGCCGAGCGAGCCTCTCTGTTCAGCGCGAGCTAATTGAGTTCGGAATAACTGAATGTATCTGTCTTAGAAGTCGTTATCACATACATACGTTATATGTCAGAACTCAGAATCAAATATGCTTACCACTGTAGAATGTTTATTTTGATCGGCGATTTTCCACCAATCAGTCAGCCTGATTTCAGATGTGTCAATGGAAACAGGATTTATTAGGCAAATTGTTCTTCATGCAAAGCATGTCAAAGTGGTATTTTGTTTGTCGAAAGTTTTTGAATACAAGTATTCAACCCCTTTGTATGGCAAGGCTAAATATGTTCAGGAGTAAAAATATGGTTAACAAATTCACATAATAAGTTGCATGGACACATTCCGTGTTCAATAATAGTGGTTAACATAATTTTTGAATAACTACCCCGTTCTTTGTACGCCACACATTCAAGTACCTTTAAGGTCCCTCAATCGAGTAATGAATATCAAACACAGATTCAACCACAAAGACCACAGATTAGTAGATTAAAATGTAAAAAACAGACGCTGAATATCCCTTTGAACATAGTGAAGTTATTAATTAGGCTTGGATGGTGTATCAATACACCCTGTCACTACAAAGATACAAGTGTTCTTCCGAACTCAGCTGCCAGAGAAGAAGGAAACTGCTCAGGGATTTCACCATGAGGCCAATGGTGATTTTAAAATAGCTACAGATTTTAATAGTTGTGATATGAGAAACTGGGGTTGGATCACCAACATTGTAGTTACTCCACAATACTAACTTAAATGACAGAGTGAAAATAAGGAAGCCTGTACAGAATACAAATATTCCAAAACACGCATCCTGTTTGCAACAAGGCATTTAAGTAATACAGATTTTTGTTGGGGGTAAAGCAATTAGCTTTTTGTCCTGAATACAAAGCGTTATGTTTGGGGCAAATCCAACACATCACATCACTGAGTACCACTCGATTTTCAAGCATGGTGGTGGCTGCATCATGTTATGGGTTTCCTTGTCATCGACAAGGACTAGGGAGTTTCTTAGGATTAAAATAAACGGAATACAGCTATACGCACAGGCAAAATCCTAGAGGAAAACATGGTTCAATCGGCTTTCCAACAGACACTGGGAGACTAATTCACCTTTCAGCAGGACAATAACCAAAAACACATGGCCAAATCTACACTGGAGTTGCTTACCAAGACAACATTGAATGATCCTGAGTGGCCTAGTTAGAGTTTTGACTTAAATTGTCTTGAAAATCTATGTAAAGACTTGAAAATGGCTGTCTAGCAATGATCAACAATCAACTTGGATAAAAAAAATTAATAATGGGCAAATATTGTGTAATCCAGTTGTGCAAATCTATTTTGAATTCAGGCTGTAACACAACAAAGTTTGGAAAAAGTCAAGAGGTATGAATACTTACTGAAGGCACTGTTTGTTAAAATTTTCAAACTATGTTTCATTGAGAATTCAAATAAAGCATTTTTATCAAAAGCAAACACTTTTGCATGTAAAACACAAAATCCTACTCATTACTTGCCGTGATTAACCTGAATCACTTTTTCTTTAGCCGACTTCGCCTTCAACCAGAACACGACACCAGGCTTACGCCCAGGAGGCAGTCCTGTTCCATAACGAATTCAATCACTTTTAACCCGGTGCAAAGTCCGCCCACCCAGGTGCCCGAGCCAGCTTAATCGAATCCCCCAAATGGCTTCTCCCCTTTCTGTCACACTCACTCCTTCTGTGAATCCCAAACCACCCCCTCACCCCTACCAACTCGCTCGGAGGGCCCTCCGTTGTCACGTGCTGCTGAAGAAACTCAGAGGGTGACTATCAGAGAGTGGTGATGAGATCAATAAACCTCTAAACTTCGGGACACACTCCTGACTTGAATGCTGCAATTCATGTTCCACTTTTAAATAATAAAATGAGCATGAAATTCAAATTAACAAATCCCTTTATGGCATATATTTATTTATCTATTCTTTGGTATAAAAATGCGTAAACATTGCAGTGTGTGTCAGGATAGCACTTTGGCTCGGTCGAATTAGCCCTTACACCCTAGATCATTTTCACTCCCTCAGCTTTGTGACACTTGTGCAAATGGTGGAGGAGCGCTTGAATAATCAAAGGTGTGAGGGAAGGGGGTGATTTGGGTTTCAACCCCATTTCACTCAAACCAGGAAGTCACCTCCTAGTTTCACTATCCATTCTAGTGGGCGTTTGTAGCCTCTCTGTCTCTAAAGTCAGAGTAATCCATAACACATTCTATAAGAAAATGTAGTTTTCTGCAGCTTGGTGATAGAAATCACAAAAACACCAACAAATATTTTGTCAAGAAAGCCTTGAATATTAATGTGATGTAGGAACCCTTGCACTAGCCTTTTTTTGCAGCCATTCTTGTAATTAGGCTTTATTTTTACAATTTAAATTGTAGTGCTGAGATTAAAGGAACAGCTTTAAACATGGGCTCTTAACGTTTATGAGAAGCAGATAACATAGAGCTCAACAGAAATATAATACAGATGATTACAGTAATGGTCATTGGAGAGTTGAATCAAGAAGGCTGATAACAATTTGATGGGTCCCCCCTGTAATTTGACTGCTCCACATACACTACATGACCAAAGGTATGTGGACACCTGTTCGTCGAACATCTTATTCCAAAATCATGGGCATTAATATGGAGTTGGTCGCCCCTTTGCTGCTATAACAGCCTCCACTCTGGTGGAAGGCTTTCCACTAGATGTTGGAACATTGCTGCTGGGTCTTGCTTCCATTCAGCCATAAGAGCCTTAGTGAGGTCAGGCACTGATGTTGGGCCATTAGGCCTGGCTCGCAGTAGGTGTTCCAATTCATCCTAAAGCTGTTTGATGAAGTTGAGGTAAGGGCTATGTGCAGGCCAGTCAAGTTCTTCCACATTGATCTCGAGAAAAAAAAGGGCCTTCCCCAAACTGTTGCCAGTTGGAAGTTGGAAGCACCGAATCATCTAGAATGTCATTGTATACTGTAGCGTTAAGATTTTCTTTCACTGGAACTAAGGGGCCTAGCCCGAACCATGAAAAACAGCCACAGACCACTATTCCTCATCCACCAAACTTTACAGTTGGCACCATGCATTGTGGCAGGTAGCGTTCTCCTGGCATCCGTCAAACACAGATTAGTCAGTCAGACTGCCAAATGGTGAAGTGTGATTCATCACTCCAGAGAACGCGTTTCCACTGCTCCAGAGTCCAATGGCGGCGAGCTCTACCCCACTCCAGCCGACACTTGGCATTGCGCATAGTAATCTTAGGCTTGTGCGACTGCTCGGCCATGGAAACCCATCTCATTAAACTCCCGACTAACAGTTATTGTGCTGACGTTGCTTCCAGAGGCAGTTTGGAACTCGGTAGTGAGTGTTGCAACCGAGGACAGTCTATTTTTTACGCACTACACGCTTCAGCACTCACTATTCTCGTTCTGTGAGCTTGTGTGGCCTACCACTTCGCCGCTGAGCCATTGCTGCTCCAAGACGTTTCCATTTCACAATAACAGCACTTACAGTTGATCGGGGCAGCTCTAGCAGAGCAGAAATTTGACGAACTGACTTGTTGGAAAGGTGGCATCCTATGACTGTGCCACTTTGAAAGTCCCTGAGCTCTTCAGTAAGGCTATTCTACTGCCAATGTTTGTCTATGACGATTGCATGCCTTTGTGCTCAATTTTATACACCTGGACAGCAACGGGTATGGCTGAAATAGCCAAATCCACTAATTTGAATGGGTGTCCACATACCTTTGTATATAAAGTGTACTAAATCATGTGCTGCATAATGTGGATAGGTGAACTGGGGCACAGGTCATAACTGTACTTTAGGAATTATTGTAGCTCTGCAGGAGAAGGGTTGTGGAAGACTTACTGCAACATCTACCATAACTTTAGGAATCAGTTTGACTATTTTCTATTTAATGTTGCCCCCAACTTTGTTGAACAGGCTGTCAGGCTGTGTGCGTCCTGGAGAGAAGTCAGGTGCAGGAGAGCAGAGTGTTGTGAACAGGCGCACACTTTATTTAAACCGGAGGAACAAACAGATGAACGCAGCTGCGTTAAATACCTCCATAAAAATGGTAAAAGGTGCAAACCAGTCACACAAAACACAGTGTAACAAAATAACCAACTTCGTGCAAACACACGGAAAATAAGCACACTAGCATATATCGCGTCAAAACCAAAATGACACGTAACACAAAACAATTCCACACAGACATGATAAGGAACAGAGGAATAAATACATGCAGAGTGATTGGGGAATGAAAACCAGGTGTGCAGGGAACAAGACAAAACAAATGTATCAATGAAAAATGGAGTGGCGATGGCTAGAAAGCCAGTGACGTCGACCGACGAACGCCGCCCGAACAAGGAGAGGAGCCGACTTCGGCTGAAGTCGTGACACAGGCTGATAGATAGAACGATGAATGCTATTGAATTCAAATTATGTCTAGGTTTTTGACATTGAGGTTGAATAAAGAGAGGTTGAATAGGAAGCAGGAAAATTTGTGAAATTATTTAATTGTTTTCTCTTAATGGAGAGGTCATCAGTAGGCTGTGACTGATTCAGACAGAACGTCTGAGACTCAATTCAATTGTTTAAAAATAACGTTCCTTGTATCCCATTTTTTTATATTGAGGAAGAGGGGGGGTTAATGTAAAGACCTGAATTCATTCAAGATGGGTTTCTTTAGTGTTAGAGGAGGACATTATCATTTTGAAAAGAGATAGCATAAATAGGTCTGTTGACCATGAATAATTTTTGTAAATTTTGTTACTCTGGCATATCTTTCATTAGGCGTTCAGCATTAAATTAAAGTAGAACCAGTTTCCAATAGTAATTAACTTGAGTATATCAGGAGGCCATTATTCACATCAAAGTAACCTTTTAATAGCTGAGCCTTTAACTCCACTGCAGGTAATGACTTTAAAAAATGCTTATTAAAAGACAAATGGTAATGAGCTTTAATAAAGCAGAACAACTTTGAAATGAACAGCAGTTTTCAATAGAAAAGGATGGAGGGATAGGACCCATGATTGCATTAAATAGACTAATGATTCTTTATCAGCCCTCTCATGCGTACATGAAGTTAACATTAACCGTGATTGAGGATGGATCTCCGTGAAAAGAGGGGATTTTTCAGGGCTCTTTAGAGAATCAGATAAAATAAAAAATAACCCTGGTAATTTCAATTGCCGAGGACTGATAACACAACTCACATGACCTAGAACTAGTAGAGTGTAACAAAAATCTCTTTCAGCAGTTATATGGACTGTCACAATACAGTACTTATGTAAATGGTATCATTATAAAATGAACCTTTTTCGTTATTTTTAAATAGGTTCTAGATAAAGGGAAGTGGATTAAGATAGTGGGTCAAAGGGTTTAGGGTTTAAAGAAGGTGAATGGGATTTTGGCTATCATACATATGCCATTTGCTGCTATGATTTCTTCTACACAAAATCTATACAGACAATGTGCATGGTTAATTCTATAAACCATTTATAAAAATGTGGATTGAACAATGAACAAAATTGCACAACATTATTGTAATACTGCCTACTTAGCGAATGTAAAGTGTGTAGCGGTATAGGCATACCCCCTTTAAATCCATTATGATAAAGAAAAGACAAGCAGTATGGACTGACATGCTGACTGTTTGTTTAAGATTTACATTACGTTTCTCTATACCTGTGTTATAACACTGTAATTACTACAGTTCTACAACATGCACAATATTCCGTAGCTATGCAAACATTGCAGTGCTTTTGATATAGGTGTTTTGAAGACCCCGGGATAATATGTAGGTAGACAAACAATAGACTGAAAGAAAGGCCAAAAGAAAGTAGACAAAGAATTACCAACAGAAAGAAGGGAAATAATTATTGTGTGAGCAGCTGGAGCTGGATTCCAGCTGACACCAGCACCTGGGTGTGCAGATCAGGCTGCCTGGGGCTGGCCTCCCTCACACACCACAGCCCCCCTACAGCTCCCATAAGCCTGCTGGAGCTCTGGCTGGCACCCCCCGCCTACCAGCCTCAGACAGAGATAGCATTGCCACTGTGACGTTCACAGACTTATTAAAGGGATGATTTGTGAAACGCCATCTTTTTATTTAATTAATCACCAACAGAAAGCCATGAAACCCATCATTTAAAAATATACTTGTTAGTTTGCCATGTGCCTAATAAATCATGGTACGGTAAAGAAGTGACATGATGATCTATTTTAAAATAAGGGCACCTGAAAAGACTGGCAAACTCCCCAATATTTTAAGGCCCTGTCAAGCCGTTTGGTGTGTCAGCATTAGCGACATGATACAAGTGTTTTGCTCTACCTACTGGTGACGACAGCGTGCTCTGCGTTACATCACTTTTTGTTTCTCTATAAGTTACAGAGAAATTTATGAATTTGCAATTTACAAACAATGTTTTCTTCCTTCAATGTTCTTCTTCCACTCAGCATATTAATTAGTCATAAAAATGGGTTCATTTGGAAGATAAATAACAGGAGCTTTGCATGTTTGTTTTTTAGATGGCAAAGCTAAAGATATGTACATCTCAGCATGGGCTCTTTCAGGAAAATAATTGAGAAAATAATTTGCATATACCTCATGAAGTTTCAGCTACGCTTTATTTTACAGTCTGTTATTTACCTAGTATTTAGAAATGTAATAATTTAGTAATGACCTAAAACTTATTCCGTTGTTTCTCTAAGGTTCATTCAAACAAGCGCTATTACCTACCATTTGGTACCAGGTAAGTTACCCATCGTTACCACACATTTCCTTAGTAAATACCAGAAAGATATCAGCTGACATAGGACTGTAAAACGTTTATTAATATGATTTACTGATTGGTTTCCTCACAGTGAACCACCGTCTACCATCTGACAATTAAGAATTGAAATAAAACATGCACATACTGTATTTGAATACGGAGACGACACGTGGGGGGTGTACAATCAGGGAGTATGTAGAGAGAAAGATAATTACTGTTATTGATGTTATCATTACTGTGATGTGTCAACCGACCTACCAGTCAGTGGAATGAGGAGCTTGAACTCATTGTGTACAATGCATAGCACTGGTCTCCGCTGTGTCTGTGTGAAATTTAAAAACTATTAGCGACTCACAACTGTCATTTCATTTTTATGTCTTATCACATATCTATAATTACACTAGGTACCAGAAATTAACAATAAACATTTGTTCAGCACTTTTGGGGAACAATGTGTGTGAACTAAAGTAATTTGGTCTCTAGCCTTTCAAGATTACTTAAGTCAGGAACATGATGAATGCAATGGCAGGCAATGCCCCGATGCATCATTGTCATTCTAGCCCGTTCTATAAGATTGTTTATGGGAGTTGAGCGTTTTTATGATTAAGTGCAGTATTAGTCATTGTTTTGGAAGAAGACTTGTGCACTAATTTACAGAGCAGCGACAATCTATGGGGGAGTTTCCATTAGCCATGACAATGAACTAATGCTATAAAGTAAGAGTGGGAAAATGTGATTTTCACCCGTCTCTTAAACAGGAACTCATTTCACTTGTGGTTGGGAAAGTCATTCCACACTTGCAGGTATACCTGTGATATTACAGTTATTTTGTTAACATCAGTCTCTGTCTTTAGCAGGAGTGTTGTTATGCTGCACTGAAAGCTACATTAGAGGATTTATTGAAGTTGACTAAATAGGTACGTTTGGGGTGCATGGCATGAGCTAACAGAAATATAACCCATCTGAACAACAATATCAAAAGTGAGCTATTTGTTTTTGAATTTAGAAACGCATTAAGTCTTGCTTCCTTCAAGCAGTGTAATGTGCCATATATTACCTGCCTGGCGATGATAGAGGAAAATTGTTTTCAAACAAATGATAAAACATGCCTGCAGCGAACATGGAAAGTAGGGTAACAGCGTGCTAGCGAGATGAGAGTTACTGATTAAAATCTGTATCTTTATCTCCCTATAATCTCTTCCACCGTGTCGTCAATAAATCGATCAATTGAATACTAAGAAGCAGATGTTTGTTTTATTTGTGATTGCAGGGTTGACCTCTCATTCAGAAAGTTTCACCGTTTTTTGTTCTTTCCTAGGTGGCATTTCTATAGAGATGAATGTATCGCAGTTGTCTCTACCTTCTTGCACTTTGTGCTGTTGTCTGTGCCCAATAATGTTTTGTGCTGCTACCATGTTGTGCTGCCGCCATGTTGTGTTGCTACCGTGTTGTTGTCATGTGTTACTGCCATGCTGTGTAGTTGTCTTCGGTCTCTCTTTATGTAGTCTCTCTTGTTGTGATGTGTGTTTGTCCTTTATTTTTATTTTTAATCCCAGCCCCTGTCCCCGCAAGAGTCCTTTTGCCTTTTGGCAGGCCGTCATTGTAAATAAGAAAATGTTCTTAACTGACTTGCCTAGTTAAATAAAGTTTTAAAAATACGGTGGCTAACTGCTGTCAGTACAGATACTCACTTCCCTTGGAAAATATGATGTTGCGTGCCACACCACTCACTGTATCTATATAGTATATACTTCTAACAGACCCTTCGTCTGAATGGGGATGGTTCTTTCATGCTTGGCTGTTTCGGAGGAGGAAATAGAACGCACACTGGATTGGTTCCGGTTGTTTGCCTTGCACAGAGGTATTCACTCTTGCCTGCTCATCGTAACAGAACTTGTGACCTTTACAAAACGATAGATTGTCTGCTTATTTGTATACAAAGTGTTTGTCCATGTATTCATTGTGCACTCTTAATGGCAGTGTTCTTTGAACTTAATATACAGTATACGGGGGTTGCCACTGTAATATCAGATAGTGTAGCTAGTTGCAAAACATATAGCTGGCTGCCACTATTACTATAGTCATGCATAGTGTATATTGATGTATGTACGTGTATAAGTATATTATATGCATGCAATATACACTGAGTGTACTAAACCTTATGAATACCATCCTAATATTGAGTTGCACCCCCTTTTGCCCTCAGAACAGCCTCAATTCGTCGGGGCATGGGCTCTACAAGGTGTCGAAAACATTCCACAGGGATGCTGGCCCATGTTGACTCCAGTGCTTCCCACGGTTGTGTCAAGTTGGCTAGATGTCCTTTGGGTGGTGGACCATTCTTGATAAATACAGGAAACTGTTAAGCGTGAAAAACCCATCAGCTTTGCAGTTCTTCACACACTCAAACCGGCACCCTACTACCGTACCCAATTCAAAGACACTTAAATATTTTGTCTTGCCCATTCACCCTCTGAATTGCACACATACACAATCCATTTCTCAATTGTCTCAAGGCTTAAAAATCCTTCTTTAACCTGTCTCTTCCGCTTCATCTACACTGATTAAAGTGGATTTAACAAGTGACATCAATAAGGGATCATAGCTTTCACCTGGACTCACCTGGTCAGTCTATGTCATGGAAAGACAGGTTTTCCTAATGTTTTGTACACTCAGTGTACAAAACACATGTGATTGGTGAGTGTTATGTTTTCATGTGGATTCAGCAGCAGACTTGATTGTAGCCTCTCCACACAACAGTAAAGTAATACATTTTGGTCTATGGGGGTCTGGCATTGTGATGCCCTCAGTATAATTAAGTGGTATATTAGAAAGAGGGCTGGAATAAAACATGAGTATGTAAATGCAGCCTGGAGCTGATGTTGTAGAGATTATTACAATGCAGATAAAGCATTTCTCATAACTGCCTGTGTCTACTGAAGCCTCCAAAAACATCTGGACCTTTTAATTGAAAAATGGCATGGTTTTCTGCCGTGCTGGTACTTCTACTAATTGAAGTCAACAATTAAGACCAAAATGTAATTGAGAAAATTGCATTACTTCATTATGTGGTGTGTCAGTCACATGAGACAATTGGTTTATCATTGTTTATGGGTCACTAGAAAAGGGGCAACAATTTTGTTCCCAGTCACTTAAGAATGAAACAGTACTTATAGATAATGCTCAAAACTCCAACAATAGTTTTAATGCAAGGAAGGTAGTAGAACTTACAGTATGTAGTTTGGTTCAGCAATTTCAATATGGATTACATTCTGTATAGGATTTGTATTTCACTTTGAGGTATGCAAATTACTGCGAGTCATTTGCCTCTACATTGAGGTCAATGTTCTACACCTACAGTTTGGGGGCGGCAGGTAGCCTAGTGGTTAGAGCGTTGGGCCAGGTTGCTGGATCGAATCCCTGAGCTGTCAAGGTAAAAATCTGTCGTTCTGCCCCTGAACAAGGCAGTTAACCCACTGTTCCCCAGTTGGCCGTCATTGTAAATAAGAATGTGTTATTAACTGACTTGCCTAGTTGAATAAAGGTTACATTCTAAAATTAAAATAAAAAAGTATCTGACCCTACAGTAGCAGCATTATTGTCTTACACTTCCTGGTCATAAAACAAGCAATTAGGTGCTAGCTACTAATGTGTTGAATGGTTTCTCCATAGATGTAACTCCTCACTTCATATTTAATTAAACCTGATCTCTGAGAAGATATAAATCCACATGTCCTTTGGCTGAGTGTGGGGAGCAGCACACCCCAATCATGTCAAATAAGACCTGCAGTCTGTGCATCTGATCTGGTCTAGGCAGGCAGGCAGCATCACTCCTCTGTCATTGTGATTCCACGTGAACATTCCTTCATACTCTCAGTCTGGAGGCTCCAGATTTGTGGTCCAGGGGCAGGGGCTGTTCATCTGCCAATATGGCACCACTTTGAGTGATGGGCATGTGGCGATGTCACTAATGATCAGGCCATAATGATTCTCTGACAGGAGAGGAGAGCAATAGATTGTCACGCGGGGAAGCTAAAGAGGTGTCCTAATGATCTATTCACAGACACAGCCAGAGGCCCTCCTATTTCACCCTCGCTCCACCCAACGCTACTAATCGGGCTCCTCTGCAGTGGAGGGGGGCACCATGTTGTCTTAATGCTGGCTTACTACGTAAACATCTGGCTCTTCTCTATCTATATTTTATGCCATTACCTTTTAAGCCTAGGGTAGAGCGTATTAGCCTCGGGAAGTTGATTTCCACAAGCATGAGCCTTCAACTTAGGAAGAATCAAGTAGAAATCATTGGGTTGTATGGCAGTGTTTTACCAGCGTGTCCTATATAGAACCATCCCAAGTGGTACCATTTCTGTAGCGCTCAGCAAAATGAAGAATACCTTACCATGACCTCTATTTTTATCAGATGCTCTGTTACCTTCTCTCTCCCTTTTCTTTTTTGAGTTCTTAACCCCTTTGTATAAATATACACACAAGGCTGCAAATAGACTGTTTTTATATACATACAGTGTGCATTACTACATCCTAATATCTTGATTAGCATGCATGCTAACTTGGAAAGGGCCCCATGCCATTTTCTATCTTCCCAGACAAAGTGTCTGTTCTATATCTAGGAGATATAAGAAAGCTCAGGAAATATATATATTTTGGACACATATTTAACCCCTTATTTTTGTTTTGCATGTGTTAACTTTAGACGAGTCCCGTGACATTTGCTATAGACGTTTTCGTGAGAAGACCGATTTTCAGGATGTCTCTTGGTCTGACAAACAGAGCTGTAGCTCTGACACTTTCCACCGCAGCGCAGTTGCGGAAGGGTGACATCGGCGGATGTGGTGGATTGAGATGCAGCCCAAGCAAAAAAACATATCTCTAGCTTAAATTGACGGATTTTGATGGGAATTTCGACAATTCGGTGCAACAATAGACTCATTTTATAAAGTTAGAATATCCTTGTTCTGATCAAATATTGAATAAGAATGAAAAAGGAAAATTTTTGTTTTAATGCTGTTCATTGCAAAAAAATGCTAAAAAAGATTCTCCTATAGTGTTGAGCCTTCCATGGTTTTGACATGGCTTGATAGATAATAAGTGTTCTACCCAATTTTTATTCACGGCAACACTTCCCACCAGCGTTGTTAGAGAACATTTTCACCCCATCAGTGTATTTAATTATGCCTGGACTAGATTCAACACCCCTCCTCTCAATATTATTCTATCTTATTTAAGGAAGAAAGAAAAAAGAAAGAACAAAAAAATGAAAAGCTGGAAGTACTTTTGTGTTTTCAGAAAGTGTTAATGAGTGTCTGCTAAGCTTTCCCAGTTATCCATCACCCGGTAATGGAGGAGAGCATCCCTTTTCCAATCCGCTTCATTAAAAATGTTCTATTAAATCTAAATATGACGCCATGTACCGCTGAAATTAATAGAGTTTCAGGATGTCTAACTCATCCTTATGGTGTTGAAATCTTCCTAGAATGTGTTAACCACATTGATTTTATTGTACGAATACGATTTAAGGAGACAGAGTTCCTTAAAAGTGCATCTGAACAATAAAATGCTCAACTGAAATCAATTGGCACTGATATTGTATCATTACTAAAGAATTTGGCATTACCATTATAGATCACCTTGCAGAGTGAATTATTTATGAACTCAATGGGCTTTTGATGCTTGGACTTCATTGGTGAGTTAAAAACAAACTACAGTAAATTTGTCACTCCTTTTAATTTGTCACTCTTTTTTTGTACCAGGTGTCAAACGGCACAAAACTGCACACAAAGGCCACTCAATCTCATCATATTAATCAGATTACCCTATGGCACCAAAAGGACAGGTGACGTCTTCAAATGAAGTACACACATTTGGTTTCACTCTGAGAGCCTTATTGGTTGATTTATTTATTTTGTTTGTTATTTGGGCTGTGTGCAGCTGCTTCTTGCCAGGTCTGTCCTGACACAGGCGTGTGTCTGCCAGCCATCAATGCCACAACTCTGTGTGCTGCTCTTAATGAGCAACTCTCCTTCATTAGGGAAACAACATCTTACCTGTCAGAATTAGCACAGACAGCAACCGCTTACTGCGAGCTACACCTTGTCTGCTTCGATTAAATAAAGTTCAAGTTTTGTATGTCCATTTTCTTTCAATCTCCAGATGGGTCAGAACATTGTACAGATAAGAAAATATCACTTAAAGCAATCACAGATCAAGGACAACCTGTGGTTATGGGTTATCAGCACTGAATAACTAATCATTTGTGGCCACAAGTCTACTTGGGGCGGCAGGTGGCCTAGTGGTTAGAGCATTGGGCCAGTAACCAAAAGGTTCCTGGATTGAATCCCTGAGCTGACAAGGTAAAAATATGTTGTTCTGCCCCTGAACAAGGCAGTTAACCCACTGTTCCCCGGTAGGCCGTCATTGTAAATAAGAATGTGTTCTTAACTGACTTACCAAGTTTAATAAAGGTTAAATAAAAAAATGTAAAACATTAAATTAGTATTACCTAAAGATCACAATAAATGGGACCTTTATGTTAATGAGCAAGGTCAGACACAAGTTGCTAATATTGGACAACTATTGTATGTTTCAAAAATACAGATTAGCCACAAATGAAAATGTTTAGCTCTAAATATGACTGGCCTTGTTTGTTGGGCTTTGGGTCATGTTTTCTTCAAGGGGGGATAATCAACTCAACTGACAGCACCAACCTGATAATTACCATAGAAGTCATGTTTTTTTATTTGTTTTATCTCTAAGACAATATTTTGAGCGTTAGATTTTTTTTTGCAGAAGATACAATTGATCTGACAACACCTCTGACGCATGGCAATTATGTGAAGTAAGAGGTTTTGCAATTCAGCATCAAATCATTCAAATAATATTATTTTTGACATGATATGATGACCTTTAAACCAAGTCTTGCCAAATTGATCGCTTGTGGCAAATGCATCTTTGTATTTAGAGTTTGATTCTTTAATTTTGAGTATGATACTACAAAGTAATTTATGTAAGTGCCTAGCGTATATGCTTAACCCTTTAGACCCCTATAGCGTATAGGGTTAACCCTTTAGACCCCTATAGCGTATAGGATTAACCCTTTAGACCCCTACAGCGTATAGGGTTAACCATTTAGACCCCTATAGCGTATAGGGTTAACCCTTTAGACCCCTATAGCGTATAGGGTTAACTCTTTAGACCCCTATAGCGTATATGGTTAACCCTTTAGACCCCTATAGCGTATAGGGTTAACCCTTTAGACCCCTATAGCGTATAGGGTTAACCCTTTAGACCCCTATGAATACCTTTCATTCTGTTATAAAGCTTGTACTAAAACACTGGTTAAATTACTTCTGTGAAAACCTGAATGTCACCTCCATAGATTTCTTAAACATTAGTGGATGGAATAATATCACACTCACATATAGTAGAAACAACAACAATGAAATTCGTAACAAATCATATGAAATGGGTAATGGACATAATAAGCTTTTTGTGCTGTTTGGACAATTTCTGGGATATTTTATTTTACATTTTGCATTTATATTTTTGTTCAGTATAGATCAAATAATTGTTGAACCAGTTACCTACATGTAGTTTTTTGGGATGGGGGTGAGGGCTGATACAGGACATGAATACAGTCAAAATCCTATGTTGAAATTAGGTTGAAATGGAACCAATGAAATAACGACCTCAAAAAGACGTCTTATTAAAATCTCAAATAGAACTGAAAATCAGAATTATAGAATTATAGTGGTTAGTGGTTTGAGTTCCTGCCCAACTAGATGTGCAGGCGTTGCATTGCATCAACATCAGATTGCTATATCAAATTATGATGTGGTTAGCTGATATGTTTAATACCAATCCAGTGACAACCTCAACTTGTCTTCTCGAGACATGGAGAAAGGCACACTAAGGGCTTGCATGTGAGGCGCCTATATAATTTACACTGAACAAAAATATAAACACAGCATGCAACAATTTTTAAGATTTACTGAGTTACATTTCATATGAGGAAATCAGTCAATTGAAATAAATTCATTAGGTACTAATCTATGGATTTCACATGACTGGGAATACAGATATGCGTCTGTGGGTCACAATACCTTTAATAAAAGAGAAATGCTCACCAACAGGGATGTAAACAAAATTGTGCACATAACAGAGAGAAATAAGCTTTTTGTGCATATGAAACGTTTATGGGATCTTATATTTCAGCTCATGAAACACGGGACCAACACTTTCCATTTATATTTTTGTTCAGTGTATTTTAGAATGCCTCGTTTTGAATGATAACGACCCAACTGAAGCCGGGCAGGCCGGGCAGGCCGGCAGTGAACGCTCAGTCCACTTTGACACTTAGCTCAATTAGATTGTAGTCACACAAAATAATTAAAATGTCCTTACTCAGTTTTTTTTCGAACTCATATAAATTGAAAGAGGTAGCAAAGGGTTGAGGCTTTACCATGCATGCTAAATTAGACCAATGTATTACTTATGGAAACACAACAACACTGTCAGCAAAGATGATTGGCGATAAGGATTATCCTGCTAGCACACAGTCTAAGCAAAAGCCACAACTGTCATTGGAGGTGTTGTTGCCGATGTTGAAAGAGAGGGAGATTAAAATGTATGTTTTATTTCAAGGTAAGTCCTTATATTCAAACTTTGGGTGGCTAGACTATCTAGACCATTTTAATCCAAAATGATTGACTGGAATTAATCAATCAACACAATAGTGATGACACACTGTGTGAGCAACTTTTTAATTACAGATGTATAGGCCTACATGATGCAACCCTGCATAAAGCAAGCTCAGCCCAGTTAGTTATATTGTCCAATCGCAGTTGTTGTCTGATTGTTTTCTGTGTCTCCAAATTTCTATTTAGTATGTCAACATTTTTAATTGCGTTTCTCAATTAATTGCATATCTCTAATTGCGTATTTCTAGATAGTATCTCAAATGTATATTTACGTATCTCGAAATTTCGAGATAGGATTGACATTTTAAACAAAATGGGCTTCCATAAAAAAAAAACATTTTATTCACTCTCTCGCCTCACTTTCTCACTTTAAAAAAAAAGTATTCCCTTAAAAATGTAATACAATTTGTTTGGCCTAAATTGTAGAAAAAACAACATTTTCAAGAGTGCACAAAAGTGCATTTGTTTATTATTTTCCAAGTTGCCTAGTTATACTATGACACTACCAAGATCTACTCAGGATTTTCTAAAGCTAGCCAGCTTCAGTTAGCATAACATTCCAGCTCAGGCTTCATCCATGTTGCAAAGGTGGATATTGATCCTGCAGCTTCCGCTAACTCAAGCAGGGTTCTAACTGTGCTTGTATGTTGCACATGGCTAGTCCAACACCAAACTCTTCATTGAGACAATGCTGAAACCGTCATCCATGGGCTGGTAGGCGCCACATTAACATTTTTGACAAAATCAACATTCTTGAAAAGTTATCCTGAAATTTCAGCTATGTCGGGAAATAGTCTAGAAGTGCTCCATCTGTCTTTTAATGTGTGTATCCTCTGGTGTGCTTTGCTGTGCTTATCAATTCACAAGCACCTTTTTCTCCCACAAAAATATTTGTATTAAGTCATACAAATGTTTACTGCGTGCAAAGTTTCAAGTGCATTCTGTCTTTACTAAATGTGCAGTGTGATATGTATTTGAAAATGACATTAACAAAATATATATTTAATCGCTCATCTTCCTCAAATATGGTCCGGAGAAAAAAGGGGATGATGACGCACTTTGCGAGAGGGAGGGAATCTGATTTGATTGGTCCTCAACTCGCAGTTCAAACAGGATAAAGTGGAATTCTGAAGGATTTGTTGCCATAGAAATGTACCTGACTTAAAGGGATGGTAGATGCACCTTTCCTGTCAACGGTTATCCCGGATTGAACTCAAAAGTTGACCAAAGTTAGCTCACTAAGTCCTCTATCTCGTGTCGTAGTACACCACTCTGGCTTGCTATTGATGGTATTACCAATGTAAATACTAAATTTAACAACCAATGTCTGTTGGTTGCACCCCTCTCCCAGTCCCGTTCTCTCTGTCTGCTTCGCTCTGCTCGCTGAGCTTGCCCGCTTTCTGTCATTTTTGCATGAAGTGGAAGGAAGAGGGGTACTACCCTGCATCCAAGCACACTGATTGGTTAGGAATGGGGCGAAGGTGTGGAAGGTGATTTACAGGTGGTGTAGGTGAGAACCAATCTCTGTTGAGATGGCTCAGGCTGGCCTTTTTTAACAGAGTTCAGAAGTTGTGGAGAAAAATCGCACTTATATTATGTGTTTTTGACAAGCCAATGAGGACAACACAAGTTAGTATCAGTGAAGTATTTAAAACTAAAGTTTTAAATTGTTGTTAAGTCTTGGATATCAAGCTAGCGAAGTAGCGAAGAATTTATGAAATAATTGTCAGTGACTGACATAACAGAAAAACTGATGCAGAAACAAATTTCAAACTTGGGGGGGCTGCCAGTTGCCCATCCATGATCTAGATGGTAGACTCCTGTAGGTAGATCTACATCTAGCCAGATGTGTGCAGTTTCTTTGTCAAATGGTTGCCCCCCAACCCTTCTTAGACACTATGGAAAGGAGTGGGAGGCCATGGCAAATGGTGAAGTCAGAGAATGCCCCTCGTCATCAATCATGCACGGCAGCACAGAATAAGCTACTTCTACAGATAACGCTACTGGCACTACCCATCGCTATTCATCACCTCACAGACACCACAAAAATCCAAGCAAAAACAGCTAACCACACCTCCACCTCTGCGACCCTTACCATCACTACCACCACACTGAGTGCATTTCTCTGCCAGCCTAGCATTCCATTCAATTTGTACCATATCAAGTCTTAGATTTGTTTTAGAAACACAGCTAGATGTGTTTCGGTTCCGGTGGCATACATTGAAATACGTGGCTTTTTTATGGCTTTCTTTAGCAAAATAACTTAATTTCAAATAATTGTCAACATACAGTATAACATCACATTAAGGTGTGGGGCGTCCACTGTATTACAAGGAACAATAGCAGGTCTATTTTGCTACAGCTGCTGGCATATTCAATTGGTTCGCAATTCACCTGTGGGAACATGGCGTGTCTCAACACCCAACAACAGAAAGAGTTGGCCGAAAAATTAGCAAAATGGCGCCAGAGGAAATGGCAGCAGTTTTACAGGCACCCAACCAATTGTGCTATTATGTTTTTTTCGCGTTATTTCTAACTTATTCTGTACATAATGTTTCTGCAACCGTATCTTTGGGCAAAAAAAGAGCTGCTGGATATCAGGACAGCGATCACTCACCTCGGATTAGACAAAGATTTTTCTTCAACAAGCAGGACGCACAAGACATTCTCCAAACACCCGACAGGGCCAACATCCCTGTTATTTGCAAGAGGAAGAGACGCAGATACAGAGGACACAGAGCCGGATGCCTCAGAAGGCGAGTGAGAAAGCTGCCGATACCGTCAATATTACTCGCCAACGTGCAATCATTGGACAATAAATTAGACAAGATACGATCACGAATATCCTACCAACGGGACATCAAAAACTGTAATATCCTATGTTTCACGGAATCGTGGCTGAATGACATGGATATTCAGCTAGCGGGATATACACTGCACCGGCAAGATAGAACAGCACACTCCGGTAAGACGAAGGGGGATGGTCTGTGCATATTTGTAAACAACAGCTGGTGCACGAAATCTAAGGAAGTCTCTAGATTTTGTCTGAGGTTTACATACACCTTAGCCAAATACATTTATACAAAATTGTTCACAATTCCTGACATTTAATCTTAGTAACAATTCCCTGTCTTAGGTCAGTTAGGATCACCACTTCATTTCAAGAATGTGAAATGTCAGAATAATAGTAGAGAGAATTATTTATTTCAGCTTTTATTTCTTTCATCACATTCCCAGTGGGTCAGAAGTGTACATACACTCAATTAGTATTTGGTAGCATTGCCTTTAAATTGTTTAACTTGGGTCAAATGTTTCAGGTAGCCTTCCACAAGCTTCCCACAATAAGTTGGGTGAATTTAGGCCCATTCCTCCTGACAGAGCTGGTGTAACTGAGTCAGGTTTGTAGGCCTCCTTGCTCGCACACGCTTTTTCAGTTCTGCTCACACATTTTCTATAGGATTGAGGTCAGGGCTTTTTGTGATGGCCACTCCAATACCTTGACTTTGTTGTCCTTAAGCCATTTTGCCACAACTTTAGAAGTATGCTTGGGGTCATTGTCCATTTGGAAGACTCATTTGCGACCAAGCTTTAACTTCCTGACTGATGTCTTGAGATGTTGCTTCAATATATCCACATAATTTCCCTGCCTCATGATGCCATCTATTTTGTAAAGTGCACCAGTCCCTCCTGCAGCAAAGCACCCCCACAACATGAAGCTGCAACCCCCGTGCTTCACGGTTGGGATGGTGTTCTTCGGCTTGCAAGCCTCCCCCTTTTTCCTCCAAGCATAACAATGGTCATTATGGCCAAACAGTTCTTTTTTTGTTTCATCAAACCAGTGGACGATTCTCCAAAAAGTAAGATCTTTGTCCCCATGTGCAGTTGCAATCTGTAGTCTGGCTTTTTTATGGCGGTTTTGGAGCAGTGGCTTCCTCCTTGCTGAGCGGCCTTTCAGGTTATGTTGATGTCTCATTTTACTGTGAATATAGATACTTTTGTACCAGTTTCCTCCAGCATCACAAGGTCCTTTGCTGTTGTTCTGGGATGGATTTGCACTTTTACGTTCATCTCTAGGAGACAAAACTTGTCTCCTTCCTGAGCGGTATGATGGCTGGGTGGTCCCAAGGTGTTTATACTTGCGTACTATTGTTTGTACAGATGAACGTGGTACCTTCAGGCGTTTCGAAATTGCTCCCAAGGATGAACCACTTATGAAGGTCAAAAAAAAAATAATTGGAGGTCTTGGCTGATTTCTTTTGATTTTCCCATGATGTCAAGCAAAGAGGCACAGAGTTTGAAGGTAGGCCTTGAAATACATCCACAGGTACACCTCCAATTGACTCAAATGATGTCAATTAGCCTATCAGAAGCTTCTAAAGCCATGATATAATTTTCTGTAATTTTCCAAGCTGTTTAAAGGCACAGTCAATTTAGTGTATGTAAACTTCTGACCCACTGGAATTGTGATACAGTGAATTATAAGTGAAATAATCTGTATGTAAATAATTTTTGGAAAAATTACATGTGTCATGCACAAAGTAGATGTCCCAACCAACTTGCCAAAACTATAGTTTGTTAACAAGAAATTTGTGGAGTGGTTGAAAAATTAGTTTTGATGACTCCAACCTAAGTGTATGTAAACTTCCGACTTCAACTGTACATACTACCTCAATCAGCCTGACTAACTGGTGTCTGTATGTAGCCTCGCTACTTTTATAGCCTCGCTACTGTATATAGCCTCGCTACTGTCTTTTTACTGGTGTTTTTATTTCTTTACTTACCTATTGTTCACCTAATACCTTTTTTGCACTATTGGTTAGAGTCTGTATGTAAGCATTTCACTGTAAGGTCTACACCTGTTGTATTCGGCGCACGTGACAAATAAACTTTGATTTGATTTGACTACTATCCAAGAGATTGTTTGTGAGGAACTTATCTCTGCCATCGACTTGAAATGATAACCGATAACTGAATCTCTTGCACTTCTAAAGTGAATACCTACTCAACTAAAGGGGAAAGTTTGAAGACAGCAGCTAATGTGACAGAGGGGCGACTCCATGACTTGGAAACAGCGTGAACTAAACTAGAAGAGGAAATCAAAAAAATCTCCTAAAAAAATAAAACATAATCACTCTAAAATCATTCCAGTAAATTGAATGTGTGGATCACAGGACTTGAAACTGGTCTGGAAGCAGGCAACCCAAATTCCTTCATGAGCAATCTTTTCTATGAACTCTTTAAGCAGAAGAAGCTGGGTCCCATATCGGTGATAAACATTGCCCACAGCACAGGTCCTCTCCGGAATGGATCTCGGTGTACAGTTTTGAAGTCAAACAGCAAATGATTCGACTCGTAGAGAAGATGTTCAACATCTACCCAGATCTGAGTGCCGGACTGTTGAAACAGAGGGTGTCCTACAATGAGGTGAGATCCCAGCTACGCAAGCTAAACCTGAGATGCGGCTTCATATACCTGGCAAAACTGATTTTGAGCTTCCAGAATACAACACACGTTTTCCACTGCCAAGGAGGCTCAAGACTTCTTGGAGAAGCACCTCAAGCCCAACAGACAAGGGCAAGAGCCGACAGATCTAGGCTAACACCTATTTGACTAGCTCAATATTCAGGTATGCTAGCCACGCACAATAACGCAGTCATGGCTGTGATGCTGCCCTCAGCATAAGTCAATGATGAGGACACCCCCTCAATTGGGTAAAAAAGGAACACTATTATTATTATTGCTGACCATTGGACTTCGTGAATATTATATTGCCTATGGTCCAGGACATTTAGACAACGACAATGGACAATATATTGAAGTCTCATACAGACTGGGGTTGCTTGTTTTTGGGGCTACAGCACATTGCACCCGTATTGGTAAATTGTTTAGGATAGATGGCCAGTCCCATATGGCCTACCACACAATTCCTTTTAGTTTTTTCTTCCTGTTGATGGCTGTCCCCCTCCGTTTACGCTGCCAAATGTATATCCCAGTGAAGACTTGGCCTATAGGTCATGATTGATTATTGTGAAGATCTAGATTATAGACTGCATTTCTTGCACATACACTCTTATTTAAAAAAAAACTGTACATAGTATAGAGCACATACATGCCTAATACAAATTGAGGGTACATTATGTTTACGATCATTTAGACCATTTTTCTAATGATAATGGATCAGGAGCTCTTGCTCCGACAGACATCCTGTTTGACTGTTTAGGCATTTCTGTTGTTATATTTAGCCTACTTTTTTTCTTCATTTCCTACCCTAATTCATCAAGTCTGCAAACGTACATTTAAAGGTCTGAAACCCTGTAAAGATGGGGGGGACCAGCGAGGGAGGGCTAGGGCGGCCGGCAGGCTAGGAAGGGGGCAGGGGTTAGAGAAGGGTGTTGGTAGCTAGAGGGACAGGGGTTAGAGAAGGGGTTGGTAGCTAGGAGGGGGAACTAGGGAAGGGGGTGAGGGAAGGGGAATGGGTCACGGGGGTTCTGACAGAGAACGACCAAAGGGTGGGTTTCCCTGTGGTTCCTACTTTTTGTTTCACATCCATTGGCTTATTGACACAAAGATTACAACTACATTATTAATAATGCATTCTTCAAAAAAAAAATAGCAATGCTAGCTATTCTCTCTTGGAATTTGAAAGACCTAAATTCACCTATTAAAAGTTCCAGCTGTCTTGATATCCTAGCAAGAAACCATATTGATATAGCAGTGCTCCAAGAAACACACCTGCTCCAAAAGAGCTCACATAGAACAGAGAGCCATTTGTACAAACTGGGTGCTGTTTAATCAACCACAAACAAAACTAAAGGTGTAATCTTAATGATACATAAGAAACTCAAAATTACCATCTTGGGTAAAGGCAAAGATGAAGAAGGAAGAATCACTTCCCTTAACACTACAACTGCTGGGCTTTAAGGGACACCCCCTTCAAATGAATGAACATTCATTCTGACTGCAGCAATTCTTAACGGTGTAATTAATTCATTTCATATATGCTATTGCAAAAAAATCATTTGGTTGTGTTTATGAAGGTATTTTTTTTTACAACACAATAGCATTTCCATTAGTTTATGTTTCTGTAATCTATACGTAAAAACATGTAAAAACATATGTAAAAACAAAACAAAAAACACAAACACACCAACAGGTGTTCAATCAATTTTATTCATGGAATGCCTTCATTACAACTATGGAACAGAAAGCATATGTGTGTCAAATGAAGAAAACATCAGTAGCCTATACATCATTATAAGTGCCAATTGTGCTCGATAAATCATGAAAATCAGCACAAAAGCAATAATGGCACTATAGTGAATGTTAGTGTCAATATGACAGCAGTCAAACACAGTCCATTATTGTCCGTGCTTGCTATTCTGTACAAACCTGTTCCAAATGTCAGATACCATGGCAAATTTGTTTCCAGGCGTCATCTCCTCGTTTCTTTGCCATCAAAATGGAGGAAGCACATGATCTCTCTGAAGCGATCCAGTGACATGGTTTCTCCAAAGAAAGGTATCCCATACATTTTGTGCTGATAATTGGCCCGCAGCATTGTCACCGGCTTCTTCTATCCAAATGGTGCTGTCTTTTCCTCGCTCCTGTCTCACCATTTCATTTGGTGGTAGCCCAGTCTGCTTTTTTGTGCAATATGCCTCAGAGGTGTAGGCTGAGGCTCAGAATCCGAAGAATAATCATCAGTTTCTTCACCACCATCTGAGTCATTTTATTCAGATTTTGTAAATTACGCACGTTCTCGCTGTGTACTCCAAGTAGGCCAGATAAGACTGCTTGGACGGCTGTTCTTCATTCACAATTGGTGATTACACAATTATGCATAATTCGCTTCACCTTGCTCATCAACTCACCCATCATACTGCCTCATTTATTTAATCTGTTGTTATATGTGTGAAGGTAGTTTTGTTATAGTTTAGATTCAGTTTTGAGGCAATTATCAGGGTGATTATCAACTGGGCACGGCTTTTTCAAATGTCGGGAGAAAGAGCGGTCAAGGGCAATGGGGGAAAACCAAAAAATAACATGCCCTTCTGAAACGGATTATAACTCCAGTTCTGTTTGTGATGTTAAGATTCTAACAATGACAGTGTGTAATATAGAATTCAGGAAAAGTCAAGGACAGAGGGGGGCATGATTTAAAAAATGGTACAGTAATAAGAATAAAATAATCATGACTGCTTTAGCAGTTCTAGTGTTAAATGTATCCATAATGGAAAGAAAATTGCTTTTATTATTTTGGAAGCTCCAAATTTATATGATCTGAAATGTTTGTATTCTCTGAACAGCATATTGTTAGAATTAACTGAATTCCATCTGGTTATTGGAACAGACATGAATGCCATTTTGGACATGCGGGACAAATCTAATACGACTAACTACAATCCACATGCAACCAAGGCTCTCCAGCATATACTCTCTGACTACAACTTAATTGATGCCTGGTGAGCACGTAAGCCTAAAGCAAAATAGTATGCTTTCTACTCAAACAAGCATAAATCATTATCACTAATCGATTTCATACTATTATCTACACCTATATTTTCTTTCACTATGAAAATAGAAATTCTACATATGAGCTTATTACTGCCAACTACTAAAAGAGGCACAATATAGTGTTTTAAAGTTTCATTACTACAAAATCCTACATTCATAGAGATCTATGAAAATTCAGTCGGTGACCCCCAGATTATATGGGATTCCACCAAATGTTTTATTAAAAATAATGCAACTGCATTTGCATCTGGATTGAATAAATCACAATTAATATCAGGTTTGAAGGTAAGACCCAGGTGCAGATAGTGTCGAAGCAACAAAAGTTTATTAAATCGAACACGGGCAGGCAAAGGTACAGGACGGCAGGCAGGCAGGCTCAGGGTCAGGTCAGGCAGAGGTCGGTAATCCAGTGTAGTGGGGCAAAGGTACAGGAACTGACAGGAAGGGTCAGGATGAACCAAGATTGGAGCAGTGGTGAAGCGTGTTTGAGGTCCCGGAACGCCCAGTCAGCAGCAGGGGACCAAGTGAACGGAACCTTGGGAGAGGTGAGTGCTGAGAGGGGGGAAGCCAGTGTGTTGTAAACCCGGATAAAGCGGCAATAAAAGTTGGGGAACCCCAGAAAACCTTGCAGCTGCACCCTGGACGTAGGCTGGGGCCAATCCAGTACCGCTCTCACCTTCCCGGGATCCATCTGGACACTCCCAGCAGAGATGATGTACCCCAGAAAGGGGATGGTGGAGCGAGACAATTCATGGAACTCGCACTGCTCTGCCTTAACAAAGACCTGATTCTCCAGGAGGTGTTGAAGAACCTGTCGGACGTGGAGCATATGTTCTTGGGGGGAGCGGGAGAAGATGAGGATGTCATCAATGTAGACGAAGACGAACCGGTTCAACATGTCGCGGAGAACATCATGACCAAAAACTCGTAGTGGCCTTTGGTCGTGTTGAAGGCAGTCTTCCACTTATCCCCAACCCGTATCCGCACCAGGTGGTAGGCGTTCCGCGCCGGCAGGAAAGGACAAAGGACGGATGAGGTCCAGGGCACCTTCCGAGCCCCGAGGAAGACGTCCCAGGGCAAGTTGCGCTGACTTCAGACGTGCGATTGAAATCGAATTTCCTCTCCCTCCGTCATTCCCGTAATCACCCATCGATTCGGATGGTCAAAGCAAGGAGGGAATCGAGATCTGTAGGTAACTCCTGAGCAGCAAGCTCATCCATGACCTCCTCCGAGGTGCAGTGCAGGAACATATCAAACAGCACTTCCTGGTTCCAAGCACTCTCCACTGCCAAAGTGCGGAAATCCACCGCACAGTCTGCCACACTGCGGGAGTCCTGCCGAAGCTGGATTAGCTTCCGGGCAGCTTCTCTCCCGGAGAACGGGGCATCAAAACCCTTCTTCACCTCTCCCACAAACCCCTCCAGGCTAACGCATATGGCCGGCTGTTGATCCCATACAGCATTAGCCCAGGTGAGAGCCTCCAAGATCTCAGCGTGATGAGGTAGGCTATCTTGGAGCGATCCGAGGGGAAGGAGGAGGGCTGAAGCTCGAAGATGAGGGCACACTGAGAAACGTCCGATAGGTGCTCGGCTCTCCATTGAAGCATTCCGAGGGAGGTAAGCAGGGCACCCGAGAAGGTGGAGTGACCAATGAGACGGCAATGCTCACAGCTGAGTTACTGAGGGGCTGTGGGGTTACCACCATGGTAGGCTGCCTCCCAGACAACGCGGGAAATTGTCCAACGCCCGGTCATGGCATTCAGCCAACGTTTGGACCCCCTCCATAAGGCCACGAAGCAATTCCTTGTGCCTACCGATGGTGGCTTCTTGGGAGGAGAAGGCGTTGCGCAGCTGGCCCAGGTCTGCTGGTTCAGTCATGGCCAGTTTGTACTATCAGGTTTGAAGGTAAGACCCAGGTGCAAACAGTGTCGAAGTAACAAAAGTTTATTAAATCGAACACGGGCAGGCAAAGGTACAGGACGGCAGGCAGGTACAGGGTCAGGTCAGGCAGAGGTCGGTAATCCAGAGTAGTGGGGCAAAGGTACAGGACGGTAGACAGGCTCAGGATCAAGGCAGGCAGAAATTTCTAAACCGGGAAAACTAGAAAAACAGGAACTATAGACAAGACAGGAGCAAGCGGGAAAACGCTGGTAGGTTTGATTAACTAAACGAACTGGCAACAAACAAACAGAGAACACAGGTATAAATACACAGGGGATAATGTGGAAGATGGGCAACACCTGGAGGGGGGTGGAGACAATCACAAAGACAGTGCATTATTTCCAGACCAGGTAGCTATTACTTTTTCCAAAGTTAAGACAGAATTTAATTTATTGATAAGATAGAGAGCAGAATTTGCCATCAGTCGAATAAGACTCTACCATTACGTCCATGGTAATCGTCCCAGTCATTCATTGGCCAACAAGCTATGCAGTAATGTTCAATTAGCTGATATAACAAGTAATGAATCTGAAACGAGGGAATTACTATCAGAACTGCACACCTCTGTTTGTAAATCCACACCAAGCCAGACTAAGTCCTTCTAAAAGAACTAAGGACTCCTCTTCTCTCAACAGAAGAAGCCACTCAATCTCGGTGGTCAGACCAGCAGGCTACTCGGTGAGCTTTGCATCGCTGTCTCGACATGGTGGTCCTCAGTTCTTTGCTCTTGGCGGTGCCCAGCCATTTTCTATCTACAATTATTCAGCATACTAAAACTTAACAAAGCTAGTGGCTACTAGCCAGCCTATTATTAGCTATCTACAAAAGTTAACAACTTTTTTCCCTTTCTCAATTTGACCCCACCCTGGGATCCAATGAGCTTCCTAAACAAGGTAATGAAGGTGGTAACTTATGACATTGCATGGCAAGGTGCCCAATCAGAAAGCATTTTTTTGTTAACTGCTAAATATTGCATTACTAATAATGTCAACATCCCCTCCTCCTCAGATCATGAGTGCACACCCGGCATATAGCCTCTGCCTAGTCTGCACTACTGGCAGGCCCGGTGGCGCTACATTGGCAAAACCGGGCATTGTAATTCTTATACCATTTGTTAGGTTTATGGGGAAACAAAACTGGGAGGGCACAAATTCAATCTGGGGAGTCCACGTCCAGCTTTGCCACCCCGTAGAGCCAGCCCTGTCACTATCACCCCCCTATCTTTGATAAACACAGGTATGAAACTGTTTTCTAAAATCTTGTCGTCCCACCTCAAGACTTACAAATTTGTCCATGTGGGTTTGTTAAACAACATCTTCTTGGGTTGTATTGTCTCTCGATGCAGAAAAAGCTTTTGATAGACTAGAATGGTTATTACAGGAAATATCTGCTCTGCTCCACTCAGAATCGGTAGAAGCAGCAGACAAGGTGATCCAATTTTGCCTTTGCTATTCTTATTGTCCATGGAACACCTGGCCCAAGTAATTCGTCAGTCAAAGGAAATAACACCAATTTCCCTAAAATCTACAGATCACTTAATCTCATTATACACAGACTATATTTTATATATCTAGACAATGCATCTCAATTGCTCTCAAACGCATTGAAGAGCATAGATAAATGCAGCTTAATCTCCAGCTATAAAATTAAACCAACCAAAATCAGCCCTACTGCCTCTCAAGACCCTGATGAGGGACTCCATCTCAATTTATGGAATCCCAATCATTTCCCATTTTATATATTGGGAGTAGACATATTTCCTTCCTTAGATAAAACCATTGCCAGAAACTTTAACAGAACGCTCAAATAAATGTAGTATGACCTCACTAGATGGGACAATATACCAGTTATTTTGAACTGCAGAATATCTATTGTCAAAATTAATCTTGCCACATGCTGAATTTCTGTAGTTCAATGCTTCACATGGCTCCCTCTCCTTGCTATTGGGATAACATGTATTGTGTGGTTTAAAAATGTATATGGCAAAGTAAATGATCCCTGATAAAATTAACACATTTAGGAAGAGGGAAAGACGTAGGCGGACTATCTGTACCAAACTTGAAATTGTATTTCATGGCACTAACATTTCGCCCCATCCTAAAATGGTTTAGACATGATTCTTCTGCCCCCTGGCTGAGAGAAATATGGTGTCTCCTATTGCCCTGGAAGAAGTGGTCTTCACTGATATATCCATTAGTCAATGTAAACTATGCTTTGGTATTATTATTGCTCATGCAATTTATATTTGGTGCAAAATTGAAAAAACAATGTACCTGGGAATCAAAATGGCATGCCCATACTACAATATCTCACAATAATGCCTTGCAATCTGGAGGGCGGACTTTTACATCCCCCCAATGTCCCAAATGTGGAATGTGTACCCTTTCCGATATCTGGTTTGAGAACATTTCAAGATTTGAAAGATACATAAACATTACCATTTACAATTTAGGTCAGCTATGTTGGCCTGTGGAGTCCCTTGGGAAACCCAGCTACCAAACCATCGAATGATGAGGTTTATAAATAAATTATCTGGGCTCCCAAATGGACTTATCTCTATAAAATATAAACAACTTTTGGAAAGTTCATATTCTGAGCTAGACATTAAAAAAGTATGACCCACAGATCTAATTGAATCTGAACAACCCTTTAACTGGAACATAATATGAAAAAATGTGACCTTGGCATCCCGTAATCCAAACCATCAATTTATATATTTTAAGTTTGTTCACAGACTGTATTTAACCTAAAAGTGCTCTACCCCCCAACAACTTCACCCCGGGTGTCGATGGCATGGCAGCCCCCCACACCTTTTGGATTCAAAGGGGTTGGGTTAAATGCAGAAGTCACATTTTGGTTAAATGCATTCACTTGTGCAATTGACTAGGTATCCCCTTTCCCTTTCCCTGAAATGACTGCTGTTTTTAATTTCCTCCAAAGAGATCTGACGGCCATGGCAGTAATGGCGCTGATGAATGCCAGAATAAACAGACGGTGGTAGACAAGACAAAGAAGAAGGTAAATCTGTCCGAGGGTAGAGTTCTTGGCAGTTCAGAATTCAGACAAAATCTGGAGTTCGTATTGATCATCTATTCACTGAAAAAGTGTCTCCCAGACATTATTCAGAATATGTGCCTATACTGTAGGTTTGACAGCATAAGGTTCTCATTTAACCGATTCTCTCTCTCTCTCTCTCTCTCTCTCTCTCTCTCTCTCTCTCTCTCTCTCTCTCTGCGAGAAACACTTTATTGCATGATTTCAAAAAGAACTTCAAAAGCAGGCAGCATTTTTCTTACCACCATCTCTTGAGTTCTTCACCCACTATGTCAGAAGGGAGTGGCGAGATCCACTCTTAATACCCCTATCAGCGAGAGGAATGTCTCCATTCTTCAGTATCCAGTATCATTGTATCTTAACTAAGTGAGGTACTTAATATATGGGAAGACATTCTGTGTTTGGAGAAGTGAAACGATATAGTGTTCTGATCACACACAGGACCTGTCTGTGATCAGTGCTGGGAAACCCTGTGCCCAGGCACAGCTAGTTGTTAGCCCCTACACTCCATCATAGCTCCACACTCTCCCTGGCACCAGTGCTTGGTGAGCTCTCTCTGGGGAGGAGTTGTATGGGGTGCAATGGCGCCTTACTTTGCCAACATTATTGCATGGCTGGCTGATCAAGACCGGTCTTTGGCAGGTGAGGGATGCCCACGGGTAGGGCATGACAGAAATGGAAGCCTGTGTCTCCCAGACAGGGGCAGATGTGTGGTGCCAGGGCTGGACATAGGTGCTGCTGGTTTGTGCTGAGACTTTGCCATGGTAGTCTGTTCCATCATGGATTTTTTAGTTGTGAGGAGCCAACAGCTTTCAGTGCTTATCCGCACAGTGTCTTAAAACCCTGCAGTAAATCAGTGCTAGGGAAAGTGAAACTGAAAAAATCTTGTTAGATTTATCGGCTTAGAGCCTTGTAAACAAATATTGAATGCATACCGAGTTCTAGGCCTTTGAAAGTGTTTTAGAGCAGTTTGTCATTCTTTTTGCTGAGCTTTTTGTCTCTGGTCATTTTGGAGAGTGAGCAATAAAAAAGTGTAAATGTAATAAACAAAACAGCCTTTTCCTCATTTAATAAGGACTGCTGTGTCTTAAAAAATTGTAGGGTTAATTAGAAGCATTCATGCACAATGTTCTTGCCTAGACATGTAGCTTCTCTTTTACAGAAAGGAAGAGCTTACCTGTGGTTTAAAGACAGAAATACTTTATACTCTCCAGATACTTGACCTTACCAAAGACCTCCACTTTAATCTGCACTTGAAATGTGAAATTTAGATGGATTTACAATGACAAATGCTCTGGGTGTCCTTAAAGTCAGCCCTTATGAGAATGTACAGTTGGCATTAGTATTAATGCATCATTATCACCTGTCTGGTCTCCTAAATAAGTGCAGTTGTGTCAGGTCTGGTATAGATCACTTGGATAGGGCGCACTTTGCAAAACCACTCTTTGAAGAGCTTTGTGAATTAATTGGGGGAATTGCAAATCAGGTAAATCGGCCAAATAACTCATTGTCACATTCAATCAATAAACTTTGTAAATCAACTCATTTAATTTATAAATGATCTTATATAGATCAAGCGGCCAATTAAACAATTAGCAGAAATTTAGCAATTAATTAATTTAACCATTAATCACACCATTACCGTTCAGATTTTAAGCCAGCAGTTTTGGGAACAGGCAGGCAGCCTGGCATTGAGGCAGTACGTCATGGATGGAGAGTGCAGCTTGTGACACAGCTAGATTTACTGTGCTAAAAAGCAATGCAATTAGGAGAGAGGTTGGGAGGCAAAACTGGGGTTCAGCGCATGGCCTCTGGTTCCAGAGGAGAGGGAGCTAAGGAGAAATCTGACAAACATACTCACACTCTCACTGTCTCCCTCTTTCTCTTTCTTTCTTTCTTTCTTTCTTTCTTTCTCTCTCTCTCTCACATACACACACACACACACACACTTTCTTCTGATGGGAAGTACAAAATATGACCTTGTTAAAACACACTCAAGTTAATTTGGTTAGTAGTACATTGCTTCAGAAAATATATTTGGAAAAATGTCCTTCCACATCTTTCTTAAATATATTTGCAAGATCCTATAGAGGACACTCTAGCATCAGTATCTGATTAAGATAAAAAATAATAGATCTCATATAATAGATCACTAAAGGTCATAAAAACAAGTTGAATTGTAACGACTAAGAAACAATGTAATGTATTTAAAATGAAAGGTTCATAGGTACAGTATGATGACATAATCAGTTTGCTTTATGTCATCCATTGGTGATGGATCCAGGTAGTGCTCTGCTCTGGCACCGTCCAGGCCTTGAGTTGCTGATTGCCTGATCCGTCTTAGCTCACTCAGCGGGAGGTGACAGCCGCCCTCTCTCTGATACCCACTGACCACTGGGCTTGGCGTGCTCTCTACCCACCTGCCCTCTCCCCTCCTCCTACCTACCTACCGACTCCCTACACCCTCGTTCACACGCTTCTTTTTACCTTTGCAGAAGGAACAGGGACTACTTCCCTGGTGCTGGAGAAGCGGAAGTCAAGGCGAGCTGAACTCTTTCTGACTATGGACTCTGACTATGGACTCTGACTATGGACTCTGACTATGGACTCTGACTATGGACTCCTGTGTATCAATTCGGCTTTGGCTCTAGCGGAACCCCCTTCTTTCATTCTGGCAATGAATGTAAGTTGCCCAGCTGGGTATTTTATTATGTTATACTGAACAACTAGTTACTGTTTGCTAGCTACATGAATGTATTTGTATGTGCACCAACATGTGTCAGGTTGAAAGTTCCTTGTGTAAAGTCAAATTAACAGTTTTTCTGGTTTTAAATATGTGCTTACACATTTTTCCCTTCAATTTATTCTTACATCATATCATGTATTCTCTTTTTGTGTTTACGACTGCATTCGAGACATTATTTGAATGTAGGTGGGAGGAGTTTCCTCCCATCATTATCTATGTTATGTCAGAGAGCTTCCATTGTCACAGATGGATCCACTCCATTCAATTTCTACAGGCTCCTTCAGGTCAGCTCAGTGAGTCACCATGTTTCATGGAGACCTCCTTGAATGACCATATGTCCCAGTCTTCCCCTTGTCCTATCTTATGCCTACCAATTCCAGAAAGATTATGCTTCATAACTGTCCCCATTACATAAAACATTTTAGTTCACAAGTTTTGTTTTAGCTGGCATTTATTTCAATCTTATACAGATGCGTGAAATAGTAATGAAAGTCACCTAATTATTACTCATTCATGTTTTCTGGTTTCCTTGATTATGTTAAAATCTTCAGAGTTCCTGTTCCAGAAAGTATCCATTGTCATCACATACTTTATAGAGCTGGGCAACATAGACACAAATCCATGTCACAAGGAATCTACTGAATTATCACGATAACGATAAATAGAACTAGAAGTTCATGAAATGAATGTGCACCAGAATTATTACCCTTAAAACTACTACTACTACTTTGAATGCTGTAGATATCAATTGTCCTGTTAACAATCACCTATATTAGCAAACTTATTTGATTTCAAACTTCACATCGCTAATTTATTGTAATTAATGATTTCAGCAAAATGTCCAGCATAAGTGGTCAGTTCCGTTGTTGTCCACAGGACTTTAAAACTAATTATATGAAAATCAAATGAATAGTATTTTGGAGTATTTTCAAGTTCTACATTCTGACTTGGTATCCTTTTTGGCAAGGTTCTGGGTGTCTTCAGGGTTTCTTATACCTTCCGCTTCCTCTGAGAAATCCTGATTTAAACTTTAAACCATGACAAAAGCCGTACCATCAGGGATAATAGATATGTGTAGATGAACAGTGTCAGGTAAAGTGCTGTGAAAGACATTTAATGTGTTTTATATCAGTGTGTCTGAATTGTCCAGGAACACTTGAATCACTCAGTGTCAACCAAATACGCTGTAATGAGACTTACCCCTTATCATCTAAAGACCCATATGTCTTTCTGTTGTCACTCAGGCTAACACAAAGGAAAAGGCTTTCAAGTCTTTTAAGGCGCTCTCGCTATATGACATTAATGCACTATACATCAAGAATTGGCCATACAGGACTATTTCATTCCATGTCTGCTAGAATGAGGGCTGGGGTCACAGTTCTGTCTTTAGAGCTAATTTCAAACATAGTTCCACAAGACAAAATTATTAAAATAAACAGAATACCGAGACTGAAATATTGTGGTTTGCGGTGTAATTGTTTCCGACTACTTTTGGTTTCACCAGGAAAGACATAATTCGGAGCTTGGTATTTGTTTTCCTGTACTTGCTGTTGTTTTCGTTGTTATTCTTTGTTGTTATGGTGCATCAGCTGTGATTTTAATGCAACCCACAATTGTCTTGCTGTGAAATACCCTACAGTATTCTCTTTGTGAGCATTATCTGCCAGTCTTGCCTTCTGTGATCCAACCTGACTGGTATGAGCTGCCATATTTATTAATACCCTCCCAATCCCTCTGCCTCATGCTTTAGCTGTTTTCTTCCAGCTAGTCGAGGTAGCCTGGCCTGACAGTAAAAAGTCTGGTTTGGGACTGTGTTTTCAGCAGGACGTGTGTGAGGGGAGTGTCTGTTTGGGAAACTTTGCATTGCTACCGTCGTTGCCAATACAAACTGTTACCTGTCTAGGATGGTAAGCAGTGCCCAGTGGTATCAAATGAAGACAGGGTTGTTTTTTGGGGGGGTTCACAGGGTTGTTTTTTGGGGGGGTTGATGTGTTGGGGTTATGGATGGGGTGGGCACAGCATGCTAGCCTCCTTTCGGTTGTCACAACTGGTAAATAATTGACTTTGAGCAGGGAGAGACCTTTAATTATCCCCACCTGTGTCCAGTTGCAATGGGAGGGTCGAGATGAAGTCATTAGCTGTCTCTACACTGGCACCACCAAGACTTTGTATACATCTGTGTCTTATTTTCTTTTCTGGCACAATCAGTCCAGCAAGTTAAGCAGGCATGACCGTATTTGGCAAGTTCCAAGGACTCTGGCAAAGTTATACGAGGAAGAAACTGAGAAATTAAGAGAGGGGGTGAGGTTATGCAGGGACGTGTTGAATTTTCTCCCCTGCCTGTTACTTTAGTTGAGCGTGTTGCTTGGAGTTGCTGTTGTGTTGCTGAAAATAATTGGACAGACTGTTAGAAGAGAGAAATGGGGAAGAAATAGAAAGGAAGCTGAGGGAGGGTGCTCAACAAGATGAGATGTATTTCAGGGGAAATCAAAATAAAAGCCCAAACTTACGAGACTTTATTATGAATTACACTAACGTAGGAGACACAGCTAGTGCTCTAGAAACAGATAGTGTACTAACAGACTCATCATGTCTTGAGGCAACTACTATACAGCTGACCAATTTTCTCATCTGTCAGAATACAACTTAACGTGCAGTACATGTGTAAAATGTTAAGAAACCAATTACACAGTTATGCACTCGGTGATACTATAATTCCAATATTATATTACTTAAATAAAAGACTATGTCTTTATGGGAAATAATTGTAGCAATCATTGTTTTCCAAATACAAATGGAGCAAATAGGAGTAAATTACAATTTTTTCCAGCTCACACATTAGTCAATGATTCTTGCATGCCCAACATTCAACAGAGTATTACCAGACAACTGGTTAGTCCTATTGACCATCAATTTCAAATATACCGTAGTTCATAATAGGAACAAACTAATTTCATATATTCAATATTGTCCGTTTTGATTAGCAGAGTCTAACCTGGGTTAGTCCCAGTAAGTGCGCATGTTGTCATAGCCATTTACAGCAATGACCTGATATGAGCCCCAGACTTGTGTGTTCATGTAAATGGCCACATCTGTGTAAAACCACCTGCTCCTAACCTCTGCTGCCTTAGCCCTCAAGCAACTTCAGCCATTCTCTCTATACTGCACATGCCACATGCTTAGCACATTACAAGGGTTGTTAAGTCAATATTCTGTATATATGATAATCTCACACAATGTTTGTATTGAATTGTCCAGAAATATAATTGATAGTAGAAAAAGAAAATATAGTAAACACTGCCGTCCAGCCACTACACACCAGACATCTCCAGCCACTATCTGTGGTTGTGATAATCCCAACACTATTGGAGAACATTTGCATTCATTTATATGCATTTACTTTTTTTCTGTCCGATGCTACCTTTATTTATTTATATGCTTACTTTGAGTGTTTGTTTTCATTTTAGTCCCTTGAACCTTGCCACCCTGTGTGTGACACATTGGCTGTGAGGGAAGATGGAGAGGCGGACTGGTTGAGAATGATCACTATCATTAACATTCACGGGGGGTTCACTTATCATCCCTGACTGGAGGGACATGGCAGCCATTATGAGACGTCCGCAGGTGGAGCGCCATGATACATATTGCATTGTGCCACAATGGATTTATGTATTCGGTAACAAAAGAAAAGTCTAATGAAAAAATACAGAAGGCAATCCTTTATTCCTCGCTCCACTTCAAGTGAGGCCATGATGTCCTGCGATGAGGAGGAGCATGGGGAATTCCACGGCTGTGCGCTGTCCTGTCACTCGGGCTCTGTGTGAGGGACCACATCACACCACACTACACCTGGACTTTTACCACTACTCTGTGTGAGGGACCACACCACACTACACCTGTACTTTTACCACTACTCTGTGTGAGGGACCACACCACACCACACTACACCTGTACTTTTACCACTACTCTGTGTGAGGGACCACATCACACTACACCTGGACTTTTACCACTACTCTGTGTGAGAGACCACACCACACTACACCTGGACTTTTACCACTACTCTGTGTGAGGGACCACACCACACCACACCACACTACACCTGGACTTTTACCACTACTACTTTTACCACTACAGTCTCACACCAGGCACCGTCAGCTGTGCTGTAGTAGGCTCTCTGAAGGATTCTGAAACAAGTCCAGCAATTCTTCCTAATAGATCATGCTGTTTTTGTAGTTCAAGTAAGTACAGTGCCTTCGGGAAAGTATTCACACCCCTCCAACTTCATTGGAGTCCACCTGTGGTAAATTCAATTGATTGGACATGACTTGAAAAGGCACACACCTATCCATATAACGTCCCGTAGAGTGGCCAGATGGAAGCCACTCAGTAAAAGGCACACGACAGCCCACTTAAAGACTATCAGATAATGAGAAACAAGATTTTCTGGTCTGATGAAACCAAGATTGAACTCTTTGGCCTGAATGCCAAGCGTCACGTTTGAAGGAAACCTGGCACCACCCCTACGGTGAAGCATGGTGGTGGCAGCATCATGCTGTGGGGATGTTTTTCAGAGGCAGGGACTGGGAGACTAGTCAGGATTGAGGCAAAGATGAACGGAGTGCAGAGAGATCATTGATGAAAACCCGCTCCAGAGTGCTCAGGACCTCAGACTGGACAAAGGTTTACCTTCCAAAAGGACAACGACCCTAAGCACACAGCCAAGATAACGCAGGAGTGGCTTCGGGACAAGTCTCTGACTGTCCTTGAGTGGCCCAGCCAGAGCCCGGACTTGAACCCGATCGAACATCTCTGGAGAGAGATGAAAGTAGCTGTGCAGTGACGCTCCCCATCCAACCTGACAGATCTTGAGAGGATCTGCAGAGAGGAATAAAATAAACTCTTCAAATATAGGTGTGCCAAGCTTGTAACGTTATACCCAAGAAGACTTGAGGCTGTAATCGCTGCCAAAGGTGCTTCAAAAAAGGGTCTGAATACTTACGTAAATGTGATATTTCATATATATATTTTTTTTTTCTAAAAAACTATTTTTGCTTTGTCATTATGAGGTATTGTGTGTAGATTGATGAGAGAAAAAAACAATTTTAGAATAAGGTTGTAACGTAACAAAATGTGGAAAAAGTCAAGACAAATGCACTGTAGTTTCATCACAAACTCACCTACAAGATAGAAAAATCTGACTTTCATTTTGATTTTTAAAAATCCATTCAGACCTCACAAATTGGGTATACCAAATATTTTGTCAGAATTATCTGCTTGACAGTTAATTCACTGGTTGACAGTACAATTCACACCCCTAGTTGTGTTACAGATTTTTTGGTAACTGGCTTACACACAACACCCCATAATGTCAAAGTGGAATTATGTTTTTAGACATTTCTACAAATTAATTAAAAATGAAAAGCTGAAATGTCTTGAGTCAATACCCAAATCCAGATAGCTGATGTTCTGAAAGAGCTGCAAAATCTGGACCTGTACAAATCAGCTGGGCTAGACAATCTGGACCCTCTCTTTCCATTGTTGCAACCCCTATTACCAGTCTGTTCAACCTCTCTTTCGTATCGTCCGAGATCCAAGGTCATCCCCCGCTTCAAAGGGGGTGACACTCTAGACCCAAACTGTTATAGACCTATATCCATCCTGCCCTGCCTTTCTAAAGTATTCTAAAGCCAAGTTAACAAACAGATCACTGACCATTTCGAATCCCACCGTACCTTCTCCGCTGTACAATCCGGTTTCCGAGCTGATCACGGCTGCACCTCAGCCACGCTCAAGGTACTAAACGATATCATAACCACCATCAATAAAAGACAGTACTGTGCAGCAGTCTTCATCGACCTGGCCAAGGCTTTCGACTCTGTCAATCACAGTATTCTTATCGGCAGACTCAACAGCCTTGGTTTCTCAAATGACTGCCTTGCCTGGTTCACCAACTACTTCTCAGATAGAGTTCAGTGCGTCAAATCTGAGGGCCTGTTGTCGGGACCTCTGTCAGTCTCTATGGGGGGTACCACAGTGTTCAATTCTTGGGACGACTCTTTTCTCCGTATATATCAACGATGTCGCTCTTGCTGCGGGTGATTCCCTGATCCACCTCTACGCAGACGACACCATTCTGTATACATCTGGCCCTTCTCTGGACACTGTTAACAAACCTCCAAACGAGCTTCAATGCCATACAACACTCCTTCCGTGGCTTCCAACTGCTCTTAAACGCTAGTAAAACTTCATGTATGCTTTTCAACCGATCGCTGCCCGCACCCGCCCGCCCAATTAGCATCACTACTCTGGATGGTTCTGATTTAGAATATGTGGACAATTACAAATACTTGGGTGTCTGGCTAGACTGTAAACTCTCCTTCCAGACTCATATTAAACATCTCCAATCCAAAATTAAATCTATAATCGGCTTCCTATTTCGCAACAAAGCCTCTTTCACTCACGCTGCCAAACAAACCCTCGTAAAACTGACTATCCTACTGATCCTCGACTTCGGCGATGTCATTTACAAAATAGCCTCCAACACTCTACTCAGCAAACTGGATGCAGTCTTTCACAGTGCCATCCGTTTTGTCACCAAAGCCCCATATACCACCCACCACTGCGACCTGTATGCTCTCGTCGGCTGGCCCTCGCTACATATTAATCGCCAGACCCACTGGCTCCAGGTCATCTATAAGTCTTTGCTAGGTAAAGCTCCGCCGTATCCCAGCTCACTGATCAACATAACAACACCCACCCGTAACACAGCAGGTATATCTCACTGGTCATCCCCAAAGCCAACACCCCTTTTGGCCGCCTTTCCTTCCAGTTCTCTGCTGCCAATGACTGGAACAAATTGCAAAAATTGCTGAAGTTGGAGACATATCTCTCTCACTAACTTTAAGCAACAGCTATCTTAGCAGCTTACCGGTCGCTGCAGCTGTACACAGCCCATCTGTAAATAGCCCATCCAATCTACCTACCTCATCCCCATATTGTTTTTATTTACTTTTTTTGCTCTTTTGCACACCAGTATTTCTACTTGCACATCATCATCTGCACATCTATCACTCCAGTGTTAATTTGCTAAGTTGTAATTATTTTGCTACCATGGCCTTACCTCCTCACACCATTTGCGCACACTGTATATAGACTTTTTATATTGTGTTATTGACTGTACGTTTGTTTACTCCATGTGTAACTGGTTAAATAAAAGTGAAATAAATAGAATAATAAAAGTATTCAAACTCTTTGTTAAAAAGGTCAGGAGTAGAAATGTGCTTAATAAGTCACTTAATAAGTTGCATGGACTCACCATGTGTGTAATATTGGTGTTTAACATAATTTTTGAATGACTACCTGTCAGCTTCCTGCCTCCTGTTTGTCTCCGGGCCTCTAGAGGTCACCTGTGTTCCCCTCTGCCTTAGCTCTTCCTCGTGTGTCCTTATTAGCGTTATCCAGGTCACCTGTGCCTTGTTTCCCCTAGAGTATTTTAGCTGTGTTTTTTCCCCTTGTTCCTCACTTGGTTTTTGAGTCCTGGCTATGTGTCTCCTGCTGTGTCCCACAGAGTCTTTCCAAGGGATCTAAGCTATCCCAAGTAAGCTTTTCTAAGTTATTTTTATTTTGTTTTTCTCCCCTCGTGGAGTTATTTTATTTTTCCTCCTGTTTTGTTTACTTTATCTCCGTTAGTATACCTCTTTCTGAGAATAACTTTTGTTGGATTATTTTTGTGCAAAGAACCTTTCTTTAAATTAAATCTACTTTGCCTGGAGTATTGCCTTGAGTGTTTCGTTTGGGTCCAACTATACCTCCTCTGTGGCTAAGGGGTAGAACACCCAACTCTCCACATCTGAGACCTGAGTTCGAGCCCAGTCTGTGACACTACCTCATCTCTATACCCTACACATACAAATTATCTGTAAGGTCTCTTAGTAGAGCAGTGAATTTCAAACACAGATTCAACAACAAAGACCAGAAAGGTTGTCCAACGCCCCGCAAAGAAAGGTACCTTTGAGAATGATGAAGTGATTAATTACACTTTGGATGGTGTATCAAAATCTATGGCAAGACCTGAAAATGGTTGTCTAGCAATGTTTGTTGTTCTTTGGCGGTGTTATTACGGCTGGATATATTTGCTCGTTTGTTTTAGGGCACGTTGGATTTGTTATTCCTTTTTCCGTATTTTATTAAATACGTTGCTTACTCATCTCTGTCTTCCTGCGCCTGACTTCTACACCAGCTACACACACCGGCATTGACAGAATCACGCACCTCAACGAATGGAGTCAGCAGGAGTAGAAGCCCTCCCTGTGGCTGTAGAAGAGCGCGTCCAGCATTTGCAACGTCTGGGCACCGCCATGGATGGCGTGCTGCAGACGATGGATAGATGGGAGAGAGGAGGTCTGCCAGTGCCTCCACCGCCACCTCTACAGCTGGTCCCACTGTTCACCGCTCCTTCACCCGGTCCCAGCCAGATTCGGCTCGCGCTCCCGAGGGAGTATGATCGGACGGCTGCCGGATGCCAGGGGTTCCTACTCCAGCTGGAACTCTACCTGGCGACCGTCCACCCGGGGCGTTGGATCATTGGATCATTACGCAGAGTTCACCCGCCGCTTTCGGGCAGTTTTCGACCACCCGCCTGAGGGTTGAGCGGCGGGTGAACGTCTGTTCCATCTGAGGCAGGGGACGAGGAGCGCACAGGATTTCACTTTGGACTTTTGGACCCTGGCCGCCAGCGCGGGATGGAATGACAGGGCCCTGATCGATCACTACCAGTGCAGTCTGCGCGAGGACGTCCGTCGGGAGTTGGCCTGCTGAGACACCACCCTCACATTGGACCAGCTGGTGGACCTGTCCATCCAGCTGGACAACCTGCTGGCCACCCGAGGACGTCCGGATCAGGGCCTGTCAGTTCCATCCCCCAGCACCTCCACTCCAACGCCCATGGAGCTGGGAGGTGCCGCACTTAGTGCAGGGAATGGCCCCTCCTCCGGTCGCCCTATCTGTGGCCGCAGAGGGCACACTGCTGTTTGGTGCTGGGGGGGTTCCTCAGGGAGTCGAGGCAGCAGGCAGGGCACTGCTCGTGTCACCCCAGGTGAGTAGGCACCAGACTCACCCAGAGCCCCCTGTTGCTCACATGTATGTGTTTATTGTATTTCCTGAGTTTTCCCCGCATTCCCAGCATAAGGCGCTTGTAGATTCAGGCGCAGCTGGGAATTTTATTGACCGTTCTTTTGCCCATAGTTTAGGGATCCCCATTGTTCCTGTTGATATGCCCTTCCCTGTGCACGCCCTAGATAGTCAACCATTAGGGTCAGGGATGATTAGGGAGGCCCCCGCTCCACTTGACATGGTTACGCAGGAGGGTCACAAGGAGAGAATCAGTCTCTTCCTTATTGATTCTCCTGCATTTCCCGTGGTGCTGGGCCTACTCTGGTTGGCCTGTCATGACCCCACTATTTCGTGGCAACAGAGGGCTCTCAAGGGGTGGTCACGAAAGTGCTCAGGTAGGTGTGTAGGGGTTTCCATCGGTGCGACTACGGTGGAAAGTCCAGACCAGGTCTCCACCGTGCGCATCCCCTCAGAATATGCCGATTTGGCTCTCGCCTTCTGTAAGAAGAGGGCGACTAAATTACCACCCCATTGCCGAGGGGATTGTGCTATTAATCTCCTGGTAGACACAGCACTTCCAGGAGTCACGTGTATCCTCTGTCACAGGAGGAGACGGCGGCTATAGAAACATATGTTTCCGAATCCCTGGGGCAGGGATACATTCGGCCCTCCACTTCACCTGCCTCCTCGAGTTTATTTTTTGTGAAGAAGAAGGATGGATGTCTGCGCCCGTGTATTGACTATCGGGGTATCAATCAGATCACTGTGAGATACAGCTACCCGCTACCTCTCATAGCCAGTGCGATCGAGTCAATGCACGGGGCGTGCTTCTTCACAAAATTGGATCTCAGGAGCGCTTACAACTTGGTGCGTATCCAGGAGGGGGACGAGTGGAAGACGGCATTTAGTACCACCTCATGGCACTATGAATACCTCGTCATGCCGTACGGGTTGATGAATGCTCCATTAGTCTTTCAGGCCTTTGTTGACGAGATTTTCCGGGACCTGCACGGGCAGGGTGTAGTGGTGTATATCGACGACATTCTGATATACTCCGATGTGGGGGACCGGGAGCTGTTGGCTGTCGTAAAGGCTCTGAAGGCGTGGAGACATTGGCTTGAGGGGGCTAAACACCCTTTTCTCATCTGAACTGACCACCGCAATCTGGAGTACATTCGGGCGGCGAGGAGACTGAACCCTCGCCAGGCAAAGTGGGCCATGTTCTTTACACGTTTTGTTTTCACCCTTTCCTACCGACCAGGTTCCCAGAACGCTAAAGCAGACGCACTGTCCCGGATGTATGACACAGAGGAGCGGTCCATGGATCACACTCCCATACTCCCGGCCTCTTGTCTGGTGGCACCGGTAGTGTGGGAGCTGGACGCGGACATCGAGCAGGCTTTACGTACAGAGCCCACTCCCTCTCACTTTCCAGCTGTGCGTCTGTACGTTCCATCTGCTGTCCGCGACCGGTTGATCTATTGGGCCCACACGTCACCCTCCTCTGGTCATCCTGGCATCGGTCGGACAGTGCACTGTCTTAGTGGGAGGTACTGGTGACCCACTTTAGCCAAGGATGTTAGGGTTTATGTTTCCTCCTGCTCGGTGTGCACCCAGTGCAAGGCTCCTAGACACCTGCCCAAAGGGAAGTTACAACCCCTACCCGTTCCACAGCAGCCGTGGTCACACCTATCGGTGGACTTCATGACTGATCTTCCTCCCTCACAGGGTAACACCACAATCCTGGTCGTTGTGGATCGGTTTTCTAAGTCCTGCCGTCTCCTTCCTTTGCCCGGTCTCCCTACGGCCCTACAGACTGCGGAGGCCCTGTTCACACACGTCGTTCATCCCCTGGGCAGAGATGGCCCAAAACTCACTCCGCCACTCCTCCACTAACCTCTCTCCCTTCCAGTGCGTACTGGGATATCAGCCGGTTCTGGCACCTTGGCATCAGAGCCAGATCGAGGCTCCTGCGGTGGATGAATGGTTGAAGCCTTCGGAGGAGACCTGGGACGCCGCCCATGTGCACCTGCAACGGGCCGTGAGGCGAGCACCGACCTCTCGACCCGAAACCTGCCCCTCCGCCTGACCTGCCGGAAGCTGGGCCCGCGGTTTGTGGAGCCATTCAAAGTCCTGAGGAGACTGAACGAGGTTTGTTACAGGTTACAGCTCCCCCCCAGATTATCGCATTAACCCCTCGTTCCATGTGTCTCTCCTCAGGCCAGTGGTGGCTGGTCCACTCCAGGAGTCTGAGGTGCGGGAGGTTCCTCTGCCCCCTCTGGACATCGAGGGGGCCCCGGCGTATGCTGTTCGAGCCATCATGGACTCGAGGCGTCGGAAGAAGGGCCTTCAGTAACTCGTGGAGTGGGAGGGGTACGGTCCAGAGGAGAGATGCTGGTTGCCGGTGGAGGACGTGTTGGACCCTTCGATGCTGCAGGAGTTCCACCGTCTCCATCCACCTCGTCCTCCGGGTCATCCCCGGCGTCAAGGGGGGGGGTACTGTCACGACTTCCACCGAAGTCGGTCCCTCTCCTTGTTCGGGCGGTTTTCGGCAGTCGACGTCACCGGCCTTCTAGCCATCGCCAATCCATTTTTCATGTTCCATTTGTTTTGTCTTTGTTTTACACACCTGGTTCCAATTCCCAAATTACATGTTCATTATTGAACCCTCTGTTTTCCCCATGTTTTTTGTGCGTGATTGTTTGTTGTTCTTTGCCGGTTTTATTACGGCTGGATATATTCACCCGTTTGTTTTAGGGCACGTTGGATTTGTTATTTGTTATTCCTTATTCCGTATTTTATTAAATACGTTGTTCACTCATCTCTGTCTTCCTGCGCCTGACTTCTACACCAGCTACGCACCGGCATTGACATAGAGACTCACCCAGAAAGACTTGCAGATGTAATCACTGCCTAAGGTGATTGACTCAGGGTGTTGAATACTTATCTAATGAAGATATATTAGTGTTTTATTTTTCACACTTTCTTTAAACATGTTCCACTTTGAAATTACAGAGTATTTTGTGTAGATCATTGACAAATTAAATGAAATCCATTTTAATCCCACTTTGTAACACAACAAAATGTGGAAAAAGTCAACGGGTGTGAATACTTTTTGAAGGCACTGTATCTCAGGTGAAAACCATGATTTTAAATGGTTTAAATTTCAATGTTTACTTGAAAAGGAAGGGAACCTCCCTAAGCAGTAATAACCTAATTGGTAAGAAGCCTCTACCTGGTGCTGCTCATATATGTCCTGCTGTATAAATAGAATCTAGAGTGGACTGGAGTGATGCCATCATTCATCTCTGCTCACAAACAAACTGGGTTATTTTCTAATTTTCCTAATGATGCTCCTGTTTTAGGTATGTTTTTAGTTAAGGTTTGCAGGATCCCAGCTTAATGGATACTATTAATCAAATGCCTGTGTACCCAAATCCAGTTTACACAGCAAACTTGGGTGACAAAACAAATAGCCAAAATGAAAACATTTTCAACAAGGCAATTGGCTTATTTTTCTATCCAATACTGTGAATGGAGAAAAAAGAAACCACAGTCCCATTGTTGTCCAGGAGGTTAACCTCCACTGCCTTTCCACCAGAGCCTTGACATGGTCTGCTCTCAAAGACACTAACTACTGGAACTGTGTATGGATTGCAGCATCATTGACAAAGACAGTCAGTTGTTTTGCTAATTTACTTACAGGGCCATGTGAAGTGCTTTTTTAATTCTGGATGTTAATTGACTTGAGGAAGCTTTTCTGTGCCAGAGAGCATTGGCAGTCAACAATGGGAGTTTTTCTAAAGTGTTGTCTTTGGGGGAAATATCCCAGACCGTAGCCCTCGGTTATGCCATGCCTCTATGCGGTAGATTACTCCCTGGCCCTGGCCCAAAAAGCCTGCTTTTTAACCACTGCTCCTCCCACTTGCCTTAGGACGCTCGTGGGCTGGCAGGTTGCACAACACATTACCATCCTGCAGCAGCTCTTAAAACACATTTTAGCCCTGGAAAACAGCTGGCATCTTGGCTAGTGACGCTCTCTTGAGAAGGAAAGGACCAAATGAGGGAATGTGGGGGGGTGGGTGGGAATGAATCAAATGGAATCCAGATTGAATCATGTGAGTGGATCAATCCAACAATCTGTGTACCAGCGATTTCCATTCTCTACGGACCCATCCACTGTATATTGTTTGGAGCTCACAGCTTCTAGTGATCAGCCGAGTAGCCTGGAAGACTGTTTGATCATTATGCTGGTCAGACATGATTGTGCCTTCTTTTTTTATGAACAAGAAAGCATACCGTACAACATGGAGGACAGTGTGTAAGAAAGTCTATCTCTATGTGATGTGTCACTCTAACTGTATGTGTGCCCCTGAAGCCATGCCAAGCTTAGTGATTTCCACTGGAGTTATGTGTAGCTGGAAATCACTGAGAGCCAACAGGCCTGTCTGATGCCTTTGGTTTTCAATCTCATGCTTCACGTCCACTGCACCTCCATCATGGTCTCTTATTTACAGGCTGGACCCTGAGTCAATCCCTTGGGGAGCAGGGGGCTACCTGCCTGCCTGCTGTCCCATCCCATAGCTCTGGGGAATAGGACTCATCTCCCATGTAGTGCTCTGTATTCAATGCAGTGCACTTCTGGGCTGCTGTTTGATGGCTACTCTATACCCAGGCAGTTCTTAGTGTGGCCACTCCTCATGGTTCTGAACAGCACCATTTGTTTTATCAGGTTCTTTGATTATGTATGGGTGTGTATGAGCTATTTCTGTTTAAGAAATCACACTCAATCGTGTGCTATCACAACAGTGTGTGTTATTTATCTGTATAATATAAGAGAATTATTGGCATTGATTGATTTTCATTGCAAATTTCTGAGCCAATGTGCTTTTATTTAACAGAGCGTACACATCATTTGAGTGAAAGGGTCTAGCAGGTCTGCTCCATATTCTCCCTTTTTAAATGCATCATAAATAGTGCCCTATCTTTAAAAGTGCCCAAACTAAAATGTGCAGAGGAGACAGTAAATATGAGCCATTCGGTGGCGGCCTCTCTCGTCCATGACATCCAGATGAGCACTATCAAAGCCTCTGGGATAACTAATTGTGTCTGGCTGGTACTGAATCAAACTGGACCATGGTCCCATCTCAATCTTAAATGATTATGCTACCTATGCCCCTCCACAGACTCACACACGCCCTTGCGTGCACACACACACATGCACCCAGGCACACGCAACATTCTCAAGACTAAAACAGATCCTTGTCACCTTGTATCCCCTACTCCATTAAAGCTGTCAGGGATTTTCTTTTCATATTTAGTAGGAAGGTGACTACTGTAACTTTGAGTATTAGGCTCTAAAACAGGGGACATATGAATAGAAATGGAATAGACATAATATTATGCTTCATTACAAGCATAATACTATATACTGTATATACAGTATGCATTGAATAGATGTATTCTTTATTTCTGTATAATCCACAATAGACGAAACTGGGTTGTCCATCGACCATTGGTTAATGTTTATTCATCAATAATTATTTAAATGTAATCCAACTCAAGATCCTTATCAATCCTCCTGTGGGAATTTCAAAGTTTGCTATAGCAGCCCGATGTGACAGTGTATAGGTAAATATACCACAATGCAACAGCCTGCCACCTCCTATTGGTTTGATAGGGGAGCGAGGGATGTACACTGGCCTCATGGAGGTGGCATCTGGTGCCCAATTTGTCATGCCTGAATTACCCAGGAGCTGATAAAGGCTGAAGTTTTAATAAAAGTTGGGTGTAGCAGCAGATAGCAGAGTGAAGGATACTGATGAAGTGTCTTGATGCTTATTTCCAACTACAGATAAGAACCTAAAGAGAGAGAGGTGGGTCGAAACGGGCTAGAGCACAGTGATAATATGCTGATTTGGAAGTGCAGTTGAACTGCAACACACATAATAGAAAAAATTATAAATAAGCAAATAAATAATGATGATGATCTAAACGAGGAGAAGCCGGGGTGGAGGCTGTGGAGTGCTGAAGCGTCTCTCCCTGTAAATTGGCCACCCGCCAGCAGCCATTGCTCACCCTCAGCTGCGGCGGCAAGCTCCAGATGTGCCAACGGCACGTTTTGGATTTTGCCAGCTGACTGCACCGTTTGATAGCCCGCTCTCTGGATGCCCATCACCGGCCGCAGAGATAGAATTAAATGATGATGATCTTCCCACAAGTTGTGTGAGGAAACAACGCATATAAATCTTGATTTCATCTCAGCGTGAGAAGTCTTTATCCATCATCACTCTTAATGAACAAGTCATTAGCCGCGATGAATGGCGCTCTGGGTTCCCGCTCGCCACTGCTGCTTTTGTTTGCAGCTTTCAGGGGCAACTTCCGGTGCCCTTTGAGAGGGTCAAACTCATCTCTCCAGATATGGGGGTAACCTTTCCCCTCCCAGGTGGTAACACCCATGTAGTAAACTGGACTGGGAAAAATGTGTAAATAGGTCTACAAATATTTTAAATCTATATTTTTTTGTCTGTTCCTCCCTGAAGCTCTCCACACCCCATCATCCAGAGTGCCATATTAGCAGACCCAGTGGCCGCCTATTATGGTAATTTTATGTGCACAATCCTCCACTTGATTCAAGCTTGCAGTGTAAATAGAAATTGTCTTTTTGTACTAATAACAAACTCCCGAGGAGCTGTGAAATCACACTGCAAGCTCACCCCTCTATGTTGAAGACCACAAAAAATAGAGGGGATTTTACAGTTAGAAGGGTTTCATATTTAAACATAATTAAGAACTTCCTTTGTTTGATCGAGACATGATAGAGGGCTTCTATTTCATTACATTAACAGCTTCTGGAGAGTCTTTTATTTTGAATCTCTGTGTAACTAAAAGCCTTCTTAAAGAATTTAACAGCAGGCACTGTATACCCCCAGGCTAGAAAAAGCTGAATCTTCCACCTAAATTAAATTTGAATGAAACAGTTGTAATGTCCTTTTCCACTCTCTGAAGTAAAAACAATGCTTCTTTTATATGAAAAGAGGCTGCATCAATCCAACTGTACTGTACGACTGTGTTAGTGAAAATAAATAAAAGTTGACACAGTATAATTGAAGGTAAATTGTTGTAATGGAGTACTGCACGTGTTTGTTTTTGAACACAAAGGAGAGGACTGGCACATGACTCTCCCTGTTAGTGGCAGCTGCCATGTTCTCCAGTCAGCTGGGACACAGTCTTCCACTGACTCGCAGCTATAAAGCTCCTCACATCCCCCTTGAGAGCCATCTCTTTTGGAATGTTTGATAATTCCCTTCACTCTAGAGACTGTATTATAGTAGCAGTAGGGGCCTTTCAGAAGTATGAACACCTTTGAATGGTTATACAGTACTGTTCTGTGCATTGAAGATCCAGATGCATTCGATAGTGCATCAGACATTATATTTGTAGTTTTAGATTGAATGAGTAGGTATACTACTACCATTTTTACCATTAACCATTTTGGTTTGTCATTATAGCAATATGGAGGACAATTTGTTTCCATTCGAAATGTTAAATTATATTTGTTAACTTCAACATCGCAAATACAATATATAGTACATTGCTTCCGTTACATTGACACACAATAAGCATTGGTTCGATTACTTTGAGGTCGACCGATGATCAGTCTAATGCCACAGTTAAAATTTAAATGAACTGATGTTGTGGATACACACCATATGTATCAGTGTGTCTGGTCTGTGAACGCTCCCAGTATGCGTGCAGAAGAAGTGAAACCCACATTACTGCACGTGTCAGCGTCATAAACAACAGCATGGACTCCTCGGACGGAGGCAGAGCGGTAATGGAGGCACTGAATCAATGTTCAGCACAAGGTCTGCACTTCACACCAGGAGAACACTCACCTGAGCAACAGGAACACAACGAGGAACAGGCATTAGGGGGAAGAGATTATCAGAGGAGGAGACAGACGATTTTGTCAATATTTTCCAATCCAAACTTGGGTTGGTGGTTGAAAATATTGACATTGATCTTTACAGTGTTGTGGAACTATTGTTTGAGGAGGATATCTCCATGATTCCACTAGATGTGTTATTGTCTAGGTCTACACCGCCAACTGTTCCATACTGGCTTTAGAATGATGGTGATGAAGATTATGATGCCATATGTTTAGTGTAATCACCAGGCACACTTGTCTTCAGTATTGTATATATACGAACACAACACGTCTGTATTTTGAGAGCATGCAGGCTTTCTTCCTTTTAAGATCCATCCATAATGAATGCTCTTGGTAATGCTCCATGTCAGTGATGACTATGGCCAAGCGGGAGGGACTATGCAAAATAATCTGTAATTTATTTACCAATCATCAGCATAAGAGCCCCTCAATCCAACTTGGCCATGTGATGGTAAATTGAAGAGGACAGAATTCCTCTTCTTGGGGTTCTAGTCTATAAAGCAATTCCAACACCGGTCTCTTATGACCATTAATGTGATATTGCCGCAGGCAGAATTTTCAATTACTTGAAAACACAGGCACTGCTGTTCCCCAGACTTTGCAGGCAGGGCTGTTAAATCCACAGAGAATACTCAGAGATGTTTCTCGCTGTTTTTAATGGTACAAATTGTGACTTTTACCCATAAAGATACATATCTATATTGTTGGTGCTGCGTTAAAGTGTCATATCTCTATGCTCATAGTCACATTGGGGCGGCAGGTAGCCTAGTGGTTAGAGCATTGGACTAGTAACATAAAGGTTGCAAGATTGAATCCCCTAGCTGACAAGGTAAAAATCTGTCGTTCTGAACAAGGCAGCTAACCCACTTTTCCTAGGCTGTCATTGAAAATAAAAATGTGTTCTTAACTGACTTGCCTAGTTAAATAAAGGTCAAATTAAAAACTGTACAATTCAGTAGTAGATATTGCTATACTCTGTGTGACTATATTGAAAATTGTTGTCAAGTTTCCCATGTCATCTTTTCTTATATTCCCTTATGACCATATCAGCACCCTTCCTTTACTCGGTGTCCCTCAGTTCTTTGGTGGTATAGCGATACTCAACAAAAATATTAAAACTCAACATGCAACAATTTCAACGATTTTACTGAGTTACAGTTCATATAAGGAAATCAGTCAATTGAAATAAATTCATTAGGCCCTAATCTATGGATTTCACATGACTGGGCAGGGTCGCAGCCATGGGTGGGCCTGGGAGGGCATAGGCCCACCCACTTGGGAGCCCCCCCTCTGACGATCCCACAGGTGAAGAAGACGGATGTGGAGGTGCTGGGCTGGCGTGGTTACACGTGGTCTGCGATTGTGAGGTCGGTTGGACGTACTGCCAAATTCTTGAAAACGACGTTGGAGCTGGCTTATGGTAGAAAAATTAACATGAAATGCTCTGGCAACAGCTCTGGTGGACAATGTGCAGTTTTGCCTATTGCACGCTCCCTCAAAACTTGAGACATTTATGGCATGGTATTGTGTGACAAAACTGCACATTTCAGAGTGGACTTTTATTGTCCCTAGTACAAGGTGCACCTGTGTAATGATCATGCTGTTTAATCAGCTTCTTGATATGCCACACCTGTCAGGTGGATAGATTATCTTGACAAAGGATAAAATGCTCGCTAACATAGATGTAAACAAATTTGTGCACAAATTTGAGAGAAATAAGCTTCATATGCGTATGGAAAATGTCTGGGATCTTTTATTTCAGCTAATGAAATATGGGACCAGAACTTTACATTTTGCATTTATATTATTGTTCAGTTTAGATATGATGTGAATGTGTTCTCAGGGGGCATCCCTCAGCTGTTTCCATTACACCTGGGGAATACTGTGAGAACAGGTCACCTTTTCACTTGGTGAGAGGTAATGAGGGACTACAGGACTTAATACTGGTCTGAGGATCTCAGTCTTTGAACTGACTCTTTTTTTGCTAGCAGACGTAAAACTCATTTCACACACAACAACATGAAGAGATCACTGACTAGTACTTAATTCCATGACTTATGTAGGACCTTGAATCCAAAGACGAGACAAGTGAAAATGTAGACTCATGCTTTTTGGAGGTTTACAGATTTTGTAGGTCATCAGAAATGACTGTGCCTGTCCATAAACATCTACGAATTTAAAGGTTTCCAATAGCTGTTAAGTTTATTTACTACTTTCTAATCTCAATAAAATGGTCATTGGTGCAAATGTTGACCTCGCAATGTTTGTCCCCAACACATTACGTAAATTGGAACAGACGAAACAGCATGCACAGTAAACTAGCGTAGAAAAAGGAACACACTTATTTTGTAAATAGTAGCGTAGCTTGAATGTATAATGTACTACCAGGCTTCAGACTTCCTCTGCTTCTCCACAGAGCTGTTATCTGTAAGTCTGAGGTAAGGCAGGCATTGAGAGGTGTTATTGGAAAGAGAGAGAGGTGTTTAGGATACTGTGATGACTGTGGCCTCGTCAGTAACTCTGCAGATCAGATGACACTTCAATAGGGGAGCCAGAGTGTTGGGTGAAATTCGTAAATTGAGTTGACAACACCAGCCATAAAGGCGTTATGGTCTGTGGAAATTGGTCTTTAAATGGCTGCCGATTCAGTTGTTGAGCAATACGCTACTGAGAGACTTGCAAAGAGCTTAGTAACTAAGGCTACGGGGGGAAATGAAATAAATACTAACAATGACAAAAGTAAGATGTGTTCTCAGTTTTAATAGTAACAAAGGTAGGTTTGATAAAGTCAACATTGTTTCTAAATGTACATAGTAAAAAGTTTTGTTGTTTTTGTAAGTTGAATAAAGACGCAACTGCCAAAGGCATCTAGTTGTAAACACGGAGACTCAAACCCATAGATGGTAGAGGTCATAGGCCAGGTTGTGCTGTCTTTACAATCCCAAGAACATGGACAGTAGCTGTAATACAAGGAGAATATGTCCAAATTGAGCGCATGCACACACAGATTCCTTTCAACAACAAGCCTTAAAATACATGAGTTTGGGATGATGCAAGTCTTTTGAGAGAGATGAATAATACGTTGAATTTAAATGAAAATGGCTGTGCTAGAACGTTAAGGGTTGCACCATGCTGTCAAGATTTCAGTTTTTCCTGTTTTTTTCTCCTTGGTTGTGTGAAGTTTGAGTTCAAAATGGTTTGGGGAATCGTCTGCAAATCCCCCTTGAGCGGATTAAGGCGGGGGTTGGAAAACTAACTGAGGCAATTTCAAGTGCTAGCAAAATTGTTTATATATCACTGCGTCAAATATTATTTCAAGCCCATTTAGTTGTTTTCATGATTACCCTTACTTATGCTCTTGCCCTCCGTCCTCAGTCCAGCAGCACATGTTTTTAATCATACAATTTAAGTCAATATACATAATTGGTCATTTAACGTCAACTGTATGATTATACAGTATGTGCCTTGAATTGATGGCAGAATCCACCTGGAGAGTTAGATGTAAAATTGCGTGTGTGTGTTTAGGTTTGCATTGCTCCATATGGCTCCGAGGCAGCTGGGAAGCATTTCACACCTATTGAGAGTTGCGATTATGAAAAGGGATGTTTTCGGTTTCTGAAGAATCCGTTTATGTTTTCAAACCCGTCTCCTTAACACACATTTCAGAGAAGGGCTGTCGGCTTATGGCATATTAGCTGGATGGGCCCATATCCCATGGGACCAGGGAGGTTAGCTGCTGGGGCTCCCTTGAAGGTAATGGAAGACACACACTATGTGAAATGCTTTGCACTGTCATTCCAAATCAGCAAATAAAAGATCACTTCTTGGCTGAATATAATGCCTTCACTTCAGAACACTTCTAATTATTAGGAGAGCTTTACTAGTCGTAGTGATACGTCTGTCATTTACTGCATTCAAATGTCATTCTCACAATACAATGCAGGGGCCAGTTGTGACAATAACAACAGTATTTGTGCAACCAAATGAACAATATTAATAGCCTAAAATAAACAATAGTGTATTCAGTTATTGAACTGAGATGGACGTACAGTATGACAGAAATAGTGTGTTCGTTAGCCATTTTAGAATTACTTGAAATTATGTGCATATTTAGGTTACTGCACAGTTTTAATTCACTTTACTTTTCCTCAATGAAGTTGATTGCAATCCATATGGTAACTTTAATATGGTCTGTAGTATTAGCGTAATATACTCAGTCCCTGAGGCATAATAACTCATGGTTATAAGCTCTCTCATCATCTCGAGTGTCACTCATGGTATAGCAGCATCTTCCCTCAGCAGGGATGCATTTTGTATAGTCTGTACCTACATATCTCACAAGGGGCCTTACACATCCCCCTTGCAGTTCTCATGATTATGACAGTTTTACTCTGAGATAACAGGTTGCTCCTAATTCTGCTTCCTTGCTGTTCAATAGTGATGTAGGAAACCATGCACCACACCTTGGGCAGATGTTCAAACAGGCTTGATTCCTTTCCCCTCTCCGCTCTGATCAGCCCCTCCATGGAGAAGAGTGGTAGCGGAGCCACAGCAGGGAGTAACGGAGAGGGACAGGGGATGGCGCTGACGGGTCCCTGGCAGATGTTAACAGATGTTGACATTTGCTTAGTCCCTCCAAGCTCCAGCCAAATGTCTACTGGATCTAAAACTTGGGCTTTTGGATGGAATGGTCATCAGTTTCCTTTTCTATTTCACCTACATCCAATCTGTACTAATGGTATTCAAGAGAAATCACAATATAATAGAACAAAAAAATTGAAAAGATAATTGAATCAGACAGTGTCCTTTAAATATAAAAGGGCATGTTTGATGGAAACGGCAACTGATAATTTGACATGGAATGCAATTTAACACTGAATTTCCTTTTATCCCTGCTTTTAAATTGAGGCTATTTAGCAGACAGGTATCCTCGACCTCCTTAATCCCATTCCCCCTACCTGTGTCACTTAGATGCATTGCAAAATTGGTTTAAACTCCAACTATTTTACAGCATGCATCCAAATGTCAGTGGGGCTTTGAGATCCCTTGCAGAGCTGTCACTCTGTGTTTAGGACCCTGTCCAGACTAAACACAAGCTCCTGCCACTCCAGACTCCAGCACTGGACTAGAGTCTAGAGACCATCAGCAGACTGGAGCCTCCATTGCACTCAACAGCATTTCACTCTCTGTGCACCTTAGACCATCTAGAAAACCCATACAAATACATTTGAAATGTATGGTGCATGTGTTTCTCCAAGTGTTTTATGAAACTTTTGTATTACATTTTAAGTCTTACGTGTCTACTTGAACATTTGAAGCAGTAGGTCATGCCATTATCTTTCACATTGGAGTTTGACGATGCTGATGGAGTAGAGTAAAATAACTTCTTCCACACTACTTGCCCTCATGGACCCAGAAAACGAGAAATCAATACTGCATGCAGTTCAAGCAGGGAAATTATGTTATTGAATATACTGCTACACAATAGCTTCCATTATTGACATCCAGGAGTTATGAAATAAAACCTAATGCAATGAAGAGAAGGAAAACAATATTTGAGCGTTTTATTAGATCAGTTGGGAGCCTGACCTGTACATTCTGTGAGATCAAAGAATGCAGAGGAATCAAAACTGTTAACATCCAATGCATAAAATGGAATCAAACTACACGCTACTCTATGGAACTGTACTATCGGGAGTGCAGGCTCACTGAACTTGCTTGATCTCGGGTGACCCATTCACATTCTCTTTTTTTCTTTTCTTTCTTATCCATTACATGGGAGCTGAATGATGGTGATTTGGTTGAGGCCCAGTGAGTGCCTGTAGAAAATTGGTTGGTTGATAAAAACCCTCCTATCAAGGGCTACTTTCTCATTTACATTTAGATGAGTATTGATTATTTATTTACTCAGTGGAGTGGGATTCTTTTCCAATCCTATCTCTCGTCTGTGCTTGTCACCTGGGAAAAAGGAGATAGAGTCCTTGACACCATACTAAGATAACGGCATTTTGCAGAACAGATCAAACTTTAAATGGTGCGCTCTCCTCTTATCCTCTCTTTTTCTCTGTCCCAATTTTGACTGGAAGAGAAAGTTTTGGAAGTAAAACTGATGGCCCCCATTGGATTTTATTTTTATTTAACTAGGCAAGTCAGTTAAGAACAAATTCGTATTTACAATGACAGCCTACCCAGGCCAAACTCGGGCGACGCTGGGCCAATTGCGCGCCGCCCTGTGGAACTCCCGGTCACGGCTTCAGTGAAGAAGGCAGGTGAACAAATCTTAATTTTCAGTGGTAACCAGTCAAATTGGTTATCCAGAAATGGTCTGATTACTTCTACTGGGGGGTAGTCTTGTCTAGGTTGTCTCAATCATTCAGGATTTTGTTTTTATGTATTGTTTCATGAAATCGAAAAAAATATATTTGGGGAACAGTTCATCATGCACATGGATACCACAATAAGTAAAACAATCTCTGCAAATTAGTCCCTGGATGGTATTCAAAAAGAAACCTTGCCTTGAAGGGTCCCTTGATGCTATAACCACACAAGAAGACTGTTGGGAATGTTGAAGGTACAGCAGAGAGGTGTGAATGTCTCTCAGGCTAAGTGCTGAATTCCAGTGACGTTGGGGGATAGCGGAGCTGGGGATTGGGCATTGCCAATGAGGCTGGCTGGGAGCCTTGTGGATGTGACTGGAGGTGTTTAAGGTGGGAGGTGCAGCATGTGGGAGCTCTGTAGGAATGGGGGACCCTTGACAGACCCTGCCTCTTCTCCTCAGCTCTTTGACGGGGAGTGAGGTGTCTCCTGAGGTGGCCTCTGTCAACTCTACTTCTCCTCAAAGCAGATGTATGCCTCCACTAGAGGGCTGTCTCTCCATTCTCGCTCTTCACCCCAGGGCCTGGGATGCCTGCATGGGACACTCCCATCCTCTCATGGACAATTTCATCTGTAGGCCTCCACTGTCCTTCTGTTTCAGAGAACATGTACAGTTGAAGTCGGAAGTTTACATACACCTTAGCCAAATACATTTAAACTCAGTTTTACACAATTCCTGACATTTAATTTAAGTAAAAATTCTCTGTCTTAGGTAAGTTAGGATCACCACTTTATTTTAAGAATGTGAAATGTCCGAATAATAGTATAGAGAATTATTTATTTCAGCTTTTATTTCTTTCATCACATTCCCAGTGGGTCAGAAGTTTACATACACTCAATTAGTATTCGGTAGCATTGCCTTTAAAGTGTTTAACTAGGGTCAAACGTTTTGGGTAGCCTTCCACAAGCTTCCCACAATAACTTGGGTGAATTTTGGCCCATTACACCTGACAGAGCTGGTGTAACTGAGTCAGGTTTGTAGGCCTCCTTGCTAGCACACGCTTTTTCAGTTCTGCCCACACATTTTCTATGGAATTGAGGTCAGGGCTTTGTGATTGCCACTCCAATACCTTGATTTTGTTAGCCTTAAGCCATTTTGCCACAACTTTGGAAGTATGCTTGGGGTCATTGTTCATTTGGAAGACCCATTTGCGACCACGCTTTAACATCCTGACTGATGTCTTGAGATGTTGCTTCAATATATCCACATAATTTCCCTGCCTCATGATGCCATCTATTTTGTGAAGTGCACCAGTCCCTCCTGCAGCAAAGCACCCCCACAAAATGATGCTGCCACCCCCGTGCTTCACGGTTGAGATGGTGTTCTTTGGCTTGCAAGCCTCCGCCTTTTTCCTCCAAACATAACAATGGTCATTATGGCCAAAGAGTTCTATTTTTATTATTTCTCCAAAAAGTAGTCTGGCTTTTTTATGGCGGTTTTGGAGCAGTGGCTTCTTCCTTGCTGAGAGGCCTTTCAGGTTATGTTAATATAGGACTCGTTTTACTGTGGATATAAATACCTTTGTAGCGGTTTCCTCCAGCGTCTTCACAAGGTCCTTTGCTTTTGTTTGGGATTGATTTGCACTTTTCAAACCAATGTATGTTCATCTCTAGGAGACAGAACGAGTCTCATTCCAGAGCGGTATGATGGCTGCATGGTCCGATGGTGTTTATACTTGCGTACTATTGTTTATACAGACAAACTTGGTACCTTAAGCCGTTTGGAAATTGCTTTTTGGAGTTCTACAATTTATTTTCTGAGGTCTTGGCTGATTTCTTTTGATTTTCCATGATGTCAAGCATAGAGGCACAGAGTTTGAAGGTAGGCCTTGAAGTACATCCACAGGTACACATCCAATTGACTCAAATGATGTCAATTAGCCTATCAGAAGCTTCTAAAGCCATGACATCATTTTCTGGAATTTTCCAAGCTGTTTAAAGGCACAGTCAACTTAGTTTATGTAAACTTCTGACCCACTGGAATTGTGATACAGTGAATTATAAGTGAAATAATCTGTATGTAAACAATTGTTGGAAAATTTACTTGTGTCATGCACAAAGTAGATGTCCTAACCGACTTGCCAAAACTATAGTTTGTTAACAAGAAATTTGTGGAGTGACTCCATCCTAAGTGTATGCAAACTTCCGACTTCAACTGTAAGACATGTTGGTACCCCCCATTAATTTACCATAATTGTTGGTGATTGTAGCAGAAGTACTTTGGTAGCTTAATTTATTTCAATATAATGTCATGGGTTTTAATAATCTATTGTCTCTAGATAGTGCAGATTGGTTCAACTGGAACGGCATGGACAGTGACTACACAACACTGCCTCACGGAAGGTGACTTACATTGCTGTTCAGAATGGGAACCCATTTTTCTTTGTTAGCCAGTCAGTCATTAGCCTAGTCACACATCTGGGTCCCTACAGCAATATAGGAATATGGACTTTTCTCCCCCAAAAAACAAATTAGCCCAACTGGAAATAAACATCTTGTTTTCCTATTCCCCCTAATGGATTGGACCAAGGTCTTTTGAAATGCAAACTCATCAAGGAGTCATGGTGGAAGCCATCTCCCCCTCAGAACCCCACAGGGCCCCTATTATTTCAATGCCGTCTGTCCTTTGGAGCTAACGCAAAATAAAATGAGATATTTTTGCTCTCTAACAGATTTTTGCACATATTTACATGCAATACAGTTTTATTTTCACATATAATATGGTCTTGTTTCATTCACGCCATGAACATCAAGGGGAAGATCACACTGGATTTCTATTTAAAGAGCTGTATAGACTTTGGCACCAGAGCTAAAATTGACTTCTGCACGTAAAGGTCACTCCCTGTTCGCATTATAGTTGGGATGTTTACTTCTTGGCTAATATAAGTGTTGGGTTAACCTTCCTTTTTGTGTTTATGCTACAAAATGGGTCTCTAGGGTTATAGTGTGATGTTCAATAAGTACCTTCATTCTACTGAATATCCATTGTATTTCTTCCATGTTTATCAAAGATTAAAAGTATTGTATCACCATTGGCCTCGGGGTCACAGTCATTTCTTCCCGTAACCTTTCCTCCTCAGACTTGAGTGAGTGACTGGTGACATTTGGAACATGGGTTTGCCCTACACCCTGCATTGACTTTATAATGTTTCGCGTACAAAGAGTTTTGAGGTGACCAGAAATAGAGGGATGATTTGAATGACGTTCCATCATGTTCTATAAAAAATGTATATCATCATGTTCCATTTAATCCTTGGCACCTGGTGTATAGGTCATTGTTACGTTTAAAAGGTTGAGACTCTAATTGCACTTGCAGTTACTGTCTGCAGATCTTTTCCATGATATTTGTGTCCAGACTGGATACATAAAGAGCCAGAAACACTCTGAAACACAGAACGGATCCATCAGAAAAGCACTGCTTAACCTGAGGTGATCAGTGATATGTATTTTACCCACCTACTGTAATAAAATTATACTAGGTTATAACAAGATTATTACCCAAGTTAATCTCCTGCAGTTACCTGCAGTTACCCTAGAATGTGATATTATGGTATTGGAAGTTTTGCCAAATATGTTGTTTTTCTCTTCAAATAGTGGGTCTATATGTCATGTTTTACTCTTGGGATTCTTTTCACCAATAAAGAAAGAAAATGTACTCCAACAATATGACTAGAATAGCACAATGCATTCAAGCCTCTAAAATCCATTGGCTAAATCCTTGTTTTTAGCCTCATTAAGGACTGTTGTTTATGCAATGTGTTTTTCCAACCAACTTTGATGTTGTTTTTAATTAATTTTCTGCAATGTTTTCATATTTCCATGTCATATTAAAACACTACATATTATGAATCTGTCTAAGAGCAAGGGAGAGGCACTGGCTCATCTTGAGATTAATGTCATATCAGCTGAGATACATTATATTGATACAATTGCTACTTGAACTTCACTAATCAACATTTGGAGTATTATACATTTTCCACAAAGTGTGTATGTAATTTAGCCTATCCACAAAATAATAAAAGTCAAGTCCTTAGTGAACAATCAACTAGAATTGCCTGCACCCACAAAATACCTCTAAGGCTAAACTATATTTTCATACAAAATTTGGTAAATTTTTATTTTTACTGTTGCACCTCAATGAGAAGATGAACACAGCATGTTGGAATGGCAAAACAATGAACTCCTCCTACCCACCTCCTCTCATCAGGATCACGGAATACTATTCGAAAATATTCCTCTACTTTACAATATGTTGATCGGTCACACATAGATAATTCTGAGACTTCGGAGTCTAATAGGGACTAATTCAGCCCTAGTGACGATGAGAAGGCCACACCCTGTGAACACTAGGCCAGCATCATACTATTATCTCCCTCCTCACACAGAAATTAGTAAACAACCTCAGTGCCTCCTGTTACCAACCCACATTAGGCTACATACACACTGAACCTCCCCTAAGGAAGACCAGGGCATGGGAATGGAACACTAGATAGATGATATCGTGTCAGAACTCAGATGACTTGCAGTGACCAAAGTAATTGACAGATGTGGACTAGATTTGTCAAATAAACTCAACCACATGCAAAATTACATGTTGTTATCCATTTACATTTGATTGTTATCTTCTAAATTGATTTAAGGTGATGGCATGTTCTTTGGGCTCGAACCACCCAGTTTATAATACGCATATAACCTCTCAGGAAACTATGCAGTATTTAGTTTTTTATGTATTATTTCTTACATTGTTACCCCAGGAAATCTCAAGTTTTATTACATACAGCCGGGAGGAACTATTGGATATAAGAGCAACGTCAACTTACCAACATTACGACCAGGAATACGACTTTCCCGAAGCGGATCCTCTGTTTGGCCCACCACCCAGGACAATGGATCTGATGCCAGCCGGCGACCCAAAACAACGGCTCCGCCGAAGGGGCAGACGGAGCGGTCTTCTCGTCAGGCTCCGTAGACGGGCACATCGCGCATCGCTCCCGAGTATACTACTACCGAGCAGGGGTTGCCTTCCAGAGAGACATCAGAGACTGTAACGTTCTTTGCTTCATGGAAACATGGCTCACTCGGGATACGTTATCAGAGTCGGTACAGCCACCTGGTTTCTTCACGCATCGCACGACAGAAACAAACATATCTCTGGTAAGAAGAAGTGTGGTGTGATCATAACAACATAAAGGAACTCGAGTCCTTTTGTTCAACTGACCTAGAATTCCTTACAATCAAATGCCGACCGCATTATCTACCAAGAGAATTCTCTTCGATTATAATCACAGTCGCGTTTAATGTCACAGGAAGGCCAAAAAGATCATCAAGGACAACAATCACCCGAGCCACTGCCTGTTCACCCCGTTATCATAAAGACAGCGAGGTCAGTACAGGTGCATCAAATCTGGGACGGAGAGACTGAAAAACAGCTTCTATCTCAAGGCCATCAGACTGTTAAACAGCCATCACTAACATTGAGTGGCTGCTGCCAACATACTGACTCAAATCTCTAGCCACTTTAATAATAAAACTTTTATGTAATAAATGTATAACTAGCCACTTTAAACAATGCCACCTTATATAATGTTTACATACCCTACATTACTCATCTCATATGTATATACTGTACTCTATACCATCTACTGCATCTTGCCTATGCCTTTCGGCCATCGCTCACCCATATATTTACATGTACATATTCAGTCCTTTACACTTGTGTGTGTATAAGGTAGCTGTTGTGAAATTGTTAGATTACTTGTTAGATATTACTGTATTACTGCATGGTCGGAACTAGAAGCACAAGCATTTCGCTACACTCGCATTAACATCTGCTAACCATGTGTATGTGACAAATAAAATTTGATTTGAATTTAATTTGATTTGACTCAACCACATAGACACACTGTAAGAAATTATTCTGAGGTGAATTTAAGTTGTCTAGCTGTGGGCCTCCCGAGTGGCGCAGTGGTCTAAGACACTGCATTGTAGTGCTAGAGGTGTCACTACAGATCCCGGGCTGTATCTTAACCAGTCGTGATCGGGTGTCCCATAGGGCGGCGCACAATTGGCCCAGCGTCGTCCAGGTTAGGGGAGGGTGTGGCCGGGGGCACTTGGCCCATTGCGCTCTAGCGACACCTTGTGGTGGGCCGGGCACCTGCAGGCTGACCCCGGTCGTCAGGTGAATGGTGTTTCCTCCGACACATTGGTGCGTCTGGCTTCCGGGTTAAGTGGGCGGGTGTTAAGAAGCGAGGTTTGGCGGGTCATGTTTCAGAGGACGCATGACTTGACCTTCGCCTGCCCGAAACTGTTGGGGAGTTGCAGCGATGAGACAAGATGGAAATTGGGGAGAAAAAGGGGTTAAATTCCCCGCTCCAACCATTCAATCTGTTTCTCCCACTTATCCGTGTCCCCTCTGTCATTTGATAACTGTCTCAATAAATTGTCAAAATATCCCCAAATTATATATTTTTTTAAATGATGCAGATGTTTCAATTATTTGTTAATTTCATATTACCAAAATAATGTAAGAATAAATCCAACTTAATTTGTTGCTCAAAATGTAAGTATCTTTTATGAGGATAACCAACATGAACTCATGGGAAGTCTTTGGTTTTAAACTTGCATTTTCATATCTTGCCATGTGACTAGTGGGTAATTCCCAAAAATGTGACTTTATGATTCTTTATGTTGTATGCATGTTTGAAGAAAGAAAAGTATATTTCTATATTTGTATTAGCTTGTTGTGCCATGAGGTGTAACTGATCATGATGAATGGATATAAAAACAATCAGGCAAATTGACATTCAATGAGGACAGCACCCATTCCCACTTTCATTAATTTCAAAGGCAGAGTCCTTAATTTTTGTAGTTCAGCCTGGAGTTACTGCTGGTGGTTTGAGCACTCTGCTTGACAATGCCTGACAAAACAGTATAAATTATTGAATATATAAAACAATATTAAACATCAAAACTTCAGAAAAATTTATCTAATTCTGCACTAGACAGGATTCAAAACATCATAATGGTGTTTAGAAGCTTTAGAGAGAGGACACTACACTAAAACAGGACTCAAAACATGAAAACAGATTTTCTGTTAGTGCTCCCAGGTGTTGCACAACACCTGTTGCACAACCATGTAATGTTTCAAAACATCTCAGGATGATGTGTTTCAATACTCCAGCAAAGTTAGGATTTTGTCTCCTTCAAGTTGGTGGCAGCTCAATTGCCACTAGTTTTGGTGTTACAAAGCACTTCATTTTAACAGTGTGGCAGACATTAAGCTGAGGCACTCACCCTTGGACTTGGACACCAACTGACAGCTTTGAAAAGTGTAAACTCACCTTCATTTGGAACACCGATGAACCTGTGCCTGTCTGCCACTCTGTACCTCTTGGACTCTGATCTGGTTTTGACCTTTTGCCTGTCCACGACCATTCTCTTGCCTACTCCATTTGGATTAATAAACATTGTAAGACTCCAACCATCTGCCTCCTGTGTCTGCATCTGGGTCTCGCCTTGTGTCAGGACAGATCACAGAAGATAAATGGTGAATTGGGAGGACAGCTGTGTGGGGGGGAACACAAACAGTTCAACAAGCTGGAGAGGACCAGGGACGATCCCACAGTCCTTATACACCATGACGCCTGCGTGTAGCTATGGAGATGGATTGAGACCATCTTCTCTACACTGAGTCTTGACTTTCCAACTCTTAAGGCCAGACAACATTCAGGGAGGGCAGTATAATACCCTAATTGAGGCAAATGATAAAAAATGGCTGTTCGGTTTTTACAATTTCTTCTGTTTAATAAAGCTCGTTAACTGCGATGCGGAAAACAAATGGGCAGAATTATCGGTATGCTTATTGGCAATGTGTCATTTCTGGTTAGAGCAGGAAGAAGTCACTCACTCCGGGTCCTGCCTTCCACCTTTCAGGAGGGAAACCACTAATGGCTCCTGAAGGCAAGGATCGAAGACGGTCATAAATGCCTCAGGGAGATGGGAAAGGAATATGTTATCTTAAAGGTATTTTGGCAATAAAACAGATTAACTTATGGATACCATTTGTATGTCTCTGTGTGCAGTTTGAAGGAAGTTGCTAACTAGCGTTACCGCAACGACTGGAAGTCTATAGCCAAAATCTCAAAGTGCCGCTTTAATCCTTTATTATTTGAATGCATGATGTACAACAAAGCCTCAGAGCAGGAGTTCAGCGTCATGTTGCATTATGGTAGCTGATTCCAGCTGATCTCCAGCCCTCCAAAAGAGATAAGTCTCAATAACTGTTATAGTTTGGGTAATAGACCTGGAAGAAAAATCTCCATACGTCTATGTAAACTATTGCATCAACATTCAGTACAGTGCTTTAAATCAAATTGATTTTGTTAAAAGTCTGAGGTTTGATTTGTAACTGTGGGCTGCTTCCCCTCCATGCGGCACACCTCCCCACAGTTCACCAGCGAACACACGGCCAGAGAGTTGTTCTACTTCCCTGTTATTGAGAGCTGACTGACAGCTGCCATGTCTACAGCACTTGAGACAGATATTTGTCAAAAGCCATCTCTCTGACAGACTATCTGAGGGGCCTTTCAGTCAGGAGGCTGCTGATGAGGCTTCTAATACACCACAAAGGAGCTCAGGGGAGATCAATGCCTGAAGCACAACCAACCCTGGCCTGAGCCTCTCATATTTCAATCTGTTAATCACAACCAAATAGTATTGTACTGATGCGTATGTCAAGTTTGATTAACAATGAGTTGACTGAATATGTAAATACGTCAGGGAGAAGGTTGTATTTGCTACGCCACCTTGTTTAACGAGGTGAGGTCCTCGGATAAATAACTAAATACAACTAAACATGAACAAAACACAGGTTCTTAACCTCAGGGGTGGAGCATTGAAATGACAAGTTAGATAATGTAATAGAAAGCGTATGTGTATTCTCTGTAGCAAGGCAAGCAGCAACAATGATCTTGAGATCACCATAAATATTCCACAACAATAAATAATCAGAGTGCTCCACCCATATCAACCATTATCTTCAGCACTATCGCTCTAACAACAAGCTTTCAATAACATTTAATATCAGCTTTCAAATAAAGTACAGTTGAGGAAGGCGTGATGCAGGGAGGAGATTGGATCTGGAGGGAGATTGGCACTCATGCCACCCGTACACTTGCAAAGTTCAACTGGATTTGGATTAGGCCACACTGTCCTCGCTCTCGTCCTTCCAGAGCTTGCCAACCTGTAAATGGATTAAAAGAGATATTCTGAACACAGGAAAAAAACTGCCATTTATACACAAAACACAGACAGAACCTGGAACTAATCACAATGAAGTGACGCATGTCACATAAGGTTTTGCTAACTTGCTGTACTGTTCATTCCGAAAACATAATTGCATGATGCTGTGTACTGTACCACACACTGGTCAATTCCTTGACTTCATTAAACAACAAAACATTGAGAATTATCTTGAACATTCAAAAGGATATCTTAAAAAATTATATCAGTCATTTTTTACATCTGTGATGAACACAAATGTTCTTTATTATTGTCGCCCCATGGTAAACCTATTTTTATGATTAGTACTTTACTCTACCTCTAAAAGTCTTCCTCTGTGTGCACACTTTTTAAAAGCACTTTGTGATTAATGTAATCCATCATTCATGTCCATCTCCACAGCTTGTGAACAACCTGCTGGGCATGGCCTCCTATGTTACTGTAGCTTGGTACCAATGCCTTTACAACCCAATCAGCTGGCCCTGCTCTCCCGACCTCATCAATGCTCCTTCCTGCCATTATATATGATAGAACCATAATTTATAGGCAATGTTCAGAATTAAACAGCATAAATTACTCTTATTTACTCTGCAGGTGATAAAGATCCCGTCAAATAATGTCACTTGAGCATAGTTTTTATAGAACAAATGAAAATTGTTATCAGGGTAAAGCAGGTCAAGATCATCAATTAAAGATCTTTTTTTCTCCCAATTGAATGGTCCAGTATAGGGAAAGTGCTATTTAAAATGATTTGTTTTATTATTTCTTAATCTATTAAAGTACGACACGTTTTAGCATGAGTAATCAAGACTTCAAATACTGAGTCAGCGTATATGTCTAACTCTGTCAGTTTACTATTTCAATATTCATCTGCTCAAAGTGTTATATTTACATGCCCTCTGCTGTGGCTTCAAACAAGGGTAGGTAACTCAGACGTTGTACGAATCAGAGAAATAAAGTATTTATGATGACAAGTGATGTAATTTCCATACAAATAATGAGGTACAACTACTTTGAAATGATTATTTTAACATAAGCATACTATTTCAAGACTTGAAAATGCCCAAAACTCATAAGTTAAATAATTAACAAAAACCATCATGGTGTCCAAATTTATATTATTGTCAGGAAATGAGAATGATGAATAATGTAGAGGGAATTGGATTGAGTTGAATTAATGTCATTGACTCCAATCCTCTCCAATATTGGCCATAATTCACCCACGTATGTACATGTACTGTATCATGTTCAATTTCTAATACTGTGTCAGGTCACATATCTGCAGAGCCAGTGGGTACTTCTAAATGCTTATGCTCAAAATATCATCAGATATGACTTTTTCCACATTTTGTTACGTTACAGACTTATTCTAATATGGATTTAAATCCTTATCAATCTACACACAATAACCCATAAAGACAAAGCGAAAACAGGTTATTTGAAATTTTTGCAAATGTATAAAAATAATAAACAGAAATATGGTATTTACATAAGTATTCAGACCCTTTGCTATGAGACTCGAAATTGAGCTCAGGTGCATCCTGTTTCCACTGATCATCCTTGAGATGTTTCTACAAGCCAAACCAAGTTATGAGGTTGAAGGAATTGTCTGTAGAGCTCCGAGACAGGATTGTGTCGAGGCACAGATATGGGGAAGCATACCAAAAAAATTCTGCAGCATTGAAGGTCCCCAAGAACACAGTGGCCTCCATCATTTTTAAATGGAAGAAGTTTGGAATGGCCAAGGCTCTTCTTAGAGCTGGCCGCCAGTCCAAACTGAGCAATTGGGGGAGAAGGGCCTTGGTCAGGGAGGTGACCAAGAACCCGATGGTCACTCTGACAGAGCTCTAGAATTCCTCTGTGGAGATGTGGGAACCTTCCAGAAGGACAATCATCTCTGCAGCACTCCACCAATCAGGCCTTTATGGTAGAGTGGGCAGATGGAAGCCACTCTTCAGTAAAAGCCAAATGACAACCCGCTTGGAGTTTGCCAAAAGGCACCTAAAGACTCTCAGACCATGAGAAACAAGATTTTCTGGTCTGATGAAACCAAGATTGAACTATTTGGTTTAAATGCTAAGTGTCATGTCTGGAGGAAACCTGGCACCATCCCTACAATGAAGCATGGTGGTGGCAGCATCATGCTGTGTGCATGCCTTATTCAGAGGCAGGGACTGGGAGACTAGTCAGGAATGGGGACAACATTTTTCGGAGCAAAGTACAGAGAAATCCTTGATAAAAACCTGCTCCAGAGCGCTCAGGACCTAAGACTGGGATGAAGGTTTACCTTCGAAATGTTGGCTTAGGGACAAGTCTCTGAATGTCCTTAAGTGGCCCAGCCAGAGCCCTCAAAATAGCTGTGCAGCAACGCTCCCCATCCAACCTGACAGAGCTTGAGAGGATCTGCAGGATACTGCAGGATACTCTTTACTTCCGGCGCCGACAGAGATGGCAGCCTCACTTCACGTTCTCAGGAAGCTATGCAGTATTTTGTTTTTTTATGGATTACTTTTTACATTGTTACCCCGGGAAAACCCCTAAGTTTTATTACACGCAGCAGGGAGGAATTATTGGATATAACAGCAACGTCAACTTACCAACATTACGACCAAGAATACAACTTTCCCGAAGCGGATCCTCTGTTTGGTCCACCAACTAGGACAATAGACTGGATCCCAGCCGGCGACCCAAAACAACAGTGGCGGAGGAGAAGGGGTAGACGGGGCGGTGTTCTGGTCAGGCTCCGTAGACGGGCACATCGTGCACCTCTCCCGACTATACTACTTGCCAATGTCCAGTCTCTGGACAACAAGGTAGACGAAATCCGAGCAAGGATTGTCTTCCAGAGAGACTACAGAGACTGCAATGTTCTTTGCTTCACGGAACCATGGCTCACTCAGGACACGTTATCAGAGTCGGTACAGCCACATGGTTTCTCCACGCAGTGCGCCGAAAGAAACAAACATCTATCTGGTAAGAAAAGGGCGGGGGTGTGTGTCTTATGATTAACGAGTCGTGGTGTGACCATAACAACATACAGGAACTCAAGTCCTTTTGTTCACCTGACATAGAATTCCTTACAATCAAATGTCGACCGCATTATCTACCAAGAGAATTCTCCTCGATTATAATCACAGTCGCATATATCCCCCCTCAAGCTTACACATCGACGGCACTGAAAGAAATTAATTGGTCTCTATGTAAACTGGAAACCACATATCCTGAGGCTGCATTTATTGTGCCTGGGGATTTTAACAAGGCTAATCTGAAAACAAGGCTCCCTAAATTTTATCAGCATATCGAATGTGCGACCCGGGTTGGTAAAACCCTGGATCATTGTTATTCTAACTTCTGTGATACGTAAAAAGCTATTCTCCGCCCTCCTTTCGGGAAGTCTGACCATGACTCCATTTTGTTGCTGCCAGTCTATAGACAGAAACTAAAACAGGAAACGCCCGTGCTCAGGTCTGTTCAACGCTGGTCAGACCAATCTGATTCCACGCTTCAAGATTGCTTCGAGCACGTGGACTGGGATATGTTCCGGATAGCATCAGACAACAACATTGATGTATACGCTGATTCGGTGAGCGAGTTTATTAGCAAGTGCATCAGTGATGCATCAGTTGTAACCATAGCAACTATTAAAACTTTCCCCAACCAGAAACCGTGGATTGATGGCAGCATTCGCGCAAAACTGAAAGCGCGAACCACTGCTTTTAACCAGGGTAAGGCAATCAAAGGGCAAGGCAATCAAACAAGCTAAGCACCAGTATAGAGACAAAGTAGAGTCACAATTCAACGGCTCAGACGCGAGAGGTATGTGGCAGGGTCTACAGTCAATCACGAACTACAAAATGAAAACCAGCCCTGTCACGGACCACGATGTCCTGCTCCCAGACAAACTAAACAACTTCTTTGCTCGCTTTGAGGACAATACAGTGCCACCGACACAGCCCGCTACCAAAACCTGCGGGCTCACCTTGACCACAGCCAACGTGAGTAAAACATTTAAATGTGTTAACCCTCGCAAGGCTGCTGGCCCAGATGGCATCCCTGGCCGTGTCCTCAGAGCATGCGCAGACCTGCTGGCTGGTGTGTTTACGGACATATTTAATCAACCCTTATCCCAGTCTGCTGTCCCCACATGCTTCAAGAGGGCCACCATTGTTCCTGTTCCCAAGAAAGCTAAGGTAACTGAGCTAAATGACTATTGCCCCATAGCACTCACTTCTGTCATCATGAAGTGCTTTGAGAGACTAGTCAAGGATCATATCGCCTCCATCCTACCAGACGCCCTAGACCCACTCCAATTTGCTTACCGTCCCAATAGGTCCACAGACAACGCAATCGCAATCACACTGCACACTGCCTTATCCCATCTGGACAAGAGGAATACCTATGTAAGAATGCTGTTCATCGACTACAGTTCAGCATTTAACACCATAGTACCCTCCAAACTCATCATTAAGCTCGAGACCCTAGGTCTCGACCCAGCCCTGTGCAACTGGGTCCTGGACTTCCTGACGGGACGGCCCCAGGTGGTGAGGGTAGGAAACAACATCTCCACCCCGCTGATCCTCAACACTGGGGCCCCACAAGGGTGCGTTCTCAGCCGTCTCCTGTACTCCCTGTTCACCCATGACTGCGTGGCCAAGCACGCCTCCAACTCAATCATCAAGTTTGCTGACGACACTACAGTGGTAGGCTTGATTACCAACAACGACGAGACGGCCTACAGGGAGGAGGTGAGAGCCCTCGGAGTGTGGTGTCAGGAAAATAACCTCTCACTCAACGTCAACAAAACTAAGGAGATGATCGTGGACTTCAGGAAACAGCAGAGGGAGCACCCCCTTATCCACATTGACGGGACAGTAGTGGAGAAGGTGGAAAGTTTTAAGTTCCTCGGCGTACACATCACGGACAAACTGAAATGTTCCACCCACACAGACAGCGTGGTGAAGAAGGCGCAACAGCGCCTCTTCAACCTCAGGAGGCTGAAGAAATTCGGCTTGTCACCAAAAACACTCACAAACTTCTACAGATGCACAATCGAGAGCATCCTGTTGGGCTGTATCACCGCCTGGTACGGCAACTGCTCCGCCCACAACCATAAGGCTCTCCAGAGGGTAGTGAGGACTGCACAACGCATCACCGGGGGTAAACTACCTGCCCTCCAGGACACCTACACCACCCGATGTCACAGGAAGGCCAAAAAGATCATCAAGGACAACAACCACCCGAGCCACTGCCTGTTCACCCCGCTATCATACAGAAGGCGAGGTCAGTACAGGTGCATCAAAGCTGGGACCGAGAGACTGAAAAACAGCTTCTATCTCAAGTCCATCAGACTGTTAAACAGCCACCACTAACATTGAGTGGCTGCTGCCAACATACTGACTTAAATCTCTAGCCACTTTAAATAATAAAGAAATTGGATGTAACAAATGTATCACTAGCCACTTTAAAAAATGTTTTATATATTGTTTACACATCCGACATTACTCATATCAAATGTATACACTGTACTCTATACCATCTACTGAATCTTGCCTATGCCGTTCGGCCATCGACTCAAATCTCTAGCCACTTTAATAATTAAAAAGTGGATGTAATAAATGTATCACTAGCCACTTTAAACGATGCCATTTATATAATGTTTACATATCCTACACTACTCATCTCATATGTATATACTGTACTATATACCATCTACTGCATCTTGCCTGTGCCGGTCAGCCATCGCTCATCCATATATTTATATGTACATCCTCGTATTCATTCCTTTACACTGTGTGTATAAGGTAGCTGTTGTGAAATTGTTAGATTACTTGTTAGATACTACTGCATGGTCGGAACTAGAAGCACAAGCATTTCGCTACACTCGCATTTACATCTGCTAACCATGTGTATGTGACAAATAAAATTGGATTTGATTTGATTTGAATGGCAAGCTTGTAGCGTCATACCCAAGAAGGCATGAGGCTGTAATCGCTGGCAAAGGTGCTTCAACAAAGTACTGAGTAAAGGGTCTAAATATTTATGTGAATGTAATAATTTGTAAAGATTTCTAAAAACCAGTTTTTGCTTTGTCATTATGGGGTATTGTGTGTAGATTGATTAGGGGGGGGGGGGGAAACAATTGAATCAATTTTAGAGTAAGGCTGTAACGTAACAAAATGTGAAAAAAGTCAAGGGGTCTGAATACTTTCCGAGTGCACTGTAACTAGCCTATATGAAATAGCAATTTACTCGATTCCTTTTGATTGTGTCCATTGCTCCCGTGATGCTACACCAACATGAAGAGTCCCTGCAGAATATAGAACAGAATGAGTTCACATAAATGATCCCTGGAGCACGTGTCCAAAAAAAAGAATGAGGTTCAAGGAATGTTTGAAGATAAAAAAAATAATCGTGAGAATGAAGGAAAGAATAGAAGTTGAATATATATTTCACGTGATAAGAGAAAGATGAAGCGCAGGAAAAAAAGATTCTATTACAGCTCTGACAGTTACAAAACTGCTGCTGTGTGAAGTAGCCTCTGTTGAAAAGATTGATGCAATGAGGACTGACCTTGGCTTGGAGCAGGAGTCGGTGATGTATGTATGAGCATTTCCCTGCTAAATGGACCTAGATTTGTAGCACTAATATACATGGAAGCCCAGTACCAAACTCACCATAGCTATAAATCAACAGCCACTTTGGGTGTCATTTCTGGTTTATATTCTACTATTGTTCTATTGCTTTTAATTCATGTCACTATTGTCGGTTCATCTGGAACAGTTTTATATAATTTTGCTGTGTGGAGTTACCATGCAGATGACTCCCATCAAATTGTACTGTGTGGATTAACAGTGTTGAGTAAATCTGAATCATCTAGGTAGTAGGTTACATTTGAGACAATTTTGATTTCCTCTGTTTTGGCTCTCCAAAATAAAAGGGATGGGGGAGAGATTTTGCCTTCATTTATTTTTCTCAAATTAGTACCTACCCGCTGGGCAAAAACTGGTTGTTTCCACATAATTTCAAACAAACAAATCAATGTGATGACTTTGAATCAACGTTGAAAACTGATTTTCAACTGTAATTTTCAACTTTTAACAGAAGTCCAATGACATGGTGAAATGTTTTGTTGATTTCACGTTGAATTCACGTCAATTGACAACTCAACCTAATGTAAATCAAAACTACACATTGAACTGACGTCTGTGCACAGTGGGCATGTTGTTATATTTCAATTAATTACAATATATGATGTTTTGAAATGCTGTTCCCTGTTATTTTCTGGTATTATTTAACATTTTATTCAGATTGTTGTCTTTGTTGCGCTTGTTGTGTCGGGATAAGAGAGGGTATTGGGGTACGGATAGGATTTAAAGAGGTTAGCAAGGTAAATTTTTACACTTTGATACATGCCTCCTGTTTAAATGTATTACATTTTGGTAAAGCTGAAGGATGTTTGTGGATATGGGACCAAGCATGTTCCTTCTGCTTTGTCTCTGGCGGCGCACTGTATACATTGCAGGTCTTGCCTGTGTCCGTTTTACGGAGCCAATGACCTAACAATGATCTAAATAGTAATAACTTCAAATTATTCCAAATCAACGATAAACATGACTTTTAGTGAATTTGTGGTTTATAATGCATTCTGTGTAACAGGAGTCTTTGATTATGCCTAATAAGAGAATTGTGGTGTCCTGAACCAATTATAAAACAGCTTAGTTCACTGTTAATGGACACCTACTGTACAGTAAAAAAGTGTTAGCCTACATTTTATAAAAACAAAAGTCCCTAAGCAGGGATGTGCAGTTAACATCCTCCATTGTACCTACAGTTGAAGTCGGAAGTTAATCTACACTTAGGTTGGAGTCATTAAAACTTGTTTTTCAACCACTCCACAAATTTCTTGTTAACAAACTAGAGTTTTGGCAAGTTGGTTAGGACATCTACCTTTTGCATGACACAAGTCATTTTTCCATCAATTGTTTACTGACAGATTATTTCACATAGAACTCACTGTATTCCAATTCCAGTGGGTCAGAAGTTTACATACACTAAGTTGACTGTCCCTTTAAACAGCTTGGAGAATTCCAGAAAATGATGTCATGGCTTTAGAAGCTTCTGATAGGCTAATTTACATTTTTAAGTCAATTGGAGGTGTACCTGTGGATGTATTTCAAGGCCTACCTTCAAACTCAGTGCCTCTTGACATCATGGGAAAATCAAAAGAAATCAGCCAAGACCTCAGAAAAGAAATCTGACCTCCACAAGTCTGGTTCATCCTTGGGAGCAATTTCCCAATGCCTGAAGGTACCACGTTCATCTGTATAAACCATAGTACGCAAGTATAAACACCATGGGACCACGCAGTCGTCATACGCTCAGGAAGGAGATGCGTTCTGTCTCCTAGAGATGAACGTACTTTGGTGCGAAAAGTGCAAATCAATCCCAGAACAACAGCAAAGGACCTTGTGAAGATGCTGGAGGAAACCGGTACAAAAGTATCCATATCCACAGTAAAACGAGTCCTGTATCGACATAACCTGAAAGCAAGGAAGAAGCCACTGCTCCAAAACTGCCATAAAAAAGCCAGACTGCGTTTTGCATCTGCACATGGGGACAAAGATCGTACTTTTTGGAGAAATGTCCTCTGGTCTGATGAAACAAAGATAGAACTGTTTGGCCATAGTGACTATCGTTATGTTTGGAGGAAAAAGGGGGAGGCTTGCAAGCCGAAGAACACCATCCCAACCGTGAAGCACGAGGGTGGCAGCATCATGTTGTGGGGGTGCTTTGCTACAGGAGGGTCTGGTGCACTTCACAAAATAGATGGCATCATGAGGAAGGACAATTATGTGGATATATTGAAGAAACATCTCAAGACATCAGGAATGGGCCAAAATTCACCCAACTTATTGTGGGCAGCTTGTGGAAGGCTACCCGAAATGTTTGACCCAAGTAAAAAAAATTAAAGGCAATGCTACCAAATACTAATTGAGTGTATGTAAACTTCTGAACCACTGGGAATGTGATGAAATAATAAAATAAAATAATTGCTGAAATAAATAATTCTCTCTACTATTATTCTGACATTTCAAATTCTTAGAATAAAGTGTTGATCCTAACTCCTAACTAGGATTAAATGTCAAGAATTGTGAAAAACTGAGTTTTTATGTATTTGGCTAAGATGTAGGTAAACCTCAGACTTCAACTGTAGCTGAGGCACTCCAACTTAAACATGTCTTTCCATTGCATATTTCATAGGAGATGGATTGGTCCATACATCATCAGGGGCTGACACCTGAAGTGAACCCTCCCTCTTTTGGCATTTGTAATGTAATGAGACTCAACAGCCTTTTAAATCTCCTGCTAATCACAAGTGATCCCAATAAAGGTAATGGTTTGCCCTGATGCTGTATCTGCAAGCGATGCTTTAAGCCTTAAACTGAGCTATCTTTTATATGGAGAATCTGCTATCATGTGTAGGATATAAGTGTGACTTAAACCAATTGTAGAATTATCATGTGATGGTACTGTATGTTTCAAGCTGTGAATATTGTTAAGGCTCTCTTCCTGTAACCAGCCCTGTCATCCAGCCATGTGTACCTAATAAGAGAAAGTGGAGATGGACTGTGTAACTGATCAAAGGGTCATTACCAAACTGGATGAGACAGAGATCCACTTCAATTAATCTTGACCTCATCTGCACCTGTGCCCTTAAGGCGGAGAGGAAGCCAGGTGTTACTGTGTCCCAGTACAGGTCCCAATACAGTACGTCTCAAGACTCCACTTCGATTTAGTTTAGAATATTTAATTCAGTGCCTATAGGAATTTTGTTTATAATCATAATCTAAGAGTAGAAACCTTCTCCGGATGTGAATTGGAGTGAATTGGCAAGAGGTAGAGAATGTAAAAGTAAACATTGCACGACAGGTCTACCTTCAGTACAGTGCAATCAAGCATTTTCCACCAATATCTCCATGTCACATTTTATTCCATTCCTTGGATATCCAATATATCATTTTTTATTTTGTCCTTGTATAGCTCTGAAATGCATCGACACAGAGGTCGGAAAAGGTCATCTTTGTTTCTTTTAAGTCCCTACCCAGCGTTACATTGTGTCTTAAATCGTTGTACGTCACTTTAAAGCTCAAATCATCCCCTGGCGCCTGTAATAAAGCCCCGATAAGTCCCCTTTCATCCTTGTGCCGCTTCAATTTTACTGTGCTACAGAAGTTATTTAATCAGTCTCCCATTCACAGTGTATTACCAATTCTGTCTGTGATCTTTATCAGTGCAATGATGTATGTATGAGGCAGATGTTCCAGGAGGGGGGAGGAATCAGAGGCCATGAATGAACTATTGGAATGGGAGCTATAGATATGGAATTTTGAGCACTGTAATATGTTTGCTTTCTATTCCTTATCTCGCCAGACAAAAATATACCTTATCTCAGACTGCTTGGAACTGTGCGAATGTGGAGCCCCCTCCAGATCTTTCTCCTATTACATTTCTTTGTATATGTGTGTTTTTGTTGCTGTTATTGTCTTCAGAAATGAGATGTGTATGTCCAGTATTCAAATACATGAACATGCTCTCATTTCAATATGATAACATTGGTATGATGGCATGTGCAGTTAGGTGTACTGTGCAATGACTGTCTTAAATGGCAACACAATACCCCCCGCCCTCCCTCTTTCTCTCTCTCTCTTACACACACAGTAGTACCAACAATGCTCTGAAGGGCCAAAACGAAGGGCTGAGAGATATTGGCAGGTATAGATGTCAAGTGTTCACCCTTCATGTTGTTTGAGTTTGCAGTGAGAGTGTGGAGAGTGAAGACAGAGCCACAATACAACATGCAGCTGCAAGCTTCAAATGACAGGAAGATGTTGGATAATGAGGGTGAACGAGCCAAATCATCACTTCAGATCACAATAATATGATCCTTTTCTTCACTCCTCCAGCATCTTCTATGACGGTGTGACATTTCCATTTTACTTGAGTTTAATCTTGATCGTCTAAATAAAACCATAGCCCTCAGGCCTTCCCCAATCTGACCGAGACCTATTTTAATCACATGGAATTAAATAACTGCAGTTTACCATTGTAGTGGTTCTGACAGAAGCCATGACAAGTGGATTGCACAGCAAACTCCTCCCAGTCAAATAAAGAATACAAATGAAAAAAATGGAGACTGAAGAGATTCTGAAATGGAAAAGAAACAAGAAAATAGTCACTCTATATTATTTTTGGGTTATTATTATGGAACAATTCCATAATTTATGTTATGACCTTTTTTTCTAGCCTTTTTATGTGATACTGGTTTTGTTAATAAAATATCAGAACTATTTTAAAGTTTACGCCTTCCACTATGTGTTTCTCTATCTACATATCAAATGTTTACCTTTCAGAAGATACATAATAAGATACATTTATATCCTACATTATATATTATAGTAAGTATTTTTGTGGAGCAAAATATTTTTGATCGATGACACTGGGTGTATAATAATATCTTATAATATATTATAAACTGGGTGGTTTGATCCCTGAATGCTGATTGGCTGACAGCCGTGGCATGACAAAACATGTATTTTTACTGCTCTAATTACGTTGGTAACGAGTTTATAATAGCAATAAGGCACCTCGGGGGTTTGTGATATATGGTCAACATACCACAGCTAAGGGCTGTGTCCAGGCACTCCACGTTGCGTCGTGCATAAGAACAGCCCTTAGCCGTGGTATATTGGCCATATACCACACCAACCTCGGGCCTTATTGCTTAATTATCATATTTATATTGAAAAAAAATTATCCAAGTAACTTTGTCTTTTTCTTCCTCTTTCTTGGTCTATTCTAACGGTATGTCTTGCTCCCTGCAACCAAGATCTCCTCCAAGATCTCATTCCTTTGTTGCACTGGGGCTGAACACTATGTTAACCTCGCAATTGGCACTGGGCCTTCCCCATTATACGGCTTTCTATTGAGCCGTTCTACATGACTAGTTAAAGAAGATGGCATGAAGATTAATGAAGGCCATCTAATACAGAAGGGGGTACCTCTCCAACATTTCCACTGAGGAGGTATCAGAGCCCAACAACAGCCTGCTGCCTCCCTCTGTCTCTCTCTGTCTCCCTCTGTTTCCATTTTTTTCGTTACCTTTTTTATATTGCCTACGTTAACCTGTGAACTCTGGACCGTCCACTTCTGTTGCGAGCCTCCACGGCATCCTGCCGTTGGCTGATCTCACTACAGCAGTCAGTCTTTTCCCTTTCAATTGAAAGGGGCTACTGCTCCAAAATAGATTTTCCAGCGTAATTCATGGCGGCTGCCACTAGATAGAATGGCAGGGCAGCCTTTTATGCAGTTTCATTTAAAAACTAAAAGGCAGCTGACGTGTTCGTTCACTTTTGGCATTCTGCTACATATTGTCTAGGGGGCTTTGATTTCAAGTCACACATCACAAAATGTGTTGATAAAACCGAAGGTAACCTCAGTGCTACCATGAGAGATTGGGTTTACTGAGCCAGTGAGATGGATTTAAGTAAAAAAACTAAACATGTAACTACATTTATAAGTCAATACTGTAGCTAATAGCTACCCTTTCCTCAGTCATTGGCCACCTCCTTTGTATTGAGAGGTAAATGCGGTACTTTAATGGATTTGATCTGATGCAATGTTTGAGATTTGAGCTGTTGAGTGCAGCGTGTTCTTGGGGCGCTCTTGTAATCAGATAAATTAGCTATAGCTATCAAAAGATTGCAATAACACTCAGCACTGCTATAAACCTGAGTGCTGCAACTTTGGGGGAGGTGGGGGTGGGACTTTATGACAGACGTCAGTTGAGCTTTGTGATTTATCTGTGAAACCCCTGTTCTATCGACCGGCTTTAAGGAGGCCTCACACTGCCTCTCAGGAGGGACCCCCTTAAGACATGTTCAACAGCACACTCACCGCCCAAAAACCAACACAATCACCAGGACGGGACAGAGGTACAGCATTCTGTGTGTGTGTGTGTGTGTGTGTGTGTGTGTGTGTGTGTGTGTGTGTGTGTGTGTGTGTGTGTGTGTGTGCGTGTGCGTGTGCGTGTGCATGCGTGTGTTAAGGTGTATCTGTGTGCATCTGCAACATTAGTACATAAGGAAAGAATGCAGCTAATGAAATTAAATAGAAAGCATGTGTGGCTACGAAAGTGACCCGTGTTTTGTTAGTGCATGTAATCAATATTATAGCTTGGCCTCTCTGGGTTGTTACTTTAATCAGGAACAAGCACTACCCGTCTTAATCGCTTAGTCCCAAGATAAATGTTTTGCAAATATAGCTGAACATATGCTTGGATGTATCCATTTGATATACCGTAGGCATGCGTATGGGATATGTGAGGCTTATTTTTCAATGGGCTTTAAGACATTTTATAATTTCTATTTAGATAGCCAATTATATAAATAATTCTGATGAATTGAAACCTTTTTATAAAGATTTTTTTGTCTTGCTAAGAAACCTTTCTGCCTTTTTAAACATAAATGAAAAGTATGACACATAAGGGCGCCCAATCATATGGTACATATTGTCTCATCCTTTTAACAAATATGTTTCATAGCCCTATTAAAAGGGGTCTTCATCCGTCCTGTCAAAAGGCGGCCTGGCAGGGTTTTTTAGTTTAATTACACTATCCAATTAAAAAAACCTCTTTGCCGCATTCTGATTCGCCTCTCCTTGGGTTTGAGTGGATATGACATTTACAAGGCTCGCCTTTCAAGCAGACAATGGTGTGATTGATGAGGTGCAGACGCTATGAAGGAGGCGATTGCCATGTGGAGGCAGTGCTTAGTGCACTTTGATTTATTTATCATCTGTTTCTGAAACAAGGCTGCCTGTTCCCGGCCCCACACTGCTAAGTGATGGTGTAGAGGTGTGTTGTAGCCTTGGTGCACAGGGCGTGGAGTTTAAATAGCAGCTTTAACAGAGGTTAGAGCATGTAGACCTTACTCTTGTTAGGAATAGAACTACTCTGTGTGATATTACCTAGAGTACCTCTAGAGGTGTTATTGTATTACGTTCAGCTAACACTCGTGTTTTGTTAGAGTTGTGTCCACTTGATATTTTCATAATTGACGTTGACTGGCTCTAGGCTACCAGCAGGTGCCTCTCGTTAGCTGAGTCTTGTTGTTTTGTTTGTTTAGCAAGTGATAAATTACCGCTGAATACAGAAAATGGGTGATTGAAACTGGTTCGACCCAAAATGCTAAAATGTAATGGGGATTTTAGAGGCTGAGAGATACCAAAGGATATTTGTCTTGAGAACAATTACCATGCATCTGTTACAAAAGTGATGACATGACTTTCAATCTCCAGCACATTCATTTTACAACACTGTACATTTAGAATGGAAATGACACTGTACAGGCTGTTACATCATACCTCGAATTCAAACTTATTTTTGTAGCTTGAAATTGCTGAGAGGGTCAATTATAATTCTACATTACAATGAACCAGAGTGATTATCTTCAACAAAAAGACAACTTACATTCAAGTAAGCACTTCATAGTGCAGACACTTGAAAACATAAATTGAAGTTTCACATCACAGGAATAAATGACACTGCACAACGTGATCTTTGTAGTCTTTTAAATGACACTGCACAACGTTATCTTTGTAGTCTTTGTTGTGCATCATTGGTCTTTTTTAGTTCAGTGTCTTATATTTTCTTTTCAAACTTAGTTTCAAAAGGAAACTGGAACATCTTGATTGGAACATCTTGAAAAGCACAGCTGCATTGAGACCCAGTGAAGCGTGTGTGCTCACTGCACTACCGACACATGCCTCATCAGAATCCACTGATGAACTTAGCCTCTGATATCTCTCTTGTCTTAGCATTTTTTCAAACACCAGAGTAACTTGAATGAATTCTGAGAAAAAATTGTTTGATGTTTAAATCAAATGGTGTTTTCCCCCTCCTTCCTCTGAACCAACTCAGTTAACCAAGGCCAAGGGTAAAGGTGATGGTTGGCATGATGAACTCAGAGAGGAGATGGCGGTCAGTCCTTGGAGAGGTGAGCAACCTTTGTTGTTTAACCGTTGCCTCTCTGGTAGCCTCCTCCACCCAGTTCTGAGAATGGCGGGGGGAGCCAGGAGACAGATGCTTAACGACTCCCCTGAGGCCCCGGCACTGGCCCTTATCTCATCCCCAGCTTGTGCAGGTTGCTATAGAAACTGACCTGAACACTTGAAGGGATGAGCAACACTGCATTAGCCTTACAAGCTATTAGCTGAATTTAGTGGACGCTGTCGCCATCTGAAAACACTCAATGTTGAGGACCGTATAATGTGTTTCGAATGATGTCTAGGTATTACATATTGGCCCTTGAACATGGACATTTTTTGTTGTTGTTGTTGATAAATACATTTAGTGTGGTATACTCTTCAAACCCCAGATGGAACCTCTGCACTGCTTTTCCGGTGTGTTGATCAGACAGGTGTTCTGATCAACACGCTGATCTTCCTCTCTCCTCCTCAGAGAAACATCTCGCAAGACTGCCGCTGGCTTAACTGTAACATTACTGTACAGTCTGTCAGTAACCTACACATGCACAAAGAGACAGACGCCCTAACACACACTTAAAGAGTAAAAACTCTGTATGTAGAATGTATTTATCCACCTTCAAAATGATGTTTCCAAATGGATCCAAAAATGTAAATTAAATGGCTGCATGATCAAATGAAACAAAGCAAAATGTACTAATACAAGTACATACATGTACTAATACAAGTACATGCATAACTGTGTTGAGATAACGACAGTGTATCAGTCATTTGGGGTCCTGATTATTAATGGAAACCAAGCTTGGATGTTTGACATTGTATTATATATGAAAAATGTAAAACGTTTAAAAATGTCATGATAATGCAGGCAGCTCTGGCAATGATAGAGTTAACAGAATACATTTTCTATCTTGAGAGTGACAAAAAATATGCTTACTTTTATTATGTCAAAAGGACAAATTCATGTAGCAACTGTGATGAACAATTACTTAAATAATTGGGCTTTCAAAGGAAAGATTGATTGTATAAAAGCTGTTTTCTGTTGAGAATCCATTAGTGAAAACCATTTTTCCTCACATGTGACATATTGTGTTTTTATTAATTTCTATTCCCTAAGATGCATGATTCTTAGGTTCTTTGTTGCTTGGTCTTTGCCCTGTATGAAAAACTGTGCAGTTAAGGAAAAAAGCCACGTAGATTCTTCTACTGATTACAGCCAACTTAATGAATATTGGAGAACTGAGGTCTCCATTTCAAAACTGTGCAAATGTTTTTATGTTAACTTCTGCTTGTGTCTTAGGCACTCCTTTCAATAAACATTAAAGGGATAGTTCAAAATGTTTTGCGACCACATAGCCTTACATTGTCAGTTCATCCATTTCAATTGACCCTAGAGTTCACAGAAGGTACTATAAAGCTAATAGAGGCAGGGTTGCAACTTCACTAGAAGCTGTTTGATCCTCAAACAGCTTCGGGTTGCAGCGAGCAACATGGCATCCTTTTTACATTCTCTAGGCTTAATTACCAGCTATTGAATACACACTTCTCACACTGGGAGGAGAGGGCACTCACTGGGACGCCAGTGAATTATATCTCACAGGCACGCTCCTTATATGCTGCAGGCTCACTCACAGCCTACCACAGACAACACTGAGCCTGTCATGCTCTGTCATTCCAAACCTGTTTGGTTTTTCAAAATTCAAAAATATCCCCTCAACTTGACTTTCTCCCTGTTTTCGGATATGGAGGAGGGGGTCTGCCCTTGAGTATCACATGGATAGGCTAAGTACCTAGATGATTGATTCAGCATCACCGACATTGTGATGAGGGGTTGGGGGGTTGAAAGTTATTAAAAACGTATCGAGCTGCCTTGATGATGAGGCGTCTCCCTGAACACAGCTGATGCAAGAGGCCTGTCGCCATCTTGAGTCTCCCGTCTGTTGTGCTGAAGGGACAGGGCTGATGCCATCTGTTTCCCATCCTCCCCACCCTTGGACATGGACTCTGATGCCCCCTCATCCAGCAGGCTCACATTGTCTTTCTCTTCCCCTTGTAGGTCATGAAATATTCAAGCACATATCTCAGCAATCATGACAATAGGCCTTTCCCCCCATTGAATTTCATGCTGCCATTGTCAATGAGATAGCACTGAAGGTGAGTAATGAGGAGAATAGAAACTGCTGCTTCATCTTCTAGCTCTTGAGTAGTCCTACATCTTTGCATTCATGAACATTTATGAAAATAGACTACGTGGTACATATAGACAGGTTGGCAGACAATGTCACAAAAACACACATCAATGGAGCCATGGATTGTTATGATTCTGGATGGTCAGATAGCAACAATGACAAGAAGCTGCCATATGGGGAATTGTAGGTGGCTCATTTCAGCTAGTTTTATCTTGTTCTTGATACTATGTCTTGTTTTGAGGTGTTATGACTGATTTCTGTCACGCCTGCTCCCGCTCTTCCCCCTTGGTGTTTGAGGGCGCCAGGCTCCCCAGCATTGCGCACTCCTGCCACCATCATTACGCACACCTGCTTTCCCCTCGTCACGCAGATCAGCAATTATTGGACTCACCTGGACTCTATCACCTCTTTCACTACCTTCCCTATATATGTCTGGTTCCCTGCTCTGTTCCGGGATTCAGCATTGATTGTCGTATGTCCTTGTTTACCCGTGTGCCGACGCTGTGCCTGTCATGTTACCTGTTTGTTCCTGATTAAGTGTTGACACCCCGAACCTGCTTCTCATCTCCGGTGTCGGTCCTTACAATTTCATGTCTATGCTAATATGGCAAGAATTCGCTAGCTTTATGCTTTCAATAAACATTTGGCAACTAAATATAGCTTACATGTTTAACAATCTAAGCCAACCCTGTCTGTTTTGCATCATAGATGCGCACGTGTCGTTTTGTTGCTGAACATCCAACCCATCTATAGACATGAACTAGATGAACCCGTCTCTATGGAGAAATCATAGACAAAAATGTATACTTCACTGCTATGTGTAAATGTGCCTCAATTATGGTTAGACCTTGAAGTTGACAAGATAACTTCATTCTGCTTTGTGCATTTGTTAATCTCAATGAAGAGGCAGGTGTAATGGGCCTGTGTCCTTTAATCTCTGGGGTACTGTTTCAATCAGCCAGCCCCTCTCTCCATTCCTCCCTCCCTCTGGGACCAGTAGCTGTGCCCCAGGGCAGTCTGGTCCTCCTGTGACTGACACCCACCATGATGCTTTACACACAACCTGGGGGTCCCATGTAGAATTATCTTTAAAAGTAGGCCACAGATCGTTGTCTGGTCTGGGAAGTGAATCAGCACTTTGTCATGTTCTAGTTCCTGCCACTCAACCTCTGTCTAATTCCAGAAGACTACCCCCCATGTCTGCTTATTTCAGTTGCTTCTCTCCACTGGTATGTGTTAATGTAGTTCTCTGTCCAAACCATATGAGCATAATGAATATGTATTAAAGGTGAAGAAAGCACAGAAAGGAGGCCTTTGTGATTAATCGTTCCTCTGTGCTAGCTTTAGCGTATTAATAACCAGAGGGATTAAGAAGGTCAGGAATGACCTGATAAACATGAACATTTCATACAACTGTGCACATTTCTGACAGTAAAAAGACAGTAAGCATACACACACTGGCTCACACATGAGCATGAATATAAATTACTCACATGGCATTACACAAACCAAATAAGACAAATGTGATGGGATATCATTAATAATAAAGAGGCAAGTCCCCATTTATTAGAAAAGTGAAAAGTAATGTTTTCTCTGAAGTGGCCTATTTAAATGTGTGTCTACGGTAATAGAGAGGCGTGGCATGTCTCTGTCGGACTCTAAACCTCTATCTGACTCTAAACCTCTGTCTGACTCTAAACCTCTATCTGACTCTAAACCTCTATCTGACTCTAAACCTCTGTCTTACTCTAAATCTATGTCTGACTCTAAACCTCTATCTGACTCTAAACCTCTGTCTGACTCTAAACCTCTATCTGACTCTAAACATCTATCTGACTCTAAACCTCTGTCTGACTCTAAACCTCTTTCTGACTAAACCTCTGTCTGACTCTAAACCTCTGTCTGACTCTAAACCGGTCCTGCAGCTCTCTTCTGGGAGGAGAGGAGAGATGGCTCCATAGCAGCTAAACACAGGCCTCTGTCTGCTGGGACAGAAAGCAGAGGAGGAGAGAAGAGCAAGAGGGAATATTATGTCTGAAGCTTTGCATAAGCTAGATTTCCTTTGGACTGAGACTCCACTCTCTCTATCATGTGAAGATCGAGGATTTTATTAGCCATGAAAATGTTCCATATATTTTTATGCCTTAAGCTATAAAATGTAATGAAAGGGGAACACCCCACGGTGCATAAAAATTGTTAAGATTTTAGCCCTTCGGTATAGAACCCAGCTGATACAAGGCCAAAGGGTTCATTTTTATCTATGGATTCTCACATTAACCTTCCATTAAAAATGTTCGATGTTATCATCACCTCAGATTTAAGCTAATAAATTCCAGCTTTATGAGCCGTCTTAGAGGAGAATTATCATGATGTTATAGTTTAAGTAACATATGTTCCAATTTAGTGACATCTACTGGATTTGACGTGGCATCAGCCATCCATTCACATCATAATTTCATGGCACTAAATTCACTGCAATAAGTCGCCCGTGGATTTTGGTGATCAAGCAGCACATGGAGCTGGAAATTAACAGCCTGTGGCGCTGGGAGCAAGAGACATCCAAATCTCCTTGTTTCCAAAACTCTCATTGGGGCTCTACCTTTTGGACTTTTTGGACCTACGAGATACATTTGGAAAAGTATTACTATTATTATAGTTACTTACTTACTCTAAACCTCTGTCTGACTCTAAACCTCTATCTGATTCTAAACCTCTGTCTGACTCTAAACCTCTATCTGACTCTAAACCTCTGTCTGACTCTAAACCTATGTCTGACTCTAAACCTATATCTGACTCTAAACCTCTGTCTGACTCTAAACCTATATCTGACTCTAAACCTCTATCTGACTCTAAACCTCTGTCTGACTCTAAACCTCTATCTGACTCTAAACCTATGTCTGACTCTAAACCTATATCTGACTCTAAACCTCTATCTGACTCTAAACCTATGTCTGACTCTAGACCTCTGTCTGACTCTAAACCTCTGACTCTAAACCTCCATCTGACTCTAAACCTATGTCTGACTCTAAACCTCTATCTGACTCTAAACCTCTATCTGACTCTAAACCTCTGACTCTAAACCTATATCTGACTCTAAACCTCTGTCTGACTCTAAACCTCTGTCTGACTCTAAACCTCTGCCTGACTAAACCTCTGTCTGACTCTAAACCTCTATCTGACTCTAAACCTCTGTCTGACTCTAAACCTCTGTCTGACTCTAAACCTACAGTGTTATTATTATTATTATTAACAGGCAGAGCAAGAGAGCAACAGTATACAAAATGAGGTGGTAAGAAAGTGGAAAATCACTGTGCCACTATGGCTGTTTACACAGGCAGGCCAATTCTGATGTTTTTAATACTAATTGGTCTTTTGACCAATCAGATCAGTTCTGAAAAAGATCTGATGTGAAAAGATCTGATGTGATTGGTCAAAAGACCAATTAGTATAAAAAATATCTGATGTGACTGTATAAATGCAGCCATAGCTACTCAAACTGTCAATTCACAGATTGTATGACTCAGGGGAACCAATGCACCTCCACTACTGTTGAACCATATTGTTTAACCATTGAGTCACTCCAGTGGCCTTGATTCATTTCACAATACGTTGAATGATACTTCAAATGCTTTGGGTTTTAGCCCTTGAAATCACTCATTTTCTAGCCTATCAATGTATTTCCCATGGTGAGAAGGGACTCATGGTACTATTAGCTTGACAGTGTGTGGGCAGATATTTTATATTTCAGAGAAATGGGAGTGACTTGAGCAACAGCATTGAGGGATTAGGTATAATGTTACATGACTGTGCATTGATGTTTGATTTATAACTTTAGCCAAGTGATGAAATATTTTCTGAGATCATTGTAGGGCTTGAAGTCTCTGTGGTGTGTATGGGCAGATTTACCTCAGTTGTGGTCCACAAATCCAACTGTAAATCCAATTCCGAAGGTTAATTCTGAAGAGAATTCCAAGTCATACACAGGGACTTCTACGTTTTATTGTTTTCATAGCGCTTAACAAAGAAGTCGGTTCTCCACAGAAGTATTTTACTAATTTAAAAATGTCTCTCTAGACACACACTGTTTCATGATTAGTTTGAAAGGTGATTAGCTGAAGAATATCAAGTGGTTTCAAGTTAAACTATGTTATTTTGTCACTTTCTGTTGAACAGTCATCGCAGAGTGATTAATTACAACCTGCTAATATGAGGTTTTGTTAAGACTCTTCAGTCATAAATGTGTAACATTATTCTGAGGAAAATGGAACAGAGGATAATGTCATAAGCTTTGTTTACACCTTGTGCTATCATGTGGGGTTTGTGATCTGATCTACATGAACCAATCACTATATGATAATGGTTTGTTTTGTCTACACATTGTACTAAAATGTGTCTCTTATCCATCCAATGTGTCCACATTGTGACCAGATTAGCTGGTGTCTCCCAGTAGGCAAATTATTTGATAGATATTCTTACAACATAATAAGAATTTGGGTGGTTGAAAGGGACGTAAATGAACCCTCTCTGGACAACTGCTGCAATAACCTGAATAGATGTCGTCCCCAGTGCAATTAAACCCACCCTGATTACGTCTCTCTGGCTATCGATTGGCAACGTTCACTTAATAACCACTACCATAGTCTCTTATCTTAACCCCAAGGTCCAGCCTTCAAGAACTGGCTGGCCAGAGATTTATGTCCAATGCCTTACTGACTCCTCTGGGAGTTTGTGTAATTTCTTTATTCCAAAGTGTGGAGAGGTCTGCTGGCTGCTTGTTACATCACATTATTAAAGATGCCACCTCTTAAGTTGATGGGGTACATTTTCAATATGTTCACTTTGCTTCAGATGTTTCTGGGAGGTGGGATGAGGATATGGCAAGATTGGTTAATAGAGATGTCAGTGCAGGCAACTAGAAGTGTCCTACAAATTGCTGTGATTTGTTGGGTCTTGGACATTGTGACAACAACAAAAATGCCTAAGTGAACTGAAAGCAATGGTTGTCCAACACTATAGAACTAAAAGATATCCAAATCATTCAAAAGAATCAAAGAATTAAGGTCTTCGTCAGAACATTTATGTTTTAATAATAAATCATGACATTCAAGTAAATGGATGTGATCTCTCAATGAGTTAAGACGAGAAAATACAAGTCACATTGCCCCTTTGATAAGCATGCGTTATGTTCCTTAATAACAATAGGAGCGTGGCTTGCCTTACGCTGAAAACGTTTCCTGGGACAGCTCCAAGCCGCTGTTTTCTCAAAAAGCAACATTGCCTTGTGTAAGAAATTCACCCTTCACAGCTCACGCCTCCCAATCATACACCTGTTTGGTTCAGTGTGCCAGTCTCCCTCACTCGCAACCTGCTCAGCCATGTGAACACAGCGCAGGTTGTCCACAGCACTGCCCTCAGGCTCCGCAATGTGTTCACAGCCCGGCTGGGAGAGAGGGGGGTGGAGGCTGGGTGGGTGGGTGCAATGTGTTCACAGAGGGATGGAAGGATGTAAAGAGGGATGGAAGGATGGAGGGAGAATTAGATAAATAATACTGTGGCCTTTCTCTGGGTGAGTAAGAGAGGGGAAGAATAGAGTTTCAATGTGGCAGACATGGTGTCTTTCATTTTCAGGTTCTTAGAGCTCATGCTCTTTGCAGAAAACACAAAGCTTTACAAATGATAGTGTTTGCTGTGAAGATTTGCTGAAACAGACATTTCATATGATCAAAGAAGAAACACTGAATATGCTAATGATATGAATGTCTTATGGAGATGTAAAAAAAATAATCATTATTTGCATACAATTGCTATGTTGTTTTACCTGCACCAAATTCTTTATTTGGATTTCCAATGTCTTATGACCACATTCAAAATAAAAAATAACTTACATGTATATCAGGCACCCTCAATCCGTATAGCATTGAAAACGTCTGTGAGTTCAGCACTGTGTATATGGATTAGCGGGCTTCTTTGTGTTTAATTCATGGGTTTCCTGTGGTGGGAGATGCTTCTCTTAACGGAATGGTCTTAAGGCAACTGCTGCATTTATCAAAGGGATGGTCAGACAGAGAGAGACAATAGCTAATGAGTGGGAGCCCCCCGTTGGGCCGCTGCTCCAGACAATACAACAACATCTGTACTGCTGTGTGCCGACGCAGGGGCGTCCCCAGAGTGGGATGATGGGGGCGGGGGGGCAGGGGTGTTTATCTTTACTTGTCCTGGGCTTACAGACACCTCCTCCCCCCAACCATTCTCATCACCCCTATGAACAGGGACTTGACACATTGGTGGGGATGGGTGGGTTAAATCCATAAACTACTTCTCACCAAGGTCACCACAACTGCTAAAAACGGAAATCCCAGAAAAGGAACAAGTAGTTTTGAGTTAGTGCTCAGAGAGAAAGGAGAGAGGACTTTTCCAGAGAAGGGTAGAACCAGGAAGTGGACCTCATTTTTGTTAGAGCTCTTCGAAGAGAGGGTTAGCACAAGAGTTGAGCTGGATGGATGCTCCCCCATTGGATATATCTGGAATGTTCACATTCAGTGGCGGAAAATGTATCACAATGGAGATGTATGCCTCTCACACATATGCAAGTTGGGGAATATGGAATAGTTGTAGGCCATCCATATACAGCGAGATCTCCATGTAAGGTAGTCACTTGAGAAGCAACTTTTAGACAGCTCAACCGTGGACAGCGGTGGGGATATACAATGGGACTGAACAGCGAAACATATAGACAAAGACACACACATAGGCTATGACCCACCAGGAGGACAAGGCGTACCTGATAATTAAAATGCAATCTCTGCTGCTGTGCCCCCTGGATTGGCGGTGGCAGCGGACTCACCCAGGAGCCTGAGGGCGAGAGGTGCCACCTGCACTGCCACACCACCTGCGCCCACCGCCTCCCTTCATTAAGCTAGGTATTTATACCAGCGCCTGCCCCCCCAGTAGCCCTGGTCTTCATGGGCCCTGGTAAAGCAGCGCTTTATTAGAATTAATGTGGCACTTCAGAGGAGAGTGTCAGTGTGCCTGGTACCGGGGTGCCGGGAGAAAGAGTCCCCAGCCCTCCTCTGTCACATCGCATAAAGGCGCCAAGGCAAGCCGAGCACGGAGATGAGCGTGGACAGCACATGACAGAACTGTTTTCCAGGGCCAAGGGAAACCAAAGTATTATTTATTCAATCTGCTATCATGTTTACAGCACGAGCCATTATATGAACATGGAGAAGATCAAAGGCTTGAGCTAAATACATGCTGGTAGACGTGGACATGTTGGACATGTTCAATATGATCCATTTCTTGACTAAGCTCAATGTCAAACAAACATTTGTGGTGTTGAATGTATAAAAGCCAAACCAACTGTGTACTTAGTTACATTTATATGAATCCTCTAGTGCTGCCCATACTTTTACCAGCCATGAATATGAAATCATGTTGAATAGTTAGAATTGATTATGTCTATTATCTACATGCTATATTGAGATGGCTGAGCACCAAAAGCAGCATCCAATGTATCTGTCAGTAGGGGCAAATGTGGTAATTTCCATAGGGGTGGATTGATGGGTGAGGGGGCATTAGAGCTGATGGTACTTGTAGCCAGTCAGTAGTGGAGGGCATAACGCCTAGTTTGCGTCACTCAGAGCTTTCAATTATACACAAATAACCAGATACAACTTTCTGTCTTCAGATTTGTTTCATGGGCTCCCGTGTAATAGGGGAATTCCACATAATCTACCCGCAATTGGCAATCTCCACTGCATGATTCAGTTCATTAGTGTTAAAAATGGTAAGCATTTTAGAGGCAGATGTACTTTTTAAGTTTCATCAGGGACAGTTTGAAAATTACCGGGGTGGTGGGGGGTGTTTATGTGCCAACGCACCACACACGACCACACAACCAATAAACAAAGCATAACTGCATACCTATTAGCGACTTCGGGCGCTTCAACATCATGGTTTGAGTTTCAACACCACAATCAAATAGACTATCTCGAAAAACAGAAAATACATCCCTCCCTACCTTGTAACCAGTATTGAAGGCTGGTGTTTTGAAACAGATGTCTCTTTCCATTCATCAAATGCATGGCCGGTGCACAGTTTGGATGCTGGAATTATATTACAGTGGAGTGGACGAACATGGCGAGGTAGCCTACAGGAGACTTTTGAAGTAGCCTAATCAGATTAAAACATTGTGGCTGGTTATGTTCATTCCACATATAAAAGGTAATACATGCTATATTGAAGCGTTAGGTTCTAGGTGCGCGAAGAATAGCCGCTCAGATTGAAGAGGAGGCAGAGCACCCGTCATGCTGTTCTGAATAACTGGGCGTGCTGGGAGCATATGTGGGCCCATTACTATAGGTAGACTTGGGAGAATGATGATCCGCAACAGAAGTTTCAGAAGTCAAAATGCACACAGACTGGCCTGCACTGTGCCTTGCTAGGCCTTAGAAACTGTTAAGAGTAGATCCACAACTGATCCAAATGGAATGAATGGAATTAAACATTCAAATCACAGGGCTTTTGCGCCATCATTCAAATGACATTTTCCCTGCAGTTCACAGTCTAGAGTAGAATTATGTACTCACTTGAAAACATCAAGTCTAGGCAGGATAATCATATTGTCCCTAAACAAGATAATAGGGGACCTTTTTGAGCTGCGTGTCTCATGTCTTCACTGTTCTTTCATGCGTACCTGGCCTCTCCGCTGCCAATCAGCTATTATCTTTGTTCTTGTGGATTTATATAGAAAATTGCTGCCACGTTGAATTAATTATGTGTGGTATGATGGTTAGTTAGCCTATTGCAAATCTGAACAAATTATCGAACTATTCTACAACTATTGGGTAGCGTGCAACATGCTGCCCACACCGCTCGCGTCGTATGTGCGAGCGTTGCATTTTTTTTTACACATACATGTTATTCAATCATTGCACCCACACTGCTCGTGCGCGCCAACGAGCGTCTGCGTTGCCAAGCGTTAAAATAGAAGTCAGTTCTATTTGTGACGCTGAACACGGTGCAAGTCCTGCCTCTCCCATCTCCTCATTGGTTTATAGAAGCATATACTCACGTGCCATCTCCTCATTGGTTATAGCCACATGGGTGATTGAAAGATCAACTGAGGTCGTCGGTTGTTGTAATACACCGTATTATGAAAGTTAGATGCCAATCGCCATATAAAGTCCAAAGAAGAAAACGCCTGGAAGGAGGAGAGATGACTAGAAAAGATTCGGTTGACCATTTTAAGTGTAGATTAATTGATGGAGTAGAGGACTTTGTGCATTTCAGGTCAAATAACAACTCAATGTTTATATCCCAGCACAAATTAGCTAGCAACAGCAAGTTAGCTAAATAGGACAAATTAGCTAGCAACTGAAAGCTAGCTAGCTAAATTGCCATAAATGTTTAATGCTTTTTGACCGGTCCCCAAATTAATATAATTGGTTCAGGGTTTGTTTTGATATTTCAACCTTCGTGTCGTGATCGCGTTTGGTATGGGGGGACAAATCTATTTGCGCACGATGGCGCACGTGGACGCACGTGCACGTCCGGTTTGGGCATGGTGTAAGGGAGGTACCAAAACACCTTAATAGGGGAGGTGCATGCAAACAGCCCACCTGGGAAAACTGATTTAATCAACATTGTTTCCACATCATTTCAACAATAACAATCAATGTGAAGACGTTAAATCAATGTGGAAATTTTATTGGATTTGCAAAAAGTCATCAGGATTTAGACTTTTTTTTCACCCAACTTTCCACCTAAATCCAATGACATGTTGACATGAATAAAAAAACACACAACCCTTCCCAAAGCAAAAAGAAAAGTTAGACAAACCTCCCATGTTTTGGCTCCCAATTAAAGCAGAGAAAAACTCAAACAGAAAAGTTTTTCTCTTTTTTCTGCAGTGTTGGATGCAACGTTTTCTCCCCAAGCCATAACTGTTAGCCCCATCCTTATCAAGGAGAGACATCAAAGGGGTTCCTCTAAAAAATATTACCACCAACAGTCTTGAGATTGGATCTCAAGATGATGTATATAATAAGAAAATAAACCACATAATCCTTCCTGGGAGATGTTTTGCTTTTCAAGTATTGAATCTTGGAATGTATTTGTACATCGGACGACATCGTTGACTAAACATCTATTACGATGATATAGGCCTACTCCCCAAAGCAATATCTGTTGTCTTTTGTATCACATATGATCATTTTGATTCTTGAATACCAAATTCCATTCATAATGTTTTCCTCTCTAGGATCCTTAAATACATAAGTTAGTATACCCAAATCCAGTTATTGAGCTAATGCTGAAGAGAAGACTGAATACAGTAAGTGCATTAACTGTATAAACAATCCCTCTGTACAAACTGATACCATTTCCTTTATTGTTGAAGGAGACTGTCATCCAGGTCAGGTATAAGTGTTTCAGAGGCAGACCAGGGGGAGGTTGGTGCCTGTGGTGTGGGATAGCTAGGCTCCAGTGGATGTGTCCTATGTGAGCAGTTGCAAAGGCGAGAACAAAGCCTTAGGCATTTCTCAGCCCAGAGAGGTGCGCTAGAGGCTGGGCTGCTGCGCCTTCAATTCGGTTACAGTGCTGTCACTATTCATTGAGAGGGTGCTCCTCCTTCCAGCACCAGAACCTCAAAAGGGGCATCGCTCATGATAGAAAACAATGAGCATGATTTGTGAACTCTCGCCGTCTTTGTAATTTCATCAGTGTAATGGGATTATATTTCAAATCACCACTCCTTTGTTCATTACACATTTAAACTCCTCTGACAGACAAAAACTTAAATAAAATGTGCATGTCAACCCTGGTTGACTTCGCCAGCTCTCGTACTTGATTAGACAAACAGTGCACCAGGGCTCCGGAACGGGAGGAAATAATGTGCTCATTTATTCATTTTTCAGACGAGTCACAATAGATTTTTAACGACCAATGTCTGACCTCCCTTGGGTGCTTCATGTTTAGGGGGGGTTAATAAAGCCTAACACTCTGGCACTGAAACACTCCACAGAAGAGCCGGGTGAGAAGACGCCTGCAATGAAATAAAGAGTATTAGAACACCAGCCCCAACTCCAGAGAGAAAGAGAAGTGAGAGAGAGAGAGAGGGAGAGAGAGAGAGAGAGAGAGAGAGACTGGTATTTTACTTAGATTCCAATTCCACAGGTCTCTAAGGGACAATTAAACCAAGTGAGGAAGAAGTACTCTTTTTCACAATCAGCTGGGGCATACATATTAGAAACTTTACCCATGGCAATATACATACAGCAGGACCTGCCAAGACAAGAAGGGGGGAGCCTGTAAAGCGGCCCCTAAACTTAATAACTATTTACTTAATGACAGAAAGAAATCTGTCCTTTCAATGTGTTAAAGGTTCTGAAACCCAGTGTTTATACATCAAGGTTTACATAAACAGAGAACAATATAAAAGCAGTCTCTCTTTCTCAAGAGAATATTGAAAATATACAAGAAATGTCTTGAATCATGTAATGTCAACATAATAATCCATAGAACGTTTTGTTAGTTATTTTCATGTCAATCACTTTTCAAAACATGAAAATGAAATATTCTAAACTTCATTAGCAGCTTTGCTTTTATGTAGCTGGAGAAAATGTGAATGTTTAGGCTTACTTACTCTCCACAGTGAGAAAAGGCCTGTGGTGTGTTGTAGTGTTGCCAGCAGACATCCATCTTGTTTCCCCTCAGCACAGTGCTCTATTTGTCTGAATCTATGTCATTTTAGCTCAGTCAGGTCAATGGCAATTCAACCTCCTCTTTCGTCGGAGGCACTTCAGATTCCTAATGTGATGCATGTACGATAGGAACCAGCTAAACACAATCCCTGTCACTGCACACACATAGCTGGATATAAATGATATACCCTGAGCTCACATTCTCCATATTTTACTCCTCATTTGGAAATACTGAATGATATGTTCTGTTTCCTTTCTTTTTGATCCATGACCGGCATGCAAGAACCCCTCACACACCCTCTCAGGTAGATCCTTGTCATGGTGTTACATTGTAACCATTCCCTGCGGAAACAGCAGCCATCCCAAATGTAAGCAATATAATGTGAAGAGAGAAGTAAAGTAGAATACTTTCTGTTAATTCATTCTGTTTTCTCTCCTCTACGTTAGAGCAGCTCTTTGTCAGGGGCCACATGGGAGAGGAGGAAATTACAGACTACCTGATAATTACTAAAGTTCAGAGCAAACTAAAATCTGCAGGGCTCTCCCAGCTCTCCCAGCACCCCGCTACTGGCATATTTCTCTTAGCAACTAATTAAGTCCGCCTCTGAGGTTCCAAGCAGCAATGGTGGTGGATGCTGTAACAGCAAAATTAAAAAAGAAAAAGACAGGGGGAGGAAAGTGGGGAGAGAGAGAATCAGAGAGAGTGAGTGAGGTTGAGTATTTTATTCTCTTTTTGTGTAGAAGAATAAAAAATGTCACTGGGGGCTTATTATTGTTTCACACTTGAGTGGATTCAAATAGAAAGAACAGTGGTGGTCACCATTATGTGCAGTTGCAAATAGCACAGCTCCCTCTGTTCATACTATTCTTTAATTATTATAATGTCATTATCCATATGCGGCAATGTTGCATGAAAAAGAAACCCAGGCCCACCGGGTATTAAGTGCAGGTTTTTAATCTCCTCACTGTTAAATGAGATCACCATAAAGAAGGCATTATTAGTGATGCTATCATCATCAGTGCAACACAATATTGGAGACTTTTGGCAGATGTATCACACAAAGCCATGTTCCTATAGTATTCTCTGTTTTCTCCCTAAATGATAATACTTTGATGCATATTTTTATTATGTTACATTATAGTATTTTGTTTTGAAATTGTCAAGCCAGATATATATATATACAAGCTACTTTAGACAGGCAAGTTAGAAAATGAATCCAACATGTTCCCTTGAGTATCTATATTAGAACATACGATGTATTAGTAGGCAAATAAAAAGGACATACCAAAGACCAGGATCTAGCAGTAGAGGAATAAATATACACTGGAGCTAAATAACACAAAAACCAAATACACCACTTCATTCATAAAAAAACAACATAGCAGACATTAGAATAGAAGCCAATGGTAATCTGTCATAAAGCTCAAGTTAAACACTTTGAAGTTAGCACCTCATTAAAGACATCAGAGCCATTGGACCACTCTGATGACTAGCATTGCAAATTGAGGATGCTTTAAAAGAGAACAGAGTGGCCTCCCTGATAAGGCTCCTGGTTTCACTTAGACTGTTTGTGATGCGCAATCCATGAGAGACACAGCAACCAGGCAGGCAGTCATTATTTTCTCCACAATTACCTGAAGACCTTGATAATGAGCAACAAAAAAAGCCACATAATTAGAAAAACAGCACAAACACCATTACTGTAAGAAGAACACAACTGTATAATGAAGCAATTATAAATGAGCGCCTTTGTGCTTGTCATTCATTTCTGCTTTTAAGGATGTGGAGATGAAGCATTGCTAAACGTTGGAACCTTGGAGAGTTTAGAGCATGTTTAAGGTAGGTTAGACTAGCGAGGCCTCTGGAGGGTTTCTCCTTAGTCAGACCATGTCTGGAAAGGACAGCCCTTGGTGTTGACTCCATAGAGCCAGGCAGAGCCGAGAGGGAAGACATATCTACTGGGGCCAATTCAAGATATTACAGCCCTCTCAGACACACTTCAATGGTACCAGTCTGCCTGACCTCCCTAGCGTATATGACATTACATTCAGTGTAAAAACTGTGAGCCATGTGAGTGGCCTGTAAACCATGGCATTGATACTAAGAGATACAGACAAAGCTTTCAAAAGTTTGATATGTGTTATCTGGGTGTTTGTTTGTATTGTGGATGGTGATCTGGCTAAAACTGAAAGGTAATGAGGAGGAAGTTTGCTGAACGAGAAGCATAATAGAGAGTGATCTCTACTGGGATTGGATTTAGGAAATAAATTCCTCATCTGATTTGAAATAGACTATGTTTACTGTAGCTTTCCCTTTGAAATGCACACTGCACTCCTTGTAAAGCCACGCAATTAAGCCTGGAGTTGTATTTCATTCGAATAGCGTGCTCTTCCTCCCCGACCACTGAGCAGATTGGAGACACAACTTTTTATTAATTAGCATTTTTTCTCTTTGATTTTCAGCCCATATTTAGATTAGTAGTGACATGCAGAAATCCCAGGTTCCTCCAGATATGTGAAGAGTTTCAACGAGCTCAGTTGTTTTGCTGCCTCCTCAAAGGCATCAAACAATAAACATGTGAACAAAGAAAAAAAGAGGAAGACTGAGAGGAGTCACTCCGCCTAGTATGCACAGGGATTTGAACTCCAAAGGAATTGTCCTCCTCAGTTAGAAACACCATCGTATTAATAGGCAGACACATGCTACAGGCACACTGCATCATTATTGTATTGAGAATGCAATTGTATGGAAGGGGCAATTAGGATGGAGAAGCTGTGAGGTTGCCATTATTTTAGCATTTAATGACCAGGCAGTACGGCAGGAGCTTGATGTAGAAATGAGGGCTGCAATACTAAAATTATGCATAATCTGGCAGATTTTACTGCACCCCCCCACACTCTCTTCCTTAGCCTTGAATAAATTTACATGGAAATGCTTATTCCTCTAATTTATTCAGAGAATTAGAATATACATTACAAATATTTCCATAGAAGACATCAACGACATGCAGTTAGGTTTTTAACGACTTATTTCATTGTTTTCAATGGGTGTGGATTGGATTGTTACCCTCCCTTAAAAAGCATTTTAGGAAATCCGATAAATAATTACTATAGAGGTATGAATATATATTTGGATTTGTCTTAAATACTTTAGGAGGACCTATATAATTAAAAAGCTTTCAAGAGGAAAAACTGTGGAACGTACTGTAGGTAGTGCACATACGATAAGTACCACAGACATACAAGAGGATATGAAGGTAAGATGCATGGGTATACGGACACAATCCAAAAGCATTGGATATTGACATGTATGCTAGACCATTAATAAGCTGCTGTATCCGCTGTGTTCAGGGTCACCATTGCCTGCTATAACTATACCTTGTCAAGACTGCTCCAGCCTCACAATATGTACCTCATGTACCTCCTGTCAGCAGACATAATTCCTGTGTGCTGGCACACCACTGACTTCTGCATAAGTGATGCAAGCCTTCCACTAGAGTTAGGAGCTGGCGTTCTTTTACCACTGAAAGATGTTCATCATTCTTGATCTGTCTCTGTCAGGGCCTAGTGTTTTAGTGCCTCTCGCGATTAGGCAGAATTGACAGGCCAAGAAGGCAGCGAATAGCAGAAACGTGTGCAACTAAGGGAGGTGTGGTGCAGGGTGGAGGATGAAGTGAAGTGTGGCCGTCATTTAATCTGCAATTTATCAGTTTAGGCTGCACCATGTAACATCAGGATATTACATTCCAGAGAGGAGAAGCAGTATCTCTCCTCTGCCTTCTCTTGTACGCTTCTCAATGTCGTCAAGGGAGGCTGGAAGAAGAGAAGGCGGGATTTCTTTATTGTTATTATTATTATTTCTGAAACCCTTCATTAATATATAGCATTGTGGACTCATCTGTGGGGTAGATGTGGAGTGTTGGTGACAGAGTGATGGAGTGAAAGAGGTGTGCTGCAGGAAGAGAGAAAGTGAGAGAGCATCTCGCATGGTGACTGCGTCATTGCCTGTCATAAGACCGAGGTCATACAGTATTGACACACACGCATACACACCCACAGCGCACACGCATGCACGCACAGACACACACACACACACAGAGAAAGAGAACTGATGCCAACTATGTCTACAAAAACAGTATCTGCTATTATACATGTGCTTCCTAACAACACTGCCTTCCATACATGACCTCTAACAACACTGACTTTGATACATGACCTCTAACAACACTGACCTCTATACATGACCTCTAACAACACATGACCTATAACCACACTGACCTCTATACATGACCTCTAACAACACTGACCTCTATCAACAATGACTTTGATACATTACCTCTAACAACACTGACCTCTATACATGACCTCCAATACTGACCTATATACATGACCTCTAACAGCATTGACTTCAATACATTACCTCTAACAACACTCACCTCTATAAATGACCTCTAACAACACTCACCTCTATACATTTATTTTATTTTACCTTTATTTTACTAGGCAAGTCAGTTAAGAACAAATGACAGCCTAGGAACAGTGGGTTAACTGCCTGTTCAGGGGCAGAACGACAGATTTGTACTTGCAACCTTTCGGTTACTAGTCCAACGCTCTAACCACTAGGCTACCCTGCCGCCCCTGACATGACTTCTAACAACACTGATCACATTTTGGAGTAATCAATGTTTAATTGGCACGTTTTTCATTAGGCATCTATTGATCCGAACGCATCTATTGATGTTTTTTCAAAGCCAATACATATGAAGTGCTTGCTGTATTGATTTAGTAGATGGTTACATTCACTGTATTACCTTCAGTTGAAATTCCTTTACAAGACAAAAAAGTATGTAAATTATCCATTATAATATGATAAGATGTGTTTTCCTCAACAGCATTTCCTTGTGGTAACCACTAGGATGGGAAGCCCAGGGGCATTGTCTCCTGCTTGTAGACAGGGAGCAGCGGCCAGTGGCCAAATAAACTCCCTCCTCCAGAGGTGTCACTCAGATTACCTCCCAGTAAGTGATCCCCAGCCCAGTGTTTAGTGGACTGTTACAAAGCCAAATCACAGTTAGTGGCAAGGGGCATTGCGTTTCTCTCTCAAAATGGATTCATTTCCTCCTTTCTTGGGAGAGCTTACTCCACCTCATGTCCTGCACATACGGCTAGTAGTAGTGAGCAGAAACTGCAAGTAGGGCCTAGTACAGGGGTGGGCAATTCCAGTCCTCGAGGGCCTGATTGGTGTCACAGTTTTGCCCCAGCCCCAGCTAACACTCCAATAATCACCTTAATCATGATCTTCAGTTTAGAATTTTATTAATCAGCTGTGTTTGCTAAAGATGGAGAAAAGTAGGAAGTCTCTCCAGAGATATTCGATCGGGTTCAAGTCCGGGCTCTGGCTGGGCCACTCCTGCGTTGTCTTTGCTGTGTGCTTAGGGTTGTTGTCCAGTTGGAAGGTGAAGCTTCACCCCAGTCTGAGGTTCTGAGCAACCTGGAGCAAGTTTTCATAAAGGATCTCTCTGTACTTCGCTCCATTCATCTTTGCCTTGATTCTGAATAGTCTCCCAGTCCCTGCCGCTGAAGAACATCCCCACAGCATGATGCTGCCACCACCATGCTTCACCGTAGGCATGATGCCAGGTTTCCTCCAGACCTGACGCTTGGATTTTAAGCCAAAGAGTTCAATCTTGGTTTCAACAGACCAGAGAATCTTGTTTCTCATGGTCTGAAAGTCTTTAGGTGCCAATTGGCAAACTCCAAGCGGGCTGTCATTTGCCTTTTACTGAGGAGTGGCTTCCGTCTGTACACTCTACCACAAAGGCCTGATTGCTGCAGAGATGGTTGTCCTTCTGGAAGGTTCTCCCATCTCCACAGAGGACCTCAAGAGCTCTGTCAGAGTGACCGTCGGGTTCTTGGTCACCTCCCTGACCAAGGCCATTCTCCCCTGATTGCTCAGTTTGGCTGGGTGGCCAGCTCTAGAAAGAGTCTTGGTGGTTCCAAACAAAGAATGATGGAGGCCACTGTGTTCTGGGGACCTTCAATGCTGCAGACATTTTTTGTTACCCTTCCTCAGATCTGTGCCTCGACACAATCCTGTCTCGGAGCTCTACGGACGATTCCTTCAACCTCATGGCTTATTTGTTTATTGCTGTGGGACCTTTTATAGAAATCATGTCCAATCAATTGAATTTACCACAGGTGGACTCCAATCAAGTTGTAGAAACATCTCAAGGATGATCAAAGTGTCTGAATACTTATGTAAATAAGGTATTTCTGTTTTTTATTTTTAATAAATTAGCAAAAATGTACGGTGAGGGAAAGAAGTATTTGATCCCCTGCTGATTTTGTACGTTTGCTGACATAGAAATGATCAGTCTATAATTTTAATGGTATGTTTATTTGAACAGTGAGAGACAGAATAACAACAAATAAATCCAGAAAAACGCATGTGAAAAATTGTATAAACTGAAAGGGAAAGGGAGTGCTCCTAATCTCAGCTTGTTACCTGTATAACAGACACCTGTCCACAGAAGCAATCAATCAATCAGATTCCAAACTCTCCACCATGGCCAAGACCAAAGAGCTCTCCAAGAATGTCAGGGACAAGATTGTAGACCTACACAAGGCTGGAATGGGCTACAAGACCATCGCCAAGCAGCTTGGTGAGAAGGAGACAACAGTTGGTGTGATTATTCGCAAATGGAAGAAACACAAAATAACTGTCAATCTCCCTCGGCCTGGGGCTCCATGCAAGATCTCACCTCGTGGAGTTGCAATGATCATGAGAACCGTGAGGAATCAGCCCAGAACTACACGGGAGGATCTTGTCAATGATCTCAAGGCAGCTGGGACCATAGTCACCAAGAAAACAATTGGTAACACACTACGCCGTGAAGGACTGAAATCCTGCAGCGCCCGCAAGGCCCCCCTGCTCAAGAAAGCACATATACATGCCGGTCTGAAGTTTTCCAATGAACACCTGAATGATTCAGAGGACAACTGGGTGAAAGTGTTGTGGTCAGATGAGACCAAAATGGAGCTCTTTGGCATCAACTCAACTCGCCGTGTTTGGAGTAGGAGGAATGCTGCCTATGACCCTAAGAACACCATCCCCATCGTCAAACATGGAGGTGGAAACATTATGCCTTAGCTGTGTTTTTCTGCTAAGGGGACAGGACAACTTCACCGCATCAAAGGGACGATGGACGGGGCCATGTACAGTCAAATCTTGGGTGAGAACCTCCTTTCCCTCAGCCAGGGCATTGAAAATGGGTCGTGGATGGGTATTCCAGCATGACAATGACCCAAAACACACGGCCAAGGCAACAAAGGAGTGTCTCAAGAAGAAGCACATTAAGATCCTGGAGTGTCCTAGCCAGTCTCCAGACCTTAATCCCATAGAAAATCTGTGGAGGGAGCTGAAGGTTCGAGTTGCCAAACGTCAGCCTCGAAACCTTTAATGACTTGGAGAAGATCTGCAAAGAGGAGTGGGACAAAATCCCTCCTGAGATGTGTGCAAACCTGGTGGCCAACTACAAGAAACGTCTGACCTCTGTGATTGCCAACAAGGGTTTTGCCACCAAGTACTAAGTTATGTTTTGCAGAGGGGTCAAATACTTATTTCCCTCATTAAAATGCAAATCAATTTATAACATTTTTCACATGCGTTTTTCTGGATATTTTTGTTGTTATTCTGTCTCTCACTGTTCAAATAAATCTACCATTAAAATTATAGACTGATTATTTCTTTGTCAGTGGGCAAACATACAAAATCAGCAGGGGATCAAATACTTTTTTCCCTCACTGTATAAAAACCTGTTTTCACTTTGTCATTATGAGGTATTGTGTGTAGATTGCTGAGGACATTTATTTTATTTTATCAATTTTAATATAAGGCTGTAATGTAACAACATTTGACTGAGGTTCACCACAATTTATATTTTTATATTCCTTGTTTTTCTTTGCAAACATTTAGGAATTTACTGGCTTTACTGTAACTATTTAAACGATACCCATAACATATCCATGACATATACTTATAGTATTTAAAAAACAGCATATAAGGTTACCATTTTGAATTACTTAGATAAGTGACTTACTGTAATTTCTCCCACAAAAATCCTGTTGCCCACCATGGAATAATTATCCAGTCTACCCTTCCAGGAGGATCATAAGCTTTACTGTATGCAGGAGCAGCACAGTACTGTAGTTAAGTCTCAACAGACAGCTCTCCGCTCTCTCTCTCTCCACAGCAGAGAGAAGCCTGCTTCCCTCACTGCAGCCTCCTATTCCCCCCTGGATGCCTGTAACCTGAATACCGGACAGCTAGCATGGGTTCATGCAGATCCTTCACAGTGCATGGCTTCTCACTGAACCCTGCACTGACACAGAGCTGTAGTAAATGTTAATGCCTTTGTGCAATGCCTTAAAAGAGATGGATGGGACACAAGCACAAGAATTACTGACTTTTAAATGGCTCCTATTGTAAATTGTGTCAATGCTACTGTTTTTGTAGCATGCCTATTCATATATTTTAGATATAGACTGTGACAATGTATGAGTATACAGACATGTCAAACAGGGAAGAGCAGTTCTGTTCCTACCATCTTACAAAATGAAGCATTGAGAGATCATTTAAATGTAATCTTTACACCTAGACTAAATGCCATATTTTTAAATACTGTATGATAGGGCAACTGTATGTCTGAAAGGGATAGGGATCTGAGGATACACATATCTTCATGGGTTCTCTCCAATGACAGAAAACTCGATCCCTCCTGAAATGTGGATTGAACTCTTCCAAGATGAAGACATGACATGACATCTTCCGCTCACTTGATGTCAATGATAGGACAGCTCACTTCTAGATCGGGCACGTTGCCAGCCAGCCCTCCTCGGGTCCTGAGATCCAGTTGTCGTCTCAGAGCCCATATGAAAAAATACTATAATATACTATGTTGAAATACTGTAGTATTCACTGTAGTGTTTTTGCGGACTAAAGTCTGCATAAACACTACAGTGAATACTGTAGTATTTACTGTAGTTTTGAGGGCATGAATGTAGTATACTGTAGCATTTACAGTTTACTATAATATAAATACTGTAGTAAGAAAAAAACTGTAGTGTATACTATAGTAACTACTGTACTCTTTTTGTGGGCTTTAATATACTGTAGTATTTACTGTATGGTTTTTGCAGACATTACTGTAGTATTTACTATAGTGTTTTTGTTATATTATCTTTGACATATTCTGGACAAAATACTACAAGATACAATGTTCCATAACTTGTTGGTAGGTAGATAGCATTGAGGTCTGAAGAGAAAGTTCAGCACTTTTGTTATTTTTTATAACCAGTAGGGACCACAACATATGGTCTATACTTGGCATGTAAATGTCTCACTTACCGGTGGCACAAATTGGGATATGGGGGATGTGAATCGGCAGGGTATATGCAATTTAAATACTGTAGTATATACTAGTAATTACAGTAGTGTTTTTGCAGACTGTGGTGTTACTGTGGACATTACTGTAGTATTAACTGAAGTAATTTTTGTGGACAGTAGTGTTTTTGCAAACATTACTATAGTATTTACTGTAGTGTTTTTGTGGTCTGTACTATACTGTAGTATTTGCTATACTATTCTACATTATAATACAATATTCTATACTAAGTACTGCACATGATTGATATATACTACAGTGTGTAGTATAGTATTCTACAGTATACTACAGTTTACTGTAAAATCCTATAGTAAGTAGTGTAGTATTCTATAGGAAACTGTAGTATTTTTTATGTGGGAGCAGAGGCTGATGACACAGACAATGCCTAGGAAAGCCCATCAGCTATTGCTTAAAGGGGCAATCTGCAGTTGAAACCCTGTTTTGTTTTGAGGCTATACAGAGATAGTTAACAATTGCGTTGTTAACAAACAAAGAGCTAAAACAAGCTTATATTTTGGGTTCTGATTGGTTAAGAGCTATATTTAATCTGTATCGCTGTCGCGTTACAGATTGCCCGATAGAAATGTAAAGATAATTTCCGATTGAGCTGACATATGCAGCGTTTACCGTGAATGCAGCCCCGGCTAACGCATTGCCTTGAAATGTAAATCACACTGTAACTCTGAACTTCCGCAATACAGATTGAATAGAGCCCTAAAACAGATGAGCTAAGCTCATGAGGCATGTATAAATTATACTCTTCAAGAATCAATGGGTATATATCATGAATTTAAAAGTCAAAAAACGGATGTAGCAAATCGCAGATTGCCCTTTTAAGGACAGCATAACCAAAGTAGGTCACACAAGGACAGGGGCGGTACCCAAGACATCTTCAGTGCATGTGGGTGGGATGATCATCTAACCAATCCGATGCTCCCAGTCACATCCCTTCTCAAGCTCTCAACTGATCCGTGATATCCATCCTGACAGAGATCAACATAATCAGCAACAGCATCACATGCCCTGTCCAGATCATACTCCCTCTGAAGGCCAGGCATTGACAGTACGCCCTGCTGGACAGCATGTGTGCAGTAGTAGCTGATGTTTTTGAGGAAATGATTCAGTTGAGAATTGTCTGTGGCAATTAGGCTGATTGTGACAGTATTGTGGGACTATGACTAGTTTATGTAACTGATGAATGGTACAGTTTAATAAGAAAGAAGTATCACTTTTTGACTCACAAAACTGTATACTGCTGTAAACAATACAAAAGAGCTTTTCTCAGAAACATCAGCTCAATTCACTTAGAAGCGTCATAGAAAAATGCATGGTTCAGGAATCACATCATTCTCCAAGGGATTTTTTTTTTAGAATAGAAGTCTTCCCTAACTATGCTGCTTAATTGCAAGAACAAAGGAAAGTGCATGTACAGTAATAGCAGCGCCTCATTGTTGCCATGTATGGGAATGCTATAATAATGTATGAAAGAGAAATGAGGGATTTGTGCACCTTCACTTGTCAAGTCCACCAGGTAATTGCATGTTGATTGTTTCCATTTACGTATGATGGCTAAGTGCATCTAATTCTTGTTATATTTCCATGGTTCAATTTGATGTCACCACCTACACTTTCACCCGTAGGTGATTAGACATGCATAGAAAACTGTTTGTCTCTAATGGCGTAGGTAAGTGCAATTTTATGAAGGTGCGCTGTGTTCTAACCACCACATGTAATTGACACCAATGCCTAATTAACAGTTTTTGGTACACAATAAAGGAACATGACAGACACATTTAATTTCCTATCTCTTATTTCAGAACTAAACCACTTCCATTCACTGGTGAGGATGAATTTGGCAGGGCTGTCTTTGACCATACAGCCTAGTTCAATGTTATATTATATCTGCCTCTCTGTCTGTGAGTCTTGATTGATACAGTCTCCGAGGAACAAAAAAACACTCTATACAAAACTATACATTTGAAAATGTTCACTTGAAGAATTTTCCTGATCATGTTGATGAAATCAGCTTTTTTTATATTATGCACCAATACCACAGGATCCTCCATTTTTTTGTAGTCAATTATTTTGTACTGCATTTCAGTTTGTAGAATGAGTCTATTGACATAAGACAGTGCTGAGTTTTCAGCCGCATCATATCAGCGGGAGATCTCCATCACGTTGCCCATTCATTCCCAGTCTGTGTAGTTTGGGAATCATCATAGAGAAGAAAGCTGAGTTTCATTATTTACGCCTGTTATCACCTCAGGCACAGATACTCTGTATCCTCCTGAGTTTTAATCTGCTCGTCTCCCAGCATCCTCCAGGCTATTTCATTTAGGTTTTAATATGTGTATTTGACATTTTGTTCATTTAGCCTCTCCTTTAATTTAATTGACGTGCTGCTGCCTTGTGCTGTTGGTTTTCTCCTCAGTGAAAAGATTCCTTACAATTGCATGCCTACTTCTCATAGTTGGCCTATTGCTTACTCAACTTCTTCTCTTCACTTCATCCCCAGATGGAGTAGTTTGATTAGTATTAGAGAGTAGGGGAGAAAAACTGAAATAGGACTTTTGAACATTTGAACTAAAATATCAATAGTGACCATTTAGACACACACACACAGTCCAATTTCCAATTTACTTAGACAGTTGGTGTACTACTTTGAGTCATAAATATATAAATGTAAACCTATATGGGGTTAGATTGGGAGTTTTGCAATGGCATCATCAACTGTTTAACCACTTGAATGCATGCATGTATGAAAAGTAGTTAGGAATAGGGGAACTATAAAACAGTGGTGACCACAGACAGGTATGTATATGTAAATATGTGTCGATTCTGTCTGTCTACTCAGTAGTTTGAATGTAGAGCTTTGTTATGGTAACATGCATTAATTCGAAAATAGCTTTGGCTGTGGCGATTTGTTTGAGAGCGCAACTGTGCAACGCTAATGGTGAACTGCCCAAATTAATGGGGACGCACACCTTTCATTATTACGATTAGATTAGGTGGCGCCAATTGATGGATTCACTTGTGGCCAAATTTACCGCATTACCGCGGTTCCCATCAATTTGGTTTAAGACCAAATACAGGTCTTAATGTTATGGGCACTTGCTAAGTAGCTTTTTGTCTTTGTCAGTCATCCATTAATTGTAATGATAAGTTTACTTCTATCCTTAGTGATTTTGATATAATCTTTATTAAGTTAGGCGGCACGTAGCCTAGCGGTTAAAAGCGTTGGGCCAGTAACCGAAAGATTTCTGGTTCGAATACCCGAGCCGACTGTGAAAAAGCTGTCGATGTTAAGGCCTACTTGGGCAAGGCACTTAAACCTTGTTGCTCTGGATAAGAGCGTCTGCTTAATGACTACGATGTATATAGACAACAAATAAAGAACATAGGCTTCTCTACAAAAGTAAAGTTTTACTGATGTAATAAATTAAAGATATAGAGACAATAATAATAAAGCGTATAGGCTTTATAAAATGTGTGTATAACTTACTTTCTAACGCTTTATTTGTCCATGCATTTAGATTTTTTATTTTTTTTATAATCCTCGTTCCCTCTATCATGGATATTGTTTACAATTACATCAACCGACATAAGTGTGACTTCTAACTTGGTAATGTTCCATAGGTCCCTGGTGTTCTTTGTCTAAGCTCAGCTCAGGAGACCGTCGTCGGGAATGGTGCGTCTGCCATCTGCAGGAGAGCGACGGCACGCCACATTAAATGACCGTTCCATTGGCCACAGTCCACACATTCAGACGTCCTCACGGCTGCACCTCTTCTTTTCAGATTTACCACATATCGTTAAAAAGGAAAGTTCACTAAACATGTCCAGTTAGAGTGAACCTTCATTTCCCTCAGTTCCCATGGTTTGGGTAGGCCTATTTTCCATTAGAAAACGTCATTGAACACAGTGGAGGCCCACTGTACAGCAGCAGCCTAAATTCCTCTCTCTCTCTCTGAGGCTAACCTTTCAAATATTGATTGGTGAGGCTTACAAAAATGTACCATGGTACTACTATGGTACTTTAATTCATACCATAGTACTACTATGGTACTGGCATAGATGTGGATCATGGAAATATCATGGTTTTAAAATGCATTCTAGCCTACATTCTTCCACATTAACGCACAATTATGATAAATGGTACCAAAAATGATCATATGGTCCCATCTTTATTAATTTGTTAGTTACCATAATACAATTGCAGTATAATGCATTAACCCCCTGATTTCAAGAGGTTGGTTGGCATTATATTGATGAATTTATATACCATTATAGGCTAGTTTCTGATAAAGTCAGAGGCAGGATACTAAGTGGTCCTAGTTTGTCTGTAACATCAGAGAAAAAGGGAAACAGTTGCTGTGAAAAAGGAGTAATACTTTCTGTATTAATAGTACCGTTTTTTGCTCCTGTTTGGTTTCCCTGTGTTGCCAAATTAAAATGTCTATAATGTGAGTTTTTTTGGCATTTTGTAATAATTTTCAGTATTTATAGTCAAGGTGTGTTGCTCTTGTTTTGGCCCGCAGAGGGAGCCGCTCGTTGCGCTAGCCTGCCTAGTCAGTGAGTCAGTTGAATGAGAGCCAACTGAAAACTGAAGAGTGAAACACCAGATAAACGAAATATTTTAAACGTTATCATCACGATGAGTGAGCTTTTAGGCATATGATATGAAACCAAGTTAAACGGAGTGTAATGATATGATTGTTGATATTTTTTGATGATGTTTACAAATAGTTTTTCAGTATGTTGACTATTTATAATTGTATAAGACTATCCAAGTCAGTTGAATGAGAGAGAGCCAACTGAAAACTGTAATGGAGAGAGAAGCACCAGATAAACTTGTTTATATATTCAAGGTGTCAGACTCCATTCTTCTCACCATAACCTATCCATGTTTTTATTTAAGCTTTATTTAACTAGGCAAGTCAGTTAAGAACAAATGCTTATTTACAACAATGGCCCACCCCAGCCAAACCCTAACCCGGATAACGCTGGGCCAATTGTGCACCACCCTATGGGACTCCCAATCACAGCCGGTTGTAATACAGCCTGGAATCGAACCAGGGTCTGTAGTGACACCTCTAGTGCTGAGATGCAGTGCCTTAGACTGCTGCGCAACTCTGGAGCCAGGTCTCCAGGTTTAAGAGGATGCACTACTCTACTAGACCATGTGTGGTGTGGTTTTTCACTATGACCTAAAGGTGTTTATGAGGGAACTGTGCCTATACTTTGCCATTGCAGAGTGGGTAGTCAATGTTGTATAATGTGAATACCTACCATAAATTACATTTTTTTTGTCACTTTACTCTAAAAATGGTGGGACACAGACCATCATAATACATTGTAAACAACTACCATGCTTTCATGTTTCACTACATGCTGTTAGTACAAAACTATGGTATTCATTTTAATTGTACTACCATGGTTCATTTTTGTACAATGGTAGCTAGTACACTGAACACAAATATAAATGCAACATGCAACAATGTCAAAGATTTTACTGAGTTACAGTTCAGGTAAGGAAATCAGTCAATGAAATAAATAAATGAGGCCTTAATCTATGGATTTCACATGACTGGGAATACAGATATGCATCTGTTGATCACAGATACCTTAAAAAGAAAAGTAGGGGCGTGGATCAGAAAACTAATCAGTTTCTGGTGTGACCACCATTTCCCTGATGCAGCGCAACACATCTTCTTTGCATAGAGTTGATCAGGCTGTTGATTGTGGCCTGTGGAATGTTGTCCCACTCTTCTTCAATGGCTGTGCGAAGTTGCTGGATATTGTCAAGAACTGGAACACGCTGTCGTACACGTCAATCCAGAGCATCCCAAACATGCTCAATGGATGACATGTCTGGTGTCTGGTGATTATGCAGGCCATGAAATAACTGGGACATTTTCAGCTTCCAGGAATTGTGTACAGATCCTTGTGACATGGGGATGTGCATTATCATGCTGAAACACGAGGTGATGACGGCGGATGAATGGCACGATAATAGGCCTCAGCATCTCGTCACGGTATCTCTGTGCATTCAAATAGCCATTGATAAAATGCAATTGTGTTCATTGTCCGTAGCTTATGTCTGCCCATACCATAACCCCACCGCCACCATGGGGCACTCTGTTCACAATGTTGACATCAATAAACCGCTCGCCCAGACGACGCTATACACATGGTCTGTGGTTGTGAGACAGGTTGGACTTACTGCCAAATTCTCTAAAATGACGTTGGAGGCGGTTTATGGTAGAGAAATTAACATTATCTGGCAACAGCTCTGGTGGACCATCCTGCAGTCAGCATGCTAATTGCACACTCCCTCAAAACTTGAGACATCTGTGGCATTGTGTTGTGTGACAAAACTACACATTTTAAAGTGGACTTTTATTGTCCCCTGCACAAGGTGTACCTGTGTAATGATCATGATATTTAATCAGCTGCTTGATATGCCACACCTGTCAGCTGGATGGATTATCTTGGCGAAGGAGAAATGCTCACTAATAGCGATTCAGAGTTCGTTCTGTTAGGTGACCTAAACTGGGATATGCTTAACTCCCCGGCAGTCCTACAATCTAAGCTAGATGCCCTCAATCTCACACAAATCATCAAGGAACCCACCAGGTACAATCCTAAATCTGCAAACATGGGCACCCTCATAGATATTATCCTGACCAACCTGCCCTCCAAATACACCTTTGCTGTTTTCAATCAGGATCTCAGCGACCACTGCCTCATTGCCTGCATGGGCCCGCGGTCAAACGACCACCCCTTATCACTGTCAAACGCTCCCTAAAACACTTCTGCGAGCAGGCCTTTCTAATTGACCTGGCCTGGGTATCCTGGCAGGATATTGACCTCATTCCGTCAGTCGAGGATGCCTGGTCGTTCTTTAAAAGCAACTTCCTCACCATCTTAAATATGCATGCCCCTTTCAAAAGATGTAGGACGATATGCAACTGTTCAGGGAAGTCAGGAACCAATACACGCAATCAGTCAGGAAAGCAAAGGCTAGCTTTTTCAAACAACAATTTGCATCCTGTAGCTCTAACTCCCAAAAGTTTTGGGACACTGTCAAGTCCATGGAGAACAATAGCACCTCCTCCCAGCTGCCCACTGCACTGAGGCTAGGTAACACGGTCACCACTGATAAATCGATGATAATCGAAAATTTCAACAAGCATTTCTCTACGGCTGGCCATGCTTTCCTCCTGGCTACCCCAACCCCGGCCAATGGCTCCGCCCCCCCTGCATCTACTTGTCCAAGCCTTCCCAGCTTCTCCTTCACCAAAATCCAGATAGCAGATGTTCTGAAAGAGCTGCAAAATCTGGACCCCTACAAATCAGCTGGACTAGATAATCTGGACCCTCTCTTTTTAAAACTATCTGCTGCCATTGTTGCAACTCCTATTACCAGTCTGCTCAACCTCTCTTAGGTGTCGCCCGAGATCCCAAAGATTGGAAAGCTGCTGCGGTCATCCTCTCTTCAAAGGGGTGACACCCTAGACCCAAATTGCTATAGACCTATATCAATCCTGCCCTGCCTCTCTAAAGTCTTTGAAAGCCTAGTTAATAAACAGATCATTGACCACTTCGAATCCCACCGTACCTTCTCCGCTGTGCAATCCGGTTTCCGAGCTGGTCACGGGTGCACCTCAGCCACGCTCAAGGTACTAAACGATATCATAACCGCCATCGATAAGAGACATTACTGTGCAGCCGTATTCATTGACCTGGCCAAGGCTTTCGACTCTGTCAATCACCACATCCTTATCGGCAGACTCAACAGCCTTGGTTTCTCTAATGATTGCCTCGCCTGGTTCACCAACTACTTTGCCGACAGAGTTCAGTGTGTTAAATCGGAGGGCCTGTTGTCCAGGCCTCTGGCAGTCTCTATGGGGGTGCCACAGGGTTCAATTCTTGGGTCGACTCTCTTCTCTGTATACATCAATGATGTCGCTCTTGCCGCTGGTGATTCTCTGATCCACCTCTATGCAGACGACACCATTCTGTATACTGTTAACTAACCTCCAAACGAGCTTCAATGCCATACAGCACTCCTTCCGTGGCCTCCAACTGCTCTTAAACGCTAGTAAAACCAAATGCATGCTTTTCAACCGTTCGCTGCCTGCACCCGGCCGCCCGAAAAGCATCACTACCCTGGACGGCTCTGACCTAGAATACGTGGAGAACTACAAATACCTAGGTGTCTGGCTAGACTGTAAACTCTCCTTCCAGACTCACATCAAACATCTCCAATCCAAAATTAAATCTAGAATCAGCTTTCTATTTTGCAAAAAAGCCTCCTTCACTCATGCTGCCAAACTTGCACTAGTAAAACTGACTATCCTACCGATCCTCGACTTCGGCGATGTCATCTACAAAATAGCCTCCAACACTCTACTCAGCAAACTGGATGCAGTCTATCACAGTGCCATCCGCTTTGTCACCAAAGCCCCATATACCACCCACCACTGCGACCTGTATGCTCTAGTCGGCTGGCCCTTGCTACATACTCGTCGCCAGACCCACTGGCTCCAGGTCATCTACAAGTCCCTGCTAGGTAAAGCCCCACCTTATCTCAGCTCGCTGGTAACCATAGCAGCACCCACCCGTAGCACTCGCTCCAGCAGATATATCTCACTGGTCACCCCCAAAGCCAATTCCTCTTTTGGACGACTTTCCTTCCAGTTCTCTGCTGCCAATGACTGGAACGAACTACAAAAATCATTGAAACTGGAGACACATCTCCCTCACTAGTTTTAAGCACCAGCTGTCAGAGCAGCTCACAGATCACTGCACCTGTACATAGCCCAACCAACTACCTCATCCCCTACCATAGTCATTTATTTATCTTGCTTCTTTGCACCCCAGTATTTTTACTTTGCACATTCATCTACTGCACATTTACCATTCCAATGTTAAATTGCTATACTGTAGTTACTTTACCACCATGGCCTATTTATTGCCTTATGTTCCTTATCCTACCTCATTTGCACACATTGTATATAGATTTGTTTTTTTCCTACTGTATTATTGACTGTATGTTTGTTTTACTCCATGTGTAACTGTGTTGTTGTATGTGTCGAACTGCTTTGTTTTATCTTGGCCAGGTCGCAGTTGTAAATGAGAACTTGTTCTCAACTGGCCTACCTGGTTAAATAAAGGTGGGAAAAAAATAAGCTTTTTGTGTGTATGGAACATTTCTGGGATCTTTTATTTCAGCTCATGAAACATGGAACCAACACTTAACATGTGGTGTTCATCACTACCATGGCACAAAAATACCATGGTATTTGTGACCAAAAAAACATGATAGTACCATGGTATTCTTTCATTGTACTAACATGGTACATTTTTGTAACGGACAGTATTGATATCTACCAAATTGTGAAATAAAGGAGCAAAGAAAAAAAGAGCCTCTCAATAATTGAGTTTCTTCTAAGTTTACTGAGGTCAGACTTTCATTACATTTACAAACACTATTCAATTCCCTCCTAATTCAAGGAACTCAAAGCACTGAGGCTGGACTACAGTATGTCCCCTGTAATAGATGTTATCATTGAATAATATAGATGACCACAGTACACTATTTTGTCTATAGACCTGTAACACATTATTTAACTACTCAATGTAGGCTACTAGTGGAGGAGCAAGGAGAGATATGACTCTCCATGGTTCCCCCAGAGTCAATGGAAGTGTTTGGTGCAGACCAGTGTTTGTGAAGTCATGCACAAGCCCCGCTGGACTGATCATCTGTTATTCCAGAGCCATCTGGGCCAGGCCTAGGGCTGTTTATATCCTCATGCAACAATCTGACATCAATTTGAAACAAGAGTTGCGTCAGAGAAGCCCAGTCCACATTTTCTACACTTCATCCCCCAACCAATAAAACAGCAAGCATCTTTTGTATCTAATTTAAACATCAGCATAGAACGAAATGTATGCTGTTGCCCATATAGCAGAGGAAATTAGAGCAGTCTAATATGACCACATTGGGATCATGTACTAGCAGAGAAGGGGGAAACAAAGACCCCGTCCTCCATGTATCTGAAATCAACAGAGTAACGAATAAACAAAAGAGCCAATCTGCAAACGAGGCCAATTTAGCAATTGACTTATTAATCCATCTAATAAACTTCACAACATTTTGTATTTAAATGAACAATCGGGAGATATCAGGAGATGCAAGGCACCTCACCGAGTAGTTTTTTTGATAGATAGATAACTATTACAGAGATAAATAACTACTACAGACGGCTATTGGTAAAGTGAGGGGAGCTTTTACATGGGGAAAATCTTCAACTACAAATCAGCTGTACACTTATCAGCAGTAATTCAATGTTTGGTGAGAGGTTGCTATTTGTGGTCCTACCAAAGATATGATCTTGCTCGAATGCCCTCTCCAACAGTTATGTTCCATGTAAAAAATGTAGTCAACATGAACCACCTATTGGGCAGCCTAAATCTCTGAATTTCTAAGAACCTAAATCTGAATTAGAGCTCGCTCTCCCATAGCATGGTATTTATGGATTTTATTTTACCTTTAATTATTTAACTAGGCAAGTCAGTTAAGAACAGATTCTTATTTAAAATGCCGGCCTACACCGGCCAAACCCGAACGACACTGGGCCAATTGTGAGGGACTCCCAATCACAGCCGGTTGTGATACAGCCTGGATTTAAACCAGGGTGTCTGTAGTGACGCCTCTAGCACTGAGATGCAGTGCCTTAGACCACTGCCACTCGGGAGCGAAATGGAACAAGACTAAACTACAGCATACACCTTCCCTCCCTCCACAAGAGAGCCCTCACATACTATACCTGCATGCACAGAAATAACAGGATACAGGTACAGAAAAATGCATTTTATTGTTTTAAAGAATTATATATGATACATGAATCACCTTAAAGACAGAATGCCTTCCCTTTCGCATATGTCATAATTGTGCAAGCGTACAAATGTAAAATGGATTATTTTCTGCTTGTTCTGCCTACTCTGTACAGGGACTAGAGCACAGAGAGGATTTAAAGCTTTGAAGACCAGATTTCCATAGTCAAGTCTCTTTTAGTCCACCATTCTGGCAACTGTCCACTTGTTTGCATACAATCAATGCTAAACTCAGGCTATAGTACAGAATTCTTCTCAATGTTAGGATGTGTATTTGTACTTTAACTTCACAATGGGAGGTATTCTGTCACTGTGTACGAACAGTATCAATCAGGTCAGACACGAAGGCTGGTTGTAGTTTTCTAGCTATTGAAAAGTATCTTTGTTCACTGATATGTAGAAGGCAACATCAATACACAAGCCAGGTCCAGATTGTTTGATCACATTGGTCTGTACTGTACATACCTCTAAAGTCACATCACACAAACACTTCGGGATACAGTCTATCTACATTGTGACCTATCAGTACATGGGTTTTCAAACAGGTTAGACAGCAGTATCATCTATTTTGCACAGGTGTATTTCAAAACCATTAGATGCTGTACACACATTACTCAAAAAACAGGAACATAAGTCTGGAAATGTGGAGACAAGACTAATATCACAACTTTAGAGATTGCTTATAAATGTGTGTCCTTATGACTGATGTTTTGGATAAAGTGTAACAGTCAGACTTCGCTAAACTACCCATAGAAATCTTCGTTACAGTATCATTTGTAATGTCAGAGGCTTTAGTTAAAACAAGTGTGACTCATTACTAAAGAGCAGAGTAGAAAACATGTACGGAGCAAGCTTCGCTAACCTTGTACAAAAAATCCAGAGTAATTAAGCTCTGAACATTGAAAAAGAAATTACATCAGTGACACAGACAAAAGAAAACCCAGCCTCATTCTTCACAACCCTTTCAGAACTGGTCTGAGTTTGAAATTAACTCTAGAAATATTTTAGGTTTTTCACCAGCAAGGATTTACTGCTCATTGAGTAGTACTGTAGCTACACTAAGAAGACCGTCCTGACATTGTGTAAGAGGAGGAAGAGGGTGGACCTCTCAAAAACACTCTTTTAACAAACCAACATATCACACATTCATTGTACAAACCTCTCACGCAGCACAGCCCACATTATCCCACATTGCCTTTTTCAATGGTCAGTAACATATCAGATAGTGTTCTGATTATTTGCTCTTTTTGTTGTGCTGTCTATTCATGGGATACTGTATGAAAGCAGTGATTTAACAGAGAAAATAAGACATACACTTGGCACAATGCTAAGTTGCACAAACAGAGGGGGCAGTGTTCCTGCTTTTTGAAGCTGCAACATAAACAGATGGTTTTATGAGTTTTGGTGCCTTTGGCTGTAAGCGATTAGAAACATGCCTGTAAATGAAAGAACATGAAACTGGAATATCCCTGCACTCTAAAATGAAAGAAGAAATCAAATAATACAAGAGTGCATACACATTTAAGAGTCCCTTTCTTGATCGTGTGAGGAGGTAGAGAGCTAATCCAATCACTAGTCTGTCTGCTCTATGCTGAAACATACATGCATTTTAACAGCTTCAACTACAGAAAGTCAACTTGTTCGTTTGGAAATGCTTTACTACCTTGTTATACCATGTAATTGCAAGAGAGCATTCATCAGTGTCAATAGAGGAAGCTGATGATAAACAGTGAATACCTGTTCCATTACTCTTCATATCCAACCAATATTAAAGAGTATTGTGCACAAACAGAAACGTCAGGCTCATTGGTTCTAACTTTGAGGTAGGATATTAAATATTTAAGGGGAAAACGGCATTGGGAAAGAAGATGAGTGCAAAGGGAATGAACCGAAACAACCAGTGGTGTTCCACTCCCAGCACTAAGGTTGGAAAGAGGTTTCTCGGAGAGACCGGCTGTGGGGATCAATGGTGATAATGCAGGTGTGGACAATAATTTAGGCTTGAAGGCTTTTCAAAATTCAGTGGAGAGGCACACAGATTGTTTTCCCGGACTGATTTGTTTGTCTCAAGTAATTCGCTGGTAGTTATTTGAAAACGTATAGGTCATTATAACATAATTTTTTACATACCAAATCTTGTTTTAGACGTTCAAGTGGCCTGGATTATTTTTTAACCCAACAATAATCAAAATAATTTCCCCCAAATAAAGTAGTTGTTTTTTACTCAAACCTCCTGCGGGCCAGACTGAATAGGGCTCACAGGCCGGGCCGTATGTTGCCCACCCCTGTGATAATGGTATGGGGAAGTAATGCCTATCCTTTATGGAAAACCAGGAGCAGAACCCTCATTCTCAAGAAAACATTAAAAAAAAACAGACTTACACAAAGTGGCCCTCCTCAAGGCACATTTCAGTATTTCTAAAAATACCAGCACTACTGATATTGTGCAGGAGCTGATCAGTGGTGACCCTGTATACAAGCTGTAGCAAACAGCCAACATCTTATCCTGGGGGCTTCTCAGTCTGAGGACAATGCTGTGCTTGCCCTCCTAACACTATTAAAATATCTCAACCCTTACAGCTGCCTTAAATCTCCTAAATAGGCATGACGTGTGATTTCATTTATAGAAATAAAATACAATTCCATTAAATAGAATGAAAGAAATAAATACGTTTTATATATAAATACGTGGGCCCTTCTGTCCAAATTGCCACGGAAAGTATTTAGGTAAGGATGAACCGAATAATGAATACATCTGTTTACATTTGATGAAAAAAGCTGTCCTATTATTGATGTGCTAATGTAAAAAATATATATATATATTAGCATGATTATTTTGGGTTGATCTTATAATTTACTTGAGTCACCAATACTCAGTCAGTATCTATTGAGTTTTGTGATTCCCCAGGATACGATGCATCTTGAAGAGAATTATGATGAAGAGTATTTCAGGGGAAAGATTGCACAATTTAACTTTCTCTCTCACCTTCAGGTAGTCCCCATTCCACAACATATATCTGAGATCATCTCGAGGAAACATGGTCCCTTTTCATCTGATTAGACGCTTTCATCAGTCAATTTAACGTCAGAATCATAACTTTAGATATAACATTCAAGACATAGACCCCCCACACCTCACCATGACTAGAAACAAGAGATTACATGAAAAATGCTAATTAGTTTAAATTCAAAGTTAACATTTGCCATTTTTTCCAAGGCCTTTTTCTCCATGATAAAACCTGGATTTTGTCCACATCATAATCATATATAGTTTTAATCTCTCAAAGTCTCTGACTATGTACAGCTATACAACCAGAGAGCAGACAGACAGGGTGTGGGTCTGGGTCCTGGGGAGCGGAGGGAGACGGAGCAGTTGGTTGGGAAGTCTCCCAGTCTCCCGTCTCCTTCCCCATACAGGTGGCGGTTCTGCTTCACTTGCGATCATCGATGGTCTTAATGAATTCCACTGCCGCGGTGAACTGCATCCACCAATAGCACTCCTCCCCACTCAGCCGGCTGGCGTAGAAATTATTGATGTACTGAATAGTGGACAGCAGGCAGGGCGGGTTTGCCTGGGGGGTAGGGGGGCTCACATTAACCACAGAGAGCCATACGCCAGGCCATGTATAATACATGCCGTATGTAAATATGTCTATACAGGTTATCATACAGCAAGATCTTCATGCTACTACACATTTACTATACAGCTGTCAATGTGAAAAAGGATTGTCAGAATGTGTGCTGAGGACTCAGTTTCTCCCTCTGTGCATTAGGGAGACTGGGTTCATACTTCTAGCAAGGCCTTTTACTCACAGTTGAAGCAGTTTTACCATTTAATGAGGTATAATTTGTATTATCTAAAGTGAATATGATGTGGACATAAACATCTCAGAGTAACTTGATATCAATGTGCGATGGACGCTCACCTTTATCAGGACAAAGACGAGCACAGGGACGAAGTCATCAGCTCCAGGGACAGAGTCCTCATTGGCCAGACTCAGGAGGTTCATGATGGTGGAACACATGCGCAGTATACACTGCACTTTGTCCCGAGGGGTCTTGTAGGCACTGATGGTCCGGATCTCCGACTGGGCAGACGGCCAGGGAGCCTCCCTCGCATACACCTGGAGCCACACAGGAAAAAGCATTCAGCATGTCAACTCTGTAGAGCTTCAAACATCAACACAAAATGAAAAACAGACTGATGGACAATTGAGGGGATAAAAATCTGTGGGGAGTTACCTCTGGGATTTGAAGAGCTTTGTGATTTGCCGTCACCACTTTTGAGAGACGCGCTATGTGTTCCTGAAGAAGCCTAGAGGAGGGAACAGTATTGATTGTTCACTTAATCTAATCTTGAAACCTACTACTACAGCAATACAGCGTAATCGTCATTCAAATCTGTAAAGGATAATGACGGTAAACTAGCATCCGAGGAAGACAGGAAGCTGGGTAATTTCTAAGCATGAGTGGCAGCAGCCACACGAACGGTAAGGCCATGTGACTGAGGTGAGGTGGCTGAGGTCACCGTTACTCACTGGTCTCTCAGGATGTCCCCGTCCTGGTTGGGGTAGAAGGCCAGCTTGAAGATGCGGTTCATGACGCTGCGCTCGATGGCCATCTGGGCGTCCTGCAGCTGGTCCTCGCTGGCGTACTGCCAGATGGCATCATGGGCCATGGCCCCGTACAGGTAGCGCAGGAAGTCCTCCACCGCCGCAGTCTTGTCGTCTGACGCTGTGCACCCCTGGAAGGCTGTTGGGGGCAGAGATGGACACACTGAGCACTGGAACAGAAACTGAACACTGACAGACACGCTGAGTACTGTTCACCCCTGGAAGGTTGGGGGAAGAACCTGAGGTACAGACACAATGAGCAAAGAGTATTTTAGAGGTTCCAGGTTGTAAATGACACACTGCAATGTGGTGCAGGTAGTTAGGTTGAATTTCAGTGTCTGTATTTTGAATTCCATACTATGGCCCTTCAGAGGTCAATCAACTAGCAGAGACACAATCAGTCGATTCATGGTTCCAAAGTCCCAGTGAGTACATCAGTAATAAGGAGCAGAGACCTTTGATGAAGTCCAGGGACTTCGCCTCCATGTGTTCCAGTAGGAGGCGAACACAGACTGTGGTGAAGTAGCGGTTAGCCACCTCCTTGTCCCTCAGCACCCGCTGCAGCAGCCGCTCCAGGTGGGCCTGGGACGTCTGCAGGCCTTGCCTACACCGCGTCAGATACGCCTATGTAGGGCGCCTCGCTTCCTAATGGGGGACACACGGAAATTACAGATTATGCTTCTGAACGGTTGCGTTCAGTGACAGTGACAAAATTAGACTGTCTGATTTCAGTAGTACTGTCTATCAATGAATATTGTGAGTTATCCAAATGTATATTTTAGCCTTCCAAATAGAGCTACATATTTCAAAACAAAACGATCCAAATCAACTGTGTCCTTGCAGTAGTAGCAGTGCTGCAACTTCTGCAGCGTCTCTCTTCCTCCACAGTTACCTGTAATCCTCGGCGATGGCTGCCAGCAGCTTCCTGCAGGTACGTGCGTCGAAGCGGCTGACGCAGCGAGTGGTCTCCTGGATCTGGGCCATCTGGTTCTTATCCTGCAGGTTGATGGCCTCCGCCAGCTGGACCTTCAGGAAGCACACGATCTCATTGTCTGGGAAGGAGACGGGAGAAAGACAGCGGTGGGTGAGACGCTCAGACACACTGGCCCCTCGCTGGGAGAAGGACTACTGCTGTAATCAGATCAGCCTGCCATGCTCCCCCATGACATGTGGATGTGACTGATGACTACCGAGAGTGTCTTATGGATTTCAAACGTAACCATTTCAAAGGATGTCACTTTCTATTGTGTAGTCGTGTCCTGCTGGTAAACGTGCAGCGGGCTGGCTTACTTACAGGAATGAATGTGGCCAGATATAACATGGCCAGCAATAATAGAATGGTACCTTCAGAGTCCGTGTGGTCAGGCAGCCCATTGCGTGTGGTGGCAGGAGCCATGAGGGGGAAAGCCACCGAGTCTGCTGAACACAAGGCCAGTCTCAACTTCTTCTTTGCATCACTGCAACATATGAGCAGAAAATAGGAAAATGTAGATTTGGTTTGGTTCTATCACTTTTGTCTTTTGTCAATTTTCATGCCTCTGAAGCACTTATAGTTAATAAAGCATTGCATGAAAGCTGAAGTATTAACACAGACTGTGTTACTGTTATCATAGCTGTGGGACTTCTGTGAGCTGGTAAGGGTTTACTGACCTGAATGAGAACTTGCTGGAGTCGTGTTGCTGGGCTGTCTGGCTGGCTGAGTCTGGCAGGTCGTCTGTGGACATGTTCTGCAGAGCTTCATCGTGTAAACCCTCCTCTCCACACAGCTCTGTGCACAACACATTCACACGCTCAAATTAATTCATTGAGTGTGTGTGTGTGTGTCTGAGTGAGAAAGACACTGACCTCCTGTGGTGTCATAGGCTGCAGCGGTGGCTCCTTCACTAGGGCTGGTCCTCTTGATGTTCCTGTACTTGTCCAGGATGTCTTCTGCTGCCTGGGCCTGGGAGTTCCTGGACAGAGGGTCGTCTGACAAACACACACAGGACACATTTGGGTTAAACCTACCATGGGAAACATACACCCCCCCGATTCAGCAATATCTGAGTGCAATGACAAATCAGGACAGACCTTGTGGGACGCGTTCATGGCCCACATCGTCTTTCTCCTGCCTGTCCCTTTTCCGGAAGGCTATCGGAGCTGTGGAGAGAGCATAATGAGTGGGCTAGGAGAAGTGCTGCTCTGCTCTCACTCTCTCTGGACCACAGTCTCATCATGACTCACTTCATGACAGCAGAACAAGAAGTTGTGTTGCACACATTTACGGTGGTTGTTACCATTGACTAACAATGTAGATGAGAGATGCACACAGTAGCATAGCAGTATATAAACTGAACAAAATTAAGATGTATCCATATTTTCACTGCACGATAATAGCAAAGGAATGCTAGAGTGGTAAATAAAAGCAAAATGGCTGAAATAATACGACTGCCAGACCGTAATGGACAAAACATGTCAGATATACCCCGAGTGTAGAAAACATTAGGAACATTTCCATGACATAGACTGACCAGGGGAATCCAGGTGAAAGCTATGATCCCTTATTGATGTCACTTGTTAAATCTACTTCAAATCAGTGTAGATGAAGGGGAGGAGACAGGTTAAAGAAGGATTTTTAAGCCTCGAGACAATTCAGACATGGATTGTGTGTACCATTCAAAGGGTGAATGGGCAAGACAAAAGATTGAGATGCCTTTGAACACGGGGTATGGTAGCATGTGCCAGGAATTGTGTCAAGAATTGAAACGCTGCTGGGTTTTTCACTCTCAACAGTTCTGCATGTATCAAAAATGATCCACCACCCAAAGGACATCCAGCCAACTTGACACAACCGTGGGAAGCATTGGATTCGACATGGGCCAGCATCCCTGTGGAACGCTTTTGTAGTCCATGCCCTGACGAATTGAGGGCAAAACGGGGTGCAACTCAATATTAGGAAAGTGTTCCTAATGTTTTGTCCACTCAGTGTACACATATTAAAAGATAAATGTATACAGTGAGTGTGTATATATGTGCAAATAAGCAGGTGAGGCTATTAACACACGAGTGTCAACAGGACAAACAGGGGGTCTATAATCTCACAGGTGGGTATTTACAGCCAGAGAATGTGGAGAGGTATAGCAATGTAGAAATGCGTTGCCATTCTGTGCGCCCTAATGCTGCAATGCAAACATTACAGTAGAGAAAAATGGGGACATCCAAAAGAAATGCATGAATGAGGAGCCGGGACATCAACTCAGGCAGCACCATGTCACATCACAGCTCTCTCGATCACAAAGGGCCACGTCTACAAGCGGCATGGCTTACAGCACTCAGCCACTAGCACTGCCGTCAGGGCAGCTAGCTCGATGATGACAGCTAGTGTTAGAAGTGTTACCTGGGACTTCACTCTCAGCCGTCCAATACAGCACTGTGTGAGGAACACAACAGACAGGGTTGGCCTTTCACACACTCAAGTCTACCTGGCTGACACTCTGAGGGGCTAGGCTACACATCACCATGATATTTCACAGCACAACAGAAAGGCCTTTTTGTGGACTCTGGTTCTCAACAGTTTGACAGAGGGGTTGATATTGAATGGATGGACAAGGACATTTTCTTCCTCAAAGACTAAAATATTAATAGGCTATTCCATGTACACTAAATGGTGCTCTGCTGTTCATTCTGTCAAACTCAAACTTAACGGGTTTACACTTCTCTGTGCAGATCTGGCTTTATTAATACAATGTTTAATGTTTACTAAAGGAACATCATTATCTAAAAGAGTAATACGCAGTCATCTCTTGTAGGCACAGCTCATTATTTCCCTGACACTTCTATGAGAGATGGTTTTGGAGTTTAACCGCAACAAGAGATGTGTAATCAATCAGCAGTGATGACAGAGAGGTCTATGTAATGACCATTAGGCTGGGAATGACAGGACCGCTGGGAGGGGTACCACCGCACAATCTACACCCGCTCAAGCCCCTCAACGACTGATTCGTTTTTAGAAACTAAAAAAGAAAATCTAGTGCAAGTGAGACGTAAGAAAACACTTGTCCATTTGTCTGGTGTAACTTTCAACAACAAGAAACGGTATTTTTCAAAGCAGAACATCGGCGGTGGAGTGGAGCGATCGTGCATCATTCTCCTTCTCACATTACAAATTGTTAAAGTACAGGTCTTTAAAAAAAAGTGTACATTTTAGGCAATAGATGTGATTAAGAGAACATCATGAAAGAGTGAAAATAATGTACGAAACATAGTAACAATTTCATGAAATTTCCTAAGAAATTGTCAAAATGTTTAACCCACTAAAAGCATTTGTTGTAACATAGAAAAGAGGGCGTGACAAACTGACACAGAGATGGAGGGAGAAAGATCAGGTTTAGAAGCGATTCCTTACCTTTGGGAATGGCTGACTGAAAGCGTTTCTTCCACCATGGTCTGTTGCGATCAGACTTTTCCTCATCACTGTCCTTTCTCTCCTCAACCTTTGGAAAAAAAATATTCAAGTATGTTTTCGAATGCATACTGGCACGGTAGTTGCACAGGAAAGATAGGCTTAATGTACTGACAAAGTGACATTCTACTTCCTTATCGCACTTCACCTTTTCTAAATGTCATCTTTAGTGAAATGACTAAGACTGTTGTTCCAGAATGCATTTGGTCTAAAACTGGGCTTGGAGAGCAGAGCAGCATGCAGGACTGACGTGACACCAGTGATGAACACCAGCTCTCACCTCTCCTCTTAGGGAATCCTTGCTGGGGGACGAGGACGGCCCCATGGAGAAGTGCCCGGCAGGGTCCCGCTCCTCGGCTACCGCTCTGCGGTTGAGGCCCGGGTCGCTGGTAGGCCGGCGGCCTTGGCACACAATGTCAGAACTGCGGCTGCGTACTAGCCTGTCTGGGTAGGAGTGGCGCTGCTTGGTGTGCTCTAGCTCGGCTTGGGCCAGACAGTGGGGCGTGAACAGGGAGTAGCGGGGCTCCTGGCCCAGGGCACAGGCCTCTGGGATGGGAGGGTCAGGGGGAGGATGAAGGGGCCTGGCGTAGTGCACTTTGGGCCTCACGATGGTACCAGTAGAGAAACCTGGGAAAGAAAAAATATAAAAGAAAAAAGAAACATGGCTTAGTTATACAGCTTAGCACATAGGGGTGTATCTGAACAACAATTACCTCAAACACTTTCACAATTAGCGAGTGTGTCCAGAAACAAAGGAACCACAGCAAAACAATGAGGAAGTGGGGGAAAGTGAGGCTGGTTGGTGGGAGACAAGCCCTAGGTGTGGGTAGGCCACCTGTTCCAAGGGTAGATTCACTCTTTTGAAAAGCTACCAATGGCAGCCTGGTGCCATGAGCACAGTGGCACAAGGGACTGTGCCAAAGTGCCTGGGGTGAGGTCTCAACCCGTCATCCCCTCACCTTGCCACACAGCTCACCTCACTCAAATTAGCTAATTGAAATGGCATTCCCACCCAGGAGACATTTTTATTGCACTAAGGTTTTGTCCAGTAATTGGGGCGAGACTCTGGTTCATTTTCTCAGAGATCAATCTGTTCTGTGAGACCACACCACTAGAAACAACTTAATGATGCTAATTTCCTGGTCTGATAGGGGGGAGCAGAAATTACCTTCCCCGGAGGATAGGGGATCGAACATGGCCAGTAAGGAGTCTGCCTGCGAGGCCGGAGAAGCCAAACTGTGGTGTGCTCCTGAAACAAGAATGTAATTCATACATTAAAACAGAGAGCCACTTTCTGATAGAATTGTTCATGCCATTAAAAAAACACATGGTCTATTCTGTTCTTTGTATTAGTCATCATGTACCTATGCTTTGTATGAGCTATCTGGTCTAAACATTCATTTGAAAACAAAGCAGAACGTTTCCAACAGGGTCAGCAGCATTCTAGTGTAGTGGAAAGGTTATGGCAGCTCATCTGGCAGGGATTGATAGGTCTAGCTGCTGACAGTGTAGTGATGCCACGGCCAGGCCACACGGGAGGTGACACTCTCCCCTCTCTCCTACCGTGGGACGACTCCTCCCCATCTGGACTGGTCACAGAGTCCTTCCCCCCAAAGTCCGAGCTGCACTCCGACCGCAGGTCCTCCGTCTTGCCTCTATCTTCTGATGTCGCTGCAGAGTTTTTTTTAAATAAAAAAATTAAATACAATAGTTAAAATCTGTGCCATCCAGGAGATGGTAACATTTGGTGGAAGATTTGGTTTATATTTGGCTGACTAGCTCCTATTCTGAGTGACAGGGAATGTGTGACAGTTAGCAGTCAGAGCACACAAAGCGTATTGAGAGGATATGCTGAACTGTCCCTCTCAGCCAGGGGCCCACTGGGACCTCTAAATATGGTAGCGGGAGCTCCCATGAGTGGGAAGGGAGATGCAGCAGTAAGATTGATAATCAGACAGAGCCTATCCATCGGCCCGGCCCTTGTGGGACAGGTTCCTACAGGAGCTCAGCCGTGGGCACAGGCCTAGTCCTCTTAATCTGGGATGCTACGTCAAGCATGTCAACGCACCCGGTTCAACTGAGCTACCAGTAGAGCACCCGTGTTAACCTCTGTGTCCTAGCCAAACACCGACCTAGTTGTACTGGCTTATCTAGCACTATCTGACTGCTTTCCAGCTAACACAGACAAAACCCAATATGGCTCTGAAATACATTAATTAGAATTCTTTGACTGGTTAGACTTGTTTTATTTCAATCTGTATGTCAGTATAGAAACAGATGTGTTGGGTATACTGTAAAGCTTCTATGAGTGAAAGAGGTGCAGGGTACCCGAGATGACGCTGAGCCCTGGGGTGCTGGGCCGGGAGCTGACCTCTCGGACCTCTGTGTCATCGGAGGTGCTGCCCAGCCCTGAGCAGCTCTCCAACTCCTGTAGACGCTCTTCCTGCTTCAGGTCTGGGGCTTCTGGAGGGGGAGGCGCAACACACAGTCACATCCAGTTATAGTCAACAATGTAAGTTGTTCATAGGCACATAGTGTACGCAAGAAGGCAAGTGTAGGCATATACCTTACTGTATGTTTAGTCTCCCTTTTCTGGCAGGATAAAGTAATAGCTAAGAAAACTAATATGCACGAAAGCAAACAAACCATCTACAATTGACATAGGGAAAAGCGTAAAGTCGAGTCCAGGCCGTTTTGTGGCTGCCCAATGGAGCTGTTCAGCTTAACCCAGAGGCCCCAAAGTAACCGCAGTAGTCATTTGCATGCTCGTTAGTAATAATGTGCTAGTGAAGTGCTCTTCGGAGTGTAGTTTTCTGCTGCCTAGTCATGAAACAAACGCTCAACTCCAGGCGCGCATCTGATAGCCCTATTACAGAGCAGAACAGGGGCAGCAAACGGAAACAAAAAGCAATCAAGACACTCATGCATGTCAATTTAACACTGCACATATTGCAATGGTGCACTTCAATTAACAGAGAGAGTCCGGGCTTTCCCAAGAAACACTTGTACTGCTGTTACTAAAGTAATCTATTGATATTCATGAAACGCTGACTTTCAAGGGGGTTTAACCATGTAATCTAACATCCGGTTTTAGGACATTGTGTTAACCAAAGAATAGACATTGCAGCAATGGGACAATATTAACACTGTGCTGGAACTGCTCAGCACAACATGACCATACATAACCCCCTCCCCCCCTGTCAGAAGATTGTGTTGCCATGCCTACAGATTTGTGATAGGATGTTACCAGCAAAAAGGTTGACACCATGTCAATAGACTGCAAACAGCTGCTGTCCTTGAACATTTCCTCATGGCTGTTCCTCCACTACAGGTGCAAACACACCTGGAGGTTCCTTTGGGGAAACCCAGAGCTGTATTTTACTGGCAAAGGCAGATCTACCCTGATAGACAGGTACACAAACATGATGACAGATTGCACCCACTTCCTTGATATGGAACTGGGGGGGCACACCTGGCGTGTCCACCCACACACATGGAGTAATACCGTAAACACACCTACTGGAGTGATTCCTGCCGATGCAGTGCACGGAGGAAGACAAGAAATATTATTCCACGTAGAAACTCATGGAAAATGTTTGTACAGAGTTACAAAACAGACAGGAGGAGACTCCATTCAGCTTCTAGAACCCCTTCTCAACATTGAACCCACCTGAGTCGCTGGGCAGGACCTCCACACTCCAGGCCTCGCTGGTGGTCTCTGAGATGGTGGATCCATAAGGGTCTAGCAGCACTGAGCTGGAGCCTGGTAGGCACAGCAGGCTGCCGAGCATGTTCTCTACAGTCGCCCCTGAGCACAGACAGACAGAGAAAGAAAGAGCCTGAGGTTACAGGCACTTCACGCTGGGCCCACAGGCATACACAACTGTGCCAAAGTTCAAAGGTTAATGGCAATATCTCACCCCACCCCTGCCTCCTGAGCCATGACTTTGAGATGTTGATTAAGCCGGGCATTACTCACAACCAAATTACCCCTCACCCACCCTCCCACAAAGTCCTCCACACGACGTCCCTCCATTTCCATTTGGGATGCTGCGGGTTAACAAGGCGGAAGAAGGAAAAGATCTAGCAGGTGTGAGTGGGAGTATAGTGGCCGGGGAGCGGATCAGGAGTCGACCCGTGGTACCCACACCCACAGGTACGCCATGTTTCCACTTCACAGCACATACACACACCATGGGCGCACATGCGTGCCAGCGCCCAGGCAACAGTCTGCGGGGCTGGGCGGGTGCAGGGCCCTTTCTAGCGGCAGGAGAGCTCTACCCTGCTGTCCATGTTTACAGTCTTCAAGGTAGGGGCGCAGAGCACTTGTCTTTCAGGTGGATGATTAAATGAGTGGCACAACAAGAAGTGAAACAATTAGAATTTCTGCCTCATTATCATGGTAATCTTATCAGTGGGATAATGAGGTATTAATGGATATTTAATGTGCATCTCATAACCCAATCCCTTGGAGAAAACACATAAGGAAATCGCTGTAAATTCACTTAATGATGGAAAAGTCCCCCAACGCCATATTCCAAGCAATGAAAAATGGTGGATGCAAATGAGAAGGAACCAAGGTCAATAAGACTGCAGGGACTGAGTGAATGTCAGAGCGAGAGAGAGAGCGAGCGAGCGAGAGCGGAGGAAGAAAGGTTTGCATGGAATAAAATGAACATTCTGATAATTATGTCTTAGAGAACATTGAAGGTTGTCCTTACTGACTTAACAATTGAAATAAATAGATGGAATGCGCCAGAATATCGCCCCGTAGCGCTCAAATCTGTAGCCGTGAAATGCTTTGAAAGGCTGGTCATGGCTCACCTCAACACCATCATCCCAGACACCATGGATCCACTCCAATTCGCATGCCACCCCAACAGAATGACGCTATCTATTGCCCTCCACACTGCCCTTTCCCACTTGGACAGAAGGAACTACATGACAATGCTGTTCAGTGATCAACACCTTTGTGCCCTCCAAGCTCATCACATAAGCTAAGGATCCTAGGACTGAACCCCCCCTCCTACAACTGGATCGTGGACTTCCTGCCACGCCGACCCTCAACACGAGGGCCTCTCAAGGGCGTGTGACTAGTCCCCTCCTGTACACCCTGTTCGCCCACGACTGCCTCGACCCCCACGTCTCCAACACCATCATCAAGTTTGCTAACGACACAGTGGTAGGACTCATCACCGACGACGATGAGGCAGCCTATAGGTCAGAGACTGCCAGGACAACAACCTCTCCCTCAACTTCAGCAAGACAATGAGCTGATTGTGGACTACAGGAAACGGAGGTGCGAGCATGCCCCTATCCACATTGATAGGGCTGTAGTGGAGCTTCAAGTTCCTCGGTGTCCACATCACAAAGGAATTAAAATGTTCCACACACACAGTAGTAAAGAGGGCACGTCAGTGCCTCATCCCACTCAGGAGGCTGAAAAGATTTGTCTATGACCCTCAGATCCTCAAAAAGCTCCACCACTGAGAGCATCTTGACTGGTTGCATCACAGCTTGGTACAGCAACTGTAAGACACCCGACCGCAAGGCGCTACAGAGGGGGGTGACAGACTCGCTTGCACAGACTCTATACACACACACACACAACCTAGACTGACACCCCAACCCACACACTAGATACACCCACGTAACATGCATCCTGACGCCAAACACATTCACCACATACGTTGCTGCTACTGTCTATCATCTATCCTGTTGTCTAGTCACTATAGCCCTACCTACAGTATACTGCTGCTACTGTCTATCATCTATCCTGTTGTCTAGTCACTTCACCCCTACATTCAGTATACTGCTGCTACTGTCTATCATCTATCTGTTGTCTAGTCACTATAGCCCTACCTACAGTATTCTGCTGCTACTGTCTATCCTGTTGTCTAGTCACTTTACCCCTACCTACAGTATACTGCTGCTACTGTCTATCATCTATCCTGTTGTCTAGTCACTTTACCCCTACCTACAGTATACTGCTGCTACTGTCTATCATCTATCCTGCTGTCTAGTCACTTCACCCCTACCTACAGTATACTACTGCTACCATCTATCATCTATCCTGTTGTCTAGTCACTTTACCCATACCTACCGTACACTGATACTACTGTCCATCATTAATCCTGTTGTCTAGTCACTATATATATGTACATAGCTATATGTACATAGCTACCTAATACCCCTGCACATGGACTCGGTACTCCCTGTATATAGCCATGTGGTTATTTTCTACTTCCTGTATATAGCCATGTTATTTTCTATTTCCTGTATATAGCCATGTTATTTTCTACTCCCTGTATATAGCCATGTTGTCATTTTCTACTCCCTGTATATAGCCATGTTGTCATTTTCTACTCCCTGTATATAGCCATGTCGTCATTTTCTACTCCCTGTATATAGCCATGTCGTCATTTTCTACTCCCTGTATATAGCCATGTCGTCATTTTCTACTCCCTGTATATAGCCATGTCGTTATTTTCGACTCCCTGTATATAGCCATGTCGTTATTTTCTACTCCCTGTATATAGCCATGTCGTTATTTTCTACTCCCTGTATATAGCCATGTTATGTTCTACTCCCTGTATATAGCCATGTTATGTTCTACTCCCTGTATATAGCCATGTTATGTTCTACTCCCTGTATATATCCATGTCATTTGCTACTCCCTGTATATATCCATGTTATTTTCTACTCCCTGTATATAGCCATGTTATTTTATACTCCCTGTATATAGCCATGTTATTTTATACTTCCTGTATATAGCCATGTCATTTTCTACTTCCTGTATATAGCCATGTCATTTTCTACTCCCTGTATATAGCCATGTCATTTTATACTTCCTGTATATAGCCATGTCATTTTATACTTCCTGTATATAGCCATGTCATTTTATACTTCCTGTATATAGCCATGTCATTTTCTACTCCCTGTATATAGCCATGTCGTTATTTTCTACTTCCTGTATATAGCCATGTTATTTTTACTCGTTATTCACAGTGTATTTTATTCCTTTTGTCACTATTCTATTTATTTTTTATCTTTCTCTCTGCATTGTTGGAAAGGACCTGTAAGTAAGAATTGCATTGTTAGTCTACACCTGTTGTTTACGAAACATGTGACAAATAAAATACAATTTGATTTGATGAAGCCTTAACATGATGTTTTAGCCACAAACCACAAAGTGGCAGTATTGTGCTACATTTTCTGACGTAGTAATGACCTCTACAGCTATGGGAGAATCTCAATTGCATACTCCTCGCATCCTCTCTCCTTGCCCCCTTCTCAAAACCAATTGTTAGAGAAGGTCAGAGGGGAGGGACCTCTGGCTCTTAAATCCAATGGATTTTGAGAAGAACACGAAGAGTACGCCATCGAGATTCTCCCTATGACTTACCAGCTATTTCCTGCAGTCGATCCTCGTCCATGTTTGGGTCAAAATCGCTGCCCAGCACGTCTGTGCTCCAGGTCTCACTCACGGTCTCAGAGATGTCCCGGTCATCTGTCAGGCCCATCATGTCGCGGATCTCAAACTTACGCAGTTTATCATCCAGGTTGTCCTGAGTGGTGGCTGGGGGTGGGACAGGGACAATGACAATGTTATCACGGCTCAATGTAATGATCCCTGACATTGATTTCCCACAACACACCATGTTCATGCTCCAGCAGTTGTAGAGCCTCCACCCCATTGCTCCCTGATGGCCCAGCTCCCAGCTCAGACACAGACTCTCCCTCCAGGTCCAGAGACGACACAGAGTTAGACCGGTTGGACGGACCTGTGCAAAGAAAACAATTACATTTGGACATTTCCAACTACAACACATCATATTACACAAGGTCCTCTTTTTGTGGTACATGAACAGTTACTGTTTACATAAGAACAGATAAACTACTGTAATAAGTGTAACAGCCATTAACACCTAATTCCATGGTGAAACATTAAAAACATGTTGTGTAGCTGTAGTAACTACTGAGTCAGCAGGGCATGTGGGCTGTTAGAACGCTGACCCTCTGAGATGCCCTCCAGGTTGTCACTGCAGAGGGAGAAGCGCAGGGTTTTGTCTGGCTTGCCATGGTGCTTGGTGTCATCTGCAGGAGTGTCCCCTTGTGACCCATCAGTCAGCTGCATGGTCAACACCTGAGAGGGAACAGCACTGGTTACTGCCATCCTGGCTCTTAATGTGGGCTTCCGATAATGACAAATATACCCTTATATAAAAAATGCATTGATCCTTCATTTCCAATGTTGTGTGCAAGTGTATATTACACCATATACTCTCCATAAATATGTGCATGTTCCAGGCTCGTTAGTTACCTCATTCTCTGACATCATCCCAGGGATGGTCTGCAGGCTGCTTCCTAGTGAGATCACCAGCACCTCCTCTGGCATAACCTCCTGCAGGGACTCCAGAGAGCTAGCCTCTGCCTCCCCCTGCTGGGCCAGCTCGGAACGGCTACGACTGCGGGAGGCTGCTGGGGGAGCAGGGAGACAGACCGGGTATAAGGCTTTACTCATTCACTGACAGATTCAGGGGGAGCAGGGGACGAGATGTTACTAACAGAGACTCAGTGGTAGCAGGGGACGAGATGTTACTAACAGAGACTCAGTGGTAGCAGGGGACGAGATGTTACTAACAGAGACTCAGTGGTAGCAGGGGACGAGATGTTACTAACAGAGACTCAGTGGTAGCAGGGGACTAGATGTTACTAACAGAGACTCAGTGGTAGCAGGGGACGAGATGTTACTAACAGAGACTCAGTGGTAGCAGGGGACTAGATGTTACTAACAGAGACTCAGTGGTAGCAGGGGCGAGATGTTACTAACAGAGACTCAGTGGTAGCAGGGGACGAGATGTTACTAACAGAGACTCAGTGGTAGCAGGGGACGAGATGTTACTAACAGAGACTCAGTGGTAGCAGGGGACGAGATGTTACTAACAGAGACTCAGTGGTAGCAGGGGACGAGATGTTACTCTAATACTCACTTACTGAGATTCAGGGAGCACAAAAGACATGGATCGCGTTCAACTATAATAATAATAAAAGCAAAAACGTAGGCTATACTAACTATAAACACAAAAACTCACTTACCTATACACAACTACATACAGACTGCATTGCTTCTTAGATTACCTGTTAGTTGCTCCCAACCTGTTAGCTTCTCCCAACCTTTCAGTTTTGCATTGTGAAAGAGGTATTGCAGTGAACAGAACATTTTGACTCAATTGGATTCAATCATTAAGTCAAATCAATCAATCTTTCCTAATAGAGACCGGATATTTTGCTCGGCACTGCTTAGATAACCTGTGCTGTGTAATACAGGTCAATAAGTGCATCCAATAAGGTTCACAAATCACAAGTGCATGCCGGACGCAGTGAAGCAGCCACACTCCACATCCCAATCAGCACGTGGCATGCATACCATTCTAATGACTGACCTGATTGTGCTCTGGATGGTAATTATGATGCATTGCTTTTTGCAGAAGGATCTAAGATCCAAACATCAGCAATAAAACATCACTGACTTCAATCTTCTCTTTAGCCAAAAGCACGTTTCATTACACACAATAGAATTTACCACGTGAGTGAAAACAAGCAGCAGAGAACCGGGTATAAACCTGGTCTACAAGACTAGAGCACAGGGCAAAGCAGGCATGGTGAAAAGGCATGGTGACAAGAGCACATGTAGCTCTATCTGGTGGTGAAGGAGTGGGACTGCAGCAGGGACCATGGCTATGAGCATGGCTGGTACTGGGTGTATGTGACTGGCAGTGGCACATGACTAGGTGGCACAAACACGCTTTAGTTCTAGTCAGCTTCACAGGGCTGCCAGGCTACCCACCAAAAGGGGTAACTAATGGAATGTGAGCAGACAGGGTGGTGGTTGTGGAGTCCCAGGAAGTTGCTAACTGTTGTCCTGGGTCGATCACAGGCAGCAAAGGAGGAAAGGAGGAAAATTTGAGGGCAACAGAGAGAATACAGAGCGAGTAGCAAACAACTGTGTAAAACAGCTTCAAATCGAAAAGGTTCACATTTCAGTAGGGCAGCTTAAAGTGGCTTATTTCAAATGGAGGATGTTGTCGCTATCACATTTAATTGATTTATTCCTAATGATGGAAGGTATATATTTCTCCATCCATACCAATTAAGAAAGGGTTCATTTATATTTTGTCATTTAATTGGCTTTTATTTGCATAATGGATCTCCAATCTAGAGGCTGCTAATTACGTGTAGAACAGGCCCAGAACCTCATTAGCTTCCTACATAACAGGGGCTTCCTGCAGCCATTACAACTTCAGCTACTTCACCTAGTTATTTATTACCATGAACAAAAACCTCTAGTAAGTACATAAAAAAGGCTAGTTTCATTCTAATTTCAAACGGAACTCTCCAACTGGTGCAATGCTATAACGGGAATAACAAGTACTGGAGATAAACCACATATATCATGATGCAGTCTTTCTCTGTCAGGAAGCCAGTGGCTGCAGGTCTACAGTAACAACAGCCGAGGAGGTAGGTACCTATGTTCCTGTTTTTTTTGTTGGCGGGGGTGGTGGCTGGGGAGAGCTGGGGGGTGTTGGAGGGGGTGAGCTCCAGACTGTTGCTCTTCACCGTGCGGGACTGGGGCACGTTGGCCAGCAGGGTCTCCAGGAGCATGTGCTCCTCTTCCCGGAGGTGGTCCCCTGCCATCACACTCCGTACAAAGTCCACCTGAACACCATAGGAGTTAATTACTTCATTTAATACTCTCACATCCTAGTTTCTATGAGGAATCCAATTACCTTTTTACTAAGGCATGAATAGCTAAGCTGGTGGAGAACTTACAACACGGGTGATCAGCACAGGGCTCTTCTTCACAATGAAACTAAAAGTGGGGCTTGAGACATGCCAATAGAATACAGCTAGGGTAATTATTGATTACCACACTAATGTTATAAGGAAAGGTAACTAAGGGAGGAGCCACAGCACTGTAATTCCAGGAGAAGTGGTAATACTTTGTTTCTTGAGTACGCTACGGTAACTCCCAGTCCTTGAGACATAACAGCACTCTCAACAACCTGTGTGAAATGTCTCCTCCCTTTCTGGTCTGACAAGCCTGGGCATGTCAAGTTCACTTCCTGTAACATAGAAACGTTTACTGTTGCCTGTCTAAAACATGTGTACATACTGTTCCAGACTATGCTAACTACAATATAAGCCACACAAGATTCAGACTGAAACAGTCAGATCAGCAGCGTACCAGGCAGAGCAGCTGACTGTGGGTCATGTACGCCACAGTCCTGCTGAGTCCTTCTAGTAGGTTCATGGAGGACATGGGTGGCGTCTCCACAGCTCTCCCTCCGATTACCACATCCAGGAAGGCAGCTACACAGCTCTGAGGTGACAAGACCAGACAGTCAACTTCAATAATAAGAAGCAAAACATGTATTCAGAATGTAATAAAAGCTACCCCATGGACAAACCGGTTATATATTAAGATGTGTGTTTGAAGATCTTACCTTATCGAACTTGGCCAAACTGTTTTTCCTCCGGGGGTCTCCATCATTGTCAGCCATTGCCAACTGTTGAAGAAGCTGCCCTACCTACAGGACAAAGATAATGATTAGAATGCATAAAAGGGGAAAGCAAGGAAACAATATTTGATCTTATTATCCAACAGTTCAAATATGATTCGCAAGTGGTCAATGTCCACGCATGGATGTATGAGTCTGGGTCGTCCACTGACCTGCATGAGGTTGAAGCGAGCCACCTCGTTGATAGGGGCGTCTGAGATGATGCCATACTGCTCAGGGTTGACTATGGCTGGGCAGATGAAGCAGGTGAGCAGCAGATCTGTGCACATGGTTCGCACCTCGCCCACCTCCAGCCTCTCCACGCACGACAGCGTCTTGTACATCTGAGACACGATCCAGCGCAGGTTGTGGGGGAAGCAGTAGGTGTTCTGCTTCAGGTAGCCGATGAACTTGTTGACCAGGGTCACCAGCTTGGCCTCGTTGGCTTCCACGGCGGCCGCCACCTTCTGCCTGTAGCCCTCCGAGCCCTTCTCCCCGAACAGGCGCTCCTGCTGGGCCGGCGTGAAGCGCTCCGTCACCTTGGAGGGGTCCGTCTCCAGGTGGTCCTCGTCCTCCACCAGCAGCTGCATGATGGGCTCGTGGAGGGTGGCGGTGAGGAAAAGCTTGGCTGAGTACAGCCCCTCGGAGAAGAGCTTGAAGAGGATGCTGAAGGCGCACGTGCCCCGACGCAGCAGCCGCCGAGGGTTGTCGCTCTCCTTCAGCTCAAACTCCACCAAGTAGCGGAGGACCTGGAATTGATAGAAACAGCAGCACCATTACCATCAGTTTTAGCAGTACAGTGGTTAGAAACAGCCTCATCACACTACCTATGAGGACAGGTAATAGTATTAAATAACAGGTGGCTGCTGTGCATTTGGTGAGTGCATGTGGCTATTGGCTGTGTGTCTATAGTACATATATAGTACAAGTGTATAGTACAAGTGTATAGATCATAGATCAGAAGAGGTCCGGGCTGCTCACCTGCAGCAGGTAGCGCTCATCCTCCTGCATGATACAGTTGCCGTAGAGTGAGGTGAAGACCGTGTAAATGACCCCCTGTGTGTGCTCCTGGTTCAGCCTCTCCCCAGCCACCAGGCAGGAGGCCAACAGCCGGGGGTTCTCGCGCACCCGACCCAGGAACTCCCCATAGATGCTCTCCTGGAAGCCCAGAGTCTTGTAGCCGTCCAGGAACTGCGTGTCTTCCAGCACTTTGGCATGCTGGCAGCATTCGGCCGGGGAGGCCTCAGCACTGTAGGACAGGGAGCTTTAATTACTACGAGAGCAGAAGGCTCCACAAACCAGTGGCTGGAAATGGGCAACAGTGAGTCACAGTGAGCTGTTGATTACTGATTGGAGTGACATGTAACTGTATGATACGCTTGCTGATCACAGGACTCCACTGATTCCTTGCAATTTCCCTTTTGGGCTGCTAATCTAAATAGTGCTTGGCTGGCTCTGACATGCACCGTGTTTGTATTTGGCAGGATTTACAACATGATCACATCAGGAGGATAAGACAGTTTAATATGGTGGGATCCTACTTCAGGACTACTAAGTTACTAGTTCACTAAAGGTCACACTGCCGAATGCAAACAAGAGGACAATTCAAAATGGTGAGTTCCTATTAGAACAGTTTCTATTCTACAATTGGATCAATCTCAATTGGATCAATAGCTCTGGGGGCCCCATGCTGACCTGGTGAGGATGAGCCGGTCGAGGTTGATCCTCTGCTGCTTGGTGATCCAGGCAGCACGGTACAGCCTCTCAGCAGTCTTCAGCACGTCCCCGTTGAGCCGCTGGATCAGTTGCTTCTCTGAAGCCACATACAGCCGCTCCTGCTTCAGGTGGTGGGCCAGAGTGTGGATGTCTGGCTTCACCATCTTTACCAGCTCACTCAGAGGCAAAAGACTGCAGAAGAGTGAGATCAGTCACACTGGGGGATAAATGGTACTGAGAATGGTAATGACATCGTTGGTGAGAGAATGAGTACTGGACAGTCAGGACAGAGCTACAGTTGAAGTCGGAATTTTACATACAACTCATTTTTCAACCACTCCACAAATTTCTTGTTAACAAAGTTTTGGCAAGTCGGTTAGGACATCTACTTCGTTCATGACAAGTCATTTTTGCAACAATTAATCACAGACAGATTATTTCACCATATCACAATTCCAGTGGGTCAGAAGTGTACATACACTAAGTTGACTGTGCCTTTAAACAGCTTGGAAAATTCCAGAAAATGTCATGGTTTTAGAAGCTTCTAATAGGCTAATTGACAGCATTTGAGTCAATTGGAGGTGTACCTGTGGATGTATTTCAAGGCCTACCTTCAAACTCAGTGCCTCTTTGCTTGAAATCATGGGGAAATCAGCAAAGACATCAGAATTTTTTTTCCAAATGCCTGAAGGTACCGAGTTCATCTGAACAAACAATAGTACGCAAGTACAAACTAGAGGTCAACCGATTATGATTTTTCAACGCCGATACCGATTAATGGAGGACCAAAAAAAGCTGATACTGATTAATCGTCCCATTTATTAATTTAATAATAAAAATCCATTTAGTCTCAAATAAATAACGAAACATGTTCAATTGGTTTAAATAATTCAAAAACACAGTGTTGGAGAAGAAAGTAAAAGAGCAACATGTGCCATGTCAAAAAGTTCCTTGCTCAAAACATATGAAAGCTGGTGGTTCCTATTAACATCAGTCTTCAATATTCCCAGTTAAGAAGTTTTAGGTTGTAGTTATTATAGGACTCGCTCTCTATACCATTTGTATTTCATATACCTTTGACAATTGGATTTTCTTGTAGGCACTATAGTATTGCCAGCCTAATCTTGGGAGTTGATAGATATAAATAAATAAAATAAATGACTTAAAGCCTATCACCTTTATTTAACCAGGTAGGCAAGTTGAGAACAAGTTCTCATTAACAACTGCGACCTGGCCAAGATAAAGCAAAGCAGTTCGACACATACAACACAGAGTTACACATGGAGTAAAACAAACAATCAATAATACAGTAGGAAAAAAAACAAATCTATATACAAAGAGTGCAAATGAGGTAAGATAAGGAAGGTAAGGCAATAAATAGGCCATGGTGGCAAAGTAATTACAATATAGCATTTAAACACTGGAATGGTAGATGTGCAGTAGATGAATGTGCAATGTAGAAAAACTGGGGTGCAAAGGAACAAGATAAATAAATAAATAAGGTAGGGGACGAGGTAGTCGGTTGGGCTATTTACAGATGGGCTATATACAGGTGCAGGGGTCTGTGAGCTGCTCTGACAGCTGGTGCTTAAAGCTGGTGAGGGAGATAAGGGTCTCCAGTTTGAGATTTTTGTAATTCGTTCCAGTCATTGGCAGCAGAGAACTGGAAGGAAAGTCAGGCAAAGGAGGAATTGGCTTTGGGGGTGACAAGTGAGATATACCTGCTGGAGCGCGTGCTACGGGTTGGTGCTGCTATGGTGACCAGTGAGCTGAGATAAGGCGGGGCTTTACCTAGCAGGGACTTGTAGATGATCTGGAGCCAGTGGTTATGGCAACGAGTAAAGCGAGGGCCAGCCAACGAGAGCGTACAGGTTGCAGTGGTGGGTGGTATATGGGATTTTGGTGACAAAACAGATAGCACTGTGATAGACTGCATCCAATTTGTTGAGTAGAGTATTGGAGGCTATTTTGTAAATGACATCACCGAAGTCGAGGATCGGTAGGATAGTCAGTTTTACGAGGGTAAGTTTGGCAGCATGAGTGAAGGATGCTTTGTTGCGAAATAGAAAGCCAATTCTAGATTTAATTTTGGATTGGAGATGTTTGATGTGAGTCTGGAAGGAGAGTTTACAGTCTAACCAGACACCTAGATATTTGTAGTTGTCCACATAATCTAAGACAGAACCGTCCAGAGTAGTGATGCGATCGGTTGAAGAGCATGCATTTAGTTTTATTTGCGTTTAAGAGCAGTTGGAGGCCACGGAAGGAGAGTTGTATGGCATTGAAGCTCGTCTGGAGGGTAGTTAACACAGTGTACAAAGAAGGGCCAGAAGTATACAGAATGGTGTCGTCTGCGTAGAGGTGGATCAGAGACTCACCAGCAGCATAAGCGACATCATAGATGTATACAGAGAAGAGAGTCGGCCCAAGAATTGAACCCCGTGGCACCCCCATAGAGACTGCCAGAGGCCCGGACAACAGGCCCTCCGATTTGACACACTGAACCGGCCAAGGCTGTCGAGTCTGCCGATAAGGATGTGGTGATTGACAGAGTCGAAAGCCTTGGCCAGATCAATGAATACGGCTGCAGAGTAATGTCTCTTATTGATGGTGGTTATGTCGTCGTTTAGGACCTTGAGCGTGGCTGAGGTGCACCCATGACCAGCTCTGAAACCAGATTGCATAGCGGAGAAGGTACGGTGGGATTCGAAATGGTCGGTAATCTGTTTGTTAACTTGGCTTTCAAAGACCTTAGAGAGGCAGGGTAGGATAGATATAGGTCTGTAGCAGTTTGGGTCAAGAGTGTCTCCCCCTTTGAAGAGGGGGATGACCGCAGCTGCTTTCCAGTCTTTGGGAATCTCAGACGACACGAAAGGTTGAACAGGCTAGGAATAGGGGTTGCAACAATTTCGGCAGATAATTTTTGAAAGAAAGGGTCCAGATTGTCTAGGCCGGCTGATTTGTAGGGGTCCAGATTTTGCAGCTCTTTCAGAACATCAGCTAACTGGATTTGGGAGAAGGAGAAATGGGGGAGGCTTGGGCGAGTTACTGAGGGGGGTGCAGGGCTGTTGACCAGGGTAGTGGTAGCCAGGTGGAAAGCATGGCCAGCCGTAAAAAAATGCTTATTGAAATTCTCAATTATTGTGGGTTTAATCGGTGGTGACAGCGTTTCCTATCCTCAGTGCAGTGGGCAGCTGGGAGGAGGTGCTCTTATTCTCCATGGACTTCAGTGTCCCAGAACTTTTTTGAGTTTGTGTTACAGGAAGCAAATTTCTGCTTGGAAAGCTAGCCTTGGCTTTCCTAACTGCCAGTGTATATTGCTTCCTGACTTCCCAGAAAAGTGGCATATCACGGGGGCTGTTCGATGCTAATGCAGAACGCCACAGGATGTTTTTGTGCTGGTCAAGGGCAGTCAGGTCTGGAGAGAACCAAGGGCTATATCTGTTCCTGGTTCTAAATTTCTTGAATGGGGCATGCTTATTTAAGATGGTGAGGAAGGCACTTTTAAAGAATAACCAGGCATCCTCTACTGACGGGATGAGGTCCTCTACTGACGGATACCCGGGCCAGGTCGATTAGAAAGGCCTGCTCGCTTAAGTGTTTTAGGGAACGTTTGACAGTAATGAGGGGAGGTCGTTTGACCGCAAACCCATTACGGATGCAGGCAATGAGGCAGTGATTGCAGTTTTCAACCAAGATCTCAGCAGAGGTGTATTTAGAGGGCAAGTTAGTTAGGATGACATCTATGAGGGTTCTCGTGTTTACGGCTTTGGGGTTGTACCTAGTAGATTCATTGATGATTTGTGTGAGGTTTAGGGCATCAAGCTTAGATTGTAGGATGGCCGGGGTGTTAAGCATGTCCCAGTTTAGGTCACCTAGCAGCACGAACTCTGAAGATAGATGGGGGGCAATCAGTTGACATATGGTGTCCAGAGCACAGCTGGGGGCAGAGGGTGGTCTATAGCAAGCGGCAACAGTGAGAGACTTGTTTCTAGAAAGGTGGATTTTTAAAAGTAAACGTTCAAATTGTTTGGGTACAGACCTGGATAGTAAGACAGAACTCTGCAGGCTCTCTGCAGTAGATTGCAACACCACCCCCTTTGGCCGTTCTCTCTTGTCTGAAGATGTTATAGTTAGGGATGGAAATTTCAGCGTTATTGGTGGTCTTCCTAAGCCAGGATTCAGACACGGCTAGGACATCCAGGTTGGCAGAGCGTGTTAAAGCTGTGAATAAAACAATCTTAGAGAGGAGGCTTCTAAATGTTAACATGCATGAAACCAAGGCTTTTACGGTTGCAGAAGTCAACAAATGTTAGCGCCTGGGGAATAGGAGTGGAGCTAGGCACTGCAGGGCCTGGATTAACCACTATATCACCAGAGGAACAGAGGAGGAGTAGGATAAGGGTACGGCTAAAGGCTATAATGACTGGTCGTCTAGGACGTCCTGAACAGAGTAAAAAGAACAGGTTTCAGGGGGCTATAAAATAGATTAAAGGCATAATGTAGACAAAGGTATGGTAGGACGTAAATACAGTAGAGGTAAACCTAGGCATTGAGTGATGATGAAAGAGATATTGTCTCTAGAAACATTTAAACCATGTGATGTCATCGCATGCGTGGGTGGTGGAACTGAAGGGTTGGATAAGGTATATAGCCCGGGCTCATGAGGCTCTACTGTGAAATAAGACAAACACTAACCAAAACAGCAATGGACAAGGCATATTGACATTGAGGAGAGGCATGCTTAGCAGAGTGATCAAAAGGGTCCAGTTAGTAGTGAGGCTGGTTGGGGACATGGCGATTCAGACAGCTAGCCGGGAAAAGCAAGCTAGCACAGGCTAGCAGGCCGGCTAACAAAGACGGAGGAAGTCTATTTATAGCCTCCTCAAGTGTTTCCGTCAGTAGACCAGTCGTGATGGGTTAGTGGGATTCCGTGTGGTGAAGGGGACCAGGCCAATTGGCAAACTAGATAATAGTGGCTCAAGAAATTGTCCGATGGACCTGTTTAGCTAGCAGCCGATATGCTCTAGAAAGCTAACAATTAGCAGACCGCAGTTAGCTGATGGGCGTTCAGGTGACGTCGCAACAGAGGGCCGGTTGAATAACCCTCTCGGGCAGATAACGTCGGTAGTCCAGTCGTGAAGGCCCGGAGGGGCTCCGCACCAGCAGTAAAAACAGGTCCGGATAGGTGTTGTAGCCCAGGAGTGGCTGATGGGACTCTGGTGGGAAGGTGGGCTTAGCATAGGCTAGCTTCAGGCTAATTGGTGCTTGCTCCGGGACCAACGTTAGCCATTAGTCACTCGGATAGCAGCTAGCTAGCTGCAAGATCCAGGTGAAAATGTCCAGAGCTTCGGTAGGAATCCGGGGATATGGAGAGAAAATAGGTCCGGTATGCTCTGGTTTGAGTCGCGTTATACGAACGGCGAGAGCTTTTCCGAGCTAAAGGTTAGCTGATGTCCGTTAGCAATGGTAAGCTAAATACTAACGTTCGCTAGTGAACTGGTTAGCTTCTGTTAGGGAATTCCGGATTCGAGGTGGATAATACTTGAAAAAAAAGATTTGTACCACATTGGGTGAGGCGGGTTGCAGGAGAATGTTTTGAAGTTGAGTTTTAGAAAAATATATATAAAATGATATGCGAGGAAAAGATATATAAATAGGACACGACGAGGACAAAAGACGTCTGACTGCTACACCATCTTTGAGTAAGACAGCGCTGTGCTTCAAGCATTGCGAAGAGCTGCTGGCAAACGCAGGAAAGTGCTGTTTGAATGAACGGTTACGAGCCTGCTGCTGCCTACCACCGCTCAGTCAGACTGCTCTATCAAATATCAAATCATAGACTTTATTATAATAAACACACAAATACGAGCCTTAGGTCATTAATATGGTAAAACCCAGAAACTATAATTTCGAAAACGAAACGTTTATTCTTTCAGTGAAACACGGAACCGTTCCATATTCTATCGAACGGGTGGCATCCATAAGTCTAAATATTGCTGTTACATTGCACAACCTTCAATGTTATGTCATAATGTTATGTTATGTAAAATTCAGGCAAATTAATTACGGTCTTTGTCAGGAAGAAATGGTCTTCACACAGTTCGCAACGAGCCAGGTGGCCCAAACTGCTGCATATACCCGACTCTGCTTGCACAGAACGCAAGAGAAGTGACAATTTCCCTAGTTAAAATTGCCTGCTAACATGAATTTCTTTTAACTAAATTTGCAGGTTTAAAAAAATATACTTGTGTATTGATTTTAAGAAAGGCATTGATGTTCATGGTTAGGTACATTGGTGCAACGACAGTGCTTTCTTTTGCGAATGCACTTGTTAAACCATCACCCGTTTGGCGAAGTAGGCTGTGATTTGATGATAAATTAACAGGCACCGCATTGATTATATGCAACGCAGGACAAGCTAGTAATAACATCAACCATGTGTAGTTAACTAGTGATTATGTTAAGATTGATTGTTTTTTATAAGATAAGTTTAATGCTAGCTAGCAACTTACCTTGGCCCCTTGCTGCAGTCGCGTAACAGGTGGTCAGCCTGCCACGCAGTCTCCTCGTGGAGTGCAATGTAATCGGCATCCAAAAATGCAGATTACCGATTGTTATGAAAACTTGAAATCGGCCCTAATTAAAATCGGTCGACCTCTAATATAAACACCATGGGACCACGCAGACATACCACTCAGGAAGGAGACGCGTTCTGTCTCCTAGAGATGAACGTACTTTGGTGTGAAAAGTGCAAATCAATCCCAGAACAGCAGCAAAGGACCTTGTGAAGATGCTGGAGGAAACAGGTACAAAAGTATCTACAGTGAGGGTAAAAAGTATTTGACCCCCTGCTGATTTTGTACGTTTGCCCACTGACAAAGAAATGATCAGTCTATAATTTTAATGGTAGGTTTATTTGAACAGTGAGACAGAATAACAAAAATCTCCAGAAAAAAACGTGAAAAATGTTATAAATTGATTTGCATTTTAATGAGGGAAATAAGTATTTGACCCCTCTGCAAAACATGACTTAGTACTTGGTGGCAAAACCCTTGTTGGCTAGGCCACTCCAGGACCTTAATGTGCTTCTTCTTGAGCCACTCCTTTGTTGCCTTGGCCGTGTGTTTTGGGTCATTGTCATGCTGGAATACCAATCCACGACCCATTTTCAATGCCCTGGCTGAGGGAAGGAGGTTCTCACCCAAGATTTGACGGTACATGGCCCCGTCCATCATCCCTTTGATGCGGTGAAGTTGTCCTGTCCCCTTAGCATAAAAACACCCCAAAAGCATATTCTTTCCACCTCCATGTTTGACGGTGGGGATGTTGTTCTTGGGGTCATAGGCAGCATTCCTCCTCCTCCAAACACGGCGAGTTGAGTTGATGTCAAAGAGCTCCATTTTGGTCTCATCTGACCACAACACTTTCAGCCAGCTGTCCTCTGAATCATTCAGATGTTCATTGGCAAACTTCAGACGGCATGTATATGTGCTTTCTTGAGCAGGGGTCCTTGCGGACGCTGCAGGATTTCTGTCCTTCACGGCGTAGTGTGTTACCAATTGTTTTCTTGGTGACTATGGTCCCAGCTGCCTTGAGATCATTGACAAGATCCTCCCGTGTAATTCTGGGCTGATTCCTCACCGTTCTCATGATCATTGCAACTCCACGAGGTGAGATCTTGCATGGAGCCCCAGGCCGAGGGAGATTGACAGTTCTTTTATGTTTCTTCCATTTGCGAATAATCGCACCAACTGTTGTCACCTTCTCACCAAGCTGCTTGGCGATGGATATGTAGCCCATTCCAGCCTTGTGTAGGTCTACAATCTTGTCCCTGACATTCTTGGAGAGCTCTTTGGTCTTGGCCATGATGGAGAGTTTGGAATATGATTGATTGATTGCTTCTGTGGACAGGTGTCTTTTATACAGGTAACAAACTGAGATTAGGAGCACTCCCTTTAAGAGTGTGCGCCTAATCTCAGCTCGTTACCTGTATAAAAGACACCTGGGAGCCAGAAATCTTTCTGATTGAGAGGGGGTCAAATACTTATTTCCCTCATTAAAATGCAAATCAATTTTTAACATTTTTCACATGCGTTTTTCTGGATTTATTTGTTGTTATTCTGTCTCACTGTTCAAATAAACCTACCATTAAAATTATAGACTGATCATTTCTTTGTCAGAGGGCAAACGTACAAAATCAGCAGGGGATCAAATACTCTTTTCCCTCACTGTATATCCACAGTAAAACGAGTCCTATATCGATATAACCTGAAAGGCTGCTCAGCAAGGAAGAAGCTACTGCTCCAAAACCGCCATAAAAAAAGCCAGACTACGGTTTGCAACTGCACATGGGGACAAAGATCGTACTTTTTGGAGAAATGTCCTCTGGTCTGATGAAACAAAAATAGAACTGTCTGGCCATAATGACCATCATTATGTTTGGAGGAAAAAGGGGGAGGCTTGCAAGCCGGTGAACACCGTCCCAACCGTGAAGCACGGGGGTGGCTGCATCATGTTGTGGGGGTACTTTGCTGCAGGAGGGACTGGTGCACTTCACAAAATAGAAGGCATCATGAGGCAGGAAAATTATGTGGATATATTGAAGCAACATCTCAAGACATCTGTCAGGAAGTTAAAGCTTGGTCGCAAATGAGTCTTCCAAATGGACAATGACCCCAAGCATACTTCCAAAGTTGTGGCAAAATGGCTTAAGGACAACAAAGTCATGGTATTGGAATGGCCATCACAAAGCCCTGACCTCAATCCTATAGAAAATGTGTGGGCAGAACTGAAAAAGCGTGTGTGAGCAAGGAGGCCTACAAACCTGACTCAGTTATACCAGCTCTGTCAGGAGGAATGGGCTAAAATTCACCCAAGTTATTGTGGGAAGCTTGTGGAAGGCTACCCAAAACGTTTGACCCAAGTTTAAATTGTTTAAGGCAATGCTACCAAATACTAATTGAGTGTATGTGAACTTCTGACCTACTGGGAATGTGATGAAAGAAAAAAAGCTGAAATAAATAATTCTCTCTACTATTATTCTGACATTTCACATTCTTAAAATAAAGTGGTGATCCTAACTGACCTAAAACAGGGAATTTTTGTAGGATTAGATGTCAGGAATTGTGAAAAACTGAGTTTAAATGTATTTGGCTAAGGTGCATGTAAACATCCTACTTCAACTGTACATGCAGGGCAGTTAGTAGTAGATTTACGAGTACAATGGATCATTTTTATATCTCAGAGTGGAATCCTGAGGAAGAGCAGGAAAGGCCATGTTTCCTGTGGAGGCTAGGTTGGCAGAATCCTAGCTCAAACATTGACAGAGGAAGTAGACTGTCAGTAGTCAAGAGAAAGCAGAAACACTTGTTCTATTGGCTAAGATTGACAGTGGAGTGGGAGAGGGGTTAAACAATAGCAAGCCCCTACTCTCGCTCACACAAGCATCTGGTAGCATTATTCACAGCACGAGAGTATATGCAAATCATATTAGTCTCCCTTTCCTTCACACACAAACCAGACAGAATGCATGAAATTTAAATGATTTCCTAGAGCATTCTTTGACACACAAGGTTCTTTGTGGATGGCTGCTACCAAGGAAAACAGACAAGATTGTGAGGCTGGGAGGCCTGTGAAAAGAGCCCAGAGAACCCACCCTCAGAGCTTGCACACAACTACAAAGGCTTGATACTATTAAACATAATAAATATGTGGTTTGAGGCATAAATATTTTGATGAGGCTTAGAAGCATTTTCTTAACCATGTCATGCCAGATAAGCAAGGTTAATCATGGGTTATACACAATAAAGTCTGTGTTCCTTTAGTAGGCTAAATCCAATGATGAACTGGCCACTGTGGAGTTTTCTGGAACCATGAAGACACTGGGGGATCCCGGGTAAATAAGGCTAATCACTTAAGGCTAATCAATAGATTAATGACAAACAGTGTAGCAGTCCATGAGAATATGCATGTGCCGAAGGCTCTTGAAAGAGTAGACTACATTTGTCACAGTCCTGTGTGGAAGTAAAGGGTGTAGGTCTACGGCCGACACAGAGGTGGTACTGTAGGACCTGTGGCCTGGTACGGGTAAAGCAGTGTCCGAGTTGAACATGTATTGAGTAGACCTACCTAATGAGTAAGTAATGGAAAAGGACAGGGAACTCTAAAGCAGAAGAAAAACCACTGTAGGTGGTGTGAAAAGGCACAGGCAGGGGTGTGCGAGACAGAATGACGGTAGTTAGCGGTAGGTAGGCTAGAAATAGAATTCAGTCCAAAGCCATCCCTCCCAACATTACGTACATGATGCTTAGGCTCAGAACAAGGAATCATTGTGAAGCAAACCATCTGGAAAAGAAAACTGAAAAGCACCTCAACCAGTGATGCAGCTCACCACACAGCACATTTATGGAGGTGTTTGGAACACAGCCCAAACATTCCCTCAGTTGAACATGCAACACAAGCCAACAGAACAAAGTGCTTTTTATAGACACACAGAAAGGAATCACTTTCTAAAGGCACTCGAAACTCAAACACTAAGTCCCCTTTTCACTTCCCCTCAACATGAGATCAAATAGGACTGTTTGCATGAGCAGGTTAACGAATCCAGTTGTATTATCTGTGGTACGCCACGCCACTACCTGGCCCAACAGCTGAGCAGCAGCTTCAAGGGCTGTGTCCCTTTGAAATTTGTCAGGCCTTCTTCCGTTGGACTGCAGACATTTTACCAGCTCCAGTGTGCAATGGCTTGGGGTGCACGCTGCACCTCCCAACAATCACCTCTCAGAAGGAGCTCACACACCACAAAGAGACATGGCAAAACTCTACCCAGCCTATTCCAGCAATCCAGCCCCACCACATCCAATTGACAACATAACATAGTCAGATATTTGGTCTTAGATAATTAGAAAACTACAAATATGAAACTGAAACCAGGGTAGCAGAAAGTGGGGTGGTGGTGGTAATAAACAGCCTAAAGTACTTCAGTCAGAACGAGGATCTGAGAAATTATTCACTAGGCTACATCACCGAAGCTCAGGAATAGTGAGTGTTGGACAGCACAATAAAAATGTGAATAAGAGACCCTTGTCTCAAGTGTGAGTTCCCCACAGACGTTGTTTGTAACATCTAGTAGGCCTACCCTATGCCTGTCCTACAACTACTGTGTAGGAGCAAGTATTTTTTAATTGTTTTTTTAATTTTTAGAAAGACCTCCCACATACACTACACTATAACGCGTATACAAAAGTATGTGGACACTTCTTCAAATAAGTGGCTATTTCAGCCAAACCCGTTGCTGACAGGTGTATTCAATTGAGCACACAGCCATGCAATCTCCAACTGGAGATTGCTGAAGAGCGCAGTGACTTTCAACGTGGCAGTCATAGGATCCCACCTTTCCAACAAGTCAGTTCGTCAACTTTCTGCAATGTCAGCAAAATAACTGTTCGTAGGGAGCTTCATGAAATGTGTTTCCTTGCCGAGCAGCCACACAAGCCTAAGATCACCATGTGCAATGCCAAGCGTCAGCTGGAGTGGTGTAAAGCTTGTCACCATTGGACTCTGGAGCAGTGGAAATGCGTTCTCTGGAGTGATGAATCACGTTTCACCATCTGGCAGTCCGACGGACAAATCTGGTTTTGGCGGATGCAGGAAAACGCTACCTGCCCCAATGCATAGTGCCAACTGTAAAGTTTGGTGGAGGAGGAACAATGGTCTGGGGCTATTTTTCATGGTTTTGGCTAGGCCCCTTAGTTCCAGTGAAGGGAAATCTAAACGCTACAGCATACAATGACATTCTAGACGAGTCTATGCTTCCAACTTTGTGGCAACAATTTGGGGAAGGCCCTTTCCTGTTTCAGCATGACAATGCCCCCGTGCAGAAAGTGAGGTCCATACAGAAATGGTTTGTAGAGATCGGTGTGGTAGAACTTGACTGGCCTGCACAGAGCCCTGACCTCAACCCCATCGAACACCTTTAGAATGAATTTAGTTTCCCAGTATAGTATATAGCTAGCTACATCTATGGACTTCTATGTTTTTCTGTCATGTGTAATGTGCAGAAGCCTATAACACATATGTATTGGATAACGGCACAATCATTTTGACTTTTTGGGGCTTGGGATCATTAAATGTATTTAATGTATGGCTCATAAGGATCAGGTAGAATCAAGCTTGAATGTTCAATCAAAGCTTTATTTAAATCCAGACATAGCCATATTTATATCCTTTATAACGCTTTTGAATGACACTTCCGGTTTTGGCGGGAAATGCTGTGTTACCTGGGAGAAAATAGACTTATTCTCGTGGTTGAAACATTTGTAAAATACCGGAAAAATAACCCTAGTGCTGTCATCAATGCCTACAACCTTGGGTTAGGCTATCAGATCCCAGGGATTACAAATTAGTAAGCGCTTACTCTTACACAACCATACCCAAAAGGAGGGCATTCTGTAGGTCAAAGCAGTGCTAGTATGAAATATCTGCAAAGGCTTTAAGTTCAGAGGTGGCAGCAAATGAGTAGGTTCCAAATATAAGGAAAGGAGAAATTCTGTATGCCTAAAATCAACACCTTCACTGAGATGTATGCTCAAAATCTTATTTTGCTAAATGTAGGCAAAGCTGCCTGCCAGGAAGACAAAGCCTGACAGCGCACTCCTACGCTGAATGAGACATCCTGATCCTCTGCTCTGGAGTGTTCAACATCCTAACTCCTGACCTTGCCAGAACAAAGACTTCTACCTTGCCTCGAAACAACACTACTAGTAGTGCAGGGGCAAGGGCAGTTGAGATTCAAAGGAACCTGAATGATATCCAATGTCTGGTAGATCACTATAACTCAAGAATAAATAAAAGAAGTTAGGAGCACACTTCTATTCATTTGTGTGACTGAGATGAATTCATGTTTTGGCTCTAACAATTAGCCTAATCAAAAAGGTCAAGTGCATTCCTTAAATCAACATAAATATTTTTTTTACCATCCTGTTTTGAAAACTTTTGATCCCCGCTTGATACACACGTCTGAAGTTCTCTATGGTTCATCATACTACACTAGTCATGGATAGCCATGGCCCCTGCACTGGGTGGGGCTCAATTCTACACCTAATGTAGGGGATCAGGTGGGTAAGGAGAGGCGACCGCCGTTCGCTAGCTAGTTAATTATTCAAGCAACCAAGACAACTTGTCAATCTAGTAATTTTTAGGGCCCCAGCCTTGTTCACTTTTGCAACACAGTCGACATCTTGCGGAATTGTTCGTTTAACTAGCTAGTTAATAACATTAGCTAATACTAGCCAATGTGTCACCGTCGGCCTGTATTGTAAACAGTTACCTAGCTTCCTATCATCATACTGGCAAACGTTAACAGTGAAATGTTAGCAATCTAGCTAGTTAGAAAGCTTGCTATTAGAGGCGCATTTGTTAGCTATCTAGCCAAGTACCTAATTAATGTTAACTAACATTAACTAGTTAACGTTAACACTAACAGGTCGCTATAGCGTAGTTAGCTAGGTGCCTAGGTACTAGTTTACAATCAAAATAGTTAACTAGTTATCACAGAGCATAGCTAACGTTACTGTACTTAGCTAGCTAGCTATCAACAGCGGTAACCGTTAAGTGAACTAGCTTACTAGCTCGTTGAATAAGTAATTAACATTAGCTAGCGACCTAGCCAACTTGAAATGTTGCAGCACCGTTACTAGCCAAACATCGAGCTACGGTGGGATACCTTTATAGGGATGTCAATGTTTCCCCGGTAGGCCAGGCTGGCCAGTTGTAGAAGAAATAGCGTTCAATCACGGAGGACATCCAAGAAGTAGCTAGCTAACGTTAGCAGAAGGCCAGCGAGGAAAACAGAACTAGCTAACGCGTTAGCTATAACACGAATTCAATGACTTACCAAACAAGTTGTTGATAGTATACCAGTTCTTTATGGAATCTCTATAACCGTGAAATAATTTCAGTGTCTGACTGGTTAAATCGCTAGATAAGTCTGTTCCTGATCGCCCCTTTTCGTCAGAGCACTAGCTAGCTCAGTCAGCTGTCATCTGCTGTCATCACGAGTAGACGCGCTCCACCCGCATGCGCGCTGGGCCACTGAGATTTGAGTAAATGTCTCAACCTGGAATAGTTTGGTGCGTTTTCTTTTTTTACATTCAATAAGAGCTAAATAAGAGCTTGTTTATTAATGTAGTCTGTAGTGGACATCAGGATGCTAAACTATGTTTTCTTACTTACTGTACACATTTACGGTAATGTTAAAAAATATCGCATTTACTAATAACCGATTCCTCTACATTGCACATATAGTAAAAACAAATCGACCAATTAAAAACAAAAACACTTAGGTAAAACATATACAGTAAAAGTCAAAAGTTTGGACACACCTACTTTTTGAAACCATTGGACATCCAGTGAAAATTGAGGCACAATAGCGCCTCTTCAACCTCAGGAGGCTGAAGAAATTTGGCTTGTCACCACAAACACTCACAGACTTTTACAGATGCACAATCGAGAGCATTCTGTCGGGCTGTATCTCCGCCTTGTACAGCAACTGCTCCGCCCACAACCGTAAGGCTCTCCAGAGGGTAGTGACGTCTGCACAACGCGTCACCGGGGGCAAACTACGTTCCCTCCAGGACACCTACACCACCGGATGTCACAGGAAGTCCAAAAAGATCATCAAGGACAATAACCACCCAAGCCACAGCCTGTTCACCCCGCTATCATCCAGAAGGCGAGGTCAGTACAAGTGCATCAAAGCTGGGACCGAGAGAATGAAAAACAGCTTCTATCTCAAGGCCATCAGACTGATGAACAGCCATCACTAACATTGAGCGGCTGCTGCTAACATACTGACTCAAATCTCTAGCCATGTAATAAATGTATCACTAGTCACTTTAAACAGTGCCACTTTATATAATGTTTACATACCCTACATTACTAATCTCATATGTATATACTGTACTATATACCATCTACTGGATCTTGCCTAGGCCGTTCGACCATCGCTCATCCATATATTTATATGTAAATATTCTTATTCATTCCTTTACACTTGTGCGTATAAGGTAGTTGTTGTGAAATTGTTAGATTACTTGTTAGATGTTACTGCATGGTCCGAACTAGAAACACAAGCATTTCGCTACACTCGCATTAACATCTGCTAACCATGTGTACGTGACCAATACAATTTGATTTGATTTGATTTCTTGCAACAGCTGCACAGTGCAGATCTCAGCCTATGGAATAAAAGTGGGGCATTTATTGCTCATTTTTTATCCATAGGCCTAATGGACACATGTTCAAACTCACACACTTTTAATAGGCTTAAAGGGACAATCTGTAGTTGCTACATCCATTTCTTGACTTGTAAATTATATATACAGTTCGAGTCAAAACTTTGAACACACCTACTCATTCAAGGGTTTTTCTTTATTTTACTATTTTCTACATTGTAGAATAATAGTGAAGACTTTACAACTATGAAATAACACATATGGAATCATGTAGTAACCAAAAAAGTGTTAAACAAATCAAAATATATTTTGTATTTGAGATTCTTCAAAGTGGCCACCCTTTCCCTTGATGACAGCTTTGCACACTCTTGGCATTCTCTCAACCAGCTTCACCTGGAATGCTTTTCCAACAGCCTTGAAGGAATTCCCACATATGCTGAGCACTTGTTGGCTGCTTTTCTTTCACTCTGCGGTCCAACTCATCCCAAACCATCTCTATTGGGTTGAGGTCTGGTGATTGTGGAAGCTAGGTCATAAATTGCCAACAGACACTATCCCATCACGATAGCGCACCACCCTGCAACATATATTTTTTGCTGGGTCAGGAGGATATATGAACTGGGCATATGATGCTCTTGGAGACTCAAGGCTGTGAGTCCCTGACATTTTCTCGCTGGGGATGCAAAATCTAGCAAGCTCACTGTAAATGTGTAGGAGGCATCCCTACTGTTCAAACTAGGCATACTACCTGAACAAAGAAAAATATATATTTTTTACAAGTGCAGGTCAGATTTGTATGCTATAAACTACAAAATAGGTTTTAGAATAATATGAAATAAAGTAATTTGACTTTCCTGATTTTCCACTTTAGCAATGTCTAGATTTCATCAATAGGTGGCGATCAAGTTCCATGACTTTATACACTCTTCAAAATACCTTGTCTCCAGGTTTTTCTCGCCATCCATCTCCATTTGTAAAGAAAAACAAAGATGAACACTGTCTTACATAAGAATATTGAGATGTCTGTTTTAAGACCAGCAGAAGTAGTGCTGGTTTCTCACATTTACCTGCACATTTCAGGGTGGTATGCTATTGTGATGGGATAGTGTCTGTTGGCAATTTACGAGGCACTATCAAAATGGCAATAGAATATTGATTAACCATTTAAATGACTACCTGTATTGTCTTTGTCTGTATAATGGGCTGTAGTTCTTCCGGATATCTAGTTTCCAGTGCAGATGATGTGCCATGGCTAATTTGATTTACAGTCTGTCTATGCATTAGTTAGAAGAGGATGTGCCAGTTGCTCATCAATCTTGAAGTCATCTGAATGTCCTTCAGGGCTATCTGATAGAAGTGTGAATAACTACAGGCTTCCCATCTACTTGTGCATAAATTGGTCTAACTGGAACAACACATGGAGACCTTCAACAAAATACACTGACGTAGCTTGTAAGACCAACAAAAAGGATAAAGACTAAATACTTGGTCAATTGGTCACATTGTATGATCATTGTTTTAGTGTTCTGTATGGTTTACTTAAGAGACTTGAGATGGCTGAATACAGGGCTCTGCATGGTTTACTCTAGAATACAAATGCAAAGAGAAAGGGTCCGTTTTCATTTAGTGTTTATTATACATGGGTTATAAACATCACAAAATAGAAAATTGGGTAACATCTAGCAGGGGGAAATATGATGTAAAAGATCAACCTTAGATTTGTCAGGCTCTATCAATGGACATTTAACATGCTCGTTTCAGTGCTGTGTAGCTAGATGCATTAGGAGACATTCTGTATAATTTATGTTCAAGTGCAATAGAAGCTTTTAGCAGCTCAACGCTCCAGCTTGTTATTACCGATATGTTACTGTTCAAATATGAAGGTTCGTCTTTCTGTTTCTTCTTTTTATTGCATTTTTGTGTTTGTTTAAATGTATGAAATACATTGGACGGTATAGGATATTCATGTATATTCTTCACCAAATGTGTTAATTATATAATAAATATGTATCCCAAAAGGTGTATTTTCTCAACCCAAAATAATAGTACTTTTATTTTATTCTTCAAACATAATATTACAATTCAAAGAATTGAATGTCAGTTTATTATAACCATTGTCAGTTTTTCATAAGCATAATCAATATTTAAAATACCTGAATATAAATAACATGCTTTAAGCAAAATAAATATTCATTTGCAATGTCAAGCAAATGCACCACATTCATTTACAGTCAAGAGTCAAGCCTTACAAAACAAATCCACACATTGCTTTCTGTCAAATGCATTTTCTACTGAAGGCCACAATCTAACAAGTTATCAAGCGTGTTACAGTGAATTTAACAATGTAGAATCAATAGAATGTTAATAAAGTGATGAAAGAGGATGCAATTAATGCCTAAAACAAAACTCAAGGGGGATTCAGAGCATAGGTGTACACCTGATTTTTCTATCCATAAGTAGGCATAATGAAAGCATTATTATCAGCAGTGATATGAATCATCTTAACTAAGATGTATACCCAGACTCTGGCACAGCACAGCAATTTCAAGACATTCTTCGATATTCAAATATTTTCAGGATATAATGAAGCATGTGCAGAAATACAACTGTCAGTATTTTTTTTGTATATATATTACAGTTGCTGACAACAGCTTCAACAAGTAGAGTGGAGCAAAATGATGCTTTGTAGCTTTAATCTAGATTGCTTTAGAAAAGTTCTGAAAAGTAGTGCCTTCCTCAGTTATATTCAGCCAGGCAGTGATATCTTTCTAGATAATTGTGAATTATTTGTGCCTGACAACCCAACCCAATTCATGTGGTATCAACACAGTCAGTACCTTGTCTAAACAGGGATTAAAAAAGAAATAATGACTTGTAAATACAGTATGACCATTTTACATGCAGATCGAGCTATGTTCAGTGTAACAGGATAAAAACAACGCCACTGCAACAAAAACCAACAATGATAAAGTGTTACATTATAGTTTGTAGGTGTGTGTAACATCAGTAAACACTTTCCTGCACATTGTTTTAATCATTCTTAGTGATTAATATGCAAACATTAATAACGGTAGTCTTATTAACAATTCCTTTCTGATGTAAAATACATATGTATCTACAAACATTCATCATAAATATCTGTTAAATTACATGTATCTACATGTACATATAGGTGACATCAGAGGTGCACAGTACAATACTATATAATATCATCCAGGAGATGGGGGGTGCCTACCCAGTCTAGCGTTCTGGGCTCAGAAGCAGCCATGATCATACACATGAACTGCTTCCCTGTTCTCTTATCTATGGGGTAAATGGTAGTGGGTGTGAATCTCTTGTTGCTCTCCACAAACTCACAGAGTTGATGGTATATTTTGGGATACTCATGACGCAGGAAGACTCCCCTGGTCCTGAGCTCACGTTGGATATTGATAAAGCAGATCTCTCTGGCTTTCATACCCTCCTTTCCCTCTTTGTCAATATCAGGTGTGCCTGGAGGTGGGGTCAGAATGAGTGTCTCCATGTCACTCTCCTTCTTGAAGACCTTTTTATCTGGGCTGGAGGAAGCCAACGAAATCTTTGCATATTTTCGGACTGTTGGTGTTTGGACTCTTGGTGAGGGTCTGTTAGGCACTAGTTCACCAACAGCTATGGATACATTCAAGAGGAAACATTCATTGGGGTCATACTCATTGCCAGCTTGCTGCAGGGCCTTGCAGTAATCCCCCAGGTTGTCTTTGAAGCTGTCCAGCTCTCTGAGAGACAGATATGTGGGGGACATGACGAGGCTCTCAAGCCCAACCTTCAGGAAGTTGTCAGCAGTCCCTGGGTTAGCAAAGCCCAGGAAAAGAATGCCTCTCCCTCTGGAAAGGTAGCCAGCTTTGGAAATGCGAGAGAAGACTTTATGGATCTCAGAGTTCTCTCTGCAGTACTTCAGCATGTGTCTGCACACACTGCTGATACGTCCATACAGACAGTTCTCTTTATGGCTGTCCCAGTCATCCCGACGGCAGTTCCGGGAGCAGTAGAAGGTGTAGCAACTATGACAGGATTTGAAGTAAAGACAGGCATTGAACAGGGTCTCTATCCGTTTGCACTTCCTGTTGGCACACATCATGGTGTCATTGTCGTCTGTGCTGTGGTCTGGGGAGATCTCCTCTGGACTCCTCTGTAAGCTCTGTAAGCCATCACACCCACTGTCTGGGTCTTTGATAGTGTCAGGGCTGGTTTTAGTGGAGGAAGGTGGTGTGTTGAGAGGTCCTAGACTCTCTAGGCCCGAAGATTTTATCTTTCCTTTTTCATCATCCTCACTAATCAACTGTTTTATTTGGTTCAATAGATCCTGACTAGGCTTCCTGTTGGTCGGCGGTTTGTAATCAATGACAAGATCAGCTAGCAGTTCGTCCAGTTGCTCTAGGCTCTGCTGCAGGGAATAATTGTTGTCTTTTCTGTCTTTGGTCAGTTCCGCTGACTCAGATGGCTGCTCTTGATGATGAAGAACATTTTGAGTCGATGCCTTTTCACAATCCAGTGCATCCCAGCTGGCTGAACGCACATCTCGCTGTTTGTGGTTGCGTGCACGTATGTCATTGTCTGTTATCGTGATCTCAGGAGTTGCAAACCATAGCCCAGCCTTAGTGTTCCTTCCAGGATTGTTTGGTCCTTTCTCTAAGGAGTTTTCAGAGAGGGACCGGGCAGCATAGCGCCTTGGTGAACTAGACAGATTGAGTATAACTGGCTGTGATGTATCACTAGGAAACAGAGGATGTCTCCCCTGGTAAAACAGATTCTCATAGCTGCGTCCACGGGGTACTGCTTGCTCCCTGTCATGATGAGGATAAAGAATATTGTCCCAGGATTTGGAATGGTTTCTGACTTCTGCTACCAGTCTGGTTGGCTCCACATAACTGTTTGCAAACCAGGTGGACATTACTGGCTCTTGTCTTACTCTCTGTGGTGTCAGCTGAGAGGACTGGTTAGAGTATCCAGAAATACTTGAACGATACCAGTCATCTGCATAAGCCTGGGACATTTGTGGTTGTCGACGGCCCTCCGTGTGATACGCCTTGTATGGAATATACTGTCCTGCTGGGGGGTTGTACGGCTTGCTGTAGAACACCTTGGAGCCATTTGACTGACAAGGATATGCTCTGGGATCTTCCCCATAGTGTGCTCTTGCCTGTGGTGTTTGAGCAAAGTACGGCCCTGCTTCGCTTGTGGAGTAAGGTCTGGTATAGACAGCCTGCCCAGGGTCTCTGCTGGACATGTGTTGCTCTGTGTAATATGGTCGGACTGGGAGAGTGTGAACCCAGCGAGTCCTTGGATCATGCACATACTGACTATTAAGAGTACTGCCTTGGCTGGTGAGGCTGGAATTATCATCCTGATAGTATGCTCTAGCAGACGGATGGACAGGGTACCTAGTCGGATCCTCAGTGTAGAAGAATTTAGTTGGTATATTGGGGTTTGAGAGAGTCCTCTGCTCCCTTGACAAGTATTCCCTTGGCATTATAGGGGAGGGCACCCGTTGCATGTCTACTGGCTGAATGTAGCTGGGGGTCATGCAGGTAGTGTACTGATATGCTTGTCTATAATCCCCACTGTAACATTCGCTTGGTGTGGGTGTCCGTACCTGCCGTGGCACAGACAGACCTCTACTCTGACTGGAGTAGGAATATCTCTGCCAGGGATGTTCAGTCCTCATGTTCTGAGACCTCCTGGCTGTGTGCTGCAGGACTGCCGCATCTGGCTTGATATCAACACGACACCTGACATGAGGAGTGATGGCAGGCTGATCCTGTTTGCTCACCTCAGAGAAACAGTCCGAGACATAGAGGGGAGAGCGTGGTTGTAGTTTTATAGGGTGTACCTCGTTCAAAAAAGCCCGGTTAGAGGAGTAAGAGTCCCGGTGTGGTTCAGATGTCCTTAGAGGGCCTGGTACAGCCTGTGAGACATCTCGTCCCCTCTTGTTTGCTGGTGGGGAGACTGAAATGGGCACAGGGGTAAAGGTGGTCTTGACTCTGGGGGCACTTTTAGATCTAGTCCTCTTCTTTGAATCTGACCTCGCGGCCTGACTGGTTTTGTCTGGGTTAGCATGCTGTGGTGGGGGTAGTCTAGTGTTAAACAGATCAGGGGAGGAGAAACGAAGGTGTCCTGGATGATCCAGGCCATTCCAGGTCACCTCTTTATGCACCCCCTGATGCTCAGTCCTCTTGTAAGGGTATTCCATTGAGGCAGAAAAGGACTGTGGGTCGTCAAATGACTCAAGGAAGTCAAAGCTACGGCAGTGTCTTTTGTTGATGGTCTCCGTATGTCGCTCCAGTTTGTCAATCATTTGCGAGTCACATTGTTGAGAGTGCCCAGTGATGGGGTTTAATTTGATGTCCCGATACAGAGTGGATACCAGTATATCAGGGGGATCTGTGCGTGTCATCTTAGAGGGACTCCTCCGATCTCCCCATTCAGATTGATTCAAGATCCATATGACCTGAGAAAAGAAAGATAGAGAAGCATTTTAGATCCATAGTAAAACATACACATTTTCTTTTCAATGTAAAAGTGGTTCTACACAGAAATGAAAGTGTTGTGATGACAGAGATTACCAACATGATTTAATATAATGATACTAACAGTCAGTAGGTTTATCTTCCATACTATAGACCTATGGTCTATCTCCTTCCGGATCCAATGAAAATAAGGAAAAGTTCACATCTACTAAAGCATCTGTCATCTGTGGATTTTCACACAGCTTGAGAGAAAAAAATTAAGGATTTAATTGTATCATGCATGCTGTTATGTCCTTTTCTGCAGTGTGCTCTGTATCAAGGTCTTGATTTAAAGAACTAAAATCCCTGCAAAAGGTTGTTGTAATTTTAGGAGAGTGGGACATTTAGATTTTACTGCCCATCATATTGCCAAGATGCTTTACACAGTATCTATAGTACATTGAAGATGATTCTCTTGCACAAGATCAACACTTGAGAGACACAACACTAATATACACAAGGTCCATAAATATACATTTTAAAGAGAGATAAAAATGTATCTTAACAAATACTGCAGCTGTTGACGTTCCCCTCAAGAAAGTACTGCATATCTAACAGAGAGATAGTTACCTAATCAGTATTGTATGTTAATCTCAAATCAGACTCTAGTTGGAACTTGCATACAAAGTTTGGTCATGAAAAGAGTGCAAAACTGTGCCACACTGTATCTGTAATCATTCGCTCTAGAGAAAGAGTCACTAAACCACACTGAATAATTCAATGGTTTGTTTCAAGCACTTTGGGAATGATTGTGTAAGGATCCAAAAGCATACATACAAAAAGTATAGTAGTGAAAGGCAAGTCCTCAGTAAATAAATCCCTTTCCATTGATTGTAGATGACAGTCAAACCATAAAAAAAGGCTATGTAAGATGCGAAGGGTTTGATTTGTAGAATGATCACTGACTCTTTCTTTTACACAATATATTGATTTTGAAAGATAACTTAATTCATTCAAACAGAATAGATACAGTGGCACAGTGGCTTGCAGTACACACAGAGCATTTCACTAGTACATAGCTTGCCATTCATATCATAAACAACAGTACTTCATAATAAACCAAGGGGTATAGTTCAACACTGTTTATATGGAGAAATGGTGTCTGTTTAAAACCAAGAATAAGGGAGTATGTAAGCATTGATGTTTCAAACTGTGCAAACATTTACTAGCATTAATTTCATTTTTATATTTTTGCACATAGAACTTGCTTCTAATGCTTTTCCGTTTGACTTTTAAAGCATATTTTCATGGCAGAGAGACATACAGAGAGGCTCCCTTGTTGGCTCTCGCCCATGAGCTAACCCTGAGATACCATCTGTTCATCCTGAGTTGATAGGACTGACCAACCATCTCCCCCGTCATGTCTCCTCAACACACCTAAATATCATATTTTGAAACAACCATCCCAACCTTACCAGACCTACGGACACTATTAAATAATGTACCATGGTTACAGTCACTGATTCATGTTCAAAACAGATATGTTTGTTTTTTAAATCGTAACATTTAGTGTAATACAATTGATAACAACTTGGTATCAAAATACATACGCACTGGTGTTTTTTTTTCAATGAACAAAATATAATTATTGGATTATTATAATGTTATTACTATTTTAAAATGTTATTTCTGAGAAAATACCTGATAAATATTGTGGCAGACTGTAAGATGAAGTGTAACCACATCTTTTTTGACACGCGAAATGTTCATAATTATTTATTTTTCATAAATATCCAGATGTCTTATTGATGGCCACTGCTCAAATTCCACTGAAGCATGAATATTCTCTAATCAATTTGACATCTGCGTCAGCCATGCTACCCAGAATAGAATTAAAGAGGTAATAATTTATTATTAATATACAGTATTACTCATAAAGTAGGTAAATTGGCATACATGCTTGTTTGTGTGTGTGTGCGTGTGTGTACAATCATACCCTTGTTCCAACATTATGCCAGCTATTATGCCATTGTCCATCGAAACATGGCACTCTCATGCTGATTAAGGCATTGAATGTCCTTTTTAGAGGGTAAGTCATCACAGTGACAGCAAAAAAAAATCACAAATGGTCACAGAGGATGCTGATTGAGACATGTGAGCAATGTTTGATGAACAATAAAGAACTACTTAGCTAATTAAATACCCTGTTGGGAGCTGCTTTAGTGCCCCACACCAAAAATGGTATGTAAAGTGGGCCAGGTTTTATGGTGAAACAAGTTATTTATCCAGAGAGGCTCTTAATAAAAAAAATAAAACACATATTTGAGCTAAACTATTGTGGATCTCTGGAATTTGTAACATTTTGAATATCTTTATGTTGCTGACATCCAGATATCTAGAAAGACAATTAACATTATAATGTTGAATCATGAAAGACCTACTCTGTTTGTATAGTCTCATCTGAAAATGGTCATCTGTCAGTGTGGGAAAATAGCCCTTTCCCACTGGGCACAGACGTAAATTCAACATATATTCCACGTTGGTAAAAAAAAAAAGTAAACATCCACTCCACAGAGACAACTGTGGGGAAATGCGTCGTCACAATAATACGCGCATATTGTAATAGTGTCATGATCAGATTGCTACATTTAAAAGGGCTTGATTTCTTATAATTGAGATCTGAAGCACACTTTTTCCTCGTTTATTGATGCGGCACGGCCCTGTACACTGCGCTCGCATCCCTTCCCAAGCTGACCCAATGTCTTTGAGCATCGATGACATCATTGGAGGTAATCGCACACTCAAATATACCAAAATGTTGTAGCCGTACTCAGAGGAAAAGGAAGAGTTTTAATTCCATCATCAAATAGGAGTGGATCTCATCTTACCCTTCTCGCCAATGATCCGCTTCCATCATCTGTAGGCTACATTATCAATCCATTGCTCTTGTACGTCTTTGCATCTTGTGCTACATGTTGTACACATCACAGTCCGCACGCAGTGACTCAGTGCACCCTCATGGTTTATCTGAAGCATTCTGAGGAAGGGGGTGTGTCTGAGGCTGCGTTTATCGGCGTGCAATGATGCGCTCGCGTGCAACTTGTGTGTTCGTTCTTGTATGCGTGCCTGCGTTCGTGCGCGTTTATGAGGGTGTTTGTTAAGCTCATTAAATCCATGTCTCTGACCATGTTTCCATCCAACTTTTTTTGCGAGTTAAGTACATGTCGGATATTTTTTTTTAATGACAGTCCTGATGGAAAAATAACATTAGTCGTTAAACTTTCCAAATGTTGACAACATGAAATAGACTACACTAGACAATGTGGGATCTTTTTGTGTTGGTAAAATTAATTATGCGAGAAATGTTGGTGGAAACGCTTTTATGTGCAGATATTGACATAATACCCATCATATCGATGTAAACTTAGAGTCATGCGATGACATGTTGTGTGGCCCTCCCACTACGACTCGTTTGGAAAGCAAACAATTTATTAGGCTACAGATGAAATACATTATGATGAGTCTCGCAGGGTGGCGCAAGTGCAAGGTAATGAGCTTTGATGCTGCTTTCCAATAATTATCGAGTCTTATTCTGGTGACTTGATCATCGATGCTTGGCTGCCATTCGACAAATACAATCAATCTATACCCGCAATGTACCTGCGAGCTGTTGGCTAGAGTGCACATGCCAATACCAGAGTGGGTACACTCGCTATATAACGCAATCTCTTTGGGAGAAAACAATCAGTAGAGTTGAAAATGCTATTTATCTTCTATTTTTCTTTCTGTACATGGGCATTTGACCGCAAAATGTATTTTTATCTGCACTACGTCATCACGCACCGCTTTTTATCTGCAACAAGTCAATTTGATGGAAACACATCTCTGGTTGGAAAATGTTTTTATGCCGATTTAAAAATATTCGCATGAAAATATGTCCCCAATTGGATGGAAACCTAGATGCGAGGAGAATTGCATCCTATCTGTGTTCATGAAAGGAGCTGCAGAAACAAACATGAAGGCTCATTTTACCAAAAGGGATCATCACTGTTCATATGGGAAGATAATTCACTCATTAAATCATTTTCGCTTAGCTCACACAAATATCATGTCAATGAAAATAAACGTTTCATTATTTGCTTATTAATGAATAGCATGTTATTGATTAAATAGCCATTGTATCCTCACCAAACATGTAGGCCTACTATATGACATGAGGCATAGCAGCATGTTCAAATCCACACCTAAACAGTCCCCTGCTGTGTTCACACTAAGCCTCACATTCTTCACTCATTTTGTCACATGATTATCCTCTCTCACAACAGTCTCTTGCACAACAATAGAAAGGCTACTGATTATAAAATGGTGAATTCATGTCAAAATGATTTGGGGTGCTTCAGTGAAGTGAAAAACAACATAGCAAAGCAAAAGCTCTGAAAATGACCTCTCATCAGCACAGGGTAATGACTGCAGCTCCCCACACCTGCTCCTAAATCTCACCTAGACACAGTTTCTGCATTAGTTGAATTGATGATGGTGACAGCACTGTGTGGGCCCCAGAGCAGCATGTGACTAGCTGCAGCAGTAAAACTGCTTAATAAGCAGTCTCACAGAGAGAGGAGAGAAACATGTAGCATACAGACAGTGCTCATAAACTGGAGATTGAAATGATGCTCAATTGCTGTGGTACCCATTTTGTTAGAGGGCAGAACTAGCCCTCTGCATCTCTCTGAGCTCATAACATACAGCACCAGATCAGTTTCCAATATTATTAGAGAGCATTGACACTGTACTTGCAATAAATAAAAAGGTATGCCTGGGCGATCAGTTTTGTCAGAGCACTGCAAAACAGATCCCATTGTTGAGCCTGAGTCCTCCATCTGTCTCATCCCACATGTATAAGATATGATTCAGAATGAGAGCAATGAGGATCTCACTCTGTGATGTGTTTTAGCATCCAGTCTCCCAGAGAGGGAATCACCTTCTCCTGCCCCACACTATGACATCAGTTACTGTCAGCTGTGTGATAGCAGGTGTCTCAGCCTCTGCAGAGGTTCTTGTGGGAGGAAATCAATGGCCTTGTGTTGATTCGAGCCCCCTCTCAAAGGGATCAATCAGACAAACACCAGATAGTAGCAAAATGGAACTGCACACAGAGCTTGACTGCTGCCCTCTGTCTGTAAACTGAGCCACTTTGGGTCTTGACTACTTTCAACTACCAGTATGCTCTCCAAATAGCCATGTTGCCAAAGTCATTGAAGGGTCCTCTGTACTCTGAAAAGTCTATATGAGTTGGTATACTGCCGCTTGGGGATGAGTGGTCCCCAACATGAACATGTTGCATAAGTCTCTGTGTCTCTTAGATGGATATTTCTATATCCGGCATAGAGTGTTATACAATTATATAAGAGATGTAGACTACAGCTTTCAAAGACATTCAGACCAATTCTCTATAATATAGCCAGCCAATAATAGCAGATCCAGCAGCCCATCAGAAGCAAAGGCTTCACCTTCAAGTAAAATTCGCAAAAAGGACAAAAAAACACAGAAAATACATTAGAGGGGGTTGTCGGGGTAAATATAAGCCTGTGCTTGTAAAGAAAATGCATTCAGTTTGAAAGTTTCAAGTGAAATTATCCAGGGAATCTCAAGATGTCTGTGCTCCCCTTGGTGGTGAATATTTTACATACACAGGCTTGGGCCTTCAATTATGTGTGGATTTTTAATTATGTGTGGTTTCTAAGAGTTCCTACAGTCCATGGAAGTTCATTATAAAATATGTAGATGTTTTAAATCAGGCCAGGCTTTACTCAAGGCTGAGACTCTAGGGATTGAGTTAAGAACAGTGTTGTGAATCTGAGGAATCCTTTGGGAGACTTTCCATAAATTCATTGGTCAAGACTGAGAGGATTAAACAGTCAACAAATTAAACTAAACCACTCTCTCCTCAAAGGCCCCATATCCATCTGCATTGCTCAAACAAACCTGAGCAACCATTGTTAGATACTACTGCACAGTTGGAGCTAGGAACACAAGATTTTCGCTACACCCGCAATAGCATCTGCTAAATATGTATATGTGACCAATAAAATGTGATTTGATTTGATGCTGCAATGGGGCACTAGCCTCTGGGCTCACAAGTCCATGAGTATGGGGTGAGGATTTAGACACAGCCAAGAGTGCAGTAGTGTTGAGGCTTGAAACTAATAGGGAACTGAAGCCTCCACCCTTGCACAGCCTGGGGTCAAGCCTGGAGTGGAGTGGATTGAGTCAGGCTGGCTGGCTAGACAGACAGGATGATTGGGCTTTTTCATGAGTAAGAAACAGTATATAGTCTTGAATCTCTTTTATCCTCATCACCCTGAATTTTCTTGGGACATTTTGTATGGTGATAAAATTTGCACAGGGATTTAGTGTAGCAGAGATTTTCTTATGAACCCCTAATTGAAGCAGTTTAAAGTGGTGTTGAGTATTTCATTCCGGAAAAATGCATCAAGCATGCCTTCACAACATAGCCTACATGTTAACATCAAGAACAGTATATTGCATTTATGTTTTGTTGATATATATATATATATATACTCTACCGTTCAAAAGTTTGGGGTCACTTAGAAATGTCCTTGTTTTTGAAAGAAAAGCAATTTTTTTGTCCATTAAAATAACATCAAATTGATCAGAAATACAGTGTAGACATTGTTAATGTTGTAAATGACTATTGTAGCTGGAAACGACAGATTTTCTATGGAATATCTACATAGGCGTACAGAGGCCCATCATCAGCAACAATCACTCCTGTGTTCCAATGGCACGTTGTGTTAGCTAATCCAAGTTTATCATTTAAAAAAGCTAATTGATCATTAGAAAACCCTTTTGCAATTATGTTAGCACAGCTGAAAACTGTTGTTCTGATTAAAGAAGCAATAAAGCTGGCCTTTAGACTAGTTGAGTGTCTGGAGCGTCAGCATTTGTGGGTTCGGTTACAGGCTCAAAAATGAAATCTGTGGAGTGGTTGAAAAACTAGTTTTAATGACTCCAACCTAAGTGTATGTAAACTTCCAACTTCAACTGTATATGAACTCAGCAAAAAAATAAACGTCCCTTTTTCAGGACCCTGTCTTTCAAATCCAAATAACTTCAAAGATCTTCATTGTAAAGGGTTTAAAAACTGTTTCAAATGCTTGTTCAATGAACCATAAACAATTCATGAACATGCACCTGTGGAACGATCATTAAGACAGTAACAGCTTACAGACGGTAGGCAATTAAGGTCACAGTTATGAAAACTTAGGACACTAAAGAGGCCTTTCTACTAACTCTGAAAAACACCAAAAGAAAGATGCCCAGGGTCCCTGCTCATCTGCGTGAATGTGCCTTAGGCATGCTGCAAGGAGGCATGAGGACTGCAGATGTGGCCAGGGCAATAAATTGCAATGTCTGTACTGTGAGACGCCTAAGACAGCACTACAGGGAGACAGGACGGACAGCTGATCGTCCTCGCAGTGGCAGACCACGTGTAACAACACCTGCACAGGATCGGTACATCCGAGCATCACACCTGTGGGACAGGTACAGGATGGCAACAACAACTGCCCGAGTTACACCAGGAACGCACAATCCCTCCATCAGTGCTCAGACTGTCCGCAATAGGCTAAGAGAGGCTGGACTGAGGGCTTGTAGGCCTGTTGTTAGGCAGGTCCTCACCAGACATCACCGGCAACAACGTTGCCTATGGGCACAAACCCACCGTCGCTGGACCAGACAGGACTTTCAAAAAGTGCTCTTCACTGACGAGTTGCGGTTTTGTCTCGCCAGGGGTGATGGTCGGATTCGTGTTTATCGTCGAAGGAATGTGCGTTACACCGAGGCCTGTACTCTGGAGCGGGATCGATTTGGAGGTGGAGGGTCCGTCATGGTCTGGGGCGGTGTGTCACAGCATCATTGGACTGAGATTGTTGTCATAGCAGGAAATCTCAACAATGTGCGTTACAGGGAAGACATTCTCCTCCCTCATGTGGTACCCTTCCTGCAGGCTCATCCTGACATGACCCCCCAGCATGACAATGCCACCAGCCATACTACTCGTTCTGTGCGTGATTTCCTGCAAGACAGGAATGTCAGTGTTTTGCCATGGCCAGCGAAGAGCCCGGATCTCAATCCCATTGAGCACGTCTGGGACCTGTTGGATCAGAGGGTGAGGGCTAGGGCCATTCCCCCCAGAAATGTCCGGAACTTGCAGGTGCCTTGGTGGAAGAGTGGGGTAACATCTCACAGCAAGAACTGGCAAATCTGGTGCAGTCCATGAGGAGGACATGCACTGCAGTACTTACTGCAGCTGGTGGCCACACCAGATACTGACTGTTACTTTAGATTTTGACCCCCCCTTTGTTACATTTTTCAATTTCTGTTAGTCACATGTCTGTGGAACTTGTTCAGTTTATGTCTCAGTTGTTGAATCATGTTATGTTCATACAAATATTTACACATGTTAAGTTTGATGAAAGTAAACACAGTTGACAGTGAGAGGACATTTCTTTATTTTCTGAGTTTAGGTAGATAGATAGAGATGTAGATATGCAGTGCTGGGAAAATATTAGTATTTGCCCCCATTCTAATATTCTCTACTTTTGCATATTTTTTATACTGAATGTTATCAGATCTTCAACCAAAACCTAATATTAGATAAAGAGAACCTAAGTGAACAAATAACACAACAATTACATACTTATTTCAAAGTTATGCAACACCCAATGCCCCTGTGTGAAAAAGTAATTTCCCCTTTACACTCAATAACTGGTTGTGCCACCTTTAGCTGCAATGACTCCAACCAAACGGAAGTAGTTGTTGATCAGTCACTCACGTCGCTGTGGAGGAATTTTGGCCCACTCATCCATGCAGAACTGCTTTAACTCAGCGACATTTGTGGGTTTTCAAGCATGAACTGCCACAACATCTCAATTGGGATTAGGTCTGGACTTTGACTAGGCCATTTCAAAACTTCAAATGTGTTGCTTTTTAGCTATTTTCATGTAGACTTGATTGTGTGTTTTGGATCATTGTCTTGCTGCATGACCCAGCTGCGCTTCAGCTTCAGCTCACAGACGGATGGCCTGACATTCTCCTGTGGAATTCCAGGCGTTCCCTTTAACTAATATTAGGTTTTGGTTGAAGATCTGATAACATTCAGTATCAAAAATATGCAAAAATAAAGAAAACCAGAAAAGGGGACATATAAACATATATACACCACACCAATCAACTAGTTCATGGAAAAAAAACGAAGACAGTTGGGAGCAGTATCCATGGTAACCCATACTGAGTAGGAGCAAAAAAGTCTGCATTGATTTCAAAGGGAATGAAGTAAAGTGCTGATGGGGGCCGCCAATGGAGACCATAAAAATCTACTTCAGGAGCTGGAGATGAATGAAGGCGAAAATTGCTTGTAAACATGTAACAGTCTGTGAGTTCACTGTATATTGGATCTAGGGGTTAAAGCTTTCTACCTCATTTGTTGATGCAGTGGGGTAAACAAAATCCAATCACTTCCCCATCCAGTCCATATTATCAAGAAGGATCAATGAGAGGTTTATATTATGCAGGATGCTATACTGTTGGGGAAAGGAATGTTATATAACCATAACAGGAACCAGACCCTTAGGGCAGTTCCTCAAACCAGCATTTAGGACATATAATGTTTATATTGTTTATTCTTATATAATGTAAGAATAGACAACACAAGCTTGTCTCTGCTAGTCTCCTGAGTGGCAGAGGCATCCTGGGAAGCGGTTTAATTAAATCTGTGCCACACACTCCAGTCTCTCATCTTTCATCATCTGTCATGTTGGCCAGAGAAACACTCAGTGGGCTTAGACCATGTGTGCAAACATAACACAGACCATCATTCGAAGAGCACCATGGAAAATTGGAACTTATCCCTTCTAGAAAATGATGAAGGAAAAAATAATTATAGTGTTTGACAGTTACAGACAATCCCAATATCCCACTATACAGGTGATAAAACTATCCTAAATATCACATGAATGTGCATGTTCCTGGTTTTGTGCTGTATGGTGCCAATTTCACTGGAGTATCAGTATGTTGGCCAAACTTCAGAGCCTAATGGATTCTAAGACACGGAGGAATCCATTGTCATGGGAAGTTTAACTTAAATGTAATCAGAGCTTTTAGATTATACATACAGTAATTTGTTCATTTATTGATCGATTTGTTAAGAATAATGTTGTCAATGAGAGGTCATTTATGCCTTTCTGTTAAAAAGGCTTTATTCATAACTTGACAGACAACAAATCTTCAGTGCTTCAGTTAATAAAATCTATGAGCTCTTTCTAATTATGCTGTAGCTCTGCCGTCCACAATAGGACAGCTCCCGTCAATGCTGAAACCACCTCAACAAAGGGTTCGAACAAGCCTAATCATGCTTGGTTGAAGAATGTCAAAAGCAATCACAAATTATGAGATCAACATTTTATTTGATTTTTACAACTGACCAAATATGCAGTCGCTCTACTTGCAAAATACGAGGGAAGGGGGTGTGTGTCTATTTGTCAATAACTGCTGGTGTGCAATGACTAATATTAAATAAGTTGCTCGCCTGAGGTAGAATACCTCATGATAAGCTGAAGACCACACTATCTACCAAGAGAGTTCTCATCTATATTATTCGTGGCCAACTATTTACCACCACAAACCAATTCTGGCACTAAGAAACAGTAAACCAGCTGTATAAGGTCATAAGCAAACAAGAAAATGCTCATCTAGAAGAGGTCGTTCCTAGTGGCCAGGGACTTTAATGCAGGCAAACTTAAATTTGTTTTACCTCGTTTCTACAGGTATGTCACATGTGCAACCAGAGGGGAAAAAAACTCTAGACCACCTTTACTCCACACACAGAGACGCATACAAAGCTCTCCCTCGGCCTCCATTTGGCAAATCTGACCATAATTCTATCCTCCTGATTCCTGCTTACAAGCAAAAACTAAAGCAGGAAGTACCAGTGACTCGCTCAATACGGAAGTGGTCAGATGATGTGGATGCTACGCTACAGGACTGTTTTGCTAGCACAGACTGGAATATGTTCCGGGATTCATCCAATTGCATTGAGGAGTATACCACTGAAGTCACCAGCTTCATTAATAAGTGCATTGACGACGTCGTCCCATACAGTGGCCGTATGTACATATCCCAACCAGAAACCATAGATTACAGGCAACATCCGCACCGAGCTAAAGGTTCGAGCTGCTGCTTTCAAGGAGCGGGAAACGAATCCGGGACGCTTATAAGAAATCCCGCTATGCCCTCAGACGAACCATCAAACAGGCAAAGCATCAATACAGGACTACACCGGCTCTGACGCTCGTCGGATGTTTGATTTGTTTTTATTAGGATCTCTTTTAGTCCTAATTTGGACAAATCTTCCAAGAGTCCTTAAACATTCAAATACAATTTATAATACGATTACATTTTCACATAACACACTGTTACAAACAGACATAACACACTGTTACAAACAGACATAACACACTGACATATTGACCAGATAAATACTGTAACAGTCTGAAAAGATTGATTGATTCCTTCATCTACCGTAGTCCCGCACAACCTTCCAATTTATTATATTTAAATGGTTCTAAAGTATTGTTTGAATTTATATATTGAAAGGTTTCTGGTTAGCTCAGATAAATTATTACATTTCTTTATTACCAAATCAAAATGCTATTTTGCCTATTTCTCGTTTCTGTCTGGATAACACATAGATGGTGGACAATCTAGTCCTAGTTGTTCTGATAGCTTTACTTCTGTACAAAGTATTATATTGTCCTATGTTATTATCTAGTGGCGAAGTTAGGTACTGTAGCTTTTAATTTGCTAACTGTGGGTGCAGAGCTATTTCCTGTCAGAACAATCCGAGCAACAACAACAGACAGACAAGCTCTATTTTTCCATCTTACTAGGCCTTGGTTAATTATAAGCCTGTGGGTACTTTTGAGTAATTAGGACATGCTTTTGATAAGTCACATTTGTTTCTAGAATATTTATGTTTTACACATAAGGAAGTCCACACAGCCAGACCAGTGGCACCACGTTAGTACGGAAAGAAATCCAGCAGATCATGGAACTAGGCCTGTGCCAGCAGCCATCCTCAAACACACCACCTGGTTCTCAGGCCCACTCTTCCTGACAAAGATAGAAAAGAGACTACTCAGTCAGAAACCTTCAAACTTGTGGGATCAGATACTGACACAGAGATCCGGCTGCAAGTCACAACCTTCGCTACTGTTTGAACGTTTCTCCAGCTGGAAGTCACTCGCCCGAGCAATTGCTAAACTACTCCGAATAGCCAAATCCTTTGTCCAGTGACAAGGGCAACCATCTTAAACAAGTCAAAGCCACCATCATCAGATGCGTACAGCAAGAAGTCTTCAAAGAAGAAATCAAGTGCCTCACTAAAAGAGAAGAGGTCTCCAAACACAGTCCACTAAAGAAGCTGGACCCTATTATCGATAAGGAAGGGTTGATAAGAATCTGAGGTCGCACAACGGCAGCTGATATGTCATGGGAAGAGAAACACCGTCTCATCATGCCCAAGAACCCCCACGTCACCACTCTGTTGGTGAGGCAATACCACAAGCAAGTTGCACATCAGGGTTGTCATTTCACTGAAGGCGCAGTCCGGTCAGCTGGATTGAAAGTCCGGTCAGGCATCACTGAAAGTAAACGCTGGGCCATCCTGTTCTCTTGCATGAATATAAGAGCGGTACACTTCGAAGTGATAGAGTCTATGTCTACCCCCAGCTTCATCAATGCTTTGAGAAGATTCTTCTCTATCCGAGGACCTGCAAAGCAACTACGCTTGGATTGTGGCACAGACTCTGAGATGAGTACTTACCTTCAAGACCAAGGATGCACATGGACTTTCAATCCCCGTCATGCGTCACATATGGAAGGAGTTTGGGAGAGGATGATTGGTATCGCTCGTTGCATTCTGGAAGCCATGCTTCTGGAAGTTAGTTCTACTCGTCTCACACATGAAGTCCTCACAACACTCATGGCCATCATGAACGCTCGACCCATAGTTCCAATGTCCATGGATCCAGAGATGCCAGCAGTTCTTACACCTGCAATGCTTCTGACACAAAATATTGAAACTACAACAGAACCTCCAGGAGACTTCGACCTCAAAGATCTCTACAGCAAGCAATGGAAACAAGTTCAGAGCCTCGCAGACACATTCTGGAAAGATGAAGACAAGAATACCTGGTGACACTCCAGTCATGCAGAAAATGGCAAGTTGACAAACCTAACCTGCAAGTTGGAGATGTCGTCTTACTAAAAGACACGCAAGTCCACCGAAACAAATGGCCTGTTGGACATGTCGTAAAAACTGTACCAAGCGGTGATAGCAAAATCAGGAAAGTGGAAGTGAGAGTCGTGAGACAGGGCATCCCTAAGGTGTTCTTCAGACCTGTCTCCGAAGTCGTCCTACTCCTCCAAAAGTAGACATAAAAGGTAATTATGCCAAGCGAGGAGTGTACAAAGTATTATATTGTCCTATGTTGTCATGTAGTGGCGAAGTTGGGTACTGTAGCTTTAATTTGCTAACTCTCGGTGCAGAGATATTTGCTGTCAGAACAATCCGAGCTACAACAACAGACAGACAAGCTCTATTCTTCCATCTTACTAGGCCTTGGTTAAAGATACGTCTGTAAGTACAATTGAAGTTGGAAGTTTACAGTCATTAAAACTCATTTTTCAACCACTCCACAAATTTCTTGTTAACAAACTAGAGTTTTGGCAAGTCGGTTAGGACATCTTCTTTGTGCATGACACAAGTAATTGTCACGTCCAGGCCTGAGAAGACAGGCTGGAGTGTTTATTTATTTGCAAATTATGGTGGAAAATAAGTATTTGGTCAATAACAAAAGTTTATCTCAATACTTTGTTATATACCCTTTGTTGGCAATGACAGAGGTCAAACGTTTTCTGTAAGTCTTCACAAGGTTTTCACACACTGTTGCTGGTATTTTGGCCCATTCCTCCATGCAGATCTCCTCTAGAGCAGTGATGTTTTGGGGCTGTCGCTGGGCAACACGGACTTTCAACTCCCTCCAAAGATTTTCTATGGGGTTGAGATCTGGAGATGGCTAGGCCACTCCAGGACCTTGAAATGCTTCTTACGAAGCCACTCCTTCGTTGCCCGAGCGGTGTGTTTGGGATCATTGTCATGCTGAAAGACCCAGCCACGTTTCATCTTCAATGCCCTTGCTGATGGAAGGAGGTTTTCACTCAAAATCTCACGATACATGGCCCCATTCATTCTTTCCTTTACACGGATCAGTCGTCCTGGTCCCTTTGCAGAAAAACAGCCCCAAAGCATGATGTTTCCACCCCCATGCTTCACAGTAGGTATTGTGTTCTTTGGATGCAACTCAGCATTCTTTGTCCTCCAAACACGACGAGTTGAGTTTTTACCAAAAAGTTATATTTTGGTTTCATCTGACCATATGACATTCTCCCAATCCTCATCTGGATCATCCAAATGCTCTCTAGCAAACTTCAGACGGGCCTGAACATGTACTGGCTTAAGCAGGGGGACACGTCTGGCACTGCAGGATTTGAGTCCCTGGTGGCGTAGTGTGTTACTGATGGTAGGCTTTGTTACTTTGGTCCCAGCTCTCTGCAGGTCATTCACTAGGTCCCCCCCGTGTGGTTCTGGGATTTTTGCTCACCGTTCTTGTGATCATTTTGACCCCACGGGGTGAGATCTTGCGTGGAGCCCCAGATCGAGGAAGATTATCAGTGGTCTTGTATGTCTTCCATTTCCTAATAATTGCTCCCACAGTTGATTTCTTCAAACCAAGCTGCTTACCTATTGCAGATTCAGTCTTCCCAACCTGGTGCAGGTCTACAATTTTGTTTCTTGTGTCCTTTGACAGCTCTTTGGTCTTGGCCATAGTGGAGTTTGGAGTGTGACTATTTGAGGTTGTGGACAGGTGTCTTTTATACTGATAACAAGTTCAAACAGGTGCCATTAATACAGGTAACGAGTGGAGGACAGAGGAGCCTCTTAAAGAAGAAGTTACAGGTCTGTGAGAGCCAGAAATCTTGCTTGTTTGTATGTGACCAAATACTTATTTTCCACCATAATTTGCAAATAAATTCATAAAAAAATCCTACAATGTGATTTTCTGGATTTTTTTTCCTCATTTTGTCTGTCATAGTTGAAGTGTACCTATCCTATGATGAAAATTACAGGCCTCTCTCATCTTTTTAAGTGAGAGAACTTGCACAATTGGTGGCTGACTATATACTTTTTTGCCCCACTGTATGTTTGTTGTTTTCACTTGGAGTTTGTGGGTTATTGTTTTGAGCATAGCTTCATTGTGTGTATTAGTCTATGTTAATGTTGCGATCTTCGTTCTGTTTATTGTTTTGCCCAGTTACGTGAGTTACGTTCGTTTAAATAAAAAGCATGTATACTGGATGCCTCGCTGCGCCTTGGTCTGTCCGTTCAGAGGATCGTGACAGTAATTTTTCCAACAATTGTTTACAGACAGATTATTTCACTTATAATTCACTGTATCACAATTCCAGTGGGTCAGAAGTTTGCATACACTAAGTTGACTGTGCCTTTAAACAGTTTGGATTTCAGAAAATTATCTTGTGGCTTTAGTAGCTTCTGATAGGTTAATTGACATCATTTGAGTCAATTGGAAGTGTATCTGTGGATGTATTTCAAGGCCTACCTTCAAACTCAGTGCCTTTTTGCTTGACATCATGGGAAAATCTAAAGAAATCAGCCAAGATTTCTAGACCTCCACAAGTCTGGTTCATCCTTGGGAGCAATTTCCAAACGCCTGAAGGTACCACGTTCATCTGTACAAACAATAGTACGCAAGTATAAACACCATGGGACCACACAGCCGTCATACCGCTCAGGAAGGAGACGTGTTCTGTCTCCTAGAGATGAACATACTTTGGTGCGAAAAGAGCAAATCAATCCCAGAACAACAGCAAAGGACCTTGTGAAGATGCTGGAGGAAATGGGTACAAAAGTATCTATATCCACAGTAAAAACAAGTCCTACATCGACATAACCTGAAAGGCCGCTCAGCAAGGAAGAAGCCACTGCTCCAAAACCGCCATAAAAAAGCCAGACTACGGTTTTCAACTGCACATGGGGACAAACATCGTAATTTTTGGAGAATCCTCTGGTCCTCTGGTCTGATGAAACAAAAATAGAACTGTTTGGCCATAATGACCATGGTTATGTTTGGAGGAAAAAGGGGGAGGCTTGCAAGCCGAAGAACACCATCCCAACCGTGAAGCACGGGGGTGGCAGCATCATGTTGTGGGGGTGCTTTTCTGCAGGTGGGACTGGTGCACTTCACAAAATAGATGGCATCATGAGGAAGAAAAATTATGTGGATATATTGAAGCAACATCTCAAGACATCAGTCAGGAAGTTAAAGCTTGGTCGCAAATGCGTCTTCCAAATGGACATTGACCCCAAACATACTTCCAAAGGACAACAAAGTCAAGGTATTGGAGTGGCCATCACAAAGCCCTGACCTCAATCCTATAGAAAATTTGTGGGCAGAACTGAAAAAGCGCGTGCGAGCAAGGAAGCCTACAAACCACTCTCAGTTACACCAGCCTTGTCAGGAGGAATGGGCCAAAATTCCCCCAAATTATTGTGGGAAGCTTGTGGAAGGCTAGCCAAAACATTTGACCCAAGTTAAACTATTTAAAATCAATGCTACCAAATACTAATTGAGTGTATGTAAACTTCTGACCCACTGGGAATGTGATGAAAGAAATACAAGCTGAAATAAATCATTCTCTCTACTATTATTCTGACATTTCTCATTCTTAAAACAAAGTGGTGATCCTAACTGACCTAAGACAGGGAATTTTTACTAGGATTAAATGTCAGGAATTGTGAAAAACTGAGATTAATTTGGCAAAGGTGTAGGTAAACTTCCGACTTCAACTGTACTTTTGAGTTATTAGGATTTTGCTAATTCAAATTGTGTTTCTAAAATATGTTTTCTAGTTTTCTAAGTTCCGATGATGCTAAGCTAATTGCGCTAACTATCGCTCATTCACTTAACATATTGTCATAATTTCTGCACGGTCATGTTGGCTAGCTAGGCTTATTTTCTTGTTGCCAGCTCATGTCTGCCAAGCTGTCTGACAAGTTTTGTAGCTTACACATTGTGAGGGCAGAACACTAGTATTTACTAAATGTTTGTCTCTTACCAACTGAATACTGTTGTGAATAGAGATTGTGTCACGTCCAGGCCTGAGAAGACAGGCTGGAGTGTTTAGTTTTGTGTAGGTGTAGGGTTTTTCTGTTCTAGGTTATATATTTCTATGTTGGGGTAATGGTTCCCAATTAGAGGCAGCTGAGTGTCGTTACCTCTAATTGGGAACCATATATATGTTTGTAGTTTGCACTAGGGGTTTGTGGGTTATTGTTTGTTCATAGCATTTGTTGTTTTGACATGTTATTTTTATTGTTACGATCTTCGTTCGTTTTTGTTGTTTGGTCCCAGTTACGTGTGATAAATAAATAATGTATACTGGATACCTCGCTGCGCCTTGGTCTGTCCCTACTGAAGATCGTGACAGAATAACCCACCATAAAAAGACCAAGCAGCGAGAGAACCGGGAGTACTGGACCTGGGAGGAGGAATTGTTTAGAGACGGACCCTGGACTCAGCCTGGAGAGTATCGCCGGCCAAGAGAGGAGCTGGAAGCAGCGGCGGAGGAGCGGCGCAGGTGTGAGGAATTATACGGAGCATGGAATCCAGAGAGAGAGAAGTTTGTTGGAACTCGCCTGGCTAGGAAGCCCGAAAGGCAGCCCCAAAAAACATTCCAGCTCCCATCATCCATGAGGCAAGGGTGAGTGAACAGCCGGGGAAAGAAGTACCGGCTCCACGCATCGTAGGCTTAGATAGCCCAGTAAGTCCAGTCCCTGCTCCGCGCACCAGGCCCCCTGTGCACGTAGAGAGTCCAGCACGTCCTGTTCCGGCTCCGCGCACCAGGATTCCTGTGCCCGTCGTGGACTCAGCACGTCCTGTCCCTGTTCCATGTTCCAGGATCCCTGTGCGCGCCATGAACCCAGCACGGCCCGTTCCTGCTCCCCGCACCAGAGTCCCAGTGCGCGTCATGAGCCCAGTACAGCCCGTTCCTGCTCCCCGCACCAGAGTCCCAGTGCGCGTCATGAGCCCAGTACGGCCCGTTCCTGCTCCCCGCACCAGAGTCCCAGTGCGCGTCGACAGTCCGGAGCCTCCAGAGAAGGTTCCCAGTCCGGAGCCTCCAGAGAAGGTTCCCAGTCCGGAGCCTCCAGAGAAGGTTCCCAGTCCGGAGCCTCCAGAGAGGGTCCCCAGTTCATTATTAACTGTTCCAGCAAATAGCCCAGGGCCCCCGGTGTGGGACCCCGAGCCAGCACGGCCGGCACCGGAGCCGCCACCTGGGACAGGAAGGCCCACCCGAAGACCCCCCCAATGGACTTTTTGGCGCGGTCGGAGTCCGCGCTTTGGGGGTACTGTCATGTCCAGGCCTGAGAAGACAGGCTGGAGTGTTTAGTTTTGTTTTGGTGTAGGGTTTTGGTGTAGGGTTTTGGTGTAGGGTTTTTTCTGTTCTAGGTTATATATTTCTATGTTGGAGTAATGGTTCCCAATTAGAGGCAGCTGAGTGTCGTTACCTCTAATTGGGAACCATATATATGTTTGTAGTTTGCACTAGGGGTTTGTGGGTTATTGCTTGTGCATAGCATTTGTTGTTTTGACATGTTATGTTTATTGTTACGATCTTTGTTTGTTTTTGTTGTTTGGTCCCAGTTACGTGTGATAAATAAATAATGTATACTGGATACCTCGCTGCGCCTTGGTCTGTCCCTACTGAAGATCGTGACAGATTGGCCATTTTAAATGGTGTACATTGAGAAATAAAATAAGCATGTATTTTTCAATTGATGACCAACCAAGAGCAGTGAGCATGACTACAACAGAAGAACCATATCTCCACCTTAAAACAACCCTTGCTGCTTTGTTCTGTGCAATCTGCAGCCTCCTAATCTAACTTGCTGAAGCATTTCCCCAGACCACAGAACAGTAGTTCACCTGACTCCCAATTAACCTTTGGGTTGTTTGCTTAAGAATCTTTCCCAGTAAATATTTAGCTATCCTTCTGATCATGCATGCAGTTTGAATATTTTTTTTTACATAGATTAGTTATTTGAGACGACCATGATAAGCAGTTGTCTAGCTGCACCCCTAGTAGTTTGGTTTCTGCCACCTCAATTTGTACTTCCCTCATACTTAACTGTATCCCATGCTGTGTTGGCCTTTTGCTGGTTAAACAGACCAACATAACCTTGGTTTTCTTGGTGTTCAAAATAAGTTTGTTAAGACAAACCCACTTCCTGATATTTCCCAGATATACTTGTAGAGCTTGCTGTACCTGTTGAACTGATTGTCTTGCTGTATACAGTGGCAAGAAAAAGTATGTGAACCCTTTGTAAATACCTGGATTGCTGCATCTTGGTCAGAACAATAGACAAACACAGTCTGCTTAAACTAATAACACACAAACAATTATACGTGCCACAGCATCTCAAATCGGGTTGAGGTCAGGACTCTGACTTGGCCACTCCAGAAGGTGTATTTTCTTCTGTTGAAGCCATTCTGTTGTTGATTTACTTCTGTGTTTTGGGTCGTTGTCCTGTTGCGTCACCCAACTTCTGTTGAGGTTCAATTGGCAGACAGATAGCCTAACATTCTCCTGCAAAATGTCTTGATAAACTTGGGAATTCATTTTTCTGTCGATGATAGCAAGCTGTCCAGGCCCTGAGGCAGCAAAGCAGCACCAAACCTTGATGCTCCCTCCACCATACTTTAAAGTTGGGATGAGGTTTTGATGTTGGTGTGCTGTGCTGTGCCTTTTTTCTCCACACATAGTGTTGTGTGTTCCTACAAAACAACTCAACTTTTGTTTAATCTGTCCACAGAATATTTTGCCAGTAGCGCTGTGGAACATCCAGGTGCACTTTTGCAAACTTCAGACGTGCAGCAATGGTTTATTTGGACAGCAGTGGCTTCTTCCGTGGTGTCCTCCCATGAACACCATTCTTGTTTAGAGTTTTACATATCGTAGACTCGTTAACAGAGATGTTAGCATGTTCCAGAGATGTCTGTAATTCTTTAGCTGACAGATTCTTAACCTCATTGAGCATTCTGCGCTGTGCACTTGCAGTCATCTTTGCAGGACGGCCACTCCTAGGGAGAGTAGCAACAGTGCTGAATTTCTCCATTTATAGACAATTTGTCTTACCATGGACTGATGAACATCAAGGCTTTTAGAGATACTTTTGTAACCTTTTCCAGGTTTTATACAAGTCAATAATTCTTAATCTTAGGTCTTCTGAGATCTATTTTGTTCAAGGCATGGTTCACATCAGGCAATGCTTCTTGTGACTAGCAAACTCAAATTTTGTGAGTGTTTTTATAGGGCAATCTCATCTCATTGATTGTACTCCAGGTTAGCTGACTCCTGACTCCAATTCGCTTTTGGAGAGAGTCATTAGCTTAGGGGTTCACATATTTTTTTTCAAACCTACACTGTGAATGTTTAAATGATGTTTAATATATATTTAATATAGACAAGAAAAACACAATCATTTGTGTGTTATTAGTTAAAGCAGACTGTTTGTCTATTGTTGTGACTTAGATGAAAATCAGATCAAATTTGATGACCAATTTATGCAGAAATCCAGGTAATTCCAAAGGGTTCACATATACTTTTTCTTGCCACTGTAAATCGTAGTATAATCTGCAAATATATTATCTTGAGTTCCAGATAAGGCATAAGGAAGATCGTTGGTATATATTAAGTAAAGAAGTGGCCTAAGGCAGCTGCCCTGCAATATTCCACAGTTTAAAGCATGAAGGAAAGAAAACGACCCATTGATATAGGTGGACTGTTTCCTGTCAGATATGACTGTACCCAATTCAATGCTGCCTCCTTAAACCCAGAATGCAATAATTTTGTCCAAATTATTTAATGATCCACTAAATCAAATGCTGCACTAAAATCAAAAAATAGTACACCCAAAAACCTGCCATTATCCATAGCATTGAGCTACTGGTCAGTCATGTCAACCAATGTAATGGTAGTGGAATGGTTTTTGCGATAAGCATGCTGATTGGCTGTAATCAGATCATTCTTTTCCATGTACTCCCATATTTGTCTACTCACAATACCCTCCAATATCTTACTGAGTGAAGGGAGTAAACTAATTGGTGGACTATTGGCAGGAGTAATGGGTTCTTTGCTGTCTTTCGGGATTGAACATAGTTTAGCATGCTTCCATACATTTGCAAATGTCCTCTTTTCCAGTGACCAATTAAATATGTATTTCAGTGGAGCTGCAATCTAGGGAGCAGCATAGCGAAGTAAAAAATTGTTCATAAGATCAGAAGACCTGTAGATTTACCTTCATGATGGGATACCGTTTTTTCTCCTTTCATTGATCTCTGTGGGGAAGTGATGATTCATTCCAAAATCAGTGTTTCCGAGTTCTCTGCCCCTGCTCTTCTCCATTTCCTTTTTCCTAAAACGTTCAAAACATGCAATAATAGCCCGTGGCATATTCCCAGAGGCCTTACCCATTCTATGGACTCTGGAGAAAATGACATTACGCACATCATCTGTGGGCAGTTTCAGTTGAGTTGCCATAAAGTCTCAGACAGTGTCCTCATAGCTCCTGCTGTTGTCATTCTCCTGTATCCTTGAAAATATTACATTGTCCCATATTGATCGACACTGTACATTAAGCAAGGTTTATTTAAGTTGTTTGTTCTCCCTTTGCACCACGTCCACCTTGCCATGAATAGAGTCTACAGTACCTTTCAGCTCCGTGTTCTCTTTCCTTAGATCATCAATCTGACATTGGCTGAATTTTAGACTGGCACATAATACATTGATGTCCTCTCGTAGTATATCCAAGATACCAAGTTTGGCAAACCTTTCATTGATGGATTTCAACAAGTCAACATCCATATCCGTAAAGCTCTCCCCACTCTCCACGCGTGCCCTCTTTTTTGGGGATGGTTTGATGCCATCGTTGATACCGCTTGGCCAACTTGGATTTCGTTTATTTTGTTGATTTGGGTTTGTTGTCCTTAACAGTGCTTAAATCCTCAGAAATTAGCGACATGTTTCTTTGAGCTCGTAAGTATCTCTCGTCAATGAATCGTTCAAGCTCTTCAATAGATTCTGAATCATCCAGCGTGTTTGCAGGCAGAGTAAAACAAAAATAACAAAACAATAGATGTATCTTTCCGGACCTGTACAGGCCGTCGGTATAATAATTAAACGATTGCGTACTCACTCGTGCCTGTTATATTGAAATATTTCCTGAAAACAATTAAGCGAGAGAGGGTAACTTTAGGGTAAACTCACTAGCTCACGGATGTGGCAGGGCTTGAAAACTATTACAGACTACAAAGGGAAACCCGGCTGCGAGCTGCCCAGTGACGTGAGCTTACCAGACGAGCTAAATGCCTTTTATACTCCATTCGAGGCAGGCAACACTGAAGTATGCATGAGAGCACCAGCTATTCCGGACAACTGTGTGATCACGCTCTCTATAGCCAATGTGAGCAAGACCTTTAACATGTCAACATTCACAAATCCGCGGGGCCAGACGGATTACCAGGATGTGCACTCAAAGCATGCGCGGACCAACTGGCAAGTGTCTTCACTGACATTTTCAACTTCTCCCTGACCGAGTCTGTAATACCTACATGTTTCAAACAGACCACCATAGTCCCTGTGCCCAAGAAAGCGAAGGTAACCTGCCTAAATGATTACTGTCCCGTAGCACTCATGTCGGTAGCCTGAAGTGCTTTGAAAAGCTGGTCATGGCTCACATCAACACCATCATGCCAGAAACTCTAGACCCACTCAAATTCGCATACCGCCCCAACAGATCCACAGATGACGCAATCTCAATCGCACTCCACACTGCCCTTTCCCACCTGGACAAAAGGAAAACCTATGTGAGAATGCTGTTCATTGACCAGCTCAGTGTTCAACACCATAGTACCCACAAAGCTCATCACTAAGCTAAGGACCCTGGGACTAAACACCTCCCTCTGCAACTGGATCCTGAACTTCCTGACGGGCCGCCCCCAGGTGGTGAGAGTAGGCAACAACACATATGCCACTCTGATCCTCAACACTGGGGCCCCTCAGGGGTCAAAGACTCCAGTCGCCCAAGTCATAGACTGTTCTCTCTGCTACCGCACGTTATTGTTATGTCATTTTCTTGTGTTTCTTTTGTTTATTTAGTAAATATTTTCTTAACTTTATTTTCTTAACCGCATTGTTGGTTAAGGGCTTGTAAGTAAGCATTTTACAGTAAGGTCTACACCTGTTGTATTCGGTGCATGTGACAAATAAAATGTGATTTGATTTGATACTAGCAAATCTCCAGATTTACTTTCCGGGTGTTTTTATTGAAACAAGAACTTAGTTAGCATACAGTGGCAGGTAATCTCCCTAAATATGATTGTTCACACTTCATTGCTTTGACTCAATTTCACATTTCATTACTGTGTAAAGATCCTGAGTGGCACAGCAGTGTAAGGCGTCTGAGGTGTCACTACAGAACCAGGTTCGATCCCGGGCTGTATCACAACCGGCCGTGATAGGGAGTCCCATAGGGACCCAGCTTCATCCAGGTTAGGGGAGGGTTTGGTCGGGGTAGGCCGTCATTGTAAATAAGAATGTTCTTAACTGACTTGCCAAGTTAAATAAAGGTTAAATAAAAAAGTATTGTAAATATGTATGAAGGGCTCAAAACATATCCAGTCGTCAGCCATTCCCTAATGTGATATGTCAGATGATGAGTTTTTCTGTTTTAGGTTGCAATTTTCTATTCTTATCATGTTAATCCTGCTAATTACTGTGTCTGTCTGGGTATCTGAGACAGTCAGAACCAGATGCACCTGTGCTCACGGTGTCTCAGGGCTGTTTAAGTAGGTCCGCTCTAGAAATAGTGAGAGAAAGAGATGTCAGGGCTCCCTCCTCTCTCTGCCAACTTTGTCTTCGCCCTCCCTCCCTGTCGGTGACAATGCAAGGCTCATGTTATCACAGAAATTGTATTAATCTCTAGCAAGATAATGAGAGCTGAACTCATTAAAGACATTTCCCCCGACACTGCATTACTGACTAACAGTACCAGGCAGTGCTTGAGTGGAGCTGTAGACCTGGACTACTTCCTAAAAGCTTTTAAATAGGTTTGCTGTATTTGAAAAAAGTTGCACTGGAATGTGTTATTTTGTCATATTGAAACACTTTACTTCCTTCTGATAGATAGGGTTGACAACATCTCATATGTCACTGTCACTCCACCTCCACTCTACATCATGTGGTTGTCAGTGCGATTCTCATGTCATATTGTATCAACTCAAGAGGTGGAGAGGTAGCAGTAAACGTCACTATGCCATTTGTATGCCAGGAGATCAGGGAGGGATTTCGTGCAAGTACTTATTCAACATGAAATCATCTCATCACTGTCGAGATGAAGGTCTCTCTATAGGTCATCAGATATTTAAGAAGATTTATGGTCGGGTTGGAAACAGCAGCGCTCTGAGTGTCTAGATAAGAAATGCAGGCAGACAGAGCTTTAAAATCTAGTGTGACCTTTCAGAAAAAGTTAGCCGGTTAGAACCCATATAACATCCTGCACAAATTGGCTTCTGCACTCCAGACACACTAGTGTATAATGAAAACTTTCAAGGGAAACATAAATTGATCCACGCTGTAATTAAAATATCGAACTCCCTCATCCTTCCCTATCTATGTCCTTCTGCTGCATGGGCCAACCAGTTTTGACAGAGCTTAGGGACTTTTCTTTTACAAGACAGTTGTGCAACACAGCCATGGGTAGACTTTATCTTAACAACCTTTTCTCCGGGCCAAGTCACAGCAAGAGCACTCAAGGGAGTACTTGGATTATTCATATACAAAATAAAGCTAAAAACACACAAGCTATGAAGCAAGTCCTCTGTCCAGAGTAAAGAGACCAAGAGGGGGAAGCAGTAATAACAATATTTGTCTGGATGGGGTAGATGCTGTCTTTGTCTGGTAAGACATTTCTATTGCCTACTTCCGGCACCGACAGAGATGGCAGCCTCGCTTCACGTTCTCAGGAAACCATGCAGTATTTTGTTTTTTTATGTTTTACTTCTTACATTGTTACCCCAGAAAATATTAAGTTTTATTACATACAACCGGGAGGAACTATTGGATATAAGAGCAACGTCAACTTACCAACATTACGACCAGGAATACGACTTTCCCAAAGAGGATTCTCCTTTCGTTAACCCAAACACAACAACAGACTGGATAGCACGTGGCTACTCAAAACAACGGCGGCGCCGAGAAGAGGGAAACGCGGTCTTTTGGTCAAGCTACGTCGACGGGCGCATCGTGCACCTCTCCCGAGTATTTTAATCGCCAATGTACAGTCTCTTGACAACAAAGTAGACGAAATCCGATCGAGGGTTGCCTTTCAGAGAGACATCCGAGACTGCAACGTTCTTTGCTTCACGGAAACATGGCTCACTCAGGACACGTTATCAGAGTCGGTACAGCCACCTGGTTTCTCCACGCATCGCGCCGACAGAAACAAACATCTCTCTGGTAAGAAGAAGGGCGGTGTGTGTCTTATGATTAACGAGACGTGGTGTGATCATAACAACATACAGGAACTCAAGTCCTTTTGTTCACCTGACATAGAATTCCTTACAATCAAATGCAGACCGCATTATCTACCAAGAGAATTCTCTTCGATTATAATCACAGCCGTGTACATCCCCCCTCAAGCTGATACATCGACGGCACTGAAAGAAATTCATCGGACTCTATGTAAACTGGAAACCACATATCCTGAGGCTGCATTTATTGTGGCTGGGGATTTTAATAAGGCTAATTTAAGAACAAGGCTCCCGAAATTTTACCAGCATATCGAATGTGCCACCCGGGCTGGTAAAATCCTGGACCACTGTTATTCCAACTTCCGTGATGCATACAAGGCTATTCTCCGCCCTCCTTTCGGCAAGTCTGACCATGACTCCATTTTGTTGCTCCCAGCCTACAAACAGAAACTAAAACAGCTTTTAACCAGGTAAAGGCTACCGGAAACATGACTGAATACAAACAGTGCAGCTACTCCCTCCGCAAGGCAATCAAACAAGCTAAGCGTCAATATAGAGACAAAGTAGAGTCACAATTCAATGGCTCAGACACAAGAGGAATGTGGCAGGGTCTACAGTCAATCACGGACTACAAAGAAAACCAGCCCGTCGCGGACCATGACGTCCTGCTCCCAGACAAACTAAACAACTTCTTTGCTCGCTTTGAGGACAATACAGTGCCACCGACACGGCCCGCTACCAAAACCTGCGGGCTCACCTTCACCGCAGCCAATGTGAGAAAAACATTTAAATGTGTTAACCCTCGCAAGGCTGCCGGCCCAGATGGCATCCCTGGCCGTGTCCTCAGAGCATGCGCAGACCAGCTGGCTGGTGTGTTTACGGACATATTCAATCAGTCCCTATCCCAGTCTGCTGTTCCCACATGCTTCAAGAGGGCCACCATTGTTCCTGTTCCCAAGAAAGCTAAGGTGACTGAGCTAAATGACTATCGCCCCATAGCACTCACTTCCGTCATCATGAAGTGCTTTGAGAGATTAGTCAAGGATCATATCACCTCCATCCTGCCAGACACCCTGGACCCACTCCAATTTGCTTACCGTCCCAATAGGTCCACAGACGACGCAATCGCAATCACACTGCATACTGCCCTAACCCATCTGGACAAGAGGAATACTTATGTAAGAATGCTGTTCATCGACTACAGCTCAGCATTTAACACCATAGTTCCCTCCAAGCTCGTCATTAAGCTCGAGACCCTGGGTCTCGACCCAGCCCTGTGCAACTGGGTCCTGGACTTCCTGACGGGCCGGTCCCAGGTGGTGAGGGTAGGAAACAACATCTCCACCCCGCTGATCCTCAACACTGGGGCCCCACAAGGGTACGTTCTCAGCCCTCTTCTGTACTCCCTGTTTACCCATGACTGCGTGGCCAAGCACGCATCCAACTCAATCATCAAGTTTGCTGACGACACTACAGTGGTAGGCTTGATTACCAACAACGACGAGACGGCCTACAGAGAGGAGGTGAGGGCCCTCGGAGTGTGGTGTCAGGAAAATAACCTCTCACTCAATGTCAACAAAACAAAGGAGATGATCGTGGACTTCAGGAAACAGGAGAGGGAGCACCCCCCCCCTATCCACATCGAGGGGACAGTAGTGGAGAAGGTGGAAAGTTTTAAGTTCCTCGGCATACACATCACGGACAAACTGAATTGGTCCACCCACACAGACAGCGTGGTGAAGAAGGCGCAACAGCGCCTCTTCAACCTCAGGAGGCTGAAGAAATTTGGCTTGTCACCAAAATCACTCACAAACTTTTACAGATGCACAATCGAGAGCATCCTGTCGGGCTGTATCACCGCCTGGTACGGCAACTGCTCCGCCCACAACCGTAAGGCTCTCCAGAGGGTAGTGAGGACTGCACAACGCATCACCGGGTTAAACTACCTGCCCTCCAGGACACCTACACCACCCGATGTCACAGAAAGGCCAAAAGATCATCAATGACAACAACCACCCGAGCCACTGCCTGTTCACCCCGCTATCATCCAGAAGGCGAGGTCAGTACAGGTGCATCAAAGCTGGGACCGAGAGACTGAAAAACAGCTTCTACCTCAAGGCCATCAGACTGTTAAACAGCCATCACTAACATTGAGTGGCTGCTGCCAACATACTGACTTAAATCTCTAGCCACTTTATACATAGGAATTGGATGTAACAAATGTATCACTAGCCACTTTAAACAATTTTGTATATAATGTTTACGTATCCGACATACTCATATCAAATGAATACACTGTACTCTAAACCATCTACTGTATCTTGCCTATGCCGTTCGGTCATCGACCCAAATCTCTAGCCACTTTAATAATTATAATTGGATGAAATAATGTATCACTAGCCACTTTAAACAATGCCATTTATATAATGTTTACATATCCTACATTACTCATCTCATATATGTGTGTGTGTATGTGTGTATATACTGTACTCCATACCATCTACTGCATCTTGCCTATGCCGGTCAGCCATCGCTCATCCATATATTTATATGTACATACTCGTATTCATTCCTTTACTCTTGTGTGTATAAGGTAGTTGTTGTGAATTTGTTAGATTACTTGTTAGATACTACTGCATGGTCGGAACTAGAAGCACAAGCATTTCGCTACACTCGCATTAACATCTGCTAACCATGTGTATGTGACAAATAAAATTTGATTTGATTTATTGAATTTACAGGGCTTGTGTGTTTGCTTGTACTGTATATGAGCCTTGAATGAACACACTTGTTGCACTGTTAAAAGAAAGAAAAAGAAGCTCTACCATGATCAGCTTTGGATATGTTCTGTGTATGCATGCTGGCTCACTTTTAATGAATAGGATCATTTGAAAGTGGATAGTATTTTGTAGTAATGCTGGCACCAAATCGTATTTTTTACATCTCATCATACTACATTTATTACCCATTTCGTATAGCTGGCATATCATGCATGAAAGTAGAAATCTTACAAGGTTACCAGACATTTAGAATATCCTATAAAGCTCTTTTGTTGCTGTAATATGGTTCAAGCCTGTTGCATTCATTCCTGTTATGGTGGCTCCAACCTGTGGTATAATATTTGTCTCTTTCTCTTATAACATGTTCTCCAAGAAATAAAACATTATTTCTGTCCTTACAACAATATGATTAAGACATTATCAGAAAAGACACCAATATTTTAGGCCACTCCACTCCAGATACTGTATTTTGAAACTAGGATCTCATTTTGGTGCATTGTGCGTGTGATAAAGTTCCCAGTACATACTGTAAAGGCCTTTGAGCCTTCAACTGGCTGGTCAGCCAGACTGCAACCCTGCACCACCTTGTGGTCACATTGGTAAAGCTAAACCTTATTACACCAATGTTATTGAGTCAAACCTTATGTATAGAATAGCTTATCTTTCTGTGTGTACTGTATGCAACTCTGCTATCACTCCACAGAGGAAATGAGCTATTGGCCATTCACAGTTTTGCACTGGGCTTGCTGTCATCATATCTACTCAATGATAAGGTATTCTTTATCTGAATCATTCCTCATTTGAACATAAAAAAGAAAATGGTTAATCAATGTTACTATTGGTCTTGAACTTTATTGAATATGTGCACATGTTGATAGCATAGTAATTTTCACATAATTATTCAGCTACATTGCAAATAACATCAACTATACGTTTCTACATGTATTTTAACACTACACCATGATTTACAATATATTTAATATTTCCTCTTGATTGTTGTTTATTTTAGATACATATATAGATTTCTTATTTTATACATCTGGCAGGCATCAATATAGACAATCAATTTCACAGAAATTCATAGTGCAGATAACAGATAAAACCTTTCCAAATTAAACATCTGCATTTAGAAACAGGAACACCACTTTACCAAAGGAAAAAGGCATAGCCTACCAATTGTAAACATACATTCAAATAGATCCATTAAAAAGAATGTAAACATTTAAAAGAAACATGTACCATGTCAACAAACACGTCTATGAATATCAACAAATAGGATTCGTCAAGATAACCACTTGTTGTAATTATCACCCCAATGTATAATCCACAGGAGGATTATAACTCCAAACATAGCAATGATTTATAGGAGGGAAAGCATACCACTCTGTTAGAAGCAGAGGCAGAGTAAAACAGTAACAATGCATGCCAATCACGCCTTCATCCAGACAAGTCAATTTCACAGATTTGTTGGAGGTATCATTTGAGGTTTCTGTGATCCACATAAAATGGTATACCATGACAATTCTGTTTGCTGAGTTATGATTTACATTGAGTCCTATTATAAGAAGTTTAATAGACGTTTGAAAAACAAAGACGTAATCCTGAATAGAAGAGAAACTGAAGTTAAAAAATCTTCTTCAAAAAGTTGAAATAATCCATGACCATAAATGCCAGTACTAAAAAAAGGGCTTGATCCCCAAAAAGAAATGACAGAAATGCCAAAAATCAACCAACATCCACAAGTATTCATAGAAAACACACAAAATATTAACAAGCACAGCCAGCAGCGGGACGGGGGGACGTGACGGATCTGCATAATTTGTATGTCACTATCTGTACAACATTTCTATTTGGTTTGACAGTTTTACAGAACAACATGAACACGTTTATGCACCACTTATCACAAGGGGTCACTGTGGATACACAAAGGGGCCGATGCGCAGGGGTTCTGCAAGGAGATTGGGACTTTCCGAATTGGCTCCAAAACAACATATTGCCATGTTGACATGGAACACACTCTTTTTGGAAGACATGTTTAGTGCCCTTGAAAGAGGTCTCAGCAATGGTCTCTTTTTCTGACCAATTATCAAAGGGGTCATTGATTGATATTTTGGGGAGAAAGTGTTATGAGTAGAAAATCAAACAGAAGTATAATGCAGTGGAATATCCCACAGGGGGAATCCCAGTGCATTTATTTTACACTGCCTACATGATCCATGGGACGTTCCTTGGCTGAGCATTTCAATGGACTAGGCCTATTGCTCACAATCTGTGACCCTGTTGGGAACCAGGGGACAGACAGGACAGGCACCCAGACACTCTCCACTCACAGAGACAGCAGCATTCCAGGCCCTTGTGGGCTGGTAAAATAGAGCACTAAGCTGGCTGTGTCTCTGCAATCTGACAAACTGACATTAAAATTAAAAAAACATCTCTTGGTTCATGTATTCAAGTAGGATTTTGTTATACTTCATGTGCAAATACATTTAAAATAACAAATACATTCTACCTCAATAAAAACACATGCTTTTGCTATCATTTGCAGTAGATCATTATCCTAATTACAGTGCAACGTATGGAAGACCTGACTCCTGACACGGATGTGTCACAATCACCAGGACATCCCTGAGACAATACCATTTGATCTGACTGAACTCTGTGTCTGTGTAAGGCATGTTTTCCAAGATGAGTGCTATTGGGGTTTAGTCCTAATGTAACAGGAGAAGGGAGAGGGAGGCAGCAACGGCATTCTCACAAAAACAACACATACTTTTGCAATGCTAACTACTCTAGCTAATTACATGTGACCACAACGTTACAAGCGCCAAAGTGAGTGGTTGAAACTGCAACCATAACTCCTTTATTGACATGCATCTAAAACAACATCACTTAGAATAAATGGGTAGCTGTAGTGTAGTGTTGCTTTACTGTAACAATGAAGTGACCTACTGTGATGGTTTAGTGATGGTTCATTTGAGAGCCAACCAAAAGTTGGTCAAATATGTCACTATAATTATACAGTAACAACAGAAAACTGGCAACACTTTCATGAAGATTACCAGTGTATTGATCCCACTATTAGCATACAAAAACATTCAAAATTATCAAAGGATGACCAAGCAGATATCTTTCAATACATACCATACAGTCACTGTAGTAACACAGGCCACCTACTGAAATGTAATGTCCCATTATATAACAACACAATTTATAAAGGGACAAGAATCTTCACCCTTTTTTCAGAGATTTAAACACACGTGCAAAAACAAGAGAAGTGTGTGTGTGTGTCTGTGTGTGTACAAATATTTTTGAATGTGAAGGTGACTGGGAATGTTTCAGACTGACACCAACAAACCTAGCTGTATTATATTCTATGTGTGATCTTGAAATGTATAGGCAGTGGATGTTTTATAATGAATGTTCACATCAATGTACATCAATGTCCATAATAGGGAGGTGAAGTCTTGTTGGTCCTTTGCGCATTGGCGGGGAAGGGTCTGTCTTTCAGTCTGTCTGTCTTTCTGTCGGTGTGGGAAGGGGGCTTACTCCATCTCTCAGTCTGAAAAGAGACTGGCAAAAGATTTGCGTAGGTTGCGTATGGTCTCAGCCTTCACCTCATCCTGGCTAAGGCTGGCCTGCGGGGCTGGGGTTTCTGGAATGTTGAAGGCATTGGTAAGAGACTGGGACTTGCTATAAAGAGAGGAAATGGCAATAGAGGAGAGGAAGAGGCTATTAACGTCATGCAGCAAACTCATGGAATGGTAAGACTAGGGCATGGCAGGAGAGAGAGAGAGAAACACGAGTTCCTTCAGCATGTAATATAATTAATTACATAACTGATTCAGTGCATTGATCAGCTCAACTTGATCGGTGAATGACTGATCTGGATGCAAAATGCATGCTCTTTTTCAACTTTGATTTTGACCAGGGTTCCTAGTTCTGGAGGGCACAAAGAGGAATGAATTAAAGGAATTGTTTGCAGCTTTGACTGTTAATAGCTTGTTAAAGCCATATTCCTGATGCAGTTCTAATCTACTACATAACACTTTCTTTCCACATTTGGGCCCTCTGTCACATGCACTAAGGAACATTGCTCTTTTAAATCTTTGTTCTATTGAACATGCCGTAATGATAAAGGTATTTTAATTATATGACGAGTGGCTTGGTCTTCCTTGTTTTTTTTATGACCAATTAACCCCTAAACCAAAGAGCACCTTCGATCGACAAAGACCTACTGTTGTGTATCCTAGTAGCGATTCCTCTCTTCCTTTCTCTGCGAACACTGCTCTAGTTTTAAATGATGTATCAACTAAACTTCATTTTCCATTCATCACCAGAGAATTTCTAAGAAATTCAACATGGTCATACCGATGGTATTTAATATCGTCAATGAGACCATAAAATCTAGCATGATCAAAAATAGTCCTTGTAATTTCCTGATCCTCAATGGAAAAGTAAGTCACCATGTCTTTCATTACAATTATTCATGACTTTTTCAGTGTTTCCTGAAATTGGACACATTTTATGTTATTGTTGAATCCTGTGAAGAATAATCTGAATCAAAATTTGATCAGTCATGGACATAATCGCATGCTTGATTGTAAAACCTTTTAACACACAATTCTACAGTTTTTGCAAATAATTTTGTAGAGCAATGATAAAGGGGAGCACAATGTATAGGCTACAACAAATTCCCAAGGTTTGACAAACAAAGAAAAGGGTTGAAGGAGTGCAGGAAATTCTAGATGATGGCAGTCACTGGAAAAAGGCTTGTTGAATGTGTGCAGTACACGAAGTGTGAAAAAAACATTTCTTTGAGCATGATTTTACATAATACAAAAACAGTCCACAAGACTTATGCATATGAGTGATGTGATTCATGCACACCCAGTCCAAACATTTGTAATGTCGATCAAATAACGATCTTATAACATATCCCATTACAAAACATAGATTATTTGCAAATTCAATATTTATCTCAATATCTAGCCTACAGGAATAACAGGATCATGCACATCAGTCCCCATGGTGGAGATCAAAATAAATGAAAGCTAAATCTGGAACACAGAATCCTCTCATCAGTTATACAACCATCTTTATCTAGAGTGAGATAGATAGAGCATCCTGTGTGGCTGACTGGTGTCATATTACATCTGACAAAAACAACAGGAGGATGTTACATCCTCTCCCTCAATGTGATCAAGACAAAGGAGATGATTGTGGACTACAGGAAAAGGAGGACCGAGCACGCCCCCTTCTCATTGACGGGGCTGTGGTGGAGCAGGTTGAGAGCTTCAAGTCCCTTGGCGTCCACATCACCAACAAACTATCATGGTACAAGCACACCAAGACAGTCGTGAAGAGGGTACGACAAAACCTATTCCCCTTCAAGAGACTGAAAAGATTTGCCATGGGTCCTCAGATCCTCAAAAGGTTCTACAGCTGCACCATCGAGAGCATCTTGACGGGTTGCATCACTGCCTGGTATGGCAACTGCTCAGCCTCCGACCGCAAGGCACTACAGAGGGTAGTGCGTACGGCCCAGTACATCCCCGGGGCCAAACATCCTGCCATCCAGGACCTCTATACCAGGCGGTGTCAGAGGAAGACCCTAAAAATTGTCAAAGACTCCAGCTACCCTACGGTAAGCGGTACCGTAGCGCCAAGTCTAGGTCCAAGAGGCTTCTAAACAGCTTCTACCCCCAAGCCATAAGACTCCTGAACATCTAATCAGATGGCTACCCAGACTATTTGCATATTTACAAGCCCCCCCCCTTTTACGCTGCTGCTACTCTCTGTTATTATCTATGCATAGTCACTTTAATAACTCTACTTACATGTACTGTACATATTACCTCAATTACCTTGACTAACTGGTGCCCCCCGCACATTGACTCTGTGCCGGTACCCCCTGTATGTAGCCTCGCTATTGTTATTTTACTGCTACTCTTTAATTATTTGTTACTTTTATGTCTTATTGTTTGGGGGGTATTTTTCTTAAAACTGCATTGTTGGTTAAGGGCTTGTAAGTAAGCATTTCACTGTAAGGTCTACACCTGTTGTATTCCGCGCATGTGACATATACAATTTGATTTGATTTTAAATATTGAGCTATTGAGTAATACAGTTAGGATACACTAAGCAAAAAATATATTGTATTGAATGTTTCTGAATATTTTAGGAAAGCTTTGCTTACTTCAGTGGAGGGGTGGCTCCCATAGCAGGGTGGTCATGGCTGGGCTTCAGTGGGGGCTGGGGTTTCTGCTGCAGAGGGGGTTTCCCTCCGGGGCCTCCCCTGGCCCTGGGCACTAGGACGGGGCTGCTGAGTGGTAGGGGCCCCAGGGCGACCTTGCTGGGATGTAGCCCTCTGCTGCTGTGGGGCCTGGGGACCTCCTCCCTGGGACTGCTGCCTGGTGGGCTGGCCTGGCTTCTGCTGGGGCCTCTGCTGGGGCTGGCCCCCTGTGGGCTTCTGGCCCGGACCTCCAGGGGGGGGTCTCTGCTGCTGCTGGGGACCTGACTGCTGTGGCCTCTGGCTCTGAGGGGAGCCCCCCTGGCTCATGGATCGCTGGGGGGAGCCCTGAGCAGAGGAGGGTTTCTGCCCCTGCCCTGGGGGACGCTGCTGGGCCCCAGCTCCTGGGTTGGCCTGTCTGGCCTGCTGTGGTGCCTGGGAAGGGGGGTTCTGGGTGTTGGAGCTTTGGGCAGGGGGCTGGCCTTGGGGTGAGGGGCGCTGCTGGGAGGGGGAGCCTTGGCGAGGGGCGGAAGTGCTGGTGGGGGCCTGTTGTGGGCCACCTGGAGGAGACAGAGCACTGTTTATCCAGAGTCCAGAGTCCCTTTCAAGCAGTCATTTAAAAACAACTATGTAGCTATCTTATTACCAGCTAATGAACAAAAGCAAACAGTGTCAATTGGGATTTGGGGCCTTAATATAGAGCCATTTTCTTACCTTGGGGAGGAGGGCGTTGCTGAGCCTGTGGCACTTTGGGTTGTGAGATGGGCTGAGGGGATGCAGCTTTCTGAATGGCCAACATATCACAATGAGACACAGAGTTAATGGGTTACAAATACACTTTTAGTTGATCAATTTACAAAATATACTGGCCAATTAACAAAAGAGATCACTCATCTAAACAAACGCCTTTTGACAATTGTTGACTAATTTTAAGTGTAATAAACTGAGTTGTGGTTAGCAACAGTGTGTCACCTGTGCGGGCTGTGCAGCTGTGGGGCGGACAGGAGAGGGACTTGCAGTGTGTGGGACTGTCTGGTTCATTTTGGAGACGACCAATTCTGCAATTTGTGCACGGTCTTCATCCTGCTGGTCTCCAATCAGAGGCATGGAGCAGCCCACCACCTGAGGGAACGAGAGGGGGAAATGACATGTTAATAAAATGTTGTTACCAGTGTAAATACAGTGTATAAGAGGAACAATGTAAATAGTTAAAAATACTTCTAATCCTTTACCTCTATGATGTAATCCTTGCCATCTTTCCCATGCAGAGCCTCCACAGCACACATATCCAAACCACCAAACACCTCAGAGCAGGAGTCCACCCACATTCGATACCTACAATGTTGGAGAACACTGTTACTAACTAGGAAACACACGGCTGTCTGTCTGATGCAAAGGCCCAGTCTGTGTTAGCACTCACCTGTCTGACATGGCTATCTGCTCCAGCATGGCTGAACCAGTGTTGGTTTTCCAGTTCCCTGAAATCGATGTCCGCCTGTTAAAAAGACAAGATCTACCATTTAGCATGTTCTCTCTTGATCATCGAATTCACATCAATGTTGGGATATGCAGTCATATATGGATCTTGTTGGTCTTTGATATGTAGCCTGTGCTAAAAAGCTTGGAAATTTGTAGAATGGAATGGTCACACCACCACAACAAGGAGCTCATTTATTTCACTCACATGTAGGCCTTGTAATTGTCTCCAATCTTCTGGATGCGGACATCGTACTTAGCATCAATGAAAGGTTCAGATGTGGCATAGGTCTTGGTCAGGGCAACAACACTGGCAATATCTTGGAAGTCATATTGATTGTCCACTTTCACCTACAGGGTAAAGATACGATTGAAATAGATTATGTTCATAGTAATGACTTGTGAAGCATAAACACTGATCCAGGCCTACTTTATCTAATTTAAAACAGTAACAAGAGCAGTCCAATCCTACCTTCCCCATCCCTGAGTGGGCGTGGCCCATTTTTACCACCACAGGGAAACCAGGAGTAGTGATCTGGAGCAAAAGACAAAACAACATCCTCCATTGGCAAACTACACAGTCTCCATATATGTAGATTTGTTTGACTAAAGGGAATGTGCAGCACAGAGTTTCTTAGTAAATTGCTAATTGAGTAAACTATAAACTCAAAGTTGCTGTTCTTTGCTAAAAGTGTCAGGATACAGCTAAATAAGAAAGCCACATCAAGTTTTAATGGGCTATATAGATAAGATGCTACAGTGAAATCAACTGAGTGAGAACCCTTGTAATTAAAACATCTACACTACCGTTCAAAAGTTTGGGGTCACTTAGAAATGTCCTTGTTTTTGAAAGAAAAGCAATTTTTTTGGTCCATTAAAATAACATAAAATTGTTCAGAAATACAGTGTAGACATTGCTAATGTTGTAAATGACTATTGTAGCTGGAAACGGCAGATTTTTAGGCGTACAGAGGCCCATTATCAGCAACCATCACTCCAACGTTCCAATGGCACGTTTTGGCACGTTAGCTAAAAGTTTATCATTTTAAAAGGCTAATTGATCATTAGAAAACCAGTTTGCAATTATGTTAGCACAGTTGAAAACTGTTGTTCTGATTAAAGAAGCAATAAAACTGGCCTTCTTTAGACTAGTTGAGAATCTGGAGCATCAGCATTTGTGTGTTCGATTACAGGCTCAAAATGGCCAGAAACAAAAAACTTTCTTCTGAAACTTATCAGTCTATTCTTGTTCTGAGAAATGGCAGCTTCGTTAAATAGTACCTGCAAAACACAAGTCTCAACGTCAACAGTGAAGAGGTGACTCCGGATGCAGAGTTCCTCTGTCCAGCGTCTGTGTTCTTTTGCCCATCTTAATCTTTGCTTTTTATTGGCCAGTCTGAGATATGGCTTTTTCTTTGAAACTCTGCCTAGAAGGCCGGCATCCTGGAGTCGCCTCTTCACTGTTGACGTTGAGACTGGTGTTTTGCGGGTACTATTTAATGAAGCTGCCAGTTGAGGAGATTTCTCCTACATGAGGCGTCTGTTTCTCAAACTAGACACTCTAATGTACTTGTCCTCTTGTTTAGTTGTGCATAGGGGCCTCCCACTCCTCTTTCTATTCTGGTTAGAGACAGTTTGCACTGGTCTGTGAAGGGAGTAGTACACAGCGTTGTACGAGATCTTCAGTTTCTTGGCAATTTCTCGCATGGAATAGCCTTCATTTCTCAGAACAAGAATAGACTGATGAGTTTCAGAAGAAAGTTATTTGTTTCTGACCATTTTGAGCCTGTAATCGAACCCACAAATGCTGATGCTCCAGATACTCAACCAGTCTAAAGGCCAGTTTTATTGCTTCTTTAATCAGAACAACAGTTTTCAGCTGTGCTATCATAATTGCAACAGGGTTTACTAATGATCAATTAGCCTTTTAAAATGATAAACTTGGATTAGCTAACACAACGTGCCATTGGTTGCTGATAATGGGCCTCTGTACACCTATGTAGATCTTCCATTAAGAATCTGTAGCTGTTTCCAGCTACAATAGTCATTTACAACATTAACCATGTCTACACTGTATTTCTGATAAATGTTATGTTATTTTAATTGCTTTTCTTTCAAAAATAAGGACATTTCTAAGTGACCCCAAACTTTTGAACGGTAGTGTACATCTACTTCATTGAGTGAAATATGCTGAGGCCAGCATAAGCCCAACAAGGAAAAGTACAACTGATTCATGTTGATCGTTGAGGCGAGCTGAGCCGAGAGCAGGCCTGCGACTGTAGTCATGGAGGGGGGTAGCACTGCGGCAACACAGACAGACACTGATCTCAGTGCAGTGTTACTGAGGGGATCCGTAGGGCACAGGAATAATCAAACCCACTCTGGCTCAACTAGGACCTGCACACATGCACTCTGAGTCCAATCAGAGCTATTATTAAGATTGATTGCTGTAGAAAATAGATGTGAGCTAGCTATTCCTTTGTCCTTGTCTTACTGGCCACAGAAGTATGTGTGTCATCCAAACAGAGGGGCAACCTAATAGTCAGTGCTTAGGTCTGTTTAGTGTGAGTACATGGCCATGCCGTGGTGGGGGAGGAGTGGAGAGAAGCAGATGGCAGAACACCCACCATTTCCCTGTGGTTGGGATAGTAAACCTGCTCGATCAGTGGGAATTCCTCTGGTCCCAGTTGTTTGTACAATCTCACCATATTAGCAAACTGAAAGAAGACATGATAATACAGAAAAGACGTTACCTTCACAGTAAAATCAATAGTCATGATCTGTCTAGCTCAAGAAAAAACAATTTAATCTGCTTTATATTGCCAAGCTTACCACTAGTGTTGTCAGAATTTTGACTTCGATACTGATACCAGGTTTAGTATCACAATACTCGATGCCAAAACAATATTAAAAACGATACCAAAACGATACCATGGCAGAAAAAGAAGGCGTATTAGCCTAAGTCACATAATGGCACTTGATCCTGACAGATCTTTTGAGTTCAATATCATTACATTTTAAATGTTTGATGTCAATTTTTCAGAGACAGCCATGTATGTATTAATGAATCCATTATACAAGCATACAAACAATTTGACTTTGTTTTTACCAATCTTACTACATAACGTTAATCTGAATATTAAATCAAGCTGTAGACTAGGCCTATTCACAATGCAGGTGAATGCATATTCAATAGGAATATGTGCACGCATTGAGTTATTGAGATTATTTTGGCTGATTATCATGGGGCTACAGATGAAAAATGTTCTGTTTCCTTTCTATGTGGGAACTATTTTATTGTACTGATCAAAAACATATGTATAAAAGTGTGCACTGTCTCTTTAAGATCAAATGACGTCATTCACACACAGCGAGAGAAACAGGAGACGTGACTGAGGCGAGGGAGACGAAGTGAATGAATAACGTTTTTTGCAATGACTGTATGGTTTTTGGTGACAATCCGCTTTGAAATCAGCCAGTGGCGACCCGTCATTCAGGGCAGGTGGGGCTAGCCGTTGCCTGTTTGGCATGTTATTTTTGCATTAATACGTGTCACATATCAGTTTGCAAACAATGTAAAAAATATATAATTGAGTTAATAAAGCTGCATACAAACATGGTCTCTTTTGCTTTCTTGAGTAAGGCAGCTCCAAAATGCAGGTGTGTCAGCCTAGCACAGTGCTTTCTGAGGTGGTGGGGGAGCCAGTGGAAAATACAGAGTGTAGGGGTTGGTAATGTTCTGTAGTTGCACTGTGATTAGCTCGGTGCTCATCGTCCATTGGACATAAACATTCCACAACAAGTTGGAAATCGCAAATTCAACAATGAGTGGTCTGGAAGGAATCAGTGGCTAACTGCAAGTGTTGCAAAGCAATCGGTAGCCTGCTATTCAGTGGAGAGGGTGTGTGATCCAAGTAAAAGGGTCCCTTTTCCAAGCTTAAAAGGATAAACATTCACATGCAACACCAAGGGCCCCAGAAAAGGTTGAATACATTGGCTATGCTTTCAATCCAGCATGACTTCTGCCGCGTTCAAAACAACTGGAAACTCGGAACTGGGAAATCTCAGAAATCAGTGAGTTCAAGACAACTGAAAAAAACTAGCTCAGACTGGGAATATACGTTTTGAATGGTCATTCCAAGTCGTGAATTCTGGCCTCTTTCTGAAGATCACTGACGTCATGATTCAACCTAGTTTTTTTTCCAGTTCCCAGTTGTCATGAAAGCACCATAAATCCAGAGAACGCCAGACTTTGATGACAAAGTTTGATGACAAAATTTGCTCACAAGTCCGCGCCACCTTCCTGTTCAAGTGAGCAAGGCACAACAAGGTCCAAAAATGTATTGTGTGCTGCTGCATAAATGATGTAATATGCCAGAGAGATATGTATACTGTAGCTAAGAAAGTAATATTAAGTGTATGTTGTGGTGTTAGCTGTTAGTAGCCCATGTGCCTCACTCTAATAATTTGGTCCCTTTCCCCCTCATAACTTAGCCTACTGTTCTGACTTGGTGGTGCACATGTAGCCTATAGCCTGTTTTAGAGAAATGTCATCATTGAATATTTTAAGAGCTTAAATTGTCTGCTTATATGCCCCCTTTATTTATCCTACGGTTCTAACTTGGTGTACAGGGAAAATACTGTAAGAACGGCCCATGTTCGGAATTCTTTCACTGTACATTTCAAAAGCGCTGAACAAATAATTATATTGACTACGTCTGTCTTAGCTCGCTCATTAATGTCTTAATCAAAATTACGAATAGCCTCATCCACTCATTGTTCCCTTATGCCATAGTTTGTACATCTCAATTGTCAGTAGAAACCACATTTGTTTAAGCACGTCAGCCATATCATCTATATATTTTTTAAGTCAGTAAATGAGGTTGAATTAACTGTTTTGTTGCCAGACAATGCTCAGCTGATAGCGAGGTGTAGCAGTGGTAAGAATTCACTCTATGGTGCTGAAAAGAAAGCTCTGCTGTTGGGACAGCATTATGTAGGCCCTAACAGTTTGTGGCACTGTTTGTCACCATTATAGTGCAATTAATGTATTGTTTCTTGTTGTGTTGTGTAGCGGCTTTGCTGGAATGCGTCTACATATTTTTTTATTTTTGTTGCCTCACGGGAAAATGTACATGCTAAAATCACCACTGAAATCAGCATGTAGTAGTAGGGTAGTGAATTGATATTAGCTTCAGCTGTAAACTAGAAAGGAAAGTTAGCCTACAAAGCTGGAAGCTACCGGTATCTTGCATTGAAAGTGTTCTTTGCATGTAATCAACATTGTTTTGCGAACAGTAATTAACAGTTGCAACATTTTGCCATGTTGCATTATTCAAGTGTGTTAACTTTTCTGCAGCACAATGAGTGGGGAGCTAACATTATGCAGCCCAGACTGTGCAGTGGTTCCTCGGGACAGGCTAGAACTAGCAATGAGTTAAGCTTACCGTATGCTTCCCAGTCGAAACAGTTTGCGCATATATTATGATGACATTTTGTGACGTGACGTTTTGGTAAGTTTTGGTCTTCGGCAGGGTTTGTTTTCTTGACTCTAGTTGAGGTTCGGTAGCCAAAGTCTACGCCCCTTCATCAGTGATTGGTCAACAGCTATGGACGGGATTATTCAATTAGGTGTTTGTTGTCATTCAACGAGAGAAGACTAGTTTTCATGGATGTTTTTCCACTTGAGAAATACTGCACCAAACATCTTAGTTAGATGTAAAAGGACCTCCTTTGCAAAATCGTCTAAGTTAATTATAGATTTTTTATTTATCTTAGATTAATTCTACCTACTTTGAGATAGTGTTACTGCGTATGTTATTGCTACGGTGGCTCAAGAGGGACAAACAACAGTAATATTTCCACTTTTTTCTTCTTTTCAAGCGAAGGTCTTTAGGGAGTATGCGAGCACAGATGTTCGTTTCGCATAGCCGAGTTCTGCCAGAATGTATGTGGACGCCTTAAGTGGAGCAGGCGCTGTGCGCTTGCGCTAAAAGGGGACATCAGCTGTGCTGATAGACAGACTTGATCCTCTCTCAATTACTAGACGACGTGAGACACATTTTATAGAAGTACCGAAAGTAACAAGAATTCTAGTACCAAACAATTTTTTATGTTCTAGCATCAAAAAATATGTTTCAGTATACCGGGCAACACTACTTACCACCCATGGTTTGTCACAGAAGTTGTAGACAGAGTGCAGAGAGTTAACACCTGGGAGACCAGCATACTGCAACCCAATCACTATGTGTCGGTGGTCTCCATTCTTGGCCATACTGAAGGCATGCTGTCTAACCAGTACAAAGTCAGGCCTGAAACATCTTGCAAAACAGAAAATACAAAACAATTCCACAAATTACCAATACATTATATTCAGACAGCCATATGAACATTTTATTTTGGTATTGTACTTGAAACTTGCCAGAAATCCTGCATTTCTTGTAACATCAGCAATCATGACACACTGATGATCTTTGTTTTCTTTATAACTATCTTAAAGGTCCATTGCAGCAGTTTTCTTCTCAATATCAAATCATTTCTGGGTAACAATTAAGTACCTTGCTGTGATTGTTTTCAAATAAAATGGTCAAAAAGAAACAAAAATAGCTTCTTCACAAAAGCAATTTCTCAAGCAAGAATTTAGCTAGGACTGTCCCCAGGCAGACCAAAACTCCCACCCAAACAGGCAGAAATGTCAGGTGTTTTTTTCAAGCAGCTCTTGCCCTTTTAGTGTATTATTATAATTTTCACAATTTCACAGTATTATTCCAACCTCATAGTGTGGAAATATAAAACACATGAAAATCATGTTTTTGAATGCACTCAGCCTTTAAACAGCATGTAGAACACTGTATTCAAAGTATACGCTTCCAGTATACTTACTTGGTGACCTTGGTTTCATTCCGGATTGCTTCAATATCAACACTATAGGCCCCCGTAGCATGAGCTATCAAGTTGATTTCAGAGAAGTCAGCCTGAATGGAAAACATCAGTGTCAATCCCCAACCTGGTCTCTGATTTTTTTGTATTATTCTGTATGTAAATCTGAGAATATCCATTTAGTATGATATGTTACGTTTCATATGGTTACATAGGACAGATGGTTACTTAAGGCAAAACCTAAATGAAGGTGGTTGGTAGGGCTGGATGAGTGTACGTCTAACGCAAACGTCTAGCAACCCAAGAGTTGCGAGTTTGAGTCTCATCCTAGACAATTTAAGGTATTTATCTAATTAACTACTTTGCAACTACTTAGCATTTTGGCTAATTCTTCCCCTAACCTTAACCATTTTAGCAAACCCTTCACCAAACCATAACCTTAACCCTTTTAGCTATCCCTTCCCTTAACCCTAACCTTAACCCTTTAACCTAACTCCTAAACTTAACCCTAACCCTTAATCCTAACTCTTAGCATATTGTATGTTTTGCAAATTCGTAACATATTGTACGGAATAACACGAAATGCTCTGAGACCAGGTTGCAATCCCAGTCAAACAGCATTGTGATTATAATAACAGGGACATTTTAAGGTTATAGTTCACTCCAGAAATCAACGTTTGTCAGACGTGATTAAATTAGATGATGGAGTTAAGACAGCTGGATCTACAAGACAGATGGTGTGGAATACCCTACTGTATTAATTCAATGGCTTTGTCCCCAAATACTATGAAGATTGTACAAGGTAGCGACTATCACCTCTGCAGATAAAGAGACATTCATTGCACAGGGCTATTCCTGCTGAGAGACTCATGGCGCACATAGCGGAAACACTCTAATGCAACATAAAAGGAGAAGACAGAAATAGGAGACATGGAAAATGCCCCAAGGCAGAAAAAACTATCCCAAAACATTTTCAAGTCTTCATTTACAAAGCACAGATGGTAGCATTAACTCCACCACCGGGTATAAATGTTTTGGGGTCCATAAGATCATCTTATTTTCCATAGATATTGTTATCAGATTCAGAGTGACAACAACATATTATCACACTTAATGATTATCCAACTCTCAGTCCACTTAACATAGCTCAATATGTGAATCATGTCTTGTGTTTTCTTTGATTCATTGTTAGTTAGTGCAGGTCTGCAGCACCAATGTACAATCTGATAATGTCACTAGATGCAGGGGTTGTCTTTCTGTGTGCTTCAATCCCTGCAGTCAATAATGCCCATCATGAGGTGACTTGTGAGTCTCATTGGGTGTTGTATTACCTCAAATCACCTCTCCAACTCCTGTGTGGCTCAGTTGGTAGCGCATGGCACATAAAACGCCAGGGTTGTGGGTTTGATTCCCATGGGGAACCAGTACAAATGAAAATGTATGCACTCACTACTATATGGTTCTCTGGATAACAGCATATATTAAATGACTCAAATATAAAACCAACTCTATTTTAAATTGTCTTTCTTTCTTTCACGCAAACACCCCTTTATTCTACAAAAATGTCAAGCTAAAAAGGATGTCTTTAATGCCTTGTATGGGAAAACAAGTCACCAAAATCATTCTACAGGGAAAAGAGACAATGGAAAAAAACAAAGGTGCAAGAGCAACCCACCTGTTCCACCTTAATGTCGAATTCACCATGAACCTTTTTACCTTTGAAGACCTTTACCCTATAGAGAGAGAGGCAAGAGGTGTAGAAAAATATTTGACTTGCATAGCAACTAGGCCTACTTTGGACAGCAGTTTTTTAATGCTATCCTATCACACAAGCATTCTCAAATGATGGTGACATGTAGGTACATCAAATAAAACAGAAAAACATTAACTATTTTGGAACAATAAATCATCATGGTATCTTACACAAGTATCTCAAATTGAGTGTGAAGCTCAACAAAATCACTTATAGATGATTTGAACATGATGCACGAATTTTTAGCTGCCCATATGCTCCTAACTGAGAGCTTGTTTATCTTGATTCATTGAGTGATGTGATTGGCTCACTGTTTTTCCCTGCCCCTTTATAAGCGATAGGCAGTCCAGGGGAAGGCGCAGGTGAGAGAGAGGAGACTGTGGCTGTGTGGAGACTGTGGCTGTGTGGAGACTGTGGCTGTGTGGAGACTGTGGCTGTGTGGAGACTGTGGCTGTGTGGAGACTGTGGCTGTGTGGAGACTGTGGCTGTGTGGAGACTGTGGCTGTGTGGAGACTGTGGCAGAGTGTATTTGAAGCCATGGTTTTGTGAAGAGAAGTTTTACTTGGATGAGATGATTTAAGTTAAATGCTTTCCCTCCAACTGCACTGAAACATGTTTTTGTTGGATTAAATTTTGTGTTGGATTACATTTTGTGTTTTATGTCCTCCCTCCATTTTGTTGCGACGCTAAAATAGTTGATAAAAGAAAATTGGGAGAGAAATGAGCTTCCTAACAAACAATAACGCTTCATAATAAATACAAATCTAGAGCAAGTCTTTACGTCTTTCACATTTGAGGATTGGAGTTTTGGCCTTGAAGAATGATTTTTTTTTTTTTGTTGCTAGGTTCAGCTTGATAATGTGCTCCTGCTCATTAGTTGGCTAGCATATGAAACGAATGGGTATGTGAAACACAATGCACACCGCACTAAATGCTTTACCAAGCTAGCTATTTTAAGATTAAGAAATAATTTATTCTCCATTCTGCCAGTTTGCTGGTTAGCATCACTATTTAGCACAACATAACTAGCTAGCTACTCCACTGACTCAACAGCTAGCAGGCAGCTGCTTCATTCCAAAAATGAATCCATTGTTATTTCATTATGTTGCTAACTACACCTGGTATCTAGTTGAAGCCAAATATCAAAGGCTTACTACAAATTCTAGCTAGCAACAACATTAGCGTAGCTTGCCAGTTAGCTTACTTTAGTTACAGCAGGCACAAGCCCAAAAAAATACTGCCACCTTATGGCTTGCTGTATTTAAACTGAGTAAATTGGAGGTAAAACTTCTATATGCACAACAAAAAGTTAAAGGTTCACTATGTAGAAATCGCTCTGCCATTACCTGGTTGCTAAAATTCTAATAGTTCGCCTAATTTCAGTTTGTGACCAAACAAGCAAGTATAGTGTGGAGAATCATTGTACCATCTAAACCCCTTTGAAATATTTTCCATAACCAAAAATATATTTTCAGCTGTTTGAAGCTGGTGTACAAAACCGAAATTAAGACTCAAAAACAAAACTTAAGAATGGGAAATAGCAAACATAGAACAGATCTACTGCTTCTTAGACTTGCTTTCAATGAGAATGACAATCTAGAACTTATCTTTCCATGTGAACTTGGTCGTGTTACCCAAAAAGTTATAGCAGCTTTAACTGCCAATGCTAGGCAGAGGTGCTAAGTAGACAGTCAGATTTCTGTGTCTGACTTATTACCTGCCATGTATTTCCACTCAAGCCCATTCTCAACCTGTTTGCTATGCTCTTGGTTTAAACCTAGGGTGTTGTAGTCGGTTCTATGGTACTGAACTGAGTTAAGTCAAAGCTCTCGGCCAGGGTGGGACACGGTCATACCTTGTCCATAGGCTGCTTACAGGGAAAGGAAACCAATGTGTAATTTGAGTGAACCATCCCTTTTAAGCATACCAAAAACTCGATTATGCATGCTTCTTCCTTATTTGGCACGACAGAACCATCTGACTATCTACCCATAGTCTCGTTTGCCATGCCTTGCACACGCGAGACCACCTGGAATGCGCTGATGGTGCAAACGAGCAATTTCGGTGTCCTGTTTAGGTAATGACTGTGGATAACATGTCTTTGACATCAACACTGTATTAGTCTCAATTTATCTCGCTCTATGTGCATACGTGTGTGTATGACTATAGTAAAGATTAAATATATCCTAATTATGACCTTATGTTTATTGGAAGCATAGGCTACTGGCCCACATTTGAGTATAATGGCGTCTAACCTTACACATCACTTTCCTTACCAGTCTGTCTGTTGGTCATCAATAACCAGGAGTATCTTGGCACCAGAGGCAACGCCTGCTTTGTCTGCTACCTCGGTGACTTTCTCAGCGACAGCGGCAGTGGTTTGTTTGACAGCTTTAGTAAAGGAGGATAAAAATCCGGCTCCGCTTCCAGTGCCCTCAGAATGCTGGTTGGTAGACATACGCCTCTCTGGTGGTCCAGGCGACACCACTGCAGGGTCTTGCTGAGGCGGGTCAGGGCGTTGTAGGTCAGTCATGTACCCATTGGGCAAATTGGACATAAAATTGCTGTCCGACAGCCGACGACGCAGGTAATTCATGTTGAAGATCAAAAAAGTATACGAAAATGTAGTATATGGCGAATCCTCCCCTCTGGTGAAAATTAACAATGGATGAATTAACCTACCAATAGTCTATAACCAAACCTATTTTTCCATTTGAATAGACGGATCAGTGAGAAATTAATCAAACCTGAGTCGCAGAAGAAAAAACAGTTAGGTTGTCAATCTCAATTAAATTATTTTATTTTCTAATTCTACCGATGTGGTGGCCTGTACCTGCTTCACGGTTTAGACCTGTTCAATTGACTCGAGGAAAGATATGTCTACTGGTCACGTTGAGTAAACAGACAACACGAATATCTAACCTTCGCCTACCTCAAATAATTGTCCAAATTCGATCCGCATCCATCAAAAGATGAGTGGGTGGCTGCGTAAAATAGATAACAGGTGAGTCTGACGTCCACGTCTGACCAGACAGGACGTGCTTCGGTCTCAGTTCTAGGGAACGGATGATCCGTGACTTACAATTGGGTGTACATAATTTGTCTTATTGCACCACCCCCTACCCAATCCTTCTTTCGAGGTTCGGCGCAGTTTTTCCTTCTATCCTCCTGCGTCACTCCCCTGTATCCTTTGAGACGAGCGGGGCAGGTTGGGATGAAGGGTGGTGCTGAAGAGAGACTATTGATAGGCGCGTAGCTTTCTTGTCGGGAGAATGACTGCGGGCATTCTGAGAAATAAAACAGACAATTCAGCTCCTACACTGTCTAATCATTGCATTAGACAGTGTAGGAAATTAACAATTGTGATGTGGTAAAACAATCCCTACAGGAAATGCGCCATCTGTTGCCTATGCTCGTGATGAATGAAAAAAAGTGAATGAACCAGTGACAATAGCGATATGTTGAGGCATCTGGTTACATTTTGATATTAAAAGAAAATAATTGATTTTAGAGAGTTTTGTGATGCATTATCATAGGCTGCAAATTTATAGACAAATCAAAGAGTGATTGTTACAGAGAGCTGGAATTCTTTGAGTGAAATTATTGCCAGCTCAGAACCCTGGACGGCACAATCACTGATTCCATATGACTGAGTTCACTCACTGGTTGAGTCTCTTACTGGTGGGTTCATGCTATATAAATACAGGTCCAGCAAAGCTCTCCTGTTCTTGTTACTCTCAATTAGCCTACTCACCCAAAACACTCATAGAAACCAGTTGGTCTACTAACTACTAACTACTAGCCCATAGAACCCAATAAATGTTTGCTGAGTGAGAACTGCTCACAATGCTGTTTCTATTATCCACACTACATGAAGTTACACCTCTAATGCATGTTGATTGGTTGACGGTATGGCAGGAAATATTCCCATAAAACAAAGCAATGAGACAATGACTGCAGGAAAGAAAACATCACTAAATAGTCTGAAAATGCAGGATCATTCTATGTCCTATTAAAATGTATCCTATTAAATCATTCTATTGAATGTTGATAACCAAATGTAATGAAATTCATGTATAACATTGGTGATCATGAAGGAATGTCAGTTTCGCTCTGCACACTCAGTATTCTTTAAGTTTATATACATTATAATTAACAACATCCTATGAATCAAATGTTAGAAATTCCAGTGTGTTCCCCATGGGGTCACTGTTGAGCTTGACTTGCTTCAAAGCAGCACCAATCGTATTCTGACACGAGTAGTCTCCATTTTTGTTGAGTGCCTTCACAGAGCTTCATCACCAAAATAATTTGAGACAGAATATATACCAATAACTCCAGAATGCATTCTTACAACACATAAACCCAATAAGATATTTCAATGAGTTATTACATCCTTTAATCAAGGTACAAAAGCAATATAAAATGTAGGCTATAACAAAATGTAATCAACTAAATGAGTCCCTACATTCAAACGCATATTAATCAATACAAATTCTAAATGTGCAAATTTTTAAAGAGAGGATTTAAAAGTTTTTATTTATTTTGAAGTGACTTTATATGTGTCAGGTCCTGAGTGTTGAGTGTGCTCATTTGTGTCCAGACTCTTCAGCATGCTCAGGCAAGATTGTTTCTCAGGGCAGTAGCATTTCCAGGACTTAGGAGCCTTTGTCTGGCCATCAACAAAAGCCTTTGGATTAATGGTGAGGCTGGCTCACAGTACAGCTGTGTGCGTGTATGGGCAGGTCAGTGGAATGATTGGAGCACCAGTGGGCTAAGCACTCGAAAAAATGCAGTTTGGTGAGATTGTAGATTAGGAGCAAGGGAGGGGCTGAGGACAGGTGCTGACTTCCAGAGAGGGGAGAGTCTCTGTTAAATTTAACGTGTGTTCAGTAATCTATACTACAGTTCAGTAATCTATCCTGTGTATTCCTGAAATAGCTAGTCTTCTGGATAAGTGAAGTAGATGCTTGGTTGGGTGGTGCAGGGACTGTCATAGAACAGTTTACCATTATTTTCCTTCTCTGAGGTACCTACCTGTGATCACACTCTTCCTGCAACAATAACAAAGACATCTAAAATGGGGGAGGTTGTAATCGGAACAACCAATGACAATGCAGGAATACATTTTCCTGAAAGACACTGCAGCTCTGTACAGCCTCCTGATACGTTACCTGGGCAAGCTCTAGCCAAGCATCTCATTGCCTTTCCATTACCAACCAGAACTTAGGCTCATTGTGTCCTCTAAGCTCGAACAGACAAGGTGGTCCTCTGTAGTTGGCTTTATTCACAGACAAAGACAATTAAGGAGCCATGGCTGTTGCAAATTTCCAATACATAACTCGGATGAGCAGTGGTTTCAAAGTCTACATCTTGGAAGGTAATATTTCTTATTTATTTTCTTATACTATTGTTTCACAAAATATAATTGTGCTGCGGTGATCTGTGCTGCTTTAAATAGCAGTCTTCACAGCTGCATATTGCATTGTTATCATGTATGATGACACAGTTGTTATTAGTTAGTAATTAGTTCACAAAAGGTTTTTAGAACTGCAAATGTTTATGGCCATTATAAAATAACTTTTACTAAGTCGGCGTGAAGGGCAATGAGGGCATTTTAGCTGATGGTTTGAATTGTATAAACACACAAACCTATCCAATCCATTCTAAAACAATTTTAACACATTCAAGACAAATGTTCACTTTTACAGTCTGAGTTATAGATAATGTAGACGAGTGTGATAATGATACCTCACTGTATAAACTTTGGTGCACTTTCAACTTCCAAAACTGTGTCATGGCGCTCAAGCATTAATTCAGAGGGGTTTAGGTCAGATGCTGAGAATAACTGGCAGATGGAGATGCTCTGAAGATACTGCCCTCTTGTACCTCTACTCCTGCATGGGAAACAAATAACCATGCCTCAGGCATCAGAAAGTCAGTCAGGCAAGGTGTGGTTTCCCCCCAGTCCCCCTCCACAGGCCTCCACTGTGACACTCTGCTGTCCAAAGGATAGAAGGGGCGGTCATAGGTTAGAGGTTGCGATTGAGAGACAGTACTGTTTGGGATGTGGATTGGATTGAGGATTGTGGGGAGTATTTGAGGTTAGGGGGACCAATCATGTAATAACATGACCTAATCATTCAGCATTGCATCTTGATGTGGTAGTAGAGCATTACATGCTAATGTGGTGGATTTCTTTTGGCATATTGATAACGCTAATTTTAATTTAGCTTGAAAGAAACAACATGATGTGAGGTATGAAGAGGGCTAGTGTTAGCTTTACAAAATACAAATACCCGTGTAATGTATTGGTAAGCTTCACATCGATCTCTGTCAGTAACAAAAAGGATGTTAGCAGCTGCTGATGTGTTTCAGTTAGTTTCTCACAATAAGGAGAACGCTTCTGTGTGATGTGTGTATTGTAATGACAGTTGTGAGACATTTAGTTCTCTTTTAGTAAGAAGTGATACTTCAATCAAGGCATTAGCAACTAAAGTGTTACGTTTGTCCAGTTCAAATAACATTTTGAGTAGAAATTAATCTTTCTCTCTTAGATATGTAAATGAGATGGGTGTCATCATCACTGTATGTAGAAAAACAACATTTACCGTTCACATTGAATCAGCTGGAAGGAGTTGTAATACTCACCAATCTGGTTTGTCTAGTTCAACAGCTTAACGGAGTTTACAATTAACGGTGGCATGAAAGCTTTCCCACGAACCACTCATGCAGGTGATGAACCATATGTCACAGTGCCACAGACCAAAACAACCAGTCACCTATTTACTCATTGCCACACCTAACGTCTTTTCAGTCAGTTACAGTTAGGTGTAAGTCATCCTTATCTGTGCCAATATCTCAGCCAATATTTATACTGTATATTATTTCAAATAGTAATCATGAGCTTTACTTGTGCTTGATCTTTCTTCTTGTAGGTCAGCCCAACCTAAGAAGTGAAGATAGATTCAGGCATATGGCCAATGAGAGAGTTCGAGTGCCACCAGTGCATCCAGTCAAGCGCAAGCACAGCTTTGAGTGTGGTCTAACATTGGAAGAAAGGTTTGTAAAACCTCCCCATGACTTTATAACATCATCGACAACCACTGCACTGCACTCCATGTCCAGTGTGTGATTCCATGTTTCAATGTGTGGTTTTGTGTTTCAGGCGAGAGAGGGCACAAAGCAGGAGCAACATGAGAAGGCCAACTGTGTTTAGTGTTCCCCAGAGTCCCACATCCTCCTGGAGCCCAACCCCCAGCCCCACAGGTCATCTGCCCTGCCATGTGTATCCCACACCACCTATCGATGAGCCACTGGACCTAATTAAGAAACCAAGGAAAGAGCCTGAGAGGACAGAGGAGAAAACCAAAAGCACTACAGCCATCAATCAGGTAATTTCAAGAGGAACAATTATTATAGTGGGTCCAGGTGCTAACAACTTAAAAGATGGGATTTCTGGTTTGTGTCAGTCATATTGTATGTCCCTTTGTAATCTCCCAGTGTAGCCCTAGGCAGTCAGAGCCTACATATCTCTGAGATCTCTGTAGGGAGTCTAAACTCTCAGGCACATTCTATTCCCAAGAGAATTTATGGGACTCTGCTTGTCCATGGTATCCAATCCAGCATGATTTGGGAAGAAAATGTGCGCAATGGTGGGAGGAAGGTCATCAGTAGGAGCAAACAGAAAGCTCTCTCTTTGGCCTGGTTGTGCCACCCTGATGAGGGTGAACAGTTTTCAGGTCCCATCCTTTAACCAAACTAATTTTGTTTCCAAAAACAAACTGAACCCTTGACAAAGCTTTAGTGATGGTGAAATGTTTCATGTTTACATTGACATGTTCATTGTTTCGGGGGGAATGAGAATTTCAGCTACATTGTTCTGTACAGAGTCATATACTGTTGTGAAATGTACCAATTGTTTTGCCTCTTTCAGATGCGTCCTTCTGTGATCACCTGTGTGTCCTCGACAAGAAAGCCCACCTGCAGATCTGAGGTCGGCAGTATAAGCCACTCCTCCACAGGTCAGTCTCATACTCTTTTTATCTCATCAAACCTAGTGCTACAATGCTACTGTTATATTGCAGACTTGTTAAGAATTATGCCTGACCTTTGTTGTATTCTTTCCACTGTAGTGTTATCTAAGCACAGCTATGACCATGTTGTGGAGGAACATTTCAAGAGAAGCCTGGGGATGGACTACCAAAGGGCCAGCTCCCGCCAGCTCTCCATCAGCGTCTCTGTGGATGACCATTTTGCCAAGGCCTTGGGAGAAAAGTGGTTTCAGATCAAATCAAAATCCTCCTCATGCTCCTCGTCTACATCCTCTCCACCCAGCAGCCCAAGTGTCACTCACTCCCCCAGCTACGGCCACAGCCCAAACCAAGCTCCCAAAGAGTCTCCAAGTACCACCACTCCCACCTCCAGCTTCTGGTCAGTCAAATAAAACTACAGAGAGCTTTCCTGGAGAAAGAATTAACTTTGAGACATAGCATTTAATGCGATAAAACGGCAGATCCATGCTTTTCAAGGAATAAGAGCACCCAAGGAGACAACGTTGGTGAAACTGTAGACTCGAGAACAGAAATGCAGGAATACTAAGCTACTCTATATGGTTGAACCATTGAGTGCATCTCCATGAGTCTATTCCCTGCCAGTGGAAAGGGGAGTTATTTCAATTTCAGGGGACAAGCAAATGTTGCAGTGATGTCTTTATTTCTCCATGTCTGTCCCACCCTGTCCCAGCCTTTTCAATAGCATATCTATCTCTGAATAGATGGTGATGTGGGATGATAGTTGGAGAAAAGAAATGTGCCATTATATTTCATTAAATGTGCCATATTTCATTTCATGCGGTGAAGATGCCACTACTTTCATGATTGTGTATTTAAACGAAATGTTTTTTAACAAACCTGGATCCTATTTTCAGTCTAATAAATTATCTACTGTATATAGTGCTAACAAATTCACCAAATATGTTCAATACAGTGACTTCAAAAACCTATTTGCGTTGGGATATTGCAAGTTATTTCATTAGCTTTATGAATTAAAACTTAAGCTAACCTTATTCTTGTATAAAAAATAAACCTGGAGATTTCAGAAAAAAATGTGTGCAATTTATACATGATGTACTTGTTAAAAAAAATGTAATGCTTAGAAAACGGTTGAAATATGTGTACAAAACATTAGGAACACCTTCCTAAAATTTGAATTGCACCCACAGTCTCTCTTCGTCGGGGCACCTGGGACCTACTACCATACCCCATTCAAAGGCACTTAAATCTTTTGTCTTGCCCATTCACCCTCTGAATGGTACACATACACAATCCATGTCTCAATTGTCTCAAGTCTTAAAAATCATTATTTAACCTGTCTCCTCCCCTTCATCTACACTGATTTGAAGTGGCTTTAACAGGTGAAATCAATAAGGGATCAAAGCCTTCACCTTGATTCACCTGGTCAGTCTATATCATGGAAAGAACCTCATGTTTTGTACACTCATTCAGTTCATTATCATTACCTCCCTTGAGTCTATGATTGTAATTGTTGTACATAAGTTTTTAATAAAATACCACTGACTTCCACCAGACTGATTTGGTAAAAGAAAATACAATCGCAAAAACAGATATCCTTCATGACCTTACTTCTAAAGAAGACACAGTCAGAGAGGTTGGTTGTGTGTCACTTCCACATCTGAGTAAAGAAGTCAGAATCTCATGTGAACATGAGTCCTGCAGCCATTCAAGGTTGCGTTCCAGACGGCTTAATTTCAGTGGTGAGTCACTGTGTGTCTGGGCTAATATACTATACGCGTACACCAAGTCACAAGATGGCAGCCTTATGGCATTCAGCACTTGATTCTTTAGGGAAAGGGGAATGTTTATATAGCTTTTGGTGATTAAGTCATGGCAGCGTTCAGGGGGGTTTGAATCCCTATCCCTCCTGGGTTTAAAACTAAAGGAAAGGTGAATACATCATCCTCAGTACATCATCATATTTTTTTCTGGGAGTTTTAGGGAATGTCAGGAGCATGTTCCAGCAGGCAACAGGGCTTGTGCTCAAACATTCCTGTCTCCTGAGAAAATTATTCTGAAAGATCCTACAGATCCTGTTTGGCAAGTGAAGGGAGGGAGGGATAGGGGTAGGATGGGCAGGGCTAATGTAGGCCCTGGCTTCAGAACTGATCATGCTTTTCAGTTGCTTATTTGCATGTTCTATCTTGTCAAACAAGTGTTATGATATGATACTCTGAAACATTTTCCAGAAATGAAGACTTTGAACTCTATGGCAACGTGTCTTGCAGTTTTATGCCTACATGAACAGAGTGTCACTGGAAAAACTGAATTTGTAAGTTAACCGCTACTGACAGAATAGACTATAGATCCTGCAGGTTTGGTTTCACTAAAGAAATGCACTATAGATTGATTGATTTTGTTTCTGTTGTACACCAATTGGTGGCCAGCCCAAATGGGCTTATAAGGCACATCAAGTATGTGTGCACAAAACACTAAACACATTTTTTACATTGAACAAATTAAATGTGTTTAATAATTCAATGAATAATTAGCCCTCATAAAAAAATACAGTTTTCACCTTGTCAATTTACACAAACAATACACTTCTCCTTCTCCCACAGGCTTTGAAAATAAATTGTGCAATGTCAAAAACTCCCTTTCTGAAAAGAAAACGAACTTCACTTTCTATTTCTCAGAAGATACACAAACATTTTCCTCTTAATAAGGGATTCTATTGAATCTACCTGTCTGTAGTATCACAGGGAGGGGGCCGGATATTAGCTAGACACAAACTAACTTTTGGGCTTTTGTTAGATTCAGATTTACATATACAGTTGAAGTCGGAAGTTTACATACACCTTAGCCAAATATATTTATACTGAGTTTTTCACAATTCCTGACATTTAATCCTAGTAAAAATGTCCTGTCTTAGGTCAGTTAGGATCACCACTTTATTTTAAGAATGTGACATGTCTGAATAATAGTAGAGAGAATGATTTATTTCAGCTTTTATTTCTTTCATCACATTCCCAGTGGGTCAGAAGTTTACATACACTCAATTAGTTTTTGGTAGCATTGCCTTTAAATTGTTTAACTTGGGTCAAACGTTTCGGGTAGCTTTCCACAAGCTTCCCACAATAATTTGGGTGACATTTGGCCCATTACTCCTGACAGAGCTGGTGTAACTGAGTCAGGTTTGCAAGCCTCCTTGCTTGCACACGCTTTTTCAGTTCTGGCCACAAATTTTCTATATGATTGAGGTCAGGGCTTTGTGATGGCCATTCCAATACCTTGACTTTGTTGTCCTTAAACCATTTTGCCACAACTTTGGAAGTATGCTTGGGGTCATTGTCCATTTGGAAGACCCATTTGCGCCCAGGCTTTAACTTCCTGACTGATGTCTTGAGATGTTGCTTCAATATATCCACATCATTTTCATGCCTCATGATGCCATCTATTTTGTGAAGTGCACCAGTCCCTCCTGCAGCAAAGCACCCCCACAACATGATTCTGCCACCCCCGTGCTTCACGGTAGGGATGGTTTTCTTCGGGTCGCAAGCCTCCCCCTTTTTCCTCCAAACATAACAATGGTCATTATGGCCAAACAGTTCTATTTTTTTTCCATCAGACCAGAGGACATTTCTCCAAAAAGTACGATCTTTGTCCAAACCATAGTCTGGCTTTTTTATGGCGGTTTTGGAGCAGTACTTTCTTCCTTGCTGAGCAGCCTTTCAGGTTATGTTGGTATAGGACTGTGGATATAGATACTTCTGTACCTGTTTCCACCAGCATCTTCACAAGGTCCTTTGCTGTTGTTCTGAGATTTGCACTTTTCGCACCAAAGTATGTTCATCTCTAGGAGACAGAACGCGTCTCCTTCCTGAGCGGTATGACGGCTGCGTGGTCCCATGGTGTTTATACTTGCGTACTATTGTTTGTACAGATGAACGTGGTACCTTCAGGCGCTTGGAAATTGCTCCCAAGGATGAACCAGACTTGTGGAGGTCTAGAAATCTTGGCTGATTTCTTTAGATTTTCCCATGATGTGAAGCAAAGAGGCACTGAGTTTGAAGGTAGGCCTTGAAATACATCCACAGGTACACCTCCAATTGACTCAAATGATGTCAATTAGCCTATCAGAAACTACTAAAGCCATGACATCATTTTCTGGAATTTTCCAAGCTGTTTAAAGACACAGTCAACTTAGCGTATGTAAACTTCTGACCCACTGGAATTGTGATACAGTGAATTATAAGTGAAATAATCTCTCTGTAAACAATTATTGGAAAAAGTACATGTGTCATGCACAAAATAGATGTCCTAGCCGACTTCTCAAAACTATAGTTTGTTAACAAGAAATTTGTGGAGTGGTTGAAAAAGGAAAAAGGAAAAAGTTTTAATGACTCCAACCTAAGTGTATGTAAACTTACGACTTCAACTGTAGTTCAGGGCTTTAGTTCTCTTTGAGAAGAGTATACGTTCTAAGTTTAGGTTTAAACCAAATATCAGCAGCCCATTTTTCCTTGTGGATCAGAAAAAGCTTGTACTTGATTTGGTTAACACCATATGGTAATTTGTGGCGCAGCCTACTAAGGCACTGCATCTCAGTGCTAGAGGCGTCACTACAGACACCCTGGTTCGAATTCAGGCTCTATCACAACAGGCTATGATTGGGAGTCCCATAGGGTGGCGCACAATTGGCCCAGCGTCGTCCAGGTTTGGCTGGTGTAGACCGTCATTGTAAATAAGAATTTGTTGACTTGCCTAGTTAAAAAAAGGTTAAAAAAAAATGTATATGCTGCAAATCAGTTTCACAAAAACAGATTCTCTAGCCCACGGATAGTTATGAGTAAGGTCCCAGTCGAGCACTATTCTGTGTTCTGGTATATTTATCAGTCTATTCCATAGACTGTACCATGTGACCCTTTCGCCTAACCACACACGGTTCCCAACCCATTTCTCCACAGATGGATAGGTTCAGAGACAGTTTATGCACACCAAGAAAGCAGCGGATTGCTGTGATTTGAACATTATTACAATTAGTACGTACTTTGGATCCCCATACCCCAGCAGCATAGTCCATCACTGGACACACACAGGATTTCTACAGCTGAGAATATACACACTAACCAAGGTCCTTAAATACTTTAATTTTGTTTAAGGCTCGACCTGCAGAATCTTTGAACCGGGTATGGTAGTAGGTGCCAGGCGCACCAGTTTGAGCGTGTTAAGAACTGCAACACTGCTGGGTTTTTCATGCTCAACAGTTTTCCGTGTGTATCAAGAACGGTCCACCACCCAAAGGACATCCATCCAACTTGACACAACTGTGGAAAGTATTGGAGTCAACATGAGCCAGCATCCCTGTAGAATGCTTTTGAATCCTTGTAGTCCATGCCCCCGACTAATTGAGTCTGTTCTGAGGGCTAAAGGGGATGCAACGCAATAGTAGGAAGGTGTTCCTAATGTTTTGTTCACTAAGTGTGTTTTGGAGGTCATCTTATGTCTCAGCAAGGAGAACTATGTCGTCAGATGCCCAACAAAATGCCCAGGAATATATCTCCAACTTCAACACCAAGTTTAGCATGTTTGATTTGTAGGGCTATACAGTGAGGGAAAAAAAGTATTTGATCCCCTGCTGATTTTGTACGTTTGCCCACTGACAAAGAAAGGATCAGTCTATAATTTTAATGGTAGGTTTATTTGAACAGTGAGAGACAGAATAACAACAAAAAAATCCAGAAAAACGCATGTGAAAAATGTTATAAATTGATTTGCATTTTAATGAGGGAAATCAGTATTTGACCCCCTCTCAATCAGAAAGATTTCTGGCTCCAAGGTGTCTTTTATACAGGTAACGAGCTGAGATTAGGAGCACACTCTTAAAGGGAGTGCTCCTAATCTTAGTTTGTTACCTGTATAAAAGACACCTATCCACAGAAGCAATCAATCAGATTCCAAACTCTCCACCATGGCCAAGACCAAAGAGCTCTCAAAGGATGTCAGGGACAAGATTGTAGACCTACACAAGGCTGGAATGGGCTACAAGATCATCGCCAAGCTGCTTGGTGAGAAGGTGACAACAGTTGGTGCGATTATTCGCAAATGGAAGAAACACAAAAGAACTGTCAATCTCCCTCGGCCTAGGGCTCCATGCAAGATCTCACCTCATGGAGTTGCAATGATCATGAGAACGGTGAGGAATCAGCCCAGAACTACACGGGAGGATCTTGTCAATGATTTCAAGGCAGCTGGGACCATAGTCACCAAGAAAACAATTGGTAACACACTACGCCGTGAAGGACTGAAATCCTGCAGCGCCCGCAATGTCCCCCTGCTCAAGAAAGCACATATACATGCCCGTCTGAAGTTTGTCAATGAACATCTGAATGATTCAGAGGACAACTGGGTGAAAGTGTTGTGGTCAGATGAGACCAAAATGGAGCTCTTTGGCATCAACTCAACTCGCCGTGTTTGGAGGAGGAGGAATGCTGCCTATGACCCTAAGAACACCATCCCCACCGTCAAACATGGAGGTGGAAACATTATGCTTTGGGGGTGTTTTTCTGCTAAGGGGACAGGACAACTTTACCGCATCAAAGGGACGATGGACGGGGCCATGTACCATCAAATCTTGGGTGAGAACCTCCTTCCCTCAGCCAGGGCATTGAAAATGGGTCGTGGATGGGTAATCCAGCATGACAATGACCCAAAACACACAGCCAAGGCAACAAAGGAGTGGCTCAAGAAGAAGCACATTAAGGTCCTAGAGTGGCCTAGCCAGTCTCCAGACCTTAATCCCATAGAAAATCTGTGGAGGGAGCTGAAGGTTTGAGTTGCCAAACGTCAGCCTCGAAACCTTAATGACTTGGAGAAGATCTGCAAAGAGGAGTGGGACAAAATCCCTCCTTAGATGTGTGGAAACCTGGTGGCCAACTACAAGAAAAGTCTGATCTCTGTGATTGCCAACAAAGGTTTTGCCACCAAGTACTAAGTCATGTTTTGCAGAGGGGTCAAATACTTATTTCCCTCATTAAAATGCAAATCAATTTATAACATTTTTCACGTGCGTTTTTCTGGATTTTTTTGTTGTTATTCTGTCTCTTACTGTTCAAATAAACCTACCATTAAAATTATAGACTGATCATTTCTTTGTCAGTGGGCAAACATACAAAATCAGCAGGGGATCAAATACTTTTTTCCCTCACTGTATCATTTTAACATATAGTGTAAATAAAGTGGGTGAGAGTATGCCCCCCTGCTTTACATAGTAATGGGTTGAAACCAGACAGTCCTGACGTCATTGACCTGAACACAAGCAACTGGAGCGCGATAAAGAGCTTGATAGCATCATAAAATCTACCATCAATTCCCATTTTAATTTGTCTAAAAGCAAGGAGTTCTGTATTCACCCAATCGAAAGCCTTCTGAAAATCAATAAAACGGGCGAAAGTTGATTTTCCCTCTTGAATTCTAGGCCGGACCGCTGTAAAGACAGTATAAATTCGGCTTTCCCGAATCCATCTGTACTATAAACAAATAATTTATTCATGAAAAAAGAGAATCACTCTAAAATGACCATATTTTCTGTATTTGAGAATGGATTGCAATGTGAGGGCATCTACAAAAACGGTATTTGTGACAATACTATGTAATAAGAGGCTTCTAAACAGCTTTTACCCCCAAGCCATAAGACTACTGAACAGCTAATCAAATGGCTACCCAGACTATTTGCACCTCCCCTATCTATGCATAGCCACTTTAACAACCCTACCTGCATGTACATAATTATCTCAATTACCTCGACACCGGTGCCCCCGCAAGTTGACACATTGACTCCGTACCGGTACCCCCTGTAAATAGCCCCGCTATTGTTATTTGCTGCTGGTCTTTAATTATTTGTTTTTCTAATCTCTTACTTTTTTTAACCTTTTTTTTTAGGTATTTTCTTAAAACTGCATTGTTGGTTAAGGGCTTGTAAGTAAGCATTTCACCTGTTGTATTCGGTGCTTGTGACAAATAAAATTTGATTTGAATAACAATGCAATGCAAAAGTACTCATCAATAATCTGACAAGAATCAGATCTGCTTTGACTCCGCAGAAATTGATGGAGTGCATATTCTGAGAACTGATGTTTCTTAACTGACTCTAGAACTGGAAATTGCTGAAATTGAAACTAATTTACTCAACCCTGTTCCAATGAAATGCTGCCTTTCTAGGACTTAAAAAACATGTACAGAGATATTATTGCCATCTAGAGGACTTGAAGGTAAATTGTGTAGAAATATCTGAAACAAGGCCAATGGAAAGGGGTTACATGTTGACTATATAATCAAGGGGATTATATAAATGTGATCTTGGTTACTAACTACGGGATAAATCACACACACGCAGGCAGGCACACACACATACACTTTCTGCTGTCATTGGGCCTGACCTACAGCCTCTGGTGTGCTTTAACATTTTTGTTTTAGCCATACCAGTTAGGATTTAATTCCCAAGCACTAAATCCATTTCACATATCTTTAACAATGGGGCTTAACAAGAACTGGGACTGGGAGGTTTATAATCATTTTCATCTGGTTTCTTTCTGGATGTTTTCTGTGAGTGTGCGTAGGCATGTGTGCATGTGTACATGTGTCCAGGTGTTTGTGCGTGTGGTGCATTTAATTTTTTTATTTTATTAGGATCCCCTTTAGCTGTTGCAAAAGCAGCAGCTACTCTTCCTGGGGTCCACACAAAACATTAAACATAATACAGAATGACATAATACAGAACATCAATAGACAAGAACAGCTCAAAGACAGAACTACATAAAAAAAATGTAAAGGCACACGTAGCCTACATGTCAATGCATACGCACAAACTATCTAGGTCAAATATGGGAGAGGGGTTGTGCCGCGAGGTGTTGCTTTATCTGTTTTTTGAAACCAGGTTTGCTGTTTATTTGAGCAATATGAGATGGAAGGAAGTTCCAAGCAATTAAGGCTGTATATAATACTGTACGCTTTCCTGAATTTGTTCTGGATTTGGGGACTGTGAAAAGACCCCTGGTGGCATGTCTGGTGGGATAAGTGTGTGTGTCAGAGCTGTGTGTAAGTTGACTATGCTAACAATTTGCGATTTGTTTCTTATAAAAATAAGAAGTGATGCAGTCAGTCTCTCCTCAACTCTTAGCCAAGAGAGACTGGCATGCATAGTATTTATATCAGCCCTCTGATTACAATTAAGAGCAAACCGTGCTGCTCTGTTTTGGGCCAGCTGCAGCTTAACTAGGTATTTTCTTGCATCCCTGGACCACACGACTAGACAATAATCAAGATTAGACAAAACTAGAGCCTGCAGAACTTGCTTTTTGGATTGTCTAAAAAGCAGAGCATCTCTTTATTACAGCCAGACCTCTCCCCATCTTTACAACCATTGAATCTATATATTTTGACCATGACAGTTTACAATCTAAAGTAACGGCAAGTAATTTAGTATCCTCAACTTGTTCAACAGCCACATCATTCTTTACCAGATTCAGCTGAGGTCCAGAACTTAAGGAATGATTTGTACCAAATACAATGCTCTTAGTTTTAGAGATGTTCAGGACCAGTTTATTACTGGCCACCCATTCCAAAACAGACTGCAACTCTTTGTTAATGGTTTCAGTGACTTCATTGGCTGTGGTTGCTGATGCGTTTATAGTTGAATCATCAGCATACATAGACACACACACATGCTTTGTTTAATGCCAGTGGCAGGTCATTGGTAAAAAAATAAAAGAGTAGAGGGCCTAGAGAGCTGCCCTGCGGTACACCACACGTTACATGTTTGATATTAGAGAAGCTTCCATTAAGGAAACCCTTTGAGTTCGGTCAGATAGATAGCTCTGAATCCACGATATGGCAGAGGTTAAAAAGCCATAACACTTAAGTTTTTTCAAAAACAGGTTATGGTCAGTAATGTCAAAGGCAGCACTGAAATCTAACAGTACAGCTCCCACAATCTTTTTATTATCAATTTCTTTCAACCAGTCATCAGTCATTTGTGTCAGTGCAGTACATGTTGAGTGCCCTTCTCTATAAGCATGCTGAAAGTCTGTTGTTAATTTGTTTACAGAGAAATAGCATTCTATTTGGTAAACACCATTTTTTCCAACAGCATTTGTGTCACTGTCACTATCGGTGTCACTGTCAGTGTGTATATGTGTGTCTTAGTATGCTCTCACAACAACTAAATGCAAACATTCTAAGCTAACCAAACTAGCTGTTAACCTTGTGCAGTATATTTCCTAACATCCCCTGTCCAGACTTGTTACTATCATTTTTGTTTAAACTTATGTAACAGTATTAAGCATCAAGAAATACTTGACACATGACCTTGATCAGGCATTATTCAACATCATACGTACAATACAACTATGGAATGCCTTAGGAAAGCATAATGGCAATACAAACATTAGACATTTTTTTAAATACATTTTTTGCTGTCTATACAATTGTTATGTCGAGACTTTTCTTGTAACAATATCTTCATTATGTAGGCTACTCTGATTTCTTACAGAGAAATATTTTTCACATGTAAGACCCCATTGTTAATAACACTGTATCTTTCTCAGCCTTGTTACAACTTGTGTCTTCAAGTTTCCTATGTTTACACTTTCCATCACACTCTCTCCCACAAGTGTTTCTTAGCTATGAAGAACAGTATAATCTAACTAAGTGGTGTTTTAGTAGAAGCTGTTTGTATAGTATTTCAACATCAGCCTGCCCTGCTCATTGTGAAAGATCCATTCTGCTTATTATGTGATCAACCAATAATGGTTAGCGGTATTATACATACTTTAAATTGTGTGTATGTATGATCATACAAAACAGAAATGAGAAACCAAGGTATTAGAGCGCAACTAACAATTACTGTGGGAAAAGGCTCTACTGTACATCCTGTATAGTCAATGTGAAGCCCAAGCCTGGGAATTTTTTTTCTTCAATATGTTGGGGCCGGGGGTTTGGTTCTCTCACACTGAGTTACCCTTGTCACAAAGTTATTTCTCACGCCTCAAAAGAAAACATGCAAAGACCAAAATGGCACATCCCTATGATTTTCAACAACAATGCCATCAGCTTGACTAAAACCATAGAAAGGTACATTAATCAAATTATTAGTTTGGAAGTACTAATTAAATATGCATTAATGTAATTATTTGATTATACTGTAATTTGCTGTAAAATTTAAGACATTTTTAACCGTTAAAGAACTAATGTGCTAATTCAATAAAACATTTTAAAAATGGTTTAGAGATGATTTCTAAAAGTGTTTTGTTTTGTTGTGTTTTTACATCTAGAGGATGCCGTGCCAGCTAGTGTAATGAGGCAGATGTACAGCCAGACTGTAAAAATATAAATACTCAAACCCCTATGATTGTGTAATGAAACCATGAAAGTAGTGCAGCTAATCTGAGAACTGGTGTTTGGAGGATGTTTGAATGTAAACCCAATGTAAGTGTTTTTAAAACAGAATAGAAGTACTCTGAAACATCCGAAGTGGTTCTTCAATCTGAATATTGGTGTTTTTAAGAGAGTGTTGTGAAAACACTTTTTGGGGGTTTCAGTTAATGTAAAAGGCAGCATCAAAACACACACCCAAAATATTTGTTTTGCAGACTGTGTCTCTCATACAATCAAATTGTTAAGAAATAAACACTCAAGCACATACCCATATTGTAAAAAAAAAATCTGGGGTGAATTAAAATTAAAATAACATGTACTTAATAAAAATACTTGACTTTCACTGAGGTCATTTCAATGATTTGTTAATTTCATTTGACCAAAATATTTAAGAATAAATCCAAATTAATATGTTGCTCAAAAAGTAAGTATACATTATTAGGATAACCAAAGAGAGAAAATTGAGTGACTGAACTTTTTAGAGGATTGTGGGTAATTCAACCTTTTTTGACTTCATGATTCTTATACACAATGTTGTTTGCATGTTTGAAGAAAGAAAAGTATACTTCTATATTAGTATTAATCAGCTCGTTGAACCATGAGATGTAATGGATCATGATGAACGGATATCAAAACCGTCAGACAAAATGACGGTCAATAATGAGTGGAAAGATTCCCACATCTGAACAGAATAGGTGAATACAGTATCCTACAATACATACTGTATAATATCTAATTATTTCTGGTGGATTGAGAGCTGTACTCAACATTGCCTTCCAAAATGGGCTAAATTATTAGATTGATCAATGTTAAACATTAAAGTACTTCATAATAAAGGATCTAATTCTGCACTAGACAGTATTTTAAACACATTAAAAGTGTTTAACCATTTCCCGGTAGTGTGCCCAGTCCCCGGCAAGGTTTTGCACAACACTTGATTAAGTGTAGTTACAACACCATGTAATCTTTCAAAAACATTTCAGGATGATGTGTTTCAATACTCCAGCAAAGTTAAGGTTTCATCTCCTTCGTGTTGGTGGCAGAACAGTTGCCACTAGTTTTGGTGTTACAAAGCACATCATTTTAAGTGTAGAGCAGGGATCATTAACTACATTCAGCCGCGGGCCAATTTTTTATTCAGTGGATGGTCAGGGGGCCGGAACATAATTACATATAATTTGTAGACTGCAAATTGACCGCAAACAGATGTTTGACTAAAACAAAATAATTTCAAACCTTGCTTACATTTGTATACGATTTGTGTGGGAATACTTGGGAAGAGCTTTCTTAAATGAAAATCACTTGGAGCTGTTTTCCTGGCGTGTTTTTTTAAATTTTTATTACAGGCTCATGTCCAATCACGAAAATTCCACACCAAATGTATTTTTTTTGCTCAGTACTTAGGGGCCAAATTCAGCCCGCCAATTGGGGAACCCTAGTGTAGAGAAATAACTGAAGATGTGTGGGTGAGACTCTTCAAACCACAATATTTTAGTTTAAGGATGCTCTTCCTGTTTTGTCCTACATTTTCCCAAATGAAGAATTGAGTGTGGTGACGAATAACAGACAACATTACGTGATGCTAAATTTTCTTAAATTAGAAAAATAAAAGGCCCTAACAAGTTTGACACATGCAGAGAGATTGGACAAACCCGTGGAGAGCTTTTCATTCAGATCTTTTCACTGTTCACTGTAAATCACAGCCTTTCAAGAGCCTGAAGCCAGCTACAACACATAATGTATACACAACAAAATAGTTGAGTTGAGGAGAAACATGCATCACACATACAACATAGCAGAAACAAACAATACAAAACACATGAGGGTCGAATTGAAGGAGTTTCAAGATGTATATTGGATCACAGATTGTTTGGAATGCTATATACACCTTTACAAGAGTTCCAGGAATCATTGCTGGATCTAGTCGGTTCAACTGTTTACCCTTATGGTATTAACATTCCATTGATAATATTATTAGCTTCAGCAATGTGTAACGAAGACGCAGGGAGTCAGGAAGCAGGTGCAGTCGGTGAGTTTAATATAAACAAACTTTGAGAATACAAGAACAAGAGTAGGGTCTCAACATGAATGCAGAAACAATACTGCCTGATACAACGGAGTGCTAGGTAAAGGGGAACTAATCAGGGAAGTGATGAAATCCAGGTGTGCCTGATGAGGCGCATGTGTGCGTAATGATGGTTGCCAGGTGTGCGTAATGGGTTGCCAGGACCGGTGGTTAGTAGACAGGCTACCCCACAACGCACTGGAGTGACAAAGTGAATCCTGGGCGTACGCTGTCCAGGGGAGGACCTGGACCCACTGCCGGTCATGGCAGTGACTCTTATGGAATCTCCCCAGCTCCTGGTTCATCCTCTCCACCTGCAGTTGGACTGAGGCCAGTACCCGGAAGTTAGACTGACCGTGACCCCCAGCTTCTCCATGAAGGCTCTCCACGTGGAGACAATGTCCTCCGGAAGGCTATAGTGCCGGAAGACCTGCTGGAACAGTGCCTGAGCAACCTGGAGAGCGATAGGGAGACCAGAGACAGGGATAAAATTGCATTATTTAGAGAATATTTTCAATGGACAGATGAGAGCAAGGCTGAGGCACGGGAAGGGGAAGGAGTTTCCCTGCTCGAGCATGAGGGGAGATTTGGTATTGATACATACGGAGCAGGGGTTGACGTAACGAGTGATGTCCTGCACTAAGGTGGGCCACCAGTACTTAGGGAAGATAGATTGAATGGTGCGGGTGATACCTAGGTATCCAGCGACAAGGGATGTGTGCGCCCAGGTCAACAGCCAATCCTTACCTCCGTGGGAAAATAGGTGCGCTCCGGAGGGCAGGTAGCAGGCGCGGGTTCCATCTCCAGAGCCTGGCGGATGTCCACGTATGTCCCAATGCACGGCGCATTGATTCGGGAGGGCGGAATGATGGGCGCACTCAGGACAGGAACCTCTCCCAAATCGTGGAGATGGGAAAGAGCATCAGCCTTGATGTTTTTTTTAACCTGGGCGGTATGACAGAGTGAAGTTGAATCTAGTGAAGGACCCACCTTGAAAAGGACCCACCTTGCTTGGCTTGGGTTCAGCCGCCTCGCTGTCCGTATGTACCCCTGGTTCCGATGGTCAGTGAGAATGAGAAATGGGTCCTTCGCACCCTGCAGCCAGTTGTTCCACTCCTCTAGTGCCAACTTCATTGTCAGGAGCTCCCGGTCGCCGGCGTCATAGTTCCTCTCTGCAGGAGACAGTTTTTAAAGTTATATTCACAAGGATATAATTTGTGGGTTACCTTGGCGTTGTGACAGGACAGGCCCCACGCCCATTTTTTAGGCATCCACCTCCACCATGAAGGGCAGCGTAGGATCTGGGTGTTTCATCAACGAGGCGGAGGTGAAACGGCCCTTCAGTTGGCGGAAGGCCTCATTGGCTGTAGGCCCCGCAGAGCTTTTTGATGGCGGCTGTCACCAACGAAAGAGGCTAGCGGTACTTGGTGGTGATGGAATTGAGACCTCTAGTCGATGCACAGATATAGACCACCCTCCTTCTTGGCCACGAAGAAGAAGCCTGCCGACACAGGGGAGGTGGATGAAACCTTGTTGGAGAACCTTCTGGTTGTACTCCTCCATAACTTTGATTTCAGCCACCGACAGGGAGTAGATGCGGCTGCGCGGAGGTGCAGAGTCTGCTAGCAGGTTGATGGCACAGTCCCAGGGGCGATGAGAAGGGAGACCTCCCGGAGATCCTGGTTAACCTCTGGGATGACGGCCTGGAGGGCAACCACAGGACTCTCAACTGACGTGGAACCACAGGGTAAGGGAAAGCAGGTCTTCCAACATCCAGGTGCCCAGGCAGTAATCTCCATTCTCGACCAGGATATGGTGGGGTTGTGGCGTTGGAGCCACAGGAGGCAGAGGATGACTTTGTGAACAGGTGCCTTGAGGAAGGGAAGGCTTTCTTGGTGCAGGGGTCCCATGATGATGGTGAGTGGTGCTGTGATGTGTGTGATTGTACCAGATCCCAGTGGTAGATTATCCAGAGCTTGAACCGGAAATGAAGAGGTGAGCGGGTATGAGGTTATGTTAAGGGAGGAAGCAAGGGCCTGGTCAATAAAAGTCCCTGTGGAACCGGAATCCACTAGAATTGTAGAAACAAGGGACAGCCAGCTAATGAAATCGCTACTAAAAGGGTTCGGTGGAAAGTGATGGAATACTCACACCTACCTCAGGAGACGGATGATCATGCTCCAGTGGATCTCGGGTTGGGATGTATCAGTCAATTGAAGCTGGTGCCCCTCCTGACCACAATAGGGACAGAGCGCAAGCTGTCTCCGATGGCGTTGCTCCGTCACGGGAGACATGTAGGCTCTGAATCAGAACGGTCAACGAAGGAGGGAGAGAGGTGATGAAGACTCCTTTGAACAGAGCCATAAACCTCTCATAGGAACCCAGCTCCTCCTCTCCGCTCCCCCAGACGGCTGTAGCCCACTCCAACGCCCGTCCAGACAGCAGGGAAATAACTGTGGCAACCTTGGACCTCTCGGTGGTAGTAGCTCCCATCTAATGAGTGAAATAGAGGGAACACTGGAGAAGGAAGCCACGGCATTTGGATGGAGTCATACTTGTCCGGGAGGGACAAATGGGCATCGCTGACCTGGGTGGCCTGCTGAATGGGCTGACGTGCCGGGTTGACTCATGGTAGAGGATCCTTCGCCTGTTGGAGGTGACGCCTCTTGAGGAAGATCTAGATATTGAAGAACGCGGAGGACCTCATCCATCACCATCGCCAGTTGTGCCAGCTTGTCGTGGTGTTGGCGAAGCAGATCTTCCTGTTCGTTGACCATCTGGGAGATGTCTTGGTTGGCTGCTGCATCTATTTTGTGAGGCAGTATTCTGTAACGAAGACACAGGGAGTCAGGAAGCAGGTGCAGTCGGTGAGTTTAATATGAATGAACATAGCAAGAATACAAGTGTAGCGTCTGAACATGAACACAGGGACAATACTGCCTGATGGGTGATATAACGGAGTGCTAGATAAAGGGGAAGTAATCAGGGAAGTGAGGAAGTCCAGGTGTGCCTGATGATGAGGCGCAGGTGTGCGTAATGATGGTTGCCAGGTGTACGTAATGATGGGTTGCCAGACCGGTGGTGAGTAGACCTGCGATGCCGAGCGCCGGAGCAGGGGAGCGGGAGTAAACGTGACACTAAAAAGTATAACTTGCAAAACTTTTACAAATGTAATCTCTTCTATCTTCTCACTGTAATCTCCTGTGTTTGATTACTATTTGTGTAAAAGGGGGTAATTAAATCCCTACATGCTTTTCCATTTCAGAAACATCACACAAAAGAGGACCAAGCTTCCCAAAACTGTCACACACTTGTTCACACTCTTGTCTCTGTAACGGAGTTAATAAGATGGTATTGCATTCTCACTCCACAGCAAGCTTAAAATGTTGGGGATGGAGCTATCAAATTACAGTTTTTCATTAGATATAACTGTTGGAATGTTGTCAAGGAGGGCAGTTACGTGTGTTGCTAAGAAGGGGATCACTGGTTTGAGCCTAGTATGGGGCAGTTGTACAGTGGAGGAAGCACACTGACCCCATGTCTTCAGTGTATTCACAATTTGTTTAACACTTTAATTGAACATTTACAGTGCCTTCAGAAAGTATTCAGACTTTTTCCACATTTTGTTACGTTACAGCCTTAATCTAAAATTAATAAATAAATAAAACAAGTTCCTCATCAATCTACACACAATACCCCATAATATAATACAAATAAAAAAAAACAGAAATACCTTATTTACATAAGTATTCAGACCCTTTGCTCTAAACTCAAAATGGAGCTCAGGTGCATCCTGTTTCCATTGATCATCCTTGAGATGTTTCTACAACTTGATTGGAGTCCACCTGTGGTACATTCAATTGATTGGACATGATTTGGAAAGGCACACACTTGTCTATATAAGGTAACAAGGATTAACAAGGCTCCAGAGTGCTCAGGACTGGGACGAAGGTTTACCTTCCAACAGGACAATGACCTTAAGCACACAGCCAAGACAACGCAGGAGTGGCTTCGGGACAATATCACAGTTGACCTATTTGCTTATGGTTTTCCCTACACCTAGTGACCTGCTTTTTAAATTATATGAACAAAAAAATATTCCATTTTATTTGGAATGGCAAGACAGACAAAATTCAAAGGGCCTATTTATATAATGAATATGAATTCGGAGGGCAGAAATGATTAAATATTAAAGCATTAGACCTCTCACTAAAGGCATCACTCTAGTAAATTGGTAGGAATGTCTCACCCCATGTTCAAGAATGGCCTTTTTCCCTTTATTCAGATTACAACTGCTCACTTTCGGTTGTTTGAAAACTAAATAATCTTCAAAATATAGTTATTTTTTAAACAAGCCTTAGATAGTTGGTTGCAATTTCAGTTTAATCCACTTGAAAAGACAGAACAAATAATTCAACAAATATTGTGGTTAAACTCAATATATTAATTGATAAAAAATTAAAAAATCGATACAATTTTTAAAAAAATGTATAATTTTTGTAAATTCTATCATAAATAGGACTAGTGGAGTTATGTCACACATGCAACTAACACAGACATATGGAAATGTCTGCTCTACCCAGAATTACAACCAATTAATTGCAGCATTACCACAAAAATGGAAGAGGCAAGTAGAAGGGAGAAAAAGTAAGGAACTTGTCTGTCTGCCCTGCATTAAAGACCATAAATGGTTAAAGAAAATTGTAATAATTAAAAACATATACCAATTTCCTTTAAGGACCAAAAAATTGACAGCTGTGCCATATAAACTGCAAAATAGTTGGGGAGAGATTTTCGATGTACCCATTTCATGGCACATGGTTTATGAATTAACACGCAAAACAACACCGGATTCAAATGTTTCAATTTAAATTATTATACAAAATTCTTGCAACCAATAGAATGTTATATATATGGGGGATACAATCTTCCCAGCTCTGCAAATTTTGCTGTGACGAGGCAGAGTCATTAGATCACATTACTTTGGTACTGTCCATATGTAGCTCGTTTTTGGTCACAGGTTCAGGAATGGCTGAAGAATTGCAACATTTGCCTAGAACTAACACTACAGATAGCAATACTGGGTGATTTGAAAAGTCATAGTCAATCAAACAATAATATAATAATTATTTTAGCAAAAATGTTTATCTTTAATTTACAATCTGTAGAAGCTATGAGAATCGAAATGTTCAGTACTTTTGTGAAGCATCACAGCACAGTTGAAAAATATATGGCAAACCCCTCCCATTAAGAGATAGATGGGAGGGGTTGAACGGAGCTGAAGGGTGGGACTAATAACAAGAACCAATGTAAAACATACGGGGTCTGTAAAATGTATATAGGTTCAGAAATGTTGTGAAATAGCACAGTTACAAATAGAAATCAAACTGGATGGACATCAGAAATAGAGGAAGGAATAAAAACAAACAAAATATAACTATTGTAAAATAGATTGTGTCTGTAAAATGTGTATAATATGTATAAACTGAAGGTAGAAGCCTAAATGTTATTGTTTATTAGTTTACTCCAATTGGGGGAGGGGTGGTAGGGTTTGAGAGGAACAAAAAAGGTATATTCTAAAAAAAGTATGTATGTGTATGTATGTATATATGTGTATATGTATAAATGTTTATGTATACATATATATATATATATGGGTATGTATGTGTATGTACAGTTGAAGTCGGAAGTTTACATACACCTTTGCCAAATACATTTAAACTCAGTTTCTCATAATCCTGATATTTAATGAGTAAATATTCCCTGTCTTAGGTCAGTTAGGATCACCACTTTATTTTAAGAATGTGAAATGTCAGAGTAATAGTAGAGAGAGATTTATTTAATCTTTTATTTCTTTCATCACATTCCCAGTGGGTCAGAAGTTTACATACACTCAATTAGTGTTTGGTAGCATTGCCTTTAAATTGTTTAATTTGGGTCAAACATTTCAGGTAGCCTTCCACAAGCTTCCCACAATAAGTAGGGTGAATTTTAGCCCATTCCTCCTGACAGAGCTGGTGTAACTGAGTCAGGTTTGTAGGCCTCCTTGCTTCCACACACTTTTTCAGTTCTGCCCATTCATTTCCTATAGGCTTGAGGTCAGGGCTTTGTGATGGCTACTCCAATACCTTGACTTTGTTGTCCTTAAGCCATTTTGCCATAACTTTGGAAGTATGCTTGGGGTCATTGTCCATTTGGAAGACCCATTTGCGACCAAGCTTTAACTTCCTGACTATTGTCTTGAGGTGTTGCTTCAATATATCCACATACATTTGCTTCCTCATGATGCCATCTATTTTGTGAAGTGCACCAGTCCCTCCTGCAGCAAAGCACCCACACAACATGATGCTGCCACCCCGTGCTTCACGCTTGGGATGGTGTTCTTCGGGTCGCAAGCCTCCCCCTTTTTCCTCCAAACATAACGATGGTCAAATAAAATTATGACCAAACAGTTCTATTTTTGTTTCATCAGACCAGAGGACATTTCTCCAAAAATTACGATCTTTGTCTCCGTGTGCAGTTCCAAACCGTAGTCTGGCTTTTCTATGGCGGTTTTGGAGCAGTACCTTCTTCCTTGCTGAGCAGCCTTTCAGGTTATGTCGATGTAGGACTAGTTTTACTGTGGTTATAGATACTTTTGTACCTGTTCCCTCCAGCATCTTCACAAGGTCCTTTGCTATTGTTCTGGGATTGATTGGCACTTTTCGCATCAAAGTACGTTAATCTCTAGGAGACAGAACGCGTCTAGCCGTATGACGGCTGCATGGTCCCATGGTGTTTATACTTGCATACTATTGTTTGTACAGATCAACGTGGTACCTTCAGGTATTTGGAAATTCCTCCCAAGGATGAACCAGACTTGTGGAGGTCTACAAAGTTTTTTCTGAGGTCTTGGCTGATTTCTTTCCATTTTCCCATGATGTCAAGCAAAGAGGCACTGAGTTTGAAGGTAGGCCTTGAAATACATCCACAGGTACACCTCCAATTGACTCAAATGATGTCAATTATCCTATTCGAAGCTTCTAAAGCCATGACATAATTTTCTGGAATTTTCCAAGCTGTTTAAAGGCACAGTCATCTTAGTGTATGCAAACTTCTGACCCACTGGAATTGTGATACAGTGAATTATAAGTGAAATAATATGTCTGTAAACAATTGTTGGAAAAATGACTTGTGTCATGCACAAAGTAGACGTCCTAACCGACTTGCCAAACTATAGTTTGTTAACAAGAAATTTGTGGAGTGTTTGAAAAAACAGTTTTAATGACTCCAACCTAAGTGTATGTAAACTTCTGACTTCAACTGTATATATTTACCCAATAAATATATGGGGGAGGATTGTAAATGCAGACAATTACTTTGATGAAAGCAACAATCGTTCCACAATATTAAAGCTGATCCACCCCCTATTAATTTTTTTTTATTAAAATAAAATTACGGAGAGATCATTGATGAAAACCCGCTCCAGAGCTCTCAGGACCTCAGACTGGGACGAAGGTTCACCTTCCAACAGGACAATGACCCTAAGCACACAGCCAAGACAACGCAGGAGTGGCTTCGGGACAAGTCTCTGAATGTCCTTGAGTGGCCCAGCCAGAGCCCGGACTTGAACCCGATCGAACATCTTTGGAGAGGCCTGAAATAGTTGTGCAGCAACGCTCCCCATTCATTCTGACAGAGCTTGAGAGGTTCTGCAGAGCAGAATGGGACAAACTCCCCAAATACAGGTGTGCCAAGCTTGTAGCGCCATACCCAAGAAGACTTGAGGCTGTAATCGCTGTCTATGGTGCTTCAACAAAGTACTGAGTAAATGGTCTGAATACTTATGTAAATGGGATATTTCCATACATTTTTTTTTATAAATTAGCAAAAATGTATAACCAGTTTTTGCCTTGTTATTATGGGGTATTGTGTGGAAATTTAGGAAAAAAACAAGAATAAGGCTCTAAGCTAACAAAATTTGGAAAAAGTCAAGGGGTCTGAATACTTTACGAAGGCACTATAAATAGAACAATTACAGGGTCATCAGCTTTGTCTTCCTGGCCCACCTCCAAATGCTTTTGATGGGTCAAAATGTTCCATCCGAGGTGCAAGCGGACCACATAAATGCTGACTGAAAGGTTTAGATCACATGCATTTCAACTAACACAACTTTAACACCACAGAGTACCAAATAATTAGTGATGTTTAAAGGAAAGCCATCAGCAGTTTTGAGGGCAATGTTGCAATTCAAACCTGGGCAAATTCTGCTGACTACCAGGGGCCTGCAGACTTCCTATGTGAATTTCACAGAAAAGGTGATTAATAGTTAGTTGGAGGTTGACCTAACCCCTAGACATGTAAAGTGACCGCATAGTGCTGATGAGCCATACTATAGCCCATAGAAACACAATGAACAACACATTCATAAATGGCAAAAAATACATTCAAATTATAAATAAGGAATAAGGCTTTGAAGTCTAGGAGATATAGGAGATATAGGACATATTTTAGTTGTTTTGGACACATATTTAATCCCTCATCTTTGTTAGAAAAAAAATACCTAAATTCTTCCATTCACATACTTGAATAAAAGTAAAGATACCTTAATAGAAAATGACTCAAGTAAAAGTGAAAGTCACCCAGTAAAATACTACTTGAGTAAAAGTCTAAAAGTATTTGGTTTAAAATATACTTAACTATCAAAAGTAAAGATATATCTTTTTTATCCTTATATTTAGCAAACCAGAGGGTACTATTTTCTTGTTTTTAATTTATTTATGGATAGCCAGGGGCACACTCCAACACTCAGACATAATTTACAAACAAAGCATGTGTGTTTACTGAGTCCACCAGATCAGAGACAGTAGGGATGACCAGGGATGTTCTCTTGATAAGTGTGTGAATTTTACAATTTTCCTGTCCTGATAAGCAGTCAAAATGTAACGAGCACTTTCGGGTGTCACTGAAGCGTATGGATTAAAAAGTACATTATTTTCTTTAGGAATGTAGTGAAGTAAAAGTAGAAGTTGTCAAAAATACAGATATAAGTACAGATACCCATTATTTTTACTGAAGTACTTTACACCACTATAGACAAGTTCATTTTGATTAATTAACTTCAGGAGTATAGCCTAGCCTGTAAAATATAAACATTTTAAAAAATTAAATATTGTAGAAAGCAACGTGCATTGGAATTGGTTGATTTTGCAGCACTAATCATAAACACATGCACATACAATGGAAGATGGGCCTTGATATTTACTTTCTGCGTCCAATGATTTGTAGTGCTCATGAGAGCAACATCACTAAAAACTATGCAGAACATGATTTGAAACTCTGATTTGATTATCAAACAATTAAGTAATAGGCCTAATTTAGATGATACACAACGCCTTGAAGAAAATGGTCTAGTTATCTGAACAAGGTGTGCCTTTTGCTAAAGGAGCTGCAATTAATGTTTCCTGTAAACAGGCTATTAAGCCTTGCCTCTGGCGGCTACGGTCTTATGATTAGAACTGAACGTGCGTGCGCATGAGCCGTTAGGCTACTCTCCACCCATTGCCGAACAAATATAAGCCAACAAGCAATTTAACATATAACAACACTGGCAGCGCCTCTTGATATAGACCTCTCCTCCTATGCCTGTTTAGCCTACAAGTGGACAAGTGACAGGATACTGCGGATGCTTGCTTTCTAGACACACAGGCTACGCGCAGTCTTTTCAATGTCACTTACTTATTGCAACAGGAACAGCGGGGCACCAGCCTTCGGAGAGACACTTGTTTAAATACATTATTGGTGAGTTTAAAGCAATTTCTTGTTCCTGGTTTTCAGAATTGGACAATTAATGGGCTACTACTCTATGAGGGTTTTATTTTCTACTTCTTTTAATTTCATAACTGGTTTTAGTATAAAGCACATGTGAAGCAGCCTAACCTTTCAGTTATTCATTGCAAGTTATGCAAGATACAGAACTTTCTCGTTGCCTAGTGGGCCTATTGCGTAAGACCACTTTTACTGTGTTAGTCTATAATAACTTTATGTAGCCTTCATGGATAAGGCCTCACTAAATCAAATAACACTGCTCTTGAAGTGCTTGGAATCTACTTTTGTGCTAATTTATTATAGAAGTATGTTACTTTTATGTTAGTGTATGATTCACTGACAACTTGTGAAGGCCTACAGAAAGACTACTTTTATATTGTATTATTTCAGCGATTTAAATGACATTTGAGCCATCATACATGATTTCTAAAGTACCATCTCTCAAATGACAGTACAAAACATAGACTCCTTAGGGTAATGATTCACGCCATGGTTAACCCACCAATTCTTGGATGTGCTCTTAGATCACAAATTAAAGGCCACTGTAAAAGAAGCCCAGACAGTTCACTAATATTAAAGTCAATAGGTCAGCTATTGAGACTGCGCCAGTGAGCATGGTGGAGAGAATGGATTACTATCAAATGTCAACAACAACAAAAAATTCACACATACAATGGTCATTAATTTGACCCCACCCAAGTTGTATCCATATTGACTTTGATCTGTCAGCAGACATGTTGTAACATTGCTGATCCATAGTGACTGTTTTGGTCCTGTCTGTTAACTCCTAGTCTAATATGTTTATGTCAATTCAAGTATGTGATTATTGTTAAATGCTGAAATTAAACAGTGCTTTATATCTTCTGATTCGGTGTGGTGGATTAATATATTTGGTTGTTTTTTTGCAGAACATTGTATATCATCAACCACCTGCTGAGGCTACCACACAATGGATGTCCTTTGCATATCATCGCAGTGTCTAAGAAAACTCTCAAACCAGCTTTGTATACTTAGATAACAATTATTATTTTACCCTTCCCATTAGCCGCTTATTGAACAGAGCTCGGAAAGGAGTAAGAAAATAGCTATATTCTTTGATTTGAGGCAGGATACCTGAAACATTTATTTATTGAATCTCAAAGAAGCAATATACCTCATTATTTATTAATCATATAATCTCGGAAAGCATTGTTAAGTAATTTCGAAACTATCCTAATATTTAGAATTTAGTTTTGAGATTCAAACACAAGTTTTTGCAATGGAATCTACCACAATAGCATCTCTTGCAGCAGCCACCACTTTAGCTACCGCGGCCTATTCAAGCGATATGTCAGGCTACCTGTGGCTACTGATCCTGGGCTTTGTCATTGCCTTCATCCTGGCCTTCTCTGTGGGGGCCAATGATGTGGCCAACTCATTTGGCACGGCGGTGGGCTCTGGCGTGGTCACCTTACGGCAGGCCTGCATTCTGGCCACTATCTTTGAGACCGTTGGCTCCATGCTGCTGGGGGCCAAAGTCAGCGAGACCATCCGCAAGGGCATCATCGACGTGAACATGTACAATGGCTCCGAACACGTGCTGATGGCAGGCTCCATCAGTGCCATGTTTGGTGAGTGCTTATATGATGCCACTGTTAGGAGTTCAGAAACTCCTTGCATGCTATGTTGATTTGAAAGGCATTTGTTGATATCCTTTTGAAAAGGGCACCAAATTAGGACTTTGCTCATCCTTGTGTTCTACAGGTTCTGCTGTGTGGCAACTGACCGCTTCATTTTTGAAGCTCCCTATATCTGGAACCCACTGTATTGTGGGTGCGACACTTGGTTTCTCCATGGTAGCCAAAGGTCATCACGGGGTCAAATGGATGGAGCTACTACGCATTGGTATTTAAATGACTGTGGAGATATTCTGCAATAGGGACTTGCTCAGAAATTATAATTGTGAGATGATAAGACTATTAAAAGGGTGACATATATGCTTATGACAAGTCTTACAATGCATTATATCTGTATCATAATGCATTATATATGTCTGTGTTAAGGAAAGTGTTGACGAATAGTATTGGTCAGAGACTTGTTGAAATATGCATTGAAAGGATTCTCTTTTAAAATACCCCTCTTTTCTCTCTGTAGTGGCATCTTGGTTCCTCTCACCTCTGCTGTCAGGCATCATGTCAGCAATTCTCTTCTATTTTGTTCGTAAATTCATCCTGAATAAGGTAAGATGGATAAACCTGTAATTCACTATTGTTTAAAGTGTTTCAACTTCCCCCTGAATGTAGAAGGATGAAATTACTGTTTCAACACAACATGGGGAGTATCTGAGGAATATATGAAATAACAGTGATATTTAAGAAGAGATCCTTAGCTATGTACTCTGAGCCAGACCTTAGCCATTCTGTCTTCCTCAGGAGGACCCTGTTCCCAACGGCCTGAGAGCTCTCCCGGTCTTCTATGCTATCACCATGGCCATCAACCTGTTCTCCATCATGTTCACTGGAGCCCCCTGTGAGTACAATACACACTCTGTCACGATGCACACATACACACCACCTACTTCATCCTCCCAAAACGCTCTCTCACAGCACTAATGCAGGGACCATTGACACCCCTGGAGCACGCTTGATGCCTTATTAAAGTGTCACTGGAGGCACCAAGAAGTCTGCTTTGATGACATCTGTAAATATTTCACTCCTATGTTTTGTCATTCAGAATATTTAACTACCTAAATCTTAAAAAAGCAACTATGCCGCAGTCAGAACCTCTGCAATGACATTTCTTATACTGTGTTTTGGAAACAATTTTATTTTCAAGTTGAATGAGCCACTGAGAGAAATATGGATATTAAATGGGGCATTTACACTCCTTTGTATTTCACTTGCAGGGCTGAACTTTTCAAGAGTGCAACTGGCCTGGGCCTTTCACTGAAGGCTGCAGGCCGGTGCATGTCAAGGATTAATACACACCATAACCCCTGCACACAACACACATACAGCACACATAGACAACAATATATAGGCTATTTTGTATGGTATTTGCTCATTTAGCAGGACAAACATTTTTACCACACTCGTTTTAATGCTTGCCCACATACTCTTTTCACATACGCTTGCCCACTTTTTCTGTTTCTCAGACATTCACAGTATCACAACTGATGCTGATAATCTCTCTCACTCCAACAGACACACATAATCAGAACCACACAATTGTATGTAGTATCATTGAGAGCAGGGCTCTCCTACCCTGTTCCTGGAGAGCTACCGTCCTGTAGGTTTTCACTCCTACCTTAATCTAGCGCACCTTATAATTAGCTGGTTGATACGCTGAATCAGGTTAGTTACAACTACAGGAGGGTAACTCTCCAGGAACAGGGTTGGAGAACCCTGATTGAGAAGATAAGAAGTGTTCTCTTGGGAGCCTCTTGCTGTATCTATGGCAGTAGCAGATTCAATGTCACTACATTACAGCATTTGCCATCCTGTATATTTTTATTGTTCGTCTCTGCCTCTTGCTGTAAATGGTGTTGGCTCCCTCTCTCTTACTTCTGTCAAGTCTTCAATAAAATAGGCAGAGCTAGACGTCTTCTTTTGTTTAATATATCACTATGAGACACTTTGAAAGAGCATCTCTTAATTACATTTACTGGTTAGCCATACATTAGTCTGTTACATTTCATTCTCTACCAGATTAAACAGGTAAGTATTTAATGAAAATTGTGTTACTAACCATATAGTATAAACATATGTTAATAAGTAGGAAACAAAAAAGTTAAAACAATTACTAGTGATTGGTACATAGTAATGCACTGGCCTATTTTAAAGTGATCCTAAATCACATAATCACTATGCTACAGCGCCTGTCTGACTCCCATTATCTGTTGTGCAGAGCATGTCCTCTGTCTGATACTGCTAATCTCTGAGTACGTACACAAACAGCTTAGCTGGAAGTTAAAAAGTTCTCAAGAAATTCTACCACGTGTCTCCTATCTCATGCGATCATGAAGTAGGCAGGGGCATAGAAACTACCAACAAAGGACAGCAAGAGGGGTCATTTGGTTTGTACCATCCTAGTGATAATCTAAAAGGACTTTGAATGCACAGGCAATAGTACACTCAATAGTGTACTGGACATTGGCATAACTTAAATGAAAAGGTCACTTTCTACTTTATTCAAATTGATGAAATTATGTACAATTTCTAATTTTAGAAAAGGCATCTTATCCAACTACGAATGTAAACTGAGATATGTTCGATGTTTTGTGCAGGATTTTGTTGCTATGACTGTGATAAAATACAGTGGGAAATGTTGACATTCCCATGGCAGGTGCTGTGTATGATGACCTTGGATTATGTGGAGGGTATACATGCTTTAGTAAAAGCATCCTCTGAGCATTCTGTTCCTTGTTCCCTTGTCCTGTACATAGTGCTGGGGTTTGACAAAATGCCATGGTGGGTAACACTGCTCATCTCGCTAGGCTGCGCCCTCGTCACAGGCCTGGTCGTGTGGTTCTTCATCTGTCCACGGCTCAAGAAAAAGATCAGGCGTAAGTGGCATTGCTGTACTTTTTCATTAATTTGCACAAAATAAATACTGGACATCAAACTTGTGTTGATTTAAAGGGAATTGACTGATGTGAAGATAATCCTGATTTCTCCCTTTCTGCCTGTTTGTCAACCAGGTAAAGTGGCCTCCAGCCCCTGTATGACTCCACTGATGGAGAAGACCCCTTCCAAACCTGCCCTACAGGAGCATCCCTCCACAATTCAACCTTGTGACTCTGTTCCCCAAACACCGCCAGCCTATGAGAAAAGGGCGGCCTTTAAGATTGGAGGTTCAGAGGAGGCTGATCTGGACAGCAACATGGACACCAAAGACTTAGACGCTAGCAATGGTGAGATCCCCTTATTTTGTTGGAAGTGGCTAGTGACCATTTTAATTAGGGCACAATACATTATTTGTAAAGGTATACATTTTATATAGATAAAATATTCTAATATTATTACATTACTATAATAAGTATTATAGTATTTGTACACTCATCTGTATTGTTTGAATGTTTTATTACTGGTTATCCCTCTTAGGTATTAATGGCATGGGCCCCATGACCATCACGGACCCACACAGTGGTCAGGCTCACACTGTACACAAGGACTCAGGGCTCTACAAAGACCTGCTGCACAAGCTTCACCTAGCCAAGGTGGGTGACTGCATTGGTGACGATGATGGACGGCCCATACGGCGGAACAACAGCTACACCTCCTACACCCTTGCCATCTATGGCATCCATGGGGACCCCAGATACAAGGAGGGCGAGCTAGCAGATCAGCGGAGGAGATCGCGGCTCGACAGCTACAACAGCTACTGCTCGGCAGTAGCAGATGGTGGCATAGTGGCTAAGGAGGAGGCAGGGGCTGTGGGGCTGACACTGGAGGCTGGCAAGGACATACTCCTAGAGGAAGATGAGCTGGAGGTGGACCGGCCAGAGGTCACACATCTCTTCCGGTTCCTCCAGATCCTCACTGCTTGTTTTGGCTCTTTCGCCCATGGAGGAAATGATGTCAGGTATGCTAGGATAGAGAATATAGAGAAATAATTACTGTCTGTGAATTATCATAGGCTGATTATAGGCTGTTATTCTCTCTCAGTAATGCGATTGGTCCTCTGGTGGCCCTGTGGCTGGTGTTTGAGAGTGGCTCTGTGGTGTCCAATGCCCCCACACCCATCTGGCTGCTGCTGTATGGAGGTGTGGGCATCACTGCTGGGCTCTGGGTGTGGGGACGCAGAGTGATCCAGACCATGGGCAAGGACCTCACCCCAATCACCCCCTCCAGGTATGCCATGCACTCAAACTAAATATCTGTGTTTTACATAAGTCTGTGGGCCAATACAACAACATATGACATTGTTCAAACTCCAGATCTTTATTCTGTATGAATATCATTCACTGTACTCTTGTATCGTATTACACAGTATACTGTATAACCTCTTGCAAATCTTATTTGCTTCCTCCAGTGGATTTAGCATTGAACTGTCCTCAGCGCTCACAGTGGTAGTGGCCTCCAATATTGGTCTCCCTGTCAGCACAACTCACTGCAAGGTAATTCAACTTTAAATGTATAGATGAGTCTGTCCAATTTCTTAGCCTAACAACAAGAAACTGGCTATAGTGCTAAACCACTGTTATAAAATATTTTTGAAAATGCGTGTTTTATAACAACATGACGGAGGAGTCGCATGACACGTTAATAAGTAATAATTCATTCATTCATTAATTGACCAGTGTGAGCCGGTAGAAACCAGTGTGAATCTGTGCATAGTGTTGAGTAAAGTGGTTTCTATCATGCTCACTCAGGTGGGCTCTGTGGTTGCTGTTGGATGGCTGCGCTCCAGGAAGGCTGTTGACTGGCGTCTGTTCAGGAACATCTTCATCGCCTGGTTTGTAACCGTCCCCATCTCTGGGCTCATCAGTGCTGCTATCATGGCTCTCTTCACCTATGTTATCCTGTGAGGTTCGAATGGACCTGGGATGACCTTGCCTTCACCCCTGACGAGGGTCTACTACACCTTAGCTGGGGATACTGTTGTTGCCTCACTGACCATAGTTTAAAACTGTGTTGAAAAATGTGTGTTTCAGCATGTTTATGTTATCTGTACATACCAAGTCCCGACTCTGTTTCTTTGTTTCTTTATACACATGTGTTTACTGCACAGTATTCAGCATCATTGAAGTTGATTACTATGTAATGTTGATCATCTATGTAATGAATTGTTTGAAAAATTGTAAAATGTCTAGTTTACAGCAGAACTAGGAGGTGTCCCTCCAATGGTGTTTCTAATTACATTTTTGATTCTAAATAAAATGACATTACTAACCCATTTGTTGTTGGGGTTATAATGTCAGAACACATTTACCAGCAAGAAAATACAATGCAGTAAAAATGTAGACAATTCGTTTTCAATAGTCAATTTATATTTAGTTTGAAGAAAAAATTGATCTATACCCTCAACTATGATTTACGTAGGCACATACAATACAGAGACATTGTAATCCTCATAAAATGTAGATTATTCTTGCATTCACTTAATCAAGGTTGCCATTCACTATAGATTACAAACATGTATCCTATGTGTGGCACTTGGGTGATAACCATCTAGAGGATCAATACAAAATAGTGGATACCACTGGACACTATTTTAAATCTATATGTAGGCTAGTGTGTGTGTGTCCAGATCATTTGACCCTGGGTGGGACTGAGGTGATCTGCTGCACAGGTATGTAAGTATTTAGTGATGGAAAAGATCCAGGAGATGAAACACACACTAGCCTACATATAGATTTAAAATACAATCCACCATTTCAATGGCTATGAAATAGGCTATGCAATAGAGATTAGACTATACACTACAACTATATTATTATATTGCAGTATGTACAAACACAAAGCAAATTGAGCAACTGCAGGCAATTTCATAACCAATATTTTAAAGAATGGCTCAGAAGCCCAATTATTAGCTATGCCTTTGTTGGGCAGTACTCACAAACCTATATGATCTCTTGCCATTATATAATTGTCACCAAAGCCCAGGCTGGATAATAATACAGTCAGTGCTGGTTGAGGATGAACAGTCTGGGGTTTGGACCAGGGACACTGTGTTGAGTGAGTTCGTGGGGCGAGTGCAATACCGCATGTGCAATAAAATAAATAATTTCTTAGCAGATGCAGCACTAACATATGGGGAGGCTAAACCCATGGAGAGGCTAAACCCGCAAACCAAATCTTTGCAATAATAAAGTTGGCCGGAGCGGTGATGCTTCAAAGAGTCGATAGAGGGCATTGTAGAAAAACATCGAACGTGGAATTTGACCTATAACACGGACGGAAGCGGAAGTAAGGACGCTTGTTGTTACATCGTGTTTGCCGGGACGTATGGCCAACGCTTTTATTTACAAAAAGTACATCACGTATCGCTAAGTGTATATATATCTATAGATAATTTCTGCGTATCTGTATTTATCGATCTAAAGCACACCAACATTGGCTGTGGAGCTAGGCGACCTTAGCGGGCTGCTCCGCAAACTAGCGTAAAGCTACTAACTAGCCATCGTTCTTCCAGCGTTGAACAACACAAGTGCGACAACGTTCATTCAACAATGGCCGATGTTACTGCGCGTAGCTTGCAGTATGAATACAAAGCGGTGAGTATGTTAGCTAACGTTAGCTACTTGGAAATATGTTCACTCAGGCTATTGTTTTGTTGCACCTATGTAGCTAGTTCGCAGTATATAACGTTAGTTAGCGTAGCTGGGTACAACATTTTAATTTTAACCACCAAAACTGACTAAAGTTACGGGTTACTAACCAGCCGCGCTTGCACGACCAGTTACTAGCTAGCTAGCGAGATAAGTTAGCGAACCAACGTGAGTCTGCTAGCTAGACAGTTGATTGTCCAATGTTGGGAACACGAATTCCTCAAAATAAGTTGTTTTTGTGCCTCAGAAACCTTATAACCAGCAAACATAAGAATAACTTGGTGTAGGCAAGTTTATATTGCATTACAGTCCCTCCTTTTGTCTCTTGTCCAATAATAGAACTCCAACTTGGTCTTACAAGCGGACCGTTCGCTCATTGACCGCACACGGCGCGATGAGCCCACGGGAGAGGTGCTGTCCCTGGTGGGAAAGTTGGTGGGAACCAAGATGGGTGACAAGTCCCAGAGAACCAAACCTTCAATGCAAGGAGAGAAACGTGCAAAGTAACTACAAGTGCCTCTTCATGTCTATTTCCTGGAGCATGTCTGAATCACTTCTTGACTAACCCACATATGACTCTTCCCTCCACCTTTGTCTTTTAAACTGTGCAGGAGGAGGAAGAGAGATGAGGACGGGCACGACATGAACAAGATGAAGGGCTTCACCCTCCTGTCAGAAGGCATTGATGAGATGGTGGGCATTGTGTACAAGCCTAAGACCAAGGAGACTAGGGAGACCTATGAGGTCCTTCTCAGCTTCATCCAAGCTGCCCTGGGAGATCAGGTCAGAGAAACAACCATTAAGGCACTTGTGCAATTATGTTTCTGTCTCAAGAGTCACTGATTTGAAAAGATTGAAGAACACTATACAGACAATATATAATGGTGGAATTAACACCGTTCTATTCAAATCAATGATGACTTGAATATGCCTGTGATGTGTGTCTGTGTCTCCACAGCCAAGAGACATCCTGTGTGGAGCAGCTGACGAGGTGCTGGCTGTGCTGAAGAATGACAAGATGAGGGACAAGGAAAGACGGCGTGAAGTGGAGCAGCTACTAGGGCCTGCAGATGACACACGCTACCACGTGCTGGTCAACCTGGGCAAGAAGATCAGTGACTACGGGGGTGACAAGGAGCTCCAGAACATGGGTAAGGAAATTAACACAATGATGAAGGAATGTTTACATTATGTTATGTTCACTCAACTGGAACATGCCTTTATTTCAGGCTAGTATTATGCACTCAAATGAATCAATGTTTCAACACACAGATGACAACATTGACGAAACATACGGGGTGAACGTCCAGTTTGAATCTGATGAGGAGGAGGGTGATGAGGACCAGTTTGGGGAGGTGCGAGATGATGGCTCAGATGAAGAGAGTGAAGGAGAGGAAGCAGACTTGGGCTGCACCCTGACGGCCAACGTAAGACCCCTCGTTTACATGACGACACACATCTGTGGTCATACTAAACTGCAATGTCTTTTTTAACCATTGCACTAATGAAACATGCATCTCCATGTTCCCCTGTAGCTTGGTGTGACAGGTGATGTGATGACAGCCAAGAAGAAGGAGCTGCACCCTCGTGACATCGATGCCTTCTGGCTCCAGCGTCAGCTCAGCCGTTTCTATGACGATGCCATAATTTCTCAGAAGAAGGCAGATGAGGTTCTGGAGATCCTCAAGGTGTGTGTTTTATTTGTTTCAGTGTGTCTGTGTGGATGCCTTGGTCTCTGACTGACTCTGTGTCTCTGTATTCCACAGACGGCCAGTGATGACCGAGAATGTGAGAACCAGCTGGTCTTACTGTTGGGATTCAACACCTTCGACTTCATCAAAATCCTTCGGCAGCATCGGCGGATGAGTGAGTACCTGTCATTTCCACAATGGAGAAAATCACAGCCTGCGTTGCCAAATTTGAAAGGTCACTCATAATCAATTTCTCTCCTCCTTCACAGTCCAGTACTGTACCATGTTGGCAAGTGCTCAGAGTGAAGCAGAGAAGGAGAAGATTATAGGAAAGATGGAGGCAGATCCAGACTTGTCCAAAGTTCTTTACCAGCTGCAGGAGACTGAGAAGGAGGATATTATTAGGGTACGACGCCATCTTCATTGTTGCATTAATCGCTGGATAAATCATTGTTTCTATACTGTGTAATATAAACATATTGGAACAGACTGAAATAAATTAACAAATGATCACCTAAACATTTCATGTTGGTTCCCTTGGTCTCAAACAATGGCTGGTGTTCCATGTCTTTAGGAGGAGCGATCTCGCAGGGAGAGAGTGAGGAAGTCTCGCGTGGACAATGACTTGGAGTCTATGGACATCGACCACGGAGAGGTGAGGAGGAGAACCATGAATAATGCACACACTATTATAACCTGTCTACCCACTGTGTAGCACACAGACGATTTGCACATACATTGCAAACATGACACACATGTTGCAATTCCACACGCATTTAATATGAATACATTGATGCTAAATACTAACTTGAATCATTTACCCCCTCTCAGTCCATGGCCCCTAAACAACTGCTGGACCTGGAGGACCTGGCTTTACCCAGGGAAGCCACTTCATGGCCAACAAGAGGTGCCAGCTACCAGACGGCTCCTTCCGCAAGCAGCGCAAAGGCTACGAGGAGGTGCACGTTCCTGCCCTCAAGCCCAAGCCCTTCGCTGACGATGAGGTGTGTGTTTGTGTGCGCGCCTGTGCATGTTTTATTGTTTGCTGTAGTCAGTACTGGGGCTTCTAACAAGTGAATGGTCTTGTTTTCAAGAACTTTCTGCCAAGCCTCTTAATTTATTATCTGTGTTATTAGGTGCTGTTGGCCATTGAGAAGCTTCCCAAGTATGCCCAGGCAGGTTTCGAAGGGTTCAAAACCCTGAACCGCATCCAGAGCAAGCTGTTCAAGACTGCTATGGAGACCGACGAGAACCTGCTTGTGTGCGCTCCTACGGTTAGTAAATAAACCACAATACACTGCTCTCTGCTCAGCACGCTGTCATGTTGCATATATTCGAAAGTGCCACTGTCAAACTCTCTCTGTCATGTTTTCTAACTTATCACTATGTATGGTCTCCCTCTGTCTTTTCCCCTGGGTGCCTCCAGGGAGCAGGCAAGACCAACGTGGCCCTGATGGCAATGCTGAGGGAGATCGGCAAGCACATCAACCTGGACGGAACCATCAACTTGGACGACTTCAAGATCATCTACGTCGCTCCGATGCGCTCGCTGGTACAGGAGATGGTGGGGAGCTTTAGTAAGGTGAGACTTGTTGTCCTTTCTATGGGGTCAGAACTCAGTGTTTGATGGTGTCAAGGGTTTGAATGACCAAGGAAGCTGTGTTTGTATAATTAATCATAAGGCATAATGTCCTGTTTGATCAGTTTTGCTTGTCTCCCTCCATCCCAGCGTCTAGCCAGTTACGGCATCACAGTGTCTGAGCTGACCGGAGACCACCAGCTGTGTAAAGAGGAGATCAACGCCACCCAGGTCATCGTTTGCACCCCAGAGAAATGGGACATCATCACGCGCAAAGGAGGCGAGCGCACCTACACCCAGCTAGTGCGCCTCATCATCATTGTAAGTACAGACACTCAAACGGTCCTCTTGTGGAAGATCCTTCTAGTGATTAGTCAAACATCCCATTACTACATTTCCCAAGCATTTACATTATTTTTTTAACTAGTTCTAAGCTCATTGGTTGTAAGTACTGTATGTAACTGAGTGTGTCTTATGGTCAGGATGAGATCCATCTGCTGCATGATGACCGCGGGCCAGTCCTGGAGTCTCTGGTGGCCAGGACCATCCGCAACGTGGAGCTGACCCAGGAGGACGTGCGTCTGCTGGGTCTCAGTGCCACCCTGCCAAACTATGAGGACGTGGCCACCTGCCTGCGTGTGGACCCGGCTAAGGGACTTTTCTACTTCGACAACAGGTCAGCCAGGGCTCAGGAAGGAGGGACAATCTCTCCCACACTCATAATCCCACTTCAGTTTAACAGGTTTTATCTTGCGAGTGGTTGCATTGTAAGCATAAGGCTAACAGTCTTTTCTGTCCGGTAGTTTCCGCCCAGTGCCTCTGGAGCAGACATATGTGGGCATCACTGAGAAGAAGGCCATCAAGCGCTTCCAGATCATGAATGAGATCGTCTATGAGAAGATCATGGAGCATGCTGGGAAGAACCAGGTGAGTCCAGCTCCGTCTAGTGTTCTTTTATTTATTTTATTACATTCTTTTGTGTTTTTTACCCCCTTTCTCCACAATTTCGATCTTGTCTTATTGCTGTATCTCCCCAACGGGCTCAGGAGGCGAAGGTCGAGTCATGCGTCCTCCGAAACAACATGACCTGCCAAACCATACTTCTTACTGGGATGCAAACTAGTCACCTTTCGGTGAAATTCGCCGTTTTGAATCCAAAATAGGTGACCTATGTGATTCTTGTAGATCCGATGAGAAGTTTTTTGGGGGGGCTTTGGATGACTACTGGCTGTATGCCAACTAGTGATCCGTGTTTGGAGCAATACTGGCTGTATCCAAGACTCAGCCAATCGTTCACATAACAGAATGCAGCACGCTACTGAAGAGATTGGCTAGTTACAGCATCAGCGCGCGCTCTGGAAAGACAGCAGGAGAGTTGAAAGGCAATTTACCAGTTGACTTACAGCAGTGCGTCCCCTGAACGATTACTAAGAGGTAGGTGAGAAGGGGATGAAGCGTACTTCATGAGCTGTAACCGAAAAACAACTGGCATTTGGAACGTTTGAGGTGAAGGAGAATGTGTGGTGGAGCAGGTATTGTTAGCATTGTTAAGTATCTTGCTAATAAAGTCAGACAGCTAACGTTAGCTACCTAACGTTACATCAGATGAGCTAACGTTAGTAACATAACCAATTCGCTATAATAGTAACTGGTAACGTTATACGACTCCTTGCCGTTCCTCAAGTTATAATGTGTTAGTTGTTTACTGGACCCCGGCAATCTGTGTGACATGTTAACTAGCTAACGAACTAACTACTATCTGTGAACTAATGTTTTCCCTTTACAGTATGTGGTTAATTAGATGAAAATGAGATGTTGCTTGTTAAACAAGTGTAGCTGGAGCTGGGCCTGGCTTAAGCTGGATGCCACTAGGTGAAAGGAACACCTCACTTTTATCAATGCAGTGGATAAAAAGGGTTATGCCAGGTGTACTCTCTGCCTGAAAGAGATCAATTATGCCAACATTTATGCTGGCACATTGTAGAACAGATGTCCACAGGCAAAGTGTAAAATGCTGTGTAGCCCAAAGATATTGCTTTTGTTGTGTTGAACTTGACAGTAACGTGTGAGTGAGGGGGGGATACATTTTTTACTCAGTGAACTTTATTTTTCACACATGTAGCCTTGTGCACTTGATTAATGTCCACTATAGTGGCCACTATAATAGAGCAAAAATAGAATGCCTGTTTGTTTCATTCTATTTCTACTTAAGATGTTTTTTTCCCCCAATGTAATATTTAGAGGTGTGTGGTCACAAGCGTTCTATTATAAAGGCTGTCATGGCGAACTGCAATATTAATGTATTGTTTTTTGTCAAGGCTTGAGTGTCAATGTAGTGTCATTTGCAGTGAAGTCTAGGCAACAAATAACATTGGATTGCTTTCTTTACATTTGTTTAGCTGTGAGTTAGGTTCACATTAACTACGTTTTATTTTACACATGGAGACTGATCATTTAGATCATATTCTTTGTTTAATTAGTTAAAACCTGCATTTCCCCAGGAGGGATTTTTTTTTTTACATGTTTCGTCTTTTTGGCACCTCACCAGTTTGCATCCCTGTTCTTAACAACCGCCCGCTTAACCCAGAAGCCAGCCGTGTTGGAGGAAACATTGTTCAACTGACAACCAAGGTCAGCCTGCAGGCGCATGGCACACCACAAGGAGTCGCTAGAGCGCGCTGAGCCAAGTAAAGCCCCCCCCCGGCCAAACCCTCCCCTAACCCAGACAACGCTAGGCCAATTGAGTCGTGTTCTTTAACCATCATCTGGCTCCACATTGCGACCAACACAAAACATGAGCTCTAGAAAATCCCAATATCTGTTTATCAGAGAAAAAGCAACAGAGAGTTCCACAATCTAGTATCCCTATGCTAACTTGTGTTTGTCAGGTGCTGGTGTTTGTCCACTCCAGGAAGGAGACTGGGAAGACGGCCCGGGCCATCAGGGACATGTGTCTGGAGAAGGACACTCTGGGGCTGTTCCTGAGGGAGGGCTCAGCCTCCACCGAGGTCCTCAGGACTGAGGCAGAGCAGTGCAAGGTGAGCTCATCTGACCTGGAGTCTGAGTTTAGCTATCAATCTATGCACTTCATTGAAAGCCAAATCTTACAATCTGATTATAAAAAAAGAAAGAAAATTCTCTGAACATTACATACATTTTTCATCCACCAGAACCTTGAGCTTAAGGATTTGCTGCCTTACGGTTTCGCCATCCATCATGCTGGTATGACCAGAGTGGACCGTACCTTGGTAGAAGATCTCTTTGCTGATCGCCACATCCAGGTTAGTTTCTTCTAAATCTCTACTAACCTCTTTCCTTTGCTCCTATACTGTCAGAGTTATTGTTACAATGTCACTGGACCTGTCTCACTGAAAGGGCTTTGTCCATCTGTTTCAGGTGCTGGTGTCCACAGCCACATTGGCCTGGGGCGTGAATCTGCCTGCTCATACTGTCATCATCAAAGGCACCCAGGTGTACAGCCCAGAGAAAGGCAGATGGACAGAGTTAGGAGCCCTGGACATTCTACAGGTTAGTCTACACTGGCTGGATTAGACAACTGAGATACGTACACGGGGCTAGACTTCATTGTAGCACAGTGTAATTTGTTAGCTAATTAATCCTCAAACTCTGGCTGTGTTTGTGAGTTTGAATGACACCTTTCTGTGTTCAGATGCTTGGTCGAGCTGGGCGTCCTCAGTACGACACCAAGGGAGAGGGCATCCTGATCACATCCCACGGAGAGCTGCAGTACTACCTGTCTCTGCTCAACCAGCAGCTGCCCATCGAGAGCCAGATGGTGTCCAAGCTGCCAGATATGCTCAACGCTGAGATAGTACTGGGCAATGTGCAGAATGCTAAGGTGAGCGTATAACTGGAGTTCACCCCCCCAACAACCAGGGCTGTGGCGGTCACGAAATTTCGTCAACCGGTAATTGTCAGGCAAATAACTGTCGGTCTCACGGTAATTGGCTGTAAATTAACAAACACATATAGGATCTCCTGGCTTCCACACATAGCCTACAAGCCACTGATGATGACGATCTTTGGAACATCTACATTTAAAAAAGTCTAAATCCATGTAATATAGCCTACACCTTCACAATAAATCCATTATTTATTTTAGACAAGTCTAAAGAAGCATGATATGAAGAAAATGTAGTCTATTTCAGAAGAACAGAATAGAATAGAGTTGATCTGATCTGGCTATGCCAAATTGATGTGGGCTACGCTAGTTCATTTAGCAGACAAGGTTGGCTTAGAATTCCGTGGCATTATTTTATAGTATGAAGAATACAATTGAACAAAACGGAATAAAATAAAAATAATATTTTGAGGGAGTGCGCACATGCGGTTATTCTGTGTTTGAGTGGTTAACAAAGAAATAGGTACTCCTATATGCTTAGACATGTAACTTTAGTTGTTCTAGAAACGTTGGGCTATATGTTTAGATTTGTAATACATTGTAAGGCTGCATGATGCAACTCTAAATGATGATTTGAAAAAAGTCGCTTGAAAGGCATGAGATCTGCTTTGTTTTTTGCGCAGGTTGTACACACTTCATCAGTCCCTCATTCACAATTTGAGCACTTGATAATGCCTGGAATTTCACAGCGACATCCCATTTGTGTGGCCGTAATGCACCCTAAAAAAAATCCATGCCTTTTGCGGCCAGAGGCCGTTGTGCCCTTCTCACTGAGTGCTGTGCGCTCCATCACGTGATTGGGTCTTTCTCACAGGGTACAAATGAAGACGGACACATCGGGGACACATCTGGTGCGTCCTTATCCAATTCCGAGGTGCATATTGAAGATATTGGAAGAACTGTCCACATTTACTTTTCTATGCCAACAAGAAGCCTAACGAACAGCATAAGCACCAACCTTATGTCATTCTACTATCCTCCATAGTACAAAAGTCAATTTGTTCTGTGCGAGAAATAAATATTCCAAACAGTCTGGGACAGTTGTGGGATGCAATAGATCCCAAATGAATACAACCACTAGCATTAAAAAACGTTTTTACGCGATGTGGCTGTTGCAACAGATCAGAACATTTAGCTTAAAATGTTGATACATTTTTAGGCTTTTTCACATTATAAGCGCAGCAATGTGCACATGGCAGTAGGCTATAAGCGCAGATATTCCATTAGCGGAAAATAGCATTTATCAAAAGTGACCGCAAACGCAATTATGCATGCACTGCTTTTATTCTAAAGGTGCATTTTTATGGTGAAAATGATCTTCCCCAAACTTGAAACTCATACGCTTCATACGTATGCCAGTTAGGCTCTACACCCCTTGTAAAGCAGATTAATGTCCTTAATTTTAAGAAGTTATTTGGCCACTTTAGTTGTGATGCAAACCTTATTAAAACATATAGGCCTATGGGCTAGGCTACATTACATGAGGTGTGCGACTATAATTTTAAAAAAAGTTGCCAAAAAAGGCTTTGTTTCTTGTGCAGGGCATCATTCACAAGTGAAAATATATAATTCATGTGATATTGTCACCCATCAGACCATTCTTGATTTAGTCTTGACTTTACATATGCTAAATAATATATGTGTGAAATTTGTTTTGATTTAGAATGGACAATTATCATGCACCTGTTTCGAAACAGGGGCAGCGGGAAAAAATACATGTAATCTCTGCACTTAAATAGCGAATGGAAGATGCTTTTCCTGTGGTTTATTTTCATGCCAACCAGGTAGGCTATACTCTTGTTGTGTATATATAAACGATGTGCTTAATATTTGGAAAGTTGAGAGAGAGAAATAAATATATATATATATATATATATATATATATATATATATATATATATTAGGCCTAGCCTATAGAAAGCTGATGGCATCCTCTTTTTAATAGAGGCCATCACTCTGTTTACTCACGCAATTTCATAGCCTATAGAAATGTTGTGCAACATGAGCTAATGGGCTCTCATGAAGTGTTTTGATTAGATTTTTCAAATACATTTTCATTGATGTCAGAGTGATTAGAGGGACAGTAGAGTGCTGAGTACCAGGCAGTTAGCAAGTTTGGTAGGCTACTAATGACCAACAGCAGCATCAGAGCTTGGAGAAGCCTAATTACCATGACTGAACGATCACGTGGAATTTGACTGCCTTCGTGACTCGTGACCGCCGGTGTGGCGGTAATACGGTCACCGCAACAGCCCTACCCACAACTCGCCACAAATAACCATACAGACATGCTGTGGTGTGCTGTTGAGACTGCACTTTACCTGTACAGAAGCTGGTCAGCTAGAATCATTAGTGCTCACTCCTCTCTCGTTGTCTCCTCATCAGGATGCAGTGAACTGGCTGGGCTACACCTACCTGTACGTGCGTATGCTCCGTAACCCCACCCTGTACGGGGTCTCCCATGACGACCGCAGCTCTGACCCCCTGCTAGAGCGCCGCAGGATGGACCTGATCCACACTGCAGCCAACGTGCTGGACAAGAACAGCCTGGTCAAGTACGACAAGAGGACCGGCGCCTTCCAGGTACACACCGCTCTACACATGTTATTTTTGTTCAGGCGGATCAATGACCAATTGCGAACTCTCTTCAAGTTTCTAAGATGGTGAAAACAAAGATTATGCAATTGATATGAATGAGACATTGATGTGCATAATAGATTATATTTTGGACAACCTTTTCGCATCCCTCCCTGAAGGTTACTGACCTGGGTCGCATCGCCAGTCACTTCTACATAACCCACAACTCTATCCAGACCTACAACCAGCTGCTGAAGCCCACCCTTAGTGAGATCGAGCTGTTCCGCGTCTTCTCCCTCTCCTCAGAGTTCAGGAACATCACTGTCAGAGAGGTATGCACCACTCTGGGATACTATATCAATTATTAAAGCCCACACATTTTGGGGGGAGCTTTTGGTTGGATCTACACAAAACTAGTTACTAGTAAAATGCTACAGATACATAAATACTCACATGTGGGGACTTATTTCAGGAAGAGAAGCTGGAGCTGCAGAAGCTTCTGGAGAGAGTTCCCATTCCAGTGAAGGAGAGCATTGAGGAGCCCAGTGCTAAGGTATACTACATGTGTCAATGACATTTGACATTTGATTTTTTTTGTTGTTGAAAAGACAAGCACTTGAATATTGGAATACTCAAATACACTGACTCAAATACACTCCCATGCATTTAGCCCAGGTATTTGAAATAAGTTTTTTAAGATCATTTCAAATAGAAGGCTATTTATAGGAAATCCAATAGAAGTAGTTGATTCGGGCCACATTATTTAAAATACACAGAAAATAAGTATTTAATTAACAAACACACATATTTGAGCCCAGGTCTAACACTGATCAATGATATGGTACACCACTGCAGTATGTATTACTAGAGCCTGTTGCTATGAACCAGTTCTGAGTGTGTTGTTATTACAGATCAACGTGCTGCTCCAGGCTTACATCTCTCAGCTCAAACTGGAGGGCTTTGCTCTGATGGCTGACATGGTCTATGTGACACAAGTAAGCCCATGTCTGTTTGCTTGATTTGAGAGTTTTAAGAATGTTACCAGCCTCTGACTGTTAAAGCTATAATCCTTAGTTGCTACATCAATGTTTTGGTATAATTTTATATATATATATATATATATATATATATATATATATATATATATATATATATATATATATATATATATTATCCATTCATTCTTGAAGAATATAACTTATAAATGCCTCATGAGCTTAGTTCAACTGTTGTACCCCATCAGTACCCAAAATATAAGCTTGTTATACTCCAATGATTGTAAACAATGTAAATGTAAACAAACACTATTTCCTCAACATTGTTAACTATGATTTTGAAATCATGGATGGATGGTCAGTCCTTGCATCCATAGCTCTGTCTATGAATTTTCTGATTCTAGCTTTAACTGTTCTTCCTCAGAGTGCTGGAAGACTGATGCGAGCAATCTTTGAGATCGTCCTGAGCAGGGGATGGGCCCAGCTCACAGACAAGACCATGAACCTCTGCAAGATGATTGACAAGAGGATGTAAGTTACCATTGCTCTTTATTCCTAATTTTCACTGATTTAAGACCTTAGTCTACAGTCCTAGTGAATTACATGACGAGGCTAGAATGAAATGTGACGTTCTTCCCTGTGTGGATGTGTCCCTCCTACACAGGTGGCAGTCCATGTCTCCTCTGCGTCAGTTCAGGAAGCTCCCAGAGGAAGTCATCAAGAAGATTGAGAAGAAGAACTTCCCCTTCGAGCGCCTCTATGACCTCAACCACAATGAGATCGGTGAGTCTGCTCTGCAGTCTGCTCCAAATGCCCCACCTCAGACCTGCACCCACTAACACTACATTCTCATTGATTCATCCCCGTTTGTTAAAGTCCTTCTGTCCCTCAGGTGAGTTGATCCGCATGCCCAAGATGGGGAAGACCATCCACAAGTACGTGCACCAGTTCCCCAAACTGGACCTGGCCGTCCACCTGCAGCCCATCACCCGTTCCACACTCAAGGTGGAACTCACCATCACACCAGACTTCCAGTGGGATGACAAGGTCAGTGGTTTCTAAATGTGGATCTGTTTTAGTACCCTCAAGCTATAGTAGTTTAACAGGATTCACTTACTGTAACACACACACAAACCGTTAACACTGCACTCTGTGGCCCATACAGGTGCATGGCTCATCAGAGGCCTTCTGGATACTGGTGGAGGATGTGGACAGTGAGGTCATCCTACACCACGAGTACTTCCTGCTCAAGGCCAAGTACGCCCAGGACGAGCACCTGGTCACCTTCTTTGTGCCCGTGTTCGAGCCCCTGCCCCCGCAGTACTTCATCCGTGTGGCCTCGGACCGTTGGCTGTGTGAGTGACAATCCTCTGGCTAGATGTTATATATATTTTTGTGGTTAAGAGCGTTGGGCCGGTAACCAAAAGGTCGCTGGTTCAAATCCCCGAGCTGACTAGGTAAAGAAATGTCTGTGTGCCCTTGAGCAAGGAACTTAAACCTAATTGCTCCTGTAAGCCGCTCTGGATAAGGGCGTCTGCTAAATATGTAAAATGTAGTTAATTAAACTGTATAAGAAAATATATAGTTTAGAGGATGTCCATTGAAAATGTATCTCTCTCCTTCTCTCAGCCTGTGAGACCCAGCTGCCGGTGTCTTTCCGCCACCTGATCCTGCCAGAGAAGTACCCCCCTCCCACTGAGCTGCTGGACCTGCAGCCCCTGCCTGTGACAGCCCTCCGTAACGCCGCCTTCGAGACCCTGTACCAGAACAAGTTCCCCTTCTTCAACCCCATCCAGACGCAGGGTAAGACGCACTGTAGGCACCATGTAGGCTAACAGTTTCTAACAGCACCCATCTGACCTCGAAGACCAATGTGGCCCATTCAATGACTTCGATCAGGCACATGCCTCTATACCTTTTTGGTGCTTACACTGAGTAAACTGTGTGGCATTGTCCGTCTTCCTCCAGTGTTCAACGCTGTGTACAACAGTGATGACAACGTGTTTGTGGGAGCCCCGACCGGCAGTGGGAAGACCATCTGTGCTGAGTTTGCCATCCTGAGGATGCTGCTGCACAACGCAGAGGGACGCTGTGTCTACATCACACCCATGGAGGCCCTGGCTGAACAGGTACAGTTATCAATATGGACTTTTTACTGTTTACAAACGTTAGATTAAAGCAAGTTTATATTTTGGGTTCTGATGGGGCAGGACAGTAAAACTACGCTCATGGGGCATTTATAAATTATGTTCTTCAAGAATCAATGGGTACATATCATTAATTTGGATGTAGGAACTGCAGATTGCCCCCCTTTTTAACATAATGTTGTTTTCATCTGACTTTGAATTGTTCACACTGTTTACCCATTCCTTACACCTCCGTTTTAATATCTTCCTGTGTGTGTCCAGGTGTTTGTTGACTGGCACCAGAAGTTCCAAGATGCTCTGAATAAGAAGGTGGTGTTGCTGACGGGAGAGACCAGCACTGACCTGAAGCTGCTGGGGAAGGGTGACATCATCGTCAGCACCCCGGACAAATGGGACATCCTGTCACGCCGCTGGAAGCAGAGGAAGAACGTCCAGAACGTCAGCCTCTTCATCGTGGACGAGACTCACCTCATTGGAGGAGAGAATGGAGTAAGGCCATGAATCCAAACTGATAAAACATATATATCCACTTGCCTAGTGCTTTGATTAGATATAAAATATACAATACTTGTTTGACATGTGAAGTAAAATACATTGATATTCACACTCATTGTCTTGCTTGTAGCCTGTGTTGGAGGTAATCTGCTCCAGGATGAGGTACATTTCATCTCAGATTGAGCGTCCCATCCGCATCGTGGCCCTCAGCTCCTCCCTGTCCAACGCCAAAGACGTGGCCCACTGGCTGGGCTGCAGTACCACAGCAACCTTCAACTTCCACCCCAACGTCAGGCCTGTCCCTCTGGAGCTGCACATCCAGGTCTGAACCATGACTGTAATGTCTTAACATGTTACATTATCAACCTGCACCAATACGGATTTGTTCATAAAATCTGTTATTGTTTGGCTGGGTAATATCATCTGTTCAATTGAACCTCATTGTAATGGCAGTCTCTCCTCAGGGCTTCAATGTGAGTCACACCCAGACTCGCCTGCTGTCCATGGCCAAGCCAGTGTACCACGCCATCATGAAGCACTCTCCCTCCAAACCGGCCGTGGTGTTCGTCCCGTCCCGCAGACAGACCCGCCTCACCGCCATCGACATTCTCACCTTCTGTGCTGCTGACGTGGTCCCTCAGAGGTCAGACCCATAACCACACACTTTATTCTCTGAGGGGTGCAAGGGGTTAACTTTTAATAGGTATCCAGTAATGATAGGTGTTGTAACCTGAAGTCTCAGAGCAGTAACATATGTCCCTATCTCCCTGTAGGTTCCTGCACTGCACTGAGAAGGACCTGGCTCCCTTCCTGGAGAAGGTGATGGACGGCACCCTGAAGGAGACGCTGGCCAATGGGGTGGGCTACCTGCACGAGGGCCTGTCCACCACAGAGCGCAGGATCGTGGAGCAGCTCTTCAACTCAGGTACAACTGGCCACTCCATTAGACCTGCTGATGCCTAGTTAGAGGAATTATGGGTTGTGGTTGTTAAATGACATGCTGTGTCTGGTCCTCGGTCTGCAGGTGCAGTCCAGGTTGTGGTGGCTTCACGCTCCCTCTGCTGGGGCACCAACATCTCTGCTCACTTGGTCGTTATCATGGACACCCAGTACTACAACGGCAAAATCCATGCGTAAGTAGCTACGACACTGGTTTTGGTGATGACTATATTTCCTAATCTATACCTGTCAGAACCTCCTCCTGCCTCAGGTTCAGTGTGTGTTAGTGACCATGTCCTCTCTGTCCCCAGCTACGTGGACTACCCTATCTACGATGTCCTCCAGATGGTGGGCAAGGCCAACCGGCCCCTGCAGGACGATGAGGGACGCTGTGTCATCATGTGTCAGGGTTCCAAAAAGGTACATTGGCATTATCCTCATTTACTCGCCCTCTCCATTTTCACTCAGTCCCTCTATCTCTCGTACTCCATCATTCTGTCATTTATAATCTACTCTCTTTTTCTCAAATGTAGGATTTCTTCAAGAAGTTCCTGTATGAGCCCCTGCCGGTGGAATCTCACCTGGACCACTGTATGCATGACCACTTCAACGCTGAGATCGTCACCAAGACGGTGGAGAACAAACAGGACGCAGTGGACTACCTGACCTGGACCTTCCTGTACCGCCGCATGACCCAGAACCCCAACTACTACAACCTGCAGGGTGAGACAGACACTTAAAGCACTGCGACTGCTCTCTACTGTTGACCCTCTTACAGAAGGTTTCGGACTATATGCCTTTTAGTTGAAGTTGACTTATTTTCCAGACATACAGGTAACTGCCAAAATAAAGGAAACACCTAAATAAAGTGTCTTAATAGGGTGTTGGGTCACCACAAGCCAGAACAGCTTCAATGCTCCTTGACATAGATTCTACAAGTATCTGAAACTATTGAAGGGATGCAACACCATTCTTCTGAGAAATTCCATAATTTGGTGTTTTGTTGATGGTGGTGGTAAAAGCCGTCTCATGCGCCGCTCCAGAATCTCCCATAAGTGTTCCATTAGGTTGAGATCTGGTGACTGATATGGCATTTAGTTTACATCGTTTTCATGCTCATCAAACCATTCAGTGACCACTTGTGCCCTGTGGATGGGGGCATTGTCATCCTATGGGGGCATAGCCATGGCAGCCAAAATAATATCCTGCCCGGCATTTGTATACATGGCCCTAAGCTTTGTATCCCTCATTTACTCAAGTGTTTGTTTTATTTTGGCAGTTACCAGTGTATGTGTAGTCTTCTGTTAAACTGCTGCTCTCCATCTCCCCTGCAGGCATGTCTCACCGTCACCTGTCAGACCACCTGTCAGAGCTGGTGGAGAACACCCTGCATGATCTAGAGCAGTCCAAGTGCATCAGCATCGAGGATGAGATGGACGTGGCACCTCTTAACTTGGGCATGATCGCTGCCTACTACTATATCAACTACACCACCATCGGTGAGAACTACCACAACCAACAACCCACTGTAACGAAATACGGCTGTATCAATCACATCGTCTATACTGTGAACCACCGCAAAGATTAAACAACTGTTGAAATAGAATACATACATCATTGACTATATAACGTGTTGCTATGTACAACAGTTCTGGAGTTACTGACATTTTATTTGTGTTTGTATCAGAGTTGTTCAGTATGTCCCTGAACGCCAAGACCAAGATTCGTGGATTGATTGAGATCATCTCCAATGCTGCGGAGTACAAGAACATCCCCATCAGACACCATGAGGACAACCTGCTCAGACAGGTAAACATACAAATGCACATCAATAATCATAATATGCATTATGAGCAGATTCATAACCCACTCAAATACCCATGTAGAACTGGGAAAAATGGAAATTGCTCACGAATACTAATCTGGAAACACTTGTCATTAATCAAGCTGTATATGTGGTGTTTTCAGCTGGCCCAGAAGGTGCCACACAAACTGAACAACCCCAAGTTCAACGACCCACACGTGAAGACCAATCTGCTGCTGCAGGCTCACTTGTCCAGGATGCAGTTGAGCGCTGAGCTCCAGTCAGACACAGAGGAGATCCTCAGCAAGGTGAGGAGGACTGGCTAACAGCTCCCTGAATGAGACGTTGATAGATACTTTGGTGGAATCTTAGCTGTGGTAAATGGACTCTGTAGAGCAGTAAAGGCATCCACATATATTATGATTACATTTTGGGACGGTTTGGACATGGGCAAGGGTTTTTCTGGCTGTTCGTGCAGAACTTTTTTTCTAGAGGCAAGCCGAAGTCTGAATCCGAGGACTACGCCCCCTCGTTTGTCGATTTAGTCAACAGTAGGGATTCTTCAATTAAGTTATTTGTAATTTCTCTCATTCAACAAGAGACGACTCGTCCTCATGCACATTGTTTCACTTGAGAAATACTGCACCAAACATCCTAGTCAGAAGCAAAATTGCGTGACTAAGATCTAGTCTGCAAAAATGTGTAAATTAATTACAGATTTCTTGAGTTCTTTGACTTTTGAGGAAGTGTATATTTGCTATGGCAGGGATCATCAACTAGATTCAGACGCGTGCCAATTTTTTTCTTGAGCAGATGGTTGGGGGGCCAGAACATAATTACAAATATTTGTAGACTGCAAATTGACTGCAAGAATCCCAAGCGTACAGTACCAGTCAAAGGTTTGGACACACCTACTCATTCAAGGGATTTTCTTTATTTTTACTTTTTTCTACATTGTAGAATAATAGTGAAGACATCAACACTATGAAATAACACATGGAATCATGTAGTAACCAAAAAAGTGTTAAACAAATTCTTCAAGGTAGCCACCCTTTGCCTTGATGACAGCTTTGCACACTCTTGGCATTCGCTCAACCAAATACACCTGGAATGCTTTTCCCAACAGTCTTGAAGGAGGTCCTACATATGCTGAGCACTTGTTGGCTGCTTTTCCTTCACTCTGCGATCCAACTCATCCCAAACCATCTCAATTGGGTTGAGGTCGGGTGATTGTGGAGGCCAGGTCGTCTGATTCAACACTCATCACTCTCCTTCTTGGTCAAATAGCCCTTACACAGCCTGGAGGTGTGTTGGTCATTGTCCTGTTGAAAAACAAATGATAGTCCCACTAAGCCCAAACCAAATGGGATAGCGTATCGCTGCAGAATGCTGTGGTACAGTAGCCATGCTGGTTAAGTATGACTTCAAGTCTAAATAAATCACTGACAGTGTCACCAGCAGAGCACCCTCACACCTCCTCCATGCTTCACGGTGGGAACCACACATGTGAAGATCATCTGTTCACCTACTCTGCATCTCACAAAGACATGGTTGTTGGAACCAAAAATCTCAGATTTGGACTAATTGCTACTGCTTGTGTTTCTTGGCCCAAGCAAGTTTCTTCTTATTATTGGTGTCCTTTAGTAGTGGTTTCTTTGCAGCAATCTGACCATGAAGGCCTGATTCACGCAGTCTCTGAACAGTTGATGTTGAGATGTCTGTTACTTGAACTCTGCAGCAGAGGTAACTCTGGGTCTTCCTTTCCTGTGGCGGTCCTCATGAGAGCCAGTTTCATCATAGCGCGTGATAGTTTTTGCGACTGCACTTAAACTAAGAACTTTTAAAGTTTATTTTCCAGATTGACTGACCATGTCTTAAAGTAATGATGAACTGTCATTTCTCTTTGCTTATTTGAGCTGTTCTTGCCATAATATGGACTTGGTCTTTTACCAAATAGGGCTATCTTCTGTGTACCACCCGTACCTTGTCACAACACAACTGATCAAACGTATTAAGAAGGAAAGAAATTCCACAAATGAACTTTTAACAAGGCACACCTGTTAATTGAAATGCATTTCAGGTGAAGCTGGTTGAGAGAATGCCAAGTGCAAAGCTGTCAATGCAAAGGGTGGCTACTTTGAAGAATCTCAAATATTAAATATATTTTGATTTAACACTTTTGTTTACTACATGATTCCATGTTATTTCATAGTTTTGATGTCTTCACTATTATTCTACAATGTAGAAAAAAGTTAAAGAACTAATGAGTGGGTGTGTCCAAACTTTTCACTGGTATTGTATATAATATTTGACTAAAACATTTCAAACCTTGCTTACATTTGTATATGATCACGTGTCTCTCTATTATGCGTGGAAATAATTGGGAACATATTTCCCAAATCTAAAATCATTTAAAGCTGATTTCCTGATGTTTTTACAGTTTTTATACATATGTCTCAAAAAATATATTATTTGTATAAACATTTTTGAAAACTTGGGGGGCCAAATAGGCCACCAGTTGGGTAACCCTGGGCTACGAGGTCTCACAATGGACAAACAGTACTATTGCTGAATTTTTCTTGTTTTTCAATCAAAGGTCTTTTAAGGGAGTACGCAAGCACACTCGTTCAATTCGGCTAGCTGGGATCGGCTAGGTGCCAGGCTGAACTGAAGCATGCTGACACCTTAAGACTGTGGTATGACCTAGTGTTGAACTGCTGAAAGAGCAGTGGGTCATATTGAGTTGTGCTCGAGTTTAAAATCTGTGTATGGTTCTGTCTTGTCCAGGCTGTGCGTCTGATCCAGGCCTGTGTAGATGTGCTGTCCAGTAACGGCTGGCTGAGCCCTGCACTGGCTGCTATGGAGCTGGCTCAGATGGTCACCCAGGCCATGTGGTCCAAGGACTCCTACCTCAAACAGCTGCCTTACTTCACCTCGGAGCACATCAAACGCTGCACAGACAAGGTAACACATCCACTACTGCCTGTTATTCTATCCATTTGTAACACTTTCATTTACCAGACAAGGAATGAACATCTTGCTCAGATGTGGATCTTGAAGCTGATCTCTGTGTATTTCTCAGGGTGTGGAGAGTATCTTTGACATTATGGAGATGGAGGATGAGGATCGTAGTGGGCTGCTGCAGCTCTCAGACACCCAGATAGCTGACGTGGCTCGCTTCTGTAACCGCTACCCCAACATTGAACTGTCCTACGAGGTGGCAGAGAAGGAGAACATCAAGAGGTGATTTAAATGGGGGCTGTTAGGGGAATCTTTGTGGGGAAATAGCTTGACCGAATATAAAGAGATCAGTACCACAGGAAACTGTCAATTTGCTTAGGAGTTTGATAATGTTTTTACTAGTTACTACTACTGCCCAGTGAATCTATAGAACATTGAGAATGAGAGAGAAACTGAGTAGGTGAAGGTGTCTGATCATAACTTTGTGTTCACAGTGGAGGTCCAGTTTTGGTTCTGGTCCAGTTGGAGAGAGAAGAGGAGGTGACTGGGCCTGTTATTGCCCCACTCTTCCCCCAGGTACCTATCATCACCACCAGCTTGTCAGAACTCCCATACTGATTTGTTCAAAAGGCACAAACTCAACAATGGCCATGTTTAATATTTGATTGTTGTGTTATTGTTCCAGAAACGTGAGGAGGGCTGGTGGGTGGTGATTGGAGACCCCAAATCCAACAGCCTGATCTCCATCAAGAGGCTGACACTGCAGCAGAAGGCCAAGGTCAGTTAAATATCACACATCAATCTGGTCTTGTGGAGCCAATGAATACCTGCAGGCAACTGCATATGTTTGACCAAATTGTTGCTTGTGGGTGTAAAAACAAAGTAGACAAATAATCTTAAAAGTGAATGCCCTCTGTCAGCAGTGCAGGGCCTCACTCTGTGCCCCTTTCTCCCACTGCAGGTGAAGCTGGACTTTGTTGCACCAGTGCTGGGCGTTCACAACTACACACTGTACTTCATGAGTGATGCCTACATGGGCTGTGATCAGGAGTATAAGTTCAGTGTGGATGTGAAGGAGGCAGAAAGCGATGGAGACAGCGACTCAGACTAATCAGGGATCTATAGATGGAGGAGTCTCCCCAGACTGGGATCAGTAGGGGTTGTTGGTTTTGTTTTAGGTAAGGCATATACGGGTTAGCTGAGAACATCACAAAAATGATGCGCACGCTTCAATGGAGCAGAAGTCCGTGTTGTGATTCTGGATATCTAGCAACAATGACAAGTAGCAGGCTCGTTTCAGCTAGTTTTCTTGTTCTTGATGTTATGTCTATGCTAACATGGCTATAATTCGCTAGCTAGCTAACCAACAACTGTAACTATTTATTTGAGACAAGTGCTCATGTAGATTACATGTCAACAATCTTGGCCAACCCTGTCTTTTTGCCCCAAAGTTCTGCATGCGTCGGTTTTGTTGCTAAACAATCAACCCGTCTTGTCTATTTTTGGATGGTCAAACTCTTTCTACAGTAGTTTTTGAATTTGGATCAGTCCAGAATAATGTATATAGTACCTAATTAGAGATGTCAACCACAAGGTTTGAATTGTACATGAAAAAAAGCATGCTTACTATTTTAGTGAAGTCATTGAATATTACAGATGTCTCAATTTGTCTACTATAACAGTTTCAACAATGATTTTTTTGATTGACCAGTTTTGTAAAATGCTTGTGTTTTTTCTTTTTACAATAAATAATCCAAATTGACCTGAGTGCTTTGACTGTAAAATTAAAGGTAGACGAAGCGTAATGACGTTGCCACAAGTAGCACTGCAGATATTGCGATGAACGAGGTGCAAGACTACGCTCACACAGTACATGGGTTTGCTTCATGCTCTTACGTGCTAGCCAAAGGACCTACATTTACCCACTATGCAGTTGTCATGTAGCTGACTAACTTTTAATGAGGATAATCATCCTTACGAACATTTTGTAATATTTTTGATGGTATTGAAAGCTAAGGCACTTTCCATCATAGCTTACAATTAAGTGCTTTCTTCCCCTGAAACTTTTAGCTAGGACCAGTCCTAGACATCCAAATGTGCCAAACCACTCAACTTTGATTAAATAGCTATCACAAAATTCCTTTGGAATGTGTAAATTGTGTTGTTATTCAAATACATAATTATGACAATACACATTTGGGACCCTTGAAACCACATTAATTTATGAAGCACAAAACAAGTGCCCAGTCTTATCAGTATCACATGAGACCAAGAAACCTCCTGTTACAATCAACCACTAATCTAGTTAAAACAGGAAATTCCAAGAGAAACAAAATACATGACTATTTCAGTGCTGGTAGCACCTTCGATTGTACAATGTAAATTCAGCACTGCTAAACACTGGATCTGGAAGTCCTAACTGGCCTAGCATACTGTACATTTTCTCAGACCTCAGACTTGTAGTTCCAGACTGCTATCTCCCCATTGTCACTGCAGGAGACTAGGAGCCCAGCCTCCTTGGGGTGCCAGGCGATACAGTTGACATCCTGGGTGTGGGCCTTGGGTACATGGGCAGACAGGGAGAAAACAGGCTGGTCGGGGTCAGCAGTCTCATCCTCCTTAAACACACGCACTCCGTCATCACCACATGCAGTCGCCAGGGCACCGGTCAGCGGACACCTGAGCACAACAAATAAGTACTGAATTGGATCTGTGGCTGCATTTTATTAATATTTTTTATATAAAGAGAATGCTCACCATGCAATATCATACACTGTCCGTCCATGAAACCCTGAAAGGGTGCAAACACATTTCCAAGCTGCGTCTGTGCCTTCAGTAAAAAATAAAATAATCAGGTGTTAAATCAGCATTTATCATTACCTTCCTTTCGCCTTACACCATCCACACATTCATGCAGCATCTTGCTCACCCTGCCCACCTCCAGGCTGACATTCTTTCCAGATCTTCACAGTACGGTCATCACTGCAGGAGGCCAGTCTCTGGCCACTTGGGTCAAAGGTCAAACCCCAGACAGTGGAGGTGTGACCCTCCAAGGTCGCCCTGCACTCCCAGTCATCATCCTCTTCTTTATAGACACACACATTGTTGTCGTAGCTACACGAGGCCAGGAGCTGCGTAGAGAACATTTAGCTTCAGTGGGTAAAAACACACTGAATTGCAAAGTACAGAATACTGAAACGATTAGTCCAGAGAAGCCTTGCAATAGTGTTGGGGTGTGAAAGAATTATACACTGCTCAAAAAAATAAAGGGAACACTTAAACAACACAATGTAACTCCAAGTCAATCACACTTCTGTGAAATCAAACTGTCCACTTAGGAAGCAACACTGATTGACAATACATTTCACATGCTGTTGTGCAAATGGAATAGACAACAAGTGGAAATTATAGGCAATTAGCAAGACACCCCCAATAAAGGAGTGGTTCTGAAGGTGGTGACCACAGACCACTTCTCAGTTCCTATGCTTCCTGGCTGATGTTTTGGTCACTTTTGAATGCTGGCGGTGCTTTCACTCTAGTGGTAGCATGAGACGGAGTCTACAACCCACACAAGTGGCTCAGGTAGTGCAGCTCATCCAGGATGGCACATCAATGCGAGCTGTGGCAAGAAGGTTTGCTGTGTCTGTCAGCGTAGTGTCCAGAGCATGGAGGCGCTACCAGGAGACAGGCCAGTACATCAGGAGAGCGAGGAGGCCGTAGGAGGGCAACAACCCAGCAGCAGGACCACTACCTCCGCCTTTGTGCAAGGAGGAGCACTGCCAGAGCCCTGCAAAATGACCACCAGCAGGCCACAAATGTGCATGTGTCTGCTCAAACGGTCAGAAACAGACTCCATGAGGGTGGTATGAGGGCCCAACGTCCACAGGTGGGGTTGTGCTTACAGCCCAACACCGTGCAGGACGTTTGGCATTTGCCAGAGAACACCAAGATTGGCAAATTCGCCACTGGCGCCCTGTGCTCTTCACAGATGAAAGCAGGTTCAAACTGAGCACGTGACAGATGTGACAGAGTCTGGAGACGCCGTGGAGAACGTTCTGCTGCCTGCAACATCCTCCAGCATGACCGGTTTGGCGGTGGGTCAGTCATGGTGTGGGGTGGCATTTCTTTGGGGGGCCGCACAGCCCTCCATGTGCTCGCCAGAGGTAGCCTGACTGCCATTAGGTACCGAGATGAGATCCTCAGACCCCTTGTGAGACCATATGCTGGTGCGGTTGGCCCTGGGTTCCTCCTAATGCAAGACAATGCTAGACCTCATGTGGCTGGAGTGTGTCAGCAGTTCCTGCAAGAGGAAGGCATTGATGCTAAGGACTGGCCCGCCTGTTCCCCAGACCTGAATCCAATTGAGCACATCTGGGACATCATGTCTCGCTCCATCCACCAACGCCACGTTGCACCACAGACTGTCCAGGAGTTGGCGGATGCTTTAGTCCAGGTCTGGGAGGAGATCCCTCAGGAGACCATCTGCCACCTCATCAGGCGCATGCCCAGGCGTTGTAGGGAGGTCATTCAGGCACGTGGAGGCCACACACACTACTGAGCCTCATTTTGACTTGTTTTAAGGACATTACATCAAAGTTGGATCAGCCTGTAGTGTGGTTTTCCACTTTAATTTTGAGTGTGACTCCAAATCCAGACCTCCATGGGTTGATAAATTTGATTTCCATTGATCATTTTTGTGTGATTTTGTTGTCAGCACATTCAACTATGTAAAGAAAAAAGTATTTAATAAGATTATTTCATTCATTCAGATCTATGATGTGTTATTTTAGTGTTCCCTTTATTTTTTTGAGCAGTGTATAATGCTGCTATTTAGTACAAAGAGTGAAACAGTATAAAATAGGCAGTACCTCCTGTGTTGGGTGCCAGACAACATGCTTGACATCCTGTGTATGAGAGTTCACCACGCTCACACACTCATACTCATCCTCCTCATCCACTAAGACAGAAAGAGACATGGTGAGAGACTGTTCAAAACTACATACAGATAAACAACAGCTGAATGTTTGTGGAACACAAGTAATAACTTATGAAACAAGTAATGTGATAAAAATACAAAGAGTTGTAATTCCTATGTTAATGCAGCACTAACCCTCCCAGATCCAGACGCTCTTGTCTCTGCTACATGTGGCCAGCAGGTTACCGGATGGGGCCCAGGCCACACATTTGACCTCATTCTCATGTCCTTCCAACACAGTCAAGCACTGAAAGAAACAGAGACAGTGTGATGCTCTCACGGGCCATATCTTACTATCATCATCATCACAAAGCATTTGGTAAACTGTCCGTGGACGACTCACCTCAAAGTCATCATTCTTCTTCTTCCAGATGCAGGTTGTGGCATCAAAGCTGGCTGAGGCCAGGTAGTTTCCAGATGGGGACCATGCCACCTTTCTGACAGCTCTCTGGTGTCCATCCTGGAGCACTGTCTTGCATTCCCAAGAGTCACCTACACAGACAATCAAAGGGGTTCATTTGTTGTGTTTTCCACCGGCACATGCTTCTGATTAGGTTAATTTCACACAGTGGATTTGGGATATTTACCTTCCCTTCCCCATATCCGAATGGCCCGGTCACCACCACACGACGCCAGCAATGTGCCCTTGGGGTTCCATGCAACATACCAACAGCGGGAATCTGGATGCGCATTGAATTTCTGTAGTAGGGCCAAAGTGTCCTTCATTGCTAGCAAGCTTGCTATCTAGCAGCTATGTTACTTGTTACTGGCAACTAACTGATAAGCACAATGTGCAGCCACCAAACTAGTCGTAGCTATGAATGATACCAACAAAACCGTATCTCCAAGAGGATACTGCAAATATCATACAGACATAAACAATGAAGATAGCTAATATCCACTTAAAATACGATGTTGTTATCCGGTATATGTAAATACATTTACCAACCAAAAGCGCTCAACCTCAACTGCCTACTTTTTCTTCCTCTTCGTATCTTAGTTACTGCTGGCGGTCAATCTAAAGTCCATCTGGCTCCTTACCGCCGCCATGAGTACAGGATGAACACCGCGGGTTTTCTGGACAGCTGTGTGTAGCTGCACCATGTCCCAGTAGGTGGCGGTAATAACCACTTGGTCTGGGATCAAAAACTAGGAAGGAAACAATTTTACAGGAAGCTGGCTAGCGAATTGGCTGCCTTTTGTTTTTGTTTTTAGCGTAAGAGCTAGTATAAATCCTGATGTTCGCGTTTTAGATACATTTCTTGGCCAGATTGTGAGTATCATATAATCAGATTGTATTGATTATGCCAGTTAACGTTACTGTTTTGTTTGAAGCGATTCAATTAGGATGTTATACTTAGCTAGCTAACGTTATACGTCTAAAACGAACTAGATAGCTAACTTCTACTGCCAACAGGCCTAGGTCGAGATCTTAGCTAACTAGTTAGACTGAAATTATCGGTCTATTTCTTTTTGTTGTCATTTATCATATCACACCCAACAGTTTATTTTACAAATAATGTAACCAGTTGACCTTCACTATCGGTGTTGGTGAGCTGATTATTTCACAGACGGAAGGGCGCATTGTCAAAGCAAAAGCTGTCCGTCCTTTGAGTGACATAACATAGATATATATCAGGCACTGAGTCCTGGTTGAAGACAAAGCGGGAATTGAATGACAATGTATGCACCACCTGGTGGCACTGTCCCTGGAAGCCGGCGAAGGGGTACCACACTGCCCAAGCAGCCAGAGCGAAGCCTTGCATCTGCCCTCCCCGGAGCACTCTCCATCACGGCTCTATGTACGGCATTGGCCGAACCAGCTTGGGTCAGAGTTCATGGAGGGACATGTCCCAGGCAGGAGCTTGGAGTGGCTGATGTCCTGGGATACATTGACCCCAAACTCATGGAGGGTAAGTAATGATATTGTCAACAGTGGCTCGAGCACCAAATGTGAAATCACATTGACATGTTTTCACGACCTGTGGTTTGTGTTAACTATCACAAACTTCTCCTAAAGATTACTGCGTGAACTCCCAGACCATCTTACTGATAAGGGTCATTGCTGCCTTCTGCTTCCTGGGCATCCTGTGCAGCCTGACAGCTTTCCTGTTGGATGTATTTGGGCCCAAGCACCCTGCCCTGAAGATCACCCGCAGATACGCATTTGCACACATTCTCACAGGTATGAATGGGTTTGGGAGGTGGACAAGGGAGGGAATGAGCTTTTCAGCTAAAGAGTGTGAAAACAATTGCAAGGCAAGGTAGAAACAATGTAAATACAATTTTAAAAAATTCAAATTTTCCTGCTTGCTGTTATTTTGTATGGTTTCAGTGCTGCAGTGTGCCACAGTGATCGGGTTCTGCTACTGGGCCTCAGAGCTCATCTTGTCACTACAGCAGCAGCACAAGAAGTACCACGGATCCCTCATCTACGTCACTTTTGCCATCAGCTTTTACCTGGTGGCGGGGGCTGGTGGAGCCTCCATTCTGGCCACAGCTGCCAACCTGCTGCGCCACTACCCCACAGAGGAGGAAGAGCAGGCTCTGGAGCTTCTCTCAGAGATGGAGGAGAGCAGTGAAACATATCCTGCTGATTATGACATTGCCAACCAGTTCCAGCCGCCTCCTGCATACATGCCTTAATGTTGCCAGACGGCCGCTTCTTTCTCTTACGTCCATGCTTCTCTATGAGCACCACTTTTGGCCTCGTAACAAAACACATATACAGATATGTGATCCAATAATTGTACCAAATGGATATTCTCTGCAAATAGCTTACTCTCCTTTCCTTTATCAAACATACACTAATGAACACACTTATTTCTTGATTGTGGGTGCTTGAGTGCATGAAAGCTTCCTTTTACGATGGCAGAGATTCAATACTTGAATCTTATTTTCACCACTGAAGCTTTTAGTAATTGCATGTAAATGGCATTAAGGACTTGACCCTTACATGTAAAGCAAGAGAAACTGGTAATATATGGGGTGTTAATTCATGCACTACTGTGCTGTTTGGGTCTACACCTGGTTATTGAATTATCAGATATGGGTTGAGACTTGGTATATGACAGTGTATGACAGTCAGTTTTGAACAAAGTTTTGGGTTTCCAAAGTGTGGCAGTAGTATTTGGCCCTTGGTTTGAAGCATTAAATACCCACATCCAAAACTTGGTGACTTGCCTGCCATGTGAATATTATTTGACATTTTATCAGTTAAACCTAATAAAAGGCACCAAGATTACAGACACTGAATTGTGGACATTTATTTTTCAATTGAAATAGACCATTATGTATTAACTGCCTGTCCCTGGTGTGGTAAATGTGTTTTTGTGTATGTGTATGAAAGGCGCTGTTTTGCATTTTATAAGTTGTGAACTTGGAAATGAATAGGTCTTCAATATTCTGTAAGATTGGTTCGTCATGGTAGTAAAAAAAAAAGTTATTTTACATGATTATGGCTAGTGATTGAGGTCACTCATTGCTGTGAAAGTAATTTATGGAAAACCATGAGGAATGTGAAGTGTCTCATCATATTGCAATGCACATTATTCAAGATGTTCCTATGTTGGACAACTAGAGGAACATTATTTTCTAATTTTAACAATGGGCAAAATGGGTAGAACGTCATTGTAGAGTCATCAATCCACAATGCATTGGTAATTTCATAAATTAAGTCATATCACTTAAATATACACAACTGATTGACAACTCTTAATTGTACTTCGTGATTACTTGGCTTGAGTTATGTCACAGGTGTGTGTTTTCTGTGCATGAGTTCTTCCCCCTTAATCCTCAAGATTGTGAGAATCTGATTGTAATTATTTGGGAAGGAATCCTACACACCTATCTTAACTTGTGTTCAGATTCAGCCCTGTACTGCTTACTTTTTTTATTTTTATAAATGTGGTTAATAATATAGTTTTACCATAGGTGATTTGTTGCTCTATTGTTTATTTTATTTGAGCCTTTCCCCTCATTGTTGCTTTACTTTCATCAGTCTGTAAACATGTATTGTGGACTGTTTATACAAAAGCAGGTCATATTCGAAATTAAAAGAAATTGTCCAATTTTCTTTTAGATAATTGCTTTCAATGTAAGAACTGCAAATGTAGGCTTGTACCCAGCTCCGCGAGGGTACTAAAGGGGACATGCTTCAGTTCAGTTAGCGCCTAGCCTAGGAGAACCGAACGAGTGTGCTCGCATACTCCCTTAAAAGTCCTTCACTTAAAAACGAGAAGAAAGTGGTAATAGTACTGTTTTTACATTTTGAGACGCCGTAGCCAGTAATACACTTCCTCAAAATAGTCAGAATTAATCTAAGATTAAAACCCCTTTTTAAATTATTATTAACAACAAATCAATACAAAAAGTACATGGGGGAACACAAGTGTGATATATATATATATATATATATATATATATATATATATATATATATATAAGAATATACAAAGGACAATTGGGCTAGGGGGTACAATATCACATTACACAAGGACCTTAAGGGACACACACATTTATAATTCGAATCGTTTTTTTTGTTGGTAGAGTATAGTTGTCTTATAGTTCAAATTATTTTTGTAAGGTAAGAAAATATGGTGTTTTGTTTGTAGATTTACATTTGTAATATGAAATTTGGCCAAAAGAATAATACAATTAATTACATTAAATTGTTGCAACTTATTTCTATCGTAGGTAAAGAATCCAAGCAGTACATCTCTCCATAATAGTGTAAAATCTTCATAAATGTTTTCAACTATAAATCTACTGATGTCTTGGCACAGATTCCTTACATGAATACAATGCCAAAAAGGATGCAACACCGTTTCTGGGTGGTCATTACAAAAGGTACAATTTGAATGTATGTTTTTCTTAAACTTCTTCATATAGTGGTTGCCAGGATAATACTTATGAATCATTTAAAAAGAAACTTCCTTAATTTTGTAGTAAGTATTTATGTATGTGGCAACATCCACACTTTTTTCCAACAGATATGATCAATAAAACCATTCCAATAAGACATGATATAAGGTATAGATACAACATCCTGCTGAAACAAGGCTCGTATAGCTGTATTGTTGTTGGATGGACCAAAATAATATTTCCTACTGATGAGTCAAAAGGGTTAATCTTAGGTATGTTCTGAGGGTCAGGACTTGACACGTTCCTGAATAATAGAGCAACACCTGAGGGAATGGCATCTAAAACAATTTCACATATTTAGGTGTTACAGGGATCTTGTAGAGTGATAAGAATTCCTTATAGTTACGTAAAATACCCTCTGCAGCCGAAAAAACCCTTACCGATGTCCAAAACTAACAAAAACGTCACAAAATTGCGTAGGCCGTCATTGGAAATAAGAATTTGTTCTTAACTGACTTACCTAGTTAAATAAAGTTTAAATAAAAAAATATATGTACTAACTCTTCCGGCTAGGAAGCATGCGAACGCCAAAAATGTGCCAGTAAAATTGAAACTATTGCCAAAAATATTTATAACTAATCTAATATTTATAACTAATCCACAATTAATCTGTATCGTTTACAGTGGAAGCAAGTGGGAAGCATAGTGGGCAGAACAAGCAAGGAGGTGGTCAAAACCAAGCACGAGATAGCGAGATCATATTGACTCGTTGTAGCACATATTTGCATATTTCCGTTAGGGAACGCCTCTTCTGAAGTGCGAGTCTGCACAAATGCGACCTTGCACTTTTAAACTTTGTATTTATGTTTTACTTTGGCAAAGCGTCAAGTCTATAAAACCTAATGCACTGTGTTCATAACAGATTCTAGTTTTGGGAACAGAAAAATGTATTGAGATAAATTGGGTCGGTTTCACCTAGTTCCATCCTCTCCCACTACTGGATTTCATCTCCTTACCATATTTGGTGGTGAGAAAACATTCTAAACGAATGCTTCAACTTTATAGCCTGATGTGTCTGGGTTACCCCTTCTGTCTGTGCTATTGCCCACTCACTTTTAGTTTTAATACAGATGTGTGTGTCTGGATATCTCCTGTAGAAAATGGCCCTCATGTTGAACTCTAGGTTTCCATCCTTCTTGAACCCACCTGTTCTTAGGGTGTCATCCTCACAGCATACAAACACAGACAATACAATTATTCTTGATTTCGATGGAAAGATGGAAATCAAGGTTTATACTGAAAACATCAGATGTGATCAAATCAAAGTTTATTGGACATGTGCAAGATACAGGATGTAGGCTAAAGCTTGCAGTGAAATTCTTACTCATGGGCTCTTCTCAACAGTGCAGTACACATCCACCATTACCTAAAGTAGCAATATCTGTTCATGATAATGCAATAACAATGTCCCAGTGATGTGTATACCTGTATGTTTAGGCTGGCTGAGTCGAGGACGGTGGTCACTAGATTGGGCTGGGGAATACACTGTAATTTATGATGCAAAGACATGTTGTAAGTTTGTGTGTGTAAACTTGTGTGTGACCTGACAAAAGCAAAAATGGGTTCCCCTTGAAGTCTGACATTCCTGTCCAGCTGGTCTTAGTCAGTCCCTGGATGGGAGACCAGATGCTGCTGGAAGTGGTGTTGGAGGGCCAGCAGGAGGCACTTTTTCCTCAGGTCTAAAAAAAAATATTCCAATACCCCAGGGCAGTAATTGGGGATATTGCCCTGTGTAGGGTGTTGTCTTTCGGATGGGATGTTAAATGGGTGTCCTGACTATCTGAAGTAATTAAAGATCCCATGGCAGTGTAGGGGTGTTAACCCTGGTGTCCTGGCTAAATTCCCAAGCTGTCCCTCATACCATCATGGTCACCTAATCATCCCCAGTTTACAATTGTCTCTTTCATCCCCCTCTCCCCTGTAACTATTCCCCAGGTCGTTGCTGTAAATGAGAACGTGTCCACAGTCAACTTTCATGGTAAAATAAAAATCTTCCACTATAAATATATAACTCAGAGACAGACACACAACTGATAATTTAGCTTAGCTATACCTCATAAGAATGTGCCAAGGTATTCACCAGATGCATTATTTCGCTCCCGCTCATACTAGCTAGCTTCTCCTCTCACACGGATGGCTTCAACGTAACCTTAGCAAACATCATTCAGTGGGGTAACATTAGCCCCTTTGTTTGCTATATAGCTAACTAGCAACCTAGGTTAGCTAAAAAAGCAAAGTGTCCCGTCTGGTCAGCATCTAAACCAGATAGTTAGCTAGCCACGTCCGCTAACTCAAAGATTTACGATAGACTTGAGTTTAGCTTGGTTGGCTAGCTAACGTTAGTAAGAGAGCTATATATACCCTGTAGCCACAATGGAGCCGAATTGAATGTAATCTATCTAGCTAACTAGTTAGTTTAACTAGCTGCTGTTATTATTGTAATGAAACAGCAGGGAGCAGGTCTCGAACCCTCGACCTTCTAACCCGACGTCCAGCGCGCGATCGACTGTGTCGCAAAGGCATGCTCGAGCGGCAAAATCGATATCTGCGCTTATAAACCCAGGATCGTTACATTATATAGCTAGCTTGCTACAGTTAGCTCGTTAGCTAGCTATCTAGCAACATCAACAACACACAAAAAAATGCTCAAAAAACACAATAGGCAATTGTAGCAGCACGTGATCAAATCAAATCGCATATCTTCCAATCCGTCACCTGGACTCTACTAGCTAGTCATTCCACATAACATTCCATTGCATTCTGAGCTGTAGCTACATATTGTTCCCCCTACTGCCTCCCTCCCTCCACTTCTCAACAACATTCTTCCAAAGAAGTTTGATCTGAAGTTTGCAATTACAATCGCCCACTCTCCTCCCCTTAGAAATCGTCACTCCCAGTTCTCGTTGCATGAGCAGTTCGAGTCTCCCAATAATCACTCTATTGTGGCATTGCCTTATCAATTGTTAGCTTAATATTACATTTGACAATCGAGGTATAGACACGCATTACGCGTCATACCCTAGCGTCGATTGGCATGAGATAAAGAGTGATCTTGGGTCTCATCAAACAGCCTAAACTCCAACATAGAAGAGAGACAGAAGGCACAAACTGTGCTGAAATCCCGTCTGAAAAGATTGGTGCTGTAGGACACAGCATAATAATCACAAATTATGCATCCCTCAGTTTTGAACCCAGTTCACTGAATGCTGACCTCATGTGTAAAGTCTGAAATAAATAAAGGTGTAAAGTCTGTGAATGATTCACTCTGAGTTTCATCTCACTGTTACCAATAAAATGAACATGGGTGCAAACTGGATAGTTCAGGACCCTGTTCGATACTTTTCAATGTCAAATCATAATGTCACATTCTGGTACATTCAGAATAAAACAATTTATTCAATACAAAAATGAAAACGACAATGACAACAACCAAATGAGCAGATATTGAAAAAACATCCAGTTTGTACAAAACATCGAACGTATTTTTAAAAAATGCCAATGTACTCCAAATGTACAGATGTACAACTGCTCCTTAAGTATAATACATGCTTCAATTATTCCCTTTTATGAAATTGTATAAGAAATATCTCTCTTGGTTACTGTAAAACAGTTCCACTATAAAGTAAAGTTTTTTCATTAAATAACAAATGTCAGGACACAATTTTGGATATAAAATGTACAACAATAAATGGAGACTTCTTATTCCAGCAGAATTCAGCTTAATGGAGTATATTCACAGTGTGCTTTTCACATCAATAATGTGAACTTGCATGTAAATATTGTTGCATATCAAAACTCATGTTAATAAATATACAATAATGTTCAATAATACTTGTAGTACAAAAGGTGATGACATACATTATACACAGTACTTAATCTCAAGCCGTATTGTTATTCTTGAATTCCAATAATTTAATATAGGCTTAGTTTGGGAATAATGTTCAACCATATTTGTAAATGGTGAACTACCATTTTTCTGGACAAAGGTAAAGCAAAGATGATACACAACCTTTCCCTGTCATGGACAACTTTATAACATCTTTTTCATATGATCTAGGATTAAGATGTTGAGTTGCTATGGTACCAAAAATACAAGGTGTAATTGTCTAGGGCTACAGTACATGAAAACATTGAGACATAATTTACAGCAATCACTCAACACTTTCCTGTTAGTCTAAAATACTCTTCTGAGAAAACTGAGTATGATTACAAACACAACAATGAGGGAGATTTACCTGTGTAATTGGGAAATTAATAAACATGTTTTTCTGCTCAGGTAATGGTGAGCTAGCTACCCACTCAATGTAACAATCCAACACAAAGATGAAGGCTCGCTCACTCAAAGCACATGCCATTTAGGTGGCTAATGACAAAATACTGTTAATCTTGAGTACTGTACTAAATCTTCATATTCAGTGTTTTCACATACAGATCCATACATTGTCATAAACTGACTGATGTTTTTACCAATTTTCATAAAATAGTGGTGGTAGCAAAAATACTTTGTCCTTGATGTTAAATACTCCTTGGACTTGAAATACAGATCTCAGGCACAAGTTATAGCTTGCCACCATTAGCTGGCCAAGTGGTTATGTACAAGCATGAATCCAGTGACTTTTCCAATATATTTTTTTAAAGAGGGCCAACTGTGTTTGATTGTCCAAGCTTACAAAAAGCCCATAAAACACTTGTTGTTTTGGTTAACATTTGTACTTGCCTGGTTGAAAAGGTCCCTGGTCAGTTTCACCAAAACACAAGAAATATAAATATCCAGCATCTCATAACAGGCTCCAATCAGGGCCAAGTATTATTCTGTGTCAATAATGATAGCACAACACAGGTATCAATATCTGTGGCAATTGGTGTGTACGATGTGCGCCATATGATCAAGCATATCCTGTCTCTTTCAGTTGGTTACACTTTTGACAGTGTTCCGTCCACAGAGGATCCAGTTGGATTGTCAAGGATTTGGATTTTGAGGTGTTGAGGTATCATGAAGCTTCAAAAAAGATATCCAGCATACATCCAGGACCACAGTACTGTCAGTTCTCTGCATCTGAGAAACTATTTGGTTCCTTTCTTTGACATATCTGAAACACAAAATGTTAAACACCGTTAAACACATTCCCAGGACAAACAATATAAGATTCAGAAAGACAAACATCAAAATACTGTAAGATTAGGATTCCATTAGCTAGTATAAATTGGTGCTTTGCTTAAAAAATACAGTGTTTTAAAATGAACAGAAAAAGTGAACGCACAACTTCACAACAGATAAGATGAAAACTAGCAGGGATAGAGGCAGGCATTGAGAGGTCAAAGAGAAGGTGAGGGGGTAGCAGGCTGAGAGGAACGGACCAGGGTGGGCAGTCAGTTAGAGCAGTGCTGAGTTGGAGTCAGAGTCTGTGTCGGGAGGGAGGCAGGGATCACTGGTGCAGGAGGATCCCTGAGAGCGCCTGTACTCCTGGTACTCCAGGCGGAGTGCGTTGAAGCGCGCCTCACTTAGGGAGCGGGTGTATTGGCAGTGAGGTAGGTTGGAAACTGGTGGACTGACTGAGGGAGGAAGGCCTGAGGGGCAGGATCGAGAGGAACAGCATGGAATGGGAAGAATCATGGGTACAACTCACATCACCACAACCACAACAAAAGGCACATGTATTCACTCATGATATGATACATTCAGTGTGGTGAATAATAAAATACAATTGTCTTACCTTTCCTGTAGATGTCCTGAAGGCCAGCCACAGAAAGGAGTCGATCATGCCTGCCCTCCTCCCTACCCTTCCCTACCCCTGCCTGTGGCTTCATGGCCTCCAGGACTTCCAAATCCACACAGACATCAGCAGAATCCCACTCATAACTCTCATCTACTGATGTGTTCCTTCTAATGACAGACACACAAAACAAGTAGTCAGGGGTCAGACATACAGGGGACAATATAAATAATTTAACAGTAAATCAATGACATTTTGGCAATATCCTCAATTTCTTCAGCTGTGAAGACACCTGTGTGTGATGTTGGACTAGTGCGGTAGTTTCACCTTTTTTTTCTCCACTCACGTAGATCCATCTCAGCTCTGTGTCTCTGTGACTCACTTTCCTCTGTTGTCTCCGGTGAGCTGAGAAGGATGGGAGTGATAGAGAGGGACTGACGGAGGAGGCCAACGCTACCTCTCCCACTGCTCTGACTGGCATAACTGGCCCTCCCTCCTTCCCTCTTGTCTCTCATCTCTGCCTCAGCCCCTGCCACCTTCCCTGTCCCTCTCTCTGCCTCTCTATGACTGTCTACATCCCTGGCTGGGAAAGGGCCACCATGGTAGGGTGAAGGCCAGCTATACATCCTGGGCAGGTTGGGCCTTGGTTGGTCCCTCTTGGACTCCATCGGTCTGGGGTAGTCTCCCCTCATGCCTGGTCTGGGTGGGTACTGGTCTAGTCTGGGTATGTACTGGTCTAGTCTGGGTAGGTACTGGGGTATTGAGGAGTTCATAGAGACATATCTTTGCTCTTCAGACCTCAGAGCATCCTGATATGTGATAAGTGGCGTGGAGGCATCAGGATAAGCACTGGCCTCGTCTAAGTCTCGTCTAACAGAGACTGGGGGTTGTCTTGGTGGGTACATGGAGGGGCTGAGGTAGGTATAGGAAGAGCTGGCTAGGGATCTGTCATACCGAGGCCTCTCCAAGGATCTGTCAGCATTCAGAGGCTTCTCCAAGTTTACTACACTCGGCTGTCTAAACGGGACCCCTTCCCACCACGAGGGGTCTGGTCTGGAGAAGAAGGATGCAGGGGTGCGTCCTAAACTATACGTTTTGACCCGGACGTCTGGGTTTGGGAACTCATCCCAGTAACATTTCTCTGAGACATAAGTCCTTGGTCTTTCAAAATGCTCCCATTTCTGTGACTCTAAACTGATAGACTTTTTTATGAATGGACGAGGCTGTCCCATGCCTGCAAGTGTTCTGCAGGGGCCAATGCTCAGAGATTTCTTGATGAACGGTGCAGGGGGTTGATAGATCCTAGAGGCTATTTTATTAGTCCTGTTGCCCTGAGAATGAAGTTTTTGGGATTGTTCTGAAGCTGACTCTGGTTTCCCTGCAAAAGTATTAGTGTGTTTAAACACAACTTCTGCCATGCTTTTAGCTGCACTAGCCAACGTCTGGGCTGGACGTAAACCTATTCTCGTTGGTGGTCTCTCTGAGCCTGTGGTCTTTTGACTAATAAGTGGTTGTGACTGCTCATAATAACGATAATTCCCTGTGTATCCTGACCCGGGTGCTAGTTTTTTTGACCTGTCTGGAATCGCAGCACTGTGGCTTGAATCTCTTGCTTGCACTTGCAGAGAGTATCTATAGTCTGGCTTCTCAGTTGCCTTTGAAGTTCCTGCTGGACCAACAAAGTGTCTGTTTTCTAAATAAGAAACCGTGTTTTGGTTTGAACTTTTCTCTAGCTTCTCCTGCACATGATCATCCCAGTTCTTTGGAACCACGTCTGGCTTACCTTCCAGAGAAGTCTCGGTCTGTGGCTCTACGCTTTTGCAAGCAGTGTCTGTGAGTTCAGATTCATCCCCAGGGTTGTCCACACTCATCTCAATGAAACCCGGGAGGCTCAAATACTCCAGAATTGCACTTGTCTGCAGTGGGGACATTTTGGGTGCCTGGGTTGCCGGCTTATTCTTGAAAGACTCTGATATTCTGGCAGCAGAGAACTGGGACTGATCGCTCTCACACGCTTCCAGAAGAGTTAAGGGGGAAATGCAACTGGGGCTGTCACTAAAAAGAGGCCTATCACTCCTTCTGGATCGTGCCCTGACACCCTCTCTCTCCTGCTCAGGGTTTGACAGTGAACTCTGAGGGTCATCCCCAATTTGATCACCTCTCACTTTCCCTTTGGCCCCTGCTTTGTGGAGCTCATATGGCAAGGTAGAGTAACCAGAGGGAATTTGATTTAATCTCTCCCTATCATCTATTGTCTCTGTTCTCTCAGACAGACTATATGGTGCAGTGCCTGGGTAAGGCTGGCCAGAACTTGTGGCCCTCATTTGCTCTGCTGAAACAGATCTTTCAGCTGCTGGCTCCAGATGCTGTGTACCATAAGCAAAAGACGATCTTGGCTTTAAGGCACCTTCCCCTGGCTGCTTTGTCTCCCTCCAGCCCTCCTCAACCATAGACCTTCTACGATACATGTCCTGCTCTCTTTCTACAGTTCTGTCAGGACTCCTTGACCTGGCTCTGCCTACATTTCTGGCTGTTCCTTGACTGATAGGTGGGCTATCTGAAGTAGGGGAGAGCAGAGATGGAGAGGTGCATTGAGTGACTGGGCAGCGTGAGCAGTCCACATGTAGTGAGTCCTCCATGGCCGGCCCAGCATGACGTTGGTGAGGATGTTGGGATGTTGGTGTGGTGCTCTCTAAGGGGCTCTGCACTGGGACAAGGCTGCTGATAGAGGTTACTGGGCTGATGTCCCATTGGATGTAGGAGGAAGGGACCCGGTCCATTGGGCTGCTGGTGTTCCCAAAGTAGCAGGCTGTCCTATAGTCCGACAGCTGATGGGTCTGCCCGGCTTTGGGATGTAAGGTAATGTCCTGTGGCTTCCATATAGGATCCTCAGCCCCTGAACTGCCCAGTTCCCTGTTAGGGGTTGTTGCCTTTTCAAGCTGGTTCTCCTCTTTCTCCCACTCCTTTTCCGTCTGGCTGGCAGTATAGTTATCCAGCTCCCTTTCCATCATCTCCCTCTCTTTTGCCAGCTGCAGACACTTTCTGAGGGTATCCTGCTCTTGTTCACTTGTGTCAATATGTGAGACCAGTGTGCTGGCGTTGGTCAGCTGGCTCTCTCTCTCCATGGGTTGGTAATCTGCTAGGTGATGCCTGTCCATCTCCAGCAGTCTGCCTGTCCTGCCCAAGCTGGGGAAAATGTCCTCTGGGTGCCCAGATCGGTATCTTTTCAGGGAGTCACAGACTCTCTTCTCACTCCTATCGGAGTGGAAACTGGCTCTCTCCAGCAGAGCCTCTGAGAAGCCCTGCTCGTCATCAGAGTAGAAGCAGCCGTGACGGGAGAAGTTCCTGGCCATTGCTCTCACTCTACCCGGGGAAGCAGGGGGGCTTGCTGAGTTCTGTAACCTCCACTGTCAGGGGGGAGTCCTTTCTCTCTCCCCTCTCAGAGCTCAGACTGCTGGACTTTGGAGAGTCTCTGAAAGATGTCCGGTTGCTCCCTATGCCGCTGCCTCCCCTATTGGTTTGGGTTTGTAGGAAGACTGTCTTCATGTTGGAAAGAGTAGATGCCTCTGGCAGGGGTTGGACAATGAAACGTCCATCTGGGCCTCTTAAAATGGACTCCAGAGCAGGGGGTGAGGGGGCCTTACCCCCCAGGTGGCTCTCAAAGAGGGTGTAATGTGGTGGGGGAGTAGAGCTGGACAGGAGCTGCCTGCGCTGGTCCTGGTACTCTCCACGGCTGCCTTTATTGAAGGAGGAACAATCAGCCTGGGAAGACGAGGAGTTGGGGAAGAAAGACAGGGGAGGACAAAACTTGATCTTCAGGACGCTGTCGGGGGCTGTCAGAAGGCGAGCAAGAACTGAGGAAGAGAAGAGACATAAAGGAGGAGAGATGAGCTAAACAGTACAGGTTAATGCATTATTACATTATTGTCTCAAGCTTAGAAGAACCATATGTAAGGATGCATTCAGTGGATACAAATAGTTATGCTTGTTATGAGTAGCAGATCAAATAAATACACATTCATTTGCAATGATTCTCAAAAAAATACAGAAGAATGAAACATGGGTTGGTGAGAAGACAGCCAATGCAATGAGGAAAACATGCTGGTAAGGATGGGAACTTACTCTGGAGAAAGACTCTTCTGGAAGGCAGATGGTTGATCTGAAAAGGCAGGGAAGGGTGAAAAGGTCAAACAATGGCACATGTAAAATAAACAAATAGATGGGATGAAAAGAAACGCTGTCAACTGAAATACACTGAGTATACAATTCGTCGGGGCATGGACTCTACAAGGTGTTGAAAGCGTTCCACAGGGATGCTGGCCCATGTTGATTTTAATGCTTCCCACAGTTGTGTCAAGTTGGCTGGATGTCCTTTAGGTGGTGGACCATTCTTGATACACACGGGAAACTGTAGAGTGTGAAAAACCCAGCAGCATTGCAGTTATTGACACAAACCAGTGCGCCTGGGACCTGCTACCATACCCCGTTCAAAGGTGCTTAAATCTTTTGCCTTGCCTATTCACCCTCTGAATGGCACACACACAATCCATGTCTCAATTGTCTCAATGCCCTCTCAAAATCCTTCTTTAAACTGTCTCCTCCCCTTTATCTACACTGATTGAAGTGACATCAATAAGGGATCATAGCTTTCACCTGGTCAGTCTATCATTGAAAGAGCAGGTTTCCTTAATATTTGTATACTCAGTGTAGATTAACATGCATAGCATGCAAAGGAACCACTTGACAGTTACAAAGAGTTGCTCCAGTCACCAAGGCTTTGGAACTCCAGCTTAGTAGGCTTTGAAAATACTTTCTTAAAGATAACCTCTAATAAAACAAAAGCTTGAAATTCTCTGTCTTAGTATCAGAAAAATGTTAGGATACAGCAGTCTTTACCATCTCTCCTCTTCCTGCACCGATGGGCTCTTCTGTGACTCATAACACAGGCTGTCACCAAGGAGAGGAGGATTGCCACGAACAGGAAGCACACTCCACCCAACACACCAGCCAATAGGGGCTTAGGGACAAACTCCAGGAAGCCTGGACGGACAAGGTACATCTCCATCCCTGCAACCATACCAGGTACAGTGTCTGAGTAATGCACTACCAACCGCGTTGTATTACGCAATACATTTATCAACATAATAACAAGTGTCATGACCATTGATTATTATCAAGCACAATTGATATACCTGCTACATAATATTTAGGACTGTTTAGTCTAGGCTTTATGAACCTAAACAGTGTTTCTATCATGCAGTTGATCACAGCTGGCTGTACGGTAATGATACTAACCTGTGGTGTTCACATTGACAGACTCACTGGGCTCACTCAGTAGTTTGTTACTGCGAGACATCAATCTCAGATCATAAATGCAGTCCTGATAGGGGAGAAGGACAAGTGTTCAATAGACACAATTCTGGGCAACGTATCTGAAAACCCATGAAAACTTGGAGGTCATAGCCTTCAGATTACAGTTCATTACACCTCATTTATCCAATAGTCAGTGTCTTCATTAATTATGCCAAGGTCCAAAATGATCGCCTCTCACCCTCAGTAATCCTTGCACCAGTAGTTCACTCTGGTTAGCCTTCACAGCACTGTTGAGAATGACCCATTGGCCTCTGTCCCTCCGAGCCTGGAGGACATACCCAGTGAGTAGTGTGGCCTGAGACTCAGGAGGATACCACTGCAGGACAATCCCCAGCACTGTCCGATTGGCTGACAGGAACAAGGGAGGGTTGAGAGTTGGTAGACTGGTCACCACTGTCGGTGGATATGTTGGCAGGGCTGTGGAGGTGAGACAGGATAAGACCAGACTTGTACATACAGTAAAAATGTAGATCAATGTCCAATACAGACAAATTAAAGAGTACTTTGTCAGTTAAAATTTGTACTGACCCTGCGTCCTGACAGAGGTGATTTCACTGAAGGGTCCAGAGCCCAGTTTGTTCTGAGAAAGGACACTGAACTGGTAGCTGGTGCCAGCCAGCAGCCCTGTCACCAACAGGTGGGACTTGGAAGTGGGCACGGAGATAGATCCCCACTCATGTTTCCCTCTGGAAGTCTGCTTGACCCTGGGGGCAAGAGGGAGGAACAGAGAGATTCAACCACCATGGTCCAAAGAGCAGAGTTGAGTTGAGTCTCATTCTGATAAACATTGAGGTGAGTTACTAACCAGACAGTGAACTTCTGGGTGTATCCTCCATCAAAGCCAGGTTCCCAGGACACATTGGCCTGGTTCATCCCAGTACTGACTGATACAGATGAGGCAGCATGAGGGCTGGTGCCTGGGAGGAAGATGAGGAGAACAATGAGAATACACCAGCGGAACTGTACACACTAGTGTCTATGTAAATAGTATAGCATGTCTTGTGCCATGTTGCTCCATGCAGTGGGCACTCACCCAGCACCAAGACCACAGTGGCAGTGCCGACGGTGGCCACACGGTTGGTGGCGAGGCACTCCCAGCCCCCCTGATGATCTTTGCTGAGAGGCTTCAAGAGGAGAGAGCCATTGGACAGAACAGTGTACGGGGAGCGAGGAATGGGACCAACCTACAAATGAAAGGGACAACATGTAGAGATTAGCGTAAGTAGAGAGAAAGAGAGGGCTATGATGTCTGGGGTTCCTTCAGCAATGTCTATCAGGGACACCTCACCTTGCTCCAGGTGATATTGGGAGAGGGGTCTCCATCAGCTTCACAGGGGATGACCAGCTCCCCGCCCACCTCCTGCAGGTACTCAGCACGAGGGGACACCGAGAATGAGGGTGGGTCCTGCAGAGGGAGAGAGTTAAGTCCATAAACTCTATGAATTTTTTCCCCCTGGGGTACAAAAATATCAAAATACCTTCAGAGGTACATACACAGAGCATACCAAACATTAGGAACACCTTCCTAATATTGAGTTGCCCCCCCTTCCCCCTTTGCCCTCAGAACAGCCTCAATTCGGCGGGGCATGGACACTACAAGGTGTCGAAAGCGTTCCACAGGGATGCTGACCCATGTTGACTCCAATGCTTCCCACAGTTGTGTCAAGTTGGCTGGATGTCCTTTGGGTGGTGGACCATTCTTAATATACACGGGAAACTGTTGAGAGTGAAAAATCCTTGACACAAACCGGTGCGCCTGGCACCTACTACCATAACCCGTTCAAAGTCACTTCATCTGATGCAGCACTCCACAGTTAACCAGCATAACTACCACAGCACTCTGCAGCAATACGCCATCCCATCTAGTTTGCGCTTAGTGGGACTATCATTTGTTTTTCAACAAGGCAATGACCCAACACACCTCCAGGCTGTGTAAGGGCTATTTGACCAAGAAGGAGAGTGATGGAGTGCTGCATCAGATGACCTAGCCTCCACAATCACCCGACCTCAACCCAATTGGTTTGGGATGAGTTGGACCGCAGAGTGAAGGAAAAGCAGCCAACAAGTGCTCAGCATATGTGGGAACACCTTCAAGAGTGTTGGAAAAGCATTCCAGGTGAAGCTGGTTGAGAGAATGCCAAGAGTGTGCAAAGCTGACATCAAGGCAAAGGGTTTGAAGAATCTGAAATATAAAATATATTTTGATTTGTTTAACTTCTTCGGTTACTACAAGATTCCATATGTGTTATTTCATAGTTTTGATGTCTTCACTATTATTCTACAATGCAGAAAATAGTAAAAATAAAGAAAAACCCTGGAATAAGTAGGTGTGTCCAAACTTTTGACTGGTACTGTATATATATTTCCTGAGCTTTCTCATATCTCCTAGATATAGGACAGACCTTACTGCTTATGATTGATTTTTTACTGTCTTTTTGCCATTTCTGAATGTGTTATTCAATGAGTTTCTATGGGCTTTAGTAGTAAGGCCAAATAAAAAAAAATTATCAAATAGTTTTTAAATAAATGTATTTGTTTTATACCTAAAGGGTTCCTAAAATTCGAAATCAAATAGCTAAATAATCCATGGAATGACCATCTTAAAACAATTCCATATGTTAGCTTAGTAGAACCCCTCCCCAATTCATCTACACCGATTGAAGCAAATTTAACAAGTGACATCAATAAGGGATCATAGCTTTCACCTGGATTCACCTGGTCAGTCTGTCATTGAAAGAGCAGGTGTCCTTAATGTTTTGTACATTCAGTGTATATAATCTCACATGGTACTGTTCGGTAATGGTAAATTGTGGTGGTACCCTAAAAAGACACATTTTTACCTTTTCTAAAGGTACGCTATTGTACCTGTGAACAGTATGGTACACTATTGGCTCTTTTAAGGTACGAACAGCAAGGATACGACTATGTACCTATAACTAATGGTACAATGGACATAGTTTACAGGGTACCTACAGTGACAAGCGTTTGTAATCCTTTAAGTACAATTCTGTACCTTTTTTTTGTGTACACATTTACAGGTAGCACTGTAATCCATAACCAGGGAACAGAGGCCTGGGGTCCAGCCTTACCTGCAGGATAACCTTAGTGGGTTCAGACTGTCCCATGGTCCCGTAGCTGTTATAGGCAGTACAGGTGTACATACCCACTGCATTGTCATTAGCTGTGGCTATAAACACAGAGCCCTCGGCGTTCACCAACCAGCCAGGGAACTGAGCAGGCAAAGACAGAAGGAGAAAAAACAAATATGAAATACAACAGAGATTAATGGTGGATATACTGTGTGATAGAATTCATGTTGCTCTGATTGCCTACATTGTCAAGGTTTAAGTTGTTCCCATCTTTTGTCCAGTTGACAAAGATCATGGGGGGCTCAGCCTGGACTGGGCAGAAGATGACTCCTCCCATGCCCGTAGGTAGATACGTCTCCCTGGGCATCCGGCCCACCCTGGCAGGGTCTAAGAGAGACAGAGAAAGTAGATACAGTAAGTCACTCTCCCAAAGATGGACAAAAACACACAAGCCAGGAAATCAAGGCATGCATAGCCATAGTCAACCACGAATCTTACGTTTGACTTTGAGGTGTGCTGAGGCAGAGGGTGAGGTCATCAGCCCATTGGTTGGTATACAGGTGTAATTCCCAGTGTCCTCTGGGACAAGACTAGGGATGAGGAGTGTGCCGTCCACTAGGATCTTCACACGTGTCTTAAGATACCTGAGGACAAAACACACACACATCACAACCTGGCCTTGAGTTAGTATCTTCTTAGTTGCAATATGCACCATTGTCTAAGGATTACCTGTGGTCACAATGCTGCTACTGGTATTTAACTGACTTACTAACAATCCAATTAACCTGTATTGTAGTGCCAATGGCTTTGTAAGATTACATGGAATCAATGCTTGAAAACATAAATACACAACATAAATACACAACATAAATACACAACATAAGAAAAAAGGGTTCCAAAAGAGTTTTTCGGCTGTCCCCATAGGAGAACCCTTTTTGGTTTCAGGCAGAACCCTTTTGGGTTCTATGTAGGACCCTCTGTGAAAAGGGTTCTACCTAGAACCAAAAGGGTTCTAGCTGGAAGCAAAAAGTGTTATTCAAAGGGTTTTCCTATGGGGACAGGCAAAGAACCCCTTTAGAACATAGATAGCACCTTTTTTTCTAAGAGTGCAGTATGATTCTCACATATCCCTGTAGCTACTATGGTTTGTGTTTTTTGTGCGTGTTTGTGTTGTAGTCAACTCACTCTATATGGTAGACATTCTGTCCCTGTTTCCACCACTCATAGGTGAGGTTGGAGGGATAGGCCTCAGCTTGGCACTGTAGAACTGCATCCTGGGATATGTTGAGGGTGGTGTCCTCTGGGGCGATAATGATGAGTGGAGGACCTATTTTGAATTTGGGAGATTTTCAGTTACTGCATGTGCTTTAATCTGGCTGTAAAACAAGTGATTCAACTGATTAACCTTAATGATACAGTTATTCTCATGCCAAATAACAGCTTCACAATCAGATCACGATTTGTTGTGACAAGGGCAGTGCATTTATAGACCATACACCACTAGGTGGCAGTATGACAGTAACTCTGATCTGCAGTCTATTGCCTATTTTTAAAGAGAGATTCCCGCATTTTTTTTCTGCTGCTCATTAAAGGACAAATTCACTCAAAGACTATCTTTTGGTCTTTTTTTCATTAGTCCACTGTTGATACAGTACCAAAATGTTTTGCATGTCAACAGTTTTCAAGATATTGGGACTTTCAAAAAGCAAAGTGTCACTTGCCACATCATCAAATGATGCAAAACACATCATATGATGCAAAACGCATCATTGTGATGATGTGGCAAGATACATTTTTGCCGCCTTCACGTGCTCTTCGGAACTAAGAAACTCTGACATTTCTGACTTGCTAACTGGTTTAAAAAAAAAAAAAAAAAAAAAAGTACATTTATTTAACTAGGCAAGTCATTTAAGAACAAATTCTTATTTACAATGACGGCCTACCAGGGAACAGTGGATTAACTGCCTTGTTCAGGGGCAGAATGGCAGAATTTTTTCCTTGTCAGCTCAGGGATTCGATCCAGCAACCTTTCAGTTACTGGCCAAATGTTCTAACCACTAGGCTACCTGCCGCTATAACTGCAACCGTGTTGCAGTTATACACGTGCCGCCTTCAACCAGTTAGCCATCTTTTGGGGACCTGAGTGGCTAGAGGCGGTGCTAGAGGCGTCACTACAGACCCTGGTTTGTTTCAAGGCTATATCACAACCGGCCGGGATTGGGAGTCCCATAGGGCGGCGCATAATTGGCCCAGCGTCGTCCGGGTTAGGGTTTGGCCAGGGTAGGCCGTCATTGTAAAAAAAGAATTTGTTCTTAACTGACTTACCTAGAAAAAAAAAGCTAGTCGGAAATGTTTCCACGTTCTGATTAGCATGTGAATACGGCATTAGCTTCTTGAAAATCCTATATCTTGATAACTTGACTGCTGACATGCAAAACATTTTGGGACTGTATCAACAGTGGACTAATTAAAAAAAAATACCAATATTTTTCCTTTAAGAAAAAACTAAGATTTGAGTCTTGGGGGTGTGGTTCGATGTGGCTGTTATGTTCACTTTATCGTACCCTGGCAGTTAGAGTTGTTTTTCTCTCTTGAGGCACGGTAGCAACAACATAGCCACTACCACTTCCTCAAAATAGTCAGAATTAATCTAAAATGAATCAAGAAATCTGTCTATTTTACATCTAGCTAAGGTGTTTGGTGCAGTATTTCTCAAGTAAACACGTTTGCATGAAAAACTAGTCTATTACCAGAGTGTGAGTCTGTCTGGCAGTGTTTCATAGCGTATCATGTTGCAAAACTGGTCGTGACCTTGGGACTATAAGGTTTTATCTGCGCAAAGCATAGTTCTGAGATATTGAGCATCCCAGATTTCACATCCCAGATCTCAGAACAGTTTTGTAGTGAATGCTTCTTTCATAACCCATTAAGTTCCTCACCTTAAAAGGTACCTAGAGTGCAGAGTATCAACATCCTAAAACATTTTAGTTGGTTGCAAATGCAGATAAAACCTCATGGCTCTGAAATGTCAATCTGGGTTTAGCCATAACGTTCTATCTGACACTTCTGAATTAGACATGTTCCATTTTTAAGAAAACTGTTATTTGAATACATAAACAATAGAATAACACTATTTTACCAAGATAGAGTCAGAACACATCATCAAATACATGAAGAAATGTATTATGATCATCAGACCTACTACTGTCATCACTGAACAATGATGTGACAACATCATTTACTTTAAGATTTCTGACAGTGTTGTATTTTTGCTTGCGTGCCATTATTGCTGGCTAGACTAGCCTAGACCATCTGTATTTGTTCAGGCTTGTTATTGGATTGCAGATAGAACATTGGGTTTATGCTGATGTAACCTTTTGGTAGCCTAGCGGTTAATAGCGTTGGGCCAGTAACCGAAATGTTGCTGAGCTGAAGTGTCAGCAGAGGGAGGACCTTTCTGCCTCTCCCAGATGGTTAAAAAAATAGTCCAACTCTGACCTTTGACCTGCAGCTGGGTAGTATGGGTCAGATTCCCTTCCGAGTTGGACACCTGACATTTATACATTCCTGATGTCTCTCTGGTGACGGTGGCCAAAGACAAGGTGCCATTGAGCACCTGAGCGAGAGAGAGAGAGAGAGAGAGAGAGAGAGAGAGAGAGAGAGAGAGAGAGAGAGAGAGAGAGAGAGAGAGAGAGAGAGAGAGAGAGAGAGAGAGAGAGATTGGAGATGCTTTGAATCATAACCAACAACTTCATCCAACAACAGCAAACATACGTTTTCTTTTTTTACATACCGCCATCTTTTCATGTTTCTCAATTGGGGTCTCATCTTTATTCCAGATAACAGTTGGTCGAGGGTTGCCATGGGCACCACAGCTGAGGGTCAGGGAATCCCCTTGCAAGACTTCTACAAAGGTAGGCGGAGTCTTAATAAACACAGGTGGGGCTGTAATAGAGGAACAATTGATGATCTTTAAACAAATGTATCACAATTAGCTAGCTAGTTAATTAACTACTGTGTAACAATTAGATAACTAATGGAAAACTATGAATTATGTTATTGCTACATCTGTAAGCTAGTCATGGCCTTTGTGCATTACTTGGATGTAACACAATACTTGCCCTGATGATATCCTATTTGATGCATGAAGGAAACAGAAAAGAAGACAAATGGAAAGAAAGAGAGGATGGGAGGTAGATAGTAAATTGGAGTGGCATGTGATATGAGTGTGGATGGGAAAGACAGAATAGGAAAAGGAGAGGAGAGTGACAGTAGGGGGAGAGATGATCCAGGACAAGAGAAGGAGAGAGAATTTGTTCTTAACTGACTTGAGTGACAGTAGGGGGAGAGATAATCAAGATCAAGAGAAGGAGAGAGTGAAAGTAGGGGGAGAGATGATCCAGGACAAGAGAAACTGCAACACAAATCACTGTTTTCCCTTTAGCCTCCACTATCCTGGTGAAGTCACATGCACTGTGTCTACGTCCCCTGTGGCTCCTAACAGACACTCCTGTGTCAACAACATCCCACAGTAAACAGCAGAACCAGACAAAGACGAGACGTGAGCACTGTGTAAAACACTGAGCATTATGCAACAACAGCTCACACACTGCAATAAGACTCCATATGAAGATAAACAGGAGAGGGACTGTCATGCTCCAGCCTCATGCTGAGGATATTTTAAAGGGAAAACATTGATGGTTGTAAGCAGCTGGAGGATTTCCTGTCCTGTAAGTGCTAGTCCAGTTCCTCTGACTGCCACAGAGTCCCACTGAGCTGCACCTGTGATGGAGAGGAAGGTCCAGGTGCCGTTGCGGAACTCGTCGGTGGTGCGGTCCAGGAGCAGGATGCGACACTCGAACCAGCCCTCGTCCTCCAGGCTAAGCCCCTCCACCAGAAGCGAGGCCCCCCGGGTCAGAGACACACGGCCTGGGCACAGAGAGAGACAGAGAGCCCCCAGGGTCAGAACACACAACCAGACTAGCAAGAGTCAACACATGCAGACAGGGGGCTTACCAAGCAGAGGACACAGACATCGTGTCACAAAAGGCCACAGTCAAAGTCCAACCTCATGGGTTTTCAGCTAGGTTCAAAAGAACATTAACTATGCTGTCCCAGAAAGTTTGCTGTTAGTATCAAATATTCAATTATGCATTACATCCATTCCGCAAGAGGTTTGGACTCAGGGCTTTTTGGTCTGCTGAATGGAATGAGAAAAATGAGGTCTCAAGAGAAGCCAGAGACCTTGGGTTAGGGAAGTACAAACACATGATTCACTTGTGACAAGTAAAGCAAGATTATAGTTGAGGAAGCTTTACTATGTTATTTAGACTTCCAGTTGTGTACAATACGAAGAGTGCAGAAGGCAGTTTGGTACCAAGATCAACACATAGAGAGAAGCTCCTATCAATGTCAAAATGTCAAGATTTCTTATGAAATGTACCACCTGTTTTTGTTTATCACGGAGGAGCATATGGCAGAGAGAAACAAACGCTGGAGAGCGGAAGACACCCCACGTCTCTCTATTCCTCACTCACACCCCTCTCTTTTTCTTTCAACTTTGAAACATGATCTCGTGGTTGCCTGGTGACTGAAGCCTGGTTTTCAGGGTACCCACCCTTTTATTCTGTCTCTCAATTATAATTTCTTCTCCCACATGCAGGGTTTTAAATGATAGAGCATGTGTATAGTATAGTACATCAGGGGAAAACACATGCACTTAGCAGGCAACTGCCAAGCAGTTTGAAAATAAACAGAGCAGTCACAGAGAAACCTCATGCATCCCCTCAGAACAAAACAAATGTAGGCCTACCCAATCAGTTACCTATAACTGTAATAACGTGTGTAGCTTTATATGAGCAGAGGAGAAAGCGCATGGCTTCTAAAAACAGGAAATAGACTTAAGGTTAGGGGAAGGGGAAGCTAACATGCTAAGTAGTTGCAATGAAGTAATGAGTAGTTGCAAGTTGCTAATTAGCTAAAATGCTAACGTTGTCTGTGATGAAATTTGAACACGCAACCTTTGGGTTGCTAGATGTTCGTGTTATACACCCATTCACCCTGACCAACCACCCTACTTTCATTTTTGCCTTATCATACTAAACATAACATATCATTCTAATTTGAGTGTCCTGGATTTTCATTTACTATGTTACTTCTAGTCTATGAGACCAGGCTGAGCAATAGTACAGGGAAATTATCAGACCAAAGTAAGGACACAACAGTTCACCTGACACAAGACTGAATCCAAAAGTTACACTTGATTTCATGTACTTTTCACAGCATTTGTCAATGATGAAATCTGAAAATTCTCTAGATACATTCAGTAACATAATACAAATAATCAATGTAATTTTGGAGTAGGTGCAAGATAACAAAAAGCGATGACGAGGGTTGGAGTGAAAGGTCTAACTGGTCTCTCCAAGTGGCCACACACCTATGCACAGTTCTTAAGTAATTTCAATGCACTTTTAAGACTCAATGAAAGAGCCTTCAACTATAAGTTGAAGGAATTTGAACAAATTGAGGAATTTAAGCAAGCACTTGTAGCTTTTTGTTTGGAAAACAGCCCTGTGTCCCCACCATCACACTGTTGTTGTTTACGCAATCCAAAAATGTTCCATTATAAATCACAATCCGGGTCAGGTGGGCATCACTTGAAAGCGATCTTACAGCGTTAGGCTTTCAAAATGCACTTCAGAGAAACATAGTCTCATTCTGTTCAGGATAACCCAGGGTGTAACGCATGTGATCCTTGTAACTGTGGATCAAACATAGCGATCAATGTCTCATCTTTCAGAACACATTGACTTCTCTCAATTTACAGCATTTCTCTCACTCAGACAACAACAAATGTGAAAAAGTAGCCCAATTAGCGGGAGGGATGGGGGCATCTTCTTATAGGTCTGTCAGTCAAAACCCACACAGCGCTGTGATGCGGAGAACCTGAGCTCTGATATCATGTATAGCATGTTACTGTACAAGCACTGCGTTCCAACTTAGGTGCTTATCAATGGCAAAAAAAAATCTACCTGTATATGGGATGACAGTGGCTGTGGAAAGGGATACACATATTTTTCAAGGTGAAAACGTTGGACCAATTAACCCTAACAAGGAATATGATTAGGTCTGATGAATGCTTAGGCTTTATAAGCCTCTGTAGTAAGCAATTATAATAGATAACCAATCAAACTCTAGAGCCTGCAGAATCTGGATAAAAGTAGGCACATTGTACACTAAATCCTATGATTGACAACACAATGTGTAAAAAGCCCCAATTTGAAACCTAGTCTGTTCATTGAATAACCATGAGAATAGAAACGGAGTAGCATCCTCATCATTGAATCTTTTCACCACACAATCTTGTAGTTCAGCTCCTGCGGTCATCTCTCCAGGGTGTTGTATGACAGAGATTTATTGAATTTATGTCAACCTTAAAATTATGCCAAAAAACGTCACAGGAAAACACAATAGTAATCCTATTCAGCTGTCCAGGATGTTTTCCCTTCAGACAGCAGTGAACAGAGGTAGCCTTGTGATTAATTATGCACCCACCGGGTGCAGGGTGAAACACCACACTGTGTTTAAAAAGGAATTACAGTGACTAACAATTAACCCCACATTCCTGACTGGGGCTGTTGCTTTGGTTAATAGTAAGGTTTGCTTGCCGAGGTAGGGATTGACCTGCTTAAACACAGACCCAACCCTTACTGGGCGGCGTTCAGTTTGTGCTTCCATAAAAAGGTACCTTTAATCCCAGGTCAGTGTTACTAGGAGAACTCAGAGAGAGGAAATGTGTGCTGAAATGATAACAGGTGTATGAAAGACTTCATCCATTGGCTGATATCTCAAAGTGAGGGATCCTCCCTGAGCTGCCTATTTCCTGTGTAGGCTTTTTCCCAAACAGCAATGGAATTGATTCTACACCTAGTTAGTGAGTGCACTGGAGGAAAAACACTTTCATGTGCAACACCACACAGACTCTCTCTCACACCAAATCCCTGTGTGGCTAAATATTGCGGGACATTTTAAGCTCATTAAGACTTCCAGCACCTCTAAGAATGATTAAGAAACAAACACAAACCATGGATTTTCAAATGGCTAATTAAATCCAAATGCATGAGAGTGTGAGTGTGTAGTGCCAACTGGCTTACCAATGGGGAATTTCTCGTTTGACCATCAAACACTTAACCATTTCTTGCTCCCCTCCGGCCTGTCCATCACTACAAAGGGACTGCAACCCCCTTCCCCCACCACCCCTCGTAATTCTCTCAGGTTACCATAGTGATGAAACCAAGAATACCCCAGGCTGGGCGTTTAGATTTTAATTCAGTTGCTTTAGCAACGGGGAGCGACGGCGGCAAAACACTGGGAAGGGAGGGTCGATCACAGGGGTTTGTGCCTGTGATTTGAAAAATGACACGTGGAAGAAAACATGTTTGGATTTAAAGAATGGGTAAATGGCTTGTGACTGATAAAACAGTGTGAAATGGAGAGAGAGTGAGAGGAAAAAGAGAGCGAGAGAGAGCGAGAGAGAGAAAAGCCTGTTTTCATTTGAATCTGTGATCAGACAATAGCCCTTGACATAGAGTGACAAATGCAGTTTTATTTGAATTTGAATATTTATTTTCTAGCCATGGTCAAAATTGCTTCCATTCATAAAAAAACTATTTGGATAAGATACAAATAAATATGTGCCCTGTCAACGATTGTTAAGATGGACAGACAGGTCTCTACCACATTATTTAAAATATGTTCCAAATTTAAACTGTGGAGAATTTCCAGTCTATCCCAACTCAAAACAAAAATATGGAGATCTGAATACTCATCAAAGATGACCAAGTATTGATCAAAACGGTTAAGCGTCCCATCGCTGCATTCCACGAGGAATACAATGAGAGGTTATGGAGAGGTCATGGAGGGAATTTTGATCAATAATTCACCGACTGCTACCAATGAGTGAGAGACCTCTATGACCTCAGTGAGCCTGCAACACTCCAGCAGAGACACTGATCACTCCCCCTTCTTCTGCATTAGCACAATGTCTAGAGGTCCTCCTCTACACTAGTCTCTACACAACACAGAGGCAGAGAAACAATAGCTGCTGCTTTCTCCTGTCGGGTCTCCTCACTGTTTTTCCACCACCAGATATCACATGACGGCTCCAGTCTACCTTAAAATGAGCTGCTATTCTGGCTGGTGTGCAGTGAAGGGTGCAAAATGGAAACACTATAATCCACCCGCACCTCTAAAACGTACCACCCTCTTCACATTAGCCAGAGTCAGGTTCTCCCCCACTGGGTGGCAGGTTAAAAATCACTCATCTCTTTCTGAGCTGCACTGCTCACTGCAATGCCAGAGAACTGGCTAGCCTGTACTCTGACAAATGTTTTTATGTAACCATGGCCTGTGGGTTTTAATATACAAGGACTATCTCTGTGGTGTACTGCATTGTGTTTAAAATCACTGTGCTCCCATGCTTACTTAACTGGAACTAGTGTTAAAATCATATTCATTTTACCCACATAATTCCAGTGACCTCGCAGTGCTAGCTGTGCCACTAGATATTCTGGGTTCGAGTCCAGGCTCTGTCGCAGCCGGCCGCGACCGGGAGACCCACGGGGCGGCGCACAATTGGCCCAGCGTCGTCTGGGTTAGGGGAGAGTTTGGCCGGCAGGGATGTCCTTGTCACATCGCGCATCAGTGACTCCTGTCGCCAGGTGTACGGTGTTTCCTCCGACACATTGGTGAGGCTGGTTTCCGGGTTAAGTGGGCATTGTGTCAAGAAGCAGTGCGGCTTGGTTGGCTTGTGTTTCAGGGGACGCACGGCTCTCGACCTTTGCCTCTCCCGAGTCTGTACGGGATTTGCAGCGATGAGACAAGACTGTCACTACCAATTGAATACCATGAAATTGGGGAGAAAAAAGGGTAAAAAAATGGGTAAAAAAGTACATTACATTTTTTTTTTTTTGTAATGCGCGGGGATATACAGAATTTCATATGCTACAATAACAGTGGCATCTATGGAGGAAGACAGATCATTCTGAGAGGCCTCAGTTTTGATGCTCTTTGTCTGTTCTGCATGTGTTTAAGGGAGATGGGCAGAGGTGCATTGTGGGATGTGTTTTGATTTGAATAAAATCCTAAGTCTGGGGCTGGACCCCATCCCCTGGCAGCCCACCCCTCCCTTCCTCCAAAATGTCTCTCTTCAATCCTCCTCTCCCCTAATCACTTTAACCCTCTTATGAATAGCTCTTTGTCAAACGATTACAGGTAACTCTGTCCCTCACTCTCTGTCCGGCTGTGTTAACCCCTGCTCTCATGGTCAAGCCACTGCTTGACACATCCAAACTTCAGCACTCAGACTACTTGGCCAACTTCAGCATGACCTGCTATTGCCTGAATCAAGAGAACATGCAATTTAGAAGCAACTAGTCAACCATGGTCTGTGACAGAGCACGGAAGTATGTCAATGTGTCATCACTGTTTTTAACAACACTGTATTTGACACTTACTAAGACATGACTTAGAAATCACCATGTATATATGTTCATGCACGTGAGTTTTCTCATAATCCCTTCTGTATTCCACACATGATGTGCTGGTAAATAATTCACAGTTAGATTGACCTTTCCATAATATATGCAGCATTTTTTGGGGCTCATTCAGGCAAGTCCAACCTTTACTTGCATACTAACATGATGCATCAGTTTAAACCTCTTTAAGTGAATTCTACATAATGAATCAAGTCTTTCAGTGGTGTGGTGTAATAACACACATGTTCATCTTAGCTTATAGCCCTGTCCTTGCAAATCGCTCTTCCAACAGTAGGTAACAGAGACCTGGCTCAACCAAAGCTTCTCTCTTCTCTCAGGTCTGGGATAAGGTAGAATGTCCCAGGAAGTGCTTGGGCCTTAGAGAAGGCTTTCATACAAAAGCTCCCAGGCAGAACAATACTGGGCCTGATCTCCTTCCCCCTGCTCTGATCCCAGGCCCATGAGACACACCTAACAGCGTTGTGAGATAAGGTAACAGAGCCTTTGTCTTGATGGAGCACCTCAGAGCTGGAGAACATGCCACCACCTCACTTTACCCCTACCTATGTACATGTACAAATTACCTCGACTAACCTGTAGCCCCGCACATTGACTCGGTTCCGGTACCCCCTGTACATAGCCTCATTATTTATTGTGTTCCTTCTTTTTATTTTTTATTTTTACTTTAGTTTATTTAGTAAATATTTTCTTAACTCTATTTTCTTAAAACTGCATTGTTGGTCAATTAAGGGCTTGTAAGTAAGCATTTCACGGTAAGGTCTACACCTGTTGAATTCGGCGCATGTGACAAATAACATTTGATTTGATTTGATGAGATCCACGGGTCCAGCCTGCATTCTTCTCTTATTGTGTCACTGTTTGGCAAACGTCTCCCTGGTCCAGTTTGAGCAGAAATACAGGTTGCTGCTGGATCATGTGGACCGGCCTCAGCTGCCACCTATGTTCTGGCTTAGGTGGCCAAATAGGGTTATGTTTACTAGGGAAAATGTACATTCCAACTAAGATTGGTGGTGGAACAAGGCTAATTTATTGAGGTTCTTTAATGTGTGTATTTGTATAAGGGTGAAACAAAGTCATGACTCCCTCAGCGTTTAGGGCTCACACTGAGACCGAGTAATGGGGGCCTGCTGGCTGAGTCAGGGGTTTTTGCTGCTGTCGTTCTACCCCCTCCACACCGTCTCCACTAATTTACTTCAGCAGAGAGGACACATTTGATCTGCTCTTTTTTAGAGTAAGTGCCTCTGACAGGGCATCCAGTGCAGGGAGACTCACAGGCCAGCCTGGACTAACACATTTCCTCAACAAGCACAACTCAAACAGACTTCACCAGTCAAGTTGACTGCACATTCAGTCACTATTTATTTGTCTGTTCCTCTGTTTTGTCAGGTGATTGATGATGTTCAGTCCTCCAGGGTATGTTTAGAAAAGAGACACGGAGGAAGAAGGATGTGGCACTGGGAAGCCTCCTTCAAAAGGGTTTCTGATTCCCTCCAGAAATAAGAGATTTGCAGAACAGCCTGCACAAGTAATCTGTCTGTGTTTCAGAGGGATTGGCTTCTAATGGGGTCAACAGGAGAACATTACTCTGTTGCACAGACACCAGACATAGACACAGCAAGCACTCCTCAAGCACTCACTGTCATCAGAAATACACCTGATATCCTATCGGAACAATTGGAGGTTAAACGCATGACAATATTATGCCATCATCCAAGATAACCCTTCCTCTCTTTCTTGCATGTGACATTTTTAGGTTGGGGGATGGCACCAGGGCAAGATTGTACATGAGAGACAAAGATGACAGAGCAGTCTTATAGGCTCTAAATAAGGTTTAACAACAGTGAGTCATTTCTTCCCCTTACTAAAAGGTTGTGCTTGTTTGTCCCTGAGCATAGACTGCTTGAGACAAAGACCAGGAAGTGGTTGTGTTTCATACTGTCTAGTGAGGTGGGGCTGTGGTTAAATCCCAAATCATTTTAATTTGAGGGTAGAATATATTAGATCTGCAGTGCTGATACGCTTCACATGTTGCCATCTGTCTCCGGAGGGAGGGGAGCTGAGAGGATATGAGGCAGACAGGGGTTAAGCAGAGCCCAGACACACAGAGAGGGAGAATATCCCTCATCAAAACTAAGTAACAAACCGTTAGACTGTTGTTGTTACTTTTCTGTTATTTTTACCCCCATAGATTCAGTGATGAATTCTGGGTCATGGAGCATCACACGATAGCCCTAAAACAATAACACTGTTAATGGCCTGTCTATGGGTGGGTCAGACAGACTGCCAGACATCTGTTGGCCAGTGCTCTCCAGGCCATTCCTGAGTGGTCAGAGTCTGGTGTGTGTCCAGTGCATGCCAGGGTCCATTTGATCTCCAGTGTGATAACTGAATGTATCTATTGATCGTTTTTAAATGAAAACCAACTCTAGGTGGACTTAAAAAGCTTCCTGCCAGTTCAGTGACCTAGATGAGAGGGTATGGGATTTTGGAGTATTGGCATGGGCTCTGTCAGAGGATGGGGGGGACATAGCCTTTGTCTTTTTTTCTCAGAGAGACAATGACTAGATTATGGTACTCTAGGAAAGAGAACTCTAATATTCCATATGCTTCATCCATCCTCCTTACAGCTAAACAAGGTCACCCCTCTGAATACCAATAACAAACTGCCATCAGACCACCAGCCCCCACCTCAGCCAAGCCTGTCTCAATTTAACCCCACTCTATTCAATCCATACTCCACTTGCACTCACATAAACAAAACACACACACACACACACACACACACACACACACACACACACACACACACACACACACACACACACACACACACACACACACACACACACACACACACACACACACACACACACACATACAGACACACAGACCCACAGACACACACATCCACACACAGCCCCGCCTGTCAACCCACCCCCCTGACTAACATAGTTCCGTCCTTGCCTAGTCCCTGTCCCAGTCCCCTGCCCTACCACACACAGACACACACACAGACACACAGTCTAATTACAGGGCTCTTAATTGAGTGGATTACCTATTTGGGGTATTCTCACCACTGAAACCTCCCAGCATTCAAAAATACCAGTGTAGCCCCCTTCCCCACCCCCACTCAAAACAAAACAGCTGTACTTAAAGCACATTCCCAGCCAGCTCCTCGTCAGAGGAAAGGAAGGCTGAAAAGAAGGTAATTGAAAGTTGTTTTAAGACAATGCAACCTTATTGCACGCAATCTCTTCAGATATAATCAGATACATTTGTCAGGTCCTTCTCTTCACTCCTTTGAGATACCACAACTGCTATCACCACATCTAGGTTATTGAGGTTAAACTCTCCTTTGTCCTTTTCCCATACGCTGCACTGTAAAAAAAAAAAACACTAAAAACACTGGGCTGTTGTGTGCAGGCAAATGGCTCCCAATAAACAAACAGGACAAAAGATTAAATTGCACCAGGACCCTGAAAATGAGAACCAAAAGGTTCAAATGTTCAGTCATGGTGTATAACTGCAATTACCACAATGCCTTTCCTGTGCATTGCATAATTTTAAAGAAGCAGTGCTAAGACATAGATCTGGGACAAGAAGACTCACCCTTGTAGTTGGGATGCACGCGAGGTGCGTACACTCCGAATTTGATGAGGATGGGAACATTGTAACCCAGGCGAACCCACTCCACCACGTGCAGTGGGAACAGGTTGGGGGTGGTGGCTCCTGTAGAAGGGGGGTTAAGACTGCAACTGAGCTCTGCAGTCCCCCCAACCCCGGCTCGTACCACCGCCTCCACACCCTGGGACGTACCTGAGGAGAAAACACACAGGTAACAATAATACCATGGAGGAAGGCTGAGCATGACTGGTGAATCCGCAGTAAAACATGCTAATGCCTGAACAGTCAACACCCACTGCATAAATCAATATTTAAGAACTCCTTAACATCCACAAACTATGTGGATCTGTTCCACATATGTTTGAGTGTCATACAGAACCAGATCAACTTAGAGTTTTTTTCTAAATGCATTCAGTGGAATTTCTGGTTACACATTCCAGGAAGATATTGAGTAAATATTCAATAATTTTTTTGCAGGGCAGAGAACTGATGATAAAACTGTTTTGCAGCAAAAGCGTCGCTTCATGAGAGGGAAGGGGAGGACAAAGAAAGGAGAAACAGGGCTAAAACCAAAAGGCATGGATAGAGAAAAACTGGAAGGACATTGAGAAAATAACAAGCAGTAGGCCTAAGGGGAAAGAGATTAGAGTAGATAGCATGAACACACATTTAAATGTGAATAAATATTCATGAGTTGGATGCCAGCCTGAGTATGCTCCGTTTAAAGCAGGCACACAGAGGCCATGTAAAACAATGGTACTCCATTTGGTGACAACATCAATAGGCTGCAACCGGCTCTGTAGACATGCTGCAATCTCATTAACGACACTTGGGCCAGAGCCTGTGTTGTGTTGTCTCTGCACCTCGTTTAGCCTGGTGATTAAGTACTAATCTCAAAGGGCTTTACCTGTAGTCTTTTTATCGAGCAAAACACGACAGCGAAGGTACAACACTACATAGACCACAGACCCCTCTGCGCACTCAATGTATGCCTTGTACAATATGCTGAGTTTCCCTGTACTTGGGCGGGAAACAGCTGTGAAAGAGCAGTATCCAATTGCGTGTTTGTGTTTGAGTCTGTTATTAAAGAATGTGAAACAATGTTGTGTCTGTTTGCTGCTTTTCATTAAATCATGTATGGCTATTTTTTTAGGCTATGGCCTAAAATAAATGTGTTAATATGGGCAGAATATTAGACTTGCCTATAAGCCTATAGCCTACAGACATTTGATCAGTTATAGAAACATACAGTCCATGCGAAAATATAAGAATCTAGTAAAAGGCCAACATCTTTTTCAATAAAGAGTATTTGTCACATGACTATAGAAATGGAAACAGTGTGATTTTTTAATCAGTAAGGAGAGACACATTGGGTCTAACAACACCATAGATCTAGGACTATAATGTAATACTTCTTTGTCATGAAATGTCATAACCAGTTAATTTTGTTTATAAGCCCACTAGGCGACTAATTTGTTGTCATTCTAAATGTCCTGAATAATGGTAAGGAAAATATCATTGGCTGCTGGGCAATAGCAATAGGCCTACACAATTGTGCCCAGTGTACTAGGTGTTGATGGGTTATCTCCAATTTAACTGGAGAATCCCAACCATATCCCAGACAATGCTCGGATTCGGATCCGAAAGGTGATGAATGGCCTAAAGGAGAGAAGCCTGGAGACCCAGGAAGAAACCAGGAAGAAACCGACCAAGTTGTGGACCGTGGTACACACGGCTTGCGCTTATTTGGGGAGAAAATACATTCTTTCAGTGGCGACCCGTCATTCAGGGCAGGTGGGGCAAAGCCTGTTTTGAGCCCCAATTTTTTTGCAAAAAGCAGACAAACAAGTCATTTTTTTATGGGGGGCTTTTTTTTGAATGTTATTTTGGCATTAATAGGTGTCACATATCAGTTTGCAAATAATGTAAAAAATGTATGTCTTTAAGCCGCATACAAACATGGTCTCTTTTTGTTTTCTTGAGAGAGGGAGCTCCAAAATGCAGGTGTTTCAGCCTAGCTCAGTGCTTTCTGTGGTGGTAGGGCAAGCCAGCAGAAAATACGGAGCATTGCGCCGTGATTGGCTCAGTGTTATATCACTCATGGGGACACTACGTCACCGCCAAGTCTAAGGGTAGAGCTAGAAAATTCTAGCCCCTTGGGTGCTGCCATAGAGTTACATTAGAAGTGCCCATCCAAGAAGGCTCAAGGTCATTGGACACAGATAAAGGATGTCAAATCACATTATATCTACAGTAGCTTTGATTGGACTGATCATGTCAACATCATACTTTCAAAATCCTAGCTAGCAGTCATCATCATGAATCAAGTCGATAATCTACTGGCAAATACTTTTTAATCCTTGTCATCTGAAGATTAATAATAAAGAGAAATTATAGATAAATGTATTGGTATCGGCCATTGGACATAAACATTACACAAATTCAAACTACCGACCCGAAGCACTCACGTCTGTAGCCATGAAATGCTTTGAAAGGCTGGTCATGGCTCACATCAACACCATTATCCCAGAAACTCTAGACCCACTCCAATTTGCATACTGCCCCAACAGATCCACAGATGATACAATCTCTATTGCACTCCACACAGCCCTTTCACACCTGGACAAAAGGAACACCTATGTGAGAATGCTATTCATTGACTACAGCTCGGTGTTCAACACCATAGCCCCCTCAAAGCTCATCACTAAGCTAAGGACCCTGGGACAAAACACCTCCATCTGCAACTGGATCCTGGACTTCCTGACGGGCCACCCCCCAGTTGGTAAGGGTAGGTAACAACACATCCGCCACGCTGATCCTCAACATGGGGGCCCCTCAGGGGTGTGTGCTCAGTCCCCTCCTGTACTCCCTGTTTACTCATGACTGCACAGCCAGGCACGACTCCAACACCATCATTAGGTTTGCCGATGACACAACAGTGGTAGGCCTGATCACCGACAACGATGAGACAGCTTATAAGGAGGAGGTCAGAGACCTGACCGTGTGGTGCAAGGAGAACAACCTCTCCCTCAACGTGATCAAGACAAAGGAGATGATTGTGGACTACAGGAAAAGGAGGACCGAGCACGCCCCCATTCTCATCGACGGGGCTGTAGTGGAGCAGGTTGGGAGCTTCAAGTTCCTTGGCGTCCACATCACCAACAAACTAACATGGTCCAAGCACACCAAGACAGTCATGAAGAGGGCACGACAAAACCTATTCCCCCTCAGGAGATGAAAAGATTTGGCATGGGTCCTCAGATCCTCTAAAGGTTTTACAGCTGCACCATCGAGAGCATCGTGACGGGTTGCATCACTGCCTGGTATGGCAACTGCTCGGCCTCCGACTGCAAGGCACTACAGAGGGTAGTGCGAATGGCCCAGTACATCACCGGGGCCAAGCTTCCTGCCATCCAGGACCTCTATACCAGGCAGTGTCATAGGAAGGCCCTAAAAATTGTCAAAGACTCCAGCCACCCTAGTCATAGACTGTCCTCTCTGCTACCGCACGGCAAGCGGTACCGGAGTGCCAAGTCTAGGTCCAAGAGGCTTCTAAACAGCTTCTACCCCCAAGCCATGAGACTCCTGAACATCTAATCAAATGGCTACCCAGACTATTTGCATTGCCCCCCTATGCTGCTGCTACTCTCTGTTATTATTTATGCATAGTCACTTTAATAACTCTACCTACATGTACATATTACCTCAATTACCTCGACACCGGTGCCCCCGCACATTGACTCTGTACCGGTCCCCCTGTATATAGCCCCTCTATTGTTATTTACTGCTGCTCTTTAATTATTTGTTATTCTCATCTCTTACTATTTCTAGGTATTTTATTAAAACTGCATTGTTGATTACGGGCTTGTAAATAAGCATTTAACTGTAAAGTCTACATCTGCTGTATTCAGCACGTGACAAATAAAATGTTTTTTTGATTTTAGTTGTTTGGAAGGAATCAGTGTCGCTCACTGCAAGCAATGCAAAGTCATTATTAGCCTGCTATTCAGTGGAGTGGCTGTGTGGTCCAAAGTCTAAGATTAAGGGTTTATTTTCCTAGTTTAAAATTATAAACATTCAAAATTGGCCATGCTGTCAATGAAGCATGATTTGTGCCACGCTCAAAACAACTGTTAACTGCTAAATCTGACTTTAGTGAGTTCAAGACAACTGGGAACTCTGGGAAAAACGAGCTACGACTGGGAAAGTATGTTTTGAACTTTCATTGAACTCGGAATTGTAAATTCGGAACTCTGGCCTCTTTCTAGAGCTACAACCTGAATATCACTGACATCATCATGATTCAACCTTTTTTTCAGAGTTCCCAGTTGTCTTGAAAGCACTATGAATCCAGAGAATACCAGATTTTGATGACAAAATTTGCCCACGAAGGACTGCCGCGCTACCTTCCTGTTCAAGTGAGCACAGCACAACAAGGTGAGTCCAAAAAATGTCTAGTATGCTTCTGCATAAATTATGTAATATGCCAGTAAGATATGGATACTGTAGCTAAGAAAGTAATACTAAGTGTATGTTGTGTAGTAAACTGTTAGTAGCCCATGTGCCTCACCCTAATAATTTAGTCTATTTTCAACTCTTAATTTCGCCTACTGTTCTGACTTGGTGGTGCACAAGTAGCCTATAACCTGTTTTTGAGAAATGTAGTCATTGAATATTGTAAGAGCTTTCATTGTCTGCTTATATGCCCCCTTTATCTATCCTATGGTTCTGACTTGGTGTACAGGTACTGTAAGAATGGCCCATGTTCTGAATTCTGTTGCTGTACATTTCATAAGTGCTGAACAAATAGTTATATTGACTACGTCCGTCCCCTTATGCCATAGCTTGTACATCTCAATTGTCAGTAGAAACCACATTTGTTTAAGCAAGTCAGCCATATCAGCTAGGTTTTTTTAAAGGCAGTAAATGAGGCTTAATGAACTGTTTTTCTGCCAGACAAGGCTCCACTGATAGCCAGGTGTAGCAGTGGTAAGGTGTTGGGACTGCTGTTGGGACTCTGCTGTTGGGACAGCTTTATGTAGGCCCTAACAGTTTGTGGGCACCATTTTTTCACTGTTATAGTGCAATTCATGTATTGTTTAGTGTTGTGTTGTGTTGTGTAATGAATTTGCTGGCATGCATCCCACATTTATTTATTTTGCCCCACCAAGATTTCCATGCTAAAATCGCCAGTGCAGTCTTTAAAACGAAAACACATTGTAGAAACTAGAAATAGACCTAGATATAGTATAGGCTGTTTTTAGCCTTCAGCCTTTATATAAACACCTTCCTCTGGTCATCCTGGCATCGGTCGTACAGTGCGCTGTCTTAGTGGGAAGTACTGGTGGTCCACCTTGGCCAAGGACGTGAGGGTTTATGTTTCTTCCTGCTCGGTGTGCGCCCAGTGCAAAGCTCCTACGCACCTGCCCAGAGGGAAGTTACAACCCCTACCCGTTCCACAACGACCGTGGTCGCATCTGTCGGTGGACTTCCTGACTGATCTTCCTCCCTCACAGGGCAACACCACGATCCTGGTCGTTGTGGATCTGTTTTCTAAGTCCTGCCGTCTCCTCCCTTTTCCCGGTATCCCTACGGCCCTACAGACTGCGGAGGCCCTGTTCACACACGTCTTCCGGCACTACGAGGTGCCTGAGGACATAGTCTCTGATCGGGGTCCCCAGTTCACGTCCAGGGTCTGGAGGGCGTTTATGGAACGTCTGGGGGTCTCGGTCAGCCTCACCTTGGGTTTTCACCCCGAGAGTAACGGGCAGGTGGAGAGAGTAAACCAGGATGTGGGTAGGTTTCTGCGGTCATATTGCCACGACCGGCTGGGGGAGTGGCGTTCATTCCATGGGCAGAGATGGCCCAAAACTCAATCCGCCACTCCTCCACTAACTTCTCTCCTTTCCAGTGCGTACTGGGGTATCAGCCGGTTCTGGCACCTTGGCATCAGAGCCAGATCGAGGCTCCTGCGGATGGTTTAAGCGCTCGGAGGAGACCTGGGACGCCGCCCATGTGCACCTGCAATGGGCCGTGAGGCGGCAGAAGGCGAGCGCCGACCGCCACCGCAGTGAAACCCCGGTGTTCGCACCGGGGGACCGGGTCTAGCTCTCGACCCGAAACCTGCCCCTCCACCTGCCCTGCCGCAAGCTGGGTCCGCAGTTTGTGGGGCCATTCAAAATCCTGAGGAGACTGAACGAGGTTTGCTACAGGTTACAGCTTCCCCCAGATTACCGTATATTAATCCCTTGTTCCATGTGTCTCTCCTCAGGCCGGTGGTGGCTGGTCCACTCCAGGAGTCTGAGGTGCGTGAGGTTCCTCCGCGCCCTCTGGACATCGAAGGGGCCCCGGCGTATGCTGTTCGAGCCATCCTGGACTCGAGGTGTTGGAGGAGGGGCCTTCAGTACCTCGTGGAGTGGGAGGGGTACGGTCCGGAGGAGAGATGCTGGGTGCCGGTGGAGGACGTTCTGGACCCTTCGTTGCTGCGGGAGTTCCACCGTCTCCATCCGGATCGCCCTGCGCCTGCGTCCTCCGGGTCGCCCCCGAGGCCGTGTCGGCGCCGCTGCCCGGGTACTGTCACAACTTCCGCCGAAGTCGGTCCCTCTCCTTGTTCGGGAGGCGTTCGGCGATTGACGTCACCGGTTTTCTAGCCATCGCCGATCCACTTTTCATTTTCCATTGTTTTTTCCTTGTTTTACACACCTGGTTTCAATCCCACAATTACCTATTCATTATTTAACCCTCTGTTCCCCCATGTTTGTTTGTGAGTGGTTGTTTATTGTATTGCGGTCCGTTATTGTGGGCTTGGCATTGTTTGCCGTGTATTGTAATTATTTGTTGAGTAAAATTGCTATTATTACTCATATCTGCTGTCCTGCGCCTGACTCCTCTACACCAGCTACAAACAGACACATTACATATACAATATTGTGCCCATATGAACGAATGCATATATAATATTTATATTCATACATGATTTAATGATGTAGGCCTATATACAATATTAATAGCCATACATGACTTAATGAAAAGCAGTAAACATAAACATTGCTTCACATTCTTTAATAACAGACTCATAAACACAATCACGCAATTGGCTACAGCCCGCTTCACAGCTTCCCAGGGAAATTCAAAGGATTGTATGCCTCACACGGACGAAAGAGTAGTGGAAGGAGTTCGCTTCTGCGGCACTGTTCTCTGTAAAATGTAACGCGTTGCGGCAGTGGTTCGCTCAAAAGGGGACACTCCCTGATAGATGGTATGGCAGCAGGCCCCTCACCCCTCCCTCCCGATCCACAACCCCCTGGGGTCCACACATGGCCTCGCTCCACTAAACTCCCCTTCCCCTAGAAGCGTGCTTTTTGGATGGGACCAGTATAAATCCCAAATGAATCTAAATCCGCACCATCAGATTTATTTTGTACATTAGGATTTCACCCCATTCGCTTGTACACACTTGTGTCTAGACCCCCCAACCCCCTCCTCATCACTTTCCCCAATCTATGTCACGTGTACATAGTGGCTGATGTCAGAGACTTATCAGTTTGATGCTTTGAATCATATGTTCTAGGGAGTGCATTCAGAAACGTCCACCAACCAGTACATGAGAGCCAAGGCCTTGGACTCTTTGCCATTACATAAGCGTCCATGTAAACAAGGAATGTAAAGAGAGTGGTATAAACTCCAGTGGAAAAGACATTGGTAATTAAAGGTGGAAAAGGATGAAGAGAGACAGAAATGGTGAGAAGCAGATAGTGAATTGAACGAGAGGATTTCTCTAGAGGCACATTTTATATTATGAGTTTTACAGTACATAGCTTCACTATATTGATGTACCATTGTAATAGAAATTTATGAAGTGAATTACTTGGGTAGCTAGGAGAGCAAGGCAGGTGTAAGGAGATAAACCAATAAAATGTTATGAGCATAGCAAATGTACTGTACAGTTTTATACTCACGCAGCAGACAGAGGGCAACAGCAGTGGTGACACCCAGAAGCCACAGCCTCTCCAATCCCATCGCCGTCCCTCACACTCCTTTACATATCTCCCAACCTGAAAACACAGAAACACACACATTCAATTCAAACCCCTGACATAAAGTAACACACAGCCTTCAATACTGTACAAGGACATTCCCACTGCATCTGGCATCAGACAAGACCAAGGTAATCCTCCAAATTGACATCAACCCTCAAGTATTTCATAATCCCTACTTCAAACTGTATTCCAGTCTGTTGACGGCTTGATAACTGACTGTATTCTGTAAAAGTCTTTGCCCACTGCAAAATTGGATGTCTGATTTGTGATTTGGATTAAGGGAAACATGCTTATTCAAACTAGCTTTGGGAGTTAAAATATATTGATGTGTGTATCCATTAGACAGACCTCAAATGGGGGGTACCAAGTCAGTTGTACAACTGAATGCCTTCTGCATTTAACCCAACCAGAGAGGTGCAAGGGGCTGCCTTAATCAACATCCACATCTTCACTGCCTGGGGGAACAGTGGGTTAACTGCCTTGTTGAGGGGTAGAACGACAGATTTTTACCTTATCAGCTCAGGGATTTGAACTTGCAACCTTCCGGTTACAACTCTAACACTCTAACCACTAGGCTACCTGCCGCTCCTGGGAAAGGGGGGTACCTAGTCAGTTGTACAACTGAATGCCGTGGGTTTCCCTGTCACTGGTATGGTCAAAAAGATTCACCTTCTGCCTGTGATTGGTCCAGCTCATACTGTAGGTCTTGTCTCATTCTAACTGGGCTAACAGCTTTAGACAGGTGACACATGCAAGAGGAAAACATCAGGGACATCACTGTTTACCTCGTCATCCCAACCCCAGTCTAATGGTCAATGCACTTTCAATTCATATTTCCTCTTGTGTTTCAATATAAAAAAAATACCATTCACAGTATTCGAGAAGAGAACCCTGTAAATTCCATGAACATAATTTCTACCTCTGACATTGTGCATTATTGCACCGACCCACTGAATGTGAACCGGATATTACTGTAACCAGACTGCTCAATAATCCACTTCCTAGAAAGAAGAATGGATGGAGCCTGACAATACAAAGGGTCAATAAAGCTCTGAAATCTGAGTCTGTGTTGCACTGTCTGGCCCATGTGTTAAAGTAGCAACATACAGCTTAAAATCATCTACAGTTTAAGCTTTCCCCTTTCCTCCACACATATACACCGTATCCTCCCACACACACAATTCAGAGTCACTAATACCAGCTTATCACTAGCGTAAGTTAATTACACTAATATAAGGAGACTATTTTTAGAAAGCTAGGAAGTGTAATAGCAACAGACATGCCAACTCAACTCACGTGACACATTTGGTTTCATAGTAGTAATCTGACATAGTAAACAGATCTGAGAAGAATAGGTAAGGGATATTGTTATCCTCTGCACTTGTCTGATAAGGGTATGGGACTCAGCGGGACTCTTTAGTCCTGTTGGGAATTAGCCATGGCATCTGTCCTGAGTTGGTTTAATCAGTGTGATATTTATCACTGATTTGGGGGCAAGGCAACAATGATGTTATTATATGAGAGTAGCAGAAATGGCAACATGGCCATGGGCTATGTCACAACCAAAACAAAAGTCTCTCCTCTCTGAATGGAAAAGGAGCAACAGAAATGGTTTCACAGGGATACATGATACCTATAACATGCTCTGACAGGACAGAGATGGAAGGAATAATGATGTCCCCTCGTTCTTGGCTTACGCCTGAAATGCCAAATTAAATCATACAATGTCCTTCCCATTCTGTTTTTTTTCCTTCTGCACTAGCTATTGTGTCATCATCCCTGCAAAGTGACAGAAACACACGATTACTTGTCACTGGAGCTGATTGCACAGCACTGCATCATTCTCTGAGGTAGAAATAGACTTCCTAGGTATCAGTTTTCATCATTCAGCCACATGACATCCAATCGAGCACCCAGCCAACCAACCCCGTCTCATGTCATGTTGCTGCTATTGAGGGAAACCTCATTTAACTGCTAAAATGTTTATTTTGGATAGCTCTTTATACACGCTTATCACCTATAGGTACTTATATCACCTGTCAAATTCTTTAGAGTTCCTCCAGCCTAATAGTTGGTGCTTTGACAGGGCAGTTGAGAGGGGAGAGCCAGACTACAGACCCTGCAGAGAGAGCCTGTAGGGGTCCAGGTCTATAGGTGTAAACAGGAGAGACAGAGGACAGCACCCACCACTATTCTGTGGCTTCAGGTACGACCTGTTTCCCAGGGCAGGAAGTCCTTTCATTTTAATGCAAACAGAGGAGGCCTACAAGTTCATCTCAAGACGCTACATCATACGTAGTAATGAGGGGTTGCATAGGTCACTGATAGTACGCATGTTAAATGACAGTGCTTGGAGATGCACAGTACACAAAGCATAATATCAAAGTGCCTTTAATCTCATAACGGAAAAACTAATTGGGTGCCTTTAGAATGATTATCTCTCTATCTTCAAACAAATGAGAGGACTCAGTGTTCTTTCTAAAAGCAAATTGTCAAGGAGGATTCTGATTTTGCTTCTTTAATGAAAAAGTTGCTGGTTGCATACAAATACACCAAGTCAATTGTTATGAATTACTGGATTATGTTAATATTGCCCAACAGTCATTTACGTTTCTTTGACTAAAACCTGGTTTTAGTTTACAAGGTTGGGAGTGGTAGCTAAGCCCCTTTTATACAGTCCTGAACAGCAGACAAATGCAGCTCTGCCAGGATCAACTGTACATGGAGCAGATGCACCAAGCGGGTTAGGAAGTGAGGGGAGCTGAGCCTGAGGGTATCTGAGGGGAACACGGAGACGTTACATAAGTGTCTAAGTCACACAAAAGAAGCCATTCAGGGAGATCCGGACCGTTCTGTCATACTGGGTAAGACTGTTCTGTCAGTACACAACCGATACACAACCTCAGACACTCAAATAGTCTGCCTTTTCTGGCAATCTGGCAATCAATGCAGTAGTCTAATACACACTAATACACACTTACAAAGAAGACATTTTACTTTGAAATGACAGTGTAAAGACTTTCAAACCTGTTAAAGCTCCAATATGTAACTTTTTGATCAACCTGACTAAATTCACATAGAAATGTGAGTTATAGACCTGTCATTCCTATTGAAAGCAAGTTTAAGAAGCGGTAGATCTGTTCTATGTGCTCCCGTTCTTAAGTTCAAACAGCTAAAAATACAATATTTTTCTTTATGGAAATATACGTCCGAGCAGTTTAGATGGTATAACGATTCTCTACACAATGACTGCTTGTTTCGCCACTTAAACTGAAATTAGGCCAACCAGGAAATGGCATAGTGATTTCTGCATATTGCACCTTTAGTTGCATCTCTTACTGGGCTTCAATGAGACAAATGACTTTGGACTGCACCCTTGTGAACACCTAGTCTAATCCAGTACTGCTGCTCCCAACCTTAATAGTGTAATCTAATTAGAAATCAAAGATAAAGGGCATCCGTCAGCAACACGCTGTCCTGTATATGCTTGTACAAACAGTTGGTGCATTTTTTATTAAGCACTGCTTGCCATAGCAGAGTGACAGCCATTGATCTCACTGACAAATGTACCATACCAGACCTTCCATCCATTCATCACCTGTGAGAGAGCCATCATACATAAATCCATAATCTATCAAGACTGTTGTCTTCTCAGTAAACAGTTGTCAGCAAATACTGTACCATAACCTGCCAGATTGTTCTGTTAACAGGGATGCTTGCCATTTTGATGGCATTATAAATAACATGGATGGTTTATCCCATCTAAATGTGGCACAGCGTGCGCGGCACACACTTACAGTAGTGCTAAGGGAGCAAATGACGGACAGGGCTGAGCTGGATCTCACACCAGCAGGTAGGATGCAGCACAGTTTGAAGAGCCCGGCATTAAGAGGTAAAGAGGTGAAAACATGGAGGGAAATTATCCCCCCAGGCCATGCCAGTAGTAAGCCCACTGAGAGTAAACCCCACCACCCCCAAAAAGTTTAGCTGAATTCGCACCCAGACAAAACCGCAAATGTGTACATCAAACTCATAACAATAGAACACGACACTATCCATCTGACTAACTCTCTACGTTCACACACTTGGTAATATATACTAAGAAAATCCTATCAGCCTAGCGGCCAAGGCCCATCTGTGATGTTGGTGATAGAGACGGACCTGATAAGCAGCTGTATTACTTTCTTAGTAATCCTGGTTAATCCTGCTTGGGCCATGGCCTCAGGACAGGCCTGCTGGGTTTGATGGGGGAACTGAGGGCCCTATTGCAGGTGCAAAGAAAGAACACACCTACTAGTAAATCATAAACAAATAAACAATTAAACCACTGCACATCCCACCAGATTAATTCATAAAAGGAAAGAGTTAAGGCCAACAATCAACATTTTACTGACCGAATTAGCGAGTATAGAGACCAAACTCTTCTTTCAAGGTGTAACTTTCAAGGTGTAACTCACCAACCAAATTAGCTTATATTTGTGTGTATTGTACTATTGTACTATTGTACTATTGTACTATACGCATGTGTGAATTGGAAATGTTTTCTTTTCTTCATATCCCATCTCCCTCTGATACACACTCTGTGAGGTCTACATCTTGTGTACTGACATCCTCCATTAATTCAACCAGCCCTTTAGACTAGTTATCCCCACCCCATGACCTCTGGTGGCCATGCAAACCTTAATTTACGGTCAACCACTGCATTGATGTGAAAAGAAGTGTCTCAAGGCATAGATAGCTGATTGCTGCACCTGAGCTAGAATACTTCACACGCAATAACCACATTGGCCTTGTTAGAAGAAGGAGAGAGACAAAAGCGAGATGCTGCCCAAATGTCTTGGTTGGTCCAAAGAAAGCTAAAATAACACTAAAGAACCCATTTGGTTCTGGAGGTTCATTTATACCTCACCAAGTCAACTCTTACCCTCTAAGACTGAGAAACACATTCAGCGTTTCCAACAACACTGCAGATTGAAATGGCCATGTCTATACAATGGTGCCTTTTACACCGCATTCAGCTCAACATGTCTTTACTTGCTCCCTTTCTCTAATCTCCTTTAGGTTTTCCCTCAAAACTCTAAGCGGTTTTGTATCAAATCCAATAAATAAAAACTTGCTTTATTACACCTCGATGCTAAATAATATTTTGTAACTAAAACAGAGTTTCTATTGGACAAATTCAAGTAGGTCCCTCCCCATTTGGTTCCTTTTGGTTACGTTTAATAAACGTTTTGCAAAGAATCGGTGGAATAAATACACCCCTGATCACCCGTACACACAGTTCACTCTCACAGCAGCCACATGCAGCATCATCACTTTGCTCATTGTATAATTCCTTCTCGCATCTATCTGCTTTTCTTGCTCTCACCTTTTGTCTTCGCTTGTGGACTTCAGTGCACAACACAACAGCTGTCTGTGACCAGGTGTAAAAACCTCTCCAAGCCAAACCTTCATACCATAACCGCTAACCGCTACACAGCCTACATCGTTGTCACCATATTAATGTTATAGTCAACAAACTAGAACAAATGCGTTAGAAAACCCACAATCCAATCCGTGTGTACAATCACACAGTACAGTGTACAGCAAGCAGTTACATCGGTTCCCGGTGGCAATGAATTAATAAAACCGAACACTTACCTTGACTTGGAAGAGTTGCTGTGTTGGATAGCTTTAGCCAGCTAGCTAACATTAAGTAGTTGAGTAGGCTAAATTAGCTGCATTAGCTACATAAGTGAAAGGTAAACTAAGAAGGAGATAAAATACAACAAAATATAGTTAGCTCTCTCTCTCTGCTGCTTCTCCTTAATTTTTAAGATTTTATTTTTCAAAACTGTTCAACTATTGTCCTTCTCTCTCTTTGAGTTAACTACTCACAACATTTTATGCACTGCAATACTAGCTAGCTGTAGCTTATGCTTTCAGTACTAGATACATTCTCTGATCCTTTCATTGGATGGACAACATGTTAGTTCATACTGCAAGAGCTCTGATAGGTTGGAGGACGTCCTCAGGAAGTTGTCATAATTACTTGTATTGAAGTCAATGTACCCAGTGGAGGACGGAAAATAGCTGTCCTCTGGCTACACCATTGTGCTACCCTAGAGGGTGCTGTTGATGCTACTGTGGACCTTCATTGAAAAACTGTGTTTTAATCATATATTTGGTGACATTAATATGTTCAGTACAGTTTTATCTAAAAAGGATCACTTTTTTATGTTTCACTACTTTTATACTATTTTTAGGAAATTCACTGAAGAGGATGGTCCTCCCCTTCCTCCTCTGAGGAGCCTCCACTGTGCAGAACATAGAACCACAGAGTCCGGTAAATCGCTAAGGCCCATGGATGAACTGAGCTTTACAGTTGGACTTTGGTCACCTGAGTAAGCAATTCAAATCTACAAAATCAGAAATAAAAAAACATTACTCTGATACAATGGACACTTTACTATATCATGAAATAAGTGCCATGGTAGATAACTGAACTATTTAGCATCAATGATGCCCTTGTGTCATGACTCATGAACTGCCACAGTCCAAATCAAATCAAAGTTTATTTGTCACGTGCGCAGAATAGAAGAGGTGTAGACCTTACAGTGAAATGCTAACTTACAGGCTCTAACCAATAGTGCAAAAAAAGGTATAAGGTGAACAATGGGTAAGTAAAGAAATAAAACAACAGTAAAAAGACAGGCTATATACAGTAGCGAGGATATAACAGTTGCGAGGCTACATACAGACACCAGTTAGTCAGGCTGATTGAGGTAGTATGTACATGTAGCTATAGTTAAAGTGACTATGCATATATGTTGAACAGAGAGTAGAAGTAGCGTAAAAAAGGGGTTGGTGGGTGGTGGGTGGCGGGACACAATGCAGATAGATAGCCCGGTTAGCCAATGTGCATTGAGGATATCCAGTATAAGTAATTCATAAACATATCAAACAGAAGAACTGAAAGACACAATACATGGTCTTTCAGAATGAAGTCAGTCTCAATAACCAAGTGTGGATTGAACTGGTGACTCATTATGGAGTAGTGTAAGCAAATATGCATCATATTCTGTTGGGTTTTTGCCTTTATCCACATTGGGGGACGGGAGGGTTTAGTAGCAGATGCTGTTTTCATTGATCAGTTTTCAAACATAAAGAAAAATATAATGTGTGGCATCAAGGCTGATATCTGAATGCAGTAAATAAGTAAAGAATAGGAATAACATCATATATCAGAAAATAAATCTGAAAGTCATTGTTATTTTAGAGTAACTAGATGGTTTGTTTACAAGGATTCCCCATGTCATAGTCTCCATATCAGACAACAACAACAAAAACAGGTGCCTCTATTGTCTGACATGGAATGATAGGAAAGGGACCCAACCTGAATACAAAATGACCATTCTGCTGTGATTGAAAATTGTTCTCAGTATGCATTCATTTAATGCATTCATTAATCTTAATTTCACCAAAGGCTATGAATAATCTACCTTGTTCTAAACGTACACTTAAAAGCTAACGCACGCTAAATAAATCATACCTCAGCCTTTAATCATAAAGCATTTTGTCTAGAGCAAAAATTATCAACAAGAACGGACGTCAGTCAACACAATGCACTTCAGGGAATATTCTGCTTTCAGGCTGTTTTAACTGTAGGTTGAATAGGCTACTTGTGACAAAAGTATAAAGCTACAACGGAATCTTTGTCTAGACTAAAAAAGGGTGAGGAAATGTGTTTGTGAAAAAAATTAAAAAAAGTATAGTCTATTATAAGTGAATGTACATTTGCAATAAAAGTGGACCACATGTGTAACTCACATAAACTGTTATTCACATGTAGGATGTGGCTGAGTCGATTTACCTTGCTTGAGGCACTTCTCTGAGTTGACCAGAATACAATCAGTCCATCGGGTCCTTCGCTTTTTTCAGCAGTTGACGTATTTAGGCTTTCATTGGTTATTCTAAAGTTTGATACGTTTGACTTAAAAATGCAGGTGTTCGCATATTTTATTAAAGAGTGAAAGACTGTCTTTCACGAGCCCCTGATAGGTGCTGACTCAACAAGATTGAAGATAGAAAAAGCTCCGTTTAGATGTAGCTGTAGCAGTATTTCATTATATTCGAATCCCATATAACGATAGAGAACCCCTAAGCAGTGCCTAGATTGGTTTATAATAATTTTAAAGTTTCCGAGCATATAACATTTGTTCTCCTTCGTGTAGCTTTGTCCAAAGTTATCCAAAGTGTAGTAAAAAGGAGCAGTAGAAAAAAACTATCTGAATCCATTAAACGCATTTATTTAAGTAACGCGTTACTCAAAAAATCCCAAAATGATGTGCACCTCTCAGTTCCACACTACAATGACGGAGAATGTGTAAGAGTATAGTCGTCTATTCATGCATTACGTTCCTCGCGGTTTCTTTCCTTCCTCGTATCTCCCTCCTCCTCCCTAAGATATGCACTCAGTTTGAGCGCTCAAGACAAAAGCGCCTTTCCGTGGGAGAGGACGTTTGAGACCCTGACAAAAGACACATGCTATGCAACGGGACACGTCCATAAACAATGACAATGTAATGTTGCCTATGCCCCCAGTCATACAAGGGTCCAAATTTTCTCCAAAATGCTTTGCTTCTGTTCTCATGTCTCTTTCATGCAATTATTAAGAACGCCTTTATTACAGGGGGAAATACTTTGCCCCACAAAGTTCCAACAAACTGCTTTCACAACACCACTTTTTTCTCTCTCTAATCAATATGGGTGGGATAGTTTTCCTATATGAATAGATGTCCATCCAACAACTTGTTTTTTAATGGTTTGGCGTCTGAGGTCGGGGTAAACTGGGACCAGACCCCTCTTAGTGGTAATCTCGTTCCCAAACACTTCTCCGAAAGGAAAAACAGCCTGTGCGCAATAGCCTGATAAGGTTACCTTAGTGGCAACGCCCTACCTGCTTGATTTAGGCAAAACTTCAGCAACACTACCAGTAGCATCATTTACCCAAATATGTCCAACAATAGCTCTCAAACAGACAGAGCTTACATTTTAGAAACATTTGGTTCAGACGTCAATGATTGTAGAATATTGGGTTTGTTTTTTCCCCACTAAGAAAACCTTGGAACACCACATGGGGGCGTGAGTTGACACAAAAGTGAAGATGGTTGTTTATGATAGTCTTTATTGGAGCTGGTGCACAACCACAATTTCCTTTCAACGTATGGATAAACTCCTGACTTCATTGCCAGTGTCAATGCCTCTCAAACAGTCAGTAGACATCTATACCAGACACTTTGAACTCTGTATAGTTGCGTGACTACTTTTCCCTCAACTCTCACAGGCCTAGCAGCACACCATATGGAGATCAAAGGATTGGCATTAATCACATAAGATACTGCTACCAGCAACCCCTACAGGAAAGCACAAGTGACATGTCAACAGAAAAACAATCAAGTTTCGCCATAATGGATCAAAGTCATGGTTTTGTTTATGGTTACACTGATCAGGTAGAAGGCTAACAGTTGGACAATACATTTAACTCATGCCTCCCTCACAGCACAATTAAGTATTTTATCAGCACAGAAATTACATCCTCTTTTACTGGTTGAAAAAAAATGCATCCTAGAATCACATTCCCAATTGATCGGTCAACTAAAAAAAACATGTTCTTTGTTGGAAACAATAACACGAACATCTAAACTAAATATAGTAATCAATCATAACTATGGTGGTTATTCAAAAAGTTAATACATTATGATAAACAAACATCAAAAGGACATTGCTTTAGGACTAACCTAGATCTCAGTCTGTTAACAGTATTCAACAATGCTATATAAAAATAACATGAGTCTCCTCAGTTAGGAGTGGCTCAGTCATCAAAGTCTGGTATATCATCATAGGAGTAACCACGGTAGCCCTTGGATGCATAGTAAGCTATCCGCAGGTGATAGAATCCAGGAAGGAAAACCAGGATTCCAATGATGAGAACAGGCACAGTCCGGTCAGCATGCTGAAACAAATGAAGACAGAAAATCTAAGGAACACATTGGAATGTGTCAAAGTTAACTGTGTGAAATGTATTTATTGTACAACATGACAGGAATGTACAAATAGACTTAACTTTCATACTCACTGTGACTTCAAAGTATCCTGCCAATAGGAGGGCTCCAATGGTGATTAACAGAGAGCCAATCAAGAAGAGGCCAGTGGCCAGTGCAATGGCTTTGTATGGGACCTTGGGTGGGCTCTTTTTGAACTGGGGGGATAAACATCACTTAATAACATACAACAGAACATCGTAATTTGTGTTTCACCAAACCATCAAAAGACTTTTCCAACACTGATATTACAACATTATTTCATATACAGGGTTGATTGATGCAATAACAATATTGGACTAGGTTTAGTTACATGATGATTATAGATTCCCATAATTGCCATAGGCAGTTCATTTCAAAAGGCCTATAGATTCCAGAAATCCATTCCAACCCTACCAGGCCCATTCTAGCACACTCAAGCCCTTACCTGCAGGTCAATGTAGCCGTCATCATCACTGGCTAATTTGGAGTACCTGACCTTAGTGTTAGGTATTCCATGGGTTACACTGTTGCGAGCTGTCATCTTTGCTTTAAATTACAGGAAACAAAAGTATCACTCTTGCTTAAAAATGTTGCATTGTTCTGTTACATTGGCAGCCGATTGAATCAGTTCATATTGAGCAATGCTACACTGATGACGCCTGCCTAGTCAGCTACAATGTCGCTCCTCTCGATAGCCTACGTTGCAAACAAGTGTAAATAGAAAGAAGGGTACCGCCGTTTCAGATAAGAAGTTAAAAAGAGAGGTAGCCTAATTCTGTAGAAATCAAAACAATGGTCTGTAGTCCCCCTAGCTACTCATGCTGATGTGATCTCTTCCGTGTTTCGTCTGTACAACGCCTGCCCAATGCGCGTTTCTTTTATCCAGATAAGAGAGGTGTATTCATTACGGAAATCGTTTGCAAAACAGAGCACAATTAAATGTTATATTAGACAAATTCATCGTAAGTCCCTACCCATTTCGTTCCATTTGCTTCCGTATGAGAAACGTTTTACATCAGAATGGGCAGAATGAATACATCCCAGGTCCCTGAAGCGTATTGGAAGCAATCTACCACTAAGGCGCGCTGCCGCATCACAGCTGAAAAACAATTTGGTACTGCTCAAGTGAATCACAAGAAATGTAGGCTATATAGGCTATAGTATATAGGCTATAGTGGTCCTGATGTTATTTCATGTGCATTTAATAACTTTTTTTGTGCGTGTGAGTTCCTCTTCGTCAAATAAAATGTAGAAAACTGATGGAAAACTCTGGGATTACGTTAAGTGACATTTGCCTTCTCTGCCTAAATTTGGTCCTCCTGACGTAATGGAGGTGATTATGTAATGGAGGTGATGATGTAATGGAGGTGATGGACGTAATCAGTAATGGAGGTGATGGAGGTAATCAGTAACTTAAAGATATCAGCAGCAAGTCATGATGAGATTGGTTACTCTTTGGTGAAATCAGTGTCTTCCTCGTATATCTTCACCAAATCTATGCAAACTGGTATTGTTCCTCAAGATTTGAAAATTGCCAAAGTTATCCCCCTCCATAAATCTGGGGATCCAATATCTTTTACAAGTGATTTGCCCAATTGCTGTACTAGAAAAATTGGTGTGTTGAAACATTTGAATCAACACTGTATTCTATATGAGCACCAATATGGTTTCCTTAAAAACTACTGCAACTTGTGAATAAAATCTTTACTGTCGTTAACAACAATGAATACGCTCTTGGCATCTTTTTAGATTTATCCAAAGCGTTTGACACGGTTGATCATGAAATATTACTTTCTAAATTGCATTATTACGGTTTTCATGATTATACATTTAATTTGTTATATAGTTCTGTTTATGATAGAGAAGAATTTGTTTATGCAAACAACTGTGCATCTACCTGGGCCAAGATATCATGTTGTGTGCCACAGGGTTATAATTGGGCCTTTGTTATTCCTAATCTATATCAATGACCTTGCTGCTGTGTCTTCTACCGTATTTCCCATTCTCTTTGCTGATGATACCAATTAGATTTTATTACACAATAATTCTGATTCACTAATTAATGAAGCCGACTCAGGTTAGGCCACTTTTTCCAAATGGTTCCAGATAAACAAATTATCCTTAAATGTTTCAAAAATTCAACTTTATTGTATTCAGTAGTAAGAATAAGAAATAGCGTTTAAAAAAAAGAGCCAGAATCTCAATTGGTAGGAATGAAATGGAACAAGTCACATCCACTAGATTCCTCTGAGTTCTAATTGATGAAAAGTTATCCTGGAAAAATCATATTCAATTTGTCTGTAGCAAAGTGATGAAATCGGTTGGTAAAATAAAAAAGATTAGTGGTTTGGTTCATCAGGCTTGCGTCCTAACTCTATACTATAGCTTAATTTACCCATATTTCATTTACTATAATATTGTCTGGGCCAGTACATATGCCTTGTACCTACACAAATTACTCATCATACAAAATACATTTGCAAGACTAGCCACCTCCTCTAATTACCTGGCTCCATCTGCACCTTTGTTTAAGAAACTTGTCTATTTACGACATTAATGTATGCCAAATATGCACTTTCATCTCTGTAACCATCTCTGACACTACGATAACCTTCACCCTCCCTAATGCCACACCTCACATAATAAATTCTCTATCAGATACAGAGGTACCATACTCTGGAATTCTTATCTTCACATTGCCAAAACCTCATCATCCCTCAATATCTTCAAGCGAAGACTTGGACTCAGCACACACACACACACACACACACACACACACACACACACACACACACACACACACACACACACACACACACACACACACACACACACACACACACACACACACACACACACACACACACACACACTCAAATATGTTTTTTCTTGTTTTCTTGTTTACTGAGTATATTATTTACAATTATAATTAATATGCTTTGTTTAACTGATTGAATACATTTTTTTTTAACTTATATTTGTGGTGTAGTTTTCATATAAGCCCCTTTATGCTTCTAACCTGCAAAAATTAAAACTAGGCTTTTTAGGCTACCTGGCATTCTTCCCTGCAGAAGATGCTAGCCTACTGGTTTGGAGACACTTACTGACCATGTCAATAGATCTATCACATGTAGGTTTACATAATGTGATAGTGTCAGTGATGTTATTAGTTAGTTAGTGCTGAAATACTCAGTATATTGTGATTTAGTATTGGTTTTAGTTGACAGCTTTCTCTACATCATCTTCCCATGCATGATTTAACATATAACCTTCACCTTGAGGTAGCTGTCAGATCATACATGATTATACATGTTCACAGTATAGTGCATAGTTATGACTCATTTATTTCGTAAGCATACATATGTCGTATCTTAATTTGATCATCCTGTTGTTGCAGGAATTTTCCTGCACGGCAGAAAATCAAACTTGTAGTGCATTCAAGGTTTAGAAAGGCTTCTAAGGGACTGTACGTTATTTATAATGATGGATACCTGGAGAAAATCTGACTTCTCTGAAGTGAAAATGGATGGCCCTCCCTTCAGCAAAATATATTTTTACTCGATCCTCCCAGAACGCTTGAAAAAAAAAAAGTGACCGTCCCCTAAAATAACAATTAAAACATAAAGTGGATAGCAGAGAACATGCCATTTAACCTCACTCCTAGGACAGACCAGAGCCTTAGATATGCAGTTTTAGAAACTGTTCTTTGTTTTGTCAGCATTACAAGTAGACAGAAGGTTGTAGATAATGCAGACCACTGCGGACAAGGGTAGGAGGGAAACTATCTCCATTATAATAAAAGCACTACATGAATCTATGATCTTATTTACAGAACCTGTTACAACTGAAGTATCTGATCATCAATGAATTTGAGAAAAAGCCATTTGTTTTTTAACACAGCAGGCGCATATCATCAGGTAGGGTGAAACTATAATTTTCAAATGTATTCTATTTTATTCCATGATATTGCTGTTATAAAATAGATTTGTGTTGACAGTGACTAGGGCATGGGAATATAAGAGCATCTGCTAGGCTAAATTAACAAACTAGGCATGCATAGCCCACCGCATGATCCTCAAACCTGACTGGCCAAACTCATGTTTCTAAAAGTGAATTCAAAAGGCACTGTATAGCCTAATAAGGCATTTTTCATTTCATGATTATTTAATTCTAAGTCATATTTTTTACATTTCATTTTATGTAGCCTAAATGCGAAATGTATAGGCTGTTGTTACATGCTGAATGTTCATTCCAGCCTGTTGCGTGTCACAAATGCTTCACAATTGATTTATTAAATGGCAGGCTATAGCCTTGAAATACGAAAAATATAGCCTAAATAATTTATTTCGGGTTCCTTCTTAGGCTATCTGGCTTGCTCCTGACTGATTTGGAGTTAGTATGTTGTTTAATCACCTGTTGAAATGTTCAATATCAATTGATAGCAGTGGAGTGTATTCATGGATGTCAAGGGAAGCCAGGCTTCCCCAAAAATTGACCAATAAAATATAGACTTAAAAAAAAAATGATAAGTGAACTTTCCTCTCTGTGTTTCATAATTTTTCTTGAATTCGCAAGAGGCTGAATGTTTCTCACAGGAGAAAGCATTCGAGTGAGCAAAACTGCGCCTCTCTGTCTCTTTACGTGTAGACCGTCTATCTGATGCTGTCTGGTCGAAACGAGTATCACATTGTTGCTGCCTGTAGCATTGAAGACAAGGGAAGCCAGCGAGCGTTTGTTGTCCCTTGATAAAAAAGTCTAAAACATTAGCCAATCAGCTTTGAGCTAAACAACTGCGAATGGTCCTGGCGCACCAAAAGAAAGTGTAAAGGGAAGCCAGCTTTGCATCACTCCTATCAAATCCCATTGAGAGCATATGTCATTGACAGAAAAACTAGATTTGTTGCATCTCCTTGTGTTGTTGTCCTCCGGTGCCTAGCTAGCTAAAATATACCTTTTCCTAAATTAGCCATGGATAGAGATAGGGATTTGGGCTTGTGGTTTTACATAATTCTCCATACTGGCCAATGATTATCAGGCGATTTTTGATCCAACCATTAATTAATAGATTGTTGTGCCCCTGGCCTGAGAGGATGGAAGTTCAGTATGTAGCTAGAAGTAGAAGGCTAATGTTACCTAGCTAACGCTGACCATGAACAGAAGTTAGGCTAGCGAGCATGCACTTTAGCCAGGTAAAAAAAATATTAGCGTGTACTGTATGACAAAGTGATAGACCGTTTCGTCAACATGAAGGAGAGGAGGATGGCATTGGTGTTTCTCTACAAGTAGGGTGAGTCAACATGTTTTTCTACTTGCACGAACACGCACACACACACACACACGCACACAGAAATCAGAACCATTGACAGCCACATATTTAGCTTAAGTTGATTGGACTAAATAGTTTTTGGTATCTTTTAGTTGTCACTGTATTAGACTAATTAGAGGTGATTTGATGATGTTGAAATGTTGAAGTTGAAATGGTGCTGGAATAGTGGAGGCAGCTCTTGTTTTCTTTGCGACTTGCGGTAACTGTCTGTGGTTCTAAATCAATAGTTGTTTAGTGGTCCAAAAATGTCGGCTTCCCCAGTGATTTTACCCACGCACCGCAACTGATTGATAGTGACAGAATCACACATTACTTCCCAAGCATAGTCAATGTTTTCTCTCCTCAGGTATAGAAGGTTGTAGCGCAGCCTCTGAATGTCATACAGACAAACCCATATGATATCCCATATGTATCGGAGTCACGTCTTTCCCTGGCATTTTACTGGTAGTTTCTAGCACAAAGCATTGCGGACTAAAGTGTTGTTATAGATCGCTTTACGGAATCAGGTACATCAAATAAATATTGTATATATTAAACTAACAAGGGGTAGCCCTATGCTTTTATACATTTTCTTTAACAAAGACAACAATACCCTCACATTACCCCTCAATTGGAGCCCTTGTTTTAACTTAACACACCAAGCTCTTCATTGACACTGAGATATTTATGCAGTGCATGGAGACTGAAGGAATTGGCAGACACAATCTATGGATAGTAGACTATAATTTTGTCTGTCAAACCTATTTCTCTTTTTTCTTGAATAGGAAGAAATAGGCTCCAACACAAAGCCCCTCTTGTTGTTAGTAGCTAAATTACAATTAAAATGAAGACTTTTTAAATGAAGCCATCTCTAATTTGCCTACTTTCAGAACCTGCGCTGTCCATCTCTGTGATTGCCAATTCGTAGTAAATTATGTAACCATGGCTTATTGTGAGGTCAATAACTATGATAATTAGCTGCATTATGGGCAAAGAAAACATATTGTTTTATATTATATTAGTAACAAGCTTACCTCCGGTCATCTTCACTCTCTCCCTCTCAAACTGAACAGGACATCAGTAGGCATAGCCTGCATCACAGATATAGCATTTTTTGGACACAATATTTTGTTGTTGTTATAAGAAGCCTTTGACTCGCCCCCTGAAGTGACACTGGTACCTAGCACAGCCAGGGCAGGCCAGGGCTTAGGATTTGGAAAGCATATCATTGCAGTGTATAATGCAGTGTAGCCTAGTTTTATATACACCATCCCAGCAGGGCAAAAACCCGGAAGGGAAGTACATTTTCTCCGTGTGTGCTCTTCGTGTAGGCCTATAGCCTATAGTATAAGCTATGGATCATTTGATTGAGACCACACTAGGCGCACTTGATATTGTGCGCCCAGCAGAGAATCAGGAATGAGGGGCAGAAATTGGCGCACATCGAGATATAACAAGCAACTAATTCTCAAACACTGAGCAATATGACATTTAATCAGTTAAAAATTACATCACCCTCCCCTGGACTTAATAAAAAAATGCTAAACCCTCCCCCTGACTGAAATTGAAAAAGCATGACCCTCCCCTATTTTCCTCTGGGTAACTATTGTGTAGATTTTGACCTCTCCCTAAAGTTTGTAATTTTCACTTTGAATTTTCGAACTTGATTTGCCCTAACACATTTTTTTATCAACCCCTACACAAATGTTTCATTAACTATAATCCACATAATAATTCTCATTTCCTTTTATTGCAAGATTATTTTCCTGTTGTAGCAAACTGGCTCAAATTAAGATCCTACATCTGTATGAAAAAAAGTCAAATCAACAGATGGTAACTGTATTAGAACCTCCAGCAACTGCATCTGTCACTTCCTGTTGTTTGTGCGAATAGAATTAAGAAGCTCTGTTGAAATAACAATCAAAACTGTGCAGGGATCACCTCCCACCCCTACTCAAACACGCGCGCGCACACACACACACGCACACAGACACGCACACACGCACACACACAGACACACACACACACACACACACACACACACACACACACACACACACACACACACACACACACACACACACACACACACACACACACACACATGCCATCAGTTGCACCTCAACAGTCTTTGTCAATAAACATGAAATGGTGCACAGGCTCATAATAATCCATGTTAGACATTCATTTTCACACGATGACAACACGTCAGATTGAATTGGCAATTACTGTTATCTGAAATTGTTATCTAATATGGTTATATCACATCCTTTGCCCTGAGGCTTGTACTCAGATATGGATTGATGTGATTAAATATACTGTTTCTCTCATTCAGGGCAGTGTCTCCTTTCTCTAAGATATAATTTTTTAGTCTCTGTATATTTCTCCCATATATTTGTCTCTAACTTATCTTGCTTTCAGTCAACTAGACAAATACAAACACCATCTCTCATCTTTGTGTCCAGTGCATTTTGAAGTGGCATGTTTGGATATTTTTTATTGTTTTATGTACTCAACATGGTTTTACGGCTTTGTTTCCATCGCAGTATCCTTATACACATACTTACTGAGGTTCATTCCATGTGCACCATTCACTCCCATGCTGTATGTCTGTTCTCATCAAATTGCCTCAGAATAGACCGATCTTTGCAGGGTCAATCTTGTCCAAAGCTCTGTGTTCTGTAAAAATATCAATTAGCCCTCTAGTCAATGTATTAACTGTGATACAAGAAGTCAACTTTTTCAATAAATGGTGATATTGAGTCAAAAAAACAATTAAAGGCCATCACTTCGCAGAATATGTTGCCGTTGTTGACCAAGGCTTTGTCTCAGACAGTGTTTAACAGACTAGAAACGATTTGATAATCTATCCGGTGTCCGTGCAATAAGAGCTGTGACTGATCGCTCTGCACAGGTCAATAAAGTAAATACACTTGGTGTTGTCTGAGAAGAGAAAACAGGGCAGAGGCAGACAAAGTCTACTCAGGTTACCTGATGATTCAAACACACAGAGAATAACAATACTGCACGACTTTTACACTGATAAATAATTGATGTCATTGCAGATGATAGAGGGAAATTGTCTTCCTTCCCCTAAAAATACTTTATTATTCCACATTGCCCCTCTGGTCCTGGGAAAATTGGAACATCAACACATAGACAAACTAGAGAGCCTCGTTTAGGCAGAAGTGTCTGATAGTATCCTCACAGTACAGCCCTCCAGCTAGCTAGCGGGGAAACAGTGATGTGAGCGCTTTGCCAGGGTCACACACAGCGTTCATGGAGTAAATGCTCAGATTATGAATTATCTTACGGCTAAATGTGAGTCAAACAGGGAAGATTTGATTGAAATATCTGAGGACCCGTTCCCGCCGCTACTGTGATAGACTCATCAGAGTTGCTTTGTATGAAATAAATGAATCTCTTGTCAGGCAAGTTATTGGAATCTTGAGGTAACACATATCCACCTGGACACATACAACGTTTTCTACATGCTGCTATTTGTTGTTGTCATCACACGTTTCAAGTGAAAAACAATACAATCTTGTTCCTCTGGTCTTGATGTTCTAAATGTTTTCTTTTACAATGAAGTACAGCATATACAGGACCGTGCCTTCAGAAAGAATTCACACCCCTTGACTTTTTCCACATTTTGTTCTGTTACAGCCTGAATTTAAAATGGGTTAAATTGAGATTTTGTTCCACTGATCTACACACAATACCCCACAAGGTCAAAGTGGAATTTTGTTTATAGAAACGTTTACAAATTAATAAAAAATGTAAAGCTGAAATGACTTGAGTATTCAACCCCATTTGTTATGGCAAGCCTAAATACCTTCAGGGGGAAAGATGTGCTTAACAAGTCACATAATAAGTTGCATGGACTCACTTTTTTTATGATTACCCCATCTCTGCTCCCCACACATACAATTACCTGTAAGGTCCCTCAGTCGAGTAGGGAATTTCAAGCACAGATTCAACCACAAAGACCAGGGCGGTTTTCCAATGCCTCACAAAGAAGGGCACCTATTGGTAGTTGGGTAAAAAAATAAAAAGCAGACACTGAATATCCCTTTGAGTGTGGTGAAGTTATTAATTACACTTTGGATGGTGTATCAATACACCAAGTCACTCCAGAGGGGAAGGAAACCGCTCAGGGATTTCACCATGAGGCCAATGGGGATTTTAAAATAGTTAAGTTACATAGTTTAATGGTTTAACAACATTGTAGTTACTCCACAATATTAACCTAAATGACAAATATTCCAAAACATGCGTCCTGCTTACAATAAGGCACTAAAGTAATACTGCAACAAATGTGTAAAATATATTAACTTTTTTTCCTGATTACAAAGTATTATGTTTGTGACAAATCCAACACAACAACACTGAGTACCACTCTTCATATTTTCAAGCATGGTGGTGGCTGCACCATGTTATGGATATATTCGTTATCGGCAAGGACTAGGGGAGTTTTTTGGGGGATAAAAAGAAACAGAACAGAGCTAAGCACAGGCAAAATCCCAGAGGAAAACCTGGTCCAGTCTGCTTTCCAACAGATACTGGGAGACAAATGCACCTTTCAGCAGGACAATAACCTAAAACTCAAGGCCAAATATACACTGGAGTTGCTTACCAAGACGACATTGAATGTTCCTGAGTGGCCTAGTTACAGTTTAGACTTAAATCGTCTTGAAAATCTATGGCAAGATGTCTGTCTAGCAATGATTAACAACCAACTTGACGGAGATTGATATGTAAAAAAATTATAATGGGCAAATATTCTACAATCCAGGTGTGCAAAGCTCTTCGAGACCGACACAGAAAGACTCACAGCTGCAATCATTGCCAAAGTGATTCTAGCATGTATTTACTCAAGGGGATCAATACTTATCTAATCAAGATATATTAGTGTTTCATTTTTTCTTGGGGTGTGAATACTTTCTGAAGGCACTTTAAATGATGCATTGCGTAGACTTTTTAACCATTTTCTAGTATAGATTTCTGGTAGTGCAGAGAGCGCAAAACAAACGTATGTGGGAAACATTTATTTCCTTGTATAAAATTTTTGAGCAAACAAAGCTACTAAAATGTATCGGTATTGTTTAATTAATGATGGCCCAACAATTCCTTCTGGAATTTGGTAATGGAATCTTAAATAATGGTGTATTGATGTGAAACTGATTCAGAGGATTATTAGATAATTACTCTGTGATCAGACAAAACAGATGGTTAGACTTGATGGCAACCAATACTTAATTGACAAGGATGTGGTGTATATGTTACTTTTAACATACAGATGTAATGGCCATTTTAATTGGAAAAATATTAGTACTGGTATTTATTTTCTGTTTCAGGGTGTAGGCATTGATTTTCCTTTTCAAAACTCACTCGTTAAGACTCAAAAGACATGACACTATAGCCAGTAAAACACATAAATAAAGTAAAATGATTAAACCATGTGTGAAACCAAGCCCTAAATCACGCAAGAGTTAGTTTGTCAACATCTAAAATAGTTTGTCCTTGGTCAAAAGGAGACATGAAGGGTTGTCATTTTAGATGATAACCACGAGAGCATTATTCCCCCACAGTCAGTTATAGCATAATACCAGATGTGCATAGCCCCGGGGATGTTTGTGTATGTGCAGCAGTCAGGCAGCTGCAGCAGGGCCATAATTAGAGTCCTGTTTGGGGGCAGAGTTCCATCGGCAAAAATAATTAGGGCCGACTTCATTACAGCAATTCAGAGAGTGCCATGACTGGAAATGTCAAACGCAGAGCTCTAAAATCCCACGGCAAATACATCCGCAGAGGCATGCCAAAGTGCAATCAAAGATTTCTTTTTTGAATTCCGCTTTTACAACAATGACAATAATACGCAGTATCACTATGGCCAGATTAGAAACATATGAAAGGCATAGGATTTCGGGCTTTAGGCTAACTATGGGCATCGGGCCAAACTAACACTGCAATTGATTCACTCACGGAGCGGTGGCCAGTGTTCGTTCGTTTGGCTCTACCCAAGCAGGGTTCATCTCTTCCTACCGAGCAGGGGTCGTTAGTCGATGCTCCCCATAGCCGCCATTACATAGATAGAACGTTTTAAATTCCTTTAAAATGGATGGAAAAGGTGAAATTAGCTGAAGTGAGGGGTTCACAGAGAATGAGATATTCACTGTTTTGGCTCTTGTACTTCTAACCTGTTGAATATTATCTCACAAGAAAATGTTGGTTTTCAAGCATGGAAGAATTTCTTCCTCATCTTCAATCTGTCTGCCCATGTGAGGCTTGACACACTTCAACCACTGATGCATCAAGCCTGTCTTTTTTTTCGACCTGAGATGTTTTTGTGTGTGGGTGGAGGATTGGCTGGTGAGCTAACACATTTCATCAGATTCCATAAGGCTTTATCCTCGGTTCAAATGGATGACTAAGACTGGAACCTTCCTGTGTAAATGTAAAGACCCGGGTATCTATAAGCGGCTGCTGGACAGATGTCCATGATCATACAATGTCATCTCCTCATACTGTAAAACTTTGAAGGCTCTTGCAGCTGAAACTGAACTACATTATTTTTTGTCAGTAAATCCAAAAGAGGGTTGTGTGCTCCAATTGACTAATAACTGGGTTTAAAATATGTATGTATGTGAAATTTGAGGAGTTGTCGTCAAGGAACATATTTGATCTACAAGAAGAACATCTCTAGCGGAAGTCATTAAGGTGAGTGTCGGTGTAAATGGCAAAATTTGTATAAATGTTTAGACAAGATATGTCCCTCAATCAAGTGTAATGTTCTCTAACTTGATTTTAGAAACATCAAAACTCATCAGACTGAAAGGCTCAGACTGATAATTGCCATTCTGACAGGTCTTTTACAGATGGAACTTGACAAGATGAACAGACAGACAGACAGAGAGAGAGAGAGAGATGGGGTGGAAAGAAAGGGAAAGAGAGATACAATCTGTTATAGTAATAGTCTGCTCTTGTTCTAACATTTAGAGAAATCTCTCATCTCTAACCAAATTAATCTCATTTGGGCTCGGTAGCTCATAAGATAGTATGCCATGATCCATGCATAGCACAACACTGCGCAGCACAGTTATTTATTTTACATTTTTAACATGTGTTTGTATTCCATCATTCAATTGAATGATGTCCTTGCAAAAAAAATAAATGCTCACTGATAATATCTCATCAGTGAAATAAAATGTCAGATGTGTAGGAAGGAAGGGTGAGAACAGATTTGCTCAGCAGCAACCCACATGTGGGAAAAGGGAAAGGGGATACTTAGTCAGTTGCACAACTGAATGCATTCAACCGAAATGTGTCTTCTGCATTTAACCCAACCCCTCTGTGCAACCTAAATTGAATCACTGCTAAATATGTTTACTCTACATACAGATGTAGGATCTTAATTTGAGACAGTTTGCTGCAGCAGGAAAACAATCCTGCATCAACAAGAAATGGGAATTATTATGTGAATTATAATCATTTTACATTTTTTGTAGTGGTTGATGCATTTTTCGTTAGGAACATTCCTGCAACAACAGGTTGATCAAATTAAGATACGGCATCTGTAACTACACTCTTAGAAAAAAAGGTGCCACCAAGAACCTAAAAGGCTTATTCGGTTGTCCCCATAGGAGAACGCTTTGAATAACCCTTTTTGGTTCCAGGTAGAACCTTTTGGGTTCCATATAAAATCCTCCACAGAGGATTCTACATGGAACTCAAAAGAGTTCTACCTGGAACTAAAGAGGGTTATTCTATGGGGACAGCCAAATAACCCTTTTGGAACCCTTTTTCTATGAGTGTACCATTGCTAGTCATTTTAAATGATGATGAACAACTAGGAGTTGTCATGGTGATGTACTGTAGGCGCTGTGAGGGGAAAGTGAATCGTCCCCAGGCAGGAGAAGCAGGTACTGAGAGGTGGTTTGCTGCTCATCTGCCTGTGAAGGAGAAAGTATTCTTTGCTATGATACAGTAGCATCCTAAAGGCTTGGGTTGATGTTGAATCTTTATGAGCTTGAAAACAAACAAGCCTAGGACAGTTTACAATGCATGGTAGAGAGAGGTGGGGTGGGGATAGAGAGAGACTAGGAGTAAAGCACAGTATATCGATGAAGGTAATGAGCCTCAGATGAATTGTTGAAGCCGGAGATGGTCAGATGATATTTTCGGGGACATCTATCCCTGATAAAGTAATTTATTTTCAGTGCCCTAACTACAGTCATCTCTCACTGTAAGGCTCAGATATCGTACAGTTCCCAGCACCCCATAAATATCTTACATCTGGAACCATTTGAGATGAGATTTCAATCACATGGCAGTTTATACTATTTGAGGATTTATCCATGTGTGTCAATCGTCTTATTGCTTATTGTGTGTGTTTGTGTGTCTACGTCTGTGTGTTTGTTTGAAGCCCATGGGGGATATGAGACTAATCTATTTAATCCACAACACATAAACATCTGTTTTGTTCTACAGCTCTTCTAAACTCTTTGACCTGCAGACATTTATTTTAGCATTAAAAACACAGGGGGGATGCTTCAGGCATTTTTCAGAACTTAACGTCTTCTTTATGGACCCTCCACCGCAATCATTTTGAGCTTCATGTAACATAACTGTACCAATTAATTAAATAATAAACAATATACAGCCTCTCCAAACCAGTTTCATTCGATTCCTTAGTTTGATCGTGTTATTATGAATCATAATTTTCTGGAAACCATGAAATATGGCTGTGCCATTGCTGAGAAATCGCTGGGAAAATAAAAAGTTTTGTATAAATATTGATGACGCATGAGATGCTGATCTGTAGAAGGAAGCTGAGATGTATAGGCAATAGTGGAGGCGCGGGGAGGTGCAATGACTCATTTCGTAGTCATCGTTTCAAGGAGTAAACGCTCAAGGAGCAGCACTTAAATGGATCAAGGGCTTTCCATTAGGAGCGCACTTGGCTATCTGAATTAATATCGGATACCTCACCTCGGTCGAGAAAGCGGAGCATATCACAAAAGCCCGCAGTCATTAACACCCTGTCCTTTTTACACTTCACAATGCTTCTTTTCCATCTTTCTTTTTGCTTTTCCGTATACTTGACATTTGTTGCTGTTCAAACCATCCGGACATGTTTCAAGAGTTATGTGAGTAATGGTCCAGTGTAAATGTTTGATTGCTTTTGTCAATGGGATCGAGTTCGTTTTTTGAAGAAGTAACTCATTTATTTCAATCTATTTTTAGTTGATTGTCAACAGATATATTATTAATGTTTGATGTATTGCATAGGCTACTTTGATGTACACGGGTCTGTATTGGAAAAATAGGCTATGGAGAACGAAATGTAGACTAGTATTGGTTTAAAATTACATCCAAGTGTATTGAAAACAGTTACATTTATGAGAATCACAGTTATGGTCAAAAGACGGAATACATACTCGACTTTTTCATTCTCTCATTATTTTTATTCTTTACAGAAAGAAACCGGTTCCTTCTAGTGTCTATAGTTCAACAAACTTTGTCATTTTCAATACTGGTCAATAACCTAAGCAACGGTAGATATGTGGCGCTTTTGCAGAGCCAAGATTGTGTAGTTTAAGTTTGTATAATGAAAGAATTTTGAAGCCTATAGCCTATTTGCTTGCTACAGTGGGCTATAACGATGTATGAAATAATACGTTTAATTGTTTGTTGCGTTGCACCTTGCAGTAGCCTTGAAGAGCAAGCAGTAAGGAGAAACAGTCAATTGTTAGGCTATGGCTTCCATGGCTCCTTTCTTTCTTTCTTTGCAGAGGAAATAGTATGTTGTTCTTATAAATTGTGTATTTGTATTTCTTTTATGTATTTTTCCCACATAGGCCTACTGTATATTCATTTTCTTCCTTCAGTTTTTCATGTAATAGAATTGAGCTGTGAGAGGTCACCATACAGTCTGTTAATGTATGTGAAAACAAACAGTGTGATTACTGAGCATTATACAATGGGTGTGTCTAATCCTGAATGCTGATTGGCTAAAACCGTATTACAGCAAGTGTATATTCCACAAATGACCACCTGCTAAATCTATTATGTTAAAATGCCTATTTACTCTGTTCCATCTGACTGCGCAATCTACTGTCTCATCAGCCCAGCCAGGCAATTTATATCTCCACTATAAAGAACATCTACAGTCGTGGCCAAAAGTTTTGAGAATGACACAAATATGAATTTCCACAAAGTTTGCTGCTTCAGTGTCTTTAGATATTTTAGTCAGATGTTACTATAGAATACTGAAGTATAATTACAAGCATTTCATAAGTGTCAAAGGGTTTTATTGACAATTACATGAAGTTGATGCAAAGAGACAATATTTGCAGTGTTGACCCTTCTTTTTCAAGACCTGTGCAATCCGCCCTGGCATGCTGTCAATTAACTTCTGGGCCACATCCTGACTGATGGCAGCCCGTTCTTGCATAATCAATGCTTGGAGTTTGTCAGAATTTGTTGGTTTTTGTTTGTCCACCCACCTCTTGAGGATTGACCACAAGTTCTCAATGGGATCAAGGTCTGGTGCTCCATCATGCTGGAAAAGGCAAACTGTTCCTGGATGGTTGGGAGAAGTTGCTCTTGGAGGATGTGTTGGTACCATTCTTTATTCATGGATGTGTTCTTAGGCAAATTTTGCGTTAGTCCACTCCCTTGGCTGAGAAGCAACCCCACACATGAATGGTCTCAGGATGCTTTACTGTTGGCATGACACAGGACTGATGGTAGCGCTCACCTTGTCTTCTCCGGACAAGCTTTTTTCCGGATGCCCCAAACAATCGGAAAGGGGATTCATCAGAGAAAATGACTTTACCCCAGTCCTCAGAAGTCCAATCTCTGTACCTTTTTCAGAATAATAGTCTTGTTCCTGATGGTTTTCCTGGAAAGAAGTGGCTTCTTTGCTGCCCTTCTTGACACCAGGCCATCCTCCAAAAGTCTTCGCCTCACTGTGCGTGCAGATGCACTCACACCTGCCTGCTGCCATTCCTGAGCAAGCTCTGAACTGGTGGTGCCTCGATCCCACAGCTGAATCAACTTTAGGAGACGGTCCTGGCGCTTGCTGGACCTTCTTGGGTGCCCTGAAGCCTCCTTCACAACAATTGAACCGCTTTCCTTGAAGTTTTTAGGTGCAATCTTACTGGCAGCAATATCCTTGCCTGTGAAGCCCTTTTTTCCTTTTGAAGCTTCCAGTCTGTTATTCGAACTCAATCAGCATGACAGTGATCTCCAGCCTTGTCCTAGTCAACACACACCTGTGTTAACGAGAGAATCACTGACATGATGTCAGCTGGTCCTTTTGTGGCAGGGCTGAAATGCAGTGGAAACGTTTTTTGGGGATTCAGTTAATTTGCATGGCAAAGAGGGACTTTGTAATTCATCTGATGACATTCTGGGGTATATGCAAATTGCCATCATACAAACTGAGGCAGCAGACTTTGTGAAAATTAATATTTGTGTCATTCTCAAAACTTTTGGCCACGACTGTAGACATTATCTCATCTTTTAGACTAACATTTAGTTTTCAACAGCGGAGATTAGTATATACCTTGCTGTCTGTCTCTCTGACATTTGCAACATTGCTTCAATATTCATATTCGATCTACAGCTGTCGCATAGTAATGAACTTGTCGGGAGTCGGGATGAGACAGACAGGCAGGCAGCTTTTGTCAGCCAGTTGAAATCATGAATAAGCATCATTTTTATGGATATATACAAAGAAAATGAAACAAAGTGCAGCTAGTTTGCAGTCTTTTCAGCTTCAGTTTGACGGAATTGTGTTTGCTGTGTTGTTGTCTACATTTTCTATACCAGGTGAAATCGCGCATCATTAGCTCATCGTTATTGATGTATCCAAATAAATTCCACTAGAAAACAGCTTAAACAAATGCAAATGAGGCTATTTTGTTTTTATTCTGGCTGCACTGTTTGACGTGACAAAGTTAGCCGTAGTTGGCTAGCTAGCAAGCAAGGGATAAGTATGGCAATAGAACATTTAGAACAAATTACTGGTTCGTGTCCATAGATACAGAATAAAAACGACTGGGTCGTGTCTCTGGCAACTGAACCGACAGAAAGAACGACCAGCCAGCTTGGGTAGCAACCCTCGATTTGTCAGGACTATATATTGTGGAAGGATGAAATAGTGTGAATAAATTAATCAAAATAACGTTTTTAATGAAAATATGTAATTCATTATTTGAATATGTTGGTAACTCGTTGTATAAAAGTGATAATGCCCTCGAAGCCGGGGGGTTCGGAGGATATATTGGCACGGTTTTCCGGCCTCCGACTTCGTCTCGGCCTAACAACACCCTTGCCAATATATACACCAAACAAACACCGGCTTCTCTGGCATTATGACTTGATTAGAGCTAATGGTCAGAGTCAGTGAATACCACTATACTACTGCAATAATGTGATAACTGTTCATTAAAGCGTACCAGTAATTGTGATGTAATCTTGGACAGAATGGATGTTGCTTTAGGGGCAGTCATGACTGCAGTTATGTGGACACTGTCTCAGGCATAATGTAATGCTTTTACCATCCCTAACTTGACAAATCCCAACAGGCACCATTTAGAGGGGGTTGTCTGTCTCTGCAGCTTGCTAGATACAAACGATCCTTGTTTTCTTGATTTGACTATATTTGCGGTTTGGGTTTGCAGTAATTTATTGAGGCATTTCAGGTTACCTTTGCACCTGAGTCTGGTATGCACCTAATTTCTAACATCCAGATGTTGCTTACAAGTCACTATGCTGAGGGCAACTCATTAAGTAATGCTTTCATGTGTGACAATGATGAAACTGTCATTGTTGTTTATTCCTAACTTTGCCATGGGCAGTTTTTTATTTGTTCCACACGCTTCAGTGGCTGAAAATCGGACATAGTCTTAGCACCCTATATTGCCCTTAATTCAAATGAGCACTCTCGTCCTGCAAGGACACAAGCCAAGTGCTGTTGTGTGTTATAACCCACACCGTGAGTAATATTATGGCACCATCCCAGTGTTCGTTCCAGCAGCACACCACAGGCAGGAACTAGTTGGAGGTGTGAATGTAAGTGGCATCTGACTGTACACAGGAGTTCACCAGGCTGCTTCAGCAGCTGCTCAGCCAGTGTGGAGCAGGACTCTGTAGGGCACAGAGGAAAGGTCACGCTGCGGTAATGATAATATGACGGAGGAGAGAGGGGAGGAGGACAGTAAGGGACTAAGTAATGTTTTAATTTAGACCCATCACTAACTGGGTGCGTTCTTTCCACACATTGATTATACTTTCACCTATTCTGTATGGTAATGGATGGTGTGCATGCAAAGTACAAGAGAATTGGTTAGAATACATAAACCTTGACACTGATGGATTTATAGTCTAAGAGCTGCACTCAGATGAACTTCTAATGTCATCATCTAAGTCAAAGCTGCTTATCATAACCCAATATAAACCAAACTAGGGCTGTTTCCCTCCACATTTAGTATTCTACTGTGTTGTCAGGAATTTGATCAAATCTACGGTATTGTCCGTATATGACGTCCATGTACCAAATGCCATTGAGCAGCAGAGACAAGGCTGATTAGATTATCTTTACATCAGTCAGACAGTGGGTGTTTTCTGTGGGACATTGTGAAAAATACATGTAGCTATGTCCTCTATTATGAAAGTTGACTCTTTGAAGGCGAAGGAGAGACAGCTAGAAAGACTGTTGCATCACCACCATACAACAAAGTCAAGATGAATTACAGTACCTTCAGAAATTATTCACACCACTTGACTTTTTCCAAATTTTATTGTGTTACAAAGTGGGATTAAAATTGATTTAATTGTCATTTTCTTCTCAATGATCTACACACAATACTCTAATGTCAAAGTGGAAGAAAAATTCTAACATTTCTTTTTTTAATTATGGAAAATAAAACACTAATGTATCTTGATTTGATAAGTATTCACCCTCCTGAGACAATACATGTTTGAATCACCTTTGGCAGGTATTACAGCTGTGAGTCTTTCTGGGTAAGTATCTAAGAGCTTTGCACACCTGGATTGTACAATATTTGTCCCTTATTCTTAAAAATATTATTCAAGCTCTGTCAAGTTGGTTGTTAATCATTGCTAGACAACCATTTTCAAGTCTTGCCATAGATTTTCAAGACGATTTAAATCAAAACTGTAACTAGGCTACTCAGGAACATTCAAAGTCATCTTGGTAAGCAACTCAAGTGTATATTTGGCCTTGTGTTTTAGGTAATTGTCCTGCTGAAGGATGCATTTGTCTCCCAGTGTCTGTTGGAAAGCAGACTGAACCAATAATATGATGGAGGGCAGAGGGAAGGAGGACAGTAGGGAACTAACTAATGTATAAATCTTGACACATTACTACCCGGTTGCGTTTTTTCCACCCATTGATTCCAATGTCACCTATTCTGTATAGTAATGGATGGTGTGCATGCAAAGTACAAGAGAATTGGTTAGAATACATAAACCTTGACACTGATGGATTTATAGTCTAAGAGCTGCACTCAGATGAACTTCTAATGTCATCATCTAAGTCAAAGCTGCTTATCATAACCCAATATAAACCAAACTAGGGCTGTTTCCATCCCCTTTTAGTATTCTAATGTGTTGTCAAGCATTCGATCAAATCTATATTCCATAGATGACGTCCATGTACCAAATGCCATTGGGCAGCAGTGACAAAGCTGATTAGATACATTTAACATCAGTCAGACAGTTGTTTTTTTATGTGGAAGATCTTGAAAAATGAAAGTTTACTCTTTGAAGGCGAAGGAGAGACAGCTGTGAGTCTTTCTGGGTAAGTCTCTAAGAGCTTTGCACACCTGGATTGTACAATATTTGCCCATTATTCTTTTTTCAACTTATCAAGTGCTGTCAAGTTGGTTGTTGACCATTGCTAGACAGCCATTTTTAGGTCTTGCCGTAGATTTTCAAGACGATTTAAGTCTAAACTGTAACTAGGCCAGGAAAATTCAATGTCGTCTTGGTAAGCAACTCCCAGTGTATATTTGGCCTTTTGTTTTAGGTTATTGTTCTTCCGAAAGGTGAATTTGTCTTCCAGTGCCTGTTGGAAATCAGACTGAACCAGACTGAAATCAGACTAGCTCTGTTCCGTAATTTTTTTTACCAGTGACAAGCATACCCATAACATGATGCAGCCGCCACCATGCTTGTAAATATGAATAGTGGTAACCAGGTATGTGCTGTGTTGGATTTGCCCCAAACATAACGTTTTGTATTCAGGAGAAAAAGTAAATTTCTTTGCCACATTTTCTGCAGTATTACTTTAGTGCCTTATTGCAAACAAGATGCATGTAGATAATTGTATGTGTAGGGTACAGAGATGGGGGTAGTCATTCGAAAATCATGTGCAAAATCAGAGTGAGTCCATGCAACTTATTATATGACTTGTTAAGCAAATGTTTAGCTTATTTAGGTTTGCCATAACAAAAGGGTTGAATACTTACTGACTCAAGACATTTCAGCTTTTCATTTTGAATTCATTTGTAAACAATTCTAAAAACATAATTCGACTTTGACATTATGAACTTTTGTGTGTAGATGGCTGACACAAAACCTCAGTTTAATATATTTAAAATTCAGGCTCTAACACAACAACAAAATGTGGAAAAATTCTAGGGGTGTGAATACTTTCTGAAGGCACTGTATATATGAAAGGATATAGCACACTGTTAAGACGGCTGAATTCATTTTTACGTCATGAAAGTCAGCAATCAAATACAAGTTTATATGGAGGCTTTCTTTCATTTCTATTCTTAGGCTACACAGATAAATTGAGAAAAAGGGACAGATTTGCTAAGCATTTGCAGCAGGTGCAAAGTCTGCACCTGTTTTTCTTTCAAAAAGGAAATTAATTCAGGACTAGAAAAGGGATTGTATCTCCCATGCAATGGGACTGGATAGGAGCCAGATAGGTAATTTTAAGCAGCTAATGATATTGAAACATGCGGCAGAATACAAATTGTGGCTGTCTGAAAATGTTTTAAAAGATAAAGCAACTTGTCTTACAGAGGTTTGATTTTGCATGAGATCTGTTGTGGTGGTTGGATGTCATACCAGCTTATACTTGGTTTTACTCAGACCAAAGCATCACTGTGGCTGTATCTTTTTTTTTCAGGGGGAGTCATGCCACAGATGCACAGTGACTATTCAACTCATCCACATCCAAGCTGAGGCTGTTCTCACTTTCAGGAGGCTTGGCCAGACTTGCCCTGGGACTGGCCTGTCTCTTTACCTATAATAACCCTCCTACCTCCTAACTCCTACTCTGGCAAAGGGGTCTGGTCTGGAGCTCAAGCTTTAACAGTGAGAATATCTTTCACTATTCTCTTCCAGTTGGATTGAGACAAACTAAAACTAAACTACTCAGATTTACAATTTTTCAGATTGTACATGCTTCACTGTCCTCTTCCCACTATTCTCCATTTTTGATACGACACAGACTTGCCCTTGTACACTTTGAAGTAGATATTGGGAAGATCAGAGAGAGGGACCTCAGAGCTATGCCTATGATCATGATCCTCAGTAACCAAATACGACTCTGACAGGTCATACTGGCTTAACATCATGCACAATCTCAAAATGGATTATAATTTCTATGTTAAATAGCATTCCTTTGCATACACAATGTGTGTCTCGCTCAGTGTTCAAAACAAGAACATAGCTTACTATTTTTGATTAATCGTAATTGCCTATTAGATTGAGGCATCATCAGTCAAATCATGATTTGACATGACAGTCTTAATGTGATCCTTATTTTAATGGCTCTCAGGAAAGTGCTCTGATGTCCTTGTCTTCTCTCAGCAAACATAACTGTCTGCAGTCTGTTTATCAGTCTACTGTTGCACAGTTTTTCAATACTGTATAGAGAACAGATGGTTCCTATAGCAGACAACATGAACATGACCCCAGAGCCTCCGACACAGAACTGCTCCAACTGCAGCCAGGCATTTGTCCCAGAGCTCAATGTGATCAAGGCTGTGGCGCTGGGACTGATACTTGGGACCTTCATCATATTTGGGGTTTTTGGGAACATCCTGGTTATCTTGTCTGTGGTCTGTCATCGACACCTACGCACAGTCACACACTACTTCATTGTCAACCTAGCGGTGGCAGACCTCCTGCTGAGCTCCATCGTGCTGCCCTTCTCTGCCACCTTTGAGATCTTAGGGTACTGGGTATTCGGACGGCCATTCTGCAACGTGTGGGCAGCGGTGGACGTGCTGTGCTGCACAGCCTCCATCATGAGCCTGTGTGTGATCTCAGTGGACCGCTACATCGGGGTCAGCTACCCGCTGCGCTACCCAGCCATCGTGACAGAGCGCAGGGCACTGCTAGCCCTGGTGGGCCTGTGGGCTCTGTCTGTCACAATCTCCATTGGCCCTCTGTTTGGCTGGAAGGAGCCGGCACCTGAGGATGAGTCTATCTGTAAGATCACAGAGGAGCCTGCCTATGCCATCTTCTCTGCTGTGGGCTCCTTCTACCTTCCGCTGGCCATCATACTGTCTATGTACTGCAGGGTGTATGTGGTGGCCCGCCAGGAGAGCCGGGGCCTGAGGGACGGGCACAAAACAGACAAGTCAGACTCAGAGAGCATCACGCTGAGGATCCACCGCGGAAACACAGCCGTGTCTGAGGACGAGGCCCTACGCAGCCACACACACTTCGCCCTGCGCCTCCTCAAGTTCTCCCGAGAAAAGAAGGCCGCCAAGACCCTGGGCATTGTGGTTGGCTGCTTCGTGCTCTGCTGGCTGCCTTTCTTCCTAGTTCTGCCCATAGGTGAGTGTTACCCATTGTACCCTGGCTCCTTACCTTGTAGACCGTGCTCCACAGCTGCCATGCCATGCTGTTAATGCCACCCCCTTTTGTATCTACACTTGGCAAAATAATTTATGAGGGTTTATAATTAAATTGCATTGCAGAGATGGCTGTAGGAGGGAGTGTGGGATGACTCCCAAAATAGATGTTCACAACAGTCTCATGCATGCCTTTCTTATGTCATACGGTATCAACCATAGAAATAGAAATGTTTATTTACGTGTGTAATAAATCAGTTATTTTAGGTTATGTGAGGTTGTTGGATGTGGATGATGTAAAATGTAGTCTATTGTCGCATTAATCAGCAATGGGCTGCATCTGCAAAGATGTACTTTCATTGATGACACAAATAAAAAATTGTTTACAAATAGAAACCATCTGAAGTAACTCAAATGTATAATTAAAAAGAGTACACTAATCAAAGTATTTGTTTAAACCGCGCAGAATGTAAATCTTCTCCTCCCCCTTATGTTATTTTATTTGTCATACATGACTGCTTTGAAGTCTAATTTAACTACCAGACATTTTTTTAGTAGTATATACATACACTTACCAATAATGTGGTATTTCATGCGGAAGTGATGAAATAACATTTCAGTAGCTTTTATTCAGAGCACACAATGCCCAATAACAAGTTTAATTGCCATAAACATTTACTGATGTTATCACAATCTTTGAGTAGAGTCAGTATTCTTTTAAAAGAAAACTGATTGATGAACGTTTCAGATTAGGCCCATTATCCTCATCATTTCCTTTGATGAAATAATCGTGTTCACGTAACATTATTGTGTAGAAAATATTGAGAGGATTTTCAGGCAAGCCAAAATACCGGTCTCAAGAAATTATCCTATATTAGAGACTTCAACTACACACACACATGCACGCACGCACACACACACACACACACACACACACACACACACACACACACACACACCATTGTCTTGTTATCCAGCCACAGCCGTAAGTGCTTGTGAAATTAATAGTTTTTGGTGTTAATTTAATGTTTTTTCGGAAGGCCACTGAGGAGTTACTGCAGTTTGGGCCAGGTGTCTCAGTGATGCAGTGCAGGCAACTAAGGTAAAAGCTGTGGCTGGGTCTGATACTAGGCTAGCCAGACACTGGATCATCATAGGATTCTTCAGATAACAGAGATACTCTCAGCATGGGTGTGTAGTCCCTTTCAGTCAGCCTCTGTCCCAGTCATCTTCTCAGTGTGATCAAAGAGCTGCTATGGTTGAAAGAGAACAGCTTTCCAGTTGTGCTGATCTGTGAATAAGGAAACCTCACAGAGAGTTACACAAAATAAACTGTATTTGAAGAGTTGAACACTATACCCACACATTTTTCACATTTGTATTTTTTCATCAGAAATTATTGCTTATGGAAATTACCTTCATGTGTGTGTAAAATATTACTGCTGTCAGATATTTTATTCATAGATCTGAGAGAGTATGAAAATGTTTTTTTTGCTAAACTCTACATATCCATTGTTTAGCTGGAATGGAATGTATATTTGACTGTGATATGCACTTGTCTTACCTTGCTCTCTTAAGATTAATGCGCTTACTGTAAGTCTCTCTGGATAAGAGCATCTGCTAAATTACTCAAATGTAAATGTTTTACATACAGATCTCATATTACTGTATTTATTTTTATATATATATATTAATGTCGCAAATATATCATTTGTACATTTATTTACAAAAAAATTAGTTATTTGTTACATTTGACTGTGTAAAACCTAGCAGTACTACTTACTTCTCTGAGAGTGAGGCGGATATATAGCATTTGGAAGAACAAAAACACGAGTATTTGTCTCTCAGAAATGAAAACATGACATATTTTTAACAAATGCATATCTGTCATTGAACAACCCCCATGCATTGATTAGATAGTGAAAAAAACACATTCATCTCATTCATAACGTCTTTAAACAATAAAAGCAAATTTACCAACATTTCTGAAAATTGGTATATAGCTTTTTGGAATGAAACTATTCATTTCCAGAGGACATATGCAATGGATGTGGTTCTGTACAAAGATAAATATGAATGAATATACTATACATAATAGACATAACATGACAATGACTGTTTAACACATAGTAGCATCAACCACTATTAATGACTGGCGTTAGTTACAACCAACAGTAAATCAACACAAGTTTCAATAACAACATCACTCCCATCTGTCCACGCACTCCACTTGGAGAAAGACTGATGAGGCTCTGACATGAGCAGGCAGAAAGACTGTCTGCTGTCCTGGCCTCTAGCAACCTCCCTAGCAACCTATAGGTGGCCTGGTAGCAGAGGTCACTGGTAGTTTGGGGAGCCAGTCTCTGGCAACATCGGGGGATGGGTGGAGTGAGCTGCATGAAGTTATGAGTGCTGAGCACATGCTGCCAGTAACGGTCTGTTGCTCATATTTCACACACACTTTTCAGACAACCATTCTCTCTCTCTCTCTCTCTCTCTCTCTCTCTCTCTCTCTCTCTCTCTCTTTATCGCTCTCTTTCTTGCTCTGCATCTATTTCTCTTGCACATAGAGGCATTTTCGTCAATGTGATCACAGCAGGAAAGAAAGATAAAGTCTGCTTGTTAGTTTAATCATTTCAGTGTAGGATGAATGTGGGAAAATACAAATCAAATTTAAGATCAAGTCAACTCCTTCCTAACCCCTCAGGGTTCCGATTTATTATACACTCTCATGCTCAGAAGTATAACAACTGCAATAGAGACCTAGGGTGGTGATTCTACTCCCTTACCATGTCTGGACAACATGTCACAATGTTATGTTTTATTGTCCTGTTAAATCACAGAACGGTTTTCAAGTTAAGATTGATTGTGTTAGGCTGGGGATGGTTATTCGAGTTTGCTTTGGTTTATTGGGACAGGCTTTATTTCTTCATCAAGAGACAGGAAACTTACCCTTGTGGGGATTTGAGTGGGTCAAAAGGGTTAGGAGGCTATCACTGTCTTGGCAGTGTGTTTATTTTGAGACTGGTTTGTTCCTGTAGCCATTTAAAAAGGCATGACCAAGAGCTAAGCAACTGTTTACTCACATGTTCACAAGGGTAGTGGTATTTTGTCTGCTGGTGCTGTGGTCCTTAGTCGGTAGTTGCACTGGTGCCTACCATGCATCTTTGGTGTTGTTATCTTAAATCATTATTGACATTCTGAATTATATTTGGTGGTGTTGGTAGTGAGCTACAGTATTAGAGCAGTAGTGTGCTTCTTTGTCTTCCTGGATGTTGTCACAACTTCAGCCGAAGGCGGTCCCTCTTCTTGTTCGGGCGGTGTTCGTGGGTTGACGTAACCGGTTTTCTGACCATCATCGCTCCCCTTTTTCATGTGTTCTGTTGGTTTTGTCTAATTGTACACACCTGTTGTAAATTTCTCCCAATCACGCAACTGTTTATATTCCTTCCTTCCCCTCTTCCCATTGAGCGTGGTTGTTAGGTTGTACCATTTGTTCTTGTATGTTCCCCAGTCTGTGTACTGAGGGCAATTGTATTGTGGTTCCTGTAATTGCCGGGTTGCTGGATTGCGCCCGTTTATTTTTGAAGTTCGTGTGGGTATTTTGTTTTTGCCAGAGTTATTGTTTGTGGACTGGTGACTCTATTAAAATACTTTTTCACACGTGAACTACCTCCTGCGCCTGACTCTTTTCCACAACTGAACTACGGACATTACAGAATCACGCACCTATATTATGGAGTCAGCAGGAGCAGCAACACCTAACAGAGGAGTCGAGGAACGCGTCCGAGAGCACTCGGCCATGTTACAGCATCTTGGGGCCGCTATGGATCGCGTTGTCCAAACTCTGGACCACTGGGAGAGACAGGAGGTCTCCCCAGCGCCTCGACCACCCCAACCAGGGGTGTCCCCACCTAGCCCTCCGGAATCCGGAACCAGTGGGATTCGTCTCTCCCTTCCCAGGGAGTATGATGGTACTGCAGCACGGTGCCAGGGGTTTTTGCTACAACTGGACCTCTACCTGGCCACCGTGCATCCAGCTCCCTCTGTAAGGGAGAGAGTGTCCGCTCTTGTCTCCTGTCTCACTAGGAGAGCCCTGGAGTGGGCCAAAGCCGTGTGGGGAGAGGGAGACGTGTCGTTGGACCACTTTGAAGAGTTCACCCGTCGCTTCCGAGCTGTGTTTGACCATCCTCCTGAGGGGAGAGCGGCGGGGGAGCGGCTCTTCCACTTGAGACAGGGGACAAAAAGCGCCCAGGAGTTCGCCCTTGAGTTCCGGACGTTGGCCGTCGGAGCGGGCTGGAATGACAGGGCCCTCATCGACCACTATAGGTGCAGCCTACACGAGGACGTCCGGCGGGAACTGGCATGCAGGGACGCCACCGTGACCTTTGACCAACTGGTAGACCTCTCCATTCGGTTGGATAACCTGCTGGTCACCCGCGGACGTCCAGAGAGGGTCCTGTCAACCCCACCCTCCGGCATCCCCTCCCCAGAGCCCATGGAGCTAGGAGGGACAACGCGTAGGGAGGCTGGAGGAGGAGCTTTCACCTGCACCAGTTGTGGCCGCAGAGGGCACACTACCGGTCGGTGCAGGGGTGGTTCTTCTGGGAGGAGAGACGGTAGGCAGAGCACTCTGGTGTTACCTCTGGTGAGTATGCACCACACTCACCCAGAGTCCTCTGTTGATCAACTGTTTGTGTCTGTGTGTTTTCTGGATTTTTCCCCGCATTCCCAGCATAGGTCGCTCGTCGATTCAGGCACAGCTGGGAATTTCATTGACAGCTCTTGCACTTAGGTTAGCGATTCCCATTAACCCTGTGGTCAGACCTTTCCCATTTCATGCTTTAGATAGTCGACCATTATGGTCCGGGGTAATCAGGGAGGCCACCATCTCTCTTGTCATGGTGACGCCGGGGAAGCATGAGGAGAGAATCAGTCTCTTCCTCATTGACTCTCCTGCGTTTCCTGTGGTATTAGGCCTTCCCTGGTTAGCCTTGCATAACCCCACCATTTCCTGGCAACAGAGGACTCTCACGGGGTGGTCGCGAGAGTGCTCGGGAAGGTGTATAGGGGTTTCCATTGGTGCGACCACGGTGGAAAGTCCAGACCAGGTCTCCACTGTGCACATCCCCCCAGAATATGCCGATTTGGCTCTCGCCTTCTGTAAGAAGAAGGCGACTCAGTTACCACCCCATCGAAGGCCTGATGTGCGAGGAGGCCTGATGTGCGAGTCATCGCTCCGGTGGGGCCTGTGTCGGTTCCACGCACCAGGCCTCCAGTGCATCGTCCCAGTCCGGTACGTCCTGTTCCGGCTCCACGTACCAGGCATCCGGTGCGCCTCCCCAGCCCGGTACGTCCAGTGCCAGCTCCCCGCACTCGCCCAGAGGTGCGTGAGACCAGTCCGGTGAGACCTACGCCGGCTCCACGCACCAGACCTGCAGTGCGCCTCTCCAGCCCAGTACGTCCAGTGCCAACTCCCCACACTCGCCCAGAGGTGCGAGTCATCGCTCCGGTGGGGCCTGTGTCGGTTCCACGCACCAGGAGTCCAGTGCGCCGCCACAGTCCGGTGAATCCTGTTCCGGCTCCACGCACCGGGCCTCCAGTGCGCCTTCTCAGCCCGGTACGGCCCGCCCCGGAGCCGCCACCGACACCAAAGTGCCCACCCGAACCCTCCCCATTGACTTCTGGTTTGCGGTTGGAGTCCGCACCTTTGGGGGGGGTACTGTCACGTCCTGGCCATAGAGAGCCCTCTGGGTTCTCTATGGGGTTTTGGGCCAGGACGTGACCAGGGGTGTTTAGGTGTTTCTATGTCGGTTTTTTGAGTTGGTTCCCAATTAGAGGCAGCTGTTGTTCGTTGCCTCTAATTGGGAATCCTATTTAGTTTGTCATTTCCCCCACCTGTGTTGTGGGATATTGTTTATTCGTGAGTATATGCTGTGTGCGCTACACGGTGTCAGATCTTTGTTCCCTCCTTGTTTGTTTAGTTTGATAGTTCCATTATAATTAAAATATGTGGAATGCCATGTCCGCTGCACCTTGGTCCACTCCTTCCTCAGATCGTGACAGATGTATGGCAACGTCTCACTTGGGAAGTGAGCACATCTATTGGTCATCCATTATTTATTGCTCACTCTATCTTGTTTTCCTTCGCTATACATCACTGTATACCCTGTTTGGTGCAGTAGAGGGAGATACCAAATTATTTGTTTAGCTTTCTTAAAAAAAGCATGTTTTGCATCACTGTCTTTATGGAGTCAACTTTTCATAGTAAAATGAGGCTACCTGAGTAACGGCAATCAAGTTCCCACTTTAGGGTTTATAGCCTCCCGGATGTATGAATTCAGTAGTAAGAACAGTAGTAGAATAGCTGTTGCTTGTTGCACAGTAGTCATCTGAGATGTACTTGACACAGAATCATATCTACTCAAACTTCACCTCCTTTCTTTCCCTCGTTCTCTTTCTTTCTCTCTCCCTCTCAATCCATCTCCACATCACTCCTTTTTATTTCAAAAGTCCCCTGTAAAATTTCTCCAACAGCTTTCTCCAATAAAGAATTTCACAATACAGCTCGCCCAGCCTACCTTTGAAGATAGATGCTCAAATTCAAGGCCATCCAAGACATTAGCCATTTAATTATTTTAATGTGTCGAGCATTGGCTGTTAAATGTCCTTCATGTAATGTGCATGTTAAACCATTTAATCTACTGCACTATTAATAAGTGTGCAGCTCACACTCTATCACACTTTCTCCCATGAGCCCCTGTAATCTGAAGCAGTAGGATTTTTATACAACTGATACCTTGACGTCAATACCTTGATGTTAATCAGTTTTCTTCCCTTTGTCTGTGCCTAATTCTCTCTCTCTCTCTCTCTCTCTCTCTCTCTCTCTCTCTCTCTCTCTCTCTCTCTCTCTCTCTCTCTCTCTCTCTCTCTCTCTCTCTCTCTCTCTGTGTGTGTGTGTGTGGCCTTTTATAGGTTCCATATTTCCAGCATACAGACCTTCGGACACAGTTTTCAAGATCACCTTCTGGCTGGGCTACTTCAACAGCTGCATCAACCCTATCATCTACCCCTGTTCCAACCAGGAGTTTAAGAAGGCCTTCCAGAGTATTCTGGGAGTGCGCTGTCTGAGAGCCCAGCCCAGAGCCACTCATCCCCTGGGTTCGGGCCTCAGTCAAGCCCAGGTCCAGGGTCATTCTCTCACTCTGAGAGTAGATAGCAGAGGTGACCCCTCCCATCTTAGCCCCTCCTCCTCCATAGCCCTGTCCCGCACACCCTCCTCTAGGGATGGCAGAGAGTGGAAGATAGAGACAGGACCGGCTAAGGTGGCCCAACTGTGCAGTAAGAGTCTGCTGAAGACCTGCTGCTGCATCAGAGACGGGAGCCTCAACCAGGGGCCCAACCAGGAGCCCAGCCATCCCCAGCCCCCTCCACACGGGACCCTGCCCACCATTAAGATCCACCAGCTGTCTTTGTGTGAAAATGGAGAGGCCGTATAACCAGAGATAATGATGGAGTAAATCATTTTGAATGTCTCTGGTATGAATACTGTAGCTCGTCTTCTCTTAAACAAAGCATGGTCTACCCTCAAGGTCCAGTGCTATTAAAGGAAACTAAAGTGAATAGTGAATACATTTCTAAGCCGTGTGGAGTTTACAACGATGGAACATTAATAATAGCTGGTGGAGATGGTCAATGAAATTCTGAAATATTTGGAATACTCTGACTGCAGATACACAATGGCAGTGTTTAAATGAATGACTATTTGTTTTTACACACTAAACCAAGGTATTCCCTTGAGATGTTGACACTCTTTAAAGGTCCAATGCAGCAGTTATTATCTACATATCATCTCATTTCTGGGTAGCAATTAAGTACCTTACCGTGATTGTTTTAAATTAAAATGATAAAAAAGTAACATTACATTTACATTTTAGTCCTTTAGCAGATGTTCTTATCCAGAGCGTCTTACAGTAGTGAGAAACAAAAATAGCTTCTTGGCGAAGAGCAATTTCTCAAGCAAGAATTTTGCTAAGGCTGTCTGGTAGTGGTCTGAGTGGGAAGGGGAAAATGGAAAATTAGCTATTATTGGAACTCTCCTTCTTATTGCTCTATTAATTTACCACCTGGTGATGCCACCAGGCAGGCCACAACTCTATCCAGCTCTTACACTAAAAGGGCATCATCATAATTTTCACATTTCACAGTATTATTCCAACCTCATAGTGTGGAAATATATATAAAACACAGGAAATCACGTTTGTGACTGTACTGGGCCTTTAAGACAAGTGCACATTCTCTTGGGTGGTCTTTGCCACTCTTCTCACTTTACCACCCAGTTGATTTGAATAGTAAAGAAAAACAGTCCAAATTACTATAACAATCTAACGTCAAAAGTGATAGTTCCCCAAGAGCAAAATATATCCCCCTTCCCTTTTAAATATACATGTTAGAAAAAAGTTTTCCATGGGGAGCTCAGTAATTATACTGGGATCTACACTTTAGCTATATCAATATATGTATTATTTATTCCAGATATTCCTGATAAGATATTGGGGTTTGTGAAGGTATTTCCAAAGAAGGACCAAATTGTGTGTTCCTTGTGTCATGTTTACAGGTTGTATACTTACAAAGAATATTACCAATGCATAATAGGTCAAATCTGTACATATGTAATTGGTGGTAACCTCACAAATTGTTCAAAATTGTAATCTTTCTCCCAGTGTCTTACCCTTTACCAAGCTCTTGTCCCGTTGTGAGAATAGTGTGTGACTGTGTGATACTGTGACATCCCTCCCAGTCTCCCTGGGGAGTCTGAGGGCAGGCACAATGCCCATCACAAATGAATCACACCATACTGTCCACAGCAGGCTGGAACCCAAGAGGATACTGTCCTTCCATGTCACGTATTCCAATAAAAAGAGTATGAGATATTCTCAGTTTGGGAGTTGCAACGTCACTTTGAGAATCCTTTTTTTGTGATTTCATGGACACACATATTTCATAAACACGCATAGACAGTATTGCTTTGTACTCCAACATTCCCACGATACCACTTTCCAATCTCCACTGCCAGACAGAAGATTAACTTCCTCATTTGGAATTCTGAGGGATCATTTCATGGGTTTTGACCTCATAACTGCTCCCAAGCCTCTAAATCCACCATGAGCCAGTGAGAAATTTGCCTTCATACTGTAGCTCAGGCTTTTCAGTTTCAGGGAACCATTTGCAAATTGCATCCACACAGTGGAGGCTCCTCAGAGGAGGAAGGGGAGGACCATCCTCCTCAGTGAATTTCATAAAAATAAAAATAGTGAAATTAAAAAGGTTATAATTTTTAGATAAAACTATACTAAATATATTCACGTCACCAAATAATTTTATAAAACACACTGTTTTGCAATGATCTACAGTAGCCTCAACAGTACTCTGTAGGGTAGCACCATGGTGTAGCCGGAGGACAGCTAGTTTCCGTCCTCCTCAGGGTACATTGACTTCAATACAAAACCTAGGAGGCTCATGGTTCTCACCCCCTTCCATAGACTTACACAGTAATTATGACAACTTCTGGAGGATTTCCTCCAACCTATCAGAGTTCTTGCAGCATGAACTGACATGTTGTCCACCCAATCTGTATCAAAGAATTCTACAAATAATTAATGTCAGGCCATCCGTCTGTGAACTGAAGCTAAAGCGCAGCTGGGTCATGCAGCAAGACTGATCCAAAACACACAATCATGAAAATGGCTAAAAAGCAGCAAATTTGAAGTTTTGGAATGGCCTAGTCAAAGTCCAGACCTAATCCCAATTGAGATGTTGTGGCAGTTCATGCTTGAAAACTCACAAATGTTGCTGAGTTAAAGCAGTTCTGCATGGGAAGAGTGGGCCAGAATTCCTCCACAGCAACGTGAGAGACTGATCAACAACTATAGGAAGCATTTGGTTGGTGTCATTGCAGCTAAAGGTGGCACAACCAGTTATTGAGTGTAATGGGGCAATTACTTTTTCACACAGGGGTATTGGGTGTTGCATAACTTTGTTTATGAAATAAAGGAAATAAGTATGCAATTGTTGTGTTATTTGTTCACTCAGGTTCCCTGTATCTAATATTAGGTTTTGGTTGAAGATCTGATAACATTCAGTATAAGAAATATTCAAAAGTAGAGAAAATTAGAAAGGGGGCAAATATCTTTTTTACAGCACTGTATATTTAATTGTAATTTTTTTTAAACTTTCACTTAGCTAGCGAATGCAGCTAGCTAGTTTAGACTACTCAAACACCCAGCTCAAACGGAGAGGGATGGCTATCCAACACTGGAGAGGGATAGCTGTCCAACGCTATGGCTTTCACTTCAAGGCTTTTGGTTTTATACATTTATTGCCAACGGGGCCCCTTGATGTAACTGCTAAACTGCTTGCTGACTGTACACTTTACTGCATGATTGTAGCAGATTTACTAATGCGTTAGTTCTAGTAGCTATGTTTACTAGCTATGATGTTAGCTAACATGGTGACAACGATGTAGGCTGTGTGTAGCGGTTATGATATGAAGGTTTGGCTTGGGAAAGTTTTTCTGCCTGGTGACAGACAGCTGATGTGTTGTGCACTGAAGTCCACAAGCGAAGGGAAAAGAAGAAATTCTACAATGAGCAAAAATATAATTCTCTTTCTATGTGGCTGCTATGAAAGTTAACTGTGTTTGCATGTGATCAGGGGTGTATTCATTCCACCGATTCTGTTGCAAAACGCTTCTTAAACGGAAGCAAACAGAACAAAATGGGGATAAATCTACCTGAATTTGCCGAATAGAAACCCTTGTTTGAAACTGTTGGACTAATGATTACACCCTAGATTAGCTAGATGCGGACAACAGTGTGCAAGGCGGTATTGAATGTGTCACTGTCTGTCACCTTGACTACTCAAGTTTTTCTCTCGACCTGTGCACCAACGTTGTATACTTTCATTCATAGGCTCAATTGTAGAAACCTCATGATGGGTATAGAGAAAATTAAACCTATCGATGTTACATCGAGCTGGGTGAATGGAATATGATTGACAGTCATCCAATATGTTGTAATAGACGTAAGGCCATGCTCATAAGAAGAAGAAAAAAATCCTCCCTCATCTTAAACATCACGAAACGCCACTTACACAAGCACACAAATAAAAGTGATTGCATGGATACCCACGTGAACAAATACTACAGTTTACTATAGAATACGACAGTAATTACTATAGATCTCTGTAGTAAACTGTAACATACAGTATATTACAGTGATGTCTGAAAAAACACTACAGTAATTACTAGTATATACTACAGTTTTTAATTTGCATATACCTTGCCCATTCCCCTTCCCCATATCCCAATTTGTGCCACCCATAAGCGGAAAACCTACATGCCAGGTATGGACCATATCTTGTGTTCCCCTCAGGTTATAGAAAACAGCAGAAGCACTGAATTTTCCATTCTGACCTGCCTGCCTGCCTGCCTACCTACCTACCTACCTACCTGTTACAGAAAATTAGCTCTCTGAGTATTTTCTCAACCAGGTTTCCTCATGTGGGTATGCACTGACCGCATTGTGGGCATAATAATAATCTCTACAGAGGGGTTATCTGTAATTTATATCAAGGCAGAAGCATGGTAGTGAACAGGATATGGAGCGCAGGCAGTATTGGTTGGCTTTCCTATGGTTATTTTCTCTGGGGTGTGCATTGCAACGACAATCGTCGCTCCCGGCATGAAGATGAGTATCGCAAGCAAGTCCTGGCAGCCAAGTGGACAGGCTGACCTGAGGGGAGTGGCCAGAAATACTTATTGAGCCAGCAGACACTCTGTCCCCATTGACATTGGCTGGCATGAATGTGCCTCTCTCTCTGTGAGTCATACTGTCTCAGTACTGACGTAATCGAGAGGCTACTGGCTCAAAACACAGATGGTATTGATGATGAACTGACTTTCTCTCGCTCTCTGGGCTGGAGCGATACAAAGAGAGATATGAAGAGAGATAAAAAGAGACTAAGAGCCCAATTCAATCAAACCTGCATTATTAAAAGTACGCAATTGTTTTTTTCTGATCATAGAAAAGTTGTGGGTAAAAACCTACAACCAGTACCGAGTAGACACCCCTCCTATGCAGATGCTCCCAGTTTCCTGAATAAGAAGTGTGTAGGTGCGTGGGCTGAAGTTTACAAAGAAAGATAAAATAGTCATGCAGGTAGCACACAAGTATCGTCAATCAAATAATACAAAAAAATAAGTACTGATAAAGGCTCTACCCCCTGCTTCTGGTTTTTAATATTCTACGGTCTTTGAAATGCAACCCTTCTAATGAATTCCACTAATAGAGCTTCGGCTGAAACGGGATCAGAGTGGAAAAATAGAAGTTTCCATCCTCTGTTGCAATGACACGTGAACCAGCCCAGTCCATAGAAATACTTCGATACGAAGTTTCCACGAGGGCAAAGACGCTGTTCATTCATTCCTTCTCTGAGAGAGACTCAGAAACTCAGACACACACAGCCTAACTGCCATGGTCCTGAAATAACCTTTTGACTCCATAAAACTCCCAAAGCATTTTCACCCACATGAAAAAATACTATAGTATACTATGGTATACAGGGCTTTCTGAAAGTATTCACACCCCTTGATTTTTCCTCGTTTTTTTGTGTTACAGCCCAAATTGAAAATTGGTTACAAAGGGTAGTGCGTACGGCCCAGTACATCACTGGGGCCGAACTCACTGCCATCCAGGATCTCTATGTCAGGCGCTGTAAAAGGAGGCCCTAAAAATATAGCCAAGTTATTGTTACTCATTATGTATTCATTATTACTTTTATCATTACGTGTTTTACTTTTCTATTATTTCTCTATATTCTTTCTCTCTGCATTGTTGAAAAACACCCTTAAGTAAGCATTTCACTGTTAGTCTACACCTGTTGTTTAGAAAGCATGTGACAAATATTTGAATTTAATTTGAATTTGTTTTGTATTGAGTGTAGTGTTTTTACAGACTTATCTGTAGTATTCACTGTAGTATACTGTAGTAATTACAGTTAACTATACTATAAATACTGTAATAAAATAATATGTAGTATACACAATTGTAATTAATGTAGTGTTTTTGCTGACTGTAGTATACTGTAGAATTTAATGTAGTGTTTTTGCGGACATTACTGTAGTATTTAATATAATGTTTTTGTTTTATTATCTTTGACATAGAAGTGGAGGCTTTCTCCTTGAAGAAACCTACTGGAGAAATACTAAAAGAGCACATTTTCTATAACCTGTTGTAACGCCCAGGCCCGAGATTACAGGCTGGAGCGTTTTGGTTTTGTTTTGGTGTAGGGTTTGTTAGTTCTAGGTGTCATAGTTCTATGTTGGGTAATGGTTCCCAATTAGAGGCAGCTGTGTGTCGTTGTCTCTAATTGGGAACCATATTTAGGTTGGTAGGTTTCACTCTGGGTTTGTGGGTTATTGTAAGTTCATAGCTGTGTTTGTTGAGTCAGTTATGGTCTTCGTTACGGTCTCCGTTTATTGTCTCGTTCCGTGTTTTCATTAAAACATGTATTCTGGCTACATCGCTGCGTCTTGGTCTGTCCCTTCGGAAGAGAATCGTGACACCTGTAGATAGGTAGGGCTGGGGTCTGAATGGCAGTGGTGTTAAGTAACTAAGTAAAAATACTTTGTAGCACTACTTAAGTAGTTTTTTTGGGGTATCTGTACTTTACTATTTATATTTTCGACACATTTTAAATGTACTAAATTTCTGAAGAAAATATGTACTTTTTACTTCCATACATTTTCCCTGACACCAAAAAGTACGCGTTACATTTCCAATGCCGCGTAAACTGAAACAAACAAGAAAATCATGCCATCTGGTTTGCTTAATACAAGGAATTTGATGAATAGCATTTCCTTGTACTTTTGACTTTTTACTCAAGCATGATAATTGAATACTTTTTCCACCACTGTACTTAAGTACATTTAAAACCAGCTACTTTTAGACTTTTACTAAAGTAGTATTTTACTGGGTGACTTTCACTTGAGTCATTTTCTACTAAGGTATCTTTACTTTTGCTCAAGTATGACAATGAGTACTTTTTCCACCACTGCTGAATAAATAGTTCAGCATTTCTGCTCTTTACTATAATGTGTAGGGAACCCAATGCACAAAAGTATGTGGACAACCCTTCCAATTAGAGGATCTGGCTATTTCAGCCACACCCGTTGCTGACAGGTGTATAAAATTGAGCACACAACCATGCAATCTCCATAGACAAACATTGGTAGTAGCATGGCCTTACTGAAGAGCTCAGTTACTTTCAACGTGGCACCTTCATAGAATGCCACCTTTCCAACAAGTCAGTTCCTCAAATTTTTTCCCGGTTAGACCTCCCCCCCTTGTCAACTGTTAGTGCTGTTATTGTGAAAGGGAAACGTCTAGGAGCAACAGCGGTTCAGGCGCGAAGTGGTAGGCCACACAAGCTCACAGAACGGGGTTGCCGAGTGCTGAAGCGTTTAGCTCGTAAAAATCGTCTGTATTCGGTTGTACTCACTCACTACCCGAAATCCAAACTGCCTCTGAATGCACAGTCAGCACAATAACTGTTCGTTGGGAGCTTTGTGAAATAGGCTTCCATGGCCGAGCAGCCGCATACATGTCTAAGATCACCATGCACAATGCCAAGCGTCGGCTGGAGTGGTGTAAAGCTTGCCGCCATTGGTCTCCAGAGCAGTCGAAACACATTATCTGGAGTGATTAATCATGCTTCACCATCTGGCAGTCCGTTGGACGAATCTGGGTTTGGCGGATGCCAGGAGAACGCTACCTGCCCGAATGCATAGTGCCAACTGTCAAGTTTGGTGGAGGAGGAATAATGTTCTGGGGCTGATTTTCAAGGCTCCTTAGTTCCAGTGAAGGCAAATCTAAACGCTACAGCATACAATGGCATTCTAGATGATTCTGTGCTTCCAACTTTGCGGCAACAGTTTGGGGAAGGCCCTTTCCTGTTTCAGCATGACAATGCTTCCGTGCACAAACCGAGGTCCATACAGAAATGGTTTGTCAAGATTGGCGTGGAAGAACTTGACTGGCCTGCACAGAGCCCTGACCTCAAGACATCAAACATTTTTGGGAGGAAGTGGAACACCGACTGCGAGCCAGGCCTAATTGCCCGACATCAGTGCCTGACCTCACTAATGCTCTTGTGGCTGAATGGAAACAAGTCCCTGCAGCAATGTTCCAACTTCTAGTGGAAAGCCTTCCCAGAAGAGTGGAGGCTGTTATAGCAGCAAATGGGGATGAACTCCATATTAACGCCCATGATTTTGGAACAATATGTTCAATGAGCAGGTGTCCACATACATTTGGTCATGTAGTGTATATGGTCTATAGTTGGCATGTAGGTTTCTCACTTATGGGTGACACAAACTGGAACATTGGTGGGGGTATATGCAAATTAAATACTGTAGTATTCATATATAAAAAAATGAAGTGTATTTTGCAGACATTACTGAAGTATTTATAACAGTTTTGGGGGGGATAATACGGAAGTATTTAGTATTTTACAGTATACTACAACATTCTATAGTAAGTACTACACATGATCTAGGGTTAGTATAGTATTATACAGTATACTAGTTTACTAGATAATTCTATAGTATGTACTGTAGTATTATGTAGTAAATGGTATAGTCTTTCTTCATATGGGCACTGCATGTGCAATGAATGAGAAATGTGTGTGTGAAAGAACATGCTGGTCAATAGTGACTGTCACCTTCTCACTGTTTGCAGTTCTCACTGATGATGACTGCATGTGCACATATAGGATTCCCCTGGAGCTTTATTCCATTGAAGTTGATTGATCGACCTGATGCTCTCCCTTCTCCACTACTCTACACTAATTAGTGTGCCCTCACATAACTAGATTCAGTCGTAATTGGACAACTGCATGGTCGTGGATAATCATGCAACTGCTGGTGGAGAAATTAGCCCATGTTGTTTTAGCCCCACATTCTGAAGTTGCATTTTTCTCCCCCCCAGTTTTATAATTGGAATGTGGTACAAAACGAGACAACGGTGTGCTTCAGGACCATGCAGACGCCTCCGAGCGGTCGGGTAGGCTGTTTGGAGTGTTTATCCGACAAAAATAATAAATATGTCCCCCCCGATTCAAAAACCAAAGTTGCGCCCTTGAAATAATAAAAAATAAATTTTACGTCACATACACCGGATAGGTGCAGTGAAATATACCTTTTTTAACAGGGTCAGCCATAGTAGTACAGGGTATTCGAAGCAGCGACCTTGCGATTACTGGTCCACCTCTCTAAACTGTAGGCTACCTGCAGCCCTATGATGAGCTTGTAGAGAGGCTATTCTGAGGCTGACCACACAAAGCAGACTGTATCCACCTAGTGTGCTTTCCTGTAGCCTACACTTCCATTTTTCTACGTAATTTCTGAAACTAGCATCTCAGAGATGTTATAAGCAAATAAATATAATTAAAGCGCATGATTTATCAAAATAATTCAAGACAAATCGTATGAACAGCAAACTACTACAATGAACAACATTCACTATTCACCTTTAGATTGAGAACAGTGTTTTATAATTACAGGATTATATGTAACATTGAAAATACAATTGAAATAGTAGTCATTACAATGGGAACATGAGATTCTTGGCATTATTTATTGTAATATTTATATAATGAATGTGTTTATTTATCCACTCATATTCATATACATATATACCGGTATGTATGTATTTTATCAGGGGCACAACTTTCACTGGGGAAATTGCATTTTTGTCCCCAACCAGTTTTAGCATTGGAATGTGATACAAAACGTGGCAACAATTTGCTTTAGGATCATGCGGACGCCTCCTAGCGGTCAGGTAGTCCTGCAATGTTATTTTAGGCGTATCTGACGCAGCTCACTTGCCAGCCATGGTCCCAGCAATTTTGCGCCCTATAGGCAATATCAAATGCACAAAAATAACTTAGGAAATAAGTTAAATTACAAGAGATTATCACATGGCCCTTACATTGTATTACTGGGCTATATCAACCAATATGATAGATGTAGTTTGAAGAGAGCAAAGTTGGAGTCTTGCACTTTCTCTTGAGCTATTTTTATAGTCTACCTTTAAGGAGTGGGACAATTCCCAGCAGGTTCAGACACCCAGGGAAGACCAGTCTATGGAGCTCTGGTGAATTTCGCAGTATATTCAGTTAATGATACAAAGTTCCATCTTGAATTGATAGGTAGACCTACAGTAGCTACATGACAGGAGCTGAAGCTTAAAGCTACATTTCAATTATTGAACCATTTATACTATTCTTGGATAATATAATGTATAAATGTACACCAAGGTAATTCTTTGTCATGCCTAATTTTAAGAGGATCAGATGGTGACAGAGTTTCTCAGCAGGGTCAGGCAGCCAGGGAAGACCTGTCTGTGACAGAGGTGAGGTGAATTTATGCAGATAAAACACTTTATTCTCTCTGTCCAGCAAACACTGGACAAGCCAGATGCTATTTTAAGGTCGTCTGACAAACCTCCAAAGTTGATTTCCAAACTGTATCAAGTGTTGATAGAGGCTTTTCCTGATGACACAAAACATGTAAAGCAGAAATGTGAGGAAGACCCGGGAGACGCTATTGATGATGATGAATGAATACAGATATGTTAGAATGCACTGTCATGTTCATAGAATCTCAGACATAAATTACTGCAGTTTAAGAACATCCATAGAACGTACTATATGCCAGGGTAACTGAATATCATACACTCAGAAATTGTATTATTCTGCTGGAGGTGTAAAGCACAAAAGGGGGATATTTTTGCATATGTTGCGGTCTTGTGAAGGCTGGCTGAATTCTGGCAAAGAGTATTGTTGTATAGCACACTGTATTACTTATACAACTAATATAAGGACAGGACATGAGACGGGAGTAGAAATTAACGTGGGCATTGTTTAACGTGTTTCACAGGAAGAACATTCCAAGCATTTCAATGTAGGTAAGCAAGGGGGGGTTACAGGTGCCCTAAAGGGACAAAACTAGAATATCAATACACAACATACAGTGGGGCAAAAAAAGTATTTAGTCAGCCACCAATTGTGCAAGTTCTTTCACTTAAAAAGATGAGAGAGGCCTGTAATTTTCATCATAGGTACACTTCAACTATAACAGACAAAATGAGGAAAAAATATCCAGAAAATCACATTGTAGGATTTTTAATGAATTTATTTGCAAATTATGGTGGAAAATAAGTATTTGGTCACATACAAACAAGCAAGATTTCTGGCTCTCACAGACCTGTAACTTCTTCTTTAAGAGGCTCCTCTGTCCTCCACTCGTTACCTGTATTAATGGCACCTGTTTGAACTTGTTATCAGTATAAAAGACACCTGTCCACAACCTCAAACAGTCACACTCCAAACTCCACTATGGCCAAGACCAAAGAGCTGTCAAAGGACACCAGAAACAAAATTGTAGACCTGCACCAGGTTGGGAAGACTGAATCTGCAATAGGTAAGCAGCTTGGTTTGAAGAAATCAACTGTGGGAGCAATTATTAGGAAATGGAAGACATACAAGACCACTGATAATCTTCCTCGATCTGGGGCTCCACGCAGATCTCACCCCGTGGGGTCAAAATGATCACAAGAACGGTGAGCAAAAATCCCAGAACCACACGGGGCCTAGTGAATGACCTGCAGAGAGCTGGGACCAAAGTAACAAAGCCTACCATCAGTAACACACTACGCCGCCAGGGACTCAAATCCTGCAGTGCCAGGCGTGTCCCCCTGCTTAAGCCAGTACATGTTCAGGCCCGTCTGAAGTTTGCTAGAGAGCATTTGGATGATCCAGATGAGGATTGGGAGAATGTCATATGGTCAGATGAAACCAAAATATAACTTTTTGGTAAAAACTCAACTCGTCGTGTTTGGAGGACAAAGAATGCTGAGTTGCATCCAAAGAACACCATACCTACTGAGAAGCATGGGGGTGGAAACATCATGCTTTGGGGCTGTTTTCTGCAAAGGGACCAGGACGACTGATCCGTGTAAAGGAAAGAATGAATGGGGCCATGTATCGTGAGATTTTGAGTGAAAACCTCCTTCCATCAGCAAGGGCATTGAAGATGAAACGTGGCTGGGTCTTTCAGCATGACAATGATCTCAAACACACCGCCCGAACAACGAAGGAGTGGCTTCGTAAGAAGCATTTCAAGGTCCTGGAGTGGCCTAGCCAGTCTCAGATCTCAACCCCATAGAAAATCTTTGGAGGGAGTTGAAAGTCCGTGTTGCCCAGCAACAGCCCCAAAACATCACTGCTCTAGAGGAGATCTGCATGGAGGAATGGGCCAAAATACCAGCAACAGTGTGTGAAAACCTTGTGAAGACTTACAGAAAACGTTTGACCTCTGTCATTGCCAACAAAGGGTATATAACAAAGTATTGAGAAACTTTTGTTATTGACCAAATACTTATTTTCCACCATAATTTGCAAATAAATAAATTAAAAATCATACAATGTGATTTTCTGGATTTCTTTTTCTCATTTCGTCTGTCATAGTTGAAGTGTACCTATGATGAAAATTACAGGCCTCTCTCATCTTTTTAAGTTGGAGAACTTGCACAATTGTTGGCTGACTAAATACTTTTTTGCCCCATTGTATTCTCCCCCTTTACTTTTGATAAATATTCACTGTTTTGCTTATTGTTATCTTTTTAACATAATTTATTTACATTAAGATAACTTAACTTTTCAGAAAAACCTTTTCCAAACTAGGGAAAGAGGGTAGACTGCCTCAGTTCCCAGACTTAACCCTGGGGTGTATTCCAACCCAATGTCGGAGGTTAGTCTTAACTAAATAGTCAACCTGTCAGGGGGTTGTCTATTGCAGGGTAATGACAACGTACAGGTGAGTCTACAGCCACATTGTCTCTGAGTCTGAGTGGTGATGGTGTATGCCAAGACTGGGGTGCAACAGTACCCTGAGTAGGCACTCTGGCTGGTTCAGGTGAGTCTGGAGCCCTTTCCACATTTGTAGGTTGCTGCAGTGGATGTTCAGGTGATGGCTCATAGTCATGGTAGGTCTCAGTAGCTGATCTTGGTTTGTCACTTGACAGGAGTCATCTCTGAGGTTGGTTCCTGGCAAGAGTTGATCCACGTGTCTCCTCCAGATGATGTTTTCCGGTGTGCGAACTGTGTAGGACACAGGCCCTGTTTGTGCAACCAATGTGGCTGGTATCCACTTTGGACCTTTGCAGTAGTTCCGAGCAAGAACTCTCTCTCCAGCTTTGAAGCTTCTGTATTTTGCTCTCTGTTGTGTCTGTACAACCTGTTTAGTCTTTGGAGGTCTCAGGAGGTCAAGTCGTGTGCAAGGCTGTCTTTTCATCATGGCTGACACGGGTGCCACTTTGGTTGTAGCGTGGGGAGTGTTTCTGTAGGTTAAGAAGAAGGTGTTTAGGCGCCTATTGAGGGAGCCGTTCCCTTGTGATGATTTTAAAGCTTGCTTCATCGTTTGGACAAACCTTTCAGCGAGGCCGTTCGTTGCAGGGTGATACGGCGCTGACTTGATGTGCTGAATTCCATTTGCTTCCATGAATGACCGGAACTCTTCAGACACCAGTTGGGGGCCATTATCGCTAACGAGTTGCGTTGGCTCTTCATCACTGTGACCTCAGGCCATTTGCTGTGTGTGTCAACTACGACTAAGAACATACGATCCTCCAGTGGGCCTGCATAGTATATGTGGACTCGCTGCCAAGGCTCCTCTGGGAAGTCCCATGGGTGTAGTGGCGTTAGCTGAGGAATGTTCCTCATCTTTTGACATGCAGAACATGACTTGACCTTGTCTTCGATAGCTGCGTCCAAACCTGGCCACCAAAAGTAGCTGCGTGCAATCTCCTTCATTTGCACCATGCCACAGTGCCCTGAATGGAGTTCTTCAAGCACCTGCCTTCTCAGTGGCGGTGGTATGATGACTCGAAAACCCCATAGCAAGCATCCAAACTGAACTGTGAGCTGCCTCAGTTTGTATGATGGCAATTTGCATATACTCCAGAATGTCATGAAGAGTGATCAGATGAATTGCAATTAATTGCAAAGTCCCTCTTTGCCATGCAAATGAGCTGAATCCCCCCAAAACATTTCCACTGCATTTCAGCCCTGCCACAAAAGGACCAGCTGACATCATGTCAGTGATTCTCTCGTTAACACAGGTGTGAGTGTTGACGAGGACAAAGCTGGAGATCACTCTTTCATGCTGATTGAGTTCGAATAACAGACTGGAAGATTCAAAAGGAGGGTGGTGCTTGGAATCATTGTTCTTCCTCTGTCAAAAATGGTTACTTGCAAGGAAGCACGTGCCGTCATCATTGCTTTGCACAAAAAGTGCTTCACAGGCAAGGATATTGCTGCCAGTAAGATTACACCTACATCAACCATTTATCGGATCATCAAGAACTTCAAGGAGAGCGGTTCAATTGTTGGGAAGGCTTCAGGGCGCCCAAGAAAGTCCAGCAAGCGGCAGGACCGTCTCCTAAAGTTGATTCAGCTGTGGGATCGAGGCACCACCAGTACAGAGTTTGTTCAGGAATGGCAGCAGGCAGGTGTGAGTGCATCTGCACGCACAGTGAGGTGAAGACTTTTGGAGGATGGCCTGGTGTCAAGAAGGGCGGCAAAGAAGCCATTTCTCTCCAGGAAAAACATCAGGGACAGACTGATATTCTGCAAAAGGTACTGGGATTGGACTGCTGAGGACTGGGGTAAAGTCATTTTCTCTGATGAATCCCCTTTCGAATTGGTTGGTGCATCCGGAAAAAAGCTTGTCCGGAGAAGACAAGGTGAGCGCTACCATCAGTCCTGTGTCATGCCAACAGAAAAGCATCCTGAGACCATTCATGTGTGGGGTTGCTTTTCAGCCAAGGGAGTGGGCTCACCCACAATTTTGCCTAAGAACACTGCCATGAATAAAGAATGGTACCAACACATCCTCCGAGAGCAACTTCTCCCAACCACCCAGGAACAGTTTGGTGACAAACAATGCCTTTTCCAGCATGATGGAGCACCTTGCTATAAGGCAAAAGTGATAACTAAGTGGCTCGAGGAACAAAACATCAATATTTTGGGTCCATGGCCAGGAAACTCCCCAGACCTTAATCCCATTGAGAATTTGTGGTCAATCCTCAAGAGGCGGGTGGACAAACAATAACCCACAAATTCTGACAAACTCCAAGCATTGATTATGCAAGAATGGGCTGCCATCAGTCAGGATGTGGCCCAGAAGTGAATTGACAGCATGCCAGGGCGGATTGCAGAGGTCTTGAAAAAGAAGGGTCAACACTGCAAATATTGACTCTTTGCTTCAACTTAATTTAACTGTCAATAAAAGCCTTTGACACTTATGAAATGCTTGTAATTAACCTTCAGTATTCCATAGTAACATCTGACAAAAATTCCTAAAGACACTGAAGCAGCAAACTTTGTGGAAATTAATATTTGTGTCATTCTCAAAACTTTTGGCCACGACTGTAGATCATCGAGGTAACATTGGACCCCAGTGAGCCCGCTCAGTATCTGGTCCATAGCTGTCTGAAACAAGGTTGGAGCTGAGGTGATTCCAAAAGGAAGCCTCCGGTACCTGTACAGTCCTTTGTGAGTCACTATGGTCAACAGTTCTTGTGACTCTTGGTCCACATGCATCTGTAGATAGACTTATGTCAGGCCTATCTTACTGAATTTTTGTCCTCCAGCTTAACCAGAAAAGAGGTCGTCAATGAGGGGTAGTGGATATTTTTCAGCAGTCAAGACTGGGTTAATGGTGACTTTGAAATCACCACAGAGTCTGAGAGATCCATCTTTTTTTATGACTGGAACAACGGGTGTAGCCCATTCACTAACATTCACTGGATCCAATACTCCACTCTCAACTAGTCTGTTTAGCTCAATTTCAACTTTTGGTTTTATGGCGTATGGGACAGGTCTAGCTTTGAAGCATTTTGGCTTGCTGTCTGGTTTCACGGTCAGTTGAACTGTTATGTCCTTCATACTGCCAAGTTCTCCTTTGAACACATCCGCGTGTTTCCTCAAAATCCCTTGTAGGTTTGTGTCCTCTTTTCCAACCATGTGAATTTCCTGCCAGTTTAGTTTGATATTTTCCAGCCATGTGCGTCCTAGCAATGCTGGATGGTTGCCTTTCACAATGTAGAGTGGTAGCTTTACCTTCTGTTTGTTGAGCTCCACTGTAACAATCACGCTTCCTCTCACTGGAACAATCTTACCAGGGTATGTTTTCAGCGTCATCTTTGTGGGCTGTAGTGAGAGGTGATGTAGTTTCTCCTTGTATACAGCCTCAGACAGCAAAGATATGGCTGCTCCAGTGTCCACTTGCATCCATAATGCGTTTCCATCCAGTAGCGGTGTCATCCAGTATTCGTATCCATTGTCTGAAATGGACAAAACATGCAAAGATTCTTCCCCTTCAGACAGGGTATCACTTTGTTCATCCTCTGTGTGCTCCTATTTATGCACTTTCTTTTTGTATTCCCTGAAGTCGCTTTTCCTTTGTTCAGTACTTTTGTTTGATTGTCTCTTTCTGTTTTTACATGCACGTTCAATGTGACCCTTTTTTCCACAACTTCTGCAGTCTAAGTCTTTGCACCAACACTCCTCTGCTTGGTGACCTGGTTTCCCACAGCGATAGCATGGCTTGCCACCTCCTGCCTTGTTTTTTTAACTCCGTAGACACCTTATGCACTTGGGTCAACGCACTTAGCTGTTGTGAGTCTTTATTTGCCTTTTCCATTGACGTACTCACTTCTATTGCTCTCTGCAATGTTAAGTTACTCTCAGTCAAAAGGCGTTTCTGAATTGCCTGAACTCACGATGACTTCACTTTCTTCCGCAGCGAAACTCTTCCTATCCCTCGAGGCTCTCGTTGCTGTGACATCAAAAGATAGCTAGCATCACTCGACTGGCTAGCTCCACATTTTGTTTGCGTCTTTCTACAGCGAAAATAAATTACAAATTGAACTCCGACTTTCTGTCGAAGATAATAAGCACAAAGGTGAGAACGTTTCTTCGTCCATTTGGAAGACCCATTTGCGACCAAGCTTTAACTTCCTCACTGATGATGTCTTAAAATGTTGCTTCAATATATCCACATAATTCTCCTGCTTCATGATGCCTTCTATTTGGTGAAGTGCACCAGACCCTCCTGCAGTAAAGCACCCCCACAACATGATGCTGCCACCCCCGTGCTTCATCGGTTGAGATGGTGTTCTTTGGCTTGCAAGCCTCCCCCTTTTTCCTCCAAACATAAGGATGGTCATTATGGCCAAACAGTTCTATTTTTGTTTCATCAGACCAGAGGACATTTCTCAAACAATTACGATATTTTTCCCCATGTGCAGTTGCAAACTGTAGTCTGGCATTTTTATGGTGGTTTTGGAGCAGTGGCTTCGTCCTTGCTGAGCGGCCTTTCTGTCACGACTTCCGCCGAAGTCGGTCCCTCTCCTTGTTCGGGCAGCGTTCGGCTGGCGACGTCACTGGTTTTCTAGCCATCGCCGATGCACTTTTCATTTTCCATTTGTTTTTCCTTGTTTTACATACCTGGTTTCAATCCCACAATTACTTGTTCATTATTTAACCCTCTGTTCCCCCATGTTCGTTTGTGAGTGTTTGTTATTGTATTGCGGTCCGTTATTTGTGGGCTTGGCATTTTTTGTCGTGTATTGTGATTGATTTGCAGTAAATTGCTAATATTACTCATTTCTGCTGTCCTGCGCCTGACTCCTCTACACCAGCTACACACAGACGCATTACACTTTCAGGTTATGTCGATATAGGACTCGTTTTACTGTGGATATAGATATTTTTGTACCCATTTCCTCCAGCATCTTCACAAGGTCCTTTGCTGTTGTTCTGGGATTGATTTTGCACTTTACGCACCAAAGTACATTAATCTCTAGGAGACAGAGCGCGTCTCCTTCCTAAGCGGTATGACAGCTGCATGGTCCCATGGTGTTTATACTTGCGTACCATTGTTTGAACATACGAACGTGGTACCTTCAGGCGTTTGTAAATTGCTCCCAAGGATGAACCAGACTCTTGGCATTCTCTCAACCAGCTTCATGAGGAATGCTTTTCCCACAGTCTTGAAAGAGTTCCCACATATACTGAGCACTTGTTGGCTGCTTTTCCTTCACTCTGCGGTCCAACTCATCCCAAACCATCTCAATTGGGTTAAGGTCGGGTGGTTGTGGAGGCCAGGTCATCTGATGCAGCACTCCATCCCTCTCCTTCTTGGTCAAATAGCCCTTACACAGACTGGAGGTCTATTTGGGGTCATTGCCCTGTTGAAAAACAAATGATAGTCCCACTAAAGCGCAAACCACATGGGATGGCGAATCGCTGCAGAATGCTGTGGTAGCCATGCTGATTAAGTGTGCCTTGAATTCTAAATAAATCAGTGTCACCAGCAAAGCACCCTCACACCATCACACCTCCTCCTTCATGCTTCACAGGGGGGAACCACACATGCAGAGATCATCCGTTCACCTGCTCTGCATCTCAAAGACACAACGGTTGGAACAAAAATTCTCAAATTTGGACTCATCAGACCAAAGGACAGATTTCCACCGGTCTAATGTTTATTGCTTGTGTTTCTTGGCCCAAGCAAGTATCTTCTTATTGGTGTCCTTTAGTAGTGGTTTCTTTGCAGCAATTTGACCATGAAGGCCTGATTAACACAGTCTCCTCTGAACAGTTGATGTTGAGATGTGTCTGTTAAATGAACTCTGTGAAGCATTTATTTGGGTGGCAATCTGAGGTGCAGTTAACTCTAATTAACTTATCCTCTGCAGCAGAAGTAACTCTGGGTCTTCCTTTCCTGTGGTAGTCCTCATGAGAGCCAGTTTGATCATAGCGCTTGATGGTTTTTGCAACTGCACTTGAAGAAACTTTCAAAGTTCTTGAAATTTTCCGGATTGACTGACCTTCATGTTTTAAAGTAATGACGGACTGTCGTTTCCCTTTGCTTATTTGAGCTGTTCTTTCCATAATATGGACTTAGGGCTATCTTCTGTCTACCACCCCTAACTTGTCACAACACAACTGATTGGCTCAAACTCATTAACAAAGCACACCTGTTAATTGAAATTCATTCCAGGTGACTACCTCATGAAGCTGGTTGAGAGAATGCCAAGTGAGCAAAGCTGTCATCAAGGCAAAGGGTGGCTACTTTGAAGTATCTACAATATATCTTGATTTGTTTAACACTCGTTTGGTTACTACATGATTCCATGTGTTATTTCATCGTTTTGATGTCTTAACTATTATTCTACAATGTAGAAAATAGTAAAAATAAAGAAAAACCTTGGAATGAGTAGGTGTGTCCAAACTCTTGACTGATGTGTATGTCCCCCCCACTTCTAAAACCAAAGTTGCGCCTCTGTATTTTATGACCACCAAAACTAAACCAGAATCTGCTAGCACAATAACTGTTAGAGACACATAATGTGGTTGAATTTTTTAATGTTTAAAACCATTTACGTCAACACCGATGGGATTCAATGCAGTCAGGAATAAGTACCCCAAAATCCCAGTAGCCTACAAAACATACATGGTCAACAGTTTATCACTAGATGGTAGGGGAAGGAGGGCAATGACAGTGCTAATCTTCAGAAATAAAAACAAACACTATAGGAAACCTCTCCATCTGCAATTCACTTACATCACATACAACCTTGGCATAATGACCTATACCTAAACAAGGCAAGGAGGAGGAAAGAATACAATGCTATATAGAAAACGGATCAGATGAATAAGGAGTCTACTGTAAAAGGTCCCTACTGTACCTTTCACACAGTGAGTGCTTAGTGAGTGGTTAACATTGTCCATACCCTGATGAGTGGCACTAACAGTGAGGTCTAATGTGAATAGGTAAGAGGGTAAAGAGAGTGATGATGGAGCACCTGTTAAAAGTGGCTCCCATCGTCAACACTCACAGAGCTACAAGGAGATGCTATTCTAATGTCTCCAACAATAAGGACAGGAGTCAAACCACATAATCGGCACACTGTAAATAATGGATTTCATTATCATAGCTTTTTTCACTGGATCTCAAAGCACCACTTGTACTCGCTTTGTCACTGACTGTGCTTAAGATATATTTTTCATAAATACATGGTTCATATAGTGTGCAATCAATCAATACTTTATAGAATAGGCAGGCAAGTGTTATTGAACAAACATTCTGAAAAAAAAACTAAAACAAACATCTAATACAAATCACCATTTTCACAGATTCACCTTTTGCACTTTAGCAGATAGAAAATGAAGACCTGTGACGTATGAGACCATGGAGGAATGGTAAGAGCTAACCCCGCTTCCCCCGTAAAGTGGTTTTCACAAAGCTTTAGTTTGTGTGGTTGAGTGGAAAAAGTAGGCACCACCATCTGCACATACACAGCATTGATCAAATAGCACCAGAGAGGTTGTTAGGGGCAACCTTCTATCCAGCATGGCTGTCAAGTGTCATTAGAAATAAACAGCAGTGTGATTATAGGAAGCCTGGTGTCTTGGCGAGCTTTAACTTTGGACAGCTAAAGAGAAGAAAAAGGATGAAAGAGGCAAAATGTCTCTTGTCTGTTTTTTTTCTTTTGCCAAAGGTTCTCCCTGCTGCCATGTGTTGTGCATGCTTTGTGTCAAAGTTGTTCTGAGTGAGGAGATGAATGGTTTAACCCTACAATACTCTCACCTTTGACTTCTGTGCATTCCAACAGCAAACAAGCTAAGATCTAATAGTCAATATTTCTGAGATTACAGTAGGGTTTTAGCTCTAGACACGATTGAAAATGTAGAATATTAACAACAAAAATATTACAACAATACAAAAAGTGCAGCAATGAGAGAAAGGAAGATTAAAGTGAATTTGTTCAGCTGAAACTTCTGTGGTAATGCTGACCAGAAAGACTGGGAGGATAATATCTAGAACTCACAGCTGTTTAAAGTCATACAAATACTGCAAACTGACAGAGGTCCTCTCAGTTACTTAAACACTACTCTAAAGCCTTAAAAATATGCCAAATGCAAGAAACCATTCCATTCACTTATAGGATGGAAGAAAAACAATAAAGATGTATTTTAATAAAAAATTCCACGTCTTTGACAATGATTCAATTCAGTGTCTCCGTAGTTCATAACGACATTTATCACTTCTTGGAAACAATGCGTGTCAAGGCCCATTAAATAGCAGATACATCAAATGCCACGACTGCAATCCACAGTTCCTCTTGTACAATTAAAAGCCAAAATGTAAACAAAGCCCAAACTTAAATTGGATAGAAATATATTTGTCACAAAACAGTAAAACATCAAGCGCTGTCTAAATTCACTTGACTCTTCCATTAAATAAAACAAAATGAAGATGGCATATAGGTCATACAAAACAAAACATTGAGTGCTATCTTTTTCTTTGAATGAGGTGGTGACAGAGCTATTAAATATGGATGAAGATGGAGTGTTTTTGACCAGGGTGCAGTTGAGTCAGGGAGAAGGACCACATTAGATGAAGTGCCCTCCGTTGGTTGTGATGGTTTGTCTGGGAGTTGGGGTGGATTCTCCCGCTCATCTCCTCCCCTGGCTCAGCTGACAGGAGAGCTTAACCTAGGCTGGTGATGTTCGACCTCCCACCAGGGGGTGCTGCGATGCGCTGGGTGTTGCGGCGAGGAATATTATCATCAACTTGTGCACCTGGGCATGAGAGATAGAGAGAAAGAAAGTCTTAAAGGGGATTTGAATGAGACATCGCTCTGATTTCCCTGACAAAAAAACAACATGATAAGTTGTTTATTTGTAACAGATTAAATATATTGTAAAATTGCAGGCCAAATGATAATACTGGAGTGCCTACATGTCTTAGTATTATGCTATTCCTACTGATGTTCCATGTGAGAGCTGTGAGAGACATTTTGAGCTTTACTCACCAGACAGGCTGAAGCCAGACTGGTGCAGGTTGCGGACTGGCTGAGGACCCTGCTGCTGCTGTTGCTGCTGCTGCTGCAGCTTGGCTGGAGAGGTCTTCACCGAGGTGACCGGAGTCATGACCTTAGGTGCCACATTCTCACACACCGGCCCGTCATAGAGACCCCTGGGGACACCCCTCAGCTCCGTCAGCTTGGAAGAGAGACAGACAGGATGACAGCATCAGTTCGGCTGTTCCTAGTTCTGCGATCATCACTGTCAGTAGGAATGGTCATAAACAATCAACAATCTATTCTGTGTCAATTTCACAGCACTTTAGACTCACCCTGCTGCGAGCCTTTATTCTCTTGTAGACATGGTCAGGGAAGGGCTTGCGGCTCACATAGCGCCCACAGCCCTCAGTGGTATGGAGGTCGCCCTCTTCCAACACGATTTTGCCCTGGCTGATCACCACCAGGGGGAGCTCCACGCACCTCAATGCCCTCAAATATATTATAGTCCACAGCCTGCAGAAGAACAGCTCTGATGAGAACTGTGACAAATAGACTGACACAGTACAAGAGGGCAAATAACATAGAAAGACAACACCAAGAATACTTTCACATGCACACAACAACAACACATTTAAACAATTTGAGGCCTTTTTCCATATGAACTTCAGTCTGGGCCTTAGTCTTTCAATGACTTGTGCCAGCATGGTGATGGCCATCAATCACATCAACATAGATGCCCAGAGAGAAAGACTGACTCACTGTTACACAGTGGGTCACTGACATTCAGCTGACATCTTAATGGGAAACTTGTGCTAATGTAGCCAGCTAGCTCCTCTAAATGAAGAGTAGAGTAGTGATGACTCAGTGAGCGATAAAAAAAATCTAATACAAATAGTTTGTCACACCAGATAGGTGCAGTGAAATGTAATGTTTTACAGGGTCAGACACAGCGCCCCGGACCAAATTATGATTAAGTGCATTTGCTCAAGGGCACATCAACAGATTTTTCACCTTGTCGGCTCGGGTATTCAAACCCGACAAGTTACTGGCCGAACGCTCTAACTGCTAGGCTAGCAAACAGTCTGCATGAGCTGTTCTGTGACAAGTCATTTCAGGTGAGTAGATTTTTACTTGTTAGGTTGTATCAAAGCTTTGTAGGAAAAAGAGCAGTCCTTCATTTAGTAGGTGTGACTAAAACCATGTATAAATACCATGACATGGTCAATACAGTGTGGGTTGGCCCGGCTCTTACCACGTTGTGGCTCTTGGCAGAGATGATCTTGCTGACGTCTGGGTCCCAGAGGACCAGGTCGGCGTCAGAGCCCACTGCGATGCGCCCCTTACGGGGGTACAGGTTGAAGATCTTAGCTGCATTGGTGCTGGTCACAGCCACAAACTGGTTCTCATCCATTTTTCCAGTAACCTAAGGGAATCAGAAGACAAGGCGCTGTCTCTTCCTTTCTAACAAAACAGCAGCAAACATTCACGACCAACTGAGACAACCACTTGATGACATGAATAACTGTGGCACAAACAGGGAAAGTAGATTGATTGTTAATACCACAATATCTATATCTAATTACAATAACAGGATACATTTAAAAGAACCATGTGTGATTGTGATATGTTTGATTGTAGGAAACCTGGCAGAAAAGTCAGTAGTGTGCCTCACCACACACTTGTCCCAGATGAGGGAGAGTCTCTCCTCAGTGCCGTTGGTGCCCTCTGGGATGAGGGTGAAGTTGTCTTTGCCCACGGCACGCTGGGAGGTGTGGAATGTGCAATGAGCACTACCAGTCACCTGCAGGTCACCACTGGAAAGGAACAAAGGATGGAGGGGGAGAGGGAGAGAGACTACTGACAGGTCTTATGTTTGATGTTTTTGTCTTGAGTGATATGACTTTTCAGGAGGCTAGGATGACATACCGCCCTCTGGTGGAAGATGTGTGTAAGTAACACGATTACTGCATAGGTCTGTGTTGAGTAGAGGTGCATAGTGTTAATGGAGCACCTACCAGGAGAGCAGTGAGTTGAGATAGTCCGGGGTGGTGGGGTCGGGGCTGAGGGGTGGGGAGGTGATGAAGGCAGCTGCCTTGGCCCAGTTCTTACTCCAGTAGTGGGTGCCGTCCGTGCCCAGGCTGGCAGAGATGGGTTCTCCATACACCACAGCGCCTAGAGGACCACAGAAAAACAGCAAAACACTAGGTCAGCATGGCAGGGAGAGTCAGTGTTCTATACACCTCAGAGTGCTCGTGCCCTGGCTCCAAGGCAGGACTGATTTACAAGTGGAATCATTTATGTGGGATTTGACATTTAGTGTATCTATAACCACAGAGCAATCAATACAAAACGTGTTGCAGTAGTCCATCACCACACTTCTTTCTCCTTTTTACTAGTACCCTTTTTCCTGGCCAGGGCGATGACGTCAGCAGCACTCTTGCTCATCACCTTGGTGATGTACAGGGGGCAGTTGGTCTGATTGGCCACAGTGACTGACCGGTTGACTGCCTCTGCCTCCATCTACACGCCAGAGACAGACACAGACACAGAGAGGGATTTCAGTCCAAACAGACCAGACTCAGTGACCTTCATGTTGAGTTACAGACTAGCTTTAATGCTGCTAGGCATTCTGGAAGAAGCAAGCATAGGAAAGAACACGAAGACACTTGACTCTCTCATTAACTTTAAGTCTGTAGTGAATTCTGTTAATATCATACAGCCTCTTCCCTAATGTCCATGTAAACAAATATGGCACACAACCAAAGGCACACATCAAATACAAGCAGAAGGCCGATAGAAGCACAGGACTTGGCCAGAGGTCATAGTTACCTCCTCTGGGCGGCTCAGTACATGACCCTCAGGGCCAGTGATGCCCAGCTCCAGGATCCTGCACTGCTCCTGCAAGCACATCAGACAACAGCTTTAAAAAATCTATAATTTATTGTCACATACAATAAAACTGAAATGTGTTGTTTTACAGGGTCAGCCATAGTACAGCACCATAGTACGGCACCTTTAGAACAACCCAGGGATAAGTGCTTTGCTCAATGGTATATCATCCTATTTTTAACCTCGGGTATTCGAACCAGCGACCTTTCAGTTACAGGTGCAACGCTCTAACCGTTAGGCTACCTGTGCTTGGCCAGTGAGAAGGCAAGCTGGGACAAGGTGATAGGGCTTATTAGAGCTTCTGTTACCTGGGCAATGATGTCCCCGTTCTCTGCGTGCACCTGAGCGATGGCTCCCAGGTCTCTGATGACACTGAACACCTCGTACATCTACAGGAAGAGGAAAGCAGCCGGTCAACACAGGGCAGGGAACCAGAGGCTTTAGCAATGAGGACATTTACAAGATTACTGGAGAGCTCTTTATCAGAGCAACACATGTTGGATGAGAATGAGAATCAGAAGGAGAGTGCTAGATGCCCAGATTAGTTCATTTACTCCACTTCTCTCTTTAGCTTGACCACTTTGTTCAACTCTGAATTCACACGGCAATCAACTAGGTATTCACAGCTGCAATAGGCCACAGGAAACAGTCAGGCAATCTTGTTGCAAGAGTCATCCCCAGTGTCAGTCCTAAACACCACCCTGATGAAGACAGCTTGCCTGTCGAAACGTTGGACATACATTCTTTGCATCTGAGCTCCTAGAGTGTGCGGCTCTTCTTTATTTTCAAGTCCTAAACACTAACCAGCCTGTGTGGAGTGGGAAAAACTCAATACTGGCCCACAACAAAGCTCTCACAGAAAAACATGAGGCACATGGGAGAGATCATTCACCCCACAGACAGACAATCCTTTACCTAGCATTCAGAAAGCAGTAGACTTTCCAGAAGAGGTGAAGAGGCCTTCAATAATCTCTGAATTTTTTGAGCAGTGACGTACTGTAGCAAGCAAGAGACGCAGACGTAACTTGAACACTCATGCAAACCTCTCATTTTACGTCAACAACTACTTTTTACGCCTGATAATCTATAGTTAGGATTCAGCCTTCAAAGAGTTTATCAGAAATGTAATACAGAATATAATTATGTCATGCAATTTAGCTACACAAAGTGCAATGCAATCATTACTTTAAAAGGCACAAGACTCCAGAAATATTGACTCCTCCATCCGTCGCCAGTAAATCATACCAATCTGAAATGCTTCAAATCGTACCTGGGAGTCGGAAAGTTGGAAAACATCCTTATAAGCCAAATAGACCAGGAAAGAGTTGACACCTAGAGATAGAAAACTTATGAGCAATAGTAGCAATAAAAGGATAGAAAAGGGAGAGGAAAGGACAGTCACAGGAAGGAAATAAACCACAGTCTTAGTAGAAGTAATAACTGCCCTAACCCCCTGACATAAGTGAATGTAGGGAGAATGGGTTGTGTAATTGTGTTAGCGGCGTACCGTGGTCCTTCACCAGGCTCTCCATCTCCTCCTGCATGCCCGTGTGCCAGTTAGTGATGTCCACATGCAGAGAGTAGTCACAGCAGGACTTGCTATCGGCCCATTCCCTCCACTGGTTGAACGCTGCCACCAGGCTCACGCCAGGTTCTGGAACCACATGATCAACTACACACACACACACACACACACACACACACACACACACACACACACACCATTGAAAACACACTAGCAGTACATTATCACATTTTACAGAGGCCAGATATATTCAAAATCACGAGACAACATGAACATCTGGTATTTAGTATTTTATTTAGTATTTGATTAGGATCCCCAATTAGCCACTGGGAAAGCAGTGGCTACTCTTCCTGGGGACCAAACAGGAAACAAAACACAACAAATAAAATACATAATATACATAACACAATTAAAAATAGAGTACAAAATATTGTCCCTGTCGTGCTGTAAGGCGTTCTTTTATCTATTTTTACTGTTAGCGGGGTGGCAGATAGTTCCATGTAGTCATGACTATTTAAATACTGTGCGTTTCCCAGCCTCTGTTCTGGACCAGGGTACTGTGAAGAAACTCTGGCTGCATGTCTTGGGTTGTACCGATGAGTGTCCGAAATGTGTGCAAACTGCTTGGACAGTTCTGTAACTTAAACCCATCAACACCTTGCACAAAGTCCAATAGTGATGCAGTCAACCTCTCCTCAAATCAACATGCGCGCCATGACGGATGGACACGCGCAGGCGGTCTGGTCAGCATGTTAGAGAGGCTTCCATTAAAGAAAACCCTTCTCTTCTAATAGATAGATAACTCTCAATCCATGAGAAGGCAGAGAATGTAAATCCATAACACCTATGTTTTGTCAGCAATAGGTTATGATCAATGATATCAAAAGCTGCACTGAAATCTAACAAAACAGCTCTCACAATCTTCTTATTATCAATTTCTTTCGGCCAATCATTAGTCATTTGTGTCAGTTTCGAGCATGTTGAGTGCCCTTCCCTATAAGCATGCTGGAAGTCTGTTGTTTTCTGTAAAATAACATTGGATTTGGTCAAAAGCTATTTCCAAAAGTTTGCTAAACACTGGTAACAGGCTGATTAATGGTTCAAACAGCCGACCAAAAGGGTGATTTGCTATTATTTGGCAGCGGAATGACTTTTGCCTCCCTCCAGGCCTGAGGGCACACACCATCTTCTAAGCTTACAGTGAGGGAAAAAAGTATTTGATCCCCTGCTGATTTTGTACGTTTGCCCACTGACAAAGAAATGGTCAGTCTATAATTTTAATGGTAGGTTTATTTGAACAGTGAGAGACAGAATAACAACAAAAAAATCCAGATTTGTTTTAATAAATTGATTTGCATTTTAATGAGGGAAATAAGTATTTGATCCCTCTGCAAAACATGACGTAGTACTTGGTGGCAAAACCCTTGTTGACAATCACAGAGGTCAGACGTTTCTTGTAGTTGGCCACCAGGTTTGCACCCATCTCAGGAGGGATTTTGTCCCACTCCTCTTTGCAGATCTTCTCCAAGTCATTAAGGTTTCGAGGCTGACGTTTGGCAACTCGAACCTTCAGCTCCCTCCACAGATTTTCTATGGGATTAAGGTCTGGAGACTGGCTAGGTCACTCCAGGACCTTCATGTGCTTCTTCTTGAGCCACTCCTTTGTTGCCTTGGCCGTGTGTTTTGGGTCATTGTCATGCTGGAATACCCATCCACGACCCATTTTCAATGCCCTGGCTGAGGGAAGGAGGTTCTCACCCAAGATTTGACGATACATGGCCCCGTCCATCGTCTCTTTGATGCAGTGAAGTTGTCCTGTCCCCTTAGCAAAAAAATACCTCCAAAGCATAATGTTTCCACCTCCATGTTTGACGGTGGGGATGGTGTTCTTGGGGTCATAGGCAGCATTCCTCCTCCTCCAAACACGGCGAGTTGAGTTGATGCCAAAGAGCTCCATTTTGGTCTCTTCTGACCACAACACTTTCACCCAGTTGTCCTCTGAATCATTCAGATGTTCATTGGCAATCTTCAGACAGGCATGTATATGTGCTTTCTTGAGCAGGGGGACCTTCAAGCGCTGCAGGATTTCAGTCCTTCACGGCGTAGTGTGTTACCAATTGTTTTCTTTGGGACTATGGTCCCAGCTGCCTTGAGATCCTTGACAAGATCATCCCGTGTAGTTCTGGGCTGATTCCTCACCGTTCTCATGATCATTGCAACTTGACGAGGTGAGATCTTGCATGGAGCCCCAGGCCGAGGGAGATTGACAGTTCTTTTGTGTTTTTTCCATTTGCAAATAATCGCACCAACTGTTGTCACCTTCTCACCAAGCTGCTTGGCGATGGTCTTGTAGCCCATTCCAGCCTTGTGTAGGTCTACAATCTTGTCCCTGACATCCTTGGAGAGCTCTTTGGTCTTGGCCATGGTGGAGAGTTTGGAATCTGATTGATTGCTTCTGTGGACAGGTGTCTTTTATACAGGTAACAAGCTAGCGCCCCACTGCTCCCTAAGTAGTTAAGAGTGTGCTCCTAATCTCAGCTCATTACCTGTATAAAAGACACCTGGGAGCCAGAAATCTTTCTGATTGAGAGGGGGTCAAATACTTATTTCCCTCATTAAAATGCAAATCAATTTATATCATTTTTCACATGCGTTTTTCTGGATTTTTTTGTTGTTATTCTGTCTCTCACTGTTCAAATAAACCTACCATTAAAATTATAGACTGATAATTTCTTTGTCAGTAGGCAAAATCAGCAGGGGATCAAATACTTTCCCCCCTCACTGTAAATTGAAGTTGCAGCGAACAGGAAACAATTATAGTCCGTTACCAACTTCAGCAATTTACCATCTAGGATGTCAGTGCCAAGTATCAGTAAGTCAGAATCTACCTAGACATCCCATGTATTACGGGTTTCTGTCAAGTGCGCCAGTGGGGATGAAGCATTTCATTAGTACATACTGATCATGGTGGTTCCCCCAGCCAGAGCAGCACGGGTGCCCTGGTAGAAGTCATCTGCTGACACCATGCCCCTGTCTGGCATCTGGAAGCGCGTGTGCACATCTATGCCCCCGGGCATCACCATGCGCCCGTGGGCATCAATGATCTTCACCCCACCAGGAACAATCAGGTTCTCTCCAATTTGCCTGAGAGAAAGAGAAATGGATTGAGAGAAATTATTAAAAAAGGGTACTACAAAGAAATATACAGATTTTCTTAATATAAACTTCAAATAAACGTCCTCCCACTGTCAACTGCGTTTATTTTCAGCAAACCTAACGTGTAAATATTTGTATGAACATAAGATTCAACAACTGAGACATAAACTGAACAAGTTCCACAGACATGTGACTAACAGAAATTGAACAATGTGTCCCTGAACAAAGGGGGTAAAAATCTAAAGTAACCGTCAGTATCTGGTGTGGCCACCAGCTGCATTAAGTACTGCAGTGCATCTCCTCCTCATGAACTGCATCAGATTTGCCAGTACTTGCTGTGAGATGTTACCCACTCTTCCACCAAGACACCTGCAAGTTCCCAGACATTTCTGGGTTGGGGGGGCCTCACTCTCCAATCCAACAGGTCCCAGACATGCTCAATGGGATTGAGATCCGGGCTCTTCGCTGGCCATGGCAGAACACTGACATTTCTGTCTTGCAGGAAATCACGCACAGAACGAGCAGTATGGCTGGTGGCATTGTCATGCTGGAGGGTCATGTCAGGATGAGCCTGCAGGAAGGGTACCACATGAGCGAGGAGGATGTCTTCCCTGTAACACACAGCGTTGAGATTGCCTGCAATGACAACAAGCTCAGTCCGATGATGCTGTGACACACCGCCCCAGACCATGACGGACCCTCCACCTCCAAATCGATCCCACTCCAGAGTACAGGCCTCGGTGTAACGCTCCTTCCTTCGACAATAAACGCGAATCCGACCATCACCCCTTGTGAGACAAAACCGCGACTCGTCAGTGAAGAGCACATTTGCCAGTCCTGACTGGTCCAGCGACGGTGGGTTTGTGCCCATAGGCAACGTTGTTGCCGGTGATGTCTGGTGAGGACCTGCCTTACAACAGGCCTACAAGCCCTCAGTCCAGCCTCTCTCAGCCTATTGCGGACAGTCTGAGCACTGATGGAGGGATTGTGCGTTCCTGGTGTAACTCGGGCAGTTGTTGTTGCCACCCTGTACCTGTCCCGCAGGTGTGATGTTAAGATGTACTGATCCTGTGCAGGTATTTTTACACGTGGTCTGCCACTGCGAGGACGATCAGCTGTCCGTCCTGTCTCCCTGTAGCGCTGTCTTAGACGTCTCACAGTACGGACATGGCAAGTTATTGCCCTGGCCACATCTGCAGTCCTCATGCCTTGTCACGATCTTCATGAACGGACCAAGCCGCAGCGTGATTTGAGTTCCACATATTTTTTATTTAAATGAAACCATCAAAACAATAAAGAATAAACAGATCGTAACATATAATGTGTAGCGCAACCAGCATATACAACGATAAACAATAACCCACAACACAGGTGGGGAGAGGACACACTAAGTATGGTCCCCAATTAGAGGCACGACAATCAGCTGCCTCTAATTGGGAACCACACACAATCACCAACATAGAAAACACAAAACCCCCCTGGTCACGTCCTGGCACAAAACCCCATAGAGAACCCAGAGGGCTCTCTATGGCCAGGACGTGACATGCCTCCTTGCAGCATGCCTAAGGCACGTTCACGCAGATGACCAGGGAGCCTAGGTATCTTTCTTTTGGTGTTTTTCAGAGTCAGTAGAAAGGCCTCTTTAGTGTCCTAAGTTTTCATAACTGTGACCTTAATTGCCTACCGTCTGTCTGTAAGCTGTTAGTGTCTTAAGACCGTTCCACAGGTGCATGTTCAATGAAGATATGTGAAGTTATTTGGATTTTTACGAATTATCCTAAAAAAGGGACATTTCTTCTTTTTCTGAGATTATATAACCAACAAATGTGCATGCAAGACAATGGCGATCTAACTCATAGGACTTACTTGATGACTCCATCCTCCATATAGATGTCAGCAAGGAAAGACTGGTCATCATTCACAATCTTCCCACCTTTGATTAGGAGACGATCACTCTGTGGGAAGAGACAGAATTTAATTTACATTTGACTTGATTGTGTTTATAGCAGTGAGCACCACAACCCATTGATTAAAAAGCATATTCCCCATTGAACAAATTTGCCATGAAAGGTAAGCTAGCCAATACTCAACCCCGGCACATCCATCCGTCCAGGAGAGCTTTAACAGAACCACACTGAATAGAAGCACAGAGGCGCTCCATGAGTAGCTAACGTACAAGCTGCACACAAGGATAGAATCCTCAGCATGCATTCCTGTATAGAACAGCACTAGGGCTTTGCCAAGAAATGGCCATTGTCTTGTCTGCCAAGAAACCCCAAACAACAATGCATAAGCAGAGCTAAGTCGAAAACAAAGTAACACAATGGTATTTTAAAAATGTAAGTTTGATTTGTTTACATGGAAATTTTCAAACAAAAGGACACAGGTTTACAGCCACATCTTTCTTTGCAAAGTTTTCATAACCAACTATTTCCAACCAGAGCTATTTCTTTCTCTGTCAAACCAGTGATGCAGTTAACAGGGGAATTCCAACACCTACTCATAATGTGTCTCCATATTATGTGAGTGCAAAGATTAGGCTAATGTCCAACAGAAAAGCATTGTTAAAGCAACCACATCCATAATCTACTCATGCAGCACTCGGATTGTAAATTTTTACTAGTCTAGGCAATATCTTTCATATAGAAATCAGGCTTTATACATTAAGATATTCCACCCCGATCACAAACACCTCAGATCATGGAGAATAGCTCAGATCAGAGGGGTAGCTTAGTTCAGTCTGAGATGCAGAGGAAAGTGCTGTGTAGACTAGAGCATGGGTTAACCTCTTAGCGCAAGGGTCTAGTTTCTTGAATTTCCACCTGTCGGACGTGCCCAAAGTAAACTGCTTGTTACTCAGGCCCAGAAGCTAGGATATGCACATAATTAGTAGTATTGGATAGAAAACACTCTGAAGTTTCTAAAACTGTTAAAATAATGTCTGTGAGTATAACAGAACTGACATGGCAGGCGAAAACCCGAGGACAATCCATCCAAGAAAATGTAATTTTGTGGGATGGGTCATTTCCCAATGGGTTGCTATAGGATCTGCTGAATTCCAGCTAGGCATATTTTTACCGGTCTCTGTGTCTTCTATATTGGGCGAGTGAACGGTGGATTTTCTGAACAGAACGCGCCAACCAAACAGAGATTTATGGATATAAATAGGGACTTTTTCGAACAAAAGGAACATTGAATGTCTTGCTTGGACACTTCGGATTACCATCAGCAGAAAATCTTCAAAAGGTAAGCGATTTATTTTAGCTCTTTTTATGTGTTGTGACACCCATTCTGGTTATGTTTTTATGCTAATGGTGGAAGTACATGGGGCGCTGTCCTCAGACAATCAAATGTTCTGCTTTCGCCGTAAAGCCTTTTTGAAATCTGACAACGCTGTGAGATTGCCACGAGTCTACGCTTTTGAAGAGTGTGCAACACTTGTATTTTCATGAATGTTTGAAATGAGTATTTCTGTAATTTGAAGTTGGCGCTCTGCAATTTCACCAGATGTTGTAGAGGTGGAATGTGATCGTCCCACCGTGCGCAGAGAGGTTAATGGAAGACCAAGAGCATGCACTTAAAGATGCAATACGTAACTTTTTGGGCGACCTGACCAAATTCATCTTTTGGTTTTGTACACCAGCTTCAAACTAAAAATACAATATTTTTGGTTATTGAAAATATATTTCCCAGCAGTTTAGATGGTACAATGATACTCTACATTAGGCAAACTACATTGAACAAAAATATAAACGCAACATGCAACAATTTAAAACGATTTTACTAAAATACAGTTCATAAGTAAAATCAGTCAACTGACAAATTCATTTCTAAGGATATCACATGACTGGGAATACAGATATGCATCTGTTGGTCAGATACCTTTAAAAAAAAAGTAGGGGCGTGGATCAGAAAACCAGTCCGTATCTGGTGTGACCACCACTTGCCTCATGTAGCGCGACATCTCATTGGCATAGAGTGTATCAGGCTGTTGATAGTGGCCTGTGGAATGTTGTCCCACTCCTCTTCAATGGCTGTGTGAAGTTGCTGAATATTGGCGGGAACTGGAACACACTGTCATACATGTTGATCCAGAGCATCCCAAACATGCTCAATGGGTGACATGTCTGGTGAGTATGCAGGCCATGGAAGAACTGGGACATTTTCAGCTTCCAGGAATTGTGTACAGACATGGGGCCGTGCATTATCATGCTGAAACATGAAGTGATGGTGGTGGATGAATGGCACAACAATGTGCCTCAGGATCTCGTCACGGTTTCTCTGTGTATTCAAATTGCAATCGATAAAATGCAATTGTGTTCATTGTCCGTAGCCAATGCCTGCCCATAATTATAACCCCACCGCCACCATTAGGCACTCTGATGTCAACGTTGTGAACAGCCATACACTGTTTGCCATCTGCCTGGTACAGTTGAAAACGGGGTTCATCCGTGAAGAGCACACTTCTCCAGAGTACCAGTGGCCATTGAAGGTGAGCAATTTCCACTTGAAGTCGGTTACAACGCTGCACTGCAGTCAGGTCAAGACCCTGATGAGAATGACGAGCACGCAAATGGCCCTGTCCAGGGGTATCGTCGGACGGGGCCACAGTGTCTCCCGACCCCTCCTGTCTCAGCCCCCAGTATTTATGCTGCAGTAGTTTGTGTCGGGGGGCTAGGGTCCGTCTGCTATATCTGGAGTATTTCTTCTCTTATCTGGTGTCCTGTGCGAATTTAAGTATGCTCTCTCTCTCTCTCTCTCTCTCTCTCTCTCCCCCCTGAGCATTAGGACCATTCCTCAAGGCCTACCTGGCCTGATGACTCCTTGATGTCCCGAGTCCACCTGGCCGTGCTGCTTCTCCAGTTTCAACTGTTCTGCCTGTTTTATGAACATTTTAAAATCTTGTCCATGTTCTGTTATAATCTGCACCCAGCACAGCCAGAAGAGGACTGGCCACCCCTCACAGCCTGGTTCCTCTCTAGGTTTCTTCCTAGGTTTTGGCCTTTCTAGGGAGTTTTTCCTAGCCACCGTGCTTTTACACCTGCATTGCTTGCTGTTTGGGGTTTTAGGCTGGGTTTCTGTACAGCACTCTGTGACATCAGCTGATGTAAGGGGGGCTTTATAAATAAATTTGATTTGAAATGAGCTTCCCTGAGCCGGTTTCTGACAGTTTTTGCAGAAATTCTTTGGTTGTGCAAACCCACAGTTTCATCAGCTGTACGGGTTGCTGGTCTCAGACGATCTCCTGCAGGTGAAGAAGCCAGATGTGGAGGTCCTGGGCTGGCAGTGGTTGAAAGTACAGCCAAATTCTCTAAAATGACGTTGGAGGCAGCTTACGGTAGAGAAATCAATTCTCTGGCAACAGCTCTGTTGGACATTCTTGCAGTCAGCATGTCAATTGCACGCTCCCTCAAAACTTGAGACATTTGTGGCATTGTGTTGTGTGACAAAACTGAACATTTTAGAGTGGCCTTTTGTTCCCAGCACAAGGTGCACCTGTGTAATGATCATGCTGTTTAACTACTCCCGACACTACCCGGTGAAATGTAAAGGCGCCAAATTCAAAATCCAAAAGTTGAATTATTAAACATTCATCAATATACAAGTGTTGCATAGTCATCAAAAGCTCTGATTCTTGGCAATATCACAGCGTTGTCATATTTCAAAAAGGCTTTACGGGGAAAGCACAACATTTGATTGTTTGAGGGTAGCACCTCTAATATTTACGCATTAGCATAAATCCATAACCCAACACGGGTCTCACAAAACGCATAAAATCGCTAATATAAAATCACTTACCTTTGATGAACTTCTGCTGAGGGCTTCCCAAGTGTCCAACGAAGACAATCCATGCTTCATTTATTAGAAAAAGTCATTTATTATATCCATAAATCTCTGTTTGGTTGGCGCGTTATGATCATAAAATCCACCGTTGAGTCGCCCATTGAACCGTGAAAAGAATACGTTCAAATTATACCTATACACTTTCTACAAACAAATCAAACATTTTTTATGTATCCTTAGGTACCCTTTTGAGTATATTTGCTGTAATATTTCAACCGGACGATAACGTGAACGATAGGAAAGGAAAATAAAGTGGTGCGCGTACACAATCTCACGCGCGTCAAACCTTGTTTACAAAAGTGGTCGCCTGACAATTTCCTGTTCCTATCTGTTCTGGTCACTCCTAGAATTCCCAGACTTTGTATATAGACTGTTGACATCTAGTGGAAGCCATAGGTACTGCAGTCTCAGTCCTACATAAAGTTGTATGCAATAGGCACAATGGAGAAGATGCTCATTTACAAAAGAAACTGCAAATCCGGATGGATTTTCCTCAGGTTTTCGCCTGCTATATCAATTCTGTTATACTCACATACATTATTTTAACACTCTTAGAAACTTCAGAGTGTTTCCTATCAAATAGTACTAATTATGTGCATATCCTATTTTCTGGGCCTGAGTGGCATGCATTTTACTTTGGGCACGCCAGACTCTCCAAAACCGTCACCTATGCAGCCGCTCCCTAAGAAGTTAATCAGCTTCTTGATATGCCACACATGTGTAACGTGGATGGATTACCTTGGCAACGGAGAAATGCTCACTAACAGGGATGTAAACAAATTTGTGCACAAAATTTGAAAGAAATAAGCATTTGGTTCATATGGAACATTTCTGGGATCTTTTATTTCAGCTCATGAAACATGGGACCAACACTTTACATGTTGCGTTTATATTTTCGTACAGTATATAAAAAAAATTGCAACAAGGAAATGGAGGAGCGAATTATGCATTATGCACCTTTAAGAGTAGGACAAATAATCCCATTTCCATCTAAGGAGAACATGCTAGTGTAGGCTTGGGCTGGCCTACTTCTCATCAGGCCTTCCTCAGGGAGTGTGGGCTGGGTAGCTACTGTAATGAGGCTGATAGAGGCTCTCTCCAGACTGCACAGCAGCCCACAAGATGTAGGATGTTAGTATCCCCTAGCTAGCACCCTGACCTGACCGCTTCCACCTTCAGACAGTGACCTATAGCCTACCACTAATGGCCGCAGAGAAGAATTTAGACAAACCTCAGAATCTTAAAGGCAATCCAAAATGGCATTCTTCCATCATGATCTAACAGACTATTGTCAAGTGGGTCAATTGGGTCAGATTATGCTACATTTCTGGACTCAAACTGGAACATTTTTAATAACAGGCCTGAATGCAGAGAATAAAGCACACTGGTTCCAATATCCTCTTTATATGTCTTTGATGGACCATGAGTGATCTTGTCTTACTTATCTTCCTCTGTTCATCATCCATAGTAATACCTATATCTTTAATAGTTTTATGAGATCTAGGCAAAACACTGATTTATTGTGTTTTACTCTTCTATGTCTTGCCACTGCAGAGGCAAGTGATAACTGAAGCATATTTTTATAAACACCTCACAAACAGAATGACTTCATGAATCTCTGTCCTACCTAAGAGCACCAGTGGAGGTACACTATTTATTCAGAGAAATAAACATCCCTGAGATTGAAAGCCTCAAGGGCAAGCATATAATTGATTTCTTTCATGGTAATGGTGTTAACAATTGGGCCCAGGGTATAATTGTGAAAAATCTGAGCAACTCCATGCTGTGCAAATGCTTGACACAGTGATGAAGTGAGAGGGAAATTAAATGCAACCACTCCACTGAATGGCATTTAGAACATGCATTATGACTAGTCAGGAAATGAACATCCATATCCTCAGTTAAAAAGGCATCCTCCTGCCTCATGTACAGTGAGCCCAGCCCAGTAAAATGCTGAGCTTGATGGGCTCTGTGGATGAGTCATCTTTGTGACACGGAAATTATTCTGTACCAAACACTCTCCTGGAATTATTTAGGCTACAGCCATAGACTTCGCATCATTGCATCTGTCCAATTATGGCGTCTGTGAGAGCATGGGCAATGCCATTAAAGCCATCTCCATTTTGAAGTAGTCCATTTTCTTAATCTGCTACTTCTATGATTTTTGGGACAGCAGGTAGCTTAGTGGTTAGAGCGTTGGGCCAGTAACTGAAAGGTTGCTAGATCGAATCCCCAAGCTGACAAGGTAAAAATCTGATGTTCTGCCCCTGAACAAGGCAGTTAACCCACTGTTCCTAGGCCGTCATTGTAAATAAGAATTTGTTTTTTCCTGACTTGCCAGGTTAAATAAAAAAATGAGTTAGCAAACAAACTGAAAGGGTGCACACTGCCACCTAGAGTGTGTTGTTTGAATAGGTATGAAGCCAAGGTTTGCAATTTACTGCCCCCTGCAGTTAAGGAATGTTTCCTCACTAGTATAATTCCTTGGCTGATCCCTTCTGGTGACTTGGATGGAATTATGTGATCCTTCCTTAAAGAGATACTCTGGTACTTTTTTATACATTTTAGCCAGTAGTTCTGAAAGTAGCTTTCACCAGCATAAAGTGGTCCCTGAAAATTGCGTACTACGTCACATTGGTGCAGATATGTAAACTATGTCACTGCTGTCTCTCTCTGCTGTGTGCATGATGTGCATCTGGCTAGCTGTCACTCAAATGGAAAGGGGCTGAAGCTCATTGGTTGAACTCAAATTGCTAGGGGGCTGGCCCATGTGGGAGAAAATTTAGGGCAAATGGCACCACACAGCTTCCAAAAAAACTGTTGCTTTCAAACCAAACTAGGGATTTTGTGGCTAATTGAGGTAAAACACAGGGTTTCTATTAGCTGATAATAGCCGGCTTTTGGACGATAAAAAAAAAGAGAAAAGTCGATAAAATTGGCACCAGCCAATTGTCAGAGAGAAGAAACAAAACACATTTCGAAATAATGCTTTTTAACCTATTCATTGACGGAAATACCAGTCAATTATTGGTCTATAGGTAAATTGCAAAAGAGGAATTAAAATTGGCGCATGTGTACAGTATATTCGTTAACTTGTTAGGGAGTGGCAGCTGAGGGGTCGGTTTTGGAGAGCCTGGCGTGCCCAAAGTAAAATGCCTCCCATTCAGGCCCAGAAAATAGGATATGCACATATTTAGTACCATTGGATAGGAAACACTCTGAATTTTCCAGAAGTGTTAACCATTTGTCTGTGAGTGAAACAGAACGCATATGGCAGGCGAAACCCAGAGGAATTTCTTTTTTTACCGTCTTTATCGATCAGTTTATATTCCGGTTGATTTATAATAGTAAATATACGTAAAAGTGTTCCTAAGGATACATTTAAAACTATGTTTGATTGTTCTTGGACAAGTTTATAGGTATAAGATGAACGAGTTTGCGTCACGTTTCAATGGAGTAGTGGAGGCTGTCGTTTCTGATTATAACGCGCGAACCAAATGGAGGATTTATGGATAAAATACATTACTTTTTCTAACAAAAGAACCATGGATTGTCTTCATTGGACACTTAGGATGACCTCAGCAGAAGTTCTTCAATAGGTAATTGATTTGTTTTCGCTGTGAAATGTGTTATGTGTGTGCCATGATGGCTAATGGATTCATGGCTATGGGAAAAATATGTGAGGTGCTACCCTCAAACAATCAAATGTGCTGCTTTCGCCGTAAAGCCTTTTTGAAATCTGACAACGCTGTGATATTGCCAAGAAACAGAGCTTTTGATGAGTATGGAACACTTGTATATTGGTGGATGTTTAATAATTCAACCTTTGGATTTTGAATTTGGCGCCTTACATTTCACCTGGTAGTGTCGGGATTGGGGCGCTAGCGCCCCAGCAATCCCTGAGAGGTTAAGTATCTTATTTATCACACGTGTACAGCATACAGATACAGAGGCTTTGAGCTGAAAATCTGTCAGACAGCGCGAGAGCGCAGCATCTCAAACGGCAAATGCATAGGCAACGGAAGGCAGGCTTCATCAGCGCATCACACACACCACTTTGCAATAAGCTGGAGACCGTACGCATTTTGAAAACATACACTTAACTGTATGAAATCTGAACGTTTTACTGCATATTATGAGGCATGTTTGACCTTGCTTCAATGTAGCCCAGTCAAAATCAGACCATATCCGGAGGCAATTATTTTATATCAACTTTATTTCATTGCCCAGTAGCTAAAGGCACAATCCTAGTCATATTAGCAACCTATGCTAGTTGTTGCATATTAGATCTCCCCTCTTTCTACATTTCTAACAGACATTTTCATCTCTGTCACATGAAACCGCTCGCATGTGCAGTGCGCCTTTGACAACTGTGTTTTCCCACTAATTGCATTACGGAACAAACATTCATCCATAGCCTACTGCCTCGTGCACATTGCTGCTCTTATAATGTGAGGAAATAATAGTTTATCAACATTTTAAGCTAAACATTCTGACCTATCGTCCCACAACTGTCCCAACGTCTGTTTGGAATAGGCTATTTATTTCACGACAAGCTGACCAATAGAATAGGTAAACTTTTCTACTATGGGGGATAGTAGATTAACATAGGCTAGTGATTTTGCTGTTCGTTACTCGTGTTGTTGGCTGAGGAAAAGTAAATGTGGCCAGTTACTCTAGCATCTTCAAAGTGCGCATCAGAATTTGGTATGAAGGACCGACCGCACATCATTGCATGCTCGACTTGCATGTTCTGTCAATATGAATTATCGTAAGCAAATGTGCATTTTTTCATTCTGAGCTCTGTGGGAGGACTCCCTGATCAGGTTACGCACCCAATGTCTTTAGGGCACTCCAGTCCTCCATCTATCTCTATGGCTACAGGTCAAATGTTCTGTAGGTCTAGGCATAGCCGAGGGAAGAAGGGATGCAAACAATAGGCAGACAATAAAAATAATAATTACTTGTCAGCAGAGCGGAGAAAACTACTCCTCAGCATACCTCCCCACAGCCAAATCCATGTACATTACCAGCATCCCATAACTTATCTCTTTGCTTAGGTGGTGAGAGAGTAGCCTAGTTCATGCAAGTAACAGGGCCCCCTTTTAAAGCCACACCATGCTGTCATCTGAAGGCCTGGAGCTGCTGGAATTGAGCCGTTTGTATGCAATGCCTGAGATGTCAGGGGTTTAGATAGGCCTCCCCCAGTTGTGAGGGAGATCCGACAGCTGCCTGAAAATACCACCCCCTCAATCCCAGTTCCCCTCCATGCTGCCCTTGCAGAAACAAAAATGGACAGCTATCAAGAACCATTTTATTTCAATAATTCCTCAATTTTAGAAAACCACACCACACGTGTGGTTTGTTATTTGATTCAAGCCATTAAATGCCTAAATGTCATTACTATATCTACAGTATTTTCCAGCATATTTTCAAAAGCTAGGCCTTCATGATGACAGCAACCAGCAAGGATGGATTTCATCCAATGACCTACTTTACAGAAATGTGTTTTGCCCTTTTTGTCCCCATCCACTATTGTCCCCATCCCCAAATGTCACCATGGCAAATCAACCCTTTGCTGTCTATGGTTGATAGGACGATTATTTTGTGACAAATACATATTTATTCAATTAATATATTTCCAAACAATTTGGAAAATAATGAGGCCTAGCAAAAAAAAAATGCTATTGTTGCTGGGATTTTCCTCACATTTGATTTTATATGATGGTATCCCCAAGGTCTATAACTACAGTATTACCATACTGCATTAAAAGTATAATATAATCCATCTGAATATAAGGATGAAGAAGTACAAAATGTCCCAATCATCTGTTTTTTCCCCTAAACCTGCGGCTAGTCTAAATCGTCTAACATGGTAGGATATGGAATGGCTGCAAAATAACATGCACACAATAAAATGCGCGTCCCAGTGAGTATTCCAATGACATGAGCGAGCTACAATGCGTTCAATTTCTTATGACCAATTACCGTGCCTTTGTTTATTATAGCAATGCAAGTGGTGACATTGCATTGGTACAAATATACCGACTCCTCCTCAGACTATGCTGGCTGTAGCTAGCAAGCTAACTGTGTAATCCCCACTGCTAGCTTGTTCAGCCATGCATACCATTTTGTAAAAGTATAAGCATTTAAAACATAATACTCACTGTAATGCGTGGGATATTTTTCTTTCCCTGGTACCCGGACATCTTAGCGGCGCGTTGTCAGCCTCCTCGATTATGGTAGTCACCTCACTTATGTTAGCTAGACCGCTAGCAATGAAAGGAATGGATGCTCAGATGTGTTGAGACCAGTCCACGCCCAGAACAAAATTGTGTCTGCAGCTATCGCCTGCAACAGAAGCAAGGACTAAATTCGTGAAATAACTCTATCCGTTCCAGCGTCCAAAGAGATTTGCTGAATGAACCTAAACGGTCTGACAGTCTTTCCTCAAGTTCCAATGCTGAGCCAAGCCTGTCCAGACAGTCAGTCACCAAAAGGGAGCGAGAATATAACCGGTGATGAGGGCCATGGCCACCGTGCATGCGCAACGCCCCACCCTGCTCCCTTCGCTCACCTGCTACCAGAAAGTCTGGAGCATGATAGAAGTGGACTTCCTTTATTTAGAAAGGACAAGCAAAGTCAAAAGGGCTGTGTGTTACGAATAACCCTAACCTGTATAATCAAGTTGTGCATGGTCAACATGAATGTTACTATGTTACTAATGTAGTGAGGAAAAGGCCCACACACTGATGTTCCTATACCAACATTTTGTGACAAGATACTGTCAGTTTTAAGTTTAACCACCACCTTTGATCGAAACCAATGTTGTGCCTATTTAGTAAGACATATTGTGTGTGGAAGCCTTATGGATTAAAAACTGTTATTTTTCACTAAACAATATGAAAGTGAAGTGCATGTTGATTTAATTCATTCCTTAATTTAAAGAAAAGCAATTTCATTTATTTCTTACAAATAAAATGACACGAGTAAGGAGCCCATTCACTTGTAAAGGCCCAGTTAGTCTGCCTAACTCGAAGTCTTCCTGACTTCAGTCTGGAAAGGCTATTTTGATGTTGTCGGCACGATGCATCGATAATGAAGAGGATGTGCTTTTTTACTGACTGGTTCTCCTCCATGTCTTTCTCACTCAAACACCAACATGGACAAGCACAAACAGGCCCGAGCGCCCTCTTCCAATCCAACAGTTGGATTTTCAAATCCAAACAACTTGGTCTCAAACCCCAGGAAAGACACCCGATTAGACTAGTCACCCCATTAAAAAGGTAGAAATCATCATAACAATCACATCATTGCAGTCTAATCGGGTTGGAAAGAAAATAAACCCAACACATAACACCTACTTCAACCTCAGAACACCTACAGTTAGCGGTTAGCCAATCAAAATGTCTGAAATCCCCAAACCCCTCCTCGGTTGCCATGGGTTTACGATGAGGTATTTGTGGTTTTGACTAGATAGTGCCGGTTTACAGTTTATGTCAGAGTTGACTTTTAGTAGCAGGTTCGAATTTACGCAGCAGGTTAGGATAATTCATGTAGCAGGTTAGGATAATTAGGTTATGGTTAGGAAAAGGTTAGGGTTAGCTAAAATGCAAGCACATCTACTTGTCTTCAATTTGACATAAACTGTATCCCAGCTAGCCATGACCGGTATTTGCCCGGGCAGTGTTGCCAACTTAGCGATATTTATATTTAGTGAGTATTCAGTCCCATCTAGCAACACATTTTCAATAAATCGACTAGCGGCAAATCTAGCGACTTTTTCTGGTGTTATTGGAGACTTTTGGAGACGTATCGTGCTTACTCTTCTCAACGAGCAGCGGGTGCTGCCATGGGCCCCACCTTCACGCACTCACAGGCGGCCCAGTCCTCACAGAGCAGTCAGCAGGAGATGTTCACCCCTCCGTCCAGACTGCAAATGAATCGCGCATGCGGGAAGCCGCCGCCGCTGGCTGATCCCGCCCTGGCTTACATTCAAGGCGGGATGTAAATGTAAAATGTTCTTTGTCTAAAATAAATCACTGCACAAAAATAAATCACTGCATTTGACTCACACAGCCTCAGTCACTTACTCACCTTGTCCACTGTGTGTGTGCCTCTCTGTGACAAGCTAAACATCTAGCTGGCTAGCTTATCATGTCTCAGTCTAAACTGTACACTCAAAAATACAGAAAGGAGTGGGAATCAAACCCTGAATTCAAAGGCTGGTTGAAGCCGTTTATTGGAGATGATACACGGGCATACTGCCTGTATTGTAAGGCTGATTTCTACGCCAAACTTAGTGATGTAAAAAAACACATGACAACTCAAAAACATGCTCAAAAGGCAAAGCCTTATAACAGTTCCACCCAAAACAAGCTGCCATTTATGGTTAAAAAAATTGACTCTGCAAAAAAGGCTGAGGCCACCATGGCTATCGCTGAACACTTCCATGCTGGCATGTGATCACATTGGAGAAGCAAGTAGAGCTGCTTTCTCAGACTCCACTGCTGCTACCCACTTCAAAATGCACAGGACAAAGTGCACAGAAATTATTAATGGTGTTCTAGCACCATACTTTCTGAAAAAGTTGGTCGCAGATGTGGGTGACCAACGTTTCAGCCTCCTCCTCGATGAGTCCACGGATGTAAGTGTTTCTAAATACCTGGGGGTTGTGATAAGGTACTTTAGTGACACCAAGCAGACAATTGTATCAACAATTCTGGGGCTTGTTGAGTTGGAGGGAGGAGATGCCAAATCTATAGCCCGTGCTGTTGTGGCTTTCCTCGGGAAGTGTTGTCTTAAAAAATAGAAACTGCTGGGGATAGGGACTGACAATGCCTCTGTTATGACGGAGATTAACAATGGGGTCCTTAAAGTGCTGAAGGAGGAGTATGGCCTCAAATATCTGGTTCTTATTCGCTGTGTGTGCCACTCTGCAGCTTGCTGTAAGTCATGCTTCCAATGACACCATCCCTCGTAGTGTGGAGTACTTGGTACGAGAGACTTAGAACTGGTTTCAGTGTCTCCAAAGCGCAGGGAGGCCTACAAGGCCATATATGAGACCATCAACTGTGGGGAGAAACCTTTACAGATAACCAAGGTGTGTGCCACACGTTGGCTCTCCATTGAACCCGTGGTTTCACGCATTTTGGACCAGTGATAGAGCTTAGGCTGCATTTCGCAGTCACCAAGTCCAGTGAACACTTCTACATGGCTGGTTTTATACTCCATGTACAGTGATCCTCAAAACATATTGTATCTGACTTTTTTGAAGTCAGTGCTTGGTGAGGTACAGTTGGCCATCAAGTCTTTTGAGGGAGAGCAAGTTGATCCTTTTAAGCTACTTGACAGCTTGGTTAGCCTGATCAAGTCTGTGAGCAGCAGGGTTCTGAATCCACTGGCAAATGTTGATGTACTCAAAGGGCCAATAGATGGATACATCAGTCCCAAACCGTACCTTGGTTATCTTTTTGAGTCAAAGGCAGCTGAGCTCCACCTTGCGCCTGAGGATGAAAACAATGTCCGAAAGCGATGTGTAGCCTTCACCATCTCCCTCACTAATGAGTTGAGGGTGAGACTGCCGGTCGGTCCCTCTCCATGTTCGGGCGGCGTACGGCGGTCGACGTCACCGGTCTTCTAGCTACTGCCGATCTACTTTTCATATTCTATGTTAGAGGTTCTATGGTAGTTTTGATTTTTGAGTAAAATATTACGTGAATACTCATCTCAGGTTGTCCTGCGCCTGACTCTGCCTACCTGCTCACTGAGATCCTTGAAAGAAACACACACCTAGAGTCAGCAGGAGCACGAAATAGAGTCAGCAGGAGCACACAGCCCTCCTTTACCTGTCGAGGAGCACGTTCAGCAGCACGCAACCATATTGCAACATCTCGGCAAAGCCATGGATCGCGTGCTGCAAACAATGGAGTGATGGGAAAGAAGAGGTCTGCCAGTGCCTCCACCATCATCTCAACAAACCCCACCGCTGTCCACCCCTTCTTCACCTGGTCCCAGTGGGATAAGACTCGCGCTCCCGAGGGAATATGATGGGACGGCTGCCAGGTGACAGGGTTCCTACTCCAGCTGGAGCTCTACCTGGCGACCGTCCACTCGTCTCCAGCCTATCAGGGAAAGCCCTGGAGTGGGCCAACGCGGTATGGGGAGAGGGCGAAGCAGCGTTGGACCACTATGAGGTTTTCACCCGCCGCTTCCGGGCGTTTTTTTCGACCATCCACCTGGGGGTAGAGCGGTGGGTGAACGCCTGTTTCACCTACGGCAGGGGACGAGGAGCGCACAGGACTTTGCATTGGACTTCCGAACCCTGGCCTCCGGAGCGGGATGGAATGACAGGGCCCTGATTGAACATTACCGGTGCAGTCTGCGCGAGGACGTCCTTCGGGAACTGGCCTGCAGGGATACCACTCTTACGTTCGACCAGCTGGTGGACCTGTCCATCTGGCTGGATAACCTGCTGGCCACCCGGGGACTTCCGGATCGGGGTCCCTCAGTTCCATCCCCCAGCACCTCCGCTCCTATCCCCATGGAGCTGGGAGGTGCTGAGCTTAGGGTGACCGGAGGAGGGGCCATTCCCTGCACCATCTGTGGCCGGAGAGGGCACACTGCTGGACGGTGCAGGGCAGGTTCCTCTTGGATTCGAGGCAGCACTGCTCGTGTCACCCCAGTTGAGTAGGCACCAGACTCCCCCAGAGCCTCCTGTTGCTCACATGTTTGTGTTTATAGAATTTCCTGAAATTTCCCCGCATTCCCAGCATAAGGCGCTCGTAGATTCAGGCGCAGCTGGAAGCTTTATTGACCGTTCATTTGCCCATAGTTTAGGGATCTCCATTGTTCCTGTTGATATCCCCTTCCCTGTGCATACCTTAGATAGTCGACCATTAGGGTCGGGGCTGATTAGGGAGGTCACCGCTCCACTAAGCATGGTTACACAGGAGGGTCATGAGGAGAGAATCAGTCTCTACCTTATTGATTCTCCTGCGTTTCACGTGGTTCTGGGCCTACCATGGTTGGCCTATCATGACCCCAATATTTCGTGGCAACAGAGGGCTCTCAAGGGATGGTCACGAAAGTGCTCGGGGAGGTGTGTAGGTGTTTCCATCGGTGCGACTACGGTGGAAAGTCCAGACCAGGTCTCCACCGTGCACATCCCCTCCAGAATATGCCGATTTGGCTCTCGCCTTCTGTAAGAAGAAGGCAACTCAATTACCACCCCACTCCATTGTGCGATACATCTCCTGGTAGATGCAGCACTTCCCAGGAGTCACGTGCATCCTCTGTCAAATGAGGAGACGGCGGCAATGGAAACATATGTCTCTGAATTCCTGGGACAGGGATACATTCGGCCCTCCACTTCACCTGCCACCTCGAGTTTCTTTTTTGTGAAGAAGAAGGATGGAGGTCTGCGCCCGTATATTGACTATCGAGGTATCAATCAGATCACTGTGAGGTACAGCTACCCTCTGCCTCTCATATCCAGTGCGATCGAGTCAATGCACAGGGCATGCTTCTTCACAAAATTGGATCTCAGGAGCGCTTACAATCTGGTGCGTATCCGGGAGGGGGGATGAGTAGAAGACTGCATTTAGTACCACCTCAGGGCACTATGAGTACCTTGTCATGCCGTACGGGTTGATGAATGCTCCATCAGTCTTCCAGGCATTTGTAGACGAGATTTTCCGGGACTTGCACGGGCAGGGTGTAGCGGTGTATATCGACGACATTCTGATTTACTCCGCTACACGCGCCGAGTATGTGTCCCCGGTGCGCACGGTGCTTGGTCGACTGTTGGAGCATGACCTGTACGTCGAGGCTGAGAAATGTCTGTTCTTCCAACAGTCTGTCTCCTTCCTAGGGTACCGCATTTCCACGTCAGGGGTGGAGATGGAGAGTGACCGCATTTCATCCGTGCGTAATTGGCTGACTCCCACCACGGTAAAGGAAGTGCAGCGGTTCTTAGGGTTTGCCAACTACTACCGGACGTTAATCCGGGGGGCTTTGGTCAGGTAGCGGCTCCCATTACCTCACTGCTGAAGGGGGGGCCGGTGCGTCTGCAGTGGTCCGCTGAGGAGGACAGGGCTTTTGGTCACCTGAAGGCTCCGTTTACCTCGGCTCCCGTGCTGGCTCATCCGGATCCCTCTTTGGCATTTATAGTGGAGGTGGACGCGTCCGAGGCTGGGATAGGAGCTGTGCTGTCTCAGCGCTCGGGTACGCCACTTAAACTCCACCCCTGTGCCTTCTTTTCGAAGAAGCTCAGCTCGGCGGAGCGTAACTATGATGTGGGGGACCGGGAGCTGTTGGCTGTCGTAAAGGCTCTGAAGGCGTGGAGACATTGGCTTGAGGGGGGCTAAACACCCTTTTCTCATCTGGACTGACCACCGCAATCTGGAGTACATTCGGGCGGCGAGGAGACTGAACCCTTGCCAGGCAAGGTGGGCCATGTTTTTCACCAGCTTTGTTTTCACCCTATCCTACCGACCAGGTTCCCAAAACACTAAGGCAGACGCACTGTCCCGGATGTTTGACACAGAGGAGCGGTCCATGGATCCCACTCCCATACTACCGGCCTCTTGCCTGGTGGCACCAGTGGTGTGGTAGCTGGATGCGGACATCGAGCGGGCGTTACGTACAGAGCCCACTCCAGCTCAGTGTCCAGCTGGGCCTCTGTACGTTCCGTCTGCTGTCCGCGACCGTTTGATCTATTAGGCCCACACGTCACCCTCCTCTGGTCATCCTGGCATCGGTCGTACAGTGCACTGTCTTAGTGGGAAGTACTGGTGGTCCACCTTGGCTAAGGACGTGAGGGTTTATGTTTCCTCTTGCTCGGTGTGTGCCCAGTGCAAGGCTCCTAGGCACCTGTCCCGGTCGGTGGACTTCTTGACAGATCTTCCTCCCTCACAGGGTAACACCACAATCCTGGTCGTTGTGGATAGGTTTTCTAAGTCCTGCTGTCTCCTTCCTTTGCCCAGTCTCCCTACGGCCCTACAGACTGCGGAGGCCCTGTTCGCCCACGTCTTCCGGCACTACGGGGTGCCTGAGGACATAGTCTCTGATCGGGCTCACCAGTTCACGTCCAGGGTCTGGAAGGCGTTCATGGAACATCTGGGGGTCTCGGTCAGCCTCACCTCAGGTTTTCACCCCGAGAGTAATGGGCAGGTGGAGAGAGTTAACCAGGATGTGGGTAGGTTTCTGCGGTCATACTGCCAGGACTGGCCGGGGGAGTGGGCGGCTTTCATCCCCTGGGCAGAGATGGCTCAAAACTCACTCCGCCACTAACCTATCTCCCTTCCAGAGTGTACTAGGTTACCAGCCGGTTCTGGCACCGTGGCATCAGAGCCATGTGCACCTGCAACGGGCCGTGAGGCGGCAGAAGGCGAGCGCCGACCGCCACCGCAGTGAGGCCCCGGTGTTCGCACCGGGGGACCGGGTCTGGCTCTCGACCCAAAACCTGCCCCTCCACCTGCCCTGCCGGAAGCTGGGTCCGCGGTTTGTGGGGCCATTTAAAGTCCTGAGGAGACTGAACGAGGTTTGCTATAGGTTATAACTTCCCCCAGAATACCGTATTAACCCCTCGTTCCATGTATCTCTCCTCAGGCCGGTGGTTGCTGGTCCACTCCAGGAGTCTGAGGTGCGGGAGGTTCCAGCCAATAGCTACTTTCCTTACTGAGGAGTTGGCAACACTGTAATTGCCCCTCTCATGGAGTATACAATAATCAATGGAAACATGAATGGGATGAACCTAGAAGAATCTCTTTCCTACAAAACATGGTTCCGGCATACACACAGTAAACATTGATTTAGTCACATTTCATGTTGAAGCTTAGAGGACACACATCCAAATCCAGTACTTTTCTATTTACATAATAATTCAACATTAACTGCTCCGTAACGTGGTAAAAGTGGTCAATTGACATTGTTTAGGCCTACATTTTATTTTACCTTTATTTAACTAGGCAAGTCAGTTAAGAACAAATTCTTATTTTCAATGACGGCCTAGGAACAGTGGGATAACTGCCTTGTTCAGGGGCAGAACGACAGATTTTTACCTTGTCAGCTCGAGGATTCGATCTAACAACCTTTCGGTTACTGGCCCATTTGACCCATATTATTGATTTTGTGCATCACTGTTTGAAAATATGTAGAGAAGGCACTGTTACATCTACCCAGTCCATGCTGTCTAGGTTCAAAAACATCATCCAATGACCTCTGCACATGTCCTTGCTATTCTTTGTACTTTTCATGCATCCAGGTCAGCAATGTAAAGCCACCAAAAAGACACGTTACACTAATCTATCACCTACCTTCCTCTTCTGTTGACATGCATTTACAAGGAACTCAAATATTTGGAAAGCATCAATCCTCTACTGCTCACTCATTCTCAATTGATATGAGATCACAGAGTTTTGCCCTCCTGCTTTTTCCTACTCAAAAGGTTGTAATATGCTCTTCCCACTTATATCCCCCCTTCCCTGGGAAAGGTATTCTAAAATGGGAGCATGAAAAGCAGTTGTGGGTGTGTATTTGGTAGGAGGGGGTTTCACAACAAGCAATGTTATTTCCATAATTCTGTTTTACAACGTGTTGTGTTTTACAATACATTTCTGTTCTCCATTTTTACCTTTCAAAAACACAGCTTGAGAGTATTGTGGTTAATTTCTGATTTTAATGTCAGTTTTTTCAATATGATTAAAATGAATCAAACTACATGGCTGAAACGTCTTGCTTCTGGAATATTTTTTTACAAGCATGTTCAATGAATTCCTGAGGGCCCTGCCCTCCATACAAACAAGAAAAGCATCTTTCAGTGTTGTATTCTGTATTTTCAGAGAAAAAAAAACATCAATGATAATGTGCATACTTCTTCTGCCTTACAAACAAGGATGGACTTCACAATTTTAACGAAAGCTATAACAACCTTTGGCATCTGGTGAATTATACTACGTAAATGCCAATTACAAACTAAGGGCATGCATGTAATGGGATTTACTTTGAGTTGGTACAAACCAAGAAAAGGCACAAAAAAACAATCCCATTCAGAATTCCTTTTTTACCCCACTCATGTCATCACACCTATCTCCATTGCCCACCAACCTTCCCCCTAAAGATACAATACAAAACTCTAAATCACCAAGAAACTCAATACAGTGGTGGAGTGCTGGTTCTGTATAGTCACTTTCCCGAGAGTTTCTGGGATATTTACCTAGTAATTTATCATAATTCTTAAAACAGGTCAGTGTTAAACACATATACAAAAAGCATTACTTACGTTACCATAATAAGGTAGATCATGTCTGCCTATGAGTAATGGCTGAATAGATCCCATGCTTACATAAAATAGATCACCAAAGGACATGTCAAAACAAGGTAGATGACTTATCAGAGCTAGTATCTCGGAGGGCATGTCGCTGTTTGAGTTTGTCTAACTCTATAGTTCAACTTGTCCAATAGTTGAGAGATCAGTGTCAGTGGTACCTTTCCAATGCAATGAAAGCACTGAGATGAAAATATATCTATATTTGGCACTATGCAGTAGTCATTTGTGGCCAGTTATATCATAATTCCGCTAATACATCCAACTCAGTATTGTTCCTGGACCTATACACCACACAGGAAAACTGTGTGTAACCACACAGGAAAACTTCAATTTAAAGGTTTCTAGAATCAGCTTAAAAAAAAAAATAAGATATGACAAAAGAAAGGAAGAATGTGTAGCATTGACACATTTGAGTTACTGAACAGCAAGCAGGCAGGCAGGTTGTGTATATTTGTATCTACTATATTATATCTACTGTACATAAAAAATGACATCTTCATTCAAACTTTCCCCTTCTCCTTACTACTACAGTATTTCACCATGTACTGCATAGCATTTAGACATGCTACTCTTTCTGCATCAACACCCCCATCTGTATAACTATTTGCTAGGTTGTTTTCCTGATAATCAATGGAAACCTGCAGTAGCCACTAGCATTATTATTCACATCCTTTCACCAAGAGACCACCCTCTTTAGAGAATATTGTTTGGGGCTACTAAAATATGACAAAAATGAAGTATAACTAGAATAGGGTGGAATACAACCAAACTTCTGCTGAATTAAAGTCTGGGTTAAAAAAAATCCAAACACAAAAAAACAACAATACCACTTGATTCAGAGTCACTGCAACTCTTGAAAGGTGTACTTCAGATATGGAGCTTATTTTTGGTTCAGGTGCAAGTCACTATGCAATTAACTGACTTGGAGTAAGGAGCAGGAAGATAAACACTCAAAGAAACTTGACCTCTCACAGCACAATCTCTGTCTAAGCTAAGGCATCTATCTATATGGAAATCTCAGAGAGATTCCCAAAGGTTCAGGCTCCCTGACATCCAATACCAGCCACTTCAGTGTTAGTGCAGTATAGGATTTCAATAGCTGAATTGAGAATCATTTGTTCCAAAAGTACCACAGTCAGGTTCAGGCAGGGGCTGTGAACTATTATGGGTGATAGTGGTCATTACTGTCCGATGCTACAGTTCGCACTGTGCCCAATCTGTGTCAAAAGGTAAAGGTTCCCAAACGTTGACCAATTGTGAACCTTCCCAAAGCACCCAACATAAAAAAAACTGGGGTGAGTCAGTGTCAGATAAAGTGGTAAAAACATAGGAAGAAAATCTGAGTTGAAAACAGAATATAGAATGGATGAATAGAATGGAAAAGGGAGGAGGAAGCTAGCTAGGTATACAATGGATGCAGAGGAAAAGAGGGCATTATAGCACACATATTTTTTAGATAGGACAACTTCCAGGCACTGCTTCAGTTTGGGTTTAGAAAGAGCTGGTGGAAGGCGTGGTGAGTCTCTTTCCAAGGTAGACCCTAAGGAGAGAATAAGTACAGCATGACAATGATTCAACAGCAGACATAATCTACACTGAACAAAAATATAAACGCAACATGCAACAATTTCAAAGATTTTACTGAGTTACAGTTCATATAAGGAAATCAGTCAATTTAAATAAATTCATCAGGCCCTAAATCAATGGACTTCACATGACTGGGAATACAGATATGTATCTGTTGGTCACAGATACCTTTAAGAAAAAAAAGTAGGGGCGTGGATCAGAAAACCAGTCCGTATCTGGTGTGACCACCATTTGCCTCATGCAGCGCAACACATCTCCTTGGCATATAATTGATCAGGCTGTTGATTGTGGCCTGTGGAATGTTGTCCCACTCCTCTTCAATGGCTGTGTGAAATTGCTGGATATTGGCAGGAACTGGAACACGTTGTCATACACGTCAATCCAGAGCATCCCAAACATGCTCAATGGGTGACATATCTGGTGAGTATACAGGCCATCGAAGAACTGGGACATTTCAGATTCCAGGAATTGTGTACAGATCCTTGCGACATGGGGCTGTGCATTATCATGCTGAAACATGAGGTGATGGCGGCGGATGAATGGCACGACAATGTGCGTCAGGATCCCATCATGGTATCTCTGTGCATTCAAATTGCCAATACTTGTCATTGTCCGTAGCTTATGCCTGCCAATACTATAACCCCACCGCCCCCCATGGGGCACTAAGTTGACAACGTTGACATCAACAAACCGCTTGACCGCACAATGCCATGCACGCTGTCTGCCATCTGCCTGGTGCAGTTGAAACTGAGATTCATCCTTGAAGAACACACTTCTCCAGCGTGCCAGTAGACATCAAAGGTGAGCATAACGCCGAACTGCAGTCACGTCATGCACAGATGAGCTTCCCAGAGACGATTTTTGACATCTTGTGCAGCAATTCTTCCGGTTGTGCAAACCCACCGTTTCATCAGCTGTCCAGGTGGCCTGGTCTCAGACGATCCCGCAGGTAAAGATGTCGGATGTGGCGTGGTTACACATGGTCTGCGGTTGTGAGGCCGGTTGGACTTTTTTATATTACGTTTTTTATTAAAAATGTTACCTTTATTTAACTAGGTAAGTCAGTTAAGAACAAATTCTTATTTACAATGACGGCCTACACCGGTCAAACACAGACGACGCTGGGCCAATTGTGCGCCGCCCTATGGTACTCCCAATCACAGCCGGTTGTGATACAGCCTGGACTCTGTAGTGACGCCTCAAGCACTGAGATGCTGTGCCTTAGACCTTTGCGCCACTCGGGAGCCCCCAGTCAGAGGAGGAAGGCCCAGATAAAGACAGAGAACATGATTTCCTGATGAACAAAGGTGCAGACTGGGTTGCAGATTGGTCGTACGGCCAAATTCGCAAAAACAACGTCGGAGGCGCGGCTTATGGCAGAGAAATGAACATTAAATTATCTGGCAACAGCTCTGGTGGACATTCCTGCAGTCAGTATGCCAATTGCATGCTCCCTCAAACATTTTGACATCTATGGCATTGTGTTGTGTGTCAAAACTGCACATATTAGAGCGGCCTTTTATTGTCCCCAGCACCTGTGTAATGATCATGCTATTTAATCAGCTTCTTGAAATGCCACACCTGTCAGGTGGATGGATTATCTTGGCAAAGGAGAAATGCTCACTAACAGGGATGTAAACAAATTTGTGAACAACATTTTTGAGAAATAAGAAATAATAATATTTTTTTGTGCGTATGGAACATTTCTGGGATATTTTATTTCAGCTCATGGAACATGGGACCAATACTTTACATGTAGCGTTTATATTTTTCTTCAGTGTACAAATACTCACACATCCAATTGATTTGCTAGTTGTGTAAGATGGTACGGTCACTCACCCGATACCAAGGGCAAGGATGTGTGACAAGAGTAAGGAAGGGATGAAGACTTTGAGGAACTCAGCAGAGAAGACACCCCCTTTCTTCATGGCTCCACTCTTTCTCATGCTGAGGGATACTGAGTGTCTGGGGTGCTGGAAGTGGAACTCCCTACAAAAAAACAAAAAACAAAAATATCACTGAACATGTTGGCCATTTTGATTGGCTTCCCATAGAAAATGATAATTTCTATTATATGTGTTAACGTTCTACATGGACCGATATGGAATTGAATACAGTTAGTCTATTTTCGCTATGATTTAGACTACACGTTTATTCATGTTAGATTGTGTGCAGTGTCTCCTTACTTGGGGGGAATGTTTTCGGGCCGACTGGACCAATCTGCAACCCAGTCTGCACCTTTGTTCATCAGGATATCATCTTCTCTGTCTTTCTCTGGGCCTTCCTCCTCTGACTGTAGATGTGGAGAAAGAGAGAGCACACAGGTGAGTGAGCAGAGAGGTACTGTAGGCCTATACTATAACAGTGATGTCAGGGGCATGGATGGAGGAACAGACACATGAGAGCAGACTGGGTTGTTGTACCTGGCACCCTCTCTTACTGGACATCTCCACATCAAAGGTGACCTGGCTGTCATCCTGATCTGGACTGGAAGGTCTGTGAGGACTGAGGCACAACATAGGAAGAAGATAAACACACAAATTATACAAACACCCCAACATGGAGAAAAAAGCTGAGGGAGGGGACTCATCATCTTGTTGCTTTTTGTGCTATGTTGCTCTTTGTGTGCTCATTGATTGTCTGTATTGTAATTGTTATTAATGACCTGCCCAGGGACTGCGGCTGAAAAATAGCCGGCTGGCTAAAAACGGCACTTTTACTGAAAAAAAAAACTTCAACTCAAACTCAAACCAAAGATATGACACTCCCATCCTACCTGTCACAGGAGGAGCTGCTCTGGCTGGACTCATGCTGGGCATCCAGCAGAATCTTCTTCATGTCTGCATTGTGGATAGAGGAGGATGAGGGCACGTGCCCCAGCCCCCCTGTCAGACTCTCATCCACCTCCTCTGGCACCACCTCCAGGGCCTGAGGGGTCTGACTCTCCCCCTCATTCCCGTTCCCCGTGTTGGGGTTTGGCAGCAGAGCCTGGTTCCTGTTGTTTCCATTCATCTCCAGCTCTACCCACGACCCTGAAAACACAAGCATAAAATGGGGTTCAGAGTAAGTGTGGGTATCAGTACAAATGTTGATAATAGTGACATAAGTCCATGGTAAAGATGCAGTGACAAGTTCTCAAACTCAATGCACCAAAACATTGACATTTTGAAACGATAACTTGTAGCACTGTTGTTTTATTATGTGGCTATTGTGATTCAAATGAGCAAGCTGGAGAAAGAAGGCAGTGGTACTTCAGAAAAGGACAAATAGCTGCTGTAAGTGCTTGCAATTAAAGTTACGCGGTCAACAAAGACAGAAATCATCATGGCACAAAAATACTTTGATTTTCAAAACCTGCAACGAGTTTCTTGCCAGAGTGAGGGTATTTTCTGGGTCCCGACATAACCGCGAATCTCAGTGTTTGAAAAGCACTATCTTTACATTTTTTACTTTTGATGATGTTTATACAAAACGTAGAAATGTGCCATTTTCACATATGTAGACCCTGGTATTGTGCTGGAGATAATAAAAATTAGATTGAGAAGTGGTGGAGTACCCCTTTAACCCGCCTGTTGTGTTCGTTTCATGTTCATTCATTCTGTTCCCGGTCCAAAATAACCGCCCCATTATAGCTGATTATAAATCCATAATAATACATGTATTATCACCTAATGTTGTGTTAGATCTTTTTATCAACTTAAGTTCTTGTGAACATTACAAGTTTTAACTTCTATTTGCTATTTATGGCCTGTAGGCCTCATTCACCTGAGCTCATACAACTCGTTTTTTGAGTTTAAAAAAAGCATAATGTTTGGATTATTTTGACTATAACAAACTCAGATTAAACATATTGTGCTATTTATCACAGACTACTTTGTGTCAAAGTTTAACAAGGTCTCCTCACCAGTATCATGATCAAAGATATGATCAAGATCCACACATACAGTATATCATTTGGTCATTGTGCTGCCACAGAATGAATTGTGAGCAAGGCCTCAAATAAGATTTATATACCAGAGCTGCAAGAAAAGTTCTATGTATTATTGAAAGAATGTTGCGATTGTTTGTGAGAATGCCAACAGGTGTGGTTCCCGTGGGGGAAAGATTATATTGGGGAAAGGTTCCTGTGGGGGTTGCCATGGAAGCCAAGAAGGGGAGTGAGGTGTGTGTGTGTGTTCAAACACACATGTATGTGGGGGTCTGGGAGAGGAATTGTGTCCTTCTGATGAATGGGCATGTGCCTGAACTCAATTTTATACACTAACTGTTTTCTCACCCATTCATTTCTAACGACCGGTCATTTTTGACCGGGAACACCAAAATGTATTTTGTGTGTTCAGATGCCCTGTGTGGACAAAGTCATGGAACCTTAAGACAATCAGATTAAATGAACTACATTTTTCAGAGAGAAAACATGTGGATCGGTCCAATTCGACCAGAACACAGCAGGAGGGTTAAGCTAAAATATTCCTTATTTCCTCTCTTAGGGACATCAATTGAAATTGTAATTGGGTGGCCTAAATTCCACAGTGCCAGTGACGTTATGCTGTTCCATTTCCAATATAGGCCCTTACATAATGTGCATATTCTATCAAACGTAGATCTCAAATCAAATCAAAGTCTATTTGTCACGTGCGCCAAATACAACAGGTGTAGACCTTACAGTGAAATGCTTACTTACAGGCTCTAATCAATAGTTCAAAAAAAGGTATTAGGTGAACAATAGGTAAGCAAAGAAATAAAACAACTGTAAAAAGACAGGCTATATACAGTAGCGAGGCTATATACAGTACCGAGGCTATATACAGTAGCGAGGCTATAAAAGTAGCGAGGTAGTATGTACATGTAGACATGCAGTATGTACATGGTTAAAGTGACTATGCATATATGATGAACAGAGAGTAGCAGTAGCGTAAAAAAGGGGTTGGCGGGTGATGGGACACAATGCAGATAGATAGCTCGGTTAGCCAATGTGCGGGAGCACTGGTTGGTCGGCCCAATTGAGGTAGTATGTAAAAACTGTTGAGAAGCCTTTTTGTCCTAGACTTGGCACTCCGGTACCGCTTGCCATGCGGTAGGAGAGAGAACAGTCTATGACTGGGGTGGCTTGGGTCTTTGACAATTTTTAGGGCCTTCCTCTGACACCGCCTGGTGTAGAGGTCCTGGATGGCAGGCAGCTTAGCCCCAGTGATGTACTGGGCCGTACGCACTGCGGTCAGAGGCGGAGCAATTGCCGTACCAGGCAGTGATGCAACCAGTCAGGATGCTCTCGATATTGCAGCTGTAGAACCTTTTGAGGATCTGAGGACCCATGCCAAATCTTTTTAGTTTCCTGAGGGGGAATAGGCTTTGTTGTGCCCTCTACACGACTGTCTTGGTGTGTTTGGACCATTCTAGCTTGTTGTTGATGTGGACACCAAGGAACTTGAAGCTCTCAACCTGCTCCACTACAGACCCGTCGATGAGAATTGGGGCGTGCTCAGTCCTCTTTTTCTTGTAGTCCACAATCATCTCCTTAGTCTTGGTTACGTTGAGGGAGAGGTTGTTATTCTGGCACCACCCGGCCAGGTCTCTGACCTCCTCCCTATAGGCTGTCTCATCGTTGTTGGTGATCAGGCCTACCACTGTTGTGTCATCTGCAAACTTAATGATGGTGTTGGAGTCATGCCTGGCCATGCAGTCAAGGGTGAACAGGGAGTACAGGAGGGGACTGAGCACGCACCCCTGGGGAGCTCCAGTGTTGAGGATCAGCGTGGCAGATGTGTTGCTACCTACGCTCACCACCTGGGGGCGGCCTGTCAGGAAGTCCACGATCCAGTTGCAGAAGGAGGTGTTAAGTCCCAGGATCCTTAGCTTAGTGATGAGCTTTGACGGTACTATGGTGTTGAACGCAGAGCTGTAGTCAATGAATAGCATTCTCACATAAGTGTTCCTTTTGTCCAGGTGGGAAAGGCCAGTGTGGAGTGCAATAGAGATTGCATAATCTGTAGATCTGTTTGGGTGGTATGCAAATTGGAGTGCGTCTAGGGTTTCTGGGATAATGGTGTTGATGTGAGCCATTACCAGCCTTTCAAAGCACTTCATGGCTACGGACGTGAATGCTACAGGTCTGTAGTCATTTAGGCAGGTTGCCTTTGTGTTCTTGGCCACAGGGACTATGGTGGTCTGCTTGAAGCATGTTGGTATTACAGTGTTGCTTGCCTTGAAGCGAGCATAGAAGTGATTTAGCTCGTCTGGTAGACTCGTGTCACTGGGATGCTCGCGGCTGTGCTTCCCTTTGTAGTCTGTAATAGTTTGCAAGCCCTGCCACATAAGACGAGCGTCGGAACCAGTGTAGTATGATTCAATCTAAGCCCTGTACTGACCTTTTGCCTGTTTGATGGTTAGTCGCAGGGCATAGCAGGATTTCTTGTAAGCTTCCGGGTTAGAGTCCCGCACCTTGAAAGTGGCAGCTCTACCCTTTAGCTCAGTGCGAATGTTGCCTGTAATCCATGGCTTCTGGATGGGGTATGTACGTACTGTCACTGTGGGGACGACGTCCTCAATGCACTTATTGATAAAGCCAGTGACTGATGTGGTGTACTCCTCAATGCCATCGGAGGAATCCCGGAATGCTCCAGTCTGTGATAGCAAAACAGTCTTGTAGTTTAGCATCTGCTTCATCTGACCACTTTTTTATAGACCGAGTTACTGGTGCTTCCTGCTTAATTTTTTTTGTGTAAGCAGGAATCAGGAGGATAGAGTTGTGGTCGGATTTACAAAATGGAGGGCGAGGGAGAGCTTTGTACGCGTCTCTGTGTGTGGAGTACAGGTGATCGAGAATTATTTTCCCTCTGGTTGCACATTTAACATTTAACAATTTGGTAGAACTGATTTAAGTTTCCCAGCATTAAAGTCTCTGGCCACTAGGGGCGCCGCCTCTGGGTGCTTATTTCCTTATACAGCTGATCTAGCATACAAAATGTGTTAATTTAATACAGAGGATGTGTATCCTTTATCAAATGAAATGTTACTTGTCACATGAGAAGAATACAACGGGTGTAGACTTTACTGTGAAAAGCTTGATTACCAGACCTTCCCAACGATGCAGTTAAAACATTTAAATAAAAAGAAAAACAGTAACAGAAGAGGAATACAATACACAAGAATGAGGCTATATATAAGTAGTGCCAGTAGCAGATCAATGTGCAGGAGTAAGGTCCATTATCTGTAGTGGTATGCCTATTATATCATTCATAATGTACCATTATCAGTTTGTATATGTATAGTTTGTCTATAAATAATACACTATCCAGCGCATCCAGATGATAGCCTGGATTTCATAATGATAGTGGTACTGCCTCTCACAGCAGCCTGCCCTGATGGAATCCAGACTGCTCCCAGACAGGCAGGAAAGAGGGAGGGAGGGAGGAGAGTTATGCAATCTCTGGAAGCTACGCTAAAGCATCAAATCAAAGCTCCATTCCCCACACCCCTGTCTGTTAACCAGTTTAGCCTGAGCAACATTCAACTCACTAAACCTCTTCTAGGACTTTCCCAGTGCATGCTACTAGAAACCGACTGCATCGCCATAATGTGTAAGGGGACAGAAAGTACTATACAAGGACACCGATAATTAAAACATATACCATCTTAACCTTGTGCTTTTTCCTCCAAAGTGGACTTCTTGGGCCGTTTTGAGACTGCATCTGATGGTCATATGAATATTGAGTTTGTTCAGCATACAGTAATTGTCATTGGGGGTTGAAGTAGGTTATATGCCTATTGCGTTATCAAGTAATTCAAACCTAGCTATACATTTGAAATCGTTTATTTTTCTTACGGATTAGATTGAATAGCCTATATGTAGTATACATTTTTTGAAAACGCCTAAGGATATGGTATGATGACACTCAGTATACCCGAGTATGATGGGCATTTGATGGGCCTATAGTTGTTCATTTTTTTTACTCTAGAATGAATTAGAATTTTTAATTTAGAATCTACATTGTCTAGTAGTCAGCGGTGTTGACTTGCATTCTTTCCACAGTAGACAAGCAGTTCCAAAGCATTCCGTTCGTCTTGTTGTGGATTCAGAAAACCGACAATGCAGGAAGAGTGCCACGCACAATATAAACCAAAACTCCTTATGAATAGCTGGAAATTGAATTAAGTAAATATATTACACAATTAAAAACGGAGAATTGGCTCTGATTCGACACAATTGGTTTGTGTTTTTCAAATTTTATTTTGACTTGTTTTGATATGGGTTAAGCCTGCCCCAAGGCAAACCAGCGTTTAGTTATCCACGGTTGGTTGAAATCCTGTCACTCAAATATTTAAAGTCAATCCATTGGAGCAGCAAAGTTGACGTATGGTCAATATTGCTATATCCTTCTGTTTATAAACACATACCACGAAAAGACAGCCCATTCGTTGCAAATGTATTTAAAACTCTTGAGATTGTTCGAAAAGGTTTACAATTATACTTACCGTTGAGGCCAGGCTCCCCGTTATTGTTTTGCTGAGCAGCAGCGGTGGTGGTGGACATGTTGCCTACCTTAGTTAGTGTTCGTCACCATGACGCAAGCAATGGCGCGCGCAGGCGCATAATTATTTAATGGCCCCGAGGGAGACTTATTTCACAAACTTTAATTTGTAGTCCAAAATATGCAACAAAACAAATAAAACCGGTAAAACAATATAATGCATATTGTTTGGGCACAAGTTATTTGAGTATGTGTAGCCTAGAAGAAATTCCAATCATATTTGACATATGTTTGCAATGCATATTCCTTGTATTTCACATCTCAATATTCCTTCAAAAAAATAAAAGTAATGTTGCTTGTGCATGTAATGCCAAGATCATTTCCTGTATGATAAGACACGGAGGACATACAAATACATCACAACTCAACATCTGATAGAATAGTCAAAACAAATTATAAAAAGTGTTGTATCCATAGTTCAGTTTTGAAATACTTTATTACTCATTAATCTAAACTATATTTTATTCCATTTGACAAAGGCAAACAGACATATACAGTAAACCTTTAAAACGGCTGTATTGATTTTTTTTATCACCCAAAATGTCCCCCAATCTTTGTCAAGAGCCCCTCAAAACAAATAAACAAAACATACAAATCAATGCAATTCACAAAAATAAAAAAGTGCATTCTGTTGCGAGTTCTGTGAATACATTATATTTAAGTTCCCCTGAGCAGTCTCCTGCCTGACAAGCCGCCAGTCACTTCAGGAAACATACTTGATTATCTCATTTCATCTGCTATGAAAAAGGCAATTAGGTCCTTCTGAACGACATTTGGTGGCTTTGCACAAGAGCTGTGAAGACAGGAGTGTGGTGGGGGAAAGTACTCATTTATTTTGTTTAGATGTCTCCATGTATTGACACTTAAGAATAACTGACAGTAAATTTAAGAAAAATAAAAAAGCTAATTTTGACAACTACATTTGTACCGTAACTGAGCCTTGATGTTCTGATGCCAAGTGTGTGATAGTGGTATGGGGTTAGGAGTATAACGTGTGGCTTCTCCTATGAAGCATTTGACCTCTTAACCATGACAAAACATGTACAGTAGGCTACTCTTGTTCCTCATGTCATGACACATTCTCACAACAGCTAACAAAGTGACAGCCATTTTAAACTGTCCACAAAACACAAGAAAATCTAAGTATTCAACAAGGACATAGGCAGAGTCCTAATGAAATGACAACACCAGTAGAGCTAATGACCTTGATTGCAGACAGTCTGCAATAGTGCTTATTGGTAGCATTACAAGTGAGTGAGACTCAATTCTTATGCTTAATGCTAACTTATTATGATCCAATGGCTCACAATTGGCATCTCGTCAATCAAGGTGTTTCCATAAACAAATGGACTACAGACACAACCTCCCAAAACATCCTTAACAAATAATGCCACATCAACTAAATACAGTACAAATGCTGGACATGCCATACATTTGAAATACTGTCTCCAATGCCATGAGCTGACTAACCAGTAATTCCATCCAATGATACACTTAACAGTTTTACTTTGTTTCCTGCATAAAGAACTTGTTATGCACAATCGAAGAGAAAACATCTCATTATAAAATATGTCAGTAAACCTGTCTAGTCTATCAACCTGATTCTCCTCAGAGTGAATGTAGTTAAGAGCGTTTCTTCAGTCAAACTGAAGCAGAGAAAACAGATAATGCCTTGCCCATTCTCACTGTACAATGGCCTATTTATTAATAATTCTCTTTCACTCAGTGCAAATGTTTAGAAAACATAGCCATGGCACACACAAACTGAGTTGAAACAATTCGCGCAAATTAACTAAATAAACTGAAGCAACCAAATCCATTCCAGTCAATATTAGATACAGTAACCCAAATACAAAAACATTCAGATAATGACCCCTAATGAGTCCACAGTGGCACTGATACCTGAAAAGACTGCTCTTTGGACATCAACATGCATTAAGCCTTTCTTAATGGTACATTAATATGCACTCCATATTTAGACCAGCGGCCCACTTGAATTTAACACAAGTCACATTAAATATCACTAGTTCAAGTAATCCTTCAGTCTACAGATCAGTCCAAAACCTGCAGTTTAACAGACAACAGTGATCAGACTAAACCAAGTAGTGTGAGGGGGTTAAATGTTTTCAATATTTCTGTCTTAGTTCATACAAAAATAAACTAATTATAGTGATTATTATTTATCTGAAGTACAAAACATTGTTTAAAAATATACAAACAAAAAACTTGATCCAGAGGATACCTTAACACGTCATAAGAAACATAAGCATAAGTCAAGACACACGCATGGAACTTAGCAGCAGAGGTACAAATGAGTGCCTCTCACATTTAAACTGACACAAGTCATGCAGGTCAGCACAATATGGCCAAGGCATGCCTCTGCCTGAAGACTTTCTTCCAATAACTGCACTGGAGCCTCTGTGCTGAGCTGTACATGGTGGCACTAAGTGCAAGAGGGACCAGTCCCTTCCATGTGAAATTAGGCTGCCTGCAGCACCTCTGGCCACTATTTACTTGGAAAAGCAATGGCTTCATACTGCAGGTTACCTCTGGAGAAGGACACTGTGTTTACCAGACTGTTAAGCCTTGTCTGTAGTCTCAGACTGGATAACAACTGTGCATTTGACATAGTTGTCTCGAAATTACCCCCAAACCAATCCACCAACTGAGTTGAGCTTTGTGTGTGTGTCTACCTCGATGTTAAGAGTGAGTGTGTACTGTATGTGAAAGATGAGGGTGAGGAAACTTGGCAACTTGACAAACAGCCTGGGACAAATATGGAGAGCTGACAGCTTGCCAATTTGGTCAATGCAGAATAGCATTTTGTAATGTGTGTCAACAATAAAGGGTTGGGGGTTGGGAACCCAGTTGAAATAACTCCCTATCAAAAGAAAAAATGCTTGTTCATATAAAAATGCTTGTGGCACCAAAACCATGAAATTAGCAACATAGGAAATTAGCAAAATAAACAATATCCCACCAAAAGACTAGAGTGTTAGAAAAGTGTTCCCTTTGGGATGTAGTGGACATCAGTTGCAATGTGGCATGAGAAGTGTGGTACTGCCCCAGAACAGGAAATAAGACTAAGAAAGCCATCAAAACAGATGCGTTTTGCTGCACTTCTCCAGATGAGGTGTTGGGGACCAGAGACGAGGGGATTAAGTGGGATTTGAAGGGTTCATTGAATACTAGTTACAGTTTGTCCTGAAATATATAGAGGTTGTTAGTGGTGGCCACGGCAATGATGTTGTCCTGGGGGTGCCAGGCCGTGTGGAGGATCTTCTTGTTAAAGTCCAGGCTGTCTACACTGATCTCGTCCTTCTTGCGTTTCCCACCTGTGCACACCTTGCGGGGCTTGAGCACAGAGCGAGGCTTACTGCTCTCCCGAGACGCCTCCAGGGTCACATCCTGCCGGTAGCCTCGGTCAAACATCCGGAAGAAGTTGTTGTACGAGCCCGTCATCACAACACTGAAGAGGACAAGGGTGGGGAATGAGACTCAGAGGTAGTGGCAGACTTACCGTGGTTTCACATCGGAGTCTTTCAATCACAGAATCTAACCAACACGTTCATTAAATCAGCCCTTACAACATTCAAGTGTACTGTGGCATGTATACAATGATGTCAAGGGACAGGAACAACAGTCTGTATAATGGCAATCCAGTGGAGTTTGTGCAGGATGGTACACCTAAACGTGTACGGTAAATGAGTAACAAGCTAATACAGACAGATCCACCTCGAGTCCATCATTACAGACATAATGCAAGGGGCAGCCTTGAGTTCTGTTTGACAGAGATAAAGGCAGCCTTTGATAAGCCCTGTGCTGCTAAATTCAGATGAGGGGATATCCCAATATAGTCTTACAGTAGCTACAGCCTTTCTTCTGTAGGTCTAACGGAACATAAAATGACTATGTACAACATAAATTTATATAAATATTACTTTGATGAGTAAGTGTCCTCAATGTCAAACATTGATCTAATGTATCATACCGCATCAACTTCCTGATAAATGTCAGACAGCCATTAATATTTAGTGCCTGACCGATATGAGGATGTATTTGTATCAGCGTTTAATCCACCGAAAATAACCGATTTAAGATGCGGAGAAAACACTCTGGAAAAAAGCTGTTCATAGAATTTGAAAATTATTTGGGCATTTAATTATTTGCCCTGAAGAGGGAGCTCTTTATATGGCTATAAGCCTATCTTGCCTTGGCGCGATACAGACTGGACACTTATCACAATGCGACTATACCAGTTGGAGAAGAGAGTGAAATACTGTTAACTAACTGTCGGGCCTTCTGAACTAACTGTTGGGCCTTCTGGGCCAGCTCACTAAAGTGCCAAAAATGCACACTGGCCATATACTGTTGCGTGAAGTGTCATGGTAGGGTGTTGGGTGTCATGACAAACAACGGATGCTATGCCCAAATGTGCTAAGAACGTTCAACTCTATGGCAATGTTAACTTTACAGCCCTTTAGTGAAGCACGCTAAATCTGGTGTGTTATATTTGCTCTTTGCGAAGGGTATTCCTCAAGCTCTGCCTTTGTCATTCAAATGTTTTCAGAAACCGAAAAAAAAAAACATATCAGGTTACAAAGTAGCGCTTCGTTGCTACGTTTTGATGTATAGGTTGTCACTTGTCAGGGACCGGTCCAAATTCACATTTCACCACCCCCACTTCTACGACAAGCGCTAACTAGCTGTGTGAGAGTACTTGATGCCGTTCACTGAGTTAGTGCCATGTGGAATCCTTGGGACGTCCCTACCCATTTTAAATGTCAACTTCAATGGGGTAGGGATGTCCCAAGGATGCTGGGGAGCAAGGACAATTCACTGAGGCAACACTTGGAGCGAGAGGCAGTGCGGTGCCAGCAGTTCATTTTTTGATTGATGTTTTTCCTTTAAGTGACAACTCTCAGAATTCAGTGGCTACAGCCCTACAATCGATAAAAACATAGCACAGATTTTCAATGTATTGGTAATTATTCAGATAAATGACCCCTAATGAGTCCGCAGTGGCACTGATACCTGAAAAACAAATGAATGATTCATTCATACTGTGCTGACGTATTATTTAGGATCTATTTTTGGAATACACCGAATTACCATAAGCAAACACCACGGACTCATTTGTCAAAAACAAAGGTTAATAGTAACCATTTATCATAAATGCTCAGCTTCCAACTGTTCTTTCCTCAAATTTAAGAGCATCTTTCTGAGTATCTTTGTTTGGCTGTTTTGAGCACAATGCATACAGAAAACAGTTTTTTTCTCCACCCATTCCAGCTATAATAATAAAAACATTGGCAGATATCAGTTATCGTGAATATTTCCACCATAAAATCAGATCCGTATCGGTCAGGCTCAATTCATAGATCCATTATCAAGTTTAGAATTTATGGCAAAACTTGACAACCCTCACCTGTCGTTTCCATTCCAGCAGCACTCAAACTTATCAAAGATGCAGTCATTCTCATAGAGTGAGCACAGTTTACTCCTGAGGTATTCATGAACCTGTTGGGAGGAAAATGACAGTTAACCAAGACACGAGTACATAAAATTTGCACAAAAAATACACGTTGGTTCAGTCTAATATAAACATACCTTCAAATGATAACATTCGAGTGAATAAAGATACAACACGGCCCAATAAAGGACAGGACACATTTACACATAACATCTCCCCCTAGTGGAGGATGTACTTATCAAACTAGAAGTTTAGAGCTGACAAGCAAATTGAATTTTGGATGCAAAATCCATGATGATGTCACTATATTCCACCACACAGACACCATCTGACCTGATAAGTCTCTACTGGACGGGACTCCATGTTGAGGTCCCAGATTTTGATGGTGAGGTAGTCCCGCGTCATCATGTAGCGCCCACTGTGGCTGAACTTGACATCAGAGATGGAGGAGATGATCTCAGAGAAGAATGAGCGGTTGCTTGGATCCTCAGGCTCTTCAAACACTGAATGAAACAACGAGAGGTGTGCTAGCTCAGTCATTTCATTGAAGTAATCAATGACAGCAAAGGACTATTGAAGCATCTGCTTCCGAGGTCTCTGAAATTGCTGGGCTTTTCGGTACTTTTAATCTGTCTCTGAAAAACTGGGTACATATGTAGTCATTTCAATCGATTTGCAACTATACCTAGTCGTCTACAACAGGGCATAGAATTCTGTCTGAAACTAATATCATGGACTCCACTGTCACATGCCACTTACGTTTGGAGTGCTGGTCACAGAGAGCGGATGCTCTCATGTCACAGAGGCGGATGGTGCCCTTGCTGCTGCTGTAGACAAAGGTGTTGCACTGGTTAGGATGGAACTCTGCTGCTGTAATCACCTCTGTCAACTCTTCCATGTTAGCTGGCTTGATGTCCACAATGTCTAAGGAGGTCAAGGAGGTCAAGGGCAAACACAACAGCTCTGACACCACAGATAGGAAATGGGGCTCCTGAACTACTCTTAACCCAAAAATGACTTTAATTGTGCTTTGTTGAACTGTCTCAGTAAAATTAGTTACAGTGCTATCCAAGCAAACTCAATGCATAATTAACAAAAATGTAAAGCATTAAATCAAGATGTAACAAGATCACCAAGAAGACCTTCTGAAGTGCTCATCAGAGACTGAAAGGAAAAGTGATGGGGACCAAACACAGAGAGGATACTAAAGCTGCGGTCAGTGATCTCCAGGTTCCAGAGGTTGATGCGAAGGTCATCGGCAGACAAGTAGGTCTCACAGTCGCTGTTGACCGAGATGGAGTTGATGTGGTAGGTGTGCGCGTTAGCAAACACTCGTCTGGGGCTGGCCTCCACCATCAGGTCCATGGGATGAAACACTGGGACCTATGGTGAAGAGGAAGGAGTAGATTTAGCAGGTTCTCTCTAGCCAGGTGTACGAGTTGTGTGTAGTGTATAGGATGAGGTGTATAGAATGAGTCAATGTTGGGGCATCCGAGTTTGTAGGGTATATGTACGTGAAGGTCTACACACCCGTAGTGTTGTGACAGTGGTGGGGTCTCTGTAACGCCCATCCTCTTCCTTCAGGTTGTACCCCTCTGGTCTCTTGTCCCGTTCACTGATTTTCCACAGCTTTATAGTTTTATCTGCAAGAGAGCACACATGCATGTCAACGCTGCTTCTGCACCGGCAATATATTATTTCCAGACCTGCCAACACTGTCCAACTTTTTAAGAGTCCCAGACGCACGCTCGTGCGCGCACTGTTTGAGTCTGATCGCAATTATAGAACTGTACCAAATAGCTAATACCGGACACTCATTCATTCTTCATCGCGCAGTCTTCTAAACTCCCAAATCCATTTCATGCCAAGATGTTTATATTTATTTTTGATTATACTTTTGTAATTATTTTTGTGACGTGGATCATTATTACAGTTACAGTCTATCAGGTTGTGTGATCCTCGTAATGTTACGTGGAAAATACAACTAATGGGACGCAGAATTAAATATCACACACACAAATGCGACCAGTTATTTTTCGTATTTGCATTTAATTTCTTTCACTAGCAAATGCGAGTGAACTGTTGGCACTTTAGAGCCCACTGAATGTCAATCGCTAACGTTAGCTTGAAACAATGTTAATCTTTCCACAACACATGGAGTCAAAAAGGGATTTGTCCATGTGTTTACGTACAGCTGACAGTCGGCAAACTCAGCATCACAACAAACAGGAGGAGGGGCAGACACCGGATACTAGCTAGTATTAATCTCCATGTGCGTTGACACAAACTCCATACATGTATGTGTGTTGCAGCTCGAGAATCGGGATGTTAGATTTACTCAGTGGATTTATTTTTTATTAAAATGTTAAAAAATAAAATTTAAATAAACTTAACTCGGATCTCATACATGGACAGAGAATTGCGTAGTTGGTATGCAAAATGCGTGCATGTTGGCAGGTCTGTATTTCCATTGATCCCTCTCCTATTCAAAACATACTAATGAATCAACATAATGAACAGCTCATCTAGAGTCCCCCAACAGAGGAAAGGGCTGGGGAGGGTAAGGCTACATGCACACAATGCTCTACTGACCATTCGTGGACAAGAGGAACTGTGCAGCGTTCTTCTGAGGCAGCCACCGGATCTTGTTGATCTTCTCCTCGATCTCAAGACTCTTCAGGTAGTCGAACTCAGGCTCGTGGCTCTGGAAGGTGCTGTAAACATTGTACTCTCCACGGCACTGTGGCTGGTTCTTACTCTGCTCAATGACAACATGCATAACACAGTCATGTCAAAAATAAATACACTACTGAGACTTTGTCCAGTGCTTCATTAGTGGACTGTGTTGAGCAGAAACCTCCACTTACCTCTAGCTCCTGCTGAAAGATGACAACACGGCCCCCCTTGTCCCCAGTGGCTAGTAGCTCCCCAGAGTGATTGAATTCCACAGTGGATATGATGTCAGCTGTCACAAATAACATGGCAATTAGTAGGTTCAATTGCTTATTGCTAAATAATAGAAGTATCAACACTTGTAATGTTTTGGGGGGTAACTTCATTTTGCATGTACAGTACATTCGGAAGGTATTCAGATCCCTTGACTTTTTCCCACACGTTATGTTACAGTCTTATTCTAAAATGGATTACATTACCCCCTCAATCTACATACAATAACCCATAATGAAAAATCTAAAACAGGGTTTTTATTTTTGTAGGGTAAAATAAAAAAAAACAATTACATAGAGTTGAAGTCGGAAGTTTACATAAACTAGTTTTAATGACTCCAACTTCAGTGTTTCAACCACTCCACAAATTTCTTGTTAACACACTATAGTTTTGGCAAGTCGGTTAGGACATCTCCTTTGTGCATGACACACAAGTAATCTTTCCAACAATTGTTTACAGACAGATTATTTCAATTATAATTCACTGTGTCTGTAAACAATTGTTTGAAAAATCACTTGTGTCATGCACAAAGTAGATGTCCTAACCTACTTGCCAAAACTATAGTGTGTTAACAAGAAATTTGCGGAGTGGTTGAAAAACTAGTTTTAATGACTCCAAAGTAAGAGGATGTAAACTTCCGACTTCAACTGTACAATGGCAGCAGGGGCAAAACGACAGATTTTTACCTTGTCAGCTTGGAGATTCGATCTAGCAACCTTTTGGTTACTGGCCCAACGCACTAACCACTAGGCTACCAGCCGCGAATGGACTGTGAGTCACAAACTTACCCGATGCATTGCGTAAGTTCAAACAGCTTGTGGCGCTAATGTTCACGGGTCCTCTGAAGGAAAGAGAAGAGGAAACGTGCAGCTACCTGCTCCTCTGAATCGGTGAAAAGGGAGATTTACAACACATGGACACTTACCGAGACTGAATCAAAAAGGTACTGAAAACATACTACGATCGTTTTGAAGCATATGTTGTGGCGAAACCCAATAGGATTTTCGATAGGTACAAATTCCATGAGGAAGTACAGGGAGCTAGCGAATCGTTTTAACCGTTTGTGACGGAGTTGCGTCTGCTTGTGAAAGACTAATTATGCCAACAGGGTGAGATGGTCAGGGACCGTATTGTATTTGGAATACACTCACCGCGAGTGAGAGGAACTTAGGAATGTCGGGTCTGTGCTAACGCTGGACAAAGCTATCGACTTAGACAGACTTAACACACGTTCAGATGAAAACCATTTCGGACGGCAACACAAGCGCATCACGTGAACAAGCAGTGCACGCAGTCAGGCAGACGTCATAGCACATCTCCGGTGCCCAGAGAGCGCGCTTCAGAACGGAGAGAGAACTCCAAAACACAGCCTCAAAACATGTGGATATCGTGGATACAAAGTGCATGGCGAACAGGGAAATTGCCCAGCTAAAGGCAAACAGTGTACTAAATGCGGAAAATGGAATCACTTTACAAAAATGTGCAGAGCTTACCGTGAAAAAAAACACTACACCTAGTGAGTGAAGAGGAAATGTCAATCAAAAAGTCAAATGCTGATGAACGGTTTATTGATTCAGTGGCACAGAAAAACCTAATATCAGAGAGAGAGAGAGCAAGCCTTTGCTGACATTGAGACAGGAACACAAGGCACAGAGCTAAAGTTCAAACTAGACATTATTCCTCTGAATAAGTACTGCAGCTTGACATCTGATTGCGAGCTGGAGGCTGACTGGTTATGGTGGTGAAAAGCTCCTAGTAAAAAGCACAAACTTTCAAATGCAAATACAAGGAAAGTGACATGATGTTGGACTTTTACATTGTTGACACTCAAGCACCGGCAGTGCTAGGTCTTAAAGCGTGTTTAGACATGGACCTCATTAAGCTAGTTTTATCAGTGATAGCATCAGTAGAGACAGAAAATGTAATGGAGGAGTTTGCTGATGTTGTTACAGGAATAGAACTATTCCCAGGAGAATGTACCATTCACCTTGACCCAGACGCAACCCCTGTGGTATACCCACCGAGAAAGATTCTCCTTGCTCTCCACGCCCGTCTGAAAAAAAAGAGTTGGATAGCATGGAGCAAATCGGACATAGTCACCATGGTTACAGAACCGACAGATTGGGTAAACACGTTTGTGGTGGTGGAGAAACCAAGCACAGGCAAGCTCAGAGTATGTCTCGACCCAAGAGACTTGAACAAGGCTATCATTACCCTTTACCGATGCTAGATGGCATCACAAGCTAGCGGGAGCACGCTACTTCAGTGTCATGGACGCCAGATCAGGCTACTGGGCTATCAAGCGCACAGAAGAGTCATCTAAGCTCACAACGTTCAACACACCGTTTGGACGCTACAGGTTGTCTCCTTTTGGGATTATCTCAGCCCAAGACAGGTTTCAGCGAAAGTTCTAAGTGTACCAAGGCCTCGACGGAGCTGTGGCAATTGTGGACGACATCCTTGTCTATGGTCGAACCAAAGAGGAACATGACAGAAACCTTTGCGCGATGCTGCAAAGGTCTCGCGAGAGACGAGTCCGGCTCAACCCCGAGAAGAGCACAGTCGGCGCTACAGAGGTCAGCTACTTCAGACATCTTCTACCAGCGAATGGAATCAAGTCAGATCCACAGAAGATCTCAGACATAAAAGAAATGGAGCCACCAATGAACTGTGCAGAACTGGAAACAGTGCTTGGCATGGTCAACTACTTAGCCAAGTTCGCACCCAGCCTCTCCAATGCTAATGCACCCCTGCGTCAGCTGCAAAAGCAGTCCAGTGAGTTCCTCTGGGACAAACAGCAAGACATTGCTTTCCAGAGAGTGAAAGACTTGATCACTAGAGAACCAGGACCAATCCTTGCCTACTACGACCCCAACAAAGAGATCAGACTCCAAGTGGACACGTCAAAGTATGGACTAGGTGCAGTGCTACTGCAAGAAGGAAAGCCCATCGGCTACGCTTCCAAATATCTCAGACTGTGAAATCAACTATGCTCAAATCAAAAAGGAGCTGTACGCCATTCTGTTCGGATGTAAGCGTTTCCATCAGTACGTATATGGATGACAAGTCATTGTGAAATCCGACCCCTCGAGTCAATCATGAGGACACCGCTAGCCGCAGCCCTGCCAAGGCTACAGAGATTGATCCTGTAACTACAAAAATATCACTCACCGTTTAAAAAAATAAATCCCTGTCGCAGACACACTCTCCAGGAAGTGTCTTACCTACAAGGACAGCAGCCTCAGTGAAGGCATGGACATGCAAGTGCACACTGTGTACAGTAACTTACCAGTTAGTGACACAAAATGAAGGTAACGTATGTAACCACGGTTATGTGAGCTATATGGATCACTCCAATATATTGGTATCACTCCGTGGCGGAGGGATACATCCGAGGTGAGGATTTACTCCTGTGTACACCTGTGTCACGGCTGGGGTCCACCCATACATATATATTTATACAGTTGAAGTCGGAAGTTTACATACACCTTAGCCAAATACATTTTAACTCAGTAGCCTTCCCACAATAAGTTGGGTGAGTTTTGGCCCATTCCTCCTGACAGAGCTGGTGTAACGGAGTCAGGTTTGTAGGCCTCCTTGCTCGCACACGCTTTTTCAGTTCTGCCCACAAATTTTCTATAGGATTGAGGTCAGGGCTTTGTGATGGCCACTCCCAATACCTCGACTTTGTTGTCCTTAAACCATTTTGCCACAACTTTGGAAGCCACAACTTTGAAAGTTGTGGCAAAATGGCTTATGCTTGGGGTCATTGTCCATTTGGAAGACCCATTTGCGACCAAGCTTTAACTTCCTGACTGATATCATGAGATGTTGCTTCAATATATCCACGTAATTTCTCCCTCATGATGCCATCTATTTTGTTAAGTGCACCAGTCTCTCCTGCAGCAAAGCACCCCCACAACATGATTCTGCCACCCCCGTGCTTCACGGTTGGGATGGTGATCTTCGGTAAGCAAGCCTACCCCTAATTCCTCCAAACATAACCATGGTCATTATGGCCAAACAGTTCTATTTTTGTTTCATCAGACCAGAGGACATTTCTCCAAAAAGTACGATCTTTGTCCCCATGTCCAGTTGCAAACCATAGTCAGATTTTTTTGTTCTCACTGAGCGTGTCCGCTCCACATAGGCAGCCCGGACTCCCCTGCAGGGGGTCGTAAGCAAAACCTTCGGGAGGAATGAAGGGTTGGGACAGAGAGATATACTCCTCACACCAGGGTCCATCCGGTAGCACTCAGAACTTACAGAAAAAGCATGGATCTCACCCACCCTCTTCATTGAAGTAATCGCTACCAAGAAAACCACCTTAATAGAGAGGTGTTTCAGGGAGGCAGACTCCAACGGTTTGAAAGGCGGCTTTGCCAAAGCTGTCAAGACCACATCCAGATCCCAGCTCGCCATTGAGCGGGTCCTTGCTGGACACAGGTGACGAACCCCCTTCATAAACCTGAAGAACAAGGGATAGCGCCCCACCGACCTGTCCATCCACCCCATATGGCAGGCAGATATAGCAGCCAAATACCCTAGTCTGCTGTGAGTTGGAAGCACCCCCTGGCAGCGGCCCATCTCTCCTGCAAGGCTTCGAGGAACTCAGCAGAGATGGGGACAGATGGAGAGTCATCACTGTCCACCAGTTTGATATCCAGTGCAGGGGCTACCCGAGTGAGTAGGCTCTTCATAGCCTCTCACGCTGCTGGGGGGCGATGAAGCCCCGCTGACGGCTTCTGATGGCCTGTCAGCTTAGTAGCCCCGATCACGGTAGTGAACAGCACCAGCATTGTCCCCCAGGAACAGCTTATCACTGGCCAACAGGGAACAGCTGTCGTCGCCATCGAAGCAATCAACCTCCTGACGCAGGGCATGCACCCTCCGTTCAAGGTGGTTCCAGTGGTCCGACTCATGCCCCCGTCCAGGACTGGCAGCAGAAGGGCCCAGTAGAGAAGCCTGCGGTGGCTCTGGCCACACTTCCTGGGAGGTGTACTGGGCCCAGTAGAGTGACTAACAGCTAGCTGTGCACCACTCCTGAGGGAGGGAGCTTGTCCCTAGCCTGAGCCCGAGCCTGGCCGACCCACTCGCGCATGGCCTCCAATCGTGCCAGGCGCAGGCGTTCTGAGAACACCACACAAAACAGGCATCCAGTAGGGCATTCCATCACCCTCTCAGTGGGGCTCAAACCCAGGCAGTGCATACACATGGTATGCAGATCCCCAGGGGGAATGCCACCATCACACTTGTCAAAGGGAAGCCATTAGCTCAGCCAAGCCAACAAGGCCACGGAGCAGGGGTCCGACACCCTGGGAGAGCTTATGTCGTGACCAGCTTGGATTAATAGGAACCCGGTGAGGGATAAATTACTCAGTAACTCTGCAAAAACTGGGGAAGACCTGTGTGGGAAAAAGAGGCAGACAAAAAAAACAGCAACCAGGTAATGGATTTGATTTATGTTGTTTTTTTACTACAATATTACCTTTAATATCCAAGCAGTAAAAACAGCACTATATGATGGAGTAACTCCATTAAGGAACTCCAAAGTTAATGTCTCAACGTAGTGGAAGCCCACCATGATTCTCTTACACTCTGCAGGGGTAAGAACAAAAAAAAAACCTGCAGGATAATTAGCAGCATGCGAAAGCAATTCACAGCAAACACCTAGAACAAGCCAGTCGGCAAGCTCTGCATGGTCAATTACAGTTTGTGGCAGCAAGAGCCACCATACTAATGAATGCACATGGAGTCGTAATGTAACACTATCAAAACAAGTACGACAAACCACAGGCAGAAGATACAGATCAACTGCGTGCAGCTGGTGGAGAACTCAAAAGTAGGGGCTGGCCATTAGTCCAGCTGCTCCAGGCTGCAAACAGACAGTGAGTATATTTACACTCAAGATATTACACTTACCAAGCGAACTTCAGAAAGTTTGTACCTCAAACCATATGGACGTCCGCCGAGAAAATGAAAGAACGTGTGTCGCGGCCATGGGGTCTACAGTGGCTTGTGAAAGTATTCACCCTCCTTGCCATTTTTCCTATTTTGTTGCCTTACAACCTGGAATTAAAATTGATTTTTTGGGGGGGTTTGTATCATTTGATTTACACAACATGCCTACCATATTGAAGATGCAACTATTTTTTGTGTGAAACAAACAAGACAGACAACAAAACTGAAAACATAACTATTCACCACCCAAATTCAAAACTTTGTAGAGCCACCTTTTGAAGCAATTACAGCTGCAAGTCTCTTGGGGTATGTCTCTATAAGCTTGGCACATCTAGCCACTGGAATTTTTGCCCATTCTTCAAGGAAAAACTGCTCCAGCTCCTTCAAGTTGGATGGGTTCCGCTGGTGAACAGCAATCTTTAAGTCATACCACAGATTCTCAATTGGACTGAGGTCTGGGCTTTGACTAGGCCATTCCAAGACATTTAAATATTTTCCCTTAAACCACTCAAGTGTTGCTTTAGCAGTATGCTTAGGGTCATTGTCCTGCTGGAAGGTGAATAAGGGGATATGGATAAGGGGGTGCCTTATCGATGTGGATAAGGGGGTGCTCCCTCTGCTGTTTCCTGAAGTCCACGATCATCTCCTTAGTTTTGGTGACGTTGAGTGAGAGGTTATTTTCCTGACACCACACTCCGAGGGCCCTCACCTCCTCCCTGTAGGCCGTCTCGTCGTTGTTGGTAATCAAGCCTACCACTGTAGTGTCGTCAGCAAACTTGATGATTGAGTTGGATGTGTGCTTGGCCACGCAGTCATGGGTAAACAGGGAGTACAGGAGAGGGCTGAGAACGCACCCTTGTGAGGCCCCAGTGTTGAGGATCAGCGGGGTGGAGATGTTGTTTCCTACCCTCACCACCTGGGGCTGGCCCGCCAGGAAGTCCAGGACCCAGTTGCACAGGGCTGGGTCGAGACCTAGGTACTCGAGCTTAATGACGAGCTTGGAGGGTACTATGGTGTTAAATGCTGAGCTGTAGTCGATGAACAGCATTCTTACATAGGTATTCCTCTTGTCCAGATGGGTTAGGGCAGTATGATTGCGATTGCGTCGTCTGTGGACCTATTGGGACGCTAAGCAAATTGGAGTGGGTCCAGGGTGTCTGGCAGGATGGAGGTGATATGATCCTTGACTAGTCTCTCAAAGCACTTCCTGATGACGGAAGTGACTGCTACGGGGCGATAGTCATTTAGCTCAGTTACCTTAGCTTTCTTGGGAACAGGAACAATGGTGGCCCTCTTGAAGCATGTGGGAACAGCAGACTGGGATAGGGACTGAGCATTATGCTGCCACCACAATGCTTCACTGTGGGGATGGTGTTCTCGGGGTCATGAGGGGCGTTGGGTTTGCGCCAGACATAGCATTTTCCTTGATGGCCAAAAATATATATTTTAGTCTCATCTGACCAGAGTACCTTTTTCCATATGTTTGGGGAGTCACCCACATGCCTTTTGGTGAACACCAAGCGTGTTTGCTTATTTATTTCTTTAAGCAATGGCTTTTTTCTGGACACTCTTCCGTAAAGCCCAGCTCTGTGGAATGTACGGCTTAAAGTGGTCCTATGGACAGATACTCCAATCTCCGCTGTGGAGCTTTGCAGATCCTTCAGGATTATCTTTGGTCTCATTATTGCCCTCCTTGCCTGGTCCGTGAGTTTTGGTGGGCGGCCCTATCTTGGCAGGTTTGTTGTGGTGCCATATTCTCTCCATTCTTTTATAATGGATTTAATGTTGCTCTGTGGGATGTTCAAAGTTACAGATCTTTTTTTATAACCCAACCCTGATCTGTACTTCACAACTTTGTCCCTGACCTGTTTGGAGAGCTCATTGGTCTTCATGGTGCCACTTGCTTGGTGGTGCCCCTTGCTTAGTGGTGTTGCAGAGTCTGGGGCCTTTCAGAACAGGTGTATATATACACTGAGATCATGTGACACTTAAATAAAGTCCACCAGTGTGCAATCTAACAAATTATGACTTCTGAAGGTAATTGGTTGCACCAGATCTTATTTAAGGGCTTCATAGCAAAGGGGGTGAATACATATGCACGCACCACTTTTCAGATTTTTCATTTCACTTCACCAATTTGGACTATTTTGTATGTCCATTACATGAAATCCAAATAAAAATCTTTTTAAATTACAGGTTGTAATGCAACAAAATAGTAAAAACACCAAGGGGGATTAATACTTTTGCAAGGCACTGTATATATAGGGGCGGACCCCAGCCGTGACACAGGTGTACACGGGAGTAAATCTGTAAATCCTCACCTCAAACGTATCCCTCCGCCGCAGAGTGATTCCAATATAGTGAAACATAACTGAAGGAGATCTGAGCAGAAACAGAAAAGGACTCAACTCACACAGTTGAGGAAAGTCATACAGGATGGATGGCCTGAGGAGAGGACAAAATTCCCTCAGAGCATCTCAGAGTTCTGGAACCATTGTGATGAACTATCACAGATCAACGTAATCATTTTCAAAGAAGGGAAAATCATAATTCCTGCCAGTCTCAGAGAAGAGATTTTGACAAAGATCCATGCTGGACACATGGGCATGGAAGAGTGCAAACAGAGAGCACAGGACATTTGGTTTGGCCTGGAATGTGCAAACAAATAGAGGACATTGTTGGTAAATGTGCCACCTGTCTTGAACAACGCCCCTCAAACACCAAAGAGCCAACGTTACCTCACTGTATCCCAGACCAACCCTGGCAGATTGTGGCAACCGATCTGTTCACCTGGAACAACGAGGACTACATCATAACAGTGGACTACTACAGCAGATACTTCGAACTCGACAAGCTTCACAGCATCACATCTGCAGCTGTAATACACAAGCTGAAAGCAATCTTTGCCAGTCATGGCATTGTAGAGACTTTAATATCTGACAATGGCCCCTGTTACAAATCAAATGAGTTTGAATCCTTCACAAAAGCATGGGAGTTCACACGTCACCACAAGCCCACATTACCCTCAAAGTAATGGCCTTGCTGAAAAATCTGTGCAGATTGCTAAATCACTCATGGAGAAAGCAAAAGCAGACAAGAGAGACGCCTACCTCAGTCTCCTTGAATACCGCAACACTCCAGCAACTTCAAATCACCAGCCCAGCTTTTGATGAGCCGCAGACTTCGCTCAATCCTTCCCAGCACCAACCAGCAGCTGCAACCTGAGGTCGCCAGCTACAAGGAAATGGATGAAAAACGTACACAGAGACAACAACAAAAGCGATACTACGACAGGTCAGCGAGACCAATGCCACCACTGAACGACGGAGAGTCAGTTAGAATCCAGGAGCATGGCCACTGGAAGCCACCAGTTGTCATCCAGCCAGCTGACACTGAACGTTCATATCATGTCTGCACCGCAGAAGGAGCGGTGTAGCGGCGCAATTGTCGTTGCCTACTGAACACAAAAGAACAACACACTGACGAGATGAACTTTTCCCCTGACAGAGAAAGTGATGGACTAAACACACACACACAACATACACCATACTTACCTGCAACACCACAGGAACTGTTGACTGACACAGAAGCATGCTCAGCATCATATCACACAGTTAGGAAGAGAGGTCAAGCCCAGAGCTGTCCTAAACCTGTGAAATGTCAAAGGGTGTTGGCGGATCGCTGCCCTAAAAGAGGTCCAGACTGTAAACTTGTTATTGAAAAGTTGACTTGAAATGCTTTGGTACTGCATTTGTTTGAAATGTTAAGATGTCATTGCTACAGTGAATCCTTCATTGTAACAGTAAACTGAATCATTGTTTCAGAGTCTGTTATGTTGATTCAGTAGGTGCAGTATGCAGCATAAATGGTTAGTTCAAACTACAGAGCATGTATTCAAAAGAAACGCTTAAAAATGTTTCATATATTCTCTTTTAAAAGGGGGATGTAATATTCATGTGCAAACATACTGAACTGTAATTGGATGCATTTTACCACCGTATCATACTGCGCTATGATTGGAACATGCCAGTTATAGCTAGCTAATAAAGAGCTACGTTTAGAAATATCTTGTCATACTGCATTTTATTATTTTGTACAAAGTATGCAAAACAAGACAGGGACCTTACATATACTTGTATGTGTGGGGTACAGAGATGAGGTAGTTATTAAACAAATAAAATGTTAAACACTATTATTGCATGAGTCCATGCCAATTATTATGTGATTTGTTATGCACATTTTTACTCCTGGACTTATTTAGGCTTGTCATAACAAATAGATTAAATACTTATTGACTCAAGACATTTCAGCTTTGTACTGGTTTTTAATTTAAAAAAACGTCTACATACAAAATTCCACTTTGACATTTTGGGGTATTGTGTGTAGATCAGTGACACACGATCTCAATTTCATCAATTTTAAATCCAGGCTGTAAGTAACGGTGTGAATACTTTCTGAAGGCACTGTACAGTAGCTAGCTAAGTGCATTATTGACTGCACCCTAGCTAGATTACATCAACTAACGTAGCTAGCTGTCTAGAGAGCCTGAATCACCAGTCTTACCTTCAGCCACGTCGTCATCAATCGCTCCTTTGACTTGAGAAAAACACCACTGCACGTCATTGCCCCCGCCGCCGGCTCCTGGAACCCCACAAACAGAGCAACGCTTTAGAAATCAAAAACTGCACCATGCATGGCTTTGATGTCAAAGATTAATGTGAATCTTCTAGATCTAGTTAGCAAGCTTTTTTCTAATCTAGTAAGGTTACTTTCCATAATCAGAGAATACAACTATTAAGCAATTTATTGACATCATTGTTTAGTAGCTTCAATACAGATAAAGTGATAGCAAATATAGAAAGTTCGTTAGCTAGTTAGTTAACATTATCTAGCTAGCTAGCTGATGTTGTTGGTGGTGCAGTTAGCTACTATAACTTTATATCTAGCGGAAGCATCCGATACGCGGGACAACATGCAGAGTACACGCCCAACTCGGGGGAGGCTAATGTTAGCTAGCTAGCTTCTCTCCAAATGATAAGAACGCGGACAATATACATAGAAACAACTTAGCAAATGTATAGGCGATAAACAAGCCCCTTCAATTTATGCATCAGACATTATTAGCTTGCTAGTTAACTTTACCTGCCATGGTGAGAGGGAATCTCTGTCGAGGGCTTGGTTGGGGCCCTTGCTTATCTTTCCAGTTTGCCGGGCTTGGGTGTGTACAAGCAGAATCTCGCTGAGAGTGCAAATGAGGGTGTGGCTCTTTTCCCCTACTATTCTTCAATTTCTCCTGTCACTTATCTTGCTAAGCAATGCTTTCACAATCAGCAACGCTTCCTCGGATCACTTTGCAACTATTATTTCCCTCTCCCTGCTTCTACTTTCAAAATGGCGCAACCTGTTCCTGCACTGACGTCACTGTCGCTTCCCAACAGTTTAAAGTGATTCCCTTTCCAAAACAGGCCCCTTTCGAATACTAAATAATATCCTTCCTCCTTTCCTTGACGGAATCACTGATCTGACAAATGGTGATCCACTCCTATACTACGGATCCACTACATCGTTGCCTATCACCAGAAAGAGCAGCATATACAACGATCTTTGCTATCACCAATCAGAAAAATGCATTGGAAAGCATTCAAAAATAATACCACCTATGATTCAAACAGGTCATCCAAATAAAATAATCTTGTTCCCCTTGACCTGAAAGTATCTTGTTCTCCTTGACCTGAAAGTATTGAGATGTGTTAATTTAACAATACAGTAACATTATAGGGCCATTCCATTTGATTTGATCATGTTTTGGCTGATAAATGTACTAAAATGGGAATAACATTTACATTTTAACTTTAACATTTTAACAAAGATGGTTGGAAGGGCCACACATCAAATAATGTTGTATTAAATTATTATTTTTTTAATTATACTGTCAATCCTCCTTAGGAAACCTATATAAATAATAGAAATATAGATAATAAAATAGACATTCTCATTTAGGTGCACGTTCAATGGTGGGTTGACCTAGAACAACCTCAACCACAAGATGGCAATAATGTAACATGTAATCTGTGTTTCCAAACTGGTTCTTCCATTCCTGGCAGGTAATCTGCATATTTGGAAAAAGAGGGCAAAACAACACCTTCCCCTAGTAAGTAAAAGCTGTGTGTACCATAGTAACATGGATACCGACCATTATCAATATGTCATATACCTTTTTTAATCCAGGAGGCTCTCCTTGATTCAAATGTAAATCTTTTGTTACACTGCCCAAGAATCCCATTTCACTAAGGTTGTCAAAGAAAGGTAAGCTACAGACTACTTATATGTGGAATCTATCTTTGTTCCAGTTAATTTCCAGCTCGGACAATTGCTCTTTGCTGTACAATGATAAAACATATGCCTAAATCATATTTATGAGTTTGATTCCACCAATTGCATTGTATTATTTGTTTTCTTCAAAGTGTGGTGATGTATGTTATCCTTGTGGTAAAATCTGACAGATAACATGACTGAGACTGTTGCCTGTATCCTACTCTCTTGTACATTATAATGGGCTGCATAATGTTTCCTCTGCACAATACCCCTGATTGGTTGTAATCTGCAATACCGCAATCTCATGTTGCCAAATCCATTTATTATCCTGATCTCCCCATCTATGCAAGTCATTAAATGTCAATGAGAGTGAAGATAGACCTGCATGTTGGGAATTATATATTAATGTCCAATCACATTTGATTGAACTTTTGATAACTTTACAAGTTAAATAGATAACTTTGATAGAGGACTCATTAAGTGAGTGTATTCAGCAGAAATTTGAAAATGACAGTGTAGGAAACCACATAGCATCCAGGCCTACCTGATGTGCACCCAAACCAGCCTTTATTTCCCAGAGCCTATGGTTATTTCATTAAAGCAGGGTTCCCCAACAGGCGGCCCGCAAATCATTTTTGTTGTTGAGCTTTGAAATGATTCTATATCTGTTTGGGATTCTTGTGGTCAGTTTGCAGTGTACAAATAATTTATAACTATGTTCCGGCCCCCCGACCATCCGCTCAAGGAAAAACCAGCCCACGGCTGAATGTAGTTGGGGACCCCTGGATTAAAGGGTTAGATCGTTCACAGCACCGTTTTGGTTCTCCTTCAGTAAAGCTTGAAAGATAATTTAGTTTACTGTTTTGTCACTAAATATATGCATACTGTTTGTGAGTATGTACACTTAATTGGCCAAGTTATTGACTTTCTTAAAAGAGTTCCAATATGTGTGAGAAAATACTTTCAGGGTTGATGTTCGGGAGGTCAGGGATTAATCCTTCAAACCTTTTAGATTACGGCAGTACCTGTAGCCTATGCTTTGTTGTCTGAAATATTAATTTCAAAGACACAGCCACCTCCATCCTTATGAAGACTTAGCCCCCTCTATGATTAGAATAGATGAGGAGGCCGTAAGGTTTCGATAATCAAAGGGAAATATGTGATCTGACATTTTAGGCAGTCACAAATGTACTGATTATCTTTTCCAGAGATGTCAAAAACACTAGTAAAATCAACTTTTATTAATAGAGATATGTGCCAAACCTTCATTGATATCATCCCCTGACTAAATCACTATGAAGAAATTGTAACAACACAGCTGTTGTCTTCTATGCTGTTTTCTGGCACATTTCATAGGCTAAATCCAAGAAAACACTGAGCCTTCTCATCAGAAGATGCAACTCATAAACTGTCCATCTCTACTGAATAAAATTATATGTTCTGTTGGTTTCCAAGGATTGTCAACAACAACAAAAACAGCAACTACCACAACAATAACAACATTGCAAAAGGATTGTGGCCAACAACATTTCTTCTATCATTGATATTAACCATGTAACATGAAATCTATAAGCAACAATTATGTAATATATAAAAGCTTTGTATCAATTTATGTTATTTTTGTGAAATATTCACAATTACTAACATTTATTGCAAAAGCTGCCAAAGGCCAAAGGTTTTGGAAAAATATTATGTTTTATTAAAATTGTTGAAATAGATTTCCTCTGGATATTCCATCTGCCTGTCCTGTGTTTTTTTTTTTAACATAGACTCAACAGTGAGCCCTGCAACTGCTCATGGTTATACAAGACGTCTTTGTGTCATTTTGAAAGGAGAGGAAAGTCAATCACTTTTCTGGAATCAGTTTCCTCTGTTTGACTCTGTCCCCTTTATGAAAGTTACTTTTTGAATACATGTTTTTAATAAAAGACAAATCTATTGCTTCTTCCATATGTTTTGGTTTATGTTGCCTTCTTTGCTTATACTGAATGTAAGGCAACATCAAGGTCACCCCAGACTCTTTTGCCCCCAGCCAATATTACTGTACTGTATGATATTAAAACATGTTCTTATTAATTACCCAATTGAGTCACTCCATTTATAAAAATAGATTTTCTCTGCCCTTGACCTTCAGAGACTTTCCTGTGCAGAACTTTTGTAGTCCATGTGATGTATAGTTAATGTCCAACTAGAGACATTTTGTAAAGGACTTGAAAAATGCATTGGGGATTTATTTTCAGCTTCACATCCACAGATGTTGTATGTAACTGCTGAAGTAAAAACAGTCACTAAACATCTTATGGTGAAATTGGTTGTCCGTAGCCCCAAGAAAAAGTAGTAATTTGAAATTGGAGCAAGCAAGTGTAGTCTACGTAGTTATTTAAAAAACAGAATTTACAGCAATCCTCGCACAATCCGACCGGTGCCTGGAAGGGATGGCATTACCTATTCATCAGAAGAGTCTTGCCACTCTCTATGGAAATGAAATGCTAAAACATCCAATCACTTCCTGGAGTTGCAGAACTTACATGACATGTGCTCAACCTCATCCTTGGAATTATAATTTTCTAATGTATTCTCCCTGCATATTTGAATGTGGTTTTCAAGTGGGCCACACCACAACGAAGTTCACAAACAGGAATGACACAGTAATAAACAAACTATTGATAATATTCTGCAACAAATCATATCTTGTATGTCTATAAATCCTTAATATTATGATGGCACAAAAGGAGCGATTGAGAGTGTTGGAAGATTTCTTATTCAATGTTGTTCATGTGGGTGAGGAGTATGCATCTCTGTTGACAGAGGTGTCATGCCAATAGGAGGCACAAGGGCACGTGCCCCCTCAGATTTGTTCTGTTTTAAAAATTTCCAAATGTTAAATGAATTACTAAACTTCATTTTTAAGCCCACATTTTATCATCATTATTTATTTAAGAAAATCTAGCAGCTGTAGTTGCGGAGGGGGCACACTGACTGGACCAGACAAAGAGTACCCCCTCTAGATATACTGGGCAGGACGTTAGATACTCTAGTGTGTGCCGACAGGATTGTCAGTGGAGGAGGAGAGAGAGTGTTGTGTGACTTTTTGATTTGATTTTAGCTGCCGGTGATGGGCAGGACTTCCAGGAGGTACGTTTGTAAATTAATTTGATCAAGCTTCTGTAATTATTCTATCGATTCCTTCTTGATGAACGAATACAATGAAAATGCTTTGTTGTTTCTCTGTAATACTAGCCACCTAGCAATTAGCTAGCTAGATCTCCCATCCTCATAACTAGCTACCAAGCCATTTCAGGCTATCAATTAAGTTTGAGTAGCTTGTCTAACTATCTTAGCTGGCAAAATTACTTTAATTCTTGGGTTATGATACTATATACCAGTGTGGCCATTGTACTAAACTCCTAAGAGATTCAATGTGTTTCATTAATTAAAATGACAATTGAACAGGTAAAGATGCATGCTTCGATAACCTACACACAAAAATATATATGTATTTTTTACATAGATTTGCAGGAAAAAGTTGTTTCAGCTGTTTGCAAATGTACAATTCCAAAATTCTAGAACCCCCATCCATCCTCACATACTTTGTGCCCCCTAGAAAAGAATGGGTGCATGACGCCCCTGTATGTTGAAGACGTATGGCTCATAGTGATCTTATCCAATGCATTTATCCAACAGTTATGGTTAAACAGAGGGTTTATTTGGAGTCATCTGCAGCTGCAAAATGTGTATGTGTATAAGGTGAGATGTATCTATTGGCATTATCTTTCTTTAAACTATGCTCTTGGTTTTCTTCCTGTACACAGCCCGTGTGATACACATAAGAGAGAAGGATCTTGAGTCATTTTCTCTTTGCACTCCTCTCACTGTCCATTTGGTCCCCAATGTCCTATGGCAGCTACTGAGAAACAGTAGAGGAAGCTTTCTTGAGTGCGAGTCGAGAAAAATATGACCAAAGTGCAAATGATAAAGAAATGATTAGTTATCTGTGAAGTTCATCCTTCAGGGTCTTTTACTGTGCCTGTTGTGACATATAACAGAGCTCTGCGCACACTGACCCTGAGTCAGCTTACTTTGACTCCCCGCTTGGTGGCTCTAAATGGATTAAAATGTCAGCTGAACAGCAGAACATCTGAGGTTTTTAATATCCAGCTCGGTGTACAGTAGACCACTGACTGCCTGCCTTAGGTAGCAGTGGGACTTACTTTACGTCAATTTCATGTCCTTGCTACTTTTATGTCTCCCTCTTCCCTAAAAAGACAAATTCCCTCTTCTTCCCTCAATCTTCATGGACTATGTCACGTTTACATTTTGTCTAGACACCATAGGAGTTAACAGCCTTCTCATCAGAAGATGCAGCCAGTACAGTATTAGGGTAAATTGTACACAACACCCTTGCCATATGCTCACCCCACAATTGTTCTGTATATGCCTGATCCTGATTTGGCTTCTTTTAAGATATTATGTAATATATTACAGAGTAAAAGAGGAAAATTAAATAGTTAAATCATGTTGTGCTATGTGCCACTTCAGCCAGCTGACTCGTAACAGAAGAAGCTTAGGTCAACTTGCCTGTGGCATTTACCTGCTCTGTCCTTGGCACTGCACATGCTGTTGGGGGAGGTCTTGCCCATGGTGCTGAAGTTTTGATTAGGGAGTTTATAATGCAAAACAGTAAGCTAGATTCAGTGCATTGATGTTAGAAATGTTTTGAGTGAGCTGGCTAAGGTTATTTGCCTGGAGATTCTGTTATGGCTGGCAACTGCTTTTTCCCTTTGCCATCATTGTTCATGTATTTTTGGATTGTTTACTGAACAGACATGGCCTTGTACGACAACAGTGGCAAAAAAATGTGATTGACAGACTTGTTTCAATTGTCTGCTGTATGGATATATGCATAGAAAAATTTGATTTCTCAATTCGTAATTTACTTCAGTTTTGAGTCAGTTTAGCATATGACTTGTTAGGTGCAGGTTTGGTGAGGACACACAGGTTAGTCAGTTAGCGAAGGAGAAATGGGCAAATATATAAATGGAACTACAAGAACAGCTCAAAGGGAGTTACGTAATGGACTACCCTTAGAGAGGGACTTTGTACACACCTTTGTGCACTTTTTTTCTTCCTCCATGAAAAGCCTCAAGGACACCTTTCTCAAACCACCCACAGTTTCTCGCTATTGTGCTTTCTTCGTCTCGCCGTTCTCCGAATAATAGATTTTTACAAATTGCAAGCCATGTATCATTTTTTAAGGAGTGACAAGATCAAAGAAGCAACAAAGGCTGCACGACTCTTTATGGTAATGAAACTGGCCAGGGGACTGACTGATTAGTGCATCTCCTGTCTAGTGGTTTAAAGCAGAAAGCATGCTATGGGGATGAAATAAAACATCACAGCCTCCAACCATTGGAGTCAATTTAACTCTAAAATGAAAAAAAGGAGCAGGTGGAATTCAATAGGCAGCAATCAATTACCACCTCCCAACCCTCCACACACACCCTTGCCATATGGTCACCCCAACATTTTTCTCTATAGGCCTACTCCTGATTTGGCTTCTTTAATGTCTTATATTACAGAGTAATAACCTAAAATGTAATAGTTATATCTGTTCACTATCGCCATACCCTTAACTGACAGTTTATAGGCCCTCTTAGTTTTCACTAGGAGAATGGTCACCTTTTTATTATGGTGGAATTAATCTCAACTATCTCAACTCATTTATAAAACCATTAGGAGTGACTGGAGGATTACCTGTCACATGTGAGTGTAATTGATGTCAGTGAACGGGTGACTAGCACAGCGGCCGTACAGCATCCCATCACAACCACCCCACCTTTCCATCTGATAGTCCTATCATAGGCCACAGGCCTCTGTGACAGTATAGATACCACCTATGAATTATAGTGCCACTGAGGCGCACACATGCCCTTATCAAAAGACTCATGGAGAGGAGAGCCACATCAACAGCCTATTAATGTCTGTTTTTCAAACAATTATTCATGCAATGTCTGTTAGGCAAATCCTCCCTACTTTTTACCTCCATACTGGTATGTAATCATTTATGGAAGACACTGAGTTTTATTTTCCAGTGCACAGCGTTTTCCTGCTTTGCCAGCTTCCCTTACTGTCATTATATCATGGAGATGAACCATTTAGAATGGTCTCCCCTTTCTGCTGATGAACTAATTGTAATCACTTGCTATAATAACGCCATTCAAATGCAATACCCAGGGGGTCATTACTGGGCTTTTGATATAGTTGCCTGTACTGGCTAAACCATCAAAACACTGCATTATCAAATACCACACCACAGAAATGGCATCCCAGAGCACGACTCAAACACAGTACAGTGTAGGTGTGAAAAACATGACTGGGAAATGGGGAGCTCTCTTGCATTTTGGTAGCTTTTAAGAAGGGTAATTTATTTATTTTTCACATAATTTTTTACATTCTGTCATAAAAAGAACATCTTCGACTGTTTCGCTTGCACAGACTGGAATATGTTCCGGGATTCATCCGACAACATTGAGGAGTTTACCACATCAGTCACCGGCTTCATTGATACAGTTGAAGTCGGAAATTTACATACACCTTAGCCAAATACATTTAAAATCTGTTTTTCACAATTCCTGACATTTAATCCTAGTAAAGATTCCCCACTTTATTTTAATAATGTGAAATGTCAGAATAATAGTAGAGAGAATGATTTATTTCTGATTTTATTTCTTTCATCACATTCCCAGTGGGTCAAAAGTTTACATACACTCAATTAGTATTTGGTAGCATTGCATTTAAATTGTTTAACTTGGGTCAAACGTTTCGGGTGGCCTTACACAAGCTTCACACAATAAGTTGGGTGCATTTTGGCCCATTCCCTCCTGACAGAGCTGGTGTAACTGAGTCAGGTTTGTAGGCCTCCTTGCTCGCACACGCTTTTTCAGTTCTATGATTGAGGTCAGGGCTTTGTGATGGCTACTCCAATACCTTGACTTTGTTGTCCTTAAGCCATTTTGCCATAACTTTGGAAGTATGCTTGGGGTCATTGTCCATTTGGAAAACCTATTTGCAACCAAGCTTTAACTTCCTGACTGATGTCTTGAGATGTTGCTTCAATATATCCACATGATTTTCCTTCCTCATGGAGCCATCTATTTGTGAAGTGCACCAGACCCTCCTGCAGCAAAGCACCCCAACAACATGATGCTGTCACCCCTGTGCTTCATGGTTGGGATGGTGTTCTTCGGCTTGCAAACGTCCCCCTTTTTCCTCCAAACATAACGATGGTCATTATTGCCAAACAGCTCTATTTTTGTTTAATCAGACGAGAGGACATTTCTCCTAAAAGTACAATCTTTGTCCCCATGTGCAGTTGCAAACCGTAGTCTGGCTTTTTTATGGCGGATTTGGAGCAGTGGCTTCTCCTTGTTGAGCGGCCTTTCAGGTTATGTCGATATAGGACTTGTTTTACTGTGGATATAGATACTTCTGTACCTGTTTCCTCCAGCATCTTCACAAGGTCCTTTGCTGTTGTTCTGGGATTGATTTTGCACTTTTCACACCATCTCTAGTCTCCTTCCTGAGCGGTATGACAGCTGCGTGGTCCCATGGTGTTTATACTTGCGTACTATTGTTTGTACAGATGAACGTGGTATCTTCAGGCATTTGGAAATTGCTCCCAAGGATGAACCAGACTTGTGGAGGTCTACCATTTTTTTCTGAGGTCTTGGCTGATTTCTTTTTATTTTCCCATGATGTCAAGCAAAGAGGCACTGAGTTTGAAGGTAGGCCTTGAAATACATCCACAGGTACACCTCCAATTGACTCAAATGATGTAAATTAGCCTATCAGAAGCTTCTAAAGCCATGACATCATTTTCTGGAATTTTCCAAGCTGTTTAAAGGCACAGTCAACTTAGTTTATGTAAACTTCTGACACACTGTAATTGTGATACAATGAATTCTAAGTGAAATAATCTGTCTGTAAACAACTGTTGGGAAAATTACTTGTGTCATGCACAAAGTGCGTGACCTAACCGACTTTCCAAAACTATAGTTTGTCAACAAGAAATTTGTGGAGTGGTTCAAAACCGAGCTTTAATGACTCCAACATAAGTGTATGTAAACTTCCGACTTCAAATGTAAGTGCATCGACAACATCGTCCCAACACTGACCATACGTACAGTACAGACGCACATATCCCAACCAGAAGCCATGGATTACAGACAACATCCGCACTGAGCTAAAGGCGAGAGCTTCTGCTTTTAAGGAGCGGGACACTAATCTGGATGCTTATGAGAAATCCCGCTACAACCTCTGACGAGCCATCAAACAGGCAAAGCGACAATACAGGATTAAGATTGAATCCTACTACAGTGGTTTTGACGCTTGCAAACTCTAACATCGATTACAAAGGGAAACTCAGTCACGAACTGCCCATTGACGCGAGCCTACCAAAGGTGAATGCTTCTATGTTCGCTTTGAGGTCAAGCAATAGTGAACCATGCATGAGAGTGGGGCCAGAAGGATTACCAGGACGTGTACTCAGAGCATGCACTGACCAGCCGGCAAGTATCTTCAATGACATTTTCAACCTCTCCCTGACCCAGTCTGTAATACCTACATGTTTCAAGCAGACTATCATAGTCCCTGTGACCAAGAATGCCAAGGTAACCTGTCTAAATGACTATGGCTCAAATCAACACCATCATCCCAGACACCCTGGACCCACCCTAATTTGCATACTACCCCAAAAGATCCACAGATGACATAATCTCTATTGCGCTCCACACTGCCTTCTCCCACCTAGAGAAGAGGAACACCTATGTGAGAATGCTGTTCATCGACTACAGCTCAGCGTTCAACACCATAGTGCCCTCCAAGCTCATCACTAAGCTCAGGACCCTGAGACTGAACATCTCCCTCTTCAACTGGATCCGCCTTCATGTGGTAAGGGTAGACAACAATACATCTGCCACGCTGACCCTCAACACGGGATCCCCTCAGGGGTGCGTACTTATTCCTTTCCTGTACAGCTTGTTCACCCACAACTGCGTGGTCAAACATGACTCCAACACCTTCATTAGGTTTGCTGATGACACAATGGTGGGAGCTGATCATGGACTGCAGGAAACGGGGCTGTAATGGAGCAGGTTGAGAGCTTCAAGTTTTTCTGTGTCCACATCACTAAGGAATTAACATGGTCCACACACACCAACACAGCCATGAAGAAGGCATGACAACACCTCTTCCCCCTCAGGAGGCTGAAAGTATTTGGCATGGGCCCATCAGATCCTCAGAAAGTTCTACACCTACACCATTGAGAGCATCTTGACTGGCTGCATCACCACTTGGTATGGCAACTGCTTGGCATCTGAACACAAGGTGCCAAAGAGGATAGTGCGTACAGCCCAGTACATCACTAGGGCAGATCTCCCTGCCATGCAGGACCTGTAACCGGGAGAAGTCAGAGGAAGGCCCTAAAGATTGTCAAAAACCCCAGCCATCCAAGTCATGGACTGTTCTCTCTGCTACCGCATGGCAAGCGGTACCAAAGCACTAAGTCTGGAACTAACAAGACCCTGAAACAGCTTCTACTCCCAAGCCATAAGACTGCTAAATTGTTAACCAAATAGCGTCCTGGACTATCTGCCTGGACTAACTATTTTTACATACCTACAGTGCCATTGGAAAGTATTCAGACCCCTTGACTTTTTTCAACTTTTGTTAGGAAACAGTCTCATTCTAAAATTGATTAAATCGTTTTTTTCCCTAATCAATCTCCACACAATACAGGATTTTAGAGTCAGAGGTCCTGGGCGCTCTGGAGCAGGTTTTCCTCAAGGATCTCTCTGTATTTTGCTCCGTTCATCTTTCCCTCGATCCTGACTAGTCTCCCAGTCACTGCCGCTGAAAAAGATCCCCACAGAATGATGCTGCCACCACCATGCTTCACCTTAGGGATGGTGCCAGGTTTCCTCCAGAAGTGAAGCTTGGCATTCGGGCCAAAGTGTTCAATCTTGGTTTAATCAGACCAGAGAATCTTGTTTCTCATGGTCTGAGAGTCTTTAAATGCCTTTTGGCAAACTCCAAGGGGCTGTCATGGGCCTTTTACTGATGAGTGGCTTCCGTCTGGCTACTCCACCATAAAGGCCTGATTGGTGGAGTGCTGCAGAGATGGTTGTCATTCTGGAAGATTCTCCCATCTCCACAGAGGAACTCTAGACCTCTGTCAGATTGACCATCAGGTTCTTGGTCACCTCCCTGACCAAGGCCCTTCTCCCCCGATTGCTCAGTTTGGCAGAGCGGCCAGCTCTAGGAAGAGTCTTAGTGGTTCCAAACTTTTTCCATTTAAGAATGATGTTCTGTGTTCTTGTGGACCTTCAGTGCTGCAGAAATGTTTTGGTACCCTTCCCCAGATCTGTGCCTTGACACAATCCTGTCTCGGGGCTCTACGGACAATTCGCTAGATCTCATGGCTTGGTTTTTGCTCTGACATGCACTATCAACTGTGGAACCTTATATAGACAGGTGTGTGCCTTTCCAAATCATGTCCAATCAATTGAATTTACCACAGGTGGACTCCAATCAAGTTTTAGAAACATCTCAAGGATGATCAATAGAAACAGGATTCACCTGAGCTCAATTTCGAGCCTCATAGCAAAGGGTCTGAATACTTATGTAAATAAGGTATTTTCTTTTTTTTTCAAGGGGTCTGAATACTTGCAAGAGATTTGCAAAAATGTATAATAACCTGTTTTTCGCTTTGTCATTATGGGGTATTGTGTGTAGATTGATGAGGGAAAAAATAAATGTAATCCATTTTAGAATAAGGCTGTAACATAACAAAATGTGGAAAAGTCAAGGTTTCTGTATCCTTCCGAATGCACTGGAAGTGCCAAATAAAGTAACAGGGTTGATTATTTAATCTTAAATCAGCCATAAATCCCCTTGTGACAACAGGAATGGAAGCTTGTAGTGTGCAACAAGGAGTTGAAATTGAAGCAAGCGTCACACAATCTTTTTGTTATTGTTAAAACATTTCTTGCCTGTTGATCTATGGGTAACAGGGTCGACATATTATGCTCGACCCGCTCAGTTTTCAACCACAAAACACCAGAAAATGCCCAAAAAGAGTGAAACCAGCTCACCTGCTTTTACACTATGATTTGGCTATTACATGTTTAATATTCCTCTTAGTTATTACTTTTCGAAATTACTTTGTCAAATCAACACAATAGCTATGACTTGGAGAAATGTTGGGGTTATGTGGGTTAAAGCTTCCTAGAAGTGACGCAGGGTTGACAGTGGAACATGTCAAAATGCAGAATTTTGGCACTTTAGCAAGTCTTTATTCATATTAAAAATCAGATTTATTTAATATAACAGGCTTTTAAAATGCAATATTGGTGCGCATTTCTACTTAAAATATAAACTATTTTTGTGGAACGACCAAACTGTTATAGTACAAACTTTTGACATCTCTGCTTTAGTGGGCCTATTTTGTTGGGAAGAAAAGCCTTAATCCATAGTTCATGCATAAGAAGACATTGGTGAAAGAGGTGAAAGACATAGCGTCATCATCCGGGGCTTTGATCATATGTCTTCCATTCCCCCTGCCCACTAACAGAAATGATCACTGTGTCAGCCAATTCTTCATTTCAATCCCACTTTATAATTTATTGGACCATTTCTTCAGGGCTAGGATAATGAAATGTTTGCCAATATATTCCTCCATTTGCAGGGCTTGAAACTGAAAATGTTATTCACTCATCATATCTTATTCAGAAAATGAAGCAGGGGTGTTGAACAGAGAAAAAAAGAGGGCTGTCATTGTAGGTTCAACACTACACAGTCTACACACCAGAATCATTGGCAATCACACATAAGTATAGATTAACTTCAAGAGGCTAGACACAATTACACAGGCACAATGCCAGGCCCCTTGAAAAAAACTAAAAAACTAAAAACAACAAACAAACCAACAAAACAACTAGCTACAAGACCTTTAAACACAGATGCAAATTATGTCTTTACTGCACTTGATGACAATTATTCATCGAGCAAAAGTATAGTGTTAAAGGCTGTACACAATGCAGGGAATGAACCACACTATTTACCTAGATATCCCTATGATAGAATTCCCATTGTGAATGACCAGTTTGATCTGCAAGTGTTATATGTCAGAGGAAATCCTTGTAGCGATCTGAATACCCTTTATTGGCATTTTATAGGTCCTTCTAGTTCTCACTGGGAGAATGTTCAACAGGGGATTTAGAATTGTATTAATGAATTTCTAAGTGATTCAATACTTCCAAGCTAGTGGGTATTGATCACTCTCATTATTCTTCATCAGTTGATAATACTTCAGAAGAAAGCATTTATATTGTGTCACTACAGCTTCTCCAGCCAACACGCGGTTCTCTTCTCAGGCAAGGTCTCTACTTGGCGAGACATTGACTTCTGAGTCCTTTGAAGGGGCTCTTTGCCAGAGCACAGAGACAGTGAGAAAATCCAAGCTTTTAAAACATTTTTTTACCAGGTAAGTTGACTGAGAACACATTCTCATTTATAGTAATGACCTGGGGAATAGTTACAGGGAATAGGAGGGGGGATGAATGAGCCAATTGGAAACTGGGGATGATTAGGTGGCAATGATGGTATGAGGGCCAGATTGGGAATTTAGTTAGCAGATGGGAGGTACAATCCTTGCCAAGCCTATGATAGTGGCTATGTTTGTGACTGTTTACAATTAGGAAAACACTAAGAGGCATGATTGCAGGCATATCCTTGGACCGCACTTCTTAAAATATCACATGACTAGCACATGATCAAAGCGAGCCTGATTGAAAGTAGTAGATGCTTCATAGCACGTTCACGGATAGATGTGGTCCCTCAATTTATCTTGTGTGTTTAATACAAACATGGATATGTAATGGACCTAAAAAGAGATGCAATCTATGCAATGCAATTACACTTTAAGGACATTAACTCCATTTCCAATATACTTACTTAACCATTTTGAGAGTGTTCAAAGAAAACTGTTGTGAGAATGGTGCACATTTGTAAAGGCAAACTGTTACTAATAAAGTACTACTAAGGTAGAGGAGGGACATTAAATGTAAGATTATGTTTGACATAAAATGGTTGCCTTTACAAAAACAGACAAATAAGCTTCCAGGTATGTTATCTGATATAAACCACAAATTACTTGTTCGCTTCAAACTGCAGTCTTTAAGAAGCAAATCACTGGCAATGGTGACACGATAGGCCAAAACATAAAGACCCAGTGAGAACTAATTCCAAGTGAGAGGAATTTATTAAAAGTCAGTTATCGTGTTTGATATGTTATGTCCCTACTTGGTTGAATCCAGGTGCAATCACAGAGGGGGTGGAAGTGAATTTGTTTCTTAATTTATTTATGTAAACTTGGCCTCCCTCCAGTTGAAGCAGATGATTTCATTTGTCTGAGCAGAGTGGCTGATTTAACAGGATTACAACCTGGCTGTTGGGAAATAAGTATTGTCTGTGTATCTCTGCCTCTGAACGTTTGGGCACATTTCTTAACCCATGAAGGCATGTACCTATTTTCTTTCTATAAGGTTGAAAAAAAGCTAGAGCATTTATAATCATCTGGCTGTTAGAAAAACAAAAGCACATGATGTTATAATGTCCCCTGGGAAAAGAGGATGACCATATTTGCCCGGGGATCGGCAGCAGTTAAATTGACTTACTGACCTGTGTAGGCAATATCCTGATAAACAGTACACCATAAAATCTAAAGGCGAAACAGTTTAATCCTCTGAACCAGATCTCAGACGATAATCAAAAGGCATGAGAGTAACCATGGCCATAGGCAGCCAAGGAAGATATTGTATGCAGCATGTTGTGCTGTATACCTGTTAACAGCAACAAAGCCACACTAAAAGAGAGTCTTTGCAATGGATCTGCTTTCAGACTCCCTCCCCGGTTCCCTGTGGTATAATGCAGTAGATCCCCTGGGAGGGACAGCAGCTTCTGGAATGTCCACATGCTGGGACAGATTGAACCCAGTTCAGAAGTGCACATCCACTGGGATGTACTCCAAATATCTCAAACTCTATTTGAAAATAAGTCCTATTCTTCCTAGTCAAACAAGTACCGTTACGATTTAATTAATTTGATTTGAGACACATCCGTATGCTAATGTGTAGTGGGAAATAAATTGACTTTCAACACACCAAGCGAAATAGGTTGACATTTTCAGTTTGTGAACACCACCTTTTTCTTGCAATATTGTTTTCCAATTTATAATTTTTTTTACGTCACCTTAAATTTTCATTACAATTGTGCAAACTGACAGTGATGGATATAACAAATCAGAACTCAGTCTGAGTAAGTCAAGTAAATTCATCTAAGTTATGTCACATTTCCCTAATTAGACTAGACTAAAACAGCCTTTTGTCCAATACTACATACCAGTAAGAGGAAATGGCTCATGTTTCAGACCAGACGTTTAGCAATCCCCTTTAATAAACTCTGAGACCAGTATAGCCTTATTAGAACGGTTCTACTTCATGCCTGAACAAATACATAACTTAAAGTGTATCAAGAAGTATCTAGCTAATACTTTTATGTTAGAATTAAGCACTGCTGTCATCTTACAAGCACCACCCTGCACAGACAAGCACATGAGTGAGTGTAGGACAGACCAAAAGAGACAGTAATCTGCATTTTATTCCCTAGCTACAGTACCTCAGCTGAAAAGCACAAGATATGACACTGGAGCATTGCAAGACTGGAGGAGCAAAGAGGGTGAAATTATCAAATATGATAGAGAGCGAACTGAAATCAGGTCGAATAGACTTACAGATATCATCTGATTTACTTTCCTGTCACTACTCAATTATTTCACCCTGGAGAGCTCCTTTGCTGTTACCACATTCCCTAGATAGATCCATTTTGCAAGTAGTTGTCATTTGACTGTAGGCAGAGCGATTCTTAACTTGTTCAAAGGTTCTGTAAAGAATAATTGAAATGACAAAATCCACCTCTCAACTATCAAATGGGAGGCTTTAGCAGTTGGACCACTTGTTATATCACTTAATGCCTGACCACCTACACACTGGCACACTCTGTGACTCTTAGCTCTGTTCTAGTGCTGCTAAGAGCCCACTCAGAACTCCCCAAGCATGGCTGAATGTAGCACGATGTCAAACATAATGCTGACAGTTAATGTGGTCATTTAGTGCATGGCTGGCAGTGATGGCTTTTCAATTAATACAGCCCAAATGGCAAAAATGCTCAATTAGCTTTAATGTGTTCTACTCTCTGATGAATGCAGAGCAAGTGCATGAAGATGATAATTTTATTTTTTTCTGACACATTGGTCCACCGTAACCTGTCATAGTTGCAATGAGCAGCAGTGTAAGCAGGATCCTTGTCCATTGTTTTCCTCCTCTTTCCATTTGTCATGTGAATGCTTACCTTTTCCAGTTGGTGTCAACATAAGCCATGGGCACTAAGATGGATTGTCTGGAATAGATACTGCTGCCTCCAGGGAATGGCTATGTAAAGCATGAAATAAGGAACTGCCAACAAAGCAGAACAGATGAAGACTGGATCAGCAACCAGAAAAAAAGATCCAATATATATGTATGTATGTACAGTGAGGGAAAAAAGTATTTGATCCCCTGCTGATTTTGTACGTTTGCCCACTGACAAAGAAATGATCAGTCTATAATTTTAATGGTAGGTTTATTTGAACAGTGAGAGACAGAATAACAACAAAAAAATCCAGAAAAACGCATGTGAAAAAAGTTCTAAATTGATTTGCATTTTAATGAGGGAAATAAGTATTTGACCCCTCTGCAAAACATGACTTAGTACTTGGCAATCACAGAGGTCAGACGTTTCTTGTAGTTGGCCACCAGGTTTGCACACATCTCAGGAGGGTTTTTGTCCCACTCCTCTTTGCAGATCTTCTCCAAGTCATTAAGGTTTCGAGGCTGACGTTAGGCAACTCGAACCTTCAGCTCCCTCCACAGATTTTCTATGGGATTAAGGTCTGGAGACTGGCTAGGCCACTCTAGGACCTTAATGTGCTTCTTCTTGAGCCACTCATTTGTTGCCTTGGCCGTGTGTTTTGGGTCATTGTCATGCAGGAATACCCCATCCACGACCCATTTTCAATGCCCTGGCTGAGGGAAGGAGGTGCTCACCCAAGATTTGACGGTACATGGCCCCTTCCATCATCCCTGTGATGCGGTGAAGTTGTCCTGTCCCCTTAGCAGAAAAACACCCCCAAAGCATAATGTTTCCACCTCCATGTTTGACGGTGGGGATGTTGTTCTTGGGGTCATAGGCAGCATTCCTCCTCCTCCAAACACGGCGAGTTGAGTTGATGCTAAAGAGCTCCATTTTCACAACACTTTCACCCAGTTGTCCTCTGAATCCTTCAGATGTTCATTGGCAAACTTCAGACGGGCATGTATATGTGCTTTCTTGAGCAGGGGGACCTTGCGGGCGCTGCAGGATTTCAGTCCTTCACGGCGTAGTGTGTAACCAATTGTTTTCTTGGTGACTATGGTCCCAGCTGCCTTGAGATCATTGACAAGATCCTCCTGTGTAGTTCTGGGCTGATACCTCACCGTTCTCATGATCATTGCAACTCCACGAGGTGAGATTTTGCATGGAGCCCCAGGCCGAGGGAGATTGACAGTTCTTTTGTGTTTCTTCCATTTGCAAATAATCGCACCAACTGTTGTCACCTGATCACCAAGCTGCTTGGCGATGGTCTTGTAGCCCATTCCAGCCTTGTGTAGGTCTACAATCTTGTCCCTGACATCCTTGGAGAGCTCTTTGGTCTTGGCCATGGTGGAGAGTTTGGAATCTGATTGATTGATTGCTTCTGTGGACAGGTGTCTTTTATACAGGTAACAAACTGAGATTAGGAGCACTCCCTTTAAGAGTGTGCTCCTAATCTCAGCTCATAACATGTATAAAAGACACCTGGGAGACAGAAATCTTTCTGATTGAGAGGGGTTCAAATACGTATTTTCCTCATTAAAATGCAAATCAATTTATAACATTTTTCACATGCGTTTTTCTGGATTTTTTGTTGTTGTTATTCTGTCTCTCACTGTTCAAATACACCTACCATTAAAATGATAGACTGATCTTTTCTTTGTCAGTGGGCAAACATACAAATTCAGCAGGGGATCAAATACTTTTTTCCTTCACTGTATGTACAGTTGAAGTCAGAAGTTTACATACACTTATGTTGGAGTCATTAAAACTTGTTGTTCAACCACTCCACAAATTTCTTGTTAACAAACTATAGTTTTGGAAAGTCAGTTAGGACATCTACTTTGTGCATGACACAAGTAATTTTTCCAACAGTTGTTTACAGACAGATTATTTCACTTATAATTCATTGTATCACAATTACAGTGGGTCAGAAGTTTACATACACTAAGTTGACTGTGCCTTTAAACAGCTTGGAAAATTCCAGAAAATTATGTCATGAGTTTAGAAGCTTCTGATAGGCTAATTTACATCATTTGAGTCAATTGGAGGTGTTCCTGTGGATGTATTTCAAGGCCTACCTTCAAACTCAGTGCCTCTTTGCTTGACATCATGAGAAAATAAAAAGAAATCAGCCAAGACCTCAGACAAAAAATGGTAGACCTACACAAGTCTGGTTCATCCTTGGGAGCAATTTCCAAATGCCTGAAGGTACCACGTTCCTCTGTACAAACAATAGTACGCAAGTATAAACACCATGGGACCACGCAGCCGTCATACCGCTCAGGAAGGAGACACCTTCTGTCTGCTAGAGATGAACATACTTTGGTGCGAAAAGTGCAAATCAATCCCAGAACAACAGCAAAGGACCTTGTGAAGATGCTGGAGAAAACAGGTACAAAAGTATCTATATCCACAGTAAAACGAGTCCTATATTGACATAAACTGAAAGGCCGCTCAGCAAGGAAGAAGCCACTGCTCCAAAACCGCCATAAAAAAAACAGACTACGGTTTGCAACTGGACATCGTACTTTTTGGAGAAATGTCCTCTGGTCTGATTAAACAAAAATAGAACTGTTTGGCCATAATGACCATTGTTATGTTTGGAGGAAAAAGGGGGACGCTTGCAAGCCGAAGAACCTCATCCCAACCGTGAAGCACAGGGGTGGGAGCATCATGTTGTGGGGGTGCTTTGCTGCAGGCGGGACTGGTGCGCTTCACAAAATAGATGGCATTATGAGGGAGGAAAATTATGTGGATATATTGAAGCAACATCTCAAGACATCAGACAGGAAGTTAAAGCTTGGTTGCAAATGGGTCTTCCAAATGGACAATGACCCCAAGCATACTTCCAAAGTTGTGGCAAAATGGCTTAAGGACAACAAAGTCAAGGTATTGGAGTGGCCATCACAAAGCCCTGACCTCAATCCTATAGAAAATGTGTGGGTGGAGCTGGAAAAACGTGTGTGAGCAAGGAGGCCTACAAACCTAATTCAGTTACACCAGCTCTGTCAGCAGGAATGGGCCAAAATGTACCCAACTTATTGTAGGAAGCTTGTGGAAGGCTACCCGAAACGTTTGACCCAAGTTAAACAATTTAAAGGCAATGCTACCAAATACTAATTGAGTGTATGTAAACTTCTGACCCACTGGGAATGTGATGAAATAAATAAATAATTCTCTCATTTCACATTCTTAAAATAAAGTGGTGATCCTAACTGACCTAAGACAGGGAATTTGTACTAGGATTACATGTCAGGAATTGTGAAAAACTGAGTTTAAATGTATTTGGCTAAGGTGTATGTAATCTTACGACTTCAACTGTATGCCGTATACAGACAGACAAAGAGAATCATGTGAATATACAGTTCTGATAAACAATAAAACGGGACAGACTCCAGCAGCCATGTGAGACTCCAGGCTCCAAGAGTGTTATCTGGAATTGGATGTTTATACTGTATTGACTTTCTCTCTTGCTCTTACTCTGCCTGCACAATGTTTCTTCAGTCAATTAATAGTGCTTACATTTGTTTTTATTAAATTGTGTGGATTGCCTGAGATTATGTGATTTGACTTCTTACCCTTCTCTGTGAATTTATTTTAAACATGTGTACATTTTACAGGAAGCAATGTTCTTGGTTGATAGATTGTAGGTTTTTCTGAGTAGTTTGATATGTGAGTGTCTGAGGTACTGTATGCATGCATACCTGTCCAAACTATATAGTGTGCTTGGCATAGTGGTATTGGTTGAGGTGTAGGGGTTGAGCAGTGTGTCCAAATCATAGTTATCTATTCCCATGACTCTGTAATCCCCACCCTGCCTCTGACTCCGAGATCAATCTACAAGTCTGCCGCTCTGAGCCGGATTAGGAAGAGCTAACAGGATTGCCTTGGAAACGTTATAATAATTTTAGGTTTAAAAAAAGGGACGGCGACATACTTCCAGTACCACCACCGCAGGGTGAAGTAGTCTAAATCTCAATTCCCCTTTCTCCTCTCTAAAAAACTCCCTCTCTAAATAGAGGAGACAAATAATTCAATAAAGAAGGAAGAATCTCCTCCCATGAGCATTAGCTCCAGGTGGCTGGAAGGTAGTAAAAGTGTGCTCCAGCACCTGGTGGGTGTGTGTGGCAGGCCTGCTGATTTATCTGCCTGTTGTAGCCACTTGAGGAAAAGCCAACAGCAGGTGTGAGATTATGGCTCGAAATGATTGTGGAGGTGAGCAGGTGTGGGTGCTATTAAAGTCCTGCCAGACACGAAGACTGCTTTTTTCACTCCTTCGGCGTGGTAAGTCACCAGATCATCTTCAGCTCTGTCAGCACACATGGCAGCGGCATGGTTTGCACCAATGAGGTACATAAACATATAATATATATGGTTTGCCCGATCTGTGTTTTTTAGTTGAGTAATCAATTTGAGACTGTATTTGACCTTATTCTGGTGGAAAACAGGCTTTAGTATGGGTTTGGTAGTGCTCCAGTCCTCCCTGTCATAATGGAAATCATATTATATCCCGGAGAAATAGAAGTGCAGTCAATGTAAGTAACCTAATCAGTGTTCCTTTAACTGTTAGCTCTGAGGGTATTGTCAGCAATAATCATATGCCCATTAAATTGAATTCCACTGTTTGCACTGAAACTGTATGCCTTAGGAAGAGGTTCACTTTGGGCAGCCCACTCAGTACCATTGGCTCAAATGTAAATGTCAAGGACATGTCTAGCTCAGATCAGCCTCTCAGAATAATACTAAAAACAAACAAGCAACCCAGAAAAGGACTATAAATAGCCCATATTAACACATGCAGTTTGAGAAACAAGGTTAATGAAATTGAAAACTGACTAACATCAGAAAACATTCATATTCTGTCCATCGTTGATACACACTTAGATCATTTATTTGATGATGCAGTAGTAGCTATACATGGTTATAGTATTTACAGGAAAGATAGAAATGGAAATGCAGTAGGGGTTGCTATATATATACAGTAGCAGTCAAAGGTTTGGACACACTTACTCACAGAATATTAGTGAAAACTATGAAATAACACATGGAATTGTGTAGTAAAAGTTAACTTGACGGACTGTCATTTCTCTTTACTTATTTGAGCTGTTCTTGCAATAATATAGATTTGGTCTTTTACCAAATAGGGCTATCTTCTGTATACCACCCCTACCGTGTCACAAAATATATATTTTGATTTGTTTAACACTTTTTTGGTTACTACATGATTCCATATGTGTTAATTAATAGTTTTGATGTATTCACTATTATTCTAAAAATAGTAAAAAATAATCCAAACTTTTGACTGGTACTGTAGGTCCAGAGTCCAATTCATGTTAGGCTGAGAGAGGATCTCATGTCAGATGATGTGGAAGTAATATGGCTATTGGTTAATCTGTCTCACCGAAATCCTATTCTCATAGGAAGTTGCTATAGAGCAAGGTTTCCCAAACTCGGTCCTGGGGCCCCCATGAGTGCACGTTTTGGTTTTTGCACTAGCACTACACAGCTAAATCAAATAACCATGTAGCCACATGTGCACATTTTGTTCATATCCTTTGCTAGTTAGTTATTAGCCCTGTTATAGATAACTCGAAGTCAGCAATAGGGGAGTGATTGCTTCTTTCAAGGGCACAAAATGTGTACATTTCTAAACATCTTTGAAAAGCAAGACAGGTAAAGAGCTTTTTTATGTCTTAAAGGGGCAGTGTTGTGTTTTGAGACAGGCTTGAATAAGTTAAGTAGCCAATAGGCAGAGGGTAGCATGGAGGGTAACACAATGCAAATAGTCCGGGTAGCCATTTGATTACCTGTTCAGGAGTCTTATGGCTTGTGGGTAAAAACTGTTGAGAAGCCTTTTTGTCCTAGACTTGGCACTCCGGTACCGCTTGCCATGCGGTAGTAGAGAGAACAGTCTATGACTGAGGTGAGTGGGGTCTTTGACAATTTTTAGGGCCTTCCTCTGACACCGCCTGGTGTAGAGGTCCTGGATGGCAGGCAGCTTAGCCCCAGTGATGTACTGGGCCGTACGCACCACCCTCTGTAGTGCCTTGCCGTCAGAGGCCGAGCAGTTGCCGTACCAGGCAGTGATGCAACCAGTCAGGATGCTCTCGATATTGCAGCTGTAGAACCTTTTGAGGATCTGAGGACCCATGCCAAATCTTTTTAGTTTCCTGAGGGGGAATAGGCTTTGTCGTGCCCTCTACACGACTGTCTTGGTGTGTTTGGACCATTCTAGTTTGTTGGTGGACACCAAAGAACTTGAAGCTCTCAACCTGCTCCACTACAGACCCGTCGATGAGAATGGGGGCGTGTTCGGTCCTCCTTTTCCTGTAGTCCACAATCATCTCCTTAGTCTTGGTTACATTGAAGGATAGGTTGTTATTCTGGCACCACCCGGCCAGGTCTCTAACCTCCTCCCTATAGTCTGTCTCTTCGTTGTCGGTGATCAGGCCTACCACTGTTGTGTCATCTGCAAACGTAATGATTGTGTTGGAGTCGTGCCTGGCCATGCAGTCAAGGGTGAACAGGTAGTACAGGAGGGAACTGAGTACACACCCCTCAGGGGCTCCAGTGTTGAGGATCAGTATGGCAGATATGTTGCTACCTACCCTCACCACCTGGGGGCGGCCTGTCAGGAAGTCCAGGATCCAGTTGCAGAGGGAGGTGTTTAGTCCCAGGATCCTTAGCTTAGTGATGAGCTTTGAGGGTACTATGGTGTTGAACGCTGAGCTGTAGTCAATGAATAGCATTCTCACGTAGGTGTTCCTTTTGTCCAGGTGGGAAAGGCCAGTGTGGAGTGCAATAGAGATTGCATCATCTGTGGATCTGTTGGGGCGGTATGCAAATTGGAGTGGGTCTAGGGTTTCTGGGATAATGGTGTTGATGTGAGCCATTACCAGCCTTTCAAAGCACTTCATGGCTATGGACGTGAGTGCTACAGGTCTGTAGTCATTTAGGCAGGTTGCCTTCGTGTTCTTGGGCACAGGGACTATGGCGGTCTGCTTGAAACATGTTGGTAATACAGACTCAATCAGGGACATGTTGATGGGGACTGTGAAGAGACAGACATTTTTTATATATTTTGTATTGAATTTTGAATTGTATTATGTATTATATTATGTAGAGTTATGTATATAATGTATTTTATGTATTTTATTTGTTGTTTTTTGTTTTCTGTTTGGACCCCAGGAAAAAAAACTAAATAGTAAATATTAGTATATTTAAGAATCTCTACTTTACCTCAACATTACACCAGACATAGATTGTCTGCGTTAGTGCTACAGACTTGAGTTGAAGTGCAATACAGATGAGTTGAGACAGGAGGTGGCGGCGGCAACGGCTTGGGCTCAGTCCTCTGCTCATTAGTTCAACACCATTGGGTTAATAATCTCACCTGGGAAGGACAGTTAATGGCTCATATCCACGCAATTATGCCAACCCACAAAAACAGCCATTCATACTTGTCATGTACTCGCCGGCTCAATCTGTGTAACCCGACATAGAAAACCTGGGAGGTGGAAGTGGCCCTGACACTACATTAAAGATAAATGTTGGGTTTCTCATCTGGTTAGAGGCCTCAACAAGGGCCAAGTCCATACTAACCAACACTTGTATATTCAACTGCTTGGACACAAAAGTGATACAGTATAAAGATGTCAAACAAGTGTGATATAAACATGTCAAATTAGTATCGCCGTTTATCTCAGTTCATATTGAGTAGGCAGGATAAAATAGATTACAAATACTACTAATATCCTACTATCACTGGTTTACTCCTCCACACAAAACAATGTGGAAAATACTATTTTCTAACCTGATTTAACTTCTCTTCTCAGTTTGTGCCCTACCTTTCCATCACCTTAGATGGAGTGGTTTGGAATTGATTGATTTCAAACTTGTTCTATCTGTGTACCTGTTCTTCAACTACCTCCATCAAGTTGGCAGGGAAAAAAACCCAGAAAGCTATTGATTTCCCCCCAGAAATGACATAGAAGTGTATATATGCTTTGCTCTTACTGTTCCAAAATAATTTCATTTCTCTGAAACGGTTTGCTGTATTCTCCAGTGCACAAACCCATTTAATTCAAGGGAACAGTACAAAAGAAATTGAACATAAGATCACTGCACCCTATCCTATCCTATGAAAGTTTGGATGGAGTTCTAAGTTAAGGTGTAGTGCAAGCTATGAAGTGAGTTTAGTGAGAAGATAACCATTTGATTGATAGGTATTTAATGAATCATGCAGATAGATACATAAGTCGACAGTTACAATCAGTGGTGTAGTGGTGCCTGAAGAAATGGGTATACCCTAATTCTGAAAACAATATCCCAAACGGTCCGTCCAGCGAAGGAAAGGCACCCTGTGTGAAAAATGATATGACAAACAGTGACATGCACTCTGAATTACCTAAAATGATATACCATATTGGTCTTCCACAGTCAGGCCAACCCAAGATGTACTGTGCAAGTAGGCTTGTCACACCCTGATCTGTTTCACCTGTATTTGTGCTTGTCTCCACCCCCCTCCAGGTGTCTCCCATCTTCCCCATTATCCCCTGTGTATTTATACCTGTGTTCTCTGTTTGTCTGTTGCCAGTTCGTTTTGTTTGTGAAACCTACCATAATTTGTTCTCCTGCTCCTGTCTGTTTCTTGCTCCTGTTTCCTAGTCCTTCCTGGCTTTGACCCTTCTGCCTGCCCTGACCCTGCCTGCCGTTCTATACCTTGCCACACCTCACTGGATTATTGACCCCTGCCTGCCCTGACCCTGAGACTGCCTGCCTTTCTGGACCCTTTGCACCCTCTCTGGATTACTGACCCCTGCCCGCCTTTGACCTGTCGTTTGCCTGCCTATGTATTAGAAATAAATGTTTGTTTCTTTGACACTGTCTGCATCTGGGTCATACCTGAAACGTGATATTACGAACTGGCCCCGGGGACGACTGTTAAAAAGGCGCCGGAAGAAATGGCAGCCGTTTTACGGGCGCCTAACCAATTGTGCTATTATGTGGGGGTTTTTCACATTATTTGTAACTTATTTTGTACATAATGTTTCTGCAACCGTATCTTACGGCAGAAAAGAGCTTCTGGAAATCAGGACAGCGATCACTCACCTCGGATTAGACAAGGATTTTTTCAACAACAAGCAAGACGCACATGATATTCTCCAAACACCCGGCAGGACCGACATCCCAGTTATTCGCAAGAAGAAGCAACGCAGGAAATGGGGGAAAAGAGCCGGATGCCTGGTCAGGACCCAGGGGAGGCGATTGGGAAAGCTGCCATTAACGTCAATATTACTCGCCAACGTGCAATCATTGGACAATAAATTACACGAGGTACGATCACGAATATCCTACCAACAGGACATAAAAAACTGCATTGAGGACTCCCTAGCTGCTATGTTCATCCGTCCTTCTGCCTCCCTCGCCGGCGCAGGGTTCTTTTTTATGAAGAAGGACAAAACCCTGCACCTATGCATCGACTACCGAGATCTCAACGACATCACGGTGAAGAACCGCTAGCCACTACCTCTCATCGGCCTTCGAGCCGCTCCAGGGGGCCACCGTGTTCTCCAAGCTGGACTTACGGAACGCCTACCCCCTGGTGCGGATACGGGAAGGGGACGAGTAGAAAATGCCTTCAACACGCTCAGCGGTCACTACGAGTATCTGGTCATGCCATTTGGCTTTACCAAAACCCCTGCTGTGTTCCAGGCTTTGGTTAATGATGTTCTTTGTGACATGTTGAACTGGTTCGTCTTTGTCTACTTCGATGACATCTTCGTCTTCTACCGCTCCACCCAAGAACACGTGCTCCACATGACCCATCCTGCCAGTTCATGGTGGAGGCCAATGCTTCGGATGTCGGAGTGGGGGCTGTCCTGTCCCAGCGGTCTGCTCTAGATCTCAAGTTACATCCCTGCACCTTCTTCTCCCACCGCCTCAACGCCACGGAGAGGAACTACGATGTGGGGAATTGTGAGCTTCTTGCAGTGAAGATGGCATTGGACGAGTGAAGGCACTGACTGGAGGGGGGGCAGAACATCCTTTCATTGTGTGGACTGACCACAAGAACCTGGAATATCTCCGCACTGCCAAGCGCCTCAATTCCAGGCAAGCTAGGTGGGCCCTACTGTTCACCCGGTTCAACTTCTCCCTCTCATACCGGCCGGGATCCAAGAATGTCAAGCCAGATGCGCTGTCACGCCGCTATAGCCACACAGCTACTACCCCGGAACCTGAGACCATCCTACCCACCTTATGCCAGGCGACAGCACTCAGCTGGGGAATAGGGAAGCAGGTTCGTGAGGCACAGCGTTCCCAGCCGAACCCAGGGGGGCACAGATAACCGAATGCTCGTTCATGACGCGGTCCGCTCCTCGGTCCTGGAGTGGGCCCACTCCCCCAGGCTCCTCGGCAAGCTCCGGCTGGTCTCCTCCAACCTCTGCCTATCCCTCACTGTCCCTGGTCTCACATCTCCTTGGGCTTTGTCACGGGTCTTCCCCCCGTCTGATGGCAACACCGCCACCCTGACCATGGTGGATCGGTTTTCCAAAGCTGCCCACTTCATTCCTCTTCCCAAGCTTCCCTCTGCCAAAGAGACGGCCCAGCTGATGGTGCAGCACGTCTTCCAGATCCATGGACTACCAGTAGACATGGTCTCCGACCGGGGTCCTCAGTTCTCGTCCCGGGTCTGTAAGGCGTTCTGCACCCTCATTGGGTCGTCGGCCAGCCTGTCCTGGGTCGTCAGCCAGGGTTCTATCCCCAGTCCAATGGCCAGTCGGTGCGGGCCACCCGCAACACCCTTCCTGCTCTGCCACGGGCATATCCCCCTTTGAGTGTAACCCTGGGGGTATCAGCCCCCACTCTTCCCTGAGCTAGAAGAAGAGGTCTGCATTTTTTCAATATAAATATAAATATAACTGGGCGATAAGAAAGGAAAAAAAACAAAGAACGTGCCAGCCGGGAGCGCGCATTTTCTTGTATTGGCATCTGCGTGGACACTTCCTTATTTGTCTTCTTCTCTGCTCTAAAAGCATTTAAAAAGAATCAGAACACTTTCTCGAGACTGTTGACATCCAGAGGAAGCGATAGGTACTGTATTCATATGCCCTTATATGGGCATTTTCATAAGGGAGGGGTTCTAAATGAGGCAATCTGTCAAAACCACTTTTTCCAGGACAGAGATTCCTCGGGTTTTCGCCTGCCATATCCGTTTTATTATACTCACAGACAAAGTGTTAACACTTTTAGAAAATTCAGAGTGTTTCCTATCCAATGGTACTAAATATGTGTCTATCCTATTTTCTGGGCCTGAATGGGAGGCATTTTACTTTGGGCACGCCAGGCTCTCCAAAACGGTCACCTCGTGCGCTGCTCCTAAAGAAGTTAATTCAATTGCGCAGGCACCTAGCACTGTTGTTTGGTTAGTGATGTAGGATGCAAAAAAAAAAAAATCCACTGGATTGATCATGATATCATTCTGCTAGGTAGGCATAGGCTACTTAGTAGCTAGTTAAAATTTTATTGAGAAGGTTTTTGGGAAACCCTTTTCATCTACAAAATGTTTTATTTCATATTATGAGGCGTCTTACCTTGCTTCAAAGTAGCCTAGCAAAAATCCCACCATAGAAACTTGGAGGCAATTCTTTTATAATGACTTCCTCATATGTGCTTTCCTGTTCTATTGATTTTCAAATACATTTTCTTTCATTGTCCAACAGCCAAAGGCATTATCCTAGTCATATTAGAAACCCATGATAGTTCTTGCATCTTTTGATCTCCCGTCTTTCTAAATTTAGAATTGATATTTCCATCTCTGTCCATGAAACCGCTCGCATGTGCAGTGCATTTTAGAACAGTGTTTTCCAGCAAATTGCATTTCGGAACATTCACACGTAGGCCTACCGCTCAATCTGAATGGGTTGGCCTGGCTCCCCAGGGGCCTGGCCCACCCGTGCCTACTCGGCTGCACAAAATGTGAAGAAATAACAGTTTATCAACATTTTAAGCTAAAGATTCTGATCTGTTCCATCAACCTTATTAATGATACGGCGTACCTCCACTACACTACTTTGATACGCATTGTGCGGATTAAGAAGTGAGTATACGCACCGCCCACTGAAAAAAAGTGGGTATACGGCATATACCTGCATATAACCATCACTACACCACTGGTTACAGTAGAGCTGGTGTTATCAATGTCAAACATCTATTTTGTAAAATATTAATATTTCATAACCATTCCTATTACCAACAATTTGTCATGTAGCTGTGATTTGTAATATGCTGTATGGTTTCAGGAAGTGTAATGTGAGTCAGAGACACTTGTTTTCAGAACAGTTGTCAGTGTTCCTGTGTTTGTATATTATAGGACTTTGAGGGGTGACCTTACCCATCTGTTAGGAACATTTTGTTTCTACATTGTTTCATTTGGCTTGTGACTTTCCTAGCTGAGTCACAAAGGCTCATCACCACATGGATCCTCCCACAACATTATTTCACAACTGCTTGAAATTAAACAGATGACAAAACACAACCATACATAATGAAGCTAAGACTAGAGCACTGTATGTGTATAGGCTATTCACGATCGAAAACGACTATACACAAATAAACCGTAAAGTGTTGTCAATTGCTTGTGGGTCCTTAATCCCAATAAGCATGAATAAGATGCTTCGTGAACTGGCCACAGATGGAGAATATCCTGGTGATGCTCTTGGGGAGGAAACTGGTCCAACATGACAGTTAGTCCATTATAAAGCTCTAGTCTTTGCCTGAAAGTCACCTTTCATGTCACTGCTCCATGGAAAGCTGCCCAATGAAGAGCTGCCAAGTATTAAGCATTTTTAATCTCACTTAATCTCCCCCGAGTTTCGGCCAACCTTCCACTTTCCAGGAGTTAAAACTTTATTATTTGTGATTCACATTTATGATACTCATCTCCCCTTCCTCCACTAAAGTGACATGAAGTGACCTACCTATCCTTCATTAATGCAGCCTATGAAGCACATAAAATGAGTGCAATCTAAAAGTAAATTAATTTCTAAACTGTTCACTGTGTTGCGGGAGGATACTTTTGTTGAAATAAAAGCTGTCGGAATTCAAACTTCCAGTGTTATATTATTATTATAAAAAATTACAAATTGGGTGGGGTGGGGGTAGATCAGATATAAAAGTAGCAGACAGTTGAGTCTATCAAATAACATTGCATCATTTCTGATCCCCCTTTTATTTTCGTGCCTACCACCCCCTTCCCTGGCTGAAGGACCTGGTGGTAAATATGAAAATTCAATATATAGTACCAGTCAGAAGTTTGGACACACCCCCTCATTCAAGGGTTTTCCTTTATTTTGCCATTGTCGACATTGTAGGATAATAATGAAGACATAACAGGTGTGCCTTGTTAAAAGTTCATTTGTGGAATTTCTTTCATTCTTGATGTGTTTGAGCCAATCAGCTGTGTTGTGACAAGGTAGGGTTGGTATACAGAAGAAAGCCCTATTTGATAAAAGATCAAGTCCATATTATGGCAAGAACAGTCCACCATTACTTTAAGATATGAAGGTCAGTCAATCCGGAACATTAATTCAAGTGCAGTCGCAAAAACCATCAAGAACTATGATGAAACTGGCTCTCATGAGGACCACCACAGGAAAGGAAGACCCAGAGTTACCTCTGCTGCGGAGAAGTTCATTAGAGTTACCAGCCTCAGAAATTGCAGCCCAAAATAAATGCTTCACAGAGTTCAAGTAACAGACACATCTCAACATCAACTGTTCAGAGGAGACTGCGTGAATCAGGCCTTCATGGTCGAATTGCTGCAAAGAAACCACTACTAAAGGACACCAATAATAAGAAGAGACTTGCTTGGGCAAAACATGAGCAATGGACATTAGAATGGTGAAAATCTGTCCTTTGGTCTGATGAGTCCAAATTTGAGATTTTTGGTTCCAACCTCCGTGTCTTTGTGAGACGCAGAGTAGGTGAACGGATTATCTCTGCATGTGTAGTTCCCACCGTGAAGCTTGGAGGAGGAGGTGTGATGGTGTGGGGGTGCTTTGCTGGTGACACTGTCTGTGATTTATTTAGAATCTAAGGCACACTTAACCAGCATGGCTACCACAACATTCTGCAGCGATTCGCCACCCCATCTGGTTTGCGCTTAGTGGGACTATCATTTGTTTTTCAACAGGACAATGACCCAACACACCTCCAGGCTGTGTAAGGGCTATTTGACCAAGAAGGAGAGTGATGGAGTGCTGCATCAGATGACCTGGCCTCCACAATCACCCAACCTCAACCCAGATGAGATGGTTTGGGATGAGTTGGATAACAGAGGAAGGAAAAGCAGCCAACAAGTGCTCAGCATATGTGGGAACTCATTCAAGACTGTTGGAAAAGCATTCCAGGTGAAGCTGGTTGAGAGAATGCCAAGAGTGTGCAAAGCTGTCATAAATGCAAAGGGTGGCTACTTTGAAGAATCCAAAATATTAAATATATTTTGATTTGTTTAACACTTTTTTGGTTACTACATGATTCCATATGTGTTATTTCATAGTTTGGATGTCTTCACTATTATTCTACAATGTAGAAAATAATACAAATAAAGAAAAACCCTGGAATGAGTAGGTGTGTCCAAACTTTTGACTGGTACTGTGTATACATATAGCTTCCTCCTATAGAGAGCAATAGTAATGACATCTTTTGTAGGCACTATATCCGCTGTGGTTTGTTGGACAAAGCCTATGGGAAAATGTTGGAATCAACGCTGAAAATAACCAGAATTGCAGGGACATTGAATACTTTTTTTTTTATTATTTTTTTTTTTACATAAATCCACTTTGACATTCACTGGGTATTGTTCGTAGGCCAGTATTGTGTGTAAACACAGGTTTAGGAAATCTTATACGTTTTGTTCTTTGAGATAATCTTCATCAGCTAACGTCAATTTAGATTTTGTGTCACTGGCCTACACACAACACCCTATAAACGCCAAAGTGGAATAAAAAATGAAAAGCTGAAATGTCTTGAGTCAATAAGTATTCAACCCCTTTGTTATGGCAATCCTAAATAAGTTCAGGAGTAAAAATAATTGGCATGGACTCTGTGCGCAATATTAGTGTTTAACATGATTTTTGAATTACGACATAATCTCTGTACCCCACACATACAATTATCTGTAAGGTCTCTCAGTCGAGCAGTGAATTTCAACCACAGATGCAACCACAAAGACCAGGGAAGTTTTCCAATGCCTCGCAAAGAAGAGCACCTATTGGTAGATGGGTAAAAAAAAGTAGACAATGAATATCCCTTTAAGCATGGTGAAGTTATTAATTACACTTTGGATGACACCAAGTCACTACAAAGATACAGGCATCCTTCCTAACTCACTTGCCTGAGAGGAGTAAAACTGCAAAACATGTGAAAACAAAGTGCTATGTTTGGGGCTGCATCATGTTACGGGTATGCTTGTCATTGGCACAGGGTTGTGTTCGAGACAACCTAAAGCGAGACAGATTCAAGACCAAGACCGGAGAAAATCGAGTCCAATTCAAGACCAAGACCAGAGATCTGAGTCCGAATCAAGACAGAGAGTGGAACTGACAGCATTTTAGCAACATGAAATTGTATTAAAATCTGTTTATATACACCCCCAGGAAGAATATGACATTTTCATGTATTCTTAGAATGTTTAGGAATTACATACACTAAGGCATTTGTGAAAATTCTATAGAAATATAGAGTGGGAAAGTGGCTGTGCGTTCGGACAATTAATAGACACTGCAGTAAATAAAACAGAATTTAAACATCTGTCTTGTCCAGGACCGGAATCTACACAGACCGTTGCACTATAGTCAATCAGAGCTACAGTAGACCTTTATACAAACAAGCCATTTGCCACACAGGCCTGTTATCATTCACTTTGAACAGGATTATGTGTTTACAGGCAGTTGCAACAGCCTGACTTTAGATCATTAGAACACAATCGCTAAAAGCCACAAAATACACCTGAATGGATTTCTGCAATTATGTAAACACCCCGGGAGTCCTGTTACATTTGAGAATCTTACATTCCTATTGATCAAACAACCATGAAAAGGTAGGCTCTCTCTCCCTCAGTTATGCACATCAACAACAACAAGATCAACAACTAATGCTAGCCAGAGCAAGATGAGCTAAAATCTAACAAAGGAACATTAGATAAACCTTCTTAATCTTTTTCAGCTATTTGGCCGTCAAATATTGGACCGATAATTGATGGAGAATTGTAGCCTCCTCGTCCTTCTGCAGCTTGCCTGCCAATGCATGCTTGTATCAACCAAATACCCAAGCTAACTGGCTAAAGTTGGCTAGCTTGCTAACTAGCTACTTCCAGACACAAATGAGAGAACACCTCACTCTGACCATTTTACTCACCCTAGCAGAGCTGGTTAGGCTGTTTACATGTTATCTAGGGCATTCTTGACTAACTATTATTATTTTTTGCCTACGTTTACTGACACCGGTCATATTCAGCAGGTGTTGCACGTTCGAAAATTCATCAGTTGTTCTGCGCTCTGGCACACTCAGATGAGAGTGCTCTGAAATCAGAGTGAATTTGTGAACGCAAGAGATATGTTAACTGTAAAACACTCATTCAAGTTCTTGCTAGCTAACCAAATGACACCTGCATATCTAGCTGTGTATAGCCACTGAAAAATGATGAGGGGAAAAAGTCAGTCACTCACCAACTCCTCCAATGGCATGACATGACATCCTCCGAGAAGCTAACTAGCTAGCTAGCTAACGTTAAGGTTTTTAGTTTGCTAAACTTTAGGTCACCGGTTACTTTGTGTGCTAAAGGTTAAATGTTTTTTGCAATGGGAATTAATAGTTGTACATTTCGAATGGTTGTGTTTTGTATTCTTATGATTGGGACCTATTGGCTTATTATGTCTGAGTTTATGAACTACTTATCCTTTAACATCATGCTGTGTGTGACTTTCCATCGGCCCTATGCAGTGGTTTAGTGGTGCCTGGAGAATTGGGTATACTCAAATTTAGCCAAAAAGCTCCCAATCGGCCCGTCCAGCGTATGAAAGGCACCCGGTGTGAAAAATCTTATATTTTCCTCCAAAACATTTAATGAATTTTCCTATCGATTTTTCAGATTTTCACTCTTAAAATCACACTTTTTTTATATAGAAAAAATACAACAATTTGATTGTCTAAGTCCACAACAATACTTAAACCACATCAATCTGATTGGGTGGGCCTGTCAGTTCCTGGCTCCCAATTGGGTGAGCCTCTGTCCACCGAGGCCCATCCATGTCTACGCCCCTGATGCAAACAGGCATAACAATTAGACTACTAGCCAACACTTCGAACTAAACTTTTTCAATACCTGGTTGGCATACCCATTGCTGCCTTAGTCAGAATTTACTGGTAGATATCATAAGTTGATATCATAAGTCTTCTGTGCGCTCTCCATGGCAAAACCAGCTGAGAGTTGAACACTTGCTGCCTGCAGATGGTATTCGGCTGAAACTACGCTGAAGCTAGGCTATGTGTGCGGCGCGCATGGGAATATGCTTCACGTGTTTTGCGATTGTGTAAACTACTTTGTGCATGATTTCTCTATTGTACTACCACGTAATTGATAAATCGTATACCTTCACTACACATCAGTAGGGATTAAGAAGTGAGTCATAGCAATGCCCAATGAAAAAACGGTTCATACCTGCGTATACCCTCCACTACATGACTGGCCCTTTTCGTTTTACAAAAGGTGCACTCTCCTACATGAATGCGCTGGTCTTGCGGTTGCTGTCCTTTCAGAATCACGAACCTGTCACACACTAAAGGCCTATAGGTTCTCCACTGCGAAAACATGTCTATAATATATATAAAGGCTTTTAAGATAATGTTTAAAGAAAGGAGTGTATATTTGGCGCGGCGAAGCTGTTTTTATGTGCTGACTGAATGGAAGCTGATAATTAAATTACGAGTCCTCAGTGTCCGAGACCGAGTCAAGATTGAGTGAGTACAACTATCCGACACCGACAAGACCGAGACACTCAATATCTGGTCTCGAGACCGTACTGCAACACAACACTGCACCAGCAAGGACTAGGGAGTTTAAAATAAAACAATTTAATAGAGCTAAGCACAGGAAAAATCTCAGAGGAAAACCTGGTTCAGTCTGCTTTCCAACAGACACTGGGAGACAGATTCACCTTTCAGCAGGACAATGGCGTAAAACACAAGGCCAAATATACACTGGAGTTGCTTACCAAGAGGACATTGAATATTCCTGAGTAGCCTAGTTACAGTTTTGAATAGTCTTGAAAACCTATGGCAAGACTTGAAAATGGCTGTATAACAATGGTCAACAACCAATTTGACAGAGCTTGAAGAATTTTAAAGAGTAATATTGTACAACCCAGGTATGCGAAGCTCTTAGAGATTTAACCAGAAAGACTCACAGCTGTAATTTCTGCAAAAGGTGATTCTAACATGTATTTACTCAGGCGGTGAATACGTATCTAATCAAGGTATATTAGTGTCAAGTTTTTCATGAATCTTAAAAAATATATATAATTCCACTTTGACATTACAGAATATTTTGTGTAGATTGTTGACAAAAAATGACAATTAAATCCATTTGAATCCCACGTTGTAACAAAATAAAATGTAAAGAAATACAACTTGGGTGTAGACTTTCTATAGGCACTGTACTCTCTCTCTCTCTGTCTCTCTCTGTCTCAGTCTCTGAACGCCAAGGTAACCTTTCTAAATGACTATTGCCCCATAGCACTCACATCTGTAGCCATGAAATGCTTTGAAAGGTTGGTCATAGCTCACATCAACACCATCATCCCAGACACCCTGGACCCACTCCAATTCACATACCGCCCCTACAGATCCACAGATGACGCAATCACTATTGCCCTCCACACTGCCCTTTTCCACTTAGACAAAAGGAACACCTACGTGAGAATGCTGTTCATTGACTACAGCTCAGCGTTCAACACCATAGTGCCCTCCAAGCTCATCACTAAGCTCAGGACCATGGGACTGAACACCTCCCTCTTCAACTGGATCCTGGACTTCCTGATGGGGCGCCCCCAGGTGGTGAGGGTAGGTAACAACACATCCGCCACATTGCCCCTCAACTCCTTGTATATAGCCTGTATATAGCCTTGTTATTGTTATTTTATTGAGTTATTGTGTTGTGTTACAATTATTTTTTAATCTATTTGCTAATTATTATAATTTTTATTAAAACTTCTTGTAAGTAAGCATTTCACTGAAAAGTCTACACTTGTATTCGGCGCATGGACAAATCAAATTTGGAGTCTGAAAAGATTTGGCATGGGCCCTCAGATCCTCAAAAAGTTCTACAGCTGCACCATTGAGAGCATCTTGACTGGCTTCACCACCGCTTGGTATGGCAACTGCTTGGCATCCGACCTCAAGGCGCTACAGAGGGTAGTGGGGATGGCCCAGTACATCACTGGGGCCGAGCTCCCAGCTAACAAGGGCCTCTATACCAGGCTGTGTCTGAGGAAGGCCCTGAAAATTGCAAAAGACTCCACCCACCCAAGTCATAGACTGTTCTCTCTGCTAGGGCAAGCAGTGCCAATTGTGACGACCCTCCCACTCTGTCTGTGGTATTCTCTCTTTGTTCTTGTTTCCTTGTTAGGATGCCGGTGGGCGGAGTCGGGAGGGTCGTCAGTGACATGGGAAACACCTGGGCTGGGGGGTTGTCCCAGGATAAGTGGAACTCTTCCCCAGTCATTGGAAGACTCTCGCCAGGCAGACACCTTTATGGATTTTGGTTGTGCCAGTTTTGTGGCTGTTTTGGTTGTTTACTTTGACTTTAGTTAATAAATATGATATTTTGTTCCCTAACTCCACGTTGTCTCCCTTTTTTGTTACGAGCTCTGAGCCGGTTCGTGACACAATGCACTAAGTCTGGAACCTACAGGACCCTGAACAGCTTCTACCCCCAAGCCATAAGACTGCTAAATAGTTAGTTAAATAGTTAACCAAATAGCTACCCAGACTATCTGCATTGACCCTTTTTGCACTAACTGTTTTGACTCATCACATACACTGCTGCTACTGTTTACTATCTGTCACTTTATTCCTAGTTATATGTACGTATCTACATCAATTACCTCGTACCCCAGTACATCGACTTGGTACTGGTACCCCTTGTATATAGCCACGTCATTGTTACTCATTGTGTATCTGTTATTACTTTTATTATTACGTGTTTTACTTTTCTAATATTTCTCTATTTTCTTTCTCTCTGCATTGTTGGGAACAGTCCGTAAGTAAGCATTTCACTGTTAATCCACACCTGCTGTTAACGAAGCATGTGACAAATGAAATTTGATTGGATTTGTCTCTGTCTCTCTCTTTCTATCTCTCTCTCTCTAGTTCTCTCTTTCTGTCATGCACAAGTCTATAAGCCCCATTAAGCACTTTTTTTGCTTCCATTCCATATATATTTCTTGAAAGTACAAGTAGGACTGCAATTAGGTAAATTGAGTCAAGAAAGCCATAGAGAATTGTTTTATTAAATGGAACAAATAAATCAAGGCTTGGTTTCAGTCACATGCAGCCTGTGTACCGCATTGCAATGCTGACTTTGCCTCGCTCTCTCTTCCTCTTACTCCCTTTATACCTATTTCCCTCTCTCATTCTCTCCCTCACCCTTCCTCCTTGTGCACCCAAACCTACTCTAAATGAGCCTAGGCAAACCATATTCCTGTGCAGTATTCCAGCTAAGATTTATGCATTCTGTGCATAGGTCAACTTCAATTTTAAATGCTATCTGGAGAGTGGTTAGTGGCCTGGCACGCAAGCAGCATTTGAAGCTGCTGTTTTGATGAGTGAAAAGGGTAATTTTTATGGTTGTAATAACCCACAAGGGGCTGGAATAAAGATAAACAGTATATTTGAGGCTTTGTCAGAAATATGGAAAATAGCTCACATATATACTCGAGTACAAATTTCGAAATTATGTCATACTCATGGTTCAGTACTAATTTTCATGGTCTCTGCAACCATGTCTTTATAGTCAGTGAAGTAGCCATAATAGGCAACTATTTGCCTTGAGGTGCTGTGTAGAAGATAACTGACATGATGTTCTCCGGCTGCTAAATACATGCAGGTTAGCGTTTTTCGTCATGAATCTTGTTCTGGAGGCAGCTCTGCAGAATGGTCACTAGCTGATCCAGCTACAAAGTCATTAAACCTAACCCTAACCTTAACCAAAATGTTAGCCCTAATGCCTAACATTAAGTTAAGACCAAAAAGCAAATGTTTGTCTTAATACATTTTTACAACATAGGCCAGCTGCAAAGTCAAAATTGTCTATCTAAGGGGAAATAGCTCAGTTCAGCCTCCAAGACAAGAGTCATGACAATAAACATCAACTTGCTAAATACAAAGAGGTATTCAAATTCCTGCTGGGTGTAATTGTGATGGATGTGCACTTGGGCCTGGGTGGCAGCGGAGGGGATGGTGTGTGTGTGTGGGATGGAGGGGTGCCCACAGAGACCCACAGCCTGTAAGTTATTATTCTGAGCTGACAGACATCCAAATTGTATGAGTGCTCTCTAGAGCTGACAGCTAAGCTAGGACCTGTATAGACTTCCCCTCTTGTTAGACACATTCTGAAAGCCTCTGTATGGAGGCAAGAAAGACAATAAATATTGTCTAATATCAACATGCCATGGTTGTAAAGTGGAAGGCTTTACACCAACCTGAATTCTATTTGCCATATCATCTACCAAAGTTCACATAACCAAAGTTCACCGCAACCAACACATGGACAAGCAAACACACTCCAAGTCAATAACCACTTTTGCAAGGGAACTCATTTTAGGACTAGAGTAATGCCTCTGTCACTGTATAAAAACCAGACAGAGAGATGTGCAAGTAAATAAACAACACAAGAAATGATAACAGCATTTTATATGGCCTTGCTCCTCCAGCAGAAATCTGGTGTAAACATTCCATTTTTTCTTACTCTTCACTGAGGTTCAGTTTTCCATTAATGTGTAAAATGAATCACACTCCTGAAAGGTGGTGCACTACAGAGCCAGATCAGAACAAAACACTATCCTCCTGTTCCTTAACCTTCCACCTGACACCATCCTCCTGTTCCTTAACCTTCCACCTGACACCATCCTCCTGTTCCTTAACCTTCCACCTAACACCATCCTCCTGTTTCTTAACCTTCGACCTGACACCATCCTCCTGTTCCTTAACCTTCCACCTAACACCATCCTCCTGTTTCTTAACCTTCGACCTGACACCATCCTCCTGTTCCTTAACCTTCCACCTAACACCATCCTCCGGTTCCTTAACCTTCCAACTGACACCATCCCTCTAGGGCACCAGACTCTGAAAAGCACACCTGTAATGCGTCTGTGTGTAGCTGGTGTAGAAGAGTCAGGCTCAGGACAGCAGATATGAGTAAATTTAGCAATTTTACTAAAAGATTTATCACAATACACGTCAACATATAGCCAAGCCCAACATAACGGACCGCAATACAAAAAACAAACACTCACAAACAAACATGGGGGAACAGAGGGTTAAATAATGAACAAGTAATTGTGGGATTGAAACCAGTTGTGTAAAACAAGGAAAAACCAATGGAAAATGAAAAGTGGATTGGCGATGGCTAGAAAACCGGTGACGTCGACCGCCAAATGCCGCCCGAACAAGGAGAGGGACCGACTTCGGAAGTCGTAACAGTACCCCCCCCCCCTTGACGTGCGGCTCCAGCAGCGTGCCGACACTGGACCCGGAGGACGAGGCGCAGGGCAATCCGGATGGAGACGGTGGAACTCCGGCAGCAACGAAGGGTCCAGAACGTCCTCCACCGGCACCCAGCATCTCTCCTCCGGACCATACCCCTCCCACTCCACGAGGTACTGAAGGCCCCTCCTCCAATGCCTCGAGTCCAGGATGGCTCGAACAGCATATGCCGGGGCCCCCTCAATGTCCAGAGGGGGCGGAGGAACCTCCCGCACCTCAGACTCCTGGAGTGGACCAGTCACCACCGGCCTGAGGAGAGACACATGGAACGAGGGATTAATACGGTAATCTGGGGGAAGCTGTAACCTGTAGCAAACCTCATTCAGTCTCCTTAGGACTTTGAATGGCCCCACAAACCGCAGACCCAGCTTCCGGCAAGGCAGGCGGAGCGGCAGGTTTCGGGTCGAGAGACAGACCCGGTCCCCCGGTGCGAACACCGGGGCCTCACTGCAGTGGCAGTCAGCGCTCGCCTTCTGCCGCCTCACGGCCCGTTGCAGGTGCACATGGGCGGCGTCCCAGGTCTCCTCCGAGCGCTTATACCATTCGTCCACCGCAGGAGCCTCGATCTGGCTCTGATGCCAAGGTGCCAGAACTGGCTGATACCCCAGTACGCACTGAAAAGGAGAGGCAGCCGGTAGCTGTACCTCACAGTGATCTGATTGATACCCCGATAGTCAATATACGGGCGCAGACCTCCATCCTTCTTCTTCACAAAAAATTAACTCGAGGAGGCAGGTGAAGTGGAGGGCCGAATGTATCCCTGCCCCAGGGATTCGGAGACATATGTTTCCATAGCCGCCGTGTCCTCCTGGGACAGAGGATACACGTGACTCCTGGGAAGTGCTGCGTTTACCAGGAGATTTATCGCACAATCCCCCTGTCGATGGGGTGGTAATTTAGTCACCCTCTTCTTACAGAAGGCGAGAGCCAAATCGGCATATTCTGAGGGGATGCGCATGGTGGAGACCTGGTCTGGTCTTTCCACCGTAGTCGCACCGATGGAAACACCTACACACCTCCCTGAACACTTTCGTGACCACCCATTGAGAGCCCTCTGTTGCTATGAAATAGTGGGGTCATGACAGGCCAACCAAAGTGGATCGGCGATTTCTAGAAAACCGGTGACGTCGACCTTTGAACGCCGCCCGAACAAGGAGAGGGACCCGACTTCGGCGGAAGTCGTGACAACACCTGATTAAACTTGAGTAAACTAATCATCAAGCTCTCAATGTGTTGAATCAGGTGAGTTTGTCTGGGGCTACAACAATAATGTGTGCTGATGGGGGTTCTCGAGGACTGGAGTTGGGAAACACTGCTCTAGGGCTTGTTAGGGTATGACAGTGTGGGTAATGTGCTGCAGCAATTCTTCACTGACATCGCTCTGGCCTACGTCACATTTGACAGAGAAGGCAAAGTAAGGTAGAAACATACAAAAGAGCTGCATTTCACATTTGTGTGTGTGTGTTTGACACTGTTATCACCACTGATGTAATTTATCGCTTACTGGCTGCAATGCTCCGGTCGACAATCTCCAAATCCTTTATAATGTGTGTGTGTGTGGGGTTAACGTGAGGCAAACAATTTAATAAATCAGTGCATTGCAGCACACTGAGCTTCAAACATAAACAACATGTTGCCACATCTGAAGTTTCCAAAAGACAGATGAAACACCAACTTACATTATCGAGCAACTGCCTCATAGCAAGAGCCTCATCCACCTTATCGTGTTTCTACAATAACAATAAAAGCTTCAAGATCTGTCTGCCTGCACAGTTATCATGCATGTCGGCAGCCAACAGCTTTCATAGACTAGACTTGACAGCAATAAATGAAATAATTGATTAACCTCTTCCAGCTAGGGTCCCATTTTCCAAATTTTCGCCTGTCTGACGTGCCCAAAGTTAAATGCCTACCACTCATGGCCAGAAACTAGGATATTTACATATTTAGTACTATTGGATAGGAAACACTCTGAAGTTTATAAAACCATTAAGATATAGTCTGTGGCTATTCCAGAACAGATTTAGCAGGCAAAAACCAGAGAGATTTCTGTCCGGAATTTATTTTTCTGTTGCTCTCCTCTCATTTTGAAGCCCATGTAATATTTTTCTATGGGGAATAGGACCGAGGTTGCAGTACTTATGGCTTCCACTAGATGTCAACAGTCTCTGGAAAGGGTATGGAGGAAAAAGCTCTGACCAGATCCTTAGAGAGAGAATTACTACGGGTAGGGAGAAAAGGTAAACAGGCGTGCTCGTTCACGAGAACGTGATCAGCAGCGCGACCAACTTTCTTTTCGTCTTTTAACGTTTCACTTACCGTTCTTGTAAAATATGATCGCTATTATTCATAAAAGAATACATAAGGATGCATTATTAATGATATTTGATTTGTTTGTGAAAAGATGAGAGGTATAATTTGAACGCGATCCCTTCACTGTAAAACGGGCGAGTAGACTGACAATGCTTGGTGGAGTAGCTGAACGTAACGTGCCAAAAACAACGGATATTTATGGATATAATTATTTACTTTTTCTAACAAAAGAACCATGGATTATCTTGTTTGGACACTTGGGAAGACCTCAGAAGAAGTTATTTGAAAGGTAAGCGATTTATATTAGCTGTGATATGGATATTTTGAGAACCGAGCTGGATATGAATTTATGCTAATGTGGAAAATATGTGAGGTACTAGCCTCAAACAATCAAATGTAGTGCTTTCGCCGTAAAGCCTTTTTAAAATCTGACAACGCAGTGATATTGCCAAGAAGCAGAGCTTTTGATGGCTATGCAACACTATGCAACACTTGTATATCGAAGTTAAATATTACGAATATGTATTACGAATATGTATTTTGAATTTGGCGCGTTATGTTTGCTCTGAAAACGATCCCGCTAAAGGGATCGGCGCGCTAAGAGGTTAAACATAATTTACATGTGAGTTCTCTTGGTGGGACTATCTGCAAAAAGCAAATAAATTAATATGACTAATCATATCGACATAATGAAATTAAATACATTGTTCATGCATTAATGTAATACGAATGGGTGAGAATCAGAGGCTCAAATCTGCAAATGTAATCTATTGTGTCACACTCTGATCTGTTTCACCTGTCTTGTGCTTGTCTCCACCCCCACCAGGTGTCTCCCATTTTCCCCCATTATCCTGTGTACTTATACCTGCGTTTTCTGTTGGTTTGTTGCCAGTTCGTCTAGTCTTGTGAAGTCTTACCAGCGTGTTTTCCCATTTTACAGTATCTCCATTGACTGTTTTCTAGTCTTCCTGGTTTTGCCTGCCTTCACGTTCTGTCCCTGATTGACCTCTACCTGCCCTTGACCTGCCGTTTGCCTGCCCCCTGTTTTGTAATAAACACACGAGATTCGAACTGTCTGCATCTGGGTCTTATCCTGAGTCGTGTTGGTACGAACTGGCCATGATTGACCCAGCAGACTCGTACCAGCTCTGCAACGCCATCTCCTTCCAAGGAGCCACCATTGGAAGACACGAGGAGTTACTTCAAAATCTTTGTCTATTAGGCAGTCAGCCTCTCAGTAACCCAGCTGTCAGCAACACGTCTCCCCAGCCCATCCCAGCTTCCCGAGAACCCTGCTTACCTCCTCAGGAGCGCTAAACTGGAGATTCAGAAACCTGTTGGGCGTTTCTCTACCAGTGCTCCCTCAGCTTCCCAGTCACACTCGCTTGTCCAAGGATCCTACCTCACCTTTGAGGAATCCTGGAAGTCCCTGGCATCTACATTACCGAGATAATCCGAGGTTACCCCAGTTGCTCCAGGAATCACCTAGGTCTGCCGACTCGCCTCCTCCGGAGCCCATGCCACTTGGCAGAGCTAGATTGGCTCCTGCTGAACATTTACGCGGACTGAACACCAAGAGCTGTCTTTATTGTGGAACTACAGGTCATTACATTTCTACCTAACCATTAAAAGACCAGGTTCATCAGTAGGTACGAGTACGCTGGTGAGCCATACAGACAATTTCCAATCTCCCATTACTCGTACTCCTCTCCATGCTATCCTGCTGTGAGGTCACTGGTCAAAATCTTTCTGGGTACTCATTGACTCTGCGGCCCACTCAACCCCTATCCATTCCCATGGACGTCAGAGCACTGGAGGGGGGCTCTATTGGCAGAGTCACCCACAATACGGTTGTAGCAAGTGCTAGGTAATCACAGTGAGTCTATGCAATTTATGCTCATCGAATCTCCTCAGGTACCCTTGGTTTTGGGGTTTTCATGGCTCCAGAGGCACAATCCTCTTATCGACTGAACTATTGGTTCTATCAAGGGTCGGCCCAGGATGTCTTCTTACGGGCTTGGGAAAAGCCTCAGACCTCTCCGCCATTAACCAGGACCTCCGGGAGTACCAGGACCTCCAGGAGGTTTTCAACAAGGCCCTTGCCACCTCGCTTCCTCTGCATCGGCACTACGACTGCGTTATCAACCTTCTCCTGGGCACTACACCACCCCAGGGCAGCTTTACTCCCTGTCGGGTCCAGAGACCAATGGAAAGGTACATTGAGGACTCCCTGGCTGCAGGGTGTATCCATCCATCTGCCTCCCTCGCCGACGCAGGGTTCTTCTAAGTGAAGAAGAAAGACAAAACTCTGCGCCCGTGTAACGACTACCAGGGCCTTATGACATCCCGGTTAAAAAACGTTACCCGCAACCACTCATCGCCTCGCCTTTCGAGGCTCTCCAGGGGGCTACGATCTTCTCGAAGTTGGACCTTTGGAACGCCTACCATCTGATGCAGAAATGGAAGGAGACGAGTGGAAGACAGCCTTTAACACGACTAGCGGGCACTACGAATACCTGGTGATGCCATTCGGACTGACCTACGCTCCTGCTGTGTTCCAGGCCCTGGTTAACGATGTTCTCTGTGACATGTTGAACTGGTTCGTGGTTGTCTACCTCGATGACATCCTCGTCTTTTCCCGCTCAGCTCAAGAGAATGTCCTCCAGGTCCTTCAGTGTCTCCTGGAGAACCAGCTTTTTGTTAAAACTGAGAAATGCGAATTCCGTTGATCCACCATCTCCTTCCTAGGATGTTTGTCCCGGACTCTGCCCATTCCCCGGTCCTGGAATGGAGTCATTCCTCCAGACTTGCCAGCCATCCTGGCTCTTGTGGACCCTGGCCTTTGTACCACAACGTTTTTGGTGGCCCACCATGATCCCTGACATCTCTGCATTCGTCGCCGCCTGCACTGTGTGTGCTCAGAATAAGACTCAGCGGCAAGCTCCGGCTGGCCTCCTTCTACCACTCCCTGTTCCTCACCGGCCCTGGTCCCATATATCCCTGGACTTCGTCACTGGTCTCCCTCCATCAGATGGCAGCACCACTATCCTTACAGTGGTGGATAGGTTTTCCGAAGCCACCCATTTCATTCCCCTTCCCAAGTTACCCTCAGCCAAGGAGACGGCCCGGCTCATGGTGCAGCATGTCTTCCGGATCCATGGACTTCCGGTGAACATGGTCTCCGATCGCGATCCTCAGTTCTCATCCCGGTTCTGGAGCGGAAGGCCAGCCTGTCTTCAGAGCGAGCCAATAAGGACCTGGAAACGGCTCTTCATTGTCTCGTCTCTGCCAACCCCACCACCTGGAGCCAGCAACTTGTGTGGTTGGAATACGCCCGCAACACTCTTCCCTGCTCGATCACTGGTTTCTCGCCTTTCGAGTGTTCCATGGGATATCAGCCCCCGCTCTTCCCTGAGCAAGAGGAAGAATTCAGCATACCCTCGGCCCAGATGTTCGTCCGCAGCTGTTGCCGTACCTGGAAGAGAGCCCGGTCCGCTCTTCTAAAGACCAGTCATGTTATGCTGGGTATATTCAAATCCCTTGTGTACTTCCCATGCAATAGAGATTGTAGTCAAAATAACCAGGTTGTGAATGCTGCAGGGTAAAAGTTTATTTTGGGAAGCACAGATATTTGACGAAAATATATAAAGTGTCTCAGGATAGCATCGGTATTCAAGCACAAGAAGCCAATGGCGCTTGAAGGAAGTCTTGAGGTGAGCAGCGTATTGTGTTGTTGCCAATGGGAATTGAATATAGTAAATGAATCATGGCTGGCAACTCTCTAACAATATGCTATGTGTTTTGAACACGATGTATCTTTGTGCATTAAAATGGAGAAGCTTACCTTTTAGCCCTCTGCCTCATTACCCACTGATTCATTCTTCTCAAACTGAGAAGCTAACAGACTGGCCATATTGATTTAGTCTGGTATTCAATTAAAAGTGATGTAGGTCTATTTATATGCTAACATAATGTACAAACCCAGACAAAATCAGACAGGTATGTCTAGGATTATAATTGGTAGAGACCTCAGTGAAACAATTTTAAGTCTTTAGAGATCCTAGTTTGCACACGTTTGAGTGAGAAATGAGCTATGCTTAGTAGCAGGTGTACAGTATTGATGAACCATAATAACCCATGCATGACAATACTATAAAACTATTCATATAAATACCTGTTCTGATTCATGAGGAGTCTGGTTTTCTATTGGTATTCATTGACTGAGGTGAGGGTAAGATGTGTGTGTCTGTTGTCTTCCTGTATTAGATTCCTGGGTAGTCTTTGTGTCAACCAGCATGGATCTGCCTCACAAATAGGTTTATTTTATGACTGGTGTTTGTTGGAGATCCATCAGAGAGCACAGAAGAGAGATAAGAGAACAACATTACATGAAAAATGGTTCATATTCACAACCTGTCAGTCACAAACAGACCCTTTCCTTTATTGTCTCTGACCCTCATTCAATTTAGCTATGGATAACTACAGTTCCTCTACCACAGACATGCTCTTATCATGACATCTTTCGCGCAATGCTCTGAGCAGAGAGAAGAGGGGTCATAGCCTAGGATCTGTGACCAGAATTAGCACTCTATTCCATTCTTTAATTCAGATTAAAATAATCCCTGCAAGCTGGCAAAAGTTGATCAATGGAGACGTAGTTTCCCTTTATTGTGACTTTGATTAGATCACCCATGATAAATAAATTGCCCTCTGTCAGGGAAATGTAAATCAATGTAGGAAGCTCAAATTGATGGGGCATTTTCTGTCTGAGCACACATTTATTTCAGGCTCTGGAAATCGGCTTCATTGCCACAGGTAAAGAAGAGGTGCAGCATAAATATAAATGAGATGTGTTAAATAAATATATGTTAATGATGTAACCATATAGATCTTATCTTAATGGCTTTCTTTGTGATTCTTGATTTACAGTGCAGTATGCAAATTCACAGGCTCCAAGAATCCTGTAAAAGAAGGAGAGTTATTTGTTTTGTTTCTACATCCACAGCGCTTATGTTCAGTTGATGGAACCCATATCCAAAAAGTACCTGGGGGTGAGGTTGTAACATTATTTCTTCCATGCAGCTCATTATGATGCAAGAGCAGTCCTTGGAAAACAAACTGTGCCTTGGCAGAGAGGCAGAGCAGTGATGGTGCTGCTGCAGGGACATGACAGCTACAGTCTCTCCATCCATAAATCCCCTTGACTCTACAGGGCACAGAGCCACACCTGGGCATTAGCCTGAAAGAGAGACAGCTAAATGAAATCTGTGCCATCTTGCTAAGACTTGGACAGGGTGAAGCACCGAAGACCTTTATTATTAGTAAAAGTATACTTTCGAACAGCTTACCAGGGTATTTGTGTCAGGGGACTGGTATTACAGGCACTCTAGCCTGAATTTTCACTCCCTACCTCATTTCAGGCCATTGACACCATTGCATTACAATTACATTCTCTAAAACTTTACATTATCTAGGAAATAGATGAACATCCCCTGATATGACATTTCCATATAAGCACATTGGTATTTGTATGGCAGATGGGAAATGGACCTGGTTTAGAGAAAGCCAGAGACTATGGTGTTAGATAAACAAAGAGAAATTGACATTAAAGCTCCATCCCTTTCCCCCAAACATTGCAGATGGAGAAGTCATTGGGATAAAGAGATATCAAGTGCCGAGAGAAGCTTATTTTGATTTCATCTATTTACAATCCTATGAACAGAAACTATTAAAATATGTATACGTTATCTACTGTACCCACCATCTACTGTTGGTGGGCTACACCAGTCTTTTCCTCCTGCAAGCTATTGTGTGTTAAGGGGAAATATGGAACATCTAATTTGTTTCACCCACTGCTTCTGTTTTTCCAGCTCACTCTGGCATCCCATTCCTTTCATAGCTTTGCTAACACACCCTTCCCACTCTCTCTCCATTTACATTTTATCAGACGCTCTTATCCAGAGCGACTTACAGTAGTGAGCACATTCATTTCATACTTTTTTTTCTCCTGTATTTGTACTCCGTGGGAGTCAAACCCACAACCTCTGGCATTGCAAGCGGCATGCTCTACCAACTGAGCCACACAGGTATGCACTATAAGTTGTTCTTCTCTAAACAGCTGCCTCGGCTGTCCTTCCTCTTTCTAACCATCCTTAGTAATCTCTCTCTCTCTCTCTCTCTCTCTCTCTCTCTCTCTCTCTCTCTCTCTCTCTCTCTCTCTCTCTCTCTCTCTCTCTCTCTCTCTCTCTCTCTCTCTCTCTCTCTCTCTCTCTCTCTCTCTCTCTCTCTCTCCCTCCCCGCTCTTGCTCGCTCGGGCTTTTCCCTTTACATCTCATACAATAATTCACTGTTTTAATCTTTTTCTTGGCAGTGAATGTACTGTATTGCCTAGCAACCTCTTTTGCGGTACATATGTCATATCTCTCTATAACACAACCCAAATGTATCTGGTTTTTAAATACTAATCCTTTCTTAAATGCTTGCATACACCACCAACATAAAATGTAAAATGTTCATGGTAGTATCCAGGCTCACAATCTTGACTGACTAAGACAATAGCCATACATGTGAGGTCTGAGAAGAAGCTGAATGCAGCATGGAAATTATCAATGCTCTAAACCATTAATGACAGGTGGATACTCCTCCGACTCCCTGTTTGATAAAACCAATCAACACTTGTCCAACAAGTGATCCAGTGTTACTTAGAGTTTCATTTCCCAGGTTCAGCCCACTACAACATTGGATCAAGTTCAGTTCTGGAGAATTGTCTTCTGAAAAAAGAATGAGGGAGATTTTTGACATTGTACAACACATTCTGAGTCTATTAATAGTCTTGATGAGAACATGTTTCTGTTCACATGAGCACTAAGCAACAACACAAAACATGCTTAGCAAAATAACTGTTAACCATATTGAATGTGTATTTCCAGCACTAAACCTGGCATTGATCAAGATGGATTCAGAAAGCATTTAAATGGCAGCATTTAGTATGCGTTAAGCTGCCTTTTCACGTGTCAGCTTTGAGAGTAAAAATAGAAGCAGAGACAGCTGTGTCCACAGCCTGATTTTAAATCTGATTGTTTATAGGGGGATGTTACATTGAGAGCCATGCATTATGGAAAATATTGCTCTATTTCTACAATCACTGCTATCTTTTAATCAAGCATCATTGGTGTTGACTTTCATTTTCTTTCATGCCTCGTGTTGATCACATGGAACAGTCCTCACTCAGCCCATAAAGGCTAAAAATCGGATTTAGAGATTAACATTTCATCCCATAAATTCAGACGTCCACAGGGCAATCATTTATCATTATAAGAGATTAAATAAAGATGAGATGCTTTTTTTTGCTTCAAGTCTTTAGAGTGCTTACTGTGGGGACATGACCATGCCTAAATCCACATTGAGCCCAGTCACTGATTTTGATTTACATGTAGTAGATTAGAGTAGGTTATGCAGCGCAGGGCAGTTGTGCATGTGCTTTGACTGCTTGCTGTGAAATCCCTTTTCATGAGAACTCATAGGGGTAGCAGGCCAAAGCACAGCTGGAGTAATGTTTTAGATGCATTGCGTCCAGGAAATTTTACCAATAAGAAACTGTGAAACATGTATTTTTAGTGCTGATGCTGTGATTAGACTTCATAGAACTGATTAGGAAGTAATAGCCAAGTGATGATTATCCCCTTGCTGAGTGTACCTTTAAGTTTAGGATGATACATGGATGTACAGTATGTACTCTTTTAGAAAGACTGCTGCTCCATGTTTCCTCTGCCTTCACCAAGGGCCATGGGATGGAATCTGCGCTTAGACATACCCTACATATTGTAAGCATTATACACCACTTTTGACAAATGCATTTCATCATTCAGCTTTACTAGTTCCACATGGATCATGTTACCGTTCATTTACAGTGCATTGTGGACTCTCAAATGATGAAATAGTGTGTCTTTCTTGTGGCAGTTGTACGACCTGACAACATGTCATGTTTATATTCCCTGGTTTTATCCTCCAAACAGTCCGTGAGTGTGTGGTGAGGCAACACTGAGGAAGTGAGGCTGTAATTCAGAATAAGAGCTCTGTTGTGGGCTTGCAATGATATGCTGCTATTTTCTGATGGTGCAGGAAAAACCCTAATTTAGAACCTCCCGTCTTGCTGAGCACGCAATCTAACTTAGAGTTGCCTACGGAGGATGCTTGTCACTAACAGGGGTAACATCCACTGAGCTGATATGCAATACTTACTAAAAAGTATTTGATTAAACAATCTGTTCCCCCTTAATAGTTTGAATCCTTCTGTCCAAACAGTCAACAAATAGACAAATATTATGCTCCATCATCACAGATGAGTAAGTGCCAAACTACACATGATATTTCCACTGTGTGAAAATGGAACGGTTTGGGGGGAATCAAGGGACAGGTGATAAAAAATAGAATCTGATCTTATCTACTCTTTCATTGTGTTACACGTCTTCTCATTGTGCATTTTGCGTTTCCTTGAGATTACATCATTTATGGTTCTTTAACACTGGTTCAGTGAATAATAAGAGGAATCACCTCCTTAGCTTTTATAAAGAATAAGATGAAATATATAAAACCATAGGATGATGTAGCCTACCCTTGACCCTTCAAATCAAGGCCAAGATCAAGGCAGAGGACTGCTTTAGAGAAAGGACACCATCTGCTTAGAGGAGAGAGGATTAAAAATAAACTGGGTGCAGGACCAACATCATACTGGGTTTGTTCTGTCTGGAATTGCAAAGGTAATCTGAAAGTTGGTATAGCAGTCCTCAAAATCCCAAAGGAAATCAGGAGCTTTCACAGCTGCCCTGCCGGCCTGCCTGTAGTCTGCACACAACTCGAAGATGACAAGGCCCAGTACACAGGGACAAAGAAGAGGGCAGAGAGAAACTAAAGTCTCCCACTGTACTCAGTCACTATTTGATTTACTACTACTATGTCATCTAGTCTCTTTATTTCTAAGATGTTCATTAGTTATGTAATTTGATTGATACAAAACACAAACAAAATAAAGGAAATTAAAAGTAAAAAAGGCCTCAACTGTAATTCTAAGAAGCAACTGCAGAGATATACTTTATAGGAATGTGTGTCATAATGCAGACAACTAAATGTACTTCCTGTTCTGAGAACATAAATGTAGTATTTGATGTTGCTGAACAGGAAACATCAACAGAGTGTTGGCCAGTGGAGGATCCAAAGAGGAGGAAGGGGAGGACGACTATCCTCCTCAGTGAATTTCATAAAAATGTTAATTGTAAAACATTTAAAAAGTTATCATTTTTAGATAAGACAATACTAAATATAATCACGTCACCAAACAATTGATTAAAACACAATATTTTGCAAAGAAGATCTACAGAAGCCTCAACAGCACTCTGTAGGGTAGCACCATGGTGTAGCCGGAGGACAGCTAGCTTCTGTCCTCCTTTGGGTACATTGACTTCAATACCAATCCTAGGAGTCTCATGGTTCTCACCCCCTTCCATAGACTTACACAGTAATTATGACAACTTCCGGAGGATGTCCTCCAGCCTATCAGAGCTCTTGCAACATGAACTGACATGTTGTCCACCCAATCAAAGGATCAGATAATTAATCTAGTACCAAAAGCATAAGCTACAGCTAGCTAGCACTGCAGTGTATAAAATGTCGTGAGTAGTTGACTCAAAGAGAGAGAAAGATAGTTTAACAGTTTTGAACAAATTAGGAGAAGCAAGAGAGAAATAGAGAGAGATTGGTATTACTAATTTACTGCTCACTAACGTTACTGCATGATTGTAACTGGTTTACTAACGCATTAGTTCTAATAGCTATGCTGACTATGGCGTTACTTTAGCTAAAATGATGACAACGATGTAGGCTGTGTGTAGCAGTTTGGCTTGGAAAGGTTTTTTTGCCTGGTCACATACAGCTCATGTGTAGGCATTGAAGTCCACAAGCTAAGGGACAAGGTGAGAGGAAGAGAGCGCATAGAAGGAATGCAATGTGGCTGCTATGAAAGTGAACTGTGTTAACGCGTGATCAGGGGTGTATTCATTCAGCCGATTCTGTTGAAAAAAAAATCTTAAACGGAAGCAAATGGAACAAAACGGGGATAAACATACCTGAATTTGTCCAATAGAAAGTCTTGTTTGTAACTGTTGGACTAATGATTACACCGTATATCAGCTAGATTCAGGCAAGAGTGTGCGAGGCAGTATTGAATGTCACTGTCTGTCCATGTGTCACTGTCTGTTGCCTCAAATTTGTCTCTCGATCTGTGTGCACCTACGTTGCAAACTTTCATTCATAGGCTAGGTTGTAGCAACCTCATGATGGGTATAGTGGGAAATTTGAGTATCATGTAGAAGCCTAAACCTATCGCTGTTACATTGAACTGGGTGAATGGGATATAAATGAGAGTCATCCAATATGCTGTAATAGAAAAAAGTATCAGATATCAAGGTAAGACCCAAGTGCAGACTGTGAGAAGTAAGAATGTTTATTGTAACAAAAGGGGAAGGCAAACGACAGGTCAAGGCAGGCAGGGGTCGATAATCCAGAGGTGGAGCAAATGTACAGGACGGCAGGCAGGCTCATGGACAGGCAGAGTGGTCAGGTGGGCGGGTACAGGGTCAGGACAGGCAAGGGTCAAAAACCAGGAGGATGAGAAAAAGAGAGACTGGAGAAAAACAGGAGCAGAGACAAATGCTGGTTGACTTGAACAAACAAGACAAACTGGCACAGACAGACAGAAAACACAGGTATAAACACCCAGAGGATAAGTGGGGAAGATGGGCGGCACCTGGAGGGGGTGGAGACAAGCACAAGGACAGGTGAAACAGATCAGGGCGTGACAATAAGGCCATGCTCATGAAAAATAAATTGTCCTCCTTCATCTTAAACGGCACTGACCGCCTCTGGTGTTCGCTTATATTAGATACTGGTTGCGTTCCAGATTCTATGCAAATTTATGTTCACATGATTCCTGAGATGTTAAACATTTGCACAGGCATTGTACAAATCTTATAATCTGTGCAAGCCTGAACAAAATGTGTATATGATGATTGCATCCTTAATAGTATGCTTTGGATCACCTGTATTGGAGATCACTCTTGGTTTAGTGCAGTACTTAAATGTAAAAACTTCTCATAGATGCCTCTCACACAATTGGACAATTTCCTTGAAGCAGAAAGAGAAGAAAAGGATGTAAATAGTTAGGCGTCAACCCATTGACACTGATTTCAATACATTGCAGTCAATGGCAAAAGATGAGTGACACAGCATTGACGCTTATGTCAATACATTACAATCAATGGGAAAAGATGAGTGTCAACCAATTGACTCTTATGTCAATACATTGAAATCAATGTTAAAATATGAGGGTCAAGGTTACAGTGCGTTCAGAATGTTTTCACACCCTTTTACTTTTTTCACATTTTGTTGTGTTACAGCCTGAATGAAAAATTTGTGTCACTGATCTGCACATAATACCCCATAATGTCAAAGCGGAATTTTGTTTGTAGAAATGTTTTGAAATGAATATAAAATGAAAACCTGAAATGTCTCAAGTCAATAAGTATTCAACCCCTTTATTATTGCAAACCTAAATAAGTGGTTAACTTAATAATAGTGATTTTTGAATGACTACCCCATCTTTATACCCAACACATACAATTATCTGTAAGGTCCCTCAATCGAGTAGTGAGTTTCAAACACAGATTCAACCACAAAAACTAGGGAGGTTTTTCAATGCCTCGCAAAGAAGTGCATCGATTGGTAGAAAAGCAGACACTGAACATCCCTTTTAGCAAAGTGAAGGTATTAATTACGCTTTGGATGGTGTATCAATACACCCAGTCACTACAAAGATACAGGAGTTCTTCCAAACTCAGTTGCCGGAGAGGAAGGAAACTGCTCAGGGATTTCACCATGAGGCCAATGGTGATTTTAGAACAGTTACAGAGTTTAATAACTCTTAGATGTAAAGTCTCCTCTTTGTGGTTCTGGTACCGGTTCCGACTGACATTGTAAATTGATCTGTGGACACCGGCTTGCATTGAGCGATAGCCCTGATTCCCACAGACACAGTAGTATATATTTTTGAGCCTGTGTGACATAGGATGTGAAATCTGAAACCACTTGTAGCTGGGATTTCATTTGCTCTTCTGACAGTCCATGAACTCCTCGCAAACCCTACATCTCAGCCACTAAAAATAAATGTAATACAGCTAAGCACAGGCAAAATCTAAGAGAAAAACCTTTCAGTCTTCTTTCTAACAGACACTGGGAGACCAATTCACCTTTGAGCAGGACAATAACCGAAATCACAAGGTCCAATCTACACTGGGGTTGCTTTCCACGACGACATTGAATGTTCCTGAGTGGCCTAGTTACAATTTTGACTTAAATAGTCTTGAAAATCTATGGCAAGACTTGAAAATGGCTGTGTAGCAATGATCAACAACCAACTTGACAGAGCTTGAATACTTTATTTAAGAATAATGGGCAAATATTGTACAATCCAGGAGTGAAAAGCTCTTAGACTTAATTAACCAAAAATACTCAAATCAAATTTTATTTGTCACATGCACCGAATACAAAATAGAAAATAGAAAATAAAAGTAACAAATAACAAACAGCAGCAGTAAAATAACAAGCGAGGCTATATACAGGGGGTACCGGTACAGAGTCAATGTGTGGGGGCACTGGTTAGTTGAGGTAATTGAGGTAATATGTACATGTAGGTAGAGTTAAAGTGACTATGCATAGATTATAAACAGAGAGTAGCAGCAGCGTAAAAGAGGGGTCTGGATAGCCTTTTGATGAGCTGTTCAGGAGTCTTATGGCTTGGGGGTATAACCTATTAAGAATCCTTTTAGATCTAGACTTGGCGCTCCGGTATCGCTTGCCGTGCAGTAGCAGAGAGAACAGTCTATGACTAGGGTGGATGGAGTCTTCGGCAATTCTTTGGGCCTTCCTCTGACACCGCCTAGTATAGAGGTACTGAATGGCGGGAAGCTTGGCCCCAGTGATGTACTGGGCCGTACGCACTACCCTCTGTAGTGCCTTGCGGTCGGAGGCCGAGCAGTTGCCATACCAGGCAGTGATGCAACCCGTCAGGATGCTCTCGATGGTGCAGCTGTAGAACTTTTTGAGAATCTGAGGACCATGCCAAATATTTTCAGTCTCCTGAGGGGGAATAGACATTGTTGTGCCCTCTTCACGACTGTCTTGCTGTGTTTGTACCATGATAGTTTGTTGGTGATGTGGACACCAAGGAACTTGAAGCTCTCAACCTGCTCCACTACAGCCCCGTTGATGAGAATGGGGGCGTGCTCGGTCCTCCTTTTTCTGTAGTCCACAATCATCTCCTTTGTCTTGATCATGTTGAGGGAGAGGTTGTTATCCTGGCACCACACTGCCAGGTCTCTGACCTCCTCCCTATAGGCTGTCTGATCGTTGTCGGTGATCAGGCTTACCAGTGTTGTGTCAATGGCAAACTTAATGATGCTGTTGGCATCGTGCTTGGTCATGCAGTCATGGGTGAACAAGGAGTACAGCAGTTTTAGGATAGTCTTGATCGGAGCTCATCCATTTTGTTATCCAATGATTGCACGTTGGCTAATAGGACTGATGACAGAGGGGGATTACTCACTCGCCATTGGATCCTTATAAGGCACCCCAACCTACGTCCCTGATATCTCAGTCTCTTCTTCATGCGAATGACGGGGATTTGAATATGTCCCTTGTTGGATGTCTGAAGTAAATCCTTTGCGTCAGACTCGTTATAGAAAAATCTTTGTCCATTAGATGAGTGATCGCTGTCCTGATATCCAGAAGCTATTTTCGGTCATAAGAGACGGTGGCAGAAACATTATGTACAAAATAAGTTACAAATAATGCAAAAAACACAATAGCACAATTGGTTAGGAGCCCGTAAAACGGCAGCCATCTCCTTCGGCACCATCTCATTGAGTGCACATATTGGCAAGGCAATGTGCAACGAACAGACAAGTTAGAAACATGGATAAATAATTAGGCCTAGGCTACACCTTGTTCTTTAGAATAGTCGAACAGAAAACAAAATAATATCAATCATGCAACATCAGGTAGACGGCAGTCTACAACATCAGGTAGACAGGTAGACAGCAGTCTACAACATCAGGTAGACAGGTAGACGGCAGTCTACAACATCAAGTAGACAGGTAGACGGCAGTCTACAACATCAGGTAGACAGGTAGACAGGTAAACAGCAGTCTACAACATCAGGTAGACAGGTAGACAGCAGTCTACAACATCAGGTAGACAGGTAGACGGCAGTCTACAACATCAGGTAGACAGGTAGACGGCAGTCTACAACATCAGGTAGACAGGTAGACGGCAGTCTACAACATCAGGTAGACAGGTAGACAGCAGTCTACAACATCAGCAGCAAACAAATTCACATAATTTCGAGTCAAGCACAACATGGGACGGAACCCCATGTTAGGCTATAGTTCAACCTAATAACGTAATAAAGAGTAGACTACTTTTGCTTTCAGATGCCATTTAAGAACAAGTTACAGGGAAAAACACTATAGTAAGCCTACTCACCAAACAAATGTTGTGTTGTGGGGTAAAAGGTCCTTCATCATGCGTAGTCATGCAATGGGCAATGTAAAAGTGTCAGTCCATTTAGAAATATCCAAGCAACAGGCAGAACCTAATCCAAACAAACGTCTATATAGATATTATAGAAAATAAGAGGTTCTAGGGTTTAGAACCCTGAAAGAATTACCTTTCAACGCTTCAAATCCAGTAGATGAGACCCTTCTCAAATTGTCACTCTTTAAAGCATAACCGTTCCAGACACGACATCCTCCTCTGTCTGCATACAGTGAGGGAAAAAAGTATTTGATCCCCTGCTGATTTTGTACGTTTGCCCACTGACAAAGAAATGATCAGTCTATAATTTTAATGGTAGGTTTATTTGAACAGTGAGAGACAGAATAACAACAAAAAAATCCAGAAAAACGAATGTCAAAAATGTTATAAATGGTAAGTATTTGTATTTGTATTTGACCCCTCTGCAAAACATGACTTAGTACTTGGTGGCAAAACCCTTGTTGGCAATCACAGAGGTCAGACGTTTCTTTCAGTTGGCCACCAGGTTAGCACACATCTCAGGAGGGATTTTGTCCCACTCCTCTTTGCAGATCTTCTCCAAGTCATAAGCGTCATCAATTTACACACACTACCCCATAATGACAAAGCGAAAAAACAGAATTTTAGAATTTTATGCATGTTTTTGAAATAAAAAACAGAAATACTGTATTTACATAAGTATTCAGACAATTTGTTATGAGACTCAAAATTGAGCTCAGGTAAATCTTGTTTCCCATGATCATCCTTGAGATGTTTCTACAACTTGATTGGAGTTCATCTGTGATAAATTCAATTGATTGAACATGATTTTGAAAGGCACACACCTGTCTATATAAGGTAACAAGGATTTTCTTCCATAGAAAAGCATTACCTACAGCCCTCACATAACCATGATGCCCCCATGGACTGTGATTGAGCTAGCTAACCATTCTTCCGCACAAACCATCGTGACCTTATAGGGATGCCCTGTGTTTAGGCTTAGCTTCCTGTGGCAACCGGGAGTGGCTTAATTCATCCTCAACCTGGCCCCTTGTTCTCTCCCTGCAGTTACACAAAAACACTGTCTTTCATACCCTGAGTTTCAAGTCTTTAAGAACGTAGCCAGGATCCTGTGATTACAGGAAATTACTTTAGTAGGGGTCATAGGGGCGGTTTCCAAAAGGTTGAATGTTCCCAAATGTTACATATTTGTGACCAAGAGACTGTCATGACCCGGCATATGGAATTTTAAGGCAATCAACCCCAAAACATTTTTGACCTCTATTGGACACAATGGTCTTGCAGTTGTAGATACTATGATTCTTGTTGTACTGAATTATGAAGAGGATATTGGATTATACATTTTTTTGATTGACTTGAAATTTGCTTTTAGTTTTAATGCACCGTATTGCTGGAACACAATTCACAATTCAACAATTCTTGATTTTCTGGTGCCGTTTGGGCAATTTAGAGTAATGATTGGGGACTTATTTGTGGAGGAATGTAACTTTTTTTCTGGGGGATTTGTGACGTTGTATTTGTGCTTCTCATGACTATGTTTTTGTATTTTAATGTGACTGTATATATATAGTTTGGGTATAATGTGTACTATATATTTATGTTGTATATACAGGGCGCGTTTGTAAAAAGAGACATACAGTAGGTCTCAAAAATAAAACAAAAAAGATCTAAAACTGTCTCTGCCTGCCTGCCTGCCTTCCTGTATGTCTGTTGTCTGCCTGCCTGTCGGTTTGTCTGCCTACCTACCTGCCTGCCTGTATGTCCGCCTGTCTGTCTATCTCTCTGTCTGGAGCGAGGGAAAAAAAGGATAGAGAGAGAATGGAAGGGGGAGGAGGGAGAGAGAGTAGGGGATGGTGAGGGTGGGGTAGAGATGGGAGAGAGTGAGAGGGGTAAAGGTGGGAGAGGGAGGGGGGAGAGTCAACATACAGACAGAGGTAGGAGAGAGGAGGGAGAGAGGAGGGAGAGAGGAGAGAGGGAGAAAGATACGAGGTGGAAGAAAGAATGGAGGGATGGAGAGAGTGAGAGGGGGGGGGATTAGAGAACAGAGAGAGAGACATGTCTATCTGCCTGCCTGTCTGTCTGTTGGTCTGTGTAAGTATTTCACCAATTTACCCATTGGAACTTTATCACCATCATTTCCAATTGACTTGAAATGTATTGCCATAAGCTTAAATTAGTTGACTTTCATATTTTCCCATTGACTGCAAATGTATTGACATAAGCGTCAACCCTGTGACACTAGTCTTTTCCCATTGAATGCAATGTATGGACATAAGCGTCAATATGCTGTTCAGATAAATAAAATACAGGTTGAAAAATAAGCCAACCAACTCTTCTTGCTAATGCAGCAAACTTTGCACTTCTAAAAATGAGGTCCACAGTCAGAAAAGGGAGGAAATTGAAAACGATCAAGTCTCAGAAGGACAAAGACTGTTATTCTTGCCGAGAACAAAGACAAGCCAGGATGTTGGCAGCCTTGGAGAGAGTCTTTCAGTCGAATTTAAGACTGAGAGAATCAGATTCTTCTCTCTTGATGATAGCTGTTATGCACTGTCAATGAATATGTCCCTGGGATGGGAATAACTCAGAGGGTAAAGAATAATTGTGAAATAAATGCTTCTGGTTCTATGTAGGCTACTGTGAGAATGCCACCGGTATGAGCTCAATCAGTGTATTTGATTGCTTTATTATTTCAATAAATAATTTTCAATACACTGCTTTTCAGTCATTGAGTAGGATTTGGAAAGGTGTCTCATGTACAGTACACACTTCTTCACTATGTTGGCAGAAATCTCACAATTTACAAAAGCAAACAATACTGTTAAACTATGTGATATTACTCTAAGTATACATAGATTTTTTATTTGATTTAATCTTTATTTAACTTGACAAGTCAGTTAAGAACAAATTCTTATTTACAATGACGGCCTAAGAACAGGGGGTTAACTGCCTTGTTCAGGGGCAGAACGACAGATGTTTACGTTGTCAGCTCAGGGATTCAATCTAGCAACCTTACGGTTACTGACCCAACGGTCTAACCACTAGGCCACCTGCCGCCCCGGTGTTATGGTGTTACATCAGTTAATAATGACTTTACTTTGTTACAATCATCAATTCCTCAGATATGTGGTGCTTTGATGCAGAAAATGAAAAACAACAAAGTCCTCATTCAGCACTGTATTACTGGTGGTCAACATTATCCCAGAAAACCACACTCCCAGACAATTGATAAGCAGTATAATTTCATGGTATGAAAAGAAAAACAACATCCCAGTAAACAAATGAAAAAGCAATTTTAATGTTCACAGTCATTTCTTCTTCAATGAGCATAAAAAACAATTGATCGGAAAACCAATTGAAATATCATTTTATCCTGTGATGACAGTTAAAGCTGATATTTTACATGGTTTAATTCATGGAAATCAGGATAACACCTTGTTCAAACAGCAAGCCAATATTGCAAGTCGCCCGACTTCACATAATGTCAGACACACTCTCATAGCCAGTCTACACACCCAAATCAGGTAATGTTCAAGTTCACCTTCAGATAAGGCTGCTCCTCTTCATAGGGAAATGACTGTGTTCATGAAAAAGCAGAGACACTTTATTTGACACATATTCATACTACTGAAAAGGTTCATTGGGAATTGTTATTTACATATGTGAGTATGAGTATGAACCACATTCAAAAGAGGCTGCTTGATGAATACTGTAACAGTCACAGTAGACATGGGAGAAGAGGGGACACATCAAAGATGGTTACTGTAACAGTCACAGTAGACATGGGAGAAGAGGGGACACATCAAAGATGGTTACTGTAACAGTCACAGCAGACATGGGAGAAGAGGGGATACATCAAAGATGGTTGATCTACTGCGCCACAGCTGTGGAAAGTCTGGCTTGGAAAGTCTGGCTCAAGCTGTTAAACAGTACTGAGTCTCAGTCAAAATCATCCTGTACAAAGTTCTCCATCTCCACTCTGCACTCTTAGAAAAAAGGGTTCCAAAAGGGTTCTTTGGCTGTCCCGATAGGAGAACCCTTTTTGGTTCCAGGTAGAACTCTTCTGGGTTCCATGTAGAACCCTCTGTGGAAAGGGTTATTCAAAGGGTTCTCCTATGGGGACAGCCGAAGAACCCTTTTAGGTTCTAGATAGCACTTTCATTTTCTAAGAGTGTGAGTGAGTTCACTGCTGATCTCTTGGTGAATGCCATGATCTGAGGTCACGTTAAAAGGTTTCCCTTTCAGTAAGTACACATGATATGTGAGAGACAGAGATTATATTACAATCAGAATGAGGATTGGCATGTTTTAAAAACATAAATATAAAATAAATTGTCATTAATCATGAAAATGCGATGGATGATCATGATGAATATAAACAATATCAACACAATACTGTACAAACAATGCATAAATATGTCAGCTGTAACCTACACTTGACATGAAAACAATGTTCCTATTACTCATCAATGTTCTACTTCTCAACTTGTACTAAATAAATACAACAAAATTGCAATGTAGTACAATGAACATAAAAATCACTAACATAATAAAATTCTCCATTAAAATACATACTTCTGGCAAAGACATGTTAGCTGTACACTTGACATGAAAACGGTGTGCCCATTACTTACCAAGTTTTCTCTTCTCCTTGTGAATAATTTAATTTGAGTGGCTCACTTATTGAGATGAAATCTCTACAGGGACTTGAAAACGCATAAGATCTCTGACTGGCAGTGTTATTTGAAAAAGCAGCACAAAACCTTTCAGCTCTGTTAGTTTTTAATTTGTTCTGCTATTCCATTGCTCACCCTACTGTTTCCCCAGTTATTTTTATTGCATTTTGTATTTAATTACTTACTTAACACAGGGAAGGTTCCAAAACTGTGAGCAACTGAGTCAATAAGTTCAATGAGAGTAATGAATCATGTAATTATTTCCATTTCTCCTCATGATGCTGGACACCATTTCAGAAGCAGAAGGAATGTGATAGTGTATTGGGACTATTTTCAGTAATAGTGGATATCAAAGGGTAAAATACACTCTGCTATCTTGTAACAGTGCTCTCTAATTTCCATTAATGAATATTTTCATTTTCATTAGTGAAGGTATAAATGAATTCTCTCTATGAATAACGGGTTCTCCAGTCAGAATGTTATTCCTCAGTGCAGATTTCCAGCTGTTCTCCCTCACGATCTGCAGCAGTATAAAGTACTGTAGCAACACCATGCTCAGTAGCCCAGATGGAGAGGGGAGTGCTTGTCTGGTCTCCCCGTCTGCACAGGTCACTGTTGGGGGGACTGGGGGTCCGTGCGCGTGAGTGTGGCGGTGGGCGCAGAGGGGAGACCAGCAGTATGACCTGTCCTGTAGTCCGGTGGCCTCAGACAGCCCTGTGGCTGGAAGGGGGGCTCAAAGCCCATGTTGAGGTGCAGTGCCCCACGGGCCTGGCACTAGTCCACTACGGGCTGTTCATACCTGTACAACGTCAGGGCACTCAACTGCTGTGGTACCTGAGAGAACAAAGGAAAAGGATAGGGGGACACAAAGAGAGAGTAAGATAGAGAGGTTTTAAAAAAAAATGTGTTAGGGTGCTATATATTTGAGGGACAGGTGTGGTTTTGCGTCAACATCCAATGAAACTGTCTGTGAGAGGAACAGCGTGCAGGGTGTGTCAGTTTTAATGTAGTTAACACCGCCTACACCGCCTGCACAGTGTTTCCTATATCTTTTAGTCATTGAACATTGAAATGAAGATCAGATTTTCTGGTAAACCTAAAAAATCGGTTTATTGCATGCAATAATTGTGCTCTACTGCAATAATATCACTGAGCTCATTTGTGCAAGGTCATAACTGATTTCACTCAGTCTAAACACAAAAATGACAAATGTACTGTATGTACCACAGCGCAAAATACACTAACAGTAGCATGCAGGACCATCAATAGTAGTAGGGCACCCACTCAGCCAAACTGATCTACAGTAAGATGAAAGCCTTAAGCAAGAGTGCATACATACTTGCTTTTATTCTTTAAATGTAGTCTTGACTCCATTAAGCATGGGGCTCTTGTTAAGTTACAAGCACTTTGCTGATTCAAAGGCCTCTCTCACTTTTATGTACTACAGTTCTGTGAATTATGTTCAATTAAATCAGATCAAACGGTATAAATGTGGCATTAAATATTGAAACTAATATCACAATATTTAATTGATTCTGTTAGTATTACACACACATCTATACACACACACACACACACACACACACACACACACACACACACACACACACACACACACACACACACACACACACACACACACACACACACACACACACACACCATAACAGAGACAAAACAAAATGTGTAAATCATTTGAAGAGACTTTTGTAGCCTACACTGCTTTTTATTTGAGATTTTTTTTACTTCTGAGCTGGTCAACCTCGCAATGGATGTTTATTGAATGTAAATAGAATATAAATGGAATAGAATATTGATTGCAATAAAATTTCCTCTCTAAAATGATGCACTATGGTGAGGGCTTGAGATCTCTGTTCCCAGAATTAGCTTATGAGGATTAAGCCATATCTTCTTCAACTAGAAGTAAAATACCTAATATATGAACATACACTTTACAATGTTATTGTGGAGACATCATTGATCATTTGATAACCGCCTGAATCAGTCTTCAAGCTTTTTCAGTCTTCAAGCTCCTGAACCTAGCTTGATCTTTGGGGAACTTAATATTCACAACCATGCCCAGAATGTTAATGTATTCAGTAGGGGGTCTGCATCTATGAAGGATTCACACAAATTGTCAGCAGAATGACGAGTTTTAGGAAAAAGTTTCCTAATTAGTGTAATGGGAAGAGCCAAATATCTGTGTGAAAGCCTTTAAATGAGCTTATGGCCCTATAGTGTTGAGCAAATTGCCCCCTTTCTCTGTTAACAACAGCACAAGACAGGAAGGGGCCATAGCTTAAAACAGCTCTTTAAACAGGCCTGGTCTCTGGTCATTTTCGAATTGTGCAAATTCCAGTATGTGAAGTTGCCACGATTCTATTCTGGCAGGTCAGCAACTTGGATTTCCCAATAGGACTTGATTAGACCTACATTTCAATGCATCTGGTCAATGTTCATGTTGCTTTGTGAGAATAGATACTGTAGAGGCAACTATCAGGGAAGAGCACCAAAGTGTGTGTGTGTGTGGGGATTAACCTAACTGATCAGAAATCCTACATGTGTTCTCTGTTTACAACTCTGTTTACAACCATAATGTGCTCGCACTATGCACTAATGCAGAAAGAAAATGACAATGACATTTAGCTAAATGGGATTTAAGTTGAACCACTTGACTCCTGTCCTCAAACACAAAAACACTGGGACCTCAGCTCTAGGATCTATTCGAGAAACAATCAAGACAACACTGACCAGACAGTCTTTTTTCTTTTACTTCGTAATGGATTGAGCGATTTGATGTGGTCTTATGAAAACATCCTCCATTGTGGTACTCAGTTTGAGGATCTCCTTCCCTGAACCCCTTTCTGAAAATAGGATTAAATCCAGGTCTGAGTGATGAATATTTGAAAAATAAAAGGCTTTTTGGCTCGCCGCTGAGCGTGTCCGTCCAGGTTTAATCAGGTATATTGGGAAGGAGCTGGCTGTTATGGTGGGAGCTTTTAAAGGCGTGACTCATAGGGCTAGCATAGCCTGGGCAGCAGCCAACACCCTGCATTAAAGGTTAAACAGCGCAGACAGAGGAGTGTGCTTTAGGCCTCCTTGACGTCTCCCCTCAACAGAACGTGGCTGAATAAGTATTCTCCTATTCACATTATAACACAGCAAAAACATAAATAGGCCTACATAGATGAACACCCTGGAAAACACTTATCTCTATTAATAGATATTTCTAAGCCTGAGCCTCTCCTTTTCTTTATATCAATTTAAGACATTTAAATTCAAACATTTATTTATTTAATTTTTTTATTTGAGTGGGGTACCCCAAATTTGTCTGCTTACACTGACCACTAGGCTACTCTGGTCCCCTAGTACACTGACAAGTACATTTGTCAAGATATGTCCTATATGATCATAACAAACCATATCAAATAACTAAATCCAAGCACTGCAAGTCGCATACTGTAGGTAGGATATAGCAAGATTTGTTCACCAAGATTCAAGGAATCAGAGGAAAAGTAAAAGATAAAAAGATTAGGAGTTAATCATCATTATATAATATAAAAATCCTAGTTCTGTAGCTCCAACAATTGACTTATTACAAAAATCTGAAGAAGGCCCCTTCTCTGTCACTCTCTCCCTTAGTCCCTTTTTGGAAAGACGGACAAACGTAAGTAAGAAGACGAGTGCTGAGGATACCAAAGAGAACAGGCTATAAACACTTAGGTCAACGTGCACCCGCAATTAATTCAATTTTCCAAGCTATTAGGTTTGGATTGCTTATCAAAGCATTCACTCAAGTTTTTGCACTGCTCTGAATTGGGGTCAGGCTGCAAAGGAATGATTTCCCCATTAGGATACAGACAGCTGCAGTGTGCCAGCATGGCCCAACGTCAATCTCAGACTGCCGTGGGTAGCATGAGCCCACGTTGGCATATTAACAACATCCTCAGGCTGGGCCTTCTCCACGTCAGCTGGATAATTCACTCAGTGGTCTATGTGATCCAAACATAGAGCATGGACAGGCTGCTATCATCATCTCTGGTCATTACATGGGCCCTGAATGGCATGCTAATGACCCAAGGGCCTGTGCTCCACTGCTTGCTTTCCATAGATTGACTGCACAATGAAGTGAAGGTATTCTAATTAGAAAGATTATGATAAAGTTTGACTCAGCGTCGGACAGGGAAGACCACAGAAGTTGTAACTTCACTAATTATCACAGGATATCATGGTTCAGCTAACAATTCAGATAATAGTTTGAGAATTATAATTTAGGGTTGAATCCTATGAATAGAAATAAAACTATTTGCACAAATAGCATGCATGCATTGACATCAATGCATGATTTATGTTCAAGTCTAAGATGTTCAAGTCTAAATCCTTACTTACAAGTAAGTAAGGATTTGGCCTTTAATGTTAATCAATTGTATTTCAAAACTACTAATAGACATTCCATTTTACATAAATATGCATAACTAAATACTGTAGTTGCTTTTGTCTGACATCTATCCAGTTGCTAAACTGCCTTGCCATAAAAAATTGAAGCGAAGCCAAATCAGTACAACTTTTCCATCGTAATACTGCAAGCTCTGAAGAGTCAAAAAAATTCTCATTTTTTGACTTGAAATTCACCATGTAATTACATTTTTATTTGAGAAGCGTTTTACGTACATAATCCTTCAGATGTAGGGATTTATCTTCCCCTAATGCTGCTCATCCTATTTTCAGCTCATCAATGTTGGCAACGCATGCTCAGATGATCTGGAGCTGACCATCGATGCTATACTGGTTCATTATGGGTACTTTTCTGATGTCTGAAGCCAGACAAGTCACTGAACATACGTATGCACAAACACCCTCACAAAGACACACTCTCAATAAATCTGTTGTCTTTGTATCAAATAGTAATGAAAATAGTCTCAATCTTCAAAACACCGATAAATATTTCATTAAGCAGGTTATGGCAGCTATCATTGTTATAGTTTAAAAGGGTCCCAGTGAAATAATTCAAAAGGATGTTCTTTTGGAATGAACTCTCTGTAATGCTGTTCATCCTATTTCCAGCTGACCAACGAGTGCATTCGGAAAGTATTCAGACTCCTTGACTTTTTCCACATTTTGTTTAGTTACAGCCATATTCTAAAATTGATGATTTTTTCTCCCTCATCAATTTAAACACAATACCCCATAATGACAATGTGAAAACATGTTTTTAGAAATGTTTGCTAATATATAAAAAATTTTTAAAAAAAATGAAATAAGTATTCAGACCCTTTGCTGTGAGACTCAAAATGTAAGTGCATCCGGTTTCCATTGATCATCCTTGAGATGTTTCTACAACTTCATTGGAGTCCACCTGTGGTAAATTCATTTGATTGGACATGATTTGGAAAGGCACACACCAGTCCCACAGTTGGCAGTGCACGTCAGAGCAAAAACCAAGCCATGAGGTCAAAGGAATTGTCTGTAGAGCTCTGAGACAGCATTGAAAGTCCCAATGAACACAGTGGCCCCCATCATGCTTAAATGGAAGAAGTTTGAAACCATCAAGACTCTTCCTAGAGCTGGTAGCCCGGCCAAACTGAGAAATCGGGGGAGAAGGGCCTTTGGTCAGGGAGGTGACCAAGAACCCAATGGTCCCTCTGACAGAGCTCCAGAGTTCCTCTGTGGAGATGGGTGAATCTTCCAGAAGGACAACCATCTCTGCAGCATCCACCAATCAGGCCTTTATGGTAGAGTGTACAGACGGAAGCCACTCCTCAGTAAAAGGCACATGACAGCCCACTTGGAGTTTGACAAAAGGCACCTAAAGACTCTCAGACCATGAGAAACAAGATTCTCTGGACTGATGAAAACAAGATTGAACTCTTTGGCCTGAATGCCAATCGTCATGTCTGGAGGAAACCTGGCACTATCCCTACGGTAAAGCATGCTAGTGGCAGCATCATTTTGTGGGGATGTTTTTCAGCGGCAGGGACTGGGAGACTAGTCAGGATCGAGGGAAAGATGAACGGAGAGATCCTTGATGAAAACCTGCTCCAGAGCGCTTAGGACCGGGGCAAAGGTTCACCTTCCAACAGGACAACGACCCTAAGAACACAGCCAAGACAATGCCGGAGTGGCTTCAGGACAAGTCTCTCAATGTCCATGAGTGGCCCAGCCAGAGCCCGGACTTGAAGCCTATCTAACATCTCTGGAGAGACCTGAAAATAGCTGTGCAGCGACTCTCCCCATCCAACATGACAGAGCTTGAGAGGATCTGCAGAGAAGAATGGGAGAAACTCCCAAATACATGTGTGCTAAGCTTGTAGCGTCATACCCAAGAAGTCTCGAGACATGTAATCGCTGGTGCGTCAACAAAGTACTGAGAAAAGGGTCTGAATACTTATGTAAATGTAATATTTCAGAACAAACATGACACACCATGTGGACAATGATGACAGCAAAACATATACTCAGTACTGGAAAGTGAATGCCCATAGAAGGTTTAATACACATTTACCAGCCTTGTTGCAATTCCAACAAGCTATGACAAAATTAATTATATCTCCCCACTAATTATTTTTTATGCCCAAACATAGGGCAGAGAGCCCTTCATGTTGTGCTTGCCCTACCCTCTCACTGTCTGAAATTGAGCACTAACAGAGTGTGAGAAATCACAGTGTGCCATTCAGAAATTATGCAAGAACATGCTGTTAATCTATTCTCGGCTTATTGCTGTAACAGCGTGAGCCAACCATTCCTGAGTTAAGTGTTAATATGATATTACAAAATGTTGAACGACATAAGTGAAATCCTTTGACATGAATATTAATGTTATTAATATTATTAATATCCTGAATAGCGGGTGATATACCAAAAATCATTTAAAAAAACACAGAATAAAATGATATATACAGTTTTGGGATGTGTAAAATAAATTTAAAAAAATAAAAATCCAGAGACACTAATATTACAATAGTACAGTACATGGTTAGGGGATAGCTTTGTTTTCCATTCTCCAGAAAGTGTACTCATTCTCCCTCTCTCACCAAGAAAGAGAGTAGGTTTCAATACTTTCAGAGGAAATAAGGGGTGAAGGTCTGTAGTGTATGCATGGAGAAAAAAACAGCTGAATGCACATTAATGTGCCAGTAACAGACCATTTCATTTCTTAATGTATTTCTATGGTTTATCAGGCTGGCTGTCTCTGGATGGGATATCAAGCTAATGTCGCAAAACAGAGATACTTTAGTAAGTGCAAAATCATAAGTAAATAACCAGTAGAAACATTAACTTCTAAGGAATAATATTAATGCAAACCCCTCTGTTCTGGCTGAAAGAGCAGTGGTTGTGGTTGACTATGATCTCTACTTGTTCAAAGAAATGAGGGAATATCTCTCTTATGATATAAGCTTCTCTAATACGGTATACAGATGGATCTGGATCTGCAGCTTGTCAGAAGCACTGTCAAGAATCACCCTTTGGATAAACCTTAGAAAGGCTCTATGGTTGGTCAGTAGGCAAGGTCATTAACTTGTCTGTGTCTAAACACATGGGTCAGAATATCTTGGGGAAATCCACATGAACATCACTGTCCTCTGAGACAAGAAAGGCTGTTGATTGAAAAGAGAGAACGGTGAAAAGATAAGATTAACTACAAGTCATTGAGAGCTAGAAATTATTTTGAAAACAGTGGTGCCCACACATGTCTTCTTTAGAAAAGAATCCCTTTCAGCTGCAGAGGATAAGGAATGACTCTCTGGGTGAGTCACCAGCGCTAAACATATAGCTACACTACCAGTGCTCTCACAGTGTGACAGGCTCAGGCTCATCACATATTATTTACAGAGCAAAGGGGTAAGAAAGCTAAACTCCCATGCTCGATTAATCTAGCATAAGGCATGCACACAAAACAAATGGAATGAACAGTTTAAAGAGATTCTCCGGTACTTTTGTATACTTTTTAGCCAGTAGATCTGAAAATAGCGCTCATGAGGCAAAAGTTGTCCCCAACAATTGCGTACTACGTCAGATATGTGCAGACATGTGCACCATGTCATTGCCTTCTCTCTCGCTTTGCTGTGAGCGCATCTTGCTAGCTGTCACTCAAATGGCGAGGGGCTGAAACTCATTGGCTAGAACTCGAAGCACAGCTTTGTAAAAAACAGTTGCTTTCAAACTAGGGATTTCGTGGCCAATTGAGGTAGAACAGTAATTGTGCTCATAGATTATGCATATATGAAGTACACATTGAAACATCCAACCCAAAGCGGGAGGTTTAAAAAATTCTTACTAGTCGCCAAAGTTCTCGGGGTCTTTAATGCATGCACACAGAAAACTTCCACTACCAACTAACCAACTACCATAGATACTGAGTGGAATGGACTCAGTGATATACAAAGTGATATTTATAGGTGTAGGATCTTAATTTTACCAGTTTCTCACAGCAGGAAAATAATGCTGCAACTTCAAGAAATGTGAATTATTGTGTGCATTATAACTAATGGACATTTTTGTAGAGGTTGATACATTTTTAGTTAAGGCAAAATAAGTCTGAAATGTTAGAGTGGAAATTACACATTTCAAAAGGAAATTTCCTGCAACAACAGGGTAATCAAAGGGAAACGCGCTGGTCTTTTGGTCAAGCTATGTCGACGGGCGCATCGTGCACCTCTCCCGAGTATTTTAATCGCCAATGTACAGTCTCTTGACAACAAAGTAGACGAAATCCGATCGAGGGTTGCCTTTCAGAGATACATCCGAGACTTCAACGTTCTTTGCTTCACGGAAACATGGCTCACTCAGGACACGTTATCTGAGTCGGTACAACCACCTGGTTTCTCCACGCATCGTGCCGACAGAAACAAACATCTCTCTGGTAAGAAGAAGGGCGGGGGTGTATGCCTTATGATTAACGAGTCGTGGTGTGATCATAACAACATACAGGAACTCAAGTCCTTTTGTTCACCTGACATAGAATTCCTTACAATCAAATGCAGACCGCATTATCTACCAAGAGAATTCTCCTCGATTATAATCAAAGCCGTGTACATCCCCCCTCAAGCTGATACATCGACGGCACTGAAAGAAATTCATTTCACTCTAGGTAAATTGGAAACCACATATCCTGAGGCTGCATTTATTGTGGCTGGGGATTTTAATAAGGCTAATTTGAAAACAAGGCTTCCGAAATTTTACCAGCATATCGAATGTGCCACCCGGGCTGGTAAAATCCTGGATCATTGTTATTCCAACTTCCGTGATGCATACAAGGCTATTCTCCGCCCTCCTTTCGGCAAGTCTGACCATGACTCCATTTTGTTGCTCCCAGCCTACAAACAGAAACTAGAAACTAAAACAGGAAACACCCGTTCTCAGGTCTGTTCAACGCTGGTCCGACCAATCCGATTCCATGCTGCAAGATTGCTTCGAGCACGTGGACTGGGATATGTTCCGTACAGCATCTGACAACAACATTGATGTATATGCTGATTCGGTGAGCGAGTTTATTAGCAAGTGCATTGGTGATGTTGTACCCATAGCAAATATGAAAACTTTCCCCAACCAGAAACCGTGGATTGATGGCAGCATTCGCGCAAAACTGAAAGCGCAAACCACTGCTTTTAACCAGGGTAAGGCTACCGGAAACATGACTGAATACAAACAGTGTAGCTATTCCCTCCGCAAGGCAATCAAACAAGCTAAGCGTCAATATAGAGACAAAGTAGAGTCACAATTCAACGGCTCAGACACAAGAGGAATGTGGCAGGGTCTACAGTCAATCACGGACTACAAAAAGAAAACCAGCCCCGTTGCGGACCATGACGTCCTGCTCCTAGACAAACTAAACAACTTCTTTGCTCGCTTTGAGGACAATACAGTGCCACCGACACGGCCTGCTACCAAAACCTGCGGGCTCTCCTTCACCGCAGCCAATGTGAGAAAAACATTTAAATGTGTTAACCCTCGCAAGGCTGCCGCCCAGATGGCATCCCTGGCCGTGTCCTCAGAGCATGCGCAGACCAGCTGGCTGGTGTGTTTACGGACATATTCAATCAGTCCCTATCCCAGGCTGCTGTTCCCACATGCTTCAAGAGGGCCACCATTGTTCCTGTTCCCAAGAAAGCTAAGGTAACTGAGCTAAATGACTATCGCCCCGTAGCACTCACTTCCGTCATCATGAAGTGCTTTGAGAGATTAGTCAAAGATCATATCACCTCCATCCTGCCAGACACCCTGGACCCACTCCAATTTGCTTACCGTCCCAATAGGTCCACAGACGCAGCCTTGTCGCAATCACACTGCATACTGCCCTAACCCACCTGGACAAGAGGAATACTTATGTAAGAATGCTGTTCATCGACTACAGCTCAGCATTTAACACCATAGTTCCCTCCAAGCTCGTCATTAAGCTCGAGACCCTGGGTCTCGACCCAGCCCTGTGCAACTGGGTCCTGGACCCCAGGTGGTGAGGGTAGGAAACATCTCCACCCCGCTGATCCTCAACACTGGGGCCCCACAAGGGTGCGTTCTCAGCCCTCTCCTGTACTCCCTGTTTACCCATGACTGCGTGGCCAAGCACGCATCCAACTCAATCATCAAGTTTGCTGACGACACTACAGTGGTAGGCTTGATTACCAACAACGACGAGACGGCCTACAGGGAGGAGGTGAGGGCCCTCGGAGTGTGGTGTCAGGAAAATAACCTCTTACTCAATGTCAACAAAACAAAGGAGATGATCGTGGATTTCAGGAAACAGGAGAGGGAGCACCCCCCTATCCACATTGAGGGGACAGTAGTGGAGAAGGTGGAAAGTTTTAAGTTCCTTGGTGTACACATCACGGACAAACTGAATTGGTCCACCCACACAGACAGCGTGGTGAAGAAGGCGCAACAGCGCCTCTTCAACCTCAGGAGGCTGAAGAAATTCGGCTTGTCACCAAAATCACTCACAAACTTCTACAGATGCACAATCGAGAGCATCCTGTCGGGCTGTATCACCGCCTGGTACGGCAACTGCTCCGCCCACAACCGTAAGGCTCTCCAGAGGGTAGTGAGGACTGCACAACGCATCACCAGGGGTAAACTACCTGACCTTCAGGACACCTACACCACCCGATGTCACAGGAAGGCCAAAAAGATAATCAAGGACAACAACCACCCGAGCCACTGCCTGTTCACCCCGCTATCATCCAGAAGGCGAGGTCAGTACAGGTGCATCAAAGCTGGGACCGAGAGACTGAAGAACAGCTTCTACCTCAAGGCCATCAGACTGTTAAACAGCCATCACTAACATTGCGTGGCTGCTGCCAACATACTGACTTAAATCTCTAGCCACTTTAAACATAGGAATTGGATGTAACAATGTATCACTAGCCACTTTAAACAATTTTGTATATAATGTTTACTTATACGACATACTTATATCAAATGTATACACTGTACTCTAAACCATCTACTGAATCTTGCCTATGCCGTTCGGCCATCGACCCAAATCTCTAGCCACTTTAATAATTATAATTGGATGAAATAATGTATCACTAGCCACTTTAAACAATGCCATTTATATAATGTTTACATATCCTACATTACTCATCTCATATATATATATATATATATATGTATATACTGTACTCCATACCATCTACTGCATCCTGCCTCACTCATCCATATATTTATATGTACATACTCGTATTAATTCCGTTACTCTTGTGTGTATAAGGTATTTGTTGTGAATTTGTTAGATTACTTGTTAGATACTACTGCATGGTCAGAACTAGAAGCACAAGCATTTCGCTACACTCGCATTAACATCTGCTAACCATGTGTATGTGACAAATACAATTGTATTTAATTTGATTTGAAATTAAGATCCTACATCTGCCAAGTATTTATAATCACTGCAAACTTGTTTAACAGATCAAATAAAACAAGCTTTTTCAAGAGGACACAAACACTGCTTTTTCAATTTCGGTGGATTCAATCTCAATCTGCTCAAGGTACAATGACTCTAGTCAATAACTTCCTCGTAGAGTACATTCTCTAGCCATCCTACCACTATGCTGAGAGAATAGAAAAAAATCTAAATAAAATCATTTGTTGCTGCATATTTTTTTATATAACGACCTGCCCTGCTGTCACGCCCTGACCGGTAGGAGCCTGTTTATGTCTCCTTTTGGTTTGGTCAGGGTGTGATTTGGGGTGGGCATTCTATGTTATAGTTTTGTATTTCTTTGTTTTGGCTGAGTGTGGCTCTCAATCAGGGACAGCTGTCTATCGTTGTCTCTGATTGGGAACCACACTTAAGCAGCTATTTTTCCCTCCAGCTTTGTGGGAGGTTGACGCTGTTATTGTGTGTATGCTTTTGGTGCTACACCTATTTGATCGTCGTTCATTGTTTTTGTTTTGAGTGAGTAACAATAAATATGTTTAACTCAACCCGGTACGCTGCGCCTTGGTCCGTCAATGAAGATCGTGACACCTGCAGTAGAGATGCATTTAGAAGAACGGCTGGTTTGGGCCATTTCCATGGATCAGTGAATATTCTGTAATATAAAAGTGGCAATATCATTAGATGCTGAAAAAGTGGTTTCGTAGGGTGAAATGGCCATATTTCATTGCTCTCTAAAAAGAGTTTGGTTTTGGTCTGGTATTTATTTCCTACATTGAGCTATTGTATGAATCTCCCAAAGCAGTTACAGTGCCTTCAGAAAGTATTCATACCCCTTGATTTATTCCACATTTTGTTGTGTTAAAGCCTGAATTTAAAATAGATTTTTATAATTTATACCCCATTATGACAAAGTGTAAATGTTTTTAGAAATTTTTGCAAATGTATTTAAAATTAAATACAGAAATATCAAAATTACATAAGTAATCACACCCCTGAGGCAATACATATTAGAATCACCTTTGACAGTGTTTACAGCTGTGAGTCTTTCTGGATAAGTCTCTAAGGGTTTTGCACACTATTTGTTTTTTTTAAATTCTTCAGGCTCTGTCAGGTTGGTTGTTGATCATTGCTATACAGACATTTTCAAGTCTTGACATACATTTTCAAGCCAATTTAAGTCAAAACTGTAACTAGGCCACTCAGGAACATTCAACGTCATCTTGGTAAGAAACTCCAGTCTATATTTGGCCTTGTGTTTTAGGTTATTTTCCTGCTGAAAGGTGAATTTGTCTCCCAGTGTATGTTGGAAAGCAGACTGAACCAGGTTTTCCTCTAGGATTTTGCCTGTGCTTAGCTCTATTCCATTTATTTTTATCCCAAAAAATTCTCTAGCTCTTGCCGATGAGAAGCATACCCATAACCTAAGGCAGCCACCACCATGCTTGAAAATATGAAGAGTGGTACTCAGTGATGTGCTGGGTTGGATTGACCCCAAACACTTTGTATTCAGGACATGAAGTTCATTTCTTTGCCACATTCTTTGCAGTTTTACTTTAGTGCCTTATTGCAAACAGAATGCATGTTTTGGAATATTTATATTCCTTTTCACTCTGTCAATTAAGTTAGTATTGTGTAGTAACTACCATGTTGTTGATCCAGCCTCAGTTTTCTCCTATCACAGCCATTAAAACTCTAACTGTTTTAAAGTCACCATTGGCCTCATGGTGAAATCCCTGAGCGGTTTCCTTCCTCTCTGGCAACTGAGTTAGGAAGGATGCCTGCATCTTTGTAGTGACTGGGTGTATTGATACACCGTCTAAACTGTAATTAACTTCACCATGATCAAAGGGATATACAATGTCTGCTTTATTTTATTTTTACCTTCCTTTTACAAAGGGGTTGAATACTTATTGACTCAAAACATTTCAGCTTTTCCTTTTAATTAATTTGTAAAAACAAGTTAAGGGGTGTGAATACTTTTTGAAGGCCCTGTATAAGAAGTTATCAACAGGGACAAGACAGGGATGCCCTCTGTCCAGTTATTTACTTTCTCTAGCCACGGAACCCCTAGCATACATTTCTAGAACTCATGGCTCAATCCGGGAAACAGAATTTGGTGTAGAACAACATGTGATATCATTGAATGCACATTACAAGTGGCTATGTTGAACATAAAAGTGATAATACACTAAATGCAGAGTTATTTGGCAACTTCAGTTGTAAATGATACAAACCTTAGAATTTCTTATAGTGGAGTATAGCATAAGGTAACCAGCCCATCCAGTATGCATAATAATACTCAAAGGTGACTACTCAAATTTGTTTAATTTTGGAGTATAGGCTAGACCAATTATGTGCCAAAGACATCTTAAATTAGTTCTGTTTTATGTTTTTCTTCTATGCATAATATGCGTTAGGATATGTATTGTATAACAGTATAATCATAATTTCAAATCAAATCAAATTTTATTTGTTACATACATATGGTTAGCAGATGTTAATGCGAGTGTAGCGAAATGCATGTGCTTCTAGTTCCGACCATGCAGTAGTATCTAACAAGTAATCTAACAAATTCACAACAACTACCTTATACACACAAGAGTAAAGGAATTAATACGAGTATGTACATATAAATATATGGATGAGCGATGGCTGACCGGTGTAGGCAAGATGCAGTAGATGGTTTGGAGTACAGTATATACATATGAGATGAGTAATGTAGGATATGTAAACATTATATAAATGGCATCGTTTAAAGTGGCTAGTGATACATTTATTTCATCCAATTATAATTATTAAAGTGGCTAGAGATTTGAGTCGATGGCCCGAACGGCATAGGCAAGATTCAGTAGATGGTTTAGAGTACAGTGTATACATTTCATATGAGTAATGTCGGCTATGAAAACATTATATACAAAATTGTATAAAGTGGCTAGTGTTACATTTGTTACATCCAATTCCTATTATTTAAAGTGGCTAGAGATTTAAGTCAGTATGTTGGCAGCAGCCACGCAATGTTAGTGATGGCTGTTTAACAGTCTGATGGCCTTGAGATAGAAGCTGTTTTTCAGTCTCTCGGTCCCAGCTTTGATGCACCTGTACTGACCTCGCCTTCTGTATGATAGCAGGGTGAACAGGCAGTGGCTCGGGTGGTTGTTGTCCTTGATGATCTTTTTTTGGTCTTCCTGTGACATCGGGTGGTGTAGGTGTCCTGGAGGGCAGGTAGTTTACCCCTGGTGATGCGTTGTGCAGTCCTCACTACCCTCTGGAGAGCCTTACGGTTGTGGGCGGAGCAGTTGCCGTACCAGGTGGTGATACAGCCCGACAGGATGCTCTCGATTGTGCATCTGTAGAAGTTGGTGAGTGTTTTTAGTGACAAGACAAATTTCTTCAGCCTCCTGAGGTTGAAGAGGCGCTGTTGCGCCTTCTTCACCACGCTGTCTGTGTGGGTGGACCATTTCAGTTTGTCCGTGATGTGTACGCCGAGGAACTTAAAACTTTCCACCTTCTCCACTACTGTCCTGTCAATGTGGATAGGGGGGTGCTCCCTCTCCTGTTTCCTGAAGTCCACGATCATCTCCTTTGTTTTGTTGACGTTGAGTGAGAGGTTATTTTCCTGACACCACACTCCGAGGGCCCTCACCTCCTCCCTGTAGGCCGTCTCGTTGTTGTTGGTAATCAAGCCTACCACTGTAGTGTCGTCAGCAAACTTGATGATTGAGTTGGATGCGTGCTTGGCCACACAGTCATGGGTAAACAGGGAGTACAGGAGAGGGCTGAGAACGCACCCTTGTGGGGCCCCAGTGTTGAGGATCAGCGGGGTGAAGATGTTGTTTCCTATCCTCACCACCTGGGGCCTGCAAGTCAGGAAGTCCAGGACCCAGTTGCACAGGGCTGGGTCGAGACCTAGGGTCTCGAGCTTAATGACGAGCTTGGAGGGTACTATGGTGTTAAATTCTGAGCTGTAGTCGATGAACAGCATTCTTACATAGGCATTCCTCTTGTCCAGATGGGTTAGGGCAGTATGCAGTGTGATTGCGATTGCGTCGTCTGTGGACCTATTGGGACGGTAAGCAAATTGGAGTGGGTCCAGGGTGTCTGGCAGGATGGAGGTGATATGATCCTTGACTAGTCTCTCAAAGCACTTCATGATGACGGAAGTGAGTGCTACGGGGCGATAGTCATTTAGCTCAGCTACCTTAGCTTTCTTGGGAACAGGAACAATGGTGGCTCACTTGAAGCATGTGGGAACAGCAGACTGGGATAGGGACTGATTGAATATGTCCGTAAACACACCAGCCAGCTGGTCTGTGCATGCTCTGAGGACATGGCCAGGGATGCCATCTGGGCGGCAGCCTTGCGAGGGTTAACACATTTAAATGTTTTACTCACGTTGGCTGCGGTGAAGGTGAGCCCGCAGGTTTTGGTAGCAGGCCGTGTCGGTGGCACTGTATTGTCCTCAAAGCGAGCAAAGAAGTTGTTTAGTTTGTCTGTGAGCAGGACGTCATGGTCCGCGACGGGGCTGGTTTTCTTTTTGTAGTCCGTGATTGACTGTAGACCCTGCCACATTCCTCCCGTTGAATTGTGACTCTACTTTGTCTCTATATTGACGCTTAGCTTGTTTGATTGCCTTGCGGAGGGAATAGCTACACTGTTTGTATTCAGTCATGTTTCCGGTCGCCTTACCCTGGTTAAAAGCAGTGGTTTGCGAATGCTGCCATCAATCCACGTTTTCTGATTGGGGAAAGTTTTAATAGTTGCTATGGGTACAACATCAACAATGCACTTGCTAATGAACTCGCTCACCGAATCAGCGTATACATCAATGTTGTTGTCTGATGCTATCCGGAACATATCCCAGTCCACGTGCTTGAAGCAATCTTGCAGCGTGGAATCAGATTGGTCGGACCAGCGTTGAACAGACCTGAGAACGGGCGTTTCCTGCTTCAGTTTCTGTCTGTAGGCTGGGAGCAGCAAAATGGAGTCATGGTCAGACTTGCCGAAAGGAGGGCAGAATAACAATGATCAGGGATTTTACCGGCCCGGGTGGCACATTCGATATGCTGATAAAATTTACGGAGCCTTGTTTTCAAATTAGCCTTATTAAAATCCCCAGCCATAATAAATGCAGCCTCAGGATATGTGGTTTCCAGTTTACATAGAGTCCAATGAATTTCTTTCAGTGCAGTCGATGTGTCAGCTTGAGGGGGGGGATGTACACGGCTGTGATTATAATCAAGGAGAATTCTCTTGGTAGATAATGCGGTCGGCATTTGATTGTAAGGAATTCTATGTCAGGTGAACAAAAGGACTTGAGTTCCTGTATGTTGTTATGATCACACCACGTCTCGTTAATCATAAGACCCACACCCCCGCACTTCTTCTTACCAGATAGATGTTTGTATCTGTCGGCGCGATGCGTGGAGAAACCATGTGGCTATACTGACTCAGATAACGTGTCCTGAGTGAGCCATGTTTCCGTGAAGCAAAGAACGTTGCAGTCGCCGATGTCTCTCTGGAAGGCAACTCTTGCTCGTATTTCATCCACCTTGTTGTCCAGAGACTGGACATTGGCAAGTAAAATACTCGGGAGAGGTGCACGATGTGTCCGTCTACGTAGCCTGACCTGGTATATTTTTCAGGCTTGGGCTCATAAGCCTATGCGTTTTCACACCCTAATGTCAGATGGCTTGGTGCAGTTGGTGCAAAAAGTCAGGCGCAGGACAGCAGAGATGAGCAACACAACGTAGTTTACTCAAAATAATCAAAATAGTCACAAACAACAAGCCCACCAAATGGACTGACATAATCTTAGAACAATAACGCACACAACCATGGGGAAAACAGAGGGTTAAACAATGAACATGTAATTGGGGAATTGAAACCAGGTGTGTATAAAACAAAGCCGCCGCCCGAACAAGGAGAGGGACCGACTTCGGCAGAAGTCATGACACCTAATATGTTTCTCCTGTCTTGTGCTTGTCTCCACCCCCAGCATGTGTCTCCCATTTTTTCCCCATTATCCGTGTGTATTTATACCTGCGTTTTCTGTTTGTCTGTTACCAGTTCCTCTTGTATTGTCAGGTCATACCAGTGTGTTTCCTGTTTTTTCCTGCTCTCAAGTTTTTGTTTCTAGTCTTCCCGGTTCTGACCTTTCTGCCTGTCCTGATCCTGCCTGCCTGACTGACTCAGAACTGGTTTACGAACCTCTGCCCGCCCTCGATCTGCCCTTTGCCTGCCTCCTGTGTTTTAATAAATTATCTGCGAATCGTACTAGCCGCCTCCTGTGTCTGCATCTGGGTCTTATCCTGAGTCGTGATAATGAGTATGCAAAAGCTCTAATATGCGTGTGGGTGTTTTGAATTAACCATCACCTTAGAAAGCGCTGTCCATTTCGTTGTGTTTGGCTTTGAAACAACATCAATAAAGACCATGTTTTACAGTCAGTTTAAATCTGCTGTTGAACTTCTTTCTTCAACTTGATTCACCCTCTGAATGGCACAAATACACAATTCCTGTCTCAATTGTCTCAAGGCTTCTTCTTTAACCTGTCTCCTCCCCTTCATCTACACTGAATGAAGTGGATTTAACAAGTGACATCAATAAGGAATCATAGCTTTCACCTGTATTAGTAACACCCGCAATAACATATATTTAACAGGTGGTTGTGACAAACAGAATTTGATTTGATTTATTCACCTGGTCAGTCTATGTCATGCAAAGAGCAGGTATACTTAATGTTTTCTACACTCAATGTATATGTATTGAAATGCGAAGCTACTTTGTCTTTTATGTGTTCATGGGGGGGTATGTATCAGGTATGGGGGTTGTGTTGTTTCTGTTTATTTGAGTTTTATTTTATTTTTATTTTTTTAATGTAAATACTAAAAGAACAACAAAAAACTGTAAGCTACATAACTGTAAAGAACGAAGAATACAATATTATATTTTAACAGAGAGTTTGGAGAAAAGTTTGTGTGTTGAAGAAATCCCTCTTTCATCTTGTTGTGATGCCATTGTCAGCTCCCCCACACTACCAGGCCTTTCACTACGCTTCAGTTTCCATGGTGATAACAGTACAGGACTACAATTCTTACTCTGAGGCTGTAGAAAATTGTATGTGTGACAGGGGATGAGGGTTAGATGTGCTTCTAACATTCTCTTCAATTATTCTCAGATTCTGAACACTGATGAACTGAGCTTCACCTAAAAGATTCAGAAAGGATGAGGGTAATTTCTGAGAAAACTGCCATAAATTGCTATGTAAAACATGTTACTGGTTCACATTGTAAGGTTTCATTCATTCTGTCATCATCTTGTTCTCTGTTATTTCATATAGAATACATTTGCAGCAGAGACCAAGTGTGAAAATGAATCACTCAGTCAGATCAGATTTGGTTGATCCTGAGGCAACTTATTTGTGCTTGTTTCTTGGAGCAAGAGCAGGAGGCCAAACAACTGTGTAAGTGCTATGAGACAGGCCCTGGACTTGAGCACACTCTTTCAATATTGATGTGGCTGAAAATGTGAGCAGACAGGAGACGAGGCAGCCAGCTGTTAGCCTGATAAAATGTTACCATAGAAGTCTGACGCTGATATAAGGAGGCTCCTACTGACAGGTTACTGTGGAAGCTCACTTAAAGCAGTATAAGGACAACGCCCAGATAACTTGCTACAAACAAGCAATAACACTGTTCTCAGAAACAGAACAAGGTTTTTGTCTGTTTGAAGAACTGTGGTTTTAGTGTTGCTTCAAACACCTGACAAATCAGTATTCTGGCACGAATACTACGCTAGATGAAGGCTCAGCCAGTAGGTTGTCAACAGGTAGATAGATCATCACAGCTCAGTTTTGGTATACTGCTGAGAACAGATCTCTCATATAACTGAATCTATCCCCACAGGCCTGCCATTATACAAATCTGATGTGAAGATGTGGGCCTTTCCCCTCAGCCTGGTCTCATAGACGTAACATAGTAAATGTAAATCTGGGACACTCAAATTAGTATGATATGTTACGTTTGGCATGGTTACATAAGACAGAAGGTTACTTAAGTCAAACAAATAAGGAGGGGGGGGTAGGGTAGGCGTACAACAGGAACATCTAGCAATCCAAAGGTTGTGTGTTCGAATCTCATCACGGACAACTTTAGTTACTTTGCATCTACTTGCTACTTTGCAACTACTTATAATTTTAGCTAACTCTTCCCCTAACCCAAATTCTAACCTTAACCCTAACCTTAACCGCATAGCCAAGCTAATGTTAGCCACTTAGCTAATGTTAGTGTTAGCTATCTTGCCACCTAGCTAATGTTAGCCACATCTAATTGCAATTCGTAATATATCATACGAATTGTATTTCGTAACATATCAAAAGGTTGCTGGATTGAATCCCTGAGCTGACAAGGTAAAGGTAAAAATCTGTCATTCTGCCCTTGAGCAAGGCAGTTAACCCACTGTACCCCAGGCGCCAATGATGTGTCGATTAAGGCAGCCCCCCGCAGCTCTCTGATTCAGAGGGGTTGGGTTAAATTCGGAAGACACATTTCAGATGAAGGCATTCAGTTGTACAACTGACTAGGTCTTACCCTTTCCCTAAATGGAGGGAGACAAATTGATGTTTACTATGTTACATCTACCCCTGAGACCAGGTTATTCCCCTCCATCTATTTGCATTTCACACCTCCACATAAAACTCTGAGCCACCACAGCAGTTTGACATGGAACCAGATCACTAAAAATGAACGAACTTTACCCATGTGACTAGCCAACATAGTATCATTTCTAAGCCACAGAAAATGATACTTTTTTTTCACAGTGCTGTAAGTCAATACATTGCATTTAATGGGAAGAGATAGGCTCCCGAGTAAAGCACGCCATTTCTATGGGGAATTATACATTGTTCTTCAGACATGTGTAGGAGGCCAACTCTCACCTAGATAGGGTAGAGTTGATAGGATCTCCCCAGAGGGTCTACTATAGACATGGAGGTGACAGAGCAAACCAGTCCCTGTCACTGCGATACAACTAAGAAAAACACTGTACAGTCGCAGCATAATGAGAAAATAATCATTTGTTGCATTATGCCACAAATTATATCGTTTATGTGTGGCAAGGTCATGATAGACAGTTTCTTTCCAGGAAGAATACTGTATGTGAAACATGACGGTTAATACCATTTGTTTATAATTGTTCATAATGCCATGCAAGGGACAGTCTATTGAACAGCAGTGGAGGAGGAGGAAACAGAAGAATAAGAAATCACAAAACAACAGGGGAAACAACAGTACACCTGCCAAAGGTTTAGTGCTGCGCGATTAACCAAAATGTCTGTTCTTTTATAGTTTGTTAACTTGTTAGGGAGTGGAAGCTGAGGGGTCGGTTTTGGAGAGTCTGGCATTGACATCGGTTCAATTATTTGAATTACTTTTTTCCCTTTTTTTTTCTCAATGTGTAGTTTCTTTAGAGAGAAATCAGATCAAGCCCGAACTGTACAATGTAGTGGGGAGTTGTAGTTTCCAACAGGCCAATATTATACATAGTTTAGCTCAGAAAACAGGAAATTGGTAATTAACTACATTATCATAATCCATTGCGCGCCTACTTGTCTGGTCAGTGTGGGCAGTGATCTACAGTATATACAGTATAACGACGAGACGCTCATGTCTCCGTCCTAACAATGGGAGTCGTTGTCCGAAAGGCGGGAAGACAGGCGACAAGCTTAGGTCCAGCATAAACCCATAGAAACACGTTCGGCTTATTTTTGACCGATTTTAGCGAGAGTGAAACTCCTAGGTTCGAGAGGTTTCTCTGGTGTGGGGCAGACAAAGAGAGGGAGAGAAGAGACAGAATAATGCGCGATCGAGAGGCATAGAGAGCAGTTGCATCGCGAGGTATCTCTACCTGAAAATATATAATTGAATCTAAGTGATTGATAGTTGGTAGTCCTTAATTCAGCAGTCCTAAAAGTATGCCTTTTTTTCTTTTTAAGAACTACTAAAAATGTGATTTTATTAGACAGCATAGGTAGCAGCTCTATAGATGAGATGATGACTTGGAATTAAGTAATTCTCATCAAACAAAACAAATATAATATACACAACAACTTACATATTTTATTAAAGTAAAGTAATGTGAATCAATTATGGTTAATAAGTGATATGCAGTAATGGCAGTCACTAACATCATGGGACTGTTTGTTTTATTCTATGTTGTTACAGCATTCAATCCACATAATGCATAGTGTATTTAACGTTACATTTCTTTTATTGAAACCGAAATCGAAAACCGTGATTATTTTTTCTCAATCTGTAAGGTCTGTAAGGTCCCTCAGTAAAGTATTGCATTTAAAGCACAGATTCTACAGAACTACAAACACCAAGGAGATTTTCGAAAGCCTCATAAAGAAGGATAGTGATTGGTAGATGGGTAACAATAACAAATCAGACATTAAATATCCCTTTAAGCATGGTCAAGTTAATATGTATGCTGTGTGTGATGCATTAAACCACCTAGACACATCAAAGATACAGTCATCCTTCTGAACTGAGCTGCTGGAAAGGAAGGAACCCGCTCAGGGATGTCAACATGAGGCAAATGGTGATTTTAAAACAGCTACAGAGTTCAATGGCTGTGATGGGAGAAAACTGAGGATGAATCAACAACATTGTAGTGACTCCACAATAATTACCTAAATGGTAGAGTGAAAAGTAGAATAAAACAACACAGAATTAAAATATTCCAAATTCTGTATGCAACAAGGCAATAAAGTAATACTGCAAAAAAACAAGGAAAAGGAATATACTTTTTGGTCTAAATGCAAAACCTTATGTTTAGGGCAAATTGAACACAACACATCACTGAGTTACCGCCTCCTTATTTTCAAACATGGTGGCTGCATCATGGTATGGGCATGCTTGATATCGGCCAAGGCTGGGGAGCTTTTCAGGATAGAAAGAAATGGAAAACCTGCTTCATTCTGCTTAACACCAGAAGCTGGGAGAGGAATTCACCTTTCAGCGGGACAATAGGCCAAATATACATTGGCGTTGCTTACCATGAAGACAATGAATGTTCCTGAGTGGCCAAGTTACAGATTGAACTTAAATCTGCTTGAAAATCTATGGCAAGACTCGAAAATTGCTGTCTAGCCATGATCTCCAACACCTTGACAGAGCTTGAAGAATTTAGAAAATAATGGGCAAATATTGTACAATCCAGGTGTGCAAAGCTCTTAGAGACTTACCCAAGAAGGCTCACAGCTGTAATCGCTGCCAAAAGTGTTTCTAACATGTATTGACTCAAGGGGGTCTATACTTATATTTATTTTAAATTCATCTTTAGAAAATGTGAGGATTTTTCTTCCACTTTGACATTCTAGAGTGTTTTGTGTAGATTCTTGCCAAAAAAGGACAATTCAATCTATTTGAATCCCACTTTGTAACACAGTAAAATGTGAAGAAATCCAAAGGGGGAGGGGCGAATATTTATGATACCTACTGTATGTATAATTTAGCTGTCAAATAGGAAGGGATGTAGAGGATGTCACAGCCACCAGTAAATCAGATGACAAAGGGAGGAGAAGGGAACGGATAGGGCTTTATAGCTAGAACCTGGCAATCATCTTCAAAAAGATCCCTTTGAACATGCTGATTCAGGACCTGTGTATTATGGTGTGTCAGTACTGGTGAGGCTCAGGCTGCTGACTGGCGTTTGGGTGAAACACTGCTCTACATCTGTTCTTTCAGCCATGCAGGATTGGGGCACTAAATGTAATTGATTACAAGGTTGAATGGATCCATTTTGCCACAGTTTGATTATCCAACAGGGCTTTCAGAAATAAATAACACAAGCAGATTAGGGATTGACCATTAATCTCCTCTCCTCAAATTGACATTTTCTCTATCACACCCACACACACAGAAGCCCGTCATTATCCTAGCCTATATAGACAAATAAACATCCCAACAGTATACTGACATTTCAAAAAGGTTAGGAATACCTCTCCCTGGCTGGCATAGTTATTGGTTGTTAGTGTTGTGTACATACTCTAGCGAGGTAGAAAGAATTTGAATGGGTCTATTGAAGAGAACACTACAATTGAACATGTGATCAGGACTGAAGATCCATTTCATGATAGCTAAGCGACCCCCCCACCCCCCACCCCCAAGCAGTAGCCGGTGCCAGACACTTAACTTGTCATTCATTGCTGCATGACAACTGAAGTAATTGAACTTCTTGCCCACGGAACATCTCTGCCAGCCTGGTGAACTTTTTCCTCATTGTGGCTGAGACAGTGATGAGACGACTTCTGTGAAAAATTACATCAGACCCCCGTTGAGGACAAATTTACAAATGATACATGAGCATTCATGTCATCAAAATAACCAAGCCAATGCAATACAAGTAAATTCAAGCGAATGAAATTGAGCCAAAACAACTAAAAGATTCCTAAACAACACATTGCTGGTTTGTATTCAGGAGCTGATTCATTGCAGTGTCTTGTTTGAGAGCAACAGTGACATGGGGGTCCAAGTATCAAATATCAGTGCAAGTGCACATTTTGAAGTGCAAGTTCAAAAACGATCAAAAACAAATTTAGCAGCAGGACTCCTTTCTTACCCTTTCATGTCAGGCTCTCTGAAACACAATCCAATGTCAAAAAGCACAATGTTTGCTCAACTTTCAGGATATTTGAACTCCCGGCTTGTCTCACACATAGTATTTATGAGCCACGGTGTAAGCCATGAACTTAGCATCTCCCCAGAGCCAGCTACCGGCCCCTGTTTGAAGATCTGCACTCTGGGTCCTGTCTGCTGATTCACAAGGAGAGAGAGAGCAAGAGAGGGAGGAAGGTTAAAGAGAGAGGGAGGGAGCTATAACTCAGTCTCTCCTGAGGAAGTTACAGTCGTACCCAGGCAGGTTGTCAATTTTAAACTCAGTCAGCTGGTTTCATTAGGTCCCAGTGTCTAGGCCAGCCATTAAATCTTGACACTGCCTCCAATATTTAGCTCCCAATCTTTCCTCCATACAATGTACTGTAGGCTTCAGATTTAGTACCTCAGAATTCTGTATTGGGTATTTAATGGGTGCTAGCTGATGTGTATTCAGTAATGCATACTCATAATTATGTAATAAAACAACAGGCCTACAACATTCTGTGAGAACTTGCGCTTCATCAAGTTTGAGATGGTTTAATTCAACTATAGACAACCTCACCTCTCCCACTTCAGTTTGTTTTGATAAAAAGAACTGAGAACGAGGTTGCCATGAGCACCTGTCTGAGTGGGATGAAATCAGTTGAACCTACGAGGGCGGCATACCCAAAAAGTCAAAAGTCCCTCCATGAATCAGCCTCATGGTATTTGACAGGTTTCTGAGTGGCATCTTGTGTCTCGCTTCTCCCAAAGCAATTCTGTATAAGCTTCAAGGCTACACCCTGTCTCATGAGCCATTACCCAACCTCTCGCCGTGGGCACTGCTAATTTGGCATGTCCAGACAACCTTGACATCAATCACTGGAGAACGACCAATTAGCCTTTTAGCCTTGGCTCTCACAGGGCTCCATTACGTCTCTGTGGTGGCACACTCTGCCAATCTGCAACAATACATTTCAATAAAATAGTTTCTACGAATATCAAAAAAAATTATGTTCAAGAATTGGCCTTCAACTGTGAATGAAACCAGACTCAATGTCAAGATGACTCAATAAAGACTTTGGCATAGGCAGAGCCTTGATTCCATAGACAACCATATATATATATATATATATATATATATATATATATTACGTGTCAAATTCAGTTCAATCTCTAAGCAATTTTATTTAGTTATGAAAGAGCCTTTGTTTGTTCTATTTCACACACGCTCTAATGCACGCATGCACGCACACATACACAAACCAGCTTGTCTCTCGCTCATCTCATTCTTGATCATTAGTACACAGATGGCCGCACTGTATTTCATTACGCCTGTTTATTTGGGTGCAAATGTATTTATTTTAACAACTTGACTTCTTCCTTAACTCTCACTGAATAGTCTACCAGTCTCTTGCTAAGCATGCCCTCCATACTTCCTGGATGCTGGCCCTCAATCCCCACAGAAAGAGATAGGGATTGACTGAGATCCAGAAGAATTGCCAGAAACAGGGGAGTTCAATAATGTCCAACATGCATAGGGAGAGAGATAGATATAAAATTCTGGTATCCAATTGATTAAATGCATCTGTTCTCTGCTCCAAGGATAATCTCACCCACTGATTTATTTGTGCGGAGAATGTTTTACAGAAGATGCAATATTGATCTCTCTCCCTTTCCTCCCTATCCACCTCCATCCACTCTCACAGTGGCTGCGTTTAGACAGGCAGTCCAGTTCTGATCTTTAATTCACTAATAGGTCTTCTGACCAATCAGCTCTGAAAAATATCTTATGTGAAAAGATCTGATGTGACTGGTCAAAAGACCAATTAGTGGAAAAACTATCAGAATTGGTCAGCCCTAAATGGAGCACATGACAACGACATGGATGGAGCGCAGAAAATAAATAATGTCACATGAGGTCCCTGAGCGCCACAAAAAATCTGAAGATGTCAACACCACTGATGTACAAAACCTTATCAGACTAAATTATAATGCATATGAGTGACAACAGGTTTACTGGTACCCATAATTCAAGTTCTGGATCTGATTCTGATTCTTCCTTACAAAAATAGTTGGAAATATAACATTTTCATTGCCAAAAATTATATCTATTGATGTACTATAGGCTGTAAGAAGTTGTGACTGTGAGGTTAAATTAGGTAAAAATGCTAGACAACAATGCGTACCTGTAAACGGCAGGTAGCCTAGTGGTTAGAGCATTGGGCCAGTAACAAAAATGTTGCTGGATTGAATCCCTGAGCTGACAAGGTAAAAATCAGTTGTTCTGCCCCTGAACAAGGCAGTTAACCCACTGTTCCCAGGTAGGCTGTCATTGTAAATAAGAGTTTGTTCTTAACTGACTTGCCTGGTTAAATAAACAATGGTTCCATCATTATCAGTCAAATAGATTTCCTTTCAAGAAAAGTGATCAGTATCTAGGACTGGGTCATGACATGTCCATTCAGATTCATCTGATTAATGGTAACATGCACTAGTAATCGAGTACTGTTGAGGAATATTTGGAGGATGCTGTCCACCTGTGTCTGATTCAGCCATACTCTAACCACATTTCTATAAATCGAATCATCGTCTACAATACAGAAAAACTTTCCTTGATTTCAAAGTGATACTTGAGATAGAAAAAGACCAGCAGAGCCAAAGAGGATATAGAAATTCTGGGCTTATCTCTATCATTAAATCTCCCTCCGTACTGAATTACTCCCCAATCCTTGAGATAGCATCTTTAAAAAACTAACTGCCAGCTTTTACATTACAAAGCCAGAGGGAGGGCAAAAGTAGAATGTAGAGACAAGACCGTAGGGCTATTGGGGCTTGAAATGTTTGGAATGGAATGTGCCCAACATGTCATTAAAATCTTAATTGTCTCATATTAATAGGACACGTCTCCTGTGTTTATACTCACTCTGCATAGTGATGTTTGGCATATAAGATATCCTATTACATTTCCAACCGCTCTGGCTGCCCAGAGGAGAGAGGACAAGGGATAACAGAGATGAGGAAAAACCTCTGCTCTTTTCATGTGCAGGGCTATTAGTTATTCTAGCCAGCAGAACCCCTAAGTAAGTCTTCCATTTAGTGTTCCCATACCACATTCTCATATGAAAGCTAGATAGTGAGGACGTCCTCCTGACTAGAAACTGTTCTGCACCTGTGCACTTAATAATGGATGACATTACTTTTAACATGCCAGAGGTGGCACCAGAGGTCCCAGAGTGGTGGGGCAAATAGAATTCTCTGGTAATCTAACCAGGTAAAACTCTGGACTAGGGCTGTGGCGGTCATGACATTTTGTCAGCCGGTTATTGGCATTCAAAAGACTGCCGACCTCACGGTAAATGACCGTTAATGAACATAAACAAGTTTAGCATCTCCACACCTCCATGCATAGGCCTAGAAGCTGCATAGCCTACAAGCTACTGACGCGTGCCTTTGGAACATCTACACTTAGAAAAGTATAAGAAATCAATTTACCATACACCATCACAATAAATCCATAATTTATTTTAGTCAGGTCTAAAGAAACATTATGGTATGAAGAAGAAAAAACATTCTGAAGAAGAGAACATGAATTGGCCTACTGCATGTTATCTGGCTATGCTCCATGCCAAAGGCTGTAGGCTTGTTCATTTATCAGACAAGATATGCTTATAAGTCCGGTGACAGTATTTTATATTATATTATTTTATAGTAAAAATAATATAATTGAACTTAGCTGAATAAAAAAAATAAAAAAAAATTCCTATTCAGGAGTGAGTGCGCATATGAAGTGGCTATGTTGAGCGTAAAGCGATAATTTGAAACAGGTCCTATATATGCTAGATTTAGAGTTATTTGGCAACTTTAGTTGTGAATGATACAAACCTTAGAATTTCTTAGAAATCAAATCATATATGAGTGCGCATACGTATGCGCGTATGTTGCGATTATAGGCTATTGATGATTTGAGAATGTCGCAAATCAGACTGCACAGCTGTTCTCTCATAAAGTCATCATATTTTCACCCAATTTAATCTTGTCTTTTCTAATATGTAAAATGAGTTTAAATTTAGAATGTCCTGTTATCAAACAGGGGAAAAAAGACATTTCATCCGTAAGCACTCGAATAGCGAATGGAGGTTGTGCGCTTTCCCGACGGTCTGTTTTTCAATTATGCCCTGTAGGCTACTTTGTTTTTAAAGTGGAGCTGTGCTTAATAAGAGAAGCTGAAAAATAAATATAAGAACACTTATTTCAGTCCATGCATCAACAATTGTTTGAGGAGGATGCTCTCACTGCGCAACAGATGATATTCAACCCAAACTCTGTATGTCATGGGCTCTCCAACTATGTTCCTGCAGCTAACCAGTGCTTAGGAAACCAAATGAAATCTGTTCGGGAACATCGATAGCAACATGTTCTACGCAATGAAACATATAACTGTAGACATCCCCTCTGAGCGCTCGAGTAAGGAATAAAGGAGACAGAGGAGGAGATGGATGGTGAGATATTCTGTATAGCTAAAGGTAACGTGACACCCAATTAATTATGAAAATATAAAAATTCCCTATTACTAGGCTATCAAAATCAAATACAAATGTCCTATAATTGTAGGCTAACTGTGAGCCGGCCAGCTCAATCCATGAACCAACAGCATCGTCTAGGGCTATATGTTCTCTCCCAGACCCCAGGAAATACATTTTGGAGTGGAGCATAAGGTAACCAGCCCATGGAGGTAGCGGCAGGTAGCCTAGTGGTTAGAGCGTTGGGCCAGTAACTGAAAGGCTGTTGGATAGAATCCCCGAGCTGACAAGGTAAAAATCTATCGTTCTGAGCTGACAAGGCAAAAATCTATCGTTCTGCCCCTGAACAAGGCAGTTAACCCACTGTTCCCCGGTAGGCCTTCATTGTAAATAAGAATGTGTTCTTAACTGACTTGCCTAGTTAAATAAAGGTACAAAAATATTTAATTCAAGGGTGGTTTCGGGCTTGGTCTCATAAGCCTATGCATAAGCTCTAATATGCCAATGAGTGTTTTGAATTAATCATCACCTTAGAATACGCTCTCCATCGTTGTGTTAGGCTTTGAAATAACAACAACAACCATGTTTTACACTCAGTTTCAACCTGCAGTTGAATTTCTTTCTTCAAATTGATCATCAAAGTGAGGTGAGTTTTAAAATCACAATACTGTTTTGATGATGTGTTTGATGTGATTTTTGATTGCATTTGCATTGATGTCAGAGTGGTTAAGGGACAATAGTGCCCTGAGTACCAGGCCATTAGGACCTGATGGAGGGACAATAGAGCCCTGAGTAACAGACCATTAGAACCCGATGGAGGAACAATAGAGCCCTGAGTACCAGTCCATTATGACCTGATGGAGGGACAATAGAGCCCTGAGTACCAGGCCATTAGGACCTGATGGAGGGACAATAGAGCCCTGAGTAACAGACCATTTGTCACGATCTTCAGGGACAGACCAAGGCACAGCGTGCAGGGTTGAGTTAAACAAGTTTATTTGTAAACTCACTCAAAACAACAAACGAAGATCATCTGGTGTAGCACCAACAGCACATACACATCAACAGAGTCAACTTCCCACAACGAAAGGAGGAAAAAAGGGCTACTAAAGTATGACTCCCAATCAGAGACAACGATGGACAGCTGTCCCTGATTGAGAGCCCTACCTGGCCAACAGCAAAGAAATAGAAAACTAGAACAGAATGCCCACCCCAAATCACACCCTGACCAAACCAAAATGAGACATAAAAAAGCTCCTACAGGTCAGGGAGTGACACCATTAGAACCTGATGGAGGAACAATAGAGCCCTGAGTACCAGTCCATTAGAACCTGATGGAGGGACAATAGAGCCCTGAGTACCAGGTCATTAGGACCTGATGGAGGGACAATAGGGCCCTGAGTACCAGACCATTAGAACCTGATGGAGGGACAATCGAGCCCTGAGTACCAGGCCTTAGTGACCTGACTATCATTAGTGAGTTGTGTACTACCAAAGCATGTCCAGACTTTACTGCAGTCATGACTCATGACTGCAGGTGTGGCGGTAACATGGTCACCACAACAGCCCTACTCTGGACCCAGTAGGGTATGACAGTGATTAATCAGTTGTAAAAAAAGTTATATATGGGCTATGATAGGACCAGAGTTTTTCTAATCAGGTCACATGGTTTTAAAAAAAACCTCCTGGAAATACTCCTGGCCCTGGGGAGGATGAAAACCCTGTCAAACTGCAGCAACCTTGTAATTATACTAACAGGTGGGTTTTCTATACACAGACACAGAGACAACAACTACGATTGGACAAAAGAAGTCACAGGGCTGAGCTTGCTTTATGCAGGTTTGCATCATGTAGGCCAGGGATGGGCAACTTTGATGGGGGTGGGAGCCAGAAAAAAAATCTGAGCTCATCATGAGGGGCCACATTTACCAGTAGAAATACTTCTTTCCTTTATATTTTCTTTTTTTATAAAGGAATTCATACTTTCTCATCTCTTGGTTGCTAGAGACGTGACCCAGTCATTCGTTCAATTAGTTTGATATTTACGGACGTGACCCAGTCGTTCGTTCTTTATGTTCCGTTGCCACGCTCACTGGCAACGTTCTTATCCCTCACTAGTTAACCATCTAGCTACGGCTAACACAGTCACAACCTCCGCATGCAGAATAACAGAAAAGTAGACGTTTTCTATTGATAATCATCTGGATACATCCATAACAATGAGATGACAATGCCTGATTTTCCCTGGCATAGCTAGAAAAGTTTGCCTTCTCGTCAGGACACTGGTCAACACTGATAATTACTTACGAGGAAATCACAGTGCATATCCAACACTAGAATCTAGCTGCCAATATGACAACCTGTTTTTAATGTCCATTCTAGAATGCCCTTCTAGCCTATCAGAAACAAGAATTCAATAATGCTGCAGTATAATTTAGCAATAAGGGAAGTTGTATATGGCAACGCGGAGTACCTGGATACAGCCCTTAGCCCTGGTATATTGGCCACAAAAATGTAGGTGCCTTATTGCTATTATAAACTGGTTACCAACGAAATTAGATAAAAAATACATGAGCTGGCGCACACCCAGATTTTTTTTCGGTGTGGAGGTGCTGACTACTGGCGAATAAACTATAAACTATCAAAATAAAGAAAGTCGCACACTCCAGCGAAATTAGAACAGTAAAAATAAATGTTTTTTAATTCCCGTGGTATACGGTCTGATATACCACGGCTGTCAGCCAATCAGCATTCAGGGGTCGAACCGCCCAGTTTATAATTCCAGTTAATTTTTATGGATTTAAAAGTTCAAGGTAGCCTAACATAAACCAAATTTGATCACATACACATTTTTTCCTAACCAGTGTTGGGGAGTAGTGAACTACATGTAGTTCAACGAGCAATTTAACTACATCAAATCAAAATCAAATAAAATGTATTGGTTACTTACACATATTTAGCAGATGTTATGTTTTTAGTAGTTTAGAATTTTTTGGCCATATAGTAGTGTAGCCAACTACTTGAACTACACACTACTTTTTTTGAAAAAATAAAATAAAATATCCATTCAGACCCCAGGCCTACCTACAGGTTACGGAAAATGTTCTCTTTTAGTATTTCTGGAGTAGGTTTCCTCAAGGAGAAAGCCCCCAGCTTTATTTCAAATATAATAAAACAAAAAACGTATAGTAAATACTACAGTAAACACTACAGTCTGCAAAAACACTTCAGTAATTATTATAGATATACTACAGTTTTTTTTACTACAGAGTTATCACGTTTGCTAAGTAAATAGGCCTATTGGAGGAAAGTGCAGAGTGTGCTTTGAAGTGTGTTGTGCCCGGCCCTCACGACCTGTGATTTCTATAATCTGATTGGTCAAGACATGCACAGAACATGCAGCACTCCGATGTCAAGAGTTGACAAATCATGAGGCAAATCAGCAAAAATGTTTTACTTTGTCACTCTTTAAAAAAAAAAAATATTAAACTAAATCAAAAGGGGTGGGGCACTGCTAGCCTTTTAATTACCAGACTGATTACTGCTGTAGTGAAACATAATCAGAGGGAGTCAGAGGGAAAGGTGCAGACTCAAGTGGCAAAATCCCTGGGCAACACATGCCCTGCTAATCACAATCTACCAGTCTGTTAAAAGCCAACAAGCAGCAGGACAGGGAAAGACTGATACATGGCATCAGAGAAATACAGGGCAAAAGTAAAAGTGCCTAATTAAGAGTACTTCCGGCGCCGTACTTCCGGCGCCGACAGAGATGGCAGCCTCGCTTCACGTTCTCAGGAAACCATGCAGTATTTTGTTTTTTTATGTATTACTTCTTACATTGTTACCCCGGAAAATATTAAGTTTTATTACATACAACCGGGAGGAACTATTGGATATAAGAGCAACGTCAACTTACCAACATTACGACCAGGAATACGACTTTCCCAAAGAGGATTCTCCTTTCGTTAACCCAAACACAACAACAGACTGGATAGCACGTGGCTACTCAAAACAACGGCGGCGCCGAGAAGAGGGAAAGCGCGCCGGTCTTTTGGTCAAGCTACGTCGGACGGGCGATCGTGCACCTCTCCCGAGTATTTTAATCGCCAATGTACAGTCTCTTGACAACAAAGTAGACGAAATCCGATCGAGGTTGCCTTTCAGAGAGACATTCGAGACTGCAACGTTCTTTGCTTCACGGAAACATGGCTCACTCAGGACACGTTATCAGAGTCGGTACAGCCACCTGGTTTCTCCACGCATCGCGCAGACAGAAACAAACATCTCTCTGGTAAGAAGAAGGGCGGGGTGTGTGTCTTATGATTAACGAGGCGTGGTGTGATCATAACAACATACAGGAACTCAAGTCCTTTTGTTCACCTGACATAGAATTCCTTACAATCAAATGCAGACCGCATTATCTACCAAGAGAATTCTCTTCGATTATAATCACAGCCGTGTACATCCCCCTCAAGCTAATACATCGACGGCACTGAAAGAAATTCATCGGACTCTATGTAAACTGGAAACCACATATCCTGAGGCTGCATTTATTGTGGCTGGGGATTTTAATAAGGCTAATTTAAGAACAAGGCTCCCGAAATTTTACCAGCATATCGAATGTGCCACCCGGGCTGGTAAAATCCTGGACCACTGTTATTCCAACTTCCGTGATGCATACAAGGCTATTCTCCGCCCTCCTTTCGGCAAGTCTGACCATGACTCCATTTTGTTGCTCCCAGCCTACAAACAGAAACTAAAACAGGAAACGCCCGTTCTCAGGTCTGTTCAACGCTGGTCCGACCAATCTGATTCCATGCTGCAAGATTGCTTGAGCACGTGGACTGGGATATGTTCGGATAGCATCTGACAACAACATTGATGTATACGCTGATTCGGTGAGCGAGTTTATTAGCAAATGCATTGGTGATGTTGTACCCATAGCAAATATCAAAACCTTCCCGAACCAGAAACCATGGATTGATGGCAGCATTCGCGCAAAACTGAAAGCGCGAACCACTGCTTTTAACCAGGTAAAGGCTACCGGAAACATGACTGAATACAAACAGTGCAGCTACTCCCTCCGCAAGGCAATCAAACAAGCTAGCGTCAATATAGAGACAAAGTAGAGTCACAATTCAATGGCTCAGACACAAGAGGAATGTGGCAGGGTCTACAGTCAATCACGGACTACAAAAAGAAAACCAGCCCCGTCGCGGACCATGACGTCCTGCTCCCAGACAAACTAAACAACTTCTTTGCTCGCTTTGAGGACAATACAGTGCCACCGACACGGCCCGCTACCAAAACCTGCGGGCTCACCTTCACCGCAGCCAATGTGAGAAAAACATTTAAATGTGTTAACCCTCGCAAGGCTGCCGGCCCAGATGGCATCCTGGCCGTGTCCTCAGAGCATGCGCAGACCAGCTTGCTGGTGTGTTTACGGACATATTCAATCAGTCCCTATCCCAGTCTGCTGTTCCCACATGCTTCAAGAGGGCCACCATTGTTCCTGTTCCCAAGAAAGCTAAGGTGACTGAGCTAAATGACTATCGCCCCGTAGCACTCACTTCCGTCATCATGAAGTGCTTTGAGAGATTAGTCAAGGATCATATCACCTCCATCCTGCCAGACACCCTGGACCCACTCCAATTTGCTTACCGTCCCAATAGGTCCACAGACGACGCAATCGCAATCACACTGCATACTGCCCTAACCCATCTGGACAAGAGGAATACTTATGTAAGAATGCTGTTCATCGACTACAGCTCAGCATTTAACACCATAGTTCCCTCCAAGCTCGTCATTAAGCTCGAGACCCTGGGTCTCGACTCCAGCCCTGTGCAACTGGGTCCTGGACTTCCTGACGGGCCGGTCCCAGGTGGTGAGGGTAGGAAACAACATCTCCACCCCGCTGATCCTCAACACTGGGGCCCCACAAGGGTGCGTTCTCAGCCCTCTCCTGTACTCCCTGTTTACCCATGACTGCGTGGCCAAGCACGCATCCAACTCAATCATCAAGTTTGCTGGACGACACTACAGTGGTAGGCTTGATTACCAACAACGACGAGGCGGCCTACAGAGAGGAGGTGAGGGCCCTCGGAGTGTGGTGTCAGGAAAATAACCTCTCACTCAATGTCAACAAAACAAAGGAGATGATCGTGGACTTCAGGAAACAGGAGAGGGAGCACCCCTATCCACATCGAGGGGACAGTAGTGGAGAAGGTGGAAAGTTTTAAGTTCCTCGGCGTACATCACGGACAAACTGAATTGGTCCACCCACACAGACAGCGTGGTAAAGAAGGCGCAACAGCGCCTCTTCAACCTCAGGAGGCTGAAGAAATTTGGCTTGTCACCAAAATCACTCACAAACTTTTACAGATGCACAATCGAGAGCATCCTGTCGGGCTGTATCACCGCCTGGTACGGCAACTGCTCCGCCCACAACCGTAAGGCTCTCCAGAGGGTAGTGAGGACTGCACAACGCATCACCGGGTTAAACTACCTGCCCTCCAGGACACCTACACCACCCGATGTCACAGAAAGGCCAAAAAGATCATCAAGGACAACAACCACCCGAGCCACTGCCTGTTCACCCCGCTATCATCCAGAAGGCGAGGTCAGTACAGGTGCATCAAAGCTGGGACCGAGAGACTGAAAAACAGCTTCTACCTCAAGGCCATCAGACTGTTAAACAGCCATCACTAACATTGAGTGGCTGCTGCCAACATACTGACTTAAATCTCTAGCCACTTTATACATAGGAATTGGATGTAACAAATGTATCACTAGCCACTTTAAACAATTTTGTATATAATGTTTACGTATCCGACATACTCATATCAAATGTATACACTGTACTCTAAACCATCTACTGTATCTTGCCTATGCCGTTCGGTCATCGACCCAAATCTCTAGCCACTTTAATAATTATAATTGGATGAAATAATGTATCACTAGCCACTTTAAACAATGCCATTTATATAATGTTTACATATCCTACATTACTCATCTCATATATATGTGTATATACTGTACTCCATACCATCTACTGCATCTTGCCTATGCCGGTCAGCCATCGCTCATCCATATATTTATATGTACATACTCGTATTCATTCCTTTACTCTTGTGTGTATAAGGTAGTTGTTGTGAATTTGTTAGATTACTTGTTAGATACTACTGCATGGTCGGAACTAGAAGCACAAGCATTTCGCTACACTCGCATTAACATCTGCTAACCATGTGTATGTGACAAATAAAATTTGATTTTGATTTTTTTGATTTTTTGATTGGCAAAAGATTTAGTCTTCTGTCCGACTTCCTCTCTCAATCCCTTAGCGTCTACACTCTTAGAAAAAAAGTATTCTTCAGCTATCCCCACAGGAGAACCCTTTTTGGTTCCAGGTAGAATCAAGGGTTCTACATGGAACCCAAAATGGATCTACTTGGAACCAAAAGGGTTCTACCTGGAACCAAAAGGGTTCTACCTGGAACCAAAAAGGGTTCTTCAAAGGGTTCTCCTATGGGGTCAGCCGAAGAACCCTTTTAGGTTCTAGATAGCACCTTTTCTTCTAAGAGTGTAGCTGTGGTCCCGCGAAATGGTCATGTAAAAAGAAAAGCAACAACAGTGAGGGAAAAAAGTATTTGATCCCCTGCTGATTTTGTACTTTTGCCCACTGACTAAGAAATGATCAGTCTATAATTTTAATGGTAGGTTTATTTGAACAGTGAGAGACAGACTTACAACAAAAAAATCCAGAAAAACGCAAGTGAAAAATTTTATAAATTGATTTGCATTTTAATGAGGGAAATAAGTATTTGACCCCCTCTCAATCAGAAAGATTTCTGGCTCCCAGGTGTCTTTTATACAGGTAACGAGCTGAGATTAGGAGCACACTCAGAGTGCTCCTAATCTCAGCTTGTTACCTGTATAAAAGACACCTGTCCACAGAAGCAATCAATCAATCAGATTCCAAACTCTCCACCATGGCCAAGACCAAATAGCACTCCAAGGATGTCAGGGACAAGATTGTAGACCTACACAAGGCTGGAATGGGCTACAAGACCATCGCCAAGCAGCTTGGTGAGAAGGTGACAACAGTTGGTGCGATTATTCGCAAATGGAAGAAACATAAAAGAACTGTCAATCTCCCTCGGCCTGGAGCTCCATGCAAGATCTCACCTCGTGGAGTTGCAATGATCATGAGAACGGTGAAGAATCAGCCCAGAAATACACGGGAGGATCTTGTCAACTCAACTCGCAGTGTTTGGAAGAGGAGGAATGCTGCCTATGACCCAAAGAACACCATCCCCACCGTCAAACATGAAGGTGGAAACATTATGCTTTGGGGGTGTTTTTCTGCTAAGGGGACAGGACAACTTCACCGCATCAAAGGGACGATGGACGGGGCCATGTACCATCAAATCTTGGGTGAGAACCTCCTTCCCTCAGCCAGGGCATTGAAAATGGGTCGTGGATGGGTATTCCAGCATGACAATGACCCAAAATACATGGCCAAGGCAACAAAAGAGTGGCTCAAGAAGAAGCAAATTAAGGTCCTGGAGTGGCCTAGCCAGTCTCCAGACCTTAATCCCATAGAAAATCTTTGGAGGGAGCTGAAGGTTCGAGTTGCCAAACGTCAGCCTCGAAACCTTAATGACTTGGAGAAGATCGGCAAAGAGGAGTGGGACAAAAACCCTCCTGAGATGTGTGCAAACCTGGTGGCCAACTACAAGAAACGTCTGACCTCTGTGATTGCCAACAAGGGTTTTGCCACCAAATACTAAGTCATGTTTTGCAGAGGGGTCAAATACTTATTTCCCTCATTAAAATGCAAATCAATTTATAACATTTTTCACATGCGTTTTTCTGGATTTTTTGGTTGTTATTCTGTCTCTCACTGTTCAAATAAACCTACCATTAAAATTATAGACTGATCATTTCTTAGTCAGTGGGCAAACGTACAAAATCAGCAGGGGATTAAATACTTTTTTCCTCACCGTATGCAGCATGAATTTCCATCTTCAGTAGTCCAAATATGTATGCCATGGCTTTAGTTTTGATAAGTTTTATTGCACGGTATACTGTAATACTGTAGCTGTAAAGTCACATGAGCAAAATAGACTGGGTTAATCTGATTAGATGCCTTGTATTTCAGGGTTCCAGAGGGACATAATATCAGTTTACATTATTGCTATGCTCAATTTGTAAGGCTTCACAGTAAGTGATTTGCTGGGGCTCCCTATGTCAAAAAATATATAATCTGGTGGTGCTATTACACAATGTAATACATCAATGAACTGATGACAATAAATCTGATTACTCTTTTATCAAATGAGGCTTTGAGAGACATCAGAGGAAATACAGGTGTTTGGCTACAATAGTGGTGATATGTTGAAGGGTAGAAGTAGTATTGGGAATACCTTTGAAGTCCATTAACCTTCTTTCCACTTTATTTCTCCTCACTACCCTTCCCTCCCCTCCCCCTCTACCTCTACAGTATACATTCCTCTATGACTCAGTTCTAAATCACTCAGTGTAGCTCACTACACATTGGATACAATGCACACTGACGGCTTCTTGCTCAGTCTCAGATCTCCAATGAAGACTTCCAATTTACTATAATAAAATCAAGGTCCTTCTTACTGTAAGAAAACAGCCTGTCTGCCATCTTACAACATCAAGGGCCTCTGTGATGGCTTCTGGCCTCTGCTTACTGCCTGGCTTTGCTTCTCTTTGTCTAGAACCAGAAACATCTAGTGACAGAGGCATAGCGAGAGAGCAAGAGAGAGAGACAGGGCCAGGTTTGAGATGGAAATGTAGATAGAACTTATCTTAAAAGAAACAGACTGTTTTGCACTGAGGATCTTCTGTACTTGATAATTCAATACCTTTACTGAGCTTTATTTTCATGTAATACCCCAGCCATTACACAAAATAAGGAAAGCACAGTGGGAGAATACCAACATTCTTTGAATGCAATGTATAAAAACAAACAAAGGAGTCACCAATCAAGATTCACTTGAATCAAGTATTTACCACAAACAAAGCCGTTGGCAAGGTATGCTGCTGTAACAAATACACACATGATAGGAAAATAATCACTGCATAGTGACTTGATCTGGCATGTCTCACTTTTTTGATGAAGTCATAATTCTATTTTGCCTACAGTGCACTGTAAGACAAGAATTCAAATGGGAGTGCAAGACTCTCTAACTCTCAATCAATTCATGATGCTTATTTTTTGACAGAGGTAAACTGTACTTTAAATTACCTGGGTTTATCTGAACCAGCCTGGCATTTAATGACTCAAGTCACCATGCACTGACTCATATTTCCTATCCAACAAACAGACACAGAAAGAGGATAAAAAAAAATCTAACATTTTTTTATCCCCCAAATCACTGAGAAATTTACCTCTCGTGCCTCGCAGTGGAAATGGATTTTAGGAGGGTGACGCATCATACCTCACATTCTCTGGATCCTGAGATTGTGTATGTGTAGGGTCCAGTCCCATTAACCAGCACATCCATAGTTTCAGAGTTTGCAGGTTTGTAGTCCACATAATACTCTTGCAGAGGCAAGCTGAGGGTGCGTTCTGTTTCCTGCACCTTTTTCTGCTGCTTTTTGACCATGGAGCGCTGCTGGAGTTGCTTAATGCTGCTGGGGTAGCGCTTCCAGGACACATAAATAACCAGGAGAATTATAGTCACCGACAGGAAAAGCGCCACACAGCCAGCAATAATCTTATGGAAGGATACATACTCAAAATCCTGCTCTGGGGTGGTAGGGGAGACCCCGGAAGGGGAGGGGATGGCCGTACCACTGCGGGTCAACTCCTCATCAACCCTGGACAAAGTGGGAAGGGGCAGGAGCTCAGACTGAGATGGGGTGTTGAGGGAGGCTGTGGTTGAGACAAAAGGGGTGGTGGGAGTGACCTTACAGATACTAAATGTTTCTACTGCATCAATCACTTTTTCTCCCTGGGCCTCCTTAGGCCCAGCACAAATCATAGTGGTCTCCTTGTTCCCCTTGAAGTTCCTCAGCCAGGCCACTAAGGGGCAAATGCTGGGGCTACAGTACCACACATTACCAGCTAGGCTGATGGTGGTCAGGGAGATCCAGGCATCCACTGTCTCCTGGGACATGTTGCTAAGCTTGTTGGAGTCCAAGTTCAGGGTCTGTAGGTTAGGGAGACATTGATATGTACTGGAATCCACTACTTGCAGTTCATTTCCAGAGAGGTCCAGCTTTTGCAAGGCCGTCCATGTCCAGGTTAGACCCTGGCTTATTGACTTAATTCGGTTCCATTGCAAATAAAGTGCCCGCAGGTTGGTGAGGCGGGGAAAGTGAGAGAAGTTGATCTTGGAGAACTGGTTATGTTCCAAATGAAGTTCGATTAGCTTGAGCAGCCCAGCAAAGGCATTTCGAGTGAGGCTTCGCAATCGATTATAGCCAAGATCGAGAAACTCCAAATTGCGCAAATCCTGAAAAACTCGCATTGGGACAGTTTTCAGAGAATTGGACCGCAAGTGGAGACTAAGCAACTTCCGCAAGCCCAGAAATTGACTGGGCTGGAGAGCTTGCAGCTTGTTGTAAGAGAGGTCAAGATTGCGTAAGTTAGGAACAGTATGGAAAGTGTTGTTTTGTAGCTGTGTGATCTTGTTAGAGCTGAGAATCAACTCTTTCAGCCTCCGTACCCCATGGAAGGCTTGGCTGTCCACTGAGTTAATGTAGTTGTGGTCGAGATAAAGCCAAACAAGCTGACTCAGGCCTGAGAACTGACTAGCGCTGAGATTCACTAAGCTGTTGTAGCGCAGAGAGAGGCCCTGGCATCCCACAGACACATTGTTTGGCACGTCCCGAAAGGCATTGGATTCACAGTATACTATTTTCCCATCACATCTACAGCTTTGAGGACAGGGGCGCTCACGAACACTGATTGGAGACGCTAGCAGCCAGCCCTGCATCAACAATGGGATCATGAGCCATCTATCTCGCATCAGGGATCCTGCAGAAAACGGGGAGATAGGGATACTCAAAAAGTGCATACATTTATGTCAGTAAGCATAATGTAATTCAAAATGAGAGCATGCTGAGAATAAACATTTTGACACTGTGAATGAAGTGGGAGGGGAAATATTATCTACAATACATGTTCAGCAATATTTGCTTAAACCAGCCTTCTCAACTTTTTTAAGGGACCAGCAGGCTTTGGTCCTTCCTGCTTGGGGAACCACTTACATTCAAACTAGCACATAAGATAAATCAGTGTCATCCCAGATGTTTTGACACACACTGAGGTGCCTGTCCACGGTCAGAGGTTGAGAAACAGTGATCTGAATTAAAGTACCGTACCTACGGGTTGTTTAGGGAAATAGTGGAGAGTGATTGTGGTATTGTATGGTAAAACATTTAACCTAAATGCAAGAGCTGCATGCTGCAAGAGATCAGCTGCTTGTGTGCTTTTTTTACATTAATTAGAAATGACATCCATCAACATTGAATTCCTGTGGGTGAGAGTAATGTGAGGTAAAATGAAAGGTTAGTAGTTCAAGAGGGATAGCAACTATAAAGGAATCATGCTCTTTAATTATTTTCAATAAACTATTATGATTAAGACAATGGCCAAGCAGGAATACCTGTAAATTAAAAGATAATTGATGGGGATCTGTATTTTCAAAGAATCTATTAGCCAAGCCTCAAGCCACAAATCTATTGGGGCATAAAACCTGTTGTAAAAGTGGTGACCTTCAGTCTAACATACGATAATACTTTCATTTAAAGAAATTGGACGTTTTATGTAGTACTATATCATAGGACAATAAGACAGCTCAGTTGTGTATAAATGCAAATAAAAAAACTGAGACAGAAGAAGACTAAAGAAGAGTCTAGGCTAGGCAACGTTTCTGGTTAGTAATTAAACAGAATCAAAGCAATTCAGATCAGCCCCTGATTCCTTTGACTTCTTTATTATTTTCGGTCTCTATGTAATGCATTGCATTATGCTAATGAGAACAGTGTCAAAACGGCATCCCATGAAGGCAGATTGAACACTGAGGAGACCAAAAACATAGGAAACCTGTTGATCAAAGTGAAGACTATTTATTTATATCAAAGCTATATTATGCCTACTGACCATAGCCTGCCCTCCTAAGCAAATGGAGTTGCGGTTACAAACTACAGAAAACCTTTAAAGTTATCAAAGCTATAACTTAATAGCAAGACGTTTCAGATGCAGAAATGCTGTCTGCCTGGTAGGCTAATTTCATAAAGGCCGCTATCCTAGCCTACAACTGCGGGGCATTCGCATTAGCATGCGGCAGATTGATAATAGTGTTCCCTTCATGGGGGTCTGCATGGCATATTATGCCTCTAGGGATTTTTCTGTATTTTGTTCGGGAATTGTAGGACTTTCAATTATATTCCAATAGCATAGGAAATACACAACACATGGGTTGTCACAATAGCCTAATGTAAGCAATGTCGTGATTCGTTTGTCTTTGAGCGGTTGCCTTGCCATCCATGAGAACAATGTAGTTGGGCAAATGGAACACATTTGTATGATCATCAACATACCCATCATGTTTTCGTGGTGTCGGCTCCTTTTCATAGGTTAGAGCCCTCTGATGCTTGACTCCAAAGCCCGCATGTCGCGCGCAGTCCTCACTTGGACAAATAGCCTAACCAACACAGCTGAACTAGCCCGCTCAATGAAGCCAATGCAGCCACTTTGCTCCTCGGCCAAACGCACTACACTGCAGAGCTGCTGCTTTGCTTCAAAGTCTTGTAAGTATGGAGTAGCCTTATATATCCTTATTTCAGTTGCATACCACGACTCAAAGTATATAAGCAAAGAAAAAGCACTGTAGTCTATTCAACAGATGACGACGGAAAAAGCCCATTAACCGCATATAGTCTACCATGAAAAATACACTTTAAAAATAAGTTTATATATTTTATCTGTGGGTTGAATCTAGAACAAGCAACACAATACGCTGATATTCCCAGTGTGAGCGTGTATTCCAGTCAGCAAGCGCCAGTGTATGCTAGAGATTCAACCAAGCGGATTACAGTTTTTTGCTGTAGCGGACAGTATTTGCCGTGTTTCGCCTTTCTCGCTCTGTAGTCTAGTCGCAACTGGTCCTGATGAGAGAAAAGGACTATTCGTGTGCCGGCAAATGCTCTTGCGCTCAGACTGCAAGACAAGGATATTCGGGATGCCCTCTCCTGGTCATATCGCGTACCTCAGTAGTGTTGCCATCAAAAGAATGGATAGGCCTACACAAACTAAATTAATTGAACATTTTTGTATGTTTTTGCACAATTAACTATACACTACTTCTTAGGGATGTAGGCTTAAAACGATTCACCTATAGGCTTACGCATCCGTCCGGGTTCAGATGTTTAAGATCGGCTGAGTGCATTGGGGACCCCAAACCAATCCAAATGTAGCATGCATCGTCAGAAAATGATTGAAACGTTACGAATAGCCAGTTCACGATTTCTTTTGTTGCTCAAATTACTTTATTTTTACCTTCTGAAAATACCTCTCATCTTTTGTGACAACTGGGTCCTCTCCTTCAGTGTGAAACTAAGCATGTCATTATGTTGACAATCATTGTTGTACAAGTAATTCTGTATGCCGAACAACCCCAGGCAATATCTGTAGCGAGTCAAACTGCGCGCAATGCCAACGAGCACTGACCAATGAGAGGTAGGCCTATTTCTGAACCCAAGGCCCCAACCGCTAGGGGCCCCCCATTGATTCTGTTAGCCACTCTCACTCAGATATAATTTTGACATGACATAAATTATGGCAAAATGTGTAGAATTTCAAGTACACCCAATGTCAAAATCTTTAGAATTGAATTAAACTGCAATTATTTCTCTCCGACCCCATGGCAAATTGAGTTTAGTAGAATGCCGCTGATCGCAACTTTTTTGTACATAACTGAAAAGAGCTTCTGGACATCAGAACAGGTTCCTCGATTTGGAGGACTTCTACTTCAATGAGTCAGAGGTGAAAGACATATTGATTATCCCGGACCAGGCCCAAATCCCTGACACTCAAAGAAGGAAGGAGACAGTGCTATAGAGGCCAGCATGAGGGATAACTGACGAGACTACATCAGAGAGTGGATAAACAGCCTCTACCCTCCATTCTGGTGAACAGGCAATCACTGGAGAATAAACTGGATGAGCTCCGTTCGAGACTATCCTATCAATGATTACAACAGGTGTAGACCTTACAGTGAAATGCTTACTTACAAGCCCTTAACCAACAATGCAGTTTTAAGAAGAAGAAGGGGTTAGTCGAGGTAATCGAGGTAGTGTGAACATGTAGGTAGAGGTAAAGTGACTATGCATGGATAATAAACAGAGAGTAGCAGCAGCATAAAAATAGGGGGGACAATGCAAATAGTCCACGTAGCCATTTGATCAGCTATTCAGGAGTCTTATGGCTTGGGGGTAGAAGCTGTTACGAAGCATTTTGGACCTTTTGGACCTCTCTGCTACCCCTTGCCGTGCAGTAGCAGAGAGAACAGTCTATGGTTAGGGTAGCTGGAGTCTTTGGCAATGTTTTAGGCCTTCCTCTGACACCGCCTGGTATAGAGGTCCTGGATGGCAGGAAGCTTGGCCCAAGTGATGTACTGGGCCGTACGCACTATCCTCTGTAATGCCTTGCGGTCAAAGGCCGAGCAGTTGCCATACCAGGCGGTGATGCAACCAGTCTGGATGCTCTAGATGGAGCAGCTGTATAACTTTTATGAGGATCTGAGGACCCATGCCAAATATTTTCAGTCTCCTGAGGGGGAATAGGCATTGTCGTGCCCTCTTCACGACTGTCTTAGTGTGTTTGGACCATGATAGTTTGTTGGTGATGTGGACACCAAGGAACTTGAAGCTCTCAACCTGCTCCACTACAGCCCTGCCAATGAGAATGTCAGCGTGCTCGGTCCTCCTTTTCCTGTAGTCCACAATCATCTGCTATTTCTTGATCACGTTGAAGGAGAGGTTGTTATCCTGGCACCACACTGCCAGGTCTCTGACCGTCTCCCTGTAGGCTGTCTCATCGTTGCCAGTGATCAGGCCTACCACTGTTGTGTCAACGGCAAACTTAATGATGGTGTTGGAGAACGTGCTTGGCCATGCAGTCATGGGTGAACAGGGAGTACAGGAGGGGACTGAGCATGCACCCCTGAGGGGCCCCTGTGTTGAGGATCAGTGTGGCAGATGTGTTGTTATCTGGTTTACTCCCAGGGTCCTTAGCTTAGTGATGAGCTTTGAGGGCACTATGGTGTTGAACGCTGAGCTGTAGTCAATGAATAGCATTCTCACATAGATGTTCCTTTTGTCCAGGTGGGAAAGGGCAGTGTGGAGTGCAATAGAGATCGCGTCATTGGTGGATCTGTTAGGGCGGTATGCAAATTGGAGTGAGTCTAGGGTTTCTGGGATAATGGTGTTGATGTGAGCCATGACCAGCCTTTCAAAGCACTTCATGGCTACACACGTGAGTGCTACGGGTCTGTAGTCATTTAGGCAGGTTACCTTGGTGTTCTTGGGCACAGGGACTATTGTGGTCTGCTTGAAACATGTTGGTATTACAGACTCGGTCAGGGACAGGTTGAAAATGTCAGTGAAGACACTTGCTAGTTGGTCAGCGCATTCTCGGAGTAATCCGTCTGGCCCTGAAGCCTTGTGAATGTTGAACTGTTTAGAGGTCTTACTCACATTGGCATGATGCTCTCATGCATGCTTCAGTGCTGCTTGCCTTGAAGCGAGCATAGAAGTTATTTAGCTCGTCTGGTAGGCTCGTGCCACTGAGCAGCTTGCAGCTGTGCTTCCCTTCGTAGTCCGTAATAGTTTGCAAGACCTGCCACATCCGACGAGCATCGGAGCCGGTATAGTACGATTAAATCTTAGTCCTGTATTGACGCTTTGACTATTTGATGGTTCGTCTGACGGCATAGCAGGATTTCTTATAAGCGTCCAGGTTAGAGTCCCGCTCCTTGAAAGCGGCAGTTCTACCCTTTAGCTCAGTGCGGATGTTGCCTGTAATCCATGGCTTCTGTACGTACGGTCACTGTGGGGACGACATCATCAATGCAATTATTAATGAAGCCAGTGACTGGTGTGGTGTACTCCTCAATGCCATCGGAATAATCCCGAAACATATTCCAGTCTGTGCTAGCAAAACTGTCCTTATGATAAGCTGTAGACCATACTATTTACCTAGAGTTTTCATCTATATTTTTCATAGCTGTCTATTTACCACCACAAACCAATGCTGGCACTAAGACCGCACTCAACAAGCTGTATAGGGCCATAAGCAAACAAGAAAATACTCACCCAGAGGTGACTCCCCTAGTGGCTGGTGACTTTAATGCAGGAAAACTAAAATCTGTTTCACCTCATTATTACCAGCATATCACCAGTGCAACTAGAGGCGATACAACTCTAGATCAACTTTACTCCGCACACAGAGACACATACAAAGCTCTCCCTCACCCTCAATTTGACAAATTTGACCATGTCTATCCTCCTGATTCCTGCTTACAAGCAAAAACTCAAACAGGAAGTACCATGTTAAACACTATTATTGAGTCCATGCAACTTATTATGTGACTTCTTAAGGACATTTCTACTCCTGAACGTAATTAGGCTTGCCATACAAAGGGGTTGAACACTTATTGACTCAAGACATTTCAGCTTTTAATTTTTTATTAATTTGTAAACATTTTGAAAAAAATAATTCCTTTTTGGCATTATGGGGTATTGTGTGTAGGCCAGTGAGAAATAACATCTACATTTAATCTATTTAAAATTCAGGCTGTAACACAACAAAATGTGGATTAAGTCAAGGGGTGTGAATACTTTCTGAAGGCACATAGTTTACACACACAAGTCAGCTCTGGGTTGGGAACGACCATTGGGTGGGTATCCCTGTGGGCCTTGCTTTTATTTCACATCCATGGGCTGATTAACACTAAAAATAACAATTACATTATTAATACTACCTTCTTTTTTTCAAAAACAATGGCAACAGTAGCTACTCTCTCTTGGAATTTGGAAAGGCCTAAATTCAGCCATTAAAAGTTCCAGCTGTCTTGATATCCTAGCAAGAAACCATATTGATATTGCAATGCTCCAAGAAACACCCTTGCTCCAAAAGAGCTCACATAGAACAGAGAGCCATTTGTACAAACTGGGTGCTGTTTCATCAACCCCAAACAAAACTAAAGGTGTAATCATAATGATACATAAGAAACTCTGAATTGGGTAAAGGCGAAGACCAAGAAGGCCGAATCACTTTCCTTAAGTGTATCCATAATGGAAAGAAAATCCCTTTATTAATGTGTATGCTCCAAATTCATATGATTCCAGGTTTTTTGATTCTTTGAAGAGGATATTGTTAGAATTAAATGAATTCCATCTGGTTATTGGGACAGATATCTATGCCATTTTGGACATGCGGGACAAATCATTCATAATGACCAATAACAATGCGGTCGATAACCCCCCGGATTCTATGGGATGCCACCAAATGTTTTATAAAAAATTGGTTGTATGCATTTATTTGATTGTTTTTGTACCTGTAACCCCCCTCTGAAAAAGAAAAATGACAAAACTAAATGAAAAGTTGGTCAACCCAACAACAAGAAAACACGTGACACCAATCAAGCCAATTCAGCCATTAGGCAACACAGCCCGATCGAAGGATAACATTGGTCCTGTTCCCCTACTTAGACGTTGCATGCATCAACCAATGGTTGCATGCCACATTATCGACTGTGCCGTTGTGCACCAGATTGCTATACCATATGACGTGGTTACCTGATACGTAAAATAAGATCTGGAAGATCTGGAATGCGTCAGCAACGTCTGAGCAGAGGAACACGACCATTGTGATGCCATCATGTTTTATTTTACTGTACTACTGATATTGATTACTACATTGTTGGGAAGAGCTTGCATGAAAGGCATTTCACTGTACTTGTGTAAAAAGTAAGTATTGTACTTACTTTTTACCCCTTTTTCGTGATATCTAATTGGTAGTTACAGTCTTGTCCCATTGCAGTAACTCCCTTACGGACTCGGGAGAGGCAAAGGTCAAGAGCCATGCGTCCTCTGAAACACGACCCTGCCAAGCCATACTGCTTCTTGACACACTGCTCGCTTAACCCGGAAACCAGCCACACCAATATTTCGGAGGAAACACTGTACAGCTGGCGACCGAAGTCAGCCTGCATGCACCCGGCCCGCCACAAGGAGTCGCTAGAGCGAGATGGGACAAGGACATCCCCGGCCGGCCAAACCCTCCCCTAACCCAGACGACGCTGGGCCAATGGTGTGCAGCCTCATGGGTCTCCCGGTCGCGGCCGGCTGTGACACAGCCTGGGATCGAATCCGGGTCTGTAAGTGACGCCTCAAGCACTGCGATGCAGTGCCTTAGACCGCTGTGCCACTCGGGAGGCCAAAACTTGAAACTTGAATGCATAAAACATAGGTCGTGTTCCTCTGCTCAGACGTTTCTGACGCATGCCAGATCTTACAACGCCTGGATCGGTATTTCACTCATCAGCTAACCGCATAATATGTTATATGTTATAGCAATCTGGTGCCCAACGGCACTGTCAATGACATGGCACGCAACCATTGGTTGATGCATGCAATGTCTGAGCAGGGGAGCAAAACCATATACAGGGGAACTGATGACCCAGGATAGATGACACATTGGAGGAGTTATCATGAATTGGCAAGGGACAGAGAGGAATGGAGTTCCATCACAATATAATGTCAAAATTTCACACTTGTAGTATTCAACCACATTTTGAACATCATAATACTTATTTACATAATTAACATATTGAGGACAAATAACCAACACATTTTAGTTCATTTTGTTTCTTTTGGAAACCAGGGTTTTAAAAAGTCTAATTCAGCTCATGTAATCACATCTCATTCTGGGATTGGAGCCCAGAGCAAATGGAAGATTTATACCTGGACAATTGGAAATTAAAACATTGCAATTAGTCATGCTACCAGTGTATGAGTTGGTGATATGAAAACATGCCTTAAAGGAACAATATCAAGACATATTGTAAGAGTGAATATGAACAACAGTATTCAGACATAATAGGCAGAAGACTAGAGAGAGGAAACAGTATAGTATGATGTTCCTCCCACAAAATATTTTCAAAAAACTTTAACAATGAATCCGAGAGATAACTGGCCTGCCTGTCATGCAGCCTCCCTGACATGTCTGAAAATTGTTGTTGTAATTCAACTGAACAACATTTCACTGTGATGAGGAGATAGAATGCCAAGTCATTCTTTCTTCCTTTCCCATCCCTGTAACGATTTCACTCAGCAATTTAGAGCACTGGGTTTCATTTGTAAAAAAAAAAATTATCTTTAAAAAGAAATTGTCTGGGATTCTTATTTCAGAGATTCAGAGATTTTATGCTCTAATCTTTTTCAGCAAAGTATTACAGTAAGCTGCTGTTGGGTATTTATTATCCCATGTAAAGCCAAATACACACAAAGTTTCAATTACCTCCCTAGTGTAGCCTATGCGTTCCCATTTATGTTGTAGAAATATTCTTACATGACCCATTTTCCACTCAAGGCTATTTCTGCGAGCATGTGATTTGGCAGTTAAGAGGATGCAAGGAATGCAGAATTATCAAAGTTATATTTGTGTATTTCCCAAAACAAGTGTTATTTCTAAGTGTGTATGGGGAGGAGTAACTTGTTGCATGTTATTCTTTAGGCACTGGGAATTTACATTTCTAAATATGACAATAATTATAAGGAGACACATTTTTGGGTTATCTATTTGTGTGCATCAGTATTACATATTGTCTCAAGAGTAGGGTTGCAAAACTACTGGTAATCTTCAGTAATTTTTGTAATTTACAGAAAATCTATAGCAATCTATCGTACCTTTGGTCATTTATACCTGAATAACTATATGTTTATATATATATGTTTTATATATCTGAGTCCATATTGTCTATGAGTTTCTAGTAGATAGACCATATGGTTCAAGAGAAAATAGCCATATTAATGAAAATTTATAAATCAACAATGGCATTATTTTTCAATGAACTCTGCAACTCTTCCAACTAATGACTTCTTTCACAACTGCCACCAGTTTTATGCCAAAACATTTACAATAACTGCATACTGACATAGTTAAATAAATAAGTGTGTAAAAAAATAATATAAAGGATATTTCATGCCGAAACCCTCACAAACACCAATGGTACACACTAAATTGGTGGTTTATATTTATTATAATGTTTTACAACTTAGCCATTATTTAATTATTTCAGACATTTTACATGTGATAAGGCCACACAGAGGGCCAGAGATAATTACAGACACCTGTGATAATCTGAAGTACCCAAAAGGACCACTAGATGTCTTGTGATAGATTACATAAAACCTTGAAAGATACCAAAATTCTGGTAGTTTACTGGTAAACTTTGAAAGTTTCCAGTGATATACCCTCCATTTGCAACCATACTCAATAGCATTCCTGCCATTCTTGGATGTTCCTCAAACAGTCTCAGACAGTAACATATTTATCAAGTACTTTAAGTTATCTATCTGGTTATCTTTAAGATAGATAAGATAACTCCCAAAATGACATGGCTAATCAAATACATTTGATCAACATACAATACCATCTGCTAGTTTCTGGGTCAATAGTCCCCAAATGTAATGATGTACTTTTATTCCACATGTCACTTACTCCTCAGTCACAAGTTCACAACAAACATTCTAAAGGCAGCAAGGCCTTTTTTGTTTCCCAAAGCGACCGTGCATGCATGCTCACCTCACTCTGCGACCAGCACTGCCTCCAAATTGTCTCCCATGAAACTTTAATGACCGTCTGTGACTGAGCCCTGAATAATTGAACAAGGGAAAGACCTTTCCTGGATAATGAATCCCATTGTAACATATTATGTAAATATATAAATAAGAATACAATTAGGTAAAACAAAGAAACATTGGAAACAGCAGTGGTGGGCTGCAGGAGGAGAGTGGATAAAACTGACACTCTGGCTTACTATAATTACAATGAGGGCTACTCGGACAACTTGTGCTTGGGGAATGTCTGGTTCAGGCTTGTAATTACCTTAAGGTCTCCCTTATTCTCTTCCATGTTCATACCAAGGTCTGTCCTTGTTCTCACTAATTGTGTTCCATCTTCTTCTTGTACTGCATAATATGAGAAACAAACTGTAGAAAACTGGCAACCTTCATTTTTTAAACTGTCACTTCTGTTCAAATGTCAGCAGGCTCGCAGTCTCATGGCACATTCAAAGCCAGTCATTTCCTTTTAGCTGGTGCAGTCATTAGGTTATAGACCTGTACTGGATGATAAGTATGCAGGGCTCAGACACTGGAACCTGTCTCTGAGTACAAATTAAGCCATGCATTCAAGAATCTCTAGATCTGTCATCTTTACTTCCCTTCCGTCTGGGACCCTGTGATCAAATTACCTTTGATGTGTTGCAGCACTCTCTACAAGTTATTTTCCTTGGTGCCGGTCCTCCTTCTGAAGGCTCATACTCTTCTGTCCTCACAACCGAGAGAGCAATGGGAAGAATGTGATTACTGACTTTGTTTTTCTCCAAGTGCTGCACAGTGGTACACAATCTCTCCAAGTTCACCTCTTTCTTCATTTAAATGTGAAGCCATGCAGAGGAAGTGACCAAAAGAACATGGCCTTGGGGCAGCTACCCGAGTCTAAGAAGACTGATTCAGGCCTCCCGTTTACCTGCACAAATAGTTGTTTAGACTAATTCTGAGTTTCATTTTGGCATGTAGCTTAAAGGAGTAGTTTAGGACCTTTGAACTTTTCATATTTTGCTGCCTTAATTGAATTCATTTTTAGATACCATTTTATCTAGATTTTTCCTACAGATCTACAACCTACTCCACATTTTCAGTGAATCTGGTCTTCCTCTAACTTTTCATCTGCGATTTGCTCCTTTCATATTTATTTTGATCCTGACAAACCTCTCAGTCCCTGCCGATGACAAGCATACCCATAACATGATGCTGCCACCCCAATACTTGAAAATACAAAATTGTAACAGCTCAACTTCTGAAAACCTAACTCTGGGATAGGGTTTTATTTTTCTGCAGGACAATTACAAAAAAGAAAATGCAAATGACAGAATGGATTTCCAAGAGGTGTTGAGTGTTCCTAGCACACAAGGCTGCTGAAGGGAGGATGGCTCATAATAATGGCTGGAATTGAGCAATTGGAATGGGAAACAGCTGGAAACCATGTGCTTGATGTCATTCCACTCCAGACATTACCACACGCCCCTCCTAAATTAAGGTGCCACCAACCAGTGGTGAAAAAAGTACCCAATTGTCATAGTTCAGTAAATGTAAAGACACCTTAATAGAAAATGAGAAAAAGTCAGCCAGTAAAATATTACTTGATTTACAGTCTGAAAGTATTTGGTTTTAAATATTACTTAAGTGCCTCTTGGTAGGCAGTCATTGTAAATAAGAATTTGATCCTAATTGACTTGCCTAGTTAAATAAAAGTTTAAATAAAAAAACGATCAAAAGTAAAATGGCAGCTAAAATTCCATATAATAAGCAAACACCCTTGCTTTTAAAAATGTATTGGTAGCCAGGGGCACACGTTGACATTTACAAAATGAAGTGTATGTTTAGCGAGTCCGCCAGATCAGAGGCATTATGGATGTTCATGAATTTGACAATTTTCCTGTCCTGCTAAGCATTCATAATGTAACGAGTACTTCTGGTTGTCAAAGAAAATGTATGGAGTAAAAAGTACATATTTTCTTTAGGAATGTAGTGAAGTTGTGGATAAGGTTTAAATATCGCTGTCCAATCTCCAACCATATTGGAGCCTGAGAAATTGACAAAAACAATTGCTGTTGCCCTAAGAGTTGTGCCAAGTTGGTAGAATCTTAATGCAAATGATTCACAGCTGAAAAGGCTGCCAAAGGTACTTCCACCAAGAATGAACTCTTATCCAATTATGATATTTCAGTGTTTTTTTTTTTGTTAATTTGGAACATTCTATAACTTTCCTTCACTTTGAAAATGTGGAGTAGGTTGTGTAGATCTGTAGGAAAAAAAACATTTTTTTTTTTTTTTTTTAAGTTAAGTTATCAACTCAATATTTGGTTAGCTGTAACTTAGTTGATTTCTTTTACATGCACCCATCGCTTCTGTTGATTGTTCTCGTGGTGGCTAAAGTCAGCAAAAGTTGTCGTGGCTGTTTAAAGAAAACCAAACCATGGAATAGTTTCCCCCCTGTCTCAGACTACTTTCAGGGTGAGGAACCATCTAACAGTGGGAAAATCCTGAACTACTCCATTAACTACCCTAGTGATCTCTGAAAATTAAACTGATATCCCTTTTGACAATTCCAAACTGTGGAATTAGAAAGCTCTTCCAATGAGTCATGAATGGACAATCTCCTCAATCAAAAACTGCCATCTTCAGTTAAAAATAGTCTGAAAAGTATAAAGAAAATTGAGAAACTGAACATCAAGACCACCTTGCGTAGAGAACGTTTAAAATCCTCCATTGTCAAAATATGGACAATTTCAAACAAAATGGTACAAGCATGCCATCTGCTGTTATGTCAGAACATTTGAAATTGAAAGTCATATTACAAAAAAGAAAGCTGGTTGAGTTGAGTCTTATTCAAGAAACAGCTCTTTATTTTAAACAATAAGACATTCAATAAAATTGATCAAAGATAAAATTGACTGACAAATACAATTGAAAACATAGAAAATATTTCCAACGTTGAAAAATAGACAATGATTAGTACAATTAGGTAAAACATTTACTGTTGTTTGCATACATCAGATTGCTTTGGTGACAGAGGCCACCATTCTTCCTTTTTATCCACACTTGCACCTGAAAAGATAAGACCAAATCAGCCAAAAATAATACCAAGTCAAACAAACAATGCAGAACCAAAGCAAGCCTGGTATAGGTTAAAATTCCAAAGATAGAGTTAATGTTAGTAACAGTGATGAAGTGTGATCACAATTTTGTTACCAACCCCTATGATACTTCACTCCATTACACCAGTATGTGACAATTGACAGTAACAGCCAGATGAGGTGTTTGTGCTCCAATTAGTAATAACACTTTTATCCCAAACATACACATTACACCAATTACCATCTTCTGCACTTCCAGCAGCCTCAATTTCTGATATAGGAATACCCGCAACCTCTGGTAAAACATGTAATTTCATTAAGGCCAAATGCTGTTGGGTGACTGAATACAAACTGAAATTGTAAGGTAAAGTCAAGTAAATTTGACCGTAGTTACCTTGAATGGTTCCAAGGTTGGAGTTATCAAAAAACTGCTGGGGACAATTGATCGACATGGATTCAGAGCCTGGACGGACATCGAAGAACTTGCTCTTGGGAGAGTCGAGGAACTTCTTGGGAGAGTCGAGGAACTTCTTGGGAGAGTCGAGGAACCTCTTAGGAGAGTCGAGGAAGTGCTCAGAATTCATGGGAAGGCGTTGTTTTGTAGGAGTACATGGAGACAGAGGCTTGTCTACCACATCCCTCTTCTTCTCCTTCAGCTTAATTGCTCTAGCCTTCCACTTTGTGATCTCTCCTTGCTGAGTGGACACAAGGCTGTCAAAACAGAGACAAAATGGCAGAGGTCAGTGATATGCGCTCGCAAGAAACGTCAAAGCATTACAGTAATCTTACAGATCCATCTTCACCTCTCCAATTCTGAAATTTTGCTCTGTAGACTTTTCACTTCCTCCTCAAGTTTGTTCTTTTCAAGGAGAATGTTGCTTTGGACCGTGCGTCCTCTGGCTGTTATCAGTTTGGCATGCAGATCCTGTCCCTCATTGACTGCAATAGAATTAAAACATCTCAAATTAGGGCTCATCTAACTATTAACTTGCTGTTTCGGGGTCATCTCAAATTCTATTACTAGATTTACATGACTGTTCTCCCTCCTGTTGTGATCTTCTCAAAGTCTCCTTCAGCGTCCTCAGAGCGTCCTCCTTGTGGTTCAGGACAGTCGTCATCCTCAGTAACCTGAGGGGAACAAATGCAGAACGTCCTAAACATGCATCTTTTTGCAATGACTCCGGGAGATACTCAAATTCAGCAGTGGTACAATTCAGACAAACAAAGAATACACATTTCTATGACATAGGAGAGCATGATTAAAGAAATTAGGCCCTACTCTTCTTGGTGTTTAGAGGATGATGCAGTCTTCTCAAACTCCATTTTCACAACTTTAGCCTTCAGCTCTTCAAGCTCAAGAGCACTAGGTGATGCTCTTCTCTTAGCCAGAACCTATACCCCAAAAATAAAACAAGGTTATACAGTATTGAACACATCCCACATAAAATACAAATAAAAGCTCAGGGGTGAAATTCCACCTTGCTCCAAACCTTACTTCCGTCTCTCTAAGTTTCTCTTTTAGGATTTGAATGGAGCCCTCCCTGTCCTTGACTTGTGCACAAGCATCCTGAAGCTCAGTTTGTAGTAGCTGGGTGGCTTGTTTGTGGTTTGAGACGCTATCAGCAGCTTTGATCTGGTCCTCTTCCAGCTGCACAACTCTCATCTGCATTTCCTGCAAACACAAAACGTACACGTTGTAAACTAATCGTGGGTTCACTTAGAAAAATGGAAATCATCCATGAGATTGAAAACTGGTTAAAACGGTACCTTGATTTCTCCATCCAACTGCTGACGTTGCAGGGCAAGTTGCTGGTTGTCCCTCAGCAGGTCAGCTTCAGTCTTGACGGGTGCACGCTCCAGTATCTGCAGTAGAGTAGAGGTCTTACTCCTCTCTTCTTTCAGCTGACTGTCAGCCTGTGCTCGGACCACGCCTAGCTCTTTGAGCAGACCACAGCGCTCATCTCGCAATCCCTGCAAGGCAAAAGGAAAAACCACTCAGACAAACCATGATCAACCTCAGCGATACAATTGGCATTCCGTATGTGGTAACTAAGACTGGAGATTATTGATGGGGTTAACCACCTGGAGAGCCAGTGTGTTGGCCTGTGCCAAAGTAGAGCGCCGGGCCAGCTCTCGCTCCAGGAAGTTCTCCACTGCTGCTAAGTCTGGTGAGTGGACCATGCATAGAGCATTCAGCTCCTCGTTGCTCCTCTCTCGCACCCTCAGCTCCTGTGACACTGCTGCTGGGTGAGCGGTCAGGCTCTCCTCAAGCTTCTTCAAAACACTGTTCATTTTCTTAGAACATGATATAAGATAATTAGTTTCACAACATACATTATAAATATATTTTCTGTTTCATTTTACAGACAAAACCCAACTGTGCAGTAATGTGAGGCCCACCCACCTGGAGGTAATATTCTCTCCTGTCCAACAGCTCTGACAGTCTCTCGTCCCAGACTCCAAGGAGGTCCTTCTCAACCACCTTGACTGAGTGACTGGGTGCCTGGGCTCTACAGAGGAGCAGGTCCTGGAGTCTCCTCTCCTCAAATACAGCCAAGTCATTCTGGACCAGGGCTTCAAAGTGGGATTTGTAATCCTTGGCACACAGCTTCAACAGCACCTAAAATAATTTCACTCAATTTAGCAAAAACTGTTTACTATTGCAGTTAAACATTAAATAGAAACTATGACGAACATGGGATTATTCGTACCTTTGTATCCCACACTGCGTTAGTGATCTGGACTGTAGATCTATTGACATTGCTATAGATCTTTTTTGTGGGCTTTGGAAGAAGGGGCAACAGTTTCAGTATCATGACATCTTCAACTTGTGTGACATCAACCAGGGGCCCATGTCCAGGCTTAGAAGCACCATTGATAACAAGCTGAAGCCTCATGAGGGACACCTGCAACGGGATAGAATAATTGCTTTTATTATGCTGCCATCAAATGAAGCATTTGTAAAGATGTTGAAATATACACGAAACAAAAATATAAAAACAAAACATGTAAAGGGTTGGTTCCATGTTGCATATGCACAAAAAACAAAATTTGTTTACATTCCTGCTAATGAGCATTTCCCCTTTGCCAAGATAATCCAACCATCTGATTAGGTGTGGCATATCAAGAACCTGATTAAACCGCACGATCAATATACAGGTGCACCTTGTGCTGGGGACAATAAAAGGCCACTAAAATGTGCAGTTTTGTCACAACGCCACAGATGAGGGAGCGTGCAATTGGCACGCTGACTGCAGAATTTAAAATGTTCATCTCTCTACCATAAGCTGCCTCCGACGTTTTTGAGAAATTTCCAGTATGTCCAACCGGCCTCACAACCGCAGACCATGTGTACGGCGTCGTGTGGGCGAGCAGCTCGCTGATGTCAAAGTTGTGAACAGAGTGCCCCATGGTGGCGGGGAGGGGGGGTTATGGTATGGGCAAGCATAAGCTACAGATAACACAATTGCATTATATCGAGGGCAATTTGAATGCACAGAGATAACGTGATGAGATCCTGAGGCCCATTGTCGTGCCATTCATCCGCTGCCATCACGTTTCAGCATAATGCACGGCCCCATGTCGCAAGGACCTGTACACAATTCCTGGAAGCTGAAAATGTCAGTTCTTCAATGGCCTGCATACTCACCAGACATGTCACCCATTGAGCATGTTTGGGATGTTCTGGATCAAAGTGTACAGCAGCATGTTCCAGTCAATATCAGCAACTTCGCAAAGCCATTGAAGGGGAGTGGGACAACATTCCACAGGCCACAATCAAAAGCCTTATCAACTCTATGCGAAGGAGATGTGTCGCGCTGCATGAGCCAGGTGGTGGTCACACCAGATACGGACTGGTTTTCTGAGCCATGCCCCTACTTTTTAAAGGTATCTGTGATCAACGGATGCATATCTGTATTCCCAGTCATGTGAAATCCATAGATTAGGGCTTAATTTATTTAAACTGACTGATTCCCGTACATTAACTGTAACTCAGTGAAATTGTTGTGTTTATATTTTTTGTTCAGTAGAAAATCAAGTTCTAGCCCACCTGGAGCTTCTGCGTTGAAGCTTCCAGTCTGGAGCCCAGTCCCTCTCCTGCCCTGGTGGTACAACAGCTGGTGCTCTGCTCCAGGTTATTGATCTGCTCTGTCAATATGGAGATGGTTGCGTTCGCATCACTAAGCATCTGGAACCGGGCGGGGGTTAATTTGAAAAAATGCCACAGCAATTTCAGACATAGGAATTACTTATCCAATACAATGGAAAAACAAACCTTGTGTGAGGTTTCTGCTTCGACTTTGAAGTGAAACTGTCCTTCTTTGAAACCTTTACATTCCTCCTCCAGCTGCTTCATCTGAGGGAAATGCAAAGTAAACATTTAAAGCCATTTAAATGTACCAAAATGCACCACATGTACCAAAACCTAATTCGAAGCTTGGTTCTTGGCTCACTAACATCATGAATCTGCTTCTCTGAGTTCAGAACAGTCATACAGACTCTCACCATATCTATATTGTACTGAAGGTCATTCTTCAGCTGGCTCCTTTCATTTTTCACCATCTCCAACTGCTCTTCAACATGCTGGACCTGTAAAATAAAAAAGACATTAAAGGAAATAAAATACATTTAAACAATTGTCTAACGACACCAGCTATGTAAACTCTGCAAAAAAAGAAACGTCCTCTCACTGTCAACTGCATTAATTTTCAGCAAACTTAACATGTGTAAATATTTGTATGACCATAAGATTCAACAACTGAGACATAAACTGAACAAGTTCCACAGACATGTGACTAACAGAAATTGAATAATGGGTCCCTGAACAAAGGTGTGTGTGTGTGTGGGGGGGGCAAAATCAAAAGTAACAAGTCAGTATCGGTTGTGGCCACCAGCTGCATTAAGTACTGTAGTGCATCTCCTCATGGACTGCACCAGATTTGCCAGTTCTTGCTGTGAGAACCTGCAATAACAAGCTCAGTCCGATGATGCTGTGACACACCACCTCAGACCATAACGGACCCTACACCTCCAAATCAATCCCGCTCCAGAGTACAGGCCTCGGTGTAACGCTCATTCCTTCCACGCTAAAACGCGAATCCGACCATCACCCCAGGTGAGACAAAACCGAGCACTTTTTGCCAGTCCTGTCTGGTCCAGCGATGGTGGGTTTGTGCCCATAGGCAACGTTACAACAGGCCTACAAGCCCTCAGTCCAGCCTCTCTCAGCCTACTGACGAGTCTGAGCACTGATTGAGGGATTGTGCGTTCCTGGTGTAACTCGGGCAGTTGTTGTTGCCACCCTGTACCTGTCCCACAGGTGTGATGTTCGGATGTACCGATCCTGTGCAGGTGTTGTTACACGTGGTCTGCCACTGCAAGGACGATCAACTGTCCGTCCTGTCTCCCTGTAACGCTTTCTTAGGAGTCTCACAGTACGGACATCGCAATTTATTTCCCTGGCCACATCTGCAGTCCTCATGCCCCCTTGCAGCATGCCTAAGGCAAGTTCACACAGATGAGCAGTAACCCTGGGCATCTTTCTTTTGGTGTTTTTCAGAGTCAGTAGAAAGGCCTCTTTATTGTCCTAAGTTTTCATAACTGTGACCTTAATTGCCTACCGTTTGTAAGCTATTAGTGTCTTAACGACGGTTCCACGGGTGCATGTTCATTAATTGTTTATGGTTCATTGAACAAGCATGGGGAAACAGTGTTTAAACCCTTTACAATGAAGATCTGTGAAGTTATTTGGATCTTTACGGATTATCTTTGAAAGACAGGGTCGTTTCTTTTTTTGCTGAGTTTATTTAGTTTAACTATGACTCACTTGTTGTTTAAGTTTGGCCTCTTGTTGTTCGCTCTCAGCCTGCTGTTGTGAGTTCAGATGTTGCTGCTGTTCTAATGTCCTCTGGATTTCTATGACCTGGGGGGGAGATCACACTTTTTAAATGATATCTATAAAATTGCACATTTTAAAACTAATACAGGCCTATAAATAATTCTAACTCACCATCTCCATATTTTCCTGCAGGTCTCCCTGAATCTGGGCCCTCTCACCTCTCATGTGTGTGCCTTCTTCCTCTAGCTGCTGCATCTGAACAAAATGTGACAAAACAGTAAACAAGCAACTATGAGACACCATCACCTGGATGATTAGAGGCTTTAACTGACTTGGGCTGTTTGTTGTTCCTCCTGGCCTTTGAAGGACTGGTTCAAAGATATCACATTCATGGGTCAAATAAACCATGTTGATTTTTTTGAGAATAATTTGAGAATTCTTAAGTCACCATCTCCACATTGTCCTCCAAATCTCTCTTGAGCTGGTTCCTCTCCTCTCGGATTCCCTCCAGTATTTCCTGGAGCTGGTCTCTCTCTTCAGTCAGTGAGGTCACAGTAGAGAGCAGCTTCTCCAACTCCTCTGCATGATTCTGAGGGCTGTCAGTCTTCTCAGACAGGAGACGCTCTCTCTCAGCTCGCACAGACTCAAGCTCCTCATTCAGCTGCTTAGCCTTTTTCAGGGGGGAAACAGGTGAAATGTTTCATCAATATGCATGTGATATGAAGAGGCTACATGTCAAAAAGGAAAAAGGCTATTAACCTGCTGTTTTCGAAGAGACTCCTTCTGTAAACTTTGGCTCTCTAGGTCAGAGTTCAGTTGTCTCTGTTGTCTGAGCTCCTCTTGGATGGAATGGAGAAGTCCCTGAGTCTCTGCAGCCTAGAATAAAGCTAACGTGTTAGACTTGGAGATCAAAGTCAGAGGGTTGGTTAACTGGAAAACATTTGGCCATGGCCTCACCATCTGTACATTTTCCTGCAGGTCACCCTTCAACTGACACCGCTCCTGTGTCATGGTTTCCAGTTCCTCTCCTAGCTGCTGTAGCTGTACAAATGTTAAACATTTAAATACAAATGAAACGTATCCAGTGTTTCAACAATATTCTAACAGCACCATATAAAATCATAGACAGAGACTAACTTGTTGCCGAAGTTGAGCTTTTTGATGTTCCCTCTCAGTCTGTTGCTCAGAGTTCAGATGTTGCTGCTGTTTCAACTCCTCCTGGACTTTGATGGACTGGTTTAAAGAGATCACATATTCATGGGTCAAATAAGTAATAAAATCAACAATGTGATTGTAGAATTTAAGTCAAGACTCACAATCTCCACATTCTCCTCCAGGTCTCTCTTGAGCTGGTTCCTCTCCTCTCGGATTCCCTCCAGTATCTCCTGGAGCTGGTCTCTCTCTTCAGTCAGTGAGGTCACAGTAGAGAGCAGCTTCTCCAGCTCCTCTGCATGATTCGAAAGGCTGTCTGTCTTCTCAAACAGGAGACGCTCGCTCTCAGCTCGCACAGACTCAAGCTCCTCCTTCAGCTGCTTCATCTGAAGAGTAGGTTAGCATTCATATTAGAATCTACACTTCGATTGTTGCGACAATGAATTCTGTTGTGCAAGTAAAAGCACATTTTACCTGTCTTTGCAGCTCCTCTAGATTTGCAGTCTCCATAAGTTTCATATTTTCCTCTTGGTGTATTTTTTCAAGTGCCACCCGTAGCTCCTCCTGGTTTTCAATCGTCTGCAAAAATATAAAACGTAAACTTGTAATATAAAAAGCTTCTGATTGCAATTAGTGTGCGCATTGTCTAAATATTGTGTGTAATCTATCACTCACCATCTCCACATTGTCCTCCAGGTCTCTCTTGAGCTGGTTCCTCTCCTCTCGGATTCCCTCCAGTATTTCCTGGAGCTGGTCTCTCTCTTCAGTCAGTGAGGTCACAGTAGAGAGCAGCTTCTCCAACTCCCCTGCATGATTCTGAGGGCTGTCCGTCATCTCAGACAGGAGACGCTCTCTCTCTTCTCGCACAGACTCAAGCTCCTCATTCAGCTGCTTAGCCTTTTTCAGGGGGGAAACAGGTGAAATGTTTCATCAATATGCATGTGATATGAAGAGGCTACATGTCAAAAAAGAAAAAGGCTATTAACCTGCTGCTCTAGAAGAGACTCCTTCTGTAAACTTTGGCTCTCAAGGTCAGAGTTCAGTTGTCTCTGTTGTCTGAGCTCCTCTTGGATGGAATGGAGAAGTCCCTGAGTCTCTGCAGCCTAGAATAAAGCTAACGTGTTAGACTTGGAGATCAAAGTCAGAGGGTTTGTTAACTGGAAAACATTTGGCCATGGACTCACCATCTGTACATTTTCCTGCAGGTCACCCTTCAACTGACACCGCTCCTGTGTCATGGTTTCCAGTTCCTCTCCTAGCTGCTGTAGCTGTACAAAAGTTAAACATTTAAATACAAATGAAACGTATCCAGTGTTTCAACAATATTCTAACATCACTATATAAAATCATAGACTGAGACTAACTTGTTGCTTTAGTTGAGCTTCTTGATGTTCCCGCTCAGTCTGTTGCTCTGAGTTCAGATGTTGCTGATTTTTAGGTTCTGTATGTACTTGTATGATCTAGGGGGAAAGCATATTCGTTTTACATCCCCACTCACAGCTTGATGCGCCAATCTACACCCCAAAAAATTACTTCCTATGGGTACAACAGTTACGACTCACCATCTCCACTTTCTCCTCCAGGTCTCTCTTGAGCTGGTCTCTCTCTTCAGTCAGTGAGGTCACAGTAGAGAGCAGCTTCTCCAACTCCCCTGCATGATTCTGAGGGCTGTCCGTCATCTCAGACAGGAGACGCTCTCTCTCTTCTCGCACAGACTTTAGCTCCTCATTCAGCTGCCTTATCTTTGAGATTTGGTTTGGAGATAAAAAAAATATATATCTTCAACCTGCACATTGGTTGCATTTAGGTAGTGCATCGTGGCGACAACTGACTAAGAACCTCACCTGGTTTTGCAGCTCTCCTAGACAGGACGTATTCTCTGGAGCATTTATGTTGTTCAATCTTGTCTCAACATCTGCATTCTGAGTCTTAAGTTCTTGGATTTTCCCCTGTAGGGATTTGATCTTCTCTTGAGCCTCCCTTAGTTCCTCTTGATTCTCAATCATCTAAAACAATGGGTAAAAAATGAATTGCATTAACATGCACACATATCAAAAAGTAGAGTTCAGAGCAGATGACAGATTTGAATCAATGTGCAACAAGCACATTTCAGTCTCTTATGAATAATGCAGTGTATGTGTGTAACATTTCCTCACCATCTCCACATTGTCCTGAAGGTCAGTCCTCAGCTGGCTCCGCTCCTCTTTAACGGCTTCCAGTCGCTCCTCTAACTCCTTCACTGCCTCTAGTTGCATCTATCGGCAACAACGTAAAGCAATAATTAATAAACAAATACAGTTGAACCATGGTGTTCGGCATCACCCGAATATACAGAGTGTACAAAACATTAAGAACATCTTCCTAATATGGAGTTGCACCACCCACCACCATTTGTGCCCTCAGATTAGCCTAAATTCTTCGGGGCATGGACTCTACAATGTATTGAAAGCGTTCCATAGGGATGCTGACCCATGTTGAGTCTAATGCTTCTCACAGTTGTATCAAGTTGGCTGGATGTCCTTCGGGTGGTGGACAATTCTTGACACACACGGAAAACTGTTGAGCTTGAAAAACCCAGCAGCGTTGTAGTTCTTAAATATTTTGTTGTGCCATTCACCCTCTGAATGGCACAGATACACAAGCCATGTCTCAAGGCTTAAAAATCCTTCTTTAACCAGTCTCCTCCCCTTCATCTACACAGATGGAAGTGGACTTAAGTGACATCAATAAGGGATCATAGCTTTCACCTGGTTAGTCTGTCATGAAAAGAGATGTTCCTAAAGTTTTGTGTACTTAGTGTATAAACAATGACTTACCTGCAAACGTAGGTCAGTCTCCTGATGTTCTCTATGGGGCTGGTGTTCCGAGTTCAGATGTTGCTGTCGAACAAATACATGTATTCTGTCAATCCACATGGATACACAAAATATGATAAAAGCAGAAAATATGGATTTCAATAGACATAAAAGTAACTCAGACTCACCATCTCCACATTCTCCTCCAGGTCTCTCTTGAGATGGTTCCTCTCCTCTCGGATTCCCTCCAGTATTTCCTGGAGCTGGTCTCTCTCTTCAGTCAGTGAGGTCACAGTAGAGAGCAGCTTCTCCAACTCCTCTGCATGATTCTGAGGGCTGTCTGTCTTCTCAAACAGGAGACGCTCGCTCTCAGCTCGCACAGACTCAAGCTCCTCCTTCAGCTGCTTCATCTGAAGAGTAGGTTAGCATTCATATTAGAATCTACACTTCGATTGATGCGACAATGAATTCTGTTGTGCAAGTAAAAGCACATTTTACCTGTCTTTGCAGCTCCTCTAGATTTGCAGTCTCCATAAGTTTCATATTTTCCTCTTGGTGTATTTTTTCAAGTGCCACCCGTAGCTCCTCCTGGTTTTCAATCGTCTGCAAAAATATAAAACGTAAACTTGTAATATAAAAAGCTTCTGATTGCAATTAGTGCACGCATTTTCGAAATAGTGTATTTAAAATCGATCAATCACCCACCATCTCCACTTTCTCCTCCAGGTCTCTCTTGAGCTGGTTCCTCTCCTCTCGGATTCCCTCCAGTATCTCCTGGAGCTGGTCTCTCTCTTCAGTCAGTGAGGTCACAGTAGAGAGCAGCTTCTCCAACTCCTCTGCATGATTCTGAGGGCTGTCCGTCTTCTCAAATAGGAGACGCTCTCTCTCAGCTTGTCCAGACTCAAGGGCATCACTCAGCTGCTTCATCTTTGAGAAACAAAATGTTAAGATCGAATTGTTTTATTACAAGTCAATTCAAGAAACATAATACTAAAATGAAACAGTCAAATAAGCTAACCTGCTGCTCTAGAAGAGACTCCTTCTGTAAACTTTGGCTCTCAAGGTCAGAGTTCAGTTGTCTCTGTTGTCTGAGCTCCTCTTGGATGGAATGGAGAAGTCCCTGAGTCTCTGCAGCCTATAGAGAAGAGAGTAATATCGCATTAATATAACTGACACTTCATGTTTTTGTTTACAGTTAGCTACCATCAAAGTGCAGCGATTAGATGAACAAAAACACTTGGACATGGCCTTACCATTTCCATATTCTGCTGCAAGTCCGTGTTCAACTGTCTCCTTTCCTCTGTCATAGTCTCCAATGCAGCCCGTAGTTCCTGTATTTGTGCAAATGAGAAAGATAATTTAAATCATTTTAAAAAATTATCCCAGGCCATAACTTGTATAAAGACACTGACTTGTAGCTGATGTTGATCATCTTGTTGGGCACATGCCTGCTGTTCGGAGTTCAGATGCTGTTGCAGTTTTAGTTCTGCCTGGACCTGTATCACCTCCTCACTCAGCTGCCTTATCTGAAGTACAAATTAACCAAAATAAATTGTAAATACCTGCTGTAGGTAGACGGCTGATAGTTGTTTTGAGAGGCACTGCACCTGATCTTTGTGTTCCTGGGATAAATTGTCATATTTTTCCTTGGATGATTCACTGTCAGCAAGCTTCTCCTCCAACTCTTTCATGGCTTGTTGCATTCCACACAACTGATCTTCAATTGATGCGCGATGCTGTTCATTCTCCTTCAGCTAAATAAAAAACACATTGTTGGAGGAAAGCCTTACAGAAGATTCAACAAACATTCAAGATCATGTGATTTGACAAGGACCAAAGACCAATTTACTCTCAGGCTGGACTCTTCCGCAGTAGTCAGAAGCTGACTGTTCTCCACAGAGGAGCGCTCCAAGTCCTTACGGAGAGTCTCCAGTTGCTCAGTGATGTCGGTGCACTGCTGGGTTAGGTCGTTTTCCCTCAACTCTGCTTTGCTCAGGTCATCAAGAAGTTTGACTAGCTGGTCCTGGGAGCTCTGGACATTTTCTCTGAATTTATGAGCTTCCTCCTCACAGCAGGCCTTAGCAGACACCAGCATGTCTCGCTCTTTTTGGACTGCACAGAGCTCCTCCGTGAGATCACATACCTGAACAGCCAGAGGACATTTAATTAAAAGATACGTCAGGGATCATCAACCAATTTTTTTCTTGGGCTGATGGTCAGGGGGCCGAAACATAAATTGAACGCAAGAAGCCCAAAACAATCATTTCAAACCTTGATTACATTTGTATACGATTACATACATCTATTATGTGTGGGAATACATTGGAACAGAATTCCAAAATTAAAATCAGTTGAACATGATTTTCTGGTGTTTTTACTGTATTTTATGTCCAACATGTTTTTACAATATTTGAGCAGCCAAATTAAAAACAGTTGGGGAACTGTTATACATTGTATCAAACAGGTTTACCTGCTTCATGAAACTGTTCACTTTATCTGGAAGATCCTGCAGTGCACTCAAATCCTTGATCTTAGCTTGTAGGGTTCTCTCATCTTCATGAGACTTCTCCAGCTCTTTCTTCAGGCCAGCAACTGTTTTCTCAAGTTCAATGCTGTCTATGAGATCTAAGCAAAAAGAGGAGACCCCATGTTAGATAGCTCATTCAATAACTACATGGCAAATAAATGAAAGGCCGGAGAAGAGGAAATACTATACAAAAGACAACCAACAATACAAACTTTTGGGAACTTTTCCATCCAGAAGAGATGTAAGCTTGGTGTTCTCCTCAAAGGCTCCCTGTAACTCCCTCTGAAGGTCAACCTGCATCTTTTTGAAGCTAGATTTTTCTGTCTCCAACTGATGGCGAAGGCCATTCACCTGAGCTTCCATCCTCTCATAGCCAGCAGTTAGTGTCACCTGAAAGCAAGGTCAGAGCATCAAGTTAGGGCTAATACAACATAACGGTAAATCTATTGAGTGCAGTTTGCAATTAAATACAGGCTGCAAACTGACATATTGGCACTGAAGTAGGGGAAACTTACAGCCCTCTCTTTGAGTGAGATATTTTCACTGCGCAGGTGGGCCCACTCCTTCTTAGTGTCACGGCTCAGCCCCTCAGCATCGTCCAGAGAGCGTCGCAGCTGCTTCACTTGTTGGACCAAGTCAACGTCACTCTGAAGAGAAAAGTATGATGGCTATGTTACACCAGGGTGGTGCTGCAACATCACCCATTGTGAACACGTAAGGAACAAATCAATTTGCAAAAATGAATGTACCGATCTTTGTAGTTCCTCTGCCCAGTCGCCTTTCTTTTTCAGCTCCTCTGACATTTCCACCAGATTAGCCTAGGGATGGATCAGATTTGTCAAATCAATCAAACAGCCATGCAACCCAGCACTCATTGACAAAACAGAACCACATACAATACATCTTGTTAGATGCACCTTTTTGCTTCTGCCTAAACGTAGTTCGTAGTTTTACCTCAAGCTCTTGAGATTTGCGTCCTGAGGCCTCCATGGCCTTCTTTAAGGAGGAAATGTCATTCAGTAGTTCTTTCTGTAGGGTTAATAAAAGCCAATGAGTGCAAAGCTACAAACCAGCATGCGAGCATTTCAGAAGTGCTAGTCATCTTAATGACTTCTAATACGTCCCTATGATATTTATGACTTGCAATTGGCTTATACCACACAAAGTACATTCCAATTTTAATTACTACATTGAAATAAGTTGGTTATATAACTTTTGACATCTCTAGGTAATCTATGCAGCAGTCTATAACCTCATATTCTCTTTTGCTCTCCTCCTCCAAAGAATTGAACTCATCCATCTCTTTCTTCTCCTCCATCTCCTGAAGAAGTGCAGCCTTTTCTTTCTTTAAGTTTTCAGTCTGTTCCATTAGGATGCTGAGCTCCTGCTTGAGATAATCACGCTCAGTAGCAACCATTTCCTGTCAACAGACAGCATGGTGAGGTGAGAGTATTGCAATTTTTTTTAAATATATATATATATATATAAAAAAATAGCTATATACCTTCTCAGACACCAACGTCTCACAGAGTTGAATGGTCTCTTCAAATCCTTTTTTCATCTGTAAAAAATGATAGTTGTAACATTTTTGCATTTAGATTAAAGGATTCAACATTCTGCACAATAAAACAGTGAGAAGGAATTGGTGATCACCAACCTGCTCCTGTGCATCAGCAGGCATTTGAGACTTTTCTTCTAGCTGCTTCTCCAGTTCAGCAACCCTCACCTCGAAAGTAGCCACCTTCTCCATGGCTTCCTGGTTCTGCTGAGTCTCATTTTCCAGCTGGAGCTCCAGACAGGACACCTTCTCAGACAATTTGTTCTGCTGAACTTCAATTTCCAACTGTGCATCAGCTGGCATTAGTGGCTTTTCTTCTAGCAGCTTCTCCAGTTCTGCAACCCTCCTCTGAAAAGTCTCCACTTCCTCCATGGCCTCCTGCTTCTGCTGAGTCTCATTTTCCAGCTGGAGCTCCAGACAGGACACCTTCTCAGACAATTTGTTCAGTTGGTTTGGAGATAAAAATTCACTAGAAAAGAAGAGAATGCAGGAACATGAGTATGAAGGACAACAAGCAGAAGGGAATGGGGGGTAAAGATAAAACGGCAATAGTCCATGTTCACCTTTCTGCAAAACCACGCACGGTCAGATTGCTCTGGTTCATCTCCATGTCAAAGGTAGAATCGAACTCCTCGCCATCTGTGAATACACAAACAAAACAAGCAATTGATCATGATTTATGTGCCAGTACTTGACTTGGACTAAAATAGGTTCCGGTTCAGGTGAAGAAGCTCCACAATATACCATTTCTTTTTTATTTGACCCCCCCTTTCTCCCCAATTTTGATATTTTCTGAGCGCTGCAACTCCAACAGGCTTGGGAGAGGCAAAGGTAGAGTCATGCATCCTCCGAAACATCACCCGCACTCCTTAACGCCTGCCAGCTTAACCCGGAAGCCAGCCGCACCAATGTGTCGGAGGAAACACCGTTCAACTGGCGACCTGGGTCAGCTTGCAGGCACCCAGGCCCGCCACAAGGGTGCGATGAGCCAAGTAAAGCCCCCCACCCCTGGAAAAACCCTCCCTAACCCTGGACGACACTGGACCAATTGTGCGCCATTCTATGGAACTCCCAGGCATGGCCAGTTGTAGCACAGCCTGCAAATGAACCCGGGTCTGTAGTAACACCTCTTCACAGCAATGCAGTTCCTTAGACCACTGCGCCACTCGAGAGGACTGCTCCACAATACTTTTGATCTAAAATTCTATAAGAGGAACAGGAGCTCAAGCAGTAGAACATTTTAGGTGCCGGTACTCCGCTCCTTTGAGCTCCTGCCCAAGTCAAGCACTGATTATGGCAAAATATAGCATACCATAAACAGCAGAGTAAAAGCTATCACTGAGATTGGTATTAAGTATATTTTTCCTATGCTGTACTTACCTTCATTCTGCTCTGTCAAGACAGACATATCAGCTTTTCTCTTTTTGAGAAAAGGCTCAGCAAAGCTTAGGTCAGACTCTCCAGCATGGTGGAAGGCTGGTGATGGCAGTTTTCCACCCCACGTAACCCTACGTTTCGGCATCTTTACAAACAAAGACATGGTTAAACAGAAGTAAGAAATAAAATAAGTACTCAAATAAAGGAATAAAGCATCAGATACTTTTCTGTAAGGCACTAAAAGTCTACCTTTTTAATGGTAACGAAGTTTGACGAAGTGACTAGAAGTTTGGTTAAATTCTTAATCCTGTCCTCTTGTTCTCTTTGGAGCTGATCCTTCTCTTGTAAAATCTGGGACAGAGTCTCCTTCTCTGTCGCGGTTGTTTGAGTGACTGATGAGACCTAAGGCAGTGTACAAAAATAAAAGTTGAATTTACAAATACTTGAAGGAGAGCCGGCAACATTTCTAAAGAACCCCAATACAGGTTGACTTGCCTCATGAAGTCTGCGCTTCAGGTCCACAATTTCATTTCTGTATCTTCTCAGAAGGGCTCCGTCATCAGAAACCTCTGTGACATGCGGGTCATTCTTCATGTTCTTTGCTGCACTAGCAAACTAGATTGTAGAGATGGGCAGTTGATTAGATAAGAATGTAACATTTGTCTGATATTAAACATCTAAAAATAAGGATTTAAGATGGAAGTCTGACAACAACAAAAAAAGGTCACCCACTTGAAGAGTGCTAAGTGTTTCTTCCAGAGTAACTGGGGTGATGGTGCAGATGATGACAGTTTTTGCATTTCCACCCAAGGAATTTTGGAGGATGCGGGTGAGTTTACTGTCCCTGTAGTTAGTGAAACCCCTGAATGTATAGATAAAATGATATTAGTGAACATTAAACAAATGGCATAAGTTAAACTAAAAAAAGTATAAATAACTAACACCTACTTCTGGGTTTCATCAGACAGTTTTTTGATCACTTGGCCGAGGGTAAACAGGCTGCGATTTATATTACATCCTTCTTTGAAACGTGTACCTAAAATATCAGATGTCAAAAGTCACAAAATACCACAAGGAACTAAAATCAAATGAAGGTTGTTCAGATATTTCACACTGTTGTTACATTAGCACAGGTATCAAACCACTTACCTTCAGCACCTGTTTGACTTGCTCTCTCAGCCCCAGCCAGGTCAACCAAATTCTACATGAAAATGGAGACTGGTCAGAAAAAAGACTAAATGGAGGACACATATCTGAGGTCACGAAACACACTTGACTGTGGCAGCTTACCAAATGGGACACAATAATGGCTCCGTCTGAATTTTCACCAGATGCAGAGTCACCCCTGTCACGACTCTCCAAGATCTAAGAAAAAGCATCAGCATTATCTCCAGCACAGATACCAGAAATGCATTGTCTATTGTGATGTTTAACAAAGTGTCTCACCATGCGGAAAATTGTGTGCGAACGACTGCTTCGCTGGTTCATTTTTGTCTTTCCATAATGGCGATTCTCTAACAGATACATTTAACATCAAATAGAATAGTGTCAGTGTGTTATTCAAGCAATACATAGATTATACTTAGTCTAGCATGATAATTTAAATAAGGAATAAGAGTATTTTACTTTCTCCTTTTCTAATCCACGCAAGGGCTTGCTCAGGAGATGTCACCAGTTCCTCAGTTAGGTCAGCTACATAGACATTTTTCTGCAAAGACAGGCATTTCCCCATTTATTCCACCCTTCAAAACACCAGGGTTGTAAACATTAGTCCAAACAGTTGCAAAAAGTTTTGTTTTGCAACTAAAACAAGAGTTTCTATTGGACAAATTAAGGTGGGTTCTAGGTCTCGAAAACCCTTATCTGGACGTGAACTACAATTATGAAGCTGTGTTTTAATGCTTGGAAATGTCAACAATCGTCACTAGAAGCGGTTTTCAAAACGTATGCTGATATTCCCCTTATGCTTCATATCAGCAAGAAACAATCTTTTAAATAAAAAGATACACCTACTGAAGCAGTTTTGCACAGATCCATATGATGTGTGCCTCCAGTTGGACGAAGTATACTTCCTCATCTGCTTACACAGGTGTTCGGGGCACACTAGATTTGCAATTAGCATAGGCCTATGCCTTCTGTCAGTCTTCCGTAAACAAGCACTGTAACATGGAGATATGACCGTGTGGGAACACGGTGTGTAGTAATTTAACCCTTTTTTTTTGCTGATATGAAAGATATGTTCCTCATGTTTCCAAAACTGTATCGCAAGCGATGAGTTTTGACATTCAGAAAGAGCGTTGGGGCTCTTAACAAAACTCCCCCGGCCAGAAGATATTGTCGTCAATAGGCGCTAAAAAGGTAGGTAGCGTCTATGAATGGGTTATATCCATCCCTGTTTCGTTCAGTTTGAGAAACATTTTTCATAAGAATCCGTGTAATGAATACACCCCAGCCATATCTTTAATATCATCTAACAGTTATATTGTCTTACAATATATTATCAAACTTACGTTGTTTCCCTCTCGGATTTCTAGAGGTTTCCTTTTCCAACTGTCACAGAGCAAATCGGTCACTGTTTCATTGTAGATCTCCAAGTACGACACCCTCAGGAGGAACTCCTTTTTTGGACACTAAAGTAAAAAGGAAAGCAAACCACTTACAACACTAAACACGTGCATATGATAGAAAATAAAACAACCTACTACTACTCACATTTTTTATAGTCTGGAAGACATCCTCCATGGCTAGGGGTATAACTCCTGGAGTAAGAGAACTCCCCATCATAGTGAAAGTCTTCCCAGATGAAGTTTGTCCATAAGCAAATATTGTTCCTGAGAAAATAATGTATGCCACTTAATATATATGTCAACAAACAAGTCAACCCAATAGAGATTTCAAATACAACTATAGTGTTACTAAACAGTGTTCATACAGCCAGCAGCATACCACTGTGCATCCCACTGCTGGCTTGCTAGCTTCTGAAGCTAAGCAGGGGTGGTCCTGGTCAGTCCCTAGATGGGAGACCAGATGCTGCTGGAAGTGGTGTTGGAGGGCCAGTGGGAGGCATTCTTTCCTCAGGTCTAAAAAATAATATCCCAATGCCCAAGGACACTGCCCTGTGTAGGGTGCCTTCTTTCGGATGGGACGTTAGACCGGTGTCCTGACACTCTGTGGTCACTAAAGATCCCATGGCACTTATCATAAGAGTAGGGGTGTTAACCCTGGTGTCCTGGCTAAATTCCCAAGCTGTCACTCATACCATCACAGTCACCTAATCATCCACTGCTTACAATTGGCTCATTCATCCCTCTCCCATGTATCTATTCCCCAGGTCGTTGTAAGTTGACTGAGAACACATTCTCATTTACAGAATGGTAAAATAACAGTAATAAAAAGTTATATGGTCAAAATACTATAACCTGAGAAGACAATGTATTGCACTTGTTCACAATCCCTCCTTTACCATTATAACCTTCAACAGTGGAGACAACAAGAGGCTTTGCAAGTTCCTGGTACAGCTGCAGAGTTGTTTCTTCAGCACTAAATACACGGTCTGTCAGGGAAACAAATCATACACAGAAGTGATTGCCTGCACGTTCAGACACAGTATAACAGACAACATTCACCCTCGCCGTTTTGAAAGCTCACCAAAACTGAAGTTCTTGGTAAGATTTCCATCGTCAATCTGATGAATTGTCTTCTTATCCGTTTTCCAATACAACTTGACTGGCTCGGCGCTTTCTGCAGCAGTTTCCTCCCTACGACGAATATAACGAACGTTAAACAGATATCCGTAAATAAAGCTAAGCAACGTTAACTAGCAAGCCAATTTCTCAAATGTATCAGTTATTATACAATGTATCTGACATAAACCATAACATTATCCAACGTTGGCTTTGTTAGCTTGCTAGCTAACGTTAGATGAATTTGCCATCTGCCAGAGCTAACCAGCTAGCGAATGTTACGATACGTTACTACAATTGCTAGCCAATTCTTTACTACCGTTAGCTAGTAAGACAGCTAGTTATATTTAAAAAGCTCAGAAAATAGCCTCACCTTTCTATTAGTGGTCGAACCCGTACACAGACTTTGACAGCAGATTCTTCTGCCATTGTAAAAAAAAAAAAAAAAAAGTCCCTTTCCCTGGAGGCTAACTAAGTTAGATACCTTTCACTCGATGAATAACGTCTGCTTTCTGGCTAGATTCAAAAGTTGATTTTGAAAATGTGCGCACTGTCTTATCCTTTGTTTTCATTGGACGGCGTCATAACTCGGAATGCTGCACAATACAGGGGTGGGGGGTTCCGAGGGTATCGTGCTTTTCATAACCCGCTCCCTGCATTTAAAATATATATATCAATATTGATAACACTAGTTAAAATATTAAGCTATTAACAAATAAGATAAAAAGAATAGTGTTACTTACTCACACGATATAAAGAAAACATTACCTCTTCATTTTTGAAAGTGGTCAACCCTTCTTCTGGCTTACCAAAAGCTACTGACGTCATTTTAAAGCGACTATAAACAGGAAGACACCTCCTTTCTCTAAATAGCTCTGGGGAAACAAACACGTGTGGAACAGCAAATGGAGTTTAAATTATAATATGTATTGTGGTGGAATGGCTGCTAGCTAATGTTCGATTATTGAAGTTATTGCCCACATCTCATTTTGTGCCCCTTTCAGCATTTGAACAATGGCTCTGTTCCTTATTAATAGGTATGTTCACTGTTTGTTGTGCGCTAACGTTAGCTAGCTTCCTTAGTTCTTGATTGATAGAGGCGGTTAGCTATGTAGCTATATTGTGAAGTGTTTATAAAGTGTGTTTATTGACCTGAAACCAAGTACATTGACGACTATGCTTTTCACAGATACCTTGGGGATGAAGGAGATGATGGCTCTAGCAACGAATCTCGAGCCAAAGCGTTGTTGGCTAAGCTTCAGAGGAAGGCCAAAGTCAAGGAGCAACAGAGCTTGTCATGTCAAGGGGAATACCAGTCAAAAACAACAGTTGAGAGTGACCGGGGCACCTCGGTGAAGAAGAAAAGAAAAAACAAGGGAGGCAACCTCGAGGAGACAAAACACCCAAAGAAGAGGAAAGAGCAAGTAAACCAGGATGTGTCCCCACCAGACCCTGAAGAACTTTGCGAGGGTGATAATGCACGAAAGAAGAAGAAGGATACGAAAAAGATGCAACTGACTGAAGAGGACAAAGGTGTGTATCTATTTTTTTATATCACACATTTACAGTTGAAATGGTATAACATTCATAAGAATTTATTTTATATTAGTATTCCTTATTGTCTTTGCCTCTCTCCCTAGATGGGATTAAGCAGACATCTGCCCACAATAAGAATAGAAACCTGCAAGAGGCTGCTGCTGTTGACAAAACAGAGCTGCCAAAAAATGATGATGAAATGGTGGAGAAAATTCAGACTGACCAGTCAATACAAGACACAGAAACAAGTCCCTCTCATACTGGTTTCACCATACTGGGAGGATTTGAGAAAAAGATTATTCAAAAGGTACTGTTTGGTGAAGTGCGCTAGCGCATTGATATAACTTGTAGTGGGAAATGTCTTTACTGTATGTTCATGATACAATTGATGTATTTAATGTTAGGTACAAAGAGTCCTGCCTAAGTGGCTTGCTGAACCAGATGTAATCCAGAGAGATATTACATGCAACCTAGTCCCCATCAGTGACGTCCCAGGAATTTGTACTAAACTCCAACGGAAACTTGAGAGCAATGGAATTCATCACCTCTTTCCAGGTTAGCAGGCATGAAAGTGGAAATCTGTTTTGCTGTCACAATATGGGAGGGGAAAGTACTCAACTTCTCTTGTGTCCCCTTTGCAGTACAAGCGGAGGTCATCCCAGCCATTTTAGAGAGTGTCTCTCATGGTCTATTGATTGGAAGAGGGGGCTACAAACCCAGAGACATTTGTGTGTCTGCTCCAACGGGGAGTGGCAAGACTCTGGCATTTGTCATACCTGTTATTCAGGTATGAATTAAATCATTTATTTATATATATATAGATATAATGGAAGGTGTGTTTTTTGTCATCAGATAAGTCATAATTATTATTATTTATTTTTTATGTCATTAGGCACTGATGGAGCGAGTTGTATGTGAAGTCCGGGTTTTGGCAGTGTTGCCCACCAAAGAGCTTGCACAGCAGGTAACTAGGGTCAAACCTTCAATCTCCATGATGGAGATAACTTGTGATTATTTTGGTTAGCTGAGCTTGAATTTTTTTTTTTTAATGTTTTCTCGAACAGGTTTGCAAAGTATTCAGTTCATATGCGGAGGGCAACAGCTTAAAAGTGGTCATGCTTGCTGGTCAAAAGTCCTTTGCCGCCGAGCAGGCATCGCTCTCAGAAAACAGGTAAAGACACCAAGGTCTTTCTTCCTTGGTGGATAATGAATTATTAAATTTGTTTAAGCTTAGTTTCCTTTCATTCAAAATAGTAATTCGTGCGTAAATAACACCATGATTTTAAAGAGAAAATCAATCTGAAAGAAATATACATTTTGCATGTTTTGCAGAGGTGGAATAAGCCACAGTTTGGCAGACATTGTTGTCGCAACCCCTGGGAGACTAGTTGATCACATCAATAAGAATGATGGTTTCAGTTTGGAACACCTCCGCTTCCTTGTGAGTCACTAATACTAGTACAGTGTCATTTGTATTTTTATGGGTGTTATGACTAACCGTATTTCAATAAAGGATTCATATTTCATGATGGTCAATATCAAACCTTCTCTGCAGATCATTGATGAGGCAGACCGGATGATTGACAGCATGCACCAGTCTTGGCTAAGTCAGGTGATCAAGGCAGTTTACAGACCGAGGAGAGTTTCTGAAGCAGTCTCAATCTTCAAGAGGACAGAGCCTGCACCTATCACAGCAGCGAGGTAAGACTTCACTTCTCTACATTCTTTCAGACCGTACTGGAAAATGCAGGACTGGCAACTATGTGGTTTGTTTGTTAGTGAGAATACAAACTGTTCTTCACCTATGGGTTGTGTGCTTTCATACATTATTCTAGGGTATATGCATTTCAGTGATGTAATACATCTGTTTTTACTTTGTCAGCTTGTCACCGCCGCAGATACCTCTGCAGAAGCTCCTGTTCTCAGCCACACTAACTCAGAATCCAGAGAAGTTGCAGCAGCTAGGCCTGCATCAGCCCAGACTCTTCAGCTCTGTCCACAGTCTGTCAACGACCAACCCTGCATCTCAAGAGAGGTTCAACTTCCCACAGGGCCTGACAGTAAGTTACAAAACATCCCAATTTAAAAAAAATATAATTTATACTATATTCCAGAGCATTGTGCCATTGTGGTCTCTTTTCTAGGAGTACTATGTGCCCTGCACTCTGAGTAAGAAGCCCCTCCTCATCCTCCATTTCATACTGCGCCTGAAGTTTAGTCCCATTCTGTGCTTCACCAATTCCAGAGAAGCCACTCACAGGTTGGTGAATCTTCAAGGGTTTTCTCCTTACTGCATTATTGGATGAAGATTACATGTCCACAGCCATTTGATTTTGCTCTCTGTTCTCTCTGACAGACTGTACCTGCTAGTGCAGCTTTTTGGTGGAGTGCAGGCAGCTGAGTTCTCCTCACGACTCTCTCCCAATGAGAGGAAGAGAACCCTCAAGGAATTTGAACAGGGAAAGATCCAACTGTAAGTATGCGTGTCTGTTAGCGGATAATTGAATGTCCTATTTTCTTTGCCATATATAATTTTATTTTTATTTTTTCTGTTCAAGTTTGATCAGCACTGATGCTGCTGCCAGAGGCATTGACATCAACGGGGTCAAATGTGTTGTGAACTACGATGCACCACAGTTCATCAGGACTTACATTCACCGGTAAGCTAGCTTATGTTTTATTTGACTGTTACACTTGTAACTGCATAGGTTGAATTGTATTTGCTTTTGTATGCAATGTTCTTAATGTTTTGCCTTCCTGTGCAACAATTATTTTGTTGGCACAGGGTTGGAAGAACTGCAAGAGCTGGAAAATCTGGACTGGCCTTCACATTTCTGTTGGGGGTACAGGTGAGATTATGTATTTTTCAAACTTAAGACACAGAGAGCAATGGAAATATGTGAATGTGTGGCCAAGGCTGGAATGATAGCATTGCAGAAAGCAATATTCTGTCAACTGCATTGCTCCTGCATAAAAAAAATCAAATTTCTATTTAAATAAATTTGAATTTTGTTTAGTTGTGATTAAACTGCCAGACAAGTTTTAATAGTTATAAAATTGCTGCTTTAGTTAAAGATCTACAGGTCTTGTATGCTAATTCTGGTTGATGTTGGTCGTTGCTATTCTATAGGAGAAGAAATTTATTCAGATGGTGAAGGATGCAGGCAGCCCTGGGATCCAAAAACAGATAGTCAAGCCTGGGAGTCTGAAGAGCATGGAACCCCGCTATCAACAGATGCTACTGGAGTTGGGGAATACCATAAAGGTAGTGTAGTAGACTCCGATCACTGAAATTCAAACAAATGGCGTGAGGACAACTGCTGTCTGTTGCTCTAGCGTTATCGTCATCATAGTCGCAAGTTGTCATTACTTTTAACAGTACCTCTATTTTTTTCCCTCAGGGTGAAAAGGCCAAGAAGCGCGTCTAACACAGTGACCCGAGTCAATATACTGTAAGATTGTTCCTTCTCTTGTGACAGGCAAAACCAGGGGTCAGCCTGCACACAAGATTTGGTTCCAGGTGCAGACTTTTGTATGAAATGTTTGTTTTTCTCAAATAAATATGGGACATGTCAATTAATATTTGTTTTTGATGAAACAATACATTGGCTAGATGTTAAACATTGCTAGCAGAGTACACATGGCCCACTGTGTGAACAATGACCTTTTGCAAAATGATAGGCACATGATGTCAGTCCCCAGCACATTTGTTTCCTTGGCAGTTGTGGGAATGTATGTTTTTGGTTTCACATTGGTTGTGGGAACAAAGCCATATGCTTCCTGACCGGTAAAAATGTTTTTTAAACGTTCTGAGAACAGAAGTGAAAAATGACCTGTTTTGAAAAGGTTTATTTTTAGGTCGCAGGGTGGTTCTGAGAACATTTTAATTTGGTTCCTTGAAAGTTATCCTGGGAGGTTTTGTTGATGCTCTGAAAAAAATAAATTCTACATACTTTATTAAAATAAACTTTCACTCAATGTGAAGCAAGTGGCCATGACTTTAACACTGCTTGTTTATTTGGGGCTAACTTTTTTGAACTCCAAGCGCAGTTAAAATGCATGGAAATTCATTTCTGTGGCATAAATCATGCAGACATTTCTTTTTTTGTGACAAGGCATCAGTGAGATACAAACCTATGATCTTTTCTTCTCTATCCATGGAATTAGTCCACTGCTCTATCAGGAAGGAGCTAGCATGCCATGTTCTTTTTAGTCTACTCAAACAGACTCCATTTCAAAGGAACCAAGCGCTCATTATGATCAGGTGTGGCCAGTTAATGGGTGTGGCAAACACCTGACCACACTTAACAAGATAAAGGACAGTTTTGTTGATGCTGAGACTGGATTGTATGGTTTTTAAATAACATTCTTAGAATGTTCTCTGAATATTACTCAAGGTTTCTTGTGGTTTTCATGGAAAGTTTTCTTAATGTTCTTGGATCAATTTGAGAACACAACTTTAAATAAAACCAAGAGGAAACCTGTATGAAACATTGTCCCGAAGTTCAGTGTGGGAATTTCAGTACTATTTGAGAACATTCCCAATGTCGAACCAGTTGGAGAACGTTCCTAGAACATTACCAACATTGAATTGAAATGTAACCATGTTTGAATTTATATTTTTTTCTCTAGTTCCTTAAATGTGCTGAGAATATTCCAAAGCCAAGCAACTATCCTGCACAATTCACAGAAAGTTAAGGAAAGGTTGTATGCAAATAACAGGTCAACCACGCTATAAGAAACATATAGTTCTCAGAACGTTATGTGCTAGCTGGGTAGGGACTTAAAAACAAAAATCCAAAAAGTCTGATTAATAAGAAATCACAAAAGGCCAAAATACTGAATTATTTCCTTTTATCCTGCCATCAGTTTAAACCGCACTGATCTGATTTTGAGGTATTAGGAGAGATTGTTCTCACTGTTATTGCTGACCTGAACTGCACATAATGTATGTTTGCAGGGTCCTTTGTAGTACTTTACATTGACAAACAATGAATCTTTTGTTTTTACTTCTAGTCTATGTAGCCCAAATGTTACAACACGTTTTCCTATTTTGTTGTGACGCTATTTATAGATACTGTGGGCAGTCGGCCTGCTATAGGCTACAACAGCGAAATTAGTCAATTTTTTATGTTTTAACCAGATTAGGGATGACCAGATTAAGATTGTGGAGCCTACTTTTTCTTATGAAAATTCGTCATGAATAAGGTTACTTTGTAATTATAGATCGTTCATGAATCAGAGTATGTTAAAGAACTTTGACATTTCAACTTTCAATAAATGCACAGTTTTTATCTATTTTAGTAACTCGAATGTGACCGATTCTTATACAGTGAAATTCTCTCGCTCTCAATTCAAAGGGCTTTATTGACATGGGAAACATGTTTACATTGCCAAAGCAAGTGAAATACATAACACAATTTTAAAGAAAAAATTAACAGTAAACATTACACTTACAAAAGTTTCAAAGGAATAGAGACATTGCAAATGCCATTATGGCTATGTCTCTCTCCCTCCCCTCTCCTTTTGCGATGGTGCATGCATGTGTATGTAGAGCGCGAGAAGGCGCAAGGTGTTGCAGTTGCTCTTGGTTGTGCAATCCGACACGCCTGAACGGAATTGTTTATTGCGCATAGCCAGTATTTCCATTTCTTTGCCGCGTTCGGGTGAAGTCACTACCAGTCCAGTAGGCTATTTAGGGATGAGTATATTATGATCCTCCGCGGATATATTGAACTGTTGGAACTGCTTACGTTCTAACTTGTCTTTTATTCTGATTTAAAGTATTATTGCCAGTGATGTATACATTTAAGAGCATCTCTTGAAACTCACGAGGCAATTCATGCAATATTTTCAGTTTTCTAATGGTAGAGCAGGCGTGTCGAATGAAAGGAGTTAAATGAATTATTTGGACAGTTCCATGGTGCTGAAAGGATTGCTCATATTTCACTAAGCAGAAATGGGTAAGTGACCACCAATGAAACACATAAAGACACATATTTCTATTTCATGAAAGTTATGGGCTTTGAAGCTTTGTCACATGAAACTCCTTGATGCTTGCTTTTCCTATGCAGTGTACAACCAGTATTGTATTATATAGGGTTTATAATGAGGGGTAGTTTGGCTACTTTAAAACCCAACAAAAGATTGGTCACTGAGTAATATACCTGCCCTTTTATACATTTATGAATATGCATTATACATTATTGAGCTGATAACTGGTACGGAATGTGAAAGTTCTTCAGTGTCTGTTCTCTGCTGCTGTGCATTTATGTCTTAGAAAGACCCATCATCCATAGTTGACAGGATTTCCACTTCACACAATGCCACTGGGAAAAAAAATCTTCCTGAAATATCAATCAATCTGTCATGGACATTGCACAGTGACAGGGCACACATATTGAAATGGGGGTGTGCTTTGGTAGCCCCATGCACTCAAATCTCTTCTCATCTACAGGTTCCATAGTTTGGGATAGGCGTCTTTCATGTCTTCTTCTCCTGTCGTCTTTTCTTCTGCTGCTCAGCAAGGGGGAGAGGATGTGCCCAGCAAGTTGTCGCTGTGAAGGGAAGATTGTTTATTGCGAGTCTGGCATCTTTCAAGACATCCCAGAAAACATCTCTACTGGATGCCAGGGTCTGTCCCTGCGCTACAACAGCCTACTGACTCTGCTGCCTTACCAATTCGCTCATCTCAACCAGCTCATCTGGCTTTACCTGGACCACAATTCCATCACCGCCATAGATAGCTTAGCCTTTCAGGGTGTGCGTAGGCTCAAAGAACTGATTCTCAGCTCTAACAAAATTACACTTCTACAAAATAAGACTTTCAATGCTGTACCAAACCTGCGCAATCTTGATTTGTCCTACAACCAGCTACAATCTCTGCAGCCAGGTCATTTCTATGGTCTGCGTAAGCTCCAAAACCTTCACCTACGATCCAATGGTCTCAACAGGATACCTGTACGCACTTTCCTGGAGTGTCGCAACCTGGAGTTCCTGGACCTGGGTTACAATCACCTACGCACCCTTACCCGCACCACCTTCTTGGGGCTGTTCAAGTTGAAAGAGCTTCATCTGGAGCATAATCAATTTTCAAGGATACATTTTTTTATTTTCCCACGCCTTACCAATCTACAGGTCCTCTACTTGCAATGGAACCGCATACGAGCCATCAATCAGGGCTTGCCTTGGATCTGGCATACGCTGCAGAAATTAGACCTCTCAGGAAATGACATCCAGATATTGGACCCAGCTGTTTTCCAGTGTATGCCAAACTTACAGATACTCAATCTTGAATCCAACAAGCTGAGCAACGTGTCTCAGGACACGGTTTCAGCCTGGATCTCCATTACCACCATCAGCCTGGTGGGTAACGCCTGGGACTGCAGCCCTACTATCTGCCCCCTGGTGACCTGGCTGAAGAACTTCAGAGGCTCAAAGGACATCAACATGATATGCAGCAGCCCCAAGTCAGTTCAGGGAGACAGAGTAATGGACATAGTGAGGAACTACACAATCTGTGTGGACATATCAGTTGTAGACCAAACCACAGCTATGATCATGAGGCAAACCACAGCCTCAGTTGTGGACACCAAAAAGCCCACCACACCTCTCTCTGCCACGACCACAATAACCCAAGGTCTACCTGCATCAACTGTACAAAGACTCACTCCACAACCTGTCTCTCCCATTGTGACAGACAAAGACACAACTGAGTCCATACTCATGACCTCCATCTCTCCAGAATCCACCTCATTTTTCCCCGAACTAGAGTTTGAGCATATGGCCTTCCATAAAATCATTGCAGGCAGTGTAGCCCTATTTCTGTCTGTGTCATTGATCCTGCTGGTAATTTACGTCTCGTGGAGGCGCTACCCCAATAGCATGAGGCAGCTGCAGCAGCACTCAGTCAACCACAAGCGCAGAAAAAAGGCCCGGAAGCAGGAGCTTAACCTTAACTCTCAGTTGCAAGAGTATTATTTGACTTACCATTCAAACTCTGAGACCATGGATGCATTGGTAAATGAGACAAGGGCCTGCCCCTGCACGATCTCAGGATCCAGAGAATGTGAGGTATGATCTGTCAAGTCCATCCTAAAAACGAACTCTGCCTATGGGTCAGAGGTAAATGTTTTCCACAGGGATGCACTGTAAACCTCTTAGTAAAAGGAGACTGAGTTAAACTTCCATCCTCTGACTCTGTTCTTACTGTTGTTTTAAATTAAAGTTATCCATCCTAAAAATGCACTTTACAGCTGCTTGGGAGTCAGAGCTAAATGTTTTCCACAGGGATGCACTGTACAGATCACCGTGTGCATGGTGACTGACAACTTCCATCCTCTGTTTGACCCTTGTTATTGTTGTTTTAAATTAACGTTATCACGTTAAGAACAAATTGATTGGATGAATTAATCCTGTTTGTGAATATAAACCTAAACCTACTTTCTCTCTGCAGGAAAATAATCCTGCAGCAACAGGACATTTGTGGATTATAATTAATGGCCATTTTTGTAGGGGTTGATACATTTTTCCTTAAGGCAAATCAAGTTTTAAGCTAGTAATAATAAACGTTAGAAGCCTTTTTAAGCCTTGAATACACTAGAAATGTGCATTTCCTGCAGTGCAGGAAAATTCTCAGCGACAAAAGAGGGATCAAATTGAGATAGCACATCTGTATCTGCTGTTGATTACAAATTACCCCACTTTTCACTTTTGTTATCCTTGAGTAATATTGAGATCTTCGTGTTAATACTTGTATACAAGTAACTGATAGACTTTATGTGTAGTCTTTCCAATATTTAGCTCTTGTTCATTTGATGGAATTATGGTAACTGTATGTGAAATAGAATTATATCATTAAACTTGTGAATGGTAGTTGCTAAATAATGGGTGTCATAAGCATGATTACATGATTTTATCCTGTTTTTAATATTCTTACTGGCATGCAATATACCCCAAAATCCAACTGCATTAGTATGCTTTCTATTGAGGCACTTCACCATGACATGAAACATGGTGTAACAAGACAATTTCAAATTTTATGACAAATTACATTTCTATGAGAAATGCATAAAAGTTTTTATCCTGTCTGATCCCGCACCTGGGACAATGTTTTATGGATGTGTGGGGTGTACCAGCCCACTAAGGCTATGAAAAATACAGCCATGTAGGATTCACAGGGTAGAGTTCTATCTAGGCTCTATGGAAATTGATATTTCCATTTAGATTGTATTTACATTTCACATTACAGATTTTCTTGTCCTTATCCTTATAATAGTTGCTAATTGTTCCAGAGCACTGTAGCTGTCTGAATATCCACTTCTCTCAGGCTTTTAAAAGTATGTGTTTATTTATGATCTCACTGACATTGAAATGTTTGCTTCAAGATGCAGAATCACTGAATTTCATTCACTTGATCACTATTATGCTTTTAACAGAGGTCTTAGTTTAAGGGAATATTTATTTCCTCAGATCACACTTGTTCTCAAGGATAGATGCTATGTATCTAAAGGAGTGAATATCATATATTATACAATAGTCGAAATAGGTGATGTTTGGCTACTACTTATGAGGAGAACACTCATACTTCCTCTGAGGCAGCTTGATATTGTCTACAAATGGGACTGCACTCTTTTAAAGTAGCGTGGGCCAAATCACTCCTAGCTGTGGAAGCAGTTTAATTAAATGTCTTGCTCATAATGATTTTTAGACCAATACAATTGATGTTGTACAGGAAATGGCTATGTTTTTTAATTGCATGTTTTTGATTCAGCTGCATAAAAACTCATAGGGAAGCAGGTGTGATTTTTGTGGAAGATTAGATGGATAGAGTTATAAAATGTTCACTGTAAAAATTTCCATAACTATTCATCATTGCTTGTATATGTACAGAAGTACAGTACCAGTCAAAGGTTTGGACACACCTACTCATTCAAGGGTTTTTCTTAATTTTTACTTTTTTCTACATTGTATAATAATAGTGAAGACCTCAAAACTATGAAATACCACATATGGAATCATGTAGTAACCAAAAAAGTGTTAAACAAATCAAAATATATTTTATATTTGAGATTCTTTAAAATAGCCACCCTTTGCCTTGATGACAGCTTTGCACACTCTTGGCATTCTCTCAATCAGCTTCATTAGGTAGTCACCTGGAATGCATTTCAATTAACAGGTGTGCCTTCTTAAAAGTGAATTTGTGGAATTTCCTTCCTTAATACGTTTGAGCCAATCAGTTGTGTTGTGACAAGGTAGGGGTGGTACAAAGAAGATAGAACTATTTGGTAAAAGACAAAGTCCATATTATGGCAAGAACAACTCAAATAAGCATAGAGAAATGACAGTCCATCATTACTTTAAGACATGAAAGTCAGTCAGGATAAGTTCATTAGAGATAACTGCACCTCAGATTGCAGCCCAAATAAATTCTTCACAGAGTTCAAGTAACAGACACATCTCAACATCAACTGTTCAGAGGAGACTGCATGAATTAGGCTTTCATGGTCGAATTGCTGCAAAGAAACAACTACTAAAGGACACCAATAAGAAAAATAGACTTGCTTGGGCCAAGAAACATGAGCAATGGACATTAGACCAGTAGAAATCTGTCCATTGGTTTTATGAGTCAAAATGTGAGATTTCTGGTTCCAACCGCAGTGTCTTTGTGAGACACAGAGTAGGTGAACGGATGATCTCTGCATGGGAGGTTTCCACCGTGAAGCATGGAGGAGGAGGTGTGGGGGGTGCTTTGCTGGTGACATTGTCTGTGATTTATTTAGAATTCGAGGCACACTTAACCAGCATGGCTACCACAGCATTCTGCAGTGATACGCCATCCCATCTGGTTTGTGCTTAGTGGGACTATAATTTGTTTTTCAACAGGACAAATACCCAAAACACCTCCAGGCTCTGTAAGGGCTATTTGACCAAGAAGGGGAGTGATGGAGTGCTGCATCAGATGACCTAGCCTCCACAATCACCCGACCTCAACCAAATTGAGATGGTTTGGGATGAGTTGGACCGCAAAGTGAAGGAAAAGCAGCCAACAAGTGCTCAGCATATGTGGGAACTCCTTCAAGACTGTTGGAAAAGCATTCCTCAAGAAGCTGGTTGAGAGAATGCCAAGAGTGAGCAAAGCTGTCATCAAGGCAAAGGGTGGCTACTTTGAAGAACCTAAAATACATTAGTTTAACTTTTCTTTGGTTACTACATGATTCCATATGTGTTATTTCATAGTTTTGATGTCTTCACTGTTATTCTACAATGTAGAAAATAGTAAAAATTAAGAAAAACCCTTGAATGAGGTAGGTCTGTCCAAACTTTTGACTGGTACTGTATGTTGCATAGCTATATGAGTTGGGACAATGACAATATCAGATACTGTCAATAGTCAAAACGAAGCGGAATGGACGTACTGGTTGTCAACTTATGTTTACGCAGAGTAGGCATTGTATGCCAGTACACCAATTTGATTGAACCATTCATATTGCAGATACTGTCATCTGCACTATAGAAAGAAACTCTAAGACTGAGTAACTTGGCAACATGCCCCTCCATTACCATTCACTGTATTCTGTGATTGTCCTTTTTTCTCTCCCTCTACTGGCAAATGCCTAAGTTAGCTCTCTCCATGCTGTGTCTGTTTGTGTTGGTGTGGGAGGGCCGTGTGTTCCTGCTGTGTAACAGGCAAGGGAAAGAGCGAACAACAGCGAACATGGTCCTAAGGGTCAGGGCACTTTTGTTATTAGAAAAATGCCACCCACCTCCGTCTGTCTTCCCCTCTCCTCCTCCCTCCCTAGTCAACTCCATACGGTCAACTCCCTCAACGGAAAGGAAAATAAATTAAAGTGGGCAAGGAGGCATGTGTGCATGTGTTAAGCCAGACAGGATTAGGGGAATTTGGTGCCAGCGTTCAAAAGCTATTTACATCGGTGAGCTATCCTACCTAATCAAAAAGCGGTGGAGTTCAGTCACAGTCTTTAATTTGAGGATGATAATCTACTGTGTACTATCATCCTTCTACTGGTCCTAAACTAGAGACATGTCATTTCTCAGACTTGGAGACTCTCCTCATGTGTGTTGTTGTGTATAGGCTGGTATAAGCAGCTACTTGACAGCTTGGTGTGTATAGAGTGTAATATTCATAATGATCACTGCTCTTGAGGCCAATAGAGAAAGTTATAACGATCTAACCACAGCTTACTCATACTAAACAGCATGTCAATACAGAAACGTCATATAGTGAAATATGGCAGGAGGGTAATGTGTCCATGGCCATCATGTGATGTAAAGTGAATGCAAACAAACATTGAGAATGGTTGATGTCCATTTGATTTCAAAAGGATTTATGTGCCCCATCACTTATTTCACTTTCTCAGTATGAGTCATGACGAGGAGGTACTGCTGGCAGCAAGATTTATATACCCATTTATTATGCTTTCAGCTGCTGCATTTATGATGAATTCCTGTTTGGAATACAAATGCGCCTTCGTATGTGTAGAAAAGAGCAATGTTGTAATTATGTGCATTCTAATCTGCCTTTTTAGAATTCTGATAGATGAAACATGGTTTACATTGTCTTGAAAACTCCAGATGGTTATAGCACTGTATGATTGGTATATCTGGGAAAGGAGGCAGTGAAGAGAACAATCCCAGGGTTATGAGTTAGGTGTTTTACTGTAGATGGGAAACAATAATTGATGCACAGTTAATCTATGCTAGCTATGATTTCCAATTTTAGTAAACTATGTGCTTAAATTATCCAGGCTATACTGTAATAAGCCTATATAGATTTTTCCTTCTTCTTCTTTGTATTACTGATTGTGTAGAGCTGGTGTTGAACATGTCAAATTAGTTACCCTAGACAATACCCTGTTAAAAGGCAGAATTTATTGTCTTACGTGTCAAAAACATTCATTCACAGACTCCAACTTGTGAATCGAAAATGTTATAGATAGAGCTTTGAATTTACACTTGGGGCAAATGCATTTTGATAGGCTATTAGTAAATAGAGAATTGTATTTTTAGAAAGGGAAAACAATTGTATTTCTCAATAACCGAGTAAGATTAACATTCCATTGCATGTTGTGGTATACTCTGGCCGATATAGCTTTCCTTCCAGACCTACCCATACTGCAATATTCTTAACACTCGCTGCAGATGACATGACAATTAGCATTCATAATACTGCTTGTAATTAATGTAACGTTGCCTAAACACTATATCCTTTCCAGGGGACCCCGAATGCCACCATGGAACCATTACAGGCCCAAACCTACTGTGTCCTCCTTCATTTTAGACTGTACTACATAGATTCCAATGTCCTCATGAAATAATTTGGCAGAAAATCAGTCAACGTGTCCAATGTTTCATATTAGGAACTAATGTCGGATCACCATAGGATCTCTGGAGTTTGGAATTGTTTTAATTTATTTTATTAACCTCTGTTTAATGGGGGTTTCATACCGCATGGAGCAACATCATGCCTCCTGGTCACCTCTGTGGCATTCACCACTCCAGAGGTTGGAAATTAACATTCTCCACTGACGCACTGTATGTGCAGCACAGAGGCCCTGGTTCTGGTCCAGTAGATCTTCATCTCCAGCACAGCTTCTGCTGTTTGATGTTTCTTTTTGAGATGGGCCATTGTTTTTGGTTGTGGTTGTTATTTTTTTACGTCTTAATGGGATCTCAAGTGAACAGGACACCCTGATTCCCCACTTTCTTATGAACCACTGGGATCTTTTCCAAAATAGTGACTCACATTTCATTGAGACTACCTCCCTGATTTGAAAACCGACAACATGATTGAGTGCTACAGCCTCGCCTTCTCTCCCATCTCATTATGAACTATGTATTGTTCGGGGTGGCAGGTAGCCTAGTGGTTTGAGCGTTGGACTAGTAACTGAAAGGTTGCAAGATCAAATCCCTGAGCTGACAAGGTAAAAATCTGTCGTTCTGCCCCTGAACAAGGCAGTTAACCAACTGTTCCTAGGCTGCCATTGAAAATAAGAATTTGTTCTTAACTGATTTGTCTAGTAAATAAAATAAAAATTGTTGTGGCTTTTTTATGTTCAGGGGCGGAGATAGGGTTTCTATCACCAGGTCTGAAAGTGTATCATTTAAGTAATTCCTCATTGGATGACACAGGTGTTGTTAGTACAACCATGATCAGGGCAGCAAGCATGAAGTAAATTACCACACATAAATCTTGAAAAATGTGTGTAAGCTAACCATCCCCCATATTTGTCATTTATTAAAGCACAAGGTTTTGTTTGATCAATTTGATTTCATTATTATATATTTGATTTTCAAATTCTAAAATCAATATACACGAACCATTCAGTAAATATAATGCATGGTCTGTGTCAGACCTGGGCAGAAAATTTTTGTATTTTGTAGTTTATTTGAAAATACCAACTTTTCAAATACCCGAGGTAGTCGAAAATAGTTTATATAGAGTTTCAACTACAAGGCAACTGTCACGATCTTCAAAGACGGACCAAGGCGCAGCGTTCCGGGTGGAGTTAAACATATTTATTTGTTAACTCACTCAATCAATCAATCAATCAATCAATCAATCAATCAATCAATCAATCAATCAATCAATCAATCAATCAATCAATCCAAAACAATAAACGAAGATCAAAACAGGTGTAGCACCAACAGTACACACACCTCAACAGAGTCAACTTCCCACAAAGCCGGAGGGAAAAATAGCTGCTTAAGTGTGGTTCCCAATCAGAGACAACGATAGACAGCTGTCCCTGATTGAGAGCCACACTCAGCCAAAACAAAGAAATACAAAACTATAACATAGAATGCCCACCCCAAATCACACCCTGACCAAACCAAAAGGAGACATAAACAGGCTCCTACCGGTCAGGGCGTGACAGCAACTAGTTTATTTCATATTCAAATACAGGTCTCAGAAAAACAACTAATATTTGAAAGTATTTAAAATACCTCTCAGAAAATCTAATAATATTTGGAAAAAAAAATATGTATTTGATGGCTGCCAGAACCAAAAACTTCAACAGTTAGTTCAATTAGTCAAAATATACTATCATTAGCACATAGTTTGGAGGGCTCTCAGATTTGAATCTTAATATAGCCTATAATGACATTCACAAGGGACATGGAATCACATCAACATTAGGGTAGACCACTTTTGCAGCTTCAAAATAATTAACAAATATATTTGAATAATTAGTGAGACATAAGGTAAAGCTTTACATCCAGTTCTTATACATGTGTAGGAACTTTGTGATTATTACAATAACAACATTGTCGTTACTTAGGACTTTGGAAATTGCTTTATAATTCCATAATAATGGAGTTATTACATAAGTGGAATAAGGAAGTCATTATTCATCGTGTACAGAAGTTAAAAACTCTCAGCTCATTGCTATGCAATTAAAATGTAATTACCAAAGTATTATGTGACAACATGCAAATGAAACGTTGCTCCTAAAGTAATGACAGTTTTACTACACAGGAACAAGAACAGTTTAATGTTAAGTGTTACTGAGAATGCTAACAGAAACAAAATATGGCTATTAAGTGTCAGAAGGAAACTCAATATCCAACTGCCTTCTTGAATCAGCAATAGCCAAGGTAGGTAGAAAATCACGTTAGTTTGTATTCTGGGTAAACTGTCCCTTTAAGTGAGGGAAAAAAGTATTTGATCCCGTGCTGATTTTGTACGTTTGCCCACTAACAAAGAAATGATCAGTCTATAATTTTAATGGTCGGTTTATTTGAACAGTGAGAGACAGAATAACAACAACAAAAAATCCAGAAAAACGCATGTGAAAAATGTTATAAATTGATTTGCATTTTAATGAGGGAAATAAGTATTTGACCCCTCTTTAAGAGTGTGCTCCTAATCTCAGCTCGTTACCTGTATAAAAGACACCTGGGAGACAGAAATCTTTCTGATTGAGAGGGGGTCAAATACTTATTTCCCTCATTAAAATGCAAATCAATTTATAACATTTTTCACATGCGTTTTTCTGGATTTTTTGTTGTTGTTATTCTGTCTCTCACTGTTTAAATAAACCTACCATTAAAATTATAGACTGATCATTTCTTTGTCAGTGGGCAAACGTACAAAATCAGTAGGGGATCAAATACTTTTTTCCCTCACTGTATATTGCGTGTTTGAAACATGAACACTTCCCCACAGATGGACAAAGAGGTTCAAAGTCATTTTTGCTAAGCATCCAACTTGCTGTTTGCAATGTTTTAAATTACTTTGTCCAGCATTGTCAGGTATCATATTATTATTTTATAGAAGTAGTCATTTCTTTGGATCTGTATTCAAATAGTTATAGTCATAGTTATAGTTCTCCCCCAAAAAAACTTTACACAAAGCATAGTTAAAGCATGCATAGTTAAAACTGGAGTTACAACTTGTATTTGATTTATTCATACCTGTATAGCATTTTAATATTATGATTTCACAATTTGCTCATTTCCATCAAGTCTACACTTATTGTAACAACAATGACAATTTCATCATCTATGACACAGTATGACAAAATAGCAAAAGATGAAAGTGTTCTAAAAGAAAATAGACCAACTTGTTGACAAGATCGTCAAGATGGCTACATTCATAGAAAGTCCATCTTGACTGTTGGACTATGACAACTCCGTGCAATTTCCTTGGTATTTTCCGGTTTTTAATGTGCTCACTAACTAATGATTTGATCATGTGTGCGGTCATGTAGAAAGTAAAGTTGTCATAGCAAATTATATGCTTAGGTTAAAGAATAATTCTGATGGGCCATTCATTATGCTTTATTCTATGAAATGTCAGAGAAAAGAAGCGGCTGATTTTTATTTATTTATTATCGCAAGTCAATTAAGAACACATTTTTATTTACAATGACGGCCTACCCCGGCCAAACACTAACCCGATTGTGCAACATTTGCCCATTATTCTTTTCAATTTTTTTCAAGCTCTGTCAAATTGGTTGTTGATCATTACTAAACAACCATTTTCAGGTCTTGCCATAGATTTTTAAGCAGATTTAAGTCAAAACTGTAACTTGGCCACTCAGGAACATTCCCTGTCTTCTTGGTAAGCAACTATGTGTTGTATTGGATTTGCCACAAAAAAACACTTTGAAATTCAGAACAAAAAGTGATTTGCTTTTCCAAATTTGTTCCACTATTACTTTAGAGCCTTGTTGCAAAAAGGATGCATGTTCTGAAATATGTTTTATTCTGTACAGGCTTCCTTCTTTTCACTCTGTCAATTAGGTTAGTATTGTGTAGAAACTACAATGTTGTTGATTCATCCTCAGTTTTCTCCTATCACAGCTGTTTTAAAGTCACCATTGGCCTCATGGTGAAATCCCTGAGCGGTTTCCTTCCTCTCCGGCAACTGAGTTAGGAAGGACGCCTGTATCTTTGTTGTGACTGGACGTGTTGATACATCATCCAAAGTGTAATTAATAATTTCACCATGCTCAAAGGGATATTCAATGTCTGCTTTTTTTTTACCCATCTACCAATAGGTGCCCTTCTTTGTGAGGCATTGGAAAACCTCCCTGGTCTTTGTAGTAGTCTGTGTTTGAAATTCACTGCTTAACTGAGGGACCTTACAGATAATTGAATGAGTGGGGTACAAAAATTAGGTAGTCATTCAAAAATCATGATAAACACTATTATTGCACTATTATAGAGTCCATGCAACTTATTATGTGACTTGTTAAGCTAATTTTTCCTCCTGAACTTATTTAGGCTTGCCATAACAAAAGGGTGAAATACTTATTGACTCAAAACATTTCAGCTTTTCATTTGTTATTAATTTGAAAAAATCTCTAAAAACACAATTACACTTTAAATTTATGGGATTTGTGTGTAGGCCAGTGACAAAAAAAAAATCTTAATTTTATCAATTGTTTTTCAGGCTGTAACACAACACAATCAGGAAAAGTCAAGAGGTGTGAATACTTTCTGGGGGCACTGCGTATGGCTTTAGCAGAGTTATACAGTGCCTTGCAAAAATATTCATCCTCCTTGGCGTTTTCCCTTTTTATTGCATTACAACCTGTAATTTAAATAGATTTTTATTTGGATTTCATGTAGTGGACATACACAAAAAAATTACTTGTTTCAAGAAATTCTAAAAAATGTAAAACAGAAAAGTGGTGCACGCATGTGTATTCACCCCCTTTTCTATGAAGCCCCTAAATAAGATCTGGTGCAACCAATTACCTTCAGAAGTCACATAATTAGTTCAGTAAAGTCCACCTGTGTGCAATGTAAGTGTCGCATGATCTGTCACATGATCTCAGTATATATACACCTGTTCTTAAACTTCCCAGAGTCTGCAACACCACTAAGCAAGGGAGGGGCACCACCAAGCAAGCAGCACCATGAAGACCAATGAGCTCTGCAAACAGATCAGGGACAATGTTGTGGAGAAGTACAGATCAGGATTGGGTTATAATAAAATATCAGAAACTTTGAACATCCCATGGAGTACCATTAAATCCATTCTTAAAAATGTTAAAGAATATGGCACCACAATAAATCTGCCAAGAGAGGGACGCCCACCAAAACTCACGGACCACGCAAGGAGGGCATTATTCAGAGAGACAACAAAGAGACCAAAGATAACCCTGAAAGAGCTGCAAAGCTCCACAGCGGAGATATTGGGAGTATCTGTCCATAGGACCACTTTAAGCCATACACTCCACAGAGCTGGGCTTTATGGAAGAGTGGCCAGAAAAAAAGACTTTGCTTAAAGAAAAAAATAAGTAAACACGTTTGGTGTTCGCCAAAAGGCATTTGGGAGACTTCCCAAACATATGAAAGAAGGTACTCTGGTCAGATGTAGCTTTTTGGCCATCAAGGAAAATGCTATGTCTGGCGCAAACCCAACACCTCTCATCACCCCCGAGAACACCATCCCCACAGTGAAGCATGGTGGTGGCAGCATCATGCTGTTTTTCATCGGCAGGGACTTTGAAACTGGTCAGAATTTGTTGGAATGATGGATGGGGCTAAATACAGGGAAATTATTGAGGGAAATCTGTTTCAGTCTTCCAGAGATTTGAGACTGGGAAGGAGGTTCACCTTCCAGCAGGACAATGACCCTAAGCATACTGCTAAAGCAACACAAGTGATTTAAGGGGAAACATTTAAATGTGTTGGAATGGCCTAGTCCTCAATCAGTTTTTTGGTCTTTTTCCTTGTTTGTTTCACAATAAAAAATATTTAGCATCTTCAAAGTGGTAGGCATGTTGTGTAAATCAAATGATACAAACCCCCCAAAAATCTATTTTAATTCCAGGTTGTAAGGCAACAAAATAGGAAAAATGCCAAGGGGGTGAATACTTCGCAAGCAACTGACTCAAAGTTTAAAGCAAGCTCTATATAATATGTAATTTACACTGTAATATCATTTATTTACATTGATGTACAACTTTATAAAATAGTAGGGCATCTTACTCAACATTGTTATATTCATATTATTCTTAATTTGTAATTATGTTACATTTCAGTTACTTTTAGTTTGTTTTGTTTAGATTGCCATAATGGTACAAGTCTAAAATCCATCCAGTAAATATTCACACTTTTGGAAGCCCTGTCAACCAAGAATGGAGGACTACACTCAACAAAATGATAAATTGATTTAGAAAACTGTAATTACTCTTGATGAAAATTGCCTTCATTAATTTTGTTGTACATTGCCACTGTATGTTGTTCACACACTGAAAATAATTATGCAGCACAACAGAATAGATTGAGAATAAATATTCTAATTTTATAATCCTTTAGACACCCCCGAAAAGCAAGTGACAGTTTTATACTGTTTCAAATATTTAATATTTAGTTTGGATAAAATAGATTTCTGCATTCTCAATTACAATAACAAGAAGACTATGGATACATATGAATTATTTAGTTTGTGTTGGAGCATAAACAGTTCTACATTATGCAACATGAGCTGCATTCAATAACATAGAACCACTTTCATATTCAGTTGTTGCCAGATGTCCCACATTAGTTGGCAGTTACAAATGCCTTTGTAAATGAGAAGTAAAGAGGAATGTGCTTATTACTGAGCCAACCATTTTGCATGATTAAAAAACTGTCCACTTTTCAACATACTCCCTCAAATCTGTGGTATTTTGTGTCTTGGAAATGGACAGCCATGGTATTTTGTATCTTGGAAATGTGAGCTTAAAACAGATGGAGAAAGTCATGCGAAGTTGTTTATCAGAAAGGGGCAGCCCTTACATACTTCCCCTTCTCTCCTCATAGCAGGGCTTGGGAGACTACAATCTCCATGGACCCTACCTCTCTGCCAAACTATAGTGCCTTTGGCAGACTAAGCATGCCCTCTTGGATTATGGTGTCCACCATCTCAGCTCAAATACTGCAGCTGGAGGCAGTGTGTGTGTGTGTGTGTGTGTGTGTGTGTGTGTGTGTGTGTGTGTGTGTGTGTGTGTGTGTGTGTGTGTGTGTGTGTGTGTGTGTGTGTGTGTGTGTGTGTGTGTGTGTGTGTGTGTGTGTGTGTGTGTGTGTGTGTGTGTGTGTGTGTGTGTGTGTGCGTGCGTGCGTGCGTGCGTGCGTGCGTGCGTTCGTGCGTGCGTGCGTGCGTGTGTGAATGCATGTTTTTGTTGATTTTGTGTTTATTTTGATGTGTGTGAAATAGAAGAAGAGGAAGATAAGTATTGGCAACTAATTTCAAGGCAGAGCTTTTTTGTCAGAGGTCATCATGTCTTGTGAACATACTGTATACTGTATGCTTATGATAGGTGTTGATTTTTACAACCATTCGGCTGAACTTTGAAATACTGAAATACCCCATAGTCACCTTACACAAAAAGTGACGGAACATAAAATGCATGAACAATAGTAAGGTTCTTGCATTTTTGTTCACTGCCATCTTTGATGATTTAATAAATAAATGTTGATGAAGTTGTGTGAGGTAAACATTTTTAGAGGACAAATAGACAAGAGATCAGTAAGATATAACCATCCTGAAAATATGCAAAACCAGGCCAGTGGAGTGAAAAACTATCCATAGGGGAGAGTGGAGTGGTCCATATGGCATGTCTTTTAAGATTTGTGACTTTTACTTATTCCAAATGACCACAACTTTCCAATTTCTGTCATTCGTGACTTGTCTGGGGAGGATAAGGCTTGGCACATATTCTGGGTAAAGCTCAGAGTAATCTCATCTGATGAGATAAAAACAACTCAATCGATGTCCATGCAGTCCTTAAAACACAAAAGAAGCAATTTATTGGCACAGATAAACACTATTTGTATTTCAGCCCCTTATTCAATGTACCTTCTCCTATCTTGTTAAATTCTCCTGGCATAGCTGAATACATAGGTACAATGAGACTATCCTTCAAAATACATCAATCAACAACAAGCATTGTTTGTACCGTTCAGAAGAAGCCTAAACTCTCCTTCTCCCCTACATACCCTGCCTTCACCCTCTTTCGTCTACTCCCCCCGCCTCCTCTTCCTTATCCTCAATCAGGAGCATCAGGGAGAGGGAACAAATGACTTAAATAATTTAAAGAGAACACCTTAGAATGAAGGGGAGAACGTGTTAGGAGGAGTTAAGACATCAATATCAGGTCTGATATTTTAGTGGCTGTGGAAGAGGAACCACTTCATTCCCACTTCCCCCCTGCATTGTGACAGGGAATGCCACTCTAAAGCGTATGGTCAGTCCTCAAATCAGATCCAGTGACCTTTATGAAAAGACTTGAATAGGCACACATGATGACTGATACTAAAGTACACATACTTTGTGATTGTGAAAGCCAACTGGATATCAACATGATCAGGATTAGTGTGTCTAGAGCAGTGACTAGTAATCCATCATCTATAGAGGCTTATTGTTCCATGTTGTTTACTTCAGCATTCCTGTCCCTGTCATACTATTCTGTGTACAGCTGGTCCTGGGTTTAATTTGCAATGCTCCCCTTTGCTGCAGCTGTCTGTGCCTCTGAGATAAAGAAGTCACGGAGAGGGAAAGGAGCTCTGAGCTTGTACTTGGCTGCTGATAATTGGTTTTATAATGTGGCCACATGGATACCACACAGTGTGGGGGCACAAAATGAGTCACCATGGCTGGAAAGGAGACAACTGTCATCATGCAGGAGAATTAGCTCCACAGAGAGAAGGTTGAGGTGAGAGTGATGATGATAGACAGCCGACAAGGCAATTATGCTGCTTCTGTGTATATTAGAGCATAATTGTAGGTAAAAAGGCTCCGGGGACTAGCTTATAATTAGGACAGTAAAGTGGTCTCTTGATAATGGCAATTTGCAACTCACAGGAAAAGGAATATCTCGAAAACAAATCATCGCTGCCAGAGGTTACATTTAATTGAGAGGGTTTGAATACACAGATATGAGCAAGCCTGAGTGTGCAGAATTCTAGTCACGTAAGTCATTGAGGCAGTGATTGACTGCAGCCCCCTGGCAAGGAGCTCCCTCCTCGTCTCAGTGACGTCCCACCTTAAAAAGACAAATATATGTGCTTAACTGCCTCTCTGACATTGACACACCGTGACTCAAGCTGCCATGCTATTTAGGTATGGCTGTTGGCAAGGCCCATGTTTCTGCAGCCTCCCCGGCTTCTCCAGTTTGGTCATTTGTTTGCTTCCCCTGTTAGGTTGTTTACTTGTAATTTCGACATCTGTCAAGGTGGCTTGTTTGCTTCCATGCAGTGTCATTAGCCACACCCCCCCTGCAAAATGTACTAAGATAGATGGTGTTATCAGAGGCTTGGCTGGTGGACAAATTCACTTTGGCTGCTTTTCACCTGTTAGGCCTGTTAGGACAATTAACAAAGGATAGGATGCCCAGGAAGATGCTGTGAACAGGAGTCTCCATGCCATAGAAACACAGTGCAGGCAACAACACAGCAACACACACATTCATGCACTACAATACTATCACCCATTTGCTGTATAATGCTTCAGTTTTAAAAGTATTGATAATAAGTCATTTAAGTCCTGTGTTGAACTGCTCCAGTGCTGTGCCCTCCCTCTATGCTCATTCTGTCCTGTCACATGCTGTTCAGCCCACAACAATCTGTTGTCCGAGAGCTATGTTACACCAGGCTGAAAGACTGGGGCAGTTAAACACTTGAGTCATTCACATGCACACACACACACGTACGCAAACACACAAACTTAGATAAGGTCTTGCTGACTGAACACTTATTCCTCTAAGTTGAGAGGAGAGTGTGAGAGTGTTTGTGTGTGTGTGTGAGAATGTGATTTAAAGAGAGAGAGACATATGTAATACATATAGAGAGAAAGGGGGAAGAAGAACCAGAGAGAGAGTCTACGGGGATGTGTACAATCCCATCTGAATTCTAGTCATGTTTGATGCAGCATCTGATAAGTTACAAAATGTTTGTTGTTATTCATTCTAATTAATATGCACAGATATGACGGCATTGCTCTAGCTAGCACTTTGAGAATTCCTAATGGCCAATATCCTGTTCTGAAGCCATAGTGTGATCAAGTGAATGCATTCCCTGTAGATCGATGCTGCATAATTTTATGTTATCCTCAGCCCTGACCAATTTAGTCCGTTGGCTTATATTCCCCTCTCTCTACCTAATTCAGCCATCATCAACCAGCATGGTAATCAATCAACCCTGTACCCAACATCATCAGAGCCACAAACCACATCAATCTATCTTTAAACAGTGAAGACAGCCATATGAGAGTATTTTTTCAGCAATTTTTTAAACATCCAAGTGCAATTTGTGAGATTGGTGAGGTGTGGAGGCTGTTGCAGGCCAGTCTCTGAAAGCCATGCAACATTACATCACGTAGGTACAGATGGAAATGTACTGGGGGGAGGGGCTGGTCCTACTCAAGGTTCCCCAACATTAAAAATATTCTCACATGACCCTCCCCTTGTACTGTAAAATAAATTGAACACCCTCCCCCCTCATAGAATTAAGTAAAAATTATGTTTACGACCACAAATAACAATAACTGTAGCGACCCTGTGTTTATAAATGTGGATAGCGACTTTGCCACTTCAGCATGCATTTGTGGCACAGTTGATGCCATACAAGGCTATAGGCCAGAAGGTTGAGGGTTTGCCGACCACCACGGACGAGCTCACTCTTCCTGCCTGTTTCATTACACTATGATCAGAGCTGGCTGCAGACAATGATCAGCTAGGGGGAACACTGATTTTCAACATTTTGATGCCATATTTATAAAAACAATTCCACCAACAGGTTTCTTTGCCAATGCACCACACAACCAATAAACAAAGCATTTAGACTTTGGGCACTTCAATGTCATGGTTTGCGCTTTCAACACCACAATAAATAGACTATGTCAAGCTCGACAAACAGAAAATACATCCCTCCCTACCTTGTACTGAAGGCTTGGCTTGACAAGCTCCAAATGTCCTTAAACTCTTTGATGTTTTTTTTACAGATTTCTCTTTCCACTCATCAATTGGCAGCTGCACAGTTTTGATTTATTGATTTTATTTGTCAGCTAAAAAATGCGTACTGTATATACACAAATATTTTTTTAAGTGACTATGATTGCACAATCAAGTCAGCAACTACAGTTGAAGTCGGAAGTTTACATACACTTGGAGTCATTAAATCTTGTTTTTCAACCACTCCACAAATGTCTTGTTAACAAACTATAGTTTTGGCTAGTAGGTTAGTACATCTACTTTGTGCATGACACAAGTAATTTTTCCAACAATTGTTTACAGACAGATTATTTCACTTATAATTCACTGTATCACCATTCCAATGGGTCAGAAATGTACATACACTAAGTTGACTGTGCCTTTAAACAGCTTGGAAAAATCCAGAAAATTATGTAATGGCTTTAGAAGCTTCTGATAGTCTAATTGACATCATTTGAGTCAATTGGAGGTGTATTTGTGGATGTATTTTAAGGCCTACCTTAAAACTCAGTGCCTCTTTGCTTGACATCATTGGAAAATCCAAAGAAATCAGCCAAAATATTGTAGACCTCCACAAGTCTGGTTCATCCTTGGGAGCAATTTTCAAATGCCTGAAGGTACCACGTTCATCTGTACAAAAAATTGTACGCAAGTATAAACACCATGGGACCCCGGAGCCGTTCAGGAAAGAGGCGCGTTCTGTCTCCTAGAGATGAACGTACTTTGGTGCGAAAAGTGCAAATCAATCCCAGAACAACAGCAAAGGACCTTGTGAAGATGCTGGAGGAAACAGGCACAAAAGTATCTATATCCACAGTACAGCGAGTCCTATATCGACATAACCTGAAAGGCCGCTCAGCAAGGAAGAAGCCACTGCTCCAAAACCACCATAAAAAAAACAGACTACGGTTTGCAACTGGACATGGGGACAAAGATCGTACTTTTTGGAGAAATGTCCTCTGGTCTGATTAAACAAAAATAGTTTGGCCATAATGACCATCGTTATGTTTGGAGGAAAAAGGGGGAGGCTTGCAAGCCGAAGAACCCCATCCCAACCGCGAAGCACGGGGGTGGGAGCATCATGTTGTGGGGGTGCCTGGCTGCAGGAGGGACTGGTGCACTTCACAAAATAGATGGCATTATGAGGCAGGAAAATTATGTGGAATATTGAAGCAACATCTCAAGACATCAGTCAGGAAGTTAAAGCCTGGGCGCAAATGGGTCTTCCAAATGGACAATGACCCCAAGTATATTTCCGAAGTTGTGGCAAAATGGCTTAAGGACAACAATGTCAAGGTATTGGAGTGGCCAACACAAAGCCCTGACCTCAATTCTATAGAAAATTTGTGGGCAGAACTGAAAAAGCATGTGCGAACAAGGAGGCCTACAAACCTGACTCAGTTACACCAACTCTGTCAGGAGGAATGGGCCAAAATTCACCCAACTTATTGTGGGAAGCTTGTGGAAAGCTACCCGAAATGTTTGACCCAAGTTAAAACATTTAAAGGCAATGCTACCAAATACTAATTGAGTGTATGTAAACTTCTGACCCACTGGGAATGTGATGAAAGAAATTATAGCTGAAATAAATAATTCTCTCTACTATTATTCTGACATTTCACATTCTTAAAATAAAGTGGTGATCCTAGCTGACCTAAGACAGGTAATTTTTACAATTATTAAATGTCAGGAGTTTAAAGTTTAAATGTATTTGGCTAAGGTGTTGCCCCCAGGCCAGGTAGTCCGGAGGCATGATCCTAGGGCTCAGGTCCTCCGGGAGGGGAGGGAGAGAGAGAGAATTAGAGGGAGCATACTTAAATTCACACTGGACACCAGATAAGACAGGAGAATTACACCAGATATAACAGACTGACCCTAGCCCCCGGCACATAGACTATTGCAGCATAGATACTGGAGACTGAGACGGGTGGGTCGGGGGACTCTGTGGCCCCGTCCGGCGATACCCCAGGACAGAGCCAACCAGGCAGGATATAACCCCACGCATTTTGCCAAAGCACAGCCCCCACACAGCTAGAGGGATATCAACAGACCACCAAGTTACTAGCTTGAGACAAGGCTGAATATAGCCCACAAAGATCTCCTCCAACGCACAAGCCCGAGGGGGGCGCAAAACCAGACAGGAAGATCACGTCTGTGACTCCCTCCTAGGGACGGCATGGAAGAACACTAGCAATGTTCGCAAAAACACTACAGTAAGTACAACAGTATACTATAGTCCGCAAAAACACTACAGTAAGTACTACAGTATACTACAGTCCGCAAAAACACTACAGTATATACTACAGTATACTACAATCCACAAAAAACACTACATTAATTTCTATAGTATATATAATACAGTATACAACAGAATACTACAGTGAATACTACAGTAAAGTCCGCAAAAACACTACAGTGAATACTATAGTATTTATACCATAGTATACTGTGGTATTTTTTTCATGTGGCTTGCTCGACAACCTCATTTACATACCTAGTGAAATTAAAATGTAATTAACTATGGTACGGTATATTGATATATTAAATATTTGCACAAATCTTGATCAGTCTGTAATTGTTGTAGCTTTGTAGTATTGTATGTTGAGGTTCAGTGAAAAGGCCTGGGGTGTATTCATCACTGAAACCGTTAATCGTTTAAGAACCAAACGGAAGTGTTTTTATTGGACAAATTCAGGTAGGTTCCACCCCATTTCACTCTGTTTGCTTCCGTTTAAGAAATGTTTTGCAACACAATTGGTGTAATGAATAGACCCCTGTGGTTTCCTGGGAGTGCCAAGGAGGTGAGGCAGCTACCAGTTTGGTAATCATTAATCTCACCAAAGACATACACCACACACAACAGCTTCCAGTATAAGAGCCAAAACATAGATTTTTATTTTCATGCTCAATTTCCCAGCACAACATATTACTGAGAGAATTAAAAACAAAATTCTAGTCATGCAATAATTATTAACAATGCAAATGAATCTACATTTAAGGACATATTTTATCAGATCAAAAGCCAAGACAATATTTGAAGCCATGTTGTTGTTAGTGTTTCGCTTATTATAGCCAACATTTGCTAATCATAGAAAGTACAATGTTTAAATTTTCCTAAGGCAATAGAAGGACTGCATGTAATTTAAAAGGGGGTGGCCTGAGTCTGGTACTCATTACTCAGATTCTGTTGCAAAACATTTATTAAACAGAAGCAAATGGAACAAAACGGGGGAGGGACATACCTAACTTTGTCCAATAGAAACTCTCGTTTTAGTTGCTGTCTGGCTAATGATTACACCTGTTTCAGAGTTTCAGGTGAGAGCAACTGAAGAGAAAGCAAGCAAAAGTTTTGTTCTGGTTCACTCTGTCAGGCCTCTAGGAAACTACATTACCTTTGGAATATTGCTGTACAGAAAGGTAATTTGGATTCATTCATTATGTGATTGTTGTATTAAATACTGCTCAGGAATATTATTAATATGTGCTGATATACTCGAGAGTTTAAAGTACAAATTCCTGACTCACTCAGCAACAGCCATTCAGTTGGAGAGGAGAACTTGGTGAAAATGCAGTAGGTAGGTATCGTTGAGGATCTGTCTATTCTATCCTCTAGCCCTGGACAGAATAGGTTTATACATTTAATTCTGGGCAGGGATGTCTATCCCCCTCGGAAAGCGTGAATGTATGTTGTTAAGGGAAAACAAGTGTCCCTTTATCGTTGCTGTTTCAGTGCATGATAAAGACTACCTGTTTGCTGAGCAATGCTTCCTAGAAACTAGATTGAAATCACAATAAGGAAGTACACATTCAAATGACTCAGGTTGTGATTGTAATCATATTTCTCTTGATGTGCCATACAGGTTTACCAACATGGTCACTTTGGGAAAGTGCCTTACATGCTTAAGACTACAGTTAGCTGTGATGTTTGTGCTAGCAGTTTATCTGAATACAGGTGAGTAATGCAATGTTTCCTAGCCTAGTCACCCTATGACATCCACTATGTCGGGCCCTTTTAAGCCCACACTGCACCAGACAAAAATCCACTTTTAAACTGATTCATTCCTAGGTTCATTTACATTTATCTTTGTCAGGGGATGTAAAATGTGCCTGTGTGACAGCCATTGACTAAATGCACATACTTACACAAGAGGTTTATGTCACCTGATGTAGCCGGGTGGAGCCCAGACAGTGTCCCAGGCCAGGGCATAACAACGTTCGTCTCTGTTGACCCATTAGCTGGTGTCTGTCCTTCATGTTGGATATATCACATTTGTCTGTAAGACATTTATACGTATATGAACTGCGTAACAGATGTCCAACAATTGGGGGTATTCACTAGGAATCAAACAGAACCAAATGGAAGGAAGCGAAACGGGGAGGGACCTACCTGAATTTGTCCAATAGAAACACATTTTCTATGTTTTGGAATAATGATTACATCCCTGTTGTGGAAGTGAAACTACAGTACCTTCAATAAGTATTCATACCCCTTGACTTATTCCACATTGTGTTGTGTTAGAGCCTGAATGTATTAAATATATTTGTTTTCTCACCTATCTACACACAATACCCCATAATGACAAAGTGAAAACATGTTTTTAGAAATGTTTGCACATTTTATGAAATGTAGGTATTCACACCCCTGAGTCAGTACTTTGTAGGAGCACCTTTGGCAGTGATTACAGCTGTGTCTTTCCAGGTAAGTCTCTAAGAGCTTTCCACAACTGGATTGTGCAACATTTCCCCATTATTCTTTAAAAAATTCTTCAAGCTCTGTCAAATTGGTTGTTGATCATTCCTAGACAACCATTTTCAGGTCTTGCCATAGATTTTCAAGTAGATTTAAGTCAAAACTGTAACTCGGCCTCTCAGGAACATTCACTGTCTTCTTGGTAAGCAACTCCGTGTTGTATTGGATTTGCCCCAAAAAACACTTTGAAATTCAGGACAAAAAGTTATTTGCTTTTCCAAATTGTTTGCAGTATTACTTTAAAGCCTTGTTGCAAAAAGGATGCATGTTCTGAAATATGTTTTATTCTGTACAGGCTTCCTTCTTTTCACTATGTCAATTACGTTAGTATTGTGTAGTAACTACAGTGTTGTTGATCCATCCTCAGTTTTCTCCTATCACAGCTGTTTTAAAGTCACCATTGGCCTCATGGTGAAATCCCTGAGCGGTTTACTTTCTCACCTGCAACTGAGTTAGGAAGGACACCTGCATCTTTGTAGTGACAGCGTGTATTGATACACCATCCAAAGTGTAATAACTTCACCATGCTCAAAGGGATATTCAATGTCTGGTTTTTAACATGTTTACCCATCTACAAATAGGCGCCCTTCTTTGCGAGGCATTGGAAAATCTCCCTGGTCTTTGTAGTTGAATCCGTGTTTGAAATTCATTGCTCGACTGAGGGACCTTAAAGATACATTGTATGTGTGGGGTATAGAGATGAGGTAGTTATTCAAAAATCATGATAAACACTTATTGCACACAGAGTGAGTCCATGCAACCTATTATGTGACTATTATTCTACTCCTGAACTTTAGGCTTGCCATAACAACAAGGTTGAATACTTATTGACTCAAGACATTTCATTTTTTCATTTTTTATTAATTTGTAAAAAAAATTGAAAAACATAATTACACTTTGACATTATGGGGTATTTGTGTGTTGGCCAGTGACAAACATCTAAATGTAATCCATTTTAAATTCAGGCTGTAACTGAAGGCACTGTACAGTATGTTGTATTGGTCACAGGACATTGTTGTTAATGCAGGAACTTGTCACTTTAGTCTGAAACTAGTCTAAGTTTCAATCCTGAATGTGTGTGTTTCTCTAACCCTAAGATGTCACAGTGGCTATGCAGATAACATCCACAGGGTCGCAGACTATTCAGAGAGCCCAGGGGGAGACAGTCATGCTGGGGTGCACATACACCCCTGCCCCCTCTGACACAGGAGAACTGGACATTGAGTGGTTGAATGTCCATCCAGACATGACCCAGAAAGACCAGCTGGTGAGACTACAGAGCAGGAGACAGTGGGGGGTCTTGTTATGGATAAATAAAGGGGAGGGATTGGAGATGCAAACTGTGTCGTAAAACAAACGTGTTAGTCTTAACATCCACTCATACCATTTACGTGTCTTGGACATTTTGTTTAGCTACAGGCTATCTTATCCTCATTGTTGCAGTAGAAAAACCTGTTCTTAACATTTGTTCTCAAGACTTGTTGTTTTTGTCATTGAAGCAAATCTCTTCCTCTCAGGTCATATCTTATACAGGAGGCCAGAAATTGCATTACGGGGACCCCAGCTTGTCTAAGAGGATGGACTTCACAGGGGACCCTGCTTTGGGAGACGCATCCGTCTCCATCTCTGCAGTGAAAGCCTCAGACACAGCCACCTACCAGTGCAAAGTCAAGAAGGCGCCGGGTGTCGACATGCGAAAAGTCACTCTGGTAGTGATGGGTGAGGAATGCCGCCCCTCCCAGACTGGTTTCTGTTTTACCAGTTTCATCATTCCACTGTCCTGTGTCCTCTGTTTTTAAATCTGCTTTCTCACTGAAAAGGAATTTGAACACCCTGGTGCTCCGTTTGTTCTTGTCAATATACTCATTTTCCTGCAGTGCAAATGCACTGAGAAGGAATCAACACATTTACACAATGGCCCATTTTGTCATTGGTCGCAGAGATGCACGTTAAGTAAAACAAAGGAAATGGTATTCACTTGTACTGTATTCTTACTCTACACACTCTTTATGAAGTTGTTTTCCTGAGACAGTTTTACCTCTTCTCTTACACCAGTCCCTCCATCAGTGCCTAAGTGCTGGGTTGAAGGCGGTGAAGAGAAGGGAGCCGATGTCTCCCTCCGATGCAAGTCATCCGTGGCATCCACCCCCCTTAACTATGTCTGGACCAGAGAGAGTGGAGGGGCCATCCCGCCCACAGCAACACAAAGTAGGAAACAGGAACTTAAGTCTCTAGATAAGACATGGCACACATAACCATAGGTCTACTGTACATGTTGATATACTGAGGTGAGGTGTGGTTTGTAGCTGGCAGTGATTGTCTTTGTGTTCAATTTAGACTCTCAGACTGGAGAGCTGATGATAAGAAATCACTCAGAGAGCTACATGGGAAATTACCTGTGTGTGGTGTCGAATCCTGTGGGCGAAGGGCAGTGTAAATACACCCTGCACGCATACAACCGTAAGTTTAATTTGGAGAAAGGAAGTGAGGAGTGGTGCATATGTGTGAACCTGTCTCTGAATATCATGACTTCCTTTTTAGCTCCCAACAAAGCAGGGATCATAGCGGCTGCTGTGATTGGTGCACTGCTACTGTTGCTCCTCCTCCTGCTTCTCATCTGGCTTCTGGTCTGCTGCTGCCACAAGCGTCGCTATGAGAAGGAGGTTGCCCATGAAATTAGGTATGAAATATGACATTCCATACCTTCCAAGAATTACATGAGCAGACAAACTGTAAAATGTGTGTTAACTCCTACTGTTCTGTGCCTCTCTTCCATGGCCTGGCCCTGCCCAACAGGGAGGATGCCCCAGCCCCAGAGAGCCGCCCCGTCAGCAGGAACTCCAGCTTCCGCTCCCACCCTGGGGCAGTCTACACCTCAGTGAGACAAGGTCAGCCCAAGAGGACAGAGTCAGACAACAGGAGCTTCTACGCCAACAGTAGCATTGGCATGCCTGCCCCCAGCGAGCAGAAAGCCCCTCATTTGCCACCTGTGCTGAAATATGACAGCAGTAATGGTTACCCTGTGTAACAATGTTTTGGGTTGGGGTAAGGATAAGCATGAAACCTCATCATATTTTTTAAGTGTCAGTTTTAGGATATTTTGCCAACCTTCAGTATAAACAGCTATATCACATGCAGGCCTGGCATTACAGGATATGTATAATCTCCTTCCCATGCTACTTCCACCCTGTACTATGTGCAACAGCCTGAGAACTCTGGGTGAAATGGTGCAATGGATAATGTTTTAGTCACGTGAAGCTCAATTGAGGATTTTGCCAATAAGAATGAGTGAGAAAGATATATTATATTTAAAGTGTATGTCAGATGCAGTGGTGTAAAAATACTTGAAAGTACTACTTAAGTCGTTTTCTGGGATATCTGTACTTCGCTATGGAGTGTTTTGACTACCTTTACTTCACTACATTCCTAAAGAAAATAATGTACTTTTTACTCTATACATTTTCCGACACCCAAAAGTACTTGTTACATTTTGAATGCTTAGCAGGACATAAATGGTCTAAGTCACACACATATCAAGAGAACATCCCTGGTCATCCCTACTGCCTCTGATCTGGCGGACTCACTAAGCACATGCTTAATTTCTAAATTATATCTTAGTGTTGGAGCGTACCGCTGGCTGTCCGTTAAAATAAATAAATAAAGGCTGTCTGGTTTGCTTAATATAAGAATTTAAAAAAGAATTTATACTTTTATTTTTGATACTTTTTAAAATACTTTTAGACTTTTACCAAAGTAGTATTTTACTGGGTGACTTTTACTTGAGTCATTTTCTATTAAGGTATCTTTACTTTTACTCAATTGGGTACTTTTTCCACCACTGATCAAATGTGTTTTTTATTCTATGTATGACTTACAGTTAACCAAAATGTTTATCTTTTCAATGAAAATATATATTTTTTACTAATCATTTTTTTATCAAGCACGTGATTCTGAATCCGTTGTATCCTGTACATCTATGTGTCACCAATCGAAAAAGCTAATGACCCCTCCCTCAATACACCAGGCCAATGATGTTAATACGGAATGACATTGTGTGCCAGTCAGATATGTGATTAAGATATTGATTTTGATATAAAACTTGTTAACGACTGATTTCATACTGACTGGCCTCAGAAGGCAGACAGTTCAAAGAATAAAACATAGAACATGAAGGTGAGCCAAACGCAGGTTGCCCCCTTTATCACATGTAAATCGACCCTGTGGAACGATGTGTAGATCTGTGGCCATAGCTCATGGAAGGACATTTGCATGGGAACTGGACCCTGAGGTTTTGTTTAGTATCTGTGGTTTGGCAACATGTAATTCTGCAATACATCTGGTTCAGTAATTCCACTGGATATACACAGAGCAAATTGGCCAGTGTTACCTAATGTTGATTCAGGAGTTAAATTAACACTCGGTGTAAAATAACCCCAGTGTTGGTGTTAATAGCCAGTGTTGAGTGTTGAGAGTGTGATTGTGTCAGTTTTACTTTGTGGATAGTAAAACATTCCCATCAAAACACCGGGCCATCGTTATCAGATTTCCCAGCATGCTCTACGGCAAAAAAAAAGTAGGATTGTTTTTCATTTCTGTGCTTTTGCATGTAAAATTGATTGATTCATCTTATGCTACACAAAAATAACTAATTTTTCTAAACTAAACTAATCCAGTCCAATGTTCCTAACCCTGACAGTCATTCTGAATGCATGTTGCAGGTGAATAAAATTCTAAATGTTAGATGCCCTAACTCAGGCTGTCTTCCAATAGGAATTACACATCACTTTGCAAGCCAGCATAATATGACTTGTAGGCCTGATGTGGCCTGTAAACCAGGAGGTTCCTAACACCACTGTTATAGGGTAAAACTTGGCCATCAAAGTAAGGTCTTATGATATATTTAATGTATTGTCCTAAAAAGTTAAATTTTAATGATAACATTCGCCTCCAGTAGGAACTCACTTGGTGAGGACTGAAAATGATGAATTCAACAACCATGTCTCTGTCACTAACAAATACAGGCATTGGTGGTAACTCTACAATTAATTTTAAAAGACAAGGAACACTGGCAAATTATATTGGAGGTGTGGCCTAGTGGGGTCGTGGCTTTCAATTGTTTGTGAGTGGAAGTTTTGCATTCTACCAGTTTAAGTGGTCTATGGTTATATTAATTAAAGAATGGGTCAGAATATAGGGATCAATGAAATAAAGCAATCTATGCATATTCGTCTCTGTTTCAGCACTAACTGGTAAATTTAAAAATACTGATCTTGTAGATTATTTAGGAAGATTTTAGGGTTAGGAAAGTATTTCTGAATCATAAAAAAACAAGGTTGGAGAGCCTTTACGCACAAAATATATTGATGACTCAAAAATAGTGGTTTAATTCATCCTGAAAGTTGCCATATTCAAGATCAATGCATGAAATATTGGAAGGTGGAAAAAAAGTGTACAATAAGGGTGAAACAATAATCCTATACGTCTACCCTAATTCTCACTAATCACAGAACTGTATGACAATGGTCCAGTCTTGGTGAACCATGCGCCAGGCTACATGTGGTCTGAGTTCCATAATGATTCAAATAGGCTACAAATTATTGCACAACGTCTGCAGGGCAGAATACGCATAGAGAGAAAAGTGCATAAAAAGGGAATTACGTTTAATTTACCAGCGCTTAACTCAAGTCAGAATGCCCCCCCAATGAGCACACATCTTCACCCCAGGCCTATGGAAATGCACTGCCACCACTGCCTTTTGCCATTGCCACCAATTAAAATAGTATTGTGAATAGAGTCCGATGCTTCTCTATAAATTGCAGTCAGGCAACTCTGAAATCAAAGGTTCCGTGCCTCAACTTGATGCCATTCTCAGTCAACATCTTCAGGCTACTTGTCACTCTGATTCAAATGAAAACCCTGGTAAATTTCTGAGTTAAAAAGTAAAGAATCTGAAAGTACATTTTATGCCATATTAAAAACACTTGCAAAATATTGTATTTGAAACATTTGAGCACTAATTCCACCTCAACCTTGAACACTTCAACATCACAGAATTTTTCATATATTCACCACATTGTACGATCAACATTTCTGGTTTTATCTTAGAGCACCTAAATAAGCTGGTGGACATTGTTTAGAGAACCAACAGCACCATGCAAGGAGCCAATAAGGTGGATATCTGGGCCAGATGACCATCCTCACCATGTTCTTCAACCTGTACATCTTCCTGATGAGCCTAAAGAGCTACAGGCAGAACAAACACTGGACCCCGTAAGACCACTGCAGTCTCTGGATGACCATGGGCAACTTAGACAGAGACTGCCGACTGGCCACGGACAGGACTGCCGACTTCACCATCATGTGGACCACCGCCCATCCACTGCTACACCAAGATCCAAAGGCCATCCTGAAGCACTGTAGTCCTGGTCATCCCTATGTGTGGTCTCAGCACCTGTTTGCCCTTGCTGACTGTCCTCGTCCCTGAGAATAACACATGAAAACAAGAACTGCGGTGCCATCATGTCTAATGACACCCCGGGCATGATATAGATCAACATTTATCTAGTCCTCTCTGACATCCTCCTGGGAGTACTGATGCTAAAGTGTTGCATATCCATCTTTGTTCACCTGGCCATCCATCTCCAGCACATGCCCAAGCTGGGCTCTGAGATGCGGGTGATAAACATGACCCTGGTACTGCTGGTTGCTCTATATGTACTATCAGGTAACGGTGAAAAAAGAGAATGCCATTGTGCTCTTTACTCTTCTACAGTTAGGGAAAAAAGTATTTGATCCCCTGCTGATTTTGTACGTTTGCCCACTGACAAAGAAATTATCAGGCTATAATTTTAATGGTAGGTTTATTTGAACAGTGAGAGACAGAATAACAACAAAAAAATCCAGATGAGGGAAATAAGTATTTGACCCCTCTGCAAAACATGACTTAGTACTTGGTGGCAAAATCCTTGTTGGCAATCACAGACGTCAGACGTTTCTTGTAGTTGGCCACCAGGTTAGCACACATCTCAGGAGGGATTTTGTCCCACTCCTCTTTGCAGATCTTCACCAAGTCATTAAAGGTTTCGAGGCTGACGTTTGGCAACTCGAACCTTTAGCTCCCTCCACAGATTTTCAATGGGATTAAGGTCTGGAGACTGGCTAGGCCACTCCAGGACCTTAATGTGCTTCTTCTTGAGCCACTCCTTTGTTGCCTTGGTCGTGTGTTTTGGGTCATTGTCATGCTGGAATACACATCCACGACCCATTTTCAATGCCCTGGCTGAGGGAAGGAGGTTCTCACCCAAGATTTGACGGTACATGGCCCCGTCCATCGTCCCTTTGATGCGGTGAAGTTGTCCTGTCCCCTTAGCAGAAAAACACCCCCCAAAGCACAATGTTTCCACCTCCATGTTTGACGGTGGGCATGGTGTTCTTGAGGTCATAGGCAGCATTCCTCCTCCTCCAAACACGGCGAGTTGAGTTGATGCCAAAGAGCTCCATTTTGGTCTCATCTGACCACAACACTTTCACCCAGATGTCATCTGAATCATTCAGATGTTCATTGGCAAACTTCCGACGGGCATGTATGTGTGCTTTCTTGAGCAGGGGGACCCTTGCGGGCGCTGCAGGATTTCAGTCCTTCACGGCGTAGTGTGTTACCAATTGTTTTCTTGGTGACTATGGTCCCAGCTGCCTTGAGATCATTGACAAGATCCTCCCGTGTAGTTCTGGGCTGATTCCTCACCGTTCTCATGATCATTGCAACTCCACGAGGTGAGATCTTGCATGGAGCCCCAGGCAGAGGGAGATTGACAGTTCTTTTGTGTTTCTTCCATTTGCGAAAAATCGCACCAACTGTTGTCACCTTCTCACCAAGCTGCTTGGCGATGGTCTTGTAGCCCATTCCAGCCTTATGTAGGTCTACAATCTTGTCCCTGACATCCTTGGAGAGCTCTTTGGTCTTGGCCATGGTGGAGAGTTTGGAATCTGACTGATTGATTGCTTCTGTGGACAGGTGTCTTTTATACAGGTAACAAACGGAGATTAGGAGCACTCCCTTTAAGAGTGTGCTCCTAATCTCAGCTCGTTACCTGTATAAAAGACACATGGGAGACAGAAATCTTTCTGATTGAGAGGGGGTCAAATACTTATTTCCCTCTTTAAAATGCAATTCCATTTATAACATTTTTCACATGCGTTTTTCTGGATTCTTTTGTTGTTATTCTGTCTCTCACTGTTCAAATAAACTTACCATTAAAATTATAGACTGATCATTTCTTTGTCAGTGGGCAAACGTACAAAATCAGTAGGGGATCAAATACTTTTTTCCCTCACTGTATATCACTTTCAGTGCCTTGGTTCTTATCTATGGTAAGAAGACCTTCTGGAAGGTTCTCCTCCACTCTTACAATGTCTGCCTGGATGAGTTTCCCTGTCTGTCCTGGCTGAAGGTGCCAGAGACCAAACGCAAAACCAGCTCTGCTCACAGTCAAACACTGAGGTCAGACCAGGGTAGGCAGTGGGCTGGCGTACATTTAACGTGTTTGGATAGTATGGGTTTAGAGCCATCTGCTTGTCTGACTACTTCACTTCATCATTAGGTTAAATGCGTTTCTTGTTTTTCCAGTCATAAAACTATAATAGATTGTTTTTAAGCTATTTATCCACGTTATTTTATAATAACCCTGTCTATGTTTAATGTTATCAGTTTAATTAAGCAGTTTTTATTATGTGGCGTAGTTATTAAGTCACGATAATAAACAGAGTAGTTCAATCCCTGGATACTGATTGGCTGAAAGCCATGGCATACGAGAGAATATGGAGGCGAAAGAAACCTGTTTATATCAGCAATAAGGAACCTCTGCGGTTTGTGCCATTTTGGCCAATATATCACAGCAAAGGGCTGTATCCAGGCACTCTGCAAGAACAGCCCTTAGCCGTGGTATATCGGCCAAATACCACACCCATTTGGGCCTTATTGCTTAAATAACCTCCCGTGTCTTTTGCCATTATAGATATTAAGATTTACAGGCCTTATTAATATCATGGCTAGTCATTTTGGGGCCTTTGCCACAGCCTGTTTCTCTGATCTCAACAGCTAATATCCAGTGTGTTTCTGAGAGCGAATGGGATTAAAATGGTTCAGTAAATTGTTCTGACATCTATAACCAGGTCATTAGCATAACAACCAAACAATACACTCCACCAATCAAACTGTATTTGGAAAGTGTAAACAAATATATTTTGCTGAAAATCTGTGCCAGGTATAGTGGATGAATACATGTTCTGTAGAACCTCTGCTCACAAATCTAAAAATATTAAGACAAATATGTGACAGCCATATGATCTTTCATAATTTGGCAACACTGACAATACCCCATTGCTACATTCCCTCTAGCACCATCTAGTGAAGTCTAATATGGAGATACACAGGTGTATTTCTGATCATTCAACTGCACTTAAAGGAAAACTCCACCCCAAAAAACGATTATTTGGTATTTGTTTCATTAGTCCATTGCTGACAGTCCCAAAAATGATTTGCTTTTCAGCAATCAGGTTTTCAAGATATGTAACTTACAAAATACAGAAATCAACCCCGTATGATGCAAACTCAAGATAGTTTTTGGGTGGAGTTTTCATTTAAGTCTACTTCTGTCTAATCAGTCAATGGCCTGTGGTTAGGACTCGGAGGACTTTTATATCCTGGAGATCTGGTTAAATATTGATGATAAAAACCAGGTCTAGTGAAACTCGTCCATGGATGAGCAAATATCACAGGGCAGCCTGGAAGCATCACTTCTTTAGACTCAGGGACTGCAGGAGGAGTGATATCCTGTCCCCCAGTATCTGACAAGAAGGAAGAGGCCATTAGGAGGCAAGATTGCCAAGACCAGTATCTACATATCACACAGGGCCTACTGCAATAAATTACACTTGTAGTAAAACTCCCTCCCCAGCCCAGACAACACTACTGTACAGAAACAGACTGCTTTCACATATAGGGAACAGTCTTGTGTTTTACTAAAGTCCACTTAAAGAAACAATGTTGTGATCTTGATGCATTTAATACCGCTATGAAGAATGTTCTCTTTCTCAATATAGAACATAAAAATAAAGCATGAATATGACTGAAGCAGAATAACATGTAGAACCTCGGGTATCTCAATGAAATTACTGGCAGACATAAATTCTCACATTCCACATGACTATTTACCGGAATGAAAATTAGGCTTTATGTGACAGAATGAAAAGAATCTCACTGTCATACCATCTCACCAGACGTCAAGGTCCTTCATTATCCTCTCAATTATCACATAATTATTCATAAAAAAAGGTATAATGAAGTCCCAACTAGTGCCTGATATGTCCTTGATAAGAGATATAAGGGATGACACAGGCAACAGATATGAGTACAGGATAATGATTCTAAGAACTTCTGCTGAGGACAGAGTTGTCTAGCCTTCTGTAACAATACCTCCTACAATTCAACAGAGCAGTTTGTTAAATTCTTTATTTTTGTTTGGTCGGATTTACAAGTTTAATTGGTAAAAAAAAATATATTACATCTCTTCATGCTACTATAAAGCTTTAAATCTCTTTACAAATATCTGTTCTGATCATTGTTAGAAAAACTCATTCAAAAAAATGTTAGTTCCCTTCTAAAATATCTTTGATCCCTGAAACTAAAATACTGACTCATTCTTGCACTACATAAATGAAAACGGTAATTTCTGAAAGAGATTACATGCATAGATGAGCAATTCAGAGGACAAAGAGAGCATTGCATTGTTTTGAAAAGAACAACTATATGAGACCGAATAATAAAAAACAATGTATATATTGATATATAAATCAAGTTGAAATTTACACTGTTGAAAGTAGACTGATGTAAATGACCATGTTTCTATCTGTCCAACTCAAGTTGCTTAATGAGCGCATACCAATTAACTTGAAACCTTTAAAATCACGGAAATAAGTTAAAGTAATACAACAATTAATCAATAATAGCCTAATAAAATGAAACTATGAAATGCACCAGGACTTGGGAAAGAAAAAATACCTGCCAACTCTAAACAGATGATTGAGTTTGTGTAATACAATGTTAAAATGACAACTTGCTAAATATATCAAGCTGATTTGTATAGAAAGCAATAGTTCAAAACATACACTATTTTGTTCTTAAAAAACGTAAAAAATCTACAATTTAAACAAATCAAATTTACATGAATTCCATCCAGTGTATGTCTCAAAAGATTCTGAAATCATTGAGGTACTATCTTCGTGTGCTTTCATCACACAATTATGTAATGCATAGTTACTTAGTATTTATGAGTTAGCCAAGGTTATTCAATGTGACTATCATCCACAAACATATTTGGGGGAAAGTTCCATTTTGATTACAAATCTCAATTCCCCCAAAAAAGACTACTACGCATGTACCACCTATGATCTATGACTGGGTCGAGGGAACAAAAAAAGTAATCCAGGGTCGCAACCATAGATTTAGACTATATAATCAACAACAATAGAATCAAAGTCTGTTGAAAATCAGTTCTGAGTCACAGACCACAAATTCCCTGCTCTTGATCAGCAATAGTGATTCTAATTAAAAAAAAGGTTTTCACCTAGCTATAACACATAATAAAACATGAAAATGCAGTCACCGCCTGTGCTTTTCTTGACGAATGCCCAAAACAGGCACTGGAAATTATTAACAGTCCAGTGTGATTCCAACACATAATGACAAAAGACAAAATTGAAGCTTTGGTCATTCCTTATCCTAGCAGTGATATTCCCAAAATATATACTACACTATATACAACAACATCTCAAAGACCCTTGGGAAATATGCTAAGGTCATTGTTATTGCTTTTTCAGAAATATATACCCTTCCCAAATCAAGAATTAAATCCACCTTTATCTAATTCTCCATTCCCAGGAAACTAGACTATAAATGGACTCTCCTCAAAATATGAAAAGGCGTGTGACCCAATGCACCACAGCTTACAAAGACATCTGTCACACTCCATTTTACAACATACCATTCAATTACTTTAGTATGGAAACAATTCTGCTTCGGTTTCTTAGAGATTCACAGGGCACACATAACACGTACCAGTTTGTTGGAATAACTTGTAGAAAGTATCAGAAATATCAATTGTTGACATGTAATTCTTAAGTACACAACAGGTAAAAGTACTGGTCCTGAAATAGTACTGTAATAAAGTGCTACAGTACCACAAGATGAACCAAACCCTTATCCCAGGCAGCAGGTCTCTGAACCAGATGAGAGGAGCTGTCCGGGCGGAGGATCCTCACTAAGGATTATTCTCGTAGGAGCCAGGGAACATAGACTTTCTGGTTTTAGGGGGAGGTGGAGGGGGCTTGCTGTCAATTTTCTGAGGCAAAGGAGGGTGGAACTATGGAGAGACCGGGGAAAAAATGATCATGTTAAAAATATTCTGTTTCACAATGTGCATTTTACTAAAAATATAGATAGATGTTTTCAGTGTAGATGTACCTCAAGGGAGTTTTGGGAGATGTCAAACATCTCATGGGGATGTTTCTTTGGTGGCATGGGTGGGGGTGTTCCGGGAGTGTCAGTGGTTGCATCATTATCACCGGGGAGAGATGTATAAGCTGCAGAGAGAGAGAGTGACAAAACACACACATTTTAGGCTGCATGACAGCTAAAACTATGTGTGTGAACTACATGAACAAGAGGTAAGGGATCCTAAACAGGGTTCTATACTTCTGTGTGCAGGGCGAAGCTGTAAGCATCTCTTTAAGGTTGTGTAGGATAGGCTGCTTTGTAGGTATGCTTTGTGTGTAGCTAAGCTACGTACTGGAGCTGTGAGGAGTCTGAGGAGAGGCTGGCAGGGGGCTGAGAGGGTTGTCAAGGCTGAGCTGAGAGGAGACACCCTGGAACAGAGATAGGGTCAGGCGACGGTCCCCAAACTGCAGACTTTTGGGTCTCTGCGGCTTCTCTGGAAGGGTCTGCTAAGGAGTAGAGTACAAAGATACAGCCCTCCTTGAAATCACAGTCAAGTAATTACTGTGAATGTAATAGCCATTTGTGCCTTAGTGCATGAGCCAAAAACAGTTGTAGTTACCTCATCTATGTCTGGCTGTCTCTCCACCAAAACCTGTGACTTGCTCACACTCCATTCTTTTCGGTTCTTTCGACCGATCCGGTTGTCATCCTCAGAGCGGGACAACATCGAGGCCCGGCGATCGTTGGCAGTGTCACGGGACAACAGTGAGCTGTTGATGGAAATCAGGACAGAGAGAGAGACAAGGGGGGAGGTGTACAGTTAGAGGGTTATACTGGCTTGTGCAAGACTTCAGAATGTCACACTGTGAGATGTGGAAAAGCACAGACAAATATTCCTTACAAACATAGCAACACAAATAGACTACATCAGAGCAGCCCAAAAAGGAGACAAACACAGGAAGGGAGGGAGGAGGGGGACTGACTCCTTGGAAGAGGAGGGAGGATGAAGGGAGGTGAGGGACTGACTCTGGGGAGGGGGGAGGAGGGGGGGAGGATGAAGGGAGGTGAGGGACTGACTCTGGGGAGGGGGGAGGAGGGGGACTGACTCCTGGGAGGAGGAGGGAGGATGGAGGAGGGGGACTGACTCCTGGGAGGAGGGCCGGGAGGGTCCATTAGAGGAGGTGGAGCCGCTGGAGAGGCCTGAGGAGGTGGTGGAGACAGTGGACATGCGTCGCAGGGTGGAGGACAGGATGTAGGGCATCACTACGGAGCCCACGCGACTCTTCTTCTTTTCAGTGAGAGAGCAGGGCTGGGACACACAAATGGGATTAAACATCATCAGGAAACTTGGCAGGGGCTGAGCGGAATGACAGGCAAAACACTAACAACAATAGAGTGCCTTAAGCAAGATTTATGGTCCTGCAGCAATATAATGTACACTCTGCTTTGAATGAGGGAAGTTTGATAGGGAGGCAGAGGAGCCAATAGCTAAATTTGGCACACTCTTACATTAAATAAGAGTTTGCTATTGGAAACTGACCAGGGTTATGACACCGTAATGCTTCTCCACTCTCTCCCGCAGGTCTGAGAAACAGGTGAGCAGGCGGTTGTGTAATGGCTTCAGCTGCTCAGTGGATTTCTCTCCGTGGATTCGGATCCCATCAGCCAGGAGAGGGATCTGAGGGGAGAGGAGGGAGCCTCTGTTCTTACAGCAGGTACTGTATGTCTAAGTACAGGTTCACTAAAAAGGAGAGAATTACAATTTACCTGGAGGGCAATAAGATGTTTGAGGACCTCAATGCTCTCAAGGTCGTCTGGGTGTTCATGCATGTAGGTGTCAGTGAAGAATGCCTGTAGAGACAGAAAGGGGGTGGAAACAAGTTTAGCATTTTGAGACATGAAGATGTTGTCATATGCACATTAAATACTAACTAAAATAACAGTGACCTAGAAAATAAGAATATCAGGTTACACATCTTCAATGAAATGGGAGACAAAATTGTATGGGATTCAAGCTCCTAGGTAGTAATAGTCAAGTCAAACCTTCTCGTAGTTGGAGTAGCCACCCATGACGGCAGGGTCAACAATGCCATTGAGCATCATGGAGAGTGGGTGGACGGACGTGGAGCTGTCACAGGCCTGCTGCTGCACCAGGTTACTGAGCTTCTCATTGGCCATCTCCATGGTCTCCACAGCATTCTGCAGAGGGCTGATCTCCTCCTGACCAGTAGGAAAACCAGGAGAGGTGAGGAGACATCAAAGTGTAAAAGACCAAATTGGGTGAGTGGGAACTATTTGCTATGGGTGGTAGCGGTGTACTCAACAGTGTTTAGATTAAACATACAGCACATTAACACCAGTAGGTTTGTCTTACTGTGATTGTCATTATCATTACTGAGAGAACTTACAACAGAGATGGACTTCACTTCGAACCATTTGAGAATCCCTGGGAAGTGATAGGTTGTGATGTAAGTTGTCCTCTCGATCCACATGGTCTGTAACATGAGCCGGACAAAATGAATAAATGGTCAACAACACAAATGTTTTGAGCAACAACCTCTTGTATTCAACTGCTAATCAAAAAGGAACACTGATGTCAGAAGGCTGTTCATTGACTATAGCTCAGTGTTCAACACCATAGTACAGACAAAGCTCATCACTAGACTAAGGACCCTGGGACTAAACACCTCCCTCTGCAACTGGATCCTGAACTTCCTGATGGGCCGCCCCCAGGTGGTAAGAGGAGGCAACAACACATCTGCCACGCTGATCCTCAACACTGTGGCCCCTCAGGGGTGCGTGCTTAGTCCCCTCCTGTATTCCCTGTTCAGCCACGACTGTGTGGCCAAGCACAACTACAACACCATCATTCAGTTTGCTAACGACACAACAGTGGTAGGCCTGATCACTGAAAACGTGAGACAGCCTATAGGGACCTGGCAGTGTGGTGCCAGGACAACAACCTCTCCCTCAACGTGAGCAAGACAAAGGAGATGATTGTGGACTACAGGAGAAGGAGGGCTGAACACACCCCCATTCACTTCGACGGGGCTGTAGTGGAGCAGGTTGAGAGGTTGTCCACATCACCAACAACTATCATGGTCCAAACACACCAAGACATCGTGAAGAGGGCACAACAACACCCTTTCCCCCTCAGGAGACTGAAAAGATTTGGCATGGGTCCCCAGATCCTCAAAAAGTTCTACAGCTGCATCAGAGAGCATCCTGACTGGTTGCATCACCGCCTGGTATGGCAACTGCTCGGCCTTCGACCGCAAGGCATTACAGAGGTAGTGTGTATGGCTCCGTACATCACTGGGGCCAAGCTTCCTGCCATCCAGGACCTATATACTAGACGGTGTCAGAGGAAGGCACAAACAATTGTCCAAGACACCTGCCACCCAAATCATAGACTATTCTCTCTGCTACCGCACAGCAAGCGGTAACGGAGTGAGTCTAGGTCCAAAAGGCTCCTTAACAGCTTTTAGCCCCAGGCCATAAGACTGCTGAACAATTAATCAAATGGCCACCCGGACTATTAACATTTACCCCCCCCAAAACCTTTGTTTTTACACTGCTGCTACTTGCTGTTTTTTATCTATACATAGTCACTTTATCCCTACCTACACACATATTGACTCGGTACTGGTAACCCCTTTATATAGCCTCGTTACTGTTATATTACTGTGTTACTTTTTAATTGTATTTTATTCAGTAAATATTTTCTTAACTCTATTTCTTGAACTACATTGTTGGTTAAGGGCTCATAAGTAAGCATTTCATGTGACAAATAACATTTGATTTTATTGGACAAGGGCTACCATCCTGAGTTTAGAGTGTGTGCGTTAAATGAAGGAATTTGTCTTTGTTAGGGCTCTGCAGCATGGTGAGTCTGTCTGAGCTGTGTGTGAGGTACTCACTGCAAATTCATTGTCGGGGTCCTTTGCACCTTTCCTGAAGGGTCTGGAATACTGGAACTGGTCCACTTCATTGGTTCTGTAGTAGCTGGGAGATGAAGAGGGATAAACAAATGAGTTGCATGAGTAAGAACTAAGAAAATGTATTCAACCACAAGCTGTTGTGTTCCTTACTTCAGGATCTGCTCAGGAACCCCCTTGTCTTTGAACTGGGCGGGCACAGTAAGGACGGGCTTGACTGTAAAACACTGGATGTCTGTGAAGAGCAGGTAAGGATAGGACTGTGTATTATTAAAAAACAAAAACCTTTTTAGTGCTGTAGGGGGAAACGGAGACGGGGGCCAGTGGATTACTGGCTCAAAACTGTCCTTGAGAAAGGTATAATAAGACTTACCTATAAATGGGAAATACATCAAATGAATAATGTCCTGACTAGAAGCATTAACACCAATTAACATTTAAATAGCATTCATAGCTGGGAGCGTGAGGGCATGCTGCAACAGGCCTAAAGGATACGCTGTCCTTGGGAGTTACAGATGTTGTCCCCAGGGGGCGCTGTGCTGGTCATCCTGGCTGCATTGGGGAACTGCGACAGCAGCTTCAGACTGAAGTCTTCCAGCCACTCATACTCCTTACCACGGTAGATGAACACTTTGTTCTGTATGAGCAAATCCATTCAAAGATATGGTGAGCCACCATATATGGTAGCAAATTAAATATGAATGATATGATTTAATTATAATGTTGTTACTGAATGACATGCTACAGAAGATGTCAAAGATGGACTGTGATAGACAGGAATGTGCCACTGCACTGTAGAAATAGATCTGCTTCTGCCAAATGAATGCTATTCTAACCGGAACCTGACAAGATCATGGAAGGTATTCAATCCATAGAATCCCCCACTGCTTTATGGAACTGATAACAAGTATAGCCTGCATTGTACATCGTCACCGTGAAACATTTTTAATATTGACCATCATTGAATTTTATGGAGAGTTCCATGAGTAAAATGAATAAAAGGCACATGAATACAAATATCTCAGGCGAATGAGACAGAACTTGAAATGTGCTATGGAGGCTGGATTTCTGAAAATACGTAATAATCTTACCCTGAGGAAAGTGGGGAATCCAAGGCCATAGTATCCCACAGCAAAGTATTCTGGCTGAGGCCGCATGGCATGCATTATATTCTCATAGAATTGGGCTTGCTGTTTCTGTGTACAACAGTAGGGAGAGTATAGAGGCTGTAGTAACAATGAGCTAAATTAACAGAGCCACAATCAGGAACACAGATAACATACAACAGGAAACACCTAAAATACTGTAGACGCTAAGCAGTTCCCTGTGCACTTAACTTAGTGAAGTGTCAAAATTGGAGGATCCATAATGAACATAGATTCATAGCAGTGTAGCAAAACAACGTTTTTGTACAACTCCACTGCAGATAAGGACTGTTGAATACCATGATGATACAGTATTTACAAAAACATGACTTAAAATAGAGTATCACTTCATAATTAACTGAGTGTTACTTCCTAATGGCAGATCCAAGTATGCCAACCGGCAGTGCATGGGTGGGGACTATTGGATAAATGGTTTGACACAAGTGCTTTTTTTTAACCTTTATTTTACTAGGCAAGTCAGTTAAGAACAAATTCTTATTTACAATGACAGCCTAGGAACAGTGGGTTAACTGCCTGTTCAGGGGCAGAACGACAGATTAGTACCTTGTCAGCTCGGGGAATTGAACTTGCAACCTTTTGGTTACTAGTCCAACGCTCTAACCACTAGGCTACCCTGCTGCCCCGTGTGGCAGCAACTATGATATCTCCCCAGTTCCTCAAATTGTTTCTGCAGTAATGGGTCGTTTTTTTCTTCAACTATCACTGTCATTTGGATTGAGCTAGCTGAAATGACTTTCTGTCTTAGACAAGACATGGTCGTCCTAGCCATTGACAATGTATCGTGAAACAATTTATCGACTTAAATAACTCAGACTTTGTGGGCACTGAAAAGCATGTTAGTACAGCAGTTGGTCCTATTGAAAAGACATCACACTAAATTGCCAGTGAGCTATCCCTTTCTGGCATTGTATGTGGAACCTTCACAAGCATTATTTTTTTACATGTAGAAACTAAGAGGATAATCATTTTGGGTCTTACTGTTTGCATGTTTTAGGGACAATTTCTATTTAGTAGTGACAATATTTTGATTAAATCTCAGACTAAAACACGATAGCAAGTCCTCTTACCAGCAGCTGGCTAAGCTCCATGAAGTCGAACATCTGGTTCTCGTGCATCTTTGCCAGCTGTTTACCCATCTCAATGGCTTTCTCCCACATCTGAACAGATAAATGCAGCAGTTGGTAAAAAGACACGAGATGTGAACATGGTTTAGACATCACCATCTGTCCGTCACTAACACCTCTATTCAATCAAACCCTAACAGCAGGTTTCATCGTTGATGTAGTGTGGTGAACAGGATAAATGTTCAGCCTAACCCAGAAACCTTGTACCCATGTTTGATTGAATATGGCCCTCAGCTTCTTTTGTAGCAAATGAAACCGACACAAATATTTCTGACAGTATCTCATATGGCATGTTCAGGGGTAAGTAGAATAGGATCTCTGACTACATATGCTGTCAAATATATTGGCACCGTTGCACATTGCATTTTCTTCTCAAATAAGTTGAAAAAACCTTTGTGTTCATACATGTATTTGTTTGATTTACAACTGCACAGAACCAAAACCTTTCATAAAAAGTCCCAAAATTATCTACTTTACAGGGTAAAAATAGCCATTCAAATAGCCATTTTTGAAAAGAGAAAACAGAACATTCTGCTCCATTGCAAAGTGCAAGGGTGCCAATATATTTGACCACATATGTAGATCACGCTTCCTAATAGGGTCACAAGGTGAGGGTGGGAACTCACTTTGCCCTTGTCCAGGTTACAGATGATCTCCTGGAAGAGTCTCTCTTTTAGCTCCTGCTGGGTCCAGACATGTTTGCCATGACCGGGGATCAGATGTGGGGCACAGGGCTTGTCAGACCACTGAGGAGGGCAATATACACAATACACAAAGTGCATTTAGTTTTCTAGTAATGTATGTTATAGTTATAGGAATTTTAGGGAAATAAGCCAAAGTCGAATTGAATGTTAATCTGAGTGAGACCTCGAGGAGTTCGGCGTGAAGTAACAGGGTATATGCTGCCTCCGTGTAGTTCTCACAGACCAGGTGTAAATCCCTTAGCTTGTACAGATACCTGAGGACGAGGTCAGTATTTTAGAGTGATATCTAACAGATAATAGGTAGAATCTACCGCACACCCAAAGCTGATTTGTGAAGGTGCTGGAGGCAAAACTGGAGAAACAGAAGAAAAAAAGTCTCAGCACACTTCCAGTCAGATGTACATTTATTTTAATTATAGCCGAGCTTTCGGTCAGTCGACCTTGCTCTGAAGAAGGTCGGCTGACCGAAAGCTCAGCTATAATTAAAATATATTTGCATCTAACTGGAAGTGCGCAGAGACCTTTTCCTGTTTCTCCAGAGTGATAGCTAACAAAATGGGATCCAAAGAAGAGTATTCATTAAATCATCGATCTCACCGAATGTAAATGTCTTCCCGCTTCTTCTCCTTGTAGAAGTTCTGTCACAACCAGAATAAAAACAGTGGCAGAACTCAGCTTCTGTACAATTGGTAGATAATATTTTTGGGGTTCAAATCAATTGGTTCAGTGTAGAAACATAAGATCTTCATATCATATTCTTCTGAGGTGGCGAGCGTGGCTCAATCTTTCTGATTTGAGTTTGAGTTCCACATAAACCAGTCCGAGGTGTTAGTTAGCACCTGGTAGGCTCTCCTGTCTCTTAGTGATGTACTGTAAGGGCATACCAGGACGTTGACGGTGCAGCTCATGCGGAGCTCAGGGCTCTCGTCATGTGTGATGGTGCGGTAGGCCAGTAGCTTCTCCAGCAGACTGCTGAGCAGCAGAGCTAGCTCCTCCCCTGACTGAGACAGGTATCTGTGCCTCCGGCAGTGCTCCAGTAGTCTACACAATACCAACAATACAAAATGTCAATGAATGAGGGTGTTATATAGTCCTTATTCAGGTCTTGACTATGAAACCATGAGGTATGACTAATAAGAAAAAGGAATTAGCCTCAATGATTGGCAGGTTTATTGTCAGGGTGCTTACATTTTCTCCAGCAGGATTTTGTACTGTTCATCCCCACGGCCTCCCTCTACCTCCTGATCCAACTTGGTGATCAGTTCATTCTCAAACTACAGGTACAGAAAGACAAATAAAATAAACATCTGCTCAGCCAAATACAGCTGGGAACCTCTGTTTGTACAGTAATACTGTAAAGCCAGACAGGAAGCACTACCGTGGGCAGCTATCTCACCATGTTAAAGGTGCGGCTGGGAGTGAAGTTGTGCTCACACTGCATCATGTCAAAGAAGATGGGGATGGTGGCTTTCCTCAGCTCTGGCTCAGGCACCAGGGTAGCCTTTAGGATGGGCCCCACCATGCCCGGGATGAACTTCATCTTGTGGGGGCCTGAGGGATGCAAAATGTTACACAAGCTCATTTGAAAGGGCAATACGTGGCACTCCATTTTCATGCAAACAACAGAACAGTAAATTCATAAAGCGGTAAACAAAAATCAGGCCACCACCATGAAACTAGGCAATAAAACAACAGGCCATTATATAGATGTCTTTATTTGTAGAATTTCTGTCTTACAGAGATAACAACCACCGGACAGTACTTACCAAGATTATACCACATATCTCTGATCTTAAAGCCAATGCTCTTCCTCATGTCTCCATACCTGTAACCACAACATAGAATTATACTACATACTATAGAGCATATGCACACGAACTTACAGCATCATTTCTTATACATAAAATTCAGGTATCTGTGCAAATTTTTATTTGGAATTATTAGTTTAAGGGAATCTGTATTTAAACTAATTGAACCAAAGAAAAAAACGAACATACTTGTTCAGTATTTTATTCCGTTTTTCTTGAGAGAAGGATTCCAGTTGCAATGACTTGTGGGTAAGGAATGCAACAGTCAAGTGGAAGTAGTTGTTCCAGAGCTGAAAATAAAATATGATAATTTTTTACACAGACATTGGGACAATGATTGAGCTAAAGAAGTTTACATTAGCAGAGAGACACGGATGTCTTTAGTCCACCCCATCAGAAGGTGGCGACTGGAGACCCACCTGCAGCTCAAAGTGGGTCTGGTCCATGAAATACATGTTGAGAACCTCAGAGTACTGGTTGATGGCTCGCAGAAACACACCAATCTGCAGGAGGTTCATGGTCATCCAGTCAGAGGGGAAAACATTCCCCATCAGGTCCTTAAACATGATGAATGTCTCCATCAGGAAGTCCTGTAGTGGGCCAGGGAGAGAACAGTTACCTTGCCTGTACTGGAAGTACCTAGATGTATGCATCTTCATGTCTGCACAAACATGTGGGTTTTTGTTTTTGACCAAGCCGATTGATTAGTAACATGCTGAACTATGCAAAGCAGTCCCCTTGCATTTCTCATATTAGACCCACACAGCTCAGTAAAGAAGAAAGGACAGGGAGATCCTCACGATGTTCCAAGTCAGTCCCATGAAATGTAAATAATCAATAATCACTTCAGGAGCAGTTACAAGCACCAGTGGTTGAATGCCAGCTATCGACTGGATGATTCAGGAAGAGTCATGCCCAGGGCAGGGGAGGTGGGCCGGCCCACTTACAATGATGTCTTGTCTGGTCTTGAAGGTGCTGATGTAGTGGGCGTAGTGCATGTCATCCATCTGCTTCAAGATGGCGGTCATGCAGGCTAGGTAATGACCCTGCCATTGAGATAACAGAGCATCAGTCACCTTGGTTGTAAAACTACTTTAGGTTCCCACATATAACATGTTTTACGCTTATACGCTAATTATAAGCTATCATTCATTGTTGTATGCTTATGCCGACTAAGTTATTTATAGGACGCATAGAAGCAGCTTTTCAGCACTGTGCCTTGTACACGGAAACTTAAAATAAATCATTTCCATATGAACAATTGAAAATAACAGACTTTTTCTTTTGAGTTCGATGAAGATCTGTCAGAGTACTGAGTATGAGTCTTACAATGAGAGTGGAGGTTCTGCTCATGCTGATGACAGTGCGATTGACCCTGCGAAGCAGCCGCTCCATTATCAGCTGGACATGGCCCCGGGTTGGACCCTGGGGACACAAACAAGTCAGATCAAAAACGAATGTATCAAAACCAATCCAGTTAGAGTCATGGATGTCACAGATTTCAGTGTTTCCAATGGCAGAGATAGAGGTGTGCTATAGCCAGTAGCCACTCACCACGTTCTTGCGGTCCAGGTTGTCCAGCACAGTGCTGAGCAGCTGAACACAGGCCTCGTGGTCTGGTTTATTGGAGTGGTCATCCAGCTGCCCACTTAGCTGGTCTGTCACCAGCGGCAAGAGGACATCTCGACACTCTGTGGGGTCAAAGAAGAATAGAGATTATTCAAATGTGTCATCCTGTGGTTCTGTTTTTAAATAGAGATTATTATAAAGTTATGTTTGAGCCAGAGGCGCTACAGTACCTGACTGTTTGAAAAGGTCACTCTCCACCATCTTACACATGCAACCAAGTTTCTGGCGCACCAGCTGAGAGTCAGGGATGCTCTCGATGAACTTGGTCAAAAGAACACTAGTGAGAGAGAGACAGGATAAAATTCAGAAAGAGACAAGGACATTTTTATATACAGGAAAAAGTATAGTTTCTGCAGATTCTACAGTCGAAAAGTCATTACAAGGAGTTACCTGAGCTCCACAGGATCAAAGACATTCTTGATGTCATTAATGATGGTGGGAAGGTATTTCAGTATCGCCCCCTGAAAAAGACAAAGGTCTCAAAAGTCTTTAAAAAAAGAACATGAGGGAAATATCACCGGATAAGGCTTCTGTGCTTTACAGCGCTAGTCAGCTCGAAAGTGTTTTAATGAACGCTCTTCTGCAGTTTATCAAGTAAAACTACTTCAACTATCTTTCACAAAGCCAGCATAAGGCTTCCATAAACATAGAAAGGGTAAGCTGGTTTGTACAGCTGACAATGATCAGAATAACACAGAAAATGTTGCATTACCAGGCTATGCCATGTTAACAAACTGTGCATTACAGAAGTTGAAGTACCATGTAAGCATCAATCCCAGTTTCTCTCCCTTAAACCAACTCACCTTTATCTTCACTCCCCTCATCCAGAGGTCTGTCCATGAGTGTGTTGAAGGACAGGAAGAGTGACCGTACGGAGTTGAAGAAAGCATCCTCACTGGTCCCATAGAATCTGAGTAAACAACATAAGGACATTGCTCATTTCATAAACAAACTAATATTGTCTCGCAAATGTATTAGTATGTATGAGGAAGGAAGGTCACGGCTATGATACCTGAGGTAGAGGACCCCGGGACTGCACAATGAACCTGAACAGGTACTTGAGAGCTTTGAGGGCCGAGTACAGTCTCTCGGTTAGGACAGGCTCATCTGCATGGCCCACATAGTAATTCAGAACCTTGGTCAGCTTCCTGAAAAATAAATGGAATAGGGAACTCAGGCATACCAGTAATTACATATAAATGAACTCTGAATGGGTGGTGAGGTGTCAAAACAGGAGGAAGGAAAAATGAACAGCATAGAGAGGAAAATGCTAGACTCACATGTAAGCCAGAGTGGCACTGAAGTGCTTGTTGATGTATGTCTCCAGTACTGGGTTAAAGTGCTGGAACTTGATGTCTCCAATCAGTGTGATTATGAACACCTAGAAGAAATGCAGAGCACAGTCAGGAACCAGTGTAATATAGAATCCTGCTGGAAAATATTGTAATATTAATCATTTCTAATATACAATTGTCTTTTGGTAATTGATGACAGATACCATTAATCCTGATAACTTAATGCAAGTAAGTAACCCACCACTACAGAACTCACCAGAGCATTAAACAGCAGCGTGTCATAAGTCTCCTCCTCTGAAGTCTCCATCATGATGCTGAAGAGGGCATCAAGTGTGTCCTGTAGAAACTAAGACCACAAAAGACAAATGCATTAGGCTAGGGCGTCCTTGTACGCAAAGCCAGTTAAGAATGCTAACTCTAGAGCAGTCAGACTCACCTTGACAATCTCCCCTCCCTCAACCTCCATCAGGCGCTGCAGGTTCTGGTCTAGCTCTTCAGGGTTGGACCTCCAGTTCAACAGGCCCAGGAGATCCACTGGAAAACAGCAGAGGAACAGCAGCATATCACTTTTACTGACCCTTGGATTTCATATAAACTTGAATGAGTATGTCAATACCACTCTGATTTGTATTACGTGGCGAAGTGCAGAAAGAGTTTGTTTATTCTACTTGTTAGAGGCGGTTTGACAATTAATACATTGCTTCATATCCATTTCCACTGTGGTGCTTAGAGATTAGAGATGATTGTGTCGTACTACAGTACCATTCTGGGTGAGTTTAGTGGAGCAGGTGAGAGTGCCAATCTGGAAGCTGTCCTTTGTGAGTGGGATGACTCCTGAATGGTTATAGTTTTTCCCTGTCTGCCTCTCCTTCTCCTCCACTTCAGCCCAGGAGCCTGGCAGAGTCAGGTATGTTTTTGCATCCTCAGACTTCTTCGCGACAACCTAAGAGAAAGAATATATATAAATAAATACTAAAACATATTAATTTATATGTAATTTGATATTCATTGACCAGAAATCTTTCTATTTGATATAAAATATACAAATAATTACTTCACTATTGAATAGATAAGAAAACAGAAAGATCTCCAACTGTAGTCAAATGTATCAGAACCTTCTGGTTCCACCAAGATGTCTACATCATACAGGGTCTGTGATATTTAGGGTTGCAAAGCTACTGGTAATTTACCAATGTTACTGAAATCTTTAGAAATGTTGGTAATTAACAGAAAATCTATGGCAATCTATCATTACTTTGGTAATTTATATCTGAATAACTTTAAAAATATATATTCATTTATAGTATTTATTTGTGTCCATATTGTCCACAAATTTATAGTAGATAGGGAAAGGGGATACCTAGTCAGTTGCACAACTGAATGTCTTCAACCGAAATGTGTCTTACGCATTTAACCCTACTCCTCTGAATCAGAGGTGCGGGGGGCTGCCTTAATCAACATCCACATCATGGGCTCCCGGGCAGCACTTGTTTTTGGGGGTTAACTGCCTTGCAGAACGGCAGATTTTTCCACCTTGCCAGATCGAGGATTCGAACCACTGGCCTTACGGTTACTGGCCCAACGCTCTTAATATACCATGCTGAAACCCTCATATTAAAACACCAATAGTATTCACTAAGTTTACGGTTTAAATTTAGGCTAATGTTTTATAGCTTTGCCTTTATATTTTTTATATCATCTTATTTAATTATTTCAGACATTTTACATGTGATAAGGCCACAAGAGGGCCAGAGATAATTACAGACACCTGTGATAATTTGAAGTACCCAAAAGGGCCACTAGATGTCTTGTGATAGATTACATAAAATCGTTGAAAGATACCAAAATTCTGGTAGCTTACATGTAAACTTCAAGTTTCCAGTAATATACCCTCCCTTAACAACCCTAGTGACAGTAGCAGAGTGGTGTGCTGGTCCCACCTTGTAGACGATGAGGTCATGTCTGCCGTCTCTCAGCGTGGTTCCGTCTCCTTTCATCAGGCGGACGAACGCCATGCCAAACGGCTTCTCTGATTTGTCTCTAGCTAAAGGAAACACAGCCGAGTCAGTGAGGACCCAATCAAGCAACTCTGAAGAACACATTTATACTCATGCTGACCAGCTCCCAGAGGGTTAGGGCAGGCTGCCCGTCTGTCGAGTGTTTTAGAAATGCGAGGCACTCACAGTCCTGAGATGATCTGTGTCGAAACATCACCCTGAGATGACAGCGGCCCACATCTTCAATAGGAATAGTCACCTTGTAGGGGGAGAAGAAAAGGATGAGGAGAGGAGTGAGGAGAGTATGATGACAACATTGTAGACAGAGAAAGTCATGGTGTCTGTCTAGCATTTTGTATGCGTGAAACAATCCTTGCCATTATCTCCTCTAAAGGTTTTAATGTTATAGAGCCAAATTGACTTGGAAAAGTAATTGCTGAACTTGAGCCACCATGAGGAGAGCCCTGACAGTAACACTTGGGATGCTGGTAAGTGAACTGTACCTTGACTGTTTCATTCCAGCTCGGCTGCTTGACCTGGTAGTAAATTACAGACTTGTATTCTGTGATCCCATCATATCCAGCTCCAGGAAATATTGCTTTCTATTCAAGGGGATGGAATGAGCTTCAGTCAAACATAGGATACTTTTTTTGCAGATAAGAACATTTTATACATCCCATGTAAACATTAATTGGGGTCATTTTATAATAAACCTTGAACTACACTGTTGTCTTACAGTCAACCAACCTACATGAGCTGACCGACATGCAATACCTGAGGTCAAAATTGTTAAAGAAAGAAAGGTGGAAGCACATATAAAATGTTAGGACGGCACCCTTACCTCCATGAGGTTGCCATCGTTATCTAGAACACTCAACATCACCTCAACATTTTTGGGTGACGTTTTTTTACCACGGTCAAACTCCCCCTGCAGCAAGGTGACATAGATATCGTTCCTCACATATCCTAGAGGAGAATTAGTTGGTTAATACTAAACAAGGATCTATTGGCTGTCACTGCTGTAAAGGCAGCTACAAAGTTATGCAACCCATTGTTTCAGACACCATTCAGCTACAAAAGATGAAAACGTAAACTTATGGCACCTGGGAGGATGATCTCAGGGAAGCCCATCTTTCTGACGATGGCGGTGGTGCGATCAACAAAGTGAGGGTAGTCCTTCCTGACCTGGGACAGGTCACCAGGAAGCAGCTTCAGGGTCACAAACAGTCCTGAGAACCCAACAGGGCCAGTCAATGAAGAGAAAGTTAGTAAGACAGAGGCAGTAACAGAATGTTCAGAATCGATACACACAACCTGTAATGCTCCTATTTAGAACCGAGACCCACGTTTCAAAAGCCCCTTCCGAGTTATAATCCTTTGTACTTCATATTCTGTTCTACTCTGCTATATTCTGGGCAAACTGGTGAGTTGTTGCCACAGAATGTCAGTGAGGGTCTCTCTTTACCCTGGCCTTTGTGGTTGACCTCCCGGGTGTTAATGACTTTGTTGAAGACGGCGGTGAGAGGCTCATTCTCGCCAATGACCCGGGATGGGAGGAGAGGAGAAATAATGAGCTGCCTCTGACGGATGTAGGTCTCCATAGCTATCCTGGGAGAAAGGGGAAGGAATAGGAGAGGGGGAGAAATAGATTGTAAAAGTGGGACTGACAAGTTGATTGATCACAAAACATAGAGCTACGAAAAGCATATTTAGATATTGGAGGAGAAAATCCACAAAATATAAAAGTGCATGTGACCAAGAAAGAATAGTAAACAGTAAACAGTTGCATTTTTGTTAACACTGCACAACAAACCTAGACTTGATCTACAGTATGGTATAGCAATAGAAAGCATAATGCTGTATCCTAACAGAATTCAAGTCGTTATTTGACTTTAATGGTTTAAGAGCAGGTTGATTTCAAATGGCCTGGGGAGTGGGGACCACTAACACAGGGTGAAAATGAGCTGAGGCTGTTGGAGATTTTAAAACACTCACTGCTGAAAGGGGATGAAATGCTGCTTCTCTTCATCGTCTGCTTTTCCATGGGCGATATCTGTGATGTCCATCACTGTGAACAGAGACAATGACGTTGTGAATGCGGTGGTGATAGGGGCCATGGCTAATATAATAAGCTGACATCAATTCAATTATCTAGTTATTGCCACTGCTGCTGCTAGCATGGCCTCACTTTAATATCTTTGGTATTTGATTTCCCAGCTCAAGCCATTTTACAGCAGAGGTCTTTCACTCTGATTAAGTAAACTACAGAGTAGAGCCACAATGTCGTTTGTGTTTGAAAACTAGTTATAGGGCCCTCACACACCTGTTGCAATGTACCAGAGAGACAATGAGAACAAGAGACATCCACAAAAACAGCATTGGTAGGATTCCAGCAGGCCAGTCTGTGTGACATTGAGCTTTGTGTTGCAATAGATGGTTCAGTCGGCATTCCTCTTTCTCTCAAAACGCATCATTACTTAGGAAATAGCTGAGGGAAATGAGTGCTCTCTACTGCTCCCCATGATTCTGCGTTCAGTCCATTTGTTGTGACACCCGAGGAAACCATTTCTCATCCAACACAGAAATGTAAACCTTCACTCAAAACAGAGAGGGCTGTTAAAAAAACGTTTCCCTGACTTCTTTGGCGAGGCAGACAACCTGGAAGTGTTTTAGGGGTCAGGAGGGTAAGCAGGTGCAGGTGTGCTTAGGGTGTGTCTGGCTTTTATCCAGGACAGGGATTCCTACTGTAACTATTGATTTAGGCTCTCAATTTACCCATTCACTCAAACTCTGATTATAGGTAGTGTTCTGATCTCAGATTAATTGAATTCCATTGAATTGAATGTGTGAATGTGCGCAAACAAATATAGAGAAGCATTAAAAGACATCTCACCAGCCACACCAAATGGTCTCCTTAACCCTCCAGTGTGTTTCTTGCCCTCCTTGAGCTCCATGCTGCCCACTCTGATAATCTGACAGACGAGGAAGAGACGTGGCCTAATCAGGTCACTGCTGCTCAGATCCTGACCAGAGTGGAGGAGAGAATTTCAATGCAAAGATAAGAACCACATAATGCAAGTGCAATTAAAGTTGCTTGGCAGAAAATATTCAATATCTTATGTAAATCTGCTTACATAAAGCTTAATGTGAGCAGTTCAGAGCCTGTCTGAGGAAATAAATGGCATGGCATAGCATGCCCCAACCAAGGACTGTCACTGTCCGTCCCCTGCCCATCTGTCAGGCCACATGGCTACTAGTTTATTACATTTACAACAGAGAAAAAAAGACAGAAAGTGGAAGGGAGGGTTTCATCTCTGTTACCGTGAAGAGGGCAGGCAGGTTGTTGAGTTTCTCAATCTCTTTGGGCATGCCCATGCTGTCCCAGCGCACCAGGAAGTTCTCACTGCAGACATGTCATAAACAAATCAGGAATCCCAACTCACATACCTCACTATAGCCACTCTGTAACAACCCTTTTTCTGTGTTTGACAAGATACACAAATATATCAAAAGGGTGATATTATGTTATGCAATATATGCGACGTGGAATACACAAGATTATGGGATAAAAGCTTTTTTTATGGTGTCAGAAAATGGTATTGGCCGTGATGTTATCTGGGTTACTATAATGCAATGAATTGAATGCATTGATATCTGACCTGATGAACTCAGACTGGTCAGGGTCATAGAGTGACATAAGCAGCTCTGCATCCTCCCCGATGTTACACACAAAGTTCTTGAGGTTCACGAAGAGACTGTAGGTGTGCACCGTGCTGAACAGGGACTGGCGCCTCATCTCCAGGTTCTGCAGCCGGGTCTACAGAGGGGCACAGTGACACTGTATGAGCACACACAATGCACCGGCAGGGCAACCAGTATTAGTCAGAGAGACAAATGAGAGAAAAACAACAGCTGGCCCATGCCTTCTCCTCCTGTATTCTGTCATCTATACTGCGGGATGCAGTCTCAAAAGCCCGGAACAGACTGACTGTGCTGGTGCAGTCCGGGTCCAAAGTGTTCCCCGCGTCATCTCGCACCACCAAGTCCAAACCCAGAATCCTGCACAGAAAGAATCACATATAGTTTAAGACAGATTTACAAGGGCATATTCTTAGCACAATGACTTTATGTCACAATGGAATTCGAGTACAATTCATACCGGTTTCCATAATCAATCTTAGCTGTGACTTTCTTCCCGAGCTCCACAAGGTCATCCTTGGGCAATGTTCCCGACACTATCTGAGATCGATACTCGATGAGGCTGTAGGCCATCTGCTGTACGCCCCTGAAGAGAGTAGTCTTGTTGTACTGTCAAACAAAGTCATATTCATCATCACAGCCACCCAGACTTACATAATCACACTTTTCCAAACAGAGTGAGTGTCAGAGTTGGATAACAGTATAAGGGTAAAGTGAATAATATGCAAGTAGGGAGATTGATAAGAAACTAATATTTACCACGTACCACATACAGCTTGTACCATATTTGTGCCCATTCCCTCAGAGTGGCACCGAGCTCCAGTACCAGTGGTAGGTCTCCTGGGATAACTATTTCCTGTTGGCTGAAGGGGGAAGGAAATAAATAACCAGATATACCAAATGCAATGCATTTCTAATAACATGACATGAAGTGAGTGACACCTTACCCTGTCCCTTCAACTTTAGCCTCCTTCAGGTGGATGTACGAGGCTGGGAAAATGCCCTGCGAGATTAAACATAAACGTAAACCTCTTCTTCAAACTATTTTCTTATTTCAATGAAACACTATGAACGGATGTACGGTTGTTGCCATACCTTCCGTGATTTGTCCCGTAATGTGTACCCTCTGTACCAGCCTGGGGATATTAGAGATTGATGGATGGATATAGAGACATGACAGAGATATAGGGATAAATACAATAGATAAGATAAGACCGATGAGGGCAAACTAGATCCAGAAGCTGATATTGACTGTTCTATCTATCTTTCATTAAACATCGCTGATTATTTTCCATGCATGTCTGGTATTGAGCACAGCCTTGGTTCAATGTTTTACAACATTCCAGAGTGTTGCAAACTGTTCCTTAACATGTGACAGCTTGTTGTATGTGAGTGAGGCTAGACTGTTCATGCTCACCTTCAAATGTCTCAAGTATATGTACAGTGTCTCCCACCTGGAGAGACAGCTCCTGCTCGCCTCTGGAGTCATAATTATAAATTGCTGAGAGAATTGACAGGCGGGGGAGAAAAGAGAGACAGTCTTACTATGTGAACCAACATACAAACACAACATGACAATCCCCAGCAAGCTCAAGGTAAAGGAAGTGGAGACAGAAAAATGATATGAAGAGCCTAGAAAAGCTTATAGACTTTGGCCTTTTCCCAAGTCATATCTGATAAAAGGTATATGATAGTCAGGAATTTCTAGCGCTGTGAAAATAAAGAAAAGCAGCCAACAAGTGCTCAGCATATGTGGGAACTCCTTCAAGACTGTTGGAAAATCCTTCCAGGTGAAGCTGGTTGAGAGAATGCCAAGAGTGTGCAAAGCTGCCATCAAGGCAAAGGGTGGCTACTTTGAAGAATCTCAAATATAAAATATATTTTGATTTGTTTAACACTTTTTTCATTTCTACATGATTCCATATGTATTATTTCATAGTGTTGATGTCTTCACTTATTATTCTACAATGTATAAAATAGTACAAATAAAGAAAAACCCTTGAATGAGTAGGTGTTCTAAAACTTTTGACCGGTAGTGTACAGTATGTGCATGTATTCACGATTAGGATTTTAGGACTCAACCTGAACTCACATTATAAACAAAGAGATAATTAACATTATTTCTGTTCTTTTTCATTCCTTGAGGCTATGTGTTGGGTGGAGTAAGTGGAATTTTTTCCCCTGCAGGTTTATTACAACATCCACACTGAGGGAGGTGGCGTGAGAGGAGTGGCTTGACATCATGTATTATTTATTTCTAAATCACAAAGGAGACTGTCGGTTAAAGGTCACTTTATACAGGGCATACTGCAGCCAACTGGGTTAGCAGAGTGCCCTGCCCTCTATTCTCCGCAGTTTGTTAACTTAAGTGTCTTCCTGGAGACGGTTCCGTCTCGGGCTCCTCTTCTCCGAAGGACACGAGTGGGAGACAAATCACACAGCACAGTATGCTCTCTCGCTCTCCCTCTGACTCTCTCTCCACGCGCACGCACCTCCTTGTCATGACTTGCAGACACACTTTCACAGCCTAGTACTCAACATTATCTTCCCTCTATAACAGGAACAATGTGAGGAGCTGTCCTGACTTGCATGGTGATTATCCTTGTTGCCGGAGGCTAGATCTCACTGCACGCTTCAACTGGCTCAGCTCATCACACCTCTGAATACCTCACAACTGAACATCAGTATCCTTTTCTTTCCATAAGCATCCCTTCCCTTTCCATAAGTATCCTTCCCATTTAATTGTTTGCAGTTCCCCTTCAAATCAAATCAAACCAAATTGTATTGGTCACATACATGTGTTTAACAGATGTTATTGCAGGTGTAGCGAAATGCTTGTATTTCTAGTGCAGTAATATCCAACAATTGCACAACAATACACACACATCTAAAGTAAAGGAATGGAATTAAGAATATATAAAATATTTGGACGAGCAATGTCAGAGCCGCATAGACTAAGATACAGTAGAATAGAATAGAATCCAAATGAATAGGCGAGTTTTCATCACTGCTCTTTGTTCTGTGAGAACAAAAAGTACTAATGTAATATGTAGATCTGGAACAGTTATATATTCACTATGATGATATTTATCTGCTATGATCTTTTGAAAGACCTTCTACAAATACCGTTGTTTTTTCATAGTGCAGTGGTACAACTAACCTATTATCAACAAACAATAAGGATCCAGACTAGATCCTCAACAAGACAAGAAAAAACATCCACCTGGCTGTGTATGGCTTTGTCAACATTGAAATTATTTGAGATCGCTCATCACCATTACATTACATAGGCCAATACAAATTAGTTTCTGATAGGCCTAAGTCATGTTGTAGCAGAGAGTGGTGCCATTTAGTCCTATAGAGGATGGAAATAATATCATTCAGCATAGCATCAAACCTTATAAAAACATTTCCTTATTCGTAGTTCAAGTGGAACTGACAGCGTTTTAACTACTTTGTAGATAACAAAAACAGAATCATAATATCAGTCAAAAAGATACAATTCCCAGTGTATGCTACAAAACCAACTTTATAATAGGTTTTAATTTGACTCAACATTCCATGGTGTACATCAAGGCATTGTTCGCAGAATGGATTGATGCATTTAAATGTATTATTAGTATAATTCACCAATACATTTCTTGGTAGTCCAAAAACATATTGCCATCAGGTTGTAAATTACAGCTGGCATGGTACGTTGTTTGCTGCCTCCATTCCGGATGCACTGATTCAGTTTCAATGACTCAATATTTTGGACAAAAACGGACGAATGTAACTAAGCCTGGGAATGTCAATAGAATCAAACTAACAAGAGCAATGATCACAAGTCAGTCATAACGTGGCTAATAGGCTAGCGTATCTATTTATGTAGCAAGCTAAAAACACGGAGCCTTACGTTAGCTAACTAGCTGCTAGGAGGAGTGGGTGACTTTTCCCCCCCTCGTTTTTCGGTGGCTATACACAGCTAGAGATGCAGGTGTCATTTGGTTAGCAAGCAAGAACTTGAACGATTTATCCAGGTAACAAATTCACAGACGATCTACTCGATTTCAGAGCACTCTCATCAGTGTGCCAGAGCGTAGAATAACTGGAATAACTGATGAATTTACGAACGCGCAACACTTGCTGAATATGACCGGTGTCAGTAAATGTAGGCAAAAAAAAAAAGCAATAGTTAGTCACGATCGCTCTAGATAACATGTAAACAGCCTAGCTAACCAGTTCTGCTAGGGCGAGTAAAATGGTCAGTGAGGTGTTCTCTCATTTGTGTCTGGAAGTAGCTAGACAACTTATCTTTTTATGTATTTATTGCTGTTTGATAAATAGGACTGTAATGGTCCCAACAGTAAGAGGACTTCCGTGGTATTGACATATTTGCAGAAATCCATTCAGGTGTATGTTGTAGCTTTTGGGAATGTGTTCCAATGATCTAAATTCGTGCAGTTGTAACTGCCTGTAAACACACAGTCCAGTTCAAAGTGAATGATGGCAGGCCTGTGTGGTAAATGGCTTGTTTGCATAAAGGCTTACTGTAGCTCTGGTTGGCTATGGTGCACGGGTCTGAGCAGACTCCGGTCCTGAATGAGACAGATGGGTTTTTTTCCCACCGCTTTCCCACTATTGAATTTTCACAAACGCTTTAGTATACGTAATTCCCAAAAGTTCTAAGAATTTATGAAAAAGTGCAAATTACCATATCTAAGTGCTCGCTTGTCAGAAAATGTTTTTAAAAGTGTCATTCTTCCTTGGGGTGTATATAAATAGACTTGAATAACATTTCAAGTTGCTAAAATGCTGTCCGTTCCACTTTAAAACTCCCTCTGCCAACTCAGAAACAATAGCCTTTATTAAAGAAATACCAAAGAAATGACATCTCCCTCTGGTCATGCAGAGAGTGACAATTGCCCGTTTCACCAACTTGACATCGTTTTGACTGTGTCCAGAGCCATGCCTGGCAACAGTAGAGGATCTTCCCGTGGTTAAAAATCACGGCCAAGCATGTTGTGATGCAGCACTACTGTCACCGCTAAGCGCTACTGTCTGCCTCAGCACGACTCACTAGTGCAGCTCCTTCACAATGTTTTACACCTCAAACTGTGACATCCCTGGGCTGGTAGGTTACATATAAACAACACACAGGCAGCCTCTTGTCAAAATCCTACCGGCTCTCTATAATCTGACCTAATCAGATCGAAATGCATGTCGGAAATTCAAATGTGATTTTATTTATGTAAATAATCCTTAAAGGATCATGTTAAATATTGAATCCTCTATATAGACAGTTACTTTATGATCTGGACAGGTTCCAAAATTAAATTAATATCTTAACTACAATTACTCTAGAGTACAATCAATTTCCTTCACTATGGAAAATAACATTAACTCTATACATTTCTTAGATTAACTTGTTACAAAGGGACAATTTCTAAGTACTACAGTTTACAGAAAACCTACAGATAAAAATATTATATTGACAGCTGATAGTTATCACCCTCTTCCCCTTAAAAAGAGGTTTACCAGTAAGCCAACTTCATAGACTGAGTTGCATCTGTGACACAGAGGAAGAATATGATAGACAATCAAATTCTCTCCTTGAGTGTTTTCGTTTGAGAGGTTACCCCGATACCTGGCTTGATTAAGCTCAAAAACAAGTTAAAAGCGTGAACAGAAGCCAGTTACTTAACAAATCCCAACAAAAACAGAAGAAACTGCTTTCTGTAAACTATATACTTACTTTCAATGATAGCCGTAATGGCATCAAGTCTATTGTCAAGAAACATTGGCACATATTATCATCAGACTCTTCTTTAAATTCTGCATTCCAGAATCCACCTTTATTCAATTCTAAACGATCAAGACATCTATCAAACATATTGGTTAAATCAGATGTGGTCAGAGAGCAAAGAGGCCTTCATAAAGGATGTTTCCCCTGTAGAGCGTGTACCTCTTGTAGCACCATAAGGAAATGTTCTAATTTAGTATGCCCTCAGACTTCTAGGTCCTATGAGATAAAGTCATGAAGAACTTGCACTACTAAAGGAGTTATTTATATGTTACAGTGTTCTTGTAATAAGATTTATATTGGAAAAACATCCTGCACCTTGAAAGTACATCTCGGAGAACATAAATCCACTATTAGACACAAAGATATCAACTCGCTAGTTACAAGACATGTCATAGAACAAAAACATTCCATTAAAGAATTGTGTTGCTGCAGGATCTAAAAAGTTCATCCACCACGTAGAAGAGGTGACTATGACAACAAATTACTCCAAAAGAGAAGCCATGTGGATATATACATTAAAATCTATTTTTCCACGCGGTTTAAATAAAGAATTAGATTTCACCTCCTTCCTATAAGCCACATTTAGACTGTTATAGAAGAACACTGTCCATATCAGATTTTAAATATTGTTTATGAGTTGGCCCCACATATTTATGAACGGCTTTGCCTGATGTCCTTACCTAATGTATTTAGGTGAGCGGAAACCTGGGGCGATTGATTTGTGAGTTTCCCTTCGTGCACCCTCCCATACTCTATAATTCTGTATTTCTTTGTGACTCATTTATATACAGGTAGACCAGAAAAGCCACATCCCTGATTGGTAGATGAGTGACAACCCTGATTAGAAGCACCTGCTGCCCATCTGCTGTTCTTTACAAATGCTGTTTAGAATATTTTTTTTATTGTACCTACACACTGAAGAAGACTGTAAAGCCAAAACGACTGTGTACGCTATCCCTGATGCAGTGAAAATAATTTAAAACATTGAATAATAATGTAAGCTTTATGCGACATCTTTTAGAGTGCAAACCCATTACACCTCTTTGTTTGTATGAAATGCATGTGTGCTCTGATGAGTGATGATAGTGCATTTATATCAATAAATTGTGGAAATGTTCATTCTATAACAATGGCATCCTCTACACTATCACTGGCATCTTGAAGATTACAAATGGGCAGACTACATTTGAAATACAATGCATCACAGACATTAGGCTAGTCCATAAGTGAGGGGTATGTCTTATTTTCAAATATTACTAGGGTTTAACAGCAATTGACACACAACAAGCTTCAAGGATGTTCTGATTGTATCAGCATTACATAAACATAACTAAAAGGTAGTGGCTGTTTCAAACGGTATCTACCCAAATAAGAACAAACCAATACGCAGTTAGTTGCATGGAGTCATCTGTCATATTCAAAATGGGGGGAAGGGAGATGTGGTGGAACAGCAACAATACAAAGTATGACTTCAGTCCCCCTTTGACAATGACATGCCTGTCTGTGGTCTTTACCAAACATTGCAAAATATGAACAGGAACTTGAACACAACATTCCACAGAGGTAATCTAGCTACTTTGGGGGTTGGCACGCTAAGTCAAGGGCATTCCTTACTAGAATATTGTTATTTTTAGAATGATGCCAATATCCATGTTCAAACAAAGTTGAAACCCAAATTAGTGTCAGAACAAAATTAACATACTGTACATGAGACCTAAATCATTCTACGAGATTATGGTTATTTTCTGTCCTGCTAAATTCAGAAATCTGTAGGTCTATTATATTTACACATCTCAATGTTTTGTAAACAATGGAGGAAAAACAACCATATGAAATTGTGATTAATTTCCACATAACTTTGTTTTTGTAAAAATCTCTGAAAGGTGTTATTGCTTGATACAGTGATATCAACCAAAGAACATAGCCTCAATGTGTTAAAAACAATGGTTCAAGACTGTTCATGAGGAGTGTTAATATTTCCTGTAGGCTGGATCGAGTTGTTGCTGTTGTGATTGTATTGTATGATTTTTTTAATTGTGTAATGTTGATTGCAAGATGGCGCCGACAGACATGGCAGCTTTGCTTCTAGCTTCTATGCAACTTTGCAGTATTTTGTTTTTGTGTGTGTTATTTCTTACACTATTAGCCCAGAACGTTTTGTGTGTTATTACATACAGCCGGAAATAACTTTTGGATTGAGCGGCGGTAACTCAGCACTACGACCAGGAATATGACTTTCCCGAATTTGATATTTTGTTTTCACCCCCTAGGGCAATTGAACTTACCCCAGAGACTGCTCCAAGACGCCACTGGCGGAGAAGAGGTATTCGGAGTGGACTTCTAGTCTGACTCTTTAGGCGGGCACAACATCCACTGCTTCCGAGTATATTACTCGCTAATGTTCAGTCTCTGGACAATAAAGTAGACAAGGTCAGGGCGGGGATCTCCTTCCAGAGAGACATCAGGGACTGTAGCGTACTCTGTTTCAAGGAATCATGGCTCTCTCCAGATATACTGTCCCCGTCCATACAGCCAGCTGGGTTCTCAGTACATCGCACAGACAGGAATAAAGAAATCTCCAGGAAGAAGAAGGGCGGTGGTGTCTGTTTCATGATTAACCACTCATGGTGTGATTGTGATAATGTACAGAAACTCAAGTGCTTTTGTTCACCCGACCTAGAATACCTCACAATCAAATGCCGACCATATTACCTCCCAAGAGAATTCTCTTTGGTAATAGTCACAGCCGTGTATATTCCCCCTCAAGCCGATACCACGACGGCCCTCAAGAAACTACACTGGACTTTATGCAAACTGGAAACCACATATCCTGAGGCTGCATTTATTGTAGCTGGGGATTTTAAAACTTGTTAGGGAGTGGCAGCTGAGGGGTCGGTTTTGGAGAGCCTGGCGTGCCCAAAGTAAAATGCCTCCCATTCAGGCCCAGAAAATAGGATATGCAGATATTTGGTACCATTGGATAGGAAACACTCTGAATTTTCCAAGACTGTTAACCATTTGTCTGTGAGTAAAACAGAACGCATATAGCAGGCGAAACCCCGAGGAATTTCTGTCCTGGAAAAAGTGATTTTGACACATTGCTCATTTGGGCACCCCTCCTTCATGAAAATGACCATATAAGGGCATATGAATGCAGTACCCATCGCTTCCTTTAGATGTCAACAGTCTCGAGACAGTGTATTTTTTTTCATTTTGGATGAATAAGACCAGAGAAGAAGAGCAAACAAGGAAGTCACTCTGTCATGTACAGTACCCAGCGCGCGCTCCCGACAAAGTGCGCAGTGTCTTTTTTACCGTCGTTATCGATCAGTTTATATTCCCGGTTGATTTATAATAGTAAATATATGTAAAAGTGTTCCTAAGGATACATTTAAAACTATGTTTGATTGTTCTTGGACAAGTTTATAGGTATAAGATGAACGAGTTCGCGTCACGTTTTAATGGAGTAGTGGAAGCTGTCGTTTCTGATTATAACGCGCAAACCAAATGGAGGATTTATGGATAAAATACATTACTTTTTCTAACAAAAGAACCATGGATTGTCTTCGTTGGACACTTAGGATGACCTCAGCAGAAGTTCTTCAACAGGTAATTGATTTGTTTTTGCTGTGAAATGTGTTATGTGTGTGCCATGATAGCTAATCGATACATGGCTATGGGAAAAATATGTGAGGTGCTACTCTCAAACAATCAAATGTGCTGCTTTCGCCGTAAAGCCTTTTTGAAATCTGACAACGCTGTGATATTGCCAAGAAACAGAGCTTTTGATGAGTATGGAACACTTGTATATTGGTGGATGTTTAATAATTCAACTTTTGGATTTTGAATTTGGCGCCTTACATTTTACCTGGTAGTGTCGGGAGCAGCCCGCTAGCGCCCCAGTGATCCCTGAGAAGTTTTAACAAGACAAATTTGAGGAAAACACTACCGAAGTTCTATCAACACATTGACTGTAGTACTCGCGCAGGGAAAACACTCGACCACTGCTATTCTCTCTTCTGGGATGCCTACAAGGCCCTCCTCCGCTCTCCCTTCGGCAGATCACGACTCCATTTTGCTCCTATAGGCAGAAACTCAAACAGGAAGTACCTGTGCTAAGGTCTATTCAACGCTGGTCTGACCAATCAGAATCCATGCTTCAAGATTGTTTTGATCATGCGGACTGGGGTAGCCTCAGATAATATTATTGATTTATACACAGATACGGTGACTGAGTTCATCAGGATGTGTATTGATGGATATTGTTCCCACCATGACTAAAACCTACCCAAACCAGAAACCATGGGAAGACGGCAGCATTCTTCACGCTAAACTGAAAGCGCGAACCACCGCATTTAACCATGGCAAGGTGATTGGGAATATGGTTGAATACAAACAGTGTAGTTACTCCCTCCGTAAGGCAATAAAACCCTGCAAAACGTCAGTACAGAGGAGTTGCAATTCAACCGTTCAGACACGAGATGTATGTGGCAGGGTCTACAGACAATCACGGATTACAAAGGGAAAACCAGCCACATCGCAGACACCAACGTCTTGCTCCCAGACAAGCTAAACATCCTCTCCGCCCGCTTTGAGAATAACGCAGTGCCATCGACGCAGCCCACTCCCAAGGACTGTGGGTTCTCCTTCTCCATGGCCGACGTGAGTAAGACATTTAAGCGTGTTAACCCTCGCAAGGCTGCCGGCCTAGATGGCATCCCTAGCTGCGTCCTCAGAGCACGCGCAGACCAGCTGGCTGGAGTGTTTACAGACATATTCAATCTCTCTCTATCCCAGTCTGCTGTCCCCACATGCTTCAAGATGGCCACCATTGTTCCTGTACACAAGAAATAGGTAACTGAACTAAATGACTATCACCCCGTAGCACTCACTTGTCATCATGAAGTGCTTTGAGGCTAGTTAAGGATCATATCACCTCTACCGTACCTGACACCCTAGACCCACTTCAATTTGCTTACCGCCCCAATAGACCCACAGACAATGCAATCACCATTGCACTGCACACTGCCCTTTCCCACCTGGACAAGAGGGATAACTATGTAAGAATGCTCATTGACTATAGCTCAGCCTTCAACACCATAGTACCCTCCAAGCTCATCATCAAGCTCAGGCCCTGTGTCTGAACCCCGCCCTGTGCAACTGGGTCCTGGACTTCCTGACGGGCCGCCCCGAGGTGGTGAAGGTAGGAAACAATACCTCCACTTCACCACTACTATTCTACTGTATTTTAGTCAATGCCACTCCAACATTGCTCGTCCTAATATTTATATATTTCTTAATTCCATTATTTTACTTTTTGATGTGTGTATTGTTAGATATTACTGCACTGTTGGAGCTAGGAACACAAGCATTTCGCTACACCCGCAATAACATCTGCTAAATATGTGTATGTGATCAATAAAATTTGATTTGATTGCTGCTGCCTTCATGGCCAGAGGTGCATTTCCACAAAACTTTCTTGTATGTTCTTGAACACAGACTTTTAGGAGGTACGTGTGGGTGGGTGTGGCTTGAAACAATGAGTGAAGTTTTTAAAGGGCAGTGGCCATGCTGATACCGTTCCTCAACCAACCCCTCCTCGTTTTTCAACTGGTCGCTCAGTACAGCACCGTTTCTGTTCAATTGAACGATCCAGAACGTAAAAAAGTACTGAACGCAGCCCTGGTCTCGCTTACAAAAGAGACCGTCTGAATGGACTTTTACTGGTTAAATACAAAAACAACAGGTACCCAATTGCGATATTATAGGCCTACTGACGTCATCATACTCCCTGAAATGGTTCCCCATTCGTTTTGATTTACCTTGAGGGCGTGTATCCACATAACGTTCCACACAGCATGCCTGAACTAAAGTGACTCGGTTGTTTTCATAATATATGATAGGCTAAAATCACAATGTCTTACACATTTCCAACTATAGGCTTACATGTATGCTAAGGCTACAGTATATAGACAACAAGAAAGTTTCAGCTGGCACAAACTTTACGCACGACGTGTAGCAAGGCTAATTTTCGAGTCCAACCACTCGATTTACGGATTGTTACTGTATGGACATAGAGAGCACACGCTGATCAAACGTATTCATATCTAATCAACATTCACTTTCTTTCAGTGATTCCTAAGCTACATGTGTGACAGTCAAGGTAGCTTAACTTCGCCTTTTCATAAAGATTCCTAGCTACATAACTTCCAAGTTTAATTACCTTGGCCAACTAGTAAATAAACTGATTTGTGAATACAACCCAATTGTAAACAAGACGACATAGTTGTCTAACTTACCAACGCCATATTTCTCTTTTTTAGTTGGAATCCAGCGGGTCATTGCGGTGAAATTATAAATAAATAAATAGATCAACTGCTGGGCGGGTAGGACACTTCTCGTCCTGAACACTACAGTTTCGCCATCATGACTTCAAAAGGGGGGAGGGTAGAAAACTAGGGCTATGCAATTGAACCCAGCAGCAAGCGTTGCCGCGCCTCGTTGCGTGGCTGAAGATCATTCAATTGAATAAATGTGGCAAATGTAACATAACAACAATGTAACAATAGAACCAAACTACAAATAAGTGATTAGAGAAACCCACGTACACTACACCGTGTATAGTGTACATTAGGATACCATACCTTTCACCATGAGAGTCCATGGTGCAAAAGCAAACTGTGGGCACATTACTGAGATAAGGTGTGATAGCCACAATTAGAAGTGAGTATAACACATTTTTCGTTGTCGTAGCAACATTTTTGTCATGAGATAAAGTTAGACTGACATGAGAGAGCGATGGTCTGTAACAATGCAGAGGTCTCATTTATAGACCCATGCAGACACTGAGTGTACTATAATATAATAAAGGCCAGCCAAGAGGTCAGCCTATGCGCCAAAACTGGACTGCAAGGAATTTTGGGGATGTTAGTTTTGGTAAAAAACTAACTGTAAAATCACCAGGAAATCAGTTAAAGATGTGTTTAGTTTAGGAAGTCTGTTCCCTAGTATTCCCACAAATAAAAAAATATGTGATCATGTCTCAATGTAATCGAGGTATGAAATTATTATTATTTTCAAATACAATCTATTTTTGGGCCTAGTTGTGGTCAATTTGAAGTGTAAAAATTATTATAAATATGTTCCAGCCCGCTCAAACAAAAATCGTCCGGCAGCTGAATCTAGTTGCCTACCCATTTTACAGACGCTCTTTTCCCGAGTGACTTACAGGAACAATTTAGTGTTCAGTGCCTTGCTCAAGGGCACATTGACAGCGTTTTAACCCAGTTGGCTTGGGGATTCAAAACAGCAACCTTTTGGTTACTGGCCCAACACTCTTAAATCCCTAGACTACCTGCCACCCTGATATAGAGCATTTTTTTTTACAATATGCCTAATGTTACCATATGTTATTTGATTCAAATTATTTTAACTTTTTTGATTTTAAGTGATTGTTTTCCTCAAGGTCAGGAATGTAAGGAATCGACCCGTTGTAAAAGATGTAGGCCTCAGTGGACACTGTCAGGGGGTGTGCGTGTGTGTGTGTGTATTAAATAACATGAGGAAAATGATTGCGGTAGCCTACTTGATCATCATCAGGTGCACACAGTGTTTGTATTTTAGAGGATGAGTCTGTCTGAGGTTACCATTCATGCATTTGTCTGTGTAAGTTTGCATCAATACGTGCATTGATTGTGATATTTTATTTATGAATGGGCCCCAGCCTCCCCATAAGACAATGGGCCCCACCCTCCCCCTTCCCCCTCCCCCTCCCCACCGATGCAGCTGTTTAGTGGATCAGGCCTGTTATTCCACTTAGCCTTTTGTCTTCACATCATGTGTTGCTGATAGCACTGGACAACCAAATGTTGCTGTCAATAACCATTATCCATCCATTGACATTGTTTTTCCCCCTTGACAGCTTGATTTAGCTCTCACTATTTCTATGGTGATTTCTCTGTGCATTTTGCTCTGTCATTGTTCTCATGTAAAATTCGCACGGGTTCGGGCAGGGCAATTGCTATGACATTTTTTGCATTATACAGTATTTGGTTTCTGCTAACCATCACAAATATATCTTGATTTGATTCTGCAAAATGTCATATCCTCCATGGATAAAGTAGGGTAACTGCAGAGGGTGTTAGTAGTCAGCCCTCAACTCCTAAATGTAGATTCTCCCAAAAATGATTGGGTCTCACATCACAGAAAGAAATTATTGGTACAGTTTTGGTTTCCATTTGCATAGCACAATACAAAGAATTTGCAAAAATAAGTCACAACAAAAGAAAAATAATCTTAAACAGTAATTGGGTGTTGAGAGAAGGTTTACTGTACCTACAATTCATTTAAGTTTGTTTTTACAAATCTAATACACATAAACATTTTAACATGTAATTACACAAATCAGATACAGATAAGGTACCTACAATGTAATTACACTGTACACACTGTACTGCTTACCATGTAAATATATAGGTATTAGGGACAGTTATTGTATATTAGTACAGCATTTAGGTTTATTTATGTTGGGGAATGTTGTTCTCTTTGAATGACTTGCTTATTGTCTGCATCATCTACAGGATCATCATTTGATCACCTCATTGTTCTGCACAGCGGGGAAATGCAAACTTGTAGTGTATTCAAGGTTTAAAAAGGCTTCTAAAATTTGTAATTTTCTCTTAAAAATGTCAGACTTATTTGCCTTAACTTAACATGTATCAACCCCTACAAAAATTACTATGGATTCTAATCCACACAATAATTCACATTTCCGGTTACTGAAGGATTATTTTCCTGTTGTGAGAAACTGGTCAAATTAAGAACCTACACCTGTAAGTGATTAAAAGATTGGACCACATGTGGGTATATATTGAGCGGTTTATGTACTTAAATACTTTACATTTTTTTGTGTATTCTTAGGTTTATGATTCATTGTAGGCCTTACAATGAATCATATAGTAAAGAGTAAAGATCTCTAGTCATATTCAGGTTTACACTTTTGCCATGTTAAAACCTTCCGCAAATATAATCTCAACCACAAATGGATTTCTTTAATGTATTAATATAAAAAATATATAATTTGACATAGAGACCAGTCAAATGAAAAGGAATTCTGCAAGCTATGAATAAGGAACACAATATTGCCATCATGTGACAGAGTTTTGTTATTACAACATAACTTTTTGAATGGCAAAACAAAAACTCAGGAAGTGGTATACAACTACTATCAAACACCATAGAGAATGATAAAGGACTCTTCGTTGTATCGGTTCCGATATGGCGTATGTGAGCGCGCTGACAGCGCCATTGAGGCCATTTCCATTTTTAAGTAGTAAGTAGTAATTTTCTTCTTCTACAACTTCTATGAGTTGATAAACAAACTGAAAGGGTGAATACTGCCACCTTCAGTGTACTGTTTGAAAAAGGTATAAAGCCAAAGTTATGGAATGTTTACTCACAAGTATAATTCATTGGGTGATCTCTCCTGATGACCTGGATGGATTTATGTGATTCTTCCTTAACCTATAGGAAGTCCCACCCAGTTGACTACTTCAAAATGGGAAAAGTCCACAATGGCGCTGCCCATGCTGAAACATGCTTTTGGGCACTAGAGTCCTCTATCAATCTCTATGTCAAACACATACACCTTCTATTCAGATTACATTCTTGTGCTTGAGTCATGGTATTATGAGGGGATATTCCTAAAATCTCAATAATGCTGATGAGAGACAGATTTAGGCTCAAGAGACCATTGTGTAGGATTGTTTCCTGAACAGTCTACCACCTCAGGTGCAAGCTTTATGTAAGCATTATATAAGCATAACATGTATTGGCATCACAGTTTGGTGTCGATAGGGTGTAAGTCGATGAATCAGTCAAGCAGACTGGCATGTGTGTCTAGTCCTCCCTTCAGTCAGGCTCTAATTAGCAGAACTGCCTGTAACCTCTTCATCCCGTTCTCACCTAATGCTCTAGTTAGATCAGATTGCATCATACGCTCCTAGAGAGAAAGCATGACTATGAGCCTCTTCTTCTATCACGTCGAACAACAAGACACCCTTTATGGTGATCAGAGACGGGGGTAAACAGATAGACAGGTGAGTACTGTACCCATATCTGTGGTGTTGGACCACTATGGTGATTCGTTTGTCTTTCCAGCAGTTTGCAGGTGCTTTGGGGAACAAGGTTAACAGAAACAGGTGTACAATTTGAGGCAGTACCAGGATGGTAGGGCATAAAGACCAATCCCTCTCACTGGCGTGGGGTCTCAAGGGAAAGAGAGCTGGGACAAAGTAGACAGCTTTATAGGAGCCCAGAGAGAAGGGGCTGGAAGGATTGTCTCTACTGGCTAGTCTATCATTCCTCTTTTCATTTCCTTCTGGTGGGGTCTTCACTGCTCTGCCACAGCTGGCTTACTGTGCTAAACCAACATTAACTTAACACATTCCACTTATTATACTTGTACAAACGGAGATAAATTGTACTTAACTACTGGTGTTTTCATATTCAGTCTACCAAATTGATTAATGGTGATTTTGAGATAAAGTCAACTGTTGTCCTACTACAGTATGTCTTAAGCAGCATGTATTCCCTTCTATTTCCATGTCAGAGGCCCAACCGCAAGATGTTGTTGCTGGGATGTAAAGGCTGCCTGAGCTACAAACACTGTTTGGTGTGTTCCTTACTCATCAACAAGGTGGCGGTGAATAGAGCCTCTGCATCAGAAGACGATCATAAACAACTCTTGTCCTCCAACCATCTGTTTGAAGATAAGATCATGAGTTCACCAGTGATCCCTTATATGATCCCTTCTCCCAAGGATGTTTCTGCATTTCTTCAGTGAACCAAGGAGGATAAAATACTTATGAGTAGTGAGGATCCAGGTGTGGGTTCAAGCCCATATCAGGTTTTCAGGTCTCACAAACAAAAGCGCACTCAGGGTCCGGATGGATCCATGGGCCCCATGCCCGGGCTATGCCAAATGCAGGATCAGGTAGAGCCTGCTATCAAAGGGCCTCAGCAGTCACCTGCCTGTCCAGCAGCAGTGGCAGATCATAGCTCTGGCTCTCAAGCGCTGGGCTGAGGTGACTCCCCTCTCCTTCAAGGAAGACCCCACTTCTCTTGGGGCAGAGATTGATATCCGCTTGGGCTTTGGCACAGGTATTACAGACACGCTCTGGATGTTACTGTATGATTCATAGCCCAGTTGTTATAGTATTTCCATTGTAGTGCTTACACATTGAATCTACTTTTTTCTATTTTCCTCATTCATGTGCTCAGACCAGCCTCCCTTTGGTTTGTGTGTTTTTGTGTTTCAGACCCACCCTCTTTAGGACGTCACCTAGGCTGCCCTTTGTTGTTCGATGGAGCAGGAGGAGAGGTTGCACATACAACCCAGTCAGGACAGACCCATCTGGATGATGATCAATTCTACAGTGCTTTTCCATCTGACCATGGGGTCAAACCGCTGCAGGTACAGTACACACTCAGTACTGCACACATACACATTTCTCAGTGTGCTGTGAAATTCTCAATGTTTAGCGTTGTCTTTTAAATTCAGGTTTTGCTGAATGAGACAGGACATGTACTAGGACTACCCCACTTGTCTTTCCCTGACTCAGTGATGCACCCTCTGTAACCCATCAATGGCAGCCCTATGGAGATGAGTTGGGAGGACCGAAAGGCCATCCAAAAACTATATGGTAGGTAATGTGCACAAAAGGTCACCATTTAGATACAATATAAGGTCAATGCAAACAGAATGTACTGGTCTATTTCTTTAAAGGTCATCAGGTCAGTAATGTTGTTGGTGTGTACTGAAATACATTAAGATTAGTAAATGGCTTTGTCAAGGCAAGTGAATGTGGTATTTTGGGGGAATAAGAGGGTTTGTAGTTATATACTTTAAGTTGTAGAATTTACATTTTCCAGGTGTGGGGATTCGATGTGTCTGATCATCAAGTGGAGGAGGGGTACCCCAAACGTTTAGTGGCATTTTCCATGCTTTTGACCCAAATGATCATCCACAGGGTAGGGGCTGCTTAGTGAATCTTCAAAATCCAAATAAATGTTTGAGATATGAAATTATATGTCAAAGATTTTTAGTTTTTTTTATAGGTAACTTGGATGCTGTCTATTTCTCATATACCCACCATCCCAGCAACATACATTTCACTTGTATATATTGTACACTATCATCTGCAGACCCTTCGTATGAAATAGTATAGAATGGGGCTCTTTAATTATATATATATATATATATATATATATATATATATATATATATTTTTTTTTTACAGTATATATACAATACAACACTGACATTTACATTGTTTCCCAACAGCAAATCAGGTGGTGATTTGAGTTGTTATGTTTGCTTTGGGACATTACCCTTGTGGCTATATGAAGCTGTAGAATTACTACCTTCGAAACAACACGTTAAGTCCAACTTGTTAACTTCCCTTTTTTGTTGTCTTTTTTATACAGAGGATATGTGCTGGAATCAGTTTGATACGCATGCTGCCTTCTCATTCACTCTTTTGTTTCAGGAAGAAAGGGAAGGTTGGAGGGAGGAGCTGCAGAGGATAGGGTGAGCTGAGGACAAAGAAACTACAGAGGGGTAAAGAGGGAGGTGGCAGCTGCAGATTTTGGGGCGATGGCTTTCGAATACTGTATGTAACAGGGCCAAAGGTCAAACATAGAGGACTGCATGTTTGTTGTTTTTCCCCTCAGTTCTACTGCTAAGGTTAGTTCATTTTTGAGAGCTCATTGTAGTCCGATCATTGGTGTAAATAGCATAGTGTGGGTTATGCCCTGTATTATAAAGGAATAAAAGTCTGTGTGACTGTTTTGGAGAATAAAAGGAATACAATTGTGAAGAGAGAGTGATGATGGTAGACAAACCGTATGTCATCTCAGAATAACAGTGACACTAAAGAGAGGGAACTTTAGCCAAACAGTCAGAAGATTTATAGCCACTGCAGAAATGAAGACCCTCTCTGTGTCCCTATCAAGTAAAACTAATATCCTTGAAAGAACAAGCGTTCTCCTTATTGGGGATACACAGCCACAAAATTCAACTTGATATGAATAGCAACAAGTCACATATAGCCCACAGTATGTATGTAATCATTTAGCATTCATACAGTGTTCCTGTATGTGTATGAATGGCTGTGAATTTCCACCAGCAGTGTGGTGCAAAAAGAGTGTCTGGAATAAAACAGACCGTCCTCTGTCAAGGTTTAATGCAGTAGGATTTTCCTCTCTTGTTTCTCTAATGGAATTGCTTTTTGCTGGCGTCCTCCATCAGTAGACATTTGGCCAGATTATTTGGTGCAGCACCAATTTAGCTGAGTCATAAAGCTTCTGATTGATGGCCAGTGACGTGAATGAGTGAGCCAGCAGGAAGAACACCGGACTTTATGAGGACACACACACACACACGCACACACACACACACACACACACACACACACACACACACACACACACACACACACACACACACACACACACACACACACACACACACACACACACACACACACACACACACACACACACACACACACACAGGCTCCTGCTCTCTACTTACAGTACTATCAGTCGATTTGAAAAAAGAAATACCAAAATGTATTTAATTCTATCTTGGCCAGCTGTTATTTATTGTTTTACATTCTACCAAGGTGGGAAACTATCAGCAATTTCCAAAGTTTGTTCATTGTCTGTCAAAGGGCCATCTAAGAGGGCGTCTCTCAGATGACACATACAGGTAGTAGGTACATTGTGGAGAAATTACATCATCTATCAACCAACCTATAAAGGAAACAGTTGTTCTAATACACTTCCCTTTTATTCTAAAAGAACATCCCGATTCGCCAATGCTATTATCTATACACTACATACACTTATTGCTGACTCATCCGGCCAGTCATGAAAATGTGTAGTAACTTCATAAGTGTAGTGAATTGAGTAGTGCAATAATACCAGCAATTCATGTTTCATGTCTTTATTTGTGTTCAGTACTGTACATCATGGATCCCACTAAGAAGATTTGGTCTAAGGCATTTCAAATCAAGTATTGAACACAATGGTGTTCTTATAGGCATATTGTGGTGACAGAAAAGCACATAGGTTTTTCAAACAAATATTTCACAGGCTAATACAATACAGTATTTGCTCACAAAACTCCACACATGCTCTCTCTCGTTTCTCGCACTCAATAATTAAGCAATCAAATTGAATTTATTTTGATGTATTTCATATACAGGTATTTGCTTTTTATTGTTCTGAAGAGCACCTTGCAGGCACACACATGCATACACTCTCATGCTCTGCTTCACTCAGTGTACAGCCATACTGTTTATTTGAACTCAAACATAAAGGCCTCTGCTGTATATACAGTGGTTTCCTGATTGACTGTACTGAACTGATCTATTTATAGAGCACCTCGAAAGCAATGTGTCATACATTCTTGATTTAAATATTTTGGTATTTTGGCTTCTCTTTTTCTTCTTCCACTTCTACTTCCTTTTTGCTTTCTTCCCCTTCTCCCTTATCATCCCCTTCTTCTGTTTCAGTGGCTCCATCCTCCACTCCATCTCCTCCTTCTTGGCTTTCATCTTCTCCATTTTCTTTAGGCTCTCCTGCTTCCTCCATATCTCCATTGTCACCTGTAGAGACAATGTGATTAGTTGTTAACCGCTGTAGACACTGAACTTGACAATTCAAAACCGTAAAAAGAAAGAAGTGAAATCACATTCATTCAAACTCTAGACAACACTGACCTGCTGTTTTCTCTTCTTCCTCTGCTTCCTCGACTCCCTTCTCTTCTTCCCCCTCTTCTTCCCCCTCTTCTTCCTGAGGACTTGACTCAGCAGGCTGTGCTTGACTGGCAGCTATAATCTCATCCGCAGAGGAGAACGATGAGCTGTACATGCGTAGGTAGGGGGCAGCAGAGCTCAGGCTGGACTGCATGAAGAACATGGGGCGGCTGTAGGATGGGGCAACACTCAGGCTTTGGGAGTAGACACTGGACATTTCCCCTGGTCCTCCAGCACTGAAGCGATTCTCCTCCCCTTCAAGCAGCTTCCTGGAAACAGAATAGATACATAGATCACAAGAGGTGGCCCTGGTTGTCACTCAGTTAAATTTGTTTTATTGTAAAACACATATGATCCAATCTATGATCATATAGTAATGGTATAATTACAAACTTCTGCAGGAAGTTCCTTTCTGTGAAGTAGACAACATTCATGTCTAATTTTATGAGTTACAGACCTGTAAGCTGCTATCTCGATGTCCAGAGCCATCTTAACGTTCAGGAGGTCTTGATAATCCTTCAGGTACCTAGCCATTTCATTCTTAGTTGTCCTCAACTCGTCCTCCAGCTGGACAATTGATTCCTATTTTGGAGAGATCATTAATATGATTAATGAATATCTGATATATGTAAAAGGTTTTTCAAACATCATGACCAAACCACGCATTCTATAGGCCAAAACGTACTTTGTTGATGTAAAGGATGCATTACGCAGCATTTCTGTAGAATATTCATTCTCCGCATTTGTCTGAAGGATTAGGCTCAGCAGAGTCTGCTACACTACTTAGACTAATGCAGATATTTAGACAGGTTACATTTTCCATTCATGCTGCTCTGGCACTGACCTGTAGGGCTGCGATCTCAGCACTCTGTTTCTCCTCCACCTCTTGTAGCTGATTCTCCAGGGACTGGTTCATCCCACGGCAGGCTTCAATCTCCAGGTTCCGTGTTTTGATCAGGCGCCGGTACTCCCCGGCCTCGTCTTTGGCACTGCGAACGTTGTCTGTGTTGCGGGCTGTGCCTTCTGTCATCACACTCACCTTGCTGCGGAACCATTCCTCGGCTGACTGGAGGTTGCGGTGTGCCAGTTTCTCATACTGGACACGGATGTCTCGGAGGGCTGCGGACAGGTCTGGCTTGGCCACTTCCATCTCCACTGACACCTGGGCATTGTACTGCACCTGGGCCTGCAGCTCCGCTATCTCCCCCTCATGGAGACGTTTCAGGAAGGCCAACTCATCCAGCAGTGTCTCTGTCCTCTTCTCCATCTCAACACGGCCCAAAGCAGCCTCATCCGCCCTCTTCCTTGCATCCATCAGACGGCCTTCCACCTCTTCTCTGCTGACTACCTCCTCTTCATAACGGCCCTGCAGACTCTGCAGCACCTCCTCCATCTGGTCCCTGTGGTTCTGGGCAGCCTGTTTCTCATCGAGGGCCTCCTCCACAGCAGCACGGAGCTGGCGGATCTCGTGCTCATATAGGGACCTGAGGTGGGAGGGCTCCCCATGCCTCTGCCTGAGGATCAGCAGTTCAGCATCCAGCAGCCTGTTTTGCTGTTCCAGCTCGTGGACGCGCTCGATAAAACTGGCAAAGCGGTCGTTCAGCTCCTGCAGCTGGGCTTTCTCCTGCGTCCGCACGGCCTTGAACTCAGTGCTGACCTGCACCGCCTGGCTGATGTCCAGTTCAGCAGTGGCAGTAGAGCCGGAGGCAGACAGCAGCATGGAGGAGCTACGACTGTATGTTGGGTAATGCAGCCGGGATGACCCATGGGATGAGAGAGGTGCAGAGAGGCTGGAATACACCGACCTGGATGTCATTCCTCCTGCACTGCCTCCATACCCTCCACTGCGCAGCGTCACCCTCCTCTTGTGGGAAGAGGAGGGAAAGTAAGGGTCGTAACCAATGGAACTCATGACTCGTGAAACAGGCAGCTCTATGCTTGATGGAGTTTCTGGGTCGACTGCACAGTGGGATCTGCATCACTGTGGCTTTTATAGTGCTGTAATGACTGTGACGCAAACCTTTTTTTAAAGCACTGACAGCAGGAATCAATGACAGCGCCAGGCAGCCAAGTCTGAGCTGTTAAGAAAGGGATTGACAGATAGGGTGAGAGGAAAAGAGACAGATTTAAGGGGCGGGGATAACCAGTGGAGAGAGAGGGAGGGCAATGAGGTCAGTCTGTAATGACAAAATATAAATTTCGCTGTCTGTCTTTCTGAAACAGGATGAGTAGGAAATGTTACCTTTAGCCCTAAAAACAAACTATAGCATTGCATCAGGTGACTGCAGTGCAGAGGCTTGAAACTACAGCGCTGGCAATTGAGGGAGCAAGTACTTTTGCCAACAATGACTCAGCACTGCACCATTTTGCCTCTCCCATACAGCTGGGTAAGAGTCCAGAGCATTGCAGAGAACCTCATTATTGTATCAATATATCTTTTGCTCCACATTTGTATCAGTATTAAAAACTTTGTCATTATATGTAGTCCTTAGTTCAGGCTTTATAATGACAGCACTACTGGACTCACAGGTGCATGTTTCTGGGTTCAAACCTATTTGGGCTATCGCCTGAATTTGCTCACTGGTGTCACAGAGGAAAAATCCCACTTATCTGGCTACTCAGACTCTAGTCTAGATATAACACCTCTCACAGACTCCAAAATAATCTCTACATGATGGTCACAGGTTGGAGAAGTCTTTTGAACAAAATGTAAAGTTGTGAAAGCAATGGTTTTTGTGTGCAAATGGTTGAATCATCCAAAAACATGGATTTTCTTCTATCTGGATACTCAGACTAGACTAGATATACTGTATCATACCAGCTTTCACAGACTTCTTACTAATACCTATTTAAAGTTAATGTCTTGAGGAAGCTTTATGAAGTCAATTTAAAGTTGTGAATGTAATGATATTTTTGTGAAAATGTATTATTCATAAAAACAACATGGATTTTCCTGTATCTGGGTATTCAGAATAGGCACTAGATATACCATACCACCTCTCAAACTCCAAAACAATCTCTACACACAGTGGTCACAGCTTGGGGAAGCTTTATGAAGACAGGCTAGAGTTGTGAATGTAATGATATTTTATTTTTATAAATCATTTTGACAGAAACACCCCGAAAACTCTTTCATGAAGCTTATTAATTTCCATATGCACTAGGAAGCTGTGTTTGTTTCTTGACTGAAAAAGTGCCTCAGGCCTTGAAAAATAAAAAAATGAATTGATTGAAAGTAAGGGGATATCGGTGAACAAATGCCGACGGCCCAGTGCAATGAGTTGAGCTCACTCAGGTGTTTAAAAGCACATATCAGACCAAGAGCCTAAAAGCCGATTTATGCTTCATCCGGGAATGTGGTCCAGAGGCTCCATACGGAGGGTGTGACGCAATTACGGAGCCTCCAGAGGCTTGTGTTGGCCAAATCAAGCTCCGTACCACATCACCGTGCCCCTCCCAAATGTTGTTACAAATGCTCTGTATAGCTACGCATTGACATAATTGGTTGACTGCAGGTGGGGGCAGTATGTCCTGTATAAGCACAAACTCACTTCCTTCACAACAGCTCTGCGACGCGCAAGTAGTATGAATGCTCTTACTTCTGCAGAGTCCACATCGCAGTAAATGCTGTACGGCCAATACAGATGCCAGATTGACCATGAATCGGCTTTAATGCTTCTATAGTTCTTTATGAGTTTTAGTGTAGAAAATGATCTCTCCGCAGAAGTGACAGTTACAGGGATGGTAAAAACGACTCGATTGCCGTAGCAACATAAGGGAAACTGGGCAGAAGGGAGTGGTGCTTCAAATACAGAAGTTCTGTTGCCTGCCTCAGAAAGAAATTAACTGTATAGGAAGCTCTGGGGAAAGGTCATCTGGATACAGGACAGCCAATAAATTGGCAGATGCAAAGAGATTATCATCATTAGCGGACAACAGTTATTGAGGGCTTGAACAAAAAAAGAGGTTTGCGAACCCCATTTGGTGAACCCCATCTGATGTGTGTGGTTGAAAATCAACCACAAACAGCCCTTATCTCTGGTATATTTTGGCATGCATCATTCAAGACTAACATGCTGACCAACAGTGGCGTGTATTCATGGGTGCCAAGGGGAGCCAGGCTTCCCCAATAAAAAAACACAAATGATAAAATCATTAATTTGTCTTTCGTCTTTGTTTTCGTAATTTTACACCAATTCGCAAGTGGCTGAATCTCACCTGAAAAATCATCTGAGCGAGGGAAACAGCGCACCTCTGTCTCAGTATGTGTAGTCCATGTATCTGATGCTGTCTAGAGTATAACATGTTGAGGCCGTAGCATTTGATTGATGCCAGCAAGTATTTGGCCACCCTTGATAAAATAATTATAAAACAATTAACCAATCAGCGTCGAGCTGAGCTCAGCTGTGGGTTGTCCTGGTGCAGAAAAACAGGCTACGTATTGAACTTAAATCGTCTCAGGCCAGTGGAACAACAAATTTATTTATGGTTAGATCAGAATCACCGACATAATCATTGGCCTCTACAGAGAATTAAGTCAAAACCACAAGTACAAATCCCCATATCCATCCATGGCTTAGGAAAGGGCTGATTTATCAAGCTACAGTAGCTACTGCAGGACATCAACACAAGCAGACCAGAAACTAAATAGACATTTTGCTTAGGATGTGATTTGATTGGTGTGAAGCGAAATCCAAACTGGCCTCCCTTGGGGGGGCGTTTTGCTGCAGCAGGACAACCCACAGTTGAGCTCAGCTCAACGTTGATTGGCTAATTATTTTATAAATGTTTTATCAAGGGGGGCAAAATACTTGCTGGGATCAATCAATCAAATGCTACGGTTGCAACTTCATACTCTTTTGGTCCAGACAGCATCACATGGGCTACACACACTGAGACAGAGTGGCACTGTTTCCCTTCACTCTGATGATTTCTCCGGTGAGATTCAGCCACTTGCGAATTGACAAAAATATATGAAAACACAGAGAGAGACGAAAGAGAAATTATTGAATCATTTATTTTTTTATTGGTCAAATATTTGGGGAAGCCTGGCTTCCCTTGTCATCCATGAATGCACGCCACACTGCATGTATGTTTAAATTGTGTACATATCATGCACAATGTCTCAGGAAAGACTGTCGGCAATACTCCGTATAGAAAACAGTCAGGCCCCACAACCTGGACCTTCAGGTGGTGGTGAAAATATTTGCGCACAAAAAAAGTTGCATACTGTAGCAACTATTGGCCTCTAGGTAGAGAAATAGTGACAAGCACAGACACAGAGAGACTATTCTCTCAGAGAAAAAGAGAAAAACACAGAGAGAGATGCAACAAGAAGGACTTTCAGAGACCAGGGGAGTATCAAGTTGGATTTAATTGTATTTATTAATTTACCTTGAATATTGCAGCCCATTTGTGTAAGAGCTCAACAATGAATAGTGGCCGAATTTATCCTCAAGCCAACAACTTTTTTTCCTCATTGTTAGGCTATTTGATGTGTAATTTTTATTAAAAGTTTATAAATAGCAGCTAAATTGCAGCTAAATAAGGTTTATAGCTATAGCACTGCATAATGAAAATCCCTAGTAAATTAGCATTTTGAGGGTGGACTGACTAATATTAGGCATTAATAGACTGGCTACATGCACAACAACTTTCTATCCAAGCTGGGAGAGAGCATGAGGACGGCTTATGTCATGCAGGTTCAGGTATAGGCTATAGAGGACAGTTGTATATTCAAAAAAATCTATTGGTAGCTGATTAGTATGCTGTTGAATCGGAAACACAGACCTTGCTGCATTCAGAGAAACTGCCATTTTCCAGTGTGTTATTACTTAGGTAGTGTAAAGTGTAGCACAGAGAATTTTCGACCAACCTTGGCATACTTCCTCAATTCCCAACTTGTAAGACAAGGCATGTCTTCTAAACTTCAATGGCTAGTTGCAGGTGGTTTGTTTCAATTTAGAAAATTTTCTAAATTCAAACGAACCACCTGCAACAAGCCATGAAAGATTAGAAGACATACTTTGTATAGCGAAGTAAAGATTGGTAGAAAATTATGTGCTACACTACCTAAATAATAACCAGTGGTGGAAAAAGTACCCAATTGTCATACTTGAGTTAAAGTAAAGATACCTTAATAGAAAATTACTCAAGTAAAAGTGATAGTCACACAGTAAAATACTATTTGAGTAAACATAGCTTACTTAAGTATCAAAAGTAGTAAAGGTTTCCCACTTGGGAGGTACCAGAATCAGCCTATTGGAAGCTCTACGCAAATAACTTACGTTAATTTGAACTCGCACACAGTTTCCGACATGAGGTGAACGCGACATCAATAGCGCATTTGAAGCCCAGGAAGTTGGTTATGATGGCATCTAATAGGAGATTTATGTAGGCTTGTGCTGCATTCAAGACAACTTGGAACTTGTGACAACCGACTTCAGTGTGTTCGAGACAACTGGGAACTTGGAGAAATGAGCTCCGACTGGGAAAAATTGCTTTGAAAGGTCATTCAACTCGAAATTCCAAGTTGGAAACTCGTCCATCTTCCTAGAGCTCCGACTTTCCGACCTAAAGATCACTGACGTCACAAGCTACTAAATTATCCTCATAACTTCTATGTGCGATTAAAAATATTGACTCAGCTAGTTAATAAATATTATTATTATAGTTATTGAGATGATCGAGATGCAAGAGTTCCCTTTCACACAGTCACACACAGTATCTGCGCATATGCATGGTTTCGCTTCACGCAGTTCACAGCGTTGTAGCCAGCGTTCCAAAAAAGTGGAGAAGTTGAGCCTCGCGCTTCAATGCTCTTAGTTGTTGTGGAAATTGACCCACTAGGTGGTTTACTTTCTGCATGTTTTTTTATTTATTTTTTATTTCACCTTTATTTAACCAGGTAGGCAAGTTGAGAACAAGTTCTCCTTTACAACTGCGACCTGGCCAAGATAAATCAAAGCAGTTCGACACATACAACAACACAGAGTTACACATGGAGTAAAACAAACATACAGTCAATAATACAGTAGAAAAAAAACAAATCTATATACAAAGAGTGCAAATGAGGTAGGATAAGAAAGGTAAGGCAATAAATAGGCCATGGTGGCAAAGTAATTACAATATAGCATTAAAACACTGGAAAGGTAGATGTGCAGTAGATGAATGTGCAATATAGAAAAACTGGGGTGCAAAGAAACAAGATAAATAAATAAATACGGTAGGGGATGAGGTAGTTGGTTGGGCTATTTACAGATGGGCTACATACAGGTGCAGGGGTCTGTGAACTGCTCTGACAGCTGGTGCTTAAAGCTGGTGAGGGAGATAAGTGTCTCCAGTTTCAGAGATTTTTGTAGTTTGTTCCAGTCATTGGCAGCAGAGAACTGGAAGGAGAGTCGGCCAAAGGAGGAATTGGCTTTTTTGGGTGACCAGTGAGATATACCTGCTGGAGCGCGTGCTACGGGTTGGTGCTGCTATGGTGACCAGTGAGCTGAGATAAGGTGGGACCTTACCTAGCAGGGACTTGTAGATGACCTGGAGCCAGTGGGTATGGCGACGAGTGTAAAGCGAGGGCCAGCCAACGAGAGCGTACAGGTCGCAGTGGTGGGTGGTATATCGGGCTTTGGTAACAAAACGGATGGCACTGTGATAGACTACATTCAGTTTGCTGAGTAGAGTATTGGAAGCTATTTTGTAGATGACATTTCCGAAGTCGAGGATCGGTAGGATGATCAGTTTTACGAGGGTATGTTTGGCAGCATGAGTGAAGGATGCTTTGTTGCGAAATAGGAAGCCAATTCTAGATTTAATTTTAGATTGGAGATGTTTGATGTGAGTCTGGAAGGAGAGTTTACAGTCTAACCAGACACCTAGATATTTGTAGTTGTCCACATAATCTAAGACAGAACCGTCCAGAGTAGTGATGCTGGACGGGCGGACAGGTACGGGCAGCGATCGGTTGAAGAGCATGCATTTAGTTTTACTTGCGTTTAAGAGCAGTTGGAGGCCACGGAAGGAGAGTTGTATGGCATTGAAGCTCGTCTGGAGGGTAGTTAACACAGTGTCCAACGAGGGGCCAGAAGTATACAGAATGGTGTCGTCTGCGTAGAGGTGGATCAGAGACTCACCTGCAGCAAGAGCGACATCATTGATGTATACAGAGAAGAGAGTCGGCCCAAGAATTGAACCCTGTGGCACCCCCATAGAGGCCCGGACAACAAGCCTTCTGATTTGACACACTGAACTCTATCGTAGTAGTTGGTGAACCATGCGAGGCAATCATTTGAGAAACCAAGGCTGTCGAGTCTGCCGATAAGGATGTGATGATTGACAGAGTCGAAAGCCTTGGCCAGATCAATGAATACGGCTGCACAGTAATGTCTCTTATGGATGGCGGTTATGATGGTGTTTAGGACCTTGAGCGTGGCTGAGGTGCACCCATGACCAGCTCTGAAACCAGATTGCATAGCGGAGAAAGTACGATGGGAATCGAAATGGTTGGTAATCTGTTTGTTAACTTGGCTTTCAAAGACCTTAGAAAGGCAGGGTAGGATAGATATAGGTCTGTAGCAGTTTCGGTCAAGAGTGTCTCCCCCTTTGAAGAGGGGGGTGACCGCAGCTGCTTTCCAGTCTTTGGGAAAAGACTAGGCTACGTCATATGACTAATTAAAAAATTAGCGGTACAAGGACATACAGTACCAATCAAAAGTTTGGACACACCTACTCATTCAAGGGTTTTTCTTAATTTGTACTATTTTCTACATTGTAGAATAACAGTGAAGACATGAAAACTATGAAATAACACATGGAATCCTGTAGTAGACAAAAAAAGTGTTTTGTAGAATTGTACATAATTAGGACATAACATTGAAGGTTGTGCAATGTAATAGCAATATTAAACTTAGGGTTGCCACCCTTTCGATAAAATACAGAACGGTTCCATATTTCACTGAAAGAATAAACGTTTTGTTTTTTCGAAATGATAGCTTCTGGATTTGACCATATTAATGCCCAAAAGCTCGTATTTCTGTGTGTTTATTATATTATAATGAAGTATATTATTTGATATTTGATAGAGCAGTCTAACTGAGCGGTGGTGGGCATCAGCAGGCTTGTAAGCATTCATTCAAACAGCACTTTACTCCGTTTGCCAGCAGCTCTTAGCAATGCTTAAAGCACAGCGCTGTTTATGACTTCAAGCCTATCAACTCCCGAGATTAGGCTGGCAATACTAAAGTGCCTATAAGAACATCCAATAGTCAAAGGTATATGAAATACAAATGGTATAGAGAGAAATAGTCCGCGTCATAATTCCTATAATAACTACAACCTAAAACTTCTTAATTGGGAATATTGAAGACTCATGTTAAAAGGAACCACCAGCTTTCATATGTTCTCATGTTCTGAGCAAGGAACTTAAACGTTAGCTTTTTACATGGCACATATTGCACTTTTACTTTCTTCTCCAACACTGTGTTTTTGCATTATTTAAACCAAATTGAACATGTTTCATTATTTGAGAATAAATCGATTTTATTTATGTACTACATTAAGGTAAAATAAGTGTTCATTGTTCATTCAGTATTGTTGTAATTGTATATAAAAATCGGCCGATTTAATCGGTATCAGCTTTTTTTAGTCCTCCAATAATCGGTATTGGCGTTGAAAAATCATAATCGGTCGACCTCTACTATCTATTAACCCTAGTCCTAAAGTTGACCCTAACCTTAACCCTTAAGGCATCTGCATGCTTCAGTTCGGCTGGCGGCTAGGCGAACCGAACAAGTGTGCTCTCATACTCACTTAAAAGACATTTGCCTGAAAAAACAAGAAAAAAGTGGCAATAGTACTGTTTGTTGATTTTCAGATGCCGTAGCCAGTATAAAAAACAGTCTGAATTAATCAAAGATAACTCACATTTTTGCAGAGAAGATCTTAGTCGTGCAATTTTATATCTAACAAAGATGTTTGGAGCAATATTTCTTAATGAAAACCTTACCAAAGTCCAAATCAAGCAAAATAACATCACAATGTCATAATATATGCACAAACTCTTCTGAACTGTTTCATCTGACAAGCATGCAGACGCCTTTTCCCTAACCCTTACTCTAAACCTAACCTTAGCAAGTAGTTGCTTATAAACAGATAGTTTGTGTCACGACTTCCGCCGAAGTCGGTCCCTCTCCTTGTTCGGGCGGCGTTCGGCGGTCGACGCCACTGGTTTTCTAGCCATCGCCGATCCACTTTTCATTTTCCATTGGTTTTTCCTTGTTTTACACACCTGGTTTCAATCCCACAATTACTTGTTCATTATTTAACCCTCTGTTCCCCCATGTTTGTTTGTAAGTGTTTGTTATTGTATTGCAGTCCGTTATTTGTGGGCTTGGCATTTTTTGTTGTTGTGTATTATGATTGATATTTGAGTAAATTTGCTATTATTACTCATTTCTGCTGTCCTGCGCCTGACTCCTCTACACCAGCTACACACAGACGCATTAGAGTTTGTTGATAGTATGACCATCTGTAGAGCATCTATAGATGGTCATTCCGGACTATCCAAGTAAAGTGTTAACTAATTATCATAATATTTTCCAGGCTGTTTGTATTTCATCAGCAAAGCCCTGGAAAAGGATCATTGTTACACCAAAGGGCTGGTGTTGAAGGAGAAGAAGTGGTACGGCCCTACTTCTACCCACCTGTCTACTTATCATAAATGTGTGCTATCATACAACCGTCCATATGGTCTTGATCTTGACCTCATGCTCCATCTGCAGTGACAGGTCCATTCACTATGTGAGACCCAGGCCATTGTGGAGGAGGCAATGGATCTGTGACGGAGCAGAGACAGGCTCTCTCTGCCCAGGAACTCAGACCTGGTGCTGGTACAAACTATCCTCTGTTTCTCGTGAGTCTTCAAATTTGATTCGCAGTTGATTCGCTTGCTTTTCATTGTGATTAAGGGTAAGAATGTATTGTTTTAATTGACGAAAAGCATTTTGGACTTATTCTCAGGTGGAAGAATGTGGGAGAGAGCCTCCTTGCCATGTACAGACATCAGACCACCTGCGAGCCGCCATGCCCAAGCCTGGGCCGCAGGATCGACCTGTCCCAGTACCGCAACTCCAACTGCCTCCTGAGCCCTGCCCTCCTGTCAGTGAGATCCAGACCATCCCCAGCAGCAGCTCCAGCATCTCCCTGCCTCCACTCCCTGTTCCTGAGCCATCAGCACTGTCCCAGCCCAGCCCTCTGGTTCAGATCACACAGACCACAGCCCCCTCTGTTGGTCAGTAGCTTTTTTTCATCTAATTTAGCATGTCAATTCCATTGATTTTCAAGCATGAAACCATTTAGACAACATCAAATTGACTGGTTTATTGTATACTCTGATAATGCATTTTATTGTTTAAGGATGGATCAATGTGTGCCCTCACAGCTATGGAAACCTCGCTCACTGAAATGGAGAAGGTGAAGAAGGCCCCTGAGAGGAGACACATAATGGAGGAAAGCGGAGACACTGCCAAGCGCCGGTCGGGTCATAGACACCAAGTGCAAGGAGGAGAAGATTGACTTCCAGGAGCTGCTGTTCAAATACCTACCATCCAGGTATTGTCATGAAACCTCAAGTGGAAACTATCAACACATTGCAAGTATATATTCTTATTGGATGATAACTAGGCTCTTCTGTTCCACTCAGACTGAAGAAGTTTGACCTTGAGGATGATGACGAGAGCCTGAGTAACCTGGAGGCCCAGTGTGAAATCAAGCAGGACTTCCAGCTGCATGCCTTTCAGACTACTGGATACATGGAATCAGGTACATGTCTTATGTAAATGACGTCACGCTGCTTGCTTAGCGAGTACAGCTTCCTCCTGATTCGGTTTATAATGAGGCTCGAACCCAGGACCTCTGCCTCACAAACTGCATCATGTGATCGCCCTCCTGAACCATCTTACCCATTCGTCCCACTGAAAAGCTAGTTATTCGGCAGCGCAAGTGGAGACACTTCAAGCTGTGGAGTGAGTTTCACAGATCCCCATCTGCAACATTTACACAATTCTCTGACTGAAATGCAGAGTCGGATGTCAAACATCTCATGGGATTTACATTGTCTTACTCTTTCCCCATCCCCAGAACAACAGGATGTCCACAACTTCCTGCTCAATAATATGAGCAACGGTGGGATATTAGAGATGACGATGTGCTATCTGAAAGCGGTGGGTCAGAGGTTCATGGAGGAGTGGCCTCATGGGCTGACTGCAGTGGTGCAGGAGGTGTATCATAGTTGGAGGAAGCACAATAGTGGCCTGCCCAAACCTCTACTCCACAACTGCAGTAATCAACACAAATGGGTATAGGACATCTATTCGGACTCTTCTGATTTATTACTTTATTGATTGAAAAACGTACATCTCTGCCTATGTTTTTTCATTCCACCTAATGCGAATGTCAAGCTGTCTGTAAAAGAGTTGTGATTGGTGCTTTATGCAGGTAATGTCGCTGATGAGCCTATCATGTATGGAGCTTCAGTTGGAGCAGTGGACTCACAGCAAAGCAAGAATGGTACGTGTCAAACACATTGCTGTACTTTGGTATTCTTTATGAAATACCGTTTTCTGTTGGTTTCTTTCTTTTACAATAACCATATTGGTATATTCCTTTCTGTGTTTTTATTGTGAAGGGTCCCTAAGAAAGTGCAGTGGGGGCCAGAGCAGTGTTGGGTGTGATGCAGAGTTCCCAGGGCAGCACTCTGAGGGGGACCTGTTACAGCTGGGAAACCTATTTGAGGAGAACTGGGTGGCCGTGGCGGTGCGTGTTTCCTTGCTCAAGGCATGCTTCTTGGCCCTGCAGGTAACCTTCACATTCATCCTGCAACATCATTTACCCCTGTTTCCTTGACTATTTACTATAACACTTGAATATCTGTTTCTAGTATGACACTGAGTTGACCTCTTCCCTCATACATCTCACATATTGGTTTCAGTGATTAAGACAAAACAATCTGATCTACATTTTCTATTGACATTTGTAATCCATAACCTAAGACGTGCTTTGTGTTCTTGTGTCGTCTCACAGGGAGACCTGGACCAGGCCCTGGAGAGCTATGATGTGTGTGCAGGCATGCTACCTGCCCAACCTGCGTGCGGATGCAGCCATCTCGGTGGAGGAGGTCAGTGGAACAGTAAAACTATAGCACAAATAGTCTATTTGAATAACATGCACTTGGCCCTCAACCATCCCATTAGAGCGTGTAGTTCCCCTGTGGTTTTGAGTTGTCTGGTTCATCAGAAAGCATTCCCTTGATAAGAAGCTGGTGTCTCTGGAGTGTTGTCAGTCCCTGGCGGAGATCCAGTGTCTGTTTGAGTCTGGGGACTATGAGTCTGTGGTGCGGCTGCTGCAGCCCACCCTCAGCTATGGCTCTGGGTGGGTCAAGCCTCTGGAGTTTGTCCAGCTGCTGCTGCTGCAGTTTACCTTCTGGAATAATACAGCAATAAATCATTTTGTAGATGTACTGTAGTATTTGTCTTTATATGGCTTATTGAGTTTCAACAAGTCTCTCTTTTTGGCATGACTGTCACTACTAATCAGTGTAGTACCGACGTAGGAAAGCAGTATTAAATGCTTAGCACATCGGTACATTCTATAAGCATGTCTGTCAATACTAATCAGTGTGGTAGCGACATGGGAAAGCAGTATTAAATGTACAATGTGTACCATGATGACATTTTTCCTCTTTTCCTGGCATCTCTGCCCCAGAACTCCTTGTTGAAACTGAAGGACTACCGTCAGTGTCTGGAGTGCACCGAGGTGGCCCTGAATGAAGCCCTGCAGCAGCTCAACTCTGTCCCAGTCAGCTCTGTCCCAGTCAGCTCTCACACGGCAAAGGAGGAGTGGTTCTCTACACCCTCAACGCTGCTGGGAGGCATCGAGGTCTGCTTCACAGAGGACCTTCACTCACACTAATATACCTGGTAGACACAAAGTGTGTTTGGAAACAGAAAATGACATATAAATGTGTGCTGTGTCCAGCTCGGCCCTGCCCTGGATTCTCCTGCACCACATCATCAAGCACGAGGAGGCTGCCTTCAACTGCCTTCTTCGCCAGCACATATATTCGTAGGGGACGATGAACGTACGTTACATAACCAAAAGTATGTGGACACCTGCTCATCGAACATCTCATTCCAGAATCATGGGCATTAATATGGAGTTGGTCCCGGCTTTGCTGCTATAACAGCCTCCACTCTTCTGGGAAGGCTTTCCATTAGATGTTGGAAAATTGCTACAGGGACTTGCTTCCATTCAGCCACGAGCATTAGTGAGTTCGGGCACTGATGTTGAGCGATTAGCCTGGCTCAAAGTTCCAATACATCCCAAAGGTGTTCGTTGGGGTTGAGGTTAGGGCACTGTGCAGGCTAATCAAGTTGTTCCACACCGATCTCGACAAACCATTTCTGTATGGACCTCGCTTTATGCACAGGGGCAATGTCATGCTGAAACAGGAAAGGCCTTCCCCAAACTTTTGCCACAAAGGTGGAAGCACAGAATCGTCTACAATGTCATTGTATGTTGTAGCGTTTAGAATTACCTTCACTGGAACTAAGGGGCCTAGTCTGAACCATGAAAAACCGCCCCAGACCATTATTCCTCCTCCACCAAACTTTACAGTTGGCACTATTTATTGGGGCAGGTAGTGTACTCCTGGCATACGCCAAACCCAGATTCGTCGATCGGACTGCCAGATGGTGAAGCGTGATTAAAAATAATAATAATCAAATCAAATGTTATTGGTCACATACACATGGTTAGCAGATGTTAATGCAAGTGTAGCGAAATGCTTGTGCTTCTACTTCCGACAGTGCAGTAATATCTAACAAGTAATCTAATAATTCCACAACAACTACCTAATACACACAAATCTAAAGGGATGGAATAAGAGTATGTACATATAAATATATGGATGAGGGATGAACGAGCGGCATAGGTAAGATGCAATAGATGGTATAAAATACATAATGTAAGATGTATAAACAGTATTAAAGTGGAATTATTTAGAGTGCATTGTATAAAGTGACTAGTGATCCATTTATTAAAGTGGCCAATGATTTGAGTCTGTATGTAGGCAGCAGCCTCTCAGTCCCAGCTTTGATGTACCTGTACTGACCTCGCCTTCTGGATGATAACGGTGTGAACAGGCTGTGGCTCGGGTGGTTGTTGTCCTAGAGGGCAGGTAGTTTGCCACCGGTGATGCGTTGTGCAGACCGCACCACCCTCTGGAGAGCCTTGCGGTTGAGGGCGGTGTAGTTGCCGTACCAGGCAGCCCGACAGGATGCATCTGTAAAAGTTTTAGGTGACAAGCCACATTTCTTCTGCCTCCTGAGGTTGAAGAGGCGCTGTTGCACCTTCTTCTCCACACTGTCTGTGTGGGTGGACCATTTCAGTTTGTCTACACTTAAAACTTTCCACTTTCTCCACTGCTGTCCTGTCAATGTGGATGGGGGAGGGTGTAAAGTCCATGATCTCCTTTGTTTTGTTGACGTTGAGTTTTCCTGACACCACACTCCGAGTGCCCTCACCACCTCCCTGTAGGCTGTCTCGTCGTTGTTGGTAATCAAGCCCACTACTGTTGTGTCGTCTGCAAACTTGATGATTGAGTTGGAGGCGTGCATGACCACGCAGTCATGGGTGAACAGGGAGTACAGGAGGGGGCTGAGCACGCACTCTTGTGGGGCCCCAGTGTTGAGGAACAGAGGTTGGAGGGTACTATGGTGCTGAATGCTGAGCTGTAGTCAATGAACAGCATTCTTACATAGGTATTCCTCTTGTCCAGATGGGATAGGGCAGTGTGATGGCGATTGCATTGTCTGTGGATCTATTGGGGCAGTAAACAAATTGAAGTGGGTCTAGAGTGTCAGGTAAGGTAGAGGTGATATGATCCTTAACTAGCCTCAAAGCACTTCATGATGACAAGTGAGTGCTACGGGGCGATAGTCATTTAGTTCAGTTACCTTTTCTTTCTTGTGTACAGGAACAATGGTGGCCATCTTGAAGCATGTGGGGACAGCAGACTGGGATAGGGAGCGATTGAATATGTCTGTAAACACTCCAGCCAGCTGGTCTGTGCATGCTCTGAGGACGCAGCTAGGGATACCGTCTGAGGGTTAACATGTTTAAATGTCTTACTCATGTTGGCCACGGAGAAGGAGAGGGGGGGCCCGCAGTCTTTGGTTGTGGGCCGCGTCGGTGGCACTATTATCCTCAAAGTGGGCAAAGAAGCTGTTTAGTTTGCCTGGAAGCAAACGTCTGTGTCTGAGGAGGCGTGTCTGGTTTTCTTTTTGTAGTCCGTAATTGCCTGTAGACCCTGCCACATACGTCTCGTGTCTGGGCAGTTGAATTGCAACTCCACTTTGTCCCTATACCGACATTTCGCTTGTTTGATTGCCTTACGGAGGGAATAACTACACTGTTTATATTCAGCCATATTCCCAGTCATCTTTCCATGGTTAAATGCGGTGGTTCGCACTTTGTTTTGCGCGAATGCCGCCATCTATCCACGGTTTCTGGTTATGGTAGGTTTTAATAGTCACAGTGGGTACAACATCTCCAATGCATTTTATGACTCCAGAGAACGCGTTTCCACGAGCTTTACACCACTCCAGCCGACGCTTGGCATTGCGCATGGTGATCTTAGGCTTGTGTGCAGCTGCTCGGCCATGGAAACCCATTTCATGAAGCTCCCGACGAACAGTTATTGTGCTGATGTTGCTTCCAGAGGTAGTTTGGAACTCGTAGTGAGTGCTGCAACCTGGCGACAGATGATTTTTAAACGCTATGTGCTTCATCACTCGGCGGTCCTGTTCTGTGAGCTTGTGTGGCCTACTACTTCGTTGCTGAACTGTTGCTCCTAGACGTTTCCACTTCACAATAACAGCACTAACAGTGGACCGGTGCAGCTCTAGCAGGACAAATTTGACAAACTGACTTGTTGGAAAGGTGGCTTGTTAGAAAGTCACTGAGTTCTCCAGTAAGGCCATTCTACTGCCAATGTTTGTCTATGGAGATTGCATGGCGGTGTGCTAAATTTTATATACCTGTCTGTCAGTAACGGGTGTGGCTGAAATAGCTGAATCAACTAATTTGAAGGGGTGTCCGTCATACCTATGTGTGTGCATATATATATATATATATATATATATATGTGTAGAAATCTTTCTGATTGAGAGGGGGTCAAATACTTATTTCCCTCATTAAAATGCAATCAATTTATAACATTTTTCACGTGCGTTTTTCTGCATTTTTTTGTTGTTATTCTGTCTCTCACTGTTCAAATAAACCTACCATTAAAATTATAGACTGATCATTTCTTTGTCAGTGGGCAAACGTACAAAATCAGCAGGGGATCAAATACTTTTTTACCTCACTGTATATATGTATATGGTGGTGGTGAAGTCCATCCTGTTCATAACTGCTATAATACCCTATTTAAATCTATGCTGGAAGCCCTAAAATGTCTTGTTGTTTCCTGTGACTCTCTTCAGATTACTCTAACACCCCCATTCTGCCCTCCTCCCTGATGCTGCTCAAACAGCCCATGAGTACCTGGGCCACCGCTCCTGGTACTGCAACTCAGATGGAGCTCTGTTCAGGTTCTATGTGAGTCAAGCAACAGAGCTGAGATTGTGGACATCCTCTGTCAGCTCAGTCAATTCTCTGTTTTTGTTTTCCTATGATATGGTTTGAATTAGTTTCTAATGTCTTTCAAAGTATTTTTCAAAGTTTAATCAGGATAGAACTAACCTCATTGTTGTCTTCATGTTCATGGTTCAGGTTCGTGTTCTGGAAAAAGAGCTGTCTCCCTCTAAAGCGGAGGATACTCATCCCTACAAAGAGAAGATGGAGATGGGCTTGGAGCAGTTCTTCTACTGCCTGTATGCTTACCACAGCAAGAAGAGCATGGTCAGCTATCTAGAGGAGCACTCTGCTCAACAGGTCAAACACCCAGCCTTCAAACACCCTGTCAATCTTTCAATGCCATTCACATTTCTGAGGATTAGCTAATAGGGATCATGTAATGTGTTCAACTGGCCACTAGATGGCGGTCAATTCCACATGAGGTTGTTTACTCACTGGGATTGGCTTGTAGTGTAAATGTGATACGCAGTAATTGCATGATGAATAGACTGTTCCAAAGGGACAAGGTTCATTAGTTAATGAATGCAGTCCCCGACTAATTAACTACTGGTTGGTCATCTGAGTCATACGACCCAGGAACTCCACTAGAGCAGGTCAATACATGAGGAAGAAAGAAATTGATTCACTTTCAGGGAGTTTGAATGAGATTAATTATCTGACTGCCTCTGCATCAGAATGTACCAGCCTGTGTTGTTAGTCCCTTATCATGCTAGAGGGAATCACCATGGTTTCACTTTGGAAGAGTTGAATCTTAGGGCAATCTCTTTGGTGGCTAGTTTTAAAAAGTATGTGTGCATGCGTGCGTTAGTACTAGGATTTTTTATAACAGTACAATATAAATGTTTTGCTTATTATAGCTAACTGTGTTTTTTCTATGGAGAGCAGGTGGCACCCTTTTGGAGCAATGCCCTCTTCATGTTCCAGTACTTCAAGCCCAAGACTGCCTCAGTTTGACAGCTACAAGACGAGCACGGGGTCTGCTGACCTGGCCAACCTACTGAAGAGGATCTCTGGCATTGTGTCCTACAGTGACACTCCCATCCTCACTATGGACGAGGTGTCAGCCTACATCGAGGGCACGGCTGGAAAGGTCAGTGCAGGGCATTCATGAGTCACAAATGCTAATTGTCTGGACGTAGCCACAGCCTGACTTTACATGTTGCCATGGAGAACTGTTTAGCAGGGTTGTGGTTAATTCCGTAAATTCTATTATAATTAAATTCCCTCCACCTGTAAATTCAATTTAAATTCCAGGTCACTCTGAATTCCAAGAATTCAATTCCCAATTCAATATTATCCACAAATTAAAATTCCCTCAGGCCAATTATGTCACTGTAGATAGCCTAGCGATACTAGAAACACGTGAGCTGGCCAGCCGCATCCAGGACAAGTTAAACTCCAACGAACTGAAGAGCAATGGCCCCATCCAGGAAAAGCTAAACTCCAACAAACTGAAGAGCGATGGCCCCATCCGGGAGAAGCTAAACTCCAACGAACTGAAGAGTGATGGCCCCATCCAGGAGAAGCTAAACTCCAACGAACTGAAGAGTGATGTCCCCACCTAGGAGAAGCTAAACTCCAACGAACTGAAGAGCGATGGCCCCATCCAGGACAAGCTGAACTCCAACAAACTGAAGAGCGATGGCGTCATGTGGAAGCCCTCCATGGCTGTGCTCAACTGCTTTAAGAGGGCCCTGGAGATCGACAGCTCCAACCTGGCTCTGTGGATTGAGTACGGCACCATGTCCTACGCCCTGTACTCTTTCGCCTCGCTCCAACTCAAACAGTGAGGAGCGAGCTTCCCTCTGAGGTCATCAAACCGGTGCAGTGGACAACCAGTGTATAGAGTACTCATATGCACTGTGTTTTGTGTTCTACTTTTCTAAACTTAATGGATGCCACTTCTGGTCATGCTGTGTGGCAATTCATTGTTTAGTCAATTGAACGGTCTAATAGAGAGAAATCACTGTTGACAGTAGCGGTTATAATGTGTACGTGTGTATTTCAGATGGAGGAGAGGAGAGAGACCATGCTGGAGATGTGATTCCAAGGGGGCGTCTCGGTGAGAGGGGAATAGTGATGAGGAAGAGTGGTTCATTCACTACATGCTGGGGAAGATGGCTGAGAAATGCAAGCAGCCACCCCGGGAATAGATCCAGCTCTACAAGCAGGTGCACAGTAGGGGAAACAATCTGTGGACTCAAGTGATTCATAGGTCTGCCTTGCAGACTAGATTTATACAGACAGGGAGAGCCCTAGGGCTCAACGGAGCGGGGATCTTCATGGAGGTCAGTACAGTGGAAGATTGGGAAGGGGATGTGAGTTATAGGGAAACTGGGAAGTCAGAGGTCCGATGAAGCAGCTCTGTCTGTATGTCTTTCCCTGTTACCTTCACTGTTTCTTCACCTCTCCAGACCCAGTACTTCCATTATATAGCTCCATTCTATAGCTTACACTAGAATCATTATGTATCTGTTTGTTTTTCCAGTACATTAAAGGCTGACATTTGACCATTGAAAGATATTGACCATGGCAACCAGTGTTTCATCCTGTGTTAGTAACACCCATCAGATGAGGATCTGATGCTCTCATGTCTCTCTCTTCCCATGCAGGCATCACATTATCTGCACAAGGAGGCTGCCAGATACACTACCACAATTCCCCTGACTTGTCTATGGAGGCCCTGGAGGTACACATGTTTTGAACCAAAAGGTTTCTAGGTCTAGTCTTTTTTTTGTTCAGTAATAGATATATAGAGAGAGTATAACTCATGTTATTAAAGATGTGTGACTCTCTGGCATCTCTCTCCCCCTAGCTGTACTTCCATCTGAGCGCCACTATCCTCAAGCTGCTGGAGTCTGAGGAACCGGACCTGGAGTATGAGATCTTCTTCAACATCCTGGCTGAGGTGGCCACTGGACCCTTTGCCAGGGGGGGAAGAGAAGGGCAGGCCCAGGTCCAATGAAAAGTGAGGGACCTCAACCTTAGCCTGGGATCTATGCTCTTTCTTATGAAACTCATTCTGTGACTTGACTACAAACCAAAAGGAAAAACAGGAAAATCCCCCCTATGGCCCAACCTTTTGTTTTGTCCTCCCCCCCCTCTATCACCTCAGGGAGACGCCCCTCTCCATGATGGATGAGGACTCCCACTGTTCTGTGTCGTCAGTGTGTGGTGCCGATGAATGTTCATGTGGCCTCCCTCCCCTCTAACGCCGCAGGTCTGACGTCCCCACCTTACACGGCCACTCCGGTCGACCACGATTACACCAAACGTAACACCCTCCGGCAGCAGCAGATGAGGCAGCAGTACGAGGTGGAGCAGCAGGCTGATGGTACAGTCCCAGTCCTAGACTCTGGGCCTCTGGGGTTGGGCCCATTCTTCACCGGGCTGGGGAGTAGTGTTGGTTAGAAGGATAATCACTATGATGATAATGTCTCTGGTTCCAGTAATGACTCCATTAGCACTGGGTGATTGGGATATCATGGTGAAATGGGCAATATGGCATCTCAGGTTATTTGGATATTGTTTTACTGCTCTATAAAAGCAACAGCATTTAGTTTAGGCAAACATAGGTGTGAAGGTAGAGTTTGGCAGAGGGCGTCCTGGCCAGTGTGTTAATATATAGAAGTTTGTGGTGGTCACCCTCTTCTTTTCCTTTCTTTCCCATTTCCCTTGCTTCTCATTTTGATGACGTCATCGTTTTCTATTGTAACTTCAGCTGAGCTTGTCTCCCTGTGTAACGGCGAGCTAGTTAGCGGTGCGCGCTAGTGGCATTTCAATCGGTGACGTCATTCGCTCTTGAAGTAGTTGTTTCCCTTGCTCTGCAAGGGCTGTGGTTTTTGTGGAGCGATAGGTAACGATGCTTAGATGATGTGTGCTGAGGGTCCCTGGTTCAAGCCCAGGATGGGGCGAGGAGTGTGACAGAAGCAGTACTGTTACACCTGCATAGATACTTTTCTCATCACCTCTTATGAAGTCATTTAGATTGAGACTAGATCCTCTTGGCTTTTGATTTGATCAAGTTTTGATTTTAGCTTCTAATTTTAAAGACCAATGCAGTCAACTTGATTTTCCTGTGTTTTATATATATTTCCACACTATTTATTTTATTTAACTAGGCAAGTCAGTTAAGAACAAATTCTTATTTACAATGACGGCCTACCCCAGCCAAACCCTAACCCGGACGATGCTGGGCCAATTGTGCGCCGCCCTATGGGACTCGCAGTCACGGCCGGTTGTGATACAGCCTTGAATCGAACCAGGGTCTGTAGTGACGCCTCTACCACTGAGATGCAGTGCCTTAGACCGCTGTGCCACTCGTGAGCACTATGAGGTGGGAATAATAATGTGAAATTGTGAAAATTATGATAATTGCCTTTTTAGTGTAAGAGTTGTTTAAAAAGAGCCAGCAATTTCAGGCTATTTTGGTGGCCTGCCAATAAGAAAGAGTTCCAAACCTCTCTACCAATAACAGTTCATTTTCAGTTTTCCCCTCCCTTTTCAGACCACTTCCAGACAGTCCTAGCAACATTCTTTCTAGAGAAATTGCTCTTTGCTACAAAGCTATTTTTGTTTCTTTTTGACCATTTGAATTGAAAACAATAAGATACTTTTGTTACCCAGAAATGATTTGATATTGAGATAAAAAAACGGATGCACTGGACCTCTTTTAGCTTTTGATTTCATCAGGTTTTTCTGATGAAATCTGAATCAAATCATAGCAGGGCAATTATTTCAGAAAAGAATGCAAGCACGCTTGCTGGCTATCCCTTTAGACTTGGATGTCGATATGTTCTCTGTAAGGTGTGGTGTCTTTTAAAGGGGGTAATGGCCAGTAAAAGAGAGCTCTATCGAGGGACACAGCAGGCTTTTAGTGTGTTGACTCTAGACTCATATGACCAGCACAGAGCCACAGACAAGACACAGCCAGGCTTCCATTGAGAGGTTTTACCTGATCCCAGGGAACAGTTGCTGCATTGTCCTGTCAATCACATCTCACTACAGGTTCACTTGAAACGACTGAGCTGAATTGAAGATTTTGTCACATTGACAGGACACTTATAGAGGGAGGCAGTTTACTTGTCCTAAGCTTGTCTTGATATAAAGATTATGTGTCAAGGAACGTTTGGTAGCTATACTGTTACTTTTAACTGAAAGAGGGACAAAGAACTGGTTTCTGTAGTCTGCCTCTTACTGTGTGCAGTTTCATTACTAAACCAAAGTCTAGTGCTTGTTTTGCAGTGTTGCTTGAGTGTTACCTGTCAGTTGGAAGAGTACACATTAATGTCCTGTTTTAAAATACTAGAGTGGGGTGAATCACTCACTTTGTAGAGAGTCATTTAAATTCTTCTACTTTACTAGACCTATACTGTCCAAATATAGACGATATTGACAGATAATATAAGAGCAGGGTTAAAAATCCTTCAGTACAAAAGAGGTAGCTTTTCAGAATTAATGACCAACACAATATGATATCAGTTAATGCACTGATGCAACTTTGCTCTACATTGTAGCACTTAGCATTGCATGACAACAGTAGTGTGATGAAGGACTCCCATCCCAATTGTTGGTGGTGAGCTGATTGTCTCCTTCACCACAGTGTGTATTCTGCATCTTTTAAAAATGTGCCAAATCTGTTTAAATCCGTTTAAATTTATGAACCATTTTTAAGAGCATATTTTACAGAGGGGAAGCAATCATGTAAAAACAATGTACAAAAAAAGTGTGTTTGTGTGTGTCAGTTCATACTTAGTAGGAAATGAGGCCAGATTGCCAAATATGTTCCTGAAAAAAGCTGAATTGCACATGTATGAAGCAGTATTCTTAATAGTACAATAATGTACATTTGGCTCCGGTTACCTTTTCTCCAGTATGTCCCATAACTGAAATGATATTGACAGCAGCATTGTGTATTGTTTACATTGTTGCAAAGACGTCAAAGGTAAAAACAAATATTGGCCACAACTGAAAGGATGTCATTGAATAAATGCTGTTGTGTATTGATAGGGGTGATGTTCTCAGATGAAGAGTCACTGCCCTTCCCAGACTGAAGCTTAACATGGCTACTGTCCTGGGAGCTGGCGGGGTCTGTGAAGGCATCCTGGGTGGAGTTGGAGTCCGACAGCGTCACCACCACGCTGTCCTGACTGCGCTCTGCCAGGAGTCACACAAACACAGGTCATGTGGCCAACTCTGAGCCTGACCTGGGTGCCAGTCACACCCATGGACCATCCTCTGGCTTCTCAAGGGATCAATCACAAAGCTGTTAAGGTTTCCATTCAGGAATAAAATAGGTATGTGGATCCCAAGAATGAAAGGGGGTAAGTGTGTATAGTAGTGTAAATTCTCTATACACATCAGGATCATCATCAGCAGGAGAGCCATTATAGTAATCGTACAAACATAAAAAGCACTAGACCTTAGTCAGCACCTAAGCCAATGAAAAACTAGGTGCCTGCCTTCTTCCTAAGCACATTGTGCAACCTCAGCAAGAAGCTGCAGTCCTCTGCAGACAATAATCAAATTAGCAGGAGGGAAACACAGTTCTATGGAAGGAGCTCTGGGGACTTGTTAAAGGCCTCGTGTAATTAGCCCAAAATGTAGCTGATAGAGGTGTTGCAAGAAGGATTGCCCCTTAAAAAGAAAAGTGTGGGGTAGTGACGAAGTTGTGAACATTGTGGAACTCACTTCAGGACACCTTTACATTTAATAATTGTTTCCCCTAAAATTGTGCATATCACTAATGTCCTGAAGTTGGATATGAGAGCAGTTTGTGGGAGGGACTTAAGTGCAGTACAATTTAGGGATGCCAGCCACATTGGAAACCTGTGAAGGCAGTAATCATGTCAAGTTCTGGGGTGACTGTTAAAAGATATCGGGAGTTTGTTTTAAAAACAATAAAGCTACATTCCTGATTTGACAATAGTACTCCTCGTAATTGCTGACAGATTGCTTACCGTTACCATGATGTGTTTCAAACAGGCATTAAGCAGGAAGGGCTTGGCACCCACTGGCAAACCTGCCTGCACATGGTGGTTCATTTCTGCCATCTATCTCAAAGGATGTGTGCCAATGAGGTGCCAACCACATTCTGACAGGTTTGGCATTATATCATCATATCAACTGAACACAATTTCAATGGAAAACACAGTAACTATGGCATAACATAACTCAAATACAATCAAATAGGTTACGATCTTTGTTGCAAACGTAAGCCAACACCAAAACACAAGTCACATGGTAGCCCACGGTTCAAGTCACACCATTCAGTGGATTGTTTGTGAGAGGACTGAATTTGTCCAGTGACCGCATTATTCCTTGGGATCTACATGCATATAAACAACAATGCAGGTGGCAGAAACAAGCAGGCAGGCAGGCGGGAAGGAAGGAATCTGGAAAGGGTGACAGCAAAACTGGCAACATGGGCAATATGGCTGCAGGATTCAGACATTCAAGCTAAACAGGGCATAGGGGAAGAACAAAATGCCAAAGGCTGTTTTTACGGTATAGTGCAAAGATATTTTGCAAAGCCATTTGTAATGAATGGTCAGTTTACATTCAATATATGAAGACATAGGTGGGTCCCTGCTCTCATCCACTGCCTGTTCCATCCACCTGACCAAAGGCCCCATCCACTCACCAGTCTCACCAGGCCACCCCCCCCCAAACCCACATTTATCAGGTCACCCCCCCAGACTCCTACAAGTGATTGGAAGAGCCGCTACACTAGGTGGCCAGATCCCCATCCAGAGATGGTCAAGGTGCCCAAGGCCCTCCCTGCTGAGCAGACTGAGCATTGCCGCATGCTGGTGGACATGTGTGTCTGTAGTCTCTTCCTCTGCCTGAGATGCTTCCCTCAGCACTACAAGAGCCTCTACCGCCTGGCCTCTACACCAACAGCAAGAGCCAATAGGTTAGTTTGTCCACCCTCCCTCCATATCATGCATGGTTCGCTAACATTCATTCATAGAATGTTTGGACAGGAATATTCACCCCTACACTTATCATCAGTGACATTTCCTGCAATTAACTTTGACATTTAAAACCCTCAGATCTGAAACCATGAATCTAGTTTACACCATTTCCTCAAGTATGGTATATTGGTATTCAAATAGATGGTGTTTTTCTAAGAATTGTATGTCTGTAGTTTGTTTGGCTTGGACTCTGACTTCCTCTTATCAATTGTGCTAGTTTGCCTGTGGACTGTGGGGTTAATGTGACAGTACAGTAGGTGCTGAAACAGCAGAGTGTGCATTGGACACAAGGCTCTGTGTGCAGAGGTGTGCGTGGGTGGCAGCAGAACAGTGCTCTCTCAGCCAGGTTTGCCACAGTGAGACTGTGTTGTGTCGTGACGCCCTACAGTCAGCACTTTGCCAGTCAGACCCTCCTATAGGGACTGCTGGTCCCAATTCAATGAGGTTGGGTTAACCAATTTCCAGGGCAGAGTTTTGGTCATTGATAACAGCGTAGTGAACTGTTGCTATTCTCTTTATGAACCTATTGAGACCGTTATGTAGCTCTTAGAGCATGCTTTTCATATTTTGGTTAGAGGATTCATTCAGTCAGGTGGACTGACCTGGGCCCCTGACTGGCTGTAGTTTACTGCCCCAGTGTTTTAGACTTGACAAAAATGGATTAAGAATCTCAATCACAAAGCTTGCACCTGTTTAAGAAGTGAGTAGGTCCTAAAGGTAAGTGAAATTATTGGTTCTGTATTACATTTCCTTTTGGAGTTGAATGAAAAACAAGGAATTGAGCTGTTCTGCTAAATTGTCAAGTAACTACCTACTGCTCAGTGTTACAGACCAGTGGCAGCGTTGTGGCTGTTCAGGTCTATAGCCCTCTTGGTTAATAAGTGACAACCCTGTTTGTTTTTCACTACAAATCTTACTACTTCTGGGGTTTGAATTACAAGCTAATGTTATCGTACGTTTCTCAGCGAATACTAAATTCAGGCTATGGGTTATTATTGGGCAAATTTCACGGTAACAAAGTGATGCTGTGACTCAGATTTGTTTTTAAAACTTTGCAATCATTGGTTTTTGTTTGGTTTACATTTTAAAGTAAAAAATCTTAATCTCAGCATCACCCTGTTGCGTTGAATTGCCCTATTGTAACAGGAATGTGTGGTGGATGGATAGTTGAGAAATTAAATAGCCTACCTCTGATTTCTTTGTGCAGAACCTTTAAACATTTCAGATGGCTTTTATGAATTTGTAAATGATCATATTTAATGACATCTGTCCACAACACTTGATTTTGGTATGTAACTTCATGTACAAGGCCTTCCCTGCTAAAACAGATAGATGTCTGCTGATCTTTCCTGATAGCTGGTCCAGCTGGTCCAGGAGCGATGCCAAATGCCTGGACAAACTTTATTGCTGTGATACATTATTGAAACATTGAAAATAACACACTATGAGGTGGCCCTGTGGGAGAATCATAGTTGTACAAGGGTGAACTGCTCCCCTCTACTAAAGCCTCTGCACCTATTTTGCTCCTAGAAACAGTTAGGCTAAACCTGCATTGGCTGGGACAGTCAGTGAGAGACTCATTAAGGAAGTCAGGGATTGGCAGGAGGGCCTGTAATCTCAGATCATTTGGCACTGGGTTTTTACAGCTCCACATTCAGTGGCAAGAGTTGGTCAGCTTTTCAAAAAAGGCAGTGGTGGAAATGTCTTGTCAGCGATATGTTTTATGTCTATCTGAATGGCCATTCCTCTGCCTAACCCAACCTCTCCACTATCTAATAAAAACATCAGTGCTGATTTAAAAAGGAGTACCCCTTGCATGTCAACAAACTTACTTCAGCTACAGTCACTTTGTACTGTTAAACTACAGGTAATGCCCATTGGAAGCTGCTATGACAGGGAACAAGGTAACAGTACAGTGATGCTAGGTACTGTACTGGATGATGCATCTGAAAATGATTGATTCAATGAAGCTTGTGGTATGATGTAACATGTTCTCCTTTTTCTTTGTCTCGTATTTGTGGTTTATGTGGTCTTCCTCATGAGGGGCATCCCCCACGTTTTCTGATATTCTTTTTGTGTGTGTTTTCACAGAATCTGCGGTGGCCACGTGATGTGTTGCTAGGAAGCGGTGTCCCATGGTAACAGCTGAAGCATATGCCAGCACAAGGACTTTTCTGTGAGAGGAACAAGGCAAACCTGTTCAATGTAAGTTCCACAGTTCACCAAGCCAGCTCCGCCATCAAGGTTCTGCTACCCTGGCTGGCTCACCTGGCTAACATTACTATGCACTAGTCCTGGTTGTTTGTTTCTTAATATTATTTTTAAACAATGACCGATAGCTTGGCAAAATCAGGCGGGAGTGAGTTTCAGATCATAGGGCCTCTGTAGGTCATTCAGAATTGAGATTGGCTTGTTGTTGAATGTGGTTGTTGTAGGTGTCTGTTTCTTGTTGAATAGTTATGGAATTAATATGTGGCGGTGAAATTGTTTTTGAAGAAAGCGGGTAATAAGTGATTTTTAAAGAGCCGTCAACAAATTGAACAACTTGAAGATAGATCATTAATTTGGTAAATATTCAGCAGTCCTAATTGTTTGAAAAATGATGGTTAATGGTCTCTAAAACCGGCATATGATATTATTCTTAAAGAGCATTTCGACAAGAGACAGATTGATAGTAGTTTGTTATGGTGCATTCTGGCCCATGTAATGCTAAAGTAACTGATGAATGAGAAGATCATTGTGCAATAGTGACTGAGAGCAGTGCTTCTGTTTGAGATATCTAATTTTGCCAAGTATCCACATTTTTGGTGATCTTAGAGGTTGTCTGTGGTGTTTTCATGACAATACATCATCAATCAAAACACCAAGAAGCAGGTTGTACAGGCTTGATAAACAGGTATATTATCAATAAGGACCCCTATATGGTCTGTATTGTGTTTTCTGTTCTTTGGACCAAATATTACAAAATAGTTTTGAGATTCAGTGACAATTTGTGTAATATCTGTGGTTTAAAATCAACAGTTCAACATTAAGGTAATTGAGATCTCTGAGAGTAAAAATATATAGATCACAAATAATAGGGGTCCAAGAATTGATCCCTGCAGCATGCCACACTTAATCTCCAGAGGGGGAGTCTATTCCGTTGAAAGTCACATATTGCTTTCTAGCCTTGAGATAGATTAATGCAGAGATTTTTAATTCACGACCATAGTTTCAAGTTTTTGTAATGAAATATGATGATCAACAGTATATATTCTTTTGAGAGATTAATTTGCCATATGTACAGTATTGTCAATTAAATAACAGCCATGTAAATAGAATGAGATTCTCTGAAGCCATACTGATGTTTTTATTATATACTTTCCTTGTTCAGATATTTAATTTAAAAAAATAGTGTGCTAGTTTCACCAAAAGAATTGCGATTGGTGTGTAATTTGTAAAGTTCGCAGGTTCATCAGCTTTAAGAGTTGGAACAATTAGCAATGTTCAGTTCATAGACCACAATGCCTTTAGACTAACTGGTCATTAGAAATCATGTGGGAAAGAGGTGTGATAAGGAAATCAGCCACTTCTTCAGGTTCACATCCAATCTGTCGTGACTAGGGATTAACACAGGTAACCGGGATCCCGGGACTGTCCCGGGACCACACTTCACATTCCCAGAATTTTTTTAATGACAAGACTAGGAAATTACACCATTTCCCCCCCAATAATGCAATTCCACAAAATACACATGTGCAGTAGCAGATTGGCAAACAATAAAATATTACATGCATGAAAGCCATTAGCCTAGCATATTTACTTCATACAAAGTCACCATCAATTCAAAGCACATGAGACCAGAATGGAATGTAGTTTAGTTGTCATCAGAACTGAAAATTCGATTCCGGTCCAAGCCCGGTGAGCTGAAGCCCTATTTCCTCTCCATGTCCCCGTTATTCATGAGCTGATCTGCTATCTGTATAATCATCAACTCAATTTAGCCAAATAGGAGATATTCTGTCATTTGTTGGAGGTTATCTAGCAAGCTTAGCAACTTTGGTCATTTGACTTTTGTTTGATTGCCGTTGCAAAGTTTGTATGATTCGACAACGCTATGGCCTACTCGGGGTGTGTCGAGATTGGCCTAGTGCTGAATTAATTGAGGAACATGATAATGCTCTGAGTGTAACAGCCTGTTTTTCAATTCACAACAATGTCATTGGCTCTATCATTACTAAATATCAGTTTCACTTGCTGTGAAATCTTTACATAGTGGAGCAGCCAAGACGGCAATGTGGCGCAGCGACAATCTTATTTGGGGAGAACCCTGGCGTAGTGACCATATCTTGGTTTTAAACTTTTTAAATGAGCACTTCCGATTTTTGCAGTATGTCCCGGGACTCCAGGGATAAATGTGAATTATTCCCGGTATTGAAACTTGGTAGATTTTCAGGAAAATATTCATCCCGAGTTGTGACCTTATTTTACAATTTGGAAAGTGAAAGCAGTTATTTTGAATGTTGAGAACTCAAAAGTGAATAACAGCAATTACAAACAATTTTCGAATCAGAAGTAAATGACTGGAAGGAAATGTTAAGAGTTCAAGTTCTGCATTCATTTGGCATGTCATCCAAGAGACCCTTAATGGCTAAAACAATGGAGGGAGAACTGAGAGATTCTGGCATCGCATCAGTTGGTTAAATCTTGAAAATAAAAAGCATACTTTTGGGAATGACATACTCTGTGTCAACCATCTCATTACATTTGTTGTAGTCCTATAAGATATTTCCCGATGCTGCAACTCTTTTCATTCCCAGTGATCCATGCAGCAAGTTTTTTTTAGCATGCTGTGGTATGGTTGCTTTTAGCCTAATTATGGAGTCCTAGCACTGTCATGAATGTAAGCCCATGTGGAGGGAGGGCTTGCTGTATTGTGTGCCTGGTAGGATGACTAGGTCTGTGGAGGATCTGTAGAAGAGGAGATGACTGTGGTGTGCGTCATCTCTTCCACACACCAGTCATTTACAGTGCCTTCAGAAAGTATTCACACCCCTTGACTCTGTCCACATGTTGTTGTGTTACAGCCTGAATTTAAAATCGATTCAATTGAGTTTTTGTCAAAGTGGATATTTATTATTTTTTTTACATTTTTACAAATTCATTAAAAATGAAAAGCTAAAATGTCTTGAGTCAATAAGTATTCAACCTCTTTGTTATGGCAAGCCTTAATAAGTTCAGCAGTGAACATTTGCTAAACAAGTCGCATAGACTGTGTGCAATAATAGTGTTTAACATTATTCTTTTATGACTAACTAGCGGTGTTGATCGGAAAACCAGTGACCACCATTTCCCTCATGCAGTGCAACACATCTCCTTGGCATGGAGTTGATAAGGTTGTTGATTGTGGCCTGTGGAATGTTGCCCCACTCCTTCAATGGCTGTGCGAAGTTGCTGGATATTGGCGGGAACTGGAACACGCTGTCGTACATATCGACCCAGAGCACCCCAAACATGCTCAATGGGTGACATGTCTGGTGAGTATGCAGACCATGGAAGAACTGACATTTTCAGATTCCAGGACTTGTGTACAGGTCCTTGTGACATGTGGCTGTGCATTATCATTCTGAAACATGAGGTGATGGCACGACAGTGGGCCTCAAGATCTCACCATGGTGTCTCTGTGCATTCAAATTGCCATTGATAAAATGCAATTGTGTTCGTTGTCCGTAGCTTATGCCTACCCATGTCATAACCCTTATGCCACCATGGGGGACTGTTCACAACGTTGACATCAGCAAACCGCTCGCCCACACGTCTGCCATCTGCTCAGTAAAGTTGAAACCGGGATTCATCTGTGAAGAGCACACTTCTCTAGTGTGCCAGTGGCCATCGAAAGTGAGCATTTTCCCACTGAAGTCGCAGGTGAAGAAGCCGGATGTGGAGGTCCTGGGCTTGTGTGGTTACACGTGGTTTGCGGTTGTGAGGCCAGTTGGACATACTGCCAAATTCTCTAAAACTACGTTGAAAGCGGCTTATGGTATAGAAATTAACATAAAAGGATCTGCCAACAGCTCTGGTGGACATTCCTGCAGTCTGCATGCCAATTGCACACTCCCTCAACTTGAGACATCTGTGGCATTGTGTTGTGTGACAAAACTGTACATTTCAGTGGCCTTTTATTGTCCCCAGCACAAGGTGCACCTGTAGAATGATCATGCTGTTTAATCAGCTTCTTGATATGCCACACCTGTCAGGTAGATGATTATCTTGACAAAGGAGAAATGCTCCTTAACAGGGATGTAAACAAATTTGTGCACAACATTTTAGAGAAATATTCATTTTGTGCATATGGAACATTTCTGGAATCTTTTATTTCAGCTCATGAAACACGGGTCCAACACTTTACATGTCGTGTTCAGTGTACTTGAAAAGCTATTTCAAGGCCTGAAAATGGTTGTCTAGCAATGATCAACAACCAATTTGACAGAGCTTGAAGAATTTTGAAAATAATAATGGGCAAATGTTGCACAAGCCAGGTGTGGAAAGCTCTTAGAGACTTACCCAGAAAGACTCACAGCTGTACTCGCTGCCAAAGGTGCTTCTACAAAGTATTGACTCAGGGGTGTGAATACTTATGTAAATTAGATATTTCTATATTTCATTTTCAATACATTTACTAAAATGTCTAAAAACATGTTTTCACTTCGTCATTGTCTGTATGGGTAAGGGGAAAAACATATATTTAATCCTATTTGAATTCAGGCTGTAACACAACAAGATGTGGAAGGAGTCAACGGGTATGAATACTTTCTGAAGACACCGTACCACCTTTTCAAATTGACTTGAATGAAAGCCCCATGGAAGCAGCTATTAGTGCTTCTCTAAAGTGTGCATCATGAAATGGATATGTGGTTGTTACGTTTTTGTCATGTTAGATTTTTGTTGTCACGACGTAGCCTTGTTATGGGAGAGGAAGACATTTTGGTCCGAATCCTATTTTTAAATCTGCATGTCCAATATGAACTTTCATGCAAGATCCCATTGACACAAAAGCAATGTTTAATGTGAAGTCTAAAGAGTTACGTGTTCTTATGTTAAATTAGGGTTTGATCTTATTTTGGTATCTTGCATTGAGCTGGTGTAGTAGGAGGGACCTCGGCTGTGGTATCCTCTCCATAAAGCTGCTGAGAACAGTGTGTGAATGCCATGCTTAGGCTGATGGAGGGAGCATGCAGCACAGCCCTGGCTCCGTCTGGATTCAGCAAGCTACCCTGCCTGGCAAACCGAGTGTTACAGTCAGACAGTCAGACTCTTTATGAAAGGGCACAATAAACCTCACCCTGAAATACTAATTGTAGCCAAAATAAGATTCTGAAAGCCATGCTGCACAGTTGTCAGCTCAGGGTGCCACATTCTTGTTGTTGGGTGTGTGTGTGTGTGGGGGTGGGGCTCAATTTGCCAGACACTCCTCAATCATGAAAAGATGCAGGGAAGCCACCCTACAGCTGTTGTCTGGCCTGCCCAGTAGTATCACTGAACCTCGAGCCTGACCGACAGATCAATCATTGTCCGTAATATGTGTTGTGCCTTTTGTGTGGCAGACAGAGGGGACAGTCATTGCTGTTCTGTGGTTCCTCAGTGACAGAATGGCCAAATGACTGGATGGGAAATGATAGCATAGGCCTACAGTAGTGTGGCTAGATCAGACATGAGATGGTAGGCTACATGATGGGACTTGGTCTTCAGTGAGTGGCCAGGCCAGACCACCTGAAATGAGTTTTCTGTAGGTCACTCTGTCCTATAATGTAATGTAGGTCAGACTGGCCTAGTTTTCCTCTGGGTTCGGCTGGTGTGTTATCAACTGGGTCACCATTAAGTGTAGCCTAACCCATATTCTGCTGTTTTGACATGTTCCAGCTCAGTTGGGAGTGACTGTTACATAATTTATTGCAGATCAATGCCAAGGCTTCTGTTTGACTAGTAAGCTTTCTAATAACTTATCACATGTCAGCACAATAATCCTGTTGCACCAATTCCAAATGTTGTTCATTGAATCATGTTTTAATGCAGTAACTGAACAGGTTTAATTGTAGTAGTGGAGAAGGTGGAAAGTTTTAAATTCTTCGGCGTACACATCACGGACAAACTGAAATGGTCCACCCACACAGACAGCATGGTGAAGAAGGCGCAACAGTGCCTCTTCAACCTCAGGAGGCTGAAGAAATTCGGCTTGTCACCAAAAACACTCAAACTTCTACAGATGCACAATCGAGAGCATCCTGTCGGGCTGTATCACCGCCTGGTACGGCAACTGCTTCGCCCACAACCATAAGGCTCTCCAGAGGGTAGTGACGTCTGCACAACGCATCACCGGAGGTAAACTACCTGCCCTTCAGGACACCTACACCACCCGATGTCACAGGAAGGCCAAAAAGATCATTAAGGACAACAACCACCCGAGCCACTGCCTGTTCACCCCGCTATCATCCAGAAGGCGAGGTCAGTACAGGTGCATCAAAGCTGGGACCGAGAGACTGAAAAACAGCTTCTATCTCAAGGCCATCAGACTGTTAAACAGCCATCACTAACATTGAGTGGCTGCTGCCAACATACTGACTTAAATCTCTAGCCACTTTAAATAATAGGAATTGGATGTAACAAATGTATCACTAGCCACTTTAAACAATTTTGTATATAATGTTTACATATCCGACATTACTCATATCAAATGTAAACACTGTACTCTAAACCATCTACTGAATCTTGCCTATGCCGTTCGGCCATCGACTCAAATCTCTTGCCACTTTAATAATTATAATTGGATGAAATAAATGTATCACTAGCCACTTTAAACGATGCCATTTATATGATGTTTACATATCCTACATTCCTCATCTCATATGTATATACTGTACTCCATACCATCTACTGCATCTTGCCTATGCCGGTCAGCCATTCATTCCTTTACTCTTGTGTGTATAAGGTTGTTGTTGTGAATTTGTTAGATTACTTGTTAGATACTACTGCATGGTCGGAACTATAAGCACAAGCATTTCGCTACACTTGCATTAACATCTGCTAACCATGTGTATGTGACAAAGAAAATTTGATTTAATGTTAATGTCTCATTTTAGGGATATCAACATAGAGAATAATTTGTTTCTAGTTGAGAGTTTCAATCAATCGTGACATTTTTTTCTACTTGTGTTAGATTTCTGTGTGATTTCCACTCTGTAATTTCCATGTCTTCTTTGTATATTGAAACATGATATTAGGCTACAAATAAATCAACCATGACAATGAATCCCCAGTGGAAACACAGCTGTAAATGGACAGGAAAATTATGGATTAGATATGGCATAGATATACAGGTAACTGCCAAAATAATGTAAATGAGGAATACAAAGTGTATTGAACAGGTGCTTCCACACAGGTAATTAAGCACTTAGGTTCATGTATACAAATGCAGGACAGGATATTATTTTGGCTACCATGTCTATGCCCTCATAGGATGATAATGGACCCATCCACTTGGCACGAGAGGTCAATGAATGTCCGCCTCAGGTACCAGATCTCAACCCAATTGAAAACTCATATAGGACATACTGGAGCGGCGCCTGAGACAGCGTTTTCCACCACCATCAGCAAAACACCATATGATGGAATTTCTCGTAGAAGAATGGTGTCTCCAGCAACTTGTAGAATCTATGCCAAGGAGCATTGAAGCTGTTCTAGCTCGTGGTGGCCCAACGCCCTATTAAGACACTGTTGATGTTTCCTTTATTTTGTCAGGTACCTGTAGATATAACCTACAGTGCATTATGAAAGAATTCAGACCCCTTGACTTTTTCCACACTTTGTTACGTTACAGCCTTATTCTAAAATGTATCAAACCCCTCCCCTCCGATTGGGCTCCGGGCTCTGGCTGAGACACTCAAGGACTTTCAGAGACTTGTCCCAAAGCCAGTCCTGCATTGTCTTGGCTGTGTGCTTAGGGTTGTTGTCCTCTTGGAAGGTGACCCCTTTGCCCCATGTGCCTTTTGACTGAGGAGTGGCTTCCATCTGGCCACTCTACCACAAAGGCCTGATTGGTGGAGTGCTGCAGAGATGGTTGTCCTTCTGGATGGTTCTCCCATCTCCACAGAGGAACTCTAGAGCTCTGTCAGAGTGACCATCGGGTTCTTGGTCAACTCCCTGACCAAGGCCCTTCTTCCCCGATTGCTCAGTTTGGCCGGACGGCCAGCTCTAGGAAGAGTCTTTGGTTCCAAACTTCTTCCATTTAAGAATGATGGAGGCCCTTGTGTTCTTGGGGAGCTTCAATGCTGCAGACATTTTTTTTGGTACCCTCCCCCAGATCTGTGCCTCGACACAATCCCGTCTCAGAGCTCCATGGACAATCCCTTCAACCTCATGGCTTGGTTTTTGCTCTGACATGCACTGTCAACTGTGGGACCTTATATAGACAGGTGTCTGCCTTTCCAAATCATGTCCAATCAATTGAATTTACCACAGGTGGACTCCAATCAAGTTGTAGAAACATCTCAAGGATGATCAATAGAAACAGGATGCACCTGAGCTCAATTTCGAGTCTCATGGCAAAGAGTCTTATGTAAATAAGCTATTTGTTTTTTAATTTTTAATACATTTGCAAGAATTTCTAAAAAACTGTTTTTGCTTCGACATTAGCAAAATGTGCAAAGTCACGGGGTCTGAATACTTTCCGGATGTACTGGATGTAGGCTACTGTTGCTGGAATTCTCCTCATAATATAATGCTGATGATTGCAATTCCACAGTAAAATGGTGATGCTGAGATTTCAGATGAATATACCTGTGGGGGCAACACCATGCCTTAGCAAGCACACTGTGACTGCAGGATCACAGTACAAATCCACAATAACAGAGTGATGCTGAAACTCAGATTTCTTCCCTTTAAAATGCATGGCAAACAAAAACCAATGATCGCAAAGTTAAACAAACCATACAACTCTATGCACAAGGACTACTTTTAACAATTTTCCTTGTGCATAGAGTTGTATGGTTTGTTTAACTTTGCGATCATTGGTTTTTGTTTGGCATGCATTTGTGGAATTTCCCAGTAATAAATGCGTCAGTACTCTGGTCTGCTCCCTCAGGCTGTGCTCTGTGCTCTGCTGTACTGTGCAGGGCTTACTGCTCTGTGATCCTGCAGAGTCACAGTGTGCTTGCTAAGGCATGGTGTTGCCCCCACACGTATGTGCTTACATATTCATCCGCCCACACATGCACTCTACTGCAAGCTCCAGACAAAATGGATGTCATCTTACTGGATCCTATTTCAGAGGAATGACATTGTTTTCTAGTCTTTAACATTTTAAATATATCTTGTGGCTTTTATCCTCACTTTAAACCGTTGTCTTCACTGCACCGAGATGCTAGCTAAGTGTATTTGTGGCTTTAAAAAAAACGTTCTCGAGCCTAGTATAAACTATAGTGTTACTTTTTCTGATTGCTTTTGTACAGTAGTAGAACGTTGGGTATGTTTTGTTAGCATAGGAGAACTAGTTGGTGTGAGCAGGCAGGCAGGGGAGGAGTGTGAAGGCAGAGGAATATGTTGTAATATATGGACTATTTTGATGTGGTTCTTTCTCTGAGGTCCTATCTGGCGTTGTAGCAGATACTCCTCTGCAGTGCCGTCTGTCTACCCTCCCTGCGCTGGAGAGCTCATGTCGTCAGATTTTGGTGGTTTTTTAACACTAACAACAGGAAGCAGGAAAAACAAGGTGTTTGCGTTAGTGATGTAAAGTTCTACTCTTTTTACGGACTCTGATCTTTTTGACTCGTTCAGTCAAAAGAACAAATCTTTTGACAAATTCTGTTCAGTTCATTCAGTAATGCCCAGAGCACACAGGACCCCTTACCAGCGAACGATGAACTGAAAACTCAAGAGTCTTGATTCAACAAGCCTCTTGTTCACCATAAGGGTCTTAACGGAGCTGTCATTTGTGACTGAGACTTGTAAAAGTGTGCTTTAAACAATGTAAATTTCTTGATTTCTAGGCATACAACTAAGATTATTTCTTGATACATCTTGAAATGGGGTCTAGTTGTGGCTGCAACCAGACTAGAGTGTTAACAACTTTTGCCAGAATGCATTGCTTGACTGCAGTGAGGGTGATGAGCACAATATCATTCAAACTGCAGCACCCAAAACAATTAGTTCTCGAGTTAGTTTGGTGAGCAAAGGCTGTGCGTATGTTTTGGTTCTACAAAGATGTATCCATGATATCATAACATTCAATAATAAATTAAATGCATTCATTCTTGCACCCTGCAATCCATAATCAGTTCTTAAACATGTCATGTTTCTTCTCTATGCTTCTCTACGAATGGCACATCACTAGTTTGCATAGCATGTTTGTGGGCCAGCAGGAGATGAAGAGAGGAAGGGGAGGAGGCGAGGCTTGTTGTCAGTGTGCTACTGTGTTACACTGGCCTTGTGGGCACTAGTACCCTCCTGCTGCAGGCATGCAGATGTCTGCATTTGTATTGGCCTACACACTCATTCCTCTTTACTTACTCCTTCTCTATCCTCCCGCTCCATCTTACTCTTCCTCGCTCTCTTTTCCTGTTGCTCTCTTTCTGTTGCGTGATCGTTCTCTACCCCTCCTTGTTGCTGCTCTCACTAGCGCTCTTCCTCCCTCTCCCTGTTGCTCTTGCTCTCTTTCCTCAGTGCTCTCTCTCTCGCTCTCCCCCTTCTGTTTGTGTATTGTGTGGGTGTGTGCTTATGGGTGGGAGTAAGTCAACCTGTCTCTGATTGGATGGGTACAGTCTAAAGGGGTGGGTGCTAGGATGTGTATAGAGGGAGTGGAGGGAAAGAACCCTAGCAGGCTGGGGTCAGGGGAGAGAGAGTGCGTGGGTGTTTTTGTTTTGAGATGGCATGGTTTTAAAATGAGAGAGGAGCGAGTCAGCCCGTCTGTCACTGGCATGCTGAGTCTCTGTGCTCTGACGCCAGCACCGTTTCTCCTCTCCTCGTCCAGGCGGCTGCCCTCCTCCTCTCCTCCAGCTCTGCCGTACGCAGCTCTTCTTCTATCCTGCTCTCTCCTGCAGCTTTCACAGCCCCAGCGCTCAGATGCAACCCACCCCCGCTATCTGAGTGTGAGTTGCTCTGTGGGTGGAGTGGGGGAGAGAGCTGCCAGGGGCTCTGGTGCTGCTACAGCCAGCAGGAAACCATCCAAAAGAATACACACAGACACGAGTGGAGTAGCTTTCGTTGGTGATGGTGAGTGTGTGTGTGTGTGTGTGTGTCTCTCTCTCTCATTTCGTGCCTTTTCTCTTGCTCTCTTTTTCTTTCTCACTCTCTCTGTTTACTGGGTAAAGCGCACATGGTTGTATAATCTTGTTTATGTGAGTGGAATTCTTCCACAGTTTGTACAGTTAGTGTCGTAATTCAACAAGGCATGGGGGGGTGAGTCATTTGAGTTGGCCTATGGAGAAGGAGGAAGAGTTGTTTCGAGCCCCTTGCTTGCAACAGAGATTGCTTACTCTACGCATGTCTTTTCTCAAGAATAGCATGGTGTTGTACAGAGAGAGAGAGTGATATTTTTTTTTTGGATGGAGTGATATGGAAAACTCATTGTAAGAAAGTGCGTAGTAAAAGTAATTTCCTGTTGCTATTTCAGTGTTTCCCCCTAACTGTTGGTTTTGCTGTTCTGCAGAGTGTAAAGGTTTGATAGGAGCTAACAATGTGAGATGTTTGTTTGAGCCGGAGGTGATGTGTTCTGACATCATAAAGTAGGCATGTGGAGGGGATTAATGGGTTATGGCTTGGCTAAGGGCTAGGGGGAGTGAGGGGATCTGGGGAGGGAGTGAGTGGAGGGGAGGTACTCAACAAGCAGAAAATAAAAGCCGAACAAGGCAACAAACATGTCGTCCCCCACGAATAATGCAGCACCCCCTTAGGCCAATCAGTGTAATTTTGTAAATGGCGGCTCTCAATGGCAAGACTCATTCATTCACCCAAATTTCCCTCAAAATCAGGCCAGTGGGTCTGAGATATTGTGTAGGTTAGCTAGACTCCTATCCCTGAGCATGTGCCACATTTCCTTACCCTGAGTCGAACAGATCAAGAGATATAAACATGTGCCTGTTGTAGCGCCACCGGGTGGTCGATATGTTCTTGCATATGTTGTCTTGACAGTGTTTGCAACATGTACCAAATTGTGTTACTATAAGAATATCCTTTACTGATTTTATATGCATTTATGTGCCAGAACACTCCGACGTGAATGTTTATTGGTCAATAGCGGCCATGTTGTTTTAGGTACAAGTCTGGAAAATATTGCATTGAGACCTTTGTCCATAGGTGCCACGTAGCATGTTTCGTGCAGGTCGGTCATTCGTTGCCAGAGGAGTAGCATTTTAAATGTTTTTCTCAAAATGGCCAAAAATCCACCTTGTGGGTCCTTGATGCAAATATGTTCCTTGTGAGGAGAGGGACCTATGTACATAATGTCATATCTTTAAGTCAAACGGTGTTAGGGGCGTGACCTTTCAAAGTTAGCATTTTCAATGGCTTGTTATAGCGCCACCAGCTGGCCAATAAGTATCATTTTGTAAATGCCGGGTCTCTATGGCAAGTTTAGTCCAAATCTGAGATATTGCGTGTGACGAACGTGCTAGTGTACGGAGATGGATCCACAGTCCCCACCCCCGATTTTATTGTGGGGGGATGGACAATGATTGCAAAAAATGACTGAACAATAGGGGAAGTTGTCTGTAATATTTATTGAGAGGGTTCTGAATTAGACTATTAGTTTTGATATCGTAGGCCTTTACTGACATAATTGATTGGGAGTGTAACCCACATCAGGGATAACTAGCCTCCCAGGAAACATGATCAATCACGGACAACTCTGAAAAGCATGGTCCCACTATGGAGATGAATATGGTCTCCTGCATCACAGTGGTGGTGTTATTTGATAGGCTACCTGCTACACTATAACGTATTGTGGATTGAGAGTCCCAGGCAGGGAGGGGTAGAGCGGTTTCATCTGCGAGGAGGGGTGGTGTGGGGCAGGCTGATCTATGCATGCTAGGACTGTTAGCATCAAGGGAGAATAGGGAGAGAATCTCCTTTTCCTGTCTTTGTCTTTTTATGACAATGTATGCAAGGACTGACCATCCGTGATAGAAAAATTATAGTTTTAACCATGTTTTGAGGCTATACAGTGTTTGTTTACATTTACTTTGTTTGCAAACATTGGAGTATAACAAGCTTATATTTTGGGTTATGATGGTGTACAACAGTGGAACTAAGCTCATGAGCCATTTATAAGTTATATTCTTCAAGAAGCAATGTGTGTATGTATTATTATATGTAGCAACTAAGGATTCTAGCTCCAAGGTTGGCTGCCAGGGACAAAACATAAGCAGAAGGCAAATTCTTTCAAATCAGCCTGAATGATTGATGCAGTCATTATTATGTTGCGATGTTTAATGCCAGATCAAATTATACATTGTGAATTCCCTGTGATAGAGCTTGTGTTGTGCGTGGGCCAGGGGTGTAAACGAATCTCCATCTCTCACACAGACCGTGAGAACAATAACATTTACCCCTGAACAGCTTGTAAACAATTGCCGCAGAGAGCAACAAATAAGTAGCAAATCTTGACTTCCATTAGAAGAAGAAAAATGTAATGTTGATAATCAGCGGTGCGTCATATGTGATGTTATTTTTGAAACTGGTTGTAATTAATTTGAGTCAAATATTTGATATATATCAACAGGCGCACAAACAAGTGTTACTGTTTACCGTTTTAGGAAAATTGTTAACCATTTGTGACCGACCACCTCGATTATGTCTCATGTTGCAAAATTATCCCTTTCCTCCCTTGATTACGCATAGAAGTAGGATTATAGGCTATCTGATAGTATTTCTGATTTGCTTAACGCACCACCACTAAAGTAATGTTTTCTTCACCTCAAATGGTAAACAAATGAAGTCTGTTTTTACGTCCATTGAGAATGCCAGTAGTTCCTCAATGTATTTGAAAAATCTTTCCGTCTCTCTCACTTTCGATAACCACTTACCTTGAAAAGGATAAATGTCATGGTCTGATCCAGTGGAAATCATAAAATAGGCCTACCTGATTATTTCTTATTAGTGCTTGGCTTGGACTCAAAAGGGTTCCGGTACTCATTTTGGGTGCTGGTACTATTTATATTTAGGTGCAGGAGTCCATAATACTTTTGAGCTAATATTCTATAAGAGAAACAGGAGCTCAAGCAGTAGAACATTTGAGGTGCCGGTACTCAGCTCCAGTGAGCTCCTGCCCATCTCCAGCACTGCTTTTTTATCCCTTGCACAAATAGCCTACAGTTGTATCTGTCACAAGCTCACTGGTACGGGAAACTCGAGGGCCCAGAATATCTCATACAATGAAGTTCGCTAGCGTGAGCTTTGGGCCGGACCCAAGTTAATAGTTGATACGTTTCAAGTCCGTTGCAGACAGGCCATGTGTAGCCAATGTGATTTCTAGGATATTTATTTTTATCAGGATATTTTCTACCTGCTGGCTGCAATGGTTTTTATTTGTTGGCTTTATGTAGGCTATTTTTACATAGTTGGAAACGGCAATATAAGTTACTTTTTAGGTTTATCATTTTCGAACTGGCACGCAGATCGATAGAAATGGTAAGATAAACTAGCATTCCATATGAGAAAGGTTGCATACTCCTCGTGTAGCCTATTACCAGCAACTTCAGGAGAGTAATGGCAGAATCTGCGAAAGCCAGCAGGAGCAGGAGGAGAATGGTTAGGTCAGGTTTTTCTCTTATGGTTATCTTGATCTCTGGCTCCCTCTTGAGTAATTTGTCTTATTTCATCAAACAGTAACATTTAAAGCATCAGACAAGCTCAATGTATATAGTTGATTTTTATTAAAACTAGGAATAAACAATATCGGTAAGGATATAATGTCTAGTTTAACGTCGATGTGAAAACCGATGTCAAAGCTGACATGCATACCTATATAACGTAGGTACATGACGTAATGACGCCACACAAAATACAGCGCTACACGTGCAACACAGCATTCCTAACCTTGCCCACAATGTCTGCTGTGTGGATCTATTTTGTTTTCTTCAAAGGCGATATGCAATGTTTGTGCTACTATTATTTCTCGAGGAGAGGAGAAAGTGAAATCTTTCAATACCACAAACCTAATCACTCATTTGAAAGTGCATCACCCCCTGACTTTCAGCGACTACTTAGAACAAAAGCAGAAAAAAACAGCTAAACAAGTTCAAGTTGAGCAGTCATTTGAAAGGGAGAATTTCAGCGAGACAACTCAAAGGCGAAATCCATTAACGGCAAGATAATGGGATTCATTGCCCTTGACAATCAACCGTTCTCTGTCGTTGATGATGTTGGCTTTCACCGACTGGTCGAGCACCTCAAGCCCCGGTACACACTACCAAGTAGCTGCTATTTTTCAGATGTTGCCCTACCGGAGTTATACAGTATTGTTGAAATGCACATCCATGAGCTACTTGCTATGGGCGTCACTGCTATTAGCTTCACGACTGACATTTGGACCAGCGATGTCAGTCCCGTGAGCATGCTGAGTCTGACAGCACAGTGGGTCGATGAGGATTTTGTACTGAGGAAAGCCGTATTGCATGCTCATGAATGTGCTGGTTCTCATACCACTGCTGGCCATTTCAATGTCATTTGAGAACATGTTTGAAACATGAACACTCCTAGCTCCATTCAAACAACTGACTCAAGAAATAAGCTCATCAACTGCATCTGCAGCAGATGTGATACCCTCTGTCGTGCATTGAAACGCCTGCTCAACAAAACTGCCGACAGACTGTGGGGTTAAAACTTGCAAAAGTACTCTACTTGTGGCTGTGAACAAGCAATTCGGTGGCATTCTCTCTGAGACTCTTTTGTTTCGGCACCATGCTCTGTGCTAGGTACAAGGACCGCTACTTCGATGCAGACAAACAGGGTTTACGTGAAATGTTAGACAAGGCTGGACAAGATGGAAACGGACACAGTGACAGTTCGCACCGAACAGGACCCACGACAGAAGAGGCCACAGACAGATAGAGCTGAAACTTCACTGCTTAACATGTATGATGAAATCCTGGTTGAGAATGAAATGATTGAACAAATGAACAACAAAACAGCACAAGTGAAAGAAATTGGTTTTGATTATGTTTTACTGGTAATGGGGATATACGTAAATGCCAACAAAATAACTTTTTGGTGTGTGTTTCAACTATTTAACTGTACATATCGGTATCTGTTTTTTTGGCAAGGAAAATATCGGATATTGGCCAAAAATGTAATATCGGTGCATCCCTAATTAAAATGCATAGGATGTGTCTATATATGGAAAAATACAGACTACTTTCGGTCGACAAAGATAAAAAAAAAAAAATCGGACAGCCATAGTTCACACCCTCTTAAGCCTTCGCCCCACCCATGTTAGTAAGGTAGTGTAGTAATCAACCCAAAACTTCAAGACTAAAAGTGGTGAAAGTAGTAGCCTACAACAAGGAAAAACTCCAGATAAAATACACTTGGCCACCTTGGCCTATATTCTAATGTGACTTTGGTGCTGATCATGTTGTTCTTCACATTACCGTCTCTCGTAAACACACACTATATCAAATTAAGTGTTTTTGTCACATTTAGAGGATACAGAAGGTGTAAACGGTAAAGTGAAATGGTTATTTGCATATTAGCAATATAAAAACTATTAAGTGTCCAGATAAAAATATTTTATAATGATTAGATTATGTTTACCCAGACATACTTGTCTAAATTAATGGGTCATGTGAAAGAAATGCTATAGCCACCACCCAGCCACATCTAGCTAAGTGGTTGGATCACTATTGTCTAGACATGTACACATGTTCATGAAATACAATAGATGGCCATAATCACCCCCAGACACACCTGGCTAACTTGATGGGCCATGAAATCATCTGGCAAAGTGGAGTCTGTTGTTAAGACATGTAGCTAACTAACTAACTAATGAACCAAAGACATGTAGCTAACCGACTAACTAATGAACCAGGCATAATCCCAACCCATACTACTAGCAATACAAATGGATTGTCATAGCTAGCCACCATGCATGAAATACAGTAGTATCAATCTACAGGTAGCTAAAGCTAACCAACTAGGTTCAATGTTAGCTAGCTAGCTGACATTAGGCTATAACTAGCAATGCAAATGGATTTCTGAGATACAAATAATATTACGACACAGATCATACACGCAATGTTAGCTAGCAAGCTAACGTTCACTAGCTAGCTAAAAGTATGCTTTAACTTGCAATGAAAAACACTTTCTGACAAAATTAGAAATGCATAATATCTGAAAATGTAGCTAGACTCTTACCCCTATACGTGGATGAATGCTTCACAGCAGACTGGAACCCCTTTAACTCCATTTTGCTTGTACAGCTTGTTTGGCCCACGTTGTGTCAAGTCATGTCACTCGGGTTAACACTGACCGTGTGCAGAAAGTAGTCCATCACAACTTTTTCCCACTGATATTTGTCGATAGCACCTGCTAAATTCAGGGCAGCAATGTTGTTGAGAGCAGTACCCTCAGTTTTGCAGTTCTCCATGGCTAATGTTATATCTTTCAAAAAAGCAGAGGTAGCAAGGATTATCTACACATACCGAGCAGCTCATGCTGAGCAGAAGCATTTTGCTACACTTGCAATAACATCTGCTAACCATGTGTATGTGACCTATAAAATGTGATTTGATTTGAGAAGTATGCTACATGGCAGACCAATCTCAACTCATCTCTCGGCATGTCCAGCCCATCCATTATCTCAGCCAGTCATGGCTAGCGGGAAGGTTACTCACTTTTTACCTGGCTAAACCAACTAGGCTCGTCATTTAACAATATTATTCGTATTTACAGATGGCAAACAAGTTTGTTATTAAGTCGCATGAAGGTTCACATGTTCCAGAAGGCATTTCTGCCCAAAACCACATTTTGATAATAAAAAAAATATATATATCAAATGCTTCCTGAAACGTGTCATATTTTAAGAAGAAATCTATAGGACAAATACATTATTTTAAGATGGATATTTTTCTCAAACTTGAAATTCTACCCCACTCTTGATGCCTGAGTGACACATTAACATTATGTTCCAAGCCAAAGCTCAAATTTTCCCTCACTTTTCCCCTAAAAAAGATGCTTCAAAATCATTGATGGTAAACTCATGTATATCTGCCTCATCTGTTGTGCTACAGCATAATCTGTGCAAAGCCATGGCTTCACATCTGCCTAAACAGATTTACTGTGCCCATGGGGGAACCCCCCCCCACCTCCCTTAGATCTGTTTCTCCAAGTGAGCAGAGCCCAGGTCACCCCCTCACCAGCCATACAATTCCTAGTCTTGTTTGGAGGCATTTGGTAAGCTGTGCATTGAATGTTTAAAGGGAAGATTGCAGACTTAGGTTGCTGTTAAACATTCCGATTTGTTTATCCTTCTAACCTAAAGTCCCAATACAACTTATCACTTTACATTTGTATTTTGAGAATTTTCAAAAGCGTTCGTAAATGTGATGTAAAGAGGAGTGCTACGCAAGCAGGAGTGAAGACAATGTCTACAAGATGGTGAAAACCCACATATATTTTTGTAAAAAAAAAAGAAGATATATGCCAATTTAGCATCTGACCATATCCTGTGATTTCTTTATTCTGTATTACCTTAGCCCCTTTTACACCCCAAGCGTACCTCTATTTCTCGTACTGTTACAAAATCAAGATAAACCGTTGCCATCCATAGTAGACATTGAATGTCTATAACCAAACTGGCTAAAACTCTGTTGTTGACCGATGGTATTTATAGCTAGCCACGTGAAATTTGGTGTAGTATTTGGTGTAGTATTCTGTTGATGGAGTTGTTGTAGCTTGCTTGCTATCTAGCTAGCTTATTCCATCCCCAAACACCATGCTAGATCTGTGTGAGTGGGCCAGTTGGTTTTGCATTGCCGGGTGAACTTAGATAGCTGGCTATGTTTATTTTTTTAATAACCTACTAGCAACATGACAAAAGTCTTTGGGCACTAGTACCTACTTACCTGATTCACCGAAGCCGCCCGCCCTCGTGCTGTAGTAACACCAGTGCTGTCATTGGACTTACATTGACTGTGGGAACAGAACCGTTTTTTAACCTTTTAATCTCAAAATTTTTACCCCATCAGCTCTCGCACTCCACTTTCCCTTGGGGGAATCCCCGTTGAAACCAGATGCAGTTTGAGTGCCATCTTAAATGGCAGTCAAATTCACAAAGGTTGCCCCCTCAGCCCTTGATTTAGCTCAAGGGAGCGAATGAGCAACTTTGCGGGTTTGGTAAGACCCACAATTCAATGCAAACTGTAATCACGTGTCAAACTCCGGTGGCCACAAAGTGTAAAATGTTATCAACATCCTAGCAAAAAAATAAAAATGACAAAGATTTTAGCTGTGGAAAATGGGAATATGACGCTCAGTGGCTCAGACTGATAGTGAGGAGCCTATAAAACTTAGCTTCATAAACACATTTTGGGGGATTTGGGAAATGTATTGGAATAAATGACTAAAGTATGAAACTAGCTAGCCAGCTATACCTGACAGGAGTGATGGCTATGTTAGCTTGCTAGGTACTTCAATAGCTTTAGGTTGGTTGTTTTTAGGCTCAACTTCAGGATTTCCACCAAGGACGTTGCCTCTCCGATCATCACTCGCCCTCACTTGGGCAAGGGACATTTAAGGTACACTCTGATGTAAAACATCCTTCAAGGGTTGAGGGCCGAGGGCTGTCTACTTCACGTTTGGACCATAGCCATGTTGGAGCCACTTCCACTGTTGGTAGCCATCGTTTGGGACAAAATGAACCCTGCATATAACTGAAACGCTATGGGTTCCCCTGACCCAGTCTGCCCACCTCGCCTTCCAGAAGCAGTCGCACATTCTTCTCGCATTTCCGCCAAACATGCATGCCGGTAAACAGTGTTGCAGTGCACTCCCACTACCACGGGGCCGTTCCCTCCTTGATGTCAAAGCCGCAATGTATTGTTGGTATATCAGTTTTTATAAATGTATAATACGTTTTTTTATACAAACTTTTGCATAAAGACCATTTAGATTGAAAATCATCAATATACGTTTTTATATTTGTGGAAATATGTTGTGCAACATGCCCTTTTAAAGCTCTACCTGAGTGCACTACATAACATATAGTGATGGAGGGGGAAATCAATACAGTAACATATTATTTTTGGACGATATTATCTGGGTATTTGACTCCCAAGTATTTGGTTTTTGTAGTGTTAGCTACCACTAGTCGGCTGTACCTGCGCCAGAACTGCTATTTTTCATTCTCATCTTTTTAAATAGTGAGCCAACATGTTTTCAGCGCTTTTGTTCCCCCTGACTAATCAAAACTTGTTTTTTCATTGTCTCTTTTATATAGCAATACATATGGAATCATGTGAATCACAATACATATCAAATCGCCACCTAAGTATCGTGATATCGTATCGTGAGGTCCCTGGCAATTCCCAGCCCAAATAACATACACTACATGGCCAAAAGACAGTACACCTGTCACATTCCAAAATCATGGGCATTAATATGGAGTTGGTCCCCCCCTTTGCTGCTAGATCAGCCTCCCTTCTTCTGTGGAGGATTTCCACTAGATGCCTATCCATGTGAGAGACGCAGACTCGGTCTCAACCTTTAAGTCTTTATTGAAGACACTGGCGGTTCTGGGGGCAGGGGGCCAGTGCCCCTGTGACAACAATTTTGGACCCCCTTGTGGCCCCCCTAAATGTGGAGTATGAAATCATTTTTGCATAACTAATTTTTGCTATCGTTCTTTTTTTACATCCGTTATTAGACAGTGGCAACGCGGAACACTAATTAAACCCACACATTTACTAGAGGGACATGGTCTTTTGCCTACTAATGCCTGCAATGAAGTGAAGAAAACGATATGACAACAATAACGTCTAATGTAACTGGCCCCTCTAACAGTACAACTGGCCCCAGCTTGGCCCCCCCAGTTGAAAGGGTCTAGAACCTCCACTGATTGAAGACTCATCTCTTCAGTAGGTCCTATGATTGAGTGTTTGAGTTTGAGTTTGAGTTTATTTTTATTTTTACAGGGACAGTGCACATTAATCAACGTTTCAGTAAAAGTGCCGGTTTTAGCCAGCCGGCTAATTTTCAACCGCAGTCCCTGGGCAGGTTATTAAAAACAATTACAATACAGACAATCAATGAGCACACGCAGAGCAACATAGGACAAGCAAGACATAGCATGCAGACAGAGCAACATAGCACAAAAAGCAACAAGACAAAAACTATAAAAGCAACAGTGTTTCCACACCTCACAAGCTACAGACAACGGACAACATGGAAAGCGGCAATACACAGCTAGGGATTATGTTCACAAATCTGATTGACCTTTAGCCATGTCTTAATATTTTTTGTGAAAGTGTGATAGGTGGTGCAGTTATGTGTGTCTGATGGCAGTGTATTCCAGACATGGGAAGCTCTCACAGAGAAAGCAGATTGACTAAAGGTGCTTTTCCTTAAGGGAACTATACAGTCACCTCTCATGGCAGACCTTGTGGATCTGCTGCCATATGTTTGGGTTTTCTGTCTAACAAACGTACTAAGTGGAGGGGGAGCCAGGCCATTTAGGATCTTGAATACAAGACATGCGTCAGTGTATTGCACAAGATTTTCCCAACTCAGGAGCTCATGCTTTCTGAGGATGTAACAGTGATGATGACTATTGGGCTTCCTATCAAGCACTTTGAGAGCCTGTTTGTAGACAGACTGTTTGGGTTTTAATGTTGTACAGCAAGCTTGGGCCCAACTAGTCAAGCAGTATGTTAAGTGAGGGAGTATTATAGATTCAAAGTACAATTTTGCTACCTCTGTAGTCAAACAATTTCTTATAAATCGGAAATTAGCTAGGTTGAATTTGGTTATTTGAATGACCTTTTTCACCTGCTTTTTAAAAGAGAGGTTGGAATCTAGTATGATGCCAAGGTACTTGAAATCAGATATCACCTGGAGCTTTTCCCCTGACACATAGACATCTGGCTCAGTAGCATCTGTTGTCCTCTTTGTGAAGAACATGCAGACAGTTTTTTTCACATTGAGATGCAAACACGAGTCACTGAGCCACTTTGTAACCTGGACCATTACAGTAGTGAGTTCTTGTGCAGCTTGTTGTTTGCTCTTTGCATGCACATATATCACTGTGTCATCTGCATACATTTGAACTTCAGACCCAGTACAGACAGAAGGCAGATCATTAATGTACAGGCTGAACAGGAGGGGCCCCAGTATTGACCCTTGGGGCACGCCCACATCATAGCTAAGAGTGGGCGACAGCTCATTGCTCACTCTGACACACTGAGTTCTGCCTTCAAGGTATGATTTCATCCACCTCAAGGCATCGGGGGAAAAGTTGAACTTGGACAATTTTGTGATGAGAACCTCATGGTTAACAGTATCAAAAGCCTTCCTTAGGTCCAGAAACACAGCCCCAACAACGCCCCCTTTGTCCATCTTGGACTTCACATTTTCCAGAAGAAAGCAGTTGGCTGTTTCTGTGGAGTGTTTCGCTCTGACGCCAAACTGCATGGAGTGTAATGTGAAAGGGCTGTTGTTGAGGTGGGAAATCAGTTGTTCTGCTACACACTTTTCAACAACTTTCGACACCACAGGTAGTATACTAATGGGCCTGTAGTTACTCATGTCAGCAGGGTCACCGGATTTAAAGATGGCCGTTATTATGGCCGACTTCCAGACCCTTGGAAACACCCCCTGACTAATAGATGTGTTGGTGACCTTAGTAATGGGGCCAATGAGTGACTCTTTGTAGTTTTTAAGAAAGGTAGTGTCCAGCCCAAACACATCTTTGGCTTTAGAGTTCTTTAGTGAGCTAATCACCTTGTTCACCTTTGACTCAGAAACCTCCCTCATGATGAAGACAGGTTGAGCGTCATTCACTAGCACTGAGCCCAAGAAACCAGTGGAGGGGTTCTGTGACAGTACCCTGACAGAGTCAATAAAGTAGGAATTGAAGGCTATTGCTATTTCGACTGCATCCTGTGTTAGATTGTTATTCGCCATGATTTCTAGTCTTTTTGCAGTGTTACTATGGTCTTTCCCTGTTAACTTTTTTAGATTCTCCCAGATCAATTTAGAATTTCCCTTTGCTTCACCAATTATGTTAATCAAAAAGTTTGCCTTGGCCTGTCTGATTTCTTTCATCACCTTATTTCTCAACATGGTAAACCTACGTCTGTCGTGCTCTAATTTGGACTTTAGAGATGTTTTTAGAGCATAATCTCGTTCTTTCATCAGTTTCCAGATTTCTCCATTTAGCCAAGGAAGAGTGCTCTTTTGGCCAGGTTTGGATTTGAGTTTCTTTAGGAAGCCATTTATTGTAGTCTGGATTGTAGTTAGAAAAACATGACTATCAGCTTCCACATCTTTATAGGACAAGAGACCATTCCAGTTTATTCCCTTAATTGCGTTTTCAAAATAATTTAATTCACTCTTAGGTATTCTTAGTTGATCTGGCTTTCTAACAGTAGAGATGTTAAACCTGCTCTTAGAAAGCTTTCTGGCTATAAGTGTCAGATTATGATCAGACAGCCCAGTAACCATATTGAATGATTTAGTCACTCTCTCTGGTTTATTACTAAACACCAAATCAATCTGTGTTTTAGAGCAACAAGTCACCCTGGTTGGCCCTTTAACTAGCTGTGTAAGGTCAAAGGTATTAGTGATCCGTTTGAGGGTTTTCCTACAAGACTTATCTTCATAATTAATGTTAAAATCTCCCATTAAGATGACCTCTTTCCCAAAATCACATTCCCTAAGCATGTTATTAAACTGATCAAAAAACACACTTTTGGTGCAAGGTGGTCTATACATTCCAATAAGGGTAAAAGACATTTGGGGAGACAGTGTAACATTCAGGCCAATACATTCTAGTTCATTATCACATGACCACTCAATTTGTTTACATCGGATATGTTCTTTAATGTAAATCATCAGACCCCCTCCTCTTCCTTCAATCCTGTCTCTCCTGAAAACAGTGTAGCCAGGCACAATCAAAGCAGCATATGGAGAGTTTTTATGGAGCCATGTCTCTGAAAGGCAGAGGAAGTCAAGGTTGGAGTCTGTGAGAAGATGTTGAATTTGATCACTTTTTGGAATGACACTACGAATGTTCAAGTGCCCCCCTAGTAGTCCCTTGGGCTTAGCTCGTGGGTCCCAGATGACTCGAGAGTGATTGACACATTGGAAAAAGTTAAATTTTCGGTGTTTTCTGACGGCTGGGTTTAGGCCGTTTTGTTTCGTTTTGATTCGGGCCAGTTCGGTAGTGCAATTAACTATCCCTCCCGCTTGCACTGGATGCGGGAACTAATTAAAACAGCTTGCGCCAGAAGCAGAGTCAGGGATCGCATATAGCGACTTGGATATGTTTAAAGAGTCAAATTCCATCCTGGAGTCGGGTGAGTCGAGAGAAACCATGGGACCATAGCACTCACCCACCTCCGCAGCGGCGACGATCAGTGGACGAGACCATCCACTGCTTTCCACTCCGGTGAGTATCGCTGGCTCGGTGATGTTAGACCCAGGATTGAGTTGCACATCCCCGGAGAGTAGGAGGGTAGTGAACAGGTAGTTTAACAGTTTCCGATACATTTTGGACTTGTGTTTGTTACCCCTAAGCGGTTCAGTGGAATAGGGAGCAAGATAGACTTGGCCATTATTCAGAACATTATGGTATGCTGTGTACTGTCCGCTCCCGTTGAATGGTGAATCAATGTGTTTGGTGTTGATATTCTCCGGCAGTAGATTGATTGTGTCATCCCAGCAAGGACGCACTGAGATTATCAGTAAAGCAGCTACATAACTGACAATCATAACAATGTACTGGAGATAAAACACATAATTGCGCTTTAAGTATTTGCATGAGTTACTTAGCTGGGGTCGACGTACACCTGATATTTTAGATAAAATAACAGCATCTGGAGGAGAAGCGGCACCTGCCACACCACCCTCCCTTCCGTCGGCCATGTTTTCTTGGAGAAGATCTGGCCCAGGAGTGTGAGGAGGGTGAACGGAAAGGCACTGGAGCAACGAACCACCCTTGCTGTCTCTGCCTGGCCGGTTCCCCTCCACTGGGATTCTCTGCCTCTAGCCCTATTACAGGGGCTGAGTCACTGGCTTACTGGTGCTCTTCCATGCCGTCCCTGGGGGGGGATGCGTCGCTTGAGTGGGTTGAGTCACTGACGTGATCTTCCTGTCCGGGTTGCCCCCTCTCTTATCCGGTGTCCTGTGTGAATTTAAGTATGCTCTCTCTAATTATCTCTCTCTTTCTTTTTTTGCTCTCTGTCTCTCGGAGGACCTGAGCATTAGGACCATTCCTCAAGGCCTACCTGGCCTGATGACTCCTTGATGTCCCGAGTCCACCTGGCCGTGCTGCTTCTCCAGTTTCAACTGTTCTGCCTGTTTTATGAACATTTTAAAATCTTGTCCATGTTCTGTTATAATCTGCACCCGGCACAGCCAGAAGAGGACTGGCCACCCCTCACAGCCTGGTTCCTCTCTAGGTTTCTTCCTAGGTTTTGGCCTTTCTAGGGAGTTTTTCCTAGCCACCGTGCTTTTACACCTGCATTGCTTGCTGTTTGGGGTTTTAGGCTGGGTTTCTGTACAGCACTCTGTGACATCAGCTGATGTAAGAAGGGCATTATAAATACATTTGATGTTGGAACATTGCTGCGGGGACTTGCTTCCATTCAGCCACAAGCATTAACCAGTCAGGGATTGCTGGGTCGCTAGCGGGCTCGTCCCGACACTACCAGCGAAAATCTAAAGCGCCAAATTCAAAATCCCAAAATGGAATTATTAAACATCCACCAATATGCAAGTGTTCCATACTCATCAAAAGCTATGTTTCTTGGCAATATCACAGCGTTGTCAGATTTCAAAAAGGCTTTACGGCGAAAGCAGCACATTTCATTGTTTGAGGCTAGCACCTCACATATTTTTCCAATAGCCATGTATCGATTAGCCATCATGGCACACACATAACACATTTCACAGCGAAAACAAATCAATTACCTGTTGAAGAACTTCTGCTGAGGTCATCCTAAGTGTCCAACGAAGACAATCCATGGTTCTTTTGTTAGAAAAAGTAACGTCTTTTATCCATAAATCCTCCATTTGGTTCGAGCGTTATAATCAGAAACGACAGCCTCCACTAGTCCATGAAACGCGCGCGAACTCGTTCAAATTATACCTATAAACTTGTCCAAGAACAATCAAACATAGTTTTAAATGTATCCTTAGGAACACTTTTATGTATATTTACTATTATAAATCAGCCGGAATATAAACTGATCAATAACGAGGCTACAAAAGACACTCCGTGACTTCTCGCAAGGCACGCCACGGAACTTTTCTCAGAAAGAGGGTCTTCATTGTTTGGTGTTTTTCTCTGCTCTAAATTCATCCAAAATGGAGGGAAACACCGTCTCGAGGCTGTTGACATCATAAGGAAGCGACGTGTACTGCATTCATATGCCTATATATGGTCATTTTCAATAGGGAGGGGTTCCCAAATGAGCAATGTGTCAAAATCACTTTTTCCAGGACAGAGATTCCTCAGGGTTTTGCCTGCTATATGCGTTCTCACTCACAGACAAATGGTTAACAGTTTTGGAAAATTCAGAGTGTTTCCTATCCAATGGTACTAAATATATGCATATCCTATTTTCTGGGCCTAAATGGGAGGCATTTTACTTTGGGCACGCCAGGCTCTCCAAAACGGTCACCTCATGCACTGCTCCCAGAGAAGTTAATGAGGTTGTGCATGGATGTTAGGAGATTAGGCCTGGCTCACAGTCGGCGTTCCAATTCATCCCAAAGGTGTTCGATGGGGTTGAGGTCAGGGCTCTATGCAGGCCAGTCAAGTTCTTCAACACCGGTCTCAAAACCATTTCTGTATGGACCACGCTTTGTGCACGGGGGCATTGTCATGCTGAAACAGGAAAGGGCCTTCCCCAAACTGTTGCCACAAAGTTGGAAGCACAGAATTGTCTAGAATATCTGTAGAGCTGTATGCTGTAGAGTTTAGATTTCCCGTCACTGGAACTAAGGGGCCTAGCCCGAACCATGAAAAACAGCATCAGACCATTATTCCGCCTCCACCAAACTTTACAGTTGGCACTATGCATTCGGGCAGGTGGCGTTGTCAAAGTTCTCTGTGATGCCGGTAAGGCAGAGTCAGGCACAGGACAACGAATATGAGTTTTCAAATGCTTTACTCAATATTTCCAAAATTACATGAGTGGGGGAAAAACCAATCACTCTAATACACGGAAACAAAGAAACACAAACAATCACCCACAAAAACATGAGGGGAACAGAGGGTTAAATAAGGAACATGTAATTATGGGATAGAAACCAGGCGTGTATAATGAAGACAAAAAACGTAGAAAATGAAAAGTAGATCGGAGGTAGCTAGAAGACCGGTGACTTTGAACGCCACCCGAGCAAAGAGAGGGACCAACTTCGGCTGAAGTCGTGACAGGCGTTCTCCTGGCATCCGCCAAACTCAGATTTGTTCGTTGGACTGCCAGATGGTGAAGCGTGATTCATCACTCCAGAGAACGCATTTCCAATGCGCCACAGAGTCCAAAGGCGGAGAGCTTTACACCACTCCAGCTGATGCTTGACATTGCACACGGTGATCTTAGGCTTGTGTACCGTTGCTTGGCAATGGAAACCCATTTCATGAAGCTCCCGACGAACAGTGCTTGTGCTGACGTTGCTTCCAGAGGCAGTTTGGAACTCAGTAGTGAGTGTTGCAACCAAGGACAGACAATTTTTATGCGCTACGCACTTCAGCACCTGTTCTGTGAGCTTGTGTGGCCTACCATTTTGAGGCTGAGCTATTGTTGCTCCTAGACGTTTCCACTTTGCAATAACAGCACCTGCAGTTGACCGGGGAAGCTCTAGCGGGGAAGAAATTTGACGAATTTATTTGTTGGAAAGGTGGCATTTTTTTATTTATTCAATCTTTAATTAGGCAAGTCAGTTAAGAACAAATTCTTATTTCCAATGACGGCCAAGCCCTAATCCGGACGATGCTGGACAAGTTGTGCGTCGCCCTATGGGACTCCCAATCACGTCCGGTTGCGTTACAGCCTGAAATCGAACCAGGGTCTGTAGTGACGCCTCTAGCCCCGAGATGCAGTACCTTAGACCGCTGCTCCACTCGGGAGCATCCTATGACGGTGCCACGTTGGAAGTCACTGAGCTCTTCCGTACGGGCCGTTCTACTGCCAATGTTTGTAAATTTAGATTTTATTTCTGTGTGCTCAATTTTATGCACCTGTCGGCAACGGGTGTGGCTGAATTAGTCGAATCCACTAATTTGAAGAGGTGTTCACATACAGTGAGGGAAAAAAAGTAATTGATCCCATGCTGATTTTGTACGTTTTCCCACTGACAAAGAAATGATCAGTCTATACTTTTAATGGTAGGTTTATTTGAACAGTGAGAGACTAACAACAAAAAAATCCAGAAAAACGCATGTGAAAAATGTTATGAATTGATTTACATTTTAATAACGAAATAAGTATTTGACCCCCTCTGCAAAACATGACTTAGTACTTGGTTGCAAAACCCTTGTTGGCAATCACAGAGGTCAGACGTTTCTTGTAGTTGGCCACCAGGTTTGCACACATCTCAGGAGGGATTTTGTCCCACTCCTCTTTGCAGAACTTCTCCAAGTCATTAAGGTTTCGAGGCTGACGTTTGGCAACTCGAACCTTCAGCTCCCTACACAGACTTTCTATGGGATTAAGGTCTGGAGACTGGCTAGGCCACTCCAGGACCTTAATGTGCTTCTTATTGAGCCTCTCCTTTGTTGCCTTGGCCATGTGTTTTGGGTCATTGTCATGCTGGAATATCCATCCACGACCCATTTTCAATGCCCTGGCTGAGGGAAGGAGGTTCTCACCCAAGATTTGACGGTACATGGCCCCGTCCATCGTCCCTTTGATGCGGTGAAGTTGTCCTGTCCCCTTAGCAGAAAAACACCCCCAAAGCATAATGTTTCCACCTCCATGTTTGACTGTGGGGATGGTGTTCTTGGGGTCATAGGCAGCATTCCTCCTCCTCCAAACACGGCGAGTTGAGTTGATGCCAAAGAGCTCCAGTTTGGTCTCATCTGACCACAACACTTTCACCCAGTTGTCCTCTGAATCATTCAGATGTTCATTGGCAAACTTCAGACGGGCATGTATATGCGCTTTCTTGAGCAGGGGGACCATGCGGGCGCTGCAGGATTTCAGTCCTTCACGGCGTAGTATGTTACCAATTGTTTTCTTGGTGACTATGGTCCCAGCTGCCTTGAGATCATTGACAAGATCCTCCCGTGTAGTTCTGGGCTGATTCCTCACCGTTCTCATGATCATTGCAACTCCACAAGGTGAGATCTTGCATGGAGCCCCAGGCCCGAGGGAGATTGACAGTTATTTTGTGTTTCTTCCATTTGCGAATAATCGCACCAACTGTTGTCACCTTCTCACCAAGCTGCTTGGCGATGGTCTTGTAGCCCATTCCAGCCTTGTGTAGGTCTACAATCTTGTCCCTGACATCCTTGGAGAGCTCTTTGGTCTTGGCCATGGTGGAGAGTTTGGAATCTGATTGATTGATTGCTTCTGTGGACAGGTGCCTTTTATACAGGTAACAAACTGAGATTAGGAGCACTCCCTTTAAGAGTGTGCTCCTATTCTCAGCTCGTTACCTGTATAAAAGACACCTGGGAGCCAGAAATCTTTCTGATTGAGAGGGGGTCAAATACTTAATTCCCTCATTAAAATGCAAATCAATTTATAAAAATTTTCACATGCGTTTTTCTGGATTTTTGTTGTTGTTATTCTGTCTCTCAATGTTCAAATAAACCTACCATTAAAATTATAGACTGATCATTTCTTTGTCAGTGGGCAAATGTACAAAATCAGCAGGGGATCAAATACTTTTTTCCCTCACTGTACATCCATCCAGCAGAGCTCTGATCTACAAAAGTATCGCCTGTCCTATTTCTTCCAGATTGTCCTGATCATTATTGAAGGATGTTCATTAATATTGATAAACGGCTTTTGTCTCTTGACTGCACGAGGCAGACTGACTCAGGAATGCAATTTAAGTTCATAAATCTGTTCTGTTTAACATTTATTTCCTGCCTGGCTTCTCACCAAAGGCTGTGAAAATGTCAACAAACAATGTGGACCTGTTTGGTAGGATGAGGAAGAGGCTCCCAGGTGTAGGGGCGGGCCAGTTGCTTCTGTGGAGGCATATCATGTGTTTTGTTTCATCATGATATGCCCAGCTTCTCCTCCGATTCGCATACACCTCTAAGCTGCTCGCTGCGAAGTGTTTTCTTTTTAATTGCACATAGACCATAATCTGCGCTCAGCTCACATAGTTCGCTCTGCTGTGGATCACCGAACCTTGCCTGTACACACCTGCTGGGATGACGTATGCACTGGGTTTTTTGGTCGTCACATATGCTGTCACATGATAACGTGTGTTCAGATCTGATTGATCGTTACCTGTGATACTCCTCGTGCTCTAAAGACTTACCAATCCTTCTGAGATATTGAAATTTAAAAGTCAATGTGTGTTTGATGTGCTGCTGCTCTCTGGTTCCCTGAACCAACCTGAACCCAGACAGAACACACCGCTAATGAGGCTGCTTGCCTGGGGCGGGATCTGATATGCCTGCCTGATGTCAGCCCCCAGTACACCCCCACCTCCACTCTGCAGGCGTTGTCTCTCCCTGCAGCAACTCTTTCCGTTTTCTCATTAGGGCTCCCATCTTCCAATTCCACAGTTTTGGAGCAAATTAATTCCTCTTGCCTTCTTTTCACCTCCTTTTTCTCTTTCTTTCCTGTGGGTTTGTCCATTTCTTCCTGTTAATTGTTTGCTGGTGTCAGCCCTATTAGCAGCCTAGTGCCTGGAGGAGTCTGGAGTAGCATGAAGCTGTGCACATGCTACATAAACACACAGAAATTCTGTGGCGAGTTTCCATTTGAGATTTACACCGCTGGCAGCCGTGTCTCACTGGGCCATGGCTCCGGCGGACCAAGGCACTTGGTACTTTTCAGCTTTCATTTACATAACAATGGCTAACTGTGAACTTTAACACCTTCTCACGAAGCAACTGTCTTGATGATGCAGAGGTTGTAGATTCTGCTCGCTCCAAGTCTGTAGTGTCACACTCCTGACGTGGAAACATAATTATTACACTAGGGCTTACATTAACATAAAACACTGGCGACACACTGGTGTAGGGTACGTCTCAGGTGGATGTGCAGCACAAAATATCCCATTTACCCTGTCCTCCAGCCTGTGTCCAATGAATACATGAAATAACCTGTTGTTTCTCTGTAATAACACCTCAACCCAGAGTTTATTCAGGTTTGTGCATGCCATTACCTATAGACCTTAGCAGGGGTGAAAGTAGAATGAATTTCATCCCGGTATGGGACCTCCTATGTGTGCATGTGCTTGTCAAACAGTCATTTCAAAGGGCTCCTTTACTAGGCTACCCACGCACGTTCATCTACTCGCAACAACATTTCCAGCCTCCAAACAGTGGTGAACGGAAAGAGACCTCTGTTACACAAAATACCCAAAAGTGTAATGACATTTGCCGATTGTCATTAGTCCAGAACGTCTTGGCCACTCAGCTCTGCCTTGGAAAAATGTCAGTGTTCTTGTCAAACCACATCGCATTTTGGAGTGTAGGCTATACCACCTGTTTTTCATGCAGTAATTATAAATAGTGGTGTAGTAGCCAATTTATTTTTTATTGACATTCTGTTTTCAGTATTGTAATAGGCTCATGTTTTACCAGTACGGCGACCCCCACCGGACCGCCTTACTTTCACCCCTATTTAAACATGGTCCTCTGCCAGCTGGCCAGAATGTTTGCTTTATAATTCTGTATGTTGTTAAAAAAACAAGTGTTTATTTATTAAGGACCCATGCACGTGATCAGTGTTCTCTGTGTTGCGTGAGTAAAACGAGCACGCATTTAGCTGTTGCCATTACTTTTCTCTCACCAGCACTTTTCTCTCACGCCATCTTAAATAAGCATGCCCCATTCAAGAAATGTAGAACTAAGAACAGATATAGCCCTTGGTTCACCCCAGACTTGACTGCCCTTGACCAGCACAAAAACATCCTGTGGCGTTCTGCATTAGCATCGAATAGCCCCCGCGATATGCAACTTTTCAGGGAAGTCAGGAACCAATATACTCAAGTCAGTTAGGAAAGCTAAGGCTAGCTTTTTCAAACAGAAATTTGCATCCTGTAGCACTAATTCCAAAAAGTTTTGGGACACTGTAAAGTCCATGGAGAATAAGAGCACCTCCCACTGCACTGAGGCTAGGAAACATGGTCACCACCGATAAATCTACGATAATCGATCATTTCAATAAGTATTTTTCTACGGCTGGCCATGCGTTCCACCTGACTACCCCTACCCTGGCCAACAGCTCAGCACCCCAAACTGTTATAGACCTATTTCCATCCTGCCCTGCCTTTCTAAAATCTTCAAAAGCTAAGTTACCAAACAGATCACCGACCATCTCGAATCCCACCGTACCTTCTCCACTAGGCAATCTGGTTTCCGAGCTGGTCATGAGTGAACCTCAGCCACGCTCAAGGTCCTAAACGATATCCTAACCGCCATCGATAAAAGACAGTACTGTGCAGCCGTTTTCTCCACGACCTGGCCAAGGCTTTCGACTCTGTCAATCACCTTATCGGCAGACTCAATAGCCTTGGTTTCTCAAATTACTGCCTCGCCTGGTTCACTAACTACTTCTCAGATAGAGTTCAGTGTGTCAAATCGGAGGGCCTGTTGTCCGGACTTCTGGCAGTCTCTATGGGGGTGCCACAGGGTTCAATTCTCGGCCGACTCTTTTCTCTGTATATATCAATGATGTCGCTCTTGCTGCTGGTGATTCTCTGATCCACCTCTACGCAGACGACACCATTCTGTATACATCTGGCCCTTCTTTGGACACTGTGTTAACAAACCTCCAAACGAGCTTCAATTCCATACAACACTCCTTCCGTGGCCTCTAACGGCATTTTAATGCTAGTAAAACTAAATGCATGCGATTGTTGCACGCACCCGCCCGCCCGACGAGCATCACTACTCTGGACGGTTCTGACTTAGAATATGTGGACAATTACAAATAACTAGGTGTCTGGTTAGAGTGTAAACTTTCCTTCCAGACTCCCATTAAGCATCTCCAATCCAAATTAAATCTAGAATCGGCTTCCTATTTTGCAACAAAGCCTCCTTCACTAGCCCCCAACACTCTACTCAGACTACATCCAGTTTGCTATCACAGTGCCATCCGTTTTGTCACCAAAGCTCCGTATAGTACCCACCACTGCGACCTGTATGCTCTCGTTGGCTGGCCCTCACTACATATTCGTTGCCAAACCCACTGGCTCCAGGTCATCTATAAGTCTCTGCTAGGTAAAGACCCGCCTGTTCCACGCTCCCGGATCCCTGTGCGCGTTGTGGGCCCAGCATGCACTGTCCCTGTCCCACGCTCCAGGATTCCTGTGCGCGTTGTGGGCCTAGCATGCACTGTCCCTGTTCCACGCTCCAGGATCCCTGTGCGGGTCGTGGGTCCAGCACGTCCCGTACCTGCTCCACGCATCAGGTCCCCAGCGCATCGAGCCCGGCACGCCCTGTCCCTGCTCCACGCATCAGGTCCCCAGCGCATCGAGAGCCCGGCAGTCCTGTCCCTGCTCCACGCATCAGGTCCCCAGCGCATCGAGAGCCCGGCACGCCCTGTCCCTGCTCCACGCATCAGGTCCCCAGCGCATCGAGCCCGGCACGCCCTGTTCCTGCTCCACGCATCAGGTCCCCAGCGCATCGAGCCCGGCACATCCTGTCCCTGCTCCACGCATCAGGTCCCCAGCGCATCGAGCCCGGCACGTCCTGTCCCTGCTCCACGCACCTGGTCCCCTGTGCGCCTTCAGAGCCCGGCACGTCCTGCCCCTGCTCCACGCACCAGGTCCCCTGTGCGCCTTCAGAGCCCGGCACGTCCTGCCCCTCCACCTCAGAGGCGCTACCAAAGCTGAGGGAGCCAGAGGTGGTGCGGGGTCTACGTCCCGCACCAGAGCCGCCACCGCGGTTAGATGCCCACCCAGACCCTCCCCAATAGGGTCAGGTTTTGCGGCCGGAGTCCGCACCTTTGGGGGGGGGGGTACTGTCACGCCCTGGCCTGTATGAGCCTGTTTATGTCTCTTTTTGGTTTGGTCAGGGTGTGATTTGGGGTGGGCATTCTAGGTTCTAGTTTTTCTATTTCTTTGTTGTTGGCCAGGTAGGGCTCTCAATCAGGGACAGCTGTCCATCGTTGTCTCTGATTGGGAGTCATACTTTAGTAGCCCTTTTTTCCTCCTTTCCTTGTGGGAAGTTGACTTTGTTTTTGTAGGTGGTTATGCGCCACACAGTGATTGTCCGATCTCTGTTTTTGTTGGTTTGTTTCTGTGAGTTAACCTAAATAAACATGTTTAACTCAACCCGGCACGCTGCGCCTTGGTCTGTTCATGGAGATCGTGACAACACCCAACTACCTCATCCCCATATTATTTATCCTCTTGCTCTTTTGCACCCCAGTATCTCTACTTGCACATCATCTGCACATCTAGCACTCAAGTGTTAATGCTCAATTGTAATTATTTCGCCTCTATGACCTATTTATTGCCTTACCTCCCTACTCTTCTACATTTGCACACACTACATAGATTTTTCTATTGTGTTATTGACTGTACGTTTGTTTATGTGTAACTCTGTGTTGTTGTTTTTGTCGCACTACTTTGCTTTATCTTGGCAAGGTTGCAGTTGTAAATGAGAACTTGTTCTCAAATGGCCTACCTTGTTAAATAAAGGTGAAATAAATAAATTAAAGAAAAAATTATTCATTATCTTGAAACTGGCACTACAGATCTTTGATAATATGCTCATACATGGAGAGGTTTGGTGGTTAATATATTGCCTAAAACAATATACCGTCACATTTCTTCATCCCTCTCTCTCTCTTTCTCTTGCCATCCTTCACTATCAGTCTGTGTAAAAGAAATCCCAATGTATGTACCAAAAATATCAGGTACATTCACTTTTCAGTTGAGCTATTGCACTTTTTTAATTGAAAACTGAAAACCCACCAGTGGGGCACATTGAGAAGCTCATGTCAGGAATCTGTTGGCCTTGTGAGTGTGTTAGTGGAAAATATATTTTGAAACAGAACTCTAGTTAGCCTGACAGGTGAGGTCATACATAAGCCTGTCTCCATGACACGCTAATACCAAACAGTGTTAGTGAACTGTTGCCTCTTCTCCTCCTCCTTTTCCTCCTCCCCCTCTTCTTCCCCTCCTTCCTGCTTCAGGGCATCTGGCGTATTCCAGTGGATGAGATTGATCGCCCTGGCAGTTTTGCATCTCATATGAACCGATCCATCGTCCTCTTGCTGGAGGTGCTGTCTCTGCTGAAGGACCACGACACACTGATCAAAGTCTCTTTCTTGCTCCAGAGAACCCCTGAACAGGGAAAGTAAGGATCTCTCATGACTCAACCATGTTTCTCTCAGTTTTTCATGGCAACCATTTGTTCTAGTGTTTTTGTGTGAATTTGTTAAACTCTTCTCTTTCCTTTCCCTCTCTCATGTCTTAAAGGAAGTATTTGCGGGATGTGGATCATCAGATTTTGGCCCAGAGAGCATTTTTCCTAGCTGTAAAAGTCCTGGAGGACAATCTGAACAAAGTCACAGGGGTATGCAACCAAAGCACTCTACACACTTGGAGAGGAACTGAAAGCAGCTCTGTAGTTTATAGTTTCAGCATGCTCTTGCTTGTGTTGTGACGGGCTCTGTTCTTTTTCAGGTGTCAGAGCAGCCTTCCAAAGTGCCTGCGGCCTCCATGGGGGAAATGACAACCACAGACACGTCCAACAGGCCCAGTGCAGAGGACAGCAGTCATGCACTGCATAAGAAGCCTGAGCTCACTGAGGGACCCCAGGTCACTGCCCCAGGCCCTGACTCTGGGTCCCGGGAGACCCCTCAGACACAGCCAACCCTGCTGGCCACAGACAGAGACAGGGGGGATCAGCAGCAGAGAACTCCATCTGGGAAGGTGGAGGCTGATGTAGGCGAGGGGGCCAGAGCAGGGCCAGAGGAGCCCATGGAGCTGGACGCTGGCCACTGGGGGCATCCCTCCAAGACCACAGACTCTCAGGGCAGCCAACCAGACACTGAGACCCCCAGAACTGTCCTGGTGCCTGGGGAGAAAGTGGCTGAAAGCAGCTGCACACCGGAGCTTTCTCTGGAGGACCTGAGCATTAGCTCCAGACAGCAGCAGCTCCAGTGCCCGGTAGCTAAGGGCCCAGTGTTAGCCAGCGGAGCAGAGCAGGGACTAGCCCAGGGGGCACTATGCAGGCCCAGCAGGAAGAGGAAGCTCCTGGATGACGTGGAATCAGGCGAAACTCTTCTGCTGGATGCCTACCGGGTGTGGCAGCAAGGCCAGAAGGTCATGACCTACGACCTGGGGCGCATTGAGAAGATCATGTCAGAGACGTACATGCTCATCAAGCAGGTATGCTGTACTTTTATGAGTTATTAGAGAAAACTCCCCTGTTTACCTTCACGTTTACAGCCACATTTCTCTCTCCCATCAACAATTGATTTATAACTGTGCCATATCATGCACACATAATATATACTCACTGAAAAAGGAAATGGGTTTGGGAAATCCCTCTTGATATTGATTTAGCAAAGAGACCTGAAACACAGAGAGGGGACTTTCCCTGCTCATGCAAGTGCTATAGAATACTGTCGTAAGGAACCAAATAGCACACAAGATCACGTTTAGTCTAATCATCTTCACAGTGCTACATGTATTAACTAAGATATTAACACAAATAGCACCATTAATATTTACAGCTCATAATCATAAGTATAATCATAAAAAGGCAGCAGGCAGCCTAGCAGTTAAGAGCATTGGGCCTGCAACTGAAAGGTCGCTGGTTCGAATCCCCGAGCCGACTAGGTGAAAAAAATCTGTCTGTGCCCTTGAGCAAGGCACTTTATCCTAATTGCTCCTGTAAATCGCTCTGTATAAGAGCGTCTGCTAAGTGACTAAAAATGTAAAATAAGTAATTATAAGCTTTAGGACATCTCATCATACATTTAATTGGTGTTTTCATTACATTTTGTAAATCCTGACCTAGCTAATAGGGAACTGTACAAAGTGTTTATTATTCTAAATGTCAATTATTCTAAATGTCTTATTTTCCAACAGTGATGGATTTGATCATTTCCGATGAAAGGTATTCTGTATTACGTGGCTCAGTAATGGCTTCCAGGGATTCAGACAGAGAGAATTGCCCATTTATTATTTCTGTCTTTCCAGCAGACAACACAGCTTTATTGCTCACTGAGTAAATTACTGGTTTCCTGTTTTTCTGAGACAACCGTTGCCTGTTTGAAAGGTGAAGGTTGTGCATTTTATTTACTTTGGTTTGTCAAGACAGTAAAATTATTTTGTGCATTCTGATTGGGACCCTTTCTAGTTCAGTTTGGACTTCTGTTACCTAGAACTGACACTATTGTATAAAGTAGGTACCCTACTAGTTATTGAGATTCAGTTTGATAGACTGAGCAAAAAGGGACATTTCTACTTCAGCACTGTAACCTGAATGTTGAGTTGATTTAATTTCATAATTTTTTCCACTTGCATAGCGGAACTGATCAAATAATAGAGGGATTAGTTACTTTGTGTAATGCATCAGAGCCAACTCCTCCTTTGCTGTTGGCTGGCATTGAGGGTGTTGTTTGAGCGCAGCTCTCATCAGCCTCTAGACACATAGCTAGTGATCAATGCTGACCGTGGGGAACCTGGTATGACATTGGCTGTGTGTCAAGCCACCGAGATGGAGCTGGAGTGGGAGGCAACAGAGGATGGAGGGGCCATGACTAGGCTGAAGAGAGGGAGATGGCCAGCTACTACAGTGAGGGAAAAAAGTATTTGATCCCCTGCTGATTGTGTACATTTGCCCACTGACAAAGAAATTATCAGTCTATAATTTTAATGGTAGGTTTATTTGAACAGTGAGAGACAGAATAACAACAAAAAAATCCAGAAAAACACATGTGAAAAATGTTAGAGACGTTTCTTGTAGTTGGCCACCAGGTTTGCACACATCTCAGAAGGGATTTTGTCCCACTCCTCTTTGCAGATCTTCTCCAAGTCATTAAGGTTTTGAGGCTGACGTTTGGCAACTCGAACCTTCAGCTCCCTCCACAGATTTTCTATGGGATTAAGTTCTGGAGACTGGCTAGGCCACTCCAGGACCTTAATGTGCTTCTTCTTGAGCCACTCCTTTGTTGCCTTGGCCGTGTGTTTTGGGTCATTGTCATGCTGGAATACCCATCCACGACCCATTTTCAATGCCCTGGCTGAGGGAAGGAGGTTCTCACCCAAGATTTGACGGTACATGGCCCCGTCCATTGTCCCTGTGATGCGGTGAAGTTGTCCTGTCCCCTTAGCATAAAAACACCCCCAAAGCATAATGTTTCCACCTCCATGTTTGACTGTGGGGATGGTGTTCTTGGGGTCATAGGCAGCATTCCTCCTCCTCCAAACACGGGGAGTTGAGTTGATGCCAAAGAGCTCTATTTTGGTCTCATCTGACCACAACACTTTCACCCAGTTGTCCTCTGAATCATTCAGATGTTCATTGGCAAACTTCAGACGGGCATGTATATGTGCTTTCTTGAGCAGGGGGACCTTGCGGGCGCTGCAGGATTTCAGTCCTTCACGGCGTAGTGTGTTACCAATTGTTTTCTTGGTGACTATGGTCCCAGCTGCCTTGCGATCATTGACAAGATCCTCCCGTGTAGTTCTGGGCTGATTCCTCACCGTTCTCATGATCATTGCAACTCCACGAGGTGAGATCTTGCATGGAGTCCCAGGCCGAGGGAGATTGACAGTTCTTTTGTGTTTCCTCCATTTGCGAATAATCGCACCAACTGTTGTCACCTTCTCACCAAGCTGCTTGGCGATGGTCTTGTAGCCCATTCCAGCCTTGTGTAGGTCTACAATCTTGTCCCTGACATCCTTGGAGAGCTCTTTCGTTCTGGCCATAGAGTTTGGAATCTGATTGATTGATTGCTTCTGTGGACAGGTGTATTTTATACAGGTAACAAACTGAGATTAGGAGCACTCCCTTTAAGAGTGTGCTCCTAATCCCAGCTCATTACCCGTATAAAAGACACCTGGGAGACATAAATCTTTCTGATTGAGAGGGGGTCAAATACTTATTTCCCACATTAAAATGCAAATCAATTTATAACATTTTTCACATGCGTTTTTCTGGATTTTTTTGTTGTTATTCTGTCTCTCACTGTTCAAATAAACCTACCATTAAAATTATAGACTGATCATTTCTTTGTCAGTGGGCAAACGTACAAAATCAGCAGGGGATCAAATACTTTTTTCCCTCACTGTACAACCCTCACCCTATTTAGCTTCGTTCAGTGTCACTTCTCTCTCTCACACGCACATTGGCAGATGCTATTTTGCAAGTTAATAATATTGAAACCATTGGAAAGTGTGCTGAGATTTTGGCTGAAATTTGCTTCCTATGTTTTGCGACAAAGGAAAAAAAAATCTCCTGTGGCTGACATTGTGCCTTCTGACACAATCTAATAGGGCTTACATATCTCTGGAACAAAGTGAGAAAGCCTTGGCACATCTTTCTTAGTACAGTTGAGTCAGTGACACTACATGCTCTTCCCTAACATGTTTTTAGTGAAACAGAATTACAGTGTTAGTGCCAAATTCTTCACCTTGCTTCTTACTTTCCAAATACAAGCCATTTCTTAAAAGTTAGCTTCTAACCCAATTCCAAAACTCTTTTGCGCAGCTCAGCAGTTTTGTTTCATGTCATTGGATCTGTTTTACAGTTCAGTGATGTGAGCAAGAGCAGTTGGCAGGTTGTGTCAAAAGTTTTACAGTTTGCTTTGGCTCAGCTCTAATCCAACATGTTTGTGCCCAGGCAAGCCCTCATAGGTCTGCTATGCTACTTCAGAAGAAGGAATGTTCTCGAACAGCCCACTCCTACACTCTACCACGCTAGGGGGACTTCCTCTAAAACGTGTCTAAAATGACAGCTCTCCAGTGTAACCAACCTCTGTCTCAGAGTGCTGCCCCTTGCAGTCCTCCCAGTCTTTGGTCCCCAGGTCTGCCAAGTCATTCCTAGGGCTGTTACGGTGACCGTATTACCGCCACACCGGTAGTCACGAGTCATGACCGCAATCAAATTCCACGTGACTGTTGAGTCACGGTAACTAGGCTTCTCCAAAACTGCGTTCTGATGCCGCTGATGGACATTAGTAGCCTACCAAACTTGCTAACAGCCAGTTAGTAATGGCCTGGTACTCAGCACTCTATTATCCCTCTAATCAATATGCCACCAATGCACTTCATGAGAGCCATGTTATTCAGAGTTTGAGCGGAATAGGATCACCTGTTCCTCAGCGAGAGCTAGTTCATCATAGCTGGTTGATGCATGGAATTAAAGAAGTGTTCCTATAAGCCCATATTGAGCAACGTTTCTATAGCCTATGCAATTGCGTGAGAAAACAACAAAGTTTTGATGACCTCTATTAAAAAGAGGATCCCACAAGCTTTCTATAGGCTAGGTCTAGTATATTTATTTCTCAACTTTCGTAATATCAAGCACATTGGTCCACAACCGTAGTAGCCTACTTGGCTGGCATGAAAATGAACCGCGGGGAAAGTGTGCTAAATTAGCTATTCAAGTGCATACGGATTACGTCTTTTTTCCTCCTGCCTGTTCCGACAGGTGCATGATAAGTCAAAACAAATTTCACACACATACACACACACACATATGTATATGTGTGAAATTTGTTTGTTATATATATTATTTAGTATACAGTGCATTCGGAAAGTATTCAGACCCCTTGACTTTTTCCACATTTTGTTACGTTACAGCCTTATTCTAAAATGGATTAAATGAGTTGTTTCCTCATCAATCTACGCACTATACCCCATAATGACAAAGCGAAAACATTCTTTTTTTTATGTTGCTAATTTATAAAAACATTTTTACAGATACCTTATTTACGTATGTATTCAGACCCTATGAGACTTTTAATTGAGTGTCCTGTTTTCATTGATCATCCTTGAGATGTTTCTACAACTTGATTGGAGTCCACCTGTGGTAAATTCAATTGATTGGACATGATTTGGAAAGTCACACACCAGTCTATATAAGGTCCCACAGTTGACAGTGCATGTCAGAGCAAAAACCAAGCCATGAGCGCCAAGGAATTGTCCGTGGAGCTCCGAGACAGGAAAGTGTCGAGGCACAGATCTGGGGAAGGGTACCAAAACATTTTTGCAGCATTGAAGGTCCCCAAGAACACGGAAGTTTACATACACTTAGGTGTGAGTCATTAAAACTTGTTTTTCAACCACTCCACAAATTTCTTGTTAACAAACTATAGTTTTGGCAAGTCGGTTAGGACATCTACTTTGTGCATGACACAAGTAATTTTTCCAACAATTGTTTACAGACAGATTATTTCACTTATAATTCACTGTATCACAATTCCAGTGGGTCAGAAGTTTACATACACTAAGTTGACTTTGTCATGGCTTTAGCAGCTTCTGATTGACATCATTTGAGTCAATTGGCGGTGTACCTGTGGCTCTATTTCAAGGCCTACCTTCAAACTCAGTGCCTCTTTGCTTGACATCATTGGAAAATCAAGAGATCAACCAAGACCTCAGAAAAAAAATTGTAGACCTCCACAAGTCTGGTTAATCCTTGGGAGCAATTGCTTGAAGGTACCACGTTCATCTGTACAAACAATAGCACGCAGGTATAAACACAATGGGACCACGCAGCCGTCATAACGCTCAGGAAGGACGTTCTGTCTCTTAGAGATGAACGTACTTTGGTGCAAAAAGTGCAAATCAATCCCAGAACAACAGCAAAGGACCTTGTGAAGATGCTGGAGGAAACAGTTACAAAAGTATCTATATCCACAGTAAAACGAGTCCTATATCGACATTACCTGAAACCGCTCAGCAAGGAAGAAGCCACTGCTCCAAAACCGCCATTAAAAAGCCAGACTACGGTTTGCAACTACACATGGGGACAAAGATCATACTTTTTGGAGAAATGTCCTCTGGTCTGATGAAACAAAAATATAACTGTTTGGCCACAATGATCATTGTTATTTTTAGAGGAAAAAGGGGAGAGGCTTGCAAGCCGAAGAACACCATCCCAACCGTGAAGCACGGGGGTGGCAGCATCATGTTGTGGGGGTGCTTTGCTGCAGGAAGGACTGGTGCACTTCACAATTATGTGGATATATTGAAGCAACATCTCAAGACATCAGTCAGGAAGTTAAAGCTTGGTCGCCAATGGGTCTTCCAAATGGACATACTTCCAAAGTTGTGGCAAAACGGCTTAAGGACAACAAAGTCAAGGTATTGGAGTGGCCATCACAAAGCCCTGACCTCAATCCCATAGAAAATGTGTGGGCAGAACTGAAAACGTTTGTGCAATCAAGGAGGCCTGCAAACCTGACTCAGTTACACCAGTTCTTTCAGGAGGAATGGGCCAAAATTCACCCAACGTATTGTGGGAAGCTTCTGGAAGGCTACCCGATATGTTTGACCCAAGTTTAAAAAAAAATGTAAGGCAATGCTACCAAGTACTAATTGAGTGTATGTAAACTTCTGACCCACTGGGAATGTGATGAAAGAAATAAAAGCTGAAATAAATCATTCTCTATACTATTATTCTGACATTTCACATTCTCTTAAAATACAGTGGTGATCCTAACTGACCTAAGACAGGTAATTTTTACGAGGATTAAATGTCAGGAATTGTGAAAAACTGAGTTTAAATGTATTTGGCTAAGGTGTATGTAAATTTCCGACTTCAACTGTATATGTTGATACGTTTTTTTTATCACATCTAAAGTGGCCAAATACCTCTAAGTGCAGCCTATAGGCTTAGCGTCCCTGGAACAGGGTTGGAGAGCACATAGCCCACAGGGCCCAGTGAAACATGTTATATCTTATAAGCCCAGTCATTGCGCAATCGCGTATGAAAACAGAGTTTTAACTGGCCACTATTTAAAAGAGGATTCCAGCTTTCGCGTGCTTCTATATTTATTGCTAAATTCTTAAAATGAAGCACATTCATCCACTTTACAACCGGTGCAGCCTGCCTGGCATATTAAAAAACGTAACCTCGATTCACTATTTAGATGCAGGCTATGGATTACATCAATCAAAAATAATTCCACACGTATTAGTAGGCTATATGTAAAGACCAGAATTAATTCAGAGGAGTCTGATGTACTTGTCAAATTGTTAATGAGAGACTGATGAAGTGTGTGCAGCCTGTGCAAGAAACAGCAGAGCGAGCGCATGCCTTTCATGCAACTTTTTTAAAATCGTCATTGGTCACATCATGCAGCCTTAGGCTACATGTTTTAATTTCTAATATATCCTAAGGTTTGTATCACAACTAAAGTTGCTTAAATAACTAAATTAAACATATAGCATACATATTTGTTAACCACTCAACACAATAGCAGGATGTGTCCCTCGATAATCATTTTTGGAAAAATATCCTTTCTATCTTCAATTGTAGTCTTCGTACTATAAAATAATGCCACAGGAATTATAAGCAAATCTTGTAATTAACTAGTGTAAATTAACTAGTGTAGCCCACAGCCATATGGCATAGCCAGATCAGGGCTTAACGTAAGGATTACTCAGAATATGCTATTCTGTTCTTCTGAAATAGTTAAATAGTTAAATAGGCTAATGTTTCTTTAGACCTGCCTAAAAGAAACAATGGATTTATTGATGGTGTAGGCTGTATTAATTAAAGATTTTTAAATTGTAGCTTATCCAAAGGTCTGCATCAGTGGCTTGTAGGCTATGGGTGGACGCCCAGAGATGCTAAACTGGTTTATGTTAATTAATGTCAATGACCCGCAGTTATTTGCATGACAGTTACCTCCTGACAAAATTTCATGACTGCCACAGCCCTAGACTCATTCCACAGGCCATTTCCTGTGGCAGCAGCATGTTGCAACCTAGAGGGTTCCACCTACTGCGTGTGGTCAATGCAGAACCAAACAGCTTTTACCACCACACCAACACATAATAGTATAGCGTGTCTGAGGGAGAGGTGAACATGGAGGCTTACTTTCATGTGTGCTTCTCCTGCGCAGCATCAGCTTCCTGACTCCCACACACAGACATCTACAGTTTGGCAGATAGAGAGCAGCCAGCCTTCACAGAGAGAGGCCTAATGAGGGCCGCCGCCTCCTGTTGCCACGGCCACATTCACTCTGAGAAAGGCCTTTTTCTATGTCTGTTAGCTGCCCAGAGCAGCATCAGTGGTGCTAAGGTGGCTGTTTAAACGGTGTGTTGCTCTGCTCTGATTGTTCTCTTCTCTTGTGGACAGGTGGATGAGGACGTGGCGTTGGACCAAGCCGTGAAGTTCTGCCAGATACAGATGGCCACGTCAGCACAACGACAGGTATGGGGGGATGACCTGGGCCACAAACACAGTGCACATACACACCAACACGGAGTACATTACATTTCATTCATATACCCTACACCTACATGGACCCCATACAAACACAACACTCACAAATGTAAACATTCATTATGTACATACCAGTGGAGACTGCTGAGGGGAGGACGGCTCATAATAATGGCTGGAACGAAACAAATGGAATGGCATCAAACACCTGGAAACTGTGTTTGATGTATTTGATAGTATTCCACCAATTCTGCTCCAGCCATTACCACAAGCCTGTCCTCCCCAATTAAGGTGCCATCAACCAACCTCCTGTGGTACATACACTCAGTGGACAGTTTATTAGGTACACCACTCCGTTCACGAAAATGGTTTGCTCCAACAGACAGTGAGTCATGTGGCCGTGGCTTGCTATATAAAGCAGGCATTCAGTTACTGTTCGATTGAACGTTAGAATGGACAAAACGAGTGACCTAAGCGACTTTGAGCATGGTATGCTTGTCGGTGCCAGGCGCGCCGGTTCCAGTATCTCAGAAACGGACGGCCTTCTGGGCTTTTCATGTACGACAGTGTCTAGGGTTTACAGAGAATGGTGTGACAAACAAAAAGCATCCAGTCAGTGGCAGTCCAGTTTGTTGATGAGAGAGGTCGAAGGAGAATGGCAAGAATTGTGCAAGCTAATAGGCGGGCCAAAAACTGCGCAGTATACCATTGGTGTTCAGAACAGCATTTCGTTCCTTGTCACGGATGGGCTATTGCAGCAGACGACCACAACAGGTTCCACTCCTATCAACTAAAAACAAGAAGAAGCAGCTCTAGTGGGCACACAATTACCAACAATGGACAATTTGAGGAGTGGAAAAACATTGCCTTGTTCAACAAATTTCCAGATCCTGTTGTGTCATGCTGATGGCAGAGTCCAGATTTGGCGTAAGCATCAGGAGCCCATAGACCTATCCTGCCTGGTGTCAATGGTACAGACTGGTGGCGGTAGTGGAATGGTGTGGGGAATGTTTTCCTGGCACACGTTAGGTCCCTTGATACCAATTGAGCAGTGTTTGAACGCCACACATTGTAGAATTCATGCTACAAAGAATTCCGTCTGTTCTGGAGGCAAAGAGGGGTATGACCCGGTACTAAATGGGTGTACCTAATAAACTAGCCACTGAGTGTAAATCACATCCCAGGAGTTGAATCAAAGCACTTTGCACAAATAGATCTGCCCCAGATATCATATTCTCATCTGTTCATCTGACTGGAGACGTCTTCCAAAGCCAGGACCTCTCATTTATACATCTGGGCTTTGATTGAGCTATTTGAGGGATGTGTGGAGAAGTCACACAATTCAAATTAAATATCAGGTTCATAGCCTCTTGTCTTTCCCATCCACGAGATGTTAAGATCTAAATGATCTGGCCAATCAGTGGTCTACTCGCATTCATATTTTTTATGACCGGTATACGCTCACACCTATCTGTTGTTGTGGTACGCCCACACCACTTAAACCACTGTTTAATCAGCGTCTTGATATGCCACACCTGTCAGGTAGATGGATTATCTTGACAAAGGAGAAATGCTCACTAATAGGGATGTGCAGTTTTGTCACGCAACTCAATGCCACAGATGTCTCAAGTTTTGAGGGAGCGTGCAATTGGCATGTTGACTGCAGGAACTTCCACCAGAGCTGTTGCCAAATAATTTAATGTTCATTTCTATACCATAAGCCGCCTCCAAAATCATTTTAGAGAATTTGGCAGTACATCCAACCGGCTTCACATCCGCAGACCATGTGAATGGTGTTGTGTGGGCCAGCGGTTTGCTGATGTCAACGTTGTTAACAGAGTTCCTTATGGTGGCGGTGGTGTTATGGTATGTGCAGGCGCAAGCTAAGGACAACGAACACATTTGAATTTTATTGATGGCGATTTGAATGCACAAAGATACCAGGAATAGATCCTGAGGCCCATTGTCGTGCCATTCATCCGCCACCATCACCTCATGTTACAGCATGATAATGCACGACCCCATGTTGCAAGGATCTGTACACAATTCCTGGAAGCTGAAAATGTCCCAGTTCTTCCTGGCCTGCATATACAGTGCGTTCGGAAAGTATTCAGACCCCTTGACTTTTATCACATTTTGTTATGTTACAGCCTTATTCTAAAATGTATTTAAAAAAAAGTTTTTCCTCATCAATCTACACACAGTACCCCATAAACTGAAATGTAACTTTTACACAAGTATTCAGACCCTTTACTCTGTACTTTGTTGAAGCACCTTTGGCAGATATTACAGCCTCAAGTCTTCTTGAGGATGACATTACAAGCTTGGCACACCTGTATTTGGAGAGTTTCTCCCATTTTTTCTCTGCAGATCCTCTCAACCTTCGCCCCAGTCTGAGGTCCTGAGCGCTCTGGAGCAGGTTTCATCAAGGATCTCTCTGTACTTTGCTCCATTCATCTTTCCCTCGATCCTGAAATAAAAGCTGGCCTTGATGTACCTTTTACTGAGGAGTGGCTTTCATCTGGCCACTCTACCATAAAGGCCTGATTTGGTGGAGTACTGCAGAGATGGTTGTCCTTCTGGAAGGTTCTCCCATCTCCACAGAGGAACTCTGGAGCTCTGTCAGATTGACCATCGGGTTCTTGGTTACCTCCCTGACCAAGACCCTTCTCCCCCGATTGCTCAGTTTGACAAGGTGCCAGCTTTAGGAAGAGTCTTGGTGGTTACAAACTTCTGCCATTTAAATCAAATCAAATTTTATTAGTGACATGCACCGAAGACAACAGGTGTAAAATGCTTACTTACAAGCCCTTAACCAACAATTCAGTTTTAAGAAAATCCCCCAAAAGTACGAGATAAGAATAACAAATAATTAAAGAGCAGCAGTAAATAACAATAGCGGGGCTATATACAGGGGGTACCAGTACAGAGTCAATGTGCGGGGAGCACTTCTGTTGAGGTAATTAGTTACATGTCGGTAGAGTTATTAAAGTGGCTATGCATAGATAATAACAGAGTAGCAGCAGCGTGGAGGGCACAATGCAAATAGATATGTTCCTCTGTCTCTCTGCTCCATAGATATGTTCTATGGATGCAAATAGCAATGGAAATAGTCTGGGTAGCCATTTGATTAGCTGATCAGGAGTCTTATGGCTTGGTGTTAGAAGCTGTTTAGAAGCCTCTTGGACCTAGACTTGGCGCTCCGGTACCACTTGCCGTGCGGTAGCAGAGACAACAGTCAACGACTAGGGTGGCTGGAGTCTTTGACAATTTTTAGGGCCTTCCTCTGACACCGCCTGGTATAGAGGTCCTGGATGACAGGAAGCTTGGCCCCCGTGATGTACTGGGCCGTACGCACTATCCTCTGTAGTGCCTTGCGGTCGGAGGCCGAGCAGTTGCAATACCAGGCAGTGATGCAACCCGTCAGGATGCTCTCGATGGTGCAGCTGTAAAACCATTTGAGGATCTGAGGACCCATGCCAAGTCTTTTCAGTCTCCTGAGGGGGAAAGGGTTTTGTCGTTCCCTCTTCATGACTTTCTTGGTGTGCTTGGACCATGTTAGTTTGATGGTGATGTGGACGCCAAGGGACTTGAAGCTCTCAACCTGCTCCACTACAGCCCCGTCGATGAGAATGGGGGCATGCTCTGTCCTCCTTTTCCTGTAGTCCACAATCATCTCCTTTGTCTTGATCACGTTGAGGGAGAGGTTGTTGTCCTTGCACCACACGGTCAGGTCTCTGACCTCCTCCCTATAGGCTGTCTCGTCGTTGTCGGTGATCAGGCCTACCACTGTTGTGGAATCGGAAAACTTAATGTTGGTGTTGGAGTCGTGCATGGCCGTGCAGTCATGAGTGAACAGGGAGTACAGGAGGGACCTGAGCACGCACCCCTGAGGGGCCCCGTGTTGCGGATCAGCGTGGCGGATGTGTTGTTACCTACCCCGGCCCGTCCGGAAGTCCAGGATCCAGTTGCAGAGGGAGGTGTTTAGTCCCAGGGTCCTTAGCTCAAACCAAATAATACACTACTATAAATGTCTGACTGCTAGTGACTTGCTGTATAGGAAAGACGTCTGTGGTAATAACAAAGAATGTGATGAAACAAGGCGACAGTTGTTTGGACCCTTTCACTGTAACCTTGTTTAGCACTGTATCCTAACTGAGGGAGATAACTAGCTGGGGAGTTGTGCTAGTTCTGTTTGCCCTTATTAGTTGGGTGCTGTGCTGTTTGATTTTGAAGCCTGCAGAGCTCCATGGGTGAGCAGCACAGCAGTGACTGACTGCAGAAGAAGTCAACTAGATCAGAGTATTGAGTTTCCTAATGGACTCACTGACATTCTTCTCCTCTTTTCGAAGAACACTTGAGACAGTGTGGCCCATTAACATGCAATCTCTGTCTGTAGTAAGATGAGCAGTGTTCTCAGCCACAGGACTAGCTGGGTAAATCCCAGTGCTTTTGAAGTCTTCTCTGTACCAACCTGCCAGTGCTTAAAATAACCTCAGGTGCAGTAAGAATATTCCCTTTGGTCTTCTCCGTCTTCACACTTTGCAGAACTTTTTATTGGTTTGAACTGTGTATTTCATTGGTATGCACAGCATTGCTTATTTGCACATGAAAGGCAATGCTACATTGAATTCTGTGGGGAAAGTTTAACACAAGTTTCTTCTGCAGCCAGATGCAGAAACGCTAGACACAACAGTGATTTTTGATTCATTAAAATTGCAAGTTATATCCAGCGTGACACTAGAAAAAGACCATTATAATAGCTTTGTTAGGAGTGTGATGCTTACCCTAACCTATAATCATCACAGCTGAGCTTTGTGTTTATCTCTCACATTCTTTATAAAATCATGAGTTATTTTGCTGTCTGTGGCAGTCACTGATTTTTGCCCCCCACACACACCCCTGCCTCTGCATTCGGCATCTCTCATCCTGTTGTCGTGGTGACGTAAACCACAGTACACTATACTGCAGGGAGAAAACGATGGGTAGGCTACCATAGCTCGCGATTGACAATTATTTGGCATAATTTATACAGATGACGATTGTGGTCATGACTCATGGCCTTATAAAAGCTCAGTGTATGCGTGTGCATTACAAGTCATGATGTAGATAAGACTTTGATGCTGGATTCAAGCAGGAGGGTTTCATACGTGTGGATGTCCGCTGTAATCAGTTTGTCCCATTTATCACACCACATCCAGTTTACCCATGGGTTCTTCTCACTTCTCCATGTTTAGACCTAATTGAAATTATTTGTATTCAAGGTCTTGTCACTATTCTAGTGGTTATGATTTGGAAGGGATAATACAGCAGAGCATAAAATGACTGTCTTCTGTGTGATCCTCTGCTCACTGCCACCTACTCACCTACTCCTGCAACCTACTCCCTGCCACCTGTTCACACCTGAGACGGAAGATTCATACAACGTAGCCTAGCATCCCCTAGATCAGGGTTTCCCAAACTCGGTCCTGGGGGCCCCCCCTGGGTGCACTTTTTTTTTCTTCCCTAGCACTACACAGCTGACTCAAATAACCAACTTATTATCAAGCTTTGATTATTTGAATCTGCTGTGTAGTGCTATGGCAAAAAAGAAAATGTGCACCCAGGGGGGGCCCCCAGGACCGAGTTTGGGAAACCATGATCTAGATCACGCGTCACTCATTCCACGGAGGGCCGAGTGTGTGCAGGTTTTCGCTCCTCCTCCCTTGTACTTGATTGATTGAGTCATGAATTAGTAAAGAACTCCCCCTCACCTGGCTGTCTAGGTCTTCATTTAAATGTTTCTAAAACAATTAAATGTATTACTAGTAAGAAGTAACTAATGTGGTATATTGTTTAATACAATTTTTAACTAAAATATCACAGATGAGCCAAAAATGTTCACCTGCCTGTTTAGGGACGGGAGATAGCCTAGTGGTTAGAGCGTTGGACTGGTAACCTAAAGGTTGCTAGAGCGAATCCCCGAGCTGACAAGGTAAAAATCTGTTGTTCTGCCCCTGAACAAGGCAGTTAACCCACTAGGCCTAGGCCGTCATTGTAAATAAAAAATGTGTTATTAACTGACTTGCCTAGTTAAATAAAGGTTAAATAAAATAAAGAGAAAAAAAGGGAGGGAAGTTACTGTGGTAGCGTGACTAGAGTCATGTTTGTGCCTGTCACCAACCTTTTCTGAGTCAAGATCACTTTGAGTCAAAATGCAAGCAGAGATCTACCGCTCATATTTTTTTTTAAACACAAGCCTATGCAACATTAACCAAATTAAAAACAGTACTGTAGCAATGAAGATTGTGCAGTAAGCTATAGGCCCAATACATTATCACCGCATATTGGCTTTGCTTGAATTGCCCTGCCGATGCATTGTTGTTCGGGCCATTTTTTTTAATAATATTTTGAAATTTGAGGTAAGCTATATGATCACACTGGTAATAGATACATTGTTGTATTACTTGTGAGGCACAGCTGAGTGAGCATACATTTAAATAATTTGCTTTTTATTTTTATTTTACTGGGCTGATGGTGTCTGCATCTGATGGTCAGTCTCAGCAGAGTGAGGGTCCGCCCCTCAACATCCCTCCGCTCTCCCTTTCCTCCACTGACACTGACCAAAAAGAGACCATCTTCCAGCTGATGGAGAAACTTTTTAAAAATGTATTTCACCTTTTATTTAACCAGGTAGGCAAGCATTTACAACTGCGACCTGGCCAAGATAAAGCAAAGCAGTTCGACACGTACAACAACACAGAGTTACACATGGAGTAAAACAAACATACAGTCAATACAGTCAACTTCTCGCTTTGCATTATTTAATGCGAAGATGTTGTTACTCCTATGAACAGAGAAAGTGAAATATTCCTCGATATTAAAAAATACCAAAGCTGCTAATAATAACAACAACGCAAGCCTATAAATACACTTCCCTACTCATTCATTACTGCTGCACTGCTTGTTGTAGAGCTGAGTGGAAATAGGAAGAACGCATATTTCATGGCTTATAAAAGTGTTGAATACAAAGTGTTGACAGTGCGGAGTTTATAACTTAAAACTCAACTCACTGGGCTCCCGAGGGGCGCAGCGGTCTAAGGCACTGTGGCACTGAATCTCAGTGCAAGAGGCGTCACTACAGTCCCTGGTTCAAATCCAGGCTGAATCACAACCGGGCCTTGATTGGGAGTCCCATAGGGCGGTGCCCGGGTCTGGCCGGGTTAGGCCATCATTGTAAATCAAAATTAGTTCTTAACTGACTTGCCTGGTTAAATAAAACAACAGCTCCTTGTGGTATTCCTGGACAGTTTCTCTCTAGTGATGGTTTTTTAAAGTTTTGAAATCTCACAGTATCAATTTTTCTGTTGCTTTCATTTATTCCTTCTAAATTACTGCAGACACGGTAATCTGAACCATCCGATTGGCCAGCGGTAAACCTATAGTGCACTTGATTTGCTCTCTGGGCATGCAGGGAAGGCAGAGTTTGTACCTTCAGACACATGAAATTGTTCAAAATGGCAAAAGTTTGCCTATCTGGCGCGTGAATCGGGTGCACCTAATGCCAACAGCTCGAGACGAATAAAAAATATAGGACACAAGGCATTATCGTTTTTACAGAAATGTTTGGCGATCAACTAGGTTGGTGACCACAGGACTAGTAGAAGCGTTGCCTTCTCTTCCCTAGCAGTTGAAACTCAAACATAGAAAAACAACCTAGCTTGTGAACAAAACAATGTAAATAGCCAAGAAACACAAGGACAAAGTCTCACTTCAGTAGACTTTCGTTTCAAGTAAATTAGACCAACTTTTATGCTTGTGAACTTCTAAAAATGTATATTTCACTCAGCTCTTCACCTGAGTATAGACCCCATCCAGGCAGTGTTGCAGCGCACTGTGGAAGGGAAAAGGGTATAGTGGGCTATATAGGATTCGTAGTTCTTTGACTGTGCGATTAATTCACCAGCTATAAAACTTCAGAAATACTTTTGAGAACAGCTTCTCCAGCATTAGTTTACCATGAATGTGATCATACTTGACTTTTTATTCACAAATGCTCGAACTGTGGAGCCCTGACCAACCGCCAATGTGGCTGGTAAAATAAATATTTTACCCACCTGCCAAAATCTACCCACATTTGGCAGGTGGGGGGTGTTAAATTTATGTCCTTTTAAAAGGTGCTACACAGGATTTATTTTTATTTCTGCATTGTCATTTCATAAAATGTCTATCTGCAGTAATAGTGGAATGATATTTCACAGTATTACTTACCCGCCAGTGTTGTGATTGGCTTTGATATTTGCCTGTTGATTTCTCCCGCTGGAGCGTCATCTCTTGTCAAAATGGGAAAGCTGTTCTGACTTTGTGGCGGTGTTATCTAGTGGCAATCGCTTTGTCTTTACCTGGTTGCTAAAATCCAACGCTGTTTGCTCAATTTATGTTTGTGAGAAAACAAGCACTGAATAATGTAGGGAATCTATGTACCATCGAAATCGCTGGGAAATATATTTTCATTAACAAAAAATATATGTGCCTGAGACTGCTGCGCCACTCGAGAGCCCGAGTTGACTGCAGTAAAATAATAATCTGTGTATAGCACCTTTAAAGTACAGAAGTTGTTATTGTACATCTAGGCTATTTGCTCTTTGTTGAGTCAGAGTTCACACCGGGGAAGAGGTTGGCATAAGGCTAAGTAACTCCCCTGCAGGGACCTGGGCGTTACTCGTGTGGGTGGGAGGATCTGCACAATCTGCTTGTCGTGTTTTGAGAGGATTCATCATATCTTGCTGTTTCCCCCATTCATTTACTTTGGACTTATTTGCACAATTTTGTGAGGGGTTATTTTGTGTCCGTCCATTGTTTTCCCTCACCTGTACCTCGGACCACTGTCTCATTGGTACTCTGCTCAGAGTTATGCCCTCCTTACCAAGAAGTCCGGTCACATCTCAAACGCTTCAGTGCCACCTGCTGCATTCACAGAAGTCAAGGAATAATATGGAGATTCGGCTCTCGAAGAAACAATGACAGCCCTTGAACTTATTTAGAGAGGCAATTTCATTAAAATGTGATAATAATAAAAAGATGATCAGAACAGGAGATGACCTACACAGAACTGATAAGCTGCTTTCAAATCCCATCTCAGTAATTGCGGAAAGGACCATCCATGGTCTGAATCTGACTTTGAAACCAGTCTGGCTGTAAGCAGTCTTCATATGATACACAACGAATGGTGGAAACGAACTAGGCTACACGGAGTCTGCTGCAGTGCTCTCAGGTAATTTTTCTCAGAGCAAAGGGTCTTTATTGTGTTCCAATGTTTTTATGTATAATTCCTGATATAAGAAGCTTCACAGCTAGTGGTGGAAACCTGTAGGAGCTGCTGCTGTTGGTCTGTGTTGAGCTGTGCTGTGTGGTGGGTCTATTGCAGTTGGAGTTTGGGGGGGTTGGTTGGTTTGTTTGTTGAAGCCTGTGTGAATCTCTCAGGGAGCCTCGATATTAATGACTCTGAGCAGGATTTGACTAGAAATCCCTGCGGTGAGATAATGAGAAAAAATACCATTGTGGTGAGCTATGTTATCAGTAGATCAGCTGACTTATCCAGACTAACCTTCTGTTGTTTTGTGGCAACCTTGTAGCCAGGGTCTGAGCTTTACTGAGTTATGGGCTTTTAGGAAAGTTGAATGCTCATTTACTGCATTTCTAAACAATTTAAAATCTATAAAATGCTATTTGGAGAACAGCAAAAACGAGCAATAAGTACTGCAGCCATTATCACATTGTTTGCTTCATTCACCACAGTTGATCAACAAACACATAGCCTATTAGCAATACAATTAGCTGCTACACATTAACTCCGCACTGGGATTAAACACTATAATTTAATACCTACAGAGGGATCTGTTTGCAGAAAAAGTATTTTATTAACAAAAGGTAAACAAAAGATTGCTTTACAAAACTTTTTGTTGTTGAAGTTTTACAGCTAATTTCCTGTAATTCTACACATTTTGCCATGACTTATGCCATGGTAATATGATATCTGAGTGAGAGTAACTAACAAAATCAATGGGGGCCCCCTTGAGGTCAGGGTCCCTGCGCCCTCTCATTGAAGCCACGGAAGTTCAAGGTCGACCGTGATACTGCATAGTCTTGCTAAGACTAGCCTCTCTACGTCCTTGACTTGAGGTCTGGAACGGCTGCTTTGATGTGTTGGCATGAAGTGATGATAATGAAGAGACTGTGCCCTCAGACTTCAAGGCTGAATGAATCAGGATCTATTGTTTTACATAGGACCGCCCCAGCCCTTCCGCTTCCAGCCAGCACTTCCAGGATAAGCAAACACACACAGTAGCTAGCACAAACCTTCGGAGTTTGGGAATCGTTTGCTGCTAACATCATGAAAAGAGTGCACAAATCATCACACACATTTTCAAAACAGTATAACAACCCTTCTATTCCAAAATGAGTGACATATTAGACAACTGCAACCTGTTAAACATTACGATCTTGCGGCTAGCAAGTTGCAACTGTTAGCTAGCATAGCTAACATTACCTAGCATTGTTCAACCCATAGAAACCCAGCCAGCTAATTACCAGCTAGCTTGCTATCAACTCGAAATCGTCTAGCTAATCAAATGTATGTGTTAATTTATAACCAACTAGATATAGGCTGAACATTTCCTTACCCCACTGAAGTTATTAATGTTCCTTCTCAGAATGTCCTCTGTTTACATAGTAGGGCGAACTGGGGCGGCAGGTAGCCTAGTGGTTAGAGCGTTGGACTAGTACCCGAAAAGTTGCAAGATTGAATCCCCGAACTGACATCTGTCACTCTGCTCCTGAACAAGGCAGTTAACCCACTGTTCCTAAGCCGTCATTGAAAATAAGAACTTGTTCTTAACTGACTTGCCGAATTAAATAAAGGTCAAATAAAAAACTGTACTACCTATGTTCAATTCTGGCAAGTTTCCTCCCTGCCCCTTAATTTTGGCAATACATGATGTACCCTAAAGATTAATAGATCATAGTCTGGCCCCAAAAGATCAGACTACAGCAAGTATAAACAACAAAACCAAAATGGATATGAATAATCTTTCATCAAATCAACCTAAAATGTATATCTAATGCAACATTTGCTAATGTAAAGAAAGAAAAGAGAGCATGTACAAAATTAACTTCATTTTACAGGATGGTATATAATGCATGAAGAAATTAGGGAATGACTTTGTGAAATGTAAGGTGTAGACTCAGTGAAGGTGTCTTTCATCCCTCTCTGTACTCTGGTGCAGTGGAACAATTCTTGTTCAGCCTCTTAGCAGGGTTCTGATTCTGGATAGTAGCATGGTTCTGATTCACCCTGCATCCCACTGCTGGCTTGCTAATGAAGCTAAGCAGGGTGGCTCCTGGTCGGTCCTTGGATGGGAGACCAGATGCTGTTGGAGGGCCAGTAAGAGGCACTCGTTCCTCTTGTCCGCCCAAAAATATCCCAATGCCCCAGGGTGGTGATTGGGGACATTTCCCTGTGTAAGGTGTTGTCTTTTGGATGGGAGGTTAAATGGGTGTCCTGGCTCTGGTTACTACAGATCCCATGGCACTTATTGTAAGAGTTGGGGTGTCCTGACTAAATTCCCAATCTGGCCCTCATACCATCATGGCCACCTAATCATCCCTAGCTTCCAATTGGCTCATTCATCCCCCCCGCTGTAAATGAGAATATTCTCAGTCAATTTACCTGGTAAAATAAGATACAAATACATTTTAAAAATGGCTGAATGGCTGAACTGTAAATAGTGAAAGGACATTTAGATGTCTATGGGACAGTTTACAAACCATAACATTGTAAAAAACTCAGTGGGCTATGAGGTTTTAAAAGGGGGGGACAACTGCAATTGGACAATATAACAAATAGGGCTGAGCTTGCTTTTTGCTGGTTCCATCGTCTAGTAGTATGCACCTGTAAGTTATTTAAACAGTATACATGAGGATTGACCATTTTAAAAGGTTCTATGAAAATCTATATAAATCAGAATTAAACAACAGTTTAACTGATCATACAGGCTTCTTAGACTCAACAACCATGAAGAAATTATCAGCTGACAAAAAAGAATAACAGAGATCACCCAAAAACAAATATTAGACATTGTTAAAAGATTTGCGTGGAAAAAAGCCCCAGGAATGGACGGCTTCACCATAGAATTCTATTTAATATTTTGGAACAAAGTAGTGCCCCTATTTACACAAATGACAGCACACATGTCACTCAATTCAGTGCTTCCTAGTTCCATGTATCAAACAGTTATTTCAGTTATAATAAAACCAGGAACATCTGGAGACTCCCCTGCTGCTTACAGACCCATAAGTTTAATAAATTGTGACAATGAAGTTATTGTAAAGCTCATAAGCAAACAATGACAAAAGTCTTACCAGACCTCCAAGATGGCGTAGCAGTGGGATGTCTGTTTTGATTGTCTTGTCCCGTCCCTTTTTTCTTCGTATATATTTTTTATCTCATTTTCCATCTACGAACTGAACATACTCTCCTGCAACCCACCTCTTCTACATTTGCACACACTGTACATAGATTTTTCTATTTCTCTTTTCTTTTGTGTTATTGACTGTACGTTTTGTTTTTGTGTAACTCTGTGTTGTTTTTGTCGCACTGCTTTGCTTTACCTTGGCCAGGTCGCAGTTGTAAATGAGAACTTGTTCTCAACTGGCCTACCTGGTTAAATAAAGGTGAATTTTTTTTAAAGAAACTGATACATATAAATCACAAATGGTTTATTAAAAATAGACCCAAACGAATACAAGAACATGTTTCAGTTTAATACAATACGCTAAGTTATAGATTTATCAATAATGGCTGTTGATGCTGAAAAGGCTTTTGAACGTCTTGAATGGCCTGTTCTATTAAAAAATTAGGAAGCTTTCAACTTTCCAGCTGAACTAATAAATAAATAAAAAATATTATATAAATGTCCTAAAGAAGAAATACACACAAATAATACATCTGATGAAATTGTTTTAAAACCTGTTAGGGCGAAAGTCCACAACATCCGGTGAAATTGGAGGCCGCGCTATTCAAATAAATTGTAATATTAAACATTCATGAAAATACATAATCGAACTGCGTTGTCCGATTTACAATAGGCTTTACGGCGAAAGCATACCATGCGATTGTCTGAGAACAGCGCCCCACATCAACATATTTTTCAACCAGCACAGGCGTCACAAAATCACAAATAGCGATAAAATAAATCACTTACTTTTGAAAATCTTCCTCTGTTTACAATCCCAAGGGTCCCAGCTACACAATGAATGGTCGTTTTGTTCGATAGTCCTTCTTTATATCCCAAAAAGTCTATTTAGTTGGCGCCATTGATTTCAGTAATCTACTCATTCAACATGCAGACAAAGGAATCCAAAAAGCTATCAGTAAACTTTGTCCAAACAAGTCAAACGACATTTCTAATTAATCCTCAGGTACTCTAAAATGTAAATAAACTATAATATGTCATACGAAAGTAGTATGTTCAATAGGAAATAGTATAAATACTGTTGAAATACTGTCTAGTGGAAGCAATAGGTACTGCAATCTGGGAGACGGAAATACATAAGAGCAATAGCTTTGCATTGAAAGAGCCTGGGAACTCAAAAAAAAGAAATCGGTTGGATTTTCTTTGGATATTCACCTGCCATATCAATTCTGTTATACTCACAGACATTATTTTAACAGTTTTAGAAACTTCAAAGTGTTTTCTATCCAATTCTATTATATGCTTATCCTAGCTTCTGGGCCTGAGTAACAGGCAGTTTACTTTGGGCACGTCGGGCAGGGGGAAATTCAGGAAACTAGACCCTAGCCCTAGTTAAAAAGGAGCACAAGACAGAGATGTCCTCTCTGACCCCTCCTGTTTGCACTGGCAATTTAACCGCTTGCAGAAAGAATTAGAGAGGATCCAAACGTAACAGGTGTCAGTATTGGTAAACATGAATATAAACTAAACTTATTTGCAGATGATCTCCTGATATACCTGACCAGTATTGAAAACTCTATGCCCTCCTTGCTAAAAATAAAATCTGAATACAAAAAAAAATACATTTACGTGGAATAAAACTAAATAATGGCAATAAGAAAAATAATAACTCATCTACAGAAATCCTTTAAATGGACCACAAAAAATATTCAATACTTAGGATGCTTAATAAGTGACAACAAATATATAAAGATAACTTTATCCCATTACTCAACAATATGAAAGCAGATCTGATGAAATGGAACATAAATCTTACAGGTAGAATAAGCTCTTCAGAATGGCATGACTCACAAAGTTTTTAGATTTGTTCTTGGTATTACCAATTACCCCACCGAAGACATTCTTTAAAAAGAAGACATTCTTTAAAAAGTATACTCGGTCATAAGACTTAATATTGGCAAATAAAATTCATAAAATAAAAAGGAAAGTTTTACATCTTCCTAAGTCTGAGGCTGATTTTAAACTTCCAGACTTGGAATTGTATCAGCTCGCTAAGGCTTTTACTTGCACTAAATAGAGGAGCAACATGCATGCTCATCCTCAAATTTTTCACGTGTCTATTTTCAAAGGATAACGCTAAAAACATTAACAGCTTAGTAGTTAACAACACTATAACAATATGGAAGAAAATGACAAGTTGTTCTACAAGAACCAATATCACTCCCTAAAAGCACAACCCTATGGAACAATCTTTGGATAGCTTTTCAGAATTCACCGATAAATTGGTCCACATGGAAAACTAAAGGCATAGAAACAGTAAATGACTACTTGGTAATAGGAAATACATTTATTTCAAATACAGAATAAAAAATAAATGGGCTACAAGACCATCGCCAAGCAGCTTGGTGAGAAGGTGACAACAGTTGGTGTGATAATTCGCAAATGGAAGAAACACAAAAGAACTGTCAATCTCCCTCGGCCTGGGGCTCCATGCAAGGTCTCACCTCGTGGAGTTGCAATGATCATGAGAACGGTGAGGAATCAGCCCAGAACTACACGGAGGATCTTGTCAATGATCTCAAGGCAGCTGGGACCATAGTCACCAAGAAAACAATTGGTAACACACTACGCTGTGAAGGACTGAAATCCTGCAGCGCCCGGCAAGGTCCCCTGCTCAAGAAAGCACATATACATGCCCGTCTGAAGTTTGCCAATGAACATCTGAATGATTCAGAGGACAACTGGATGAAAGTGTTGTGGTCAGATGAGACCAAAATGGAGCTCTTTGGCATCAACTCAACTCGCCGTGTTTGGAGGAGGAGGAATGCTGCCTATGACCCCAAGAACACCATCCCCACCGTCAAACATGGAGGTGGAAACATTATGCTTTGGGGGTGTTTTTATGCTAAGGGGACAGGACAACTTCAACGCATCAAAGGGACCATGTAGGGTCAAATCTTGGGTGAGAACCTCCTTCTCTCAGCCAGGGCATTGAAAATGGGTCGTGGATGAGTATTCCAGCATTACAATGACCCAAAACACACGGCCAAGGCAACAAAGGAGTGGCTCAAGAAGAAGCACATTAAGGTCCTGGAGTGGCCTAGCCAGTCTTAATCCCATAGAAAATCTGTGGAGGGAGCTGAAGAATCGAGTTGCCTCAAAACCTTAATGACTTGGAGAAGATCTGCAAAGAGGAGTGGGACAAAATCCTTCCTGAGATATGTGCAAACCTGGTGGCCAACTACAAGAAACGTCTGACCTCTGTGATTGCCAACAAGGGTTTTGCCACCAAGTACTAAGTCATGTTTTGCAGAGGGTCAAATACTTATTTCCCTCATTAAAATGCAAATCAATTTATAACATTTTTCACATGCGTTTTTCTGGATTTTTTTGTTGTTATTCTGTCTCTCACTGTTCAAATAAACCTACCATTAAAATTATAGACTGATCATTTCTTTGTCAGTGGGCAAACGTACAAAATCAGCATGGGATCAAATACTTTTTCCCTCACTGTACATATTTTCAAGTACATGCAACTTAAACGTTTTATATCACAATTTCGATGTGAAATCTTTTCGACGTCAGAGCAATCTTAAGGGAATCATATTTGAGTCAGAAAAGGATATTCATATAATAGGTAAGATATACAAAACCTTGCAGAGAGCCTATCCAACTGACAATCTCTTCGAAAAAATATAAACTATTGGAACCAAGACAAAAAAAAATAACTGATATTGGCACAAGATAGAGGGAATGTTGGAACATAACTAACAAAACTACAGTTATTGAAAATGCACACTTATTCCAGTATAAACTAATGTATATAATTGATTATACAAGAGACAAAATTCCCAAATTCTACAGCACAATGGCAGCCATGTCTTAAGTGTAAAACTAGCAAAGTCCAGAAGTTATGGGCGGAGATAGAAAGTTGGCTGTCAGAAGTATAACAATTTAAATGTACTTTTGACTCCGTCTGTCTGCGTATTTCAAGACATGGTATATGCAGTGAGATACCCGATGGGTTGGATGATGCTTTTCTCGTCAATCATCTTGAAAAAATAACATATAGTTAAAAACTGGAAATCAACCAATTTGCCATCGTTAACACAATGTATAGGTCAAATGCTTTATTATCTAAATGTTGAAAATGTGTGGGCGATGGAGAGACACTAAATATCCCAAGGGTCCCAGCTACACAATGAATGGTCGTTTTGTTCGATAGTCCTTCTTTATATCCCAAAAAGTCTATTTAGTTGGCGCCATTGATTTCAGTAATCTACTCATTCAACATGCAGACAAAGGAATCCAAAAAGCTATCAGTAAACTTTGTCCAAACAAGTCAAACGACATTTCTAATTAATCCTCAGGTACTCTAAAATGTAAATAAACTATAATATGTCATACGAAAGTAGTATGTTCAATAGGAAATAGTATAAATACTGTTGAAATACTGTCTAGTGGAAGCAATAGGTACTGCAATCTGGGAGACGGAAATACATAAGAGCAATAGCTTTGCATTGAAAGAGCCTGGGAACTCAAAAAAAAGAAATCGGTTGGATTTTCTTTGGATATTCACCTGCCATATCAATTCTGTTATACTCACAGACATTATTTTAACAGTTTTAGAAACTTCAAAGTGTTTTCTATCCAATTCTATTATATGCTTATCCTAGCTTCTGGGCCTGAGTAACAGGCAGTTTACTTTGGGCACGTCGGGCAGGGGGAAATTCAGGAAACTAGACCCTAGCCCTAGTTAAAAAGGAGCACAAGACAGAGATGTCCTCTCTGACCCCTCCTGTTTGCACTGGCAATTTAACCGCTTGCAGAAAGAATTAGAGAGGATCCAAACGTAACAGGTGTCAGTATTGGTAAACATGAATATAAACTAAACTTATTTGCAGATGATCTCCTGATATACCTGACCAGTATTGAAAACTCTATGCCCTCCTTGCTAAAAATAAAATCTGAATACAAAAAAAAATACATTTACGTGGAATAAAACTAAATAATGGCAATAAGAAAAATAATAACTCATCTACAGAAATCCTTTAAATGGACCACAAAAAATATTCAATACTTAGGATGCTTAATAAGTGACAACAAATATATAAAGATAACTTTATCCCATTACTCAACAATATGAAAGCAGATCTGATGAAATGGAACATAAATCTTACAGGTAGAATAAGCTCTTCAGAATGGCATGACTCACAAAGTTTTTAGATTTGTTCTTGGTATTACCAATTACCCCACCGAAGACATTCTTTAAAAAGAAGACATTCTTTAAAAAGTATACTCGGTCATAAGACTTAATATTGGCAAATAAAATTCATAAAATAAAAAGGAAAGTTTTACATCTTCCTAAGTCTGAGGCTGATTTTAAACTTCCAGACTTGGAATTGTATCAGCTCGCTAAGGCTTTTACTTGCACTAAATAGAGGAGCAACATGCGCATGCTCATCCTCAAATTTTTCACGTGTCTATTTTCAAAGGATAACGCTAAAAACATTAACAGCTTAGTAGTTAACAACACTATAACAATATGGAAGAAAATGACAAGTTGTTCTACAAGAACCAATATCACTCCCTAAAAGCACAACCCTATGGAACAATCTTTGGATAGCTTTTCAGAATTCACCGATAAATTGGTCCACATGGAAAACTAAAGGCATAGAAACAGTAAATGACTACTTGGTAATAGGAAATACATTTATTTCAAATACAGAATAAAAAATAAATGGGCTACAAGACCATCGCCAAGCAGCTTGGTGAGAAGGTGACAACAGTTGGTGTGATAATTCGCAAATGGAAGAAACACAAAAGAACTGTCAATCTCCCTCGGCCTGGGGCTCCATGCAAGGTCTCACCTCGTGGAGTTGCAATGATCATGAGAACGGTGAGGAATCAGCCCAGAACTACACGGGAGGATCTTGTCAATGATCTCAAGGCAGCTGGGACCATAGTCACCAAGAAAACAATTGGTAACACACTACGCTGTGAAGGACTGAAATCCTGCAGCGCCGGCAAGGTCCCCCTGCTCAAGAAAGCACATATACATGCCCGTCTGAAGTTTGCCAATGAACATCTGAATGATTCAGAGGACAACTGGATGAAAGTGTTGTGGTCAGATGAGACCAAAATGGAGCTCTTTGGCATCAACTCAACTCGCCGTGTTTGGAGGAGGAGGAATGCTGCCTATGACCCCAAGAACACCATCCCCACCGTCAAACATGGAGGTGGAAACATTATGCTTTGGGGGTGTTTTTATGCTAAGGGGACAGGACAACTTCAACGCATCAAAGGGACCATGTAGAGTCAAATCTTGGGTGAGAACCTCCTTCTCTCAGCCAGGGCTTTGAAAATGGGTCGTGGATGAGTATTCCAGCATTACAATGACCCAAAACACACGGCCAAGGCAACAAAGGAGTGGCTCAAGAAGAAGCACATTAAGGTCCTGGAGTGGCCTAGCCAGTCTTAATCCCATAGAAAATCTGTGGAGGGAGCTGAAGAATCGAGTTGCCTCAAAACCTTAATGACTTGGAGAAGATCTGCAAAGAGGAGTGGGACAAAATCCTTCCTGAGATATGTGCAAACCTGGTGGCCAACTACAAGAAACGTCTGACCTCTGTGATTGCCAACAAGGGTTTTGCCACCAAGTACTAAGTCATGTTTTGCAGAGGGGTCAAATACTTATTTCCCTCATTAAAATGCAAATCAATTTATAACATTTTTCACATGCTTTCTGGATTTTTTGTTGTTATTCTGTCTCTCACTGTTCAAATAAACCTACCATTAAAATTATAGACTGATCATTTCTTTGTCAGTGGGCAAACGTACAAAATCAGCATGGGATCAAATACTTTTTCCCTCACTGTACATATTTTCAAGTACATGCAACTTAAACGTTTTATATCACAATTTCGATGTGAAATCTTTTCGACGTCAGAGCAATCTTAAGGGAATCATATTTGAGTCAGAAAAGGATATTCATATAATAGGTAAGATATACAAAACCTTGCAGAGAGCCTATCCAACTGACAATCTCTTCGAAAAAATATAAACTATTGGAACCAAGACAAAAAAATAACTGATATTGGCACAAGATAGAGGGAATGTTGGAACATAACTAACAAAACTACAGTTATTGAAAATGCACACTTATTCCAGTATAAACTAATGTATATAATTGATTATACAAGAGACAAAATTCCCAAATTCTACAGCACAATGGCAGCCATGTCTTAAGTGTAAAACTAGCAAAGTCCAGAAGTTATGGGCGGAGATAGAAAGTTGGCTGTCAGAAGTATAACAATTTAAATGTACTTTTGACTCCGTCTGTCTGCGTATTTCAAGACATGGTATATGCAGTGAGATACCCGATGGGTTGGATGATGCTTTTCTCGTCAATCATCTTGAAAAAATAACATATAGTTAAAAACTGGAAATCAACCAATTTGCCATCGTTAACACAATGTATAGGTCAAATGCTTTATTATCTAAATGTTGAAAATGTGTGGGCGATGGAGAGACACTAAATAGTGCAGTTTGTAGCAGAGAGTGATGCGGGCACTGGAGATAGGGGTGTGAGCAGGCAGGTCTGCTCTGTTGTGGATGTTTGTATGTGTCTGCATGCTGTCATTTGTATGTGTATGTATTGTGTCATTAAAAAATATATATATATAATAATGTTTTGCTTCTGCTACACCAGATGCACACTGAGTGTACAAAACATTAGGAACCCCTTCCTAATATTGCGTTGAGTTGCACCCCCATTTTGCTGTCAGAACAGCCTCAATTCGTTGGGGCATGGACTCTACAGTGTCGAAAGCGTTCAACAGGGTGCTGGCCCATGTTGACTCCCATGCTTCCCACAGTTGTCACATTGTCTGGACATCCTTTGGGTGGTTGACCATTCTTGATACACATGGGAAACTGTATGTCATAGAAAAAGCAGGTGTTCCTAATGTTTTGTACACTCAGTGTATGTCCTTGAACCAATTGTTTTAAAATCGCAGTGATAAGGATAATTTAGTCCGGTCGGCCTTCAACTTGATATGTAGCTATGGCCATGCTTGGTAGTCACGTTGCCATAACTTGGAAATAAGTAATGATACTATTATATACTTCTGTATATCATTATCAGTGCCCTGCCTCTAATTCCTCCTTCCCAGTTATCCAATGTCTCCCTCCTATTCGGGTACTTTTAAAAGAAGAGATGGTATTCAGTCCAATGCTCTCCTATTTCAGAAGGAAAACTGAGAAGAAACTGTATTCATGCCGTTTGCCATTGGCTGTGTTCTTCCCGGTTGCCATGACAGCAGTTGTGGGAGCAGGGCGGCTGCTGTCACAGGTTGTTTCTGCAGCTCTTGTGTTTATGAGTGGTCCTCAAAACATGCCAGAAGATACCGACCGTTTACACTGAGCTACACTGGGGGCAGAACACAATCATGGTTACTTTAAGACACCTTGGAGCCGGCATGAGATATGGGTCAGAAAACGTACTTCAGTGCAGGGATGGGATATGCCACTGTACTCCAAATGTTACCTTTATCCACACTGATGCATTGAGAAGGTACAATTTGGAGTAAAGTGGCATATCCCATCCCTGCATTGAGGTACGTTTTCTGACCCATATCTCGCACCGGCTCCACGGTGTCTTAACGTAACCATGATTGTGTTCAGACCCGGTAGGTTCGGTGTCTTCTGGCAACACAGAGAAGTAAGACCTCCACAGGACACTGCTCTAGCAAAGCCAGCCTAATAGTACCATCTATCTGTGTAAACAGTGAGATGGTATCGGCTATGATGACTCAACCTGTTTCTATGGTGGTTCTATGTCTGGGACATTTTCTCTCCAGGGAAGAGGATATGCAGTTCTCAGTGTTCTATCTGCGCTCTATCTACAGTAGCTGTACAGAGGAAAGAAGATTCTACTGCAGATGGGCACTCAAGGTCAGGCGCTCCTCTCCTTATTACCACACTCTGTCTTTATCTTTCTCAGTCTGCCGCTGATGCCCCGACAACACCCAAGTACACTAAGGATAACCGCGACATCTTCTTCCCTGCCTCTCTGCCAACCCCGGTCTTGCTCAGCCAAACTGCCTGCCACCCTCTGTCCATCCAGATCCAGGACAGCCAAGCCAAACTCCAGTACGAGCCGCTGGGTAAGATGCCCAGACCTCCAGCCAGGGGCTCCCACGAGCAGCCCCAGCACAGGAGATCCCCGCTGCCCATCCACCCTGCTTCAACTATGGCCTTCAACCCCCAAACAGGTCAGTTTCATCCCTCCTCATCTCAGTACATTTCACAAAGCACAGCAGTAAAACTGCCTGTTCTGTTTGAAAACAGACTCTAAAGCAGTTTAAGGTATGCTGCTACAAAGAGGACATGGTCGTCAAACAGTTTAATTACAATTGCGAAGTTCCTCTTTGGAGAATATAGTGTAATGTGAATTGATTTGTAACACCCACAGTAATTTCGCTGCAAACTAGTTGTGTTCACTGTGCTGTATCTGCTGTTGATGATTCCCTGCTTGGTACCTGCTGCACTAGGGGAGAAGGATAAATTAAACTGTCAAAGCTGCTCTCTCTCACTGTAATATATAGACAGCCAGCAGGGGTCCCCCTTGCCCACTCAGAGCTGTGTTACGTAATTACCGTACACTATGAACTGGTTGAATGGTTTCTGTTTTAGTAAGTCACTTATGTCTCCCTAGTACATCTGTTGACACATACAGATGGAAGTGTATAAAATAATGATCTGTCTAACTTGGAACACTGTTCTCCTGATGATGCATTGTTTCTGTATGACAACTGTGTCAAGCCTCTTTAGTTCACCATCCTGATTGTTGAGTTTATTAAATATTTAAGGATTCAAAGAGGATATCATCCACACACACACATACATGAGGTTAAGGAGATCAGTGCTCAGCATCAGGCAGCTTGGCACTGCAATCTACCAATGGTTTCCCAGGCAACCTGAATGAAGAGGTCGGGTAGAGAGGGAGTGGGATTATTGTATTTGCTGTCAGTGCTGCTAGCACTATTGTACGTTGCTACATGGGGATGTGATTCTCACAGGCAGGCAGGCTGAGGCATTACCCTCCCTCATATATCCTATCTGCCTCCAGCTTTCATTGTGGGGTCTGTTATGGCAGCCTGGAACAATATTTGAAACCAGTGTTGTTTGTCTGTGTATAGAAATTACATTTATGTTCCAGTACGCTCATGTTAATGTTGGTCATTGCAAACATTGTTGCTATAGTATAGTGCACTGCATATTAAATCAGTCTGAAATTGATTATTCTGCTAACCCCAGAAGTATGAGTGAGAGCCTGTCATCTTGTCTTTCTTCACTATGCTGGTGTGTTTGGATGATGTATGGATTGTGACCCAACCAGGTCATGTGATGTGGTTGTTTCTCCAGATGAACTTGAGGAGCCCTCAGAGGGACTGTCCTACAGACAGCAGGAGTCTCATCTGTGCCAACAGATGAAGCTGGCCACTGTGTCCCCAGGGCAGGAGGCTGCAGGCTGGCACCATGACGAGCCTGCTTCCTGTAGTACTACACAACCCTGCTCAGGTAAGAACATTTACAATCAGGAAATACCAAGAGGGAGAGTAAGAATTCTAGTAAGGGGAGGAGAGGATCCTTGTGAGAAGTTCTCATAATGTTTCTATATCTCTAATGTTCAGACCAGCAGCTGTATGGCAGCAGTGAGCAGTCTAAGATGTCGGACCCCAGTCGTGTCCGCTCCCGCTTCCCCCCCAACATGCCAAAGCTCTTCATCCCCTCCACCGTCACCAAGTTCCCCCCGGAAATTACCGTCACCCCGCCTACACCCACCCTGCTCTGCCCCAAAGGAAGTATCTCAGAGGAAACCAAGCAGAGACTCAAGGTACTTTCCTGCTTCCTCTCTCTTTCCCCTACTATCGCTCTATCTATCTATATATCTATCAATTCCATCAATTGATCTATCTCTGGCATCTTCTCACCCTGTCTGTTAACCTGTCTGTCAGTCAGACTTAACCCCTCCTGTTCTTTGTCCCCTGTTCCTGTCCCCTGTGCAGAACGTGATCCTGTCCTCCCAGTCGGCGGCCACAGTAAAGAAGGAGACGCTGAGCCAGCCAGCCCTGGATGTGCAGGAGACCTCCAGCCAGGAGTCCTCTCTGGAGAGTGAATCAGACGATGGGGATGAGGAGGATGATTACATGGACATCTGAGCTACTGACCACCTGTGCCCCCCACCCCCTTGTCCCCTTCTTACAGCTACAAGAGTGAACAAACCCAGGCTGCTCACTTGAGCTAGACTTGACTACCACCAACCCTTCCACCTTGTCTTGGAATGGTACATGTCACTGCAGCTAGTGTCTCTGTGTTGGTGCAGTTGGTCTATCTTGTATTGAATGGAAAAAAGCGATAGAAAGTCACACTGTGGATGATTGGGGATGTTTTTAGTTCAACAACAATTTAGCAAAGTGCCATTTTACACTCATCACACCTGCCAGGTAGCCAAGGTCTCCATAGTCATTAACAAGAAAATGGAAAAGGGTGTAGAATGATGATCAACACGTAAGTTAAATGGTCAGAATTTGTGGATTGTTGCTATGCAGACACATTCTTAGCCTGCAATGCAATTGGCATCCTTGGCTGTGATTTATGCATCTTGCACAAGTAATGGGGACAAAGATTCAGCCTGCTTTTACTATATTTCAACTGCAGCTACATCCTTGTTGGTGGGATGCAACATCCCACACTGAGGTACTTCAACATGATATGTGCCATGGCAACATATGACTGTTGCCTGCCAACTTTTGTCCATAGACATTGATATAAGAACCTAAACTGCAAGAAACCCACATTTGTATGTGACCTGTATTTTCATGGACACTACGATTTACAGAGGACCATCAGCTGCAAACCCGGCTTTTATATGAGCCTCCTAACGCAATGTTGAGGAACCTACTTCTCCAAAGCTTAATAACCTGTAGCAGATTGGATATGTTTGCACTTCCACGTGTGATGTCTTTGATTTGTCTTTTGTTTGTTCTATTTTTGTACTCCACTGTATTATTTCAAGTCTCGTTTGATTTTGTCCTTTGTTTCTGTGTGGATTTGTAGCTTGGAGGAGTCTTTACCAGGAAGAGGTCTTGTCACCAGCATTGCTCAGGATAATAGACAGAGAGATGTTTTGGATTAGCCTGAATTAGCTTTTGTACATCACACTTACAAAATATTTTCCAATGAGGCAACTCTTATAACTCTTACTCTTATAGCTTATAGTGTTTATTTTGCGTTGGGTTCAAGTACACCACCGTTCTAGTCAATTTAGGAAACAAATTCAATTTAACTTAATCAGTTGTGCTTCAGTTTATTTTCTGAATTCACTGGCATTGTAAGGGAATGTGTGGATGTTCCTTATTCAGACAAAATGCCTTCCCGATTAATCAGTTTAAATTCTAAGTAAACTCGGAAAGGGGGATAGCTAGTCAGTTGTACAGAAGACAATATAATGTTTTTTACAGATTGTTTTCTATAAAAAGAAGGATATGTACTGTATGTTTATTGTAAATTGTCAAAAACAGTACTTTTTAAAAGGAAGAAATTATAAATTAATAATTGTAAAGGACATTGCCCAAACAAGTCTTGCTTACCTACCTGTAAATGGATGTTTGTATATTTTGGTGTAAAATACTGTTTTGTATTTCTACTGCTGAGCTTCTTATGGGAATATATAATGGCTGAAAGGTGACTTTGGGTTCAAGGCTTTTCTTATGCTCTTCAACCTTAGCTCAGGCTGGGGAGTTGTTGTTCTCTACATATTGACTTGCCACATTAAAGATGTCACAACAAAAATATACTTGATACACTCATACCTGGTCTTTGCTCTTTAACTCATATTTCCATTACTTACATTTTCTGTTTGTTTTCATATTTAGTTTGAACTTCAACCTCTGGCAGCTGTAATGGTTATGTATTGCAAAAGCTGTATGTATACAGTAGTTTAGACCAATTGGCAAGACAACCTCAATGTCATTCAGATCTACAGACTACAATTCCAGTCAAGTTTGACCTAAACAAAACAACCTGTGGCAAAGTGTCACTCTTTTCACCAACATATCCCCTGTGTATCAAGCATGTTTTCTCTCTCCATAAACTCCTCTAGCTGAGACCACCCTGTCTCTATCTGACATTTTAGTCAAAGGGCTCGTACACTTCAGTGTGAAGTCTCTGACACGAGGGAAGTCATTAGCCTTCATTAGCAACTTCCAGAAGTTTCTTATGAAGTGCTGTGAGTTTGTCATTTGCCCCTTTGTCAGGAAAGCTACATTAGAGGTTTGTTTTCTTATGAGGTGGACCAAATGTGTGATCCCCCATCTCCTAGGTTGAAGTAGTGAGATCTCTCTTCTCCAAGCCTTGATCGGGCAGAGGTTGGTAAGTGATTTGTTCAGTCTTTTCTGTCTTATCTGTCTGTCAACAGGAAGAAGTTAACTACCTACCTATAGCCCGGTCCATAATTGTCACCATTGATAAAGATGAGCAAAAAATATCAAAATAAATAATACAAATACTGAGCTATATTGCATGCTCCAAAAAATATATACATATTATTTTATACTAATATAGATTTTGTTTAAAAGTATAATGTTTTCAGTACTCCAGCACCCTACAAGGAAAACGACACAGCCTTTTTCTCAAACATTTTATTTATTTAACTAGACAAGTCAGTTAAGAACAAATTCTTATTTACAATGACAGCCTACCCCGGATGACACTGGGCCAATTGTGCACCGCCCTATGGGACTCCCAATCACACCCAGATGTAATACAGCCTAGATTCAAACCAGGAACTGTAGTGACACCTCTTGCACTGAGATGCAGTGCCTTAGACCATTGTGCCACACGTGTCCAATGGGGTTCATGGTTTCCAATGGGGTTCAAGTCCAGAGACAGATGGCCATTGCAAAATGTTGATTTCTATGGTCAATTAACCATTTCTTTGTTGATTTTGATGTGTGTTTGGGGTTATTGTCTTGCTGGAAGATTCACTTGCGGTCAAGTTTCAGCCTCCTAGCAGAGGCAACCAAGTTTGGGCTAAAATGTCCTGTTACTTGGTAGAGTTCATGATGTCGTTGACCTTAACAAAGACCACAGGACCAGTAGATCAAAATATCCCCATAACATCAAAGATGCACCGCCATATTTTACCGTATGTATGAGGTACTTTTCTGAATTTGCTTCCGTTTTTCGACACCAAACCCACCACTGGTGTGTGTACGTGGCCAAAAAGCTTGTTGTTCATGTCATCTGAGCATAGCACCGCCTGGAGTTTGATTAACGACATTGGCACTTGGCTTGGAACCGGTGCTATGCTCAGATGACATGACAATACAGCTCTTTGGCCATGCACAGTAGTGGTGGGTTTGGCGTTGAAAAACAGAAGCAAAATCTCTTTGAGCAATTGTGTTAGTATAAAATAATATAATTTCCCAAATGTTATGAGCATACAATATAGCTCAGTATTAGTATTACTTTTTTTTTGCTAATCTTTATCAAGGGTGACTAATTATGGGCCTGGCTGTATTTTATCTACTGTATTCATATAAAGAATGCAAATGTAATTCACCAAAACATTACATTTTAAACAAATTCTATGACAGTTTTCTTCCGTGCTCAGTGTTTTGCAGAGAAAAAGGGAGTGTCGTCACTATGCTAGATCAATCTAATCCTTTGAGAATGAATCCTGTGTTATTGTGCAATCATCTTTAAGATTCACTGATTAAGAACATCATAGTCGTTATTGTTTATAGCTGAAACATTAAACTGCACTTGAGATGAAATTGTCAGTCAACAATCACAAAATGACTATCTAATAGCCCTGATGTCAGGTTTAACAAATGTGAGTCTTTCCAGTGTTTGAGGTGATGTACCGGTAGGCTGAATCAGAAGGGATTGGAGCACCACTGACATCAGGTTGTCTTTAGCCAGCAACTGCTACCTATACAAACCCCTCAAAGTAACCAATTAAGGCATCAAAAGGGCATGCTGCATAGTTAATGTGGGCCAAAGGTGTGAGATTTCTCGTCGGCCCACTGCAGGGGCTCTTTATTGGGCTGGAGGATAGCCGTCTGATCCTTGGGCCCGGCTGTGTATTGGCAGCTGTTAACTATTGAGCACAAGGGGATCTGCACAGTTAAAACAAATGGCCAGAGACTGACACCTGGGAGGTAGAGCATCAGTGGTAAAGGTTATCAGTGAGCAGACAGAGTGGCCTGGCCAGCGGCCCCGCCATAGACCGCACTGAGGACCAATGCTTTGCAGGGAGGTTGGGCCCTAGTGGGCTCATCGGACTGGGAGAACAGTCAAGAAACATTAGCTCTATTGACACAAACTTGGTGAGTGAGCATAGTCACTTTAATAACTCTACCTACATGTACATATGACCTCAATTACCTCGACTAACCGGTGTCCCCGCATATTGACTCTGTACCGGTACCCCCTGTATAAAGCCTTGCTTTTGTTATTTTACTGCTGCTCTTTAATTATTTTTTTACTTTTATTTCTTATTTCTTGTAGGTATTTTTCTTAACTGTATTGTTGTTTAAGGGCCTGTGAGTAAGCATTTCACTGTAAGGTCTACACCTATTGTATTCGGCGCATGTGACAAATAAAATTTGATTTGATTTGAGTTCATTTTTATATACTGTAAATTACTGTTTGCCTTCTCTGAATCTCTATGCCATGTCTGCTATGGCAATGATATTACTTTCTACAACTTTATTACATCCAGTGTAGAGATCATGTTAGGGATGGTCTTTATTCCTCTTTTCATACGTTGTTATGTTGAGAATAAAGGGAATATTTATGTTTGACATATTTTGTCATAGATCTACAAGCCAGTGCTTCAGTGTTGACTCATTGAAAACATTCATAGAGATTGAATAACAACTATTTGGGTCACTTCACTGTGTGATTATAGTTAGCTACACTAGTTCTTAACTCAGTCATTGTCTTCAAGGCCACAATTCCCCTGATGTGTTGCCCACGTCTAAATATAGCAGACAGCAGCATCTGTAAAATATAACAGTAGACCCTCACCTGCCTCCCTGACTGGTCTGTATCCTCTGCAGCAGCGTGGCTATCACACCTGGCTATCACCCCCATCTTCACTGCGTAATGGGATTGACACCGCCACCACTGAAACGTACACCTTAGCTCTGAAAGTGACACGCTCACATTAGACTTCCCTGTAAGCCTTTAAAATATTTCACATCAAAATTGGTCCCTTCTCCAATTCCGGAAATAGCCACACTCTTGTAATCACACAAAGAGCTGCGCCATCCTTGTTTTGATATCCCAGGACATGGCTCTGAGAGGACTGATGCTGGGTGACTGGTAATAAGCCCCTGCTGGAAAGCTCTCGAGAGGGAGACGGCACAAGAGGCCCTGGGAATATGCATTTGTCCTCAGAAGTGCAAAGTGAGGAGAGCAACACTGAACCTGTGATTAATAACTCCTCAGCAACAATTGGCTTCACATATAAGGAGAATTAAACTACATCACACTTCCTAAAGCTCAGAGTGCTACTAGCAGGCTGGCCCTCTATGCAGGGGGATTGGTGGAACCAGTTATGCATGTGGCATCTGTCTTTTCCCTCTCCAATATAGCCTTTTAGAGTCAACGTGAGGACATGTGCTGTGAAAATCCAATGCAGGTCTCTCTGAGTGGGTCTGTTGGAGTAATGGGACAAATATACACTGACTCAACATAAGCTCTTTAAACTAGCCAGTCAATATTCTCACAGCCCGGGCTTTCTAGTTGTAAACCTCTTCTGTGGCCTGTTTAACTGCTATTCCTTAGAAGGATGTTTCTCTAGTTGCCTGGTTTAATACAGCCATTTCCAACGGACTAACTTTATGGACCTTTTAAGGTATCAAGATAAATTTGGTATTATTCTAGTATTTCTCACAAATTGGGTTACATACAGTGGGGCAAAAAAGTATTTAGTCAGCCACCAATTGTGCAAGTTCTCTCACTTAAAAAGATGAGAGAGGCCTGTAATTTTCATCATAGGTACACTTCAACTATGACAGACAAAATGAGGAAAAAAAATCCTGAAAATCACATTGTGTGTAAACTTCTGATCCACTGGAATTGTGATACAGTGAATTATAAGTTAAATATTCTGTCTGTAAACAATTGTTGGAAAAATTACTTGTGTCATGCACACAGTAGATGTCCTAACCGACTTGCCAAAACTATAGTTTGTTAACAAGAAATTTGTGGAGTGGTTGGAAATGAGTTTGACTCCAACCTAAGTGTATGTAAACTTCCGACTTCAACTGTATTTGATACCATTCCACTGATTCTGCTCCAGCCATTACCACGAGCCTGTTCTCCCCAATTAAGGTGCCACAAACCTCCTGTGATAGGCTTATACAGATTCACAGACGCAAATTACAAAGACAATAGGGCTCACAATAATACTATGGAAACTTGGACCATACAATACTACCCCTGGAGGAACTGTATGCATTATGCACACATAAGCATACAATGAGAGACTGACTAATTGTATAGGGACTGTATGAAAACTGCTTGGTTTTGTAGAACAAAGCTGAGTGAGACATGTTTGTAGATCTACTGAGGGTATTTGAGGTACTTTAAGTGCCAGAGGAAGTGGAGATGAGGAGGAACTCTGCTGAAGTGCTGCGAATGGTTCACTGTTTAGCATTTGTTTAGCCTGTGGTAACAGAGGTGAATACAGGTGAATGCAGGAGGACACATAGCCAATGGACGCTTGTGGATTTGCCTGGAAGATGGCGATTGTGGGAGGGAGGGCTCCTTTGGAATGGAGGGGAGGTTGTGCCCAGCCTTCATTCTGTCTCTGCCTCTGTCTCTTTCAAGCTGTGGTGTCTTGGCCCTGTGGTGCTAACTGACTGTTAATTGCTGGCCCATACAGTGCCTCTCCGCATGGAGAAACTGGGGCCTGCAAGGGAAACTGCCCTAATGAGATTATGTATCGGAGCATTGTCCTGTCTAGACAGATCAATACACAACCCCGAGGCACTGCCTCCAGCCCCAACACCCAACCTGGCTCACCCCCAGGTACGACTCACCTGGAGAAAGACACCAGTATTATTGTAAGTTATTACACCATTATAGGTTTATTGGTCCCTCACACACTCCTCACTTTCTCAGATGGAGAATGAGACATGGCAGAGACCCTGCTTGGGCAAGATTAACTCATTGTTTCAACCAATAGTGAATATGATATACGCATGACACATGTTGTGTGTATTTTACAGTTATGTTATAACTGTGTTGGAAGAATGAATCAAGATGGGATAGCATTTCTTACATTTTATTGTCAGAATCATACAAGTTCATTCAGACTATTTTGATCATAATAAAAACAAATGAATGAAAGGTACATTCAGCAATAGTTACTGCTGTTCAATGGTAATTTCAATCAATGATATATACCCATTCATTTTGGAAGAATATAACTGTCTTACCCAATCAAAACCCAAAATACAAGGTTACTCTATTGTTTGTTCACAATGTCTTTGCTAACAAGCAATATATAGCTTCAAATATGATCTCATGAACTGTCGCTCCTTGCATTCATAGCTCCATCTATACATTTGAGAATTGATGCATTTCTCCAGCCCCATCCCTTAGAATTATAGTAAACAAAGTGTCTGGGTTGGTGTTTGGCAAAAACATTCATTAAGGATTGTGACAAGGGTTGCAAAGGGAGGGTATATATATACACTATTGGAAACGTTCAAAGTTTACCAGTAAACTACCAGAATTTTGGTATCGTAGCGGTCTAAGGCACACCATCTCAGTGCTAAAGGCATCACTACAGACCCTGGTTCCATCCAGGGCTGTATCACAACCGGCCGTGATTGGGAGTCCCATAGGGCGGCGTACAATTGGCTCAGCATCGCCTGGGTTAGAGGAGGGTTTTGCCGGGGTAGGTCGTTATTGTAAAATAAGAATTTGTTCTTAACTGACTTGCCTAGTTAAATAAAGGTTAAATTAAAAAAATTATGTCACAAGACATCTAGTGGCCCTTTTGGGTACTTCTAATTTTCACAGGTGTCTAATTATCTCTGGCCCTCTATGTGACCTTATCACATGTAAAATATATGAAATAATGAAATTAGATGATTTTATAAAAACAACAGAATCCCAACTTAGTGAATACTATTGGTGTTTAATATGAGGGTTTCAGCATGAAATATCCTTTATATTCTTTTTCACACTTTTCTTTGTTTTACTATGCCAATTTGTTGTCAATGTTTTGGCGTCAAACTGGTGGCGGTTGTGAAAAAAGTTACTAGTTGGAAGAGTTTCAGAGTTAATTGAAAATAAGAATTTGTTCTTAACTGATCTGCCTAGTTAAATAAAAGTTAAATTAAAAATTAAATCATGCACATAAAATTTTAATAATGCACAAAATAATAATTGTTGATTAGATGCTTTTTTAATTATGAGGCTATTTTCTCTTGAACCATATGGTCAATATGGACACAGATATAATAAATTAATACTATATATGTATGTATACATATATGTATACATAAAAAAAAGTTATTCAATTATAAACAACCAAAGTTACGTTAGATTGCCATAGATTTTCTGTTAATTACCAAAATTACTGAAGTAATATTGGTAAATTATCAGTAGCTTTGCAACCCTAATTGTGACTCAAATGTTATATTTTGTGAGGGTTGATCTCACTTCCCTGAACTTGTATTAACTGTGTCAAATGAATTATAATGGCTATTTTACCACATTGCATGAGGACACTAAATGGACTTTCTGTGTGTGATTACGTCTGTGTGAATGATATTTACACAGATTTTGGTGCCGCTGCAGGCCCCGTTCTCCAGTGGGGAAGCCCTTCCATATTTGTTTAAAAGTCTCTTAGCAGTTAATAAAGATGCATTTCCTCCGTCCCCCTTCCTGTGGGGACGGTATCAAGACCCTGTTAAGTCCCTTTGATTTCCACAACCCTCCAATCACAGTGGGACATTGACTCATCATTGTGCCACTTCAAAGCCTGGGAATGGCTCTCTCTTCTGGCCACTCCCACCCCTGGGATCCCCTTAAAAGTCAGGGACACCTTGTCCTCCAGTTGAACAGTTCTAGAGTGCACGAAGTGATTGCTGTTAGAACACTATTGGACCTACCACCACTCAATTTATGCTTCCGGCACCAGTGGAATATACTGAAAGCTCAAGACAGATGTGTAGCACCAAGGAGGGACTGTGAACTACTTTGGATATCACTGAACCAGTTTACTGATACATTATATTTTTGGCGCACCTCTTCTTGTTGCACCAACTCGTCTAAAGAATGCAGTCCATCAGAGGTGAGTGTTGGCCCTCAAGCTATTTTTTTGTCATCAAACCTCCCTTGGATTACCAATGGACATCACACATTCAAGTCATAAGCTCTCATTAGTCTACTGTGTATATGAAATGTTCCTCTTTATCCCGGCCTATTCAGTTCTCATCTTGGTCAGCTAGTCATCCATCAGTTTTGGTTTATGACTGTGTCTTAATGATGGTTTCCACATCTACATCTTAGACATGAAGTCCAACTTTATTGCTCCACCCTCGTCCTCTATTCCCGGTGGTCCCGACGCCTATCACCAAGGAAACATCAGGATGACTCTGGAAGACCCAGAACTCTGGAAGTCTTTCCATGAAATTGGAACAGAGATGATTATCACTAAACCGGGCAGGTAAGATAACCACAACTTCCAATTCTATCTGCCATGATCAATTACAAGTTACTTGATCGAAAATGCTTCAAGAAGTAGCATTTTCTGTGGGCTGTCATGATAATGATTATCCTTGTATTTTACAGGAGAATGTTTCCACACTGTAAAATCAACCTTTCTGGGCTGATGCCTTGTTCCAAGTACATCTTGCTGGTTGACATGGTTCCTGTGGATGGTTTCAGATATAAGGTAAGAACCTTTAGCATGTTTGCACTTTAATACATATCCATTGTCTTTCATGAGCAAAATCATTGAAATCAGGGAGAATTTTACATTTAGAAATGACACATCCCTGGCTTGTATAAAACAATCTTGACATTAGCAAACATTAGTGATAGCTTTTCTCTAATGGCCAGCTTCTCCAGACGAGATCCAGCTCCACTCCACCCTCTGCTCATCACCCCTCTGACATCGGACATCAAAGGGCATTATCTCTTCCTGTTGTTCTATCCCCTGCTGTTTGCCCCCTTCTCTTTGTGGGTGGTGCAAGCCAAACTATCACTCTCTCTTTTAGCCTCAAAGTTAGGCAGGGATCCTCTGAAAATCACCTCACCCTCCTTGTATGACAGATAAACTTTGTTAATGTTTTTACTCAATTTATTGGTCTCCTTCCAGTGGAATAAAGAGAAATGGGAAGTGGCTGGGAAAGCGGAGCCGCAGCCCCCTTGTCGGACGTACCTGCATCCAGACTCTCCAGCCCCTGGGAGCCACTGGATGAAACAGACCGTGTCCTTCCTCAAGCTCAAGCTTACCAACAACACTCTGGACCAACATGGCCATGTAAGAAGGCATTGTCAAGCTCTGTAATAATAGATATAGACTTCTTCTATAGAGCATTGGCAAATTATTTAACTTCGATGATATTAAGTGTTGTCATTGTTCCAGTGACTAAACTAACTGTGCATCTCTATCTCTTTCAGATCATTTTGCACTCCATGCATCGCTACCACCCGCGCTTCCACATTGTCCAGGCAGACGACATGTACAGTGTACGCTGGAGTGTATTCCAAACCTTTACCTTCCCTGAGACCTCCTTCACCTCCGTCACTGCTTACCAGAACACTAAGGTCAGTCTCACTGCAGTCACTGGCACAGCAGGGCACTACCCTATGTTTCCCCAAGCAAGCATCTGGTAACAAGGCACTAGGTGTTTAAAGCAACTCTTTTCTCCCCTAGATAACCAAGCTGAAGATTGACCACAACCCATTTGCGAAAGGCTTTAGAGACGAAGGAACTAATACAAAAAGGTAGAATAGTTATTATAACTACTTTTCTATTATATGCTTGTCTTGAATATAAGTGCACTAATGATCGGCCCTATTATCTTTCCCGCTGCAGGCGCGCTAACAGAAACCCAGCCTGCCCAGAGAAGAAAGCAAAGAAAATTGATTGTCTAAGCAGAGAGTCAGATGAGGACAGTCCTCCTGGTATTGGCTTTCACCACTTGTTGACCAAATGACTCATCCCATCATGTAGAAATTGTTATTTCCTGAGCTTAGTGGGTCTGATGTCATGTATGTTTTTCAGACTTCCGCAGATCATCATTTGAGGGATACGAAGGAGAGCAGGCAGAACTCCCTAAAACCAAAGAGGAGGAAGTGGTGAAAGAGGAACGCTACTCCCCCTGGGGGCCTGAGAGGGAGCATGGCCACCACGTCCGGACAGATTCACCCCCTGGACCTGACACCAGAGAAATGTACAATGCAGAGCAGCTAGTACCAGCCCCAGCTTCATACCAGCCTTACAGGTAGGCACCACAGCATGCTGTCATGTTCATTCTGCTGTATATCTCACTGCCACATTGTCATCAAAGCAGATAACACTGACCACCACCCTGCCTTTCCTTCTTTCCTCAGGTTCCATGAATACGGGAAGTCTCCATCTCCCTCCTCCAGCGTAGGCAGCAGCAACGGGGGTTCTGGACGGGCCAGCTTTGAGTCCAGAGTCTCTGATGTAGCCACAGTCCCAGAGCATGAGGCCTCCAAGCCCTCTACCCATGAGATCGGACCATCTCCCTGTGGCCCCCAGCCCCCTGCAGGACATCACCAGGACTACACAGGGGTGCTCAACATGGCCCAGGCAGGCAAGCCAGGGGTCCTCAGCCACCACATCTACACCCCTTACAGCGCCGAGCAGACCCTGGGCCAGTGGAGCGGCCCCAGCCCTGTCCAGTACCCTCCCCCTCACCACCTGCCCGCTGACTACAGTACCCCGGCTGTGCACCACGGATATCACCATGGCAATGTGGCTGAGTGGAGCCAGTACCCACTCTTCTCCTACTCGTGCTGGTGAAACAATTTCCTCACAGCTTCCCCCCAAAAGAGAAGGACTGCAGTCTCACAAGTGACTCAGCGAGACCTCATAAATGCTACTATGCCGTCATACCTGTGTTTCCTCTGTCCCAAGTCCAGCACCACACCCAGCTGACTGCTGATCCAGAGCTCACGGCCATGCTACTGTATGCTGGGGCTGAAAGAGAAGGAACTGGGTCAGGAGAAATGCCAACCAGCAGAGAGAATAACGGAGTGGAACAGAGACAATATACTTCAGAATGACTGCCAGAGTAGTAGTGTGGACTGGTCTGATATCACAGCTGGCTTTAGGCCTAAGGCCTGAAAAATGTATCCGTTCCTCCCAAAGAAATGTGTGTTTATTGCTGAATTGTCTATTTATTTCGTGTTTGGATTTCGTTTCTCCCTGGTAAATATTTTTGTAAAAAATAAAACATTTTGTGTGTAATAAATTGCTTTACTGATATGTTAATGTCATCTGTATGGAATAAAAAAATCAACAAGTTATAACTGTTTTTCAATGTTTTCTTCAAAGCTAAAGAAGCATTCATTTATTTGGGGCCTGGCGCATTACAGCAGTCAACACACCTTTTTTCCCCTAACGTTTGTGGAGATCACATTTATGGTAAACTCTGCGCAGGTCGGCTCAAGCATAAATGACCTTTAAAAAAGTATGCCATAGCGCTATAACGCGCCTTGCACTGAATCTGGGCCTTGATCAATCTCCCTTCTTGGGATATCAGGACTATTCCACTGGCTGTTTTCTATGAGTTCAGTCCTCTCGGATTTGATTATTACTGTTAGATTTTGAGGTCAAAATGTATGACCTAATGCAAGTCCAGGTTGATAGGATATAGAATTAAGGATGGTACACTAATGTTATCCACACTCCATAACCTTCTTCATCTGTGTCTTTGCACTTTTTAAATTCACATAGCAACACTTCCTGCACTGGTGTTTGTATTTTCCCTTTGTTGACCTAACGAGGACCACACTCCGGTTTCCTTTGGCTCAGCATGCATTAAAGACCCTGCACTATTGTGCCTCTGGCCAGGGGGAGTGACTTCACCTGCTGAGGTTTACCCACTTGCGTAATAAAACATGCCACGGTCATCTTTCTCCCTCTGAACGAGCGTTAAAGAGCATGAAAATGGGGTGCAGTTGGCTTCCTTTCACAGCAGCAAGCACAGAGCAGCCTGATGGCCCTTTTTCACGGATGTCAGCTGCTAATGACTGCCGTAAAGCCGGGGAGGGAGGGTGGGAGTCGTCCTCCAGGGGACAATGCTGCCAAGGGCTTTTACTCAGCTCAATTCATTAGTAGGCTTTTTGTGACATTAGTGGGGCAAATCTTTGTCTCCCATTCTCCCGCCCTCCTCTCCTGATGAACACTCACTCCACCCAGCTGATACATGATGCACACGTTGTTTACCCTATCTGACAGTGTTGGTGTCGGGAGAAGAATAGAGGACGTTCTGTATAAAAAAAGGTCCCAATTGAAGTTTAGAATTGATCTCCCATATTAGTGAGACATGTCACAGTAGAGAGTCATCCCAGTCATTACTGATTATTTGATGTGGGAGAAATGTGGTGGCAGAGAAGATCACTGTAATGAAATTAAAATATCCTGGACAGTCATAGATCACTGGGGCCCCAGCTCTCAAATGAGATCCAATCCAAGTGAGAGCACTTTGGAGCGAATTGCAACATTATCTGATCTAGTAGAGATATTCCAGGAGCATACTCCATTCCCCATCCATTATTCTAGGAGACACCGAGTCAGCAGACTGTTGGTACTTGAGGGTGGGAAATGGTTTGGGCTATGGCTGACAGGACAATACAGGAAGAAGATAAAAAATAAAAAAATTAAAAAAAAAAGTTTAACTCCCCCGCTCCCCTAATATCCTGTGTTTTTGTCAGGACAGGGCTATCAGAAGTACCCAGACCAAGAAGACAGAAGTACCACAGACATAGGTACAGGTATGCACCGCTACTGGAATTAGAAACAAATACTCATTTAAGAACACCTCTACAATATACTAAATTGATTTAACATGATGAAAATTTACTTGGAAGCCAAAATACATAAATGTTTTTGGTTCAATAACCAGAGTTCATAGGGAGTGCAGTGGAAAATGAAATGACCTAGTGTTGCATAACTGTGACCCAAATCTCCACAAAACATTACTCCCCCAGTGTTCTCATTTTACAATAAATACTAGAGTAGCAAGCAACATCTGTGATGTTAAAGAACTGATAGGGCATTTGTCTTATTGGACTATAATCTAAATACTATGCCCATTTCTACAGCCAAACAGATATCAATGAACCGGCATACAGAACACATGCCCTGGGCTGTATAGTTGACTGAGAAAATCAGAAGACAGGCTGATGTTAGTGTTGATAGTTTACATCCATACATGCTCCTCAATATGACCTAAATGGGTGGAGGAGTGTGATGTTCTGGGGGTTGGATTTAGGCCCGACCCACTCCCTCCCCTGACAGATGTCAAATGGTCGGCAGGACGCTTTTCAAGTGCAGAGCTGCCTCCCCAGGTCTGTCCCAACCTTCCTCTTTCATCACCAGCAGTAGGACAGCGCTCAGAACACAAACACTTATCTTATGTAACAATCCCCAAGACACTCCCGTCCAACATTCCACTCCGCATAAACTGTTCAAGACAGCATCACCGGGCAATTTCAGCATTTTAATAGCTCTGATAATGGACAAGCAAAGAGCTCTAAATCGACCTTAACTCTAAAGTGTGTAAAGGCCTCATCTCTCTCTGACAATGCCAAATACGTGACATATGTCTTCATTATTCCCCAGGTGATCAGTGGTGTCAGAATGAATAGATTGCTGTTTATGGACACCATGAAAATGTAGCAGGTTGTGCGAGCTGAGCTGGATGTCCAAAACAAGAGGGCACATCAGCAGACCAAAACGACACACCAGGGACTGGCATGACAGTGTGAAATAAAGAGGGGGCACTGACTGGGGATGATGGGGGTTTGCAGATGCAGATGAAACAGCCTTGGAGAAGAAAGCAGCAGTCAAGCTTCATAAAGTCAATGGGCTATAGGACCAAATGGAGAGGAACTAGCTGAGACTGGGCGGGATAAAGGATATAAGGCAACAACAACCACCTTGAGAGGACAGACAACCACTCAGGCCTGGTCAATACCATGTACATCTCAGTAAATAGAGGAATTCCTTTGGACATAAAGGGAATTGCAAATAAATAAATGATTACTACTGCATTAACTAGTAGTAGTTATTCACTAAATCATTCTCTACAATTATTTGCTGCTCTGTAAAAAGTCATATTTATAGGCAAACAGCTGTCTTGGGGTTTAGAAAATGATCTTATTTTTATTACTGAGACGCAGGGTAAAATATTTTGGATGATTTCATGTGTACCAACTGTAGTATAATCACATGTTTACTACATCTTTATTCAAATCCACTGACAACAATTAGTGACTTTTCTTTCATCAACAACAACTTGATAAACTGATAGAAGAGGCACATTATCAAAGGCCCATTTCTAACCAAACAAGAAACCCTGTCTTAGCTGTAACAGAGAAAACAAGGCACAGTGTGGAAATAAGACAAATTAATCGTTATTCATTTTAAGTGCATGATGGGTAAATGCCATTCTCATGATATCATAGTAATAACCAGTGGCTATAAGGGCCAATATTGGAACATAAACCATGAATCAGGCTCAACAGAACTAGACAAACAGTTTCGGGTTTCCAAGCTGGCAAATTAATGGCCTGTTTCCTTCACAAGTGCAACATTAAACAAATGAAATATTATATATCTAATGATACTGTAATAGGAAAGGTTATTATTTGGTCTAAAATGTCAAACTAAATAACATGAGATTATAGATTTTGTTAATCGTGATCACTTTCAAGTACTCCTCCTCATCAAATTATTGCATAGTCAATGAATATCCCTCTGTGCCTCATTTGAACTGGGTGTAATGTTAAGTTGAAGAGCTGTGAAACATTTGTATGATTTTGTGGAGGAAGTGTTCCAAAAAAAGGATCTTTCCTTCTTCTCCCCTTTGTATAAAGTAAAGGGGGAACAGCAGTGATAGAGCAAAGTGGTAAAGTCACCTTAATCTGTCGATCTGGCAGACACATACGCAGTAACGTCTTCAGGTCAAAGTGAGGGCAAGCTGCAAAGACGGGAGAAGTCCTACAGAAGTACAGATGTTGGAGCAACAACACAAGAGAAAGAGGCAAAAGGTTTTGGTTTCCACTTTGGTTCAGAGGCACTCAGCGTGGTCAACATGCAGGGAGAGACTACCCTCCCATCACCACTGTATCAAACAAGCTAGAGAAATAGCACAAGGATTCATTCAGCCTTGCATGCAAAATAAAAGATTCAGCAAATAACAGATTCCCCTCAGATTCAGTTCAATGCCACCTCTGAACACCGCTCTAGTCTCCTCCTCCACAGTCAGGACCACGTCAGTCAGTCAGTCCTCAGAGTTGTCCAAATCCACCTCCTCCCAGGATGCCTTGGTGCGCTGCTCCCAGTTCTTGGCTTGATCAATCACAGCACGGGAGAGGAGCACCACGCAGGCTGCCAGGCCGGAGATACGGTCCTCAAATGCTGTCCCACTCTCCCAGAGGTCTGCCTCTGTGTTATACACGTGCACGTATTTCATACGGTTGCTCTTGTCATGAGAGCGCCCACCTAGTATGTAGATGAGGCTGCCGAGTACTGCCACACCGGGCTCCCCATGACCAGCTGGTAGAGGAGTCATCACAGACCAAGAGTTATCTGCTGGGCTGTAGCATGCCACCTGGAAAAGAGACCAGTAACTTGGTACATTACTCTACATACTTACACCTCAAGCCTTCGTTGCATTACAAACTGTTGCTCAGTCACTTTGAATACTATTGGTAAGTGGAGGTACGGTACGGTACCTGGAGAACATCTCGGCGGTACCCGCACTCATCATTGCTGCCACCAATGACATAGACTCGTCCATTGACAGCAGCCATCCCATGCCATGCCCGCTCCACCGGCCCCTCTGCACACGCTGCCCACTGGTTGTGCTGGGGGTCATAACAGTATGTCTCTCTCAGGTACGCCATTCCCCGCCGCCCACAAGTGACGTACATCTTGCCATCCAAGACTGCTCCGGCGTGTGCATACACCTAGAGGGAAGACTAGACTAGTATTCAGGCATAGGATCGGCACAACATAAAAAATCAGGACAAATGGCCACGGAATATCAAGAATAGCTGATTCAGGAAGGAAATCCATATCTATTTGATTATTCTCACAAATGGTGAACTGGTCCTACTTGTTGTTCATCTCAAGGGAAGGTTCCTCAGAAATCCCCTTCTCCCTCCATACTTTGATGGAAAGTGACAAATAGATGTCAGTGAATATCTAGCACCCTCTTGTGGACAATATGAGTGCATACTTAGAGAGGTTTTGCTCTTTATGACGTGATCGTACCTCTCTCTTGAGGGCTGCCACATATTCCCAGGTGTTGGTGTGTGGGTCGTAGCGTTCTACACACTCCAGTTCATTGCTGTAGTCGCGCCCCCCAATAGCGTAGATGTGTCCGTCCAGCACACACACACAGTGGTCTGCATGCTGCTGCTGCAGGGGCTTGATGGAGCACCACATGTTGTGGCGAGGGTCATATCTGAGAGGAGGAGACTGAGTGCTTGAGATCAAATATCACGTCTTTTCATTAATTAATGTCAAATGTCAAAAAGAGGACATGCTAATTAATGGGAAAAAAGAGGACATGCTAATTGATTGGCAATTAGTAACATTTTGAACGTGCATTTTTGTGATATCGGTCATGCAAAATGATTGCAAAGGTTTCAACTGCAGTGATTTAAATCCAAAGAAAAACAAGACTTCTGACTGTTCCAAGGACAAATTAAGTCAGCAGTAAACAGACTTTTTTGAGCAAATTAGAGTTCAAATTCAATTACATGGGAACTCAACACAGAACAACTTATCAGTCAGATTACATTTTGAGCTGACACCTGTCTGTTTTTATACATGTTGCCTATTCTTTCATGATAGGAATACATAATTTTTTTTTTACCTTTATTTAACTAGGCAAATCAGTTAGGAACAAATTCTTATTTACAATGACAATGACGGCCTTGGGTTATCTGCCTTGTTCAGGGGCAAAACGACAGAATTTTACCTAGTGAGCTCGGGGATTCAATCAAGCAACCTTCGGTTACTGGCCCAACGCTCTAACCACTAGGCTACCTGCCGCTCCAATACTGCCCTACCAAGCAAAAAGGCAGTAACTGCTCATTTGGCTGAAAATGAGTTAGTCATTTTTGCTACATTAAATACATGCTTAATCATGTGGACAAGTATCCGGCCTCTATTGTATTGTGTTTTGGAGAAAATGGGGGTCATTTTAGCAGTAACTGGATAAAGTTACTGTGAAACCAAGGTAAATAAAATCCATGTTTCTCCACGCTATGAGCAGTTAATGCCTTCATGCTTGGTAGGGCAGAATACAGTTTAACTTCTATACAGTGGCTTCTTTCATTGTTAGACACTGCATTCTGAAGAGAATCACACAGTAGATCATGACAGCAGGCCTAATGATCAGATCGATACTCTGTTAGAGTGGGTCTGCCTATGGTATTGGGTCTCACCTCCAGCAGCGAGTCTCTGCACGAAAGCCGCTGGTGTTCTTGTCTCCCCCAATCAGATAGACAAAGTTGTTCAGAACAGCGATTCCTTGGTTGGACATGCGGGGGGCCTGAGCAGACATGAGTGTCCTCCACTCACCCCAGCTAGGGTGATAGACCTGGAACAATTCTTCGCTCTCAGTCAGTGAGCCAGAGGAGAACATACCCCCGAAGCCAAGGATGCAGTTGAAGTTGGAACGGGGCTGGGTGAGGGGGCCCTGCAGGATGGGCTGCCAAAGCTCCTGCTCGTGGTATCGCAGTGCAGCTGCCACAAAGTCCTTCAGCGGACACTGATTCAGCCGCCCAAACAGTCTCTGCAACACTTGTTTGTCCATGAGGCAGAAACGCACGGCCTCAAGCATCCTCAGATTGTCCTGGGGGGGTAATGGTACATAACAGTCTGTTCCACACATCCCTACACAAAGACCCATCTGAGTTTGTTCATCTCTGAAATCATGGTGCCATTCACCAGCCATGTATCTATACAAGCCTGGTGGTCAAATATGACACAGCCTTCAAAGTTATTGGATTTTCATGTAATACAAAATGGCCAGCGGAGGGCATGCATTCTTTTACTGCTTCTGATACCATGGGCAAACAGTACCATGGGCAAACAGCCTCTAATGTCTCAAAGCGAGTGGCTGACTAACCGGCTGGCCTTACCTGGAGGGACACCTGGTCTGTCTCCACCTGCTCTGGGCTGTAGTGGTAGTGCAAAGCTGCCTCGTACACCTCGTTCTCTGAGCTGACTTCCAGCTCGTCACTGCTCAGCACACTGAGGACCTTCTCTGGGGGAAGCTGGCGGTACACCTCTGTGCGAGAGAACGTCTGAATGTTCCTCAGGATGTAGGAGTGCACCTTGGCCCCCAGCTGCTGCAGCCCATACACGTCAGCCAGCGTGTCAACTTCCAAGATGTTGCTGTCATCCAGCCAGGAAAAGAGGAAGTCACAGCAAAAGCCAATAACCTCCTCAATCTACAAAATATTAATCCAAAGGTCACCGGGGGATACAGCCCAAGACATATGACTTTGATCCAAAGGACACAAAAAAAAGAACATACCTGTACAAGAGAGGCAGCAACCAGGACCTCCTGCACGTTGTCCAGGTCTAGCTCAAGCTCCGATGTGTAGATGAAGTCCAGAAGTTTGGTCATGGCAGTGTAGGTCACCCCATGCACTGGAATCTCTGTCAGCTGCGTCTCTCTGAGCCCTCCAGCAAACATCCCTCTGGAGAAAACACAGGCAGGGTTACGGGAGAAATAGCCTCTGCCCAAAGCGAGGCAAGAACTGACTAAAGTCTTGCAGATGGAAAGTAGTGCCAGGCAGACAGGCCTACCTGAAATAGTCACATGCGGCAGCCAGGAGGATACGATGGGCTTGGATGGGCCTGCCCTCCACCATGAGCACTACGTCAAACAGGATGCCACCCTGCCTCAGGCCAAACAGCCCATCCAACAGGCTGCGGGAATGGGCACAACTTCGATATGTCTGGCGGTCACATTGACCAGATGAGCTGGTGGGGCTCACCGTTTGGTTCAGCTCCCCATCCTCGGCCATTCCCTGTCTCACATTTGGCACACTACTACTAGCTAATACTCACTCTTCCCATGATGTTTCACATGCTGATGTGGTTGGGTGAGATGAAACATGAAAAAGAAACATGATCATGTAGCTACAATTCTATGCATAACTAGCTAAAATAGCTAGATAACACCCCATGCAACGAACATCATGCTAGATACTTCTTCCAATTATAATCATATATTAGGCCTATCTGAAGATCTAGCAAGACGAATGTAAATCATGAACTATACTGGTAGTAGTAGAGTGACAGACCACCAAGTTAGTTATCTAGCTAGTGAATAACAGTTAGAATTCACTTATTATATGACTAATGTTAGGTATATTGAATTCCTATGATATTCCTCCCAGATACCCATCATGACACTAACATAACCAGACATCGCGTGACAAATGGTATAGCTACCCAAAGATGGTCTAGCTATATACTGTATACTGGCTAGCTAGTTCATGAGTCATTGCTACACAAGCACAATGTGTAGCTAGTAGAAGTACGCTCGAAAACCAGACGTTTCGAAAGTAGCAGCAAGCTAGCTAGCTAACATGAACACAGCTCTGCGATATCAGTCTTCTGCATTTGCAAGTCGGTTGAAGAATTTTTTTTTTTCACTTTCAATTAGTTGAAACGAAAGCAATATTACCATTTGAACAATGTGATTAAATAACTAGGGGGGAAAAACAAACAAAATACCTAGCTAGCCTGCCGTGTTTACTGTTTCTTTCAGGTATTCATGCGCCCATTTCGTGTGAGGTCATTTCCGTCTACAATATTATTTCTGCGAGCACTAATGTCAGTGGATGATAAAGCATGGCTATCTTAAATGTTTGTTTTACAGAAATTATGCATAGCGTACCTATTGTGCTGGATTTCACAGTGATTCGTGCTAATGTTGTGAAAGAAACTGAGGAGGGGAGACTGTCACCTGTGCACTATACAGGGTATTATGTAATGTGAGTAGGCGTGTCTGAAATGTAAATTAAGCGACACAACGTGTGATTGTCTCACTGAGCTATAAAAGAACGGATAGCCTACAGGAAATGTATTTCTTGTATGTGGCAGATGCGGAATAAATGTAATGTATGCCCATTAGTTTACTTACCAGAAGATGACGCTCTTTCCTCAAACAAATGTCCTCTCTGTCAACCCTGTGTTCATGTCAATGGGTGTGTTCGAGCAGTAAGCCTAGACAAAAATTGTCAGTGAAGTCGGGGGAGCTGCATCTGTGACTGCCGAAAGTGGGACACTAGTGATTTTCCAACAGCAAACCTGAAATCAGCACGGCAGTGTCCACATAGCTGCTATTGTTAATACAAGTGCTTCTTTATGATTGTCGAATTAAACTTTTCTATCACCCCATACCACACACTCACAAACTGAAAACACAATGTGTGTACAATTTATTGGTTACAGATGATTTGTATTCCTTGTAGCTTCAGAATCAGGGCAAAGTTGGTTCCTGTTTCAGTCACGTTTTTGGCCACGTTCGCATGCGTCAAACAAAAACCAACTGCTCATTTTGAATGGCTTTTTGGTCAACATCCAGAACTGAATCGCATCTGTGAAAGAGACATTCATTTGGCTCCCTGATTTGCATACTGCTACTATTGATTTTTGAACTCCAGACAACGATTATCTGTGGATAAGTTAGAAAAACATTTTGTGAAGATATTAATTCCTCACTGCAGGAACAATAGGTAGTGAGGAGAGCAACTCATTTTTCATGTTTTTTAATCCATTTCTATGCACTACTGAACGAAGACCTGTTTGGGAGCCAAATTAACTACTCTTTTAGGTGAACGTGTCCAAAAGATCCAGCTCATCGAAAAGACTTGGAATGCCCGTCACTAAAAAACACCCTAATGATTGGTTGACAAATAGTGAATCCCATAATGCAGGTGATGGCTGCATGATGCAGTTGGTGAGAAGCAACTGCAGTGACTTCATCAGAATCTGCATGACCTTTGATCACATGATTTTTGTAAAGTTCATGCAGTCGACGCGTAGTCGTAAGTCAGACCATTTTTTTTGTCCATAATACAACACACTTTGAAAGATGGTGACCGACGATGGTCAATGTCTTGACAAAAGTGATCAGCTCGAACGCGCCCAAAGGCTCTATTTTAGACAGGGAATTTTTTAGATTCTACCCATTTACTGGAGAATTTCCACAGAAATGTTCACAGAATTAAATGCTTTTTAAAATCAAATGATGGAAGTCTGTTGGAGTGAACTTCTGTGGATTTAACTAATGTTTTTGTTACAAATGTAATTTAAAGAAAGAGAAAAACCTGACATTTAGCTAGATCATTTCCAAAGAAAGAACCTGTTGCTTACAGCAAATATGGTGGTACAGTTATTGTGGAATGTAATCAACCTGGTAACTTTGTATGGCGAATGATATTCACATCCATGTTTATTGTGTTATAAATACCAATGTTCCCAGCTGCCTCCATTGGATTCAAGACAGAAGTTGCCATATCTATTTCACATCTTCATGAGTCCAGACTATATCCCTTGAGATCTCATCAAGTTCCCACAGAGCTAAAGGTTCATTCTATATATGTCACATCCTAAATCTCTCATGACAGATATGTTCTGTAATCTCCATTTTACTGATCAATGTAACTGGAGAGAGATTTATTTATGTTTTATTTGAATGGTCAGTCAGTGGTCATGGTCAGTCAATGCAATGTTTATAATGATAATGATTAACAATATAGCCTATACACAATCTGAATTCATGAGTGCAATATCAATACTGCATGTATTAGTCATACTGTATGATGCAAATAAATACTTTTAATTTCAGAAAGATCTTGTCAAACTGTTTAGACATTGTAGGTTGTTATAGCTTGATAGTGAGAGCTCAGCTCTGCACAAGCTCATACAGAGGTTTCCTAAGGCTGCTTGTCCTGGTGTATCAAGGTCTCTATTATTGCTTTGGTTTTACAATCTCATTCATCTTCTGGGGAAGCTTTCATTTGCATACAGTTTACATTGTTTCCTGACATGTGAGACAGACATTTTCCAACTGATTTGGCTTGATCCATCATTTAGTTCTAGCCCTCAAAGTCCTCATCTGGTATATTTCTTTCTTCAGCACATGTCCCTATGCTTACTTTATTATTAGTTTAAGCATGTATCAATGTAATCACAGCTCTTATCAGTTGTGTTACCATTCATTTTCCCATGGCCTTGATTATGCCATTGCTTTCCCAGACATAATGTTATTTATACTCCATCCTATGTCCTATTCTTGTGTGCTAGTTAGTACACTGGTAAAATTAAACAATTGTTTAATCAGGAACAGAATCACCAATGACAGAAGGGTACATGATTTTGTCAACATGAGGCAATTGTAATCTGTTTGTCAGTGTGTCAATTGTCAGGTTATCTTGCAGTGAAATTAGAACAAATGATGTTTCACAAAGAGACATTTATAATGTATTTTCCAAAGATAACCATTGCTCCATTCATCCTGATTGTGAAATGTTGGCTCATTATGTTAAGCCTCTGACTACGCTCTGTGGTTTACAAAGATGGATGGCAATCCAAAGGTTTGCTGTATCAGGAAGCACAAACATTGTATGCTACATGTAAACAGTTATGATTATTAAATGCTCACTGGTTTGAAATAATGACACCTTAATTTTATTTTTGTACAGCACAGTACACAACACCATACACGTTGGTGGTCTTCAAATGTTGGTGGTCTTCAAACTTATCAGCAAACTGGTTGGTTCTCTGTCTCATTTGATCCATTTCCTTCCCACCTCTCGTCCTCTCACTGTAACAGCTTGACACAGTCTTCTGCGTCACCATCTATAGTTGTAGGAAGAGAGGCCAGAGGTAACAGAGGACATTGCAAAGTATCCTGTCAACCAATATTCCAGCCAATAGACCCACAGGCAATGTGGTAGATGTTATTCATAGATTCGAGATGGCTTGAGTTGGCCCACAAAAATCCATGTCACATTAATAAATGATGTTATGCTGATTGCATTGAAACTGAAAGGTGAAGCTGATGCAGCTCCGCTGGATGGATTTGCCTTACTCACAGGTGGTTGATTGAACAGTGCTTGATTACTTTAGAATTATATGGGTTGACATTGGTCCTGGCATGGCTGTGTCAAACACAAAATAAAGTCATGCTGGAAGTCAGACTACTTGACTGAGGAGAGGACTCTAATGTTATCATGGCGTTTTGCTTCTCCCTTGCCTTATTGTTTTATTTGACTTGCAAGAATGTGGACAGGTTGTTGTTGTCGGGCCTGTCTCAAGGTCACTTGTCTGGTAGAGTCATTAATGAGAGTACAGTCCAAACAAGCTGGTAAAAATAATCATCAGTTGCCAGGAAGGGCAGTTCAGCTTGTGTACAGATGCAGTTGTTGTTGAAAAATAACTGTACAAGTGAAAGCTTGAATGCTATTTATTTGGCAGATGCTTTCCAACAAAATAAGCCATTGTTTGAGCTATTAACTGCCAATTGCTTGCTTAATGTTTGACATTTTCTGCTGGAACTACTTCAAAGCTTATCTCTTGCAACCATGAGGATAATGAACACCTACTGTATAGAATGCCCTTCAGCCAATCAGATTTGATTATTTAAAAAAGTTATGGTATAAGAATATAATGGTGCAATAGAGACTGTAAATCTGTGAAGTGTCTGTCACTGATCACAAAGTGTAAACTCTGGAAATAAAGGGGTGGTTTCCAGGACACAGATTAAGCCTAATCCAGGACAAAAAAAAACATTTTTAATGGAGAATCACCATTGAGCTCGCTTTTTAGTCCAGGATTAGGATTAATCTGTGTCCGAGAAAACACCCCAGAGAGTTAATCTATTCATAATAGGCAACTACGGCATGCAAAGAAAATTATACATTTCACATAATGATTGTCTGTCAAAATAGTATTGTATTGCTATCATCAGGTCCTCAAGCCTTTACAAGTTCTGGAGAAAATAGTAGAGGAGTCTGCAGCTTCACCTGCCAGTTAAAAATACAATAGAAAGTAATGAGACGTATTAAGGCTTGTTGAAAGGCGGGTGAACCAACCGTGCTTTCCTCTACATCATGGTGCTACTATATTTCAGTATTTGACTGTGAAGTCTGAGGAGCTGGCAGATCTGTGGACAATACAACTGATTAGCACAGGACAGGTGGGTACCAGCACTGCCATTCACACACAGTCTTCAAGCCATAGAAGATGGTTTCCATGCAAACTAGTCACCCGTGTACAGGAGAGTTGGCATAAGGACCCAGTATTACTGTACATTAGAACCCATGTTCAGTATCAATCAGTCACTGAACCCGCCAACCATCTCTACTTTTAAATGTTGTAATGTCTTGTGTATCTGAAGATCAGTGGAGGCTGCTGAGGGGAGGACGGCTCATAATAATGGCTGGAATTGAGTCAATGGAATGGCATCAAACACATGGAAACCATGTGTATTTGATACCATTCCACTTATTTTGCTCCAGCCATTACCACGAGCCTGTTCTCCCCAATTAAGGTGCCACCAACCTCCTGTGCTGAAGATCCATATTTGAAAGCCATTGACCTGGTCCACTGATGATTTTAGCCAATAGGCCTAGTCTAGTGCTCATTTGTTTCACGGAGTGGAATGATTGGAATGAATAAACAGAGCCCAATAGGCTTTACAATGGACCAATTTTCTTCTCTGTGGTAGTGTAAATCAGAGGAATGGTTGGGTAGAGACTGAAGTATGACCCTGGCAGCTGCAATTTTGCTGTGGCTGCTCGGTGATTATGAATGTGCAATCAATTCTCCTCCACAACGAGATCCTATAATACAACAGCTCAGAGGACCGGTGTTTGATGAAGCCTACTCTGTCTCAGCTGGCTTTCTCCAAGTGATACATAATTCTCTCCCTCCAAGTTATAAACAGTGGGCTTTTCCTCCTCTTTTACTGGGCCATATCAGTCTTGATTTGGACAGATGCATTTGCTACATTTGTCATTGTCATAAATCATTGTGTAAAAACAACCTCTTTTTATCACGGGTATTCTTCTGGAAATAGCTATGGTATCTGTTTAAAAAAACATTTACAGTTTTTGGTTCCGTGTTTAAACTATTGGAACTACTTATCTCTTTAAACTAAATTCACAAAAAGTCAGTTCAAGTAAATATTTGAAACAATGTCTGACCTGAGTGTTTTTGACACAAGCCATCATGCAGAATTATGGCAGCTCACAGGCTCCAGATGATAGAAATAACAGTACTGTTGTCATAGTTTCTATGCTGTGTGTGCTCCTTTGGTTAGCTTAGAGGTCAGTAGCAGAGGTCAGTAGCAGAGATCAGTGTCAGCTTTGGAAAGGCTAGGACATTTCCATGACTCACAAACGAGTCAAAGCCAGGAGAGGGGCAACAGTAAAGATTAGAGCCATCGAATGTAAGAACGCACAAACACTTCCTCCAACAACAACAAGCTTGATGGCTCATGGTGAATATATTCACGACTGAGGAAGTTTGTGGGATTGTCTACTCAGTCCCCTCTTATAGTATTTCGTAGAAGATAATCAGATTGTCAAGTAAGGAAGAAGACAAGGTTGACGCTATTTTAACGAACCTAACGCAATTATAAATCTAATCGCTGGCGGTAGCACTATAGGTCTGGGGAGTGTCAGAAATATTTTTGCTATTTTCACAGCTGGAATTATGAGTGTAATAGCCGATGGCGGTTGAAAGGGAAGGGTTTTGATAAATAAACAAGTAGGTGTGATGAGGGCTTGGCCACTCACTGGCCAATCAACACGCTTCATGGCTTAATACTGCATGCAAGTTCTGTATGTTATTGATTGTCTTTGCTTTATCATGTACTCCAATTCGGCCGTGGCATGGAATATTCTTGTCCTGATCCATTGTGGATTGATTCTACAGTTGATTAAATAGCATAGGCTACAGTAACGCGTAATAGCAACAGTTCAACAAAAAAAATCCAGTGTTTGCTCAATAATGTTTGGAGTGTTGGCAGTCAACATTGTTGTAATTGGCTTCAACGAGCTAATACTTGCCTTCATAAAACGATCACGCTTCTCCTAAATAAAAAATACTAGGCTCCCGAAAATGGTATTGTATGTGTGAGGCACATCCTTAATAAGCACAATATAACCTAGGTCAACCTTTGATACTGCATTATTGGACCAAATAATTTAAAGGGGCAATCAGCAGTAGTTAACAAAAGGTGTACTGTACTCCCTGCCCCTGTTTTGCAAAACAACAGAGGGATGGGGCTGGAGAATCATCCATGTTATCGAAATGATAGTTTTACCCATGTTTTGAGGCTAGAGTGTTTGTTTACATTTACTTTGTTGACAAACATTGGCATAAAACAGTTGGAACTAAACTCATGAGGCATTTTTACGTTATATTCTTCTAGAATCAATGGGTACATACACTACAGTGAGGGGAAAAAGTATTTGATCCCCTGCTGATTTTGTACGTTTGCCCACTGACAAAGAAATGATCAGTCTATCATTTTAATAGTAGGTTTATTTGAACAGTGAGAGACAGAATAACAGAAAAAAAATCCAGAAAAACGCATGTGAAAAATGTTATAAATTGATTTGCATTTTAATGAGGGAAATAAGTATTTGACCCCTCTGCAAAACATGACTTAGTACTTGGTGGCAAAACCCTTGTTGGCAATCACAGAGGTTAGACGTTTCTTGTAGTTGGCCACCAGGTTTGCACACATCTCAGGAGGGATTTTGTCCCACTCCTCTTTGCAGATCTTCTCCAAGTCATTAAGGTTTCGAGGCTGACGCTTGGCAACTCGAACCTTCAGCTCCCTCCACAGATTTTCTATGGGATTAAGGTCTGGAGACTGGCTAGGCCACTCCAGGACCTTAATGTGCTTCTTCTTGAGACACTCCTTTGTTGCCTTGGCCGTGTGTTTTGGGTCATTGTCATGCTGGAATACCCATCCACGACCCATTTTCAATGCCCTGGCTGAGGGAAGGAGGTTCTCACCCAAGATTTGACCGTACATGGCCCCGTCCATCGTCCCTTTGATGCGGTGAAGTTGTCCTGTCCCCTTAGCAGAAAAACACCCCCAAAGCATAATGTTTCCACCTCCATGTTTGACGGTGGGGATGGTGTTCTTGAGGTCATAGGCAGCATTCCTCCTCCTCCAAACACGGCGAGTTGAGTTGATGCCAAAGAGCTCCATTTTGGTCTCATCTGACCACAACACTTTCACCCAGTTGTCCTCTGAATCATTCAGATGTTCATTGGCAAACTTCAGACGGGCATGTATATGCGCTTTCTTGAGCAGGGGGACCATGCGGGCGCTGCAGGATTTCAGTCCTTCACGGCGTAGTATGTTACCAATTGTTTTCTTGGTGACTATGGTCCCAGCTGCCTTGAGATCATTGACAAGATCCTCCCGTGTAGTTCTGGGCTGATTCCTCACCGTTCTCATGATCATTGCAACTCCACGAGGTGAGACCTTGCATGGAGCCCCAGGCCCGAGGGAGATTGACAGTTCTTTTGTGTTTCTTCCATTTGCGAATAATCACACCAACTGTTGTCACCTTCTCACCAAGCTGCTTGGTGATGGTCTTGTAGCCCATTCCAGCCTTGTGTAGGTCTCCAATCTTGTCCCTGACATCCTTGGAGAGCTCTCTGGTCTTGGACATGGTGGAGAGTTTGGAATCTGATTGATTGATTGCTTCTGTGGACAGATGTCTTTTATACAGGTAACAAACTGAGATTAGGAGCACTCCCTTTAAGATTGTGCTCTAATCTCAGCTCGTTACCTGTATAAAAGACACCTGGGAGCCAGAAATCTTTCTGATTGAGAGGGGGGGTCAAATACTTCTTTCCCTCATTAAAATGCAAATCAATTTATAACATTTTTCACATGCGATTTTTTTGTTGTTATTCTGTCTCTCACTGTTCAAATAAACCTACCATTAAAATTATAGACTGATAATTTCTTTGTCAGTGGGCAAACGTACAAAATCAGCAGGGGATCAAATACTTTTTTTCCCTCACTGTATATAATGATACGTGGACACCCCTTCAAATTAGTGGATTTGGCTATTTCAGCCACACCCGTTGCTGACAGGTGTATAAAATTGAGCAGACAGCCATGCAATCTCCATAGACAAACATTGGCAGTCGAATGGCCTTACTGAAGAGCTCATCGACTTTCAACGTGGCACCGTCATAGGATGCCACCTTCCCAACAAGTCAGTTCGTCAATTTTCTTCCCTGCTTGAGCTGCCACGGTCAACTGTAAGTGCTGTTATTGTGAAGTGGAAATGTCTACAAAGGCTCAGCCATGAAGTGGTAGGCAGAACGGGACCGCTGAGTGCTGAAGTGCGTAGCGTGTAAAAATTGTCTGTCCGAGTTCTAAACTGCCTCTGGAAGCAATGTCAGCATAAGAATCGTTGGGAGCTTCATGAAATGGGTTTCCATGGCCGAGCAGCCGCACACAAGCCTAAGATCACCATGCGCAATGCCAAGCGTCGGCTGGAGTAATGTAAAGCTCGCCGCCATTGGACTCTGGAACAGTGGAAACACGTTCTCTGGAGTGATGAATCATGCGTCACCATCTGGCAGTCCATCGGACAAATCTCGGTTTGGCATTTGCCAGGAAAACGCTACCTGCCCCAATGCATAGTGCTAACTAACGTTTGATGGAGGATTATTGGTCTGGGGCTATTTTTCATGGTTCAAGCTAGGCCCCTTAGTACCAGTGAAGGCAAATCTTAACGCTACAGCATTCAATGACATTCTAGACGATTCTGTGCCTCAAGCCATAAAACGGCTGAACAATTAATCGACCCAGACTATTAACATTGACCCCCCCCTTTTGTTTTTTTACACTGCTGCTACTCGCTGTTAACTATCCATACATAGTCACTTTACAAATTACCTCGACTAACCTGTACATTGCACATTGACTCGGTACCGGTACCACCTATATATAGCTGTCACAATCCTCTGAAGGGACAGACCAAGACGCAGCGATGCTTCCAGTATACATATTTATTACGAACGTAACTGGGCAAAAATAACAAAATGTAAACGAAGATCGTGTAGTTGAACACAACATACAACAAGCTATGTTCAAACAATAACCCACAAAACCTAATAGAAAACCCCAAACATATATATGGTTCCCAATTAGAGACAACACACACAGCTGCCTCTAATTGGGAACCATTACCCCAACATAGAAATATATCACCTAGAACATAAAAAGCCTACACCAAAAACAAAACTTAACACACCAGCCTGTCTTCTCAGGCCTGGACGTTGTTATTAAACGCCTTGTTATTGTTATGTAATTTTCTTGTGCAACATAGTGATTTTATTGATTTATTTTCACTAGTTTATTTAATAAATATTTTCGTAACTCTATTTCTTGAACTGCATTGTTGGTTAAGCACATCACGGTAAGATCTTCTGTTGTATTCAGCGCATGTGACAAATACAATTTTATTAGATTTTATCAAACACCTTTGGGATGAATTGGAACGCAGACTGCCAGCCAGGCTTAATCGCCCAACATCCCTGCCAACCTCACTAATGCTCGTGGCTGAATCGAAACAAGTCGAAATATTTCGAAATATTTAACCCTATACTTCCATTCACTTGTATGGATTACCTTTAGATGAGTCCTGTGACATTCGTGAGAGTCTCCTCTTTCTACAGTAGGGTCATATTAGTTTGCAGCCCAAACGGTTATGGATATCCTACTTTGCAAGGCCAACATAAAAATGGAATGACCGATTTCTGTTGAACCCAATGGTGTGTAATTGCGGCCGCAATTAGGGGCGTTTCTGCATGTTGGTATCGTCCCCAGCCTCCTCTCCGAATTGTGGGCCGCAATTGCACCATACTCATGGAACCAGCCTTAGTAGCCTAGGGTAAGGGTAGCCTATGGAGGGCTTGATATGAAACGGAAAACAAGCAATCTGTTTTTTAAAACAACAATATTTCTAAATAGGATGGGTTCAGAAGCATGATATCATAAATCGCTCCTCTCATTCCATGGAACAGTGTGTACATGTAGGCCTAAATGTCTTTACGTATAACATTCACCTCAATACAAAATAATAGGCTCCTGTCAATTGTATCTTCGTCTATGTGCAAAAATCTGCCGTTGAAAATGAAAAGTCTGGAAATCGGATGAAGGGCGCTGCATGAAATATGCAGGTATGTGATTGTGAATAACGAAAAAGCAAGAGGGCAAAACTTCTAATATTTCAAAGCACTCTCAGTACACCATTTAAAACCCCTGTATTCATATGCTACTTGGCTAATGGCCAGGATAAAGACACCTACGATGCTGCTAAACCAGCATTGATTAAGGGGAGGGTAGGCTATTGCTTGTTTTTAATCAAATTAAACTAAACCGTTTTTTAATGTTTCTAAATATTAGGTTCACCGGCACAAAAGGCATACTTTCGTGGGCACTTTTCATTATGACTGGACAGGCTGCGCTCCAGCTGTTAAAATCCATTATCAACTGTGTTACCATTATGACCTGCTTTTCGTGGGTATTAAAACTTCCTATTAGCAATGCATGAAATTGTCACTTTTGTGCTTGTTTTTAAGGGCACACCTCAAATATTGCCACCCCTCCCCCTCAGCCCAAGCGAGCTGATGTTAGACAGGTAAATGGCTTTAGGGCTGTAAAATGTCAGTACGCCAGTTTTTACATTGCGAAATTACAAACTAACGTGCGTTTGACACTTGCACCTTCTTAGCGCCAGCCGAAAATAGAGCCCATTGTGCCATTAATGTGCCAGGTTACCTGATAACAGGGTTGCTATTGTTTTTATCTGTGTTGTTCTGCTGTTTCCTTGTCCCTGTCCCCCTACCAGCCTTTTCTATATTGCCTGCTCTGATTATAAATTGTTGTGCTAGTTTATGACTTCCCTGAGAGACAGGCGCTGTCATATGGGGTGGCTGATGAGTTCTCCTTTAGTAAATTTCCGCATGCAGGGACCATGTGGTAGCAGGAAAATTACATTTCCCAGTGGAAGTGTTAAATGAATTACTTAGGGCTGCCTGCCTGCAGCCAGCTTTTCTCCACAGCAACAGGAGTCTGAAAGGGATTTGGACTCTGGGTCTGCATCTGTCTGTAGAGGAAAAGGTACATAACGGGGTGGGGTCAGGGAAACTGTGAAGACAATGACTGCCAGTCTCGATGGTCATTCTAGCTAAGCCCTGTCTTTCATGTTTTCTCTGTCGGATTGTTTTATACACCGATAATACTCCCAAACCCCTATTTGGACCAACAATGTAATTCTCTATAATTTTCATCTCACTGACAATGAAACCATGAACAACTATTCCCTGTTATCAAGCCCATGTGCTGCTACAGACTAACAATGATTATGAATTGTGAAACTAGATGACTTTCAAATCATCAGGTACCAAATTGAATAAGCTTTTAATTTGGATATTACCAAGGTTATTACTGTGCACAGGAACCTCAGCATCCAGCTGGTCATATCTGCCATGTGTCCGTGGAGCTGGCCTCAAATTAAACTAGGCTGCTGAGAATCAATATTAACTTGTCCACTCCTGCTCCATCATAGTGGATGCTACCATCTGCTTCCTGCCAATTCTCACCCCTCTTTTCCCAAGAACTGGTCTATTTTCAGTTGTGAAATCTATCACCTCAATTTGGTGTTGGGATGGTGTTAATTTTTGCAGTAAACATCACCTAATTAAAAAACATAAAATCTGTCTATTGAACAGAAAGGGGACAATGATCCAGATGAAGCATATATGACCAACAATGAGGCCAGATGGTTGTCCATTGAGCCAATGAACTGTGGATGAAACTTTATTTGACTGGAGCAGCATGGAATACTTATGTAGCGTTTGAAAAATAACAGGAAGGAGATGTGGAACATTTATATGAATTAGTTGTGTATGATCAGCAGATCTAATGCATGATAGATTGATTTCATTCTGCTAATGTAATTGTGTTTTAATAAACCCCATCGTAGTTTGTACTCTCTCTTTCTTCCTCCCTTCTCTCTCCCCCCTTTCTCTCCCTTGGTCCCCTCAATACCATGGACTCTGAACATTTTATTCAATTACAGAAAAACTAAATGACAGCCTTAGAGGGCCATAAGAGTCTAAGCCCTGTCTAAGCCGGAATTGTTGGAATTGTTTTAATAAGGTCATACCAAGGATAATTTTGCTATTTGATTTGGAATTTTAAGACCCCTTGAAGTGTTCAAAAAAATGAACAATTACTTTTTACCTTAGCCCATACAAACACATTGAATAACAGATGGAACAACAGAGAGTCTCAAAAGGAAGTTTGTTCTGAGATATAAGAAATATTAGGAATTATTATCATTTATATATATATTTTTTACATGTATTTAACCCTTTATTATTTTACTAAACAGTCTCAATATATACTTCCATAAAAAATTTTGACTGGTACTGGGGGACCTTCTGACGAGTCTTGTGAGGCCTGTGGGCATCCTAGAGTGAAACCGACATGTACGTGTTCATGAGAGTCTCACCTTTACACAGAGGGGTCATATTAGTGTGTAGCCCAAACTGTTTGGACGCTACAGACAGAAGTTGGCAGATCGGCTGTACCGACTTCAGACTAGTCCCAAGACGCTTGTGGGGGTGGTAGAGCAAAACGGAGAACACTATCGTGTTCGTGAGAGTCTCATATTTCCATAGAGGGGCCAAACCATCAGACGATTTTGTGAGAAAACCAATTTTCGGGATATCTCATGGTCTGACAAACACCACTCTAGCTCTGTCACCTTTCACTAGAGAAGCAGAAGTGTTACATAGGCAAATGCGGTGGATTGAGACAGCAGCATCCAATGCAAAAAAATGGATCTTCAGCCTAAACTGACAGATTTTAATGGGGATTTTTTTATTATGCTAATTTGATTTCTGCGGGGGTGCGAACATTGACCTTAGGGGGTTAAAGGGCTCTATATTACATAAAACTATGTAATACAAAACTGTTTACTATGCTAATATTTTGTGTTGATTTCTCTTCTTTTCTGCATTATGTGTTACTTTATGTATAGACAGAAGACATAATGATGCTATGCTGGGTAAGGAACTACATTATTTGGGTGGTATTTGCAACATTTGTGTTGTGATCAAACAGTCACTGCTCCATTACAGTGATAGCATTGTTAACTTGAATTTCATATCCTGAATTCCCATTGTTTAGGGAAAGGAGAATGCATTCAACTGAATGCATTCAACTGAAATGTATCTTCCACATTTAACCCAAACCCTCTGAGTTAGAGAGGTGCAAGGGCTGCCACACCTAATTGACATCATCTGTGCCCAGGGAGCAGTTGTCGGCAGTTAAATGCCTTGCTCAGGGCAACTGTATTTACTTAGTTAGTTAGCTAGCTGTTAGTGACGCAGGTAGATTAGCTTAGGGGTTTTTGAATATATATTATTTCTTTCCTTGGGTCCAGCTCAGCCCCTTTTCCCCAAACCACTTTACCGTGTGTTTGAAATAAACCCTTTGTGTTTGACGGTAGATCCAAGTTGTCTGTGTTTTCTGTTCTCGCTGTTCCTTTTCACCATAGTAATTTGCACAAGATATGTTGCGGGTCTCTATTCCATTCCCCCTAGACCACGGGGTAAAAGGGATTCGTAACAGGCACAACAGCAGATTTTTCCACATTGGGGAGTTGAACCAGCTCCCTTTCGGTTACTGGCCCCACGCTCTTAACCACTAGCCTAAGTAACTCTCCAGGTTATATATTGGAACGATTCAGGGATCATGAGGAATTAATGGAGGGTTGTCCAGCTGCTTCAGGAAGATCATGGGGGGTTGAGTTGCCCTGTTCCAATCCACTTGGACATGGCTTTCAGTGAGTGAGGGGACAGAAGGGTTTTAACTTGGTATGAGACACTGGATGTCGAGCCCTGGCAGGCTTGACTGTCTACTTATTCTTCTAGCCAATACAGTTAGTTAGACAGAGTGGGCCCTCCAATGCTACAATCCATTTATTATGGTTTTATTTCATCCTTATCATCAGAAGCAGTTGGAGAAATACATCTCATGGGTTCCAAAAAGGCCCATTAGAACAAAGGAGCATCAGGGTGAGCTCAATGTCAGGCGTGATCTGTTGGATGGAGGGGGCTATTTGTCATCCCTGAGAGCCAGAGGCATTGTGGCCTCCGTTCTAGGCCAGGGTAATTTACAGCCTCATGGGAGTTATAGGATTGCGCCACAACGCTGGTGTCAAGGATCACTTCAACTGAGGATTCATGTGCTGCTGTTTCAGGGGGATATTACATATTGTGCTGATCTTTCCTCAAAATAAATAGTTTTGGTACATAATTGGCGTTAAATAAGACATCTCAGTCAGTCTTATTTTTTTGTATATACAATGCATTCGGAAAGTATTCAAAACCCTTGACTTTTTCCACATTTTGTTACGTTACAGTCTTATTCTAAAACGGATTAAAAAAAAAAAAATCCTCATCAATTTATACACAATACTCCATAATGACAAAGTGAAATAAGATGTATAGATTTTTAGCAAATTTATTGCAAATAAAAAATATCTTCATTACATAAGCAGACCCTTTGCTATGAGGCTAGAAATCACTCAGGTGCAACCTGTTTCCATTGGTCATCCTTGAGATGTTTCTACAACTTGATTGGAGTCCACCTGTGGTAAATCCAATTGATTGGACATGATTTGGAAAGGCACACACCCGTCTATATAAGGTCCCAAAGTTGACAATGCATGTCAGAGCAAAAACCAAGCCATGAGGTCGGAGGAATTGTCTGTAGAGCCCCGAGACAGGATTGTGTCGAGGCACAGACCTAGGGAAGGGTACAAAAAAATAATTCTGCAGCATTGAAGGTCCCCAAGAACACAGTGGCCTCGATCATTCTTTAGCCGACCAGGGCCAAACTGAGCAATCTGGGTGAGAAGGGCCTTGGTCAGGGAGGTGACCAAGAACCCGATGGTCACTCTGACAGAGCTCCAGAGTTCCTCTGTGGAGGTGGGAGAACCTTCCAGAAGGACAACCAAAACACATACTGTGAGATTCCAGTACTGTGATCTCTCAGCAAGCAGTGTGAATTATGGGTATCTTGGGGTACAGATGGGATGCAATTTACTGTCCATGGGGCAGAGATACTTATTCATTTATACTGCCAGCGACATATAATTAATCTCAACAAACTCATGTCCCACAACTTATTCATGTAATAGGTGTCTCCCCCAAATATTACCTCATCTCTGGAGAGGTGATTTGTTCCAGAACAGTTGGTTGTGGATGCTGACATTATAAAACAGTGAATATTTTGTGGAGTACATTTCTGAGCACATTTAGTACCACTTTCAATACATTATCAATGATAATCAACATAGATGCTCAACTGGGCAGGTTGTTATCAAGTGTGTATACTGCTGCTCATCAAATCTAACATAACCTTGTCTTTTTCATAGATATCTGAAAGTTTCTCTGTACAAACACCTACTTGCAGTATTTCATAATTTCATGCTTTACAAAGAATATCCACCCTTCTCCTGTCCTTCCCAGTATCTACCATGACAGAAGACAGAATACCCTTCTACTTATCTAATTGTCAGTATTATTCGCTACAAGGACATGCTGATACCGAGGCTGAGGTTGTAATATTTGAATACAAATGGTCTCTTTCATGAATGATACCATTCCCCCTTTCATTACAGATGAGATGATAACTGCGTTGAAAACAGACTGTCCTTTCTTTGTTCACTTCTGTATGATATGTTCCAGAGTAAAGAGTAAAAAAAAGAAGTAGACTAACCGTGAAACTTACGGGTCCTTTTCCAACAATGCAGAGTTAAAGATAAAAAATATATATAAATAGTGACACGAGGAATAAATACACAGTGAATATCAAATAACAATAATGAGTAAAAATAACATGGCTATATACAGGAAGTACCAGTACCGTGGCAATGTGCAGGCCTACGGGGTAATTGAGGTAGCTATGTACATATAGTTAGGGGTAAAGTGACTAGGCAACAGGATAGATAATACACAATAGCAGCAGCATATGTGGTGAGTGTGAAAGTGTGTGTGTGTGTTGCAGTGTCAATTTAAGTAGGTAGCATGTGGCCCGGGTAGCCATTTGACTAGCTATTTAGAAGTCTTCTTTAACAGTCTTATGGCTTGGGGTTAGAAGTTGTTCAGGGTCCTGTTGGTTCCAGACTTGGTGCACTGGCACTGCTTGCCTTGCATTAGCAGAGAAAACAGTCTATGGCTTGGGTGGCTGGAGTCTGAAAATGTTCTGGCCCTTCCTCTGACACCGCCTAGTATAGAGGTCCTGGATGGAAGGGAGCTCGGCCCCAGTGATGTACTTGGCCGCACTCACCACCCTCAGGTGCTTTACCGTTGCCATACCAAGAAGTGATGCAGCTAGTCAAGATGCTCTCAATGGTGCAGCTGTATAACTTTTTAAGGATCTGAGGGCCCATGTCAAATCTCTTCAGCCTCTTGAGGAGGAAGAGGCGCTGTCGTGCCCTCTTCACAACTGTGTGGGTGTGTGTAAACTTGAAACTCTCGACCGGCTTCACTACAGCCCCAATGATGTGTGCTCTGCCCTCCTTTTCTTGTAGTCCATGATCAGCTCCTTTGTCTTGCTCACGTTGAGGGAGAGGTTGTTGTCCTGGCACCACAATGCCAGGTCTCTGAACTCCTCCCTATAGGCTGCCTCATCGTTATCGGTGATCAGTCCTACCATCGCCGTGTCGTCAGCAAACTTGATGATGGTGTTGGAGTCGTGCACGGCCACACAGTCGTGGGTGAACAGGGAGTACAGGAGGGGACTAAGCACAAACCCCTGAGGGTTTGAATGGTCAGCGTGGAAGATGTGTTTACAAATGAATAAAAAAAGAAAAGCTGAAATGTCTTGAGTCAGTAAGTATTCAACCCCTTTGTTATGGAAAGCCTAAATAAGTTTAGGAGTATAAATGTGCTTATAAAATAGTGTTTAACAAGATTAGTAAATGATTACTTCATCTCTGTACCCCACACATACAATTATCTGTAAGGTCCCTCAGTCGAGCAGTGAATTTCAAACAGAGATTTAACCACAAAGGTCTCCAATGTCTCGCAAAAAGGGTACCTAGTAGTAGAGTAAAAAAATGAACATTTTTAAAGCAGACATTGAATATTCCTTTGAGCATGGTGTTATTAATTCCACTTTGGATGGTGTACAAAGACATAAGCGTCCTTCCTTACTCAGTTACTCCGCTCAGGTATTTCACCATGAGGCCAATGGTGACTTAAAAAATGTTACAGAGTTTAATGGCTGTGATAGGAGAAAACTGAGGATGGATCAACAACATTGTAGTTACTCCACAATACTAAGTTAGAAGAAGGAAGCCTGTACAGAACACAAATATTCCAAAACATGCCTCCTGTTTGCAATAAGGCACTAAAGTAAAACTGCAACAAATTTGGCAAAGAAACTTTATGTCCTGAATGCTGAATGTTATGTTATGTTTGTGGCAAATCTAACACGACACATCACTTAGTACCACTCTTCATATTTTCAAGCATGGTGGTGGCTGCATCATGTTCTGGGTATGGATGTCATCAGCAAGGACTAGGGAGTTTTTTTAAATAAAAATAAATGGAATAGAGCTAAGCACAGGAAAAATCCTAAAGGAAAATATGGTTCATTCTGCTTTCCAACAGATACTGGGAGACAAATTCACTTTTCATCAGGAAAATAACCTAAAACACAAGGCTAAATATACACTGGAGTTGGTTACCATGATAACATGGAATGTTCCTGAGTGGCCTAATTACAGTTTTATATTAAATCATCATGAAAATGGCTGTCTAGTTATGATCGACAGCCAACTTGACAGAGCTTGAAGAATTTTTTAAGAATAATGTACAAATATTGTACAATCCAGGTGCGCAAAGTTCTTAGAGACTTACCCAGAAAGACTCACAGCTGTAAACACTGCCAAAGGTGATTCTAACATGTATTGACTCAGGGGTGTGAATCACAGGAGGCTGCTGAGGGGATTATGGCTCATAATGATGGCCGTAAAAGAGCAAATGGAATGGCTTCAAACCCCTGGAAACCGTGTGTTTGATGTATTCTATACAACTCCACCTATTCCGGCCCAGTCATTAGCACGAGCCCGTTCTCCCCAATTAAGGCACCACCAACCTCCTGTGGTGTGAATACTTATGTAAATTATTTCTGTATTTAATTTCAAATACATTTTCTAAAATGACTAAAAACATGTTTTCACTTTGTCATTATGGGGTATTGTGTGTAGATGGGCGAGAAAAACCCTACATTTAATACATTTTGAATTCAGGCTGTAACAGAAAATGTGGAATACATTTGTCCTGGTGGGTGAGGGCAGTGGGGAGTGTAAAAGAGATTGCCTCATCTGTGGATCTGTTGGGGCGGTATACAAATTGTAGTGGGTCCAGGGTGTCTGGGATGATGGTGTTGACAAGAGCCTTTCAAAGGACGGGGTAATAGTAATTTATGCAGGTTACCTTGGTGTCCTTGGGCACAATTGGTATTACAGATGGTATTACAGACCAGGTCAGGGATAGGTTGAAAATGTGTGAATCCCCGAGCCGAAAAATCTGTTGATGTGCCCTTGGCAAGGCAATTAATACTAATTGCTCCTTTAAGTCGCTCTGGATAAGAGCATCTGCTAAATGACTAAAATGTACATGTAAAACGTCAGAGAAGACACTTGCCTAGTTGGTCAGCGCTTGCTCTGGGTATGCATCCTGGTATTCCGTCTGGCCCCGCGGCCTTACGAATGTTAACCTGTTAAAGGTCTTACTCGGCTACGGAGAGTGAGATCACACAGTCATCCGGAACAGCTGGTGCTCTCTCATGCGTGGTTCAGTGTTGCATGCCTCGAAGCGAGCGTAAAGGCATTTAGCTCATCTGGTAGGCTCGTGTTGCTTGGCCACTTGCAGCTGGGTTTCCCTTTGTAATCCGTGATAGTTTGCAAGCCCTGCCACATCCATCTTTTGTGGATTAGAAGTGGATCATGTCCTGAAATCACATTGAACATGAGTCTTCAATGTGTCAATGTTCTCTTACCCTGTAAATACATCCTTCCATTACCTTTTACAATTAAGCTCCAGTCAATTTTAGAGAACGGTACATACAGTCACTATTTCAGATTATGATCTTCACCCAGAAAAACATTTATTCAATTTAATCTGAAATAATGCTTTTTCATGTCTGTCTTTCCTCACAGAAAGGCCATTTAAAAATTGTGTGGATAGAGGGATGGCTATATGAGTGACAGGTGTGGAGATTGTGCAGGGGAGAAGAGCCGTAGTCCTGCACAGTACACACCTCTGCAGTTCATTACTGGAGAGTATTAGTGCTTGCTCATTGGGACAACATTGACAACTCCCCAAGTACGTCTGCTTTCTATCAGCAAAGGAGCATGCTCACTCTCTCTCTTCCCAATGCTCAAAGAAAATAATTTGTTCTGTTTGGGACACTTTTAAAAATTAGTTGTACACTAAATATTGAAAATATTGTAAATTCTTTTACTTTTCACCAATGAAAACAGCATTGTTCTTGTATTTTAATGAAGTTCTTAAACAGGAACCTAAATGTGAGAGATGTCTAGGTATTACTTAATTGTTCAGGGAGATGACACCTGCGTCCACGCTCCATGCGAACACCACGCTGTGTGTTAATGTCCATAGAGGGCTCTTTGGATGTTCTGTCTGTCTGGTTTTCAGGCACACTCAGTCTGACTCATTCAGGAGGTCCCTCCTTCTCTTCACATCTCTCTATAGGGGGAAGTGCGTGGGGACAGTGTGAACATGTCATCTTCTGGTTTACGGAGTACAAAATACTTATTAAATTGTTTTCTTTGTTAAGGCCTGTAAGATCTGTCAACATGTCTTGTGATGCTGTTTCAATTTTGAAGGATGTGAGACACATAGTTTGACACCAGTAGGCTATATAGGTGGGCATGGTAGCTGTGATTCTCAAATCCAAACCTAGCCTCCTACCGTTTTAGCATTGAGGAGGCTTGACAATCTGCAATATTTTCTTGCCAGTTTAACTGACCTTTGGGAAAACTGGTGGGATTGGGGGGATGGCTATCGTAAGCTATGCTATGGGAACTAGCGTCACTAGAGAACAATATTGAATAGATTTCAACTCTATATCTGATATGGTACAGGTGTCTTCTTTTTGATAAGCCCATAACCGTGTATGTGAGGTTTATACTTTTGTTTCAAAGTAGGTTTTTCAAGACTACCAAGAAAATATCTGTGTGCCCCTGATTTAGCCTACTGCAGTAAGAGCTTTTAAGGACTTCTAAAGTTTTTGCTCGCCTGATTTAGAATACCTCATGATAAGCCGCAGACCATACTATATATTTACAAAGAGCGTTTTCATCTATATATTTCGTAGCTGTCTATTTACCACCACAAACTGATGCTGGCACTAAGACCGCACTCAACAAGCTGTATAGGGCCATAAGTGAACAAGAAAAGGCAGATACAGAAGCGTCCCTTATCGAGGTCTGTAATTTATATGCAGGGAAACTGAAATCAGTTTAACCAAATTTTTAACAGCATGTCACCTGTGCAACTAGAGGCAACAAAACTCTAGATCACCTTCACAGAAATGCATACAAGGCTCTCACTCGCTCTCCCTTTGGGAAATATAATCCTGATTCCTGCTTATAAGCAAAAACTCAAAACAGGAAGTACCAGTGACGTGCTCAATACATAAGTGGTGCGATGAAGCAGATGTTGAGCTACAGGACTGTTTTGCTAGCAGACTGGAATATGTTCCAGTCAGACAATAACATTGAGGAGTTTACCTCAGTCTCTTTATTAATGGGAAGGATCACCCATTTTGAATGTTATATTGTTTTTGTGCATCTCTGAGGGATGTTCTATCGATTCCCTGGGTCATTTCATGTTTTCATGTGTATTTGAGTTATTGGCGTTCAAGCAGGCAGCAATCCGTCCGGTATAACTTAGCACCATGATAAGCACTTAGCACTCTCTCACTACACTGGAAGTTAATAAGAATACGACTTTTAGATCACAAAAACATCTATCATACATGTTAGATTTCAATACTGGCCAATGTCAGGAGGATCTTCTCTCAAATGAGCCATTGATCATATTTTCGCCATATTCCTACCTCGAGAAATGTATAATTTAATGGAGGGTCTAGCACATTCGTCGTATTTGTCTGCCTCTTTAGTCCAGGGTGCATTGCATGGTGCCATTGCTAGATATATTATAGAAATGAGATAGGGATCCAATGAATGTAACGCCCCACCCAGCAGACTGTTGACCAATCGCGTTCACGTTGTCATGTTGCGTCATGCGGTTGCTAAGCTAATCTTCAAGCAATCCCTTCTCAAAGTCAGTGTGTATGTCGAGAAATGTGCCTATTTTCCTTGGAAGTACGTAATGTCACGATTCCAAAGCTATGCGACACTACAGATAGCAAGTTAGTTATCTCACATCTCAGAAAAGATTTGTAATGTTGTACTTCTTGTTGACGAAATTTGTGCTAATGTTGGGTTTATGAGCTAGCGCACAATAGACTCCCATTCACTCCTTGAAGGAAAGCGAACCTTGTCCCAGAATCGCCCAGAATGCACTGTGATGTAGCATGGGGAACGTTTCGCATCTCCTCAAAAGTATATCTGCCATTGCAAATGTTAGACTCCACTCTGTGAGGCACATCGATCTGCAGGTTGAGATTTTAGACTCCTAAATTGATAGTGTAGTTTGTTTAGGCAATTTGACAGCCAACTAGCTACGCTACGTGCTGATATTGTCTTTGGTATTATTGTGTGTAGCTCTGGCCCATAGAGAGAGCATTGCATTGTGATGTTTGAACATTGCTGGGGGACTAGTGAGGTCATGCACTAATGTTGAGCGATTAGGTCTGGCTCGCAGTCTGCGTTTCAATTCATCCCAAAGGTTCTTCCACACCGACCTCAACAAACCATTTCTGTATGGACCTCACTTTGTGCATGAGGGCAATGTCATGCTGAAATAGGAAAGGGCCTTCCCCAAACTGTTACCATAAAGTTGGAAGCACAAAGTCGTCTAGAATGTCATTGTATGCTGTAGCGTTAAGATTTGCCATCACTGAAAATAAGCCTGAACCATGAAAAACAGCCCGAGACCATTATTCCTCCTCCACCAAATTTTACAGTTGGCACTATGCATTGGGGCAGGTAACACTCCAGAGAACACGTTTCCACTGTTCCAATTGCGGCGAGCTTTACACCACTCCAGCCGACGCTAGGCATTGCGCATGGTGATCTTGGGCTTGTGTGCAGCTACTCGGCCATGGAACGCATTTGAGTATGGTCCCCAATTAGAGGTAACAACAATCAGCTGCCTCTAATTGGGAACCATACAAAAACCAAAACATAGAAATTATAACATAGATACCCAACTAGTCACGTCCTGACCTAAAACATAGAGAACCCAGAGGGCTCTCTATGGCCAGGACGTGTCACCAGTTGAGTGTGTGTGATAGATAGCCTACACTTTTTTCCTATACTTTTTTCTTAGCCTCTAACTCATTCATGATATATCAATGCTATTGCTTAGCTTTGAATGAGAAGAGGAGACTCAACTTTCATGACATGATGTTGCTATAGATTCTTTCATTTTGCTGTGTATACAGTATTTACTTAAAAAACAGCTACAGACCACACATTTTCAGTGTCTGCTCCCAAATGATCCTGACCATGGTGTGTCAGTTTTATATAAACAACATATAAGTGTCACATTATCTCAGAGAATGAACTTCTACATCAGCCTATGAGACGGGCAAATGATTTCACTAGAAATCAGATCCTTTGTTTACTTCTCACTGTATGGTCGCTTTAATGCTTTACAAGAGATCTCCATGTTATGTTTGATATCGACAAGCCACCTCCTACCACTCTGTGCATGCTTGATAAAATCTCTTCTGTGGAGATTCTCAATAGTCATTCCTCCTGCAAACCGGACCTTGATTGTGAAGTTCGGGAAAGGGGGATACAATAAAGGTAAGCTTAGAATATCCTATTGGCAATGCATTATTATTTTCATAGCATTGTAATGATGGCATGAATTATTTATTAAACCATGGGATTGTGAATGGCAAATTAAAGAGACCGAAGTTAGGTCTTCAGATGGTATTCTCCAGCTGTGGGCAGATGTGTAGTCGAAGAGACTAAGCGCATTTATCATGGTTGGGATAAGCTATTTGTTATAGGCTCAGAAGATGTTGAAGCCCTTTATTGAACCACAGTTAATAGGTTGCTAAATTAGACAATATACAATTTCTTCCCCCCTCTATTTAGATTACGCTTGGAGTGGGGTGATGATTTATTATACTGTCACACAGTTTGTGCCTTCAATGTTCAAAAGGGGACGTTCCTTGTGCGTCTGCATCATTTGGCAGATGAGACTGAACCGTGGACTATAGCTTACGAATAGTCAATGGGGGGCAAGGAAAATCTCAGTGAGATGTAGAGAAACGTTCAGCAAAGCGGGTAAGAATCAGACTTTTCTACTTTTATTCTCATATTAGGTCTAATAATAAACTATTGGCTATGCTTAGCCTATACAGATTGGCTAAAACAATTGCTTTGAGGACCAACATAATTTGTTGGGCTGTATTACATAGCCCAACAGTGGAAAAGGGAATTACTGAACTAATGCTTTACTAATGCCTCAAAAACAATAATATTCCCATATTGACGTTCAACTCTGTATTGAGTATGATGCAGGCTAACTCACTCTGTGTGTCTAAGCTAATCGGTTCCAATAACTTAATCTGCATCATGACACCCCTCATTACCCCCTGTCTGTATTTGCTTTAGTTCAATGAGATATCCGCTCTTTGGGTATCTATAGTCAGGCTATAATAAAATAGAGTTGAGATAATGCCAATTTCAAGATTCAACACACATTTATGGGACTGTATGGCATCATGTGGTGGCAAATGCAATACATTGTTGCAGGAAGTGGCTGAATATGTACATAGTAAAGTCACTTTTTTATACAATGGGTGGTTTGTAATTTCCATTGTTAGAGCCTATCCAGCCCATGATACACTAGACAACATACACATGGCCAGTACGTTAATAAAAAGTGCCTTTGTTTATGTCGTTACCTAGAAACACATTTACTACTACTTCTTTTACAGATCCACTGCTCAGCTATTCAATTTAGAAACTTAATCTCCGCTGTGAAAAGCATCTAAAATATTATCTTCAACGTTTGCAATGTTGCAATATTGAAATCGATCCCCACTGTGTCACATAGTAATGAACGTGTCGGGAGTCGAGATAAGACAGACAGGCATCTTTTCTCAGCCAGTCAAAATCATGAATCAGCATAATTTCTATGGATATATATACACTGTACAATGAAATGTCAATAGAAAAACTAGCTTGCTGTCTTTCCAGCTTCAGTCTTAAATGATTGTGTTAGTTGTAAAGTTGGCTAGCTAGTTCCAGAACTGCAAAAGGTGCAACTGTTGAGATTCTGAGTCTATGGTTGTTGTGGGGAAAAGGGGTTGAGTTTTTATGAGTGTGTGTGTCCCACAACTGTTGCTAGGGAGTAAAATATATTAGGGACAATACAGGAAGATTCACAATAATCGTTTGCTAATATAATTATTGCTTGCCATAATGTCATTTTGGTAATGGCGAGACTGGTGAGAGGTAAAAATCCTTTGCATAAATTGCCTACATTACTACAAATATTAATAGCTAATTATGGAAAATAAGATCAACAGGATTTTTTAAATATATATATATGTATATATATATATTTTTTAATGGCTATATATAATACAAATCGAGGTGAGGCCGAATGAAATGCATATTATTATGGTGGGGGATTTTAATACGGTTTTAAATACCTCTATGGACCGTAAAGGAAATCACACTGAAATCACCCTCAGCCACTTAAGGAAATCATGAATGTCATGGATATATTGGAATTAGTGGATATATGGAGGCTTAAATACTCTGACCTAGTGAGACATACATGGCCGAGGCTTAATCAAGCTAGTCGTCTTGGTTACTTTCTTATGTCATTCTCTCTGGCACCAAAAGTGAAAAAGTGTTGATAGGGGACAGAATGCGGTCGGATCATCACATAATTGGCATATAAACTCAGCAAAAAAAGAAACGCCCTCTCACTGTCAACTGCGTTTATTTTCAGCAAACTTAACTTGTATAAATATTTACATGAACATAACAAGATTCAACAACTGAGACATAAACTGAACAAGTTCCACAGACATGTGACTAACAGAAATGGAATAATGTGTCCCTGAACAAAGAGGGGGTCCAAAAAAAAAAAGTAACAGTCAGTATCTTGTGTGGCCACCAGCTGCATTAAGTACTGCTGTGCATCTCCTCCTCATGGACTGCACCAGATTTGCCAGTTCTTGCTTTGAGATGTTACCCCACTCTTCCACCAAGGCACCTGCAAGTTCCCGGACATTTCTGGGGGGAATGGCCCTAGCCCTCACCCTCCGCTCCAACAGGTCCCAGACGTGCTCAATGGGATTGAGATCCGGGCTCTTTGCTGGACATGGCAGAACACTGACATTCCTGTCTTGCAGGAAATCACACACAGAACGAGCAGTATGGCTGGTGGCATTGTCATGCTGGAGGGTCATGTCAGGATGAGCCTGCAGGAAAGGAGGAGAATGTCTTACCTGTAACGCACAGCGTTGAGATTGCCTGCAATGACAACAAGCTCAGTCCGATGATGCTGTGACACACCGCCCCAGACCATGGACCCTCCACCTCCAAATCGATCCCGCTCCAGAGTACAGGCCTCGGTGTAACGCTCATTCCTTCGACGATAAATGCGAATCCAACCATCACCCCTGGTGAGACAAAACCGCGACTCATCAGTGAAGAGCACTTTTTGCCAGTCCTGTCTGGTCCAGCGATGGTGGGTTTGCGCCCATAGGCGACGTTGTTGCCGGTGATGTCTGGTGAGGACCTGCCTTACAACAGGCCTTCAAGCCCTCAGTCCAGCCTCTCTCAGCCTATTGCGACAGTCTGAGCACTGATGGAGGGATTGTGTGTTCCTGGTGTAACTCGGGCAGTTGTTGTTGCCATCCTGTACCTGTCCCGCAGGTGTGATGTTCGGATGTACCGATCCTGTGCAGGTGTTGTTACACGTGGTCTGCCATGCGAGGACGGTCAGCTGTCCGTCCTGTCTCCCTGTAGCGCTGTCTTAGGCGTCTCACAGTGCGGACATTGCAATTTATTGCCCTGGTCACATCTGCAGTCCTCATGCCTCCTTGAAGCAAGCCTAAGGCACGTTCACGCAGATGAGCAGGGACCCTGGGCATCTTTCTTTTGGTGTTTTTCAGAGTCAGTAGAAAGGCCTCTTTAGTGTCCTAAGTTTTCATAACTGTGACCTTAATTGCCTACCGTCTGTAAGTTGTTAGTGTCTTAACGACCGTTCCACAGGTGCGTGTTCATTAATTGTTTATGGTTTATTGAACAAGCATGGGAAACAGTGTATAAACCCTTTACAATGAAGATCTGTGAAGTTATTTGGATTTTATCTTTGAAAGACAGGGTCCTGAAAAAGGGACGTTGCTTTTTTTGCTGAGTTTATATTACTCTTACAGAATTTCCACATGGGCGAGGATATTGGAAATGTTATCAAAGCCTACTGGATGATAACTTGTTTATAACTAGGACAGAAGAATTTATAACTGACTTTTCCAACATAACACAGGTACAGCAGATCCCCTTTAGAGGCCATGCAATTCAGTACTCATCAATAAAACAAAAGCAATTTAGATCAAAAGAATTGAAGGACTAACAGTACAGTTAGATAGAAATAAAAACTGTACCATAGAGGCACAGAATAAGTTAGAGGAAAAACAAAAAAAAATTGAGAAACTTATTCAAGAAAGATCCAGCGTAACATATTATAAAAATAAAGCAAACTGGATGGAATATGGGGAAGAATGCATCTTCATCATAGAAATGTTACCAAAAAAATGTATTGAAACATTTTACAAATTATGGAGTCACGCATGATTCACCAAATGATATTTTGAAAGAAGAAGTAAAGTACTTTAAGAATATGTTTTCGTTTCAGTTTCCTCCATCTCCACTAACCAAAGCTAATTATATGGATTTTTTTCCTATTAATAATGTAAAATTAACATCTGTACAGAAAGAGTCATGTGTAGGCCAAATTACAGAGAAGGAACTTCTTGATGCAATTAAAGCCTTTAAGTCTGGGAAAACTCCAGGGCTGGATGGCATACCAGTGGAAGTACACCAAACCTTTTTTGATATACTCAGAGGACCATTATTAGCTGTTTTAACCACTCCTATATAAATGGTACATTATCGGACACACAACAAGAAGGTCTGATTTAATTATTACTGAAACAGGATCCAAGTGGTATATATAAAGATCCAGACCATGAAATATATTGGAGGCCTCTTACACTTCAGTGTTGTGATGCAAAAATGTTGGCTAAATGCTTGGCACATAGAATTTAAAAGGTATTGTCAGATATTATTCATCCTAATCAGACAGGTTTTTTTACACGGACAATACATTGGAGATAATATAAGACAAGTACGGGAAACAATAGAATACTATGAAATATCTGGGAAACCAGGCCTGGTTTTCATAGCTGATTTTGAAAAGGCTTTTGATAATGTACGACTGGAGTTTATATATAAATGCCTACAATATTTAAATTTTGGAGAATCTCTTATAAAATGGGTTAAAGTTATGTATAGTAACCCTAGGTGTAAAATAGTAAATAATGTCTACTTCTCAGAAAGTATTAAACTGTCAAGAGGAGTAAAAAATGGCATATCTATTAATTATTGCCATCAAAATGTTAGCTGTTAAAATTAGATCCAACAATAATATTAAGGGATTAGAAATACGTGGCTTAAAAACAAAGGTGTCATTGTACGCTGATGATTCATGTTTTCTTTTAAAACCACAATTAGAATCCCTACACAGCCTCATTTAGGCTGGATTAAAACCAAATTATGATACGTGTACTATATTACGCATTGGATTACTAAACAATTCAACTTTTACATTACCGTGTAGTTTACCAATAAAATGGTCTGACCGGGATGTGGACATACTCGGTGTGCAAATCACAAAAGAAAGAAATGATCTCACTCCAATAAATTGTTATAGAAAGTTTGCAAAAATAGATAAGATCTTCCTACCATGGAAAGGAAAATACCTGTCTATTTGTGTAAAAATCACCCTGATTCACTCTTCAGTCATATCACAGTTTACCTATTTGCTTATGGTTTTGCCTACACCTAGTGACCTGCTTTTTAAATTATATGAACAAAAAATATTAAATTTTATTTGAAATGGCAAGCCAGACAAAATTAAAAGGGCCTATTTATATAACGAATATGAATTTGGAAGGCAGAAATTATTAAATATTAAAGCATTAGACCTCTCACTAAAGGCATCAGTCATACAAAAGTTATACTTAAATCCAAAATGGTTCTCTAGTAAATTAGTAAGATTGTCTCAACCCCTGTTCAAGAATGGCCTTTTCCCCTTTATTCAGAGTACAACTGCTTACTTTAGGTTATTTGAAAACGGAATCATCTTCAAAATATAGTTATTTTTTAAACAAGCCTTAGAAAGTTGGTTGCAATTTCAGTTTAATCCACCTGAATAAACTGAACAAATAATACAACAAATGTTGTGGTTAAACTCAAATATACTAATTGATTAAAAAAAACATATATTTCGATATAAAATATATCATAAATATGACTGGTGGAGTTGTGTCACACATGCAGCTAACACAGACATATGGAAATGTCTGCTCTACCCAAAATTACAACCAACTAATCACCACAAAAATGGAAGAGGCAAGTAGAAGGGGGAAAAAGTAAGGAACTTGTCTGTCGGCCCTGCATTAAAGACAATTAATGGTTAAAGAAAATTGTGATAAATAAAAACATATACCAATTTCATTTAAGGACCAAAACATTGACAGGTGTGCCATATAAATTGCAAAACAGTTGGGAAGAGAATTTCAATGTACCGATTCCATGGCACATAGTTTATGAATTGACACGCAAAACAACGCCGGATTCAAAGCTTCAAATGTTTCAATTTAAATTATTATACAAAATTCTTGCAACCGGTAGAATGTTATATACAGTTGAAGTTAGAAGTTTACATACACTTAGGTTGGAGTCATTAAAACTAGTTTTTCAACCACTGAATTTTGACCTATTCCTCCTGACAGAGCTGGTGTAACTGAGTCAGGTTTGTAGGCCTCCTTGCTCGCACACGCTTTTTCAGTTCTGCCCACACATTTTCTATAGGATTGAGGTCAGGGCTTTGTGATGGCCACTCCAATACCTTGACTTTGTTGTCCTTAAGCCATTTTGCCACAACTTTGGAAATATGCTTGGGGTCATTGTCCATTTGGAAGACCCATTTGCTACCATCTCAAGACATCCTGACTGATGTCTTGAGATGTTGCTTCAATATATCCACATAATTTTCCTGCCTCATGATGCCATCTATTTTGTGAAGTGCTGCAGCAAAGCACTCCCACAACATGATGCTGTGCTTCACGGTTGGGATGGTGTTCTTCGGCTTGCAAGCCTCCCCCTTTTCCCTCCAAACATAACAATGGTCATTATGGCCAAACAGTTCTATTTTTGTTTCATCAGACCAGAGGACATTTCTCCAAAAAGTATGATCTTGTCCCCATGTGCAGTTGCAAACCGTAGACTGGCTTTTTTTATGGCGGTTTTGGAGTAGTGGCTTCTTCCTTGCTGAGCGGCCTTTCAGGTTATGTCGATATAGGACTTGTTTTACTGTAGATATAGATACTTTTGTACCTGTTTCCTCCAGCATCTTCACAAGGTCCTTTGCTGTTGTTCTGGGATTGATTTGCACTTTTTGTACCAAAGTGCGTTAATCTCTTGGAGACAGAACGTGTCTCCTTCCTATGACGGTTGCGTGGTCCCATGGTGTTTATACTTGCGTACTATTGTTTGTACAGATGAACTTGGTACCTTCAGGCATTTGGAAATTGCTCCCAAGGAGGAACCAGACTTGTGGGGGTCTACAATTTTTTTGCTGACATCTTGGCTGATTTCTTGATGTTCCCATGATGTCAAGTAAAGAGGCACTGAGTTTGAAGGTAGGCCTTGAAATACATCCACAGGTACACCTCTAATTGACTCAAATTATGTCAATTAGTCTATCAGAAGCTTCTAATGCCATGACATCATTTTCTGGAATTTTCCAAGCTAATTAAAGGCACAGTCAACTTAGTGTATGTAAACTTCTGACCCACTGGAATTGTGATACAGTGAATTTTATAAGTGAAATAATCTGTCTGTAAACAATTGTTGGAAAAATTACTTGTGTCATGCACAAAGTAGATGTCCTAACCGACTTGCCAAAACTATAGTTTGTTAAGAAGAAATTTGTGGATTGGTTGAAAAACGAGTTTTAATGTCTCCAACCTAAGTGTATGCAAACTTCCGACTTCAACTGTATAGACCACAATGCAGTTGTAAGCATACTAGGCATTCTATATTATACTACAACATCAGTCTAACTTACAATGAGTGTTGTGTTGGCTGAATGTTCAAGGCAGGGTCCTCAATGTGCTTCAGCTAGTGAACCTCGTCTTGTGTTCGACAATGGCAGCTGGTCTGGCAGAACTTCACGTTGGCTCTTGCCAGCTCCGTGCAGTCTTTTCCTCCTCCGATTCAGATGACGTTGAGCTTGAGCTTATTCCCGGCTGAAAGCTTTCGTCTAATGGATCTACAGGATCTGTATTACTAAAGCTTGTGTCAAAGTCATCTTCGGCAGCAGCAGGATTAGTCTGTAGGACGTACACTAGTCAGTGTATGTCATTTTACTTCTGTCCCCACCAATACACACTCAAACAAGGTACTATATCCACCCACCCCTCTCGTGTCAATTGATCATGCTAACTACAATACACATTTCCCACCCCCAACAGACACCAGTCAGTCACCCACACCATCCCCTCCTTACTACACTGAACAAAAATATAAAACGCAACATGGAACAATTTCAAAGATTTGCAGCGCGACACATCTCATTCGCATAGAGTTGATCAGGCTGTTGAATGTGGCCTATGGAATGTTGCCCCTCTCCTCTTCAATGGCTGTGTGAAGTTGCTGGATATTGGTGGGAACTGGAACACGCTGTCATACACGTTGATCCAGAGCATCCCAAGCATGCTCAATGGGTGACATGTCTAGTGAGTATGCAAGCCATGGAAGAACTGGGATATTTTTTACTTCCAGGAATTGTGTGCAGATCCTTGAGACACCGGACATGCATTATCATACTGAAACATGAGGTGATGGTGGCGGATGAATGGCACGACAATGGGCCTCAGGATCTCGTCACGATATCTGTTCATTGTCTGTAGCTCATGCCTGCCCATACCATTACTCTACAGCCACCATGGGGAACTCTGTTCACAACGTTGACATCAACAAACACAGCGCCATACACACTGTCTGTCATCTACCAGATACAGTTGAAACTGGGATTCATCCATGAAGAGCACACTTTTCCAGCGTGCCAGAGGCCATCAAAGGTGAGCATTTGCCCACTGAAGTCGGTTACGACGCCAAACTGCAGTCAGGTCAAGACCCTGGTGAGGACGATGACCATGCAGATGAGCTTCCCTGAGGCGGTTTCTGACAGTTTTTGCAGAAATTCTTTGCTTGTGGAAACCCACATTTTCATCAGCTGTCCGGGTGGCTGGTCTCAGATGATCCCGCAGGTGAAAAAGCCAGATGTGGAGGTAACGTGGTTACACATGGTCTGCAGTTGTAAGGCCTGTTGGACGTACTGCCAAATTCTCTAAAACAATGTTGTAGGCGGCTTATGGTAAAGAAATTAACATTCAATTCTCTGGTAACAGCTTTGGTAGACATTCCTGCAATCAGCATGACAATGGCACGCTCCCTCAAAACTTGAGACGTCTGTGGCATTGTGTTGTATGACAAAACTGCACATTTTAGAGTGGCACAAGGTGCACCTGTGTAATGATCATGCTGCTTAATCAGCATCTTGATATGCCACACCTGTCAGGTGGATGGATTATATTGGCAAAGGAAAAATGGTCACTAACAGGGATGTAAACAAATTTGTGCACAAAATTTGAGAGAAATAAGCTTATTGTGCATATGGAAATTGCTGTGATCTTTTATTTCAGCTCATGAAACATGGGACTAACACTTCCTACACGAACCACCATCCATTTGGGAATTAAATTTCAATTAGGGTTATATAGCATCACAGAATCTACAGTGTGACTGTCAACATAATCATTAGAAACAACCCTGGTTAAACCCCAGGTGGAAGTGGTTTATTCAAGTATGATTAGAACGGCCTTTCTCTAACTAGCTTATAATGACATTGGACTGAGTGATAAGGACCAGTAGGCTACTTCATTTAGAATAATAAATAACTTAATTTCTCACTGAATATCAATCAATCTGTTGAGCTCAAATAAAAGCAGATACATTAAATTCAATCTAAGGGCTGATCCGGGAGGACCATGAATAATGGGCAATAGGTGCCAGTGGATATGGTTCAGCCGCCATAAGTCTGTCCAGAAGTCTTTAGAACAGGTTTATTCCAGATATAATCGTTTCTTAAGTATCAAAAGTAAATGTTATTGCTAAAATGTACTTAAGTATCAAAAGTAAAAGTAAAAGTATAAATAATTTCAAAATCCTTATATTAAGCAGACCAGATGGGCACCATTTAAAAAAAAAAAAATATTTACAGATAGTCAGGGTCACACTCCGCCAGCATTCAAAATGTAACGAATACTTTTGGGTGTCAGAGAAAATGTATGGAGTAAATAGAACATTATTTTCTTTAGGAATGTAGTGAAGTAGGGCGCCTCCTGAGTGGTGCAGTGGTCTAAGGCACTTCACTGCAGTGCCAGCTATGCCACTAGAGATCCTGGTTCGAGTCCAGGTTCTGTCGCATCTGGTGGTGACCGGGAGACCCATGGGGCGGTGCACAAATGGCCCAGTGTCGTCTGGGTTAGGGGAGGGTTTCCCATCGCGCTCTAGTGACTCCTGGGTGCAATGCACACTGACACAATTGCCAGGTGTACAGTGTTTCCTCTGACACATTGATGCTGGGTTAAGTGGGCATTGTGTCAAGAAGCAGTGCGGCTTGGCTGGGTTGTGTTTCGGAGGATGCACAGCTCTCGACTTTCGCCTCTCCTGAGTCCGTACAGGAGTTGCAGCAATGGGATACTATGAAAAAGGTGAAGAAAAAATGTATAATAATAAAAAAAACTAATAGGAATGTAGTGAAGTAAAAGTAGTCAAAAATATTAATAGTAATATACACATACCAAAAAAATCCCGACTTAATAAGTACTTTACACCACTGATGTTATGTCTAGTGTATGAGACAAGGCTTTGTATTTGAACGCACACATACAAATAGTCAAGCCGTAGGAAAACTTAGGGACACTCACTCTGACTAGAACGTGGTGGGGCAGTGAATTGGAATAGCTAAGCTGTGATTGGCTGAGAAAGTTGGGTAACTAGTAGGTACCACTATGGGGAAAATAAGGGATGTTGGGCAACAAACTACTAGAAAATGGGTGTTGAAACAGCCTTTTTAACATCAAATGTGCAATGGATGCTTGGGAAATGTCACTCTGTATTAAGAGTGTCAATGATGATGAGCATAATAATAATGACCATATCTTATTTCAATTAAACTCAAGAGGTTGCTGTGCTTTGAAACGTGACATTGATATTGTTGCAGTAAATGAACATGGGTTGCCTTTGGAATGGAATGCTGATCTTATCCTGAATTGCTAGCTCCCAAGACATGAAATGAATCAAATCCAATTGCTCTCAGTAGCAATGCTGTAGCCTTGGGCTGAACATCCCTGTAATCAGTGTTGCTTCCTCCTCTTGAACACCCCCCTCCTACTCCCTATGCACCAAGTCTCTTTTTCCATCCTTGGAATTGGAGTCCAGTCGTATTGCTCATCACATATTAGTCAGGTGGTGGCGGTGGACAATGGAACATTTGCATATTCCATTGCTGTAGGACAGCTGACCCTTTGTGATAGATTTTGGGAATCACCTGTTAATCTTTGTGGTACACTTGAGGTCATAGTCAGACACAAGAATGGGAGTAATTTTCCACACATGAGATGTCTATCTCTTGGATTGTGAAAGAGGAAGAAATACTGTATATCCATTGTGTACATGCTACCCTGCAGGATTCTATCCTTTAAGTATCTTCTCATTTAAATGTCTTCTCATGTTTTATTCTGATGGCAAGTCATTGACACGGTTATTGTCATGGAAATGTACTGCCTGTGGAACGCGTTGTCTTTGCTATGGGGGTTGAGATTATTTACTGTATATCACCTTTTGATGATAACACATTTCAGCATTCATACATGCTGCTTACTTGATGACACACTGTTAATGCATCCTTAGTTATAATTGCTAGTACTCAAGTAGACAGAGAAAAAACTGTACATCTGCATGTTTTTTAGTCACCGCATCTTGAACCTCTCACATTTTTAATTCTCCTCTGTTTTGCAATTGTCTACTCTAATAAATAGATGTTAGTGTTTACACAAGCACCTCAAGATCCAAAACAAACATGAATGAATACTGCAATGATAGCCAAGGCTAAGTTTTGTTTTGAACAATTTCAAATATATAGGTGTATCTACTCACTATCTTATATTTCAATTTATTTCAGAGTATATTGTGTATGCACCAAAGTTGAACCCATTGAACCTGATGTTATAGAAAGCAAAGATTATTATTATTATTATTATATTACTGTGGAGTAAAAAGTTTTCAGAACAGGAGTTAACATGGTTGCAAAGACAAGTCCTTTATTTCTCCTAGGGTTAATAAATAGCTGCATTCACATTTGGGAAATCAGCTCAGTAAAATATTTCACCTTTTAATTGTTGTTTTCTCTTTCAGACGGAAAAAAGACTGCAATCAATGTTCCAGCCATTACTAAGAGTACCGGTATGATTAAAACCCCAGCAAACTCAAACATACAATAAAGACACAGATAATATATTGAAGCGGAAGGGAAACATACTAATACATTTGGATCCCAGTCTAAAATAAATAAGTTCGGACTTCTAGCATGGAGGTGTCCCATGTGAACAATAGTAGTCATCACACCTGGTGGAAAGAGATGCCATGGGGCGACACAGACGAGTGCCCCACCTCCTTGAGTGGCACCACCTTCCTGATAGTTGCCTACAGCGCACTGGTCGCGGTGGGCCTTATCGGTAACACCTGCCTGGTGTTTGTCATCACACGACAGAAGGAGATGCGGAACGTCACCAACATCTTCATTGCCAACCTGTCCATCTCTGACATCCTCATGTGCATCGTGTGCCTGCCTGTCACCATCATCTACACCCTGATGGACCGCTGGATCCTAGGGGAGGCACTCTGTAAGGTCACACCCTTTGTCCAGTGCATCTCTGTCACGGTTTCCATCTTCACCCTTGTCCTCATAGCCATGGAGCGCCACCAACTCATCATCCACCCCACTGGATGGAAGCCCATGGTGCGCCACTCCTACCTGGCTGTAGCCATAACCTGGTTGGTGGCCTGCTTCATCTCTCTTCCTTTCCTCTTCTTCAACGTCCTCGACAGCAGTCCTTTCCAGAACATGAGCCTCCCCTTCAATCTCTTCACTGACCACTTCATCTGTATGGAGCGATGGCCCTCAGAGCACAACCGACTGGCCTACACCACCTCCCTGCTGCTCTTCCAGTACTGCCTTCCCCTCATCCTCATCCTGGTCTGTTACCTGCGCATCTTCCTGCGTCTCCGACAGAGAAAATACATGGTGGAGCGAGCCAGGGACAACTGTCAGAAGAAAGCCAAGGGGTCAAAGAGGATCAATGCCATGTTGGCCTCCATTGTGGTAGTGTTTGCCCTCTGCTGGCTCCCGCTCAACATCTTCAATACCTTGTTCGACTGGAACCACCAGGCCATCCCATCCTGCCAGCATGACATAATCTTCTCTGCCTGCCACCTCACAGCCATGGCCTCCACTTGTGTCAACCCCATAATCTATGGCTTTCTCAACAGTAACTTCCAGAAAGAGCTAAAATCGACCCTATACCGTTGCCGCTGCTGGGGGTCACCAGAGAGTTATGAGAGCTTCCCTCTTTCTATTGTCAGCACAGAGGTCACTAAGGGGTCAACCTTGAGCAAAGGATCAATGAGCATGAATGTACAGTCCTGACCCATTCAGAAAAGGATAGAGAAAGTAGGGAACTTCCACCCCCATTGTCTTAACCATCCATTGAAGTTTGACTTGTTGAGCTTTATGCTGGAGCAAGGGTTGACATGGCTGGAGTTTTTCAAATTAGTCACAGGGGGTTGTTTTGTGTCTTAACAATCAATGGTTGGCCACTTCTGTGGGCATGGAGAGAAATGGAAAAGTAAGAGAACACTGTGACCTAAGATAGATTTTACAGTGTCCTCAATTAGGTACAGTGCATTCAGAAAGTATTAACAAAACATGGCCAGTGACAAAAAAAATCTAATCCATTTTAAATTCAGGCTGTAAGACAACAAAACGTGTGTGGTGTTACAGCCTGAATTTAAAATGTATTAAATTTAGATTTTTTGGTCACTGGCCTGCCCCATAATATGAAAGTAGAATGATGTTTTTCAAAATTTTTACAAATGAATTAAAAATGAAAAGCTGAAATGTCTTGAGTCAATAAGTATTCAACCCCTTTGTTATGGCAATCCTAAATAGGTGTGAAAAGAGTAAACAATCGCTTTACAAGTTATATAAAGTGTTTAACATGTTTTTTTTATGACTTCAAAGATACAGGCATCCTTACTAACTAATTTGACAGAGAGGAAGGAACCCGCTCAGGGATTTCACCATGACTCCAATTATGACCTTAAAACAGTTAGAGTTTAATGGCTGTGATAGGAGAAAACTGAGGATGACTCAACAACATTATAGTTACTCCACAATTCTGACCTAATTGACAGAGTGAAAAGAAGGAAGCCTGTACAGAATACAAATATTCCAAAACATGCATCCAGCTTGTAACAAGGCACTAAAGTAATACTGCAAAAATTGTGGCAAAGCAATTCACTTTTTCTCCTGAATACAAAGTATTGTATTGTATTGGATTTGACCCAAACATATTACTGAGTACCACTCTCCATATTTGTAAGCATAGTGGTGGCTGCATCATGTTATCGGTATGCTTGTAATCGTTAAGGACTGGGGAGTACTTCAGGTTGAAAATAAACTGAATGGAGCTAAGCACAGGCAAAATAATGGAGAAAAACCTGCTACAGTCTGCTTTCCACCTGACACTGGGAGACTAATTCACCATTCAGCAGGACGATAACCTAAAATACAAGGCCAAATCTACACTGGAGTTGCTTACCAAGACGACAGTAAATGTTCCAGTGTGGCCGAGTTACAGTTTTGACATAAATCTGCTTGAAAATGTATGGCAAGACCTGCAAATGGTTGTCTAGCAATGATCATCAACCAATTTGACAGAGCTAGAAGAATTTTGAAAACAATAACGGGCAAATGTTGCACAATCCAGGTGTGGAAAGCTCTTAGAGACTTACCCAGAAAGACACTGTATTCTGTATTTCATTTTCGATAAAATTCCCTTTGTCATTATGGGGTATTGTGTTTAGATGGGTGAGATTTTTGTATTTTAATCAATTTTGAATTCAGGCTGTAACACAACAAAATGTGGAATAAGTCAAGGGGTATGAATACTTTCTGATGGCACTGTATGTGTTTATACAATTTAGAGCACGTGTCAAACTCATTCCCTGGAGGGCCGAGTGTCTGCAGGTTTTCGCTCCTCCCTTGTACTTGATTGACTAATTAAGGTCATTAATTAGTAAGGAACTCCAGTCACCTGGTTGTCTAGGGCTTAATTGAAAGGAAAAAAAGGAAAAACAGCAGACACTAGGCCCTCCATGGAATGAGTTTGACACCCCTGCCTTAGAGGAAGTCGATGAGTTTATGATGGTGCAAAGGTCCTCTCCAGTGCAAGCACTGTGGAGTAAAAAATGGATTTACACCAACGTAATATTTAAATGTTTTATTTAGGTCTCTATAGAGCCGTGGTATGTAAAGTTTGGAGGGGGTCACGGGGGTTTTTCTTTGGCATAAAAAAAATAGGAGTACAGAATATTGTATGGAACTTTATTTAGAAAGACAGTTTTATTTGTTGTCTAAAGTTTGATAAGCGAGAGGAAAATGTAATGATTTGTTGATGTAAAAATCTAAATTTACAGACATTTTGGCAAAAAAAAGTTGCCCTGCTAAAAACATTTAGCTATAGTGTAACCAGATGTGTTGTAGTATTTAAACTTGCATTACTGCACATTATAATTTAAGGAATTATAAGGGTCCACTCACAAAGCCATCCCACTGGGTACAGACATCAGTTCAATGTCTAGTTTTGACTTACATTTTGTTGAGTTGTCAACTAACGTGAATTCAATGTGAAATCAATAAAAAAAATCACCATGTCATTGGATTTAGGTTAAAAGTTGGTTGAAAAATGTACTAAATGCTCTTACGTTGATGTCTTTTTGAGATTGTGCTTTTCTCACATTTTACTCCTGCTGTTTTTACAGAATTTGCTTTTATTATCCAGCTCACACTATCCTTCCAGCCCTCCTTGTGTAATTCCTTCCCTCATTCCGAGACTCATGGAATATGCATGTTAAGGGATGCCAAGTGCCAACCACTCGCAATGGTTAATTTGTGAGATTGATGAGGGTTTAAAGGGATAGTTCTCCAAAAGCATTTGTTAATTATTTCCTTCATAGATATGAATAATGTGATCTTTACACCGGCAAATGACTTGGCTAAGATCACATCATGTCAATAAAGTCCTCAGAATTGGTTTGTAAACATACCAATATCGCAGAACATAGTTATAGAATTTCTACAAGGAAAGACTTCGACAAGGACTGACATTGAGAACTACTGATTTAAAGCAGAGTACCTGTCACAGACATTTTTTATTCTACCCACCAAGGTTTACTGCTAAATATATTACTGTCTAAGCAGCTGACTTTGATAATAAAATGTGCTATCCAACAACCATACATCAAGCGCCATATAACTAAAGAAAGAGAGCAGTAAATTAATACACTCTGTACTTTATGAATGCAGCACATGGAACAATATCCTACTGTATATCCTTGCTCTCTCACTGAGGTCCACTGTATGCACAGTAATATACCTAGTGCCATGTTTAGATGCATTGTCTGCGTTGAACTTGATATGTCTCTTGAATTGCCATGTGGGACAATTGGTTTATAATATTAATTTGGAATCAATCATTCACCATTTCCATCCGTTCTCCCTCTAATCTACTCTCGTAAACAGATTTTCATCCATTACCCTTTGGCAGTTGCAGGAATGATTATTCAATATGATCAAACTGGAACTCATTCATGAATGTGTGCAATATTTAGTTATTACTAGTTTTGCAGGGTAAAATGAAGTCCAGTTTGCCATATACAGTAAGTAGTGCAAATATCAGGCCATATTTTGTCTAAACATTTGTAAGATGGCTGCGTTTCTGTTTTCTTATTATGATTTTTTATTTATTTAAATATATGGCTCTTAGCCTCTGCATAATGTTATCCAATGTGCAAAGAACGTTCTCTGTTAGCAATGAGCTTTTAGAAGCCAGATGAAGTGTTCTACATTCTCTGTATTCCTTTCTACAGCGATAATCTTTTACAATGAAAAAGTTATACAAAAGTTTAATAAAAATGTAATAAAAAAAGTTATATTGTATTGCATTTCATGAGTTTTCCATTCTCCAGGTGCTCTTAGATATAACAAAGTAATGTAAAATGTATATCAGCACTCTTGTTTTTCCAAGGTAATTTATCATAATTTAGAGTGTTAATAATTTACAAAATACAGCTGCTTTACAAAATACCGGTTTTACAGAAGTTTAGTCAATTATATCCACATCCCAGAGAGAAAGTGTTTGTGCTTAAACGTCCCACATAACAAAATACTTCAGTTTAATATAGCACTTACTATGGAATTCTATACTCCACATTGTAGTATCCCTCAATCTTGTAGTGCTTACTATAAACTGTTGTAGTATACAGTAGAATACTACAAACTTGATTATGTGTAGTACTTACTTTAGAATTGTGTAGTATACTAGAATACAATACTGTAGTATCCCTCAATCATGTAGTGCTTATTTTGGAATTTTGTTGTATACTTGAGAATACTATAAACTGTATTATCCCTCAATTGTGTAGTATACTGGAGAATTCTATACTACACCCAGTAGTATCCCCTTCAATCATGTAGTGCTTACTATAGAATGATTAAGTATACTACAGTATCTCTTGATAATGTAGTGCTTACTTTAGAATGTTTTACATTTACATAGACAGGAACATTTAGGGTTAGGTGCCTTGCTCAAGGGCACATCAGATTTTTCACATAGCTGGCTCGGGGATTCGAACCAGTGACCTTTTGGTTATTGGCCCAACTCTCTCTTAACCCCTAGGCTACCTGTTGTAGTATGCTGAGTAGAATATTATACTACACACAGTAGTATCAATCGATCACGTAGTGATCAATCGGACTGCTAGCTAGCTTTGCCACAAGCTGCTAGCTAGCTTTGCCGCTAGCTGCTAGCTAGCTTTGCCGGTATCCGCTAGCTTTGTTGATTCCATTATGATTTGAACATGTCCCCCCTCGAGTGTGTAGTGTTTTCTATAGAATTTTGTAGTATACTGTAGAATACTATATTCCACACTGTAGTATCACTTGATTTTATATTTTAAAACACAACCACAAATGTGGATACAATGCATTTAGAAATTTGTTGAGAATAACACATAGCACATTAAAATGTATATCCATTGTGGTCCTAGTTCAAACAAACGTTACACATTTACAGCTAACATGAAAAAAATACTATACTGTACTATGGTCTAAATAGTGTAATATTACAATATTTATAAACTATAGTATTCACCGTAGTATTTACTGTAGGGTTTTGCAGACTTGATTGTAGTACATTGTAGACACCTGCCGACTAGGGTTAGCTAAAATAGCACTACTACCAGACTACCCCGGTCACTGTTTAATGAGGGGAACACCTCAACCAGAACATAAGACACGTTTGTGACAGGCCACTTAGTTGGGTCAACAGTTATGAGCAATGCAACAGACCAGACAACACCTTAGCAAAAATATATACATTTTTATACAATTGTAACATCTAAACGTCAGACACATTTTAGGCTCATTAAAACCTCTACAGGATCGCTGGGTCCCCCTGCGGGACGGTTGAGCTAACCTGGGCTAATGCAATTAGCATGAGGTTGTAAGTAACAAGAACACTTCACAGGACATACACATATCTTATATGAAGGTTAAATTCTTGTTAAGCTAACTGCACTGTCCAATTTACAGTAGCTATTACAGTGAAAGTATACCATGCTATTGTTTGAGGAGAGTGCAGAGTTATGAACGTGAAAAGTTATTAATAAACCAATTAGGCACATTTGGACAGTCTTGATACAACATTTTTAACAAAAATGCAATGGTTCATTGGAAAAGTCTAAAACTTTGCACATACACTGCTGCCATCTAGTGGCAAAAATCTAAATTGCGCCTGGGCTGAAATAATACATTATGGCCTTTCTCTTGCATTTCAAAGAAGGTACAAAGGTCTTTTACCAGATCCAATGTGTTATATTCTCCTACATTAATTTCAAATTTCCACAAACTTTAAAGTGTTTCCTTTCAAATGGTATCAAGAATATGCATATCCTTCCTTCAGGTACCGAGCTACAGGCAGTTAGATTTGGGTATGTCATTTTAGGCGAAAAGGGTCTCATCCTTAAGATGTTAAAGATGCACTATGCAGAAAACACTCCGACATTTCCTGGTCGGTGGGTTTAATTTGTGGAACGTTTCAACAGGAATCTGTTCTAAAAACGTTGTAAATAACAAGGTTGCCAACAAACAACACAACCTTTCCTGGTTGCAAAAATTCTAATAGATGACCTAATTTCAGTTTGTAACAGAACAATGCTGTCATTGTGTAGTGAATCATTGTGCCATCTAAACCGCTGTGAGGTATATTTTTCATAATCAAAGATATAGAAATTCAGCTGTTAAAGCTGGTGTACAAAACCGAAAAAAAAGATGCAAAAACTAAACTTCACAATGGGAAGCATAGAAATAGCACTCTACCGCTTCGTAGACTTGCTTTCAATGGAAATTAAAGATCTATAACTGACATTTCTATGTGAATATGGTAAGGTAACCCAAAACGTTACATATTGTAGCTTTAAAGGGAAACAGTACAGAGGCAGATATATAAAAAAATAAAATATTTATTAAAGCTTAGAGGATTAGTTGCTTGTTTGACACAGATAAATAACACGCATTTTAACAAGAGTACACCAAAATGACTTAGATCTGTTACCTCCACTAGATAGCTTTCTGAAATACAAATGTGCTTTCACGGAAATTCAGCTGACCCGAATTCACAAAATGAACAAAAACAGTGACAAACAATACTGTTCTTCTGATGGTAGAAAATAAACAGATAACCAGTGCATAGACATAAACGCAACATCTAAAGTGTTAGTCCCATGTTTCATGAGCTAAAATAAAAGATCCCAGAATTGTTCCATGTGCACAAAAAGCTTATTTTGCTCAAACGCTGCGCACAAATTTGTTAGTGAGCATTTCTCCTTTGTCAAGATAATCATCCACCTGACAGGTGTGGCATATCAAGAAGCTGATTAAACAGCATGCTCATTACACAGGTGCACCTTGTGCTGGGGACAATAAAAGGTGCAGTTTTGTAATACAACACAATGCCACAGATGTCTAAAGTTTTGAGACATCTGTGGCATAAGCTGCATCCAACGTCATTGTAGAGAATTTGGCAGTACATCCAGCTGGTCTCACCAGCCACCTGGACAGCTGACGAAACTAAGGAGTATTTCTGTGTGCAATAAAGCCCTTTTGTGGGGGAAAAACTCATTCTGATTGGCTGGGCCTGGCTCCACCAGTGGGTGTGCCTGGCTCCCAAGTGGGTGGGCCCATGACTGCGCCACTGCCCAGTCTTGTGAAATCCATAAATACAAATTATTTTACTTAAAGACAGTCACCTTAATAGAGGAGGGCGCTGCCAATAAACTGCTTGGACCTCAAACCAGAATAGCCTCTCCAAACAAACCAACTGAAAACAAAAGGAGATTATTGCAGTGTCTTTACATAATGAACATCTTGAATATTGTCACACATGAATAAACTCACTAATGGTTAAACTCAACACGTACCATTCAGAACAATCGACCACACCCTAAACATTTCAAGGCAGCATGGTCAAAGTGGTTGCCCACAGAAATAAACCAACAGCAACGACGCCGTGCAGCCTATACACACAAAGGACCTTCCAGGAACAAAGTTCTCACAGGAACTTCTTCTTCGTGTGGCTTTCTGGCAGACTAGACGCAATGCTGCATATTGCTGCCTTTCACAGTTTGGAAAATGCATTGCACATTTGTTCACAAAGAAAAGGGAAATGGGGGAACAAAATTGCACCGCCATCTAACTCTGCAGTATCAGACAAAGGTTTGGACACACCTACTCATTACAGGGTTTTCTTTATTTTTACTATTTTCTATATTGTATAATAATAGTGAAGACATCAAAACTATGAACATGGAATCATGTAGTAACCAAAAAAGTGTTACATATTTTATACTTGACATTCTTCAAAGTAGCCACCCTTTGCCTTGATGACAACGTTTCACACTATAGCTCCTGCACGCGCTTCCCCCAATGTCCTCTCACCTGAAAATGACCAAGGGGTGCTTCATACATTTCCTGCATGTCCTCCCTAATAGGGGTGCCCAGTGAAACACTAGCTTGTAACACAATATTCTTCAGTTACAAGATCGTAACTGATAGAGTTTTAGTTGAGGGTTATGGTGATGCCCATCTACTGCGGGACTCCAGTTAAAGAGCAGGCGGAGGCAGAGATGCAATTCAGTTTAAGTCTTTATAGATTCAGGTAATGGAGATGGTACACTACATGGCCAAAAGTATGCTCGTCGATCATCTCATTCCAAAATCATGGGCATTAATGTGGAGTTGTCCCACCCTTTGCTGCTATAACAGCCTCCACTCTTCTGGGAAGGCTTTCTAATAGATGTTGGAACATTGCTGTGGGGACTTGCTTCCATTCAGCCACAAGAGCATGAGTGAGGTCGGGCACTGGTTTTGGGCGATTAGGCCCGCAGTCGGCATTCCAATTCATCCCCAAGGTGTTTGATGGGGTTGAGGTCAGGGCTTTGTGCAGGCCAGTCAAGTTCTTCCACACCGATCTCGACAATCCATTTCTGTATGGACCTCGCTTTGTGCATGGGGGCATTGTTTTGCTGAAACAGGAAAGGGCCTTCCCCCAAACTGTTGCCACAAAGTTGGAAGCACAGAATTGTCTAGAATGTCAATCTATGCTGTAGTGTTAAGATTTGAAATGTGGATTGATGATGGCTAGAAGCCCGGCGACGCCGACCGCCGAACGCGCCACCCGAACAAGGAGAGGAGCCGACATTGGCGGATGTCGTGACAAATTTGAAGGGGTGTCCACATACTTTTGTATGTATAGTGTACATGGCAGGGAATGATTGAAGGTTGTTGACATGAGACTTTTGTCTTGAATTGAGACATAGTTGGCTTTGTATGGAGTATGGTTGATCTAAAAGGAGACAAAGGTACAAATAACAGGCAATAACAGCAATGAACATAACATTTATCGGCTGTTAATGGCAATAATATATTACACCATTGATTGCAATTGTTATAAGCATATAAATTGCTAAAACAATTCAATAATAATAACGGTCAATAACAGCAATGAACATGCATCATTAATTGGCTGTTAATAGCAATAATTAATAACAATATGCAAACGCAATAAGCATATAAATTGGTAAAACTATTCATAAATGTAGCAGCAGCAATGAATGGCCAGAAAGGGGGCATTCTCCCTACAGTTTTCAGCCATTAGCTTCGCCTACGACTGGCTCATGTGAACTACAATCCCGATGCTGTGTTTTAAGGTTTAGAAATGTCAATAATCATCGCTTGCGAAACGGCTTTCGAAACATATCTTATCTTTCATCAGCGAGAAAGAATCCTTCAAATAAAAAAATATACACTTACTGTAGCAGTTTTGCACAGATCCATTCAGCTATGGATGCCCCCATCTGATGAAACTACACTTCCAGAGTTACGCTTAGACACAGGTGTTCGGAGCATGTAATATAGCTCATCAGCACAGGTCGCCTCTTGTCTTCCTTCTGTTTTCCATAAACAAGAGCTCTAACATGGAAATATGTCAGTGAACCCTAACCCTATCAAGATGTGTATCAATTTAACCTTTTATTTTATTATTATTCACGCTGATATGAAAGATAAGGTCCTTATGCTTCCAAAACCATACGGCAAATGACACGTGTTAATGTTCAGATTGAGCGTCGGGGCTCTTAACATACAGAAGACATCTTCATCCAATGACTCTTATGAGTAAGGTAATGGAACTGAGATTTGTGATCGTGACTCTCAGTTCCATTACATGGAGCCAGGTAGGCCGAAGCTGTAGCAGGCAAATTTATCAGTGGCTACATAGAATAGCAAGGCAAGAAAACAAACAATTTAAGCTAACAAAAGTAGCAAGCATAGCCATAAAACAGGTCAAGTTAGCTTAACAAAGGCAATGCTCTACTCAGACAATCATAAATATGCAATGTATTTTAAATTATCATCTTTGATGATATGAAATGTGACTTGAAGTCCTTATATTTATAGTATTCACAGTAAAGAAAGCCACTTTCTGGGAATGTATTTATTATTGGTTGTCCTAGGATTGTTGATGATTTATACTGGTAAAGCCAAAAGGAACTGGCAGTTGGTTTTTAAAAATTGTACAGAATATGTGGTGTTAGGATGGGTGGAGAAGAGGTTGGGGACTGTTGGGTCGGTGAACGTGACTCGAAGTAGACTCATGATGATTTTTTGCGTTTCTTCCGTCCAGATGGAGTGGCACTCCACACCACGTGTCTAGGGAAATGAACTGTGACTTGTTTTGCTCTCCGGAGCAGGGCGCCATTGAAAGGAGTGATAACTGGGGTGGTGTTAAGTGTTGAGGAGGGTCAACTGATATTGAATATTTCCGGTATCTATTAAGCCTGCCGTTAGGATCAGATAGGGCCAAGTAGTGGAATAGTGGTGAGGTTTTAATGGTTGTAGGGTTTGTTGGTAGGGCCATTTCTTCTGCCTTTTCCCCCCATTTCTTTTTTCCCTTCCCTCGTTGTGTCACAAAGTGTAATGAATTCACTCTGCAAAACAGTAGGTGGAAACACAGGGCTAGAAAAGAGAAATATATTAATAGGGAGGCTGTCACCAGCCTCACACTCCAGTACAGTAGGTGGTGTTGTATGCACTTTTCAGTTAGTCCACCAATACAAATTTAAAGAAGAAGATGAAGCGCCTCCTTTCAATACGGGTCCATCACCCAGACAGAGCTGAGTAGTTGAGTACGAGAAACAACTGTCACAAACAACAACCAGTATGCGTCATTGAAATGTGAGTACAAGCCTTTTATAATATAAAAGAGGATAAGAAAGGACTCTCTCACCATTGTTTGTTTTGTATAGTTAATATCGGCTGCGAAATGCTAATGGCCAGGGGCGCCATTTTAGAAATGGGGGGGGATATATTTTTTAAATGTTATTATTATTATTATTTTTTATCCAGTTGGATAAACACTCCAAACAGCCAACCCGACCGCTCGGAGGCGTCCGCATGGTCCTAAAGCACACCTTTGCCTCGTTTTGTATCACATTCCAATTATAAAACTGAGGGGGACAAAAATGCAATTTCAGAATGTGGCGGGGACATGTCCACCCGTCCCCAGTGAAAGTTGTGCCCCTGCTAACGGCTCAGTCAAACAGCCATTTTGAGTCTACTGGTCTGTTCTCTTTGGTACTTGTAGTGTTGAACAGTGTTAAGCACTTTTTGTGCATTGCCTTTGTTATGCTAACTAGGCCTGCGTTATGGCTATTGATACTTTTCTTAGTTTTATATTTGTTCGCTTGCGATGCTATGTAGCCATTTATAACTTAGGCTGCTATAGCTTCACCATGCAGCATGCTATTGCACCCCTTTTTAGGCCATTCATTGTTAACTGCTGCTATATTTATGAATTGTATTAGCAATTTATATGCTTATAACAGTTGCAATCAATGGTGTAATATATTATTGCCATTAACAGCCAAAAAATTTTATGTTCATTGCTGTTATTGCCTGTTATTGTACCTTTGTCTCATTTTAGATCAACCATACTCCATACAAAACCAACCAAGTCTCATGTCAACAACTGTCAATCATTCCCTGCCATGTGAACTACATCTCTGCCTCTGCCTGCTCTTTAACAGGAGTCCCACCGTAGATACCCATTACCATAACCCCCACCTAAACCTCAATCAGTTACAATCTTGTAACTGAAAGATATTGTGTTTTCTAAATGAAATAAAATAAGTGTTTTCTAAACGAAAATAAATGTATGCAGGATGTTATTGACCATTTGTGACCAAGCAGTAAAACTGTGCCCAAAACCTGTATACTGTATCCATTTCTATTTGGTATCTATTTCTATTATATTTCATCTCCCTGTCACTCACTCCCTCACTCACCAGTCACAAATACAGTCAATAATATTAGAACATTATTTTACGATTCTCAAGCATTCTGTTCCTCCTCCTTACTCGTTTCACTGTCAATACTTCACCTAAACAATTCTCATGAGACCACATACGCTTTTAAGATTATTCATAAATTATTCATAATTCGCAGATGAGAAAGCAGCCACATTCTGTGTTCTTCAGTGATATATGATTAAAGAGTTGAGTTTGACATTCTTTTTCAAGAGTCCCAGAAATAGAAATCTATATACATTTTAGCGATTGTTTTTCTTATCACTTATCCTTGTCGGGGCCACTATGGATACTTCCAAATTAGCCTAATCTGCATTTTCCCTGTAACAGTTTGCTGAGATGAAGACGTTTTGTATGGACTGTCAAGGATAGTTATGGCAAGTGTGTGTATGTTAAATGACAGGGTTATGTGGGTATTTTGAAACCAAGTAAAGTAATGAAACAAAACCACACTGTCTGTTTTCCTTTTTGGAGCAGGAACCAGCATGAGAAATACGTAAACACACGAGGAACGGGATGTAGGTCTGCACTAGCCCACTCATCCTTCAGTCTGAAACAACAGGGATTCTCCAGTCACAGGCCTTAATCTCAAATGTTAATGAATTCTCAATAATATCTCCTGTGGTAACATAGTAAAGTCACATCGGCCTGTGTGTAACCTAACTTCTGTGTAAGAAAAAATAGAGGTACTGTATTTGAAGTGTATTCCCCTTTGTCTTTGGCAATTGAAGAGGCCATAAAGAAGCTCTGCCTCTTGAATTCTAATCCTGGTATTATACATGCAAAAACGTGTGACTGCATTGAAACATGGAGACAGCCACCTGGGGTCATACTCGCATATTGGCTCAGTCAATATTTACCAGGTCATCTGTCTTGCTGTTGAATTGTCCTAACGCCATATCTTTTTATTAGGCATTTCCTGATGCCCTTCTGCCCTGGCTGCTCTGATGGCTTTAGTTGCTTGGGAAAAAGTGTGTCCAATAGATAGTTTATGATGAATGGAACACAGGGACATTTGTAAGAGAACCTTTGCTTTCCTTCCATCTGCCACAGAAATCATTTTCAGAGATCACACTCATCTCAAGACTGCAGTAGCAGAAAGACTCATCCAAGTCTCCGCAAACACAAAATCTTAATAAACCTAATCTATTAGTCAAAATTACTTGTCTCTTTGAGTTGTTGTATTGTTAGGTGTAACGACAGTTGAAATTAGCTGTTTTAGAAGTCTGCAGCTGCCACTAGATGAGTCTCATTTCCCCACGGGGGCGGCATTTGACTGTGATAGCAGGTCTTGGCCTTCATTTATAGACCTTTTATGGATCTCCACAGGTAAGAATGACTGAGCCATCCAATGATCACCCACCTCCTGCAAAAATGAGATGAACATGGAAAGAAAGAAAAGTGGTTAACTTTCTTTATGCCATTTGCACAGCCTACATTCTCACGTCTATAACACTGTACATTATTGTAATTCTACTAATGAATACCAAGTAAGAAACAACAGTGGCTCAAGTGACAAGGCTTTTTTTTATGACATTTACCCCCCCAAACCCCCCAACCATTGTACCACAGCATCTCACCACTATGTCTACATAGATCTGCTATTTTCTCAACTGTATTCTGTTTTCTAATTTAACTGGCAGATTAAACCATGCATTATTTACCACATTTTTTGCCAAGAGTTCCTAAAATCAGAGCCCTGCAACCCTGTTGATTAATTTATGTGGTGCTGTTGTCTATTGGTGATGTTTCCAGCTCCTCTAGAACACCTGCTGGTAACAGCAGTGGGTACCACCTGTGCCTTCAACACACTCATTTGTATACTGATAATGTCTCCATCTACATGGGAAAGAAAGTTTGCAGTCATCATTGTGAAAAATAATACATGAAGCTAGTAAATAAAAAGAAACAGGTGAATTACGCCTCTTGTCATAATGTGATCTAATCCTATTGGTAAAGTGCAGTGTCCATGGTTGCCTTTATATTTAAGCTGTGGCCTCTCCATCTGACCTTTCCCTCTCTTTGATCATGGGAGTAGGACTGAGAGGTAGACCTTGGAATGTAGCTATGGTTGCCTAGTTACTGCTTCCACAGGGCTTCCAGTGGGTTGCCTTGTTGCCTCCTCTCTCATTGGACCCTTTGACAGAAAAGCTAGTCCAGTGATGACAGTGATCTGTGTACCTCCACTGTTCTACCACATATCTCTGTTGAGCTTGAAGACTTGACAAAGGTATCAGAACTAGAAGCATCATGCTGCTCATCCTCCCACAATGTTATCAATTTAGGATAAAACATTTACAAGGTAGCTTTTTTACAAGTGATTAATTACAAGTTGTTAGATCTGGACCAAAATGAAAAAATATTATAGTATTCACTGTAGTATTTTTGCAGACTTTACTGTAGTATTTATTCACAGTGTTTTTTTTTAACACTACAATGAATACTGTAATATTTATAGTAGTGTTTACAGTTAACTATAGTATAAATACTGTAGTAAAAAGAATGTGGTCATATGTGGCTCAGTTGGCAGAACATCAGGGTTGTGGGTTTGATTCCCACGGGGGACCAGCATGAACAAACATTAAAATGCATGCACTCCCTACTGAAAGTTACTCTGGATAAGAGCGTCTGCTAAATAAGTAAAATGTAAAAATATATACTGTAGTTATTCAAGTAGTGTTTTTGTGGACTGTAGGGTTTGCAGACGTTCCTGTATTATTTAATATAGTGTTTATGGTTTATGGAGGCTTTCTCCTTGAGGAAACCTACTGGAGAAATACTACAAGTGTAAATTGTCCATAATCTGTAGGTAGGTACAGTCGTGGCCAAAAATATTGGCACCCTTGCACTTTTTTCAAGTAACTTTCAATTTTCACAAAAAATAAGTTGAAATTGACCAAAGTACACTACATGACCAAAGGTATGTTGACACCTGCTTGTTGAACATCTCATTCCAAAATCATGGGCATAATTATGGAGTTGGTTCCCCCTTTGCTGCTATAACAGCCTCCACTCTTCTGGGAAGGCTTTCTACTAGATGTTGGAACGTTGCTGCAGGGATTTGCTACCATTCAGCCCCATTCCTCCTCCACAAACTTTACAGTAGGCACTGCGCATTGGGGCAGGTAGCATTCTCCTGGCATTCGCCAAATGCATATTTGTCCGTCAGAATTGCCAGATGGTGAAGTGGGATTCCTCACTCCAGAATCTGCATTTCCACTGCTCTAGAGTCCAATGGCAACAAGCTTTACACCACTCCAGCCGACGCTTGGCATTGCGCATGGTGATCTTAGGCTTGTGTGCGACTGCTCGGCCATGGAAACCCATTCACAAAGTTCCTGGCGAACAGTTATTGTGCTGACGTTGCTTCCAGAGGCAGTTTGGAACTTAGTAGTGAGTGTTGTAACCGAGGACAGATGATTTTTACGCGCTATGCGCTTTAGCACTTGGCGGGCCCGTTCTGTGAGCTTGTGTGGCCTACCACTTTGCAGATGAGCCGTTGTTGCTCCTAGACATTTCCACTTCACAATAACTGCACTTACAGTTGACCGGAGAAGCTCTAGCAGGGCAGACATTTGACAAAAGGAAAGGTGGAAAGGTGGCATCCTATGACGGTGCCACGTTGAAAGTCACTGAGCACTTCAGTAAGGCCATTCTACTGCCAATGTTTGTCTATAGACATTACATGGCTGTGTGCTCGATTTTAAACACCTGTCAGAAACAGGTGTGGCTGAAATAGCCAAATCCAATCATTTGAAGGGGTGTCCACATACTTTGTATATATAGTGTATTTGGTCTTCACAATTCTTTATTCCACTGTTAATATTACAGAACTTTGGTTTTTGATCCAGAACTTAATATATTCATTTAAATCAGTAAATAAACAGAAATGGCATTGACAAAATTGACACCCTATACTTAATATTCGGTAGTACAGCCTTTGGTTAAATAACTGCAATCAAGCTATTCCTATAGCCATCAATGAGCTTCCTGCACTTCTGTACTGTCAGTTTGGCCCACTCCTCTTGTGCAAACTGCTCCAGTTTTTTCTATATTTGAAGGGTGCCTTCTCCCAACTGCGGTTTTCAGATCTCTCGAAGAAAATTCAATGGAATTTAGATATGGACTCATTGCTGGCCACTTCAGTAAAGTCCAGTGTTTTGTCTTGAACCATTCCTGGGTGCTTTTTAAAGTGTCTTTGGGGTCATTGTCCTGCTGGAAGACCCATGCCCTTTGACTGAAACCGCTTTCTGACACTGGGTCTGACATTGCACTCCAAAAATCCTTGGTATTCTCCTGATTTCATGATGCCCTGCACACGTTCAAAGCACCCAGTGCCAGTGCCAGAGGCAGCACAGCAACCCCAAAACATCACTGAACCTCCTCCATGTTTGACTGTAGGGAAGGTGTTCTTTTCTTTGAAGGCTTCATTTAGTTTTCTGTAAACATAGAGATGGTGTGTTTTACCAAAAAGCCATAATTTGGTCTTATTTGTCCACAGGACATTCTCCCAGAAGGATTTTGGCATGTTCAGGTGTGTTTTGGCAAATTGCAGTCAGGCTTTCTTATGTATCTCTCTCAGCAGTGGGGTCCTCTTGGGTATCCTACCATATAACCCCCTTTCATTGAGTTGGCGAGGGATGGTGCGAGTTGAAACTGTTGTACATTGTGTCTGAAGGTCAGCTTGAATCTGTGTGGCAGACGATCAAGTTGCTTTCTCCACCATTCAAATAATCCTTTGCTGCAATCTTCTATCAAGCGTTCTCTTGCGGCCACATCCAGGGAGGTTGGCTACAGTGGCATGGGCCTTAAACTTCTTGATAACATTTCGAACGGTGGAAACAGGAACATCAAGGTCTCTGGAGATTAACTTTTAGCCTTTAGATTGTCCATGCTTGGCTACAATTTTCTCCATGCTCATTGCAGTACACGCAATGACACAAAACAGGAGAATGAGTCCTTTTCTCTATTCAAACTGGTTGAATGAGTGATTTTCATATTGCAGGTACCTGCAACTCACTACATGTGAGTTCAATTCCAAAGTAAAGGACAATCAGCTGCTTGATATCAAATTATTTCTAAATACTTCTAGAAGGTGCCAATAATATTGTCTGGGCCATTTTAGGACTTCTTTGTGGAATAAGCAAAAATGTAGTAAATTATTCCGTTTTTTTTGTTTTGTTCAGCTTTAAACCAAAGACATACATATGTGGATACCAAATAATTTTTTAAGGCCGAGCAGTTGCCATACCAGGCAGTGATGCAACCAGTTCGTTTGTTGGTGATGTGAACACCAAGGAACTTGAAGCTCTCAACCTGCTCCACTACAGCCCCGTCGATGAGAATGGGGGTGCGCTCTGTCCTCTTTTTCCTGTAGTCCACAATCACCTCCTTTGTCTTGATCAAGTTGAGGGAGAGGTTGTTGTCCTGGCACCACATGGCCAGGTCTCTGACCTCCTCCCTACGGGCTGTCTCGTCGTTGTCGGTGATCAGGCTTACCACTGTTGTGTCATCGGCAAACTTAATGATGGTATTGGAGTCCTTCATGGCCGTGCATGAGTGAACAGGGAGTACAGGAGGGGACTGAGCACGCACCCCTGAGGGGCCCCTGTGTTGAGGATCTGCGTGGCGGATGTGTTGTTATCTACCTGGGGGGGCGGCCTGTCAGGAAGCCCAGGATCCAGTTGCAGAGGTAAGTGTTTAGTCCCAGGGTCCTTAGCTTATTGATGAGTTTTGAGGGCACTATGGTGTTGAACGCTGAGCTGTAGTCAATTAATAGCATTCTCACATAGGTTTTTCTTTTGTCCAGGTGGGAAAGGGCAGTGTGGAGTGCAATAGAGATTGCATCCTCTGTGGATATGTGAGGGCAATATGCAAATTGTGGGTCTAGGGTTTCTGGGATAATGGTGTTGATGTGAGCCATGACCAGCCGTTCAAAGCACTGCATGGCTACAGACGTGAGTGCTACGGGTCGGTAGTCATTTAGGCAGGTTACCTTAGTGTTCTTGGGCACAGGGACTATGGTGGTCTACTTGAAACATGTTGGTATTACAGACTCGGACGGGGAGAGGTTGAAAATGTCAGTGAAGACACTTGCCAGTTGGTCAGCGCATGCTCGCAGTACACATCCTGGTAATCCATCTGGCCCTGCGGCCTTGTGAATGTTGACCTGTTTAAAGGTCTTACTCACATCGGCTGAGGACAGCGTGATCACACAGTCATCTGGGACAGCTGGTGCTCTCATGCATGTTTCAGTGTTATTTGCCTCGAAGCGAGCATAGCAGTAGTTTAGCTCGTCTGGTAGGCTCGTGTCCCTGGGCAGCTTTCGGCTGTGCTTCCCTTTGTAGTCTGTAATGGTTTGCAAGCCCTGCCACATCCGACGAGTGTCATAGCCGGTGTAGTACGATTCGATCTTAGTACTGTATTGACGTTTTGCCTGTTTGATGGTTTGTCGGAGGGCATGGTGGGAATTCTTATAAGCTTCCGGGTTAGAGTCCCGCTCCTTGAAAGCGGCAGCTCTAGCCTTTAGCCCAGTGCGGATGTTGCCTGTAATCCATGGCTTCTAGTTGGGGTATGTATGTACAGTCACTGTGGGGACGACGTCATCAATGCACTTATTGATGAAGCCAATGACTGATGTGGTGTACTCCTCAATGCCATCGGAGGAATCCCAGAACATATTCCAGTCTGTGCTAGAAAGACAGTCCTGTAGTTTAGCATCTGCTTCATCTGACCACTTTATTATTGATCTAGTCACTGGTGCTTCCTGATTTAATTTTTGCTTGTAAGCAGGAATCAGGAGGATAGAATGATAGAAATTTGTCAAGACAGATTTAAGTTTCCCTGCATTAAAGTCCCCGGCCACTAAAAGCGCTGCCTCTGGGTGAATGTTTTCCTGTTTGCTTATGTCACGGATCCCTCCGGAACTTCCATTACGCACACCTGGCCCCTATTCCAGTGATTAAGTATGTCCTTGGTTTACCATTGTCCAGTCGATTATTGTTCCCATGTCCGTTGGTGCGTGTGAGTACCTGTGCTGTGTGTTTTGGCTTTCGTGCTATTGTGGATTGCGCAGATGATTATGGGTCTTGTCCCGTGTGTTAATCATTGTGTGCTTGTGTTATTTATTCAAAGTACTCCTCGCTCTTTTGTTTGGGTTTCAACCCTGTGTTTTGCATAGTGTTTGTTTGGTCTTCTTTCCCCGTGCCCTTACACGGCACGCCGTAATTTGGGTATAATAAAAAAAAATATTACGCATTCCAGCGCCTGTCTCCCGAATCATTCATACCAGCGTGACAGCTTATGGCGAAATACAGCTCTTAGTGCCAGCTTCCTGTCTGTAGTGGTATGCAGACAGCTACGAAAAATACAGATGAAAACTCTCTAGGTAGATAGTGTGGTCTACAGCTTATCATGAGATACTCTACCTCAGGCGAGCAAAACCTTGAGACTTCCTTAGATATCGTGCACCAGCTGTTATTTACAAAAATACCTAGTCCAAGCCCTTTGTCTTACCAGACGCCGCTGTTCTATCCTGCCGATACAGCGTACAACCAGCCAGCTGTATGTTGATAATGTCGTAGTTTAGCCACAACTCAGTGAAGCATAAGATATTACAGTTTTGAATGTCCCGTTGGTAGTTTAATCGTCCGCGTAGGTCATACATTTTATTTTACAAAGATTGCACATTTGCTAGGGAATGGAATGCAGTGGGGGTTTATTCGATCACCTATGAATTCTCAGAAGGCAGCCCGCCCTCCAACCCCTTTTTCTCCGCCTTCTCTTCACTCAAATGACGGGAATCTGGGCCTGTTTCCAGGAAAGCAGCATGTCATTCACATCGGGCTTGTTGGACTCATTAAAGGAAAAAAAGGATTCTGTCAGTTCGTGGTGAGTAATCGTGTCCAGAAGATCTTTTCGGCCATTAGAGACAGTAGCGGCAACATTATGTACAAAATAAGTTAAAAAATATGTTAAAAACAATGCAAAGAAACACGTAAAACGTCAGCTTTCTTTTCCGGCGCCACAACCTAAAAGTAAAATAAATAGAATACAGTATATACAAATGAGATGAGTATAGCAAAAATATGTAAACATTATTAAAGTTACAATTCCTTGTTGCTTCTCTGACCATGACTATTAGCTCTGTACTTAGTTGAGATTGGTTTAGCACATTAGTGACAGGGTGTCCACTATAGGATACAGATATTCTCTCCTACTGTACCAACTGCTCTAGTGCCTCTACTTACAGAAGAATACGTATCTATCTCATTACTATTTACATGTGGTGGTTGAGAGGAAAAGCAGGTTGAGTGCATTGGTCCACGCAAAATGTGAAGAGTAGAAATAAGAACTTCTGTAAAGTAAATTGAATCTGTCAGTCAGACTGAAAGATCATAACCATGCCATTTGGACTCTTAATATAGCAAGTTTAAGAAAACTGTTGTTACAGTTAATAATAATCTCCTCTAAATTTCTCAAAGTAGGCTTATATTATTTGCCAATATAATGGCCTGAATGATACATCTGCATGTCGGAAAAGTGAAACATGCCATTTGTAGTCTTGCTCTCCAGAAGAAAGTATGGCACTCGACAGCAGCTGTAGGAAAGACTATCCTGATTTAAAGTCCCACATTCCACATTGTATTTCAGTGCCATCTGGTGGTGGTGTAGGCTTATCGAAACATACAGTGAGCTCCAAAAGTATTGAGATAATTACATTTTGTGTTGTTGTTTTGTCTCTTTTGTTCGCCTTCAAAATAAAAGTTATCAATTGAAACATCCAAACGGATACAAATAGTGGAATAATGCCATATTTGGACTAGACAATGCTAAACAAGGTTGGAGTGTTGTTAGATAATTTACAAATAAATGCAATAATTAATACCCTTTACAATAAACAGTAAACAAAATCCCTCTGTGGATGTATTACACTGCATAATTGCATTGGGGGCATACATATGAAATGGGTTATCAGCCTTCTCAGTGACACCCACAGATTACAATTCCAAAGAGTTTACACAAATATTAGCGTCATAGCTCTTAATGTAGGATTTTTACAGTGGCAAATCACCTCCCCAGTTAGTCTATTATACGTATTTAACATTCATATTGGACTGTACAGCCTTACCTATAGCGTGTGTACCCATGCAATGGGGTATCAGTCTACCCACAGAACACAAATATTAGAGTCATAGCTCTTATTGCAGGGCTCTGAAATCCCTGTGAAAGGAACCACATTAGCTCACCAGTCAGCCTGTTGTGCATATCTTGTGTCTGACCTCCTCAGACTCAAGATATTAAAAGTATTCAGACCCCTTGACTTTTTCCACATTTTGTTATGTTACAGCAAGAGGCGACCCTTCAGCTCAGCATTGCACCGTGATTGGCTCAGTGTTCTGTCACTCATGGGACACTACATCACCTGCCTTTAGGAAGGGGAGACATCAAGAATGTGAGCCCTCCTGTGTCCTGCCATAGACATAGATTAGAAGCGCCCTTCCAAGAAGGCTCAAAGTCATTGGCCACAGAAATGAAGTCAAATCATGTTATATGTGCAGTAGCTATGATTGGACTGATCATGTCAACATCTTACTCTCACAATCTTAGCTAGCAGTCATCATCATGATTCATGAACCAAGTCTACTGGCAAATAATTTTTTATCCTTGCCATATGAAGAGAAAATATAGCTATAATGTATCAGTGCTCATCGGCCATTGGACATATACATTACACAACAATTTGGAATTCGCAAATTCAACAATGAGTTGTTTGGAAGGAATCCGTGACAGTGGCTAACCGCAAGCCTTGCAACTGGGAAGTCAGAATGGGAAAATATATTTTGAATGGTCATCCAACACGGAATTGGAAATCTTTTTCTTTGATGACAAAATCTGCCCACGAAGGACCGGCGCACACAACAAAATGTCTTATATGCTACTGCATAAAGGATGTAATATGCCAGGGAGATATGGTCAGCCATATCAGCTATGTTTTTTAAAAAGGCAGTAAACAAGGCTGAATTAATTGTTTCGCTGCCAGACAAGGCTCCGCTAATAGCCAGGTGTAGCAGTGGAAAGGATTCACTCCATTGTGCTGGAAAGAAAGCTCTGCTGTTGGGACAGCTATATGCAGGCCCAGTTTGCAAGCACCGCTTGTCGCCATTATAATTAATGTATTGTTTACTGTTGTGGCTTTCCGAAGAAGAAAAAATGGTTTGTCCCACCATGATTTACATGCTAAAATCAACACTGGTTACAGCCTTACTCTAAAATGTATAAAAAAAATACTAATACTCAATCTACACACAATACCCCATAAAATGTGTTGACATTTTTGCAAATTTATTGAAGATAAAATCAGAAATACCTTATTTACATATGGGGATGTTTTTCAGTGGCAGGGACTGGGAGACTAGTCAGGATCGAGGGAAAGATGAACAGCGCAAAGTACAGAGAGATCCTTGATGAAAACCTTCAGAGCGCTCAGGACCACAGACTGGGGGCGAAGGTTCACCTTCGGACAACGACTCTAAGCACACAGCCAAAACAACGCAAGAATGTCCTTGAGTGGCCCAGCCAGAACCCAGACTTGAACCTGATCAAACATCTTTGGAGAGACCTGAAAATAGCTGTGCAGCTACGCTCCCCATCTAACCTGACAGAACTTGAGAGGATCTGCAGAGGTGTGCCAAGCTTGTAGCGTCATACCCAAGAAGACTCAAGGCTGTAATCACTGCAAAAGGTGCTTCAACAAAGTACTGAGTAAAGGGTCTGAATACTCATGTAAATGTATTATTTAAGTTTTCTAAATTTGTAAAAACCTGTTTTTGCGTGGTCATTATAGGGTGTTGTGTGTAGATTGATGAGGGAAAAAAACAATTGAATACATTTTAGAATAAGGCTGTAACGTAACAAAACGTGAAAAAAGTCAAGGGGTCTGAATACTTTCCAAATGCACTGTACACAGTGGACTGTACAGACTTACCTATAGAGTATGCACCCATGAAATGTGGTATCAGGTAGGATTTATTGGCGGGAACCAGGTTACCAAGATTTACCAGGATTTCCCACCCAAACCCATTCCGTTTTCCTGGGATAAATAATTGCGAGAAACAAATAAATGATATATATGAACAGAAGTGATGGGGGAAAAGTCTATACAATTACATATCACAACATATACATATATTTTATATTTGACTTCAAATATCAGTGTGTAAAAAATATTTTAAAAATAAGCCAGCGTTAGCTAACGCTAGTTGGAGCCAACATGTTTTCAGCACTTTTTTTCCACGACTGATCAAAACTCATTTGCTCTTGCGCTCTCGTCTCTCTGCAGCCTACATATAATTAGCAATATGTTTGGAAAGTTAAATCGCAGTATCGAAATGCAATACATATAGAATTGTGAGAATCGTTATATATCGTATCGGCACCTAAGTATCATGATAATATCATATTGTGAGGTCCCAGGCAATTCCCAGCCTTGAAATGCAGCTCCCGAGTGGCACAGCTGTCTAAGGCACTGCTTCTCAATCAATCAATCAATCAAATGTATTTATAAAGCCCTTCTTACATCAGCTGATGTCACAGAGTGCTGTACAGAAACCCAGACTAAAACCCCAAACAGCAAGCAATGCAGGTGTAAAAGCATGGGGGTTAGGAAAAACTCCTTAGAATGGCCAGAACCTAGTAAGAAACCTAGAGACGAACCAGGCTGTGAGGTGTGGCCAGTCCTCTTCTGGCTGTGCCGGATGCAGATTATAACAGAACATGGACAAGATTTTAAAATGTTCATAGAACAGGCAGAACAGTTGAAACTGGAGAAGCAGCACGGCCAGGTGGACTGGGGACATCAAGGAGTCATCATGCCAGGTAGGCCTTGAGGAATGGTCCTAATGCTCAGGTCCTGAGAGAGAGCGAGAGAGAGAGAGAGATAATTAGAGAGAGCATACTTAAATTCACATAGGACACCAGATAAGAGAGGAGAAATACTCCAGATATAACAGACGGTCCGACACAAACTACTGCAGCATAAATACTTGAGGCTGAGACAAGAGGGGTCGGGAGACACTGTGGCCCCGTCCGACGATACCCCAGGACAGGGCCAAACAGGCAGGATATAACCCCACCCACTCTGCCGAAGCACAGCCCCCACACCACTAGAGGGATATCTCCAACCACCAACTTACCATCCTGAGACAAGGCAGAGTATAGCCCACAAAGATCTCCGTTACTGCACAACCAAAGGGGGGGGGGCCCAACCCGGACAGGAAGATCACGTCAGTGACTCAACCCACTCAAGCGATGCATCCCCCCCAGGGACGGCATGGAAGAGCACCAGTAAGCCAGTGACTCAGCCCCTGTAACAGGGTTAGAGGCAGAGAATCCCAGTGGAGGGGAACCGGCCAGGCAGAGACAGCAAGGGTGGTTCGTTGCTCCAGTGCTTTTCCGTTCACCTTCACACTCCTGGGCCAGACTACACTCAATCATAGGACCTACTGAAGAGATGAGTCTTCAATAAAGACTTAAAGGTTGAGACCGAGTCTGCGTCTCTGAAATAGATAGGCATACCATTCCATAAAAATGGAGCTCTATAGGAGAAAGCCCTGCCTCCAGCTGTTTGCTTAGAAATTCTAGGGACAGTAAGGAGGCCTGCGTCTTGTGACAGTAGCGTACTTGTAGGTATGTACGGCAGGACCAAATCGGAAAGATAGGTAAGAGCAAGCCCATGTAATGCTTTGTAGGTTAGCAGTAAAACCTTGAAATCAAGGTTAAGGCAATTTTTTGGTTCTAGTCAAGATTATAGCAGCCGTGTTTAGCACTAACTGAAGTTTATTTAGTGCTTTATCCAGGTAGCCAGAAAGTAGAGCATTGCAGTAGTCTAACCTAGAAGTGACAAAAGCATGGATTAATTGTTCTGCATCATTTTGTGGACAGAAAGTTTCAGATTTTTGCAATGTTACGTAGATGGAAAAAAAGCTGTCCTTGATACAGTCTTGATATGTTCATCAAAGGAGAGATCAAGGTCCAGAGTAACGCAGAGGTCCTTCACAGGTTTATTTGAGACGACTGTACAGCCATCAAGATTAATTGTCAGATTCAACAGAAGATCTCTTTGTTTCTAGGGACCTAGAACAAGCATCTCTGTTTTGTCAGAGTTTAAAAGTAGACCATTTGCCGCCATCCACTTCCTTATGTCTGAAACACAGGCTTCCAGGGAGGGATATTTTGGGGCTTCACCATGTTTCATTGAAATGTACAGCTGTGTGTCATCCGCATAGCAGTGAATGTTAACATTATGTTTCCGAATGACATCACCAAGAGGTAAAATATATCGTGAAAACAATAGTGGTCCTAAAACAGAGCCTTGAGGATCACCGAAATTTACAGTTGATTTGTCAGAGGACAAACCATCCACAGAGACAAACTAATATCTTTCCGACAGATGAGATCTAAGCCAGGCCAGAACTTGTCTGTGTAGACCAATTTGGGTTTCCAATCTCTCCAAAAGAATGTGGTGATCGATGGTATCAAAAGCAGCAAGGTCTAGGAGCACGAGGACAGTTGCAGAGCCTCGGTCTGACGCCAGTAAAAGATAATTTAACACCTTCACAAGTTCAGTCTCAGTGCTATGATGGGGTCTAAAACCAGACTGAAGTATTTTGTATACATTGTTTGTCTTCAGGAAGGCAGTGAGTTGCTGCGCAACAGCTTTTTCTATGATTTTTGAGAGGAATGGAAGATTTGATATCGGCCGATAGTTTTTTATATTTTCTGGATCAAGGTTTGGCTTTTAAGAGAGGCTTTATTACTGCCACTTTTAGTGAGTTTGGTACACATCCGGTGGATAGAGAGCCATTTATTATGTTCAACATAGGAGGGCCAAGCACAGGAAGCAGCTCTTTCAGTAGTTTAGTTGGAATAGGGTCCAGTATGCAGCTTGAAGGTTTAGAGGCCATGATTATTTTCATCAATGTGTCAAGAGATATGGTACTAAATAAATTGAGTGTCTCCCTTGATCCTATGTCCTGGCAAAGTTGTGCAGACTCAGGACAACTGAGCTTTGGAGGAATACGCAGATTTAAAGAGGAGTCCGTAATTTGCTTTCTAATGATCATGATCTTTTCCTAAAAGAAGTTAATGAATGTATCACTGCTGAAATGAAAGCCATCCTCTCTTGGGGAATGCTGCTTTTTAGTTAGCTTTGCGACAGTATCAAAAAGACATGTTGGATTGTTCTTATTTTCCTCAATTAACTTGGAAAAATAGGATGATCGAGCAGCAGTGAGGGCTCTTCGATACTGCACGGTATTGTCTTTCCAAGCTAGTCGAAAAACTTTTTTGTTTGGTTTGGTGTAGCGCCATTTTCGTTCCAATTTTCTGGAAGCTTGCTTCAGAGCTCTGGTATTTTCTGTGTACCAGGGAGCTCGTTTTTTATGGCAAATGTTTTGTTTTTATGGGTGCGACTGCATCTAGGGTATTGCGCAAGGTTAAATTGAGTTCCTCAGTTAGGTGGTTAACTGATTTTTGTACTCCGATGTCCTTGGGTAGGCAGAGGGAGTCTGGAACGGCATCTAGGAATCTTTGGGTTGTCCGAGAATTTATAGCACAACTTTTGATGATCCTTGGTTGGGGTCTGAGCAGATTATTTGTTGTGATTGCAAACATAATAAAATGGTGGTCAGATAGTCCAGGATTATGAGGAAAAACATTAAGATCCACAACATTTATTCCACGGGACAAAACTAGGTCCAGAGTAGGACTGTGGCAGTGAGTAGGTCCGGAGACATGTTGGACAAAACCCACTGAGTTGATGATGGCTCCGAAAGCCTTTTGGAGTGGGTCTGTGGACTTTTCCATGTGAATATTCTCAGTGCTAGAGCCGTCACTGCAGACCCTGGTTTGATTCCACACCATATCACAACTGGCCATGATAGGGCGGCGCACAATTGGCCCAGTGTTGTCCTGGTTTGGCCGGGGTAAGCCATCATTGTGAATAATAATTTGTTCTTAACTGACTTGCCTAGTTAAATTAAGGATAAAAAAAGTTAATAATACATAAAAAAAATTGGCTCCAACGGGAAGCAATGATACACTGTGCTTTTAGAGAGCCCACTTCAGAAGAAAAAAAATACAAGTTAAACAGGTACGGCCCATAGCCTATGGAAATTATTTTGTTTGTTTCTTTGCTACAGGGTAGGCCCACCAGGTCCTGCGTTAAGAGCTATTACCTTAATATTTTAGTAAACTCTTTTGAGTTGTAATCTGTGGGTGTCACCGAGTAGGTAAGGCTGTCTGTGCAGCGGACATATGCATGCCCCCAATGCAATTATGCAGTGTAATACATCCACAGAGGGATCTGAACAGTTTTTTTTACTGTTTGTTAAATTAAATTATTATTGCATTTATTTTTAAGTTATGTAACAACATTCCAACCTCGTTTAGAATTATCTAGTGGTCCAGATATTGCATTATTCCACTATTTGGATCCATTTGGATCAGTTTCAATGGTGAGCTTTTATTTTCAGGGTGCGTGCACCCAGTGGTGGAAAAAGTACCCAGTTGTCATACTTGAGTAAAAGTAAAGATACTTTAATATAAAATAACTCAAGTGTAAAATACTACTTGAGTAAAAGTCTAAAAGTATTTGGTTTTAAATATACTTAAGTATCAAAAGTAAATGGAATTGCTAAAAATGTATTTAAGTATCAAAAGTAAAATAATTAATCATTTCAAGTTCCTTATATTAAGCAAACCAGACGGCACAATTTGTATTAATATTTGTATTGACAGATAGCCAGGGGCACTCTCCAACACTCAGACATAATTTACAAGAAAAGCGTTTGTGTTTACTGAGTACGCCAGATCAGAGGTAGTAGGGAAGACCAGTGATGTTCTCTTGGTTAGTGTGTGAATTGGACCATTTTGGACCATTTTCCTGCCAACATGTACTTTTGGGTGTCCGGGAAAATGTATGGAGTAAAAGTAAAAAATATAAATAGTAAAGTACAGTACAGATACTCCCAAAAACGACCTAAGTAGTACTTTAAAGTATTTTTACACCACTGCGTGCACAATATTGTTGCTAGCTAAGCATCACACGTCACCGTTTCACTTCCAATGGCACATAGGCTCAGCTATTATCCGCCCACTATCTAGCTATACATTCATTTCTGCAGCGTCGCGCCACATACGGCTAAATCAGATAACTACAATGCTAAGGAAAACGGATTCATAAAAGTACCTATATCTATAAGGTTATCACCATGGAGTCCTACGATATAATAGCAAATCAGCCTGTGGTTATTGATAATGTAAGTAGCCAATATCATTTGTAAATGTAACGGTATCTAAGGTTGGCGAAAAGTCGCTAACGTTAGTTTGCTTTTCAGTGTGTGGTGATCGTTGTCTTGTTTGTAGCTAAAGTTAGCTAGCCAGCTGATTAGGCAGTAGTGCTTTTGCAAACAGTGTTTTATTGGATAGATGGTTAGCTAACAAGATGAACTAGCTAAAGCCACAGCGATCAAATATCTTTGCTAAAGCCACTGACTAGCTTTGCGACTCAGTCAGTAGCTAGTTAGCTACCTGCAACTAGCATTGTGAGATGGGAAGGGTGATAACCAAGGCTAACAACAAGCTAACGTTAGATGGTTGCATCCCCAACCAATCCATCCCTGTGCAGTATGCTAACTATGGGGAGCTCACAGAGTAAAACAATGCATCTTACTTTTCAACTAGTTAGGTTAGTTTGCCACCTAGCTGTAAATAAGAAGTCTAGCCAACGTTAATTATGAAAGAAAGGACACGAGTTAGGAAACTAGCGCATCATCTCGATTAGGCTAGATTATTAACAGCCTTTCTCTTTAGGCTACTTGATAGCAGCATCATTGTGAAATAAAATGAAGCATCATTTACTTATGCATCATTGTGTTGCTGATTGTAATCAATGCAAGGCATTAGAGTACAAGAGTTAAGGAACATCATATTTGTACTACTGATATTGGGGTCTGATACACTAGTTTACAATAGGAGGCTGGCGTGCTGCCCCTCAGCACTGTCTCATGACTACTGACTGATCTCACTGTACAAACAGGATGAACAGATGGAACCAGAGACGCCCTCAGTCCCTATAATAAATGAGTTCATATATGTAGCAGACATTGCAAGGACCAACATTTTCTTACTTTCTCTTTCAGGGCTCCGGTGTTGTTAAAGCTGGTTTTGCAGGAGATCAGATCCCCAAATACTGCTTCCCAAACTAGTAAGATCGAACACTACAGCCATCTCAACACTATAATATTAAATACTTAATGTATTTGACTGAAATGCTTTGTTGTAATGAAATGTGTATGTAAAATGATCCATGTGTTTACCTTCTAGTGTGGGTCGTCCAAAGCATGTTCGGGTGATGGCAGGTGCTCTGGAAGGAGATCTCTTCATTGGCCCAAAAGCAGAGGTACAGTGCTCTATTAAGACTGATGCCTGTGGCCCTGTGTCACTGATAATGTAAAGGGCTTAATGGGCCTGTATGCCTATATGTAGGCTATTATTACACAAAATCTGTATTTTTAAACAAAATGTAGTACTTTGGCCGCTATTGCCAAGACTTTATCTCTCCATGTGGTTGTAGGAACACAGGGGGCTCCTGTCTGTGCGGTACCCAATGGAGCACGGTATTGTGAAGGACTGGAATGACATGGAGCGCATCTGGCAATATGTGTACTCTAAGGAGCAACTACAGACCTTCTCTGAAGAGGTATTTTTCTCTGGCTTCTGTGACACACTTATTCTGGGTACTTTTAATTTGATGTGTTCTCTCTCAGGGCTTCTTGAAGTGAATATGAATTTGATTGTGGGGTTTTAGTTTTTTTACTGTTTCACTGCATTGCCTTTCTTTGTGTCCTTTATATAATGTCCTTTAGCATCCTGTGCTGCTGACAGAGGCCCCCTTGAACCCAAGTAAAAACCGGGAGCGTGCAGCAGAGGTGTTCTTTGAGACCTTCAATGTACCAGCGCTCTTCATCTCCATGCAGGCAGTATTAAGCTTGTGAGTTTGTTTTCCCTCTAGATATCTTGTCTCTTGTTTGCCAGCCTTATGTTGGGCATACTGGTACATTAAAACATTTCACCCCCAGAGGAGGAAAATGGTCCTTACTAGTTACCACAGCCATATAGTCATAAAACCCCTCTTATGGCTGTGGTAGCTAGTGAAAACCCAGGCTAATATGAACTGTAGAGATATGAAAATGATCATTAGCAAAAACACTTAACAGTTTTGAATGTCTCTTTGGATATTGCAGATATGCCACAGGCCGGACAACAGGAGTGGTGCTGGATGCTGGTGATGGGGTAACCCATGCTGTGCCTATCTATGAAGGCTTTGCCATCCCTCACTCTATCATGCGGGTCGACATTGCTGGGCGTGATGTCTCACGCTACCTACGCCTGCTACTGCGCAAGGAAGGCTATGACTTCCACACCTCAGCTGAGTTTGAGGTTGTGCGCACTATCAAAGAGGTATGGATGAGGAAATTGTTGTATTTTTGATGGGGTCAAGGCAAATAGTTGTATAAATCTTCAAGACACTATCAGTCCTGTTATTTGTTTCATTCTTTGTCCTTGACACCTGTCACCCTAATTGTTTACCTCTGCAGAGAGCATGCTACCTCTCACTGAACCCACAAAAAGATGAGACCTTGGAGACAGAGAAGGTGCAGTACACTCTTCCTGATGGCAGCACATTGGATGTGAGTCATATTAGATACATTCTCAACATTTTTCTAAGATTTAGTGTTCTGGAAATATTACTACTTACTTTGACATAAGCTGTTGTATTTTACTGAAGCATTGACAGCTTGTTATCCCCTGTGTAGATTGGCCCTGCTCGGTTTCGAGCCCCAGAGCTCCTCTTCCGTCCAGACCTGATAGGGGACGAGAGTGAAGGAATCCACGAAGTTCTGGCTTTTGCCATCCAGAAGTCCGACATGGACCTGCGACGTACTCTCTTTTCCAACATTGTTCTCTCTGGGGGCTCCACACTCCTCAAAGGTATGGACTAGAGTCCTGTCCCACCAATTACATATTGAGGACTATAGCAAACAAACTTCACTCCACTCCTTCAGCATTGGCTAATTGTTTTACTCTCCCTGTTTACATTTTTTTTCTGTCCCAAAGGTTTTGGTGACCGGTTGTTAAGTGAAGTAAAAAAGTTGGCACCTAAAGATGTGAAAATAAAGGTATTTGCTGCCTTAACCTTTGGGCTGTATTTACCTATGTATGAGCACTGAGCAGCAATTTCAATGTAGTATGTTTAATGTTGGTGCAACATATTTCTGAACTAGTTGTGCTGTTTCACAGCCAGTTTATTTCCCTGTTTTACTCTGTTAGATCTCTGCACCTCAAGAACGACTCTACTCCACGTGGATAGGGTAAGTAACGTCATGTGATCAGCCACACTCAGATTAAACAGATTAGTCTGTTTCCAGAGTAATGTATAGTAATGATCCTCTGTTGTATGCTTTAAGGGGCTCCATCCTTGCATCACTGGACACCTTCAAGAAGATGTGGGTTTCAAAGAAGGAGTATGAGGAAGACCGAGCACGTGCCATCCATCGGAAGACCTTCTGAAGAGGTTGGCGGTGCTCCTATTCTGCCCCCAAAAAAATCCACCAACTAGTCCACCACACCCCTTCCCCATTACCCCTATGATGGGGAGAGCCCATGACTCCCTATGGCATGCCTTCTACTGACTCCCCTACACGCCATATGACAGGGAAACTGGCCAGGACTGGCAAAGTGTTGACCAGCATTTACCAGACAGACCCAGAACCTGTCCCAATGACCAGGCTTTAAGTTGCATCTCTTGATATTGTGGATATTTTTTTGTTTTTACACATTCAAGGCTAAGCTGCATTGCTTGATTCAAATTCTGTATTTATTCTGTGTGTTATGCCCCATAAAATCCATCACTTAAATGACAATGAAGGTGAACGTTCTGCTTTACTTTAATTGAGTATATCAAGACTTTTGTTTTTACCTTTTGGGCGATGTTACTGTGGCACGTTAAACAGTGTGCAAAGATACCTTAAGAACTTGTTATAAAGTTGTCTCCTTATTTCCCATAGTCTGAATGGAGACAGTTTAAATGAAATGTTAAAATATGACCCAGTGTACTGTAACTTACACCTCTCGACTCCATTTGGGTCCATTTAAGTGTTGCTTCATATTCAACTGTTGAAAGATGACACTGATGGGGGGAAAAAAACTTAGATGTTGCAATTTCTGAGGAGAACATTCCCGTATTTCAAACCCAAGTGGATCTAAATTGTATTGAAAATATTTGATTGGTTCATCACATTTAACTCAACATTGTAAGGGGACTAATATTAAATCTTGAGTGGACCATATGAGTTAAAAGCACTGTCACATTGGATAATATTCTCCAAACTGAATTTGTATCGAAACTGGTATAGTTTACGTCATCTGAACTTTTAAACTGCACCAAAAGGTAAACTGACATGATAATGGGTTGGTTGTTGTTTTCTGCTGGATATTTGCACTCTAAACCAAATTGGAATTTCTGACTTCATTTTAGATCAAAATATGTATTGGTTTTTTTGTTTGTTTCAAGAGGAACCGTGTGACCATATCCTGCTGGTATAATGACTCCTTCAAGCAAATACGAACACTAAAAATTAACAGTATTGCTGAAAGATTTTTTTTTTTTAATTACAATAAATTTGTGTACTCTGCTGGGATGTGGTTATTTTTGTTAGGCTGAATACATTAGCAACACTGATGTAACTTAAGATTTTGAATAAAATGGCAAAATAATATACATGTGCACTACATTTGATCAGTTTCTTTGTTGTGGAAAAGCTAAGTGGGATCCTTGGGATGTCGTGCTGACATCCCCCCATTGAAGTTCATTAAAATAAAATGTTATTGGTCACGTACTGAATACATAAGCTGTAGAAATGCTTACAAGCCCTCAAACAATAATGCAGTTAATAAAATAAGAGTTAAAATATTTCCTAAATAAAACAAAATAACAATGAGGCTACAGTTCAATGGGAAAGTTTTAGAACACCTACTCATTCAAGGGTTTCTTTATTTTTACTAGTTTCTACATTGTAGAATAATAGTGAAGACATCAAATCCATGAAATAACACAAATGGAATCATGTAGTAACCAATATATATATTAGATTTGAGATTCTTTAAAGTAGCCACCCTTTGCCTTGACAGCTTTGCACACTCTTGGCATTCTCTCAACCAGCTTCACCTGGAATGCTTTCCCAACAGTCTTGAAGGAGTTCCCACATATGCTGAGCACTTGTCTGCTTTTCCATCACTCTGCGGTCCAACTCATCCCAAACCATCTCAATTTGGTTGAGGTCGGGGGATTGTGGAGGCCAGGTCCCCTTCTTAGTTAAATAGCCCTTACACAGCCTGGAGGTGTGTTGGGTCATTGTCCTGTTGAAAAACAAATGATAGTCCCACTAAGTGTATCACTGCAGAATGCTGTGGTAGTCATGCTGGTTAAGTGTGTCTTGAATTCGAAATAAATCACAGACAGTGTCACCAGCAAAGCACCCCCACACCATACATTTTTTTATTTTATTATTTAACTAGGCAAGTCAGCTAAGAATAAGTTATTATTTACAATGATGGCCGACCAGGGAACAGTGGGTTACCTGCCTTGTTCAGGGGCAGAACGACAGATTTTTACCTTGTCAGCTTGGGGATTCAGTCCAGCAACCTTTTGGTTACAGGCCCAACACTCTAACCACTAGGCTACCTGCCGCCTCAATGCTTTACGGTGGGAAAAACACATGCAGAGATCATCCGTTCACCTACTCTGTGTCACAAAGACACAGCGGTTGGAACCAAAAATCTCAAATTTGGACTCCAGACCAAAGGACAAATTTCCACTGGTCTAACGTCCATTGCTCGTGTTTCTTGTTCCAAGCAAGTCTCTTCTCATTGGTATCCTTTGTAGTGGTTTGCAGCAATTAGACCATGAAGGCCCGATTCACACAGTCTCCTCTGAACAGTTGATGTTGAGATGTGCCTGTTAATTGAACTCTGTGAAGCATTTATTTGGGCTGAAATTTCTGAGGCTGATACTCTAATAAACGTATCCTCTGCAGCAGAGGTAACTCAGGGTCTTCCATCCCTGTGGCGGTCCTCATGAGAGCCAGTTTCATCATAGCTCTTGATGGTTTTTGCGACTGCACTTGAAAAAACATTCAAAGTTCTTGACATTTTCCTTATTGACTGACCATGTCTTAAAGTAATGATGGACTGTCGTTTCTCTTTGCTTATTTGAGCTGTTCTTGCCATAATATGAACTTGGTCTTTTACCAAATAGGGCTATCTTCTGAATACCCCCATACCTTGTCACAACACAACTGATTGGCTCAAATGCATTAAGAAGGAAAGAAATTCCACAAATTAACTTAAGAAGGCACACCTGTTAATTGAAATGCATTCCAGGTGACTACCTCATGAAGCTGGTTGAAAGAATGCCAAGAGGGTGCAAAGCTGTCATCAAGGCAAACGGTGTCTTCTTTGAAGAATCTAAAATCTATTTTGATTTGTTTAACTCTTTTTTGGTTACTACATGATTCCATGTGTTATTTCATAGTTTTGATGTCTTCACTATTATAAAGCAAAACCTTTGATTGAGAAAGTGTGTCCAACACCGGACTGACATTGCCCATTCTGATATTTTTCAATTTATTTTGGGATTGTGTATTGCTAGACTGTTGGAACTAGAAAACAAGCATTTCGCTGCACCTGCGATAACATCTTCAAATCTGTGTAAGCAACCAATAAACATTGATTTGTTTAGAAAAGATTTAGGTACGGGTTATGGTTAGGGTAGGGACATCCCAAGGATTCTACTTACTGACATGGGTGTGTGGATTACAGAGGGTGTGGACAATGTGGACAGCACCAGAAATACTTCATTTATTAATGAAGTGAAATTATAAAAATTATGATAATGCCCTTTTAGTGTAATCTTTTTGAAAAGACTGCCTGAAATTTCTGGTGGGATAGAGTTTTGGCCTGCCTGGTGACAAAGATCACCTGATCCCCAAAGCATGAAATTAGTTAATAGACAAATTATTGCTTGAGAAATTGCTCTTTGCTGGGAAGCTATTTTTGTTTATTTTTTTACATTTTGAATTGAAAACTATCACATTAAGGAACTTAATTGTTACCCAGAAATTATTTGATATTGAGATAAAACAAACAGGCTGCATTGGACCTTTAAAGTATTACTGACGGCACGCACCGGCTTGTAAAACGATTGCACCCAATGATAGGCCCTGATTGGCTCACCTAATTTCTGTTTCAAAATTTGATTGGTGTGAGGCTTAATGCCCAAGTGGTATGCCCATTCCATTGGTTGGTTGGAGATAACCAATGTTCAAGGTTGTCTTCTTGGTGTTTCGTCCCACTGACAAGTCTGCTAGCTAGCTACCTCTGGAGCATCCTTCTGGGGCTCATTGCTCTATGATTAGTATTAAAGCTTATTACAAAGAATGAGAAGAGTTACTGTTTTTGTGAACGGGACGTCCAGAAATGGCAAGGTGCGTACAGTTAGTTTGGCTATTGAGCCAACGTTAGCTAGACTAGCTAGCTAGCTAATTTAATACCGCCATCGACGCAACTAAGTCACAGCCAAATGTCCAAACAAACTGGTTTTATTGCATCGGAGTTATGCGGCCCATAATTTGTGTAGCTAGCTAACGTCAGTGGTGGAAAAAGTACCTGATTGTCATACTTGAGAAAAAGTAAAGATACCTTCATAGAAAATGACTCAAGTTAGTCACCCAGTAAAATACTAGTTGAATAAAAGTCAAAGTACTTTGTTTTAAATATACTTCAGTATCAAAAGTGAAAGTATGAAACATAAAAGGACCTTTTGCATTTCAGCAAGAAATAATAAAAATATGGTTTAATTGAGGGGGGGTATATGGCAATATACACCACGGTTAAGGGCTGTTCTAACGCGGAGTGCCTGGATACAGCCTTACCCATGATATATTGGCCATATACCACAAACCTCGGATGTGTCTTATTGCTATTATAAACTGATTACCAACGTAATTAGAGCAGTATAAAGAAATGTTTTGACATACCCCTGGTATACAGTCTGATGTACAACGACTGTCAGCCAATCAGCATTCAGGGATTGAACCACCCAGTTTATAATTAGCTATATAACATGCTCGGAACACCTGTGTCTAAGCATAACTCGGGAAGTGTAGTTTCGTTTGATGGGGGGCAGAATGCCACCTAGAATTTTCTCTCGAATGCCGAACCCTTCATTGAGACAATGCTGACACATTAATCCATGGGTGAGTCAGTGCCACATTTTCATTTGTTCCGAAATCAAAATGAAAGAAAAGTTGTCTTGCAAATTCAGCAGGCTCTGACTTTTAGAAGTTCCGTCTTTATTTTATTACTTATTATTATAGTTAATGCCGTCTTTGGTGTGCTTTGCAATCCTATTAACGTGTAATATTTATTGAGTCATACAAAAAGTGTTACATTGTGTGAAGTGCACTAAATGTGTAATGAGATATATTTTAACATTATTTTCAACACACAAAATAAAAATGTTTAATAAAATATTTAATCTGTTGTCTACCTCAAATGAAGGGGATGATGACTCTTTGCAAGAGGGAAGGAATCTGATTTCATTGGTCCTTAACTCGTGGCTCAGTAATTTCATTCAGAGTAAGTGGAGTTAGCCGTGAGTTGGGCTGCCCCTGAACAGGGTAGTTCCGAAGGATTCGTTGCCATAGAAATTATCCCGAAGTTATCCCGAGTTGAACACAGAGTTGGCTAAAGTTAAGTCGCTAACTCCTGGCAGTCTTGGTAGAGTTGAACTTAGTTGATGTTATCTGTCTGTAAGCAGTGCTCTAGCTATGTGTCATATTGCTGAGTATCTTTAAGTTAGCAAGAAATAATGGGTTTGCCCAAATCAGTCTGTTTTGTGACTAACTCTTTTCCTTTTATTAGGTTGTAGCTGTGTATGGGACCTTGACTGATCTGTTATCTGTAGCAACCAATAAGTTGGGAATCAAAGCCTGTCATTTATACAATGGAAAAGGTGGTCTTATAGATGACATAGCGCTCATCAGGTATTGTTAATTTCCTTCAACACTTTGTAGTTTCATGCACTTGGAAGGTCCTTACTCCTGCCAATATTGCATATTAATTTCTCTACCATTTCTTATTATAGGGATGATGATGTTTTGTATGTCTCAGAGGGAGACTCCTTTTTTGGTGAGTTTGTCTAATGCTTTCCTTACAAACTTTGGTTTGAGTTATCCCTCTGAATACTGTGATGATCTTAGACCCACAGAATGATGTCAGGGCTAGAGACGATCGGCCTGGGGCACACACCGATTGGCTGACGCTTAATATTGGGGGGCGTCTCTTCACCACCACACGGTAATCAATGGAGGAGATATTTCCATGGTCGATGATCATCAGAAGTCACAAATGAACATCTCTCTCAGAATTATTGCCATCCACTTTATCCTTTGGTCACTTCTTTCCTCACAAACGTATCTTTTTTTACAGGAGCACCTTGGTCAGCAAGGAGCCAGAGAGCATGCTTGCTCACATGTTTCGAGGGAAGGGTAAAAATAATTAAGTCTGTCACATCTACCACTAACCCTGCTACCTTTGCTTTTGTGATTTACCCATAATGATGTCCCCTCTATCCTTGCTCTGCAGATGTATGGGGTAACAAGCAGGATGAATGTGGGGCTTACCTGATTGATCGCAGCCCAGAATACTTCGAGCCTATTCTTAATTACCTGCGACATGGCCAGCTCATTATCAATGAAGGAATCAATTTACTTGGTAAGTATGGCATTTACAGCCAGAACATTCCTTACCTTTATTCTATGATACTGCTCACAGATGAATGAGAACACTTGAGTTGTGCATGTTGAATACAGTATTTAGATTTCTGAAATCTTGACAGCATATTAGCTCAAATCAGTAAATTAAATGTGAATTTCAGGGGTTTTGGAGGAGGCCCGTTTCTTTGGAATTGAGCAGCTTGCTGAGCAGTTGGAAGTAGCAATAAAGGTGAAGAACTCAAGCTACATATTTCAAATGATTTATTACATTTCAACACAGCATATTGATCCATGTCACCCCATGCTTTTCTCCAGAATAACCAGACACCTGAGGACCACTCTCCCATCTCTCGCAAGGAGTTTGTTCGGTTTCTGCTGGCTACACCCACCAAATCAGAGCTCCGCTGTCAGGTAAAACGCAACACATTTGCAACAAGGACAACGCACTGTTGAACATTAGATGCAGTCTAACTAACATGACACGTGAACCTGACAACTAATACCTTCATCCACAAGGGACTTAATTTCAGTGGTGCTGATCTCTCTCGCCTCGACTTGCGCTACATCAACTTCAAGATGGCCAACCTGAGTCGCTGCAACCTGACACATGCCAACCTATGCTCTTCAAACCTGGAGCGCGCTGACCTCTCTGGGGCCAACCTCGATGTGAGCCCATACCTCCTTCATTAGCCTATGAAACCTACCTGTTACAGCGTGTCAACATTTCAGAAATGTACGGACTGATTTTGTCTTTCTGTTTTAGGGTGCTAACTTGCAGGGTGTGAAGATGCTCTGTTCAAATGCTGAGGGGGCATCTCTCAAAGGATGCAATTTTGAGGACCCATCTGGACTAAAGGCCAACTTAGAGGGTAAGCTTTGTAATTGATTTGTATGATAAGAGGAATGAGAAATATGGAACTGATAACACTTGTATAACCTCTGGTGTTGAACATCTAATTTCTGTCTTATTAGGTGCCAATCTGAAAGGGGTTGACATGGAGGGAAGTCAGATGACCGGAATTAACCTGCGTGTGGCCACTCTCAAAAATGCTAAGCTGAAGAACTGTAACCTGCGGGGTGCCACTTTGGCAGGAACCGATCTTGAGGTAAACAGGTCATTTGAGAGGATTAACCTTGAGACAAAAATTAAGTCAATCTGAACAAATGGAATTAGACAGCTCTTGTAATCATTTTAAGTTTGTTGAAGGTTTGTCAGTTAGATACCATGAAGTTGTCCATCCTAAGATAACTGTTTTATTACTGTGACATCTAAGGTTAGTACCAAGAATAATTACTGTGGTTAGTACCATGAATACTGACTGTTCAGTTATTTTTTCTCCTCACAGAACTGTGATCTGTCTGGCTGTGACCTACAAGAGGCCAACTTGAGAGGGTCCAATGTGAAGGGGGCCATTTTTGAAGAGATGCTGACTGCATTGCACATGTCTCAGAGTGTTAGATAACTCTCCTGCACATTCCACCTGGGTTCAGGCTGGTTAATATCATGGATACCTGGCAAAGGTCTTAATTTGCCAGCTAATCCCACCCACCCCTACTATCAGTCTTCTTGGACCCTTGTGCAATACAGGTAGCTTTATGCACGTCCCTGGCATTCCAGCTCATATACTAGCTTTAAATAATTTGCACTAGAGGACATTCAGGGATATTTGTTTCTGTTATGTAGTGGAAGCTTTTAACTGTCTTTCCTTATTTTTCCCCAAAACCAAAATATTTAATCTTTTTGTTTACTATTATGTCTGGATTCAATCTTACCTTATTACATTTTTTTGGTGTGACTGTACATTATCAATGTACTTAGTTTTAGCCAGATATGCTTTATGATTAGGATTTCTTTTTTAAATCTAAGCCATACTGTAGCATGATCAAAATGGCAGTTTGCTGTTATTGCACCACCTAATTATGCTGTGGATTTCATTTTTCTTAATACTGTGGCTGTTGAAACAGAATTTCAAGAATGCAATGTACTCTTCCTTTATCACTGAAGTCAAAAGCTGCCTGTTTTGTTTGGTGTTCTCTGTGAATCTACTTTTTTTTTTTTTACTTTCTGATTTATCTAGTTGCATGCATTTCATGGTGGTTTTTGCTTTTTGTTGTATGAAAACCATTATTCATCATATCCAAATATGATAATCAAAGTGAATAGGATATTTTTTTAATAGTGTTACTGTCATGTTCACGCTTGTGGATCACCTAGTTGTACAAGGAAGATAGTTGTATAACAACACTCCCCTCACAATGAATTGCATATAATTCAATCATGTTTTAAAATTATACTTTGCACATCTGTCTTAAATTAAAAAAATGGTTCACTAACTTCTGTTTTACTTACTCGCAGGACACCAAAAAGTTGAATGTGGTGCTTGTAGTGTTTTTATTTTTTTATCCAATGCTTACAAAACTTGTACGTTATAAGGATAGCAAAACATTATCACTGCTGGACTGTGTTAAAAAAAAATCTATCTGTCAGTTTAAGAAAATGTTTGCATGTTTAAAGACTATTTTACCAGTCTGACTGGTGAATATTTTTCAAGGTGTAGCTGAAACCTTTTTTTGAGATGCAATAATCTCTCTCTATACTACTCTATTCCACAGTAGGTACTTCTTTTGTTGCGAAAATTAAGGCAATCATAAAGAATATTGCACCTTGAGTGTGGAGATCGTCAATATCAGGACCTTGTAGAAAAGAACAATGGTTATTTATTTTGATACAACATATTGAAGAAATATGTAATGAAAGTTAGTTAAAGACTGGGTGTGTTTCTCTTCCTCCCCTGTCTATAATTATTGCACTCAAGCACAAAAATGTATTTCAATAAATTACTTATCAATAAACAAAAGCCACTGTGTAATTACTTTTAATTACAAATTAAATACTGTGATCTTTTCACTAACTTCCCAGAAGAACACCAAGACCCTGTGCCTAATTCATTTTATTTTTGCTGCTGTAAAAGTGCACAATCATTCCCAAAGTGTTAAGCTTTTAAAAGGCTATTTGGGGTGCCTGAAGTGGAGGTGCTTATATTTTTGAGTGGAGCCTTTTTCATTAATCCACTTTGTGTCCTCCTGCAGTGGTGATGGAACTGGTGGGTGGGGCACATGGGACCTAAGCTGCATATTACACCTCAGACACCTGAGTTGCTTAGCTAAAGTAATAAGGCTGACTTTGCAGAATGGACGAGGAAAAAGGTCTTGTTGCTGCTGCTTTTGGTAGCGGCTCTAGTGTCACAGGGTTGCTGTCAACATTGGTCTTATGGCATGAACCCAAGGGGGAAAAGAGTGACTGACAGCCTGTCTGACACCCTGGGCAATGTAAGTACTTTACCTATTCATAATATGGAAGCAGAAGTAGCTAGGTCTATTTACTAAAGGTTGTGATGGTATAGTATCCAATGATGGAAGGGATGTTCCTATATTTGCATAGTAAAATCTAGCTAAATGACAATTCTACAGATGGCCGAAGACTTTCCGAAGATAGACACATCTTGCAGTCTGTTTGGCTGTGCTGATGTCTCACCTCCTGCCAAAATGTACAGGCTGAGGGCATTACTTGTGAGTGACAATTATAATTTTGCATATACATTTCCCTTCAAGAAGCTACCCAGAAGTTGAATATAAAGGGACATTGTGTTGGTAGTTAAATACTGCAACTTTTTTTAATGTATATATTTTTACTCAATATTTTTCACAATTTGTATCCAAATTGTAAATTGTTTTTTATTTACTTGTTTCTAGGCAAGCCTCGCTGACAAAGTGGACTCAATAATAAATAGCAAATGTATGCTAGCTAACTATTAAACATTGCCGTGCCATCATTGTGTTTTGTGGTGTCTTTGTTGGGGTACCATTTTTGCTAGTTCGCATATTACATAGTATGGCTTTAAGTCAGTGTAACACAATGTCAAAATACAGTGAACTTGCCTAGTTTAAAAAATATATAAAAATGCCAACAAATGATTGCCAGTATGAGTTACGTTGTCGACTCTTGTAGCAAACCTTTATTTTGAAAATGTCGACAGCATGGCTTTAATGTTGTTCATCACGGGTTAGTTATACAAGTCTTTGTGCTCCTTCTGTTGTGGTTGTTGAAGATTATTATCTTGGAGTCCAGAATGTCCAGGTAAATAGCTAAACTCAAACTCAGTTACTTTGAGGGACACGTTTGCAGACAATCGTCCGGTTTTTGCTAGCGTCTGTGTTAGCTAGTTATGAGAGCTAACTAGCTGTAGCTAACAACATTAGCTAGCTAACGTTAGAAAGGTACAGTAGTGGGACTTGGAAGCCAGCTAACTTACCGAGTGCAACGTTTTCCTCTATTTTCGTGCTAGCATTACAAACTTAGGGAGACATCAAGATATAAGAAATACCACATTTTGTTTTTTTTACAAGAACATAAACAACTGCACTGAAGACTACAATGTCGTTTGGAGGCCATCAATGTAACGTTAGCTGCTGTTCCCAACAACTTGCGTCCCCCAGTGCGCACCAAACATTGGATGAAATGGACTTTGAAAGAGGTAGCAATATTTGGTAATTTCATACTCATGAACAGTTTGCCTGGTTAAATGGATCGCATAAAAGATATGGAGCTGTAATGAGTCAGTGATATTACAGGTATTTGGTCTGCTGCAATGGATGGAGACTTGGAGAGGGTCAAATCACTTCTCAATAAGGGTACAGACCCTAACCTAAGAGACTCAGCCAATTACACTGCTCTGGTGAGGATGTCTCCAAAGGCAAAAATTATAATTTCACCTTTTGGTAACACATTTTGACTAAGTTGAACTGATCCTAACTATGTGGAATGTTTGATTTATTTCAGCACTATGCCAGCCGCAGTGGGCATAAGTCTGTATGTAAGTTCCTTCTGGAGAGCGGGGCATGTGCCAACCCTCAGACGCCAGGTGGGGCCACTCCTCTTCACCGATCTGCCTACTGTGGAAAGCTGGACGTGGTCCAGCTGCTGCTTCACTATGGGGCAGATCCCCAGCTATGTGATAGTGATGGATCCTCCCCTTTACATAAGGTGCAGTACTAGTCAATGACAATAAAAGGAAAATAATACAAAAACAATAACTGCAGCATAATGTTGTAAGGCAATACTGTATTTCAGGGATGAGCAACTGGTGGCCCACAAATCAATTTTCCTTTTTTTTTATGCACAGTTGCAGCCAAATATATTGGCACTCTTGCACTTGACTTGAATAATTCCCTATTTCTTCTCAAATAAGTTGAAATGAAAAACAAAAACTTTTGGTCACCATACGTTGTTATTGGATTTTTCAAAATTGCAGAAACAATTTTATTTTTGTATTAAAACTTAAGTTTGGGCATAATTATTGGCACCCCGGAGATTTTTACCTTGTTAGCTCGGGGATTCGATCTAGCAACCTTTCGGTTACTGGCCCAATGCCCTAACCACTAGGCTACATGCCATGTTTGAGTGGTCCCTCCACCAACTTCTGGAGTGGCCAGCGAGGAGTCCAGATCTGAATTGCATCCAAAACCTATGGCGAGATCTTAAAATAGCAGTTGAAGAATTAGAGCAGTTTGCTGCTTAAGAGTAGGCCAAATTGCCAGTAGAATGGTGCAGCAAGCTCTTTGATGGCTACAAGAAGCATTTGTTGTCAGTTATCTTGACCAAAAGCTCCGGGGTGCCAATCTTTTTGTCCATGCCATTTAAACTTTATTTTCTAAATAAAAATTATGAACTTAAGTTGACAAAAATACAATTGTTCTGCATTGTTGGGAATCCAATAAGATGTGAAGACCAAATTTGGTTGTGCATCAGCAGTTTTTCTCTTGTTATGTCAGTCACTGGCTAATTTCGGTTACCCAGAAGTAAAATTCCAGCAAAAGTCGTGAATCTGTCCACGAGAGATTAGTCATTGACAGTCACTCAATTTGCCCATGTTTTAGATTGGTAAGTTAGTCTAGCCAGCTATTACCGGCCGGGGGGCCTCCATTGATTTTATTTGTCACTGTCACTCAGATATCATATTAAAAACGGCAAATATGTAGAATTGCACGAAATTAGCTGTAAAACCAATTTTCTTCTCTCCGCGCCAACTCAATGTAACTTAGGGCTTGCTCTGACTGCATGTGAGGGAATGGATGTGGGAACACAGATCCGTGAGCCACTGCAGCCCATCATGAGTTCAGCTCTTTTGTGGGCCCCACCCCATCAAAGTTGCCCATCCCTGCAGTAGTTGTATCACTTACAATGGTGTGTGTTGACGAAGGGAGCAGGCTGCAGAGCAGGGCCATGAAGATGTCTGCAGACTCCTTCTCCAGTGCTGTCCCTCCCTCCGGAGCCACACAAACAAGAAGTCCCAGGTACCTTACCAGCTAGCACCAGATGGACATCTGAAGGAGCTCCTGGAACCCCCACAATAACACAGGGACACCCAGCTTAACCAAAGTCAACACAACACATTACATATCTGGCTAACTAGAAGCTTATCAGTGAGGCAGTCACTTGAGTTCAGATGTTTTGTGTTGATTTTCTTATGGTCCCCACCTAAACTGGCGGTTAAGAGATTATCTGGTGTAGGTATTTCTCAACCAGCAGGGGGAGCAAGTCTACCAGCAATTGGTTTACTCTGTCAACTAGCTGTTTCTGCAAATTCACACTCACAAAATGCCATGGCATGTTGATCCTGACATCCTGGCCCTGAATTTATTAAGTCTGGATGGCCCTTGGATAACTGCAGTAGCACGCCCTGTTTGTCTGTACTAGCTGCTTTGAGCCATAGAGCAAGTCTGAGAAAAATATGTACTGAAAAACTGATGACGGGGTAAAAAATGAATCTGGCAGTAGTTTGCTTCTACTGTTTTTTCATAGAACGTTGTGAAACTGAAGAGGCTTTCCATATGGTGGGAGTGCATTACATATGGTGTGAGACTGAAATGTGTATGAGTGTGTTGTGGGAAGGAAGTAATACTGCAGCCTATGGATTTTCCTTGGACAAAGGAAATAGCACCAGCCTCAACAAAAATAAGATGAATCAAGCAAATGAGTTGGCTTTAGTTTGACCACATACATTATTTATATTATGAAAAATCTCTAATTTGTCTGATCAGTTATGATGTCTAAGACTTGTATAATGTGTAAATGAATGGATTTATTGTTTCTACGTTTGGTTACGGACATGAGAGGAAAAATACCATCTTATGTGTCTGGACTTGGCAGTAGCTGCTTGGCCAACATCCTTGCCTTTCAATAATTAGCAAAATATATGGTTTGGAGTTAAACTTTTTGCTGTCTCTCTCTTGTTAGTGTTCATTAAACTGAATAAAACACTCTTTATATTATTAACATCTTTACTACACATTTCACTGCACCTATCCAGTATATGTGACAATAAAACATATACAGTGTGTATATACACTACCGTTCAAAAGTTTGGGGCCACTTAGAAATGTCCTTGTTTTTTTTAAAGAAAAGCATGTTTTTTTTTGTCCATTAAAATAACATAAAATTGTTCAGAAATACAGTGTAGACATTGTTATTGTTGTAAATGACTATTGTAGCTGAAAACGGCTGAATTTTTATGGAATATCTACATAGGCGTACAGAGGCCCATTATCAGCAACCATCACTCCTGTGTTCCAACTGCACATTGTTAGCTAATCCAAGTTTATAATTTTAAAAGGCTAATTGATCATTAGAAAACCCTTTTGCAATTATGTTAGCACAGCTGAAAACTGTTGTTCTGATTAACGAAGCAATAAAACTGTCCTTCTTTAGACTAGTTGAGTAGCTGGAGCATCAGCATTTGTGTGTTTGATTACAGGCTCAAAATGGCCAGAAACAAAGTACTTCCTTCTGAAACTTGTCAGTCTATTCCTGTTCTGAGAAATGAAGGCTATTCCATGTGAGAAATTGCCAAGAAACTGAAGATCTCGTACAACGCTGTGTACTACTCCCTTTACAGAACAGTGCAAACTGGCTGTAACCAGAATAGAAAGAGGAGTTGGAGGCCCCGGTGCACAACTGAGCAAGAGGACAAGTACATTAGAGTGTCTAGTTGGAGAAGCAGACACCTCACAAGTCCTCAACTGGCAGTTTCATTAAATAGTACCCGCACAACACCAGTCTCAACGTCAACAATGAAGAGGCGACTCCGGGATGCTGGCCTACTAGGCAGAGTTGCAAAGAAAAAGCCATATCTCAGACTGGCCAATAAAAATGTAATATTAAGATGGGAAAAAGAACACAGACACTGGACAGAGGATGATTGGAAAAAAAGTGTTATGGACAGACAAATCTAAGTTTGAGGTGTTCGGATCACAAAGGATCATATGCTGGAGGAGTGCTTGACGCCATCTGTCAAGCATGGTGGAGGCAATGTAATGGTCTGGGGGTGCTTTGGTGGATCTTTAAGAAGGAAGGCTATCACTCCATTTTGCAACGCCATGCCATACCCTGTGGACGGCACTTAATTGGAGCCAATTTCCTCCTACAACAGGACAATGTTGTAGGAGGAAAGCCCAGCTCAAAACTCTGCAAAAACTATTTAGGGAAGAAGCAGTGAGCTGGTATTCTGTCTATAATGGAGTGGCCAGCACAGTCACCGGATCTCAACCCTATTGAGCTGTTGTGGGAGCACCTTGACCGTATGGTACGTAAGAAGGGCCCATCAAGCCAATCCAACTTGTTGGTACGTGCTTCAGGAAGCATGGGGTGGAATCTCTTCAGAATATCTCAACAAATTGACAACTAGAATGCCAAAGGTCTGCAAAGCTGTAATTGCTGCAGTTTTGAAGGACACAATAATTATTTAAATTAAAAATCATTATTTATAACCGTGTCAATGTCTTGACTATATTTCCTGTTCATTTTGCAACTAATTTCATGTATGATTTCATGGAAAACAAGGACAAACCTTTGAATGATAGTGTATATATATTATATATACGTATTAGTCAAAAGTTTGGACACACCTACTTATTCACTTGAATGAGTAGGTGTGTCCAAACTGTTTTACTGGTACTGTATGTGCAGACAAGTAAAAGGGTTTATTTTCTCGTCTGTAGGCTACACATAACATTTTAGCTTCAAGATAAAAGCAGTGTTGCTATAACAGCATGTCCTCATCAAGTAACATTTGCCTATCAAAAATGAGTGGTTAACCCTCACACGAATATAAATAGCACATTTGCCTACCTGACAGCATTACAACAAAACCAAGCTTCATCTTTATAAATATCATGCAAATCATTGCATGTGGTAACAGCATATTGCGACTGAAAATGTAGGTATAATTGAATTTACCACAACAAAATATGTTTTATATGGAAGCTCATACCTGCCACCCAAAAAAAGCGATGTATTTATAGCCTAAAATAGCCAATTTATTTATGTTTTGAGAAAATGTGAATGTGATCAAATTTGATTTATATTCACACTTCGGGTGGCTAGGCTTCCTAGGCCTTTTTAATAAAAAATGATTGACTGGAATTAATCAATCAACTCAATAGTGATGACATACTGTAAGAGTGATTTTTGTTTACAGATGCGAAGGTCTACACATTGCAACCCTGCATACAGTGAGTTCAGCCCTGTTAGTTTTGTTGTACATTTTTGTCCAATCACAGTTGTCTCTGTCTGTGTAAAGGGTTTTAATGTTTTCATTCTCCCTAGGGCCAGGAGGTTTTCCAGGATATTGTTTTTTTTACCATGTCACGTGATAAGAAGAATAATCTGCTCCTATCATAGTCCGTATCAAAACCCATATAGAATTGTTTTTTTACAGCTGATTTATTACTATGTCATACGCTACTGCTAGGGTCCGGAGTTGGTTAGGTTAGCCTACTACCAGCTCAGGAAAAACTCTGGGCCCCAGGAAAACAATTCTCTCCCACCACTCTAAGACCTGTGGGACCACCTCTGAAATCAGCACACAATATTACAAATAAAAAACATATCCTATTTGTATGATCTACATTTTACATGGTTTTGGTGGTGAAGATGGACTTCCATGGTTTTACATGGCTCAGTGCTGCCGGCAGCTACTGCAACAATTTCAGAATGTAACCACTGGCATAGCACAAACCCCAGAAGCTCCCACAAGGCGAGCTTTGTGAAATTTAAAGCTGCATATAGAAATGTGAGTTATAGATATGTCATACTCATTGAAAGCAAGTCTAAGAAGCAATAGATCGGTTCTTTGTGCTATTTCTATACTTCCTTTTTTAAGTTTAGTTTTCGTGTCTTACTTTCGGTTTTGCACACCAACTTCAAACTGCTGAAAATGCAATATTTTTGGTTATGGAAAATATATTTTTTACAGCGGTTTAGATGGTACAATAACTCTCTATACTTGTTTTGTCACATAAACTGAAATTAGGCCAACTATTAGAATTTTAGCAAGCAGGAAATGGCGGAGCAATTTCATTAACTGTGTCATTGCAGGAGCTGTCCCGTGCTGAACATGATTCCAGAATATAGGCTATAACAAGTTATCTGTAGCTCTTAAATTATTTATGGCTTCAAATTCATCTTTATTTATTTTTATTTTACAAAATACCGTTTTTCCATCAAGAGAAATGTTCTTTAGCCTATTGTGTATTTAAGTGTTTGTATTATATGTTTGCCATGTGTTATGTATTCTAAGGGTTTTTTCGTGCTGTTTTGTATTTAATGTTTGATTATGTAAATTCTGCATTCAGTTTGTGTAAACTGTGAGCAAGAATGAATCAAGCCAAAGTCAGTCGCGCTATGGAAAATATCAATGTGACCTAAAAAAAGGTTTTTGTAACTGCTCAACAAATCATTGTAGCCCAATGGCAGGCAGGAATTTGGCTTCAAGTAAGACTACAGATACTCTACAATTAAATAATTCAACATGAAGTAGCAAGTTAAGCGACGTTGCCATATACGTAATATGTTGACCTTTAGGTTATTGGTTAGGCTACTGTGAAATGTGTGAACTTTTAGATGAAGGCCTAATAGATACTAATATTGAAGCGGCTCAGATGTAGCCTAATGGCATAATACTAGTTAGGTCTATTTATTGCACATACACTTAGTGTAGAGAACATTAAGGACACCTTCCTAATATTGAGTTTCACCCGCCCCCCTTTTGCCTTCAGAACAGCCTCAATTTGTCGGGGCATGGACTCCACAAGGTGTCGAAAGCGTTCCACAGGGATGCTGGTCCATGTTGACTCCAATGCTTCCCACAGTTGTGTCAAGTTGGCTGGATGTCGTTTGGGTGGTGGAGCATTCTTGATACACACGGGAAACTGTTGAGCGTGAAAAACCCAGCAGCATTGCAGTTCTTGACACAAACCTGTGCGCCTGGCACCTACTACCACACCCTGTTCAAAGGCACTTAAATCTTTTGTCTTACGGATTCAGCCTCTGAATGGCACACATACACAATCCATGTCTCAATTGTCTCAAGGCTTAAAAATTCTTATTTAACCTTTGACATCAATACATAACATAAATAAGGGATCATAGCTTTCACCTGGATTCACCGGATCAGTCTATGTCATGGAAAGAGCAGGTGTCCTTAATGTTTGGTACATGAAAGTGATGTTAATATATAAATAATTTGGTTAATATGGTTTTCATACAAATAAATTTGTCCTTGCTTCGCTTGTTTATAACATTGTAAACTTTTTAGTCTAATTATATCCAACAAAAAAGTTTTCAGTGGTCACAGTGAGACAGATAAACATCTTCATTCTATATTTAGCAGAGATTTTCTGTGAGTAAAGTGACGCGGGAGGGCAAATGGTGATCTAACAACGCACTTATCTGTCCTCCGAGTGGTTGAGGCAGGCCAGATTTTGTGAAAGACAAACAATCACTCTAAAACGTTTATACCGTCTCTGGTTTGCCAATGAGCGAGCTAATGAAAACCTTATGTGGCATTGGGGGAAATGGAGGAATGTTAAAAGGCTTTCTCATTCCTTTTTGATGTGTTTTCATGTGTCGGCTTGAATTGGAGAATTGCTTACACTTTTATGTGAGAAGCACATCATAGAGCGAGCAATTGTAATTGGGACAAATCTGCTCTTGAACTGTGTTGAGAATAATCAACATATTGCTGAACACAGATCAACATGTAGTTTGCGCTACATTTGAACTTACATTGCGTTATATACGCATTTCTCAAGGTTTCAAAGCCTTTTACAGATAGCGGCGACTCATCTCATTCACAATGTTACTATACAGTAGAAGAATGGATTGATTTTCAAAAATCCCACATTTAGATTATTTGTATGGATGATTCACTGAAAAAGGTAACTTCACAGAAAATAGCATTACATTACAAGCAATTGCAATGTTAATAAGGGCGGTTTTGGGAAACTGCTTGGAAATTTAAAGATGCTCCTACAAAGATTCTAATGATGAACTGAGCCTTAAGATGGTTTTGGGAAACCGAGCCCAGGACCAAAGCCAGATCCCAAGACGGTACCATAGGCTTAGACACTGGTCTGAGCCGACGCAAGCCTTTCAGGAACCGCACCACCAGAGGATGAGACCTCGGGGTAGAGCCATCAATCCCTACATGACACAGCGATATGGCTGCCTTTCAATGTAAAAAAAGAAAAGCCAAGCTCAAAAAGCTCTTGCAAGAATATCAAAGCGTCCACCAAAGATCTCTGAAAAGGAGAAGCTCCTTTAATCTGACACCAACCCTCAAACGCGTCACTTCTACGTATTCAACCCCCTCGTAGAGGTCGCTTGCGCTGACTGTATAGTCATAATCATATTCAAGGGTAAACCCCTAACTGTCAATGTCAGCCTTTCAGGGGCCAAACCCACAGATTCCGTGATAGAAAATGCACACTGCTCCCTATGAGCAGATAAAGGGCAAGGTTCAGGAGAGATAGAGACCACATCTCCCCCTGCCTGTTGATGTACACCACCAACATCCTGTCAGACCTTACCAACACATGCTGGCCCAATATCGGAAGAAAACGCCTCAGCACCAGCAAAACAGCCAGTAGCTCCAGGTAATTGATATGCAGCAACCTTAGCGCTGTCGTTCCCAGTATCCCACACACAGCACTCTCCATCCCAGTGATGATACGTCTGTCGTGATCACCTGGCCCATGGGAACCCCTTAGGGCATGGTTGGAGGTTCAAATACGGTTGGTTAGCCATTTAGAGCTTACTCTTACCACTAGCCATCTTACTCAAGCAGGGAAGCACAAGCAGAGCAGAAGTGGTAGGCTTTTAGCAAACACAAATGCTACCCAAGCAAGTAAGCATTAGCTACACAAACAGAGCAGAAAGAGGTTAGCTTTTAGCAAACACAAAAACCGATACCAAGACCTAAAACTCGCTACATCTAGGGGGATGAGTACTCTCTCCCCACTAACAGACACCTAAGTCAGAGCCGAATCCAGTAGTCTTTGTGTGACACGTTGCGTGACACGTTCTCCTTCAGGCGGGCTGAAGAGCGAAGATTTTAGGAAATGAATGTGAGCCCCGGTGTTCTAGCCAGGAAGGCAGGGCTTCCGAGGACATGCTCTGCATTCATTGACCCGTTTGGCGTTTTTTGGTTGTTGACTTCCAATAGTATGTTATACCAAGTGACCAACTGAAAGGGAACTTCCAATTTTTCTCTCTGCCCCATAGTAAAAAAAATAAAGAAATACCCCCCCAAAATAAATCTATAAAAATGGTTGTGGGGGCCCTTGCTCGAACCTTGTGGGGGGCTCAATGAGACAATTCTGTTGACACCGCCCTGCTTTAAGGGGGGCAACTGTCGAGACATAGCAAGTACACAACTTTACTGCGGTACGCCACTGAATAAAACAAGTCTCAAATATTAGATGTCTATACATTTCAGCTGTTACAAAAATATTGCTCTGCTATTAACATTTATACTGTAGGAGTGTTGGCTCAATGAGACAATTCTGTTTACACCGCCCTGCTTCAAGGGGGGCAACTGTCGAGACATAGCAAGTACAGAAGTTTACATTTGAGTAAAATGTGCAGCCGATGGTATTTTTATGAAAAGTAGTAAGTGTGAAGAGGCTTTTTCATTTGGCCCTGCTGGTGGGCGGTTTCCATTGCGCTCTTCAAACCACATCCAGTGCCGTAACTGGAGGGGTGCCAGGCCACATCTGGAGCTCATTGCAGCTGACGCCAAGCTGCACTAGTGGAGAGAGAGGGGGTGAATGTCATGCTGGCTAACCAGGCCAAGTGAGCCGTTAACCCTCAGTGACAAGAATGTCCTTCCACATTATGTTGTGATTGTGACTTCAGCATACAGTACATGTGATAACACCTTGTGTTGCTGTGATGCACAGAGTTGGGATGTCCTTTGGCTGTTAGCCTCTGCCGAGTCCCCAACAATCGGATGTTCCAGTTTTCAGGTGAAATGAAAAGAGAGCCTGTGACACAACTTCCACTTTGGACTCTAACAAGGCGACACTCCATCTTAACTCCTCCTCCACATTTACTGGATTGGTTGAACAGTATAGAAGAGAACCTCCCCCGACAGTTATTTATCTTCTAATCAAGACCAGTATGTAGGGGATCTAGTTTCAGCCGTTTCATTTACGCCTGCTACGTCAAGTTATTTGGCCATTGGAGGATATGGGAAGATATTTGGGGAAAAAATGGCTATTGCAATGTTTTGTGGGTACCATGGAAAATAAAGAATAATATGCAACGTAAGTGAGCTGATTCATTTCAGATGGCACACAGATAATCATAGCTAATCATGGCAGCCTATTTGTTTGTATCTTTGCCAGATTTTGTGAAAGACAAACAATCACTCTAAAACGTTTATACCGTCTCTGGTTTGCCAATGAGCGAGCTAATGAAAACCTTATGTGGCATTGGGGGAAATGGAGGAATGTTAAAAGGCTTTCTCATTCCTTTTTGATGTGTTTTCATGTGTCGGCTTGAATTGGGGAATTGCTTACACTTTTATGTGAGAAGCACATCATAGAGCAATTGTAATTGGGACAAATCTGCTCTTGAACTGTGTTGAGAATAATCAACATATTGCTGAACACAGATCAACATGTAGTTTGCGCTACATTTGAACTTACATTGCGTTATATACACATTTCTCAAGGTTTCAAAGCCTTTTACAGATAGCGGCGACTCATCTCATTCACAATGTTACTATACAGTAGAAGAATGGATTGATTTTCAAAAATCCCACATTTAGATTATTTGTGTATCCATCTGCTTACCTGAAAGTGTAAACAATATGGATAATTCACTGAAAAAGGTAACTCCACAGAAAATACCATGTGCGATTCCCCTCAAATAATGTTCTCTCTCTCTCTCTCTCTCTCTCTCTCTCTCTCTCTCTCTCTCTCTCTCTCTCTCTCTCTCTATTTTAATCTATATTCTCCCTGTGTGAAAACTAGAGGAGGACTCCACAAGACGAGGAAATGTTAGGGAAAGCAATGGAACTTCCATTGGCCCTAGAACCCACTTCCTTGATAATGAAACCAAGTTTGGCCAGGACTGGATGTTATTCCCCTCAGAAATAGAAGGTGGTCTGAAAACACTGGTGTTGGAGAACTTTAGTGCAGGAGCTGCATTTTAAACAGGGCCTTCTGTGGCCAGAGGAGCAGGAGGAGTGGATTGTGTGCATGTGTGTAGAGCATGTTTGCACCCTGTTGCCTTCTGTAAACTTTGGAAAACAGGGAAGGACATAAACGGAGCTGAAGGCTGTACACCTCTGGTAAAGTTGAGTCAATCAAAACTGGGTCTGAATTAATGTTATTGCACTATAAGAAATAATGTTAAAATACATGAACTGAACTGTGTTTACCATGTTAAATACATTTAGTCCCGGAAATGTTATAATTTGATTAGTTTTGCTGGATTTTAGACTTTTTTAGACTCTAAACTGTGCCAGAAAAATAAGCCCTGAAGCCTATGATTTCTTAATCCGGCCCTGCTGAGAGTTCCTTTTGTGTGTTTGACCTACACAGGCCTGGTCGCTGTCATCTTGGCTGCTGGAAAAGCTCTCCTTCCACCTGTTCTCTACACAGGAGCCATTCCCTGGTCTCCCAGCTGCAGGACCAGAGAGCAGGGCCTGGCTGGTTGAGCCTGAAGTAATCAGCTAAATGGCTGGCAGATGGGCACACATCTAAAAGGGAGTGGACTTCCAGACACTGGCATAGAAGACTGCCCAATATTATCAAATGTAACCTGGAATGAGGGAGGGGGGTCATAATCAAATCTCAGGGGGCTACTCCTCAGGGATCCAACTTAATCTAATTCAACTCCACTCCTGCTTTATAGCAGCCTGATGATTGAAGTGATGTTGGAAATCTTACTCCCCCACTGTCCAGGTTAGGTGGTAACGGAAGGCTACACAGACTCGGATCCAGGGGCTGCTGCCCCTCTCAATCAACACTGTCACTATCTAGGGTGTTAAAACAGAAGTGTCAAACGCTCTTTGACATGAGGCCCAAAACAAAGCTAAAGTTGTTCACATTGTCAGACCCTGCCATAAATACTTGAATTTGCAACCCTTGACCATGGGACACTAGCATCCTCCAAGTTTTACAGCAAGGAGTGACTTTAGTAGAGGAACATTTTTAACCAGCCCTTTAGAATGTATAAGGAAGAGACCCAAATTCCTGTCAGTCATCTAAAGGTGTTTTTCAGTGGTTCCGCCTTAAAAAAATGTTTTTTATTAGAAACCCCATTAGCTACTGCTAAAGCAGCAGTTACTCTTCCTGGGGTTCACTCAAACATAAAACATGACATAATACATCACATTAATAGACAAGTACATCACAAGGACAGAGCTACATGCATTCAAAATAAGAATACTACTTTCGTACATTTATTCATTCCTAATTGTGATTAATAGACGCTACTAAAAGGCTTGCCCCTCAGTCATACCGAGTGGCGACCCGTCATTCAGGGCAGGTGCAGAGCTCCACCTGTTTTGAGCCCTACCTGTTTAGCTAAAGAAAGAAATATATATATTTTTGCGTGTTTTGCATGTTATTTTGGCATTTATACGTGTCACATATCAGTTTGCAAACAATGTAAAAATCATTGAGTTAATAAAGCCGTATACAAACATGGTCTCTTTTATACTTTATTGAGTAAGGCAGCTCCAAAATGCAGGTGTTTCAGCCTAGCTCAGTGCTTTCTGTGGTGGTGGGGGAGCCAGCAGAAAATACGGAGCGTAGGTGTTGGTAATGTTCTCTAGTTGGGCCGTGATTGGCTCAGTGTTCTTTCACTCATGGGGACACTACGTCACCACAAAAGCTACGGGGTGAGCTCTAAAATTCTAGCCCCTTGGGTGCTGCCATAGAGTTACATTAGAAGTGCCCATCCAAGAAGGCTCAAGGTCATTGGCCACAGATAAAATGACATCAAATTACATTATATCTACCATAGCTTTGATTGGACTGATCATGTCAACATCATAGTTTCAAAATCTTAGCTAGCAAGCTAGCAGTCATCATCATCAAGTTGACAATCTACTGGAAAATCCTTTTCAATCCTTGTCATCTGAAGAGAAATTATTGATAAAATGCATCATCAGCCATTGGACATAAACAAAAAAATCACAAATTAAACAATGAGTGGTTTGGAAAGAATCAGTGGCTAACTGCAAGCGTTGCAAAGCAATCACTAGCCTGCTATTCAGTGGAGTGGGTGTGTGATCCAAGTTTGGATTCAAGGGTCTCTTTTCCAAGCTTAAAACGATAAACGTTCACATGCCTTGGGCCAGAAAAGGTTGAATACATTGGCCATGCTGTCAATCCAGCATGACTTCTGCCACTTTCAAAACAACTGGGAACTCGGAAATGGGAAATCTCACTCTGAAAAAAACGAGCTCCGACTGGGAAAATCAGGAACTCAGGCCTCTTTCTAGAGCTCCGACATGAAGATCACTGACGTCATGATTCAACATTGTTTTTTTTCCGAGTTCCCAGTTGTCTTGAAAGCACCATAAATCCAGAGAATGGCAGACAAAATTTGATGACAAATTTGCCCAACGAAGGACCGTTGTGCCACTTTCCTGTTCAAGTGAGCACAGCACAACAAGGTGAGTCCAAAAATATATTGTATGCTGCTGCGTAAATTATGTCATATGCAAGGGAGATATGTATACTGTAGTTAAGAAAGTTATACTTGTGAAAGTGTATGTTGTGTAGCAAGCTGTTAGTAGTCCATGTGCCTCACCCTAATAAAAGCCTCACTGTTCCCCTCTCTGTTTTGACTTGGTGGTGCACATGTAGCCTACAACCTGTTTTAGTTATATTGACCACGGCCATCCTAGCTTGCTCATTAAGGTCTTAATTGAAATTACGGATTGCCTCTTATCCGCTCGTCGTCCCCCTATGCCATAGTTTGTACATCTCAATTGTCAGTAGAAACCATATCAGCTTTGTTTTTTTAAAGGCAGTATATGAGGCTGAATGAACTGTTTTGCTGCCAGACAAGGCTCTGCTGACAGCCAGGTGTAGCAGTGGGAAGGATTCACTCCATGGTGCTGCTCTGCTGTTGCGACAGCTTTATGTAGGCTCTAACAGTTTGTGGGCACTGTTTGTCACCGTTATAGTGTGATTGATGTATTGTTTAGTTATGTGTTGTGTAGTGGCTTTGCTGGCATTCATCCCCAATGTTTTTGTTGAGTTTGCCCCACCAAGATTTACATGCTAAAATTACCACTGGTCATACCAATGGAGGATGACATGTCAGTGTGATGTGTGGAATACGAGAATGTGTGTCTAATTAAGACCGTGTTTCTGTGCAGCTAGTTCCTACATGCCTGGAATGAGACTGAATGGCATGCAATCATAGACTGCAGTGGACCTCCGGCATGCTTCCCTCTGAGGTAACCAGAGAATGCAGTTGTAAAAATGTTACCATATGTCTCTTCCCTACACTGGGTACAAGCTATCTATCCAGTGTAATCACAGACATTTTATGACATCAAATTACTTTTTATTTAGGTGTTTAAATGTTTTTAAGTACAGTTTTAGGTAACATAAAGACAGTGGGACAGAGCTTGCAGGTGCATTTGATAACGTGAAACCATTTGAAAGACCTAATTTGCAGTAAAGTGACATTACAAGTAATTATTTACTGTTCCATGCGTTCCATTAATTAGATTGTCAAGAACTTTACCTTATCATAGTACTTTCTTTTGATTCATAACCAAAGGGGACATCAGAAATGTGTAAAACAGATCATACTCTCCAGCCATAAATGTTTACAGAACACCAAATGCTGTGGATATACAGCTCTTGAAGACCACTGCAAAATTATCAGTTTCTCTGGTTTTACTATTTATAGGTATGTGTTTGGGTAAAATTAACATTTTTGTTTTATTCTATAAACTACTGACAACATTTCTCCCAAATAAAAATATTGTCATTTAGAGCGTTTATTTATAGTTCAGAAATCAATATTTGGTGGAATAACCCAGATTTTCTATCACAGCTTTCATGCGTCTTGGCATGTTCTCCACCAGTCTTTAACATTGATGTTGGGTGACTTTATGCCACTCCTGGTGCAAAAATTAAAGCAGCTCGGCTTTGTTTGATGGCTTATGACCATCCATCTTCCTCTTGAGCACATTCCAGAGGTTTTCAATGGGGTTCAGGTCAGGAGATTGGGCTGGCCATGAGAGTGTCTTGATCTGGTGGTCCTCCATCCACACCTTGATTGACCTGGCTGTGTGGCATGGAGCATTGCCCTGCTGGAGAGGCAGGCAGGGGGTCGATAATCCAGAGTAGTGGGGCAGGCAGGCTCAGGTCAGGCAGAGGTGGGTAATCCAGAGTAGAGGCAACGGCACAGGACGGCAGGCAGGCTCAGGGTCAGGCAGAGTGGTCAGGCAGGCGGGCTCAGAGTCCGGACAGGCAAGGGTCAAAACCAGGAGGGCGAGAAAAAGAGAGACTGGGGAAAAGTAGGAGCTGAGAAAAACACTGGTTGACAAACAAGATGAACTGGCAACAGAGAACACAGGTATAAATACACAGGGGATAATGGGGAAGATGGGTGACACCTGGAGTGGGGTGGAGACAATCACAAGGATAGGTGAAATAGATCAGGGGCGTGACAGATCAGTTGTCATTTTCTGCAAATAAATGCTCTAAATGACCATATATTTATTTGAAATTTGGGAGAAATGTTGTCAGTAGTTTATAGAATGAAACAAAAATGTTAATTTTACCCAAAGACACCTATAAATATTAGAGAAGAAACTGATTATTTTGCAGTGGTCTCTTAATTTTTTCCAGAGCTGTACATATATCATATATGCTGTACATTGCTTGTGAAGGGTCATTTTGAAGAATGGTTGGTGTGTTTGATTTTCAGATGGAGGGAATAAGTATGCTCTTATTATTTTATGATTATGGAGATGTAATCTCCTGAAAAGCATACCCAGAAAAACAACCCCTAGCCTTCACCACATCACTCAGAGGACAATTAGAGAATCTGCTGTATACATTAACATGAATCATCTGTTCTTCCTGGTTCCCATCATGCAAAAGTAATTGGCAATTAATCACCTTCACAAGAATCTCATGTGAACATCGATAGACCTACAATACTGATGAAACTGTAAAAACGCTGGGCCCGATTCAATCACAACTGGGTACTGGAATACTTGGGTAAGGATAAATCACCATCCTTTTTGTACCTGAGTTGCATGTACTATCAGGTTCATGCACAATACAAAAAAACAACAATATTGTTTTTATCTTATCGTGGGAATCCTAGGTAAAAGCGTTCAATTCATAGAGCCCTTGGGATCTGTAAAATGCAGGCCCTACCAGAGCTCTATATTTCCCTTAGAAAGTAGAGTATGTCAGGTTGGGTTTTGTCCATACATTTATCATATGAAACAATACAACTTCAATGGATGAGCACATATGTGGACAAGATGCTGTATGTAAGTACTTGTTGTGTACTATCCCTCTCCTCCTCACCCTAGGCACTATATGAAGAGGTCCTCTCCCATCTGGCTTCGCTAAGCTCTGTTTTCTCAGCCGTACAGATAGTTGATCATGCTGTTGGAAGAACCTACAGAAAACATTGTGCTCAAATTGATTGGCAGGCTCAGGGGTAAATCAGGAGGGATGGGGTGGGGGGAGTTTTGGGGAAAAACGTATTGCATCAAGTGATATTGATCAGTTCCAGTTAAGACAATGAAGCAGATAGGCCGTCTTTGCTGCTCCATCCACTGAGTTATGTCACACAGCATTGAAACACAAAGCAACAGCACAATCTGCACAAAGACAGAAACAATGGACAATCTCTCTGCATGAATAACAAGAGAATGCAGCACCCGGCTACACATGTAATTGAACAAGATGATTGTGCTGGTGAACTGAGACACACACAGGCATACAGGCCCTCTGTCAGCAGGTGCCCAGCACACACTAGCCCATTCATATGCGCATTCCTGTCTCTCCGCTCGGAGCCCAGCAGGTTCCTCCAGGCCACTCAGGACAGGCCTGACACAAAAGGGTCTTCAATTTGCCTCAGACAACAGCCAGCATAAAGGCCCGGAAAGCCACAACAGCGTGATGTCAAAGACCAGGGTGGGGGTGGGGGTTGATGTTGGGGGCTGCGTGAGGGATGGGGGCATTGCTGATGGATGGATGAGGGCTGGGTTTGGTTTGGATGTAGAGGCAGGATTGACAGAGGCTTTTTTGTTGTCTATGAAAAAGGTTATTTGTACTTGGCCTGTGACAATGGAATGCAAACAGGGAAAGGGAGGACGATTGAACAGCACTTTTGGATGTGGAGAAACTGGTATGCAAATCAGCATGCAAACCAATGCCAGACAGATATTGTTGATATTGTTGGTACAAGAATGCCCTCTCTGTTCTCATGCTGATGTGTGGTTTTACCTACCTTTGGTTTTCTTTTGCAGAGGTCATTCTTGGGTTTAACAGTATCCTGAACATTTACTTACTTTGAAAGAGAGGGAATAGAAATGAGTCTATCCTAAACCAATATCTATGGACCATTGTGGGACAATAAACGTTCAACTGACTTTGAAACATACCCAGCAAAGGCAACTCATTGTTGAGACCTATGTTTTTGTAGACATTTCTTGGTAAAACTATATTAATCATCTTCCTCAGATGGGGGTTGGAGTAAAGTATCCGGTTAAAGGAACCAAGTGAATAAATCACTAAATCCATCAGCATATGTTCGGAATTTGGTCTCGTCTTTTATGTGTCTTTGGCATAATTCAGTAACTTCAAATTTATACCCCATACATTCATTTTCATAGTGGATGACCAAATGCTTTTATGGGCTCCCGAGTGGCGCAGTGGTCTAAGGCCCTGCATCTCCAGTGCTAGAGGTGTCACCACAGACCCTGGTTTGATCCCAGGCTGTATCATGACCGGGCGGCACACAATTGGCCCAGCGTTGTTAGGGTAGGGTTTGCCCTGGGTAGGCCATCATTGTAAAATAAGAATGTGTTCTTAACTGGCCTGACACAAAAGGTTAAATAAAATAAATGCTGCAGCTCTGAAGGTGGTTTTACCTACCTTTGGTTTTCTTTTGCAGAGGTCATTCTTGGGCTTAACAGTATCCTGAACATTGACTTACTTTGAAAGAGAGGGAATAGAAATTAGTCTATCCTAAACCAATATCTATGGACCATTGTGGGAAAATAAACGTTCAACTGACTTTGAAACATACCCAGCAAAGGCAACTCAGTGCAACTCATAAATGATGTTGAGACCTATGTTTTTCTTGGGCTTCCATTATATGTGCACATCAGAGAGAATAGTTAATGATTAGTTGAGTGTATGCTTTTTATAAACCTTAGATAACACAGGGCCTTAAGTTTTATTGCTCCTTTGTGACAGTCAGGGAGTTTTGTTCTTTGTTCTTTGTTCCTCCTCCCTCTGCTGTAGTTGGCCAACACACACTGGGAGGCCTGGAGTCTGTTCATCTATCTAGCACATAACCCCCCACACACCCCATCACATCCCTACCACACACCTTGAGAGTCCCATCCCAAACCTCTGTTACCACCACAACCCCTTATTACCGTACCTTTTCACTGAGCAGAAGGAGAGAAGCAAGTTCATTCAAAGTAAAAAGACAGTGATATGCACGGTTGGGTAGGTTACTTTCTAAATGTAATCCATTACAGTTACTCGGTACCTGTCTAAGATTCTAATCAGTAACGTAACTTTTGGATTACCCAAACTCAGTAACGTAATCAGATTACTTTCAGTTACTTTAAGATTACTTTAACCTTAAGAGGCATTAGAAGAAGACAAAAAGGATCCATCAAACATATTCGGTGTGTCATCATACGGGGCGGCAGGTAGCCTAGTGGTTAGCGTTGAGCCAGTAACCAAAAGGTTGCTGGTTCGAATTCCTGAACTGACAAGGTAGAAATCTGTAATTCTGCCCCTGAGCAAGGCAGATAACCCACTGTTCCCTGGGTGCTGTGGATGTTGATTAAGGCAGCCCCCTGCACCTCATTGATTCAGAGGGGTTGGGTTAAAATCAGAAGACACATTTAGGTTGAAGGCATTCAGTTGTACAACTGACTAGGTACCCCCCCTTTTCCATAGTGGTCTCTGAGTTATGGTCAGACTCACTCAGGTGGAAAAAACGTGTCCCTTTTGTCAATGCTGAAATGAGAAAACAGAAAGGTCTCATAATGCATTTTTTTCCTGCAAACATCCTTTCTGAATTTAAAAGTAATCCAACAAGTAATAAATAATATTTTAAGTATCTACATGTACATGTAATCAGTTACTCCCCAACCCTGGTGATATGTAAGGTCTAGTTGTCCTCTAGTAATTAAAATGGCTACTGACTCTCTCAACGAAACTAAGATTAAACAAATGAATCTCAAAATGTATAGCCTATTTGCCTTTGCTATCCTATCATTATAGTGTTTGACAGAAGGCACTTATGAAAAATATAACTATAAAAGTAGACATTTCTTGGTAAAACTATATTAATCGTCTTCCTCAGATGGGGGTTGGAGTAAAGTATCCGGTTAAAGGAACCAAGTGAATAAATCACTAAATCCATCAGCACATGTTTGGAATTTGGTCCTGTCTTTTATGTGTCTTTGGCATAATTCAGTAACTTCAAATTCATACCCTACACATTCATTTTCATAGTGGATGACCTAATGCTTTTATGGGCTCCCGAGTGGCGCAGCGGTCTAAGGCCCTGCATCTCAGTGCTAGAGGTGTCACGACAGACTCTGGTTCGATCCCGGGCTGTATCACAACCCGGCAGTGATCGGGAGTCCCATAGGGCAGCGCACAATTGGCCCAGTGTTGTCTGGGTTAGGGGAGGGTTTTGTCTGGGTAGGCTGTCATTGTAAAATAAGAATGTGTTCTTAACTGGCTTGCCTAGTTAAATAAAATAAATGCTGCAGCTCTGAAGGGACCTCATCAATAAGAAGAAAATAAAAAATGATACAAATAGAAAGTGTATGTAGGGCCTCTGGTTTGAAAACATTCAGTTTACATCTAAGCGTTGTGTGCTGAGCCTAGCTTTGGCAAGATTGAGTGCTGTGTAATAACGTGATGTGGTTTTTCAGCACGTCTGGGACTTTAGCTCATGTGCTCCCCGCTAATATGTAATTGGCCCAAGTCCTATAGTATGGGTTTTTGGTTCTGCTAAGCTGAGTGTTAGGCCTAGATGTCTACATCTGTCTCAGATCATCCTTTGATAAGATATCTATTTCGAGTAGATTGTGTGAGGTGCGATTATGCTTTCTATTTCATAATGAAGAGGCACTTTTGATACAATGCCCGAAAAACGAACGTGTTTTCTAACTGCATACAACCATCAACTCATGTTTCTGATCACCAGTTCCAAGGCCACCTTACCCTTCCCAGCCCTAGAGCCTCCCTTTATGTTTGTGATGATGAACAGATAGGAAGATATTGGGGTTGTGAGGAAATGAATCTACCTCGGAGAAACTCTGCACTAGTTGCCTGGAGCTGTAGCCCAATGCAGCAGCAGAAAGACTATGCTTGTTCAGTTTTTCATTAGAGGATAATTGTACACCTATAATACCGGAGGAACACAATGCCATTGTTTGAGGCTTGTGAGATAGCTGGGGGGTAATTTCCACAAGTAAATCTATACAGCAGCTTTTATCCTGAGTGTCAAGACAGAGTTAGTGATAAGCCATGTGGTTGCTTTTCACATTGCATATCCATACAAATAAGCATAACCATACGCTGTCACCAACATAAACTCAGTTTTTTGTGCATTTATCAATACAATAAAGACACCAAATTAAATAATACTTATTGGTATACTTTTTAATACTATAGAATATTGATTTTGGCCTATCCCTCCATCTCTGCCCCATTCCATCTCCTGTATGGCAGACAACCAAACTGGGATACATGTGTCAATGCATATGAGATTAGGAGAACTTCATTTATTAGACATGCAAATCAAATGAGACATGGCAGGGGTGACATAGCATCAAAGACAATATAAAAGAGAATATAAAATAATATAGAGAATATAAAAGATGTGATTGATCGGAGTCAGAGAGCAGTGACTTTAATGTTTTGTAGTGGGTAAGTTACCAGATGTGCTCATACTGCTGCTATTTGAAATAGTGCCAATATCCTCATATGGTTCTCTATCGAGTTACTGTGAAGTGGTTTTAGATGTGATACACAGTTTTAGCTTGCTATTGCCATCAAACATGGGTTTGACATTTCTGATCTCTTGGAATGTCTCAGCCAGAGAAAAAAAAAAAGTATATACTTAATCTTCACCACAAAACCTTATGTCTGACAGGATTTTATTTACCGGTATGTATCATTATCTGTTGCATAGATACATCTTTAGGGTGCTTATTTACATCCTTCAAACTGTTTTCTCCTCTCTCCCCCTCTCTCTCTCTCTCTCTGAGTATGCTCCTCATTAGTCTCTGTTGGTCTGGTTCACACCTCATTGCCACCTCCATTCATTGCTATATTTGGTGAAAAGCTCTCTTTATTAGGTCAATGGGGGCCTTTCAGATCCGCCTGTGTGCTCTCAAAAAGAATAAGACTGGGGGTAATGGACAATTAGGTAGATTTATTCTTTCTTTTTGGCATTTTCTGTAACAAGCTTCAGTAACTGCTTCCTGTTCCTGCAACTAACTTGTGGCCCAGCCTGAGATGAGGTATTTGTCTTTCAGTAGCAGAATCTGTAGCAGAATCTGAGAGTGCTCTCTATCAAGTGGAAGGGATGTATAATCCTTTAAAATATGTTGGGTGTGGTAGTTCTTTCACCAAAAATATACTGAAATGATATGTCTAATTGCCAACACATTGTGTTCTACACAGGTAAGCCTAACTGCCAAGCAGCTACTGTGTTAAATAGAATGACGTGCGTGTAGCCACATGTGTGTGTGTGTGTGTTTGAGTGAGTGAGTGAGAGTGAGAGAGAGAGAGAGAGAGAGAGAGAGAGAACAAAATGATAAAAACATGATGACCATCATAAAGGGAAGAACTAAAGTTCAGCTAGGGTTATGGATTGTGTAAGTCATATCAAAACAAAATTTGTCACATGCTTCCTAAACAACAGGTGTGGACTAACAGTGAAATTATTACTTACGGGCCCTTTTCAACAATGCAGAGAGAAAGAATATAGAGAAATAATAGAAAAGTAAAACATGATGTTAAAAGTAATAATAGATACACAATGAGTAATGATAACTTGGCTATAGACAAGGGGTACCAGTACCGAGTCGATGTGCTGGGGTACGAGGTAATTGATGTAGATATGTACATAAAGCAGGGAATGACAGATAGTAAACAGTAGCAGCAGCGTATGTGATGAGACAAAATAGTTAGTGCAAAAAGGGTCAATGCAGATTGTCTGGGTAGCTATTTGCAGTCTCATGGCGTGGGGGGTAGAAGCTGTTTAGGGTCCTGTTGGTTCCAGGGTTGGTGCATTCGTACCGCTTGCGATGCGGTAGCAGAAAGAACAATCTATGATTTGGGTGGCTGGAGTCTTTTAAAATTTTGGGGACTTCCTCTGACACCGCCTGGTATAGAAGTCCTGGATGGCAGGGAGCTCAGCTCCAGGGATGTACTGGGCTGTACACACTACCCTCTGAGGGGCCTTGCTGTCGGATGCCAAGCAGTTGCCATACCAAGCCGTGATGCAGCCAGTCAAGATGCTCTCAATGGTACAGCTATATAACATTTTGATGATCTGAGGGCCCATGCCAAATCTTTTCATCCTCATGAGCACGTAGAGGCGTGGTCATGTCCTCTTCAAGACTATGTTGGTGTATTTGGACCATGATAGATACTTGTGGACACAACGGAACTTGACGCTCTCGACCCGCTCCACTTCAGCCCTGTTGATGTGAATGGAGGCGTGCTCAGCCCTCCGTTTCCAGTAGTCCACGATCAGCTCCTTTGTCTTGCTGACGTTGAAGGAGAAGTTGTTGTCCAGGCACCACATTACCAGGTGTCTGACCTCCCTATAGGCTGTCTCTTCGTTGTCGGTGATCAGACTTACCACAGTCGTGTCATGGGCAAACTTAATGATGGTGTTGAAGTCGTGCGCAGCCACACAGTCGTGGTTGAAAAGGGAGTACAGCAGGGAACTAAGCACGCACCCCTGAGGGGCCCCCGTGTTGAGGGTCAGCGTGGCAGATGTGGTGTTGCCTACCTTCACCACCTTGGAGTGTCCCGTCAGGAATTCCAGGATCCAATTGCAGAGGGAGATGTTCAGGCCTCGGTGGTGAAACAGTGCCCAAATTGGCTTTTATAATAAGTCTGTTCTGGGATAAATACTGAGGATTCAAAGGAACATCAGCATACACATTCTGTAATTAGGATAAGTGAGGGCAAACAGTGAGGGAAAAGATGGAGCATAGAACTAAAATCCCATAATGCAAAGTATGTGCTAAAAAACGTGGGTAGGCTCATAGACATTGCATCATTGTATCTGCCCCATTATGGCATCTGTGAGAGCACGGGCAGTGCCATTGAGGCCAAATCTTAATTTTTGAAGTAGTACTTCTGCTACTACTTCTATGAGCTGGCAAACAAACTAAAAGGCTGCATACTGCCTGGAGTGTGTTGTTTGAACAGGTATAAAACCAAGGTTGGTGATTTACTGCCACCTGTAGTTATGGAATGTATGCTCACGAGTATAAATAATTGGCTAATCCCACCTGGTGACCTGGATGGATTTATGTGATCCTTCCTTAACCCATAGGAAGTCCCACCCAGTTGACTACTTCAAAAGGGTGAAAGCAGGGTTGCCATGTTCACTGGTATCCCCGCAAATTTGGCTAGTTTGAAAAACAATGTCATGGGTGAAAATGTATTGGTCGGGGGTTGTGGGTTTTTGGGCTTCTTCTAAATTGCACCGTGGCCGCAATGGCATTTAAAATATATATATATATATATATATATATATATACATATATATATACACACACACTGTGCATTTGAAAAGTATTTAGACCCCTTGCCTTTTTCCACATTTTGTTACTTTACAGCCTTACTCAAAAATTACTTAAATTGTTTTGTTCCCTCAATCTGCACACAATACCCCATAATGACAAAGCAAAAACAGATTTTTTTATTTTTGCAATGTATTAAAAATAAAAAAACGGGAATATCACATTTACATAAGTATTCAGACCCTTTACTTAGTACTTTGTTGAAGCAACTTTGGCAGTGATCACAGCCTAGAGTATTCTTGGGTATGACGCTAAAAGCCTGGCACACCTGTATTTGGGGAGTTTCTCCCATTCTTCTCTGCAGATCCTCTCAACCTCTGTCAGGTTGGATTTGGAGCGTCGCTGCACAGCTATTTTCAGGTCTCTCCAGAGATGTTCGATTAGGTTCAAGTCCGGGCTCTGGCTGGGCCACTAAAGGACATTCAGAAACTTGTCAAAAAGCCACTCCTGTGTTGTCTTGGCAGTGTGCTGAGGGCCGTTGTCCTGTTGGAAGGTAAACCTTCACCTCAATCTGAGGTCCTGAGCACTCTGGAGCAGATTTATACTCTATACTCTGTTCATCTTTTCCTCGATCCTGACTAGTCTCCCAGACCCTGCCGCTGAAAAACATCCCCACATCATGATGGGGATGTTTTTCCACCACCATGCTTCACCGTAGGGATGGTGCCAGGTTTCCTGCAGAAGTGACGCTTGGCCTCCCATCTCCATAGAGGAACTCTGGAGCTCTGTCAGAGTGAACATCAGGTTCTTGGTCATCTCCCTGACCAAGGCCCTTCTCCCCCTATTGCTCAGTTTGGCCGGGCGGCTAGCTCTAGAAAGTGTCTTGGTGGGTCCAAACTTCTTCTATTGAGAATAATGGAGGCCAGTGTGTTCTTTGGGTCCTTCAATGCTGCAGAAATGTTTTGGTACCCTTCCCCAGATGTGTGCCTCGACACAATCCTGTCTAGGCGCTCTATGGACAATTCCTTTGACCTCATGACTTGGTTTTTGCTCTGACATGTGCTGTCTCTGGACCTTATATAGACAGGTCTGTGCCTTTCCAAATAATGTCCAATCAATTGAATTTACCACAGGTGGACTCCAATCAAGTTGTAGAAACGTCTCAAGGATGATCAATTGAAACAGGATGCACCTGAGCTCAATTTCGAGTCTCATAGCAAAGGGTCAGAATACTTACATAAATAAGGTATTTCAGTTTTACATTTTTTATAAATTGGAAAAAATATATAAAAACGTTTTATTTCACTTTGACATGGTGTGGTATTGTGTGTAGATTGATGAGGATGTTTTATTTATTTAATCAGTTTTAGAATAAGGCTGTAACGTGACTATCAGGCAGTGAGCTAGCTGTTGCTGAGTGAGTGAGTGAGTGATTGGTGGGGTTGGCCGGAGGGCTGTACGTGTGTTGAGAGCACTGGTTAACAGAGCGCTGCAGCCGGCAGCTGAGCCACTTGCGCACTTCGTGATAACTTTTTACCAGTTGTAGGTGGGCTTTTTAGATTGTCATTATGGAGACATCTATATCCAACACTCTTCCCATAAAACATATGAACGTGCGCATCAAGAAATAACAGCGACAAAGAATTGGAAAACAACATTAGGTGCACTAGAGCGCTTTAGATAAATTCGATAAAGTTAACTGCATTCTAATGTCTGCTTATGGAAAACCGTATCAAGTTAAGGGTTTTACGAATGCGCAGTTTTTGGGTCTCTAGCCCCGCGGCGAGTGGTCATTTGAAATGGATGTTATGGAACTCCCTCCTGTGCTTCTGTCATGGGGGTTGGGAGTCCACAATGAAACTTACATTAAATGTGGAGAATGACAGATTTGCATCTGTTGGGCATCAAGTAGCCTAGAATTGTTTTATGCCATTGAAGGCTACTGTAGCCTAACGTTACCATTTGATACAATAAATATGTTGAAATTATGATATCGCTGGAGTCATTGCAAATCAATTTGTGTCACTTGTGTAGCCTACCTGGAGCTGGCAAACGGAGTTAATAAATAGCCTATAATTTAAGTTTATTGTTGTTGTAGCCTTGTGTTATTATGCAGTTATTAATGGCCATGTTTAGTTAATTAATTGGAAGTTATGAATTGTGATCATGGTCACAGCTCTATCGCAAATGTATCATTCTCCATATTTATTGTCAGTATTATTGTGGACCCTGAAAGTAGATGTAGGCCTATCAGGGGCTATAGGCTACCTGCATCTAGCTCAGTAAACCATGGAAAATTGAATTACAATCATAAACCCAGATTTTATTCTGTAGCCTATGCTTATTGAAATGACAAGTCAATTTCACAAATAGGTCATTTATAAGGGTTTGTTGTCTTTTGGGGCGGCAGGTAGCCTAGTGGTTAGAGTGTTGGGCCAATAACCGAAAAGTTCCTGGATCGAATCCCCGATCTGACAAGATAAAACATATTTCGTTCTGCCTCTGAACATGGCAGTTAACCCACTGTTCCCCGGTGAAATTGGTAGGCCGTCATTGTAAATAAGAATATGTTCTTAACTGACTTGCCTAGTTAAATAATGGTTTAAAAAATGTAATTAACATCTGGCACATAATAAAGTATTATCAATGGCACTGTCCATGCTAAAAGGTTTTTGGGCACTATAGTCCTCTATGGGAAGGCTACAGCGGTGTTGCGGATGGGATGGCAGGGGGAGCCAGGTTTCTTCAATCCGAGTGATGCGAAAAGGCATTTGCTATGCGATGCTAGGGGGGAAGGCTTCCACGAGTCCGGAATCTCGTTGCAGTCATTTGACCCGGGGTGGTGAGGAGAAGCCTGAGTCTAGAGAAGCATGAGCGCACAATTATTTTATTTTTCCTACATTTACCCTCTGGTCTTTCGGGTAGTAAAATCATAGTAAAGGAATATTTGAGCCGGTTTGACTTTTTCTTAGTGAGTAAATGGATTTATGAAAAACGACGAACGGATTTTATGTCGATTCTAAAATCTCTTAGAACTGGAGTAGGGGGGATTTGTGACAAAAGTACAACTAGACTTAATCATATTTTATTGTAGCCGATGTAGGTCTATGCTAAATGTTTTCCTCTTTCTACGTAGCTACTGAAATGTTGAGTTCTATGATCTGGAATTGGGGCACGCTTTTCTCTGGAGCAATTTTTCTTTTGATGCCTTGCGCATTTTCTTTAATTTTGGGCAAGTAGGGTTAACGTGGGTAAAGGCAAATATCTTCTAAAAGTTTCCTCTTAATACTGGAGCGTCTTTACGGGCTAAAGTGAACGACGTTGGATATTCAAGCTTTTGTAAAGTTTTAACATCAAATCTCCCACTCTGAGTACGACATTTTTCTACGCTGGCTGTTTCGTCGACCCTCAAGAAGGTAGGTTTTTTCAAGGTGGGAATTGGGATCATTACTTAGGCTACATGTTTTGCACAGAGCGTGCGGTTAGAATAACTTTTAGGGAGGTATCTAGCATGATTTAGATCAGTATCAGGTATCCACATTTTGACAGATACACACAGGTCTCAGCAAGGACATTTTGTTTGTGTTTTTTATAGTCTGTAGTAGCACTAGTCCCCCCTCCTATATGTAGTCTTTAGAGGGCATGTGTTTCTGGTTTGGAAACAAACCCTGACACTAATGATGTGACTAGAGCTTTTCTTTTCTCCTTTTTCACAGATTTTAGAATGTTGTTTTCCCTCCTGTGAAGTCGATTGACAATTTATTAACATTTGGTGGTAGTTTTGTATTTTAATTTGTTTTTCATGTGTTAAATGGGTTGGGGAGAGTGGGGGGCAAATAAGTTACCATCTGTGGACGCTCAGTCACCACTGCTAACACTTGGAAATTTGGGGAGTTAACATTAAAGTTGTCAGTATTTGTTGGAATTTATTCTGACATTCCTGCTTGATCTCTTCAATTAGCCCACGCATAAGCTTACATTCGGATTCTAATTACTCTAGGTCAGCGTGACATGCAAAATGTAAATACCTTTGGCATAGGGTTGTGCATCGGTTTGCATTTTAAATCAAGAAATGCTAGGGCGTGGTGGCTATGCAATGTATTTTACTCTGTCTTCTTTATAATGTTTGTTTTGATCATTGTTTGTCATTCCCAAGCTTTACCAGAGATATTCTATAGCCTTTTCCTCCCTCACCTGTGTTCCTGACACATTACAAATACAAGTCGGTGCTTGTTTTGACATAAAACACTTTTGCACAAGAAATAGCCAATCATCTGAAATGAATATCTGAAGAACAGTTTTGGTTTCCTTAGCATGGTTCATTTACACCAGAGAGATTGGAAGTAGGTGCCCTTACCTTTAAAAAATGAGAGGGTGTCATACTATAAAGGTAGATGGGTCACCTTTTCCTTTAGAAGAGATAAGACTAAGGGGATCACTACGCCCCTGCTCTCTCTATAAATAGCACATCACTTCTTTTCTCTGCAACATTTCCAGTGGAGTCATGAAGTCATCACCCATCCTAACATCCCCAGTCTTTTCAAGAGGGAAGAATCCTGATTTACACCAGCCAAATCACTACACCCTCATAGTCCATCTCCCTCAGATTCAGCATCTTTGGATAGTTTATAGGGAAAGATGCTTCAGTACTCCAGAATTGTTCTGTTAAATAAAAACAAGAAAACTATAAACGGGTTTTCGAGATTGAGCTCAGTCAAAAATGACATGCAGTAGCAAGAATGCACATGTTGAATGTACACAACAAAAGTGTTTAGTGTGAAACAAACATTTACATTTAGCATACGCTCTTATCCAGAGCCCCTAGTCAAAGTCAAAGTCACCATTATTAGTCAGTTGTACAACCAAATGCCTTCAACTGAAATGTGTCTTCCGCATTTAACCCAACCCCTCTGAATCAGAGAGGTGCGCTCAAATGCATATTAATTGAATTATGCTTTCTTGCTGTACAAGAACACTGCTTAGAGGTTTCAGTTACAAGTTTTGATTTCGGCCCCTCGGTTGTCGGGGTGCATACTTACTGGGAGAATAGCATATACAATGCAAACAGGTGACTGTGCTATTTGCCAATTTAATCCATACTTGTGACTCTTCTTGAAAACAACTGACTGAGATCTACCATCTCTTGTTATGTGAATTAGGGTAAAGGATTTTGTCCATAACACACCCTCTGGGTATCATTCTTGTAGCCTATGTGGTGCGAGGAAAGTTTCTCCCATCACTTTCTGTAGTACTCACCTCAGTGAAGCTCACTATGTGCAATCATGTGTCCATCCCTAAACCCCGCTTTGCAAATTTTTGTGTTTCTGATGCTGCCTTTCTTTGGAAGCAGGTTAAGAATGGATAGTGTCAATGAACCCTAAAATGTTACTTCCAAGTTGGTTTGAAATGAGAGGGAGAGGATGGATGGTTGAGCTAAGAGGCTTTCCCTTAAGGAGTTCACCAAGAAAACAGTTGTTCTGATGAGCTGTAGGAAAGAAAGTTAGGAATTTTCCTGCCCTCTAATTTACTGGGCTGCTGGGTTGGCACGTCATTATTGTTGCTTGCTGTTGATGTGGAAAGTTGTGGCATTAAATAACTTATCAAGATGTTCTCGAATGTAGGTTATGTATAACTTACACTGAGTGTACAAAGCATTAGGAACACCTGCTCTTTCCATGACAGACTGACCAGGTGAATCCAGGTGAAAGCTATGATCCTTATTGATGTCACTTGTTAAATCCAATTCAATCGATGTAGATGAAGGGGAGGGGACAGGTTAAATCAGGATTTTTAAGCCCGGAGACAATTGAGACATGGATTATGTATGTGTGCCACTCAGAGGGTGAATGGGTAAGAAAAAAATATTTAAGTGCCTTTGAATGGGGTATGGTAGTGTTTCTAATGTTTGGTATACTCCGTATATATGAAAAATAGACTAAAGTTACACATCTTTTGAAATGGAGATCAGCTACAATGCTCAATGAGTGTGCATAATAACAAAAAATAGGACCAAACAAATCTGACTGCTGCCGTCATGTGAAAGCATCATAACTGTGTGGAATTGACAAATTGAAGTCCTTAAAATTGAACTGACGACACCATGGCTGTAGGCATGATAACCAACAACAATGAGTCAGCCTAAAGGGAGAAGGTAAGTGAACTGGCATTGTGGTGCCAGGACAACAACCTCTCCCCTCAACATCAGCAAAACAAAGCAGTTGATTGTTGACTACAGGAAGCAGAGGAGGGAATACGCCCTGGTCCATATCAACGGGACTGCAGTTGAGAAAGTCCACATCACCGAGTTCTTGACATGGACCAACAACACCACCACTCTTGTCAGGAGGGCGCAACAACAGTCCCTCTACTTCCTAAAGTGGCTGAAGAAATTCGGCATGACAGCCGGGTCCTCTCCAAATACTACCACTGCACCATCGAGAGTGTCCAGTTACATCACAGCCTGGTGCGGGAATTGCTTTGTCCACGACCGCAAGGCCCTCCAGCAGGTGGTGAAGAAGGTTCAGTACATCACTGTGGTCGTGTTCCCACCGATCCAGGACATTTGCACAAAATGGTGCCTGAGGAAGCCCAATAGCATCATCAAGGACCCCACACACCCCAGCCACAAACTGTTCACTCCCTTACTGTCGGGATGAACTGAGCACCTGCACTGACTTTCTGCACCTTAGCACACACACACACACCTAGACATATAGTGCCTTCAGAAAGTATTCACGCCCCTTGACCTTTTCCACATTTTGTTGTGTTACAGCCTGAATTTAAAATGGGTTAAATTTAGATTTTGTGTCACTGGCCTACACACAATACCCCATAATGTCAAAATGGAATTCTGATTTTACAAATTAATACAAAATGAAAAGCTGAAATTTCCTGAGTCAATAAGTATTCAACTCCTTTGTTATGGCAAGCCTAAATAAGTTCAGGAGTAAAAATGTGCTTAAGTCCCAATAAGTTGCATTGACTCACTCTGTATGCAATGGTGTTTAACATGACTTTTTTTTTAATCATTACCACCTCTTTGTACCCCACGCATACATTTATCTGTAAGCCCCTCAGTCGAGCAGTGAATTTCAAACACAGATTCAACCACAAAAAACAGAGGTTTTCCTCGCAAAGAAGAGCACCTATTGGTAGATGGGTAAAACAAACAAAGAAAATGCAGACATTGAATATCCCTTTGAGCAAGGTGAAGTTATTATTACACTTTGGATGGTGTATCAATACACCCAGTCACTGCAAAGATACAGGTGTCCTTCCTAACTCAGTTGACAGAGAGGAAGAAAACCGCTCAGGGATTTCACCATGAGGCCAATGGTGACTTCAAAACAGTTAGAGTTTAATTGATGTAATAAGAGAACTGAGGATGGATCTACAACATTGTAGTTACTCCACAATACTAACCTAAATGACAAGAGTGAAAAAAAGGAAGCCTGTACGGAATAGAAATATTCCAAAACATGCATCCTGTTTGCATTAATGCACTAAAGTAAAGCTGCAATATAAATTTGGCGAATAAAAATCTTTGTCCTGAATACAAAGCATTATGTTTGGAAATCCAAATTCAGCAACACATCACTGAGTACGACATTCATATTTTCAAGCATGGTGGTGGCTGCATCATGTTATGGGTAAGCTTTAGCCAGCAACATAACACCCTACATCCCACTGATGGCTTCCCTCTGAAGCTAAGCAGGGTTGGTCCCTAGATGGGAGACCAGATGCTGCTGGAAGTGGTTTTGGAGGGCCATTAGGAGGTACTCTTGTCTAAAAAATAAATAATTATCCCAATTCCCCAGGGCAGTGATTGGGGGCATTGCTCTATGTAAGGTGCCTTCTTTCGGATGGGACGTTAAACTGTTGTCCTGACTATCTGTGGTAACTAAAGATCGCATGGCACGTATTGTAAGAGTAGGGTTGTTAACTCCTGTGTCCTGGCTAAATTCCCAATCTGGCTCTCATACCATCATGGCCACCTAATCATCCCCAGCATCCATTCATCCCCTCTTCTCTCCCCTGTAAGTATTCCCCAGGTCGTTGCTGTAAATGAGAATGTGTTCTCATTCAACTTACCAGGTAAAATAAGGGTATAAAAGTAATCGGCAAGGACTAGGGAAGGATTTGGGATAAAACAGAATAGAGCTAAGCACAGGCAAAATCCTAGAGGAAAACTTGGTACTGTCTGCTTTCCAAAAGACACTGGTAGACAAATTCACCTTTCAGCAGGACAATAACCTAAAACACAAGGTCAAATCTACACTGGAGTTACCTACCAATGAGTACATTGAATGTTCCTGTGGCCTAGTTAGTTTTGACTTAAATCGATTTGAAAATCTATGGAAAGACTTGAAAATGGCTGTCTAGCAGTGATCGACAACCAACTTGACAGAGCTTAAAGAATTTTCTAAAGAATAATGTGCAACTATTGTACAATCCAGGTGTGGAAAGCTCTTAGAAATGTACCCAGAAAGACTCACAGCTGTAAGCGCTGCCAAGGTGATTCTAACATGTATTGACTCAGGGGTTTGAATACTTATGTAAATGGGATATTTCTGTATTAAATTGTCAATAAATGCGTAAAAGTTTCTAACATGTTTTCACTTTGTCATTATGGGGTATTGTGTGTAGATGGGTGAGAATAAAAATCGATTTAATCAATGTTGAATTCAGGCTGTAACAAGATAATGTGGAATAAGTCAAGCAGTATGCATACTTTCTGAAGACACTCATTCATTCTACACACACATTACAATGCATTATTGCAACCACTTGAAAGGAATTCCTCTCCTCCCTCTGCAACTTTGGTGTCCACCTACAGTCCCATTTCCTGGTCGATCCAGGAAGTGGTTAATAGAAATTGGCGCATTATTTCACAGCGACCCCAGTTTTGGTAAAGCGTTTGAATCCGTCCTGAGGTTTTTGCTATAAAAGACCCTCAAATTTAAGGAATTGCTTAAGGTCAGATTTGCCCCCCAAAAAAAGCATAGCATTTCATGTCTATCATTCTAGATGGCAATTTCCCTTGTCACAGCTACGTTCACTGTTATGCCATGATCAGAGGGAGATCTCTTATCCATTCCATTCAGATGAGAGGATAAAGGTTTGAGGTTGAATAACCTGTAACATGAAATATGTTGTATATCTCCTTAAGTGTTCCTGTAACTGAATGGCATTGAAGGGAATAGCAGTCTTTTTCCGGGCTCCTGACCAATTGTGCTATTTATTAATGATTTTTTTTGCGCTGATCTTACATTTTTATGTACATAACATGTTTCCCCCATTGTTTCCTATGACCGTAAAGAGCTTCTGGACATCAACAGTGATCACTAACCTTGATTAGGGTGAATATTTCTACCTCAATGAGTCAGAAGCGAAGAACAAACTGCTCTTCCAGGACCAGGTCCAAATCCCTGACACTCAAAAAAAAAAAAAGGCGTTATAGAGTCCGGCGTGAGGGATACCTGACGAGACTAGGTCGGCAAGTGGATAAACCGCCTCTAGCCTCCGTTCCATTGACAAACGTGCAGGCACTGGAGAATAAACTGGACGAGTGCCGTTTGAGACTATCCTACCAACGTGATCTGAAGAACTGTACTATCCAGTGTTTTTCAGAGTCATGGCTGAACATGGAAAATATAAACACAGCTGTTTTTCTATACATCGGCAGGACAGAACGGCAGCTTTGGGGGTGGCCACCTCACCTAGTGGCCGGTAATTTTAATGTAGGAAAACTGAAATCCGTGTTACCTAATTCTACCAGCATGTCACCTGTACAACTAGAGGCGGAAAACTGTAGATCACTACTCCACGCATAGAGATGCATACGAATCTCTCCCTGGCCCTCCATTTGGTAAATCTGACCATAACTCTAACCTCCTGATTCTTGCTTAAAAGCAAAAACTCAAACTGGAAGTTTGTCCCTGTGCCCAAGAATGCCAAGGTAACATGTCTAAATGACTATAGAGCTCACATCTGTAGCCATGAAATGCTTTCAAAGGTTGATCATGACTCACATCAACACCTTCATCCCAGACACCCTGGATCCACTCCAATTTGCATATCGCCCCAACAGATCCAGAGATGACGCAATCTCTATTGCACTCCACACTGCCCTTTCCCACCTGGACAAAAGGAACACTTACGTGAGAATGCTGTTCATTGACTACAGCTCAGTGTTCAACACCGTAGTGCCCTCCAAGCTCATCACTAAGCTAAGGACCCTGGGATTAAACACCTCCCTCTGCAACTGAATCTAAGACTTCCTTACAGCCCATCCCCAGGTGGTAAGGGTAGGCAACAACACATCCGCCATGCTAACCCTCAACACGGGGGCATGCTTAGTCCCCTCTTGTACTCCCTGTTCACCAACAACTACGTGGCCGTGCATGACTCCAATACCATCATTAAGTTTGCAGACAACACAACGGTGGTCGGCCTGATCACCAATGACGATGAGACGGCCTACAGGAAGGAGGTCAGAAACCTGTACAACAACCTCTCCCTCAATGTCAGATGAAGGAGCTGATCGTGGACTACAAAAAATGGAGGGCCGAGCACGCCCCCATTCACATCGACAGTGCTGTAGTGGAGCGGGTTGAGAGCTTCAAGTTCCTATGTGTCTACATCACTAAGGACCTTTCATTGTCCAAACACACCAACACAGTCATGAAGAGGGCGAGACTACGCCTCTTCCCCCTCAAGAGGCTGAAAAGATTTGTCATGGGCCCTCCGATCCTCAAAGTTCTACAGCTGCACCATTGAGAGCATCTTGACTGGCTGCATCACCGCTTGGTATGGCAACTGCTTGACATCCAACTGCAAGGCGCTCCCTGCCATCCAAGGACCTCTGTACCAGGCGGTGTCAGAGGAAGGCCCTAAAACTGTTCAGACTCCAGCCACCCAATTCATGGGCTGTTCTCTCTGCTACCGCACGGCAAGTGGTACTGAAGGGTTTAATCTGGGGTCCAAAAGGCTCCTGAACAGCTTTTACTCCCAAGCCATTAGACTGCTGAACAGTTATTCAAATGGTTAACCGGACTATTTGCATTTAACTCCCTTTTTTTGCATTGACTCTTTTGAACTGGCTCTATGCACACTCTCCAGACTCTACCCACACACTCACATATACTAAACCAACATACACACATACGCTCAAACACACACATGCATATTGACGCCACACACACTCTCACATACAGTACCAGTCAGACACAGCTACTCATTCCAGGTTTTTTTTTACTATATGTGAAATAACACATGGAATCATGTAGTAACCAAAAAAGTGTTAAACAAATCAAAATACATCTTAGATTCTTCAAAGTAGCCACCCTTTGCCTTAATGATAGCTTTGTACACTCTTGGCATTCTCTCAACCAGCTTCATGAGGTAGTCACCTGGAATGCATTTCAATTAACAGGAGTGCCATGTTAAGTTAATTTGTGGAATTTCTTTCCTTAATGCGTTTGAGCCAATCAGTTGTGTTGTGACAAGGTAGGGGTGGTATACAGAAGATAGCCCTATTTGGTAAAAGACCAAGTCCTTATTATGGCAAGAACAGCTCAAATAAGCAAAGAGAAATGACAGTCCATCATTACTTTTAAGACATGAAGGTCAGTCAATACGGAAAACTTCAAGAACTTTGAGTGCACCCGCAAAAACCATCAATGGCTATGATGAAACTGGCTTTCATGAGGACCGCCACAGGAAAGGAAGACCCAGAGTTAATACGTTCATTAGAATTAACTGCACCCAAATAAATGCTTCACAGAGTTCAAGACACATCTCAACTGTTCAGAGGAGACTGTGTGAATCAGGCCTTCATATTTGAATTGCTGCAAAGAAACAACTACTAAAGGACACCAATAAGAAGAGACTTGCTTGGGCCAAGAAACACGAGCAACGGACATTAGACCGGTGGAAATCTGTCTTTTTGGTCTAATGAGTCCAAATTTGGTCTGCGCTTAGCGCCACTATAATTTGTTTTTCAACAGGACAATGACCCAACACACCTCCAGGTTGTGTAAGGGCTATTTGACCAAGAAGGAGAGTGATGGAGTGCTGCATCATATGACCTGGCCTCCACAATCATCCGACCTCAACCCAGATGAGATTGTTTGTGATGAGTTGGACCGCAGAGTGAAGGAAAAGCAGCCAACAAGTGCTATTATTCTACAATTTAGAAAATAGTTTAAAAAAAAGTTGAATCAGTAGGTGTGTCCAAACTTTTGACTGGTACTGTACATGTTGACACACTTTTCATATACGCTGCTGCTACTCTGTCTATCCTGATTGTGTAGTCACCTTTACCCCTACCTACATGTGCATATTACCTCAACTGCCTCGCACCCTGCACATTGACTCAGTACCGGTACTCCTTGTATATAGCCTTGTTATTTTATGGTGTTACTATTTCCTTTTTTTTGTTTTACTCCATTGTTGAGCAATGGCTCGTAAGCATTTCACTGTAAGGTTGATACCTGTTGTATTTGGTGCATGTGACAAATACATTTGATTTGATCTTCTATTTTTATTATGTGAGTAAGACCAAACGTGACTGAAGACAAGGATTTTTGAGCATAAGAGCTCCATTTTCAACCTCACATTTCAATAGCCGTAATCTTGAACAAAGTTCCTTGCGTTATATGGGCATTGAAGTGGTGAAGATGCCATGTAGGGGAGGAGATCGGGATAAATTACTTCTCCAAAGAGAGACATATTGGTTAGACCACGTGGGCAATCTTGCCCCAGCAGGTCTCACTGAGTTATGTTCCTTTTCTTGTTTTTTGTGGAAGGCTATACATTTGTAGGCCAAATATACCCTCCTATAGGCTTTAACATCATAATGTACTGTATCTTTATTGTGTGTTTTTTGTGTATACATTGAAGGAAAAAAGTTTTTGATCCCCTGCTGATTTTGTACGTACCCACTGACAAAGAAATTATCAGTCTATAATTTTAATAAAAAAATCCAGAAAAACGCATGTGAAAAATGTTCTAAATTGTTTGCATTTTAATGAGGGAAATAAGTATTTGACCCCTCTGCAAAACATGACTTAGTACTTGGTGGCAAAACCCTTGTTGGCAATCACAGAGGTCAGATGTTTCTTGTAGTTGGCCACCAGGTTTGCACACATCTCAGGAGGGATTTTGTCCCACTCCTCTTTGCAGATCTTCTCCAAGTCATTAAAGTTTCGAGGCTGACGTTTGGCAACTCGAACCTTCAGCTCCTTCCACAGATTTTCTATGGGATTAAGGTCTGGAGACTGGCTAGGCCACTCCAGGACCTTAATGTGCTTCTTCTTGAGCCACTTCTTTGTTGCCTTGGCCGTGTGTTTTGGGTCGTTGTCATGCTGGAATACCAATCCACGACCCATTTTCAATGCCCTGGCTGAGGAAAAGAGGTTCTCACCCAAGATTTGACGGTACATGGCCCGTCCATCGTCCCTTTGATGCGGTGAAGTTGTCCTGTCCCCTTAGCAGAAAAACACCTCCAAAGCATAATGTTTCCATCTCCATGTTTGACGGTGGGGATGGTGTTCTTGGGGTCATAGGCAGCATTCCTCCTCCAAACATGGCGAGTTGAGTTGATGCCAAAGAGCTCCATTTTGGTCTCATCTGACCACAACACTTTCACCCAGTAGTTCTCTGAATCATTCAGATGTTCATTGGCAAACTTCAGACGGGCATGTATATGTGCTTTCTTGAGCAGGGGGACATTGCGGGCGCTGCTGGATTTCAGTCCTTCACAGCGTAGTGTGTTACCAATTGTTTTCTTGGTGACTATGGTCCCAGCTGCCTTGAGATCACTGACAAGATCCTCCCGTGTAGTTCTGGGCTGATTCCTCACCGCTCTCATGATCATTGCAACTCCACGAGGTGAGATCTTGCATGGAGCCCCAGGCCGAGGGAGATTGACAGTTCTTTTGTGTTTCTTCCATTTGCGAATAATCGCACCAACTGTTGTCACCTTCTCACCAAGCTGCTTGGCGATGGTCTTGTAGCCCATTCCAGCCTTGTGTAGGTCTCCAATCTTGTCCCTGACATCCTTGGAGAGCTCTTTGGTCTTGGCCATGGTGGAGAGTTTGGAATCTGATTGATTGCTTCTGTGGACAGGTGTCTGTTATACAGGTAACAAACTGAGATTAGGAGCACTCCCTTTAAGAGTGTGCTCCTAATCTCAGCTCGTTACCTATATAAAAGACACCTGAGAGCCAGAAATCTTTCTGATTGAGAGGGGGTCAAATACTTATTTCCCTCATTAAAAGGCTAATCATTTTATAAACATTTTCACATGCGTTTTTCTGGATTTTTTTGTTGTTATTCTGTCTCTCACTGTTCAAATAAACCTACCATTAAAATTTTAGACTGATCATTTCTTTGTCAGTGGGCAAACGTACAAAATCAGCAGGGGATAAAATACTTTTTTCCCTCACTGTATATATTTTCATGTTTCCCCCACAACTCCCTCTGCTGGGATCTCTTGATTGGGGTAATACTGACATTGTGAATCTATAATTATGCCCACCTGTGTGTGGCCTGTATTGTTGTCATAACATTGCCTCCTATGCATGATGAAGGGCTCATACCCGAAACATTTGTGCGGCAATACAAATATGTTTAGTTAAGTTTATTCACCGGAGTCCTGTCCTATTTTTGTTCTTCATGTACATACGACTAATAAAACTTCAACTTGAACCCCCATGGAGAGAAGCTTGGTGAATCTGCACAGTAGACTGGCGCTGGGAGTGGAGAAATTAGTGGGGTTGGACTACAGAATCAAACAGAGAGCTAAGGAATTTCATGCATGGATAGATGGATACAGTGAACAGTAATTACGGGGCCCTGTCTCTGCATGTTTGGGAAGGAAGGAAAATAAATTCACCATAACCTTTCATTATCAATGTGAAGGCAGAGCATTCTGATTTCTTAATAACTTCACATTTTATCTTCTCAGATTTCAGTGTCTTTCTAAAAGTGTTGTTTTTGCAGCTCACCACTCTTGTGTAAACTTCATTGCTCATTGATCCACCAGCTCATCTCTGTCTCAACTAGTGTGGCTCAGTGTGGATTCAGTGTGATCGTAAATTCAGTAGAGGCTATTTGGGCTATGTGACACGATGAGCAGTGACCCCACAGCTATTGTTTGGGAGAAAATGTTCTGTTTACTTGGATGAATGTCTACTTACTTTCAGTGTAATTGTATTGAAGCAGCCTTAGGGTCCCATTTCAAGGACCCATAAAAACAATGTTAGTGTCAACTGTCAGAGACTACATCTTTTGGAACATCTATCAGATGAGGAGGATATTTTTACACGAGTCAGGCTTTGCTGCAGACTCACAATGCAAAATATGTCAATGACTGTTATTCTCCTAAGTTGTAGGAAATGCTGAGAATATGTTAACTTAATGTCTTGTTCCTATTTTGTGTGCTTTTCTCAAAATGTCTTGTCATGTCCCAGAAAATACTAGCGGACCACAACATAGGCCTGAACACTTTGTCCACTTTGTCCATGTCCAGTTACCCCTATGATGTGAACTTAAAAATAACCGTCAAAGGTGATTAGGTTTTTCTGATTACGTAATATTCAGAAAACATTCACTCACCATTAGTGTGTGTCTTGTGTGGTATGTTATTAGCATAGGCCTACAGTAAAAACACAGGTTGAACTTCACAAACTCCCCGAAGACCCCATTTGTTACTTCCTCATGAAATGTTGTCTAAATGGTTGTGTAGTGGTCGCGCTCAGGGAACGTGGTTGGCTGTGTGGACTTCTGTCTGGCAGCTGAAGTGGATACTTGGAGCCTGACCAGGCACTGACTCACTGCTTACAGGCCTGTGATGACCAAGCTCCTTTATCCCCCGGGACCCTCTGATCCAACTCAGCTGCCGGAACACTGGGCCATTTTTGGAAAGTGAAATTGAATTTCTTTAGATGACAGTACAAGGAACATGTTTAAGTGGAGGACAGTCATGAAGACCATCAGAATTGACCGAACATTATTCCTCTGAAGAGTCATGGGGATGACCTGACCTCCACTGGACGTTTCCCATAGATTATTTTCTGATTGCTTGGATCTGTAGAATCTGGCTCACACCAACCTGCTTTTACACAAGTGAACTATGTAGACTGTTGTTACCACATGCACTGACACATCTTATATCTCCTCACGTTTATTGCTGATTCTAGAGATTATTAATATTTCCATATGTCTTTAAAAGCTTGATACATTGGACAACATAAGTTAATTGTGTATAGCCTACTTCATGAATGTTTTCATGCAACAATTAGGCTAGTTCTCAGAAGCCTGCACCCTACAACAAGCATTTGTTTCACACCACTTGACAGGCATGAGAACAAATGGGGGTTGGGGCCAAAACCAACTGTTAGGTGATAGATCTGTAAGTGTGGAAACTACGTCTTGGCTGCTTCTCTACAGGGGTATCACATAACAACCCTGAGTTTTGGGGTCCTTTAACAAATTCCTAAAGGGGGATTATGGGAATTAGGGGCAAGTGTTAATCTCCCTGGCCAGATGCTGCAGGGTGATGGGGCGAGCAGATGTGCATGTGAGGGTCACCCACAGCAGCGTGCCTACTTGCAACATGTCCTCAGCTTCATTATGCCATCGACAGCCATGGGGGAGCAATACTCTCAATGCTCTTGGGATTACCCATCCCCCCTCTCCGTGACATGAGCTCTGCCTGCCCAGTTATCTATCGCCTTTCATGAATCTCTATAGGAATTCACCTTTTGTTTCCTCTCTTCATTCTTCTTAATTGTATCGTCCTTGTTGTATCTTGGCAAGAAAGATGACTTTAACACTCATTGTAGCCTTTCTTTAGAACACGCTTATTTAAAGGTACTGGTTGTGAAGAAAGGTGTTTTTTTTTAGATACTGTTGCATAGAAATACTTTGTTACAATGTGAGTTTAAATTACACAGAGGAAAAGGGTTATTTTCAGACTAGCTGTATGAGTTTGACAGTGAAACATTTGAATCTCGCCTCCTAGGGTTTCTATGTAGTAATACTATTACGTACAGATCATGATAATATATCATGCCTCTTTTTTGATTCTTTTGTTCTTACTTCTTTAGAACTACGTAATACAATTTCACTTGTTTGTTTTGTAATACCTGAACAATCTGATGCATGCTTTGTTTGTATTTTCTTATCACACTGGGAGTATCTGTACTTGTAAAACATGCAAACCACCAAGCTCATTTTTAAAAAAATAAATCAAACTTTATTTGTCACATGTACCGAATACAACAGGTGTAGACCTTACCGTGAAATGCTTACTTACAAGACCTTAACCAACAATGCAGTTCCAAAAAAATTCAAACACAATTTTAAAATCTGCTGTACTGTATTCTCAATTGTGCAGTGTTAGTCTTTACATGAATAATGAGTGAGTTTAGCATGAAATGCAATAGATCCCTTGTGAGAAATCCATCTGAGAGCGTTTCAGTTTCAGCACAGCTCAGCATCTACTCTTCTTCCGCACACTAACTCTCAAAGCTCTCGTTTTATGCAAGGCACTCAACAAAGGCTCATAACTTAGCATTTGTGTTTGACATGCCTCATTTGTGAGCACAGTTTCACCTTGTGGTGGTGTTGTTCCTCCAGGTTGGCACAGTGAATGGCTCAGTGCTGATTCCCAAGAGGTCCCGATGGCATTCCGTTCACAGAGCAATCAACAGCTGTAGCGGCCCCCACAGGATGTTGGCGGTGCGGAGTACGCTGGTGGTTCTGGCCTTGCTTGCCCACATTTTACCATCCCAGGCCCGGCCTGCCATCCCCGATGAAGGTAAGGCTCCTGCCTGGACTCTTTTAAAATATACGCATATATGGTGCCAGTCCATCACCTAAATGTATGTCTTCTTGTGTGTCACATTTTTCTTGATCATGTTTTATAGTCAAAATGAACCACAATATATTTTACTGGCTCTTATCCCAGACCCTTTTGAAATGGGTCATATAATGGCCTTTTTTATTATTAATTTACATCAGTAGATGGATTTAGAGATGAGATGTAGTTATTTTATTTTACAAGCACTCCATTTGACCAGTAATTCTTTAATTCCTCTGGTCTCTGTAGCTGTGCAATAATCTGGAGACTTTTCCAGTGTTTGAAGTTTTTCTCTTTGTAGTCTGTGTAGCCCCCTCCCATTTCCCTGTATTTGATGTAATGTAGTGAGCCTAACTGGATCTAACTTGACAGGGCTGCATTTGTAACCCTGGAGACATTTAGTATGCTCTCAGTATCTACTCTTTTATATTCTTGTAAAGCTCAGATAGCTAACTTCTAGGTTGCCTTTTCGTAGGCTACCTATTTGTTGCACAAGCTCAGCTTGGAAAAAAACGGAAAAGAGTCACTGAAATAGAATCCTGAAAAATGTTTCTTTGGGCTGAATTCCAATACTGTAATGGCTGCCTGGACTTGTGGGTGGATAGTTTTGGGTGGTTACACTCTGGAATCGGAAGTAGAGCGCTGCAAATTGAATATAATAAAGCCCAGCATTATAATTAGAGTAATTATGAAAGAGGGTCTTTTTTTGGGCAGTAAGCCTTAAAATAAAACTAGGCAGAGCTGTGTTTATCCCAACACTGAGACAGGGAGGGAGTAAATAGCTCCCATCTGTTGTCTCAGGCCCAGGCAGCTACACTAGCAATTCCTCTCCTCCTCTTTTGTAATGAAAATGTATTTTTTGTCACAGAGGGAAGAGTTAACTGCCAGAGAAACTATAAATGAGCTGTACAACTTTTTTTAACCTTTATTTAAGGTTGGAATCCTTGGAGCCCTTTCTAAACCAAAGAGATATGTTTTTTAAGAAAACAGTGTATTTTCTTATAGCTAGAATGAGAGAGACTGGAGGATACATGTGACCGCCCAGCTCGATTCGGTCTTAGTTGTTTTTTACATTGGATAAAAGTAGAGATTAAGAGCTAGACAATTGTATATCATACACTACAGTTGAGGAACAATGTGAAAGTAATGCTGCTTTGAAAGCTGAAAAACTTTTGAGAAAATGACACAAAATATAGCTGACTGTCTTAACTTTAGCTAATTTGTATTCATTATTACAGGAAAATAAACAGACAACAAGGTAATTATTTACAGGTTAATGACAAGCTAATTACAGAAAATAGCTTATGGTTGTGAGTGTCGAAACAAAAGCAGGGCATTCTACTGTATAATTTTAGAACTCGGACACTGTTTCGTTGGCCTAACATTATATCCTAATTTGACTTTGGTGAAGGTCATGTTGTTATTCACATCTCTGGTAAACACACTATATGAAATAAAATCAAAGTTTCACATGCACAGGATACAGAAGGTGTAAACGGTACAGTGAAAGGGTACCTTGCATAGTGGAGTCTTTTGTTTAGACATGTAGCTAGCTAGCTAAACAATGAACCACAATCCCAACTCCTAATGTTAATACCCTGCATGAATCTGCAGGTAGCTTATCAACTAGATTCAATATTAGCTAGCTAGCTAACATTAGGCTATAACTAGCAATGCAAATGGCTCTGAGATACGAATAATATTACTACACAGATCATACACTTAACGTTAGCTAACGAGCCAGCCAGCCAGCTAAGTGGAGGAACAATGCTGTCACAACTTTCGCCGAAGTCGGTGCCTCTCCTTGTTCGGGTGGTGTTCGGCGGTCGACGTCACCGGTCTTCTATCCATCACCGATCCTCTTTTCATTTTCCATTTGTTTTGTCTGTGTTTTCCACACCTGGTTTCAATTCCCTCATTACATGTTTTGTATTTCACCCTCTGTTCCCCCCCATGTCTTTGTGTGGGATTGTTCATTGTAGTGCTTGTGCACTTTATTTACTGGTGCGTTACGGGCTATTTTGTGCCCATTTACTCTTGTGTTGTTTGTAACGTTTTGGGTTGTTTATTAAACGACTAAGTTTATTACCCATTTTTGCTCTCCTGCGCCTGACTTCGCTGCAACCAGTTACGCAACCCCTACAAATGCGCTTTAACTTAAATGTATAAAATCTCAAAATGTAGCTAGCTAGATGCTCTTATCCGTATTCATGGATGCACGCTTCTCCTTCTCTGTCACGGATGCCATGGTTGCCCTTATTTTTGTATTTATTTAACTAGGCAAGTCAGTTATTAACAAATTCTTATTTACAATGACGGCCTACCCCGGCCAAACCCTCCCCTAACCCGGACGACGCTGGGCCAATTGTGCGCCGCCCTATGGGACTCCCAATCACGGATGGTTGTGTAATCCAGAGACAGGTGTTTTATACAACAGCCTTCTGTGTGTTCACTTTTCGACTCCGTCCGCATATCAAATGCCAGAATTTTCTCCACCTCCTTAGCTATCCTACTCTGCTTCCACCGGGCATCAAAAAAGCTACGTTAGAAAGGATTACCTACACATACTGAGCAGACCTTTGTTACAGACTGAAGCGTTCTACATGGCAGACCAATCGCAACTCCTCTCTCGGCATGTCCAGCCCATCCATTATCTCAGCCAATCATTGCTAGCTGGAAGGTTCCAGTCAATTTCCGTGGCTAAACCAACTGGGCTCGTCATTTAGAAATTGTATTCATATTTACAGATGGCATACAAGTTGGTTATTAAGTTCACATTTCCCAGAAGGCATTTCTGCCCCAAAACACATTTTGATAAAAAAAAGTGCCTCTCGTGTGAAGTAGTGACGTGTGACATATGCCTAGTTTCCTGAAACAAGTCACATATTTCCAGTGGGGTAGGGAGCATGATGCATTGTCTTTCTCCAAACAGTTTTCATCCCCAAATGGTCAGGTACTATCTAGGGCCCCCTCTGCATTTCCTCCAGTCCCCCCCTCCTGACACTCTGCTTGTGAATGCATCACTTTCCCTGTGCTCCCCCACTGGGGGACTGATCGCTTCAGCTGTCCACAAACCATCATGGTAGAAGCATTTGGTCACGTTCTTTTTGCACATGGGTGGGAAACAAAATAGCTTATGTGGAAATTGTCATGTTTTTAGGCGTGTCTCTTAGTAATTTGAAGTAAGTTTTCTTAGCGCCCTCACTATCTAAGGCAGACTCTCCCTAGTTTAGAGGCACTATACAGTGTAATCAGAAAGTATTTAGACCCCTTGACTTTTTCCACATTTTGTAATATTACAGCCTTATTAAAATTTTTATTAAATTGTTGTTTTTCTTCAATCTATACACAATACCCAAAAATGACAGAAATATTACATGTACACAAGTATTCAGACCCTTTACTGAATACTTTGTTGAAGCACCTTTGGCAGCAATTACATTCTTCTCTGTTGGATGGGGAGCGTTGCTGCACAGCTATTTTCAGATCTCTCCAGAGATGTTCGATCGGGTTCAAGTCCGAGCTCTGGCTGGACCAATCAAGAACATTCAGAAACTTGTCCCAAAGCCACTCCTGCGTTGTCTTGGCTGTGTGCTAGGGTCTTTGTCCTGTTGGAAGGTGAACCTTCGCCCCAGTCTGAGATCCTGAGTGCTCTGGAGAAGGTTTTTTTATCAAGGATCTCTCTGTGCTTTGCTCCATTCATCTCGATCCTGACTAGTCTCCCAGTCCCTGCCTCTGAGACACAGAGTTGGTGCAAAGATGATCTCTGCATGTGTGGTTCCCATTGTGAAGCATGGAGGAGGTGGTGTGGGGTTGCTTTGCTGGTTACCACAGCATTCTGCAGCGATACGCCATCCCTTCTGATTTGCGCTTAGTGGGACTATCATTTGTTTTTCAACAGGACAATGATCCAACACACCTCCAGGCTGTGTAAGGGCTATTTGACAAAGAAGGAGAGTGATGGAGTGCTGCATCAGATGACCTGGCTTTCACAATCAACCGACCTCAACCCAATTGAGATGGTTTGGGATGAGTTGGACCACAGAGTGAGGGAAAAGCAGCCAACAAGTGCTCAGCATATGTGGGAACTCATTCAAGACTGTTGGAAAAGCATTCCAGGTGAAGCTGGTTGAGAGAATGGCAAGAGTGTGCAAAGCTGTTATCAAGGCAAAGGGTGTGTCACGATCTTCTATAGTGACGGACCAAGGCGCAGCGAGGTATACATACTTTATTTTACGTAACTGGCAAAACAATAAACAAATAAAGATTGTAACACCGGTGTGGCTAAAAGTGCATACACCACTAAACATACTATTACAAACAATGACCCACAAAACCCCATAGAAAAGCACAAACATATATATGGTTCCCAATTAGAGGTAACGACAATCAGCTGCATCTAATTGGGAACCATTAACCCAAACATAGAAATACGTCACCTAGAACCAAAAAAGCCTACAAAACAAAACAAACTAAACACGCCAGCCTGAAACCCAGGGCTGGTCGTGACATTACCCCCAAGGGCGCGGACTCTGACCGCCAAAAAGTCCATGGGGGTCCTCGGTGGGTCTTTTAGTCCATGGTGGCGGCTCCGGTGCTGGCCCGAGAAGACCCGGGGATTGAAGCCGGAACCGTATGTGCCGGGCACTCGATGCTCACAGGGGACCTGATACGTGAAGCAGGGACAAGCTGTGCTGGACTCGCGATGTGCACAGAGGTGCAGGAACAGGCTGTACTGGACTCACAAAGCACACTGGGACTCTGGTGCGGGGAGCAGGAACGGGCCGTGCTGGACTCACGAGGCGCACTGGGACTCTGGTGCGGGAACGGGCCGTGCTGGACTCACGATGCGCACTGGGACTCTGGTGCGGGGAGCAGGAACGGGCCGTGCTGGACTCACAATGCGCACTGGGACTCTGGTGCGGGGAGCAGGAACGGGCCGTGCTGGACTCACGGCGCACTGGGACTCTGGTGCGGGAGCAGGAACGGGCCGTGCTGGACTCACGATGCGCACTGGGACTCTGGTGCGGGGAGCAGGAACGGGCCGTGCTGGACTCACGAAGCGCACTGGGACTCTGGTGCGGGGAGCAGGAACAGGCCGTGCTGGGCTCGCGATGTGCACTGGGATCCTGTTGCGTGGAACAGGGACAGGACGTGCTGGGCCCACGACGCGCACAGGGATCCTGGAGGGGAGCTGGAATGTCGCGCACCGGGCTGTGGGCGCGAACCGGAGATACCGCACGCAGAGCCGGCGCAGGATATTTAGCTCCAAGTAGGCGCACTGGAGACCAGGATCGCAGAGCCGGCACCATCCTTCCAGGCTGCACACTCACCCTAGCCTCACAGATGAGGGGAGCTGGAACGTCGCGCACCGGGCTGTGGGCGTGAACCGGAGACACCACACGCAGAGCCGGCGCAGGATATCCTGGCCCAAAGAGGCGCACCGGAGACCAGGAGTGCTGAGGCAACACCCTCCTTCCTGGCTGCCAACTCCCCCTAGCACAACAGATGCATAACACGGTGTCTTACCAGTGCGACGCTCCCTCCGGAAAGCGCGAGGAGTTGGCTCAGGTCTCCAACCTGCACCAGCCAAACTCCCGTGTGCCCCCCATTTTTTTGGGGGCTGCCTCTCGGGCTTCCTCGCCAGGCGTGTTCCAGCATATCTCTCCCGATCGGGTGTCCATACACCATACTTCTCCTCATAAAAGAGCCGCTCAGCCTTCGCTGCTTCCAACTCCTCCTTAGGACGGCGATACTCCCCAGGCTGGGTCCAGGGTCCCTTTCCATCCAATATTTCCTCCCAGGTCCAGAACTCCCGATTCTCTCGCTGCTTGGTCCTTTTGTGGTGGGTCATTCTGTCACGATCTTCTATAGTGACGGACCAAGGCGCAGCGAGGTATCCAGTATGCATACTTTATTTTACGTAACTGGCAAAAGAATAAACGAATAAAGATCGTAACACCGGTGTGGCTGAAAGTGCACACACCACTAAACATACTATTACAAACAATGACCCACAAAACCCCATAGAAAAGCACAAACATATATATGGTTCCCAATTAGAGGTAACGACAATCAGCTGCCAGCTACTTTGAATAATCTAAAATATATTTTCATTTGTTTAACACTTTTTTGGTTACTACATGATTCCATATGTGTTATGTCAAATTTTTGATGCCTTCACTATTATTCTACAATGTAGAAAATAGTAAAAATAAAGAAAACCCCTTGAATGAGTAGGTGTGGCCAAACTTTTCACTGGTTCTGTTAAGTATTCACAGTCAATACATGTTAGAATCAACTCTGGCAGTGATTACAGCTGTGAGTCTTTCTAGGTAAGTCTCTTAAAAGCTTTGCATTCCTGGATTGCGCAATATGTGCATATTATTATTTAGAAAATTCTTCAAGCTCTGTCAATTTGGTTGTTGATCATTGCTAGACATCCATTTTCAAAACTGTAACTAGGCAACTCGGAAACATTCAATGGCGTCTTGGTATGCAACTCCACTATATATGTGGCTTTGTTTTTTAGGTTATTGTCCTGCTAAAATGTGAATTTGTCTTCCAGTGTCTGTTGGAAAGCAGACAACCAGGTTTTCCTCTAGGATTTTGCCTGTGCTTAGCTCTATTCCGTGGTCCCCCCCAATAAAAACAAAAACCAAACATACCCATAACATTATGCAGCCACCACCATGCTTGAAAATATGAAGAGTGGTACTCAGTGATGTGTTCTGTTGGATTTGCCCCAAACGTATATGGACACCCCTTCAAATTAGTGAATTTGGCTATTTCAGCCAAACACGTTGCTGACTTGTATATAAAATCAAGCACAAACATTAAGCAGTAGAATGTCCGGTACTGACGAGCTCAGTGACTTTCAACATGGCATCGTCATAGGATGCCACCTTTCCAACAAGTCAGTTCGTCAAACCTCTGCTCTGCTAGAGCTGCCCCGGTCAACTGTAAGTTATGTTATTGTGAAGTGGAAATGTCTAAGAGCAACAACGGCTCAGCTGTGAAGTGGTTGGCCACACAAGCTCACAGAACAGCACCGCTAAGTGCTGAAATGCGTAGCGCGTAAAAATCATCTGTCCTTGGTTGCAACACTCACTACCGAGTTCCAAACTGCCTCTAGAAGCAACGTCAGCACGTCCATGGACGAGCAGCTGCACACAAGCCTAAGATCAACATGCGCAATGCCAAGAGTTTGCTGGTGTGGTGTAAAGCTCGCACCCGTTGGACTCTGGAGCAGTGGAAACACGTTCTCTGGAGTGATGAATCCCGTTTCACCATCTGGTAGTCCGACTGACGAATCTGGGATTGGCAGATGCCAGGAGAACGTTACCTGCCCAAATGCATAGTGCCAGCTGTAAAGTTTGGTCTGGGGCTGTTTTTCATGGTTTGGGCTATGCCCCATAGTTTCATTGAAGGGAATTTGTATTGCTACAGCAAGTCCCCGCAGCAATGTTCCAACATCTAGTGGAAAGCCCTCCCAGAAGAGTGCAGGCTGTTATAGCAGCCAAGGGCGGACCAACTCCATATTTATGCCCATGACTTTGGAATGAGATGTTTGACGAGCATACTTTTGGCCATGTAGTGTATGAGCTTTGTATTCATGACTTGAAGTTAATTTCCAATTTTTTGCAGTTTTACTTAAGTGACTTATTGCAAACAGGATGCATTTTGTAATATTTTTATTTTGCGCAGGCTTCCTTCTTTTCACTCTGTAATTTAGGTTAGTATTGTGGAGTAACTACCATGTTGTTGATCCATCCTCAGATTTCTCTTATCACAGCCATTAAACTCTTAACTGTTTTAAAGTCACCATTGGCCTCATGGTGAAATCCCTGAGTGGTTTCCTTCCTCTCCGGCAACTGAGTAAGGAAGGACGCCTATATATCTTTTAGCGACTGGGTGTATTGATACATTATTTTGTTGTTTTTACACATCTACCAATAGGTGTCCTTCTTTGCGAGACATTGGAAAACCTCTCTGGTCATTGTGGTTGAATCTGTTTCAAATTCACTGCTCGACTGAGGGACCTTACAATTATCTGTATGTGTGGGGTACAGAGATGAGGTAGTCATTCAAAATCATGTTAAACACTATTATTGCACAGAGTCCATGTAACTTATTATGCAACTCGATAAGCACATTTTTACTCCTGAACTTATTTATGCTTGCCATTTAAACAGGGTTGAATAATTATTGACTCAAGACATTCCAGCTTTTCATTTTTTATTAATTTGTAAAAAAGTCTAAACATAATTCCACTTAGACATTATGGGGTATTGTGTGTAGGCCAGTGACACAACATCTCAATGAGCTCCTTTTTAGAGTCAGGCTGTAACACAACAAAATGTGGAAAAAGTAAAGGGGTGTGAATACTTTCTGAAGGCCCTATATACAGAGAGAGGGGTTAAAGGCACTATACATCAGGGATGTTATGGCGCTAATGTAGACATGAGGGGTCCAGATGGAAATGTTGGCCATTGAAAAACTTTAAGCAAAGGTTATCCCATTAATGTAAACTTTTGGGTTTGCTAATAGACCCTGTGTTGTTCGATCACTTCCTGCTATTCCTATCTGTTGTCATGATCAACCCTTCACCGACTCTGTGTTGGGGTCAAATCAGTGGGGGTAGACTGGCCACAGAGAGAGCGAGGTCTTTCTGCTCACGCCATCTCCCTGCTTTAACTGGTCTCTGTGCTGCACTCAACCATCACTCCGGCAGGAAATCCCAACAGTCATTCACATGGCATATTGCTTCCTATCTGGAAGCCAGCACAGGTTCTATAGACTCATGAACTTTTTTTGTTTCAAACCCTGTCTTGCATGCTTACTTCTCGGTCAAAATCCCTTTCATGATTTTGTGTAATTAAGTTGATTTTCAGGAATGTCAATCAATTTTTCCAAATAGTTGGAAGAAAGCATTCAAGTAAGAATATTCCAGCTGGGGTGCTTTCTGAAAATATGGTCTCTAATCCAATCATTGAAGCAGAAGGATTAACTGAGCCACAATTTCCTAATGGGCTAGCTGTCTGTTCACCTTTTATATTTTGAGCTACACACAGATACCACTTACTGAATGGAAATAATGATGGAATGACTGTTTGTGAAAATACTGTGACTCACAGTATTAGTTAAGATGACTTTCCAAGTACATAAACTAGACATAGGCCTCAATTAGACATTGATTCAATGTCCTTACAGCATGTGCGCTTCCCACTTGATTCTCCCATTTGGAAGAAAGAAAAAATATGGTTATTATGTATGCAAGGTATGTCTGCTCCTCAATAATGATGACAATGTTGTACTTGGTTGCTGTTCCCAGTTGTAATCATAAAACTTGATTGACTTTGCTCCACAACAGTGACGAGTACATTTTGTACATCTTTCATGGGATATTTATGGGGCGTCTGCAGCTAGATTAATAACTAATGTTGACATAGCCTTATCAGGTTTAGGACGAGGAGGGGAAAAAACAAGCAAGATCATGGCCCCACACAGAGCATGGTGGAGCCCTTAACGTTTTAGCCCAAGTCTCAATTGGATAGTTCTGGGCTTCCCGTCCCCCCTTCCCTTTTGGTTTTGTTTTCGAGGAGAAAGTTGATCCTACCCCCTGGCCCCTTTTCCTGCTGGGATTAAGGGCCTGTCAGACATATGTGATCCAGGAAATACCTTTACTAGGCCCAACTGAGGGTCACCATGGCAACTGGCACTAGAACTTGCCACTGCAGGCCCTTACTCGCTCTCTCTCTCTCCCTCACTCTCTTGTGCACACGCTCTTTCTCTCTCCCCTTTATTGTTGAGAGGCCTTTGTTGAGATGGAGGGAGGGATAACTGTGATCAGGTTTGCTAACGTTGTCCTGAGGATATAGTATATGGGTGTGCTCCCTGTGTTGGAGTAACATGTAGCAGTGTGCTGTATGTTCAATCTTCACTTCATTATGAACGCACCAAGAATCTGTCTTTTTTGGACCCAGGAAAAGAGTAGATTCAACAACACTAACTTTTCTTAACATCAATCTGTAGGTTATCTGTTCATAACTAAGCGATCTTTAGATTATGTTTAGAAGCATTTGGGATTACATGTTCTTGGAATCATAATTGTTGGAATGTATAGATTTTAATCCATCAATGATATAGGAGGACCTAGGTACGTGAGATGCACAGATAGTTGTGACAGAGGAGCAATGAGAATGGCAAAGGATGCAGAAAATGTATTTGGGCCATTGTGTTTGTGCCAGACATTACCATCTGGACATGGCAAAGATGGCTTTTTCACTGTATAGCCCAGTCCGCAGCCTATAGCTAAGATTCAGACCACATTGTCCTCTATTGCTTTTCCAGTGTCTGCTCAACAAATTTCCCCATAAAGAGCAAGACTCCCAGGCAAGTTTAGCTTGTGACGCTGTGTGCTTTTGTAACTAGACAGACAACACCGTTGTGATGGACAATGTGTCAACATAATTGGGTTACCCCCTCCCACGGGTCGACTATGTAGTCGTAGAGAACAGGGGCTCAGGTGTCTAGCTCTGTGTTGCCATCCCCCTCCCAATTCCACAAATCTAATTCCACCTTCCTCTCCCGAGGAGCTCCTTGCCAGCCTCACAATTGGCCCTTGACTAATTCGAGGTGCGATTTCATTTAAGGGAGAGGATAGGCAGTGATTGGGTGAAGAAGGTAAGAGGCTGTAGCTCGATTTTTCAGCTCTGCAAACGCAAACAAGAGCCTAGATTCAATAAGCTGCCTGACGATGGTTCTTTCAGGGACATCGAGGAAAGAGCTGCTCCCTTGTCTTTGTCATTCTTTTCTCATGTAGCTGGGCACAACATTTAGACAGATGGTTGCATCACAGTATATGAGCTTTTTGGACATTTACTGAATGTCAGACAGGTTGCAGATTTTAGGTTGAGTTATATGCACTTCTGATTCATGCACTTTTTTCTTCAATACATTTCCTCAAGACTGGTTGCTGTGGATACTATATGGTGTCTCCTGCGGTATACTATTACATAAATGTTGATATGCATCTCCCAGTATCATATGAACAATTGAGTCTGTCTGTGGTTTAACTATTTACCCAGTGATTAAAGCTATTGTGTTAGTTGGACCTTGCCTGCATTTTTTTATGTATACTATGGTACTGGAAGGTACTCAGCCCTCAATCTAATTTTATTTGTCACGTGCTTCGTAGGTGTAGGACAACAATCGGAGTAGACTAACAGTGAAATGCTTACTTACTGGTCCTTTTCCAACAATTGTAGGGTTAAAGGTAAGATAAAAAATTGAAATAGCTATATACAGGGAGTAGAAAATAACATGACTATATACAGGGAGTAGAAAATAACATGACTATATACAGGGAGTAGAACATAACATGGCTATATACAGGGAGTAGAAAATAACATGGCTATATACAGGGAGTAGAAAATAACATGACTATATACAGGGAGTAGAAAATAACATGGCTATATACAGGGAGTAGAAAATAACATGACTATATACAGGGAGTAGAACATAACATGGCTATATACAGGGAGTAGAAAATAACATGGCTATATACAGGGAGTAGAAAATAACATGGCTATATACAGGGAGTAGAAAATAACATGACTATATACAGGGAGTAGAAAATAACATGACTATATACAGGGAGTAGAAAATAACATGGCTATATACAGGGAGTAGAAAATAACATGGCTATATACAGGGAGTAGAACATAACATGGCTATATACAGGGAGTAGAACATAACATGGCTATATACAGGGAGTAGAAAATAACATGACTATATACAGGGAGTAGAAAATAACATGGCTATATACAGGGAGTAGAAAATAACATGGCTATATACAGGAGTAGAACATAACATGGCTATATACAGGGAGTAGAAAATAACATGGCTATATACAGGGAGTAGAAAATAACATGGCTATATACAGGGAGTAGAAAATAACATGACTATATACAGGGAGTAGAAAATAACATGACTATATACAGGGAGTAGAAAATAACATGGCTATATACAGGGAGTAGAAAATAACATGACTATATACAGGGAGTAGAACATAACATGGCTATATACAGGGAGTAGAAAATAACATGACTATATACAGGGAGTAGAACATAACATGGCTATATACAGGGAGTAGAAAATAACATGGCTATATACAGGGAGTAGAAAATAACATGGCTATATACAGGGAGTAGAAAATAACATGACTATATACAGGGAGTAGAAAATAACATGGCTATATACAGGGAGTAGAAAATAACATGGCTATATACAGGGAGTAGAAAATAACATGACTATATACAGGGAGTAGAAAATAACATGGCTATATACAGGGAGTAGAAAATAACATGGCTATATACAGGGAGTAGAAAATAACATGACTATATACAGGGAGTAGAAAATAACATGGCTATATACAGGGAGTAGAAAATAACATGGCTATATACAGGGAGTAGAAAATAACATGACTATATACAGGGAGTAGAAAATAACATGGCTATATACAGGGAGTAGAACATAACATGGCTATATACAGGGAGTAGAAAATAACATGGCTATATACAGGGAGTAGAAAATAACATGGCTATATACAGGAGTAGAAAATAACATGACTATATACAGGAGTAGAAAATAACATGGCTATATACAGGGAGTAGAAAATAACATGGCTATATACAGGGAGTAGAAAATAACATGACTATATACAGGGAGTAGAAAATAACATGGCTATATACAGGGAGTAGAAAATAACATGACTATATACAAGGAGTAGAAAATAACATGGCTATATACAGGGAGTAGAAAATAACATGGCTATATACAGGGAGTAGAAAATAACATGACTATACACAGGGAGTAGAAAATAACATGACTATATACAGGGAGTAGAAAATAACATGGCTATATACAAGGAGTACCGAGTCGATGTGAAGAGGTACAAAGTTGTTGAGGTATCTATGTACTGTACATGTAAGTAGGGGTAAAGTGACTAGGAAACAGGATAGATAATAGACAGTAGCAGCAGCGTATGTGTTAGTGTGTTGCATCAGTATGCATGTGAGTGTGCAGAAAAGTTAGTGCAAAAAGGTGTCAATGCAGGTAGTCCGGGTAGCCATTTGATTAGCTTTTTAGCAGTCTTGTTTAGAAGTCTTATGGCTTGGGGTAGAAACTGTTCAGGGTCCTGTTGGTTCCAGACTTGGTGCATTGGTACTGGTTGCCGTTTGGTAATGGAGAGAACAGTCTGTGGCTTGGGTGACTGGAGTCTTTGAAAAATGTTTGGGCCTTCCTCTGATACTGCCTGGTATAGAGGTCCTGTATGGCAGGGAGCTCTGCCCCAGTGATGTACTGGACTGTACGCACTACCCTCTAGCGCTTTGCGGTCGGATGTCAAGCAGTTGCCATACCAAGCGGTGATGCAGCCAGTCAAGATGCTCTCGACGGTGCAGCTGTAGAACGTTTTGATGATCTGAGGGCCCATTCCAAATCTTTTCAGCCTCCTAATGGAGAAGAGGCGTTGACGTGTCCTCTTCATGACTGTGTTGGTGTGTTTGGACCATGATAGGTCCTTAGTGATGTAGACACCGAGGAACTGGAAGCTCTCAACCCGCTCCCTACAGCCCTGTCAATGTGAATGGGGGCATGCTCGGCCCTCGGTTTCCTGTAGTCCACAATCAGCTCATTTGTCTTGTCTTAACAAGATTGAGGGAGAGGTGGTTGTCCAGGCACCACACTGCCAGGTCTCTGACCTCCTCCCTATAGTCTTATCGTTGTTGGTGATCAGGCCGTCACTCTTTGCCCTGTTTGTACCCTAGTCATCCCTGTGCCACCTGTGGAAATCCAAGCAGAGCGCTACACCCTGTACCCTGGGGACCGACTGGAGCTGAGCTGTAAAACCGAGTCAGTCAACTGGACCAAGGACCATGCAGTGGTGGTGGACGGGGAGCACACACGCTTACGAGACGGCCAGCTGGAGATTGAGGGGGTGGAGCCGGCTGACTCGGGCCTGTACACCTGCGTCACCTTTGGCAACCACAGCTCTTACTTCTCTGTCAATGTCACAGGTAAGGTCAAAGCTACCGCTGAGGGCTCAAATCACTGGTCCTGTAGAGAGAAACAATTCAAGGTACGTGGTAATGCAGCTAAGCCCAAGTCAAATTACATATATTGTCCTATCTGCCTATTCACCAGTTGATATCCTGGCATCCTCTGAAGATGAAGACGAGGAGGATGAGTCTTCCTCAGAGGAGGCAAAGATGTCTAGCAGTCAAAAGCTTTTACGTAAGTGTCACATCCTCCTAGTCCTACCACCTGTCACTGGAATGGTAGACCAGGACTGGGCTTGGACCCGATTCTGCTCCTGTTGAGGTTAATGCCCTGAACTTAACATGACAGCCCTGACTAATTTGGTTATTTCCTGTTACATTTCATATGTGATTCACCTATTAGGCGTTTGCTGTTCATATAAGAGTGATTTGTTCACAGTTGTGATTCAGAGTGCCAGTAGCACCCCACACTGCTGGTTACACTTGAGTAAGGAATGTCACACTAGTGACTAAACTCAGTACATTCCAGACATCCCCTGATTACTGTTTGTCTACGCTACATTATAAAGCCAGTCAGGCGTGGTCAGCTGGCTACTGCCGTCTGGTGAATGCCATGTGCCCACAGGGAAGTAAGCAGCTAGCGTGGCGGGCACCCCTGACGACGACCTTGGGCCCCAAGAGACTAGGCAATCCTATACTGGAGTTGTGTATGTTTTTAAGCAAAATTGGAAATTGTCACTTGACTGTTTTTGTGGATCGTTGTATAGAACTCTCCTAAGCCAGATGGAAACTACCTGCACACATAATTGTTGTGTCAATTATTCTGTCAGAATAGGTGTTTAAGTGTTCTCTCTTTCTCCCCATTGTTCCTCAGCAATGGCCCCTCAATGGGCTCAGCCCGAGAAGATGGAGAAAAAGCTGCATGCTGTCCCAGCCAGTAAGACGGTCAAGTTCCGCTGCCAGGCCAGTGGAAACCCCACCCCAACACTCAAGTGGTTCAAGAACAGCAAGGAATTCAAGAGGGATCAGCGCATCGGGGGCTTCAAGGTAAACCCCTCCCTGTGTTCACCCCTTGGTAATCGACGGCCAGAGACCATACTGTATTATCCTAATTGAATATCCCCAAACTCCCTGAACATGAGTGCAGGTGTGATGGTGATCTCGTCACTGTTCAATCACCAACCCCCAGCATTAGAGGCATGTTAGCTAGTGGAAAGCAGGAACAAGTTTCGCACCTGACTAGGGAACAATGCCAAGTGAAATCCAATGCCACAGCGGGATGATTGTGCCACAAAAAAAGCATGCCTCGAGGATGGCAATTTTAGCCCTGGAGGCAGAATATGCCTGGCTGTCCTCATTTAACATATCTGGGTATCTGCTGTTTACAGCATTTGTTTTCAGTCAAGATTTATCTGTGTATAGCAAAACCAACTTCTCAATGGAAATTTGTTTATAATGAGGAGACAGAATAAATCCTGCAGATTTTCCCCATCTCGCTGTTGGGGAGCAGGACAACGCAGCTCACTGTCACAGAGGAAGTGAGATGGGGTAAACATTTCACAATAATGGGCGTGGTGGTGATGAATCCGTTTACTTTTCTTTTTCCTGGTGCAGATAGCATGTGTATACTGTGCGCTTGGCTTTTAAAGTTGACCATATCCGTGCCGTGGTATGGACGATGGTGAGTGTGTTGGCTTGCGACAGCCTCATGTAGGATGTGCTGGGATGTTGTACGAGTTCTAGGGTCCTGTGCATCTGCTCTTCCCATCAAGGTGTTGTCCAGCCTTGTCCTCGGCAGGCCCCCCCCTGCTGGGACACATTAAAGAGTTTCCTTTCAGCTGCCTTCTCTCCCTCGTCCCAGCTCGGCCCTGCCGGGCCAGGCAGCACACTTTTCCATCTGGCTGCTGTTTTTTCAGTCAAGGTGCAAAGGTCTAGATGGGCAGCTGGGGACGTCTATGAACGGGGCTCGCCAACCCCCCCGCGCTTTGGTTTTAATACCACAGCTCCATTGTTCATATATTCTTAATGTATGGAGAAGGCAGGCTGGGGAAATAACACAGACCACATGTATTAACCCAAGCACAACACATCTGGCCAAAAGCAGCTGTGGAACCCTAGCGCATTTAAGCTAAATGAGGGAAACCGTAACACAGGCTCTGTGTACGCATGTTTGATGTTGCCAATGCCTGAGAGGTTTGTTAAGAGTTTAATCACACACTGCCGGTCTTGGTCAGATGTATGGAAGAAAAACTTGGAATATAGAGAACAGGATTTAGCCTTAGATGTGCATAGGATGTAACCTGGACAATGTCAAGTACAGTTTTCCCAGAGTAGGTTGTGACAAGTCCTGTAACCACTAAGAAAAACATTTCCCCGCTCCAATATGTTTCCAAGAGTGCATTAATGTACTGTGTCTCAAGCAATAGAGCACAATAGAGTTTTATATGACATGGGAAATAGTCTCCTGATAGCAAGTTCCTCCTCCTTCCCATAGATGTTAAAATAAAAACAAGTAATTATGGTTTGATCTGCGTTTCATTACACATCATTGAACTCGTAAATGTTTCCCCATTTTGTACAAATAACTAACTAGCAGCATGACAAATTAAATCTGCTCTTGAGAGGTTATGTACACCCCAATGTCAAAGAAAATAATAATTCCAGAAATGAATTTATGAATGAATAGTGTTGCATCAGGATGGCTTGATCATCTTTTTTATAATCTAGACACAAGTGTCTCACTAAAGCGTTTTATAGTAGGTGTTATAGGACGTTTTGTTAAAGTATGGGGCTTTGGGGATCTAGTCTTAGTGCTTTGGTTGGACCAGCTGTCATCTGGAAGTGCATTCCATACTTCCTCCTCTGACTAAATATTTTACTTTTCTCTTCTCCAATTTGTAGGTTCGAGAACACATGTGGACCATCATCATGGAGTCTGTAGTGCCATCTGACAAGGGGAACTACACCTGTGTAGTTGAAAACAAACATGGGAGCATCAACCACACTTACCAGCTGGATGTTGTTGGTAAGTCTCTTTCCTCTCCGGGTCATTTTATCAGGGAAATTCCTTGCTAATCCATTCACCTGGTTTAATCATCAATTGGATATTTATGTAGCTTAAGTGTGTTGTTGGTTCAATATCGCTAATGGTTTACAACACTAGGCCCTAGTAATCAAAGTAATGGTGTGCCCTTTTTCCAAGGAGACAGTCATATGGTCTGAACTGTTGTGTCAAATTAGCATTTTTTTTTATTAACCTTGTTTACGTTGTGGCCCTGCCAATGAAGCTGTCTGAAAAGGTGAAATTATTATTTCATCCTGGACCTGCCCTGTGACTTACTCATGCTCCATTGGTTCTATAAATCAAAGCTCCACCTCCACAGACAGTGGTGTCTCCTGGGATATTTGCGGCCAGGGCCTGTGTTGGCGTGACTTCACTCCCCAACCTCGGTCAACTGTGAGATCATTTTACAGACAGAGTAATTCTACAAAATGTGTGCAAAGCGCCACTCTCGTCTCTGTATCAGGAAAGCAAATGAAGCCTGAACATTTTGTTTCCCTGCCAGATGCTGGGCTCATTACTATGGTTTGGCGAGTTATCAGTCATCAAAATGGCACCCGGAGAACATTTCTCTTTCAGGGCAATGGCTCGAAACTTGTCTGCAAGCTTGTGTTTCCAGTAATTTGGGCAAAATGGCAGCAATTATACAGGCGGCAGAGTAGTTGGGGGAACTGCTATTTCCCTGGCTGTGAAATTACCATCTGTAAGTAGTGAAAGAACATGAGATCTGGGTAACCTTGTAACCTGGCCTTACCAAGGCCAGACTGACAGAGCTGTCCTCCTCCTGTTGTATTTTACTTTCCCAGATCAGCCATGCCTCAATGCTTATTCATTACTGGAATGAACTAGAAACATAGCCTAATCATTTGCTGTTGTTTTCCAATATAATCCATGGTGGTTTTTACCAAGGTATTTATGTTGCACTGACCGCTATGATGTCTTTGTATGTGGTTGACGTGTCTTCGTATGTGATTAAGGTGTGTTTTTGTATGTGATCGCTGTGTGTATTTCTTGTTATTAATGTTCGTATTTCAATGTGATTGTCATGCGTCTGTGTGCATCTGTTGCAGAGCGTTCCCCCCACAGACCTATCCTGCAGGCCGGACTGCCAGCCAATCTCACTGCGGTGGTGGGCAGTGATGTGGCGTTTGAGTGTAAGGTGTTCAGCGACCCCCAGCCTCACATCCAGTGGCTGAAGCACATCGAGGTCAATGGAAGTCGCGTGGGCCCTGATGGCTTACCCTATGTCCGCGTCCTCAAGGTAAGGGCTCGCAGTGCACTAACTAGGTCCACCACCAGCCTACACAGGACACAACATAGCTGCGTTTATTTTGTTCAGTCAGGGAACTAAATGTGATAACCTCCATTAAGTAAGAGATGACACCCCATGTTATGCTTGGGGGAATACAGACATACAACTGTGTAGTAATACAGCCAAACAGTATTAGATTTCAATGAAATTGTGTAGTACATTACTATGGTAATGCGCTCTTAAGCGCATGTCTTTGTTGAGTAGTTTGTATCATTTTCATTTCCTGTTGCATCATGTCTATTATAACCCTTCAAGACTGTCTGGCAAAGGATGGCAAATAGTATCCCTCTTCGAGGATATGGCAGGTAGGTAGCCTAGCAGTTAAGAGCGTTAGGCCAGTAACCAAAAGGTTGCTGGTTCCAATCCCCAAGCCGACTTAGTGAAAACTCTGTCGACATGCCCTTGAGCAAGGCACAACCTTAATTGCTCCTGCTAGTCACTCTGGATAAGATTGTCTGCTAAATGACTAAAATGTACATTTCATCCCTCTATGTAAGTAGTTTCCTGTGCCTTGTAAAAGTCTATGCTTGAGAGGGTAAAGTCAATGCTAACAAATGATTGTGATCTCATTCAACAGAGACATTTGTTACAACCTCATCTTGATTTGTTGTTGCACATGCCATGTTTTTGTTTGCAGCACTCTGGGGTCAATAGCTCGGACACTCAGGTGTTGACCCTCTACAATGTCACTGAGGAGGAGAGCGGGGAGTATATATGTAAAGTGTCCAATTATATAGGAGAGGCAAATCAGTCGGCCTGGCTGACCATCGTCAGGCATGAGGCCCAAGGTAACCGTCCCATGCAGCAGCAGCAGCAGCAGCACACAGAGAGATCCTCAACCAGGGGCTACTAGGGCCACCTGGAGACCTAGGGACTTGTTTAGGGACAACCTCAGCTGTTTCTCTCCTCCCTCGCTCCCTCCTCCTCTCCCGTCTCAGTGCTCCTGACTGTAAATTACACTATGGAAAATTCCCAGCAGAGCGGTTGAATGTGTTTAGTCTTGCTTTATGTTGGACTGCTTTCTCTTTCCTGCCCCATGCCTCTCCCGTGCCCTCCTAATAAGGGCCTCTCCTGCCATCCACTGCTATTACTTTCACTCCCTTTCACTCCCTCGCCCTTCAAAGTCTTCTGCTCAGATCTCTGACTGCCTCTCTCTTATTACTGCCTTGTGCCCCCTCCTACTTTTCAGCTGTCTTACTCAGCCTTTCCGTCTTTTTACTGAGCTCCTGCTGTTTGTCTCGTGGAGTTGTTGTATGGTGAAGTGTGTGTGGCCTTGAGAGTGAGTGTATGTGCTCTGCTGAGGGGTTTTCCATGTAGCCCATCTCTTGCATGTAGAGATGAGTCTTTAGGGTATGGGATGTCCATCCCTGCTCCTTCTCAAATGGTGATGGTCCAGTGAAGGGTTCAGTGCTGCGGTGCGGTCTCTACCTAACTAGCTCCTCCACTAACTGACTGGAGGGCCGATACGGGTTTTTACTCTTGGGGGGGGGGGTGTTGGACTGAGAGGGGAGTATGAACACCCCACCCACCCTCTGTCCTGTCCCCTCCTCTACCAAAAGTCTTTCCCTTTCAGAATCTTTTACTCATGCCTCCATTTTTCCTCTGGGCCTCTTGTTGGGTCTGCTTCCATTGTTCTTTTCTAGACTGCTGGCCTTAACACCACGGACAAGGAAATGGAAATCCTCCAACTGAGGAATGTGTCTTTTGATGATGCTGGGGAGTATACCTGCTTGGCGGGCAATTCTATCGGGTTCTCTCATCACTCTGCATGGTTGATCGTTTTTAAAGGTATCAATGGTTCTCTCCTCTGATCTCCTTCCCCTCCCTCCTCTCCAGTTTGGCTTGGCCATCCACTGGCCACATTTATATGAATATGGTCTCTGTAGATCCTACTTCAGTGAGCAATGTGGATGTGTGTGGAAGCCAGGCCAAGTTGTGATACTAACCTTCTCCCTTCCCCTGTCAGCATGGTTCCATGCCCATCCAACCTTTCTGGATGGGACGGTATGGTCCATGTTGAGAAATGATTCCCAGAAATCGCAGAATGCCAAACAACCCATCTGACCCATAAAATCTACCTCAACTGACAACCCTTGAATCAGAAAGTTCAGGTGTTTCATACCCTCAAAATAAAAAACGAATGACAATTTCTTCTGCCAATTTCATAAAAATGATTTGTCAGCTTTCCACATTGATTCAAATGGTTAACGGGTGACTTTACAATGCACTTCTACTTGACTGCCTTAAGATGACGTTTACCATTTTGAAGGGGTTGTTTGGCAGTACTGTTGGTGTTTCACTCCAACTTGTCTCTCCCATTCTGGTTTCAATTTGGTGTTTACATTTGATTCTGTGTGAGGCTGATGTTTTCTGACAAGCACTACAAATGACATATATCCCTGATGTCATTTCCTGCTGTGAGGACGAAGCCTGCTCTTAAGGCTAGCTTTGATAATTGGCTCACTGTAGTGGACGGCTCATTCCTCTGGGTTGGAATAGGCATTTGTCCAATTATCAAGCTGCTTGTCATTCAGCCTCTAGACACAAGGGCAGTTCACTTGTGTTGCTGGTGTTTGTGTCATTCTGGTGTTTTTCGGAAAGCGAGGTAAAAAAGAAACTTCCAATATGTTAATTTTAAACCATATTGTAAAATTTGAGATAATTAGATTAAACATTTTAACTTTTGTCGTCACTACATAGGTAGTTTTGATCCTCATAGCGAGAGACAATGTCAAATTTTGTAATGTCTAAGTTACAAGGGAATCGTAATGACAATTGTTTGTACCAACAACCACCACACAAGCCGCCATTTTAAAACTAAACTGGGCTTTTATGCAGAACCACCATTTTATGTGCTCTAATGAAGTCAGAATGGGACATTTACTTTAAATAAATAATGAGCTTAAGTTAAACTATTGAACACATTCTATTTCTAACATATATTACAACATTTATGAATGAGTAGTATGTTTGAAACAAAATGATTAGTGTGGAGTGGCATGGTTTTTGTCTGTGATGTTAACACACGTTGTCCTGAATTACCGAGCCTTTGCACACAAAAATTTATACATAAAAAAAAACAAATGGGTTTAGGAAGCTAAGATTGAACTTAATGTACATCCGTGTTAATGCTCATCAGTTTGCACAAGGCTCTGTATTATTTGGGTTTGTCCCAGCTCAAGAGGACTTGGCCGTTCTCTGCCACTAGAGACTATGGCTGCTGGTCACACTGGCAAAGAATGTGGAGTGAAACCCTATGCCTGAAAGAAGTGATTATGGTGCCACAATAGGAGTTTGTGCTCCACTCTCTATGCCAGTGGTGTTAAGGGCTCTGTTTTTCTGTACATGTCAGCTGAATGGTCTTAGTGAATGTATCAGGGTGGTGTTTGTGTGTGTGTGTTCAGTGTGTTTGTTACATGCCTGTTGTGAAAGTGCGATTGATATTTGAGAATGCATGGACCTCTGTTGTTGTGTGATTTGACCCTGTGTGGCTGACCAATTGCCCCCTATCCTATTGTCCCCCATCGCGTTGCCTTCATCCAGCAGTCCCCCGCTCCCCACCACCCAACCAAACCTACCTTGAAGTGCTGATCTACTGCGTGGGCTTCTTCCTTATTGCTGTCATGGTGGCCGTGGCCATCATCATCAAGATGCGCACCTCGTCCAAGAAAAGTGACTTCAACAGTCAGCTGGCTGTCCACAAGCTGGCTAAAAGCATCCCCCTGCGCAGACAGGTAACAGAAAGTAGATAGGGGGTTTGACATCTTTATACCTTTTCTGCTTTCTCATCCCATTTAGTGTAATCTTTATGGTATCTTATTTATTTTTTTACGTATTCCTATCACTTATTCTTATCAAATGGAAGTGTTCATTATCTTGTGAAAATAAAAAACCTTAATCCCTTGAGCTTCTGGTTCCTCAAAGAGCCCATGAGGTGAGTCAGGTTGGTATGAGTAGAGGGCAGGTGTTCATCTCATCCTGCTATCTGCTTCCACTGGGATTCAAGTAGTTTTAGTTGTTACATTTTGTGTCTACAGACTTATTTAAGTAACATTTTGAAGGTTTAACATAATTTTCTGTCCACACACTGGGTATCCTTCTGTCTGTCTGTCTGTCCCACTTGTTCCTTCCCTGGCTCCACTATGAGAGAGTAATGGCAGGCTTCTGTATTCCAGGTGTCAGTGGACTCTAGCTCCTCCCTCCACTCCGGGGTGATGTTGGTGCGGCCCTCCCGCCTCTCGTCCAGCGGCTCTCCTATGCTGTCTGGGGTGTCTGAGTACGAGCTGCCCCAGGACCCACGCTGGGAGCTGCCTAGGGACAGGTACACAGATGACTTGAACACACCTATTAAATACAGACATAACAACATCACACTCCTTTGAATGGGAACATTGCCTGTCTGTTTCAATCATCTCACATTTGTTGTTTCTTCCTATCCCTGTGCCTCACTTAGACTGGTGCTTGGGAAGCCCCTGGGAGAAGGCTGCTTTGGCCAGGTGGTGATGGGAGAGGCTTTGGGGATGGACAAAGAGAAGCCAAACAGGGTAACCAAAGTGGCTGTCAAGATGCTCAAATGTAAGTCAAGTTTTTTTTCTCTCACAAACCATATCAAACCTGTGATTTAGGCTCATGGCTGGGTCTCCGATACTTCATGTTGGGAAGTTATTTCAAATGCAAGGAGCACAGAATTGATCAGAAAACCACAACTGCAATTACAGGATGGGAGGAGAGTTCTACTTAGTGCTGTGTTGCACAGACATTATAAGAGGCATCTGCCACTGGCTCCTGGCCACTGTGCAGATGGGAGACCAGAGTAAACATTTATGAGAACCCCTGAGTTGGGATATATGACAGGGTTCATAAAACTGAAGAGTGGGGATGTAGGAAAATGACCATTTATTGCTTGGTACTTTTTAAGTGCCTCCCCCCAGAGAGTGCTGCCTTCATCTCCCCCCTCCCCCCTACCTGCATGTCCCTCTGAAAGTAGACTCTCCTCTTGGTTAGTAGACTTTTCCCTACAGTTGGTGCCTTTGAAACATTTTAAATAGTTATGTAAATTTACTTTGAAATCATTTTGCATAGCAGCGTCCTTTGCGCTGTACAAAACTGGGATGTTTTACATGAGAACTCTTTCTGATTTGCCAATCATAGAGAGTTCAGGGTTGGGTGATTTGTTGTAATGAGTCTAATTTCTTTCTCATTTTTTCCCTCCCCTCAGCTGATGCTACAGAGAAAGACCTGTCAGATCTGATCTCCGAGATGGAGATGATGAAGATCATTGGGAAGCACAAGAACATCATTAACCTGCTGGGAGCCTGTACCCAGGATGGTAGGTCTCACGCTGGCACACCCCCTTTCCTCCCTTCAAATCCTTCATTCAGAAAGGCTGAAAACATGTTTAATTTTGGAGAGGGGGAAATTTGTGTTTTGGGAAAGTGTTTTTAGACCCTTGCATTGTTCAGTTGTTTAACAAGACCACAAAAAGCACAGCATAATCAAATCAGCATGCAGAAATGTGTGTAATGGTATGAGTAAGGGGATTCTGACACCAACTTCCGAGCGCTCAGTTTGAGATGACCACAGCTGCTGCCAGGGTTGCCATATCTTTCAAATCTTGACTGACAAGCCCTGGCACCATGCGCTGTGTTCTGCTGGAGAGGAACATTAGCCTTCTCTGACCCTGCTGTGAACATTGGAGAGCTCTCTGTTCTAAATATCATGTAAATATCATGAGGCTGCTCTTTGTTCCATCTGGTTCCTTGAGAAGTTCCAGTAGGTTATTGTAGGAATCTGTTAGCATTTCACACCTTATTACCCAGACCTGTTTGACATACAAACTTTCATCTTTGGCAAAATGTTTTCAAGTCTTTGCATTTACTTACTATAGATTTTCTTCACACGGCATACAAGTGTTAACAGACTTTTGGTTTCTTTTTCTTGTTCTTTAGTTACAGCTTGTAAATTCTTAATGCCTTGATTTGTAATGGTGTTTTTCCCTGACCACAAAATAGCTGTCCAGAATACACCATTACTCTTCACGCTCATTGGCATGTTAGGAGAAAGATACAGCTGTTGGTTATAATTCAGAGCTTAACTCTCTCACCATGACCCCCTCCACCACTCAATGACATCCCTCCTCACCGTTTGAAATGCTGTTCTCTGAGAATAAAGATGGTGTGCTCCTATCAGACTGTCTTGTTGCATCAGGTGTCACATAAAAGGTATTTCAAATGTCACGTCCTCTAGTGGTGTTGAGTAGTGAGTGACCCTTGTCTCCCTCCCAAGGCCCTCTCTATGTTATTGTGGAGTATGCCTCCAAGGGAAACCTCCGGGAGTACCTGAGAGCTCGGCGTCCACCAGGCATGGAGTACTGCTACAACCCTGACCAGGTGCCCATAGAGAACATGTCTATCAAAGACCTGGTGTCCTGTGCCTACCAGGTGGCCCGCGCGGCATGGAGTACCTGTCCTCTAAGAAGGTAACATCAGGATCCGACTCTACCTACATCAGCACAGTTGAGTATAGAGTACACAGTAAAGATGCAGTGAATGTACCATGCCGGCTGGACCTTGTTCTTATATGCGTCTGTGTACAGTGTATCCACAGAGACCTTGCTGCCCGCAACGTGCTGGTGACAGAGGACAACGTGATGAAGATCGCAGACTTTGGCCTGGCCAGAGATATCCACCATATTGATTACTATAAGAAGACCACCAATGTCAGTATGCTACTAATTACCTACCTCAGCCATGCCAATCAATGTGAAAATTGCTTCCCCTGACCTTATTCCATCTCCTGTGTCAATTTGACAATTTACACTAGCATTTAACCCATAGGGTCGTTTACCAGTCAAGTGGATGGCCCCAGAAGCTCTATTTGACCGGATATACACGCACCAAAGTGATGTGTGAGTATGGAATAAATACACATTTACCATATTTGGAATGGGCAGAAGTTGGCCAGATTCCCGTGGCTTGTATGATATGACCTTTGTGTTGACTGATGGGGCTTGTCCTGTCCCTCTGTATCTGCAGATGGTCTTTCGGGGTGCTGCTGTGGGAGATCTTCACCCTGGGGGGCTCGCCGTACCCGGGGGTCCCTGTAGAAGAGCTGTTCAAGCTGCTGAAGGAGGGCCACCGCATGGACAAGCCCTCCACCTGCACTCACGAACTGTAAGCCTCCTTCCTCAGCGTTCTATCATTAGAATGGATGCTATGGGTTTATCCCAGAGTACAGGAATGCAGCTGCTGCAAAGACATTGATCTCTGATAATAAAAAAGACAGGCATGCCAGCAACAGAATTAGGACTCTTTCCCGCTCTCTTACTCTCCCTCTCTATTTCTCCATTTCTCCTCCTCCCTCCCAGATACATGATGATGAGGGACTGCTGGCACGCCGTTCCCTCTCACCGGCCCACATTCAAACAGCTGGTGGAAGACCTGGACCGCACCCTAGCCATGACGTCCAACCAGGTGAGTCTCCACATTGAGCACGCCTCAGCAGTTCACACACAGCCAACAAAGGTGATAAACTCACATCCTTGTATTACTGTCAGGACCAAATGGTAAATGTTAAAATGTTGTGTTTACTTGATATTTAAGCCACTTGTCTATATGTGGGTGTGAAAGGGATGATATCCAAAGACAGATATATGACTGTGTTCTGGCCAGTGTGTCCAATCCTCTCTCATAAATCCCATCTGTGTGTGTTTGCAGGAGTACTTGGAGCTGTCTGTGCCTCTGGACCAGTATTCCCCCAGCTACCCCGACACTCGCAGCTCCACCTGTTCCTCTGGCGAGGACTCTGTCTTCTCTCACGATGCTGGGGCTGAGGAGCCCTGCCTGCCAAAGTTCCCTCCCCATTCCAACGGGGTGGCCCTCAAGAAGCGCTGATAACTCACTCCCCTCAAACACCCTGACATTCCTCTTACTGTCGTTCCCTCTCTGCACCGCTGACCTGGTATGAACTCTCCCAACCCTCCCAGAGACTAGGCAAAACACTGGTGGAGAATGGGACAAGCTTAATTCTGAAACTTTTAAACATACCGGTTGGGCATCAAGGACTCAAGGCTTCAGCAGTTTCTTGGCTCGTGATTGAGGTGGATATGTTTTCGGGGCACTTTGTATTGCTGGGATTGTCTTTCTTTTTGTGTCAAACGGTGCAGGAGAAGAAAAGACACATTTCTCCACTTTGGGCATTCCATGGAACAAGATAAACAGACCGTACTAAACTGAAAGAATTATGAATTGGATGGATCTGAGTTAGGATTATGTCTGTTGTATTTTTCCAATGTTCATTAATAATAAATGAAAGTTTTCTGCTTTTAAGACCAAATCCAGAGAATATATTAACAAGGGACATTCATACAGTGCCTTCAGAAAGTGTTCACACCTCTTGACTTTTTCAAAATGTTGTTGTGTTACAAAGTGGGATTAAAATTGATTTAATTATCATTTTTTGTCAATGATCTACACAAAATACTCATATCTAAGTGGAAGAAAAATATTATGTAAAAAATATAAAAAATAAAACACTAATATACCTTGATTAGATAAGTATTTATATTCCTGAGCCAATACATGTTATAATTACCCTTGGCAGTGATTCCAACTGTGTCTTTCCTGTATTGTAAAATATCTGCCCATTATTCCTAAAAAAGTTCATCAAACTCTGAAGTTCGTTGTGATCATTCCTAGACAGCCATTTTCAAGTCTTGCCATAGATTTTCAAGACGATTTAAGTCAAAACTGTAACTAGGCCACTCAGGAACATTCAATGTCATCTTGGACAGTGTACTCCAGTGTATTTTTAGCCTTGTGTTTTACGTTATTGTCCTGCTGAAAGGTGAATTTGTCTCCCAGTGTCTGTTGGAAAGCAGACTGAACCAGATTTTCCTCTAGGATTTTGCCTGTGCTTAGCTCTATCTGTTTATTTTTATCCCCCCCCCAAAAACTCTAGTCCTTGCCGATGACAAGCATACCCATAACACGATGCAGCCACCACCATGCTTGAAAATACTCCATGATGTGTTGTTGGATTTGCCATAAACATAACACTTTGTATTCAGGACATAAAGTAAATTTCTTTGCAGTTTTACATGCATGCATTTAATGGAATATTTTTTTAAATATATTTGTACCTTTATTTAACTAGGCAAGTCAGTTAAGAGCAAATTCATATTTACAATGACCCTAGGAACATGACGACCTAGGAACAGTAGGTTAACTGTCTTGTTCAGGGGCAGAACGACAGATTTTTACCTTATCAACTCGGGGATTCGATCTAGCAACTTTTCGGTTACTGGCCCAAACACTCTAACCACTAGGCCACCTGCTGCCCCAAGTACAGGCTTCCTTCTTTTCACTCTGTCATTTAGGTTAGTATTGTGGAGTAACTACAATGTTATTGGTCCTCCGTTTTCTCCTATCACAGCCATTAAACTCTGTAACTGTTTTAAAGTCTCTTTTGGCCTCATGGTGAAATCCCAGCGCGGTTTCCTTCCTCTCCGGGAACTGAGTAAGGAAGGACGTCTGTATCTTTGTAGTGACTGTGTGTATTGATACACCATCCAAAGTGTAATTAATAACTTCACCATTCTCAAAGGGATATTCAATGTCTGCTTTTTTATTTTTACCCATCTACCAATAGGTGCCCTTCTTCGGCGAGGCATTGGAAAACCTCCCTGGTCTTTGTGGTTGAATCTGTGTTTGAAATTCACTGCTTGACTGAGGGACCTTACAGATTATTGTATGTGTGGGGTACAGAGATGGGGTAGACATAAAAGAAAATCATGTTAAACACTTATTGCAACTTATTATATGACTTATTAAGCACATTTTTACTCCTAAACTGTAGGCTTACCACAACAAAGGGGTTGAAAACTTATTGATTCAAAACATGTCAGCTTTTCATTTTTTTGTAATTTCAAAAAACATAATTCAACTTTGACGTTATGGGGTATTGTGTTTAGGCCAGTGACACAAAATCTCAATTTAATCTATTTAAAATTCAGGCTGTAACACAACAAAATGTGGAAAACGTTAAGGGGTGTGAATACTTTCTGAAGGCACTATACCTTGTAAATGTTGGTGCAGTGGTCAGTTATTTCATTCATACTACAATCTCCTTGTAAATACAGTTACATTTATAAATATGAATATATATTTACACAGCACTCTTTATTTTTATTACCATATTTGTTTTATTTTCTTTTTGTACAAGGAAGCTTATGTTTGATCAATTTTTGAGTATAGTCCATAAGAGGAGTTGCTACATGAAATTACCTATAAATTGTATTGAATATTACTTGGCCAGTTTTCGCTGTTTCTAAATTTGTCAGCTTTACTTTTTTTCCCGTTAATCAATTGGCTGCTTAACCACTAGTGGAAACATATGTATTTTCTATCGATCTTTTCAGGTCAAATTTTTTTTTCATGACATAACCTGCAATACAGCATTATTCTTAGCTCAATGTCTGCAGTTAGTGTCGATCAGAGACACCATCAATGTTCCTTTTACTAAAATCCATGCTGTAGTTGAGCGTGCGTACATATGTTTAATGTCTGAAGTGTATGCTTGTGTACTTGTTGTGGGAGTGTGCGTGTGAGGGTATTTTATGTACCTCTTCTCATTCATGATCTGTCATTTATTTTAAGTATGATCACAACTGTAAAGATTTCTAGTTGTTAACCATGCTTATTAAAAATAACCAGAATTATATGCTTTAGATAACACCATGCACTTTCATTGTGCATGCCTGCCAGGTAATGAACTGATCCTCTTCATGCTTTTACAGGAGGCCCATTTGTTTTCAGGGATCTTCTGATAAAGGTTTGCAGAGCACTTGTGTCATCGTAAAAGAATTACATGAAATAGAATGCTATCGAAAAAAACAAATCAATAAAGCTTTCAGAGATTGAAAGGACTTAATAAACAGGTGCATAAATATCTTGATTTTGTTGTTTATGATGTGAATCATACTTATAAAGATGGACTGATAGCCACTTCAATCTCCTACCCATTTAGTGCAGGTTACTGGGGGCGATTAAATATGATAATGTGCTGCCGTGGGCAGCCGTAAACATTTAATTTATTGCAGTGTAAATGGCTTGGTTTGGCTGGCTCTCCAGCGCCATCCATCAACTCTCACAGACCCTGATACCCATGTCTAACTCTGGCTTCCTGCTATGGGCTGATGCATCACCTGGATTGCTGTCTTCATGCAACAGGCATAAACTAACGCCACACAGTGGGACAACTCCTGATCCCTGTTAAGAGCTAGCTTTGACTGCTGGGTTCAATGGAAGTAGCCTTTAGTGCCTACGGTATATCATTGCTGATGGTAAATATGGAAGGATGCAAAAACGAATTAGGTTTTTGATTCATGTGTGAGCTGTTTTATCCTTCAGGCCTGTGTATTTGAACTGAAATATGTAACGTCAACTAATGACTAATTGCTGCAGGAGGGATGAAGTGAACGTTTCAAATGGCACTATTTTGAGAAAAGGTCTTTCCAGGGACACAGTGCCTCATCTGTCCTTTACCAGGAAATGAGAAACCACCTTTGTTCTCTTCCTGGAATCTGAGAGGCTAATGATGTCAGCTGAATGTTGTTTTTGGGAGGAATTGTATTAATCCCTGGAAACGCATACTAATAAAAGGTACATCTGTGTGCTGTGGCTGAGGTGACCATCAAGGGCTCCATATAGGAATAGAATGGACCCCAGGAACCTGGGTTTATGGGCAGATAATGCATTACTAAGACGGCAGGTGCAATTAAATGGATGGTATTATCACTTCTGACAGATGGTCCAGGAAGAGTTGGGTGGGGCAAAGTTAATTAGTCAGTGTTCAGTATAGCAACAGTGAGATGATCAGGGCTACTTATAGCTCCGTACCTGCTTGGGGTCCAACTTTGATTTATGAGTACATACATGTGTTAAATAACATCTTGTAGTGTTCAATATCTGTTTATTTTAGTAGCGGGCAACGCTAGGTGATGTCTTCAAGCATCTCTTTTTGTTCATCGTTGTCATTAGGATGTGCTATTGAGTCTTTGAGACTGAGAAAAACAAGCATAGTGTGGAGAAATAACAGTCAATAAAGAGTCCTCATTTGAAGTCTGGGAAGGATATTTTAATACAGAACTGCTTCAGCCTCAAGAAAATGCCTGATTTAGTGTTTTAACACTGACCCTGTCCATGGCTGTAGGGACTCAGATTAATTGCTTTATTTTCTTGTTTACTTAAGTTGTCCTGATTTATTCAACCTTGGGCTCCTCGTCTCTGTTTTTCAAGCAACACAAATCCTCCATTATTGTCCACACTTTGTGGCCTGTCAAGACTGACAGATGACCTGCCCTTCACCTTGCAGACTCCCCACAGAGGTGACGCATTGTCAATCAGACATCATTATTCACCTTCAATAGCGGTGGCGGGGGTACTTGCTTATTAAAGCCTCCACCAGAGAGAGGAGTGGTGACATCAGCCTGTTGTTGTGCGCCTTTGGCTGTCACATCGCAATTGAGCCGATTATTTATAGGAACAAGGGAGGAGAAAGTGGAGGGGGCTGTCAATGCACATGAGGGGTAGAAGGGGACAAAAGGGAGCGGTACAATGCAGGTGCTCATGAATATCAATTCGGCCAGCTTCCATCTGCTATGAGTTGTGGAGGAGACCGAGGCCCGTCTCATGTCCTAGAGGCAGAGTGTCTCCACATGCTGAGCCCACAGTGTGAGGGGGGCAGTGCCCAAAGTGAAGGGTGGGCACATTCCCAGAGTGAGTGGGCACTGTGCTGTTAGAGCCGGTGAACATACTGGTCTCTTTAATAGCAACTAAGGGTTCTATTCAGTCTGTATCTGTGAAGCGCTACAGACTGCGTGATAGAAAAGTAAAGGCCATTTCCGTTTCAGACGACATATGCAGCATTTACCGTGAATGTGGTCTCTGCTAACACGGGAACATTGCCTTTAAATTTCAATCACACTATAACTCTGAACTTCCATGATACGGATTGAATCGAGCCCTAAACCATGTCACCTACAGTGAGGGAGAAAAGTATTTGATCCCCTGCTGATTTTGTATGTTTGCCCACTGACAAAGAAATGATCAGTCTATAATTTTAATGGTAGGTTTATTTGAACAGTGAGAGACAGAATAACAACAACAAAATCCAGAAAAGCGCATGTGAAAAATGTTATAAATTGATTTGCATTTTAATGAGGGAAATAAGTATTTGACCCCCTCTGCAAAACATGACTTAGTACTTGGTGGCAAAACCCTTGTTGGCAATCACAGAGGTCAGATGTTTCTTGTAGTTGGCCACCAGGTTTGCACACATCTCAGGAGGGATTTTGTCCCACTCCACTTTGCAGATCTTCTCCAAGTCATTAAAGTTTCGAGGCTGACGTTTGGCAACTCGAACCTTCAGCTCCTTCCACAGATTTTCTATGGGATTAAGGTCTGGAGACTGGCTAGGCCACTCCAGGACCTTAATGTGCTTCTTCTTGAGCCACTTCTTTGTTGCCTTGGCCGTGTGTTTTGGGTCGTTGTCATGCTGGAATACCAATCCACGACCCATTTTCAATGCCCTGGCTGAGGAAAAGAGGTTCTCACCCAAGATTTGACGGTACATGGCCCGTCCATCGTCCCTTTGATGCGTGAAGTTGTCCTGTCCCCTTAGCAGAAAAACACCTCCAAAGCATAATGTTTCCATCTCCATGTTTGACGGTGGGGATGGTGTTCTTGGGGTCATAGGCAGCATTCCTCCTCCAAACACGGCGAGTTGAGTTGATGCCAAAGAGCTCCATTTTGGTCTCATCTGACCACAACACTTTCACCCAGTAGTTCTCTGAATCATTCAGATGTTCATTGGTAAACTTCAGACGGGCATGTATATGTGCTTTCTTGAGCAGGGGGACATTGCGGGCGCTGCTGGATTTCAGTCCTTCACAGCGTAGTGTGTTACCAATTGTTTTCTTGGTGACTATGGTCCCAGCTGCCTTGAGATCATTGACAAGATCCTCCCGTGTAGTTCTGGGCTGATTCCTCACCGCTCTCATGATCATTGCAACTCCACGAGGTGAGATCTTGCATGGAGCCCCAGGCCGAGGGAGATTGACAGTTCTTTTGTGTTTCTTCCATTTGCGAATAATCGCACCAACTGTTGTCACCTTCTCACCAAGCTGCTTGGCGATGGTCTTGTAGCCCATTCCAGCCTTGTGTAGGTCTCCAATCTTGTCCCTGACATCCTTGGAGAGCTCTTTGGTCTTGGCCATGGTGGAGAGTTTGGAATCTGATTGATTGCTTCTGTGGACAGGTGTCTGTTATACAGGTAACAAGCTGAGATTAGGAGCACTCCCTTTAAGAGTGTGCTCCTAATCTCAGCTCGTTACCTATATAAAAGACACCTGAGAGCCAGAAATCTTTCTGATTGAGAGGGGGTCAAATACTTATTTCCCTCATTAAAAGGCTAATCATTTTATAAACATTTTCACATGTGTTTTTCTGGATTTTTTTGTTGTTATTCTGTCTCTCACTGTTCAAATAAACCTACCATTAAAATTTTAGACTGATCATTTCTTTGTCAGTGGGCAAACGTACAAAATCAGCAGGGTATAAAATACTTTTTTCCCTCACTGTATAATGAGCTGTAACCAAGACTTACAACCCAAAATAAATATTTTGAAGCACAAATGCAGACAAGGAAGAAAAAACGTGGTCTGTGAATTACTCTGTAATAACGCCAGAAACAATATATTTTACTTTCTCTATTGGTTTGTTTCGCCAGGCTCTTTACTGAGGGTTAGGAGTTGATGATCATCTGTGTTTTCATCCTACAGTGGCCATTGTGGTTTTTGGGGTGTAGTTCAGTTCTTGCAACACAGTTTGCAGTGGAACAAAATGTGTAATGTTTTTATGATGATGTATATGTTTTCAAAAGAAAAGGAGAAAGAAAGTAGCAGTCTCAGCAGTATAGCGTAGAATTTCTAACAGCACTGAGGTAAATATGACAGCTGTTGGCAGGGAGTATAAATGCACTTTGGCTGTTGATGCAGGGGTCTCTGTTGAGGGCTGGGCCCCTGTCTATGGGATGGCTGTGTCTGTGACAGGTCCCCAGTGCACTCTGCTCACTGGGACAGAACTGACAGTCGGGGGTTATCGTAGGGCGAGGCCTGTCACTCACTGGCCATCACAGTATTGTCTCTCAGTTTCTGCCCTGCTCTTCCCTCCATGCCCATCATGGGAGCGGTCTTGTACTCAAAGGGATAGAATAAACTTGCCATTCACACGTCACAGAGAAAGGGAAAACTAATGCATGCAGAAATGTCCAGCCACATTCATATCCACTCTGAACTACTAATAGCCACTCTGAAAACATAGCCTCTTTGAGACATTACAATGTATGTGGGGGAGACCAGGGGAAATTCCAACAGGGGGCAATTGTAACATTTTGAATTTCTCCAAACAGAAACAAGTTACTTGTGATGAAAGTCACTCAGTACATGCCCATTTAGGTTCTCTCCCTGCTTGAAACTTTTGAGCCAAATATCTGACTTTTTATACTGTCCTGAACATTAATGTCCAAGAATTCAAACTGGAATCATTTTCATCACTATATGTTGGCTAAATATTGACATGTGTCACTATTGTTGTCTCTTGCTAGGCACATTATGTTTTGTTATGGCTTCTAGAGTTGGGGGCAATTGTAACGCAGTGTTAAAATGAACTTAATCTAAGGAGCCAAATGATGAAAACAACCCACTGGGCACAGATGTCATTTCAACGTCTAGTTTTGATTTACATTTGGTTGAGTTGAAGAGTTGGGGGCAATTGTAACGCAGTGTTAAAATGAACTTAATCTAAGGAGCCAAATGATGAAAACAACCCACTGGGCACAGATGTCATTTCAACGTCTAGTTTTGATTTACATTTGGTTGAGTTGACAACTAATGGGAAATCAAATTAAAATTCACCATGTCATTGGATTTAGGTGTAAAGTTGGGTGAAAACAAGACGAAATTCCCTCACGTTAGTGACTGTTTGAGAATCCAAATCAGTTTTCCACATTGATTCAACGTCATCACATTTTATATTTTTTGTTGACATGTTGTGGAAACAATGTTGATTCAATCAGTTTTTGCCCAGTGGGAAGTGATTTTTACTTTAAGATGGTATGAATTATACGTGAATTATTCAAATACTAACTAACCAAATAATACCAGCCTTGGGGTCCTGTAGAGTGCCAAAGAAGTTGTAAACAGATATGATCTGGGCACCATCATACTATTCAAGATGTTTTGAGAGGAACTGAATGGCCATGCACAAACATGGGTTGGTACTGTAAATATTGCTTACATACATAAAAATACTTACATTCACTGGCAAGTTTATTAGGTACACCCATCTAGTTCCGTGTTGGACACCCATTTGCCTCCAGAATATCCTGAATGGGCATGGATTTTAAAAGGTGTCGGAAACGTTCCACAGGGATGTCGGTCCGTGCTGACGCGATGACATTACGCAGTACATTTATGCTGCGAACAGCAAATTTCATCTCACCCCAAAGATGCTCTATTGGGTTTGGTCAGCAACAATGTTCAGATACGCTGTAGCGTTCAATCATTGCTCACTTGGTTTCAGAGTACCTAACATTCCCCACACCAGTACACAACCGCCACAAGCCTGTACCGTTTACACCAGGCAGGATGGGTCCATGGACTCATGCCGCTTACGCCAAATCCTGACTCTGCCATCAGCATGACACAACAGGAACTGGGATTCGTCAGACCAGGCAATGTTTTTACACTCCTCAATTGTCTAATTGTCCAGTGTCGCTGATCGCGTGCCGACTGAAGCCACTTCTTCTTGTTTTTAGCTGATTAGAGTAGAATCCGGTATGGTCGTCTGCTGCAATAGCCCATCCGTGACAAAGATTGACGAGTTGTGCGTTCCAAGATGCCGTTCTGCGCTGTTATTTGTCTGTTTGTGGCCCGCCTGTCCAGTTAGTGTATATTTGTAGCAAAATCATTACATATGTTTATGATAATATGATAAATGTTTTTGAATGTACATTTTTTTTGGTGTTACACCTGGCACGAGGGCAAATGTAACGTCCGGACTTTTCGTATTAAAATCTATATTGTTATCCGACCGTCTTATGTACAGCCCTAAATGGTATTCATTGATTAGGAAACATGTTTCATTTATTTGTATTATATTTCAACTTTATTTAAGCAGGGAATCATGCTGAGACCACAGTCTCTTTCACAGATAAGCCCTGATTGAACACATCTATAAACAACTATTACAACTATACATATCTGTCACGACGTCCACCGACGGTGGCGTTCGGCGGTCGTCGTCACCGGCCTATTAGCTGCCACCGATCCTCCTTTTCTTTCTGTTGATTATTCTTATTGTTTGCACCTGTTTTGTGTTTCTGTTGACTCCTTTCGTGCGGGCTTGTTTCTCTGTTTGTTGGTGGACGTTCGGCTTGTTCGGTGTCCTGTTTGGGCCGCCTTTTGTTTGTGTGCGCCTGCTTTGTTTGGGCGTTATATTTACGAGCCGCATTAAAGGAGTATTTTCTTTACACCCTGCTCTCTGCGCCTGACTCCACACCCACCACTCCTAGCTGTCGTGACAGAAGCCCGCACCTGAAATGGAGTCAGCAGGAGCAGCGACTCCCCCTCTCCCATCTATGGAGGAGCGTGTCCTCCACCACACCACCGTCCTCCACCGTATCGGGTCAGCGATGGACCAGATGATGGAGAGAATGGACCGATGGGAGAGGAGTGGTCTACTTCCCTCGTCCCCTGAGCCTTCCCCGCTTCAATAGACTCCCCCGGCGGCGTCCGGATCCAGCTCGCTCCGTCTCGCTCCCCCTAGGGAGTACGATGGGACGGTGGCTGGATGTAAGGGGTTCTTGCTCCAGTTGGAGTTATACCTGGCCACTGTCCGCCCGACTCCCTCTGGGGAGGAGAGCGTGAGCGCCCTCGTCTCCTGTCTGACGGGTAGAGCCCTGGAATGGGCCAACGCAGTATGGGATAGCCCAGACTCCGCCAGGGACCACTACCCTGAGTTCGCCCGCCGGTTCCGGGCTGTGTTCGACCACCCACCAGAGGGCAGAGCGGCGGGTGAACGGCTGTTTCACCTAAGACAGGAGACGAGGAGTGCACAGGACTTCGCACTGGAGTTTCGGACCCTGGCTGCTGGAGGGGGGTGGAACGACCGGGCCCTGATCGACCACTACCAATGTAGTCTCCGGGAGGATGTCCGCAGGGAGTTGTCTTGTCGAGACGCTACCCTCTCCCTCGATGAGCTTATCGACATGTCCATACGACTAGACAACCTGCTGGCGGCTCGCGGGCGGTCGGGAAGGGCCCTGTTCGTTCCACCTCCCGGAACTTCCGCTCCAATCCCTATGGAGTTAGGTGGGGCGGCATCGAGGGGAACCGGAGGAGGAGGCTCCTCCTGCACCAGTTGTGGTCGGAGAGGACACACTGACGATCGGTGCTGGAGGAGCTCCTCTGGGAATCGAGAGGGCAGGCAGAGCACTGCTCGGTCACCCCAGGTGAGTCAGCACCAGACTCACCCAGAGCTCCCTGTTGGTCACATGTTTTTACTAATCTCTTTCCCTGAATCTTTTCCCTCTCTCCAGCATAAGGCGCTAGTCGATTCAGGCGCAGCTGGGAACTTTATTGATCACGGACTCGCTTTGAGACTAGGTATTCCGCTAGTGTTGATAGAGCAACCCTTCCCCGTGCACTCCCTAGATAGTCGACCGTTAGGGTCAGGGCTGGTCAGGGAGGCCGCTGGACATGGTAACGCAGGGGGGTCGTGGGGAGTGGATTAGTCTATACCTCATTGATTCACCTGCGTTTCCAGTGGTGCTGGGGATTCCCTGGCTGGCTAAGCACAATCCTATGATTTCGTGGAAACAGGGGGCTCTCCAGGGGTGGTCAGAGGAGTGTTCAGGTAGGTGTGAAGGAGTTTCCATCAGTGCCACAACGGTGGAGAGTCCAGACCAGGTTTCCACTGTGCGCATTCCCTCTGAATATGCCGATTTGGCTATCGCCTTCTGTAAAAATAGGGCGACCAAACTACCACCTCATCGACGAGGGGATTGCGCGATAAACGCAACACTTCCCAGGAGTCACGTGTACCCGTTGTCACAGGAGGAGACAGTGGCTATGGAGACATATATCACTGAATCTCTGGGACAGGGGTACATTCGGCCCTCCATATCACCCGTCTCCTCGAAGTTTCTTTTTGTGAAGAAAAAGGAGGGAGGTCTGCGGCCGTGCATTGATTATAGAGGTCTAAATGCCATCACAGTGGGATTTAGTTACCCGCTACCTCTCATTGCTACGGCGGTTGAATCATTTCACGGGGCGCGTTTCTCCACAAAACTGGACCTCAGGAACACATATACATCTGGTGCGTATCCGGGAGGGAGATGAGTGGATGACTGCGTTTAGTACTACATCTGGCCATTATGAGTACCTCGTCATGCTGTATGGGTTGAAGAATGCTCCAGCCGTCTTTCAATCTTTCGTGGACGAGATTCTCAGGGACCTGCACGGGCAGGGTGTGGTGGTGTATATAGATTATATATTGATCTATTCCACCACACGCGCCGCGCATGTGTCTCTGGTGCGCAAAGTACTTGGGCGACTGCTGGAGCATGACCTGTACGTCAAGGTGGAGAAATGTGTGTTTTCCAAACAAGCCGTTTCCTTCCTGGGGTATCGCATTTCCACCTCTGGGGTGGTGATGGAGTGTGACCGTATTAGAGCCGTGCGTAATTGGCCGACTCCGACCACGGTAAAGGAGGTGCAGCGGTTTTTTAGGGTTTGCCAATTACTACCGGAGGTTTATCCGGGGTTTTGGCCAGGTGGCTGCTCCCATTACCTCACTGATGAAGGGGGGGCCGGCTCGTTTGCGGTGGTCGGCGGAGGCGGACAGAGCTTTCAGTCGTCTGAAGGAGCGTTTCACCAACGCTCCCTTGCTGGCTCTTCTGGACCCCTCTTTGGCGTTCATAGTGGAGGTGGACGGGTCTGAGGCTGGTGTTGGAGCCGTGCTATCACAGAGCTCGGGCACGCCACCGAAACTCTGTCCCTGCGCTTTCTTTTCTAGGAAGCTCGGTCCGGCGGAGCGAAACTATGACGTGGGGGACCGGGAGTTGTTAGCTGTGGTCAGGGCTCTGAAGGTGTGGAGACATTGGCTTGAGGGGGGCTAAGCACCCTTTTCTCATCTGGACTGACCACCGTAATCTGGAGTACATCCGGGCAGTGAGGAGACTGAAACCGCGGCAGGCTAGGTGGGCCATGTTTTTTACCCGTTTTCAGTTCACGATCTCCTATAGGCCAGGTTCCCAGAATACTAAGGCTGACGCGCTGTCCCGTCTCTATGACACCGAGGAGCGGTCCATCGAGCCTACTCCCATCCTTCCTGCTTCATGTCTGGTAGCACCGGTGGTATGGGAGGTGGACGCGGACATCGAGCGGGCACTGCGGTTGGAACCTGCGCCTCCTCAGTGTCCTGCAGGTCGCCAGTACGTGCCGCTTGGTGTTCGTGACAAATTGATTCGGTGGGCTCATACGCTACCCTCTTCGGGTCATCCGAAAATTGAGAGGACTGTGCGGGGTCTTAGGGGGAAATACTGGTGGCCCACGTTGGCTAAGGATGTGAGGTTTTATGTCTCCTCCTGTTCGGTGTGCGCTCAGAGTAAGGCTCCTAGACACCTTCCTAGAGGGAAGTTACAGCCCCTCCCCGTTCCACAACGGCCGTGGTCTCACCTATCGGTGGATATCCTCACTGATCTTCCCCCGTCCCAGGGGAACACTACGATCCTGGTCGTTGTGGATCGGTTCTCTAAGTCCTGTCATCTTATCCCGTTGCCCGGTCTCCCTACAGCCCTACAGACTGCGGAGGCCCTGTTTACCCACGTCTTCCGGCACTACGGGGTGCCTGAGGACATTGTTTCTGATCAGGGCCCCCAGTTCACGTCCCGAGTGTGGAAGGCGTTTATGGAGCGTCTGGGGGTCTCGATCAGCCTGACCTCAGGTTTTCACCCGGAGAGTAATGGGCAGGTGGAGAGAGTGAACCAAGAGGTGGGTAGGTTTCTGCGGTCGTATTGCCAGGACCGGCCCGGTGAGTGGGTGAGGTACGTCCCATGGGCGGGGGTGGCGCAGAACTCCACGAACATGTCACCCTTCCAGTGCGTGTTGGGCTACCAGCCGGTCCTGGCACCATTTCATCAGAGCCAGACTGAAGCTCCTGCGGTGGAGGAGTGGGTGCAGCGCTCAAAGGAGACCTGGAGAGCCGTCCAGGATTCACTAAGACAGGCTGGTGGGCGGCAGAAGAGGAGCGCTGACCGTCACCGCAGTGAGGCCCCCGTGTTCGCACCGGGGGACCGGGTCTGGCTCTCGACCTGGAACCTGCCCCTCCGCTTGCCCTGCCGGAAGCTGGGGCCGCAGTGTGTGGGGCCATTTAAAGTCCTGAGGAGGATAAACGAGGTGTGTTACCATCTTACTACTGTATTAACCCCTAGTTTCATGTGTCTCTCCTCAGGCCGGTGGTAGCTGGTCCCCTGCAGGAAGGTGAGGTGCCGGAGGCCCCCCCCCCTTTGGACATCGAGGGGTTCCCGGCGTACACAGTCCGCTCCATTCTGGACTCTAAGTGCCGGGTGAGGGGCCTGCAGTACCTCGTGGACTGGGAGAATGCGGTCCGGAGGAGAGGTGCTGGGTACCGGTGGAGGATATCTTGGATCCATCACTACTGATGGAGTTTCACCGCCTTCACCCGGATCGCCCTGCGCCTCGCCCTCCGGGTCGTCCTCGAGGCCACTGTCGGCGCACTGCGGGAGCCGCGTGTCAGGAGGGGGGTACTGTCACGACTTCCACCGACGGTGGCTCCTCTGCCTGTTCGGGCGGCGTTCGGCGGTCGTCATCACCGGCCTATTAGCTGCCACCGATCCTCCTTTTCTTTCTGTTGATTATTCTTATTGTTTGCACCTGTTTTGTGTTTGTGTTTACTAGGGCTATTTAAGCCGGTCAAGCCCGCCTCCTTTCGTGCGGGCTTGTTTCTCTGTTTGTTGGTGGACGTTCGGCTGTTGTGTTTACTGGCCTGTTCGGTGTCCTGTTTGGGCCGCCTTTTGTTTGTGTGCGCCTGCTTTGTTTGGGCGTTATATTTACGCGCCGCATTAAAGGAGTATTTTCCTTACTCTCTGCGCCTGACTCCACACCCACCACTCCTAGCTGTCGTGACAATATCTATATACACATCAATTACACAATACATGAAAAGAAAACACCAAACACATTAAAGAAACACAATCATATGAAACAAACATATTATTCAGTTAAAAGGCCCTCTAACATTCCCAGAATTGCCCTAGAGGCACCAACTCCAACAACCCTGCTCACTTTGAGCTCATTCCACATGAGGCGCATAAAAAACAAAAAGCTGATTTACCTAACTCGTGGAGATTGAAGGGATCTCCAGGGTTAGCCATCCCTGAGTCCGGGTCTGGTAACCTACAGTTGAAGTCGGAAGTTTACATACACCTTAGCCAAATACATTTAAACTCAGTTTTTCACAATTCCTGACATTTAATCCTAGTAAAAATCCCTGTCTTAGGTCAGTTAGGATCACCACTTTATTTTAAGCATGTGAAATGTCAGAATAATAGTAAAGAGAATGATTTATTTCAGCTTTTATTTCTTTCATCACATTCCCAGTGGGTCAGAAGTTTACATACACTCAATTAGTATTTGGTAGCATTGCCTTTAAATTGTTTAACTTGGGTCAAACATTTTGTGTAGCCTTCCACAAGCTTCCCACAATAAGTTGGGTGAATTTTGGCCCATTCGTCCTGACAGAGCTGGTGTAACTGAGTCAGGTGTGTAGGCCTCCTTGCTTGCACAGGCTTTTTCAGTTCTGCCCACACATTTTCTATAGGATTGAGGTCAGGGCTTTGTGATGCCACTCCAATACCTTGACTTTGTTGTCCTTAAGCTATTTGCCACAACTTTGGAAGTATGCTTGGGGTCATTGTCCATTTGGAAGACCCATTTTGCGACCAAGCTTTAACTTCCTGACTGATGTCTTGAGATGTTGCTTCAATATATCCACATAATTTTCCTTCCCCATGATGCCAGCTATTTTGTGAAGTGCACCAGACCCTCCTGCAGAAAAGCACCCTCACAGCTGCCACCCCCGTGCTTCACGGTTGGGATGGTGCTCTTCGACTTGCAAGCCTCCCCCCTTTTTCCTCCAAACATAACAATCGTCATTATGGCCAAACAGTTATATTTTTGTTTCATCAGACCAGAGGACATTTCTCCAAAAAGTATGATATTTGTCCCCATGTGCAGATGCAAACCGTAGTCTGGCTTTTTTATGGCGGTTTTGGAGCAAAGGCTTCTTCCTTGCTGAGCGGCCTTTCAGGTTATGTCGATATAGGACGCGTTTTACTGTGGATCTAGATAATTTTGTACCTGTTTCCTCAGCATCTTCACAAGGTCCTTTGCTGTTGTTCTGGGATTGATTTGCACTTTTCGCACCAAAGTATGTTCATCTCTAGGAGACAGAACGCGTCTCCTTCCTGAGCGGTATGACGGTTGCGTGGTCCCATGGTGTTTATACTTGCGTACTATTTTTTGTACAGATGGACGTGGTACCTTCAGGCGTTTGGAAATTGCTCCCAAGGATTAACCAGACTTGTGGAGGTCTACAATTTGTTTTCTGAGGTCTTGTCTGATTTCTTTTGATTTTCCCATGATGTCAAGCAAAGAGGCACTGAGTTTGAAGGTAGGCCTTGAAATACATCCACAGGTACACGTCCAATTGACTCAAATTATGTCAATTAGCCTATCAGAAACTTCTAAAGACATGACATCATTTTCTGGAATTTTCCAAGCTGTTTAAAGGCACAGTCAACTTAGTGTATGTAAACTTCTGACCCACTGGAATTGTGATACAGTGAATTATAAGTGAAATAATCTGTCTGTAAACAATTGTTGGAAAAATTACTTAGTAAGTAGATGTCCTAAACCGACTTGCCAAAACTACAGTTTGTTAACAAGAAATTTGTGGAGTGGTTAAAAAACTAGTTTTAATGTCTCCAACCTAAGTGTATGTAAACCTCCGACTTCAACTGTATACGTCTGAAGGTTAACAATGAGGTAAGGTATGTGCAATGATGTGTACTGAACCTATCGCCCGTAATAAAGCGCAATGCGATTTTCTTATATAAAAAATAACTAGCCTAGTTCAAGTGATCTCTGAGCAGTAGAGTAAAAGACAAACATTGTTTCAATTGCCCCTAGTCTCCCCTACACGTTTATATTGTGTAAAAACATTTGGTGACTAATTATTTCCAGAAATGAGTGATTATGACTGTGAAAGAGGAGGACTAGAGTGGACACTGTGGCAAGAAGCTACTTGATTAAATCATTGATGGAGTCTGTCTGGTAGTGTGGGTGTGGTTGGGGAAGCGGAGATGGAGGACAGTGGTTTTGTATAGGTAGGTGTAAAGCTACCAGTGGATGGATGTGTCTGGTTGACATGGTGTGTTGCCCTCCTCCTCACAAAAGTGTTGCCTGCAGGCATGGCCCCTCCTCTTTCCCACCAGATCAACTTTCTTCTGCGTTGGAATGAGAGTCAGACACTTCCTCCAGGCTGAGACATATAACCTGGTTTTGCCGGGGCCTTTATCAAACAGGATCAACTGGTGTGCCAAGCCATTGCTCCCTTGTCCCCACAGGCAGGAGGATACCTGCACATGCATTCCTCCAACACATCCCACTCCCAAGAGGCATATCACCTATCTTTTATGACTGCTCCGCTCAAATGGGGAGATGGTTGCTCTGCATAGTACTGCATGATAGCAAGCTATAATAAAGACATGTTTGGTTGTTGGAGATTTCTGAGCTCTCCTGGTAATTTTCTAATTATCAACATCAAAATGCTGCTCAACAGACATCCCACTGTCTTGGAAAGGGGTGGGAATTGATATCTGGACCGACAACAGACTTTTCAAGGTTGTCTGCTTAGAAAAGTGGTATATGAAAATAGTAATCTGTTTTCCCAGTAATGTATAAAGGATGAAGACACCAGTTATTGATGGTGTGACAGATTGGTGTGGCTAGTGTCACATATTCCCTGGAGGATATTCTAGCCTACCCCAGAGCTTTTCTCAACTTGGTTCTATTTCCCGGCTGGCTGCAGCGAGCCTTTTGAGTGTTCCCTCTGCTAGTCAAAGTGAGTGACGAGATAGGGGAGGGAATGAATCAAAGCAGGGTCATTGTCCTCAGGACTCTAATGTCTAATCATATCACTTGGCCTGCCCTGAGCCATATCTCTTCATACTCTCTTTAATTAAATTGAGTCTGTGATGAGATTACCTGACTGACATACCATCCTATGTGTAACTCTGAGCCCCAGCATGACAACATGGGGAACACATACATCATATTATACTTGTGCTTTTTATGGTTGTTTTGTATTTTAGATGGTGTTTGTCACAAAACAAACAGTAACATATCATATAGCCTTTCTGCAGAGCAGCAGATAACATTTCAGCCCACCTGCTACACCCCTAAAATGTAATCTGCTCTGCAGCAAGTAGCCTAGGTAAGGTTTTATCCTCCGTTTTTTATTGGCTAATATAAAATAATCAGAAGCTTTATTGGTATGTTTGTGACATTTGGATTGACTGTGAAAGGCAGAATCATCAAACGTGACAGAATTGTGTTGGACGGGACCTGTTGTGACAAACACTTCCCTTATTGGATTTTGGTCAAATGGTTTATTAATGTAGTTGGATGTGTTTGAACCTGAATCACTGGAAATGCTGCTGGCTCCTCCGGGACTTTGATGTCACCATGTCCCTTTGAGCTCTTTTGGCTCTTAGTGACGTCTAAGGTTGCTAAGTGTTCGAGTCGCGTCGGGGGTAACTTTAGCGTTTTAGCTAACCCTTCCCCTTCCCCTTATTCTAAACTTAACCCAATTCAACTACTTCGTAAATTCCTCCAACCCTTGTAGTTTAGTTCCCCTAACCTTTCACAAAAATTATCCCACCCTTTGTCGTTAGTTCACCTAACCAACAACATACATTCTACCCGTAATTCTCATTTGTTGTTACTATGCAACAAGCAACCTGGTCTCAGAGAAAGAGGTATAATGAAATACGTCCTCAAGATACATTTTAAATTACATCATCCAACTCTTATGCCATTGTACGACAAGGAAAGACAAATTATACTATAGTCCTCTAATTCCAATGATATTGTATGAAGCTATTTCATTCATAATATAAACTAACATAATGTAACTTATCATACTAACTGTCTCAGATTTACTTACATAATAATATTAATATTAAACTAACCCTTGTCATTAGTTCACCTAAACACCCACATAAATTCACACAACATTTCTCCCTTGTTGTTATGAAGCAACAAGAAAACTGGTCTCAGAAAGAAGCATAATACTATAAGTCCTCCAAGACTCATGATAACTTACATGCAAAAACTCAACCATGGACACTCTTATTGACAGTTGTGGCTGCTTTGCGTGATGCATTGTTGTCTCTTCCTTCTTGCCCTTTGTGCTGTTGTCTGTGCCCAATAACGTTGGCACCCTGTTTTGTGCTGCTACCATGTTGAGCTTCTGCCATGTTGTGTTGCTACCATGTTGTGTTGTCATGTGTTGCTGCCATGCTATGTTGTTTTCTTAGGTATCTCTTCATGTAGTGGTGTGTTGTCTCTCTTGTCGTGATGTGTGTTTTGTCCTATATTTTTATTTAATTAATTTAATTTTTAATCTCAGCCCCCACCTCCACAGGAGGCCTTTTGCCTTTTGATAGGCCATCATTGTAAATAAGAATTTGTTCTTAACTGACTTGCCTAGTTAAATAAAGGTTAAATAATATAAATAAAAAAAATACATATTCCAATTCGTATTTTATTTTAGTATCAGTTAAGACGTATAATAATATACGTCCTCTACTTTGTATGATTTTGTACAAATGCTATTCCATTCATATAATACTATAACTCATCCAAGACGTATGATAACTTACATTATCCAATTCATCCAATTCGTAATGTAACGTAATATATCATACGTTACATGGAGTGTCACAGATTTACCTACAGAATAATATGAATATTATCCTAACCTTTGTCGTTAGTTCACCTAACCATCAATGTAAAACGTATAATACTAAAGTCAGAGCCAGCTCCAGAACGAATCAATTGGACGGGCATTTTATTTCCATAGGGGGCATGCTCTTTTCACAGGACCTCGTATGTGTGCCTGTGTGTGTACACATTTTTTTATGGGTGTTATAGTAAAGACCATCGGCGGCGCGTGAGTTTCAAGTTTGGGGAAGCTTACAATTTATCCTACCATTTCTCCTCTCCCTGTAACTATTTCCCATGTCGTTGCTGTAAATAAGAATGTGTTCTCAGTCAATTTACCTGGTAAAATAAGGGTTAAATAAAATGTAGTTACATTTATACCGATCTGCATGCCAATTATTATTTTTATATGCGCATTTCCTTGGAACAGTTTCATTTCAAAATAACATTTTTGTTTATGAAAATCATTTTCCGGTGGTTAATCAGAAAAATCTGAATTAAATAATAAAAATCTCAAAGTAAAAACTAAGCTAATGTGAAAGCACCAGCCTGCCATATGGACAAATTGATGCACCGTAATCCATAAATCCATAAATCCATTTGAATTTTTTATGTTTTTATTTCACCTTTATTTAACCAGGTAGGCCAGTTGAGAACAAGTTCTCATTTACAACTGCGACCTGGCCAAGATACAGCAAAGCAGTGCAACAAAAACAACAACACATAGTTACACATGGGATAAACAAATGTACAGTCAATAACACAATAGAAAATCTGTATACAGTGTGTGCAAATTAAGGAGGTACGGCAATAAATAGGCCATAGTGGCGAAGTAATTACAGTTTAGCAATTAACACTGGAGTGATAGATGTGCAGATGAGGATGTACAAGTAGAAATACTGGTGTGCAAAAGAGCAGAAAAAACTAAAAACAAATATGGGGATGAGGTAGATAGTAGGTTGGATGGGCTATTTACAGATGGGCTGTGTACAGCTGCTGCGATCGGTAAGCTGCTCTGACAGCCTATGCTTGAAGTTAATGAGGGAGATATAAGTCTCCAACTTCAGTCATTTTTGCAATTCGTTCCAGTCATTGGCAGCAGAGAACTGGAAGGAAAAGCGGCCAAAGTAAGTGTTGGCTTTGGGAATGACCAGGGGAAATATACCTGCTGGAGCGCTTGCTAGGCTGGATGTTGCTATGGTGGCCAGTGAGCTGAGATAAGGCGGAGCTTTACCTAGCAAAGACTTATAGATGACCTGGAGCCAGTGGGTTTGGCGGCGAATATGTAGCGAGGACCAGCCAACGAGAGCATACAGGTCGCAATGGTGGGTAGTATATGGGGCTTTGATGACAAAACGGATGGCACTGTGATAGACTGCATCCAATTTGCTGAGTAGAGTGTTGGAGGATATTTTGTAAATGACATAGCCCGAAGTCAAGGATCGGCAGAATAGTCAGTTTTACGAGGATATGTTTAGCAGCGTGAGTGAAGGAGGCTTTGTTGCGAAATAGGAAGCCGATTCTAGATTTAATTTTGGATTGGAGATGCTTAATATGAGTCTGGAAGGAAAGTTTACAGTCTAGCCAGACACCTAGGTATTTATAGTTGTCCACATATTCTAAGTCAGAACCGTCCAGAGTAGTGATGCTGGGCGGGTGGGTGCGGGCAGCGATCGGTTGAAGAGCATGCATTTAGTTTTACGGAAGGAGTGTTGTATGGCATCGAAGCTTGAAGGTTTGTTAACACAGTGTCCAAAGAAGGGCCAGATGTATACAGAATAGTGTCGTCTGTGTAGAGGTGGATCAAAGAATCACCCGCAGCAAGAGCGACATCATTGATATATACAGAGAAAAGAGTCGGCCCGAGAATTGAACCTCGTGGCACCCCCATAGAGACTGCCAGAGGTCCAGACAACAGGCCCTCCGATTTGACACACTGAACTCTCTCTGCGAAGTAGTTAGTGAACCAGACAAGGCAGTCATTAGAGAAACCAAGGCTGTTGAGTCTGCCGATAAGAATACGGTGATTGACAGAGTCGCAACCCTTGGCCAGGTCGATGAAGACGGCTGCACAGTACTGTTTTTTTATCGATGGTGGTTATGATATCGTTTAGAACCTTGAGCGTGGCTGAGGTGCACCCATGACCAGCTCGGAAACCGGATTGCATAGTGGAGAAGGTATGGTGGGATTCGAGATGGTTGATGATCTGTTTGTTCACTTGGCTTTCGAAGACTTTAGAAAGGCAGGGCAGGATGGATATAGGTCTGTAACAGTTCTAGAGTCCGCGGCTGCTTTCCAATCTTTAGGAATCTCAGACGAAACGAAAGAGGTTGAACAGACTAGTAGTAGGGGTTGCGACAATGGCGGCAGATCATTTTAGGAAGAGAGGGTCCAGATTGTCAAGACCAGCTGATTTGTAGGGATCCAGATTCTGCAGCTCTTTCAGGACATCATCTGTCTGGATTTGGGTGAAGGAGAAGCGGGGGCTTGGGCCATTTGCTGCGTGGGGTGCAGAGCTGTTGGCCTGGGTTGGGGTAGCCAGGTGGAAAGCGTGGCCAGCCAGAGAGAAATGCTTATTGAAATTCTCGATTATCGTGGATTTAATCGGTGGTGACAGTGTTTCCTAGCCTCAGTGCAGTGGGCAGCTGAGAGGAGGTGCTCTTATTCTCCATGGACTTTACAGTGTCCCAAAACTTTTTGAAATTAGTGCTGCAGGATGCAAATTTCTCTTTGAAAAAGCTAGCCTTTGCTTTCCTAACTGACTGTGTATATTGGTTCTTGACTTCCCTGAAAAGTTGCATATCGCGGGGACTATTCGAAGCTAGTGCAGTGAGCCACAGGATGTTTTTGTGCTGGTCAAGGGCAGTTAAGTCTGGACTGAACCAAGGGCTATATCTGTTCTTAGTTCAGAATTTTTGAAAGGGGCGTGCTTATTTAAGATGGTGAGGAAAGCACTTTTGAAGAACAACCAGGCATCCTCTACTAACGGGATGAGGTCAATATCCTTCCAGGATACCCGGGCCAGGTCGATTAGAAAGGCCTGCTCGCAGAAGTGTTTTAGGGAGCGTTTGACAGTGATGAGGGGTGGTCGTTTGACCACGGACCCATAACGGACTGAGGGGCCCCAGTGTTAAGGATCAGCATTGCAGACGTGTTGTTGCCTACTCTTACCACCTGCGGGCGGCCCGTCAGGAAGTCTAGGATCCAGTTGCAGAGGGAGGTGTTTTGTCCCAGAGTCCTTGGCTTAGTGATGAGGTTTGTGGGCTCTATGGTGTTGAATGCTGAGCTGAAGTCAATGAACAGCATTCTCACATAGGTATTGTTTTTGTCCAGGTGAGATAGGGCAGTGTGGAGTGCGATTGAGATTGCGTCATCTGTGGATCTGTTGGGACGGTATGCGAATTGGAGTGGGTCTAGGGTGTCCGGGAGGATGCTGTTGATGTGAGCCATGACCAGCCTTTCAAGCACTTCATGGCTACCGACATGAGTACCACAGGGCGGTAATCATTTAGGCAGGTTACCTTCGCTACCTTGGGCACAGGGACTATGGTGGTCTGCTTGAAACATGTAGGTATTACAGACTCGGTCAGGGAGAGGTTGAAAATGTCAGTGAAGACACTTGACAGTTGGTCCGCACATGCTTTGAATACATGTTCTGGTAATCCGTCTGGCCCAGGGGCTTTGTGAATGTTGACTTGTTTAAAGGTTTTGTTCACATCGGTTACCGAGAGCGTTATCACACAGTCATCCAGAACAGCTGATGCTCTCGTGCATGCTTCAGTGTTGCTTGCCTCAAAGCGAGCATACATGTACTTCATCCAATTCGTATGCAATTGTGCGACCAGGTAAGATGTATGATACCATGTGTCCTCTAATTTGTATGAATTTGTATGAATTTGTACAACCTCTATTTCATTCATAATGTAACCTAAAATAACGTAACATATCATACTAAATGGAGTGTCACAGATTTACGTAAAGAATAATACGAATTACCCTGAGAACACATAGGCCAAACAGAGAGCTCCCTTTTCAGGCTGCTTGACCCTGGCTCGGGTTATGGGATGTGGGTTAGAATCGGAATTTAAAAAGTAAATGTTAAACACTGTAAGAGTAATGCCGGTGACGCACAGTAGCAGTTATCCAAACATGTCGGATCGCCACAGGTAACAGACCGGGGCAATGAGGTAACTGAAAAGGCTCCAATATAGAGGTGACAAGCTTTAATTCAGAATACACATGTGACACACAGGAGAGGGAATGGTGGGGGGAGGAGCACAGGCTGGTAGAGGAGAAAAGAGGGCTTTACACAGTCAACTGTTTCTAATCCAAAGTTTTTCAAATGGGTGGAAGGTGTTGCTACTTTTTGGCTTGGATCTCATTTGTAGGAAAGACAAAATGTTGAAATTAAGCAAGTCCATTCCAAAAGCACAGCTGTTTATGCTATACCTGTGGGAGACGTGCTGACTGGAGAGAGGAAGCTGCTGTGCTAATCTCCATGTTTTCTCCTCACTTCTGCTGCTGTGCTCTACAGCAGGCAGCCCCTTGTTTTGTCTAAAGTATTGGGCTATTTACACTCAAATGTGTAGAGCACATCCTTCTTGGTTGAAAAAGTAATAACTGCTTATAGAGTAAGACTCCAACAAAATGTTATTAGAAAGTTCTCAAAGAGTTATTTCTTTTATGCCTTGTTTAAACCTTGCGCTAACATGGATCCTTTGTCCTGATCTTGTCCACATTCTTATTGTGCCCATTTTTTCAGACATGCATCTACACATGTATTATAAAAATATGTCTCTTATCCAGCCACTGTGTCCTTATTGTGACCAGATTTCCCTGTATGCAAATTCTTTGACAGATATTCTTTCAAAATAATATTATTTATTTATTTTAACACACATATTGATGCCATAAGTCCATAGTGCCAGCTGTCAATGATTTTAGGAGGTGGGAGAGTTGTGATTTAAATTGTTTCACTGTACAGATCCGCATACACTTACATAGCCAGATACAGTGCGTACCTGACTACCTCCTGAGGTGGTCAGAAAGATCTGATCACAATCAGATCACAATGCATTTTTTTATCGTCCTGTCTAAAAATGTGTGCACAATCAGAATATGGACAAGATCAGGACAAAGGATGCATGTTAGCGCCAGGTATAAACGGGACTTTAGACAGCGTAAACTGTGTTATAAATGAAAGTATGAGATATAGGGCCAGGGAGGCAGTAGTGAAAGAAAACACTGACAGAGAATGCAATTTTGTCAATTCTAAGGTATATGAATCTTCCAGGTAGACTTTAAAGGGGTAAAAAGCGTTTTTCTTTTTGTTTTGTAAAGCTATAATTGAGAACACACGTACAAACAATACCATTGAAAGCTAAGGTAGTATACTATCTTATGCAATGTATATAGATCCGTTGTTAATAATGGTTGCAGTTGTAGCTAGTTGACATGGCAGTGGTTCTCATATTTTTTCTACCAATGTAAATGTTCCCTGATATGTACTCTGAATATTGATGCTCTTTAGTTATATTGTCCCTGAAGCGGGAAGGGGATAGAATGGAGCACTGTTGAGCACCACATGGAGTTCCTCCCTCTATTATTGCCTGGAATTAACTGTCTGAGAAATTACAGGAAGTAAATGTAGCTTGGGCTAAGGCTAGACTGACTGATTCTATGTCTGATTGGCAGTCCTTCAGACATTTGAGAAATAGATGTCTATCCCTGGTTATAAAAGCAAAATAAACATACTGTATTTCTTGAAGTGTGTGGTAATCCAACCAACTTCTGGAAAAAAACCCACCCCCAGATTGCCCCTGCAGGTTTTCACAGCCTCTGGTTCCGTACTAGACAAAATGTATAAGGGCACAAGGTGAGACCCAGATGCAGACACAGGAGGCAGATGGTTAGAGTCAAAGATGTTTATTAACAATCCAAAAGGGGTAGGCAAGAGAATGGTCGTGGACAGGCAAAAGGTCAAAACCATTTCAGAGTTCCAGAGGTACAGAATGGCAGGCAGGCTCGAGGTCAGGGCAGGCAGAATGGTCAGGCAGGCGGGAATGGAATCCAGAAAAACAGGCAAAGGTCAAAACCAGGAGGACTAGTAAAAGAGAACAGAAAAGCAGGAGCACGGGGAAAAACACGCTGGTTGACTTGAACATACAAGATGAACTGGCACAGAGAGACAGGAAACACAGGGATAAATACACCAGGAAAAATAAGTGAAAAAAATCAGGGTGTGACAGTACCCCCCTCTAGTGACGCCACCTGGCGTCCTACCTGGGCGCATACCTGGCTGACCGGGGTGTCGGCGGTGAAAATCGGCGATGAGGGCCGGGTCCAGGATGTCTTTAGCCGGAACGGAACCCAGCACCTCTCCTCCGGGCCATAACCCTCCCAGTCAACCAGATACTGGAAACCCCTGCCCCGTGGTCGAACCCCCAGGAGGCGTCTCACCGTATACGCTGGCTGGCCATCGATGACACGGGGGGGGAGGGATGGGCCTAGAAGCAGAAGACAGAGTACAGTGAGACAAGGGTTTAATCCTGTAAACATGAAAAGTAGGGTGAACACGGAGGGTACGGGGCAACAGCAGACGGACAGCAGTGGGACTAATGACTAGAAATGGGGAAAGGACCAATGAAACAGGGGGAAAGTTTTCGGGATTCTACCCGGAGGGGTAGGTCCCGAGTGGACAGCCATACCCTCTGCCCGACCCAGTAGCGAGGAGCCAGAGTCCGGTGGCGGTCCGCTTGTCGTCGATACCTGGAGGTGGTCTTGAGAAGAGGCGGACGAACATCTGGGCTGAAGGTACGTTGACCTCAACTTATTTCTCTGGGAAGAGCAGGGGCTGATACCCCATGGAGCATTCGAAAGTAGCCGAGCAAGGGAGAGTGTTCCTGGCATATTCCACCCAAACCAGTTGCTGACTCCAGGTGGTGGGGTTACTGGCAACCAGACACCACTCCGACTGGCCGTTAGATTGGGGATGAAAGCCAGAGGACCCAATAAGAGTGCAGAATGCATTCCAAAATTGGGACGAGAACTGAGGACCCCGGTCCGAGACAATGTCCATAGATACGGAAGACGTGCTGCACCATAAGCTGGGCCTTGGAGAATCTGTCCACCACCGACAGAATGGTGGTGTTGCCATCTGACGGAGTAAGCCCAGTGACGAAATCCAGAGAAATATGGGACCAGGGGCGATGAGGGACAGGAAGTGGCTGTAGGAGGCCAGACGGAGCTTGCCGCGGAGTCTTGCTTTGCGCGCATACCATGCAATGCCGCAACGAAGGCCAAGACATCAGGAACCATGGTAAGCCACCAGAAGCGTTGACGGAAGAAAGACAGGGTCCGACGAGTACCAAGATGACAAGTAGGCCAGGAGGAGTGAGCCCATTCCAGGACCTTAGACCTGACCGCATCAGGCACAAACAGGCGGTTAGCCGGGCCCCCCCCCCGAAAGGTGAGTGCAGAGAGGTGAGTGCAGAGAGGGGGGCCACCAGGGTGCTATAACCCTGAATTAAATGGCAGTAAAAGTTAGCAAAACCTAGGAAACGTTGCAACTGCACCCTGGACATGGGTTGAGACCAATTCACCACTGCTTTCACCTTTCCAGGATCCATCTGGACATTTCCCTCAGCAATGACATTTCCCAGAAAGGAGAAGGTAGAGCGGTGGAACTTCTCGGCTTTTACGAACAACTTATAATGTCCGCTGGCTGTGTTGAATGCTGTCTTCCACTCATCTCCCTCGCGTATCCGAACCAGGTGGTAGGCAATCCGAAGGTTCAGCTTGGAAAAAATGGTGGCCCCCTGGAGAGGAGTGGTAGAGGGTAACGATTCTTAATCGTAATATCATTAAGACCCCCGGTAGTCAATGCACGGACGCAGGGTCTTGTCCTTCTTCTCCACAAAGAAAAACCCTGCGCTAGCAAGAGAAGCAGACGGACAGACAGCTCCAGTAACCAGAGACTCCTCTATGTACTCCTCAATGGCCTTGGTCTCGGGCCCAGACAGAGAATATAACCTACCACGAGGTGGTGTGGTGCCTGGGAGGAGATCAATGGCACAATCATAAGGACAATGCCAGTTCGTACTATAAGGGCACAAGGCGAGACCCAGATGCAGACACAGGAGGCAGATGGTTAGAGTCAAAGATGTTTATTAACAATCCAAAAGGGGTAGGCAAGAGAATAGTCGTGGACAGGCAAAAGGTCAAAACCTGTTCAGAGTTCCAGAGACACAGAATGGCAGGCAGGCTCGAGGTCAGGGCAGGCAGAATGGTCAGGCAGGTGGGAATGGAGTCCAGAAAAACAGGCAAAGGTCAAAACCGGGAGGACTAGTAAAAGAGAATAGAAAAGCAAGATCACAGGAAAAACACGCTGGTTGACTTGAACATACAAGACGAACTGGCACAGAGAGACAGGAAACACGGATAAATATACCATGGAAAATAAGCGACACCTGTAGGGGGTGAAGACAATCACAAGGACAGGGGAAACAGATCAGGGCGTGACAAAATTAACACTTGTAGTGCTTTTACATAACAACCATTTTGCTTCGGTGGCCACCTGAAACGATAGTCTCTAAAAATTAATCTCATTCCAATAGAGGGAGTCCTTGAGTCACCTCCGAACAGATTGTAGAGAATGATGCACTATCAGACTCACATACTTTATTTTCATTTCAACCATTTGTTGTCTATGATGTACCAAGTGCTCTGCTAAAGAATAATGTAAAAAAATCCATAGGGGCTGATTCATCTGATCCCTTCTTATTGTAGCTCTCTGCCCCACTTATTGCAGAACCATTTACCTATATGTTTTACTTGACAATCGTTTCTGGTGTTATCCCTAATATCTGGAAAGTGTCACGTCTTCCCCCTACATAAAGTAGGAGATCCCTCTGATTTAGATAACTACTGCTCAATTTCCAAAATATCTTTTCTTTCCAAAGTTTTAGAATCTCTGACCAACTTCCATAAAAGAACATCGCTCACTCTGTTCTTAATGTGCATCACTCCGGTTTTAGTCGTGGACATAGGACTGTTTCAGCTGCTATACTTGTTTTAGATGATTTGTTAAATTGTGCTGCCTTATTTATAGACCTTTCCAAGGCCTTCGATACTGTTTACCATCACATTCAAAGGTTGACTGAAATAGGCCTGGATCAGGCTTCTTGCAAGTGGTTTGAGAATTATTTGTCAGACAGGACACAATGTGTGATTTCTCATGGTTAAGCCTAGTTTCCTGGATATTGCAAAAAGTGTACCGCAGGGGTCAGTATTGGGACCTGTTCTCTTTGCTATTAATATAAATAATGTTAGTCTATCTATTAAAACTTTTCTCCCAGGAGGGCTATGGCATGTCCCATTGCTCTACTCCAATCAATGTAGTCTAATATGTACTTAATATTAATCTGCATGCAGACGACACTGTTATTTATGCCCTTGCCCAACTGTTGACCAAGCTATGTTAGAGCTGCAATCAGACCTTGTTGCCTTACAGAAAGCCCTGGGTGGTTTAAAACTTGTACTTCATGTAGGCAAGACTAAATACATGTTGTTCTCTAATTATTGCAAAAATGTTTCAGATGGACTACATATTTATTAATTGGATGGTTCTCCCAATCTATTGGGTTCCCGCCTATAAATATCTGGGCATTTGGATTCAATGTAAAAATAAATATATATATATAAACGGATGAGCTAGTTAAAAACCTAAGATTTAAAGTGGGCTTCTTTTTTAGAAACAGATCTTGCCTCTCCCTAAATAGCAGGAAGCAGATTGTACAGTCAACTTTCCTACCAGTTCTTGACTATGGTGACACCATTGACCAGATGGCAGCAGCCACTAATCATAAATCTTTGGATGCCGTCTACCATTCGTTTTTATCACTGGTGACAGTTTTAATACTCACCACTGCATTCTGTATCAAAAGTTTGTCTGGTCCTCATTAAAGTCCCGTAGATCACTTAATTACTCCATTTTGTTTACAAAACCTTACTACACAAGCTCCCAGGTATAAAAACCCTTTCACAGGGTTGGCGAACTCTTGAGGTTCCTCGGGTCTCCACTGAACTAGGTAAATCCGCTTTTAGTTATTACGCACCTCATTGCTGGAACCAACTACAAAATACATTTGAGTTGGATTTTCTGGTGCTGCTCTGGCAATTTAAAATATTGATTGGGGACCTTCGTGCTGAGGAATGTAATTGTTTTTCTTGAGTATTTGTGTTGTGCTGTATTTTAGTTAGTTTTACAATTGTTCTGATTTGTATTAGATTTTGTCTCATGAATTGTATATGCAAGGCTCTCTTGTGAAAGAGACCCTGCACTCAATGGTGACTCCTTGTTTAAATAAAGGTTAAAAAAAAAATTGTACTAAAACAGTGTTGGGACCTAGGCTACATGATAATGGTAGACAGTAGGCAGCAGACTGAAAGAGCTTGCTATCTGCTCATGACAACATTGTTGTTGTGTGGGAAAGCTATCTGTGCCTGGCACTGCAGCTCTACTCTTGTTATGTCCCTCTCCTGTCTGCCATTAAACTACTGTCTTCTGGATCCACACAGCTCCACTATACGGCCAACAGCTCCTCCTTGTGGGGATTCGACTCAGCTTTCCATATTTTTATTTCCATATCCTATAGATTACAGTGCCATCGGAAAGTATTCAGACCCCTTGACTTTTTCCACGTTTGGTTAGGTTTTATTATTCTTAAATGGATAAAAAAAAGAATCCCTCATCAATCTACACACATTACCCCATTGTGTGTAGATTTATGAGGGATTTAAAAAAAATTATAATAATAAAAGCACTTTCAGTGTTTGCTAATTTATTAAAAATAAAAACCTGAAATATGCCATTTACATACAGTGAGGGAAAAAAGTATTTGATCCAATGCTGATTTTGTACGTTTGCCCACTGACAAAGAAATGATCAGTCTATAATTTTAATGGTAGGTTTATTTGAACAGTGAGAGACAGAATATCAACAAAAAAATCCAGAAAAACGCATGTGAAAATTGTTATAAATTGATTTTTATTTTAATGAGGGAAATAAGTATTTGACCCCTCTGCAAAACATGACTTAGTACTTGGTGGCAAAACCCTTGTTGGCAATCACAGAGGTGAGACATTTCTTGTAGTTGGCCACCAGGTTTGCACACATCTCAGGAGGGATTTTGTCCCACTCCTCTTTGCAGATCTTCTCCAAGTCATTAAGGTTTCGAGGCTGACGTTTGGCAACTCGAACCTTCAGCTCCCTCCACAGATTTTCTATGGGATTAAGGTCTGGAGACTGGCTAGGCCACTCCAGGACCTTAATGTGCTTCTTCTTGAGCCACTCCTTTGTTGCCTTGACCGTGTGTTTTGGGTCATTGTCATGCTGGAATACCCATCCACGACCCATTTTCAATGCCCTGGCTGAGGGAAAGAGGTTCTCACCCAAGATTTGACGGTACATGGCATCGTCCCTTTGATGCGGTGAAGTTGTCCTGACGCTTTAGCAGAAAAACACCCCCAAAGCATAATGTTTCCACTTCCATGTTTGACGGTGGGGATGGTGTTCTTGGCGTCATAGGCAGCATTGCTCCTCCTCCTCCAAACACGGCGAGTTGAGTTGATGCCCAAGAGCTCCATTTTGGTCTCATCTGACCACAACACTTTCACCCAGTTGTCCTCTGAATCATTCAGATGTTCATTGGTAAACTTCAGACGGGCATGTATATGTGCTTTCTTGAGCAGGGGGACCTTGCGGGCGCTTCAGAATTTCAGTCCTTCACAGCGTAGTGTGTTACCAATTGTTTTCTTGGTGACTATGGTCCCAGCTGCCTTGAGATCATTGACAAGATCCTCCCGTGTAGTTCTGGGCTGATTCCTCACTGTTCTCATGACCATTGCAACTCCATGAGGTGAGATCTTGCATGGAGCCCCAGGCCGAGGGAGATTGACAGTTCTTTTGTGTTTCTTCCATTTGCGAATAATCGCACCAACTGTTGTCACCTTCTCACCAAGCTGCTTGGCGATGGTCTTGTAGCCCATTCCAGCCTTGTGTAGATCTACAATCTTGTCCCTGACATCCTTGGAGAGCTCTTTGTTTCTTGGCCATGGTGGAGAGTTTGGAATCTGATTGATTGATTGCTTCTGTGGACAGGTGACTTTTATACAGGTATCAAACTGAGATTAGGAGCACTCCCTTTAAGAGTGTGCTCCTAACTCAGCTCGTTACCTGTATAAAAGACACCTGGGAGCCAGAAATCTTTCTGATTGAGAGGGGGTCAAATACTTATTTTCCTCATTAAAATGCAAATCAATTTATAACATTTTTCCATTGCGTTTTTCTGGATATCTTTGTTGTTATTCTGTCTCTCACTGTGCAAATAAACCTACCATTAAAATGATAGACTGATCATTTATTTGTCAGTGGGCAAACGTACAAAATCAGCAGGGGATCAAATTCTTTTTTCCCTCACTGTAAGTATTCCGACCCAATTGCAGCCTCGAGTCTTCTTGGGTATGACGCTACAAAATTTCCACACCTGTATTTGGGGAGTTTCTCCCATTCTTCTCTGCAAATCTTCTCAAACTCTGTCAGGTTGAATGGAGCGTTGCTGCACAGCTATTTTCAGGTCTCTCCAAAGATGTTCGATCGGGTTCAAGTCTGGGCTCTAGCTGGGCCACTCAAAGACATTCAGAGACTTGTCCCGAAGCCACTCCTGCATTGTCTTGGCTGTGTGCTTAGGGTCGTTGTCCTGTAGGAAGGTGAACCTTTGCCCCTTCCTACAGGTGGTCCTGAGCACTCTGGAGTAGGTTTTCATTAAGGACCTCTTTGTACTTTGCTCTGTTAATCTTTTCCTCGATCCTGACTAGTCTCCCAGACCCTGCTGCTGAAAAACATCCCACAGCATGATGCTGCCACCACCATGCTTCACCGTAGGGATGGTGCCAGGTTTCCTCCAGATGTGACGCTTGGCATTCAGGTCAAAGAGCTCAATCTTGGTTTCATCAGACCAGAGAATCTTGTTTCTCATGGTCTGAGAGTCTTTAGGTGCCTTTTGGAAAACTCCAAACGGGCTGTCATGTGCCTTTTACTGAGGAGTGACTTCCATCTGGCCACTCTACCATAAAGGCCTGATTGGTGGAGTGCTGCAGAGATGGTTGTCCTTCTGGAAGGTTCTCCCCCAGATTGCTCAGTTTGGCCGGGCGGACAGCTAAAGGAAGAGTCTTGGTGGTTCCAAACTTCTTCCATTTAAGAATGATGGAAGCCACTGTGATCTTGGGGACCTTCAATGTTGCAGCCATTTTTTGGTACCCCTCCCCAGATCTGTGCCTCGACACAATCATGTCTCGGAGCTCTACGGACAATTCCTTCGAACTCATGGCTTGTTTTTTTCTCTGACATGTACTGTCAACTGTGGGACCATATATAGACAGGTGTGCCTTTCCAAATCCTGTCCATTCAACTGAATTTACCACAGGTGGATTCAAATCAAGTTGTAGAAACATCTCAAGGATGATCAATGGAAACAGGATCTATCTAAGCTCAATTTCAAGTCTCAAAGGCTCTGAATACTTATGTAAATAATGTATTTCTGTTTTTTATTTTTCATAATTTAGCAAAAATGAAAACCTGTTCTCACTTTGTCATTATGGGGTATTGTGTGTAGATTGCTGAGGAATTTTTTTTAATCAATTTTAGAATAAGGCTGTAACGTAACAAAATGTTGAAAAAGTCAAGGGGTCTGAATACTTTATGAAGGCACTGTATATAGGATTCAATGGAATTCTATAGGTTTTAATATAGGTTGCTCATGCTCCGAATCATCCTCCAGATCTGCCTATGTGTACACCATTGGCCTACATGTAAATAAAAAAGAAGAGATAATATATGTTGTTACTGGCAATTACTGATTTATGGGATATGTAGTAAATTACTTATACAAATACAATGTTTAATATAAAAATATAACTTGGTATATTATTGTTTCAAAAAGTGTATTACTATTACTAGGTGAGTACCAGAACATATTGATACATTGGTGTCTGTATACTGTAAAGTTTGAAATGAGGCCAGCAGCTTAGCTCTGATATGCGGTAGCTACTGCAGTGATTCTCAGTACTCTGCCGTCCTTGTGGATGTTATCTAAGAGATTGTTCTCTTCTCTCCTATCCTAATATCTATTATCCTTTCCTATGCCTCCTCTTTCCTTTATTCCTTTGTGAGGCTTTCTTCCTTGCCTATATCCTCTCATTTAAATGTTAAAAGTTGTATTTCTCTCAGTGTCTCCATGACTCCACTCCCGATAACAGGATGATAACAGGCTCAGCGAGAGAGAGAGAGAGAGAGAGAGAGAGATGTGAGTGTCTGAGGCAGTGTGAAGACCCCAGAACCCCCTCACCCTTCCATTCCCTCCCAGCCTGCCAGGCCTGACATCAGTCACTGCCTTGTTCCTCCTCTCCCCTTCCCCTGCCTGGCTGCCTCCCATGTCATATTTTTAAGTCTTCTGTGTACAATAGTAAATAATTCAGAGTCAGTGGCGCTGCGTACAGGTCCTAGTGCGGGGAATTGCAGCCTCGCTCCCGCAGTCTGCACTCTGACAGCAGCTCTAGGGAGAACACACACATCCAGGGAAGCTGCAGAGCACACACACACATTTAGTGAAGATACCATCCGACTGTCCTCTCTCTGACTCTGGCTCTGGCTCTGCTTCTCTCTCTCTCTCCCCCCAACTCTTCACAGTCTTTCGATAGCTCAGCAACATCACTTCTACTGCTGCGGCTGCTGCTGCTGCTGCTACAAGGTAAACAGAGATTTTGTCTTGTTCTTCTTTGAAGGGAAAATACAACTTCTTGAGGCTCAGTAGTCTTTGTGACCAGTCCCTTTGCCTCTGTCCATCCGTAGAGGAAATATGCTGAATGCCGGATCGAGAAGGGTCCCAGGATGGCTGAAGCTGTTGGCCGGCCTATGTCTGCTTCTCTGCCTGGTGGGGGAGACCGGGGCCAAGAGGGTCCCTAAAATCCCCCGCTGTCCTACCACCTGCTCCTGCACCAAAGACAGTGCCTTCTGTGTGGATACCAAGACTATCCCCAAGAGCTTTCCCCCTGGGATCATCTCCCTGTGAGTACAACACTGATCACTCTGTGTGTGTTCATGTATACTCTTTCTGATTTTTGGTCTATTCCTTACATTTGATTCCAAAATGATAAAACCAGCTGTTGATAATGTACATGAAGACTGTGATGTCATGCATGGTTATTACGGATGACATTACATCACGCAAACATAGGCTACACTTTTACAATATATTCTGCAGTGTTTACTCTGATGATCAAAAGCTTACACTTCATGTCTACAACATTTTTAAACGGTTTCAGATTATTTTATATTATACTAAGTTTCTCAAGAGAGAAAGACAGTGTTTGTGCTCCTCAAGAACATGTGTCTGATAGATTTTAAAGAGACATTATGAGAAAGAAAAGATTATGTTCACCATGCTAATAAAAGATAACAAATGGGCACTGTGCCTCAGTCTCTCCTCATTCTTGGACAGAAGTCAGGGGGAGCTGGCAGAAATGAGACTACATTGATTGGAGTAGAGCAATGGGATGTGCCATAGCCCTCCTGGGAGAGACACTTACAATAGATTCACATCTCACAGCAAAAGACCTGCGTGTCCTCCAAGGAATAGTAACCATACGAAGGTTAGATAGATAGTGCGCACTCAGTAAATGGAACGCCAATAATGTAGTAGATAGCATACTCTATCTGCATACATTTTACTTATACAAGAATCTTGGGTTTACTTAGATTTTTGTCTATATTGACTCTGAATGTATTATCTTTCTGTAACTGAGCATTATGTTCTTGTATGTAAAGAGTTTGGGGAATTGAAGAGCACAAGCACTACAAGGTAGAGGTGGCCTCATTTTAAAGTGATGAAGACATGAACCTGTGAATAAGGAAACTGTGTCCTAGTTTTAAAAGATTTTGCCCTTCTTGAAATTCAAATAGTAAGACAGATTGAGCCACAGGAGCTCTTCGTAAAACATCCCATGCTGCATGTTCAGTTTTGTCAATAGATTGACTGTGCCTGGGGACTGAGGAGAACATTCCCATGCAGGTCCCATCCTCTTATATTGATTAGGTGTGATGCAGTACCACCATCCATCAGGGCCTAACGATTCTTATTTTTCCCTTTCAACTTTTAACCAACAGTTATGCTAATAAACATCCAGAATTCACAAACCTCTGTGGCTGACTGGCAACATACATACACTTTTAGCATGGAACAACAAGCCCTTTCACACAACAGGGGTTGGATAAGGATTATGAAATTGACTCAGTGTTAATCGATGGAGCCTGAATGATGATAAGTTGATTGTCTGTACTCCTCAGGACGATGGTGAATGCAGCCTTCACTACAATCCCAGAGGGAGCCTTCTCCCACCTGCACCTTCTGCAGTTTCTGTGAGTATTCATGCATATCCCATCATCCTATTCTCTCCCTTCTTGTCTGAGGTAGAGGAATTAGAGCAAACAGTCTCAACTTTACTTCTGTGGTTTGGGTTAAAATTAAAATGCTAAACATGTTCTCTCCAAGACACCATCTTCTATACAACAACAAACATTCAGCTAGACCAATCTCGCCTGTTGTTTTGGAGACCAAAATCAAGATAATACATGTAGTAAGTTTAGGGGCTAAACATACACATACAGATAACTAGATAAAAAGCACAAGTCGTGAAGTAACATTTGTTAGACAATACAATCACTATAAATCTCTTGAAAACAGTGGTGACATGGCAGTAGTGAAAGTAAAGTGGCTCTGTATCAGTGTCATCACCAATGACTGACTCCCTTCAGTTCTCTTCTATTTAAACAATGGCTTAACTGTCTACGCAGATTCAATGGAGTGTGTGTGTTTGTGTGTTTGCGTGTGTGTGTTATCACATTTTGTGGTTTTGAGCTCATATTAAAAGGCCCAAATGCAGCTGTTCTTATCTCAATATCAAATCATTTCTGGGTAACAAATAAGTACAGTTGAAGTCAGAAGTTTACATACACTTAGGTTGGAGTCATTAAAACTCGTTTTTCAACCACTCCACAAATTTCTTGTTAACAAACTATAGTTTTGGCAACTCGGTAAGGACATCTACTTTGTGCATGGTGGTGTTTACAGACAGATTACTTCACTTATAATTCACTGTATCACAATTCCAGTGAGTCAGAAGTTTACATACACTAAGTTGACTGTGCCTTTAATAAACAGCTTGGAAAATTACAGAAAATGATGTCATGGTTTAGAAGCTTCTGATAGGCTAATTGACATCATTTTAGTCAATTGGAGGTGTACCTGTGGATGTATTTCAAGGCCTACCTTCAAACTCAGTGCCTCTTTGCTTGACATCATGGGAAAATCAAAAGAAATCAGCCAAGACCTCAGAAATGAAATTGTAGACCGCCACAAGTCTGGTTCATCCTTGGGAGCAATTTCAAAACACCTAAAGGTACCACGTTCATCTGTACAAACAATAGTACGCAAGTATAAACACCATGGAACCACGCAGCCGTCATACTGCTCAGGAAGGAGACGCGTTCTGTCTCCTAGAGATGAACGTACTTTGGTGCGAAAAGTGCAAATCAATCCCAGAACAACAGCAAAGGACCTTGTGAAGATGCTGGAGGAAACAGGTACAAAAAAATCTATATCCACAGTAAAACGAGTCTTATATCGACATAACCTGAAAGGCCACTCAGCAAGGAAGAAGCCACTGCTCCAAAACCGCCATAAAAAAGCCAGACTACGGTTTGCAACTGCACATGGGGACAAATATCGTACTTTTTGGAGAAATGTCCTCTGGTCTGATGAAACAAAAATAGAACTGTTTGGCCATAATGACGATTGTTATGTTTGGAGGAAAAAGGGGGAGGCTTGCAAGCCAAAGAACACCATCCCAACCGTGAAGCACGGGGGTGGCAGCATGATGTTGTGGGGGTGCTTTGCTGCAGGAGGGACTGCTACAATTCACAAAATAGATGGCATCATGAGGAAGGACAATTATGTGGATATATTGAAGCAACATCTCAAGACATCAGTCAGGAAGTTAAAGCTTGGTCGCAAATGGGTCTTCCAAATGGACAATGACCCCAAGCATACTTCCAAAGTTGTGGCAAAATGGCTTAAGGACAACAAAGTCAAGGTATTGGAGTGGCCATCACAAAGCCCTGACCTCAATCCCATAGAAAATGTATTGGCAGAACTGAAAAAGCCTGTGGGAGCAAGGAGGCCTACAAACCTGACTCAGTTACACCAACTCTGTCAGAAGAAATGGGCCAAAATTAACCCAATTTATTGTGGGAAGCTTGTGGAAGGCTACCCGAAACGTTTGACCCAAGTTAAACAATTTGAAGGCTGATCTGATAGAGTTCAGTGTGTCAAATCGGAGGGCCTGTTGTCCGGACCTCTGGCAGTCTCTATGGGGGTGCCATAGGGTTACATTCTCGGGCCGACTCTCTTCTCTGTATACATCAATGATGTCGCTCTTGCTGCCGGTGATTCTCTGATCCACCTCTACGCAGACGACACCTTTCGGTATACTTCTGGCCTTTCTTTGGACACTGTGTTAGCTAACTTCCAGACAAGCTTCAATGCCATACAACACTCCTTCCATGGCCTCCAACTGCTTTTAAATGCAAGTAAAACTAAATGCATGCTCTTCAACCGATCCCTGCCCGCACCTGCCCGCTCGTCCAGCATCACTACTCTGGACGGTTCTGACTTAGAATATGTGGACAACTACAAATACCTAGGTGTCTGGCTAGACTGTAAACTCTCCTTCCAGACTCACATTACATTTCTCCAATCCAAAATTAAATCTAGAATTGGCTTCCTATTTCGCATCAAGCAACCTTCACTCATGCTGCCAAACATACCTTCGTAAAACTGACCATCCTACCAATCCTCGACTTTGGCGATGTCATTTATAAAATAGCCTCCAACACTGTACTCAACAAATTGGATGCAGTCTATCACAGTGCCATCCGTTTTGTCACCAAATCCCCATATACTACCCACCACTGCGACCTGTACGCTCTTGTTGGCTGGCCCTCGCTTCATACTCGTCGCCAATCCCACTGGCTCCAGGTCATCTACAAGTACCTGCTAGGTAAAGCTCCGCCTTATCTCAGCTCACTGGTCACCTTAGCAGCACCCACCCGTAGCACGCGCTGCAGCCGGTATATCTCACTGGTCACCCCCAAAGCCAATTCCCCCTTTGGCCGCCTTTCCTTCCTGTTCTCTGCTGCCAATGACTGGAACGAACTACAAAAATCACTGAAGCTGGAGACTCATATCTCCCTCACTAGCTTTAAGCACCAGCTGTCAGTGCAGCTCACAGATCTCTGCACCTGCACATATCCCATCTGTAAACGGCCCATCCTACTACCTCATCCCCATACTGTATTTATTTATTTGTCTTTCTCCTTTGCAACCCAGTAACTTGCACATTTATCTTCTGCACATCTACCATTACAGTGTTTAATTGCTATATGGTAATTACCTCGCCTATTTACTGCCCTACCTCCCTTATCTTACCTCATTTGCACTCACTGTATATAGACTTATTTCTTATTTTATTTTATTTTTCTACTGTATTATTGGCTGTATGTCTGTGTATTCCATGTGTATGTCAGGATACGTGTGTGTATTTGGTGCGTGAGAGTCAGGCGCAGGAGAGCAGAGACAGTGAAACTAAAGCACTTTACTGTGGCACAGAACAAACTGAACGCAAATAGCGTTACACAAACAAATACCTACATGGAAAAGTGCGGCAGAACAAAGTACAACATTACCAGTCTGGCGCAAACCAGCCGGAAATGCGCTACTGACAAAAACAACAATCACACACACTGACATGGGGGAAACCAGAGGGTTAAATACATGACATGTAATGAGGGAATGACAACCAGGTGTGTGGGGAAACAAGACAAAACAAATGGAAAATAAAAAGTGGATCGGTGATGGCTAGAAGACCGGTGACGTCGATCGCCGAGAGGCACCGACTTGACAGTGTAACTCTTTGTTGTTGTATGTATCAAACTGCTGTGCTTTATCTTTAACTTGTTCTTAACTAGCCTACCTGGTTAAATAAAGGTAAAATAAAAAATAAATAAATAAATAAAAAAGGCAATGCTACCAAATACTAATTTAATATATGTAAACTTTTGACCCACTGGGTATGTGATGAAAGAAATAAAATCTGAAATAAATCATTCTCTCTACTATTATTCTGACATTTCACATTCTTAAAATAAAGTGGTGATCCTAACTGACCTAAGACAGGGAATTTCCTCTAGGATTAGATGTCAGGAACTGTGAAAAACTGAGTTTAAATGTATTTTGCTAAGGTGTATGTAAACTTCCTACTTAAACTGTACCTTACTGTGATTGTTTTCAATTAAAATGGTAAATAAGGAAACAAAAATAGCTTCTTAGCAAAGAGCAATTTCTCAAGCAAGAATTTCACTAGGACTGTCTGGGAATGGTCTAAGTGGGGAGGGGAAAACTGAAAACTAGCTTATTGGCAGAGAGGTTTGGAACTCTCTTTCTTATTGGTCTATTAACTAATTAATCACCTGGTGATGTCACCAGGCAGGACAAAACTCCATCCCACCAAAACAGAAAGACATTTCAGGAGGTATTTTCAAATAGCTCTTACTGTAAAAGGGCATTATCATCATTTTTAAAATGTCACAGTATTATTCCAACCACATAGTGTTTAAATATCTATAAAACACAGGAAAATGAAGTTTTTGACTGGGCTGGGCCTTTAAAGCGGACCTAACTATATTGAATAGCTGATCTGTTCCTTGAAATTAAATAGCGCTTCCTATTTCCACTCCACACCCATACAGGTGATTTATTTGTTACTGGATGAGATGTTTTGTACACTACTTGTGTACATTTGTAATCCTGTGTAAATAAAAACACATTTACAGTACCGGTATTGATTAGCATGTTTTTTTACCTCTCCAGCAGTATTTTTCTGGAGATTTTGTTAAGTCAAACATTTTAAATGGAAAGTGAAACAGATTTCCTTCCAGTGTGTTATAAACCTTCTCTCTCTTTCTCTCCCTCTCCCTCTCCGTCTCTGCAGTCTGCTGAACTCCAACACCTTCACTGTGGTGGCTGATGATGCCTTTGCAGGTCTGTCACACCTGCAGTACTTGTAAGTGTCATACTTTGTGCCCTTATTCAACCACAGATATACCCCCAACAATCGTTCTATCTGAGAGGATGAGGTAGTGGTGTTACAATGAAAGATCCAGTTCTCTGCCAGACAAGGATCGCTTAAATAACATTGGATATTGATCCTCCTCCTACCATAGAGCCTTACTGCTTTTGTGGGGCCTGATGAAGCTGAGCATACCATTTTGTTAATTGATGGGAAGTTGGGCACCAGGAAATATGAGATTGCTGATACCATCACATTTGCTGCTTTCCATGGAAGCAATGCATTAGGCTCCATAAAATGATTGTGTGGCTCTGGCTGCAGCTCAGCCCCAGTGCTCTGCATCGCCCTGCCAGCTCTACCCAAGGTGGCTCCTCACTGTGAATGCTAATGAACTCATATCTTCATATTCAATGCTGCTCAATATAGTAGACAGAATGCAGGCTGGCTGAGCCCTGGGATGCTTCACAGATCCAGAATGAATACAGAGAATGCACTTGTAGTCAATTGTCACCTGAACTTTGATACAGGGCTCAAGCAATATTTATATTCATTACTGAACCCATGAAGAGGCACCCTACTAAGTATCTGATGACAGGGCACATTTGCCAACTGTCAGTTCTCGATTTTAAGTATATCCAAAACATACACCTGCTACGTTAACTTCATTCGAAAAATGTGAGCAGGGGGATGATGGCTTGTTTGTTTTGAACACTTTTCACCGCAGCCAGTAAATGGCTGTTCCTAGATCCCCTCCCCCCTCTTCTTCACCACTTGGCTTATCCTCAAGGTCAGTGCTGCTCTGACCACAGACACTCCAGTCAACAGCAAGGCCCAGGTCCATTCCCATTATAGCTGCTTAAGATTCAGGAAGCAGGACATGGTCCCCTTGGTAACAAGCTTTTGAATTAAATAAATAAATGAGGGACAGACAAAGACACAATTATGATAAAAGGTTCAATAAGACCAATGTTACACTCTGAATATGGAAAAGAAGGCTGTGTACTATGCATGATTGACATGGCAATGTATTCAAATTATCTTGATTGTATTATATTGGCAAATGACCCTGAGTTCTACCAGAAAGCATGTTTTTATCATAAGAATACACATTCATTGAGATGCCACTATTAATATAAAGCTGTCTGCCTGAATCATTGATTCACTGGGTTGATCTTGATTGTCATGATTGCTTGCATTTTTTCAGAAGTCTTCTATCTACACTGAGTATACAAAACATTAAGAACTCTTTCCATTACATAGACTTACCAGGTGAATCCAGGTGAAAGCTATGATCCCTTATTGATGTCACTTGTTAAATCCACTTCAATAAGTGTATATGAAGGGGAGGAGACAGGTTAAAGAAGGATTTTTAAGCCTTGAGACAATTGAGACATGAATTGTGTATGTGTGCCATTCAGAGGGCAAAACACAATATTTAAATGCCTTTGAACCGGTAGAAGGTTCCAGGCACACCGGTTTTGTCAAGAACTGCAACGCTGCTGTTTTTTCCACGTTCAACAGTTTCCCGTGTGTATCAAGAATGGTCCACCGCCCAAATGACATCCAACGAACTTGACAACTGTGGGAGGCATTGGAGTCAGCATCGGCCAGCATCCCTGTGGAACGCTTTCGACACCTTGTAGAGTCCATGCCCAGACGAATTGAGGCTGTTCTGAGGGCAAAAGGGAGGAGTGTTCTTAATGTTTGGTATACTCCGTGTATGTGTGACACAGTATATTGAGTGATCCTCTCTCTCTGTATGCCCATCAGATTTATAGAGAACAATGACATCCAAGCCCTGTCAAAGCACAGCTTCAGAGGGCTTAAATCCTTGACTCACCTGTGAGTACATCTTCTGCCTATTTCTCTGTAAATATCAATGGAAGAATACTAGTTGTGGATTGCATGGACATGTTATGACATTATTAACTTTAAAATGAATATTTGTTTTTTGTAGTTCTCTGTCAAATAATAACCTGCAGCTCCTTCCACGAGAACTCTTCAAATATCTTGACATTCTGACAGACTTGTAAGTACATATATGTTTAAAAGGGAACATGGTATCCTTATCATCATTGGTTTCATCTTGTGATTTTATGTTTTTAAAACAAGTAACTATAACTTGTTAGTATTAACATACTATTACCATGTTATTACCCACGTTATGAAGTGCTGTAATTTAAAATGCTACTGAGAATCCTTACTACAGACAGTTTTCTAAGAACTGTGTCATGGGTGGACAATAATTATATTTTTCTATGTGTTACCCAGAGACCTGCGGGGTAACTCTTTCCGTTGTGACTGTAAAATCAAGTGGCTTGTGGACTGGATGGAGAAGACCAACACCTCTGTCCCTGCAATCTACTGTGCCAGCCCATTTGAGTTCCAAGGCCGCAGAATCCATGATCTCACCCCACGAGACTTCAACTGTATCAGCGCAGGTTTTCCCCCAATTATTTAAAAAATAGTTAATTTCACAGGACATCAGGGCACTTCATTTACAGGTTGATAATCTTCATCTCTCTCTTCCCCTGTAGACTTTGCAGTTTATGAAACTTTCCCCTTCCAGTCTGTGTCAGTGGAGTCCTATGAATTCAACGACGATCAGTTTGTGGCCTTCGCCCAGCCTGATACTGGGTTCTGTACTCTGTTTGTATGGGATCATGTGGAAATGGTCTTCCGGATGTACCATAATATAACATGTACGTTTCTTCCAAGACTCATGCCTTCTAAAAATAATTATTCATGCCAGAAGACAACCAATGCATTCAACTGTTATCACTTAATTATAGACCAAGGGAATTTACATTGTATCTTGGAGCAAACTACTTCTTTAAGTACACAGAGGATACTGAAGTCAGCTAAACCTGCTACTTTCTGCTTCTGTGTTTCTCCTAGCTCGCTCCGCTGTCTACTGCAAGCCTGTGGTAATAAACAACACTCTTTACATGGTTGTGGCTCAACTTTTTGGAGGATCCCACATCTACAAGTGAGACTTATTCCAATTCCCATAAGCAATACAGTGTCATTGACTTGTTCATTTCCTTAGCCACAAATTGTGTTAAACGGATACTTCGAGATTTTGTTAATGAGGCCCTTTATCTACTTTCTTAGAGTCAGATGAACTTGTGGATACCATTTTTATGTTTCTATGTCCAGTATGGAAGTTAGAGGTAGTTTTGCGAGCCAATGCTAACTAGCGTTAGCTCAATGACTGGAAGTCTGTGGATATCTACTTAAGGTTGATAATGATGATTTATGGATGGCTGACCAGATTGACACCTTCTTTTCAGGTGGGAAGAGGACCCACAGCGATTTGTGAAGATCCAGGACATTGACACCACACGTGTGAGGAAACCCAACTTTGTTGAGACCTTCCAGCTGGATGATGAGTGGTACTTTGCAGTGGCAGACAGTTCCAAGGCAGGCTCTACGAGCATATACCGCTGGAACAGCAACGGTTTCTACTCCCACCAATCCCTTCATCCCTGGCATCGTGACACCCATGTGGAGTTCCTAGATGTGGAGGGGAAGCAGCGTCTCATTCTCTCCAGTGCCTCCCAGCCCCCAGTGGTTTACCAGTGGAACCGCAGCCTGCGGCAGTTTGCCTTTCATTCCCAAATCACTGAGACTGCTGACGTGCAGATGGTCAAGCATTTCTGGGTGCGCAAAGTTCTCTACCTCTGCCTTACACGCTTCATTGGCGACTCCAAGATTCTCCGCTGGGAGGCGCAGCGCTATGTTGAGATTCAGACCCTGCCCTCACGTGGCTCCATGGCTGTGTATCCATTCACCGTGGGCCCCCGCCAGTATCTCCTCCTAGGGAGTGATTTCTCCTTCTCTCGAGTTTACTTGTGGGACGACCTTACCCAGCGCTTCCAGCCCTTCCAGGAGCTCAACATGAGAGCACCCCGGGCCTTCAGCTTGGTGTCAGTGGACAACAAAGACATCCTGCTGGCAGCCAGCTTCAAAGGCAACACCCTGGCCTACCAGCACCTAATAGTGGATCTCAGTGCCAAATAGACCAATCCAGTCAGAATCTCTGAGACCATTCATGAGTCTGTTCTGTTCTTATGGGGCCCGATTCCAACTTAGGAATTTACGCCTTTCCTACACACGTCTTTCCGACGCATTTCTTAGTATTTTGTATTCAGGCTTTATTTAGTCGCATAACGCGCTCTGCAGGTGTGGCTACCTTGCACACTCTGAATACATTTCATTCGACCTCTGAAAACCCTCCCACTTGCTAGCCAACATAATTTATTGTGGAATCTTCATTCAATAGGGTTTTCAGTACATTTATCTTAAGCCATCCCTTTAAATATTAGGGATCAATGAAAGAAAGCACCAATTGGTAGATGGTAGATATAAACATACTCTGATCTTGCAGATTATTTGGGTTTAGGAAAGTAATAATCATAAAAAACAGGTTTAGAGAAACTTTACGCACGAAAAAAAGAAAACGGGGATTTAATTCATTCTGAAAATTGCAACATTCAGTTCTTCAACACATGGAAATGTTGGAAGATGTTGGAAGAATTATAACAGGGAGAATAGTGTACAACAGTGTTCTATCCTCTCGTCTATTGCCTGCACTAACCATGGAACTGTGTGATGACACGGTCAAGTATTGCGCCATGCATGGGGTTCAAACTGTTACAGCTTGGTCTGCGCTCCGCTCCGTAATGATTGAAATATGTATTTTTTATATTATCAACTGTTACTAATGATCCTCAGCAACAACCACACAGCCGTGACGGTGTTTACAGAGGAAGCAAATGAAGGTCAACAAAACAACGTAAGTAAATGGAATGATAATGAAGGCTATACCAACTGAAGGGAACTAAAAGTAAATTGTTAGTTGAATATGTGTTGTTATTAGGCCTACAGTACTGACGGTCGTTACTGATAGTGGCTAATATTTAACATGATAGAACAGAGAAAGTCACAGTAGTCAAGACATTCGAGAGTGCCCATCCCTGCAAGTTAAAATTTTAATTATGCATAATGGCACAGTATTTCATAAACTTTACTGTGGGAAAGTTGATATGTTCACATGCTTCAGTTTGCTGCCATATGACTGGTTTCACGTCTCCAGCGATTATAAGGTGAAATAGACCTGACACTTGTATATTTACAATTCCCTTATCAAAAACAGATTACTCATTTACCTAGCTGTTATCAATAGCTCTTATCAAGTTGTAAATTACAGTGCATGGCGAATGCTGTTATTTATATCAGAAAAAAATAAAGTAGATGCTTTTTCCTCTTGGAACCGGAAGGTTCGTTCGACCTTATTCATGGTTTCATCGCACGTAAAGGATGGTGGAATTATGAAGGAATTAAGTCAAGATCGGAATACGGCATATCTGTAGACACAACTTCGCCACACCTTCATTTCTTAGATCTCCACCACCAAAGAATTGCAGGTGAATAGCATGCTATTCTCATGCTTAAGTTTAAGGTCAGAACACGCATAGAGGGAAAAGTGCATAAAAAGGGAATTATGTTCAATTTAAGCAAGGTTAACTCGGGTCGGAATCGGGGGCCCATGGAGAAAAGCAAATCATCTAAGCCATGTGACTAGGTTAGCTAACCACTTTTGCAGAGTGAGTACTAACAAACAGGAAATGCATGATATCTTCTGATGTCTCTGATTGAATCAATTAATGTGTAATGATAAAACATATCACCATGATTAATACGTGTCAAATCACTTTGCAACATCACTACTTACTCTATTTACCATGAATTTATGCTACATGGAAAATATAATGGGAGGTGCAGATATAGTACAAATAAAAACATAAGTAACATCAGATTATGTAAAAAGCATGTGCATCTACTGAACGGTTTTCTATTGACTGTTATAAAATCATTTTATTCATGCAATAGGGAGAAGACGAGTAGGTGGCCAGTACTTTGCAATAAACTTTAGTTAACTATTAACAGAATATATTCTGTTAATAGTTCACTAAAGTTTATTGCAATTTACTGGCTGCCTACTCATCTTCTTTCTTGAATTACCTACCATTACCAGCCTGAAATCATCTCATTCATGTAATAGGAAAATAACTGTTCACAGTTTGATATGGACATTCTATGAAATGCTAGTTAATATACTTTGTTCAAAGCAATATAAACTGTAATCTGCATGCCATAATGGTCTCTTTACAGTAAATTATATTTTATAATAGAATGATTATTCTGTATAAGTTTTATAATGTTTCACAGGTAATAAGCTATCAATGTTTTTGTCATAAATAACATGGATCTCTGTATGTTGTTGATCATGATTGATACCAATATAGTTTCATTAAACTAGAATGTACCTAGGCTACACAGATTTCCCTAAATTAATGTTAAGTGAACAGGACTGGAAGGTTATGTCAAGCTCCTGTCATATATGTGAAAATATGCATGAATATGTACACTTTGTGTACATATTCATGTTGTGGCTTTACTACACGTTAATTCCCCAAACATTTTTATTCCCAATTTGAATGACTAACAATTGAGAATCAGTTCAAATCCAGGCTTTGACTCCTCATGTCTGTATTTGCTAAATGTTCAACATTTTGCCTAGAGAATGTGTCAACATCCAAATTCTGGCAAATCCCTGTGCACTTTGATTCTACTTAACTAATAGCTTGTCTCCAGACATTTTATGTTATTCTCCTCTGTGCATTGTATGTAGCTTTACACTGTATGTAATGTAATGTATCCATGCATCTACTGTAATAGTGCACCCACATTAACTAAAAAACTTGCAATAAATACTCAATTTAAACATCCTCATTTACACAGTTGACATTTACACATTTTTCTGTGATTGGCCTTTACTGCATTTGTACGGAGAAAAGTGACTCCCTTTATGTCAAATATAAAATAACTAGGTTCAACATTATTCTTTATATAGCCTACCATGTATACACATTGTATGTGGGTTATTATTACTATAGTGATTGTATGGTGCACTAAAGTGTAGCCTAATTCACCCTTACCACCATGGAAGTGGATATAGTGTGAGAGCAAAATATTTGCCCTGAAAATTGTTGCCGCTTGTATGTATCTCAAGTAATAAATGTCCTATTAAAAATGCTGCTTCTAAGCTTTACTATTCTGAACATTATTATTCTGGACTTTAGTTTTCCTTGATCAGCCAATGAAGTTGTAAGTCCCACCCAGTTGACTACATTAAAATGGTGGAAGCTCTCAATGGCGCTACCCATGCTAATACGAGCTTTTGGCCACTAGAGGCCTCTGTCATTTTCTATGGGTGCTTCCTACTGCAGCTACCTAGCCAATATGGGTGACAGTCACAGTTAGTGCATGCATACAACTCATTAAGCAACAATACACCCATCATCAGTACTTTTAATAAAAAATAAACTATAATCTGTTTTCAAACAGATTTTATTTCTAAGACTAACAGTGAAATTGTTATTGCTATTTGGTATCCTTTGGACGTCCCTACCCTAAACCCTAAATCTTAACCCCTACCCATACCCTAACCTTTTAAAATGTTTAACTTTAATTGGGCAACGTCAGAGTTTGGACATCCCAAGGATAGCAAGGACCACATTGAAATAAGACTCAGTTTTGTAAGCGATGGTCACTGTCAAGTCAGTGACCATCATTGGTTACCACCTTTCAAAGTTTGTTGCATTATGGGGTAAACATTTTTGACTTGCACCTACACGTCGACTGAACTTTACAATAATCATGTGATCAAAAGTCATGAAGTTTTGACTGCAAGTTTCTGCAGTTGGTATTTACCGACTTAATCCTGCAGCCATTGTGGGAGGCTCTATTGCCAACCAATCATTAGGGTTTTTGTTTGACACACACGGATGTGACCAAAGGCATGACTAAAACAGGAACCAACTTTGCCATGATTCACGTATACATGGGATGTATACAAAGGAATGTGATATTTGATGCTCTCTCTCACTGATTGAGAGTACACAAGTGTGATTTCAGTTTGTGAGTCAGTGATATGGGAGTTGGAGCCATGTTACTTTCGACATAAATATATTTTTTTATAAACAATGGCAACACTGCCATATTGATCTTATTGAGCCTTACTGTTGGAAAACCACATTAGTGTCCGACTTTCGGCTGTCACAGATGCACTTCCCCCCATACTTCACTCTTTCACTTTCATCTACAGTTGGTTGCTTTCGCCTTACCACTAAAACACGGCCCTTGTCCACCCACACCAGACATGTATGTATACATTTATTTTGCAATAGCATGTATATGTACATTTATTTTGCAACGCTCATGCATGCGACTCGAGCGGTATGGTCAGCGCTTGCGTGGTGTGCGCGAGCGTTGCAAAATAAATTGACACATAATCAATCAATCAATCAAATGTTATTTATAAAGCCCTTCTTACATCAGCTGATGTCACAGAAGGCTGTACATAAACCCAGCCTAAAACCCCCAAACAGCAAGCAATGCAGGTGTAGAAGCACGGTGGCTAGGAAAAACTCCCTAGAAAGGCCAGAATCTAGGAAGAAACCTAGAGAGGAACCAGGCTGTGAGGGGTGGCCAGTCCTCTTCTGGCTGTGCCGGGTGGAGATTATAACAGAACATGGCCAAGATTTTAAAATGTTCATAGATGACCAGCAGGCTCAAATAATAATAATCACAGTGGTTGTCGAGGGTGCAACAGGTCAGCACCTCAGGAGTAAATGTCAGTTGGCTTTTCATAGCCAATCATTCACAGTATCTCTAGCGCTCCTGCTGTCTCTAGAGAGGTGAAAACAGCAGGTCTGGGACAGGCAGCACGTCTGGTGAACAGGTCAGGGTTCCATAGCCGCAGGCAGAACAGTTGAAACTGGAGCAGCTTGGACAGGAAGATCACATCAGTGACTCAATCCACTCAAGCGACGCACCCCCTTCCCCAGGGACGGCATGGAAGAGCACCAGTAAGCCAGTGACTCAGCCCCTGTAATAGGGTTAGAGGCAGAGAATCCCAGTGGAGAGGGGAACCGGTCAGGCAGAGACAGCAAAGGCGGTTTGTTGCTCCAGTGCCTTTCCGCTCACCTTCACACTCCTGGGCCAGACTACACTCAATCATAGGACCTACTGAAGAGATGAGTCTTCAATAAAGACTTAAAGGTTGAGACCGAGTCTGCGTTTCTCACATGGATAGGCAGACCATTCCATAAAAATTGAGCTCTATAGGAGAAATCCCTGCCTCCAGCTGTTTGCTTAGAAATTCTAGGGACAGTAAGGAGACCTGCGTACGTGTAGGTATGTACGGCAGGACCAAATCGGAAAGATGGGTAGGAGCAAGCCCATGTCATGCTTTGTAGGTTAGCAGTAAAAACTTGAAATCAGCCCTTGCCTTAACAGGAAGCCAGTGTAGAGAGGATAGCACTGGAGTAATAGGATCACATTTTTTGGTTCTAGTTAAGATTCTAGCAGCCGTGTTTAGCACTAACTGAAGTTTATTTAGTGCTTTATACGGGTAGCCGGAAAGTAGAGCATTGCAAGTGACAAAAGCATGGATACATTTTTCTGCATCATTTTTGGCCAGAAAGTTTCTGATTTTTGCAATGTTACGTAGATGGAAAAAGGCTGTCCTTGATACAGTCTTGATATGTTCGACAAAAGAGAGATCAGGGTCCAGAGTAACGCAGAGGTCCTTCACAGGTTTATTTGAGACGACTGTACAACCATCAACATTAATTGTCAGATTCAACAGAAGATCTCTTTGTTTCTTGGGACCTAGAACAAGCATCTCTGTTTTGCCCGAGTTTAAAAGTAGAACATTTGCCGCCATCCACTTCCTTATGTCTAAAACACAGGCTTCCAGGGAGGGCAATTTTGGGGCTTCACCATGTTTCATCGAAATGTACAGCTGTGTCTCATCCGCATAGCAGTGAAAGTTAACATTATGTTTCTGAATGACATCACCAAGAGGTAAAACATATAGTGAAAACAATAGTGGTCCTAAAACGGAGCGTTGAGGAACACCGAAATTTGCAGTTGATTTGTCAGAGGACAAACCATCCACAGAGACAAACTGATATCTTTCCGACAGATAAGATCTAAACCAGGCCAGAACTTGTCCGTGTAGACCAATTTGGGTTTCCAATCTCTCCAAAAGAATGTGGTGATCGATGGTATCAAAAGCAACACTAAGGTCTAGGAGCACGAGGACAGATGCGGAGACTCGGTCTGACGCCATTAAAAGGTAATTTACCACCTTCACAAGTGCAGTCTCAGTGCTATAATGGGGTCTAAAACCAGACTGAAGCGTTTCGTATACATTGTTTGTCTTCAGGAAGGCAGTGAGTTGCTGCGCAACAGCTTTTTCAATTTTCTTTGAGAGGAATGGGAGATTCGATATAGGCCAATAGTTTTTTATATTTTCTGGGTCAAGGTATGGCTTTTAGGAGAGGCTTTATTAGTGCCACTTTTAGTGAGTTTGGTACACATCCGGTGGATAGAGAGCCGTTTATTATGTTCAACATAGGAGGGCCAAGCACAGGAAGCATCTTTTTCAGTAGTTTAGTTGGAATAGGGTTCAGTATGCAGCTTGAAGGTTTAGAGCCCATGATTATTTTCATCAATGTGTCAAGAGATATAGTACTAAAAAACTTGAGTGTCTCCCTTGATCCTAGGTCCTGGCAGAGTTGTGCAGACTCAGGACAACTGAGCTTTGGAGGAATACGCAGATTTAAAGAAGAGTCCGTAATTTGCTTTCTAATGATCATGATCTTTTCCTCAATGAAGTTCATGAATTTATCACTGCTGAAGTGAAAGCCATCCTCTCTTGGGGAATGCTGCTTTTTAGTTAGCTTTGTGACAGTATTAAAATACATTTTGGATTGTTCTTATTTTCCTCAATTAAGCTGGAAAAATAGGATGATCGAGCAGCAGTGAGGGCTCTTCGATACTGCACGGTACTGTCTTTCCAAGCTAGTCGGAAGACTTCCAGTTTGGTGTAGCGCCATTTCCGCTCCAATTTTCTGGAAGCTTGCTTCAGAGCTCGGGTATTTTCTGTGTAGCAGGGAGCTAGTTTTTTATGGCAAATGTTTTTTGTTTTAGGGGTGCAACTGCATCTAGGGTATCGCGCAAGGTTAAATTGAGTTCCTCAGTTAGGTGGTTAACTGATTTTTGTACTCTGACGTCCTTGGGTAGGCAGAGGGAGTCTGGAAGGTCATCTAGGAATCTTTGGGTTGTCCGAGAATTTATAGCACGACTTTTGATGATCCTTGGTTGGGGTCTGAGCAGATCATTTGTTGCGATGGCAAACGTAATAAAATGGTGGTCCGATAGTCCAGGATTATGAGGAAAAACATTACGATCCACAACATTTATTCCACGGGACAAAACTAGGTCAGAGTATGAAACCGAGTGAGTCGATGATGGCTCCGAAAGCCTTTTGGAGTGGGTCTGTGGACATTTCCATGTGAATATTAAAGTCACGGTCTCAATGGGGATAGCTGAGCTGACTACACTGACTGTGCTAATGGCAGACTCCACTAAGCTGGCAGGCTGGTTAACAGCCTGCTGCCTGGCCTGTACCCTATCTCATTGTGGAGCTAGGGGAGTTAGAGCCCTGTCTATGTTCGTAGATAAGATGAGAGCACCCCTCCAGCTAGGATGGAGTCCGTCACTCCTTAACAGGCCAGGCTTGGTCCTGTTTGTGGGTGAGTCCCAGAAAGAAAATAACATACACGTCATTCGATCATTGCTCGTGCTCGTCAACAAGTGTCTGTGTAGCCAGGTGCTAAAATAGAACTTGGTTCTATTTGTGACGTTTAACGTGCTGCAAGTCCCGCCTGTCCCATCTCCTCATTGTTTTTTAGGAGCATATAACCACGTGGGTGATTGAAAGATGAACTGAAGATGAACCTGGTTGGTTGCCAAAGAAGCCAGAAGGAGGAGAGATTACTAGAAAACAAACTGTTACCCTTGTATTTTTCCTTTATTTAACTAGCCAAGTCAGTTAAAAACACATTTTTATTTACGATGACGGCCTTTCCCGGCCAAGCCCTGACCCTGACGATGCTGGGCCAATTGTGCGCCACCCTATGGGACTCCCAATCACGGCCGGCTGTGATAGTCTGGAATCAAACCAGGTCTGTAGTGACGGCTCTAGCACTGAGATGCAGTGCCTTAGACCCGCTGCGCCACTCGGGAGCCCTGGATTAATTGTCGGACTATAACAACCCAATGTTTATATCCCAGGACAAATTAGCTAGCAACAGCAAGCTAACTAGCTAAATTACCATAAATGTTGAATGCTTTTCGACCTAACCCCAAATGAATATAGTTGATTCAGAGTTCGTTTTGATATTTCAACCTGCGTGTCCTGTTCGCGTCTGGTGTGGGTGGACAAAATCAACATGCGCGCGAGCGGTCTGGTCAGCATGTAATGAAGCTGACTATAGATGAAAATCGGTGGGTGAAGTCGGAGAGGTGCATCTGCAACAGCAAAAAGTCGGACACTGTAGTTGTTTTCCAACAGCAAGGCTTAATATGATCAACATGGCAGTGTTGATCATATAATGTCGAAATGAACATGGCTCCAACTCACATATCACTGACTCACAAACTGAAATCATACGTGTGTACATTTTACAATTGTACAATGTCATACTCTTTTTTTTTCTTGGTAAATAAATACAAGCCACAGCTCGCGTTGTCATGATTATCTTCCGGACGGACAGACCAAGACGCAGCGATGTAGCCAGAATACATGATTTAATTATAACACACGGGACAGAACGAAAACAAAACAATAAACGAAGAAACAGACGTGAGCCCTAACGCTAAATCCTAAAACACGAACACAGAACTCTAAACCTAAACATGAATGGCGAAATCTAAGTGAAACACGGAGAAACCTAACTAGACATGACTGTAGAAACCTAACTAGACAAGAACCCGACCGAACACGAAAAGCCTAACATAAACATGACATGAACAATAACCCACGAAACTAAGGTGCAATCCCCAAACATATAAATGGTTCCCACCAGAGACAACGAGACTCAGCTGCCTCTAATTGGGAACCATTAATCAACATAGAACTAGACACCATAGAACTGTGAAACCCCTAAACCAAAATGAACCCAAAACGCTCCAGCCTGTAAACCCAGGCCTGGGCGTTACACGCGTCACCTCTTCCTCTCTGCTGAAACTCTCTCACTGGAGCCTGCAGAGGCCAATGAGTGAGCGAAACAGCGCCCCTCTGTCTTACTAAATGGAGCCCATGTATCTGATGCTGTATGGCCAGAAATAGTATGACATGCCATACTCTTTTGGTCCAGACAGAATCAGATACATGGTCTACACATACAGAAACAGAGGAGCGCTGTTTCGCTCACTCAGATGCTTTATCCAAGATTAATGCGTCTTTCTGTTGGCCATAAGATAATGAATCGCTTCTTAAATTATCAATATTTCAATATTTGATTTGGACAGGCAAGGAGGTATGGTAGGGCGGGCCAGGCCCCATAAGCCCCGCCCATAACGCCGGCCTTGCTCTGTAGCTTTAGAATCAAGACAAAGTTGGTTCCTGTTCTAGTCCCGCATCAGAATGGAAGTTCAATGTGATTCTTGAATGGGAAGCATTGTTCAAGGGAAATTTCGGAACTAGGAGCTTTCGATAACTCCGATAGGACGTGATGGCGGCATATGCGCCAGAAATTCTAGCCTAGGGACGAGGTTAGTATGGGTCAAACAAAAACAGCCTAATGATAGGTTGACAAATAGTGCCTTCCACAATGCAGCCTTTACGGAAAAAAAATGCAGTCAGAGTGCAGTATAACTGCGTCCAAAATACTTTTGTTTTTTACTACAGTAATTTTGCAGTGTAACTGCAGTTAGAGTGCAGTATAACTGCAGTACACTGCAGCTATTCTGCAATTACTGCGTTCAAAATACCACAGTCGACTGCAGTTACTGCACTTTTACTGCAGTTTCAAAACCACAATCTTTTTTTGTAAGGGAGGTGATGGCTGTATGGTGCAGTTGGTGAGAAGCAACTGCAGTGACTTGAAGGCGACTAAATCAAAAACTGCATGACCTTTGATCACATGAGTCTGAAGTCGGATAATTTTTATAACCATATTGGTAACGCAACCCAACTTTTTGGTCACCGACTTGACAAATGTGATCCGCTCGAACACGCCCTCTGATTCCAACCATCGTGAACATGCACAGAAACAGCACAAATCTGACGTTGAGGAAGTGAGCTGGCAGCTGCTAGCGAAGGTTGGTTGCATTCCACAAGGTGATTGTAAGTGGGAAGACGGCGGAAGTGGTTGCTGAGTTCAAATCAAGCAGCACGTCAAGCAAATTTGGTGAAGACGAATGCTCTGAATGGACAACAGTAGTATCGAAAACTGGAATAAAAAGGGAATGGTCTAAAATTGGAGTGGAGGATACGTGTGTGAATGATAATGAATCGCTTCTTGTTGGGATGCGTTTGTTGAGTAAGGATGCATATGTCGGAAACCCGTTTGAGGTGTCTCAGAGTGACCAGGAGAAGTCTTATTTTGATTCATAGTATTTCTGAAGAGCAGAGGAAGATTGCAGTGGGCCTTAAAAGAATTCGGACAACAAGTTTTGTGCTTTGAACTTCGGAGTAGAGCACCTGTAAAAGGACTTATCTCAGGGGTGATGACGGATGTTCAGGTTGAACACCTGAAGAGAATTCCTGGTGTGGTTAGTGCCCGGCATCTGACCTGCTGGGTGAATGGGGAAAAAGAAGAAAGTCGGTCCTGTTGTTTTTTTGATAAAGAGCAAATACCTTCACATGTGAAGCTTAGTTATGTAAGATAGGCCATAAAAGCTTTCATCCCCAAACCACTGCAGTGTAAAGATTGTAAAGGATTTGGCCATGTTTCAATTGTGTGCAGACAAACAGCGTATACTGAGGAACGGTGTGTAGATGGACGACGGGGTATTGCAATTGGAGTGGGGATCATGATCCTGAGTTCCTGGAGTGCCCTGAAGGGTGAAAGGTGGCAAATTGAGGTGGCAAAAGTTAGAGCGGTCAATCGAATCTCTTAAAAACGCATTGAGAAAACACATGATGCTAGTGAAGATACTGTATAGTACTGGATACACCACAGCCTGTACTAAATGTTTGCAGCCAGACAAAAGATACCCTGTATGTTAAAAAGGTGGATTTTGTTGCATTCATTACCACCGTTATGAACTGTACAGCGCAAATCTCAAAGAAGTCTAAGAAACTGGGCATTATTGTGGCTGCGGCAGAAAAGTTTTTGGGACTTAAGGATTTTACATATGAAGACTTGCAAGGGGTACTGGCGCCGGAAGACCCACCCTCCCAGGTTTCCCTTGAGCCTGCGTAGGGATCAGATCTGTTTTATTTTTTTTTACAGAAAAGTTGTTTGATTTAGTTTTATCTTATTATTATATATATATATATTTTGTATTTGGTAGTTTGTTCAGTTTTTGGGGGGAATCCTGTTTCCATCCCACATAGGATGCAGATTAAATTGTGTGATTGCCAATATACAGAAGAAGAAGAATAACAAGAAGAAGCTGCTAGCAAGCTAACTCAAGGCCAAGAGAAGTTCATTATTTTGCTCTCAAGAAAATGGCGCCATTCAAAGTAGTGATTACTGGGGTAGGGGTAAATGGAAAAGTTGACCAACTGAAGGGGAAGATTCTCTGTGTTTGTGATGCTCGTCGTTTGGTGCGACGCAGACAGGGTGGTGTGATTAGTGGAACAAGAGTTGTCTGTTCTTTTTTAGTTTTGATGTTGAGTCTTTGCCTGACAAAGTGATGTTATTATATATAAATTATCCCATACAAGCTTTTGTGCTGAATGCATTACATTGTTACAGGTGTCAAGCTTCTGGGAATGTGGCAGCAGTATGTAAGAGGGAGGTTACTAGGTGTGAGAAGTGTGGAGAAGGGCATGAGACAAAGGAATGTGTAGCATTGGGGAAAGCAGTGGTATGTGTCAATTGCAGGGGTGCCCATGGGCCTGGGGTTCAGAAATGTCCGGTGCGAGAGAGGCAGGTTGAGGTTTCCAGGGTTAGAGTAGTGCAGAATTTGCCATATGCTGAGGCAGTGAAGAAAGTAGAGGAAGATGGGTCAAGAGGTAGGGGTCCTGAGAGAAGTGGTGTGAGTAGTAGATCTGTACCAGCACAGACGGATAGGCCAACAAGTGATGTATGCTTCAGTACGATTGTATTTTTAGCAATTTATGCAATGGTTATCAACTGTACTGCAGGGATGGAACATAAGTCACCGAAAATTGAGGTTGTGGTGGCAGCTGCAAAGGGGTATTTTGGTGTGACATCAGAACAGTTACAGAGTATGTTGACTGGTGGTGTCTCGTCCTTTCAGGCTGTTGGCCTGAGGTAGGACTCGGTAGATTGAAATAGTGGAGTAAGGTGGTGGGTTTTTAGTGAGTGTAGGGTATTTGTAGATGTTATGTTTTATTTTCAAGTGAAGTATAAGGGAGTTATACTCCAGTCAAGTAGGTGGCGGTGATGCAACATTTATCGCATGTCAACCGTCGTTAAACCTCATTGAAGAAGAAGAAGAAGAAGACGACGAAGCAGCAGCAGCAGCAGTAGCAGCAGCAGCAGAAGAGGCTAACTTCAAAACAATACGTTGTGGAGCACACAGTCAGTAGGTATTGGTCAGATGGTTGCTCGCTGATCATCTGGGTGAAGTTATAGCATAGAATATTCTAGTGAAACAGCTCCGTTTGATATAGCCTTGGTCACTTAATGTTTGTTATTCTGCCTGCTAGCTTAGCTAACGTTAGCATTTCACACTCATTGTCTGTCTTTTGCTGTACAGAAATGGTTCCATCAAATCTTGGGGAAGAAATGTTTACTGAAGTAGCGTTACCACCTGAGTGGGAGGACGATGAACGGATGAATTTCCTGTTCTCTGACTTTAAAGAAAACCGAGATGTCAGCACAACAGATTGGGACAGTAAAATGGATTTCTGGACATCACTCATTCTTAAAATCTGCAGGAGTCGCGGAACCGTCTGTGTTAATTTGCAGGAGCTGAACAAGATTTTTCAGAGAAAAGGAATTATGCCTTTGGGTTTGGCTACTGTCATTCAGTGCATGGCCAGGTATAATATAAATGAAATTCAATCTGCTAAAGTGTGAGCAAAATTTAGCCTACCTAAAAGTGCACTAGTCTCACTTTCCTTGCCTGACTGTACTTGTTTGTATTTCTGGCAGGTGTGGCAAGATACAAAGGGAGTCAGAGTTTGCCGCAAATGTAGACTGTGGGTGGGTGTCTTGGGGTGTTGGCCTGTTGCTGGTGAAGCCTTTAAAATGGACCTTTTCAACTCTTCTTGGTAGCAGTGGAGTTACTTTGAATGAGTTGTTTGTTGTCATCGAACTGGTAAAGGTGTGTATTATAACTAGTTAATTTAAAACATGTTAAGGGGCAACTATAATTTAACACTAACCTCTTACTTATGTTCTGTATGTTTCCTCCAGGAGAAGGCAGCAGAATTGCTCGGTGTCTACCAGAGCTCCCCAGTGGCCAACCACTCTCTCTTGTCCTTCCAGGAGCTCCGTACACTGTCGTCCCATGTCTGTGTTGACGAGAGTACCTTGTGTATGGCTCTGCTACAGCTGCAGAGGGAGAAACAGGTGACAGTATCACTGCATGGGGGCGAGAAGGTGAGGATAATCTAATTATTCATTTAAGTGAACATATTATTACATGTACGGTAACTCATACCAATATCTATGAGCTTTCACACAGATTGTTTTGAGGATAATGTCACTGTATCCGTGTTGCATTGAGCCGATGGAATTTATTTTTGTCTGTACAGATTGTGAAGTTTTCTCAGCCAGGACAGAATCATGTGTCTCCTGTCAGTGACGTAGACCTAGGCATCTACCAGCTCCAGCGCAGTGAGAGACTGCTTGAAGAGAGGGTTGAGGCATTGGGACTAGAGGCAGAGAAGTGCGTCCCTGACACACCATTAAGCATTGTCTTGTGCAGTGTGACCTATCATTTAATGTTGTCAAATATGTGATGTTACAAGATTGTGTGATTTGTGCTGTGTTATGTCTGTAGGTACAAAGAAGACGCTAGGGTGTTGCTGCGGGAAGGGAAGAAATCTCAGGTCAATTTACAATCCTCAGATCCTGTTGACTTTTTGTCTTTCACCAACTCAAATGCTGAAACCTCAATTAATTTCTCTCCTCCAGGCTCTAAGGTGTTTGAGAACCCGAAAGAGAGTCGAGAAGAAAGCAGACCACTTATATTCCCAGCTGGAAAATGTGAAGGGAATCCTAGACAAGATAGCAAACTCACAGACTGACAAACTGGTGAATATGCACTGGATACATTAACATTCAAAAATCTAACCAAAACGGAGCAAGCTTATGTGGGTAATTTGTGGCCAATGTCCCACATACAGGAACTAAGGTCTTGTGTTCTCTTTATATAAATATTTCTGCATGCCTCTAGGTGATACAGGCGTATCAGGCTGGAGTGTCAGCCCTGCGACTCTCTTTGAAGGATGTGACAGTAGAAGGAGCTGAGAGCCTTGTGGATCAAATCCAAGAGGTCAGACTCTTCTTCACCGGGACTGCATTGAGATGCTATTATTGAACTGTTGCATGTCCACACCAGTCTAAATTTATTTTCTCACTGTTTGATATTACAGTTGTGTGACACTCAGGATGAAGTGAACCAAATTCTGTCTGGTGGAGCGCTCAACTCAAGTATGTCCTATTCCATATTATACAGCTACTTAGTTGTAGTGCTGAAACAATTTAATAATCAAATGGCCAATGTCCAGAGAGTCTGGCAAATGATCAATGATCCTATTCCTATTTGTTTAGCGGATGCAGACACAGACGGGCTGGAGGATGAGCTAAGATCTTTATTGGAGAACTCTAGTCTGGATGTGCCTTCTACGCTACCTGATGTACCTTCACACCCTCTTTCACCTGTCAGGGAATCTGGTTCCCTTTGTGATGATCTGCTGAGCGCTTTGCCCTCAGTCCCTCAAAGCCACTTCAATATCACAGATGATGAACTGGACAAAGAGCTTAGTCGGCTAACGCTTGGAGATACAGGTATGCCTCTATCTTGTTCCTTTATCTTACAAATGCGACCACAAAATAGGCTACTGAAGTAACCTTTGTTTACTCATCACTCCCTATAGGTCTTCAACAAAAATATCGTACCTCTCCAGTGAAGAGGGCTGAGCCTGCACAGTGACAACAGTAATAAAATAAGTCAACTGTACTAACAATCCCTGACCCTCAGTGTCTGGGCATGGTGATCAAAAATAATTGCATGATATGTCTTTTGTAACATAGGTCTGTGATCACTTTTTTTTAAGGGGGTAGATCAGCTTTAATATTGCAGATTGTAGGTTCCATCAATGTAATTGTCAGCATCACTTCCAATCCACCATATTTTTTTTTTGTGAAAAAACAACAACACGTTTTTAGATATATTTATCACACACACACTACTGTTCAACAGTTTGGGGTCACTTAGAAATGTCCTTGTTTTTGAAAGCAATGTTTAAAAAAGTCAATTTAAAATAACATCAAATTGATCAGAAATATAGTGTACACGTTGTAAATGACTATTGTAGCTGGAAACAGCAGATTTCTTTTTTTAATGGAATATCTACAGAGGCCCATTATCAGCAACCATCACTCCTGTGTTCCAATGGCACGTTGTGTTAGCTATTCCAAGTTTATCATTTTAAAAGGCTAATTGATCATTAGGAAAACCCTTTTGCAATTATGTTAGCACAGCTGAAAAATCTGCCGTTTCCAGCTACAATAGTCATTTACAACATGTCAACAATGTCTACACTGTATTTCTGATCAATTTAGTTATTTAAATGGACAACTTATTTTGCTTTTCTTTTTTGTGTGTATATGAATATATATAATATGCTTACATATAAATACATGCATATATATCTTATAAAAAAATATTTTCTTTATTACTTTCTAACCCTATCACCCCTCCCCTAATTGGAGTAAACTAGTGAACAACAATGCTTAGGCTTCTCCTTCCAGCTTATACATACTATATACAGTTTATGGACACAGTCTATTTTACAATAGTTATATTTTGTTTGTTTTTACTCATGGCCTTCCTCAACCTCACCCATCTATTTCTGATGTCCATCCGGTTTGATTTCTACTTGCGATGTCTTTCAAACTATGCTCTTTCACAAAAGTTCTGATTCTATGTACGTTTTACGGAAAACGTATGTTTTACATTAGCTATCTCCATTCAAGGCCTCCCATCTATCTCTTAACACCACAATATTGGATTACTTTTTGACATAGTTTTTTTAACTGAACTGTTTCACAAAGTTCAGAGCCTTTCCTCATTGTTTCTACAGATTGAAAACATTTTTGCTAAAAGTATGTTATTGATCATTTAATTATGACTTTTCAGATCACCCAGTAGTGCTATCTGCAGAGTTAGCTCCAGGTAAATGTTGCAATTCTTCAGCCATTCCTGGACCTGTGACCAAAAACAAGCTACATATGGACAGTACCAAAACAAATGATCTAATGATTGTCCATTCTCAGCCAAATCTGCAGTGCAGGGAAGGTTGTATCCCCCATATAAATACATTCTATTTGTTGCAAGAATTTTGTATAATAATTTTAATTTAAAAAGGAGTTTTGCGTATCATTTCATAAACCATGTGCCATGGAGTCGGTACATCAAAAATCTCTTCCCAACTATTTTGCAATCTATATGGCACGCAGGGTTGAGGAGTAACGGATTACAAAAAACGGTAAGTAATCTGTTACAAGCAAAACATATTGTATTCAGATTATTCTTTTGAAAAACTAGATTACTTCGAGGATTACTTTTAAATTCAGAAATCTTTGACATTTCTCTGTTTTCTCAATGACATTTAAATCAGCATTGAAAAAATGCAAAAGTTTTTAAGTTTGTTCCACCTGAGCGAATCTGATCATAAGTCAAAGACCACTATGATGACACACAAAATGTGTTTGATCAATCGCGGGAAAAGAGCAAGAATAGGCTTTTTGTAGGCTACAGTCCAAGCTATGTCTTCCAATAGTGCGACTGCTGTCGGCATCCGAAGATTATCCAATTTGAATAAACGCTTGGAGGGAAGGATGACAGCACTGGTGTAGTCTACGGCAATACGGATATCACTTATTGCTATCTACATAGCGCATTGATGTGAATCATATTGCTGCTCTCTCATGTAGCTATTTGAGCCTTACGGATTGTGGATGACTGTTCACAAATCTGTGTATTTGAACCCATAATGGTTCAATTCAAGAAGTTTAAGCTGCCTATCAATCATTGTTTTTGAAACCAGTGGACAGCCAGCGAAAAATGCTCTCCTGCAACAGTTTCATAGTCCGGATCCCAGCCTATGGAATAAAAGGTGGGCATTTATTGCTCAAACTAATTCATGCTGATAAAATAAATCCATAGGCCTAATGGACACATGTTCAAACTCGCACACTTGATAGACTTAAAGGGCCAATCTGTACTTGCTACATCCATTATTGGATGTATACATTTTATTTATATATAAAACTATATATATATATATCCATTTGATTCTTGAAGAATATAACTTATAAATGCCTCATGAGCTTAGTTCAACTGTCACACTCCATGAGAACCCAAAATATACGCTTGTTTTTCTGTTTGTAAACATTGTAAATGTAAACACACACTATAGCCTAATAACATGGTTAAAACAATAATTGTGATATCATGGATGGTCAGTCCTTGCATCCATAGCTCTGTCTATTAATCTGAGAGTGGTTACATTTCTCCAGGCCCATCCCTCAGCTTTTTACCAAAACAGAGGCGGGTGGCGTTTTTTATTTAACCAGGTTGCCTACAAGTTCTCATTTAAAACTGCGACCTGGCCAAGATAAAGCAAAGCAGTTCAACACATACAACAACACCTAGTTAAACAAACACACAGTCAATAATACAGTAGAAAAAAAACAAATCTATATACAATGTGTGCAAATGAGGTAAAATAAGGAACGTAAGGCAATAAATAGGCCATGGTGGCGAAGTAATTACAGTATAGCAATTTAACACTGGAATGGTAAATGTGCAGTAGATGAATGTGCAAAGTGAACATACTGGGGTGCAATGGAGCAAGATAAATAAATGAATACGGTAGGGGATTAGGTAGTTGGTTGGGCTATGTACAGGTAGTAGAAAGCGATGGGTTAGAAGAAGCCTACATAACCAACCCAGAAAGTAAAATTGAACATCTATATATGGCCAGCTATGTAAATTTTAACATTGATTTATCCTGCAATAGATGTCTTTCAATTGGTAACATACATTTTTGTCTTCTTCTAATGCCTCTTAAGGGGAAAGTGATCTAAAAGTAAATAAATCTAATTGGATTACGTTACTGAGTTTGGGGTAATCCACAAATCACGTTACTGATTTCAATTTTGGACAGGTAATTAGTAACTGTAAATGATTACATTTAGAAAGTAACCTACCCAACCCTGATGGCACGGCTGTCATTTTTTTTGGTCCTTAAATGAAACTGGTATACTTTTTATTTATCACCACTAACCACTACTTATTTCTGGCCTGCTTCCTGGTTGTCCTCTTATCCATCCTGCTCTACTTGCTGCGCCTCCGACGTATCCACAGCTGTACCATGCAACGCTGCACCCCCTCTACTGTTGAGTGGCTAGAGGAGGGTCTCAGATCCCACCCACTCCCTATCACTTTGTAGACTTTACATCTCACTCCAAAATCAGCGTTTTCTTCCCCAGCTGGAATCTATTTGCCTGCACTTTTATGTTAAGGTCTTCATTTCTTAGCAGGAAATGACAAAGACTAAAACTTAGTTGGATTTTGAATAAGTCCAATGAACAGAGATGTTAGACAGCATTGGGATGAACTGGTGTGGGAGATATTGAGTTTGCACAATCTATGAAATTGTCTTTAATGTATTTTTTATGATATCAAAGTATCAGCCTTTTTTATGTTTCTGGAAATGTGAACGAGGTACAAAGAGTGTAACTATCCTTGCCTGAAGTTCGTGAGGTCCCATCCATACTTGGTCCAGTTAGGCAGGCTTGTTGAAGCTTCCTGTAAGGTTCAAATGGCAGCTGCCTCACAACTTCCCCTAATAAGTCATTCCTAAAATGTCATATTGTAAAATAATGTTCCTAAACTGCTGTTTTTTCCAATGAAGGTCCACAGCATTGAATGAATGTGACAAAACAATAGTAGGTATATGAGGACGGTGATGAAACAGTTGCTGTTTTACAGTACATTCTGTTTTAGCTCATATTTATAGATTCACTGTTCTTGAATAGAGTTTCACTTCCTTATCTGTCACATTATCCTGATGCAATTTAGGTTCAGTGTCATTGTTTCTATCGTCTCTGTTTGCGTTTTGGGTGCATGATCAGTATATGTTTATTGGTTGTGGGGAGGAATGTTGTCTACCTCTGTTGACCCTCAAAGTTTACTGCTCGGACGGGCACGTCATACTTTGATTCACAGCTTATTTTTTTCTTTGACTGCTGCGCCACAGAATAAAACTAAGGCAATGCATCTCAGTGCAAGATACGTCCCAATAGTACCTGGTTCGAATTCAAGCTGTATCACATCCAGCTGTGATTGGGTGTCTCACAGGGCGGCGCACAATTGGCCCAGCGTCGTCCTGGTAAATAAGAATTTGTTCTTAACTGACTTGCCTAGTCAACTAAAAATATGCAGGTAACTACTTACAGCTCTTCAGAAACCACTGTTTTAAGTTTGTTTTGATCTATTGTAATAGACTTTTGTTACACTAGGTCCTATTTTCCCTCACTTCCCCCCCACCCCTATAGCCGAACGGGTAGCATTTATCAATGGTGCAATATTTATTCATGTATTATCACTGGAGAGATGCTCCAGTCCGCATCAGCTGAATTCATATCGAGGGCTCAGAGCTACAGTAGAGTACAACTGTTTGCTGTCTCCTCAGATCAATGAAGTGACAGGGTGCAGATAACAATTTAATTTGGGAATCCCTTTATATACTGTCAAACTTACTGGGCTTCGTTTTTAGAAGCAGGGATTTCACTGCTGTAAAGGGGATAGTTTATCAAAGCACATAGGCCATATACACTACTGTTCAAAAGTTTGGGGTCACTTAGAAAGGTCCTTGTTTTACATGAAAACATACATGAAATTAGTTGCAAAATGAATAGGAAAAATAGTCAAGATGTTGACAAGATTATAAATAATTTTTAATTGAAATAATTGTGTCCTTCAAACTTTGCTTTTGTCAAAGAATCCTCCATTTGCAGCAATAACAGCCTTGCAGACAAATGGCATTCTAGTTGTCAATTTGTTGAGGTAGTCTGAAGAGATTTCACTCCATGCTTCCTGAGACATCTCCCACAAGTTGGGTTGGCTTGACGAGCACTTCTTACGTACCATACGGTCAAGCTGCTCCCACAACAGCTCAATAGGGTTGAGATCCGGTGACTGCTGGCCACTCCATTATAGACAAAATACCAGCTGACTGCTTCTTCCCTAAATAGTTCTTGCATAGTTTGGAGCTATGCTTTGGGTCATTGTCCTGTTGTAGGAGGAAATTGGCTCCAATTAAGCGCCCTCCACAGAGTATGGCATGGTGTTGCAAAATGGAGTGATAGTATTCCTTCTTCATGATCCCTTTTACCCTGCACAAATCTCCCAATCTACCACCAAAGCACCCCCAAACCATCACATTGCCTCCACCATGCTTGACGGATGGAGTCAAGCACTACTCCAGCATCTTTTCATTTTTTCTGCTTCTCACGAATGTTCTTTGTGATCAGAACACCTCAAACGTATATTTGTCTGTCCATAACACTTTTTTTCCCAACCTTCCTCTGTCCAGTGTCTGTGTTCTTTTGCCCATCTTAATATGTCTGTGCTAACATGATTGCAAAAGGGTTTTCTAATGATCAATTAGCCTTTTAAAATTATAAACTTGGATTAGCTAACACAACGTGCCATTGGAACACAGGAGTGATGGTTGCTGATAATGGGCCTCTGTACGCCTACAGTGGGGAAAAAAGTATTTAGTCAGCCACCAATTGTGCAAGTTCTCTCACTTAAAAAGATGAGAGAGGCCAGTAATTTTCATCATAGGTACACTTCAACTATGACAGACAAAATGAGGGAAAAAAATCCAGAAAATCACATTGTAGGATTTTTTATGAATTTATTTGCAAATTATGGTGGAAAATAAGTATTTGGTCAATAACAAAAGTTTATCTCAATACTTTGTTATATACCCTTTGTTGGCAATGACAGAGGTCAAATGTTTTCTGTAAGTCTTCACAAGGTTTTCACACACTGTTGCTGGTATTTTGGCCCATTCCTCCATGCAGATCTCCTCTAGAGCAGTGATGTTTTGGGGCTGTCGCTGGGCAACACGGACTTTCAACTCCTCCAAAGATTTTCTATGGGGTTGAGATCTGGAGACTGGCTAGGCCACTCCAGGACCTTGAAATGCTTCTTACGGCCACTCCTTCGTTGCCAGGCGGTATGTTTGGGATCATTGTCATGCTGAAAGACCCAGCCATGTTTCATCTTCAATGCCCTTGCTGATGGAAGGAGGTTTTCACTCAAAATCTCACGATACATGGCCCCATTCATTCTTTCCTTTACACGGATCAGTCATCCTGGTCCCTTTGCAGAAAAACAGCCCCAAAGCATGATGTTTCCACCCCCATGCTTCACAGTAGGTATGGTGTTCTTTGGATGCAACTCAGAATTCTTTGTCCTCCAAACACGACGAGTTGAGTTTTTACCAAAAAGTTATATTTTGGTTTCATCTGACATTCTCCCAATCCTCATCTGGATCATCCAAATGCTCTCTAGCAAACTTTAGACAGGCCTGAACATGTACTGGCTTAAGCAGGGGGACACGTCTGGCACTGCAGGATTTGAGTCCCTGGCGGCGTAGTGTGTTACTGATGGTAGGCTTTGTTACTTTGGTCCCAGCTCTCTGCAGGTCATTCACTAGGTCCCCCCCGTGTGATTCTGGGATTTTTGCTCACCGTTCTTGTGATCATTTTGACCCCACGGGGTGAGATCTTGCATGGAGCCCCAGATTGAGGAAGATTATCAGTGGTCTTGTATGTCTTCCATTTCCTAATAATTGCTCCCACAGTTGATTTCTTCAAACCAAGCTGCTTACCTATTGCAGATTCAGTCTTCCCAGCCTGGTGCAGGTCTACAATTTTGTTTCTGGTGTCCTTTGACAGCTCTTTGGTCTTGGCCATAGTGGAGTTTGGAGTGTGACTGTTTGAGGTTGTGGACAGGTGTCTTTTATACTGATAACAAGTTCAAACAGGTGCCATTAATACAGGTAATGAGTGGAGGACAGAGGAGCCTCTTAAAGAAGAAGTTACAGGTCTGTGAGAGCCAGAAATCTTGCTTGTTTGTATGTGACCAAATACTTATTTTCCACCATAATTTGCAAATAAATTCATAAAAAATCCTACAATGTGATTTTCTGGATTTTCTTTCCTCATTTTGTCTGTCATAGTTGAAGTGTACCTATGATGAAAATTACAGGCCTCTCTCATCTTTTTAAGTGAGAGAACTTGCACAATTGGTGGCTGACTAAATACTTTTTTCCCCCACTGTATATAGATATTCCATAAGAAATCTGCCGTTTCCAGCTACAATAGTCATTTACAACATTAACAATGTCTACACTGTATTTCTGATCAATTTGATGTTATTTTAATGGACCAAAAGATTGAAATGCCCTTGTTTTTAAAAGAAAGGCTAAGTAACCAAAAAATATTGAATGTGTGTGTTTGTCAAAGGTTTGGACACAACTACTCATTCCAGGGTTTATTTATTTTACTATTTTCTACATTGAATGAAATAACACATGGAATCATGTGGTAACCAAAAAAAGTGATTAACAAATTCTTCAAATAGCCACCCTTTGTCTTGATGACAGCTTTGCACACTTGGCATTCTCTCAACCAGCTTCACCTGGACTGCTTTTCCAACAGTCTTGAAGGAGTTCCCACATGCTGAGCACTTGTTGGCTGTTTTTCCTTCACTCTGCTGTCCAACTTATCCCAAACCATCTCAATTGGGTTGAGGTCGGGTGATTGTGGAGGCCAGGTCATCTGATGCACCACTCCATCACTCTCCGTCTTGGTCAAATAGCCATTACACAGCCTGGAGGTGTGTTGGGTCATTGTCCTGTTGATAAACAAATGATAGTCCCACTAAGCGCAAACCAGATGTAATGGCATATCGCTGCAGAATGCTGTGGTAGCCATGCTGCTTATAAATCATTGACATTGTCACCAGCAAAGCACCATCACACCTCCTCCATTCTTCATGGTTGGAATCACACATGCAGAGATCATCCATTCACCTACTCTGCATCTCATAAAGACACAGCGGTTGGAACCAGAAATCTCAAATTTGGACTCATCAGACCAAAGGACAGATTTCCACCGGTCTAATGTCCCTTGCTTGTGTTTCTTGGCCCAAGCAAGTCTCTTCTTATTATTGGTGTCATTCAGTAGTGGTTTCTTTGTAGCAATTTGACCATGAAGGCCTGATTCACGCAGTCTCCTCTAAACAGTTGATGTTGAGATGTGTCTGTTACTTGAACTCCGTGAAGCATTTATTTGGGCTGCAATTTCTGAGGCTGGTAACTCTAATGAATGTATCCTCTACAGCAGAGGTAACTCTGGGTCTTCCTTTCCTGTGGCGGTCCTCCTGAGAGCCAGTTTCATCACAGCACTTGATGGTTTTTGCGACTGCACTTGAAGAAACTTTAAACGTTCTTGAAATGTTCTGCATTGACTGACCTTCATGTCTTAAATTAATGATGGACTGTCGTTTCTCTTTGCTTATTTAAGCTGTTCTTGCCATAATATGGATGTGGTCTATTACCAAATAGGGCTATCTTCTGTATACCACCCCTACCTTGTCACAACACAACTGATTGGCTCAAACGCATTAGGAAGGAAATAAATTCCATACATTAACTTATAGGAAGGCATACCAGGCGACTACCTCATGAAGCTGGTAGAGAATACCAAGAGTGCAAAGCTGTCATCAGGGCAAAGGGTGGCTACTTTGAAGAATCTCAAATATACAGTTTATTTTGATTTGTTGAACACTTTTTTGGTTACTACATGATTCCATATGTGTTATTTCATAGTTTTTATGTCTTCACTATTATTCTACAAATCAAATCAAAAGATACAAAAATCATCAAATGCATTCTGTTGATGATTTTCACTTGTATTGTCATGTGGAGTATATTGTGTGCCCCCAGAGTCCCACTAGGTGACACAAGGGTTTGAGTAATCAAACTCATGCATATACAGCAGCCATAGTCAGGGGTTACAAGTCCCCAGTAGCATGGGAAGAGCAGGAGTGTAGCACAAGGATATCAATCAAGACTACTAAACTGCAGACAGCCACTAATGACCCCCTCACCCAAGCACAAGTTGCCCATTAGAGGCCATGTTGTTGTAGCCGGCCTGTCTCAGTCTCTGGGTGGCCTGGTTTGAGACACTGCACTGTGGGGGTTTGTTTTCACTCCTCTCCACTGTGTTACATTTCAGGTCTGCCCCAGCTGGTGATGGATGAGCCTGAAGAGGAGTTAGGTTAAGCCAGGTTGGCCATTTAGGATGGGTAATGTAAACACAGGATTGAACAGATTATATGCAATGCATTTCACAGATTTTACCATTGAATTGTCCTTGTATCTCTTTGGTCACTTGACTTTTGTTATTGTCCTGTGATTGCAATCAAGTGTGTGATTGCTGGGCTGGAATAGAAGTCTGCTCACCCAGTAGATAGATCAGGGATCAGTGGAGCAAGGTAGAGTTTTTTTTGTTTGCCAGAAATTATACTTTAGTAATAATAGCCTACTTGTTACTACTCAATTATCTATTAAAGCAATAAGGCACAAGGGGGTGTGATATATGGCCAATATACCACGGCTAAGGCCTGTTCTTAAGCACAACACACCGCAGAGTGCCTGTATACAGTCCTAAGCTGTGGTATATTGGCCATATATCACAAACCCCTGAGGTGCCTTATTTCTGTTATAAACTGGTTACCAACATAATTAGAGCAGTAAAAATACATGTTTTATCATACCTGTAGTATACAGTCTGATATACCACGGCTGTCAGCCAATCAGCATTCAGGGCTCGAACCACCCAGATTATAATGTTTAGACTAAGATGTCTAATCTTTACATACAAGTTAGCTTATTTGTACATTTTGAACTGAGTTAAGTGTTTAATTGTTATTCAAAATGAACTAGTGTCAATGTTGTATTCAAATAAACATTTCCTTTTTGTCTAGTTGTAAGATCTCCAATCTGTTTTATTTGATTGGCACTCTCTAACTCAGTATGTCAGCTATGTGAATCTATTTTGCATCTTATATGGCATTCATGGCCAATGCTGCCATAAGATAACAGTACGATGATGTTACTGGCCTTATGTGCATCTGTCATCTGAAGCAGAGAATAGCTAAACTCACACATTGTTTACATGTTGAGCTATATGTTCTTAATTTAAAATAATACCAGTAGACAATGTATGAGGCAAAACCATATACCAGATTGTGTACATGCCTTTTAAGTGTTGACATAAAACATTTAGTGCAAATCCAACCCTTGTAATTTAAGTACAGTATGAAATAACGAGATGACAATTAGGCAACAGGAGATGAGCATTACAGGTTACATTTTATGAGGTACATTTTATTTTAGTTCAGTCATTTTAGCAATGGTGCTTGCAAAATGATTGCAGTTGTAGGTAACAACACATCCGCCACGCTGATCCTCAACACGGGGGGCCCCTCAGGGGTGCGTGCTCAGTCCCCTCCTGTACTCCTTGTTCACTCATGACTGCACAGCCAGGCACGACTCCAACACCATCATTAAGTTTGCTGATGACACAACAGTGGTAGGCCTGATCACCGACAACGATGAGACAGCCTATAGGGAGGAGGTCAGAGACCTGACCGTGTGGTGCAAGGACAACAACCTCTCCCTCAACGTGATCAAGACAAAGGAGATGATTGTGGACTACAGGAAAAGGAAGACCGAGCACGCCCCCATTCTCATCGATGGGGCTGTAGTGGAGCAGGTTGAGCGCTTCAAGTACCTTGGTGTCATCAAGGTACTTGATGTACCCCCCGCACATTGACACATTGACTCTGTACCGGTACCCCCTGTATATAGCCCCGCTATTGTTATTTACTGCTGCTCTTTAATTATTTGTTATTCTTATCGCTGACTTTTTTGGGGATTTTTCTTAACTGCATTGTTGGTTAAGGGCTTGTAAGTAAGCATTTCACTGTAAGGTCTGCACCTGTTGTATTCGGGGTGCATGTGACAAAATTGTATTTGATTTGTTCCCATAGATGGACAGTACGCGGTTGCTCTATGTATCGCTGACCCTTGATAAGCTAGACACTGGGCTAACACAGATAACCTTTTAGGTCAAAAATATGCAGTTTTATTAGCATTATGTTGTATTTATAATTATGAGAGAAATTGAACGAGCTAGTAGCTAGCTAGCTAGTTATACCTAGGTAGCTTACGAGGTTAGCAGATTTTTCTCAAAACTAACCTCATAGTGGCTAGCTAGCTAGGTACTTCTTGTCACTCATGCTAGCCTTTACAGACAAATATAACTTCAGAAACGTCAAAATTAAAATATTCTGTCAGCACCATAGAGTAACACTTTCAGTTCGCATTTGGTAGACTGCGACAGCAGGATAAATACACCATTATTATCGCCGTAATACCCCAATGACAATTCTATTAAATTTTGTGTGATTAGGAAACATTTTCTGAATTCAGTCAAATAACAGTACAAAACTACAAGAAAAAATTAACAGCATGCAGTATAGTACTACAAGAAACAGAGCCCTGCCTAACCTAAGTACAGGTGATCCTTTTTGTAAACTGGATCTCTCCTCCATTGGAAAAGGCTATAGGACTGTCACACTTTTGCTACTCCATACTGTCCTACTTTAGCTAGCTACAGTATGGTTGGTAAAACAAAAAAAAATACTGAATTACAAAATGCAAACATAATATTGGCAATATTGTGTATGTTTATGCACCAGTACATAGTATGTACATTTACATCACAATAATAAAAAAGTAATATATATACAAAATTCGCAGTGCATTATTTATGACAGTTTTATAACCTTAACATCAAAACAGGAAAAAATGCTATGTCACTGATCTTACTGTGTGTATCGCTGGATGAGCTTCCTGTTTGAAGCTTGCTATGCCCCCCTCTATAATGACACACCAATGAAGATGGTTCCTCTGCAAGGGCTTAGTTTTGATTTTCTCTTGTCAGACCAAGAAATAAACATCTCAGGATTAAGCTGTCCCCGTTTATATGATGTCCCACTTTATCTGAATTCACCCTATATGTAAATCTCTAATACCTAGAATGTAAAGATCAAGGCAACAGTAAACATGTTGTCCCCCACGAATGCAGCACATTACATGTTGTCCCCCATGCATTATTCACTCAAGTTTAGTCAAAACCGGTCCAGTGGTGTCTGAGAAAGATACATAGCCCATAACAATAACAATGTTTTACTGTGAAAATTGAAATAAGAAAGAAATAAACAATCAGGGAAAAAGGTAGGAGCTACCGAATGTAATTTTTGGTGAGTTTGGACATTATAAGCAAATGTGAACAAGAGACATGAACAAAGTGTTGAAGCATGCTTGTTTGAAGGAAGATCAGTACTGGCTCTGAAGCAGTATGTGTACACACTGTGTCTGTGTGGAGTCTGGAGGGCAACGGGCCTGCCTGCTCTCCTCTGAGAAGATGGGGGGAGAAGCAGGGTGGCTGAGAACGGAGAGGAGACAAAATGCAAGGAAATCAAAAGATAGCAGTGGCAGTTGTACAGAGCTCATCCAAAGGACTTTGACTTCTCAGACACGGCAGAAAGCTAACACACTATGATGCCCCGTCACCATTCATTCAGCCACTTAGACAACTAGGGTTGTATTAACTCAGAATTATTTGCTTTATACACAGGACAAAAATATAAAACGCCTAAGAAATATCTTGTTGTCTTGTAAACGCAGATCTAAAATCCCTATTGTAATTTCTGTTCGGTATCAGACAATTCTTTTCACTGTGTAGCCAGTCTACTTTTCTCTGGTAAAATGCAAGATTAACTTTAATCTCTACGGGATCGGTGTCCCTAAACCGGGATGGTTGTTGCTCAATATGCGATAATGTGACTAGAAAACGTTGAATACAACAGCCGACTTTCCTGGACATGTCTTGTATGGGCAGAAAGCTTAAATTCTTGTTAATCTAACTGCAGTGTCCAATGTACAGTGGCTATTACAGGAAAATAAATACCATGCTATTGTTTGAGGATGGTGCACAACAGCAAAACACTTATCACAGCAACTGGTTTGATACATTCACCTCTGAAGGTAAGTAATGTACTTAAATTCAGTAATCTTGCTGATTTAAAATGTAGCATACTTTTGTTTGATCAAATCTATTTTTATATTCAAATGTAGGAACTGGGGCTCCCGAGTGGTGCAGCGGTCTAAGGCAGTGCAAGAGGCGTTACTATAGTCCCTAGTTCGATTCCAGGCTGTATCACATCCAGCCTTGATTGGGAGTCCCATAGAGCGGCACACACTTGGCCCAGCGTTGTCCGGGTTTTGCCGGGGTAGGCCGTCATTGTAAATAAGAATTTGTTCTTAACTGACTTGCCCAGTTAAATAAAGGTAAAAAAAATAATCATAATAAAAATGGGGTCTACAGTTTGACTCTGCTGTCTCTGGCTCCACACTCACCCCGCCCGGCCATCTAGATGTGTGAAAGTTAGTGTATTTTCTATAGGGACGCTAATGATTCATCATGTATGACATTCCTGGGAGTGTGTAAACTTAAACGTTTTATTGCCATAGCATTTTTGTATGTTCTCCATAGTTATGTACTTGAAAATTAATAAATTGACCAATTCGGCACATTTGGGCAAACTCCTGGCAGAGAATATAACATATAAGATCTGGTAAGAGATAATACAAGCAAAAAAATACATGTGTTTTCTATTTTTTCTTTTGTTCCATCATCTTTGAAATGCAAGAGAAAGGCCATATGCTGAGTTAGGATCCTAGGTGTAATTTAGATTCTTTTCCACAAGATGGCAGCAGGGTGTGTGCAAAGTTTCAGACTGATCCGGTGAATAATTACATCAATACACAATAAATTACACCTAGGATCCTAACTTAATATATGGCCTTTCTCTTGCATTTAAAAGATGATGGAACAAAATAAAAATAGAAAACGCATGTTTTTGTTTGATTTATCTTTTACCGGATGTCATTTTAGGCAAAAATTGAAAAAAAGGTTCCGATCCTTATTAAACAAAACATTAGACATAAATGTAGCCAGCTACATTTCCTATGATAAACACTAGAAACATGATGGACATGTATCATTTTTGCAAAAAATACCTTGCTTTTTTTCATTGTAAGCTCATTTACTTGTGTGGCTGCCAGCCACATAGTTTTGTTGTCATCTGATGAAAATGAAGCTATTTTCTGCCGAATGTGTTGCACTAATTTATTTTCTGTGAAGGCAAAATATAGTTGCACCTCCCTGGTCACTCTATTGAAGCAAATAAACAATTGATTTTCAATATAAATCGCGGCCCCTGTCAATACACAGCTGGACTCACCTGCTTTCTCGCGTTGTGCTATTTACAAACAATCAGGTGAATGGCTCAACTGCTCTGGGGAACTATGGTGAGCTTCATAATGTGACAGGTGAAATGAAGAACGCAATCTGCTTTATCTCCTAACATATTGCACAAGTTGACTGTAGGTACTTACTTAAAAAAGAGCTACAGATATTAAAATTGATTGAAAAACGTGAAATAAATAGTTTCAACGGTATTGACGGTATTGAAAAACAGTATGCCGCCCAAGCCTATCACTTAACATTATTTTTTTTAAGTCTACAGTAAACATGTAGCCCCCCACGTACTGTTCTTCCTTCAGACAAGCATGCTTCATTTGCACAATGTCTCTCGTTCACATTCAATTCTAAATGTCCAAACTCTCCAAAAACTGCATTCAGTAACTCCTATAACTTTATGAGCTGGATTGCCTGTGATTGCAATTTGTTTATTTTAATTTGTGCTCGTCACCATATTTAGCTAGAAGCCTCCATGGAAATTTGCTATTGCTTGTGCTAATCAGTGTAATTGAGTAAATACCGTCTCTCTATGGCAAGACGCCAGTAGTCAAAATCGGGCCAGTGGTGTCTGCGATATCACGTGGGTTAGCGAGACTCATATCCTTGAGCATGTGTGCCAAATTTCATCACTCCAAGTCAAACAGATCAAGAGATATAAACATGCGCCCACTGTGTGGGCGATAAGTATGTTCTTGCATATGTTGAGTCTTGACTGTGTTTGCAACATGTGTACCAAATTGTGTTCCAGTATGAATTTTCCTTAACTGATTTATTAGCATTTATGTGCCAGACCACATTCATGTGAATATTTTTTGGACAATAGCGGCCATGTTGTTTTAGGTACTAGTCTGGAAAATATTGTGTTGAGAGCTTTGTCTATAGATGCCACATATCAAGTTTCATGCAGATCGGTCATTCGGTGCCAGAAGAATAGCGCTTTAAGGATTTTTCACAAAATTCTAAATCCATCATGGCAGACCTTATGGGCCCCTGGGGCAAATTTGTTTTTTGTGAGGAGAGGGACCTATGTACTAAATTTCATGACTTTAGATCAAACGGGTTGATGGGTGTGACCTTTTAAAGTTAGCATTTTCAATCTGTTGTTATAGCGCCACCATCTGGCTAATCAGTGTAATTTTGTAAATCCCGTATCTCTATGGCAAGACACCAGTGCTGTCTGAAATATTGCATGTGACTACCGAATGTACGACCAAGCATACAAATTAACATAATGACAGAGACAGATCCACAGTCTCCTCCCCGATTTCATCTTGAGGGACAAATATACAATGAGGAGTCCCATACCGGTAAGAAATTAAATCTACTTTCACCCCTGATCCTAACCCTTACCTCACCTAAATGGTGTGCAATCTTTTTGTAAATGCCTTATAAATGGTTTATTACGTACCGTTTAAATATAGTGTAACCCCATAGAGCATTTTAAACCCCTGAAAACAGCGAGTTCTCAGCAGCCAAAGATGTTAATTCCAGTAGGGGGCATTGTGTTACTGCCCAAATGCTCACACAATTTTTGTCTCATATAATGCAATACAATATAATAGTTTTTGGTTGCCTATTACACAGTTACCATTCATAAATTACTGTATGTCATATATAATTCAAATGTATGTACCAAGTAGAAATTGTACAAATCAGTAATAGTCATGTAATAGCCAAAGTGTTTGTGAATGAGATGGAATATAGTCCAATCTTTGCAAAACATTTTCCCTATCTGATCAATGATGAAAGTAGGTAGACTTTCAGAGACTGCTCTCCATGTGCTGAGTCATCCTCCATCTACACATGGGTCATAACACTTTAGGTTCCGTACTTGCCTCTGAGTGGCACTGCAGTCCGTTAAAAGTGAGGAAGTTGCAAAGGGGATGTTTGAGAAGCTTATGTTACAAACTGTAAGGTGGTGATGGTAGCAGTGTGAGGGGGGATCCCCATCTGATTCTGCCTCTGCTTCTCTTCATTCACTGTTTTGAAAACAAGAGTATGCCTAATAAACCATAAGATAATGAGGTAATTCATTATTTCCACAGCTTTACCACTTGGATTAGATTGGGAAACATTTGTAGTGACAGAATATTTCATTTTAATTTACATATGAGACATACAGGTGACTCTAGACTAGGGTGAACTGCTGATAATTTAAGTAACCTAATCTTTTATGTGGCGATCTTTTCAAGTGCCTTCAGAAAGTATTCACACCTTTTGACTTTTTCCAAATTTTGTTGTGTTACAGCCTGAATTTAATGTCAAAGTGGAATTATGTTTTTAGAGATTTTTACAAAAAAATTAAAAATTAAAAGCTTCAGTCAATAATTATGGCTAGCCTAAATAAATTCAGGAGTAAAATGTGCTTAACAAATAGTGTTTAACATGATTGTTGAATGAATACTTAATCTCTGTACCCCACACATACAATAATCTGTAAGGTCCCTCAGTCGAGCAGGGAATTTCAAACACAGATTCAACCACAAAGACCAAGGTTTTCCAATGCCTCGCAAAAAAGGGCAACTACAGTATTATTGGTAGATGGGTAAAAATAAAAAAAGCAGACATTGAATATCCCTTTGAACATGGTGAAGTTATTAATTACATTTTGGATGTTTTGGATGTTGTATACACCCAGTCACTAAAAAGATACAAGCATCCTTCCTAACTCAGTTGCCTGAGATGAAGAAAACCGCTCAGGGATTTCACCATGAGGCCAATGGCGACTTTAAAACAGTTACAGAGTTTAATGGCTGTAATAAGAAAACGGAGGATGGATCAACAGCATTGTAGTTACTCCACAATACTAACTTAAATGACAGAGTGAAGAGAAGGAAGCCTGTACAGAATAAAAATATTCCAAAACATGTTTACAATAAGGCACTAAAGTAAAACTGCAAAAAAATGTGGCAAAGAAATTCACTTCATGTCCTGAACACAAACTTTATGTTTGGGGCAAATCCAACACAACATATCACTGAGTACCACTCTTCATATTTTCAAGCATGGTGATGGCTGCATCATGTTATGTGTATGCTTGTCATCGGCAAGGACTAGGGAGTTTTTTTGGGGGATTAAAAGAAACGTAATAGCTAAGCACAGGCAAAATCCTATAGGAAAACCTGGTTCAGTCTGCTTTCCAACAGACACTGGGAGACAAATTCACCTTTCAGCAGTACAATAACCTAAAACACAAGGCTAAATATACACTGGAGTTGCTTTTTATTTTTTTTATTTTTTGGAGGGCCCAGTTACAGTTTTGACTTAAATCGGCATAAAAATCTATGCCAAGACTTGAAAATGTCTGTCTAGCAAAGATCAACAACTAACTTGACAGAGCTTGAAGAATTATTAAACTAATAATGTGCAAATATTTAACAATCCAGGTGTGCAAAGCTCTTAGAGACTTACCCAGAAAGACTCACAGCTGTAATCGCTGACAAAGGAGATTCTAATACGTATTTACTCAGGGGTATGAATTATATATTTCTGTATTTAATTTTCAATAAATTTGCAAAGATTTAAAACATCTTTTCACATTTTCATTATGAGGTATTGTGTGTAGATGGTTGAGATTTTTTATTACATTTTTCCATTTTGAAATCAGGCTGTAACACAACAAAATGTGGAATAAGTCAAGGGCTATGAATGCTTTCTGAAGGCACTGTATATATCTACTCTATATACACATTTTGTCCTGATGGTCTGCAACAAGAGTCAATGGATATCAGAATGCCAGATTATGAATTGTTGAGAGATGTAATGTAAAAAATGTGAGAATGGTTCTTGAACACACAAATTGACTATTTCCAAAGTTACAGTTTGGGAGCAATAAACCTCCCATTGAAAGTTCCCAGACCAACTGTGACTGATCATTTCCTATTATGGTATTTTAGAGTATCTGAAACTAAAGGATTGAAATGCTGCTCCTCCTTCTAAAAATGCTGTACATTGTTAAGGGCTTGTATTCACCCGAGGCTAATTCATGTGACTACCACTCACATGGCCAGCAGTGGGGCTGAACGTCTGACGGTCAGGAGAGTTAGATGGGGTTGATTATACTCAGGAACCTTTACACGGGCACCATTGAGAGCATCCTGACAGGTTGTATCACAGTCTGGTATGGCAAATGAGAAAGGACCAAAACATTTCCAAAAACTCCAGCCACCCGATACATGGACTGTTCTCCATGCTCCCATCTGACAGGCGGTACCTGTGCATCAAGGCTCAGACAAACAGACTCCTAAACAGCTTCAATAAGACTGTTAAATGGCTAACAACTACTGCTCTCCCGCAGACTATCCACACTGACTCTATGCCCATTTATAAGTCTCTAACCACTCAGATACAACCTACGCTGCTGCTAAAATGATTATTGATCAGATGTATTACTCCATTACACTGTTGTTCATTGATTATTGATCTCCATTACCATTAATATTTATCTATTCATCCTGCTACTGGTCACTATTACTCCTGTTAACATGTATATAAACTCAGCAAAAAAAAAGAAACGTCCTCTCACTGTCAACTGCGTTTATTTCCAGCAAACTTAACATGTGTAAATATTTGTATGAACATAACAAGATTCAACAACTGAGACATAAACTTAACAAGTTCCACAGACATGTGACTAACAGAAATTGAACAATGTGTCCCTGAACAAAGGGGGGAGGGGGGGTAAAAATCAAAAGTAACAGTCAGTATCTGGTGTGGCCACCAGCTGCATTAAGTACTGCAGTGCATCTCCTCCTCATGGACTGCACCAGATTTGCCAGTTATTTCTGTGTGATGTTACCCCACTCTTCCACCAAGGCACCTGCAAGTTCCCAGACATTTCTGGGGGGGAATGAACCTAGCCCTCACCCTCCGAACCAGCAGGTCCCAGACGTGCTCAGTGGGATTGAGATCCGGGCTCTTCGCTGGCCATGGCAGAACACTGACATTCCTGTCTTGCAGGAAATCATGCACAGAACAAGCAGTATGGCTGGTGGCATTGTCATGCTGGAGGGTCATGTCAGGATGAGCCTGCAAGAAGGGTACCACATAAGGGATGAGGATGTCTTGCCTGTAACACACAGAGTTGAGATTGCCTGCAATGACAACAAGCTCAGTCCGATGATGCTGTGACACACCGCCCCAGACCATGACGGACCTTCCACCTCCAAATCGATTCCGCTCCAGAGTACAGGCCTTGGTGTAACGCTCATTCCTTCGATGATAAACGTGAATCCGACCATCACCCCTGGTGAGACAAAACCGCGACTCGTCAGTGAAGAGCACTTTTTTCCAGTCCTGTCTGGTCCAGCGACGGTGGGTTTGTGCCCATAGGCAACAATGCCTTACAACAGGCCTACAAGCCCTCAGTCCAGCCTCTCTCAGCCTATTGCGGACAGTCTGAGCACTGATGGAGGGATTGTGCATTCCTGGTGTAACTCGGGCAGTTGTTGTTGCCATCCTGTACCTGTCCCGCAGGTGTGATGTTCGGATGTACCGATCTTGTGCCGGTGTTCTTACACGTGGTCTGCCACTGCGAGGACGATCAGCTGTCCGTCCTGTCTCGCTGTCTTAGGTGTCTCACAGTACGGACATTGCAATTTATTGCCCTGGCCACATCTGCAGTCCTCATGCCTCCTTGCAGCATGCCTAAGGCACTTTCACACAGATGAGCAGGGACCCTGGGAATCTTTCTTTTGGTGTTTTTCAGAGTCAGTAGAAAGGCCTTTTTAGTGTCCTAAGTTTTCATAACTGTTACCTTAATTGCCTACTGTCTGTAAGCTGTTAGTGTCTTAACGACCATTCCACAGGTGCATGATCATTAATTGTTTAAGGTTCATTGAACAAGCATGGGAAACAGTGTTTAAACCCTTTACAATGAAGATCTGTGAAGTTATTTGGATTTTTACAAATTATCTTTGAAAGACAGGCTCCTGAAAAAGGGACTTTCTTTTTTGCTAAGTTTATTACCATTAGTATATTATCATAACTATTTATATATTCTGGTTACCAGTCACTTTTCAGCCCTGTTTACATGTACATCCCACTTTTTAAGTATTTATTTATTTTAAAACCTGTTAGGGCTAGGCGTTCCACTAGCGGGACACCTGCTACAACATCCGGTGAAACGCAGAGCGCCAAATTCAAATGACAAAAATCGTAATATTAAACATTCATGAAAATACAAATGTAATACACTGTTCTTTAGCTTAGGATCTTGGTAATCGAACAGCGTTGTCCGATTTACAATAGTCTTTACGGTGAAAGCATAGCATTCGATTATCTGAGGTCAGCACCCAACAACAACATATTTTTCCAACCAGCACAGGCGTCACAAAATCACAAAAAGCGATAAAATAAATCACTTACCTTTGAAGATCTTCCTCTGGTTGCAGTCCCAAGGGTCCCAGGAACACAAAGAATGGTCATTTTGTTCGATAAAGTCCTTCTTTATATCCCCAAAAAGTCTGTTTAGTAGGCGTCATTGACATCAGTAATCCACCCCTTCAGCATGCAGACAAAGAAGTCCCAAAAGTTACCGGTAAAGTTCGTCCAAACAAGTCAAACGACGTTTCTAAGTAATCCTTGGGTACTCTAATATCTAAATAAACTATCATATTTCATACGAAGAGAACTATGTTCAATAGAAGCGGAAAAGAACGACGAGCGCACCACTGTTCACTCGCGCAATGAGACTGCTTTTTCCATGGAGCTCCCGATGGATAAACAACTATTACTCATTGGTTTTTCAGAGAACAATCCTGAAACCATGTATAAAGACATCTAGTGAAAGCCATAGGAACTGCAATCTGGGAGGCGGAAGTCATAGTTTCCAATAGCTTTACATTTTAAGTGGCTGGGAGCTCCAAAAAAATTGTGGGTTGTATTTTCCTCGGTTTTTCACCTGCCATATGAGTTCTGTTATACTCACGGACATTATTTGTATGCATATCCTAGCTTCAGGGCCTGAGTAACATGCAGTTTATTTTTGGCACGTCAGACAGACAAAATTCAGGGTACTGCCCCCAAGCCCTAGACAAGTCAGTTAAGAACAAATTCTTATTTACCATGACAGCCTAGGAACAGTGGGTTAACTGCCTTGTTCAGGGGCAGAACAACAGATTTTTACCTTGTCAGTTTGGGGATTTGATCTAGCAACCTTTCCGTTACTGGCCCAACGCTCTAACCACTAGGCTACCTACTACCCCTATATAAACACTCCTCAACCACTCCAGTACCCCTGCACATTGAATAAGGTACTGGCACTGACCTGTATATACTTACATTCTCGTGTTCTTTAACTCTCATCATAGGTCTTGTGTTGTTTCTATTCATACTTTCATTTTTTATTCTATTTTCTATTACTATCTACACTATTATTATCACTGGATTGTTGGGAAAGAGCTCTCAAGGAAATAATTTGACTGTACTCGCCCATGGCGAATAAACATTGAAACTTGAAACAATCTGCTCACTTGAATAACTAAAAATAATTTGTATATAATTTTAAATGTTGAAAAAAAATACTTCCACTATAGTAAGCATGACTGATTATGTTGCTTGCTACTTAATCTACATGTATTCTTCATGGCCTTCATGTCTGCCATAACTGTGCATTGATTATAGTTAAGTAAAGGAATAGGATTTTAATTTGATCGCCTTGTTGCAGGAGAATTGTCGTGCAATGCAGGACATTTAAAACTTGTAGTGAATTTGATCCTGGACATCCTGACGGGCCGCCCCCAGGTGATGAGGGTAGGCAACAACGTATCCTCCACGCTGATCCTCGACACAGGGGCCCATCAGGGGTGCATGCTTAGTACTCTCCTGTGCTCCCTGCTCACCCATGACTGTGTGGCCATGCACGACTCCAACATCATCATTAAGTTTGCAGACGACACAACAGTGGTAGGCCTGATCACCTACAACAATGAGACAGCCTATAGGGAGGAGGTAAGAGACCTGGCAGTGTGGTGCCAGGACAACAACCTCTCCCTCAACGTGAGCAAAACAAAAGAGCTGATCATGGTCTACAAGAAAAGGAGGGCCAAGCACTCCCCCATTCACATCAACAGGGTTGTAGTGGAGTGGGTTGAGAGCTTCAAGTTACTTGGTGTCCACATCACTAAGGACCTATTATTGTCCAAACACACCAACACAGTCGTGAAGAGGGCATGACAACGCCTATTCTCCCTCAGGAGGCTGAAAAGATTTGGCATGGGACCTCAGGTCTTTAAAAAGTTCTACAGCTGCACCATCGAGAGCATCCTGACTGGTTGCATCACTGCCTGGTATGGCAACTGCCCGGCATCCGACAGCAAGGAGCTACAGAGAGTAGTGCGTACGGCCCAGTACATAACTGGGTCCGAGCTTCCTGCAATCCAGGACCTCTATACCAGACCAAAAGGCTCCTTAGTGGTTTCTATACCCAAGCCATAAGACTGCTGAACAGTTAATCAAATGGCTACCCAGACTATTTGCATTGACCCCCTTGGTTCTTATTTTTTTTAACTGACTCTTGCACAGGCTTGATGTACAGTACCAGTCAAAAGTTTGGACACACGTACTCATTCAAGGGTTTTTCTTTATTTTCACTATTTTCTACGTTGTAGAATAATAGTGAAGAGATCAAAACGATGAAATAACGCATATGAAATAGCATAGTAACCAAAAAAGTGTTAAACAAATCAACATTTATTTTATATTTGAGATTCTTCAAATTAGCCAACCTTTGCCTTGATGACAGCTTTACACACTCGTAGTATTCGCTCAACCAGCCTTATGAGGTAGTCTCCTGGAATGCATTTCAATTAACAGGTGTGCCTTGTTAAATGTTCATTAGTGGAATTTTTTTCCTTCTTCATGTGTTTGAGCCAATCAGTTGTGTTGTGACAAGGTAGGAGTGGTATACAGAAGAAAGCCCTATTTGGTAAAAGCAAGTCCATATTATGGCAAGAACAGCTCAAATAAGCAACGAGAAATGACAGTCCATAATTACTTTAAGACATGAAGGTCAGTCAATACAGAACATTTGAAGAACTTTTAAAATTTCTTCAAGTGCAGTCGCAAAAACCATCAAGCACTGTGATGAAACTGGCTCTCATGAGGACCACCACAGGAAAGGAAGACCCAGAGTTACCTCTGCTGCAGAGGATAAGTTAATTAGAGTTAACTGCACCTCAGATTGTAGCCCAAATAAATGCTTCACAGAGTTCAAGTAACAGATACATCTCAACATCAACTGTTCAGAGGAGACTGCGTGAATCAGGCCTTCATAATTGAATTGCTCCAAAGAAACCACTACTAAAGGACACCAATAATAATAAGAGACTTACTTGGGCCAAGAAACACAAGCAATGGACATTCGACTGGTGGACATTTGTCTTTTGGTCTGATGAGTCCAAATTTGAGATATTTGATTCCAACCACTGTGTCTTTGTGAGACACAGAGTAGGTGAACGGATGATCTCCGAATGTGAGGTTCCCACTGTGAAGCATGGAGGAGGAGATGTGATGGTGTGAGGGGTGCTTTGCTGGTGATACTGTGTGATTTATTTAGAATTCAAGGCACACTTAACCAGCATGGCTACCACAGCATTCTGCAGCGATACGCCATCCCATCTGGTTTGCGCTTAGTGGGACTATCATTTGTTTTTTAACAAGACAGTGACCCAAAACACACCTCCTGGCTGTGTAAGGGCTATTTGACCAAGAAGGAGAGTGATGGAGTGCTGCATCAGATGATCTGGCCTCCACAATCACCCAACCTCAACCCAATTGAGATGGTTTGGGATGAGTTGGACCGCAGTGTGAAGGAAAAGCAGCCAACAAGTGTTCAGCATATGTGGGAACTCCTTCAAGACTGTTGGAAAAGCATTCCTCGTGAAGCTGGTTGAGAGAATGCCAGGAGTGTGCAAAGCTGTCATCAATGTAGCTTATTGAAGAATCTAAAATCTAAAATATATTTTGATTTGTTTAACACTTTTTTGGTTACTACATGATTCCATGTGTTATTTCATATTTTTGATTTCTACACTATTATTCTACAATGTAGAAAATAGTCAAAAGAAAGTCTCAAACCACAAACTTACACCCCCACCACATACTTACCCATTCCTTCACACTCTTCACATATGCAGCTGCTACTTTCTGTTTATTATCTATGCATCGTCACTTTACCCCTACTTACATGTACATATTACCTCAATTACCTTGACTAACCAGTACCACTGCACATTGACTCGGTACTGGTACCCCTTGTATATAGCCTCATTATTGTTATTTTAATGTGTTACTATTTCTCCATTAGTTTAGCAAATTTTTCGTACAATTTTTTTTAAAACTCTGCACTGTTAGTTAAAGGCTTGTAAGTAAGCATTTAACGTAAAAGTCTACACTTGTATTCGGCACATGTGACAAATGCACATTTATTTGATTTGATTTTAATTTGAGGTTTAAAAGGGCTTGATTTTCCCTTTCAAAAAATGTATCAACCCTTACAAAAATGTCCATTAATTATAATCCACATAATAATTCATATTTTCTGTTGCTGCAGACTGCAGGATTATTTTCCTGCTGTAGCAAACTGGCTCAAAATAAGTTCCTATAGCTGTAACTTCAAAGCAACAAGTCTCAAGTCTCAATCATACAGGCTTGTTGGTTTGGGAAAACCACATTTGAAACCACAAATGGGGTAGACAAACTTCTACTAAAAAGGGTGAGGTTGAACATTGTCTGTTTCAGATTGCTTTACTACCATGTACTGAACAGATGGTGTGTGATAAGGGGACCACAACCCTGCTAATCTACACACCCACCCCTAGGCACCCACCCTCGGTGAAGAATACACCCTACTTTACTATTTGATGGGATTACAGCACTATGGCCCAGCCCAGTCAAAATATACATTTACTACCAAACACTGGTATTGAATAGCACCACATACCACCAAAACAAATTATTTTTAAAAAAAATCCAACAAACCAGAGCGGGGTAAATCTGTTTACTTCTTAATTCAGTTTACCTTATGCAATATGGCATACAGTATGCAGCTCCATATGCATTAAACATCATAAGTAGGACTACCATTGAAAAATAAAGCTCATAGAAAAAAAAGTATTGGAAAAGAGAGTGCTACATCACTATCATCATGACATACACTAGCAGGGGTTTTAAAATATGTTTCCACTCCTTGTAGGCTTCTCCATGCTAGCAGCACTCAGCTCATGTTGATGACATTTTGAGTGCTTCTTCATGCCACATGCTGTATTATATTGTCATTGTAGGTTGTTTTAATAAGGGTACATGTATTTCTTTTGGAATAGACAGGAATCAATGACCTTTGTGGCCCCTTTTGTCCATATTATGGTCAATGAGGGAGTTATTTAAGCTGCCCAGGGTTGAACCGGTCAATGGCCCATCACTTCATTGGGTGAAAGGAGGGAGGATGAACAGTAATCTGCAGGGCTCGGTCAACAAAGCAGTAGCATGATCCATCTTCCAGAATCATACAACTTTTCCAAAAAAACAAATGTTAGAAGATTTCACTGTGAAGGCAGATAAAGCGTTTTTTCCTAAAGCAATCACCTTTGCATGGGAAATCACCGAATCCTACTAATCCCACGTGTTTAACTACGTCATTTTTGTTTTGAGCAGACTTCGCTGTTGGACAGATCAGGGCCCCTGGCTCACGTCTGGGAGGTAGCCCGGTTACAAATCGAATGCGATCCAATTTCCGCCGGTGCAACACACTCATACGAGCGCCCGGACGAGATTAATCGAACCCCCTCATTGAAAAGCGCTGTCAATTCTGTAAACAGGCTATCACTAGTGGGCTACTTTTCATTGGACAATTCCGGCTGTTGGCCCCGCCTCATTTTCGATTTTCTGGATGTTCATTGCTCAAACTAGACAGCTATCGTTTATTCTTCTGACGTCATCTAGGCGCTGGAACTCGTTGATAATGTTGTGGTTATCCATGCCGCCGATTCAGTGCTTGTTTGTAAAGATCTCCTTTTGATCAGTCTCCCCCGCATGGAGTTGCGCGCTGACTCGGTGATGGCAACTTTGGAGATGTCGGAGATTAAAGGTAAAGATGGGGAGCCTTCGGAAGGCGACGGTGACTACGAGAGTTTGCCAGCTCATGCCTCATTGACAATCCACATGACAGCAGGAGCCGTGGCTGGAATCCTGGAGCACACGGTGATGTACCCCGTGGACTCTGTCAAGGTAGGCTTGCTAGCCCATCAACCAAGTGATGGGCTCAATAACCTTTTTCATTCGTATCATTATGCATTTATGCTTTCCAACTCATCAGCACGCAGGAGAGGAAATAACCTTACCAGTTTTACATTTGTGAACGCTAGGTAGTTGGCTAGCTAGCTAGACGCTAGCGCTAATTAGCCAGCTACGAGCCAGCCGACTTACGCGTTATGAGACATGCCTTTGCATAGCAAGACACTCGCATATGTGAAATCCTCCCTGTCTCCTTGAAAGTACTCTCCCTGTTAATGAAACATCATGCAATTGAACGTTTTCAGTAGCCGCATACTTAGCTACAGCTGCTAACTAGCTAAGTTAGCTAGCTTGTTTGCTAAAACTTTAAAATCCAACAACCTTCAAGTTCAGAGTGAAGCGTAGACATAGTTCTCTGACATTACCCACTCAGTGCCCATTTGTTCTATACAATTCTTTATCTTACCCACATCTGAACTTATTAAACTGGTTGTCAGGCAATTGAGGCAAACAGGTGAAGGTCACATGGCTGTGTGCCAGGTTAGAGCTGTCAAAGATGCTCAAATTTAGGTGACATTGGCCAACTGTAGCTAGTGGTTATTGTAAAATATATAAAATAATTATAATTACCAAATAATTACTCCTGGACTAGTCAAAGTGTATGGGCTTCTAGGTAACCTATAGTATAAGAGGACATATGAGTAACTGGCTTTGAACTTTGTACCCCGCTATGCCCCCTCATTGCATACCGGTAGTTAGTTCCCAGCTCATTCAGTGAAGTTCATTTAATAAATTTTTATTTAAGTACATTGAGTTTTTTTTACTTGACACATCAACAGAGAACACTGACTACCTACAGAGAATACAGCTTTTGTCAAAAAAGTCATAGGCTAGCCAGACTTTACATGGTCCAACATTTTTAATCAGTCAGACCATCAGAATGTGATGATCGGACATGGAGCCAAATTATCCTGTGTGTCTTCAAGCCATTGTCGCCACTTCCTCTGTAACAGCAAGAATCTGTAGTTGGACCTTTCACACTGCTCATCTTACAACTGAAGGTTTTAGAGCGAGACTTTACATGTCTAGTCAACACAGCCAAACCTAGCCACAGTGTTTCATTTTTTTATTTTTATTTTACCTTTTATTTTACTAGGCAAGTCAGTTAAGAACAAATTCTTATTTTCAATGACAGCCTAGGAACAGTGGGTTAACTGCCTGTTCAGGGGCAGAACGACAGATTTGTACCTTGTCAGCTCTGGAATTTGAACTTGTAACCTTTCGGGTACTAGTCCAACGCTCAAACCACTAGGCTACCTGCCGCCCCATTAACTCAGCTGCTGGGTCGTTCCACCAATTAGGTGCCTTTTGAGTACTGTAACTTGGTGAAAAAGTCATATTTTACCCAATTTTAACATTCTGTCATAAAGAGCACATGTTCAACTTGTTCAATAATTTTTACCCCTCGAGGTAAAAAAAATACATAAAATGACTTAAGTGCAAAATAAAGTGACAGGGTTGACCGTGACGGGGTTGAAAATCCTCTTGTGACGGGGGAATGGAAGCTTGTTGGGTGCAACAGGGAGGGGCAATTGAATGCAAGCTTCACAAAACATTTTACATTGTTAAAACATTTCTAGCCTATGGGTAATAGGGTTGGGTAATAGGGTTGACGTGTTATGCTCGACTCGCTCAGTGTTCCACCACAAAACACCAGAAAATGTAGTAATAAGAGTAGAAGCAGCTCACCTGCTTTTACACTGATTTGGCTATTCAATGTTTCTTTTTAGAATTTTATTTTTCAAAAAGGAATAGTTTAACCATATTAATGAGTGTTCAGTTCACGTAACAGGATTGACCTTAAAATGGAGGACATGTTTTTTTTAACCTTAAAATTAATCACTAATCAAATGAACTAAATAATATTCATAAATGACTGTCAAAGCAACAAAATTATCGAGGGCTTTACAATAATGTTGGTGAAGTGCGTTAATCTTCCTAGAAGTCAAAGGATGCCCAGAGAGACATGTCAAAATGCTGCATTTTGGCACTTTAGCAAGCATTTTGTCCTCTTAAAATTAAATATTGGTGCTCAATTTCCACTTAACGTATCAAATGGATGCAAAAGGCACTCATTTTGTGGACGACCCTGCTATTAACTTATTTTTTTATGAAGAAATGGTTTAGATATCCTATAGGCCTACTTCTAATAACTAGTAACTATACGTCCCTCTGTGCTGCTACTAGAAGTGTTATCTTCATGTCCCAGTGGGCGTAAGCATTTGGAATCAGTCAGTGCACACACCCTTTTTCTGTCTTTCTCTTATACAGCTGATTATCAAACTGCCATACAGCCTCTGCAAGCCATGGGATGCACTCCTAAAATGCATACTTTTCATTTAAAAGAAACACAGAATACACCGATGTCCACAGCCACCAGTAGGTTCTGGTCTCCCAGTTCTATCACAGTAGGGTGACTTTAACCCCCACAGTGTGTGAGGTTTCTCAGGCTTCTGAATTTAGTTTGCTACTGATGAGTTACTCCCTGATGAAGAGTTAAAGCAGTGGTGGCACACAGAAACAAAGATTCCCTGCCCCATGTCTACACTACAACCTCCATTCATTGTCATGGAAGAGTGGGGAAAAAAACAGTACTTCTTATGCTGGCCATAGAACCTTAATGAATTTTGCTGTCGCCAGCCCTGCTTTTCTCTCCAGCCTAAAATGAGCAGGATGAGCTGGTGCGATTTCTTTTTTTTTTTTTTTCACTCCAGTGCCCAATGGGTCCCTTTCCTCCTCGCCAGTTGGAAGGGTGCCATTAATGTTAAAACTGAGTTTTTGAATCAAAATCTTCTGTAAGAAATACAGTTACCAAAACTATTTGAGTTGATCAGGTGGATGTATTGGAGATGGGAGTTGGGGTATACTTGTGTTATAATGGCTTCAGAGTTAGCCTAGCCCTAGATCCTGGTAGCATATACGTACTTAGTTTTATTACTGTGCCATCACCAAATTGTCTTATTTTGAGAAATCTACTGCTTCCTCTTATGAAGTATGTCTTAAAGGTCCAATGCAGCTGTTTTTTTTCTCTCAATCAAATAATTTCTAGTTAATAATTTAAGTACTTTACTGCGATTTGTTTTCAATTAAAATGGTAAAACAACATCGCTTCTTGGTGAAGTGCAATTTCTCAAGCAATAATTTATCTAGGACTGTGAGTGAGGTGCCTAATTGGACGAGACTAATGGGAGGGATATGTAACCTGAAGTAGCTGTTATTGGCAGAGAGGTTTGGAACCCACTTTGTTATTGGTCTATTAACTTATATTGCCAGGCAGGCCAAAACTCCATCCCACCAAAGCAGGCTGAAATTTCCAGCTGCCTTTTCAATCCGCTCTTACACTAAAAGGGCGTTTATCATTTTCACAATTTCAGTATTATTCCAACCTCAGTGTGGAAATGTATATAAAACACAGGAAAATCACGTCTGACTGCTCTGTGCCTTTAAGCCCATCAGGAATTCATTTCCTGGTAGTAAACTAAGATCAGTGGCAGTAGAACAACGCAAACAAATGACTCATTGTGTGCCATGCAGCACATTTATTTATCCTAATTATTACATTGTTGGAGATTTTACATTACTTAATTGTCAGACAAGATGAGAAAATAAACCAAATGAAGTAAGGTCACCAAGTTTGTCTAATATTCGATCAATAGGCTAGTTTCTTGGTTCTTTGGCATGGCACAGCCAGAAAGAGTAGCCATTTTAATGGCCAGAGGCGTTGTACCGTCACTGTGATAAACGCCAACTGGGATAAAGCTAGCTCTGTTTTGTCAAGTTGCCTAATGATTACAGACAGAGGCAGGCAAAGTCTCTCTCTGCAAGGCTGAGCCCAGAAGTACTTAATGAGCATAGAGTATCAAAAAATGGTAAGATGTTTGACAGTAGTCTCATTCTGTACTCTTTCTTCACCTCTTCGCTCAATTTCTTTTTTAGAAACATTTCACTTCAGTGGTGCTTAAGAGGGGAGGGGACACTTATCACTTAAAGTAGGATCTGACAGGGTGGCCAGAACCTGGGCAGAGGTCCAACATGTATGAGTATTACAGCTTTCAGCCCCCTTTCCACCTACCGTCTGCAGGTGTATCTCATTGTCCACACATATCAACTGCTTGTGTGGTTTTTTCCCCCCTTAGAGCTCAACTACTGTAGCACTCCTGCAGGAATGTGATCATATTATTAAAGTAAATAGTATTAAATATAAACGTATAAACCTTCAAAATTGTATACATGTCTGTAATACAGTACATAATGCACCCTAACTGATATCATGCAGAGATAATCCTGTGAAGCTGTCCTGTGTGGTGGTTTCTCTAGAGCAAAGCTGCTAAGTAGATGGAATTACTTGGATGAGGAGACTGAGATAATAACATAATGGGGGAGGTAAGCTACAGACATGCAGTAGGCTTGCTGCTGGTAACTAAGGGCTGAATCCTAACTCACTCAAGGATTAGGCCTACATTGCTAAATAGTGAGCCACTTTAGTGAGCCAGGTTTTCCTGAGTAGAGCCTTTTTTGTTTACAAAAGTACGCTCACTAGGTTAACTCATTTGTCCCCTTGTGACTCTCTGTTCTCCCAGGCGTCGATCAGATGCTGAAAAAAGGTTAACAGAAAAACCTTAACAGTTGAGGACCAGAGCTGCCCACATATTGGAGTGGGATCAAAGTCCTTGTACGGAATTGTTTGAGCAAATCTGCACGTACGCGTGTTTGATAAATGAATGAAGGTCGTTGTCTCTTCAGTTCAATTGTCAAATCTTGTCTCTGGCTAGTTGGTGTGCCTTGTTATGGTTGGTGGGTAGGCTAGCTTATTCCATACATTTTGCCTAAGTAATAACAGTACGATATATACTGACTATAACAAACATTAGGAACACCTTCCTAATATTGAGTTGCACCCCCTTTTGCCCTCTGAACAGGCTCAACTCGTCGGGGCATGACTCTACAAGGTCTCGAAAGCAAACCACATGGATGCTGGCACATGTTGACTCCAATGCTTCCCACAGTTGTGTGAAGTTGGCTGGATGTCCTTTGGGTGGTGGACCATTCTTGAAAAACAGGAAACTGTTGAGCGTGAAAAACCCAGCAGCATTGCAGTTCTTGACACAAACTGGTGCGCTTGGCACCTACAACCATACTCTGTTCAAAGGCACTTAACTATTTTGTCTTTCCCATTTACCATCTGAATGGCAAACATACACAATCCATGTCTCAAGGCTTAAAAATCCTCCCCTTCATCTACACAGATTGAAGTGGATTTAACAAGTGACATCAATAAGGGATCATAGCTTTCATCTGGATTCACCTGGTCAGTCTTTCATGGAAGGAGCAGGTGTTAATGTTTAGTATACTCAGTGTATAGTTGTATAGACTACAGCTAAGACATTGGATTCACCTTTTCAAAGATGCGTTGAAAGATAAGTAATGTCACCTACAGTTGAAGTTGGAAGTTTACATACACCTTAGCCAAATACATTTAAACTCAGTTTTTCACAATTCCTGAAATTTAATCCTAGTAAAAATTCCCTGTCTTAGGTCAGTTAGGATCACCACTTTTTTATTTTAAGAATGTGAAATGTCAGAATAAAATTAGTGATTTATTTCTTTCATCACATTCCCAGTGGGTCAGAAGTTTACATACACTCAATTAGTATTTGGTAGCATTGCCTTTTAAATTGTTTAACTTGGGTCAAATGTTTTGGGTAGCCTTCCACAAGCTTCCCACAATAAGTTGGGTGAATTTTGGCCCATTCCTCCTGACAGAGCTGGTGTAACTGAGTCAGGTTTGTAGGCCTCCTTGCTCGCAAAGGCTTTTTCAGTTCTGCCCACAAATTTTCTATAGGATTGAGGTCAGGGCTTTGTGATGGCCACTCCAATACCTTGACTTTGTTGTCCTTAAGCTATTTTGCCACAACTTTGGAAGTATGCTTGGGGTCATTGTCCATTTGGAAGACCCATTTGCGACCAAGCTTTAACTACCTGACTGATGTCATGAGGTTTTGCTTCAATATATCCACATAATTTTCCTCCCTCATGATGCCATCTATTTTGTGAAGTGCACCAGTCCCTCCTGCAGCAAAGCACCCCCACAACATGATGCTGCCACCCCATGCTTCACGGTTGGGATGGTGTTCTTCGGCTTGCAAGCCTCCCCCTTTTTCCTCCAAACATAACAATGGTCATTATGACCATACAGTTCTATTTTTGTTTCATCAGACCAGAGGACATTTCTACAAAAAATACGATCTTTGTCCCCATGTGCAGATGCAAACCGTAGTCTGGCTTTTTTATGGCGGTTTTGGAGCAGTGGCTTCTTCCTTGCTGAGCGGCCTTTCAGGTTATGTCGATATAGGACTCGTTTTACTGTGGATATAGATACTTTTACCTGTTTCCTCCAGCATCTTCACAAGGTCCTTGGCTGTTCTGGGATTGATTTGCACTTTTCGCACCAAAGTACGTTCATCTCTAAGAGACAGAATGCGTCTCCTTCCTAAGCGGTATGACGGCTGCGTGGTCCCATGGTGGTTATACTTGCGTACTATTGTTTGTACAGATGAACGTGATACCTTCAGGCGTTTGGAAATTGCTCCCAAGGATGAACCAGACTTGTCGGTCTACAATTTTATTTCTGAGGTTGATTTTTGGCTGATTTCTTTTGATTTTCCCATGATGTCAAGCAAAGAGGCACTGAGTTTGAAGGTAGGCCTTGAAATACATCCACAGGTACACCTCCAATTGACTCAAATTATGTCAATTAGCCTATCAGAAGCTTCTAAAGCCATTCTAATTTTCCAAGCTGTTTAAAGGCACAGTCATCTTAGTGTATGTAACCTTCTGGCCCACTGGAATTGTGATACAGTGAAATAATCTGTTTGTAACAAATTGTTGGAAAAATTACTTGTCATGCACAAAGTAGATGTCCTAACCGACTTGCCAAAACTATAGTTTAACAAGAAATGTGTGGAGTGGTTGAAAAACGAGTTTTAATGACTCCAACCTAAGTGTATGTAAAAGATGATTACAGAAGCAGTCTTGAAGGTACATGTCAATCATTGTCTCCTTGAGGTAGAGCTCAATAATGTCTATGATTTGTGTAGAGTTTTAGTTCAGTTTGACAAACTTCAACTCAAAGTTTTATGAATCCCTCAAGGCTCCAGATGTATCTGAAGGAAATGTAATTGATATTTTATTGTTTGAGGGAGGAAACAAGGCAATATGCTAAGAAAGATAAAAATGGCATGTCTTTTGGGCTGCACTACATTTTGGGCTAAATGAAAACATTGTTTGTGTTGTCCAAATAACTTGGCGTGTCAGGGTTTAACAAAGAACTGCCACAGCCCCCCACCCTAGGCCTGGGACAGACACACATCACTCAGAAAGGACATGAGTTCTGCCAAGAACAGATATTATCAAAAACATGGTGAGACATCAGATCACTGGAGAAACAATAACCTCAGAAACAGACAGCCCAGGTGAGTATGTAGGTTTGACTACAGTTTGTTGTATAGACTACTTCATGAGAAGCTAGGGTCTCTCACTTAAAATATCCCTCTTCTTTCTCTAGACCAGGATGCAAAGTTTGCAGCCAGACCCTAAGGCTCAGTACAGCAGCGTGTATGAGGCCCTAAGAAGGATCGTCCGGACGGAGGGTCTCCTCAGACCCCTGAGGGGCCTCAACATCACAATGCTGGGGGCCGGCCCTGCCCACGCCCTCTACTTTGCCTGCTACGAACATGTCAAGCGCACACTCAGCGAGGTCATTCAGAATGGAGGAAACAGCCACATAGCCAATGGTACAGTACAGTTCTGTTTCCCTTGGAATTCTCTCATTACATACTGACCACTGGAAGGTCAGGGAACATGGCACAGGAAGAAGTTAATTGTTTTGGTAGTTGTGCTGGCAGTTTTGATAAACTAACAGTATAAACAATTGGCTTGGTGAGAACTGATGTATTATTACGTGAGGTTTTGTATGTTGATTGGTAGTAAAATGCGGAGGCCTGACTGACTGTCTTTGTTCCAACTAGGACTGGCAGGCTGTGTGGCCACTGTGCTGCATGACGCAGTCATGAACCCAGCAGAAGGTAAGGCTTTCAAAGGGGGTTTGGGTTTTTTTGTGACTTTTTCAATTAGAAATAAAGATGGTAACAAGCTGTTCTAGCTGGAGGGGGTTGGGGGTTGTACAGTATATTAACCCCCTTCTCTTTGTTCCCCTGTCTGTGTGGTGGTGCTGTCCTTCATGGTGTCTTAGTGGTAAAACAGCGGATGCAGATGTACAACTCTCCCTACCGGAACCTGTTGGACTGTGTTGGGACTATACAGCGCACTGAGGGGTTCACAGCCTTCTACCGCAGCTACAGCACACAGCTGGCCATGAACATTCCCTTCCAGGCTGTCCACTTCATGACCTATGAGCTGATGCAGGAGCGGCTCAACCCCCACAGACAGTACCACCCCGGCAGCCACGTGCTGTCTGGGGCTGCGGCGGGGGCCGTGTCTGCAGCCATAACCACCCCGCTGGACGTGTGTAAGACCCTGCTCAACACACAGGAGAACGTAGCGCTCAGCTCCATACACATCAGTGGTCACCTCACAGGCATGGCCAACGCCTTCAGGACAGTGTATCGCCTCGGTGGCATGGCTGCCTTCTTCAAAGGGATCCAGGCCCGGGTCATATACCAGATGCCTTCCACTGCCATCGCCTGGTCAGTCTATGAGTTCTTTAAGTACGCCCTGACCAAGCAGCAGATGGAGCGAGAGGCTGGGCCAGCTGGCCCAGTCTGAGGAAGGGCTGTGGAGACCACAATGTGACCACACCTGTACTAGAGACTCCTGGTTCTGTGGAATCCATGCAAAAAGCCTCATCATGGTGACATCGTGTTCATAATTTATATCTGTGTGCTTTTGTATAATAACTCAAAGGGAAGTCACTGCAATGGAGGAAGTTTGAAAGACTTGCTGTGGTAGACAGTGGCACTCCTTACCCTTCACTTTCCTACCCAGCAAGCCCTTCCATTGTGCACTGTCATTCATTAGAGTGGAGGCTGTTACAGGAACTGCACAGAGATGTATACAGAGAAAAGGTCATCTTCATATGGCAACAGGCCCTTTTCCCAAATCACCCGTTCACTAAGCACACAACACTACCAACTTTGTCTATCACTATCTGGTGACAGTATTTTTATGATTGTTGGGTTACATTCAGAGTGTTTGTAGATCTAATATGGGAACTTTTTATTTATTTGATTTGCTTACCAGGGCTTGCATTTTATGGATTCGGAAGAGACACAGTTTGCTTGTTTTATTTCCTTGTGTATTTATAAAAGGACTGTTTTATTGAACACATTCCTGAGTTTCGCTGCACAGTAGACACAATTGCGCTTTCAAGTGCCTCTTTAGCATTGAAGGCAGCCACAACTTCAAAGCTTTTTGTGTTGTCCAGGTCCTTAATAGAAATGGATTGGATCAGTCACCATTGTAATATTCATGATCATAATCATTGTTTGCCATTGAAATGTAGATTAAATCATATGATCTTTATATGTTACCTTTTCATCAATCATAGCAAGAAACCACTCGTCAAAACCAAATGTACTGAAATAGGACCATGTTGTTATTTTTCCTTGGCCAGAAGGTTGGCGTCATACAATGTGCCTATAATCTGAGCTAGCCTAAACCTTTCAAGATGAGGGCCTTTTTCTATTTTGTGTTGGAAATGCAGTTCTGAGAGTTACATTTCCTTTTGGCTCAACCCCTAAATGTTGTGCTGGGTTTTTTCATTTTAGATAGGTCTTCATTCAAACCTCTATGCTGGTCAAAGTCTGCAGTAGTTCAGTGGTTTATTTTGACCACACAGTGAAGTGAGTATTGCCTCCCTTTCCTGAGAGGTTACTGGAATCCCTCTCAATAAAAAAGGTGTATAGGCCATAACGACCCATACGTTATGGCCTCTGTTGCAGAGAAGAGGCAGCGTTTTCTATATTTAAGTGAGTGATTGTTTCCCAGGAGGCATTTCATTATGCAGGTCCTCAGGTGAACCAAACCTCAGCACCAAACCTGTAAGAGGCTGGTGGCATGGACTGCTTCGTCTCTGCATTCAGACACATCTGTGATGTTCATATTTAGCTTTTGAGTAAAATATAATGCTTGTAATGATGTACATAGTTTAAATCTCTATTAAAATGATTTTATGTGAGATGAGCAAATTTGACAGATTCTCAAAAAACTACTACAAAAAATAAAACATTCAATGTTCCAGACAGCAGAATTTGGAATGAGTACTACTGCAGCCCAGGGCAGTTAATCGGGCGAGTCCTTTAAGCATTGGGTACAGTCTGTGACAATGGGCCCATTACTAATGGGTTACCAAATCAGCTGGTTGGCACGCTCTATTTATTATAATTTTTTTGGCCCATTTTAGTCACTTCCTGTGCTCTCCCTGCTCTCTTCCCAGCCTCTTGGCTCTGAGTTTTCCGCTCAGAAGGCAGACATTCCTCCACATATTGCTGTAATCCACAAAGCTGCAAGATTTGTTTGTTTGCTTTTAATTAAATGTTGTTGGGGTTTTTTCACCAGTGAAGTACAGATGGTTCTATGAGATCTCCAAAGGTCACAGTCCCTCAAATGTAGGTTTATTCCTTTGTTAAAATCCCAAAGATATGCATTGTATGCTTCCTATTTGAAAACCTGTAGTGGTGAACATACCTGTAAAATGAAGCACTCATTGTTGTCCTTGTGCATATTGGCAGTCTTCATTTCAAGCATAATCTGCAGCCAAAAAGGCTTTTGCATCTTAATCTTTGGACTACTTTAGTTGAGCTAGTCATTTAGCTGTCTTGAGGCTTATTGCCTTATGATGTTTAAAAAGTCACTTTGTGCCTCAGCATTTTCATGAGAGGTAGAGATGAGTATTTCTTCAAATGTTTCTGTGATGGCTGAAGTGTTTGGTTAAAGGAGACATTTAGTCTGAACTGGGACTAGCAGGTTGGGCAGTGGTCAAACCTACAATGTTGCAGTATTCATAATGGAGAGAAGTTGGCACACTGCATGACCGTTCAGCATTTTAAGTCACTCCTTTTGAGCCCTGTGGGTGGGTGTTTTTAGAGTTACACAAATGTTTTTGCTAAATATCACAGCTATTGTTTATGTAAACCAATATGCAACACAGTAACACATTTAGGTTGATTTAAAGTCGATCTTATTGACAACAATACTGGACAGCTGAAGGTTCATTCATTTGATGTTTCTGGCATTGTTTATTACTATTTCTGAAAAGGGCAACTCCAGACATATGTCATGTATGTTACTTACTATACAAATGCCAACATGCCATTTCTGTTCTATGCATTTCATTCAATTTTAATGAATCTTATGTTTTAAGAAATGCTGGTCATACAGTTGATTAGAATTAATTCCATTAAAACCACTCGCCAGATATTTCAACCCCTCTTCAAACAATACTGCTCCTATGCATTAATGTTGAGCAGAACTTACCTTTTTAAGAAAATTGGAGATAGAAATGGATAGTTACATGTGTTGGATGGTGGTCTGACCTTGTTTGAAACATTTGATTAACTAATCTGGTTCACGTATTTAGTCTTATGTACTTTAGCTTCGGAGTCATTTTTGATAAAGTATCCACAGAACACAGGTCTTGCCTTGTTCAGAATTACATTAGCCCTAGAGAGCTAAGGAAAAATAAGTCTTAAACCTTGCATATTGTCTAGCTTGTATAACTTGACTGAGATCATTTCAATATAATGTACTTTAAGTATAATTTTATGTATGCCCCATGAATAAGATGGATATGTTAATGGAGATTGAATTTATATCTTATCTAGGGCTGTTCATCATGTTACATCTTTGCTGCTTTTTTTGCGCACAACAAAACGCGGGGGAAACGGGGAAGATTTGACTAGAGTGCCATCTACAGCACAAGAATGTTAAATGATTGTGGTAATGCTGCTACAGTGTATATAACACTGGAGCTCAAATAAAATGCAGATGATCAATGATGCATGTACTGGATTCTATTATTTTTGTTAAACAACGATTTAATGGAGTGTCACTGAGGGCTCTCAATCTTAAAGTATGTCGGAAAGACCAGTCTGTACCTTGAACTTTGTTGCATTAGAACCAATAGAGGGCACTATAGTTAATAATGAATAGTCACTCAACGCACACTGCTCACATGAGTTGTTAGTTGTAGCCAGGTGTCTATTTCTGAAAATTATGTGAGGTTGTTAATATTCTATGGTGAGAATTTGTAAAAATTCCCTATGTTTAATTGTTGCATTTGATAAGGTATAATATTGACCTATATGCCTTTTGAAATCACCTAATTGTCTCTTACCTATGCTTTGACCTTTTTAAAGCTGTTGTGACTTGAATAACATCACTTATTGTTGTATCATTGTTCTAAATGTATGCTATTATACATTAACTACAACGCTATGAATGTAATCACCAACCACTCACACATATGAGGACAGGGCATAAAATCAATGACAACCATCTGATGAGTCGGATGCAAGAGTATATCTGCTGATGGGAGGGAAAAAAAGGAGCTGTGCTGGTGCCATGGTATGTACATCAGGGATCCAGTTTCACTGCTGTCCAGGGAAGTTTATGAATCTTCCCTTGTGTAACGATCAGGGCTGATTTAAACCACTATCAGCTCCAGCAAATTTGTTAGCCAGTCACGGCATATTGGAGCACTGACAATGCCTGTCTTTGTGGGGGAGTTTGGTTTTTCCCTGTCTTTAAAAGGAATAATCTCTTTGTTTTCCAAAGTATGAGTGGGTACCGTGAAGAGCAGCATGATGGTGTCACGACCGCACTAGGTGCTGAATCTTAAGGGCCAATCAGATTCATGGGGAGATAGGCCAGACAGTTAAAGCACAGAGCTAAACAGAGGAAAGGTGCAGGTGTTTTTTTTGTAAAAAAGTATGGCAACTATGGACTCATGGTATGCTTTGATGGCTCCATGTTACGATGGGGGCTTATGAGCCTCTGTGTGGGAAGGTGCATTGGGATCTTCCCTTTTTTCAACCCCTCATCTTTGACTTTGGAAAAAGACTGTACCGGTGGCGGAGAGACACTCCCTCTGTCTGAGCATAAAGAAATATGACGTGGAGGAAGAGACGGACAGGGAGGAGGTTGTTTTACTCTACTGTGTTTGTAAATCAATGTACCATGTCCCTCAGCTCCTGGAGGTGCAGGCTACACAATAGCACGTGGGGTTATTATAGTTCTAACCTTCAGCTATGGCCGTCAACAAGCTCCTTTATCTTGATGGGCATCTTCTTTTACACCATGTTGCCAGAGACACACAGAGATACTGTCAGATTTCTAATTCGTCAAAACAGATGCTATCTCCTCTTCACTACCTGTGTGCTCTAAGGGCCTTGTTCACAAAATATAGCTTGCTAGAGATGATGGGAGATCACTTTTTGAGCACTTGAATGGGTATGTAGTCATCATTTTTACAGTTCTTCATTTAGAACATCTATTTAGATTTGACCTCACATTGGCATAATAATGAGAAACCATAAGCGAGCAGCACCTGTACAGTAAGTACATCTTATTGTTAGACTATGAAAACATGTATAGTGAAACTACACTGAACAAAAATATAAACGCAACATTCAATAATTTCAAAGACTTTACTGAGTGACAGTTCACGTAAGGAAATGAGTCAATTGAAATAAATTCATTAGGCCCTAATCTAAGGATTTCACATGACTGGGAATACAGATATGCATCTGTTGGTCACAGATACCTTTGAAAAAAAGTAGGGGCGTGGAGCAGAAAACCAGTCAGTATCTGGTGTGACTATTTGCCTAATGCAGCGCAGCACATTTCTTTCACATAGAGTTTATCAGGCTGTTGATTGTGGCCTGTGGAATGTTGTCCCACTCCTCTTCAATGGCCCATGCATAGTTGCTGGATATTGGCGGGAACTGGAACACGCTGTCGTACACGTCGATCCAGAGCATCCCAAACATGCTCAATAGGTGACATGTCTGAGTATGCAGGCCATTGAATAACCGGGACATTTTCAGGAATTATGTACAGGTGATGGCGGTGGATGAATGGCACGACAATGGGCCTCAGGATTTCGTCAGTGTCTCTGCATTCAAACTGCCATCGATAAAATGCAATTGTGTTTGTTGTCTGTAGCTTATGCCTGCCTGTATGCCTGTATCTAACAAGTAATCTAACAATTTCACAACAACTACCTTATACACACAAGAGTAAATGAATGAATACGAGTATGTACATATAAATACATGGATGAGCGATGGCTGACCGGCGTAGGCAAGATGCAGTAGATGGAATGGAGAACAGTATATACATATGAGATGAGTAATGTAGGATATGTAAACATTATATAAATGGCATCATTTAAAGTGGCTAGTGATACATTTATTTCATCCAATTATAATTATTAAATTAAATTATAATAAATGATGCCATTTATATAATGTTTACGTATCCTTATCTCATATGTATATACTGTACTCTATATCATCTACTGCATCTTGCCTATGCCGGTCAGCCATTGCTCATCCATATATATGTACATACTCGTATTCATTCCTTTACACTTGTGTGTATAAGTTAGTTGTTGTGAATTTGTTAGATTCCTTGTTAGATATTACTGCATGGTCGGAACTAGAAGCACAAGCATTTCGCTACACTCGCATTAACATCTGCTAACCATGTGTATGTGACAAATAAAATTTGATTTGATTTTTGATTTGATCAATTAAAGTGGCTAGTGATACATTTATTACATCCACTTTTTAATTATTAAAGTGGCTAGAGATTTGAGTCGATGGCCGAACGGCATAGGCAAGATTCAATAGGTGGTACAGAGTAGTGTATACATTTGATATGAGTAATGTACAAAATTGTTTAAAGTGGCTAGTGATACATTTGTTACATCCAATTTTCTATTATTTAAAGTGGCTAGAGATTTAAGTCAGTATGTTGGCAGCAGCCACTCAATGTTAGTGATGGCTGTTTAACAGTCTGATGGCCTTGAGATAGAAGCTGTTTTTCAGTCTCTCTGTCCCAGCTTTGATGCACCTGTACTGACCTCGTCTTCTGGATGATAGCGGGGTGAACAGGCAGTGGCTCGGGTGGTTGTTGTCCTTGATTATCTTTTTGGCCTTCCTGTGACATTTTGGTGTAGGTGTCCTAGAGGGCAGGTAGTTTACCCCCCGGTGATGCGTTGTGCAGTCCTCACTACCCTCTGGAGAGCCTTACGGTTGTGGGCGGAGCAGTTGCCGTACCAGGCGGTGATACAGCCCTACAGGATGCTCTCGATTGTGCATCTGTAGAAGTTTGTGAGTGTTTTTGGTGACAAGCCGAATTTCTTCACCACCACCATGGGGCACTCTGTTCACAACGTTGACATCAGCAAACCACTCGCCCACACAACGCTAACACACCAGATACTGCCATCTGCCCGGTACAGTTGAAACCGGGATTCATCCGTGAAGATCACACTTCGCCAGTGGCCATCGAAGGTGAGCGTTTGCCCACTGAAGTCCGTTACGATGCCGAAATGCAGTCAGGTCAAGACCCTGAGGAGGACGACGAAATGACGCAGAAGAGGTTCCCTGAGACAGTTTCTGACTTCGGTTGTGAAAAACCCACAGTTTCATCAGCTGTCCGGGTGGCTGGTCTCAGACGATCCCGCAGGTGAAGAAGCCGGATGTGGAGGTCCTGGGCTGGCATGGTTACACGTGGTCTGCGGTTGTGAGGCCGGCTGGACGTTCTGCCAAATTCTCTAAAACAACATTGGAGGCAGCTTATGGTAGAGAAATTAACATTAAATTATCTGGAAACAACTCTGGTGGACAGTCCCGCAATCATCATGCCAATTGCACGCTCTCTCAAAACTTGAGATATCTGTGGAATTGTGTTGTGTGACAAAACTGCACATTTTACAGTGGCCTTTTATTGTCCCCAACACAATGACATGCTGTTAAATCAGCTTCTTGATATGCCACACCTGTCAGGTGGATGGATTATCTTGGCAAAGGAGAAATGTTCACTAACAGGCATGTAAACAAATTTGTGCACAACAGGGAATAAGCTTTTTGTGTGTATGGAAAATGTCTAGTTTATTTTATTTTAGCTCATGAAACATGGGACCAACACTTTACATGTTGCATTTATATTTTTGTTCAATGTAACCATGTAAGTATTACACTTTTTATAACCCTACAGTTACACATTATTTGTAAACAGGTTACTATTTATGTTATTATTCATTTCATAGGGATATGATGCCTATAGTTGATATTGGAGTTCTATACCATTGTATGTAACATGTTGGGTACGTTGCCTGAGGAGGATCAGCTCAGTGAGTTAGTTATCGATCTCAAACAGGTTATTGGCATGGCCTCTTCAAACCTCCAGATAAAGGCTTTGGTTATCTGAACTGGATCAGACCTCTGTCGACACTAGAGCTGTGCTACTGTAAAGATACCCTTCCTCATACAGGCCCAGACCATGTCATCTTATCAACACTGTTTGGAGGATGTTGTCCTCATTTCTTTTTCTGTTGTCTGGCTACTGTTGTAGCTAAAACTTCCCTTTGTTGCTGAGTTCCTCACAATTTTTTTGTTTTAGTGGGGGATTATTTTTCAAATAATTATTTCAATCTACAAGACATTACAGTGCATTCAGAAAGTATTCAGACCCCTTGACTTTTTCCACATTTTGTTACGTTAGACTTATTCAAAAATTTACTAAATAAATACAAATCCTCATCAATCTAGACACAATACCCCATAATGACAAAGAGCAAATGTTTGCTAAATATATTTACATAAGTATTCAGACCCTTTGTTATGAGACGCGAAATTGAGCTCAGGTGCATCAGGTGCAAATTATTCAGCGTTGAAGGTCCTCAAGAACACAGTGTCCTCATTATTCTTCAATGGAGGAATTTTTGGAACAACCAAGACCCGGCCAAACTGAGCAATCGGGAGAGAAGGGCCTTGGTCAGGGAGCTACAGAGCTACAGAGTTCCTCTGTGGAGATGGGAGAAACTTCCAGAAGGACAACCATCTCTGCAGCACTCTACCAATCAGGCCTTTATGCCAGAGTGGCATAAACTCCTCAGTAAATGGCACATGATAGCCCGCTTGGAGTTTGCCAAAAGGCCCCTAAAGGACTCTCAGACCATGAGAAACAAGATTCTCTGATCTGATGAAACCAAGATTGATCTCTTTGACGTGAATGCCAAGCGTCACGTCTGGAAGAAACCTGGCACCCTCCCTACGGTGAAGCATGGTGGTGGCAGTATCATGCTGTGGGGATGTTTTTCAGCAGCAGGGACTGGGAGACAAGTCAGGATCAAGGAAAAGATTAACAGAGCAAAGTACAGAGAGATCCTTGATGAAAACCTGCTCCAGAGTGCTCAGGACCTCAGACTGGGGCGAAGGTTCACCTTCCAACAGGACAACGACCCTAAGCACACAGCAAAGACACTGCAGGAGTGGCTTCGGGACAAGTCTCTGAATGTCCTTGAGTGACCAAGCTAGAGCCCAGACTTGAACCTGATCGAACATCTCTGGAGAGACCTGAAAATAACTGTGCAGCAACACTCCCCATCCAACCTGACAGAACTTGAGAGGATCTGCAGAGAAGAATGGGAAAACTCCCCATAATACAGATGTGCCAAGCTTGTAGCGTCATACCAAAGAAGACTCAAGGCTGTAATCGATGCCAAAGGTACTTCAACCTTCAACCAGTTCTGAGTAACGGGACTGAGTACTTACAGTATGTAAATGTGATATTTTATTATTATTATTTTATTCTTTTTTTTTAAATGTCCCCAAAAATGTTTTTGCTTTGTCATTATGGGGTATTGTGTGTAGATTGATGAGGGGGGAAAAACAATTTAATCCATTTTAGAATACTTTCCAAATGCGCTGTAAGTAAAGTGATGTAGATTTCCTCTTTTTTTTTTTATGTAATCGCTCCAATCTCCAAATGGAAAAAGCTTTATTACCTATTCAATGATGGAGGAGGGGTGCTTCCAGTGATGGTTTTAGCATGTAAATCTTGGTAGGGCAAACAACAACAACAACAATTTGGGATGCATGCCAGAAAAGCCACTACACAACACTAAACAATACATTAATTGCACTATAACGGTGACAAACGGTGCCCACAAACTGTTAGGGCCTACGTAAAGCTGTCCCAACAGCAGAGTCCCAACAGCAGTCCCAACATCTGACCACTGCTACACCTGGCTATCAGCAGAGCCTTGTCTGGGAGCGAAACAGTTAATTGAGCCTCATTAACTGCCTTTAAAAAAAAACCTTGCTGATATGGCTGACTTGCTTAAACAAATGTGGTTTCTACTGACAATTTAGATGTACAAACTATGGCATAAGGGGACGACAAGCGGATAAGAGGCAATCTGTAATTTTGATTAAGACATTAATGAGCGAGCGACGACGGACGTAGTCAATATAACTATTTGTTCAGCACTTTTGAAATGTACAGTGACAGAATTCAGAACATGAGCCGTTCTTACAGTGTTCTCCCTGTACACCAAGTCAGAACCGTAGGATAAATAAAGGGGGGCATATAAACAGACAATGAAAGCTCTTACAATATTCGATGATTACATGTACACCACCAAGTTAGAACAGTAGGTGAAATTAAGAGGTGAAAATAGATTAGGGTGAGGCACATTGAATGCCGTTTGGGTCTTTGCGTGTCAAAAAAGATACGTCATATAACACTATTTGGCGCATTAAACAAGCTTTTAATTTGACACGTCAAATAACACAATTCTATTATAGAATGTTGTGTGTGCTGAATTTGCATGTGCAAGCCAAGTGCCACCACTATTATCAGTAGCACTGTCAAAGCTGTAAGTTACTAAAAAGTTTGCACACAAGCACACACCGGCCACGAACGATGTGTTTACAATACCGCGTTGGTGAAAATAGACCAAATTATTAGGGTGAGGCACATGGGCTAATAACAGCTTACTATACAACATAAACTTAGTTTTACTTTCTTAGCTACAGTATACATATCTCCCCTGCATATTACATCATTTATACAATACTTTTTTGGACTCACCTTGTGAAGTTGGCGCGGCGGTCCTTTGTGGGCCAATTTTGTCATCAACCTTTGTCATCAAAGTCTGGCATTCTCTGGATTTATGGTGGGAACTCTGGGGGGGAAAAAAACCACACAGCCACTCCATTGAATAGCAGGCTAACATTAGTGGTTGCTTTGCAATGCTTGCATTTAGCCACTGATTCCTTACAAACCACTCATTGTGAAATTTGTGATTTCAAACTTGTTGTGTAATCTTTATGTCCAATGGCCATTTTGGATGTCTACCCTTACTAAGGACTTAAACTTGGCAATGACGTAATGTCCCCATGAGTGACAGAACACTGAGCCAATCACGGCACAGTGCTCCTATTTTCTGCTGGCTCGCCCCACCGCCACAGAAAGCACCGAGCTAGGCTGAAACACCTGCATTTTGGAGCTGCCTCACTCAAGAAAACAAAAAAGAGACCATGTTTGTATGTAGCTTTATTAATGCAATGATATATTTTTTTACATTGTTTGCAAACTGATATGTGACACGTATTAATGGCAAAATAACATGCAAAACAGGCAAGCCCATGTATATATACACATTATTTATTTACATTTTTTTGCTAAAAATGTGGGGCTCAAAACAGGTGGGGCTCTGCCCTGAATGACGGGTCACCACTGGGTGCTTCCTTAAAGAGCATGTCGGTGGTCATTCGATGGCTCTATCAAAAATGTAATGAAAGTCGATTGAGTTTTGAGACACTCATTCTTTAACTCTGCCTGACCTTTAAAAACATTGTGAAATAAGTCAAACTGTTCATTAGGATTAAAGTTAATCCTGTTTATCCATGAACTATTTAATTTCAGTCTGGTTGAGTGGCTCTCTGAGTTATGCTGTAAATATTGTGAACGACAATTACCTTGTTTTGTTCAGTGAAATGTTCTTCTCTGCATGTTTGCTTAAAGGCCCAATGCAGCCGTTTATTTCTGGGTAATAATTAAGTACCTTACTGTAATAGCTTTCCATTGAAATGAAGAAACAAAAATAGCTTTTTAGCACAAAAAGACATTTCAAGTTTGAATTTTGCTAGGATTGTCTGGGAGTGGTTTAACTTATGGCCCTAATTGGAGGAGCCTAATGGAAGCGATATGTAACCTGAAAAATAGCTGTATTTGGCAGAGACGTTTGGATTTCTCTTTGTTATTGGTCTAGTAACTTATTCCACCTGGTGATGTCACCAGGCAGGCCAAAACTCTATCCATGCAAAACCTGCTGACTAGAAGGTCCTGTGTAAATTGTATTTTCAACCAGCAACTAACAGTAAATGATCGCTTTTTTTCAGACTTTCAGTTAGTTTCATCAGTTGTTGTACATATGATATGAATCACACAGGAAAACAGAATTTTGACTACACTGGGACGATAAAAATGCATAGCACCCACTACCCTCTTTGTATCTGAGATCCAATCAAGACAGGCTCTGCTTGAGCAAGGGTTACCAGTGATTATCAGTGGAGGGGATCAGAGTGGGTCTGTGCTGCAGGTGAATGTTGCTTGGTCTGACTCAGCGTCATTGCCCATTGTTCCTGCCCTCACTCTGAGTGTCATGGATGAGAACTCATCTGTCCAGGAGAGCACCAGGAGGGGCTTCTGGAGGACAAAACCACCAACTCAAAACACGTCTGAGTCATGTACAATGAGTCACAAGTACAGGCCAATGACAATCAAGGTACATTGAGCTAAATTGAGGTGGAGTAGTAGACAGCCCCTCCAGACACTGAGGCCTCAGGCTTGGGAAAGCAGTGCCTCTGTCTCTTCTGATAAAAGCGAGCCCCTTGCCCTTTGGCAACATGCCTACAGGAGGCTACGTGATTGAGTGGGGTGAGGAGGCACCAAATACAAGCCATGGATTTCAGAGTTTGCTGGAAACAGTCAACTGGAGAGAGTACATTCCATGGCTGCCACAGAGGTGAGTGGGTGGCATTCCATTTTTCACCATCATATCTTACTCTAGGCTACCCTTACGCTACCCTGCCTATCTCAATGAAAACATTGTCAGTACAGAGATTGCTATTATTAACTGGCATGACATTGCTGAGAAATACAGTTTGGGTGGCTCTGTTTTACACATAACCACATGCTAGTGGCAAGGACAATAGTGCTATCTTGTGTATCAATTTGACGTCAGGACAGGACAACAACAACGTCTGAGAGAGACAGATCTAGACAAGACATTTCCTAGATAGATTTTCTTTCTTTTTTTAAATGCTGAAGGTATGGCTACCTACAGTACCTGTATTTCCTGGTCCATCATCAAATATGTTAAGTGTTTATTACTGATTTATAAAATAAACAAAAACTAACTATAGTAGCCTACTTATAAAGCATTTGCAAAACCTTCATAAACCATTACAAAAGGGCACCTTAATTAAAATGTTACCAAAGTATCACCACAATTACATGTAAGATTGCCTGGCTGCCATGTGAGAGTTGCATGCTTAACTCAACAACCATTTAATTGTGGGCATTCTACCAATAGTTTTACCTCATATTTGATCCTGAAGGATACACTAACTTTGATTTCCCTATAGCTCCATGTGTCCATCCCTTGCCTGTCTCACAGTTCTCACAAGCGTGATTGTGGGGGAAACCATTTCACATTTCACGTAGTCACCACAATGAGGAACTGCCTTCAGTATAGGTCAATTAACTAAGGTCGATTTCCGAGCACCCGAGGAGATCGAATTAGCATAATGCAAACATCCCCATAAAAATCTGTCAGTTTAAACTAGAGATATGTTTTTTTTGCATGGGATGTGTCTCAATCAACCGCATCCTCTTATGTAACACTTCCGCATTTGCGGTGAAAGGTGACAGAGCTAGAGCGGTATTTGTCAGACGGTGAGACATCCCGAAAATTGGTCTTCTCACAAAATAGTCTGTAGTGTCTGAACTATTATGATCCCTCTATGGAAAGATGACTCTCACGAACACATACATGTCTGTTGTTTTGCTCTAGGAAGCCCACTCGTCTGAAGGCCCCCCAGTACCAGTTGAAAAAAATTAATGGAAGTATATATGGCCAAGGTTTAGTGCCAAATAAAAAGTGTTAAATACATAATAATAATGTTTCCTGATCTTTCTTATATCGCTCAGATATAGGAGAGACACTTCATAACAAACTTCCTTTAGATTTTTTTTGTGGACTATCAGTTGTTCCATGTAGTGAATCTGTTATTCAATGCATTTGTATGGGTTAATAGCAGTTAGGACAACTATATTCCCATATAGTTTATACAGGTATTCCCAAACTGGGGTACGCTCAATGCCGTCGGGAGTACACCAAATAAAAATGTGATTCACATTAAAAAATGAATTAAAAAATACCGCTTGCATGATGACGAGTTTCTCACACAACTGGCCTATCTGGGTGATGTTTTTTCTCGCCTGAATGATCTGAATCTAGGATTTACAGGGACTCTCCGCGACTATATTCAATGTGCAGGACAAAACTGAGGCTATGATTAAGGATTTGGAGCTCTTCTCTGTCTGCATTAACAAGGACAACACACAGGTCTTTCCATCATTGTATGATTTGTGTGCAAATGAACTCAAGCTTACGGACAACGTCAAATGTAATATAGCGAAGCACCTGATTGAGTTGGGTGCGCAATGGATGACACAAACAGCAGGATTTGTTATCCCTTTCATGCCCTGACTCCAGTCCACTTACCGATATCTGAACAAGAGAGCCTCATTGAAATTGCAACAAGATGTTCTGTGAAAATTGAATTTATTCAGAAGCCACTGCCAGATTTCTGGATTGGGCTGCGCTCAGAGTATCCTGCCTTGGCAAATCACGACTACGTGTCTATGTGAGGGCCGAGAATCCACTCTCACTAGCATGAAAATTAAATACAGGCACAGTCTGTGTGTAAAATGATTTAAGACTGAGACTCTCTACAATACAACCCAACATTGCAGAGTTATGTGCATCCTTTCAAGCACACCCTTCTAATTAACCTGTGGTGAGTTATTCACAATTTTCGATGAACAAATAAGGTTTAATATGTAAGATGGTTAAATAAAGAGCAAAAATATTGATTATTATTATTATTTGTGCCCTGGTCCTATAAGAGCTCTTTGTCACTTCCCACAACCTGGGTTGTGACAAAAACTCACACTCACTCTTATGTTTAATAAATGTATCGTGTAGTGTGTGTGTGGAAGGCTTACAATGATGGCAACAACAAAAAAACTTTTGAGAGTGTGCTGACCCTGGTGCTAGAGGGGGTATGCAGCTGGAGGTTGAATGTTTGAAGGGGTACGGGACTATAAAAAGTTTGGGAACCACTGGCTTAGTAGAACCGCTCCCCGGCTTAGACAGAGCTTAGACTCTAGTTTTTTTTTTAAAGACACGTTGATGTCGAATCGAGTCTCAGTTTAAAATTGATAGATAGGGGCTATTTATCTGTTAAAAAAGCCAAGCATTGTTGTTTAGAGAAGGCCCTCATCACTCCTGTTTTCCAGCCAAACCCTTATCTGCTCATGCAATTTGCAAGTATTATCAGAGTTTAACTAGAGGTACAACCATTGTTTGCCTCTAGCAACAGTTTCTGTAGACCCTATTTCAAGCATTCATTCCTGCATGTAAGTATATACATTCCGTTTAAAGCAACACTCATGGCTCGTCCAGGGAGAGGTGTTTGTCAAGAAATGGCAAAATAACTGTTGAGTCACACCTTATTTCCACAACCAGCAATGGCCCAGTACATAGTGTTCTTTATCTTAATCATCTCAGAATAGTGCCATTTATGCTTGCTTAGCTGTATCTCAGAAAAATGGAAAGAGTAAACACTTTCATTTTTAATAACCATAACTAGGCTACTCTCTAAATTAAATGGTGAGCTGCATGGGTACTGACAAATTTAGCACGATTTCTATTATTACAGCTGGCAAAACTTTTCATTGACCTTGACACTACAATATCCTTTGAATTACTTAGTCTCAATTTCAAATCAGACACCCTTTATTTTCTTGCAACAATCATTTTCAGGAGAAAAACAAATAAATATTTTTGCTGTGATAATATACACATATATAATATAGAGGTATAGGCTACAAATAAAAAGAATGACAGCTGACATAGGTAGGTTACAGTGTATTGCCATAGAAAAGTTACATAATTAGCTTAACATGCTCCCTCATAAGGAATAGTGACCATATTGACATGAATATTATCCAGTAGATTTAATGTTCACCACAGTGTTGGTCTCCATGTGGGATTAAAGTCATACACATATGGTCGGCATTGATATGTTTTGTACAACGTTGTGAGAAGTGATGCTCTGACTAAATCGTCCTCTGTATTTAGTCCTTCTGACTTTTGAAATATGTCCTTACAGTACTCCGTAGCTTGCTTGCGTTTGGTTTTGTATCTTCTATTTTGAAACCAGATTTTTATTTGCGTCTCCGTCAGTCTCAACGTGTTAGCAAGATTGGCTCTTTCAGGAGCGGACAGGTATTTCTGGTGGTTAAATTTAGTCTCCAGTTCTAGCACTTGCAGATGAGAAAAGGCAGCGCGCGAGCGTTTCTGTTTGCCGGCTGATGTAAAACTTGTCATAGCATCTGGGGTGCTGGAACTAGAGCTGGCAATGGAATCTGTAAAAGAAAGTCATGATTAGCCCGTTTGTGGTATGGTGGCTTTGCTTCAAAAGTTGGCAATTGACAGGTGAGCTGCCTACTCCACAGGTTCATATCGAATATTACCTTTTATAAATGTGTGTCATTCCAGGGAATCTGGCACACCACCGTCAAAATATAAATTTGCCTATAGGCCTACACTTTCTTTAAGTAGCCTAAATAAGATCCAATGTGCTCACCTTTCCGCGCTCCAAATGCTGTATGCTTTGCGCCAAGTTCCTCTGACTGTGATACCTGATTGTGCTGCTGGTTATTACATTGAGCGCATCCCTCCTTGGACTTGTGTGAAGAAGAGCACCTTACGTTTAGCCGCGTCTTTTCTTTAATGGACAAGATGTCCTCGATGAAAAATGAAGTTAGTGGCTTGACAGTCTCCGACATTTCTGCAGTTAGTAATCCACTTTATTGGCCAACGAATGTAGACTATGGCTTCAAAGAAGCGCGCAAGCCAAGTACGGAATGTTGTCCCGGACACTGGGCTAACTCATAACTTACTGGCGCCTCAATTTATACTAGTACTGTAGTGGTCATGACAGCAGCAGCGACTGGCGAGGCGGGTCTTCTCGTCGACGCAAATGTCTCTCTCCCCCATGGCAAAATTATTAGAATTGCATGAATTAGTTTAAATAAATTGCAACATTTTCTCTACGCCCCAATGTCAAATGTGTAGAACTGCAGAAAACTTCACAAATGTACAGTACCAGTCAAAGGTTTGGACACACCTACTCATTCAAGACTTTTTATTTATTTTTACAATTTTCTACATTGTAGAATAGTAGTGAAGACATCAAACTATGAAATAACACAATGTAGTAACCAAAAAAGTGTTAAACAAATAAAAATATATGTTATATTTAAGATTCCTCCACAATCACCCGGCCTCAACCCAATTGAGATGGTTTGGGACAAGTTGGACTGCAGAGTGAAGGAAAAGCAGCCAACAAGTGCTCAGCATATGTGGGAACTCCTTCAAGACTGTTGGAAAAGCTTTCCAGGTGAAGCTGGTTGAGAGAATGCCAAGAGTGTGCAAAGCTGTCAACAAGGCAAAGGGTGGCTACTTTGAAGAATCTCAAACATAAATCATTTTGATTAGTTTAACACTTTTTTTGTTACTACATGATTCCATATGTGTTATGTCGTAGTTTTGATGTCTTCACTATTATTCTACAATGTAAAAAATAGTAAAAAGGTGTTATAAAATTGCTAAATGTTCTCTGCCCCATGACAAAATGTGTAGAACTGCAGAAAACGTGCTTTAAAACTGCAACATTTTCTTATTGCCCCATTGCAAAATGTGTAGAATTGCAGAAAATTATCTTTAAAAAGTACATTTTTCTCTCCTCAGACAAGAGGGGGGGCCACTAAAAGATTCAGCCCGCTTGAGCTGGCCCGGTGTTGATGTCATTAGATTTTATTTTAGTCATTTAGCAGATAATCTTATCAGGAGCAGTTAGGGTTAAGTGCCTTGCTCAAGGGCACAGACAGATTTTTCACCTAGTCAGCTCGGGGATTCGACTTTTCGCTTACTAGCCCAACACTTAACTACTAATCTACCTGCCGCCCATATGACCTAGATGACTAATGATAGGAACAGACCTGCTGTGCTCAGTTACATTGTTTTATTATTTGAAAATCTCTTTATGTCATGGCAGCTCATATGTGTGACTTCATGATTAAGTAAAATTAACCATGCTATAAATAATATTGCATGGATGAAATTATTAATATTTCTATTTATTTGTTAGTACAAGAAATTCAATGCACAACTGCATTTACCAGTGTCTCTCTGATCTTTAGAAATCTTTAGAAATGGCAGGATTAATGAATAAAACATTACTGTTCAATAGTGGAAATACTATTGTGGTGTGATCAGATAGGACTTGGAAGATCTGGGGATGTGGCCCTTTGTCTTGTGCTCATTATTGCAGCTGTGAGATGTATTATTGTGAGATTTATTACTAAGTGTTTGTAACAGGATAGCCATATTCATTACAGCCATGGCCTGGGTTTAAGGCCCCTGGTCTAGGGGAGTAAGTGACCCTTGTGTCTTTGCCTGCAGTGGGCTGCCAGTGCCAGGGAGGGGTCAGGGTGGGTGGCCAGCCGTCTTGGAGTGGGTAATGTGTTCAGCAGATTTAGGCCGGCTCCTTAACCGACAAATACATTGTTCAATGGGTGTTTGTTTGTTGTGCTCTACCATTTTCTGCCTGACCTCTGCCTGGGAAAGGGGGGTGTTGCAGTGGCACTAGCCCTTTGAGAATTGAGGCTCTGTTTGTAATAACAATAATCTAGGGATGACAAACAGATCCGTTTTCCTCCACATGCCCTCTGCCCTCGCCTATTACCTCCATCAGCTTCCCTTGACATCTCTCTTCCCTACCACACTACACCATGGAAAGCTACTCATTCTACATTCAATTTTACATTCCCTTTTTTGATTATTACACTGCATGTCAGATGCAAATAACACATTTGCTTTAGAGATGTACTTGAATTTATTGTCAATTCATAATACCCCCAGTTTTGTTTATTCCCCTTATTTTATATGACAGATTGGATCTCAACAGAGGTCAGATTGATTTGAGTTACCTTTCTAAGTAGATCATGTAGCCTAGTACTTTAAGTAGAAAAACTTTACCAGAGAATGGATATTTTAGGGTCCACCTTCGTTTCAAAACATGAGTTGCTTTCATGTAAACATTGTATTAAGATGTTTTGTTTGATAAGGTTCACCTTGAATTCTTTCTCTGTCTGCCTCTCTTCCCCAGCTCCCTCTGTGAGTAAGTTTCACTGTAGGATATATCTTCTCAGTGTCTTTATCCCTTGTGTACGTCTTTGAGTCTCTTTCCTTTTTAAATGTTTTCCCCCGATGCCTATCTTAATTGTAAAGGCACAAACCCTGTTAATCCAGTATCCTGGCTATGTCATCCTCTACCCTGACTAATAAACAAGCTGTGTAATTAAGATAGCATTTTTCATATCATGTGGACACTGGTCTCGGTCTCTCCTGTAGACCACCATTGTGTGCTTAAAGTTCATAGGATGGTGCAGATATGTAGTAGCTTTCTCTTGGCTGACCCCACACGGCCACACCAGATGTTGGCTTTTTAGAATCTGACCCTTTAGCCCAGGAAGGCATTAGTCTTCCACCCTACATAATAATGGGTTACAGTCTGTTGTTTTGTTTCCACCCAGTCAGGAAGTCTTGGTTTGGACTATCAGACTTCCGTTTTTATTCAGGACCTCAGTGCTATGTTCCTGACTGAGATGAGTGAATAGTTGAATATGAAACAAAATGGATGTGGATATTTTGCACATTTTACCTTATTACCAAAGATTTTTTATAATTAACCCAAGATAGACCAAAGCCTGTTGTTTCCAATGGGAGCAAATGAATCATAGTGGGCCAAACAAGCAAGGAGGTGAGCAGAGCCAAGCATGAGCTAGTGAGATCCTATTAGCAAGTTCTAGCATTTATTATCATATTTCTGTTAGGGCACTGTGAAGTGTGTGTGTGCAATAACTCATTCTTCTAAACAACGCACTTTTTGATAACTTTGGCAAAGGGTAAATTCTACAAAACGCAGCCCACTCTGTTACAGATTCTAGTTTTGGAAACAGAAAACTTTCTGTAGAGCAAATGTTTCATTGATGAGAAAATTAGCAGAATGTCGGCCAAAAACATTGCTCCATTTTCTCCCACTTCCGGCCACTGCGCTTCTTCTCATCACCATATTTGGTAGTGAGTGGAAACAACAACCGGATGCTTCACATTTATACATCCGGTGAAATACTGTGTCTGGCTCATTGTTCTATCTGTGTTATTAGTAGGCCTACAGTATAATTTGTATTTTGTGTAATTCCTACTATTTGTAATGAATATAATACATTACACATTTAATGTACAAATCACTTTTGTCCACTTTTTGCCTCAATGCAGCACCATAAGAAGTTCTAAAAGGTTGTCCAGATGTTCCATGTTTCATTATGCAACCCTCTTTGAGATGAGCCTGGGTTAAACCTACTGTGTCATGAAGTGGAGATGCCCTCTATTGGTGCAAATGCAGCACAGCAAAGGATCCAATACTTATCTCTCACTTGGCACATAGCCCTTTTTTTTTACATACCCCTTTAGACCATAGGCTATGTACAACATAAATGTTGCAGGAGGCAGGCAGGATCAGGTGCAGAAGTTGTGATTTTATTTACAGATGACAATAGGGATCCAGATGTTCAATTTACAAAGTAATCTAAATTTATATTTACAAAGTTCTCTGTATAACTTCAATGAAAATGAATTATGCCCAGTTAAACCTGCCTATTCCATAAGACTAAGGTTGGGGTATGCTCACTTAGCCCCACCTCCCTAGTAGGCCTACCACAATAAAAATGACAATGAACCAGTTAAAGCTAGAATCCTTAGTTGAAACAATAACAAAGCCTACCTCTGCCCCTGTTTTGGTAAAAAGCTGAGGGATGGGCCTGGAGAAATGTAACCACTATCAAATTCATAGATGGAGCCATAGATGCAAGAAATGACCATCCATGAAATCAACATTTTAGTTTTAAGGCTATACAGTGTTTGCTTACATTTACCTAGTTTACAAAAATTGGAGTAAAACAAGCTTATATGGGGTACGAGTCGTACGACAGTCGACCTAAGCTCATAAGGCATGTATAAGTTAAATTCTTGAAGAAACAATGGGTATATATAATTAATTTATAAGACAAAAAAATGTATCCATCAACTGCATATTCTAGCTTTAACTGTTAATCGACATAAAAGGCACGTTCCAAAATCCTTCATTAGGCTACATTGTAAACCTATAATAATAGTCCAAAGCAGACATAATCGTCACCAGAATACTTTTATAAAAGAAACGTCAACGTCATTTAATTACCAATTTACAGACCACTCATTCCCAATATTGGCGTCCTGGCGGGAAGACCACGAATAAAGATTGGAACGCGCCAGCTACAGAACCAGGGGGGTTGTTAACAGCCTGACGCTCGGTCCGAACCTTAACACGCATAGGCATGGCTTGTGGTACGGGTATTGGAAGCATAAAGACCTTATCTTTCCTATCAGCGAGAAATAATAATAAAAAAAGGTTCAATTGTCACACTTTTTAGGGTTAGGGTTCCCACACAGCCATATTTCCATGTTACAACGGTGGTTTTCGGAAAATAGACGGAAGACAGTCGACTACCTGTGCTAATTAGCACAGGTAGTCTGTGTTTCTGAATACTTGTGTGTAAACTGAAGACGGACGACAAACGTGTTGTCACTGAAAAATGTTGTTGGCTGCAACTGTGTTAAAACCGGTTAAAATAGTGTACAGTAGGTTTATATTTGGCATTAATAAAATTATTTTAATGTGATGTGTAGAGGGCTTTATGTTTCTAGAACCATAACAATTGAGAATAGATTTATGTTTAGATGGAGTATTTGGCTGTTTTGGCTGCCAGAGCCAATTCGCCTCTATACAGAACATGTAAGGTCATTGGACTATAAGGAGTAACGTTGGGCTCCTTTAGTCCAGGCCTATAGGACGAAAAGAACGAAATTAAAGCAAATAAAACAATAGGCTCGAGATTCACAGAAAGTGTGATTTAGCGTTCTGCTATTTCCAAAGTTCCAGCTGATTAAAACTTACTGTAAGGAGGTATGTGGTTCACCTGACATAATTCAAACAGTACAAAATCTTGCAACTCTCCTTTCCTCAACTTTACATGTAGACCCTGACCTGCCCTGTGTTGAAGAAGCATTAGGCAAGCATGTCTCTCCACTAGTGCCCTCTCCAAACTCCCACCAATTGAGAGCATTACAAATGCATGATGTTTTCACAAGTTAAACTAGATTTGTTAAATCTATATTGCATATTATCTGACAACAATTAGTGTTACACCATTCCATTCCCTTACCTTTTATTGGAACATTTTATACATTTGTTTAATTTTGGTATGATATAGCTTTCTAAAACTCTAGACGGTATTCTGCCTTCTCCCTACAGTTTTCAGCCATTAGCTTCACCCACGACTGGCTCATGTGATCTACAATCCTAAACTACGTTTTAACATTTCGAAATGTTAATACTCATCGCTTGCGACACAGTTATCGAAGCATATGGCCCTTATCTTTCATCACCGAGAAAGAATCCTTCAAATAAAAAAGATACACTTACAGTAGCAGTTTTGCACAGATCCATACAGCTATGGATGCCCCCATCTGACGAAACTACACTTCCGCTACACTTCCCGGGTTACGCCGCTTAGACACAGGTGTTCCGAGCATGTTATATAGCTCATCAGCACAGGTCGCCTCTTGTCTTCCTTCTGTTTTCCATAAACAAGAGCTCTAACATGGAGATATGGCCGTCAGGGAACACAAACCCTAACCCTATAAAGCTGTGTAGAAATTTTACCTTTTTTAAAAATGCGTTATTTATAGCTGGCTGTCATGAAAGATACGTTCCTTATGTTTCCAAAACCGTACCGATCCGTGTAAGAGCAAGCGTGGCTCTTAACAAAATTCCCCTGGCCAGAAGATGCATAATATCGTCAATAGGCGCTTAAGGTAGTTAGAATCTATGTCTACTGTGTAGGGTAATTTAGGCCTGCCAAATATATGCATCTGTTCTCTGTTTTTTCAAGAATCAATCAAGTAATAATCTACACATAGCAAAAGTTCAATTGAAACCGATCATCACTGCACTGTTGTCATAATTTATATACCGTAATATGTTATGAATCTTGTTTCAGTGAGAAATGTAAAAAATGAAACATTTAATGATTGCAGTAATTTGCAGTAAGACAGACGGGATTAAAAGGATTTTCACAATTACAACAAGTGTTGTGGGCTTTCTGTTGTGTAGTAGCACTTTGTTGCTGTGTTCCTTGCAAGTGTGTCATAAAAGTGCGGTCATGCTATTCTGAGGAAGTTGGTTATCTCTATTTAGGATAAATGTTATGATTACTGCTGTATTTAAGTAGTTGAGAAAATATAATTTCAGATGTTGTTTATTTAGTAGATAGAGAATGAATACACCTGCTCTTCTGCCTGTATGTCAGTGATATTTTGTGTGTCAACGGCTAATTTGTATTGGCTCAGAGTCTGACATAGATGACAGTTATGATTTTAGGAGGAGAGCCGTCTATCCCTGTTGGCTTTGAACATTGTCTTCAGCCAGTCAGGCTCTTGGTTCTGCCTGTTTATAGTGTGTGTGAATCTGTAGAGATACAGTATGGTGGTCTCGCCAGCAGAGGGAGCTCCAAGGCCATATTATGTTTTTAAAAAGTTAAACTCTCCAGACAAAAAGGTAATCAGTCACTGCATGGACAGTATATACTGTAGACGAGAGTGAACATGGGGATGGTAATGAATTACGCCTGGTTGGTTGTCATCTTGAAATTAGTTGCAGTGTTATGGCAGAAGGCTCCATTGCAAATATATTTGGTTGATTTGCACACTAAACCAAAGAAGGCTGGTGGGAGGAGCTATAGGAGGAGGGCTCATTGTAATGGCTGGAATGGAATTAATGGAATGACGTCAAACATCCTGTTTCCATATGATTGATGTGTTTGAAACCGTACCATTTATTCCATAGTAAGTAAGTCAAACCCCTTTGGTGGGCTGCCTGTATCACATCCTCATGGTGTGAATGTAGTCCTCATCATGAATGAACAGTGGTGTCAGTATCAAGACATTTCCAATGTCCACATTCTATAGCGTTGCATTGTTCTGTGTATATGTTTCATACTTTTATCCCAATAACAGGTACTATTGAGATGGCATGCCTCTGTTTCAATTACATCTCTGGTCACAAACACTGTTGACATAGTTTTACAACTGTAAAACTGTACAACTGTACAACTCTTCAACATACTTTTAATCCTGCGACACAGATTTCAGTCATTGGTGGGATAGATGGAAGAGTAGTTATTTTCCAAGTTATTTTCTAACTGTTTTCACAACAACATCAAACGACTTATCAATACAAACAGTGCACATATGAGTTGTTTAAACTTGTTGAGAATGTTGTCTTTCCAGTATTTCAGTAAGTTGCAGCACATCCTAGCTAGGGGACAAGAGTGTTTATGAATGGTAGACAGTTGAGTGATGCGTCTTGAGTAAGAGCATGTTCATCTGCAGCTGTTTAGATCTAGGCCATGAGGGGGAAGTGCTTATGTCCTGGTTTGATTTGGACAAACTGTTCTAAACATCGCTTGACAAACTGTTCTAAACATGATATCACAGATGAAGATCACTTAAAGCAGGGATCATCAACTAGATTCAGTTGAGGGATCATTTCTTTCTTGAGCGGATGGTCGGGGCGCCAGAACATAATTACAAATAATTTTTAGACTGCAAATTGACCGCAAGAAGCCTAAACAGATATATTTCACTAAAATATAATAATTTCAAACTTTGCTTTCATTTGTATACGATCAAATGTGGGAATGCTTGGAAAACGGTTTCCAATATTAAAAACACTTGAAGCTGATTTCCTAATGTTTTTACAGTCCTTTATCTCCAACTATACAGTTTCTCGTATTTAACACACACATACATATACAGTACCAGTCAAAAGTTTGGACACGCCTACTCATTCTAGAGTTTATCTTTATTCCTACTATTTTCTACATTGTAAAATAATAGTGAAGACATCAAAACTATGAAATAACACATGGAATCATGTAGTAACCAAAAAAGTGTTAAACAAATAAAAAAATATTTTGTATTTGAGATTCTTCAAAGTAGCCACCCTTTGCCTTGATCACAGCTTTGCACACTCTTGGCATTCTCTCAACCAGCTTCATGAGGTGGTCACTTGGAATGCATTTCAATTAACAGGTGTGCCTTGTTAAAAGTTGATTTGTGGAATTTATTTTCTTCTTAATGCGTTTGAGCCAGTCAGTTGTGCTGTGATAAGGTAGGGGTGGTATAGAGAAGATGGCCCTATTTGGTAAAAGACCAAGTCCGTATTATGGCAAGAACAGCTCAAATAAGCAAAGAGAAATGACAGTCCGTCATTGCTTTAAGACATGAAGGTCAGTCAATCTGGAAAATTTCAAGAACTTTGAAAGTTTCTTCAAATGCAGTCGCAAAAACCATCAAGAGCAATGATTAAACTGGCTCTCGTGAAGACCGCCACAGGAAAGAAAGACCCAGAGTTATCTCTGCTGCAGAGGATACGTTCATTAGAGTTACCAGCCTCGTAAATCTGCAATTAAATGCATCTCAGATTGCAGCCCAAATAAATGCTTCACATAGTTCAAGTAACAGACATCTCAACATCAACTGTTTAGAGGAGACTGCGTGAATCAGGCCTTCGTGGTCTAATTTCTGCCAAGAAACAACTACTAAAGGACACCAATAATAATAAGAGACTTGCTTAAACCAAGAAACATGAGCAATGGACATTCGACCGGTGGAAATCTGTCCTTTGGTCTGATGAGTCCAAATTTGAGATTTTTGGTTCCAACCGCTGTGTCTGAATTCTGCAGCGATACGCCATCCCATCTGGTTTGCGCTTTAGTGGGACTATAATTCGTTTTTCAACAGGACAATGACCCAACACACCTCCAGGCTGTGTAAGGGCTATTTGACCAAAAAGGAGAGTGATGGAGTGCTGCATCAGATAACCTAGCCTCCACAATCACCTGACCTCAACCCAATTGAGATGGTTTGGGATGAGTTGGTCCGCAGAGTGAAAGAAAAGCAGCCAACAAGTACTCAGCATATGTGGGAACTCCTTCAAGACTGTTGGAAAAGCATTCCAGGTGACTACCTCATGAAGCTGGTTGAGAGAATGCCAAGCGTGTGCAAAGCTGTCATCAAGGCAAAGGGTTGCGACTTTGAAGAATCTAAAATATGTTTTGATTTGATTAACACTTTTTTGGTTACTACATTATTCCATCTGTGTTATTTCCTAATTTTGATGTCTTCACTTTTATTCTACAATGTAAAAAATAGTACAAATAAAGAAAAAACGTTGAATGAGTAGGTTTTCCAAACTTTTGACTGGTATTGTATACATAATTATACTTTTTTTCCTCAGAAAACTTCCGGGGGGGGAAATAAAACCATCTGCGGGCAATGCTCTGCCCGCGGACCGCCAGTTGGGGGATCCTGATTTAAAGGGATAGTTCACCCAAATTACAGTCCATGCTTTGGTGAAGTTTCCCTGTCACTGTTTCCACATGCTAATGTTTTAGTGTTTGTGGCACAAATTTCATTCAAGGCATGAGACCGATATTAGCATTTTTCACGCATCATGTCCAAATAATCCGAAAGTATGTAAAATGTATTGTGAAGCTCAACAAAATCCCTTATAGATGTTTGGAACGTGATGCGCGAAAAATGCTAATATCGGTCCCATGACTTGAATGGGATTTGTGCCACAAATGCTAAAACGTTAGCATGTAGAAACGGTGCCAGGGAAACCAAACCAAACCATGGATTGCTGTCTTACCTTGTCCATAGTCTTCTATTCTGGCTGAAAACCATGTTAACGCATTGAACAGCTTAAAAATTATGTCTGGCTTTAAACTCAAATTCATATTGGTCTGTGGATGCATTATGTATTAATAGGTCATGTATTGAAAATGGTTGATCAATTCTTGCCGATTTGTACTTTTTTTTTTTGTACTACTAAATTGTCAACATTCTAGATTGTAAGTACATCTTCCGGTCACTACACACATTCTATTTTGAGCCTTTCTTAGACATATATATTATATCCTAGGTGGTATTTACATTCTTGAACTGACTGATCATGTGTTCTTTGAGATTACCTCAGGTTGATGACTCATACATTTCACTGTCTGATATCTTTGATGTAAAGACTCGGGTGGCAGAGCTGACTCTGTAAATCCCAATGACTACACCACTGTATGATGCTTTCCCTAGCTGAACCTTTTTGCTCCAGTCCAGTACAAAATGATCTCTGTGACAGCATGGCTCACATTTGGATGAGTGTGTAATGCCCTCACCCTATCAAAGTAAATGTATTTTGTGTCCATTCAGTTAGAACAAGTTATTTTCATGGAGTTAATTTAGATTACAGCATACCGGTAACTAGTATTCAATTCCAAAACAAGCACCTTTAATATAAATAACATTACTTCAGTACAAATTGGGTATCTGATTTGTAATCAACATTGTGGAAAAAATCCCTTCATTTCAATCCTCAAAAGGGTGGACTTCTCTGTGAGGACTACAGATCAGAGATGGATACAGCATCTACCATTTATAGTCTGCTCTATTCTGTCCGTGATGTAAGCCCTAAGCCGGCTGATGAGCCCAGGTCTTTGAAAAGGGTATGTAATGCATCCACATTCTCTGAGTCTCATCTCGCCCTTAACAAAGTGCCAACCTTATCCATCTCCTCCTCAAACTGAGCTTCCGACACACACATCTTATCTGATCTTCTCAAGGGGTCTTGGTCTCCACTCTGTCTGCTGCTAAATTCTGCTCTGAGACACTCTCTCCCTTATCTCAGCTCTGATGTGCCTCAGCTCACCACTATCTCTGCCCCACAGGGCTAAGGCAGGCAGCCACACAGGGAACCCACATTCACAGGTTGACTACCAAATAAAATAAAAAATTTAATTTGTATTTATTTAATTAGGCAAGTCAGTTCAGAACAAATTCTTATTTACAATGACTGCCTACCCCGGCCAAACCCTCCCCTAATCCGGGCGATGCTGGGCCAATTGTGTGCCGTCCTATGGGACTCCCGATCACTGCTGGTTGTGATACAGCCTGGGGTCGAACCCGGGTCTGTAGTGACGCCACTAGCACTGCGATACAGTGCCTTAGACCGCTGTGCCACTCAGGACCCCTGAAGGATTACATTTATGACACATAAATCGACCAACAAATAATTGTACATTTTATAAAAATAGAATTATAGAGCTGTAATTGCATTTTAGGTAAGCAGAATATGAATACATAAGATACAATGCAGTAGGCTATATATAGTTTTATCATGAAATCTGTTATTTTCAAGTCTTGACGTGAATGGGCAAATTTGGTGCACTTTAGGCTACATTCACTGATAGTTATCTAAACTGTGCAATCCAGTTAGCACAAGTGGCGCTAGTATCTCCCTTCTATCGATGGCTGACAGGTTAGATTGGAAGCTGTTTCCCTATTTGATTGAAAGTTAAGAGGAAAAGAGCCACTGTGTCTACGAGTTTGTTTACCTTTACCCAAGGTCCATGACAGGACAGGCTCCTCGGCCTTATCGCGTGTGGCATTGTTCAGCGGCTTTGTCGACGGAACAATAATGACCTTTTGGGTTGATAGAATTAAGATTGTGGGACCATTTAAATCGTTGGGCTTATGCCAGGTCATATGTCAATATAGAGATATCTTTAGCAACAATTTATATGGTCTAACAATATCAAACGAATATTTGAAAAACATAAATGCTATTTTACACTGCTATCAGTGAGGAAAAGTTAGCTTTGTTTTTTTCTCTTTTTTCTCATTTTCAAGGTAAAGAAAACAACTTAATTCGTTAAGGGGAAAAAATACAGCAGTAGCGTGTTGATAGTAATTGTCGTTAATTGGATGAGCAATTAGTCCTACCTCATTACAAATAGGATATTTGAAGAAGCCTAATCTCAATTTGTGGCAAGTATAGGTTTAGACTATTAATTGTCAACGTCAACTCAAGTCATACTCAAATTCGTAAGCTACATTCAGGCTCAACGATGAAAACCCTATAATGGTTTCATAAAGAGAACAACGAACTATACGCTTCTAATAGAGATGAAGCAACGTTGTAGCCTATTTGTTTTGGACCATTTATCCCCTGCATAGAGCAACCCCAAACATGTATTATCCATTTGGCCGTATTATAATAATAATAATAATAATAATAATAATAAAACTATAATTGTATTATAAGACAAATAATACAATTATAATGCAATGTATAATACAATTAGTATTCCCAATAGGCCTTGACTGTCGATATTGTTTTTTTAATCGTTGGTGTTATTTGTTGTAGATGTACTTGTAGGTCTAATACAAGTCTAAATAGAATATGATTGGGTTGCAGAGTGAGGATGGCGTGATCTCACAGCACAATAAAATATGAAATCAAGGTTTATTGTCATGTACCAAAATACCATGTCTTGAACAAAGTCCGTTAAAGCAATATTATCAACTTAGTTAAATAAGCTAAACAAAACGAAATAGTTAAACAAGAAATTATAGCAGACCAATACACATTGTTAGAATAAAACACATAGTCTAATATAAACGTTAACAGTATATGCCTACACTTGGATTTGCCTATTGGCCTATTCGTTGATGTTTTCCACAAGTAACCGTGCAGCTGCATAGCCAAACCTAAACAAAAACCTAAACGAAAAAAAACTTGATGAGAGTTGGGTGGTTGTTTTGGAATAGTTTCTCACCACGCTCTTATCCCCGGTAAAGTTGCCTGAAAGTGTCCTTGTTGGAATGGCCCCTCTACATTTTCCATGAGGTTCATGTCAACTATATGGTTGTTGGACATTTGCGTGGCACTTGGTATGGATGGCATACTAGGATAATTGCAACCATATGAGTTATTACCATATCCATATAAGGGGTTGTAAGAGCCAATTGTCACGCTGTATGGCGCTAAATGAGGTCCTCCCATGTACGGTTTGCCATCTCGAACCAACACGGGCACTGCCACCCTTCGTGGTAGAGGCGGATATCCAGCCAATTCCAGAGATTTGTCTTGTCTTTGCCGCTTGCACTTGTACCTCCTGTTTTGAAACCAGATTTTGACTTGAGTAGAAGTCAGCTTTAGAATATTGGCGAGGTGGTCCCTCTCTGGAGCAGAAAGGTACCTCTGCTGTTTGAAGCGCCGTTCCAGCTCAAAAACCTGCGTTTGGGAAAATAGTACGCGTGGTTTTCTGCGCAATCTTTGCTTTGGCTTGTCTAAATATGTATTGTCATTTTTTCCATCACAACCCATCGAATCGTCAAGAAGCATACCTGCAATAATTAGAAATAGCAATGTTAGACACATACCTTCATTGGAAAACTGCCTAGTGAAAAACATCCCACTGGGCACAGACGTCAGTTCACCTTCTAGTTTGATTTACATTTGGTGGAGTGGTCAACTAACATGAAATCAACAAACACATTCACCATGTCTTTGGATTTAGGTTAAACGTTGGGTAAAAAAAATAGGAAATTACCTTACATTTATGACTTCTTGCAAATCCAATCAGTTTTCCTCGTTGATTCAACGTCATCCCATTGTTTTTTGGGTTGAAATGACGTGGAAACAACGTTGATTCACCCAGTTTCTGCACAGTGGGTTAGGCCTACTTCAATTGAAATTGCTACGTCACATGCACTCCATAGGATTAACTACATTACGCATTATGCATATCCAGCAATGTCATAATATGAAGCTCACACGGAGATGAATTTAAATGTGGTGAGGTCATTTAATTTACCTTTACTAGCCTTTATTTTCTCCTATAGGTAGGCCTCGTCATTGCCATGAATTTATATTTGGAAAACATTTTTCAAAATAGGAGGTTTAGCTAGTTTATATAAAAAATGTAATTTTGTGCATGCCTATTAAAATGGCAATTAGCAGTAGAAACCAAAACAAAGCATCATACTCGCACCTGTTTGGTTAACAAGCTGCGGGATAAGGCTGTAGAAATGTAACCATTCTCAAATTCATAGACAGAGCTATGGATGTAAGGACTGACCATCCATGAAATAAACATTATAGTTTTAACCATGTTTTGAGGCTATATAGTGTTTGTTTACATTTACTTTGTTTACAGACATTGGAGTTAAACAAGGTTATATTTTTGGTTCTGATAGGGTACGACAGTTGAACCAAACTCATGAGGCATCAATATGTTATATTCTTCAATAATCAATGCGTACATATCATTAATTTATAAGTACACAAATGAATGTAGCAAAAGCTCATTGCCCCTTTAAAAAAAAAGTATAATATTGTTCATGAAAATAGATGTTTGGGGGGCATGAGTTTGAGAGACAGTCTGTCATGCAGCATCAAGAGGCAGGATTGGGGCCATTTCCATATAGCTTAATTCAAGGTGTACATCCGTTTGTTTCAAAATGATTAATGATTAAAAAAAAAAAAAATTACATTTTAATTCAGTTCTTGAATTGACAGAGCACAATCTAATTCTTTTTTTCTGAAATATCTGTCATTGGATGTCAGCGCTGCGTGTTTTGACATCGTTTTAATTTACCTGGGTCCCCATTTGTCTCCTCCTCAGCCGCTGAACTACAACTGCCCCTCAGGATGTCAATGTCCTCCGAACTCAGGCTGCATTTCATCTGTGTTCCCCCCGAGAAGCAAGACTTATCCTGACTGTCAAGTAAGTCGAGGTTCCGAAGTGCACTGTGCATGCGCTGCAGAGACATATGTGCGTCTTGATCGGGATAGAAGAATCCTTGGTGGGGGTGATGTTGCTGCTCCATCTTTAGAATATCCTTCACCGAGAATGGCGTTGAAGTCACTGGACTGGGAAGCATCACTAGTTTATACAGATGATTATTTTTAAGACAGACAAATGTGTAAGTGCACAGTTTCTGCGTGGTCAAATGAAATCAATCATACAACAGATATTAGCGATGCTCTCCAAATGTTCTTCAATAGGAATGTAATAATTCCTTAGATCTAGGTGAGTTGATAAGCACTGCCTGAAAGTCAACCTGGTCTCACTATCGTGTGTAGTATCATCAGGGCATACCTTTCAGCACTCCAAGAAACCGTCTCCAAACTGCCAATAGCCAAGTATGTGATGCGCTTGTCTCATGCACTTTAACCACTCCTTTATCTCATCTTACACGGTGACACGAGACATCTCACTTTATCTGGGTAAGGATGGACAGAATGGGGGTGGGGTGCGAGGATGGGAAGTTGTTAGGCCTACATTTTCTCATAGCTATTGAGGATGATGATGACGAAGAAGAAAGTTTGGCTGTTGGACACTCTTATAAAAAAAGGTTCTGGATAGAATCAAAAAGGGTTCTATTGCTTGCTTCGTATATGGCACCCCCAAAGGTTCTATATATAACCCTTTTGTAGGGTTCTTTGATCAGAACCCTAAGGATTCTTCTTCACTGAACCAACATTGGTTCCATATGTAACCCTTGGGTTCCATATCGGGTTATATATGGAATGTCGGCTCTATATAGAACCTGTAAGCCTTCCGCATGCTTCGGATCGGCTGGTGTCTAGCTGAACTCGGCTAGGAGAACCGAACGAGTGTGGTCGCATCAGTGGCGGTTCTAGACCATTTCAACTGGGGGGGCCAAGCTGGGGCCAGTTGTACTGTTAGAGGGGCCAGTTACATTAGACGTTATTGTTGTCATATCGTTTTCTTCACTGCATTGCAGGCATTCGCAGGCAAAATACCATGTCCCTGTAGTAAATGTGTGGGTTTAATTAGTGTTCCGCGTTGCCACTGTCTGATAACGGATGTAAAAAAAGAACGATAGCAAAAATTTAGTTATGCAAAAATTATTTCATATTCCACATTTAGGGGGGTCCAGAATTGTTGTCACAGGGGCACTGCCCCCCCCCCCTAATCCCTTAAAAGACCTTCGCTAGAAAAAAAGTGGAAATAGTGGACTACTGTTTGTTCCATCTTGAGACACCATAGCCGGTATACACTTCCTCAAAATAGTCAGAATTAATCTAAGATAACTCAAGAAATCTGTCATTGATTTTGACGTTTTTGCCAAGGAGATCTTAGTTGCGTAATTTTACATCAAGCTAAGATGTTTGGTGCAGTATTTTGTAAGTGAAAAAAGTGCATGAACAGGAATTGTCTATTGTTGAATGACAACTCTTCATTGAAGAATCTCTAGTGTTGACCAATAACCAACGAAGGGCGTAGACTTAAGCTCCAGAACTTCTGCTTGCCCTGAGAGAACATTTATTGTGCAGGAACAGCTGAAAAAACCCTTGCCGAAGACCAAAACGAACAAAAACGTCAAAGTGTCGTCATAATATATGCATTAACTGACCCGAACTGTTTCGGATGGGAAGCATGCTGAATTAAGCCTTTAGGGTACCATATATGAAGCAAGACAAGCGTATAACAATTGTTTTCTAAGAGTGTATGATATAGACATCATAACTGCGATTATTGCAGAAGAGTTTAGGCTGATTGCGTTTTAAGAGGATTTTAGGATTTAAAGCAGATGTGCTTCTAATAGCAGCCTCCAAACTAAATTCAACTCGCAGCTGCGATAACTATCCATAACCAGATGGACTGCATGATGCCAAACCAGTGGCTCTCTGTTCATGAGCTTCTGTTGAGACAGGGTAGGTTACTCAATTGTTGCTCAGGTCTTCATGGTTGAGTGATCTTGCCCGGCAAGGTGGATGTCGCTCAGGTTTACACTGATGCTGACTTCCAACGACCTATTAGTATGCTTAGGCCACAACAAACAGTAACATTACACCTAATGTTGTGGAAGTGGAGAGGCCGCGGCGCCAGCCTGCAATGCTTGGCTAATGCTGAGACGCGCCGGAAGAGAAAAGAGAGACCAGGGTTTAACATGAATGAGCTCTTCCACTGCCCCAATGTAATAGACAGGTTAGGGTCTCAATTCAATTTCCATCTCATCTAATGCAGGGAATGGGAAATGTAAATAATAAATAAAGACATTCACATATTTTAGCCTACTTCGTGAAAGGATATAAATTAGTTGGCCCCAACGTCCAGAAGCTTTGCAATGCCTCCTAAAATGTTCCTAAATTAAGAAGAGCTTGCACATATGAGATCTTATGATTTTAAACCAAAAGTTCCGTTTAAGTCCAACAAGAGGAATTCAAACAGGGTACCAGCAGTAGCATAGATGCATAGCCCACAGCTGCACATGTTTCTTTCATTTATGTATCAGTCATGACAATCGAAATCGTCAGTAATAAAATCGAAATGCCTACAGTATATTCAGGCTAAATAATTAATTATAATTCATGCATACTTTCCCCCAATCCATTCCCAATCTATTTCTAGACAATTTATCAAACTTAATAAATTGTTCCATGTAGGCCTTCATGACCTTGATCAAAACAAGTTGTAAACGACTAGTACAAATAATGGAAAATACTACTTAATATGTTATAGGCTTACTGTTTTAACCGCTTATGATGTAGCCTAGTGGTTAGAGCGTTGGGCCAGTAACTGAAAGGTTGTTAGATCGAATCCCCGAGCTGACAAGGTAAAATCTTTCGTTCTGCCCCTGAACTGTTCATAGGCCGTCATTGTAAATAAGAATTTGTTCTTGACTTGCCTAGTTAAATAAGTAAAAACACGATTTTATTAATATAATTCGACCCAAGTCAAAGAATATTAATGTCAACAATTTAGTGAAGTAGATTTGACCAAAGCTTTTTTGTTAGGCTATTAGTCAATGTTTTTAGACAATTTGTAGTGGTATTAGAAAATATTAGATTTATTGACCAGCTGCACCAGTTTATCAAAACTCTCAATTCCTGTTTACTTGCAGGATTGTCTCCTCGTTTCACGCGTCAGTCTTTTCTAAGAGGAATATAAACCTGTCAATGCATGTTTGAAATAAATGTCTGCATGATCGAAGCACCGTGTGTTTAAGGGAACTTTGAAAAAATTCGCCTGCCATTCACTCATATTTTAAGATATTATTTCTATAACAAGAATACAATATGAAAAAGTATAACCAACTTTATTATGAAGCACAGGGCTGGGGAATAATTGTGATGACACAATTTTTTGGGGTGGATCATTTTAAATGAATGATATATACCCATTGATTCTTGTAGAATATAACTTATAAATGCTGCATGAGCTTAGGACTACTATCATACCCCATCAGAACCCAAAATATAAGCCTGTTTTACTCCATTGTTTATAAACAATGTAATTGTAACCAAACACATGTTTAAAGTATTATTTTGATATGATGGCCAGTCCTGAATTTAAAATGAGGCATTCATAAATCAAATAACAAAATCCCCTTTTCTATTTAACCAATACCATTAGGTAAAAAGGTTTGTTTGTTTGACAAAAGTTGTTTATTTGGAAGATTTTGGCACATTTCACACAATACACTGTAACAAGCAAGCAAAAACTTCAAAGCTCCTATAATGCAATTCATGTAGCAACTCTATAGGAATACATTTCAGCTGGGAATTGTTTGGAATGTTTCGAAGGAAGACGGTAGGCTACCTTGGGGATTTCAAGGTGTCCAGTTTGATGACTAAATGACTTAATGACACCCCACCTGTGTTCTGTGAACGCTTGGAGCTGATTAGCCTACAGAAGGCAGTGCTCTCTGAGTCTCTGCAGCTCCTCTACTCTTACAGCACAGCCTCCCCTCTTAATCCCATCAATTGTCCCATCACTGTAACATAAGAAGCCAGTTAAGTAACGTTTACCACCAAATACCCTAATTAATCATACTCCAAAATAGGGAGATGATAGCAGCTGAAAGGAGAGCTCGACTCATCCTCCATTGACTTAAGCAGAATCCCCTCTCTCATGACCAATTTGTCACCAAAGATCTTCATCAAAATGTTATGTGAGATTCCCATCCATGAGAGTGGGAAGAATTACTATTGGCACAGCTTACAGTAGGGCTTCTGACGCTTCTGACAGGCTGTGACTCTCAGACTGATAGTTTAGGGCTGGTTAGTCTGGGTGTGCTGGATGGACCTCTGCTCTGTGAGATGGTGCAAAGGTGTACTTTTGGTGTGGAGGTGTAAATTATTAATTTGCCAGTAGCAGACCAAGCTATACTCTTCTTACTCCTCACTGGTGTTACGTTACGTACAACACTTGTGTTTTCCCCTTATTTTCTCAGGTTGAGTCTGGTACTGGAGGCATAAATTAGCGATTTCGACTAGATGGGCCAGCTGCAAAGTCAAAATTGTATATATTGTAAAAATACATGCATTTTGTTTTGCTTTTTGGTCTTAATGTTATGGTTCGGGTTAGGCATTAGGGTTAGCAGTTAGGTTAGGGTTAAGGATAAGGATAGGGTTAGGTTTAAAATCAGATTGTATGACTCTGTGGCTGTGCGAGATAGTGACCACTCTGCAGAGCAGAGTGGTCACTATGGTGCCATAGTGGTGCGTGCATATGTATTCTATGGTGCCATAGTGGTGCGTGCATATGTATTCACCCCCTTTTCTTTATAAAGAAGTTAAAGAAGTTAGAGGGTTTGGATTAGATTCATTTGTTGGAATATGTATAAATGGTATATCTTTAGTTTGGGTGTCTCACAGACCACTTTGAGACTTCCCTGGAGAGGAATTTCATTGTAGCGAGATGGGGGAGGGGACAGAGGATACAGCGATCTGCTTCTCGTCAAGGAAACAGCCACTCTTCTCCATTGCTGCTAGGCAGAGGTCTCAACAGGCGCCAGCCCCAAACCTCCTTTAGTGCTGTCACTCACCGTGGATCCCTTTCCCTTGTAGGGTTCCTCCTGCACTCAGTGCACTGTATACACCACACGCTCCTGCACCTGAGATGCGTCTGTCACTGGCCCCCTACACTGGCAGCCAGCCCTTATGGAGATTTATATCTGTATCTTGTCTGCAAACATAGGCTGCATTCACACAGGCAGTCCAATTCTAATATTATTTTTCACCTCTGAAAAAGATCTGATGTGATTAGTCAAAATGCCAATTAGCGGAAAAAATATCAGAATTGGGTTGCATGTGTAAACGCAGCCATAGAAGCTTAACGGGGTGCTATTTATATGGCCATACTTCTCTGTGCTCCAAAATCAGATCTTCTCAATGTGTCTCAATGGTACTTCCTTTGATATTGATGTGTTAAGAATGTTGTGTTCATTTGATTAACCTCCATACTAACTTTATGAAACATATCTTTATGGTACATCAATTACGAGGTAGTTATTGAGAATGTACATGGTGAAATGTTATTTACACGTTAATAAACCAATAGTAGCACCACATGGCAAAATTCTGTACCAGGTAGTTACCAGTTGTGTATATTTATTTGAAGTATAACAGAAAGTATTTGTTATCAAACCAGTTCCTTTTAGACTCTAATCGAAACAGTTGGATACATTATTAATTGTGCAACCACTAGATGTCTCTGCAAGACTGGCCTAATATGAACTATGTCTCCAAATTCTCTTGAGAGTAACACGAGTAAATGAGGGATACAAAGTAAATTGAAAGCAGGTGCTTTCACACAGGTGTGGTTCCTGAGCTAATTAAGCAATTAACATCCCATCATGCTTAGGGTCATGCAGTGTATATAAATTGTCCAGTTGCCCATTATTTGGGCTACCATGGCTAGAAGAAGAGATCTCAGTGACTTTGAAAGTGGCGACTCAAAGGAGCATTGTGTGTGTGTGTGTGTGTGTGTGTGTGTGTGTGTGTGTGTGTGTGTGTGTGTGTGTGTGTGTGTGTGTGTGTGTGTGTGTGTGTGTGTGTGTGTGTGTGTGTGTGTGTGTGTGTGTGTGTGTGTGTGTGCGTGTGCGTGTGCGTGTGTGTGTTTCGGTCACCAGATCTAAACCCAATTGAACACTTATGGGAGATTATTGAGTGGTGCCTGAGATAGCGTTTTCCACCACCAGCAACAAAACACCATATGATGGAATTTCTCGTGGAAGAATGGTGTCTCATCTGTCCAATAGAGTTCCCGACACTAGTATAATCTATGCAGAGGAGCACTGAATCTGTTCTGGAAGCTGGTGGTGGCCCATCGGCTTATTAAGACACTTTATGTTGGTGCTTCCTCTATTTTGGCAGTTACCTGCATGTCAAATATCTTTTTGATTTAGCTTGACTGATGTGCAGAGTGGGCACAACTAGCAATTTGGGACTTCAACATGATTCGATGGTTAATTGTGTACAGGCAAGCTAAATCAAGCACACCTTAAGTATTTGGTAGTATTTGACATCAGAAAATACTTAAAGTAAGCACAAAAGTTATTTTCCAAAACTGCATGTACAAGAGGAGGCTGGTGAGAGGAGCTATAGGAGAGCAGGCTCATTGTACTGGTTGGAATATAATTAATGGAACAGAGTCAAACATATGGTTTCCATATGTTTGATGTGCTTGATACCTTTCCATTTATTCCATTCAAGCCATTACAATGAGCCCATCCTCCTATTGCTCCTCCCACCACTCTCCTCTAGCATGTACTTATACTAGCCCCTTTTACAGTATGTTATTCCACTGGTAGTGCCCTGGTACAAAGTCTCAAGCAAGGCTTGGAAAACATCCCCATCTGGTGGTAGTGGTGAGACATCTGTCAGGTTCTACAGTTTTGTGTGGATGTAGACCTAAAAGACATAACAATGGTCTTTCCCAACTGAAATCAACTGGATCTTGTAGTTACTAAGCCAGCTGATTTTGATAATGGCTATGTCGGAATAAAACGTTGGGAATGCTGATAGTAATGTAGATGGATCCATGGTAACAGACAGTGTTAGTTCACTCCATTGTTATTAACCAAAGTAGGTTGTGTTTTACTGAAACACAGAATATTCAAGAGCCTGCTGGTGTGGTACAGAGAGGGTACAAAAATAGGCTATTGTTAGGATATTATTTTGAAATCTTGAGTTAATTTTTAAACTAAAAGGTATATGGGTGAAATCGTTTTGATGGATTAGGATGTGCAATATGTATTGTAATAAGAATTACTATATTGTAGATCATGAAGACAGTGAAATTACACTTCAATGTTTGAAGTGAAACTGATTGGAATTTATCGATGTGTTCGATTACATCGTCATCCTCATTCCTTTGAGAGGGAGGCCAAGGGCACAATTTATTCAAACCCTTTATATGTACAGTGCCTTGTATTCACCCCCCCTTGGCGTTTTCCTATTTTATTGCATTACAACCTGAAATGTATGTAATGGACATACACAAAATAGTCCAAATTGGTGAAGTGAAATGAAAAAAAAAACTTGTTTAAAAAAAAATTAAGAAATAAAAACAGAAAAGTGGTGCGTGCATATGTATTCACCCCCTTTTCTATGAAGCCCCTAAATAAGATCTGGTGCAACCAATTACCTTCAGAAGTCACATAATTAGTTTAATAAAGTCCACCTGTGTGCAATCTAAGTGTCACATGATCTGTCACATGATCTCAGTATACATACACCTGTTCTGAAAGGCCCCAGAGTCTGCAACACCACTAAGCAAGGGGGCACCACCAAGCAAGTGGCACTATGAAGACCAAGGAGCTCTCCAAACAGGTCAGGGACAAAGTTGTGGAGAAGTACAGATCAGGGTTGGGTTATTACAAAATATCATAAACTTTGAACATCCCACAGAGCACCGTTAAATCCACCACAACAAACCTGCCAAGAGAGGGCCTCCCACCAAAACTCACGGACCAGGCAAGGAGGGCATTAATCAGAGAGGCAACAAAGAAACCAAAGATAACCCTGAAGGAGCTGCAAAGCTCCACAGCGGAGATTGGAGTATCTGTCCATAGGACCACTTTAAGCCATACACTCTACAGAGCTGGGCTTTATGGAAGAGTGGCCAGAAAAAGCCATTGCTTAAAGAAAAAGATAAGCAAACATCTTTGGTGTTTGTCAAAAGGCATGTGGGAGACTCCCCAAACATATGGAAGAAGGTACTCTGGTCAGATGAGACAAAAATTTAGCTTTTTGGCCATCAACGCTATGTCTGGCACAAACCCAACACCTCTCATCACCCCGAGAACACCATCCCCCACAGTGAAGCATGGTGGTGGCAGCATCATGCTGTGGGGATGTTTTTCATCGGCAGGCACAATAAAAAATATTTTGCATCTTCAAAGTGGTAGGCATGTTGTGTAAATGAAATGATACAAACCCCTCAAAAATCCATTTTAATTCCAGGTTGTAAGGCAACAAAATAGGAAAAATGCCAAGGGGGGTGAATACTTTCGCAAGCCACTGTAACTAGCCATGGTTGAATCAATTAGGACCCAAGTTTGGTGTATGGCATATATGATTACTTAACTATATCACACTGTCCTCCATCCGCGTTTTCTTCATCTATCTTTAGTTAAATTCAATCTCATTCTCGTCCCTGGGTATTTCCCCTGTCAAATGAAGGGATTGTGGAGAGATTGCCTGTTGGATATAATCCTCCACTGCTCTTCTCAGTCACACTCCATTTCACTGCACATCTGATTTGTCACACTGCTGATGAATATGTCAAGTTTTATAGGAAGAGAAAGACATAATGAATATCTAATGCAGAGGAAGAAGCAGGATCTGCTTACCGCATTGATAATAGTGCAATGATCTTATCACATTGTTGACAGACGGTGTACAGATATTTTGGAGGCATGGTGGCCAGCCTAATGATGTTAATGAAGAGTAATTACATGTAATTCTTCCAAGATGGATTATATTTAATCTGCCACGTTTCATAACATCAAATCAGTGAGAATAAATTGGAGGGGTTGCAAGTGAGTTGAGCTAGATGATCTGTGACCTTCATCCATCATCTGTTTAAAGGCATGGTACAATAGGCCTCTAAGAAGACTTGCTCTTCTGTTCATGGCTTTATCAAGCACGTGCAGAATGCCCACTTATATCACACGTTGAGTGAGATGTGCAGAGCACCTCTAGACAAAATACATGTGCTTAATGTCCACTATGTATTTTTCTCCAGTGAAGAGAATGCCCCCCTGTGGCCAGATGCAACCCCACCAGTAAACCTCTGCTTTGATTGTCTCCTGCAAACGCATGACCTGTTATCATAAAGGACTAATAGATAAGTACATTTTTGTTCCAGGGAGTGGTCCTGCCTTGCACTTGGATTCCTTTAAGGATATTTTTGCAGTCACTGGGCCTTTTTTTAAACTAGATTTATCTGTGTTTTATATCATATTGTAGAATAGCTGATGAAACTAACACTGTAAAATTGTGAGAAGAATTCCTGATAGTTGCTTGTTGAAAATACAATCTACACAGTACCTTCTAATCAGTAGGTTTGCATGGGTGGTAGTTTCAGCTTTCAATGGTGACATCACCATGTGGTACATTGGTTAATAGACCAATAACAAAAAGAGTTCCAAATCTCTCTGCCAATAATATCTCAAACACACTGGTAGGATTGTCAAACTTTTGCCTGCCGACAGTACTTAGCACCTCTGAACAGAGTGTTGGCAGTCCAACTCTTTTGTGTTCACACAGCAAAGACCTTGAAGTCATCAGCCACTCAGCCTTGTTAAAATACTCCAAACCAGAAGTTTGCAGTTAGAGTGCAGTATATCTGCAGTTCAACTGCAGTTATTCTGCAATTACTGCATCTAAAATACGACAGTCGTCAGCAGTTACTACACTTTTACTGCAGTTTCAAAACTGCAATATTTTTTTGTAAGGGCAGTTGTGTTGTTTGTCAATGCATGTATGTCTGTGTTGGTATAGTCAATGCTATCTAGCTGCACATTTTTTTTATTTAACCTCTTAAGGATCTAACAATTCTTTTCTTTAAGTAGGCAAGTCCGTTAAGAACAAATTTTTATTTACATTGACGGCCTACTCTGGCCAAACCCGGACGACGCTGGGCCAATTGTGCACCGCCCTATGGGACTCCTAATCACGTCCGGATGTGATCCAGTATGGATTCTAACCAGGTACTATAGTGACACCTCTTGCACTTAGATGCAGTGCCTTAGACCGCTGTGCCACTCGTTGCTATTGTTGTAAAAAGCCTTTGTTGATACTAGCCAGATGGTCATATAATTAGCTAGCAAGATGACAAAGAAACAATTTAATTCCCTCTCCATAATCGTATACAGTCCATAGATACATTTTTAGCTAGCTGGCTAATATTAACTAAATGGTTAGCATGATTCGCTAGCTAGCTAGTTGTTGTGCTAGCTAGGTATAGTAAAGTCACTGCATTGACTCTCGGCAGCCGCTTCATGGAAACAAATCCATTGTGAAATAATTATAATATTACTAGCTACAGTGGCCAGATAGCTAGCTTGGTAAATAATTTTGTGTTGTGTGTATTGTGCTGCACTTGCCACCCCATTTGTGTCATATGAAGTGTGCGTGACTGCTTTGCTCAGTTAGCAAGCTAACCATAGCTAGCTAGCTAGTAGCTAATTAATAAGCTAGTGCACATTATAAAACCTAACAAAAAATATGTATTGCTTTAGTTTGAACAATTCTGATGAAAAGGGTATGGATTAGACTGAAAAAAGTGCCACTATTTTTTTTCTTTTTATTGTCACTCCTGTCGGCTCCCCCATGTGGAGATTCATGCTCTCTGATTCATGCTCTCTGATTCATGCTCTCTCTCTGGCTCAAAGTCAAGTTGTAGAAACGTCAGGTTCGTTGGTACCAAGTTGGTACGCAGCAGGTGAGTATTTTGTTCTAGCAATAGAAGTACCTATCGGCAGTCAGATTCTCCTAGCAAAATTCTTGCTTGAGAAATGTTTTTGTCCTAAAAAACAATTTTTGTCAATTTCTATGGAAATCTATTACAGTAAGGTAGTTTATTGTTGCCCAGAATTGTTTTCATATTGATTTAAAAATGGCTGAATAGGGTCTTTAAACATCTATACTTGTAGTAAAAGAGGCTAGTGGGCTGATGACTCGCATGTGAGTGCCTCTTTATAAGCAGAACATGTTGGAATCACTCTATGCAGAGCAGCTGCATCACCTATCCCTGGGACTGGAGTGCCGCTGATGAGAAAGCCCTACAGGACTCTTCCAAATTGGCATGAAATTATATCTGCTTCTGACTGAGATAGCGGTCATGCAGCCACTTGCGTACCGCTCTCTCTTTTCCTGGGGCACTCCAATGATACAGGCACTTTGCAGTTTCAGCTCGTTTGTACTCAAGTTTAAGAAAGTTCATTTTCATAAGGACATGCTCTATTTGTCCTTGTTTCCTACTTCATGGGTCCTAGCAGATTTGTCACTGACAGAAAGCACTGAGGAGATATGGCTGGCTTGTGTAATATTCTATGGTATTGGTATTTTATTTTTTTTTACCTTTATTTTACTAGGCAAGTCAGTTAAGAACAAATTCATATTTTCAATGACGGCCTAGGAACAGTGGGTTAACTGCCTGTTCAGGGGCAGAACGACAGATTTGTACCTTGTCAGCTCGGGGATTTGAACTTGCAACCGGTTACTACTTGCAACCGGTTACTATGGTATTGGTAGCAAGCTTCCCTATTCTGAATCAGACTGGAGATCAATATTGGCCATTGTGATATGCGCATCTACTCTCAAGTGATGGAACTGCTTGTAATAGACAAATAACAACTCATTACAGTACAATTATTTCTAGATATTAACTTGCTAATAATTGCACTTCTTTTTCCGATTTGAGTTTAGATGTACAGTATGTTAGCAGAACAAAGTTTACATGTTAGTAAAATTAACGCAGTCAACACATTTGATACCATATGCCAGATATGATAGTTTATTTCTAATCAGCAAAGACACACAGATGATACATTTGTATCTTTCATAAGTTTCAGCACAGAGAAAAAAAAACATACATATCTACAGTATGGGTATATATGTAAAGGAGTATGTATTAAAGTGCAAGTGATTTACTAGGATCAATCATGCTTAACATACAGTAGCTACTGTATTAGGAACCTCAGCAAGCAATCTCCTCAAATGTCTTACTGATTTAAATTCACCTATGAATTTGAAAGTAAAGTAACTGTCACTACGATTAAGATGTAATTCTTATTAATCACCCCAGTAGTTTTAATTCTGGCAAAACATGTATACTGTATTTATATTGATTTCAAGTCGAGAAGAACGAGTACCATGAAGTTCCAGAGTTCAGGGGAGCCCAGTCCCCAGCCTGCCCTAAACGTATAGTGTATCAAAAGAAACTGCTGCTGACGATTTCACTATGGATAGATTTAGCTAATAATCCAGTAGGCCTACCACCAAAATTCACCCTTTTCTTGACATGCAACAAATAGCGTAGCCCTTTCCTGCAGTCAAATGACACATTCGCCACCCTCTAGTGGCCTCATGGGTGGAATGATTAATATTTTTCATAATTGTATAATTCATAAACATTTATTTTTTTTTACAGCAGAAAATCCGGTGTTTCTATGCAAACGTTTTTTTTTTTTTATATTTCAGTATTCTGTGATGTATACAAAGTGTAATATTGGGATGCAAACTCAAAATGGAATACATTTCAACTCTATATCTGACATGGTACAGGTGACTTGATTTTTCAAGCCCATAACCATGTGTGTGAGGTGTATACTTTTATTTCAAAAAGGTGCATTTGTAAATCCACTCTGGCTATCTACGCCGATTTCCGGGCACTCTCGTCTGAGTGTGCCAGAGCGTAGAATAACTGAGCAATTTATGACCGGTGTCAGTAATTAAATTGTTGCCAGCAGCACAGTTAGTCACCAACGCTCTACATAACATGAAAGCCACCTCTGCTAGGGTGAGTAAAATGGTCAGAGTGAAGTGTTCTCTCATTTGTCTGGAAGTAGCTAGTAAGCCAGCCAACTTCAGCCAGTTAGCTTGGGTGCTTAAGTGCAGTTGTGAGGTCAGAAAGCTTGGATCAACCCTACTCCTCGGCCAGAGTGTCCGGAGCGTGCAGTGTGTGCTCTGAAAAAGCTCTGAATTTACGAACACCCAGAGCGCACTGGTACTGCAGAGGAAATTTATGAACACACCAAGTAGATTTGTTTAAGACTACCAAGAAACATTGTGTGACCCTGATTTAGCCCACTGCAGTAAAAGGCTAATGAACAAAACATGTCTTGAAATAACAAAATATGAAGTCTGTTAATTTAATTCTCAGACACCACCTTTAAACGAAACACACATTCTAAAATACGATAATGAACCATCTAGGTTTGGGCACATCCTCATCAGAACAGACATTCAATATAAGATACATTCTTTGAAGTTACCCAGACCTTGGATGTATAAGCATAGTCTCAAGGGAGAGGAAATAAACCGTATACCATTGGCATATATTCACTGCAAGCAACATTCAAAGAAATGTACAAATTCCAGAAGTGCCAAACTGAATGTAAATGGTAAAATGCAAGTACACAGATTGATGCCAGGTTTTGTGAATGGTTTTTACCAAAGATGTCCAAGTAAATGTTTTAGGGGAAAATTATAATCATCATACAAGGGAGCAAGCTATTCGTTAGCAGCAACTGTTCTGGATTTGTCCAGCTAATTAGACAGAGATATTAACAGTACAGAAAGGACGTAGCCCCAACCTATCACAAGTGTTGAACGATTCAATGGCCCTTTAGTGGTCATAAGAGATGCAAAGTGCACATGTAACATAAGTAATACAGTCTTAACATGAGGGATTTTTTTTCCTTACTTTTTATTTTGAATATACACTATATTGCTACTAAAAGCAAGATATTATATCCCAAGAAAAATACTAAACAAAAAACATTACAACAGAGACCACAGCAACAAACCCAGTAACAGAAAGGGGGAGTCCAGGGGCACATTGCGTTGCCTGCTACTTCACTATAAGTATGGGAGCAAATAAGCTGCTGCCACATATATTCAGCATCAGCTGGCTCTGTTTGTGACAAAGGGCATGTTTGTGTGTTACCGTGAATCCTCCATATGAGAGATTATTGCATAGGTTTGTGAGCTCTTAACATTTCAAATGATTTGGTATTGTAAAACCATCACATCTCTTTAACGTTCTTTTCCCCTAGTGTACGTCTCCCTCAGCCAGGCATGTGCACTGTGAAAATACACTGCTCAAAGTCTTATGAATTAACCTCCCTTTATTGAAGCACTTATGGAGTTATGTCACCAGGGTAACCTTTTGAGAGAAACATTATTTTGCATAATGTTAAGAATAGATCCAGCAAATGCTTTGCAGTTCAGTCTTCAAGTTTAGCGGTTTGTTAAATGTACAATGAATGGCTTGACCACAATTTCTCTCTACCTTTATAACATAATCAACTGGGTTTGGAAAATAAACAAAGTCCCCTCGCAACAGTACATAAGTGACAATGTTGTTCCCCTATGTCCAGCACAGAGTCATACCATGGGTCCTATTCAGTCAACAGAGCGGAAAGTGTGGAGAGTGGCAGATACTATAGTATTTGATCATGAGCCCCCATTGAAATAGGAACCATGACCAAACTGCACTTTAAAATTGTATATCTGTAACTAAAACTACAGCAACGGTCACAAAATAACAACTTAAATAATATAGTAGGAAAATAAATATCAATATTATACCAACAAGGCTTTTAAATAGTCATCATCAACACTGGAAGTCAGTGTGTATGATCCAACCCTCCGTGTCATATTCACCAGGGAGAATGTTGTTCATCAGTCCAAGGGGGTGACCTCTATCAATCTCAGGGGGTCACCTGCTCATAAGCTACACTACTGGTCCATACTTATTGTGAACTGAGTGTTTCAGGACAGAACATATGTAGTTGTATCTAAGCAATACTATATTCTCTGGTATAGGTGTTAGCTACACACCTTACACCACATTTAAGTCTGTTTTGAATAACATTTCGGGTGGTTTCAAGTTTTGGTCGGTCTAATGTAGCTTCCTGCGCAAAGTTGATTAGGATGCTCTCATCTGAGGGACACGCCTCTCACAGAGCTGGCTGTGGCCATCTGAGATTAATAAATAAATTAATCCTGTTTGTGTCAGTGACTATGTGCCACTGATTTTATATAGCACACTCATTTTACTGGTCAAATCATAATATAGAAATATCTCACAAACTGTATGAAACATCTATTAATAATTATCTATTGATGAAGATATTGTTGACTTATCAATTGATATTCTACTAATGGATGGACATTTGAATATTGCAACCAAAATTATTTGGGAACACTTGTGCTCTATAGATATGAACCATACCTGCAAGTTTATGCTTGAAATCCTAGACAGAAAACTTAAAGGGACATCATCCTCACTAGGCTCTCGGATGATACTTGGCTCTCAGATGATACTATATCAAGTATGGGAGGTGAACAGGAATGAACAGGGCCAAGTTGTGGAGCTACAATAACACGTTCAATGAACAAACCGTGTGAGTGATAAGAGTTAGGAAATAGTTTAAGGGAGGGAATCCTCTCAAACCTAAGGTACAATGTATCTCACAACAACTCAAACTTTGATATCAAACATACTTGAAACACATTAGCTATTCTCTTAGAGGTGCATGTTATTTTCCAGTCTGGAGAGGAATGATTCTTAAATACCCAAGTGAAGAGACCACTGTTAGTTTGTTTATGTTTGAGGGGTGTGTGTAGTTTCTGGATCTGAGTGAAAGTTAAGAGCTGTCACCAGTGGCACGCTTCTTGCCTAGATGGCTGGCAGAGTCTCTGTTGCGTAGACCAGGTTGGATCTTATACATGTGTGGACCCATGGACCACTGCAAGCTCCCACGGTCCTCCACTCCAGTTGGAACGGCAGCAGCAACAGCAGCAGCCGAGGGGCAGGGCTTGTTCTGCAGCAGCTGGAAGAGAATGGTCATCTCTGGGCCAAGCCTGGACACCATACTGGCCCTCACCAGGTCCACAGTCTCCTCATCACAGTCCATCAGGCTCTGGAGGAGCTTACCGTAAAACCTACAAGAGGATGCAGCATGCATTTTTGTTGCTGTACAATTTCAAAGTATGTTTTGGGAGCCCACTGAAATGTATTTGCTTCAAAGAGTGAGTGTATCAAATACATAGCTTTTGTTGTACTAAGATAACGTTAAACAGAAATGGAAGCCCTTTGACCCACATTTTCTAGGAACTCACCTGTTGGGGAAGTGGCTTGGGAGCTGTGCCACCTCTCCGATGGCATCTGGATTGATGCGAGCGATTGTGCAGATATCCAGCTTGCTGTAGCACTCCTCCTGAACCTCTGAGATCATTCTTTGGAAGGTGGAGCAGCGGCGGATGGTGGGGAACACCTTTGAGGTGATGCCATTGGCAATGCACTTGAGGCTCTCTTTCACAAAGGCTTTGCCCTGCACAAAACCACATATCATAGTCATACCACAGAACATGACTCAACAGGTTTAATCTACTGCAACATATTGTGTCAGATTTGAAGAGAGGAAGAATGATCATACCTGAGTGTCAAATTTAGCTGCACTGTACAGAAAGGACTTGCAGATGTCGTGCATGCCATCTGTGTCACATGTGGAGTTCTCCAGACAGGCGAAAGCTCCACAGCCTACTTGGAGGGCACTGTTCAGACAGCGTGCCACGTCAGCTGTAGACACAGAGAGGGAAGGGATCATTAGCAGGGGGCAGGCTACCATATACCTCTCAATAAGAATTGAAAGATAATCAGTCTGTATTGGTTGTGAACCAAACAAGGAAGTGATCTGATGAGAATTTACATGCATAGTTGAGTCTATGCCGATATTATCAATATTCAGACAAATTACAACTTGACTGGTCAATTTAGGATAATTACATTTCCTCTTCCTGGTTAAGAATTTTATGGATATTCCAACATTTTGGTTCTTGGAACAGACTTGTGACCAACTGCACCAAAAATACTCAACGGTCTCTTAGGGAGTCATGGCATGTCACACCCACACACACTGGTGCGAGTGTTGCTTATTCAGGATCAGGTTCTGCTGACTTTCACTTTTGGCACCAGACCCCTTGTTTCCATTACCCTCACATGTGACAAGACAATAATATTATGCTCAATTGGAAGGTGTGCCAAACCACCTCTAACACTCATCACCATGAACTGTGCACATTTAACAGTACAGTCAAGTACCCTGGCCTGCATGGGTCACTGCCCCATTCCTCAGAAATAGATCTAATGTGCATGTGTCACATAAATATAGCCTCAGACTTAATATTAAAGAGCAAGCTGATATACACAGCTGTGTAAACTACTCTGACGAGGAAAATATCTAAAGTAACCAGAAAACCCCCAAATGTCTTCCAATGAGTGCCTCTAATGTCCATTTAGTAAGACTAGGACAAGTTCATGGTAAGCATACAGCAATTGTGACAATGGATGCACTCTCATTCATTGAACCTTCTGGTCCAGCTGAGCCCACTCTGTAATTAACTAGCAAATCAGCAATGAATCGCTATGGCTGTCAAGCAGATATAAGTTCTCTAAGTGGTACAACACTAATCAGACTGTCCCACCACAGTGTTTCTCTCAGGTAGTTAGATAATTTCCACATTCTGTGCATGCACACATAGAAATTGTATTTCTAAAGATGCACATCCCTTTGGTATCTCTTATTGGTAGGACCAAGAAGGCCTTGCTGCAGATACTTAGTCTGATGTAACCTCTGCATTGGTTTAACTGAAATAACAATAAGGGCTTAATGATCACACCTAGATAACAACTCATTCATTCCCTTATCTCCTAATTTTGGCCTTTCACTGCTCTGCTCATTTTATTGGCCTGTTAATGCAACTGACTTTCTGAGAATGTAGGCTATAGAAAACCATCTCATATACACATTTTTGGAAAGAGTGCATGAACATTTATTCCATCAACTAATTGACCGGTAAACCGAATACATGGTGGTAGACAGCCCCCTGCAATGTAGGCCATTCTAGGCCATTCATTTGTATTTTTTTTATTTATTGCTATACAATATCGTCACTTTTAAGGGGCCGTGCTCAGTTTAAAGATTTTATTTTCACTTTATTAATTGCACGGGAATACTATGGGCAGTTTCAGTTGGCAAGCATTTGAAAAAGGACTTAAAGGGAGCCTACTGAATGAGCAACCTGGACTTCACATAGTAAATGTAAATCTAGGACACTCATTTGTGTGATAGTCCAGGATCATATCATATGAATTACAATTCATATGATATGGTACAAATTGCAATTCATACAGCATGTTACGAATTGCAATTTGTACAATATGTTCCGAATTTGAAAAACATATATTTTATGAATTCCAATTTGTTGTGGCTAACCTTAGCCAGGTGGCTAGGTGGCTAACGCTAACATTTGCTAAGTGGCTAACATTAGCTAGGTTGGGGGTTAGGGTTAGGGGTTTTGTTTATTTGGATCCCCATTAGCTTTAGTAGAAGCTGCAGCTATTCTACCTGCAGTCCACAAAAAAACTAAACATGACAAGTAACAAAACACGGATACACTGATAAACAAGGAGTCACAAATGTAAAATGCAATGATATACAAACAATACAAATATTCTTTTTTAAAGTGTGTCTGTGTCTGCGTGTGCATGTGTCCCCTCACAGTCCCCGCCGTTCCATGAGTTATTTAATCTGTTAATCTGCAATTTTGTTGTTTGCTTAATTCTTGGAGATGGAAGAGAGTTCCATGTGATCATGGATCTGTATAAAACTGTGCGTTGCCTGTAATTTGTTTTGGACTTGGGGACTGTGAAGAGACCCCTGGTGGCATGTCTTGTGGGGTATGTATGGGTGTCTAGTTAAATAAAGGTTAAATAAATAAAATAAATGTATGGGTGTCTGAGCTGAAAGTTATTTGATTATGCAGACAATCTAGAATTTATCACAGTAATATTTATTATAAAAACTAGACAAGAAGTAGTACATTTCTTGTCAACCCTCAATCAGGAAAGACTGACATGCATGTTGATGTTAGTTCTGTATTTGCAGTTAAGGGCAAGGTGTGCTGCTCGGTTAGGATCAGTTAAATTAATGGATTACGGTTAGGGTTAGCTAACATACTAAGTAGTAAGTAGTTGCTAATTAGCTAAAGTTGTCCGTGATGAGATTCAAAACACACAACCTTTGGGTTGTTAGAAGTTTGCATTATACACCAACCGATCTACCCTGACCAGCCACCCTACTTTTGTTTTTGCCTTAAGTAACCTTCTGTGTTAAATCATATTAATGAGCGTCCTGGATTTACTATGTTACATCTAGTCTATGAGACCAGACTGGAATGAGTGGGTGGGGACGTGCATCATGCCCAGTGGCGACGCGTCATTCAGGGCAGGTTTGAGACCTGTTTAGCTAAATCAATAAAATATGTGCCTGTTTTGAATGCTACTTTGGCATTAATACATGTCACGTATCAGTTTGCAAACAATGTAAAAAAACTACATAATTGACTTATTAGGCCACATACAAACATGGTCTCTTTTTTGCTATCTTGAGTAAGGCATCTCCAAAATGCAGGTGTTTCAGCCTAGCTCAGTGCTTTCTGTGGTGGTGGGGCAGCCAGCGGAAACTACGGAGCGTAGGGGTTGGCAATGTTCTCTAGTTGCGCCGTGATTGGCTCAGTGTTCTGTCACTCATGGGGACACTGTCACTGCAGAATCTATGGGTAGAGCAAAAAAATTCAAGCCCCTTCGGTGCTGCCATAGACTAACATTAGAAGTGCCCATCCAAGAAGGCTCAATGTCATTGGCCACAGATAAAATGACGTCAAACCACGATATATCTTCTTTATCTTTGATTGGACTGATCATGTCAACATCATACTTTCAAAATCTTATCTAGCAAGCTAGACATGCATCAAGTCGGCAATCTACTGGCAAATCCTTTTCAATTATTGTCATATGAAGAGAAATTATAGATTAAACGTATCGGTGCTCATCGGCCATAAAAATTACACAAGTTGAAAATCGCAATTTCAACAATTAGTGCTAATGCGCCACTGCAGCCCTGGGTTCGATTACAGGCTGTTTGCCCCACCAAGATTTACATGCTAAAATCGCCACTGATCATGCCACACGTTGCACACTGTGGTTCTTTGAGTCTGGATAGAACTCCTGGCCAATGGCCAACACTCTTTCATCAAAGAAATGAACGTCTCCACATAGAGAAAGATATAGGCCTCTAGTGGCCAAATGGCCGTTTCAGCATGGGCAGCGCCATTGAGCGCTTCAATTTTAATGTAGTCAAGGATGGCTACAGGCTGTCACTTTTTTTTTTTTTTTTTATGAACTCAGGTGTCTCAACTTACTGTTGAGTTAGAATAGTAAAATACACAGTTCAAAATTTGGTTGTGCATCTCTTGTTTAGTCAGTCACTGACAGTCAGTCAGCTAACATTTTTTTTATTGGTAAGTTAGTCTAGCCAGTTATCTAAACTTGTAGAAATATTAACCGAATAGCGATCGGGCACGCAGGGCACGTGCCCAGGGGTCCTGACCTTCAGGTGGCCCACATTGATTTTGTTAGTCACGCTCACTCAAAATGTGTAGAATTGCAGAAAATTATCTTTTAAAACTGCCAACATTTCTATCCAGCCCATGGCTAAGCGAGTAGAATTTATGGAAATTAGATTTTAAAAAATGCTAAAGTGTTCAACTGCTTAGGGCCCCCAAAAGGCTAGAGCAGGCCTTGAATGTAGTCAACTGGGTGGGACTTCCAACTTCACTGGCTGATCCCTCCAAATCTCGCTTAGGGCCACCAAGAGGCTAGTGCCAGCCCTTAATGTAGTCAACTGGGTGGGACTTTCAACTTCAAATCAAGAAAAAAAAATGGACTACTTCAAAATGGAGATTGCCTCAAAGGCGCTGCCCATGCTGTCACCGATGCTTCAATGGCACAGATACAAAAATGAGTACTCCATCTATCTCTGTGTTTACACCCTCTTTGCTTTCACTTTGATAGGCCTATCCCCTTCAAGTTTCTTCTGGCATTAGGTGCTTCATTCATCCAGTCAAGACGGTAGCCAGTAGCCACAGGTGGGTGCAGTAGTCCGTATTTATTTAGCCTACAGCAATAGTATCTTCACTTTACACTGGTGACAGCTTTGAAGAATATCAATACATTTCAAATGTGATGGGTCCATAGTGGTTTCCAAACACTTGTAAATCATTTATTTTGTGGTTAAAAAAAATCTATAACAGTGCGTAAAGCAACATTGCAGGTAGACTAATGTATGACATTTGCAACACTGAAAGGACATTACTTGTTGAGTACGTGACACAATCTATAAGCAAGAAAATGTTTATACAGTAAAGACAGTGACCAAATAACCATTGATGTATTGAGCCACACGATACAAGTGGGCTCACCTGCATTAATGCATTTCCATATCTGTCCTAAAAGAAAACGAATCTCTCTCATGTTCTCTCCTCCGGTTACTCATCGTGTTTAACCAGCCCACACGACCATCAATTCAAAGACATTTGTTCATAGACCATTTATTCAACATCTGATGGTGGTATACAGCTTTCAAGCATGGGTGTCAGTCACTGCGAAACTCGCACTCATCTGTTGCCGGTAAAACACCGGTAACGGTGAGTAACCTAGCCTTGTTCGAGCTATTCATTCTGTCGATCAAGGCATTCGTTCACTTGGAAACAGAGCTGTATATCATGAAATGGCAAACATTTTCCCCATAAACTGTGCAGTGCATACAAGGTAATATAGGATAAAAAAAAAATGTGCATGAGAACACCGCATCCGCTCAAAAATATGCAATATTGTAAAAGAGACTGTTTGTTACTTACAAGGGGTATTTGCTGAAAAGCGGGCTCTTCTGGGCGAATAGGACTCGTTCTGATCCAGTTCATATGCAGATGCAATCAGCACCATTAGGAGAAAAAGTCCGGTCCTCAAAGGCATTGTTCAATAATCACTGATGATCTAACAAAATACAAATAGTGTTTCTTGCTTATCTGATTTATAGTTCATACAGCTCTGAAGATGTACACTGCCGTGTTTTCAACAATGTAAATCTATTAGGTTACTAAGTAGGCTACCATCTACACAATGCGGCTTCCCTGGACCGTACAGTGATTTCTTTTGACGAGCATGACAGATAGAGCGCTGGTCTGCATGGGTTTATATGGGACTGCGCACATTACGAGTCTCCTGCTTAGCCCAATCAAAACACAGCATCCACGACCACGCTTTCTCTCTCCACGACCATGCTTTCTCTCTCCAGTCGCCTAATTGATTGATCATTTTACTGAAGCCTACATTGAAATTCAACTCATATAGTCTTGGGTAGCCTATTACGCGACAATGATAGCCTACATATATTACTGTTTGAGTTGATAAAACAATGAAGCTTTAGTTTAGCTTGCCAGCTCAAGTCAAACTGAGTTCATTAGCCTATTTATTCAGCCAAAATTGACATTAATGTGTTGTTATTATAGTCAATGTGTTCTTTATTTGTTCTCTTCAAAAAACCGTTGACTGGCATATTCACTTGATTGATTGTTAATTATGTTTCTGTGCGCCTTATGCACATTTCCGTAAGAGTGACATAGATTTAATGTTACCTGAACCCATGCAAACCAATACCATATAGGCCTTTTCTGCAATTTCCATTTGCTAAAATAGCCAGGACAGATTGGTGGCAACAGTTCTCGACAACCAATGGCATGGTCCAGTCCAATTTATGTCAACATAAATGTATCAATTGCATCTTGAAACAATGCTTAATAATTTTATTATGTTTATTTATTGCCTACCGGAATGAATAGATGACATAATGTGTATACGTTATACTGCTTATGCTAATAGATGTGATTTAATAACCTGCGATTTTAGTCAAATGGATTGCGCGCTTTGTCGTACATAAATGTCTTAGAAAAAATATCAACTGAAGTTATTCAAATGATTAGCCTTTTATCGCATTGGCATTTTGCTGAACCATGCTCAATAAATGATACCATTGTTTGTTTAACGGATATAATGTATTTAACATTGAGATAAACTACCTCATTATTGACATAAAGTATGTTATGTATGGATAACCATCATTGTTGACGTATTCCCTGCTTCGCGCCATGCCGGTGAGAGACTTAGCCAGGCACGGATCCAAACGAGTTGGAGCTACGTGTGCCAAAGGGATGCCAATAAAGTGTCATCCGTGTCTGAGCATGGCAACATCCTTGATCTAATCAAACATTAATCAATGGAAGGTAAACAAAACCTATTAGAAACGTTTGGTTAACTGAATTCATGTACTTCAGTGTCAAATTGGTGATATTCCACATTACAGTGGCATTATGCCAAGGTGTAATGCTGGTATCTCCATGTCAGTACATCCATCCATCTACCCATTTGTAGATTTATGTATAGCCTATACTACTCTACTAGAGTGACTTTGGTGTAAAGCCAATGTAACACCTGAGCTTGATCCTCACTTTCTGGTCCTGGAAGCCGCTAGGTGCAGGCTTTGGTTTCAGCCAACCACTAACACGCCTGATTCAACTTATTGTATTTTGGGATCAAACCAGCCCATTCTATTTCAACAAGAAAAATAAATATTAATCTCTTATCAAGACATCTTTATATCTAGGCCATAATAGCATTAGATTTGGAAGACAAAGAATAGAACATCATCTTGTTTAGAATCAAAGCATTTGATCAGTTGAGTTGTCTTTTCGTGTGGCACTACATACACAAATACACAACTCTCACAAATATCTAAATTAGTAGGCCTATAATTTCTCCACAATCTTATATTGGCAGAGTGCTTTTCCATTAGTGAGCCCTCATTCACATTTTCATAGGCTACCTTGTGGAATATTATAATTGGTATAGGTATTTTCTTTATAGGCAGTCCCAGGAAACTTCCAAACGTAATAGAGGCCCAATATAGATTTCTCTCACTCCTGGAAGTCTGGTCCTCAGACACCATTTAGTAATTTACCTTGTTTCACTTTTTTTCATAACAGCAAAAGTAAACTGGAACATACTAATGTGCCCTTGAGTGCTTAATATAATAAATGTAGTGCCATTTTGGCTAAAGAAAGAATCCATATGTTCGCTCAGCATTTTTTGTTAAATTACTTGTTTTCTTTTCTGGTGTTTCAAAGAAGAACCGTTAAAAGGCTTTTATAAAAGCATCTCTCTCTCTCTTTGTTATGATTGCTTTGGCGATGGTGATGCTTTAACCCTGATTGGTTTTACCCCAGAACACCGTTCAGAGCCAGGCACTTTGCCAAACCTCCTCTTGGCAGCTTGTCTTTGCAGGGTAGATCAAATATGGCAACATGTCTCTGTTACATATCTTTCATAGAAAATCCAAGGCTGTCCACTGTCATACAGAGGTGTACTGCCCTGTGCTGCAGTGCAATGGTAAAATTAGTTAATCAAAATGTAACATCCCAAATTAATTAAACATAGATCCTTGAATCTCAGGACTTATTGAGTGCCTATTCCTGGGATTCTCTAGAAGTTGGTAAAATCCCTCCTTATGAGTACTCAAGTACAGAATCTTCCTTTGGGAACTTAGCCATACCAAAAACCCATTTCAGGAGAGCATATCTGTGTTGTCTGGATAAGTGATAGTGAATCCCCTTGTCATGCTGAATTAGGTAATTCCCCTAATTTCCAGAACACAGCAGACAGAATAGACTGGCATCGTGCTAGGATTGAGAGCAGAGTTCAAAAGCAGGACAAATCTGCCACAGAGAGTGAATACTCAATCACCTGGCGTAGCACAACATGGCAGCTTTGCATTCATTTACATTGAGGTAGTATTAACAGATTTTCAGATTACAAGGCACTTTGCATCCGGTCCTGTCTGTAGTCCATCACAGATACAGTGCCTTCAGAAAGTACTCATACCCCTTGACTTATTCCACATTTTGTTGTGTTACAGCCTAAATTCAAAATGGATTACATATTTTTTTTATCCTCACCCATCTAACACACAATACCCCATAATGACAAAGTGAAAATGTGTTTTTAGACATTTTTACACATTTATTGAAAATGAAATACAGAAAGTATTCACACCCCTGAGTCAATACATTGTAGAATAACTTTTGGCAGTGATTACATCTGGGGGTCTTTCTGGTTAAGTCTCTAAGAGCTCTCCACACCTGGATTGTGGAACATTTGCCCATTATTCTTGAAAGAAATTATTCAAGCTCTGTTAAATTGGTTGTTGATCATTGCTAGACAACCATTTTCAGGTCTTGCTGTAGATTTTTAAGTATATTTAACCTTTTACTGCAGTGGGATAAATCAGGGTCACACAGTGTTTCTTGGTAGTCTTAAACAAATCTACTTTGAAACAAAGTATACATCTCACACACATGGTTATGGGCTTAGAAAAAAAGAAGACAGCTGTACCATGTCAGATATAGAGTTGAATTGTATTACATTTTAAGTTTGAATCCATATATTACACTTTGTATACATCACAGAAGACTGAAATATAACAAAACTGTTTGACATAGAAACACTAGGAGTTCGGCAGTTTAAAAAATAATAATGTTTATTAGTTATGGAATTATGAAAAATATTAATAACATTCCACCCATGACGACACTACGTTATTTGACTGCAGGAAAGGGCTACGTCAAAACTGTAACTCGGCCACTTGGGAACGTTCACTGTCTTCTTGGTAAGCAACTCCAGTGTAGATTTGGCCTGCTGAAAGGTGAATTCATCTTTCAGTGTTTGCACTGTTAAAATGAAGTGCTTTGTATCACCAAAACTAGTGGCAACTGAGCTGCCACCAACTTGAAGGAGATGAAACATTAACTTTGCTGAAGTATTAAAACACATCCTCCTGAGATGTTTTGAAACATTACATGGTGTGTTGTAACACCACTTAATCAAGTGTTGTGCAACACCTTGCCAGGGACTGGGAACACTAACAGAAAAGGTTGAAAACACTATTTTGATGTTTCGAGTCCTGTTTAGTGCAGAATTAGATACCGTCTCTTTTGGTGTTGTGTCCTCTCTCTAAAGCTTCTGAACACCATTATGATGTTTTGAATCGTGTCTAGTGCAGAATTAGATCCCTTTTTCGGAAGTTTGGATGTTTAACATTGTTTTATGTATTTGATCATTTGCCATTTAATACTGTTTTGGCAGGCATTGTCAAGCACAGTGTTCAAACCACCAATAGTAAGTGGAGGTTGAACTGCAAGAATTGAGGATTCTGTGCTTGCCTCTTCCATTGACAATCATGAATGTGGGAATGGATGCTGTCCTCATAGAACGTCAGTTTGCCTCACGGTTTTGATATCCATTCATCATGATCTGTTATACCTCATGGCACAACAAGCTAATACAATATAGAAATATACTTTTGTTTCTTCAAACATGCATACAACATTGTGTGAAAGAATCATGAAGCCCCCCCAAAAATGAATACCCACAATCGTCTAAAACTGAGTTGCGTGGCAAGCTAGGAAATGCAAGGTGATTAAAACCAAAGACTTCCAAGGAGTTCAATCACAACATTTTCTCTCTCTTTGGTTATCCTCATGAAAGATATTAACTTTTGAACAATATATTAAGTTGGATGTATTCTTACATTATTTTGGTAAAATGAAATTAACAAATAATTGAAATTGCATACATAAAAAATACATAAAATGTCTTACTGTGTGGCTGTGGGGTTGAGTGGGTAAAATTCCAACAAAACGTACCATCTTACTGTCCCTCTTGTTTCTAATCTGTCTAAATTAAGCATTGAAAAAATAAAGGTGGAATTCCATGAACAAATATTCTCCATAGGCCCTTATCATCAATCAATATTTAGGCTATAAACCATTTGCATTTATAAACCATTGATTGTATTAAAAACACAGTTTTTGTGTTTTGATGCTGCCTTTTTCATGCACTGAACAAACACCAATATTCAGGTACTTAATTACTGTTTTAAAACACATTGCATTGGGTTTACATCCAAACACCAGATGTCAACTTAGGTACCATACTTTTCATGGTTTCATTACAAAATCCTGGTGTTTTGTGGCTTTCTATCTTTACAGTGTGGTGGAAAGCAGACAGCAAGCAGACAGCAAGCAGACAGCAAGCAGACAGAACACTTATGCACAATGCTTAGCTCCATTCCGTTTATTTTTAATCCTGAGAAACTCCCATGTCTTTAACAATTACAAGCGTACCTATAACATGATGCAGCCACCGCTATGCTTGAAAATATTTAGTGGTACTCTGTGATTTGTTGTATTGTATTTTCTCCAAACATAACAATTTGTATTCAGGACAAAAAGTTACTTGCTTTGCCACATTTTTTGTAGTATTACTTTAGTGCCATGTTGCAAACATGATGCATCATCCAAAGTGTAATTACTAACTTCACCACACTCAAAGGGATATTCAATGTATGCTTTAAAACATTATTTAATCGATTTTAATTTCAGGATGTAACACATCAAAATGTGGAAAAAGTCAAGGGGTGTGAATACTTTCTGAAGGCACTCTAGCTGCTCTGGTAATTAGCAATATTGCAAACATTTTCATTATGAGAAAACCACCACAGTAATACACGCCTTATCTGATTAGGATATGTCACAAACATTTTGCTCATAAACTAAGCACATACATATTTGCATACTCGCATACATGAATCCATCAAATATACTTAATTAACCTCATACATGAGTAATACCATAATCAAATCCACTATATGACTTTATGCCAGTGCCTGTACAAAAATGTCAGTCATTCTCATAGAAGTTCCAATTATATGCCAGTCATAGTCCTGTAACTACAGTCCGGTACAGCATGGTTCGGTATTGGAGTATTTGCAGTGTAAACTGTCAGTTACAATACCACCTGAGGTTAACTGCAATTATGCCTGTGTCCACAAGAGGGAATTTGAGGAGGCAATATAACCGACAGGTGTGAGACATCTACAGTGACTTTGTCATCTTACTACGTGCCTACTGTACTGCATAAAGGTCTTACCTGTCATGTGGAATGGCAATTTAATGTTTATTGAATGGAATACTGTACATTGAACTTGGCCACTGGCTTTGTGGCTTCCTGGATAAAAAGCTAAACATTTAGCTCCTTTTTTAGTTTTGAGATTACCTGCCAATCCCTTTAAATACTGTAATAAATGTTATGTTTGAATCCTTGCAAACTAGCTTTGTCTTTCCAGCAGTTTTGGTACTTGGGCCAAGAACAAGTCACAATACCATTTAAATGCCAGTACCATAACATTTTTGTTGTTTACTTGGTAGGGTTGAAAAGCCAGATGGTCAGGGATATTAGTTGGCTATGTTCCATACATGCCTACAAAGACTTTGATTAGGTGATTAGGCGTATTCAATGTATGACTAGTCTTGATTCTGAATTGTACCTGAACTGTATGCAGAACACTGTTGTTTATCTCCTTAGTTATACATATAAGAGTATTTGCTTAATTATAAAAGTAAATGTTATAAAAGAGCCTTTCTTTGTGCTGTTTGCAGAAGCCTGCTCTCAATCAGAGGGCCTGACCTCATGTGGCCCATCCATTGCTATGTTGGACGTAGGTGCATATTTTTTACTACGATGGCTGCCCCTCGCTGTATCAGGGCTGTTTTGCTGAGGATGTCAGAGTTCAGTATGAGGCTCCTAATGCCTGCTGCCTTCTCATTCCAGTGGTGGAATTAACCTCACTTGACATGGCATGTAGAGAACTTTGGAAATACGTTAGTTAGAGAGAATAAGACAGTGACATGTTTTTAAAGACCCACGATTATACCCTGTCTTGGCACTGAACGTATTGAATGTACAGTGTATGCTGAAGGAGGAGAGTATCCTCTCTCTCCCTCTTCACCCACTTTGAGGATCAGCTGGCTGGTTGATAGATTTCCTTCTCCGTGGAGCTCTGGGACTGTGTAGAAGTGTGGCACCTCTGTGGGCTGTAGCTCCATGCAGGGAGAGAGGGAGGGAAGATTGCATCTGGCAGTACTGAGCAGGGACTATGGCTCACCATCAGATATCGTTCACCACTGTCATTACCATCCCAATGATTGAGGGCTCTCAAATGCAGATATGAGGGAATGAAAAGATAGCTAACATATACAGTGCATTTGGAAAGTATTCAGACCCTTGACTTCTTCCACATTTTGTTATGTTACAGCCAAATTCTAAAATGTATTAAATAAAACATTTCCCTCATCAGTCTACACACAATATCCCATCATGACGAAGCGAAAACAGGTTTTTAGAAATTGTTGCAGATTTATATATATATATATATAAAAGAGAAATAACTTATTTACATAAGTATTCAGACCCTTTGCTATGAGACTCAAAATTGAGCTAAGGTGCATCCTGTTTCCATTGATCATCCTTGAGATGTTTCTACAACTTGATTGGAGTCCACCTGTGGTAAATTCAATTGACTAGATATGATTTGGAAAGGCACACACCTGTCTATATAAGGACCCACAGTTGACAGTGCATGTCAGAGCATAAACCAAGCCATGAGGTCAAAGGAATTGTCCGCAGAGCTCCGAGACAGGTTTGTGTCGATGCACAGATCTGGGGAAGGGTACCAAAAAATGTCTGCAGCATTGAAACTCCACAAGAACACAGTGGCCTCCGCCATTCTTAAATGGAAGAAGTTTGGAACCACCAAGACTCTTCCTAGATCTTGCAGACCGTCCAAACTAAGCAATCGGGGGAGAAGGGCCTGACAGAGCCCTTCTCCCCCGATTGGTAACTCTGACAGAGCTCCAGAGTTCCTCTGTGGAGATGGGAAAACCTTTCAGAAGGACAACCATCTCTGCAGCACTCCACCAATCGGGCATTTATGGTAGAGTGGCCAGAAGGAAGTCACTCGTCAGCAAAATGCACAACAGCCCGCGTGGAGTTTGCCCAAAGGCACCTAAAGGACTCTCAGACCATGAGAAACAAGGATTCTCTGAAGTGTCACGTCTGGAGGAAACCTGGCACCATCCCTATGTTGAAGTATGGTGGTGGCAGCATCATACTGTGCGGATGTTTTTCAGCAGCAGGGACTGGGAGACAAGTCAGGATCGAGGGAAAGGTGAATGGAGCAAAGTACAGGGGAGATCCTTGATGAAAACCTGCTCCAGAGCGCTCAGGACTTCAGACTGGGGCGAAGGTTCACCTTCCAACAGAACAACGACCCTAAGCACACAACCAAGACGACACAGGAGTGGCTTTGGGATCTCTAGAGAGACCTGAAAATAGCTATTTGGGGACGCTCCCCATCCAACTTGACAGATCTTGAGAGGATTTGAAGAATACACCAGTTTTGGTTTTGTCATTATGGGGTATTGTGTGTAGATTGATGAGGAAAAAAACAATTTAATAAATTTTTGAATAAGGCTGTAACGTAACAAAATGTGGAAAAAGTCAGAGGGTCTGAATACTTTCCGAATGCGCTGTAGCTTGGGCTAGGCTATCACTTTTAGCCCAGGAAACATTCAGCTATGAAAAACCTACTCAACCAAACAGCAGTAACCAACCAGAGTGTAGAGAAATATTCTATCTTTCCTTATTGTAGCTCACAACTATTGTTACGGCCATTTAAAAAAAAAATATTTCCTTATACCGTTGTACTGTAAATATACCTTGTCAACCGGCACCTTGTCAACCACTCCTCTGAATGTGTTAATGTGCAAAGGAATTACTGAAATGGTTGGCTTGTAAATATTCATCCTATGTTCCTCATTTGAACCGTAAAGAACACATAATGTGAAAATGGTAGATTGCTTTGAGAGAGATTAGAATCACAATGCCTTTGTTTCATCCAATGCATGCCAAGTAATTTAATACAACAGTTCCTAAGGCAGCTTTGCAAAGCAGATGCCAGTGTGAGCAGAGAATACATTGGCAATTTAGTCCAACCAATCTTTAGGGAATAGCGGATCTCTCTAGCATGATCTGCCTGCAGCAGATATGCACAGTAACTGACATTATATCCACACATTGAATAAAAAACACTGCCATCAATTCCTGGGAATCTGAGTAATCAAGATACACTGAGTGATCAAGTTAACAAATAACAGTTTTTACAACCTTTCCAAATTGCTTTCATAAATATTTCCAACATGTTTCCAAATAGCAAGACCACAGGCAGACTCCTATTGCAGATATAGCCTATCTAAGTAGCCAAAATTGTATTGTATATTTTCATTATGCCGAGGGTAGACTTGATACTGGTGTTGAGTAGGTTAGAGCCACTCCATTAGATTATTATATATCCGGTAATGAGGACACAACCAAAGTAATCTCCATGCATTTGGCTTTGAAATGTATGTGCCCCATGTCCAATCTGTGAAAGAATGTAATCCAGTTGCTTTAAACACTTTGTTTAAAGCAGTTGTGTTGCTAATTGTTCTAGGTTTGGCCTGGGTTATAGGGGGATGTGGTCCTCCATCATTTTAAAGGACATTAAGAGATAAAAGCACAGGTGTACAGGTATAATGAATAGATGTATTTCTTGTTAGTCATAAATTGACATTCAACATTGTTGCATTAATGCCATGCATAAGGGACTTGTGAGACACTTGGAATCTTTCAGGGAATAATACTGTCATGTAAATGCTGTCTCAGCAACATCCTGATGGACAGTGTTTGTCTCCAACAGTGTGTCAAAAACTTACAAATATCATACACACACAGGGGATGTACATTCCAACAAAAGAAACATGGCAAGTTTATACATCTGGTGAAAACAATAACAACATGCATATGGTCTAGAGAACATTATGTGATTCCCTGTATGGATGCGGTAAGAGATCAATGGAGGAACAAGGACCCCGTCGTTGGCGCCCATTCAAAAAAGCTGATTTAACAAAGTGGATATTCGTCAAATCCAGCATAATGTATGTATTCTAACAGGGCCACAATGTGGTTACTAAAATCAGATTTCAATATGTTTGGCAGTTTTTGCTGCATAATAATTAGAAGTTGTCCTTTTTGGGTTTTGGAAAAAATTAACTGGTAGCATAGCTAGCCATATATAAATCGGTCAGGGTAGTTTAAGTGTAATGCAGTTGATTGGTGACAATGACATAAACATGTATTGAGGTTGACATCCAAACAAGCATGATACTCAGTTTTTTACCTCAACATAGTGTAAAATAAACATCTAAAAATAGCCTAAATATGTCTCCCAACGGGGAGACGCGTGTGTGGTGTTTTCATGGCGTTTCTGTTGTTTTGGTCAAACTCTTACCTGAATTTTGTATTTGAGTTGCACGTGTCTGCAAAGCTTTACAGACAGAGGTGTGCCAATGATACTTTTCTGATTAGCGTAATGTACCTTCACACTGAAAACTAATTTTGGATAAACACTTTTCTGAAGTATTGAATCCACATATCAGTCTTTCTATCTTCGAGGTTGCGATAGCATTTCAAATGGACTGACAGACGGGTGTCATTTGATAGTTACAGGCGCAATATGTTATTCTGCCATCCTTGTTATCACATATATTTTGTTAAAGTGTCCTAAGTAACATTAATTGATAAATACAAAGACAGATCAGGGTGTGACAAGTCCGACTTCTCGTCAGTCCTGCTAATCTGTTCTGGATTCCCCACTCTACGCTCCCTTGGATTCCCCTCTGGTCCTGCTTACCCTGTCCCCACACCTCTCGCTCCAGCCTCACCCTCCGCACCTGGTTTCCAGCAACACGCCCAAGCTTCCTCTGGCCTGCTCTCAATCTTCCCCCCATGTTTCAATAAATACCTTGGTTACTTCATCCCAGTCTCTTCGTCTGAGTCTGCTCTTGGGTTCACCTGTTCCGCTCCGCTTGACAGTACAATCTGGCCAAAGACATGAACCCAGCAGACTCCGAACCTCTCCACCAAACCCTCGCCGGCCAAGGCGTCCTGCTCGAGCAACATGACCAAGCCCTGAAAACCCTTCTGGAGCACATCTAGGAGTTTTCACGGAGCCGGTCTGACTTGCAGGGCCGAACCTTCGTGTGGAGCTCGCAATCAGCCCCTAGATCGCCTCTTCTGTTCCGTGATGCGTTCGTCCCGTCCCTCCGAGTGTTACGACGGCAACCTCGGAGCTTGCAGAGCCCTTTTGTTACAATGTTCGCTGGTATACGAGCAACAGCCCTACGCTTATGCTAGCGAACGGGCCAAGATTTCCTTCCTGATTGGCAACCTCTGTGGAGCAGAGCTTTCCTCTCCTGAGGAGAGGCAGCGGCCAGTCAGCACTAGGAGCTGCCTATACTGCGGCCAGGTTGGTCACTTTGTCTCCACTTGTTCACTGCGGCCAGCTAAAGGGGGTGGCTCAGCTATTGTGGGGGATATACTGTTGAGTCAAAGTGCCGGTCCATCTTTCCCCAGACCCTTGCTAGACGGCACTCTTGTATGGCAAAGCCAGGCTTTTTCTCTACCTGCCCTCATCGACTCGGGTGCCGACAAGATTTTCCTGGACCGAGGTGTTGTTACCCAGTTGGGTCTGGACACTGTTCCACTCGATTCACCCCTCGATGCCAACGCTCTCAATGGACAGTTCCTCGCCCATGTCAGTGAGAGAACCGTGCCGGTCATCCTGCGTCTCTCTGGGAATCACCAGGAAAGTCTCCACATAATCGACTGCCCTCGCTCTCCCCTGGTTCTTGGCCATCCTTGGTTAAAGCTGCACAACCCACAGATCGACTGGACCGCTGGAAGGGTCACCACTTGGAGTACATTTTGTCACTCTAATTGTCTACATTCTACCCCCCTTTTGCCCCCCTCCATGGTGCCATGGTGTTCACTTACATAATTGCACAAGGACAGTTACGGATGGACGCTGCCAAAGTCAGGGCAGTCACAGAGTGGCCTGTGCCCTCGAAATCTGAAGCAGCTTCAGCGTTTCCTGGGGTTTGCCAATTTTTACAGACGACGTTTCATCTGTGACTACAGATGTTTGGCAGCCCCTCTCACCACTCTCACCTCCACCTCATTCCACTGGTCCCCTGAGGCAGAGGCAACGTTCCGGGAACTCAAGCACCGCTTCACTTCCGATCCGATCCTCACCCAGCCAGACCCAGAACTCCAGTTCGTCGTCGAGGTGGACGCATCCCACACCGGGCAGGTGCTGTTCTGTCTCAACGTTCCTCCTCTGATCAGAAGCTCCACTCCTGTGCTTTCTTGTCCCGCAAGCTCTCACCTGCAGAAAGAAATTTCGACATAGGTAACCGGGAACTTCTGGCTGTGAAGCTGGCTCTTGAGGAGTGATCTAGTTGGGGTACTCACTGGTTGGAGTACTCGGTTCTCCCCTTCATTGTGTGGACAGACCAGAAAAACCTGTCCTACATCCAGACCGCCTGAACTCACGGCAGGCCAGGTGGGCATTGTTCTTTGGAAGATTCAACTTCACACTCACTTATCGCCCCGGATCTAAGGATACCAAGCCTGACACCCTCTCCCGTCAGTTCACCGCCAACAACACAGGTTCCGAGCCAGAGACCATTATGCCATCCACCTGCTTCATTGCCGCTGTCTCCTGGGAGATCGAGTCCTGTTTTCGACAAGGCTCAGCAGAACCAGCCTGACCCAGGTAACTGTCCTAGAAAGGCTCTGTTTGTTTCAGATTCAAATCGCTCTGAAGTTCTTCAGTGGGCCCATTCTACTCACCTCACCTGTCACCCTGGCATGAACCGGACTGTCACCTTCCTGCATCAGCGCTTTCAGTGGCCCACCATGGAGAGAGACGTCCGGGAGTTAGTCTCAGCCTGCTTGGTCTGTGCCCATACCCAGTCGCCCCTGGTCACACATAGCTCTGACCTTCCCCCATCTAACGGTAACTCAGTCATCCTCACCATTATCGACAGATTTTCCAAAGTGGCTCACTTCATTCCCCTCTCCAAGCTTCCATCCTCCAGGGAGACTGCAGACCTGCTAGTATCCCATGTGTTTCGGCTGCATGGCATTCCCACTGACATTGTTACCGACAGGGGACCCCAGTTTACATCCCAGGTATGGAGATCCCTCTGTTCAGCACTTGGTATTAATGTTAGTCTTTCATCGGCCAGATCGAACGGGCCAACCAGGAGCCACTTTCATCTGGTGTATCCTTGACCTGCCGCCACTCCCCCAGTGCTCTCTCCCTCTCTCTCTCTCTGTGTGTGTGTGTGTGTGTGTGTGATTGTGTGGGCTGAGACAAGTGTGCTGGAGTCAGAGCAGATCCCCACCAGCTGCAACCTGTTCCATAATCAAGACTTCTACAAATACTTAGTCCTGCCACTTCCCCACTGCTAGCTCGTAATCTCTGCCCATGTTTCTATCCATTTCTTCCTGTTGTCCTATTGTACCTGTTTTCACTTGCCTGACTCTGTTTTCCTCTCTGCTACAGTTCTGCCCGCTCTGACTCTGGTCCCTGTCTCCAGTCCGACTTCTAGTCAGTCCTGCTACTCTGTCCTGGATTCAACACTCTACGCTCCCTTGGATTCCCCTCTGGTCCTGCTTACCCCGTCCCCACACCTCTCGCTCCAGCCTCACCCTCCACACCTGGTCTCCAGCAACCCGCCCGAGCTTCCCCTGGCCTGCTCTCAATCTTCCCCCTGTGTTTCAATACATACCTTGGTTACCTCTTCCCAGTCTCCTCGTCTGAGTCTGCTCTTGGGTTCACCTGTTCCGCTCCGCGTGACACCTAGATACATGGAAAGTGGGGTGAATATGGAGGGTACGAGGTAACAAAAGACGAACAGCAGTGGGGCTAATAACTCTAGAGATGGGGAACGGGCCGATGAACCGGGGGGAAACTTTACGGGAGAGCCATACCCTCTGCCCGAGCCAATAGCGTGAAGCAGCGGTCCGGTGGCGGTCCGCTTGTCGCCTATACCTGGAAGTGGTCTTCAACAGCGGCGGATTAACATCTGGGCAGAGGGATTGCTGACCACCTCCTCTTGCTCGAGGAAGAGAAGAGGCTGGTATCCCAGGGAACACTCGAAGAGAGACCAGTGGCAGAGCAAGGAAGGGTGTTGCGAGCATAATCGACCCATACCAGTTGCTGACTCCAGGTGGTAGGGTTGGCGGAGACTAGGCAGCGAAGGGTTGTCTCCAAGTCCTGGTTGGCTCGCTCCGACTGGCCATTGGACTGGGGGTGGAATCAGGAGGACAGACTGGCCGACGACCCAATGAGCGTGCAGAACGCCTTCCAGAACCGGGAACACCTCCCGGAGAGCCTGGTACTCCGCAGAAGTATTGACTTGGCCCCCCGAGTCAATGAGGACCCGAACAGTGTTTCTGTACATAGTTGAGGCAGAGTAGACCTTATAGCTGAATAGATTATTTCAGACAGATGTCCAAATACAAACTCTTGCAGGTATAATAAATACATATAAAGAACTAAGAATAACTCCAAGAAATGACTCTGTAATGAACTGAACTAGGCTATGTCTTCATAGCAATTTGGCCATTCAGGCAGAGCTCTGAGGCTCTCAATGTCTTTGAGTACCCTGAGGACAGTCGTACTATGCCTCTCACGTTCATTAAGGCCTTTATGCCCTGTGGTAGCTCACAAGACAATGTATGTTTTTGATACTGTACCTGACAAAAGTTTGGACACACCTACTCATTCAAGTCTTTTTTTTTTTCTACATTGTATAATAATATTGAAGACATTAAAATGATGAAATAACACATATGGAATCATGTAGTAACTAAAAAAGTGTTAAACTCTTCAAAGTAGCCACCCCTTGCCTTGATGACAGCTTTGCACACTCTTGGCAATCTCTCAACCAGCTTCATGAGGTAGTCAATTAAACAGGTGTGCCTTGTTAAAAGTTAATTTGTGGAATTTCTTTCCTTAATGCGTTTGAGCCAATTAGTTGTGTTGTGACAAGGTAGGGGTGGTATACAGAAGATAGCCCTATTTGGTAAAAGACCAAGTCCATATTATGGCAAGAACATCTCAAATAAGCAAAGAGAAATGACATGAAGGTCAGTCAATCCAGAAAATGGCAAGAACTTTGAACATTTCTTCAAGTGCAGTTGCAAAAAACCATCACGCGCTATGATGAACGTTTCTCTCCTGAGGACCGCCATAGGAAAGGAAGACCAATAGTTACCTGTGCTGCAGAGGATAAGTTCATTAGAGTTACCAGCCTCAGAAATTGCCGCCCAAATAAATGCTTCAAGTAACAGACACATCTCAACATCAACTGTTCAGAGGAGACTGTGTGAATCAGGCCTTCATGGTCAAATTGCTGCAAAGAAACCACTACTAAAGGACACAAATAATAAGAAGAGACTTCCTTGGGCCAAGAAACACGAGCAATGGACATTTAGACCAGTGGAAATATGTCCTTTGGTCTGATGTCCAAATCTGAGATCTTTGGTTCCAACCGCCGTGTCTTTGAGACGCAGAGTAGGTGAAAGGATGATCTCTGCATGTGTGGTTCCCACTGTGAAGCATGGAAGAGTAGGTGTGATGGTGTGGAATTCAAGGCATTCTTAACCAGCATGGCTACCACAGCATTCTGCAGCGATACGCCATCCAATCTGGTTTGTGCTCAGTGGGACTATCATTTATTTTTCCACAGGACAATGACCCAACACACCTCCAGGCTGTGTAATGGCTATTTGACCAAGAAGGAGAGTGATGGAGTGCTGCATCAGATGACCTGGCCTCCACAATCACCTGACCTCAACCCAATTGAGATGGTTTGGGATGAGTTGGACCACAGAGTGAAGGAAAAGCAGCCAACAAGTCATCAGCATATGTGGTAACTCCTTCAAGACTGTTGGAAAAGCATTCCAGGTGAAGCCGGTTGAGAGAATGCCAAGTGTGCAAAGCTGTCATCAAGGCAAAGGGTGGCTACTTTGAAGAATCTAAAATATATTTTGATTTGTTTAACACTTTTTTGTTACTACATGATTCCATATGTGTTATTTTATAGTTTTGATGTCTTCACTATTGTTCTACAATGTAGAAAATAGTAAAAAATAAAGTAAAATCCTTGAATGAGTAGGTGTGTCCAAACTTTTGACTGGTACTGTATATATCAACTGCAGGCTGCTATAAATAGTGGAGGCTGGTGACTTGTTGATCAGACTGAAAGATCATCTCGTTGTTATCCCATACAGCATGTCAGAGCTCTAATATTTGGGTGTAGCCTAGGCTGCTTCAACATTTATGTAATGAGTTTTTTCCTTGTGTCTGTGATTATGCGTTTTCACCTTTACTAAATAAATACTGGAGGAAAGTGGAAAGGCTACTACACATTTTTTTGCTGCTTCAACCTCTTTTTAATCTCACTTTTAATGGATAATGCGATGGAAGCGATCAAATCCTTCTGTTTTGATTTCAACAGTGGAGGCTCCTCAGAAGAGGAAGGGGAGGACCATCCTACTCAGTGAATTTCAGAAACATTAAAATGTTAGCCTTTTAGATAAAACTATACTAAATATGTTTACATGTCACCAAATACCTGATTATAACACACTTTTTTGCAATGAAGGTCTACAGTAGTCTCAACAACACACTCTAGGCTAGCACCATGGTGTAGCTGGAGGACAGCCATTCCCCGTCCTCCTCTGGCTACATTGACTTCAATACAAAACATAAGAGGCTTGTAAGCCTTAACCCCTTTCATATACCTACATGGTAATTATGACCACTTTTAGAGGACGTCCTCCAGCCAATCAAAGCTTTTGCAAGATGAACTGAAATGTTGTCCATCCAATCATAGGTTAGGATCAGAGAACGAGCATAGTGTGGTGTATTGTGGTTGTGCCCCAGAGCATTATGGGGTTTCCATGTGTTGAGAAGCTTGGTTAGTTGGTGACATATTGGATTGAGATTGAGAGTAAAGAGTAATATTTGAGCATTTTTAGGATATTATTCAAGTGAAATTAGTTTTCTTCAAACTACAGGAGACAGAGGAGTTAGATTATATATTGTTTTCTTTGTTTATAACTTAATTTCTGTGTGCAATTTATTTAAATTTGCCTTGCTAACTTTAGTAGCGAGTACTAACGTTAGCTACCAGAGTGCAGTTTTCTCAGCCAGAATGGCTAGCTAATGCTAACAACAATGTAGTGGATTTTTTGTTAAAGAACCCCTTTCATTGTCAACATCAGATTCAAGCTTCTTAGAAAAAGCTGCACTGATCATGTAATAGACAAACGTCTTCATATTCGAACTGCGCAACGAGAAGGTAACTTAGAAGAAACAGGGTCACAAGCAGCTTATCGGCAAGAGTTGGCTTTCACTTAGAGGCATGATGAGAGGGAAAGTTCAGCTAACCAGGGCAACTACAAAGAGCTTGCAGAGGTAATTGCACGTTAAGATGCTTTACTTGCTAAGCATATGGAAGTTTCTACTGTCTTCTCTGGGATGTCGAAATAATTTCAGAATGATTACATTGCTTCCATTTCATCATCCATTAAAAGTTCAATTGAAAAGAGAGGTTGATGCAGCGGATCTTTTGATTACACAATGAAGTGGGCTTTCAACTTTCCTCCGGTATTTATTTAGTAAAGGTGATAACACATTATCACTCCAGACAGACACCAGTAAAAACTCATTACATAAATGTTGCAGCAGCCTAGGCTACACCCGAACATTAGAGATCTGACATGCTGTATGGGATAAAAATGAGACAATTTTTCAGTTTGATCAACTGTAGGTTGCTAATAATAGCCTATTTAAAAAAATTAAAATAATAATGTTTTTTTATTTAACTAGGCAAGTCAGTTAAGAACAAATTCTTATTGACAATGACGGCCTAGGAACAATGGGTTAACTGCCTTGTTCAGGGGCAGAAAGACAGACTTTTACCTTGTCAGCTCAGGGATTTGATCTAGCAACCTTTCGGTTACTGGCCCAACTCTCTAACCACTAGGCTACCTGCCGCCTATGAGCCCTGTCCATCTGGTCAGGGTAAACAAATTGGTGGCGTTATGTATTTATAGTCCATTTGTTTGTCAGGAGAAAATGTGCATGTGATCAAATTTGGTTTATATTCAAACTTGGGCTGGCTAGGCAGCCTATACCTTTTCATTCCAAGCCTATACCTTTTCATACCAAAATTATTAACTGGTATTAATCAATCAACATAATAGTGATGACATAGACTGTGAGTTACTTTTTTTATTAGGCCTACAGTTGCATAGGCCTGCATGATGAAAACCTGCATAAAGCAAGCTCAGCCGTGTGAGTTCTATTGTCTATCAGTTGTTGTCTGGGTAGAGGAAACCCCTGTTAGTCTAGTCTAAATTTAATTAATATGAACAAGTATAAGGTTGCTGTAGCTTGACAGGGTTTTCATCCTCCCCAGGGTCAGGAGTTTTTTCCAGGAGTTTTTTTAAAACCATGTGACCTGATTGGAAAAAATTACCCCACCTCTCTGCAACCTATAGTGCCACCAGTCTGCTCACAGCTGTCAGTTATCATCAGTTATGTGGATGATCAGGGCTTTATTCAGGAATGTTTCTTGGGCTACTTTGATGTGTCAAGTGGGCGAGATGCGCAGTCTGTCTTTGACTTTGTGAATTCTGAGATGTCTGAGTTTAACTTCATGGAGAAACTTGTTGCCAAACCTTTGATTGGCGCTCCTGTAATGGAAAATATCTGCTATTTGTATTTACAGCTAAGTTCCTTCCTGTTCCTTGATTAAGAGGTGATGACCAATCCACTCCACTACCATTGTCAGCTCTCTCCTGACATGAACTGAAGCCATGTCTCATGTGCCCGCTCATCCACTGGCACATTGAATGCTTCCTCACCAAGCACTGTGAGTAAACCTGCCAATTTTCTCTCATTACTGTATGTAGAGTCAATCAAATACACAAAAAAAATCACATTATTACAGATCAATGATTTTACTCCTTGCTTGGACTAAATAATTCTTAGTTCTTTTGTATAACCCTGTAGTGTATTGTGCTATTGTTTTTTGTCTTCCCAGTGAAATCCTGTCCTTCCCTCAGTGGAAGAGTTGACCTCTTCAACACCATCCATCCATGATGAGCCTGTCCGGCAGTGAAGCCTCTGAACACCTCAACTCATTCCTCATACCCTCATTCAATCACTGCTGTGATTCTTTCACAACACTGTGTAAGTAGCCCCCTCATTCCCATTCGCCATAATATTGCACTATGAATGTCTTTATGAAATGTTTTAGGTTAAAGTAATTTGTCTTTGACAATTTTTTAAAGACGCTTTGTCGTCTCCGTGCGGTCCGCACCTATACCGTGGGTCTCCCATCCTCATACATTTTTCAAGTCACCAATCCCCATTTGATTTTGCCATCCCTGAGAAGACAGTAGAAACTTCCATATGCTTAGCAAGTAAAGCATCTTAACGTGCAATTACCACTGCAAGCTCCTTGTAGTTTCCCTTGTTAGCTGAACTTTCCCTCTCATCGTGCCTCTAAGTGAAAGCCAACTCTTGCTGATAAGCTGCTTGTGACTGTAACGTCTGCTTCCAACTCACACTCTCAAACCTACATGTACAAATTACCTCGACTAACCTGTACCCCGCACATTGACTCGGTACCGATACCGCCTGTATATAGCCTCGTTATTGTTATTTTATTGTTACTTTTTAAAAATGTTTACTTCAGTTTATTTGGTAAATATTTTCTTAACTCTTTCTTGAGCTGCACTGTTGGCTAAGGGCTTGTAAGTAAGCATTTCATGGTAAGATCTACACCTGTTGTATTCGGCGCATATCACAAATAAAGTTTGATTTGATTTTGAATGTCCACCAGAGCTTTTGCCAGGGAATTGAATGTTCATTTCTCTACCATAAGCAACTCAATGTCGTTTTAGAGAATTTGGCAGTACGTCCAACCGGCCTCACAACTGCAGACCGGGTATGGTGTGATGTGCCCCATGGTGGTGGTGGGGTTATGGTCTATACAAAAGTATGTGGACACCCCTTCAAATTTGTAGATTAGGCTATTTCAGCCACACCCGTTGCTGACAGGTGTATAAAATCGATCACACAACCATGCAATCTCCATAGACAAACATTGACAGTAGAATGGCCTTACTGAAGAACTCAGTGACTTTCAATGTGGCAACGTCATAGGATGCCACCTTTCCAACAAGTTAGTTTGTCAAATGTATGCCCTTCTAGAGCTGCCCCGGTCAACTGTAAGTGCTGTTATTGGGAAGTAGAAAAGTCTAGGGGCAACAATGGCTCAGCCACGAAGTGGTAGGCCACACAAGCTCACAGAACGGGACTGCCGAGTGCTGAAACGCGTAGTGCATAGAAATCATCTGTCCTCAGTTGCAAGACACACTACCGAGCTCAAACTGCCACTGGAAGCAACATCAGCACAATAACTGTTCATCGGGAGCTTTATGAAATGGGTTTCCATGGCCGAGCAGCCACACACAAGCCTAAGATCACCATGCGCATTGCCAAGCGTCAGCTGGAGTGGTGTAGTTTTTCAGAGTCAACAGTTACCCGTGTGTATGAAGAATGTCCGAAAGGACATCCAGCCAACTTTAAGCATTGGAGTCAACATGGGGTGTAACTCAATATTAGGAAGGTGTTGTATAGAGTGTATAAATATACACTACCGGTCAAAAATGTTAGAACACCTACTCATTCAAGGGTTTTTCTTTATTTTTACTGTTTTCTACATTGTAGAATAATAGTTAAGCCATCAAAACACATATGTAATCATGTTGTAATCAAAAAATTGTTAAACAAATCAAAATATATTTTGTATTTGCGATTCTTCAAATAGCCACCATTTTCCATGATGACAGCTTTGCACACTCTTGGAATTCTCTCAACCAGCTTCATGTGGTAGTCACCTGGAATGCATTTCAATTAACAGGTGTGCCTTCTTAAAAGGTAATTTATGGACTTTTTGTGCTTAATGCGTTTGAGACAATCAGTTGTGTTGTGACAAGGTAGGGGGTGGTATAGAGAAGATAGCCCTATTTGGTAAAAGACCAAGTCCATATTATGTGAAGAACAGCTCAAATAAGCAAAGAGAAACAACAGTCCATCACTACTTTAAGACATGAAGGTCAGTCAATACGGAACTCTTCAAGAAATTTGAAAGTTTCTTCAAGTGCAGTCGCAAAAACCATCATGCGCTTTGATGAAACTGGCTCTCATGAGGACCACCACAGGAAAGGAAGACCCAGAGTTACCTCTGCTGCAGAGGATAAGTTCATTAGAGTTACCAGCCTCATAAATTGTATCCCAAATAAATGCTTCACAGTGTGAATTCACTGTGTGAATCAAGCCTTCATGGTCGAATTGCTGCAAAGAAACCACTACTAAAGGACACCAATAAGAAGAAGAAACACGAGCAATGGACATTTAGACCGGTGGAAATTTGTCCTTTGGTCTGGAGTTCAAATTTTTGGTTCCAACCACTATGTCTTTGTGAGATGCGGTGTGGGTGAACGGATGATCATGTGTATTTCCCACCGTAAAGCATGTAGTAGGAGGTGTTATGGTGTGGGGGTGCTTTGCTCGTGACACTGTCTGTGATTTATTTATAAATCAAGGCATACTTAACCAGAATGGCTACCATAGCAATCTGCAGCGATACACCATCCCATCTGGTTTGGGCTTAGCGGACTATGTTTTTTTTCTTCGGAAGGACAATGACCCATCCAGGCTGCATAAGGGCTATTTTACCAAGAAGGAGAGTGATGGAGTGCTGCATCAGATGACCTGGCCTCCACAATCCCCTGACCTCAACTCCAATTGAGATGGTTTGGGATGAGTCGGACCGCAGAGTGATGGAAAGGAGCCAACAAGTGCTCAGCATATGTGGGAACTTCTTCAGGACTGTTGGAAAAGCATTCCAGGTGAAGCTGGTTGAGAGAATGCCAAGAGTGTGCAATGCTGTCATCAAGGCAAAGGGTGGCTATTTGAAGAATCTCAAATATAACATATATTTATAACACACTTTTTTGGTTACTACATGATTCCATATGTGTTGTTTCATAGTTTTGATGTCTTCACTATTCTACAATGTGGGAAATAGTAAAAATAAAGCAAAACCCTTGATTAAGTGTGTCCAAGATTTTTACTGGTACAGTATATAAACTCAGCAAAAAAAAGAAACGTCCCTCTTTCAGGAACCTGTCTTTCACGGATAATTCGTAAAAAAGGCATGAGGACTGCAGATGTGGCCAGGGCAAATTACAATGTCCGTACTGTGAGACGCCTAATTCAGCGCTTCAGGGAGACAGGACGGACAGCTGTGGCAGACCACGCGTAACAACACCTGCACAGGATCTGTACATCCGAACATCACACCTGCGGGACAGGTACAGGATGGCAACAACAACTGACCGAGTTGGAACGCACAATCCAGGAACGCACAATCCCTCCATCAGTGCTCATCAGTGCTCATACTGTCCACAATTGGCTGCAAGAGGCTGGACTGAGGGCTTGTAGGCCTGTTGTAAGGCAGGTCCTCACCAGACAAGGCAGCCAATTGTGGCAGGTCCTCATCACCGGCAATAACTTTGCCTATGGGCACAAACCTACAGTGAGGGAAATAAGTATTTGATCCCCTGCTGATTTTGTACGTTTGCCAACTGACAAAGAAATGATCAGTCTATAATTTTAATGGTCTGTTTATTTGAACAGTGAGAGACAGAATAAGAAAAAGAAATCCAGAAAAACACGTGAAAAATATTATACATTTATTAGCATTTTAATGAGGGAAATAAGTATTTGACCCCCTCTCAATCAGAAAGATTTCTGGCTCCCAGGTGTCTTTTATACAGGTAACGAGCTGAGATTAGGAGCACACTCTTAAAGGGAGTGCTCCTAATCTCAGCTTGTTACCTGTATAAAGGACATCTGTCCACAGAAGCGATCAATCAATCACATTCCAAACTCTCCACCATGGCCAAGACCAAAGAGCTCTCCAAGGATGTCAGGGACAAGATTGTAGACCTACACAAGGCTGGAATGGGCTACAAGACCATCGCCAAGCAGCTTGGTGAGAAGGTGACAACAGTTGGTGCAATTATTTGCAAATGGAAGAAACACAAAAGAACTGTCAATCTCCCTTGGCCTGGGGCTCCATGCTAGATCTCACCTCGTGGAGTTGCAATGATCATGAGAACGGTGAGGAATCATTCCAGAACTACACGGGAGGATCTTGTCAATGATCTCAAGGCAGCTGGGACCATAGTCACCAAGAAAACAATTGGTAACACACTACGCCGTGAAGGACTGAAATCCTGCAGCGCCGCAAGGTCCCCTGCTCAAGAAAGCACATATACATGCCCGTCTGAAGTTTGCCAATGAACATCTGAATGATTCAGAGGACATCTGGGTGAAAGTGTTGTGGTCAGATGAGACCAAAATGGAGCTCTTTGGCATCAACTCAACTCGCCGTGTTTGGATGAGGAGGAATGCTGCCTATGACCCCAAGAACACCATCCCCACCGTCAAACATGGAGGTGGAAACATTATGCTTTGGGCGTGTTTTTCTGCTAAGGGGACAGGACAACTTCACTGCATCAAAGGGACGATGGACGGGGCCATGTACCGTCAAATCTTGGGTGAGAACCTCCTTCCCTCAGCCAGGGCATTGAAAATGGGTCGTGGATGGGTATTCCAGCATGACAATGACACAAAACACACGGCCAAGGCAACAAAGGAGTGGCTCAAGAAGAAGCATATTAAGGTCCTGGAGTGGCCTAGCCAGTCTCCAGACCTTAATCCCATAGAAAATCTGTGGAGGGAGCTGAAGGTTCGAGTTGTTAAACGTCAGCCTCGAAACCTTAATGACTTGAAGAAGATCTGAAAAGAGGAGTGGGACAAAATCCCTCCTGAGATGTGTGCAAACCTGGTGGCCAACTACAAGAAACGTCTGACCTCTGTGATTGCCAACAAGGGTTTTGCCACCAAGTACTAAGTCATGTTTTGCAGAGGGGTCAAATACTTATTTCCCTCATTAAAATGCTAATTAATTTATAACATTTTTCACATTTGTTTTTCTGGATTTTTTTGTTCTTATTCTGTTTCTCACTGTTCAAATAAACCTACCATTAAAATTATAGACTGATCATTTCTTTGTCAGTGGTTTTTCCCTCACTGTACCGTCGCTGGACCAGACAGTACTGACATAAAGTGCTGTCACTGGCGAGTCGCGGTTTTGTCTCACCAGGGGGGATGGTCGGATTCGCGTTTATCGTCAAAAGAATGAGCTTTACACTGAGGCCTGTACTCTGGAGCAGGATCGAGGTGGAGGGTCTGTCATGGTCTCGGGCGGTGTGTCACATCATCATCGGACTGAGCTTGTTGTCATTGCAGGCAATCTCAACGCTGTGCGTTACAGGGAATACATCCCCCTCTCTCATGTGGTACCCTTCCTGCAGGCTCATCCTGACATGACCCTCCAGCATGACAATGCCACCAGCCATACTGCTCGTTCTGTGAGTGATTTCCTGCAAGACAGGAATGTCAGTGTTCTGCCATGGCCAGCAAAGAGCCTGGATCTAAATCCCATTGAGCACGTCTGGGACCTGTTGGAATGGAGAGTGAAGGCTAGGGCCATTCCCCCCAGAAATGTCTGAGAACTTGCAGGTGCCTTGGTGGAAGAGTGGGGTAACATCTTACAGCAAGAACTGGCAAATCTGGTGCAGTCCATGAGGAGGAGATGCACTGCAGTACTTAATGCAGCTGGTGGCCACACCCGATACTGCTTGTTACTTTTAAGCAGCCAGCTAGCTTCATCTGGCTAGTAGGGCTCAACCTGCCCGGGTTATGTGAAGCTAGCCACAATAAAGATTAGGCACAATAGTGGAATTTGCGGTTTGCCTTCAAAATAAAAGAACCTCTTTGAAAGTGATGCAGAAGGTTACAATTGGTGGAATCATGCTATATTTAGACTAGATAATGTTAAACAAGGTTGGAATGTGAAGCAATGAAATGGAGTATCAGTCCACTCGGTGACACCCACAGAACACAACTGTGAAGAGTTAATGCAAATATTAGCGTTGTAGCTCTTATTGCAGGTCTGTGACTGTGTGAAATCCCCTCCCCAGTCAGCCTATTGTGTGTATTGACATTCATATTGCACTGTACATCTTTACCTAAGGATTGGGGATCAATGAAATGGGGTAACAGTCTACTCAATACCCAATATATTTTTCCTCAGAGTTATCAGACTCAAACATCCATGCAGTATTGTTTTCCTCTGGAATAGTGTTCAATACACATAGGTTGACAATAAATGTGGCTCAATTCACAGTTGTTTCAGAGTCCCGCAATAAGAGCTATGATGCTAATGTTCTCTGGGTGTCACTGAGTAGACTGATACCCCATGTAATTGATCCAGAATCCATAGGTAAAGCTGTACAGTGAAATAAGTATGCCCCCAATGCAATTCTAAAGTATAATACATCCAGTGTGGTTTCAACACATTTTTGTCAAATTAACAATTTTTTTGTCTTTTGTTGATTTTATATAACAACATTCCAACCTTGTTTAGCACGATGTATTACATTATGGCATAATTCTACTATTTGTATTCATTTGCATCACTGTCAATTACATACTTTTATTTTGAAGACTAACCGCAAAGTCCACTATTGTGGCTAATCTTTATTGTGGCTAGCTTCACATAGATGGGTCTGACCACCATTCATCAAATAATAACTGTCTTATAAATTAGGGATATTTTAGATGATGACACCTAGCTATGTAGTTAGCTAGTTAACTATAGCTACTGAAACAGATTGTGTCGTTTTGCTATGTTTTTGGGGAAGAACTTTATTTGCATCCATGACCTAGCTAGCTTTTTTTTTTATGACCAGCACTGTAGGTGCGCGAGACAACTTTACCAGCATCATAGCATACGTATCGATGAGTTGTTGTGACTTATGAAATACAAGCGATAGTGTAATCAATGTGTAATAACTATGTAAAGAATGTATGAATGCGTTAAATTATTCTGTGACGTGCAGTCATATTCAGGTTCTGATTGGTCAACAAGCTTATTTGACACGTCAAATAGTGTTATTTGACATGTATCTTTTTTGACATGCAAAGACCCAAATGGCGTTCCATAGCAATCCTGGTTGAGAATGAAACAACTGAACAACGAAACAGCGCAGCAAGTAATTAAAAAAAAGAAAGGTTTTGATGATGTTTTACTGGTAATGGAGACATACGTAAATGCCAACAAAATAACTTTTTAGTCAGTATGGTGTGTGTGTGTGTGTGTGTAACCTTTATTTAATTAGGCAAGTCAGTTAAGAACAAATTATTATTTACAATGACGGACTACCCCGGCCAAACCCGGACGATGCTGGGCCAATTGTGCGCTGCCCTTTGGGACTCCCAATCACAGCCGGAATAGCCTAGATTCGAACCAGGGACTGTAGTGACGCCTCTTGCACTGAGATACAGTGCCTTAGACCGCTGCGTCCATGTGTGTGTGTGTTAACTATTTAACTGTACTACAATGCTTAAAAGGCCACACATTTTTTTATATTGGTTATCAATATCGGTATCGGGTTTTTTGGCAACGAAAATAAATATTGGATATCGGTATCGGCCAAAAATGTCATATCGGTGCATCACTAATATATATGCTTAAATATGAGTTGGACACAACCATAGTAAATAGTATAAATGTTGAAGGAGTGTGATGTTATGAGCTCATCATCAACAATTATATTTTATTATTACATTTGTTAAATTGCTAGTTAATTGTTAATTGCTCACACTCATGCATAAACTAAAACATGACCATATAAAGCAGTAACATTACACTACAAATATTATACAACAAACTAATATGTTTAGAATTAACAGAATTAGAACTAAGAGCCATACTATAGTCTGACTTACATTTAGCATGTGTGGAGGTGAATTCAGAGCAATATGAGTCCTTTCAGACCACTATCCTGATAAACAAGAAACACACAGATGGTTCAAATAGATAATGTCACAGCTTTCAGAGGACCATTCAATGTGAGTAGACATGAAGAATGGCAGCTGTGAGTTGGAATATTATGTCTACACTATCAATATCAGTTTACACTATATTATACATAATGTTCTTGATCAAGTTTATGCTGATTGATTTCATGCAGATGCAACCATTGGTATTGAGTTGATTTATGATTCCAATGTACAGTTACGCATCATAGCATATTCTCAACACAGTCATTACTTAGTCAATGTCCACGTGTCTCACGTGTAGGTGTATATGTGTGTGTGTGTGTATGTGCGTGTGTGCATTAGTGTGTGTGTGTGTTTGTATGTGTGTGCACGTGAGTGTGTGTTTGTTTTTGATTGATTGTTTGTTTGTGTATGTAATTAAGAGAGAGAGAGAGAGAGAGAGAGAGAGAGAGAGAGAGAGAGAGAGAGAGAGAGAGAGAGAGAGAGAGAGAGAGAGAGAGAGAGGAGGCCTTGTTCCCAGCTTAATTAAATATACTGTGTCAGAGCACAGGCTGTAATGTATTACCTGAGCCTATTTTAGGATATGACCCACAATGCCTCACATCTTTATGACTTGTATGACTAAACAAGAGTAGTCCTTATTCAAGTTGCCCATGGGCTTGTACTAATGCTGTTATTTCATGTGGTATGTGATAAGGGCTATACACTATCACCGACAGTAGCAGCCAGTTAATCCTGAATAAACATTGCCCCTTTTTCTAATTTGCATGCTAATGCAGTTCTTGATTTCATCTGATATGGGCTGTGCAGAGTTGTAACTTAAAGGTTAAGAGACAACGAGAGTGTTAAGAATAACTCATAATTAATAAAAAGGTGGAAAGAAATCTACTCTTTTTTTAAATGATCTGAGGACACACACTCACTGACTTTGATACTGAAGCAGTGGTTTAATATCATACTGTATATAAAATGCAGGTAAAATCTATTCATCACATTTGAGTTATAATACAAATACAAAGCTTTCATAGTAGCAATGGTGATTTTGCCATGTAAATCTTGGTGGGGCAAACACAAAAAAAGGTTTACATGCATGCCAGCAAAGCCACTACACTACACAACACAACACTAAACAATACATTCATTGCACTATAACAGTGACAAACGGTTACCATAAACTGTTAGGGCCTGCATACAGCAGTCCCAACACCTTACCACTGCTTCACCTGGCTATCAGAAGAGCCTTGTCAGCCTCATTTACTGCTTAAAAAAACATAGCTGATATGGCTGACTTGCTTAAACAAATGTGGTTTCTACTGACAATTGAGATGTACAAACTATGCGGATAAGAGGCAATCCGTAATTTTGATTAAGACATTAGTGAGCGAGCTAGGACGGACATAGTCAATATAACAATTTGTTCAGCACTTTTAAAATGTACAGTGACAGAATTCAGAACATGGGCCGCTCTTACAGTATTCTCCCTGTACACCAAATCAGAACCGTAGAATAAATAAAGGGGGCATATCAGCAGTCAAAGAAAGCACTTACAATATTCTATGATGACATTTCTCTAAAACAGGCTATAGGCTACATGTGCACCACCAGGTCAGAACAGTAGACTAAGTCAGGAGGGGAAAAGGGACCAAATTATTAGGGTGAGGCACATGGGCTACCAACAGCTTACTACACAACATACACTTAGTATTACTTTCTAAGCTACAGTATACATATTTCCCTGTCATATTACATAGTTTATGCAGCAGCATACATGACATTTGTGACTCACAACCTGGATTTGGTCTTATGTAGCAAAATTTGAAATTGTGTTTTTTCATTGGATACAAGTAGAGACTCAGAGCTACAAAATGGAATATCATACACTGCATTTTTGAGGAACAATGGGAAAGTAATTCTGCTTTGAAAGTTGATGAACTTGTAAACTCACTTTTGAGAAAATGGCCTTTTGAATTCACCTTGTTCTGCTGTGCTCACATGAACAGGAAGGTGGCGCGGCGGCCCTTCGTGGGAAAATTTGGTCATCAAACCTTGTCACCAAAGTCTGTCATTCTCTTCATTTATGGTGCTTTCCAGACAAGTTCAAATCATGACGTCAGTGATCTTCAGGTCGGAGCTCTAGAAAGAGGCCCGCGTTCCCGAATTGAATTCCGAGTTAGATTACAATTTTCTTCAGAGTTCCCCGTTGTCTTGAAGTCATTGAAGTCTGATATTTCCCAGTTCTGAGTTTCCAGTTGTTTTGAATGTGGCAGAAGTCAAGCTGGATTAACAGCATGGCCAATGTTGAATGTTTATTCTTTTAAGCTTGGAAAAGAAATTTGCAATGCTTGCAGTTAGCCACTGATTCTTTCCAAATCACTCATTGTTCAATTTGTGATTTCCAACTTGTTGTGTAATGTTTATGTCCAATGGCCGATGAGCACCAATACATTTTTCTACAATTTCTCTTCATAATTTCTCTTCATATGACAAGGATTGAAAAGGATTTGCCAGTAGATTGCCAACTTGATTTATGGTGATGACTGCTAGATTAATGATGATGATCAGTCCAATCAAAGCTACGGTAGATATAATGTGATTTGACGTAATTTTATCTGTGGCCAATGACCTTGAGCCTTCTTGGATGGGCACTTCTAATGTAACTCTATAGCAGCACCCAAGGGGCTTGAATTTTTAAGGCCTCCCCGTAGATTTTGGGACACTACTCCTATCCATATTTTACACTGGCTCCCCCACCACCACAGAAAGTACTAAGCTAGGCTGAAACACCTGCATTTTGGAGCTGTCTTACTCAAGAAAGCAAAAAAGAAACCATGTTTGTATGCGGCTTTATTAACTCAACGTTTTTTAGTTTTTACATCACTGATTTGTGACACGTATTAATGCCAGAATAACATGCCAAACAGGTAAAAATATATATATTATTAAAAAATATATATATATTTTTAACCACCTGCCCTGAATGACAGGTCGCAACTGCATAGTAGTGACATTTTTTTCTCAACTGTGATACTGAACATCCATGACCCAACATATAGTTATCTTTCAATTATTTGTTTGGACATCTCACAAGTGGAATTCACCAGAATCTCCTAAGTAGCTCGAAGAACCAATCATACACATCTGTCGGCGACATACAGGTTGAGCGGCGAATCATCCTCGCTTCTCTTCTGTGAGGAAGAGCTCTCCTCAGCACAAGCGCAGGGTTATCAGCTCCCGTCGTTTTGTGTTGCGTTTTGGGTACGAATTTTCTTCTCCTTCTTCTTCCTTTGTCTCCTTTTGTAGATAGCATTACATGGCTAGCTGCGGAGACTTGACTAGCTTAGCTGCAAAGCTTAGCTAACCTTGCTATCCTACTGACAGATTTTTCTACCTGGAACGGTAGAATTACTAGTTTCCTCTCTTGTTTAGCTCAACCCACTACTGGCGTTGACTAGACCGGCCATCCTAGTGTCACTGCTTATCGTTCGAGAGCCACACTTTATTATTATAATATATATATTTTTTACCCTTATTTTTCCGATAAGTTGACTGAGAACACATTCTCATTTACAGCAACGACCTGGGGAATAGTTACAGGGGAGAGAAGGGGGGATGACTGAGCCAATTGGAAACTGGGGATGATTAGGTGGCCACGATGGTCAGATTGGGAATTTAGACAGGACACCAGGGTTAACACTCCTACTCTTTACAATAAGTGCCATGGGATCTTTAGCGACCACATAGAGTCAGGACACCCGTTTAACGTCCCATTCGAAAGACGGCACCTTACACAGGGCAATGTCCCCAATCCCTGCCCTGGGGCATTGGGATATTTTTTTTTTAGACCAGAGGAAAGAATGCCTCTTACTGGCCCTCCAACACCACTTCCAGCAGCATCTTTTCTCCCATCCAGGGACCGACCAGGACCAACACTTCTTAGTTTCAGAGGCAAGCCAGTAGGTTTTCTGATAATATGAGTGAGACTTCTCACGACATTCCCCTACTGGCTAGAGTGTGAGGAAGTTCAGTAAGCTCGAGAATGATCAGAGTGCAGGCGGGTGGTGTCACACCAGCCTTCGCTTTGGCTCCCCCTCCTGTTCAGCTCAGCCTTCTAGCTGAAAAACGCCCTTCACTCATCAACCCCGGACTTGTCTCGTCATCATTACACACACCTGGTTCCAATCCCCACTCTATCACTGTATATATACTCCCTCTGCCATTTGTCTTTATCGGTCATTGTAAATGTTACTTGTTTTCCTGAGAGGAATCTCTCCTACTATTTCCTGAGTACTTTATATTTTGCACTTTGGGTTCGCCCTGTGCCTTTTTGTTTATGAAGATATATTTTGAGCCCAACAGCGTTTGGGTTTCATCCCGCTTTGATCTAAATTGCTTAAATTCAGTAGTTCTAAACCTGAACCTGCCTCGTGCCTACTCCTCTCTACACCAGTGACAGGATGACCGACCCAACAGAACAGGAAGCAGCAGGACATCCTGACCTTTCCACTGTAGGAGCGAAGCTCCACCACCGCGACTCATGCCTGGAGAACCTTGGGACTGCCATGGACGAGGTGCTCCGGGCCGTACGCCAACTGCAGGCTACACCACCACCTTCCCAGCTCCCCGCGGTCGTTCAGCCACCCCACCACCATCTACATCACCCGGTCCAATCAGCAACATCCACCTGCCCCTCCCGGAGCGGTTTGACGGCACCCCAGCTCATTGTAAGGGGTTTCTCCCGCTGTGTGACCTCCACCTGGCCCGTCATGCCGGGATGGCCTCCAAGAGGGAAAAGATGGCCTTGGTGACCTCAGTGCTGACAGGCCGGGCTCTGGAATGGGCACAAGCCGTCTGGGAGAGGGACGGACCAGAAGTGTAGTCCTATGAGCGCTTCACCCAACTCTTCCGTGCCGTCTTTGACCACCCTACAGAGGGCCGAGAGGGAGGTGAGCGTCTCACATCTGACACAGAAAAGAATGATCATTGCAATCCTCACAGGATTCTGCAGTTACACTTGAACAATAATTTCTGAGCTGACATTGACAACTGACATTTTCTGCCTTCCCTGACTGATGGCTGGCATTGTTCATGACATTGACATTCAAAGTCTTTGTCATAGTTCTTAACATGCCATTATCCTCATCAAATATCTTGAGTATAATGTCCTATGTAATCAGATTATTGACAAAAATATGACTAAAGAAGGTTTAAATTCCAAAATAATCTCTAAATGAAATCACGCTTGTGAGCAGTGAGGACTGCTGTGGTTTTCTTTTTTATAAACGCTGGCATGCTTCTCAATTGCCTAGTGGCATTAGCCACATCTCTGCATAATCTTTAATCAAGGATCTGCATAACACTCCATCAAAAAGCCTTCAACATTGGTCAAAGAATATTGACATGGTAATTGAACTTGAGCATGCCTTTTGATGGGAACACAAGCCAGATGTTGAGATGTTTACTGGGATGTTGCTCTGTGGGCACCACTGTACACAACCCTCTTCTCATTGTAGCAGGATTTTTCCATGCTCTTCTGTTCATTAACCCTTCAGAAAAAAAGCTTGAGTCCATGTAATGCAACAACATGGCACTGGGAGCTATTCCTTGCTACAGATTGTAATCATGATTTTCGCATTGTTCTTTGAGATTGTTATGGAAGCTGACTTGAATGAAACCGATGGAACTCTGATTTTCGGTGATGCTGGCATGTGTAATGTGATGACACATTACAGCACATAGTTCGTATCAGTCAGGTCACATGCAGGTGATTCAAAATGGTTTAATGTCTTGTTTCTGCAAATGACTTGACTGAATTTGAAGAATAGCCTCAACTTGTCCTTATTATGTTGAGTTTAAAGGAGAGAGGCAACATTACTTTAATTTCATTTACTAAAGCCACAGCCTACCGGTTTCAGAGCAGACACCCTAACCACACAACCACGGAGATGAATAATGGAGAGTGCTGGGGATTTGTAATGAATCCATTGTACATCATCTTGTACATCTTGTACAACTCGAACACTGATCCATGTCTCACATACTGTAGCTTCAACTGCTCTGCTGTTCTGTGAGAGTGAATACAGATGGGATTGATGCCCAGCAGTGGAAAAAGGGGAATAAACGGGTTTAATGAAACCATCATGGTGCAGTGAAAAGCCAGTCCAAGCCATCAGTGAGAATGCCCCCGGGGTAGGAAGATGGGCTTGTGTGCGTGCTGGGGGATGGACGCATGCCCACAGCCAGGAGCACCCCTCCCTCTCCCCCTCCCTCTCCACACTACACCTCCTGAGAGCAGGCAGGAAACTGATATGCCAGGTTACAGGTTAAACCCTAAGGTAAGCACTATATCAGGGATTTTAGATGTACTTTGTTGAGAATGGTTGCTATTATAGCCTATCTTTCACAGATGGATTTACAGTACCCTTGTACAACCTTGTACAGTCTGAGAGTAGCAACAGTATTCTGTAACTGTAATCAGTTGTTACCAGCAAAAATATTGTAATCAGATTACAGATACTTTTGAAAAACTAGATGATTACTTCTTGGATTACTTTTTAACTCAGAAAGGATGGTTGTGAAAAAAATGCCATTCAATTCAGCATTGAAAAAAAAGTGTTTGATGGATCTTTTTTGTCTTCTAATGCCTCTTAAGGGAAAGTCATCCGAAAGTAAAGTTACTTTACTGAGTTTGAGTCATCCAAAAATTACGTTACTGATTCCAATTTCGGACCGGTAACTAGTAACCGTAACTGATTACATTTAGAAAGTAACCTACTCAACCCTGTCTGTAGGCTTACACAATATATTCTGTGAATGAGCAGAACCAGTTTATAAAGAATATTCGGAGCTGTAGCTATAGAAGTTGTCGACTGACGTACAGTTATCGTCCAGCCCAATGTTTAAAAGGAAATGTCACAGTTGCTGTTCAGAGATGTGTGATGTGAGAGAAACGTGGAGAGCGTTTTTCACTTCAAAGCTCTTACCCCCAGTCTGTCAGTCTGTGTTGTCAGTTTTAACATTACCTGTGGTAACACTAAAGTGGGTTCCGCTTTGGTGAAGTTTAGGAGAAACATCTTTCAGATGGGGTGGATGGCAAGAGAACCTGCCCTGAATGTCCAGGAAAAGGGAGGGATGGAGGAGCCCAAAACCAGCTGATAATTTACTGGAACCAGAGCTGGGTCCAGCTTTGATCTACTCTATTGGATTGTTTGACTCATCTTTACGGAATTGCAGACATCACCCCCCTCTTTACAACAGAATTGTAATTAGACCAGGTTGCACTATCAGACCCTTGTTTGCCTGTGTGACTGCACGTGTCACCTATAGGTGCTTTCCAAGAGAGACAAAGTAAGCATGTTCAACCAATGGTCTATGGCCTAACACTTGAGTACTGTGCTATCGTAACTATACTTACGAGCCCAATAAAATAAATGACCCCCTGCAGAATATACTTTAATATGCAGCAGTAGAATGCTCCATGACTCATCATCAGACGTCATTTCGGGTGATTCAACTTCCAGCAATTGATCCTGTACAGTGAAAGAGGATCTTACCTGTGATGTAAGATCATTCAAAACCCACAGTGCAGTTACAACTGACGTCTTTTTATTTTTGTAATTTTTTTTTTCTGTCTGATTTTAGTCTATTGACTGAGGGTAAACTTCCTTGTTCTCTGTTCTCTCCTCAGACACTTTCTTTATTCTTTAAATATAGAGGGCTTTTAAAGACAACACTATCACTGTCTTTTTACTGGTGTTTTTATTTCTTTACTTACCTATTGTTCACCTAATACCTTTTTTTGCACTATTGGTTAGAGCCTGTAAGTAAGCATTTCACTGTAAGGTCTACACCTGTTGTATTCGGCGCACGTGACAAATAAACTTTGATTTTACTTGATCAATGGAAAGCATTATTCACTCTCCATATATGCACCAAGGACAACCTTCATGATGAGGTTATCTTGTCTAAAGCATCTTATTGACAATGGTTCCCATTCATAACCTGCTCTTGTCACTGTCCCCCCACACATAGACAGACATCTTTATCTTTGTCTGCACTCACCACAACCCCATTACCCATTGTCAGCGTTCTGAAATCTGGAAAATACAGGTTTGTGTGACTTGGTTTCAACTTAAAACCTTATCCATGGTTCTCTACATACAAAGTTTAGATGCATAAATGCCATAATTGTAAAGTGAAAATGTGGTCTTGCTTGTGGTCTCAAACCATTGCACACTAAGCATTTTTAAACATGCTAATTCATCCATGTATAATTACAGAATCTACCAGTTTGTCACTCCAATGGAGTTTTATGCACCTTTAGCCTAAATTAAGGAGGACATAGAGTAAATCTTATTTTTAGGTCTAGTGACTCTGAATGTTCTTGTCATCCAGATGCCTCTTCATATTCACAAAGCCCCTCAGTTATGTGGTCAGATTATATTCTAAGCCAAAGGCTCACCAACAGCCTTGCCAGACTGTGCCTGTTTCAAACCCAAAAATAAGAGATGGTTTCTATAATGACGCTTTTTTGTTTGATCCATCCAGTGTTTATATCAGACAATGTATTTGCAGTCATGGTTCCTCACTAGTTTCCCCTTACAGTCAGGGTACAATTTACTAGAAATGTTCCCTTTCTCATTAATTTGTCTGTGAAAACGGTTGGTGTCCGTGCAGCTGCAGGCAGTATTGGGAGGTTTCCTTAGTGTTTATTTAGTGATGTCTACCCTAGTGACAGAAAAGCCATTTACAACTTCCAATTATAGCCTGCTGCAGCTCCGGACCAGACAATCCGGGAGAATTGGCCATGCATTTTCCACAGATCCATCATGCCCTGAACAAAACGGCACGGGTCCCTCTCAGGTGGAAACACCGGCTGACTGGGGCCCCTCTCCTCTTTTGTCTTGCTCTTTTCATACCGGATATTAGATGTGATTTAGTACACAAAGGGGTGATTAGACAAATTAATTAAAAGATGACACCAAAGGGGAGAGAATGCTTTGGGACTCACAAGCTCCATTTTTTAAAAATGTTTTCCTTCTATCTCTCATCTCAGCTCTACAATTACACTGGGATGAGTTTGATATGTGTTGGGGGAACTGATGGTGTTTTCCAGTGGATGACAACGATCCATTATTTCTATTCATCATCAATAGATTAGATAACAACTATTTGTTGTCATCAACGATGATGGAACAAACATGTCATTGACTTCTGACACATCATTGATTTATGGAAGTTCCAACAGGTGGAGTGATATGAGCTTTGACGTACTGTGAGACCAGGCATGTTAGGGAACCAGCATGCCGTCTCAGTGACTGGTCACATATAGAATGTGAAACTAATGACTCAAAGGCAGATCCTCTTGAACTTTGAACTTGCTATGGAAACTAATCTGCTCCAGAGGCCTTTCGGATAAAACTCCCAATCCAAATCAAAATAATCTTTATTCAGTTGATGAGGAAGGTAGAGGAGTAAGTCCAACGGTATTTTGGTGTGGCTGGTGTGTGTAGGTCAAAGCCAAATAAATGAGTTCTGTCTTTACGACTCCTTTTGTAGCACTTTGGTCTTGTGGGTTTCAGTAAGTACACAATATAAACCACATGGAACGCTCACAGTGACTGAGGCTAAAAAGGAAAACAAGAGGGATCGTTATAATCCTTCATGTGAGAATTCTTGGCAGTTCTATGTCAAATTCCCAAAGCCGTTTTAGATTTCTGCCTCCCTGTGAGAAAGGCTTTTCAAAGTACTGGGGCTATAATTCATTAATTGTCAGCTGTAAAGTTCAGGTGCGCGTGGTTTTGTACTGGCCTCCTAACAGCCTTGATCATGGATCTGAGAGCACTTTGACTGTTAACCGCAGCTTTAAATAGACACATGGACACACAGAGTGAGCCCACACTTTTTCCCCTCTCCCTGTTGGATGGGAGTCTTGCTCCCACAGATTGTGTCCCTTAAGGGTGTTTGGTGTGGTGGCATGATGAGTTGACCTCACAATGAAATGGATGATCTTCCCTGTTAAAGTGCTGGCTAACTGCTCGCCTAACATGAGTGAATGACAGGGTCAAATGGATTGTTCCTAATGTAATAAGAAAGCGCCAGATTCAGTCTTAGGAAATGTACGTATACGTGATCTTGTATATTATTTAGGGGTGGGAAAGTATTTATGAATAATAATAAAAAGAGGTTTGGAGAGCCTTTACGCACAAAATAAATTGGCGAATCAAAAATACAGTGGTTTGATTCATCTTGAAATTTACCATATTCAATCCATTAAATATTGGAAGGTGAGAAGTGTACAGTGGGGGTTGAACAGTAGTCCTATAAATCTACCCTAATAATCCTCACTAATCATGGAACTGTGATGACAAAGGTCCAGTTGTCCTGAACTGTGCGCTAGGCTCCAGGTTTAAACGGCTACGTATGGTCTGTATTCCATAATGATTCAAATATGCTGCATGTCCCGAACTATTGCACAACTTGTAATACGTTAGCCTAACATGATCCACTATTGCTAGCGATCCAACCACACGAATGTGACAGAGGAAAGAAAGGTAATGATGAAATGGAATGATGCAAAATGTAAGAAAAACGAACACTAAAGTGACAGTTACAAATGTATGTGGGTATAACTGACGGTGGCTACTGATATTTAACAACATACAAATTGTTGAAAAAAATACAGTGAAACGTCTGGCCATATAATTAAAACATTCTAGAAATCATAAATCAACTTGGTAGGTTTGGCCTATACTGTCATATGCTCATGGCTACAGAAGCCTATAGCTTGGGTCTCCCAGCAAGTCACAAGGCCAGCATTTCATAAACTTCACTGTGGAAAGTTGATATGTTTATATGCTTCAGTTTAAGGCCATATGATTGGTTTCACATTTTGTCTCCCGTGATCGTAAGGTAAAATAGATCTACAGTGCATACGGAAAGTATTCAGACCCCTTGACTTTTTCCACATTTTGTTACGTTACAGCCTTATTCTAAAATGGATTGAATAAATAAAAAATCCTCATCAATCTACACCCAATACCCCATAATGACAAAGTGAAAACAGTTTTTTGCAAATTAAAAACAGAAACTCCTTATTTACGTAAGTATTCAGACCCTTTGCTATGGGACTCGAAATTGAGCTCAGATGCATCCTGTTTCCATTGATCATCCTTGAGATGTTTCTACAACTTGATTGGAGTCCACCATTTGGAAAGGCACACACCTGTATATAAGGTCCCACAGTTGACAGTGCATGTCAGAGCAAAAACCAAGCCATGAGGTTGAAGGAATTGTCCGTAGAGCTCTAAGACAGGGTTGTGTTGAGGCACAGATCTGGGAAAGGGTACCAAATAATGAGGCTTTGACGGTCCCCAAGAACATAGTGGCCTTCATAAGTGGAAGAAGTTTGGAACTACCAAGACTATTCCTAGAGTTGGCAGCCCGGCCAAATTCAGCAATCTGGGGAGAAGGGACTTGGTCAAGCAGGTGACCAAGAACCTGATGGTCACGCTGACAGAGCTCCAGAGTTCCTCTGTGGAGATGGGAGAACCTTACAGAAGGACAACCATCTCTGCAGGACTCCACCAATCAGGCCTTTATGGTAGAGTGGCCAGATGGAAGCCACTCCTCAGTAAAAGGTACATCAAGGCACGCTTGGAGTTTGCCAAAAGGCACCTAAAGACTCTCAGACCATGAGAAACAAGATTCTCTGGTCTGATAAAACCAAGATTGAACTCTTTGGCCTGAATGCCAAGTGTCACATTTGGAGGAAACCTGGCACCCTCCCTACTTTGAAGCATGGTGGTGGCAGCATCATCCTGTGGGGAGGTTTTTCAGCAGCATGGACTGGGACACTAGTCAGGATTGAGGGAAAGTTGAACGGAGCAAAGTACAGAGAGATCCTTGATGAAAACGTGCTCCAGAGCGCTCAGGGCCTCAAACTGGGGCGATGGTTCATCTTCCAACAGGGCAAGCACACAGCCAAGACAACGCAGGAGTGGCTTTGTGACAAATCTCTGAATGTCCTTGAGTGGCCCAACCAGAGCCTGGACTTGAACCCGATCTAACATCTCTGGAGAGACCTGAAAATAGCAGTGACTCTCCCCATCCAACCTGACAGAGCTTGAGAGGATCTGCAGAGAAGAATGGGAGAAACACCCCAAATACAGGTGTGCCAAGCTTGTAGCGTCATACCCAAGAAGACTTGAGACTGTAATCACTGCCAAAGGTGCTTCAACAAAGTACTGAGTAAAGGGTCTGAGTACTTATGTAAATGTGATATTTCATTTTTATTTTCTTTGCTTTGTCATTATGGTGTATTGTGTGTAGTTTGAGGGAAAACAATGATTTAATTTAAGGGGTCTGAATACTTTCCAAATGCACTGTACAACAATTGTCATTTATATTGAAAATCCCCTTATCCAAACGGCTTACTCACACTCGTTTACCTAGCTCTTATCAATATCTCTTATCAATTTGTAAATTACAGTGCATGGAGAATGGTGTTATTTCTATCCAGAAAAAAAGAAATAAGATGTTCCACTTGGAACTGACAGGTTGCTTGACCTTATTCATTGTTTCATTGCGCGTAAAGTCGGTGGAATTATGAAGGAATTAAGTCTAGGTCTGAATACAGCATATCTGAAGACACACCTCCTCCACACCTTCATTTATTTGATCTCCACCTCAAACGAATACCGGGTGAATAGCATGCTGTTCTCATGCTCAAGTTCTACGCATAGAGAGAGAAGTGTATAGAAAGGGATTCGGAATTCCCACCTAAGAGCATCTCTTAACCAGCTGTATTCATCATTATTGGATGGCCACATATCCCCAACCTGCGGCATTATCTGGTACCTTGTTTCTATGTCATCCATGCCCCTTGTACAACCTCACACATCCTTTGGTTAAAAATTGACACCAACATTCACTTGTTTGAGTTACCTTAGTGTCTGGCTCACGAAATTGGCTTCCTCCAAAGTGGTCCAGTATGGTCTACATAGAGTAGCCTCATAATGGAGTTAATCTCTCTGAAATCAGCTTGTGACAGTGTTTCAATAAGCAGACATTCACGTGGCATTCCTGTCCTGGTATTTGTTAGCAAGCTTGTTTGCATTCCTGTTCTTGATGACAGATGACCCAGCAAACGCTTGCATGAAAAGCAGCACCAAAGTATGCGTTTCTGGACTGTAGGGAATGTATAAATAGTGTCCTCATTGGACCCCTGTGGAGGCTGGACAGAGGGGAGTTTCTTCTCACTCACCTCTAGCTATGCATGTTGCTACTTCTGTCAACTCTCATGTCACTTTGAGCCACTACTCATGGATTCATTCACTGTTGATCTCCAGTCAAGAATTAGGGTTAGGCTTAGGGTTATGGCTAGTTTCATGGTTGAGCCGGGGTGTGGACAAGAATCTAGGGTTAGGGTTATCGCTATTTTCAGGGTTAAATAATCCTAGATTAGGGGTGGACCACATCGGGATTACGAAATTCAATGGAGAGCTGCATAGATTTTTTTGGGGGGGACCAATTTGTTTGTCAATCCATTTGCGGGCCAGAAAAAGGGCAGTTATTTGAAAATATGTGTGTGTGTGTGTGTGTGTGTGTGTGATATATATATATATCACATCATTTCTACATGCTTTCTATCTAGTTTTACTCTAACCTCTTGCGGCCGGATTGAATGGGCTCAGGGGGCTGGATCAAATTCTTGCCTCCAATGATTATTAGTCGGAGCTTGCAGATCCTATAGTGTTAAAGGTACAATGCGGCTGTTTTTACCTCAATATCAAATCATTTCTGGGTGACAATTAAGTAACTTACTGTGATTCTTTTAAATTAAAATGGTCAAAAATAGCTTTTTAGCAAAGAGCAATTTCTCAAGTGAGTGGGGAGGGGAAAACTGAAAATTAGCTGTTTATGCCAGAGAGGTTTGGAACTTTCTTATTGGTCTATTAACAAATTTATCGCCTGGTGATGTCACTAGGCAGGCCAAAGCTCCATCTCACTAAAACAGGCTGATATTTCAGGCATTAGTTTCAAACAGCTCTTACACTAAAACGGTATAATTATAATTTTCATAATTTCACAGCATTATTACAAGTTCATAGTGTGGAAATACATTGAGTGTACAAAACACATGCTCTTTTCCAGCTATGATCCCTTTATTGATGCCACTTGTTAAATCCACTTCAAACAGTGTGGATGAAGGGGAGCAGACAGGTTAAAGAAGGATTTTTATGCTATGAGACAATTGAGACATGGATTGTGTATGTGTGCCATTTCAGGGTGAATGGGCAAGACAAAAGACTTATGTGCCTTTGATCGGGGTATGGTAGTAGGTGCAAGGTGCACCGGTTTGAGTGTGTCAAGAACTGTAACACTGCTTGGTTTTTCATGCACGCAGTTTCCCGTGTGTATCAAGAATGGTCCACCACCCAAATGACATCCAGCAAACTTGACACAACTGTGGAAAGCATTGAAGTCAACATGGGCCAGCATCAATGAGGAACACTTTCGACACCTTGTAGAGTCCAAGCCCAGATTAATTGAACCTGTTCTGAGGGCAAAATTGGGTGCAAACTCAATATTAGAAAGGTCTTCCTAATGTTTTGTACACTGGGTACATATAAAACACAGGAAAATCACGTTTTTGACTGTACTGGGCCTGTAAGTAAAGCCAAGCCTATGTCAGAGAAAAGCAGAAAATATCCTGGCGTATGGAACTAATTATGCAAAAAAGCTTGTTCTTGGTAAAAATACAAAAGAAAAGATTAAAGTCACTTAATTAGTTAGGAAATGAAATTTTACCTAGAACTTAATTTCCTTTAATTTGGAGTTTTACTTTAGATTTCTCAGTGAAATGTGAATTCTTTCAGAGGGCAGATTATATTGTAGAGCAGCGGTAGAGAATGTTTATAGCTGTGTCTTTCATCACTAGCCCAGACAATCAGATGAATGGTAGAGCTATTTGAGCTTGGCCTTCACTTTAGTGGTGGTCTCTGTGATGGCAGCTTTCATAAAGAAAAGGATCGAGAACATTTGGACTGGTCTGTTGATCCCATGAGAAGGCCACAGTCTTTCTGAAAGTGTGAATAACACTCTTAAACCCTGATGTCACTGTCAAAGTTTCATAAAATGAAGCAATGAAAAGAGTACAGTTTGGAACAGGAAAAAAATGAAAACTATCCTTAATTCGTGCTATCTTTTTTGCACTCGAAACAATGCATTCATTTACTTGATTTGTATTCATGTACTTTTTAAACATGGTTTATGAAATGTCACATTTTACATAAGAAAAACTGGAATAACTTAATTACATAATCTTAGCATTTAATACAGTAAGCTACTGCATTATACTGGTTTGCTGCTGCTGCTGGCACTAGCAGTGATAAAGGACTTGGAGGAGACACAATAGCTTGAAGGAAGCTTTAATTTAAAATGGCACAAATTTAAAACAGTGGTTTTATGTGGAAAAGGAGAGGTGTACTTGCAGAAACAGACCCCTGCACTGGCCGGGTCTTAATTTGGGCAAATATTTTCCATTAAGAAAATCATGAGCTTGTAAACACCTCTGTTCTGGAAAGCTTGTTGTGTCTGGGATGATAACCAGTCTGTTTGGAGAGAAATATCACTCATTTTCTTTTAATTTCCATACTTCTCCCATTGTGTCCCCAAAGGTTCTGAACGCTTCTACCCCAAAGCCATAAGAATGCTGAACAGTTAATCAAATGGCTACCCTGACAATTTGCATTTACCTGCTTTTTTTGCACTGACATTATTGCACTGGCTCTTTGCACACTCACTGGTCTCTACTCACACATACTACACTGACACTCCAATACACACATAAACAAACACACACACACACACACCACACACACACACACACAGTAACTGAACTAAATGACCATCACCCCGTAGCACTCACTTCTGTCATAATTAAGTGCTTTGAGAGTCTTGTTAAGGATCATATCACCTCTACCTTACCTGACACCCTAGACCCACTTCAATTTGCTTACTGCCCCAATAAAATAAAGGTAAAAAAAAAGATCCACAGATCCACGATGCAATCACCATTGCACTGCACACTGCCCTATCCCGTCTGGACCAGAGGAATACCTATGTAAGATTGACTATAGATCAGCCTTCAACACCATAGTATCCTCCAAGCTCATTATGCTCGGGGCCCTGAGTCTGAACCCCGCCCTGTGCAACTGGGTCCTGGACTTCCTATCAGGGCGCCCCCAGGTGGTGAAGGTAGGATACAATACTTTCACTTCGCTGATCCTCAACACAGGGGCCCCACAAAAGTGTGTGCTCAGCCTCCTCCTGTACTCCTTGTTCGCCCATGACTGCATGGCCACACACGCCTCCAACTCAATCATCAAGTTTGCAGACGACACAACAGCAGTAGGACTGATTATCAACAATGACGAGACACCTTCTCGCTGAGGGCCCTGGCAGAGTGGTGCCAGGAAAATAACCGAAGGAAATTAAGGAGCTGATCGTGGACTTCAGGAAACAGCGGAGGGAGCACGCCCCTGTACACATCAACGGGACCGCAGTGGAGAAAGTGAAAAGCCTCAGGTTCACTGAAAATCTGCAATGGTCCACCCACACAGACAGTGTGGTGAAGAAGGTGCAACAGCGCCTCTTCAACCTCAGGAGACTGAGGAAATTTGGCTTGGCCCCTAAGACCCTCACAATCTTTTACAGATGCACAATTAAGAGCATCCTGTCGGCTGTATCACCGTCTGGTACTGCACTGCCCGCAAATGCAGGGCTCTCCAGATGGTTGTGCAGTCTTCCCAACGCATCACCTCCAGCACTCGAAGTCAAAGGAAGGCCAAAAAGATAATCAAGGACATCAACCACCCGAGCCACTATCAGATATGAAGGTAAGTCCCAGATGCAGACAACGTTGAATTAATAATGGATTAATAATCCAACAGGGGCAGGCAATACAGGTCAAGGCAGGCAGGGGTCAGTAAACCAGAGGTGGGGCAACGGTACCGGACGGCAGGCAGGGTCAGGGTAAGAAGAGGTCAATAATCCAGAGGTAGGGCAAAGGTACAGGTCGGCAGGCAGGCTCAGGGGCAGGCCGAGTGGTCAGGCAGGCGGGCTCAGTCAGGACAGGCAAGGGTCAAAACCAGGAGGGCGAGAAAGAGACTGGGAAAAGCAGGAGCTGAGATCAAAAACACTGGTTGACTTGACAAACAAGACGAACTGGCAACAGACAAACACGGGTATAAATACACTGGGGATAATTGTTGAGATGGGTGACACCTGGAGGGGGGTGGAGACAATCACAAAGACAGGTGAAACAGATCAGGATGTGACAGCCACGGCCTGTTGACCCCGCTATCATCCTGAAGGCGAGGTCAGTACAGGTGCATCAAAGCTGGGACCGAGAGACTGAAAAACAGCTTCTCAAGGCCATCTGACAGTTAAATAGCCATCACTAGCCGGCTACCACCTGGTTACTCAACCCTGCACCTTAGAGGCTGCTGCCCTATGTAAATAGACATGGAATCAGTAGCCACTTTAGTAATGTTTACATAATGCTTTACTCATTTCATATGTGCATATACTGTATTCTATTCAACTGTATGCCACTCTATGCCACTCCGACATTGCTCGTCCTAATATTATTTATTTCTTAATTCCATTCTTTTACTTTTACATTTGTGTGTATTGTTGTGAATTGTTAGATACAGTATTACTGCACTGTTGAAGCTAGGAACAAGCATTTCGCTACACCCGCAATAACATCTGCTAAATCAATCAAATGTGTTTATAAAGCCCTTCTTACATCAGCTGATGTCAAAGTGCTGTACAGAAACTCAGCCTAAAACCCCAAACAGCAAGCAATGCAGGTGTAGAAGCACAGTGGCTAGGAAAAACTCCCTAGAAAGGCTGGAACTTAGGCTATGAGGAACCAGGCTATGAGGGGTGGCCAGTCCTGTACTGTTATAGTCCTGGAGATTATAACAGTACATGGCCAAGATGTTCAAACGTTCATAGATGACCAGCAGGGTCAAATAATAATAATCACAGTGGTTGTAGAGGGTGCAACAGGTCAGCACCTCAGGAGTAAATGTCAGTTGGCTTTTCATAGCCGATCATTCACAGTATCTCTACCGCTCTTCCTTTCTCTAGAGATTTGAAAACACCAGGTCTGGGACAAGGTAGCACATCCGGTGAACAGGTCAGGGTTCCATAGCCAGGTGGACTGGGGACAGCAAGGAGTCATCAGGCCAGGTAGTCCTGAGGCATGTAGGTATTTACGGCAGGACCAAATCGGAAAGATGGGTAGGAGCAAGCCCATGTAATGCTTTGTAGGTTAGCAGTAAAACCTTGAAATCAGCCCTAGCCTTAACAGGAAGCCAGTGTAGAGGCTAGCACTGGAGTAATATGATCAAATTCTTTGGTTCTAGTCAAGATTCTAGCAGCCGTGTTTAGCACTAACTGAAGTTTATTCAGTGCTTTATCCGGGTAGCCGGAAAGTAGAGCATTGCAGTAGTCTAACCTAGAAGTGACAAAAGCATGGATTCATTTTTTCTGCATAATTTTTGGACAGAAAGTTTCTGATTTTTGAAACGTTACGTAGATGGAAAAAAACTGTTCTTGAAATATTATTGATATGTTCGTCAAAAGAGATCAGGGTCCAGAGTAACGCCGAGGTCCTTCACAGTTTTATTTGAGACAACTCTACAAAAATAAATGTGTATTTTATTTTATTTGACATGGATGCACTTTCACACTCTTCACATCCTGCTGCTAGTCTGTTTTATTATCTATCCTGATTGCCTAGTAACTTTTACCCATACCTACTTGTACACATTACCTCAACTACTTTGTACCCCTGCACATTGACAGAGTACCAGAACTCCTTGTATATAGCCTCGTTATTGTTGTTTTATTGTAGTACTCTTTCCTTTTTCCACTTATTTCCTTTTTACCTCTGCATACCTCTCATGTTGTAAATAAGCATTTCACGGTAAAGTCTGCACCTGTTTGTATTCAGAGCATGTAATATATTACATTTGATTTTGATTTGTGTTTGCTCAAGAACAGCTCTCAAGCCCCTACCTGTAAAAACTTACTACCCCTAGCCACAACCTTACCTCCAACCCCACATTCTGTTGTATTGTTACTCCTCTTGAAAAACTATACACTTGCCCTGGCCGTACTAAGGTTGTAATTGGGGTTTGTAGTACGCTGGTGAGCACTTGGGTAGGGTTGGTCTTCAGGTGCATATGGGGCCCTTGTCTGGTAAGGATGACTCAATACAATGTCACTTGTCAGCTCTGCACTTTTATAGTGGATGTTTGCTAACTTTAAAGTGCCTCCTGTGAGCACCAATACAGCTGCCAATGAGGTGAGTCACAAACTTTGACGTATCGCTGGTTGCATTTACTTTAATTTCTACTCCCTTTAAAACTAAATTTGAAAAGCCTTGACTGGGGGGTTTCCTTTATTTGCAGACCACTATGCTAAATGTGATGTGTTTTAATCAAAGTGCCTTGGGTGACGTTGTTACATTTGAGATTTTCTTGACTCTCTGCTATAATGTTTACTGTATTACAAAACTATGTTCTGATTTCTGTTTGGCGAGAAAGGTTGTCAAGTGTTTAGGTCTTTAATTTAAAACAAATCACAATGTGTTGTACTAACTCTGTAATACTTTCGTATTACAGAGTTTAAACAGAACATTATTTCTTCAGTTTACGGTATTCATTTCCTGTACCATGTTCCCTTTACAGGGTGCGAAAGTCTGGAATAAATGTTCTGTTCCCAATCAGAATGGTCCAATCCAAAGGTGAATAACTGAATAACACATTTGAATTATTTAAGTGGCATATTTTTTTGATTAAAAATATCACATTTGCCTGGTTAACCTCAGTGCTTCACCCCTGATTGTAATAAGCAATGTGTGGCAATATCAAGAGTTTTGAATATTAGCCTTCAACTCTGAACATTAACTTTACGTGTCTGAATGCATTAGAACTGGGAGCTTACTCTGTTATGTTTTCTGACTCATGACTAAGTGTAGCCTCCCAGGCCTCCTTGCTTCTCGTTTTGTGAATCATTTACAGTAGAAACTGTATTGGGTACAGTCAATATTTAAATTGCTGTGCTAATAGCAAGAAACTAGTCCTATGAACACCTGCCCTCTGGAGCACTCAGTCATCAATGCTAATCATCCACAGCTTGCACAGGAAGCTGCTGAACTTCCTGTTCACTTGACTTCATTTCCCCTCCTGTTGCTGTTGCCTCATTGTTTTCCCTTGTGTTTCTTCCTCCATGAGCTTATTTTCTGTTCACACGCATATTTATTCTGTCTTATGAGGCTGCTTAGCACTCCCGATTGGGAATATTGATTGTGCAGCACAGTTTAAATGGCCAACGACCTAATCTGTATTAAATCGCCTTTCCCTTTCACACTTCACTTAATGGGTTCCCATGTGTTTGGAAAGCAGCTCACCTGCTCATATTTGGACCCATCAGAGGCTATTAGCACCCCAAAGGCTGTCTCTGTCTCCACTCTACCCAGGACATGCAGCTGCTTTCTGCACTTCACTTGAAGACAACATTAGATTTAGCCCCGGTTTACTTAGTGCTGAAAACGGGACTATTATATCTAGAACAGTCAGGGACAGTCTATAGATAGCATAGGGGGTTTAGGATTCCCTTAAGTAGATTATGGGGCATTGGAGTGGTGTGAACGTGACAGTGGTGATATTGTGGAGATGCAATATAGGAGCCATATGTTGCAACTGCTGGCTTATCAAGTACTGTATACAGGTAGCGGAAGTTCGATCATTGTGAAGTTTTTCTGCGTAAAGATACTCACAGTAATGAATGATGAGTTGTGTTTGTTTGGAAGAAAATTAAACTGGGAGAAAAGTAATTACACATGCACTTTGACACAATGTCTCAGTAAAAGGTTTGGAGTGAGTAACCAATGTGTCAGAGGCTCAGAGAACAATAGCCTGGCTATCATCTGGCAAGTGTTCTGTATAGGAGAGCACATGTTCTGTATGATGACAACTGTTCTTACACACATTAGAGGCTCTAGGGTTGAAACAGGAAAGGATAGGGGCTTACTGTACTTTATCTTGGCCAAACAGTGCTTCCGACAAAACTATGATGAGTAATTTGTAAATGGGAAACATGCCAATCCCTTCCCTGTGGTTCCTTTCATCACTTGTGACTCACCATCTATCATGTTGCATTATGGTGGATGTGGTGGAAGGCTACATGGATGGGTGACTTCCTACGAGTCATGAGTGAGGATGTTTGGCAGTGTAAGTGCATTTAACAATACCCGCTCTCATTGAAATCTGCCAAACGAGTCATTGTTAGATATTTGCAGCCACTCTACCACTGTGCAAAGCCTCACATAATTTACTCATGATATATTGTTTGTAGTACCTTCCTATCTGCTTTCTCTCACACTTGCTCAACTCAAGAATGTTGGTTCACCTCTAAGCTAAATTGGATTAATCGATGAGCTATAGTAGACAACACAAACAGCAGCCTGAGATGTTTCCATTGTCTGTAGGTTTTCTAATGGAGTTCAGGTGAACTTGAGCAGACACAATGGTATTAATCTCTCTTTGTATTCGAAGGCCATGGAACTTCACTAAACTTCTGATATTTCTGAATGCTTCTTATATTTCTGATAGTAAAGGGTTTTTGATAGAGGGCTAGGTCAAATACAATAAGAACATGCATACATTTATTTAACACAAACCTGCAGATGTTCTCAACAATGTCTTCTCCTTTCTGGCAATCCTTACTCACAAATCACTTTATAAGTAATACCCTCCATCAAATTTGACTAGTGACTATTGTAAACAAAATTAACAATATTATTTGTGGTAGAAAAATAATGAAAAGCTAATTTTGGCATGTCTAGCAAGGGTAAAGAGATATTTTTAGTTTCAATGAATTTAGGTAGTGTACAGTTTTCTCTGTGGGGCAGTTCAGATCTACCTGATTCTAAGGTTGCTATTAGCAGCACTAATAAAGGCCAGACTGTGGGAAAACTGGTTGCTAATGTGACCCAGCTGTGCCTCACTGACAGACGTTTCCACCAGCGGTGAAGGACAGAGGGGCAGCTCCACTTTTCTTTCTAAAGGAAAAATGGCATCAGCTCCCACAGTGCTGTAGACTCTACCTGCACTATTTTTAATAGCCTCACTATCTTGATGTCAAAGACAACTACATCCACTGGCTCCGAGAATTAACATGAGGCCTTGGATTTTCATTGGCTCTGCAGCATGTGACTCAGCAAATATGCATTCAAATGTGCGTTGGTCTTCTGGCATAATGCACAAAGTCAATGTGTTGTGTGTCCACCTTTACTTTTACAGTAGTTCTCTGCACCCATTGAGTTTTTCCATGCCGCCTTTGATGGTTCCTGTCAGTGTAGGTGTGAAATTTCCAAAACATCTCAGAAGTTGCAGGTATTAGCCTAATAAGATTTCCAGGTTGAAATATACAGTCGTGGCAAAAAAAAGGTTTTGAGAATTACACAAATATTAATTTTCAAAGTTTTCTGCTTCAGTGTCTTTAGATATTTTTGTCAGATGTTACTATGGAAAACTTAAGTATAATTACAAGCATTTCATAAGTGTCAAAGGCTTTTATTGACAATTACATGACGTTGATGCAAAGAGTCAATATTTGCAGTGTTGACTCTTCTTTTTCAAGACCTCTGCAATCCCCCCTGGCATGCTTTCAATTAATTTCTGACCATAGACCCAAAATATCGATGTTTTGTTCCCCGAGCCACTTAGTTATCACTTTTGCCTTATGGCAAGGTGCTCCATCATGCTGGAAAAGGCATTGTTCGTCACCAAACTGTTCCTGGATGGTTGGGAGAAGTTGCTCTCGGAGGATGTGTTGGTACCATTCTTTATTCATGGCTGTGTTCTTAGGCAAAATTGTGAGTGAGCCCACTCCCTTGGCTGAGAAGCAACACCACACATGAATGGTCTCAGGATGCTTTACTGTTGCCATGACACAGGACTGATGGTAGCGCTCACCTTGTCTTCCCCCGGACAAGCTTTTTTGATGACTTTTCAAATGACTTTTCCCGAGTCCTCAGCAGTCCAATCCCTGTACCTTTTGCAGAATATCAGTCTGTCCCTGATGTTTTTCTTGGAGAGAAGTGGCTTCTTTGCTGCCCTTCTTGACACCAGGCCATCCTCCAAAAGTCTTCGCCTCAGTGTGCGTGCAGATGCACTCACACCTGCCTGCTGTTACTGCTGTTATTCAAACTCAATCAGCATGACAGAGTGATCTCCAGCCTTGTCCTCGTAAACACTCACACCTGTGTTAACGAGAGAATCACTGACATGATGTTAGCTGGTCCTTTTGTGGCAGGGCTGGAATGCAGTGGAAATGTTTTTGGGTGATTCAGTTCATTTGCATGGCAAATAGGGACTTTGCAATAAATTGCAATTCATCTGATCACTCTTCATGACATTCTGGAGTATATGCAAATTGCCATCATACGAACTGAGGCAGCAGACTTTGTGAAAATTAATATTTGTCATTCTCAACTTTTGGCCACAACTGTAGATTCATGTGGGTTTCAGCTGTATACTTTCATTCTGTCGCTAATCCCAATTGGCACATAAAACAGAGAAGACTCTGAGGCTCCAAAGTGGCCACTATAACTCGTGCTGCATCTAGTTAGACAATTTCCACCTTAATTACATTTCAACCCTCTAATTAACATCCAGCTCTTTAGCTTAAAGCCCAAGACACAACAGGAGTGCCTACCTTGGAACATGCCGGCCTCCAACCCTCTCTAATGAAACAATCTTGTCTGCTGTGAGACTGTCTACTTCAAACTGCTGCTGAGCTACTGCATGACGGGCAATTTCTACTGGGCCTGCTTGGTGCCAGAGCAGCAGGTAAGCGGTGGGAAAAGAGCAGCCTGGGCAGTGTGGGCACACAGCCATAGCATCCTTCCCAGTAGGATAAAAAGGCCTTTCCCCTCACCCCTGTGCCATAAAAAGCAACTATCCCTCCAACCACTTTGCTAATGATTACTGTTTTATCCCTTTGTCCATCGAACTCTCAATCTTATTTGAACCATATTTCAGCAGCACAGAATCTAGTGAGAGACATTATTTTATTCATAATGAGAACAGAAATAGCTGTCAAATCCATTTGTGTCCCAGTGATTTTGAATGGCACCCTGCATGCTACATAGAAATGTAGCATGAGGCCTGAGTCTCTCTCTTGTCTAAGAGGGCATTTAGAATTGGGTTTGAACTGTCTGACCTTAACTGTCCTGTTTCGTTTGAAAGAAGCAGAATTACAAGAAAATCCCAATGCAGTATACACTACAATATCAAGAAGCTAAAACCCAAGGGAATTTCAAATTCTTAGTAGTTACGTGGGGTGGAGCAGGTGAACTCAAGTGCAGACTCAGACGAGGAGAAAGGGATAAGTTAACCAAGGTATTAATTGAAAAGCAGGGGGAGATGGGGTGCAGGCCAGGTAGCAGGGAACCAGGAACTGAGGCTGCGGATCGGGGCAAGGGGAGTAGGGACAGGGTAAACAGGTCCGGAGCGTAATCCATGGAAACAGTTGAGCGGGGTTCCAGGCCTGGGAAGCAGGACTGACGAGATGAGGGACTGGAGAAAGGGGCCAGAGTCAGAGCGGACAGAACTGTGGCAGAGAGAAATGCAGCATCAGGCTATGGAAAACAGGCGCCTGAATATTTGTAGAGGTCTTGATTATGGAACAGGTAGCAACTGGTGGGGATCTGCTCTGACTCCAACACACGTCTCCACTCACACAATCAGATACACCCACACAGAGAGGGGGAGGGAGAGAGCACTGGGGGAGTGGCGGCAGGTTAGGGAGACACAAGATGAGAAGTAGAGGGCGTGGCAGGAGCAGACGTAACACTTAGTGATGTTTCCAAGACTAATATAATGCACTCCCTTTCTCTAAAAACAATGGTTTTCACTTTTGATGCTGCAGTATCGGGGGACATTCATTTACTGTACTGTATTTCCAAATGAATAGTTGTCTTCAGTAAGCATGTTTGACACCTTGTTAAATATTCTGCAAGGTAACATGTTGCTACTCTTAAATCTCTTCTATGAAAGGATGGCTGCCTAATACCCCCACAAACACTTGTGTCCCATATCCACTGCTTAGGGAGTTCAAAGTGTAGCTGAGGCGCTCATTAGAGCTAGCATTTCAGCAGGACAATGTACTTTAGCGTAATATTAACAAAAGAGCATCTGCCTTTCACGCTGCTACATACTCAACAACCTAGTTACAGTATGTGCAGGCCATGTGCTATAAATGGATCCATTTGAAATGGCTTTACTGGAATTCCAGAACAGATTGTTCTGTCGTTACTGCTGTTTTCACTCCAGTCATTTTGTTAATCCAACAAATCTTGACAAATCATTTTCCATTGGAGTAAATGAGATAAATTGTCGGAAACAGATTTCTCCCGCATAGTGGATGAATGGAATTTGGGAGAGCTAGTTGAGTGTTAGATTTATGATGTACATTTTTGGGGGAAAGTTGCACACAGGTCACAGTACACTGCCGTGTTACAAGAATCTCTTCAGAGTAATTACATTTACATTTTATAGATCTTCTTTGCTTGAAGACTGGGGTTGGAAAGTGAAGATTCTGGCCCCTGCTGTGTTTGTGTGTGTGCGTGTGTGAGAGAGTTGGAGAGCGAGAGAAACAGGGAGAGGGAGGTGCAAATACCAAGCATGTTAACTTGTCTACTCATTTTACCATTAGGCCATTTTAAATTAGGGTCTGGCCAGACACACTGTCTTAATATTATTGGACAATGGAGGATCATTTTAGAGAATTATTTTGGGAAAATTGTCTCATTAAAATGAGAACAATAAACATGAAAGTATGGGCTGCAGAATATCAGGCAAGGAGTAAAACGCTGGAAGCCATAAATTAGGGACACTACTTAGTGAGTTAGTCTCTTTAAGGAGTAAATGAGTGTTCTCTTTCTGTATATCACAATTTATTTCATTGAATATAACTGGTTTGTGGACATCATTGTGGGAACTCTTTCTGCTTCAGGTTTAAATTCAGATCCCCATTAGCCAACAATGGCCACAGCTAGTCTTCTGGGGTCTGGCACATAAATAAAAGATACAGTGCCTTCAGAAAGTAATCATAACCCTTGTCTTGAGTTATTCCACATTTTGTTGTGTTACAGCATGAATTCAAAAATGATTTTTCTCACCCATCTACCCATCTACACACAATACCTCATAATGATGAAGTAAAAACATATTTAAATACAGAAATATGTAATTTACATAAGTATTCACACCCCTGAGTCAATACATGTTAGAATCACCTTTGGCAGCGATTTAAAGCTGTGAGTCTTTCTGGGTAAGTCTCTAAGAGATTTGCACACCTGGATTGTACAATATTGTATAATACATTTTTTTCAAGCTCTGTCAAGTTGGTTGTTGATCATTGCTAGACAGCCATTTTCAAGTCTCGCCATAGATTTCAAGAAGATAACTAGGCCACTCAGGAACATTCAATGCCGTCTTGGTAAGCAACTCCAGTGTATATTTGGCCTTGTGTTTTATGTTATTGTACTGCTGAAAGGTGCATTTTTTCCCAGTGTCTGTTGGAAAGCAAACTGAACCAAGTTTTCCTCTAGGATTTTGCCTGTTCTTAGCTCTTTTCAGTTTCTTTTATCCTCCAAAAAAACTTCCCTAGTCCTTGCCGATGACAAGCATATCCATCACATGATGCAGCCGTGGTTTGTGTTTGACTTGCCCTAAACATACTTTGTATGTAGGACATAACACATTTTAGCTCTTTTCCACATTTTTGGGCAGTTTTACTTTAGTGCCTTACTGCAAACAGGATGCATGTTTTGGAATATTTTTATTATGTACAGGCTTCCTTCTTTTCACACTGTCATGTAGGTTAGTATTGTGGAGTAACTCAAATGTTGTTGATCTATCCTCAGTTTTCTCCTATCACAGCCACTAAACTCAAGTCACAATTGGCCTCATGGTGAAATCCCTGAGCGGTTTCCTTCCTCTCCGGCAACTGAGTTGGGAAGGATATATTTGTATGTATTGATACACCATCCAACGTGTAATTAATAACTTCACCATTCTCAGAGATATTCAATGTCTGCTTTTTTTACATTTTTACCACTCTACCAATAGGTGGCTTTCTTTGCGAGGATGGAAAACCTCCCTGTTCTTTGTGGTTGAATCCACTTTGACATTATAGGGTGTGTAGGCCAGTGAAACCAAATCTCAATTTAATCTGTTTTAAATTCAAGCTGTAATACAATAAAATTTTTGTGGTAAAAAGTCAAGGTGTGTGAATTTATTTGCGTTGTTTGCAACTTATTTTTTTATGTTTTTTTATTTTGTACATAATATTGCCGTTACCGTCTCTTATGACTGAAAATAACTTTTGGACATCAGGACTGCGATTACTCACCATGGACTGGCAGAATCCTTTTTATCCTTTAACGAGTCTGGCGAGCCCAACGCGAATGATATACTGCTTTCTCGGGAACAGGCCCAGATCCCCGTGATTTGTGTGAAGAGGAGGCAGAGAAAAAGGGGCCAGAGTGTGGGCTGCCTTCTGAGAATTTGTAGGCGATCGAATAAACCCCCACTTCCTTCCATTCTGCACGTTTGCTAGTAATCTTTGGAGAATAAAATCGATGACCTATGCAGAAGATTAAACTACCAACGGGACATTCAACTGTAATATCTTATGCTTCACGGAGTCGTGGCTGAACGAAGACACTATCTACATACAGCTGGCTGGTTATACGCTGTACCAGCAGGATAGAACAGCGGCGTCTGGTAAGGCAAGGGGCGGTGGGCTATGTATTGTTGTAAATAACAGCTGGTGCACAACATCTAAGGAAGTCTCGAGCCATTGCTTGCCTGAGATAGTGTGGTCTACAGCTTATCATGAGATACTCTATCTACCCAGAGTTTTTATCTGTATTTTTCGTAGCTGTTTACATACCACCACAGACTGAGGCTGGCACTAAGACAGCATTGAATGAGCTGTATTCCGCCATAAGCAAACAAGAAAACGCTCACGAAGAGGCGGCGCTCCTAGCAGCCGGGGAATTTGATAGGGAAAAAACTCTGGACCACCTTTACTCCACACACAGAGATGGGTACAAAGCTCTCCCTCGCCATCCATTTGGCAAATTTGACCATACTAATCTCCTCCTGATTCCTGCACACAAGCAAAAATTAAAGCAGGAAGCACCAGTGACTAGATCAATAAAAAAGTGGTCAGATGAAGCAGATGCTAAACTACAGGACTGTTTTGCAAGCACAGACTGGAAAATGTTCCGGGATTACTCCGATGGCATTGAGGAGTACACCACATCAGTCATTGGCTTCATCAATAAGCGCATCGATAATGTCGTCCCCACAGTGACCGTACGTACATACCCCAACTAGAAGCCATGGATTACAGGCAGCATCTGCACTGAGCTAATGGCTAGAGCTGCCGCTTTCAAGGAGCGGGACTCTAACCCGGAAGCTTTTAAGAAATCCTGCTATGCCCTTTGATGAACCATCAAACAGGCAAAGCATCAATACAGGACCAAGATCAAATCGTACTACACCGGCTCTGACGCTCGTCGGATGTGGCAGGGCTTGCAAACCATTACAGACTACAAAGGGAAGCACAGCCGAGAGCTGCCCAGTGACACGAGCCTACCAGACGAGCTAAACTACTTCTATACTCGCTACGAGGCAAATAACACTGAATCATGCATGAGAGCAGCAGCTGTTCCGGAAGACTGTGTGATCACACTCTCCACAGCCGATGTGAGTAAGACCTTTAAACAGGTCAACATTCACAAGGCCGCAGGGCCAGATGGATTACTGCGAGCATGCGCTGACCAACTGGCAAGTGTCTCCACTGACATTTTCAACCTCTCCCTGTCCGAGTCTGTAATACCAACATGTTTTAAGCAGACCACCATAGTGCCTGGGCCCAAGAACACTAAGGTAACCTGCCTAAATGACTACCGACGCGTAGCACTCATGGCTACATGTCTGTAGCCATGAAGTACTTTGAAAGGCTGGTCATGGCTCACATCAACACCATTATAACAGAAACCCTAGACCCACTCCAATTTGCATACCGCCACAACAGATCCACAGATGATGCAATCTCTATTGCACTCCACACTGCCCTTTCCCACCTGGACTAAAGGAACACCTATGTGAGAATGCTATTCATTGACTACAGCTCATGGTGAGGACCATAATGCCCTCAAAGCTCATCAATATACTAAGGACCCTGGGACTAAACACCTCCCTCTGCAACTGGATCCTGGACTTCCTGAAGGGCCACCCCCAGGTGGTAAGGGTAGGTAACAACACATCCGCCGCGCTGATCCTCAACACAGGGGCCCCTCAGGGGTGCGTGCTCAGTCCCCTCCTGTACTCCCTGTTCACTCATGACCGCATGGCCAGGCACGACTCCAACACCTTCATTAAGTTTGCCGATGACACAACAGTTGTAGGCCTGATCACCGACAACGATGAGACAGCCTATAGGGAGGAGGTCAGAGACCTGGCCGTGTGGTGCCAGGACAACAACCTCTTCCTCAACTTAATCAAGACAAAGTAGATTGTGGACTGCAGGAAAAGGAGGACCGAGCATGCCCCCATTCTCATCGACGGGGCTGCAGTGGAGCATGTTGAGAGCTTCAAGTTCCTTGGTGTCTACATCACCAATAAACTATCATGGTCCAAGCACACCAAGACAGTCGTGAAGAGGACACGACAAAACCTATTCCCCAGATCCTCAAAAGGTTCTACAGTTGCACCATCGAGAGCATCCTGACTGGTTGCGTCACTGCCTGGTATGGCAACTGCTCGGCCTCCAACCCGAAGGCACTACAGAGAGACGGCCCAGCTCATGGTGCAGCACGTCTTCCGGATTCATAGACTCCCAGTGGACATGGTCTCCGACCGGTGTCCTCAGTTCTCGTCCCAGTTCTGGAAGGCGTTCTGCACACTCATTGGGTCGTCGGCCAGCCTGTCCTCCGGGTTCCACCCTCAGTCTAACGGTCGGAGCGAGACAATCAAGACCTGGAGACAACTCTTCGCTACCTTGTCTCTGCCAACCACACCACCTGGAGCCAGAAACTTGTGTGGGTTGAATATGCCCGCAACACCCTCCCCTGCTCTGCCACTGGTCTCTCGCCTTTTGAGTGTTCCCTGGGTTATCAGCCCCCGCTCTTCCCGGAGCAAGTGAAGTAGAATAGGTCGGAATACCCTCGGCCCAGATGTTCGTTCGCCGCTGTCGCTGTACCTGGAAGCGAGCCTGGTTGGCTCTTCTCAAGACTACCTCCAGGTATCGACGACAAGCGGACTGCCACCGGACCCTCGTCTCAGGCAGAGGGTATGGCTGTCCGCTCAAGATCTGCCCCCACCGGGTGGAGTCCCACAAACTTTCTCTCCGTTTTATCGGCCCTTTCCCCATCTCCAAGATTCTTAGCCCCTCTGCTGTTCGTCTTCTGTTGCCCGTACCCTCCGTATACATCCCACCTTTTCATGTGTCTAGGATTAAACCTATGTCTCACAGCTTTTTGTCTCCCCCGTGTGAGTTTCTTTTTATCATAAAAAAACTCCCTAGTCCTTGCTGATGATAAGCATACCCATAACATGATACAGGCACCACCATGCTTGAAAATATAAAGAGTTGTACTCAGTGATGTGTTGTGTTGGATTTCCCCCAAACATAACGCTTTGTAAAAAAAGTTATTTTGCACTTCCTCCTTTTCACTCTGTGATTTATGTTAGTATTGAAGAGTATTTACAATGTTGATCTATACTCAGTTTTCTCCTATCACAGCCATTAAACTCCAAAGTCACTATTCGCCTCATGATGAAATCCCTGAGCGCTTTCCTTCCTTTCAGGCATCTGAGTTTGGAAGGACGCCTGTATCTTTGTAGTGACTGGGTATACTGACACACCATCCAAAGTGTAATTAATAACTTCACCATGCTCAAAGCGATATTCAACGTCTGCTTTTTCTACACATCTACCAATAGGTGCCCTTCTTTGCAAGCCATTGGAAAGCCTCCCTGGTCTTTGGTTGAATCTGTATGAAATTCACTGCTCGATTGAGGGACTTTACAGATGATTGTACAGTTGAAGTCGGAAGTTTACATACACCTTTGCCAAATACATTTAAACTCAGTTTTCACAATTCCTGACATTTAATCCTAGTAAAAATTACCTGTCTTAGGTCAGTTAGGATCACCACTTTATTTTAAGATAGTGAAATGTCAGAATAATAGTAGAGAGAATGATTTATTTCAGCTTTTATTTATTTCATCACATTCCCAGTGGGTCAGAAGTTTACATACACTCAATTAGTATTTGGTAGCATTGCCTTTAAATGGTTTAACTTGGGTCAAACATTTTGGGTAGCCTTCCACAAGCTTCCCACAATAAGTTGGGTGAATTTTGGCCCATTCTTCCTGACAGAGCTGGTGTAACTGAGTCAGGTTTGTAGGCCTCCTTGCTCACACACGCTTTTTCAGTTCTGCCAACAAATGTTCTATGGCATTGAAGTCAGGGCTTTGTGATGGCCACTCCAATACCTTGACTTTGTTGTCCTTAAGCCATTTTGCCACAACTTTGGAAGTATGCTTGGGGTCATTGTCCATTTGGAAGACCCATTTGCGACCAAGCTTTAACTTCCTGACTGATGTCTTGAGATGTTGCTTCAATATATCCACATAATTTTCCTCCCTCATGATGCAATCTATTTTGTGAAGTACACAAGTCCCTCCTGCAGCAAAGCACCCCCACAACATGATGCCGCCACCCCCGTGCTTCACGGTTGGGATGGTGTTCTTCGGCTTGCAAGCCTCCCCCTTTTTCCTCCAAACATAACGATGGTGATTATGGCCAAACAGTTCTATTTTTGTTTCAACAGACCAGAGGACTTTTCTCCAAAAAGTACGATCTTTGTCCCCATGTGCAGTTGCAAACCGTAGTCTGGCTTTTTTATGGCGGTTTTGGAGCAGTGGCTTCTTCCTTGCTGAGCGGCCTTTCAGGTTATGTCAATTTAGGACTCGTTTTACTGTGGATATAGATACTTGTGTACCTGTTTTCTCCAGCATCTTCACAAGGTCCTTGGCTGTTGTTCTGGGATTGATTTGCACTTTTCGCACCAAAGTTCGTTCATCTCTAGGAGACAGAACGCATCTCATTCCTGAGCAGTATGATGGCTGCGTGGTCACATGGTGTTTATACTTGCATACTATTGTTTGTACAGATGAACGTGGTACCTTCAGGCGTTTGGAAATTGCTCCCAAGGATGAACCAGACTTGTGGAGGTCTTGGCTTTTCTGAGGTCTTGGCTGATTTCTTTTGATTTTCCCATGATGTCAAGCAAAGATGCACAGAGTTTGTAGGCCTTGAAATACATCCACAGGTACATCTCCAATTGACTCAAATGATGTCAATTAGCCTATCAGAAGCCATGACATCATTTTCTGGAATTTTCCAAGCTGTTTAAAGGCACAGTCAACTTAGTGTATGTAAACTTCTGACCCACTGGAATTGTAATACAGTGAATTATAAGTGAAATAATCGGTCTGTAAACAATTGTTGGAAAAATTACTTGTGTCATGCAAAATTACTTGTGTCATCCGACTTGCCAAAACTATAGTTTGTTAACAATAAATTTGTGGAGTGGTTGAAGAACGAGTTTTAATGACTCCAACCTAAGTGTGTGTAAACTTCCGACTTCAACTCTATGTGTGGGGTACAGAGATGAGGTAATAAAACATTATGTTACACACTATTATTGCACAAAAAAGTGAGTCCATGCAACTTATTAGATGAGTTAAGCAAATATTTACTCCTGAATTTAACACAACAAAGAGGTTGAATCCTTATTGACTGAAGACATTTCAGCCTTTCATTGACTTTGACATTATGGGGTATTGTGTGTAGGCCAGTGACACATCTACACACTACCCCATAATGAAGAAGCAAAAACAGGTTTTAAGATTTTTTTGCAAATGTATTAAAAATAAAAAACTGAAATACCACATTTACATAAGTATTCAGAACCTTTACTCAGTACTTTGTTGAAGCACCTTTGGCAGCGATTAGTCTTCTTTGGTATGAGTCTTTTTTGGCCTTGAGTCTTCTTTGGTATGACGCTACAAGCTTGGCACACCTGTATTTGGGGAATTTCTCCTCATTCTTCTCTGCAGATCCTCTCAAGCTCTGTCAGGTTGGATGGGGAGCGTCGCTGCACAGCTATTTTCAGGTCTCTCCAGAGATGTTCGATCGGGTTCAAGTCCAGGCTCTGGCTGGGTCACTCAAGGACATTCAGAGACTTGTCCTAAAGCCACTCCTGCATTGTCTTGGCTGTGTGCTTAAAGTCGTTGCCCTGTTGTAAGGTGAACCTTCGCCCCCAGTCTGAGGTCCTGAGCGCTCTGGAGCAGGTTTTCCTCAACGATCTCTCTTACTTTGCTCCGTTCGTCTTTCCCTTGAAGGGTACCAAAAAATGTCTGCAACATTAAAGGTCCCCAAGAACACAGTGGCCTCCATCATTCTTAAATGGAAGAAGTTTGGAACCAGCATGTCTCTTCCTATAGCTGGCCGCAAGGCCAAACTGAGCTATTGGGGGAGAAGGGCTTTGGTCAGGGAGGTGCCCAAGAACCCAATGTTCACTCTGACAGAACTCCAGAGTACCTCTGTGGAGATGGTAGAACCTTGCAGAAGAACAACCATCTCTACAGTACTCCACCAATCAGGCCTTTATTGTAGTGAGCGGGCAGATGGGAAGCCACTCCTCAGTAAAAGGAACATAACAGCCCATTTCGAGTTTGCCAAAAGGCACCTAAAGAACTATCAGACCATGAGAAACAAGATTCTCTGGTCTGATGAAACCAATATCAAACTCTTTGGCCTGAAACAATGTAACCTATTTTTGAATAAAGCTGTAAAGTAAAAAAATGACAAAGTCAAGGGGTATGAAGACTTTCAGAATGCACTGTGTATAGATATGTATAAAATATATAATGCATATCAGGTCCGGGTGGCAAAGCCCCAGGTCAATTTCGGCAGGACGGGGGAACAATGGGTCAAAATTTCCTTGAGTCTGCAATCCTTTTGGATTTCCCTGAATCCGATGTCCTGTCCGCTCGGTGAATGGAGAATCCATCGAGTTGGATAGCCATGGGAGGTATCTTGTCCAAAAGCCATGTTTCAGAAAAACAGAGAAGATTACAATTACAAAAGTCCAATTGATAGCAAATCCGCAATAAGAGCTCATCCATCTTATTGTCAAGTGACTGTAAATTGGCCAATAGAATGGAGAGAAGTGGTGGTTGGTTTTCCCTTCGCCGTAGTCTCAACAGGATACCCAATCCTTTGCTTCTTTTTCACCCGTGTTTTGTCTTGGGTAGCCCGGAGATTGGATCGGAGGTACATAAAGAACCCAGGGCCGATGAGTCGAAGTTGAAGCCAAAATTTAGGTTACTGCCGATCTGATGTTCAAAAGTTTTTTGCGATCAAAGAAAATGAAGATAAACTTGCATAAGTTGGGTCGGAGCTCTCAAGACGGCAGCCATAGAGTATGGCGCTATCTTGGCATAACTTCAGTGTTGAAGTAGTATTTCAGTTGGATTTCTCATGTTCTCTCCTGCAAGATCATTTCTGTAACAATGTTGTAATATGCTTATAACATCACTGTGGTAAGTCTATTGTTTCCAAATATAGGGACTTGTAAATTGCCTGGCATAATATGTGAGTTTATGAGTTTTCATTTGGTTGTGTTTGGCCTGAGTGGAGGACATGTTTTGGCAGAATAGCAACTTAGAGTTCTCTGTAAATATGTTTCCATGACCTTAGGATTTGTCCAGGGAGCCTCTGAAGGAAGAGCATAATTTTTTTACATGGGCACTACATACTTCAAATATACTTAACCTATGTGGGTTTGCAAAGCATGGCTTGGTCTAACCAATGTACCAAGCTATTGTCACACTGTACTCATTAATATGTTCTTTGAATGCGAGTGTCCTTTTAGAGTTGGAGAAAAGTGCATCAACATATGTGCTCCCCTCCTCAGGGTCTTCAGGGCTACAGTGTATCTGCAGTGCACTTCTCTAACATCCCCTTGTCCTGGTGTGTGCAGCCCATCCTCATCCTGCCGTGGCACGACGGACGTCATGATACCCTACGAGGAAGAGGAACGTTTTCCCAGGGATGTTTGGGATGACCCCAGCGGCATGTTCATACAATACCATCTATCTGTAGTTCCACTCTAAAGAACCCATCCCTTACATAAATAAGACATCACTATGGATTAATGAGGCTTATCATTACCATACAGAAAATCGAACTGTACAGTGTGTCCTTACAGTGCACAATGTTCTTGACTGTGCGTGCACCACCATGGGTGCCTTTTCTGTCAGGAGTTAGAATCACTACATCCTCTCTCTCTCCTGTCCTAGGGTTTATTATCAAACTTTTCGTCATGTATTGTCAAGGCAATATATTACACTAAGCTATTATTTCAGTGATTTGCAGATTCATATACACTCATCAAAAATATAAACGCAACACGTAACAATTTCAAACATTTTTACTGAGTTAGAGTTCATATAAGGAAATCAGTCAATTGAAATAAATTCATTAGGCCCTAATCTATAGATTTGCAGATCTGTGACCAACAGATGCAAAAGCTAGGGGCGTGGATCAGAAAACCAGTCAGTATCCAGTGTGACCACCATTTGTCTCATGCGGCGCAACACATCTCCTTCGCATAAGACTTCGCATCAGGCTGTTGATTGTGGCCTGTGGAATGTTGTCCCACTCCTCTTCAATGGCTGTGCGAACTGGAACACGCAGTCGTGCACGTCAATCCAGAGCATCCCAAACAGGCTCAATGGGTGACATGTCTGAGTATGCAGGCCATGGAAGAACAGATCTTTTCAGCTTCCAGGAATTTTGTACAGATCCTTGTGACATGGGACGGTGCATTATCATGCTGAAACATGAGGTGATGCCGGCAGATGAATGGCTCGACAATGGGCCTCAGGATTTCATCACGGTATCTCTATGCATTCAATTTGCCATCGATAAAATGCAATTTTGTTCATTGTCCGTAACTTATGCCTGCCCATACCATAACCCCACTGCCACCATGGAGCACTCTGTTCACAACGTTGACATCAGCAAGCCACTCGCCCTCACAATGCCATACACGCTGTCCACCATCTTCCCGGTACAGTTGTAAACTTCATCCATGAAGAGCACACTTCTCTAGCGTGTCAGTGGCCATCATTTCTGGGATCATTTATCTTAGCTTATGAAAAATTGGATCAACACTTAAAATGTACTTTCTGATCAGTGATATAAGCATATGTTCTATATGCAGAGGGATGTATTTTTGTTTTGTACATTTTATGTAGCTAAGTCTTGTATAAATGGGCCACAGCTCTAAACAGATGTCACTCAACCTGAAGCACAGCCGCAACATGACTTGGTTTGGAACAGGCAGGTGTTTAAACACAGCCTAATGTTGATAGATATCTCTGGTTCTTGAGTGTTTGCAAATTCATTACCCCCATAGATTATTGGTACTTATCTTCGATCACGTACTGTGTAATCTACCCAGTTTCTACCCTATCTCACAGTCAGGCTCTCCATATCAAGCTATGCATCTTTTAGTGTCTCTGTGTGTACTATACTCGTAGGCGTGTGGGGGCGTGTGAGAGAGAGAGAGGGAGAACGAGAGAGACAGAGATATTGGAGAGATGAACATTCCCTCTCAATGCTGGAGAGCCCCCGGGAGCTTCCTGTAAGTTTGTTAAAAACCCGGATGAGAAGTTTTTGATAACATAATTGTGTGGGCGCCAGCAGGGAAGGTGACATTAGGTGCAACCTTTAGTGGAAGAGGAAGTCAATCAGTGGAGCAGGAGGGAGGTGGACAGGCAGCAGTAAAATGAGTGATGGGACAGAGGAGGAAGTTCAGTGGGGTTGCACATGGGAATCTCTGGCTATAGGTCAGACAGAGCACCATGCAGGTAGTTACAGGTGTTATGACTAGTCATGTGTGTGTGTGTGTGGGGGGTAATGTTTGACTGTGTGTATGTGTTGCTGGCAGGGGGGTCGACGAGCTACATTAGCCATGATAATTTTTTTAATGACCGGAAATTAGCTTTAACCTCTTCCAGCTAGGGTCCCATTTTCCGAATTTTCGCCTGTCTGACGTGCCCAAAGTTAAATGCCTACCACTCATGGCCAGAAACTAGGATATTTACATATTTAGTACTATTGGATAGGAAACACTCTGAAGTTTATAAAACCATTAAGATATAGTCTGTGGCTATTCCAGAACAGATTTAGCAGGCAAAAACCAGAGAAATTTCTGTCCGAATTTATTTTTCTTTGGCTCTCCTCTCATTTTGAAGCCCATGTAATATTTTTCTATGGGGAATAGGACCGAGGTTGCAGTACTTATGGCTTCCACTAGATGTCAACAGTCTCTGGAAAGGGTATGGAGGAAAAAGCTCTGACCAGATCCTTAGAGAGAAAATTACTACGGGTAGGGAAAATAGGTAAACAGACGTGCACGTTCACGAGAACGTGAACAGCGCCCAGCGCGACCAACTTTCTTTTAGTCTTTTAACGTTTCACTTACCGTTCTTGTAAAATATGATCGCTATTATTCATAAAAGAATACATAAGGATGCATTATTAATGATATTTGATTTGTTTGTGAAAAGATGAGAGGTATAATTTGAACGCGATCCCTTCACTGTAAAGCGAGGCGAGTAGACTGACAATGCTTGGTGGAGTAGCTGAGCGTAGCGTGCCAAAAACAACGGATATTTATGGATATAATTATTTACTTTTTCTAACAAAGAACCATGGATTATCTTGTTTGGACACTTGGGAAGACCTCAGAAGAAGTTATTTGAAAGGTAGCGATTTATATTAGCTGTGATATGGATATTTTGAGAACCGAGCTGGATATGAATTTATGCTAATGTGGAAAATATGTGAGGTACTAGCCTCAAACAATCAAATGTAGTGCTTTCGCCGTAAAGCCTTTTTAAAATCTGACAACGCAGTGATATTGCCAAGAAGCAGAGCTTTTGATGGCTATGCAACACTATGCAACACTTGTATATCGAAGTTAAATATTACGAATATGTATTACGAATATGTATTTTGAATTTGGCGCGTTATGTTTGCTCTGAAAACGATCCCGCTAAAGGGATCGGCGCGCTAAGAGGTTAAAACTGCACAATTTTCTCCCGACCTCATGGTAAAATGTGTAGAATAGCAGAAAATTAGCTCAGGGGTTCTTGAAAGATGTGATGATCCTTGTCTGGCAGAGAAGGAACAGATTGGTTTTGGGAATTTTCAAAATACTTAAAATGTTATTAATTTCGATGCCTGGAAATGCCCTTGTTTGGAGCAAATGATCCCAATTTCAAACTATCAAAAATAAGTGTAAAAAAAAATGGCAATAATGGATATTAACTGAAAAATTCTCAAATGTACTTTCTTGCAGTAGCCCTCTGTGACCAGGCAAAAGCATGAGATTAGCTATGAATCTGATATGAGAAACTGTGCTAGGCTACTGGTGTCTGTGTATGTGTTTGTGTTCGTGACTGTACGCGTGTGTGAGAATATTGGCACTGTCTTTGTTCCACACCTGGCCAGTGAGTCACTAGTGGTGTCAGTGTGAGCCACTATGCTCGTCACTCTGGTCGTGGCTCTGTTAACCTTTCAGACAAAAGGCCCTGACGTGCTCAGGCTCCTACTTACCCTGTGAGGGGAGTTGCCTTGAATGCCATGTATTCTTCTCCCTTCCCAGGGTGGCTCATTTTATAACGACTGGGGGAAAAAGAACTATTGGGAAACCTTTCATCAACTCCGAAGGTGAATTGTGAAAAAAAAAATGTAGTATGTAGTAAAGCAGATTACGAAAGTTTCCAGGTTTTGTTGAGGGAGGCAATACAGTATTCACTGTCTTTAACAGCAGTTTTTACTCATTTGATATTATCTTATGGAGGAGAGACTACTGTTAAAAGGATTTTAGCAACAATACAGCATGAGGAGAGACACAAGTGAAGCCCCCAGCCCTAGGTTGACTTCCACGGCCATAGCTCAAAAGTTTAAAATGTGGTTTCACCATTTACGTTTTTTATCGTTGTGATCACAAATGTTTTATATCATGTATGACATCACAGTCAGTACAATGGACTCACCTTCAATGAACAATGTATGAAAGAATAAAGGGTGTGTGTTTGTGTCACGTCCCCCGAAACCAGCCACTGTTGTAAGATCCTCTGAACCCTCTCCCACATGGCAGACAGGCCCAACAGGCCCAATCACACAATGAACACATCCTTAGCGATGGCCAGTGTTTACTGGCGGGTTGTCAGGGACTCCTCTGCTCTGAGGTAATAAGGAAGGGGATTATTTGCTTTGGCTGCAGAAGAGGGCTCTATAATCAGATCACAGTGACATATGAGTGCAGTGTTTGTACTTTTTGCCACCCAGCGCTCTCCCTCTCTTCTTATTCTCTACTCTCCTATCCCTCCCTCTTTCGTCTGCCTCCCTGTCATCTTTTACATTCAGTTTCTCAGATTGTAAAAGAGGGCTGCGTGAGTAAGAACGGGAGCTCTTTCCTTCTGTTTTGCTTGTTTAGTGAATAGAAATGGTTTGAATACAGCCTCTAAAACCATGGCTTTTTGAGACAGATAGCTGAGATCAATTTCCTCACAATGACAATCTCTTGTTTTTGTATGTCCTCCCTATTCAGTATATGGGAGAAGAGAGAGGGTAAGATAGATCGGTCAGGTTTCTGGAATTGGATTTACATGGCAGATTGCCACACATCACCAGTCTTATCTGATGGTGCAAGTCTGTTATTGTATTGAAACGCCAATGGAGGCAAGCCAGAAAAGGTGAAGATGATACAGCACACAGGCCATTCATGGCACAATCAAGCTCTTTATTTCTCTGTGTTTTCCATGCTCTATCACTCCAGGAAGTGATAGCTAGGGCATGTAGGGGGTGTATGTGGGCAGGAGGAATGATGGTCTGTAGGAGTGAAGAAATCTCTCTGATAACCGATGGAGCTTCAATCCACTGCATTGTGCATTGTGCTCTGAAATAACTCTCTGATGGAGATAGCACACCTTTATATAGAGGACTGAAAATGGCAGTTTATATCCACTGTGCTAAAAAGGTCAGTGCCCTACTTGGACCTACATTGTATACACGATGACTACAGACATTTTAAGAATAACCCTGTTCCTGAACACTTGTTTCCATTCCTTGCTAATTTGAACTTAGCTAGGCATGTCTCAAATAGAATTTGATGTTATCTTTTTTTCATCCCATTATTCTAATACCTCTCTAAAATAAGATGAAAACAAAAAACAGTAAATGTCTTAGGAGCACACATGCCTCATTGGGACCATGTGGCAGATAATGGAAGGTGTGGACTGTCCATTTCCTCAGTTGCCTATTATGTAAATTGCCAGTAGTCACCCTCCCCTCTGTTGCCAATCTCTCTCTCTCACTCTCTCTCGCTCTCTCTCGTTCTTCTCATGGTTCCACCTGCCACCAGAGGGCGACAGAGACTGTTGTCATAACTCTCCTGTGACAATCTGAAGGATCAGGTTAGTGCGTTCGCTCTACAGCGTGCTCTCTCTCTCGTAGAGGGGGAGAGCTGGAAGTCTGCTGTTTTATGGCGGTCATCAAATCCGCTGCCTCTATGATCTGTAGTGTTCGAGATTTGAATGTAAACTGTGGAACACAGAGAGAACTTTGGACATCAAAAGTTTGAATGAATAAACAATTTATATTTTTGAGAATGTGGGAGTGGTCCGTGGACACTTAAGGGACAGTCAGGACGAAGTTGTTATATTTGGTGACCTCATGAAATACAGGAGACCCACATTACTGTAATTCTGTTTGTGTACACTTTTCAATTATCAGATTTACAACTAGATCTTGGATAAAATTAATGAACTCCCTGTTCACCCATGACTGCGTGGCCATGCACACTTCCAACTCAATCATCAAGTTTGCAGACGACACTACAGTGGTAGGCCTGATTACCAACAACGACGAGACGGCCTACAGGGACGAGGTGAGGGCCCTCGGAGTGTGGTGTCAGGAAAAGAACCTCACTCAACGTCGACAAAACAAAGGAGATGATCGTGGACAACAGGAAACAGCAGAGGGAGCACCCCCCCATCTATATCGACGGGACAGTAGTGGAGAAGATGGTAAGTTTTAAGTTCCTCGGCATACACCATGGACAAACTGAAATGGTCCACCCACACAGACAGCGTGGTGGAGAAGGCGCAACAGCACCTCTTCAACCTCAGGAGACTGAAGAAATTTGGCTTGTCATCTAAAACACTCACAAACATTTATAGATGCACAATCGAGAGCATCCTGTCGGGCTTTATCACCGCCTGGTACGGCAATTGCACCGCCCTCAAACGCAAGGCTCTCCAGAGGGTAATGCGGTCTGCACAACGCATCACCGGGGGCAAACTACCTGCCCTCCAGGACACCTACAGCACCCGATGTCACAGGAAGGCCAAAAAGGTCACCATGGACAACAACGACCCGAGCCACTGCCTGTTCACCCCGCTATCATCCAGAAGGCGAGGTCAGTACAGGTGCATCAAATATGGGACCAAGAGACTGAAAAACAGCTTCTATCTCAAGGCCATCAGACTGTTAAACAGCCATCACTAACATAGAGGCTGCTGCCAACAGACTCAATCTCTGGCCACATAAATAAATGGACTTAATAAGGTATCACTAGTCACCTTAAATAACGCCACTTTAATAATGTTTACATATCCTACATTACTCATCTCATATGTGTATATACTGTATTCTATACCATCTACTGCATCTTGCCTATGCCGCACGGCATTGCTCATCCATATACTGATATGTACATATTCTATTCATCCCTTTACATTTGTGTGTATAAGGTAGTTGTTGTGAATTTGTTAGATTACTTGTTAGATATTACTGCACAGTCGGAACTAGAAGCACAAGCATTTCGCTACACTTGCATTTACATCTGCTAACCATGTGTATGTGACCAATATGATATGATTTGAATTACACATAGAGAATTGATTTGATAAAATAACAGTCTTACATTTAATGATAGCTACAGACATGACATTGTCCTAGAGACATTAACGACACTCATGTGTGTCCAATTTACTCATTATGATTTCCCTGTTAATAGAGGTGTGTTTCGGGCCTCCCGACTGGTGCAGTGGTCTAAGGCACTGCATCGCAGTGCCAGCTGTGCCACTAGAGATCCTGGTTCGAGTCTAGGCTCTGTCGCTGATGGCCGTGACCAGGAGACCCATGGGGTGGCACACAATTGGCCCAGCCTTGTCCAGGTTAGGGATGTCCTTGTCCCATCGCTCTCTAGTGACTCCTGTGGCAGGCTGGGTGCATGCACGCTGACACGGTTGCAAGGTGTATGATGTTTCCCCCGACACATTCGTGCAGCTGGCTTCTGGGTTAAGCATTGTGTCAAGAATCAGTGCGGCTTGGCTGGGTCGTGTTTGATAAGACACATGGCTTGAATTGTTTATCGTGTGCGGTCGTTTCCTGAGTGAGTTTGCGAGACTTAGTGTTGTTTTTCCAAGTGTACTGTTATCCTGCAGCTAATGTTTCTCAGTAAAGTATCATGTTTATCCTTAACCACTGATTCCTTGTCTGGTCTTTTCTCTGCACCTGGGTCCAACCTTACCACGTCACATCTCTCTCTCTCTCTCTCTGTCTGTGAGCCATGCTGTACGAGTCAGTGCCCTACTCTGGTGTCTCTGGGCACTGCAGTTTTTGTGGGACACCTGCTCTTTGCTGACAGTGGAGGTTGTATTGCAACGTGTTTATATTAGTCATCATGACGATGAACTCCAGGGACCTTCAATTACTTCTTTAGCGAAAAACCCCAAACAGGACATGTAGGATAAAATACGAATCAAATACAGAGATAGGTTTACAACTAATTCAACAACAAACATACAACTGCCAACAGAAAAACCCTGACTATACTGTCTGTGATGACATATGAAATCAGTACTCAGATTATGGGTTAAGTATCACCCTGGTTGTACGTATTAACTGTCAGGTCATGATAAGCTAAACTTTCCTCAGTCTGCCCTGGGGATCAGTGCAAGTTTTCTGACTATGACCAAATGCCATACAGGAATTGGGGTTGTGGTATGAGCACAGTCAGTCTTGACTAGTCATCCAATATATATATTACATTCTATTTTCGTTTGAATAATAAAGAGATTAGTGGTTGCATTTAATGGAAACGAACACTGATGGTTTAAATTAAGGTTTGAACTGAAAGAGTGACATCATTTATACAGAGCATGTCTTTAACACCTAGACTCGTTTAGTCAGACATCAAACCTTGTCATGCACAAACCTCTCATAATTACAAGTCATTTCATTAATTTATTAAACACACTGTAGGTATAAAAGTGTCTCTAAAGTGTGTTAGATTGCAGATGTTTTTGATGAGTTGTGTATTGTGTGTTTTGAGGTTGTGCTCCATTTGTGCTCTTCTGCATGGCCCTGTTGTCCAGAGGCATGGAGATGTCCCCGTGTGCGGTCCCTCACAGTCTTTAGGAAGCTCATGATGCCTGAGCCGCCAGTGCCCGTCTCCTCCAGAGCCGTGGGCGCCCTGCTGACAGTCTCCTCCTGGGAACTGTTGCCCTGGCTTCGGAGCTGGCGGGCACGGGCAGCGGGCACGGTGATGAAGCGGCTGACCACGTTGATGTGGTAGCTGCGGAGGGCCGTTAGCTTGGTCACACATAGCTGAAACGCTTTTCGGTCAGAAGCTCACTGGCCTCCTGCTGGACAAAACCTCGCAGTGAGGGCTGCAGAGATATGTCCTGGATCAGACGCTTGTGGGAAGAGGGCATGTAGTTTCTCATACGGGTCAGAAAGGCACCTGTACAAGTAGAAAGCATATTCACCCTCAGTCGAAATAACATCTTCAGGAGACCTTTGTGTTAAAAGATATGTCTATGTAAAATATAATGCCATGCTAATTTGTTGTAGATGTGCAGCCACATATGTATAACACAACTCCACCGTCATAACATTTCCTTATTGCCAAAGAAAACACCTGTTAAGATGTACAGTTGAAGTTGGAAGTTTACATACACCTTAGCCAAATACATTTAAACTCAGTTTTTCACAGTTCCTGACATTTAATCCTAGTAAAAATTCCCTGTCTTAGGTCAGTTAGGATCACCACTTTATTTTAAGAATGTGAAATGTCAGAATAATAGTAGAGAATTACTTATTTCAGCTTTTTTTATTTCATCACATTCCCAGTGGGTCAGACGTTTACATACACTCAATTCGTACTTGGTATAGTACCCTTTAAATTGTTTAACTTGGGTCAAACATTACGGGTAGCCTTCCACAAGCTTCCCACAATACGTTGGGTGAATTGTGGCCCATTCCTCCTGACAGAGCTGGTGTAACTGAGTCAGGTTTATAGACCTCCTTGCTCACACACGCTTTTTCAGTTCTGCCAACACATTTTCTATGGGATTGTAGTCAGGGCTTTGTGATGGCCACTCCAATACCTTGACTTTGTTGTCCTTAAGCCATTTTGCCACAACTTTGGAAGTATGCTTGGGGTCATTGTTCATTTGGAAGACCCATTTGCGACCAAGCTTTAACTTCCTGACTGATGTCTTGAGATGTTGCTTCAATCTATCCACATAATTTTCCTCCCTCATGATGCCATCTATTTTGTTAAGTGCACTACTCTCTCCTGCAGCAAAGCACCCCCACAACATGATGCTGCCACCCTCGTGCTTCACGGTTGGGATGGTGTTCTTCAGCTTGCAAGCCTCCCCCTTTATCCTCCAAACATAACGATGGTCATTATGGCCAAACAGTTCTATTTTTATTTCATCAGACCTGTGGACATTTCTCCAAAAAGTACGATCTTTGTCCCCATGTGCAGTTGCAAACCGTAGTCTGGCTTTTTATGGCGTTTTTTGAGCAGTGGCTTCTTCCTTGCTGAGCGGCCTTTCAGGTTATGTCGATATAGGACCTTTTTTACTGTAGATATAGATACTTTGTACCTGTTTCCTCCAGCATCTTCACAAGGTCCTTGGCTGTTGTTCTGGGATTGATTTGCACTTTTCGCACCAAAGTACGTTCATCTCTAGGAGACAGAACGCGTCTCCTTCCTGAGCGTTATGATGGCTGCGTGGTCCCATGGTGTTTATACTTGCATACTATTGTTTGTACAGATGAACGTGGTACCTTTGGCGTTTGGAAATTGCTCCCAAGGATGAACCAGACTTGTGAAGGTCTACAATGTCTTGGCTGATTTCTTTTGATTTTCCCTTGATGTCAAGCAAAGAGGCACTGAGCCTTGAAATACATTCACAGGTACACCTCCGATTGACTCAAATTATGTCAATTAGCCTATCAGAAGCTTCTAAAGCCATGACATCATTTTCTGGAATTTTCCAAGCTGTTTAAAGGCACAGTCAACTTAGTGTATGTAAACTTCTGACCTGGAATTGTGATACAGTGAATGATAAGTGAAATAATCTGTCTGTAAACAATTGTTGGAAAATTACTTGTGTCATGCACAAAATAGATGTCCTAACCGACTTGCCAAAACTATAGAGTGGTTGAATAACGAGTTTTAATGACTCCAACCTAAGTGTATGTAAACTTCTGTTAACACAGCCATTCGTATCTCTGCAAAACATTTATTAATTATTGTGTGGTAATATTGACTCCTCTGGACCGGTCTAATTTTGCTTTCTTACCACAATTTTCCTCATGTTTGACTCCTAGCAGCTCATCAAAGCAGTGCAGCAGACTGCTCTGGGCAGCACTCCCACCAGAATACTCCATAGGCTCTGCCTGGATGCCTTCATACACCAAACCAGCTGGCATGGATGAGTTATCTTTCCACCTGATCCACACACACAGCCGTACATTATGAATACAGTCATATTTTACATGTGTCATTAACTTCTGTCAGACAAATAAACTCATTTTGTATCATCTAGGCCTACTAGGGGTGTTCAGTACTTACCCAGACAGATAGATCCTTATAATGCCATAGAAGACTTCTGGCTTGACATACGCTAGAACAACATAAGATACATCTATATGCTGAGAATGCAGGTGAACTGGACTGAATATCAACACAGTAAAACTTCTGTTTCAGTTGTAGTACCATGCATCAGTTTGAGTGCATCTGTCATGCCCTCCATGGCCTGGCTGATTTCCTCTAGTGCTCTTGTCACGGTCTCAGCATCACCACACTGGACCCCATTAATAACCAGAGGAATACTCTGAAACACACCCACATTAACAATGTCACTCAGAATTGGGCATCTCATTTTACAGCTCTGTGTGTTTCAGAAGAGGCATTCACCTTGATGGCTGGCACTGCAGCCAGCTCCACTAGTAGAGTGACCATGAAGAACCCCCTCACACTGTCCCCACCAGGCAGAGTGACAAGCAGCTCCAAGTTCCTGGGAGAGCGATGAAAACAACAACTATCACCATGGCCACAATGACAGCTGGTAGAAGAAGTTAACGTTCCTGCAAACATTTCAGGAGATTGTTAGATTGCAATAGTATGATTTCAAATGTCAGCGAGAGCCAATGAGCAAAGACCATTGGAATGTGTGGAATCTACAAAAACAGCTGGTTGGAATCAATTATTCAAGGCAATACTTACTCCATGTCAAATGGTCTGGTATGGGAGATGAGGAGGTGACATGAAAAAGAAACACATTTCCCTTAAATATCACTGAGACAAATAGAACAGTATAACAGAAGAGGCAGATACTAATAACAATTTGGTGGGTGCTTATATTTGTCCTATTTCACACAGATAATGCTTTTTGCATATCCCTCTCTCCCTGAGAAACCCACCGAGAGTGGCGTCATGAATAGGGTCTGCTATTCAACAGCGACCCTGTAGCAATTAGGGTTCAGTGCCTTGCTCAAGGGCACATCGGCAGATTTTTTTACTTTCTCAGCTTGGGGATTCAAACCAGCAACCTTTCGGTTACATGCCCAACTCTCTAACCGCTAGGCTACCTGCCGCACCGGAGACTCGATGATGATTATTCCAATCTTACCCATGTGGATCCCTCTTCTTCCAGTTAGCCAGTACTGCGTCTGCATGGGTAAGGATGGGAGGAAGGCCTAAATGCTGAGACACCTTCCAGTATGGAATGGCCAGGTTGCAGGGGAGCATCTTATGGGAGATAAGAGTTCATGTCAGAGGTACTTGCAATTATTTTCATGATGCCTGGGGTTATGTTTACAGATAGTCAATGTACATATAGTAAGTCCCTAATGTGTTTGCATCCAGTAACTATTTGTTGGTGTTCCATATCTCAAACCTGAAGGTTCCAAAGTTGCTGGATATTTTGACCTTTGATTTACAGTAGGACGATATTAAAGTTTTTATCAATCGCGTTCAAGCATTCTTTGGAACAATGTTTTCAATTTTCAAAATGGAGTTGACAAGTCACAGAACTGTGTCCTTTTATACAACAGTAAATGCATTTTCAAAATGCCTTCTAAAAACATAAATACATTCCTCAAAACTATATACTGTCAAAATTGCAAATACATTCATAAAAAGAACACAACTGCCTGCAAAAGATTAATGCAACTATACTTCCCTTGAATCCATGCAGACAAAACAGAAAGTTAGTCTTTAAAAAATCCCAGTTGATCAATAAATTTTCTTTGCAGTCATTAAATCATAATGATCCAAATTGGAAATATAACTATTAAAAGGTGCAGAATTATGGGTAATGACTCTCCTCTTATGCATATTTCACCAACCATTTTCATACACATTGTTACGCGGAGCGGAACAGGTGAACGCGAGAGCAGACTCAGACGAGGAGACTGGGACGAGGTAACCAAGGTATTTATTGCAACACGGGGGGAAGATTGAGTGCAGGCCAGGGGAAGCTCGGGCGGGTTGCTGGAGACCAGGTGCAGAGGCTGAGGCTGGAGCGAGAAGTGTGGGGACAGGGTAAGCAGGTCCGGACGGGAATCCAAGGGAGCGTAGAGTGGGGAATCCAAGACAGAGTAGCAGGACTGACGAGAAGTCGGACTGGAGACAGGGACCAGAGTCAGAGCGGGCAGAACTGTAGCAGAGAGGAAAACAGCATCAGGCAAGGGAAAACAGGCACACCAGGAACAAACCGCTAGAAACATGGACTGACTGGGCAGAGATTACGAGTTGGCAGTGTGGAAGTGGCAGGACTGAGTATTTGTAGAGGTCTTGATTATGGAACAGGTTGCAGCTGGTATGGATCTGCTCTGACTCCAGCACACCTGTCTCTGCCCACACAATCACACACACACAGAGAGCACTGGGGGAGTGGCGGCAGGTCAAGGAGACACCGGATGAGCACTAGAGGGCGTGGCAGGAGCAGATGTGACACACGTTAAATCAAATAGGATTCCTGATCAAGAAGAAAATGGAAAACAAGCACATTGTGTGCAGGATTTATTCAAATAAAATTGTATTTGTCACAAGTGCCGAATACAACAGGTGTAGATCATGAAATATTTATTGATGAGCCCTTTCCCAACAATGCAGATTTAAAAAGTATGAAAAACTTGCAAAATATAAAAAGGAAATAGACAAGCTTCCTGCCATCCAGGACCCCTAAACCAGGCGGTGTCAGAGGAAGGCCCTAAAAATCTCAAGCCACCCTAGTCATAGACTGTTCTCTCTGCTACCGCACGGCAAGCGGTACCGGAGCGCCAGGTCTAGGTCCAAGAGGCTTCTAAACAGCTTCTACCCCCAAGCCACAAGACTCCTGAACCTCTAATCAAATGGCTAACCATACTATTTGCATTGCCCCCCCCCTTTTTTACGCTGCTGTTACTCTCTGTTATTATCTATGTATAGTCGCGTTAATACCTGCGCACCAGGGACACATGCTCGGCGCGCGTAGTGGAGTATATCAGAATGTCACCCTGCCCATGCAGGTCCATGAAAATCTCGTCTACAAAGGCTTGGAAGACTGATGGAGCATTTATCGGGCCGTACGGCATGATGAGGTACTCAAAATGCCCTGAGGTCGTACTGAACGCATTCTTCCACTCGTCTCCCTCCCGGATCTGCACCAGATTGTAAGCACTCCTGAGATCTAGTTTAGTGAAGAAGCATTGACGGCGATGAGCGGTAGCGGGTAACTATACCTCACCGTGATCTGGTTTAGACCTCGATAGTCAATACACGGGCGCAGACCTCCCTCCTTCTTCACAAAAAAGAAACTCGAGGAGGAGGGTGAAGTGGAGGGCCGAATGTACCCCTGACGCAGGGATTTGGAGACATATGTTTCCATAGCTACCATCTCCGCCTGTGACAGGGGATACATGTGACTCCTAGGAAGTGCGGCGTCTACCAGGAGATTTATCGCACAATCCCCCGTCGATGTGGTGGTAATTGAGTCGCCTTCTTCTTGGAGAAGGCGAGAGCCAAATCGGCATATTCAGGGGGAATGCGCACGGTGGAGACCTGGTCTGGACTTTCCACCGTAGTAGCACCCACGGAAACCCCTAAACACCTCCCCGAGCACTCTCGCGACCACCCCGTGAGAACCCTCCGTTGCCAAGAAACAGTGGGGTCATGACAAGCTAACCAGGATAGACCTAGCACCACGGGAAACGCAGGAGAGTCAATGAGGAAGAGACTGATCTTCTCCTTGTGACCCCCCTGCATTACCATACCCAGAGGAGCGGGGGTTTCCTGATCAACCCTGACCCTAATGGTCGACTGTCTAAGGCATGAACGGGGAAGGGCACAGCCACGTGTACAATAGGAATCCCTGGGGGATGGAACCGACAGAGCCCGCTCTGGACGTCCGCGGGTAGCCAGCAGGTTATCCAACCGAATGGACAGGTCCCCCAGCTGGTCAAAGGTGAGGGTGGTGTCCCTGCAGGCCAACTCCTGACGGACGTCCTCGCGCAAACTGCAGCGATAATGGTCAATCAGGGCCCTGTCGTTCCATCCCGCGCCGGCGGGCAGGGTCCGAAAATCCATGGCGAACTCCTGGGTGCTCCTCGTAACCTGCTTCAGATGGAAGAGACGCTCTACACTCGGGTGGGTGGTCGAAGACTGCCCGGAAACGGCGGGTGAAATCTTCGAAGTGGTCCAGCGCCGCATCTCCTTCTTCCTACACGGCGTTTGGCCACTCCAAGGCTTTCCCTGAGAGGCACGAGACGAGGGCGGACACCCTCTCCTGGCCCGAAGGAGCCGGGTGAATGGTTGCCAGGTAGAGGTCCAATTGCAACAAGAACCCCTGGCTGCATGCAGCCGTCCCGTCGTACTCCCGAGGAGAGGCGAGACGAATCCCACTGGGACCGGGTGAGAGAGAGGCGCTAGGTGGAGACCCTGGTTGTACGGGTAGAGGCGCTGGAGGAACTCCCTGTCTCTCCCAACGGTCCATGGTCTGGATAACGCAGTCCATGGCGGCGCCGAGATGTTGAAGCATCGCCGCATGCTCCTGGACGCGCTCCTCCACTCCTACTCCTGAGGCACCTGCTCCTGCTGACTCCATAGGCTGGGTGTGGGATTCTGTAGGGGTTGCGTAACTGGTGGCAGAGAAGTCAGGCACAGGAGAGCAAACTGGGTAATATACGTAGTCGTTTAATATACAACCCAACGGTTCAAACAACACGAGAGTACATGGGCACAAAATAACCCCTAAACCAGTCAAAATAATGTGCACACGCACTACAAACAACAATCCCACACAAAGACATGGGGGGGAACAGAGGGTATTATACAAAACATGTAATTGAGGGAATTGAAACCAGGTGTGGAAAACACAGACAAAACAAATGGAAAATGAAATGTGGATCAACGACTGCCGAACGCCGCCCGAACAAGGAGAGGAGCCGACTTCGGCGGAAGTTGTGATATTAAAAGGCTAATTGAATATTAGAAAACCCTTTCGCAATTATGTTAGCACAGCTGAAAACTGTTGTTCTGATTTAAAGAAGCAATAAAACTGGCCTTCTTTAGACTAGTTGAGTATCTGGAGCATCAGCATTTGTGGGTTCGATTACAAGCTCAAAATGGCCAGAAACAAAATGGCCAGAAACAAAGATCTATGGTAGTGTACATACTGTAGAATGATAAATCATGCAATTATTATTCTCAAGCTAACCAAAAGCATTTAGCTACGAACGCCTGTTCTCGCCATTTTCAGTTGAATTCATCTAACTTGCTTTCATAGCAACTCATAAGCAGGCCATGTCCTATTTGTTTCATAGTCAATATAATCATTGTAATGGTTAGCTTTTTTTTACAGAAGGATGAAAGAGAACAATATATCTGTCAGAGAATGCTCTTCTGATATATCAGTTGGAGAGTTAGACCAGAAAGTAATGGCCATTAAGGCAAGGATGCCTCACGCGGGCTTTAGAATGGTCAAAGGAAGTCGTTTACAATGGCGAAATAGATGGTGCAGGTATCATTGCCAGAATGATCCAGCTTCGTTTCTTTTCTCGGCAAAAATACTGTCACGTTGGTATAAATGATTCGGGAGACAGACGCAGGTATGCGTAATAGTTTTTTTTATTTAGCCCAAATTACGGCCTGCCGTGTAAAGGCACGAGGACGAAGACCAAACAAACACGTAACAAAAACACAGGATTGAAACCCAAACAAAAGAGCGAGGATTACCTCTAATAAATAACACAAGCGCACAAGGATACCACACAGGACGAGGCCCGTAGTCATCTGCGCAATACACGTGGCACGAAAGCCAAAACAACACCGCACAGGTACTCACACGAACCAACGGACATTGTAACAATAATCGACACCACCATGGTGAACAAAGGGCGCATACAGTGAGGGAAAAAAGTATTTGATCCCCTGCTGATTTTGTACGTTTGCCCACTGACAAAGAAATGATCAGTCTATAATTTTAATGGTAGGTTTATTTGAACAGTGAGAGACAGAATAACAACAAAAATCCAGAGAAGCATGTGAAAAATGTTATAAATTGATTTGCATTTTTAATGAGGGAAATAAGTATTTGACCCCTCTGCAAAACATGACTTAGTACTTGGTGGCAAAACCCTTGTTGGCAATCACAGAGGTCAGATGTTTCTTGTAGTTGGCCACCAGGTTTGCACACGTCTCAGGAGGGATTTTGTCCCACTCCTCTTTGCAGATATTCTCCAAGTCATTAAGGTTTCAAGGCTGACATTTGGCAACTCGAACCTTCAGCTCCCTCCACAGATTTTCTATGGGATTAAGGTCTGGAGACTGGCTAGGCCACTCCAGGACCTTAATGTGCTTCTTCTTGAGCCACTCCTTTGTTGCCTTGGCCGTGTGTTTTGGGTCATTGTCATGCTGGAATATCCATCCACGACCCATTTTTTTGAATGCCCTGGATGATTTGACGGTACATGGCCCAGTCCATCGTCCCTTTGATGCGGTGAAGTTGTCCTGTCCCCTTAGCAGAAAAACACCACCAAAGCATAATGTTTCCACCTCCATGTTTGATGGTGGGGATGGTGTTCTTGGGGTCATAGGCAGCATTCCTCCTCCTCCAAACACGGCGAGTTGAGTTGATGCCAAAGAGCTCCATTTTGGTCTCATCTGACCTCAACACTTTCACCCAGTTGTCCTCTGAATCATTCAGATGTTCATTGGAAAACTTCAGACGGGCATGTATATGTGCTTTCTTGAGCAGGGGGACCTTGCGGGCGCTGCAGGATTTCAGTCCTTCTCGGCGTAGTGTGTTACCAATTGTTTTCTTGGTGACTATGGTCCCAGCTGCCTTGAGATCATTGACAAGATCCTCCCGTGTAGTTCTGGGCTGATTCCTCACCGTTCTCATGATCATTGCAACTCCACGAGGTGAGATCTTGCATGGAGCCCCAAGCCGAGGGAGATTGACAGCTCTTTTGTGTTGCTTCCATTTGCGAATAATCGCACCAACTGTTGTCACCTTCTCACCAAGCTGCTTGGCGATGGTCTTGTAGCCCATTCCAGCCTTGTGTAGGTCTACAATCTTGTCCCTGACATCCTTGGAGAGCTCTTTGGTCTTGGCCATGGTGGAGAGTTTGGAATCTGATTGATTGATTGCTTCTGTGGACAGGTGTCTTTTATACAGGTAACAAGCTGAGATTAGGAGCACTCCCTTTAAGAGTGTGCTCCTAATCTCAGCTCGTTACCTGTATAAAAGACACCTGGGAGCCAGAAATCTTTCTGATTGAGAGGTGTTCAAATACTTATTTTCCTCATTAAAATGCAAATCAATTTATAACATTTTTCACATGCGTTTTTCTGGATTTTTTTGTTGTTATTCTGTCTCGCACTGTTCAAATACACCTACCATTAAAATTATAGACTGATAATTTCTTTGTCAGTTGGCAAACGTACAAAATCAGCAGGGGATCAAAATCATTTTTTCCCTCACTGTATATACAAATACAGTCAGTGGGAATGGGGGCCAGGTGTGTGCAATGAAAGTTCCAGAGGTATTCGTGACAGTACCCCCCCCCCCGACGAGCTGCACTAGCAGCGCAATGACACCGGTCTCGAAGGACGATCACAGGAACTTAGTTGCGGCTGGATCAGCTGCTGAAGTTGCGTCGTCCCAATGCAGCTGCCGAAGTTGCGTCGTCTTCGGCCGGGCCAGTTGCCGCTGCCGAAGTTGCGGCGGCGTCGGATGGACCAGTAGCAGTGGCGTCGGACGGACCGGTTGTGGCGGCGTCGGACAGGCCAGTTGTGGCTGCTAAAGTGACGTCGTTGGATGGACCCGTTGTGGCGATGTTGGACGGCCCAGTAGCAGCTGTGGAAGTTGCGGCGGCGTCGGACGGACCGTCGTCGGACGGGCCATTCCCTCTGTCTCCCTTAATGTAGATTATTCTGTCACAAGGGCATGAAGAGATTCGGTAGACAGGCGCAGGAATGCGTAATAGGGTTTTTATTTAGCCCAAATTGCGGCCTGCCATGTAAAGGCACGGGACGAAGACCAAACAAACACGTAACAAAAACATAGGGTTGAAACCCAAATAAAAGAGTGAGGAGTACCTCGAATAAATAACACAAGTGCACAATGATATCACACGGGACGAGACCCGTAGTCATCTGCGCAATACACGTGGCACGAAAGCCAACACAGCATAGTAAGCCAACACAGGACATTGGAACAATAATCGACAGCCCAATGGAAATCAAAGGGTACACTTATACAAGTACTAATCAGTGGGAATAGGGGACAGGTGTGCGTAATGATAGTTCCCGGAGGGATCTGTGACCAATTCTCTGTTCCTGCTCCCTTGTCTCTCGGTCCACATTGATACAAATCATAAATTGATAAGGTACTAAGACGTATAATGTCTCCATCAAATCTAAGAAGTTATTTTCACTTTTTTATTCTTATTTATTTCTAGACTAATGTTCAATGATGTTGTTCTTCATCAACTGGTAATACATAAATAATGAAGCAGGTTAATAGTGTAAACATTTCCCTTTTAATTCCAATGCTTTTTTCAAGATACAACATATAGATGGATTTTCAAGGAAGGTAAGTATATTATTTTGTATGCATATTGCATATTTCCCATCACCTAATGAACAACCACAATACCAGTCTGGTGTTAAGCTTTCTGTGCTGTATTGACGTATCCTAAAAATGACATCTGCTGCTTTAGATTGAACGGTCATATCTCAGTTATTGTTTTCATATCTACACAAAATAAGATATTTTCTTTACTTTCAGAGTGCGAGCTGATCAACGGGTCGAAAATGTAGATGTGTGTTCACTGTCCGAGGAACAGGCCGTGGAAGCTTTATTGCTGGCAAAAGTGTCCATAACCAGAGGTAATTAAACTGTTCTGTGTTCTTTTTCTTTCTTCATCTCTATCTGTCTTGTTGTACATGGAACCTGTCTCACATGCATGCATTAATTTAAAAAACCTTAAGATGTCAGCTGATAATTTTCAGATTTTCACAACATACACACTCAGCCATTTTCACTTGACTATCAAACCCCTGTTGCTGCCAAGTCATGATTTCCCTGGGGGTTAGCCTTGCAATAACCAAGTGGTGAGACACAAAGCCCTCTATATTTAAGTGTTTCAGGTACACTCAGATAGGTGTCTGGGTCACATACAGTCAGTAACCACTCACAGAGGCACACACAACTTGCATTTCTATAACGACCACAGGACCACAGAGATTAGGTTCCTTCCCCCCACAAAACCTTTTCTTTCTCTGTTAGAGTGGAACGCTTCTAGAGAGATGTTTGGAGTGCTGTGACATGTCAGTACTACAACTTGCTGCACAGTTTGGAGGAAGAAGGCTACCTTGACCTGTCGAATTCTATCCACTGTGTGGGATATGTGTACCTACCTCGTCTGCGGGCAGGTCTGCAGCATTTCATAGAGAGTTGGAATAATCACCCTTTAAGTACAGAGGCGAACCTGACACCTCACCAGCTGTTGCCTTAGCACTACACAACTGATTCAAATGATCAGTTCATCATCACACTTCAAGTGGTATTTATGTATTCAGTTGTGATCTGGTAATGTAAAAGTCTAATAATGACATTATCTTCTATAGTTTGTCCTCATGTGTCTGTTTTTCAGCATAAAGTACTCTGTAGCCACTTAGTGTGGACACCAGGTGAGACTACACACACAGATTCCTGTTGAACACTAACTACCTTATTTTCTCAATAACAGTCTCTCTCCACTTCATCCCTCTCCCCCTTCTCTCTAAATCCTCTAGGTTATATCAGCTGTATTGGTGAACCCCTCACATCTGAACTGGCTGACACAGTGGGCACAGCACGATCATAGGTGAGGTGAGAGGTCACTTGGTCGAGTCAACAAGAAGTATTATTAAAGTGATGCTTTACATTGAAATACAGATAGAGATGTAGTAGTCCCAGAGTTAATGATCCAAGGTCAGTTTTGCATTTCACCTCCTAATGATTATGATGACTGACAGTGTTAGAATAAAAAAACAAAGCTTAATTGTGCTCTCTCTCTATCCATCTGTCTCTCATCTGCAGGTATGTTTTGATGTGAGAGAAGAAGCCAGTCCCGTCATCGCCACCTCACCCGCTCTTAAGATAACCTTCGGGCTGACTGGGAGCCCAAGGCTGGTTAGGAGACACCGCTAGAGACACTATGTAATTGTAATGGAGTGAAAGAATACTAGGGTAGCACTGTAATTCATTAATCATATGCTGTCTTCCCTGCTCCTCTGTTTTACCTCTTTCCTTTTCTGTCTTCTACACATCTCTCCCCACCTCATCTTTCTTCTTTTTTTATAATGCACACCATATGTGCATTGAAGTACAGATTGAACTTGTATTTATAATATAATATTACAATTGTAATATTTATAATGCATGTATTATGTATTTATAACACCTGGATAATGAACTTTCAAGAAAGAGTTTCACATTCTCCACTGGTTGAAATAAAGTATCTCATTAAATACTACACCTATCCTGTATCCTCAGATTAATGCAAATGAAGAGATTTAGATATGCATAGGAAGTGTAGTTTACTGTGTTTTTTCTTTATGAATTACAAATCAGCCTTACTTAAATCATGTTTCTAGTCTATTGCATAGTTACAATGTGTAATCATTGATGTTCCAGGAGCAGGAGTGGTAAACACTGTTGAAGTGTATAATTGTAATACATACATGCAGACAGAGCATCATTCAAAGAATGGAGTTTGATACACTTGGTATTGGATATGACTGAAAAAGAATGTCTCACATAGATTCATACCTGAACCGCACCTTTATTTGCCAAGGAAGAGTTCATGATCAGTGAATATATTCAATGTACAGGATACAATGTGGGGATCTCATGCGTGGTAATAACTACAGTACATGTAAACTCAGCAAAAAAAGAAACGTCCTCACACTGTCAACTGCGTTTATTTCCAGCAAACTTGTATGAACATAAGATTCAACAACTGAGATATAAACTGAACAAGTTCCACAGACATGTGACTAACAGAAATTGAAAAATGTGTCCCTGAAAAAAGGGGGGATCAAAGTAACAAGCAGTATCTGGTGTGGCCACCAGCTAGATTAAGTACTGCTGTGCATCTCCTCCTCTTGGACTGCACCAGATTTGCCCGTTCTTGCTGTAACCAATGTTACCCCACTCTTCCACCAAGGCACCTGCAAGTTCCCAGACAGTTCTGGGGGGGAATGGCCCTAGCCCTCACCCTCCGATCCAACAGGTCCCAGATGTGCTCAATGGGATTGAGATCCGGGCTCTTCACTGGCCATGGCAGAACACTGGCATTCCTGTCTTGCAGGAAATCATGCACAGAATGAGCAGTATGGCTGGTGGCATTGTCATGCTGGACGGTCATGTCAGGATGAGCCTGCAGGAAGGGTACCACATGAGGAAGGAGGATGTCTTCCCTGTAATGCACAGCGTTGAGATTACCTGCAATGACAACAAGCTCAGTCCAATGATGCTGTGACACACCGCCCCAGACCATAACGGACCCTCTACCTCTAAATCGATCCCGCTCCAGTGTACAGGCTTTGGTGTAACACTCATTCATTCAACGATAAACGCGAATCCGACCATCACCCCTGGTGAGACAAAACCGCGAGTCGTCAGTGAAGAGCACTTTTTGCCAGTCCTGTCTGGTCCAGTGACGGTGGGTTTGTGCCCATAGGCGACGTTGTTGCCGGTGATGTCTGGTGAGGACCTGCCTTACAACAGGCCAACAAGCCCTCAGTCCAGCCTCTCTCAGCCTATTGCGGACAGTCTGAGCACTGATGGAGGGATTGTGCGTTCCTGGTGTCACTCGGGCAGTTGTTGTTGCCATCCTGTATGTGTCCCGCAGGTGTGCTGTTCGGATGTACCGATCCTGTGCAGGTGTTGTTACACGTGGTCTGCCACTGTGAGGATGATCAGCTGTCCATCCTGTCTCCCTGTGGCGCTGTCTTAGGCATCTCACAGTACGGACATTGCAATTTATTGCTCTGGCCACATTTGCAGTCCTCATGCCTCCTTGCAGCATGCCTAAGGCACGTTCACACAGAGTCCGTAGAAAGGCCTCTTTAGTGTCCTAAGTTTTCACAACTGTGACCTTAATTGCCTACCGTCTGTAAGCTGTTAATGTCTTAACGACCGTTCCACAGGTGCATGTTCATTAATTGTTTATGGTTCATTGAACAAACAGTGTTTAAACCCTTTACAATGAAGATCTGTGAAGTTATCTTTAAGCCTGTCTTTGAAAGACAGGCTCCTGAATAAGGGACGTTTCCTTTTTTGCTGAGTTTATATAGGACTTGCATTCTTGGCACAATAAGGTTATTATATTCTACTCAATCCAAAGGCTTCATTTTTTATTTATCCGTTATTTTACCAGGTAAGTTGACTGAGAACACGTTCTCATTTACAACAACGACCTGGGGAATAGTTACAGGGGAGAGGAGGGGGATGAATGAGCCAATTGTAAGCTGGGGATGATTAGGTGACCATGATGGTATGAGGGACAGCTTGGGAATTTAGCCAGGATACCAGGGTTAACACCCCTACTCTTACAATAAGTGCCATGGGATCTTTAATGACCTCAGAGAGTCAGGACACCCGTTTAACATCCCATCCAAAAGACAGCACCCTACACAGGGCATTGCCCCCATTCACTGCCCTGGGGTATTGTTTTAGACCTGAGGAAAGAGTGCCTCCTACTGGCCATCCAACACCACTTCCAGCAGCATATGGTCTCCCATCCAGGACCAACCCTGCTTAGCTTCAGAAGCAAGCCAGCAGTGGTATGCAGGGTGGTATGCTGCTGGCTACTAATGGAGGGATTAGTAGCCAGCAGCATACCACCCTGCATCCCCTGCATCCCATTAATGCCATTCAGACTTGAAGTCGATACAACAACTATGATAGCTGAGGTATATCGGTTCTGAACTAATATTCATACCAAGCGTTTTAGGGTCCATACACAGATCAGCTACATACTGTAGCTAGCTATACATCCATAGGTATACAGTTATTTTTATTATCCACTACACAATAAGCAAAGCAATAGTTAACTAGCTATGTTACTTCAGCTGCATTGCATGGCAAATATAAGCAAGGCACGCTTACACAATTGTATATTCAATTTGCAGTAAATGCTTTAGCTAGCTAGATTCTTTACATCCACTGTTTCACAAGACAACAGCCTGGTTTGCTGGTTTTCTCAGGACTCCCTAAAACATTAAATAACACAAATTACAATTTCATAATCATGTCATAACACTAGCTAGCTAGCTGGCTAATGTTAGCTAGTCAGCTAACTTGCTAAATAGCGATTTTCGTCAATTAACTTTATGACAAAAAACATTTACAGTTTTTGCTTGACTCGTTATGACATGATAATTACTTACATTTGCTTCCACCTTAATGTTTTGTCAGCCATCTTTGCTGAAGAAAGTCACCAGCGACGGATGGCTGGCGTCAAATTCGTCATTGGAACCACTCAATATGATTGGTCATATAAAAACCTTGGGACCGAAATGCATAATGAGTGCTCCACCTTGCGGTGGTCTGGAGCAATGAAACTGTGATGCTGGGTACCTCTAAGCCCCGCGGTGTAAGCTCGCAACTTTTAAAGGAGGAACCACTGTAGATCACACAGTCGTTCGGATCAGCTGATGCTCTCATGCATGGTTCACTGTTGCTTGCCTCGAAGCAAGCATAGAAGGCATTTAGCTCGTCTGGTAGGCTCGCGTTACTGGGCAGCTCTAGGTTGGGTTTCCCTTTGTAATCTGTTATAGTTTGCAGGCCCTGCCACATCCAACGAGTGTCAGAGTAGGTGTAGTAGGAATCGATCTTAGTCCTGTATTGATGCTTTGCCTGATTGATGGCTTGTCAGATGGCGTATCAGGATTTCTTATTATCGTCCGGATTAGTGTCCCGCTCCATGAAAGAGGCAGCCCTAGCCTTTAGCTTAGTATGGATGTTGCCGGTAATCCATGGCTTCTGGTTGGGACATGTACAGTGAGGGAAAAAAGTATTTGATCCCCTGCTGATTTTGATTTTGTGAAAAATGTTATAAATGGAATTGCATTTTAGTGAGGGAAATAAGTATTTGACCCCCTTTCAATCAGAAAGATTTCTGGCTCCCAGGTGTCTTTTATACAGGTAACGAGCTGAGATTAGGAGCACACTCTTAAAGGGAGTTTGTTACCTGTATAAAAGACACCTGTCCACAGAAGCAATCAATCAATCAGATTCCAAACTCTCCACCATGGCCAAGACCAAAGAGCTCTCCAAGGATGTCAGGGACAAGATTGGAGACCTACACAAGGCTGGAATGGGCTACAAGACCATCGCCAAGCAGCTTGGTGAGAAGGTGACAACAGTCGGTGCGATTACTCGCAAATGTAAGAAACACAAAAGAACTGTCAATCTCCCTCGGCCTGGGGCTCCATGCAAGATCTCACCTTGTGGAGTTGCAATGATCATGAGAACGGCGAGGAATCAGCCCAGAACTACACGGGAGGATCTTGTCAATGATCTCAAGGCAGCTGGGACCATAGTCACCAAGAAAACAATTGGTAACACACTACGTTGTGAAGGACTGAAATCCTGCAGCGCCCGCAAGGTCCCCCTGCTCAAGAAAGCACATATACATGCCCGTCTGAAGTTTGCCAATGAACATCTGAATGATTCAGAGGACATCTGGGTGAAAGTGTTGTGGTCAGATGAGACCAAAATGGAGCTCTTTGGCATCAACTCAACTCGCTGTGTTTGGAGGAGGAGGAATGCTGCCTATGACCCCAAGAACACCATCCCCACCGTCAAACATGGAGGTGGAAACATTATGCTTTGGTGGTGTTTTTCTGCTAAGGGGACAGGACAACTTCACCGCATCAAAGAGACGATCGACTGGGCCATGTACCGTCAAATCTTGGGTGAGAACCTCCTTCCCTCAGCCAGGGCATTGAAAATGGGTCGTGGATGGGTATTCCAGCATGACAATGACCCAAAACACACGGCCAAGGCAACAAAGGGGTGGCTCAAGAAGAAGCACATTAAGGTCCTGGAGTGGCCTAGCCAGTCTCCAGACCTTAATCCCATAGAAAATCTGTGGAGGGAGCTGAAGGTTCGAGTTGCCAAACGTCAGCCTCGAAACCTTAATGACTTGGAGAAGATCTGCAAAGAGTCGTGGGACAAAATCTCTCCTGAGCTGTGAGCTAACCTGGTGGCCAACTACAAGAAACGTCTGACCTCTGTGATTGCCAACAAGGGTTTTGCCACCAAGTACTAAGTCATGTTTTGCAGAGGGGGTCAAATACTTATTTCCCTCATTAAAATGCAATTCCATTTATAACATTTTCCACATGCGTTTTTCTGGATTTTTTTGTTGTTATTCTGTCTCTCACTGTTCAAATAAACCTACCATTAAAACTATAGACTGATCATTTCTTTGTCAGTGGGCAAACATACAAAATCAGCAGGGGATCAAATACTTTTTTCACTCACTGTACGTTGAGTCACTTTGGGGACAACATCGTTGATGCACTTATTAAAGAAGTCGTGACTGATGTGTCTGTCAAACTCCTCAAAGCCATCAGATGAATCCCCTGAATATATTCCAGTCTGTGCAAGCAAAACAGTCCTGTAGCTTAGCCTCAGCTTCATCGGACAACTTCCATAGGGAGCGCATCACTGATACTTCCTATTTGAGATTTTGCTTGTAAGCAGGAATCAGGATGATAGAGTTATGGTCAGATTTGCCAAATGGAGGGTGAGGGAGAGCTTTGTGTGCGTCTCTGTTTGTGGAGTGAAGGTGATCTAGAGTTTTTTTGCCTCTAGTTGCACAGGTGACATGCTGGTAGAAAGTAGGTAAGACGAATTTCAGTTTTCCTGCATTAAAATCACTGGCTACTAGGAGCTACATGTTGATATTCTGTGAACAAAACCCTTTACAGTGAATTTTGTATTAATTTATCACAATTGTATTTAAAGTTTTACAAAAGTGGGTGTAAGATAGCAATCCATGTATAAATGCAAGAACATGATCAGACATTCTGCAAATGTATTTAACCATTTGAACATTGTTCTTATAGGTACGTTTAACCACAGTTCCAAAATGTTTTTGTACGTGATTGAAAAAAACTGTTTTAGGAAATGTTCAGCTATTTTCTCACCTGCTGTGATACTGAAAGAAATACTTTTCCCCAAAACAATCTAAAAGTTACATCATTACTGTGTCTCTGTTCACACTCCAGAACATACATAATAAGAATGGTTGGTGAAAAACCTTGACTGTGTCATTCTCCCCCTCCTGCCACACGTAGCCCATGGTCATCACACTCAGGGCCAAATGGGCCAGACGCAGCTCTCTGTGGCTCTCCAGGAATTGGGTGTTCAGCAAGGGCATCTGAGTGAGTAAATGGAAGAATGGAGCTGACACTATATCACATACAAATGTGAGTAATTATGAATACACTATGCTTGACACATTGCAAATGACCAATTTAACCTTTTTGTTGATGTATATGAGTGCTTCAGGCTATGTAATTAATCGATTAAATTAATTATCTTTATGATCAAATTGGATTTATATTTTGTCATCTCTGCACAGGTGAAGTCACACATTATATTAAAAGTTTAGATTTTTTATGTGGAACTGTCACCAAAAACTGTTGAATGTATAAATCTATTTCATTTCCACTGTATTATGTATTGCAAACCAAGTTTAATTCAACCAGGTGGTAGAATTCCAATCCATTCTCTCCTATTTGACCCATTTACTGATCGGCTGAGTTGTACAGCATAGACTTACCTTGAGAATGTGGGAGCGCAGCGTGTGAGAGTAGATGAGCTCTGTAACATGCTGGGCAATGTCCATCCACGGCTGGTAGTATGGTGGCAACTCTGTCTTTAGGGTATTGAGTCATATTGAAAGTGTCAATTAATAATTTTGTTGGATGCTCTGTCTTGTATCAGGATAGGTTATCTTTCAGGTTATACAGAGTAGGCCTAAACCACAAGAAACTGTGGAAAGTGTCAAACAAGCTTATGAAATTACAGTTATAAAATGTATTCCACATATTTTATGTATTCCAAATGATACACTGGACATATCAGTAGTTAGAAAAGCAATCTTGCTGTTTCCTCATTACATCAATGCTTTGCTTTATCAGGGATAAAGGATAAAGTTCACTAACAGGACAAACACAAAGGATGCCAATTGCAAGTTGTTGTGGAAAACTAGATCCAATGATTAAGCAGAGACTAATTTTATGGTATAATAGTGAATCTTTTAATGCATATGAGCAGCTGCAAGGTAGATCTGTCTCTGATCGCAGTCAGGGAAGGAGCTCCAAGAGTATATGATTACATGTCCCATATATAGTGGGTTGTGATAATACAATCATATTCTTACACAACAGTTATTTTATAGAAATAACAGTTCCAGAACACAATGGCCTTAACAGGAGTCTATGAAATGCATAACATCAAAGTCCAGCACAGAACAATAACATAACCCTTGAGAAGTGGCAACAACTCATCCCAATTCTGCCACAACAAAGTATAGCATGTATCAACCTTGCCTGGATTGGAATGCTCTCATCTGTACTCTGCACTCCAAATTCAAAAACATCAAGTCTTAACCACAACTTGATTTGGGGGTCTCAGGGAAACTAATATCACTGTCTGAGGCTGAGCAAGTTACAACCTGCTTACCACATATACAAATATCAGTACTACTTACTTTCCACTTACTTTGATTTAACAAACAACAACTAATGACTATAAGCAACAGCTGTAATGGGAAACAACATATGGCAACTAATGACTGACACTGATTACAAATGCAATGGGTATCCCATAAGATAAGGAGGCTGTACCTACCAGGGGTGCAGGGAGGATGAAGCCAAACTCCTCAGAGACATGGTAGGGGTCCAGAGAGAAAGGATTATGTGAGTCTGTGATAGTAGTGGCCATGGGGGCTGAAAGAGGATCCCTAATATGTGCAGTGATTGTCAGGCAGTTTGAATGATCTGGTAAGTATGCAAAGTGAGTCCAGCCAGACCTCAAACTGTCTGGACCCCAGCACAGAGTTCACTTGTAAACCATGTCAACAAAGATCTGCTTACACAACTTTTCTTTTTACCTTTAGCCACACTATTGCACAATGGTCTCATCACATCATGAGTTAGTAGAAATAGGGTCGAGTTTTACTTGACCTAGTTTGACTTGTACTGTTATCAGTCTATAAAGATGTTAATGCGAGAAACGTGTTACATTAAATTACACATTGTTATTTTGATAACAAAATAGCAGCTTATATAGAAGTGAAGAAAATAGTAACGCAGCAGCCTCATCTAGTGGAATAGATAACACATTACAATGGTTAGAATCACATGTTTTCTGGTGATTTAGATTACCAAATCTCTGTACTTATTCACTTAAGCAATGTCAATTAACATAAGCAATGTCATTGTTTTAAGCAATGTTATGTTTAGGGTTACAGTAGCCAAAAACACACAGTAACCCCAACGTGTTCATGAAAGTCAATAACTAATTAGTCCTTCCCAAGGGGGTTTACTGTTAACAATAGCTACGCTTATTTATGCAGCCTCTGGCACATTATTGTTATTTAAAAACCTTGTGTCAATGCAACGAATGAATGTGTGTGTGTGTGTGTGTGTGTGTGGACCAGCCTAACAGAAAACAACGTTTTCAATACACTTTACATCAAGGAGGCTAGAGACTGACGGTCTGCATTCATGTCAGTATATCAACTGGCAAACAGCTGTCTACAGGTATGCTTAGGCTATGTATTATGTCTACATTTCTTACTTAAATCAGAATATACTGACCAGAAAACTCTTGGATCCCAATAAGTGCATCTACATATAATACTTACATGTGAGCTGGATGTGACTCTTCTGTCTACATTGGGTCCTCTGTATTTTATTGCTAGTCATATTAACTTAATGTATGTGCTTTCAGTGCATCCACACTGTGCGGGTTTTTTCTTTTTTCAAATTTTATTCCACACTGGGCAGAAATATGTTCACAATGGGGCCCTGGCCACCTCTGGACTACACATCACCTCACTGATGTGGCTCAAACTCTCAGGTACCTTACAAAAAATATATTTCTGTCTCTCTTTCAGTCTGTCTATCTTTTAGAGGGGTGTTTCCTAGCCCCAGCACACTGCTTTATACCAAAAGTGATGGTAGGGCATCCTTTATAATTTCAGCTGATGATCCTTGGAACACACAGCAGAGCCACAGCCAGTATGACAGCCAGTATGACAGATGGAAGTCCTGCCAGCTGCTGCCTGTATTTTTTATGAGTCACTAGAATGTGAAGCTTCCCCGGAAGAATAGGCAAGCCCAGGTTGTAGAATCTTGTGTGCATGACTTTCTACAGTGATAGTGTCACGACTTCCGCCGAAGTCGGTCCCTCTTCTTGCTCGGGCGGTGTTCGGCGGTCAACGTCACCGGTTTTCTGACCATCATCGCTCCCCGTAGTTGTTTAGGTTTTGTCTATTGTCGCACCTGTTGTTAATTCTCCCAATCACGCACCTGTATATATTCCTTCCTTCCCTTCTTCCCTTTGTGCGTGATTGTTTGATGTTACCGTTTTGTTCGTCAGTTTACGTCCCCAGGTCTTTCTCTGTGGGATATTGTATTTTGGTTCCGTTATTGTGCCGGTTCGCTTGGTGCGCCCCGGTTTGTATTGTATGTCGTGTGAGTACTTAATATCACCAGAGTGTTAATGTTTTGGACTGGTGACACTATTAAAGTATTCCTCACACGAGAAATTACCTCCTGCGCCTGATTCCTTTTTCATACGGAACCACAACTGTAACAGAATCACGCACCAAACATTATGGAGTCAGTGGGAGCAGCAGCTGCACAAAGCAGAAATATTGAGGAACGCGTCATTGAGCACTCTGTTATGTTACAACAGCTTGGTGCTACTATGGACCGTGTAATTCAAACTCTGGACCGCCTGGGCAGACAGGAGGTCTCTCCAGTCCTGCAACCATCCCAACCTAGGTTATCTCCACCTAATCCTCCAGAAGCCGGAACCAGTGGGATTCGTCTCTCCCTTCCTAGGGAGTATGATGGTACTGCAGCCTGGTGCCAGGGGTTTTTGCTACAACTGGACCTCTACCTGGCCACCATGCATCCAGCTCCGTCAGGAAGGGAGAGAGTGTCCGCGCTTGTCTCCTGTCTTTCGGGGAGAGCGCTGGAGTGGGCCAACGCCGTATGGGGAGAGGGAGACGCGGCGTTGGACCACTTTGAGGAGTTCACCCATCGCTTCCGTGCTGTGTTTGATCATCCTCCTGAGGGGAGAGCGGCGGGGGAGCGGCTCGTCCACCTGAAACAAGGGACAAGAAGCGCCCAGGAGTTCGCCCTTGAGTTCCGGACGTTGGCCGCCGGAGCGGGCTGGAATGACAGGGCCCTCATCAACCACTATAGGTGCAGCCTACGCGAGGACGTCCGACGGGAACTGGCATGCAGGGATGCTACGGTAACTTTTGACCAACTGGTAGATCTCTCCATTTGGTTGGACAACCTGCTAAGCACCCGCGGACGTCCAGAGAGGGTCCTGTCACTTCCATCCTCCGGTATCTCCGCTCCAGAGCCCATGGAGCTAGGAGGGACAACGCGTAGGGAGGCTGGAGGAGGAACTTACACCTGCACCAGTTGTGGCCGCAGAGGGCACACTGCTGGTCGGTGTAGGGGTGGTTCTTCTGGTAGGAGAGACGGCAGGCAGAGTACCTTGGCGTCACCCCTGGTGAGTATGCACCACTCTCACCCAGAGTCCTCTGTTGATCACCTGTTTGTGTCTGTATGTTTTCCTGATTTTTCCCCGCATTCCCAGCATAGGGTGCTCGTCGATTCAGGCGCAGCTGGGAATTTCATTGATCGAGCACTTGCGTTTAGGTTTCCTATTAACCCTGTGGCCAGACCTTTCCCAGTTAATTCCTTAGATAGTTGACCATTAGGGTCCGGGGTAATCAGGGAGGCCACCATCTCTCTTACCATGGTGACGCAGGGGATGCATGAGGAGGAAATTTGTCTTTTCCTTATTGACTCACCTGCGTTTCCTGTTGTATTAGGCCTTCCCTGGTTAGCCTTGCATAACCCCATCCTTTCCTGGCAACAGAGGACTCTCACGGGGTGGTCGCGAGAGTGCTCGGGAAGGTGTATAGGGGTTTCCGTTGGTGCGACCACGGTGGAAAGTCCAGACCAGGTTTCCACCGTGCACATCCCCTCTGAATATGCCAATTTGGCTCTCGCCTTCTGTAAAAAGAAGGCGACTCAGTTACCACCCCATCGACGGGGGGATTGTGCGATAAATCTCCTGGTAGACGCTGTACCTCCCAGGAGTCACGTGTATCCCCTGTCTCAAGCGGAGAAGGAGGCTATGGAGACATATATCTCTGAATCACTGGGTCAGGGTTACATTCGGCCTTCCATTTCCCCCGCCTCCGCAAGCTTCTTTTTTGTGAAGAAGAAAGATGGAGGTTTGCGCCCGTGCATTGATTATCGAGGTCTAAATAAGATCACGGTAAGGTACAGTTACCCACTGCCGCTTATCGCTACGGCTGTTGAATTAATGCACGGGGCGCGCTTCTTCACAAAACTGGATCTCAGGAGCGCATACAATCTGGTGCGTATCCGTGAGGGAGACGAGTGGAAGACAGCGTTTAGCACTACCTCAGGCCATTATGAATACCTGGTCATGCCGTATGGGCTGATGAATGCTCCCGCAGTGTTCCAATCCTTTGTTGATGAGATTTTCCGGGACCTGCATGGGCAGGGTGTAGTGGTGTATATCGATGACATTCTGATATACTCTGCTACACGGGCCGAGCATGTGTCTTTGGTGCGCAAGGCACTTGAAAGATTGTTGGAGCATGATTTGTACGTTAAGGCTGAGAAATGCATTTCTGCCGTGCGTAATTGGCCGACTCCCACCACGGTAAAGGAGGTGCAGCGATTTTTAGGGTTTGCCAATTATTACCGGAGATTTATTCGGGGGCTTTGGCCAGGTGGCACCTCCCATTACGTCACTGCTGAAGGGGGGTCCGGTGCATCTGCAGTGGTCAGTTGAGGCGGACAGGGTGTTTGAGCAACTAAAGGCGTTGTTCACTTCGGCTCCCGTGCTGGCTCATCCGGATCCTTCATTGGCATTCATAGTAGAGGTGGACGCGTCCGAGGCTGGGATAGGAGCTGTGCTCTCCCAGCGCTCGGGCAACCCACCAAAGCTTCGCCCCTGTGCTTTTTTTTCTAAGAAGTTCAGTCAGGCGGAGCGGAACTATGATGTGGGGGACCGGGAGTTGTTGGCTATGGTCGGGTCCCTGAAGGCGTGGAGACATTGGCTTGAGGGGGCTAAACACCCTTTTCTCATCTGGACTGACCACCGTAACCTGGAGTACATCCGGGCAGCGAGGAGATTGAATCCGCGTCAGGCAAGGTGGGCCATGTTTTTTTACTCGTTTTTCGTTCACTATGTCTAACAGACCAGGTTCTCAGAACCAAAAGGCAGACGCACTGTCCCGGCTTTATGACACAGAGGAGCGGCCCATGGAGCAGACTCCCATACTCCCGGCTTCCTGCCTGGTGGCACCGGTTTTGTGGGAGCTGGACGCGGACATTCGGCGGGCGTCATGTACAGAGCCTGCTCCTCCCCAGTGTCCCGCCGGGCGTCTGTACGTTCCAGCTGATGTCCGTGACCAGCTGCTCTATTGGGTTCACACGTCACCCTCCTCTGGTCATCCTGGGATCAGTCGGACAGTGCGCTGTTTGACTGAGAAGTACTGGTGGCCTACCTTGGCAAAAGACGTGAGGGTTTATGTTTCCTCCTGCTCGGTGCGCACAGTGTAAGGCTCCTAGACACCTACCCAGAGGTAAGCTAAATCCCTTACCTGTTCCACAACGGCCGTGGTCACATTTATCAGTGGACTTTCTAACCGATCTTCCTCCTTCTCAGGGGAACACCACGATCCTGGTCGTTGTGGATCGTTTTCTAAGTCCTGTCGTCTCGGTCAGCCTTACCTCGGGTTTTCACCCTGAGAGTAACGGGCAGGTGGAGAGAGTGAATCAGGATGCGGGCAGGTTTCTGCGGTCTTATTGCCAGGATCGGCCGGAGGAGTGGGCGGCGTTCTTACCCTGGGCGGAGATGGCACAGAACTCGCTTCACCACTCCTCCACTAACCTCTCCCCCTTCCAGGTGGTGTTGGGGTACCAGCCGGTTCTGGCACCATGGCATCAGAGTCAGACCGAGGCTCCTGCGGTGGACAATTGTTTTAAGTGCGCGAGGGAGACTTGGGAGGCCACCCATGGGCACCTCCAACAGGCCGCGCTGCGCCAGAAGGCTAGCGCAGACCGTCACCGCAGTGAGACCCCTGTGTTCGCACCGGGGGACCGGGTCTGGCTCTCGACCCGAAACCTGCCTCTCCGCCTGCCATGCCGGAAGCTGGGTCCGCGGTTTGTGGGGCCATTTAAAGTCCTGAGGAGATTGAACGAGGTGTGTTACAGGTTACAGCTTCCTCCTGATTATAAAATTAACCCCTCGTTCCATGTGTCTCTCCTCAGGCCGGTGGTGGTTGGACCGCTCCATGATTCTGAGGTAAGGAAGGTTCCTCCGCCCCCCTCTGGACATCGAGGGGGCCCCGGCGTACTCCGTCCGCTGCATTCTGGATTCGAGACGTTGGGCGAGGGGCCTTCAGTATCTCGTGGAGTGGGAGGGGTACGGTCCGGAGGAGAGGTGCTGGGTTCCGGTAGCGGATATATTGGACCCTGAAATGCTGCAGGAATTTCATCGTCGCCGGCCGGATCGTCCTGCACCTCGCCCTCCGGGTTGTCCCCGAGGCCAGTGTTGGCGCGCCGCTGGAGCCGCGCGTCAAGGGGGGGGTACTGTCACGACTTCCGCCGAAGTCGGTCCCTCTTCTTGCTCGGGCGGTGTTCGGCGGTCAATGTCACCGGTTTTCTGACCATCATCGCTCCCCCGTAGTTGTTTAGGTTTTGTCTATTGTCGCACCTGTTGTTAATTCTCCCAATCACGCACCTGTATATATTCCTTCCTTCCCTTCTTCCCTTTGTGCGTGATTGTTTGATGTTACCGTTTTGTTCGTCAGTTTACGTCCCCAGGTCTTTCTCTGTGGGATATTGTATTTTGGTTCCGTTATTGTGTCGGTTCGCTTGGTGCGCCCGGTTTGTATTGTATGTCGTGTGAGTACTTAATATCGCCAGAGTGTTATTGTTTTGGACTGGTGACACTATTAAAGTATTCCTCACACGGGGAAATTACCTCCTGCGCCTGATTCCTTTTTCATACGGAACCACAACTGTAACAGACAGTGTGTTTAGCCAACCTTCATGCAACATCTCCATAGCAGAGGTCCACTTTCATTCCAAATCTGTTGCATTCATTTAATATCGTTGATGTAGGCAAACTTGCCTTTCAAGCCCTCAACTTGTCATTCATTGACAAGACTAAGTCTTGTTCAATGTATGAGTTTTAGTACCTCTTACTCTGGATTACGTGGTCATATGAGTGAAAAGTGTATGATCTTGTATGCTTAAAGTCTGCCCTGTCACACTCCTTTCTGCTTGTTTTGAGCTGGACTCTTTTGATTGTAGAAGTGGGAACACCTGTGGGTATTGGGTATATATAAAGACACAACATATTTCCTATTATTTGCATTGCCTGGCAGGTTGGCATTCCTTTTATAAGAGGACAGCCAACCTGAACCTCTCCCTGACACCTCTTGCATCCTAGAATGAGTAGCCAGATCCTAGAATGAGTAGCCCGACTTTCTGTAGTCTTCACCCCGACCATCTAGCCACTGACTCAGCGAGCCAGCATTGTCAGACGCAGATGAGAAGCAGATGTGATTGACGACCACATACCCTTCACCAGGAGCAACACCAGACAAACTGGGAGCTCGACTGGACCCGTTAAGTCCTCGGCATTGGTGAGTCTGTGCAAACTGTGTGTGTGGTGGAAATGTGGAGGGCTGAGATACCAGCTGTGAGATAAGTAACAGCTATGAGAGACTTGGGTGGTGGTGGAGTTACTGACCTGTGTTCGTGTGTGTGTGTGTGTGTTAATCCTGTGACTAGGGCTGTTGCTGTGACATTATTACTGCCACACTGGCAGTCATGAGTCATGACTGCAGTAACATTCTACGTGACCAATGAATCACAGTAATCTCATTTTATGCACTCTGGACATATTTTAGTAGTACCCAACTCTCTAACGCTCATCAGGCCGCTAATGACCTGGTACTCAGGGCTCTATTGTCCCTCCATCAGGTCCTAATGGCCTGGCACTCAGGGCTCTATTGTCCCTCCATCAGGTCCTAATGGCCTGGTGCCCATGGCTCTATTGTCCCTCTAACCACTCTGATATCAATGCAAATGCACTCAGAAATCACATCAAACACATCAAAACGGTATGTGCTTTTAAAATTAATTTGAGCAATATGAGATGGAAGGGAGTTCAGTGCAATAATGGCTCTATATATACTGTACACATTCTTGAATTTGTTCTGGATTTGAGGACTGTGAAAAGACTTCTGGTGAAAAGTCGGACGAGGTAAGTGTGTATGTCAAAGCTGTGTGTAAATTGACTATGCACTTTTTGCATTTTTTGCACATTCATGTTTCCTATAAAAATAAGTGATGCAGTCAGTCTCTCCTCAACTCTTAGCGAAGACAGACTGGCATGCATAGTATTTATATTAGAACTCTGATTACAATGAAGAGCAAGACGTGCCGCTCTGTTCTGGGCCAGCTGCAGCTTAACTAGGTTTTTCTTTGCAGCACCTGGCCACATGACTGGACAATAATCAAGATAAGACAAAACTAGAGCCTGCAGGACTTGCTTTTTGGAGTGTGGTGTCAAAAAAGCAGAGCACCTCTTTATTATGGGCAGACCTCTCCCCATCTTTACAACCATAGCATCTATATGTTTTGACCATGACAGTTTACAGTCTAAGGTAACATCAATTAATTTAGTCTCCACAACTTGTTCAACAGCCACACCATTCATTACCAGATTCAGCTGAGGTCTAGAGCTTAGGGAATTATTTGTACAAAATAGTTTTTTACTGGCCACCCATTCCAAAACTGACTACAACTCCTTGTTAAGGGTTTCAGTGACTTCATTAGCTGTGGTTGCGGAATCATCAGCATAAATTATTTGGTTGTGCAAACCCACAGGTTCATCAGCTGTCCAGGTGGCTGGTCTCAGACGATCCCGCAGGTGAAGAAGCCGAATGTGGAGGTCCGTCCTGGGCTGGCGGGGTTACATGTGGTCTGTGGTTGTGAGGTCAGTGGAAGTACTGCCAAATTCTCAAAAACGACGTTGGAGGCAGCTTATGGTAGAGAAATGGCAATAGCTCTGGTGGACATTCCTGCAGTTAGCATGCCAATTGCGACATCTGTGGCATTATGTTGTGTGACAAACATAGAGTGGCAATTTATTGTCCCCAGCACAATGTGCACCTGTGAAATGATCATGCTGTTTAATCACATTCTTGATATGCAACAGCTGTCAGGTAGATGGACTATCTTGGCAAAGGAGATATGCTCACTAACAGGAATGTAAACAAATGTGTGTACATCATTTGAGAGAAATATGTTTTTTCTGTGTATGGAAAATACCTGGGATCTTTTATTTCAGCTCATGAAACATGGAACCAACACTTTACATTTTGGGTTTATATTTTTGTTCAGTGTAGATAGATAGTGTCACACTCTGATCTGTTTCACCTGTCTTGTGCTTGTCTCCACCCCCCACCAGGTGTCTCCTATTTTTCCCCCATTATCCCCTGTGTATTTATACCTGCGTTTTCTGTTTGTCTTTTGCCAGTTCATCTTGTTTTGTCAAGTCTTACCAGCGTGTTTTCCGTTTCTCCTGTTCTCAAGTTTTAGTTTTCTAGTCTTCCTGGTTCTGACCTTTCTGCCTGTCCTGACCCTGCCTGCCGTTCTTTCTCTGATTGACTCTGCCTTGGATTACGAACCTCTGCTTGCCCTTTGCCTGCCCCTTTGTTCTAATAAATATTCTGAGAATCGAACTATCTGCCTCTTGTGTCTGCATCTGGGTCATATCCTGAGTCGTGATTGTACAAACTGGCCATGACTGACCCAGCAGACTCGGACCAGCCCCTCCAAGGAGCCACCATTGGAAGACACAAGGAGTTACTTCATGACCTTGTGGAGGGACTCCATACCTTGGCACAATGCCATGACCATGCCTTCAATGCATTGTTGGAACAAATCAGACTATGCTGTAGATTTTCACACGTTGGCCACCGAGAGTGCCTGGAACCCAGAGTCCATGTTCGACACTTTCCTTCACGGATAATCGTATGGAATTAAGGATGAACTCGCTGCCCATGGACCTCGACTCCCTCATAGCCTTGACCATAAGGATTGATGGGCAGTTACGGGAACGCAGCAGGGAGAGGAGGTCTGTTTCCGGCCACACATGCTTGTCCACGGGTTCCCCCTCGCCTCTGAAGAGTCCCAGATGCCTGCATTCCTGAGAGAATCCGATGTCACCTGAGTTCCCTGTCGACTAGCCTCCTCCGGAGCCCATGCAACTGGGCAGGGCTAGATTGTCACCTGAGGAACGTTTACGCGGACTGAGCTTCGAAAGTTGTCTGTGTTGTGGTACAGAACATTGCATGTCCATTAAAAGACCAGGCTCATCAGTAGGTACGAGTACGCTGGTGGGCCATACAGGCAGTCTCCCATCTTCCATTACTCGTACTCCTCTCCATGCTATCCTGCTGTGGAGTGAACGGTCTAAATCTCTCAGCATACTCATTGACTCTGAGGCCGACGGGAGCTTTATGGATGCGACCCTGATGTCGGACCTGGGCATCTCCACACAAACCCTGTCCATTCCCATGGACGCCAAAGCATTGGACGGACTCTCTATTGGCAGGGTCAGTCACAGTACGGTTCCCATCAACCTGCGAGTGTCAGGTAACCACAGTGAGTCCATGCAGTTGCTGCTCATTGAGTCTCCTCATGTACCTGTGGTTTTGGGATTGTAATGGCTCCAGAGGTACAACCCCCTGATCAACTGGGCTATGGGTTCTATCCTGGGTTGGAGCCCGTTCTGTCACGCGCATTGTCTCAAGGCAGCGCAGCCTGCCCCTGGACATCCTCCTGCGGGCTTGGGAAAAGCCTCAGATCTCTCAGCCGTTCCCACGGAGTACCAGGACCTCTGGGAGTTTTTCAACAAGGTTCGCCCCACATCTCTTCCTCCGCATCGACCCTACGACTGCACCATTGACCTCCTCCCGGGGACTACACCGCCTTGGGGGCGGCTAAGTATTCAGACCCCTTGACTTTTTCCAGATTTTGTTACGTTACAGCCTTTTTCTAAAATGTTTTTATCCCCCCCTCTTCAATCTACATACAATACCCCATAATGACGAAGCAAAAACTGTTTTCGACATTTTTACAAATTTGTAATAAATTATTAAAATGAAATATTGCATTTACATAAGTATTCAGACCTTTTACTCAGTACTTTGTTGAAGCGCCTTTGGAAGCGATTACAGCCTTGTGTAAAGATTCTCCGTGATGCCGGTAAGGCAGAGTCAGGAGCAGGACAACAAAAATGAGTATTCATATACATTTTACTGAAAATATATGATACGAGTGGTGAAAACAAACACTCGAACCACGGATCAAAAAATACAACAAACAATCATGCACAAAAACATGGGGGGAAACAGAGGGTTAAATAAGGAACATGTAATCATGGAAATGTAAACCAGGTGTGTGAAAAAAGAAGACAAAACCAACGGAAAATGAATAATGGATCGGTGGCGGCTAGAAGACCGGTGATGTCGAACGCCGCCCGAACAAGGAGAGGGACCAACATCGGCTGAAGTCGTGACAGTACCCCCCCCCCTTGACGCGCGGCTCCAGCAGCGCGCTGACACCGGCCTCGGGGATGACCCGGAGGACGAGGCGCAGGGCGATCCGGGTGGAGACGGTGAAACTCCCGCAGCAACGAAGGGTCTAGGATGTCTCCCACCGGCACCCAGCATCTCTCTTTAGGACCGTACCCCTCCCACTCCACGAGGTACTGGAGGCCCCCCCGCCCGACGCCTTGAGTCCATGATGGCTTGAACAGTACGGAGAAACCTCCCGCACCTCAGACTCCTGGAGTGGACCAGCCACCACCGGCCTGAGGAGAGACACATGGAACGAGGGGTTAATACGGTAATCTGGGGGAAGCTGTAACTTATAACATACCTCGTTCAATCTCCTCAGGACTTTAAAGGGCCCCACATACCGCGGACCCAGCTTCCGGCAGGGCAGGCGAAGGGGCAGGTTTCGGGTTGAGAGCCAGACCCTGTCCCCCGGTGTTTGCTGCGGTGGCGGTCGGCGCTCGCCTTCTGCCGCCTCACGGCTCGTTGCAGGTGCACATGGGTGGCCTCCCAGGTCTCCTCCGAGCTCCTAAACCATTCATCCACCGCAAGAGCCTCAATCTGGCTCTGATGCCACGGTGCAAAAACCGGCTGGTACCCCAGTACGCACTGGAAGGGGGAGAGGTTAGTGGAGGGGTGGCGGAGTGAGTTTTGGGCCATCTCTGCCCAGGGGATAAAAACCGCCCACTCCCCCGGCCGGTCCTGGCAATAGGACCGCAGAAACCTACCCACATCCTGGTTGACTCTTTCCACCTGCCCATTAATCTCGGGGTGAAAACCTGAGGTGAGGCTGACCGAGACCCCCAGACCTTCCATGAACGCCCTCCAAACCCTGGACGTGAACTGGGGACCCAGATCAGAAACTATATCCTCAGGCACCCCGTAATGCCGGAAGACGTGGGTGAACAGGGCCTCCGCAGTCTGCAGGGCCGTAAGGAGACCGGGCAAAGGAAGGAGGCGGCAAGACTTAGAAAACCGATCCACAACGACCAGGATTGTGGTGTTTCCCTGTGATGGCGGAAGATCCGTCAAGAAGTCCACCGACAGGTGTGACCACGGCCGCTGTGGAACGAGTAGGTGTTGTAACTCCCCTCTGGGCAGGTGCCTAGGCGCCTTGCACTGGGCGCACACCGAGCAGGAGGAAAAATAAACCCTCACGTCCTTAGCTAAGGTGGGCCACCAGTACTTCCCACTAAGACAGTGCACTGTCCGACCAATGGCAGGATGACCAGAGGAGGGTTACGGAACGTACATACACCTGAGCTGGACACTGAGGTGGAGTAGGCTCTGTACGCAACGCCCGCTCGATGTCCGCGTCCAGCTCCCACACCACCGGTGCCACCAGGCAAGAGGCCGGAAGTATGGGAGTGGGATCCATGGACCGCTCCTCTGTGTCAAACATCCGGGACAGTGCGTCTGCCTTAGTGTTTTGGGAACCTGGTCGGAAAACATGGCCCACCTTGCCTGGCGAGGGTTCAGTCTCCTCGCCGCCCGGATGTACTCCAGATTGCGGTGGTCGGTCCAGATGAGAAAAGGGGTGTTTAGCCCCCTCAAGCCAATGTCTCCACACCTTCAGAGCCCTGATGACAGCCAACAGCTCCTGGTCCCCCACATCATAGTTACGCTCTGCCGAGCTGAGCTTCTTCGAAAAGAAGGCACAGGGGCGGAGTTTAGCTGGCGTACCCGAGCGCTGAGACAGCACAGCTCCTATCCCAGCCCCGGACACGTCCACCTCCACTATAAATGCCAAAAAGGGATCCGGATGAGCCAGCACGGGAGCCGAGGTAAACAGAGCCTTCAGGTAGCTTAAATGCGGTCACTCTCCATCTCCACCCCTGACGTGGAAATGCGGTACCCTAGGAAGGAGACAGACTGTTGGAGGAACAGATTTCTCAGCCTTGACGTACAGGTCATGCTCCAACAGTCGACCAAGCACCTTGCGCACCAGGTACACATGCTCGGCGCGTGTAGCGGAGTAAATCAGAATGTCGTCGATATACACCACTACACCCTGCCCGAGCAAGTCCCGGAAAATCTCGTCTACAAATGCCTGGAAAACTGGTGCTGTAAAACCTCCTCTCTCCCATCGTTCCATATTTTGCAGCACGCGATCCATGGCTGTGCCGAGACTCTGTAACATTGTCGCATGCTGCTGAAGGCGCTCCTCGACTGGTAGAGGAGGGCTGGGTGCTCCTGCTGACTCCGTTGGTGGTGCGTGATTCTGTAAAGATTCTCTGTGATGCCGGTAAGGCAGAGTCAGGCGCAGGACAACAAAAATGAGTATTCATATAAATTTTACTCAAAATATATGATATGAGTGGTGAAAACAAACACTCAAACCTCGGATCAAAAAATACAACAAACAATCACGCACAAAAACATGGGGGAAACAGAGGGTTAAATAAGGAACATGTAATCATGGGAATGTAAACCAGGTGTGTGAAAAAAGAAGACAAAACCAACGGAAAATGAATAATGGATCGGTGGCGGCTAGAAGACCAGTGACGTCGACCGCCGAATGCCGCCCGAACAAGGAGAGGGACCAACGTCGGCTAAAGTCGTGACACATTGAGTCTACTTGGGTAAGACGCTACAAGCTTGGCACACCTGTATTTGGGGAGTTTCTGCAATTCTTCTGCAGATCCTCTCAAGCTCTGTCAGCTTGGATGTGGAGCGTCGCTGCACAGCTATTTTCAGGTCTCTCCAGAGATGTTCCATTGGGATGAAGTCCGGGCTCTGGCTGGGCCACTCAAGGACATTCAGAGACTTGTCCCAAAGCCACTCCTGCTTTGTCTTGGCTGTGTGCTTAAGGTCGTTGTTCTGTTGAAGGTGAACCATCGCCCAGTCTGAGTTGCTGAGGACTTTGGAAGAGGTTATCATCAAGGATCTCTGTACTTTGCACCGTAAATGTTTCCCTCAATCCTGACTAGTCTCCCAGACCCTGACGCTGAAAAACATCCCCACAGCATGATGCTGCCACCACCATGCTTCACCGTAGGGATGGTGCCAGGTTTTCTCCAGACGTGACGCTTTGCTTTCAGGCCAAAGAGTTCAATTTGGTTTCATCAGACAAGGGAATTTTGGGTGTCATGTAAATGTGATAATTCATTTTTTCATTTTTTATACATGTGCCAAAATGTAAAAAAAACAATTTTCACTTTGTCATTATAGACTATTGTGTGTAGATTGATCAGGGAAAAATGTTATTTAATCAATTTTAGAATAAGACTGTAACGTAACAAAATGTGGAAAAGGTCAATGGGTCTGAATAGTTTCCGAATGCACTGTACATTGAAGAACTACTGAAATATTGATTTTGTCAGACAGCATAGGCAGCAGCTCTATAGATATGAGATAATTACTTGGAATGAAATAATGAAGTCATTAAATAAAACAAATGTAATACACACAACAACTTAAATGTTTTATAAATTATGGTTAAAAGTGAAAATGTGAATAAATTATGGTTAAAAGTGATAGGCAGTAATGGGCAGTCACTACCATCATGGTATTAATTGTTGTATTCTGTATTGTTACAGCATTCAACCCACATAGTGCATTTAATGTTTTTAAAAAACTATCGAAAACCCACTACTGCTAGCCCTTCTCATGACCCCAGGGCTGTATGTATGGCCTTGGGTTCTATAGAGGAGGGCACTACTATCTGAAAGCATTTCCTTAGAGAACACTATAGACAATTTTGTTTTGGACTTGTTTATTTTTTGTGGCCTGGCTCTCACACTGGCTGTGTGTGTGTGTGTGTGTGTGTGTGTGTGTGTGTGTGTGTGTGTGTGTGTGTGTGTGTGTGTGTGTGTGTGTGTGTGTGTGTGTGTGTGTGTGTGTGTGTGTGTGTGTGTGTGTGTGTGCGTCCGTCCGTCCGTCCGTCCGTCTGCCCGCCTGTCTGTCTGTTTAGGAATTCGAGATGTGGCTGGAAGAGAGTGGTAGTGGACAACAGTGGAGGGCATCTTCACTGAGTAGTGAGCACATGTAGGAGCTCATACTCATGGAGTTAATCTATACCAGCTGATACAAGTAGGTATCCTATATTAGGTAGGCCAACTACTACTTGGATAGATAGGTGGAGGTTGCAAGCATAGAGGTAGATGTCTACAGTATATAACTCTATGGTTGCAAGTCATTACAAGTCCTTACTTGGCACTGATTCTCCTCATGGGCAGTACCAATATGAGTTTGACCTAAAAGTCATGTTATTGCGTGAGTTGCATTCCGATTCTTCACCCTTCTCCCAAATTGTGCACACTTTCTTTCATGGATTTAGCAATGCTGGAAACACCCTTCTGCCACTGCTTACACACCTAGCCTACGCTTTTAAATCCATGACAAAGAGTGTGCAAGTGCACACTTCAGGAGAAGGGTGGAGAAGTGGGACGTAGCTATTGTGTGCTCTCTCAACCATTTATAAGTCTACAGCATTATTCCGATTGAAGTAATACTTTCTACAGCATGGTAGGGTTCACGGTAGAGTTAAAATTGAATTAGATTCTTATTGTAATCCCATCCTCCACCACTGAGTTCTTGTGAGTTATTGTAAGTGACATTTTGTTTGTTTCTGTTTGCATACAGTAGTAAATATTGTTATTTGTCAACGCTATAGTAGTTTTATTAGAACCGCACGGGACAGTACCAGAGACTGTAAGAGAGCTGATTATCTATGATATGGACTGATTATCTATGATAGGTACAACAATCTGTTTTGCAGTAAAAGCCTTTCCTATATTAGCGTATTTGCTCCAGTCCAGACCTGACATTGTGCCTTTCAACTAATCTATTTTGTGTTCCAACCCTTAGTAAACTATGATAAGGGAGTGGTTCAGCTGACTAATGTCATTGCTGTCTGCAGGCAACCCTAGCAGCTGCTCCAGCAGACAGCCCCCTCCTGTCTTCCAGATGCTACTGACCAAGCTGCCCTCCATCAGCCAGGTGAGGATGCTCTCCCATGGGAAGCTAGTGCTGAAAAATTACTTGTTGCCCTTAACCATCTTCTTCCAATGATCTGCACTTGTTAACCCCCCTTTGTGGATTTAAATCAATGGATTTCTACCACCATGGTTTGGGGGATTTTTGCCATATTCCTTACACCACCAGTTCATTCCTTTTCAAACCCATGAGGAGGATTGTATGAATGCATACTTCGGTTTAGGGGTAGTGGGTCGGCTTGGTCTTGATTCTTTCCCCTTCATCCCAAAGTGTGCACTAGTTCAGTGGTCCTCATTCTTGGTGCTGAAGGGCAGCAGTGTGTAAATTGTCATCCCTACCTATGCCATAACAAACACCTAATTGAACTACAATAAGACCATACTTGGGTCAATTTAGTGAATGTTATAGAAATTTTGTGCTCAATGTTCACAAACTGAACTTCAATTAAACAAACTCTGTCTGTTACCCAGTATTTGTAAGATACTGGTTGAAATGGGACAAACAGAGGCCCAGTCTACAATGGTCAAATGTAAATTGTTTATTCACGGGAGAGCTCTGAGCTCTAAAAGGTGTACACAGTCTCTTATATGGTACAATGTTGAAATACAAAAAATACAAAGGCCCGCCATATGCCTCACCCTTTCTGGGAAATTGTGTTTTTCCCACAGCACACATTCAGGTTGTAAGATTGTGATATGCCGCTAAGTCAAACTTGGGCGGCTCTTTAACAATCCCTCCTGTCTCAAGGACAAGGGCCTCTCGCATGTGTCTGGTAGAATCAAAGAATTCTTTGTTCTCCCAGATACTCCCTAGATGAAGTCGTACCAGCCTGTTCCACTCTACACACAAAGTTAATATCTAGACACACACACATCAATTGGACTACCATTTGTCTTGTAACCCTATCTCTATTGCATACATTTTCAGAATGGAATATGCTTAGATGTACAAACATTTAGTCATTAACCATAAAATCTATAACAGTGAATTAATGGTTGGTTGTGACAACATGCATTAAACCGGAGTATACAGTTATTGTGAACAATAAAAAAACTGTCATCGAATTGTGACTTGTGTACTTATCGTTAGTTGTACATTGATCATCTGTGTTATGTTTCCACTCATGTTAACCTTCTTGTATAATTTGTGATCCTTTTTCACAGGTGGTTCTGGCTGATGACCTGTCTCCATAGCTGAGAAAAGCCGATGAGGAATATCACTTTGTCCCCAATAATACTACTAAAATTTCAAACTGTACCGATGAGAAAGAGGAGGGCAGACTTTTACATTGTCACTGAACTATGTTCAGTCAAGTTTACAGTGCCAATTTGGTACCAGGCGCTAGTCACATGTTTAACAAGGTATTCTGCAAATAGAATTACAGTACAGATATGTTCTTGCTCTTTAGTGAAGTTCTGCCAATGTTATGTTGGAAACCATTATCAAAGAAAACAAGTTTCTTTAACACCAGTGATTCTAAGGACAATAATAGCTGTTACCTGTAGGACAATTTCACTATCACAGGACTCCAAGTGTACAGTGGGTGTATATCCTTAATAAAATCATTTGTGGTGGCTAATTGTGCAGACTGATTGCCATGCCATGGCATGGACATGACAAATTAATTAATTAAACACTTATCTGCTTTATGCCTCTGATTTTCAAGTCGACATTAGCAACAAAAAAACTCTCTAAACCAGGCCTGTCACAACTTCCGCCGAAGTCGGTTCCTCTCCTTGTCCGGGCGGCGTTCGGCGGTCGACGTCACCGGTCCTCTAGCCATCGTCGATTCACTTTTCATTTTCCATTGGTTTTGTCTGGTTTTCTTTCACACCTGGTTTTCATTTGCCCTCATTATTGTTGATTATTTAACCCTCTGTTTCCCCCATGTCTGTGTGGGGAATTGTTTGTACGGCATGCCGGTTTACGCCCGGGTTTGTATGTTTTCACCCGTGCTTTTGTGCAGCCGGTATTTTGTACATTTGTCTCAGTAAAGTACTTAGCACACTCATCTCTGCTCTCCTGCGCCTGACTACCGACCAGCTACACCCACCGCATGACAAGGCCTGGGCAATTATTTTCCATGGAGGGCCACATTAGAATATATTTGCCATTGCGGGCCAGAATCATATTACAGGATTATACAGCATGTGTATGACTGTGTTGACAGATATATCTATACTGTAAATCACGTCCAGACATGCTACTTATTTTACTTTTTTAACATGCACAGAAATAAACCACATCCATGTTCTCCTTCTGGCAGGTATTTTCATTATTAAACATGCAATGAACTACACGGAGGGAAAAGTACACTGTCCATTCAACACCAAGGACAGAACTCTTGATAAAGGGTATGCACAAAAACACAAGAAAGAGAGAGAGCTCAACATTACACTTGAACTACTCAATCAGTGTGAGGGCTGAAGTCTCTAATGGGCATTGACTAGAGCAGTGAAGTCAGGTATAGTTTCTGACGTCGCTATGCGCAGGATTGCTGAGAGGTGAGAGTCAGTAAGAGATGATCTGTGCATTGACTTGTTATATTTCATCACTGAACATGTCTGTTCCCCAAACAGTACAAACATCTTCTGAGCATGACTCCTAATCTTTGGAAAGTTTTGTTCATCGAGACCTGCATAGAACCTCGTCAGTGACATTGTTTTGAACAGTTCTCTAATCACTGCAGCAGGTCAGTGGGACCATTATCCACACTGAAGGTGAAAGGAGAGGAAACCAACAGCATGTCATTTTCCAACACTTTGAAATCCTCAAAACGACGAGAAAACTCATCGTTCAAAGCACGCACCAGCGATGTCTACTTCTCCCGCTGGTCATCTGATAGGGAACAGACTAGTCAAATCAAATGTATTTATAAAGCCCTTCTTACATCAGCTGATGTCACAGAGTGCTGTACAGAAACCCAGCCTAAAACTAGTATTGTTCGGAAGGTGGGTGAGATTGTTGGCTTATACTTGGCGGTCAGGTGGAGTAATTTTCCCTTGAAGGCTTTGACAAAGCTGTACATCTGACGTGCAAAAAGGCCCTTCCCTTGTAGTTTGGAATCCAGTTCAATCATAAGGGCCATGATGTCCACGGGGGAAGGCAAAATCAGCCAACTATTCTTTATCTTGCAGTTGAGGGATATCCACATTATTTTCCTTTAATTTGCAAAAACTCAGCAATCTCCGACTTCAGGTCCCACACCCTTTTAAGCACCTTCCCCAAACTCAGCCATCTCACGTTTGTGTGGTAGGGGGAGATATGCATGACCCGACTCTGTCTCTTCCAACAGTGAGACAAACTGCCTGTGGTTTAAAGATTTTGCTCTTATGAAGTTTACCACTTTAGTGACTGTATCCATAACATGGCTCATTTTCAAAACACATTTACAGAGCACCTCCTGATGAATAATGCAATGCAGGAAAATAATTTCCTGATCTGGGATAAGCTCAGCTACTTGATCTTGTATCTTTTTCAAAAGGCCAATGTTTTTTCCTGTTAAGTTTGGGCACCCATCAGTGGTCACATTGGATAACTTTCAAAACTCGGTCCCAGCTTTGCCACACACTTATTAACCTCGTTCAATAAATCTTTCCCTGTGGTTGTGCTCTTCATTGACTGCACTGAAGCAAGCTCCTCTGCCATTTCAAAGTCTGGGGTTATGCCTCGTGAGAATATCTACAACTGCGATGTGTCACATGCATCACTGCTCTCATCCAGGGCCAAGGAGAAATAGGTGAAATCCTTTACCTTGTCTTTCAACTGTTGTTCCATATTCTCTGAAATGTCCTCAACACGCCGTGTCACTGTTCGTCTTGACAGGGAAACATTTTCAAACAGCTCTTTCTTGTCAGGGCAAAGTATTGAATGTTTAATTCACTCTGCAGCAATACTTTGCCCTGACAAGAAAGAGCTGTTTGAAAATGTTTCCCTTGCTATGTTTAGCAATTTTGTGGGAGAGTACATAGCTAGCTCTTGCAATTCCGTCATTTGCTGAATGCAGTTTTGCCCTCTGCTCAGAAGACATATTCCTATATTTCTCTGCATGCTTTGTCTGGAAGTGTCAGGACGAGTTGTAGTCTTTCAGGACAGCGATGCTCTCTTTGCCCACTTCATATTGTAATGTTAACAAGGTACCCAAAAGTAGTTCAAATTAATGTTTTCATTTTATTACCTAAACAAAACTTGTTAAAACAGCAAAATTGTAGCGGAAACCAGCAATGTTTGCGTAGCGATGATGAAAATAACATAATTTTGGCTGTTATGATCTCCAAAATTCTAATCATTAGGTCGTCACACTGTTGATATAGCAACGGACACTAATAGTTCATCGAATTCCATTGTGACGTGGAAGGGGGACACTGTTTGGCCGGGGGACACTATTTGGCATGACAATCCCTCAGATCCTCAAAACGTTCTACAGCTGCACCATTGAGAGCATCTTGACTGGCTACATCACCACTTGGTATGGCAAATGCTTGGCATCCAACCCCAAGGCGCTACATAGGGTAGTGCGTACGGCCTAGTACATCCCTGAGGCTGAGCTCCCTGCCATCCAGGACCTCTATACCAGGCGGTGTCAGAAGTAGGCCCTAAAAATTGTCAAAGACTCCAGCCACCCAAGTCATAGACTGTTCTCTCTGCTACCGCACGGCAAGCATTGCTGACCAACATGACCCTAAACAGCTTCTAAACCCAAGCCATAAGACTGCTAAATAGTTTGTTAAATAGTTAACCAAATAGCTACCCGGACTATCTGTATTTACCCTTTTCGCACTAACTTTTTTGACTCATCACATACAGTACGCAGTTGCTACTGTTTATTATATCTACCTCAATTACCTTGTACCCCTGCACAATGACTCGGTACTGGTACCCCGTGTATAAAGCCAAGTTATCCTTACTCATTATGTATTTATTATTACGTGTTATTACTTTTCTAATATTTATATTTTCTTTCTCTCTGAAGGCAGCGAAAGTAAAGGTCAGAGTAACATAACCAAAGACATTGATTAAGAGGGAAGTGCTTTTGAAAAGGTTTCATTTAAACGGGGCATTCATTTATGTTTCATACCGAGGTCAATTTTGTTTTATATTGGATATTCTGTGGATATTCTTTCGCCAATAGCTATTGAACCAATCATGCCATAACTATGAACATGGTATGTTCTGAATCAGGGGTGGATAGAGAAAATTCCACACTTAAATTTGTTTTATATATATATAGTAAAATTTTGGATTTCAATCTTCAGTAGCTCTTACACAAAGCGTGCCATGACTAGTATAAAAAACGCTTAAAATTGTAGGATATTGCATTAATAATAATAAAAGGTTTTGTCCTTCCTCCCCCGATTCTGAATATATCATTTTCATCTCCATGGCACGATTTGTCTAAGAGCTATTGAAGATTGAAATCTGAAATCGTATTATTTAAATCAAAAATCTAATTTTTATTTAACCTTTATTTAACTAGGCAAGTAAATGATTATTTACAATGACGGTCTACCCCGACCAAACCCAGACGACGCTGGGCCAATTCTGCGCCGCCCTATGGGACTGCAGTGACGCCTCTTGCACGAGATGCAATGCCTTAGACCGCTGCGCCACTCGGGAGCCCCAATAAAAAGTGCGGATTTTTCTCTGTCAGATTCAGAATATACCATCTTCACAGTCATGGCACGCTTGGTTCAATAGCTATTGACAAGAGAAAACCGAATATAAAACACATTTTAACTCGGTAAAATACTTGTGTTTTTGCCTTTCAAAATTATTTCCTTGCGATATTATTTATTTAGCTCTCAATGTTTTGGGGTTATTAATGTTTTGCTTTCAATATCATTCTTTTGTTTGCAATACTAAGAATGTTGTTCTCAATTTCAAAATGTTTGCTTAATAATAAAGGCACAAAAGTAATTCCATACAGTGAGCTCTATGTTTGGTTGATCACTGAGTCAAGGTTGCAGCGAGTGATCATAAAATTGATTTCAAATTCCAGGACCAGAACCCTATTGATTCACAGTGACACACCATGGCAGTCATGGCAACTTGTAACTGGTAAATCCAGCCATCACATTATGTTTGCAATAGTCTACAATTTTATGAGGTAGTTATACTAGTTGATTGCTTATTTTAAACATGATCTTTGGAGTTTGGACATAACCTTCATCATTATATGTCATATAGGCCTACAGTAGCCTAGCTGTCTGTCTTTACAGTAGAATGTGAACCAAAAGTTATAGCAGCTAAATCGACTGGCCTACGTTTGGAATGGGATTTTCGGGAGATTTGGGGTGGACCACTGTTTTGTAATGGATGTTTTTTTTGTTTGTGCGTGTGCCTCTATAAAAAGCTACGTAGGTGACTGGTGGTAGTTATTTGACGCTGCGTGTCGGAGGCTGGAGCTGCTGTTGACGGTACAGACAGACTCAAAGTCCATCAGTGTTCTCGGACACATAGTGATGATACGTTTATTATTTTTACCAAGTTGATTTTTCTGGTGTCTTGAGCGGCTGGTCGCCTATATTTAATCCACTACATTTAACATTGCTGCGAAGATGAAGTTCAAACCAGGCTACGGCCAGGTGCAAGCCGCATCCCATGGAGCCCTCTTCTTCTCGGTCTCAAAATTCGGTCAATCCGATGCACCACTTCCTTATGTTGCGGTAAGGATAGGCCAATGGGTTAGTAGCCTATAATTATAGGCTATAATTATCGAATACTTTGGCATGCACCTCAATAACACAAAATGGCACAATAAGGAATCACTGGGTGTTACATAACGTAATGCAGTGTATCCGAATGACCAGTGACTCGGCTTGGTGGAAAACGCATTCGTAGCAACCTGGGTGAACGTTATTAGCTAAATCCTTTTTAAATTGAACGTATGCTGAGTTCTTGGAGCGGCTATATCCTATTGTAAAGACGCTATCATATGATCTATATGGCTATGTTATCAAATGAACGAAATCCTCTGAAATAATGTGGATTTTGGGGTATGATCTATCAAACTTAGGCTACTAGTTATGACAGTCAAGTTTGTATCTAAAGCTGCTTAACTAAATGGTCATTTGCTCATTAAAATCCATAGTATAACTAAATAACTACGGCATTCTTCATTGCAGACAAGATAGGCTAGTGCTAGACTTGCATATTTTATGGCACAGCCTGACGGACAGTTGGTGGCCCCGGCATTAGACAACGAGAGGTCTGAACTGCAGCTAAAGTGCCTCGGTCAGGTCTTGCTGATTGATGACGGGGCTATCGGTATTTGCTAAACGCAGTCTGCTTCAGACCGTGGTAAACATGCCAAAGGAGAGAGAATGTCATTGGACTGAGGAATTTCTTCAGCCAAAACAGTAGCATTCAGTGATCCGGTAAACTGGCAATCCACCCCTGACTTCAGTGTGCGCCGACGTCCAAGATCCCCGCCTTCTCTCATTCTGTAACTTAATATTGGAGCTATTTCATATGAATTGGCGTGCATTTTGAGATAGCCACTGTGAGACGATCCAATAATAGCCCTATATTGGAACTCAACCCACAGAGACCAAAAATACCTACCCAGCAGTATACACTCGAATTTCGTCGAAACCCAATGTCATCAGTTTCGCGTGCTCATTGTGAAAAACAGTTACATTGTTGCAACTCATCGTTCCGGAGGTCGACTGGGTGTGTGCCTTTTTATAAATGAATATCACGAGGCAGATAGGAAGGACAACTGGTATGTTTTAATAACTGGCTTTCATTCACATGTGAAATTCTAATTTCCCACTATATGGGAGCTGGCTTGGTATGCTATGCTATTTTGTTGCCTCATGGTGCAGTCTGTCTGAGTCTGGACACATTGTTTAAATTTTTGCGCGTGGCTGTTTGTCTACCAGGGTTCCCCAATCGGTAGCCTGCGGACCAAATTCGGTTTTCTGAGAAATTAAGAAATAATGTATAGCCGACTAAATATATATAAATATTCCCACCCATTAATAGATAGGCATATGTGATCGTATCCCAATGTAAACCAAAGTTAGAAAGTATTCTGTCTTTGTCAAATACTATAGGCTATCTATTTGGGATTCTTGCGGGCTATTTACAGTGTAGCCTACAAATTATAACTATGTTCCAGCCACCGAACATCCGCTCAAGGAAAAATCGGCCCACGGCTGAATGTAATTGGGGGCCCCTGGTAAAGCTTGTTCAGTTGCCATATCCCCGTTAGAGTATAACGGGGTTACGATAGGTCTATGTTCTGTCAATCTATTGCCCATTGCATGGGTGGTAGCAGGGTATGACACAGAAGCAAATCTGGTTCCCTTGGAAACTGAATAACGAGATCAGCAACCACCATTTTCGAGACGTGAGGTGAGGAAAAGTAGCCTGCCTATGTTTACCAATTCTCTCAATTTGATTTAGTCAGTGCAGCCTTATTTGTAGATGGAGGATGTCTGTCTGTCAACTTATGATGTACACCACAGTTGTATTGGATCCTACACTGACCTAAGGCTAGATAGTTTTCTAGGCTTGCTAAGAAGCTCTTAGACACTGCAAGGGAGGAATGCTTATATTTGACTGATGGTGTAAATTAATCAAAAGACAGATGTTGGTGTGAGTGTTTCAGAATTACAGTGTTTTTTTTAACAGAATTGCCAGGCCGATTGGTAAGACATGGCTGAATTTACTTAATGACATGCTTTGGTTTCAAGTGTTTTATACAGGACTGTGATTTCAGCTGGATCCTTGCATAATGGCACTCCCTGTGTTCTGTTTTATTTGATCAAAGATGTATCTCATGGGGTAACAATGTGAATCCTATACAATTTTGTTATGTTGAAAGTGGTTTATGTTGGAGAGAGATTGTGATGCTATTACACCTTGTCCAGGTACATGTAATGTCCTCTCTTGTCAGTAGAACTTGGTATTTTAATCTGTATAAAATGACAAGACTTAGATCCTGCCTGAGTATAACCAAGATGAAGGATAAATTGGGTTAGCAGAATCTGTTCTTAATTTCAGGAACACATCCTACTTGATTTCCAGAACTCTGAAATCCCCAGGACGTCTGTTAAAATAGAAGAGTAAGGAACGCCAGGGACCTTCTGAATTGGCACAAGCACTCAGCAAGGCAGCTACATTTTGAAGGCAGTCGCTTGACCGCACACTGATAGCACTGTATACAGTGTGAGCAATGCAGATGAAGCAGAGTCGGGGCTTATTGCAATATTGATCCCTCATGCTGTAGTGATCAGAAGGAACAATTCACTGATGGGGGTCAGAGGGGTCGTGATGAAGTGCAGTGTTTTGAACAAGCGCCTCAATACATCTGATATTTGATCTCCAGTTGATTGATTGTTTTTGTATTGTCGAGAGGTTAACCTGTAAGAAAGCATTTCGATGCACTGTGTACTACACGTGTATCATGTGTATATAACTAATAAACAAACTTGAACTTCATCCTTTGGCATTTTATCAAACTCTGCTTTTCTCTGTCCTGACAGTCCCCAGTTGATGGATTCTGATATGGACTATGAGAGGCCAAACGTTGAGACTATCAAGTGTGTGGTGGTAGGGGACAACGCTGTTGGGAAGACCCGCCTTATCTGTGCCCGGGCCTGTAATGCAACACTGACTCAGTACCAATTGCTTGCTACACATGTACCCACTGTCTGGGCCATAGACCAGTACAGAGTTTGCCAGGAAGTGAGTAGTGGAGTAACCTTTTTTGATTATTTCATGAAAATCTTTATCTATTTGTCTGTTTTTTATAATGTGTCTGTTTTAGATAATGAACTTGCTGAGGAAAGGTGCAGCTGCATAGTCTGAAATTAAGTGTTTGATCCACCAGCCAACTCGACAGTGAAGGAAAATAATACTGAACTCCTCTATTTTAAGTGCTACAGTTGTGTAAAACCTTGTTGCACTTTGATTAACCTGTAACACACAATGTTTACCTTGGGCTTAGCGCATTAGACTGGTGATCAGGTGTTAGTTTCACACCTTGCTGTTGGTAATGTACATGGATGTCATGGGTGTGTCTCTCCGGTCAGGTTCTGGAGCGATCTAGGGATGTGGTGGATGAGGTCAGCGTGTCGTTGCGACTCTGGGACACGTTTGGGGACCATCACAAGGACCGACGCTTTGCTTATGGAAGGTGAGATCAGCTGACCTCCTTGTTTACTCATACGAATCATGGAACTGGTGCAGTGTAAACCTAGTGTACATTTACTCTCTGTCCCTTCCGTAACCCCACTCATCACTGCAGGTCAGATGTGGTGGTTCTATGTTTCTCCATCGCCAACCCCAACTCCCTGTACCATGTGAAGACCATGTGGTACCCTGAGATCAAGCACTTCTGCCCCCGGGCTCCAGTCATCTTGGTGGGCTGCCAGCTGGACCTGCGCTATGCTGACCTGGAGGCAGTCAACAGGGCACGACGGCCACTAGCAAGGTGCCCTAAGTCTAGTGCTTTTAATCTCAAGAAGAGCTTTTCAACTCAAGCATCTCAATTGAAATAGCTTGTGATTTATATATTGATTGTGTCACCATTAGAAATGTAGGTTCCACATTTTACTAAGATTTGTAAACGATATACACTGTTATTTACCCTCAGGTTGATGCTGCTCTGAATCTTGTTAATTTTTGGCCTTTTTATGGTCACCATCTTTCAGACCGATTAAATCCAATGAGATTTTGCCTCCAGAGAAGGGCCATGAGGTAGCCAAAGAGCTGGGAGTGCCATACTACGAGACCAGTGTTGTGGCTCAGTTTGGAGTAAAGGACGTATTTGATAATGCCATCCGAGCCGCCCTAATCTCACGGCGCCACCTGCAGTTCTGGAAGTCTCACCTGCGCAATGTGCAGCGGCCCCTCCTCCAGGCCCCCTTCCTGCCTCCCAAACCCCTCCCATCATCACTGTGCCGCGCTCCCCACCACTACTGAGGAGCATCCTGGCCGTCTTCTAGAGGACCCCCTGTGTTCCGATGTCATCCTGGTCCTACAGGAGAAGCAGAGAATCTTCGCTCACAAGATCTACTTGGCCACGTCCTCCTCCAAGTTCTATGACCTCTTCATCCTGAATGCCCGACCTGAGGAGGCTGAGCGGCCCACGCGCGCCACCGCTCTGTCTGGCCGCGAGATGCTGATGCGTGCTGCTAGTTTCGATGTGTGTGAAAGCACTGACGAGGGCGACAGGGCCAACCTGCGGGCCTGCACCAGTGATGGCACCCTGAGGGACTCTGAGGGAGGCCGGAGGGGCAGACTGCTGTCTACCTTGAGCAGAGCTTTTGTCAGCATCCAGGAGGAGCTGGTGGATGACCCAGTGACCTACAACCCCAGGCCTATGACCGTGGTGCACATGGACCAGTCCATGCAGCTGGGGCCCTTCCGCGCTGTGCTGCGATATCTGTACACAGGTCAGCTAGACGAGCACGAGAAGGAGCTGATGCACGTTGCACACATTGCTGAGCTGCTGGAGGTCTTTGACCTGCGCATGATGGTGGCCAATATTCTTAACAACGAGGCCTTCATGAACCAGGAAATCACCAAAGCCTTCCATGTACGACGCACCAACAGAGTCAAAGAGTGCCTGGCCAAAGGCACCTTCTCTGGTGAGAGCACATCATGTAATTCTGAGGGCTTTTGTACACTCTGTGCTAAGTGTTTCCGCTCTGGGATACAGAGGTCTGGAGATGGGAAAGAACATGCTGTTCAAAAACAGGATCAACCTTTGACAGGACTTAATAAATAATAGAGAAAGAAGAAGGTAATGGCAGTATGATTTCTCTTTGTGTTCCAGATGTAGCGTTCAAGCTGGATGATGGAACTATCATGGCCCATAAGCCCCTGCTCATCTCCAGCTGTGACTGGATGGCAGCTATGTTTGGGGGGCCCTTTGTGGAGAGCTGCACCAAAGAGGTAAGACAATCCTTTTCACCCTCTCACTTGAGCTACAGTGTGTTCCACTGTTTTCTTTTCTTAAACCTTGGTCTTGATCATGTGCACAATAACAAGACCTACTGCAAGTCCCCGACATAACCAGATAAACAGACAATATCACAATCAAATGCACTAGGGAAGGAAAACATGATGTTGATCTGTGCCTGTTGTTGTCTCAGGTGCTGTTTCCCAACACGACACGCAGCTGTATGAGGGCTGTGCTGGAGTACCTCTACACTGGGCGCTTCTGTTCCCGCACTGACCTGGATGCCATGGAGCTCATTGTTCTCGCCAACCGTCTTTGCCTCCCACACCTGGTTGCACTTACGGGTCTCTAGTTGTTTTTGAGCACACCCTCATATACAAAGCCACATCTGTTGGCAAGACCTGCACTCATATTGTAGACACACATAGTATAACATGCACTTACTCTCTCTTCTCTTCAAATAGTGTCTATTAGGCTAGTATGTGTGTTCAGAGAGCTGTCTGTTACTAATGTTTCTGTTACTTGGCATAAGTCTGTTGTGAGATAGATTTGGCAATATAATTCTGTTGATCTAGATGATCTCCTGAGTGTTATGCCTCTGTTACAGAACTCTACACAGTGACAGTATTTATGGAGGCTGCTATGATGGGGGCTGATATTGATGGAGATGTGCTGGTGTACCTGGAGATGGCTCAGGTAAGATGGAGCCCTTGTTCATATTGCAATTCTATAGGTGTGTATATATACTTAATACTGTTTTTCTCCAATCTCACAAGATTTTCTAATTTGTTTAATAAGTGTTGCACTTTTAAATGTGAACTGTTATCACGTGTGAATAAGGTATTCTATAATGTCTTGTCTCTCTGGCAGTTCCACTGTGCCCAACAGCTAAGTGGCTGGTGCCTTCACCACATCTGCACCAACTATAATAGTGTGTGTCGCAAGTTTCCTCGTGACATGAAGGCCAAATCTACAAGTAACGCAAATACTAGCTAAAGATATATGCATGAAACTACAACTTTCATTTAAATCTCCCATTGCCATCAATGCAGGATTTTTTGTGAAGTTATCATTATCTTAATCATTTGTGTCTGCATATCTGTCTGCATTTAATCTTGTTAATGTTGTTGAGCCATGCCTCTTGCAGACAATCAGGACTACTTTGAGAAGCACCGCTGGCCACCAGTGTGGTTCCTGAAGGAGGACGACCACTATCAAAGAGCACGGAAGGAGCGGGACAAGGAGGACTTCCTTTACCAGAGGAGGCAGTGTAAACGCAAGTGGCTCTTCTGGAACCTTCCCTCTTCTCCCTCCGCCAACTCTTCCTCTTCTGGTTCCAATGCTGTCATCTGATTGTCTCTCAGGGTACAGACAAGGCCCACTGTGGGGATGACTTGGGAAAGTGGAGCATCAGCACTGTTGGCCAGACACTAGGCCCCCTCATTAAGGCCCTCCCACCCTCCTTCATTTCTGTTTTGCATCTGTAGCCAAGCTATACTCTCCCGGGTTTGCAGGGTCAGCTAAATCGAATAATGAACAAAATGAGCCTCTTTTGCTTTTTGTGTTAGCATATCCTGTCACATTGCAATGCAGAGACCGTGAAGCTAAAACCTTAAAGATCAGTGACTTCAACCTTATGAACAAGGCAAGGTAAATGCTTGTACAGGTGACTGCTCAATATGGTGTTCATATTCCTGCATACACCACCAGGAGGAGAACTGAGGAAGTTATGAGAGGGATTTGCATCAAGTTACAGAACTGTGATCCTAAGCTCATGATAACCATTGACTAACTTGAATTGACAACCAAGTGCTTAGCAGCTGCAACAGACAAATAGCAAAGACCAATGACCAGCAAACCAACACAGAAATCAAGTCTCAGTGATACAACACTTGCCCTTAAGTGTTTGTACAATCTACCAAACCAGGATGTGTACAGTACAATTATAACCACTCAACCCAAAATATAAACAAAATGCATTAGGTCTACATTGCGATTAATCTATGTCATGTAGGACATTGTCTTAGACCATCTTCCTATTGGAAACCACTTTCTGTACAGAATTACGTTTTAAATAGTGGAGGTTTGACTCCTTTAGTTATTGCATATTTGAATGTTTGTATACAACTTGCACAGCTGGCGTTGATATGAGTGTATACATGACCACAGTGTTCTTGTGATGCAGGGGTTAAAGTGCTCCGTCACTACGACGGGTTTCCGTCATATGGATGACGCATGAGGTTTGATATATGTATAGTACCAGTCAAAAGTTTGGACACCTACTCATTCCTGGGTTTTTCTTTATTTTTACAATTTTCTACATTGTAGAATAATAGTGAAGGCATCAAACTATGAAATAACACATATGGAATCATGTAGTAACCAAAAAAGTGTTAAACAAATCAAAATATATTTTATATTTGTCACGTGCGCAACCTCTCCGGCATCTAGGTCCCCAGGCTGCTTGTTATGGCGCACACCTGTCACCAGCGTTACGCGCATAATGACACTCACCTAGACTCTTATTACCTACCCTATATATATATATATATATATCACTCCCTTTGGTTTCTTCCCCGCGGGATCGTCCCTTTGGTTGGCGTCCTGTGGCTGGAGCCGAACGCACCCGGGGAGAGGGTACTGTCACGTATGCTCTCTCTCTGGCGCTCTAGGTCATCATGCTCCCGCGCCTCAGCCGGATCGGCAGGTTCCCGCACCTTAGCAGAGGTGACTGATCCGCTCCTGATCCCCGGGATCGTCATCTGGGTCGGCGTCCTGCGGGTGGAGCCACATGTCGGGGAGGGGCTACTGTCCCATGTGCTCCCTCTAGGTCAACAGGCTGCTCGTTATGGCGCACACCTGTCACCAGCGTTATGCGCATAATGACACTCACCTGGACTCAATCACCTCCTTGATTGCCTGCCCTATATATGTCACTCCCTTTGGTTTCTTCCCCAGTCGTCATTGTTCCTGTTTCATGTCGGTGCGCTGTTCATGTCTCTTGTTTTGTTCATTTATTAAATGTATTCACTCCCTGAACTTGCTTTCCGACTCTCAGCGTACATCGCTACAATATTGGACATTCTTCAAAGTAGCCACCCTTTGCTTTGATGTCAGATTTGCACACTCTTGGCATTCTCTCAACCAGCTTCAACTGGAATGCTTTTCCAACAGTCTTGAAGGCGTTCCCACATATGCTGAGCACTTGTTGGCTGCTTTTCCTTCACTCTGCGGTCCAACTCATCCCAAACCATCTCAATTGGCTGAGGTCGGGTGATTGTGAAGGCCAGGTCATCTGATGCAGCATTCCATCACTCTCCTTCTCTGTGTCTTTTAGTTGTGGTTTCTTTTCAGCAATTCAACCATGAAGGCCTGATTCATATAGTCTCCTCTGAACAGTTGTTAAGATATGTCTGTCACTTGAACTCTGAAGCATTTATTTGGGCTGCAATTTCTGAGGCTGGTAACTCTAGTGAACTTATATTCTGCAGCAGAGGTAACTCTGGGTCTTCCTTTCCTGTGGCGGTCCTCATGAGGGCCAGTTTCATCATAGTTCTTAATGGTTTTTGTGAATGCACCTGAAGAAACTTTCAAAGTTCTTAATTTTCCGCATTAACTGACCTTCATGTCTTAAAGTAATGATGGGCTGTCGTTTCTCCTTGCTTATTTGAGCTGTTCTTGCCAAAATATGGTCTTGGTCTTTTACCAAATAGGGCTATCTTCTGTATACCAACCCTACCTTGTCACAACACAACTGATTGGCTCAAACGCATTAAGAAGGAAAGAAATTCCACAAATGAACTTTTAACAAGGAAAAGCTGTTAATTGAATTGCATTCCAGGTGACTACCTCAAGAAGCTGGTTGAGAGAATGCCAAGCGTGTGCAAAGGGTTGCTGCTTTGAAGAATGTCAAATATAAAATACATTTTGATTTGTTTAGCACTTTTTTGTTTACTGCATGATTCCATGTGTTATTTCATAGTTTTGATGTCTTCACTATTATTCTACAATGTAGAAAATAGTCAAAATAAAGAAAAACCTGGAATGTGTAGGTGTGTCCAAACCTTTGACTGGTACTGTGTGTGTGTGTGTGTGTGTGTGTGTGTGTGTGTATGTATGTATGTATGTATGTATGTGTATATATATATATATATATATATATATATATATATATATATATATATATATATATATATATATATATATATATATATATATTACTCAGCAAAAAGAAACGTCCTCACTGTCAACTATGATTATTTTCAGCAAACTTAACATGTGTAAATATTTGTATGAACATAAGATTCAACAACTGAGACAACCTGAACAAGTTCCTCAGTCATGTGACTAACAGAAATTGAATAATGTGTTCCTGAATAAAGGGGGGTCAAAAGTAACAGTCAGTATCTGGTGTGGCCACCAGCTGCATTAAGTACTGCAGTGCATCTCCTCATGGATTGCACCAGATTTGCCAGTTCTTGCTGTGAGATGTTACCCCACTCTTCCACCAAGGCACCTGCAAATTCCCGGACATTTCTGGGGGGAATGGCCCTAGCCTTCCCCCTCCGATCCAACAGGTCTCAGACGTGCTCAATGGGATTGAGATCCGGGCTCTTCGCTGGCCATGGCAGAACACTGACACTACTGTCTTGCAGGAAATCACACACAGAACGAGCAGTATGTCTGGTGGCACTGTCATGCTGGAGGGTCATGTCAGGATGAGCCTGCAGGAAGGGTACCACATGAGGGGGGAGGATGTCTTCCCTGTAATGCACAGCGTTGAGATTGCCTGCAATGACAACAAGCTCAGTCCAATGATGATGTGACACACCGCCCCAGACCATGACGGACCTTCCACCTCCAAATCGATCCCGCTCCAGAGTACAGGCCTCGGTGAAATGCTCATTCCTTTGACGATAAACGCGAATCCGACCATCACCCCAAGTGAGACAAAACCATGACTCGTCAGTCCTGTCTGGTCCAGTGACGGTGGGTTTGTGCCCATAGGCGATGTTGTTGACGGTGATGTGTGGTGAGGACCAGCCTTACAACAGGCCTACAAGCCCTCAGTCCAGCCTCTCTCAGCCTATTGCGGACAGCCTGAACACTGATGGAGGGATTGTGCGTTCCTGGTGTAACTCGGGCAGTTGTTGCCATCCTGTACCTGTCCCGCAGGTGTGATGTTCGGATGTACCGATCCTGTGCAGGTGTTGTTACACTGCGAGGACGATCAGCTGTCCGTCCTGTCTCCCTGTAGCGCTGTCTTAGGCGTCTCACGGTACGGACATTGCAATTTATTGCCCTGGACACATCTGCAGTCCTCATGCCTCCTTGCAGCATGCCCAAGGCACGTTCACGCAGATGAGCAGGGACCCTGGGCATCTTTCTTTTGGTGTTTTTCATAGTCAGTAGAAAGGCCTCTTTAGTGTCCTAGGTTTTCATAACTGTGACCTTAATTGCTTACCGTCTGTAAGCTGTTAGTGTCTTAACGACCGTTCCACGGGTGCATGTTCATTAATTGCTTATGGTTCATTGAACAAGCATGGGAAACAGTGTTTAAACCCTTTTAAAATGAAGATCTGTGAAGTTATTTGGATTTTTACAAATTATCTTTGAAAGACAGGGTCCTGAAACAGGGTCGTTTCTTTTTTGGTGTGTGTGTGTGTGTGTGTGTGTTTTAGGCAGGGGGGGAATTCATTTTGGGTTTAAAAAAAAAACACCCTGGGCCACACTAGAATGTCTAAAACTAGATAGAAAGCATGTAGAAATTATAATGGACATATATATTTTCTAATAACTGCACTTTTTCTGTCCCACAAATAGATTTTGACAAACAAATTGGTCTTTAAAAACGGTGCCTGCTTCAGTTGAATTTCGAAATCCGATGTGTCCCTTGGGCTAAAAAGGTTTCCAGCCAATCTGAGATCAACTTAAGTTTCTGTCATGGGATTGTTTGTTGTTAACCCATGTATGATGTGCTCTTGTGACGTGTGGCTTCTTGACAGAAAAGGGCTTTCTTTTACACAGCCACATTCAACATCTTTTGACAAGACACAAGAGAACCTCAATCACAGAGTATCACTCAGCATTTACTTTTGGAAACACCATAAAACACAAACGAAGCTCACCACTAGCTATGTGTTGCAACAATGGAATGGCTTTGCACTACCAAGTTTTCTGCATCCTGATGAGAGCACCGAGGCCACTACAGTACTGTACACAGGTGTCTGACATAAGCTGCAAACAATCTAAATGTGATTGGAGAGATCATAGGATGAGAATAATAGCAGCACTACAAGACAAGTTTGATAGGAAGATGAGTTGAAATTCTTAAGAGCAGGGGTGTCAAACATATGAGGGAGTCCAATCCAACCGAGGGCAAAATGAGTTTGACACACCTGCCTAAATGTACGCTGAGAGATATGTGAAGATATCTGAAGTGTATGTTTACCTCCCTGTTATCATTTCACAAAAGACAACCCACAGTATTGTTTTGATTTATAAGCATGGTGCTCATTGAATATTGTGAGTATTTACAGCAGGTGTATATATATAAAAAAAGAACACTACATGAAGTTGTCTCCATTACATAACAGTGCCCTTGAATTACTATAGAATGATGGTGGTAATTGACTGGAAATAAATATGTATGTATAACAAAACTTTACTTGATTCATACACATACTTATGAATGCTGCTAATTTATTATCTAAGAAATGTAAAATCCATGTTGTGTTGTGCTATTTGGGCAACCTAATGTAAGTCTACTAGATTTATGTTTGTTTTATGAATAGTTCTTTGTAATTTTCACATTTCTCCAAATGCTTGTGCTGACCTCTGGTTACATGTATGGTATGCAGGCAAACTGCTTTGAGTCAAAAGAAGTGTCACTACAGCTTGGGAATGAAAATATGACCTGGAGAAACCTCACAGCTAATATACAGGCTACTTGGAAGCATTTGTTGTGAAATAATACAATACAATAATTATAGATACTAGACATTGCTTTTTGTAGGATAATTGTAGGATATTGTTCTCCATGCATTTTAGAAATTATAATCCATTATGACATCCTCAAAATGACCTTTCCAGACATTTAAATGCCATGAATCCACTTACAAAGCTAATATTATATCTCAAAATGTTGCTTAAATGTTCATTTAATACAATTTGACTGCATGTACATGGCTGATCTGTATAATCTGTAATTTAAGGTATAGATAATGGAAGTATAGGTAGGAGCACAAGCCAATAGCTTTACATTTTTAGATAAAGTTCATATGTGATTTTTTGCTATAATCTATAATTGAAAAAGGCAGGTTTGACATATGTATCTAGTGAAAGGATAAGTCACTTGGCATACTATCCCAACTCAACCATTTGAATCATCCTGTATTGTACTGTACATCAGAGTACGTAGGCTTGATTGTGGTCAATGTTCTGTTTTGTCAAATAGTGAAATTATTCATTGTGTTGGAATTGTTGGACTGAAAAATGGTTCATCGTGTTGAAATTGTTGAACGTCCTCTATTTTTTGGAATAGTAAATGTTGCATCAACTAACCACTATCTCACTTTGAAATATTGTATAAATCATATATTTTATAGAATGTACCCTTAGATCATTTGACGTTTTGATTCGGGCCTAATTTTTTCCATTAGCTTAATCCATTCCACTTGACAATTGACATTTACATGCTGTGGTTGAAATGCATTTGATTTCTCAATGTACCCTCTTCTGCTGATGCACTGCATCCAAGAAGACACCTCATGCCTTAATGTATAGTGTGTGTGAGACATTGAATGTAGATAGTGTTACTGTGGTCTCTAGTTTGTGTGTACTAAAGATGTCAACGTACCATGGTACTGAAGGCTTTGTGTATATGTAATTGTACATATCTGAGTATGGAATTAATGTGTGTACACTTGAGAGAATCCGAGCTGTGCTTTTGTTAGTGTTTAGGTTTATTATTTTCATGCTCTGAATGGAATGTTTAGTAGTAAACCATTTGTTACCACTCTAAGATCACACCAATAGATTAACACAATGACAAGCCCTCTAGAAAACACACTCTTCGGTTGGAAAATTCAGCACACCCCCATCAATTGAATGCAGAGAATACCAATTCTAATTTGTTTTCTGATCATGAACACTGTGGAGAAATACCAGTATTATCATTACAATGAATGGTATTGACTTGGTGTGGGCATTAAAAGTTGGATTATAAATCAGAAGCGTAGATAATGGCCAATTCTTTTTAGACTGCCTGTTATAATATGGCTGAGAAAATAAAACAAGCTTTTAGCTGTACATATTTCAGCATAGATAATAGCTGATTTGTGCATTATGCAGGACATAGTGTCGTTAAAACCATAAATGCACACTTCATTATGTAGACTGATAGCCTTCTTCAGTTTTCACTGAATTACATTATGGGTATGACATTTAGACCTACACAGCTCATACAGTATGCGTAGATGAGTAGACATCAGGTGTTAAAAATTGCAAATATATTATGACTAGATTAAAAGAAAAGTTATAACTCAGAACTTTTGAAACTCTTTTCCATAGGTGCTATATTACTGCTGCAGAGAAGCACAAACCAAAGGGAGCTTGTAGCAGCACCAGGACAAGAATCTGCTGCACAATCACAATTACATAGATATAAAGAAGCCTTGTATTGAAATGTTTTCTCAGTGTTAATAGCCTCGTCTGACATTTTCCCTCGTCAACAGGCATTTATTTTTGTTGTTCTGGAGAGTTACAGATGTTTGTATTGTTTGTTAGGAGCTATACATCTGGAGATCTGTAGCATGTGTTCTTGAAATGTGTAAATAGTGTTATAATAAATCTAAAGTAGCAGCCTGCACATGGATGTCCCCGTTTCTGACTTTGTATATTGAAATGTGTCCAATAGCCAAGCAGGACGTGAGTGAACGATCTCAACTGACACATCTCCAGTCATCTGTTGTTGCTGACAGGCTATGATGTTGCATGTGGTCCAATGTGTTTGAACTCTCTGTGGCTGCTGGGCTTTCTGAGGTGCATCAGGTTGCAGGGATCAGGCCAGACTCTGACAATGAGCCCATTGGATGCTTCTTTGTGCAAGTAAGCACTACCTTTTTGGGATGATCTAATCTGAAAATGCCATGCCCTTTACAAATGCAGACGTTCTATAATCCTGCATTACTCAGGGATGAGATTGGAAGATGACTGCCTTGTGTAAGTAACCAACTGTCCTTTTCTTCATTGGGGGTTAGAAGTGACTGATAGTCCCTGGGGATCGTCAACTCAGAGAGAAGATCAGCAAAGAACAGGGTTCTCCATAGATAAAATACAACCGCCTAGAGAGCGCTGAGAAAGGTGAGGGGAATCTATAATGCATCTGATTCCAAAATATCATTTAAATTAACTTCTTTATTTTAACACTAGAGTGCAGTAAAGCACATAGAAGTACATAAAGTCAAATTGTTATAAAAAAAATTCAGGCCTCAGTCAGTGAATGCAGTGATGATGAGCAATTTTGTTGTCTTCGGTGTGTACAATAAACATATTCATCAAACTCTTTAATTAATTATACAACATTAGGCTTGTCACTATTTTTCACTCTGGTTTGTGTCTCTGAGGCCTTAACATTCTTCTCCTTTGTCAGTGTTGTTATAACCAATGTTGACCAGAGGGTGGTGCAAGCACCCTATATTTTACACAAATGTTTCTTAGCCTAAATGCCGAAGATGCATTGTGATTTGAAATCTCATCTTTTATATAGATTTGAAACGTTATATACAGACTTAAATTACTGATGATTAAATGTTGATTCTTTTTTAAATTAAGTTTTAATCTAAATCATATAGCTAATAATGAAATCATGTTTTCAGTTATCTATTGTTTCTACTCACTACAGTACAATAGGCAAATATATTGATTATTAGTATTATATATTGATCACTGTATTATTAGTTTTTTTGTGATAGATACAGATTATTCAGTAATTAAATCAAATAACATTTTTATTTTACTGGGAATGGAATCAGTGGGATATAAAATCACTAAGATATGGTATAATATGCTTTAAAGTTGTATGTAACAGCATACATTCATTTGTTGCTGTATTATCAGTATGGATTTGACTCAGAGTTGCAAAATGCGCATAGAAAATCTGCAGATTTTCAAAATACAATGTGGAAATAATTCTTAACTTGATATACTGGATAACTAGGGCATAATCGTACTGTCATTTATCATGTCATAAAAGGTGACACCACCAGCACACATCCCTTGATAAGCATTAGCCTACTCATATTTTAAATGCATTCGGCCAAAGATGAAGACATTATGTGATAGGGAACAAAATACAGTTCATCAATAGCTCTTAATGTCACAGTAAAAAGAAACAATGGTTTGCAAGTGTACCGATGAGCAATGCAATACTTTTGTAATGGACCCAATGGCAAGAGTGGTTCAGTTTGAGAGATGGAGTTCAAAATATAGAGCCCCTTGTGAAACTAAAGATGAAACAAAATCAACTCTGACAAAATCTCATATCTTTAAGTCAAAAACTAAAATTGAAAGGCACCTCGATTTAGGAGGTTGTTTATAAATCCCAGAGCTAAGCAGTCTAGCTTGAACATGATCTATTGCCCTTATGTCGGCCAAACTCCAATTGATGTATGGTCATATTATCTATAATGCTGTCTTACATGATTCCCTTTTGGTGGAAGACAGCAAAACAGATTACATGTTATATCAAATCAATACAAACTTTATTTACTGGGCTTTGAAATGTAATTCCCTTTTTCCCTGACACTTTTAAAAACACATACAGTACTAGCTGAGGCTTGAGCAGGAGGGTCCATGGAGGTTGTGTACTACTGTACTGTACACGTGTTTATTCTGCGGTAGGTAGGTCTACAGCCAGTCTGCTTGCTGTCACTGTAGTGCTGCCAGCAGTGCCGTTAGGGACCGTTACAGCAGCCAGTGGCTGAGGAACAGAACGGAGCTCCAGAGCAGCGGTCAGTCACTGTCAGGCCGCCCACTGTGACACCCTCTTCATTACCCCGATGCTAGCCTGCTGAGTAATTGTAATGGAGCAGAATGGGCAAAAGCCCAGCCAACCATGCCTCTAAATAGGCTTTTATTACCAGAAACAAAAGCAAAGGCGCACAGAAACAACATATTTCCTAGTCCTGGGCCATAAAGTAATCATTCACCAACTAACTTTTGCAATGCATTTTGAAATTACTAATTGAGCCGTAAAGCACCATAAGCATCTATTATGTGGATCTGAAGTAGTAATGATATAACATGATGAGGTGAAATGCTTGTTGATAGCACTAGAAGTTTGTTTCAGTTGGCGGTAGATTTAAAAATCTAAGTGCGCTGTGACACATTTCTTTATATTTACCTTTTTTATATTTACCTAAAGTCATAGTCTTAATGACTTTAGGGTGGCAGGTAGCCTAGTGGTTAGAGCATTGGACTAGTAATCGTAAAGGTTGCAAGATCAAATCCCCGAGCTGACTAGGTAAAGTTCTGTTGTAATGCCCCTGAACAAGGCAGTTAACCCACTGTTCCTAGGCTGTCATTGAAAATAAGAATTTGTTCTTAACTGACTTGCCTAGTTAATTTAAAAAATGAGGTTCAAGAGTGGACTATGGCCAAACTCCTTAGGAGTGATTGAAGTTATCTTTATCACAGAGGGTCCCCTTGGGAATGGTGTACTTCAATCTATTCCACAGAATGCCAGTCTTAATAACACCATGGTCCATTAAACACACACACCAAGTGTTTTGCTGTTATGTGGATGACATTCACCATCTATTGCTATAATGGTACACGTTACAATGGAAAACATTTGTTGGCTCACCACCATCAATCCATCAGAAGTGGTTAAGCAAATCTTCCCACTGGAGTTCTCTTCACTTCTTTGGTATTCTAAAATGTAAGTCAGTTGTGGAGTTTGTTTTTTGAGGAGGACCCAGAGCCACAGGGCACAGTCTTAGGCATGGGGGATTTTAGTTTTTGTGGAGACTTTCTCGCATCTGGTGGAGGGTATGAGGGCTTAAACCATTACTACGATTAGAACTGCCTCACTATGATCTCTTGAGCTTGCTTACTGCTGCTAATATCTTTTTCTCTCTATTTCTCTGTCTCACTCTGTGTGAATGATTTGTTACGCTTGGCTAAACCATGTGGGGGCGTTAAGAGAGGATTTAAATGTGACGATCCCCCTCCTCTTTTCTTGGTGAATCTCAGTGTTCTTTTCTGCAAGCCTCTGATGACGACAGGGCAGCATTAAGCCTGGCAGTGCCCACGACAGGCTGCCGTCTCAGTGCTAGCTGCCCACTCTCAACAGCCTTGGCATGGTGGAGAACGCGAGGGTGGGGTTCCTCTCCAACAGACCCTGTCATTCCCAGGAAAGCCTACACGTCCACCCATGCAGGATTCCTGAAAGATCTTCCTGTTGGGGATGTGAGAGCGCAGAGACAGAGATTTTAATTTCTGTAGGCGATTGTCCTCATTCAGTGGAAGAGTCAGGGATGTATATTTAGACGTCTAAAGACACTTTGCATACCATTAGTTATCATTACATGAGACCCAAGGTCTGCAAATAAAACGTGATGTCTGTCTAGATGTAAATCCAGTGTCATCAGGTGGGTGAAGTTGGCTGGTAGAATTACACCAGCTCATTTAGCCAAGATTCAGGGTGTTTGTTTCCCTAGCTAATGTTCCAGTTTGTCATAATAACAACCCTGTTAAGCTGACCCGTGACCCAATTTATTCAGTCATCGCCCATTCTTACGCAACATGTATGATTCATGCGAGGCTCTGAAGAGTAAAGAATTCCAACCTCTCTTACCAGAAGCGCAGGATTGATTATGCATAATCAGTTGAATGTTGAGAGGCAATAAGCCACATAATCCGTTTCCACAAAGATGAATGATTTACATGTTGTGTCAAATGTAAATTCTGTACAGCCCCCCATACTACAAAGCCCAGATAGGTTAACACAGGCTGCCATGCTATGAAGTTTGCCCTTGGAGATTGGGCCACTGTGTTGGGTTGAGGTGAGGTGTGCACTGTGGTGATGCTCCAACCTGCTCATTTACCCCTCTTGACCTCTCTGTATTCTTCTCTCTCTCCAATCCTCTCTATCTCTCTCTTTTTCTCTCGCTCTCTTTCTCTATCACTCACACACTCACCCACTCAATCATTATGACATGTCCTGTTGATACTTTACTGCCAGTATCCTCTCTATTATTTATTTATCTTCTTTTTACTTCCCTCTCTTTTGCTTAGTGATAGGAGCTCATGTAGTAAAACAGTATTACACAGTGGATTTGAGTAAAATATGATTTCAATTACTATGGAGTTGTGTTTTATCATCATGAGGGGACAAGGGAAGATCAGGGGAATACCCATGTGGTGTGAATGGCTTAGGCCAGGTTAGTGTGCAAGCAGCAGTACTAGAGGGGAAAGTCATGTGAAAGTGATACTTGATACACAACATGTTGTAAATCCTAGACTAAATGGAATATTGTCCAAATGTCGGCTGCTATCATAACCCTGGTCATGCCTTTTCATAAGGATCAGTTTTGCTTCATTTTGGTGGGGTAAAACAGAAAGAATCAATAGCAAAGACAACTGAAAGAGGAGGATGAAAAGACAGTCAGTACTCATCCTGTGGTCTCTGTAAATATTATTCAAATGGAAGTTACATCTTTCCATTTCAGCCAGTTCATATACATTGACTCTCAGATCTGTTTGAACAGAGATTCATAATCTGCACAGGAAGGTGCATTTGCTGCTGTGGATGCTAGGATAAACATACAAGATTAAATGTCTATTTATATGAGGGCACAGAAACCATCTAGCGTTGTAGCTAGACCACAGCAGCAACCTCAGCCACCTTCAGTAATTAGCACTGATGTTAACGATGTAAGGATTCTGTCACCTTCAGACTGGCGTTAGGCTCATGAAATGTGCCCAAAAATGTCACATAAATTCAAGATGTTTTTAGTTAGTTGTCTGTGGCCTCACTGAGCACTGATGTGAAATCCAACAGTGACATTTCAAATCATGCTTGTTTTATTCTGACTCTTCCATGCTAGTGCCTCCTTTTGTCTTATACTGTACCTTTCTCCAAGGCGTATCTTCTCTATACAGACAGAACTATTGGATTTAAACTTTCCCTTTGAGTGTGTCACTCACATTTCTGAGTGATGATAGAGTTAAAGAATATAAAGTTAACAGCCTACGAGGAAGCTTTGGCTCTGTGGATTCTTTCCAAAATTGTAATGTGCTTCTCATCCGTAGTCGAGCTTTAGGTTTAGTTACAGTTCTGTCCCAATCCTCTGATTCACCTTCTTTAAGAACGTCCTCATCTCCCTGGTGATGTTATTGTCTGAACTCCGTTTTGTGGGTTCTTTATTTTCCCGAAACTCAGTATTTGTTTTTATCTGCTGTGGAGTTACTTTTTGCTACAATTTACCAGTGTTTGCTAGTATAGACTTAATCCGAAATGTAGAATAAAGTTAATATTTATGTTAAAATAGTTTTTAATAGCAGTTTTGAACCCAATTCATTTTGGCAGCAAGTGGATGTTTTGAAAGCAGGACTAACTCGTTCTCTTTCAGAGACGTTAGTTTCTGAAATGATAACCACAGTGCTTACATGAAAGGTGGATGAAATGTACTTGAGTGAGATGAGGGCAAAAAACTCTCGACTCAACTTGTTATGCACCTGCCTCAAATTGGGTTGTAATTGCTGTATTGTGTTCATGTACTGCACTGTACGGAAAGTTAGAGTTTGTAGAGCGAGAAGATTTGTCTAATTGAAATAAGAACATCTCTTTCCCTTGTCCAATTAAGGAGGTAGCTTTGATAGACAATATACAGATAAATATAGGCCTATCTGTTCCGAGAGTGATTTAAAAGCAAACTCTGATTGATCTGAGCTGGCTTTGTTCCTCTCCAGAGAATACAGTTGGGGATACGACTTAGCAGCCATCACCTTCTTGTCATTCCTCTGATCCTGTGGTTTGGAAGCAGTGGAAATGGTATGCAAATTATTTGTTAATCCCTTTACATTATTTTGTTCCATTTCTCCCTTTCATTTTCACACTCAACAATTTTGAGCGCACTTTCTATGTTTAACAGAATGGCAAGCTGACAGGCAGACACCTTCTCAGTTCCACAATTCCTCTGATAGAAAAGGATTGACAATAAATCCTGCGTTGGGAACATACCTGATTACCTGATTGAATTTAGTCATTTGATATATCTCAGTAATAAATGGAAAACAGATTTTGATTTTGATAAGACAAAATCATTGCCAGGGAAACCAATCAACCAATGAAAACATATGTGTAAATCCAATGTTTATTGATATAGTTGTAGTAAATGTAACATATTTCAAAACTATAGAAATATGACACATACTGTGACAGGATAATACTTTTATCTAAAGTATCATTAAAAGTTTAAGCTACTAAGGGATATAATTTCCCTATTCCTTTCACCATACCTACTTAGATATCTCTCATACTTTTACCAATTCGAATTAAGACCATATATTGGCACAGGCAGGATAAGACAAGACAACCAAATCAAATTCAAGAGTCGCATAACGGAGATATGAGATTGTGACCTGTGTTTTGTTGTCCTAAGGGTTGGTGTTAAAATAATAAGAAAGAAGTGGGATGGTCTTATATCCAAGAAGCTTAAAATGCTAAATCTTGAATAAGCCTAATTTTCCTCAGCCAATGGCATGAGATTTTGGAGGGTTTGTGTTGATCGTCTGAACTGACGCACACACCTCCCCTCCCTAAATAAAAACACCAGAGCGGTTTATGTGGCTTTAAAAAAACATGTATCTAGACATTTATCCAGTTTAATCTTCTTAACATATTAAAGTGATTTGCATTACCCTGAAGTGGCTAAAGCTGTATCGAGATCATCCCCTTTAATGCACTGAGACCTGGAAGGCATTGTGGACATTGTGGACTCTTCAATAACACAGAGGTGGGCAAGAGTCAACTTTCTCAGCCGTGGAGATTTGGCTCTGTTGATAACTGTTGCACTCTCAGTCGGTGTCGTTCTGCACGTGTCTCTGCCAGAACTGCCCACACTGTAAGGTGGAGGGTTGAAGCTCTCAGATTTTGAGCTGCACTAAAGAGCTTTCTCATAAAGTAGGTGTTGGCGAGATGCTTTGAGGTTTTTTTCCGGTAAATGTTATGAGAAGTTATATGAATAGTTAGAAAACTGAGGCATAACCACAGTGCAGGCATGATTTGTCTGTATGTCAGCGCACATCTGTCAATAGGTTTTGGCATTTCTCAAGTGGAGGATGTTCTTAACCTTTTCTCCAGGCAGGGTAATAGCTCTGGGCCGGAATCAGTAGTGACAGCTACAATGTGGTCTTTTCAATCTCGGCTCCACTGTCTGGACACTTGGGAAGCCTTGGTCACAACAAAGTAACTGATCCAAAACTGAGACCTTATGTGCTGCGATGTGCTACGTCCAGGCTTTGCTGCCAGGCATTTCCTCATCAGCTAGTGACTATCCCATGTTGCATTCCCCATTTATTGTCATCATTTCATCTGATAGTGTTAGCATCAGAGTCACTTCACAGTGTAATAGATGTTGAGATCTTCATAGTAAATTAGGGAATTTTTTCTTCTCATGCTCTTATCAAAAAGCTCCGATGTCACTGTCAGTAAAAATAAAATTTGTTTCTCGAAAGCTGTTAAAAGGAAATTATCATTCTTAATTGCATCAATTTACTCTTTATTTTCCAGGGTGCATTGGGTTTATTGGCTATATCAAATTAAGCTGATGATACTGTCAGAGTGAATCTGAAAAATACTTGTTCTAACCTTAGTTAATTAATGCATGTCCCTAGTAGAATGCAGAGTTTGATCACGTCATGAGAACTGTCATTCTTCATTTCAGGGTGTTTTCACATATAGTCCTCTTTAAAAGAACCCATCTCAGTCCTCTTAAAGTGAACTCTGGGGTGAAAGAAAAGCAAAATACCTCGGTTCTCTTTGTATTCACACTGCCCTTTCCTTTGAATGAGGACTCAACTCTTTTGCCAGTTCACATCACCTATTTTGTTGTCCGAGTCCTCTTTGCATTCACATTGTTATGTTTAGAAAGGAACCAAGATCTTTTTCCAATATTCACTCAATGCATGCTGGGTTTTTACAAAGTGCAGGTCCAGCCATTCTATCAGAACATATTATGAGACAGCTAGATATACCTACTTACATTTTGGAAGCAATAGATTGCATTTAGTTAAAAGATGAGACATAATAATTATAATCAGAAATGAATGTTAACATGTAAATATTATTGGTAACAGAATAAATATCAGAAGAATAACTGCAGATTAAATAATGCTTTAATTGAAAATTGTCCACCCAATATAGGCTACTGCCCCTTTAAGAGCAAGCATTGATTTTGTACCCTATGCTGTGACCAAATAATTTTTGTTGTCTTCTCACACTAATAAACAGGTTATGAAGCTCTCTTAGCCTAAATATCACATATTACAAACAAATAACCTGAACATCGTATCAGTACAAAACTCCACACATATTTTGTAATGTCTGTGCATCCTTGACAATTGCTAATTGCTATCCAAAAACAGCACACATTTTTTTATGACAGGGGAAACGATCTTGCAGCAATCTAGTGTGTGGTGCGGGAATAATGACAATTGAACCTGGGGAGCTTTGTGTTTACATTGCCCTAAAAAAGGGAACCGGACTAAGGAATTCAAGCGAACTGAACTTAGACCACCTCTCGAGATGGTCTCAGTTCGGTTCTCTTCGGGACTCTTCTGAGGGTCTGAGTTCCTTTGGAGTGTTCACACTACACAAAAAAATAAGTGAACTGCACTGAGTTCCCAAGAATTGGCTGAAAGGGACCAAGTGTGAGAACACCCTCATTATTTTCCTATTTTAAACCTTTAACTGCTTTTGTATATTGTGGACATGTTCTGTCAAATATTTCCTCCAATTGCTTTTCTGTTCATAATGTAGCTATTCCTCCACAACTCTTGTCAGCCAGCTCTTTGCTGTGTTAAAATGTTGGCCACTTACTCTAGTACTGTACTTCGTCTAGGACACTGAGAGATGGTAGAAGAGCAGCTGTTTGTAGCGATCCATACAGGCTCTTCATCTCTGTCAACATGGCTGAGTTACACACTTCACACAAACCACCAGTGGTTGCTTCTTTTCATATTTTATAGAATTTGAGAAATTATTGAAACTGGAAGACAGTTTTTCTCCTTTTCCTCAGTCAGCCATGAATACCTAGTTATAAATTATCGTTTTTTTCTGGCTTTGTTTTTATTTCTTTATTCAAATCCTATTGAGTGGTGCTTTAGGTTCTTCCTTGAGTAAAAAGTTGATATTGAAGAGGAAGAAAGGACTTGTGCTGGAATGTGGATTTCTCCCTCCCGTGAAATCCTAATTGTGCCTTGGAGGGCTGGTAGTATGTAGGGTATCTCTACTCAGCTCAACAGGATTTGTGTCTGTGTATGTTGGAGTGTCTTTCAGCCTGGATGTGGATATAAACCTAAGTGGTTGATTCCTCGTATTTGCCGCTAGGCTGATCCTGTGCATCTGTGCAGCTTTGTGCTGAACACATTGGACCTTGTTTTTTGGGTTGCTACCGTTTAAAAAAGGACAGATTTTTGTAATGTACAGAGTAGAGACTGAGAGCTGGGCATCATTTCAGTTCAGTACAATACATTCTCAGGTAGTCGACTCTTGGTTGTGGAACAACCACATAAGACAGCTAAGCTCTTGTCATTATGGTTAATGGCCAGAGTGGACCATTAGATAGCAACAGAGCAGACATCAGGTCAAGACTCAGGCCACTGGTTGACCCCAGAATTATTGCTTTGCATTTATCTATGTAAATCCAGGATAAGATGACTTCTGCCTGCAGCTACCGACTCCCCAGGGTCAAGCATGCTTGGGTCCGTCAGAGGTAGGCAGGTTATGGATGACAGTCAAACAAGGATGAAAAGGACACATCTGCTAAGATTATGTGCTTTGGTGGTTAATTGTGTTCTGAATGGGGTTCAGACCTTCAGATCAGTGTCAGTTCGATAATCTAGCTGTTATGCCTGACCTCACATATCGCTCTGTTTTCATGTACTTATCTTAGAATTTCGTAAAAGATGCTTTATTCAAATGAATGGTGGAGGTTAAAGGAGATTCTGCTTGTGGAGTGTTCAGTAGGATGATATATGACCCCCGTGGGGAGAGGCCAGAATGGAGCTGTGTGTGGAGCTGCTTTGTTTGTTGTGTCTTTATCAGTGTGTCAGGCAGGCGGAGAGGGAGAGCATTCTCTGTATGAATGGACCCTTGAACCATAAACCTGCATCTCGTCTGATAACACTTTCAGTATTGTGAAATCTGTGTCATTCTGCCCTGTGTCTTCCTCTCGACAGGGCTTTATATATATATACAGTGGGGAAAAAAAGTATTTAGTCAGCCACCAATTGTGCAAGTTCTCTCACTTAAAAAGATGAGAGAGTCCTGTAATTTTCATCATAGGTACACTTCAACTATGACAGACAAAATGAGGAAAAAAAAATCCAGAAAATCACATTGTAGGATTTTTTTATGAATTTATTTGCAAATTATGGTGGAAAATAAGTATTTGGTCACATACAAACAAGCAAGATTTCTGGCTCTCACAGACCTGTAACTTCTTCTTTAAGAGGCTCCTCTGTCCTCCACTCATTACCTGTATTAATGGCACCTGTTTGAACTTGTTATCAGTATAAAAGACACCTGTCCACAACCTCAAACAGTCACACTCCAAACTCCACTATGGCCAAGACCAAAGAGCTGTCAAAGGACACCAGAAACAAAATTGTAGACCTGCACCAGGTTGGGAAGACTGAATCTGCAATAGGTAAGCAGCTTGGTTTGAAGAAATCAACTGTGGGAGCAATTATTAGGAAATGGAAGACATACAAGACCACTGATAATCTTCCTCGATCTGGGGCTCCACGCAAAATCTCACCCCGTGGGGTCAAAATGATCACAAGAACGGTGAGCAAAAATCCCAGAACCACACGGGGGGACCTAGTGAATGACCTGCAGAGAGCTGGGACCAAAGTAACAAAGCCTACCATCAGTAACACACTACGCCGCCAGGACTCAAATCCTGCAGTGCCAGGCGTGTCCCCTGCTTAAGCCAGTACATGTTCAGGCCCGTCTAAAGTTTGCTAGAGAGCATTTGGATGATCCAGATGAGGATTGGGAGAATGTCAGATGAAACCAAAATAGAACTTTTTGGTAAAAACTCAACTCGTCGTGTTTGGAGGACAAAGAATGCTGAGTTGCATCCAAAGAACACCATACCTACTGTGAAGCATGGGGGTGGAAACATCATGCTTTGGGGCTGTTTTTCTGCAAAGGGACCAGGACGACTGATCCGTGTAAAGGAAAGAATGAATGGGGCCATGTATCGTGAGATTTTGAGTGAAAACCTCCTTCCATCAGCAAGGGCATTGAAGATGAAACGTGGCTGGGTCTTTCAGCATGACAATGATCCCAAACACACCGCCCGCAACGAAGGAGTGGCTTCAGAAGAAGCATTTCAAGGTCCTGGAGTGGCCTAGCCAGTCTCCAGATCTCAACCCCATAGAAAATCTTTGAAAGTCCGTGTTGCCCAGTGACAGCCCCAAAACATCACTGCTCTAGAGGACATCTGCATGGAGGAATGGGCCAAAATACCAGCAACAGTGTGTGAAAACCTTGTGAAGACTTACAGAAAACGTTTGACCTCTGTCATTGCCAACAAAGGGTATATAACAAAGTATTGAGATAAACTTTTGTTATTGACCAAATACTTATTTTCCACCATAATTTGCAAATAAATTCATAAAAAATCCTACAATGTGATTTTCTGGATTTCTTTTCCTCATTTTGTCTGTCATAGTTGAAGTGTACCTATGATGAAAATTACAGGCCTCTCTCATCTTTTTAAGTGAGAGAACTTGCACAATTGGTGGCTGACTAAATACTTTTTTTCCCCACTGTATATATATATATATATACATATATACAGTGAGGGAAAAAAGTATTTGATCCCCTGCTGATTTTGTACGTTTGCCCACTGACAAAGAAATGATCAGTCTATAATTTTAATGGTAGGTTTATTTGAACAGTGAGAGACAGAATAACAACAAAAAAATCCAGAAAAACACGTGAAAAATGTTATAAATTGATTTGCATTTTAATGAGGAAATAAGTATTTGACCCTCTCAATCAGAAAGATTTCTGGCTCCCAGGTGTCTTTTATACAGGTAACGAGCTGAGATTAGGAGCACACTCTTAAAGGGAGTGCTCCTAATCTCAGTTTGTTACCTGTATAAAAGACACCTGTCCACAGATGCAATCAATCAATCAGATTCCAAACTCTCCACCATGGCCAAGACCCAAGAGCTCTCCAAGGATGTCAGGGACAAGATTTTACACCTACACAAGGCTGGAATGGGCTACAAGACCATCGCCAAGCAGCTTGGTGAGAAGGTGACAACAGTTGGTGCGATTATTCGCAAATGGAAGAAACACAAAAGAGCTGTCAATCTCCCTTGGCCTGGGGCTCCATGCAAGATCTCACCTCGTGGAGTTGCAATGATCATGAGAACGGTAAGGAATCAGCCCAGAACTACACGGGAGGATCTTGTCAATGATCTCAAGGCAGCTGGGACCATAGTCACCAAGAAAACAATTGGTAACACACTACGCCGTGAAGGACTGAAATCCTGCAGCGCCATAAGGTCCCCCTGCTCAAGAAAGCACATATACATGCCCGTCTGAAGTTTGCCAATGGACATCTGAATGATTCAGAGGACAACTGGGTGAAAGTGTTGTGGTCAGATGAGACCAAAATGGAGCTCTTTGGCATCAACTCAACTCGCCGTGTTTGGAGGAGGAGGAATTCTGCCTATGACCCCAAGAACACCATGCCCACTGTCAAACATGGAGGTGGAAACATTATGCTTTGGGGTGTTTTTCTGCTAAGGGGACAGGACAACTTCACCGCATCAAAGGGACGATGGATGAGGCCATGTACCGTCAAATCTTGGGTGAGAACCTCCTTCCCTTAGCCAGGGCATTGAAAATGGGTCATGGGTGGGTATTCCAGCATGACAATGACCCAAAACACACGGCCAAGGCAACAAAGGGGTGGCTCAAGAAGAAGCACATTAAGGTCCTGGAGTGGCCTAGCCAGTCTCCAGACCTTAATCCCATAGAAAATCTGTGGAGGGAGCTGAAGGTTCGAGTTGCCAAACGTCAGCCTCGAAACCTTAATGACTTGGAGAAGATCTGCAAAGAGGAGTGGACAAAATCCCTCCTGAGATGTGTGCAAACCTGGTGGCCAACTACAAGAAACGTCTGACCTCTGTGATTGCCAACAAGGGTTTTGCCACCAAGTACTAAGTCATGTTTTGTAGAGGAGTCAAATAATTATTTTCCTCATTAAAATGCAAATCAATTTCTAACATTTTTCACATGCGTTTTTCTGGATTTTTTTGTTGTTATTCTGTCTCTCACTGTTCAAATAAACCTACCATTAAAATTATAGACTGATCATTTCTTTGTCAGTGGGCAAATGTACAAAATCAGCAGGGGATCAAATACTTTTTTCCCTCACTGTATATAAAAATATATACAAAAAATATTTAACTAGGCAAGTCAGTTAAGAACAAATTCTTACTTACAATGACAGCCTACCCCGGCCAAACCCTAACCTGGACGACGTTGGACCAATTGTGTGCCGCCCTATGGGACTCCAAATCACGTCCGGTTGTGATACAGCTTGGAATCGAACCAGGGTCTGTAGTGATGCCTCTAGAATTGAGATGCATATATTGAGATGCATATATTCTTGATATATCGACACTTACTAAATGAAGGTCATGCCAAGGGGAGGTTCATTTTGAGCCTGTCCTACGAACTAAGGCTTTCTGTTCTTCTCTCAATAGTTTTATTGCAGTTTCTTTTTGAGGTTGAGATTGAAGGGGTTAAAAAAAACAAGAGAGAGAACCTCTAAGTCTTTTCGTGTTTTACCCATTTACTGTTGTGTTCATTTATTACGGTGTTTACATTTGGTTTTTACTCAGCCATGACTTCAGTCATGCACTGACGTCTTAGCTCTCTACCTCCTGTTAGGTGAGATGAGTGCTCCTTGAACTACTCAGCACCTTTCTGATCACATGGCCCTGATTGTCAGACTGGTGGGCTGGTGATAGAGTATATGAACACAGACTGTGCTTGTCTGGTTTGAATACGTCAAGCTTCCAAGCCCTAGTCACTCCTCTCTCCCAGTCTCTCCCAATCTCCCAACACCCAGCATCGCCCACTGAAACCAGAGACTCCCAGAGACATACTGAAAAATCCGTCCCTGTGAACTGGCAGGCTGGACCTGGTTCAGGCCACACACACAGGCACAGACTGCACTGCCCTCCTCTGATAGACACTAAGCTCCGCCACCCTACAGTACATTCTAAGACAGTATGTAGATGTCTTCTGGTGGCTGTCCATGAATGGTGTCAATGGCATCTTCCTACACAGACATGAGTAAACAGAGGGCACAAGCAAATGTGGGAATAATTGACACTTTCCCACTGTATAGTGCATCAGAAGCATTCATGAATCATGATGTAGAGAACATGGAAGGCATCCAGGCTGGTGAAGCACATAGTGCCTGTGAACAGCTCTGACACCTCTGATAGGCAAACAGAAGGGGGTTTTGGGAAAGAAAAAATCTTGGGGTAATTTTCCGGACTATTTACTTAGTTATAGACACAGTGTGTACTAATTACTCATGACTCACTTTTTTTCCTGTCTAAAGCAGCAAGACTGTGTTAATTATTGTGATTATTATAAGGGGCTACGACATACAGGTGGGGCGGGGGCTGAATTCTGACATTAATTGTCCAGAGATCACGTTGAGATCACACTGTTTTGTTCCAGCAGTGTAAATGTAAAGGATGTGGTAGTGTTCCACGCCCCCTTATTATCACAAATGAAAAAAAGGTTACCATAGAAACCATATACCTGCCTGGAGTCAAACTAAAAACCCATTTCCAATATATGTTTATATTTAGAATATCCCTCTCAGAGGGATGGATATGAGACAGCTCTCAGAGACCTTATTTAATTGTCTTCAGGCAGTTATAGCTTTTAATATAATCTTTCCCGATATTGTGACTTTTGGAGGACTAGCTGTTTTGAGTGCACTTGTACCAAGTGTATTTCATTGCTGCAAAAATCCTGGCACTGTGTACATAGAGATTTTATTCATCGCTGGATTAAAATGATATGGTGTCTTAAATAGATACACTTTTTTTTTCTCTTTTTCAATGATGCATTTCTCCAAATGTTTTTTACATGATGTATAGGCCTACATGTATTAATTTTGTATCTACATTTTCTTCCTCAAAATTAATGTCTACTGACACTTTTAGTGGCACTCACATTCCCCGTTAGTGTGCTCCTCCACAATCCAACCAAATGGCAGCGCAACACTATAACCTTTCGTATAAAGTAAGTATGATAAAAAGAGTAATGATGGATTTCAGTCCTGTGTTGTTATTTACCATTCTGTATCTTGAGCTCCTTGTACTGCAGAGCTACATGTCAAAAAGATTTATCTTTGCTCCATTTACCATATGTTTTTTCTGTGTCTGAGGTGTTGAATATGCTTGTGCCTGTTACATACAAGTACCTGTTAATGCCAGTTACTGTGCATGAGCATGTGCATTTGCAAAAATGCTTTCATGGTGGTGAGTAGGTGTGTGTGTAGAGCTACCAGAAGAAAGTGTTGAAAGCCCCAGCTAGCAAGATCGCATCCAGGGTGACTAACAAGCTTAGAATGAGCTTGACTGTTTTCGCAAGCATTGGTATGGTGAAAAGAGTCCTCAACATTGAGAGAAATGCTTCTACTAATTCCATACCCCCCCCAAGCCTCAGTCAGACTGAACCATACTACACCTGGTTAGCTGATGCTACAGTATGATGTTGGAAACCAAAGAAATACACTTCCACCAGGAAAACAAGAGGAGCGGTTGATTTTAGGACATGGGGATTTTAACATTTACAGAGATTGCTGTTCTTATTTGTTTTGTTTACAGTGGTTAAGAGAGAGTGGATAATTCCTATATAATAGCTTCAGGTGTTACATCTCTGAAATACCAGTTGTTTAGTATTGGTAAATCTGTAAACTGTAATTGACATGGTTCCCATGTTAATAAGGGAGTTGAAAGTGATGATGATTATATGTTGACCCTGTGATCATTCATGTCCTATGCATTATGGTGACATGATAATGCACAAATCAACAAAAGAGACTGGAGCTCAAAGTAGTGTATAACTAGATAGCTGTCTGCAGAGCACGTTAAAGTCTGGTAGTGGTTAGGTGAGTTAAATGAAAAGAAAGGTGTTCATGTGATTATATATTCATGTAAACTGGTGTTTCACATTCCTCTGTGATACACTAACTCTTGAACTGGTCCCTCTTCATACTTAGTGCTCTCGAGTTGTTGACTTTGGATGTTGTGTTGTGTCCTAGTTGATGCATCGTAGTGCCAGATCTGTTTTTCCTTTGGCCATGTGGCTCCTGGAGCTGTGGTTCCACGAGCCACTCCACCCTCCTCTTCTGTGTAGGAGGCAGGCTGAGTTAAAAATAGGCACGTTTGGAGGTAGTGGGCAGTCCTTCTCAGAGTGGGAATAGAGCAGAGCATTGGATTTCATTGGTACAAACTCTCTGGCAACTTGCTCAATTTGGATCGAAATTATCATGAAACAGTTGATCAATTATCAATCAAAGATAAAAAATACTGTAAGTAGCGTATTACCCTTTAGGCTCTCTGCATTTAGATGTTCTAGCATTATTCGGGCAGTGAGCTGATGCGGAGCTCTGAATGGCAGGGAAGCTGAGTCTGCTAATTGCTCCAGCGGAGAGTTAAGAACACTGCCCAATGATAACAATGGCCAGCAAATTACAGCATATGTCACCTCTTGTTTTCACCAAATGGCTCTAATGGCATTTATATGCATTGTGTGCGTGTGTAGATCAAGTCTCACTCACTCATCCTCCACTCGTTTCCTTTAGGCGTCCAATAGACCGCTACTTTGGTGATGGAAGTCGGATCCAACTCCAGCAGAGTTAATAATTGACTCACTTGAGCATTGTATCCATCAGTGGCAATTTTTGCATGTAAATCTTGGTGGGGCAAACTCAACAAACAAAAAAATATGCATGCCAGCAAAGCCACTACACAACACAACACTAAACAATACATCAATTGCACTTTAATGGTGACAAACTGTCACGACTTCCACCGAAGTCAGTCCCTCTCCTTGTTCGGGCGGTGTTCGGTGGTCGACGTCACCGGTTTTCTAACCATCACGTTCCCCTTTTTTGTGTGTCTTTTGGTTTTGTCGTTATTGTCTACACCTGTTGTTAATTATCTCCCAATCACGCTCCTACTTATATTCCTTCCTTCCCCTCATTCCCCTGTGCGTGATTATCAGTGTTCTTTGAGTTTTCCCAGTCTGTGTACTGAGGGCTAGTATGTTTTGGTTCTCGTTGTTCCCGGGTAGTTTGTTTGCCCGTTATTTTTGTGTGAGTATTTTGCCTCTCCAGCGTGTTGTACTGTTGTACTATTACTGGTGGCTTTATTAAATACTTTTTTACACGCATCTCAACCTCCTGCGCCTGACTCCTTTCCACTACGGAACCAGATCCATGACACAAACGGTGCTCACAAACTGTTAGGGCTTACTTAAAGCTGTCCCAACAGCAGAGTCCCAACACCGTAACCACTGCTACACCTGGCTATCAGCGGAGTCTTGTCTGGCAGTGAAACAGTTAATTCAGCCTCATTTACTACCTTTTAAAAAAACATATCTGATATGGCTGATTTGCTTAAACAAATGTGGTTTCTACTGACAATTGGGATGTACAAACTATGGAATAAGGGGACGATTAAGATATTAATGAGCGTGCTAGGACGGATGTAGTCAATATAATATTGTTTATAATATAACTTTTTAAATGTACAGCGACAGAATTCAGAACATGGGCCGTTCTTATAGTATTCTCCCTCTACACTAAGTTAGAACCGTAGGACAAATAAAGGGGGCATATAGAGGACAATGAAAGCTCTTACAATATTCAATAATAACATTTGTCTAAAACAGGCTATAGGCTACATGTGCACCAACAAGACAGAACAGTAGGCTAAGTTATGAGGGGAAAAGGGACCAAATTATTAGGGTGAGGCACATAGGCTACCAACAGCTTACTACACAACATACACTAAGTATTACTTTCTTAGCTACAGTATACATCTCCCTGGCATATTACATAATTTATGCAGCAGCATACTATAAATGTTTGTACACACCTTGTTGTGCTGTACTCACTTTAACAGGATTTTGTCATCAAAGTCTGGCATCCTCTGGATTTATGGTGCTTTCAAGACAACTGGGAACTCTGAAAAAAACAAGGTCAAATCGTGATGTCAGTGACTTCAGGTCGGAGCTCTAGAAAGAGACCTGAGTTCCCAACTTGCAATTCTGAGTTGGATGACCGTTCAAAACTTATTTTCCCAGATGGAGCATAGTTCCCAGTTGTCTTGAACTCACTGAAGTCTAGTATTTCCCAGTTCCGAGTTTCCAGTTGTTTTGAACGTAGCAGAAGTCATGCTGGATTTACAGCATGGCAATGTTGAATGTTTATCCTTTTAAGCTTAGAAGAGAGACCCTTAAACCCAGACTTGGATCACACACCCACTCCAGTGAATAGCAGGCTAGTGATTGCTTTGCAGTGCTTGCACTTCCAAACCACTCATTGTTGAATTTGCGGTTTCCAACTTGTTGTGTAATGTTTAAGTCCAATGGCCGATGAGCAGCGATAATTTTTATCTATTATTTCTCTTCATTATTTATCTTCATATGACAAGGATTGCAAAGGATTTGCCAGTAGATTGTAGCCTTGATTCATGATGATAACTGCTAGCTTGCCAGCTAAGTCCAATCAAAGCTACGGTAGATATAACGTGATTTTATCTGTGGCCAATGACCTTGAGCCTTCTTGGATGGTCACTTCTGATGTAAGTCTATGGCAGCACCCAAAGGGCTTGAATTTTCGAGCTCTTCCCATATATTTTGCGGTGACGTACAGTAGTGTCCCCATGAGTGACAGAACACTGAGCCAATCACGGCGCACCTAGAAAACATTACCAACTCCTTACGCTCCGTATTTTCCGCTGCCTGCCTCACCACCAGAGAAAGCACTGAGCTAGGCTGAAACACCTGCATTTTGGAACTGCGTTACTCAAGAAAGCAAAAAAAAGACCAAGTTTGTATGAGGCTTTATTAACTCAACGTTTTTTGTGTTGTTTTTTTTACATTGTTTGCAAACTGATATGTGACACGTATTAATGCCAAAATATCATGCAAACAGGCAACAAATGTTTTAATTTTTATTTCGCTACTGCTCTCTATGCTCTCTTTCCTGCCTGAGCTTTTCTTTTTCTCTGAGATGTTTTTTGGCCAAACAGTGTGACAAGTTGTGTGCAAGGTGAATCATTAATTTGTCCAAGCACTCTGGTCCATATAGCACAATCATCAAGAGGATGATTAAGGGTCGATGTCTCATATCAGGCTAAATATAAAGTGGCTTATTATTCATTCAAAAGAACCAGTTCAAGAAACCATTTAAAGAAGAATTTAGAGTTTCAGTTGGAGAAGAGATGGGTTTTCATGGGAATGACTGTTAGAATATTTCTCTGAGTGGTTTCCTGCACCCAATTCATCTTGTCCAGATTACTGTGCTGCCCTTTGTGACTGGCAGAGAGGGGGGTTGTGTACTGGCAGTTGTGAAGGGGAAGAACGAGGTTACGAAGCCTCTGCGTATTTGAGGGGGAGCTGTTATTAATGACAATAAGGCCCCCCTCACCCCTAAGGTTGGTGACCTCTAGGTAGGTGTGTTCCAGCCAGAAACTGCACACAACCATGTCCTTTCAACATGGCCACTGTCCCGCTTCTATCTCCATCTCATCTATGGGCCCCCTGCTCCCACCACTCCCTGGACAGAATTCAATTACTGCTGGAGTCCTGACCTCTGACCTGTCTCCCCCAGGATGAACCTCATCCTCTGACCCTGATAGAACAAGTGGCCTAGACCACAGTTAACCTTCCCCATGGCTCCCTCCCTCCCTCCCACCTCCCCTGTTCTGTCTCTCTCTCTCTCACCACCAATCTCCAGACCTGTTAGGCTTCCCTTCCTACTGCCTAATGTGTTGATGTGTGCCTCTCATCTGTTTGTCCAGGTGTGTATGGCTTAATAAGTATATGTTTGATGTCTTTGGTTGAGTACAAATTGATCTGTTTTGCAGTTGTTGCTTTGAAGTCTTAATTAGGTGTTTTAGGATTGCAGTATTATTTACTGTATCTGCAGGAGTATTTATCGCAATACCATTAAAAACCCTATTTTTCCAGGGCTTTTCAAGGGGGGGAGTTTTCTGTATTTACAGATCGATCCACCAACCTTATTCTAAGCTGCAGTCGATGCTTTTTAAGCCATCACCATCTCTTAATCACAACACAGATACCTGTTAATTACCAAAAGAGTTCAAGTGTTTTTGCTATTTAAAGAGGGATTTGAGATCGATGCGTTGCTTTGCTCTGGGTCGAGCGGTGAGCACAGTTGACCGTTTAAGGAAACATTGTGGGTTCTGCCAGCCTCTGCTGAAGGAGAGGAAGAACACAGAGGACAAAGCAATGGGGATATTAATAGGCAGCTGCATGGACGACACCGTTTCCTATTGGGTCAGGGATAAACCATGAACTTGTAAACTCACAGAGGGGCCTCTCGCTCCCAACTCCCCTCCCTCCATCTCTCTCCCACCCTGTATAGTGTCATCAGTAAGCAGAGAGCTGAGCTCAAAAGCCCATGCATCTCTGCGAGAGCAGCGATTAGACATCTATCAGATTCTCAGCCCCAGTAGAGTTCACTCAAAGGTAAGCCAGTAGTTTACACCCTCTGGGACAACGGGCTTTCTCAGCTTTTGTTCTTCCCCATCCTCTGTGTTGCAAGTACTGTACCTCTGCATTTTATTGTTATCTACAAGAGAACCATTGTGTGTCTTGGCTTTGTCCCCCACTGGTAGATTCCTGTATTCATAGATGAGTCAAGAAAGTATGCATTTGATATAAAAAGATGGACATTAGCACAAGCAGGAGTAGACACTGTACCCTTCATCCTCCTTCATTCCATCTCCGCTTTGAGAAATATGAATATGAAGAGATACTTCCTTCTTCTTCCCATAGGAGAGTCCACAAGACCCAGCCCAAACCCAGCCAACCCAGACCCAGTTCAGACCCAGCACACACCCAGCCCAGACGCAGCCCACACCCAGCCCCAGACCCAGACCACACCCAGCGCAGACTAGACTCAGCCCAGACCCAGACCCAGCCCACACCCAGCCCCAGCCCAGACTCAGACCACACCCAGACCGCACCCAGCGCAGACCAGACCCAGCCCACACCCAGCCCGCACCCAGCACAGACACAGCCCAGCCCAACCCATCCCCAACCCACAACCAGCCCACACCCAGCCCAACCCAGACCCAGCACTTACCCAGACCAGACCCAGCCGGCTGCAGGGCTAATTAAATCCGCCCGGTGTCTAAGACACAGTCCCAGAGGGCCATTTTGCTGTGATCACAGCAGGCAGTGGGAGGTTAATCCCAGGAGACTGCAGGCTCAATCTCCCCGCCTCCAGCCTGCACTCCAGGCTAGCACACTCTCATTCTGTCTAATGGCCCATTGGAACAGCATGGCCTGGGGCTCACACCTACCATGATTTTCCCTGGCTGCATCACTCTCGGCCCAGCTTGTTAGGACACTGTGAGGTTCCATGGACAATGTCAGAGTGGACAGTCAACCCCTGTCACCTCCCACAGCCATCTGAATAGGCCAGCCATCACTTACTGGGGCTATGGATCACAGAACATAATCTGCATCAACACAGAATGCACTGGAGAGAATCCACTCAATGCTAATGAAAGAAATGTGAGGGATAATAGATGAAATGACCATCAACAATAACCTTTGTTTGCCACAATGTTCATCTGAAAAGTAGACAACTTTTAATGGTTCAACCCTGAGACATCTATTGAGATCAGTTCACACACATTGCCCTCATATACTGTAGGTAGTGAATGGTTTAAATAGGACAATGGGTTGAGAATTAAAGTGGAATAATTGTTTGAGGGACAATAGTCTCTATGTAATCTGTGTGTGTATGTGCACTTAAACACTTAATTGGTATTAAAACATGACATTTTATATTTTTTTATATGCTGTATTTATAAAAAAGATTGCGCCCATAGTTTTTATTTTATTTCAGAAGGCAGGAAATATGCATCTGCTTTTCCCTGGAGTCTTTTGTGCATATCTGTGTGTAATTAATGTGGATTTTGACAGATGGAAGAAAAAAACTGTCCCTGTAAGAGAGAAGGAAGGGTACATGCCACAATGTGTGAAGTGCAGACATGGAGAGAGCCTCTTTTTCTCCAGAGTGCCAGCTGCACTAGCCAGCTCCTTACAGGTAGCTACACACACACACACACATACACACACACACACACACTCTTGAGTTTTGCTGACCATTATAGCTGGGTTTTTGTCTCGCATGAGAAAACACATATTGAGAGTTGAGATTAGTACTGTATATATTTATTGTTGTATTTTTTCCCCCTTTCTATTCCAGATAGCATGAGGAGCTGTAGTTTATTTCGTCATCGTATGAGGTGCTGCTAGAGCTTTAAAGATCACATTTGACCAAGATACTCCTAATCCACTACTTAAATTGCATTAAATTGTGTGTGTACAGTGCTGTTTGATGGAGTGCTATTTTTTTTACTCATCTTTGTATAATTTAAGTATTAATGTAGCTACATTATCGCGCTGTCTTTGCCTGGTAGCAAAAACAAATGAGGATTACAACGGTTGAGAAGGCAACAGGTCATGGTTGGTAAGCTGCCCAGGGGGGTCAACGATGGAGTCTGTCTCTGACAGGCTGTGGAGGAGGCTCCATTGTTGTTGGTATGTTTGGGTATTACCTGGAGGCACTATCGCTGAGACTACAGCATTATCCTATTATTAGGCTTAGTTGTTTACGCTTATTGCTGCTTGTCAGGTAGGCAAAGTATCCCACTGAAGATTTGTATTTCCCAAAATGTTTATTTCCACGACTACTGTCTTGTCTCATTCTGGTACACCGGCTTACGATAATAATAATACTTTTCTGAGGTCTTAAGAATCTCTAGATAGGACACAACAAACAGATTGTGAAAGCAACTGTCAACATCATGTTATCTTGTATAAAGTGACAGTGGTGGTCTTCAATGCACCACCAAAACAGGTTCTGAAGTGTGATTGGCTGTTACTGTCAGATCAACATGTTTCTCCTATAGCTGCTCATGCCCCAGCAGCACATATAGCACCGTGCTCATGTGTCCTTAATTACTGCATGGAGACCTTGTGAGTTGGGAATAGCCTTGATTGATGTCTCTGTTTGCAGGAAAAGTGAACATAATAAAAAAAATCCCATCATATGGTCTGACAGATTTTGGGCACAGAACCAGGGATGACAAATGTGCTCTAGCAATAATTCAATCTGCTCACATAATTCTCTAACTTTGAGGGACAGACAGAGTGGAATATTTTGTGCAATTAAAACGCCAAGTTATCGTCCAGTGACTGTGATCAAGTGTTTACTTGAGATGGTTTTTCACAAGAATTACCCACTGACAGATTGAAGGGAGTAAAGATACACCAGAAGGGACAGAATGATAGCATGAATATGTTCACAACTACTTAGTTAATGTAACCTCCAACACTCCCATTGTTGATAACTGACAGGCTAGCTACAGCAGTATCAGATCCAAAACCTTCTCATTAAATGAATGTTGGAAGCCACTTTTTATACAATAGTGCCTATTTTTTTTGTTTTCAGGGGGAAAGTAATGTTTCAATGATGGTTGACCCTGATGCTCCCAGCTGTAGTAAACCAACTTGCTCTCATTGGAGGCGCTACCTGGTGGCGGACATAATGGTAAGCAGACAAATAAAGTGGGTATGCCATTTTCAACACTTACTGGACAAGACATCCAAACCGGCTACAAAATTTTAATTCAAGGTCTCTCAATAATATTCAGCCTGTATCACATACAGAATGTCACTGTTGTAGTTAAATATGCCATTCTGTGATACCTGTAAGATTTTGTTTCCTGAATATGAGACTAGGTTGCAAGTCTTAAATTGTATGAATGGTAGAGGTTTTAAGCCCACCATGTTAAAAAGGGGAAGAAGTTTTTCATATCATGCTTGTGCAATAAATGCCGGTGACAAAAGTGTGGGAGTAAGTCACACTAAATGGCGGGGAAAGTTTGTGAGTCCCTGTCAGCAGCAATTTCCCTCTTCTGCTGATCGAGAGTCTGGGACGTGTCAATGCAAGCGTGTGAGACTGTGATTGAGGAGAGCAGCATGCGTGGCGAGCAGAGGAGCAGGCTCTATAGAGCTGTGGGCCTTCAGCTCCCCCTCCAGTGGAGAGATCTTGGCAGAACATCCTCCCTTCATCTGTTCCCCGAGGCAGAGCAGCTCCTCCAATGATCCACACTTCTCCATATTTTACACCCCCGAAATGGGCACCGTTCCGATCCCCCTATTTCTCTTCATGTTTTGCTCATCTTCATCCATCCATTTGTTTTCACGTTCCTGCGTTCTCACGCCAAATGCGTGTTAAGTTGTTGATTGCCTCAAATATTTTGAGGTTTTACAGACATTTTTGAATTCCACTGCAACCCAGTGATTAACCTAGTTGATTAGCACTAGTGACTTGAAGAGCATCCATACAAGCAACAGAGAAGCTTTGACACATTTTGCTTCTCTTTGTTATCGTAGAGGCTTAATGTAATCTTACACCTGCTACTTTTAACACAGATTCTTAGTCTATACAAATGTGATATGACTGGGCTATTTGCCAGTATTATAATCCATAATGTTCACTAAATGAAATTGAAAACTCAATATTGTGATTCATTAGGCTGTTCATTTGCATCGCCTCATACTATATATTGAAAGTTCTATATCTTGAAAACTTGATTGCTGACACACAAAACATTTTAGAGCTGTATCAACAGTGGACTAATGAAACAAATACTAAATATAGTTATTGAGTGTTAGGTATTTTTTTCCTTTAAGCTTTGGAGACACAACCATATTCTTGCTTGATTTTCAAAGAATGTCCTAGTATTGATGATTAATCATTAGTATAATGATGACAAGTTCACTAACTGTTACAATCCACTTTGTTACAGAGCAGTGACCTAACTTAGATCAGTTCTCATACAGTGCCTTCAGAAAGTATTCACACCCCTTGACTTTAATTAAAAATGAAAAGTTGAAATGTCTGGAGTCAATAATTATTCAACCCTTTTGTTATGGCAAGCCTAAATAAGTTCAGGAAGGAAAATGTGCTTAATAAGTCACATAATAAGTTCCATGGACTCACTCTGTGTGCAATAATGGTGTTTAACATGATGTTATCATCATGTAAGATCCCTCAGTCGAACAGTGAATTTCAAGTACAAATTCAACCACAAAGATCAGGGAGGTTTTTCGATGCCTTTCAAAGAAGGACACCGATTGGTAGATGGGTAAAACAAACATACATTGAATAACCCTTTGAGCATGTTGAAGTTAATAATTACACTTTAGAGGGTGTATCAATACACCCAGTCACTACAAAGATACAGGCGTCCTTCCTAACTCAGTTGCTGGAGAAAAAGGACACTGCTCAGGGATTTTACCATGAGACCAATGGTGATTTTAAAACAGTTACAGAGTTTAATGGCTGTGATGGGAGGTAACTGAGGAAGGATCAACAACATGTTAGTTACTCCACAATAACATAAATTAATGATTGAAAAGCAGGAAGCCTATACACAACAAAACATATTCCAAAACATGCATCCTGTTTGCAATAAGGCACTTAAGTAATACGGCGAAAATGTGGCAAATATATATTTTTTTCTGAATACAAAGTGTTGTTTGGGGCAAATCCAACAGAACACATCACTGAGTTCCACTTTTCATATTTTCAAGCATGGTGGTGGCTGCATCTTGTTATGGGTATGCTTGTCATCGGCAAGGAATAGAGAAGCAACATTTTAGAGGAAAACCTGCTTCAGTCTGCTTTCCAACAGACAATGGGAGAGAAATTCAACCTTTCAGCGAGACAATTACCTAAAACACAAGGCCAAATATACACTGGAGTTGCTTACCATGATGACATTGAATGTTCCTGAGTGGCCTAGTTACAATTTTGACTTAAATCGGAAAATTGTGGCTAGCAATGATCAACAACCAATTTGACATATATTAAATACTTTTTTTAAGAATTATATTGTACGACCAGGGGTGCAAAGCTCTAAGAGTCTTAACCAGAAAGACTCACAGTTGGAATCACTGCCAAAGATGCTTCTAACATGCATTGACTCAGGGGGTTGAATAATTATCTATTCAAGATATACCTTTTTTATTTTCATTTACAAAAAAAACAAATCACATTTTTCTTGTACTTTGACATTACCGAGTATGTTCTGTAGATAAAAAAAGGACAAATCTATTTTAATCCCACTTTGTAACACAACAAATTATGGAAAAAGTCAAGGCGTGTGAATACTTCCTGAAGGCACTGTACCTGACAATATCATACTCCACCATTAACTTACAGTACACCTCCCTTTGCTCTTTTTTTAAAGGTCCTTACTGTCTGGCCACTTGGCCAGTTGAGAATAAACAAATGTATTTTAGGTGCACTGACAGACAACGTCTCTGCCAGCAATTCAATTTCCTGTCACTTGTGTGGGAGTTGACATGGATTACCTCCGTGGTGATTGGCCAGTGTGGCAGGATGTTTGGGTGATAGTGGCTGGTAGTTGGTCAGGGGGGTTAATGAGGATTCTGAGTGATGCCTACCCTCAGTGGGGGGTGTTTAATTGCTGGGAATGACAAGGTGACATCATATAACCTCACTTTAGTTATAACAATTGTGGTTGTGAGTGTGTTGAATTATTTCTAAATACCTTTGGGGGTTTACACTAATATAGTGCCTTCAGAAAGTATTCACACCTAGACTTTTTCCACATTTTATTGTGTTACAAAGTGGGATTAAATTACATTTTTATTGTCTTTTTGGTCAAAGATCTACACAAAATAATCTGTAATGTCAAAATTATAATATTTATGAAAAATGAAACACTAATATACAGTATCTTGATTAGATAATTCTTCACCCCCTGAAATAATACATGTTAGAAACACCTTTGGCAGCGATTACAGCTGTGGGTCTGTTTGGGTACGTTTTTAAGAGCTTTGCACACCTGGATTGTACAATATTTACTCATTATTCTTTAAAAAAATCTTTAAGCTCTGTCAAGTTGGTTGTTGATCATTGCTAGAAAGCCAATTTCCAGTCTTGCCATAGATTTTAAAGCTGATTTAAGTCAAAACTGTAACTAGGCCACTCAGGAACATTCAATGTCTTCTTGGTAAGCAACTCCAATATAGATTTGGCCTTTTGTTTTAGGTTATTGTCCTGCTGAAAGGTGAAGTCATCTCCCAGTGTTTGTTGGAAAGGAGACTGCACCAGGTTTCCCTCTACTGTAGGATTATGCTTGTTCTTAGCTGTATTACATTTCCTTTTATCCTGAAAAAACTCAAGACATTTTAGCTTTTCATTTTTTATTTATTTCAACAACTTTCTACAAAAAAAATTCCACTTTGACATTGTAGGGTATTGTGTGTAGATCAGTGACACAAAATCTCAATTGAATCCATTTTAAAGTCAGGCTGTAACACAGCAAAATGTGGAAAAGGGGTGTGAATATTTTCTGAAGGCAATGTATGTTTTATTTTACTAGGCAAGTCAGTTAAGAACAAATTCTTATTTTCAATGACAGCCTAGGAACTGCCTGTTCAGGGGAAGAACGATAGATTTGTACCTTGTCAGCTCAGGGAATTGAACTTGCAACCTTTCAGTTACTAGTCCAACACTCTAACCACTAGGCTACCCTGCCGCCCCATGTACAGGTAATGTTCAAATGAATTACCCTTGTATTTTTACTTTCTTTAGGATACATTTTTTTCAGAAGAATCTGACCATTCTCTGACCCTTTATTGATATAATATTTGTTTGTAAAATTCAGCAAGTAAAGTAAAAACCAAGATAGAGGTAGCAATATGTTCTTGAAAATTTAAATTAGGTCATTATTTGTCTGCTCCTTATTTCAGGTATTTTTTTTAAGTAGGAACATAGATTACTACTGGACACACCATACTGTTAGCTGTCATCAACATCACAACACATCAAAGTTATTCACTCAATGGCACTTTTTTTTACCCCTTTTGATTTGTATCAGTTATTCAATATGCATGGGGGTAGATGTGATTGTGGAATCCGGGGTAAGGTCAGAGGTAAAAATGTTATAAAATGAATATGCTCATTCCCACTAGTTAGTTAGTAGCCATACTCCATATACAGTCAATTACAAAATTATTGGCACCCCTGATCAAAATGAGCAAAAATAATATAAATTAAATAACACAAATACAGAGCTATATTGAATGCTCCACAAAATGGGACAATTGTATTATGTTATGCTAATATGATTGCTCAGAGAAAACAAATCATCTAAAAAGATATGTGTCAAAAAGATTGGCACCCCAAAAGATTCTTGTAAATTAAATAAGACAAAATTGAATCTGCATCAACATTCTACTTTTTTAAGTTAATCTCAGTTTAAGAAATGGTATTGTGGCCTTTTATTGCTTCCTGTTTAACTGGGGAATAAACATTTGGTAACAAGCATGTAAAGTCACATTGTCACCATGGGGAAAGGCAAATAACTCAAAAATGAAAAGAGACAAACGGTTGTTGACTTTCAGATAATGGGTACAAACAAACTACTGAAAAAACAAATATACCACTTACTACTATTAGGGCAACAACTAAGAAGTTTAAAACCACTGGAACAGTGGTAAACTTGACTGTGTCTTGTCCCCACACACATTGTGGGGACAAGATACAGCCGTATTCTAAAATGTATTAAAAATATTTTTTTTACCACCAATCTACACACAATACCCCATAATGACAAAGCAAAAACATGTTTTTAGACATTTTAGCAAATTTATAAAAAATAGAAAACGGATATATCACATTTCAAATCAAATTTTATTGGTCACATGCACATATTTATCAGATGTTATGACGGGTGTAGTGAAATGCTTGTGTTCCTAGCTCCAACAGTGCAGTAGATCTAAAAACGATTCACAACAATACACACAAATCTAAAGTAACATAATGTAATTAATGAATATATAAACATTATATTGAGCAATGTCGAAGTGGCATTGACTAAAATACCGTAGAATATAATACAGTATATGCATATGAGATTAATAAAGCAATGTGTAAACATGATTTAAACATTATTAAAGTGAATAGTGTTCCAGTATTAAAGTGGCCAGTGATTCCAAGTCTATGTATATATTGCAGCAGCCTCTAAGGTGCAGGGTTGCGTAACCGGGTGGAAGCCGGCTAGTGATGGCTATTTAACAGTCTAATGGCCTTAAGATAGAAGCTGTTTTTCAGTCTCTTGGTCCCAGCTTTGATGCACCTGTAATGACCTCGCCTTCAGGATGATAACGAGGTGAACAGGCCGTGGCTCAGGTGGTTGATGTTCTTGATGATCTTTTTGGCCTTCCTGTGATTTTGAGTGCTGTAGGTGTCCTGGAGGGCAGGTGTTTTGCCCCCGATGATGCGTTGGGCAGACCGCACCACCCTCTGGATACATAAGTATCCCTTTACTCAGTACTTTGTTTAAGCACCTTTGGCAGCGATTACAGAGTCTTGAGTCTTCTTGGGTATGACGCTACAAGCTTGGCACACCTGTATTTGGGGAGTTTATCCTATTATTCTCTGTGGATCTTTTCAAGATCTGTCAGGTTGGATGGGAGCATCACTGCACAGCTATTTTCAGGTCTCTCCAGAGATGTTTGATTGGGTTCAAGTCCGGGCTCTGGCTGGGCCACTCAAGGACATTCAGAGACTTGTCCCGAAGACACTCCTGCGTTGTCTTGGCTGTGTGCTTAGGGTCGTTATCCTGTTGGAAGGTGAACCTTCACCCAAGTCTGAGGCCTTGAGCACTCTGGAACAGGTTTTCATCAAGGATCTTGCTCTACTTTGCTCCGTTCATCTTTCCCATGATACTGACTAGTCTCCCAGTCCCTGAAAAACATCCTCAAAGCATGATGCTGCCACCACCATGCTTCACCGTGGGGAGGGTGTCAGGTTTCCTCCAAATGTGATGCTTGGCATGCAGGCCAAAGAGTTCAATCTTGGTTTCATCAGATGAGAAAATCTTGTTTCTCATGAGAGTCCCTTACGTGCCTTTTGGCAAACTTCAAGCGGGCTGCCATGTGCCTTTTACTGAGGAGTGGCTTCCGTCTACCACTCTACCATAAAGGCCTGATTGGTGGAGAGCTGCAGAGATGGTTGTCCTTCTGGAAAGTTCTCCCATCACCACAGAGGAATTCTGGAGCTCTGTCAGAGTGACCATCGGGTTCTTGGTCACCTCCCTGACCAAGGCCCTTCTCCCCCCCGATTGCTCAGTTGTGCCGGGCGGCCAGCTCTAGAAAGAGTCTTGGTGGTTACAAATTTCTTCCATTTAAGAATGATGGGTCCACTGTGTTCTTGGAGAACTTCAACGCTGCAGAAATGTTTTGGTACCCTTCCTCAGATCTGTGCCTTGACACAATCCTGTCTCGGAGCTCCACGAACAATTCCTTCGACCTCATGACTTGGTTTTTGCTCTGACATGTACTGTCAACTGTGGGACCTTATATACACAGGTGTGTGCCTTTCCAAATCATGTCCAATCAATTGAATTTACCACAGGTGGACTGAATACTTAAGTAAATAAGGTAATTTTTAATACATTTGCAAAAAAATCTAAAAACCTTTTTTTGCTTTGACATTATGGGGTGTTGATTGTAAATTGATGAGGAAAAACATTTATTTAATCTATTTTAGAATAAGTCTGTAAAGTAACAAAATGTGGAAAAAGTCAAGGGGTCTGAATACTTTCCGAAGGCACTGTATGGTCAGATGAGACGAAAATATAGCTCTTTAGCCACGCACACTAGTGGAGGGTTTGGCCTCGAAAGAAGGATGCATATGCAGAAAATATGCTCATACCACTGTAAAATATGGTGGTGGATCTTTTATTTCCACTGGTCCTGGGGCCGTTGTTAACGTCTACGGCATGAAGATTTTAGCCAAAAACGTGGTTTCCTCTGCCAGGAAGCTTAAACTTGGCCGCAAGTGGATCTTCCTACAAGACAATGACCCCAAGAAAACATCAAAATCCACAAAGAAATTGTTAATTGACAACAAAATCAAGATTTTGCAATGGCCATCTCAGTCTCTAGACTTGAACCCCATTAAAATCCTACGGTTTGAATTGAAGAGGGCAGTCCATAAGCGCAGACCAAAGGCTATTAAGTATCTAGAAGGATTCTGTATGGAGGAATGGTCTTCTTAACTGAAGCCTCATTAGAGAAAGCATGCTAACAGAGCAAGGACATGCTGGCTCACTCAAAGGACTGAGTCTTTACTGTGTCTAAAGGACCAGTTTTTCCCTCTCGCTAGCACATGTGCTCATAGACTGTCTCTTCATCCTGTGCCAGCTCCCATACCAAAATCCACTTGTATTTCAGAGGGCTACTTTAAATGTCGACATACTTTATTAATTTGAAATGACACAGTTGAGTTAACATTTCTGTCGCTCTCTGTTTTCATTGTCTTTCCTCTTCCATTGAGACAATGAAGAAAATACATGTAAAGCTTTTTGATGATGTTTGATATTTATCAACTATTGTACATACAACCGTTATTAGCTGGTGTTGCCTGTTACCATACAACCGTTATTAGCTGGTGTTGCCTGTTACCATACAACCGTTATTAGCTGGTGTTGCCTGTTATCATACGACCGTTAATAACTCATGTGATGGAGCTGTGTAATTGCTGCTTAAACCTCTTATCTTTGAAGTGGAATCATGAAATGTACATCTCAAAGTTCTGTGATTCTCTTGTCTCAGGTCTCTGTGCTCTCTCACTCAGCCCTCTGTGTCTGTGGCGGCTCCTTCTCTCAGCTCCAATTGTCTCAGCATTGTGTATCGCTGTGTCTCGCATCTTTAATTGCTCCCTACAGCTCCCTTCCTCTCTTGTTTCTCTATGCAAGCTGATCTGAATTGCATCAATTCCTATTTCTGATTCGTTTTTCAGGAGTGAAAAACTATTAAAGACTTCAATACAGTATAGTCAATTGCTCTTCTGCTCTGACAATGCAGGGTATGCTGAGTAGATCATTTCAAATTATTATTTTATTTTTCAGTTATGTTTTATTAGTACATAGAGCTGAATGACATTTTGAAAATAGGGTTCTCACTTTATTTTGTATCAACTTGCGGTAAAGATGTGATTTGGTTAGAGCAGATGGTGAATGGGTTTATAGCTGTATATTTGAAGAGCTGAAACATCCCCCAGTTTATTGCTCACTCGCATTGACCTCTTAAGATAACTAAAATTTAGGATACTCTAAACAGTTTGCGGTGTTTTGCATCAATCATGGACAATCCTCAGCAGCTTGTTCTCTCTGTGAATAAACTTGGCTTCCAGATTGTGTGCCTCTCACTCACTCCCTCTCTCTTCTCTCCCAAAGTCTTAATCAATGCTGATGTTCTTGTATTGTCTTGCAGCGATAATTAACAAGCAAGTCATTAGTATCTAAAAAGAGCCTGCTTATGTAAATACACTGTTGTTGGATGTAACAGATTCTTGGTTTTTAACCCTCATCCTCCAGCTACAGTTTGCACTTTACACGGCTCAGCCAAGTTATACAGAAACTTAGAAAAAACAGTAGTTTATTCTTGTTTATGTGGTATACAGCACCCTTTTGAGTCTAAGCCTTTGGGGAGGGGGTTCTACCAGCAAACTTATGGAATTGTTTTAAGATGGTTATACCATGGATCATTTAGCTATTTGATAGTTTTTTTTAATGATTTGATGAAATAGTCTTACTGTTATGAGCCCATAGAAACACATTGAATAACACATTCATACATGGCAAAACAGATCATCTAAAAGATATAAGAGATATAAGAGATATAAGAAAGTTCTTTTTTTTGGGACCCATATTTAACCACTTTTGGCACATTCTACCCCCTATTCACTTTTGTTCATTTTGGCCATCCAGTACTGGGTTACCTTCAGAAGACTCTTGTGAAGCTTATGGGGGTCGTAGAGCAAAACAGCCCACGTTCGTGAGAGTCTCAGCTTTCGATGGTGGGGTCATATTCGTTTTTGTAGCTCAAACTGTTCAGACTTAAAAAACGATTTTGTTAGAAGACCTGTTTAGAGTGGGGACGTCGATGTCACCGACATGAGACAACTCCCGTGAAGCATCGTAGAACAAAACAGCTTGGACTTCACAGACGTTTTCGTGAAAAGTAACTTTCCGACCGTATAGTCGACTGGCTGACACCGGCGGATTCAATGGATTTCTACACAGCCCATATCTCTAGCGTAAACACTCAGGGTTTTATTTAATAAAACGTGATGATATCACCGATTTCCACGCAGGTCGATAGACCTCAGAGGGTTTTAATGGATTGCAAATATTGTGATAGCATACAACCTAGAGCTAATAATGCACTATTTATATGCAGCACCAAGCCAATCTTTGTGCACATAGTGACTATTACCTTCCATGGGAGAATCCAAGGGTCTAGAACCAGACCTCTGGCATGACTTACACAAACGGGTAAAGGACATGGCTGACAGACAGACTAACTGCCCCATGTGAATCTGTTTAGGCCCATCTAGGACATACAAATACTAACAGTGAAGTATTGTGATGGTGTCAGACCAGCTGCTGTTGTGTTTGTGTACTCTGTTGTAGCCTATAGGGATGCTGCACTCCGCCCCTCAAGATGTCCTTTGACTGAAGATAGGATTATATTTTCCCCCAAAGGACAGTGCTTTCAAGAAGTTAGAGAGTCAAGTATGCTCATGTACTCATCTTAGTTAGACTGTGCTGTGGCTGTCAAGGAGGAATTTCTGCCTCTTAATCATTTGACCCAAGGAAGATAATGTAGGAGTTTGTTGTGTTAGGTCTCTATGAAAGTAAACTGAGGTCTTTTCAACTCAATTGTATACATTTGTTGAGACACCCTTTATAACCTCTGCTATAGTTAGCAAAATGTTTTTCTGGGAAATATTTTTGTGGTTTATTTCATGTAATTATCCAGATTGCACTTTCATTTTTAAAAATATTTGATAGACAACTCCCTCCCAGAAAGATGCCAAAAAACTATTTAGCCAAAGGTCAAGCAAACCTTGCTTAGCACCAGCCTGAGAACAAAGAACCATTGCTATTACTCCTAATTTAACTGTTATTGTGCTCTCTGCTGAATTTTCCATTCTTCTGCCTCTCTGCTGCGCTCTCGCTCCTTCTCCCTCTCCGTGCTTTGCACCTCGTGGTGGGAACATCTGTCTGGCGTCAGTGTGGAGCCTGGCTGTGCAGATTGGAGCAGGTAGAGGAGCACATTGAAGCCCAGCTAATGATGAGAGTGTCTGCCCTCTCTCTTGGAGGAGACGCAAGCTGCTGCTTCGCGCTCACTCACTCCACTTATACGCCCAGGGAAACAGATTTCCAAACATATGCAGTATGTTTTAAATCCAGTAGAGCACTTCAGTTCCCAACAAACACAAATAACCTTACGGGACATCCATATCTTAAGGAATAAAACATTTTTATTTTTTCTGTATATGATTTCTTTTTTCAAAAAGTTGCTAAACATGCACATACCTAAGTTAAGCGTTTGTGTGTGTAAGGTTTTCAAAAAAAATTAGAGAATTACTTGTCAATGCCAAGTCATAAAAATAAAAACGGAATGTCTACTTTTCTAGTTTAAACATGTTTATGCACATGTTGTAACTCCTATGTTACCTCTGTTTAAATATTCCTTGAGAACATTCTTTGGATTTTAGACGTGGTAAAATTGTTAGAATAGCATTGCTCAATTGAGTAAGCACCTGGTTTTTATATCTTCCATACAGAGATTGATGTGTCTTTCAGATCAGTCACTGTAACATAGGAGGTTGATGGCACCTTAATTAGTGAGGACGGGCTCATAGTAATGGCTGGAACGGAATTAATGGAATGGTATCGAACTTATCAAACCCATGGTTTCCATGTTTGATACCATTCCATTTACTCCTTTCCAGTCATTATTATGAGCCGTCCTCCCCTCAGCAGCCTCCTGTGCATTGTAATGCCTCTAAGGCTAATGTGCTAAAACGAAGTGCACTCTCATATGAAGCCAATGCTTAGTATTGTAGTGATGGTTAGTATGAATCAAACCCAGACAGAAATTGTTCTTGCGTTGAGCACTTACTTTTTGATTTAGAAGTATTTAACACTTCCCTTGGTGTCAGTCAACAATAGCCCCTAAACATCCCTGTCCAGCTGGAGGTGCTTAGTGTTGAGGGGGTTTCCATCCTGATGTTCTCTCTGGCCAGAAAAATGTCAGAGGTGCTGTTAACTCGAGGTCATCATGAGGAAGTCATCGCCTCACCAAACTCACACAGCCACTACCTCCTTCCACACAACCACCCATTCAGAGGCCATTATTAAGTGTAGTGCATGATCGTTTGTGTGTGCGTGCATGCGTGTGAGTGATTTGGCGAATGAGGTGTGCATGCAGGACTGTGTGGGTGGGTGGGTGGGTGGGCACATGCCCCCACCTACCAGCCTAATGTGGGTTCATAATCATGCCTGGCAGGTAAAAATGTCAATCTTGGTATAAGGTCTACAATTAAAAAGTGCACAGGTTAAATGCAATAATCATACTACGGCTCCTACAAGCAGCTTTCCTTGTTGTAAGCATATTACCAAACAGGTTATGCTGCAGTGTGGGCTGCCGTTCGCTGCTGCAGATCGCTCTGTGCTACCTAAAGGGGGCATTACATAAGAATCCTCCGCTCCCTTGTCAGATTCATCCCCCATCCACACACACGGTACTCGTGTTGGTAACCTTTGCAGCCTCTCCATCACTATAACAACTGGCCTCCCAGCAGTGCCTGCTCTGGTTTGCTGTTGCGAGGTGACTGAGAAGGTTTCGCTGCAGAAGGAATGAGAGCAGCTTTGCCTTTGAGTTCCTGTGAGAGACTTGTTATGATCATGAAGGATGAGAAAGGAGCTGGGAATAGGCATCTGTGAATCTGAAGGTTTTAGGCGTTTTTTGTCTAGTTGAGTCTTTTGTTGTGACGTGATATTTTTGGCCTCTGCATTTTGTAGTTGGGCTCCATCACTGTGCATAATTTTAGAAGATTTCAAATAGTAGTTATTTCATCCCTGATACTGTAGTATATCAGTGTGTTCTCAATTTCGCCAAGCACATTGTCCTGGATGTATTAAAGTAACTCTCTAAGAACAAAAAAGACAGCCCTAAAAACCCTCTCTAATCCAGTCTGTCATAGTGTAGACAGTTGAAAAACAGATTGGACCATCTCCATGCAAACGACAGTTTAAAACCACTAGCTCCATACATAAAGACGCTTCTTTTAATATGTGCCCCCTTTCTTCACACCCACAATCATTGTGTATAAAATCCTGTTTTTCCTGAAAAGATTTCGACTCACAGCCACAGACAATGTTCCCCCACACAAGCTGTTGTATTTGTCATCCCCCTCCCCCCTTAGTCAGTAAAGCAGGATCTTTGGCAGTCGTCAGTGTGTGAGCGCTGTATCCAGGGAACAGGTGGAGGCTCAATGAAGCCTGCCTACCTGTTCTTGTGTAAGCTGGTCAATCTCCACAGATATGGAGAGCAGGAGAAAGGGAAACGAAGGAGGGATAGAGGGAATGAATGGAGGAGTTAAAGGGAGGTAGAGGCCACAGAGGAAAGCCATTCTGTGAGGGGGAGCACTGTGACTCCTCTTAGGGTAGGTGAAGAGGATGGAGGAAGGCATGCTGATACAAAAACCTCACAACCAACCTTCACCTAAAATAGCACTCACTGAAGTGGATGCTTGCTAGTCAATTATATACTTAAAAAACCTGAGCCTTCCCAAAATATCCACAAATCTCTTAGAATATGTTTGGCATGATAATCAAGGATGATTACAGTGCATTCGGAAAGTATTCAGACCCCTTGACTTTTTCCACATTTTGTTACGTTACAGCCTTATTCTAAAATTGATCAAATTAATCTACACACAATACCCGATAATGACAAAGAAAAAAATGGCTTTTAGATTTTTTTGAAAATGTATATAAAAATCAAATATTATACAAATATTTTACAGAAGTATTCAGACCCTTTGCTATGAGACTCGAAATCAAGCTCAGGTGCATCCTGTTTCCATTGATCATCCTTGAGATGATCTGGGGAAGGGTACCAAAACATTTCTGCAGCATTGAAGGTCCCAAAGAACACAGTGGCCTCCATCATTCTTAAATGGAAGAAGTTTGTAACCACCAAGACTCTTCCTAGAGCTGGCCACCCGGCCAAACTGAGCAATTGGGGGAGAAGGGCCTTGGTCAGGGAGGTGACCAAGGATCCGATGGTCACTCTGACAGATCTCCAGAGATCCTCTGTCGAGATGGGAGAACCTTCCAGAAGGACAACCATCTCTGCAGCACTCCACCAATCAGGCCTTTATCGTAGAGTGGCCAGACGGAAGCCACTCCTCAGTAAAAGGCACATGACAGCCCGCTTAGAGTTTGCTAAAAGGCACCTAAAGGACTCTGAGACCATGAGAAACAAGATTCTCTGGTCTGATGAAACCAAGATTTAACTCTTTGGCCTGAATGCCAAGCGCCACATCTGGAGGAAACCTGCCATCATCCCTACGGTGAAGCATGGTGGTGGCAGCATCATGCTGTGGTGATGTTTTTCAGTGGAGGGACTGGGAGACTAGTCAGGATCGAGGGAAAGCTGTATGGAGCAAAGTACAGAGAGATCCTTGATGAAATCCTGCTGCAGAGCGCTCAGGACCTCAGACTGGGGTGAAGGTTCACCTTTCAACAGCACAGGCAACCTAAGCACACAGCCAAGACAACGGAGTGGAGTGTCTTCGGGACAAGTCTCTGAATGTCCTTGAGTGGCCCAGCCAGAGCCCGGACTTGAACCAGATCTAACATCTCTGGAGAGACCTGAAAATAGCTGTGCAGCGACGCTCCCCATCCAACCTGACAGAGCTTGAGAGGATCTGCAGAGAAGAATGGGATAAACTCCCCAAATACAGGTTTGCCAGGCTTGTAGCGTCATACCCAAGAAGACTCAAGGCTACAATCGCTGCCAAATGTGCTTCAACAAAGTACTGAGTAAAGGGTCTGAATACTTATGCAAATGTAATATTTAATTCATTTTAGAATAAGTCTGTAATGTATAAAAATGTGTTAAAGTCAAGGGGTCTGCATACTTTATGAATGCACTGTATATGAAAATACTCAAACGAAAAGTAGTACAGTTTTCATTGTCTACATGCAAAGATGCAAAATATGTCTCTAAAAGTTAAAGATGTAGAACAAGTCACTCTCGTCAGTAAAATGTTTACTGTGAGTTACAGGCAGCATCTTACATTGTTGTTTGTTGAATATACAGTACAAAACATTGCTTCAAAATGTTATTTACTTTTTCTAGGTTCAAGGTTATATAGTCTGAAAGATGAAAAAAAAATTGAATCCAAAAGATTATGTTAGTGGCTCTCGAACATAATTTATTTCGGTAATTTGACCTTTGTTGTTTTCAGAGTGTTAGTGCTAGCACTTACTGCAGCATGGTATACGTCTTTATTAGTAAATGAAGAGCTTGGCCTCAGATAGTGAACAGTGAGTCAACAGATCAGCAGATCATGGATCTGTTCACAGCAGATTGCCTTGCCTTGGCGGCTGTGAAACCCCAGCCTGTCCGTTCTGTCCTGTCCCTACCAGCCAACTGTCCCCTGACTCCCTCCATGGGGTTTAGTCACAACACTGTTTTAGCTTTCTCAGGAAGGAAGTGCAGTTCTGGTAGGTCTGTGATGACACATAAAGCAGGTGTAGAGGCCTTTATAATGCCATGTTAAGTATATGGATAACAGCTCCCTTGGTGTTATGCATAAAAGGCACATAATGTGTGTGGTTAAATAGAAGACATCCATCAGGTTATGAAATACTGTTTATTGTTTAATAGTCTGGTATATAATACATGCAGTCACATAGTAGATTTGTCTTAATGATGTACAAACTTTTTTTTAATCAATGCATTATAGCTCTACCGACTGTAAAATCTGCAAAGACCTCTGATCTGTACTATTGACCATTATCATAGCCAAGAGGTTTCTTTGTTACGATGGTGTATTTTTATGCTACAGTTGGTGGAGGAACCTGTTTACATTCCAGGGTAATGTAGTTCACTTCTCTCTGCAGCTCTGTGAGGTTCCAAAGGACTGTATAGATTTCTTTCAGCTGATGAAATTAAAAAGACAGCACAGTGTGTGTGGTGTGCCTTGCAGCAACACGCTTTGCCTGCGAGTTCATGATATGGGTTGAGAGGGGAGTTCCTTTGGGGGGGGGGATTAAACAGCTCCCTCTCTTCCTTCCCTCCTCCCCTGCCCGCCATCCTTGCAGAACACAAACAGCTCGCAGGGCTGTGCAGTAAGAGAGTACAACATGTTCGCCACTGTGCTACTCACAGGTAACAATAAGCATGGGTCAAAGGTTAAGAGGGATTGTGGAGCACTGAATATTGTGTGTTCCTCTGGCAAAGCTGTGCAGTGGACTGTGCACATACAAGGCAATATGTGAAGGCTACATGGAAACATTGCATACAGCGTTGCTTGGAGAGAATGTCGGTGGAGAGGCTATTGTTATCCCGATCAGTGCACTTTGAATGGTAGGGAGATAATCCATTTAAGCTCTTAATCATGCATACTGTTTACATACATATTGTGTTAGCTGGACCCGGGCCTAACACCTTTGTATCCATCGCAGGTAGGTATCATATCTAGTAATTCCACTAGTCTTCATTATTCAGTCTAGCCTAGCTGCCCCACTATAATAACCTAGCCATGCACAGTAAATGGATTGAGGAAATATGCATACTTTTAAACAATGTTGTGAAAAATGACCCATTTTACCTGAAATGTATTCAAAGCAGACATAGTGGTTGCATCACCTACTGTACAATGTGCGTTGTAGGTTTTCAGATTTTTTTTTGAATTAATGAAGACATATTTCAGCCTGTAATTGCCATTCAAACAATTATGTACTTAATTTCTTCCAATAAATGCATTCCACATCATTGTTATGCTTCAGATAGCAAAGCACCCAAAAGACTAAAACCTTTAATTCCAGCAAAGGCCGTTTTTGGTCACCGTCAATAAAAGCATAAAAGCATTTATTTCCCACGTTTGTCAAATGAACAGCATACTCCATCTCCCATAGGAACTGTGTGGTTCATTAACCTCTCTGTGAAGTGGGACAGATTTCCAGCAGTTACCATAACCTCTGTTCTGTTCCTAGCTCAATTATAATAGAAGAATTAAACATCCAGTGATTCAAAACAGTAATGCTGCCTCTTAAATCCCTTTGTAGCAGCTCTCAACTGGTAATGACTAAAGAACCGTGAATGAGGCACACAGCAGAGATAAACAGAAATAACCACAGGAACCCAACGCATACCAAATGTTATCTTTTGACTTTTGTGATTGTACAGTGCTAGATTGTTGTATTTTTTGTATTTTCAGAGATATACTGTGTAGCATGCGGCAGAAGCATTTGCAGCACTGTTATAACTATAACATTAGTAAAAAATATAGTAATAAACATATCTCTATTTGTGTTGATATTTAATACCATAGTGGTTGATACCATAAAAGTGTATTCTGTCATAAAAGGATATAATTTCATCATGACTTTACAGTTATTAAGTTTATAATCCACAGGTCCTCTCAGAAGTCCATCACCAAGTTCTTCCCTAGAATCCAATTAAAATAGAATCCTCCTAACCTTGCACAAATACAGTAGATAGTGTATTTACTACAGGTACCTCTAGCTTAGCCATTATCTGCCTTGTCCACCTCTTCCTCCTTCCCCTCCACATTCAGGCCCAACAGGTTTCTTTAATTGTTTCTTTTTGTTTTTCATGTAATGTGCAGTATATCATGAATTTAATTGTACACTCTTTGTTCTCTAATGAGAATGAGCTTTGTCCTACACCTCCTCCTCCACCCCATCTTCTCTCCACCCCCCTACCCTCTCTCCACTCCTCGTCTATTATATCCACACAGTTTTATATGATCTAAACATTGCAGGTAGGAAGTACATGTAACTGGGTCATGTTACAGCTAGGCCTACAGTTAGATACAGACTTATACTGTAGGTTGCAGGGTGCAGGCAGTAACCATGCAGTGGTTGCCCAGCCCTGTGTGGGCTGTGCTGTGGTTGCTCCTGGTACTGAAAGCAGAGAGAGACGGGGATTTTCCACAGCCACCCCCGGCAGTAGGAAGCCCTGTGTGGGGACATGTCAGCTCCCTGTTTACTTGTTGTGCTGATGAAGCTGGGGGTGGGGCGAGTGGGCAGCTGAGTGCGTTCCAGGATTCCCTCCAAATGAGTCAGCCAGCCCCCAGTCTAACTGATTGTTATCTTGGGAACTCAGGCTGGGGGCTTCCCCAATCAGCACTGCACTACAGACTCATCACTAGCTAGCAGAGACTAAAGAGTTCAAGAGGAAGACATGGCGGTGAATTAGCATCACTGAATTGACATTAAATTACACCCCTGGGCCCATCTCCTCTCTAGTAATAAGGTGTGAGCAAGCTGATGGGAGTTGAACTTACTCAAACATATTCCCAGGGCAGAAATGATTATGACTGGTAGTATCAGGCAACCAACGTGTCACGCTGGTGTAAAGGATTTGGAGACAGGCGCAGGAATACATCTTGGTTTTTAATACACCCAAAACAAACACGTATACAAAACACTGGGATGTATCCAAACAAAAGAGCGAGGGTAAACCTTGTAGAACGACACAGGATGAGACCCGTAATACACGCAGCACAAAACACGCAGCACAAGCTGAGACAACGCATAGGTACTCACAAGACCAACAGACAATAATCGACAGCCCAATGGGGAAACAAAGGGCACATATATACAAACACAGTGAGGAATTGAAACCAGATGTGCGTAATGACGCAGTTCAGTGCAGCCTAGAAGGCCGGTGACGTCGACCTCCGGTGCTGGAGAACAGAATGAGCAGCAGTACGGGGGGATATGTGACAGTTGTCCCCCCGGTCCGATGGTGAAAATCCCCGGTCAGAGAAGAATCCAGGATGTCCACCGCCGGAACCCTGCACCCCTCCTCTGGGCCATACCCCTCCCAGTAGATGAGGTACTGGAGGTTCCAGATCTCCTCAGCGTGCTGAAACTCATCCACCGCAGGGGCCTCGGTCTGGCTCGGATGCCAAGGTGCCAGGGCCAGCTGATACCCCAACACGCACTGGAAAGGAGTGAGGTTAGTAGAGGAGTGGCGGAGGGAATTCTGCGCGTACTCCGCCCAAGGTAGAAAATCCGTCCACTTCCCCGATCCTGACAGTAACACCTCAGGAATCTGCCCACCTCCTGATTGACCCTCTCCACCTGCCCATTAGCTTGAGGACGATACCCGGAGGTGAGACTGACCGTGACCCCCGGGCACTCCACGAACGCCTTCCATACACGTGAAGGGAACTGAGGGCCACGGTCTGACACAATATCCTCCGGGATCTCGTAGTGCCGGAAGACGTGCGTAGTCCTGGAAGACGGTTTGTATGGCCGACAGAAGCCCAGGCAGAGGAAGAAGGTGACATGCTTTGGAAAACCGTTCCACACAACGAGAATGATGGTGTTCCCCTGGGAGGGGGGGAAGGTTAGTGACAAAGTCCAGGTGAGACCAGGGTCGTTATGGAACCGTCAGGAGAAGAAGCTTTCCATAAGGGAGGTGTCTGGGTGTCTTTGACTGAGCACAGATGGAGAAGGAAGAGACCTAACAGAGCAGGCAGGGGAGTAGACGTTTCACATGACAGGATTCAAAAATATTTAAGGGAAAAAAGTGAGGGAAGAAGAAGACGACAAAGTTCTGCAGGAACGAGCAGCAATAAGTTATATATAGCCACCAAGTTCTTAATTTAGCAAATGTATGTCCTGTTTCTAGTTAGTCTAAATAATTGATTAGATACTAATTGTGATGCAAGCTAAAGTTAGTTACTAAAATATTTTTTTTCTACCAAATGTTAGCTAGCTAGTTTAGCCTTAATTACCAAGCTAGCTAGCGAGCTAGGTCAACTGGTTTAACCTTAAGTTACCAAGCTAGCTTGTTAGTAAACAATTTAAGCCTGCAGGCTAACTAGCTAGCCAGCTAAATAATGTATGCTGCTGTTCTACTAGCAGCATGAATGAAAAGGGAGAGCTGCTGCTCTTGGAAATAATTGCGTCAACCACAGTAAATAGTGCTGCTCTAAGACCAGTTTGAGTCAACTGGGTCTTCTGCTGCTCTAAGAGCAGAACTGGCTCTAAAAGCAGAACTGTGTTATCTTGATGTTGCTGCTCAGGTAAACTATCAGCACTGCTGCTCAAGTAGATCTAGACTGTATTACCCTAAGAGCAGAACTGTACAGTGCAGTGCTATGCTGATGTTGCTGTGCTAGAAGCAGCTTAGGTAAACTATCAACGTTTCTGTTCTTAGAACAGAACTCTAGGCTAATGTGTTATCTTCATGTTGCTGCTGAAGGAGCAGCTCAGGTAAACTCAACTAGGCCTAGACTTTACTGCTTTAAGAGCAGAATTGTATTGTGTTATCTTGATGTTTCTGCTCTAGGAGCTAGCTGTACTCAGACACGGATAGCAAGGGAGGGTAGCATGTCTTGGGGGTAAAAAAATACAACCAATTAATTGCAGCATTACCGCAAGTGGAAGGGGGAAAAAAGTAATGAACTTGCCTGTCGGCCCTGCATTAAATTTAAGGAAAATTGTGATAATGACCAAAAGAATTGAGAGCTGTGCCATATAGACTGCCATAAAGATTTGCGATGTATCAATTCCATGGCAGATGGTTTATGAACTATACGCAAAACAACGCCAGATTCAAAACCTAGAATTGTTTTATTTAATTGTTATACAAAATTCTTGCAACCAATAGATTATATACACAGTGCATTCAGAAAGCATTCAGACCTTGACTTTTTTCCACATTTTGTTACGTTACAACCTTATTCTAAAATAGATCAAATAATTTTTCCCTCATCAACCTACACACACACAATGCCCCATAATGACAAAGCAAAAACTGTTTTTATTTAATTTTTTTTAAAGTAATCTATTTGTCACATGCGCCGAATACAACAGGTATTCACCTTACAGTGAAATGCTTACAAGCCTTTAACCAACAACAAAAATATCACATTTATATAAGTAGGTAGCTAAAGCTAACCAACTAGGTTCACTGTTAGCTAGCTAGAAGTACGCTTTAACTTGCAATGAAAAAGACTGACAAAATTAGAAAGGTATAATATCAGAAAATGTAGCTAGACTTTTACCCACATACATGGATGGACGCTTCATGGCAGGCTGGAACCCTTTTAACAATGTTTTTTTACTTGTACAGCTTGTTTGGCCCGCATTGTGTCAAGTCACTGGTTCACACCGACTTTGTACAGAAAGTAGTCCGTCACAACTTTTTCCCATTGATCTTTGTCGATATTGCCTGCTAAATTCAGGGCAGCAATGTTATTGACAGCAGTATCAACATTTTGCAGTTCTCCATGGCTAACGTTATATTTTTACAAAAAGCCGTGGTAGCAAGGTTTAACTACACATACCGAGCAGCTCATTGTATAGGTAGAAGAATGCTACATGGCAGACCAATCCAAACTTCTCTCGGCATGTCCAGCCCATCCATTATCTCAGCCAATCATGGCTAAACCAAGTAGACTTGTAATTACATTTTTTATTCATATTTATATATGGCATACAAGTTTGACAAGCATTTCACTACACCAGCAATAACATCTGCTAAATATGTGTGACCAATCAAATTCGATTTGACTTGTTAAGGAACATGAAAGTTGTTCCAGAAGGCAAAAAACACATGTTCAAATCAAATTTTATAGGTCACATACAATTTTTTTGCAAAATGCTTGTGTTCCTAGCTCCGTCAGTGCAGTAGTATCTAACACTTCCCAACAATACACACAAATCTAAAAGTAAAATAATGGAATTAAGAAATATATAAATATTAGAACGAGCAATCTCGGTGTGATTGACTAAAATACAGTAGAATATAATAAAGTAAATAAACTCAGCCAAAAAATAAATGTCCCTTTTTTCAGGACCCTATCTGATAGGGAAATGTGTATGTTTAAGTAATGACTAAGAATATTCCATTCTGAAAATGTATGCAATAGGGATAGGGTAATAAGACAAACCCACCGAGACTGGAACATGGTGGTACAATCTTGCAATGTAAGAAGGAGTATCTGGGAGAACAAAGAATTCTTTGTGAAACCAGACTACAGAAAAGAGGCCTTCTCGTCTTCGGGAAGGGAGGGACAGCTAGGAGCTGTCCAGATTAACTTATGTTGCAGGAACGTGATAAGCCGCTGTGGGAAAGTACTGTTGCCTAGAGAGGGTGGAGATCATTTGTATCATTTGTGATCAGCTTAAAGCTTGTACAATATAAAAAGACTGTGTTCACATTTGGAGTTCAGAATTCTCATGAATAAACAATACCTGACCTATTGCAGATTTGGGACTTTGTCAAATTTTTCATTAACTAGAGCTTTACAACCTCAAAATTCTCGTGACACTATCTTTCAAAGATCATTCGTAAAAATCCAAATAACTTCACAGATCTTCACTGTAAAGGATTTAAACACTGTTCCCCATGCTTGTTCAATGAACCATAAACAATTAATGAACATGCACCTGTGGAACGGTCGTTAAGACACTAACAGCTTACAGACGGTAGGCAATTAAGGTCACAGTTATGAAAACTTAGGACACTAAAAAGAGGCATTTCTACGGACTCTGAAAAACACCAAAAGAAAGATGCCCAGGGTCCCTGCTCATCTGCGTGAATGTGCCTTAGGCATGCTGCAAGGAGGCATGAGGACTGCAAATGTGGCCGGGGCAATAAATTGAAATGGCAGACCACGTGTAACACCTGCACAGGATCGGTACATCCGAACATCACACATGCTGGACAGGTACAGGATGGCAACAACAACTGCCCGAGTTACACCAGGAACACACAATCCCTCCATCAGTGCTCAGACTGTCCGCAATAGGCTGAGAGAGGCTGGACTGAGGTCTTGTTGGCCTGTTGTAAGGCAAGTCCTCACCAGACATCACCGGCAACAACGTCACCTATGGGAACAAACCCACCGTCACTGGACCAGATAGGACTGGCAAAACGTGCTCTTCACTGACGAGTCACGGTTTTGTCTCATGGCAGGATGGTCGGATTCGCGTTTACACCGAGGCTTGTACTCTGGAGCGGGATCGATTTGGAGGTGGAGGGTCCGTCATGGTCTGGGGGTGTGTCACAGCATCATCGGACTGAGCTTGTTGTCATTGCAGGCAATCTCAACGCTGTGCGTTACAGGGAAGACATCCTCCTCCCTCATGTGGTACCCTTCCTGCAGGCTCATCTTGACATGTCCCTCCAGCATGACAATGCCACCAGCCATACTGCTCATTCTGTGCGTGATTTCCTGCAAGACAGGAATGTCAGTGTTCTGCCATGGCCAGCGAAGAGCCCGGATCTCAATCCCATTGAGCACGTCGGATCGGAGGGTGAGGGCTAGGGCCATTCTCCCCAGAAATGTCTGGGAACTTGCAGGTGCCTTGGTCGAAGAGTGGGGTAACATCTCACAGCAAGAACTGGCAAATCTGGTGCAGTGTACGAGGAGGAGATGCACTGCAGTACTTAATCTAGCTGGTGGCCACACCAGATACTGACTGTTACTTTTGACCCCCCCTTTATTCAGGGACACATTTTTCAATTTCTGTGAAACTTGTTCAGTTTATGTCTCAGTTGTTGAATCTTATGTCCATACAAATATTTACACATGTTAAGTTTGCTGAAAATAAACGCAGTTGTTAGTGAGAGGACGTTTCTTTTTTTGCTGAATTTACATAGATGAGTAAAGCAGTACATAAACATTATTAAAGTGACTAGTGTTATTAAAGTGGCCAGTGATTCCATGTCTTTGTACATAGGGCAGCAGCCTAAGGTGCAGGGTTGAGTAACCGGGTGGTAGCCTCTGTGAATTATTGGGGTGTGACATATGCCTAGCTTCCTTTTATGAATGTGTTATTCAATGCGTTTCTATGGGCTATAGTAGTAAAGACCAAACTCAATATTTTATCAAATAATTTGTAAAAAAAATTGTATACCTTTTTTTATACCTAAAATCAAATAGCTAAATGATCCATGGTATGACAATCTTAAAACAATCCCCCAATATTCTATTCTTATTTAATAAAAGTGACTACAAAATGACACAATACATTATTTACCATTCGTTTCAAATTAGGCACAAAACAATCTGAAACACAACCAAAACGAACTGCAAATGCATCCAACAAGTTTGTAGTCACAAGCTTGATGTAATAAAATACAAAACTTTTGACCACTTTATTTAAAATAATTTTTAGGGCTGTTAATCATTTTGAGGCCTACCTTTGAGAGAAAATTATTACTTGTTAAAGAAAATCTATTTTTCTGAGCAAAATTGGTCAGAATATAGCTCAGTATTTTAATTATTTATTTTATACAGTCATTATTACTCATCTTTATCAAAGGTGTCAATATTTGTAAAACCCATTCTACCAACTTTTGGTATATTTTCATGATAATAAAAGCTGAATGAATAGTTTTATCATCAACCCCATATCCCATAGCGTTGGTAGTGGGTAGGCTGGCAGCACACAACCCCTCCCTCTTCAGGGTCATCTCTGTAGCTCAGATGGTAGAGCATGGCGCTAGCAATGCCATGATAGTGGGTTTGATTCCTGGGACCACCCATATGTGAAATATATGCTTGCATGACTAAATCACTTTGGATAAAAGTGTCTGCTAAATGGCATGTATACTGTATATACAGGTAATTGCCCAAGTAAAAGGTAACATTAAGTGTCTTAATAGGGTGAACAGCTTCAATGCACCTTGGCATATATTCTACATGAGTCTGGAAATCTATTGGCAGGATGCGATGACATTCTTCTTTGTTGTTCTATTGGGTTGAGATCTGGTGACGTCCCAGTCACCAGATCTCAACCCAATAGAACACTTATGGGAGATTCTGGAGCAGCACCTGAGACAGCGTTTTCCACCACCATCAACAAATGGCATATGGTTTACATGATTGTCATGCTCCTCAAACAATTCAGGGACCACTCGTGCCCTGTGGATGGGGGTATTGTCATCTTATAGCCATGTTAGTCAAAATAATGGCCTGCCCAGAATTTGTATACATGACCGTAAGCGTGATGGGATGTTAATTGCCTCAGAACCACACCTGTGTGGAAGCACCTGCTTTCAATATACTTTGTATCCCTAATTTACTCAACTGCTTCCATTATTTTGGCAGTCACCTGTATATTATATTATTCTCATCAATGTTGGCTGCCACCACCAAGGGAGGAGCACACTGTGACAAGGAGAGTTAGATATATATATATATATATATATTGTGGCATCATGAGAGGGCGTGTTCTAGAGGGCAGATACATTGCCCTCAGATGGCTGAAGCAAGATGGCCGTCTTTGAAGGACTACAAAACCCAGGATGCCTGAGAGTACAGCTGCAGCTAATGAGACCAGCAGCAGGCTCTAATAAGTGGTGTGAGAAACTGTTGTTTGGTGTGTGTGGTTGGGGGAAAAGGACAGGTACTGAGCTGTTGTAAACCTTTTGTTAATTATTAAACTCACCTACATACTGAAGAGACTGTTGGAGTGGTGGTTACGTGGAACTTGCACAAACTAAGGATCTGGAACCTCTCATGCTGTCACATATGGTGGAGGATGCGGGTACGTGGATGACTGCTGATGTTCCAGAGCGACGTGGAGGACCTCACGAGCCTGTTTTCCAAGCTAAGTACACAATCAACTGATTGTAAAATGGAAGAGTTACTGAAAACAATGATAGAGAGTAATAAAGTGCAGCAGCAAATCCAAGCTGGCTTGCTGGAGGAACAAAAGCGGGCTAATAGCCTCAAAGTTAAAGAATTGGAAATTAAACAAGCCCAAGATGTCAGCAGGATACGGGCTAGTGACTTTATTCCTAAAATGGGAGGGAATGATGATGTTGAAGCTTACCTGCATGCCTTTGAGACAACTGCTTTCAGAGAAAAATGGCCAAAAAGATCAATGGGCCAAAATAGTGGCACCATTTCTATCTGGAGAATCACAGAAAGCCTTCTTAGATCTGGACCCAACCTTGGCCAATAGTTATGACGCCTTAAAGCAAGAAATATTAAGTCGCAGTGGGCTTACAGAATTCGGGAGGGCCCAGAGGTTCCATGCATGGTGCTTCAAGAAAGAACACCCACCACGCACACAGATGCACGAATTAATGCGTCTGGCTAAGAAATGGTTAGAGCCTGGTAGGCACTCCGCAACAGAAGTGGTTGATTCCTTGGTGATGGACCGATTTGTAAGAGCCCTACCACTTGAAGCTAAACGATTTGTCTGTCTGAATAACCCAAGTTCACCCCAAGGATTGATAGAGGAACTTGAAAGATACCAAGCCAGTGCAGAAATGCTGAACTCACGGTTCCCAACCAGTGCGCAGCCCCAACAAAGGTTTTTTCCTAGAGCCCTTACTCCCAGATGGGCTAGTCCACAGGGAAAAGGTCCAGCCAGCAAGATTTGCCAGTCGAAAGCACCTTGTATGAACTGAGAACCTGTTACAAGTGTGGGAAGTAGGACACCTTTCATGGCAATGCAAACAGACAGATGAGCCTATGCCGACGGCTGAGTCTTCAAGTGGCTTGAAAAATAACCTTTTGCTGCCTTGTTGGGCCACTCTGGGTTCCAAGCTATGACATGCCCTGTATCGGTAAATAGTCAAAATGTAGAGGCATTACTGGACTCTGGAAGCATGATTACCCTGGTGCACCAGTCCTTGGTCAACCCAAGCAAATCTCACTAGAAAACCCAGTTCCAGTTTCGTGTGTGCATGGCGACACCTGTACATACCCCACATCTGCAGTAACACTAGTCACGACTAGAGGGAAGTATGAAATTCGAGCTGGGGTGGTGGGATCCCTACCGGTACAGGTATTAATTGGACGGGATTGTCCTGTGTTTCACATGTTGTGGCAAGACGTACAAACAAGGAGAACAAGAGAGCCACAACGGCCCAGGGGTAAAAGCAGACAAAATATAATAAATCATGCAAGTCAAGATGTCCAAACTCTAACACACCATTGCCTTCCAGTGCAGACACCGATGTATAGAGGAGACTACCCGGAGGAGACTGAGTCGGCCTCAGAACAAGCAGATGAGCCACCATCACAGCCCATCACTCAAAGCAGGGTACAGCGACAGACGGAACCCGAGGAGCTGGGGTCAACCCCAGGGGGTGAGAGCGGTCCAGAAGTGCCAGGGCACCAGAGGTTAACAGGCCAGTATGGAACAGCCCAACTGAATGACCCTACACTCATTAATGCTTTGAAAAATGTGAAAGTTGTGGATGGAATAGTTCCCAGTAATCTTCCAATAGTGTACCCATATTTTGCAATTAAGAATGGGCTGCTCTACCAAATAAAAAAGAGGGAGGAGACTATAGAGCAATTGCTTGTGCCCCAAACCCATAGGACCACAGTACTGCAACTAGCCCACACTCATCTGCTTGGGGCACATTTAGGGGTGGAAAAAACCAAAGAAAGAGTGTTAAAACGGTTCTTTTGGCCTGGGGTGCATAAGGAAGTAGAGAACTACTGCCGTAGTTGCCCGGAGTGTCAGCAGTCAGCTCCGAAACCGCATTTTCGCAGTCCCTTGATTCCTTTACCCATCATCGAAACCCCCTTTGAGAGAATTGGAATGGACATTGTGGGACCTCTCCCGAGGAGCGGCAGGGGTCACCAATATATTTTGGTGATGGTAGACTATGCAACTCGCTACCCTGAAGCGGTACCGTTAAGGAAAGCTACATCAAGACAAATTGCCAAAGAATTATTCCTGATGAGTACTAGAGTGGGTATTCCAAAAGAAATTCTTACAGACCAGGGACCCCATTCATGTCTCGGGTAATGAAAGAGCTCTGCACCCTCCTGAAGGTAAAGCAAATAAGAACGTCAGTGTATCATCCGCAGACAGACGGCCTTGTGGAGCGCTTTTAATAAGACCCTCAAGCAAATGCTTCAGAAGACCATTGACACGGATGGCAGAAATTGGGATCAACTCTTACCCTATCTGTTGTTCTCAATTAGAGAAGTACCACAAGCCTCTACAGGGTTCGCCTTTTGAATTTTGTACCCATACAGGCCAAGGGGTCTGCTGGATATAGCAAAGGAAGCGTGGGAGGAACAGCCTTGCCCCCATAGGTCGTTCATTGATCATGTGGGGAAATGAGAGACAGGATGGCCGCCATTTACCCCATGGTAAGAGAACATATGGAGAAAGCGCAACGGGAACAACAAACGATATATAACCGCCCAGCTCAGCCTAGAGAATTTCAGCCAGGAGACCGAGTGTTAGTGCTGGTGCCCACAGTAGAGTGCAAATTCCTAGCCACCTGGCAGGGACCCTTTGAGGTCATAGAGAGGGTAGGGGAGGTCAATCACAAGGTTAAGCAAACAGGCAAGAGAAAGCCTGACCAAATATACCACGTCAACCTCTTGAAACGTTGGCACCCTAGAGACGTGATGGTGTGTTCTCTTTCCCAAAGGAAACCCAGTGACCCACCACGAGAAGAAGTCCGTGTGAGCCCAGATCTGAACCCACAACAAAGACAGGAAGTGATGGAGCTAGTGGATCGTAACAAAGATGTTTTTTCCCCAGTCCCAGGCCATACTCAAATGATCCAGCATGAGATCCATACTGTCCCGGGGAAAGTTGTACAGCAGCGGCCTTACAGACTCCCAGAGGCCAGGCGAAGCCGTCAAGAAAGAGGTGAGGGAAATGCTTAAGTTAGGGGTCATAGAGGAGTCGCAGAGCGCATGGTCGAGCCCTATAGTGATGGTCCCCAAGCCCGATGGCACAGTAAGGTTCTGAAATGACTTTAGGAAGTTAAATGAGATCTCAAAGTTCGATGCATACCCTATGCCCCACGTTGATGAATTGATTGACAGGCTAGGTAAAGCACGCTTCATTTCAACACTAGATCTGACAAAAGGCTACTGGCAAGTTCCCTTATCGTCAGATTCCAAAGAGAAGACGGCTTTTGCAACACCAGAAGGGCTATACCATTACACTCGTCTACCCTTTGGCCTTCATGGGGCTCCAGCCACCTTCCAAAGGCTCATGAACCGGGTTCTTCAACCCCACCAGCAGTATGCTGCGGCTTATTTAGATGATGTGGTAATCCACAGCTCAGACTGGGAAAGCCATCTTGGAAAGGTGCAGAAGGTACTGGATTCCCTCAGAGAGGCGGGCTTGACTGCAAAACCCAACAAATGTAAAATTGCCTATGGCGAAACTGAGTATCTGGGGTATACAATAGGCAGGGGTGTAGTACAACCTCAAGACGCCAAAGTTGAGGCCATTCAGAACTGGCCTGAGCCACAAACCAAAAGACAGGTAAAGTCCTTCCTTGGCCTAGCCAATTATTATAGTAGATTTGTGCCTAACTTTTCAAGTCTGGTTGCACCCATCACAGAGCTAACCACCAACAGACACTCCAGAATGGTAAGGTGGAGCAAAGAGGCAGAGGAGGCCTTCTCCCAGTTAAAGAGGATGTTGTGTTCCGGACCGATTCTGAAATCCCGGACTTCACAAAAGAATTCCTGGTGCAGACTGATGCCTCTGAGGTGGGTCTAGGAGCAGTCCTTTCCCAAACACATCAAGGCGAGGAACATCCGGTCCTCTACATCAGTAGGAAACTGGCAAAGCACGAGAAAAATTATGCCACAATTGAGAAAGAGTGCCTGGCTATTAAATGGGCACTAGAGGCACTCAAGTACTACCTATTGGGGAGGAAATTTGTATTAATGACAGACCATGCACCACTGCAATGGATGGCCCGGAATAAGGAGAGCAATGGCAGAATAACTAGATGGTTTTTAAGTCTGCAAGCCTTCAACTTCTCTGTTGTCCACAGGCCTGGACGATGCCATGGAAATGCTGATGCCCTCTCTCGCAAGGATGTCCTCCTCACAGTGGCCTGCCGACCAAGAGCCTCAGAGCAAAAGAGGGGGGTATGTGGCATCATGAGAGGGCGTGTTCTAGAGGGCAGATACATTGCCCTCAGATGGCTGAAGCAAGATGGCCGTCTTTGAAGGACTACAAAACCCAGGATGCCTGAGAGTACAGCTGCAGCTAATGAGACCAGCAGCAGGCTCTAATAAGTGGTGTGAGAAACTGTTGTTTGGTGTGTGTGGTTGGGGGAAAAGGACAGGTACTGAGCTGGAGAGATTTATGTTGTAAACCTTTTGTTAATTATTAAACTCACCTACATACTGAAGAGACTGTTGGAGTGGTGGTTACGTGGAACTTGCACAAACTAAGGATCTGGAACCTCTCATGCTGTCACAATATATATTTGTGGGTTTGTGTTTATTTTATTGAGATACCAGAGAAGTGCAGTGGGTCGGATTCAAACTGGTACCAACTCTAGTAGACTAGGCCAATCATGTGTGCCAGAGTCCATGGCACTAACCACACAGGCCACCAAATCTTGTGTTATGAGTGAGTTTACATGCATTTATTTAGATTAAAACAGAAACGAATTGCGGTGTTGTTACATACTGCAAAGCAGGCGGTCTCCCCCAGTATGATGAGCTGGATGCAGAAGACCCTGTTGACTCAAAATTGTCTTAGAGCAGAAATATGTAGTAGACAGTTCTCTTTTGAGAGCAGCAGCTGTCCCAGTTGACTTGTGCTGCTCCTAGAACAGCTACATAAGATAACACAGTACAGTTCTGCTCTTAAAGCAGCAGAAGACCCAGTTGACTTAAACTGCTTTTAGAGCATCAAAACTATATCGAGGCCTAGTTGAGCAGCAGTGCTGCTAGTTTACTTGAGCTGATCCTAGAGCAGCAACATCAAGATAACAATAACACAGAACAGTTCTGCTCTTAGAGCAGCAGAAGACCCAGTTGACTCAAACTGGTCTTAGAGCAGCAAAATATACTGTGGTTGACACAGTTCTGTTCCAAGAGCAGCAGCGCTCCCTGTTCATTCATGCTGCAACTACAACAGCAACATATTTAGGTAGCTAGTTAGCCTGCAGGCTTAAATTGTTTACTAGCAAGCTAGCTAGCTAACATTAGACTAAAACTGATGAGCTAGCTAGTTGTCTAGCTATTCCAAATGTTGGCTTGCTAACATTTGCAAATTTAAAATATATATATATGTTTTAGCTAACTAACTTTAGCTTGCATCACATTTAGTATTTAATACATTCTTTAGACTAGCTGGAAACAGGACATTAATGTGAAAAATGAAGAACTTGCTAGTTATATTCAACTTACCTTGTTTTTCTTTCCTGCTGCTCGCTCCTGCAGAACTTTATTCTTCTTCCCTCACGTTTTCCCCTCAAATATTTTTGAATCCTGTCATGTGACACGTCTACTCCCATCTGCTCTGTTTGGTATTCTCATCTCCTCCCGCATCCTCTACATTTTCATTGGTTGCCTGATGCAACCAATCATAATCCTTTCTGCCTGAGAACCTGTTTGAGTAAGTAAAACTTGTGTAAGCTGTGAGCTCTGGCGATATAAAGTAGCCTCATTGACAAAGTCCACTAATCTAAGTTCTATTTAGGCTGCTAATGTATGCAGTTTAGATTTAATAGATTAGTGTAATAATGAGGTTGGTCGGTAGTTTTTTAAGTCTGTGATTTGAGTAACATGGTGGTAGTGCTAATGAGAATCTCCAGACTGAGGTTATTTGGGGTTTGGTACATTAACCAGTGTGTCAGCTAGTGTCAGTAGTGACGGAGTTGAGTTCACTTAATAACTGAACTGTTTGTGTTCCTAAACCAGCTCATTAACATGGCCAAATTAGTTTCTTTTTCCAAAATCCATCAGTCCAACGGAGGACATGTTAAGGGGGGTTAATTTGTATAATTGCTGATGAATTGCAGCAGATTTGGAGCGACTCCCCCACTGTCTCCCTTTCATCTCTGTCCTGCTGAAGCCATTCCTCTACAGTGCCAAAGGATTGCATCTTGATACATTTTATTAGCTGTGTGAAATTCTGTCATTTATTTCACAAAAGAAACGATCTCTTGGAAAGGTTTTTGGCAGCTTTTTTACGGAGCCTATGCTTGTGATTCTCCATGTTCTTATGGAGAATCAGCACCCCCCCATTTCATACCCAAATGGAAGAATTGGTTCTTACCGTATTAGCAAAGAGACAAATATTGAATGAAGATTATATTTGCTGATTGATGTGGTGATTCTTTAAATTATTTACCATTCTCAAAGCAATTATGTATCCGAAATTCTGTTTAATCTCTATTATTGATGTAATCAAATACAAGTCATTTTCTGTGATTTATTCAGATTATGTAATCGTTTTTTTCTACATTTCACTTGTAAATAAGCTAGTTTGGAACAATAATTGAATTTGCAAACTGTGATCCTCCCAGTGAGACACTGAATACTAATTCACAATAACCCTGCGATGAATGGGGTTGTGGAGAGAGAGTGCGAGAGAGAGAGAGCGCGAGAGAGAGACAGAGAGACAGAGAGAGAGTTGAAGATAAGGAGGCAGTAATGGGCTTGGGTTGAGTGGGATAGGGGGAAGGCGGAGAGGCGGAGGGGAGGTGGCGGTACAAGTCCAGCCTCAGAAATAGAGCTGTGAACACCATCTGTCATGCTCTCTCTCCCCGTCTGTTAGCCTGACTGCAAGTAAAAGGAAGAATGTTGCCCTCATAAGTGCATTAGAAGGACGTGGGTGCTCATTGTCGTAGGTGTGGGTTTGCAGGGCGCCCGAGCGAGGGGGAGGAAGAGGTGGTGGATTTTGCAGGGAGGGGGGCAGGCAGAGCATGAGTAACTCTTGCTGACAAAGGGAAGCACTCACCCACACAGACAACGAGAGGGGAGGTTTGGCAAGCGGGTATTCCTGATCACCCCCTCCATCGTCCACCCACCCAGCCTCCTACCTGATGTGTCCTGTCAGAGGATTCCTCTCCATACCTTTCTTACATTATGAGCACAGAGCCAGGTCATACTCAGAGAACATCTACCTGAGGTATAAACTGACTTTACACCATGTCATGTCTGCAGTGGTGTCCGAAATGATTGACATCCTTGATAAAGATGAACAATAATGACTGTATAAAATAAACAATTCAAATACTGAGCTATACTGTAGCCTCTGCCACATGTGATGGGCGTCGGAGCCTGTGTAATATAATTAAACTTTATTCCTATATTGTCCTTTTGCTCGTTTGACGACTGCGGAGGTCATAGCGAGACTTCTTGGTTCTGTCCTCAGCCGTAGCCTCAGGTCTGTCTGCGATGGCCCTGTGTGCGGTAGCCCTCTCCTTTAGCTTAGCTCCAACCTCAGTGTTAATCCAGGGCTTTTGATTGGGTAAGCAGTGAACCTTCATTGTGGGGACTACGTCGCCCATGCATTTCCTTATGAAGCCGGTGACGGGGTGGTTAGCTCGTCAATGTTATCGGCTGAGTTTCAGAACATATTCCAATCAGCGCTAGCAAAGCAGTCCTGTAGCATAATGAATCTGATTACCATTTCTCAACAGAGCGAGTCACGGGTACTTCCTGTTTGAGCTTCTGCTTGTAAACAGAATGCAGGAGTACGGAGTCATGATCTGATTTGCCAAATGGCGGATGAGAGAGGAGAGAGGGCCTTGCATGCTTGCTTGTGGACAGAGTAACAGTGGTATAAGACTCTATCATCCCTAGTGGTGAAGGAGATGTGTTGATTGAAATTGGGAATCACATGTCATAATGACAATTGCCGGCGAAAGGAAGGCAGCCTCCGGATATACATTTCCTGCTTGTTTAAAGCCTCGTGCAGTTCATTGATGGTGGCGGTACAAGTCCAGCCTCAGAAATAGAGCTGTGAACACCATCTGTCATGCTCTCTCTCCCCGTCTGTTAGCCTGACTGCAAGTAAAAGGAAGAATGTTGCCCTCATAAGTGCATTAGAAGGACGTGGGGGCTCATTGTCGTAGGTGTGGGTTTGCAGGGCGCCCGAGCAGTGTAGCCTAGTGGTTAGAGTGTTGGACTAGTAACCGAAAGGCTGCAAGTTCAAATCCCCGAGCTGACAAGGTACAAATCTGTTGTTCTGCCCCTGAACAGGCAGTTAACCCACTGTTCCTAGGCCGTCATTGAAAATAAGAATTTGTTCTTAACTGACTTGCCTAGTAAAATAAAGGTAAAATAAATAAATTGAGTGCCAGGTGGAATGTATACAACAGTAATGAAAACATCTGAAAACTCCCTCTGAAGGTAGAAGGGTTGGCATTTGACCATCAGCTATTCCAAGACAATGGGTCGAACAATGGGTCGAGACTACCACTGCGCTCGAGTCACGCCATTTGTTGTTTTGGTATTTATTAGGGATCCCCATTAGCTGCTGCCAAGGCAACAGCTACTCTTCCTCGAGTCCAAACACATTAAGTCATCTACGTTACACATAAAACAAAAGACGAAACAATACATCATATAACATTATTACACTACTACATACAGTTGAAGTAGGAAGTTTACATACACTTTAGACAAATACATTTCAACTCAGTTTTTCACAATTCCTGACATTTAATCCTAGTAAAAATTCCCTGTTTTAGGTCAGTTAGGATCACCACTTTATTATAAAAATGTCAAATGTCAGAATAATAGTAGAGAGAGTGATTCACATTCCCAGTGCGTCAGAAGTTTACATACACTCAATTAGTATTTGGTAGCATTGGCTTTAAATTGTTTAATTTGGGTCAAACATTTCAGGTAGCCTTCCACAAGCTTCCCACAATAAGTTGGGTGAATTTTGGCCCATTCCTCCTGACAGAGCTGGTGTAACTGGGTCAGGTTTGTAGGCCTCCTTGCTTGCACACGCTTTTTCAGTTCTGCCCATACATTTTCTATAGGATTGAGGTCAGGGCTTTGTGATGGCTACTCCAATACATTGACTTTGTTGTCCTTAAACCATTTTGCCACAACTTTGGAAGTATGCTTGGGGTCATTGTCCATTTGGAAGACCCATTTGCGACCAAGCTTTAACTTCCTGACTGATGTCTTGAGATGTTGCTTCAATATATCCACATAATCTTCCTTCCTCATGAAGCCATCAATTTTGTGAAGTGCACCAGTCCCTCCTGCAGCAAAGCACCCCCACAACATGATGCTGCCACCCCAGGGCTTCACGTTTGGGATGGTGTTCTTTGGCTTGCAAGCCTCCCCCTTTTTCCTCCAAACGTAACAGTGGTCATTATGGCCTAACAGTTCTATTTTTGTTTCATCAGACCAGAGGACATTTCTCCAAAAAGTACGATTTTTGTCCCCATGTGCAGTTGCAAACCGTAGTCTGGCTTTTTTATGCTGTTTTTGGAGCAGTGGCTTCTTCCTTGCTGAGCGGCTTTTCAGGTTATGTCGATATAGGACTTGTTTTACTGTAGATATAGATACTTTTGTACCTGTTTCCTCCAGCGTCTTCACAAGGTCCTTTGCTGTTGTTCTGGGATTGATTTGCACTTCTCGCACCAAAGTACGTTTGTCTCTAGGAGTCTGGTTCATCCTTGGGAGCAATTTCCAAATGCCTAAAGGTACCACGTTCATCTGTACAAACAATAGTACGCAAGTATAAACACCATGGGACTACGCAGCCGTCGTACCGCTCAGGAAGGAGACGCGTTCAGATAAACAACCAAGTGTTCTGAATAATACTTTGTTCAAGTATGTTTTCTATCTAATATGCATATATTTTCATCAGGGTGTGGATAGTTTTGCACTAATCCAACTTGATATCTCTCTATCTTGTACTTCTTTTCTTTTTTTACAGGTGCTCTGTATGAACTGTATGAGATGCAGAGTGCTTTTCTCTTTGTTATGAAACTGTTTTTGTCCCATCACTTATTCTGTCACTTCATACTATACACACATTATACACAGTGCAATACATTGTTCCTTATGAAGGGTGGTATGCCTCTTTGTAAGACTGCATCTGCTTCTTCATCAATGTCAGATGTGTAGCTCATTAACAATGGGTTGCCAGCCACTTGTGACGTCAACTCTCAGGTTTGATATTTGTATTATTATTATTTTTGTTTAAATTGATTACTGTTTTGTATGTTTGAGCCTTTTTATGGCATATTGTATATTTACACCAATCGTTTTATCGCCAAACCCAGAGCTTTTAAAGTGTTTTGAACTAATAAATTATTTATTTGTTAAAATGTTCTTACCTGGAGCTTGAATACTCGTCATTTGATGTCCTTGATAGAAGATAAGCTCCATAAACGCTGTATGTGACATTTCAATCCCCTTTACAACACTGTCATTGATGTACTATATGATAACCTTTTTCTGTATAGTACACCACATACATGCCTCTATGATGCTAATTACAATGACACTGAAGAAATTGGTTAAACATGGGTGGTGGGTGAGGTGATTTGAGGTGAGAATAATGCACTTTGAGACTGTGGTGAAAATTGTGAGACTGTGGTGACATTAAACAAAGTCAGAGAGCAACAGAAACAATAACGCCTGGGGAAGGAACCAAAGGGAGTGACATATATAGGGAAGGTAATCAGGGAAATTATAGAGTCCAGGTGAGCGTAACGATGGTGACAGGTGTGAGCCAGAACGAGCAGCCTGGTAACCTAGAGGTCGGAGAGGGAGCACACATGATAGTACCCCCTCCCTGACGAGCGGCTCCAGTCGCAGGACGCCGAGAAAGGGGACGAACCCGGGGATCGGGAGCGGACCGGTCACCTCTGCTGAGGCGCAGGAAACCTGTAACTCCAGCTGGAGCGCGGGAACCTGTCACACCAGCTGGGGCGCGGTAACCTGTCAGATCAGTTGAGGCAGGGGAGCCTGGTGATCCAGCTGAGGCATGAGAACCTGACGAGCCGGTGGAGGCAGGGGAGCCTGACCATCCGGAGGAGGCATGAAGGCCCGACGAACCGGCTGAGGCAGGGGAGCCCGACGAGCCGGCTGAGGCATGAAAGCCCTGCGAGCCGGCTGTAGCAGGGTAGCCTGGCGATCCGGGTGAGGCATGAGAGCCTGACGAACCGGCGGAGGCAGGAGAGCCTGGCGATCTGGTGAAGGCATGAGAGCCTGTAGCGGCTCCCGGACCCGACGTCATTCTTGTCACGTTGGTATAAAGGGTCGGGAGACAGGCGCAGGAATGAGTAATATGGGTTTTTATTTTGCCCATATTACAGTGTGCTGTGTATAGGCACGGGGACAAAGACGAAACCAACACGTAACAAAAACACAGGGTTGAAACCCAAAACAAAAGAGCAAGGAGTACCTGGAATAAATACAGACGTGCACAATGATTAATACACAGGACGAGGCCCGGAATCATCTGCGCAATCCACAATGGCACGAAAGCCAAAACACACAGCACAGGTACTCACATGCACCAACGGACATAGAACAACAATCGACAGCCCAATGGAGAACCAAAGGGCACATAAATACAAACACTAATCATTGGCAATTGGGGCCAGGTGTGCGCAATGACAGTTCTGGAGGGATCTGTGACAATCACCTTTCATCTCTCAGTGGTTCTATCCCCTCCTCTTCTTGACATGAAAATAATTAACATAGCAAGTTGTCAGTCAATCAGTGACCAAGCCTTTTCACATGTTCTGCCACGCCCACATACTAGGTCCCCATAGGGAGTATGGCCCAGCATGTGAGAATGTCATGCATATAGGTGTTAGTCCCCAAGAGGTCTAGATTGACCTCACCACTCTGCTGTGCCACTCCCAACCCTCTATGCTCTGACATCAAAAAAGTTATGGAGAGTAAATTAAATCACTGAATATCTGAGTATTATACCGTTGGTGAATGTCAGCATCAGTTGGTTAAATAGCCTATGCATGCCCGTATGCGTTGTGCGTACTTTGACCACAGTCACATACTGTATTTTACCATGAAAAAGATGATGGTATTGGACTTTGTATTATGGCACCTTCCTTGTGTATTCTGGTTCAAACTGTTTTATGTTAATTTCATGCTCCTTGTGCAGTTAAAGGGCAGTGAGTTGTTCTATTGAGGGTGAGTAAGAACATAGCATGAACAACAAGTGGGAAACTGTGAGTTGCGCTCTCAAATGTTGACTACCTGTTGCTATGGCAATGAGTTTGGATCCAGCAGGCTTTGGAACTCAGTCTTTGGCTATTCTAAATAAAGCTTTTCTCGCTGATCAGTGGATGAAGCTACAAGTACTCATGTTTGAAACTAATCAAAAGAAACCGTTTCTTATCAGCCTGTGGGCACTGGCCCTGTACAGTGATTCCTTTCCATAAAAAAAATAACAGTACAACACTGATCATGATTTAATGTCAAAATATGCTATAACTATTTGATTAGTTTACATGTGTCATTTTTAAATATGGCTTAGGCTAATTGGTTTGGCTTTCAATAACGAGTCAACGGAAGTCTTGAATAGATCATTTTAGTTTGTAACTCTGTCATGGTCATATTAGCATAGCCTGCTGTATGTGTCAGAACAAAATATCTATACACAATTGTTTTCTTATTGTTTTCTCTAAAAAGTTTATTTCATTTCAACCAATTGATGTATTTTACTGTGCATATTCAGACAATTGTCTCAGCTCTAAAAATGCACATTAAGTTGATATGCATTGATTTACTGTTGATGTGATCATATTGCACAAAAAATAAAGATATGAAAATGTTATCTTGATTCTAGTTGCTGACGCTTAGACAGCAAATTCTGCAGGCAACTGAGCATATGCTTTGATGAAATGATCGAAGTAGGCACATACTGCACAGCGCAGTACTGTACAGCGGTACTGTTAATTGAAGTAAGCATTATACCTGTTGTTTACGAAGGATGTGACAAATAGCATTTGATTTTATTTGAATTCACTTTCCTAAATAGGAAATTAGAATGTGATATATTGTACTGCAGAATAAGCAGCTGATGATCTGCATCTACATAGATGTACTGCACTTATTTCTGACCAACAAAGCTAAACCATTAGCATCTAATCTAACTCTCCCTCTTTCCACTGTCTCTGTGCCATAATCATATGTATACACTGCCACTATTAAGATGCCAGTGCCACGGAGCTCAGGTCAGAGCCATGGGTCCTCCCATCCAGTATTTCTTGTAGGTTGACGTTGATTGTCATGAGTCTTGTCCTGGAGGCAGATGTGAGCGATGTCCCCTTAGATAGGCCAACTGCCAAAATTGGCTACATTGTAAAAATTCCTGAAAACAAAAATGTGCTTTTTGGTCTTTATTTAAGTTTAGAACTAGGCATTAGGCTTAGCAGTGTGGTAAAGGTTAGCGTTAAGGTTAGGGTTAGGTTTAAAATCAGATTGTATGACTTTGTGGCTGTGCCAGCTAGTGACCACTCTACAGAGCTGCCTCCAGAACAAGATTAATGATGAAAAATGCAAACCTGCATATTTCATAGGCTGCTGATCTGCAATCAGAGGGGTGCCCTGGCCCTTTCAGAGCTGGGTGGTGGAGCCCTCCCCTGATTGTCCTGGGTCCTCTGGTCAGTGAAGCATGCAATTAGTGTGTGGGGAAGCAGGGTGGCTACGTGCTGTCTTCTGGCAGCTACGTTACTGCGTCAAATGCTAAATAGATCTACCCCCATGATGAAAAGGATAGAAGGCTAAGTAAATATATGGGTATAGGAATTCAAATCAGATCAGGTAATGAGTAAAACATGTCTCCTCAGGCTTTCCTGGTGTAGATATAGTATCATTCTTTGATATCTGAGAAAAGAAATGTATTTTGATAAAACATACACTGAAGATTTATAGTAACTTTAAGCCTTTTGTTTCACAGTATGAATTTTTCTTTCACCAACATTATTGAATACATTAATTCATTATATGTTTTCTCTTTTCTGTTGGTTGGCATTATGAAAATCAAAATGGGGAGGGATCCACATTGTATACCAAAAATGATTGTTATTTCTCAATATACAGTACATGCATGAATTATATGTCCACTGACATTGGGTGAGAACAGTGTGCTGTCTTTTAGTGTTATACCCTTAATACCCTGTGGGGGGAGCCTGTGTGTATTGAACAGTACACAAGACAACAGGAGAGAGTGCTGAAGCAAAACTTGAAGAGCATGATGGGGACTTCCATCCTCACCTCAAGTGGGTTTTAGCCACTTTCAGAAACAACATATTTACACCTATACCACCCACACAAGCATGCAGCATTACAACAGTAAGAAACCAGGTTTATTAAGCAAGCATTCGTTTAGTGCTATTTGCAGTGAATTGTCTGAACACCTGGTTCTTTAGGATATGGGAGTTTAACCAGAAAAATATAGAACATACATGCTTATGAAAATAAATGCTCAGTTCATTTCAGTCTGAATGCACTCCGGTTTCTAGGCAACAAGAAGCTAATATACAATTAATAATATGGTAATTTGCTTTCCTTAATTTCCAATCACAGACTTAATTTGCCTGGGAATTGTCTTAGTTTCCAGATATTAAATATTGCAGATCCCAAACGTAGTGTGCATTGACACATTTAAGCCCAGATCTAGTAAAGATGGGAGCCTGGTGAACAGTTGAGTCTTATATCCAGCTTCCTATAAACTGGGATTTTCAGCCCTCTGGTGACAAATTATGGGCTTCTCACAATCACTCCCTTGGCCCTGCTGTTATAATATAACCTTACATTCACCAAACCCCTTGTATCACATAGTCTAATGTGTAGTATTACCACCCCCAAGAAACTGACCATATCTTTTCCTGAACTCACATGGAAACGGACTGAAGAGAGGGGTTTTAAAGCCAGAAAATTGTCTGGTAAGATTAATATTACATTTTGATGGACTTCAAGTAGTCCTAATGTCTACTTATTGTAGAACCATTATACAGTATGGCTAGCCACTATTGGTTACCATATACTTGTTGTAATGCATTGCTTGTATTTCAAATCAAACCCCACTTACAGTATTATGATGTATAATGCATAGGCAGTACAGTGGGGGTTCAGCCATGTGATTTTCTCCTAATCAGTAGTCTCTGCACACCCTGGCCTCAGTGTCCAATAAGATCACTTAATGATGGGGCACGTAGAGAGCTGATGCGGTTGGTTAGCCTGCTCAAGGCTGTCAATTGTCTTATCGTCCCCCCTCTCAACCCCATCTTCCCCTCACTGGTCACATAGATGTTCACCCAGTCATTCCCTGCAATGCAAAGAAAGGGGGATACCTAGTCAGTTGTACAACTGAATGACTTCGCATTTAACCCAACCCCTCTGAATCAGAGAGGTGCGGGGGGCTGCCTTAATCAACATCTACGTCTTCAGCACCCAGGGAACTGTGGGTTAACTGCCTTGCTCAGGGGGCAGAACGACAGGTTTTTACCTTGTCAGCTCGGGGATTCAATCCAGCAACCTTTTAGTTACTGGCCCAACACTCTAACCACTAGGCTACTTAACAGAGCTCAACAGGCAATGCTTCAGACAGTTTCCATTGTGAGCTTCAAAGACATGATATTATAGCCCATGGAAAAGAATGAAAGAGGAAAGAAAAGGCAAATAATTTGTTGAGTTACTTCGAGCAAATACTTTTTATGCATACTAACAATTATTAAGAAGCATGTTAAATGGGTAATCAAATGGCATGGTGTCTTCTATGTCACATTGTCTTCTATGTCATATTTTATCTGTCCCTGTCTATTTATTTTTTATCAAAAGTTATTCTTTCTTTTCCTTCCCTCCCAACCCCCCAGAAAACTATGGTCTACATCGCTGTTGTTGGAGTAGCCGTCAGACATAACCCTCCCACTCACCAAAGAGGAGAAGTCCTCCCTAGGTAAACACTCCATTCACACTTGTTTTATCCTTCAATGCTTCAGCTGCCCACTTTAGTAGTGTAATTCTGTATAATAACAACACTACTGGACAGACTATCAGCGCAATATGCATAACCATGCCATTGCAGACCCTGTCTCTGCATTCTCCGTTCACTTTTACTTTATAACTTCACATCCCTAAATATGTTAGTTCAAGTGAGACTGTACACCTCTGAGCTCCAAATTCCACCATAAACATTTTGATCAAAACAACAATAACATTTTCCCTAGCCATTAAATGTTTTATCATGATTCTATGCTGTTTTCTCCTCTTGGCTGTCTGCTGTCAAGGGTATAATAACTAGCTTTACAAATAATAGTGAGCGCTCGATCAAAACATTTTGAGCCAGTTTCCGAATACTATTTTCTCAAAGTGCTTGAACTTAATAAGGAAAATGCTAATGAGGTTAGTGAGTCATTGTGTTGTAGCTAGTGCTGCTGCGGGGGTCAGGCTGAGTGCTGTGGGATCCCACGCACACCTGCATGCTTGGGCTTCTGTCTTCTGCCCAGTCCTCCTCCTGACCAGCTCTCTAGCTATTACCTCTCTCATCTCTCTTATTGAGAGAGGCCATGCTGAAATGTTGGTAATACTGGTCATTTTGATAGTAATCAATCTATAGTTTAGCCTACTCAATAATATGAATAGCTACAGTATTTTTATGCAAGTGTAGCATGTTGGGGGTAATCACTGCAGTTAATACTAATTATGTATTCAAGTATCTTTCAAAAAAGGCATTGAGTTGCTGCTGCCAGAAGAGCTTTGTTATTTGTATAAGTTATCATTCTTTTTTTACCAAAAAGTGATTGCGCTTGGATACATCTCACAGGGGGTGTGTCCGGCTGTCTGCTCTGCTCAGGGGCGCGCTGAGTGATTTGAGGAGAGATCAGGGTGGTTTGAGAATTCAAGGATGGCGGCCTGAATGAGCGGAGCTTCCAGTCTCTGCTCTGTTTGAAGTCTTGACAGCTTTGTCAGCAAACAATCACAGCACATTAGTGAAGCTTGTTTGATGTACAGTAGAACCACAGGAAGAATTCTAAAAGTAGATGCATTTTTGAGCATTTTCTTTATTTAACTCGCATTTGGGGAGGTTGAGTTGAACATCTTTCATATTATCAAGGTATTCACTGTGTCAAAAATGGTTTAAAGAGATAAATTGTGATGAATGGTTTGAATAGTACTCTACTATTTAGAATATTTCAAGAAAATAACTGCATTTTGTGTGGGATTGACTTAATTATTGTAACAATATAGTCAGTACTAATGGCTAACAAAGGGTCATGGATAAGTGCTCATACAGTGAGAACTGCATAAGTAAAATGAAGCTGGAGCTCTCTATTGTTTTTGCACGTATTTTAATGGAAGATGGAGAGCTCTGATTGATGTCTGTGAGTTGACCCAATGTGATCAGGATACGGTTTTCGTTACTAGCCAGTTGTAGTAGCTACCATTTCCCATGAACATACAACATTCAGTGATCCAATTCAGCGGTGAGACTGGATCCACCCATCATTAATCCCCATATGATTCTGATTCCCTCTAAGACATTTCCTCTCTGCAACTCTGCTCTCCTTCCAAAGGAAATTAAATTAGCGAATTAATGCTCCACTGTGATATGATCAAATATGTCATCTGAATGCGCAGCACAGGGAAAACATGGCAGAAATATGAGCACATAATACACAGGTTGATTATAAAACTCTCATCTTCTAACAGTTGGCTAGAGTTAGCTGAATACTAGACATGGTATCACTATCTGCCTGTCTTTTCTCTAGAAAGGCCTACCTGACCTGTGGTGAGTATTATAGGCCTATAGTATAAACATTGATCATGAGGATGGTACTCCACACAGGCAGACAGGAGAAGCAGGGGGAATCCCATCTATCCCCTCCACCCCCGAGAAGTATGTTCTCCGATGATCGTCTGTCCTCACTCCATGTGGTATGACACAGAGAGCATTTCTCATAGCCCATGACATTAATTGATGTGATTTGCGGAGGGAAAGCATTCAGCCGTGGGTGGGAGACTCCTAATGATAATTTTCCATTTCCAGTGTCTCAATCCTTGACTCAATTTCATTGCAAATCAGTTGTCGTTTTGTTTTAATCTATGACTGCCACTTAAAGTAACAAGGGGCCTGAGTGGTAAAAGGTGAAGCAGGTCTGGTCGTGAGGAACCACGGGAGTCTGCTGTGCTGCCTGTGTGTAGGTTAGGAAATGTAGGTCAGTCGATGGATTGAGACAGCTGGTTGTTACACAAGTAGCTTAGGGGGAATCTGCTCCTTGCACCAGACACAGGGGGCGTGATGCTGGGGAATCCCCATCTCTTTGGCTGCTCCTGTCTGAATGTTCCCTCATGCCAGGGGTTTCACAAGCCAGGGGCGAGGGCAGGCGTGGGCAGACAGGGCCTGGTGTCACTTTGCAGCCAATTGGCAAAGCCTCAACATGCTACTGTTCAATGCCGCTGAGTCCAGTCTGTCAGTTTGGGGTGATACTGTAACTATGCTGTAGAGTAAACTGGAGTGGACCTTTGAGGGGGGAATCATTGTCCACAGCTCTTTTCACTTCCACAGAGACTTTCGACAGGAAAAGTGCTTTTTCTTCCTGATTTTGTTTTTTACAATGTACAATTGTAATTTTACCAACACTTTTTCATATTTTATTGATATTTTGACTTTCAAATATTGAAATCCCTTTCAAATTTGATTATTGCTTTTTAAAAATATTTTCTTCTGTCCTCCATCAGCATGAAGGAGTTGTGGCGGAGCATCATATCGTGTGAACGAGGGGTTCTCTGGTCTTCACAGAGCTGATGGATGGTGCATGATGGTTCTCATTCTCACTCCTAATACTCCTCTTACTGCCAGCGCAGCACACTCCACAGTAATTGAAGCCATTTGCAACGTTGTAGTGTAGTAATGGGCAGATCTGTGTCTCCCACCCACCCACAACCTATGTCATTAATCAGAGCCCTGCAGTCAGGAGAGCCAGGGAGCTGAAGTTGCACCAGGCCTGAGCTGCTGGAGTCACGAATCTTTGCCCGTTTTCAGCTGCCTTGAGCTTGAGCATTGCGGTATCCACAGCAAGGTCCTTAACAAAACATAGCATTTAGAGACCATGCAGATGGCCATGTGGGTGAATAGTTTTGAAATGAGGCCGGTCAGAGACGCATGTGGATCGGCAATGTTTTGATGAGTAATCGCATTAACCACACAAGAAATCCCCTTTGAAGCTTCCTCTGTTAAATGCTGCGCTGCCTGTTCTCTGATGCAGGGTGCATGCTAGGTCCAACACTTACTTTAAGGGGTTAACAAGGGCACCACCCACTCTGCTACCTCTCTCAGTCTCCCTCTACACTGTAATTTGTATTTTTGTACTTGTTTCAACTAATTATTATTATTAAGTAACTGTTTCCACAGCCTTTTTTAGTTTAATCAACTTTTCGATCAAAGTGTTACCTGAACCTAACAGTTTTAGTTGCCCAAACTTACCTCCAACTTGAGAAACTTAAAATTATGTTGTAATTGTTGGAAAATTAAGTAATATTTTGGGCATCTTCACTAAAAAGGGCTGTGGAACACACAGTGCTTTTGACATAAAATGTATTAAACTCAGAAATTTGACACACATGATTATTTTATCCAGTAATTATTTTTCCACATTTTCTCACCTTGGATTTGAACTCACAAACTCTTGGTTCTCAGCATACCAATCTTCCTGCCACGCCAAAATGTCTGTGTCAATGACTGATTTCACTTGTATTGCTACACTTTGCACTCTAAAGTAAATCTCATCTCTGTTGAAAGTACACTCAAGTAAGTGACAGATCAAAATTTACTTGGGGGAGAGGTGGTCCAAAATAGCCCTTTTGCTTTGGGGAGGGTTCTGTGTTTTTTTCTTGGGCACAGGGGAGGGTAGTGTGTTTTTTCCCTGGTTTACGTTCACTCTTCTGCATATATTTTCCCTGTAAACAATGGGTTGACTTACTTTTGATATTGCCCTAATAAAGTTTAGAAATATTTGTGAAGGTTTGGTATGGTGTAGCTATTATTAATCTTTAGCTACTGCAAGCCTATAATATGAAGGTAGTGCACCCCGGCGCTCCAACTGACTAAGACAGTTGAACTTGATGTGAGGAAGTCTGTTTCAGGCCTACCAGAGTTACTCCTGTAATCTAACAAAATAATGCTTATCTTTATACACTGAACAAAAATGTAAAGTGTTGGCCCCATGTTTCTTGAGCTGAAATAAAAGATCCCAGCGTACTTCTCTCAAATATTGTGCACAAATTCATTTACATCCCTGTTAGTGAGCATTTCTCATTTTCCAAGATAATCCATCCATCTGACAGGTGTGGCATATCAAGAAGCTGATTAAATAGCATGATCATTACACAGGTGTAACTTGTGCTGGGAACAATAAAAGGCCACTCTCAAGTGTGTAGTTTTGTCACAGCACACAATGCCACAGATGTCTCAAGTTTTTAGGGAGTGTGGATTTGGCATGCTGACTGCAAGAATGTCCACCAGAACTGACTGCAGGAATGTTAATTTCTCTACCATCGTCATTTTAGATAATTTGGCAGTACGTCCAACCGCAGACCACGTGTATGGTGTCATGTGGGCGGGTGGTTTGCTGATGTCAATGTTGTGAACCGAGTGCCCCACGGTGGAGGTCGGGTTATGGTCTGGGCAGGCATAAGCTACGGACAATGAACAAAATATAATTTTTTCAATGGTAGTATGAATGCACAGAGATACCTTAATTGGATCCTGAGGCCTATTGTCGTGCCATTCATTCACCGCCATCCCCTCATGTTTCAGCATGATAATGCACGGCCCTATGAACACAGTTCCTGGAAGTAAAAAGTGTCCCAGTTCTTCCATGGCCTGCATACTCACCAGACATGTCACCCACTGAGCACGTTTGGGATGCTCTGGATTGACGTGTACGACAGCTTGTTCCGCCAATATCAAGCAACTTCGCACAGCCATTGAAGAGGAGTGGGACAACATTCCACAGGCCACAATCAACAGCCTGATTAACTCTATGCGAAGAAGCTGTGTCGCACTGCATGAGGCAAATGGTGGTCACACCAGATACGGACTGGTTTTCTGATCCACGCCCCTACCTTTTTTTTAAGGTATCTGTGACCTATCATTTGATCATGTGAAATCCATAGAATGCCCTAATTAATTTATTTCAACTGACTGATGTCCTTATATGAACTGTACCTCAGTAAAATCTTTGAAATTGTGCGTTTAAATTTTTGTTCATTATACAAAATATTTGGATTGAAAATGAACTAATTATCTGTATAGCAGACGCAGTAGCCATCTGACATAAAGAAATGCATGTCGGTGTCGTAGCATGCCACAGCATATCTCTATCTCTCTCGATCTCTCTGGAGATAGGCCTAAGCTACAGGGCTACATATACAGTTGAAGTCGGAAGTACATACACCTTTGCCAAATACATTTATACTCAGTTTTTCACAATTCCTGACATTTAATCCTAGTAAAAATTCCCTGTCTTAGGTCAGTTAGGATAACCACTTTATTTTAAGATAGTGAAATGTCAGAATAATAGTAGAGAGAATGATTTATTTCAGCTTTTATTTCTTTCATCACAGTGGGGCAGAAGTTTACATACACTCAATTAGTATTTGCTAGCATTGCCTTTAAATTGTTTAACTTGGGTCAAACGTTTCGGGTGGCCTTCCACAAGCTTCCCACAATAAGTTGGGTGAATTTTGGTACATTCCTCCTGACAGAGCTGATGTAACTGAGTCAGGTTTGTAGGCCTCCTTGCTCGCACACGCTTTTTCAGTTCTTCCCATACATTTTCTATGGGATTGAGGTCAGGGCTTTGTGTTGGCCACTCCAATGCCCTGACTTTGTTGTCCTTAAGCCATTTGCCACAACTTTGGAAGTATGCTTGGGGTCATTGTCCATTTGGAAGACCCATTTGCGACCAAGCTTTAACTTCCTGACTGATGTCTTGAGATGTTGCTTCAATATGTCCACATAATTTTCCTTCCTCATCATGCCATCTATTTTGTGAAGTGCACCAGTCCCTCCTGCAGCAAAGCACCCCCACAACATGATGCTGCCACCCCCGTGCTTCACGGTTGGGATGGTGTTCTTTGGCTTGCAAGACTCCCCCTTTTTCTTCCAATCATAACGGTGGTCATCATGGCCAAACAGTTCTATTTTTGTTTCATCAGACCAGAGGACATTTCTCCAAAAAGTACGATTTTTGTCCCCATGTGCAGTTGCAAACTGTAGTCTGGCTTTTTTATGGCGGTTTTGGAGCAGTGGCTTCTTCCTTGCTGAGAGGCCTTTCAGCTTATGTCGATATAGGACTTGTTTTACTGTAGATATAGATACTTTGTACCTGTTTCCTCCAGCGTCTTCACAAGGTCCTTTGCTGTTGTTCTGGGATTGATTTGCACTTTTTGCATCAAAGTACGTTCATCTCTAGGAGACAGAACGCGTCTCCTTACTGAGCAGTATGACGGCTGCGTGATCCCATGGTGTTTATACTTGCGTTCTATTGTTTGTACAGATGAACGTGGTACCTTCAGAAGTTTGGAAATTTCTCCCAAAGATGAACCAGACTTGTGGAGGTCTAAAATTTATTTTGAGGTCTTGGCTGATTTCTTTTGATTTTACCATGATGTCAAGCTAAGAGGCACTGAGTTTGAAGGTAGGCCTTGAAATACATCCACAGGTACACCTTAAATTGACTCAGATAGTGTCAATTAGCCTATCAGAAGCTTCTAAAGTCATGACATAATTTTGGGGAATTTTCCAAGCTGTTTAAAGGCACAGTCAACTTAGTGTATGTAAACTTCTGACCCACTGGAATTGTGATACAGTGAATTATAAGTGAAATAATCTGTCTCTAAACAATTGTTGGAAAAATTACTTGTGTCATGCATAAAGTAGATGTACTAACCGACTTGCCAAAACAATAGTTTGTTAACAAGAAATTTGTGGAGTGGTTGAAAAACGAGTTTTAATGACTCCAACCTAAGTGTATGTAAACTTCCGACTTTTGACACACCTACTTATTCCAGGGTTTTTATTTATTTTTACTATATTCTACATTGTAGAATAAGAGTGAAGACATCAAAACTATGAAATAACCCATATGGAATCATGTAGTTGTCACAACTCCCGCCGAAGTCGGTCTCTCTCCTTGTTCGGGCGGCGTTCGGCGGTCGACGTCACCAGCCTTCTAGCCATCGCCAATCCACTTTTCATGTTTTGTCTTGGTTTTCTACACACCTGGTTTCAATTCCCCAATTACATGTTCATTATTTAACCCTCTGTTTGCCCCATGTTTGTGTGTGTGTTTATTATGTCTATTGTTCCTTGTCGGTATAGTTCTGGCTGGTAATTTCGCCTGTGTGTTTTGGGCACGTTGTATATTGTTTACCTTGTGCCGTATTGAGTAAATACGTTGTTCACTCAACTCTGCTCTCCTGCGCCTGACTTTGTGCACCAGCTACACACCAGATCTTGACAGAAACACGCACCACAAATGGAGTCTGCAGGAGCAGTTACCCCGGTATCAGGGGTTGAGGAGCGCGTCCGGCAGCATGAGGAGATGCTGCAACATCTCGGCACAGCCATGGATTGCGTCCTCCACACGATGGAGCGCTGGGAGAGAAGAGTTCCTCCAGTGTCTCCACCAGCACCACCAAGGGCACCGCTGATCACCCCACCTTCACCTGGTCCCAGTGGAATTCGGCTCTCCCTTCCGAGGGAGTACGATGGGAAGGCAGTGGGATGTCAGGGGTTTCTGCTCCAACTGGAGCACTACCTGGCGACCGTGCACCCGACTCCTTTGGGCCGGGAGAGCGTGTCCGCCCTCATCTCCGGCCTCTCAGGGAAAGCCCTGGATTGGGCCAATGCCGTCTGGGAGGAAGGAGGAACGGTGCTGGACCAATTAGAGGATTTCACCCGCCTGAGGTTAGACCGGCGGGTGAATGTCTCATACACCTGAGGCAGGGGACGAGGAGCGCACAGGAGTTCGCCTTGGACTTCCGGACCCTGGCCGCCGGTGCGGGGTGGAACGACAGGGCCCTGATCGATCACTACCGTTGTAGTTTGCGTGAGGACATCCGTCGGGGGTTGGCCTGCAGGGACACAACTCTGACCTTCGACCAGCTGGTGGACCTGTCCATCCGGTTGGATAATCTGCTGGCTACCCGCGGACGTCCAGATCGGGGTCTGTCGATTCCATCCCCCAGCACCACCGCTCCGACGCCCATGGAGCTGGGAGGTGCTGGTATTAGGGCGACCGGAGGAGGGCCGAGCCAAGCACCAATTGGTCCACAGAGGGCACACTGCCGGTCAGTGCTGGGGAGGTTCCTCTGGGAGTCGAGGCAGCAGGCAGGGCACTCTCGGGTCACCCCAGGTGAGTAGGCACCAGGCTCACCCAGAGTCCCCTGTTGCTCACATGTATGTGTTTATTGAATTTCCTGAGTTTTCCCCGCATTCCCAGCATAAGGCGCTTGTAGATTCAGGCGCAGCTGGGAATTTTATTGACCGTTCTTATGCCCATAGTTTAGGGATCCCCATTGTTCCTGTTGATATGCCCTTCCCTGTGCACACCCTAGAAAGTCGATCATTAGGGTCAGGGCTGATTAGGGAGGCCACCGCTCCACTAGACATGGTTACGCAGGAGGGTCACAAGGAGAGAATCAGTCTCTTTCTTATTGATTCTCTTGCGTTTCTTGTGGTGCTGGGCCTACCCAGGTTTGTCACGGAACATGACGCTGGAGAGACGAAGCAGGTACGGGGAGTAAACATTTAATAAATAACGGACAAGACAGAAACAGCGTCAGCAAAAGAATATAGACAAAACTAATATAATGCAGCAGCGGGGAACAGAGCTGGGGAACAGACAAATATAGGGAAGGAAATTAACAGGTGATGAGTGAGTCCAGGTGAGTCCAATAACGCTGATGCGAGTGACGAGAGGGCAGGTGTGAGTGATGATGGCAGGAACGTGTGATGCAGGGTAATCTGGCGCCCTCAAGCGCCAGGGGAGGGTAGAGCGGGAGCAGACGTGACAGTACCCCTCCCTCTTGGGACGCCACCGTGGAAGCCCGACGAACCAGCAGGAGCGTGGGAGCCTGGCGAGCCGGCTCAGGCATGGGAGCCTGACGAACCGGCTGAGGCAAGACGCCTGTCGATCCCACTGCAGAGGCTGGGCGAACAGAAACTGACGATCCGGCTGAGGCCCGAAGTGGGATGGGCGCCATCCGAGCCAACCGGGGCAAGGAAACCTCTCGAAGCCAGCTAGAGCGTGGAAGCCCGACGAGCTGGCCAGGCACCCCCGGTTCCATTGGCGGCGACCCAGAGCCGATGCCACCATTCCCACCGGAACGCCAGTACTCCCCAATGCTTCGTAGGTGGCTGCTGCATTCTGTCACGGAACATGACGCTGGAGAGACGAAGCAGGTACGGGGAGTAAACATTTAATAAATAACGGACAAGACAGAAACTGCGTCAGCAAAAGAATATAGACAAAACTAATATAATGCAGCAGCGGGGAACAGAGCTGGGGAACAGACAAATATAGGGAAGGAAATTAACAGGTGATGAGTGAGTCCAGGTGAGTCCAATAACGTTGATGCGAGTGACGAGAGGGCAGGTGTGAGTGATGATGGCAGGAACGTGTGATGCAGGGTAATCTGGCGCCCTCAAGCGCCAGGGGAGGGTAGAGCGGGAGCAGACGTGACAAGGTTGGCCTGTCATGATCCCACTATTTCGTGGGAACAGAGGGCTCTCAAGGGGTGGTCACAAAAGTGCTCGGGGAGGTGTATAGGGGTTTCCATCGGTGCGACTACGGTGGAAAGTCCAGACCAGGTCTCCACCGTGTGCATCCCCTCAGAATATTCCAATTTGGCTCTCGCCTTCTGTACGAAGAGGGCGACTAAATTACCACCCCATCGACGAGGGGATTGTGCGATACATTTCCTGGTAGACGCAGCAGGGGTCCCAGGGGTCACGTGTACCCTCTGTCCCAGGAGGAGACGGCAGCTATGGAAACATATGTCTCCTTATCCCTGGGGCAGGGATACATTATGCCCTCCACTTCACCTGCCTCCTCGAGTTTCTTTTTTGTGAAGAAGAAGGATGGAGGTCTGCGCCCATGTATTGACTATCGGGGTATCAATCAGATCACTGTGAGATACAGTTACCCGCTGCCTCTCATAGCCAGTGCTATCGAGTCAATGCACGCATTGCGCTTCTTCACAAAATTGGATCCCAGGAGCGCTTGCAACCTGGTGCGTATCCGGGAAGGGGACGAATGGAAGACGGCATTTAGTACCACCTCAGGGCACTATAAATACCTCGTCATGCCGTACGGGTTGATGAATGCTCCATCAGTCTTTCAGGCCTTTGTTGACGAGATTTTCTGGGACCTGCACGGGCAGGGTATAGAGGTGTATATCGACGACATTCTGATATACTCTGCTACACGTGCCGAGCACGTGTCCCTGGTGCGCAAGGTTCTTGGTTGACTGTTGGAGCATGACCTGTACGTCAAGGCTGAGAAATGTCTGTTCTTCCAACAGTCCGTCTCCTTCCTAGGGTACCGCATTTCCACGTCAGGGGTGGAGATGGAGGGTGACCGCATTTCAGCCGTGCGTAATTGGCCGACTCCCACCACGGTAAAGGAAGTGCAGCGGTTCTTAGGGTTTGACAACTACTACCAGAGGTTTATCCGGGGCTTTGGTCAGGTAGCGGCTCCCATTACCTCACTGCTGAAGGGGGGGACCGGTGCGACTGCAGTGGTCAGCTGAGGCGGACAGGGCTTTTGGTCACCTGAAGGCTCTGTTTACCTCGGCTCCCGTGCTGGCTCATACAGATCCCTCTTTGGCATTCATAGTGGAGTTGGACGCGTCCGAGGCTCGGTTAGGAGCTGTGCTGTCTCAGAACTTGGGTACGCCACCAAAACTCTGCCCCTGTGCCTTCTTTTCGAAGAAGCTCAGCTCGGCGGAGCGAAACTATGATGTGGGAGACCGGGAGCTGTTGTCTGTCGAAAAAGGCTCTGAAGGCGTGGAAAAATTTGCTTGCGGGGGGCTAAACACCCTTTTCTCATCTGGACTGACCACCGCAATCTGGAGTACATCCGGGCGTTGAGGAGACTGAACCCTCGCCAGGCAAGGTGGGCCATGTTCTTTACCCGTTTTGTTTACCCGACCAGGTTCCCAGAACGCTAAGGCAGACGCACTGTACCGGATGTATGACACAGAAGAGCGGTCCATGGATCACACTCCCATACTCCCGGCCTCTTGCCTGGTGGCACCAGTAGTGTGGGAGCTGGACGCGGACATCGAGCGGGCGTTACATACAGAGCCCACTCCCTCTCAGTGTCCAGCTGGGCGTTTGTACTTTCCATCTGCTGTCCGCGACCGGTTGATCTATTGGGCCCACACGTCACCCTCCTCTGGTCATCCTGGCATCGGTCGGACAGTGCGCTGTCTTAGTGGGAAGTACTGGTGGCCCACTTTAGCTAAGGACGTTAGGGTTTATGTTTCCTGCTCGGTGTGCGCCCAGTGCAAGGCTCCTAGACACCTGCCCAGAGGGAAGTTACAAGCCCTACCCGTTCCAAAGCGGCTGTGGTCGCACCTGTCGGTGGACTTCCTGACTGATCTTCCTCCCTCACAGGGTAACACCACGATCCTGGTCGTTGTGGATCGGTTTTCTAAGTCCTGCCGTCTCCTTCCTTTGCCCGGTCTCCCTAAGGCCCTACAGACTGCGGAGGCTCTGTTCACACATGTCTTCTGGCACTAGGGTGTGCCTGAGGACATAGTCTCTGATCGGGGTCCCCAGTTCACATCCAGGGTTTGGAGGGCGTTCATGGAACGTCTGGGGGTCTCGGTCAGCCTCACCTCAGGTTTTCACCCCGAGAGTAACGGGCAGGTGGAGAGAGTAAACCAGGATGTGGGTAGGTTTCTGTGGTCATATTGCCAGGACTGGCCGGGGGAGTGGGCGGCGTTCATCCACTGGGCAGAGATGGCCCAAAACTCACTCCGCCACTCCTCCACTAATCTCTCTCCCTTCCAGTGCGTACTGGGTTATCAGATGGTTCTGGCACCTTGGTATCAGAGCCAGATCGAGGCTCCTGCGGTGGACGAATGGTTTAAGCACTCGGAGGAGACCTGGGACGCCGCCCATGTGCACCTGCAACGGGCCGTGGTGCGGCAGAAGGCAAGCGCCGACAGGGTCTGGCTCTCGACCCGAAACCTGCCCCTCCGCAGGCCCTGCCGGAACCTGGGCCCACGGTTTGTGGGGCAATTTAAAGTCCTAAGGAGACTGAACGAGGTTTGTTACAGGTTACAGCTCCCCCCGATTACCGTATTAACCCCTCGTTCCATGTGTCTCTCCTCAGGCCGGTGGTGGCTGGTCCATTCCAGGAGTCTGAGGTGCGAGAGGTTCCTCCGCCCCCTCTGGACATCGAGGGGGCCCCGGCGTATGCAGTTTGAGCCCTACTGGACTCGAGGCGTTGGGCAGGGGGCAGGCGGTCGACGTCACCGGCCTTCTAGCCATCGCCAATCCACTTTTCATGATTCCGTTTGTTTTGTCTTGGTTTTCTACACACCTGGTTTCAATTCCCATATTACATGTTCCTTATTTAACCCTCTGTTTCCCCCATGTTTGTGTGCGTTTTTATTATGTCTATTGTTCCTTGTCAGTATAGTTCTGGCTGGTAATTTCGCCCGTGTGTTTTGGGCACGTTGTATATTGTTTACCTTGTGCCGTATTGAGTAAATACTATGTTCACTCATCTCTGCTCTCCTGCGCCTGACTTTGTGCACCAGCTACACACCAGATCTTGACAGTAGTAACCAAAAAAGTGTTAAACAAATCAATATATATTTATATTTGAGATTCTTCAAAGTAGCCACCTTTTGCCTTGACAACAGCTTTGCACGCTCTTGGCATTCTCTCTAACAGCTTCATGAGGTAGTCACCTGGAATGCATTTCAAATAACAGGTGTGCCTTGTTAAGTTAAAAGGAATTTCTTTCCTTCTTAATGCATTCTAGACAGTTGTGTTGTGACAAGGTAGGGGTGGTAAACAGAAGATAGCCCTATTTGGTAAAAGACCAAGTCCATATTATGGCAAGAACATCTCAAATAAGCAAAGAAAAACCATCAGGCGCTATGATGAAACTGGCTCTCATGAGGACCACCACAGGAAAGGAAGACCCAGAGTTACCTCTGCTGCAGAGGATGAGTTCAGGATAAACCTCAGAAATTGCAGCCCAAATAAATGCTTCACAGAGTTCAGGTAACAGACACATCTCAACATCAACTGTTCAGTGGAGACTGCGTGAATCAGGCCTTCATGGTCGAATTGCTCCAAAGAAACCACTACTAAAGGACACCAATAAGAACAAGAGACTTGCTTGGGTCAAAAACACGAGCAATGGACGTTAGACCAGTGGAAATCTGAGTCCAAATTTGAGATTTTTGGTTCCAACCGGCGCGTCTTTGTGAGACGCAGAGTAGGTGAACGGATGATCTATGCATGTGTGGTTCCCACCTTGAAGCATGGAGGAGGAGATGTGATGGTGTGGGGGTGCTTTGCTGGTGACACTGTCTGTGATTTATTTATAATTCAAGGCACACTTAACCAGGATCGCTAGCACAGCATTCTACAGCATGGTTTGCGCTTAGTGGGACTATCATCTGTTTTTCAACAGGACAATGACCCAACACACCACCAGGCTGTGCAAGGGCTACTTGACCAAGGAGAGTGATGACGTGCTGTATCAGATGACCTGGCCTCCACAATCATCAAATCAAATCAAATTTATTTATAAAGCCCCCCTTACATCAGCTGATGTCACAGAGTGCTGCACAGAAACCCAGCCCAAAACCCCAAACAGCAAGCAATGCAGGTGTAAAAGCACGGTGGCTAGGAAAAACTCCCTAGAAGGCCAAAACCTAGGAAGAAACCTAGAGAGGAACCAGGCTGTGAGGGGTGGCCAGTCCTCTTCTGGCTGTGCCGGGTGCAGATTATAACAGAACATGGACAAGATTTTAAAATGTTCATAAAACAGGCAGAACAGTTGAAACTGGAGAAGCAGCACGGCCAGGTGGACTCGGGACATCCAGGTAGGCCTTGAGGAATGGTCCTAATGCTCAGGTCCTCCGAGAGAGAGAGAGAGAGAGAGAAGAAGAAAAAGAAAGAAAGAGAGAGATAATTAGAGAGAGCATACTTAAATTCGCACAGGACACCAGATAAGAGAAGAAATACTCCAGATATAACAGGCGGACCCTAGCCCCCGACACATAAACTACTGCAGCATAAATACTGGGGGCTGAGACAGGAGGGGTCGGGAGACACTGTGGCCCGTCCGACAAAACCCCCGGACAGGGCCAAACAGGCAGGATATAACCCCACCCACTCTGCCGAAGCACAGCCCCCACACCACTAGAGGGATATCTTCAACCACCAACTTACCATCCTGAGACAAGGCCGAGTATAGCCCACAAGATCTCCGCCACGGCACCAGAAGCCAGTGACTCAGCCCCTGTAATAGGGTTAGAGGCAGAGAATCCCAGTGGAGGGGAACCGGCCAGGCAAAGACAGCAAGGGTGGTTCGTTGCTCCAGTGCCTTTCCGTTCACCTTCACACTCCCGGGCCAGACTACACTCCAGTCATAGGACCTACTGAAGAGATGAGTCTTCAATAAAGACTTAAAGGTTGAGACCGAGTCTGCGTCTCTCACATGGATAGGCAGACTATTCCATAAAAATGGAGCTCTATAGGAAAAAGCCCTGCCTCCAGCTGTTTGCTTAGAAATTCTAGGGACAGTAAGGAGGCTCTGCGTCTTGTGACCGTAGCGTGCGTGTAGGTATGTGGCAGGACCAAATCAGAAAGATAGGTAGGAGCAAGCCCATGTAATGCTTTGTAGGTTAGCAGTAAAACCTTGAAATCAGCCCTTGCCTTAACAGGAAGCCAGTGTAGAGAGGCTAGTACTGGAGTAATATGATCAAATTTTGGGGTTCTAGTCAAGATTCTAGCAGCCGTGTTAAGCACTAACTGAAGTTTATTTAGTGCTTTATCCGGATAGCCGGAAAATAAAGCATTGCAGTAGTCTAACCTAGATGTTACAAATGCATGGATTAACTTTTTCTGCATCATTTTTGGACAGAAAGTTTCTGATTTTTACAATGTTACGTAAATGGAAAAAGCTGTCCTTGAAACAGTCTTGATATGTTCGTCAAAAGAGAGATCAGGGTCCAGAGTAACGCCGAGGTCCTTCACAGTTTTATTTGAGACGACTGTACAACCATCAAGATTAATTGTCAGATTCAACAGAAGATCTCTTTGTTTCTTGGGACCTAGGACTAGCATCTCTGTTTTGTCAGAGTTTAAAAGTAGAAAATTGTCCGCCATCCACTTCCTTATGTCTGAAACACAGGCTTCCAGGGAGGGCAATTTTGGGGCTTCACCATGTTTCATCGAAATGTACAGCTGTGTGTCATCCGCATAGCAGTGAAAGTTAACATTATGTTTCCGAATGACATCACCAAGTGGTAAAATATATAGTGAAAACAATAGTGGTCCCAAAACAGAGCCTTGAGGAACACCGAAATTTACAGTTGATTTGTCAGAGGACAAACCATCCACAGAGACAAACTGATATCTTTCCGACAGATAAGATCTAAACCAGGCCAGAACTTGTCCATGTAGACCAATTTGGGTTTCCAATCTCTCCAAAAGAATGTGGTGATCGATGGTATCAAAAGCAGCACTAAGGTCTAGGAGCATGAGTACAGTTGCAGAGCCTCGGTCTGACGCCATTAAAAGGTCATTTACCACCTTCACAAGTGCAGTCTCAGTGCTATGATGGGGTCTAAAACCAGACTGAAGCGTTTCGTATACATTGTTTGTCTTCAGGAAGGCAGTGAGTTGCTGCGCTTCAGCTTTTTCTAAGATTTTTGAGAGGAATGGAAGATTCGATATAGGCCGATAGTTTTTTATATTTTCTGGGTCAAGGTTTGGCTTTTTTAAGAGAGGCTTTATTACTGCCACTTTTAGTGAGTTTGGTACACATCCGGTAGATAGAGAGCTGTTTATTATGTTCAACATAGGAGGGCCAAGCACAGGAAGCAGCTCTTTCAGTAGTTTAGTTGGAATAGGGTCCAGTATGCAGCTTGAAGGTTTAGAGGCCATGATTATTTTCATCAATGTGTCAAGAGATATGGTACTAAAATGGTACCCAATTGAGATGGTTTAGGATGAGTTGGAACTCAGAGTGAAGGAAAAGCAACCAACAAGTGTTCAGCATATGTGGGAACTCCTTCAAGACTGTTGGAAAAGCATTCCTCATGAATCTGGTTGAGAGAATGACAAGAGTGTGCAAAGCAGTCATCAAGGAAAAGGGTGGCTACTTTGACGAATCTAAAATATAAAATATATATTGATTTGTTTAACACTTTTTTGGTTACTACGTGATTCCATATGTATTATTTCATAGTTTTGATGTCTTCACTATTATTCTACAATGTAGAAATTAATAAAAATAAAGAAAAACCCTTGAATGAGTCGGTGTGTCCAAACTTTTGACTGGTACTGTATATGTACACTACCGTTCAAAAGTTTGGGGTCACTTAGAAATGTCCTTGTTTAAAAAAAAAAGCACATTTTCTGTACATTAAAATAACAGCAAATTGATCAGAAATACAATGTAGACATTGTTAATGTTGTAAATGACTATTGTAGCTGGAAACGGCTGATTTCTAATGGTATATCGGCATAGGTGTACAGAGGCCCATTATCAGCAACCATCACTCCTGTGTTCCAATGGCAAATTGTGTTAGCTAATCCAAGTTTCTCATTTTAAAAGGCTAATTGATCATTAGAAAACCCTTTTTCAATTATGTTAGCACAGCTGAAAACTGTTGTTCTGATTAAAGAAGCAATAAAACTGGCCTTCTTTAGACTAGCTTTCTTGGCCAGGTTGCAGTTGTAAATGAGAACTTGTTCTCAACTTGCCTACCTGGTTAAATAAAGGTGAAATAAATAAATAAAATAAAAATAGTTGAGTATCTGGAGCATCAGCATTTGTGGGTTTGATTACATGCTCAAAACGTCTACAAACAAAGAAATGTCTTCTTAAACTCGTCAGTCTATTCTTGTTCTGGGAAATGAAGGCTATTCCACGTGAGAAATTGCCAAGAAACTGAAGATCTCGTACAACGCTGTGTACTACTCTCTTCACAGAACAGCGCAAACTGGCTCTAACCAGAATAGAAAGAGGAGTGGGAGGCCTGGGTGCACAACTGAGCAAGAGGACAAGTACATTAGAGTGTCTGGTTTGAGAAACAGACACCTCACAAGTCCTCAACTGGCAGCTTCAATAAATAGTACCCGTAAAACACCAGTCTCAAAGTCAACAGTGAAGAGGCGACTCCGGGATGTTGACCTTCTTGGCAGAGTTCTTCTGTCCAAAAGGTTGTGAGTTCAAATCCCAGGTGAGGACATGTTGAATAATGATTACTGTGTAAATTCACATGCACAATGTAATTATGTATGTGAAATATCTAATTTGAAGACATTGTATGTCAAAAGCACTGTTTGTTTTTGTAACTAGTTCCACAGCCATTTTTTGTGCCAACATAATATTTGTTTGTTCAATGAACATATGAGACAAGATGAGCATTGAATTGTTGCCTAAGTTTTCTAAGTTGGAGCTAAGTTTGGGCCAACTAAAAATTCAGGTTCAGGTAAATTCAGGTAACACTGAAAATTTGAGTGAACTAAAAAAGGCTGCACTTAATTATAATTAGTTGAAACAACTAGAATGTGGCTAGCTCTCTGAAACCATCTACCGCCTGACACAGCCCTGCACTTCCTGCATCACACAAACAAGATGGCCAGAAAGAGATTGGAGGGGGAAGGGGAAGACAGAGTAGCGTCGCCCACAAGTCCTATCTTTCCATGAGCAGGCAGATTGGGGAGGTGGAAAGATGTGGCTGCCCTGAAATGAGCAGAAACAGACACCTAACTATTTAAAGGTCATGTGTAAATTTGGGTGGTTAGCAGGAAGCCAACCCTGCCTGCATGACAACACAAGCTATTGTAATTTGTGTTTCATATCTGTGCCCAATGAAAGAACGAGGCACAGCTGTAGACAGTTCTGGCCTTATTAAAAGGTAGGCTTCACAAGCCCTACTTCATATTGATTCTCAAAATGTGATGTTCGTACTGACATACAGTGTTTCTCAAGTCTCACTTCAATATGCTCTTAAAACAAGAAAACACTGCCTCACCACATGGGAACATCCTCTGTTTGACTTAGCAGAAGCGAGTGTGCTTTGTGCACAAAGAAAAGCTATACTGTACTACTAGACTTTGCTGTTAAAGTTACTTTATTCACCCATCACTTCCATCATAGTTTATAAAACCAACAGTTTATTTATATTGCATATTCACTTTAAGTGTGTGGTTCCGTGGGGTGTGGGTCTGTGAGACTGGGTACAGGTCAGCTAGGCCAGGGTCGGGATCTGCAGAGGCGGCACATTATCTCCAGTGGTGCTCAGGCCGTAGGGGCCGCTTGGGCCACGTCACATCATAACTGCAGGTCACTTAACTCCTATTGCCCTCACTCAATTACAGAGGCCCTGCTCCCATGCACAGAGTGGACCTGGAAAGACTCAGGGACTAATCTGCCTCCAGTTATTATTCACCGTCTCCACCAGCTGAGCTCAGAACCTGCCATCATCTGACAGCGCCTCAGACACAGTGTCAGGCTTCACTCCCTCACTGTCCAGAGACAGAAGGAACCACATCACAATACAGTAGGTGGATCAGATTTATTCACACCATTCTGTACTTTTACTTGTAGACTTGATAATTCATAATAACAGTTACACTCTATACTGGAGGTGTGTGGTAGCCTGACGCAGGAACCAGTCGACAGAGAGAAAGTACAGCTCCAGTGTGAGAGGTCAGCATGACTGATGTTTGTATCTCAGCCCGGTTGTGTTGATCCATCCAGGTACAGTAAGACCCCTCAATGGGTAAAACTCTAAAAGCTTTCTCTCAACCGATTGGGAGCATTTGAATATTTGGCTCTAATTTCAAAAATAGTTATTTCCCTATTTATGTTATAGTGGCTGCTTAAGTCGCTATACTGTACAATGAAATACCAGAGCATGGGAGAAAATGATTCAGCTTAACTACCTTTCATAGAATGAAGAGTAAGAGGTTGTGGTTGTTCTCAAGCTCTGTCTTTCAAACACACAAAGAAACGTGAGTACACACACAAATACACACATACAATACACACAACGATGCAAGCATGCATACACACACACGCACACCGCTGCACATGCACGCACACACACTCTCACACAAATACACACACAGCGGCTCTTTCCAGGATGTGGTGAGCTTTGCAATTTTGAAGCCGACAGGGTTTCCCTCCAATTGAAAATGCAGAGTTGGCTATCTCTATCTACAGTGAAGGAAAAAAGTATTTGATCCCCTGCTGATTTTGTACGTTTGCCCACTGACAAAGAAATGATCAGTCTATAATTTTAATGGTAGGTTTATTTGAACAGTGAGAGACAGAATAACAACAAAGAAATCCAGAAAAACGCATGTGAAAAATGTTATAAATTGATTTGCATTTTAATGAGGGAAATAAGTATTTGACCCCCTCTCAATCAGAAAGATTTCTGGCTCCCAGGTGTCTTTTATACAGGTAACGAGCTGAGATTAGGAGCACACTCTTAAAGGGAGTGCTCCTAAGCTCAGCTTGATACCTGTATAACAGACACCTGTCCACAGAAGCAATCAATCAATCAGATTCCAAACTCTCCACCATGGCCAAGACATAAGAGCTCTCCAAGGATGTCAGGGACAAGATTGTAGACCTACACAAGGATGCAATGGGCTACAAGACCATCGCCAAAGAAGCTTGGTGAGAAGGTGACAACAGTTGGTGCGATTATTCGCAAATGGAAGAAACACAAAAGAGCTGTCAATCTCCCTCGGCCTGGGGGTCCATGCAAGATCTCACCTCGTGGAGTTGCAATGATCATGTTAAACAATTTAAGGCAATGCTACCAAATACTAATTGAGTGTATGTAAACTTCTGACCCACTGGGAATGTGATGAAAGAAATAAAAGCTGAAATAAATAATTCTCTCTACTATTATTCTGACATTTCACATTCTTAAAATAAAGTGGTGATCTTAACTGACCTAAGACAGGGAATTTACTAGGATTAAATGTCGGGAATTGTGAAAAACTGAGTTTAAATGTATTTGGCAAAGGTGTATGTAATCTTCCGACTTCAACTGTAGCTGTCAATACAAGCCAACATTCCCATCCCTTCATCAGACCCCAAAGCTTTGTTTGTAAAGAAAAAGTTCACCCAAGACTACGGCCATAGCCGACATCCGCATAGCTGGTGTTTTGGCAGGGTCGGAGATGCAACTGCATTAGAGATGTCAAATCGGTGAGCGGCTGCTCGTGTGGCCCTTGTCACGAAACTACAGCCATCCCTGAGTTCTGAAAGGATTTCTATCAGTCTAATCGAGGTGTAGATTAGGCTAGCCCACAACTCACATTCCAGTGTTCGAACTTGTAAGCAAGGCTGTGTGGGATTTCTCTTAACGCAACGGCAATGTCCGCTTTAGGCATAATACCGGGTGCCGCTTATGGATTTGACAGCTTTAACGCAGTTCCACTCAAGTTAATGTGTATTATTAATATAATGAATTTGGCATCCTATTTATAGGGCTAATGGTAACTACAGTACTTCTAAACTTCCGAAGATCCAATCAAGCATGGATGAATAATAGAATACCTTGCTACACTTTGAAATTATTGTTTCTTTTGTTGGGCAATTCAACCCAACCTCACTATGAATTTACTTTCACAGAAAGTTAGAGGAGTTACTTTCAACTATTCAATGTTGTTGTCTACGCAAATGAGTAAGGAAGCTAACCAATGTCTAAATGTGCTGGCATGATAGCTCAGCTGAAATGAACACAGGGTACATAGAGATAGGTATCTGGAATGTAGATCTCACTGAAGTGCATTACCCCTCATATACCAGTAGGAGTCACTGTTCAGGCAGAAATCATTGGACTGAGTTTTTACATTTTATTTAAACATACCTCTTTATTTAGGTTGATGGCATGACGTTGATAGCATGACGTTGATAGCATGACGTTGAAACAATGATGTTGATTCAAACAAACCTTTTTACTATCAACACTGAAAAAAGGTCATATACACTACAGGGCCAAAAGTATGTCAACCTTCTCGTCAAACATTTTATTCCAAAACGATGGGCATTAATATCGAGTTGGTCCCCACTTTTGCTGCTATAACAGCCATCACGTTTCTGGGAAGGCTTTCCACTAGATGTTGGAACATTTCTAGAGGGGCTTCAATTCAGCAACAAGAGCAGTTGGCATTCCAATTAATCCGAAAGGTGTTCGATGGGGTTGAGGTCACGGCTCTGTGCAGGCCAGTCAAGTTCTTCCACACCGATCTCGACAAACTATTTCTGTATAGACCTCACTTTGTGCATGGGGGCATTGTCATGCTGAAACAGGAAAGGGCTGTTGCCATGATTTTCAATCACTGGAGCTAAGGGGCCTAGCCCAAACCATGAAAAACAGCAACAGACCATTATTCCGCCTCCACCAAACCTTACAGTTGGCACTATGCATTTGGGCAGGTAGCGTTCTCCTGGCATCCGCCAAACCCAAATTCGTCAGTCGGACTGCCAGATAGTGAAGCGTGATTCATCACTCCAGAGAACGCATTTCCGCTGCTCCAGACGCCAATGGTGGCGAGCTTTACACCAACTCAGCTGATGCTTGGCATTGCGCATGGTGATCTTATGCTTGTGTGCTGCTGCTCGGCCATGGAAACCCATTTCATGAAGCTCCCAACGAACAGTTATTGTGCTGACGTTGCTTCCAGAGGCAGTTTGGAACTCGGTAGTGAGTGTTGCAACCGAGGACAGACGATTTTAACTCACTACGCACTTCAGCACTCACACTGTGAGCTTGTGTGGCCTATCACTTCGCGGCTGAGCCATTGTTGCTCCTAGAAGTTTCCACTTCACAATAACAGCACTTACAGTTGACCGGGGGCAGCTCTAGCAGGGCAGAAATTTGACAAACTGACTTGTTGGAAAAGTGGCATCCTATGACGGTGCCATGTTGAAAGTCACTAAGCTCTTCAGTACAGGCCATTCTAAAGCCAATGTTTGTCTATGGAGATTGCATGACGGTGCGCTCAATTTTATACAACTGTCAGCAACGGTGTGGCTGAAATAGTCGAAACCACTAATTTGGGCTGTCCACATACTTTTGTAGTGTAAAATATGTCTAATCAAATCTACAATTCAGCATAATTTCAACCAGCCAACTGAATATAAGATGAAAAACTATCAAATTTTCAACGCAATTTTAACTTTTCATAGTTCTGATGATTATGTTAAAATTAGATTGATGTAACAACTTGTTAGTCAGGTTAAGCAATGTATTTAAATTTAAGTTTTCCACTAATTTCAATGTTTACAACGCTGGTTGACATGAGATGAAAATAGGTACTGGTTGATGACTTTTTTCAAATCCAATGTATTTTACGTCCCAATACGTTGACAAATTACGTTGAAACAACGTTGATTTAACCAGTGTGTGCCCAGGGGGTTGCCCTTAAAGTCGAAACTGAGAGCAGTTCGTTGTCTTGGAATCCTGCTTTGTGTAGGGAGGCGGAGCTGGTGGGAATGGGGTGGTTGTCAAAATCCATGAAGTGATATTGTCATACCAGGCGGACTGCCGTCTGGTGTTTGTTTTAAAGGGGAGGGGAAAAACACATCAATCATATCTTCTTGCCAAAAAGTCCTTGCGTTCCCACCTCCAGCATTACAGCAACATGTTTTATTTTCAGCTGTGTTGTTCTCAGTGACTCACATCCTAGAGTCAAGTGCTGCACTGTTAGAAAGTGGCCATTAAGGATGCACATTCTTGGAAACTACTCAAGTCAAGCTTTCTCTCTCTCACTCAGTGTACTAAATAAAGCAGTATTTGGTTGAAAGTACAGTATGTGATAGGTAGGCCATCTAATCAGTAATTAACATGTAATTACTATACTTTGACAACGTTTACAGTTAGTGCCATGAAGATTTTTTTCTATGATTTGATCTTTTGTTGTTGAGCATATCTGATATTAAAGTATTTCTTCTCCTATCATCTCTTGACCCAGGCAAATGGAACCATCCGGTTTTCATCAAACGATCTGGTCTGAGAAAGGGAAAGGGGGATACCCAGTCAGTTGTACAACTGAATGCCTTCAACTGAAATGTGTCTTCCGCATTTAACCCAACCCCTCTGAATCAGAGAGGTGCGGGGGGCTGCCTTAATCGACATCCACGTCGCACAGGGAACAGTGGGTTAACTGCCTTGCTGAGGGGCAGAATGACAGATTTTTACCTTGTCAGCTCTGGGATTTGATCCAAAGCTCTAAGCTTCACAATCTATCCACCACTAGGCTACTTGCCGCCCCAAGGCCTATGGCCACAGTTCCTCACCCAAAACCACATGGACTAGAGTCATACACAACCTGACTTTCCTCACCTTGCATCTTCATGATCCATAAGGTGCATGTCACATGAAGAGTGGACTGTTTTACTAGAATGATTGATCGCGAATTGTCTGCTTTTTCATAAAGTACCTTCAAATTGCAATTTGAACGTACTTTATGCACTGACAAAATGCGCTTTTATGATGTCAAAATGGCATACTGAATAACCGTAAGTATAAATGAACAGTTAATATTGGCTTTAAATAGAAATGTAATGTTAAAATTCTTGGAATGTAATAGGTTGCATCATTGATTTCTAGGTACAGTAAATCTAAGTCAAATTCCCCTTTGTGTGTGTTGCACCATATAAGCAGATTTTGATGCAGTCTGAGTTTGAGTCAAATCTGAGTTTTCTGTCACCTGATTTGGGGTTGAAGGAAGTTGGAAATTGAAGGAAATTGACTATCTGATTGGGGGTTTCATGTTAGTTTCCAAACCCTGTTGAAAAGAGAGGGAAGACAACCTGATATCAGGACTGAGTGTGGAAACAGTGGAAAGAGAGATTCTAATTCAGGGGAGGAAATACGTCAGGGCCAAAAAAGGAAGTGGGAGGTGAAACCGAGACCGCAACACAGCCGGAAGCCACAGTGGAACTTGAACCAAAATACTCTTCAGCACTATTTAGCCATGCAGCAGACAGTGACAGAGTGACAGGACAGGGGAGGGGCTGCTGTTTTTTTCTGTTGTTTTGTGGTGAATGGAACATTCTGTTTGTGAATGTGTTTATCATTTTTCCATTGACCACTTCTCACTCGTGTGAAAGATGCTGAGATAATATGCAGCAATTACCATCAGCTGGAAGACTATAAAAAGGCCATGGTGTGTTGATGAATTTAGCTTTAAAATTGTGAACCCATTTTGAACTTTGGACAGGCCTACCTGGCATGTCTTTAGAGGACAGTGTGGATAAACTTTTCAACCCTTTGACTACTGAGGTACACTTTTCAGACTTCCACAGGTCTTTGTAGAGGGTGGGTCAGAGTACCCCCCATAAGGAATATTGGCATCTAACCAGCACCTCTCCTCCAGGGATAGGGTTGTATTAATACCCCAGATGTCTGAAAAGGGTGGATTTACATGAGGGACTTTGATGTTCTGATGATCAATGTTTTGTTGGTGGTTTCATTGACCCTATTTTGGTGTCTCATCAGTGGGCTAGGCTGAAGTAGGTAATAGAGGTTTTTGTTCCTTTGGTGGTTAAGCCAGCCTTGGTAAACCTCTATGTGCCCTCTCAATGAACTCTGGGAGATCATTGATCAATTGTCCTGTATTTGCTTTGTTTATCTCTCAGACTTAGTATTCAGAACACTCCAGTCAACAAACAACACAACCAAAACAATGCTAAATGCACAAAGCACAGCACAATTCATTTTACATGATCTCAGTATACCTTGATCAATTGCAACCTTTTTTGTGTGTTATTCATGTTCATAGATATATTCACTGAGTGTAGCAAATATTAGGAACACCTTCTTAACATTGAGTTGCATCCCCCCTTCCCCTTTTGCCCTCAGAACAGCCTCAATTTGTTGGGACATGGACTCTATAAGGTGTTGAAATCAGTGGCGGTCAGTGCCTTTTAAGATGAGGAGGACAATTTTTTTTTATGAGCATGGCCTTATTTATTTTACAGAACATTGGATGACTCTCATTCATATTCCATTCACCCAGTTCAATGTAACAGTGAAAGGTTTAGACTACTATACGCATCATGAGGTTGCTACAACCTAGCCTATGAATGAAAGTTTACAATGTAGGTGCACACAGGTCAAGAGACAAATTTGTAATCAAGGTGACCGCCTTGCACACTCTTGCCTGCATCTAGCTGATATAGGGTGTAATCATTAGTCCAACTGTTGCAAACTAGAGTTTCTATTGGACAAACGTTTATCCCCGTTTTGTTCCGTTTGCTTATGTTTAAGAAACGTTTTAAAACAAAATCGGCGGAATGAATACACCCCTGATCACGCGTAAACAGAACTCTTTCATAGCGCCAACGTTGTATTCCTTGTCTTCTCTTCGCTTGTGTACCTTAATGCACAACACATCAGCTGTAAGTGACCAGGTGGAAAACCTTTCCAAGCCAAACCATATCATAACCGCTACACACAGCCTACATCGTTGTCAGCATATTAGATAAAGTAACATCATAGTCAGCATAGCTAATTGAACTAACGCGTTAGTAAACCCGCTACAATCATGCAGTAACGTTAGTGTACAGTCAGTAAGCAGTTACACCGGCGAACCCCGGTGGCAATAAATTAGTAATACCAAAAGCTTCTCTTGACTTGGAAGAGTTCCAGTGTTGTTTTGGAAAGTCATAGCCAGCTAGCTAATATAACATCCCTCTGTTTGAGCAGGGTGTTTCAGTAGGCTAAACTAGCTAACTGCATTTGCTAGCTAAGTAAGTGTTTCATTATGACAATTGACAATCTCCTTGTCTATTTCTCTCTTGCATCTCCTTCATTTTGGAAGAAATTAAGTACTAGATAAATTCTCTGATCCTTTGATTGGGTGGACAACATGTCAGTTCATCATGAGCTCTGATAGGCTGGAGGATGTCCTCTGGAAGTTGACATAATTACTGTGTAAGTCTATGGAAGGGGGTGAGAACCATGAGCCTAGTAGGTTTTGTATTGAAGTCAATGTACCCAGAAGAGGACGGAAGCTAGCTGTCCTCTGGCTACACCATAGTGCTACCCTACAGAGTGCTGTTGAGGCCACTATAGACCCTCTTTGCAAAATAGTGTTTTAATCAGTTATTTGGTGACATGATTAAATTTAGTGTAGTTTTATCTAAAAAATAAAACTTTTTAAATGTTTTACTATTTAAATTTTTATGAAATTCACTGAGTAGGATGGTCTTTCTCTTCCTCCTCTGGGGGAGCCTCCACTGGTCGAAAGCGTTCCACAGGGATACTTGTCCATGTTGACTCATGCTTCCCACAGTTGTGTCAAGTTGGCTGGATGTCCTTTGGGTGGTGGACCATTCTTGATACACACAGGAAACTGTTGAGTGTGAAAAATCCAGCAGCGTCGCAGTTCTTGACACAAACCGGTGCGCCTGGCACCTACTACCATACCCGGTTCAAAAGCACTTAAATATTTTGTCTTGCCCATTCACCCTCTCAATGGCACACATACAGAATCCAAGTCTCAATTGTCTCAAGGCTTAAAAATCCTTCTTTAACCTGTCGCTCCCCCTTCATCTACACTGATTGAAGTGGATTTAACAAGTGACATCAATAATGGATCATAGCTTTCACCTGGTATTCTTAATGTACTCCGTGTATGTGTATAAGCAATACAATATAATTCACACAGCTCATATGTTCAAGATTCCACATACAGAGTTCTAACTTCTAATCAATATACGTCTAGTCTAGTCTAGTCCAGTGTAAGGTGCAGTCTGATTACATGGAACAGCCATTTCTTCCACCATCAGCTTACAACTGAAAGCTGGATTCTGACACTCAGCTTCACAATATGCCAACAAATAAGTTTATTCAGCTCCAATTATCAGGAGGGTTAACATATTATGATTAAGAAAAAGTGACAGCTGTAGTTCAGTATCAGGATGTGCAATGTATTTTCCCATATTATCAACATCCCTTGATAATATGGGAAAATAATTTATTAACTGCTTAATATATTCAAATGTACATTAATTAAAAGGAATTTGCCTAATCAATTCAATTGCCTAACCGTAGCAAGTGATCTAATATGCATAATGATTTGAATGAGTCTCCATTTCTCTCTTCTTTTGGTAAACTGTGAGACCTGCAAAAGATTTCTCACTTGGGATTCTACTCCAGCTCATTACTTTATTGCTAAGGAGGAGTGGTGAGAATGTGAGATGCTGTACCATCTGTTTCACGTATGTCAAGAGTCAAGTCTTCTCGACTCTACACATTGACATCTCACCTTAGCAGGCTGGCCCAGTCCTCCAGCCCCATTGGACTATGAGAGGAACAGCAGAGGAGGCTTCTGTCTGTCTGTCTCTCCTCAGACAGATGGTTTGTGCTATTAACCTGGACATCTTCCAACTCATGTTAATTTAGAAGAGGGATTTACAGTGACACATACTGTAGCCTACATGCTGTTACTGGCCATCTCTGGAATAAGTCAATAATATTATTATCCTGTTGTAAAAAAAGACGCATTTAATATGTGACACTCACACATACTTTCTTGCTATGTGGGAAGAATATTATTTTTTACTCATCACAGAAACCCTGGGGCTGTAGGTGTGTGTATTTTTCAAGGCAAGGCATTTTAGACAGCTCTCAGACTGTTTGCTGTGGTTACTGGTCATAACTATAAGTGATGAAAGTTTACAATAGATGTCAAACCTCTATCCTCTGATATCATATAGGGTTTCTTGTGTCAAATCTAGCCATCCATCCTCACCATGGACTGTGGAATTAGATTAGGCCCAAAGTGGGCATTGTTATACAACTTTTCAGGAACCTTGCTGTTTTGTTTTTACAGGGACGTAGCCTTTACCCTATGATTTATGATACCAATGTATGCAAATCATATTATTTTAGCAATATGAGCTATTATACCCAGCAACACAATGTATACATGTCAGTATTAGAACCCATATGGTAAAATAAAAATATGGTATTGGGCAACTTTCATTGTTGTTTCATAACTTGTATAAATCATCTTCTTCTTGTAAGGGATAAGTAAGCTATACTGTTCATTGGATACAACGAGGAACCGACATTTGAATTGGCCCCCATGATGATAGAAAAAAGCTAAATTGATTATATATCCATAGTGGCACTGTATTAAAATGAGTTAGATAACCATCTTGGACAAGCCGGTGCTTCCACGGAATCCCCATATGCAAACCAGACAGGGAGCTTTGATCCAGGTGATGTAACGAATCCCTTCCTCCACGCATACTGCTTCCCTTACTGTGACACCTCATGTACCTGGACGTCTAGGAAATACAACAGGCAGCTATCATATTCCAGCCGGCCCAGTTTCCTCTCTCCACCCCATACAAAGGGTTCCCCAGAGGAAAGGCGATGGAGGGAAAAGGAGTCAGGACCTCTTGGTGTTCTAGTTCAAAGGGAATACCCTCACTGGTTTTCATCCATAAAATAACCGTCAAGGGTTAGTCATTAACCAGAGGGAGGTGCAATGACACTGCTTTCCACCTGCGTTATTACTAGACACTCCCACCTGCACTACTAGACGCATACATCTATGACCTATCAGCTGGGAGAGTGCCTTTAGTAAATACAGTATTCAATCATATATTCCCATTCACATCTGGATTATAAAACACCTTTTGCCTGATTCATCTCCTTTCACATGAGTTTTCAGACTGACTTTTTTCTCTAAGTTGAAAGAAAAGGAAATCCAAACACAGATAATAACCATAATATCCCTGATCTTACTGTATTTCCAGTACAGTGAGAACACTCTAAAAAATAATCCACACAGGGCTGGTTCCAGGCATAAGCGACATAAGCGACCACGTTTTTTTTAGGAACTCAGTCAGCGTCTCAACTTACTGTTGCGATTTAGAATAGAAGAATATAGGTTAGTAGAGTTTGGTTGTGCATCAGCAGTTTTTCACTTATGTCAGTCATTGTCAGTCACTCAATTAACCCATGTCAGCAAAGCAAGTATGTATATTGGTGAGTTATCACAGCTATCTTAACTTAGTTATAATCATGGTCGAATTAGCGACCAGGCACACAGGGCACGTGGCCAGGCGCCCTGACATTCAGGGGACCCACATTGACTTTGTTAGTCACTCTCACTCAGTAGAATTGCATGAAATGAGTTATAAAACTACAACATTTTCTCTGCAACACATGGCAAAATAACTCTAAAACGTCAAATGTATCTCTCGGCCATCTAGAGGGTGGGCACTAAAATGTTTTGCCCTTGAGGTGGGAGTTCCCCCAACAAAATTTTACTTAGGACCCCCAAAAGGCTAGAGTCGGCCCTGAATCCACAGACGGCAATTTGAACTTATCACCCCCATGGCTCTCCTACACACTGACTGTTCCACATAGCCCTTAGAGGAATCAGACACAGGACTTCCTTGTGCTTTCTGTTAGTAAAAGCCCCCCAAACACTGAGTATGATTCAGACTTTCTCCCACACATCCTATTTTCCATTTATTAAGGGAGTCTGTGAGCTAATACTAGACTGTTTAATCTCTCATTCTTAAATATTCAAGGCCAGAAATGTCATACTACATTTAATTTTTTCAAACAAATGTGATTATATCTACCACTCAGAATCTTTTGAAAGTTTTGAATTATTTTAATATGAGCCCCATATTGCCACAGACCAGTGGCCAGTTATGTTTGTGTGACCATATTGTTATTATCATTAGTGAATAGTGAGCAATAGTATAGCGATAATAGCTTGTAGTAGCTTAGTAATGACCTAGTAGTCAGTGTCTTATGTTGGTGAGTTCACAAGCCTGCTAAGCCCACACTGCCATAAGGACACTTCCTAAGAATCCTAACAGTTCTTTACAGTAGGCCATACACAACACATCGCCAATGGAAGCACCTCACAAACAAGGGAGGGTCTATTAATTGGGTAAGAAACACAACATTTTGTCTCTCAGGTTCCTCAAATTGTTGAATTATGACCCATGACGTCGTGTCATCTGTGGTTCAGATCTCTTTTCCACTTACCAGTGGCTTCACCGGAACTTTACTAACCAAATACAGACTTCGAGGGGCGGTGCCGGATCAATGCCTTATTTGGAGTTTCCACTTCAGTCAAAGCAAGCCTGTGGATTCACAGAGCGCTTGCAATATTTACAAGCGATTAACTCTGACAATTACTGTCTTTGTAAACCAATGTTGGTGCATGAAAAGGGTTTTAGACTGTAGAAGGACAATTAAGCCCCATGCGTTATGTTGTGCAAGTTATTTGTTTCATCATGCACAGTGTGGGGATTATTATTTGTTTTTTGCACATAAAGTGAGTTCAAGCAGGACTACTCTACTGCATAGGCTACAGCTCAACGTCAAGAAGCCAGTGTGGTGCAACATTATGACAAGAGACACACAAGTTGGGGTCAATCAAAAGTCTGAATTGGAGTGCGCATCCATAAAACTGTATTTGCCTCCTTATGGATTTGGTAGGCTATAAAGCCATTATTTAACTATAATGTGTAATGATGCAATACATGTGTATAATACTGTTCATGTACATGCATTTAAGATGTGAATATAGTATTCATGACTTAATTCACGCTAAAACATTTTCAAGAGAAGAGTTGACATGCCCTCTTCAGAATTTTACGCACAGTTGTCTCCGGCGGGCATATTTTGTATGGATTTAACTGGTTCAGTAGGTAGGCTAGAGCATAGTTTACCTTTACAATGTCCACTAGCCTATATGTTGAAATCGGAAAACTGTCACCCATGCAAGTGTGCAATAACCCGTTGTCTAGCCAAATTTGTATATTTTCATTTTATATCACAACGAATAATTGCGATGATTTTGCAAAAGCAGCTTTGCACATTAATGGATATGACGATTCTAATGTCATTTTGGCCAGAAGGATTATGATTTGTGGTTCAGCTGTCAGTGTTTCAATATGACAAAGGATACAAGTGAAATGTGTTCTCGAGGACAACACAAATAACTCGTATCAAACAACATGCTTCATTACAAAGCTATGCAAATTGGTTGAAAACTTTATAACTGTGAGTTCGTCTACAGTTAGCACAGTAGACCAACACAGGCTTCGCTCCACGGAACTCAACCGTCGTTTGAAACTGTCTTACTTCAACAGACTCTAATGTTTCCACTATGAGGTGCTTCCATTGGTGACGTGGTGTGTACGGTCTGGCTTTGTGTATCCATAAATGGTCATCTACGTCACATAAATGTTCCGTCCCCCTATTTAATACCAGCAAGCGCTGGAGTTCCCTATACGAGCAATACAGATCAGCGCTACACTTGTGCAACCACGACGGTTTCATTGATTCACAGACTTTAAACTCCCAACAAGCAAAACAACAGGAATCATTGTAGATTAGATTAATAACAATTGCCTGTGACAATTCACTTCGACTGTATCTCAACGGGGAGATATCAACGCTGTCTCTGAAGGGAACTTGGATAGCCTACAACATCTAGGATTTTTTTCCCTCCACTCTTTAACCCTTATAGATCATCATCTATTGTGTTATCTATTTGAAAACACTGTTCGTGATCTATTCGGACACCTGCACGTTGCCATTTATGCCAGACTGAATAACTGCTATGACAGGGAAACTAGCGGACAAGCTCCCTCTTACCATGAGCAGTTTAATTAACACGATTCCTGAAAGTCTTTACCCAGAAGAGGACATTCCGACGTCTTTGAACATTTTCACCAATACGGATTCTATGAACCACTACTCGCAAATGAATACAGGTAAGAACAGTTTACTTTGTTTGTGATGTGATTGGGTTCTGTTCTATCTAGGTTCTGTTTTAACTACTGCGCGTCTCAGCTGTGGAGAGCATGCAGACACCGCAACAGTTGTCTTGGAGCTCGCGCACCGCGAACATCTTCTAGGCACCTGTTTGCGCTTCGGGCCTTTACGCACAGACTCGATCTCAGTTGAATCTAGTCTGATCTTGTTTTTGATAACAACATATTTCACAAAGTTTAGATACTACTATTTTGATGACATGTAAAACAAGTGCTGTTGGTGTTAACCATATGAGAGGCAAGCTTTTATGCCAGAAATATGATGCGTAGTTTAACGATGTCCAAGCAAATGAGTTAACTGTCAAGATTTCACAACCTGCAATTTACATGTTAGGTCAAACAGTAATTAATAGTATCATGAACTTATCTGCTCTGCTGAAAACGTACACAAAATGAATGACATACCTTTAAAGTGAAAGTAAAGTATACAATCGTACGAATTGGCGTAATATTCATAGATAAAAAATCATACATCTAGGCCTATACACCAAAACAAAAACACACATTGACCTGGTAGGAAAGGCCTAGATATGTTTTGTTAAATTAAACTGAAGCATGATAAAGCCATTGTTTTGTTGATTGACCGTCTATAAATAAATGTGCCACTGTAACCAAAACGACAGTTGCATACATTCATTATTTCTAGTCAACATTCAATTAATCAATTCATTAATCATTTTTTGTATATTTGCCGACAATTTAGATATTGTTTTTGGACTGGGCTAAGGTGGCATGGCCATCCTCCATATAGTGGGCGTTCGACCGGCGCTGCATTTCAAGCTTTCCCATGCCTAACCTCACGCGTGTGCTAGGCTATGGGCCTTATAGCATTCTATACGACCATAATGATTAGGCTACATATACAAATGTATTTATTGGTTTTCACTGGAATGCAAGTCTCCAGAGGACAGCAACTTTCATTTTCAGAGATGTGTGACATAAAATGATACTGTCTTCTGTTAAAATTGAATGCTTGTCACTTTTATATGATAATTGAAACGAACCTTGATAGCAGCACATACATGTTTTCAGATCAAATATGCTTCAGACACACCAACATATTTTATTCAAATTTAGAGCTAGCAGTACCCTATAGCACATTTCAATTGGACTTCGGAACTGCATATCAACACACGAGGAATTACAATTTTATGGTATCCTATTGAAAGTGTGTCACTCAAAAATGAATGCATTTTACAGTAAATAGGCCTAATTGTTGATATAGTTGTGGTTAGCCGCAAGCTAAAGATAAAGGCCTATACAGTCTTTAATAACTTAATTAAATATTATACCGTAGTCTAACTATTTCCCTACAGAATTATACAGTCATCTGTAGTGTCAGTATTGTTTATAGGTTTATCAATGTACACTTTAAATTGTCCAAATATAATCGATATTGATTATCAAATATCTATGGACATTTGTTATTTGTCAATATGTTAGACCTATTACTTTGCAAAGATTTGTAGATAACTGACTGAAAACACAGCACCAACCACGTCTAAAGCTAATATTGATATATGTTCTATCATTACCCGTCCCGGTGCCCTTGTCCAGTAGCAAAATGACATTTGCTCTGATATAAGTAGGCCTATCACCTCTCGATACTCAGAGATAAAGAATTGTTCTTATAACTAATCGGAAATAAATACGATTTTTGAAAAACGTCATGGAGATGAAAACCCTTTGGCATGCCTCACCTTAGGTTAGCCAAGTGTTTGCCAGGTAGCCATCAATGTATGATAATGTAACATGTTAATATCATATCCGACTGGATATTTTCCTTCAAATCACACACATTGTGATAGCTATTCCCTATGATGAGCAACATTTTGAAGTACCTAGAGCCAGGTGTTAGGTCCCTTGTGCAAGTGGTGTTCTCTCACAATATTTACCCCAAAGTTATAACACCAGCTCAATTTAGAGCAACATCTGTGGCACTACTTACATTTGATTTTAACTCAAACAAATCAAAATATTTAGGAAGATTACAGAAAGATAATGTCTGCCTTGTATTCCAATAGCCTACATGATGAAACACACTCCTAAGCATTGGCATTTTTTTTAGGCTTGTTGTCTTCAACTTCACCTAAACAACAATTCAAATATAACCTCATGTGTTGAATATATGTAATTTTGGTTTTGTTTGCTTCATCATGCTTTGCCCTTAGCCAAATTCTGGTAAACAGACAGTAATTACTGGGATTGAATATATAAGCACCCCTGTGTATAATTTATTGTGACGTGAATGATTGGCTGATTTATCTCTGTTGATGTATGAATTCTGTTAAAATGTCTGCACAAAACTGTGCCAAAACTGCATTAATTTGGATGTTTTCATTGCAGGTATCTGATATGAAATTATATAATACCTAAGATAGACTACTACAGTACTAGTGAAAAACACACTGACAAAAGAGCAGGAAAGTTAGTGTGGACATAACATTTAGATAGATGGCCAAATGTGCATTACTATGACCAGATGTGCATAGCTGACCCAATGATCTGAGTAGGAAGTATACTTTACAGCTGAATTTGCTCATTTTGAGTAGATTTCTCTTTCTGCTAAAACCCACGCAGCTACATTGAACATGCATGTATCTGTGAAAATGCTAGCAGTTTTGTCTGGCTTGCACCCTATTGTGTGGAAATCAGATCTTGCCATTCAGTGTGGCTGTCCTCCTGTGAGACGTATAATGACTGGATCAAAGGGGGTGTTTAGGTCTTGATTTATGAGCGCTTGTGGGATCTGAGAAAGAGAACACTGTCTCAGATGCACAAGTCAGTGGATAAACTTGCAAGTCTGACAGCACCGCTCACTTTTTCCTATGAACTGTATTGGGCTGCTTTGTTTTATGATTTTTTCTTGGCAGACTATTTGAAGAGATATGCAGAGAAGCTGAATTTCGGACTAATCGAGGACTCTGAAATCAAGCAAGTTCAAATTTAGCGTAGTCTAGCGTAGTAGCTTCTAGACTTTCAAAAAACTTTTCTGCACTAGTTGTACTGCACACTTTCATGTCTGTTTTTTCTAACAGGTTCTGCTTTTAGTTGTATTTCATTTTCATGTTATAACAGCTGGGTGAACTATTCATTAAAACATATTTAATTTGTTTCCCTGTCATCCAGATAATATCATGGATCTGGGGATGGGAAGTGATAAGGGATCCGCAGAGATCCAGTACGGCTCCAGCTTCCAGTCAAACCGCAGTGGGCAGACCGTCACCTATCTGGGGAAGTTTGCCTTCGACACTCCTCCGTCGGGTGGAATCGGGGGCTCCGGCTGGTGTTCAGACAACAATATCATTAGTTTAGTAAGTGCTGGGATCCTGGGCGTCTCCCCGTCGCCTGGCAATATCACCACACAGACGTCGTCCTCTGGGGCCAGCATGGGCGGCCAGTCCTCAGACATGGAGCAAGTGTACGGTCAGCCACTTCCCGCCTATTCCACTTGCAGCGAGCTGTACCAGGACCAGGTCTCCTTCCACCACAGTCCTGCCACCAGCACTGCCCTCGGCTACCCCGGCAATGACTATCACACCACCTCCAAGCCCTCCATGGACGGGAGCCTTTTCTCTATGATCCCAGATTACAACCTCTTCCATCATCAGGGTGAGGTTGGCGTGATGGAGCACAAGCCCTTCCAGTCCATGGACCCAATTCGAGTCAACCCCCCACCTATCACACCACTGGAGACCATTCGAGCATTCAAAGACAAGCAGCAGATTCATCCAGGTTTCATTGGCGTGCAGCAGCTTGCTTCTCAACACCACCAGCCACCACAGACGCTAACACTCAAACCCATCCGACCACGGAAGTACCCAAACCGGCCCAGCAAAACCCCTGTGCATGAGCGGCCACATGCCTGCCCAGCAGAAAACTGTGACAGACGCTTCTCCCGTTCAGATGAACTGACACGCCATCTCCGCATCCACACGGGCCACAAACCCTTCCAGTGTCGCATATGCATGCGCTCCTTCAGCCGGAGCGACCACCTGACCACCCACATCCGTACGCACACGGGCGAGAAGCCCTTCTCCTGTGAGTTCTGTGGACGCAAGTTTGCCCGGAGTGATGAGCGCAAGAGACATGCCAAAGTTCACCTCAAGCAGAAGGACAAGAAGCCGGCTGACAAGGGGAGTGGGGCAGCTGGCAGCCACAGCTCACCCCCCAGTTCCTGTGGTGGCAGTGGAGGGCCCAGCGGTGGCAACATCATGACTGTCACTACCTGTGCTTAGGATGGATCATCACCATGCTCTAACTTAAGACTGAGGAAAGGTCCTGTCCACAATGAGACAAATAGATGACTCTCTCTCTCACTTTTTCTCTTACATTCTCCTCATTTTTATTTCCAGGTAATATTTCCCTCCTCTATTTGGAGATGGGCTTGTTTTGTTGTAAGAGTAGGGTAAGGAGAGGACATAGACGGGAGGGCCAACAACTGTGTGAATGCCAGCAAGCAGATGGGCATCATGGCACCGGCTGTCTAAGAGGACATGGCATATCATTGAGAATTCAATTCAAGTTTCTGAAGTCATATCATGTCTTGTGTTTTCTGAGAAATTCACCAAGAATCTTGGCTGAGGAGGGATTCAAACATTTTTGTACAATTGGGTTGAGACTGAATTACAGCTAGGCGTAGAATAAGGTGAGCTATGTTTGGGATGTATGCATTTATTTAATCTGGTTGTTAAAAGTGCAATTGGTTGTATTTGTGTACTGTTGTTGATACCTTATTTACTGCACTTTCGATTGCCTGTCTTTTTGTTGAAAAAGTATTTAATTATTTTGTTTTTTTTATTGTTTCTCAACAGAATGTGCCAAACATATTGGGTTAATAATGACTACGTTTGTTTTCTTAATTGTGCCTGTGATTAACCAAAATTTACAAAGACATAAACTATGTTTCCGACATTGATTTTAGGCAGATTGGTAGCCGCAAAATACTCAAAAATAGTTTTATTTTAGTAGCATTTTTTGCAATTATTTGCATAACAGTTACAGTTCAGTGGTTCAAAAGTATTTTGCTATAAGCTCAAAACATTCACATTAAAAAGCCCAGGGATCATTGGCTTTGTCCATCCAAACATGATCCTGTGGTCAATGGACCAGTATTTGGTGGCAATCTATTGTGGTCTGATGCACACTCAATGAAATGGATTGCAACATTAATGGTAAATAATCAGGAACCAATGACAAATTTTAACATGTTCACTACAAATTACACACATCCATGAAAGATAGCCTACTAAGATGTCCAAGATAAATATATATATATTTTAAGTAAGAGTGTTTTATGTAGCTTTCGTCTATCTTCCGAAGACTCCTCTTGGTCATATTTACAAGTGCATTTAAGACACATTCGACCAATCTTGAAATAAAATGTTGAGAGCGTAGAGAAAAAGACTGAAACATTGAAATGCCTGCCTCTGTAGGCTATTGCAAGCCGACAACAAATCTGGATAAAAGCAGAGATTAATTAGAGGGCCTTTTATCTGCGCTTTCACTGACAGAGACCTGCCAGCTACATGCATGTAATTAGAGATATTGTCAAATGAAAGGGGCGCAAATGTTTTGCATATTGTTACGATGCACCTGTAAGACCTACCATAGAATCTACATGGTATTTCCATGTTTACACCTACTATTTTGAGAGATTCTGAATTTAGAAATTAGGGATTATTACTTTTTCTACAGTGAAAGATGTATACAGGTATATTACTTAAACCTTTGTACTCAGATTGTGGAAAGCACCATACACTTCAGTATTCAATTGTGCATTTGTGTGCAAGTGTATTTAGATGTCCTATGTACACTATAAAATACACACATTTCTAACTGACTGAATGCTTGTGCAGAAGGTGTCTTAAAATGCTTACTCTAAAGTAATGATACTGCAGGATGTTTTGTGAAAACAAGTCATTGCAAAAGACTTTGGAGCATTGAGACAGTGCCAAATTGGGTGCCTTATTGTCCATTTCAAAACAATCTAATATTATTTGTACCTACTGTAGGGTTGTAAGTGGAAAGTGGTTTGAGGAAACACTAATGTGTTCTTAATAAGTGAAATAAACAAAACATATTTTTGAACAGAAATCGTGAGTATTTCAATTGCAAACAAACCTTTAATGTATTGGATTCCAAAGTTCAGTCAAATATATGGAAAAAGATAAGCCTAGTACACGGTATGCAAAACAAATTATATTTTTTATTGATCAGTAAGGCAATATACAATTTTACAAATGCCAAGTCTGGCATTGACTAAAGGCTATACACTACTTGATTGGCTCTAGATTCAGAAAATGTATTTCTTAGGTCAAACGGATTAAAAAATGTACTCAAATGCGTCACATCTATAAAATCATTAAACAAGTAGTTTCACTAATTATAACACTGTATAGGTATAGCTAATAACGGGTAAAACAAGTCATTGCAGGGATGTGAATCCAAATTGTTTGGGAATTGATCCATTACATTAGATTGCTGTCTTCACTGTGCTCAATGCTCTTGTCAGCTGTGGTCTTGATGTTTTTCTAGGATGTCTTTCCCCTGAAAGGACAGTTATTTTCCCCTCCTGTCCCATCAGGCCCTGTGTGAAATCATTTCTGCACCACAGTCGAATGTGTTCTCTGTGTGTTTGATATGGATTACTTATTGTCACAGCAGATGTGCCTGATAGTAAAAACTTTCAGAAATCTTGATTGAAAATGTCAACAATGAGAATTTATAAATGCATTGCTCTCTGAGAACACAGAATTCTCCAATGTGCTTCCAAGGCCATATTCCCTCTTTCCTGTGCAAACCGGTTTTCATTGCTGGGCTTCCTGGCCAGTGTCCACTTATTTTCCAATTAATTTGGCCCCAGAGAGTCTTTCTCCAGTTCATCTACTGTAAATGAGTAAATTAGCAGACCCCTTGCATTGTCTGAAAGTGTTGGCGAGTTCACACATACAGTATCATCTCACTTATTATGTTAATCAATGGCTTTATTGAAGTGCATTTTAGGACACTTGTGTTCCTGGTAACAATTATTATTATTTCCTGGACTTTGCTTGAGCTAGTTCAATGTATGGAAGGAATTTAAAAAGGATTGATAACTGTTCATGAATAAAGTGGAAAAATAAAGGATATAGAAGTGGAATCTATAATGATACTCAAATAACACTGATCTCTATTGAATCAAAACTGTATCAATTGAAGTGTGATTTGCCTAAAAAACTGTATGGAAGTCTAAAAAACTGTATGGATTGGAACCCTTGAATTTCTTCATTCAGTTCTGGCCTTTAATGTTGAACGTGTGTGCACAAGCAAGTGAACACATCTTAACTTCTCTGGGTGATTGAGGGGATATAATTCTCAACAGCTGAGACAGGGTTGGCCCTCAGGTGGAAAGGGCAAACATAATCTATATCAGTGAACATCAAATGTCTCAGAGAATTTGGTGTAGACATAATTTGCTGGTTTGGGATATTGTTTAAGCATCTTGTGCTTTAGAGTGATGTCTTCATTCTTTTAAGGGTACATGGTATGTAAAACCATAGAGAATGAGCAAAATACCTTCTGAATTATTCTGTACTTTGTAATTCAGCCAGCATGGTTCAGCAAGAAAACCTTTCAGTAAGAGTAGAATAACAGAGACAGTTTTCAGAGATCATATGGCAGCCCTGTGGATTTGATGCTCGTGTCTGAAGGTTCAAATGTTGAGTTTCTGGTATTGGATGAGATTTGGTTTTAAAGAATACTGTGTTTATCTAGCTCTCGGTGAGAAGAGTGGAAGTTGTGCTCGGAAGAGAGGAGAATACGCCAACATATTTTCATCTGTCACCCAAAGACATGTAATTACAACATTGTAAACTGGATGTCATCTGTCACATTTCTGATTAATGCAAATTGCACAGTGTAAAAGCATGGTCTATATTACATATAACAATTGAACATTTTTATTTCACATTACTATTAAATATCAAACCACGGTCAAAAGATCTGAAAGCAAAAACTGTCCTCATGAATCATGATTCAATACTGCTTTGTTTGTCCCATATGATCTGAACACAGTACTTTCAGTAGCTGAACAATTTCTAGACTGATTTCCTTTTAGTTTTTGTCTGATTTGAGAGGATACGTTAAGTGTGTAAGAGATTCCAATAAGAGAGCTCCCTTCATATCTTCTCCTCATCATCCTGATGGTTCTGGGCTCAGTCTTGGACTCAAGCCAACCTTAACAGTCATGTTTGTGCCAAATTAGGTTGCATGGTTGGGTGATTAGGAACAATATGCAATGAGAACTCCACAGAAGCAACAAACGTAAATGTGACCTCAGTCAGCTTACGGCTCAAGACGGCCCTGTGCTGATGTCTGTGTTTACTCTTTTAATTTACTGCAAAGCTGCCTTTGTGCAAGAATATTAAAGACTGAAAGTAAACATTCTAAACCAAACTTCCATGGCCACTTTTGTACAAGGATAAATGACTGGCAGCTCTTCTCATCTTAATGGCCCAAAAATGCTGCAACTGTTGAAATTGATGATAGATTGCTATCCTAAATGCTTATTTTGAGGATGGTTCCAAAAATTGTCAATATGATCCATATTAAGTAGAGTAAGTTAACCATTGGCAGATGGCACTCAAATGTTTTGGGGAAAATTGTATTTGTTATCTCCTGTTTCCTTTTCATTATATCTTTGTTTGCATGTGCACGAAAAGGTTCCAAACATGTTTAGAGCGACCCTAAGGTTCTAAAGGTGGTGCTCAATTATTTTAATTTTTATTATGCATGGAAATAATTATTACAATAAAGACATTAAACGTTAGTAAAATGGGACAAACTGCGGAAATACAAATATGGACATTTTGGAAAATCACACTAGGATTTGAGAACTGTTTTTTGTTGGCTTCTTTTCAAAGAAAACAAGAGGTCTTGTTGAAAAAGTTGTGGATGTTTTTACTTCATGTTTTTCTATTACCTTATAATAAGGTCCTAATATAAATTCTGAATATTGTAATGACATGTATTATCCTTTTGTGGTGGGGAGATGTACTTCCCTCATTGTTAACTTGGCACTTCAGTTTGTTGTAAAGCAATTGTTTTTGTTATTTCTATGTAAAGTACTTGAATAAAGAAAATGAAACTGTGTGCGTACCATTTGCAGTATTTTATATATATATATATATATATATATATATATATATATATATTTAAAGATAACATTCTTATTTAAAACATTTCAGAATGTACACAGACTCAATTAATATTTGATTTGGTGGAGGAATAGGCCTGTAACATTATGTTATATGCCTATCAACAGATGTAGGCTACTATGGAATTACCATTTTGTTAGGCACACAGGTTTTATAAAAAATGGGATCTGCCTACACTCACTGGCATGGCATCATACTTCCATCCATATAGATATATTATCTCCATGCTTCCACATCTGGGCTGAAACCAGGACGAAATCCTCAAGGTCCAGGATCTCTTTTATTTCTGATCTTTCCTTGATTTGAGCTAATCTGTCAGAAGCATAATTTCGTCAAATGTATTTTATAAGCTATAATATAACATTTAAAACTCAAAAAATTACATTCTGAACAGAGAAGCCCACAGAAATAGTTTAATCTCGATCGATCTCTGTTTTATATCCATGTTACCAAGTGTGCGGTGCAGGCCTTTCTGCTTTCCGTAGTTAAAATCCCTTTGACCCCCACGTGAACGCCAACTACTGTAGCCACTTCCTGATTACTTAATCTATTATTTTATGTGAAAAGGGATGAGGTTTGCTGAGAGAAAAGCTGCCAATTGAAACTGGATTGGAAATTCAGACAAAATGAGCTGGTATGTATTTTGATAAGACAGCTAGCTAAAGGAAAGACGAATTCACCTTCAAGCTAACAGTTTGCCTCGACAAGTGACGTTGTGGGGGGTTAGCGACAGCTCAATTGTTAGCTAGCGAATTTAGGCTGTGTGGCTTAGCTTTCAGTAAAGTAATATAGAACTGATCAAGCTTTTTACAAATATATTATAGAAATTAGCTATGTAGCTAATGTCGTAAAATATATAGTTAATATTATGTGTCCAGTTGCCTTGCAAAATCGTCAAATAATTTTCAAACGCTAGCATAAGCGCACCTAGTTAGCAAACTGACGTTAGCTATCTATTTACATTAGCAATCTAGATACTTTAGCAAGCTAGCTGTTGGCTTGCTTTCTTCAGCTTGTTAGAGTAAGTAAGATAGGCAGCTAACTAACTATTAACTCATTTAGATAACCTACCATCTAGTTAGCAGATATCGTTTCGTGCCATTACCAAGTAACGTTAGCTAGCTAAGGAATTTAAATCCGATGTTTACATTGCCAACTTTGAAGTTAGATTTTTCGCTAACGTTCGCTAGCTAGGTAAGAAACGTTACCATGAACTTGAACTTGCTTGACAGCCAACGTTTCACCGTAGCCTAAATGTGTAGATACCCTTACAGGCTATACAGATCAGTACATTTTCCATACACATTAGCTAGCGCCCACCCCTTCAGACCTGTCTTTGTTATGTAGGGGCCTTATTGGGTGGAGATCTTTGGTCGTTTCTTGTGCTTCTGTGACTGCCCCCCATTTGCATGGCTATAATGTGCCAGTGATGAAATATTCAAGATAGCGTCAAACAGCTGAGGCTGAGGATCAATAGCTGGCAGGCGACGCTTCCATCAGAAGGCACAGCCAAGCACAAGGTCCAGTCCAGTGAAAGAGCCCTTTATGGACTTTGCTGACCGATGCATTCCAGTCAGGCCCTCACCCTAGTTTCTATGACGCGAGTGATTTGACTCAGGGTTCATCAGAACAATCACACTCCTAATGTCCTCAACCAGCCTTCTGTACTCCATGCAATAGCCCCAGTTAATGTTATCCCCTTGCCGATGGCGTACACATTTGTAGTTCCAACGTATTCATTTGCTCTTTCTGTAGCAGCATAATTTCTGTATTAGTATCATGTAGAGCCAATAGCTGTGATGGTAAATACGACTGTTGTTTCTCTGGGCATGCATACGTCTAGACTAGAGTGACGTCTGTAAGGAAACAGCTTAGTCCTTGATTCTTGAAAAATATGCCTCATTAGCATAGTTCAACTGGCCTACCCCATCAGAATCCAAAATATAAGCTTGCTTTAATCCAATGTTTGTAGACAATGTAAATGTAAGCACTGTATAGAAACACACAGTTATAACTATATTTCTGATATCATGGTTGGTCAGTCCTTGCATTTGTAGCTCGGCCTGAATTTGAGTTGTTACGTTTCTCCAGCCCTATCCAAGAACAGTGGTGGGGTGCCAGCTTTATTGTTTCAACTGCAGTTTGCCTCTTAAAGCAATAGGCCTACACCTAGCCAGGACAAAAGTATTATCACGATTTTACTAATCACAACAACAAAAATTCAGTAGTTTTTGCCTGATAAAGTAGAATCCTGTTGTAAAATGTTAAGTACCATTTATATTCCCAAAACATACATTGAGATTTATACTGTTGCTGCTTCCTGTTGTAATGGCTTTTTGATGTAAAACACAGGTTTTATATGTCCAAATTCATAATAATGCTGAAATAAGTTGCGATATTTTGAGAACCAATACATGACACATACACCCTACACACACACACACTTGTCACACTTGTTCAGATTACTTGTATTTTGCTAAATTAGTACCTTTACTACCTTATAAACTGCACACGCACCAATATTTACCAAGCGGTCACTCAAGACTGGAAATGATTAGCTTGTTCTACTGTAATCAATAGCGTGTGCAAATCACTCACATCGATATTGTATTGAAATCAATGGAACTGGGACAATAACCGCGGCGACATGTACAGTTTGCGCTCTTCTAACAGACAAACCTTAATGAACTTGGGTATTCTACATATATCTGTTGATGGATGACAACCTGTCGTAGCCATTTATCAATATATCTTTGTATGAAAATTATTTTGCAAGATGGCCAATATGGAAAAGCAAACAACACTTTTTTGACTGGATAATTTAAACGAATCACTACCTCAGATCAGTTTCTAAATAGCGACGGGTTGGATGATAGCTTAAAGGCTCTTTGTAGTCCAAAATACTATTTTCCTGTGTTTTATATATACACTACCGTTCAAAAGTTTGGGGTCACTTAGAAATGTCCATGTTTTTTAAAGAAAAGCATTTTTTTTGTCCATTGAAATAACATCACATTTATCAGAAATACAGTGTAGACATTGTTAATGTTGTAAATGACTATTGTAGCTGGAAACAGCTGATTAAAAAATATATACAAAAATGGAATATCTACATAGGCGTACAGAGGCCCATTATCAGCAACTATCACTCCTGTGTTCCAATGGCACGTTGTGTTAGCTAATCCAAGTTTATCATTTTAAAAGGCTAATTGACCATAAAAAAAAAGAGGCGACACCGGGATGCTGGTCTTCTAGGCAGTTGCAAAGAAAAAGCCATATCTCAGTCTGGCCAGTAAAAATAAAAGATTAAGATGGGCTAAAGAACCCAGACACTGGACAGAGAATCTCTGCCTAGAGGGCCAGCATCCCGGAGTCGCCTCTTCACTGTTAACGTTGAGACTGGTGTTTTGCCGGTACTATTTAATGAAGCTGCCAGTTAATGACTTGTGAGGTGTCTGTTTCTCAAACTAGACGCTCTAATTTACTTGTCCTCTTGCTCAATTGTGCACCAGGGCCTCCCACTCCTCTTTCTATTCTGGTTAGAGACAGTTTGCGCTGTTCTGTGAATGGAGTAGTACACAGCGTTGTACGAGATCTTCAGTTTCTTGGCAATTTCTCATACGGAATTGCCTTCATTTCTCAGAACACAAATAGAATGAGTTTCAGAAGAAAGTTATTTGTTTCTGACCATTTTGAGCCTGTAATCAAACCCATAAATGCTGATGCTCCAGATACTCAACTAGTCTAAAGAAGGCCAGTTTAATTGCTTCTTTAATCAGAACAACAGTTTTCAGCTGTGCTAACATAATTGCAAAAGGGTTTTCTAATGACCAATTAGCCTTTTAAAATGATAAACTTGGATTAGCTAACAATGTGCCATTGGAACACAGGAGTGATGGTTGCTGATAATGGGCCTCTGTACGACTATGTAGATATTCCATAAAAATTCATCCGTTTCCAGCTACAATAGTCATTTACGACATTAACAATGTTTGCACTGTATTTCCGATCAATTTGATGATATTTTAATGAACATTCTTTTTTGCTTTTCTTTAAAAAAAAAAGATATTTCTAAGTGACCCCAAACTTTTGAACGGTAGTGTATATTTCACTGAGGTTGGAATAATACTGTGAAATTGTGAAAATGATGATGCTCTTTAGTAAGAAATTACTTCATAATATTGAAATAAAAATGGCTGCATAGGACCTTTTAACCGTCAAATCCATGAATTCATGTGAGGCCAAAGACATTTTATGGGAAGCCACCGTGGTCTGAAAATGACAGCTGCATTCTAAGTCCCACTACAGACTTGCACGTAAACCAATGATATTCATCTGTTTTATGCAATCGATTTTGTTAGATTGTGATGACAAACTACTATCAAACTACTAAAGTACTAACATCACCAATCTGAGGTAAAAAGGATATTTATTTCTTGTAGTTCTTGTGTGATGAGAACAGTCTGTGTAATGTAACACGTTCTGTCCACCATAGAGAAATTAGCGTAATATAACAATTAAATATGTTGATTCAATATTTTTATTTATGACATATGATACATTTTTATATATGATAAATGTAGCCATGAAGTGATGCACCTGGTCAGCAACAATGTTCAGATATGCTGTGGTGTTCAAACGTTGCTCAATTGGTATCAAGGGACCTAACGTGTGCCAGGAGAACATTCCCCACACCATTACACCACCACCACCAGTCTGTACCGTTGACATCAGGCAGGATGGGGCCATGGACTCATGCTGCTTACGTCAAATCCTGACTCTGCCATCGGCATGACGCAACAGGAACTGGGATTCGTCAAGCCAGGCAATGTTTCGTCAAGCCGGTTGTCCAGTGTTGGTGATCACTTGTCCACTGGAGCCGCTGCTTCTTGTTTTTAGCTGATAGGAGTGGAACCCGGTGTGGTCGTCTGCTGCAATAACCCATCCGTGACAAGGACCGACGAGTTGTGCGTTCTGAGATGCCGTTCTGCACACCACTGTTGTACTGCGCTATTACTTGTCTGTTTGTGGGCCGTCTGTTACCTCGCATGATTCTCACCATTCTTCTTTGACCTCTCGCATCAACGAGCTGTTATTACCACAGGACTGCCGCTGACTGGATGTTTATATGTTTGTCACACCATTCTTGGTAAACCCTAGACTTTCCAGGAGGCTGGCTGTTTCTGAAATACTGGAACTTGCGCGCCTGGCACCAATGATCATACCATGCTCAAAGTCGCTTAGGTCACTCGTTTTACCCATTCTAACATTTAATCGAACAGTAACTGAATGCCTCTGTCTGCCTGCTTTAAATAGCAAGCCACGGCCGCGTGATTCACTGTGTTGGAGCGAACCATTTTCGTAAACGGGTGGTGTACGTAATAAACTGGCCACTTAGTGTATTTCTTCCTACTTTAACATGGAGAGAGTTAAAGCAACATTTAACCAGGCACCCTAGACTAGAGGGTCCGTACGGTCTGTGCAGCAGGCTGAACATTTGACATCCCTACTACACCATCAGCCATATTGTTGTGTGGACCACAGTAGAACTCTGTGAAAATTGGGACTATTGTGCTTCATTTTATAAGAACAAAGTTAGGGCTATAATTGTGCAAGGACATTTAGGCTAAATATAAAAAATGAAGGCCTTAGACTTTGTCTTTAAATTGGCCCTTGCCTACTCCTTGATTAATGAAGTGAAAGTATGCCTTATGCCTATAAGTTTATTGACCTATAGGCTAAGCACTGTATTGCTGTTTTGAATTCAAATATTGGAACATGTCCGAAGATGCTAAACATGATCATTTTTGACCTGATATTTAGCCTATAGAATAATCCACAAAAACATGCCATCTTATTTCTCAGTTGTTGAACCTGAAATCTAGGCCTAACCTATTGCAGTGTGAGCACGATGGAGTGCTGCTGTTATGCTTGGCTTGCTGTAATCACTGTGCAGTGTTCACTTAAACTAATAAGCTGCAAGTCTGTCCATAGAAGAGAAGGTTGTGCTCTCTATTTAGCCTACCTAATGTAGCTCTGTGCCAGCTGTGTCTTTCCTGCCCTTCTTTGAGTAGGTCATGGGATCAGGGCTTACAGCTAACCAAAGTTTCTAAATGTACAGGCCTCTACTAAAATGGCACTGTGTGTGAAGAAACATAACAAACGATTCCCACAGCATACACCATCCTCCTTCCTCTACCCCTCTATATAGCCTACCATTCTCTCTGGATCGCTTTGGGAATTTGAGCAAATAAGGCAGTGTATGACAACAGCAGTCTATTACCTATTGTGTTACAGTGAGCTAGATTGTATGTTCTACTTGGCCAAGATCTTTTGTATTGAAGGGTTAAAGATATAGTCTAGGCTAGGGTCGGGGTGTTTTGCAAAGGCTCTAGCAGGCCTTGCTGCCTTAATGATCTTCCCTTCTTTATTGGAAAGTTACTGTATGTTTAACAAACAATTGACATATCATAATAGTCCTTGCGAAGTCTCCAGATTGTTGCTCAGATAGTTAGGCCTAGTTACTGCCATAGTGGTCTGGTGATGCGTTGCATGTAGTAAGATGAGTCACCCTGTGGGCCACAGGAATTTCAGTGGGTGACAAAATGTAGTTTTCCATGATGGTGTTTGCTCATCAGAAGTATGACATAGGTGAAAGTATTTTGCCTCCTGAAATCAGCCATTTCAACCTTAGAACTTGGACATGATCTGATATGACACAGTGGTTTATGAATGGGAAAGATCTATTTTTTTTACTCTAGGAGTCAAAAAGGGAATCAAAGATAATCTTTCTCCTAGAGCTTTACCAGGGTTAGTTTGACAGGGACTTAATAGTCCTTCCTGCCAGTGAAAACAGCCTTTCTGTTGTAATTTGGATTAAGCCAATTTTACTGTTGCCTCCCTTGGCTGTATTGGGATTTCTGATTGAGCTGTCATCCAAGGGAACTGCCACACACACACCAGTGGCAGGTCCGCGTTGTGCAACCAGGAAACAACTCACACCCTCTCCTTTCCATCTCATTAGTCTACACACCTTTCTTTTGACGCAGCTGCTGCCTCACTGAGCCTGTCAACGGCAACCGTCCATCATGTGCCTTGGATGTTATTAGTGTCACATCAATGACATCCTACAGCCATGTGCAGTGACTATATAAAGACAATGTTTTCTTCCTCATGGATTCTCCATCATTCTAGTGATTTAAGTAGCAACTTATGTAGCGAGACATGGTTTAGTTGGTTGGTTTCGGGTGGGTAACAAACTGATGGCATTAAGAAAAGATGCTGTTACCTATCAAAACTAGCTTCAGGTGTCCGTGTAGGCCTATTACATATCAGTGTTTCCCCTAGGATTTTTTTCAGCAGTGGTGGCAAGGGTAGGGGGAAAATCATTAGAGGTTAACACGGGAGTGAAAATCCATTCCTGTCTCTTCTTATCCTGTCAAAATGTTTCCCTTACTTTGTTCAAAAGTTATATAACCCCAGAAGTTTCGGGTCCTGTCCCGATAAAAATAATTCCCGCCCATGCTCATTTTTACGCACAGAAATCAGAAATAACTTCCTCCGTTAGCCGCTCGTCTGTCTGTCCCGCAGTCGGTGTGTGAGTAGCCATAGCAACTGCTCCATTTGGCAGCTGCTCAACGCTCACGAGACAGTGCCTGCCCTACACACACAGCTGATAACAACCACATTATGAGATTTTGGCAATGAAGGCAGACCTTAGACTTACCCAGAGTCGGATGAACGCAATTCCTCTCAAGCTTCATCATTCCTTGCCCAATGTTGGCATCTGAGGTATAGTAGTGGTGCAGTGATGCGTGAAAGTGAGCTGATGTGTAGATGGGAGGGGGGAAATTAGCATTTTTATATTTTATAGATTTTTATTAAGTAAACTATATTAGAGCTACATCGGGTTTTTTTTCAGATTGTATTGGTCACATACATATATTAATCAGATGTTATTGCGGATGTAGTGGAATGCTTGTAAGAATAAGAACTATTTATGTACTGTTCGTTCCTGTGGACTGTCGATCCCGTCCTGTCCTGAACTTGACTCTCACTCCCGTTCCAGACAGAATCCCGTGGGATCTGCGGGAATTCTGTTCCCGTGTCAACCTCTAGTGTGCATTGCTACTAGCTTTAGCGCATGACCCCCGCTCTGTTCCCATAGACTTCCAGTCATTGAGCCAACGACTCCATATAAAAGCTTGTCTCTGAATTAAATATATATAATTTTTTACAATTACATAATTTTTTTAAATTACAATTTTTGGCAGCGGTGGCATGAATTGAATTAATATAGAGGAAACACTGCATATGGATGTAGCCTAATGCTTAATATAACCATTACACCATTAATACAATTTGGAAATCTTCTATCAAACGATGAGTAGGCTAACCTTGGATCTTGTCATCATACTGGCGTTGAAGTTTTTAATAAACCGTAGGCTTAGGCTGTAGACTGACTGGGGGCTGTAAGGAGTGCAGAGTGATGCATTGTGAGCTGCCTCTCTGCAGTCTCAATTCACAGCAATCTGTCAGGCTATGGCCATTGTCTCAAATCAAATGTGAGCCTGTGTTTGATGTGGGCCTGTGTTTGATTGGTTGGGGGAGTTGCAGGAAAGCCACTAGGAGCAGAGGGGACTGCAACTTCTAATTAGTGATATCCGCTAGCAATGGAAGCCAGATGTGGTGACAGGAAGTCAAGGCACGGGGCTCCTGAAATGCACTCCACACGGCCAGGGGTTAACAGCATTGCATTTGGCTGGCTGTGACTTAGCCATAGGATACACTTGTTCACTTGTACCCACTTCACAACACATTATTACCTACCAGTCAGAGTACCTGCTGTGGTCTGCCAGCCCTTTAAGAATGCCTCTCATTTCAGTTAAATGTCTGTGTTTGGATGTGTTAGATTGTCTTTGTGATGTGCAGAATGTGGTTCTACATGAATGTGTCTGTCCCACCAATTGATAATTTTGTCTGCTTCTAGGATGCCCTTCAAGATTGGACAACCAAAAAAGCAGATTGTTTCCAAAACAGTAAGTGTTCAGTATTCTCTCCCTGTCCCTAATTTACAAAAACAACCTAACTTGCCAACATAAGAGCTTCCATTAGTGTTGCACCTTCAACACCAATGAAACCAGACAATAGATAATGAAATCATGTATAATTTCACTAGACACTCGCTACCAGGGTTTATTTAGCTTGTTGTATGGAGCATACTGGGATCTTACGACTACTCACTGTGTTACTGATGCGTGAGAGACTTTCAGACTGCAACAATCCAAGCTTGATATTTGTTTCTCTTTAATGGCCTAAGGCTAGGCTCTCTAGCCCAACCAATTAAAAATAATAATTTGCATTTTGTTGTTTGAAATGTATGCTATGTGTTTTAAATATGAGTGTCCTTCTGACAAAGACTGAATTGCTGTGGTGGCTCTGGAAGAGGATTGACATTTTCTTCTGGAAGACAAATTAAATTGTAGCTTTTAAACCATGGATTTAGCTTTGAGGGAGAGCACCCCTATCCACACACTGTACTGGGCAGTGAAGGAGTTAGGCTTAATTAGTGTCTATGTGGCCTGTGGAGTGACTCCATAAACCTCACACAATGTTTCAGGTCCCACAGAATTTAATGGACAGCAGTTACCCAGCTTCTACTTCCAATCATTGATTCTCCAAAGGAGCCTATAATCAGCACATTCAGAAATGTTGTTTAAAAATGTGGAGGAAACCCAAAGGAAGTCCCTCATCCTGACCAACTACATTTTTAACTTGTTACCCTTGGATTTTCAGAAATATCTTCATATTGTATAAGGCGTATGAGTCTAGGTTCATAAAATGAGCATAGTGTACTAGAGGTAACCACCAGAAAATTGTCAGACAAGTTGCTGCACCCTCATCAATGAACCTGGGCAAGTGAGTCTGTGGGGTGTCAATTTGACCCATATGAGGGGGCAGAGGTTGCTGCCAGTGAGTGGGAACCCTCCTTAGGGGAAAACCACTTCCACAGTAATTTGTCTGTCTGTGGCCCAGCAGCGGCAGACAGTAAGAACGGGCTCCTGGGCAGCTTCCTGTGACATCCCAGGCCAGACCCAGGGAGTGGGCTAGAGTACAGGGAGCCCTGTGGACAGCCCTCCCTCCGGTGACAGACTGGCAGCTGCCTGTTTATCCAGAAGCCCACAGAACCACAAAAAAGGAACCCCTGCTACCTCCATAATCAGCGCTGGCCTGTTCAATCAGTCTAGTCTGATCTGAGGCAGAGGAGGGTGTGGGCTTTCAACCAGACCTCTAGAACTAAAAACATGAAACAAATTAGAGGAACTGGAGTGACTTCTAATTGTCCAAGGACCAGGGGGAGCCAGTCTGTGCTCAGATTATGGGTTTATTGTTGGGCATTTCCATCGAAAAGGACCAATGAGCACTAATTTCATATCAAATTGGGTGTCAAATGAAAGCCAAGAGTAGGGTTGCAAAGGGAGGGTATATTACTGGAAACTTTTGAAGTTTACCAGTAAACTACAACAATTTTGGTATCTTTAAAGGATTTTATGTAATCTATCACAAGACATCTAGTGGCCCTTTTGGGTACTTCAGATTATCACAGGTGTCTAATTATCTCTGGCCCTCTGTGTGGCCTTATCACATGTAAAATGTCTGAAATTATTCAAAAAAAAATAGAATGACAAAGCTGTAAAATATTATTCTAAATATAAACCATCAACTTAATGAATACCATTGGTGTTTAAATTAGGGTTTTAGCAAAAATTAAATATCCTTAATTTTTTTTTACAAACTTTTATTTATTTTACTATGTCTGTGTATTTGTTGTCAATACTTTGGCGTCAATCTGGTGGCAGTTGTGAAAAAAGTCAAGTTTTCAGAGTTAATAGAAAATAATGCCATTGTTGATTTGGTACTTTTTTCATTAATATGGCTATTTTCTCTTTAACCATATGGTCTATCTACTAGAAACTCATAGACAATATGGACACAGATATAAAAAAAATTAATGCTACTGTGTGTATATATGTTATTCAAGTATAAATTACCAAAGTTACAATAGATTGCCATAGACTTTGTTAATTACCAAAATTACTGAAGATTCCGCTAGCTTTAGTAAATTACCAGTAGCTTTTCAACCATAGCTAAGAGCCTATATTTTGGGGAAATTAAGGCATAGATACATTTTTCAACCATTTTCCATCTTAAAAATGTGCCCTTCCACTGGCATACTGTTAGGTTCAGCTGATAACTGTTTTCTTTCTTTCTGTTGTCTAGTGATCAAACCAACAGTGTTAAAACAGTCTGAAACTGGACAAGCTCTCTCTCTCTCCAGTCAGTCACCTCTTCCAGCTCTTACTGACACCTACCCATGACCCCCCGCTCTTTCCATTTACTTTAACCAGCATCCTCACCCACTGAGCAGCACCGACCGACACTGGGCGGCCATGGACATTGAAAAGTAGTTGTTGGAGATGCAAAAAGCACAAAGGAACCCTATTACATATGCTGTGGTCCTGTGATAAACTGACACCATTTGGGGATTATTATTTTGGCATAATAATCATTTCATTGTGTCTAGGAATTTATATCCATCCATCGCCACGATTATGTCTGTTGGGAAATTTAAATATTGGTGATCAATATCAGAGAGTTTTGTAATCTAGGTCTGATTGGAGCAAAAAAAAATATAGCTATCAATTGGAAAGCCTCATTCACCCTCAATAACAAACTGGAGGACTGAACTATCTAGCTACATACCATTGTATTTTGTTTATTATAAAATTAAATGAAAACTGGAAATGTGAACCTATCATAGACGTATGTTTTACAAGTTTGGATAGTACAGTGAGTAGAGCACAGTACAGTATAGCACAGTACTGTACCAAGAGTTGAGTACAATACAGCACAGTACAGTTAGTAGAGTACAGTGCAATAAAATACAGTAGTACAGTGAAGAAAAGTAGGGCATAGTACAGTACAGTGTATTGTACTGTACTCTTGTGCACTGAACTGAACTCTACTCTGCTGTATTGTACTGCATTGTACTCTACTGTGCTGTGCTGCTCTGTGATTTCCAAACTTGTGGAACATGAGGAGAATGACTCATGTACAGTACCAGTCAAAAGTTTGACACACCCACTCATTCAAGGGTTTTTCTTTATTTTGATTTTCTACATTGTAGAATAATAGTGAAGACATCAAACTATGAAATAACACATATGGAATCAAGTAGTAACCAAAAATGTGTTAAACAAATCTGAATATATTTTATTTTGGAGATTCTTCAAAGTAGCCATCCTTTGCCTTGATGACAGCTTTGCACACTCTTGGCATTCTCTCAACCAGCTTCATGAGGAATGCTTTTCCAACAGTCTTGAAGGAGTTCCCACATATGCTGAGCATTTGTTGGCTGCTTTTCCTTCACTCTGCGGTCCAACTCATCCCACATCATTTCGATTGGGTGATTGTGGAGGCCAGGTCATCTGATGCAGCACTCCATCACTCTCCTTGCCTGGAGGTGTGTTGGGTCATTGTCCTGTTGAAAAACAAATCATAGTCCCACTAAGCACAAACCAGATGGGATGATGTATCGCTGCAGAATGCTGTGGTAGCCATGCTGGTTAAGTGTGCTGTGAATTCTAAATAAATCACGACAGTGTCACCACCAAAGCACCATCACACCACCACCTCCATGCTTCACGGTGGGAACCACACATGCAGAGATCATCCGTTCACCTACTCTGCGTCTCACAAAGACAAGGTGGTTAGAACCAAAAATCTCAAATTTGGACTCATCAGACCAAAGGAGAGATTTCCACCGAATGTCCATTGCTTGTGTTTTTTGGCCCAAGCAAGTATCTTCTTCTTATTGGTGGCCTTTAGTAGTGGTTTCTTTGCAGCAATTCGACCATGAAGGCCTGATTCACGCAGTCTCCTCTGAACAGTTGATGTTAAAATGTGTCTGTTACTTGAACTCTGTGAAGCATTTATTTGGGCTGCAGTTTTGGGCTGGTAACTCTAATAAACTTTCCTATGCAGCAGAGGAAACTTTGGGTCTTCCTTTCCTGTGGCGGTCCTCATGAGAGCCAGTTTTATCATAGTGCTTGATGGTTTTTGCGACTGCATTTGAAGAAACTTTCAAAGTTCTTGACATTTTCCAGATGGACTGACCTTCATGTCTTAATGTAATGGACTGTTCTTTCCATAATATGGACTTGGTCTTTTAACAAATAGGGCCCACCCCTACCTTGTCACAACATAACTGATTGGCTCAAATGCATTAAAAAGGAACGTGTGCAAAGCTGTCAAGGCAAAGGGTGGCTACTTTGAAGAATCTCAAATATAATTTGATTTGTTTAACACTTTTACTACATGATTCCATATGTGTTATTTCATAGTGTTGATGTCTTCACTATTATTCTACAATGTAGAAAATAGTAAAAATAAAGAAAAACCCTTGAATGAGTGGGTGTGTCCAAACCTTTGACTGGTACTGTACATAATTATGCATTTCTGTGTGTTACACATCAGGGACCCATGATGTAATTCCTTTACCGGGCATAAATGTAATTTACTTACTATAGTTTAGTTTAATAACCCAAATCATGTTCTAACTCAATGTGCCATGTCATAGCTGACACCCCATTCTTTCTGCAGAGATCTTTGAATGTTAATGTGGAGCAGATATTTAAGTTTTTTGGAAAACGCGCTTGCATAAAAGCCTGGGGGGAGATTTTACTGTAATTCCATCAACAATGTTTACATCTGCTCAGTTCTTCCACTTTTGTAAAGTTTTCTGTGGAAATTGTTAAGTCGTTCTTGTGCGTTGAGTTGTACAGTTTGTTCAACTTTGAAATCAAGGGTTTCTGTTTGGCGTACATTTTAAATTGGGGAAAGAGCTGAGTCAATGCGTAATTCTGTTACTGTGTAATTGACCTGTCTCTCCAATAGCAGGGATATTTAGTATTCAATCAGCACGTGTTAGGACTATAATGGAACAGCATTGACTGAACAGACATGAACACAAAGATGATAATGTTGTATCTAACAATGAGTTTCAATGTGTTTTTACAGGTTGAAAGAGACTTTGAACGAGAATATGACAAGCTCCAAAAGTAAGTTTGTGTGGCCCCAAATGTTAAAGATGTAATTTGTGCTTTGTTTCCCATATGTATTGACTGTGAATCATTATTGCAGAAAAACTCATCATTGCAGACGAACACTGAACTGACACAGACTACAAAGCATTATGAGTGCTATTTTAAGTGCAAATATTCCATTGATTTGTAGAGGTGAACACACATGCGTGTTATCTCTCAGGGCTTTTAGGCTTTCACATCAACATTTAAATAATTGTTTTCATGGGAAAGACAATGTTAGACCCAATCTTTCACATCTCTCTTTTCAGACCCATGCAGAACTGAGTTGGGTTACACAATATAGATTGTTTGTGTGAAACCAAGTGGAGAAGTGTTCAAAGCATTCTGTTGCCCAAGACCTTCCATGAGCTGCTGTGTGTCTTAGGTTAAAGAGACTCCCCGAGGGGCCTGCAGACTGAGTGGGAGCGCTTCAAGGTTTTGTTGAGTAGGAGACATGGCACCACAATATACCTTACACATGATGAGTAAGAGGAGCAGGCATATACAGATGTCTTGGCACTCCCTTCTGATCCATCTCAGGAACTCTTAGTGAACGTAATTCTGCCGTCTAGCTCTTTGAACTGTTGTTGAATTCAATATTTCTATTAATTTGAGTGGAAATATAACCAGTGTCATTTTAAAGACCTCTCGGGGTCTAATTTGGCAAATTATTTTATCATCCAATGCCTTTCACAGTAAGTCTTGCACCTCTAATCCCAGAGCAGTATTTTTTATTTTACCTGAGATCAGATGCTAATTCCAAACTCCTATGGCATTATACCATAGCAGCAGGGAGTGTAGAGAGGCTGGCTGTTGGCGGCAGTAGAGGGCAAACTGTTGGGGCACACAGCAGTGAGTAGCAGCAGCTGCGTCAGAAGGCATCCGTTAACACCTTGTAGGAACGGACCTCTGGCACACCTGGCCGACATCCAGAAGAGCCCTCCTCAGCCTTCACACTCTCCTGCCTCCTGTCAGATAACACAGATTGGACAAGGAAATGGGAAAAGCGTTGATGTTTTTTCAGTCCCTCTCCATTAATGAATCCCTGAAAACTAATGTGACAGCAGTCTCCTGGGAGTTGCTAAACAGCCCTCGTTACCCTTAATTGATATAATGAACGACACACGATACAGCCTCCATACTCTCATAATTGCCATTTTAACACCCATCATTTGAATGAATGTGGAGGGATGATTGAAGACATGCTTATATTCCAAAATGTAGTTGACAGAAACATGAAGCAATCCTAGTATTTTTAATTAGCTAAAGGATGTCATAAAAATGTGTTACATATAAAATCAATGCAATTTGTAATCCTATTGAATGTTCCAGTTCATACAGAGCCTTCTGAAAGTATTCAGACCCCTTGACTTTTTCCACATTTTGTTACGTTACAGCTAATGATGCACCGATATGACATTTTTGGCCAATACCAATATCCAATATATTTTTGCGGCCTTTTAAGCATTCTAGTACAGTTAAATAGTTAACACACACACACATGGACGCAGCGGTCTAAGGCACAGCATCTCAGTGCCAGAGGCATCACTACAGTCCCTGGTTCGAATCCAGGCTGTGTTACATCCGGCCGTGATTGAGTCCCATATGGCGGGGCACAATTGGCCCAGCGTCGTCCGGGTTTGGCCAGGGAAGGCCTTCATTGTAAATAAGAATTTGTTCTTAACTGACTTGCCTAGTGTAATAAAGGTTACACACACACACCAACCACACTGACCAAAATGTTATTTTGTTGGCATTTACATATGTCCCCATTACCAGTAAAACATAATCAAAACCTATTTCTTTCACTTACTTGCTGTGCTGTTTCATTGTTCATTTGTTCAGTTTCATTCTCAACCAGGATTGCTATGGAACGCTGTTTGGGTCTTTGCTATGGAACGCCGGTTGGGTCTTTGCGTGTCAAAAAATAAAACGATGACCAGTAGATAACACTCTTTGACGTGTCAAATTAGCTTGTTGACCAATCAGGACCTGAATATGACTGCACATCACATCATAATTTAACGTGTTCATACATTTTTTACATAGTTATTACACATTGATTACACTACCACTTGAATTTCATGCCACAACGATTCATTGATACGTATGCTACGATACTGGTAAAGTTGTCTTGTGCACCTACAGTGCTGGTCGGAAAAAAAGCTAGCTAGCTCATGGATGCAAACAATGTTCTTCCCCAAAAACATAACAAAATGACTGTTTCAGTAGCTATAGTTAGCTAGCTAACTATATAGCTAGGTGTCATCTAAAATATCCCTAATTTATAAGACCGGTTTTTATTTGATTAATGGTGGTCGGACCCATCTATCTGAAGCTAGCCACAATAAGGATTCGCCACAATAGTGGACTTTGCAGTTAGCCTTCAAAATAAAAGTATGGCATAATTCTACTATTTGTATTCATTTGCATCACTGTCAATGACATACTTTTATTTTGAAGGCAAACCGCAAATTCCACTATTGTGCCTAATTCTTATTGTGGCTAGCTTCACAACACATAACCAAGTCCGGTTGAGACTCACTAGCCAGATGAAGCTAGCTGGCTACTTATAACGTTAGCTTTGGGCAACATGGTTAAGTAGCTGGCTACCTATTTATTTTCATGAACTGAAGTTCAATTTCAATAGGCGAACAACAAGTGGCAACCTAGCTAATACTTGCTCACAAGGATTCTTAAATTTCTAAGAATAATGAAAATGAATTCAGTTTATACTGGTCCTTATTTTCAGGCTGGTTGTATTGGTGCTAGCTAGGTACCAAGCTAAAGCTGCGGTCAAACAAATTATGCTTTATTACCAACGCGCTATTGTAAACACATCATTCGTGGCCGGTGTTTGCTTGTTTGCAAACTTTTTCTGTACAGCTTTGACAGTGCTCAGGAATCTTTTTTGACACGCAAAGACCCAAACGGTGTTCCATAGTATGTATGTCTTGAAGCTAATGGCAGTGACTCTATTACTGTGTAACCCCGACAGGGCAACATCTGACAAATAGCGCACTTGGTAGTGTGTACCGGTGCTCGACCAGTCAGCGAAAGCCAACATAACCCACGACAGAGAACGGTTGATTGTCAAGGGCAATGAATTCCATTATCTTGGCTTTAATGGATTTCGCCTTTTGAGTTGTCTCTCTGAAATGTTCTTTCTCTTTCAAATGACTGCTCGACTTGTTGACTGCTCGATCCACACAGCAGACATTGTGAGCTAGGTTATGAATGCTGTGTTGCACGTGTAGCGCAAACTACGCTATATAGGTATGCACATCAGCTTCAACATCGGTTTTGCACATTGGCGTTAAACTAGACATCGATGTTGGCGTTTTTAGCTAATATCGGCCGATTCCAATATGTTCACCGATATATCGTGCGTCCCTAGTTACAACCTTATTCAAAAATTTATGAAATACATTTTTTTTCCTCATCAATCTACACACACTACCCCATAATGACAACAGGTTTTTAGAAATACCTTATTTGAGCTCACGTGCATCCTGTTTTCATTGATCATCCTTGAGATGTTTCTACAACTTGATTTGGAGTCCACCTGTGGTAAATTCAATTGTTGGACATGATTTGGAAAGGCACAAACATGTCTAAATAAGGTCCCACAGTTGACAGTGCATGTCAGAGCACAAACCAAGCCATGAGGTCGAAGGAATTGTCCGTAGAGCTCAGAGACAGGATTTTGTCAAGGCACAGATTTGGGGAAGGATACTAAAACATTTCTGCAGTATTGAAGGTCCCCAAGAACACAGTGGCCTCCATCATTCTTAAATGGAAGAAGTTTGAAACCACCAAGACTCTTCCTAGAGTTGGCCGCCTGGCCAAACTGGGCAATCGGGGGAGAACGGCCTTGGTCAGGGTGGTGACCAAGAACCGGATGGTCACTCTGACAGAGCTCCAGCGTTCCTCTGCAGCACTCCACCAATCAGGCCTTTCTGGTAGAGTGGCCAGATGGAAGCCACTCCTCAGTAAAAGGGACATGACATCCCGCTTGGAGTTTGCCAAAAGTCACCTAAAGGACTCAGACCATGAGAAACAAGATTCTCTGGTCTGATTAAACCAAGATTGAACTCGTTGGCTTGAATTCCAAGTGTCACGTCTGGAGGAAACCTGCCACCTTCCCTGCGGTGAAGTAAGGTGGTGGCAGCATCAGGTTGTGGGGATGTGTTTCAGCTGCAGAGACTGGGAGACTAGTCAGGATCAAGGGAAATATGCCGGAGCAAAGTACAGAGAGATCCTTGATGAAAACCTGCTCAAGACCTCAGACTGGTGCGACGGTTCACCTTCCAACAGGACAATGACCCTAAGCACACAGCCAAGACAACACAGCAGTGGCTTTGGGACAAGTCTCTGAATGTCCTTGAGTGGCCCAACCAGAGCCTGGACTTGAACCCAATCGACATCACTGGAGAGGCCTGAAAATAGCTGTGCAGCGACGCTCCCCATACAACCTGACAGAGCTTGAGAGGATCTGCAGAGAAGAATTGGAGCAACTCCCCCAAAACAGGTGTGCTAAGCTTGTAGCGTCATACCCAAGTAGACTCAAAGCTATAATTGCTTCCAAAGGCGCTTCAACAAAGTACTGAATAAAGGGTCTGAATCCTTGTGTAAATGTAATATTTTTTTTTTTTTTTATACATTTGCAAAAGATTCTAAAAACCTGTTTTTGCTTTCTCGTTATGGGGTCTTCTGTGTAGATTGATGAGGGGAAAAAAGCAATTAAGTTTTAGAATAAGGTTATAACGTAACATAATTTGGAAAAAGTCAAGGGGTCTGAATAATTTCAGAATGTACTGTAGGTTATTTTGTAGGTGTTTATTTGTACTGAGATCCCAGTAAGACTGTGTCAGTGAGCTCTGTATAGGCATTAGAGTGGTTTGATCAGGCTGCTCACAGTGGACCCTTTTTCTGTACTGCCCTCTGCGTACCCTAGCTGCTGAATGCAAACACATGATCCTAATGTCACTTTGCTCTGTAGATGCTTAACTATACTTGGACCGATACTTACCAAATGTTATAATCTGTATTATTGTTATATCCAAGAAACTGAACTGAAAAAACGACATTTCCATTATTTTACAGGTTGGAAGATCAGACAAAGAAGCTCCACAAAGACATGAAGAAAAGCACAGAGGCTGATATAGGTGTGTTGTTGACAGTTTTATATTTTGACCAGTCTCTGGAAGAAGAAAAAAATCCCACTCATCTTTTCTTTCATGTACAAATCTTCTTTAAATCATTAGCTTTCTCTCATTCAATTAATCTCTTTCACACGCTCGGCATACATTCACTGACACCATAATTGTTGTTGCCTGTCAGGTTTTTCAGGGACAATGTCTCTTGTGCAATTTTGGAAAATGAGGTTAGCTTAATTTCAGTAGCCCTTAAAAATAAGCAATGTTTCTCACATTCTTCCTACTCCTAGCTTTTACCTTACATTCTGTTTGACATTTCTGCTGCTAAGAAATACATTTATTTTTTGTTGGAGCTTTTGTAAATGGGTATCTTTGGGAGGAGCAGTAGCAGAAATTGCCCCTGGTAGCGATCTACTCTGAGGGTGGAGAGGGGAAGGATGGGGGAGTGAGGGGCTTCTTCATTTCCTCTGCTTTGTGCTCTGGAATATGGGATGATGCCTCATCAAAGTATCAGAGCTGTCAACATCTTGTTATAATTAATGGATTCCATCTGTTGCACAGGTCCTTTTTCCACCAACTGCCACCAAACAACAGAGTGGACCTGCCTGCACAGCACGTTAGCTCAGTGTGCTCCACACAGCGTTTCATAATGGCAATAATTTGTCTAGTCTATTTAAAGTAAGACAATGAAATTGTGGGCTCTTCTGGGGCAAGTCCACAAGTCATTAGAGATAAATATTTATAGAGTCAGGATATCACTGGCCACAAGCCATTTATACCATTGGCAACACAAATCTTTATTACCTAACTAAACATAGAACACACTATGGAATTAAAATTGAACTGTCCAGTGAAATTCACACTTTTAAAAGTTCATATTCTCATACCTAAATAATGTTGTTGACTCGTTCTATACTCGTATTTGTGGCCAACATATATATTGGAAAAAAAGCATTTAGCCGTGGTATATTGGCCATATACCACAAACCCCCGAGATGCCTTATTGCTATTATAAACTGGTTACCAAAGTAATTAGAGCAGTAAAAATACATGTTTTGTCATACCTGTGGTATACGGTCTGATATACCACGGATGTCATCCGAACCTCCCAGTTAATAATTCCTTATAGAACATGATGTCATGTTGGCTCATTGGCTGAGTTTGCCAATCAGCGGTCTACTCGCATGAATATTTCTAATGATCGGTATGCGCCCACACCATTTTGTTGTTGAGGTACGCCCACACTATTCCAACACAGAAAAGCTGCTTATTTAACATACTTAATTAAACATTTTTGTAATGAGTCTTTACCGGATCCTCAGAGCTCAGAGGCCTCAGTTGAGTCTGATGTGGGGGTTTTATTTTACTTTACGTCTTATCAACCTCTCTGTATGTCCCCAGTGCAGCTCATTTATTTTGACAGTGATGCGGTGATCCGATATGTGCTATTTGTCTAAGATAAAGTGGCAGGAGTGCAGATTAATAGTAATTGGCCCTGGCACTATAGAAACATTTGCACACATTCCCAGTGCTTTTGTGAATATTCATCACAGCAGCCGAGCCCATCGCCCCCTCGACTCCCTCCAACTGATTCTGCTGCTTCTCTATCCTACTTTTCCTTTTCACTTATTTAACTTTTGTGTCTGTCAAATGCCCACAGTGTCAGTCCTGGCACGGGTGCTCACCTCTGCTGCTAGCCGTGCCAATCAAGCATGTCTGGGCCAAATAGTCAAACCAGGCCAAACATTAATAATACCGATTGTACATGTAACTGCCACAATAATGGAAAAACTTGAGTAAATTATATATTCACAAAGTATATTGAAAGCAAGTGCTTTCACACAGGTGTGGTTCCTGAGTTAATTTAGCAATTAACATCTCATCATGCTCAGGGCTAAGGCTCATGTATAAAAATTCTGGGCAGGCCATTATTTTGGCTACCATGGCTATAGGAATACAATACCCCTATCCACAGGGCATGAGTGGTCACTGAATGGATTGATGAACATGAAAACGATGTAAACCAAATAACATGGCCATATCAGTCACCAGATCTCAACCTAATGGAACACTTATGGGAGATTCTGGAGCGGCGCATGAGCCGGCTTTTACCACCACCATCAACAAAACACCAAATTATGGAATTTCTCAGAAGAATGGTGTTGCATCCCTTCAATAGTTTCAGATACTTGTAGAATCTATGTCAAGGAGCATTGAAGCTGTTCTGGCTTGTGGTGACCCAACACCCTATTAAGACACTTTATTTAGGTGTTTCCTTTATTTTGGCAGTTACCTGTATGTTTCTCCATTCCTCCGTTCTCTATTCGGTTAAGGCTTTCTTTTTTTTCTTTCTCTCTATATCTCTCTCTTTCCCTCCCTTCCCATTTTCCTTTTTTTCAGGACCAGTTTTACCATGTGAATACTAATATTCTCTGCCTGTTCTATATGTCTTTCAGCAATGTCCAAGGCAGCAGTGAAGATCTCAGGGGACCTGCTCAGTAACCCGCTGTGTGAACAGGACCAGGCCTTCCTGGAGTCCATGACGGCTCTGGACACAGCCATGAAGAGGATGGACTCCTTCAACCAGGAGAAGGTCAGTGTCAGGACCTGCTCGTGCTCCTCTCCCTCAGCCTCACACCACAGCCGAGTCATTCTCCTAGATTATATTCCAAGTGGGGTGCATCGAACTTGTCTATTGAAACCAAAATAAACGATATACTCTTTTAGGCAGGGGGGCCTATACAGTAGAAGAAACCCTCCTCCAGCCTAGCTTTCACAGCTTTACCTATGGGCAATGTGTTCAGTATTCTGACAGCTATGCCTCATACGCTCCCCTCTCTTCAAACACTCAAAGGGCAGAAACCAAAAGGGTTTGATTGGCCTAAGTGTATTTTCATCATTGTCAATATTGCGTAACCGTGTGAACGAGGAAAAAAAACCTCTCACTCAGGATCTCTTCTCGTCTTTTGAGAGCGTCTCCAGCAGCACACTGGTCTATTAGCTGCTCATCTTTGTAGAATATCAGAGAGCTGTAGATCGGATGCATTTGTGACTCACTGGTGTTTAAAATAACTCATACTATGCAATAGCTTCACTTGGAAATGTCACAGGCTGTTTTAATGGGATCTGTTCTCTGCATGATCTTCCCCAGTCCCTCTCTGTGAGCAATTCTGATTCTGCTCTCAGCTCCTTTGTTATTTGCCATGTGGTTTTCACATATTTGATTAAAATCATCGCTGCAGGTAATTGCAAAGTAAATCATAGGGTTGGCATTGCATGTATGTTTCTACAGGGCATTGCACTGAGAGGCATCTCTGTTAAGGTAGAGAAGTCAGTCACACAGGGAATCACACTGATCATAGAGAAAATAATAATTGTACAAGACCTGATTCTACTATAACTTCAGAAGAGTGCTTTTTCCATTAGTGTGCCTTAGACTAGTTTTCCCAGCATCCTTTTATTTGCTGGTGGCTTTACCTTGAGTGACCAATGTCCCTCTCTGTACATATTCTGAAGATCCCTCTGAATTCCTTTCAAGCGCTCAACAACAAGGCATTTTTCCAGCAAAGACTAGACATGCACCACGTAAACTGTGCTCAGATGTAATCAAGTTATACAGTAGCCATTTGGAATGACTGGACAAAGTTAAGTATGGTGACTGTGCTTGTGGTTCACAGCTTGCGACCTATGGCGGGTCGGTTCTTAGTGGTCTGCCCAGAAGAACAGTCCTTCAATTTTGACTGTATTTAATATGGAATGTCTTCTGAAGATTGGAAATGAGTAACATTTTCATACATTTTAACATCAAAATCCTTTCAGCTCAAATTCTGGAATCTTTACAAAAGCAGAAGCATTGCTAATATTTTCTACCAAATGTAGGCAATTAAGAGTATCAATTTTCAGTCTGCTTTTCTCTTCTCCACTTCCCTCTTAGTTAAACAGTGTGTCAAGACCCATAAGGGTAGTTAACATCTCTTACTGTTTTCCTCTGAGCCCTCTTCCCTCTGACTACGCTAATAACCTTCACCTCGGCACAACCTGGGAGGCCAGCTTTGCACTACACAGCATTCATCTTGTTGGACTACTTGAGCTTTCCAAATCATCTCGAATTGGTTTCGAGCTGCTTTGAGTCATACGGTCAGGAACAGCTAGATGTCAATGCGGTATTGTATTTTTTTTCATCCCTGGCGTTTTGCAGGTCAATAACAAAAGGTGCAGGTTTGCTCTACAGTGTGTAGGAGTGGAGGCGTTGGCTGGCTCCATAGGGTGTAATTTCCTTGCTTGGCTTCATGGCCATGGTCTGCTGGACATGGCTCCAGCCAGGCAGCGTGGAGCCAAATACACCTTCTCACTTCTGGAGGCGAAGCAGTTAGAAAATAATACAAAATACATTATTCTCCATCATATCCAGCCTGCTTTGTTTTTTTTAAGTGGCCTTCAGAGAGAGAGTTGACATGCAACCCTTCTGTTATCACAAAATGGTACTTGAGTTTAGAGGCCTCCTTTTTCAGCCAGTCTCAGTCAACAAGATGTTTGACATGACCGTGTTCTGCTACAGTATGTATCTCTGTGCCGCTTAGCTTGGCATTCGTTAAACTGGTTGAAAGCTGACGGCAAAGCAAAGCATTTCTAGGCCCTTGGTTGGTCAGTTGGTTCAATATTTGGAATATCACCTCAGGAGTCCAGAGTTGTTAAAGCCCAGCGCGGCTCTCCAGAATTGTACTCCACCAGCTCTCCCTCCAAGCTGGCTGTTCTTCCTTCTGACGGCACCACCAACGACTCAACTGCTCAAGCAAAACAGACACAGAAGCAAACATTCTTTGCTCGCCTTGGTGTTGAGACGAGATGATTCGCCGCAGGGGCTGCGATTGAGCGAGCGAGCGGATAAAACGTGCAGGGATAATGAAGGCAGCAGTGGCCCAGGCCTGTGTGTTTATTTCTGGGGCTGAGGAGGGCGCGGAGCCCCCCCGGCACGCTGCTGCTGAAGTCAAGCCCCAGTGAAAATGGCGGCTGAGCAGTAGCGGATGCTCCGTTTGGAGGGGTATTGATTTCCTCCGCGATCTGCGTGTATTTTTGGGAGGCCTGTGTGGCGGGATGGCCTCTGCCCCGTGACTCACTCACAGAGACTGCTGCTAGAGCTCCGGCCTCAGGCACTGCTGGGCCTCAGCTGAATAGTCCTGCCCCCCCTCTCTGTGGGAAAGGGCAGAGGGTAGAGGGCACCAGCATGCTTAAGCAAATGTGCTGGTGTTGTTCTCCCTGCTTACTGCATGCACTCACCTCGGCAGCAGCGCAGCTCCAGCCTTTTCACTCTCCCAGGGAGGGGGGGATGGTGTGATTATGTAAAACAGAGGAAAATGTGAATTCCCATGTACTTATTTGTTATTGGTTCTCTCAAACTACATTCATTCGCGTTATGTATTTTGGTAGGATGCCTTGCGATTCTCTGTGTGTGTGTATATTCTCAGAGACTGTCAGGGCATTCACAAAGCTTTGCTGTTGTACAGTGTTTGCTCCTTATGTTTTGACATTGACTATCCTTCCAATAACTAGTGAATGATTGTTTAGTTGTACTAGGCTCATTGTTCTCATGGAGCTGTCACTTCACGGAGTTGTCTTTTATTCCTCATTTAAATGTTTTGAACGATGCTCTTCACTGGAGTTGTTTGCCGGGTTAACTTAGCGTTCTGTCAGAGACGTAGATCTACGAGTCATTTTGAATCTGCAATGTAAATGACTCTGCAAACTTTATTGAATGTGTGCCAACTTCTGTCGATGAGACTTTGGCACCTGGGCTGGAGGCCTCAAGATGAGATGTTCATTTACTTCCACTTAACAAAGCCCCCTTCCCCCTCCCTTCCCCTGTCGGCTCCGGCAACGAGAAGGAGAATGCAGGAAAATATAAACTGTTATTGTTAAAATGTTTGTTTGCAAAGAACTTTCATCTTGTAAGGCAACCCACCCTCCGCAGGATTTGAAATCAGTGGGGCTTTGCTTTCATGTCCGTCCCCTGACAGTTGCATCCTTTTGTATTGTTCAGCTCTATGAATATTCAGGTGTTTCTCCTCGGGGCTTGTGTACAATAAAAGAGTCAACGTCACAAAAGTTTCTTTGCAACCCGCCTCACCTCCCTACCCTCTATTGTCTTGAGTGCTCTGTTTGATAGACAATTGTTGATTATTTATCGTGCTGTTAATGAGTGGGACTTGGCACTATTTTGTCAACTTAAAGTAATTAACTTTGACAACAAATTTCAAATAAAGACATTCACTTTCAATTAAGAGAAGTACTGCACTTTTTTAATTAACGTTTGACCCGTGTTTGTTCGCCCATAGGTGAACCAGATCTCGAAGACGGTGATCGATCCTTTGAAAAAGTAAGTGTCTATCCGGACCTGCACCTCTCCTATTGTCTGCATATTTTAATACATCACAAGCAGCAGCTGCTGTGTCTGTGGAGTGGGAAGGAGCACACACTTAAGGGGAGTTGGAGCTTAGCACTAGCTCCAGAAGGCTCTGTAATAAAGCATAGTCGATAGTAAAACTGGACTGGACTGGGGAGTGAATGGGGCTGCTGTGGTGGTGTGTCTGGAAGAAAGTTTACTTGGTTCCCCTTCCCTACTCTCGCCCCCGTCCGTCCTAGCACCACACTATACACACACACACACACACACACACACACACACACACACACACACACAATGCAGAAGCGGTAGAGGGAGTGGCCAAGCCGGGACAAGGATCCCACCCGTCTTCCGTAGTGCTTGTTAAGGTCCTACTTCCTCCTGCTGACCCCTCCCCGGAGGCTGTTTTTTGGAGCGGGGTGTGTGTGTATGAAAAAGAGAGACTTAATGCGCTTGGTGAATTTGTGTGTTTAACTTTTGTTTATAACCACAAATCGGTCTGAAATCCCTGATCTTTGCATATCAAACCCTTGACAAAGTGAACTTTGATGGAACATAAGAATGCTATGAGTTTGTGTGTGTGTGTGTGCGTGCTATTCCTCTTGTGTTCTGGTGCCGGAGCTGTGACAGGATGGAATGGTTCTAATTTCCTCTTCCTGGTGGGCGGCAGGCGGACGTGTGGGCAGGCCCTGAATATGGCAGAGGGCCCAGCTTCCTGGGCCAAGGGCAGGAGATTGGCTGGAGAGCAGGACTTGTCTCAGGACAGTACACACATACCGCATTGGACAAACACATTGTGGGGAGTCACTGTACTAACAGGATGGGCTCTGAGGCTAGATGAAGTTAGCCTCTCACTTATGAGATTGAAATAGGTCAGGAAGTAGTAGGTTTAGTCCTGCATACATAAACAATGTTTTAAGATGGGGAATACAAGCCGTCAGCCCTTTTGCTGTATATGGCGTTGAAGCACAGCGTAATGTAATTCATTGTGGAAGTATAGAGGACTGCTCTATTAAGCCACCATACATTAACCTTCCATTAGTCCACCAGTAACTGAAGGTTGACCATTGTTTCTGAAGTCTCGATACTCTTTGATGTTTTTGTGTCGATCTGTAAGAACATGTGTGGAATCTTAAATGGAGCAGAGAATGGTCCGAGCCTGGAAAGTCTCTTAATGGAGGGTTTTATTTGTCCCTTCAATGGGCTGTGTGTGTACGTGCCGGCCGGTGTGTATTCACATTTAGGCCACACTTAGTTGGGTCATTTAACACTCACTGTATTAACACATCCAGGAAATAATGAGCTCAAAAAGGTCAGTCTTTCTCCTCCCCCCCTCTCCCTTTCTCTCGCTCTCCATCTCTCTCCCTTTCTCTCTCTCCCTCTCTTTATCTGTCTCCCTCTCCCCAGTCTCTCCCTTTATCTGTCTCTCTCCCTCTCGCCATACCTCTTAACTCTTTCTCTCTCCCCCTTTTTCTCTCTGTCTCGGTCTCTCCATCCATTCAGCGGGATCAGTGAATGACATCAGTCTGTTTATGTGGAGGGAGGGGGAGTGTGTGGGCATGAGGCGTTGCTGTTATCTGGGCCTCCTAGCCAAACCCTTTCTGCTCCATTGCTCTTTTAGGTAAGACTGAAGGCAGCTCTGTTGTAAAGACATGTGCTCTGGTCCAAGCAGTGGCAGGGCAAACCAGCACTGCTCCTTTAAGCTAGCAAGGCTGGGAAATGGACTGCCCTGACACTCTGGTTAATTTAGCCTGCTTTGGGAGTTACTCAAGGTGCTGTTGGATTTCTGTCATTGTAAAATAGTAGCAATTAGATGTGTTTAAGTGGGTGACTCAAAATGACGTAGCCTATAAACTAGCCTACGTTTTAACCACAGAAATGTTTTTATTTGTATGTTTTTACATTCAGTCTAGACTCAAGCCAACAGACCCCCACCCCAGATAAGGCTTTTGAGAAAGTTTTGTTGGGGGTTTTCTGCTCTTGCTTTTTTATATCTGGTGGATCAGGTATCTAGCTTGTGTTAGTCCTCTCACTTTCCATCAACAGAGTCAAAGCATAAGGCATGTTGCGGCAGAGCAAACCTACCCTCTATAAAAATGGAGGTTCTGCTGGCACGTATTCAACATACTCTGTCTTTACCCTTTAAACACTTAGCCTACCATACACAAGACACAACAAACAGCAAAAACATAAACGCAACATGCAACAATTTCAAAGATTTTACTGAGTTACAGTTCATATAAGGAAATCAGTCAATTGAAATAAATTCATTAGGCCCTAATCTATGGATTTTACATGACTGGGAATACAGATATGCATCTGTTGGTCACAGATACCTTACAAAAATAGGTAGGGGCGTGGATCAGAAAACCAGTCCGTATCTGGTGTGACCACCATTTGCCTCATGCAGCGTGACACATCTCCTTTGCATAGAGTTGATGTGGCTGTTGATTGTGGCCTGTGGAATGTTGTCCCACTCCTCTTCAATGGCTGTGTAAAGTTGCTGGATATTGGCAAGAACTGGAATACGCTGTCATACACGTCAAACCAGAGCATCCCAAACATGCTCAATGGGTGACATGTCTGGTGAGTGCAGGCCATGGAAGAGCTTGGACATTTTCAGCTTCCAGGAATTGTGCACAGATCCTTGCGACATTGTGAGCATTTGCCCACTGAAGTCGGTTACGTCGCCGAACTGCAGTCAAGTCAAGACCCTGGTGAGGACGATGAGCACGCAGATGAGTTTCCCTGATACGGTTTCTGACAGTTTGTGCAGAAAATCTTCAGTTGTGCAAACCTACAGTTTCATCAGCAGTCCAGGTGACTGGTCTCAGACAATCCTGCAGGTGAATAAGCTGGACGTGGAGGTCCAGGGCAGGTGTGTTTACACGTGGTCTGCGGTTGTGAGGCCGGTTGGACGTACTGCCAAATTCCCTAAAACAAAGTTGGAGGCGGCTTATGGTAGAGAAATTAACATTAAATTCTCTGGCAACAACTCTGGTGGACATTCCTGTAGTCAGCATGCCAATTGCACACTCCCTCAAAACTTGAGACATCTGTGGCATTGTCTTTTATTGTCCACAGCTCAAGGTGTGCCTGTGTAATGATCAGGCTGTTTAATCAGCATCTTGATATGCCACACCGGTCAGGTGGATGTATTATCTTGGCAAAGGAGAAATGCTCACTAACAGGGATGCAAACAAATTTGTGCACAACATTTTAGAGAAATAAGCTTTTTGTACGTGTGGAAAACCTTTTATTTCAGCTCATGAAACATGGGGCCAACACTTTACATGTTGCGTTGATATTTTTGTTCAGTATACTTTGTATTTTCATTACTCAATCACAAAATATGCATCATTTATGAGTAATCTTGGCTTTAACTGTGTTAGTCCCTCATTTCATTAACAGTGAGATATGGGAGGTCAACATATTCTTAGAGATACCGTTTTGTTATTTTAGACATGTGAAATTGACGGTGTTAAGTGGAGCGGTCAGTGAGCCTGCCAGACTAAGGTTCCTCCCAGGTCTCTGGTCAGCTCCAGCTGGGCTGGTTGGTCCAGACTGGGGCTTGGCTGACTGTCTGGTTGTGTTGGTCCAGCTATGGATCAGCTTGTCATAAACAAGCTCTCTCGACCAGTTGCTATTTTCGTCCACCTGCTATTTTCAGCCAGCCACCACACCCTAAATGACCAGTCACACAGACGGTGGTAGTGCGCCCTTTGTCCAGCAGAGCCTGGGCTAGACAAGGCTGGAGTAAATATAGGCTGGTCTGGAGCTGACCGGTCAGTATGTGGACGTCAGTCCAGAGACATCTAGGGAAATGTCCAACTCAGCCAGTGATCCCAAACTATCATTACGCAGCGTGTACAGTGACCTTCAAACACAGCCACTGTCACTCCACTACATGTCACAGTTACAGCTGAGTCAGACAGGCACCCACAGAGCTCCTCTTTAGACAGTCTGAGCACAACACGGACACATTGGCATCCTCTTGGAGTTCTACCTCTAGGTATTAAAGCACTGGGACATTGAGGAGGTCATTAGTGTGGAAGGATGGGATCAACACCTTATATCGGCTCACACAGGTGTTCTCTCAGTCACATCATTAAGAGGAAGGACTGACTGTCGCCACTACCAGATACCGCCTACCTACAATGTGATCATGTGTGAGGGTGACTAAGTGACTTAAATGCTGTCATTACTACTCTATTGCGTTACTGTAGTCATCAGACATCATGGCACCTCATGACACCATGCAGAGGTGGTGTGAGGTGATGTGCTCTGGTGAAGGAGAATGCAGTCAGCCTTTGTGCCTTTTTAGTGAGCCAGTGTGGTGTGTAATGTCATGGACCAATGGAATCGTTTCAGAGTGCACTCGTGCCTAGAGGGTGGTTGCATAATCCCCTGGCACTCGAAGTATGTGAACACCCTGGAGCAAGAGGCAGATAGTAAACTACTAGAGGAAGGCATCCACTCTGCACTGCCTGATGTAAATTTTGCCAAAGTGATGTTTTATAAATGGAGGGAGAGCGTGGGCTGTGGGGCTGGGCTCTGTGACGTCGTCAAAATGGTACAGGGCCGCTCCCTTCTCAACTTCCTGTGGGAAACAATCCACAGCTTGTCTGAGGCCCAGGTCACGTCACACTGCACACCACCCATCGGCCCACCCCTTCACAGGGCTTACTCTACTCTACTCTGTGTTGAGGAAGACTGGATTTCACAACCTCTTAGCAGGTCCATTGTCAATTCCCTTCACCGGTTGCATAGTAAGTAGAGGGAAAGGAGGATTGGCTCATTGTTTGAGGAAAAAGTGAATCACTGGCACGCTTTACGCTAGTGAGAGTAGCAGACCAAGGAACTACGCTATAGCTAGCTACAGCTTATATGAAAACAAAGCAATGTCATCAGGTTATGAAACTTGCATTAGACCTGTGTAAATAAACATGCATATGACACCTGTCTTACTGTGCCTATATATATAATCACACAAAATATATTAAAGTGCTCTCAAATGTGACACTTGGTTAGATTTTCTGACTAAACAGGTTGGCTACCGTTTTTGTTTTCTATTTTGGAAAATGTTCATCTCTTGCGAATGAAGTGGCGTAGCTGCCTTTCTGCACTGTATTTCCCAATAACAGCAGAACGCACAGAACCAGTGTGCTGGAGCAAAGTAAGTCCCAGGATGAGGCATGGACTCCTGTTGCTAAGTTACAGATGAGTGTTTCCTATTTTTAGTACCTAAGACAAGGATTCTCTCTGAAAGAATGTATTTTCATTTTGAAAAACATAATTGAAACCGAATGAATTGTTTCATGCCATTTGCACTAGAGTAATTCAATATTAGATTTTCAAACAACCAAGGACAGTGTCTCCAGTCTACACTGAGGTCTCCTACTTGAGGGCGCTTTTCTGTGTTACATGCGTATCGATCCAGGTGACCTCACACAAGCACCTCTGAAAGATATTTGTAAACCCCAATTCAAAAAGTTGTCAGTGGTTCAGAAAAAGCATATTTTTCTTTTACAGTCTTTCGATCTTAAAGTGCAATTTTCTATGCACATTTGTATTATTTCAGTTGGCATGATGTGTTTAGATGTATTGATCTGAATTGAGAGCACATTGCATTAAGTAGGAAGAATCATTCAGATTGTCTGTTATTAGGCAGTTGTTCCTCTGACAGGGCTCTTGCCTGACTATGTTCACAGAGCAGTATCGTTTCTCGTTAGGCCTATGTCCACGTATATCTCCGGTACAAAGCAGTGTCACTTTGTCTCCATGATGTGGTCCAGCAGTATCTCTGTCAGTCTCTGCGCCTAGATCTCATTCTCTGTCTCTCTGTGTGTCTCAGATACAGCAGTGTGTTCCCCAGCCTCAACATGGCCGTGAAACGAAGGGAGCAAGCTCTACAGGACTACAAGAGGTTACAGTCCAAGGTAGAGAAGTATGAAGAGAAGGAGAAGACCGGTCCCATCATGGTCAAACTACACCAGGTACACTATATGTAACAGAACTGTGCTAAAAGCAACTGCTGGCACGTGTGTTGTCCACTTGAAATCTGTCTGTTGAGCAACAGAAGTCAGACTTTAAGCTCTTGCCTTGCATGGTGTCAGTTGAATACAATCAATAAGTGAACAAGGTACCAATGCTGACTGGATATGAACAAACTGAACATGTGCACTCTTTTCACCCACACAAGCGACCAGGCTGTCAAGTATTGCCTTTTGAAAAGGCACTGCTGCACATAAACGGGCACGTCATGTAGTATTGTAGACACACATTCGCTGAGACCTCTAGGGAAGCATACACGCATTCACAGATATCAATGCAGCGCTGCCTGGGCTCACACACCCTCACATGGGTGGCCACCCACACACATTGAGAAAAGCATTGTCAGTGGCACAAAGAGTCAAGAGGCCCCCTATGTCCCTGGCCTTTGAATCTCACAGCTCTTAGAGAAATGATCCTGACAAAACACTAACATGCCATTTAAAGACTCAATGGACAGACACACAGGGGAGTTACTTGAGATAATATTACTTCACACAGGTGATTCTGTTCTACATATGTTATATCCCCTCACGAGCACACACACATTGTGCACTCTATATCATTGCCTATTCATTGAGATATCATCTCTTAATGCCCACCAGACTACCCACTAATACATCACACACGTTGCTGATCAGCGGTGGCGTGGTCTGCGCACAGCCAACTCTTCCCACATAACCCACTCCTCCTCACTTCTGATCGTGATTAGGCTTTTTTTTCTCCATTCTTCTCCGTGGGAAGACATTTTCATTCTCCTGTTGTTTTTTACTGTTGTTGACGGATGACATTTCTGAGAACGTATCTGATATGTTATGGTTGAGGCCTAGTAGTGATTATGAGGTATGCATAGGGCTGTTACGGTGACCAAATGGGTTTGGTAAGTCAGAATGGGTTTGGTAAGTCAGAACGGTCGCCGAAAACATGTATTTTATGTATACAGCAACACCACCACCCTTAGATTTGCAATCGGACCCAAAAACATTGTTACATCCCCGATGTGTCTGTCTTCACTTGTAGCCTGTGAGAAGGACTTATTTTTTTAGGGTGCATTACAGCCACGCAAAGGGGATGCCCCCGGGAAATTCAAGGCGTTATCAAGTGCTTGTCAAATTGTGAATGAAAGACTGATGGTGTTTACAGCCTGCTCAAGAAACAAAGCAGAGCTCATGCAACTTTTTTCAAATCATCATCGCATCATATAGCCTTAGAATGTATTAAAAAAATCACAACATATAGCCCAATGTTTGTATCACAACTAAAGATAAACATAAATAACTCTAAATTAAGCATATAGGAGTACCTGTTTCTTTGTTAACCGCCCAACACAGAATAGCCGCATGTGCACACTCCCTCAAATCATTTGGAGAAAATATCCTTTATATTTTATTCAGCCGTGTTCATTTGTATTCTTCATACAACAAAATAATATAAATAATGCCACGGAGTTCTAAGCAAATGTTGTCTGCTAAATAAACTAGTGTAGCCAACAGCCATATTGCATAACCAGATCAGGGCCTAACATAAGGACAACTCAAGAGTATGCTATTCTGTTCTTCTGAAATAAACTAAATTTTCTTCATATCATATTTCTTTAGACCTGTCTAAAATAAATAATGGATTTATTGTGATGGTGAAGGCTATATAACATGGATTTATTAGACTTTTTAAAATGGAAACTAATAAACGTCCTCTCATTGTCAACTGCATTTATTTTCACAAACTTAACGTGTGCAAATATTTGTATGAACATAACAAGATTCAACAACTGAGACATAAACTGAACAAGTTTCACAGACATGTGACTAACAGAAATTGAATAATGTGTCCCTGAACAAAGGGGGGGTCAAAAGTAACAAGCAGTATCTGGTGTGGCCACCAGCTGCATTAAGTACTGCAGTGCATCTCCTCATGAACTGCACCAGATTTGCCAGTTCTTGCTGTGAGATGTTACCCCACTCTTCCACCAAGGCACCTGCAAGTTCCCAGACATTTCTGGGGGGAATGGCTCTAGCCCTCACCCTCCGATCCAACAGGTCCCAGACGTGCTCAATGGGATTGAGATCCGGGCTCTTCGCTGGCCATAGCAGAACACTGACATTGCTGTCTTGCAGGAAATCACGCACAGAACGAGCAGTATGGCTGGTGGCATTGTCATGCTGGAGGGTCATGTCAGGATGAGCCTGCAGGAAGGGTACCACATGAGGCAGGAGGATGTCTTCCCTGTAACGCACAGCGTTGGGATTGCCTGCAATGACTCAGTCCAATGATGCTGTGACGATAATAAACGACGATAAACGCAAATCCGACCATCACCCCTGGTGAGACAAAACTGCAACTCGTCAGTGAAGAGCACTTTTTGACAGTCCTGTCTGGTCCAGCGACAGTGGGTTTGTGCCCATAGGCGACGTTGTTGCCGGTGATGTCTGGTGAGGACCTGCCTTTCCAACAGGCCTACAAGCCCTCAGTCCAGCCTCTCTCAGCCTATTGCGGACAGTCTGAGCACTGATGGAGGGATTGTGCGTTCCTGGTGTAACTCGGGCAGTTGTTGCCATCCTGTACATGTCCCGCAGGTGTGATGTTTGGATGTACCGATCCTGTGCATGTGTTGTTACACGTGGTCTGCCACCTGTCTCCCTGTAGCGCTGTCTTAGGCGTCTCACAGTACGGACATTGCAACTTATTGCCCTGGCCACATCTGCAGTCCTCATGCCTCCTTGCAGCATGCCTAAGGCACGTTAACGCAGATGAGCAGGGACCCTGGGCGTCTTTCTTTTGGTGTTTTTCAGAGTCTGTAGAAAGGCCTCTTTAGTGTCCTCTAACTTTTCATAACTGTGACCTTAATTGCCTACCTTAATTGCCTAGCTGTTAGTGTCTTAACGACCGTTCCACAGGTACATGTTCATTAATTGTTTAGGGTTCATTGAACAAGCATGGGAATCAGTGTTTAAACCCTTTACAATGAAGATCTGTGAAGTTATTAGGATTTTTACGAATTATCTTTGAAAGACAGGGTCCTGAAAAAGGGACGTTTCTTTTTTTGCTGAGTTTAGATGTTCCAAAGATCTACATCAGTTCCTTGTAGGCCATGTGTGCTAAATATGTTTGTCAATTACTGTGAGACCGGCAGTTATTTGCTTGACAATCACCGTCTGACCACCACAGCCATAGGTATGTATGCTGAAGTTTCAACCAGTCTTCTGTTTGCCCTAATCCGTCCAGGCCAGGGAGGAGCTGAGACCAGTCAGGGAGGACTTTGAATCCAAGAACAAGCAGCTGTTGGATGAGATGCCCAAGTTCTACCACAGCCGCATCGACTACTTTCAGCCCAGCTTTGAGGCACTCATCCGGGCACAGGTGAGCTATAGATAGTGTATGACTGGGTGCACACTCGTAACTGACCCAGTTTAACTCCCGTGAGCCATCTTTATAATGCACACATGCACAGTTATGAATTATTAGGCCTAGGTATAAGTATAAGCATTCAGTTGACACACAAAACCTGTTCACAAGTTGCCAATCCCAGTTCAAATAGTTTCCAATGGGTTTTATTCAAGTCGTTTTAATAGATTGTTGATTTGGTTGTAGTGTTGCCCCTAGCAGTCTGTTGACCAGCATCAGAGCAAGGGAGAGTGGTAGTGTAGAAGAGAGTGCGTGTAATCCTCCCTGTCTCCCTCCACCCAGTCTTAATGTGATTAACCCCAGTGACGGCCCCACGCCTTCCTAATTAGCCCAGGAAGCCCAGGTCTGTCTGTCTGTCTATCCGTCTTGCTCCAGCTTCTTTCTAACCTAGGAGCCCGGTCAGCCCGCCTCGCTATAACCAGCCCAGCAGCTGAGCCGAGCACCCACCACTGTCGCCCACGCTCCGCACCCTACCCCCACCCACCCCCCCGTTGTGTCATTTCCTCTTACGGTTAAAGACTGGCACACGCCTAATCAGATTGAGAAGTGGCCACGTCACTAGACCAGGCTGGCGCCCCGCCCCCAAAAACAGTGGCAGACAGACAGCTGCCTATCAGACTCAGCAGACATGTCAATGATACTGCCAGGCAAGCACCAGAGGGGGGTTCAAAGGATATGTGTGCCCTTTGATCAATCCAAAGTGAGGATGTCTTCTGTGACACAGAGTTCTGTATGTTCCTCTGCGTTCCTATGATAGCAGAGCAGGTGGGTAGGCTTGTATGTGATGACTGTTACTAGTAGACTAAGTGAATGGAGCCCTCCTGGGTGTAACAGCAGCGGAGCCTAATCTTCACTGCTCAGGAGATGGTGTCACTGGAAGTAGTCTGTCTGGACTTGGTAGCTGCCATTAGGTCTCTGGTAATCTTGTTAGCTGATCAGGATTATCTCCTTCATAGTAGCGCTGTAATGTAACAATGGACATCACTGTGTCATTATCGCTTCCTAGAATGATGATTATACAAGCACGGATCCAATTCCCTATAAGATTTGGATTTAATAGAGACTGGTTGTGGATGAAAATTAATGGGTACAGATTTTGGGCCTTCCCACTGTTAGTGTCCCTGTTTCAGTGCTCTGTCCTCTATGGACACTGTAGCACGCCTGTACTACTCAGTAATTTGCAAACAGACTGACTCACTGCTGAAGCAGCTTCAAACAGTAATGAGGGCCCTCTGATGGAGGCAGAGCGCTGATGACTCAAACTTGCTCAGAGACCTCATCTCTAACCCTAGCAGTGTGAATTAGGGGGGTTGTGTGGAGTTGGGTCAGAGGGACAGACTCCAGAGCTGGGCTGGCGTACACAGCCACTCCTCCAGTACAGCCGCTACTGGGTGGTCAGTCAGCACAGCACTGCAGCCCAGTGGACCTCAGGTCCGGGCCAGCCCCCCTCAGCTGGCCCTGCAAGCGCAGTCTGGACTCCCACTCCCCCTCTCTGTCTCTCTCCCCCGGACATGCTGCATGGCTCCCAGAGCACCCTCACAATGCCTCTCTTTGTTCGGCTGGGAATGGGAAGCAATGCTCTGCTCGGCTCTGCTGTGATCGGATGTGCCGGTCCACCTGTACAGATGCTGGATAATTGAGCCATTGTCTGAGTGTGGATTCCCGGTGGTTGTTCTTGGTTACGGTGTTCTGTACTACTTCTACAAACTGAAAGAAATGATGTTCTTTTGACACACACTACTGTCATAATGATTGAGTTATTTTGCACCTGAGCCCATTGATAGACTAGATTGATAGAGATGGGATCACATTGGATGCCAAATTTTGCCAACTTTTTCTCCCACGTACTGTATGTTATTGAAATATTGTTAGTGAAATAATCAGAGTTGAGGTCTGATGAGCCGGCGTAGCTCTCTGTCTAAATCAATATTTAGTCATCAGGGAGATGACAAGGGTGAGGACAAGGGTGTGTATTCGGACGTTTGTTCAGAAATACGTCAGAGGTCATACAAATAATAGACTGAATTTGGCTTCTTTTCATATGTGGTCCATGTAGACTTACTGGGAAAATTGTAGAGACTGGATGACAAGAAGGATGTTCACGCCGGACAGGACACAGTGATCGTGTGTGTGCATTATCACTGACATGTATTCCATAGCTTTTTCACCAAGCCACTTTTCAAATGAAAAATATCCGCTTTGCCCCCACATGCACCGGTAACTTAATACTCATGGCCCACTGATGTGGTCTAGGTGGCAGAGTTCGCTATAAACACACAGAGGCCTTTCAAACTGGGTTCCTCTTCCGGTTAGCCAGCTAAAGAGTTTCTGTTAATATAACTTTTGCTGCCACTGGCACACACATCATGTGGATAAGACATTTGGACTGAATTAAATGCCCTTTGATCACAGTTCAGATGTAATTAGTTGAAAATGGCTACATATTGTCATTTCTCTAGCAGCATGCATCCTGTGACAACGGTCTTATAGTAGCATGTGGTTAACAGTCTTCTCCATAGTCTACCCAGGAAAGATCTTCATTTTCCTATCTGAAATGGCCTCTATTTATTTTCTGTTATGGCCTACAGCCCATCAACGCCCATAATCGGCCAGAAGCCGCTATTATTTTATTCCAGCCTCTATATAGAACAGAACAGAAATGCCCCCTTAAGTGCACTGTAGCATATGCATCGCTGCATGAATAAATATCGAAATGTGTGTGGGTTTCAAGGGGTTGTATTTCCCAGTACTTTCATTCTCGGCCCACTCTTATGGAGTATTGTAATGTGATTAAAGTCTATTAATCATCAAAGTATCTCTCCTGGGATTCTGACTCATGAACTGGGGGAAGAAGCAGGGGTGGGATGTGTCAGGAAAGCTTTCAGCGAACACTCTCTATCTCATGTTGCGATTGGAAGAGAAAAGGCAGGGTCACTACCCACTGAAGATCTGGGCTTTGTTTTAGTTGTTCTATGGGCTCACTCCTTTACTTCTGAAGGGCTTTTCATTAGTGGAGGTGAAGGGCTGTAGGACCATCAGCCTCTGCATGTTGTAACATAAGACAGTTAACATAAGACCCTTTCCCTAACCATTCTACTCTTTCCTTCTCTCTTTCAGGTGGTGTACTTCACAGAGATGCACAATATCTTCAGTGAGTTGACGGATCAGATCGACCAGGCAGGGCTGACTGATGAGCAGAGGGAGAGGGAGAATGAGGCCAAGCTGAATGAGCTGCGTGCTCTGTCCATTGTCGCTGATGACTGAGAGAGAGAGGGAGAACACCAAGAAGGGGAAGGGCTCGCTCTAAACCTCTGGCCTTGCCTCCTTTCACACCTCAGTGAATGGATTTATCTTTTTCAGGATCCTTCTCACTGTGAAAATGGACAGCTTTGGTCATAGCTCAATCATTAATCGCTTTCTTGCACTAATCTCCTAACCTCTCCTCTCTCTCTCTCCTTCACTCTTCTCTCTCTCTCCCCTTCACTCTTCTCTCAATTCTCTCACCTGACCCTTTCCTAACATCTAAAGAAACACTGAGAGCAACTCAAAGCATTTTAACTGCCACATTTACCAAGCCATCAGCCAAATGCTATTATCATAAGCCAATATGTATATATTTTTTAAATCATGTAATGAAACCGTTCTTCTAAGAACTCATTTGTGGGTCACACCATAGAATTACAAATAGTACTATAGATTTATAAGATCTCTGTGGGTCACACCTTTCTTCTCAAAGCTGCATACTCAGTTTGAATCCATTTTTCTAGTCATTTCCAAATCAAGGTACGTACCAAAACATGCATTTTATCAAGTCTATGTATACCAGGAAATGTATTTATTGAAACAAATTGGGTAGTACTGTATGCAGACTAGAGGATGAAATGTGACTCAGGGTGGTGGGTCAGAAAGCTACATTAATTTGAATCGCTCCATTTCTGTGTTATTTACTATATTTCTCCCTCAGGGTTTATGCACACTGATCTAGCCTGTGCACCGGGAACTTAATTGTTGAGGTAAAAAATGATATTGAAAGTTACCTGTAGTATTTAACACTAGCCACTCCAGCTTCCTGACTATGGATATCATAGGTCAAAGTCAATATTCTTCAGTTCTGTGAGTTTGCCTGTATAAAGAAGTGTCAACATTTTTCTTTGGCTGTTGCCTAATCGTCCCCTGCTTCTGAAAGGCTAAGGAAGAATCTGACATTGTCTTAGACTGAGATGGTCCTTTTACCCTTGTTCTTCTTCACATAGGTTTAGAGAACTTGCTTTCCAAAACCAACGCTGTTGCTCCCTCTAGTGGCACTTACGGTTCATTTGGCCATATCTACATTCTTTGTTGGATATTTATTAATGTCAGACTCAATTTGTCATGTTGAGGGAAACCTCTCTTGCCTTTTCTTTGTGGACAGCTATGCACAAAATGCATTTGACTAAATTAGCGTAGATTTTTTTACTTTTCTGACACAGGCCTGGTTTTAGTTTATTTAACATTATTATTATTGAGTGAGAAACTTTACATGTAATCTGTTGAGTGGGTTTTATTATTTTTGTTGAGCTATGTTACCATCTGTTTAGACATTGTTTTCAGTTAAACTTTTTCTATGAACAATCATGCAATACATGGATTGGAAGAAGTGTTTCCTTCAGTGATCTTCAACTAAATAAAACTGAATAATGACAATCATTTTTTTATTCAGGAAAACAAACGTACAAGAATATTTCTACATTGTTGGAAATTGTTAGTAAAATAGTGGCAGTCAGCCTATTTCATCAACATTCTCAATGTTTACAGCTAAAAATATACTTACAAATTGACTATTTAATGGCAACTACATAAATGATAAAGGGTAACGTTTCAGTTTAATCCCTCATAACCTTGGAGAAAGGACGGTGGTTTGATTTGGAATGAGCTACTGCAGATATCCCTTGTTCAAAACTACTGTAACTCATTCACTGTGAACACTAAACAGTCATATCTAGAATCAGAGTAAGTAATGTACACTTCAAAAGCAGCCTTCCAGAGGTGTAGATTCTCTATATTAATCAGAAGGACGGAAGTGTGATCCAGGAGGCCATTAACAGGCCCAGGTAGTGTCTACTTACCCACTGCTTTCTACAGTGGAGCTGTAGCTATTTCTATGGCTAGGTTTTCTGCGTGGACAACATTGGAGCAAAAATTGCTTGGTCCCATTCAATGTTGTTCCTCTGTCTATGATATGTAAACAATGAAAATACATTTAACATACTGATGTACAAGAAGCAGCATAGTGTCGAACTGAAATCCCCTGAAACCGTACCAAACGTGTTTGATAGTATTTGAGCTAATTACTGTAGGAATGACTGTTGTCTTGGCTACATGCTCAGTTTTTAGTACTATAGACCGTGCGATCCAGCAAACTGCATATCTTTGTCTAGTGACAGGAAACATACAGTTCATTTAAATGTCAGTGGAGTGAGTGTATTACATTGGATTGAGGTCTACTAGATGGCTGTTGTGCTGTACATGTTTGTGATCTGTTCCTGGAAGACCCTGCGGATGTCCACTCGTCTGCTCTTCAGAGTGGGGGTGAGAAGGCCGTTGCTAACACTGAACATCTCTGGATGCAGGTGCAGGTCCTTCACCTGACAGTGAGGGAAGAGATGGCAGAACTATCAGTGTTGATGTCTTTGTTGTATTCAGTTTCCTTTTACACCATGTTTTATGTCTCCATATACCATGGCGCCATTTGTTACAAGTACGAAGTCAATGTATGCCTGTATTCAGCTTCAAGGTTCAGCTTCTACCCCCAAGCCATAAGACTGGTTAACAATTAACCAAATGACACCTGGATTATTTACATTGCCGCCGTCCCCATTTGTTTTTTACTCTGCTGCTACTCGCTGTTCATTGCCTATGCATAGTCACTTCATCCCTACCTACATGTACAAATGACCTTGACTAATCTGTACCCCCGCACATTGACTCGGTACCGGTGCCCCCCTGTAAATAGCCTCGTTATTTTATTATGTTACTTAATTTGGTAAATATTTTCTTAACTCTTTCTTGAACTGCACTGTTGGTTAAGGGCTTGTAAGTAAGCATTTCATGGTAAGGTCTATACATTGTATTCGGCGCATGTGCCAAATAGTTTGATTTGATTCCTCACCTGCTCAAAAGACTTCAGCCCAGCTTCCTTCCCTACGGCAGTCATGTCTTCTAACACTGCTTTCTTCACATCCTGTAGTGATACAAGATTTCAATCAGTACCTTTTGAGTTGACACAATCCAACAACGGCACACATTGTAAAATGGCAGATGGCCTATTGTGTGAGCTACGGTGACGTCACATACTGGATGCTGGCAGAGCTCCTTGTAGGATCCAATGATTCCCCTCTCCTTAACCCAATCATTAAACACTTCTGGGTCTGGCACAACAATACCAATCAGGTGAGACTGGAAACAAAACAAAACAGTGTTTGTGAGAATGATGGTATGTCCCAAAAAAGGACTATCCTCTGATAGTGAATATAAGAGTACCGGTATCTCATACCTTTAAGCTGTCACCGTGCACAAAGACCTGTAGCACAGGGACACAACGCATGTAGACGTTCTCAATCCTTTCAGGGGCAATGTACTCCCCCTGGGACAGCTTGAAGATGTGCTTCTTCCTGTCTATGATGCGAAGTGTCCCGTTCTAACAGGAAAACATACGGACACACATTCACATACAAATGTATATGACTTGACTGACTGGAGTATCTAGTGAACATATTTTGTCCTATATTGTAACCCAGCTCACCAGTAACCACTGGCCCACATCTCCGCTGTGCAGCCAGCCATCACTATCCAGGGCCTCTGCTGTTTTCTCCTCATCCTTCAGGTACCCCCGGAACACACTGTGACCACGGACACAGATCTAACAAAGCAGAAAGGTAGGAACAGTGTTAACCAATTTGTTCCCAAATTAACCCATTTGTTCCCAAATGTCACTATACAAATCTTATGCCATTAGTAACACTAACATGTAATCCATATATATATAAAATAATATCAGTAACAAAGTTTGGACATGCCTACTCATTCAAGTGTTTTCTTTCTTTTTGGTTTTTTTACTAGATTCTTCAAAGTAGCCCCCCTTTGCCTTGATGACAGCTTTGCACACTCTTGGCATTCTGTAAACCAGCTTCATGAGGACTACCACAGGAAAGGAAGACCCAAAGTTACCTCTGCTGCAGGGGATATGTTTATTAGAGTTACCTGCACCTCAGATTGCAGCCCAAATAAATGCTTCACAAAGTTCAACAGACATCACAACATCAACTGTTCAGAGGAGACTGTTTGAATCAGGCTTTCATGGTCAAATTGCTGAAAAGGAACCACTACTAAAGGACTCCAATAAGAACAAGAGACTTGCTTGGGCCAAGAAACATGAGCAATGGACATTAGACCCGTGGAAATCTGTCCTTTGGTCTGAGTACAAATTTGAGATTTTTGGTTCCAACCGACGTGTCTTTGAGACGCAGAATAGGTGAACGGATGATCTACGCATGTGTGGTTCCCACCGTGAAGTATGGAGGAGAAGGTGTGGGGTGCTTTGCTGGTGACACTGATTTATTTAGAATTGAAGGCCCACTTAACCAGCATGGCTACCACAGCATTCTGCAGAGATATGCCATCCCAATTGGTTTGCGCTTAGTGGGACTATCATTTGTTTTTCAACAGGACAATGACCCAAAACACACCTCCAGGCTGTGTAAGGGCTATTTGACCAAGAAGGAGAGTGATGGAGTTCTGCATCAGAAGGACCTGGCCTCCACAATTACCCAACTTAACCCAATTGAAATGGTTTGGGATGAGTTGGGCCGCAGAGTGAAGGAAAAGCAGCCAACAAGTGCTCAGCATATGTGGGAACTCCTTGAAGACTGTTTGAAAAGAATTCCAGGTGAAGCTGGTTTACAGAATGCCAAGAGTGTGCAAAGCTGTCATCAAGGCAAAGGGTGGCTACTTTGAAGAATCTAAAATATATTTTGATTTGTTTAACACTTTTTTTTGGTTACTACATGATTCCATATGTGTTATTTCATAGTTTGTCTTCACTATTATTCTACAATGTAGAAAACGTTTTTTTGCTTTGTAATTATGGGGTATTGTGTGTAGATAAGGGGGATTTATTTTTAATAAAATAAAAATAAACATTTAGAAGGCTGTAACGTAACAAAATGTGGAGAAATTGCATTTCCGAATGCACTGTATATAAAGTTAGAGCCACTGTATTTTCCCATTGGTCATAAATGTGACCGCTAAGATATTTTCATATGCCATGAGCATCATGGATTCACTGTATTGAAATTAAGGCAAGAAATGTAAACTCAACTCTTTAAACATGACATTTTACGACGAGAACATTTCAACAATCTTATTTGTTTTTTCAAACTGTTGAATACAGAATTCTGGTGTCAAATTCATCTGTAAAAGTACACCTTGTGGTTTTGTGACCATTTTGAGAAATCATACGAAACTTCTCTGAATCATACTAGACATCTTTATAATGCAGAATGACTTATTTGTTGATAAATACAACTAACTTCTCTAGAGACTGTAAATTACCCCCCCCAAAAAATCTCACTATTGTGACCAAATGGGTTTAATATAACATACGATACACAACAGCCAGGGGGATACATTTTTTCTGGGTAACTATCTCTGACTCACTATGTTGTAGAATAACACAGTAATACTATGATGCTTTTTAACCGCCTCACCTCTCCTTCTCCGTTCTTGGCATAATAGTTCATATCAGGGATGTCAACCAACTTCACCATTGCACAGGGCAGGGGAGCGCCAACATGGCCTGAGACACACACACACACACTGAGTTTGAGTATAACCAACACGCAGACACAGGTATCACGGACTAGTCTTCTCCAGATATGACGTGGATAGTTTCCCCATTGTCAGAGAGTCAACCCCTTACCTGCACTCCAGTCTCCTGGCATGGAGAAGGTGCAGCCTGCTGTGCATTCAGTCTGCCCGTAACCCTCGAAGATCTGCACAGAGCAGCAGGAACATTCCACATAATCAAACCTCATATACGCCGCTCCCATCAGAAATAAACACACGCACACTTAGTCTGAGCTCCAGGCAGGTATTCTCACCAGACAGCCGAGGGTGGCCCTGAGGAAGGAGAGCACGGTGGGGGAGATGGGGGCTGAGGCAGTCAGGATGAACCTCAGATTACCTCCTAAATTAGCCTAAAACAAATGGGAAAACAAATGGGATTCTATTACGTCTAACAAATAGAGTTTTCTGAAAGGGGAGACGTTGGGCCACTTTCAATGTGTTCAGTGACTGACCTGAATCCTGTTGAATACCAGCCTGTCCCACAGACTGTTGTTACGTACAACCCCACTGCTGAGCTCAGCCTGCTTCCTCCTCACTGCATAGTGCAGCACTGCCCGGCGCAATGGGGACGTCACAGAGCCTAAGATCTACACACGGATATGCATTCACACACAGAAGAGAGCATAGAAAATAAAAGGCTTTATATATAAAATATATATATGTGTGTGTTTGGTATCATAGGATTTGGACTGACCTTGTCGTAGATGCGGTTGAGTAGGCGAGGCACCACTGGGAAGAAAGTGGGTTTCAGAGTCTTAATATCATCCATGAGCAGGGAGATATCCCCTTGGTAGAATCCTACCCTGGCCCCATGACAGAACATGGACACCTGAGACAGACGTAGGAGCATTTAAAGAACTGTCGGACATGCCCCGAGTCCCCAAGACAGACACACATACATTTTATTATTGTAATCAAACGAGGGTGAGCTACCTGAATCATCCTCTCAAACATGTGGGCAAGAGGCAAGTAAGAGATTGACACGTCTTCTTGACGAATAAAAAATGACCCCTGTGAAATGGAAAGAATTGATACATAAAACGGTTACACAGTGGATAATAGAGGTGGCATACCAATTGAATATGCTATCTAGATTTTACAACAGCAATTAGATGTGCAGTGTATCTTTTAGAAGTGCAATAATAGGTCAACTATTTCTATTAAACATCCCATTTATCACAGGAACAGATTGAGAGAGATGGAACGAGAGATGGAGTGAGATAAATAGAGAGAAAATGCAGCTAGCCATGAAACTTCTTCTGAATTTCAGACAGAGAGAGCCAGAACAGACCTCCAGGATCTTAATAACAGAGGAGGAGTTGGAGGCGATGTTGCCGTGGGTGATCATGGCTCCCTTCGGCTTTCCTGGCCAAATAAACAGAACACAGTTTAGTTTGGAGGAGGGCATTACTGCACGGCTCTGTGTAGCACAAGATTTCATCTCATAACATAATGAGAGGTTGTCAGTGGGCCCCCATGGGCACATCTCTAGTAGCGTGGGTAAATGCTTTAGTATATGATTAACATGCAGGGTAGTGGGGGTAGGCTACTTGAGGACTCACACAGAGATCTATAAAAACAAACGATACCTGTGGTTCCACTGGTGAAGCACACGACTGCCAGGTCCTGGGGTTTCGGTGGCTGAAACAAACAGACACGACAGGATCAAAAACAGCAGTGAAGCAACAAAAACTGTCAATGAGACCTCAACACTCAACAGAGGAAAACTCACCATAGGATCTTTGAGGTTCAGTCGTCCAAGTACCTGCAACACGCAGGGTCATGTCACACTGTGATAGTCTGTGGTAATCAAGATGTCTTCTAATCTAACCCCATGGAAAGGGACTTCTCTCTTGTGTTTGTCATGTTGATCCAATATCACAACTAAAAAGCAGGCATCTATTCTAGCAATTCATCATCTTTACATTGTCTGCAGCTACCCTCTTCTCACCATGAGCTGTGTGAGTTCTAGGATCTCCACTCCACAGTTCTTGCCCCTCTCCACTATGGCATCACTGCAGTCATTAAAGAGCACCAGACAGGAGAGAGTGGGCGTCACACCTTTCTCCTTATTCCCCAGAAGGGACTCTGCCTTCTCCTCCTTGTCACAGATCACCAGGGAGATCTCCGCTAGGAGGTGAAACAGCGACAATCAACATGAATAGTTATAGGCCAGTGGTAGGGGAGTGTACCGATTATATATACATTTCCCCATATATCAGTCTTTTGTAGCAGAGTTTTCCAGCCTTACCCAGGTTGAGGATATGCACCATGGCCTCCTCTCCAAGTGTGTCATACAGGGGCACCACGGCCATAGAGAAAGTGTAGCAGGCCAGCTCTGAAATTATCCACTGCCACCAACAGAGGGAGACAGAGCAACACTATTAGAACGACAGATCCCAGACTCCTTTCTAACTGATGCTTGGTCACTACATTGCTGGAGTCTGCTCTAACAGACAGGGAAGCCTTAGGGTTAAATATCATGGCATTTCACTACATAAAATAATAGGGAAGGAATGTGTAGCCTTCTGTACCTCTGGTCTGTTCTGGGCAAATATTCCAATAAACTGCTCAGGGTTTGGTTGGCAGCCTTTGCCCAAAAGCCCAGAGCCCAGCACCTGTGCCTGTTCAGCCACCTAAAACAGAAGACAATCAGACAGAAACAATAATACAATCATTGAATGGAGATTGAGCATACTTGTATGCTTGTATACTTATTGTATATTTGTATTCTCATGTAAATAGTAATAATGACCAAAGACCCACAGACCTCAGTGTAGGTGATCCACTGGTAAGGTTCCCCAGGTTTCCTGAAGCCAAGGCATGGGCCGTTCCCTGTGCATCAACACAATATCATCAGGTACACTCTGGCATGTCTGGTAAATAGCCCATGTCTGCTCCTAACTAGCCTGTTAGTCCACCGTTTCCAGCCAGCTCACCTGCCACCCTCAGTCCTCTCTGGAACATGTCATAGGCTGTCCTGGTGTCATCATAGTAGAACTCCAACAGGGCATCGTCCTTGAGCAAAGCTGAACGCCTCCAATTGGGTTCTCCCTGCAACACAGACTCCATAAAAACTCTCCATATTCAGCTCTTTAGCCTTGTTTATACCAAGGGCTAACGTGTCCTTTGTCCTGATCTTATCTATATTCTGATTGTGCCCACATTGTAGCCGTTGCACCTACACATGGCAGTAAAATGTTTCTCTTATCCATCCACTGTGTCCGCATTGTGACCGCATATCCTGGTCCCTCCCTGTATGCAAATGAATTGACGATATGCTTTCTAAATAATATTTGAATTATTTTAACACATTGATTCCATAAGTCAATGGCGTCACTTGTCAATGATTTTAGAGGGCGGGATAAAGATGATTTAATTGGTTTCACCGTCCAGATCCGTCTACACTTTGTGTAGGACTATCTCACAATCAGACCACAATGCGTCTTTTAATCATCTACACCTGTTTAAAAATGTTGCCATAATTAGAAAGTGGACAAAGGACACAGGTTAACAGTGCTCGGGATGGGATGTAATCAATGTTAATTAGTTATTATAACTGCAATCCAAAACACTATGATGAATACAACTACTATCCATCACACAAACAAGCACTTGACTGTTCTGAATAAATATAACTCGCACTAATCTCTCACTCAGCTGCTACTTAAAGCTTCCAGAACATAATGCTCTCACCTGTACAGCAATAGACTGGGCATTGAGATCACAGGGGGGATGCATGGGCCGAGGGCGGGTCACCAGCCAGTATGCAGTGAGGGAGGCCAGAGCCCCTATACCCAGCAGAGAGGAGGGGGACCGAGAGAGGGAGGAGAGGGAGAAAGAGGACGACGAAGGGAGAGAGGGGAGAAGGCTCCAAAGGTCTTCCCTCACAGGTCCCCGAACCCCCCCACTGGAGTGAAGGGACTGTAACCACTCCTGAAAATGCATAGCTGTGAGAGAAAAAGAGAGAAAGAGAAACGAGAGAAAGAATGAGTGTATTTCCCTGAATGAATGAGAGAAATGTAATGAGAGTGTAACACTGAAAGGGTGTCACATTGTCTAATGATTGGAGTCAGGCGCAGGAATACATAATAGGGTTTTTTATTTTCTCCACCAAAAGAAATGAGCGTGGTGTAAACCTCTATATAATACACGGGACGAGACCCGTAAAACAAGTGCACAAATACATGTAGCATGGAAGCCGATACAACAGCACAGGTACTCACAGGACCAACATACATGGTAACAGAGGGCACATTTTTAACATACTAATCAGGGAGAATGGGAACCAGGTGTGCGTAATGAGACAAGACAATCCGGGGTTGGTGGTAATGAATCCAGTTCAGTGACGCCTAGAAGGCTGGTGTGCTGGTGAACGTAAACGAGCAGCAGTACCGGGGGGATCCGTGAATGGGAAGAAATTCCATCCAGGAATTCTCAACAAACTTGTGAAAAGACGTCCACATAGGTGCTATTGTACTTTAGAAACAGAACATAAAACATGTGCTGTACGCAGGAAAGAGTAGCCAAACTCCCCTGTACAATAGCATTCAACATGTCAGTTTCCGGGACAAGAGGGGCTGAGAGGGGTCAATCTTTATGGTACAAATAAGAATTAAAGTGACTGAAATCCTACAAATTGAATACAACAAAATTACAACAAACAAACTTGGCCACTAAAATGAAATACTGCAACATCCCGTTTTGATCATTTTAAAAAGCCCAGCCGAAGCACACTGGCCCTCAGGCTCAGCAGACAGACATGGGGACTGAGGACAGAATGAATGGCTGGGGTGTATAGGGGAGAGGGACTCGGAAGTAACCATGATTGGCTAAACAGAAAGAGGCACTATTGAGGTTACTCTCAGTCATGCTGTGTCCATTGACAGAAATGGAGCTAGAGAGAGGAGAGAAAAGAGAGAGCGAGTGAGCGAGCGAGAGAATAGATGCATACAGTAACAGAGTTTGGTGGTGAGATGGGGTGAGGGGGAGGGACGGTGTGATGGCCCGTAGGTCCACCCTCATGTTTCCCTGCCAGTCTGTAATTGCTCACAACCAAACCAGTGTGAGAGAAAAAACCTGGGCACAATACGTTAACCCAAACAAATGTGAAACCAACTTACATCTACTAAAACATTTCATTTTCACACCCTCCTCTCTTCTAAAACCCTCCAAAATATGAGTTTGCCCACCGTTCCACTTCCTCTCCATCTGCACATGGAATTCCCTTCACCAAATAAAACCCCCTCCTCCATACCCCTCAACCTCTCACCTACTTCCTCCCCCTTCTTCCAGAAGTAAAGGGGATAAAGAGTGATGTCACCCCCTCTCCCTTAGTCTTTAAACCAAGCCGACCATGTCCCAGTTCACACCCCTGGAGAATAAAATGACCAACATTATTTTTCTCATGACTTTTTCATAAAGTTCTTAGAAAGTTCTAGGACCTCTCCAAATGCACAATATCTAGCCAGAACATATAAAATGCTAAGAAAAAACTCTTAGGTTGCTGTGTCGGTATTGTCGCATAATTCATACTGTGCCCAGCATCCACAATAACAAATCATTTGAATGCTGTTAGCTGATAAAATAAAAAATATGACAACAATTGGCCAGTGTTGCATTAGAATAGGAGCCAAATCCTGCTGAAAAGTTGCAGATGGAGTTTGGAAGGTCCCCATGTCTCTTTTGACGTATACAAAGAGAAATTAAATGGGCTTTCATATGACACATGAAGAAAAATGGTTTGTTGAGAAGAGTATACCCCCCCTTATGTTCCCGTCTTTCTCTCTTTATCTAGACTTTAGTATTCTCTCCCTTCCTCCCGCAGTCCCATTTATAATGGCTATTGTCAGAGCCAGACAGAGACTATTGTGCTTCCCTGGCACTTACTCCCAAGCAGAAATGAGAGAAAGGGAATAATGGAGACATGTCAAACAGTTACTAAGCAAATTATATATCTAAGAAGGATTAAATACACCCATTTTAGGCCTCTAACATGTATATTTGCTGTGGTATAACGTATAGATATAACACTACAATCTGGAATGAATCACCTATACTGCTCAGTAAGGTGCTCATTAAAAGCTGCCGTAAAGCAGCTTAGAGTTTCAAAAGGAAGTGACAAATACTTAGCAGACACCCAAGTGCAGTTTGCATGTCTGTGCATATTCACTCTTGCTGGCTGGCAGAGATAGATCAAAACTGAGCAACACTAAGACAAAAACAGAACGCACACAATTTGTAAATAAGAAGAATATTTGATCATGCAATACTTGTCTGTGGAAAGTATTGCATCCACTATCGGCATCCTCATTGTCTTTGCACTAAAATAACATAGGGGCCTATTTAACTACACACCTGGGGCTCCGTTCCACAGGAGAGAGGTGCACGAGGGTGGTTGGTAAGGGACTTCCTCATCAAGCAGAGAGATTAAGCAGGGTTTCCAGATTTCCAATGACCAAAAGCCACCACAATATAATACTAAAGTGAGATTAGTGAATGAGAGAGTAAGGGGAGACAGAGAGTGAAATGCACTGGTGTTTTCTGGCTGTGATTCCCAAATGAAGCGTGAACAACACAGTCACAATGAAGGTTTTGGGAAGGGGAAGGCGATTGAGAGGAAGAAAGGAGGCAAGCTATGCGTCACGATTTAGGGCTGCTGGGATGAACTGTCCAGGAGCAGACAGAGCAGAGCAGAGACCCTCCATCTAGTCAACACACACTCAAAGAACACAAGAGGCCTTTGCAGCACTCTTACCACCATCATTAGACTTCCATGGTGTATTGATTAAAAGAAGGACCTATCTGAAATAAGGTTAAACATACACTGCTCAAAAAAATAAAGGGAACACTTAAACAACACAATGTAACTCCAAGTCAATCACACTTCTGTGAAATCAAACTGTCCACTTAGGAAGCAACACTGATTGACAATACATTTCACATGCTGTTGTGCAAATGGAATAGGCAACAGGTGGAAATTATAGGCAATTAGCAAGACACCCCCAATAAAGGAGTGGTTCTGAAGGTGGTGACCACAGACCACTTCTCAGTTCCTATGCTTCCTGGCTGATGTTTTGGTCACTTTTGAATGCTGGCGGTGCTTTCACTCTAGTGGTAGCATGAGACAGAGTCTACAACCCACACAAGTGGCTCAGGTAGTGCAGCTCATCCAGGATGGCACATCAATGCGAGCTGTGGCAAGAAGGTTTGCTGTGTCTGTCAGCGTAGTGTCCAGAGCATGGAGGCGCTACCAGGAGACAGGCCAGTACATCAGGAGACGTGGAGGAGGCCGTAGGAGGGCAACAACCCAGCAGCAGGACCACTACCTCCGCCTTTGTGCAAGGAGGAGCACTGCCAGAGCCCTGCAAAATGACCTCCAGCAGGCCACAAATGTGCATGTGTCTGCTCAAACGGTCAGAAACAGACTCCATGAGGGTGGTATGAGGGCCCAACGTCCACAGGTGGGGGTTGTTTTTACAGCCCAACACCGTGCAGGACGTTTGGCATTTGCCAGAGAACACCAAGATTGGCAAATTCGCCACTGGCGCCCTGTGCTCTTCACAGATGAAAGCAGGTTCACACTGCTTTCATCAGTCTGGAGACGCCGTGGAGAACGTTCTGCTGCCTGCAACATCCTCCAGCATGACCGGTTTGGCGGTGGGTCAGTCATGGTGTGGGGTGGCATTTCTTTGGGGGGCCGCACAGCCCTCCATGTGCTGGCCAGAGGTAGCCTGACTGCCATTAGGTACCGAGATGAGATCCTCAGACCCCTTGTGAGACCATATGCTGGTGCGGTTGGCCCTGGGTTCCTCCTAATGCAAGACAATGCTAGACCTCATGTGGCTGGAGTGTGTCAGCAGTTCCTGCAAGAGGAAGGCATTGATGCTAAGGACTGGCCCGCCCGTTCCCAGACCTGAATCCAATTGAGCACATCTGGGACATCATGTCTCGCTCCATCCACCAATGCCACGTTGCACCACAGACTGTCCAGGAGTTGGCGGATGCTTTAGTCCAGGTCTGGGAGGAGATCCTCAGGAGACCATCCGCCACCTCATCAGGAGCATGCCCAGGCGTTGTAGGGAGGTCATTCAGGCACGTGGAGGCCACACACACTACTGAGCCTCATTTTGACTTGTTTTAAGGACATTACATCAAAGTTGGATCAGGCTGTAGTGTGGTTTTCCACTTTAATTTTGAGTGTGACTCCAAATCCAGACCTCCATGGGTTGATAAATTTGATTTCCATTGATAATTTTTGTGTGATTTTGTTGTCAGCACATTCAACTATGTAAAGAAAAAAAGTATTTAATAAGATTATTTCATTCATTCAGATCTATGATGTGTTATTTTAGTGTTCCCTTTATTTTTTTGAGCAGTGTAATTAATAGAGCTGGGTGATATGGACATAAAATCCAAATGGGGGCGGTTTATTGTTGTAGATCGTCAGAGCCAGGGGATTTTTTTGACATCAATTGCTTTCAGGGCTCTACGCCCCTCAGACAAGAGAAGGGCGAGAAGGAGTGCTCGGGAGTGTTAGGTAACTACACAGGGGGACTCATGTTGGCCTTTAACCCTATCAAATAATCCACCTGCATCAAGAACATTTTGATTTAAAAGAGTTCAGAATAGAGGTCAACCAGCAGTTGTTAAGAGAGCTGTAAAAAATGTTTGCATTCTAAACCTTTCACTACTTGCCAAAATGTGGAAAGATTATTCAAATTATCAGCAGTAGATTTGAGGTAGAGGTCTGCTTTCAGTTTTTGTCATAGCCACACCCTAATTCCGAAGTCATTTAAAAACCATCCAATCATCAGCTGAATCAGACCATCTTGCTTTAGCCCAAATAGCATTCATTTTCCTTATGATTTCAGACAGTTCATCTGAGAACCAAGGGTTGTCTCTGCCATTAATTCTGTATCATTTGAAAGGGGCATGCTTGTTGCATACAGTGGGGCAAAAAAGTATTTAGTCAGCCACCAATTGTGCAAGTTCTCCAACTTAAAAAGATGAGAGAGGCCTGTAATTTTCATCATAGGTACACTTCAACTATGACAGACAAAATGAGGAAAAAGAATCCAGAAAATCACATTGTAGGATTTTTAATTAATTTATTTGCAAATTATGGTGGAAAATAAGTATTTGGTCAATAACAAAAGTTTATCTCAATACTTTGTTATATACCCTTTGTTGGCAATGACAGAGGTCAAACGTTTTCTGTAAGTCTTCACAAGGTTTTCACACACTGTTGCTGGTATTTTGGCCCATTCCTCCATGCAGATCTCCTCTAGAGCAATGATGTTTTGGGGCTGTCGTTGGGCAACACGGACTTTCAACTGCCTCCAATGATTTTCTATGGGGTTGAGATCTGGAGACTGGCTAGGCCACTCCAGGACCTTGAAATGCCTCTTACGAAGCCACTCCTTCGTTGCCCTGGCGGTGTGTTTGGGATCATTGTCATGCTGAAAGACCCAGCCACGTTTCATCTTCAATGCCCTTGCTGATGGAAGGAGGTTTTCACTCAAAATCTCACGATACATGGCCCCATTCATTCTTTCCTTTACACGGATCAGTCGTCCTGGTCCCTTTGCAGAAAAACAGCCCCAAAGCATGATGTTTCCACCCCATGCTTCACAGTAGGTATGGTGTTCTTTGGATGCAACTCAGCATTCTTTGTCCTCCAAACACGACGAGTTGAGTTTTTACCAAAAAGTTCTATTTTGGTTTCATCTGACCATATGACATTCTCCCAATCCTCATCTGGATCATCCAAATGCTCTCTAGCAAACTTCAGACGGCCTGAACATGTACTGGCTTACGCGGGGGACACGTCTGGCACTGCAGGATTTGAGTCCTGGCGGCGTAGTGTGTTACTGATGGTAGGCTTTGTTACTTTGGTCCCAGCTCTCTGCAGGTCATTCACTAGGTCCCCGTGTGGTTCTGGGATTTTTGCTCACCGTTCTTGTGATCATTTTGACCCCACGGGTGAGATCTTCTTGCGTGGAGCCCCAGATCGAGGAAGATTATCAGTGGTCTTGTATGTCTTCCATTTCCTAATAATTGCTCCCACAGTTGATTTCTTCAAACCAAGCTGCTTACCTATTGCAGATTCAGTCTTCCCAACCTGGTGCAGGTCTACAATTTTGTTTCTGGTGTCCTTTGACAGCTCTTTGGTCTTGGCCATAGTGGAGTTTGGAGTGTGACTGTTTGAGGTTGTGGACAGGTGTCTTTTATACTGATAACAAGTTCAAACAGGTGCCATTAATACAGGTAACGAGTGGAGGACAGAGGAGCCTCTTAAAGAAGAAGTTACAGGTCTGTGAGAGCCAGAAATCTTGCTTGTTTGTATGTGACCAAATACTTATTTTCCACCATAATTTGCAAATAAATTCATTAAAAATCCTACAATGTGATTTTCTGGAATTCTTTTCCTCCTTTTGTCTGTCATAGTTGAAGTGTACCTATGATGAAAATTACAGGCCTCTCTCATCTTTTTAAGTGAGAGAACTTGCACAATTGGTGGCTGACTAAATACTTTTTTGCCCCACTGTATATCCTGGAATGCTTTATGGAAGTAAGAAAATACTTATTCATCAGGGATGAATTCAACTCTATTCCAGGCAATGTTAAAACCCTGAGTATCAAACTTCTTCCAGTTCATTTTCATGATGATACGTGGAGGTAGTTTAGGAATTTTACCATCCCTTACAAAGGCAACAGCCCAGTGATCACTTATAAAATTTGTAAAAACACCAGAAGCATTAAAACTATGTGGTGTGTTGGTTAAAATATGATCAATCAAAGAGGATTTTAGAGGAAATTTTACATTCAACCTTGTTACATTGTTAGACTAAGATTGTAGGTATTACGCAGATACTTGAGTTGATCAGATTTGGATGTCAACCAGTGTAGGTTCAGGAAACCCTTGCCTAAACATCAGACTGTTACCATGGTTACACCACAGCTCTGACACACACACTTATCCCACCAGACATGCCACCAGGGGTCTTTTCATAGTCCCCCAAATCCAGAACATATTCAGGAAAGCGTACAGTATTATATAGAGACCTTATTGCATGGAACTCCCTTCCATCTCATATTGCTCAAATAAACAGCAAACCTGGTTTAAAAAAACAGATAAAGCAACACCTCGCGGCACAACCCCTCTCCCCTATTTGACCTAGATAGTTTGTGTGTATGCATTGATATGTAGGCTACGTGTGCCTTTTAAAAAATGTATGTGGTTCTGTCCTTGAGCTGTTCTTGTCTAATGATGTTCTGTATTATGTAATTCTGTATTATGTTTCATGTTTTGTGTGGACCCCATGAAGAGTAGCTGCTGCTTTTGCAAAAGCTAATGGGGATCCTAATAAAATACCAAATACCAAATACCATAGATATCAGTCAGAAAGAAGTCACTGTAAAAAATAAGCAATAGTCTCTACAAGGCAGAATGTTGAATAAAATTATATTTACACTTACTTTACCGGTTGTACATGTTAGTACTTTTGGCGGTACGAGGTGGAGACAATGTATCCACAGGAAAGTGTTGTTTACCCGACATTTTGCAGCGCCAGTAGGTACTGTCGGTTGTATTTTTAATCTGTTGACGCATTGCATGTGATGCGCAATATGTAAACTGTAACCGAATGTAGTCGACCGAAGCACATTTCCTCGCAATCAGCTGGAAGTGTTCACTGTTTGTTTAGGCTCGGCCACATTGTGCAAGTGTTTGTCACTTGTGAATTGCATCAGTATTGAAAATAAAAACTGGAAATACAAACGATATACAGACCCTGTGGATATTTTGTATCAGATTACCTCCGACATCGGGACGAAATCGGCGGACAACAGGTAATGTAATTTGAAATCAAATTTGATACAAATTCTGACTTGTAATGGACTGTTCGGGAATGCTGAGCCTACTTGTTAGAGAGGAGTGTTTAAGTATTTAGCTTATGTAATCTAAAAAGGTCACCCATAAACACAAATTCAGATTTGACATTCTGTGATACTTATTTAAAAATACAATCCAGAGAGCCAGCAATAGCAAATGGGAGTTTATAACAACAGGAGACAAAAAGATTCAAGGATGTGCAGAGATTTATATTCAAAGACAAATGTTCAAATTGCTTGGGTTTGGTAAGTCAGAACGGTCGTCGAAAACATGTATTTTATGTATACAGCAACACCACCACCCTTAGATTTGCAATCGGACCCAAAAACATTGTAGCCATCAATGCCAAAGACTTTGTCAGTGATAGTGGGGCAAGCGCATGGTTTCTCCCAGAACGCAACATGGAATAAGCACTCAAAGTTCTCTGCATTTAAGAGGTATCGGTAGAGCTGTTGCGGTGACCGTATTACCGCCACACCGGCTGTCACGAGTCATGAAGGCAGTCAAATTCCACGTGACCATTTAGTCATGGTAATTAGGCTTCTCCAAGTTCTGATGCTGCTGATGGTCATTAGTAGCCTACCAAACTTGCTAACTGCCTGGTACTCAGCACTCTATTGTCGCTCTAATCACTCTGACATCAATGAAAATGTATTTGAAAATCTAATCAAACACTTCATGAGAGCCCATAAGCTAATGTTGCGCAACATTTCTATAAGCTATGAAATTTCACGAGAAAACAAAGGGATGGCCTCTTAAAAAGCGGATGCCATCAGCTTTCTATAGGCTAGGCCTACTATATTTACTTATCAACTTTCCTAATATTAAGCACATTGCTTATCTTTACAACAAGAGTATATGTCTGGCTGGCATGAAAATAAACCACAGGAAAAGCATCCTCCATTCGCTATTTAAGTGCAGAGATGACATGTATTTTTTCACCCTGCCCCTGTTTCGAGACAGGTGCAGGCTAATGGTCCATTCTAAATCAAAATGAATTTCACACATATATTACTTAGTATATGTAAAGACAAGATTAAATCAAGAATAGTCTGATGGGTGACAATATTAGCTTATCACTTGTGAATGATATATTATCACTTGTGAATGATGCAAGAAACAATGCCTTTGTATCATAGCCGCACACCTTATGTAGCCCAGCCCATAGGCCTATGTGTTTTGATAAGGTTTGTATGACAACTAAAGTGTCCAAATAAGTTCTTAAAATTAAGCACATTAATCCGCTTTACAAGGGATGTAGAGCCTAACTGCAATACATAAGCAGCGCGTGAGTTTCAAGTTTGGGGAAGATCATTTTCACCATAAAAATGCACCTTTATAATAAAAGCATTACATGCATAATCGCATTTGTGGTCACTTTTGAGAATTGTGTTTTCCCACTAATGGAACATTCGCACTCATAGCCTACTGCCGTGTGCGCATTGCTGCGCTTATATGTGAAGAAATAGACGAATAGTTTATCAACATTTTAAGCTAAACGTTCTCATCTGTTGCGCCAGACTCATTGCGTATATAAAAAAAGATTGATGCTAGTGGTTCGTATTAATTTGGGAACAATCGCATCCCACAACTGTCCCAGACTACGTTTGGAATATTTATTTCTCACACAGAATAGAATAGGTAAACTGCTGTACTATGGGGGATAGTAGATTGACATAGGCTAGTGCTTTTGCTATTCGTTAGGCCTACTAAGTAAATGTGGACAGTTCTTTCAATATCTTCAATAGGCACCTTGGAATTGGATAAGGATGCGCGCAGTTTCATCCTGGCTGTGTCTGTCTTCATTTGTAGCCTGTGACAAAGACCAGATCACGTGATGGAGAACCGTGTGAGTGAGAGGTGCTTCGAAGCAGGCAGCACTCAGGGAGAAGGCCTGCAAAAGGCATGGATTTTTTTAGGGTGCATTATGGCCACACAAAGGGGATGCCACCGGGAAATTCGAGGTATTATCAAGTGCTTCTCAAATTGTGAATGAGAGACTATTGGAGTGTGTACAGCCTGCGCAAAAAACAAAGCAGAGCTCATGCCTTTCAAGCACCTTTTTTCAAATCATTAGAGTTGCATCATGCAGCCTTACAATGTATTAAAAGTCACAACATATAGCCCCAACGTTTGTAGAACAACTAAAGGTACAGTAATAACTCTAAATTAAGCATATAGGAGTAACAATTTCTTTGTTCACAGAATACACAGAATAGCCGGATGTGCGCACTCCCTCAAATCGTTTGGAGAAAATATAATTTTTATTTTATTCAGCGTTGTACAATTGTATTCTTCATACTATAAAATAGTATAAAATAATTACACGGAATTCTAAGCAAATCTTGCCTGCTAAATCAATCATATGGCATAGCCAGATCAGGACCTAACATAAGGACAACTCTATGCTATTCTGTTCTTCTGAAATAGACTACATTTTCTTCATATCATGTTTCTTTAGACCTGTCTAAAATAAAGAATGGATTTATTATGAAGGTGTAGGCTATATTACATGGAATTATTAGACTTTTAAAAATGGAAATGTTCCAGGAGCCAGGAGATGCTAAATGTTTATGTTAACTAACGGTCAATTACCGTGAGACCGACAGTTATTTGCTTGACAATCACCGGCTGACAAAATTTTGTGACCGCCACAGGCCAAGTATCGGGCCCTAAATGCATCATCCTCAGTGTAAGAGTCAAGCGTAGACAACAGAAACAGCAACATGTTTGTTTGTAGCCTATCGTTCAATGTGAGAAATAACCATACGTTTTCTAAGACTCCGGTCTATAGGACTAGGAGGTTGCACACTAATCACAAATAGGGGGAGCAGGCCTGGGTAGTCGGGAGCAGACTGAAAGGTGGGGGCCAGGCAATGGGGAGAGGCTTGTGTTGGGAGGCAGGGTGGGAGAGGAGGCAGGGTAGGAGAGGAGGCTTTCAACCAGACAGGTGCGTGGTGGAGGAGCTTTCAGCAATGGAGCTTTTCAGTGATTAATATATTTTTGCTTTCTCCAATAAGGATATTTTTTATATAGCCAAGTAACTTGTTGACTATATCAAAACATTACTGCAGTATTTGGAATGATATTAACAAGAAGCACTTGCAAACAAACAATCAGAAGCACACAAGACACACAGGTTCAGCTGCGAGGGCTGTGGCTGTCTGACATTTTTGACAGGCAAATTTTTGTTTTATCGTCCCAGCTCTAATCTTTAATTAGATTTGACTCCTGTTGACTTCATGTTTTTCCTCTGGTCAGTCAATAAAACAAACATAACACGACAAGTCTGTGACCATTTCAAATAACCTGTGTTTTCATCTGACAAGTGTCCAAGAGTCTTCCTCCAAAGTAACTTGTTCTCTGAAACAAACAAGCACTCTGACAGTCCCTGTGTGTTTGTGTACTAAAGCAGCACAGCCCACTCTGCATGAATGGAAACTAGACTTCAGCTGTCCACAGTGTTACCTTACAGATGTAGGATTTTAATTTGATCACCCTGTTGCAAGATAACTTTCCTGCAATGGAGGAAATTTAAAAATGTTTGTACATTTTAGGTTTAAAAAGGCTTCTGAAGTTTGTAATTAGAATTTAGACATTTCTGACTATATTTTCCCTTACGAAGAATGTAGCAACCTATACAAAAATGTTATAATAATAATTATAATCAACAAAATAATTCACATTTTCTGCATTGCTGCAGGATTATTTTCCTGCTGTAGCAAACTGGCTCAAATTAAGATCCTACAGCTGCACCTCCCCTGTCAAACTGTACTGTACCAGAGAGAGATACAAGACAGTGTGTGATGGGCATTCCGAGTCTAATCGGTGAGACAGATCTTTTGGATCCGTTCACCTAAAAGAGCCGTTCATTTGCCTCGCAAATAGAACATATCTAATGTAAAGGCAAAAAAGTTGCCTACCATTATGCCAGATCATGAAATGTGAGTTCAAATATTTTTTTTACATGAAATGAAACCACTTCCAAAAAAAAGCGAAGTATTTCTAACACATTGAAAAAATTTGCGTGGACCAGAATGAGGATTTCTCCTCTAGCAACCTGGTCTCATAGCATTTCGGATTATTCTGTACGTAAAACCAAGACACTATATTTAGTATGATATGTTATTTGTCGTATGGTATGTATTAATTTGTGGATGTCCATCACCCATTTTGTATGATGTGTAACGAATTACAATTCGTATTGTATGGGACAAAATTGAAAAATGTACAATATGGTACAAATATGCTAAATGTACGAATTTGCAATACGTATGATATCTTATGAATTCTAGCTAGGTGGCTAACGTTAGTTAGGGGCGGCAGGTAGCCTAGTGGTTAGAGCGTTGGACTTGCAAGATCGAATCCCCGAGCTGACAACGTAAAAATCTGTCATTCTGCCCCTGAACAAGGCAGTTAACCCACTGTTCCTAGTCCGTCATTGAAAATAAGAATTTGTTCTTAACTGACTTGCCTAGTTAAATGAAAAATGAATAAAAAATGTTAGCTAACCTAGGGGTTAGGGTTAAGTTTAGGAGTTAGGTTAAAGGGTGGTTAGGGTTAGCTCTTTGCATTCTCTCAACCAGCTTCACCTGGAATGCTTTTCCAACAGTCTTCAATGAGTTTCCACATATGCTGAGCACTTGTTGGCTACTTTTCCTTCACTCTGTGGTCCAATTCATCCCAAACCATCTCAATTGAGTTGAGGTCAGGTGATTGTAGAGGCCAGGTCACCCGATGCAGCATTCCATCACTCTGCTTGGTAATATAACTCTTAAACAGCCTGTAGGTGTGTTGGGTCATTGTCCTGTTAAAAAAGAAATGATAGTCCCACTAAGCGCAAACCAGATGGGATGGCGTATGGCTGCAGAATGCAGTGGTAGCCATGCTGGTTAAGTGGGCCTTGAATTCTAAATATATCACAGATGGTGTCACCAGCAAAGCACCCACACACCACCACACCTCCTCCTCCATGCTACCCGGTGGGAACCACACATGCGGAGATCATCCGTTCACCTACTCTGTGTCTCACAAAGACACGGCGGATGGAAGCAAAAATCTCTAATTTGGACTCATCAAACTAAATAATAGATTTCCACCGGTCTAATGTCTATTGCTCATGTTTGTTGGTCCAAACAAGTCTCTTCTTCTTATTGGTGTCTTTTAGTAGTGGTTTCTTTGCAGAAATTCGACCATGAAGGCCTGATTCACACAGTCTCCTCTGAACAGTTGATGTTGAGATGTATCTGTTACTTGAACTCTGTAAAGCATTTATTTGGGCTGCAATCTGAGGTGCAGTTAACTATAATTAAACTTATCCTCTGCAGCAGAGGAAACTCTGGGTCTTCCTTTCCTGTGGTGGTCCTCATGAGAGCCAGTTTCATCATTGCGCTTGATGGTTTTTGCGACTGCACTTGAAGAAACTTTGAAAGTTCTTACAATTTTCCGCATTGACTGACCTTCATGTCTTAAAGTAATGATAGACTGTATATTTTGATTTGTTTAACACTTTTTTGGTTACTACATGAGTCCATATGTATTATTTCATAGTTTTGATGTCTTTACTATTATTCTACATTGTAGAAAATAGTCAAAATAAAGAAAAACCCTGGAATGAGTAGGTGTGTCCAAACTCTTCACTGGTACTGTATATATATCTGTATGTATATATATATATATATATATATATATATATATATATATATATATATATATATAAAGTGCATTCAGAAAGTATTCAGACCTTTTTGTTCACATTTTGTTATGTTACAGCCTTATTCTAAAATAGAAACATGAAATATCACATTTACATAAGCATTCAGATCCTTTCCTCAGTACTTTGTTGAAGCACTTTCGGCAGCGACTACAGCGTCAAGTCTGCTTGGGTATGACGCTACAAGCTTGGCAAACCTGTATCTGGGGAGTTACTCCCATTCTTCTCTGCAGATCCTCTCAAGATCTGTCAGGTTGGATGGGGAGCATCGCTGCACAGCTATTTCCAGGTCTCTCCAGAGATGTTCGACTGGGTTCAAGTTCGGGCTCTGGCTGGGCCACTCAAGGACATTCAGAGACTTATCCTGAAGCCACTCCTGCGTTGTCTTGGCTGTGTGCTTAGGGTCGTTGTCCTGTTGGAAGGTGAAACTTGGCCCCAGTCTGAGGTCCTGAGCGCTCTGGAACATGTTTACTTCAAGGAACTCTCTGCACATTGCTCAGTTCATCTTTCCCTCAACACTGACGAGTCTTCCAGTCCCTGCCGCGGAAAAACATCCCCACAGCATGATGCTGCCACCACCATGCTTCACCGTAGGGATGGTGCCAGGTTTCCTCCAGATGTGAGCTTGGCATTCAGGCCAAAGAGTTCAATCTTGATTTCATCAGATCAGAGAATCTTGTTTCTCATGGTCTCAGAGTCCTTTAGGTGCCTTTGGCAAACTCCAAGCGGGTTGTCATGTGCCTTTTACTGAGGAGTGGCTTCCATCTGGCCACTCTACCATAAAGGCCCGATTGGTGGAGTGCTGCAGAGACCTCAAAAAGCACTAATCGCTCAGTACTACTCTCCTCACTACCAGTTCCTGCAGTGAGGAATTGCCATCTTCATATAATGTTTTTTGTAACTTATCTAAAAAAAAAAATAGCTGTCTGGAGCACAAAAAGCAGCAGTAGCAGTTTGCAAATCAGGGAGCTAAATGAACGGCTCTGTCACAGATACAATTCCGTTCCCGACGTTCACCAAAAAGATCCGTTCGAAAACAGCAGTTCTTTTGCGAACGACCCATCACTACCAGTGTGCCAACTCAGCCCTGCCCAGGCTGTGCATTCCAGCAACATGGGACAACTTTCAACACGTTGCCCGTTGTTTCCATAGACAGACATAGACTTCAAAATTACAAAAACAAACTCAAAGCAGACACATAGGGACATGCAGCCAGACATTATTTCTAGTGACCGTACAGCATATACTGCAAAATGAGGAATTCCAAAGAACTCAAGCCATACATGGGTTTGGTCCAGCTGGCCAAATGCCATGGGTCTCAAGCCGTATAGCAATACCTTTGTTTTGGGGAAAAGAACGACCACATAATTGTGCAGTTTTTTTTAAACCATAAACTACAATTAAAAGTACAGGGACGTGCTGAAGTACATATATCTCCTTCCTTGAAACTGACTGTTTTTATTACCATGCATTGCAAAGTGTAGAATATTGTGTTTTTTAGTTACTGTGCAGATATTGGAGTTTTGCCTAATACTGTAGCTTACAAAATGAAAGGCCACAATGTTAAAACTAAAGCCGTTTTGATGGTGAGGTCAAAAATCGTATTTCTGTCCCATCCATGCCAAATATATAAATCAACATGCATCATATGCAGAACCGACACCTCTGTCTCTCTATCTCCATTGACATAAAATGAAGCAGGACAATTCAAAATCGTCAAAACGTTTCAAAGCTTGTATCGAATGGAAATGATGAACAGGTTATAACAGTGTATTGCACCTAAGCCACGATGGGTAGGCTACTTTGTATCAAATAATAGTGACACTACTAGTGCGTTTCAATTACATACTGTAGCGTATTTGTAGCGAGTACAGAACTTTCCCCATACTTATAAATATATCGTTTTACAAGTATCGAGTTACCGCCTCTTACCTGAATAAAATGGAGATCACCCAATGTTCTTCAAATTGTGTTCCCCTACTTCGGCATGAGAAGCGAAATACCAACCCACCGCCACATGCCAAAGTGTTACCCCATGCTACACCCTAACGACCCCTCTTCTTTGACTGACGTCAGCTTTAAAAAAGTATCGTGAGAGAAAAAGCTATTGAACGAGTAACGCGCGTCACACTGTATCTCAACAAAAGAAAAATACTGGAGGTGATTACATTTTTCTATTAATTAAAGTGCTCTCAAACATCCTATGATTTAACAACCAGATGTTGAACGCATTCACATGACGAAGCTCAGATTATGTATTTTTCTATTTACAAATATTCAGATATTGTATATTCTGCGAAGTCCTTCCCAGTTGAAACCTGCAAACCACATGAAAGAAAGAACAAGATAACAGACCTGCTGCTATATAGATGACAGTGCCACAGTCTGATGTTTCCATCTTTTTTATTTAACTAGGCAAGTCAGTTGAGAACAAACTCATATTTACTATGAAGGCTCAGCGAAGCTGGGCCAATTGAGCTCCGCCCTATGGGACTCCCAATCACAGCCAGATGTGATGTAGTGACACCTCTTGCACTGAGATGCAGTGCCTTAGACCGCTGTGCCACTCAGGAGCCCATTTCAGCCATCTTACTTGTGCTTCTTGATGTCCTTGGACCCATTTCTATGATTCCCAAGTCTCTTTGCGGGGTTGTTCCTGAGAGACCAGGACAGAGAGACATCATGACACACAACTAATAGCTGAGGTAGTATGATACAATGAATGTCTGTATGCAGTCATTGCTGTATGGCTTAGCTGTGTCACACCTGCAGAGCTTCTTGATCAGATTTGAGGCACTCTTACTGATGGTTTTAGGGAATTCAACCAGATCAATCCCACAGATGGTGGCTGTGAACATATTCAAAGGATCAGGGAGACTGGAAAGGTAAAGATTGAGAAGGGACATCAAGTAGAATGACTTAGAGATGACAGAGAACCAAAAAATGGGACAAAACACTCTGGAGAAAAATAGACTATTTAATAATCTTACCTTTCACTCAGCAGCTCAAACACGAAGACGCCCAGAGACCAGAGATCTACAGATACACTGTGGCCCTTGTTTAGGATGATCTCAGGGGCAACATAGCCAGGCGTGCCACAGAACGTCCACATTTTCTTACCCAAACCCACTTTCTTAGCAGAACCATACCCCACCTAGGAAAGGCAAAGCACAGTCAAGTTATGAATATTGTCACACCCTGATCTGTTTCACCTGTCTTTGTGATTGTCTCCACCCCCTTCCAGGTGTCGCCCATCTTCCCCATTATCCCCTGTGTATTTATACCTGTGTTCTCTGTTTGTCTGTTGCCAGTTCGTTTTGTTTCGTCAAGCCTACCGGCGTTTTCCCCTCTTTTCCTGTCTCTCGATTGTTCCTGTTTTCTAGTTTTCCCGGTTTTGACCTTTTCTGCCTGCCCTGACCCTTAGCCTGCCTGCCGTCCTGTACCTTTGCCCCACCTATCTGGATTACTGACCTCTGCCTACCCTGACCCTGAGCCTGCCTGCCGTCCTGTACCTTTGCCCCACTTTTCTGGATTACTGACCCCTGCCTGCCATTGACCTGTATTTTGCCTGCCCCTGTTGGATTAATAAACTGTTATTCATTCAAAGGTGTCTGCATCTGGGACTTAGCTGAAACGTGATAAATATGAATGTTCGGTATATCAATGGATCCATAACATAGAACTGTTTCACTTTGGAAAATCTATCTATGATAATATAACTGTAACCTTTGAACGTACTGTATTTGTTTGTGTAACCATGTACAAAATTGACAATTACTGTATTATATTCTAAGGATGCCCAATTTCTTCATCTTGTGTGGATTTAAAATGCATCAAATGGAGATGTCGTCTCTAAGTAACCACTTTGACATATCCGCACTGGTCCAGAACTATATATATATATATATATATTCAGGCTTCAGGTCCCTGTAGATGATATCGTCGTTGTAATGAAGCACCCTGAGAGTGAGGATCCATTTGCAGTTTTATTACAATCTTGGTCGTACGAACAGGGTCAATCGCCAGCAAACACAACAGCAGGGATAAGGCAAATCGTAATCCAGGTACAGGCATTAGGTCAGGGCAGGCAGCAAGCTTACAAAAATCAGTCCAGTAAAGAATATAGTCCAGGGCAGGCAGCAAGAATCAAAAAGGGAAAACAGTCCAGAGTATAACCACGATATGACAGACACGGAGAAAACGCTCAGAAATGATCACCAGGGATAACAAGACTTCGCAAGGAGAGAAAGGAGAGAGAGCCTAAATAGTCTATTAATGGGAGACAGGTGCAACGGTGATTGGAACCAGGTATGTGGGAGTGTAGTTCAGGGCTTAATATTCAGGAGAGGGTTCCCTCTGGTGGTGAGCAGGAGGAACCGCGGAGTCTCGTTTGTTACAGAGCCCCCTGTGAGCGGCTCCTGGCGCGAAGAGGCGGCAACGCCGGGGTCTTCCTCGAGGTCGGGGGCGGTTTCTCGGGTGCGTCCTATGGAACTCAGTCATGAGTGCGGGTCAGTATGTCCTCTGCATTAACCCAGGATCGCTCCTCCGGTCCGTACCCCTCCCAATCTACCAGATATTGGAGGAGCCTGCCCGGCGTCTGGAATCGAGTAGATCTCGGCCGATATACCTCCTCGCCGTCCACCAAGATGGGTGGGGGCCCTGCTCACTGGTCTGCTCCTCCGCTCTCGGACCACCAGCGGGTTTGAGAAGAGATACATGGAAAGTAGGAGATACGGTAATTAGCGGGTAATGCCAAGCGGAAGGAAACTGGTGTGATTTGTTTGACTATTTGGAAAGGACCCACATACCTGGGACTGAGTTTCTTGCAGGGGAGTTTGAGGCGAGGTCTCGAGTGGATAGCCAGACCCATTGACCTGGAGTATATTCGGGTTGGGGCGGCGGTGGCGATTGGCCTGCAACCTCTGTCTCCTGACTGCATGTAGTAAGTGGGTATGGGCCTGACTCCAGATGTCCTCGCTTCTCTGGAGCCAGTCATTGACAGAGGGTACCTCGGTGGGTTCCCTGACCAGGGAAACAGGGGAGGTTGGAAGCCCATTACACACTGGAATGGGGTTAAACCGGTGGAGGGTTTCTGGAGTGAGTTCTGTGCATACTCCGCCCACATGAGAAAGCGACTCCAGTCTGCTTGGTTCTGATGACAGTAGGATCTGAGAAACCGGGTGATCTCTTGATTGAGGCGTTCTGTTTGACCGTTAGATTGTGGGTGATACCCTGAAGTGAGGCTAATGTTGATGTTGAGTTGTTGGAAGAATGCTGACCATACTCTGGATGTGAATTGGGGCCCTCGGTCCGACACGATGTCCTCTGACAGGCCATAGAAGCGGAACACCAGGTTGCACATGAGTTCGGCAGTTTCCAATGCTGTAGGCAGTTTGGGGAGTGGAATCAACCGGCAAGCCTTGGAGAAGCGATCTATGACAGTGAGTATTGTGGTATTCCTATTGGACTTGGGGAGATCGGTAATGAAGTCTATGGCGAGATGGGACCATGGTCGGTGGGGAACTGGTAGTGGTTGCAGTAGGCCCGATGGTAGTTGTCTGAGATGTTTATTTGTGTTACAGATGGTGCAGTCGTTAATGAACTTTATTGCGTCTGCCCGCAAGGTTGGCCACCAGAAGCTGTTCTGAAGCAGGTGAACCGTGGCCGCGATTCCCGGATGACCGGAGCTGAGTGCGGAGTGAACTTGCTTTAGCACTTTCTGACAGAGGTCCTGAGGTACAAACGTTTTGTTAGGGGGGCATTCGGGTGGAGGGGTCCTTTGTGAGTTGGCTTGGGTGAGCTCTGTCATGATGTCCCACTGAATCGGGGCCACGATTAACGATTCAGGAAGCAGGGTTTCCTTGGGTTCAGTGGGCGCTACACCGTCGTGTTGGCGTGATAATGCGTCTGCCTTGGTGTTCTTAGAACCGGGACGATAGGTAACAGTGAAGTCAAATCGTGTGAAGAAGAGTGCCCACCTCGCTTGTCTGGGGTTCAGTCTCTTGGCAGACCTCAAGTATTCCAGGTTCTTGTGGTCCGTTAGAATCACGAAGGGATGTTTAGCTCCCTCCAGCCAATGACGCCACTCCTCCATAGCTGCTTTCATGGCCAACAGTTCCCGGTTTCCGGCGTCGTAGTTCTGCTCGGCTGGACTAAGTTTGCGGGAATAATAGGCGCGGATAGAGCTTGAGTGGGGATCCGTGCGCTGTGAAAGAATAGCTCCAATGCCCGTATTAGATGCGTCCACCTCAACTGTAAACGGGAGTTCAGGATTAGGGTGGTGGAGGATGGGGGCCGATGTGAAACGTGCCTTGAGTTCTGCGAAAGCCTCCTGTGCTGTAGTTGACCAGGTGAGGTGTGATGAGTTTCTTTTAGTCATAGAGGTTAAGGGGGCGGCTACCGAGCTGAAATTCCTGATGAAGCGTCGGTAAAAGTTAGCAAATCCCAAGAAGCGCTGTAACTCCTTTAAGGTTACTGGCAGGGGCCAGTCTAGAACGGCCTTGACCTTCTTCTCGTCCATGGTGACTCCTCCTGGCTGATGATGTAGCCCAAAAAGGATGTGGAAGTCTGGTGAAATTCGCACTTCTCTGCTTTGGCGTATAGCTGGTGATCTATGAGTCGTTGCAATACTGTTCTCACATGTTGCACATGTTCTTCATAGGTGTTGGAATAGATGAGAATGTCATCAATGTACACAATTACCCAGCGATTCAGCATGTCCCGAAAGACGTCATTGATAAATGATTGAAACACGGAGGGACTATTAGACAGCCCGAAAGGCATAACCAGATACTCATAGTGCCCAGTGCTGGTAGAAAAGGCTGTCATCCATTCATCACCGTCCCGGATCACGAATGAGGTTGTAGGCGCTGCGGAGGTCCAGTTTGGAGAAGTACTTGGCTTGGCGGAGTTGTTCTAGGGCAGCTGGAACCAGCGGTAAAGGATATCGAAACTTGACAGTGATGTCGTTGAGACCCGGTAGTCAATACAGGGGCGTAAACCACCGTCTTTCTTTTTAACAAAGAAGAAGCCCGGCTGCAGGTGATGTCGATGCTCTAATGAACCCCTTCGATAGTTCTTCCTCTATGTAGTTTTTCATGGCTTCTGATTCGGGTTGAGATAGGGAAAGATTCGGCCCTTGGGTGGCTTTGTACCTGGTAGTAGCTCGATGGCACAGTCGCTTGATCGGTGAGGGGTAGTTCCATCGCCTTGGTCTTGCTGAAAGCTTCAATAAGGTCAGAGTATTCAATGGGTAGAGTGGGGAAAGAGCTGGCTCATCCTTTACCGTAACGGCCTGAATGGAGAGTGAAGGGCTGCCAGTTAAGCAGTTGGAGTGGCATGGACGGGTCCCATTTGATGATACGACCCTCCCTCCATGAGATGAGCGGGTTATGTTGCCGTAGCCAGGAAGCCCAAGGATTACCGGGTTATGGGGTGATGTGATGACGTAGAAGCGAATTACCTCCGTGTGGCGGGTACCGGTCTGTAGTCGAAGGTCCACGGTGGTGTGCAGGACCCTCCCATCGCCGAGAGGTCGTCCATCTAGCGCCTCCACTGCCAATTGAGAGTCACAGGTGATTAATGGAAATTGTTGTTGTTGAGCAAACTCATGAGACATAAAGTTGCCGGCTGCTCCGGAGTCTAATAGTGCTGATGTGGTTATATGATTGTCCTCTAGAGATAATACAATCGGCACTTTGATACAAGAACTGGAGTGGTGTGCTTGAACACACGGACTCACCGAAGAGGGATTACGAGGAGGTGGTCTTGTGGGGCAGAACGCCCTTAGATGGCCAGGTTGACCACAATAGAGGCAGAGATGTTGACGTATGCGGCGTTCACGTTCCTCCGGAGTCAGGTGAGTATATCCGAGCTGCATGGGTTCGGTTGGAGGCAGAGTCACGGGGCATTGTGTGCTGGTAGGTCCCGTTCTGAGTGGGCGCCGTGATCGAATCAGAATGTCAATCTGTATGGTGAGTTCGATGAATTGATTCAGCGATCTCCCCTCATCTCGGCAGGCCAGTTCAGACTGTAATTCCAAGCTGAGTCCCTTGCGAAAGAGCAGTTTAAGCGTGCTCTCAACCCAGTCGGTTTGAGCTGCCAGAGTGCGAAATGTCAAGGCATATTCTGCTGCAGTATTTCCGCCCTGGTTCAACGCGAGTAGTCGGTCACCAGCTCTCATGCCTCCCTCCGGGTGTTCAAATACTTCCCGGAAGCGTTGAAGAAAGGCACCGAACGATGGAAAAGCCGTGCCATCCTCTCTCCAAACCGCCGTTACCCACTCTAACGCTCTGCCAGTGAGGAGAGAACATACCAGGGAAATCTTGCTAGCGTCAGTGACATACATCGCTGGTTGTTGATCAATGAATAATGAACATTGCAGTAGAAATCCCTTACTCTTAGTGGGGTTACCGTCGAACTTATCAGGGAGAGCCAGACGTGGGTTAACTGTGGGTGCCGGTGGTGGAGAGGTGCCCATACTTGCGTTCGGCTGAGGAGGGGCTGAGTTCGGAAGCGACATCTGTAACCTCTGTAGCGTCCGGACGAGTTCCTCCGTTACCGTAGTTAGATGGGTTAGCTGCTGTTGATGAACGGCGAGCTGGTTTGCTTGAGTGGAGATCTCCGTGGACATTTGGACCAGAGCTGCTGGATCGCGAAGTGGCGAAGTCTTCTGTAATGAAGCACCCTGAGAGTGAGGATCCATTTGCAGTTTTATTACAATCTTGGTCGCATTTAACAGGGTCAATCGCCAGCAAACACAACAGCAGGGATAAGGCAAATCGTAATCCAGGTACAGGCATTAGGTCAGGGCAGGCAGCAAGCTTACAAAAATCAGTCCAGTAAAGAATATAGTCCAGGGCAGGCAGCAAGAATCAAAAAGGGAAAACAGTCCAGAGTATAACCACGATATGACAGACACGGGAGAAAACGCTCAGAAATGATCACCAGGGATAACAAGACTTCGCAAGGAGAGAAAGGGAGAGAGAGCCTAAATAGTCTATTAATGGGAGACAGGTGCAACGGTGATTGGAACCAGGTATGTGGGAGTGTAGTTCAGGGCTTAATATTCAGGAGAGGGTTCCCTCTGGTGGTGAGCAGGAGGAACCGCGGGAGTCTCGTTTGTTACAGTCGTGGTGCAAGAAGATGAGGGCCTCAACAACACAGGCAGTGTAAAAACGTGTGTGCTGCTGTCATCAAACGAGCTTCTGAAATGTAGAAGCAAGAGCACAATAGTGATCAGAAAGTTTCATGGGATATTCTGATGTTGTTCCCTAGGAGAAGTATTCAAATCCAATCAAATCAGTTATAAAATCCATACTGTAAAATATACAAACATACTATGTAGACAGTACTGCCGTTAGTAGTACCTGTTATTCAGTGGACTCCAGGGCTCACCACATAGACAAGTTCAGTCAGCAAGTACAAGCACTTCACATCTCCGAAGGTATGGTGTAGCCTAGCAGTGGCAAAGAAGACACAGGTATTGTCCAGTTGATAAGCATATAGTGAGTTCACCAGTTTAAAATAAGGGCCGGGATTCAATACAATCACAGATTATAGGCATTGCGGTTTTTAAAGTCAATTTCTGATTGAGCCGATATATGCAGCATTTCCCGTAAATGGGATCTCTCCGAACGTGGGAACATTGCCTAAGCCCCCATTAACATTGACTGGGCTGTAGTGGAGTGGGTCTAGCATTTCAAGTTCCTTGGTGTCCACATCACCAACGAACTATCATGGTCCAAATATACCAAGACAGTCGAGAAGAGGGCACGACAACACCTTTTCCCCCTCAAGAGGCTGAAAACATTTGTCTTGGGCCCTCAGATCCTCAAAAGGTTATACAGATGCACCATCGAGAGCATCCTGACCGGTTACATCACCGCCTGATATGGCAACTGCTCGGCATCTGACCGTAAGGCGCTACAGAAGGTAGTGCATTCGGCCCAGTACATCACTGGGGCCAAGCTTCCTGCCATCCAGGACCTACAGTGGGGCAAAAAAGTATTTGGTCAATAACAAAAGTTTATCTCAATACTTTGTTATATACCCTTTGTTGGCAATGACAGAGGTCAAACGTTTTCTGTAAGTCTTCACAAGGTTTTCACACACTGTTGCTGGTATTTTGGCCCATTCCTCCATGCAGATCTCCTCTAGAGCAGTGATGTTTTGGGGCTGTCGCTGGGCAACAGGGGTTGAGATCTGCATGGAGGAATGGGGTTGAGATCTGGAGACTGGCTAGGCCACTCCAGAACCTTGAAATGCTTCTTACGAAGCCACTCCTTCGTTGCCCGGGCGGTGTGTTTGGGATCATTGTCATGCTGAAAGACCCAGCCATGTTTCATCTTCAATGCCCTTGCTGATGGAAGGAGGTTTTCACTCAAAATCTCACGATACATGGCCCCATTCATTCTTTCCTTTACACGGATCAGTCGTCCTGGTCCCTTTGCAGAAAAACAGCCCCAAAGCATGATGTTTCCACCCCCATGCTTCACAGTAGGTATGGTGTTCTTTGGATGCAACTCAGCATTCTTTGTCCTCCAAACACGACGAGTTGAGTTTTTACCAAAAGTTCTATTTTGGTTTCATCTGACCATATGACATTCTCCCAATCCTCATCTGGATCATCCAAATGCTCTCTAGCAAACTTCAGAAGGGCCTGAACATGTACTGGCTTAAGCAGGGGGACACGTCTGGCACTGCAGGATTTGAGTCCCTGGAGGCGTAGTGTGTTACTGATGGTAGGCTTTGTTACTTTGGTCCCAGCTCTCTGCAGGTCATTCACTAGGTCCCCCGTGTGGTTCTGGGATTTTTGCTCACCGTTCTTGTGATCATTTTGACCCCACGGGTGAGATCTTGCGTGGAGCCCCAGATCGAGGAAGATTATCAGTGGTCTTGTATGTCTTCCATTTCCTAATAATTGCTCCCACAGTTGATTTCTTCAAACCAAGCTGCTTACCTATTGCAGATTCAGTCTTCCCAACCTGGTGCAGGTCTACAATTTTGTTTCTGGTGTCCTTTGACAGCTCTTTGGTCTTGGCCATAGTGGAGTTTGGAGTGTGACTGTTTGAGGTTGTGGACAGGTGTCTTTTATACTGATAACAAGTTCAAACAGGTGCCATTAATACAGGTAACGAGTGGAGGACAGAGGAGCCTCTTAAAGAAGAAGTTACAGGTCTGTGAGAGCCAGAAATCTTGCTTGTTTGTATGTGACCAAATACTTATTTTCCACCATAATTTGCAAATAAATTCATTAAAAATCCTACAATGTGATTTTCTGGATTTTCTTTCCTCATTTTGTCTGTCATAGTTGAAGTGTACCTATGATGAAAATTACAGGCCTCTCTCATCTTTTTAAGTGAGAGAACTTGCACAATTGGTGGCTGACTAAATACTTTTTTGCCCCACTGTATATACTAGGCGGTGTCAAAGGAAAGTCCAAAAAATTGTCAAAGACTCCAGTCGCCCAAGTCATAGACTGTTCTCTCTGCTACTGCACGGCAAGCGGTACCGGAGCGCCAAGTCTAGGACCAAAAGGCTCTTTAACAGCTTCTATCTCCAAGCCATAAGACTGCTGAACAATTAATCAAATGGCCCCCCCACCCCTCCATTTGTTTTGTACACTGGTGCTACTTGCTGTTTATTATCTATGCATAGTCACTTCACCCCCACCTACATGTACAAATTACCTCAAATAACCTGTACTCCCGCACACTGACTCGGTACCGGTACCCCTGTATATAGCCTCATTATTGTTCTTTTACTATTTTATTACTTTTTATTATTTTTTACTTTAGTTTATTTGGTAAATATTTTCTTAACTCTTCTTGAACTGCACTGTTGGTTAAATACTGTTGAAGTAATATGGCTACAGTTTCATCTGCTTCACCTAAAGCCCATTCTTGCGGGAAGCTGCTATAGACCACCAAGTGCAAACTCTCAGGATCTGGATAACATGTGTGAAATGCTTGATAATGTCTGTGATATCAACAGAAAGGTATATTTTCTGGGTGATTTAATTATTGCCCACTCAAGAAAAAGCTTCAAACTGTAACTAGCGCCTGCAATCTGGTTCAGGTTATCAGTCAACCTACCAGGGTAGTTACAAACAGCACAGGAATTAAATCATCAACATGTATTGATCACATCTTTACTAATGCTGCAGAAATTTGCTTTAAAGCAGTATCCAAATCCATCAGATGGAGTGATCACAATATAGTAGCCATATCTAGGAAAATCAAAGCTCCAAAGGCTGGGCCTAATATAGTGTATAAGAGGTCATACAATACGTTTTCTATTGATTCCTATGTTGTTGATGTAAAGAACGTTTGTTAGTCTGTGGTGTGTAATGAGGAGCAACCAGACGCTGCACTTGACACATTTATGAAATTGCTTTTTCCAGTTACAAAAATGCATGCACCCGTTAAGAAAAAGACTGTAAAAACTGTTAAGTCCCTGTGGATTGAGGAGGAATTGAAAATGTGTACGGTTGAGAGGTATGATGCAAAATTAATTGAAAATACAGTGCATTGAGAAAGTACTTTTTCCACAAAATGTATTAAAATGTTTTTTTCCCCTCATCAATCGACGCACAATACCCCATTATGACAAAGCAAAAACTGTTTTTTAGAAATTTTAGCAAATGTATAAAAAACAAAACTTTCTTGAAGCGCCTTGGGCAGCAATTACAGCCTTGTGTCTTCTTGGGTATGACACTACAAGAGGGTATTTGGGGAGTTTATCCCATTCTTCTCTACAGATCCTCTAAAGAGCTGTCAGGTTGGATGGGGAGCATCGTTGCATGGCTGTTTTCAGGTCTCTCCAGAGATGTTTGATTGGGTTCAAGTCTGGGCTCTGACTGGGACACTCAAGGACATCCAGAAACATGTCCTGAAGCCACTCCTGCATTGTCTTCAAATCAAACTTTATTTGTCACATGCGCCGAATACAACCTTACCGTGAAATTCTTACTTACAAGCCCTTAGCCCTTAATTTTTGCCTAAAATGACATACCCAAATCTAACTGCCTGTAGCTCAGGCATTGAATAGCATTTTTTGATAGCATCTGAAAGGTAACACTTTGAAGTTTGTGGAAATTTGAAATGAATGTAAGAGAATATAACACAAAAAAAAACAGTTTTTTTGTATTTTTTTTGTACCATCAACTTTGAAATGCAAGAGAAAGGTCACACATGTAATTTAGATGGTGTCCACAAGAGGGCAACAGTGTATGTGCAAAGTTTCAGACTGATAACTTCAAGAATGAGCAAGCTACATGACATTTAGTATGAAGTCATCTAGGTGTCTTTCACGATTTGCCCAAATGTACCCAAGTGGCCTCCAAGTGGCCGAATTGGTAAATGTATACATTTTCAAGAATATAACTATAGAAAACATACAAAATGCTATGCTAATAAAAAATAAAAGTTTACCCACTCCCAGGAATGTCATACATTATGGATCATTAGCTTCCCTACAGAAAATGTACTAACAGGAGACGCAACAAGAATGCTGATCCAATGTCTCCAAACACAGAAGTGAAATATTTAAGATATGGGCCAAGTTAGCCGCCAACACTGATCTAATGTCATAAGAAAACACACCACAAACCACACAAAGTAAAAATAAAAACACTATTTACAATTACAGAATTTAGAACACCCTCTACACATCATTGTGCTTCTGGTCCCAAGTCTCTTTCTGCTGTAAAGCACTTACCATCCTCTACTTGTAGTCTGGCTGGAAATTCACACCTCTAGATGGCCGGGCGTTTTTTTTTTTGTGGAGCCAGAGAGAGCAGCAATCAGACTAAGTGGGGGATGGAGGACTTGAATGTGGTCTCTTTGAAGTCAGTCTTTACCACCAGTAAGAACTCAAGTTTATTACTTATTTTATTGAACCTTTATTTTGGCAATACATAAAATAAACAACAACACATCTATAAACATACATTGGAAAACACTGTGGTGAAGTGTGTGAACCAATATTTGTTATAAATGAACCATTATTTAAGCTACATACGTTAACATGGGCTATTTTTAGCACTTTTCTGGGATGCTTGATTGTTTTCATTGCTTTGCTGGTAAGCTTAGCAGAAGTACACATGCTCATGTTATTTATGTTAGAGCAGGGTGAGCTGCACACAGTGGACTTCCTACTAGGGCACATAGCCTCAATGCTAACAGTATAACTCTGGTTCATAGGCACATGATTACTGCATACACTAGCTGTAGGATCAGCAGAGGCATCCAGGGCAGTTAGAGGGACATTAATTAGGTTACTTACATTGTGTCTTCCAACGCCCCTGGGATAATGTACATTGATGCTGAAGCATCATGACAACTCAGCGACACAATGGTAGGGATTAACTGAGCTGGGCTTGGGTCAATGATAAATCATTGCCTCAATGGCGGCAGGTAGACTAGTGGTTAGAGTGTTGGACTAGTAACTGAAAGGTTGCAAGATCAAATCTCCAAGCTAACAAAGTAAAAAATCTGTTTTTCTACCCCTGAACAAGGCAGCTAACCCACTGTTCTTAGGCTGTCATTGAAAATAAGAATTTGTTTTTAACTGACTTGCCTAGTTAAATAAAGATACAATTAAATAAAAAAATGAAGAAACACAGCCTTATAATGCTGTGAAAGGATCCAGGGGACTTAGCAAATGTCTTCTATTTCACATTTTTATCTCTGTAAATATATGCAGCACCTGTCAAGGCTGTGTTTGCAAATGATGCTCTCCAACCAATTCCCTCCTAGAAACACAGTCAGATAACAGTACTAGAAATGTTCCCTCTACTCTTAAGGAATGTCTGAGTGTTTGTGTTCCTTTCTCTGAAGGTGTTGTGGATAAGGAGGACAGATTCAAGATTATATTACTCCATGCAGCCTTCCTCTCTTTCTTTGTCGGTTATTTGGGCAGACAGGAATGAAACTCTGACAGAGATGTTCTAAATTATAATGAAACAGATTAATTGATTCAGCAGGGATTCGTCAAACAGGAGACTCTGTCCTGTATTGACCGTACAACTCCAATCCTTCTAGTCGTTCCACTCTACAATAGACCCTACACGCTTATATTACATTGCAAACATTTCAATAATGAATTTAATAGTGACAATGAAATAACAGTAATGAAAAGGTCACATACCTAAAAGATGTGTAAAATAGGTGCATACTGTGTCAACTATGAAGATTCCATTCCAAAATGGAGCTAATTAACTTTGAGAAATGCTCCTCTGAATTCTTACCAATCATGTCATTATTTAAGTTGCTAAATTAACTTGCTGTGTGAAATCATTGACATGCCATTGTTATCTTTATATGATACGTATTGTAGCAAACAGCAGTGCAGGGAAGTGAACCAGGGTCGCTGACTTGAAAGGCAAACAACCTACGTATCGCGCAAATAAGATTAACCCCATTGGTGGGTGTTGTAACGTGGCTCATATAGTGAGGATCGCTACATTATTTGAGTCTAAAACCTGAATGTCAACTGACACCTAATAGAGCATTCTAAGATATTTGTCTAACCCTTTTATGTCATACTCTCTGCCATTTTCTGGGAAGAACATCCTGTGCAACCATGAACTCCTTTTTTCACTAGAATCTCTTGCAGTCACAGTGAGTCAGACCACAGGAGAGGAAGCTTTATTGATGTTCTCTGATGGCAACAAAGGGAAAAAGTCATTTCAACTCAGCCAGGAGAACAAGGCCAGTGCCAAACCAGAGAAAGGAATGGGTGGAGTGGATAAGGAAGAAAGAACTGCCGAACTGTTGCTGTGAGAACGGATATACAGAGAGAGGGAATTGGAGAGGGATTGACTGAAAGATAAAGGTGCTATACAATTAATCAGGAAAGCATCATTGCACTGAAAGAGAAAATGCACAAAGGAAAAGTGGATAGAAAACACTGTGAGGGAAAATAAATGTTTTTCAATTTGCACTGATTCTTTCCATTTCGTCAACCTATTTCTTTGTGAAAGCAAGTCAGATGTGAGCAGCAGAGACAGTGTAGCAAGACTATGGCACACATTTCATTTTCCATTGAGAAAATCAAGTTAAAGCCACTGAGAAATAATAGCTCTCATTGAGAGGATATTTGGTTGGTCATGAGGAAAATTATTGTGAAATTGATCAAATAATGTATAACCAAATAAAATGTGTTGATATACCATTTGACATATTAGCATACAGTAATTTCCATTTTTCCGGGTATAATAGTAGGAGCCCTGACACAGGAGATAAGTTAGGCAATTAATGAACCAAAGCAAGACGTGTTTTGTATTCCCCACATCCCAGAGAGGAGCGTCTGAAGCTGTGATGTTGTTCGAAAAATATATTTTGATTAGAAATTCTAGAGTAATTTCCTCTGCACCAGATCTACTCAGCTGGGAATAGGCTGGTATGTGATTGTTCTGCTCTCTTGAACAACAATTATTATGAAAAATCCATCCAAACATAGCAAAATTGTGAAAGGATTTCTGGATGACATTTTGTATTCACTTCAGCTGTTATTACAATAGAATAGTACAACCACGCTACACAGCACTCCATGCACAACGCTCCAGTACCTGTTATAGTGTTGGTGTGTGTGCAGTTGAACAAGAGTGCCAATTCTCCAAACACTTTTCCTGGTCCAATTGTGAGTAGCTTCTTGGCATCCTTCGTCACCTCCATCTTCCCTTCTGTTAAACACACATTTAAACATAAATACACAATGCAGCAAATACTGAATATATCATAGTGTGGCAGAAGGCAGGGTTGTTGCAGCATTATGTGGCGTGTGTGTATGCATGTGTGTCTTTACCTTTGTGCATGTTTACATTTTGTATGGTCGTGTATAATTATTTTTTTTTTCAATCACTTTGATGCAATTTTCACAAGTACAGTACCAGTCAAAAGTTTGGACACACCCACTCATTCAAGGGCTTTTCTTTATTTTACTATTTTCTACATTGTAGAATAATAGTGAAGACATCAAAACTATGAAATAACACATATGGAATCATGTAGTAACCAAAAAAGTGTTAAACAAAATATGTTTCATATGTTAGATTCTTCAAAGTAGCCACCCTTTGCCTTGATGACAGCTTTGAACACTCTTGGCATTCTCTCAACCAGCTTCATGAGGAATGCTTTTCCAATAGTCTTGAAGGAGTTCCCACATATGCTGAGCACTTGTTGGCTGCGGTCCAACTCATCCCAAACCATCTCAATTGGGTTGAGGTCGGGTGATTGTGAAGGCCAGGTCATCTGATGCAGCAAATAAATTCCACAAATTAACTTTTAACAAGGCACTCCTGTTAATTGAAATGCATTCCCAGGTGACTACCTAATGCAGATGGTTGAGAGAATGCCAAGAGTGTGCAAACCTGTCATCAAGGCAAAGGGTGGCTACTTTGAAGAATATCAAATATCAAATATAATTTGATTTGTTTAACACTTTTTTGGTTGCTACATGATTCCATATGTGTTATTTCATAGTTGTGATGTCTTCACTATTATTCTACAATGTAGAAAAGTAGGTGTGGGGGGAGGGGGAGGGGTGCTGTGGGATTATTTGTGCCAGGACAGAGAAAAGGGAGGGCAAAGAGACCAGAGGTGTGAGAACAGAGTGCAGAACAGAGAACAGAGGGTTTGAGCACAGCCCAATGGTAGGGTGGGGCAATTCCTTTTGCTGTTCCTTAGACAAGTACGATGGTCTTGTAATGGATGTGAGCTTTGACTGGAAGCCAGTAGAGTGTGCAGAGGAGCGGGGTGACATTGGAAACCTGGGAAGGTTGAACACCAGGCGGTTGCACTGCATGGGTTTGATGGCACAAATGGGGAGCCCAGCCAACAGAAACTTGCAGTAGTCCGGACGGGAGATGATAAGTGCCTGGATTAAGACCTTTGCCTCTTCCTGTGTGAGGTAGGGTTGTACTCTACGGACGTAGTAAAGCATGAACCTGCAGGAGCGAGTCACTGCTATGATGTTTGCAGAGAATGACAGGGCATTGTCCAGGGTCACGCTAAGGTTCTTTGCACTCTGGGAGGGGGACACCAGGCTACAGCACATCTGGCCATTATTGGGAGTCCCATAGGGCGGCGCACAATTGGCCCAGCGTCGTCCGGGTATCTGCCAGGCACACAGAGATTCGTGTCGCCACCTGGGAGTCAGAAGGGGGAAGGAGAAAAGTAGTTGAGTGTCATCTGCATAGCAATGATAGGAGAGACTATATGAGGATATGATGGAGCCGAGTGACTTGGTGTATAGAGTGAAGAGGAGAGGGCCTAGAACCGAGCCCTGGGGGACACCAGTAGTGAGAGTACGGACAGAGATCCTCTCCACTTCCCCGGTAGGAGCGGCCTGCCAGGTAAGATGCAATCCAAGAGTGTGCAGAGCCCGAGACGCCCAGCCCTGAGAGGGTTGATCTGATGGTTCACGGTGTCAAAGGCAGCAGGTAGATCTAGGAGGATGAGAACAGAGGAGAAAGACTCAGCTTTGGCAGTGCGGAGAGCCGCAGTGACACCCATCTTGAAGCCTGATTGGTTAGGGTCAAAAATATCAATCTGAGCGAGTTGGTCAGAGACAGCACGCTTAAGTGTTTTGGAAAGAAAAGAAAGGAGGTTTTTGACATCAGAGGAGTTGAGTGTTGGTTTCTTGAGGAGCGGAGTGCCTCGGGCCATTTTTGGGACACAGACAGTGGTCAGGGATGAGTTGATGAGGGAAGTGAGGAATTGGAGAAGGTCTCCAGAGATGGTCTGGAGAGGGGATGAGGGGATGGGGTCGAGCGGGCAGGTTGTTAGGCAGCCGGACCTCACTAGTAGCAGGATTTCATCTGGAGAGAGAGAGGAGAAAACGGTCAAGGTGTAGGGTAGTTCTGTGTGAGTGGAAACAGTGGACTAAATAGGCTGAGTGAATGAGCACCAGATGTCGTCAACCTTCTTTTCAAAGTGGTTGACAAAGTAATCCGCAGAGAGGGAGGGAGAGGGGGGAGAAGGTGGAAAAAGAGTTTCCTAGGGTTAGCAGCAGAAAGTTGACATTTTGAGTGATAGAAAGTGGCTTTAGCAGTGGATACAGATGAAGAGAAGGTAGAGAGGAGGGAGTGAAAGGATGATAGGTCCTCCAGAAGATTAGTTTCCCTCCTGTTCTGTAAGGTCGCAATGTCACTCACACACGGAGCAGGAGGTGAGGGCCGAGACGGCCCGGGAAGAAAGGGGACAAATCGAGTCATAGGATGTGGAAAGTGAGGAGAGTAGGGTCGAAGAGGCAGAATTAGGACACAGGATGGAGAAGGATTTAGCAGAAGGGAGAAATGATAGGATAGACGATGAGAGAGTAGTGGGGTGGAGAGAGAGAGCGAAGATTGCGACGGCGCATGACCATCTGGGTATGGGCTGAGTGGCTAGGGTTAGAGGATATTAGGATATTAGTATGTGAACATCCTCTAGTAAAGATGCCTGCCTTGTGAGTGTAAGGGGACTGGGAAAGGGTGAGGTCAAAAGAGGCAAGGAGGGGAAAGAGAGCGTTGGAAAGAAATTAATCGAAGGCAGATGTTGGGGGTGGAAGTCGCTAAGTACGAAGAGCGGTGAGCCATCGTCAGGAAATTAGCTTATCAAGGTGTCAAGCTCATTGAGGAGCGCTCTAAGGGCACCTGGTGGGCGAAAGATGACAACAATGTTAAGCTTGAGTGGACAAGTGACAGTGATAGTATGGATTTCAAATGAGGAGATGGACAGGTGAGAGAGAGAGAGAGAGAGAGAGAGAGAGAGAGAGAGAGAGAGAGAGAGAGAGAGAGAGAGAGAGAGAGAGAGAGAGAGAGAGAGAGAGAAGAGAAAACTCTACTTTGGAGAAATGAGTATCCCTGTACCACCACCGTGATGACCAGATGCTCTCGGACAATGAGAAAAAACTTAATCAGGTGAAGAGAGAGCAGCTGGAGTAGCATTGTTCTCTGGGGTGATTCATGTCTCCATCAGGGCCAAAAAGTAAAGGGACTGAAGGGCAGTATGGGCTGAGCTGAACTTAGCGTTCTTCATCTGAAAATACCTAGGTAAGATACTCAAATGAGAGAGTGTGGAGCCTTCTTCTCTTTCCTCCCAGAAAGACTCCCAGATGTAATCGCTGCCAAAGGTGATTCTAACATGTATTGACTTAGGGGGTTGAATACTTATCTAATAAAGATATATTAGTGTTTTATCTTAAATAAATGTTTTACAAATGTTCGAATTTTTCTTCCACATTGACATTACAGAGTATTTTGTGTAGATTGTTGACACAAAATGACAATTAAATAGATTTTAATCCCACTTTGTAAAACAACAAAATGTGGAAAAAGTGAATACTTTCTAAAGGCACTGTACATCATCATTCTCCATCAGCCAGTGTGCTTCAATAGGACAAAGTGGAAAGAGGCACACTATGTGCTACCATTTGGAATTATAGAGTAGCGTACAATGCACTGCTGAAATACCTGAGTTGTATTTACAGTTTTTCTCAATTGTTTACACACAAATACTGGTACTTGAGACACAATGACCACAACATGTAACTCATGCACAAACCCCCTGAACCAATTCTGCTAAACTACAAGCACAATTCTTGCTTTACACTCAAATTTCAGTTCTAAAACACACTTTTTTCAAAACACTACACACAATTCTTTGCATTTGGCACAATTTTCATGCAGAAAATCTCTTGTTTTCACAATGAACACACTGCCATTCAAATATGCACACTGACTCATCACATGGGCAAACACCCGTCACACAGTTTTACAATTAGCAATCAGAGCTTTAGCATAAAAGGGCAACAGGTGAGCTCTTCTGTTTTGGAGCAATGGATGCCAACATTGGAAACAGAGGCAGAGCCAGAGGAGTGAGAGTAAGAGGAGTAGGACGGGGAGGACAAGGACGAGGACGAGGAAGGCCAAGGACCGTAATCTCTGATGAGATCCGAGCCACTTTGGTTGATCATGTGGTCAACCATGGTCTAACAATGAGGAGGCTGGGCAAAGAGTACAGCCAAATTTGAGCAGGTACACTGTAGCATCCATCATCCGGACTTTCCGAAATGAGAATAGGTAAGAAATCTACTCTCACTAGAAAATTGCAGTACTGCATATCAATACAGTACTCAATGAGTACAGTAGTACAGTATTGCCTGTGGACTGTTCTGTAGGACTGTAAAAATAAAGTATGTTTCAAGTATTTGGGAAATGTATTCCTACTTTGTATTTACAGTATTTTACTATTTGTTTGGCAGAACTGAAAGATTACCAACACAAGGTGGTCGGGAACGTGTTCTGTCTCCTGAACAGGAAACTGAAATCATGAACATGGTCCTAGAAAATAACGCCATAACATTACGGCAAATACAAAGAAAAATAATAGAAAACAATGAGATATTTCAAAATATTGATAGGGTAAGCTTATCAACACTGGACGGTGTCTTGCGCAGAAATAATCTCAGGATGAAGCAGGTCTACAGGGTGCCATTTGACCGCAATTCAGAAAGAGTCAAAGAATTGCGATATAACTATGTGCAAGTGAGTCCTATACAAACCCACAATTGATGCATACTCTCAACACTGTATAAATTATACATATTTCAGTATTGTAATCATAATGATTGTGCTTCACAATAGTGACCACTCCATGTCTATTTCTGATATTGTCATGTGTGTTTCAGAGAGTCCTTGAGCTAGAGGTGGCTGCAGTGGAGCACCAGTTCATCTTCATTGATGAGGTTGGATTCAACCTCACAAAAAGACGAAAGAGGGGAAGGAATATCATCGGCCAGCGTGCCATTGTTCAAGTCCCTGGCCAGCGCGGAGGGAACATCACAATGTGTGCAGCGATTACCCACCACGGCGTCATCCATCACCATGCTACCCTTGGCCCCTACAACACCGCCCATCTGATCACATTCCTGGACACCCTACACAACACACTCATTCCACCAGATCAGGTAGATGGCCCAGAGCAGCTCAGGTACGTTGTCATTTGGGACAACGTAAGTTTCCACAGGGCTGCTCTGGTTCGTAACTGGTTCACTGCCCACCCACGCTTTTTGTGTTGGTTGGGAATGGGATGTACACTGTGTACATTGTTTTTGTGGGAAAAATAAAATATATTTGTTACCATGTATTTGTGTGTTCTGAGTATAAAAACAATATTCTCAAATATTTTACAACACACTTATGTATGTACTGTCTGTAGTAATGGCAACACTGAACCAAAAAAAGGCCTAAGTCATTATGATGAATGGAGAAGAAGTGTTTTCCATTCATCATAGTGTTTTACATTGAGCACATCAGTGTTCAACTGGTTCTTATAAATGTCTATTCATATGATGGTTTGTGTGTCATTTGAAAACAAAATACAATTTTGATAAGAAATAACATTGTTTTGAATGTAAAGTTTCATTTTGCTGGAGAATTGAGGGGTTTTGCCCATTGTGTGTGTTTTTTGATTTGTGTGTAGAGTTCTGAGAATATGAGGCATGCTTTCAGAAAATGTGTGTAAACAATCGAGAAACTGTAACAATATATTCCACTCATTATCTGAATTTCATTGATACACTGTGAGCTGATGGATTTGAAGCAGAGATAGGCGATAATGTATTAGTTGACAAGTCACATAAAAAAAGGTGATCTTGTACAGGTTTGCATGGGGCAGAATTGGCATACTGTGCTACATTTCTACATTGTCCAACTGCTTTGAAATACCCCTATTTCTGATGATTTATCCTACGCATGTACTGTATACTGTATAGTACGCATGTACTGTATACTGTATAGTACGCATGTACTGTATAACGATAATGAAACTGGAAGACTGACATATTTCTCAACATGCTCACAACCTGCCATTGGATGCTAATTATTACCCCAATTAATGCACAATCAAAGGTTCTGAACACAATATAGGTGGCATTGTTATCAGCTTAGAGTTTATACCACTTACATCTGAAACATTTGTGAAAGTGATTGAAAATAAACTGTATGACGTTGGCATGGGCGTAGACTGTGTGTGTGTGTGTGGTGTGTGTGTGTTTATGACAGTGCAGCTTCTGTTTGAGGAGGATGATAAAGGATGATGATGGCAGTCTGTGGCGTCCCCCACGACAGCAGGGTGGCAGCTGAAGAGGTGTGACCACACATTAGCTCAGCCCCCATTACTCAGCTCCCAGCTGCAGGTGATTGACAGGGAGTGTGACTGACACACCATCAGATAAACGCAGCTGTCTGAGATATGCCTTGTGACAGGTAGAGACACTCTAATCTACAAGACCACAGTAGAAACAGACAAAGTCTAGGCCTCAGGTAACAAGAAAAGCAAATTGGACAGCCGTGGCCCATTGCCTGCCACATCAGATATGAGGGTAGTCGGAGAAATGCCTGAGCGCCAGTATCAATGAGCATTGCATACCAGGGCTGAGTTGGACCTCTTGCCCTGTCCCTGCCTGACATTTCATCACAAAACATTATGTATGCCGCTTATTGTCATGCATACCACCACCATTTCTCACTCTCTCCTTCCAGAAACAGATCATTCTAACATTTCCCCTCATTGCGCTATAAAGCAGTGCCGGCACTCACAGAGGAGCATACCAACTCAACATGAGCCAGAGGGAGTAGAAAATGAGGAGGGGCAGCTGTTGAGTAACATTCACTGGGCCATCTCTGAGCAAACATAAAAGACTAATAAGCAGCATACATTAAAGACCATGAGTTGACTGTGCTTCGATTGTGGAGACCAAGTGCTTGATGAATAATTCACCAAAACGTCTCAAGCAATTACTATACTTTGGGGACTTCGGTTTTTGAGAGTGGGGGCTATGCATGAAAATTCAAGAAAATAGTTTGGACCTTGAAGTGGCTGTATTCCCAATCCCCACTTTACTCTCCACCTATAAACAACTGTTGATTTAACCTTTTACCTTTTAAAACATAGGCAAGAGTTCCACGGTCTCTCTCTTGAATGACGCAGCAGCCTTGGTTGACCGTGGTGGGGTATATACAGTCCATGATAGCCACGATTTTCCCACTTTCCGGGTTCTTTAGAAAGTAATTCTCTAAAAGGAGGTCTTAATCAGCTCCTGTGACCTGAAGTAGTAAACCGTGTGGGAGGCAATCAATAAGTAATGTCATTGTGGCTAGGGTTTGACAACAAAGGCACAAAATGCTTGAGCCAAGTGTCATATAGTGTGTATAAATCCATCATTACTGACTTATTGTCTGTGCAGGAAACACTTTATCAGCCTTAAAGGTCTTTAAAAGAACATTTCCAACCTGGACTCAGGGGTAGACATAACATAGTAAAGGTAAATCCGGGACATCATATGATATGTAAGGATTTTACAATTCACATGGTATGTTACGAATTGCAATTAGTTCAATATGTTACGAATTGCAATTTGTTCAATAGGTCACGAATCTGCAATACCTATGATATCCAATTTGCTGTGCTAACATCAGCTTGGTGGCTGGGTGGCTAACACTAATGTTAGCTAGGTTTAAAAAAAAAAAAAAAAAAATCTTATTGAACCTATATTTAACTAGGCAAGCCAGTTAAGAACAAATTCTTATTTACCATTATGGCCTACCCCGGCCAATGCTGGGCCAATTGTGCGCCGCCCTATGGGACTCCCAATCATGGCCGGATGTGATTCAGCCTGGATTCAAACCAGGGACTAGTAACGCCTCTTGCACTGAGATGCAGTACCTTGGACCACTGTGCCACTTGGTGGCTAATGTTTTCTAAGCTAGGGGTTAAGGTTTGATTTTATTTTATTAGAATCTCCATTAACCGACGCCAATGGCGACAGCTAGTCCTACTGGGGTCCGACACGTAATGAAAAAGACATTACAGACATAATACTTTACAATTTACATACATTTAAAAATGTTAACATGTAGTGTGTGTGCATTTATCAGTTACACATACTTTACATGTCAGTACATACTGTACACAACACTTGGGGGAGAGCCATTGTACTGTGAGGTGTTGCTTTATTTGCTTTTTGAAACCAGGTTTGATGTTTACTTGCGCTATATGAAATGGAAGGGAGTTCCATGCAATTATGGTTCTGTATAATACTGTACGTTTCCTTGAATTTGTTCTGGACCTGGGGACTTTGAAAAGACCCCTGGTGGCATGTCTGGTAAGTGGGTGTGGCAGTCCTGTGTGTAAGTTGACTATGCAAACAATTTGGAATTTTCAACACAGTTGTGGAGAAGTACAGATCAGGGTTGGGTTATAAAACAATATCAGAAACTTTGAACATCCCACGGAGCACCATTAAATCCATTATTAAAAAACTCATGGACCAGGCAAGGAGGGCATTCATCAGAGAGGCAACAAAGAGACCAAAGATAACCCTGAAGGAGCTGCAAAGCTCCACAGCGGAGATTGGAGTATCTCTCCATAGGACCACTTTAAGCCGTACACGCCACAGAGCTGGGCTTTACGGAAGAGTGGCCAGAACAAAGCCATTGCTTAAAGAAAAAATAAGCAAACACGTTTGGTGTTCGCCAAAAGGCATGTGAGAGACTCTCCAAACATATGGAAGAAGGTACAATGGTCAGACGAGACTAAACTTGAGCTTTTTGGCCATCAAGAAAAATGCTATGTCTGGCACAAACCCAACACCTCTCATCACCCTGAGAACACCATGTTTTTTCATCGGCAGGGACTGGGAAACTGGTCAGAATTGAAGGTATGATGGATGGTGCTAAATATAGGGATATTCTTGAGGGAAACCTGTTTCAGTCTTCCAGAGATTTGAGACTGGGACAAAGGTTCACCTTCCAGCAGGACAATGACCCAAAACACACGGCCAAGGCAACAAAGGAGTAGCTCAAGAAGAAGCACATTAAGGTCCTGGAGTGGCCTAGCCAGTCTCCAGACCTTAATCCCATAGAAAATCTGTGGAGGGAGCTGAAGGTTTGAGTTGCCAAACGTCAGCCTCGAAACCTTAATGACTTGGAGAAGATCTGCAAAGAGGAGTGGGACAAAATCCCTCCTGAGATGTGTGCAAACCTGGTGGCCAACTACAAGAAACGTCTGACCTCTGTGATTGCCAACGAGGGTTTTGCCACCAAGTACTAAGTCATGTTTTGCAGAGGGGTCAAATACTTATTTCCCTCATTAAAATGCAAATCAATTCATAACATTTTCCACGTGCGTTTTTCTGGATTTTTTTGTTGTTATTCTGTCTCTCACTGTTCAAATAAACCTACCATTAAAATTATAGACTGATCATTTCTTTGTCAGTGGGCAAACGTACAAAATCAGCAGGGGATCAAATACTTTTTTCCCTCACTGTATGTTGTGTAATCATTAGCATGCAGTTAGTTACTTGAGGTATAACCCTGATGATAGAACTAAATATGCGCAATTGTTTCACATGGAATAATCGTAAATGTTTAGTTCTGACTATGCTCTTCAAGAGGTGGACTACAGTATATCACAACCAGATAGTTCAAACGTATTTAACAATCTCTTGAAAACGCCAAGCAGTTGTCGTTGGTTTTAACAGAGCTGGGGGTCTCCTTGCCCACCAGAAAGCAAATCAAATGCTCTGCTCCTTATTGTGATGTTTAACGGCCTATAGGGTGCAATTTACAAATAAAATACTATTCACAGCCCTGAGGGGCCTCCGTCTTGATGGTCAGATGTGTTGTTGCCTACCCTCGCCGCTTGGGGAAAGCCCTGTTGACAATCTTACGGCCAAGCAGAGCAAGCTTGCCCCTTTCTTCAAAATTGACTTCTTGTGGGGAGGGGTTGGAACCAACTCCTCACATGGTGCCATCTCCTGGTCATTGTGCCCATGTGCCACCAGCAGTAATACACTGTGTTAAAGAAGTGTTATAAATTAATGTGAGCGTATTCCCAAAAACACATGGGTCCCGTAATGTCTGTAAAAACCAAACACTGCATTCCACAGTAGGAACCACATACCAACGGTCAAGCATGGTGGTGGTAGTGTCATGGTTTATGGATGCATTGTGGCCTCAGGACCTAGACGACTTGCCATCATCGAAGGAACCATGATTTCTGCTCTGTATCAAAGAATTCTAAAGGAGAATGTCCGGCCATCCTTCCATTGAACTTAAGCTGAAGCACAGCTGGGTCATGCAGCAAGACCATGATCCAAAACACACAAGCAAGTCTACCTCAGAATGGCCAGTTTATGCTCTAAAACCCACAAATGTTGCTGAGTAAAGCTGTTCTGCATAGAAGAGTAGGACAAAATTCCTCCACAGCGATGTGAGAGACTGAACAACAACTACAGGAAGCATTTGGTTGCAGTCATTTCAGCTAAAGGTGACAAAACCAGTTATCAAGTGTAAGGGGGCAATTACTTTTTCACACAGGGACATTGGATGTTGCTTAACTTTATTTATTAAGTAAATGAAATAGGTATCACATTTTTGTTTTATTTGTTCACCGTCCGTGATAAATATAATTAAATGTTAATGGTCACATACACATGATGTCACGACTCCCACCGAAGTCGGTCCCTCTCCTTGTTTAGGCGGTTTTCGGCGGGGATGGCGGGGATGTACGTAGATTACCGCGTCCATATCATATTCCACACACCAGGGGGCAGCACGCCACATATTGAGTAGTAAAAGCAGTGGGGAAGTAACTAGAACATGATTGCTGATAAGGTTTGGGCTGTTTGTAGAAACAACAAACCTGTTATCATAACGTTGAATTGTTTTCAATTACACAGTCAATACAATGATTTTAACAATAAAACCACTTCAAGGAAAGGAGTGCAATGTACAGGTAAGCTTTTATGAGCAAAAGGTAGACGGGAGCCGGTAGCTAGCTAACTTCGTTAGCTATGTCAGCTGGCTGCTACTGCTGTTTTCCAGCATCACGGGCTAGCATTTTAAAGTAAATGTATATTTGTTGCAGCTAGCTATTGAGTGTCTTGATACAGAGGGTGTTCACAGCAGGTCTGTAACTTGATGATTTAGCTACAGGAAATGAAGCTGGCAACAAAAGCAGAGTCGGCTAGCTAGCTAGCTTTCATGTTCGTAGCTTGAAGATAAAGCTCTGCGGTTCAGGGCGTTAGTCCTCTCAGTAGACCAGACCTAGGCTATTGAAGATAATGTGCCTGCTGTAGATATGGTCAGCTTGTCAAGAGGAATAGTTCAGCAATATCAATGTGATTGTGCTGTCGCTATTACATCAATACTGTCAAGAATATTAAATGTCAGTTGTTTAATCTGTCACAATTTCAGGTCACAGAAGATGAAAAAGTCTCCATGGTGAAAGAACTGGTGTCTGAACGTCTGAATATACCTGCAAATCAGCAGAGATTGCTTTACAAGGGGAAAGCCCTTGCAGGTACCTACACTGAGGCCAACTACTGTAGCTAATCATACACAGCCTGGCATTGTCGAAGTACCCCAGCTGTGTATGAGGATGTCACATCACCGAATCTACCAAGTTACCCATTGCCCTGCTGCATTCTTGAATATTCTTTATAACATTCATACCTGTACATCTATCACAAAGCCATACACATCTTTGTCCATTTTCGTTACAGATGAACACAGATTGAGTGATTATTCCATTGGGCCAGAGGCCAAGTTAAACTTGGTGGTTCGTCCAGCAGGGGAGAGGAGTGGGATGGCTAGCAGTAGCAGTGTGGTCAGCGGGGTGTGGCAGACTCTGTCCACTGTACTGGCGAAACACTTCAGCACTGCAGATGCAGCTAAAGTCCAAGAACAGTTAATCAAGGTACATTCATTATTTCCATTAACAAGAGTAGGCAGCTGTTGGTACATATCCATAGATCTTATTATACTCGCCAACAAAACACATTCAGGTCATGAGCATTATTCTGATTTCGGAGTATAAGCTGCTTTGCATGCACACCCATTGAATGCCTTCAGTTTCTACACTACATCAATAATTACCAATTAAGTGTTTAAGAATATCCATCCACATAGTTTTGCTGAAGTACAGAATTCACTGCATGTTCTCACCTTTAGACTGCAGGTACTACTTTTGTACTGTATTAATGATCTTATCATTCTCAGGTTAGCGATTAACACTGCTTTTTCATCCAAAAGGATTATGAACGTTCACTTCGGCAACTCAGTCTGGATGACATTGAGCGCCTGGCCGGGCGACTGCTTCATCCAGACAGTGAGGGCATGGACACATCGTACATGGATTGAAAACCTGCCTGTCTGACTTGACGGTATTCTGGCGATTCAGAGGAGCAGTGGGTATATTTTAAAAGTGCATGGCAGGGGAGATAGTGTTAATTGACTTTCATGCTAAGAATCCTTTGTCAGCCTGATAAAGGTTTAATTGTACAGGGATAACATGAAAGGTTGACTATAGTGTAGCTGCAAAGCGTACAGATCACAGCCTGTCTTAATGATCCTTTTCTTTGTTTTCTCCAGACATTCCTGTACAATTAATAAGCTATTTTCACTTGATCAAATCAGACTGAAACAAGAGCCAATGCTTTTTGACTGTTGGTCTAAAATTATCTCTGGCCGCTACATCACGTTACAAGAGGACACTGAGTAATTATGGAAGTTCTTATTTATAAGCAATGTGTTGAAAATGAATGATAGTTTACAGAAAACACACTCTGTAAGAAGGTTAGTTCTGGATAATGTTGATCAGTGCAGTCATTGTATGATTTGTATATATTGTTTATACAAGCATAAAAATTAAAAAATGACTTTCCCCCCAAATTTCAAGTACACAGTTGGTCTAGGCCTAGCATATTTTTTTTAAACTGAATAAAGCACAATCTACCTCATAGTATTTAGTCATAATTGTACCTTTTTATTCAACTGTCAGGAAATTATATTTAACAATTTATATTAAGATATAGGGACTCTGTTCAACTTCTACTTACAACAACCTTAACAATTTTTATATAAAATTGATGAGGATGTTCCTATAGTTGTATTTATATTATACAAAGGTAAAAATAACAAGAGGTCAGATTGTGGGTGTGAGAGAGAGATGCTGCCTTATCTATGATAGCAGGATGTGCTTTGGCCTGCAAATGTAACATCTTAAACTGGGAAAAGCTATTTCAACTCCCATCAACAAGATGTTCAGTTTGGAACAATCTGACTTGATAACAGGCATTTGCCTCTGACTGCATTATCCATATTAGAAAGCACACACTGCTGATCATATTGGATTTTCTGGTGATAGCTTTGTTTCCTCTCTCCCCACACACACAAACTTGAGTCCCATTTGTCCAATTTACATCATTTCAGATCAGCAGCTTAACTGTACCATTTCTGCTCCATTGTTCATGCAAATATGCTGTACTTAAGTCTTCACCTTGAAGAGGAAATGCAATAGTAGAACACCAAGTTCTTTAAAGAGGAACCATTAGTTGTGACTGCTATGACAAACACAGTGAGCTAGCACAGAGACCACAAGGAAATGGAAGGCACGTTGATAAGGGAGAATGCATCGGCTGTCTCCCCGACATAACATACATTATTGCAGGCCTGATGAGTATCAAAAACAAAATGTTTGACAAATATAAAAAGCCAGTTGTCTTGGTGAAAATACCGATATTGATGTAACTGATGTTTCAGTTCCTGCCACATGAACTTCAAAGAGAAAAACGGGGGGGGTTGCATTTTTCGTCTGAGATCTTGCATATGTGAAGACATAAAATGGTAGGAATGTACATTCTTGTAATCCCCCTTCAATCAAACAATGTGTATATCTGTCATGTTTCCTCCGTTCCTCAGCAGCTGCAGTTATCACTGGAGGAGGCTGGTCTGTCATCCCTCAGTTTGATCTGATCTGGGAAGTCATAAGTCTCCACTTCTGACTCCTAACAATGAGGACAGGAAAACATGGCAGGTTAACGCCGTCAAAAAAGTTCCAACGTGAATGCATGCTTGTATCTGCATCAATAAATTGTTGTTAAAGTGTGAAAGCTACGTCATGAGTTTAACATTATCAAAATTCAATCAGCATAGGCCTACCTGTTTGAGAGCATTTCGGCAAATAGTTTGGAAGGCTTGATCAACATTGATGGCCTCCTTCGCACTTGTCTCGAAATATGGGATACTGCCCTTACTCGTACACCACGCCTGGGCTCGCTTGGTCGTCACCTGGTCAGTAATATAATATTCATATAAACAAATTATATTTCACACATCAAACAAAAAACATTGAGGCTACACATGTACATATTACCTCAACTACCTCGTACCCTTGCACATTGACTCGGTACCAGTACTTCTTGTATATAGTCTGGTTATTAATATTTTATTGTTAATATTTATTTTTTGCACATTGTTCTTACTTTTTAACTCTACATTTTGGGTAAAGGGCTCTTAAGTAAGCATTTCATGGTAAAATCTACACTGGTTGTATTTGGCGCATGTGACATAACATTTGATTTGATGGCACAACTTCACATATTTGGGCATATGCACAGACCTGCCTGTTCTCCAAGTCAATCTTGTTGCCGAGCACAACAAATGGGAAGGTCTCTGGGTCACGGGGGCTGGCTTGAATCAGGAACTCGTCTCGCCAGCTGTCAAGAGTCTTGAAGGTGTTTGGAGCAGTAACATCGTACACAAGGACACAACAGTCTGCACCTCGATAGAAAGCAACGCCCAATGACTGGAATCTCTCCTGCCCTGCAGTGTCCCAGATCTAGTAGAATGAATGACATTCATAACTGAACTCACCACTACATGAACCTCAATACATTTCCAAAAGGACCATGTTACATAGAGAAAGGCTTGACAAAAATGTTTAGTTGTATACATTTCAATCAGGTTTAGACTTATGGTATTGGGACACAATACTGAGGAGAGGTTATGGAAGATGTGCATGGTCAAGGATAGAGATAAGTCTATTACCTGCATTGTCACAAGCCTGTCATCCACCGTCACCTCTTTGGTAAGAAAGTCAGCACCGATTGTGGCCTTATACTGATTGCTGAACTTCTTATTCACATATTGGTTCATGAGAGAGGTCTTCCCAACTCTGTCAGTGTGGAGATAGAGGAGAGTGATGAACAAACATAGGCAGGGACAAAATTAGATAAAAGCATCTTTAGGCACCTTTACCCAAAAATGAGTGGAACCCAATGTACATGAAGAATGTGATCTATGGGAAGGACAATTTGGAATGAACAGGTTTCACACTGCTAGTATTCTACTCACCCTGAGTCACCAAGAATTATCACCTTGAGTAGAACCTTCTTCCGAGACGCCATATTTGCTGATGAGAGAATAGGTAAGCAATTTCAGTGCATCAGTTAGGACTAGGACACTTACCACAGATGAACAATGTGCCAGATGTTTCACCAGATGTATACATCTGAAGTATCTGGTTGGCGTTTCCACTCACTACCAAATATGGTGATGAGGGGAAGTCCAGTGGCCAGGAGTGGCAGAAGATGGAGGAAGATGCATTTTGTCAGACAAACTGCTAATTTTCTCATTGATGAAACATTTGATCTCAAAAGAGTTTTCTGTTCCCAAAACTAGAATCTGTTATTAACATTGTGGACTAAGTTTTGTAGACTTGACCAAAGTTTCTTAAAATGGCTTTCTTTAGGAGTGCAAGGGCGAATTTAGTTATTGCGTTCCCTAACTGAAATATGCTAATCTATGTTTTAAACCGCCAGTAGGATCTCGCTAGCTCGTGCTTGGCGCTGCCACCTCCTTGCTTGTCCACCCACTATGATGCATTTGCTTCCATTGGAAATGACAGGCTGTGGACCATCTTGGGTTAGTTAGAAACATCTTTGCTGTTATCAGTTATCAGAGCTGCATCAAGAAGTCAGTGCAGGATGCTTGGGATCCGATGTGTGACGGGCTTTGACCATGAATCATGATTTACAGAAGAGACACATCGTGGTAACCCAGATGTTTGCAAACTATTAAATTTCCACATGACCTGACATATTAGTTAGCTAACGTTGGCTAGCTGGCTAGCTTTTAGGGAAAATCAAATCGTTTACCTTTTACTCTGGCGTCAGACAGATGCAGAGAGAAAACTGTTGTTCTCTTGAATAATTCTCATTAACTAACTACTTTGATTAAAACTGGTAATGTCTAGATATACAACCCTCTGCTGTTTTTTATCAGAAGGTATGCAGCTTGTTCACGAGTCGGTCGGGGCAGGGTGCTGTGATGATCTGTAACAGACCTGGATTGGATTTTCCACACGAAGCAAATTTGCGCAAGTCTTTTGCCCTGCTGACTCTCGTGAACACGCATTTGGGTTCCAGTCACAAGGGGCTGACGTTAAGTGTGTATATATATATATATATATATATATATATATATAAATAAATAAATACATTTTATATATATATAATTTATCTATTATTCAGATGCCCCAGGGGCAGAGTGGCCCCCCACTCATTGAATATGGTGCTTTTAAATGTTAGAGCATAAAGAAAAATGTGTGACGTCACTTGGCAGGGAGTTGCGTGTAGAGGGCGTTGTCAAGATTATGACAGACTGAATTTAAACCAATCAGCTAACCGTATAATATACGGGAAAATGTTGAATGACCAATCAACTCTTAAAAAAAAAAAAAAAAAAAAAAAAAATTCAATGACAGCCTTGAATACAACCCGGGTTGTAGTCGATAAAAATACAGATAACGCTAAATTGTAGATAATACAGATCTTCAGTTACTGTAGCTAGCTGTCAATGCAGTATGAAGTGAGCAAGGTCTTGTTGGATTGAGAGGAACATCTTCACCGTGTTCTCCTCTGGTAAGGAAACGACTAAAGCGTTAGCCACTTACCCTTTCCCCTGCTTCCTCATCAGAGCATCTTGGCCTGAATCGGCTAAACTAGGAAGTCCAGCAGCATCTCCGTTTGTTCCCCTTCATAACAATGTAAAAAATAGCCAGATCATGTTGTATACCGAAAGACTTGACAATGCTAAATATCTGGCTAGTTTGCGAAATTAGTCCTACATTTATTGCATGATAGGGGTCATAAGCAAGCTAGGTTAACTGACGTTAGCTGGCTAGCTATATATGCTATATTCAAAGCTACCAAGATCTATCTTGGACTTTGGCCATTAATCAGCGATCAACCCCAAATAAAACGATTCCAGTTTTGTCTCAGTAGGACCTGAATCCATTCCCTTTCACATGACCACCCGCGGGCCTTTCTTATGGAACGTAATGTGGGTTATCATCACGAGAGCTAATGAATCACAACAACAAATACTACTGTTAAGCAATTGTGTAGTTTGTGTATTGCTTGCTAACGTTACACATTCTTATCCATCTGCAAGAGGTCTCTTGGTTTTGCCTTTTGTAGGGGATTAAAGAGACTCCTGCGTACCATATGTTTATAATCTCACCATTGCTTCTTTCACTTTCTTTTGCCAACTGTAGTGTTCAGTCCTAAGAAATGGAAACTCTAATTCCCATCATCAACCGGCTCCAGGAAGTCTTTCTGACAGTGGGGGCAGAGATCATCCAGCTGCCTCAGATAGTGGTGGTTGGCTCACAGGTCAGTACAGAATCAAAATGCAAGAATCAATGGTTGTTACCTATTACATTGGGGAATTGTGTCATTGTTGAAATTAACATATCAATGTCCAGCAGTCTTTCCAGGGAGATGGAGGAAGTATAGATAATAGCAATGAATCATTCATGTAGCTAAGTGTCAAAATCTTTCTAACATTAATCTCATCTCTTCCCATGACAGAGCAGCGGCAAGAGTTCTGTGTTGGAGAGCCTGGTTGGAAGGGATTTTCTGCCTCGGGGATCAGGCATAGTCACACGGCGACCCCTAGTGTTGCAGCTGGTGAATGTGCCCCCATTGGCAGAGAGGAGACAGCAAGAAAATGGCATGTACTTGACACAGAAACAAAGATGTGATTGTCACTTTAAAAGCTGTCTCATGTTGCTTCTCGCAGATAAACTGGACACACTGAAACAAGTCAATGCCAGTGCAGTTGACATTCACTCAATGAATTTCAATATCTTGCATTCATGTAATTTCACTCCTTGGATAAAGCCTAACTGGTCTTTGAGATGTTCGCTCTTTTCTAACATATTAACCATCCCTTTTTCACCTTTCTCAGGAAATGGGGTAAAACAAAATGCAAACAGCTACCCAGGTCTTTACTTCAATAGTTTATCTGCATGGGCCTGTTGCGTTGTCATTCATCTTAATATCATCTTGTCATCCTCATCGTCTTTCATTTCCTCGGTCTAATCATCACATCAACTTACAAACTCTGTCTCTGTCATATTTTGTTTCCAAATATTTATAAACCCCATCAAAGTCTGTTTTTATGTGATACAAGTATTTAGTTTCTGTTTGCATGTTATTTTACACTCAATCTTTTTATATTTTGTCAAGGGATCAAGGCTGATGAATGGGGCACGTTCCTTCATAGCAAGAACCAGGTATGTGGCACCATCTTCGCTATGCACAAATCTGTTTTGCATTGCACATTGAGTGTTTCATATTTGCAGTAGGGCATTACATTGTCCGAGAGACTTGGTACTCCTAACGTCCTGCTGCCAGGGGTGTTGGTGAAGTTGATATTTCAGTATCCCATCTCTGTTTGCATTATAGATTTTCACAGATTTCCTGGAGATTCGCAAGGAGATTGAAGAAGAGACTGAGCGTAGCTCAGGAGGCAACAAGGTATGTATACATTGTTGTAGATGAATTTGTCTTATCTCCAGTTTATGAGTTACTGATTTACTTTTATCTGCTTCTCGCTCCATCCCCATTTCCTCTCTTGTGGCCCTTAGGGAATCAGCCCTGAGCCCATCTATTTGAAGATTTTCTCTCCTCATGTCCTCAATCTCACACTGGTTGATTTGCCAGGAATAACCAAGGTAAGCCCAACCAGTGTACTAATGCACAACTATGGTGTTCCTCATGGTAAAATTAATTCCATTACTCATAGAAAACAAATGTGTATGTGTATATGTGTTTAATTACAGTAATGTAGTTATTTCTTGTTGTACTAGGTTCCGGTTGGAGATCAGCCAGAGGACATAGAAGCTCAAGTCCAAGAGATGATCCTATCCTTCATCTCCAACCCCAACTCCCTTATCCTCTCAGTGTCTCCTGCCAACTCTGACTTGGCCACCTCTGATGCCCTCAAACTGGCCCGTGAGGTCGACCCGGATGGTGAGGCATAGTGTACACTTGTGCTCCTTCATTTTCACATGTTGTTATGTTACAGCCTTATTATAAAATGGATTTAAAAAAAAGAATACCTCATCAATCTACACACAATACCCCATAATGACAAGCGAAAACAAACAGGTTTTTAGAAATTTTAGCAAATGTATTAAAAATAAAAAACATCCCTCATTTACATAAGTATTCAGAGCTTTTCCTATGAACCTCGAAATTGAGCTCAGCTGCATCCTGTTTCCATTGATCATCCTTGAGATGTTTCTACAACTTGTTTGGAGTTCACCTGTGGTAAATTAATTTGATTGGACATGATTTGGAAAGGCAGACACCTGTCTATGTAAGGTCCCACAGTTGACGGTTCATGTCAGAGAAAAAATGCAAGCCATGAGGTAGAAGGAATTGTCCGTACAGCTCAGAGACAGGATTGCGTCGAGGCACAGATCTGGGGAAGGGTACCAACACATTTATGCAGCATTGAAGGTCCCCAAGAACACAGTGACTTCCATCATTCTTAAATGGAAAAAGTTTGGAACCACCTAGACTCTTCCTAGAGCTGGCCACCTGGCCAAACTGAGCAATTGGAGGAGAAGGGCCTTGGTCAGGGAGGTGACCAATAATCTGATGGTCACTCTGACAGAGCTCTAGAGTTCCTCTGTGGAGGTGGGTGAACCTTCCAGAAGGACAACCATCTCTGCAGCACTTTACCAATCAGGCCTTTATGGTAGAGTGGCAGACAAAAGCCACTCCTCAGTAAAAGGCAGATGACAGCGCGCTTGGAGTTTGCCAAAAGGCACCTAAAGGACTCTCAGACCATGAGAAACAAGATTCTCTGGTCTGATGAAACCAAGATTCTCTTTGGCTTGAATGTGAAGCGTCATGTCTTGAGAGAACCTGGCACCATCCCTATCCCTAGTCAGAAGTCCAACTGAACTGATATGTGTCTTCCGCATTTAACCCAACCCCTCTGAATCAGAGAGGTGCTGGGGGGCGGTGGTGGCATCATAATGCTGTGGGGATGTTTTTCAGCGGCAGGGACTGGGAGACTAGTCAGAATTGCGTGATGGATGAACGGAGCAAAATACAGAGAGATCCTTGATGAAAACCTGCGTCAGAGCGCTCAGTACCTCAGACTGGGGCCACGGTTCACCTTCCAACAGGATAACGACCCTAAGCACACAGCCAAGACAATGCAGCAGTGGCTTCTGGACAAGTCTCTGAATGTCCTTTAGTGGCCCATTCAGAGGCCGGACTTGAACCTCATCGAACATCTCTGGAGAGACCTGAAAATAGCTGTGCAGCGACGCTCCCCATCCAACCTGACAGAGCTTGAGAGGATCTGCAGAGAAGAATGAGAGAAATTCCCCAAATACAGGTGTGCCAAGCTTGAAGCGTCATACCCAAGAATACTCAAGGCTGTAATCACTACCAAAGGTGCTTCAACAAAGAACTGAGTGAAGGGTCTGAATACTTATGTAAATGTGATATTTCATTTTTTAATAAAAAAAAAAAACAATTTTTGCAAAAATGTCTAAACCTGTTTTTGCTTTGATTATGGGGTATTGTGTGTAGATTGAGAGGGGAAAAAACTATTTAATCCATTTTAGAATAAGGCAGTAACGTAACAAAATGTGGAAAAAGTCAAGGGATCTGAATACTTTCCGAGTGCACTGTATATATTCTTCAGGGTGTCCGCGGGTCCTTGAGTCTTAAATTCATTTGATCTGATTTAAATGCCTTATTTATATTTTCAAAGGTCTTAAAAGTTGACTACAGTGTTTATGTGATATTGTGTCTCTGCTTAATTGTTGCCACTGTGGCATGACAGAAAAAAATAGAACATCAGATAATAGTCAAGGCGCACTTTCCAGAGCTTTCCAACCACATGTTCGCCACTGTGTGTGAACGTCATGTGCCAATGCAAGTCGGGCCGTTGCCAGAGGAGAGCGGGAGAGAGGAAAGCGCAAGGTAGCCTATACAATTTGATAGACAACACTAACTAGAGCTGGGACAATAAACCAAAAAATACAGACACCGACATTGCCCTCTTACCGATCCAATTTGGCTTACGTCTGTAATGCCGGTGATTGGGCCACACAACGTTCCTGCAGATGTTTTGGTTCTAAAACCATTATTTATTCAACAGTAATGTGCATTAACCTGCTTCCTGCTATGAAAGTATCTGCCCTGTCCCTGTTTCGCTGCTGGTTCTCACTCCCTCTCCCACCATTGCGCGAGCGAAGGGAAAGATGCATTCTGATGAGTGCAAGTATACTGACAGTTGAGCAACATTTCTAAATGTAATTGTGGGAAAGACCAGTTTTTAAAACAACTGTTACTGTTGAACAAAAGCAGAGTCTCAGCTTTGTGAGTATAACAATTATTTCTCAACTGTCAATATAGAGGAAATAACACCACCACAAACTGAGTAGTAATTGAGATGCTGTAATTGAGATGCTGTAATTGAGATGATAAGGAGTGGAGAGCACCATTTGCAGTTAATACTCTAAGAAGCCTATAGGCACGTAATGTTTTTGTAGGACATAAAATGTACTGTTAGATCCATTGAATGGCTATCTAGCAACAATATATTTAGAGTTAGCAATCCTGTAATGTTTGAGTTCCTACTTCCTCCGGTGGTAAAAAATGTAGCATAGCCTAGGGCAAAATGCACAAAAAACATGCAGGCAAATTAATCTAGAGAGATCCAAAAAGATATCTGATTATTTTGTTATGTTGCACATCAATATATTCATTATGCATTCCCTGAACATGTTAGATGAAATAGTTAACTTTTTTCACGTCTTACTTGGGACTGTCAGTTCTAGAGCTCTCTTGCTTAGCTACCTTGCTCCTAAGTATAGCCATGTGATACCTGATTCACATTTAATGTTTGGGGTTGTAGTCTATTCTAGCATAACACCTCCAGGAGAGCTACTGGGTGTGTAGACTTGTTCCAACGCCACTCTAACACACCAGATTTGATAAATCAACAGGACCTTGTTAAGCTGACTCAGGTGTGTTTTTGAGCAGTGCTGGATCAAAAGCCTGCTCACCCATTGCCCTAGCTCTCCAGATGGAGAGTGGACCACGTGTTTTATACAGTAACGGTTCTGTATATTTAACTTTAACTTCTCAAGGATCAGTGGGGCGCTAGCGGGCTCCTCCCGACACTACCAGGTAAAATGTAAAGCGCCAAATTCAAAATCCAAAAGTTGAATTATTAAACATCCACCAATATACAAGTGTTCCATACTCATCAAAAGCTCTGTTTCTTGGCAATATCACAGCGTTGTCAGATTTCAAAAAGGCTTTACGGCGAAAGCAGCACATTTGATTGTTTGAGGGTAGCACCTTACATATTTTTCCAATAGCCATGTATCGATTAGCCATCATGGCACACACAACACATTTCACAGCGAAAACAAATCAATTACCTGTTGAAGAACTTCTGCTGAGGTCATCCTAAGTGTCCAACGAAGACAATCCATGGTTCTTTTGTTAGAAAAAGTAACGTATTTTATCCATAAATCCTCCATTTGGTTCGCCCGTTATAATCAGAAATGACAGCCTCCACTAGTCCATTGAAACGTGACGCGAACTCGTTCATCTTATACCTATAAACTTGTCCAAGAACAATCAAACATAGTTTTAAATGTATCCTTAGGAACACTTTTACGTATATTTATAAATCAACCGGAATATAAACTGATCGATACCACGGTAAAAAAGACACTGCGCGCTTTCACGGAACGCAGCCCAGCCTACTGTTGTCATCAAGGGGGACTTCCTTGTTTGGTCTTTTTCTCTGGTCTAATTCATCCAAAATGGAAAAAATACACTGTCTCGAGACTGTTGACATCATAAGGAAGCGACGGGTACTGCATTCATATGCCCTTATATGGTCATTTTCATTAGGGAGGGGTTCCCAAATGAGCAATGTGTCAAAATCACTTTTTCCAGGACAGAAATTTCTCGGGGTTTTGCCTGCCATATGCGTTCTGTTTCACTCACAGACAAATGGTTAACAGTTTTGGAAAATTCAGAGTGTTTCCTATCCAATGGTACCAAATATATGCATATCCTATTTTCTGGGCCTGAATGGGAGGCATTTTACTTTGGGCACGCCAGGCTCTCAAACGGTCACCTCATGCACCCATGCCCAAGAAGTTAAGGCATTTTTTCACAGTGGTATCATTATGGTATTGAGTATCATTATACTAAGCTGGTAGTGGAATTGAAGCCAAATTTCTAAACACTTAGAGTTTGTGACCTAGCTGATGATTAGGTCATTGGGGTAGCCTAAACAGATGGGCAACCCCATGCTTCAGCCATCTATAGCCTAGCCACTATGCTGCTACATCCGTTAGACTACAGGAGAATGCTCATTGCTAGAATAGCACACCTGCTTGATAATATGAGCCATGTAGGATATAGCCTTTGGTGAAAGAGCTAGCCCTAATATTAGCAGGTGTGTGGCACAAGCAGATTTCAAATTTGTATTAATTTGCATTCCAAGTGGCATTAAAAAGGTCTTAAGTCTTACATTACATTTAACTTAACATGCAGGTACCCTGTTTTTTCATTGATACAGATGTGTTAAATGTCAGTAAACATGGTCAATGTTACTTTTTAGGTTTGACCTCAACTTTTTAACATCAGTGATTGCTATATACACAAAACAATTTAGATTACATAATGAACTGTGCCGTTCAAGTGCTGTTATTGTGTGTGTATATAGAAAGAGCCATGGACAAAAGGGGTGTGTCTTTACCCAGCTGTGTCTATTTGTGTCTTGCAGGCCGCAGAACACTGCTGGTGGTCAGTAAGCTGGACCTGATGGACGCAGGGACCGATGCTCTGGAGGTCTTGCTGGGTCGGGTCATTCCAGTGCGGCTCGGAATTGTGGGAGTGGTCAACAGGTTTGTCCATATGCCTGTAATGTATCTAACAGATTTACCTAATTCTTACTGGGTGATGTCACCTCAATGTTTAAAAAGATGAAGCCCCATAGCAGTGAAAGATGGTATACAAAAATTAGGCCAATGTATCACATCTGATTGAGTATAAAGGATTTTAATCATTATGGCCGTTAAATTAACTCAAGTACCCTCAGAGACCTTGGTGCTATAAACAATGAATGTTCCAATGGCCCTGCTATTCACCAGATCAATTTGTTTGCATTTGCCAAACAATCATTCAGAAATTAGAGCTTTATCTCTCCCTACTTTGAGATCGTTCTCACACATCCTGCTGAGATAATGTCTGCCATGTCTTACTCATGGGGCTCCAGCACAGGGCTGATGTATGAGTTTTGTGAGTAATTTTTCGCCAAGGGTGCAGAATTGCAAAAATAAAAAACATATCTGCCCCTCGGAGGCTGAAATGGTAAGTCATTTTCCGAAGTAATTTCACTGAGCAGAGACAATCTAGTTCAACCGACAGCTCACACTAGCAATCATAGCAACCGCCAGGGAAGGCTGTCTGAAGTCAGTAGGGGCCTCAGCTTAGCACATTCCTCCAGAGTGCTAAGATTAGTTTGAAGGAATCTGTACGGCTACAGTAACGTCCATTTCAAAAGTGCTGCATCCTATTTGGGTGTATAATTTCCCGCTTTGCTGGAGCTGGTGACCATCTGATCATGCAGAACCGCTGTGGAGTATTCTGTAACTCCAGCTGTCATCCTCCATGTCTCTCCCTGCTAGGAGCCAGCATGACATCAACACCCATAAGAGCATAGAGGACACGGCACGGGACGAGCAGGCCTTCCTCCAGCGCCACTACCCGTCTCTGGCCTCCCGCTGCGGCTCCCGCTACCTGGCCCGCACCCTGAGCCGCCTGCTCATGCACCACATCAGGGACTGCTTGCCGGAGCTGAAGAGGCGTGTGACGGTGTTGAGTGCCCAATACCAGGCCCGGCTCAGCAGCTACGGCCAGCCTGTAGAGGACCACAGTGCCACCCTGCTACAGATCGTCACCAAGTTCGCCAGCGACTACTGCAACACCATCGAGGGCACCGCCACGCACATCCAGACATCTGAGCTGTGAGTAGTTCAACTGCTTTAGGCTCCTTTATCCAGGCACCAATCATCTTTCAGTATTTTATATTGGAGCAACTCCTCATTGACCACCAAATATTTAGCAACCACCTGGAAGGTGCACAGCGGACATTTTGTGACGGAAAACTCACCACACAATGGTTATTGTTCTGCTGAATGCATTTCACTTAGGCAGGCGTTTATTGTATTTCTTGGCCTCCTTGTAATTTTGTAGGTGTTCATGTATTGGCATTTCTTATTGTGTGGGTTCATTTCAGTAGCTCTTGTACTGCTCACTGATTTTATTGATTTCCTCAAGCATGTGAAGCAAGTATTGACTCATTCTGGCTGACTGCATCTGATGTTGACAACCCTCGGACATAGCCACTGATACTGCTTCCTCTGTCCTCCTCTCCGGTCAGCTGCGGGGGGGCTCGGATCTGCTACATATTCCATGAGACCTTTGGCCGCACTCTTCAGTCTATTGACCCCCTTGGGGGCTTGACGGAGCTCGACATCCTCACTGCAATCCGCAATGCTACGGTAATAACCATCAGCTCCAATCGCATTGTCTGTGTGTAGGTTAAACAGACGTCTTTGAATAGTTTTCCATTGAAGCTAATGGCTGTAGAGAATCACATGAGTTATGTTAGTAGAGGTGTGTGTTGTGCTGTGCTGCAGGGTCCGCGGCCGGCCCTCTTTGTACCTGAGATCTCCTTTGAGCTGCTGGTGAAGAGGCAGATCAAGCGTCTGGAGGAGCCCAGTCTGCGCTGTGTGGAGCTGGTCCACGAGGAGCTGCAGAGGATCATCCAACACTGCTCCTCCTACAGCACACAGGTACGCTAGACACTGCACAACACATACTACAAAGCAAGCCTGAACCAAATTGTAATATAAGTGTCTCTGTATGTGTCCTGACATGCTGTGTGCTTTTCAGGAGCTCCTTCGGTTTCCCAAGCTGCACGACTCCATTGTGGAGGTGGTGACTAGTTTACTCAGGAAGCGCCTGCCCATTACTAATGACATGGTGAGACAATTTTGTTTTTGTGATTTGACAAAAAATCCTGAATGTAATTATTCTACAATTTAGTGCTATTGCTTACTGGCTGTCTGTCTATGTTCGTGGATGATTCTGAGCACCCATCTGTTTCAGGTCCACAACTTGGTTCAAATTGAGCTTGCTTACATCAACACAAAGCACCCAGACTTTACCGATGCTGCTCAGGTCTCAGCATCTGTCAACAGTCAACAGGTAATTCTGCCTCAACTCAAAGCACATGCTCTGCTTTCATGCGTATAGATGAGCCTAATGTTGACCAGAGGGTTCTAGAGTCTGATGCTGTCTTCTCATACCAGTATGGACCGTTGAGGAATTCCAATCAGCCAGTTGTGACTTTAACACCGATACCAGAACAACTAAATTGAATTGATCCCCTCATTTCACCTCTTTTAGGGCCTGCAGGATGGAGATAAATACTGGATGAATGAGAAGGTGGCGGAGGAGAAGGCACCAGCGGCAGGTTTCAGCAGCCCTGTTAAGGGCCAGGCCATCAACCTCCTGGACACAGTGAGTAGCGGAATCAGCAGTCAGAACTGACCCGGTGCTACCCTGTAGAGCAGCACTGTATCTGATTAGATCTGTGACAGATTAACATCTGACCCCTGCTCTGTTTGCCAGGCGGTGCCGGTGTCCCGAAAGCTGAGTGCCCGGGAGCAAAGAGACTGTGAGGTCATCCAACGCCTCATCAAATGCTACTTCCTCATCGTCCGCAAGAGCATTCAGGACAGGTCAGAGACCGGTGCTCCAGGGCATCTAGGGGTGTTATTATTTGGGTATCCAATTAGTGGTGAGTTGAGCCTTCTCTGGCCTAGCTAACTGTGTGTCTTGTGATGTGTCTGCAGTGTGCCCAAGACGGTGATGCACTTCCTGGTGAACTTTGTGAAGGAGCGTCTGCAGAGTGAGCTGGTGGGCCAGCTGTACAAACAGAACCTGCTGCAGGGGCTGCTCATCGAGTCCCAAGACACCGCACAACAGAGGACAGAGGTGGCCCAGATGCTGGAGGTACTGTACAAGTGCAACTAGTACCCCTACTTACTCTCATGCATGTTGTGCTGTACTTTCTGTTTCTCCCTTTTTAACTCCAGTATCCTTCTCTCTCTTCACTTCAGGCTCTCCAAAAAGCCAGCAACATCATCTCAGAGATCCGGGAGACACACCTGTGGTAGCCCAATGCAACTGACCGTTCCCCACTGATTGTGTGTGTGTGTGTGTGTTACGGTACTGTATGGCAATACCACTGAGCTCACACTGTCCATTAAACATCCAGACGTCCTTTTTGTCTGTCCAGGATTTGGACTATTGTGTCTCACTGTGAATATAGTGATTTGAGACCAACACACTCAGGCAGAGCTGGTCCATTGTGTTGAGATGTCTTTAATGTGAAAGAGACAACCATGATCAAATCTTTTTTGTTTGTTGTTGCAACAATCGTCTGTCTAAATGTCTGTCTGGTCTTTTGGTTGTCAATGTGTTGTTTATCATGTGGAGTATTACGTTGTTTTCCTGGGTCTTTATTGCATCTGATCATGACACAGGTTGTGCTGCTGCATTTGTTTCCATTGAATAGGTATCTATTTGTGAAAGGGTGATCTCAAACCATGACTGCTTGATGCGCATGTAGACGTCTCTGAACGCATGTAGAGTAAGTATAACAGTCAGTATCAGGTTTCCCCTTGTTTTAAACAACGTTCTGTAAAGTTGAACAGAGGGTGACAACCCAATCCGAGGTTGAACAGTGGGCATTGTCTGCAATGTAATGTTGAAATATGATCCTGGTCTTCAGGGATGCTGCAGAGGTTTGGTTTGACCTGGTCTACAGTGCGGATGGGTACAGTAGTTGTACGCTAGAGCAGACGTATGTTCTTTACGTGTGTCGCATTTGCGTATCGTTCCAGGTGTATGGTTGCACTGTTTGTGCATATTTAGTTCTATAACAAAGTTGTACGTTCACAACACAGAATACAGTGTTCCTTTTCTCCGTATGAAGTTTTTAGTCAGACTCTATTTTGCATGTTGTTGGACAACTGAAACCGCATTTATGAATAGCACCCACAAAGAGTTGAATAGGTGTGTGTGTGTGTGTGTGTGTGTGTGTGTGTGTGTGTGTGTGTGTGTGTGTGTGTGTGTGTGTGTGTGTGTGTGTATAGATATTGTATAGCTAGCTTGTCAGGAGATGCAGAATAGTTGGTTGAGTCCAGCAATAATTTGAGGGCCAGGGGTATAGGGATTCATTGTAGAAATCCACTTAGCCAAAGGAAAGTAAGTGGATTTCAGGGGTATAGGGATTCATTGTAGAAATCCACTTAGCCAAAGGAAAGTAAAATAGTTTTCGCAATCTCAGAATGCATTGAAATATTGTATCCCAGTTACCCCCACCCTTAAATGAGCCCATGTATGCAGTGTGCCTCAGAGAGAGAGAGGGGGTTGTTTCAGAAGAGGTGGCACCCCAGCAGACTATCCCTAGGCCTGCTTCTACCCAGATGACAGGAATGTTGGAGGTGTAAGAGACCAACATTGTTTCTGATTGAACTTGTGCATGCAGCTGTAATTATATTCTCATTTTGTTGATGTAGATCCCCAAGGGAAGTATACCCTGCAGCCCTTTTATTTGTGATTCAGTACCAATTGTGTGACGTTAGTGTATCTTCCATTTAGAATTAGAGATTCTAAAGTTTCTCAAATTATTTATATCGGAAGTGTGCATCGGTTTTTGTATGTCATGGAAATGTTCCCAAAGGATGATGATGATGATGATGATCATTATTCAGAAAGACTAGCCTTAAAGGAACAGGTACCAAGCACCATCTAGCAGAAACAATTACTTCTATGTGATCAAGGAGAGCACGGTGTCTAGTCTGTCTTTCTGTGTGTGTGTGTGTGTGTGTGTGTGTGTGTGTGTGTGTACGTATGTGTGAATGTCTTTTAAGTTTTTCTATCTGAATGAGACTGTTTTCTATTATTTAAATGTACATCTTACATCTGTACAAACTGCCTGAAAGTGCTTGCCTGCCAATATTTGTGATACATGTAAGTTGATGGAATAATGTCTGTTCAGATGGGAGGGACTCATTAAACTCTTAACAACAACAGTCTGGTCTCTGTGAGATTGCTTCGCAGGATGTCCTTTATAATTGATATGATCTGTAAGATCATGATAAGATCTGCAGAATTGTCCAATAATGTCCCATTCAGTCCTGCAGATAGCTATGACTCACAGCAGTCTGGTATCTATCGCCATTGTCCTCTATTTATACTAAGCAGGTGAGCTGAAATCACTAGATATGTAGGATTATTCTGAGGTAAGATGGAATCCTTCTTGAAAAAGACAATGACAAAGTGGCCTGCATGTTGCAGAGACCGATTGACTTGCACTTACACGCCTGGCCCTGTCTGCAACCTCATTTTCCCTGCCTATCACGTGCAACAACACCCGTTGTAATTGAGAAAACCAGCAGGACTCTAAATGTCAGCCTTATCTAAAATACTGCAGTTTAGCAATGATGGATTGGCTGTCTTCTGGTGCAGGTGCATGTGTGTGTATAAACACACAGGTGAGGCTTGAAAATCACGCTGAACAAACATATCAATGCAACATGTAAAGTTCTGGTCCCATGTTTAATGAGCTGAAATAAAAGATCCCAGAAATGTTCCATACTCACAAAAAGCTTTTCTCTTAAATGTTGTGCAAAAATGTGTTTACGTCCCTGTTAGTGAGTATTTCTCCTTTGCCAAGATAGTCCATCCACCTGACAGGTATGGCATATTAAGAAGCTGATTAAACCTGCATGATCATTACACAGTTGCACCTTGTGCTGGGGACAATAAAAGGCCACTCTAAAATGTGCAGTTTTGTCAAACAACACAATGCCACTGATCTCTCAAGTTTGCAGGAACATCCACCAGTGCTGTTGCCAGGGAATTGAATGTTTATTTCTCTACCATAAGCTGCCTCCAACTTAATTTTAGAGAATATTTGCAGTACGTCCAACCAGCCTCACAACCGCAGACCATATGTAACCATGCCAGCGCAGGACCGCCACATCCGGCTTTTTCACTTGCGGGATCGTCTGAGACCAGCCACCCGGACAGCTAATGACACTGGGGGTATGAAACTGAGGGTTTACACAATCAAAGAATTTCTGCACAAACTGTCAAAAACAGTCCCCGGGTAACTCATCTATGTGCTCGTTGTCCACACCAGGGTCTTGACCTGACCAGTTCGGCGTCGTAACCAGCTTCAGCTGGCAAATGATCACCTCGATGGCCACTGGTGGTGGCCGTTGTTTGATCTACGCCCCTACTTTTAAGGTATCTGTGACCAACAGATGCATATCTGTTTTCCCAGTCATGTGAAATCCATAGATTAGGGCCTAATGAATATACACTGCTCAAAAAAATAAAGGGAACACTTAAACAACACAATGTAACTCCAAGTCAATCACACTTCTGTGAAATCAAACTGTCCACTTAGGAAGCAACACTGATTGACAATAAATGTCACATGCTGTTGTGCAAATGGAATAGACAACAGGTGGAAATTATAGGCAATTAGCAAGACACCCCCAATAAAGGAGTGGTTCTGAAGGTGGTGACCACAGACCACTTCTCAGTTCCTATGCTTCCTGGCTGATGTTTTGGTCACTTTTGAATGCTGGCGGTGCTTTCACTCTAGTGGTAGCATGAGACAGAGTCTACAACCCACACAAGTGGCTCAGGTAGTGCAGCTCATCCAGGATGGCACATCAATGCGAGCTGTGGCAAGGTTTGCTGTGTCTGTCAGCGTAGTGTCCAGAGCATGGAGGCGCTACCAGGAGACAGGCCAGTACATCAGGAGACGTGGAGGAGGCCGTAGGAGGGCAACAACCCAGCAGCAGGACCACTACCTCCGCCTTTGTGCAAGGAGGAGCACTGCCAGAGCCCTGCAAAATGACCTCCAGCAGGCCACAAATGTGCATGTGTCTGCTCAAACGGTCAGAAACAGACTCCATGAGGGTGGTATGAGGGCCCAACGTCCACAGGTGGGGGTTGTGCTTACAGCCCAACACCGTGCAGGACGTTTGGCATTTGCCAGAGAACACCAAGATTGGCAAATTCGCCACTGGCGCCCTGTGCTCTTCACAGATGAAAGCAGGTTCACACTGAGCACGTGACAGACGTGACAGAGTCTGGAGACGCCCGTGGAGAACGTTCTGCTGCCTGCAACATCCTCCAGCATGACCGGTTTGGCGGTGGGTCAGTCATGGTGTGGGGTGGCATTTCTTTGGGGGGCCGCACAGCCCTCCATGTGCTCGCCAGAGGTAGCCTGACTGCCATTAGGTACCGAGATGAGATCCTCAGACCCCTTGTGAGATTATATGCTGGTGCGGTTGGCCCTGGGTTCCTCCTAATGCAAGACAATGCTAGACCTCATGTGGCTGGAGTGTGTCAGCAGTTCCTGCAAGAGGAAGGCATTGATGCTAAGGACTGGCCCGCCCGTTCCCCAGACCTGAATCCAATTGAGCACATCTGGGACATCATGTCTTGCTCCATCCACCAACGCCACGTTGCACCACAGACTGTCCAGGAGTTGGCGGATGCTTTAGTCCAGGTCTGGTAGGAGATCCCTCAGGAGACCATCCGCCACCTCATCAGGAGCATGCCCAGGCGTTGTAGGGAGGTCATTCAGGCACGTGGAGGCCACACACACTACTGAGCCTAATTTTGACTTGTTTTAAGGACATTACATCAAAGTTGGATCAGGCTGTAGTGTGGTTTTCCACTTTAATTTTGAGTGTGACTCCAAATCCAGACCTCCATGGGTTGATAAATTTGATTTCCATTGATAATTTGTGTGTGATTTTGTTGTCAGCACATTCAACTATGTAAAGAAAAAAGTATTTAATAAGATTATTTCATTCATTCAGATCTATGATGTGTTATTTTAGTGTTCCCTTAATTTTTTTGAGCAGTGTATTTCAATTGACCTATTTCCTTATATGAACTGTAATTCAGTAAAATCTTTGAAATTGTTGCACGTTGCGTTTATGTTCTTGTTCAGTGTAGTTTTTAAAGTTTGAGATGGATAAAGAAGTGATTGATAAAAAGGATATGGGAGTGTATGTTTCTTTCAAAAACAAGGACATTTCTAAGTGACCCCAAACTTTTGAACGGTAGTGTAGGTCTACGCCCAGTGTAGTGTATCGGTACATGGACAAATGGGCACAATCAGTTGAGCAAACAGTGGAGAGAATATGTAAAACCATCACTGTATCGTAATAAAGAAAAGTGATGTGACAGAAGCAGCCCTATCTGACCATATTATTCAATCGTAGCAGCCTACTCAAATAACCTCAATCACAAATGTAATTTTATGTTTAATAAGCTCCGAGTGGCGCAGCGGTCTAAGGCACTGCATCTCAGTGCTAGAGGCGTCACTACAGACCCTGGTTTGATCCCGGGCTGTATCACAACCGGCTGTGATCGGGAGTCCCATAGGGCGGCGCACATTTGGCCAGCGTCGTCCCGGTTAGGGGAGAGTTTGGCTGGGGTAGGGCGTCATTGTAAGTAAGAATTTGTTCTTAACTGACTTGTCAGTTAAATAAAGGTTCAATTAAAAAATATATAAAACAATTATGATATCTCAGAGAGCGTTGCATTTAACAAAACGTATTAGATGTGAATGCAGCAGGGACTCAGATTCCTGGGGTGGAAATGATATGGCCTACACCTCGTCTTCCACTGTATCCAGTTACTCTGGTCTACCTCCTCTACTACCCCCCTCCTACCCCTTTCCTCCTCACAGAGCCTCGACCAGACTATACCAACAAAATCCTCTTCAAACTAGAGGGGGACTCTGCTGCAGTCTCCTGGCAAAACCTTCATTTTAGGCACATGTTTCCAGACAAATAGAGCTTGAATCAGAGTCAGTCCTTTTTCTGCTTTACCTGTTAGGCTGTGATGAGATTTATCCCTGTCACACGTAGTCTCCTTGACGCTCAGGGCTGTGCTCTCCTCCCCTCCTCACCCCTTGGTGAGTCAGTCAAGAGAGGAGCCTGAACAAAGCAATGAGAGAGAGGAGCTGCTGGGAGAGTGAAAGAACTGATACTCTCACTGACTCCGTCGCCTGGACAACCAGGCACAGAGGAGGGAGGGAAGAGAGAAAGAGAAAAGGAGAAAGGGAGAAAACAAAAACAAAAAATGATGGTAGACAAGACTTATTAAGCAAATTAAAGATCTCATAAATCTTGTGTAGGAGAGGCTGTGCTGAGATGCAGTCGCTCTCCCTCGTGCAGCTAGAGTACTATGAAAATAAAACGGATCAACAGAGAAAATTAAGAGAGCATCTGGAGAACAAGTTTGAAATGAAATTGTTCAGCATAGGTTTGCATCCTCAGAAGAGGACCCCATAGGGCTGCACATCCCATCAGTTCATACCTCTACTCATCAAGCTCAGGTAAGGTTCCCCAGCTCTGCCATACACTAAATGTATATTTTGTTTAGATATTACAGATTCTTAAATAATTAACTACACACTACAACAACAACTGAGCATGGCATTATCCTGTCATTCTCTCATTTACTAAGCCAAATAACATAGTCAATAGGTGGCAGCAAAAGGTCAACTCTGCCTGCAGCCTCTGAGGAGCACAGCTGCAGTAAATTGAGCTCTCAGGTGGATAGAGAAGTTTCAGAGACCTCTGAAGAAACCCAGGACCAGGCAAAGATTACACTGATTTCGTCTGTTGTCAAACTTCACATGCTATTGCATTTGAATTCTTAGATTGAAGGAAATTGCCCTGTAGGTCTCCAGGCAATCATTCTGTCTTTTGCAATCACCCACCATCTCTCACGCAATTGTAGCAGCTATAGTGAGCTTTCAACTTCAGGTTTACAGTACTTGCATTTGTTGAGGGGGTCATCCATGTATGCAAATATCAACCAAATTACTATCATTAGGTTCAAAAGGAGCATGAGACACTTGCACCGTGCTGAACCTTTATATACTGGGGATCTGTGAAGAATAGAGGCATCACCCTCAGTGATTCTCCTGTAGTGATACTCAGTGCTCATACATAAGCAATGTCTGTTTTCTGGAGTGCTGGGCTGAGATGAATGTCCCTGTATTAAATGGTGTTGCATGCTCTGTGAAATTACACCATGCTGAATCTGGGGGGCAGGAGAAACGGTGTGAAATCCATATTGGATGAGATGGAGGGAGGATGAAACAAGAGGGAGGGAGGGGAGGAAGGAAAGCAGAGGGGAGTGTACTATTTTTAGCTGTTGTCAGTAAGGAAGGTTATGTACCCCCCTTACCCCCACCTTTCTATATGCTTGTACACACACACACACACACGCATCAGCACATACCAAGAAAGTAAGAAAGAAAAGCATTATATGCCTGTTAGTTAGTTGGATGTCATGCTGGGAGTGTTTATAGTATCACATCAGGTCCACATGAGACTAACACAGTTTGCACATTACCAAGAAAACAGCACACTGCCACACAACTGCAATAGTCACCAACTGGCATTCAACCCTAGTCTTTGGTGCTTCACACTCTAAAGTCAACCCAAAAAGCTAGCATTCGATCTGTGGAACAGTTCAATCTTGAGTTCTTTGGAAAGTTTATTCACATAAGGATATGAGTTGGTATTTTTGTATTTTATTAGGATCTCCATTAGCTGTTGCTAAAGCAGCAGCTACTCTTCCTGGGGTCCACACAAACATAAAACATGAAATATGACATAATACATCACATTAATAGACAAGAACAGCTCAAGGACAGAACACATTTCTTTTTGAATAGTTGTATCAGGGCAATTGGTATATCACAGCATTGTCAATAATGTAAAAAAATCTCAACCTTATCAAATTAATACATTTTTGCTGTGGAAAATCTGTAGTTGAAAATAACCTACAAATTCTGTTGGACAGCGGCTCTACAATATGGGGCTGAAACTAAATGTCAGACCAAGGAGTGAGTAAGTCTAGAAGGATAAAGAGTTCCAGAATCATGCTGATTGAAACAGATGGGAGAATGCTTTTGTTGTCCATAAAGCCAGTCTTCACCAAGTTCCCTTCTATTTTTATTCCCCACCTGCACAGTCTAAATTGACTCCCTCCGCTCTCAAGCATTGAGAATAAATAGAAAAGTTGAACGATTCTCTCAGCTTGTCAACACATTCCACATTCTCGGTTCAGCACTGGGAGCGTTACCCTGCAGTTGAGGCTTCTCTCATAATTAATGTACATTAGATATCGTATGGTTGGCAAAGCGGCGCAGCTGAATTCATTAACAGGGGAAAATGATGTGTCCCAGGAGCTTGTCAGAGACAGATTACTGTAGGAGGCATGGCAGTAATCTGCCTGTTGGTGGAGGGAGCCAGGGAGGGTCTACTTTATACTATGTCTGTGTAACGGTGCACTCAACCAACAAACGACCATTAACATGAAATGCACAGTGTGGCTTTAATAGCATAACAGTCTTTGATGAGTGGTGTATGAGGGGCCAACATGATGTCTCACGACAACTGATCAGCAATTCCAGGGATGTGGAAACAAACATGGCAGTTATGGAAATGTACAGAGCTAGCGGATTTAGACTGCCTTGAATATCAAACAGCACAAAGCTGCCTTTTATCAGACAGGAGATCATCATTTGTTGGTGGGTGACTGTTGCAGCCTAAGGTCCTCCAATCTCCTCCCTTCCCCCCTCCCTCTCTCTCGCCCTTCCTCTCTCTCCTTTACCCTCTTCTTCTCCCCTCCCAACGGACTGATCTTGTGTCTAATAAATGTGTCCTCTGAAGGGGTTGCAGACCCAGATGTTTTCCCAGGGCAGACAGATGTTGAACTGCTCTGTTCTCTCAGTGAACGTGATCATTGGTGTCCAACTCTGTCTTGAACAATGGCATGGCATTGGGTGGGCTCTATTTATTTGTAAAATGTTTTATTTCGTATTTTTCTTTCATTATTATTTTACCTTTATTTAACTAGGCAAATCAGTTAAGAACAAATTCTTATTTACAACGACGGCCTACCCCAGCCAAACCCGGGCGATGCTGGGCCAATTGTGCAGCGCCCTATGGGACTCCCAATCACAGCTGGATGTGATACAGCCTGGATTCAAACCAGGGACTGCAGTGACACCTCTTGCACTGAAATGCAGTGCCTTAGACCGCTGCACCACTCAGGAACCCTTTGTCATGGTGATCTCCTTGAATTGAGTGCATTTGTGGCTATGTGCAATTGCAACTGCAAATCTGAATAGATAGCCTACTACGGCTGATAACGGCTAATTACACAAATGATCATAATGCCTATCTTGGTTCTTGATCAATGGCCATAGGTTTACTTAACAACCCAAGACCCAGGCTGAAGAGAGATACGGAGATTATGCTCCCGCTCTTTTGGCCTCCCCGCCCCACATAGAAGACGCTTGAGCTCTATTCTAAAGATAGTAGATGACTTGCCAATTTTCCTTTAACACGGCTATTGCCACTTGAATACCAAGTCACTGCATTATCTTGTGTTTTCAGTGGAGTGAGAAGAGGAAGGAACAATACTTTGACACAATCAGGCTGAAGCTGTCTATCACCAGGCATAAAACACCTATCATTTTCCACACTTCTCTCTTACATTCCACACCTCTCTCCCCTGTCAGTAATTAGACAAGTGAGATGATTTAATTTGCTGCAGATCAGACGAACCCAAGTCGACTGCTGATATGGACAAGGACACCACCGAGCACTCAAGGGGAGATGGTTTTTGCACACACTGAAGGAAGGAGTGAGAGGAATCAAATCGCAGCCAGTACTCTCTCTAAGCCCCCAGCCACAATTCAGCATCTTAAACTGGGGGCTTAGCAGACCATACACTGCTTTGGGCCCTTGAGACAAGGTACATCTTCTTCCTAAATTCTCCCCTTGACTTTTCTGTGAGCTGAATAGGAACCCTGTGTGTCTTGGCCTTTAAGGGACATATTTAATTGCTGTGCCCTTGCTGGCTGTGTACTGCAGAATATCCTGAAACCACTATGATGTTTGCTCTGTAAATCACCTATAGTTTAGGTCTATGTTTTCATGTCCAAGGACAGAAGAGGATATACATTAGGAGAGTGAGTGATGATGAAGTACTGTGTGTGTTTGACAGGTGCTGCCATGGACTTAGAAGACGAGCCGTTGCTATTCCAGAGCAGCTGGGATGCTGAGGAGGAAGAGGAGCAGGAGGAGGACGATGGGGAGTCAGATACACAGATGAATGGGGGGACCAGCACCACAGGAGGCAGCAAAGTGTGGGGGGCGGTGGGCTGGGTCTACACACAGCCCTGGGTGAGTGGGGTGGTCCTGGGAGTTGGAGTCTTTCTTCCCTGTGCCCTCTCTGCCTACATGTTCCTATACTGCCCCCCATTGGACATAGACCTTTCCTACAGTGCCTTTGAGGTTCACAGCCACTTCTCCGCTGAGCGGTTTGATGCACTCACCATTGCCATAAAGACTCAGTTGGGGTCCTGGGACAGACGCAGGCGTGACGTGGACCACTATGACTTCACTGCTCTACAGGAGCTGCTGTTGGACAGACTGGGTAGGCAGGGAGATGAAGCATCCAACTGGACATCACATGGAGGGCTGAATTCGAAATCTCTGAAAAACCATACATTCAAAAGAGTGGTTATGCAACAGAGAGGAGTTGCCCTGAGTCAGCAAGAGACTGAGAGGCATAGAGAGGCAAGGGCTGGTAAAGCAAAGGTAAGAGGGGAGGATAAAAATACAACTAACTTAGAAAAACCTGAGAGTCGTAAGTCCAAAGGGGAAGAGGGCGACAGAGACAGTGAGAGATCTCGGACTAGGATGCGCAGGTTTGCTCCCAACTACTCATATCTGCAGAGCCAAGCCCTGTGGAGGATGGAGCTGGTGTTTGTAGCTCAGGGTGGGGGGGGCAACAACATCTTCACCCCAGAGCGTCTCCGCACCATCCACCACATAGAGCACCTGCTCATGCAGCACCCCCAGTTCCAGCAGTTCTGTTGGAAGCCTCTGGAGGTCCTGAGAGACCTGCCCCTGGGCCCCTCCTACTGCTCCCCTCCAAGCTCCCTCCTCTCCTACCTCTTCCCCAGTGAACGGGGAGGCAGGATCTACTATGATGGCATGGGACCTGACCTGGCTGACATCCATGGTGAGTCTGAGGTTCATAAAACTTGGCATTACTGTAGTGGCGGTCAGTGCCGTTTAAGATCAGCGAGGACATTTTTTTTTTTCATGAGTATGGCCTTATATCTATTAAGGAATATTGGATGACTATCATTCATATTTCATCCACCCAGTTCAATGTAACAGCGATAGGTTTAGGTTACTACATGAAACTCTTACGTTTCCCTATATCCATCATGAGGTTGCTACAACCTAGCCTATGAATGAAAGTTTACAATGTAGATGCACACAGGTCGAGCTGATATACAGTAGGGTGTAATCATTAGTCCAACAGTTGCAAACAAGAGTTTCTATTGGACAAATTCAGGTCTATTTATCCTCGTTTTGTTCTGTTTGCTTCCATTTAAGAACCATTTTTCGGCAGAATAAATACACCCCATATCACGTGTAAACATAATTCACTTTTATAGCAGCCAAGTTGTATTCCGTCACGCATCTATGCGCTCTCCTCCTCTCACCTTGTCCCTTCGCTTGTGGACTTCAATGCACAACACATCAGCTGTATGTGACCAGGCGGAAAACCTTTCCAAGCCAAACCATATCATAACCGCTACACACAGCCTACATCGTTGTCACCATATTAGATAAAGTAACATCATAGTCAATAGACCTAACACGTTAGTAAACCCGCTACAATCATGCAGTAACGTTACAGTGTACAGTCAGTAAGCAGTTACACCGGCAGGCCCCAGTGGCAATAAATTTATAAAACCAAAAGCTTCCCTTGACTTGGAAGAGTTACAGTGTTGTGTTAGGATAGTCATAGCCAGCTAACTAACATAGCATCCCTCTGTCTGAGCAGGGTGTTTGAGTAAGCAAAACTAACTAACGTTAGCTGCATTAGCTAGCTAAGTAAGTGAAACTGAAATTGAAAAATAAATTACACTCTCTCTCTCTCTCTCTCTCTCTCTCTCTCTCTCTCTCTCTCTCTCTCTCTCGCTCTTTCTCTTGCTTCTCTATTCATTTCAGGAAGAAATGTATTTTGTTAAAAACTGTTCAACTATTGTCTTTCTCTCTCTTTGAGTCAACTACTAACCACAAAAATTCAGTCTTCAGTCACCCAAGTCATAGACTGTTCTCTCTGCTACTGCACGGCAAGCGCTACCGAAGCACCAAGTCTAGGTCCAAAAGGCTCATTAACAGCTTCTACCTCCAAGCCACAAGACTGCTGAACAATTAATCAAATGGCCCCCGGACTATTACATTGTCCCCCCTCCTTTTTTTTTTACACTGCTGCTACTCTCTGTTTATTATCTATGCATAATCACTTCACCTCTACCTACATGTACAAATGACCTCTAACCTGTACCCCTGCACACTGACTCGGTACCGGTACCCCCTGTATATAGCCTCATTATTGTTATTTTACTGTGTTACTTTTCATTTTATATTTTATTTACTTTTCTTAACTATTCTTAACTATTTATTGAACTGCATTGTTGGTCAAGGGCTTGTACGCAAGCATTTCACGGTAAGGTCTACACCTGTTGTATTTGGCAAATGTGACAAATATTAGTTTTTTTAGATTTTATCCACTGCAGTGCTAGCTAGCTGTACCTTATGCTTTCAGCACTAGATTTATTCACTGATTCTTTGATTGGGTGGACAACATGTCAGTTCATGCTGCAAGAGCTCTGATAGGTTGGAGGATGTCCTCTCGAAGTTTTCATAATTACTGTGTACGTTTATTGAAGGGGGTGAGAACCATGAGCATTGAAGTCAATGTACCCAGAGGAGAACGGAAGCGAGCTGTCCTCCAGCTACAACATGGTGTTACCCCAGAGAGTGCTGTTGTGGCTATTGTAGACCTTCATTGCAAAATAGTGTGTTTTAATACATAATTTGGTGACGTGATTATATTTAGTATAGTTTTATCTAAAAACGCTAACTTTTTTAATGTTTTAAGATTTTTATTATCACAGAGGATGGTCCTCCTCTTCCTCCTCTGAGGAGCCTCCACTGGTACAGTCACTGCTCTGCATGATTAAGTAGGGAGCTCGTCCTTCATTTTATTATGGGAGGTCAATTGAAACATCAAAGGGAGCAGGCAGTGACTACCACTTTGATCTTCACTTGTGTTTCTGCTCCCAGGTGCTCTGAGTCTAGCGATTACCCACCCACAGTTCTACTGGTATGTGGATGAGAGGCTGGCCCCTGACCGGCTCTCCTCCTCTCTCCTGCGCAGTGAGATCCAATTCGGAGCTCCGCTGCCCTCATACTACTCCCTCCAAGACCGGCCTGAGGAGCAGAGGCAGCGCTTCAGGAACTTTGTAGTTCAGTACGCTGACATCCTGGCTCAGCAGTCCACCAGGTGGGCTATGGCTTATAAACTCTAAATGAACCACATTCTAAAAAACACAAGATCCATCGATATTGAGATTAACTGATGTTGTTTTTCATTTCCCGCAAGACTTGACTTTGTAAATATTGTCTCCGCTTTCCAGACCAATTGTAATTAAGCACATCAAAAGAGTTCCTCCTTTCATGACACCCACATTATTCTTCCATTCTCTCTTTCTGACTACGAGCGTTTCTGGGTTTGTGTGATGCCAGCCAGGTGAAGGTGTTGTATGGGGGCACAGAGCTGTTTGATAATGAGGTGAGACAGACCTTCCACAGGGACATGTTGCTGGCGCTGATCAGTGGGGGCTGCATCACTCTACTGGTCTATGTCCTCACCTCCTTCTCAGGTAATTTCCCATGCACTATCTCACCTGCATTGGATATTACATGCATGTTATTCTAACATTTCCTATGCTTAATTTGCTGTCATGCATAGTATCTGATAAAAGCTAGCATAAGTATCTTATTCTTAGAATTTTGATACCACATACAAGACTTGCAGCATGAGGTCTCCCACCCTGTCTATTTGGTGTGTCTCTACAGTGTTCCTGACATTCTTTGGGCTCACTAGCATTGGTCTGAGCTGCCAGGTGGCTCTCTTCCTCTACCATGTGGTCTTTGGGGTGAGATACCTTGGCATCCTCAATGGAGTTGCAGCCTTTGTGATCATTGGCATTGGTTAGTGACAATATTATAATATACTCTAGAATTTCTTTCGTGGTCAAACTGGTTGAGAAACAACATCTTTGTTACAGGTAACATGCCACTCTTTATTCTGTTTCCCCTCTCACTGTTCTCCAGGTGTGGATGATGTGTTTGTGTTCATCAGTACCTTTAGACAGGCTTCCCACTTGGTCCACCCGGTGCAGAGGATGATGTACACGGTGAAAACTGCCGGCCGAGCCACCTTTCTCACCTCCTTCACCACCGCAGCTGCATACGCGGCCAACACCTTCTCACAGGTACTCAGAAATATTGTCAGTTCATATCGCATAATCCTTCCAAAGGGAATGAATGGCTGTGAGGTAGTACTGTCTGTATACAGTATGTATCAATATGAAAAGTACAATGTAAATGTATTGCGATATTGAGGTCTTTTACCCTTACAAACAGATTCCGGCAGTGCATGACTTTGGCCTGTTCATGGCCCTCATCGTCAGCTGCTGCTGGCTCTGGGTGTCCATCCTCATGCCCGCTGCCCTGTGTATCTGGACCCAGTGTGTTGACCCCCAGGAGAACACCTGTCTCAAATGGTGTGATTCCATCTTTACTCCTTTGTTTGCTATAGAATAGAGTTCCTACTGTTGTGCTGCTTGCCTTTTCATTCGGTTTTCCTATTATGAACAAAGTGAGGTTCTAAAGCTGCATCTCTCTGATACACTTTATCTTAAAGGTGGAAAGCACTTACAGGACTGTCAGTGAGTCACAGTCCTTTGTCAGATGAGGATGAAGATGTGGCCCTCCTGTCGGTGGAGATGGAGCCAGGTGAGATACTGATCTGGACAGAGCTGCATAAATGAATGGCAGGAGAATGAAAGGTAATAGAGTCCTGACACTATTCACCCCCCCCCCCCTCTCTGTCTCATCCTGTCTCATCCAGGCTCCTGTGACACTGATGTAGATGCAGCCATTTTGTCCCTGTCAGAGGAGACCTCGCTCTCACCCCCAGGGCGGGGGACTGCAGGCGTGGTCAGCGCTAACCTTCAGTGGGCTCTGAGGCACTGGGTGGCAGAGCCTGCCGTGGAGAAACGCAAAGTCATTCTAGGTAAGGGCTCTGTCTGTCTGCAGACAGAGCTCTGTCTTTATGCCTCGCTTTATGTCTCTCTCAAATGTCAATATGCCTTGTATACTGTTGTTTATAGGATAGTTTTGTTTTAGTTTACTGCAGAGCCCCTAGTCCCACTCAACATGCCTCAGATACCTCCTTTGTCCCACCTCCCACACATGTGGTGACCTCACCCAGTATAACTAGCACGTCCAGAGATGCAACCTCTCTTATCATCACTCAGTGCCTGGGTTTACCTCCACTGTACCCGCACCCTACCATTCCCCTGTCTGTACATTATGCCCTGAATCTATTCTACAACGCCCAGAAATCTGCTGCTTTTATTCTCTGTCCCCAAAGCACTAGACGACAAGTTTTGATAGCCTTTAGCCATACCCTCATCCTACTCCTCCTCTGTTCCTCGGGTGATGTGGAGATTAACCCAGGCCCTGCGTGTCCCTAGGCACTCTCATTTGTTGACTTCTGTAACCGAAAAAGCCTTGGTTTCATGCATGTTAACATCAGAAGCCTCCTCCCTAAGTTTGTTTTACTCACTGCTTTAGCACACTCCGCCAACCCTGATGTCCTTGCCGTGTCTGAATCCTGGCATACCCAACTACAACATTTTCCATCAAGATAGAACTGCCAAAGGGGGGAGGAGTTGCAATCTACTCCAGAGATAGCCTGCAAGTTCTGTCATACTTTCCAGGTCTATGCCCAAACAGTTTGAGCTTCTAATTTAAAAAATGTATCTCTCCAGAAACAAGTCTCTCGCTGTTGTCGACTGTTATAGACCCCCCTCAACTCCCAGCTGTGCCCTGGACACCAACTGATTGCCCCCCCGTCTATCTTCAGAGTTCGTTCTGTTAGGTGACCTAAACTGGGATATGCTTAACACCCCAGCAGTCCTACAATCTAAGCTAGATGCCCTCAATCTCACACAAATTATCAAGGAACCCACCAGGTACAACTCTAAATCCGTAAACATGGGCACCCTCAAAGATATTATCCTGACCAACTTTCCCTCCAAATACACCTCTGCTGTTTTCAATCAGGATCTCAGCGATCACTGCCTCACTGCCTGCATCCGCTATGGGTCCGCGGTCAAACGACCACCCCTCATCACTGTCAAACGCCCCCTAAAACACTTCTGCGGGCAGGACTTTCTAATCGACCTGGCCCGGGTATCCTGGAAGGATATTGACCTCATCCCGTCAGTCGAGGATGCCTGGTCGTTCTTTAAAAGTAATTTCCTCACCATCTTAAATAAGCATGGCCCTTTCAAAAAATGTAGAACTAAGAACAGATATAGCCCTTGGTTCACTCCAGACCTGATTGCCCTCGACCAGCACAAAAACATCCTGTGGCGGACTACACTAGCATCGAATAGTCACCGCGATATGCAACTTTTCCGGGAAGTCAGGAACCAATACACGCAGTCAGTCAGGAAAGCAAAGACTAGCTTTTTCAAACAGAAATGTGCATCCTGTAGCTCTAACTCCCAAAAGTTTTGGGACACTGTAAAGTCCATGGAGAATAAGAGCACCTCCTCCAAGCTGCCCACTACACTGAGGCTAGGTAACACCCGAGGCTAGGTAACACTGTCACCACCGATAAATCCACAATAATAGAGAATTTCAATAAGCATTTCTCTACGGCTGGCCATGCTTTCCTCCTGGCTACCCCAACCCCCGGCCAACAGCTCCGCACCCCCCGCAGCTACTTGCCCAAGCCTCCCCAGCTTCTCCTCTCACCCAAATCCAGATAGCAGATGTTCTGAAAGAGCTGCAAAACCTGGACCTGTACAAATTAGCTGGGCTAGACAATCTGGACCCTCTCTTTCTAAAATTATTCGCCACCATTGTTGCAACCCCTATTACCAGTCTGTTCAACCTCTCTTTCGTATCGTCCGAGATCCCTAAAGATTGGAAAGCTTCCGCGGTCATCCCCCTCTTCAAAGTGGGTGACACTCTAGACCCAAACTGTTATAGACCTATATCCATCCTGCCCTGCCTTTCTAAAGTCTTCCGAAAGCCAAGTTAATAAACAGATCACTGACCATTTCGAATCCCACCATACCTTCTCCGCTGTGCAATCTGGTTTCCGAGCTGATCACGGGTGCACCTCAGCCACGCTCAAGGTACTAAATGATATCATAACCGGCATCGATAAAAGACAGTACTGTGCAGCCGTTTTCATCGACCTGGCCAAGGCTTTCGACTCAATCACCGTATTCTTATCGGCAGACTCGACAGCCTTGGTTTCTCAAATGGCTGCCTCGCCTGGTTCAGTGTGTCAAATCGGAGGGCCTGTTGTCCGGAACTCCTGGCAGTTTCTATGGGGGTACCACAGGGTTCAATTCTCGGGCTGACACTTTCTCTGTATATATCAACAATGTCACTCTTGCTGCGGGTGATTCCCTGATCCACCTCTACCCAGACGACACCATTCTGTATACATCTGGCCCTTCTTTAGACACTGTGTTAACTAACCTCCAAACGAGCTTCAATGCCATACAACACTCTTCCGTGGCCTCCAACTGCTCTTAAACGCTAGTAAAACCAAATGCATGCTTTTCAACCGTTCGCTGCCGCACCCGCCCGCCCGACTAACATCACTACTCTGGACGGTTCTGACTTAGAATATGTGGACAACTACAAATACCTAGGTGTCTGGCTAGACTGTAAACTCTCCTTCCAGACTCATATTGAACATCTCCAATCCAAAATTAAATCTAGAATCGGCTTCCAATTTCGCAAAGCCTCCTTTCACTCACGCCGCCAAACATACCCTGGTAAAACTGACTATCCTACCGATCCTCGACTTCGGCGATGTCATTTACAAAATAGCTTCCAATACTCTACTCAGCAAACTGGATGCAGTCTATCACAGTGCCATCCGTTTTGTCACCAAAGCCCCTTAAACCACCCACCCCTGCAACCTGTATGCTCTAGTCGGCTGGTCGCCAGACCCACTGGCTCCAGGTCATCTATAAGTCTATGCTAGGTAAAGCTCCGCCATATCTCAGCTCACTGGTCACGATAACAACACCCACCCGTAGCACGTGCCCCAGCAGGTATATCTCACTGGTCATCCCCAAAGCCAGCACCTCCTTTGGCCGGCTTTCCTTCCAGTTCTCTGCTGCCAATGGCTGGAACGAATTGCAAAAATCGCTGAAGCTGGAGACTTATATTTCCCCCACTAACTTTAAACATCAGCTATCTGAACAGCTAACCGATCTCTGCAGCTGTACATAGTCCATCTGTGAATAGCCCACCCAATCTACCTACCTCATCCCCATATTGTTTTTATTAACTTTTCTGCTCTTTTGCACACCATTATTTCTACTTGCACATCATCATCTGCTCATCTATCACTCCAGTGTTTATCTGCTAAATTGTAATTACTTCGCTACTATGGCCTATTTATTGCCTTACCTCCTCACGCCATTTGCACATACTGTCCCAGAGACTTTCATGTTTTTCTATTGTGTTATTGACTGTACGCTTGTTTAATCCATGTGTAACTCTGTGTTGTTGTTTGTGTTGCACTGCTTTGCTTTATCTTGGCCAGGTCGCAGTTGTAAATGAGAACTTGTTCTCAACTAGCCTACCTGGTTAAATAAAGGTGAAATAAAAAATAAAATAAAAAAAGAGCTGGGAGAACCACATCTCATGATGCCCATATGCCTTTTTCAACTTAAGAGTTTTGTATTGCCCATCTCTGGCTCTTCCTCACAGAAAAGCAATTTAATCTAATGCCTCTCCCTTCAGTGATCTACCCCATCTGACCTGCCTCTCTCACAGGCCAGTCTTTGTCTTGCTGCCCATAGGCATCTACATCCTGGTCCTGCTGCTGTCTGCTGGGTGCTGCTGCCTCCTGCGGCCGGCCACTCATGCCCCGTTACTATTTCGTCCAGACACCAACCTCCAGACTCTACTGGGACTGAGGAACAACCTCAGTGCCCAGGGCATCTCCTGCCACATGTGCTCTGGTGAGACGTCGCCATCAATCTGTGTGATGGAACCCAGATGGGTGTAAAGTAAACCGATTCCACTACTTTAAACCGAAATTAACTTTAAACCCAAGTCCTGCAACTGTCTGGCTGTAAATGTCTTTATATGACATGGTACAATTCATTTTAAACTGGGATATTAACTTACAGTCGACTCCTGATAAGAGCTGACTCAATTCCATTATTTTTATTCCTACGGATATTTGCATGCTCCAGTTCAGTGCCCACATTCACAACACTCCCAGCCCATTGCATTTATCAGGATATTATGGTCAGCCAAGCATTTGGCTTTGATTTGAAGTGTTGAATCGAAGTGTACTATTTCCTGCAGGTCTGTTCATGGAGAAACCTCATCTTCTGCACAGCCCTACCCATACTACCCCCTCCATGCCTGGGTTTCACCCTCAGCAACATACACAGAGCCCTTCAAACTCAACTCTACAGAGCCCAATCATACCAAGCATATCCTCCATCACAACAGGTACTGGATAAAATGATATTATATATCCAAAGAGGATCCACATGAATACATCCGTGGCAATGTTCTGGCAATGTTTTTATGTGTGCCTCTATTTCTCTACTGCTACCACTCACTGCATCCTTTCATGGCAGGGCCTCTGCTGACAGTGTATGTCTCTAAGCTGGATGTGGGTGCTTCTATCACTCTGTACCGCTTCTCTCTGAATACCAGCGTGCCATTGCCCTGGAAAAGCCTCAGTGCTGGGCATGGAGAAGTTCCATCCTTTCAGGTTGGGAGACCCACAAATATAAATACACTATTTCTGGGTTATGATCTAATATCTCACCTCTGATAACCAACTCCATCATATACTTAGTATAACTTCTGGTGTCTTTAAACAGGCATACAGTGGACCTCACAGCAACTTCAGCACCCATATGACTGTGTGTGTGTCCCGTGTGTACCACCCCCACCCTCGCTGGATGATCACTTCCCAGTCATGTGACCCACGCCACGGCTGGAGGTCAGAGTTTAGCTTCTATGTGGCATCTGCTGAGCAGCAGCACAGCAGGTAAGAGGAATGACGAGGGACAGATGATGGCTGAATAGGGAATTAGTCTGTCAGTCAAGCTTTTTGTGGGAAAGTTGTTGACAGAGCTCCTTGTGCCTCCCAGGAGGTTGTACTTTGCCCAGCACAAGCTGAGTCCTCATCCCAGCCGAGTGTGTGCAGAACCACCTGGCTGTGTGATCAGCTCCGGGCCTGACGGACCCACACAGGGCTCTTTCTACACTCCACTCCCCACAGGTAAGAGAGGGAGAACACCTGGAGTCAGAAGACATCAGGGAATTGCATAATACTCTGCATTGTATTAAAATTAAAGCATGTACAATGAATGTTTGCCTATGAATGTGAGGGTTACTTTTTTCCTCATATGTACCTTATTTCAAAGATTCCACCTCAACCAAAAGGTCCAAGACTTCTGGTTTTAACCCCTGTAGTGGAGGTGGCTGTGGCCAGCCAGCAGTCCGTCCTTTGGTTGACACTGGTGCGATGGTGTTTGTGGTTTTCGGAATACTTGGAGTCAACCGCACCCAACGCACAGACAACCACGTCATTGGGGACATGGTGAGGGGCCAACTGCATTACAATAATGATATAAGGTGTAATTCAATAATCAATACTGTTTTAGTGGTATTGATTTGTTCTAAAATTATCTCCAAAGGGTAGTGTGATATTGGATCCAAACTTTGATATCTTCCAAGAGATTGGACACCTCTGCCAAATCTGTAAAGCTATCAGTGCAAATAAACAGCTTGTGAAGCCGGGAGGAGCCCAATGTCTACCGTCAGGTACCAACTGAACAGACACAGTCCAACACATCTAACAGCACACATATACAAATCATGTTTGATATGAGTTACATGTATTCTCTCTCTTGTACTCCCCCTCTCCCCCTTAGGCAACAAGCTTTCTTCTATCCTGCCCTTACTCAACCCAGACTGCCAGTCCCTCCCTGAGCCCAACCTGCTGCCAGGCCAGCTGTCCCATGGGGTCGTGGGGACGCATGGTGGCAGAGTAAGCTGGCTCTCCATGGCCTTTGAGTCTGTGAGTACAATGGTTGTCCGTGGTGTATACTACCACCTCTAATGTAATGTTAATGTTGTAGCCCAGTCCAGATCTGTGCCAGAAACCGAGCCCATGTCTTTTTTATCTGTCTGTTCCCAAGACCACCTACAAGGGGAAATCCTCTTTCCAGACACACGCAGACTTCCTCCAATGGGAGACCTTCCTACAAGAGCAGCTCTCGACTCTCCCAGAGTCCTCTGCTCTACGGAGAGGTTTCCAAACCTGTGAACACTGGAAGCAGATCTTTATGGAAATCATAGGCAAGTGGAGAGGCCAGAGGACACAGTTGTTCCATACCTAAGGCACAATCAATAAATGTTTCATTTTTATGTATCTAAAATATTATTTCAGTCTTTCTGGGAATGTAATCTTCCTGTGCTGACTGACTCCCTCCTCTGTGGGTTTTCTGTAGGTGTTGAGAGCGCCCTCTGCAGTCTGCTCCTGTCCCTGGCCATCTGTGTGGCAGCTGTGTCTGTTTTCACTGCCCATCCGCTTCTGCTGCTGCCAATACTGCTCACCATTCTGGGTAAGACACTGCTGATCAAGTCTTTGTCATCAGATAGGCCCATTATGCATAGACTGCAGAGAAAAGTCTCCAATAATAAGATATGATGCAGTATTGATATGAAGTGTTACTGGGAATAATGTAAGAGGAAGTCATAACTGTTGTACTGTACATACTGTATTTTCTGTGGTTTTAGCCTTGGGAGGGTTAGGGGTCATCTGTCTGTCAGTGTGCGACTGTGATCTCCTGACCAAATACAGGGGTCATCTGTCTGGTGGTGGCCATCATGTACTGGCTGGGCTGGGAGTTGGGGGCCGTGGAGGCCATCTCTCTGTCCATCCTTGTGGGCTCCTCAGTGGACTACTGCCTGCACCTGGTGGAGGGCTACCTGCTAGCTGGGGAGACCATAACAGCCACACCAGGACACACTATGGTATGTACAACACATAATCTGATAATCATCTATAACTGGCATAGAGGTATTGAATTCACTCTATATATTCTACTGTAAGAGAGTAAAACTAAGTAAATGAAGGATTTGCCTCGACAATATTCTGTTTACTTAAAGGCCCAATGCAACAGTTTTTATCTCAATATCAAATAATTTCTGGATAACAATTTAGTACCTCACTGATTATTTTATTACAATTTTAATTGAAAACAAACAAAAATTGCTTCTAAGCTAAGAGAAGTTTCTCAAGCAAGAATTTTGCTAGGACTATCTGGGAGTGGTCTGAGTAGGGAGGGGAAAACTGTGCTGTTATTGTCAGAGAAGTTTTTATGTGTTTCTTATTGGTCTATTAACTAATTTGCTGCCCGGTGATGTCACCAGGCAGGCCAAAAATCTCCATCCCTCCAAAACAGGCTGAAATTTCAGGCCGTCTTTCAAACTGCTCTTACACTAAAAGGGCATTATCATAATTTTCACAGTATTATTCCAACCTCATAGTGTGGAATTATATAACACAGAAAATTCACGTTTTTGACTCCACAGGGACTTTAAAAGTCATCATATTTAATGAAATAAGCCTGAGGGCAATAATGCATAAAGAGAAAAGACTCATTATATCAATCTGTTTTTCATTCCCAGAGCCTGTCAGCTAAAAGGCAGAGAAGGTCCCTAGATGCAGTAAACCACGTGGGAGTTGCCATTGTGTCCAGTGCTGTCACCACCGTGATCTCCACAGTCCCTCTCTTTTTCTGTGTCATCGTGCCTTTTGCTAAGTTTGGCCAGATTGTGGCCATTAACACAGCAGTGTCCATCTTGTTTACCCTGACCGTGACTGCAGCCATGTTGGCCACGATGGGCCCTGCCAACTTCCACAGGCCTCCTGGTGCCGTGCTGAAGGCCAGCCTGGCAGTACTGGGCACCACAGCCTTTGGTGCTGCCCTGTGCTGGGCAGGAGGGCAACTAGGACCAGTCACCTGGCACACAGCAGTCACCATGTGACCCCACAAACATAACTCAACCACTACTGTCACTGTTACTTCTGTAAGCAGAACCAAAAGGCTTGGTCTAAACCTCAGTGTAGTATTGGGGTGGCTGGTAGCCTAGTGGTTAGAGCGTTGGACTAGTAACCGAAAGGTTGCAAGATTGAATCCCCGAGCTGACAAGGTTAAAACTCTGTCGTTCTGCCCCTGAACAAGGCAGTTAACCCACTGTTCCTAGGCTGTCCTTGAAAATAAGAATTTGTTCTTAACTGACTTGCCTAGTTAAATGAAGGTAAAATAAAAAATTGTTATATAAATGCAGGTGGGAGGTTTCAGATGTAAGTGAAAGTAGATCTTTCTTCGTGTGGATGATTTAAAGATCTGTTATTTGGGGAAAAAAGTATTCAACATAGTCTGTTGAGAATAGGTAGTCTGCAGGATATGCTTTTGTTTCTGTGGATGCAGCCTGCTGCTGAAAGGAGATGACACAATGGTAATGAAATACTGGTTGAGTCCACATTGTTCTATTGTCCACGTTATTCTGCTGCTGACAGTAAAATCACTGACTCTTCTCTGACCTGCTGTTGTTAGCACTGACCTCATCTCTGGTAATTTGAAACCACACTTTGAGGTCCAAAAAGACAGGTATTGTACCATAAAAAAATGCAAGCCAGAATGTGTCATGCACTCCCCTTTTCCAGTGATATCACTCATATCACATTCCACTGGGCACATACCTTAGTTCAATGTCTAGTTTTGATTTACATTTGGTTGAATTGTAAACTAACATGAATTCACAACCTGGACTCAGGGGTAGACGTCATATAGTACACGTAAATCTGGGAAATTGCAATTAGTATGTTACGTTTCGTATGGTATGTACTAATTTGTGGATCTCCATCATTCATTTTTTATGATATGTTACGAATTATAATTAATATGATATATTATGAATTGCAATTCGTACAATATGTTACAAATTGCAATTCGTTCAATATGTACAAAATTTACAAACGTATGATAAGTTATGAATTCCATTTTGTTGTGGCTAGCGTTAGCTAGGTGGCTAAAATGAGCTAGGCTGGCTAGGGGTTAAGTGTTAGGTTAAATGGTTAAGGTTAGGGTTAGGTAACATGCTAAGTAGTTGCTAATTAGCTAAAATGCTAAAGTTGTTCTTTATGAAATTCGAACATACAAGCTTTGGTTGCTGGACACTCGCAACCATACGAACCCATGCCAAACATAACTACTGTATCATACTAATGAGTTTACTATGTTATGTCTAGTCTATCAGACCAGGCTGGAATTCAATGTGAAATCAACAAAAATGTCACTGTCATTGGATTTAGGTTAAACGTTGGGTGAAAAAAAGACCAAATTCCCTGACATTGATGACTTTTTGCAAATCCAATCAGTTATCCACGTTGATTCAATGTCATCAACACATATACTTTTTTGGTTGAAATGACATACAACTGTTGATTAAACCCGTTTTTGCCCAGTGGGATGTCTCTTCACTTATATGATTGTTCAGAAGAGAATGTTAGGAGTCATAAGGTTATTCACGACAAGGCAGATAAATGTAAATTTAGAAGGATGTAAAAACATGGATGAAAGGTACTGCAGCTGTAGGCCTACTCTATGAATTAACATGGGTAATGGGGAAATTATTTTTAAAAATCCTCCAAAATTGGCACAATATGTAATTTCACAAAATACAAACAGTTTGTCGCATGGAAGCCTTTTAGCCTAGCATATTTACTTACAAAGTTGCCATAAATACAAAGCGAACGCATAATTAACACTACCGGACTGCACAAGCGAGCCGAATGTAGTTAATAAACCCAACAGGAAACCCTTACAGTAGGCTATAGCCTAGAAATGAACATGTGCCTCGCTGGGCTGCTCTTCGACCTGTCATTGTGAATCTTCAGACAGTCACACATTTGATAGGCCTATGCACAATTCACTAGGCATCTCTGTCACAGACACAATTCAGAGGCTATTCTAGAGCCTTTGGATATTTTCCTATCCAGTCCCAGTACCACTGAAACCCCAAATCCTGACTCCTGTATCGCATGAAAATTCCTAACTTTATTTTGTAATCTATAGGTTGCATTATTTGGGCTCCCGAAGGGCGCAGCTGTCTAAGGCACTGCATCTCAGTGCCAGATGCTTCACTACAGTCCCTGATTCGAATCCAGACTGTATCACATCCAGCCATGATTGGTGGTCCCATAGGGCAGCGTACAATTGGCCCCGCGTCGTCCGGGTTTGGCCGTCATTGTAAATAGGAATTTGATCTTAACTGACTTGCCTAGTTAAATAAAGGTTAAATAATAATCAAGGCACGTCTCTCACCTATGCATGTCAAAATACCGCTATAACATTCCCCCAGCTTCTCTGCGCTGTCTGGTACTTGCTGCCCATAATGAGAGCTTCGGTATAGAATGTGTATGAGAGTAGATATTCATGTTTTTTAAAGTTGGTCCCCGTTAAGATAGCCTACCTTGATATTTAAACTATTTCCACTCATCTCCCCATTATTTATGAGCTGATCTGCTATCTGTATCCCATAATCATCTCCTATATTTGGAAAAATCTAGTTGATCTGTCATTCGTTGGAGGTTATCTAGCATTTTATGCTTTTGACTGCCATTACAAAGTTAGAATGCTTCTACAACTGATTCGACAACGCTGTACTCGGAGTGCGCTCTGTGTCGAGATACCATACTGCTGAAATGCGCTGGCGATCAAAGCTCATATCATTACAGGTTTCATTTTCTCTGAAATCTGTACATATTGGCGCATGCAGCCAAGCGATGCGGTGGTACAGCGACTTTTCTTATTTGGGGAGAACCCTGGAATAGTGATAACATCTTGGTTTTAAACGCTTTAAATCCACTTCCGATTTTTGCTGTTTTTCCCGGGACTATCGGGGTAAATATTCATTATTCCCGGTATTTAAAATTGGTAGATTTTCGGGAAAATATGAATCCCTACTGTGCTCTGACTGGTCCGTTTTATAAATGTGCATCTTAGCTGTAGTGTGAGATGTAGTGTGAGCTTAATGTGTAGGTATCTATGCTGCTAACACACATTTGGAAAATGATTCCTTGTATTTTGAGACTACTAACGCACTCTTTAAGTGCTGTAACATACTGTGCAAATAGAGCAGTGATTTGAGGAGCACCTTGGAGGAAAGGAAATTGCAATTCCACGAACAATGCCACAGCCAGGAGTAATTCAACTTAACAGCAGACAAGGAAATTAAGGAGAAGCCACACCTACCTGAACAAAATGCAACAACAAGAAATGCTAACCTGTCATTATGGTTCAAATGTACTGTACATTTCTCTCTGTGGTATGTGGTACCCTATCGTCCTGCACTGCAGATTGTAAATTGGAAAATTGTAAACACAGAAAAATGTGAGTTATGTACTGTGGTGAAGGTTTCTCTCTTCTATGGCACAGTACATCTTAAAACATGTTCTTTCCCTGATGGGTGTAAAAATTGTATTTTTCCATGTGTTTTTATATCAATAGTAGGCTTGTACCCTTTACCCTTTTCTTGTCCACCTACAATACACAAACCTCTACCAACTGCTCACACATTGGCTGTTTGAATGACTCAACCATGACCCAACCCTGAGATAATAATAATATGATCACTTGTGAGCCTCTCAGGTGAAGGCACTCAATGCTCTTTGCAAAGCACTTGATGACACTTACTATAACTCACTCAGTTCCCTCCACTACTTTCAGGCTAGTAGAGAGCACCGTTTTATACACCAACGCAAAGGCTCTCTCCTGCCCTGCCGACAAGATCAAACACATTGGTTAATATATGTGACACAATAAGGGTTTTAAAGGGAGTTACTTGATGTAACTGTAACTAGAGTAAGTCTTGTTATATGTGTGTATTGCTGTTAATATTAAATATACCAGATATCTTTAGAGGAAGAATGTTCTTGAAAGTGGTTATTTTCTTTCACTGCATTACAAAGTTGATTTTAAAAGACTGTTAATTGAAATGATATAGGCTAATGTTTGCATATAACCTTTGTATGAGCCATCTGTCTTACAGCACACATTTCAACAGCACTACCCACTAACTCTAAGCATTTATAGATGTTCTTGAAGGGCAAACATCCAACAGAGATGTTATTTTGGTAGTCTTTGATTGCAAGTACTGCTCTCTATGGCTGAACACTCGAGTGGGTTTAGTGTGTGTCCTTGGTTTTTCCCTCTTGCCTCTGATTTTGCTTGGTAACACAATGTTTCAGGAGAGCAGGGATACTAAGAGAGATGTCATAATCAGCTTAGTGTGACACTCAGCCAATGTGAGAGCTAGGAGGACAGCTTGACATGTGTCCTCTAGAGACAGTTAATAATTCATGACAAATATCTCAGGATTAATAATGAATTGCAATGAGTGTAATGAATTTTTCATGTCAGCCATTAGGTGAACAAAGAACTGTTATTGACATAGATATCCACAAGCCTTATTGTCTGATGACTAAATCACACAGCAGCAGTCTGCCAGCTTATGTTCAAATATGTAATTAGTATATATTGGATGTCTGTGCTTGGAGATTCTACCAACACTGTATACAGAGACAACACTATTGGGATTTCATCATTTGCAATTACTCCGCATCAACCATGGCAGAGCATATAATCTAGTTAAATAAATTATTCCAAATCAATTTGCAGTTTAGCTACAGAATAATTCATTTTTTAATTATACTGTACAAAAACATGTCCTTCCTGCCAAGCAAGAAAACTAATAAAGAAATACTATTCAAATGATCACATTTTAAAATGCACAAAGACGAGCTATGCTATTTTTTACTCTTAGATGTAGAGATGTGGTTTCCAGTGAGCACAGCTAGTGTGAATTTACTCGGTTTGGTGCCACCCTGAGGATGATTGCTTGATACTGTCTTCACTCATGCGACATGAATAATAAGGCAGTATTGTACAGAGCAAAACGGTGGCTAAACCATTATGTCAGAGGTCACTGGATATGTTCACAGGTCAACATTAGCCTGAAACTCAAACTAAACATAGGAAATTATTTAGGAAGATTAAATGTTTTTGCTTTTTTGTGGGGGGCTGGTGTTGTGTGATTGAATACCTGAACATTCTTGGCCTTCATTGGTTTGTGGAGCTTGGCAGTCTCAGACCTATGTGCTTCAGGCTATTAGAAAATAATCAGTCCTGTGGAAGTATTCTGTCTCTACAGTGACCAGGGCTCTCACCTAACCAGCACAGGGTAAAAACACAGCTGAAACGACACAGGAGCATATGACAGCACACACACACACACACACACACACACACACACACACACACACACACACACACACACACACACACACACACACACACACACACACACACACACACACACACACACACACAGCACTTACTTTGTTAACACAAGCACATCCATTGGTTCTTACAAATCCAACCATGCTGAACATCTGCATTGATTGGTTATAGAGGCAAAGACATTAAGTGGCAGCTGGCATTTTCAGTCAAATTAAAAAGAACCCGAAAGGAGAGTGGGATAACAGTAATTGAAATGTATTCAACATCATTCTCGCTGCACAATACCAACACATCATAATACATGGAATTCAGCAGAGCCCCACCATAAACAGATGAATATATTGTGAAGGTGTTGCTATGACAATGACTACTCAGACTCGCCTGCACCAGAGCCTTCTGTCACAATAAAGGGCTCTGGCCTGCCCCTGGAGATTGCACTATTTATGGAGAGTTTTAGTCTAGGGAGAGAAAATGCTGCACATTAAAACTGTACATGAACACTGAAACAGAACCCATATCTTTATTACCCCATGTTACAGGGTACAAACAGCTCTCCAGCACGCCTGAGAAATCAAATGGTGCAATGAAAATAAAATCAGGGAATAAAAGTGATAAAATGCATAAAAAATAAGTAAACTTGCATTGCATTTTACAAAAAAAATCGTTAGTTCATGATTTTTGAACAATTCACTGTAAAGTGCTTACTGATGATTTGAGTTGAGGAAAGCATGTCACGTCCCTTTGAATAATCATACACATTACAATTACACAGAGAGATACCACAACAGCCCCTCAATGGGCAAGCAATTACCAACCAGAAGACATAGGCCACATTTCATTTATTAGTCCTTTAATATATAACTGCTTCCTTAATTTCCTTGTTAATGGTAATAGCGAGAATCTTGCACTGGTTGCCAGGACAATGCCAATTACAAATGCTGGTGTTGTCACTGTACAGTTTCCTTCTCTCTTCTTGTAATTACATGCAATTCTCAGACATACAGTATCAAAACCTCAAGTCAAGGGCATCCCTCTAATCCTCTTATTGACTGGAATCCTTAAACAATATGGGTGGGAATGTGAGGAGGAGAGGAGCTCTAGTATTCTGGAGGAGTTTTGTTGGAAGGTTGAGGTTGGTGAATCCTTCTGGAACTTCCTGCGGTCTCCTCCCCCTCCTTTTCTCTCCTCGCCTCCTTCCCCCTGGCGTGGGGGGCTGGCCTGACAAAAGCAGGGATCTGTCTGGCTAATGCCTGCCTTCCTACAGGTCCTGACAATCCACTGTTGTTCATTTCGCTCTCATTAGGAGGCATAGAAAATAAAAATAAAAAAAAGAACAAAAAAAAACCTGAGGGTAGAAAACTCTCCCCCTGAATCAATCATAACCATAAAAAAAGGTAAAAACAAGGTCTACTGTAGAATGGCTTTACTCCTCACAGTCTGTAGGGAGCTGGAGCCCCTTGGAGCCGAGGTGCGGTTGGTGGTCTTGCGGCTGTTCTGGCGTTTCTGAATGATCTTGGTGGCCGAAGGTTTCCGAGTGTCAGGCTGTCGCTTCCCCTGGGGGCCCCTCCACTTGCCCCTCTGCCCAACCCGGCCCTTTCCGGCCCCCGCTGGTCACTTGCGCGAGTGCAATGTGTCCTGAAACTTGGTGCTGGTGTAGCGCACGTGGAAGCCCTTCTTGTTGATGGTGTCATCAGAGCGGAACTTGATTACAATGGAGTCGCCGGCAGAGTAGATCTCCTCGGGAGGCTGGAGGAACGGAGGAGAAAACACAGATGGAGTAAACCGATGTCGCCTTCTGGCACTCTGACTGCACTTCAATTAAAACCAAATGATATCTCATAGATCTAGACTGAGGGGACTGTAGGGTAAGGGAGGGGAGGGCTGTTGGAGTGAACAACTGCCACTTATTCTCCAATAAAAATCATATAATGAGCGTTCCACCTTACTTTACAGTCTCAGTTTCCAGTTTAGTCCAATATGTCTAAAAAGGGCTTGATGGAGGAAGCGGCCCATTTGGTACTCCAGCTCCTGCTAGCACTGATTTACAGGACCAGGCATCAGTAGAGTAGAGACACAGGCTTATTACTGATGTGTGTTAAATTAAATCAAGCTGTTCCCTGACCTATAGATTTAACGTTTCAACTCCCCAGTGGCCTCATTGTTTCAGCTCCCCCCACCTACTGTAGCCTCAGCGTCAGCTGATTAGTTCTCAGTTACAGCTCAATGCTGGAGACCATGATAGCCTTTCACAAGCCAGCCAGGGTCCACTCTTATCAAGCTCAGCTGCTACTGAAGCAATATACTCCAACCCGGTGGAACACATCAACTTTAACAAAGTGATTAAAGCCGGAGAGCGGAGTGGAAATCTTCAAAACTTTAACACTCAAACACAGACACACAGCTGGTTCAACAAAGCTAGACCTGAAAGAGAGAATACCAATATTATGACAGTACATCGCTGGTGGTACAAATACTGTTGGGCATAAAAAGTCCTTCAATAGATGAGGTTATCAGTGAGTTTACCCCAGAGCCACAGTAGCGTCCCAGCCTTGGGGACTTGGTATCGATACCATCAAAGAGCTCCATGTAGTCGTAGCCACAGTCAGCCTCCTCCTCAATCTCAAAGGTCTGGAAGATGAGCTCCACCCCGTAGCCTTTCTCAGCAGCGATCACCCACTGGCAGTCAGACGCACCGGGGTAGTTATTGTCCCCAAACTGAGCATGGGAGTACAGGTCTTTGGTCTTGACCTCAGCCTTCAGACGACCTCCACACTCTGGAGATAATAACAAAAACACATCCATAGATATCACTCAGAAGGAACTAACCAATAACCTTTGAGGATAAGCCAGTGCAATACATCTAGCCATACAGTGGGCTAGAGTCTAAGTTGTGTTGGCGGTAATATACCTGCTGTGTGGGAGGCCTCAAAGCCCTTCTTCTGGACAGAGTTATCAGAGAAGAAGCGGATGAACATCTTGTTGGCGCTGGACATGATGGGAGGAGGCTTCTTAGTGCCACAGAAGCGACCCAGACTGGGGGCTTTGCCGTCGCGCCCATCGTAGATCTCGATGTGGTCGTAGGCGCACTCCAGATGGGCCTCCATGTCGATCTCATTGAAGGCCTGAGACAAAGCATGAGGGGAGAGAATGAGATGAAATAGGGAAAGAGGATCGAGGGTATACAGCCTATTTTACAAGAGCTAGAGTATGAAATAAAATGGTTCCCTATTAGCGGAATAACCTTTAGAAACCCATTGGAACGAAGACACATGTAATCACTTTTCATTGGCTAAGCCCAGTTAACTATTTTCAAAAAGCTGAGATATGTATATCATGCCATGGATGAAGACAAATGGTATGAATGTGACAGAAGGGGGAGCCATTCATGCTTAGGGGATTGTTTCAATCACACTGTCAACAGAGGCTGTGGTGCTCAGTACAGTACAGTGTAAAGTCCTCAATGATTTCCACAGTTCATTCAAACCCCCCTTCCCGCAAACACAAGCATACCTATAGCCACACACATGCAATTTGTATGTTAGAGAGCTGGAGGGGGACACATACGATTTTGATGCGATGGCCTGCAGTGGTGGAGAGCGCCCAGGTGCATGCCTTCTTGCTGGGGTATTTATCTGGCCAATTGGGGCTTGTGATGGTGCCAGTCACACTGTTCACAACGTGATCACAGCCGGCTGCAAAAACACATCCACAAAGTTAGTGTCGCTCTCCTGTATCATCACTGCTCCACACAAGATAATGTCCAAACCCCACTCAGTGGCTGTTGTTCTTGGCACATGGGAGTGTTTCCTCGCTCACCCCCACTCATTGCAATAGGAAGTCATCCCTCTAAAATTAACCACCAGTGCTCCAACCAGCATAAAATAAATAAACACAGAATCAATGTGCCAGTGGGTCTCAAATTCAGTGTGCAGATGGCCAATTGGTACCTTCTTTGCAGTCGTGTTTGTTCTCGTGCAGCACAAAGCCACTGCGGCACTGACAGCTGTAGCTCCCGAAGGTGTTGACACACTCATGCTGGCAGCCTCCGTTTTCCTTCGAGCACTCGTCTTTGTCTGGGGACATAAAGGGACACTACCTTGATGAACGTTTCTCAACACTACCACCAGCACTCAAGCACACTTGTGGAGTCAAATTGATGAACCTTCACTCATACAGCGCCTTGCAAAAGTATTCATCTACCTTGGCATTTTTTCTATTTGTTGCATTACAACCTGTAATTTAAATTTATTTTTATTTGGATTTCATGTAATGGACATACACAAAATAGTCCAAATTGGTGAAGTGAAATGAAAAAGATGACTTGTTTCAAGAAAAAAAAAAAAGGAAAAGTGGTACATGCATATGTATTCACCCCCCTTTTGCTATGAAGCCCCTAAATACGATCTGGTGCAGCCAATTACCTTCAGAAGTCACAGTCACATTAGTTAAATAAAGTACACCTGTGTGCAATCTAAGTGTCATATGATTTCAGTATATATACACAACTGTTCTGAAAGGCCCCAGAGTCTGCAACACCACAAAGCATGGGGCACCACCAAGTGACACCATGAAGACCAAGGAGCTCTCCAAACAGGTCAGGGACAAAGATGTAGAGAAGTACAGATCAGGGTTGGGTTATAAAAAATATCAGAAACTTTGAACATCCCACAGAGCACCATTAAATCCATTATTAAAAAATGGAAAGAATATGGCACCACAACAAACCTGCCAAGATAGGGCCGCCCACCAAAACTCACGGACCAGGCAAGGAGGGCATTAATCAGAGGCAACAAAGAGACCAAAGATAACCTTGAAGGAGCTGCAAAGCTCCACAGCGAAGATTGGAGTGTCTGTCCATAGGACCACTTTAAGCCGTACACTCCATAGAGCTGGGTTTTACGGAGGAGTGGCCAGAAAAAAGCCATTGCTTAAAGAAAAATAATAATAAAACACGTTTGGTGTTTGCCAAAAGGCATGTGGGAGACTCCCCAAAGATATGGAAGAAGGTACTCTGGTCAGACTAAAATTGAGCTTTTTGGCCATCAAGGAAAATGTTATGTATGGTGCTAACCCAACACCTCTCATCACCCCGAGAACACCATCCCCACAGTGAAGCATGGTGGTGGCAGCATCATGCTGTGGGGATGTTTTTCACCGACAGCGACTGGGAAACTGGTTAGAATTGAAGAATGGCGCTAAATACAGGGGAATTCTTGAGGGAAACCTGTTTCAGTCTTCCAGAGATTTGAGACTGGGATAGAGGTTCACCTTCCAACAGGACAATGACCCTAAGCATACTGCTAAAGCAACACTCCAGTGTTTTAAGGGGAAACATTTAAATGTCTTGGAATGACCTAGTCAAAGCCCAGACCTCAATTGGATTGTAGTATGACTTAAAGATTGCTGTACACCAGCAGAACCCATCCAACTTGAAGGAGCTGGAGCAGTTTTGCCTTGAAGAATGGGCAAAAATCCTAGTGGCTAGATGTGCTAAGCTTATAGAGACATACCCCAAGAGACTTGCAGCTGTAATTGCTGCAAAAGGTGGCTCTACAAAGTATTGAGTTTGAATAGTTATACACACTCAAGTTCTTTTTTTTCTTTTTCTTGTTTGTTTCACAATAAAAAATATTTTGCATCTTCAAAGTGGTAGGCATGTTGTGTAAATCAAATGACACAAACCCCCCAAAAAATATATTTTTATTCCAGGTTGTAAGGCAACAAAATGCCAAGGCAGGTGAAAACTTTCGCAAGCCACTGTACACACAGAAACAGACTCTTGAAGGGAAAGACACACACACAGTGTCAAAGGCTCACCTGAGAAGAACTGAGCTTTGAATCCCTTCTTGGAGACTGTGTTGTCTGACTTAAACTCAATGCGCATGTTGTTGTACTGAGAGGTGATGGCCTCGGGTTTCTCTGCTCCACAGAACTTCCCATGTAGCCGTGAGTCTGCTGAAAGCCCACTGCGCACCTCCACATAGTCATATTTACACACCTGGATAGAGGAACAGCAGGTCATTACAACATGAAACTTTAAGGGAATGTAATTACAACTTGTACAAATACGATGCACAGGAATATATTACAAAGTACCATATAAGGACAACAGTCTGTACTCTATGACAGACAGACAGACAGACAGCTTCATGATGACACCACTAAGGCCCATGGGGATAGAACAAACCCAACCCGTGCTCAGTCATAACAACCCCAGTGCTCAGACATAACAACCCCAGTGCTCACGTCATTGCCCTCAGTCTCAAAGACGTCAAAAAGCAGGGTGATTCGGTACTGTGTAGGTGCCACCAGCTGCCAGATACAGTTCTTATTGGGGGGGTACTCTCTGGGCCAGCCTGGACTGGTGATGGAGCCGTTCAGCTTGGTGATGAAACCTCCACAGGCAGCTACACAGACAGACAGGCAGGCAGACAGACAGAGGAGAGAAGACCAGGTCCGTGGTTAAGATGTGCTTAAACTTCATATGGTTATAATGATAAAATGGTGTATATAAAAAAGGTGCATCACTGACAGTTTGTGCAAAACATCTATCTGTAGTAGCAGAATAATTTTCATTACCCATATTGGTCAATAAAGGTCAACACAATTGGCTGACCTGCTGTTTTCACAGCAACCTACTGCTGATGGTCTCAGACAGGCTTGACAGTTACGCAATATCATGTTCTGTCGTATTAAAGTGTGTTAGGTTTATATCCCCAAAAAGCTTAAAAACACAATGCATGTCATTTAAAAAGGTTAAGCTGGGTATTAATAAACCATTGAGGATAATTAACAAACAGACACCCTGCTTTATTTTCACAAAAAACTTAAACATGCAGAAATGTATGTAATCCAAAAGGGTTAAGCTCGATAATTATTCAATGTTTGAGGTACATGTAATAGCAGGCCTCCTCCTCTAGAGGCAGACAGTGGTCAGGTTTGGTAAAAAAAAGAGCAAAGAAAAGGTAAAGCTATAAACCACTGCATCAGCACTTCTGTCTGGTTCTAATTAACAGGTGATAATCTAATTAGGAAGTTTTTAACACTTGCTTTGGGCTCTGATTACCTGTGATGTTGGGTTGAATTTTGGTTGGGTGAGTACATCAAATTACAACCCCATTTGGTGGCAGAAATCCAAATGACAATCCAATGACAAATCTCTGGAGGCATTTTTTCTAGCTACTGTATGTGGGGCAACTGGACTATTTGGGTGGTAGTGATTAAAGAACAGCAGTGAACTGCATTACTATGTGACCTGCAGTAGAGGAGACATTATTGAGCAGGCTCTGGGCAGCATTCTGCTGTACTCACCCTCACAGCTGCGCTTGTCGGCAGCCAGCTCGTAGCCCGGGTCACAGGCACACTTGTAGCTGCCCAGTGTGTTGACACAGCGTTGCTCACAGCGACCATTGTCGGGCTTGGAGCACTCGTCCATCTCTACAACCACAACATGTTACCTTTACACGGCCTCGCAACTCAACAGCCTACAAGTCACAAATGGTGAATGCTGCAATTTAACTATCCTGAAATAAACACAATTTAACTAAAACAATCATGACGGAATTACTCTCAAATTACTCAATTTGACATGCTGCTTAGAGATTTGTTACTATGAAAATCACGCTGGTAATTTCTACAACGAGGGCATATGCCATCAGAAATGACTTTTTGGGTGTTCTTTTCTATAGTGCACAACCCTTGAGATCTGACCTTTGAAAAAGTTGGCTGCGAAGCCAGCCTTGTTGACAGAGCCATCAGATACAAACTTCATCCACAGCTGGTTGGAACTGGTCTTGATGTCATCTGGCTTGTCGTAGCCACAGAAGCGTCCCAGCAGTGGGCTGTTGTCTGAGTTTCCATCCCTCACCTCCAGGTAGTCATAGGCACAGCTGTCATGCCTCTCAATCTAAGGAAAAGAGGAGACAAAGGGACAGGGTTAGTAGAACTTTAAGTAATTTTCATAATCAAAGGTTGCAGAGGATATGGATGTAGCGGCAGTATGCAAATTGGAAAGCGGGGTTGGGGAGTTAGGGGGCCCCCCTGAATGAGACATGAGTGCCCCTAAATGTAACAAAAGTCTAACTTTGGGGGGGCCTATTTTAACCATCTCCTATCGGTTTACAACGCAATTGTGTACTGCTACAGTGGTAAATATAAAAGCTTCTTCCAAGTTAAACGAACACCCCCATCTCTCTGTCATGGTTTAAACCGGTTACAGTTGGTTCAAGTTCTTTCAATCACATTCATCTCTTCACTCTGCCTCTGTCTTGAGCTAACGCTAGCAAACTTGCAACACTGTTTTAACTGGGCCCTCAAAGTTTACCTTGCCGCTGAGCTCGGGACAGACACAGCCGTATTTCAGCCCCTTTTCAGGTGCTGACTTTTCTTTTTACAAAAAATGTCAATTTGTCAGCAAGACGCATCAATTAATTCAGGCTACAAGAGTGGGCCTAATGACAACTGTGGTATTTTGCAGATCTATTTCCCTTCATCAATCACGGGTGCACAGTGCTGGAATTATTTTGCAGGTGGCCTACTTTTTGAAGTGATTTGTTTGACAATCAGATGAAAACAACATCATGCCACATAAATACAATTTTATAAATCAATCCCATGAAAAAAATGGAGAAGCCCAATGTCATGGTATGATTCGCAGTCTGTGTAGCACTGTGCTACTGGATGTGGAGGGTATGAAAATAACAAAGAGGCCCGTATCTCTTACCTCAAAGGACTGGAAGGTCAGGCCGACGTGGTAGCCCTGAGACACACTGATCTTCCATATGCACACCTTGTTGGGCCGATAGTCGTCTGGGTAGTTAGGAGACTGGATCTGTCCATTATCCTTCTTCACCTCCCCTCCACAGATGGCTGAATGTCAGAGAACATGCAGTGATGTCATCATTATCTATCATCATCACCACCACATTTCTCTCAAGGGGCATTGTGTTTTGTTTCATGGATTTCATAATGTTGATTATTAAAAATGGTTCCTATATTAAATACATCATTCTCTACAGTCTGGATATAATGTTGAGCTGAATATCAACTCGGACCTAAATCTGATTAATGCAGAATAACGTGCTCTACACATTAGCATGGAGGCAGCCAGATGTGGGGATTTGACAGAATCACTGAGCTGTTATCAGGCAGGTTGTTCCGTCTGTGACCCAGGTGCCCAGTCAGTCAGCTGAGCTGTGTTGTTATGGGGCTGCTGGGGATTGGGCTCCGGCTCTGGCCTTACCTTCATACACAGCGGAGAAGCCCTTCCCCACCCAGTTACTGCTGCTGCGGAACTCGATCCACAACCGGCTGTCAGTGGAGATGATTGGTTCAGGCAGCTTATCCCCACAGAAACGACCTGGAACAGACACACACCAGACCACCTTATCAGACTCCAGAACAACTTTTTTGTCCAGACACACTTATTATATTAAGTTTATTTCCAGCACCACTGTACCGTAGTGTGGTGCATGTATGGAACTATATCTTTCTTCTAATAAATCCTGACCTTTCAGAGGGGCTTTCCTGGAGTATCCATCTCTGATCTCGACATGGTCATACCAACACAGGTGACTCCTGTACAGATCCATGGAGGTGAAGTTCAGAATGATCTTAAAAACCAAGAAAGCATGGTTACAGACCTGGTACAGTGCGGCAGGTAGCCTAGCGGTTAGTGTTAGGCCAGTAACCGAAAGGTTGCTGGTTCGAATACCTGAGCCGACAAGGTGATAATAATCTTCCTATGTGCCCTTGAGAAAGACACTTAACCCTAATTTGCTCCAGGGGCATGGTACTATTATGGCTGAACCTGTAAACCAACACATTTTCCTGCATCTATCCAGTGTATGTGACAATAAAACATATATACAGTACCATTCAAAAGAATTCTACATTGTAGAATAATAGTGAAGACATCAAAACTATGAAATAACACATATGGAATCATGTAGTAATCAAAAAAGTGTTAAACAAATCAAAGTATATTTTTGATTTTAGATTCTTCAAAGCAGCCACCCTTTGCCTTGAAGACAGCTTTGCACATTCTTGGCATTCTCTCAACCAGCTTAACCTGGAATGCTTTCCCAACAGTCTTGAAGGAGTTCCCACATATGCTGAGCACTTGTTGGCTGCTTTTCCTTCACTCTGCGGTCCCACTCATCCCAAACCATCTCAATTGGGTTGAGGTCGGGTGATTGCGGATATGGAGATGGCTCTAACCAGAATATAAAGAAGAGTGGGAGGTCCAGGTGCAAAACTGAGCAAGAGGACAACTCCACTCCTCTTTCTATTCTGGTTAGAACCAGTTTGCGCTGTCCTTTGAAGGGAGTAGTACACAGTGTTGTACCAGATCTTCAGTTTCTTGGCAATTTCTCACATGGAATAGCCTTAATTTCTCAGAACAAGAATAGACTGACAAGTTTCAGAAGAAAGTTATTTGTTTCTGGACATTTTGAGCCTGTAATCGAACCCACAAATGCTGATGCTCCATATACTCAACTAGTCTAAAGAAGGCCAGTTTTATTGCTTCTTTAATCAGAACAACAGTTTTCAGCTGTGCTAACAATTAGCCTTTTAAAATTATAAACTTGGATTAGCTAACACAACGTTCCATTGGAACACAGGAGTGAAGGTTGCTGATAATGAGCCTCTGTATGCCTATGTAGATATTCCATAAAAACCTTTTTTTTTTTTAAACATAGTCATTTACTACATTAACAATGTCAATACTGTATTTCTGATCAACTTGATGTTATTTTAATGGGCACATTTCTTTGCTTTTCTTTATAGATAGATAGAAATATATTTTTTTAATATTTTTTTTTTACAGTCCTAACAGTTTCAACATGAGAAGAACAAAAAAACAGTGCTGACTCAAAGGGATCATATAGATCATCATCTAAGATTACATTATCCTAAGGAAACAGAGGTATCACTACTAAGCCATGATAAACAAAGCACTTCTCCTAAGACTGATCCAAGCTTCTGTCAGTCAGTTTTCCAAGGCCTCATCATGCCTCCCACCTTTTCCCCTGGCGTGACTGATATTCTCCAGATGCAGTGCATGTAGGCTGAGTATCCGTTGGGGAAGCCAGGAGAGGAGAAGTTCCCACTGCTTTCCTGTAGACTGTCTCCACATCCTATCCACACAGACAGACAGACGGGGACAGACAGACGGGGACAGACAGACGGGACAGACAGACAGACATAGCGAGAGAGCAAGAGAGAGAGACATTAACATGAGGACCACGTCAACCAGTGGAGGACATAGCAATTAGTTTCTGTACTGATATGGGCTAAGACATATGGACTCCAGCAGTAGCATAGAGAAACAGCAATGAAGTAGCCAAGTCCCACTAAAGGGATGCTCCAGAATACAGCAGCTTGATGCAACAATTAAAGTGCCTTCAGAAGGTATTCACACCACTGGACTTTTTCCACATGTTGTTGTGTTACAGCCTGCATTTTTCATGTATTAAATTGAGATGTTGTGTCACTGGCCTACACACAATACCACATAATGTCAAAGTGGAATTATGTTTTTAGAAATGTTAAAAATGAAAAGCTGAAATGTCTTGACTCAATAAGTATTCCACCCTGCTGTTATGGCAAGATTAAATAAGTTCAGGGGTAAAAATGTGCATAACAAGTCACATAATAAGTTGCATGAACTCACCCTGTGTGCAATAGTGTTTAACATGCTTTACCTCATCTCTGTACCCCAGATATACAGATAATTGTAAGGTCCCTCAGTCGAGCAGTGAATTTAAAACACAGGTTCAACCACAAACACCAGGGAGGTTTTCCAATGCCTCGCAAAGAACACTTATTGGTAGATATGAATATTGAATATCCCTTTGAACATGGTGAAGTTAACTACACTTTGGATGATGTATCAATACACCCAGTCACTACAAAGATACAGCCGTCCTTCCAAACTCAATTGCCAGAGAGTAAGGAAACCGCTCAGGGATTTCACCATGAGGCCAATGGTGACTTTAAAACAGTTACAGAGTTTAATCGCTGTGAAAGGAGGAAAGTGAGGATGGATCAACATCGTAGCTACTATAATATTAACCTAAATTACATAGTGAAAAGAAAGAAGCCTGTACAGAATAAAAATATTCCAAAACATGCATCCTGTTTACAATAAGGCACTAAAGTAAAACTGCAAAACATGTGGCAAAGAAATTAATGTACTTGTCCTGAATACAAAACGTTATGTTGGGGCAAATCCACACAACACATAACTAAATACCACACTTAATATTTTCAAGCATGGTGGTGGCTGCATCATGTTATGGGTATGCTGGTCATCGGCAAGGACTAGGGAGTTTCTTTTTTATAAAAGGAAATGGAATACAGCTACAAGCACAGGCAAAATCTTAGAGGAAAACCTGGTTCAGTCGGCTTTCCAACAGACACTGGTAGGCAAATTCACCTTTGTGTGAATACTTATGTAAATTATATATTTCTGTATTTCATTTTCAATAAATTTGCTAAACTTCCTAAAAACATGTTTTAACTTTGTCATTATGGGGTAATGTGTGTAGAAGGGTGAGAATTATTATTATTTTTTACTTCATTTTGAACTCAGGCTGTAACAAAACAAAATGTGGAATAAGTCAAGGGGTATGAATACTTTGTTTAGGCACTGTATAATCCTGAATCTTAAGAGGAGGGCAACTCTTTCATGTTCAGGGGCACATCTGCTGATAGTGATGATATTCAACCTCTTCCAGATGATGAGAAGTGATAGCAGAAAACAGTATGAGACACATTCTCTGTACATCGTCTCAAAATAAACCTGGCATACTATAAATAACCCAACCCTCTGGGAGACGTAATACATAATGTACATTCTGGTAGTCAACCCTCCGCATGGCCAACTGGCTAAACCAACTGCGCTACAGGGGTTCATTCCAACCAGCATGCATGGCTTAGGGGGACAGTGCTCTAGGGCACGCGCAATGCCGTCGGGGGTATGCCAAATAGAAATGTGATTCACATTTAAAAATAAATTAAATATTTAATATTTAATTTCTTCACATTTTCAAACAGTCCATTTAGTAAGGCCCGCGTCCATAGAGACACATACTACACCTGCAGCTGTCAACGCCAAGCTGTTCTGCTTCCACGAGCACATCCAATGCTAGCATCAGTAATTCTACATTTGTTGTTAGCCCAGCTAGCATGGACACTGACAGTTGTGGATCAAAGAGCTACTGCCCTCTTACCCGGGAAAGCATCGAACAACAGACAGGGACATTGGACCATAGGAAGAGGCGCAAATATGATGAGAACTACATTGATTTGGGGTTCACTTATATTGGGAGTAGTGCCTTTCCTCAGCCAGTGTGTTATATGTGCAAAAGTACTCTCACAACTTGATGAAACCTTCACTTTTGCGCAGACATTTAGAAACAAAACATGCCAATTTGAAATATAAGCCACTGGAGCTTTTTGAGCAAGAATTAAGATGACTTTTGAGTAGTAAGACATGTATAAAAGCAAAATATACCATTAATAAGAAGGGGCTAGAAGCCTCTTATATGGTGAGCTACCGAGTGGCTAGGACAGGCAAGCCATATACTATTGTGGAGGACTTAATTCTTCCTGCTGCTGCGGATATGACTGGGACAATGCCGGGGGAAAAGGCCCAAAAAACTATACAGACAATGTCTTCATCAAACAACACTGTTTCACAACACATCAGTGACATTGCAGGAGATGTTTTGAAACAATTACTGCTTCGCATATAAGCCAGTGAATTATATGAATTACAGCTGGATGGGTCAAAAGACATGGCGGGCCTGGCACAGCTCCTGGTATATGTCTATTATGTTTATGGGGGGGATCAATTAAGGAAGACATCCTCTTCTGCAAACTACTGGAAACCAGGACAACAGGAGAGCATATTTTCAAAGTACTGGACAGATTTGTGACATCAAATGGACTTTGGTGGTCAAGATGTGTTGGTATCTGTACAGATGGCGCAAAAGCCATGACAGGGAGACATAGTGGAGTGGTAATGTGCATGCAAGCAGTTGCTCCCGACACCACTTGGGTACACTGCAGCATCCACTGAGAGGCTCTTGCTCCCAAGGGAATGCCTGACAGCTTGAAATACGTTTTGGACACTACAGTGAAAATGGTTAACTTTGTCAAAGCAAGGCCCCTGAACTCTCGTGTATTTCTGCACTATGCAATGATGTCAGATTTCTGGATTGGGCTGCGCTCAGAGTATCCTGCCTTGGTATATCGCGCTGTTAAGACACTGATGCCCTTTGCAACTATGTGTCTATGTGAGAGTGGATTCTCGGCCCTCACTAGCATGAAAACGAAATACTGTCACAGACTGTGTGTGGGAAATGATTTAAGACTGAGACTCTCTCCAATACAACCCAACATTGCAGAGTTATGTGCATCCTTTCAAGCACACCGTCTCATTAACCTGTGGTGAGTTATTCCCAATTTTCGATGAACAAATAAGGTTTTATATGTAAGATGGTTAAATAAAAAGCAAAATTATTATTATTTGTGCCCTGGTCCTATAAGAGCTCGTCGTCACTTCCCACGAGCCGGGTTGTGACAAAATTCACACTCATTCTTTTGTTTAATAAATGTATTGTATAGTGTGTGTGTGGCGGGCTTACAATGACGGCAAAAAACAACATTTGAAAGTGCGCTGACCCTGGTGCGAGAGGGTGTACGTAGCTGGAGGTTGAATGTTTGAAGGGGTACGGGACTATAAAAAGTTTGGGAACCACTGTCTCTAGGGGAACTGAACAGACCTTGGGAGCTTTCTACTAACTGATCAACAGAGGAGAGGAAAAAGCATGAAAGCATATAATTATTGTCTCTCTAGGACACAAACCTCAGGTATTACTTCCCTGCTCACTTCACCTTCCTCTGCTTCTGTGGGAGAAAGAAAAATATCTCCAACAGTTTACGTTCATTGACTCCATCCATATAAAGAGGAGGTGAGAGCTCTGTCTAATAACTCTTGGCAGAGGTTTGCTGATACTAAACCATTAACAAGCACACTGGGGTATGACAAATGCTCCCAGGAATGCTATATGAATGAGGATCCGCCGCACTATGCTTGCAGGATGTGTTTTCCAGGAAAACAGACAGAGACTGCCTCCTAGCTGCATCCCCTGTGCTGCGCTATGCGCCACATCATCTACTCTCTCCTGTTCCACTGAGACGGAGTTAAACACTGGGAAGGACACATAACACACCCATTCAACCAGCCCCACCCATCTGAGCCATCTATGGTCAAGACGGATAATTGCCCCAAATAAAACCACATTCAGCGGACCAGTTCTGGTCAGCAGTATGCCGTTAATTCACTGAGCTTTAATGTGGTTCTGACAAACCCTGCTTTCCCTGTCTGAGCCACTAACACACTGACATCCCTTTTATTTTATGTATGACTATTTCAAACTTGTGAAAGTTGTTGTCCCTTCAGCCTTAAAAACCTTATTAAACCTTCAAGTCTTTCTAAAGACCAACGGAACTACTAGTATAGCGCCAGGACGGTTTGTTTTCGTTTCCAACACCTACATGTATGTATTCAGTTCACATTGTAAATGTCGTGATCTCTGGGCCCTAAGAACAGAGTTGATTCCCAGCCATCATTCTAGTCATTGTCCTCTTGAGACAGCTGTTCTTTTGGGTCTATCTGGGAAAGAGTGATGACAAACTTCCTGTCCTAGGGAACTGTTTACACTCCTTCTCCTGGCCGGGGGAGTCACAGCAACCATAGCCAGGGAACAGTGGAGGCTGCTGAGGGAAGAACGACTCATAATAATGGCTGGAATGGAGTATAATGGAATGGTATCAAACCCATGAAAACCATGTTTTCATGGGTTTGATACCATTCCATTATACTCCATTCCAGCCATTATTATGAGTTGTCCTCCCCTCAGCAGCCTCCACTGCCAGGGAACCACGCCACTTCAATGGTAAATGCTCAACTTTTTCCATCCGATGTACAGTAAACGACATCTCAGAAAACCAAGTGTTTTTGAGTATTCACTCTCAGTGATAATGAGACACGAAAAAGGAGAATACAATGTCACTCCCAGCAGTAAGCTAAAGCAACAGCAAGCACTATATTATGTCCATTATGAAATATTTTCTCAGCTTCATAGGCCTATTGTTTAATATCTACCATATGGTATGTATCAACTCTACACCAACATGCATGTTGAACCCATTCAAAATATTGTTTACAAATATTGTGCTGTTCTTACTGGAACACTTGTAGAGTTTGCGTGCCTGTGTGATATCCCCTTTGCTTAGCCTTGTCCTCTGGCCAATCGGCGGTCTCACTCCATTGACATCATAGCGTGGCAGGATGGTGTCCAAGAAGATTCCTCTGTATTTCAGGAGAAGAGACAACGATTAGATCAAAACAAAACAAAACCAAGAAGGCACTCACACATACACACTGGCGCACACACACATTGGTGTAAAGTACTTAAGTAAAAATACTTTGAATTACTACCTTAAGCAGTTTTTGGGGTATCTGTAATTTACTTTATGACAACTTTTACTTACTATATTCCTAAATAAAAATAATGTAATTTTTACTCCATACATTTTCTGACACCCAAAAGTACTTGCTATCCTTAAATGAAAAGACTTTTGTGCTTTCTGGTTTGCTTAATACAAGGAATGTGAAATTATTTATACTTTTAGCTTTTTCTTTTTTATTAGTATTTTTTTGTATTTTCACCCCAATTTCGTGGTATCCAATTGTTACAGTCTTGTCTCATCGCTGCAACTGCCGTACAGACTCGGGAGAGGCGAAGGTCGAGAGCCATGCGTCCTCCGAAACACAACCCAACCAAGACGCACTGCTTCTTGACACAATGCCCATTTAACCCGGAAGCCAGCCACACCAATGTGTCGGAGGAAACGCCGTTCACCTGGCAACCGTGTCAGCGTGCACTGCACCCGGCCCGCCACAGGAGTCGCTAGCGCGACGTTTTCTATTAAGGTACCTTTACTTTTAGTCAAGAATGACAATTGGGTACTTTTTCCACCACTGCACACACACACTCAGAAAATACATGTTCACTCAGAGGACTCTGGTAAAGCCTAAAGATCCATCAGCCAGCAGCTAAACTGCTGCCAGCAACACTGACAGTAGGCATTATTCAGGGATCTACTGAGGACGCTGAAACTTATGGAAGCATCAGGCCACAGCTTTGCCTGTGTGAGTCTGGCGGCCTGCCAGTAGGGCCTGAGCCAAGGAGTGAGATCTACTGTATGGGGGCAGACAAGGGGCTTGGTGGCCATATAATCTCTGTTTCACTCTGTCTGGATCAGAAAGGGATGAATTTAAAAGGTGAAGATGTGGAAATGACAACTCAAATAATAAAGATATGTATAAGCCTTTGAATTCATACATGTACGAACGAACACATGAGAAAATATGTACAAAATGTTCCCCCATCTTAAACACGGTTATTGTTTTTGGAATTGGTGCAGAGACACCACCAAATACGCACTGGAACATTCTGCCAGTTAAGAGAGTGGACAGAGTGTGATGCAAAGTCGTGCTGCCCACTGACTCATCGCACTCTAGCGATTCCTTGTGGCGGGCCGGGCGGCTGCAGGCTGGCTTCGGTCTTCAGTTGAACAGTGTTTCCTTCAACACATTGGTGCAGCTGGCTTCCGGGTTAAGCGGGTGGGTGTTAATGAGTGTGGTTTGGCGGGACATGTTTCAGAGGACGCATGACTCGACCTTCGCCTCTCCCGAGCCCGTTGGGGAGTTGCAGCAATGAGAGGAGATCATAATTGAAATTGGGAGGAAAAAGGGGGTAAAATACTTTTTTTATTTTTTTTTTTATATTATTATTATTATTATTATTATATAATTATTATTATTATATAATAACTAACCAATGGACTGTTCCTGGTCAGTGGTCCCTCTAAGGCTGTAGGAATGTCCTCCTCAGAGGACGTAGGCAGTTCAGACAGGTCTGAGTGTCAGAACTGACCTCACACTGACCTCATCATGTGTGCTGTACTACTTCCATCTGTACAGGCTGTACAGAACAAAAAGTCCAACACTGCAAACAAAAGCCCTCTGACAACTCTATGGGAAAATCTCAAAATGGATTGGTTTGTTGTATGGACAACAACATTTAGCATAAGGATTAAAAGTCAAAAGGAACAAGAATGATTACAAAGAAATACAAAAATCACACCATGGTGGCTTGCGTTTGGCTTGAAAAGGAACAGTTGATGCTGAAAAAAACAGACGTTTTCACACCACTTTCCCACTTGACACTTTGCTAGTTTATCATCTCCTTTTTTCTCTCTCTGCAATGGCGAGCAAAGGCCTGCTCCCTGGCTGTTCCCATGGTGACGTGCCCATCAATGCCAGGCATGTGCAAACAGAACAGCCTGAGCTAACAGTTGAAGCACTGCCTGTCTGTCTGCCTGCCTGCCGTATGCTGGCTGCCGGTGAACAACGCCACTGCAGCCGGTGTCAGAGTAGACAAAGGGCACACTGGAAGGTCTTTATTTGAGTTGGCTCTGCTCCATGCATCAGGCCTTAAAAATGTCCCCAGCGTAGGGGGGCGGATAAAGCCCAGTGTCGGGTAACATGCCCCAGACAAAAAGCATGGGGAGCTGCCTTACTTGTCCCCAGGAGACACTTCAAAACATGAGGGCTGCCCATGAAATCTTCCCAACAACAATCTCAGCAAAGGCCCTGGCTTCCCACGGTGATTTACAGTAAAAACGCTGTGCAAACACACAGGCTAATAATGGGGAAACAAAGGGAGACATTGGGACAGGTACATCAGCCAATCAGCATACAGGGGAAGTGTAAACCGGATCACAAACCTCAGTGACTTGAGAAAAGCTAACAGGAGCCCCTTGTCTCCTAATAAGGATCTCTGAAAACACACTGACCACACTTTTGATACAACCCACAATAAAAAATGTATCTCTAAACAGTAAAATAATGGTATAAGGCTATACTCAGGGAAAATAGGAAATGACAACAAAGCAGGGAGCATCAACAATCATAAACCTACTTCATTCTGTCTGTACAGTTAGAAAATAAAGGGCCAGACAGCACATTCTGTGCAGTGGCCTGGCAGTGTTTGTATCCAATCTCAGCCTCCCGGCTTCCCAAAATTCGGTTTCCACGAGCGCATGGCAGTTTATTTGGGACGAGGTCCAGACAGTGAGGCTGCAATAGGAGGCATGGAGGAGAGGTCCAGGCTCGGTGAAAAAGAGGGCAGAAAAATAAGAACAAAAGGAGAGCTAGCAGCCGGTTCTCATATCAGAGAGCTGTGTAGTAATGATTACAGTCTGGTCTGGTCTGGCCTCCCTCTCCTCCAGCTTTCAGTCGCTTTGCGTGTGCCCAGACTCACGTTACAGTCACATTGGGGAGCTGGGGCTTATCAAACCTCTTCCTGCAATTGGGAAAGGGGCATTAAATTGGAACAACAATCACTGGTACCGCTGTCCGTACCGCTAAACAGTTTCACATTTTGTTTGGGAAAATTTGGGTTGAATTGCACAGACGGTACCAAAATTCAATCACACACACACACATGGCTGTGTGAGGGAACCTCATGTTACTGGTATGTAAAACTCAGTGCCAGGATACTCCCCCATTGTCACGCAATCCACTATAGACTGCCCACTGCCTGACAAAGATTACATGAAACCTTTATGCTGGGTTTGTATGCATTATAAACTGAACAAAAATATAAAATGCAACAAATTCAAAGATTTTACTGAGGTACAGTTCAAACAAGAAAATCAGTCAATTGAAATAAATTCATTAGGCCCTAATCTATGGATTTCACATAACTGGGAATACAGATATGCATCTGTTGGTCACAGATACCTGGTTGCTGATAATGGGCCTCTGTACCCCTATGTAGATATTCCATTAAAAAAATCTGCCGTTTCCAGCATTAACAATGTCTACACTGTATTTCTGATCAATTTGATGTTATTTTAAAATTGACAAAAAATTTGCTTTCAATTCAAAACCAAGGACATTTCTAAGTGACCTCAAACTTCTAATAACATACACTCCAATATCCTTTTTATCAATCACTTCTTCATCTCAAACTTTAAAAACGACACTGAACAAAGATATAAACGCAACATGCAACAATTTCAAAGATTTTACTGAATTACAGTTCATATAAGAAAATCAGTCAATTGAAATAAATTCATTAGGTCCTAATCTATAACTTTCACATGACTGGGAATACAGATATGCATCTGTTGGTCACAGATACCTTAAACAGGCAGGGGCATGGATCAGAAAACCAGTCAGTGTCTGGTGAGACCACCATTTTCCTCATGCGGCGTGACACATCTCCTTCGCATAGAGTTGATCAGGCTGTTGATTGTGGCCTTTGGAATGTTGTTCCACTCCTCTTCAATGGCTGTGCGAAGTTGCTGGATATTGGCGGGAACTGAAACAGGCTGTCGTACATGTCGATCCAGAGCATCCCAAACATGCTCAAACGGGTGACATGTCTGGTGAGTATGCAGGCCATGGAAGAACTGGGACATTTTCAGCTTCTAGGAATTGTGTACAGATCCTTGGGACATGGGGCTGTGCATTATTATACTGAAACATGAGCAAATGCAATTGTGTTCATTGTCCGTAGCTTATGCCTGCCCATACCATAACCCCACCACCTCGGGGCACACTGTTCCCAACACTGACGTCAGCAAACCGCTCGCCCACACAAAGCCATACACGCCGTCTGCCATCTGTCGGGTACAGTTGAAACCGGGATTAATTCGTGAAGAGCACACTTCTCCAGCGTGCCAGTGGCCATCGAATGTGAGCATTTGCTCACTGAAGTCGGTTACGACGCCAAACTGCAGTCATGTCAAGTCCCTGGTGAGGACAGCGAGCACACAGATGAGCTTCCCTGACATAATTTCTGACAGTGTGTGCAGAAATTTTTCAGTTTCATCAGCTGTCCGGGTGACTGCTCTTAGACAATCCTGCAGGTGAAGAAACCGGATGTGGAGGTCCTGGGCTGGCGTGGTTACATGTGGTCTGCAGTTGAGGCCAGTTGGACATACTTCCATATTCTCTAAAACAATGATGGATGCGCCTTATAGTAGAGAAATGAACATTAAATTCTCTGGCGACAGCTCTGGTGGACATTCCTGCAGTCAACATGCCATTTGCACACTCCCTCAAAACTTGAGACATCTGTGGCATTGTGTTGTGTGACAAAACTACACATTTTAGAGTGGACTTTTATTGTCCCCAGCACAAGGTGCACCTGTGTAGTGATTATGCTGTTTAAACATCTTAGTGATAATCCCTCCACCTGTCAGGTGTGGCATATCTTGGCAAAGGAGAAATGTTCACTAACGGGTGTACAAACGTGTACACAAAATTTGAGAGAAATTATATTTTTGTGTGTATGGAACATTTCTGAGATCTTTTATTTCAGCTCATGAAACATGGGACCAACACTTTACACATTGCGTTTTAATTTTTTTGTTCAGTATATAACTACAATGACACCTCAATCTCCAACTCAGTCCCAAGTGGACTTGTTTGGCCATGCTTTGATCCAACGGAAACAGTGCTGAACTGCAGCCTAAAAAAAGAGAATGGACGGACACAACCGAAATTAGCATGCAGTAGTCAGAGGGTGGGCTGGTCCAAACCTCAAACAGCCACTATAACACCACTGTCTCGGTCTGTGACTGACAGGACAGCATCTGGAGAGATTTCCAGATACGTCAGACAGGGAATCTGGAAGAAAGAGGTCAGCTAGCACCCACGGACAAACTGGCACGGTGGAGTATCATTAAGATTATGACACATTCACTGCTCTCCTTTTCAAGCCTACTTCAAGGCCAAGAGCACTTTTTTGTCAAATAGCAGCAGCATGTAATACAACAGCACTAGGAGAGTTTGGATGGAGTGGACAGCAGTTTTTCTGCTGTATTTATTTCTTAATCGTTACATACATTCTACAGAAAAACATCTTCAGAGGAAAACGTAAGATAATATGAGACAAAAGCTTTCTTAACATATTTCATCTATGTGGCCATGAACAAATCTGGGCAAGAATGGATACATCTGATGTGATTTATTACACTCCTTACGTCCTTACTCTTCTATTAAGACTGCACAAACAGTCTTTGATGGCTTGATCACAAATGCCACAATAGATCAATTTAATAAACGATCTTATTGCAAAATCTATAGTCAGAACGCACCTGGAAACAGGATCAGTTTGATTCTGTACTCTGAGATTTGGCTTGTCAAGTCAATGTCGGGGAAATTACAGTACATACAGTTGAAGTCGGAAGTTTACATACACTTAGGTTGGAATCATTAAAACTCGTTTTTCAACCATCCCACAAATTTCTGGTAAACAAACTATAGTTTTGGCAAGTTGGTGAGGACAACTACTTTGTGCATGACACAATACGGTTACCGCAACAGCCCTATTCATAGTTTTACTAATGTGTCAGTCTCTTTAATTTCATTCCAACAATCGTTTAGACAGATTTCACTTATAAAATTCACTGTATCACAAATCCAGTGGGTCATAAGTTTACATACACTAAGTTGACTGTGCCTTTAAACAGCTTGGAAAATTCCCCCAAATTATGTCATGGCTTTAGAAGCTTCTGATAGGCTAATTGACATAATTTTAGTCAATTGGAGGTGTACCTGTGAAGGCCTACCTTCAAACTCAGTGCCTCTTTGCTTGACATCATGGGAAAATCAAAAGAAATCAGCCAAGACCTCAGAAAAAAAATTGTAGATTGTAGTCTGTAGTCTGGTTCCTCCTTGGGAGCAATTTCCAAACGCCTGAAGGTACCACGTTCATCTGTACAAACAATAGTACGCAAGTATAAACACCATGGGACCACGCAACCGTCATACTGCTCAGGAAGGAGATGCGTTCTGTCTCCTAGAGATGAATGTACTTTGGTGCGAAAAGTGCAAATAGATCCCAGAACAACAGCCAAGGACCTTGTGAAGATGCTGGAGGAAACAGGTACAAAAGTATCTACATCCACAGTAAAACGAGTCCTATATCGACATAACCTGAAAGGCCGCTCAGCAAGGAAGAAGCCACTGCTCCAAATCCACTATAAAAAAGCCAGACTATGGTTTGCAACTGCACATGGGGACAAAGATCGTACTTTTTGGAGAAATGTCCTCTGGTCTGATGAAACAAAAATAGAACTGTTTGGCCATAATGACCATCGTTATGTTTGGAGGAAAAAGGGGGAGGCTTGCAAGCCCAAGACCACCATCCAAACCGTGAAGCACGGGGGTGGCAACATCCTGTTGTGGGGGTGATTTGCGGACTGGTGCACTTCACAAAATAGATGGCATCATGAGGTAGGAAAATTATGTGGATATATTGAAGCAACATCTCAAGACCTCAGTCAAGAAGTTAAAGCTTGGTCACAAATGGGTCTTCCAAATGGACAATGACCCCAAGCATACTTCCAAAGTTGTGGCAAAATGGCTTAAGGACAACAAAGTGGCGATCACAAAGCACTGACCTCAATCCTATAGAAAATTTGTAAAAAAGACTGAAAAAGTGTGTGCGAGCAAGGAGGCCTACAAACCTGACTCAGTTACGCCAGCTCTGTCAGGAGGAATGGGCCAAAATTCACCCAAATTTATGGTGGGAAGCTTGTGGAAGGCTACCTGAAACATTTGACCCAAGTTAAACAATTTAAAGGCAATGCTACCAAATACTAATTGAGTGTATGTAAACTTCTGACCCACTGGGAATGTGATGAAAGAAATAAAAGCTGAAATAAATCACTCTCTACTATTATTCTGACATTTCACATTCTTAAAATAAAGTGGGAGTCCTACCTGACCTAAAACAGGGAATTTTTACTAGGATTAAATGTCAGGAATTGTGAAAAACTGAGTTTAAATCTATTTGGCTAAGGTGTATGTAAACTTCCGACTTCAACTGTATGTCTCCATTTCCCCATACCTAAACATGTTTATCTGATCATTAGTGTTTGACCTAAATCCCGCTAACACCTGGGAGCCATGAAGCTAGCCAGCAGACACCTCAGGAATAAAACCCTATAACTGCCTGCTATGTGGGATCATGTTGCTAACGACGATCAAAGCCTCTTCAAAAGAGGCCATACGTGGCATAATGAGGCACTTCACGCTATGAGAGTAGAGCTTTTACAAGGAACTTCACAGATGTATGAAAGTGACACGCAGCCTGATGCAGCAGGGCCACTGGTGCTAGCTGCTCTACCTAAACCTGAACCTGGTGATGGATGGAGGTTTACTGGGCTGCTGCTACGCTCCAGCAGCAGGAGCCAACCAGGGGAGGGATAATTGGAACAACCTGTGGCTGTGGGTAAAAGCTAGCTCATCAAAGGTAGACATAATCAAACCTTATCCATAAATGGTTGGTAGGCAGGCTCTACTCAGAGTACAGAGGGACTGGGTATGGTGGACATGAGGCAATACAATATCAAAAAGTTGGCGCTGTCTAGGAAAACTTAGTAAATCAGAAACAGTACCATGATTGAAATGGAAAGCCCTGTAACTCTGCTCTTTCAACTCTACTGACATGTTACTCCAAGCACCCTGATAGAATACACAATTTGATCCTCTGAAATCCCATTACAAGGACGAGCAATAAAATCCTATCTGAATCTCACTGCATGCTAAAATGTAAGCGGTGACCGTTGAGAGAGTTAAAAGATCAAAAGGCAAAATAAACTTGCGGAAGAAAGAGAGAAAGTCAAGACACTCTCAAGAAGTCATATATTCTGAAGCTGTTCTTCCTTAAAGCCAAGGCACTGACACATTCATGAAGTCCATCAAGTGTTGTTTATTGAAATTTGTCCTGCTTCCCTGTACTTAAAACTCTTCAGATTCTGTCTCCCAAGCTTAGAATGTCAGCAGGTCAATCATTTAATAGTACACTCTCAACAAAAAGGGTTAGGGTAGGGTATTCTTTCCTGGAGTACAGGTAACTGCAAAAATAATGGAAACACTTGAGTAAATGAGGGCTACAAAGTATATTGAAAGCAGGTGCTTCCACACACACACGTGTGCTTCCTGAGTTAATTAAGCAAATAACATCCGAACATGCTTAGGGTCATGTATAAAAATGCTGGGCAAGCCATTATTTTGGCCAAATATTTTGTCTACCATGGCTATGCCCCCAAATGATGACAATACCCCCATCCACAGGGCACGTGGGGTCACTGAACAGTTTGATTAGTATGAAAACAATGTAAATCATATGCCATGGCCGTCTCAGTCACCAGGTCTCAACCCAATTGAACACTTATGGGAGATTCTGGAGCAGCACCTGAGACAGCATTTTCCACCACCATAAACAAAACACCAAATTATAGAATTTCTTGTAGAAGAATGCTGTCACATCCCTCCAATAGAGTTCCAGACACTTGTAGAATCTATGACAAGGTGCAATGAAGCTGTTCTGGCTCGTGGTGGCCCAACGTCCTATAAAGACACTTCATGTTGGTGTTTCCTTTATTGTGGCAGTTACCTGTACCTTTAGAGGTACACATATGATATCACATGGTACTGTTCAATACCTTTTAGGGGTACACATATGATATCACATGGTACTGTTCAATACCTTTTAGGGGTACATGTGCGGATAATCTAGTATAATGGCACATTTTTGTAACCAATACTTTGAAAATAAAAAGGTATAATCATCACGCACTCTCAAAAAAGGGGTACGGTGAAGGTACATTTTTGTTACCCAGGATGGAGGCGTGGATTAGTTGGGGTGCGGCTTTCAGTTATTTATTTTTGGCCACCTGTGAGTTAAAGTGTTGTACCAGTTTAAGTGGTCTATGGTCATGTTAATTAAAGTTTGTGCATGTCCGTTGACAGTTCTGAATTCTTTATAAAGGCTTACATAACTGCATGTGACAAATACAGTAAGCTGTAATTAATATTGTACCAACGTTAACCCAACACTGAGCGACCTTTTCGAAGAGGCAGAGACCTAAAGTTTAGCGCAGAAAAGGTGGCAATTAACTACAATGACCATAATACATTGTGCTCCCGCTTACTTGTCTGGTCTGTGTGGAGCAGACAGAGAGACCTCGTTGAAGGAGAGCGAATGCGCAAGAGGGATAGAAAGCAGTTGCTTTGCGAGGTATTTCTACCTGAAAATACATGATTTAAGTGTTTGATAGTTGGTATTCAGAAGTCATAAAAGTATGCCTTATTTACTACTTTGAAGAACTACTAAAATAATAAAAAAGTGATTTGTCAGACAGCATAGGCAGCAGCTCTATAGAGATACGATGATGACTTGGAATGAAAAGTAAATGAATCAAAGAAAACTAATATTTTATTGAAGTAATGTGAATAAATTATGGTTAGTAAGTGATAGGCAGTAATGGGCAGTCACTACAATCATGGGACGAAACCGAACCGAAACCAAACCAACCTCAAACAGCACTAAATCGCTCAGCACTAGATAGCGGAGAGGCGTGTACACATGAGGGACTTTTAAGTTTAAGTTTTTGCCACTTAAACTATTTTGTTACTGGTGGTACCCTACAAAGACAAATATGTACATTTTCCTATTAAGGTATGAACTGAAAGTGTAAAATTATATACCTATAACTAATGGTACAACGGATGTACCTTACAGGGTACCACTACAGTGACAAGAGTTTATACCCAAGTACAATTCTGTACCTTTTTTTCTGAGAGTGTATTAAAGGACTCTAAACTTCAACTTGTGCAACCTTTCATAAGCATTGAAGTCAGCGCCTGGCACTGAAATGAAACAAAGCAATGAAATTAAAGAGACTGACACATTAATAAAACTATGAATAGGGCTGTTGCGGTAACCGTATTACCACTACACTAATGGTCATGACCGTAGTCAAATTCCACGGTAATCTCCTTTTATGCACTCTGGACATGCATTGGTAGTACCCAACTCGCTAACCACCATTAGGTCGCTAATGGCCTGGTACTCAATGCTCTATTGCCCATCTAACAACTCTGACATCAATGCAAATGCGATCAGAAATCACATCAAACACATCATCAAAACAGTATCATGCGTTTAAAACTCACCATTAGGCTACATTTGTTTGACCTCACTGTGATGATCAATTTGAAGAAAGAAGTTCAACAGGTTGAAACTGAGTGGAAAACATGGTCATTGTGGATGTTGTTTCAAAGCCAAACACAAGGAAATTGACAGCGCTTTCTAAGGTGATGATTAATACAAAGCATTTAAGATGCCGCAGGTAGAACACCCATATGCATTGGCCTATATATGAGCCCAAGCACACAAAAAAAAGAAACCGGAATTAAAATAACGATATAAAATACATAGCCTACCGCATATTACGCATGGCAAAAAACAAAACTCCAAAATTAAAAAAATTATAGTAATCACCTTTGAGTGTAGACTGTATTATTATGCATACTGGATGGACTGGTTACCTTATGCTACGCTGCAAACTTTCTATCCATGAGTCTGGGAGAGAACGTTATAGGCCTAGGCGATGCTGTTGGTTCATTGATTGTGCAGGGTGGCTTAGAGTTAGCATACAATTACAGTGAATTTTGTATTGGATTTTGAATAGCCTAGTAATAGAGCATGTTTTATATTTTCCTAATTAATAGGCTGACACATGACCTTCAGCTACAGACTCTCACCACTGTGCGTTTCCATCTCCTCCTCTCTTTCCTTCCTTCCTTTCTCGAGCGCCAAGAGATAAGGGCTGTCAACAGTTTAATTAAATATGTTTAGTTGTGAAAACATGTTACTATCTATTTAAGCACTGGTTAGCTGCAGGAACATGGTTGGAGAGGCCATGGCATAAAGAGTTTGGACGGAATATCACCTGTCGCACAGCGAGAGGCTGCATGCTCCTCAAACAGTGGTTGATTCGTGAAGTGAAATAAGTGCTCTTATAAGCACAGACATTTCTATATTCAATCCGTTGTGAAATCTGAGTTTTGTTGGTTGCCACTAAAAAGAGGAGGACCCCAGCTGTTATTATAAAACCAGAGTAGCCTACCTGGCATGATTTAAACTGTGGGAAAGCGGCCTCCATTCGCTATTCCAGTGCATATGGATGACACGTCTTTTTCCCCCTTCCATTCTAAATATGTTTTTTTTTACAAATTTAATAAAGACATGATTACATTGAGAATAGCCTATTAGTCGCATCATGCAGCCCATATATGTTTTGATTTATAAGACATTTTAAGGTTTGTATCATTCACAACTAAATTTGCCAACCAACTACACGTACAAAAGTATGTGGCCACCTGCTTGTTGAATATCTCATTCCAAAATCATGGGCATTAATATGGAGTTGGTCCCCCCTTTGCTGCTATAACAGCCTCCCCTCTTCTGGGAAGGCTTTCCAACAGATGTTGGAACAATGCTGCAGGGACTTGCTTCCATTCAGCCACAAGAGCATCGGTGAGGTCGGGCACTTAAGTTGGGCGATAAGGCCTGGCTCACAGTCGGCGTTCCAATTCATCCCAAAGGGGTTCGATGGGGTTGAGGTCAGGGCTCTAAAGGCCAGTGAAGTTCTTCCATACTGATCTCGACAAACCATTTGTGTCACGTTGGTTTAAAGGGATCGGGAGACAGGCGCAGGAATGCGTAATAAGGGTTTTTATTGACCCAAAAGGCACGGGGACGAAGACCACACAAACTTGTATACAAAACACAGGGTTGAAACCCAAACAAAAGAGAGAGGAGTACCTCGAATAAATACACCGGGGAAAGACCCATAATACACACTCACACAATGATTCCACACGGGATGAAAACCATAATCATCTGCACAATACAAGCGGAACGAAAGCCAAAACAACACAGGTACTCACATGACATACAGACATTGTAACAATAAAATCGACAGGACAATGGTGAACAAAGGGCACACTTATACAATTACTAATCAATGGGAATGGGGACCAGGTGTGCATAATGACAGTTCCGGAGGGATCCGTGGCATTCTGTATGGACCTCGCTTTGTGCACGGGGGCATTGTCATGCTGAAAGGGCCTTCCCCAAACTGTTGCCACAAAGTTGGAAGCACAGAATCATCTAGAATGTAATTGTATGCTGTAGCGTTAAGATTTCCCTTCACTGGAACTAACGGGCATAGCCTGAACCATGAAAAACAACCCCAGACCATTAATCATCCTCCACCAAACTTTACAGTTGGCACTATGCATTCGGACAGGTAGTGTTCTACTGGCACCCGCCAAACCCAGGCTGCTTAGCATTGCGCATGGTGAACTTAGGTTTGAGTGTAGCTGCTCGGCCATGGAAACAAACAGTTCTTGTGCTGTCGTTGCTTCCAGAGGTAGATTGGAACTCGGTAGTGAGTGTTCCAACCGAGGACAGCTACGCGCTTCAGCACTCGGCAGTCCCGTTCTGTGATCTTGTGTGGCCTACCACTTCGCGGCTGAGCCATTGTTGCTCCTAGACGTTTCCACTTTACAATAACAGCACTTACGGTTTACCGGGGCAGCTCTAGCAAGGCAGAAATTTGACGAACTGACTTGTTGGAAAGGTGGCATCCTATGACGGTGCCATCACCGTCAAGTCACTGAGCTCTTCAGTGCAGGCCATTCTACTGCCAATGTTTGTTTACGGAGATTGCATGGCTGGGTGCTCGATTTTATACACTTGTCAGCAACGGATGTAGCTGGAATAGCCAAATCCATTAATTTGAAGGGGTGTCCACATACTTTTAGTGTAACTCAAAATCTAGCGTATAGGACCTATTTCAAATTATAACTTTTAAGCTCAAGATTGCCACTTCATATGCGCACTCGCTCCAGAATGGGAGAAATATCCTTTCTAAAATCATATAATATAAAATTAAATAATGGCACGGGACTTATAAGCATTTCTTGTCTGCTAAATGAACAAGCCTACAGCCTATGGCATGGAGCCTAGCCAGATAACATACAGTAGGCAGACTAATATTCGGTTCTTCTGAAATACAGTTTCTTTAGACCTGCTTAAAATAAATGACGGATTTATTGTGATGGTGTATAATAAATGGATTTATTAGACTTTTAAAAATGTGGATGTTCCAAAAGCGCGCATTTGCATGACAATAACCGGCTTACAAAATGTCCTGACCGCCACAGCCCCAACTACGAAGAGATCAAACTTCCAGCAGGAACATAGAACAGATATGGAGAGAAACATTAAGAGAGCAAAAGTTACATTGTCTGGGAATCTGCTCTCTGACCTAGATTGCAACTGGTTTCTATGATGTCTGTTCTGCTGTGTATGAAGTGGAACTTAGCCCAGTTCCTACCTTGAGAATGTATTCCTGGCATAGTGCATGATGCTGTCAAAGTCATACACTTCTCCCATAGAGTCCACCTCCCCTGGCTCCATCTTCAAGAAGTTATACTCCTGTCCTGTGAATAGAAGCAAGAAAACAGAAGCTGAAACCTACCTCTACCTCAAATACTGTACCAGCAAACTGAATGGCAAAAGTGAGTGGCTTTCACCTAGAAAGGGAAAACTATGTATCACAAAATCATGTGATGGTCTCATCATCGAGACATAAAATAATCTGATCTCATATGACATCTCTCCATGTTAGATGAGTGGGCTGTTCCATACACAGTTGTCTAACCTGGCTGGATGTTGTCCCTGATGATGCTGACATGTTCGTCTCTGTCGGGCCGGGTGTGCTCGTGCCAGAAACCAATCACATGGCCAAGCTCATGCACCACTATTCCAAACTTGTCACAGTTCTTTCCAATGGAGATGGCCTGTGGACCGCCACCCCTGCGGCCCACATAGGAACAGCACCTGCAGGTTCCAACACACAGAACACAGATTAGGGACAGGTCAACAGGCAGGGTAACAAGCTAGTGCCCAAGACTGTGGTAACTGGCTACATAGAAGACACAAAGATGACAGTGTTAACGCAAGAGGGGCCATCTTGCTTACCATAGTACTATATAAGTGCTACATTTATGTCTACAGATCAATCATGTAACAAGAACTTTGTGAACTTCATGTTACACCGGATATATAGAGCTTTACTTCCACAAACACGCAAGTGTAAACCAGAGGCAGTGAACAAATAACGAATAAGCCAAGGGAAGGAATCCCTGTTCGTAGGGAGACGCAGGGTCTGACTGCAACAGTTTGTGGTTCAACTGACATCTCTTATTTTTTGTACTTTTTCTCCACAATTTTGTGATATCCAATTGGTAGTTATAGTCTTGTCCCATCGATGCATCTCCCGTGTGGATTCTGGAGAGGCGAAGGTTGAGAGCCATGCGTCGTCCGAAACACGACCCGCCAAGCCGCACTGCTTCTTGACACACTGCTCGCTTAACACGGAAGCCAGCCGCACCAACGTGTCGGAGGAAACACCGTACAGCTGGCGACCGAAGTCAGCGTGCATGCGCCCGGCCTGCCACAAGGAGTCGCTGGAGCACGAGGGGACAAGGACGTCCCAGCCAGCCAAACCCTCCCCTATCCAGACGACGCTGGGCCAATTGTGCGCCGCCTCATGGGTCTCCCGGTCGCAGCCGGCTGTGACACAGCCCGGGATCAAATACAGTGGTGACATTCATTGATGCGTGCTTCACTGTAGATGGAGGGTTACAGTGTGTGACCGTAAAGGCTGGCTGCAGACTGCAGGGCTCTTTTTCTCCATCCCTGACATGAAAGGCTCAGTGTGGGAGCCCGGTCCATGGGCACACACCACGCCCCTGTGGGCCAACCAGCCTCTCTCTAATTACTACGAACCCAGCCAGGCTCTCCTGAGATGAGTCTTGAACTTTGCACAGGACAGATGGGGCCTGCTGAATATGCAGCAGGCCAGCCCAGAGCTCAGGCATTCCCACTGCTAACCGCAGCCGCCTGCGTGGATAATGTCATCCCTGTTACTCTGGAGGCCAGTCACCAGGAAAAAAATGGCTATCAACAGCTGGGTTGAAAAAGGGCAGTTTATGTTCCATATCCGCACTTTAATATGCTCTTCTTGGTAACTGATGTACTGTGTGTGCACAGAATGTAACCCCATCAACGCTGCTACAGTTTTTGTGTAAACTCATTTGAACTTAAAAACCTGCATAGCTGGGAAAAGGACCAACTATATCACGTGGAATAAAAGCTGGCGGGTTATGATAAAGCTGAGGAGGTCTCCCTTGGGTGCCATGTGACACGAGTGCACAGTGAAAGATGAATCAGGACTATGAGGCACAGCAAGCATTCCTTGGGCCTGAATGGCCGTCTTTCCCAGGACTTGCAGGGGGCTGCAATTACCACAATTCATGCAGAGAGACTGCGGACAGAGGGGATGAGCAAGCACTAAAGGCCAATGGAGGAGAGGCAAGGAAAAGTACTTAAGCGATAAATCATTATGGCTGTGTGGATAAAGGAGTGTCCTGTGTGAGCAGGCTGACCAGTTAGACTTCCTTCCTGAGGGATGAGAGCCTAGACCTCCGTGGACTCACCCACACGGCCGGTAGGTGAACACAATGTAGCTCTCCTCTGTTGTCCTCTCCATAAAGGTCACACAGGTGTGCTTCTCCCAGTGACGCATGGCCTGGCGGAATATCGCCCGCTGGCTGCCTGAATGTGGCGGGAAGAAAGGAGATCAGTGAGGCTGACAAACATAAGACACACATAAAAAGGAGGATAAAATCCAGTACCAATGCTGACAGCTTGCTCGTAGTTCTAGATCCACTGCCAAATTCATCCCAAGTAAAGTTAATAAAATGTTTTATGTCCAATAGCTGCCAAGACATTCATTTTAAATGTAGGTACTGTGAATGCAAGTATGCTGAACGGACACCAGCAGCCACCTTTTAGTAGGGAACTATATAATAGGGCTCATATGAGAACCATAAGGCAAGTAAACATCAGTGATAATGTGGGACTTACCACTGAAGTTCCCACTGATGACATAGGGAATGACACCTTCTGGCCACACCCTCTCAGGCCTGGAGGTTGCCGCCCTTTTCCTGCGGTGTGATCCTTGCCGGTTTGGCACCGCTATGTTTCGACTGGTCTCATTGGCAGAAGACCCTGTCATTCACAAAACCCAGCCAAAGATGAAGTTTGTACAATATAATCCTCAAGAACTGTCAAATTAAAAAGTTACATGGTAAAAACCAACCCCCTTTTTGTGGAATCTAGAATGGGCCGCAACAGAAATAATTGAGTCAGAAAGTGACCCGTTATGTGAATTGACAGTTCAGTTCACTCAGACCATACAATACAGACCATGAGAAACTTAAACATTTGAGACTACAACTTTTCAGCTGTTCCTAAATGGCAAAGAGATAATAACGACAATGAAGTGTGCTTTATAACTTCTGTTGAGCATTTTCTATAGAGCCTTCATAAACACTTTGAGAGTGCTGGTGATAAACATGCTGTTTGTTTATAACAGGTGTCATGGCCAACCAAGTGTTGGAGCGGAGCCATCACCTGGTGCTGAGTGGTTAATGCATAGTACACATCTTCCTGGCAGATGCACTGGGAGAGAGTTGCAAAGCCTCCTTCTATAATTGGCCTTGAAGTGGGAAAATGTGGGAACTATTTAACTGAATGATCGCTTTTTTCTTGGAATTGTTTGTGTTGTGTCATTAAATGAAAATTCCACCCCAAAATTATCATTTGGTATTTGTTTCATTAGTCCATTGTTGATTTAGTACCAATATGTTTTTCATGTCAGCAATCAAGTTGTCAAGATATACAACTTTCAAAATACGGAATAGTGGAAAACGCAGCATCATATGATACAAAATGCATCATACTTTTTGAAAGTTTTGGTACATGTCTTGACAACTTAATTGCTGACAAGCAAAACATTTTGAGACTATATCAACAATGGACTAATGAAACAAATACTAAATGTTTTTGGGTGGAGTTTTCCTATAAGGAGACACATTTTAGTCAGAACTATATAATAGCACATGCATAAATGGAGTCAGACTTTTAGAACTGATGACAGGCATGTTTATAAGAAAATGCAAGCTTTAAGCCTATGGTACTATGCCTAAGTCTATAGTCTCAATGACCATGACTGGGTCAGCCTCACAGCTCTTGCTCACCTGTGGTTGTCTGATTGAAGGTCTGGACGGTCCGTTGGACCATGTTTATAACCCGGTCCACCTTAAACATGCGCATGTCCTCCTCATCCAGAGCAATGTCTCCCCAAAAGGCAGCTGAAACAGACACCGAGAGAGAAAGCATGTCAGACATATTTAAGGTGTTTTTACAAGATTGGACATCATTTTGCACCGTCCATTAGCCTCAAGTTTGTACTGCTCTGCAGTCAGACAAACCACGTGGATCACATAGACATCCATTCAAACCAAGGGTGAAAAAGCTAGACATTGACAATCCTTCCCCTCTCTTTAGCCCTCTCTCCCTCGCTCTCAAACAGACACGCAGAGTTGTGAAACAGCAGTTATGTGAATGTTTGAATAACAGGAGAGGAGTGCGGTCGGGATCTCAGAGCTCTATAAGCTCCAAGCTAAATAAATCATATTATCAGGGGAGGGAACATCTCTGTATGACATTCAGTGGAGGACATATGAAATCCATTAATGAGAGCTACATTCAAAAGCTTTTAGAGCAGCATACCCCAGATGTGCTGGGTCAATCCAGTTGCCGCTAAGAGAACTATGAGGGAAAATGTCATGTCCTGATATTCTTGTACCGTTAATTAGTCCTCAAGCAGACCTAATACTGCGAGTTGCTGCCTCGATACTGTATATGGGGCACCTTGAACAAGTAATAGGTTTTTAATGAGGCCAAGGAGAAGGGAAAATAACCAAACAGTCACCCTTTATGAGGAATATGCTTTATGGGATTCCTTTCTAAAATGCCCTATTTCTGTAGCAGTTAGGGTAAGAGTCCTCTCCACAGAGACACGCCACTCTGTTTTACAAGCTTTCAACACCAGCACGTTTGCTGGATTTACAGCCTGTTCTTTGTGAAGGAGTGAAGGGGTGGAGGAAGGGAGGGAAGGAAGGAAGGCAGAAGAGAGAAGGGGTGGCAGGGTTATCCATGTCTGAACAGGAAGATGAGAGCAGGAGGAAGAGGGGAGGAGGGCATAAAACCTCACTGCCCACCTCACAACCCTGTGGGGAGGAGAATGTGAGGAGGAGGGAGAAAGATTATCCTTAGCAAACATGTTTTCACTGTGTGTGAGGGTTCTACTCCTTGGGGATAGGAGGCAGAGTAGCAAGGGATAGATCAAGTCAGACCTAATGGAGTTATCTGCTGTGGCTGGAGTGAATATGGTACTGACTACTGTGTTCACAATTTGAGCGTAAAAGTAGGTTACCCCAAGAATTACCCAGAGTTGTTGAAAATCAAGTGCAATAGTGAAAGATTGCCTAGTAACTGACAAACGGTGGTCTAGGAATCAAAGTGAAAGCATATGTTCAGCGTGTATAGTTGTTTTTAGAACACTACAAAAGCATCTAAGACAAAGCTCTTTTATAACTGAGCTATCATTGGCCCGGCCGTTGATAACAGTCAGATAGTGGTGTGTGTTTATCTCAAAGAGAAAGAAAGAGAAAACAATAGAGGAAAAAGGTTTTGGCTTGTGTCCCTTATCCACCAGAGGAGAACTATTGAAACAGTATGTAGCTGGCTGGGATGCAGCCAGTCTCCCACAAGCTACAGAGAGGGTCAGAGAGGGCATGTTGTAGAGCGGTGGGGCTAGTCAGGATTACAGGCTAATGACAGCAATAAGAAAATATGTAGATCTCTGCCTGCAAGATAGGGCACGCTCAGAGCTCTGCGGGCAGGTTTGAAATACCAGAAGTCAAAGGGATCCTCGAATTTGCACTCAGAAAAACACTAAAAATTGCTGTGTGTGACCAAATCCCCGAAACACTAAACAGACTATTCCTAATCAGCACTAATACAGACACTCTGTGCCAAGAAAATTATCTGATCATTGCTAGCTACTAGCTGTCCATACAGTATGCAATGGATACAAACTGTCTTACTTCTTACTTTTGATTCCTAGAACTGACTGACAGCATTAAAGTATGAGAGAACAGACAAGCATTTGGACAAAACCAACATAAATTGGGGGCTGATGTCACAGAGAGGACAGTGAGCACTAAGAGAGGTAAAGAACTCTTCCCTTTAACACAGTGGAAGATGAAAATGCAGTTGCAATTTGAAGAGTTACCCTGCTTTACCTAATGCTTAATGCTACAGTAATATTGCACTCAGTTACAGTTATTAGCAGTGATTTACTGGCCTAATGCTAGAACCAACTAACCACACAACAAGGTGCAGGATTTTCCCCCTACCCCCACCCCACTGCCCTACAGAGGGCTAATGTACTCTTCGTCCATGGCGGACACCCACAAAACATTCTGGGGACAAGCTCTTAATCCAGCCTATAATTGTTCCCTGACAACAGCGAAGATTGAAATGAGCAAATGCACAGCCCCTGCGGCCTATGGCCTCATTTCCCCAGGCTTCCCAGTCGTCGTGGAGAAGCTGCAGGTTTAAGGAAAGTCTCGCAGGGATTGAGAATTAATCCCATTGTCTCCTGGCTTGAATTATCCACGGACACAGACTGAATCTCTGGAATCTTCAATATGGGGCACCGGGCAGAGGACAGGATGGCAGCCATTGCACTGGCCAGTTGTTTTTTTAAACTGAGAAACCCCACTGTATGTGCACCCCTGTCAAAACAGACTGAGCAGAGAAAGACTAGTAGTGTAGATTCAAACCCAGAGAGAGCGAGCGCGAGAGAGAGAGAGTGGCAGATGGAAGCAGATCATTATTGAGAATAGCACTGCTGCCACTCTCTCGCTTTCCAGCAACATTCATTAACTAAATGACAACAGCTGCAGCCATGGTATTAATATCAGGAATTTAAAAGATGAACAATTTGATAATTTCCGCTCTGATAGATAGTTTCATTCCAGTTGATCGATTATATGGTTTCAGTGTCCTAACATAAACATCTATGGTAGGAAAACACACAATAGGCATTTTCATCAGCGCGACACGCTCTGTGGCTGGGACAAAGATGGTTTTCATGTGGACATACTGTGAAGATAAAAACGGCCTTTGATGAAACATTTGATTGATCGCACTTTGTGTGTGTTACACTTTGACCCTCCGCTGCAACCTGCACTCAGGGGTAGACTTAACATAGTAAATGCTAATCTGTCTCCCTCTTTTTAGTATGATAAGTTACAATTTGTATGGTATGTATTAATTTGTGGGTGTCCATCATCCATTTTGTATGATATGTTACGTTTTACAATTCACATATGTTACAAATTTGCAATATGTATGATATGTTACGAATTCCAATTTGTTGTGGCTAACGTTAGCTAGGCTAGGGGTTAAGGTTAAGGTTAGGAGTTAGGTTAAAAGGTTAAGGTTAGGGTTAGAGGAAGGGTTAGCTAACATGCTAACTAGCTAAAATGCTAAAGTTGTCCATAATGATATTCGAACACACAACTTTTGGGTTGCTAGACGTTCACGTTATACGTTGACCCATCCACCCTGACCAACCACACTCCTTTTGATTTAAAGCTGCAATATGTAACTCACATAGAAGTATGAGTTATAAATCTGTCATTCCCATTGAAAGCAAGTCTAAGAAGCATTAGATCTGTTCTGTGTTCCAATTCTATGCTTCCCGTTCTTAAGTTTCATTTTTGCTTCTTTTACTTTTGATTTTTAACTCCAGCGTCAAAAAGCTGAAATTACAATATTTAATTTAAAATATATTTCACCGTGGTTTAGATCGTACAATGATTCTCTGTTTTGTCACAAACTGAAATTAGGTCAACTATTAGAACCTTAGCAAACAGGAAATGGCAGAGTGATTTCTGCATTGTGCACCTTTAAGTAAACTTCTGTCTTATGTAACCATACTGAATTTAACATATCACACTAATTTCAGTGTCTAAGATTTAAGTTTAGTATGTTATGTCTACTCTATGTGACCAGGCTGCCCCCTCCCCCATAGCTTGAAGGAATGTCTCTTTAGATAATCTTAACCATCATAATCCCTTTAATCTCAGAGCACCCCGATCAATCTGTGTCCTGTAAGATTACGCACAAGATCTCTATCAAATTAAACACCACCTGATTCAGGGAATTCCCAGGACATTGCCTCCTTAGTGTCAGACACATACCATGACTGACTGACACTCTTTAACGACAATTGTCCCTGTGAGACTGCCAGAGCACCACATCTGCTATATCATCTAAAAATTAACACCACTGTCACACAAAGGAAAGTTGGATCAGTAGGACCACAGCTCAGGCAACGTGAGGCTAAGACCTAAAGACTTCTGCAGTACTCAGTTTACCTGAAAAAATTATAATAATCCCATCGAAGACCCTGAGATGAGGGGTGGAAAAAAAACAGCTGACGTGGGCTTGAAATGCATTACAATGACATGGCGATGCCTTTCACAGTGAATGTGTTCTTTAACAAACTTTGCATTTGAATTCCAATGGAAGCCAATAGTGTATTGAGTTAATATAAGTATCACTTTTCAGGTTTCAATCTGACTTCACGCATACTGGCTACAGTGGGACAACAGGGAGATACAGTATACTCGTTGTGCCTCCTGTTGCTGTATCTTAAAAATGCCTGAGAGAAAAAACTAAGAAAGCATCCAAGCATCATGAATAGTGAGGCAATCAGCATCTTACAATCTATGAAAAGCTTATAACTCCAGTAAGAGGTGGTTGGTGGAATTATGGGTGGGACTATTGGAAATATTATGCCCCTTTCCTGTAAAAACAACTCCAGCTGTTAATCTTAAACAAATGCTTACCTTGACATTTCCTCACACTGCAATTTCAGCCCAAGGCAGGAGAACAAACTCAACTTGTATACTCATTTCAAAGATAACTAAGGTGTAATTAGGAGAGAAGTTCCAGAGAAGCCTCAAGCTAAAGCCCCAGATTCAATGGGGGATTATACTCCAATAAAAGCCTAGAAGTCTCATCATGCACCACAGCAGAGATCAGGCCAGAGTTACTGCCACTCCACTGAGTCCTATTATTGACACCATGAAGACCAATTCAGCTGGAGAGCCACACGTCCAGAGCCGGTCTTTCCTTACGCATTTCACACTCCATCAGGCCCATTAGCCAGATCTAATTTCCCATATTTATCCATGTCTAAAATGTAAGCTTAATGTTGACTGACAGTGTTCTTCAATAACTTCCAAACTGTATATCCATAGCATTTCCAAATAACCGTTATAGAGTTCCATGATCATGTAACCATTGCAACATATTACATCTGTTATCACTAATCTGCCACATCTTAGCAATGCATTGCTAGTCAAGAGCGCTAGCTACATAAGGTACAGATCTGAGATTAGAGAAGAGTTGCTTAAGATGACTTGAATTCATTAGTCAAGCTGAGATATGCTTAAAGAGATATGCTTAAAGACGCATTGAGTCACAAATAGACTTCAAACCCTCTTAAAATATCCCATGAATAAAAAACAATGTTCAAAATCAAATGAAAGAGAGACTTCTAAGAAACTACAGGTTGGGAAAACAATACTATCTCCAGATGAACAGTAATGAAGCTCAAATGAATAGTCAAACTGAATGACAAATGGGACTGATTTGTAAAGAAGTCCCTATTTTGCTTGTTTAGCATCTCATTATTGTTGCTTAATTGGGCGTGCTTTGAGTCATTTAAATGAGCACTCCCACAGCATTTGTTATTTCTTAGCGCTGACAACAAACAAATTGTCCCACTCCCTACAAATGCACCCACATTATGGCACCCTAATCACCTGAAAACTACAGGAGCAAACCTGTTGATGTAAACTACATTGTGTGTGGGGTGGGCTGGTTTGTTTACATTCCATCTTCCATGCATGGCTGCTTACCCTTTAGATAACTAATTGCCTTGTAATGATAATGGGTCTAGAGCTTTCTAGGGGCAGGTCCCAATATTAACTAAATAATGAAATAGAGAAGTAAATCAACAAACCATATAACAGCCATTATCAAGCCATACTATGAGTAAAACATTTTTACAACAATACTGACATTCCTACTGCTTTTTTGCTGACTAATAGAATCACCCCTCGAAGGCGCCCCCAATGACAAACATCTGGTTCTCACGGTCTCAATCGCACTAGTAACTACATCTGTTTGAGAATAACCCTTCACACTTCACCATCTGTTTGAGAATGACCATACATACTAGGATCACATTTTGCATTGTGATTTAAATAAAGATCCAGGATTTGAACCCTTGAGTGGCTCATGTGAGCTCCTCATGTCTGGCAAGAGAACAGGGCCTCAAGCTGCAAGCAACAAGCTCCCTCGGTCATACTCTCAACAACTGAGGACACCTGAAATAAATCAGGGAATTATCGAACTAAACTTGTCAGGCATCAGACGGCTGCCTGCCTTCGAACCATCCCTCATCACCCCATAATCCTGTGTTTATTATCAAGTCAGAGACTAGCTCATTGCCAAATGCACAAGTAACGGCGGGAATGATTAAAGGATTGGGTTATATGCACACATGCAATTCTCAGGGCCAGTAAACAGCCCCGGGATAAGCTGCCAAGCCCCTCTGAATGGGCTGCACTCACCTTACGCTGGTGTGGCCAGTCTGCCCAGCCTGCCCTCCACCTTCCAGCAGCTCTGCCCTGGCATGGTGTGAATGACCTACAGTCTGTGGGAACTGCCAGAGCCAGTCAGAGGGGAGAGGGGCTGGGGGAGACGGAAAACCACTTGCATAAGCGAGTGAAGGCGGTTGCTTGAGGCTGGTCTCCTCCTCTCCCTCCCTATAGGCTACACAGCAGATGTCTCTTGGTAATGCTTAGAGTAGAGGAGCTCAAACGCAGGGCAAGCCCGCAGACTGATGTCAGAATACAAATTAGGATACGATTTAAAATTCAGGAGTCAACCCTTGCAAGACGCTCTTTGGTAGATTAAGTCATCTACCCCATTATAATCCATAATCAAATGTCAACTCAGTTTCTGCTCTCTTGAAGATCTATCATTATTTAAATAGAGAAGACATTAAGCGTGACTTGCTCTCATCCATTTTTTATATAGAAAGTGAGTGGATCTAATCTCAATGGGTTCTTACAGTCTTAGATGCGTTTCTGGGATGCTACCAAGGTTGGAGCTCTGTGAACTAAGGCATTTTCCATCATTTAACTATCGGCTTTAAATGGCTTTTCCCCATATACATTTCATATGAATGTTAGCAATTATATTTTGCTCAAGTGAATCTAAAGTTAAATGATTTGTTTAATCTTGTCAGCTGGAAAGCACACTCTGTCCATTGTATTGATCTAAAGCTAACCTTGAGCAACAGACAGCTATCAAATTGACACAATGCAATGGTGTCCTTAAGGGGAAATAAGACTAGAAATCTATACAGGCAAAAGGGTCAACATCAGCCATCCCTTGGATTATTTAATAAATGTAGAGCAGGCTGAAGGAGCAGGTGGAAAGAGCTGGGAGAGGGGGGAGAGAGCTGGGAGTGAGGAGGGAGAGGGGGAGAGAGCTGGGAATGAGGAGGGAGAGGGGGAGAGCTGGGAGTGAGGAGGGAGAGGGGGAGAGAGCTGGGAGTGAGCTGGGAGTGAGGAGGGAGAGGGGGCTCTGAGTCTTGACGTGGGTGGGAGTTATACTTGCAACTGTCCTAAACATTGCACAGGGGTAACATTGAACATAATAACACTCTGTTCATAATGATGATGGGAATGGTATATCATCATTACTAAAATTAGTAATTATTTCTTGACATTTGATTGCTACAGCACGTGATTTAGAGTCCCTGCCTAAATACACCACAGAGCTTGCCTGTTTTGGTCATTTGCTCTCTCAAGACAAATGAAAGACATCATGTTAGGTCAACGGGATAAGCAACAAGCTACAAATGGACACCATGGACCTTGATTCATAGCGAACACTGCAAATGACATCTTTGTTCATGTTGCATCCTCAATTCCAGCCTATACATATAATCCTTATTTGAAGACACATCATTTTTTACATTTAGGAATACCACTTTGGAGCACTTGTACTGATCGATTGACACTGCTTCTGGGGGGCTCCTTACCTTGAGTCATGTGTAGGGCTTTCAATAAATTCCCTGGCTTTCCAGAAATCCTGGTTGGAAGATTCTGTATTTCCTGCTTATTCCCTCCTGATTCCGGGTTACCGCCAACCGGGATTTCAGGAAAACCAGGGAATTTATTGAAAGTTCCTTGAATTCTGCAACCCTAGTCATGTGTCAGTTATCCTACTATTTACAAGTGAAATATAACAATTTGTCCTGACCACTGAGATGACGGATACTGATGATTTACATAAGGGTTGCTCCTCTAAACAGATCTATGTAGAGAGTTGAGAGTAGAGTAGATGAAGCAACCTCTTGAACTCCCAGAAAAAAAACATCATTCCTTACTATGTACAAGAGGAATATAAACAAGCTACATGAAATATGAGCAGTGTGTGTGTGATGCATTCTGTACTGCAACACGCCACTTGAATTATAATCTGCCTCTGCAGCAATTAGAGTGGCTGGTATATGGTCTTCTATATCATGCTCAACCCAGCTTCTTCTCATTACAAAAATAGGACAAATAATCCAGGCCACTGGACTGAGGAGAGAGGAAGAGGTGACGGAGGAATGAATTGACAAGGACCTGAATAAGAGTAAGACTTTACACATGGGCAATTCCACTGTAACAGAATGATGCTGAGACTCTTTAAAATGTATGTGAAACTAAAAACAATGATTGAAAAGTTAAACAAACCATTCAACTCTATGCACTAGGACTATTTTTAACAATTTCTGCTGAACATTATACAAAAACACATTTACCTGAAGAACAGGGCAGATGCAAAGTTTGGTAAAAGAATGACGGTTTGTGCTATCACTCTGTTTACCATGGAATTGCCCACATCCCTGTCCCCTGCATGATGCTGTCAAGGGAGAATGAGAAATATACAAGCACCAAACCATTTAAGTACCAGGTAGAACTTCCAGAGGGGTAATTTCTAAGAGGAGCCATGTCTCTATCTGTAACATAAATGTATTCACCAGATGAGGAAAAAATCTCTCAGAATTCCCCAAAGACACTAGGACTTACAGTGAATTCACATCACAGTGTTTATTACGATGACAACTGAGATATCCTCTTCTACTCAAAATATAGGCCTATTCTGTTATGAATGTTGACTTTATATTTGGAGACATCAGCTAGACAGGGGATGGTGCAATCCGATACTTCCAACAGAACTGGATGGTGCTAATCCAAATGTATTGATTTAGTTAAATTAGGCTACACTAATTGTCTGGATTATGAATAAAGACCCCTTCGACCTTGGCTATGGGAGAAGAAGACCCATGATGAGGAGAGCAATGTCCAAGGAAACGTGCAGATAACAGCCAATTTATAATTAGAAGAACACATACAATATGGGTCTAATGGGTTTTAGAGGGGCCAGAAGTTGAGATCATTCATACATGAGGATGAAATAAATCAGGGGTGTATTCACTATGAGCCAAACAGAACCAAACGGAACGAAAAAGGGAGGGACCTACCTGAATTTGTCCAATAGAAATTCTCGGATTCGTTGCAAAACGTTTCTCATTTGGAGTAAACGGTGAAATGTTTCCCAACAGAAACGGCGTAATGAATACAACCCATATGTAGCCTACAATACCCCCATCTCCAGCCGCTTATTTCCAGTGGTCGCGTGAACAGCCGGTGAAGTAAATACACGTCATTTTGCGCAATGACAAAACCAGGTGGGGAACACAAGAGCCTCATAATAACATAGTAGAATGCAGTGTTTTTCTTCACGACCAAGGCCTACATAGCCTATGTAAATGTAAGCTCGGTAGCAAGGATTTGAAAAATTTCAACCGACAGTTCAATGGGTGATGATTTGGTGCTATCCAAATGAATCTTCCAAGTTAGGCTATACATTTGATTAAATAGGCTATTCTAAAAATGCCATATTTTTGACAACTACACAGACAGATCATACATTAAAATGTACTCTTAACTATAGATAAAGATATGGCGAAACTTTAAAACAAATAGCATTTTCCATTATGTTCTTCCAGTAAAAATTCCAAACTTTTTTCCATGCTTTGAAAATTGTACCCTGAGAATTTACAGTGATGTCCTCGTTTTATTTCCACGAGTGCCATCTTTCCACCATGAGTTATGCCAACAGTATGTTACTATGCTCAATCATGTGTAAATCAGCAAAACTATGACAATAGGTACAAAATAAAAAATCATAAAAAATCTATTTTAAAACTCGATTCACCGCTGTCATCTCCAAATGCATTTCCCTCACTTCCAAACACATAAAAGCATTTCGTGGCATGTTTTAGGTCAACATAAATATTAGATAAATAGTATTCCAAAAGCTTACCAGCTTTACAAGGATCCTTATAGTCGATCACATCTGAGGTGGCAGTGGGCTCCACATAGTAGCTTGTTTCTATTGCTTCTAAATCTGTCGCCGATATCATGCAAAGGTAGGATAGAAGAAACAAACATTTTGTTGTGAGATCCATGATTCGTGAGTGAGGAGTACAGCAAAAGACGAGAAATAAGATGTAAAGAACAAGAGGAACGAGAGGGATAGAAGGAGAGAGAGAAAATGGGAGGTTTTCGGGGAAAGGAGATCTCTCCGGAGGGCGGGTTTAAAATCAGAGCTCAGCCTCTCCACAATGTCTTGATTCTGGGGCAGTGATTCGCTCCCCTAGCCGTGCTCCGGGCTAGTGCATTTGCCAGAAAACTTTGGTGATCGTGGCACATCATCACGTTGGTATGTCTGGAGAGGGGCCACGGTTATGGGAAAATACTTTATATTGGCCTATATAAAATGATAACCCCTAAACTGAAAGTATTTTTTACACCTTCTTGAAAGCTTTTAAATTGTTACAATGTTGAAAAAAATATATAACATTTTACCAAAACATTTCATTTCAACACAGCACAAGATCTCGAAATGTGCGCGTATGGACAATACCCTGGAAAATTAAGAGCATCATTCTTATGATACTTCCTGGTCACTGTGTGTGTTTTTTTAATGTGATTTGAGAGTCAGTAAAATCTCAAATCTATCATCATTCCAAAGTTACGAATCACCAGTGACATTTTGTGTATCATCATGCCCCTCTCTTTACTCTTATAGTCAACACACACGTGCACGCCCACACGCACACACACTTACACTTTTATTCCTTGGTGACATTGTCAGACAGGGTTCTCTTACAACAGACACAAGGTAGACATCTTCTGTATGCGACAGTGACCATTATCACATTATCTTGAACATTATCATCACTTCATTAGATATCCAACTATGATACAATTAGATAGAAATAAATACAATGTTAAATAAAAAGGGAGTTATAATTCATACTGTGTATCATTTTAAATACAGGCAATGGTTTTTATTGAGTTAAGCGCCACCTGTTGCCAACACATAGAATTATCATATTTTACACTAGTTATGAAAATATTTTACCTGCAGAGAAAAATCTGATCACTCATTGATTTGTTATCTTAAAGTAAACACAACTATTTTAATGTGTATGTGATTGTGAAGAAACCCAAAAGGAGGGCATGACAAATAAGGTACAGCAATGGATTACTCTAAATTAGTAACTTAATCTGATTATTGGATTATTTTAATTTCTACCACATATATGATAAAAAACTTGCACCAAATATTCAATAGAGGAATAATGAAACACAATGCTGCAGACCGATCATTTCCTAACTAACTGCCAACCCAACTCCCCAGCATCCTTGGGCAAATGCTGGCTCAGCTGCCCGCTGTATCTTGTTGATGAAGTGGCATCATTGCTAAAAGATCAGCTTCAATGTCAAGTTCCAGGGAAAGCTTTCCCAACTCTCATTCTTTGTGTAATCATAGGCCTACTACATTACTCAAAGTTTGCAAAAACACATAGATATGGTAGCTTTGTGTACTCATTTTTCCACTGAAACTAGAGATGAGTTGAGATTAGCTAAGAAAACACATAGATTAGGTAGCTTTTAGTGTACTCCTTTTTCCACTGAAACTAGAGATGAGTTGAGATTAGCTGAGTAAGCACGTGATTTGTCATGTGTCTCAGCCCGGTGCTTGGGGAGTGAACAGGATGGAGCTGTGTTGACTAAATAAAATTGTCCTTTTGACACAAAGATCATGATGAAATTGCAGTCTGATTTTATTTATTTTTTAAAACTGCAAAGCAACCAAGGAGAGAAAATGTGGCCGTTTTTGACATTTCAAATAGTTTAGAACAGACAGGAAAAGCTTCCATTTACACTGAAAGGTGACTTATGAGTCGTGTGAAATAAATCTGTCATTTCAGTGTGTTTGAGGCAATATACAATGCATTCGGAAAGTATTCAGACCCCTTGACTTTTTCCACATTTTGTTACATTACAACCTTATTCTAAAATGGATTTAAAAAAAAAAAAGTGTTCCTCATCAATCTACACACAATACTACATAATGACAAACGAAAACAGGTTTTTAGAATTTTTTGCAGTTGTATAAAAAAACAACAGAAATACCATATTTACTTAACTATTCAGACCCTTTGCTATGAAACTCGAAATTGAGCTCAGGTGCATCCTGTTTCCATTGATCATTCTTGAGATGTTTCTACAACTTGATTGGAGTCCACCTGTGGCAAATTCAATTGATTGAGCATGATTTGGAAAGGCACACCTGTCTATATAAGGTTCCACAGTTGACAGTGCATGTCAGAGCAAAAATGCAAGCCATGAGGTCAAAGGAATTGTCTGTGGAGCTCCGAGACATGATTGTGTCGAGGCACAGATCTGGGGAAGGGTACCAAAAAATGTCTGCAGCATTGAAGTTCCCCAAGAACACACTGGCCTCCATCATTCTTAAATGGAAGAAGTTTGGAACCACCAAGACTCTTCCTAGAGCTGGACGGCCAAACTGAGCAATCGGGGGAAAAGGGCCTTGGTCAGGGAGGTGACCAAAAACCCGATGGTCACTCTGACAGAGCTCCAGAGTTCCTCTGTGGAGATGGGAGCACCTTCCAGAAGGACAACTATCTCTGCAGCACTCCACCAATCAGGCCTTTATGCTAGAGTGGCCAGACGGAAGCCACTCCTCAGTAAAAGGCACATGACAGCCCACTTGGAGTTTGCCAAAAGGTACCTAAAGGACTCTCAGACCATGAGAAACAAGATTCTGTGGTCTGATGAAACCAAGATTGAACTCTTTGGCCTGAATGCCAAGCGTCCTGTCTGGAGGAAACCTGGCACCATTCTTACGGTGAAGCATGGTGGTGGCAGCATCATGCTGTGGGGATGTTTTTCAGCGGCAGGGACTGGGAGACAGGATCGAGGGAAAGATGAACAGAACAAAGTACAGAGAGATCCTTGATGAAAACCTGCTCCAGAACGCTCAGGACCTCAGACTGGGATGAAAGTTCACCTTCCAACAGGACGACCCTAAGCACACAGCCAAGACAACGCAGGAGTGGCTTTGGGACAAGTCTCTGAATGTCCCTAAGTGGCCCATTCACAGCCCGGACTTGAACCTGATCTAACACCTCTGGAGAGACCTGAAAATAGCTATGCAGCAACGCTCCCCATCCAACCTGACAGATCTTGAGAGGATCTGCAGAGAAGAATGGGAGAAACTCCCCAAATGCAGGTGTGCCAAGCTTGTAGTGTCATACCCAAGATGACTCGAGGCTGTAATTGCTGCCAAAGGTGCTTCAAAAAAGTAGTAAAAAAAAGGAGAGTAAAGGGTCTGAATACTTATGTAAATGTGATATTTCCGTTTTTTTATACATTTGCAGAAATGTCTAAAAACCTGTTTTTGCTTTGTCATTATGGGGTATTGTTTGTAGATTGATGAGGGGAAAAACAACTGAATAAATTTTAGAATAAGGCTGTAATGTAACAAAATGTGGAAAAAGTCAAGGGGTCTGAATACTTTCCGAATGCTCTGTAGGTCACTCATGTAGTGTTACAGTAGAAGTTCCATACTGGAGTGTGAATATGATATTCATGTCCATTCGCTGAAGGAATGGACATGAACTGTGGGGAAGTTAGTTGACAGAGGGCTCTGGCTTTCTTCCTGACGGGCATATGTATCGTCTGCTTATAATAGACAAAGCCTGGCCTGTATAAAAGCTAAAACCTAAAACACACTGTCCTCCATCTTGTTGGACCGTTACCCATGTGTGTAACGCAGACACAGTGCAGAGGATGTCTGCTGAAATGAGTAGGCCTATATTAATGCAGCTACCTGTGAGAATGATTATGCACTCACATCAATTAATGCAAATTAAATTAATTCAGTGCGCAGGAGACAGTTCAATCATTGTATCCTGAATTGTAATAAGGTTTGGAGATATGCTTGCTCAATTCTTCACTAATATCCAATGATGAGCTATTCAAAATTACATGAAAATCCACAAACGATGGTGCCAAGCATTATCATTTCAATCCGCCAGCCGCAGAACTTTGGATATAACATTATACATTTAATTTAGACCAACACCTATTGAAAATTAAAGTTCCGTGAAGACAAAGCGTATTTCTTTCTCTTGATTACATTACTGAAATGTAAGGACTCCCAGAGAGAACCACACTTTTGTTCCATTTAAAAGTAAAATGTTTATAAATGCGAATTCACATTATCAACACAGGAGTAGTCCCCCTACTTATAAACATGATCATTGTCACGCTACATAGAAAATATTTTTTCTGAACATTAATTGAGAAATCAATTCCATCATTCGGCTTTTGAAACATCTTGCCAGGCCAAAAGGCTTTAATTAAACATGAAACAATATTAGTGGTAAAATTCCACCTAGCATAATTCCTCCCATGATGGTCAAATTAGAAATCCATTGACCTAACTGGAGCCAAACAAAGTTACAGAACAAATCATATAGATAAAAACTGTTGTAATGCTCTCAAAAGACAGACTTCATTTAAAGATCAAATGGTCAAGAAAATAACATAACAATTACAATATTTTCCTCTCTACACATATACAACTATCATATGGATGTTACATTATCCATTGCCTGTAAGTCAGAGATATCCTATTCATTGATGCTGAGGGTTACAAAAAAGTGTCAACTGAGACCTTGTGACAAAAATAAAATACCTTCAATATTTTATACCAACTTAAACTCTTAACTGAAATGAGTGTGACCATCCATATGGCTGTTGGGCTAATGAAGGTTCCTGCAGCATGGAGACTAGTCCACTACACAAGTCAACTCAAACAATGGGGAAGGAACCCTTCAAGTTTTCATCTGTTGCATTGGGGAGAGAATAGACATAAGGGCAGGGGGTACATGGCTACACTCCTTTTCTGTGGAGTCGGATCATAGCCCGTCCAGTCGCTCCTCCAGGATGACAGTATCACATCTGGCATGATGCGTGCAGTCTTTGGATTCATCACTGCAATAGAGTATTTTGATTTGAAAACAAATCTTCATTTTAGAAAATGTGATGGAGAAGTTAACATATTGCTGCTTGTGAGGAGACCCACCTTCATATCAGGTGGCTTAGACAGCATCAGTGGCCTCTCAGCCTGGCCCAGCGCAGTCATTCTGCTGGGCTGTCCTCGCAGCATCACAGTTATAATGGTGGGGGCTCTGAGCCCTGCTGCCAACAAACAGTGATGGCATGGGTTACACATCTACTCAGATATGTATACTAGAACTGGGTGTCAAGCCTAGTTCAGACAGCATTTTCCCTCAGACACAGCAAAGTGGACAACATTCCAACTGGAATTCCTGAATAGCGGGTGTCCAACAGTGTGTGCTAATCCAATGAGGAAAATAATTTATCAAATTAAATAGTTCTTAAAATACAACTCAGTGCCAAAGGGCTTCTTTTGCATTTTGCCTGTATTGTCATGTCTGGCTTGCTTTTCTCAATGGTAAGAATAGTCCATGTCAGCAGATGTAGAGACTAGAGAGAGATGAGTACCGTTTTACTCTTAGCGTAAATTATTATTAATCCAGGTCTGAACTTTGCACAGAATTACCAAAAAAATAAGCTATCAAAGACAGCAGCAATCCTGGGAAAGGAGTGGAAAACGTGGATATCGCAACAGCAACACCCATTTCTCGATCAAAAAAGAGAAATGAAAACATGGGTTATTTTCCAGTCTTTATTGCAATGATAGAAACAGAGGTGGTATGCCGGATGTGAATATTATTGCTACTTCTCCTCCTCATACTCTTTCCTCTCTACAAAGTCCAGTGAGTCCGTGGGTCCTTGCGTGCATCTGGAATCATGGCTGCTGCTTTCTTGTTGCAGGTGATTTAATTAATGGATTTACAAAATGTAACATGAAGACCAAGCAATCAAAATGAAACAAACATAAAAAGGCGACTATCGAGTGGACAGATCTGGTGAACAAATGCAGTCTGAACAGGGCCATTGACATCGCCAGTTGTCATGTGACATTTAGTCGATATTCAAAACGCCAAAATGCAAGAATTTCCATTTGTTTTTGGCCCTCTTGATTCACAATTTTGTATCAATGAGTTCCATGTATTCAAGGAAACTACAGGCAAATATGAACATATTCAAAGATTCTCATGTAAGCATTTTGAACATTTACATTTGACATGTGTAGACTAATACATAAACAATATGTATTAAACATGACTTCATCAAACTGCTAATTCCAATGTCACATCCACCTGGATCATGTATTCATTGATGTTTTCCTTATGGCTCTTCCAAACATGAACATTAGTACAAAAAACACATCATCCCTTACGATACAAATCTGTACACTTCGACGTTACATGGCTGCAAGTCTGGCTTTCCTGATACTGACCACACCTAGGATCCTCATGGATGACTATCTGCATACACATTATTGATCATGCTGTCCACTATCTCAGTCAGCTATCTGTAGTGTGGTGACCTGGCGATAGGGCCCGTCCTGCTATTCTAGCTTTTCCGAAAATCAAGGGGTTAAGGAGAACCCTCGGCATTCAGCGTGGCCGCCGTGGTTTGGCAGTTCGGGACGTACCGGCACTCTGGGTGGAGATGTGTGCCAGGCTGGGGAGGCTGCTCGCCAGCTTGGCCAGCCCGCCATTGGTGAGTAGCTGGTGGATGGCAGTGGTCTTGGACAGCCCTCCAGTGGAGACCACAGGCACTGCCCGGAGCAGAGTGCTGCTGCCAGTACCTATGGAGCTAAGGACCTGACCCTGGGGCTTCCCACCAGAGGCCTGGGGAGAGAGAGGAGAGGTGGAGTCAGACAATGAGTCAGCACACACAAACTCACATTACTGAGTAGACTTTTTTCAGGTTCATGAGAAAAGGCCAGGGTGTACCTGAATGCTGCCCATGCTAGCTGTGGTTGTGGGCAGGCTAGGGGATTTGGTCACAATCTCCTGAAGACTGAAACTTAGGCCTTGGAGGAGGCTGCTGGCGGAAGGTGCTGCACACAAACACAGCGAGAATGAATCAGCACTGTTCACATTTACACACAGTCAATACTGGAGGCTCAACAACACAACTACTGACGACAGTTGAGATCCACCCCTATTCGTCCATTCGACAAAACAACCTCTGGTAGAAAAGGCCAACGGTTAAGCTTCCTTAGATAATGCAGAAGTAACGCTACAAGTAATCAATAACATTGTTCGCTCAGATGGGTTGTTGTGCTGAAAGTGCTCAGAATCAGGACATAAAACAGAACTCCCCTTTTTAAATGTGTGATGGATTTGCTGTTCCTCTGCATTACAACTAACAAATCAGTGAAAATATACTGTACAACATTTTTGGTTGTAGTTCAGTGTCTAGAGTCTAGACTGTCATCTTTGAGATCCGCTGCTGTGCCGAGTTAGGACAGTCGTGCAGGCATTTAGGAGATACCTTGGGCAGTAGCAGGAGCTTGCGCCTGGACTGGTGAGGAGGACCCTGACACCATGCAACTCTGCAGGTTGTGGAAAGAGCTGGACCCCGAGCTCAGGGCACTAGACACCTCTGTCAGACTACCAGACCTGCAGTAACACACATAACCAGAGCTGTGGTAGCTACCCACCCCAGTCTTTTTTCTATTCAACAACTTCCAACCAGAGTCCAAAACTCAATCCGTTTGCTGCACACAGCGCTGCCCAACAGGAGATTGTCTGGGGAGTTGGAGACCATTGTGTGCGCTTGTGTGTGTGTATCAGGCCTACCGCTGGGATGTGAGCAGTCCAGAGAGTTCCTTGGCTCCAGACACAGTCTGTCCCACAGTCACAGCCAGGGGCTTCCCAGAAGGACCCCCTGCATCAGAACACAGACAATTAAGAAAATAAGCCAAATCTGATCAGACAACACCACCCTATAACATTGAAAATGGTTTCTAATGAGTTTATGATCAACAATCAGATAAGCCCCACACATATTTCAATTCATTTGGCAACAACTTCCAATTTCTCTTCACTGGATCATTCATTTAGAGGTTCAGAAAACTGCTCATAGTTAAATCTGAGCCAGTTACCTTCCTGTGCTGTAGAGCTGACAGCGCCCCCTGCTGTCTCTCCATGCAGAATGGTCACCTTAATCTTGGCTCTCTTGGAGGCTTTGGTGGGAGTGGGGCTGGGAGTCTGCCTCCTCTTCAGGTGGGCCCGCAGCTCATCTCTCTCCAGGCCCTCGGTCTGCTCACTGGATACAGGAACTGAAACAGACACACAGCACATCACTGACTGGGATAAACAGAACAGACCAGACCATTCCAACTAACCCTGATCACAAATTCACTTGTCAAAGTATAATGGAATATACTGAACAAAAATATAAACACAACATGTAAAGTGTTTCATGAGCGGAAATAAAATATCCCAGAAATGTTCCAGATGCACAAAAAAAACTCCTCTCTGAAATGTGCACAAATGTACATCCCGGTTAGCATTTCTCCTTTGCCGAGATAACTCATCCACCTGACAGCTGTGGCATACCAAGAAGACGTTTAAACAGCATGACCATTACACAGAGGCACTTTGTGCTGGAGACAAGGCCACTCAAAAATGTGCAGTTGTCACACAACACAATGCCACAGATGTTTTGAGTGTGTGTGCGATTGGAATGCTGACTGCAGGAATGTCCACCAGAACTGTTGCCAGAAAATGTAATAAGCCATCTCCATCATTTTAGAGAATTTGGTCGTATGTCCAATCGGCCTCACAACCACATGTAACCATGCCAGCCCAGGATCTCTACATGCGGCTTCTTCACCTGCGGGTTTGTCTGAGACCAGCCACCCGGACAGCTGATGAAACTGGGTTTGCACAACCAAAGAATTTCTGCACAAACGGTTAGAAACCGTCTCAGGGAAATTAATCTGTGTGCTCGTCGTCCTCACCAATCTTGACCTGACTGCAGTTTGGCGTCGTAACCGACTTCAGTGGGCAAATGCTCACCCTCGATGGCCACTGGCACGCTGGAAAAGTGCTCTCTTCACAGATGAATCATGGTTAACTGTACCAGGCAGTGGGCGAGCGGTTTGCCGATGTCAAAGTTGTGAACAGAGTGCCCCATGGTGGTGGTGGGGTGATGGTATGGGCAAGCATAAGCTACAGACAACACAATTGCATTTTATCGATGGCAATTTGAATGCACAGAGATACCGTGATGAGTTCCTGAGGTCCATTGTCGTGCCATTCACCCGCCGCCATCACATCATGTTTCAGCATAATGCACTACCCCATGTCACATGATGATGTCGAAGTTCTTCCATGGCCTGCATACTCACCAGACATGTCACCCATTGAGCATGTTTGGGATTCTCTGGAACGATGTGTATAACAGCGTGTTCCAGTTCCCGCCAATATCCAGCAACTTCGCAAAGGCATTGAAGAGGAGTGGGACAACATTCCACAGGCCACAATCAACAGCCTGATCAACTCTATGCGAAGGAGATGTGCCACGCTGCATTAGACAAATGGTGGTCACACCAGATACTGACTGGTTTTCTAATCCAGGCCCCTATTTTTTTTTTTAAGGCATCTGTGACCAACAGATGCATATCTGTATTCCCAGTCATGTGAAATCCAGAGTTTAGGGCCTAATGAATTTATTTCAATTGACCGACTTCCTTATTTGAACTGTATCGCAGTAAAATCTTTGAAATTGTTGCGTTTATATCTTTGTTCAGTGTATGTATAATGCTCACTTAAATTGTTATATGACCCTGTTAACAATATACATCAACGATCTGGCAGTAAGAGGGAGATGGCAGACAGAAAGGAAGAGAAAAGAAAGGAGAAAGACATACTTACCAAAGACACAGGAGGGAGTGCCAGGAGGAAGATTTTTCCTCACAAGCATGTTTTGTTTCATAAAAGCAGCAAACTGGGCTGAAATTAATTGAAAAGAAAGGTGGAAGGATAGTCGAAAGAGTAGAAAAGGATGAAAAGATAGTCATGTTCCATTGTGCCCTTCTGTGGCGTGACTGCCCTAACAAGATTTATGTCCAAGTAAACCATTTTCACCATTCAATATCGCATTCACATCTTCCCAAGCCCACAGAGCTATTGAAAAACCCATTGGCAAGAGAGTTAAATGACTCATTAAAACAAGCTCACACAAACAAATGTGTCAAATGTGAGAGCTGTGGTGTGTGTCTGCATCTGTTTTCGTACATGCTAGTTGGCACACAAACCTTGTGCCTGCTTGTGTGTGAGCACAGTCCCAGACCGCTGCATATGGGTCTTGAGGAGTTGTGTAGCAGTGATAAGACTGGACTTCTGTGCTGGGGACAGTCCTGACGTCTTTGGCTTGGGGCTGGAGGTGGGACTGCTGCACACACTGGACAGGTCCTGAGGACACAACCATAAAAACATAGCCAATCAAATGATCAGCAATGTATATATTATTCCTAACATTTCCTTGCAAGTCTTCCGGAGCGTGCCTGAGCTGATGCAGGACATACCTCGGAGCCTGAGGGGGATATGGGTACTCTGAGGGCAGGGGAGGAGGGGCGGCCCCTTTCCAGGTCAAAGGGCAGCTCCCGTCTAGGCTTCTTCTTCTTCTCAGTGTCAAGGTCCCTCAGCTCTCCTGAGCCGTGGCCGTGGCTCTCCGCCCGTGTCAGCACCCCCGACAGGAAGTCTGCTATCTCATCCTACACAGGAGAGAGAGACGTATATCTGCATGAAAAGACTTTCAATGACACTCCATGTGATGAGTTTGATGGCTAGGGTTAAATTCTTAAAATCCTTTGACGTTTTCATAGAACCTTCACCTAAATTTGTTTGAATAAAAACAGTACTGCTTCTTTACAGGACAAGAGCGACATGGACCAACCTGAATGCAGCGATCGACCATGGTCTGTGTCAGTCCCTCTGATTTCATCTTTGTGGAGTTGATTCTGAGGAAGAAAACCATTTCATTAGGAATGAGAAACAAACTCTGATGCACTCAAATTCTTCAATTTAATAGCCCTGCAGAAAATTACATTCAATGACTGAATGCTTTCAACTGCTGCTACTTTCCTATCTTAAAAATACATATACTGAACAATATGTTTGGAACATGGAATCGCAAAACAAAGAATCGTGATTCATATAGAATTGAATTACATATCGTATGGTTACCTAAGTATCGTGATAATATCGTATCGTGAGGTCCCTGGCAATTCCCAGTCCTAGAGTAAACCCACCTGAGGTTGTCGTCGGCTCCCCCCACCACCACCATACTGTTGTCGGCCCGGAGTTTCTCTCGGAACTCCTCCATGGCCTCTGTGCCACACTGCAGAGCATTCTGACCAACCACAAACAGCACTGGTGTCTTCATGTCCAGCAAGGGGTCGTCCACATCCTGCCAGACAACAATACAAAAACAGTCAATACACATCTAAGATCCAGAGACATGTGTCAAAATTATGTCGAAGCATCATATCTAAATGTCTCCGCATTGCAAGAAACATTTGAGCACATTTCCTTACCCCTCTTGGTCCATTGATGGTTAGCAGTGGAAAGCCAAGACACACCACAGCAGTCAGGTATTCCATGAGAGAGACCTGGGAGAGGACAACCACGTCAATATGTGCAGTGCGCCAACGTCACATCCACCAATCACAAAACAGACCAGAGCTCAGATCCCACAAGGATTGTTTTCAATAACCACCATGTTCAGAAAGTATTCACACCTTGACTTTCCACATTCTGATTTTTGTCACTGGCCTACATATAATACCAAATAAATGTCAAAATGTTTTTTGAATTATTTTACAAATGAATTAAAAATGAAAAGCTGAAATGTCTTGAGTCAATAAGTATTCAACCCTGCTGTTATGGCAAGCCTAAACACGGTCATGAGTAAACATTTGCTTAACAAATGTTTACTCTGTGTGCAATAATAGTGTTTAACATGCTTTTTTAACGACTACCTCATCTCTGTATCCCACACATACAATTATCTGTAAGGTCCCTCTGTCGAGTATTGAATTTCAAACACAGATTCAACCACAAAGACCAGGGAGTTTTTCCAATAAAGGGCACCTACTGGTAGATAGGCTAAAAAATAAAAAGAAGTAGACTGAATATCCCTTTATGCATGGTGAAGTTATTAATTACACTTTGGATGGTGAATCAATACAAGTCACTACAAAGATACAGGCGTCCTTCCTAACACAGTTGCCGGAGAGGAAGGAAACCGCTCAGGAATTTCACAATGGGGCCATTGGTGACTTAAAAACACCAGACACTGGGAGATTAATTTATCTTTCAGCAGGAAAATAACCTAAAATACAAGGCCAAATCTACACTGGAGTTTCTTACCAGGAAGACGGTGAATGTTCCTGAACGGTTTTGACAGTTTTGATTTAAACGGCTTGAAAATCTATGGGAAGACCTGGAAATGGCTGTCTAGCAATGATCAACAACCAATCAGAGACTGAAGAATTTAGAAAATAATACATAGGTAAATGTTGCATAATCCAGGTGTGGAAAGCTCTTAGAGACTTACCCAAAAAGACTCAGAGCTGTAGTCACAGTAACATGTATTGACTCAGGGGGTTGAATATTTATCTAATCAAGATACAGTATATTAGTGTATAATTTTTCATAACAAAAAAAAAAGACAATTAAATCCCTCTTAAAATCACACTTTGTAACAACAAAAATATGAAAAACGTAAAGAGGTGTGAATAGTTTCTGAAGGCACTGTATAACTTTCTGAGCATCACAGAGAACACTCAGAAAATGTTGATGCCATGTAGTAGAAAGAGAGCAGTAACACAGCAGCCTTACATGACAGGCGATGAGCGCTCCCACATTCCAGCCAACCAGGATAATGGGTTTGTGAGGGAAGTGACTGTGGACCTGGATCATAAATACATTGAAGGGCAAATAAAGAGACAAATAGTCTGGCACATAACTTTCAAAGAACTGTCTGAAACTGCAGCAACAATCTAGTCCAGTGGTATTAAAGATGGGGGAACTGCACTGGGGTTGGCAAAAATAAAATAAAAAATAAGAATGCAGATTATTGCATGGGACAATATAGAAAAGTTGTCCAGAAAGATGATTTGATAAATAATTGTATTGAGTAAATATATGTATTGGTTTATTTTCATTTTTCATAAGAGATGAAAATGCAATGAATTTAAGGTTATTTGTGTACCAATTGTACAGTTAGCGCCTGCTGAAAAAAAGTTTGAATACCACTGACCTAGTCCATTAGGAACAGATATTTGGCTACACAACTTCAGGTTCATATAACAGCCTTACCTCCATGACTTTGGCCCTGACGGTGCCCAACATGTGCTCCAGACACTGAGTGATGCCCACATTGGCTCCACTGTTTACGTGGGTATTTACCGGGATTACCTGAGACAAAATGTTGGTTTATACCTATTGGGTGTGTATAAAACGCAGTGATGCAAAATCACACTTGAGAATGAATAGATACAAACCTTTCCCAAGCAGGAGAGCTGTGACTGCCAAAATCTCATTCGGCGCGAGGTAGAAAGAGCAGGATTGGTGGGCCCTGATGGTGCAATTAAGATGAGTGGGGAGCCAGGAAGCTTGCTCTGCAATACAAAATAAAAATAGGTATCCAGTCATTATCACATCAATAGGAAATGCAATCAAAGGATCCCAAGTCAATCCAGAAACAATAGAGTAGAGTTTATTTTAACAACCAAATCTCTTTTTTTATGTAAATGACGTGTTATAGAAGGGTCATAGACACCTTTGTGAATTCACTTGTTATTGAGAAATATACCCCAAATAGCAAATCACTTCCTCATCCTTGTTGTGTAGTATGGGGGCCCCAGAGTGTTGCAGACTCTGGGGCCTTTCAGAACAGGTGTACCTGTGTGAAATCTAACTAATGATGTGACTTCTGAAGGTAATTGGTTGCACCAGATCTTATTTAGGGGCTTCATAGCAAAGGGGGTGAATACATATGCACATACCACTCCAGTTTTTTTATATATATATAATTTGAAACAAGTTATTTTTTTCATTTCACTTCACCAATTTGGACTATTTTGTGTATGTCCATTACATGAAATCCAAATAACAATCCATTTAAAATGACAGGTTGTAAAGCAACAAAATAGGAAAAAAAGCCAACGGGGATGAATACTTTTGCAATGCACTGTAAAACAGTATAAAGATGAAACTACCAAGTGCTTCCTGCCACAACTATCAATAACATCCATACTACCACTTGGAATGTGCGCTTGTTTCCATTGTCTTTTTCATTCTGACTGCAGTGAATTCGGATTGCTCCCAGAACCACAGACAGGGATTAGCATTAGAGACCTACCGGTTTGTTGTGAGATAGAACGCCCACGGCTGGGTCCCAGGGTCTCTTCAGGAGCAGAGAGAGGGCCTCTGCACCGGGCCGCTCCAGTCTTCACTGATGAAGTCAGCAGCATCCTGTCAATCAGCGAGGGCAACTGCACAGACAGAGATGTTGAGTCATCCTGGCAATACTCTGGACCTGATTATTACCAAGGGGCTTTCTACTGACATATCCTCTATTGTTGATGTTGCTTTATCTGATCACCACTATGTATTCTTTACTACCTTGTTGCCCATAGCACAGGGTAATACTGAACACATTATTAAGAAACACTATCTTACCTCTGAAGTTTTAACTGAGTGTGAACAATACTCCATCACGGATTCTGCCTTCCTCGTGATGATTTAGTTGGTAACCTCAATAGCAAATAAAAGGGCAACCATTGATGCCATAGCTCCAGTAAAGTTGAAAAAGCCCACATCCTAATGGAGAGCCCCTTGGATGAGTTAGGAAACTAATACATTTAAGAAATTACAGAAAGGCAAAACGGAAGTGGATTAAGTCAAAGTTGCAGGTCCATTAAGACATTCTGAGAGAGCAACTTGGCATATATAACTGGCATTTCTAATTGCCTTGACGGGAAAATTTTTCTAACTGGATCACTAATAATCAGAATAATTTGTGAGGGCTCCTCTTGACCATTAAAAGACCTGATAAATCCTATCCCCGCAAACCTATATGAACTTCCCTCCACATCTAACTGTGATGAGTTTACGGCATATTTCAGAGATAAGATAAACATTAGGCTGGGTATCAGTCAAGCAAGACCTGATGAGAGTTTTGATGACATGTGGCCTAGCCTACCGTGCAAAGGCACTATGGATTATTATTTTACCTGGTTGACACAGCCATGCTCAGGAAAATGATATCACAACTTAAGCCTTCTACCTGCCTTCTTGATCCTATCCCCAGCACCTTCAAAACAGATTTTAATTGCATATCTGAAGAAGTGTAAGCTATTGCAAATCACTCCCTGTTCACAGGCACTTTCCCCACTGCAGTAAAAACTGCTATGGTGAAACCCCTTCTGAAGAAATGTAATCTAGATTCTTCAGCGCTTAGCAATTGTCGGCCAATCTCCAACCTTCCATTCTTAAGCAACATTCTGGAGAAATTGGTTTTCAAACAGCTAAATTAGTTTTTCAAGTGCAAACTGTATTTTTGCAAAATTCCAATCTGGTTTTCGGGCTCACCACAGCATAGAGACAGCCTTAGTTGAAGTGGAACATGACCCAACGCAGATGCCAAACAGCTCTCTGTCCTTGTACTCTTGGACTTAAGTGCTGCATTCGACACTGTTGACCATGAAGTCGTACTGGAGAGGTGGGTTGGCCTAACCGGTCCAGTTCTAATTGGTTTAGGACCTACTTAACCGGTCAAGAGTTTTTCACTCTTGGTGAACATAACTCAGAGAAAATACATATCACATGTGGCATTCCACAAGGTTCGATTTTGGGTTCGGTACTGTTCAGTTTATACATGTTACCCTTTGGCCGCGTTATAAGAAAGCACAGCATTGATTTTTACTGCTACGCAGACGATACAAACTTTACAGGATTTTAGCTCCACGGATAAAATAGACTTAAATCATTAATACAATACTTGGATGGCTAACAATTTCCTCCAGCTAAATCAAGACAAGACTGAGGTACTTATTGTTGGAGTCAAAGCACAGAGGATCTGGCTGCACGTTTTAATTCACAGGCAATAAAGATAAAACACCAGGTAAAAAACATTGGTGTTATTTTAGATTCTGAATTCAGTTTCAAATCACACAGGAATGTGACCAAATAGCTTTTTACCACCTGAGGAACATTTCTCTCTCAGGCTGATACAGACTCATCCATTATTTTATTACAAGCAGGCTTGACTAGTGTATTGATCTCCTTTCTGGTCTACCCAAGAAAGCCATTGTTCAGCTGCATAACATGCAAAATGCTGCAGCACGGGTACTGACCAAGACCAGACAGAGAGCACACATCACACCGGTTTTAAGGTCTCTGCACCGGCTGCCATTGAGTTTCAGAATTAATTGTAAGATTCTTCTATTCGTTTTTAAAATCAATCCACAATTGTGCACTCCAATACATGTCAGACAGGCTTTTAAGTCATTTAGCCAGTAGGTCCCTCAGGTCCTCTAGCACTGGCCTTTTAACTATCCCAAAGCCTAGGACCAAGAGGCATGGAGGCAGCCTTTAGTTATTATGACCCCAGCTTCTGGAATAGCCTGCCAGAGAACCTGAGGGGGGCCGAAACTGGACATTTTTAAAAGAGATCTTCAAGTCGTTCAGTTTTGATTGTTATTCTTTCGTTTTTAATCCTCTTATGTTTGTTGTGTAGTAAATATTTCAGTATTCATTGTTTATTCCTGTTAAGCACATTGTGTTGAATTCCATGTCTGAAATGTGCTGTATAAAAACAAATCTTGATTTGATGATTGTCACAGTGATAGAATGTATCCCTCTATATAAGAATGCATGTCACAACATCAAATAACGTGTAAACACATTTTGAGAGAGAAAGACAGAGGAGTACCTTGCTCTTGAGTGTCTGCAGTACGTCTAGGTAAGCAGCCAGCATGGCCAGACTGAGGGATTCAATCAAGGTGCTGTGTAGCCACTGGGTCAATTTGGTGTCCCAGTTGACACTGGCCAGTGCATGGCGCACCTTTCGGGCACACTTGTCCACAGCAATCCTGCGCAATACTGGCTCATTGGAGGCCTATGAGTCAGAGGAAGGGATGGTAAGACTAGAGGGACAGGAACTTTGATAGTCATTGAAACTGAATCAGCACCACATACAAAGCATTTAGTTGGTGCATATGAACTCACGTTTTCATTGGCCAGCCGGGCCAGTCTTTCAGCTTGCAGAGCCTTCAGCACCTTATTAAACAACTTGTTTTGAATGACCGACCATCCAGCCCTGTAATACAAGCAGTGTATATCATTAATGAAGTCTGACGATTATCACCATTTGAAATGGAGATTGAGACAAAGACGGTGTATACAAGAGCTGAGCAAACAAGGCATCTGCAACACATAAGTCCTTACGGAACATAGATATATTTTTAAACCTCAATAGGGTTATTCAAAGGGAGGTCGGGTGGAGGCCACTCACTTGTTGATGTGTTCCTCCCAGTCGTCAGGGGGTTGGGGACCCTCAGCAACTGTGCGGGCAAATAAAACATGTCGCTCACACTCCTTCATAACACTGCGTGCTTTCTGATTGTCATAGAGTGGAATAGGTGTAGGAGTGACAGATTCCACATCTATTGACAGGTCTGATTCCCTGCAAAAGAACAAGCATACTTCAGTAAATGCTGTCATCCAGTTTTCGCTGTAACTTTATTATTGTCGTGAAAGCGACTGCTACAAAATGAAATTTGTTCTGAGACAGACAGGTTTTCAATGTTAAAATTGTTTGGGCAATGAGTCATCGGTGAGGATAATGAGGGTTGACACTCACGGAACGGCATCAGGTTGGCGACGGGGTGTGACGAACAGCATGCGCGTGGGCCGGGCACTGCTGGCGTCCGGGTGGGCATTCCATGGCTTGGCATAGCTGTGATCCAGGAACACCAAGTCCAGTTCACGCTCATGGACAGACAACTGGAACAGCAAGGATGTACCCATCCTCCGCGCTGAAGTCTGGAAGTCCCTGTCCACACCACGGTGCATCCTCTATTGGGGCCCCAAGGGCCCTACAGCTCTGAGACAGAGTTCTGCTTTCAATCCAAGCCTGAACAAGGAGGAACTGTGATCAATACCACTATCATATTCATCAAACATCATCATGTGACATCACATGTGATTTGTACCCCTCCTCTTTAGCCCACAGCTGGTTAGTACAAGCACCATTCTTATCCATTTTGTAACGTCAGCTTGGTCAAGTGACGTTGACTATCGTTAGTTCGTTAACTAGTTACACGTAACGTCATTTTTTAACGAGCTACAGTACATAGCCTCTTCAGAGACGTTCCCCTAATGTTTATAGTAAAATACACCGCGGTGCACAAGCTCTGCGTTGTTGACATGACGTTACTAGTTGGCTAACTACATGTCTTAGTTAAACGGCTAACGCTAGTTAGCAACAACACGACATATTCATTAAACTAACGTTAGAGCATGGCTAACAGAAGGGGTAACTAACAACTAATAACTATACCGGGCATTACAACGTGTATTAATGTAGCAAATATTAACAAGGCGAACATTAAGTTAGCTAGCCAACATGGTAATTTAGCATTAAACCTAGCACGCGCTAGTAGCATCGGCTACCCACCTTTTCATGCTTCTGCCATTGATAGCATTACGTATTTGCAATCGAACAATAATTTACACCAAATTAAGTCATATATAAATGTCAACAAACAAATTATGTCTAGATTTTGTCACAAATTTGAAAAGGACTGACGTTAGCTACTAGCAACGCCTCGTTGATGTATTACGGCTGAATTCCCTTTGTTTTGCGTGGGCGCGAGCCACCGCCACAGTCACTTCTGCACACAAATACAAAACACGGACTGGATTCCTATTTCTTAAGGACGGTGCATGTTATGGAGCCCAGTGTAGTGGCTTACCGCAGTTTCGCCCGTCCTTCGCAATGTCTTTTTTTGGGGGGGGGGCAGCTAACTTCCTACAATTCTATACATTTTGTCATGTGCAGTTTTATAGCCAAGCTCATGCTATTCTATACATTTTGCCATGAGGCTGAGATAAATGTTGCTGTTTTGAATTTGCAATATGTAACTTTTTGGACAACCACACTAAATGCACATAGAAATATGAGTTATAGATCTGTCATTCTCATTGAAAGCAAGTCTAAGAAGCTGTAGATATGTTCTATGTGCGATATTTCCATGCTTCCCGTTATTACGTTTCGTTTTAGCGTCTTTTACTTTAGGTTATGTACACCAGCTTGAAACAGCTGAAAATACAATATTTTGGATATGGAAAATATTGTTATGGCACAGAAGCAGTATGTCCCGCCTACTTTGATCTCTACATGATTGACAGCTGTATGTTCCAATTGTCGTGATGTTGTAAATTAGGTTCCTCAGTTATGTTGTATGGCCCTGATATGTACACCTATGTGTGATCTGAATTGGAGTTAAACAGTAACTAAAGGTTTATAACGTATCTACAATAAACATCCCGAAGAGAGAAGGTGATCTTTGGAGCTTCTTCCCACGCCATCCACGTATTAGAAGGTCTATGGAGCTACAACGGAACAGTTTATAGCCAGCTAATGTTGCAAGACAGTAACTTAGTTCAGTTAGCTAGCTAATAGTCATCTGAAGGCTGAAGGGGACAAGACCATCAAATCATAAACATGACACTGGTTTCAGAAATGTATTTTATTTTTGTGAGCCATCCCATCTTTTCTCTAGACTATCAGACGTTTTCACTGATCATAAAACATTGCTAGCTAGCTGGCATGCTTGTTAGCTGGATTCAGTTGTTTACTAGCTAGCTATGGGGTCTCCCCTCCCTCCACAGTGCCTGGTCATGCCCTGAACGTATTGCTATGGCAACCCAACGCAGCTAGCGCAGTGAGAACAACACCCTGCCTGCAAAGGCATGATCAGGCCTATTTTGCATTTTTTCCCCCTCACATGGATTTTTTTTGTTTAATAAAATCTTATTTTCAAACAATGTTACCTAAAGTTGAGCACTTGGCTTCCAGCATACATGGAGGAGAATATTGACAGGATATGGGACCTGATGGAAATTAGTTTGGACCAGTTGGAGAGGATAGGTGTGCAGCCCTGCTCTTCTAGCAGCTACCCAGTGAAGGTGGAGCCCCCCAGCATCGGTGAACACCTGAGCAACAGTGAGCCCCTCAAAGGCGGTGAACACTGCAGTGACGGTGACCCCAGCGTCGGTGACCAGTCCAGCTACAGGGAGCAAAGCGATGGTGAGTCACCCCAACAATGGCGATGCGCTCTGCTTTCACAGAAGGTCTGGACGCAGGGCAGGGCCATCACCTTCCTGCCAGCTCCAAGGTCTCAGCCCTCAACACCGGGCAGAGCCACCACACCTCTGCTGGCACCATGGTCCCTGACACTGGGCAGGGCCACAACCCTGCTGCCTGCTCAGGGTTCTCCGTCCTCAAAACTGGGCAGAACAACCACCCTGCTGCCAACGCCAAGGGCCTCACCCTCAACACCGGGCAAAACCACCACTCCTCTGCTGGTATCAAGGGCCTCGACACAGGCACCACCAGACCTGTGCTGAACCTCCTGTGTGCCTGGACATTCCTCAGGAGCCACCCAAACTGCAGCAGTGGGCCAGACTGACACCCCACAAACCAGAGAACGAGCAGCTGGCATGGGAGAAAACATTAGATCCAGACCCAACACAATTCCAGTCAGAGGGAAACACATGGACTTCCAGGCATGCACACCAGCTTGTCACACACTCATTCTTTGGGTTAATACCCAACAAAACAGGGCTGAGGAAGAACGACAGAGAGACTAAAGGTGGGTGAGGTGTGTGCCCTTGCCAGCAGCAGCAAGGCCTGCAGGAGATAAATAACAACAAAGTAGTTTAGGACTGTTCAATGTTTCCCAGTTACTGAGACGTCAAGTCTTAAAAATACTATTTTTCAAACATAAAATGCATGCCGCCTATATAGTACCACAGTATGAGTCATAATACCCATAAAACCTAGCGGTCAAACAAAGAAATGTTTCCAATCGTTTTTTCCACCATTCATTTTTCCCATAAGGGATTTTAGAAACACTTAAAATAAGGGCTGTGTTTCATGCAGGCTTATCCTGGCGTTACGTTTTGATAACCGTGTAAAGAATTACAAATGCCATGATGATCTGGACAAGACTGACAAATCGAGGATTAACTTGCAGGGATTTGTAGTCTTGCATGATGTCTACTTTGATGCTAATTAGCATTGTCTACTTTGATGCTAATTAGCATTTTCTAATCTGAGAGTAAAAAGAGCCGAATATATGGATAAATGTCACCTTGTCCGAGAGATTTACATGGTTATCAAAACGTCACGCCAGGGTAAGCTCACACGAAACACAACCCTTATTTTAAGTGTTTCTACTATTCCCTATGGTAAAAATAAATGGTGGAAAAACAATTGGAACTATTTCCCTGTTTGACCGCTAGGTTTAATGATTATTATGACACCTCAACTGTGGAGCTCTATAGCGAGTGCCAAACACTGGCCACACATTCTGCAAGATTGATTGTCTATTCAAGCAATTTAAAAGTAAGTGCTGCCTAGAGCCCTCACTTCTATGCAAGAGGAATTTATGTTCAATATTTTGTTTATCAATACATGGTTGTGTTTCGATCTCCTGCCTTGGTATAGGCTCTGAGATTAAAAAAATCAAATAAAAATGTCTTTGTCACATACATGTGTTAAGCAGATGTTATTGAGGGTGTAGCGAAATGCTTGTGCTTCTAGTTCCGACAGTGCCGAAAAATCTAACAAGTAATATCTAACAATTTCACAACAAATACCTAATACACACAAATCTAAGTAAGGAATGGAATTAAGAATGTATAAATATATGGACGAGAAATGTCAAAGTGGCATAGACTTATTTACAGTAGATAGTATAGAAGTATATACAGTTGAAGTCTGAAGTTTACATACACCTTAGCCAAATACATTTAAACTCAGTTTTTCACAATTCCTGACATTTAATCCTACTAAAGATTCCCTGTCTTAGGTCAGTTAGGATCACCAGTTTATTTTAAGAATGTGAAATGTCAGAATAATAGTAGAGAGTGATTTATTTCAGCTTTTATTTCTTTCATCACATTCCCAGTGGGTCAGAAGTTTACATACACTCAATTAGTATTTGGTAGCATTGCCTTTAAATTGTTTAACTTGGGCCAAACGTTTCAGGTAGCCTTCCACAAGCTTCCCACAATAAGTTGGGTGAATTTTGGCCCATTCCTCCTGATAGAGCTGGTGTAACTGAGTCAGGTTTGTAGGCCTCCTTGCTCACACACACTTTTTCAGTTCTGCCCACAAATTATCTATAGGATTGAGGTCAGGGCTTTGTGATGGCCACTCCAATACCTTGACTTTGTTGTCTTTAAGCCATTTTTCCACAACTTTGGAAGTATGCTTGGGGTCATTGTCCATTTGAAAGACCCATTTGCGACCAAGCTTTAACTTCCTGACTGATGTCTTGAGTTGTTGCTTCAATATATCCACATCATTTTCATTCCTCATGATGCCATCTATTTTGTGAAGTGCACCAGTCCTGCAGCAAAGCACCCCCACAACATGATGCTGCCACCCCCGTGCTTCACGGTTTGGATGGTGTTCTTCGGCTTGCAAGCCTCCCCCTTTTTCCTCCAAACATAATGATGGTCATTATGGCCAAACAGTTCTATTTTTGTTTCATCAGACCAGAGGACATTTCTCCAAAAAGTACAGTCTTTGTCCCCATGTGCAGTTGCAAACCGTAGCCTGGCTTTTCTATGGCGGTTTTGGAGCAGTGGCTTCTTCCTTGCTGAGCGGCCTTTCTGATTACTGTGGATATAGATACTTTTGTACCTGTTTCCTCTGGCATATTCACAAGGTACTTTGCTGTTCTAGGATTGATTTGCACTTTTCTCACCAAAGATGAACGCGTCTCCTTCCTGAGCGGTATGACGGCTGCGTGGTCTCATGGTGTTTATACTTGCGTACTATTGTTTGTACAGATGAATGTGGTACCTTCAGGCGTTTGGCAATTGCTCCCATGGATGAACCAAACTTGTGGAGGTCTACAATTCTTTTCTGAGGTCTTGGCTGTGTCAGGGAGGGTCACGGATTCAGTTGCAGGTAAAAGAGTGTTTTATTTTGCTCTCAAAAGGTTCAAGATAAAATATAACAGGAACCCCAAAAAAAAGAGAAAGTCCAAAAAATATCCACTGGGTCAGGAGAGCACTTCTCAAAAAGAAACCAAATACAGCATCACCAGATGCAGTGTCCGAGTCACACTGATGGTCTGGGGTAGTACATCCAAGTCCCAACAGGAAAGACCGAGAAAGGCTTCACACACAACAACAGTCTGACAACAGACTGAACACAAAAGGATCTAAAATAGGGGAGATAATGAGGAATAAATTGACAACAGGTGTGAAGTGAACAAGGATAGTTAAGGATAACGAGTGGGAGGAGAGACGCCACAATAGCAGCAGAGCTGTCAAAACAAAGCACATGTGCTCAAAAGACAACAACACACAGAGAAAAGACAAAAACACAGCAGATCAGACCGAAGTCATGACAGGCTGATTTATTTAGATTTTCCCATGATGTCAAGCAAAGAGGCACTGAGTTTTAAGGTAGGCCTTGAAATACATCCACAGGTACACCTCCAATTGACTTAAATGATGCCAATTAGCCTATCAGAAGCTTCTAAAGCCATGACATCATTTTCCAAGCTGTTTAACGGCACAGTAAACTTAGTGTATGTAGACCGCTGACCCACTGGAATTGTGATACAGTGAATTATAAGTGAAATAATCTGTCTAAACAACTGTTGGGAAAATTACTTGTTACTAGATGTCCTAACTGACTTGCCAAAACTATAGTTTGTTAACAATACATTTGTGGAGTGGTTGAAAAACAAGTTTTAATGACTCCAACCTAAGTGTATGTAAACTTCCGACTTCAACTGTACATATGAGATGAGTAAGGCAAGATAAGTAAACATTATTAAAGTGACTAGTGTTCCATTTATTAAAGTGGCCAATGATTTGAAGTTTGTGTATGTAGGGAGCAGCCTTTCTGTGTGGAGAGCCCTGCGGTTGTGGGGCTAAGATGTCGCGCACATGTTGCATAGCAGTACTGTAGCCTACCCATACTATCAAATATTTTAAATAGGCTACCGGTCTATTTTCTTTCGAGCAAGGTTGTCTATTGAATGAGCAATGGATAAATGGTAGCCCAATATTTGTTGTGTAGCGGGAATAAACCAGTCATATCAGAAAAGGAGAGACATACCCTGCAATATAATCAAGATTTAGGCCTATATTATAAAAGTCAAATAAATATATTAGCCAGATGCTGCTATGCGATCTCCCACCAATGGCAAATGCATCCATTTGAGCATTAGGCTTACATTTGAATGTTTTTATTAGACTACCATTATAATTCCTGTGAATCAAACACCTCCATTTCCCCCAAAATAACAATATTTGCTTGCAATACAGTTGATCATCCACTAGAACTTGTGTGTACACATGGTCTGAGATTTACGTGGAGATACATACATTTTATCCTCAAGTTCAAAATGGCTAAATACCAACCTTTGCGGTTAAACTGGTGCGTACAGTGTTTAGTCTTTTTTTGTGCGCACGCACCATTGATAATTGAGGCCCTGGCCTGTGCCTGCCCTGAATCCTGAAAAAGCAGTGGCTCTTATGTAAGCAGTATGGTAAGCACTTTTCTCACTTTTGTTTACAACGGGTGGGGAGGAGGAGTGGGTAGGCTACTTCCAAAAGACCCACTACTTAAAAGCATGTGAAGTTCTCTACTTCCCTACAAGACCCCTAGCTAGTAACATTACATCAGAATCCAGTCTACATTCATGTGAATCAAGTCATTTTGCATGTTTTCAGGATTTTGGAGGATAGAACAGTCCTTGAATTTGGTTGATTTTACTGTAGCTCTTAATGGCACATAGGTAGCCTAATGGGGTTTAATTTTGTTGTCATAATGTGGACATTATAAATACTACAAAATTTATATTTTTAACTCACCACATTTGTTTTGAGTTAGAATTTATGGTGGATTTAAACTACATAATAGAGAAAATACATTGGAAACATTTTTTTTTGTCCATTAAAATAACAGAATTGATCAGAAATACAGTGTAGACATTGTTAATGTTGTAAATGACTATTGTAGCTGGAAACAGCGGATTTTTTAAATGGAATATCTACATAGGCGTTCAGAGGCCCATTATCAGCAACCATCACTCCTGTGTTCCAATGGCACATTGTGTTAGCTAATCCAAGCTTATAATTTTAAAAGGCTAATTGATCATTAGAAAACTCTTTTGCAATTTTGTTAGCACAGCTGAAAACTGTTGTTCTGATTATAAAAGCAATAATACTGGCCTTCTTTAGACTAGTGGAGTATCTGGAGCATCAGCGTTTGTGGGTTCGATTACAGGCTCAAAATGTCCAGAAACAAATAACTTTCTTCTGAAACTTGTCAGTCTATTCTTGTTCTGAGAAATTAAGGCTATTCCATGCGAGAAATTGCCAAGTATCTGAAGATCTCGTACTACGCTGTGTACTACTCCCTTCACAGAACAGCGCAACTTAGATTAGGTAACACAACGTGCCATTGGAACACAGGAGTAATGGTTGCTGATAATGGGCCTCTGTACGCCTATGTAGATATTCCAACAACAAAAAAACTGCAGTTTCCAGCTACAATAGTCATTTACAACATTAACAATGTCTACACTATATTTCTGATCAATTTTATGTTATTTTAATGGACAAAAAATTTGCTTTTCTTTCAAAAACAAGGACATTTCTAAGTGACTCCCAACTTTTGAACGGTAGTGTGTCTCAAGTAAACAATATACATTATTTAAATCAGGCCTATTAGATAAGCTATTTTTCAAGTAACCTATTTTGATCTTTACATCCGAAAAGGAGCGCGGTTTATAATATACTGTAGAATTTGATGAACAGATAGTTGATATTTTGCTTTGAAGTTTGTGGGCTACCACTGTAGCTCAAAACATTTTTGAGTAGACATACTAACTAGACAATAGCTAGGTTTCCATCAAATTGGTGACAGATTTTCATGCGAATATTCTAAAAATACACATAAAGAAAATATGCACATCTTCCCACCAGTGGTTCATTGTGTTTCCATCGCATTTTCTACTCTACAGATACACTACATGACCAAAAGTATGTGAACACCTGCTAGTCAAACATCTCATTCCAAAATCATGGGCATTAATATGGAGCTGGTTCCCCTGTTGCTGCTATAACAGCCCCTACTCTTCTGGGAAGGCTTTCCACTAGATGTTGGAACATTGCTGCGGGGACTTGCTTCCATTCAGCCACAAGAGCTTCAGTGAGGTCGGGCACTGATGTTGGGCGATTAGGCCTGGCTCGCAGTCAGTGTTCCAATTAATTCCAAAGGTGTTTGATGGGGTTGAGGCCAGGGCTCTGTGCAGGCCAGTCAAGTTCTTCCACACCGATCTCGACAAACCATTTCTGTATGGACCTCGCTTTGTTCACAGGGGCGTTGTCATACTGAAACAGGAAAAGGCCTTCCCCAAACTGTTGCCACAAAGTTGGAAGCACAGAGTCATCTAGAATGTCATTCTATGCTTTAGGGTTAAGATTTCCCTTCACTGGTACTAAGGGGTCTGTCCCAAACCATGAAAAGCAGCCCCAGACCATATTTCCACTTCACAATAACATCACTTACAGTTGACCGGGGCAGCTCTAGCAGGGCAGACATTTTAAGAACTGACTTGTTGGAAAGGTGGCATCCTATGACGGTGCCACGTTGAAAGTCACTGTGTCTTCAGTAAGGCCATTCTACTGCAAATGTTTGTCTATGGAGATTGCATGGCGGTGTGCTCGATTTTATACACCTGTCAGCAACGGGTGTGGCTGAAATAGGCGAATCCACTCACTTGAAGAGGTGTCCACATACTTTTGTATATATAGTGTAGTTTTGTCACAATAACTGTTGCATTAAATAGAAAACGTGCCTCTCTGGTATTGGCATGTGCATTCCAACAGCTGGCAGATACAGTAGGCTGTGGGGGTAGGCTAGTCTACATGATATTGTGGGGGTAGGCTTGTCTACGATAATATTTGTCAAATGGCAGTCAAGAGTCGATCATCATGTCACCAGAATGAGACCCTAGATATTTATTGGAAAGGAGCATCAAGCTCATCAACTTGCACTTTCACCACCCTGTGAAGTTCATCATTATTTATTTAATATGTAGACTCATAAACTGCATGCTTTCCCGAGTTGTAGTGGGAGGCAGACTCCAAGTTTCCTTCCATATGATGGTTATTATATCAATATTTCCACATAAAGTTGTTTCCACCGCCATCCCACATGTCCAATGAACAAATGATCTGTCTGCGTTTATAAAATGGTACCGAAACTTTCTGTTTCTATCACAGCTGTCGTGATTTGTTATATATATATATATATATATATATATATATATATATATATATATATATATATACACACACACACATCTCAATATTTGTTTGTAGGTGCGCTCCTTTTCGGACAAAACTGGTTTATTCCCGTTAGACAAAAGCTATTAGGCTACCATTTATCCATCGCTCATTTAATAGCCTAACCTGCTCAAAAGTAGAGATGAGGTAGCCTATTTAAAATATTTGACAGTATGGGTAGGCTACAGTATTGCTCTGCGATAGGAGCCTATTTAAATTCAGAGCCTCTGCCAAGTTAAGATATAGAAACACAATCATCTATTGACAAACAATATATTGAATTTGTATTTTCCATAGAAGTGTGCAGTAACATTTCCGTTTAAATTGTTCGAATAGACAATCAAACTAGCAGAATGCGCGGCCGTTTAGCACTTGCTGCATGCATTTTATTTTGAAAAAGTTACTTCAAAATATTAAAATTAGATTTAAATACATGTTATCATATTTGCCACTGGCTTTAGAAACTGCCATGGTCCAGTTCCAACATCTCCAAATCATACAGCAAATGACTGTGTTTTTTTTTTTTTTACCATAAAGGAATCATTTAGGGCGTTTTGCAGGCGGGGTTGTAATTGTAACGCACAAATATAGTATGGCTCTGATTTCTTAATGAAAACATGCGTATATGTTGCGACAGTTTGAGAAATCCCAATAGTTTGTTTGGCGCGCAAATCTTAGAATCTCCACATATGCCAGAATTGAATGAGAATTGTATGTACGCATGGTTGATAAATGAGGCCCCAGATTTAGAACCTTGTCACCACCGATTGTAACCACTAGATGGCAGTAGAAGTGGAGTTTGTCTTTCTCACTTGTTTTAATTCCCTCTTCAATCATGTGAAAAAAAAGGAAAAAGAGAGTCAGAGTTTTGGAAAGGGACTGACAGTAAGTTAGACACAATTACATCGTTTTCTGTGGAGCTGCCTGGAATGCACTTACTTTGTAGCTATTTTCTTGCTGTTGGGAAGTAGGACAAAGGAAGACCAGAAGTTTGCTGCTGTGTGGCTCAGTGCATGTAGCCTGTGCTTGCTTGTCTCTTACCCAGTTATTAGAGCCTCCTGACTCAGTTGAGATTTATAGCATCAGTGCATTCTCTGCCTCCACTGCACCCTTTCAGATAACTTATTTTCAATGCTGAAGAATACTGGATGAATATACAGAAATAAGGAATTGTTTTTTTTTGTACAAAGGAAAGTTTTTTTCTCCACCTGTTTTCCAAAGTGGTTTTATTCTTCCTCTTATGTGAAATAGGCTCCTCCAAACTGGAATAATGTATTTATATGGGTGCAGAGGCTCCTGGTTACCAGTGCTGGTTGGTGTTGTGAGTGTGCTGGTGGTGCTGACAGCTGCTAACGCTGGGCACAACCAGGACAGGGGGGAGACTGGGCCATCCTGCTTTGGGAGCTTTGACCTCTACTTCGTTCTGGACAAGTGAGTTTGTCATTTATCATTCTCTTTCCACCTTACCTCTCCACTGCTTGTCATACACTATTGGGGGCAGAGTTAACATAACTGTGTGTACAATGTACTATTAGTTGGTGAGAGAGAGACTCAAATATCACATTCATTTGTACATATCCACTGTATAACATCAGTGGTCACCAACCGGTCGACCTTCAAGACATTACACCCATGTGTAACTGTGTTGTTTTTGTCGCACTGCTTTGCTTTATCTTGGTCAGGTCGCAGTTGTAAATAAGAACTTGCTCTCAACTGGCCTACCTGGTTAAATAAAAGTGAAATAAATAAAAAACATTCCTAGTGTGCACCAGGTTGGTGACCACTGGTGCACATGAATCTTGGCAAAGTTTGTTCCTGTTTGGTCATGTTTGTGTGTGTCATACAAAAACACCGTAATTATTGGTTGACAATAGAGGCTCCCACAATGCGATCTATGGCTGCAGGATGAAGTTGGTAAAGAGCAACTGCAGAAACTTACAGTCGACTGCAGTCAAAATGACTTTTGATCATGTGGTTTTTGTAAAGTTCATGCAATAGTCATGTATGCTCAAGTCAGACAATTTTATCCCCATAATGTAGCACACTTTGGAAGGCTTGACAGAAGTGATCCACTTGAAAGCGTCAAGCATTTTCAAATGTTGTCATTCTTGGCAGGGCCGGACTACCGCATTGGGGCCCCGGGACACCGAGGGGGGCAGCTAACTTACAGCATTTCAACACATTTGTCATGAGGCTAAGATAAAATGTTTAAAACTAATTTGCTGCAATTCTACACTTTTTGTCATGGGGCAGAGATTTTTTTGTTGCTGTTTTATAGCTCATCTCATGCTTTTGTTTACAATTTGCCATGAGGCTGAGAGACATCTTTGCAGTTTTAAAGCTAATTTCTTGCTAATCAACACATTTTACCATGAGGCTGAGAGAAAATGTTGCAGTTTTAAAGCAAATTTTCTCATTCTACACATTTTGTTATATGGGGGCCCCCCCAACATATTGTTTGGGATCCCGGGGCATGTGCCCTGCATGCCTGTTCAGTAATCAGGCCTTGATACTTGGACATGTTAAGGAATGTTATTATCAAGACCCCTGGTGAAACCATTTCTATTTTATTTTGCCATATGCTGGCCCAATTTTTAAAAAGTGTTTTCTCAATGTCTGTTTATTTGATAAGTGTAATAATATGATATAACCTCATTGCTATATGTATGTCTACTTTATACAATGTTGAAAGCATTCTGACTACAAACAAATATGTAATTTTATTTCCAGCATCTTTGAAAACCTGCATCTTACAAAACACATGTGGTATTTACTTCCCCTGAGGGGCATTGATCAAGCATTGGGACAATTCTGAAAATGTTATCCCCATAATGCAACACACTTTAGAAGGCGGTGACATGAGCCTCTTTAAAACTCAGCACAAAAGCAGTGTTTACCTGTCCGCTGTTTTCTTGAGTTACATACAGTGAATTCTGAAAGTATTCAGACCACATTTTGTTATGTTACAGCCTTATTCAGCACCACCAATCAGGCGTTTATGGTAGAGTGGCCAGACGGAAGCCACTCCTCAGTAAAAGGCACATGACCGCCTGCTTCGAGTTTGTCAAAAGGCACCTAAAGGACTCAGACCATGATAAACAAGATTCTCTGTTCTGATTAAACCAAGATTGAAGTCTTTGGCCTGAATGCCTAGCGTCACGTCTGGTGGAGACCTGGCACCATCCCTATGGTGAAGCATGGTGGTGGCAGCATCATGCTCTGGGGATGTTTTTCAGGGGCAGGGACTGGGAGACTAGTCGGGAAAGATGAACGGAGCAAAGTACAGAGAGCTGTGCAGTGACGCTCCCCATCCAACCTGACAGAGCTTGAGAGGATCTGCAAGAAGAATGGGAGAAACTCCCCAATTGCAGGTGTGCCAAGCTTGTAGTGTCATACATAAGAAGACTCCAGGCTGTAATCACTGCCAAAAGTGCTTCAACAAAGTACTGAGTAAAGGGCTGAATACTTATGGAAATGTGATATTTCAGTTTTTTTTAAATAAATTTGCAAAAAATTATAAAATGTTTTTTCATTTTCATTATGGGGTATTGTGTGTAGGAAAAAACTATTTAATCCATTTCAGAATTAGGCTGTAACAAAATGTGGAAAAAGTCAAGGGGTCTGAATACTTTACGAATGCACTGTAGATTTCCAAGAACAGTGTTTATCTCTGTGTGACTAACATGTGGACAAATCAATCCGGTGTGCAACTAACTAGCTTGCTGATTCTTGCATGTTTTCATTTTCATTCAGCCATGTTGTTGACTTTGGACTGGTTCAGAGTGGTCCTTTTGTGCGTCTGTTTCATGGAGCTGCACCAGTTTTTAGCATTCCAACCACAACCAATAATATCTCCTTTATGCCACCCTATGATGTTCTCGGATGTATTTCTACTGGAGGTAGACTTTCCCTGTCACTTCTGCACTAGTTCTCCTTAAAGTGTTACTTCACCCAAATTATCAAACTATATATTGGCTTCCTTACCCTCCGTTAAAAGGGCCTAATTATTGTGAGCAAAGGCCAATCAAATCAGAGTTTGAGTCACATGCACAGGGTCGCAGATGTAATTGCAGGGTACAGCGAAATTCTTATGCTCCAACAATGCAGGTCAGAGAAGTGAGTGAAACAATAATACAAATAATGATACTAAGTAAAATAACAGAAAAAGGCATGTGTGTATGTTTCTCTATCCAGGCTGTATCACATCTGGTCATGATTGGGAGTCTCATAGGGCGGCGCACAAATGGCCCAGCGTCCGGGTTTGGCTGGGATAGGCAGTCATTGTAAATAAGAATGTGTTCTTAACTGACTTGCCTAGTTAAATAAAGGGTAAATAAAAAATGTATATATTCACTGAACAAAAATATAAAACGCTACATGTAAAGGTGCCATGTTTCATGAGCTGAAATAAAAGATTCCAGATATTTTCCAAAAGCACAAAAGCTTATTTCTCAATGTTGTGCAAGAATTTGTTTGCATCCCTGTTAGTGAGCATTTGTCCTTTGCCAAGATAATCCATCCACCTGACTGGTGTGGCATATCAAGGGCTGATTTAAACAGCATGATCATTACACAGGTGCACCTTGTGCTGGGGTCAATAAAAGGCTACTAACATTTGCAGTTTTGTCACACAGAACAGTGCCACAGTTTTGAGGGAGCGTGCAATTGGCATGCTGACTGCAGGAATGTCCACCAGAGCTGTTGCCAGACAATTGAATGTTCCTTTCTCTACCATAAGCCGCCTCCAATGACGTTTTAGAGAATTTGGCAGTGCGTCCAACTGGCCTCACAACAGCAGACCACGTGTAACCACTCCAGCCCAGGACCTTCACATCTGGCTCCTTCACCAGCCACCCGAACAGCTGATGAAACCCCAGTGGGTGGGCCTATGCTCTCCCAGGCCTACCCACAGCTGTGCTCCTGCCCAGTCATGTGAAATCCATAGATTAGGGCCCAATGAATTCATTTAAATTGACTGATTTCCTTATGAACTGTAACGCAGTCATCTTGAAATTGTTGCGTTTTATATTTTTGGTGTGTGTGTGTGTGTGTGTGTATTTATTTATTTTAAATTCCATAAAGTTGTTGCAGTTAAAAGTGGCAACGTATGTAAATAAGGATATTTGTCTGTAGTGTGAGGTAGCAATAAATGTCCATTGGGGGGCAGGGGGTAGAAGCTATTGGGCAGTCTATTTTTGCCACAATCAGATCCTTTGTTTTGCTGACGTTGAGGGAGGAGTTGTTTACCTTGCCCCACGCCGTCAGAGTGCCTACCTCACCTCTGTAGGCCGTCTCGTCGTTGTTGCTAATCATGCCTACTACTGTCGTGTCATCAGCGATTTTGATGTAGTTGGAACTGTTCCCCCGTGTTGAGGGTCAGTATGGAGGAAGTGAAATTACCTACCTTTACCACCTGGGGGTGGCCCGTCAGGAAGTATAGGACCCAGTTCCATATGGAGGAGTTAAGTCCCATGGCCGAAAGCTTTGTAGTGAGCTTAGAGAGCACTATGGTATTGAAGACCAAGCTGTAGTCGATTTTACAGCATCTTCAGTTGTGCATTCCCTTTTTCCAGTTGGGTGAGGGCAGTGGATCTTTCGGGGCATACCTAATGATAGGGTAAGATAGAGCCTCTTCTGGTTCTAATAGATTTTGCCACCCTCTGAACTCCAGAACTTTCCAATACACTCATGACCTTATTGCCTGCATGATTATTTGTCTTATGTGGGTGAGCAGGCTTCAGCTTCGTCCTCTTTCATTTGAGTCTGCCTTTTCCTCTCCTCCATTGTTTAAAGTCTCTTACTCGTGGAGGAAGATTGTTTTTCCTTTTGCCCTACAACAGAATGCCAACTCCAGGCAGACATTTCTGTGGTGGCATAACATTTTAGCTAAGTGGAAATTCAGGCAGACATCTTGAATTGTAAGATTCAAAAGACTGATGTAGGGAGTATGATGAACATACTGCTGTGTGTGTGCACAATGTTTTGCTAACAGAAAATACAGAAAAAAAGAGAACGTTAGACACCAGGAGTTTGGTGGCACCTTAATTGGGGAGGGCGAGCTCGTGGTAATGGCTGGAGCGGAATAGGTGGAATGGTATCAAACACATTCAATTTGCTCCGTTCCAGCCATTATTTTGAACTGTCCCCTCTGATTCTGTATTATGTAGTATTTTATTTTTTATTAGGATCTCCATTAGCTGATGTGGAAGAGTTCCATGTGGTCATTCATGGGTCTATATAGACATTCTCCTGCTGCTTTCCTCTACCTATCCTTGTTTGAACTGATATCCCTTCCCTTTTTACCATAACTGTCCTTCTGTATTCTCTGTCTGATCATCACTCCTCTCTGTATCAGCTCCTCTGTGTGTCTGCAGAACCCTTTCTCCATTAGGTCCAGATGTTCCAATGTTTCAGCCTTTTGGCTGCGCTGTCTGTGCTGGGACTCGTATCCTGGTAACAATGGAAAAATAGGTGTTTTGCTCAGAGAGGGAGAAAGAAGAGGGCAGTGAAATAAGAGGATAGGAGTAAAGACAGGAATTAAAAGAATGACGCACAGAAAGAAAGAAAGAAAGAAAGAAAGACGAAGTCATATGGCCGGTCAACCTACTGTCAACGAAATTTGATTGTAAGAAACAATTATCAAGGTTAGAGTTCAGTGATTTTTGAACTGTTGAGAAGTGACAGCCCAAGTATAAATACCGTAAAGTACATACACTCATGGGTAAAAAAAAGATTTCTGAGCAAAATGTTTTTTTTGGACACAACTGCAAACTTCAAGGAGTAGAGCATTCAATGAGTTGGTCTGATGGGAAGTTGTGATGTCATCGGCCTCCCCCTCCGTTTAGGAGCAATAGAGAACAAAAGAGGAAAGACCCACCCCCCTACTTGTGCTGTCATGACTTACCTAGACCACTTATTGAGATGTGCCTTTTGTTAAGTAAACCAGCTGTTAAATGAGGTGAGAAGGTGACTGGAGTGCCACTTTAACAAAATATAATCATCAAATAAGGACAAGGAGATTTAAACCACAAAATTCTCGGCCAGCTATGCATACGTAATGATGTTGAGTACGGTACTACAGCCCCGTTAGACTGGCCTAATTCAAATACATAATAACTCAGGCATGTAGGCATAATGACTGATAATTTACCTGACTCTAATAACACATAATGGCTGATCATTTACTTGACTCCAATAAGATGGAGATCATTACTGGGGCCGCATTATAAACACATTGACAGTAATCTAAAAAAAAAGAAGAATTTCACTGATCTGCATCTGATCATTGGTGCAGTCCAAAGATGGCGTCTTATCTAATCTATCTAATAGTTATAGGCTACATTGTTGCTCTCCAACCAAGGTGTTTGCGTGTTCTAATGGAATGGGTGCTTCCGAAGCAGTACCCTCATTTTCGGGAAATAAGAGGCATACAGGAGTTTTTCCACTACACACCGGCAGGGAAAGACTACATTCAGCCAAGATTAACATATCGTCACCAACTGTAACGGTTGGATGGGATACAGCGTGATGTGCAGAAGAAGTAGCACAAAGTCGAGTAAAAAGTCTGAGTGCAGAAAAAAACTGTCTTCTGTAAGTTGATTTAAGAAAAATATTGTAGAAAGTATGAAAGGTGTGCATGTATTACCTGGCGGCATCTAGCCTAGCGGTGAATAGCGTTGAGCCAGTAACCGAAAGGTCGCTTGTTTGAATCCCCAAGCCGGCAAGGTGGAAAATATCTGTCGTTCTGCCCTTGAGCATGGCAGTTAACCCCCAACAACAACTGCTCCCTGGGCGCCAACGATGCGGACGTCAATTTTTAAGGCAGACACATTCAGTTTAATGCATTCAGTTGTGCAACTTACTAGGTATCCCCTTTCCCCTTTGTGTCAAACAGTATTTTACTGTGCAATAGGATTCACATAATAGTTAATGTTTAAAGCAGATGCTGTCTTTCTACAATACAGATAGATACAGTAGACATTGATTCCCCTAACTCTCATTCCCCATCTGTCAGATAGTCCTTAACCTCTCCACTTCCTCCAGACTGTTATACAAAACGCTCATCAATATGTTATCTCTCTTTACAGATCTGGGAGTGTGCAGCACCACTGGATTGAAATCTATCACTTTGTGGAACATCTGGCTCATAAGTTCATAAGGTGAGAATAGTTTGTTTACAAAGACCCTGTGATGTAAAGTTATATAAATTCAAAGACCCCCTTCTATCTGACTCTACAAAAAATGTACTTACAATGCCTGTTATATGTGGTTGTCCCACCTAGCTATCTTAAGATGAATGCACTGCAACTGTAAGTCGCTCTGGATAAGTGTCTGCTGTATGACTAAAATATAAAAAATGTAAAGAAAGTTAATATACTGTGTAAATGTTCTGAGTTTTGTCAATTTCTCTCCAGTCCACAGCTGCGCATGTCCTTCATTGTGTTCTCCACTGAGGGAAGGATTTTGATGCGGCTCACAGAGGACAGGTGAGGGAACAGTCTTTCTTTCTTAGGATTTGGGGTATTACCTCTGCACAAGATGTCAGGTATTTGCTGATTCTAAACTGAGTTGATTATCAAGAATCCAGAAACCAGAGAAACATGCAGGATTTGTTTAAGGTTCATTGAATTAGAGACATAAGAATCACAGAGAACAATACCCTCACATTGAGCTTGACTGACAATGCTGTCAATCCTTTGGCAAACTGTAAGCTTCAGCATGTAGCTCACAATATATTATGTGTCGCATATGTGCCTAATCTTTCCTTAGGCGCATTGTCCACGCAGGCACTGAAACATTTTCAATGTGTATGGTCTTCCTGCTGTCTCATTTCACACAGGACTCATTTCCCCCACCATCTGCTAGACAATGTCCTGTGCCAATAGGACACTCTTAAAACCTGAAGCTAACATAAAGCCCATCACTCCTCTCTGAAATGGAGTACCACTTCAATAGAGAGATCCTGATAGGTCTTTGTTTCTGTGCCTATTGCCTTTGTCATATCATATCTGTCTGTGTCAGCTTTTAGTTTAGGGAGAAGACTGCATTGTACAAAATCAGTCAGAAATCAGTTAGATTTGAGGGCTTGATTATGGGTGTGCATGCATGACGTTCAATGCTGTACTCAATGTTTGAGTTTGACATTATGATTTGGTAGTAGGACGTCACACATTTATCATTTTATCACTATTATGACTCTTCTTATATCAAAACCTAAAGCTACTTCTCATTTGAAGGTCTAGGAAATGTAGTTGTAATAGCTTTTTAGCTGCAGTTAGATCTATAAGACCGGGCCCACTGGGCACACCAACTTGGAATAGATGTTGAATTGACATCTGTGCCCAGTGGAGGACTTTTGCAGGGTGAGGAGTGAGACATGATGAATATGAACTGCCCTTTCATCTGCTTGCTTGCTCAGGGAGCAGATTCGCAAAGGTCTGGAGGAGCTCCAGAGGGTACTTCCAGGTGGAGACACCTTTATGCACGAGGGCATCCAGAGGGTGAGCTGTCTGCTTTTAGCTGAGGTCTGAGCTGGAATCTATCTCCATTCTGGCTTAAGAACAAAGAACAAGGTTCAGAACCAAAATGGCACCTGTATCAGTATGGAAGAGTTACTGTATTCACAGGACCACTTTAGCCATTGTACTGTTTCAATCCAATTCATCTTTTTTTACAGGCCAGTGAGCAGATATATTATGGAAACTCAGAAGGTGTGTAGTTAAATTTCATTTTTCAATTGTTTCCTGCTGGAAGTTTTGCATGATATATTAATTTCTCCTGTCAATCTGTTAGTCTGACATTATTATTTGGATAGCGCTATGGCAGCATTTAGATCCTAATCAAAGGTTTTCTGTCTGTTGATAGGATACCGTACTGCCAGTGTCATCATAGCTCTCACAGATGGAGAGTTGCATGAGGACCTCTTCTACTATGCTGAGAGAGAGGTAAGTACACCCTGAGACAGAGAGAGAGAGGTAAACAGTAAGTATAGCCAGAGAGAGAAAGACGAGCCCACAAATTGTAAACAGAAGCGACACGCCTGTTGGCATAGATCAAACAGCAGCACCATATACATCACCTCAGTAGCACTTTGATCCATTCTTTTCAGAGAAGGAAAAGAAGGGTCAAAGTTTCTGTCAGATTTATGTCTCCCATCTGCCCATGAATAAAGAAGGCCCAGTCATTCGCCACACATCTGCACAAGGAACCAATGATTTGGTTGGGAGTGCAGTTGCAGCTGCCGTGCTGTCACTCATATTGAATAAAATTGTCAGCTCAGCTCTGAAGGGCCTTCTTTCAGATGCTCATGAAATGTAACATTTGACTCGTGAGCTCTATTGGCTCTAGCCACTCAAGAATTTCCATCAGCGTTTAATTATTTTTAGAAGCAATTGAATATCAGTCAGCAAGAACTCAGTGCTGTGTTATCTCTAAGCTATTATGCAAATCTATGCCTCAGTCACCACAGGTCCAGAGGAGCGAACTGGAGTGTTATCTGTGGTTGTGATGTTGTGCAATGCAGTGCTTTAATAGATTGCAGGTGTTGACAGTCTTTCTTGTTTTTGCTCACCTCTGTGAATACCTGACAGGCCAACCGCTCTCGGAGTCTGGGTGCCTCTGTATACTGTGTGGGGGTGAAGGACTTCAATGAGACACAGGTGTGTTGACACGTCTTGCTTCCATGTGCTTTGATTTGACATCTCACACTGTGTCCCAAACATAAGATGGAAAAGAGGTTGGTGGGGTTGTGAAAGTTCAGCATGAATGAAATGAAACTTTTTTTTTCTTCTTCAGCTGGCAAAGATTGCTGATAGCAAGGACCATGTATTCCCAGTGAACGATGGCTTTGAAGCACTGCAGGGGGTCATTGATTCGGTAAGAGACCTGACTACTAACACAAGAATAAATTAGAATAATAATTAAGCAGTAAGGCCCGAGCGGGTGTGGTATATAGCCAATATACCACGGCTAAGGGCTGTGCTTACGCACAACGCAACATGGAGTGCTAGTACACAGCCCTTAGCCGTGGTATATTTGCCATATATCACAAACCCCTGAGGTGCTTTATTGCTATTATAAACTGGCTACCAACGTAATTGGAGCAGTAAAAATGTTTTGTCATACCCATGCTATACGGTCTGATATACCACAGCTTTCAGACAATCAGCATTCAGGGCTCGAACCACCAGTTCATAACAGCATTTTTAATATGCACACTGCACCATCTATCCAGAGATGGTGTTTGATCATTATACCTGTTATAGGAGGTCAGAGGAAATGGTTCCACATAAGAAACGAGAGAAAATAGGACAAATGAAAACAATAAACAGAAATATTCTGGCCATCAAAACTCACCAGGAACAACATTCCAGGAAAACATGCTGTGACTTCCCAGCTTTTGATCCAAGCTACTGGAGTCTTACCAAAACAGGATCAGTGAATGCATTCATTAGATCTTATAGCTTCCACCTCAAAAGGAATGTACTTATATTTTTGTATCTGCTCGGCCGATTGAAAAACCGAATGGATGAAAGAAAAGGAGAGTCGTGGTGGAGAGGCCACTGTCACCCGGGAACTGAGTTTCTCTAGCAGAGATAGGGGTCAGACCAGTTGACTGTCATCTGGATCCCATTAACAGCTTGCTGAAAGCTCCTGGCTCAGAGTCAAGGAAGAAGGGCAGCATGTTGTAAATCAGTCTGATCTTCAGGAATACAACACATACTTTCCCTGGACAGTGGGGGTATAGAGAGAGATATACACCCAGAGCACAAGGACAGCGAGGAGCACAGAGATGAGAACAGGAGACATCAAGCAGATCATAGTATTGAGGTGCACTGATACACACTGTTACTGTAATTGACAGGAACATGAGTATAGGGATTATATTGTAAACCAATACTCTCAACAAATAAACACACAACCTTCAGTAACAAGTGGGAGATACTGTGAGAATGTCCAGACCTTGGCCCCATACCCCCTGTCTCCCTCCTTCTCACCTCTCACCTCCCTCCCCAGATATTAAAGAAGTCCTGTATTGAGATCCTGGCGGCTGAGCCCTCCAGTATCTGTGCAGGAGGTAAGTTTATAGACCTCTGGCCCAACCCATTTGTCCTCTCTGGCCTCTCAGGTCTTCACTAAATCATACATTTAAAGGCCCCCCACATTGGAGCTCACAACAGGAAGAGAAGAAAAATCTACCTTGGCAGGGCCAGGAGCCTGGTCTGCAGTATGTACAGTATCTCCTACACACAGTAGCAGCAACTTCATTAGTAATGAACGATTCAACCCAGACCTGGTCTCAACTCCATTTAACTACTGTACTAAGGACACAAATCATAGCTGTCTTTTTCCACTGTGTAATGCTGCTCAGTCATTGTCCATTCTACAGTCTTACAACCCACCACTTTCCCCACTGTAAAAATAAGTATTTACGCTTCATGTTTTCTGGGTTCTGTGGTATTGGCTCCAGAGAGCCACTATATATCCACATGTCTGAACAACTGCAGTGGAAGTTTCATTGACCGCAAGATCTCAATTATCCAGGCTACTATGGTCAGGGCAGTTTGTTGGCAGAATGTAACCAGTGTGAGATGCTGAGATGATAGACTCAGATGTTAGCCTGAACAGCTACAGTATTACATGGTGGGACAAATTCAGTCACTGTGCTCCTCTCTTCTCCCTCCAGAAACATTCCAGGTGGTGGTGAGAGGAAATGGCTTCCTCCATGCTCGGAGCGTCCATAAGGTCCTGTGCAGTTTCCGAATCAACGACACACTCACCAAGAGTAAGTGGAGTACGAACTGAAAGTAAATAGACAAGGGTGCTCTTTTCTGTTTCAATGGCTTTTTCATAATGCGTACATCATTTGCTAATCATGTAATAAGAAACACAAAGACGTCATAACTGCAGCAGCAAGAGTAAAACTGATCAGAAAATGTGTGACCAACGTGGTGAGTTACTGTATGAGTTGGACACGGTAAAAGTCAATGTTTACCTATTGACAATGCTTCCCAAAACAGCTCTTCAGAAGTGCAGAGTCAGCAGAGGTCCTCTATGCCCAAACAAGTGCTCATGCCATTTGTTCCTGGTATTACTGGTTTGTGTCTTTTGAAGGGTACATTGTGCTTTAATGGCCTGGGACTGTGCCAGAGCCAGAAGATCAAGGGAAAACAGTGCCACAAAGAAGTTAGTAAGGGGGAAAGTCCTAGAGGCACATCCAAGTTCCCCTGTGATCTTTAGAAGTGGCCTAATGGATGTGTGAGACCAGCCCCCTCCGATGCATGCCAACATGTAGCTGTGGGAGGCCATACTCTAAAAGAAAATAGAAAATAGCCAGCGTTGATGCACAAGCAAGTCTGGAGTCTGGGCCTGAAGGGAAGAGTAGGATGCTTAGGCTGGAATAACAAAATGGCGCCGGAAGAAAGGGCAGCAGTTTTACGGGCGCCCAACCAATTGTGCTATTATGTGGGGGTTTTTTCGCGTTATTTGTAACTTATTTTGTACATAATGTTTCTGCAACCGTATCTTACGGCAAAAAAGAGCTTCTGGATATCAGGACAGCGATCACTCACCTCGGATTAGACAAAGATGTTTTCAACAACAAGCAAGACGCACATGATATTCTCAAAACACCCGGCAGGGCCTACATCCCAGTTATTCGCAAGAGGAAGCGACGCAGGTACAGGGGGCCAAGAGCCGGGTGCCTGGTCAGGACCCGGAGAAGGCGATTGGGAAAGCTGCCGCTACCGTCAATACTTCTTGCCAACGTGCAATCATTGGACAATAAATTAGACGAGGTACGATCACGAATATCCTACCAACGGGACATCAAAAACTGCAACATCCTATGTTTCACGGAATCGTGGCTGAATGACGACATGGATATTCAGCTAGCGGGATATACGCTGCACCGGCAAGATAGAACAGCACTCTCCGGTAAGACGAGGGCGGTCTGTGCATATTTGTAAACAACAGCTGGTGCACGAAATCTAAGGAAGTCTCTAGATTTTGCTCGCCTGAAGTAGAGTATATTATGATAAATTGCAGGCCACACTACTTGCCTAGAGAGTTTTCAGCTATACTTTTCGTGGCTGTTTATTTACCACAGACAGATGCTAGCACTAAGACCTCACTCATTCAGCTGTATAAGGAAATAAGCAAACAGGAAACCACTCACCCAGAGGCAGCGCTCCTAGTGGCTGGAGACTTTAATGCAGGGAAACTTAAATCAGTTCTACCAAATCTCCATCAACATGTCAAATGTGCAACCAGAGGAAAAAAAATTCTAGATCACCTGTACTCCACACACAGAGACGCGTACAAAGCTCTCCCTCGCCCTCCATTTGGTAAATCCGACCATAATTCCATCCTCCTGATTCCTGCTTACAAGCAAAAATTAAAGCAGGAAGCACCAGTGACTCAGTCTATAAAAAAGTGGTCAGATGAAGCAGATGCTAAACTACAGGACTGTTTTGCTAGCACAGGCTGGAACATGTACCGAGATTCCTCCGATGGCATTGAGGAGTACACCACATCAGTCATTGGCTTTATCAATAAGTGCATCGAGGACGTCGTCCCCACTGTGACTGTACGTACATACCCCAACCAGAAGCCGTGGATTACAGGCAACATTCGCACTGAGCTAAAGGGTAGAGCTGCCGCTTTCAAGGTGCGGGACTCTAACCCGGAAGCTTACAAGAAATCCTGCTATGCCCTGCGACGAACCATCAAACAGGCAACGCGTCAATACAGGGCTAAGATTGAATCATACTACACCGGCTCTGACGCTCGTCTTATGTGGCAGGGCTTGCAAACTATTACAGACTACAAAGGGAATCACAGCCGAGAGCTGCCCAGTGACACGAGCCTACCAGACGAGCTAAATCACTTCTATGCTCGCTTCGAGGCAAGCAACACTGAGGCATGCATGAGAGCATCAGCTGTTCCAGACGACTGTGTGATCACGCTGTCCGTAGCCGACGTGAGTAAGACCTTTTAACAAGTCAACATACACAAGGCTGCGGGGCCAGACGGATTACCAGGACGTGTGCTCCGGGCATGTGCTGACCAACTGGCAGGTGTCTTCACTGACATTTTCAACATGTCCCTGATTGAGTCTAATACCAACATGCTTCAAGCAGACCACCATAGTCCCTGTGCCCAAGAACACAAAGGCAACCTGCCTAAATGTTACGAGAATTATGTTCTCAATTTTCATAAACTGAACTTCAATTAAACTACTCCATCTGTAACCCAGAATTTGTAAGATACTGGTTGAAATGAAACCGACAGAAGCCCAGTCTACAAATGTCAAATGTCAGAATGTTTATTCGCGAGAGCTCTGATCGTAATACCATACACATTAGTTTATATATCACACATAGCGTCATAAATGTCCCTCCTCTCTGACAATGGCAATGCTGTTTTACAAGTTTATCCCAACACATACATTGCTTATCATATTCTGCATATTCATAATCTCGGTTTCTCCCCTCCCTGTTATCAGTCTCACAGTAGTCACAAGTTATCTGTCACAAGCTGTTCCTGTTATCAGTTCCTACTTTCCTACGCACAAACATTCAAGCCGTTATACAGAGACAGGGTAAAATACTGTTAGTTATTGTCTTATCATTACTTTAAACGTATAAATCATTTAGTCATTAAACATATAAATCATATGAATTTATTCATAACACTAAACGACTACAGACCCATAGCACTCAAGTCCATAGCCATGAAATGCTTTGAAATGTTGGTAATGGCTCACATCAACAACATTATCCCAGAAACCCTAGACCCCCTCCAATTTGCATACCGCCCAAACAGATCAACAGATGATGCAATCTCTATTGCACTCCACACTGCCCTTTCCCACCTGGACAAAAGGAACACTTATGTGAGAATGCTATTCATTGACTACAGCTCAGCGTTCAACACCATAGTACCCTCAAAGCTCATCACTAAGCTAAGGACCCTGGGACTAAACACCTCCCTCTGCAACTGGATCCTGGACTTCCTGACGGGCCGCCCCCAGGTGGTGAGGGTAGGTAGCAACACATCTTCCACGCTGATCCTCAACACAGGAGCTCCCCAGGGGTGCGTGCTCAGTCCCCTCCTGTACTCCCTGTTCACCCACGACTGCATGGCCAGGCACGACTCCAACACCATCATTAAGTTTGCAGACAACACAACAGTGGTAGGCCTGATCACCGACAACGATGAGACAGCCTATAGGGAGGAGGTCAGAGACCTGGCCGGTCTCTGACAACCTCTCCCTCAACGTAACCAAGACTAAGGAGATGATTGTGGACTACAGGAAAAGGAGGGCCGAGCACGCCCCCATTCTCATCGACGGGGCTGTAGTGGAGCAGGTTGAGAGCTTCAAGTTTCTTGGTGTCCACATCAACAACAAGCTAGAAGAGTCGTGAAGAGGGCACGACAAAGCCTATTCCACCTCAGGAGACTAAAAAGATTTGGCATGGGTCCTGAGATCCTCAAAAGGTTGTACAGCTGCAACATCGAGAGCATCCTAACTGGTTGCATCACTGCCTGGTACGGCAATTGCTCCACCTCAGACCGCAAGGCACTACAGAGGGTAATGCGTACGGCCCAGTACATCTCTGGGGCTAAGCTGCCTGCTATCCAGGACCTCTACACCAGGCGGTGTCAGAGGAAGGCCCTAAAAATTGTCAAAGACCCCAGCCACCCCAGTCATAGACTGTTCTCTCTACTACCGCATGGCAAGCGGTACTGGAGTGCCAAGTCTAGGACAAAAATGCTTCTCAACAGTTTTATAAGACTCCTGAACAGGTCATCCCGGACTTTTTGCATTGTGCCCCCCCCCGCTGCTGCTACTTTCTGTTTATTATATATGCATAGTCACTTTAACTATACATTCATGTACATACTACCTCAATTAGACCAACCGACCGCATTGGCTAACCGGGCTATCCATCTTCATTGTGTCCCGCTACCCACCACCCGCCAACTCCTTTTTTACGCTAATGGCATTCTCTGTTCATCATATATGCATAGTCACTTTAACCATAACTACATGTACATATACTACCTCAATCATCCGAACTAACCGGTGTCTGTATCTAGCCTCGCTACTGTATCTAGCCTCGCTACTGTATATAGCCTCGCTACTGTATATAGCCTGTCTTTTTTTACTGTTGTTTTTATTTCTTTACTTACCTAATACCTTTTTTTTGCACTATTGGTTAGAGCCTGTAAGTAAGCATTTCACTGTAAGGTCTACTACACCTGTTGATTTGATTTTGATTTGATTGGCCTTCATTCTGAAGGTCTGAATTGCAATGAAGGATTGCAGATCTTTATATAGCAGATCAAAGCACAGTCTTCAGCGCCGTTCAATATTACTGTTGAATAACATTTACAGTATGGTGCTGCTTAGCTTGAATGACCTATGGACTGCTAACACATTTCTCCTACTCTGAAGTAGAGTGATGAAGAGAATGGTTTGCGGTGACACAGAATGTTAATAGTTTGTATGTAATTAAACATCCAACTCCCCACAGACAAATGGAAGACATGGAAACAATTTAAGAAAAAAGGATAGACAGCTGTTTACCAAGTGTCCAGTAGAGTATGTTTAGCCCTAAACCGTTTAGTCATTTCAGACACAGCAGGGGCCACCTATAAATCGCTATTGGATTATTGTTTCCTGTGGTTGAGTGTCATTGGTCTCATATGATTTATTCACCTTGTCCCATGGTGGGCTCTCCTGTAATCTGCAGAACCCCTAACCACCACAGACACCATCCACCCCTCTATAGCCTCTCCATAACCTACAAAAGTTTGGGGACCTTGTAGGAAAGGAGCAATGTGTAGCTACATGTGTTCAGCAGCTGAATGGATGTCTCCAGGAAAACCAGCAGCAGCAAATATAGGCCCTCTGAGCTTTGGCAGTGAAGACGTCGTGGATATTCTTTCCTCTCTGCGACAGATGTTGCCCTGATGGCTAGTGAGCAGCAGCATTGAGATATGTGAAGAATGAGAATCCACACCTAGTGGCGTAATAAAAAGAGGTGGATTAGGAAGAATAGTCATTTTATTGAGATTGCATAGTCCTCCAGAAATCTGTGTTGACTGACAGCAAGATATATTTCACAGCCACATTATGGTATTGTCAGTAGCTTTGTCCAGTTGTTGTATTGTCTCAGTATTAGTTGAAAAACATTTTGATATTGTATGAACTAGTGGAGTTGAGATTGGCTTTTTTGCAATTAATTCAGATTATAAAAATAGATTACTGCAAGTAAAATGGACTTGACCTCATGTGCCTGAGCTGAGGGATCCGACCGAACTCTTAGTCATCTCACCGAGAGGCTAGTAACTGATCAGCACAGACTGTCATTTATTGAGTAAGATTAAACTGTGAACATGTCTACACTCCGCAGTAAAATATGACCTTTTCTCATGTGCACAGAGTAAACAGTGTAATAAAGTGTGAGATGAAGCAAAGCTGTTGGCCAGCATCTAGATCCCTACACTCTTAGAAAAAAAAGAGTTCCAAAAACATTCTTCAGCTGTCCCCATTGGAGAACCCTTTTTGGTTTCAGGTAGAACCCTTTTGGGTTCCATATAGAACCTTCTGTGGAAAGGGTTCTACAGTGCATTCGGAAAGAATTGACACCTTGACCTTTTCCACATTTTGTCACGTTACAGCCTCATTCTAAAATGTATTAAATTATTTATTTTTCATCAATCTACACACAATACCCCATATATATATATTTTTTTAGCACATTTATAACAAATAAAAACAGAAATACCTTATTTACATAAATACTCGAAATTGAGCTCAGGTGCATCCTGTTTCCATTGATCATCCTTGAGATGTTTCTACAACTTGATTGGAGTCCACCTGTGGTAAATTCAAATGATTGGACATGATTTGGAAAGGCACACACCTGTCTATATAAGTTCCCACAGTTGACGATGCATGTCAGGGCAAAAACCAAGCCATGAGGTCGAAGGAACTGTCCGTAGAGCTCCGAGACCGGATTATGTTGAGGCACAGATCTGGGGAAGGGTACCAAAACATTTCGGCAGCATTGAAGGTCCCCAAGAACACAGTGGCCTCCATCATTCTTAAATGGAAGAAGTTTGGAACCACCAAGACTCTTCCTAGAGCTGGCCCCCAGGCCAAACTGAGCAATCGGGGGGGAAGGGCCTTGGTCAGGGAGGTGACCAAGGACCCGATGGTCACTCTGACAGAGCTCCATAGTTCCTCTGTGGAGATGGGAGAACCTTCCAGAAGGACAACCATCTCTGCAGCACTCCACCAATCAGGCCTTTATGGTAGGGTGGCCAGACGGAAGCCACTCCTCAATAAAAGGCACATGACGGCTCACTTGAAGTTTGCCAAAAGGCGCCTAAAGGACTCAGACAATGAGAAACAAGATTCTCTGGAGATTGAACTCTTTGGCCTGAATGCCTAGGGTTCTACCTGGAACCAAAATGCATTTTTGAAAGGGTTCTCATATGGGAACAGCCGAAGAACCCTTTTAGGTTCTAGACATTTTCTAAGAGTGCATGGTAGAAACATGACCACTGCAGAGATTTGGGCCCCGATAACCCTTCACCTGAGATAATGACCACAGAGTCCTTTGTAGTCAGCCAGTCAGTCAGTCAGCCAACCAGCCAGTCAATCAGTCAATCTGCCTTAAAGGCTCTCTGCTCTCTCGGTCCCATTTTATAGTTTAAGTCCATGCAGAGTGTAAGGTGAGTGACTGCTCAGTTGAACTCTGAGTGGGATATCTGGCTGAGTTTGTGTTGGCTCTGAGCTTAGCTTGGCAGGCAGCAGTATTGATCTCCTGCTCCCCACTCCTCCCCTCCATCCTGCTGGGTGTTACTGGAGAGGAGAGGAGCTGTCATCCGTTTGCTGTGGAGTGCTCATGTTGATTTTCTCAGTGCCGGGGTATGTCCAAGCTGAGCCAGGATAAACAGGCAGCTTGGGCAACGACGATGCTCACTGGATCTGTTTTCAAAAGTTTCATAAGTTGGACACAGGAAGAATCAAGGTTCTCTTTAAAAATGAAGATTATGCTTTTAAATCTTTTTTCTTTGCTCTGTCAAATGCAGTGGTGTAAAAATACTTACACCCAAAAAATACTTTAAAGTACTACGTGTCTGTACTTTACTTTACTTTGTTTATAGTTTTGACAACTTTTACTTCACTACATTCCTAAAGAAAAGAATGTACTTTTTACTCCATACATTTTCCCTGACACCCAAAAGTACTCATTACTTGTTGAGTGCTTAGCAGGACAGGAAAATGGTCCAATTCACGCACTTATCAAGATAACACATGGTCATCCCTACTGTCTCTGATCTGGCAGACTCACTAAACACACATGCATAGTTTGTAAATGATGTGAGTGTTAGTGTGTACCCCTGGCTATCTGTACATTTTAAAAACAAGGTGGTGTCTGGTTTACTTTATATTAGGAATTTGAAATGATACATAAGTATATTTTAGCAATTACATTTATTTTTTATACTTAATTATATTTAGAACCAAATACTTTGACTTTTATTCAAGTAGTATTTTACTGGGTGGCTTTCACTTTTACTTGAGTAACTTTCTATTAAGGTATCTATACTTTTACTCAAGTATAACAATTGTGTACTTTTTCCACCACTGGTCAAATGGGTGTACATGTCTATATACTATACTATACTATACTTGTAGAATAATAGTGAGGACATCAAAATTATGAAATAACACATATGAAATCACGTAGTAACCAAAAAAGTGTTAAACAAATCAAAATATATTTTGTATTTGAGATTCTTCAAAGTAGCCACCCAGCTTTGCACAATCTTGACATTCTCTCAACCAGCTTCATGAGGAATGCCATTCCAACAGTCTTGAAGGAGTTCCCGCATATGCTGAGCACTTGTTGGCGGCTTTTCCTTCACTCTGCGGTCCAACTCATCCCAAACCATCTCAACCATGAAGGCCAGATTCACACAGTCTCCTCTGAACAGTTGATGTTGAGATGTGTCTGTTACTTAATTAAACTCTGTGAAACATTTATTGGGCTGCAATCTGAGGTGCAGTTAACACTAATGAACTTGTCCTCTGCAGCAGAGGTAACTATGGGTCTTCCTTTCCTGTGGCAGTCCTCATGAGAGCCAGTTTCATCATAGCACTTGATGGTTTTTGCAACTGCACTTGAAGAAACTTTCAAAGTTCTTGAAATTTTCCGCATTGACTAACTTCATGTCTTAAAGTAATGATCGACTGTCGTTTCTCTTTGCTTATTTGAGCTGGTCTTGCCATAATATGGACTTGGTCTTTTACCAAGTAGGGCTATCTGCTGTATGCCACCTCTACCTTGTCTCTCTGATTGGCTCAAACACATTAAGAAGGAAATAAATTACTCAACTTTTAACAAGGCACACCTGTTAATTGAAATGCATTCTAGGTGGCTCCCTCATGAAGCTTGTTGAGAGAATGCCAATATTGTGCAAAGTTGTCATCAAGGCAAAATGTGAAATATAAACTACATTTTGATTTAACAGTTTTTTGGTTACTACACGATTCCTTATGTGTTATTTCATAGTTTTGATGTCTTCTATTATTCTACAATGTAGAAAATAGTCCAAATAAAGAAAAACCCCTTGAATGAGTAGGCATGTCCAAACTGTTGACTGGTACGGTAAGTATGCAGTTGCTCCACTTCTCAAAAGGTCAATGGGTTCTGATCTGTGAAGTCTGAATTACACTTTGACTAGAGCAGAACCAATATGGTTTGTGTATGAGTCAATGTTGTGACCCTTTGTTCTCCTGTACTCCTAGGTGTGAGGCCATTAATAGTGGAAGATACGTACCTCCTCTGTCCTGCACCCATTCTCCAGGAAGAGGGAATGTAAGTACTATAATCACTGAAAGAATATCAGTTTTTCTCTTTATCTGCTGTTTATCTGCTGATGTTTCTGTCACCCATCCTAACCACACTCTCTTTACACCCCTGTTGTGTTCCAGGGCAGCCAACCTCTATGTCAGCATGAATGAAGGTCTCAGTTTCATCTCCAGTTCAGTCACCATTACAACAGTGGGCTGTGTAAGTACAATGTTGTTGCAGTACCTACATCAGACTCGCATGAACCAATAACTGTCTCAAACAGTTAGTCCCCTGTAGTTACACGATTACAGGCACTTTAACTTTCTGATGGGTCTCAGGCTTTGCACTGTGGTGGAACATGCAGGTCAGTGGAGACTGAGTTTGACCTGTGTCCCTCTCTCTCTCTTTGTTCCAGTCTGATGGAACTGTCCTGGCCATCGCCCTGCTCATCCTCATGCTGCTTTTAATCCTCTTGATTCTCTGGTGGTTCTGGCCTCTCTGCTGCACTGTGGTGAGTCACATAAACTATATGTCACATTCACACTCATGGACAGTGTCTTACAAGCGTGAACCTTTTTCAACTTTTATTTTATTAAGTACAAATTGCCCTATATGGTAGACCTATGTGTAGCTTGAAGAATTCCTAGTAAGCATTTTCTGAGAGAACTCTATGTACTTTATACACTGGCATAATGATCACAACTGTATTTTACAGAGTTGTTTTATCTGAATAAATCACACTCAAGACATCTTGCTAATCTAAACAGCATTTCCATGGTGAGAGGGGTTATATGAGTCAGTGGAGGATGAGACTCTTTGGCCTTTTTGGCCTCCAATTTATTTTGTTAGTCCATTATGCCCAGAGGCCACCAGAGGTCAGTGGTAAAGGTGTGCAGTGGTAAAGGTGTGCTGAAGTAATTAGTCCCTCGGTTGAAGTAGTTTGTTCCACTGGAGGTCACAGAACCACTGTCCCCTCAGCTCCAAGGTCAAGGACGATATAGCTTATTCATGCTGTTCTAGTATTTAGACAAAAACCCTCCCAGCCAGGCCTGACAAAATGGATTACAATTTAACCGCTTTGGTCTCTTATACGGAATTAAAGTGTGTATTCCCCATCAAGCCTGGAAACAGAAAAGTTGGAAAGACATGTCATTTTTTTATATATATGTTACTCTCTCTCTTTTGCGTTCTTGTCAGTTATTTTCAGTTGCCCAGCACTGTTTAGGAGAGTGATGCTATGTTACCATGGGAAATTAGATAGCATCCCAGCTTTTGGGATTGGGAAGCACAGGGGAAAATAAGTCTAATTTCAAGTAATGAATATTCATTGCCTTGGCCGGGTTCATTTCTAAGGCAATGTACTTACAGTTATAGTTGCTCAACGTTTTGTTAGCCATGGACACACCCCAAGCATGTATTTTCTAATAGATTGAGCGAAGTGAATGAGGAAAATACAGATTATCAATATTTACTAAACATCTCAATGATTTTAATATTATTCTACATTATCACAGGGCTCTGCCAAAATCGAACAGGAGGAGCTGGTAGTTAAAAGCTTGTCTGTGAAGATGTCCTTTTTCCTGGAACACATTTTACACAGGTTCCTTTAATTTCCTCATAGCTGAAAACAGAAAAACAAGTGAGCGTGGAGCATAGACTCGCATGCCTTTTACTATCCCCACCCCCTTTCTATGGAAGGCAGACCTCTAAGTCAGTGGCTTGTAAATAGTAGGAAAAAGGAGAGAGAAAAACAATTCCTGAGCCATGTGTTTTCATGCAACCCTGTTTTTGGCACACATTACTGTGACATATATTTTAATGTGTTTTTGAAGTACTTTTTAATTTTTTTACATGCTCGTCACGAGTGTAACCCCCTCTCACCATAGATTATCCATGAGCCTCCACCACCAGTAGTGGAAGACAGTTCGGTAGGTAAACCCTTTATGTTGGTTGATTACTTTTGGGGTGTGGGTTCATAGATTTTATAGTTCTATATGTCTCCAGAAGAAAAGTTTCCATTCGCTCACTGTTACACAATGACATGGCTGTTAAATTATGTAATGGCCATTAAGCAGAACATAAATAAACTTGCAGCCGTTTTATAGTTAAAGTAGTCACATTCTTTTGTGGAGATTTTTACTGAACAACAGTTATCCTTGATGTATATTCCCTATTCCCGAGATAAAAAAACTAGGCTGCAAGGATAGTGGACTGGCTGACATGTAGCAAATCCATTTGGAATGTTAATAGGTGTAGGAACCCATTGCTTATGGTCCATTTTCTTCAATAACCTCAACTCACTGACCTTTAATATTCCCCTTGATTTTATAGACTGACATATGACCAAGATGTTTCTTGCCCCTAATTGTTGTGGTTTTGACTTTGAACCTCAGACAAGACATGTCCTGAGGACAACACCTTCCCACTATGAAGCCCTCTTTCCCCTCAGCTCATCTTGTCCCAAACCACCCCTTACTGTCAGCAAATACATTCTGATAAAAAGGCATGAGAGCTTATTTGAACAGACCCTTCTCCGGTCACTGTACAAACTGATAATCCATTTCTATTCCTCCCATGTATGATAAAAATAAAGCTGAGAATAATTGTGCATTTAGATCACTATATGGGATTCCTTTTTTTAGTTTAAGGTTTCAATTAAGGCCTTATTTAATAGCCATCTGTTTTAGAGTCTCTTTCTTGAGATCCCACTGGGAATTCACTGACTAATCTGATTAATCAAATAATTCTTCACAATTTTACAGCATCGCAAATGACTCTAGTTACAAAACATTCTCAACTAGCAACAGAATTCTATCCAGGTCATATGTGACTCATTTTAATGACACTGAGCATTTTTACAGCCTATACTCATTTAATAAATGTTGAAATTATAAACCATTTGTTCCATTTTTTGGATGCAACTTTGGTTGTAAAGTCAGGAAATAATAGAGGCAGCCAAAAAGGTGTATAGTGACACAGTCCAATTTACTTTTCTTCTCAAATTACTTGTATATCATAGATTTACCAGTCTTTTTAGATGTTTTTGTAAGATATTGTCATAAAATCCCCTCATTAACCAGCACATGGAATGTACACAAAAAGTGTGAAGTAATCATCTCCCCCACTCCTCTAATTCAATTAAATCATACAGGAGGTATCTCCTCCAGTTTTCTGTGAAGCTTTTTGCCCATTATCCATGTCTCTGTGACAATCTGTGAGGGCGATGGCGTCAGCCTGTTGTTATTTCCGCCTCCTCTCTGGCAGGCCCTGATCATAGGCCTGATGGATTCGATTAGTCTGAATCTGGGTCTATTAAAGAGCTGAAACATGAGGGGGGCTGTGGGCTCGGTTATTTCCTGATCTGACGCATGCCATGGACGGGACGGGAGAAGAGAAGGCGAGGGGGAGAGCGAGGAGAAGGAGACTCATTTAGACATAAAAATGAAATCATACCTAGGGCCTGAAATATTAGATTGTGAGTAGGGTATATGAGAGATGGAGTGCTTGGTGTATAGGCTGTACCTCAGAACCAACAGTGCCAGTGTGTATGAAATGATTAATCATTTCACTCCTTGAATTTTTATTAACCCTGTCTAGGACATTGTGCAAAGAGTGGGATCTTTACACCTGCCTTTACACTTTACACTTCCCCACCACAGGATGAGGAAGAAGATGGCATGCCTAAGAAGAAGTGGCCCACGGTCGATGCCTCCTACTATGGGGGCAGAGGTGTGGGTGGAATCAAAAGGATGGAGGTGAGCTTCGCTGGAACCCTGCTGTATTTAACCTCAGACAAGCCGATTTCATTATACTGTACCTGCCCTCACTCTCCTGTCAATCTACAGCTGTCCTCTCCATGCTATTTGATCTAGGAACTCTGTTTGACAGATCAGCAATAGCTAACAACCAAGCACACACTTAGTGGTTGGCCGAGCAAGCCCCCATTCACATCAACGGGGTTGTAGTGGTGCGGGTTGAGAGCTTCAAGTTCCTCGGTGTCAACATCACTAAGGACTTATCATGGTCCAAACACACCAACACAGTTGTGAAGAGGGCACGATAATGCCTCTTCCCCCTCAGGAGGCTGAAAAGATTTGGCATGGGCCCTCAGATCCTCAAAGTTCTACAGCTGCACCATATGGAGCATCTTGATTGGCTGGATCACCGCCTGGTATGGCAACTGCTTGGCATCTGACCGCAAGGCACTACAGAGGGTGTTGCGTACGGCCCAGTACCCCACTGGGGCCGAGCTCACTGCCATCCAGGACCTCTATGCCAGGCGCTGTCAGAGGAAGGCCCTAAAAATTGTCAGACTCCAGCCACCCAAGTCATAGACTGTATTCTCTGCTATCGCACGGCAAGCAGTACCAATGCACCAATTCTCGAACCAACAAGTCTGGAACCAACAGACCCTGAACAGCTTCTACCCCCAAGCCATAAGACTGCTAAATAGTTAACCAAGAGCTAGTCAGACTATCTGCATTGACCCTTTTTTCACAAACTTTTTCGACTTCTCATATACGCTGCTACTCTTTTTTTTTATCTATCCTGTTGCCTAGTTTACCTCAATTACCTCGTACCCCTGCATCTCGACTCTGTACTGGTACTCCCTGTATATAGCCAAGTTATCGTTACTTATTGTGTATTTATTCCTTGTGTTATTATTTTTCCTCCATTTTTCTCTCTGCATTGTTGGGAAGGGCCCTTAAGTAAGCATTTCACTGTTTTGCTTCGTAAACAACAGGTGTAGACTGAGACAAATTGAATGTGCCAGGTTGAAATGAAGCTAGACATGTTTAAGAATCTCTGCTTGTTATTTGTTAGGTGCGTTGGGGTGAGAAAGGCTCTACTGAGGAGGGAGCCAAACTGGAGAAGGCAAAGAATGCCAGGGTGAAAATGCCTGAGCAGGAGTTCATACAGTCCCCTACCCGAATTCTCAACAATGGCATGCGCAAGCCTCCAGGCCCTCACAAGTGGTACTCACCAATCAAGGTATTGACATGGCCAATATAAAAGAAACACATTGCACACAAAGCTGTCAAGTTCGATCACATACTCAACATGGCTTCCTATATTATATACACTGAGTGTACAAAACATTATGAACTTGACATAGACTGACCAGGTGAATACAGGTGAAAGCTATGATCCCTTATTGTTGTCACTTGTTAAATCCACTTAAATCAGTTTATTGAAGGGGAGGAGACCGGTTAAAGAAGGATTCTTAAGCCTTGAGACAATTGAGACATGGATTGTGTATGTCTGCCTTTCAGAGGGTGAATGGGCAACACAAAAGATTTAAGTGCCTTAGAACGGGATATGGTAGTATGTGCCAGGCACACCGGTTTGTGTCAAGAACAGCAACGCTGCTAGGTTTTTCATGCTCAACAGTTTCCCATGTGTATCAAGAATGGTCCACCGCCCAAAGAACATCCAGCCAACTTGACATAACTGTGGGAAGCATTGGAGTCAACATGGGCCAGCATCCCTGTGGAACGCTTTTGACACCTTGTAGAGGTGTTCTGAGGGAAAAAAGGGGGGTGCAACTCAATATTAGGAAGGTGTTCTTAATGTTTTGTATATTTTGTGTATAGACTGATAGGATGGGTTGAAGCTGGAGTTGATTATGTAGGAATTTCATGTGGAATATTTTAGTGTTGGTGTCCCAGTCCTTAGGTGACCACTGGCACAGTGCCCCTACATACAGATCCAGGAGCTAGTTAAAGACATTGTTCTATACATCCTGACAGTCAGCAGGGGATAGCTAATATAAACCAGATACACACTTGACTGACCTCCAAGAGACAAGTGCTGCAGAGCTAGCAGTTTTGTGAAGAAAAACAAATTATTTTCCAACCTCTTAGCAGTGGCTGGGTCTGTGCAGAATTCACAATGATCAAATATCATTTGTTCAGGCTCTGGCTTTAAGGAGGAAAATTGAAATAATCTGAGTCAGATGTTTTATCATTAAATCGGATTACAATCTACAAAGTGAATCCTCTTATTGGTGACAGATAGGCATTCAATGACAAAATTGTGGAGTTGTGGTTTGAGTTTGAAAGTATGACTATGGAGTGTAAATATACATGCTGTATAGTGACTTATAGTCACACTACATACAAACCCACAAAAAAACATGCACAAAAAGCATCTTGAAGGGTCTTATTGGTATTGTCTACTGCTCTGTGATTGCAGGGAAAATTGGACGCTCTGTGGGTGTTGCTGTCAAAAGGCTATGACCGCGTGTCTGTGTTGAGACCACACCCAGGAGACAAGGTAAGAGCCAACAAGCTGGATACATGTAGACAGAGCAAGGCTCATGTGAGGACAATAATCAGGCCCACTTCTACTAGCCAACTCTGACTGCTTCAAATTGAACCCAGTGCTCTCTGAAACACGTAATGGTTTCCATGGCAGGAAAATGACTTCTCGTTGCAATTTTCCTGATCCAGAAACCTGTAACCAACTGACATGTGCAGTAACACAATTGTTCTGTACAGGAGTCTCTAAAACACAGTACTTTAGCTATACTATTATATCACCACATGATGTTTATTGACCTGTTTAAATCTCTTAGACCGAAAGTTTAACAATAAGGTTTTACCTACCCCAAGTGCATTGAGTGCTTGTCTTTTCCTACTAGCACTGACTTTGCTGATAACTACTTTGTTGGGGGAAATGTACTTGCTACGATTGTGATATCTACAGATGAATGCACTAATATAAGTTGCTCTGGATAAGACTGTCTGCTAAATGACAATGAAATGAAAATAAAATAATTATATACACTACCGTTCAAAAGTTTGGGGTCACTTAGAAGTGTCCTTCTTTTTGAAAGAAAACACATTTTTTTGTCTATTAAAATAACATAAAATGTATCAGAAATACAGTGTAGACATTGTTAATGTTGTAAATGACTATTGTAGCTGGATTTTTTTTATGGAATATCTACATAGGTGTACAGAGGCCCATTATCAGCAACCATCACTCCTGTAGTCCAATGGCACGTTGTTAGCTAATCCAAGTTTATAATTTTAAAAGGGTAATTGTTCATTAGAAAACCGTTTTGGAATTATGTTAGCACAGCTGAAAACTGTTGTTCTGATTAAAAAAGAAATAAAACTGCCCTTCTTTAGACTAGTTGAGTATCTGGTGCATCATTTGTGGGTTTGATTACAGGCTCAAAATGGCCAGAAACAAAGACCTTTCTTCTGAAACTCGTCAGTCTTTTCTTGTTCTGAGAAATGAAGGCTATTCCATGCAAGAAATTGCCAAGAAACTGAAGATCTCGTACAACGCTGTGTACTACTCCCTTCACAGAACAGTGCAAACTGTCTCTAACCGGAATAGAAAGAGGATTGGGAGGCCCTGGTGCACAACTGAGCAAGATGACAAGTACATTAGTGTCTAGTTTGAGAAACAGACGCCTCACAAGTCCTCGCCTCTTCACTGTTGACGTTGCCTGGTGTTTTGCGCGTACTATTTAATGAAGCTGCCAGTTGAGGACTTGCGAGGTGTCTGTTTCTCAAAAAGAAGGAAGCAAGTTTTCTTCCAGGACAACCTTGTACATGTCTTGATTCATACGTCCTTCACAAAAAAAAAATCTGCCTGATTCCAGCCTTGCTGAAGCACCCCCAGATCAGCACCGATCCTCCACCAAATTCCACAGTGGTTGCAAGACACTGTGGTTTGAAGGCCTCTCCAGGTCTCACACCCACTGTGAAATTTGGTGGATCGGTGATGATCTGGGGGTGCTTCAGCAAGGCTGGAATCGAGCAGATTTGTCTTTGTGAAAGACGCATGAATCAAGCCACGTGCAATGTTGTCCTGGAAGAAAACTTGCTTCCTTCTGCTCTGACAATGTTCCCCCAACTCTGAGGATTGGTTTTTCCAGCAGGACAATGCTCCATGCCACACAGCCAGGTCAATCAAGGTGTGGATGGAAGACCAGGAGTGGCATAAAGTCACTCAACATCAATGGGAAAGACTGGTGGAGAGCATGCCAAGACACATGAAAGCTGTGATTGAAAATCAGGGTTATTCCACCAAATATTCATTTCTGCTTTTTTTGTGCTGTTTAAAAATGAATATGAACTTTATTTTTTTTATTTGACGTCTGACAATACTGCATCTAATTTGTTATTTTGACCAGTTGTCATTTTCTGCAAATAAATGCTCTAAATGACAATATTTTTATTTGGGAGAAATGTTGTCAGTAGTTTATAGAATAAAACAAAAATGTAAATTTTACCCAAACACATACCTATAAATAGTAAAACCAGAGAAACTGATAATTTTGCAGTGGTCTCAATATTTTCCAGAGCTGTATATAGACAGTACCAGTCAAAGGTTTGGACACCTACACATTCAAGGGGTTTTCTTAATTTTTTTACTATTTTCTATATTGTAGAATAATGATAAAGACATCAAAACTGTGAAATAACACATGGAGTCATGTAGTAACCAAAAAAGTATATTTTATATTTGAGATTCTTCAAAGTAGCCACCCTTTGCCTTGATGACAGCTTTGCACACTCTTGGCATTCTCTCAACCAGCTTCATGTGGAAGACTTTTCCAACAGTCTTGAAGGAGTTCCCACATATGCTGAGCACTTGTTGGCTGCTTTTCCTTCACTCTGCGGTCCAACTCATCCCAAACCATCTCAATTGGGTTGAGTTCGGGTGATTGTGCAGGCCAGGTCATCTGATGCAGCACTCCATCACTCTCCTTCTTGGTCAAAAAGCCCTTACACAGCCTGGAGGTGTGTTGGGTCATTGTCCTGTTGAAAAACCAATGATAGTCCCACAAGCGCAAACCAGATGGGATGACGTATCGCTGCAGAATGCTTTGGTAGCCATGCTGATTAAGTGTGACTTGAATGCTAAATAAATCACGACAGTGTCACCAGCAAAGCACCATCACATCACCACCTCCGTGCTTCATGGTGGGAACCACACATGCGGAGATCATCCGTTCACCTACTCTGCATCTCAAAGACACAGCGGTTGGAACCAAAAATCTAAAATTTGGACTCATCAGACCAAAGGACAGATTTCCACCGGTTTAATGTCCCTTGCTTGTGTTTCTTGGCCCAAGCAAGTCTCTTCTTATTATTATTATTATTGGTGTCCTTTTAGTAGTGATTTCTTTGCAGCAGTTTGACCATGAAGGCCTGATTCACGCAGTCTCTTCTGAACAGTTGATGTTGAGATGTGTCTTTTACTTGAACTCTGTGAAGCATTTATTTGGGCTGCAATTTCTGAGGCTGATAGCTCTAACTTATCCTCTGCAGTAGAGGTAACTCTGGGTCTTCCTTTCCTGTGGCGGTCCTCATGAGAGCCAATTTCATCATAGCACTTGATGATTTTTGCAACTGCTCCTGAAGAAACTTTCAAAGTTCTTGAAATGTTCCGAATTGACTGACCTTCATGTCTTAAAGTAATGATGCTGTCGTTTCTCTTTGCTTATTTGAGCTGTTCTTGCCATAATATGGACTTGGTCTTTTACCAAATAGGGCTATCTTCTGTATACCACCTCTGCCTTCTCACAACACAACTGATTGGCTCAAACCTGTTAATTGAAATGCATTCCAGGTGACTACCTCATGAAGCTGGTTGAGAGAATGCCAAGAGACTGCAAAGCGTGGCTACTTTGAAGAATCTCAAATACAAAAGATTTGTTTTTGTTTAACACTTTTTTTTTTTTGGTTACTACATGATTCCATATGTGCTATTTCATAGTTCTGATGTCTTCACTATTATTTATTCTACAATGTAGAAAATAGTAAGAATAAAGAAAAACCCTTGAATGAGTAGGTGTTCTAAAACTTTTGACCGTTAGTGAGTGTGTGTGTGTGTGTGTATATATATATATATATATATATATAAAAAATGGGGAACTATGAAATCCAAGAAAACAGTGAATCAGGTTTTGTCAAGTGCACATGTACAGTGAAATACTTTTCTTGCAATGTTAAGTGCTAACATTTTTACTTGTAATTTAGTAAAGGGTATAGTCTATTGGTTAGAAAATAGACTATAATTAACCCCATCACTCCCACCTCCTCCATAAAGCCAGTCTGTGTTTTTATTTGGTGACGCATGAATCAGGCTTTGCATAGGGGTTGGCAGGAGTACATTTTGAAACAACAGAAAATGTAGCAACCGAAATGGGCACAGCTGTTAGCAATAAAGCAGACATAGAAAGAGAGAACTGAAGGGAACTAGACATCATGTATCCCAATTTAATGAATTCACCCCTGAACTCACTGAACTCACTTATTTCCAAGATGGCGTATTAGTTCAGACGTCTGTCTTTTTCTTGTTGTGTCCCGTGTATATATAAAATGTTTTCCTTTGTATATACAGTGGGGCAAAAAAGTATTTAGTCAGCCACCAATTGTGCAAGTTCTCTCACTTAAAAAGATGAGAGAAGCCTGTAATTTTCATCATAGGTACACTTCAACTATGACAGACAAAATGAGGGAAAAAATCCAGAAAATCACATTGTAGGATTTTTAATGAATTTATTTGCAAATTATGGTGGAAAATAAGTATTTGGTCACATACAAACAAGCAAGATTTATGGCTCTCACAGACCTGTAACTTCTTCTTTAAGAGGCTCCTCTGTCCTCCACTCGTTACCTGTATTAATGGCACCTGTTTGAACTTGTTATCAGTATAAAAGACACCTGTCCACAACCTCAAACAGTCACACTCCAAACTCCACTATGGCCAAGACCAAAGAGCTGTCAAAGGACACCAGAAACAAAATTGTAGACCTGCACCAGGTTGGGAAGACTGAATCTGCAATAGGTAAGCAGCTTGGTTTGAAGAAATCAACTGTGGTAGCAATTATTAGGAAATGGAAGACATACAAGACCACTGATAATCTTCCTCGATCTGGGGCTCCACGCAAGATCTCACCCGTGGGGTCAAAATGATCACAAGAACGGTGAGCAAAAATCCCAGAACCACACGGGGACCTAGTGAATGACCTGCAGAGAGCTGGGACCAAAGTAACAAAGCCTACCATCAGTAACACACTACGCCGCCAGGGACTCAAATCCTGCAGTGCCAGACGTGTCCCCCTGCTTAAGCCAGTACATGTTCAGGCCCGTCTAAAGTTTGCTAGAGAGCATTTGGATGATCCAGATGAGGATTGGGAGAATGTCATATGGTCAGATGAAACCAAAATAGAACTTTTTGGTAAAAACTCAACTCGTCGTGTTTGGAGGACAAAGAATGCTGAGTTGCATCCAAAGAACACCATACCTACTGTGAAGCATGGGGTGGAAACATCATGCTTTGGGGCTGTTTTTCTGCAAAGGGACCAGGACGACTGATCCGTGTAAAGGAAAGAATGAATGGGGCCATGTATCGTGAGATTTTGAGTGAAAACCTCCTTCCATCAGCAAGGGCATTGAAGATGAAACGTGGCTGGGTCTTTCAGCATGACAATGATCCCAAACACACCGCCCGGGCAACGAAGGAGTGGCTTCAGAAGAAGCATTTCAAGGTCCTGGAGTGGCCTAGCCAGTCTCCAGATCTCAACCCCATAGAAAATCTTTGGAGGGAGTTGAAAGTCCGTGTTGCCCAGCGACAGCCCCAAAACATCACTGCTCTAGAGGAGATCTGCATGGAGGAATGGGCCAAAATACCAGCAACAGTGTGTGAAAACCTTGTGAAGACTTACAGAAAACGTTTGACCTCTGTCATTGCCAACAAAGGGTATATAACAAAGTATTGAGATAAACTTTTGTTATTGACCAAATACTTATTTTCCACCATAATTTGCAAATAAATTCATTAAAAATCCTACAATGTGATTTTCTGGATTTTTTTTTTTCCTCATTTTGTCTGTCATAGTTGAAGTGTACCTATGATGAAAATTACAGGCCTCTCTCATCTTTTTAAGTCAGAGAACTTGCACAATTGGTGGCTGACTAAATACTTTTTTGCCCCACTGTATGTTTAACCTCAATTTCAACATACTCTCCTGCAACCCGCCTCACCCAATGTGGTATTGATCTGCTATTTCCTATACTTTAGAACCGGAACCCCCAACAGAAGCTAGCCAGCTAACTAGCTACTAGCTAGTTGTCAGTTAGCCACTGCTAGCGGTCATCAGCTAACCTTAGCCCGGTCAACTCCTGCCAGTCTGCATTGCGCGATTCAACCCAGAGCATACCGGAGTGCTTTTTCTCCACATCTCCGGATTCCTACCGTAAGCTCTGAACCTTTTCACCTGGCTCATCGCAGCTAGCTAGCTGCTATCCGTGGCTACGTCTCTTTCCCGAAGCAAGCACCAGTTAGCCTGGAACTAGCCTCGTGCTAGACCCATCTCCCGGCTTGCTGAAGAGGTCCATCAGCCACTCCTTGGGCTACAATAGCTATTTTGCCTATTGGCCTGGACCCCTTTTACTGTCGGCACGGAGCCCCGCCGATCCATCAAGACTGGTCTACCGACGTAATCCGCCAGAGGGGGTTTCAACAGGCTCCTCCGTCGCGACGTCCCCTGAAGGCCCATCCGCTAGCCTGCTAGCCACGGCCCGCTTGCTGTCTAGAGCATATCGGACTGTTAGCTGAAGAGGTCCATCAGCCAATTTCTTGGGCTACAATACCTATTTTGCCAATTGGCCTGGACCCCTTTTACTGTTGACACGGAGCCCCGCCGATCCATCACGACTGGTCTGCCGACGTAACCGTCCGAGGGGGCTACAACAAACTCTTCTGTCGTGACGTCCCTCTAAGGCCCTTTTGCTAGCCCATTCCCGCTAGCTGTCTGAATCGCTGTGTCTCCAGCTCTCCTAGCTACTCACTGGTCCCTATGATCACTCGGCTATGCATGCCGCTCCCTAATGTCAATATGCCTTGTCCATTGCTGTTTTGGTTAGTGATTATTGTCTTATTTCACTGTAGAGCCTCCAGCCCTGCTCAATATGCTTTAGCTAGCCCTTTTGTTCCACCTCCCACACATGCAGTGACCTCACCTGGTTTAAATGGTGTCTCTAGAGACAAAATCTCTCATTGTCGCTCAATGCCTAGGTTTACCTCCACTGTATTCACATCCTACCATACCCTTGTCTGTACATTATGCCTTGAATCTATTCTTCCGCACCAAGAAACCTGCTCCTTTTACTCTCTGTTCCGCACTAGACGACCAGTTCTTATAGCCTTTAGCCGTACCCTTATCCTACTCGTCTGTTCCTCTGGTGATGTAGAGGTTAATCCAGGCCCTGCAGCGCCTAGCTCCACTCCCATTCCCCAGGCGCTCTCATTTATTGACTTCTGGAGCCTTGGTTTCATGCATGTTAACATTAGAAGCCTCCTCCGTAAGTTTGTTTAATTCACTGCGTTAGCACACATTGCCAAACCGGATGTCCTAGCCGTGTCTGAATCCTGGCTTAGGAAGGCCACCAAAAATCCAGAAATTTCCATCCCTAACTATAACATTTTACGACAAGATAGAACTGCCAAAGGGGGCGGAGTTAGCCTGCAGAGTTCTGTCATACTATCCAGGTCTGTGCCCAAACAATTCAAGTTTCTACTTCTAAAAATGCACCTTTCCAGAAGCAAGTCTCTCACCGTTGCCGCTTGTTATAGACCACCTTCCGCCCCCAGCTGTGCCCTGGACACCATATGTGAATTGATTGCCCTCCATCTATCTTCAGAGCTCGTACTGTTAGGTGACCTAAACTGGAACATCCTTAACACCCCGACCGTCCTACAATCTAAGCTAGATGCCCTCAATCTCACACAAATTATAAACGAACCTACCAGGTACAACCCCCAAATCCGTAAACACGGGCACCCTCATAGATATCATCCTGACCAACCTGTCCTCTAAATACACCTCTGCTGTCTTCAATCAGGATCTCAGCAATCACTGCCTCATTCCCTGCGTCCGTAATGGGTCTGTGGTCAAACGACTATCCCTCATTACTCTCAAACGCTCCCTAAAAAACTTCAGCTCGCAGGCCTTTCTAATCGACCTGGCCCGGGTATCCTGGAAGGATATTGCCCTCATTCCGTCAGTAGAGGATGCCTGGTTATTCTTTAAAAGTGCTTTCCTCACCATCTTAAATAAGCATGCCCCGTTCAAAAAATGTAGAACCAGGAACAGATATAGCCCTTGGTTCACTCCAGATCTGACTGCCCTTGATCAGCACAAAAGCATCCTGTGGCGTACTGCATTAGCATCGAATAGCCCCCGCGATATGCAACTTTTCAGGGAAGTTAGGAACCAATATACACAGGCAGTTAGGAAAGCAACTGCACTGAGGCTAGGAAACACTGTCACCACTGATAAATCCACGATAATTGAGAATTTCAATAATCATTTTTTTACGGCTGGCCATGCTTTCCACTTGACTACCCCTACCCGGTAGCCCTGCACAGCAACTTGACCAAGAGCTGCAAAATCTGGACCCCTACAAATCAGCTGGGCTAGACAATCTGAACCCTCTCTTTCTAAAATTATCTGCCGCAATTGTTGCAACCCCTATTACTAGCCTGTTCAACCTCTCTTTCGTATCGTCTGAGATCCCCAAAGATTGGAAAGCTGCCGCGGTCATCCCCCTCTTCAAAGGGGGAGACACTCTAGACCCAAGCTGTTATAGACTTATATCTATCATACCCTGCCTTTCTAAGGTCTTTGAAAGCCAAATTAACAAACAGATCACCAACCATTTAGAATCCCACCGTAATTTCTCCGCTATGCAATCCGGGGTCCGAGCTGGTCATGGGTGCACCTCAGCCACGCTCAAGGTCCTAAACGATATCATAACCGCCATCGATACAACACAATACTGTGCAGCCGTTTTCATCGACCTGGCCAAGGCTTTCGACTCTGTCAATCACCACATTCTTATCGGCAGACTCAACAGCCTTGGTTTCTCAAATGACTGCCTCACCTGGTTCACCAAGTACTTCTCAGACAGAGTTCAGTGTGTCAAATCGGAGGGCCTGTTGTCCGGACCTCTGGCAGTTTCTATGAGGTGCCGCAGGGTTAAATTCTCGGGCCTACTCTTTTCTCTGTATACATCAATGATGTTGCTCTTGCTGCTGGTGATTCTCTGATCCACCTCTACGCAGATGACACCATTCTGTATACATCTGGCCCTTCTTTGGACACCGTGTTAACTAACCTCCAGACGAGATTCAATGCCATACAACTCTCCTTCCATGGCCTCCAACTGCTCTTAAATGCAGGTAAAACTAATTTAAATCGATCGCTGCCCGCACCTGCCCGCCCGTCTAGCATCACTACTCTGGATGGTTCTGACTTAGGTATTTGTAGTTGTCCACATATTCTAAGTGTCTGGTTAGACTGTAAACTCTACATTCCAGACTCACATTAAGCATCTTCAATCCAAAATTAAATCTAGAATCGGCGTCCTATTTCGCAAACAAAGGTATATTTCACTGGTCACCCCCAAAGCCAATTCCTGCTTTGGCTGCCTTTTCTTCCAGTTCTCTGCTGCCAATGACTGGAACGAATTGCAAAAATCACTGAAGCTCGAGACTCATATCTCCCTCACTAACTTTAAGTATCAGCTGTCAGAGCAGCTCACAGATCATTGCACCTGTACATAGCCCATCTGTAAATAGCCCATCCAACTACCTCATCCCATATTGTTATATATATTTTTTGCTCCTTTGCACCACAGTATCTCTACTTGCACATTCATCACTCCAGTGTTTAATTGCTAAATTGTAATTACTTCGCCCCTACGGACTATTTATTGCCTTACCTCCCTAATCTTACCTCATTTGCACACACTGTATATAGATTTTTTTTTTATATTGTGTTATTGACTGTACGCTTTCTTTATTCCATGTGTAACTCTGTTGTTGTTTGTCACACTGCTTTGCTTTATCTTGGCCAGGTCGCAGTTGTAAATGAGAACTTGTTCTCAACTGGCCTACCTGGTAAAAAAAAAAAAAAAATTGAATAATATTTACTAAGTCAACATATGGAATTGTTTTTAGATAGTTATACCATTGATCATTTTGCAATTTTATTTTATAACCCCTGTAGGTATAAAAAAGTATAAAAACATTATTTGATGAAACATTGAATTTGGCCTTACTGCTGTTAACCCATAGAAATGCATTGAATAACACATTCATACATTTGAAAACAGATAGTCAAAAAACAAATCAAAATAAAAAATTTTTGTTTTTAAGTGTTTGTCCTGTATCTGAGCGATATGAGAAAGCTCAGGATAGATATATATATATATTTACCCATATTTAACCCCTTTTTGTTTTGGCACATTCTACCCCATATTCACTTTTATTCATTTCTACCACCCAGTACTGGGATACCTTCAGACAACTCTTGTGGAGCCTCTGAGTCTCAGGTTTCGATGGTGAGATCCAAATAGTTACTAGCTCCAAACCATTCTGATTCAGTGGATTGCGACCATTGAGCTATAAAAGAACTGGACACTGCGTCCAAGATGGCAAACTGTTGTTTTCAACGTACATTACTAAAGCTCACATACGCCATTTCGAATTTGCTGCCATCTTTCTAGATCCGGTTTTACTGGGATTACTACGCATGTGGACAGACAGCTGGATCGCGCGAACATGCTCCGGGAACTCAGCCAGTCCAGGGAGCGTGCCAAGCATGTGGACAGCTAAACAAACCAACTGCCACTTATAAAATGTTCATATCTTCGGCTGTGAGTGATGTGGGGTGGGGGCATCAGCGACAATTATTTGAATAATTCAATGGATGTTTTGTGCACAAAGGTGATGACTAAAGTCTCTTATTAGGAATTTTCTAATTTGACTTCTCTATGGGACCGTCTATGGGAATTTTCTTTCTGGGCCGTAGGTTAGTTAACTGTCCTCTGGGAATTCGAAAGCGTGCTTCCAGACCGGAATCCTGGGCCTTGATGCGATGCAGCCCATGCAACCCAAAATATCGATGTTTTGTTCCCCGAGCCACTTAGTTATCACTTTTGCCTTATGGCAAGGTGCTGCATCATGCTGGAAAAGGCATTGTTTGTCACCAAACTGTTCCTGGATGGTTGGGAGAAGTTGCTCCCTGAACCTTTTGCAGAATATCAGTCTGTCCCTGATGTTTTTCCTGAAGAGAAGTGACTTCTTTGCTGCTCTTCTTGACACCAGGCCATCCTCCTAAAGTCTTCTCCTCAGTGTGCGTGCAGATGCATTCACACCTGCCTGCTGCCATTCCTGAGCAAGCTCTGTACTGGTGGTGCCCCTGGTGGTGCCCCAGCTGAATCAACTTTAGGGGACGGTCCTCGCGCTTGCTGGACTTTCTTGGGTGCCCTGAAGCCTTCTTCACAACAATTGAGCCGCTCTCCTTGAAGGTCTTGATGATCCGATAAATGGTTAATTTAGGTGCAATCTTACTGGCAGCAATATCCTTGCCTGTGAAGCCCTTTTTGTGCAAAGCAATGATGACTGCACGTGTTTCCATGGTTGACAGAGGAAAAACAATGATTCCAAGCACCACCGTCCTTTTGAAGCTTCCAGTCTGTTATTCGAACTCAATCAGCATGACAGAGTGATCTCCAGCCTTGTCCTCGTCAACACTCACACCTGTGGTAACGAGACAATCACAGACATGATGTCAGCTGGTCCTTTTGTGGCAGGGCTGAAATGCAGAGGAAATGTTTTTGGGGGATTCAGTTCATTTGCATGGCAAAGAGGGACTTTGCAATTAATTGCAATTCATCTTATCACTCTTCATGACATTCTGGAGTTTATGCAAATTCCCATCATACAAACTGAGGCAGCAGACTTTGTGAAAATGTATATTTGTGTCATTCTCAAAACTTTTGGCCATGACTGTAGACTCTACTTCCTCCTTCACTTAAACCTGAATTAATGTTTAGCTATTCAGGGTGGATTGAGCTGAAGCGCATTGTCAGCGAAGTTCTTCAATCATGTCATCTGAGAGATGGGCACAAACAATGATTTCTGCAAAGATATTTGCATTTTCCAAAGATTTTGGCTAATCACAGTGTGTTGTGCAATGTGGCTGATTTTATTATTTTTTTCAGTTTATATAATGCTATGTGGGTTATTGTGTGACTTGTTGATGAGAATGTGAGGATATCTTAGAAAAAAAGGTGCTATCTAGAACCAAATATAACCCATTTTTGTTCCAGGTAGAACCCTTTCCACAGAAAAAAAGGGTTCTACAAGGAACCAAAAAGGGTTATCCTACGGGGACAGCCACAGAACCCTTTTGGAATTATTTTTTCTAAGAGTGTAAGGTACCCAGCAGGGCGAGGGTAAGCACTGGGGCATGCAGGGGGCACATGAAAGGTTTGGGACACTGACTGTACACAAAGACCAATGCAGTCTTCTTAGGTAGAACTGTTTACTGCAGCTCCATTGGCCTGTACTCTCCACCGTAAAATGGTGACGAGAGACAGTGGAAATGACACAGAGACATCAGAAAATGTGGAACGTTGTCATGACTCATGACATTGCCTTCAGCAAAGGATAGCACATAAGAGGAAATAATGGCTTACAAGAGAAAAAAGCTACAAAATAAAAATGTCACTCTATTGCCTATCACACTATAGATGACTGCTGGCTTTAATCACCACTAAGCCTTTTATAATTAACAGTAAGAGTTCAACCTTATTTTCAGAAAGCTCATTCATACACAGGAAGCTAGGCGGAGAGCTCTAGTTTTCTTGTTGACTCTCAGTGAACAAGGCTGCTCTGGTTGCAATTAAGATCTCAAGTCAAGGCATTGTTTTTAGTTCCCCTCAAATCAATGCATCTGCGAGGGACAGAATCTGGTCAGGACACAAGGAATACTGCCTCTGGACCTACTCAGTCCGATGCCCTTTATCCAATGTTCCAGTGCCCTGACAGGGCTAGTCGGGAGAGAGCTGAGCCCATGCTTCCTCCTCTGCCCCTGTGTTGGGGCTCTATTGAGGGGCTGCAGTGATTTCAATTAGAGACAAAGAAAACATTTATCAAACTTACTGGAATCTTCAGTAATTTTGGTAATTAACAAGAAATCAATGGCAATCTTTAAAAATATCTATCTATCTATCTATCTATTAATATTAATTGTTATATCTGTGTCCGTATTGTCCATTAGTTTCTAGTAGATAGACCATATGTTCAAGAGAAAATTGCCAAATTATTGAAATAATCAATGGCAATATTTTCAATTAACTCTTTCAAATATTGACTTTTTCCACAAACGCCACCAGTGTGACACATATTGCGTGTGCATTTTTTTAAAGGATATTTCATGTTTAAACCCTCAAATCAAACACCAATGGTATTCACTAAGTTGCTGGTTAATATTTAGGATAATGTTTTACATCTTTGTCATTCTATTTTTTTATTTTAAAATCATCTTGTTTAATCTTCCATGTGATAAGGCCGCACAGTGGGCCAGAGATAAGTACAGACACCTGTGATAATCTGCTGTACTCAAAAGGGCCACTAAAAGTGTGTGCAAGATGGCGATCGGCAAATTCAGCATGGTGGCAGCACTTTTACTTTGTGTTTGTTTTAAACATCACTGGAAATAATTGCTTCTGCATCTAGATGAAAGAACGGTAAATTCTCAGAAACTTCTCAGTCATGCCAACACTTCTGATGGCATCCAGCACTTTGGATTTGGAAGGAATGTTATATACCAAACTTTCATTAGACCTTGGCACAAACCAAAACGATCATCCAAGGCCAGTCTGAAATCTCAATTGTGGAGATCTTATAACTCTGCCTTCTCCTATCGAGTGATATCCATCAATGCCCTCCAGCTCAGTTTATCACAAACACCATCAAACGGCCTATGCACCTCCTGAAAACGTTGGGTTAAGACTAACTGCAAAGCTTTGGTATGTTTGGAATGCGTGCAGTTGATTCATCGAAAATGCAGCGGTCTTAGCTTTGGGCATGAGGTCAATGAAACTTATCTTTGCTGTCGGTGTGCTGTACCGCGGGGTGTGTAAGCATTGAAGGTGGAGTGGGACCAGAGGACTCACCTAGAATGGAGAGCGCACCAGAGGAGGAGGGCTCCACAGCAGCCCACAGGCCACCAGAGGCGGGGGACGTGGTGGTGAGGACGACAGAGCAGCGGTAGGTGAGCTGGCAGTGCGTGCTCCTGGGGAGGGGTGCTCCATAGCAGCAGAGGCCACCAGAGGCAGTGCAGCGGGAGACGGTTACAAGTGGATCGGGAATTCAACTAGGTTTACATTTTGTGCACGTCAGAAACCTACTACCAAAGATTGATGAGATATGCCTGTTGGTTCGCAAATCAGAGGTGGGTGACTTATGTTTTACGACGGTGGGATTCATCTGTTCATCTGACTCAGAAATTGAGATGGGCGATTACTCTGTCAGGAAGCATAGGAATAAGAACGGAAATCATTTTGTTAGGGGATTTCAATACTGATGTACGAAAAATGGATAGCCCAACCTACATTGTATTTATGCACTTCTGTAGATAATTTGCCATGACCCAAATGATAAAAGATCCCACCAGGGTATGTGAAACAGTGCAAAGTACAATTGACTTAATATTGATGTCTGATAAATCCAACATTTTTCAGAGTAATAGTAATGGATATTTTTTTATTACATTTTGCACAAGGAGGGTTTTTACAGATATATTTAGGTGTCACAAAGCTGTCACAAAATTGAAATGTTTAGGGAGCAAGTGGGTAAAATTGACTGGCCACCTGTGCTGGATAGTGTAGGGGTATAGACAGTGCCTGGGAAGCTGTTAAATGTAGATTCCTTGATGTGGTGAATGTGATGGCTTCCATAAGATGGGTCAGGGTAAAGCAGAGATAGAGCCCTTGGTTTAATCATGACATTCTAGAATCTATCAAAGCAAGGAATAAGGCCTTTAATAAATTTAAGAACTCAAGAGCAGCCTGATTTTTCTCCTATATAAACATCACAGTAATGAAGCACAGAGAAGGATGAATGAAGCTAAGTGGGGTTACTTTGCTGATTTTAAAATCATTGAGAGCAAAAATTACCCTAAAAAGCTTTGGAAATCATTTTAAGGAACTATGCTGTAGCAGTACAGTCATGGCCAAAAGTTTTGAGAATGACACAAATATTACTTTTCACAAAGTCTGCTGCCTCAGTTTGTATGATGGCAATTTGCATATACTCCAGAATGTCATGAAGAGTGATCAGATGAATTGCAATTAATTGCAAAGTCCCTCTTTGCCATGCAAATGAACTGAATCCCCCAAAAACATTTCCACTGCATTTCAGCCTTGCCACAAAAGGACCAGCTGACATCATGGCAGTGATTCTCTCGTTAACACAGGTGTGAGTGTTGACGAGGACAAGGCTGGAGATCACTCTGCCATGCTGATTGAGTTCGAATAACAGACTGGAAGCTTCAAAAGGACGGTGGAGCTTGGAATCGTTGTTCTTCCTCTGTCAAACATGGTTACCTGCAAGGAAACACGTGCCGTCATCATTGCTTTGCACAAAAAGGGCTTCACAGGCAAAGATATTGCTGGCAGTAAGATTGGAAATAAATCAACCATTTATCGGATCATCAAGAACTTCAAGGAGAGCGGTTCAATTGTTGTGAAGAAGGCTTCAGGGCACCCAAGAAAGTCCAGAAAGTGCCAGGATCGTCTCCTAAAGTTGATTCAGCTGCGGGATCGGGGCACCACCAGTACAGAGCTTGCTCAGGAATGGCAGCAGGCAGGTGTGAGTGCATCTGCACGCACAGTGAGGCTTCTCTCCAGGGACAGACTGATATTCTGCAAAAGGTACAGGGATTGGACTGCTGAGAACTGGGGTAAAGTAATTTTCTCTGATGAATCCCCTTTCCGATTGTTTGGGGCATCCGGAAAAAAGCTTGTCCGGGGGAAGACAAGGTGAGCGCTACCATCAGTCCTGTGTCATGCCAACAGTAAAGCATCCTGAGACCATTCATGTGTAGGGTTGCTTCTCAGCCAAGGGAGTGGGCTCACTCACAATTTTGCCTAAGAACACAGCCATGAATAAAGAATGGTACCAACACATCCTCCGAGAGCAACTTCTCCCAACCATCCAGGAACAGTTTGGTGACGAACAATGCCTTTTCCAGCATGATGCCGCACCTTGCCATAAGGCAAAAGTGATAACTAAGTGGCTCGGGGAACAAAACATCGATATTTTGGGTCCATGGCCAGGAAACTCCCCAGACCTTAATCCCATTGAGAACTTGTGGTCAATCCTCAAGAGGCGGGTGGACAAACAAAACCCCACAAATTCTGACAAACTCCAAGCATTGATTATGCAAGAATGGGCTGCCATCAGTCAGGATGTGGCCCAGAAGTTAATTGACAGCATGCCAGGGCGGATTGCAGAGGTCTTGAAAAAGAAGGGTCAACACTACAAATATTGACTCTTTGCATCAACTTCATGTAATTGTCAATAAAAGCCTTTGACACTTAAGAAATGCTTGTAATTATATTTCAGTATTCCATAGTAACATCTGACAAAAATATCTAAAGACACTGAAGCGGCAAACTTTGTGGAAATTAATATTTGTGTCATTCTCAAAACTTTTGGCCACGACTGTACTACCAAAAACAAACTAAACAGTATTGGACTGAACATGGGGGGAGATGGAAAAGCAGAGGTTGCCAATCAATTTAATATATATATATATATTTTTAAATACTTCTGTTGCCAGTAAACTGGTTAGCAAGCTTCCCACCAGTTCTGGTTTGTATGGAAACGACCAAGTCAATAAGTATTATGCAGAGCCAAACTCTCTTTCTCTAATGCAAAGGTAGCAACAGCTAAAGTAGCCAGTAAACTAGCCAAGCTTAAATGCTCAAAAACCACCGGACTGGATAATATTCCTGCAAGGTTTCTTCTGCTGAGATTATTACCCATATTGTTAATCTCTCTGTTGAACAAAGCATCTTTCCCAGGGACGCCACAAGCTAAAGTTATAACTCTGTATAAGGGGATAAAGTCTGACCCTGGGAATTATATGCCTGTATCTATCCTCAGTATACCATCAAAGATCTTGGAGAGATTTGTACATAAGCAAATTTATGAGTATGTCAACAAAGTCTAATGTATGCTTTTCAGTCAGGTTTTAGATAAACATACTCCACTTATTTACATCTACTTTACTTGACTGACTTCATCAGGAAAGAGATTGATGAAGGAAATCTCTGTGGAATGGTACTGCTTGACCAACAGAAGACCTTTGATACAGTTAACCACTGTCTCCTAATCTCCAAACTAGAGGCCCTAGGGTTAAACAGTATCCCTCTAGGCTAGGTAAAGTCCTACAGTTGAAGTCAGAGGTTTACATACACCTTAGCCAAATATATTTAAACACAGTTTTTCACAATTCCTGACATTTAATCCTAGTAAAAAATCCCTGTTTTAGGTCAGTTACGATCACCACTTTATTTTAAGAATGTGAAATGTCTGAGACAACTGAGTCAGGTTTGTAGGCCTCCTTGCTCGCACACGCTTTTTCAGTTCTGCCCACAAATAGGATTGAGGTCAGGGCTTTGTGATGGCCACTCCAATACCTTGACTTTGTTGTCCTTAAGCCATTTTGCCACAACTTTGGAAGTATGCTTGGGGTCATTGTCCATTTGGAAGACCCATTTGCGACCAAGCTTTAACTTCCTGACTGATGTCTTGAGATGTTGCTTCAATATATCCATATAATTTTCCTCCCTCATGATGCCATCTATTTTGTGAAGTGCACCAGTCCCTCCTGCAGCAAAGCACCCTCACAACATGATGCTGCCACCCCTGTGCTTCACGGTTGGGATGCTGTTCTTCGGCTTGCAAGCCTCCCCCTTTTTCCTCCAAAGATATCAATGGTCATTATGGCCAAACTGTTCTATTTTTGTTTCATCAGACCAGAGGACATTTCTCCAAAAAGTATGATTTTCGTCCCCATGTGCAGTTGCAAACCGTAGTCTGGCTTTTTTATGGCGGTTTTGGAGCAGTGGCAATTTCCTTGCTGAGCGGCCTTTCAGGTTATATCGATATAGGACTCATTTTTACTGTGGATATAGATACTTTTGTACCTGTTTCCTCCAGCATCTTCACAAGGTCCTTGGCTGTTGTTCTGGGATCTATTTGCACTTTTTGCACCAAAGTACGTTCATCTCTAGGAGACAGAATGCATCTCCTTCCTGAGCAGTATGCTGGCTGCGTGGTCCCATGGTGTTTATACTTGCGTACTATTGTTTGTACAGATGAACGTGGTACCTTCAGGAGTTTGGAAATTACTCCCAAGGATGAACCAGACTTCTGGAGGTCTTGGCTGATTTCTTTAGATTTTTTTTTATTTTCCCATGATGTCAAGCAAAGAGGCACAGAGTTTGAAGGTAGGCCTTGAAATACATCCACAGGTACACCTCCAATAGGCTAATTTACATAATTTGAGTCAATCAGAAGCTTCTAAAGCCATGACCTAATTTTCTGGAATTTTTCAACCTGTTTAAAGGCACAGTCAACTTAGTGTATGTACACTTCTGACCCACTGGAATTGTGATACAGTGAATTATAAGTGAAATAATCTGTCTGTAAACAATTGGAAAAATTACTAAAGTAGATGTCCTAACCGACTTGCCAAAACTATAGTTTGTTAACAAGAAATTTGTGGAGTGGTTGAAAAATGAGTTTTAATGACTCCAACCTAAGTGTATGTAAACTTCCGACTTCAACTGTACTTGTCAGGTAGGGAGAAAGTGGAAGAGGTTAATGGTTCACTGTCTCTGACAAAACCAATGAGTTGTGGCATTCCGCAAGGGAGCATGCTTGGGCCTCTACTGTTATAAACAATATGGAAGATGCTTGTTCTTTCCGTCTTTTCCTTTATGCGGATGACTATACATTTATGGTGTCTCATAAAAGTAAAAATGTGTTGGAGAGCATACTTAGCACAGAGCTTACTAACATTAGAAAATGGCTTAGAGATAATAAGCTGCACTTAAGTTAAACTGAGGCAGTTATTTTGGGGTCCAGACCTAAAACCCTCTGAAATCAGAGTGGAGTTAGGGGGTGAGGTGCTGACTACTAAAATCTCTGTTAGCTACCTGGGACGCATCCTTGATGTAAGCCTGGGAGGTGTGAGCATGGCCACCTAAGTGCTAGAGGAGGTTAATGCCAGGATTGCGTTTTTGGATAGAAAGTCCAAGCTGCTTGACAAGGACTCCATGAGTGTTAGCCACTGCCTTCATTCAATGCCATTTTGACTATGCTAGTACTTCCTGGTTTGGGGGCTTATCTAAGCTTCTGAAGGGGAGCTTCAGATTGCCCAGAACAAGCTGATCAGGGTAGTACTGAAGGTGAGTCCACGAACTGGGTTTGGTTTACAGGAGAATTTATGGTTCTGGGCCCAGATATCTAACTGATTAGTTTCCCCGTGTTAGGGATGCACACTCAGCACCTGATCAGGTGTTGGAAATGTGTACTTTTACAGGTTCAGGAGTAATGCTGGAAAAAGTTTTTTCTTGTATACTGGAGCCTCTGAGAGGAATTGCCTCTGCCCATAAAAACTGTCCATTGTGGGCAGCTTTATAAATATATTTAAAAACTGTGCCCATTTGAATGTACCATACGATGTAATTGCAATGATGAGATATGTTCTGCTTTGTATTTATGTTTTATTATCTCGCTGTCATACTGTGTGCAACCGTGTTGGATCTTGCCTAGCCATCTTGTCTCAAGAAGACCACAATGGAAATAAGTCCCAGACTTTGTTTTGTCCTCAATGATTTTACTCATGTGTATTTATAGCTTTTCAAGTTTTATGTGTGCTTGTTTTTTAAAATGGTTGAATTAATCAACTAAACACTAGATGTCTTGTGATAATTACATAAAATCCTTATAAGATACCAAAATTCTGGTAGTCAGCAGTAGACATTCCAATAGTGTTCCAGAAACGTGTAGAATCTATGCCAAGGTGCATTGAAGCTATTCTGGCTCGCGGTGGCCCAACACCCTATTAAGACACTTTATGTTAGTGTTTCCTAATGTTCAGAATATAAATACTTGAATCTTAAATCATAGGTACTCTCTGATCTTTGTCCTTTTAAGGATTAGGACATTGACATTGTTTAGCATGGGATAGCATCACAAAAATCTTCTTTTGAGTAATTTTTTTTGGAGCAAGGATATTTATTTGGATTTAGCGCTGACACTATGCAGACATGAATCATGAGGGGAAATCATAGAATGTGTGTTTTGTCTCCCCAACTCAGCGATATGAAACAGAAATGTAGACGACGGACAATGTACATGCTCTTAAAAAGTTGGTTGCCATAATGTAAGAACATCTAGTGTAGCGATCAGTCCATACGACGTTGTTATGCCTCCAGTGTCACATGGAATGACGCTGGAGAGACGAAGCAGGTACAGGGAGTAAAACATTTTAATAAATAACGGACATGGAACGAGACAGGAACAGCGTCAGGAAACTAATACTAAAGACAAAAAACAATCAATGCAGCAGCGGGGAACAGATCTGAGGAACTGACAAATATAGGGGAGGAAATAAACAGGTGATAAGTGAGTCCAACATCGCTGATGCGCGTGACAAGGGAAGGCAGGTGTGCGTAATGGATGGAAGGAGTGCGTGTTGCAGGGCAGCCTGGCGCCTCAAGGGGAAGAGCGGGAGCAGACGTGACAGTACCCTCTTGGGGCACCACTCGGCATCCCACCTGGGCGAACCGGCCAAGACATGGGCGCTGGGAAAGCCGGATGGGGCGTGGAAGCCCGACGACCCGGCAGGAGCGTGAGAGCCTGGCGAGCCGGCTGAGGCAAGGCGCCTTGCGATCTTGCAGCAGAGAGGGAGCCCGATGATCCGATGGAGCTTGACGTGGGATGGGAAGCCGCCGAGCTAACTGAGGCAAGGAAACCTCTCGACCCATCCAGGGCGTGGAAGCCCAACGGGATGGCTTAGGAACCCCCGGTTCCATCGGCGGCGGAATCCACCCCGACGTCACCAACAAAACAAAATCTCCTGGACTGGCTGGGCAAACAAGAGCTGACGATCCGGCTGAGGCCCGACATGGGATGGGTACCAACCGGGGCAAGGAAACCTATCGAACCAGCTAGGGTGAGGAAGCCCGAAGAGCTGGCTAGGCACCCCGGTTCCATCGGTGGCGACCCAGAGCCGATGCCACCATACCAACCGGAACGCCAGTACTCCCCAATGCTTCGTATGTTGGCTGCTGCATTCTGTCACATGGAATGATGCTGGAGAGACGATGCAGGTACGGGGGAGTAAAACATTTAATAAATAACAGACATGGAACGAGACAGGAACAGCGTCAGCAAACTAATACTAAATACAAAAAACAATCAATGCAGCCGCGGGGAACAGATATGGGGAACTGACAAATATAGGGGAGGAAATCAACAGGTGATAAGTGAGTCCAACATCGCTGATGCGCGTGACGAGGGAAGGCAGGTGTGCGTAATGGATGGAAGGAGTGCGTGATGCAGGGCAGCCTGGCGCCCTCAAGCGCCAGGGGGGGGAATAGCGGGAGCAGACGTGACATCCAGCTTTTTATTTTTTTATCTAACCTCTATTTAACAGCCAATTCAACTGACTAGCTCAACTGACAAAGCAATAAAATAAAATGTGTCAGTGGAGGCTGCTGAGGGAAGGACGGCTCATAATAATGGCTGGAACGGCGCGAATGGAATGGCATCAAACATGTTCTTGACATATTTGATACCATTCCCACCGATTCCGCTCCAGCCATTACCACGAGCCCGTCCTTCCCAATTAAGGTGTCACCAACCTCCTGTGATGTGTCTTGTCACTGGTGTCTGTGGAACATCAATGTGACTGACTCCTAATTTTAATCATGAGCTCTGTCTCTCAAGCCACTTTTATACCTGGTTCTAACATGTCATTTGCCCTGATCGCATGTTAGCGGCAGGTATAAATGGGGCTTTAGATAATATGTATGGAGACTGGATAATGCATACCTTTTATTTCCTTTTAATATGAAGCACACGACCTCTACAACAGACCAGTGGATTCAGAAGTAGTACATTGCGTTTTTCTCACCTTGTCTCTCTCTTACGTTTCAGGGCCGATGCATGAACTTCACCCGGGTCAAGTTCAATCCTCCTCCTCGCTACCCCCACTACAACCATTACTCAGCCCCCATCTACACCCCTCCAAGAGGATGTAGTCCACTGCCTCCCCAAGGCATGCTCCCCTCTCCCCCCAACAGCCCCCCAGCATCCCCTTCTCCATCCTCCACCTCCACACTGCCCTCTACACCCCCTCCTTTTTTTACCATTACACCTCCACCTTACACTCCTCCTCCAACTCAAGCCCTTCCTCCAACCACTCTGTATATACCCCCTCCTCCTATGTGCCCACCCTCCCCTCCACCCCCTGCATTCCCAACCGGCTCTCTACCCCCTCCCCCTCAGGCCCCTCCACCAGGACGAGGCTCCCTGCCACCACCTCCTACCCGCCCACCACCATGCCCATCTGTAGATCCTCAGTAGTGATTGGAAGAGAGAGGGACACGGGATGACAAGGAAGATCAAAAGGAATCTGTCCTGTCTCCCCTAAATCTTTGACTGTCCCCTCATTCCACTGCCAGTCAGGATATCTGTGTGGCTCACACCACAACCAACCAGCTGATGACTTGTCAACTATTTGTCTACAGTGGCCCATGTACACATCTAGGTCAACAGTACAAAGATAAGTTGTACTTAAGGTTCTACAGACGTCTCCTGATGGACAGCTTTCCTCATAGAAATACATCTATGTTGTCCATAGATGGGCAGGTCTGTTACCTTGTCAAGGTCATGAGGGCTAAGCTCATCTGTCCATTCTAGAACCAACAGAAGAATGGATGGATATCGTTGTGACAAAGCAAAGCCAAGTGTTGGATGGTTGCCTCTTTTTTAAAATAGTTAAGGCTCTAGAGAGTTGGCAGAGGTATTATATTCAGAAAAAAATTGAGATGTCTCCAAATGACATTCCAATAATGTATCAGTCTGAATGATCTACATTTAATATTTGTTTCTCACAGACAAATAAGTTAGTATGAGCAGCGGAAGGATTTTTGCCAGTGGTAGTTTCTTTAGAGATTAGCCAAACTAAATCCAGTAAATGAAATATCTCAATGAATCACTAAAAAGTCCTAGTGCCAATCACCCTGTTTGCATAATGTCAGCATAAGAGGATGATTTAGTGCCTTATTGAGCCTTTAAATGGGCAGTGCAGTTAATGTGATTTTCCTGTTTTTTTAAATTATATTTCTACACTATAAGTTCGAAATTACACTCTGAAATGTTGAAAATGATTATGTCCTTTTTGTGTAAGAGCTGTATATATATATTGTTTATCTACACACCCACACGATCAGTCTGAGCATTTCAATGGCAAAAGGAGGCTCAGGGAAATAAATGATAAAACAAACAGTACCAGTCAAAAGCTTGGACACACCTACTCATTCCAGGGTTTTTCTATGTTTACTATATTCTACGTTGTAGAATAATAGTGAAGACATCAAAACTATGAATTAACACATATGGAATCATGTAGTAACCAAAACAGTGTTAAACAAATCAAAATCTATTTGAGATTCTTCAAAGTAGCCACCCTTTGCCTTGATGACAGCTTTGCACACTCTTGGCATTCTCTCAACCAGCTTCCTGAGGTAGTCACATGGAATGCATTTCAATTAACAGATGTGCCTTGTTAATTTGTGGAATTTCTTTCCCTAATGCGTTTGAGCCAATCAGTTGTGACAAGGTAGGGGTGGCATACAGAATTGCTGCAAAGAAACCACTACTAAAGGACACCAATAATAAGTAGAGACTTGTATGGGCCAAGAAACACATGCTTCACGGTGTGGTTCCCACCATGAAGCATGGAAGAGGTGTGATTGTGTGGGGGTGCTTTGTTGGTGACACTGTCAGTGATTTACTTAGAATTCAAGGCACACTTAACCAGCATGGCTACCAAAGCATTCTGCAGCCATACGCCATAACATCTGGTTTGCGCTTAGTGGGACTATCATTTGTTTTTTAACAGGACAATGGCCCAACACACCTCCAGGCTGTGTAAGGGCTATTTGACCAAGGAGAGTGATGGCGTGCTGCATCAGATGGCCTGGCCTGCACAATCACCCGACCTCAATCCCAATTGAGATGGTTTAGGATGAGTTGGACCACAGAGTGAAGGAAAAGCAGCCAACAAGTGCTCCGCATATGTGGAAACTCCTTCAAGATGTTTGGAAAAGCATTCCATGTGAAGCTGGTTGAGAGAATGCCAAGAATGTGCAAAGCTGTCATTAAGGTAAAGGCTGGCTACTTTGAAGAATTTCAAATGTAAAATATATTTTGATTTGTTTAATACTTTTTTGGTTACTAAATGATTCCATATGTGTTATTTCATAGTTTTGATGTCTTCACTATTATTCTACAATGTAGAAAATAGTAAAATAATTAAGAAAAACCCTTGAATGAGTAGGTGTCCAAACTTTTGACTGGTACTGTATATTTGGAGTTATTTTCAATAAACACACAGTGATTTATTAGACATACAGTGATGATTTAAAAATTCTAAAGACTGCATGGGGGCTTTAATTAAAGCAATTACATTCCTGTGGTTTAAGTAATTTGTTAATGCATGTAACAGTGTTTGATTAATTATATGGGTGTTTGTTAGTTTATATCATTCATAACATTTTGTATACATAGTGTGTATAAATATGTCTTACTTTTGGTGTCTTTGTATTGTTCACTCAGCATTGGAGTATGGTTGTTACGGTGAAATAATTAATTATTGCAAATAAATGAGAGTAAATGTGTGCTAACGAGTCCTCACAATTATGTGAAATTCCTCAGTCAGCAGTATCAATGGTTAATGTTACATAGTTGGGTTTCATTTTGTATACGCTATATATACAAAAGTATGTGGACACTCCTTCAAATGAGTGGATTTGGCTATTTCAGCCACACCCGTTGCTGACAGATAAAATTGAGCACACAGCCATGCAATGTCGATAGACAAACATTGGTAGTAGAATGGCCTTACTGAAGAGCTCAGTGACTTTCAACGTGGCATCGTCATAGGACGCCACCTTTCCAACAAGTCAGTTCGTTAAATTTCTGCCCCGCTAGAGCTGCCCTGGTCAACTGTAAGTACTGTTATTGTGAAGTGGAAAGGTCTAGGAGCAACAACGGCTCAGCTACAAAGTGGTAGGCCTCACAAGCTCAGAGAACGGGACCAACTTTAAGGTGTGGACCTCAGTTCATCTTTCAATCACCCACATGGGTATATGCTCCTAAAAACCAATGAGGAGATGGGAGAGTCAGGACTTGCAGCGTGTCAAGCGTCACAAATATAACCAAGTTCCTGGTTACGCACACGCTCGTTGACGAATGCGAGCAGTGTGGGTGTTGAATAACCTGTATGTGTACATTTATGTTGCAACGCTCGCACACGGTGTGGTCAGCATGTAAGTCTTTTGGAAGTCTATGGGCCAAAAGATTTAATGCACCAGTTGTATTATGTAACGCTTCCTCTTGCCAGTAGGAGATAATGAGTCTTACGTAAACACACTTGATGGAACTACATTGGCTTGCGTAGGTATTCACCCCCCTTGGCATTTTTCCTACTTTGTTGCCTTACAACCTGGAATTAAATTATATTTTGTTTTTTTTTGGGGGTTGTATTATTTGATTTACACAACATACCTACCATTTTGAAGATGCTAATATTTTTTATTGTGAAACAAACAAGAAATAAGACAAAAAAACAGAACTTGAGCGTGCATAACTATTCACCCGCCCAAAGTCTCTTAGGATATGTCTCTATAAGCTATCTAGCCACTGGGATTTTTGCCCATTCTTCAAGTCAAAACTGCTCCAGCTCCTTCAAGTTGGATGGGTTCTGCTGGTGTACAGCAATCTTTAAGTAATACCACAGATTCTCAATTGGATTGAGGTCTGGGCTTTGACTAGGCTATTTAAATGTTTCCCCTTAAACCACTGGAGTGTTGCTTTAGCAGTATGTTTAGGGTCAATGTCCTGCTGGAAGGTGAACCTCCGTCCCAGTCTCAAATCTCTGGAAGACTGAAACAGGTTTCCCTCAAGAATTCCCCTGTATTTAGCGCAATCCATAATTCCTTCAATTCTGACCAGTTTCCCAGTCCCTGACGATGAAAAACCTCCACACAGCATGATGCTGCCACCACCATGCTTCACTGTGGGGATGGTGTTCTCAGGGTGATGAGAGGTGTTGGTTGCGCCAGACATAGCGTTTTCCTTGATGGCCAAATAGCTAAATTTTAGTCTCATCTGACCAGAGTACCTTCTTCCATATGTTTGGGGAGTCTCCCACATGCCTTTTGGTGAACACCAAACGTGTTTGCTCTCTGATTCAGAGGGGTTGGTTTAAAATATGTAAGACACATTTCAGTTGATTGCATTCAGTTGTGCAACTGACCAAGTATCCCCTTCCCTGTAGCATCAAGTCATCATCTCTATCCCTCCAGATGAGGTGTAATATAGTCCTTCTACCAATGGAGGTTGCTGAGGGGAGGACGGCTCATAATAATGTCTGGAACGGAGCAGATGGAATGGCATCAAACACATGGAAACCATGTATTTGATATCATTCCACTGATTCCGCTCCAATCATTACCACAAGCCCGTTTTCCCCAATTAAGGTGCCACCAACCTCCTGTGCCATCTACCTATCCATAGAAGGAAGATTGGAGGCACTCATAATGGAACGTTTACTTTGTACTGAGTCAAGTTGATGTGCAGATGTCTGGTTTTGTATAGTAAAAGGCACATAAAAATATTTAGCTGTCTGAATATGTGTAGCGGAGGAAGTATTTTAGAAAACTTTAAGTGTAGTCACTCTGTGTTTCTTTGTGATGAAATCCCTTTTTCATTACAGACTTATTGACTTGTTGCCAGTTCTTTACTTGCTAGGCTTTCACGTCAGAAGCAGAAGCGTAGCCTGGAGACTGTTACCTGTCATTGCTATGAAATACATTTTTACTTAGAATTGATGAAGTACACCTTGACACCTTGAAGTATTGTATTCAGATGTTGTCTTTTTATATGATTTGTTGTTGTGCAAACAGTATAACGCTTGTTTGTGACATTTAGAGCATTGTCTGTGGTTGAAAATCACTGATTTAAAGCAGATTGGTTAAATCCTTGTGCAATGTACTATTTATATTTACTTCATGGTGCTCCTAGTGACAAGGTGCAAACTGGCAATGACCCACAGTTTTAACACATCACCAGAGACTTGTAAAGACTTCTCACATTTCATAAAGCACTGCCTTATCCAAAAAATTCCAGCTGGATCATAAGCATGCTTCAAACTCATTCTGGAAAACATTTATTTAGAAAATGAGATGTGTGCAAACCTGGTGGTCAACTACAAGAAACGTCTGACCTCTGTGATTGCCAACAAGGGTTTTGCCACCAAGTACTAAGTCATGTTTTGCAGAGGGGTCAAATACTTATTTCCCTCATTAAAATGCAAATCAATTTATAACATTTTTCACATGCGTTTTTCTGGATTTTTGTTGTTGTTATTCTGTCTCTCACTGTTCAAATAAACCTACCATTAAAATTATAGACTGATCATTTCTTTGTCAGTGGGCAAACGTACAAAATCAGCAGGGGATCAAATACTTTTTTCCCCTCACTGTATGTACCCTTTTAAGTGCCCCTTCTCATAGTTCATGAGATATTTTCTCACCCAGTTCCTCCTTCCATGAGGATTTAATATTGTTTAATGAGGTGGTTTGTAGTGAGAACATTTTACTATAGATTATTGACATGGTGCCTTTCAGAGTAGGAAGTGGGATAAGAAATGTGTCACCAGGAAGGGTGGGGAATCGGAGATCTGTGCAGCAGACGTAACTCTGGATTTGTAAGAACCTAAAGAAATTATGTCTGGGGAGACCAAATTTTGCTGATAATTGTTCAAATGTACTAAATGTATTGTTAATATAGAGATCTCTAAATATTTGAATACCAAGACTAGACCATGTTGAGAAAGCACCATCAACCATAGATGGGGGAAAAGCTGGGTTTGAGGCTACCTGAGCGAAAGAAGAGGTTGTCTGAAACCCAAAGTGGCATCTAAATTGATTCCAGATCTTCAATGTTCTAGCTGAGGTTGACAAGGTAGTAGGTTTAGTGGAGGATCGATCCAAATGTTGGTCTAACAAACAGTTAAAGTCACCACCTAAGATCAACATGTGGGAGGACATATCGGGGAATGTCTAGAAAAACGATCTGAAAAAACCCCCACCATTGTCCCAATTAGGAGCATAAATATTAACAAAAAGTACATTCGTATTGAGCAGTGGAAAAACTGCGACTGAACCATGAAAAAAGCCATATATTGGCATTTGAGGTGGCTTAGATCAAAGTAAAAGAGTAATGATACAAATAAAAAGCAATAATGTGAGTGGAATAAAGAATATATATATATATGCATATCTGCATTCTATCACATTATAGTGGGGAGTCAACTGTATACTCACCAACATGGGTTGGAAATGAAAATAAAAAAATAACGACATTCAAGTGGCAATGAACCCAGCAAAGTTGGCTACGCTAGCCAACCAGTCTGCCAGCCGGCCTGCTAACTAGACCAGCTAACCAACCATTTGTTCCACACCATGCGGTACAACAGCCGCTTTCACCTTCTTGTTGATGAAATTGGCAGCTAGAAACTTACATTTCTCAGACTTGATCTGAATTGTTTACAGGTCTCTTCAGACGCCTGACCAAACAGAAATATATATAATTTTGCAAGGTTAAATATATACATTTGGTCACTAACTCAGGAGAGATAGAGATACACGTTCTACATCCTTAGCTTCCAACAGCGGCCCCCATAGTATTCATTCTTTATATCTGTGTACGTATGTCCATGAGTTTTTAGGAGATAGATCAACTCTTCCAACTATTGACTTTTTTCACAACAGACACCAGTTTGTCGCCAAAACATTGCCAACAAATTCATATTGACATACGTAGCGCCTCTCTAGCGTGTTTTACTTTTATGAGAGGTGGCTATCCTGAGTTCTTTAACTCTCCATTCAATCAAATAAGTGTGGTTGCCCTAATGAACTTATCAGTAGTTAACTTGTGGGTGGGTGTAATTACTAACTTATTTTACAAAGTACTATTTTTCCTAATTAACTTAAAATATCAAAAGAGTCAGTAACCACCACGGTTTTATAAGAAATATAACAGATTTACTTCGAAAAAGTGGGTCAGTAATTAAATATGTCTCGTCACTTTTCAGCTCACAAATGCATTACCATTCATTACCAACTTATTTCAGTCTTCGTATGCGGAGTAAGCCACCCACACAGACAGAATAATCACCATTAATGTTTCGTATAAGAGTCCTTGTTCAACACTTTCACTAAACTGGTCCATTCCATTCAACTTAACCGTGTTCTCCTTTTTCAACCAAAATCCAACCACGCGTTCCCCTCTTCCTTCCTCGACCCTCACTTGTCGTTTGACCTCAACTGTGAATGGTTCATACACAAACTTTCAGAAATAAAATAAATTCACAAAGCATTTGTGTAATTCTTTCTTCCTATTCTTACAGGCATCTTTAAAGCATTTTTACATATATTATGACCCAACAAATATTTAACATTTTAAGTGCTGTATTTAGTAAACCATGAACATTACCTAATATACATTTCTCTCATTGAGCAAACTATAACTTCATTGCTGGTCAATGAATCTTAACATTTTAACCTTGAATTATATTTATTACTCTATGAAATTATTTATTCAAACTTATAAATCTTATACTAATGAATATATTTCAACAGGGTTACACATAGTAAAATAAATAAAAAAGTGTAAATGGTGAAACCCTCATAAGAGCCTATTGACACACCTGTCAGTTTAAGCGTCCACCTATGCCGGCCTTCCGCATGTGCTGTGTAAGGTGGCCGAGCTATAGCGGTGTTTGTCAGACCATGAGACATCCCAAAAAATTGAATTCTCACGGAAACGTTAGTAGCGTTCAAATTAATATGACCAAGAACTTGATGGTGTTCATCGTTTTGCTCTACGACCCCCACAAGTGACACAGGACTTGTGTGAAGGTAACCCGGTACCAGTCTTAAAAATGAATGGAAGTATGGAGGTAGTTTTGTGTCAACAGAAAAAGGGGTTAAATATGCATTTAAAAAATATACATTTTTCATGATTTTCTTATACCTCCTAGATATAGGACAGACACGTCAAACCCTAATTCCTTATGATAATTTTTTTTATCTGTTTTGCCATTTATGAATGTCAGAGACAGTCGGTGCTGTTTAAGATTAGGGAGGAATTTTATTTTTATTTAGGAACATAGCCTTATTTCACTCATATTCCATTCACCCAGATCAATGTAACATCGATAGGTTTAGACTACTACATGATACTTGAATTTTCCCTATACCCATCATGAGGTTGCTACAAACTAGTCAACGAATGAAAGTTTATAAATGTAGGTGCACAGGTCGAGAGACAAATTGGAGTAATCAAGGTGACCGACATTGACACATTCAATACTGCCTTGCACACTCTTGCCTGCATCTAGCTGATATAGGGTGTAATCATTAGTCAAAACAGTTGCAAACAATAGTATATTTGGGCAAAATTAAGGTAGGTTTATCCCCATTTCGTTCTGATTGCTTCCATTTAAGAAACCTTTTGAACAGAATCGGTGGAATGAATACACCCCTGATCACCCGCACACACAGTTCCCCTTTCTAAAAGACACATACAAACAGCATCAACACTTTGCTCGTTATATAATACCTTCTACGCACTCTCCTCCTCTCACCTTTTCACTTTGCTTGTGGACTTCAATACACAACACAACAGCTGTTTACGACCAGGCGATAAAAACGTTCCAAGTCAAACCTTCATACCATAACCTCTAACCACTACATTGTTGTCACCATATTACCTAATGTCATAGTCAACATAGCTACTACAACTAATGCGTTAGTAAACCCTCTACAATGACGTAGTACAGTAAGCAGTTTAGTAGTTACACCGACGGGCCCCGGTGGCAATAAATTAATGAAACTGAAAGCTTACCTTGACTTGGAAGAGTTCCAGTGTTGGATAGCCTTAGCCAACTAGCTAACACAGCATTCCTCTCTGTTTGAGCTGGGTGTTTGAGTCGGCTAGTTGCATTAGCTAGCTAAGTAAGTGAAAGTGGAAAAAATACAACAAAATCTCTCTCTCTGTTCCTTAATTGTTGAAGAAATGTATTTGTTCAAAACTTTGGACCTTCTCTTTGAGTCAACTACTCACTACATGTTATGCACTGCTAGCTAACTGTAGCTTATGCTTTCAGTACTAGATACATTTTCTGATGCTTTGATAGGGAGGATTTCATGTCAGTTCATGCTGCAAGAGCTCTGATAGGTTGGAGGACGTCCTCTGGAAGTTGTCATAATTACTGTGAAAGTCTATGGAAGGGGGTGAGAACCATGAGCCTCCTAGGTTTTGTATTGAAACCAATGTACCCAGAGGAGGACAGAAAATAGCAGTCTACACAATGGTGCTACCTCAGAGAGTGCTGTTGAGGCTACTGCAGACCTGCATTGCAAAACAGTCTGTTAATCAGTTATTTGGTTATGTGAATATATTTAGTATAGTTCTATCTAAAAAGGATAACTTTTTAAATGTTTCACTATTTACATTTTTATGAAATTCAGTGAGTAGGATGGTCCTCCACTTCCTCCTCTGAGCCTCCACTGATGAATGTGTTATTCAATGCGTTTGTTTGGGCTATAGTAGTAAAGGCCAAATTCAATATTTTATCAGTATTTGGCATCCTATTTATAGGGCAAATGGTAACAACTTCTAAACCAATCAACTATGGACAAATGATAGTATACCTAGCTTCACGTTGAAATGATGGTGTCTTTTGGGCAAATCAGATGTCAATGTAGCCTACATAAACCCAACCTTACTCCAAATGTACTTTTACATTCAGCTTGTGTAAGACAAGTTAGTGGAGTTACTTTCAACTGTTCAATGTTATTTAGGTAGTCTGCACAAATGAGTATGGAAGTTGATCAATGTCTGCATGTGTCGACATGATAGCTCAGCTGAATCAAGCACAGCTTATTTCCAAAACTAAGCAGCGTACATAGAGGTTAGACATCTTGATGGTAGACTTTATCTCACTGAAGTGCATTACCCCTCATATATCAGTAGGAGTCAGGCAGGAATCGTTGGACTGTTACTTCACATTTTATTTAAAAAATACCTCTTTATTTAGGTTGATGGCATGACGTTGAAACAATGACTTTGATTCAACCATACCATTTTACTATCAACATTGAAAGAAGGTCAAATATGATATTCAACATAATTTGAACCACCCAATTGAATATAGGATAAAAAAGATTTAACATTTCAATGTGGAATTTTCAACGCAATTTCAACGTACGTAGTTCTGAAGATTATGTTGAAATTAGATTGATGTAACAACCTGTTAGTCAGGATAAGTCAGTGTATTTAAAGTTGAAGTTTCACCTTAATTTCAATGTTTACAACGCTGGTTGAAATGAGATGAAAACAGTGGGTATTCATTGTTTGGTTCTGAACAAACAGAGTAAAAACTCAAATGAACGACTTTAAAAAAACTAAAATGGATGACGAGAAGTAACATTTTTCCCCCTCTTCATTTCTTCCAAGCCAATACGACATGGGCATCTGTGAAACCTCAGTGTTCAAATTCACAGTGTAGTCCTGAGGAGGCTAGGCCCCATCCATCTATCTAGCTCTTTGAACACTGTATCTGGTAGCCCCTCACACTGGATTCAACAGAAGGCAGAGAATAAGGGCTGGATTGAATCACGGAAGATCTGTGTTAAAATGTAAAGGTAATTTCCGATTGAGCGACATACAGTGCATTTGGGAAAGTGTTCAGGCCCCTTGACTTTTTATACATTTTGTTACGTTACTGTCACACCCTCATCTGTTTCACCTGTCTTTGTGCTTGTCTCCACCCCCTCCAGGTGTCGCCCATCTTCCCCATTATCCCCAGTGTATTTTTACCTGTGTTCTCTGTTATATCGGTTGCCAGTTAATCTTGTCTTGTCAAGCCTACCAGCATGTTTTTCCTAGTCTCTGTTTTCTAGCCCTCCCGCTTCAGACCTGTTCTGCCTGCCCTGACCTCGAGCCTGCCTGCCCCCCTGTACCTTTTGGACTCTGACCTGGTTAATAAACTTCTACCTGTCCTTGACCTGCCTATTGCCTGACCCTTGTATTTTAATAAATATCAGAGACTCTAACCATCTGCCTCCTGTGTCTGCATCTGGGTTTCGCCCTGTGTCGTTATAGTTACAGCCTTATTCTAAAATTGATTAAATTAAATTTTCCCCTCATCAATCTACACACAATACCCCATAATGACAAAGCGAAAACAGGTTTTTAGACATTTTTGCAAATGCATTACAAATAAAAAACAGAAATACCTTATTGACATAAGTATTCAGACCCTTTGCAATGAGACTCAAAATTGAGCTCAGGTGCATTCTGTTTCCATTGATCATCCTTTAGATGTTTCTACAACTTGATTGGAGTCCACCTGTGATCAATTCAATTGATTGAACAGGATTTGGAAAAGCACACACCTGTCTATATAAGGTCCCACAGTTGACAGTGCATGTCAGAGCAAAAACCAAGCCATGAGGTTGAAGGAATTGTCCTTAGACCCCTGAGACACAGATCTGGGGAAGGATATAAAAAAATGTCTGCAGCATTGAAGGTCCCCAAGAATACAGTGGCCTCCACCATTCTTAAATAGAACAAGTTTGGAACCCCCAAGACTCTTCCTATAGCTGGCCACCCGGCTAAACTGAACAATCAGGGGAGAAGGGCCTTGGTCAGGGAGGTGACCAAGAACCAGATGGTCACTCTGACAGAGCTCCAGAGAACCTTTCTGAAGGACAACCATCTCTGCAGCACTCCACCAATCAGGCCTTTATGGTAGAGTGGCCAGACGGAAGCCACTCCTTAGTAAAAGGCACATGACAGCTCACTAGGAGTTTTCCAAAAGGCACCTAAAGGACTTTCTGACCATGAGAAACAAGATTATCTGGTCTGATGAAAGCAAGATTGAACTGTTTGGCCTGATTGCCAAGTGTTACGTCTGGAGCAAACCTGCCACCATCCCTACGATGAAGCATGGTGGTGGCAGCATCATGCTGTAAGGAGGTTTTTCAGCGGCAGGGACTGGGAGGGTAGTCAGGATCGAGGGAAAGATGAACGAAGCAAAGTACAGAGAGATCCTTGATGAAAACCTGCTCCAAAGCACTCAGGACCTCAGACTCGGTGGCACAGCCAGAGCCCAGACTTGAACTCGATCGAACATCTCTGGAGTGATCTGAAAATAGCTGTGCAGCGACGCTCCCCATCTAACCTGACAGAGCTTGAGAGGATCTGCAGAGAAGACTAGGAGAAACTCCCCAAATAGAGGTGTGTGAAGCTTGTAGAGTCATACCCTAGAAGACTTGAGGCTGTAATCACTGCCAAAAATGCTTCAACAAAGTACTGAGTAAAGGGTCTAAATACTTATGCAAATATTTCAGTTATTTATTTATTTATTTTTGCAAAAATGTCTAAAAACCTGTTTTTCCTTTGTCATTCTAGGGGGATTGTGTGCAGATTTTACAATAAAGCTGTAACTTAACAAAATGTGGAAAATGTCAAGGGGTCTGAATACTTTCCGAATGCACTGTTTGCAGGGTTTACCGTGAATGCAGTTTCCGCGAACGCAGTAACATTGCCTTTAAATTCCAATCGAGCTATAACACGGATATTCGGCGATACTTTGGATTGAATCCAGCCCCCTAACTCAAGAACATTATGGCTCTCCATCAAAAGACACAGATTTTAGGAAATAATCTGTCCTATGTATGTAAAAAACGAATCATCCTATATCAGAAAAACTTGTGTAATGGAGTGACATTGCTTGGACATAGAGTTCAGAGAAAGCTAGGTCAATGTACACCAGTCCGTGACCCATGTTTAGCTCCAGCCAATGTGACATAATCAACACATCAACAGCGAATTATACTTTGGATACAAAACTCCCCTTACTACCACATTTCTAAGGAATAATCCAGTAGGATTTTTGTTGTTGTTGAGAAAACAGAAAAAAGATTTTTCCACATAGAAGTTGGTTAACCACAAAAATAAAAGTGAGTTATGCCAAATAGTGAGTGCATACATCTCAGGAATATCATCAGCAATGAGATTACTGCTTGGCTTATAAAGATGGACTAGTTTAGTAGGACAGGGGATATCTTATCTTCTGTCGAAAGAGGGTAGTTGGATAATGTGGATCTTCATGGGTTGGAATGGAGGAGATCTGCTCCACTGAAACAGTTGGAAATATTGTAGTACACAGGCAGGCCATATTACAACCACATCTAAAGGAACAACTTGTTTACAAGCATTCAAAAGTAATTTATTTACGTAGAAAACTCTATGAGAGTGCTCAACAAATGTGTGTGGTAATCAACTGTACACACAAGATGGGTAAGGGCATTATCAAATCGGGACAGTCATTTTTTGTTATTGCTAAGAGTACGACTAATCTTGTAAAGTCATGAAAAGTAATATCAGCATGGAGAAAACTATTGAGTGATGGACAACATGCACTGAGGAACATTATGACGGACTAGGTGAATCCAGGTAAAAGCTATGATCCCTTATTGATGTCACTTGTTAAATCCACTTCAATCAGTGTAGATGAAGGGGAGGAGACAGGTTAAAGAAGAATTTTTAAGCCTTGAGACAATTGAGACATGGATTGTGCCATTCAGAGGGTGAATGGGAAAGACAAAGGATTTAAGAGCCTTTGAACAGAATATCATGCCAGGCACAACGGTTTGTGTCAGGAACTGCAACACTGATGAGTTTTTCACCCTCAACAGTTTCCCCTGCGTATCAAGAATGGTCCACCACCTTAAGGACATCCAGCCAACTTGGCAGAACTATGGGAAGCATTGGAGTCAACATGGGCCAGCATCACGGCACAAAATGAACACCCGGCACCAACCAAATGCAGGTAGATTTAGGTATTGGCAGGTAAGAATATCTACTTCTAGTCAGATCCCAAATCTTACAGACACATGTGACATGACTGGAGTGGGCCCATTACCACGGTAACCTCCTGCCCTTAAAGGGGGGCAGCTGTACATTTGATCTGATATTTTGGTTAAAAGACAAGTCACAAAAAATGTAAGGAAATTGAGCAATATACCACATTATTTCTTACCAATATATTTCTTGTTGTAGAAACAATACAAAGCATGGTCATTCGTTTTGTGTTTACTTTTTTTTATGTATTATGGCACCAAAAATATTTTGGCTGGTAAAAAATCTGAGTGGCTGGTAGATTTGGTAATCTGGAAAAGCCAGTATGAAGGTTTGCGCTCAGGCTAGAATGAATGGCGGCCGGTGCGTGGAAGAGAAAATATCTGTATCTGAGTTCAAAAAGTACTCACACTTAAAACTATGAAAAGGAATAACTTGAGATTCAAAAATATAGGCTGAGATGCAAAAATAATATAATCAATTTAATCCATGCTTGAAAAAATACAAAAAGTGAAAGTGCAAGGTGCTTTATAAAAATGTGCCCTCTAATCAACTATCTGTTTGCACCTGTTACGCACAGCAGGTGTGTCTTCTTAAGTACATGTCTTCATTTGTTTGTACAGTACTGATGAAGGCATTAGTTCCTTTTTCTTTTTTTTATATAGCACCTTGCACTTTCACTTTGTGTATTCTTTCGAGCATAGATTAAATTAATTATTTTTGCATCTCGACCTTGGGTTATTCCTTTTCATGGTTTTGAGAGCGGGTACTTTTTGAACTATACAGATATTTTCTCTCCCACTCACTGGCCGCCTTTCATTCTAGCCTGAGTGCAAACCCTCATACTGGCTTTCTACGTACATTTTTGCTAATTTTGCCGTCGCCACCTTTATTTGTTTGGCAATGGCTAATTTTGCTGAGATCTCCAGCTTGACTGTAAATTGTGCACAGACACGTACACTACATGACCAAAAGTATGTGGACAGAGGCTCGTTGAATATCTCATTCCAAAATTATGGGCATTAATATGGAGTTGGTCCCTCCTTTGCTGCTACAACAGCCTCCACTCTTCTGGGAAGGCTTTCCGCTAGATGTTGGAACATTGCTGTGGGGACTTGCTTCCATTCAGCCACAACGCTATAAGGGGCCTAGCCCAAACCATGAAAAACAGCCCCAGACCAATATTCCTCCTCCACCAAACTTTACAGTTGGCATTCGGGGCAGGTAGCGTTCTCCTGTCATCAGCGAAACCCAGATTCGTCCATCCTACTTCCAGAGGGTAAAGCGTGATTCATCACTCCAGAGAACGCTGCTCCAGAGTCCAGTGGCGGCGAGCTTTACACCACTCCAGCCAACGCTTGGCATTGCGCATGGTGACCTTAGGCTTGTGTGCTGTTGCTCGGCCATAGAAACCCATTTCATGAAGGTCCCAACGAACAGTTGTTGTGCTGACGTTGCTTCCAGAGACAGTTTGGAACTCTGTAGTGAGTGTTGCAACCGAGGACAATTGATTTTCAGCACTCGGCGGTCCCGTTCTGTGAGCTTGTGTGGCCTACCACTTTGCGCCTGAGACGTTGTTACTCCTAGACGTTTCCACTTCACACTAACAGCACTTACAGTTGACTGGGGCAACTTTAGCATGGCAGAAATTTAACTACCTGACTTGGAAAGGTGGCATCCTATGATGGTGCCACGTTGAAAGTCACTGAGCTCTTCAGTAAGGCCATTCTACTGCCAATTTTTGTGTATGGAGATTGCATGGCTCTGTCCTTGATTTTAGCAAAGGGTGTGGCTGAAATAGCCGAATCCACTCATTTGAAGGGGTGTCCACAAATCAAATCAAATTATATTGGTCACATACACATGTTTAGCAGATGTTATTATGGGTGTAGCGAGAGAAAAAAATTCTAGCTCCAACAGTGCAGTAATATCTAACAAGTAATATGTAACAATTTCACAACAATACACACAAATCTAAAGTGAAGGGATGGAATTAAGAATATACAGTGGGGAAAAAAAGTATTTAGTCAGCCACCAATTGTGCAAGTTCTCTCACTTAAAAAGATGAGAGAGGCCTGTAATTTTCATCATAGATACACTTCAACTATGACAGACAAAATGAGGAAAAAAAATCCAGAAAATCACATTGTAGGATTTGTAATGAATTTATTTGCAAATTATGGTGGAAAATAAGTATTTGGTCACATACAAACAAGCAAGATTTCTGGCTCTCACAGACCTGTAACTTCTTCTTTAAGAGGCTCCTCTGTCCTCAACTCGTTACCTGTATTAATGGCACCTGTTTGAACTTGTTATCAGTATAAAAGACACCTGTCCACAACCTCAAACAGTCACACTCCAAACTCCACTATGGCCAAGACCAAAGAACTGTCAAAGGACACCAGAAACAAAATTGTAGACCTGCACCAGGTTGGGAAGACTGAATCTGCAATAGGTAAGCAGCTTGGTTTGAAGAAATCAACTGTGGGAGCAATTATTAGGAAATGGAAGACATACAAGACCACTGATAATCTTCCTCGATCTGGGGCTCCACGCAAGATCTCACCCGTGGGGTCAAAATGATCACAAGAACGGTGAGCAAAAATCCCAGAACCACACGGGGACCTAGTGAATGACCTGCAGAGAGCTGGGACCAAAGTAACAAAGCCTACCATCAGTAACACACTACGCGCCAGGTACTCAAATCCTGCAGTGCCAGACGTGTCCCCCTGCTTAAGCCAGTACATGTTCAGGCCCGTCTAAAGTTTGCTAGAGAGCATTTGGATGATCCAGATGAGGATTGGGAGAATGTCAGATGAAACCAAAATAGAACTTTTTGGTAAAAACTCAACTCGTCGTGTTTGGAGGACAAAGAATGCTGAGTTGCATCCAAAGAACACCATACCTACTGTGAAGCATGGGGGTGGAAACATCATGCTTTGGGGCTGTTTTTCTGCAAAGGGACCAGGACGACTGATCCGTGTAAAGGAAAGAATGAATGGGGCCATGTATCGTGAGATATTGAGTGAAAACCTCCTTCCATCAGCAAGGGCATTGAAGATGAAACGTGGCTGGGTATTTCAGCATGACAATGATCCCAAACACACCGCCCAGGCAACGAAGGAGTGGCTTCGTAAGAAGCATTTCAAGGTCCTGGAGTGGCCTAGCCAGTCTCCAGATCTCAACCCCATAGAAAATCTTTGAAAGTCTGTGTTGCCCAGCGACAGCCCCAAAACATCACTGCTCTAGAGGAAATCTGCATGGAGGAATGGGCCAAAATACCAGCAACAGTGTGTGAAAACCTTGTGAAGATTTACAGAAAACGTTTGACCTCTGTCATTGCCAACAAAGGGTATATAACAAAGTATTGAGATAAACTTTTGTTATTGACCAAATACTTATTTTCCACCATAATTTGCAAATAAATTCATTAAAAATCCTACAATGTGATTTTCTGGATTTTTTTCCTCATTTTGTCTGTCATAGTTGAAGTGTACCTATGATGAAAATTACAGGCCTCTCTCGTCTTTTTAAGTGAGAGAACTTGCACAATTGGTGGCTGACTAAATACTTTTTTTCCCCACTGTATAAATATTTGGACGAGCAATGTCGGAGCGGCATAGAATAAAATACAGTAGAATAGAATAGAATACAGTGTATACGTACATATGATATGAGTAATGCAAAATATGTAAATATTACTAAAGTGACTAGTGTTCCACAAGTGGCCAGTGATTTCAAGTCTATGTATATAGGGCAGCAGCCTCTAAAGTGCTAGTGATTGCTATTTAACAGTCTGATGGGCTTGAGATAGAATCTGTTTTTCTGTGTCTCGGTCCCAGCTTTGATGCACCTGTACTGACCTCGCCTTCTGGTGAACAGGCAGTGGCTCGGGTGGTTGTTGTCCTCGATTATCGTTTTGGCCTTCCTGTGACATCGGGTGCTAAAGGTGTCCTGGAGGGTAGGTAGTTTGCCCCCAGTGATGCGTTGGACAGACCGCACCACCCTCTGGAGAACCTTGCGGTTGCGGGCGGTGCAGTTGCCGTACCAAGAGGTGATACAGCCCGACAGGTTGCTCTCAATTGTGCATCTGTAAACGTTTGTGAGGGTTTTAGGTGCCAAGCCAAATTTCTTCAGCCTCCTGAGGTTGAAGAGGCACTGTTACACATATATAGTGTACTTTTACAAAAGAAGACATTGTTACTATCCTTTTTCCGTACGATGGGACCATCGATGCTACATCTGTGACTACTGATGATATCACCTGCAAACTCAAGTTTCTGTCCCAAAAGAAGTCAAGACACTTTCTTCATGGTTCCACTCTTAGTTAGTATGCGCACTAAAATAATACAGAGAGGACTCAGAAAACAGAAAGAGCCTACAGTGGCCCGACACAACCCACTGTTGTAGTATTGCACTAAATGGTGTGAGATCCTTAATAAGGCTTCTCTGGACCTAACTGTCCTCCTCATTGACCTCACACAGAAGGAACTTACTAGTATCCAGACATAAACCTAAAACTTCCTCCCTATCTAAATGGGTCCGTTTTGGATATGACATCCAAACCTCTAAATCTAGTGCTTCAGAATTGCCCTCACTCTGACGCAGATTATAATTTTTTGATCTCTCTACTTGGTTGACCAAACTTTACCATCGCTACCAGACCAGGGGCTCAAAAAACACAGGAGGTGAAGGAGAAGAGGCAAGGGCACCACGCAGACGCAACAAGCGTGGTGCGAACAGGGTCCAGACCCACTACTAGTCAACCTATCTGCTGATACTCTCAGTGGAGATGAAGAGGCTATGTTTAGCAAGGGACTTTCTTTTGTCCCTACACAGAGAACCAACACCTTTCAAACTAAGCTAGAACTTTTCAAGTTTTATTCCATTAAGCTGAATTACCTCTTGAGGTCTGAAATGCTAATGCCGATAATCATCCAGTATTCAGATCAAATAGCACATTATGCCAGCCTGTAAATAACTTGGCTATTGATACATTTTCCAAACTTGTGGAGAGAGATGTTGTTACATTATTTGTTGCTACTGAAAATACAAAATATGCTTCCAACTGCAGCAAGATACAAAGGGAAATGCTTCATTCCAGCTCTAAAAATCCCAACCTTATCTTTAAGAGCTGTGATAAAGGAGGTGGATTGGCATGCATTAATAGATCTGATTATGATGGAGAAATCCATAGACAATTGTCTATCACTTACTCTTACCGCAAACTCAGAGGTGACCCTGCCCTGGCTCTTTGAAGAGGGGCTTGCAATAGAGCCAATTCTTACACATCAGACGCATCTGCACTCGAAATTAGGATTTTATCATGGAAGCAAATAAATAATTCTAGGTTTTCCATCACAGAGGTTACTCCACAGCAGGTTTTTTGCTCTTCATAAAGTCCGGGCTAAGGACCGGCGTGACACATTACAAGGCAAATGCAATAAAAAAAAGTTATACATTTATGTGGTGTGCTGTACCTCATACACTCCTTACATTAAAAACATGATCAGACAACACTGGCATGTATTGCAAACTGCTGGCCTGATGTGTTTCATGATCTTCCCAAGTTCACTCATTCTAGGTCCCACAGCCTAATGCCTTGATCGCACCGACAGCATCATTGCATCAACGCTGCATGACATTTTGCGCTGCTATGCAACTATACTGAATGCAGGTATCTACACATGTGTTGCAGATGGTCGCATGCAGTTGGACACATGGAGGAGAGAAACATTTTTGCAGTATCCTCAAAACCGTGTCATTTTGACACAACTGCTGACAGCTACAGGGACATAAACACAAAAAATCCTGCTTGGTGACAAGTGTCCACGATAATAGGATTGCCAGGTCAGTTTAGTAATAAGCTTGTTGTAGATGTGGCTAGCTAGCTAGCTTGCTAACCTAGCCAATGAAGTGTGTGTTTGAGATAGATAAATAGTAATAGAAATGATGGTAGAAACTACCCCTGATCATTTGGTCAAATAACTGTGTGTGTCTGTGTGTACAGTAGGTGACTTGTCCATGATAGCTATCTAATGACTTTAGTTACGCTAGGTGATGATTTGGCTTATCATGTTCATGTCTATGTAGAAGACTGTAGGAGGAAGTGGAGACGACTCAGGGACAAGTATCAGAGAGAGAGAAGGGTAGAGAAAGAGAAGAAAATGTCTGGGTCAGCAGCTTCAGGCCAGCAGCCTTGGCGCTTCTGTCACATTTCTTCTTTTCTGGATCCATTTATTGTGCCTAGGGCAACGAGAGGCAATTTTACAGCCAGACCCTCTATGTCATCCACAAGTGTGGGCGCCACCGGTGCATCAAGACCCTCTATGTCATCTATAAGTGCAACCACATCCGCCACCGGTGCATCAAGACCCTCTACGTCATCTATAAGTGTGACCACCGCATCCACCAGTGCAGTGAGACCCTCTATGTCATCCACAAGTGCGATCCTTTCCACCACCGGTGCATCAAGACCCCCTACGTCATCTACTAGTGTATCCACTGCCGGCACCAATGCAGTGAGACCCTCTACAAAGTCTACGTCATCCACAAGTATGACCACCACCGGTGCAGCCATGGAAGACACTGAAATGGAGAAAGCACCTCTAGATCTAGGACCCGGTTAGATTATTAAGACCCTCACGGAAGTGACCACTGAGGACCTCGTTGAACAGGATGTGGCCGTGGAGAGAAATGAAGAGGAACAACGTCCCACCAGGCGTCATCGGAGGTACCAGCCCCAAGATCCACTCAACTCATTTCAGCAGAGATCCTCCAAGCCGGATGCAGCCGGATCTGATGCTCACAGGAAGGATGAAGACCCCTTTTGCCATGAGCCTGGTGCCAAATTTGAAGATGCTGTCTCAGCAAGAAAAGCAGCGGTCAAGGTTAAAATTCATCAGCTGGTCATTCAATGGTAAAAAAAAAATAATCACAACACAGGCAGTGTCATTAGTCTTCCGACAGTTAAGTAAAGTGGGTAATTTTGGAAGTATACAGTGCATTCGGAAAGTATTCAGACCTCTTGACTTTTTCCACGTTACAGCCTTATTCTAAAAATGATTAAATTTTTTTTCCTCTCATCAATCTACACACAATACCCCATAATGACAAAGCAAAAACAGGTTTTTAGACATTTTTGCACAATTATAAAAAATTACATACTGAAATATTACATTTACATAAGTATTCAGACCCTTTACTCAGTACTTTGTTGAAGCACCTTTGGCAGCGATTACAGCCTTGAGTCTTCTTGGGTATGAAGCTACAAGCTCAGCACAACTGTATTTGGGGATTTCTCCCATTCTTCTCTGCAGATCCTCTCAAGCTTTGTCAGGTTGGATGGGGTGCACAGCTATTTTCAAGTCTCTCCAGAGATGTTCGATCGGGGTCAAGATTGGGCTTTGGCTGGGCCACTCAAGGGCCTTCAGAGATTTGTCCCGAAGCAACTCCTGGGTTGTCTTGGCTGTGTGCTTAGGGTCATTGTCCTGTTGGAAGGTGAACATTCCCCCCAGTCTGAGGTCCTGAGCACTCTGGAGCAGGTTTTCATCAAGGATATCTCTGTACTTTGCTCCGTTCATCTGGTCTCCCAGTCCCTGCCACTGAAAAACATCTCCACCTCATGATGCTGCCACCACCATGCTTCATCGTAGGGATGGGGCCAGGTTTCCTCCAGACGTGACACTTGGCATTTAGACCATAGAGTTCAATCTTGGTTTCATCAGACCAGAGAATCTTGTTTCTAATGGTCTGAGAGTCCTTTAGGTGCCTTTTGGCAAACTCCAAGCAGGCCATCATGTTCCTTTTACTGAGGAGTGGCTTCCGTCTGGCCACTCTGCCATAAAGGCCTGATTGGTGGAGTGCTGCAGAGATGGTTGTCCTTCAGGAAGGTTCTCCCATCTCCACTGAGGAACTCTGGAGCTCTGTCAGAGTGACCATCGGGTTCTTGGTTACCTCCCTGACCAAGGCCCTTTTCAACTGATTTAACAGTTTGGCAGGGCGGCCAGCTCTAGGAAGTGTCTTGGGGGTTCTAAACTTCTTCCATTTAAGAATGATGGAGGCCACTGTATTCTTGGGGACCTTCAATGCTGCAGGCATCTTTTGTTACCCTTCCCCAGATCTGTGCCTGGACACAATCCTGTCCCGGAGCTCTACGGACAATTCCTTCAACCTCATGGCTTGGTTTTTGCTCTGACATGCACTGTCAACTGTGGGACAGTGGATGATCATGAAGGATGATCAATGGAAACAGGATGCACCTGAGCTCAATTTCAAGTCTCATAGCAAAAGGTCTGAATACTTATGTAAATAAGGTATTTCTGTTTTCGCTTTGTCATTATGGGATATTGTTTGTAGACTGATAAGGAAAATGTTTTATTTAATCAATTTTAGATTAAGGCTGTAACATAGCAAAATGTGGAAAAATGAAAGTGGTCTGAATACTTTCTGAATGCACTGTACAGAAGAATAATATGAGGCAAATTTATAGCTGTTGTTTCTGGGTTAGAAAATACCCTGAAACAACAATTTGCTGTCTAAATATTTGCTTATCATATTCATATTTGGATCTGAAATACAAATTCCATGAGTAAACAGCAAGCGTTCCCAACTTTACCACACTGTTCCAATATTTATGCCACTAACTACACTGTACAAGCAGTATTTAGTTAACACAAATCTCACCTTCTATGGTGTTATATTATGTAATACTTGTATGCTTGTTTTTCTCTTCCATTCCAGAGATGTCGTCTAATTAGCCGACCAGCTCACAGGAAGGACAAGAAGAGGAGAGGAGTAGTCTGGTTTATGTTTTGATCACCCTCCCTTTTCTTTCACACACGTGTCAATTCAGTTTCAATTCAGTCAATTCATAAAGTAAATTGTTACTAAATTCTTAGGATAGCATTCATTATTAATGTCACAGATGCTCTTGTTGGTCTCTTACAAGACACAAAGGTGAATATATTTACTTCATTTAAAACCACCTGAAAACCAGGGTGTTGAAACTTTTTGTGAAGTTAAGTTCCATCGACTGGTCCATGACGTCCAGGGGCCATTTGTTTGTTTAGCTGTGTTATGGCTACACATTATTATTATTTTTTTCAGAGACAGAGACACACACGCACACTGCTCTTATCCTTTCAGTTCCCCTCCCTTTTATCTCCCTCTGCCTTAGGTGGCTGTTGAGATTAATGGTGGTGGCTAACCATAGGGAAGGAGCAGATGCGTGTAGAGGGTGGAAGGCAGACAGACTGGTGACGGGGTGTGTTGACTGTCTAGATTCTCTTTTGGAGAGAGAGTAATACAAACTGTGTTTCCTTGACTCCTCATGTCCTCTCTCTCCTCGCCTCCTTCTAAAAGCCCATTGGAGGAAAAGGTTAGAGAGAGGGAATGTCAGGTTCATTCACACTGACCTCATCCAATGGGTTTGGGGCGGGAGGTGAGGAGAGAGGACCCGAGGAATCAAGGAAATGCAACTGAGATTTTCCAACTTTCCTTATTTCCTTATTACTATGTCCTTGTTAGTAGGCTTTTTGAGTATACAATTCATGGAATTCATAACATAAATAGTTACTCAATACTTAGGATAGCATTCATTATTACTTGTACATAGATTGTATGAAAATTGACTGAATTAAAACTCACAAACCGGAGAATTCAGATGCTCTTGTTGAGACGAAAGGTGAAATTTGTGTTGACCTAAATGTTGGCTACCCATTAACATTTAGTTTTTTCAGACACACACTTCTCCTCCTGTCACAACTTCCGCCGAAGTCGGTCCCTCTCCTTGTTCGGGCGGCGTTCGGAGGTCGACGTCGCCGGTCTTCTAGCCGCCACCGATACTTCTTTCATTTTCTGTTGGTTTTGTCTTCATTTTTTACACACCTGGTTTCCATTCCCATGATTACATGTTCCTTATTTAACCCTCTGTTCCCCCCATGTTTTTGTGCGTGATTATTTGTTGTAATCTTGGTCCATTGCTCGTCTGATATATTTCCCTACGTGTATTGTATTTTCCTATTTTTGAGTAAAGTTTATTTATTACTCATCTTTGTTGTCCTGCGCCTGACTCCGCTGTACCTGCATCACCAAGACTCTTTACACCTCCACTCCTCTCTGCACCTCATATATCCAGTGCCCCGTCCTCTCTCTCTTTATTGCCATGTCTTAAGTCCCCTACTATGTCTAGGCTGCATGAGTAGTCCCTGTATCTAGCTGCAGTTGTGACAAAAAGACGCTCTTGCTGTTCTCTTACAGATTACATGTGATTTAGCTACACATACAGTTTTGTATTTTACACGCACATACATGCAGACACACACCTCTTTCAATACTTGTTTTATTTTTTGTAAAATTATTATAACACACATACCTGTCATGTTCATTCCTGTACTTGAATACTTATAAAAACTTTTTTTTCATAGTCAGTTGTTTCATTTGTTTATTAGTATCTATTATGTATCTCCTTATTTTCTTATTTCTCTAGTGAGAAGCCCGATGGATCTTCTACTTAAAAACTCTACACCTGGCCTCCCGAGTGGCGCAGCAGTCTAAGGCACTGCATTGCAGTGCTTGAGGCATCACTACAGACCTGGGTTCAATCCCGGGCTGTGTCACAGCTAGCCACGACCAGGAGACCCATGAGGCGGTGCACAATTGTCCCAGCGTCGCCCGGGTTAGGGGAGGGTTTGGCCTGGCCGGGATGTCCTTGTCCCATCGCACTCTAGCGTCTCCTGTGGCGGGCCGGGCACATGCATGCTGACATGGTCGCAAGTTGTATGTTGTTTCCTCCAACACATTGGTGCGGCTGGCTTCTGGGTTAAGTGAGCAGTGTGTCAAGAAGCAGTGCGGCTTGGCAGGGTCGTGTTTTGGACCTTCAACTCTCCCGAGTCCGTAACTCTACACCCTCAAGGGCTTAGTGAGGAATTGGACCTTGTTTGTTTCTTGTAGTGTTGTCTACCCCCTTCATATCAATTGCTTGTAATATTGTTATGTAGCCCAGAATGTTGTCTCTTTCCAATTATATGTGGCATTTGAAGTGTTCATCCCTGTGGAACACTTTCAAGGCCTTGTAGAGTCCTTGCCCTGACAAATTGAAGCTGTTTTTTAATGTATTTTTTATTAATGTAGGAGAATAACACATTTAGATCTGGTAAAAGATAATACAAATATTTTGTTTGTTTGTCCCATCTTTGAAATGAAAGAGAAAGGCCATAATATAATATTGCAGTTTAGGCGCAATTTCGATTTTGGCAGCAGTGTGTGTGCAAAGTTTCAGATTGATCCAGTGAAGCATTGCAATCCTGGACAATATTCTATATCAAGTCTGCTCAAATGTGCCGAACTGGTAAATTAATACATTTTCAAGTACATAACTATAAAGATTTTTTTTTATTACCATATCATTTTTGTAAGTTTACACACTCCCAGGAATGTCATACTTGATGGATCATTAGCTAATACGCTAACTTTTACACATCTAGATGGCCGGGCAGGGTGGGTGGGGATCCAAAGACAGCAGGGGTTCAAACTGTAGAACCCAGCTCCTAGATTTGAATATAAACATGTATTTTATCAAACAAAACTATGCTAAATTTTATCTCTGGGACACTCAGGATGACATATCAGAACAAGATTACTGAATGCAAGTACATTATTTATCTTCAGAGGGGAATGTATCAAACCAGTTGTCGTGATAAAAGTTTTTTTGTTGTTGTGCACTCTCCTCAAACAATAGCATGGTATTTTTTCACTGTAATAGCTACTGTAAATTGGACCATGCAGTTAGATTAACAAGAATTTAAGCTTTCTGCCCATATAAGACATGTCTATGTCCTGGAAAGTTTGCTGTTACTTACAACGTCATGCTAATCACATTAGCGCACGTTAGCTCAACCGTGCCGGTATAGGGACACCGATCCCGTATACGTTTTTAAGATGTTATAACTGCCAGAGGTCTGGGCATGTGGCAACAGCCTGTAAAGAGTAAAAAAGGTGATGAGTGGAGCATGAGTATCGGAAGTGTGGAGATGGTGTACAACCAAAGTGCTGCAGCTGTGGGGATTTTAATAGTGTGGCATTTGGTGGGTGTGAGGCAATGACGCAGGCAGTGGAGGTGCAACAAGTGAGAGTGGAGAAAAGAGTTTCATATGCTGAGGCAGTGAGGGTGGTCCAGGGAGATACAGGTTCAAGGAAGAGATTGGTAGGTGCATCTAGACCGGGGATTACGGGGCAGGTGGGCAGCGATATGGAATACACAGAGAAAACTGGAGACAATCATAGCAGGAGCTATCAATAGCACTGCTAAAGTAGAGTCTAAAACAGAGAGGATTCAGCTAATAGTGAAAGAGTCTGGGAGACATCTGAGCATGACAGGGTTAACATGGAAAGAGGTTCGAGATTACCTCAATCAGCCCTGGTGGGAGTCATGTATTACTGGATCGAAGTTATGGTGGTAATACTAGAATGGGATGCTCGAAGCCTGTTGCCTAATGAGCCGGAGATCAAGCAGTTCATTGTGGATATGCCAGCTAAGCCTGATGTGATTTATGTGCAGGAAACATGGCTCAAACCGACTTGGTACTGAACTACTATAATCCTTGTCAGATATTGGACCTGGAAGTGCTTGTGGGGAGGGTGGAGGGTTCAGGGGAGGGTGGAGGGTGGAGGGTTCAGGAAGGGGAACTATGGACCCAATGCTCTGGTTAGAAGCAGAGGTCAGGAAGGATCAGGTGAACAAGGAGATTGTTGTAGCTGTCTTTTTTGATGTGGAGAAGGCATATGATATGATGTGGTAGGAGGGGTTGTTAATCAAGCTTGATATTATGGGATAGAAGGAAGAACGTACAACTGGATAAAGGATTTCCTGTTTGGAAGTCTCTGTCAGGCAGCTACCTGGTGGATAACGGTACACCGCAGGGGAGTGTGATTAGTTCTCTGTTGTTCTAAATCATGATCATGATCTTTACTCTCAGGTACGGCCTGATATTGGGAGGTTGTTATTTGCAGATGATGGGGCCTTATGGAAGTGGGGAAGAAATGTGCCATATATTGTCAGGAAGGTACAGGAAGCAATTAATAAGGTAGAGCGGTGGGCATTAAACATAGTGTTCTTTACCAGGAGGAAGGTGGGATATGAAGTACGCTTGAGGTTATATGGGAAAAACTTGGAGAGGGTGGGGGCCTTCAGGTTCCTTGGGGTGTACTTTGACACTAGGCTGACCTAGGCAGAACACATTGAGAGAGTGGCGGGAAAGTGTAAGGTGTAATGTGAATCGCTCTCTGACGGGGAAGGAGTGGGGGGCTGGGCATTCCTCATTAAGGACCATGTATGTTGCATTGATACACTATGGCAGTAAAGCGTACGGTTCGGCAGCCCGGACCTCATTGGAAAGTCTAGATGTCATACAGGGACAAGGACTCAGAATATGTAGTGGGGTGTCTCATCCTGCGAAAGAGATTTTACAGGCATGCTGGGAACATGAGTGAGGACAGAACACAAGCTTTGGGTAGGTGGGTAATACCCAGTCAAAGGAAATGGGACTGTATGGAAGGGAGTTTAGTCCAACGGTAGCTATTCCTGTAAACCCACCATGGCTACTCCCACCTCCAGTAGTTGATCTAGAAGTGTTGGAGAGACTGTGGAAAGACAGGGAGGGTGTTGATCCATCTGATTTGTTTAATAGACGTCTGGATACTGTGTATCAGGATTTTGTGGCCATTTACACAGATTGTTCAAAAGATCCAAGGACAGGACGCACTGGGTCAGATTTGTAGTGCAGGAATGTGGAGTGGTAGTCAGGAAACGTATTACAGATCATCTGGCTGTATATATGGCAGAGGACGGGCTCATTATAACGGCTGGAAAGGAATCAAAGGAAAGGTATCGAACACATGAAGAATATGGAAACCACGTTTGATTCCGTTCCATCAATTCCATTCCAGACATTAATGAGGCCATCCTCCTATAGCTCCTCCCACCAGCCTCCACTGGTCCCAGCCCATGTGGAGGGGAACGAGGCAGTTGATGTACTGGCTAAACAAGTACTTAGTAGTGGGGATGTTGATGTGGTAGTTTTAATGAGCAAGGCAGAGGCAGGCAAAAAGCCTAATATGGACAGTGGTGGTGCAAAGATGGCAGGAGCAGTGGAATAGAGATACTAAGGGCAGGCATTTCAAATCAAATCAAACTTTATTTGCCAGACGTGCCGAATACAAGTGTAGACTTTGCCGTGAAATGGTTACTTACAAGCCCTTAACCAACAGTGCAGTTCAAGAAGAAAAAAATATTTACCAAGTAGGCTAAAATAAAAAGTAATAAAAAAAAGTAACACAATAAGAATAACAATAACGAGGCTATATACAGGGGGCACCGGTACCGAGTCAGTGTGCGGCGGTACAGGCTAGTTGAGGTAATCTGTACATGTAGGTGGGGGTGAAGTGACTATGCATAGGTAACAAACAAACAGCGAGTAGCAGCAGTGTACAAGGGGGTGGTGTCAATGTAAATTGTCCGGTGGCGATTTTTATGAATTGTTCAGCAGTCTAATGGCTTGGGGGTAGAAGCTGTTGAGGAGCCTTTTGGTCCTAGACTTGGCGCTCCAGTACCGCTTGCCATGCGGTAGCAGAGAAAACAGTCTATAACTTGGGTGACTGGAGCCTCTGACAATTGTATGGGCTTTATTCTGACACCGCCTATTATATTGGTCCTGGATGGTCCTCCAAGTGCAGAGGAAAGTCGGGGAGGATGGCGGGAAGAGACAGAAGTGAGGAGGCTATTTTTACAAGATTGAGGATGGGACACAGCCGCGTTTAATTTAAATGTGATAGGAAAGCATTCAACAGGAAAGTGTGATTATTGCCAGGAAACAGAGACAGTGGAGCATGTATTGATAGTGTGGGCAGTAAGAGGGAGAGAGAGGCTGAAATATAGTATGATGGAGAAGGGGATACAGGAAATTAGTTTAAAGAGTATATTGAGTAGAACGCCGTTAGATACAGTCTCAAATATTGTAACTTTTTTAAAGAGAAAAAAAGGATTTAGTTTCTCCGTTTCCGGCCCACACTCCAGTACAGTAGGTGGCGGTAATGGACCATAACGTTGGATTCCAACCGCCAATTAACCCCAACAAAGAAGATCCTTCATACTGAGGATTGATCAATCCAGAGAACTGAATGGAGTGCTTGAGGGAAATTATGCAATGGCACTAAAATGTTGCATACTAACAAAGGATTCCCTCATCTGCAGTACAAAAATAACTTTTACATAGCCTGCTGTCTTGTTTTTGACAGTGAAAGCTCTTAACAAAGGATTAAAATCTATATTTTCAACAATGTTCAGTGTTTAGAGGATCGAGACTCTTTGTGTATAAGGCTATGGTTGCCGTTCGTGATTGCACAACTCCTGCACTAGAGGCCATTGCAGCTTTAAGCCAATGCAATGGAAAAGTTCTGGAGGCCGCTCTTGTTTTTACCAACTGTTGTGCAGTTTTATTTCAGCCATACTGAAGTTTAACACATGATGCTGTTAGCTGTCATTGTCCACCAGGACGGTGAACAAGTGGGTTCAAGTACCAATGACCGCTGCTACACCTCAAAGGCTATTGGTTCCATATTGACTCCATATTGTAAAACTGGCCTAACTGAGGAAGGCTTTAAGACAACCCAATCAATTGCATGTTTGTTCAGCGCTTGGTCAGTGCTCCCTGTCCGTTTGCTCGGTCATCTTGGCTTTCAGAGGACGCATTGCACCAGCTCTCTCCGCCATATTGGTTCTACAGGGGTATATGAGACCAATGTTCTTCACCATCAGGACAGAGTTTGGGAAACTCTGAAGTAGGGTACCACTGAGGATTTCCTACACTGGACAACTTGTTACAGCTGTTGATAATTATCTACCAATTTCTTCATGTTATTACATTAAGATATCAGGGGATTGAAAATCCCCATGCATGCATCCAGTCTATTTAGTCAAGCAATGTCCTCATTATTTTCACATATTTTAGAATTGTAATAATAATCTGAATATCAATGCATTGGCAAGGCCACATTTTTTTGCATGCTTTTTTTGTGTGTGTGTGTGTGGGGGGGTTCTACATTAGGCCATATATGTACAATTACAGTGCTTTCAGAAATTATTCACACCTCTTGACTTTTTCCACATTTTGTTGTGTTATAGCCTGAACTTTAAATGGATTCAATGTAGATTTATGTTTTGGGTTACTGGCCTACACACAACACAATGTCAAGGTGGAATTGTTTTTAGAAATGTTCAAAAATTTTAAAAATAAAAAATGAAAAGCTGAAATGGCTTGAGTCAATAAGTACTCAACCCCTTCGTTATGGCAAGCTTAAATCAGTTTAGGAGTAAATATTTGCTTAACAAGTCACAAGTTTCATGGACAATAAGTGTTTAACAATTTTTGAATGACTACCTCATCTCTGTACCACACACATACAATTATGGTCCCCCAGTCGAGCAGTGAACTTCAAACACCGATTCAACCACAAAGACCTGGGAGGTTTTCCAATGCCTCCATAGAAGGGCACCTATTGGTAGATGGGTAAAACAATACAAATAAAAGCAGACACTGAATATCTCTTTGAGTTATTAATAACACTTCGGATGGTGTATCAATACACCCAGTCACTACAAAGATAAAGGAGTGTTTCCTAACTCAGTTACCAGAGAGGAAGGAAACCGCTGTGTTTTCACCATGAGGCATTGCAATGATAACTGTTTTCAAGTCAAGTGTTTTATGACAGTGATGGTAGAAAACTTAGGATGGATCAACAACATTGTAGTTATTCCACAATACTAGCCCAATTGATAGTGAAAAAAAGAACACCTGTACAGAATAACAATATTCTAAAACATACATTCTGTTTGCAACAAGGCACTAGAGTAATACTGCAACATATTTGGCAATTCACCTTTTGTCCTGAATACAGTGTTACGTGTGGGGCAAATCAAATACAACACAGAGTACCACTCTTCATTATTTGCAAGCATAGTAGTGGCTGCATCAGGTTATGGGTATGCTTGTAATTGTTAAGGACTGGGGAGTTTTCAGGATAAAAAAAGAAATGAAGCTAACCACAGGTCAAATCCTAGAGGAAAACCTGGTTGTCTGCTTTCCACCAGGCACTGGGAGATGAATTCACCATTCAGCAGGACAATAACCTAAAACACAAGGCCAAATCTACACTGGAGCTGCTTATCAAGAAGATAGTGAATGTTCCCGAGTGGCCAAGTTACAGTTTGACTTAAATCTACTTGAAAATCTGACAAGATCTGAAAATGGTTGTCTAGCAATGATCAAAAAACATTTGAGAGCTTGAATATATTTTTTTAAGAATTGGAAAATGTTGTACAATCCAGGAATGGAAAGCTCTTAGAGACTTACCCAGAAAGACTCACAGCTGTAATCACTGCCAAAGGTGCTTCTACAAAGTAATGACACAGTGGTGTGAATACTTATGTAAATGAGATATTTCTGTATTTCATTTTTCAATAAAATATGCAAAAATGTCAGATGTTTTAAATTTGTCATTATGGAGTATTGTGTGTGTATAGTTGGGTGAGAAAGAAATCTATTTAATCCATTCTGAATTCAGGCTGTAACACAAAATGTGGATATAAATTATACAATTGTATAACATAAAAGGTCTGAAAATTACAATTAAGTGCTTGAAAAAGTCCCTGAAAGTCCTGAATTTGACTTGCCAACGTCTGTATAAACCCTGCTTAAAAGGATGTATAGTCCTAGGCCCATGTTGTTGTATAGGAGTTATGAGTCAATTTGTATATATTCACTTTTATTCCTTTAAGTACACATGTGGAACTGCATGAAAAGCCTTTTTATTTCTGTTTCAAACCATTTAGAAATTGATTCCAATGTCACACATTGGCCCCGTTATTTATAGAAAGACCCTAATGTGGTTCCCTTGTCCATACATCAAGTCTAAAAACCTGTCAAACAGCTGCATTTTTACATGGGTTACTAAAATCACTTCTAAGAGCACCATGTCCAGTTTAAAACATAGTCTTGCTAGGGTCTTTAGTCAACGTGGGCACATACAGTACACTGGCTCAGTAAATACAATTAAGAAGAAACAGAAGCAAATGCTGAATAGAGACCACTTTTCAGCTGGTTTGCCTAAAAAGTACAAGTTTAAGGCTTGATTGCAACAGCAAGACAAAGATCTTAAACTAAAAAGGTGAAAAGTGAAATACAAAAAAAAATAACTATAATGGCCCATTATTTAGAAAGTATTTTTTCTTCTCCGTGATCCTTTTACATACAAACCAGTGTATCTGCTTTGCTTCAACCTTGGCTAATAAAGACAAATTTATTAGACATTTGGGAGAGCACACAGCTGACATGTTGAGTTCCATCTAAAATAGCAGCTACATATTTTAACAAGCTTGCTGTATTGCCCTGTAGGCCTCTTCTGGACAGACCACTTACAGTACACACCAACCCCTATGAACATAATCTCTAAAACCATACCTTTGGTTACTCAAAGCAAAATTAACATAGAAAGGTGTTTTGGTTTCTGACTGCATAACAGATTGTAAAAGAAAGTGACCTTTTTTGGGTACAGGGGACATCTCGAATGTCAGTCACATTCAGATAAAATAATAGCTTCAATAATATATATATATATATATATATATATATATATATATATATATATATAAAAAAGCTTTCTATTAAGTAAACAAAATGAGAAACGTAAAAAATAAAATAAAAAGTCCCAATATTGCAATTAAAAATCTGTATGGTGGCAGGGCATGGGGTAGGCAAAATGTTGGTGCAAATTGTGCTCTGAGCAGCAACTTCATTTCACTTGGTTCTTTCTCTTCTATTTAGAGTTAAATTGTAGACCAGCGACCCAAATTGACCCTTCTCAGCAACAAGGCAGAAAATAGGTCAACAAGACCAGCGAAATTGAAGAGTTTTGAATATTGCTACACTTCCACCAATTCACAATGGCAGTAACATATAGGATTAGAGAGATAAGTGATAATTTCATTGTTTCACTCGTCTTCATTGTAGATTTCTAACATTGTATGGTGCCATCTTTCAAATTATTGGGTAAATGATTCAAATCATGTCACTCAGACACAGTAGCTGTTAGAATTTTAAAGCATGATTATTTTGCCAGGACAGTCAATCATTCAGATGCTCAACATGGTTTAGGCAAGAGTTTGTTAACTCTCCTTTAGGAGGTCTGCCAAACCACAAGGAGTGCATCACTGCAAGTTGCTTTTGTAACCTAGCCAATGACAAAAACAAAAAAGTTACACAATAGTATACACAAGCAAGTCTGTTACAAGTTTCTTATTGTACTATAAAACATTCAAAACTTTTACAAGTTACAAATCAAAAATAATTTGTCATTATGGCATTTCGAGGAGAACAATGGGGGAGTTCTCAATAGCCTATGGCCCAGGTCAGTAGACTAAAGCATGACTTAACAGACACTTTCTTCCTGGAAGCACTTCAGATTTAGAGTCAGGACTACAATATGACTCGGAATGATTTAAGACTTCACTCAACATACACAAAATTAACAGAAACATTTCAAATGATGATTATAGATGTTCTAGCTGCCAAAGAAAACTGATCTCAATAGACCAACAATCATTGCACCAATGAAACACCAAAAGAACCAGTAACTTCAGTAAGATTTTCATATAGACTCTTGACTTCAGCCAACAAATAGCTGCATTAACTGTAAAACCAGCTGCAAGTACTCAACATTGAAAAGATGTGCACATTTCAGTTATGAGCACTGTTGGGAATCATCCAAAATAGCTCTGTCTTTCCTTTAGAAAATAGATTTTTTCCCCATCTTTCCTTTAGTTGGATCATTAACTGCATACAGTCCAGTAACCAATGGGAGCTCCTAAATGCCAACATTACTGCCAACCCTTACCTTACCACACTTGACAAAAAAACAATACAATTCATAACAATGCCTTCACATGTGTTTTGAGAGAAGTGACAGAGATACAGAATTTTTAGAGTACAAGAGTAACAATTGCATAAAAAATATGACACAAGACATATAAAACAGGAAAGTGTGCTCCCTCTGCTCCTCTTGGTATCCATGTGACAGCTGTTCCTGCGCAGTATGTATGTGAGGTGAAATGGGTTTTTGGGGCTTCAAATGGCATGTTTCACTCTACCGTCACAGACTTGGCCAGGTTCCTTGGGAAATCCACCTGCATTGGGAGAAGAATTAGACATTTCTAAATTTGCCAAGTTCTAACCCTAAGAAATAGACTACCCGTTATGAAGGCCTACAGTAAGAACCCAACTCAGTGATCATGCAGTACTCACGTCAAAGCCCCTGAGCACAGCCAGGTGGAAGGAGAGCAGCTGCAGGGGGATGACACTCAGAACGCCCTGCAGACAGTCCACACAGTGCGGCACTTTGATGGTGCGGCTCGAGCTCTTGGCAGTCTCATAGTCATCCTTGTCACAGATCACGATGGGTCGGCCCTGTAAATCAAACAAAATGGCATGTTTCCAGGACAAAGCGTGAAATACGTGTCATTTCCTTTTACCTGGAGTTCAGTTTGGAAATGTGAATGTGATAGTTTGGTCCTTCCCTGAAGAATACCTGCTTTCACTTTCTTTTCATGTCACAAACCCAAAGCTCAGGTCCACATCTGTGGTAGATTAGTGAGAGTGGTGATGTCATGGTGAAATAACTCCTCCCACCTCCCTTGCACTTTATTGTGGTGAATGGAATTGTGAGGTCCATTTGATATTACTGTACTGTAAAAACATATCTAATGTGTAAAGTATGTGTGCATAAAGCACTTCATATCTATGTCGTCTTTGAAAGGTAAATGCTCACTACAGCAGGTAGTAAAATCTACCATTTTAAGCAGATAACATAATTGACAATGGTTTACTGTGGTTCCAACCTTTCAACAGTTTGGGGGTGGAAAGCTAAATAGTGTTTCGAGATATTGCATGTGTGTTGGCAGTTCTTACCGCGCGGGCCACCACCTGCTGCAGTGCGTTCTGACACTTGGTGTAGGTGTGGTCTCTCATGATGATCATGATGACGGGCATAAGTTTGTCGACCAGGGCCAGAGGGCCGTGCTTCAGCTCCCCAGCCAGGATGCCCTCTGAGTGCATGTACGTGATCTCCTTGATTTTCTGGAGAGGAGAGAGGCACAAACACCTCAGTCAGATAGGAAAGCAAGACACAAAACCCAAGTATCTTATCTTAAATTCTAAAGGGAACAGTAGACTGGCCTGGGAACGCTAGGACAGACTGAGGAGTACAGCACACTGACCCAACAATTTCCCTTCACAATTGTGTGCCTCTTTTTAAGATACTGGCGGATTGGCAATACATAGAACTTTAAGAATCCATAAATACTCTGGAGTGTTGTTGCAATTATGCAAGAGAGACGTTTCTAGATCAGTCTAATTAGTTGCTGTGATCCAAAACACTTCAGCAGACATTCCTGCAGGCTAGGCTCCATTAGGGCTTGCGTGAGGCTGAGGCATTTAGGAGTTGAGAATTAAGTTTCCAGTAGAATTCATGTCTGAAGACACATTATGATAGCTTTACGAAGGGGAGATCGAGGTGGGCGTGCTGACCAGTGCTCCCTCCAAGCAGGTGGCGTAGTGGTAGCCTCTGCCCATGATGAGAACACTCTTCTGCTGGTACAGCTCTGCTGCCAGTCTCTGGATCTCATCATCCAGACTCAGCACCTCCTTGATCAGGTCTGACACACAGAGAGAGGACAGGAGCAGGCATATATACACACACAGCGAGAGAGAGGGGACAGGAGAAGGCATACACACATAGACAAGTACAAACAGACAAAAAGGAGGTAGATAATATTAGGTGATAATAATCCAATACATCTGGGAGAAACAAAAACATAATGATCTGCTGAATGTCTTCAAACAACACTTCAGAAAATAGATAATCACACCAACCCCCTGGATGAAAGACAGTTTACTGTACTAACACCCATCCTATGGCACAGTCCAGCAAGCCACTGTTAACAGGTCCTGGAGCCTGGCGTCAATGGGGGCTTGGGTCAGGGGAGAGGGAAAGAGCAGAGTGTGGCATTCCAAACCAAATTAGCTTACCATAAGGGAAACCGGATCCCATCATAGGCTTTGGGTCCAGAGGAGTGTGCCAGGGCAAACAGCCAGGACTGACCCAGCTGCTAAAACCTCCTCCCTCTCCCCTGTACTCTCCCTCTCCCTGAGGAAGCCTCCACAGCCCAGCCCTTGCATTAGCTCTCTGATATCAAAGCATATTGCACAAACAAAAACAGTAAAGTTGGAGCGACGTGGCTGCCAGATAACTGAGACAGACCCAGGAGGCCTACGAACATGAATGTCCTTTCCCATTTCCCTCTGGCTGCCTGACTCCGACCATTACAGTGGTTGCTCAACAACAAAAAATGTGCGATTATGCTGCGGGATTTAGAGGTCATTTGTGGTTCATTACAGTACCCTGCGTCACTACATCATTGCTCCAGACCAGCACAAGGGGGAGTGAGAGCACAGATTATGCTTTTGGGTCCCAAAGCGATACGGTGTCTCTGACAATGAATGGGCGACGTCAACCACATGGAAACTGATAATTGTGCACGACTTCAAAATTGAATTTCAATGAACTGAATGATGAAGGTGCTGATTGAATTTAGGTCAAATTTAAAAAGCATATTGAAGTTAGAAGCAATAGGATTTGAAGCAATAACTATTTCAGCATCGTTTTGCGCTGCTCTGAGACAAGTATGGGGACTGGTATTGAGAAATCAATAACATTTTTATTTTAACTGAATCTCTGTTTGGGTATTGTTACACTACAATTAGGGTGTGGAAATGTTATGCCCCTTAGATATTAATTTAGAATCCTCCAATCCTCTTATGTTCTTAGAACTGTAGCCTACTCCCGACCCTCACGTTGTACAGAGCCATAATTTTCCGTTCCATCCTAATGGAAACCCTGAGGGTTTCATTTTTCTTGGAATGGAAACAGCATAATATTAATCAAATTAATTAAGCAACATTTCTTAAAATCAATCCCATATACTATGTTCTTACAAAAAAGGTTTTAAATTCTCTAGTAATGCTAATATTGAAGACTATCAAATGGTTCTCAAAGATGCCCTCTGGTGGTCAAACTAGCACCAACTTGCATTAATGGTAAAAATGACAGAAACAGAATGCTGCAGCAGCCCGCAAAATGTGCTGCAGTATGACGCAACTTTTAAAGGAGGAACCACTGTACCCCCGACCCCGACCATTAACCCAGACTCCGACCATTAACCCAGACTCCGACCATTAACCCAGACTCCGACCATTACCTACTGCTGTCTATATTATAGTAGGTCAGTACAGCAAGTGTGTCAAAGAATCTGCACATCCCTGTGAGCATCACACCGACATTAGCGTTTATGGTCATGAACAGTACAATGCAATGTCTTGGTAGATGTGCATGTGGTCTGGCCTACCTGGCAGAACTCTCAGGCCCTGGATGATCTCACGTCGCCGTGGCTGCATGGAGATCCGGTCATCACACATCAACAGCGCAAACATGATCAGAGCCACAAACTGACTGGTGTAGGCCTGCAAAACAACAGAATAGACACAGACATAATGCATTTAATGCTCCGGGAGGAATCAGACAGTACAGAAAGCTTGAGGTCCCAGGTTGTCTCCCAGCTCCTGTTCCCTCTCAGAAGTGTGATTTTCACCTATCTAGGGCTGCTGGATTTAAACAAAAGGCATCCTTACAATCTTCTCTCTCTATCCTGGGCCAGAGATGACAGAACCCTGAGCTGGGTTGCCAAATCCCCGTTGTTTGCTTTGCAGTACAGTTATTGGAGCTGTAGCATCTTGTCCGCCTGCTCTGGTTGCCAGCGCTACCACAATAATAATGTGGACCTGATGAAATGTGGATGGAGAGCTGGGCTGGACACCGATAGGCCTACATAGATATGACATCTACTGCAGGACAGGACAGTGGAGAGCTAGCTAGCATTATGAGCACACAATCTGGCAACGCTACCAATGAACACATCCCCTGACAATAAGACACCAGAAAAACAAACAGCACAGAAACAGCTGGCCCTAACTAGAACTGAAGAGAGTAAAACCATGAAGCGCTTCGTGTTTATGCTTCTGAAAAAAACGGCACTACCACTCACAACACCCACACGTCTCAGCCCAAGCCTGCAGTCTTCATTCTTCCTTCCCACTCTGGGGGGAGGGAGAATGATGTTAGAAGACTCGCTGAGCCCGTTTGGGAGACTTGAATCAATGTTCTTCAAGAGGAGCCAAGTCATTGGACGGGACCCCTGGACACAGGAGTGCCAGCATCTAAAGCCAAGGCCCAAAAGGCATGGTTGTAAAACCTTCACACAGCTATTTTCCTTGACAGCACTGCAACCACAGGGCCTAACAAATGACAGTCCTCACCATCCACTCAGATTTGTGGCAGTGCATTTAATCCACATATTAAAGCCACGGTCTTCTTCTATGTTAAAGCCCCTCATCACTCTGTCCAGAATGTCAACAGAGGAAAGCAGCTCACGCCACATGCTAGCCTGTCACACACTGACGCAACCATGTCCCAGAGGCCTCAATCGTGTGCAGCATTCCTCCTCATGTCAGGCAATACAGCATGACAAGCAGTTACATAAAATATTTAAGTATACAAGCCTGCTCCAAAATGTTCTATTTGGACAAAGACACCAGTTGGCTTTCGTTTGCTTACATTCACTGCCACAATCACGATTGTTTGGCTAAGGGGGTGGAGTGATTAAATATATACAAGAGGTGTGGAGCCGAGCAAAGCCACCCCCTTCATTCTCCCGGACATTGTTCAGCAGGCCTAGTTCTGCGGACAGCCTCGATTCTGGGATGAATCATAAAAACAAGGCATCCAGTTGAATGTCCCCCAGAAAGTTGATCTGAATAATATTATTATTATGAAAAGTTCCCACAAACGGAAACAGCGGGAGCGTGTATTGAGCAGTGGTTGAAATACATTATTTCCTCTGACGTGATGAGCTGTGCTGTTCTGGGTTAGGTGTGTTGGCCTGGGCCAGCCATGAAGTAAAGGATGGCGTCTTAGAGACGTGCTCTGCAAGCATTCTGCTCTGTGCTGGAGACTTGGACCTACTGGAGGGTCCCTGAGCCAAGCCTGAGAAGGGAGGGACCTGCCTCTCTTTTTCTCTGCAGCTGGGACTCCACTGCTGAGTGGGAACTCACTCCAGTCAACCCCACTCTGGCAAACTGTAGGATCACTGCTCAGAGTAGAGGAGGGGAACCATGGATCCCTACATTTTACAGTGTAAAGATGAGAATATCAGGCACTATGTGTTCTGTGTAGAGCACATATAGCCGTTTCAAATAACCTCTTCCAAAAGGATCCAGAAACTTCTCAGTGGAAGTTCTCTCATTTCAAGAGAAAGAGGGGTTAACTACATGCGCTATGCATTGACATTAGTCCCCAAGTGCTTCAGGGTTTGCATTAACTACACAGAAAACCAACAGTGCAGTATATTGGCATACACGTCCTGTTATTGCAAAAATAAGTACACTACATGACCAAAAGTATGTGGACACCTGCTCGTCGAACATTTCATTCCAAAATCATGGCATTAATATGTAGTTGGTCCCTCCTTTGCTGCTATAACAGCCTCCACTCTTCCGGGAAGTCTTTCCACTAGATGTTTGAACATTGCTGGGGGGACTTGCTTCCATTCAGCCACAAGAGCATTAGTGAGGTTGGGCACTAATGTTGGGCGATTAGGCGTGGCGCACATTCTGTGTTCCAATTAATTCCAAATGTATTCTATGGGGTTGAGGTCAGGGCTCTGTGCAGGCCAGTCAAGTTCTTCAACACCAACCTCGACAAATCATTTCTGTATGGACCTCGCTTTGTACACGGGGGCATTGTCATGCTGAAACAGGAACGGGCCTTACCCAAACTGTTGCCACAAAGTTGGAAGCACAGAATCGTCTAGAACGTCATTGTATGCTGTAGCATTAAGATTTCCCTTTACTGGAACTAAGAGGCCTAGCCCGAACCATGAAAAACAGCACCAGACCATTATTCCACCTCAACCAAACTTTACAGTTGGCACTATGCACTGGGGCAGGTAGCGTTCTCCTGTCATCTGCCAAACTTGATTCGTCCGTCAAACTGCCATATGGTGAAATGTAATTCATCACTCCAGAGAATGCGTTTCCACTGCTCCAGAGTCCAATGGCAGCAAGCTTTACTCCACTCCAGCTGACGCTTGGCATTGCACATGCTGATCTTAGGCTTGTGTGTGGCTGCTCGTCCATGGAAACCCATTTCATGAAGCTCCCGACTAACAGTTCTTGTGCTGACGTTGCTTCCACAGGCAGTTTGGAACTCGGTAGGGAGTTCCACTCATCTCCAAACACCCTAATGCAGTCTGACCAAGTGAAACACTCTGGAGCTGGATAGGAGGATTTTCCCCACCCTGAGAGAAGACTAACAGTCTACCCTGAATGGAGAGGTTCCCCAGACACCTCAACCAGCCTGCGTTTTTTCCCACCATAGAAGTGAAAAAATGTTGACCAGAGCTGAGGATGGTGAAGGAAGATTTCCTGTTTCAACAGCCGAGTGTCTACAGGACAGTGTGTGAAGAATGGGAAAGGCATCAGTCTGGATAAATGCTATGCTATGAGCAGCAGTGACTCTGTCCCCTCACCTTGGTGCTGGCCACTCCTATCTCTGGCCCAGCGTTGATGTGCACCCCACAGTCGGTCTCTCTGGAGATGGAGCTGCCCACTGTGTTGGTGACGCCCACCGTCAGGGCTCCTCTCTCCTTACAGTAGTGCAGAGCCATCAGGCTGTCTGCTGTCTCACCTGCACACAATGGTAGCAATGCAATCAGGCTAGATACTGTAGGAGGTTACCACTACCTGGACTATGTGTAGATCCTGCTTACAATGTCAGGTTCTATAGACAGGAATACTGGATATCATCAAGCCTATACATTCAGTATCAACACATGAAGTTAACAGTAAAGAGATGAAGGAATTGCTTTGGGTGGATTGGCATAGGGCTGAGCACTTACTGGAATGAGACATCGCTTGTACGAGACAAGCCGTATTGTGTACAGACAAAGACAGACATCGTAACAATGTTCAGGTCCCTGGAGAAAGAGACACTTCCAGATTACGCCAATCCTCCCACCTGATTGGCTGATGAAGAAGCAGACGTCGTCACGGAACACTGGTGTGTTTCTATCCAGGAAGTCGCTGGCCAGCTCCACCATAACAGGCAGCTCAGTCAGCTCCTCCAGTACCTGGCGAGTCTAGAGGGAAAGATCAGCACTGTTCATCAGCACTGGATCACACAAGACGTGCACACTGAAAAACAGGTTTCCATGTACAACTCAGAGCAATAACTTACTTTTACGTCTTTGTTTGTATAGTTGTTTTTCCTATCTTGAAGCCTTAGGCTCTAGTCGATGCTATTTTATGCCGGTGACCTAATATTGCTCCCTTATAAGAGGGAATCTGGTACTCACCGCCACCCCAGCATGGTAGCTGGTGCCACAGGCGATTAGGATGAGCCGTCGACACCTTTGGATCTCTTTAATATGATCCTTCAGTCCACCCAGGATTACTAGACACAAACAGCCAATCAAAATACAGTAATCAAATATCCCTTTCCTTGGTATGTACTCATCTAGAAATTGATCATGAGGATACAACCTTGATGGGTATAATTACAGACATTGTGTATTACACCAGAACTGTCATCTCACCCGTGTTGTCATCAAAGTTGACCCTTCCTCTCATGGTGTTGACCACAGACTCTGGCTGTTCAAAGATCTCCTTCTGCATAAAGGAGCTGAAGTTACCTGAAAAGCGTTCCAAAAAACATTGGTTCAGTCTTTAACAACATCACAAAAAATATATTGTAAAGGTTACTGTTGCCACATAATGACTACTAAAGTAAGCCAGTCTGGAAACCATGTTGTTTTGATGCTCTAATTCAACCTTTTATAGCTGTTGGGAGTTAAATAACACAGGAGATAAATGACAATGATCTTGTGTCTTTAAATGCAGACTTCCATCATCAGTCATGTCTCACTAAATAAAATAAACAAGAGGCAACAGGGAAATGACGGTTTCCTTGCACGGCCCTTTGTGACAATGAAATACGAGAATGTTTTGCAGCCTGCTTTTGCTCTGACCGTAATTTAGGTCATGCAAATTAGGTTATTTCAGCAGAGCTCCTGGAATGGAGGCTTAGGAGGAGAGAGAGGCAGGGGCTTAAATGACAGGACCGCAAAGGAATGTCTCCTGAAACTGACAGTTAGTGTATCAGCATCCTCTGCTGGAGACATGGAGAAGTGGGAGAAATCTGACTATTCAGGAGGAAAATCCTCTTTACAGCAGAACGCTGAGAATTCAGATCTGGCATGAAAGCTTTAGTCACAGTCTGCTACACAGGAAACTGATGTTTCCAAGCAGTGAGCTCAATATAGAAGTGCTTGGTGTGATCTCTGCGATGGAGCCATGTTTTCTGAGCCCTTACCTTTGATGCAGGCCTCTTCCCTGAGGATCAGTCAGCCCAATAAACACCCAGCTGTGTGTGTGTGTGTGTGTGTGTGAAGGCCTCAGAGCCATCTCAGTAGTACAACAGATCTGAAACCTGCTGTTATTTACAGCTGCACAGTAATAACAGGCTCCTGGACTAAAATTACAGGGCAGGATACTGAAACATTAGAATATGGTGGATTACTTGTACACATATGGCCTTAGATACTTGGTAGAGGCAGGGGAAATTGTGTGTGTGCTATGTGTTGCAATAACAAGCATTGTTGCTACATTATTACTGTAGAGTGCAGTAGAGGCCAAAGTTAATATCACCCTTGTATACTGTACCATTTGTGACTGTATTGACAACGATAATAATCAATTACAGGCATTCTAGGGCTCTCATCAATTCCTCTGTAACACCATCATCTTTACAGAGGGTGACCCATGACAGTGCTGTGCCCCCAGCCTCTACCCTCCACCTTCCCCTCACCCTTCATGATCTGCTGCAGCTCCATCTGCAGGGTCTGGATGGCGCGGGCAGGGTGGTCCCCGGCTGTACGCTTGATGCGGTGGATGGTGAGTCGTCCGTTCGTCACCGCTGCCACGTCATCATCCTCCAGGAAGATCACCCGGTTGGTGTGCTCAATCACTGCACTGCCATGACAACAGAGCAACAGTCAACACTAATTCTTTGTTATTCAAATATGATGAAGTTGTCAATTCCCACTTTCCTAGGAGACCTTAACTTCTTTGGGAGCAGCGCACGAGGTGACCGTTTTGGAGAGCCTGGCGTGCCCAAAGTAAAATGTCTCCCATTCAGGCCCAGAAAATAGGATATGCACATATTTAGTACCATTGGATAGGAAACACTCTGAATTTTCTAAAAGTGTTAACATTTTGTCTGTGAGTATAACAGCACGGATATGGCAGGCGAAAACCCCGAGGAATGTCTGTCCTGGAAAAAGTGGTTTTGACAGATTGCCTCATTTAGAACCCCTTCCTTATGAAAATGCCCATATAAGGGCATATGAATGCAGTACCTATCGCTTCCTCTGGATGTCAACAGTCTCGAGAAAGTGTTCTGATTCTTTTTAGCTGCTTTTAGAGCAGAGAAGAAGACAAATAAGGAAGTGTCCACGCAGATGTCAATACAAGTAAATGAACGTTCACGGCTGGCGCGCGCTCTGTGGTTTTTTCCTTTCTTATCGCCCAGTTTATATTCCGGTTGAAATATTATACTATATATACATAAGTGTTCCTAAGGATACATTATCAATTATGTTTGATTGTTCTTGGACAAGTTTATAGGTATAAGTTGAACGAGTTCTCTTCACGTTTCAATGGAGGAGTCGACGCTCTATTTTCTCATTATAACGCGCCAACCAAACAGAGATTTATGGATATAATACATTACTTTTTCTAACAAAAGAACCATGGATTGTCTTCGTTGGACACTTGGGAAGCCCTCAGCAGAAGTTCATCAATAGGGTAATTGATTTGTTTTCGCTGTGAAATGTGTTGTGTGAACCGTGATGGCTTATGAATTCATGGTAATGGGAAAAATATGTTAGGTGCTACCCTCAAACAATCACATGTGGTGCATTTGCCGTAAAGCCTTTTTGAAATCTGACAACACTGTGATATTGCCAAGAAGCAGAGCTTTTGATGATTATGAAACACTTGTATATTGATGCATGTTTAATAATTAAACTTTTGGATTTTGAATTTGGCGCCTTGCATTTCACCTGGTAGTGTCGGGAGTGGGGCGCTAGTGGGGCGCCCCACCGCTCCCTAACAAGTTAACCAAACAATTGTCTAGACTGATTCTGAGGGTATTATAAAATAAACCTAACATTGTATGAGTGGGATATCACTACTATAGAGTAAAAGAGTGAGGAGTCTGACCTGGCATCAGAGGCAAAGTAGTACTCCACAGACTTCTTGTCCTCAGCGAAGAGTGTGTGGCAGGTGTCCTGCTCCATCCTGGGCAGGGTGGGGCAACCCTTCTTGTCCTTACCGGCTGGGAAACATACAATACAGTACGTTAGACACACAACAGCTCAGGGGTGCTCATCTTCTTCCATTCTGACAATGAGAGCAGTTACTTTAATAACGTACATGATCGGTACAGGATAGGAATGTGATCTGTGGACAGCTTGTGGTCACTTTTCACCCCAATAAGCAGAGGACCTCCCCTCCTATTCACATAGAAACACAAACAATTACCATAATTACAGAAAATGAAAGATGCATCATGACTGGATAGTATTCCTTTACAATTCAAGGAGTATCTAGAAGTGTAGTAGCAATGTACCGAGTGCCTACTGCCTCCCCAGGGTAATGGACACTCTTGAAGACCAGGACAAAAGCGCCCTCCTAAGAGATAGAACAGTGTTAATCATGAGACGGGTCACGAGACCTGATCTCTGGACAGTTTTAGGAGAAGCTCTGTAGAGGAACAGGCTCTTACCAGCTGCTGGGTCACTCTCTCCACCAGAGTAGCAAAGCTGAGGTCTTCACTCTCACGGTTGTCATACATGTACTTCACCAGCTTGGCAATGGTCTCTGTGTCTGTCTCAGACTCAAACTCATAACCCTTGCTCTCCTGTGGAATGGTAGAATGTCAGTCATGGAAGTCTGATAACTCTTGCTGGTAGTCTTGATTAAGAAAGAAACAGACTGCTATAGGCAAAACATTTAATATGTTGAAATGCTGCTCTGCTCACCAGGAATTTCCGCAGGTCTTTGTAGTTTGTGATAATTCCATTATGAACGACAATGAACTCTAAAGAAAAAAGACGATACACACATACACTTTTTAAATAAAAACATCCATATTTGGACCTCCTGAGTGGCGCAGCAGTCTAAGGCACTGCATTGGAGTGCTATAGGAGTCACTACAGGCCTGGGTTCGATCCCAGGCTGTATCACAACCGGCCGTGATCGTGTGTCCCATATGGCGGCGCACAATTGGCCCAGCGACGTCAGGGTTAGGGGAGGGCTTTGCCGGGGGGCCTTACTTGGCTCATCGCGCTCTAGCGACTTCTTGTGGCGGGCCGGGCGCCTTCAGGCGGACCTCGTCGTCAGTTGAACAGTGTTTCCTCCGACATTGGTGCGGCTGGCTTCCGGGTTAAGCGGGTGGGTGATAAGAAGCGCGGATTGGCGGGTCATGTTTCAGAGGACGCATGACCTTCGCCTCCCGAGCCCATTGGGGAGTTGCAGCGATGAGACAAGACCGAAATTGGGGGTAAAATACAATTTAAAAAAATAAAATCCCTATTTACTCTATATAGTCAATATATAGCAGAATGTGTTGCCTACACAGAAGAGAAGCCTTAATTTTACTACAATCTTAGGGAATGTCTGTAATACTGACCGTTGCTCTTGTCAGACCTTTGTGGGTGGCTGTTGACAGGGCTGGGGGCACCATGGGTAGCCCAGCGAGTGTGGGCGATGCCAAGGTGGACATCAAACTCCACATCCATGTCCATGTCCTGCTGCTCTGTGGGACCAACACAAACACTGTTGAAAGGCAAGCTTCATACATCAATTCACATGCACCCAACATGAAGTAGGTTTGAGACATTTTCATTGTACTGTAGGCCTTCAACGCTAACAACAGACATAAGCCATCAAAGACCCATAAAATGTAGTCTTACTGGTGATCTCATCGTCAAGAGCCTTCACTTTTCCGCTCTGCTTGATCAGCTGAATAGACCGGGCATTGGCCTCCCATTCCTTGCCGTTCCCTCCATCAATTCCAACACCTGGCAAAGAGAGAGAATTGTATTTCTACAAAGTACTCATATGCCTCTGTTGTGTTATTTTGTAACAGTTATTTTACACATGCTACAGTCTGACAGCAGACAGAGCAGAAATGTAACTGTGATTAGATTGGATAGTCCTTCTCAAGACTAAGGCATACAGTGAAGCCAATGGACAATCATTGTTTTTAACATTAGGAGAGAGAATGAAAACATGACTGTAGATAAGCAGCAGAATAACTGATGCCTGCCGACAGGCCTACAGTGACAGGGAAAGGCAGCCGATAAACATGGAGACAGACGCAGCCAGTGTGTTGACACAAGCCGTCTCCATTAGCTCACCGGCAGAGTCGTAGCCACGGTACTCCAGACGGAGCAGGCCTTTGAGGAGGATCTCCAGGATCTCCCGGCGAGTCCGTGGCACATGGTAGTTCAGATAGGCAAAAATTCCTGAAGGGAAGGAAGGAACAGGGAAACAGATTTCAACTAGGAAACAAACAAAATATACAGCAAAGGAATTTCACAACTGTTTTAAGGGATTAAGTGAACAATACTGGTTTGCTTTTGGTGGTCTGTAATTAGGTCAATAGAAACTAAAAACATATAGGCCTACTGTGTAGGAGACGCTGACGGTTCCATTGACTAGCTAGCCTAGCTGATTGTAATAAGCAGGCTGTTCAATGACTGGCTCATTAAAATTCACAGCAACCTTAAAAACAACAACTACCCCAAGAATTTCCACAGGTGAAAACATTCAAACATTAACGCAAGTAAAAAATAAAATAAAGTCAGTCAAACTATGTATACACTGAGAGTAAGTCAACAAACAAGAACAGAAACCAGTCAGACTTGGGATGATGTTTCAGGACTGGTAGTTGGGCCTAATACCAAACCGTTTTGTGTGAAACTATACAGTAGTTCACACACTTATCAGTTCTTGAGGGCACAGCCTGCCCTGGATGTTAGGTTACCAGACAGGTTTTACATGGGAATTCACCTTGAGACGTGGGAGACTCAGTGGAAAGTGGAACAGGGCGTTCTAGTGTTGTGGCAATATGTTGACAGAAGGACCAGGTGCAGGGTACTACAATTAATTACACAGGAGCTGCTCTAGGTTATGCTTCTGTGAAGTTTAGAACTCATCTGAGAGGAATATGATACCAATTGAAAACAAAAATGCCAGGATGAAAAGAGGGTTGCCTACATATGTCTATTTGTGCCCCTTTACCTGTGCCCAGCCCCATTGCCATCAACAACCCACATACATTAACTCACAACAAGAACGATGGCAGAAGGTTTAAACAAACCAGTCAAATAAAACTAGCCTAAATTATGATAGCAAAGAGACAGTAGCCATTCGTTAGGCTAATACAACACTATGACATACATTCCCAATAGGATGAGGATATAGAGGGGCTGTGATAAAATAAAAGAGTGACTATGTACAGAGAAGTGCCATGGAAGCAGTGCAACAGAGCATCCATTGAAAGCAGCTGGGCACAGGGTGACAGAGGAAGGTAGCAGGGGGGGGTGAATGGGAAAGGCAAGGTGGGTGCACACAAGGCTCAGCTTTGTTTAGAACGAGGGTTACCTAGCATAGAGTAGGATAAATAAGGAGCCCTCATAAAATCTCAGTGCATGTCAGTTATCATTATTCCTTCCTTAGGAATTAGACTGCAGCAGTTCAGTATGAGGAGTATCTATTTTGGGCATTTTTGTCCTTACTCAGATACAAGTGACACAGAGAAGACAGTGTTCCTTCTTTACTAATGGATTTAATAGTGCCAGTGGTTGGCTAATGGTTGGCTATTCAAAACACAAATGTGTGCTTCAGGAACCAGGTGTAGAGTCAGCAGATGAGAGATGAAGAGTGGAGAACTAATCCTTCACCATTCAGACACTGACAGGTTCAAACATAAACATAGTTTAGCTACCTATAATTTTGTATCACCCTAATGACCTCGTAACTCATTCGAATCAATGTGGGATCATCACTGTGGAACTGGCATTTAGACTATCATCAGTTTCAGCGTTGATCTATTAATTCTAGCAATCCAATGAATGAAACAGTACGACTTGCGCAGTGCGCGCGTTCTGTCTCATCAGACAAAACCAAGCTAGTTTGTAAACTGGTGAAAAGGTAGCTAATACACCCTAGTATAGAGACTAAAACGTGACGACATCATACCAAACTGTAACATCAATGACATGAATTTTGGAGCGATAACACATTGTCAATCAAGTAGCTAGCAATGGATTATATGGGTGTGTAGCACACCGCTAATAAACATCAAATCGCTTAGCCGCCTTCAAATTGTCTGATAACATTGTTAGCTGTAAAACATCTATGATCCGATAGCCAATTTACAAGCTCATTTAAAATATGAATTAAATCATTTTATCGGTTAACTTGTTTCGTCTGGCAAGGGTTTGGCTATATGATACAAAATGTAAGGTTAGCCATAAGGTGATCAGTGTGGTTAAGGTTATAACGTTAGTAGCATTCTCTGATTTGAGATGGAAGATGATGTGTCCACATTAGCTAGCTACAAATATTGAGACATACTTCTCCAAAACCAGTTGCGTTAATCTCACAACTATTTACAATATCCATAATCTTTGTAAATTATTTCAAGTGTACAATTATTAAATGTATTCTCATTAAATACTCACCACACATGTCTGCGCCTCGATTGCCAACTACAGTGAACTGTGACTCAGTTCCTCATCTAATGATGAGTCATGGAGGGTCCAGCCCTCCTCAAATTCTATTGAATGGGAACCAAGTTTCCCCTCAGTACACTTCTCCTATTGGTGCAACAGCTGTCACTCTTGCTTCTTACCTGCCAACGCAGATAGCCCTGACGTGGCAGCAGGATTCAGATATCCGTATGCACTAGAGGGGATGGAAAGCAAATCTGTGTCAACCAACCAATATTTATTTTGAGTTTATGATCAAATGTATGTAGGTCTTTGTCAGTATATTCGTTTATTACTTTATATCTGCCTCATTTTAAAGATGTATTATACAGAATTCGCTCCGCCATTTCCTGGTTGCAAAAATTCTAATAGTTGGCTTAATTTCAGTTTATGTGACAAAACAAGCACGTATAGTGTAGAAAATCACTGTACCATCTAAACCGCCGTGAATTGTCTTTTCAATTGTACAAAACCGAAAGTAAAATAGAGCGCAAAACCTATATATTGATTTTTATTTAACCTTAATTTAAATAGGCAAAAAACAAAACTAAACGCAAAAAGCGTAGAAATAGTGCACATAAAACAGATTTACCACCTCTTGGACTTGCTTTCACTGAGCATGGTTACAGTCAGATTAATATAATAGTTCGTTTAAAACGTTTACATGCTTTGCAATAACGATATCACTAATAATCCTGTTTAAATGGACGAATATGAAATCAGGCTACTGATGGGACTTTTGTTCATGTTGAACATCGCCAATCAAAATAAACGTCCAACCACAATTACCATGTTGCGAAGACTATTTGATTCTGAGTTTGGACATATACAGTTTGTTTGTGAAGACTATGTCTAAGATGCATACATGTTTTTCCTTACTCACTTTAATACCGGTGCTAGCACATGCGCAGATCAAATACACCGCTGGAACGCCGATTAAACTGTTTACATGTCCTAACAATTCCCAATTTCGCAAGAGTGGTGCGTGGGTAAAATCACCAGAGAAGCTAAGCCAGGAAAAAAACTGCAATATTATAACCTGTGTTGTGATATTTGCATTGTTTGCTCTATAACCGGTTCGTTTAAATGCCTTGCCACCGTGATATATATGCATAAAAGTGAATTTATGCTTGATCCAAAAATGTGATTGGAGGCTCCATTTGGAGGGTGTGACTCAAACGCGGGGTCTCTGGAGGGATGTAAAAGCCAAATCGAGCTCCTTACCGCCTCCCAAATTTTGTAACAATGAAAGGAACTGCATGATCAATCTGACGTCTGCATATGGCCTCTGCAGAAGTCAGGGCATTCAAACTTCTTGGTTTCACAGAGCAGTGCAGAGCTGTGGTGAATTTAGTTGTCAAGGAAGTGAGCTTGTGTTTATACAGGACCTCCCGCCCCCTCCTAGTCAACCAATAATGTCAAAATATTTATTTATTTTTATTTATTTCACCTTTATTTAAAAAGGTAGGCCAGTTAAGAACAAGTTCTCATTTACAACTGCGACATGGCCAAGATAAAGCAAAGCAGTGCGACACAAACAACACAGAGTTACACATGGAATTAACAAACGTACAGTCAATAACACAATCAAAAAGTCTATATACAGTGTGTGCAAATGAGGTAAGATAAGGGAGGTAAGGCAAAAAAAATAGGCCGTAGTGGTGAAGTAATTACAATTTAGCAATTAAACACTGGAGTGATAGATGGGCAGAAGATGAATGTGCAAGTAGAGATACTGGGGTGCAAAAGAGCAAAACAATTAATAATATGGGGATGAGGTAGTTGGATGGGCTATTTACAGATGGGCTATGTACAGATGCAATGATCTGTGAGCTGCTCTGACAACTGGTGCTTAAAGTTAGTGAGGGAGATATGAGTCTCCAGCTTCAGTGATTTTTGCAATTCGTTCCAGTCATTGGCAGCAGAGAACTGGAAGGCGGCCAAAGGAGGAATTGGCTTTGGGGGTGACCAGTAAAATATACCTGCTGGAGCGCGTGCTACAGGTGGGTGCTGCTATGGTGACCAGTGAGCTGAGATAAGGCTGGGCTTTACCTAGCAAAGACTTATAGATGACCTGGAGCCAGTGGGTTTGGCGACGAATTTGAAGCGAGGGCCAGCCAACGAGAGCATACAGGTCGCAGTGGTGGGTAGTATATGGGGCTTTGGTGACAAAACAGATGGCACTGTGATAGACTGCATCCAATTTGCTGAGTAGAGTGTTGGAGGCTATTTTGTAAATGACATCGCCAAAGTCAAGGATCGGTAGGATAGTCAGTTTTACGAGGGTATGTTTGGCAGCATGAGTGAAGGATGCTTTGTTGCGAAATAGGAAGCCGATTTTAGATTTAATTTTGGATTGGAGATGCTTAATGTGAGTCTGGAAGGAGAGTTTACAGTCTAACCAGACACCTAGGTATTTATAGTTGTCCACATATTCTAAGTCAGAACCATCCAGAGTAGTGATGCTGGACGGGTGGGCAGGTGTGGGCGGCGATCAGTTTAAGGGCATGCACTTAGTTTTACTTGCATTTAAGAGCAGTTGGAGGCCACGGAACGAGAGTTGTATGTCATTGAAGCTCATCTGGAGGTTAGTTAGCACAGTGTCCAAAGAAGGGCCAGAAGTATACAGAATGGTGTCGTCTGTGTAGAGGTGGATCAGAGAATCACCAGCAGCAAGAGCAACATCATATACAGAGAAAAGAGTCGGCCCGAGAATTGAACCCTGTGTCACCCCCATAGAGACTGCCAGAGGTCCGGACAACAGGCCCTCCGATTTGACACACTGAACTCTGTCTGAGAAGTAGTTGGTGAACCAGGCAAGGCAGTCATTTGAGAAACCAAGGCTGTTGAGACTGCCGATAAGAATGTGGTGATTGACAGAGTCTAAAGCCTTGGCCAGGTCGATGAAGACGGCGAGTATTGTCTTTTATCGATGGCGGTTATGATATCGTTTAGGACCTTGAGCGTGGCTAAGGTGCACCCATGACCAGCTTGGAAACCAGATTGCATAGGGAAGAAGGTACGGTGGGATTCGAAAGGGTCGGTGATCTGTTTGTTAACTTGGCTTTTGAAGACCTTAGAAAGGCAGGGTAGGATAGATATAGGTCTGTAACAGTTTGGGTCAAGAGTGTCTCCCCCCTTGAAGACAGGGATGACTGCGGCAGCTTTCCAATCTTTGGGGATCTCAGACGATACAAAAGAGAGGTTGAACAGAATAGTAATAGGGGTTGCAACAATTGCAGCGGATAATTTTAGAAACAGAGGGTCCAGATTGTCTAGCCCAGCTGATTTGTAGGGGTCCAGATTTTGCATCTCTTTCAGAACATCAGCTTTATGGATTTGGGTGAAGGAGAAATGGGGGAGGCTTGGGCAAGTTGCTGTGGGGGGTGCAAGGCTGTTGACCGGGGTAGGGGTAGCCAGGTGGAAAGCATGGGCAGCAGTAGAAAAATGCTTATTGAAATTCTCAATTATCGGGGATTTATCAGGGGTGACAGTGTTTCCTAGCCTCAGTGCAGTGGGCAGCTGGGAGGAGGAGCGCTTTTTCTCCATGGACTTTACAGTGGCCCAGAACCTTTTGGAGTTTGTGCTACAGGATGTACATTTCTGTTCAAAAAAGCTAGCCTTTGCTTTCCTAACTGCCTGTGTATATTGGTTCCTAATTTCCCTGAACAGTTGCATATCACAGGGGCTATTCGATGCTAAATGCAGAACGCCACAGGATGTTTTTGTGCTGGTCAAGGGCAGTCAGGTCTGGAGTGAACCAAGGGCTATATCTGTTCCTGGTTCTACATTTTTTGAATGGGGCATGCTTATTTAAGATGGTGAGGAAAGCACTTTTAAAGAATAACCAGACATCCTCTATAGAAATTTCTGGATTTTTGGTGGCTTTCCAAAGCCAGGATTCAGACACGGCTAGGATATCCGGGTTGTGGAGATTTGGTGGAGAAAAAGCAGTCCGGTATGCTCTGGATTGAATCGCGCTGTGCAGACTGGCAGGAGTTGACTGGGCTAAGGTTAGCTGATGACCGCTAGCAGTGGCTAGCTGACTACTAGCTAGTTAGCTGGCTAGCTTCTGTTGGGGGTTCTGGCTCTAAAGTATAGCAAATAGCAGATCCATACCACATTGGGTGAGGCGAATTTCAGGAGAGTATGTTGAATTGAGGTTAAAAATATATACTAAATATATGCAAAGAAAAAAAAAGACAAAACGACAAGACAAAGACGTCTGACTGCTACGCCATCTTGGATTGAAGATCTTCTCTCTTCTCTCTGGGCTGAGACCTTGAAACTGAGATATCTTTCGTTCTCAAAACAAGGTTCTGGGCGTACTGCCAAATTGCAGATACGGATGGTGAGGATTCGTTCAATCAGTCACTTGCATGAACACAGTAATTGGTTAATAGAAAAACACAAACTTAAAATTTTCCATCACACTATTTTCATCTATGATGTGTATGGACATAACTCACATGCTCCAAATAAGACCCTTTTTACCCAATTTACCAGAAAATTACAGGATTTATGCAACAAATACTCAGAGGATTATCGTTTTTCTCCTAGAATGAGTCAAAGCTCTCATAAAATAAGTATCAAGGTCGTTATGCAATGAACTCTCTGTTGACGATGCCTGGCGTTATTTCAATCCGAATGCAAAGGGCTATACCTCGACCAACAAAACTATGTCACAAAAATCTAGATTTGATTTATTCCTAATTTCCCCCTTCTTGTTACAAAGAAAGCTAATTATCTCAAGAAGCTAGAAGAGTTTTACACAAATCTGGCAAATGGTGCCTTTGCCAGATCAAGAGCAAAATGGATTGAAAAGTGGGAAAGAAACACCAGTTATTTCTTTGCGCTTTAAAAGAGAAACTACAAAATAAAATATATAACGGCACTCAAACTTAATGATGCATTATGCAAAGATCCCATTACAATATCAACATTTGTCAATTCCTTTTCTGAAAACCTTTACAACTCACAATTTCAGGATGATTCAGAATTATGTCCCTGTGATTGAGGACTTCCCCTCAGTTTGTGAATCACCTGTTTCAATCAAGTAAATGAGAGAGGCTCTGAATTCAATGAAAAAATGGAAATCACCTGGCCCTGATGGCCTGTCAGTTGAATTATATAGACAGTTTTGGGAGTTACTAGAATACCCTATTTTTTGTTTCAAGATTGCATTGAAAATGGTTTAATGGTCTCCATCATGAAACAGGGCCTTATTTCACTGATTCCGAAGCCTGATAGAGTCCCTTCTATTATCAACAATTGGAGACAATTTTTGGGAAAGCTTGGCTTCCCTTGGCATCCATGAATACACGCCACTGATCATTCAAAAAAGTACTCAGAAAACCAGGAGTTTTAATCAGCGTATGCTTACTTAATCTTATGCTGATTAAGATAAACAGAGTAAGGTGTTTACATGACTATTTCCATACTCTGTCTACTGCCATAATCAGTTTAATATCAAATTATTAATGTGCATGTAAACATACTCAGAGAATGGCCGATCTATAAACCACATTTTTATGTGAATTTGGTTGGATCGCCAAAAAAGTTACATAAGAGATGAGGTTTTGTGGACGATAAAGTCACACAAAAATGTGTAATTTATGTGTCTTTAATTACTTATTTAAATGCACATGATAAAAGTAACAGACTTATAAACCAATGCAAACTCAAGCTTTCCTCCAGACCATAGTGGCAAAAGGAGAATCCTCTATCCGCAAGAACCTTTTCCCGTCAGATTGACAAAGGATGTGGTTGCCAATATTCAGGGGATTCTATAAAATAATTTCATACACTTAATTCAATGTACTTTATTTTATTTACATTATACAGTGTGCACATGTGTTGTATATAGATGGAGTTGTTTTTTTTAATAACCAATACTTACTGAGTTATATGGTGTGATAATATGAGATACTGCAATAAATACATTGTCAGACAAAAGTTAGTGGGACTCCCATCAGCCTGGAATCCTTCAAAGCAAACAGCAGGACAAAGACACTACTTCAGACAAGGTGAGGTCCTCTCTTACACACTGAGTCCCATAGCCAGAAAGGTTGACAGCTGACAATCTCTAGGAACTTATGAAGTCCAATGACAAATCTCTCAAAATAACAGCAAAGTTCATCCTTCGTCACTGCTGTGCTTTAGACAAACCTCTACGATGTGGATTAATCAGCTATACTGGAGTCAGGAGTGGCTGCAGGAGGGGAGAGGGAAAGAGGAATGTCTATAGGGTCTGAGTAGTTTCCATTGGACTCAGCCTTGGGCAACCTCCTCTTGCTCATCTTTCACCTGGGAAAGTATATGACACTTTAGGTTAGTCTTGTGAAATCGAGAACTAGACCGACAGGCAAGCATCTGAAATTCTGCTCGTTCTTTTGTACAAACCTGCTCCACCCCTTCCACTTCAGGGACATAGAACTGCAACATATTCTGGATGCCACTCTTTAGAGTGACCATGGAGCTGGGGCAACTGGTGCAGGAGCCCTGCAGCTTCAGCTTTACAATGCCATCCTCAAAGCCACAATACAGGACATCTCCACCATCCTCCTGCACTGTGGGCCTGGTGGAAGCCACATGAGTTAAGAATTGAATACATACTGATACTGCAATGAGCAGAGAGACACTTCTGATAACAGGGTGGGAGATATACATATCAGATAAAGGCTAACTACAGTAATAATACCGGATTCGGGTGTCCAGAAGCTCTTTGATCATTGAAATCACCTCATCATCATCATCTGATGGTGCTGTAAAGACAAAAGGAACAGTTCATGCAAAAATATGCTTAAAGTATTTAACATTTAACACAGGAAATAAATGCAACCACCTAATATGAGATAGCCCTTTCCACTCACAGCCCGTAATTCATTTAAGAGTTGAAAATGGCAGATTGTCATTGATATGCCACTCATTTCGACGCCAAACCCACCAAAGAGCTCTATTTTCATGTCATCCAACAAATGTAAATGCCTGGAGTTTGCAAAACTGCACTTGGATTGGAAACGGTGCTCTGGTCAGATAACATGAAAATAGAGCTCTTTGGCCTTGTACACCAGTGGTGGGTTTGGCATCGAAATGACAATGCAGGAGCAGAAAATAACCCCACAACTACTGTCAAATATGGTGGTGGATCTTTCATGTTATGGGGCTATTTTGCATCCACTGTTCCTGGATCCCTTGTTAAGGTCAACAGTATCGTGAACTTTACCCAGAGGCCACCTTTGCCAAGAGGTGGAAACTTGGATCTTCCAGAAAGACTAAAACATCAAAATCCACAAAGAAATGGTTAATTGGCCCCAAAAATCACCATGGGACCGCGCAGCCGTCATACCGCTCAGGAAGGAGACGCCTTCTGTCTCCTAGAGATGAACGCACTTTGTTGTGAAAAGCGCAAATCAATCCCAAAACAACAGCAAAGGACCTTGAAGATGCTGGAGGAAACCGGTACTAAAGCATCTATATCCACAGTAAAACGAGTCCTATATCGACATAACTCGAAAGGCCGCTCAGCATGAAAGAAGCCACTGCTCTAAAACCGCCATAAAAAAGCCAGACTACAGTTTGCAACTGCACATGGGGACAAAAAACATACTTTTTGGAGAGATGTCCTCTGGTCTGATGAAACAAAAATATAACTGTTTGGCCATAATGACCATCGAGGAAAAAAGGGGGAGGCTTGCAAGCCGAAGAACACCATCCCGACCGTGAAGCACGGGGATGGCAGCATCATGTTGTGGGGGTGCTTTGCTGCAGGAGGGACTGGTGCACTTCACAAAATAGACGGCCATCATGAGGCAGGAAAATTGTGGATATATTGAAGCAACATCTCAAGACATCAGTCAAGTTAAAGCTTGGTCGCAAATGGGTCTTCCAAATGGACAATGACCCCAAGCATACTTCCAAAGTTGTGGCAAAATGGCTTAAGGACAACCCAGTCAAGGTATTGGAATGGCCATCACAAAGCCCTGACCTCAATCCCAGAGAAACTTTGTGGGCAGAACTGAAAAAAAGTGTGTGTGAGCAAGGAGGCCTACAAACCTGACTCAGTTACACCAGCTCTATCAGAAGGAATGGGCCAAAATTCACCCAACTTATTGTGGGAAGCTTGTGGAAGGCTACCTGAAACGTTTGACCCAAGTGAAACAACTTAAATGCAATGCTACCAAATTGCAAAGGAACAAACATTAAATGAGATTGACTGGAACGCTGAAAATGAAACTCCCATGGATAGCTTGAACAAAGTAGTGAATACTGCAATGGCTTTTATACTGCAATGTCTGTCATTTATGCAACAGGTCAGCACCTCAGGAGTAAATGTCAGTTGGCTTTTCATAGCATCCTACCGCTCCTGCTGTCTCTAAAGAGTTGAAAACAGCAGGTCTGGGACAGGTAGCACGTCCGGTGAACAGGTCATGGTTCCATAGCCGCAGGCAGAACAGTTGAAACTGGAGCAGCAGCACGACCAGGTGGACTGGGGACAGCAAGTAGTCATCAGGCCAGGTAGCCCTGAGGCATGGTCCTAGGGCTCAGGTCCTCCAAGAGAGAGAAAGACCATCGCACGCCAGTAGCACGTCTTAGAGCGATGGTCTGTGCCATCCCCACGGCTTCCACTATGGATTAGTCCACTCAGACAGGCGCGAATCAGACGCGTGTTTTTGCTACTAAATAAACCTGTCGACCAACAGCCTATCGACTAAATGGGGTCAGCTTACCAAGACGATATTGAATGTTCCTGAGTGGCCTAATTAGTGGACTTAAAATCAGCTTGAAAAGCAAGACTTAAAAATGTCTGGCAATCAATGACTAACAACCAACCTGAAAGCGCTTGAAGAATTTAAAAAATAACGTGCAAATAATGTACAATCCAGGTGTGCAAAACTCTTAACTTAGCCCAAAAGAATCACTTGAATACTTATGTAAATTAGATTTCTGTATTTCATAAACATTTCTAAAAACATGTTTTCACTTTGTCACTATGGGGTATTGTGTGTAGATGGGTTAGAGTTTTTAATTTATTGAATATTTTGAAGTCAGTCAGCAACACAGCAAAATGTGGAAAAAGTCAAGGGGTATGAATAATTTCTGAAGGCACTGTATCTATCTTAGCCAAGGTATGGTAGAGTAGGTGCTTAGTGATCATTCAGATAACCCTGTATACTACTTACCGCATCACAGTGATCAAGGAGAGGACAACTATCAAGCTCAGAGTAGTGGTTGATGCATCCTTGCATGAGAGATATAGTAGTTTGTTAAATGACTGCTTACTAACAGGACCAAATCTAAACCATTACCTGTTGAGTATTCTGATTAAGTTCAGGCAGCACAGAATAGAGCTAATGGCAGACATCATGAAAGTATTTCTGCAAATCTCTCTAAACGAAATGGACAGAGAAGTATTTTGAGATACTTATGGAAAAGTGTTGAATGAAGAAATCATGATGTACACTGAGAAAGACGAGAGTTCCGTTTGGAGCATCCACATGCCCATTCCTTTTAGCAGCCACAATCAAACACAATCTGAACAAGTATGAGGGGGGTCTATCCAGGCGTGGTAACTGCACCGAGGGAATACTTGTATGTTGACAACCTTATCTGCGGCACGGAGGACAAAGAAACAGCCTCTGATCTAACCACGAAGGCTAAAGAGATCATGGACCGTGCAAGCATGAAACTACGCAAATGGAAAACAAATTTACATGAGCTGCAAAGTGAATGGACAAAAGAGAAAGTAACAGAACAAGTTGAAGTGAAAAGTCAAACTCCATAAAAAGTAGCTTACTAGGATTAACATGGAGATCCGACACCGATGACTGTTTGAAAGGACAGATTTGATTGAATTCCTGAAAGACAATAAGAACACAAAACGAGGACTACTTCAATCAGCTGCAAGAATATTCAATCAGATTTTATCCACATTCAGCATTAGGATCAAGTGTCCATTCCAAGAAATGTGGAAACAGGGCCTATCATGGGACAAAGAGCTTCCACAAGATGTATCCACTAGGTCCATGCACACAGCAAATGCAGAAAGAGAATGCACTACAGGTCTAATCACAGCCAAGACAATAGTTCTCCATTGAAAACTCCACCCAGACTAGAACTCCTAGAAGCAGCAATAGGAGCAAGATTAGGAAACCATCTAATAGGAGCAAGATTAGGAAACCATCTAAAGAACAACTTGAAGATGAGTGATGTACAAGTTCACTACTGGACAGACTCAGTGATAACACTCCATTGGATCAAGACCACAGTCAAACAGTGGAAACCATTCATTGCTAACAGAGTGGATGAAATCCCAAAAGTCTGACACTTCCAGGAAATTGGAGGCACTGCAGTGGGAAAGACAATCCTGCAGACAGAGGCACATTAAGGAACAAGTGTGGAGAAGCTGACCAACGATTCCCTGTGATGGAATGGACTGCAGTGGTTAAAACTCAAACACAGAACCACAGCAAGATCTGGGAGAAACAGAAAAACAAGAAGAAATCGGTGTCATACAAAATCAAGTTGCTACAAAATAACTAAATGAGAAGAGAGATGTAATATCATTATAGAGTTGAGCATAACGCACAAAAAACAGAGAACCGCAAAAATTGAGTCAGCAAAGAAAAACTGGATACAGCTGACAAATGAAAAGTTACTCTAAAGAAAAGAGACTGCTACAAGATGGAAAAGGACTGGACAGACAATCCAGAATTCTTAACCCGCACACATATTCAATTAGCATAATAACATAACCAGCAGAGGTGTCACAAAACTCAAAAATAGCATAAAATATAAATCGCTTACCTTTGAAGATCTTCATCTGATGGCATACCCAAGCGTCCCGGTTACACAATAAAAGGTCCTTTTGTTCGATAAAGTCCCTCTTTATATCCATAAAGCTCTGTTTGGTTTGCGCGTTTTGTTCAGTAATCCACCTGCCCAAAGGCGTTCATCCATGCAGACAAACAATATCCCAAAAGTACCGGTAAAGTTTGTCAAAAAAAGTCAAACAGCGTTTGTAATCAATACTCAGATACCCTAAACTGAATATAAACGATTATATTTCAGACGGAATATAGCTTGATGAATAGAAGAGAAAAAGAGCTGAGAGTGCGCTGACTGTTACGCGCAAAATCCATAATAGGACACTTGACGTGACCTCAGGAAGAACTTCTCTAATTCCTTGGTTTTTCAAGATAAAAGCTTGAAACATTTTTATAAAGACTGTTGACATCTAGTGGAAGCCATAGGAACTGCAATCTGGGAGCTATTCCCCTATATAACCAATAGTGCCAAAACTGGTCACGTCAAAAATCCCACTTCCTGGATGGATTTTGCTTGGGTTTTCGCCTGACATATCAGTTATGTTATACTCTCAGACATTATTTTAACAGTTTTAGAAACTTCAGTGTTTTCTATTCATAGCTAATTATATGCATATCCTAGCTTCTGGGCCTGAGTAACAGGTAGTTTACTTTGGGCACGTTTTTCATCCAAACTTCAAAATACTGCCCCCTAGCTCAAACAGGTTAACTAAACTAATGGATGAATATTGAGAAGGCCAAGTTCATCGGGCCAGAGTTTTATGTAACTATATGAAGAATGTCATGTTAACCCGTGAGCCTGAGAATGTGCCTATTCCGAAGAAACTATTTTCAGGACCACGGAGAGCGACAGAAACAAAGCGCAGGAGAAACAGCTGTCACGAAGTACCACGGAAGTGGAGAGCGCCACTCTCTGCAACTGGGCCACACCCAGGCCCCCACCAGAGCTTTTAATGAGCAGATTCAACACACTTGTGTAGGGCTAAGAAACATGTGTATGGCATGGCAGTAGCAGACCTGCAAGGGAGAAAGAATGCTGTTCTTGATTTTTGTTCCACTTCTCCTAAAGTTTAGATTTGTAAAACAATAGGGAATAAAACCAGATTTATTTTTTTCAACTGCAAGTACTGCTTAGGGACTCCAGATTATACACCACAAGGTATTGAAAACAGGGGTGTCAATAATTTACCCCTACCTTGTCAAGAATACATTTTTTTAACAAAAGTATAATTTCAACCCTTTTTGTTGCATACAATATAGCTCAGTAGTCATTTTTATCAAGTGTCTAATTTTGGACACCACTGTGTATCTATCACCTTTCCTATGTAAAGTGCCTGTCTTGTACTGCCTGTTAAAGTGCTTGTCTGTTCCATACCTGTATCTGCACGAGGGGTGTCCTCCTCATTGACAATAGGGAGTCCAGATGTGAAGAAGTCCATAATGGCAGCAAACACATCAGGTTTGATTAACTTCCATTCCAGATCTACATCTGTCTGAATAAGAAGCCAGAAACAGAGCAATTCTTATCATTTCTACCCATAATTCACACATGACAGATTTTAAAATATAATTATAAATGACTGGTAATATTACCTTGGTTATGGTTATGAAGTCAGGACCCAAAAAGACACCCTTGACACCATCGATTCTAAATAGCTGCCTGAAGAAATAATACGTATTACAACATTGCCCAAGATAAGTTAGGGCTGTAACAAGATGTCTCAGACTGCTTGTTCTTTCAATTGTTTAAACGTTATTTTCAATATTGGGAGGCATGGTTTCAGTAGCCTAAGTCATTAACCTTGCGAGGGGGGAGCAATAGGCTTCCCGGGGTGCAGTAAAATCCATTGTTCCTTGTTCAAGGACCATGCGACCAGGCAGAAATTTCAAGCTGTTTGGGTTGGGAGTGTCCTGAGTCTGAATAAACATGGTCCTTGCTGGAAAGAGGGGCACAATACTGTCAAAGTAATTTTAGCAATTGTGGTGCTAAAACACATTTTAGATTGTTCCTTTAGACAATTCTATACACGGTTTTCATGCCTACCAGATACAACTGAAAATGGTGGCAGTGACCATCTCCTGGTAACACCAATGTTGTGTGGAGTCCAATGCAGTCCAGCAAACTGATATGCACGCACAGCAAGCCTAAAGAAAAAACATTTTGATAAGGTCAATTTAGAATAGGGTAAATTGATCACCGGGATCAAGCAGAACCAGGCACGCACGCTAGATTCGACAATCTGATGTCACATGATGCAACACTATTGGAGCACAGCATGCTGACAATTAACTATTTTATTTGCTGGAGACGTGGACAGCAATTTATTTAAAAAAATATATTATGAAAATATTCCTGTGATCAAACGCAACCGTTTAATTATGCAACTAGGGATATTATTGTGCTTTCTGAGCTCTGTCGGGTTATGTATTTTCACCAATGAGGCAAGCTGAGCAACTAGTTAGTTTGCTAGCTACAAATTAAATGTTTTATTAAACCAGTTCAATCATATTGCAACTATAATAACTTTTTACTGGAGATTGAGCTACAATAATCACGTTAGCTCACTACTACTAAACTGCGTCAGACCGTATCTTATGAAACAGAGCTAGCTAAAGGTTAGCCGCTAACTAATTAGTTGACGAAAACGTAGTGTGAGAAAAGGTGAAAACATGCATTACTACAGCTTGATAGACATCCTCAGTCAGTGTTCAACAAACCACAGAGCACAACTTACGGACTTGAAATTCTTGCAGAAATACTCAACAACCTCCCGACCTGCCTGTAAGTCGCCATGTTTGTGATGCTTTTAAACAATGACGCAATCTCCGTAAACTCCAAGGAAGAAACCGTCCTTGTATTATTTCCCTGGAACCACATTTTGTGTAGGAACCAAAACATGGTTCCTGTATACACTGAACAAAAATAGAAATGCAACATGCAACAATTTAAGATTGTAATGATAGTTCATAAGGGAATCAGTCAATTGAGATAAATAAATTAGGCCTTAAACTATGGATTTCACATGACTGAGAATACAGACATAAATCTGTTGGTCACAGATACCTTCCAAAAAAAAGTTAGGGGCGTGGATCAGAAAACCAGTCAGTCGAAAACATCGCCTTCGCATAGTTGATTAGGCTGTTGATCGTAGCCTGTGGAATGTTGTCCCACTCCTCTTCAATGGCTGTGCAAAGTTGCTGGATATTGTCGGGAACTGGAACACGCTGTCGTACACGTTGATCCAGAGTATCCAAAATATGCTCAATGGTTGACAATTCTGAGTATGCAGGCTTACAGGAATTGTGTACCGATCCTTGAGACATGGGGCCATGCATTATAATGCTGAAACATGAGGTGAAGGCAGATGAATGGCACGACAATGGGCCTCAGGATCTCGTCACGGTATCTCTGTGCATTCAAATTGCAATCAATAAAATGCAATTGTGTTCGTTGTCCGAAGCTTATGCCTGCCCATACCATAACCCCACCACCACCACGGGGCACTCTGTTCACAACGTTGACGATAGCAAACTGCTCGCCGACACGACGCCATCTGCCTGGTACAGTTGAAACCGGGATTCCTCCGTGAAGAGCGCACTTCTCCAGCATGCCAGTGGCCATTGAAGGTGACCATATGCCCACTGAAGTTGGTTACAACACCAAACTGCAGTCAGGTCAAGACCCTGGTGAGGATGACGAGCTTCCCTGAGACAATTTCAGCAGAAATTCTTCAGTTGTGCAAACCCACAATTTCATAAGCTGTCCGGGTGGCTGATCTCAGACGATCCCGCAGGTGTAGAATCCGGATGTGGAGGTCCTGGCCTGGCGTCGTTACATGTGGTCTGCGATTGTGAGGTTGGTTGGATGTACTGCCAAATTTTCTAAAACAACGTTGGAGGCGGCTTATGGTAGATAAACTAACATTAAATTCTCTGGCAACAGCTCTGGTGGACATTCTTGCAGTTAGCACGCAACTTGCATACTTGAAACATCTGTGGCCTTGTGTTGTGACAAAACTGCTAATTTTAATGGTCTTTGCCCCCAGCACAAGGTGCACCTGTGTAATGATCATGCTGTTTAATCAGTTTGATACGCCACACCTGTCAGGTGGATGGATTATCTTGGCAAAGGATAATTGTTTTCACAATTTGAGCATGAAACATGGGACCAACACTTTACATGTTGCATTTATATTTTAGTTCAGTGTAATACATACCTATAACGGTAGCGGAAACGTTAATCTTATAACATGCATTGCATATGGGTGCGTCTCATGATGATACACAAACGCAACAAATTACAACTGACATGTACTTGATTTGCATACATTTATTTATCTTTATCTTTACGTGAGGACATACAAGATATGATGGTGTTCAATGGCAAGCTTTGCATGACTCAAGTATTTTGATATGGGTGCCTTTTAGGGTTCAGCAGGTGAGGCTTTCTGTAGAATCAGCCACCACACTTTACTACACAACATATTACAGTCAGACATAAATCAAACACAAAATGCTGCTTTTAAGTTTTCCAGGAAAGGACCTACAACAATTTCAACAACTTCAGAAAGCTGTGTCACCTCAACACATGTAATTGTAGAGTACATTAGCATTGCTGCTGATGCAGTGGTCAGTCTTCATTTGCACGGCAGATGAATTAACAATTTATACAAAGAGTAATCACAAAGAATGACAAAATTTCTCAAATAATTTCTCCTTTTAAGACGGTGATTCTTACTTTGGATCAAGTAGCTGAGAAAGTCTGTATTGGTCCACACCATCACTAGGTAATGTAATGGATCGCAAACATTGAAAAGTGCTTCAAGATTCTACAATAGTCAGCGGAATACCATATCAGCATTTCATATGGCTATAAAAAAAGGAATGCAAAATCTGGTGTAGAAGAGCGAAAGCTTAACACTTATGGGTTTATGATGAAACCATGTGTTGACCCTTTACTTGGAATTGTTTCTTTTGAGCATGTGTAGGTAAGTGTGTGTGACTTGCCACAGGTGGAAGTTGTGTTTTGCTTGAGGTGCTTCACAAGGGTTGTAGTTATTCTTATATGTTCTGACAAGAGGTGCTGATTTGTAAAATGTAGAATTGGTTGCTGATTGCAAAGGTTTCCAAATCTTATTGAATCGAGTGCATGTAGAATGTAGACTTGCTAATTAAGAAAATGATTGAATGAGCAGGTGTGGAATGTGAGTGCATAGAGTTACATAGCATTAGCAGTAGATGCTGACGGAGTGTAGTGGAGATGCTGACTGGGACTTTGCCGACAGTGCTGGTCGTGAGATTTGAGGACCTCTATAAGGCGTCTCTGCTACAACATTAACAACCTGCTCAGTTCAAAATTAAAGTCAAGTGATGACAAGTTTAAGGTGAAACTCTGACCTTTGGCCTCAGTAAGGTATTCTCTGTACTATATGCCCTGCATGTACAGTAAGTGACAGACGCCTTAGGCTGACTTTAGCAGCACTGAGTCAGGTGACCATAAACAAGTGAATAAGAAGGATTGGATCAAAACAAAGGCTAAAATGTCAACTCATAATGCATTATAGCTTGACATGTGCAACATAATCCAGCATCGGATTAATATTATAAATGATAAAAATATAACAGCATCGCCAGATGTCCATTGAACTGCCTCCTAAAAAGTATAAAGTATGGGCTAAAATGGTCATCATATAACTTCCAAAACATCAGAAGTATAAGACATGTAGAAGAACCAATATAGGAGGCCTTTCTTGGGCCCCTGTGAGAGGATAACCCCTGGATGAGTAGTGACATCATCACCCTGAGAGATCAGGGCTGTCATGGGAATACTTATTGGACCTCACAGAGCAATGGATAATGGAATGAGTGAAGGAGCAGAGGGTCAGATTTTATCGAGCAGTAAAGCCTAGAACGGGGGATGTGTGTGTCCTGTCTGTCTCTAAACCTCCAACACTGGCCCCCGACAAGAAGCTCTCTAAATTGAGCAATGTTTTCGCTCCGATGGAAAAGCTGAGGACAAATTGAGGTAGGCAGAAAACAAAATAAAAACTGCCATATCCTCTGTGCATACCAAAGGATATGACAGCTACCAGCACAGGGATAACTGGGACTGACTGGAACCTCTATTCTACTGCAGCAAAAAAGTGCATTGATGACCTTGCGCAATATCAAGACCTTTTCCGAGTTTGTAAAGGATAAGATCTTAAGAGTTCTATGCCACCCTGCAGTCCAACCTCGGTGCTGGTGGCAACATGCAGTGTGTATGCTTTAGTGTAGTGTGCACAGGTGTGGCCTCCAATGCTGGCTCCCCTGCTTTGTAGGGAAGGATGGGATCTTTCAGGGCTTCTCCTGCGGGGCCTTGAGGTGAAAGGGCGCAGAGACAAAGGGGTCTACTGCACTCACCTCTGAAGTCCAGGAGTGTAAGGGTCCCACGGGTACTGAGCTCACAGCAGTCTGCCTGCTCATGTTGGACAACACCCTCTGAGCTGTCACAGTCTGCTGAGGCAATGGGCCTTGAAAGTGTCGGGAGTACTTGGCCAGGGCCTGTGGGCGGAAAGGCTGCGGGGCCACCTGGCTCGAGAGGGCTGGTTCAGGGGCCACAGGGTAAAGCACAGCTGGGTGAGGGTGCAGGGTTTTGGGCTTCACAAAGGGGGCCTGCAGGAAGACATCTGGATGCTGTTGAGTCACAACAAGGGGACGTGGGAACGGGGCATTTGCGAACACATCGCCTGCCTCTTCCTGTCCAACCCTGAAGGGGGCTTTGGAGAAGACATCAGGGACAACCTCAACCCCCCTGGCTTGCTGGGGCATCTGGTGGGAATTATTCTGGCATGGGACATGTGGGCCTGGGGTAGGTTGGTGGGAGGGAGTGGAGAGTTGTGGGTGTGATAGGGATGGCTGGGAGGGTGGGAGGGGTAATTCAGACCCCTGCTCCTCCTCCTCATCTGAATCCAGCAGCAAAGGTCTGGAACCACTGCAGTCATGGACCACCTCATCCCTCTCACTGGCCCTCCTGCACTGCTCCTCCTCCTTTCTCTGGTCTTCCTCCTCAAATTCCTCATCGCTGGAGTGGACACAGCCCTTGTCTGCTCTGTGGCCTTCTTCAGGTAGCTCAATCTCTGACCTCCTCTTGTCTAGCACAGCGTGGCTTTTACTCTCCCCTTTCAGCTCTGCAGAGGGGAGAAGACACAAAGTAAAGGATGAGACTTAAAAAGGACAATTCTGCCACTTTTCAACCTCATTCTTTATCTCCAGCAACATACCAGTGTCTACATTAAGTGAAAACGGAACATTTTCTATGATCTGTGGTTAAAAAGAATAGGCCCTAAAAATGCTTCTCTGACATCACAGGGAATGATTAAAAGTATAAAAACATGTCATTTTCAAAACCTGTAACAAGTTTCTAGCCAGGAGAGTATTTTCTGGCTTCCCACGTCACCACAAATCTCAATGTTTGAAGATCACCATTTAAAATGTTTTAACCTTTAATGATGGCATCGGGTAGAACTTTTAAACGATATATATTTTTTTCTACAAAATATATAAATGCGCCGTTTCCACATATGTAGACAATAGTATTGTGCTGGAGATATTAGTGGTGGAGTTGTCCTTTAAGATGTGTACACTGAGACAAGATGACTGGTGGTTACTTAGTTCACATTGAAAACCCTCTCTCAGCATTGAACTACACTGTCTGTAGTCCTTTGGTCTAACAGAGCATCAATAGGCCACTCCCAAAGATGACACGAACAACAGTTCTACTACAAACAAGTAAACACCATGGAAACAGCAACGATAGCAGCAAGCCAACACAGCACGACTCCAAAAACAACATGATCTACTCTGCATAACACAATGAACACAACGCGACAGACAAGACGACTATTCAGCGCTATCACTACAACAAAAAATACATTGTTTCCACTTGTTTTTCAGGAGACCTCCAACATCCTCTAAACAGACACACAAACCCTCACCAAAACAATTCCACGCACCACTACAAAGAGTAATACTGGTAGATTTAGGGTCGTTATATAAAGATATAGGGACTTGATAAGGAGCAAATGGACCCGTGGAAACAAGGTAGAGTGAGAGGACTCACTGGAGTCCCAGCAGAGAGTGAGATTGACAGGAGCAGACAGACAGACAGAGGGCGGCAGAAACAGGGGCAGTCTTACCTTGGTAGTGCAGGTAGCAGGAGTTAGCCGGCAGCTCAAGGGGGAGACGGTTAGTGGCAGCCATTTAGGGCACAGTTCAGAGTCAGCCAGAGGGCAAAGAGTTTGGCAGGGTGTGAGTAAGAGAAGAGGTGGAACTGTAGCTCTAAGATACTCAACCTTCCAGTGGATTGAAAGGCAAGTTTGGTGTGTGAGTACTAAAACCCCATGTGAGAGTGCAGTGTGTGTTAGGTACTCAGTCTAGCACCAAGGCATAATAGGATGAGTGAGCACTTCCATACTGTACTGAGATAGTGTGTTTATGATAGGGCCGAAAGGAGAAAAAAGCTTCCGAAAGCTATTAATGCATTCATAAACTGGCAAACTGACAGCAGATTGTGTTTTCTGTCTGAAGTGTGAGTCTTGACATTTTTAGGGAAGTGCATTGTGGGTGTGACTAAGCAACAGACTGATGTTATCCACCTATACTTGCTCTTCCAATCATCTCATAACACCACCATAAATTGAACTTCATTTCCTACTGATGAATTGAAAAATACACCAAGGAGACTAGTTACATTCAGATGTTTATTTAATGTCCCTTTCTTTTTGAATATTTTTTTCTTATTTCATAAAAATATAAGGTATACACTAGATAATAACTCTGTGCTTTCACATATGGACAACTGCTGTTTGCGCAGTTCAACAGTGTTCATATATTTGCCCCAGCAAACACACTAGGTACATCAGTTTCACAGCAACACAAGTCAAATTCTACTGGCAAGGCTAGACCTCTACTGAATACAGCACTGTGGTGTCAAAGGACAATATGAGCACAAATGTAGAATTACATTAGGTTAGCCACACTAAAACCTGCAAAAGACTGAACTGTACAACAAGTAGATCAGAGAGGAAAATGAATAAAAACATAATAAGAGTAGTTTTACTGATTCTCTCTCCATACAGGCCATACACTCTTCAAAATCCACAGCCCAATTTCTACTTACTGAACAATATATGGTTTGGAGAGGGGTAAAACATTTTTATTTCAAAGAAAAAAACGAAGAAATTATACTAGCAGGAATACCTCAAATGGAAATGTATATTTTTGATTTGTATATTTTCCAAGTATGGAAACAAGACTTCTTGAAATTGAATAAATGCATTTTGTGGAGTTATGAGTTCTTATATGGGTTGCATTTCAGTTTAGTTTCTGAAACATTATCATCTAATTAGAATATGCCTCAGGTAAATCAAGTGTGGGTACAATGTAGTACACTATATCCACTGATTATGCTGGCTGGGAGGATGATGAAGACGTGTCAAGAGTAAGACACATTGTGGTTCTGTTTCCAACAAATGAGACTCATTGCATTGTAACATGTAAGTAGGTAGGCGATATAGCTTAGCTTGTTTGATGCATTTAAGGGTTAACAGTAAAAGAGGAGGAAAGGACAGAGATATCAGGAAGACCCTTCCGTCATAAGCCCTGTTTTCAGAGGGAGGGGACTCTGTTAAATAAACTACAGCTCAGAGGAAGAAAATCAAACCAGGAAAAACTATGGGAAAACCAAGGATGAAGGTTTAAGATAATACCCCAATAAGGCAAGTCACAAGCACAGAGCTGTTCTCAGAACACCACCAAATTAAGATCGCTAAAACCATGGGGCTAGTGGCCTCCCTATGCTGAAAGTCTCCCACAAGACCAAGAAGGATAGACAAAAATACTTTGGACAAATAGGAAGGACACAATATCTTTGCACTCTTAAATACAGCCCCATAAAGAATACACAGAAATAAACTTTATTTTCATTTACCTATAATATGTACTTATGAATTGTATATATTTCATATTGATACTCACTTCATTCATTCTATAGCACTATCAATAGTCACATGTATTCATATTATGATAGGTCTTTAAATATGAAGCACTTTAAAATGTATACTGATCAAAAATATAAACGCAACATGTAAAGTGTTGGTCCCATGTTTCATGAGCTGAAATAAAAGATCCCAGAATTTTCAATGTGCACAAAAATGTATTACTCTCAACTTTGGTACACAAATTTGTTTACATCTCTGTTAGTAAACATTTCTCCTTTGCCAAGACAATCCATCCACCTGACAGGTGTGGCATATCAAGAAGCTCTATCACTGCAGATTATTTCTGTCTGGAATAAAGCCCTTTTGTGGGGGAAAACTCATTCTGATTGGCTGGGCCTGGCTCCCCAGTGGGTGCACCCCTGCCCAGTCATGTGAAATCCATAGATTAGGGCCTAATGAATTTATTTAAATTGACTTATTTCCTTATATGAACTGTATGTACATCGTTGAAATTGTTGCATGTTGCGTTTATATTCTTGTTCAGTATACTTTAACTACTTCTTTACAACGGGAGAACGAGGAAATAGTGGTTTTATATACATATGAGTTGGTAATGGATATTAAACCAGATCATTACAGGGCATTATAGGGCAAGCAACATCAAGGTGTATATATGTGTTTGTGTAGTATGGATGAGTAGATTGGAAAGAAGGGAGATGAATGATGATGAAATGTGCAACAGAGACACATGGGGAAAAAAAGAGAGAAACTGATTGGCTGTAGGACCACACCAGCACAACACAGGCAGACAAAACCCAATATCAGCTGCACCTACTTCTCACTCTGCTGGCTCACTGGTACAGATCAGCTGACCCTACTTCTCACTCTGCTGGCTCACTGGTAAAGATGAGCTGCACCTACTTCTCACTCTGCTGGCTCACTGGTAAAGATCAGCTGGCTCTACTTCTCACTCTGCTGGCTCACTGGTAAAGATCAGCTGGCTCTACTTCTCACTCTGCTGGCTCACTGGTAAAGATCAGCTGCACCTACTTTTCACTCTGCTGGCTCACTGGTAAAGATCAGCTGACCCTACTTCTCACTCTGCTGGCTCACTGGTAAAGATCAGCTGGCCCTACTTCTCACTCTGCTGGCTCACTGGTAAAGATCATCTGCACCTACTTCTCACTCTGCTGGCTCACTGGTAAAGATCATCTGCACCTACTTCTCACTCTGCTGGCTCACTGGTAAAGATCAGCTGACCCTACTTCTCACTCTGCTGGCTCACTGGTAAAGATCAGCTGGCCCTACTTCTCACTCTGCTGGCTCACTGGTAAAGATCATCTGCACCTACTTCTCACTCTGCTGGCTCACTGGTAAAGATCAGCTGCACCTACTTCTCACTCTGCTGGCTCACTGGTAAAGATCAGCTGGCTCTACTTCTCACTCTGCTGGCTCACTGGTAAAGATCAGCTGCACCTACTTTTCACTCTGCTGGCTCACTGGTAAAGATCAGCTGCACCTACATCTCACTCTCTGGTAAAGATCAGCTGACCCTACTTCTCACTCTGCTGGCTCACTGGTAAAGAACAGCTGCACCTACTTCTCACTATGCTGGCTCACTGATAAATATCAGCTGCACCTACTTCTCACTCTGCTGGCTCACTGGTAAAGATCAGCTGACCCTACTTCTCACTCTGCTGGCTCACTGGTAAAGATCAGCTGCACCTACTTCTCACTCTGCTGGCTCACTGGTAAAGATCAGCTGACCCTCACTAAACAACCACAATGAGATACACGACCATTGCACTGTTCAGCTGTATCCATGCTCAATATGGGACTCATTTCTATCTCACATTTGGGGAAAAGTAGATCTGTTAACCTTGCCAATGGGCAGAGGAAAAGAAACCCAAATCAAACAGAATAGCCACGATAAAGCTCTTATTGGAATACACATGATCAATAACCGGTTAGCATGCATTCTGCCCAAGAGAGAAATTTGTTGTGCACCCGTCTTAATGTACAGTATGACCAAGAAGACAAGGGCATTTAAATGAAATACAGACATTTAGAATAATACCACGAACGCGTCAACCTTTCCTGATAGTTCTTATACTTAGAGGTATAATAAGAGGCAAAATGCACCAGCTCAATATGATCTTAAACTACATGAAATGCACAGCACAGGAACAATAATCCCAGGGAACGTTCAGATAAAAAGATTGTAGCTCTTACATAAAGCACAGCCAAGATAAACATGGTTGTGCAAACAAGGAGATGGTTGTTCTAGAAGACCAGACTATCAGAGGCAGTTTTGGGGTAGCTAGACACAGCCTGTAGATAGAGAAGATATGGCCACCATAACGGGAAATGTTGCGTAAGCGCTTTTGACCTCACAATGACACAGACATCTTCGACCATTTGCAACAGACAGCCAAACATTCCCAGGGGGCAGCGGTGAAACACAGCAGTTTGAGAAAAGTGAAAAACACAGCAGGAGCCTAAGGAGCCTAAGCTCATTGTCCTCATTGGTCTCATCTGTATGCTCCATGCAAGCAGCTCGTGATAGTTCAGTCAGCGTCTGCTTTACTGAAGGCCTGCTTTGCTCTAATGACTAGACATGGTCATAGCTGCTACAGAAGGAGTGCATACAGATAGCTAGGAAAGATAGAAGTACTATACTGCTGTGTTACATGGTCAGACCTGGGACACATACGTTTGCATAAACCCTGATCAAACATTGTAAAACAGCAAAGCCAATGGAGTTATGGGCAAGCCAGGCAGTATGTGCATAGGGTGGGGTTAAATCCGCAAGGCAGGACAAAGAGGAATGTTGACAGATCGATGATAGCATGATAAAGACCACAGTGCAGCCAAGGCATAAGCAGACAGTCTGTTAGGACGGGGAGTTAATGCCATGTTGTTACCAACATGGGAATGCCAACGGCCAGGATGAATGGTTTGAAACCAGCGTATCAGGAAAGCAAGAGATGGAGGCGGGGGCACGGAGGCACACCAGAGAAAGTATTCACTAGTCCACACTAAAGCTCCTCCATTTCACCTTGCAAGGTGCTACATAAGTGCCTCTGCTGCCCCCTCCCCATCCCCTACGTGTTACGACTGCAAGCTGCCCCTTCGACCTCTCTCTCCCACCCCCCTAGAGGTCGATGAGCTGATCCACCAGCAGAAGGGAGCGGGCCAAGTTGGGGATGCTGGACTCTGAAGTGCCACTGTTGCTGCGCGAGTAACCACCTGAAACGTGCCAGAAAGAGAGAGAGACAGAGAGAGAGAGAGGAGGACATGGACGGAGCAAGGAAGAGAGAAGTGGGAGAAAGGGGAACAAGCGGGAGAGAGTAATATTTAGAGAGTATTTGAGAGAGAAGAGAAAGGACAGTTAATAGCAAAGAATTGAGAGGTGGTGAAAGAGAAGAGGACAGGAGAGAGGGTGGGATGACAGGAGCATAAAGGAGTGAAGGAGGAAGACGGGTAGGAAGAGAAGAAAAGAGAAAATAAGCCAAGATTATCTATATGCAGCCTCAGCATTTCAGGGAGTGTGCTGGGAGGAGGACATCTTGTATGTCGTCCTAACCTCTAGAAGACACTACTCTTAAAAGATGCCTTAGTGCTCTGCCTTTGGTGCTTCTGTTCTGACAGACAGTATAAAACAACTGCATAATGGTGCCTGCCTTTGTTAGGAAGTGCCAATTCTTATTGGCAAAGTTCAACCAGTGAAAAGTCAATGAGAAACCCACTGATGTGAAATCATGCTAGGATGGGAAGGGCTAGTTAATGTTACAGCACATCCAGCCATGGTTGCTCTCAGCAGGTGTAAGTGATGAACTAGGGTGTTAGCTAGGGTTTCTCAGTAATGGCTGTGCTCATTCGTGGTCCCCTGGCAGTTATGTGGGTTGAGGAAGGCAGTTCATACAGAACAGTACTTTGATCCTCTGTGTGGATCAATGAGACACGTGGATCCAACCCTATCTACACACTGCTGGCCTGCCTTACATACCTTGATTGTTGGAGTTTTTGGAGATGAGCACGGGGATGGGGTCAAACTCGTCCTCAGTGCCCTTCTCCCCAGCTTCGGGGGGCTGGAAGCCCAACATGAGGTAAGCAGAGTCTGCAGGTGGAGGAGAGGAGGTGAAGGGGTAATGGAGGGGGAGGTTAGCGCAGCCCAGAAGAGAGCGAGGGGGGAGGAGGAGGGGAGAGTGCAGGGAGTACAGAGACAGACACAGCCACAGCAGTCACAACATTAGTACTAAGCCATGCATCTGATGTGGCTTTTGTAAATGAGTCAAGGGTCTGCAGAAGGTCCCACAATGTAGTGGCAGCTGTATAGCGCTTCAAAGAAAGGGCCCTTGATACAGGCTTCCAACATGTCTGTCTCAATATCTCATTCCCCAGTTGAAATGATATAGTTCATGTTGATATTAGTAATATGATAGTTGACTGGGTAGTTTAACATCATCAATTCAAAGGTTGCTTGGCTTTGAACATGTTTATTTTAGTAGTCTGACTGGGCATTACAGCTGAGCGATATTGCAGGTCTGTGAGGAGTTTCACCACAGGTATACAATATATGACAGCTGGAGAGAGGTCTTACCAGCAGATGTCTGGGCACTGCCAAATGAGACTGGAGCTAGCTTGTCCTGACAGAAAGCAGAGCCAGGAGGGGCAGAGGAGCAGGAGGAGGGTGGTACACAGACAATTTGATCCCCAGGGGTGGAGGTGTGAGACAGCAGAGAGCAGCCCAGCAGAGAGTCCTCTTCAGCCAGAGGGTCTGAGGGAGGGGAGGCCAGAGGTTAAGATGGAGGGAGAAAGAAGGAAAGAAAATGAAAGACCATCTGCCTAAGCAGCAGAAAAAGCAGTAGGGCTAGTAAGCATGCTCACCCTTTTCCCACAGAAAAAAGTTTAGACCAAAAGTGAATGAGCTTCATATTATCAGATATTCAGTACCAGTCAAAAGTTTGGACACACCTACTCATTCAAGGGTTGTTCTTTATTTGCACTATTGTCTGCATTGTAGAATAATAGTGAAGACATCAAAACTACGAAATTGCCTTGACAGCTTTGCACACTCTTGGCATTCTCTCAACCAGCTTCACCTGGAATGCTTTTCCAACAGTCTTGAAGGAGTTCCCACATATGCTGAGCACTTGTTGGCTGCTTTTCCTTCACTCTGCGGTCCAACCTCCCAAACCATCAATTGGGTTGAGGTCGGGTGATTGTGTAGGCCAGGTCACCTGATGCAGCACTCCATCACTCTCCTTCTTGGTCAAATAGCCCTTACACAGCCTGGAGGTGTGTTGGGTCATTGTCCTGTTGAAAAACAAATGATAGTCCCACTAAGCGCAAATCAGATTGGATGACGTATCGCTGCAGAATGCTGTGGTAGCCATGTTGGTTAAGTGTGCCTTGAATTCTAAATAAATCACAGACAGTGCCACCAGAAAAGCACCATCACACCTCCTCCTCCATGCTTCACGGTGGGAACCGCACATGCAGAGATCATCCGTTCATCTACTCTGCGTCTCACAAAGACACGGCGGTCGGAACCAAAAATCTCAAATTTGGACTCATCAGACCAAAGGACAGATTTCCACCAATCTAATGCCCATTGCTCTCTTCTTATTATTGGTGTCCTTTAGTAGTGGTTTCTTTGCAAGAATTCGACCATGAAGGCCTGATTCCCGCAGTCTCCTCTGAACAGTTGATGTTGAGAAGTGTCTGTTACTTGAACTCTGTGAAGCATTTATTTGGGCTCCAATCTGAGGTTCTGTTAACTCTAATGAACGTATCCTCTGCAGCAGAGGTAATTCTGGGTCTTCCTTTCCTGTGGCGGTCCTCATGAGCGGCAGTTTTTTCATAGCGCTTGATGGTTTTTGCGACTGCACTTGAATTAACTTTAAAAGTTCTTGACATTTTCCAGATTGACTGACCATGTCTTAAAATAATGGACTGTCGTTTCTCTTTGCTTATTTGAGCTGTTCTTGACATAATATGGCTTTGATCTATTACCAAATATGGCTTTGATCTATTACCAAATATGGCTATCTTCTGTATACCACCCCTACCTTGTCGCAACACAACTGATTGGATCAAACACATTAAGAAGGAAAGAAATTCCACAAATCAACTTTTTAATTCATTGTTAATTGAAATGCATTCCAGGTGACTACCTCATGAAGCTGGTTGAGAGAATGCCAAGAGTGTGCAAAGCTGTCATCACAGCAAAGGGTGGCTACTTTGAAGAATCTCAAATATAAAATATATTTTGATATGTTTAATACTTTTTTAGTTACTACATGATTTCATGTGATATTTCATAGATTTGATTCCTTCACTATTATTCTACAATGTAGAAAATAGTACAAAAATAAAATAAAGAAAGACCCTGGAATGAGTAGGTGTGTCCAAACATTTGACTGGTACTGTATGTCCATCCTCAAATTAGATATCCCCTGATCAAACCCCAGACTAGTAGTGGTACTGCTGTATGTAGGAGTTAGACCAATGACAGGACCATTGTCCATTGGTGCCCTCTAAAGGAGCAGATTGACACTACTACCAAAAGGTGGGAGAGGAGAGAAAAACTGCCTACTGCGTGATGTTGAGAGGTCAAACTCAGGGGCAGCAGACAGGCTCTATCGCTCAGCAGTAGCGGCCTTGTCCCCAGATCCAGCCTACATTCACTGGGGCATGTCAGTCATGACACAAATATTCACACTGTGCTCAAGTTTATCTGGAGCAGAATCCATCAGCCATTCTAATTAACAGTGCACTGCAAATGTTTTCCTGTTCGCCCTCAAGAGTACGTCATGGCAACGGATCATTGCATTAAACCTAGACACTCACTGTCGCAACTGTTCCAGACAGTTTAGTGGACAGCATTGAAGAAATGGCGACAGGAAATTTTTATTTGGTGCAGGCAAACCTGTAAGCAAGCCTTGGCAGAGTATGTTTGCGCAGGTTACTGATAAATGACTTGGTCCTTTCAACACCAAGCAATAGTTAACACAAAGGAAACCGCAACAGAGCTCCTGAACTAAGAGTCATATCCCTGTAGGATGTTGATGCCAGAAATAAAACATTCAATCTTAGTGTTATCCCAATAACTCATTGCCTTGTGGCCCCACACAGAGCATACGTCATATTAATTAATGCAAGCCAAGTGATAATGTAATAACATAGCCTATATTATTTAAGGCTGACACAAAGGAGTGGTAAGAACAGTAAGGTACAGTACAGGGCACTAACCTGGCAGGCTGGCTGAAACGGTCTCCAGGCCCGGGATGAGAGAGTCCACACACATCTCAGCCTTCGCTGCTGATGAAAGAGGAACAGGAGACACGGTCAGATAAGGAAATGAATGAGAAGAGAGAGGACACCAAAGAGCTCCAGAGAATAAGGTACATGAGAAAGACTTCAGGTTATAAACAACCTGAAACATCTCTCATGTGTGGAGAGGATACAGGAAGGGGAGAGGAAGGGATGCAGACAGGCAGGCAGGCAGAAGAGCCTGTTACCATTGCTGTTGCCCTCTGCAGAGCTGCTGAAGGGGTCAGCCAGGGGTAAAAGTTCAGGGAGCAGCAGAGATGTCTCAGGGGACTTCAGTCCCTCAATCAGCTTCTCTGTGAGCCATCCAGACAGAGGGACGAGAGGAGAGGACAGGGAGGAAGGCATTGAAAGATAGAAGAGAGAGAAGGTGCATAAGAAAAGTATAAGTAGGGGGAGAAAAAGGGAGATGTAGGACTGAGGACAAGGGAAGATGCAGTGCATTTGGAAAGTATTCAGACCCCTTGACTTATTCCACATTTTGTTGCGTTACAGCCTTATTCTAAAATGGATTGAATGGAGCTCTGTCAGAGTGACTATCGGGTTCTTGGTCACCTCCCTGATCAAGGCCTTTCTCCCCCGATTGCTCAGTTTGGCCAGGCGGCCAGATCTAGGAAGAGTCTTGGTGGTTCCAAATTTCTTCCATTTAAGAATGATGGAGGCCAGTGTGTTCTTGGGGTCCTTCAATGCTGCAGAAATGTTTTGGTATCCTTCCCCAGATCTGTGCCTCAACATAATCCTGTCTTGGGGCTCTAAGGACAATTCCTTTGACCTCATGGCTTGGTTTTAGCTCTAACATGCACTGTCAACTGTGGGACCTTACATACACAGGTGCGTGCCTTTCCAAATGATTTCCAATCAATTGAATTTACCACAGGTGGACTCCAATCAGGTTATAGAAACATCTTAAGATGATCAATGGAAACAGGATGCACCTGAGCTCAATTTCAAGTCTTATAGCAAAGGGTCTGAATACTTACAGTGGGGCAAAAAAGTATTTAGTCAGGCACCAATTGTGCAAGTTCTCTCACTTAAAAAGATGAGAGAGGCCTGTAATTTTCATCATAGATACACTTCAACTATGAGAGACAAAAAGAGGAATAAAAATCCAGAAAATCACATTGTAGGATTTTTAATTAATTTATTTGCAAATTATGGTGGAAAATAAGTATTTGGTCACATACAAACAAGCAAGATTTCTGGCTCTCACAGACCTGTAACAACTTCTTTAAGAGGCTCCTCTGTCCTCCACTCGTTACCTGTATTAATGGCACCTGTTTGAACTTGTTATCAGTATAAAAGACACCTGTCCACAACCTCAAACAGTCACACTCCAAACTCCACTATGGCCAAGACCAAAGAGCTGTACCAGGTTGGGAAGACTGAATCTGCAATAGGTAAGCAGCTTGGTTTGAAGAAATCAACTGTGGGAGCAATTATTAGGAAATGGAAGACATACAAGACCACTGATAATCTTCCTCGATCTGGGGCTCCACGCAAGATCTCACCCTGTGGGGTCAAAATGATCACAAGAACGGTGAGCAAAAATCCCAGAACCACACGGGGGGACCTAATGAATGACCTGCAGAGAGCTGGGACCAAAGTAACAAAGCCTACCATCAGTAACACACTACGCCGCCAGGGACTCAAATCCTGCCGTGCCAGACGTGTCCCCCTGCTTAAGCCAGTACATGTTCAGGCCCGTCTGAAGTTTGCTAGAGAGCATTTGGATGATCCAGATGAGGATTGGGAGAATGTCATATGGTCAGATGAAACCAAAATATAACTTTTGGTAAAAACTCAACTCGTCGTGTTTGGAGGACAAAGAATGCTGAGTTGCATCCAAAGAACACCATACCTACTGTGAAGCATGGGGGTGGAAACATCATGCTTTGGGGCTGTTTTTCTGCAAAGGGACCAGGGCGACTGATCCGTGTAAAGGAAAGAATGAATGGGGCCATGTATCGTGAGATTTTGAGTGAAAACCTCCTTCCATCAGCAAGGGCATTGAAGATGAAAGCGTGGCTGGGTCTTTCAGCATGACAATGATCCCAAACACACCGCCCGAACCGAAGGAGTGGCCGTAAGAAGCATTTCAAGGTCCTGGAGTGGCCTAGCCAGTCTCCAGATCTCAACCCCATAGAAAATCTTTGGAGGGAGTTGAACGTCCGTGTTGCCCAGCGACAGCCCCAAAACGTCACTGCTCTAGAGGAGATCTGCATGGAGGAATGGGCCAAAATACCAGCAACAGTGTGTGAAAACCTTGTGAAGACTTACAGAAAACGTTTGACCTCTGTCATTGTCAACAAAGGGTATATAACAAAGTATTGAGGAACTTTTGTTATTGACCAAATACTTATTTTCCACCATAATTTGCAAATAAATAAATTAAAAATCCTACAATGTGATTTTCTGGATTTCTTTTTCTCATTTCGTCTGTCATAGTTGAAGTGTACCTATGATGAAAATTACAGGCCTCTCTCATCTTTTTAAGTTGGAGAACTTGCACAATTGGTGGCTGACTAAATACTTTTTTGCCCCACTGTACGTAAATCAGGCATCTGTTTATTATTTTTTTTAAATAAATTAGCACAATTTTCTAAAAACCTGTTTTCACTTTGTCATTATGGGGTATTGTGTGTAGATTTATGAGGAAATTGTTTTATTTAATCCATTTTAGAATTAGGCTGCAAAGTAACAAAATGTGGAAAAAGGGGTCTGAATACTTTCCGAATGCACCGTATGTATGCTAGGCTCATCTAAGTACAAATGAGAACATGATCATTATACTATCAAGGTGAGAATTAGTTGGTAACGTTTGCAAAGTGTAGCAGCTGTTAGTTCTTGGATTTGTGAAGTCATTCTATTGGCTGGGTATTTTGCCATGAGGAATGATATGAAGACACCGGTCTTTTCCTTTACTCTTCAGCAGAGGCACATTCGAAGGTTAGGAAAAACTAAATCACTCCTAGTGTGATGACAGAGTGCACAGACCATGCTTGAGTAGAGGACATGTTAATTTCAGGCGGGTAATACCATTCATGTCAAACAAGTAGTGGAGAAAAACAGCATGCCTTCAAAAGTACTGCTAGCCTTAAACCACCAACACATCATTCCATTCCACCAACCAACGACGTGGAGACGAATACAAACACACAGCATCTAGTCAGTATTTAATCTTTATTGGATCATTAGCTGACGGACTAAAGAGCAAAATTTCAGCCTCACTCAACAAAAAAGGTTAGCTACCATAGCAACATTCCACAGACTAGGCCTACATCACCGACTGTCCTTACACGTCTCTTCTCCACTTTCATCACTGAACAAGCGCTGGATCAGTCAGCACTGCTAGACACCTGACTGACAGCATCCTTGTTAAGTAACTTTTTGCTGGGTGTCCCAGGGCCGTGCCACAGACAAATCAGGAGGACTGCCTTCAGGATGTGCCTCTCCAGCAGGTTAGTGCATCCAAACAGACTGAGTGCAAACCAGGTGCATGCATGTGAGTGAGTATCTTCTGGGTCAAAACCTCATCTCCATATATACTTACAGGTGACTGGCTGCTATGGAGAGACAGGGGGGCAGAGGACCTGGGGTAGGGGGCTCAGAATATGACACAGCACAGCTGCCCATTTGCCCCCTTCACTAAGGGAGAGAGGTCATAGTCGCAAGTCAATGAAACTGCTATGACAAAGTCTGAACTCCAGAGCCGTATTTATACTTTACAAAAATCTAAACGCAACATGTAAAGTGTTGGTCCAATGTTTCAGGAGCTGAAATTAAAGATCCCAGAAAGGTTTCATATGCACAAAAAGCTTATTTCTCTCCAATGTTGTGCACAAATTTGTTTACCTTCCTGTTAGTGATTACTTTTCCTTTGCCAAGATAATCCATCCACCTGACAGATGTGGCATATCAATAAGCTGATTAAACAGCATGACTATTACCCAGGTGCACCTTGTGCTGGGGACAATAAAAGGCCACTCAAAAATGACAATGCCACAACTGACTGCAGGAATATCCACCAGAGCTGTTGCATGTTAATTTCTCTACCATAAAGCCGCCTCCAATGTTGTTTTAGGGAATTTAGCAGTACCATCAACCGGCCTCAAAACCATAGACCACGTGTAATTACGCCAGCCCAGGATCTCCACATCCAGCTTCTTCCCCTGCGGGATCGACTGAAACCAGCCACCCGGACAGCTGATGAAACTGTGGGTTTGCACAACTGAAGAATTTCTGCACAAACTGTCAGAAACAGTCTCAGGGAAGATAATCTGCATGCTTGTCGTCCTCACCAGGGTCTTGACCTGACTGCAGATCGGTGTCGTAACCAACTTCAGTGGGCAAATGCTCACCTTCAAATGGCCACTGGCACACTGGAGAAGTGTGCTCTTCATGGATTAATCCCGGTCTCAACTGTCCTGGACAGATGGCGGCAGGGTTATGGTATGGGCAGGCATAAGCTACGGACAACGAACACAATTGCATTTTATCAATGGAAATTTGAATACACAGAGATACCATGCCATTTATCCGCCACAATCAACTCATGTTTCAGCATGATAATGCATGGCCCCATGTCGCATGGATCTGTACACAATTCCTGGAAGCTGAAAAAGTCCCAGTTCTTCCATGGTCTGCATACTCACTAGACATGTCAACCACTGAGCATGTTTGGGATGCTCTGAATCAACGTGTACGACAGCGTGTTCCAGTTCCCGCCAATATCTAGGAACTTCGCACAGCCATTGAAGAGGAGTGGGACAACATTCCACAGCCCAAAATCAACAGCCTGATCAACTCTATGCGAAGGAGATGTGTTGCGTTGCATGAGGCAAATGGTGTTCACTGTAGAGGTTGACCGATTAAAATCGGCATAGCCGATTAATTAGGGCCAACTTCAAGTTTTCATAACAATCGGAATCGGCCTTTTTGGATGACGATTACGGCCAATTACATTGCAATCCACGAGGAGACTGCATGGCAGGCTGACCACCTGTTACGCGAGTGCAGCATCAAAAGGACCTTGTGGCTGCAAGGAGTCAAGGTAAGTTGCTAGCTAGCATTAAGCTTATCTTATAAAAAACAATCAATCTTCACATAATCACTAGTTAACTACACATGGTTGATGATATTACTAGGTTAACTATATTTTTCTGCATTGCATATAATCAATGTGGTGCCTGTTCATTTATCATCGAATTACAGCCTACTTCAACTTCGCCGAACAGGTGATGATTTAACAAAAGCGCATTCGCGAAAAAAGCACAATCGTTGCACCAATGTACCTAACCATAAACATCAATGGCTTTCTTAAAATCAATACACAAGTATATTTTTAAACCTGCATATGTAGTTAAAAGAAATTCATGTTAGCAGGCAATATTAACTAGGGAAATTGTGTCACTTCTCTTACGTTCAGTGCAAGCAGAGTCGGTATATGCAGCAGTGTGGACCGCATGGCTCGTTGCGAACTGTGTGAAGACCACTTCTTCCTAACAAAGGCCGTAATTAATTTTACAGACTTTTACATGATTATGACATTACATTGAAGGTTGTGCAATGTAACCGCAATATTTAGACTTAGGGTTGCCGCCCGTTCGATAAAATACGTAACCGTTCCGTATTTCACTGAAAGAATAAACGTTTTGTTTTCGAAATGATCGTTTCCGGATTTGACCATATTAATTACCATAGGCTCGTATTTCTGTGAGTTTATCATATTATAATTAAGTATATGATTTGATATTTGTTAGAGCAGTCTAACTGAGCGGTGGTAGGCAGCAGCAGGCTACTAAGCATTCATTCAAACAGCACTTTCCTGCGTTTGCCAGCAGCTCTTAGCAATGCTTGAAGCACAGCGCTGTTTATGACTTCAAGCCTATCAATTCACGAGATGAGGCTGGCATAGTGCCTATAAGAACATCCAATAGCCAAAGGTATATGAAATACAAATGGTATAGAGAGAAATAGTCCTATAAATCCTATAATAACTACAACCTAAAACTTCTTAACTGGGAATATTGAAGACTCGTGTTAAAAGGAACCACCAGCTTTCATATGTTCTCATGTTCTGAGCAAGGAACTTAAGACGTTAGCGTTTTTACATGGCACATATTGCACTTTTACTTTCTTCTCAAACACTGTGTTTTCGCATTCTTCAAACCAAATTGAACATTTTATTATTTATTTGAGACTAAATAGATTTTAGTGATGTATTAGATTAATTTAAAATAAAAGTGTTCATTGTTCATTCAGTATTGTTGTAATTGTCATTATTACACACACACATATATATATATATATATATATATATATATATATATATATATATATATATATATATATATATATATAAAAATCGTCCAATTAATCGGTATCGCGTTCAATCAGTCGACCTCTAGTTCACACCAGATACTGACTGATTTTCTGATCCACCTTTAAATTAAAAAAAAAAAAAAAAGTATCTGTGACTAGGGCTGTGGCTGAAGGAAATTTCATCAGCCGGTGATTGTCTAGCAAATAACTGTCGGTCTCAGTAATTGACCGTTAATTAACAAACACATTTAGCATCTGCTGGCTTTCACACATGGCTTGTATGCTATTTTAAAAAGTCTAATAAATCCATGTAATATAGCCTACACCTTCACAATAAATCCATGATTTATTTTATATAGGTCTATGATATGAAGAAAATGTAGTCTATTTCAGAATAAAATAATAGCATACCGAGTTGTCCTTATGTTAGGTCCTGATGTGGGTATGACAAATGGCTGTGTGCTATACTAGATAATTTAGCAGACAAGATTTGCTTATAATTCCGTGGCATTATTTTATAGTATAAAGAATTGAACAAAGCTGAATAAAATACACATTTGACTATTCTGTGATGAGTGTTAAAGTAATAGGTACTCCTGTATGCTTAATTTAGAGTTATTAATGTTATTCTAGAAAACTTTGGGCTATATGTTGTGACTTTTAATACATTGTAAGGCTGCATGATGAGACTAATGATAATTTGAAAAAAGTAGCTTGAAAGGCATGAGCTCTGCTTTGTTTTTTGACAGGCTGTACACACTCCAATAGTCTCTCATTCACAATTTGACAAGCACTTGAAAATGCCTCCAATTTCACCGCGGCATCCCCTTGTGGCTGTAATACATCCCCCAAAAAAGACATGCCTTTTGCGGCCCGGAGTGCTGCGTTGTGCCCTTCTCCCCGAGTGTGCTGCGCAATCTGAAGTGTCTCTCACTCACATGGCTGTCCGTCACGTGATCGGGTCTTCCACACAGGCTACAAGTCAGACACATCGGGGGGGCAACTGCGCACATCCTTATCCAATTCCGAGGTGCATATTGAACATAATGGAAGAACTGTCCACATTTACTTTTAGTCAGCCAACAAGATGAGTAGGCTTATCTACTGCAGCCCTCATCCTCCACATAGAAACACCCGTTCTGCCAGTCACATTCTGTTAAAGGTCCCCAAAGCACACACATCCCTGGGTTGCTCGTCTTTTCAGTTTTTTGCAGCTAGCGACTGGAACGAGCAGCAACAAACACTCAAACTGGACAGTTTTATTCCAACCTCTTCATTCAAAGACTCAATCATGGACACTCTTACTGACAGTTGTGGCTGCTTTGCGTGATGTATTGTTGTCTCTACCTTCTTGCCCTTTGTGCTGTTGTCTGTGCCCAATACTGTTTGTACCATGTTGTTGACATGTTGGGTTGCTACCAGGCTGTGTTGTCATGTGTTGCTGCCTTATGTTGTCTTAGGTCTCTCTTTATGCAGTGCTGTCTCTCTTGTACATGATGTGTGTTTTGTCCTATTTCTTTTTATTTTATGTTTAATCCCAGCCCCCGTCCCCGCAGGAGACCTTTTGACTTTTGGTAGGCCGTCATTGTAAATACGAAAAGGTGCATTTGTATTGTGAAAACATCTTCCACAAACTTGAAACTCATGCGCTGCTTATATATGCCAGTTAGGCTCTACACACCTTGCAAAGCAGATTAATGTGCTTAATTGTAAGAAGTTATTTTGGCTACTTTAGCTGTGATACAAACCTTATTCTGCCTTGCAGAAGTATTCACACCCTTGGCGTTTTTCCTATTTTGTTGCATTACAACCTGTAATTTAAAAGGATTTTTATTTGGATTTCATGTAATGGACATGCACAAAATAGTCAAAATGGAAGTGAAATGAAAAAACAGAAAAGTGGTGCTGCATATGTATTCACCCCCTTCGTTATGAATCCCCTAAATAAGATCTGGTGCAACCAATTACCTTCAGAAGTCACATAATTAGTTAAATAAAGTCCTCCTGTGTGCAATCTAAGTGTCACATGATCTGTCACATAATCTCAGTTTATATACACCTGTTCTGAAAGGCCCCAGAGTCTGCAAGACCACTAAGCGAGGGGCACCACCAAGCAAGCGGCACTTTGAAGACCAAGGAGCTCTCCAAACAGGTCAGGGAAAAAGTTGTAGAGAAGTACAGATCAGGGTTGGGTTGTAAAAAAATATCCGAAAATTTGAACATCCCACGGAGCACCATTAAATCCATTATTAAAAAATATGGCATCACATCAAACCTGCCAAGAGAGAGCCGCCCACCAAAACTCACGGACCAGGCAAGGAGGGCATTAATCTGAGAGGCAACAAAGAGACCAACGATAACCCTGAAAGAGCTGCAAAGCTCCACAGCGGAGATTGGAGTATCTATCCATAGGACCACTTTAAGCCGTACACTCCAGAGCTGGGCTTTACGGAAGAGTGTCCAGAAAAAATAAGCAAACATGTTTGGTGTTTGCCAAAAGGCATGTGGGAGACTCCACAAACATATGGAAGAAGGTACTCTGGTCAGATGAGACTAAAATTACGCTTTTTGGCCATCAAGGAAAACGCTATGTCTGGTGCACCTGTCATCATGCATCATGCACCTGTATCGAAACAGGCAGCGAAAAAAATACAGTTGAAGTCGGAAGTCTACATACACTTAGGTTGGAGTCATTAAAACTCGTTTTTTAACCACTCCACAAATTTCTTGTTAACAAACTATAGTTTTGGCAAGTCGGTTAGGACATCTACTTTGTGCATGACAAGTATTTTTTCCAACAATTGTTTACAGACAGATTATTTCACTTATAACTCACTGTATCAAAATTCCAGTGGGTCAGAAGTTTACATACACTAAGTTGACTGTGCCTTTAAACAGGTTGGAAAATTCCAGAAAATTATGTCATGGCTTTAGAAGCTTCTGATAGGCTAATTTACATCATTTGAGTCAATTGGAGGTGTACCTGTGGATGTATTTCAAGGTCTACCTTCAAACTCAGTGCCTCTTTGCTTGACATCATGGGAAAATCTAAAGAAATCAGCCAAGACCTCAGAAAAAAGTTGTAGACCTCCACAAGTCTGGTTCATCCTTGGGAACAATTTCCAAACACCTGAAGGTACCAAGTTAATCTGTACGAACAATAGTACGCAAGTATAAACACCATGGGACCACGCAGCCGTCATACCGCTCAGGAAGGAGACGCGTTCGGTCTCCTAGAGATGTACTTTGGTGTGAAAAGTGCAAATCAATCCCAACAGCAAAGGACCTTGTGAAGATGCTGGAGGAAACCGGTACAAAAGTATCTATATCCACAGTAAAACGAGTCCTATATCGACATAACTTGAAAGGTCGCTCAGCAAGGAAGAAGCCACTGCTCCAAAACCGCCATAAAAAAAGCTTGACTACGGTTTGCAACTGCACATGGGGACAAAGATCGTACTTTTTGGACAAATGTCCTCTGGTCTGATGAAACAAAAATAGAACTGTTTGGCCATAATGACCATCGTTATGATTGGAGGAAAAAGGGGGAGGCTTGCAAGCAGAAGAACACCATCTCAACCGTGAACCGTGGCAGCATCATGTTGTGGGGGTGCTTTGCTCCAGGAGGGACTGGTGCAGTTCACAAAATAGATGGCATCACATCAGGAAGGAAAATTATGTGGATATATTGAAGCAACATCTCAAGACATCAGTCAGGAAGTTAAATCTTGGTCACAAATGGGTCTTCCACATGGACAATGACCAAACATACTTCCAAAGTTGTGGCAAAATGGCTTAAGGACAACAAAGTCAAATTATTGGAGTGGCCATCACAAAGCCCTGACCTCAATCCTATAGATAATTTGTGGGCAGAACTGAAAAAGTGTGTGTGAGCAAGGAGGCCTACAAACCTGACTCAGTTACACCAGCTCTGTCAGGAGGAATGGGCCAAAATTCACCCAACTTATTGTGGGAAGCTTGTGGAAGGCTACCCAAAACGTTTAACCCAAGTTAAACAATTTAAAGGCAATGCTACCAAACATACTTCCAAAGTTGTGGCAAAATGGCTTAAGGACAACAAAGTCAAAGTATTGGAGTGGCCATCACAAAGCCCTGACCTCAATCCTATAGATAATTTGTGGGCAGAACTGAAAAAGTGTGTGTGAGCAAGGAGGCCTACAAACCTGACTCAGTTACACCAGCTCTGTCAGGAGGAATGGGCCAAAATTCACCCAACTTATTGTGGGAAGCTTGTGGAAGGCTACCCAAAACATTTGACCTAAGTTAAACAATTTAAAGGCAATGCTACCAAATTCTAATTGAGTGTATGTAAACTTCTGACCCACTGGGAGTGTGATGAAAGAAATAAAAGCTGAAATAAATCATTCTCTCTACTATTATTCGGACATTTCACATTCTTAAAATAACATGGTGATCCTAACTGACCTAAGACAGGGAATGTTTACTAGGATTAAATGTCAGGAATTGTGAAAAACTGAAAATGTATTTGGCTAAGGTGTATGTAAACTTCCGACTTCAACTGTACATGTCATCTATGCACTTAAATATCGGATGGAGGACGCTTTTCATCATGGTTCATTTTCATGCCAGCCAGGTAGGCTATACTCCTGTTGTAAATATAAGCAATGTGCCTAATATTAGGAAAGTTGAGAAATAAATATAGTAGGCCTAGCCTATAGAAAGCTGATGGGATCCTTGTCTTATTATTAGCGGCCATCACTCTGTTTTCTCCCGCAATTGCATAGCCTATTTAAATGTTGTGCAAAATTAGCTTATGGGCTCTCATGAAGTGTTTGATTAGATTTTCAAATACATTTTCATTGATGTCAGAGTGATTAGAGGGAAAATAGAGTGCTGAGTACCAGGCAGTTAGCACGTTTAGTAGGCTACTACTGACCATCAGCAGCATCAGAGCTTGGAGAAGCCTAATTACTGTGACTAAACGGTCATGTGGAATTTGACTGCCGTCATGACTCCTGACAGCCGGTGTGGCAGTAATACGCCCACTGCAACAGCCCTATCTGTGACCAACAGATGCATATCTGTATTCCCAGTCACGTGACATCCATAGGTTATGGCCTAATGAATTTATTATATGAATTGTAACTCAGTAAAATCTTAGAAATTGTTGCATGTTGTGTTTATATTTTTGTTCGGTATAGATGTATGGCTCTGGTGTACTGCTCTTTTGGCACCATATAACAGCAGCATGCACTGACCTGTGAGGAAACGGGTTCTCTTTCCAATTGCCTTCTCACATTTCATATGAGAATTGAATAAATAGACTAGATAGTATGGCCATCCCTTCTGAAAGGGCTTTACATCTGGCCTGTGGCTATATGAACTCCTGTAGACACTGTGCAGTGCTTTCCCAACAGCAGGGATGCAGTTCCTGTTGTGGGCTCTACCAGTGCTGTGTGCCAGTAAATCCTCAGTGCTCTCACTCTGTTTGTGCCCTGTGTAGAAGACTGTGTGAGTGGGGAGAGGACAGAGAAGATTATCCACACCCAGATTACGTAACAGCCGAAGGCAGGCTTTTAACCCCTCAGCTCAGTCCCCACTAACTGACAACACAGGCATCCACTGACTGTCATTGGAGCAATTATGTGGGCCTGACAGGGAATACAGCCTAGCCTGAGTATTGCTCCTGAGCCATTTTGAAAAGAAACTTTGAAAAGAAACTACCAACTGAAGCAAGAGCTCAGATGTGATGCTGAACTTTCCCACTGTTCTCAGTGACAGAGGCATTCTAAAGCAGGCATCTCCAGAGGAACAGCAATCCAATTAACAAAGGAGAATGTGTCCTTCAGGTAACCAGGCAACAGTAGTCAGAGGCACGGGTCCACAAGTGTGAGGCGATCCAGCTAAGGTCTCTATTCATAGGAGCTGAAAGGGAATCAATGACGCTAACAGGACAGGGACAATAGGACTACAGCGCAAAGCCATGTCACCCCAGACTCATGATCTAACAATGGCTTTAAACATTAGATATAGGACACATACAATCCACCAACATGAGTGTCTCAGGAACATCTATGTGCAGGAATTGAAACACGCTGGATGGAGGATTAATGGTAAAGTATGGATCCTGACAGGACAGAGAAGTGGAACCTTCCAACACATTCCACAACAATGTTGCATGCTGGGAAAGGGCGTTACCTGTGGTGTCAGTGAGGGAGAGGGCGTTAAAGGGGTCCGGGACACTCAACATCGCTGAGCCTGCATCCAAACCCAGGATGTCAGCAGTTCTCTCAGCTTAACATTACACAGGGAGAACAAAAGAGGGAGAAGGAGAGAAAGAAGGAGAGATAGCAGGAGAATAGGGGGAGGAAGGATGTTGGAGAAGACGGGATGGTCAGGTTATGACAGTCACTGATCGAATAGAAAATCAACAAGATGTAAGAGGACAACAGAGCTGAGGAGAACAAATTACACAACAGTAATTGGTTTGGGTTGGACTCAGAGAAAATTGTCTCACAGTAAGGTTGGAGAGGTTCACTTGACAGCTCAGACCGATACATCTCTCTACGAAAGAATTCTACAAAGCTGGAGAAACATCTGTCTTCAAAAGAAAGATTTACAGAGAAGAGGCCGGCAGCTAAAATCACAATGACACCACATGGGAAATATGTAGAGATGAGGGAGAGGGATAATGACGTCTGTATGACACAGGGAGAGAGAGGAAGGCTGGTGAACACGTGGGGTCTTACCTGGGAAAGCCTTGCATGTGGCCCCAGCAGCAGAGACAGGCTGCAGCCCTGAGATGAGGTTCTCTGTGGAAAGGCTGGCCCTCTCCCCTGTTGTAGCTGTCATAAAGAAATACACAATTAGAAAACCTCTGATAATTTATCCATCTACCATCTATCCATTGCACTTGTAGATGTCTATACACAGACTGGACATTGTGGTCTTACTCTCGGCCAGCTTGGCAAAGTCCTTGTTGAGCAGCTCCTCTGCAGAGAGCTTGGAGAAGTTGTCGTCACCAAAAGGGTTCCAGCTGCCAGTGGGTACAGAGGGAGTTGTCTGGGCACCGCCCTCCCCTGGCTGGTACACACTCTGCTGGGAGGAGCAGGGGGAGCCAGAGGGGGTGGTACTGGCTGACCTACAACACACACAGGAAAACACAAAGGTTACAGTGGAAACCATCCATCTCATTTATCTCAAGTACAAACAAGTCTGTGCCAAATATAAAACATGCATACAAATATGGGTGATTAAAAAGCCTATTGAGTTATTTGAAGATTGAAAGGACTGTTTATTCCTGTGTTGAACTATATGGGCTATAAAGGGAGTGTTTAAAGGGTTCTCTGAATGAATGCCTGTTCTCTCTCTCTGTGTGTGTGTGTGTGTGTGTGTGTGTGTGTGTGTGTGTGTGTGTGTGTGTAATGAAGGGACAGTTGATTCCTCAGTTCATTGAGATGGGTTAATTCAGCTCACTTGGACTTGTTGAGGCTGGCCTCGGCTGCAGCCGCCTGCAGTAGCTGGGTTGACTTGCTGATTGGGACCCCAAATACAGCACTGTGGGTGACGTCACTCAGGATGCGTCTGTGACTGCCTCGAGGGGGCATCTTTGGGGAAGAGGGGGGCGTCAGGGAGCCAACCTTGTGGAGCCCACGTCCAGGAGCCAGATGCTGGGAGGAGAGAGCGAGAGAAAGGGTTTAATATGGAGATAATGAAAATATCACACCAAATATCAATATCAGTGAGAGAAGGAAGAAAATTACAGGCTGATTCCTATCTTTTTGGTTTGATTCTATTTGATCACTATGCAAAGCATGAAATAGCTGTCTTCGATGTTAGAGAGAAGCACTGATGTATCCGTTTTAGACTGCTTAACTCAGTCTTCACAACAGTATACAGGACCAATCCAAGAGCAAGTATTTCTACATCATTGTTTACACAGATCAATAAAACATGCAGTTATTTTAAAGGTAACTAATCCAATAAATATGCAGAATGCATACTAAGTCAGTGTTAGGTGATTAGCTAGATTCTAAAGCCCCAGACAGAGAGAGTCAGGGCCTGTTAGTCCCCCTGTCCTACAAGGCAGCAGGCTGCCAGAGGGGATGGGCCTGTTAGTCCCCCTGTCCTACAAGGCAGCAGGCTGCCAGAGGGGATGGGCCTGTTAGTCCCCCTGTCCTACAAGGCAGCAGGCTGCCAGAGGGGATGGGCCTGTTAGTCCCCCTGTCCTTCAAGGCAGCAGGCTGCCAGAGGATGGGCCTGTTAGTCCCCCTGTCCTACAAGGCAGCAGGCTGCCAGAGGGGATGGGCCTGTTAGTCCCCCTGTCCTACAAGGCAGCAGGCTGCCAGAGGGGATGGGCGTGTTAGTCCCCCTGTCCTTCAAGGCAGCAGGCTGCCAGAGGGGATGGGCCTGTTAGTCCCCCTGTCCTACAAGGCAGCAGGCTGCCAGAGGGGATGGGCCTGTTAGTCCCCCTGTCCTTCAAGGCAGCAGGCTGCCAGAGGGGATGGGCCTGTTAGTCCCCCTGTCCTACACGGCAGCAGGCTGCCAGAGGGGATTGGCCTGTTAGCCCTCCCTGTCCCACAGATCAGCAGGCTGCCAGAGAAGATGGGCCTGTTAGCCCTCCCTGTCCCACAAGGCAGCAGGCTGCCAGAGGGGATGGGGGTTACCGTGGGCTCAGAGTCAGTCAAGTGCAGGTCCTGTGGCTGCAAGCTGAGGGGGGTCTGCCACAGGGCCAGCTGGCTGCTGTTGCAGAGGAGCAACTGCAGCCACAGGATTAGCTTTGGGCTGCACAGCCACATAGCCCTGGAGGATTGGCATGGGAGGCTGATGCTGTTGTTGTTTGTAGAGGGTCTGCACTAACTGATACTGCTTAGGGATAAGATGGTGGGAGAAAACAATTAATGTTTAGGAAACTGTCTCATTTGGCCCAGTTTGGGATGAGTTAAAGTCAAAGTCAAAAGTCAAAGTCACCATTATTAGTCAGTTGTACAACCAAATGCCTTCAACCGAAATGTGTCTTCCGCATTTAACCCAACCCCTCTGAATCAGAGAGGTGCGGGGGGCTGCCTTAATCGACATCCACGTCTTTGGCGCCCGGGGAACAGTGGGTTAACTGCCTTGTTCAGGGGCAGAACGACAGATTTTTCCTTGTCAGCTTGGGGATTCGAACCTGCAACCCTCCGGTTACAAGTCCAACGCTCTAACCACTAGGCTACCTGCCGCCCCCAGTTATTGCTCTGCCAAGTGCAAACCAGTTCACCACATGTAAATACTATTCTGTTCCCTGTGTTTTTCATGAAGGTTGTCATTTTTGCAGTTGGATTTTTGTTACACATGGCCATGATTACAGACACCTGTGTGTGTCCTTTGACAATATATAAACGAGTCACCCCACAGTGTTTGTGATTATACCCTGATGAAGACAGCTTGCCTGTCGAAACGTTGGACATAAAATATTTTTAGCATCTGAGCTTCTAGAGTGTGCGGCTCTTCTTTATTTTCAAGTTTTACACTGCACTAGCCAGCACCTCGCCTATATAGGTGTGCATTTCTTTTTCTTCTAGAGTATATTTTAATTAACAGATCAGATGGGAGTTCCTGGGAAGTCAATAAAGTTATTCAGTTGGATTCAATTTCATTCAAAACCACAAGGTCATTCAGAGGTCCTGCTAAAAATGCACTCTACATAGAAATATCATAGGTTAGAAGGCAATAAACGGATACATAAAAACCAATGACTTAATATTATTGGCAAATGGTAAAAAGATACTCTGATATATTAAGAAGCCCAAACACAAGGTAATATGCCAACCTGGTTGGTCTGCTGCTGTGGGCTGAAGAAGGTTGCAGCCTGCTGCTTCATGAAGAGACCCTGCTGATGCTGGGGCGTGGCAATGGGCTGCGAAGGGGCGGTCTGAGCCAGTGGGGGTGTGGCCTGCTGGACCAATTGGACAGCAACTGCAGGCTGGGCGGCGCCTAAAACACCTGTAGTAAAGGGGAAAAGATGTCTGTCATTGATAACAATTGACTAAAACAGACAAGCTTGCAGCTCCTATCTGTCTCTATACAAGCAGATGGACAGAAGGGCGCAGATAGACTACGGGTGTCACCAAGGGCTCATTAATAGACTATTAAAGCCTTGACCGGACAGACAAATTGAACCACTGGGATTACAAGGCCATGTTATGTCAGCCAAACACGTAGAACAGTTCAATACATCAAGCTCAATACAGGATGTCTATCCTGATGAGTGTTTTGTTACAGGATAGGAGACTTCCCCTGACTTCCCCAGGCCTCAGCTCACCACATCATCAGGTCCTTGTGGTTCAAGCTTTGACTGAGAAACAAAGAGGGTAGTTTGTGCGTACCTATGGGTTGGGGCCCTCCTGCAGCCATGTTGGGTCTCTTGCGTGGGGTGAGGGCCGGCTGGATGGGCAGGATGCCTATGGGCTGGGCCCCTCCAGCTTTGGGGCGTGAACGGGGCGCGATGGACGTCTCCATTGTGGGGACAGGGTCTGAGAGCCTGGGAGGGGAGAGGAAGGGCAGGCCAGGTTATCCTTGCCGGAGCTTTTTTTTGTTTTACCTTTATTTTACTAGGCAAGTCAGTTAAAAACAAATTCTTATTTTCAATGACGGCCTAGGAACAGTGGGTTAACTGCCTTGTTCAGGGGCAGAACGACAGATTTTTACCTTGTCAGCTTGGGGATTCGATCTTGCAACCTTCCGGTTACTAGTCCAACGTTCTAACCACTAGACTACCTGCCTCTGTAACTATAAAAAAGCCCTGTTTCTCATGCTCCTCACTTACCTGGCTTTGGATTGACTCTTTTTGGCTACAGCTTCACTGGCTCTGATTGGTTCAGGGAGTTTTGTAGGAATAGGAGAGTTCTGTGAAGGTGAGAAGAGTTACAGTAGTATGCTTAGATATACTACCCAATTTTAATCAATCAGTTTCACTCAGATTTCTAGTGTAATGGTTTTCCTTTTGTCACAGCGAGGGAACAAGAGCCCTTTATCATTCTAACTTCTGCATGACATGACTGCAGCAAAGTCATGATCAGTTAAAGATTCCATTAATCGGCCTTGAATGTCCACTGGGAATGACGTCTGAAATGTGCTGTGTCAGATGATTGAGTGCTGACATTGCTCCATCAATGCAAAGCAAAGGGGCCTGGGGGACGGAGGTCAGCCAACTGGCAACAACCACAAAGCTCCCTCATCCTCTGGCATTTTACACTAGACTTAAGTTGCTTTCCAAAAAGATTAGACATTAATAAAACTTAGTAAAATGTGAAAGCTTCTTACATTTTGAAATTAAATAACATTACACCTGGCATTTGGAGGGCAAGGTAACAATTCAAATAAAGTTAAAAGTTCCTCTACATTTTCGCCCTTTTAATTATTTGGTAACTTTCGTCTCCGGGGAGATTTTATAGTCCTGTTGTCATTACTGATTGTGAGGTGACTTACATGTATGTTCTGGATAGGGCATTCTATACGGGCCAGCTTGAAGGCGAAGTAGGACACTTGGTAGATATCTGGTCTCTTCTCTGGGTCAGGCTCCAGCATGTATCCTGATGAATGGAAGAAAACATGGTTGGTAATTATGATACTGATACAGTGAATTTTGAAAGTATTCAGACCCTTTGACTTTTTCCATATTTTATACGTTACAGCATTGATTAAATAATCCCCCTCAATCTACACACAATAACCCATAATGACAAAGCAAAAACAGGGTTTAAGAGAAATATGCACATTTACTAAATATAAAAACAGAAATACTTTCTTTACATTAGTATTCAGACCCTTTTCTATGCAACGCGAAACTGAGCTCAGGTGCATCCTGTTTCCATTGATCATCCTTGAGATGTTTTTACAACATGATTGGAGTCCACATGTGGTAACTTCAATTGATTCAACATGATTTGGAAATGCACACACCTGTCAAAATAAGGTTCCACAGTTGACAGTGCATGTCAGAGCAAAAACCAAGCCATGAGTTCTGAGACAGGATTGTGTCGAGGCACAGATCTGAGGAAGGGTACCAAAACATTTCTGCAGCATTGAAGGACCCCAAGAACACAGTGGCCTCCATCATCCTTAAATGGAAGATGTTTGGAACCACCAAGACTCTTCCTAGACCTGGCCGCCCAGCCAAACAGAGCAATCGGAGAAGGGCCTTGGTCAGGGAGGTGACCAAGAACCCGATGGTCACTCTGACAGAGCTCCAGAGTTCCTCCGTGGAGATGGGAGAACCTTCCAGAAGGACAAACCATCTCTGCAGCACTCCACCAATCAGGCCTTTATGGTAGTGTGGCCAGACAGAAGCCGCCACTCAGTACAAGGCACAATACAGCCCGCTTAAAGTTTGCCAAAAGGCACCTAAAGGACTCTCAGACCATAAGAAACAAGACTCTCTGGTCTGATGAAACCAAGAATGAACACTTTGGACTGAATGCGAAGCCCCAGTCAAGGGGTCTGGATACTTTCCGAATGCACTGTATATTTCTCTCTGTGGACTAAAGGACTTGCACTGTGAAATTGAGAAGGGGCACAGAAAGAGAAAGACAGAGCCAGAAAGACAACTCTCTTACATACAAACGCATGGACTAGTCAGTAGGAGTTGACAGGGAGGATGGCTACTCACTGATGAGGCAGTGCATGTCCGGGGAATAGCGGGAGTTGTCTGGAATAGTGAAGCTGCCGTCACAGATGGCCACCTGGCTCTCCCCAAATGGCAGGGTGAAGTAGCACAGTTTATACAGTAGGCAGCCCATAGCCTGTAGAGACAGTACAGTGGACATCAGCACACCTTGTATTACCTCAAAAAACGGTCAACCAAGCAAGTCAGTTACACTTACTTGGCATCAAGCCAACATAACTCTATAGTTGAGAGAAACCAGTCATAATCTCTCATGACGATTCAGCAGTATGCCAACTCACCCAGATGTCTGCCTTTGTAGTGATGACCATGCCATTGTAAAGGTTGATCATCTCTGGGGCTCGGTATGACAGAGTAGTGTACCTTAAGATAGGGAGGGAGCACACTCATTTAGGAAGGACTTCAAATGGCACAGTTAATCCACAACATCCCAACCTGTTGTACTTGTTGGTTCACTAGACTAAAACTATCAAACCACACCCATGAGTTCAGTATACAGTTGAGGTGAAGCTCTTCAGAATCACTCACTTCTTGATTTCCTCCTCCACCAGTGGCACGCCCTCTGTCTGAGGGTCCTGGAAGCGGTTGGTGGCGCTACCAAAGTCACACAGCACGTAGTGTCCCCGGTCATGGAGCAGGATATTCTCCACCTGCAGAGATAGACACACAGATGACTCCTGAGACAGGTGACTCCTGTTGCTCTTTGAATGGTGTGTAACATATTTATACACTTCATGGTTCACTTCTCATGCTGCAACACACACATGTATTAAAGACAGATAGAGGACAAGTGTGAGTAGGGTGTAAACTGAGGGTGTGTGTGTGAAGCTAAGTGCTCGTGCCTTGAGATCTCGATGGATGATTGGTGTCTTGCACTGGTGGAGGCGGGCCACAGCCTCGCAGGTGTCACAGAAGATCTGCAGCACCTCTGCCTCAGTGAAGCCTGTTTGCAGACGCTGGTTCATCAGGTTCACCACCTGACCACCTGCAGCAAACCAGGGAGGACTTACAAGGGGTTTGGAAACAAAGTAGATACGCTCCTGTAATGGTATGAGGTTTGAACCCTAATGAAACCACAAAAGTGATTGATAAGGAAAGAGGGGCAGAATTACCACGACAGAAGTCCATGAGGATGAGGACCTCCCAGACATCGCCTGCTCCCACTGCAGTTATACTGGAGTCCAGGAAACCCACAATGTTTCTGTGGCCCACAAGGTCCCTCTGCACATGCACACACACAATTGGTTAATATTACAAAGAACATAAAGAACCTCATAGGTCTCTGGTTTGCTTTCAAGTTCCAAACAGGCTGCCATAACAATGGTGATCTTTGTTTTGTTTTTTAGATTGCCCGAGTGTATTCTGCTTCTGCTTGCTGACTATGAGGATCTGCCAAAAGGCTGGAAGTAATAGGGGTGTTCCACGAAATGGGTGCCTTTTGGACATGCAAACTTAAGAAATTCACTTTAAAATATCTATCCTTTCAACATTTCAATTGCATGGAGGATATGTTGAGTCTACAGAAAAACAGATTTTCCAGTTTCAGGTATTAAAATCCTATAAACTAAGAGCATTTTATCTGCACTTGTACCACACTGTCTGTCAAACCTGTTACGGACACTTATGTAACTGCTTAACTATTATTTAAAAGCATATTTGAGATAAATCCCAAACGTTCTCATTGATCAAGTACAAATAAACTCCCATATAATTTCAAAACTGATAAAGTTACCGTTGGGCCTCTAACAGTGTTGACGATAACACAGTTTAGGTTTTAGGTGAAGATGTGGTGAAGAGCATGGGACCACAAGGTGTTCATAAAATTAGGAATTTTACACAAGATTTACTTCCTTTTACACCAACAATGTCACCTGATGTGAATCATTTAACATGGTGGAATGGTCCATTATTTTAAAGGAATAAATTGTTTGCATAACAGGGTTGGCCTTAAAATGAGGGACAGACGTAGATGCATCACTAATCACACTAATATCAATAATAACCTTCAGAAATGACTGTCAAAGCAGCAAAATAAATAGGCCAATACAATGGTGAAACTTGGGAGACATTTTGGGATTAAGTTGAAATCTCCCTAGAAGTGACATAGTGTTGATGGAGGGACGTGTCAAAATGCTGAATTTTGGCACTTTAGCAAGCCATTATTCATATTAAAAAAATTTGATGTATTGAATTCTTCATGTGGTCTATATTATAGTGCATTTCATTTAATATGACAGGCTTTTAAAATTAAACATTAGTGCATAATTTCTACTTAAAATATTAAAGGGACGCAAAAGGCACCCATTTCGTGGAATGACCCAATAATGATAACCATCCTGTACCAATTATGCCCCCCAGGGTGTGGCTGCAGGGGCTGGTTATCTTACAGCACGGCCTCCAGTTAGGGAACTGAGGCCCAAGGGGTTGGGAGAGTTTATCTGCATGATTTCCAACTCAACATATTCAGCAGCAGGCTCTAACAGAGTGAAGAGTGTATGACTCAGTTACTACCCACCCTTCTGCTCCCTCTCTGTATGTTTGTTTAAGTTAGTCTTTTCAACCCTCCACTTCCATCGTCAGCAACTCTCTCCCATATCACCTCTTCCAGAATAGAAACACAATTTTATTCTTTAAATTTGTGTAGTTTTATCTGTGTGGTTTACATCAGCTTCACTACAGCAGTGGCACAGCGATTTGCCCCCTTTGTAAAGCCCATTTGTCTGAGAGAGCCTGTGCATTATAAGGTAGACTGGATGACAGACTGAGCAGAACTCCAGCCCAGAGCCGGTTCTCACCATGATCTGGATCTCTAGCTTGCAGATATGCAGGTCGTGCTCGTTGTTGACGTACATTCTCTTCAGGGCACAGCGGACCCCCCCTGGTGGGTCCGCACCAGGAACACAATGGCAAAGCCTCCTAGAGAGAGAAAGATTTCAGCATTGACCTGTGACTGAGTGGCGCAGGTCACCACTGAGGCCAGCTGCGTTGTCAGCTAACCTAACAGTAAGAGAATACAATAAACACAAGAGACCAGCTAAATATGGAGCAACAAAAATGTTTGTTTCGTGACACTGGTTTCTCCTCAAGCCAAACGGCTAAATGACGTGCTTTGCTTTGACAAATATCATTAACAGTGACTGAATTAGCCCAGAGTCATCCAGTCAGCCTGGATGAGTCAAAACTGCTGATACTGCTGAGAGCAAAGCAGGCCTCCTTCAGTCTGTCCATTACCCCATCATGATAGCAGCACACCACACAACCCTGGCAACGTTCGTCCTCTCTGTCATATAAACACACACTGCATGACCCCAGATCAACAGTGGCAGAGCTAGCTGGGAAGAAATGCTGTGAAATCTGAGGGGTGGATGAAGCTGTGGTAAAGGAAGGCTCAAAATAGCATTGGTGAGTCAGCAGTAGAGATGAGAATCAGAGGAAGACTGCAGGTAGCGGAGCAGCCGCACTGTGACTGGAGAAGGTGGAGAATGTGAGAGTGAGAGTCCATCATCCGACTATTAGAGGAACATTGTGCTGACACACTGGGCAGTCGGCACGGCTCCAAAACAGCCCTTTTGTCTGGGTCTCTCCATTTCTCTCCCTCTTGCCTGCTAATTCAGACATATGCAGACACACAAAACCATGAGTGATTGTGTGGCTGGCTGTGCACACTATTTGTTTCTGGTGACCCAGGAGGCAGTGCTGGCTTGCTGTGATCCATGGGTGATACAACACTGGTCTCTTTCATCTACACACCATTCACACAGTGAGGGGACTGGCTCTGCCTACATAAAGAATAACACAAAAGGGCAGGGTTCAGCAGAAGCACTGTCTGGAACCAAACATACTTAGCATGTACCTTAGCTAGAATTATCTCACATTGTTCAAAGAGAAAAAACAGTAATGTATTATGTTGGTGATGCAGATATGGTGTTATGAAGGATTGGTGGCTCTACAGTGTTATTGTAGCACAGCGCTGTAAGGTGTGGGTAGTATTTGTGTCTGATTACAGGCTAGTAGAAGGTGAGCTAATGCTGTAGTGTGTCTTTGAAGGAGTATAAACCAGCAGGGGTGACAAAGGCAGTCTTGTCCTCACTGGCGGGATCCATTGCCACCTGCCAATAGCCGCTGTTCAGATCCAGATTACCTAAGATGGATGCTCCTGCCAGAGATTCCAGTATGTCATTTATGTTTGGTAGAGGGTAGGCATCGCTTTCTGTTATGGCATTCAGCTTCCTGTAGTCCACACAGAATCGATATCCACCATCTTTCTTTGGAATCAGGACAACCGGAGAAGCACATCCAGAAAAAGAAGGTTACACAATTACATTCTCCAACATGCTTTTGAGCTGTTCATTGAGAATTCCCAGTTTGGCGGGGGACAGCCTGTAGGGACACGTCATGCCGGGTATAGATTTTGTGTTTGAAGACGGTTGTACGGCTGGGTGTAAGAGTACAGACCTCACTGTTCATCTCCAACATCTGGGAGAGCTGCCACCTCTCATCATCTGACAGACATGCCTGCTCCACTGCTGGTTTGATGTAGAAATCAGCATCAGGTTTGCTTTTCCCTCCTGGAGGCTATTTTGTAAATGACATCACCGAAGTCAAGGATAGGTAGAATAGTCAGTTTTACGAGGGTATGTTTAGCAGAAAGAGTGAAGGAGGCTTTGTTGCAAAATAGGAAGCCGATTCTAGATTTAATTTTGGATTGGAGATGCTTAATGTGAGTCTGGAAGGAGAGTTTACAGTCTAACCAGACACCTAGGTATTTGTAGTTGTCCACATGTTCTAAGTCTGAACCGTCCAGAGTAGTGATGCTAGTCGGTTGAAGAGCATGCATTTAGTTTTACTAGCATTTAAAAGCAGTTGGAGGCCACGGAAGGAGTGTTGTATGGCATAGAAGCTTGTTTGGATGTTTGTTATGACAGTGTCCAAAGAAGTGCCAGATGTATACAGAATGGTGTTGTCTGCATAGAGGTGGATCAGAGAATCACCAGCAGCAAGAGCGACATCATTGATATATACAGAGAAAAAAGTTGTCCCGAGAATTAAACCCTGTGGCACCCCCATAGAGACTGCCAGAGGTCCGGACAACAGGCCCTCCGATTTGACACACTCTGAGAAGTAGTTGGTGAACCAGGCGAGGCAGTCATTTGAGAAGCCAAGGCTATTGAGTCTGCCGATAAGAATGTGGTGATTGACAGAGTCGAAAGCCTTGGCAAGGTTGATGAAGGCGGCTGCACAGTTCTGTCTTTTATCAATGGCGGTTATGATATTGTTTAGGACCATGAGCGTGGCTGAGGTGCACCCATGACCAGCTCGGAAACCAGATTGCATAGTGGAGAAGGTACGGTGGGATTCGTAATGGTCGGTGATCTGCATGTAGGTCGGGGTAAAGTGACTATGCATAGATAAATAATAAACAGCGAGTAGCAGCAGTGTAAAGGGGGTAGCCATTTGATTAGCTGTTCAGCAGTCTTATGGCTTGGGAGAATCTGTTGTTCAGTAGCCTTTTGGACTTAGACTTGGCGCCCCCCCCGTACTGCTTGCCGTGTGGTAGCAGAGAGAACAGTCTATGACTAGCGTGGCTGGAGGCTTTGGCAATTTTTAGGGCCTTCCTCTGACACCGCCTGGTATAGAGGTCCTGGATGGCAGGAAGCTTGGCCCCAGTGATGTACTGGGCCGTACACACTACCCTCTGTAGTGCCTTGCGGTAGGAGGCCAAGCAGTTACAATACCAGGCGGTGATGCAACCAGTCAGGATGCTCTCGATGGTGCAGTTATATAACTTTGAGGATCTGGACGACCCATGCCAAATCTTTTTAGTCTAATGCGGGGGGAATAGTAATCTTCACGACTGTCTCGGTGTGTTTGGACCATGACAGTTTGTTGGTGATGTGGACAACAAGGAACTTGAAGCTCCACTACAGCCCTTGTCGATGAGAATGGGGGCATGCTTGGCCCTCCTTTTCCTGTAGTCCACAATCACCTCCTTTGTCTTGATCACGTTGAGGTAGAAGTTGTCTTGGCACCACACTTCCACACTTTGACCTTCTCCTTTATAGGCTGTCTCATCGTTGTCGGTGATCAGGCCTACCATCGCTGTGTCGCAAACTTAATGGTGTTGGAGTCGTGCTTGGCCACACAGTCATGGGTGAACAGGGAGTACAGGTGGGGAAAGCACGCACCCGAGGGGCACCCGTGTTATGGATGAGCATGGCAGATGTGTTTTTGCCTACCCTTACCACCTGGGGGCGGCCCGTCAGAAAGTCCAGGATCCAATTGCAGAGGGATGTGTTTAGTCCCAGGGTCCTTGGCTTAGTGATGAGCTTCGTGGACACGATGGTGTTGAACGCTGAGCTGTAGTCAACAAACAGCATTCTCACATAGGTGTTCCTTTTGTCCAGGTGGGAAATGGCAGAGTGGAGTGAGATTGTGTCATCTGTGGATCTGTTGGGGCGGTATCCACATTGGAGTGTGTCTAGGGTTTCTGGGGTGATGGTGTTGATGTGAGCCATGACCAGCCTTTCAAAGCAATTCATAGATACAGACGTGAGTGCTACGGGTCAGTAGTCACTTAGGCAGGTTACCTTAGTGTTCTTGGGCACAGGGACTATGGTGGTCTGCTTGAAACATGTAGGCATTACAGACTCGGTCAGGGACAGGTTGAAAATGTCAGTGAAGACACTTTCCAGTTGGTCAGCGCATGCTCGGAGTACACGTCCTGGTAATCCGTCTGGCCCTGCGGCCTTGTGAATGTTGACCTGTTTAAAGGTCTTACTCACATCGGCTATGACGAACATGATCACACAGTTGTCCGGAGCAGCTGGTGCTCTCATGCATGCTTCAGTGTTGCTTGCCTCGAAGCGTGCATAGAAGTAATTTAGCTCGTCTGGTAGGCTTGTGTCACTGGGCAGCTCGCGGTTGGGCTTCCCTTTGTAGTCCATAATAGTTTGCAAGCCCTGCCACATCCGACGAGCATCAGAGCCGGTGTAGTAGGATTCAATCTTAGACCTGTATTTACGCTTTGCCTGTTTGGGCATAGCGGTATTTCTTATAAGCGTCCGGGTTAAAGTCCCGCTCCTTGAAAGCGGCAGCTCTACCCTTTAGCTCAGCGCGGCTGCTGCCTGTAATCTATGGTTTCTGGTTGGGGTATGTACGTACGGTCAATGTGTGGACAACGTCATCGATGCACTTATTGATGAAGAAGGTGACTGATGTGGTATACTCCTCAATGCCATCGTATAAGTGCTGGAACATATTCCAGTCTGTGGTAGCAAAACAGTCCTGTAGCTTAACATCTGCGTCATCTAACCATTTCCGTATTGAGCGAGTCACTGGTACTTCCTGCTTTAGTGTTTGCTTGTAAGCAGGAATCAGAGGAAATAATTATGGTCAGATTTGCCAAATGGAAGGCGAGGGAGAGATTTGTATGCAGCCAACTGTATATTATCCATGTCGTCGTTCAGCTACGATTCGTGATACATAAGACATTACAGTTAATGTCCCGGTGGTAGGATAGTCTTTAACAGAGCTAATCCAGTTTATTCTCCAATGATTGCACATTGGCCTATAGGCAGGTGGTAGACGCGGGTTACTCACTCGCCAACGAATTCTCACAAGGCACCCGGACCTGCATCTGAGTCTTCTCTTCAGCCGAATGACGAGGATTTGGGCCTGGTCGGTGTCTGGAGTAATTCATTCGCATCCGACTCGTTAAAGAAAAAAATCTTTGTGCAGTTCGAGGTGAGTAATCGCTGTTCTGATATACTGAAGCTCTTCTCAGTCATAAAAGACAGTGGCAGAAACATTATGTACAAAATAAGTTACAAATAATGCAGAAAAAAAACTATTGGTTAGGAGCCCGCAAAACGGCAGATATCTCTTCCGTTGAGTCCCATCTTCTGCATCCACACACAAGCACCATAAACACAGACACTTTACAGTGGCTCCTCACCCTGCACCAGACAACAGGCTTGACTGTACTTGTGAATCTTGTAGATTATTCTTTAAAAAAGGGGCCTTCATGCTCTAGGCAGAATCAATAAAAACTGGGAGATGGCTGTGTATGTAGAGCGCCTGCAGTCTGTAAAACAAGCAAGGTCCAAATCAAGCCTTTGAGAGCATTTTATTGGACAACTGCTTCCTTGTCTAGTTCTACTGCTAGCACAGCTAAAGCATTTCAACCCTGCAGAAAGTCTCTGGCCATAAACACAATCTGGCTTGCCTGCTACTTCGTTAAACAACATACTGTGTACTACACATACTATTTAGCAGTTACCATCAGTTACGGCTTCATATGAAGAGGACAGGATCGTCTGTAGCCCCACCCAGTGACCATTCATGTTGTTGTTTTGGGCTAACATTAGCCAAGTAGCTAGCATTTGGAATTAAGTATTTTGAGTAATCTTGAGTGTACCATAGGCCACGCATGTATCAACTGAAGAGTCACCTGAAGCTTGAGAGGAATGGGAGATGCAGTTAAGGAATGCAGTGCTGAAACAGGGGGCTCATAATGAGGATGACTGGCTACTACTCTGAACTGTGTGTGATGAGCTTTCTGGTGCGGCATCACCCAAGTGGGTGCCATACATTGTGAAGGAGAAGTCCAGTGGCTACAAGACTCTGGTTCCTAGAGTGGCCCTCTACAAGATCGTTACCAGACTCAATCTTCATCAGCCATCTCCCTAACCACCTTCCTCTGATCAAGTCATGAACTGTCCCTCTCCATCTTTGGAGGATGCATGCACTCAGACTTGGCCTCTATTGGTTGAACTAGCCAACTATAGCTCTGCTACTCATGATGTATTGCTTGTTTGCTATTGAAATGTAATCAATTATTATATCAAAATGTGGTTTATTTAGTTTAGTAGAGTAAAAAGCTCTGACGAAGGCCAAGAGGCCGACACATAAGCTTCAACAAAAAAGTGATACTAGCAAGAGCAGTGTGCGGGTTTCTTTTTTGTTTCAACTTATTATTACAACCTGTGTGGTTCGATCTCTCAATGCTGATTGGCTGACAGCCATGGTATATCAGACCGTATACCACAGGTATGACAAAACATGTATTTTTACTGCTCTAATTACGTTGGTAACCAGTTTATAATAGCAATAAGGCACTTCAGGGGGTGTGGTATATGGCACTCCGCGTTGAGTTGTCCCTAAGAACAGCTCTTAGCCATGGTATATTGGTCATATACCCCTCTGGCTTTATTGCTTAACCATGCACCTGCAACAAGATACCTCAGATGTGCCAGTGAATTTGTTTATGTTGAAATGTTGAAAGTAAAAAAACACACCAACAGTAGATGTACCGGTATCAATTTTTATTTATTTATTACAAACAAGAAACACTTTTTGATGAGAAAACTGAAATCCACTTTGGGTTTTACAAAAGAATCAGTAGAAAATGAATACATGTAAAGGATACTTCTGGATGTTGGCAATTAGGCCCTTTATCTACTTCCCCAGAGTCGTGGATAGAATGTGTCTCTGTGTCTAGTAACTAACATTAGCGCAATGACTGGAATTATATGGGTATCTACTAGCATGCTAGCAGATCACACAATGACTGGGAGTCTACGGCTGATGCTCGTTAACGCAACTTCGAGTCCTACTAAAGCATGTAGCTAGCTTTAGTAAAGGCGTGGCAGGCAGCAGATCTGTTTTCAAAGAAGTACCATTAAAATTAAAATAGTTGTGATCATTTTAATGAGAACAAAAATAACTTCCATTTGAAGACCACCGCAGAAGCTTCGCTATTTACTATCTTGCAAGTTGTTTACTTGAAGAGATCTAGCTATCAAAACTCACAGACCCCTCTTCCAATACATTTTAAATTCCTGAAAAGTGTGCAGCGAATTCTACCAGATGAAAATCCAAAATGATAACTTGGCATTTAAACCACAATCGATTTTATAAAATGCACATACTATAACACTTATTTTCGCATTACTCAAAACAGCCTACTATTTAGGACGCAAGTATGGGCATTCGAACACAGGCCTCCGTCTTTATTACTCACTCTGGGCTGAGTCATCCAGCTCGCCTCGCATCACTAAGCCAAGGACAGGTCCCTCCACGTGATCAGTCTGTTTGATCATCTGAGGCTTTCCACCACAGCCTTCAGTTCAGTAGGTGCTGCTGCTGTACAATGAGGCTTTGTGTGAATAGTACGTACACTCAGTAGAATGGTATTCTACATACGTACACAAGGCTAAAATCAACTCCCTTCTGTATTTTCTATTCATCATAGCCGCACCATAATTAATCACCATAGGACTAAGTATTAAGTATTAAAGACAGAATGAGGAAGATGGGTTGAAAGAAACCCCATGCTGCTTATTTATGATTGACTGCTTTGAGAAGTAAAAAAGAAAATAGGCTGTCTCATATGAACAAGTTCAAACACATTTATGCAAATGTACGCAAAGTGTATCCAGCAAAGCTGGTTTTGTGCCTGAATTGAATTGAATATACTGCGAGGGCAAACACAAACATGTACACACTACAGAGTGTGTGTGTGTGTGTGGTCCTGCCACAGCTGATGTTGGGTTTGCCCTGCCAAGCACCTGTTAGTTCTCGCCGTCTAATCTCGGGCGCCTGCGTGAATTTAGAGGGATTAGCAACCTTCTTAAATTACATGCACCAGCACACTGATTTACTGGACAGGTCAACAACAAGAGCTACAAAATACCCCCCTAACACTGATGACAGTCAGTATAATACGGTGTTGTCCACTCAACCAAATACATACAAATGAACACTTTTTGAATACAGTTCAGGAAACAAAGGGTCGTCGTCCCTGCAATGGAGCTTGTGTAACAACATGTAGCCTCCTATAAATGAAAAAACGACTGCATTGTTTACAAACACGCTCACTGAGGAATATTCATTACCCTGCATCCTGCATTGAGCAGACAATTCTACTGGCAATGTCTTGTCTCCAGTAGGCATTATTATTAAACCAGCTGATACTCATCGGTAAATAGAAAAATGAAAAGCAGTCAGTTTAAAATTTGATCCTTGCATTTTCCTAGCATGCCACAGTGGCTGCATTGTGTGTGATGGTGCAGCAGCAGGCAGGCTTCCTCCATGACAATGCCAGTCATATATGGTTGTGTCTACACTTGACATTTACACTACCGGTCAAACGTTTTAGAACACCTACTCATTCAAGGGGTTTTTCTTTATTTGTACTACATTGTAGAATAATAGTGAAGATGTCAAAACTATGGAATAACCCATATGGAATCATGTAATAACCAAAAAAGTGTTAAACAAATCTAAATGTATTTTATACTTCATATTCTTCAAATAGCCACCCTTTGCCTTGATGAAAGCTTTGCACACTCTTGGCATTCTCTCAACCAGCATCACCTGGAATGCTATTCGAACAGTCTTGGAGTTCCCACATATGCTGAGCACTTGTTGGCTGCTTTTCCTTCCCTCTGCGGTCCAACTCATCCCAAACCATCTCAATTGGGTTGAGGTCGGGTAATTGTGGAGACCAGGTCATCTGACGCAGCACTCCATCACTCTCCTTCTTGGTAAAATAGCCCTTACACAGCCTGGCAGTGTTGCGTCATTGTCCTGTTGAAAACAAAAAGATAGTCCCACTAAGCGCAAACCAGATGGGATGGCATATCGCTGCAGAATGCTGTGGTAGCCATGCTGGTTAAGTGTGCCTCTAAATAAATCAGACAGTGTCACCAGCAAAGCACACCCACTCCATAACACCTCCATGCTTTACGGTGGGAAATACACACGGGGAGATCATCCGTTCACCCACACTGCATCTCACAAAGACACGGCGGTTGGAACCAAAAATCTCTAATTTGGACTCCAGACCAAAGGACACATTTCCACCGGTCTAATGTTCATTGCTCGTATTTCTTGGCCCAAGCAAGTCTCTTCTTATTATTGGTGTCCTTTAGTAGTGGTTTCTTTGCAGCAATTCGACCATGAAGGCCTGATTCACAGTCTCCTCTGAACAGTTGATGTTGAGATGTGTCTGTTACTTGAACTCTGTGAAGCATTTATTTGGACTGCAATTTCTGAGGCTGGTAACTCTAATGAACATCCTCTGCAGCAGAGGTAACTCTGGGTCTTCCTTTCCTGAGAACCAGTTTCATCAAAGCGCTTGATAATTTTTGCGACTACACTTGAAGAAATGTTCAAAGTTCTTGAAATGTTCCATATTGACTAACCTTCATGTCTTAACTACTTACGGAGTGGTGGGGCGCTAGCCGGTAAAATGCAAGGCGCCAAATTCAAAATCCAAAAGTTGAATTATTAAACATTCATCAATATACAAGTGTTGTATAGTCATCAAAAGCTCATTTTCTTGGCAATATCACAGCGTTGTCAGATTTCAAAAAGGCTTTACGGCTAAAGCACAACATTTGATTGTTTGAGGGTAGCACCTTCAATATTTTTACCATTAGCATAAATTCATAAACCATCGCAGTTCACACAAAACACATTTCACAGCGAAAACAAATCCCTTACCTTTTGAAGAACTTCTGCTGAGGGCTTCCCAAGTGTCCAACGAAGACATCCAATGGTTATTTTGTTAGAAAAAGTCATTTATTATATCCATAAATCTCCATTTGGTTGGCGCATTATGTTCATAAAATACAGCGTCCACTCGCCCATTGAACCGTGAAGAGAACGCGTTCAACCTATACACTTGTCCAAGAACAATCAAACATCATTGATAATGTATCCTTAGGAACACTTTTATGTATATTTACTATAATATCTCAACCAGATTATAAACTGGACGATAGGAAAGGAAAAAACCACAGCGAGCGCAAGCCCGTGAACGCGCTTCCTCTTCTGTTGACATCCGATGACCAGTTCGAAATTCTTCTACTATTACCATCCAGAGCAACTATAACAACACCAAACACTGTCTAGAGACTGACATCCAGTGGAAGCAATAGGTACTGCAATCTTACTCCCAAAATGGCTGTTTTCAATAGGGAGGGGTTCAAAATAGGGAGGGGTTCAAAAAGTGTCAAAAACACTTTTTCCAGGACAGAAATTCCTCGGGTTTTCGCCTGCTATGTCCGTTCTGTTATACTCAGACAATATTTTAACACTCTTAGAAACTTCAGAGTGTTTCCTATCCAATAGTACTAATTATGTGCATATCCTATTTTCTGGGCCTGAGTGGGAGGCATTTTACTTTGGGCACGCCAGACTCTCCAAAACCGTCACCTCGGGATGGACTGTCGTAACGATGGACTGTCGTTTCCATTTGTTTATTTGAGCTGTTCTTGCCATAATATGGAATTGATCTTTTACCAAATAGGGCTATTTTCTGTATACCCCCCCTACCTTGTCACAACACAACTGGTTGGCTCAAACACGTTAATAAGGAAAGAAATTTGACAAATTAACTTTTAAGAAAGGCACACCTGTTAACCTCTCAGGGATTGCTGGGGCGCTAGCGCCCCAATCCCGACACTACCAGGTGAAATGCAAGGCGCCAAATTCAAAATCCAAAAGTTGAATTATTAAACATCCACCAATATACAAGTGGTCCATACTCATCAAAAGCTCTGTTTCTTGGCAATATCACAGCGGTCAGATTTCAAAAAGGCTTTACGGTGAAAGCAGCACATTTGATTGTTTGAGGGTAGCACCTCACATATTTTTCCCATAGCCATGAATCCATTAGCCATCATGGCACACACAACACATTTCACAGCGAAAACAAATCAATTACCTGTTGAAGAACTTCTGCTGAGGTCATCCTAAGTGTCCAACGAAGACAATCCATGGTTCTTTTGTTAGAAAAAGTAATGTATTATATCCATAAATCTCCATTTGGTTTGCGCGTTATAATCAGAAACGACAGCCTCCACTCCTCCATTGAAACGTGACGAGAACTCGTTCATCTTATACCTATAAACTTGTCCAAGAACAATCAAAACATAGTTTTAAATGTATCCTTAGGAACACTTTTACGTATATTTACTATTATAAATCAACCGGAATATAAACTGATCGTTAAAGACGGTAAAAAAGACAGCGTGCCTTGTCGGGAGCACGCGCTGGGTACTGTTGACATAAAAAAGTACACTTCCTGGTTTGCTCTTATTCTCTGGTCTAAAGCATCCAAAATGAAAATTTACACTGTCTCGAGACTGTTGACATCTAAAGGAAGCGATGGGTACTGCATTCATATGCCCTTATATGGTCATTTTCATGAGGGAGGGGTTCCAAATGAGCAATGTGTCAAAATCACTTTTTCCAGGACAGAAATTCCTCAGGGTTTCGCCTGCCATATGCGTTCTGTTTTACTCACAGACAAATGGTTAACACTTTTGGAAAATTCAGAGTGTTTCCTATCCAATGGTACTAAATATGTGCATATCCTATTTTCTGGGCCTGAATGGGAGGCATTTTACTTTGGGCACGCCAGGCTCTCCAAAACGGTCACCTCATGAGCCGATCCCTAACAAGTTAATTGAAATGCATTCAAGGTGACTACCTCATGAAGCTGGTTGAGATGATGACAGCTTTGCACACTCTTGGCATTAAGGCTATTTGAAGAATCTCAAATATCTAAAAAAAATTATTTAACACTTTTTTTGGTTACTACATGATTCCATATCTGTTATTTCACAGTTTTGATATCTTCACTGTTATTCTACAATGTAGAAAATAGTAAAAATAAAGAAAAACCCTTGAATGAGTAGGTGTTCTAAACCTTTCGACCGGTAGTGTACATGCGACTTCTGCTATCAGAATACGAAGATTGCATTGAAAAGACGCGTCTAGACGCACAAAAGTTTGTGGTCTGATTGTGTTCAGATCTGGCTTACCACTTCAGGAGGTGGTCAGGGATGGAATGTGTGCGAATTTCTCCTCAGTCTGCACGCAATCAGGCTACCGAAAGTGCATACAGTGTGCGACATCAGCACTCCTCCCACAAATTAAAAAAAATAATAATAATTTTGTTTGGCTAAAGCTATGCTAATCCGTTCGCAATCCCTTTAGTGTTGCTTGCTAGCTACAGAGTTTTTCTGGCTAGTTAGCTACTGCCATCAGTTGTGTTATCATACTTTGCCTATTCCACCGTTTGTAGAACTCATACTGACATTTGAATATAGTGCGGGAAAAGGGAAGCTTAGGCCCAAAGAAACACATTGGGCTTATTTTGGACAGATTTTGAAGAGAGTGAACCTCTCGCTTTGCCTCTTCCTCTCTGATACTACGCATACATACAAGGACCGGACATTTTTTATTGAGAGCTTAATGGAAACTTGCACCAATAATCTATCGTCTTAAAGTTCAAAAGGCTATAGCTTATTATTGAACATGCAAATTATAATGTAAAATCTAATGAAGCTGCTAATAAAACATTTTAAACATTTGCCAAAATGCAATTCACGGAAAACACTGTTCTAAACAGCACACCTAATGTGAGCAGTTGTGACAAATATCAAAATTTCTGTTAGAAATGTAGAGAGAGGGGGAATTTAATAGCAACAACTATGATGGGTTGCTAATATGACTAAGATTGTGCCTTTGGCTTTCGGACAACGAATGAAAGTTGATATGAAAACCATTAGAACAGGAGCTAAATGCTGGGTAATGGTATAAGGAAGTCTTTATAAAATAATTGTCACCACGTTTCTACAGATTTTAGCAAGGCTGCTTTGAAGCAAGGTTAGACATGCTTCATTATTTGACATAAAGTAAAGAATTCAGATTTCAAACAATTATACTGCTTGAAGCTCACATTGCAAAGTGGTGGGTGACTCGCTGATAGTCAATGGTAGACAGGCTGTAGCCTATACACCCGAATGGGAGGCACACTTTAATTACGAGTTGAGATTGAGGAATAAAAATAGCTTATTTTAATCGTGGCCAACAAAGTTTAACAAGCGATTGCATTTAGAATTGGTATTTGTTCCACAATGACTGGGCTTACAAAATCAGGTTTCACTCCTGTAGCCTACAGGCTTTTGAGGAGCTACTCTTGCGATGTCTGACAGGTAGTAGGCTATTCTGCTCCTCAAACTACACTCTGTATGCTGTGCATGTGTAATGAATAGAATGCATGAAAACTAACGGAAACACACACACCCCAATTTAATTCCACAAAATTATGCAACTTACCCTATAGACCCGATAAGAATGACCAGTCAAATTACCCTATAGACCGATAAGCATGACCAGTCAAATTTACCGTTAACATGCCTAGTTGCAGCTAAATGCTTTATGGTTTTGGGTTTGCTGAGTGAACAGGGGTAAAGCTGCTTTTAGAATTCCTGCACATGTGACCAAGCAATACCTCAAAACCATCTGAACAAACAACCTGACTGGAGAGAAAATCTATAGCCAGAAAATACAATCCCTCAAAAAACATTCCAACTTTAATTTCTCAAAATGCGCAATTTCAGGAGTGGTTTGAGGAAGTCAGCTCAGCTGGTTCCACCACTGGACCCAGACCGGTAAACCACATCAGCATACAGTAAGCAGCCTGTTCATGCATGGTTTGAGAATATACAGAAAGTTATCATTTGAATGTTATACTGTGCTGTTTCACTGTGAATTGACTGTATCATCCAACAACCCCCATGTGTCACTGTCCCCTCTGAACAGCACACTCACTTTCATAGAGTAGTCCTAAGCCTGCGGAGGACTGAATGTGAGGATATCCAGGCCATAGAGATCATTTAATAGTATGTTTTTATTTATCATACTTTAAGTGCTCTAATTCTATGATCCAGCCATTTAACCAGGCGTGGTGCGGACCGACAGATGGTGCCCATCTATACCAGTGATGAATAAATCATGCTCTGTCCATCCATTATTCAGCAACAGGCCATCTCAGCTGACAAAATAGCACATTCACTTTGACCATGGTTTGTGGATCAGCATAGCATTGTCCCTAAAGCAGAGCACCAGCATGTGGGACAAACATCGGGCTCAGCAGACTAGACAACACAGTGAGAGTGTAGATAGCCCATTGACGGAACAATACTGTGTAGAGCCCTCAAACTCAACTCTGGACCTCAAAGCCAGTTCCAGTGCATTTTTTTATTGTTCCCCTCTAAAATCAGGGACCGATTTAGACCTGAGACACCAGGCGAGTGCAATTAATTATCAGGTAGAACAGAAAACCAGACGGCTCCGGACCTAAGAGTTGGATACCTCTGGTCTAAAGCTTAGCTCTGGAGCTATGGTGTGGAGAGCAAAGTAGCCTAATGATGTAATAGTCTAGAAGAGTAAACAATGTAGTAGTGCTGAGCTATTAGGGCTTTTTGAGGTCGGTTTGGTTTCAGTTAGATTATTATGTTGTAACAGGATTAAACTATTCATAACAGTCTCATGATGGTAGGCCTAGTGTCTGCCCATTACTGCTTATCACCTATTAACCATCATTTATTCACATTACTTTAATACAATATTTCAGTTATGTACATTACATTTGTTTCATTTGATTACTTTATTATTTAATTCCAAGTCAACTCATCTCTATAGAGCTGTGCTGTCGGACAAAATCGCTTAGTTCTTCAAAGTAAATAAAGCATACTTTTATGACTGCTGAATATCAACTTTCAATCATGTAGATCATTATTTTCAGGTAAGATACCCCATGAAGCAACAGCTCTCTATCCCTCTCGATGCCGTATCCCTTTGTCTCTTTTACATAGCAGGAGTAAAAGCATTGGAGTGTGCGCATTGAGCTTTGTTAAGAATGGCGCCGGAGAGAATGGCTGCCGTTTTACAGTCTCCTAACCAATTGTGCTATTTTGTGTGTTTGATTTGACCTCACAGAAGGAAAAAAAATGGAATTCAAATAACTGAGCCTCTGTCAATTCGTTTTCTAAAAAATTTAAAATAACCAACATTTCAGTTAATTACTCAACCCTGCAATGTAGACAGCAGCACCCTGAGCCAATAGCATCAATCAATAAGATACAGGCTAGTGGTGAATGTAATGTCATGTATACGGCGCATTCAGACCCTTTCACTTTTTCACATTACAGCCTTATTCTAAAATGTATTCAATTGTTTTTCCCCCTCATCAATCTACACACAATACCCCATAATGTCAAAGTGAAAACAGGGTTTTATAAATGTTAGCAATTGTATTAAAAATAAAAAAACAGAAATACCTTATTTACATAAGTACTGAGACCCTTTGCTCGAAATTCCATTTCCATTAATCATCCTGGAAATATTTTATACAACAAGATTGGAGTCCACCTGTGGTAAATTCAAATGATTGGACATGATTTGGAAAGGCACGCACCTGTCTATATAAGGTCCCACAGTTAACAGTGCATGTCAGAGCAAAAACCAAGCCATGAGGTCGAAGGAACTGTCCGTAGAGCTCCGAGACAGGATTATGTCGAGGCACAGATCTGGGGAACCGCACCAAAAAAATTCTGCAGCATTGAAGGTCCCCAAAAACACAGTGGCCTCCATCATTCTGAAATGGAAGAAGTTTGGAACCACCAAGACTCTTCCTAGTGCTGGCCGCCCGGCCAAACTGAGCAATCAGGGGAGAAGGGCCTTGGAAAGGGAGGTGATCAAGAACCCGATGGTCACTCTGACAGAGCTCTAGAGTTCCTCTGTGGATTTGGGACAACCTTCCAGAAGGACGACCATCTCGGCAGCACTCCACCAATCAGGCCTTAATGGTAGAGTGGCCAGGCGGAAGCCACTCCTCAGTAAAAGGTACATGACAGCCAGCTTGGAGTTCGCCAAATGGCACCTAAAGGACTCTCAGACCATGAGAAACAAGATTCTCTGTTCTGATGAAACCAAGATTTAACTCTTTGGCCTGAATGCCAAGCATCACATCTGGAGGAAACCAGGCACAACTCATCACCTGGCCTATACCATCCCGATGGGGAGGCATGGTGGTGGCAGCATCATCATGCTGCAGGGATGTTTTTCAGCAGCAGGGACTGGGAGACTAGTCAGGATTGAGGGAAAGACGAACAGAGCAAAGTACAGAGAGATCCTTGTTGAAAACCTGCTCCAGAGCGCTCAGGACTTCAGACTGGAGCAAAGGTTCACCTTCCAACAAGACAACAGCCCTAAGCACACAGCCAAGACAATGCAGGAGAGGATTCGGGACAAGTCTCTGAATGTCCTTGAGTGGCCCAGCTAGAGCACGGACTTGAACCCGATCTCTGGAGAAACCTGAAAATAGCTGTGCAGCAACGCTCCCCATCCAACCTGACAGAGCTCGAGAGAATCTGCAGAGAAGAATGGAAGAAACTCCCCAAATACAGGTGTGCCAAGCTTGTAGCGTCATACCCAAGAAGACTCGAGGCTGTAATCTTAACAAACAATAGGGACAATCCATCAAATTAGGCTATACGTTGAGTAGTTTTACAAAAGAGCTAATGCTAGCGTGCATCTTGACAGTGCAACAGAGCCCATTAATAGTGTGGATTCTAATCTAGGCTAGTCCTATATTTGGCATATTACAGTAAGTCCACTCATCAATTTCACAAAGCTACCAAATGTATTAGAAAAGACCCAGTAAAAACAATCCAGGGATGTCCAGGGGAGTCAGAGATACTTATACAGTCACTAGTAGGAGGCTTTTGAGGAGGCAGGATCTGTTGTGTTTTGTGTTGAACTGTAGGAATGACAAAGCAAATGCAAGATGCTCATCAACGTCATGTGACAAAAGAGAACATACAAAGCTCAAAAAGGTAAGGTGTGTAGTGATGGAGTTTGATTAAGCTGACCCGCGGTGCACTGGGCTATGGCCCGTGACTTGAATGGGCAAAAGCGCTGAGGGAGGAGTGCCCTTCGCAAATTGAACAGTAATCTGCACCGCTGGTCATGTGTCAATAAATCAGCGTGATGCATCGTTCAGAAACATACATCCCCTACGTATTTATTTGGACAGTGAAGCTAAAACTTTGTATTTGTATATATACTCCAGCATTTTCTATTTAAGATACATTTTTTATATGGTGACAGTACAGAATGTCACCTTTTATTTTAGGGTATTTTCACACATCTGTTTGACCATTTAGAAATTATTGCACTTTATGCATCTAGTCCCCCACTTTGAAGGCGTAATAAGTATTTGGACAAATTCCCTTAGTGTATTAAATTTAGTCAAAAGTTTAGTATTTGGTGTATTGATCCCATATTCCTAGCACGCAATGACTACATCAATCTTGTGACTCCACAAACTTGTTGGATGCATTTACAGATTGTGTTGGTTGTATTTTGGATTATGTTGTGCCCAATATAAATAATCAATTTAATTTGTATGGTGCTTTTCCTTACAAAGATCTCAAAGCTCTACTGAGGAAAAACAAATTAGATACATTTAGGGGACTTGTATTCAACTGAAATGTGTCTTCCGCATTTAACCCCTCTGAATCAGAGAGGTGCGGGGGGCTGCCTTAAATCGACATACACGTCGTCGGCGCCCGGGGAACAGTGGGTTACCTGCCTTGCTCAACGCTCTAACCACTAGGCTACCTGCCGCCCTGGCAGGTAAAATAGCAATAGTGGGCTAGGTGCTAAATACATTTTAGACTAGGACTGTGAAATAGAGCATGTAGAAGTGGGTTTTAAGAACGGTTTTAAAAGTTATGAGTGATGGAACAGCTCTCAGATGGTCAGGGAGAGCATTCCATAGGCGAGGGGGCAAGGGAGCAGAAGGCTTGGTCACCCATAGTTCGGAAACGTGTCTTGGGGATTTGAAGCAAAGAGGAAGTAGTACTCTCTAACCAAGCAGCGTGATGTCCTTTACAGTGGTGCCTAGTGACTCAGATCTACAGTTGTGCTCAGCTCAATGCTGGGGTCGCTGTTGACTAAGTTTTAGGGGCTGAAGGTACTCCTCAGCCTGAAACTTACTTCTCAGCCTGAAGTGTCCCCACTTGCGCACGCGAATGGCTAGTTTTTCGCATGGTGTGGACTGGTAAGACACTTCAGGAGGGCGGTCACGTGTTTAGCATGGCAGAGGTCCCGAGTTCCAGCCAGGTATGGGCCGAATCAGGAGGAAGTGGCAAGCAGCGTGACGTCCTTTACAGTGTTTTGGTTGTTTAGGATTAAGTTGTGCCCAATAGAAATAAATGGTAAATAATGTATTGTGTCATTTGAGTCACTTTTATTGTAAATAACACAATATTTTTCTGAACACTTCTACATTAATGTGCATGCATGAATGATGCATCGTGAAAAAGTATGAGTGAGAAAGTTAAAGTTGGGGGGTATGATATTTATTTCTCTAACTTTCTCACACATTATTATTCATGATTTATTCATGATTATCCATAATCATGGTAGCATCCACATTAATGTAGAAGTGTTCAGAAACATTATATTATAATTTACAATTAAAGTGACTCCAAAATGACAATACATTATTTACCGTTCATTTCTATTAGGGACAACATAATCCGGAATAACCTAAACAAACTGCAAATGCTTCCAACAAGTTCGTAGAGTCACAAGCTTGAGTCATTGCGTGCTAAGAATATGGGACCAAATACTTAATCTTTTACATTTATTTATAAGTTAAGTGAATTTGTCCAAATACTTATGGCACCTTCAAATATAAGGGAGTATACTGTATATGTTTGATTGATCAAAAGCAATCACAATTGCATGTGAAAACACGGAATCCTAGTCATTACTCCACGTGCTTAACCTGTGCCATTTTTGTTTTGAGCGGACTTCGCTGTCAGCCAAAACGGGGCACCAAAATGATTGCAATCAACGCTAACCTGGTTCACCCGGGGCACTAATCGAATCCCCTCAATGTTCCAACCAACACTGACAAATGCACACACCCATATCAGTCAGTGACCAGAAACAAGCAGCTAACCACCAGAACACTCCCAATCTAATCTGAAAGATAATGTATGGTGTGGAGTAGGTGCTAACCTTAAGTGGTAGGCCTCCCCACTCCCTGTTGACTTTACCCCCAAGTAGCAAATTACATATATGAGTTTCTGATGAATGTATAAGTTTGGTTCCCTCTCCATTTGTCATCAAGAGCTGGGACCCTGAATGTAATATGTCTGATCAGCCTTAAAATGAAAACATTGTTCCTCCTAGCCTTGAGCAATGGGGGTTAGAAATGTTAGCCTATAATGTTCGTAATTCATGATAAAGTGAGATTCCAATTCCATGTTCCTCACACCCTCGCCCACACCCTAGATCCAGTCTCTTTCAGGATGCAGGCTGGGCAGTTTTTAGATTTCCATCATTCTTATCAGTCTGGTGGTCACATTCCAAATGAATCCTGACACCAGCTGTGACAGTACAGCTGTCTGAGGAGCTCACAGCTGATACAGTTGTAGACCATGCTCTCCCAATGCCCCCAGGCATACTGTAAAATTCTGATAACTGAATTCTTGATAACCCCAAGAATATATCTACGCCAATTTGTTATTCCACCATTTGCAAACAAAAACAGCTAGGCTAGCTAGATACCATAGGATGGAGGCCATGTCAGGGTAAGCTTGTTTCCAACAAAAAGCAATAGCATTATTGTCGTTGGCGATAGTTAAGGCAATTTAGTGATACATTAGCTTCCTTGGATGTTATTAATGAAATAGCAGATCAAGTACTCTAACGTTACCTCACCTTCAGCAACAGTTTCATCAACAGTCACTTGATACCGTCCAATGGTGAATACCCGTCCAATGAAACTGCCACCGCTGCTGCCGGACCCAGTGCCTCCTCCACCAGCTCCAGAACCAGGCCCGGAACTCACAAGCTCCCGCCGTGAATCGAAGAACTTCTTCATTTCCCGGTGATGTTAGCCAAGTGTCGACTAGTTTGCAATCAATACCTATTCACAATCACGCGTAGATGTTCTTTACTATCAGCTTTGGATAGTTGAATGACCGTAGCCAACTTAGGCTAACTAAAGCTATCCTCTTGAAGAGCCTGCTCGTTCGATTTCCAAGCGCAACTAGTTACCAAGGTTTCGACTGTCATAATAGCAAGCTAGTTAAATAATTAACTAGCTATCAACACACGACGAGATGACACGGTTAAGCGATTTATAATTTTCTAGTCAATGTTATTGCTAACCAGTTAGCTAATGATAGCAACAACAAAAAACCTAGTTGGCAGCCTGCTACTAGCTTCTATCTCCACCCATTTTTCAGCGTAAAGGCATATTTCACCAGTTTATCGAGAGCTCTTTCTTGGTGTTGACTCCTGAATCTCCGCCCTGGTTTATATTCGATAATTAGCTGCCTATCTAGCTACTTTGGTGTTCTAGCTACTAGCTAGTAATTCATTGCCCGATTTGCTCCCGTTTTAGACAACAACTTGGTGCAATCAGCGTCTCGTCAGCGACACTAAAAAAGTACTTCCGGGTCACGGAATTCCAGGAAACGTTCTAAATAAAAGTTCCACACGTAATAGTAGTGTCAATAGCCTGTATTTATTCACGTTATATGAACAATAATTTGTAAACATGAACAATGATTCATATTTAAGTTACATAATGACATTTGCATTACATTTGGGTTTTAAACATGTTCCAAGGTCAAATAAATGCCCCTAATGCAAATCACTGTATATGAAATACATAGGTGCCAAGTAAAAGTATTGTAGAGAATAGTCAGTAGGGTCTGTAGAATGTACAGTGAGCTACAAAAGTAGGGGACCAAAGGTATTGGGACAAATTCACTTATATGTGTATTAAAGTAGTCAAAAGTTTAGTATGTGGTCCCATATTCCTAGCACGCAATGATTACATCAAGCTTGCAACTCAACAAACTTGTTGGATGCACTTGCTGTTTGTTTTGGTTGTGTTTCACATTATTTTTGCAGGCCCTTTGGGAAAACCTGCTGCAAACAACCTAGATTATCCTAATGGTGATGAGTCGGCTGCGCTCCTTTACATATTTAAAATCAGCCCATTGCTAGCCACGTGCCATAAAATGCATCAGGTCAATCGCATGGCCACACAAATACACTTTTTTAGGCAGTATCCTAAAATCATGTTGCCATAGGTTTATATCACCCCACTTATGCATACCCTTCCAAACATTTTCTTATACCTACCTTGGTCACCAACACAATAGCAATCAATCAAAAGGTTTGCCTCTTTGGTCTGAAAGAAGTCATTCATTTATGACTGTCAAATGCAAGGAATGTGATTCCTCTCAACACAAAGTCATGCCTAAGCAAACTCATAGGAAAATGTATTCGAGGATTTTGATGCAATAAGCAATGGAAATTGGTTCAGTGATAAGATAATTGATGTGTACCTTGATCTTGTAAAATCTAATTTGGAGGATCACTTTGTATTGATGTGCCCCACTTCTTTCGTTAGCTAACCGTTACAGAATCTCTGTCCTGAGAGGATAAATGTTCTGCCTAAGGTACCTAGAACAGCAGGCAATTGGTGGCGTTTTGAGAATGTAATAATAGTTGTGAATTTAAAAGTACATTGGATGGACATAGCTATAAACATGAAAGAGAAAGTACAGTGGCTTGCGCGAAAGTATTCACCCCCCTTGGCATTTTTCTTATTTTGTTGCCTTACAACCTGGAATTAAAATAGATTTTTTTGGGGGCTTGTATCATTTGATATACACAACATGCCTACCACTTTGAAGATGCAATTTTTTTTTTATTGTGAAACAAACAAGAAATAAGACATGTATGTCTTTATAAGCTTGGCACATCTAGTCACTGGGATTTTTGCCCATTCTTCAAGGCAAAACTGCTCCAGCTCCTTCAAGTTGGATGGATTCCGCTGGTGTACAGCAATCTTTAAGTCATACCACAGATTCTCAACTGGATTGAGGTCTGGGCTTTGACTAGGCCATTCCAAGATATTTAAATGTTTCCCCCGTAAACCACTGGAGTGTTGCTTTAGCAGTATGCTTAGGGTCATTGTCCTGCTGGAAGGTGAACCTCCGTCCCAGTCTCAAATCTCTGGAAGACTGAAACAGGTTTCCCTCAAGAATTTCCCTGTATTTAGTACCATCCATCATTCCTTCAATTCTGACCAGTTTCCCAGTCCCTGACGATGAAAAACATCCCCACAGCATGATGCTGCCACCACCATGCTTCACTGTGGGGATGGTGTTCTCGGGGTGATGAGAGGTGTTGGGTTGCGCTAGACATAGCGTTTTCCTTGTTGGCCAAAAAGCTAAATTTTAGTCTCATCTGACCAGAGTACCTTCTTCCATATGTTTGGGGAGTCTCCCACATGCCTTTTGGCGAACACCAAACGTGTTTGCTTATTCTTTTCTTTAAGCAATGTATTTTTTCTGGCCACTCTTCTGTAAAGCACAGCTCTGTGGTCCTATGGACAGATAATCCAATCTCCGCTGTGGAGCTTTGCAGCTCCTTCAGGGTTATCTTTGGTCTCTTTGTTTCCTCTGATTAATGCCCTCCTTGCCTGGTCCGTGAGTTTTTGGTGGACGGCCCTCTCTTGGCACGTTTGTTGTGGTGCCATATTCTTTCCATTTTTTTTATAAAAATGGTGCTCCGTGGGTTGTTCAAAGTTTCTGATATTTTTTTATAACCCAACCTTGATCTGTACTTCTCCTTGGTCTTCAAAGTGCTGCTTGCTTGGTAGTGTCGCTTGCTTGGTAGTGTCGCTTGCTTGGTGGTGTCGCTTGCTTGGTGGTGCCCCTTGCTTAGTGGTGTTGCAGACTCTGGGGCCTTTCAGAACAGGTGTATATAAACTGTGATAATGTGACAGATCATGTGACACTTAGATTGCACACAGGTGGACTTTATTTAACTAATTATGTGACTTCTGAAGGTAATTGGTTGCACCAGATCTTATTTAGGGGCTTCATAGCAAAGGGGGTGAATATATGTGCAAGCACCACTTTTCAGTTTTTAATTTTTTTAATTTTTTGAAACAAGTTATCTTTTTCATTTCACTTCACCAATTTGGACTATTTTGTGTATGTCCATTACATGAAATCCAAATAAAAATCCATTTAAATTACAGGTTGTAATGCAACAAAATATGAAAAACGCTAAGGGGGGTGAATTATGTTTTAAGCCACTAGAGGGTGCTACTAGGATAAGACACATGATGTTTTAAGCCAGTAGAGGGTGCTACTAGGAAAAGACATATGACGTTTTAAGCCACTAGAGGGTGCTACTAGGATAAGACACATGATGTTTTAAGCCACTAGAGGGTGCTACTAGGATAAGACGTATGATTTTTAAGCCACTAGAGGGCGCTACTGGGATAAGACACATTATGTTTTAAGCCACTAGAGGGTGCAACTAGGATAAGACATATTATGTTTTGAGCCACTAGAGGGTGCTACTAGGATAGGACGCATGATGTTTTATGCCACTAGAGGGTGTTACTGGGATAAGACACATGATGTTTTAAGTCACTAGAGGGTGCTACTAGGATAAGACATATTATGTTTTAAGCCACTAGAGGGTGCTACTAGGATAACACAAATTATGTTTTAAGCCACTAGAGGGTGCTACTAGGATAACACACATTATGTTTTAAGCCACTAGAGGGCGCTACTAGGAAAATACACATTATGTTTTAAGCCACTAGAGGGTGCTACTAGGATAACACACATGTTTTAAGTCACTAGAGGGTGCTACTAGGAAAATACACATTATGTTTTAAGTCACTAGAGGGTGTTATTAGGATATGACACATTATTTTTTAAGCCACTAGAGGGTGCTACTAGGATAGGACGCATGATGTTTTAAGCAATGAGGGTGCTACAAGGATAAGACATGTGATGTTTTAAACCACTAGAGGGTGCTACTAGGATAACACACATAAGCCACCAGGCTGAAAATTTATTAAAACCGTGATAGGATCTGTAAGATTCAAAAACACTTTTAAGGATAGCACCAGTCATATACATAACACACAATGACATATGAAAAACAGCCATTTCTCAATGTGCTCCACCTTATAATATTATTTATCTTATAGTAAGTAGTAATTCACTTGAGTTTGGATTTTTCACTGATGTAGTTATAATGTTGTAACATAATTTTAACATTATGCACTATGACTATACAAAGTATAGTATAAATATTGATTTTGTATCATACACATGGCGTTTTACCGCAGACTTTTATTTTAAAGGCAACATCGGATAACCGGAAGTATTGTTGCTGCAGGGTCGCTAATGTTGCTGCTTCCCCATAACAGGTAGCTCGTGAGTCGTGCAACAACCATGGAAAAAGGCGACCTGAACGAATATTGGCAGCTATCTGAGAAAACCTCTCTAGCTTGGTTCTCCGCTGCAGTAGTACCATGTACTATGTGTGTTACATTTGGAAAATAATAATAAATACCTTAGCTACAGTAATCTGGGCAGCCTGGTCTCATAGACTAGACGTAACATATTAAAGTACATCCGGGACACTAATATTGGTATGATATGTTATGTTTAGTATGGTTACATAAGACCGAAGGTTACCTAAGGCAAAAAACGAAAGTAGAGTGGGTGGCAATAACGGAAACGTCTAGCAACCCAAATGTTGCGTGTTTAAATTATTTTTGCTACTTTGCGACTACTTCGCATGTTAGCTAGCCTTAACCCCTAACCTTAACCCCTAGCCTAGCTAATGTTAGCCACCCAGCTAACGTTAGCGTTAGCCGCAAGGAAATTTAATTCTGAACATATCATACCAATTAGCCGGCTACCACCCGGTTACTCAACCCTGCACCTTAGAGGCTGCTGCCCTATATACATAGACATGGAATCACTGGTCACTTTAATAATGGAACACTAGTCACTTTAATAATGTTCACATACTGCTTTACTCATTTCATATGTATTTAGTGTATTCTATTCTACTGTATTTTAGCCAATGCCACTCAGACATATCCTAATATTTATATATTTCTTAATTCCATTATTTTACGTTTAGATTTGTTTGTATTGTTGTGAATTGTTAGATATTACTGCACAGTTGGAGCTAGGAACACAAGCATTTCGCTACACCTGCAATAACGTCTGCTAAATATGTGTATGTGACCCTTAAAATTTGATTTGATTTGATTGGAATTGTAATTCGAGACATATCATACAAAATAGATGATGAACATCCACAAATGAATATATACCATACGAACATGACATATCATACTAATGTACATTTACTATGTTACGTCTATCCCTGAGTCCAGGTTGACCTGAGTTAACCTAAATGAGACCTGGGAAATGTAGTTCTGACAAGGTATAACCCGACCCTAGGCAACAGCAGTGGATACATTAAGGGAGTTCTATTACGCAAGCTAAACGTGGGAGGCACTGAAAAAATTTGCTGTAGCTCATTGCCTGTGATTAATTCAAAGTGCTCAAATAGTTTAAAAGCTATGAAATGTATATAAGCGAGATAATATACACCCCCAAAATGTCCTATCAGTCCTCTAATGATTACAATCTTCCACATGGGGTCACTGTTACATTAGAAAATAAATGATGAATGCAATTTTTCTCTGGCTAACATATCATAAAGGGATTCCCTAAAAACACTCCACTTTGATACAGCTACAACCGGAAGTTACTGACAACTTACGCAGCAGGTTAGGAGATTTAACGTAGCAGGTTAGGAGAATTAACATAGCAGGTCAGGAGAATTAACGTAGCAGGTTAGGATAATTAACATGGCAGGTTAGGAGAATTCGCTTATGGTTAAGAAAAGGGTTAGAGTTAGCAAAAATGCTCTCCTTACCTGCTACGAAAAGTCACTTCCGGCCGTAGCTGTATCGAAGTGCCGTGTTTTTAAGGAGTCCCATAAACACAGTACACTACTATTTACATGATTTGCTCACTAACTATAATTCATTTTTTTTTTAGGAAGTTCTGGTTTAGACGGGATCCCAGTAGTGCATGGCATGCTCTGCTTTTGTCATGGTGACTCCTGAAGTTTCATCTGAACTGCTTCTAGTGTTGGGGAGTGGTGAACTACATGTAGTTCAACTGGTAATTTAAGTAGATTTTGCAGTAGCTGGTGGTAGTTAAACTAAATTCAAATATTTGTAATGTTTTCAGTAGGTAAACTACTGGAACTACATACTACTTTTTCAGCTAAAATAAAATATGGGTGAGTACGCAAGAATGTCCTTTCTTTTTCGCCATTAGACCTGCCTCATTCTCACCTGAACAATAGTTTTTGTGTTTAATAGGCTAAATTACACATTCTGTTAACATCTGACTCCAGAGTGATTTGTTATTGTAATTTATAGTCTATGACATCTCAGATTTAGATATGTTAATTTATCACAAAGTAGTTTCAAAGTAACTTTAGTTTAGTCAACTATATTTTTTAAAGCTTTAGTGTAGCTTAACTTCTTCTGTTTATCCAATAAAACACTATTTTTCCCCTCTCCTCTGCTGTTGTCATGTGGACATACTGTATGTCAAGGAAAACAAAGTCATTTTCTTTACTTACCCTCTGCTCACTGCTCTTACAGCATAAATTCCAATAGCTGTAAATCCCAACATGAGCACACGGGAGAGCTATAGTCCCTCTGTGAGACTGTGGCAGGCCTCTTCCTTTGACACTGCACTGACATTTCATTTCCTCCTCATGAAACAGCAGTCAGGGACTGAGGCCCAATGGATTTGTGGTACAGTAAAACCCATGGTACTCTACTACTAGCCTGGGAAACAGGAAGGTATGGAAAGGCTTATATTGTGTGCCAGAAAATATAGTGAACTGGTATAGCCATTTCAGTGTATACACTGTCAATGAACATGTTAATGACAATGAAAATATGTATTTTCTTCTAGATGTTCTTGTCTTGTACATCCCAAAGAATTAAACTGAAACCAAATTCATTATTTGAAGCTTTATTAATAAGTGATTCACCTCAAGTTCACTTCAGTATCCTAATGCCCCGAAAAAGCCTCATGATTAAATTAATTAAAAGATATCTGACAATGTTCCTGAGAGCCAAAGGCTTCCTTATAAAACAATATCCATAAACCACCAAGGATTTAGTAGCCTGATGCTGTTTAAGCTGGTTCCTTCTCAGGAAGTTACTGCTTATCAAGAAGATATTTTTCAGTCTGGATGGAACTACTGTGTGCATCATTATGTCCTGAATGTTTGATAAAGAGATTCTTATTAATCAGGTAGGCTATAACATGGAGAAAGGATATACACTGAACAAAAATATAAACGCAACACGCAACAATTTCAAAGATTTTACAGAGTTACAGTTCTTATAAGGAAATCAGTCAATAAAAAAACATTTATTAGGCCCTAATTTATGGATTTGACATGACTGGGAATACAGATATGCATCTGTTGGTCACAGATATCTGAAAAAAAAGGATCAGAAAAACAGTCAGTATCTGGAGTGACCACCATTTGCCTCATGCGCAACACATCTCCTTCACATAGAGTTGATCAGGCTGTTGATTGTAGCCTGTGGAATGTTGTCCCACTCCTCTTCAATTGGCTGTTCTAAGTTTCTGGATATTGAAGGGAACTGGAACACAATGTCGAACACGTCGATCCAGAGCATCCCAAACAATGCTCAAGGGGTGATATGTCTGGTGAGTATGCAGACCATGGAAGAACTGGGACAGGAATTGTGCATAGATCCTTGCAACATGGGGCCGTGCATTATCATGCTGAAATATGAGGTGATGGCGGAGGATGAATGGCACGACAATAGGCCTCAGAATCTTGTCACGGTATCGCTGTGCATTCAAATTGCCAATGATAAAATGCGATTGTGTTTGTTGTCCGTAGCTTATGCCTGCCCATACCATAACCCCACCACCACCATGGGGAACTCTGTTCACAACGTTGACATCAGCACCGTTGCACTGTGCGGGCAAATGCTCGCCCATTACTGCTCGTCTGCCATCTGCCCGGTACAGTTGAAACCGGAATTCATCCATAAAGAGCACACTTCTCCAGTGTGCCAGTAGCCATCAAAGGTGAGCATTTGCCCGCAGGTAAGGAAGGCGGATGTGGAGGTCCTAGGCTGGCGTGGTTACATGTGGTCTGCTGTTGTGAGGCCGGTTGTACGTACTGCAAATTTCTCAAAAACGACATTGGAGGCGGCTTATGGTAGAGAAATTATCATTAAATTATCTGGCAACAGCTCTGGTGGACATTCCTGCAGTCAGCATGCCAATTGCAAGCTCCCTCAAAACCTGAGATATCTGTGGCATTGTGTTATGTGACCAAGATGGAACATTTTAGAGTGGCCTTTTATTGTCCCCAGCACAAGGTGCACCTGTGTAGTGATTATGCTGTTTAAACATCTTAGTGATAATCCCTCCACCTGTCAGGTGTGGCATATCTTGGCAAAGGAGAAATGTTCACTAACGGGTGTACAAACGTGTACACAAAATTTGAGAGAAATTATATTTTTGTGTGTATGGAACATTTCTGAGATCTTTTATTTCAGCTCATGAAACATGGGATCAACACTTTAAATGTTACGTTTATATTTTTGTTCAGTATAATTTAGGGACCTATTCCCTGTCAGGAAATCATAATGCTTTCTTCTACAGCTGTAGTTATATACAACAAATGAAATGCTTCAGTGCAATAGTGCTTACACGTTGAGAAAGGCAGGATGCAAGGTCATTTAAAGTATAATTCCTTCGAGTTTCACAGGGCTCCACAGCCCTGTCCGTGCCACAAAGGATGAAGATGCTGCTGACATATACTGTGTGTACAAAACATTTTCTAAAATTGAGTTGCACCCCCCTTTGCCCTCAGAACAGCCTCAATTAATCAGGGAATGGACTCTACAAGGTGCCGAAAGCATTCCACAGGGATACTGGCCCATGTTGACTCCTGTGCTTCCCACAGTTGCTTTCCACAGTGTCAAGTTGGCTGGATGTCTTTTGGGTGGTGGACCATTGTTGATACACACAGGAAACTGTTGTGCATGAAAAAACAAGCAGTGTTACAGTTATTGTCACACTCAAACCGGTGCGCCTGGCACCTACTACCATACCCCGTTCAAAGGCACTTTGAATCTTTTGTCCATTCACCCTCTGAATGGCACACATACACATTCCATGTCTCAATTGTCTCAAAGCTTAAAAATCTTTCTTTAACCTGTCTGCTCTGCTTTATCTACACTGATTGAAGTGGATTTAACAAGTGACATCAATAAGGGATTTTAGCTTTCACCTGGATTCACCTGGTCAGTGTATGTCATGGACAGAGTAGGTGTTCCTAATGTTTTTCTGTTTGTTGTCATTCACAGAGCACTGATATCAATTTGCCCCTGTAGAACATTTTTTGTACTCAATATTTGAACAATCAAAGGCTTAAACACGGCAACAAGTTCCAAGATGGGATATTACATGTAGCTTGTCAATTATAGACAATCGTGGTGAACAGCCAACGTAGGTGAGCTTTTAATAGAAATCAAACAGCCTGCAGCAGCCCTTCCTATCCCTGATAAACAGGGGTTTAATTTTTGAAAAGAAAATCTCACACCATCGTTAAGCAGCCCCAGACTTCCAGCTCTCATCTTGAGGTTTGCTTTAGCTTCCCCAGGAATTATTTTAGTGCAGCTGGTTGAGGAAAATCCTACCCCCTCTCAGCAAGATCTTGTTTAAGGCAAATCTGCAGTAGTGGGGGAGTGCCTCATCCTCCTCCTCTGAGTGTGCCAAGTATCCGGTTACAGGTCACACCTCTGACCTCTCATGGGACCTTTGACCCGCCAATTACAAGGTTAGGCCAGGCCCAGTACATAAGAGGTGAGCTCACCCAGGCTGACGTCAGACGTCATTCTCACTTTCCAGAGAAGGGATTACCAACAAAGAGCTGGACTTTACATGGACTCCTTCTTTCCAATAACTGGATTATAAACTCTGAACCATTACTGGTGTGTATGAATGCGCTGAAGACTAAATCCTATTAATTTATCCACCATAAAGTGTTAAACTTGAGTCTGTGTGCGATTCGTCTTTGTGCCTCTAACCGGAGCGATTCTACCTTATCTAAACCGACACCTTACTTTTCAGAGTCCATCACCATTCGGTACCACTCTATTTTACATGATGGTTATACTTTTGGGAGAAGGAGAAGACATGTTGTACCAAATCAAGAGGATGGAGTGCCCTTCCCCCCAATAGCAGTCACTCTGCCACATCTGGATCTCATCCTCCTCTAAGACAGTGTTAATCAGCACATACTTGAGCAGCCGCACTTGACTTGTTGGGCTTCTCCTACAAGAGGTTCAAGCTCTAATTACTGTAGCCATTTGTCAGAAGCTAATGACTTCCACAGACACAGCCAAAAACCTGACATTCCTCTAGAATCTAGAAATTCTGAAATATAAGGAAGAGGGTAAACAGCATGGCTAATCGCAGCTGGTTCCTGACATTGTGACAGATACTTTTCAATAAAGGTGCCTTTTAAATGGCATGGTGAATGGTTACATTGTGTTTGAGGTTAAAGAAGAACATTTGACATGCTTTAATGGTGCGATTACATGCCCTCAGTTGATAAGATCATACAATATTCCTTTTACAAGTGCCCTTCGAGAAACCTCATATAATTACAGCTAAGTGTTCAACATATTTCAGTCTCTTCTCTTCCAAAACTGTGAACACACACCTCAAAAAAAGCAAACAGAGAAATCAACAGAGCAGAAAATCTAATGCAGATTTCCCTGCTGCATAGGCTACTATCCAAGAAAGACCATGATGTTTAAGTGTTCTGTTCTGCCTACTATAAAGAATCCTCACTAGCCAACACAAGGTCATTCCTCTGTCTAACCATCTGAGTGCTAATCCCACAGAAATTACAAGTGAGAACATTAGGGTTTTGACACATTATTCCAGCTGTTTTCCTTTGCTGCAGTGTAGGCCTATGTCTTCAGTTTTCTGGCCTAATACAAAAAAACAGCAAGGTGCATAAGGGAATACTTGGCATCCAAAAATAAACATACAGCTCTGCGCTTGCACAAACATTTATAAGCTTTGAGTTGTGTACAGCCTCAATTAATTGGGGCATGGACAAGGTGTCGAAAGCGTTCCACAGGGATGCTGGCCCATGTTGACTCCAATGCTTCGCACAGTTGTGTCAGGTTGGCTGGATATCCTTTGGGTGGTGTCTCAATTATCTCAAGGCTTAAAAATCTTTCTTTAACCTCTCCTCCCCTTCTTCTACACTGATTGAAGTGGATTTAACAAGTGAATAAAGGATCATAGCTTTCACCTGTATTCACCTGGTCAGTCTATGTCATGGAAAGTGCATAATGTTTTGTACACTAATACCGTTTTGTACACAAAAAATGTTGATGTGAATGAAATATGTCAGTGCATGTTTATTGATCTAGCTCAGGGACGTGCTTTCTGTCACAGAGGTCCAGTAAAAGCTGGAGGCAAGCTGTTAGCCCCACACAATGCAGCCTCAGCTGGTGGACTGCTGCTGCTGATAGCAGTGGCAGCTGCATTAACTAGGAAGGTGAAGGTGTTGATGGGCTCCGTGACAAAGCCAGCACAGGTAACAGGAACAACGATTATATCTGTTGTAAGCACTTATAGCAGCCTGGTAGGTGCTACTATCACATCGATTTTAATTTAGTTGCTCCTTTCTGATAGAATTCATTGGATATCGCTGATAAAACTGTATTAAATTTGAGTATCACCGCTGATGCAATAACATCTCATTTGCTTTATAATACAGACACTGATTATCTTGGCGCATTGAGTCATTGTGGCTTTCTTCAGAACAATATACAGTTAGTCCACACCATTACTGTATGTATGCAAGCCAGGGGTCTCCCCAACTCATTCTCTTATCAGCCCACCCAGTCCACAATAATCAGCACAAATCAGAGAGTGGACAGGAAGAGAGAGGGAAGAGGGGAAGAGTAAACTTCCTGTGGAATGTGCCTCTTTCCTATAGCACAGGGTGGGGCACTCCTAACAGACTGCCCAGAGAAGGAGAGGCAAGTGCGTGTCAAATAAGGCCCTCTTCTCCGCAGGACTATTTAGCTCATACTGTATCCATGTCTCCACCTGAGCATTCAGACACTTTGGATATAGACACCAGCATACAGCCTTCAGACAGTTTGGAAATAGACACCAGCATACATCCTTCTTCAAGACAGTGAGTGAGGAGCTCTTAAATCAGCTAATGCCAAGACCATCTGTCTTCGATTATCATCGGCCAAGCACAGAAAGAGCAGGTGCCCTAGTTCTCCATCTGCAGCCACAGGTCCTGTTAGTGATTATAACTAAGGCTACCCCTGGCCTTATACTGAGCACTCTCTGCTTTGCTCTGTCACGCTCTGATCTGTTTCACCTGTCCTTGTGCTTGTCTCCACCCCCTCCAGGTGTCGCCCATCTTCCCCACTTATCCTCTGGGTATTTATAATTGTGTTTTCTGTCTGTCTGTGCCAGTTTGTCTTGTTTGTTAAAGTCAACCAGCATTTGTCTCTGCTTCTGTTTTCCCCCAGTCACTTTTTCTTGTCCTCCTGGTTTTTGACCCTTGCCTCTCCTGACCCTGTACCCGCCCGCCTGACCACTCTGCCTGTCCCTGACCCTAAGCCTGCCTGCCGTCCTGTACCTTTGCTCCACCTCTGGATTACCGACCTCTGCCTGCCTGCCGTCCTGTACCTTTGCTCCACCTCTGGATTACCGACCTCTGCCTGACCCTGAGCCTGCCTGCCATCCTGTACCTTGGCCTATACTCTGGATTATCGACCCCTGTCTGCCTTGACCTGTCGTTTGCCTGCCCCTGTTGTTACAATAAACATTGTTACTTCACACAATCTGCACTTGGGTCTTACCTTGATTCCTGATAGTATGAACTGACCATGGCTGACCAAGCAGACTTGAACCAGCTCCGCAACGTCATCTCCTCCCAAGGAGCCACCACGAGGAGTTGCTTCGCAGTCTGATGGAAGGGTTCCAGGCCGTGGCCGTATGTCACGACCTAGCCTTGGACGCATTGTGGGAGCAATTCCGTGGGTTGCCTACCAGGCAGCCTACCACGACGGTAACCTCCCATCCCCTCTGTAACCCGGCTGGTAGCAGCGCCGACACCCCGGTTTCCCGGAAACCCCGCTTACCTCCATTGGAGCACTACGATGGAGATTCCAGGACCTGCTGGGCTTTTCTCTCCCAGTGCTCCCTCGTCTTCAAGCTGCAGCTTTCTTCGTTCCCCTCGGACCTCTCGAAGATAGCGTACATTATTACGCTGATGTCCGGGAGGGTACTCGCCTGGGCCAAGGCGATGTGGGAACAACAATCCGCCATCTGCCTCAGTCTGGAGGTATTCGTGGCGGAGGTGAGAAGTTTTCGAGGCTCCGGTGTCCAGGAGAGAGGCTGCCCGGAAGTTACTCCAGCTTCGGCAGGACACCCTCAGTTTCGCAGACTATGCGTTGGACTTCCGCTCGCTGACCTGTTGAGCTGCTGCGAGGTGCTGACCTGTTGCACCCTCTACAACCACTGTGATTATTATTATTTGACCCTGCTGGTCATCTATGAACATTTGAACATCTTGGCCATGTTCTGTTATAATCTCTACCCGGCACAGCCAGAAGAGGACTGGCCACCCCTCATAGCCTGGTTCTTATCTAGGTTTCTTCCTAGGTTCTGGCCTTTCTAGGGAGTTTTTCCTAGCCACCGTGCTTCTACACCTGCATTGCTTGCTGTTTGGGGTTTTAGGCTGGGTTTCTGTACAGCACTTTGTGACATCAGCTGATGTAAGAAGGGCTTTATAAATACATTTGATTTGATAAGCAGCGGTACCTGGAACCCAGAAGATTTGTTTGACACATTCCTGCACGGATGATCGGAGGAGGTAAAGGATGAGCTGGCAGCACGAGAACTAGCGACAGATCTTCACTCAATCATCGCTTTAACCATCCAGATTGAAGGTCGCCTACGGGAACTGCCGAGTGAGAAGAGGTCCAATTGCAGTTCCACTCACTCACTCAGGGACCACACCTTGCATCTGAACTCCGGAAGTCCCCGGTGTCTATATCCCGGAGAGGATCCGAGCTTACCCGAGTCCTTCCAAGAGCCTCTGGAGACTGGCGATTCACCTCTTCCCGAGCCAATGTAGGGCTAGGCTGTCTCCAGCCGAACGCGTACGCAGACTTGAGACCCAGAGTTGTCTGTATTGCGGTACTACCGGTCATTTTGTGTCTACCTGTCTCTTCAAGAGACCTAGCTTATTCGTTGGAGTGAGTTCACTGGTGGGTCTTAAAGAGAATTGCTATTTTCCCCTTACTCGCCCCTCTCTCCATGCCACCCTACTGTGGGGCGACCAGTCTCTCCAGGTAATCATTGACTCGGGGGCCGATGTGAGACTCATGGACGTTACCCTGGTGTCCGAGCTGGGCATCCCCACAAAACCCCTCTCCATTCCCATGGGTGTTAGAGCACTGGACGGGCGCTCTATAGGCCGGGTCACCCATCAGACCACCCCCGTCAAACCTACGAGTGTCGGGGAACCACAGCGAGAAGATCCAATTCCTGCTGGTTGAGTCTCCGCAGGTTCCCGTGGTATTGGGAGTCTCTTGGCTCCAGCGACACAACCCTTCCATTGACTGGGCTACTTGTGCCATTGTGGGCTGTAGCCCGTCCTGCCACACTCATTGTCTGAAGTCAGCTCTGCCTCCCCCGGGACGTCTTCCTGGGGGCTTGGAAATTTCCCCAGACCTCTCTGCCAGCTCCACAGAGTACCAGAACCTCCGGGAGGGGTTCAGTAAGGCCCGGGCCACTTCGCATCCACAGCACCGACCGGTATCCAAGAAGGTCAAGCCGGAGGCACTGGCACGCCGCTATAGTGCCGCGGCTAGACCCCCGGAAGTCGAGACCTTTCCCCACCGCTCCAAGATCAATCGCCCCTCTGCTGTTCTTCCTCTGTTGCTCCGTATTTTTCCTACCTTTTCTGTGTCTAGAGTCAAAACCAAGTCTGACTGCCCCTTGTCTTCTGTTTCTAGGCCCATCACTCCCCCCGTGTCATCGATGGGTTAGACGGTGAGACGCCTCCTGAGGCAGGGGTTTCCAGTACCTGGTTGACTGGGAGGGTTATGGCCCAGACGAGAGGTGCTGGGTTCCCACTAAAGAAATCCTGGACTCGGCCCTCATCACCTACTTTTACTGCCGGCACCCCAGTCAACCAGGTATCCGCCCAGGTGGAATGCCAGGTGGTGTCCCTAAAGGGGTGGGGGGGTACATACTGTCATGCCCTGATCTGTTTCACCTGTCCTTGTACTTGTCTCCACCCCCTCCAGGTGTCGCCCATCTTCCCCTCTTATCTTCTGGGTATTTATAACTGTGTTTTCTGTCTGTCTGTGCCAGTTTGTCTTGTTTGTTCAAGTCAACCAGCATTTGTCTCTGCTCTTGTTTTCCCCCAGTCACTTATTCTCGTCCTCCTGGTTTTTGACCCTTGCCTGTCCTGACCCTGAACCTGCCTGCCGAACTGTACCTTTGCTCCACCTCTGGATTATTGACCCTTGCCTGCCTTGACCTGTCGTTTGCCTGCCCCTGTTACAATAAACATTGTTACTTCACAGTCTTCACTTGGGTCTTACCTTGATTCCTGATATGCTCAGGTCAGTCCAGCTCCACTCCACAATCACAGCTGCCTACCTAGCTGCAGATCAAAATCAGCCCTGGCTCAAAAAATAAAGCCTGTTTAGTCTTTGTTAGGTTGCAATCACAGATAATGAAGGCTATTTATTCTGAGCCAGCATCGTGAGGGTCAGATCTTCGAGAGCAGTCTCTTTATAAAATATCTATGTTTGGTGAAAACGCTACATAATTGAAGGCAAGGATTTGAGAGGTGATTTAAGTTACTGTTAAATTCTATCAACTTCACAAGCACCTGACTGCAAGTTCCTTTAAAGGGCTTGATAGTGCAGATAAGGAGGTAGACAGGTAGAGCCATGCAGGTTTCAGAGTTGCTAAGGTTCAAGTTCTTGTAATGAAAACAATACAGAGAGTTCAATGGACTCTGTGGGAATGTTTATCACAATCTTGAATTCCTCCAAAATGATAGAAACAAGCTTTAATTGACAAAGTAGTAATGTAAAAACGGATGAAACATGTATTAAAGATATTAAATGCTCAGAACTAAACTACATCATTGATGTTTTGAGTATACTTAAACTATAATGTGATTAACTTAAGGTTGTGCCCCCTGCTTCAGGAAAAGTGTGGGGGTGGCATCTAGAATGTGCTCCTCATTGGAAATGTTGTCATATGTTTATGTTCTAAAGGACAGAGTAACATCTATTTGTGTTAAATCAAGTGAAAACAGATGGTATGCTGTGATGCAAGATAACTAACAAGAGTCCTCCATGTCACTACTCAGTGGTCATTAATGGTGGATTAGATTTGCTCATGGGAGTCAACTGTTTCCTCTGACAGTGCCTCCATTGGCATGGCGTGTTTAGTTTCGTTTTTGGTGTAGGGTTTTTTGGTTCTAGGTGTGAATTTCTATGTTGGGTTAATGGTTCCCAATTAGAAGCAGCTGAGTGTCGTTACCTCTAATTGGGAACCATATATATGTTTGTGGTTTTCACTAGGGTTTGGTGGGTTATTGTTAGGTTCATAGCTTATGTGTTTATTCTATGTTATGGTCCATTGTCGCGATCGTTTATTATTTTCCCAGTTGAGTCAATAAAGTATGTATACTGGATACCTCACTGCGCCTTCGTCCGACATCAATATTTTCATAATGACACTGTTCTCCATTTTATGATTCCCAAAATTAATAATTACTCATAAATTAGGGCTGTGGTGGTCACAAAATTTCGTCAGCCTGTGATTGTCAAGTAAATAACTGTCGGTCTCATGATAATTGACCATTAATTAACATAAATACATGTAGCATATCCTGGCTTCCACACATGCAGACCTTTGGAACATCTACATTTTAAAAGGTCTAATAAATCCATGTAATATAGCCTACAACTTATCAATAAATCCGTTATTTATTTTAGACAGGTCTAAAGAAGCAAGATATGAAGAAAATGTATTATATTTCAGAAGAACAGAATAGCATACTCTGAGTTGTCCTTAGGCTTAGGCTAGGTCCTGATCTGGCTATGCCAAATGGTTGTGGGCTACACTAGTTAATTTTGCGGACAAGATTTGGTTAGAATTCCGTGGCATTATTATATAGTATGAAGAATACAATTGAACAAAGCAGAATAAAATAGAAAGTATATTTTTCCAAACGATTTGAGGGAGTGCGCACATGCGAAAATTCTGTGTTGAGCGGTTAACAAAAACATATAACTTCCTAAATGATAAATGTACAGTAATTAATGTAACTTTAGTTGTTTTACAAACGTTGGGCTATGTTTTGATTTTTAATCATGGTAAGGCTGCATGGTGCGACTCTAATGATACTTTGAAAAACGGTTTTTGATAGGTATGAGCTCTGCTTTGTTTCTTGGGCAGGCTCTACACACTACACCAGTCACTCATTCACAATTTGACAAGCAATTGATAATGCCTAGAATTTCACAGCGGCATCCCCTTTGTGTGGCCATAATGCACCCTCAAAAGATCCATGCCTTTTGCAGCCAGTGGCCATTGTGCGCTTCCCCCTAAGTGCTGCTGTCACGTCCAGGCCTGAAAAGACAGGCTGGCGTGTTTTGGTTTTGGTGTAGGGTTTTTTATGTTCTAGGTGCTTTATATCTATGTTGGGGTAATGGTTCCCAATTAGAGGCAGCTGTGTGTCGTTGTCTCTAATTGGGAACCATATATATGTTTGGGGTTTTCGTATAGGTTTTGTGGGTTATTGTTTGGTCATAGCTTTGTTAGACACGTTATGGTCCACCTTAGGAGCGGCGTTCATGGTGTTGTTTTTGTCCCAGTTACGTTGATTTACTAAAGATGTATACTGGATGCCTCGCTGCGCCTTGGTCTGTCCCTACAGAAGATCGTGACAGCTGCGTGCTCCATCACGTCATCGGGTCTTTCTCGCAGGCTACATGAAGACAGACACATCCGGACGCAACTGCGCGCGTCCTTATCCAATTCCCAAGTGTAGATTGAAGATATTGGAAGAACTGTCCACATTTACTTTTCGTCAGCCAACAATATGAGTAGGCCTAACAAACAGCGAAAGCACTAGTCTGTGTCAATCTACTACCCCCCATAGTACAAAGGTCGACCTATTCTATTCTGTACGACAAATAAATATTCCAAACATAGTCTGGGACAGTTGGGGGACGGGATAGGTCCCAAATTAATACAACCACTAGCATCCAAAAATATTCTTAACGCAATGTGGCTGAAGCAACAGATCAGAACGTATAGCTTAAAATGTTGATAAACTATCATGCTATTTCTTCACATTATAAGCGCAGCAATGCGCACATGGTAGTAGGCAATTCGCTTGAATGTTCCATTAGCGGAAAACACTTATCAAAAGTGACCACAAATGCAATTATGCATGTAATTGTTTTATTATGAAGGTGCATTTTTATGCTGAAAATTATCTTCCCCAAACTTGAAACTCATGAGCTGCTTATGTAAGCCAGTTAGGCTCTACACCCTTTGTAAAGCCGATTAATGTGCTTATTTTTAAGAAGTTATTTGGCCACTTTAGTTGTGATACAAACCTTATTAAACATATAGGCCTATGGGCTAGGCTACATGAGGTGTGCGACTATGATTCGAAAAAGTGGTACAAAAAGGCATTGTTTCTTATTCTGGGCATCATTAACAATTTATAATATATCATTCACAAGTGATAGGCTAATATTGTCACCCATCAGACTATTCTTGATTTAATATTGTCTTTACATATACTAAATAATATATTTGTAAAATTTGATTTGATTTAGAATGGACCATTATCATGCACAGGGTTGGTGGAAAAAAAATACATCATCTATGCACTTAAATAGCGAATGGAGGACACTTTTTATCAGTATATTTTAATTCCAGCCAGGTAGGCTATACTCCTGTTGTAAATATAAGCAATGTGCTTAATATTAGGAATGTTGAGAAATAAATATAGTAGGCCTAGTCTATAGAAAGCTGATCCTATTTTTAGTAGAGGCCATCACTCTGTTTTCTCGCGCAATTGCATTGGCTATTGAAATGTTGCACAACATGAGCTCATGGGCTCTCATGAAGTGTTTGATTACATTTTTGAATACATTTGCATTGATGACAGAGGGATTTGAGGTCATACGGTTCACCACAACAGCCCTACTCATAATTCAGTGTCCGTTTTAGTATACTCCTTGAAACTTGTATAGATGTCTGAGAACAGGAAATCTGAATACAATGAAAATGACACCATAAGGTCATGTCAAGGTCACAAGGCACAGCAGTAGTCAGGAGGTAGGCCTAGTAGAACCATGGGATCTTAGTGATCAAATGGAATTCATTTTAAGCGGAAAGTTCCCACTCTACTTAGAAATCTCATAGACCAGAATAAAGCTGCCTGTTCCCATGTGTGACTGATACAGATATCCCTGCTACTTTCATCCCATCCTTTGGCATGTCACACTGCATTTACCAAATATACACCGACCTCAGTAGACCCTAATACCACAGTATTGAGTGGGGAGGGGAAGACCCCGGATGGATCTGAGTAGTGGCTCCCTCAGGGCTGGATAGTAGCCTGTCCCAAACAATCAACCATAATAAAACACTGTGGAAACCAGCATTGTTGATATCAAATCTGTGGAGTTTTATCAACAGTTATGTGATTGTATCCTAATCCTATGGGTGTCTAAGCAATGTTTGGAGGGGCTACATATAGCCCCTTGTGGGTAACATAAACATCCTTGCCGAGAATGAAAGAATTAAACACACTTGTAATCCCCAGCTATAATACAATGTAGAGGCACAGAAAGTAACCTAATGCTCTAACAGGCTGTAACAGTGTGGGCAGCAGGTCCTTTATGAGAGACCCCACCTCTAGAGGTCACAGACAGAGATTGAACTTCTTTCATTACAAGAGACGAGGCCAAGAGCGTCATGGGAGACGTTCAACTGCACCGAGGCACTTTGGAGGTGTACGTGCAAACAGGGAAGGGGATCACAGGGGAGGCTCGCTGCATGCAGGAACACACTGTGTGCCTGTCTGAGGACCATATGTTGACAAACACGAGACAAATGTCCAACTACTGTAAAATGAGCCGAGGATTGTGAACTCATGACGCAGATGCTACTACAATCCTGGCACCTTAGAATGTCATTCATTGCGCTCACAAAAATAACACAAAAGATACTGGCAGACAAAACAGAGCTTGAAATAACAAGCTGTAGGAGGATGTGCTTTCTCACTCCGATTTCACTTCAGAGACTTTAACTTCTTTCCCTAGATCATTAGTCATTACACAGAATTTCTATAACTTTCCACTTCACATTGTGCACCATACATTTCAAGTTTGAGGCTTTTCTTTTTCATGACAGTATCTATCAATCTCAACCAGTGTGACCCCAAGAAGGAAGAAGTACTAAAATCTTCCTGTATTTACTTACCTGTTTTCCTGTAAAGCTAAAAAGCTATTTAATTGACAATATGTTTTCCTGTTCTTCCCATCTGTCTCATAATGTCTGTCCCACGCACCTTATAAACAATGAAACTCATTGAAGGGTATAATAGAAACGCTTCTTCACGTTCACGTTATGTGCATTAATAGCCTACTAATTAAAAACCTTTTTAGCACCATTCTTTACACTTAATATTGTGCATAAAACTCATTCAGATTTGAATATTACATTTTTATTTGTTTACTGATGTCTAGTCTGCGTTAACAGTGATGTGGTGTGATTGCCAATTTTTCTCTCTCTCATACATATTGCTTGTTCTGACTGAAATACAATTTGACAAGGAAATATTTATTCTGTTGCTGAGGGCCAGTAATACTTTTGATGCATTTTTTCTGTCTTTTTCATAATTTTTCTTTTGTTTTCCTTAACTTAGGGCTAGGCGTTCCGCTAGTGGGACAACTTCTGGTGAAACTGGAGGGCGCGCAATTCAAATAAATAATCATAACAATTATGGATATTAAACATTTAGGTACATACAAGTGTCTTATATCGGTTGAATGCTTAAATTCTTCTTGATCTAACTGATTTACAGTAGCTATTACAGTGAATGCATGCCATGCGATTGTTTGAGGACAGCGCCCAACATCAAAATATTTTTACACCCGCACAGGTTTCATAAATTCACAAATAGCGATTAAATATTCACTTGCTTTTTGAAATTCTTCCTCTGATTTGTCATCCAAAGGGTCCCAGTTATAACATGTAGTGTTGTTTTGTTAGATAAAATCCTTATTTATATCCCAAAAAGTCTGTTTAGTCGGCACCATCGATTTGAGTAATCTACTCGTTCAACATGCAGAGAACATGCAGAGAAAGGAATCCGAATATCTACCCCTTTGGTTCAACAAGTCAAAACACGTTTCTATTTACTCCTCAGATACCCTAAAATGTAATCAAACTATAATATTTCTTATGGAAAACCAATTTTAGCAAACACACATTTCCAAGACTGTGTCCCTGTACTTAAACTGATATTTCTTATTCGTTTTGGAAGTTACAAGCCCGAAACCTTGATCATAGACTGCTGACACCATGTGGAAGCCATAGGAATTGCATCCTGTGAGCTAGAATTGAGTATGCCCTTATACTTGCCATTGTAAGAGCATGGTCTCTCAAAATAAAATTCAGGTTGGTTCTTCTTTGGATTTTCTCCTACCATATTTATTGTGTTATATTCTCCTACATTATTTTAACATTTCTACAAGCTTCAAAGTGTTTTCTTTCCAATGGTACCCATTTTATGCATATCCTGGCTTCAGGGCCTGAGCAACAGGCAGTTTACTTTGGGCATGTCATTCATGCGGAAATGGGCCTAGCCCTAAGAAGCTAGGAAGAGTGCAATACCAACGTCAGGCTGTGAGTGTTTATGACATTCTGAATACTTCCCTCTTCAGCATGTGTGCACTCTGTGTTAGTATTTGCAGTGTACTTCAAGAGCAGGGCCAGACGTTCACCACCAATCCCAGTACCAATCCTGTCAGGCATACCTGGACCAGGGGAGATGATTTCTGATGTATTACATTATAATTATTGTCTTGCAATTGTGTCAGTTGTGTCCTTCAGATAGGAGTCTAGTCTACTGACCCTGGATCTGACCTCAAGACCAGAGGATTCCTCTCAGCTGCCCAGAGATGAGTAATGAGCTTTAGATTCACTCACTGGCAGCGAGTCCCACTCAGCAGAGCCAGCCTCTGAAAGCCTACTGGTTGACCTCATTTATAGGCTAAACCTGGTCTGCACGCGCCCCAGTCAGGAAAGGGTAATCTTCATGCTGCATTGGAAATTGATTATTTCACTCAGACTGTCTTATGTGTTTCCTTCCACATATAAAGCTGATCAAATTGTAAGGAAGTGGGAGGCATGTCTTGAAAAGTCTGTGATAAAGCTCTGCGCCCTGACTAGTACAAATTCAATTTAATCTCAGGCCATGTGCTTTTTAGGAGAATAGTCCATAGCTGCTTCTGTAGACTGACACCTGGGGAGATCATAGTGCCTTGTCATGGTGTCAAAGTCTGACTCGGCAGAGTCGGCGTAGATAGTTACATTAATCAGAGGTGTCACAGACGTTTCAGAGAAGAAGTTACTTTTCTGCAGGGTTCAGGGGACTACTGATGGATTGGTTACTAAAGAGAAAGGAAACAAATGATTGTGTCCTCATAATGACAATTACTTATGTCATGGTGGTTAGCACTGGAGAAGCAATTATCTATTTCCACGCTACTGGCTCCTATCTAACACTTATTCATAGTGTGATATATGGTTTTGTCAGCTATGGCTAGCCTCAGGCGCCAAGCTTTGGTGAAGATGTTTGCCAATGATCTCTTCTCGCTTTTTAAGGGAGATGGGGATTATTCAGAAGAGATGTGGAATACAAGCATTGCCTCTGATAATCTGATAGAGGTGTTTTTTCCCAGTGTTTTTCCTTGGTTCTTGGGTCGTATTAATCACAGTCCTGCTTGGATGGGTGGGTGAAGTGGTGACTATTTCAAATGACCCTCCCAATACATCATGGGCCCAGGCAGCGTCAGGCTGGGAAAGGATTAATGAGGTTTGAGATTGGGCAGTGGGCCCAAGGCTATAGCCTCCGGCTCCCTGTAACAGCCCTGCAGTGGTCAAGACACCAAGGAGGCTCCAGTAGAACATCTCTCTCTGCCTCACTCCATCCTCCAGTCTCTAATCTCATTGGGAGACAGAGTCATAATGTAGTCAAACATAAGCCTCTGTGCCTTAAACTTGGCATAGCTCATTAATAGAATATCTGATCAAATAAAATCAAATTGTATTTGTCACATGCGCCATTTACAGTTAAATGCTTAGTTAAAAATATAACATTAATGAGGCTATACACTCACTTGCCAGTTTATTAGGTACACCACCCCGTTCACGAAAATGGTCACATGGCTGTGGTTTTATATATAAAGCAGGCAGAAAGGTATCGAGGCATTCAGTTACTGTTCAATTGAACACTAGAATGGTTCAAATGAGATCGTCGGTGCCAGGCACGCCAGATCCACCATCTCAGAAACAGGCTCCTTCCTGGGCTTTTCACGCATGACAGTGTCTAGGTGTCTGTCAGCGGCAGTTCTGAGGGCGAAAACAGCTTGTTGATGCGAGAGGTCGAAAAAGGATGGCAAGAATTGTTCAAGTTAACAGGAGGGCCACAAACAGTACAACAGTGGTGTGCAGAACGGCATCTCGAAACACACAACTCGTCGGTCCTTGTCATTGATGGGCTATTGCAGCAGACGACCACACCGGATTCCACTCCTATCAGCTAAAAACAAGAAGAAGCGGCTCCAGTTGGCACCCGATCACCAACACTGGACATCTGAGGAGTAGAAAAAAATTACCTGGTCCGATGAATCATGGTTCCTGTTGTGTCATGCTGATGGCAGAGTCAGGATTTGGCGTAAGACGCATGAGTCCTGACTGTTGTCAACGGTACAGGCTGGTGGCAGTAGTGTACCGGCATCCAATACGCAGCAACTGCGTGATGCCATCGCGTCAGCATGGACCAACATCCCTGTGGATAGTTTCCGACTTGTAGAATCCATGGTCCGAAAAATTCTGGCTGTTCTGGAGGCAAAATGGGGGTCTGAGTCTAACCCGGTACTCATAGCCTCGGGGAAAAGGGGTGTTGACTCCCTGATAAATCAGAATTTTCTTTCACAAAAGTAGTGCACTGGGCCTTTATTAGTCCTGTGTGAGCAACTTTGACCCAGTGCCAAGTACCGGTACAGAGTCAATGTGCAGGAGTCCTAGGTAGTTGAGGTACACTACCATTCAAAAGTTTGGAGTCACTTAGAAATGTCCTTGTTTTTGAAAGAAAAGCACATTTTTTGTCCATTCAAATAACATCAAATTGATCAGAAACACAGTGTAGACATTGTTAATGTTGTAAATGACTATTGTAGATGGAAATGCAGATTCTTTAAGATCTCGTACAACGCTTACAAAGAAAAAGCCATATCTCAGACTGGCCAATAAAAAGAAAAGACTAAGATGGGCAAAGAGCACAGACACTGGACAGAGGAACTCTGGAGTCACCTCTTCACTGTTAACGCTGCGACTGGTGTTTTGCGGGGTACTATTTAATGAAGCTGCCATTTCAGGACTTGTGAGGCGTCTGTTTCTCAAACTAGACACTCTAATGTACTTGTCTTCTTGCTCAGTTGTGACCCAGGGCCTCCCACTCCTCTTTCTATTCTGGTTAGAGCCAGTTTGCGCTGTTCTGTGAAGGGAGTAGTACACAGCGTTGTACGAGATCTTCAGTTTCTTGGAAATTTCTCACATGGAATAGCCTTCATTTCTCAGAACAAGAATAGACTGATGAATTTCAGAAGAAGGTTCTTTGTTTCTGGCCATTTTGAGCCTGTAATCGAACCCACAAATGCTGATGCTCCAGATACTCAACTAGTCTAAAGAAGGCCAGTTGTATTGCTTTTTTAATCAGAACAACAGTTCTCAGCTGTGCTTACATAATTGCAAAAGGGTTTTCTAATCAATTAGCCTTTAGTGATAAACTTGGATTAGGTAACACAGCATACCATTGGAACACAGGAGTGATGGTTGCTGATAATGGGCCTCTGTACGACTATGTAAATATTCCATTACAAATCAGTTTCCAGCTACAATAGTCATTTACAACATTAATGAAGTTTACTCTTTATTTCTGATCAATTTGATGTGATTTTAATGAACAAAAAAATGTGCTTTTCTTTCAAAAACATGGACATTTCTAAGTGACCCCAAACTTTTGAATGGTAGTGTAATTGAGGTAATAAGTACATGTAGGTAGAGGTATTAAAGTGACTATGCATAGATGATAACAACAGAGAGTAGCAGCGGTGTAAAAGGGGGGGGGCAAGGCAAATAGTCTGGGTAGCCATTTGACTAGATGTTCAGGAGTCTTATGGCTTGGGTAGAAGCTGTTTAGAAGCCTCTTGGACCTAGACTTGGCGCTCCCGGTACCGCTTGCTGTTCGGTAGCAGAGAGAACAGTCTATGACTAGGGTGGCTGGAGTCTTTGACAATTTTTAGGGTCTTCATCTGACACCGCCTTGTATAGAAGTCCTGGATGGCAGGAAGCTTGGCCCCAGTGATGTACTGGGCCGTTTGCACTACCCTCTGTAGTGCCTTAGTTTGTTGGTTTTGTGGACAGCAAGGAACTTGAAGCTCTCAACCTGCTCCACAGCAGCCCTGTAGATGAGAATGGGGGCATGCTCGGTCCTCTTTTTCCTGTTGTCCACAATCATCTCCTTTGTCTTGATCACGTTGAGGGAGAGGCTGTTGTCCTGGCACCACACGGCCAGGTCTCTGACCTCCTCCCTATAGGCTTTCTCGTCTTTGTCGGTGATTAGGCCTATCACTGTTGTGTCATCGGCAAACTTAATGATGGTGTTGGAGTCGTGCCTTGCCGTGCAGTCATGAGTGAACAGGGAGTACAAGAGGGGACTGAGCACCCACCCCTAAGGGGCTCCTGTGTTGAGGATCAGCGTGGTGGATGTGTTGTTACCTACCCTTACCAGCTGGGGGTGACCCGTCAGGAAGTCCAGGATCCAGTTGCAGAGGGAGGTGTTTAGTCCCAGGGTCCTTAGCTTATTGATGAGCTTTGAGAGCATTATGGTGTTGAACGCTGAGCTCTATTCAATGAATAGCATTCTCACATAGGTGTTCCTTTTGTCCAGGTGGGAAAGGGCAGTGTGGAGTGCAATAGAGATTACATCATTTGTGTATCTGTTGGGGCAGCAATGCAAATTGGAGTGGGTCTAGGGTTTCTGGGATGATGGTGTTGATGTGAGCCATGACCAGCCTTTCGAAGCACTTAATGGCTACAGACGTGGGTGCTACGGGTCGGTAGTCGTTTAGGCAGGTTACCTTAGTGTTCTTGGGCACAGGCGCTACAGTGGTCTGCTTAAAACATGTTGGTATTACAGACTCGGACAGGGAGAGGTTGAAAATGTCAGTGAAGACACTTGATCAGTTGGTCAGCACGTGCTCGCAGTACACATCCTTGTAATCCGTCTGGCCCTGCGGCCTTGTGAATGTTGACCTGTTTAACTTGTTAGGGAGTGGTGGGGTGCTTTTTGAAGAACTTCTGCTGAGGGCATCCAAAGTGTCCAAACGAGAATCCATGGTTCTTTTATTAGAAAAAGTAATTTATTATATCCATAAATCTCTGTTTGGTTGGCGCGTTCTGTTCAGATAGTCCACCAAGCATTTCCAGTCTACTCGCCCGCTGTACAGTGAAGAGAACACGTTCAAATTTTGCAAGGCAAAATCCAAAAGTTGAATTAATAAACATGCACCAATATACAAGTGTTTCATACTCATCGAAAGCTCTGCTTCTTGGCAATATCACAGCATTGTCAGATTTCAAAAAGGCTTTACGGCGAAAGCACTACATTTGATTGTTTGAGGGTAGCACCTTCAATATGTTCCATAACCATGAAATCTTTAGCCAGCGCGGTCAATAGAAAATGCATTTCACAGGGAAAACCTGTGCCTTACCTTTTGTAGAACTTCTGCAGAGGGCTTCCTAAGTGTCCAACGAAGACAATCCATGGGTATTTGGTTAGAAAAAGTAATTTATTATATCCATAAATCTCCGTTTGGTTGGCGCCTTATGTTCAGAAAATCCAACGTAAAGAGAACGCGTTCAACTAAACCTATAAACTTTCCCTCAACAAAACAAAAAACAATTAAAATGCATCCTTAGCTTATCTTTTATGAATAAAAGTGATAATCTTTCACTTGGATGGTCACCTAAATATTATATAAGTCAAATAAAGTGGACCGCTCAGCCAAACGTGCGCCCAAAAACGTGCAACTGAAAAAGAGCTCCCCTCACCAAAACCCCTACCTGTTGAACACATTGGTTCCGATTGCCATGAAACTACCTATACACTGCTGACATCCAGTGGAAGCAATAGGTACTACATTCAGTGTCCTGGTATAAAGACTTTTCAATAGGCAGTCTCTCTAAGTGAGCCATAAGCAACCAGAATTACATTTCCGGATGGAATCTTCTCTGGGTTCTGCCTGCCAAATGAGTTCTGTTACACTCACAGACAAAATGTTAACACTTTTGGAAACCACAGAATGTTTTCTATCCAATAGTACTAATTATGTGCATATCCTATTTTCTGAGCCTGAGTGGCAAGCATTTTACTTTAGGCACGCCAGACTCTCCCAAACCGACCCCTCAGCTGCCACTCCCTAACAAGTTAAAGGTCTTACTCACATCGGCTGTGGAGAACGTGATCACACAGTCTTCCAGAACAGCTGGTGCTCTCATGCATGTTTCAGTGTTATTTGCCTCGAAGCGAGCATAGAAGTAATTTAGCTCGTCTGGTAGGCTTGCGTCACTGGGCAACTCACGGCGGTGCTTCCCCTTTGTAGTCTGCAATGGTTTGCAAGCCCTGCCACATCTGACGAGCGTCAGAGCCAGTGTAGTACGATTCGATCTTAGTCCTGTATTGACACTTTGCCTGTTTGATGGTTCGCCGAAGGGCATAGCGGGATTTCTTATAAGCTTCCGGGTTAGAGTCCCGCTCCTTGAAAGCGGCAGCTCTAGCCTTTAGTTCAGTGCGGATGTTGCCTGTAATCCGTGGCTTCTGGTTGGGGTATGTACGTACGGTCACTGTGGGGACGACGTCATCGATGCACTTATTGATGAAGCCAATGACTGATGTGGTGTACTCGTCAATGCCATCTGAGGAATCCCGGAACATATTCCAGTCTTTGCTAGCAAAACAGTCCTGTAGTTTAGCATCTGCTTCATGTGACCTCTTTTTTTATTGATCTAGTCACTGGTGCTTCCTGCTTAAATTTTTCTTGTAAGCAGGCATCAAGAGGATAGAATTATGGTCAGATTTGCCAAATGGAGGGCGAAGGAGAGCTTTGTATGCGTCTCTCTGTGTGGAGTAAAGGTGGTCCCGGGTTTTTTTTTCCTCTGGTTGCACATTTAACATTCTGATAGAAATGTGGTAAAAAAAAATATTTTTAAGATTTAAGTTTCCCTGCATTAAAGTCCCCGGCTACTAGGAGCGCCACCTCTGGGTGAGCGTTTTCTTGTTTGCTTATGGTGGAATACAGCTCATTCAATGCTGTCTTAGTGCCAGCCTCTTGACTGTGGTGGTATGTAAACAGCTACGAAAAATACAGATGAAAACTCTAGGTAGGTAGTGTGGTCTACAGTTTATCATGAGATACTCTACCTCAGGCGAGCAATAGCTCGAGCCTTTCTTAGATATCGTGCACCAGCTGTTATTTACAAAAATACATAGTCCGCTGCCCCTTGTCTTACCAGACGCCTCTGTTCTATCCTGCCGGTGAAGCGTTTAACCAGCCAGCTGTATGTTGATAGTGTCGTCGTTTAGCCACGTCTCCGTGAATCATAAGATATTACAGTTTTGAATGTCCTGTTGGTAGTTTAATCTTCCGCGTTAGTCATTGATTTTATTGTCCAAAGATTGCACGTTTGCTAGCAGATTGGAAGGAAGTGGGGGTTTATTCGATTGCCTACGAATTCTCAAAAGGCAGCCCGCCCTCCGGCCCCTTTTTCTCCGCCTCCTCTTCACGCAAATCACGTTATCTGGGCCTGTTCCAGAGAAAGCAGTATATCGTTTGCGTCGGCCTCGTCAGACTCGTTAAAGGAAAAAAAGGATTCTGCCAGTCCGTGGTGAGTAATCCCAGTCCTGATGTCCAAAAGTTATTTTCGGTCATAAGAGATGGTAGCGGCAACATTATTTACAAAATAAGTAAAAAAATAAGTTACAAACAACGCAAATAAATGAACAAAAAAACACAATCGGTTGGGGCCATATAAAACGTCTGCCTTCTTCTCCGACGCCATCTTACACCTGTGTGTGTGTGTGTGTGGTGTCAATATGCATGTGTGAGTGTGTGTTTTGTGTGTGTGTGTGTGTGTATGTTGGAGTGTCAGTGTAGTAGGTTTGAGTGTGTGGGTAGAGTCCAGTGAGTGTAGAGGCAGTGCAAGAGAGTCACTGCAAAAAACAATAATAAAAAAACAATAATAATAAATAATAGGGGGTGAATGCAAATAGTCTGGGTGGCCATTTGATGAACTGTTCAGCAGTCTTATGACTTGGGAGTAAAGGCTATTCAGGAGCCTTTTGGTCCCAGACATGGCGCTCCAGTACCTCTTGCTGTGTGGTAGCAGAGAGAACAGTCTATGACTTGGATGGCTGGAGTCTTTGACAATTTTTAGGGCCTTCCTCTGACACTGCCTGGTATAGAGGTCCTGGATGGCAGGGAGCTCGGCCCCAATGACGTACTGGGCCGTACGCACTACCCTCTGTAGCGCCTTGCGGTCGGATGCCAAGCAGTTGCCATACCAATCAGTGATGCAGCCAGTCAAGATGCTCTCTATGGTGCAGCTGTATAACCTTCTGAGGATCTGAGGGCCCATAACAAATATTTTCAGCCTCCTGAGGGGGAAGAGGTGTTGTCATGCCCTTTTCATTATTGAGTTGATGTGTTTAGACCATGATAGGTCCTTAGTGATGCGGACACCGAGGAACTTTAAGCTCTCGACCCACTCCACTACAGCCCCGTCGATGTTAATGGGGGCGTGCTCGGCCCTCTGTTTCCTGTAGTCCACCATCAGCTCCCTTGTCTCACTGACAAAAGGTCAGCAACAGGATCAGCAACAGTCACTATTAAATGTCCCTATTGAATCATAAAGCCTTCATTATGCTTAAAGGCCCACTGCAGTCAAAAACATGATTTTCCACACAAAAGATTGGAATAATATTGTCAAATTGTGAAAATGTGAAAATGATGAATAATGCCTTTTTTATTGTAAGACCTTGTTTGAAAAGACCACCTTAAATTTCAGCCTGTTTTGTTGGGATGGAGTTTTGGCCTGCCTGGTGACATCATCATCAAATGAGGTAAGTAGACCAATAAGAAAGAGAGTTCCAAACAGCTAGTGTTCAGTTTTCCCCTCCTCACTTAGACCACTACCAGACAGACCTAGCTAAATTCTAGCTTGAGAAATTGCTCTTTGCTTAGAAGCCATTTTTGACTATTTTAATTGAAAACAATAAGGTACTTAAATGTTATCCAGAAATGATTTGATACTGAGATAAAAACAGCTGAATTAGACCTTTAACCAATACAAAAAGTTGACGTATTGTTCACTACATTTAGGAACCCTAATGGCAACGGCATGAGAGTGATATCACAGAGCATTTTTAAAATGCCTCAAATAAGCGACTGCCATTTCCCGACCAAGTACAGAACGTCTAAATGTCCAGTAATTACCTAAATTACTATGGGGGAAGTGCTAGCCCATGGGAGCGGAGAGCAGAGAGGTACTACGGCCAAGATACACTGAGTGTACAAAACATTAAGAACACCTTCCTAAAATTACATTTGAGTGATTTAGCAGAGGAGTAATTAGGGTTAAGTGCCTTGCTCAATAGCACATTGACAGATTTTCACCTAGTTGTCTTGGGGATAAAACCAGATTGATGTCCTTTGGGGGGTAGAACATTATTGATACACACGGGAAACTGTTGAGCCTAAAGAAAACACACACCGGTGCGCCTAGCATTTACTACCATATCCCATTCAAAGGCACTTAAATATTTTTGCCCATTCACCCTCTGAATGGCATGTATACACAATCCATGTCTCAATTGTCTCAAGACTTAAAAAATCCTTCTTTAACCTGTCTCTCCTCTACACTGATGGAAGTGGATTTAACAAGGTACATCAATAAGGGATCATAGCTTTCACCTGGATTCACCTGGTCAGTCTATGTCATGGAAAAAGCCGGGGTTCATATTGTTCTTGCTGATAATGGTACAGAGCATTATGTAATCCCAGGGAGTGTTCTGCTTGGCCCACAATATTGCACTATAAAATGAACACAAGAAAATATTGTATTGAGTATAGCTACAGTATGTTGCAAAATTATACTTGCTCTGATCAGTATAATTTGTCACAGACAAGATTATTCTCAAATATCTATCTGCACTTATCTGATCAGAGCCAACCGTTTTGGTGGTTTTGGTGTGGAGTGTTTGACAGTTGCCTGTTATTGCCAGATTAAGTTGACAGCAGATGGTCATGTGCTGTGTTACCTTTCACTTGACCTACATGGAGTATTTGTAGTCTGTGGTAAAGAAATCGTCATTACAGTACATTAAAGATCATTATTCTATAAATCGATAAAACAACCCATGTAGACTTAGCGACAGAAAAATAGAGTAGGGAAGAGAGAGATAATGAGTGGAAGGGAGTTGAGTGAGAGAGAGAGAGACTGAATGAGAGAAAGAGAGAGAGTGAGCTTGGCACTATGTCCATAGTAAGCCAGGCAGAGACATGAAAGCAGTGTGCCTGAACGCAAACACAGAAGTCTAATCTGTTGTTTTGCTTTAACAATCAAGACTAATTTGTTAAAGAGGAGAGAAGATTATTTAAGACAACACAATAATTCCCATAGCTCCATAGCTCTCTCTCTATCTCTCTCTCTCTGACCTGTAAAAAACAGGAAAGCTCTATTTTGAGGCTTTTAGGTATGCTGGTTTTTTTCCTGCACTAAACACTTCATGAATAAGAAGCCAAAAAGGCCATTATGGAATAATGTGTCCCTGGGGGGGTCAAAATCAAAAGTAACAGTCAGTATCTGGTGTGGCCACCAGCTGCATTAAGTACTGCGGTGCATCTCCTCCTCATGGACTGCACCAGATTTGCCAGTTCTGGCTGTGAGGTGTTACTCCACTCTTCCACCAAGGCACCTGCAAGTTCCAGGGCATTTCTGGGGGGAATGGCCCTAGCCCTCACCCTCCGATCCAACTGGTCCCAGACGTGCTCAATGGGATTGAGATCCGGGCTCTTCGCTGGCCTATAGCAGAACACTGACATTCCTGTCTTGCAGGAAATCATGCACAGAACGAGTGGTATGGCTGGTGGCATTGTCATGCTGGAGGGTCATGTCAGGATGAGCCTGCAGGAAGGGTACCACATGAGGGAAGAGGATGTCTTCCCTGTAATGCACAGCGTTGAGATTGCCTGCAATGACAACAAGCTCAGTCCGATGATGCTGCGACACACCGCCCAGACCACACAGAGAGTAACACCTGCCTGTCCAGAGTACAGGCCTCTGTCATTCTTTCGACAATAAACGGGAATCCGACCATCACCCCTGGTGAGACAAAACCGCGTCTCGTCAGTGAAGAGCACTTTTTGCCAGTCCTGTCTGGTCCAGCAACAGTGGATTTGTGCGTTGTTGCCGATGATATCTTTCCAACAGGCCTACAAGCCCTCAGTCCAGCCTCTCTCAGCCTATTGCGGACAGTCTGAGCACTGATGGAGGGATTGTGCAATCTTGTTGTAACTCTGGCAGTTGTTGTTGCCATCCTGTACCTATCCCACAGGTGTGATGTTCGGATGTACCGATCCTGTGCAGGTGTTGTTACAGGTGGTCATTTCACTGCGAGGGCGATCAGCTGTCCGTCCGGTCTCCCTGTAGCGCTGTCTTAGGTGTCTCACAGTACGGACATTGCAATTTATTGCCCTGGCCACATCTGCAGTCCTCATGCCTCCTTGCAGCCTGCCTGAAGCATGTTCACGCAGATGAGCAGGGACCCTGGGCATCTTTCTTTTGGTGTTTTTCAGAGTCAGTAGAAAGGCCTCTTTAGTGTCCTAAGTTTTCATAACTGTGACCTTAATTGCCTACCGTCTGTAAGCTGTTAGTGTCTTAACGACCGTTCCACAGATGCATGTTCATTAATTGTTCATGGTTCATTGAACAAGCATGGGAAACAGTGTTTAAACCCTTTACAATGAAGATCTGTGAAGATTTTTACGAATTATCTTTGAAAGAGTCCTGAAAAAGGGATGTTTCTTTTTTTGCTGAGTTTATTATGCACCCGCAGGTCAGGATCACATATTTTCCAAAAGTAGCTCCTTCGATTGAACATAAACACCATAAACACTACTTCAAACTAAACGGTTAGTTTTCCATAATGTTAACTTGATGTGTAACATCACACAGACAGTAACACCTGCCTGTCCAATTACACCTTTAACAAGAGTTACCACCTGCTTATTCTCACAGCATGCCCTCTGACCTGGGAAGATAGTTGTATCTATCATCTCTGATCTACACCGTGCCTCTGCTTGCATCTCATTTGTGTGACAAGAGACCTCTCAATATCTCCAACAACTGGTTCCAATTCCTTTAAGTTGGTTCAACTCACAGTGTATTTGAACTGGATTCAACTGTGGCTTGTTCTGTGGCAGGAACATACCCATGGGGACACAGTGGGGGGACTAGATTCAGGGCCTGAGAAAAAGACTGGAATGTCCCACCCAATACCATTTCATAAGTGATGTATACAGCACAGCTGAGCCCAAAATAAATCAGCACAGGCATTATAAATAAATGTATAGATTTAAGACATATCTCTTATTTTTCTAGTTAGAACAAACCTTTTGTCTCTCAAGGGAAGGGGGCCTTTTAACTTGAAGCGCACATGAATTCAGACGTCTCCTATTGGCTAGGGCCAGGTTCCCACAGGCTGCTGTTGACCACGGCCGCACATGGGTGGCTGTCTGTGATTAATCATGTTGGCATAACGAAACACAGACCTCTACAAGTTCACAATGCCCTCCCTCCCACACTTCCCATTGTCTCTTCCAGTAGAAACAGCCAGTGATATCTCTTGAATTGCTGATAATGCTGAAGGAATAAGTGCAGTGTTGTTTTTCCAGCCATTATGAACTCATTTCACCAGAAAAGCCCCTGCTCAGACACTATCTCACTGAGCCTCGTTACTCCAGTCTGGAAACAGAACATTTTGCATAGCCAAGCCATCCCCTACCCATATTGTATCAATCACAGTCCTCATACAGCACATCATTTGGGAATTTAAACATACTACTAATGCCTAATGCTAACACATGGTGAGCCGACCATGCATGTGTAGTCATGTATCAGTTTTTCAACAGACCATACGTTTTGTATCAGTTTTTCAACAGACTATAAGTTTTGTATCAGTTTTTCAACAGTATCACTGGCTCTCATCCTTTACCTATGAATGTCTTCATGTTAAATATGTAAGGCATGTGCATTGTGTCCATTAACCATGCCTGCAGTCAGACAGGGAGTCGTGGATGGGTTGGTGGGTAAGGGTCATGTGGAGGTGAGGCACAGGTTAATCTGGTTTGGAATAAAAGCCCAGCAGGGTATCAGATGATCTAATGGAGTCCGACTGGATTCAGAGGAGGCATCTGATGCTGACAGCATACCATCACCTAATCCTAGTAGACAAACAAAGGTCACTCCCCAGAGCTCAGGGGGGGACACCACAGCAATGGCTTGATGTCACGACTTCCGCCGAGGTCGGTCCCTCTCCTTGTTCGGGCGGCGTTCGGTGGTCGACGTCACCAGTCTTCTAGCTACCGCCAATCTACTTTTCATTTTCTATGTTTTTTTGTCTTCATTATACACACCTGGTTTCTATCCCATAATTACATGTTCCTTATTTAAACCCTCTGTTTCCCCCCATGGTTTTGTGCATGTTTATTCTATGTTAGAGGTTCTTCTTTATGTGAGCTTGTATTTGTACTACCAATTTTGGTAGTTTTGTATTTTGAGTAAATATACGTGATTACTCATCTCTGTTGTCCTGTGCCTGACTCTGCCTACCTGCTACATTGAGACTTCTGACAGAAACACGCACCCTAAATTGGAGTCAAGGCAGCAGGCAGGGCACTGTCGTGTCACCCCAGATGAGTAGGCACCAGACTCACCCAGAGCCCCCTGTTGCTCACATGTTTGTGTTAATAGAATTTCCTGAGTTTTCCCCACATTCCCAGTGTAAGGCGCTCGTACATTCAGGCGCAGCTGGGAACTTTATTGACCGTTCATTTGCCCATAGGGATCCCCATTGTTCCTGTTGATATCCCCTTCCCTGTGCATGCCTTAGATAGTCGACCATTGGGGTCGGGGCTGATTAGGAAGGCCACCGCTCCACTAAGTATGGTTACGCAGGAGGGTCATGAGGAGAGAATCAGTCTCTACCTTATTGATTCTCCTGCGTTTCAAGTGGTGCTGGGCCTACCCTGGTTGGCCTATCATGACCCCAATATTTCGTGGGCAACAGAGGGCTCTCAAGGGATGGTCACGAAAGTGCTCGGGGAGGTGTGTAGGTGTTTTCATCAGTGCGACTACGGTGGAGAGTCCAGACCAGGTCTCCACTGTGCACATCCCCTCAGAATATGCCGATTTGTCTCTTGGCTTCTGACGGGGGGATTGTGCGATAAATCTCCTGGTAGACGCAGCACTTCCCAGGAGTCACGTGTATCCTCTGTCAAAGGAGGAGACGGCGGCTAACATATGTCTCTGAATCCCTGGGACAGAGATACATTCAACCCTCCACTTCACCTGCCTCCTCAAGTTTATTGTTTGTGAAGAAGAAAGATGGAGGTCTGCACCCGTGTATTGACTATCAAGGTATCAATCAGATCACTGTGAGGTACAGCTACCCGCTGCCTCTCATAGCCAGTGCGATCAAGTCAATGCATCGGGCGCTTCTTCACAAAATTGTATCTCAGGAGCGCTTACAATCTGGTGCGATAATCTGGGAGGGGGACGAGTGGAAGACGGCATTTAGTACCACCTCAGGGCACTATGAGTACCTCGTCATGCCGTACGGGTTGATGAATGCCCCATCAGTCTTCCAGGCATTTGTAGACGAGATTTTCCAGGACCTGCACGGACAGGGTGTAGTGGTGTATATCGACGACATTCTGATTTACTCCGCTACACGCCCGAGCATGTGTCCCTGGTGCGCAAGGTGCTTGGTCGACTGTTGGAGCATGACCTGTACGTCAAGGCTGAGAAATGTCTGTTCTTCCAACAGTCTGTCTCCTTCCTAGGGTATCGCATTTCCACGTCAGGGGTGGAGATGGAGAGTGACCGCATTTCAGCCGTGCGTAATTGGCCGACTCCCACCGCGGTAAAGGAAGTGCAGCGGTTTCTAGGGTTTGCCAACTATTACCGGAGGTTTATCTGGGCTTTGGTCAGGTAGCGGCTCCCATTACCTCACTGCTGAAGGGGGAACCGGTGCGTTTGCAGTGGTTGGCTGAGGCGGACAGGGCTTTTGGTCACCTGAAGGCTCTGTTTACCTCGGCTCCCGTGCTGGCTCATCCGGATCCCTCTTTGGCGTTCATAGTGAAGGTGGACGCGTCCGAGGCTGGGATAGAAGCCGTGCTCTCTCAGCGTTCGGGTATGCCACCAAAGCTCCGCCCCTCAGCCCGGTGGAGCGAAACTATGACGTGGGGGGACCGGGAGCTGTTGGCTGTCGTCAAGGCCTTGAAGGCGTGGAGACATTGGCTTGAGGGGGGCTAAACACCCTTTTCTCATCTGGACTGACCACCGCAATCTGGAGTACATCCGGGCGGCGAGGAGACAGAACCCTCGCCAGGTATGCTGGGCCATGTTCTTTACCCGTTTTGTTTTCACCCTGTCCTACAGACCAGGTTCCCAGAATACGAAGGCAGACGCACTGTCCCGGATGTATGACACAGAGGAGCGGTCAATGGATCCCACTCCCATACTCCCGGCCTCTTGCCTGGTGGCACCAGTGGTGTGGGAGCTGGACGTGGACATCGAGCGGGCGTTACGTACAGAGCCCACTCCCCCACAGAGTCCAGCTGGGCGCCTGTACGTTTCGTCTGCTGTCCACGCCGTTTGATCTATTGGGCCCACACGTCACCCTCCTCTGGTCATCCTGGCATCGGTCGGACAGTGCGCTGTCTTAGTGGGAAGTACTGGTGGTCCACTTCGGGCCCCTAGGCACCTGCCCAGAGGGAAGTTACAGCCCTTACCCATTCCACAACGGCCGTGGTCGCACCTGTCGGTGGACTTCCTCACTGGTCTTCCTCCCTCACAGGAGTTTACACACGCTCCTCTGAGTTTACACCGCCACCGCAGTAAGGCGGGTCTGGCTCTCGACCCGAAACCTGCCCCTCCGCCCGCCCTGCCAGAAGGTTTGTGGGGCCATTCAAAGTTCTGAGGAGACTGAACGAGGTTTGCTACAGGTTACTGCTTCCACCAGATTACTGTATTAACCCCTCGTTCCATGTGTCTCTCCTCAGGCCGGTGGTGGCTGGTCCACTCCAGGAGTCTGAGGTGCGGGAGGTTCCTGGACATTCAACAGTATCACTGGCTCTCATCCTTTACCTATGAATGTCTTCATGTTAAATATGTAAGGCATGTGCATTGTGTCCATTAACCATGCCTGCAGTCAGACAGGGAGTCGGTGGATGGGTTGGTGGGTAAGGGTCATGTGGAGGTGAGGCACAGGTTAATCTGGTTTGGAATAAAAGCCCAGCAGGGTATCAGATGATCTAATGGAGTCCGACTGGATTCAGAGGAGGCATCTGATGCTGACAGCATACCATCACCTAATCCTAGTAGACAAACAAAGGTCACTCCCCAGAGCTCAGGGGGGACACCACAGCAATGGCTTGATGTCACGACTTCCGCCGAGGTCGGTCCCTCTCCTTGTTCGGGCGGCGTTCGTGGTCGACGCGTCACCAGTCTTCTAGCTACCGCCAATCTACTTTTCATTTTCTATGTTTTTGTCTTCATTATACACACCTGGTTTCTATCCCATAATTACATGTTCCTTATTTAAACCCTCTGTTTCCCCATGGTTTTGTGCATGTTTATTCTATGTTAGAGGTTCTTCTTTATGTGAGCTTGTATTTGTACTACCAATTTTGGTAGTTTTGTATTTTGAGTAAATATACGTGATTACTCATCTCTGTTGTCCTGTGCCTGACTCTGCCTACCTGCTACATTGAGACTTCTGACAGAAACACGCACCTAAATTGGAGTCAAGGCAGCAGGCAGGGCACTGTCGTGTCACCCCAGATGAGTAGGCACCAGACTCACCCAGAGCCCCCTGTTGCTCACATGTTTGTGTTAATAGAATTTCCTGAGTTTTCCCCACATTCCCAGTGTAAGGCTCGTACATTCAGGCAGCTGGGAACTTTATTGACCGTTCATTTGCCCATAGGGATCCCCATTGTTCCTGTTGATATCCCCTTCCCTGTGCATGCCTTAGATAGTCGACCATTGGGGTCGGGGCTGATTAGGAAGGCCACCGCTCCACTAAGTATGGTTACGCAGGAGGGTCATGAGGAGAGAATCAGTCTCTACCTTATTGATTCTCCTGCGTTTCAAGTGGTGCTGGGCCTACCCTGGTTGGCCTATCATGACCCCAATATTTCGTGGCAACAGAGGGCTCTCAAGGGATGGTCACGAAAGTGCTCGGGGAGGTGTGTAGGTGTTTTCATCAGTGCGACTACGGTGGAGAGTCCAGACCAGGTCTCCACTGTGCACATCCCCTCAGAATATGCCGATTTGTCTCTTGGCTTCTGACGGGGGGATTGTGCGATAAATCTCCTGGTAGACGCAGCACTTCCCAGGAGTCACGTGTATCCTCTGTCAAAGGAGGAGACGGCGGCTAACATATGTCTCTGAATCCCTGGGACAGAGATACATTCAACCCTCCACTTCACCTGCCTCCTCAAGTTTATTGTTTGTGAAGAAGAAAGATGGAGGTCTGCACCCGTGTATTGACTATCAAGGTATCAATCAGATCACTGTGAGGTACAGCTACCCGCTGCCTCTCATAGCCAGTGCGATCAAGTCAATGCACGGGGCGCGCTTCTTCACAAAATTGTATCTCAGGAGCGCTTACAATCTGGTGCGTATACGGGAGGGGGACGAGTGGAAGACGGCATTTAGTACCACCTCAGGGCACTATGAGTACCTCGTCATGCCGTACGGGTTGATGAATGCCCCATCAGTCTTCCAGGCATTTGTAGACGAGATTTTCCAGGACCTGCACGGACAGGGTGTAGTGGTGTATATCGACGACATTCTGATTTACTCCGCTACACGCCCGAGCATGTGTCCCTGGTGCGCAAGGTGCTTGGTCGACTGTTGGAGCATGACCTGTACGTCAAGGCTGAGAAATGTCTGTTCTTCCAACAGTCTGTCTCCTTCCTAGGGTATCGCATTTCCACGTCAGGGGTGGAGATGGAGAGTGACCGCATTTCAGCCGTGCGTAATTGGCCGACTCCCACCGCGGTAAAGGAAGTGCAGCGGTTTCTAGGGTTTGCCAACTATTACCGGAGGTTTATCTGGGCTTTGGTCAGGTAGCGGCTCCCATTACCTCACTGCTGAAGGGGAACCGTGCGTTTGCAGTGGTTGGCTGAGGCGGACAGGGCTTTTGGTCACCTGAAGGCTCTGTTTACCTCGGCTCCCGTGCTGGCTCATCCGGATCCCTCTTTGGCGTTCATAGTGAAGGTGGGCGCGTCGAGGCTGGGATAGAAGCCGTGCTCTCTCAGCGTTCGGGTATGCCACCAAAGCTCCGCCCCTCAGCCCGGTGGAGCGAAACTATGACGTGGGGGACCGGGAGCTGTTGGCTGTCGTCAAGGCCTTGAAGGCGTGGAGACATTGGCTTGAGGGGGCTAAACACCCTTTTCTCATCTGGACTGACCACCGCAATCTGGAGTACATCCGGGCGGCGAGGAGACAGAACCCTCGCCAGGTAAGCTGGGCCATGTTCTTTACCCGTTTTGTTTTCACCCTGTCCTACAGACCAGGTTCCCAGAATACGAAGGCAGACGCACTGTCCCGGATGTATGACACAGAGGAGCGGTCAATGGATCCCACTCCCATACTCCCGGCCTCTTGCCTGGTGGCACCAGTGGTGTGGGAGCTGGACGTGGACATCGAGCGGCGTTACGTGCAGAGCCCACTCCCCACAGAGTCCAGCTGGGCGCCTGCACGTTTCGTCTGCTGTCCACGCCGTTTGATCTATTGGGCCCACACGTCACCCTCCTCTGGTCATCCTGGCATCGGTCGGACAGTGCGCTGTCTTAGTGGGAAGTACTGGTGGTCCACTTCGGGCCCCTAGGCACCTGCCCAGAGGGAAGTTACAGCCCTTACCCATTCCACAACGGCCGTGGTCGCACCTGTCGGTGGACTTCCTCACGGGTCTTCCTCCCTCACAGGAGTTTACACACGCTCCTCTGAGTTTACACCGCCACCGCAGTAAGGCGGGTCTGGCTCTCGACCCGAAACCTGCCCCTCCGCCCGCCCTGCCAGAAGGTTTGTGGGGCCATTCAAAGTCCTGAGGAGACTGAACGAGGTTTGCTACAGGTTACTGCTTCCACCAGATTACTGTATTAACCCCTGCGTTCCATGTGTCTCTCCTCAGGCCGGTGGTGGCTGGTCCACTCCAGGAGTCTGAGGTGCGGGAGGTTCCTGGACATTCAACAGTATCACTGGCTCTCATCCTTTACCTATGAATGTCTTCATGTTAAATATGTAAGGCATGTGCATTGTGTCCATTAACCATGCCTGCAGTCAGACAGGGAGTCGGTGGATGGGTTGGTGGGTAAGGGTCATGTGGAGGTGAGGCACAGGTTAATCTGGTTTGGAATAAAAGCCCAGCAGGGTATCAGATGATCTAATGGAGTCCGACTGGATTCAGAGGAGGCATCTGATGCTGACAGCATACCATCACCTAATCCTAGTAGACAAACAAAGGTCACTCCCAGAGCTCAGGGGGGACACCACAGCAATGGCTTGATGTCACGACTTCCGCCGAGGTCGGTCCCTCTCCTTGTTCGGGCGGCGTTCGGTGGTCGACGTCACCAGTCTTCTAGCTACCGCCAATCTACTTTTCATTTTCTATGTTTTTTTGTCTTCATTATACACACCTGGTTTCTATCCCATAATTACATGTTCCTTATTTAAACCCTCTGTTTCCCCCATGGTTTTGTGCATGTTTATTCTATGTTAGAGGTTCTTCTTTATGTGAGCTTGTATTTGTACTACCAATTTTGGTAGTTTTGTATTTTGAGTAAATATACGTGATTACTCATCTCTGTTGTCCTGTGCCTGACTCTGCCTACCTGCTACATTGAGACTTCTGAAAGAAACACGCACCCTAAATTGGAGTCAAGGCAGCAGGCAGGGCACTGTCGTGTCACCCCAGATGAGTAGGCACCAGACTCACCCAGAGCCCCCTGTTGCTCACATGTTTGTGTTAATAGAATTTCCTGAGTTTTCCCCACATTCCCAGTGAAAGGCGCTCGTACATTCAGGCGCAGCTGGGAACTTTATTGACCGTTCATTTGCCCATAGGGATCCCCATTGTTCCTGTTGATATCCCCTTCCCTGTGCATGCCTTAGATAGTCGACCATTGGGGTCGGGGCTGATTAGGAAGGCCACCGCTCCACTAAGTATGGTTACGCAGGAGGGTCATGAGGAGAGAATCAGTCTCTACCTTATTGATTCTCCTGCGTTTCAAGTGGTGCTGGGCCTACCCTGGTTGGCCTATCATGACCCCAATATTTCGTGGCAACAGAGGGCTCTCAAGGGATGGTCACGAAAGTGCTCGGGGAGGTGTGTAGGTGTTTTCATCAGTGCGACTACGGTGGAGAGTCCAGACCAGGTCTCCACTGTGCACATCCCCTCAGAATATGCCGATTTGTCTCTTGGCTTCTGACGGGGGGATTGTGCGATAAATCTCCTGGTAGACGCAGCACTTCCCAGGAGTCACGTGTATCCTCTGTCAAAGGAGGAGACGGCGGCTAACATATGTCTCTGAATCCCTGGGACAGAGATACATTCAACCCTCCACTTCACCTGCCTCCTCAAGTTTATTGTTTGTGAAGAAGAAAGATGGAGGTCTGCACCCGTGTATTGACTATCAAGGTATCAATCAGATCACTGTGAGGTACAGCTACCCGCTGCCTCTCATAGCCAGTGCGATCAAGTCAATGCACGGGGCGCGCTTCTTCACAAAATTGTATCTCAGGAGCGCTTACAATCTGGTGCGTATACGGGAGGGGGACGAGTGGAAGACGGCATTTAGTACCACCTCAGGGCACTATGAGTACCTCGTCATGCCGTACGGGTTGATGAATGCCCCATCAGTCTTCCAGGCATTTGTAGACGAGATTTTCCAGGACCTGCACGGACAGGGTGTAGTGGTGTATATCGACGACATTCTGATTTACTCCGCTACACGCCCGAGCATGTGTCCCTGGTGCGCAAGGTGCTTGGTCGAGCTGTTGGAGCATGACCTGTACGTCAAGGCTGAGAAATGTCTGTTCTTCCAACAGTCTGTCTCCTTCCTAGGGTATCGCATTTCCACGTCAGGGGTGGAGATGGAGAGTGACCGCATTTCAGCCGTGCGTAATTGGCCGACTCCCACCGCGTAAAGGAAGTGCAGCGGTTTCTAGGGTTTGCCAACTATTACCGGAGGTTTATCTGGGCTTTGGTCAGGTAGCGGCTCCCATTACCTCACTGCTGAAGGGGGAACCGTGCGTTTGCAGTGGTTGGCTGAGGCGGACAGGGCTTTTGGTCACCTGAAGGCTCTGTTTACCTCGGCTCCGTGCTGGCTCATCCGGATCCCTCTTTGGCGTTCATAGTGAAGGTGGACGCGTCCGAGGCTGGGATAGAAGCCGTGCTCTCTCAGCGTTCGGGTATGCCACCAAAGCTCCGCCCCTCAGCCCGGTGGAGCGAAACTATGACGTGGGGGACCGGGAGCTGTTGGCTGTCGTCAAGGCCTTGAAGGCGTGGAGACATTGGCTTGAGGGGGCTAAACACCCTTTTCTCATCTGGACTGACCACCGCAATCTGGAGTACATCCGGGCGGCGAGGAGACAGAACCCTCGCCAGGTATGCTGGGCCATGTTCTTTACCCGTTTTGTTTTCACCCTGTCCTACAGACCAGGTTCCCAGAATACGAAGGCAGACGCACTGTCCCGGATGTATGACACAGAGGAGCGGTCAATGGATCCCACTCCCATACTCCCGGCCTCTTGCCTGGTGGCACCAGTGGTGTGGGAGCTGGACGTGGACATCGAGCGGGCGTTACGTACAGAGCCCACTCCCCCACAGAGTCCAGCTGGGCGCCTGTACGTTTCGTCTGCTGTCCACGCCGTTTGATCTATTGGGCCCACACGTCACCCTCCTCTGGTCATCCTGGCATCGGTCGGACAGTGCGCTGTCTTAGTGGGAAGTACTGGTGGTCCACTTCGGGCCCCTAGGCACCTGCCCAGAGGGAAGTTACAGCCCTTACCCATTCCACAACGGCCGTGGTCGCACCTGTCGGTGGACTTCCTCACTGGTCTTCCTCCCTCACAGGAGTTTACACACGCTCCTCTGAGTTTACACCGCCACCGCAGTAAGGCGGGTCTGGCTCTCGACCCGAAACCTGCCCCTCCGCCCGCCCTGCCAGAAGGTTTGTGGGGCCATTCAAAGTCCTGAGGAGACTGAACGAGGTTTTCTACAGGTTACTGCTTCCACCAGATTACTGTATTAACCCCTCGTTCCATGTGTCTCTCCTCAGGCCGGTGGTGGCTGGTCCACTCCAGGAGTCTGAGGTGCGGGGAGGTTCCTGGACATCGAGGGGCCCCCGGCGTATGCAGTTCGAGCTATACTGGACTTGAGGCCTTCAGTACCTTGTGGAGTGGGAGGGGTACGGTCCGGAGGAGAGATTCTGGGTGCCGGTGGAAGACGTTTTGGACCCTTCGATGCCGCGGGAGTTCCACCGTCTCCATCCGGATCGCCCTGCGCCTCGTCCTCCGGGTCGTACCCGAGGTCGGCGGTCAAGGGGGGGGAGTACTGTCACGACTTCCGACGAAGTCGGTCCCTCTCCATGTTCGGGTGGTGTTCGGCGGTCGACCTCGACAGTTTTCTAGCCATCGCCGATCCACTTTTCATTTTCCATTGTTTTGTCTTTGGTTTTTTCACACCTGGTTTCAATTCCCCAATTACATGTTCATTATTTAACCCTCTGTTTTCCCCATGTTTGTTGTGCGTTATTGTTCTATATTATGTCAGTCCATTTGGTGGGCTTGGTATTTGTTACTTCTTTAACATTTTGAGTAAACTACGTTGTGTTGCTCATCTCTGCTGTCCTGCGCCTGACTCTTTTTGTACCAACTATACCAAGCCTTGTGACACGATGTCAAATCTTTTCAGTCTCCTGAGATGGAAAAGGTGTTGTCGTGCCCTCTTCACGACTGAAGAATTTCCCCTGTGTATCAAGAATGTTCCACCACACAAAGGACAACTGTGGGAAGCATTGGAGTCAACATGGGCCAGCATCCCTGTGGCACGCTTTAGACAGCTTGCCTTTGCCTAGAAATTGGAAGAACAGATCGCTCTGGAGAAAGATTTTAACAGAATGTGTAATTTAGCATATTAAACACAAACATTAATTACGAATGGGTGATGCTGAAAAGAAAGGAAATTCTTGCCTACCTATTTGTGTGTAGTTCCAGTAGTTAGCTACACCGCTACATGGGAAAAAAACGAATTAACTAGTGAAAACACTACTTACATTTGAATACAGTACAACTACCACCAAGCTCCTACAAAATTTTATAAAGTTACTAGTTGAACTACTTGTAGTTCACTACTCCCCAACACTGGTTAGTTGAAATGTTACTGATAGTCTGTCGATAGTCTGTAGAGCATCTACAGATAAACTATCCAAATTAAGTGTTACCACATTATCACCTGTAGCCCAACTGATGCAGCTTAGCCTCTCAGGGATTGCTGGGGCGCTAGCGGGCTGCTCCCGACACTACCAGGTGAAATGTAAGGCGCCAAATTCAAAATCCAAAAGTTGAATTATTAAACATCCACCAATATACAAGTGTTCCATACTCATCAAAAGCTCTGTTTCTTGGCAATATCACAGCCTTGTCAGATTTCAAAAAGGCTTTACGGCGAAAGCAGCACATTTGATTGTTTGAGGGTAGCACCTCACATATTTTTCCCATAGCCATGAATCGATTAGCCATCATGGCACACACATAACACATTTCACAGCGAAAACAAATCAATTACCTGTTGAAGAACTTCTGCTGAGGTCATCCTAAGTGTCCAACAAAGACAATCCATGGTTCTTTTGTTAGAAAAAGTAATGTATTTTATCCATAAATCCTCCATTTGGTTCGCGCGTTATAATCAGAAACGACAGCCTCCACTCCTCCATTGAAACGTGACGAGAACTCGTTCATCTTATACCTATAAACTTGTCCAAGAACAATCAAACATAGTTTTAAATGTATCCTTAGGAACACTTTTACGTATATTTACTATTATAAATCAACCGGAATATAAACTGATCGATAAAGACGGTAAAAAAAGACACTGCGCGCTTTGTCGGGAACGCGCACTGGGTAAAGTTTACATAAAAAGGTCACTTCCTGGTTTGCTCTTATTCTCTGGTCTAATTCATCCAAAATGAAATTTTACACTGTCTCGAGACTGTTGACATCTAAAGGAAGCAATGGGTACTGCATTCATATGCCCTTATATGGTCATTTTCATGAGGGAGGGGTTCCCAATGAGGCACTCTGTCAAAACCACTTTTTCCAGGACAGAAATTCCTCGGGGTTTCGCCTGCCATATGCGTTCTGTTTCACTCACAGACAAATGGTTAACACTTTTGGAAAATTCAGAGTGTTTCCTATCCAATGGTACTAAATATGTGCATATCCTATTTTCTGGGCCTGAATGGGAGGCATTTTACTTTGGGCACGCCAGGCTCTCCAAAACCGACCCCTCAGCTGCCACTCCCTAACAAGTTAGTGACTATAAATAAATAGGCTGATTGAAGCATGCCCATCTGTAGTTGTGCTAGATATTAGTAAGTATATGGCGCCGGCAGATATGGCAGCTCTGCTTCTAGCTCCTAAGCGACTGTACAAGCATTACGCTACATCCGCAATAACATCTGCTAAATATGTGTATGTGACCAATAACATTTGATTTGATTTGATTAGCTACAGTATATCAGTGCTTCCCAAACCTTTTCACTCATGCCCCTTTAATCATGGGGGAACATCCTATGCTCCCCCCCCCACCTCCCCCAATTGAATGAACTACTACTATGTTACACAAAAATATGGTATAACAATACATTTTACTCAACAAGAAACTGTACGTACAAACACCAGTACCTAGTTTCCCTTCCATATTTAAATCAAGAAAAAAAAATATATAAAGGAGAAACAAACCAGCTTACCGCTGTGCAATGTCACATGCATCTCTATCAATAAAGACTAGGGTGGGCCAATTCTTTTTGTAGATTTTCTCAATTGAAATCAAATATAAAGGTGGTTTTGGAGGTATTCTTAGGGTGATTATTAGGTTGCATAAACATGATGAGTGCTTTTCCCCCACAAGTTTGGCCTTCACATTTGTTTTCTAAACATTCATTCTATAGCTAAAGGACTCCTGATATCTACAGAAGTGACATGTATAATTTTTGTCTTTATCGGTGGTTGTCTAGTAGAGTTTTTTTGCTAGCTAGGGCCATCTACTTTAAGTGCTACCTGTCTTCCCAGTAGCCTACTTTGTGTGTGAATTGCTGACTGCTATTAACTTGCAGATGATTGTTGACACATCAACCAGGATCAAGAGGCAGGGCAATCTGTGACTGTTGTTGTTTTGGTAATCATTTGCTGTTTTGGAGGGGGAGTGGTTTCTCCTCTCCTAGGCAACCAGCAATTAGTGCCGGGAGGTGTGCTCTTGACCTTTGCAAGGCAATTAGCAATTAATATTAGTACTTCAGTCTTTAAGCAGTGTTCGTGACGGTTCGGCCGAGTTGTCTCAGGAAGGAATAAGAGGAATGCTCCACACCATTCTCTCACTTACTTAGTTATTTTCAGATTATCTCATATATCTCTTTTGTAGCTTTGACATGTGTGTATGTGTTTTCTATACCTGTTCGCTCCTCTCCCTATAGGCTTTACAGACGTTCCCCACCCCTTGGATGCAACCCTTCTAATTTAGTGTACCCTGCCCAACCCATGTGGAATTCCTGGTCTCTGGCAGCGTTTGGAACTGCCGATCTGCAGTCAAGAATGTTGAGTTTAGCTCAGCCTAAGATGCTCTTCAGTGCCTTGACTTTTTGGCCCTGACGGAGACATGGATCACCCCAGAGAACACTGCTACTCCAGCTGCTCTCTCTTCATCTGACTACATTTTCTCCATCTGTCCATCTCCTCCTTTGAATTCCATGTTGTCACTTTTCCACTCAAGCTTAACATTGTTGTCATCTATCACCAACCAGGTGCCCTGAGAGTTCCTCAATGAGCTTGACACCTTCATAAGCTCAGTTCCTGATGATGGCTCACAGTTCTTCCCAGTTGGCGACTTCAACCTCCTGGTGTATGCATTTGATTAATTTCTTTCCAACTCTCTCTTTCCCCTCCTTGCCTCCTTTGACCTCACTCTTTCCCAGTCCCCTCCCACACAATGCGCTTGACCTCATCTTCACTAGAGGCACTGCTAAAGCTGTCTCTCTCTCCTCTTTTCTCATCCTCCTAGATTATCTGACCAACTCGCTCAGATTGATATTTTTGACCCTAACCAATCAAGCTTCAAGATGGGTGTCACTACGGCTCTCCTCACTGCCAAAGCTGACTCTTTCTCCTCTGTTCTCATCCTCCTAGATCTACCTGCTGACCTCTCCATCACGGTTGTCATGTCCAGGCCAGAGTTTAGGCTGGCGTGTGTTTGTTTCATTTTGGTGTAGGGTTATTTTGGTTCTAGTTTATCTATTTCTATGTTGGGGTAATGGTTCCCAATTAGAGGCAGCTGTGTGTCGTTGTCTCTAGTCCCCAGTCCTGAGCCGCCAGTGAGGGTCCCCAGTCCGGGGCCGCCAGTGAGGGTCCCCAGTCCGGGGCCGCCAGTGAGGGTCCCCAGTCCGGGGCCGCCAGTGAGGGTCCCCAGTCCGGAGCCGCCAGTGAGGGTCCCCAGTCCGGGGCCGCCAGTGAGGGTCCCCAGTCCGGGGCCGCCAGTGAGGGTCCCCAGTCCGGGGTCGCCAGTGAGGGTCCCCAGTCCGGGGCCGCCAGTGAGGGTCCCCAGTCCAGCAAATGGCCCAGGGCCTCCGGTGCGTGACTTCAGACCAGCACGGCCAGCACCGGAGCCGCCACCTGGGATCAAAAGACCACCCGAAGACCCCCCATGGACTTTTGGGTGGCGCTGTCGGAGTCCGCGCCTTTGGGGGTACTGTCACGTCCAGGCCAGAGTTTAGGCTGGCGTGTGTTTGTTTCATTTTGGTGTAGGGTTATTTTGGTTCTAGTTTATCTATTTCTATGTTGGAGTAATGGTTCCCAATTAGAGGCAGCTGTGTGTCGTTGTCTCTAATTGGGAACCATATATATGTTTGTAGTTTTCACTTGGGTTTGTGGGTTATTGTTTGTACATAGCTTTAGTGGTTTTCACGTGTTATGTTTTTGTTACGGTCTTCATTCATTCATTTTGTTGGATATTTGCCGAGTTTGTTACGTTTTCGTTTAATAAACATGTATACTGGATGCCTCGCTGCGCCTTGGTCTGTCAATCCTGAAGATCGTGACAGAATAACCCACCATAAGAAGACCAAGCAGCGAGAGACTTGGGAACATTGGACTTGGGAGGAGATTTTAGATGGCAAGGGATCTTGGACATGGGATGAGATTTTGGAGGGAAAAGGACCATGGTCTCAGCCGGAGGAGCATCGTCACCCCAAGAAGAGGATGGAAGCGGCTAAGACTGAGCGAAGCAGTTACGAGGATATATATGGAGCATGCGATCCGGAGCGAGAAAAGTTTATTGGAACTCGCCTGGCACGGAAGCCCGAAAGGGGGGGCACACGAGGAGGTTGGCCGGTTCTGGAGGGACTCCTGAGCCAACTCCTCGTGCTTTGTGGAGAGAGCGTTGGGGAGAGCGTCGCACGGAAAGGACACCGTGCTATGCAGTTTTGCGCACGGTTTCTCCTGTGCGCGTTCACAGCCCGGTGCGAGAGATTCCAGCGCCACTCGTCTGTCAGGCTACGATAAGTGTGCAGCCTGGTAGAGTGGTGCCGGCTCAGCGCTCCTGGTCTCCGGTGCGCCTCCTTGGACCAGGATATCCTGCACCGGTTCTGCGTGTAGTGTCTCCAGTATGTGTCCACAGCCCAGTGCGAGAAATCCCAGCGCCACTCGTCTGTCAGGCCAAGGTCAGTGTGCAGCCTGGTAGAGTGGTGCCGGCTCTGCGCGCTAGGTCTCCAGTGCGTCTCCTAGGACCAAGATATCCTGCACCGGTCCTACGGGCAGATGAAAACATCTGAAACCCTACCTCTTCAAAAAGTATTTTAAATAATCCCTCTGCCCCACCCCCTTACTAGCTCTGACATTGCTGATAGCTGCTTTATTGAGAAAAATTACTGAAATGTGGTTGACCCACCTAGCGATCTTGGGATGAATGCACTAACTGTAAGTCGCCCTGGATAAGAGCGTCTAGTTTACTAAAATGGATAGGTAGCTGCTGCTGGTGAGAGTCTGAGACAGGCAGGCTGCCTCTGACTGGGGAGAGAAACAGGATTACTTGAGCTACTGCCTGAGGTTCAGAGAAACAGCCCTTCTCTAATTCTGTAGCCTACTAGAAACCAGTTGTTCCAAAGTTTATACAGTAGTACTACCAAAGTCGTATTTGAACTCACCAAATTTTGCCCAATATAAGTTACCAATTATCACTCACACACGAGATGCACATCTGTCTCTTTGCAATAGAAACCTTCTCCATTTGAAAAATAAGCTGTCCTTTTCTATAGAATTCTTATTCACGCTCATGAATTTACCATGTTAAATGTGACTGTACTTCTTTATTTGTTACAAGTTAGCTCAAAGAATTAAGGAGAGAGCAAGGAAAAAGAGGAAAAGTATGTGGACACATGCCTGTCGAACATCTGACTCCAAAATCATGAGCATTAATATAGAGTTGGTCCCCCCTTTGCTGCTATAACAGCCTCCAGTCTTCTGGGAAGGCTTTTCACTAGATATTGGAACATGGCTGTGGGGAAATGCTTCTATTCAGCCACAAGAAGATTAGTGAAGTCGGACACTGATGTTGGACGATTAGGCCTGGCTTGCAGTCGGCGTTCCATTTCATCCCAAAGGTGTTTGATGACCTTGAGGTCAGGGCTCAGTGCAGGCCAGTGAAGTTCTTCCACACTGATCTCGACAAACCATTTCTGTATGGACCTCACTTTGTGCATGCGAACATTGTCATTCTGAAACAGGAAAGGGCCTTCCCCAAACTGTTGCCACAAAGTTGGAAGCAAAGAATCGTCTAGAATGTCATTGTATGCTGTAGTGATAAGATTTCTCTTCACTAAAACGAAGGGGCCTAGCCTGAACCATGAAAAACAGCTACAGACCATTATTCCTGCTCCACCAAACTTTACAGTTGCTACTATGCATTCGGGCAGGTAGCGATCTCCTGGCATCTGCCAAACTCAGGTTTGTCTGTCAGACTGCCAGATGGTAAAGCGTGATTCACTGCTCAAGAGTCCAATGGCGGCAAGCTTTGCACCACTCCAGCTGATGCTTGTCCTTGCGCATGGTGATCTAAGGCTTGTGTGCGTCTGTTCAGCCATGGAAACCCATTTCATGAAGCTCCCGACAAATAGTTATTGTGCTGACGTTGCTTCCAGGTGCAATTTGGAACTCGGTAGTGAGTGTTGCAACCGACGACAGACTATTTTTAGGTGCTTCAGCACTCGGTGGTCCTGTTCTGTGAGCTTGTGTGGCCTACTACTTCGTTGCTGAACTGTTGCTCCTAGACGTTTCCACTTCACAATAACAGCACTTACAGTTGACCGGGATGACTCTAGCAGGGCAGAAATTTGATGAACTGATTTGTTGGAAAGGTGACATCCTATGACGGTGCCACGTTGAAAGTCACTGAGCTCTTCAGTATGGGCCACTCTAAAGCCAATGTTTGTCTATGGAGATTGCATGGCGGTGTGCTCGGTTTTATAAACCTAATTTGAAGAGGTGTCCACATACTTTTAGCTTATATTGCTTATTCTCCTTGCACAACTTTTTTTCCCCTTCACAAACCAAGGTCTCTGAGGATCGGGCCAAACCAAGCATAATTGGTGGTGGGGGGATTCAATCATAAAATTAAGAATTGAGTAGTAGTGTTAAGCCACAGAAAGTCAGTAGCTACGGTGGGGAAAATCATTTCCAATCCATCAAATTCATCATGGTATCTTATTGTGGGAGTGTCAAATTGACCTGTTTCTAATATTGGGGTGGGGTTCATGTCCCCACCCCCTGTCCCCCGGCAAGTTACGCGCCTGACAGCATTAAATGATTTCATAATATGAATTACTGTATTGTGTGGTTGGGTTTGAGGGTTGTCCATTGTTGACGATAGGGTGTGGTGTTCCTGTTGTGGAGAAGAGAGAACCTCTGGCTGTTTGTTCAAGGACTGTGGGAAAAGAAGGCCTGTTCCTGGGCAGTTTAGTTTAGCCCATTCCTCTGTGCCAGTCTCCATGCCCCACAACCATTTACTGTACACTACCTACTCTCTGCCCAGCCTCGCTCTCCTAGCAAGCTCAAACACAAAGAAAAGACACACCTAGCTTAATATCACAGGACACACACACACACACACAGACAGACCTGAAGGGGGTCAAAGCCTGGTCAGTTGTGCAGCTGCCATCTGGACTCTACCTGTGGTCTGGGGCCCACAGAACAAGCAAAGTTTACACAGAACAAACATATGCCACACCATTCATTAAACAGGCCGCCGTGGAGGACTGGACATTTCCATTGTACTATGATAGCACTGTGGGATTAAAAATCCCTGTGTGGAAACCTGATTCACTGCTGTCTGGAAACTCTCAATTACAAGCTTAAGATATGTAATTTATGAATTAACACAGCTTGTTAAGCGGTATTGATATACTGCAGTATTAGTGAGTGACTGTTGGGGTGATAAGATCAATAAAGTGCTGAGATTTGTACACCACTGTTGATTCACTGAGTATGTAGAGGTAGATTCAGATTCAACTACAGTACTGGCCCATTTCCTCAATATAGAAATATTGTATATGTGATCATTTCAAACTGTTTCAAAGCCAAATTAGACTGTTTATCTTTGCACAACTACAAAGTCAAAGTCACCATTATTAGTCAGTTGTACAACCAAATGCCTTCAACCGAAATGGGTCTTCCGCATTTAACCCAACCCCTCTGAATCAGAGAGGTGCGGGGGGCTGCCTTTTTAATCGACATCCACGTCTTCGGCGCCCGGGAACAGTGGGTTAACTGCCTTGTTCAGGGCAGAACGACAGATTTTTACCTTGTCAGCTCGGGGATTTGAACTTGCAGCCCTCCGGTTACAAGTCCAACGCTCTAACCACTAGGCTACCTGCCGCCCCAATAAGTGTGTGTTAATGTGTCCTGTTTAATTGCCTCAGATTTTTCTATGCAGTGATCAGTTAAGTTACTTTTCAGAAAAATTACTTGCCAAGAAAATACTTGCTCTCTAAAAACCGCCAGGTACAGTGCACAAATTGACCAACGCTGAAACTATTTAGTAACGTGAGAAGTATGTGGAAAGGAGACCACAAACAATCTATGATGGGATCGACTGTGTCACAAACGCACCTGTAGAAGAATGTGAAACATGCTGGAGTCAGCAGACTGACAGACGGAAGGTCAAGGTGAAGTCAGCAGCAGCCTCAAATCAAATTGTATGTCTCACATTCACCTTACAGTGAAATGCTTACCTACAAACTATTTCCCAAATATGTAGAGTTAAATAAGAAAAATAAAAAACATAAGAACTTAAACACAATAATGAAGCTACAGTGCCTTCAGAAAGTATTCACATGCCTTGCCTTTCCACATTTTGTTGTGTTACAGTCGGAATAAAAAAATGTATTAAATTGAGATTTTGTGTCATTGAGCTACACACAATAACCCATAATGTCAAAGTGGAATCATGCTTTTAGAAAAGTCAATAAGTATTCAGCCTTTTCAAAATCAAATCAAATTTTATTTGTCACATACACATGGTTAGCAGATGTTAATGCGAGTGCAGCGAAATGCTTATGCTTCTAGTTCCGACCATGCATTAGTATCTAACAAGTAATCTAACAATTTCACAACAACTACCTTATACACACAAGTGTAAAGGAATGAATATGAGTATGTACATATAAATATTATAGATGAGCGATGGCTGACCGGCATAGGCAAGATGCAGTAGATGGTATATAGTACAGTATATACATGTGAGATGAATAGTGTAGGATATGGAAACATTATATAAATGGCATCGTTTAAAGTGGCTAGTGATACATTTCTTACATCCACTTTTTAATTATTAAAGTGGCTAGAGATTTGAGTCAATGACCGAACGGCATAGGAAAAATTCAGTAGATGGTATAGAGTACAGTGTATACATTTTATATGAGTAATGTCGGATATGTAAACATTATATACAAAATTGTTTAAAGTGGCTAGTGATACATTTGTTACATCCAATTATCTATTATTTAAAGTGGCTAGAGATTTAAGTCAGTATGTTGGCAGCAGCCACTCAATGTTAGTGGTGGCTGTTTAACAGTCTGATGGCCTTGAGATAGAAGCTGTTTTTCAGTCTCTCGGTCCCAGCTTTGATGCACCTGTACTGACCTCACCTTCTGGATGATAATGGGGTGAACAGGCAGTGGGTCGAGTGGTTGTTGTCCTTGATTATCTTTCTGGCCTTCCTGTGACATCGGGTGGTGTAGGTGTCCTGATGGGCAGGTAATGCGTTGTGTAGTCCTCACTACCCTCTGGAGAGCCTTACGGTTGTGGGCAGAGCAGTTGCCGTACCAGGCGGTGATACAGCCCGACAGGATGCTCTCGATTGTGCATCTGTAGAAGTTTGTGAGTGTTTTGGTGACAAGCCAAATTTCTTCAGCCTCCTGAGGTTGAAGAGGCGCTGTTGCGCCTTCTTCACCACGCTGTCTGTGTGGGTGGACCATTTCAGTTTGTCCGTGATGTGTGCGCCAAGGAACTTAAAACTTTCCACCTTCTCCAAACTGTCCCGTCGATGTGGATAGGGGGGGTGCTCCATCTGCTGTTTCCTGAAGTCCACGATCATCTCCTTTGTTTTGTTGACGTTGAGTGAGAGGTTATTTACCTGACACCACACTCCGAGGGCCCTCACCTCCTCCCGGTAAACCATCTCATTGTTGTTGTTAATCAAGCCTATCCCTGTAGTGTCGTCAGCAAACTTGATGATTGAGTTGGAGGCGTGCTTGGCCATGGGTGAACAGGGAGTACAGGAAAGGGCTGAGAATGCACCCTTGTGGGGCCCCAGTGTTGAGGATCAGTGGGGTGGAGATGTTGTTTCCTACCCTCACCACCTGATCACGAGTTTGGAGGGTACTATGGTGTTAAATGCTGAGCTGTAGTCAATGAACAGCATTCTTACATAGGCATTCCTCTTGTCCAGATGGGTTAGGGCAGTGTGCAGTGTGATTGCGATTGCGTCATCTATGGACCTATAGGGACGGTAAGCAAATTGGAGTGGGTCTAGGGTGTCTGGTATGATGGAGGTGATATGATCCTTGACTAGTCTCTCAAAGCACTTCATGATGACGGAAGTGAGTACTACCTTAGCTTTCTTGGGAACAGGAACAACGGTGGCCCCCTTGAAGCATGTGGGAACAGCAGACTGGGATAAGGATTGATTAAATATGTCCGTAAACATACCAGCCAGTTGGTCTGCGCATGATTTGAGGACACGGCCAGGGATGCCATCTGGGTCGGCAGCCTTGCGAAGGTTAACACATTTAAATGTTTTACTCGCGTTGGCCGCGGTGAAGGAGAGCCCGCAGGTTTTGGTGTCGGTGGCACTGTATTGTCCTCAAAGCGAGCTAAGAAGTTGTTTAGTTTGTCTGGGAGCAGGACATCGTGGTCCGCGATGGGACTGGTTTTCTTTTTGTAGTCCGTGATTGACTGTAGACCCTGCCACATTCCTCTCGTGACTGAGCCGTTGAATTGTGACTACTTTGTCTCTATATTGAAGCTTAGCTTGTTTGATTGCCTTGCGGAGGGAATAGCTACACTGTTTGTATTCAGTCATGTTTCCGGTCGCCTTCCGGTCTCAATCCACGGTTTCTGGTTGGGGAAGGTTTTAATAGTTGCTATGGGTACAACATCACCGATGCACTTGCTAATAAACTCGCTCACCGAATCAGCGTATACGTCAATGTTGTTGTCTGATGCTATCCGGAACATTTCCCAGTCCACGTGCTCGAAACAATCTTGAAGCGCGGAATCAGATTGGTCGGACCAGCGTTGAACAGACCTGAGCACGGGCGTTTCCTGTTTTAGTTTCTGTCTGTAGGCTGGGAGCAACAAAATGGAGTCATGGTCAGACTTGCCGAAAGGAGGGCAGAGAATGGCCTTGTATGCATCACGGAAGTTAGAATAACAATGATCCAGGGTTTTACCAGCCCGGGTCGCACATTCGATATGCTGATAAAATTTATGGTTTGTTTTGGGTCGCCGGCTGGGATCCAGTCTATTGTCCTAGTTGGTGGACCAAACAGAGGATCCGCTTCGGGAAAGTCGTATTCCTGGTCGTAATGTTGGTAAGTTGACGTTGCTTTTATATCCAATAATTCCTCCCGGCTGTATGTAATGAAACTTAAGATTTCCCGGGGTAACAATGTAAGAAGTAATCCATAAAAAAACTAAATACTGCATAGCTTCCTGAGAACGTGAAGCGAGGCTGCCATCTCTGTCGGCGCCATTATAACTACTTTTGTTAAGCCTAAATAAGCTCAGGAATAAAAATGTGCTTAACAAGTCGCATAATAAGTTGCATCTCTGTACCCCACACATACAATTACCTCTAAGGTCCCTCAGTCGAGCAGTAAATTTCAAGCACAGATTCAACCACAAAGACCAGGGAGGTGTTGCAATGTCACGCAAAGAAGGGTTGGTAGATGGTTTGGTAGATGGGTAAAAAAAAGCAGACATTGAATCCCTTTGAGCATGGTACAGTTGTTAATTACATTTTGGATGTACCCATTTACCACAAAGATACAGGCACCCTTCCTAACTCAGTTGCCGTATTGGAAGGAAACCGCTCAGGGATTTCACAATTGTGACATTAAAACAGTTACAGAGTTGAATGGCTGTGATAGGAGATAACTGCGGATGGATCAACAACATTGTAGTTACTGCACAATACTAACCTAAATGACAGAGTGAAAAGAAGGATGCCTGTACAGAATACAAATATTCCAAAACATGCATCCTGTTTACAATAAGGCACTAAAGTATACTGCAAAATTTTTTGTCCTGAATACAAAGTGTTATGTTTGGGGAAAATCTAACAGAACACATCACTGAGTACCACTCTTCATATTTTGAACATTGTGGTGCCTTCATCATGTAATGGGTTTGCATGTCTTCGGCAAGGGCTAGGGAGTTTTTTAGGAATAAAAAGAAAAGGAATAGAGCTAAGTACTGAATCCTAGAGGAAAACTTGCTTTCCAACAGATACTGGGAGACAAATTCAGGGTGGCTGGTAGCCTAGTGGTTAGAGTTTTGAGCTAGTAACTGTAAGGTTGCTAGATCAAATCCCCGAGCTGACAAGGTAAAAATCTGTAAATTTGCCCCTGAACAAGGTAGTTAACTTCTTAGAGAGCGGCTCCCGAGGTGACGGTTTTGGAGAGTCTGGCGTGCCCAAAGTAAAATGCATGCCACTCAGGCCCAGAAAATAGGATATGCACATAATTAGGATAGGATACTTTTGGATAGGAAACACTCTGAAGTTTCTAAGAGTGTTAAAATAATGTATGTTATTATAACAGAAGTGATATAGCAGGCGAAAACCAGAGGAAAATCCAACCGGATTTGCAGTTTTTTTGTAAATGGCCATCTTCTCCATTGTGCCTATTGCATACAATCTTATGTATGTCTGAGACTGCAGTACCTATGGCTTCCACTAGATGTCAACAGTCAAAGACTGGGAATTCTAGCAGTGACCAGAACGGATAGGGAGAGGAAATTTTCAGGCGACCGCTTTTGTAAACAAGGTTTGACGCGCGCAAGATTGTGAACGCGCACCACTTTATTTTCCTTTCCTATCGTTCACGTTATCGTCCGGTTGAAATATTACAGCAAATATACCCAAAAGGATACCTAAGGATACATTAAAAATGATGTTTGATTTGTTTGTAGAAAGTGTATAGGTATAATTTAAACGTGTTTTCTTCACGGTTCAATGGGCGACTCAACGGTGGATTTTCTGATCATAACGCACCAACCAAACAGAGATTTATGGATATAATAAATGACCTTTTCTGACAACGCTGTGATATTGCCAAGAATCAGAGCTTTTGATGACTATGCAACAATTGTATATTTATGAATGTTTAATAATTCAACTTTTGGATTTTGAATTTGGCGCCTCACATTTCACCGGCTAGCGCCCCACTGCTCCCTAAGTAGTTAACCCACTGTTCCCCGGTAGGATGTCATTGTAAATAAGAATTTGTTCTTAACTGACTTGCCTAGTTAAATAAAGGACAAATAAAATTCACCCTGGAAAATCTATGGCAAGACTTTAAAATGGCTATCTAGCAATGATCAACAACCAATTTGACAAAGCTTGAATAATTTTTTAAAGAATAAATGGGCAAATATTGTACAATCCAGGTGTGCGAAGCTCCTAAACACTTTCCCAGAAAGACAGCTGTAATCGCTGACAAAGTTGATTCTAACATGTATTGACTCAGGGGGTGTGAATACAAATCAAGATATATTACTGTTTAAACGTTTTATATTTTAGGAACTCTTTCTTCCACTTTGACATTACAGAGTTTTTTGTGTAGTCTGTTGACAAGAAATGACAAATAAATCCACTTGAACCCTACTTTGTGACACAACACAATGTGGAAAAAGTCGAAGGGTGTGAATACTTTCTGAAGGTACTGTATACTTGACTTTTTCCAAATGTTGTTATGTTACAGCCTTATTTTAAAATTGATTAAATAATGACAAAGCAAAAACAGGTTTTTAGACATTTTTGCACATGTATTACAAATGACAAACATAAAAATCACATTTACCTAAGTATTTAGACCCATTACTCAGTACTTTGTTGAAGCCCCTCTCTGCAGATCCTCTCAAGCTCTGTCAGATTTTCAGGTCTCTCCAGAGATGTTCGATCGGGCTCTGGCTGGGCGACTCAAGGACATTCAGAGACTTGTCACGAAGCCACTCCTGTGTTATCTTGTCTGTGTGTGTAGGGTCGTTGTCCTGTTGGAAAGTGAACCTTCGCCCCAGTCTGAGGTCCTGGGCGCTCATGAGCAAGGCTCTCTCTGTACTTTGCTCTGTTCATCTTTTTCTTAATCCTGACTAGTCTCCTAGGCCCTACCGTTGTAAAACATCCCCACGCAGCATGATGCTGCCACTACCATGCTTCACCGTGCCAGACGTGACACTTGGAATTCAGGACAGAGAATCTTGTTTCTCATGGTCAGAAAGTCCTTTAGGTGCTTTGTGGGAAACTCCAAGCGAGCTGTCATGTGCCTTTTACTGATGAGTGGCTTCCGTCTGGCCACTCTACCATAAAGGCCTGATTGGTGGAGTGCTGCAGAGATGGTTGTCCTTCTGGAAGGTTCTCCCATCTCCACAGAGGAACTCTGGAGCTCTGTCAGAGTGACCATCGGGTTCTTGGTCACCTCTCTGACCAAGGCCCTTCTTCCTCGATTGCTCCGTTTGGCCTGGGTGGCCAGCTCTAGGAAGAGTTTTGGTGGTTCCAAACTTCTTCCATTTAAGAATGATGGAGGACACTGTGTTCTTGGAGACCTTCAATGCTGCAGACATGTTTTTGTACCCAAATCAAATCAAATGTATTTATAAAGCCCTTCTTACATCAGCTGATGTCACAGAGTGCTGTACAGAAACCCAGTCTAAAACCCCAAACAGCAAGCAATGCAGGTGTAAAAGCACGGTGGTTAGGAAAAACTCCCTAGAAAGGCCAGAACCTAGGAAGAAACCTAAAGAGGAACCAGGCTGTGAGGGGTGGCCAGTCCTCTTCTGGCTGTGCCGGGTGCAGATTATAACAGAACATGGACAAGATTTTAAAATGTTCATAGAACAGGCAGAACAGTTGAAACTGGAGAAGCAGCAGTTCTTCCCCAGTGCCTCGACACAGTCCTGTCTCTGAGGTCTACTGACAATTCCTTCGACCTCAAACCTCATGGTTTTTGCTCTGACGTGCACTGTCAATTGTGGGACCTTATATAGACAGGTGTGTGCCTTTCCAAAATATATCCAATCAATTGAATTTAAGTATTCACACCCTTTGACTTTTTCACAGGTGGACTCCAAGTTGTAGAAATATCTCAAGGATGATAAATGGAAACAGGATGCACCTGAGCTCAATTTCTAGTCTCATAGCAAAGAGTCTGAATACTTATGTAAATAAATGTGCAAAAATGTATAGAAACCTGTTTTCGCTTTGTCATGATGGGGTATTGTGTTTTTTAATCAATTTTAGAATAAGGCTATAACGTAACAAAATGTGGAAAAAGTAAAGGGGCCTGAATACTTTCCAAATGCACTGTATACAAAGAGTACCATTACAATATCAATGTGCAGGGATACATGGGGATTGAGCTGTGTCCTGATGGCTCAGATTCCTCACGACTGATAGATAGATTTGGAGCTCTAGACCTGCTGATGAGCAGTATGCTCATCTCCAGCCCATTCATCAGTATGGCCCATGGCCAGCCCATTCATCAGTATCTATACACTTTTAGAAAAAAGTGTTCCTAAAGGGTTCTTCGGATGTCTCCATAGGGGAAACCTTTTCGGTTCCTACATGGAACCCAAAATGGTTCTACTTGGAACCAAAAGGGTTCTACCTGGAACCAAAAAGGGTTCTTCAAAGAGTGTAGAGCTCTTTCTGACAGACATTGGATTATACACCCACTATTGTTAGCACTCAGATAGTGGGAAACCACTGTAGTCCTTTATGATTGAATGCGGAATAACATTGAATCCTATTTGCACCACCTCATGGCTACAGCCCAAGTCTGGACCCATTGTACCTGACAGAGGAGAGGGGGCTGTGATTGGGCCATGCAGGATAGGGGAATGCTGGAGCAGGCCAAACACTGAGAGCCCCCGGTTGCAGGAGCAGGAAGTGTGATTCCGTCTTCAGATAAAAGAGGAATCAAATTAATGGACAGCGCGAGGGGCATCGACAGAGACTGACAACACAACCAGCCCAGCATAGCACCAAAATAGCAAAGAGCAAAACGATAATTGGACAAGAGACAAAAAAAACATGACAACTTGCCAAAATAAACCCACAATAAACGCTAAGCTGTGTTAAAAGACCACAGATCTGACTCTATGGTCATACATTACCACCACATTCTCCCAGACTAGACTGAAGACAATGCCCTGCAGAGAAAAGCGATCAATTTCAGAGAAAATTACTTCACATACGATGGTGCTGTCACGTCCAGGCCTGAGTTGACAGGCTGGCGAGTTTAGTTTTGGTTTTGGTGTAGGGTTTTTTCTGTTCTAGGTTGTTGTTTTCTATGTTGGGTTAATGGTTCCCAATTAGAGGCAGCTGAGTGTCGTTACCTCTAATTGGGAACCATATATATGTTTGTAGTTTTCAGAGGGGTTTTGTGGGTAGTTTGGTCATAGCTTTAGTGTTTAGCCATCGTTACGGGCCATCGTTACGGGCCATCGTTACGGGCCATCGTTACGGGCCATCGTTACGGGCCATCGTTACGGGCCATCGTTACGATCTTCGTTCGTTTATTATTGTCCCAGTTACGTGTAATAAATAAATATGTATACTGGAAGCATCGCTGCGTCTTGGTCCGTCCCTTCAGAAGATCGTGACAGGCGCACTGCGTAAGAGGGTGTATAATGTATGGCTAGCACTGGCACTCCAACAGATCTCACAATACTGAACTGAGACTTCAGTATGAATGTTGTTGGCAAGTCCTCTTTCCTAACATAAGGGGAATGTTCTTTTCATGTTGAGGAATTCATAGGGTGAAGTGTTCCTCACTACTCTAGTTTAAGAAAACCATAAAAGAGGCTCATCATTTTGGAAACAATGTAGCGATAATTACATGCAGCTGCAGCGAGATGAAGTGTTTTGAAAGGATTTGGGGTTTTACTACATAGAATGAATAGAGGAGGACATTGTAACTGTCTGGTACAGTGAATTAGGAACCAATACCTAAAACATGCAAAGATTGACTTTCAACCACCAGATTCTGTGATATTGATATTCTATCAATTAGCTGATTTTCCCTTAGTTATTTTTCTGTTCGTCTGGTAGGTATTTTAGATCTGGTTTTGACTTATTTGCCTTGAACAACAATAACGGTTTGTCTCCTGAGACACCATGATTCCAGTCTCCTCGTACCTTCACACCACTCCAAAGACAATTTATGGCACTCCTTCAGTAAACTGTAATGGTTGGTGCACTGGCCTCATCACCCCATTGAGGCTAAGTGGTCTACAACATAAGTGCAGCATAATCAAATTATTTATTATTTGAATTCAGTGCCTCTGTTCCTGGGTAGGAGGTATTGGCTTGGACACTCGCACAATGGCAGACTAAACCTGGAGATTAGTCCCTCAGCTAGATCCCTCCATCACTCCCTCCTCATCTCCATGCACGTCTCAAGTTCTCCAATTCCTGGCTAGGCAACTGGCGGCTGTCTCAACTGATGATGGAAAACCGGCCAGTGGACAAATATTTGTTTTCACTTTGTCTGCTTGTATCATTCACTTTGTCCACCCACACACATATGAAAACACTGAATAAGTCCTCATTACAAAACCATTCCCGGAGATGTGGCTTTTTGCGCACACAGTTACACATACGCACACATACTGTACCTAGACACGTACACACACGTACAGACCCACGTGCATGGGTGCACTCTTACGTCCGGCCAGAAAGGTCTGCTAATGAGCTTAAGCCTTGACCAGAATGCAGAATGATAGATGAACATAAATGAGCTGTTCAAGCCTACTGTATATGACAAGTGTGGGAGGAAACTGTCTGAATGTCCGATCTCAACTGGCCAGAAACTCACATTTATATTCCACATGTTGAACTTCCTACCACTCTTCCCTGGTAGAGCTCAGGGAGGCCAGAACAAGGTGAGTGAGATGGACATTGGAAAGCACCAAACTCAATCTAAAGTTTCAGGTAGCAACTTAGCTGAACTCTGGTGAGTCATTCCAGCTCTTTTCACATTGCCTGAATAGATCTAATTGAGTGCATGTACGGAACAGACTGTTCGGTCTCTTTTCAAGGCCAACCGTGGAACCAAAACAATTTGCACATGGAATGCAACGAAAACAATAACAACAATTTTAAATAAGGCAAAAGGGCCACATCACAGGAATGGGACATTTCAAATTACATAAACACATCACTTAGACTACCCAATTATTACAACACTTCTATTTTTGTAGAGTCAAAGCGGGAAACATTTTTACAGTAAAACTTGTACTTCAAACTGATAAGCACAAGGAACACAGCGGGAGTCATCAGACTAGCAACAGTAAAAGCAATTGCTCTCGTATCTCAATGAACAACTTCCCCTTGGCTCCAATGAACCCATTGAATTTTGCTGTGTGCTATTTGGCATCATTACGATATGCATTTAGAGGGACCAGTTTACTGGTGACCCCCTGTGTAATCTGTCATCACACAACTGGTGCAGCAATGGGAAATGTCCGGGGATGTGTGTCTGGCTGCAGTGGACAGAGAGAGGGACTGACTGGGCATCAAGCCCACAGAGGGTGGAGCCATGAGAACAAACAGTCTGCTAAAGTGTTCTACTCTCTCTCTCTCTGACTTTATGCCACAGATAGTATTACAAAGATGAAGGGTAATGTAGACCAACAACATTACAATTATAAGCTGTGTATGAATGTTTCTTCTCACTTGGTACTGAGAGGACATATGGTAAGACCCGTATCAGAGTTATCTTAACCTCAATCTCATCTAGACGCACCAAAGGATGGAACCTGTATCAAATTGCTATGGGTAGTCATTTACATGAAACAATAGATCACCTTGGTGCAAATTATGAGCGCTCACATTTCCATCTCTGGTTCATTCAATACCCTAGGCTACCACCTGACCTGTGTTATGCACACTTGTCTACATTGTAATTAGTCTGCAGCTGATAAGACCTTGATTAGACACAGTAATGAAAGTCTCAGTGACAAATAATTGAATTACACTTTGCAACTGTTGGTGTTCTTACCCTTAATGAACATTGGGTAATCCTAGATTGTTCCATGAAGCCAGATTCAAGTCCCTTTGTGCCTGGCCCCAATGTCATCACTTGCGTCACCCCGACGGGATGGGAAGGAAAATTGTTTAGCTGAACAAATTACATATAGTTTGCTGAATGTCAAAGAACAGTGATGTCAGGGATTCAACCAAATAACTCATCCTGAAACGTGATTACTGGCAATTCAACCTTTAGATTACAACACCCTTTTCTCCCACTTGTATTTGGACTTGATCTGCAGAGAGTACAGGCTCATGTCAGGCCACTGTTTCTATATCACTCACTTTCTCTATATTTTTAAATAAATACTCTCCATCAACGCGGGAACATTGCCGTTAAATTTCAGTTGGGCTTTAACGCTGAACTTCCGTGATAAGGTTGAATAGAGCCCTAGCTGTTCTATTTCAGAATTCAGAGGAACAGGTCTGTGCTCGCCGCCAGCCTTCATATACCATTAGCAATGTGAGTAATGTTCCAAAGCAAAGGGAAGCGGGCTGCAGAAATGCTATCACAGGCCAGGATCTCATGTTTTCTCTCCCCCTCCTGTCTCAACCTACAGTAGGTTATAAACTTGGCTGTCTTTCCCTCCTCTGCCATGCCTGTCAATTCCCCACCCCCAGACAACCCAATCTTACGACACCCTCCTCTCTCCTCTCAGTCTCCATTTTGCTCCCTCTGTCTCCTCAGTTCAACTCAAGCATTAACTGGCCAGGCCAGATTCTTCAGTGCATGCAGGTGAAAAACAACAAGTTGTATCACAAAGGAGTGTTGAGGTGTGTCTCTTGCGCCTTAGCAGTCTGACCCATGTTAAGGAGGTGAGTATGTTCAGGGACTTGCGTGCAGCGAAAGAATTCAACAACAAAAGAAGGCAGATGCCTCAAAGTCTTCCAGCCTCTCTCCTCTCCCGTTATCTCTAAGCCCCCTGGGATCACCATGAGTACTGAGAAAGACCAAAACAATGCCAAAGGAGAGAGGGAAAACATATACTATCACAGAATGCATGTATAATGTAAGGTTGTATAGGCTCATTACAGTATACAGTGTTGCTTTAAAGTGAGAGATCTTTCACTGGTTCCTTCAATATAATTCAATCCCCTTTCCTATTTTCCTCGTGTAGCTTTATCTGCAATCAGCACAGCTAAGCCTTATTACAATATGCGTAGCCTGGCGCCAGGGGCAGAGCCCTCACATGCACTAACTCTTTAGACATGCTGCTCTGAGCCACAACTGCTGAAACCATCATTGTGGAATCCCTAAAGACAGAGAAAGAGTAGATGCTCGGTAGACACCTCTGTGATTAATGCCCAAAGTAGTTGAGGGCATTAATCTTTGATTAAAGAGCCACTGAACACGCCGATTGGCGGTTGTGTTTTTATATTGCTAATTAGAACAACTAGATTTCAGTCTTGGAGGTGTGTTTCCTGACTGATTCTGTGTTTGGTTAATGATGTTGGTCCCCATGACACACTGAAAACCTATTTCACTTCCTCAAAGTCCCCAGAATAAATCTAAAATAACTCAAGAAATATGTCATAATTTTTTTGTTGAGGATGTTTTAGTTTCCCAATTTTACATCTACAGTAGAAGTCGGAAATTTACATACACTTAGGTTGGAGTCATTAAAACTCGTTTTTCAACCACTCCACAAATTTCTTGTTGACAAACTGTAGTTTTAGCAAGTCGGTTAGGACATCTACTTTGTGCATGACACAAATAATTTTTCCAACAATTGTTTACAGACAGATTATTTCACTAATAATTAACTGTATCACAATTCCAGAGGGTCAGAAGTTTACATACACTAAGTTGTGCCTTTAAACAGCTTGGAAAATTCCAGAAAATGATGTCATGGCTTTAGAAGCTTCTGATAGGCTAATTGACATCATTTGAGTCAATTGGAGGTGTACCTGTGGATGTATTTCAAGGCCTACCTTCAAACTCAGTGCCTCTTTGCTTGACATCATGGGAAAATCAAAAGAAATCAGCCAAGACCTCAGAAAGAAAATTGTAGACCTCCTGTCATGATTATCTCCTGGGACAGACCATAGCAGGAACTGGCCGTACTGGACTCATGATGCTCACTGGAACTCTGGTGCGTGGAGCAGGAACAGAACGTACTGGACTCATGATGCTCACTGGAACTCTGGTGCGTGGAGCAGGAACTGGCCGTACAGGACTCTGAGGGCGCACAGGGGGCCTGATGCGTGGAGCAGGGACAGGACGTGTCGGGCTCTGAAGGCGCACTGGGGGCCTTATGCGTGGAGCAGGGACAGGACGTGCCGGGCTCTGAAGGCGCACAGGGGGCCTGATGCGTGGAGCAGGGACAGGACGTGCCGGGCTCTGAAGGCGCACAGGGGGCCTGATGCGTGGAGCAGGGACAGGACGTGTCGGGCTCTGAAGGCACACAGGGGGCCTGATGCGTGGAGCAGGGACAGGACGTGTTGAATCCACAACACGTACATGGATCTTGGAGCGTGAAACAGGTACAGGACGTGTTGAATCCACAACACGCACTGGATCTTGGAGCGTGGATTGGAGCGTGGAACAGGTACAGGACGTGTTGAATCCACAACACAGACAGGGATCTTGGAGCGTGGATTGGAGCGTGGAACAGGTACAGGACGTGTTGAATCCACAACACGGACAGGGATCTTGGAGCGTGGAACAGGTACAGGACGTGTTGAATCCACAACACGGACTGGGATCTTGGAGCGTGGAACAGGTACAGGACGTGTTGAATCCACAACACGTACATGGATCTTGGAGCGTGAAACAGGGACAATTCTTCCAGGTAGCTCACAAACCCTGGCCTCAAGGGTGAGTGGAGCTGGAATCTCTCGAACTGGGCTGTGGATTCGCACCGGAGATTCTGCCCGCAGGACCGTAGGATATCTTGGTCCCAAAAGGCGCACTGGACACCTGGCGTGCAGAGCTGGCACCACTCTTCCAGGTAGCACACTGACCTTGGCCTGACCGATGAGTGGCGCTGGGATCTCTCGAACCGGGCTGTGGACACGCACCGGAGACACGGCACCCAGAACCGGTGCAGGATATCTTGGTCCTAGGAGGCGCACTGGAGACTTGGCGTGCAGAGCTGGTACCACTCTTCCTGGCTGCACACTCAATCTAGCCCGACAGGAGAAACCGTGCGCAAAACTGCATAGCACGGTGTCCTTTCAGTGCGACGCTCCCTCCAATGCTCCCTCCAAGGAGCACGAGGAGTTGGCTCAGGAGTCCACCCTGAACCGGCCAACCTCCTCGTGTACCCCCCCAAAAGTTTTTTGGGGAAGCGGTTCGGCCCTTCTGGCCAGGCGAGGCCCAACATATTTCTCCCTCTCCGGGCTCCATGCTCCATATAGCTCCTCGTAACTCCCCAACTCAGCTTTCGCTGATTTCATCCTCCTCCTGGGACGACGATGCTCCGCCGTCTCTCTCCATGTCCAGGACTCCTGGTCTTCTCGCTGCTTGGTCTTTTCTGGGTGGGTTATTCTGTCATGATTATCTCCTGGGACAGACCAATGCGCAGCGAAGTATCCAGAATACATATTTATTAACGACGTGACTTGATGGAACAAAACAATAAACGAAGATCATGACGTGGAACCGAACTAGACAAACTAACTAAACTATGAACAAACACTGTGACAAAACCCTAAACACGATGGCATGAACCTAAACACGATGGCATGAACCTAAACACGATGATCATAACAAAGCAATCATAACATTCATCAATAACCCACAAAACTTAAGTGCAAACCCCAAACATATATATGGTTCCCAATTAGAGGTAACGAGACTCAGCTGCCTCTAATTGGGAACCATTACCCCAACATAGAAATACACACCATAGAACAAAAGAAACCCTACACCAAGACAAAACTAAACACTCCAGCCTGAACACTCAGGCCTGGACGTTACACCTCCACAAGTCAGGTTCATCCTTGGGAGTAATTTCCAAATGCCTGAAGGTACCACGTTCATCTGTACAAACAATAGTACGCAAGTATAAACACCATGGGACCACGCAGCCGTCATACCGCTCAGGAAGGAGACGCGTTCCTTCTCCTAGAGACAAACGTACTTTGGTGCGAAAAGTGCAAATCAATCCCAGAACAACAGCAAAGGATCTTGTGAAGATGCTGGAGGAAACAGGTACAAAAGTATCTATATACATAGTAAAACAAGTCCTATATCGACATAACCGGAAAGGCCGCTCATCAAGGAAGAAGCCACTGCTCCAAAACCGACCATAAAAAAGCCAGACTACAGTTTGCAACTGCACATGGGGACAAAGATTGTACTTTTTGGAGAAATGTCCTCTGGTCTGATGAAACAAAAATAGAACTGTTTGGCCATAATGACCATCGTAATTTTTTTTGTTAAAAGGGGGAGGCTTGCAAGCCAAAGAACACCATCCCAACCGTGAAGCACAGGGTGGCAGAATCATGTTGTGGGGGTGCTTTGCTGCAGGAGGGACTGGTGCACTTCACAAAATAGATGGCATCATGAGGAAAGAAAATGATGTGGATAGATTGAAGCAACATCTCAAGACTTCAGTCAGGAAGTTAAAGCTTGGTCGCTAATGGGTCTTCCAAATTGACAATGACCCCAAGCATACTTCCAAAGTTGTGGCAAAATGGCTTAAGGACAACAAAGTCAAGGTATTGGAGTGGCCATCACAAAGCCCTGACCTCAATCCTATAGAAAATTTGTGGGCAGAACTGAAAAAGCGTGTGCAAGCAAGGAGGCCTACAAACCTAACTCAGTTACACCAGCTCTGTCAGGAGGAATGGGCCAAAATTCACCCAACTTATTGTGGGAAGCTTGTGGAAGGCTTCCCAAAACATTTGACCCAAGTTAAACAATTCAAAGGCAATGCTACCAAATACTAATTAAGTGTATGTAAACTTCTGACCCACTGGGAATGTAATGAAAGAAATAAAAGCGGAAAAAATCATTCTCTCTACTATTATTCTGACATTTCACATTCTTAAATTAAAGTGATGATCCTAACTGACCTAAGACAGGGAATTTTTACTAGGATTAAACGTCAGGAATTGTTAAAAACTGAGTTTAAATGTATTTGGCTAAGGTATATGTAAACCTCCGTCTTCAACTGTAACTAAGGTGTTTAGCGCAGTATTTCTGAAGTAAATAAATGTCCGAGCTGCTGGGCAGCTCTGTCTCACTTTCTATGCTTTTGGATAGACAGCAACACCGTAGCTGTTCACCCCATGTTAGTGGGCAAATGGACATTTTGAAATCGAAACCCAACCTCCATTAACCCGTTGTGACGCACAGATGTTCCAAACTGTTTAAGAGGAGACAAAATTTATAACAACAATTATCCTATTTACACTTGGTAGTCAATTTTGACACTAGAATAAATGTTTCTGACTCATATCAATGTCATAAATGCCATTTTCTAAAAGGAATTTGTTGCTTTTTAAACGCAGTCGCTCTTGTTGCCATTGGAATGCATGCTAGTCTCAACATCAGCTTTTGAGGAGCTTAGTTGACATAAACAGAGAGAGCAACATGACACAATCTGAAGTTGTCCTCATTTCCTTTCAAATGTCTATCTCGGTGAAAATGTAATAGCATCACACATTAATCATGCGTTTAAAAATTGTGAGAGAGCTAGTAATGGAACTAAGAAGTTTAAACAGTAGTTGCACCGGACTAGAAATCCTGTTTTTTCTGGGTGTGCTCTCAGTGTATTTGGTAAATAGCCTGACATTTGAAAATGTGGTGAGAGCACCGGTAATAGACCTCAACCTCTGTGAATTAGGCAGTGCTGGTGATAATGGGGGCTTGCAACAGAATCAGAGTAGGGCTAATGTTTTTGATGGGGCATGATAGGGTATGGGTAGGGCAATTAGAGCTGAATAAATGTAGGCTATGAAAGGGCATTCTCACGAGTAACAACAAATTAAGCAGAGAGAGGGTGAATGAAAAGGATTGGTAGAAAACAGTTTTTTCACTTCATCATGTTGGTGGTGGTGTATGCAGTAAATATGGAAACTATACCTACAGTGCCTTCAGAAAGTATTCACACCCCTTGACTTTCTCCACATTTTGTTGTGTTACAAATTGGGATTCAAATGGATTTAATTGTCCTTTTTTGTCAACGATCTACACAAAATACTCTGTAAAGCCAAAGCGGAAGACTTTTTTTAATTAATGGAAAATAAAACACTCATATTTTGATTAGATAAATATTCAACCCGAGTCAATACATGTTAGAATCACCTTTCGCAGTGATTACAGCTGGTTGTCTTTCTGAGTCTGTAAAAGCTTTGCAAATGTGTATTGTACAATATTTGTCCATTATTCTTTTTAAAATTCTTCAAGCTCTGTCAAGTTGGTTGTTGATCATTGCTAGAAAGCCGATTTAAGTCAAAAGTGTAACTAGGCTACTCAGGAACATTCAACGTCGTCTTGGTAAGTAACTCCAGTGTATATTTAGCATTACGTTTTAGGTTGTTGTCCTGCTCAAAGGTGGATTTGTCTCCCAGTGTCTGTTGGAAAGCAGACTGAACCAGGTTTTCCTCTAGGACTTTGCCTGTGCTCAGCTCAAAAACTCCCTAGTCTTTGTCGATGACAAGCATACCCATAACATGATGCAGCCACCACGTGCTTCAAAATATGAAGAGTGGTACTCAGTGAAGTTTTGTGTTGGATTTGCCCCAAACATAACGCTTTGTATTCAGGACAAAAAATTAATTTCTTTGCCACATTTATTGCAGTTTTAATTTAGTGCTGTATTGCAAACAGGATGCATGTTTTGGAATATTTGTATTCTGTACAGGGTTCCTTCTTTTCACACTGTCATTTAGGTTAGTATTGTGGAGTAATTACAATGTTGTTGAGCCATCCTAAGTTTTCTCCTATTACAGCCACTGAACTGTAACTGTTTTCAAGTCACCATTGGCCTCATCCCTGAGCGGTTTCCTTCCTCTCCAGCAACCGAGTTAGGAAGGATGCCTGAATCTTTGTAGTAACTGGGTGTATTGATACATCATCCAAAGTGTAATAAATAACTTCACCATGCATAAAGGGATATTCACTGCCTGCTTTTATTACATTTTTATCCAACTATCAATAGATGCACTTCTCAGCTTTTCCACTTTGATATTATGGGGTATTGTGTGTAGGCCAGTGGCACAAAATCTCAAGTTAATCCATTTTAAATTAAATCTCTAACACAACAAAATGTGGAAAAAAAAGTGTGAATACTTTCTGATGGCACAGTAACTTCATTCTTGTGTTTTATTCCTTATGTTTCTATTTTTATTATTTAACTCCGCATAGTTGGGAAAAAGCTTGTAAGTAAGCATTTTACTGTCAGGTGAATGTGAGAAATACAATTTACTTCTTCCCACCATGTGGATTCACATGCAGTCCTAAGGTTGATGATTATGGTGACTAAGCCACCAAAGGTGTTGTTGCTGTGAGAGAAGAGGCCTGACAGTGTCTCAGACAGCTTGGTAATCATCTTGTACACAGTGTGGAGCGATAAGTCTCCCTCCGAGCCCCTGCCAGGGGCATCAAGTTCTAGTACTGCAAGAACACACAGCATCAGTAAAGGACATTTTGAACAACAACAATCCATCTGCTACCTGTAGTATTATTATGCAAACATACAGTATGTAGCATTCTAACAAAGAGAGCCTGTAAAAGCATTTCACTAGAGGATCTAAGAAGGCAATATATCTAGTATATCTCCATTTCTGAAACACAGAACTACTAAGCAATCCACAAACTATATACCCACCTTACACATAGAGTACCAGTGAAAAGTTTGGACACACCTACTCATTCTTTTATTTTTTAATTTTTTAATTTCACCTTTATTTAACCAGGTAGGCTAGTTGAGAACAAGTTCTCATTTACAACTGCAACCTGGCCAAGATAAAGCACAGCAGTTCGGCACATACAACAACAAAGAGTTACACATGGAATAAACAAACATACAGTCAATAATACTGTAGAAACAAAGAAGTCTATATACAGTGAGTGTAAGATAAGGGAGGTAGGGCAATAAATAGGCCATGGTGGCGAGGTAATTACAATATAGCAATTTAACACTGGAATGGTAGATGTGCAGAAGTTGAATGCACACGTAACCAGTGAGATATACATGCTGGAAAGCGTGCTACGGGTGGGTGCTGCTATGGTAACCAGTGAGCTGAGATAAGGCGGGGCTTTACCTAGCAAAGACTTGTAGATGACCTGGAGCCAGTGGGTTTGCAACGAGGATGAAGCGAGGGCCAGCCAACGAGAGCGTACAGGTCGCAGTGGTGGGTAGTATATGGCATCACCGAAGTCATAAATGACATCACCGAAGTCGAGGATCGATAGGATGGTCAGTTTTACGAGGGTATGTTAGGCAGCATGCGTGAAGGATGCTTTGTTGCGAAATAGGAAGCCGATTCTAGATTTAATTTTGGATTGGAGATGCTTAATGTGAGTCTGGAAGGAGAGTTTACAGTCTAACCAGACACCTAGGTATTTGTAGTTGTCCACATATTCTAAGTCAGAACCGTCCAGAGTAGTGATGCTGGACGGGCGGGGAGTGCGGGGAGTGATTGGTTGAAGAGCATGCATTTAGTTTTATTGGCATTGAAGCTAGTATGGAGGTTAGTTAACACAGTGTCCAAAGAAGGGCCAGAAGTATACAGAATGGTGTTGTCTGCATAGAGGTGGTTCAGAGAATCACCAGCAGCAAGAGCGACATCATTGATGTATACAGAGAAGAGAGTCGGCCCGAGAATTGAACCCTGTGGCACCCCCATAGAGACTGCCAGAGGTCCGGACAACAGACCCTCCGATTTGACACACTGAACTCTATCGGAGAAGTAGTTGGTGAACCAGGCGAGGCAATCATTTGAGAAACCAAGGCTGTTGAGTCTGCCAATAAGAATGTGGTGATTGACAGAGTCGAAAGATTTGGCCAGGTCGATGAATACGGCTGCACAGTAATGTCTCTTATTGATGGCGGTTATGATATCGTTTAGGACCTTGTGCGTGGCTGAGGTGCACACATGACCAGCTCTGAAACTAGATTGCATAGCGGAGAAGGTACGGTGGGATTCGAAATGGTCTGTAATCTGTTTGTTAACTTGGCATTCGAAGACCTTAGAAAGGCAGGGTAGGATAGACATAGGTCTGTAGCAGTTTGGCCCTAGAGTGTCTCCCCTTTCCAATCTTTGGGAATCTCAGACGATACGAAAGAGAGGTTTAACAGGCTAGTAATAGGGGTTGCAATAATTTCAGCAGATCATTTTAGAAAGAGAGGGTCCAGATTGTCTAGCCCGGCTGATTTGTAGGGGTCCAGATTTTGCAGCTCTTTCAGAACATCAGCTATCTGGATTTTGGTGAAGGAGAAATGGGGGAGGCTTGGGCGAGTTGCTGTGGGGAGTGCAGGGCTGTTGACCGGGGTAGGGGTAAGGGTAGGGGTATGGGTAGCCAGGTGGAAATTATGGCCAGCCGTAGAAAAATGCTTATTGAAGTTCTCAATTATAGTGGATTTGTCAGTGGTGACAGTGTTTCCTAGCCTCAGTGCAGTGGGCAGCTGGGAGGAGGTGCTCTTATTCTCCATTCAAGGGCTTTTCTTTATTTGTATTATTTTTTACATTGTAGAATAGTAGTGAAGACATTAAAACTATGAAATAACACATGGAATCATGTAGTAACCAAAAAAGTGTAAATATATTTTATATTTGAAATTCTTCAAAGTTGCCACCCTTTGCTTTGATGACAGCTTTGCACACTCTTGGCATTCTTTCAACCAACTTCATGAGGTAGTCACCTGGAATGCATTTCAATTAACAGGTGTGCCTTTGTGGAATTTCTTTCCTTCTTAATGTGTTTGAGCCAATCAGTTGTGTTGTGACAAGGTAGGGGTAGTATACAGAAGATAGCCCTATTTGGTAAAAGACCAAGACCATATTATGGCAAGAACAGCTCAAACAAGCAAAGAGAAACTACAGTCCATCGTAACGTTAAGACATGAAGGTCAGTCAACACGGAACATTTCAAGAACCTTTAAAGTTTCTTCAAGTGCAGTCGCAAAAACCATCAAGCTCTATGATGAAACTGGCTCTCATGAGGACCGCCACAGGAAAAGAGCATCAAGAAGCATGGAGGAAGAGGTGTGATGGTGTGGGGGTGCTTTGCTGATGACACTGTCAGTGATTCATTTAGAATTCAAGGCACACTTAACCGGCATGGCTACCCCAGCATCCCATCTGATTTGCGCTTAGTGGGACTATCATTTGTTTTTCAACTGGACAATCACCCAAAACACACCTCCAGGGTGTGTAACGTCTATTTGAACAATGAGAGTGATGGAGTACTGCATCAGATTACCTGACCTCAATTGAGATTGTTTGGAATGAGTTGGACCATAGAGTAAAGGACAAGCAGCAAACAAGTGCTCAGCATATGTGGGAACTACTTCAAGACTGTTGGAAAAGCATTCCTCATGAAGTTTGTTGAGAGAATGCCAAGAGTGTGCAAAGCTGTCATCAAGGCAAAGACTGGCTACTTTGAAGAATCTATTTATTTAACACTTTTTAGGTTACTACATGATTCCAAATGTGTTATTAAGTAGTTTTGATGTCTTCACCATTGTTCTACAATGTAGAATAGTAAAAATAAAGAAAAACCCTTAAATGAGTAGGTGTGTCCAAACTTTTGACTGGGACCCACACATTACCTACACTCTCAAAGAAACACAGAAACTATGTTGTAAACATACACTATTGACTGTCTGAACTAGTTTTTGTGTGAAGGCGCCCCGTGAATTGCCCATCCCTGGAGTGGTATGAGCCCAAGGGGTCAGACAGAGACAGGGCATTCAGGAAGGCTCTGGTGTGAAGATTGAGAGGTAGATAGGAACGGGTGGGTGGAGGAAGATGATTGAGGAGAAACATGTGCCACTGGCTAGACAGAGTGATGGCAAGACTGGGTTACAGGAGGTTAAGAATGGTGCCCAGATCAGGAATACAGTGATGCTAATATACTAGATGCGTATCACCCCCACTGTATCTATATCTACACACAGATCCACAAGAGTCATTGCGTCAACCACACACGATCTCTCCCTTCATTTGACATTGCATTATAAGGTTTAAGGTTATGCCAGGCATCCCACCTGAGGTGGTTATTGTAGAGTTACTCTGCATTGGCCTCTTTAAATACAATCATTATAAATAAACTGGCCAGTAATTGCTGGGTCATTTACTGGGGGAGTTGGGGTACTCTGCTGGGAAAAGCAACTACAATGCCCCACTCCAGTTAGCCAGACTGGTCTCATAGACTAGACGTAACAGAGTAAATGTAAATCCAGGACATTAAAATTTGTATGATATGCTAAGTTTGGTATGGTTACTTAGATAAGGCAGAAGGTTACTTAAGGCCAAAACAAAAGAAGGCTGGTTGGTCGAGGTGGATAGGAGGGCATATGACGCGAATGTCTTGCATCCCAAAGTTTGCGTGTTCGAATCTAATCACGGATAACCTTAGCATTTTAGCAACTTTTCAACTACTTAATACTTTTTAGCTACTTTGCAACGAAACTCAGAAAAAAAAGAAACGTCCCTTTTTCAGGACCCTGTCTTTCAAAGATAATTCGTAAAAATCCAAATAACTTCACAGATTTTCAGTGTAAAGGGTTTAAACACTGTTTCCCATGCTTGTTCAATGAACCATAAACAATTAACGAACATGCACCTGTGGAACGGTCGTTAAGACACTAACAGCTTACAGACAGCTTAGGACACTAAAGAGGCCTTTCTACTGACTCTGAAAAACACCAAAAGAAAGATGCCCAGGTTCCTTGCTCATCTACGTGAACGTGCCTTAGGCATGCTACAAGGAGGCATGAGGACTGCAGATGTGGCCAGGGCACTAAATTGCAATATCCGTACTGAAACAGCCCTACAGGGAGACAGGACGGACAGCTGATCGTCCTCGCAGTGGCAGACCACGTGTAACAACACCTGCACAGGATCGGTACATCCGAACATCACACCTGCAGGACAGGTACAGGATGGCAACAACAGCTGTCTAAGTTACACCAAGAACGCATAATCCCTCCATCAGTGCTCAGACTGTCCGCAATAGACTGAGAGAGGCTGAACTGAGGGCTTGTGGGCCTGTTGTAAGGCAGGTCCTCACCAGACACCACCGCCAACACCGTCGCCTATGGGCACAAACCCACCATCGCTGGACCAGACAGGACTGGCAAAAAGTGCTCTTCACTGACGAGTCGCGGTTTTGTCTCACCAGGGGTGATGGTCGGATTCAAGTTAATCGTCAAAGGAATGAGCGTTACACCAAGGCCTGTACTCTGGAGCGGGATCGATTTGGAGGTGGAGGGTCAGTTATGGTCTGGGGCGGTGTGTCACAGCATCATCGGACTGAGCTTGTTGTCATTGCAGGAAATCTCAACGCTGTGCGTTACAGGGAAGACTTCCTCCTCCCTCACGTGGTACCCTTCCTGCAGGCTCATCCTGACATGACCCTCCAGCATGACAATGCCACCAGCCGTACTGCCCGTTCTGTGCGTGATTTCCTGCAAGACAGGAATGTCAGTGTTCTGCAATGCCCAGCGAAGAGTCCGGATCTCAATCCCATTGAGTACGTCTGGGACCTGTTGGATCGGAGGGTGAGGGCTAGGGCCATTCCCCCCAGAAATGTCCGGGAACTTGCAGGTACCTTGGTGGAAGAGTGGGGTAACATCTCACAAGAACTAGCAAATCTGGTGCAGTCCATGAGGAGGAGTTGCACTGCAGTACTTAATGCAGCTGGTGGCCACACCAGGTCCCCTAACCCTAACCTTAACCTTTTTATCTAATCCTCCCCTTACCTTAACCCTTCAACCTAACTCCTAACCTTAACCCTAGCCACCTAGCTAACGTTAGCTACAACAAATTGGAATTAGTAACATATTTTACATTTGGCCAAATTCATAACATATTGTACATTTTGCAAATTAGTAACATATCATATGAATTGTAGTTTGTAGCATATCACTCGAAATGGATGATGGACATCCACAAATGAATACACACTATACAAAACATAACATATCATACTTAACGAAGTGTTCTCGGATTTACGTAAAGAATAATACGAAATGCTCTGAGACCAGGTTGGGTTAGCCCCTGTGATACTCTCTCTCTCACACACACACACACACACACACACACACACACACACACACACACACACACACACACACACACACACACACACACACACACACACACACACACACACACACACACACACACACACACACACACACACACACACACACACACGGGACACAAGCTCCAGCCAAGTCAGTGGTAACATTCCTTTACAGCTGTGGAGAGTCTGATCAATCAGGACCCAGGCAGTCAAAAGGAGCTCTGTAAGCCTGAATAAAGATACTTTTTATGTTGCTGTTGTACAAACATTTTATATCTATGGGCTTCCCACATATTAACTGAGCTGAACATGAAGGGGGGTCATTGAAACAGTCAGAGAAAGGGGTGGTGATGGTTGTAAAGGTGGGGCCAGTCTCAGTAGGCAGACAATTCCTATATCTTTTCACTTATCTGGATATCTTGGACATGTTTCATATTTTAGATTCTGTTGGAACCCGTCTAAGATTCTTAAACTGTTACTTCACTGCTCAGGCGTATCTGATCACTTTGTGGCTAAATACAGTACCCAATGGCCTGATCATCTCAGTTAAATGGGTTTACGGATGTGTTCTAAATGGAAAACCATTTAAAATGGTACAGTATAGAGAAGTAGATATTTGTGAACTAGGCCTCTGTGTAGTGATGTTTTTGAGCAAACTGTCAGGCCTTTGGGAATGTGGACAAAATCCGCTCCACCCTTCTCATGCAAAAACCCCAAATCCTCTAGTCGGTCCACACCACTATGATCCCCTGAGTGTCCTCTCAGTGACCACCGTGATAACTTTAAACACAGTTGGATCTCATGTAGAAGAGAACACTGACCTTCCTCTGCTGAAATGCATTGAAGCAGGGAAGGGCAACTTCCCAGCTCCCCTTTTGAAGGCCCTCAGATCAATATCCACAAAAATAAAACAATACAAAATGTAATTATTATTGTTATTATTATTTTGGGGGGGAACTCAGTAGGGGTGTCAAGTTACTGTTGCAAGGTGGAATAGTAGAACGCACAACGTGCTATTTAGTCACTCAATTGGCCCATATCAGCTATCATGTTTTAGATTTTTAAGTTAGTCTAGCGGACAACTATTTGAACTTGTAGTAATCAAGGTCGAATTAGAGCCCAGGAGGGTTCCCATTGATTTTGTTAGTTAATCTCACTTAGATATCATAGTAGAAACCGCAAACATTTCTTTCTACCCTATGGCAAAATGTGTATAATTACAGGAAATTAGCTGTAAAACTGGATTGGGCAACTGCGGCCCCTCATGAGTTCAGATTTTTTGTGGCCCCCCAGCCCAATCAAAGTTGCCCATCCCTGCATTGGATATAAGCTCAACTGAACCCAACTAACCTCTTCATTGTCTTGATCACAGCACCTGTCTATTACACAAGTGAGTTGTTAAATACTGTTGAAAATAACGTTGACATTGTAGAACACTGTCCTCCTACGTTAACTCCCACATACAACTATGCCAACATTAATGTCATTATTGTTGCCTCTATTCCCTTCTCAATTAAAGATGGTTTTCTTCAGTTCCGTCCCTCCTTGTTTCATGTTGACATTAGAATTATCATCACGAGTGTACACTGGAGTCATCTTGTGTCAATTAAACTTTATTTTCCTTGACCTTTTTACTTGCTTTATTAAGTTGTCATGTTCCCCTGATACAAAATTATTGCTCCTGGATCTCACCTTGACTCAGATTGCTTGCCATGATTCAGTTTATAAGGGCACAAGGCGAGACCCAAATGCAGACACAGGAGGCAGATGGTAGAGCTCCGAAATGTATTATAACCAAGGGAGTAGGCAAAGGCAGGTCGGGGGACAGGAGAGAGTTCATAAACCAGGTCCAAACAGTACCAGACAATAGCAGTTTCGAGGTCAGGCCAGGCAGGGGTCAGAAACCAGATCCGAGTCCAAAACAGTACAAGGGGATAGGCAGGCTGGTAGTCAGAACAGGCAGAGTGGTCAGGCAGGCGGGTACGGAGTCAGGACAGGCAAGGGTCGAAACCAGGAGGACTAGAAACAAACAGAGACTGGGAAAAATAGGACCAAGGAAAAAACGCTGGTTGAATTGGCAAACAAGATGAACTGGCAAAGAGACAGGAAACACAGGGATATATACAGGTAGAGTGGTCAGGCAGTCAGGTATGGAGTTCCCGAGTGGTGCAGTGGTCCAAGGTACTGCATATCAGTGAAAATGGCATAACTGCAGTCCCTGGTTTGAATCCAGGCTGCATCACATCTGGCTGTGGTTGGGAGTCCCATAGGGCGGTGCATGATTGGCCCAGCGCAGTTGGGGTTTGGCCGGTATAGGCAGTCATTGTAAATAATAATTTTTTCTTAACTGACTTGCCTAGTTAAGTAAAGGTAGCGCACATGTCGGGAGTTTACATACACTTAGGTTGGAGTCATTAAAGTTTGTTTTTCAACCACTCCACAAATTTCTTGTTAACAAACTATAGTTTTGGCAAGTCGGTTAGGACATCTATTTTGTACATGACACAAGTAATTTTTCCAACAATTGTTTATTTCCCTTATAATTCACTGTATCACAATTCCAGTGGGTCAGACGTTTACATACACTATGTTGACTGTGCCTTTAAACAGCTTGAAAAATTCCAGAAGATGACGTCATGGCTTTAGAAGCTTCTGATAGGCTAATTGACATCATTTGAGTCAATTGGAGGTGTACCTGTGGATGTATTTCAAGGCCTACCTTCAAACTCAGTGCCTCTTTGCTTGACATCATGTGAAAATCAAAAGAAATCAGCTAAGACCTCAGAAAAAAATGGTAGACCTCCACAAGTCTGGTTCATCCTTGGGAGCAATTTCCAAACGCCTGAACTTACCACGTTCATCTGTACAAACAATAGTACGCAAGTATAAACACCATGGGACCACGCAGCCGCCACACCGCTAAGGAAGGAGACGTGTTCTGTATCCTAGAGATGAACGTACTTTGGTGCGAAAAGTGCAAATCAATCTCAGAACAAGAGCAAAGGACCTTGTGAAGATGCTGGAGGAAACTGGTGCACTTCACAAAATAGATGGCATCATGAGGAATGATAATTATGTGGATATATTGAAGCAACATCTCAAGACATCAGTCAGGAAGTTAAAGCTTGGTCGCAAATGAGTCTTCCAAATGGACAATGACCCCAAGCACACGTCCAAAGTTGTGGCAAAATGGCTTAAGGACAACAAAGTCAAGGTATTGGAGTGGCCATCACAAAGCCCTGACCTCAATCCCATAGAAAATTTGTGGGCAGAAATGAAAAAGCGTGTGCGAGCAAGGAGGCCTACAAACCTGACTCAGTTACACCAGCTCTGTCAGGAGAAACTCAGAAAACTGAGTTTAAATATATTTGGCTAAGGTGTATGTAAACTTCCGACTTCAACTGTATACACCGGGGATAATAAGCGACAGCTGGAGGGGGTGGAGACAATCACAAGGACAGGTGAACCAGATCAGGGTGTGACACAGTTAGGATGTTAATAATACACAATGGCTGTTAATAATACACAATGGCATGGTTCTACGCGCCTATAAATCAGGACAATACACTTTTGTTTTTTTTCAAATGGTCACCGTCTTGGAGCTAGATTTGGCTGTATACTATGCTAATGACGACACAAAAAAAGAGTAAAGATGAGCAATGTACAGAACAGAGAAACGAGGCATTTGTTGAAAGTGCATAGGGGCCGCCATCTTTATGATCCTCCGCTATTACAATGAGGAATGTGTACTAAAGTACACTAAAGGCCAGCAGGGTACTGACACTATCCCCACTGATCTATCCCAGAGGACACAATGATGAACTGAAGCGTCACTGCTGCAAACTGTCTCCTCTCCTCCTCCCCTCTCTGTCTCTGTCTATGTCTTTTTCTCTCTCTCATCCCTTTTTGTCCTCTGCTGCCATTGTGCTGGCGCCAGACCAAGTGAACCATGGCCTCCTAGCCTTTCCTCTGCTCTATGACCCATTCACTCATCCAGAGGAAGTGCAGGAGGACATGACTCTCTTTAAGAGATGGTGCCATATAGGGCTGTGGTGGTCATTCAATTTTGTCAGCTGGTTATTGTCATGCAAAAGACGGCCGGTCTCACGGTAATTGACCAGATTATGAGTTGGTCTATTGTAGACCTATGTTATCTGGCTATGCTCCATGCCATTGGCTGTAGGCTTGTTCATTTAGCTGACAAGATATGCTTATGTCCCGTGACATTATTTAATTTTATCTGATTTTATTGTATTAACAATATAATTGAACTTGGCTGAATAAAATAGAAAGGATATTTTTTACATTAAAGAGCTGGTTCTTCTGTATTTTTTTCATTACAGAGCGGGTTCTTCAGTGCATAAAATCGCAATGTTGAGCGTAAAAGTGATCATTTGAAACAGGTCCTACAGTATATATGCTAGATTTAGAGTTATTTGGCAACTTTAGTTGTGAATGATACAAACCTTAGAATGTCTTAGAAATCAAACCATATATGGGCTGCATGCTGTGACTGTAGGCTATTGATGATTTGAGAAAGTACAGTAGCAAAAAAGCTTGCGCTCTGTTCCTTGCCTCAGGCTGCACAGCTGTTCTCTCCTCAATGGACCATATTTTCACCCATCAGACTCAATTCTCAATTACATTTTGTCTTTACTAACATGTAAAATTAGTTTCGATTTAGAATGACTCATTATCAAATGGGAAGGAACAGAGGCAGGGGAAAAAATACATCATCATCTGTATGCACTCAAATAGTGAATGGAGGCTGCACGCTTTTTTCTCTTATGGAGACAGCCGAAGCCCTTTTTTCTAAGAGTGTATGCCATGGGTTCTCAAACCTTGTTCCTGCAGCTACCTATTGGGCTGGCGCCAGACCAAGTGAACCAGGACTTGAATACGGGTGGAATATGCTCCAAAATTAGATGTGGTTCGATGTGAACACTGACAGAGATAGGCTACTGGACAAAACCGAGATGCGCGAGGACAGCAAGATGCATCAATCAATTCAAGCTACCAATTCAATAAATCTTATTTTTAACATCAATAAACTTGCTAAAGTGCCCAAATTCAGCATTTTGACATATCCCTTCGTGCACCCTCTGTGACTTCTAGGAAGATTAACCACTTAACCCCAACATTTATCTAAGTTTTCACCATCATTGTAAAGCCCTAGTTATTTTGTGGCTTTGACAGTCATTTTCTGAAGACTATTATTAATTTCATTTTAAGGTCAACCCTGTTACGCGAACTGAACGATCGGGTGAAACTGTTCCTTTTTAAATATTGTTTTTCAAAATAAATATTCAACATCCAATAGTCAAATCATAGTGTAAAGGCAGGTGAGCTTGTTCTACTCTTTTTTGCAATTTTCTGGTGTTCATATGGTGGAAAACTGTGGGTCGAGCATAACACGTCAACCCTGTTACCATAGATAGACTGGCTCCAACTGTTTTAAAGTTTTTTTGTGTGAAGCTTGCATTCAATTGCCACTCACTGTTGCACACAACAAGCTTCCATTCCCCCATCACAAGGGGATTGATGGTTGATTCAAGATGAAATCGTCAACCCTGTTACAGTCCACCATTTTACTTAGTTGGCACTGGGCACTTACTATTGTATTTTTTTTATAACCTTTTGAATTGGAAAAACTTGTTGAACATTTGCTCTTCATGACAGAATGTAAAACATTTGTGAAATCAAATGTTTCTTTTGAACAAGTAACACTTCTCAAAAGGCACCGAATTGGTGGAACGACCCACATCAAGAAATTAACAAAGTATCACAAAGTATTACAGGTCAATGTTGCATTGTTTGCCAAGTAATACTACCCACATTGTGTGTTTTAAATGACATGTTGTGACAATGAGTTTTAATTTGAAACTAGTGTAGCAGCATTATCTTATTTTCTCCTGACGATGACTGTGTTTACTGGCTTTATGTCTAATATGCGCTACCCATGGGCCTCTTTTGGACTTGGAAGCTGTGGAAGCCTGTCATACCTTGTTACTCCAAAACAAAAATACAAGCCCAGCACACGTATTATAGCTCTAATTAGAAGGTAAGGGAGTCAAGCTGCGGAGAAGGGGTTTCCTGAGTTGCATACAACTTGATTGACAGCAACTTCCCAGCTCATTGGCAGTTCGTCAGCCCTTCTCCAAATACGAACTGTATTTAGTTCACACATGCACATAAATACATGCAAGTCCAACACAAGCATACGCTGTGGTCAACTTTTGATTGTCTTATTCAATTCCTCTTTAAGATAACAGGAAAACCCTACTTCGACATGTGCAAGGTGTGCAAAGGAAACCACCACTGTAAATATACTGTACCATACTGTATGTAGCAGAGAGAAACCATATGTATGCATTTAGGTGGTTATCAGAACTCCATGGTCCGATGACCCCAATAATAACCATGCTGTTTGACCTGGAACTGCCTTTAGGGAGGACTGTGGAAGGATAGAGGGCATTGGTGAGCACACAATGTTCGCTGGAACAGTCTTCTCTATGGAGGGCTCCAGAAACCCCAGCATGTGGTTCCACTCACAGGGTAATGTGCGTGATTTCCCCACGACCTGATAGCTGTGGAAGGCTAAACAACGTTCTGTCAGAACTCCCCCTAAACCCCCTGATCTCATTCAGCATCTGCTCTCACTAGAGGGACCACTCTGCTCATGGGCTTTAACCCCCTCAGGGTTCACACCCCGGGCCAAGGCAGAAGAAACCTGCCAGTTCTCTCCCACTTACATTGTCCAGAACCATTCACAAGCAGGGCCGAAACCAAGAGTGTAGCTAGTACAGTGACCCACCTAATGGAGGTCTACGTCTGTTGTTGTAACAGTAAATATGACGTGGAATATGATGTGTGTCAGCATCAGTTTTAGACTTGACATCAGAGAAGATGGGTCCTCCGCTTCTTACAGAGGGCTTGGTATGCAAGATACAATAATAGTAAAGAACAGGTCATAGAAGGTAATACAGATTAAATAAATGAAATGCTAGTGTGAAAATTCCCAAAGAGTACGTGGATATTTTGGAAAACTACCTATTAAAAAAAAACTGTTAACGAGTCAATGGAGTGTTATGCAACATTTCTCGAGAAAATTAGGAATGCACTGCAAAACACGCTGTGTTACATTCACTTTCTGGTCTGACGTCTTATGCATCACAAATCATGGAGCTCATTGCATTGTTGAGCAATTATTCATACTACATGCCATTCATACTACATGCCATTCATACTACATGCCATTGCTCCCAAGGGCCCAGAACTGACTTTGATGAGGAATCTGTAGTCAGCACTGATTAATATATGGAACCATAACAGAAATATGTCACTGAGAATTATTGTGCTTTCTCAGTTGGTGGTGCAAAGACCCTGGTATTATGCTTGGATCATTGGCAGATAAGTTGAGAGGCCTCTTGTGTGGTAGTCAAATCAGGGTGGGAGGGTCAGACTGTTTTGCACTTGCAGTTTCCTCTTTTCCCCCTGTAGTCTTGATTAGCTTCTCATGCTAATGGAGAATTTCCTGTGTAAAAAAAAACATCTAACAAACTTAGACTGGGCACTTGTAAACTTCAGATAAACAGCAGTCACAGCATTCGAGAACTGCGGAAGGAGTTAAGTGTAAAACATTTTTTTTATCTCTTTCCTGATAAGTCAAGCCCGTCTTTGAACCCATGGGAACCTGATCTTAATGAATCCCTATAGTGGGATTACTGATCAATTTAGGGTGAACTGCTGGAAATTGTTATAATAAATTGGACAGAATAACAAACTTTCCCTCTAATGGCCTATTTGTTTATACTGAATCCGTAATATGATGTGATTTCAATTACATTTTTGTTTGACTGACCTAAAGTCTAAAGCCTCCCGGGAAATCTTTGGGGTGGTGGCTCCTTGAGAAATAAGCACTGCTGGAAACGTCAGTATAAAGCTACAATCTACAGGGATTACCCTCATGTTTTAGGACACATGGACACACCTACTCATTCAAGGGTTATCTTTATTTTGACTATTTTCTACATTGTAGAATAATAGTGAATACATCAAAACTATGAAATAACACACATGGAATCATGTAGTAACCAAAAAAGTGTTAAACAAATCAAAATATATTTTCGATTTTAGATTCTTCAAAGTAGCCACCCTTTGCCTTGATGGCAGCTTTGCACACTTTTGGCATTCTCTCCACCAGATTCACCTGGAATGCTTTTCCAAAAGTTTTGAAGGAGTTCCCACATATACTGAGCACTTGTTGGCTGCTTTTCCTTCACTCTGCCGTCCAACTCATCCCAAACCATCTCAATGGGTTGAGGTCGGGTGATTGTGGAGGCCAGGTCATCTAATGCAGCACTCCATCACTCTCCTTCTTGGCCAATTAGCCCTTACACCGCCTGGAGGTGTGTTGGGTCATTGTCCTGTTGAAAAACAAATGATAGTCCCACTAAGCACAAACCAGATGGGATGGCATATCGCTGCAGAACGCTGTGGTAGCCATGCTGGTTAAGTGGGCCTTGAATTCTAAATAAATCACAGACAGTGTCACCAGCAAAGCACCTCCACACCATTTCACCTCCTCCTCCATGCTTCACGGTGGGACCGGAGATCATCCGTTCACCTACTCTTACATTTGGACTCATCAGACCAAAGGACAGATTTAAACCGATCTAATGTCCATTGCTCTTGTTTCCTGGCCCAAGCAAGTCTCTACTTCTTATTGGTGTCCTTTAGTAGTGGTTTCTTTGGAGCAATTCGACCATGAAGGCCTGATTCACGCAGTCTCCTCTGAACAGTTGATGTTTAGATGTGTCTGTTACTTGAACTCTGTGAAGCATTTATTTGGGCTGCAATTTCTGAGGCTGGTAACTCTAATGAACCTATCTTCTGCAGCAGAGGTAACTCAGGGTCTTCCTTTCCTGTGGCGGTCCTCATGAGAGCCAGTTTCATCATAGCGCTTGATGGTTTTTGCGATTGCACTTGAAGAAACTTTCAAAGTCAATGATTCCCATTGACTGACATTCATGTCTTAAAGTAATGATGGACTGTCATTTCTCTTTGCTTATTTGAGCTGTTCTTGCCATAATATGGACCTGGTCTTTTATCAAATAGGGTTATCTTCTCACTACCTTGTCACAACACAACTTATTGGGTCAAATGCATTACGAAGAAAAGAAATTCCACAAGTTCACTTTTAACAAGGCACACCTGTTAATTGAGGGGTTACTTTGAACAATCTAAAATATACAATGTAGAAAATAGTAAAAATAAAGAAAAAACATTGAATGAGTAGGTGTGTCCAAACTTTTGACTGGTACTGTACATCCCAGCATACCATAACAACATTTCCTTTAGATTATTAATGTATGAAAACACCAGTTTTTATTTTTGTTTGGCTTCACCAACAACATGCTGACAAGTGAATGCCTCAAGTCCAATTGCAACATGGACTCACTCAAAATGGAAGCCTAAAACAATTTCATATTCATGAATTCATGAAAATACACATCCCACTGGGCGCAGATGTCAGTTCAACGTCTAGTTTTGATTTACAATTTGGTTGAGTTGTCAACTAATGTGAATTCACTTTGAAATCAACAAAACATTTCACCATGTCGTTAGATTTAGGTTAAAAGTTGGGTGAAAAAAGAACGAAATTACCATATGTTGCTGACTTTTTGCAAATCCAATCAGTTTTCCACATTGACTCAAAGTCATCACATAGATTTTTTTGATTGAAATTATGTTGATTCAACTCGTTTCTGCCCAGTGGGATAGCTCTTTCTTCCCAGATTTCTAATCTGCTTTACAAGGTTTTTGATCCATTGCCATAGGCCACTTTAGTAGGTCATCTAAGAACAGAGACAGCAGCAGTTGTGTGAGAGCACTACCTAATTGGATCACATCATCATAAAGGTTTCCATAGTAATGAAGGAAACATTCCCATGCCATGGCACGGTGTTTAATAAACAGGCTCTCTAACCCTGTTTAAAGGATATAATTTTTTTTTTTACCAAATCTCAATTTTGTATGTTAAATAGCATGTTATACACTGAGTGTACAAAACATTAAGGACACCTGCTCTTTCCATAACATAGACAACCAGGTGAATCCAGGTGAAAGCTATGATCCCCTATGATCGCTTTGTCACTTGTTAATTCCACTTCAATCAGTGTAGATGAAGGGGAGGAGACAGGTTAAAGAAAGATTTTCAAGTCTTGAGACAATTGAGACATCGATTGGCAAGACAAAATATTTAAGTGCCTTTAAACGGGGTATGGTGGTAGGTGCTAGGTGTGCCGGTTTGTGTCTGTCAAGAACTGCAACGCTGCTGGGTTTTTCAAGCTGTGGGAAGCATTGGAGTCACCATGGGCCAGCATCTCCGTTGAACGCTTTCGAGGGGTTGCACCTCAATATTAGGAAGGTGTTCTTAATGTTTTGTACACTCAGTGCAGAAGGGTCCAGGCATTTTCTTTGTGATTTCAAGGTTCAACATGGAATATAACATTACTGATAAAGTTTGAAATGACACAATTTCATGTGTACAACATCTAAAGACCTGCATCACTATGCTGAGAGCTTGGCTTTTTTCTAAAAGGTCGCTTTGGAGAGTTTTTAAAATTATTTTGTTCATGTTTTTTCATCGCCCCCATAGTACACAACTAGGATGAAGAAGCCATTTGCTGTTTGGGGTAAATTTCTCAAAAACAAGTGAAATCACAAAAAAAATTCTTGACCCTTCGATAACATACAATTTACATCACAAATAGAGATTTGGTTGCAAAACATAACTTCTCCTTTAAGGGCGTATGATAAACAGGGCACTACTTTCTCAGGCAGCAGAAGAAATTTGACATGCATCCCCCAACCCTCCCCCTCGAAATTGTGACACAGCACCATCGAGAGCTTCATGACCGACTGGATCACGGCCTGGTACGGAAACTGCTTCGTTCACGACTGCAAGGCCATTCAGTGGGTAGTGAAGATGGCCCAGTACTTCACTGGAGCCGTGCTCCCAACCATACAGGACATCGACTCCAAGCGGTGCTTGAGGAAGGCTCGCAACATCATCAGAGACCCCAGCCATGGACTATTCACTCCCATACCGTCTGGCAAACGGTACCGCAGCATCGGGTCCTGGACCTCCAGGCTCAGAGATGCTCCAAAAAGCCATCAGATTACTGAACTCTTGAACCGGGACAGACCGCCGGCACAACAACAATTTCTTTCACTGACTCCCTGCACCCTACCATGCATGCATGCATTCACTCACACATTCAAGTTGAAAAGCTATATCCCAAGTATAAATACAGTGAAGTACACACACTGAAGGATATGTTTTGAGCAAAAAAGTTGTGTTTTTAGACACAACTGCAAACTTCAAAGAGTAGGGCAGGGGTAGGCAACCCTGGTCCTGGAGTGCCGCAGGCTCTTCATGTTTTTGATTTAACCAATCTGGAAGACCAGGTGTGTTGAATTTAGGCAATCATTCAACTGATCAATTAGCTCAACTGGTCAGGTGTGGTGCCTAGTTGGAACAAAATCCTGCAGTACCTGCGACACTCCAGGAACAGGGTTGCCTACCCCTGGAGTAGGGCATTCAAGGAGTTGGTCTAATGGTCAAATGTGATGTCATCAACCTTGCTTGAGGAACAATAGAGGAGCACTTGTGTCATGTCATGTCTGTTGAGATGTGCCTTTTGTTAAGTAAATCAGGTGTTAAAACTTCTTAGGGAGCGGCAGCAGTGGTGGGAGTTTTGGAGAGTCTGGCGTGCCCAAAGTAAAATGCCTGCCACTCAGGCCCAGAAACTAGGATATGCACATAATTAGTACTATTGGATAGAAAACACTCTGAAGTTTCTAAACTGTTAAAATAATGTCTGTGAGTATAACAGAACTGATACGGCAAGTGAAAACCAAAGGAATTTCTGTCCGGAAAAATGTTTTTTGTGACACGCCTTCTTTTCCAATGGTTGTCTATGTGATCTGCTGTAATCCAGGACCCAGGTTGCAGTACCTATGGCTTCCACTAGATGTCAACAGTCTTTAGACAAGATTTGATGAGTTTACCTTGAAAAACAACCGGATGGAAGAAGATTATGTAAATGGCTTGAGGAAGTGCCTTTTGTGTTTTGCGGGCGAGACCATGAGTGCGCGCATCGGGATTTTACTTTTCTATCGCTAAGGATATTATCCATGTGAATAGTTAATATACATAAAAGTGTACCTAAGGATACATTATAAACAATGTTTGATTTGTTTGGACAAAGTTGATAGGTATATTTTGAACGCTTTCTCTTCCCTGTACAATGGGCAAGTGGACGGTGGATTTTCTGAACATAACGCGCCAACCAAACGGAGATTTAAGGACTTTTTCTAACAAAAGGAACATTGGATGTCTTGCTTGGACAATTCGGATTGCCCTCAGAAGAAGATCATCCAATGTAAGCTAGCTCTTTTTATGTGTTTTGTGACACCAGCACTGGTTTTATTATTATGCTAATGAAGGAAGTACATGTTTGCCATAAAGCCTTTTTGAAATCTGTCAACACTGTGAGATTGCCAAGAGTCTAAGCTGATGAAGAATGTGCAACACTTGTATTTTCACAAATGTTACATAATTCTACTTTTGGATTTGCAGCCTACATTTTTCCAGATGCTGTCCTGACTGGGGCACTAGCACTCCAATTGTGCACTATGGGACTCCCAATCACAGCCAGTTGTGATACAGCCTGGATTTGAACCAGGGTGTCTGAAGTGACACATTTAGCATTGAGACACAGTGCCTTAGACCACTGCACCACTTGAAAAGTATGTTGCTAGTAAGTTGGTTCAGAATAATGTCTCTAGAATTACCCAATTTACAAAGGTTCACTGCAAAGAGGTGGAAGGTCAACACAATAAAATAGATCCAAATTTAGGAGACCATGTGCAGTTACCCATCAATGGCTTTTTATATTTGGCTTAGGCTACATGCCACAAGTTGCCCAAGTGGCATTTGTGTGAAATAAATCACAGCCATAACAGGGGAATGCAGTCTCCAGAAATTATGTCAACAGTCTGCCCAGTGTGGAAGGGTACTCCTATCAGGCCCATTCCTCCATCAACACCTCAGACTGTGCCAGTCATCATGCCCAGCCGCTGGACTAGCACTAGCTCCGGATCCATGGCATCTTCTCACGCAAAGACAAATGAGCAGCTGTCAAGCTGTCATCTCATTCACACAGAGTCTCTCCCCTGATGCATTCAAAACCGGCCAACCGGGCCTCTCTGCCACCACCCCGGTTAAGCACAGTGTTCAGTGCTCTGTCCCCTTTTACCTTTCCCCTCTGCCCTCCCTGCTTCCTCTCTGAGCCGTACAGCACCACAGAGCCCGGAACAAAGAATTACATACAGTAAGAGGATACAGGGGAAGAGGGAGGTGACTCACTCTGGAGAGGGCACCGAGAGTTAGTGGTAATGCATCATGATGACAGAGAGAAGTACCTGCTTTAAATACAATTCAATTAAGCATCTAAAAGGTACCTATTAGTCTCTGTCTAATGGAACATTTACCTTAGAGAGAACATTTATTGCCCAGGTAACAAATGAGTACGGATGCAGACAGTCAGACTTCCTCTATGACACAAGAACACTGAGTACATATTTAATTATTTAACTTTTTTTCCCTTCTTAAACTATGGTTAATAAAGACAACTTAATAAACATACTGTAATCAGTGGTGTGTCAAGAACATTTTAAATGGGGTGGCCAAGGTGGGGTACAGACCCAGTTTGGGGGGGCAATAACATTTTGAACCATATTCGGTGCAAGGTGGATTTTTGCAATATAATTATGATGGTTCAAAACATTAAATGCTTCAACTTAGGTTTGGTACATTTCCCTGTTCAAATACATCTTGACACAATGTTTGTATTCAAGGTCAGGATTTTATATAAGGATATTAGCATACAGCAGTAAATTCCCTTGAAAGTGCCCTTCAGAGTGCAAATTATACCGCAACATTCATAGTCAAGACATGTTTAAAGTCAAGACATGTAATTCAACTGTAAACATGTATTAACTTTTAATGTGTCATGAACAGCAGTGGAAAAAGTACCCAGTTGTTATTATTTTTTTTTATTTCACCTTTTTTTAACCAAGTAGGCAAGTTGAGAACAAGTTCTCATTTACAACTGCGACCTGGCCAAGATAAAGCAAAGCAGTTCGACACATACAACAACACAGAGTTACACATGGAGTAAACAAACATACAGTCAATAATACAGTAGAAAAACAAGTCTATATACATTGTGTGCAAATGAGATAAGATAAGGAAGGCAAGGCAATACTTTGGGGATGACCAGTGAGATATACCTGCTGGAGCGCGTGCTACGGGTGGGTGCTGCTATGGTGACCAGCGAGCTGAGATAAGGCGGGGCTTTACCTAGCAGGGACTTGTAGATGACCTGGAGCCAGTGGGTTTGGCGACGAGTATGAAGCGAGGGCCAGCCAACGAGAGCATACAGGTTACAGTGGTGGGTAGTATATGGGGCTTTGGTGACAAAATGGATGGCACTGTGATAGACTGCATCCAATTTGTTGAGTAAAGTGTTGGAGGCTATTTTGTAAATGACATCACCGAAGTCGAGGATCGGTAGGATGGTCAGTTTTACGAGGGTATGTTTGGCAGCATGAGTGAAGAATGCTTTGTTGCGAAATAGGAAGCCAATTCTAGATTTAATTTTGGATTGGAGATGTTTGATGTGAGTCTGGAAGGAGAGTTTACAGTCTAGCCAGACACCTAGGTATTTGTAGTTGTCCACATATTCTAAGTCAGAACCGTCCAGAGTAGTGATGCTGGACTGGCGGGCAGGTGCGGGCAGCGATCGGTTGAAAAGCATGCATTTAGTTGAACTTGCATTTAAGAGCAATTGGAGGCCATGGAAGGAGAGTTGTATGGCATTGAAGCTCGTCTGGAGGGTAGTTAACACAGTGTCCAAAGAAGGGCCAGAAGTATACAGAATGGTGTCGTCTGTGTAGAGGTGGATCAGAGACTCACCAGCAGCAAGAGCGACATCATTGATGTATACAGAGAAGAGAGAATTGAACCCTGTGGCCAGAGGCCCGGACAACAGGCCCTCCCATTTGACACACTGAACTCTATCAGAGAAGTAGTTGGTGAACCAGGCGAGGCAATCATTTGAGAAACCAAGACTGTTGAGTCTGCTGATAAGGATGTGGTGATTGACAGAGTCGAAAGCCTTGGCCAGGTCAATGAATACGTCTGCACAGTATTGTCTCTTATCGATGGCGGCTATGATATCGTTTAGGACCTTGAGCGTGGCAGAGGTGCACCCATGACCAGCTCTGAAACCAGATTGCATAGCGGTGGTACGGTGGGATTCGAAATGGTCAGTAATCTGTTTGTTAACTTGGCTTTCGTAGACCTTACAAAAGGCAGGGTAGGATAGATATAGGTCTATAGCAGTTTGGGTCAAGAGTGTCTACCCCTTTGAAGAGGGGGATGACCGCAGCTGCTTTCCAATCTTTGGGAATCTCAGACGACACGAAAGAGAGGTTGAACAGGCTAGTAAATAGGGGTTGCAACAATTTCGGCAGATTATTTTAGAAAGAAAGGGTGCAGATTGTCTAGCCCGGCTGATTTGTAGGGGTTCAGATTTTGCAGCTCTTTCAGAACATCAGCTAACTGGATTTGGGAGAAGGAGAAACGGGGGAGGCTTGGGCGAGTTGCTGTGGGGGGTGCAGGGCTGTTGACCGGGGTAGGGGTAGCTAGGTGGAAAGCATGGCCAGCCGTAGAAAAATGCTTATTGAAATTCTTAATTATAGTGGATTTATCGGTGGTGACAGAGTTTCCTATCCTCAGTGCAGTGGGCAGCTGGGAGGAGGTGCTCTTATTCTCCATGGACTTTACAGTGTCCCAGAACCTTTTTGAGTTTGTGTTACAGGAAGAAAACTTCTGCTTGAAAAAGCTAGCCTTGGCTTTCCTAACTGCCAGTGTATATTGGTTCCTAAAAAAGTTGCATATCACGGGGGCTTTTTGATGCTAATGCAGAACGCTATTGTCATACTTGAGTAAAAGTAAAGCCCTTAATAGAAAATGACTCATGTAAAATTCGCCCAGTACAATACTACTTGATGAAAAGTCTAAACGTATTTGGTTTTAAATATACTTTAGTATGAAAAGTAAATGTAATTGCTAAAATATACTTAAGTATCAAAAGTAGTAAAGTAGTAAAAGTATGAATAATTTCAAATACCTTATATTAAGGAAATCATACCGTACCATTTCCTTGTTTTTTAAACTTTCAGATAGCCAGGGGCACCCCCTAAAATCAGACATAAATGAAGCTTGTGTTTAGTGAGTCCGCCAGATCAGAGGCAATAGGGATGACCACGAATGTTCTCTTGATAAGTGTGTGTTCAACCATTTTCCTGTCCTGCTAAGCATTCTAAATGTAACGAGTACTTTTCTTTAGAAATGTAATGGAGTAAAAGTAAAAGTTGTCAAAAATATAAAAAACTCTCAGGACCCTGTCTTTCAAATAACTCTTTATCCTGAATGCCAAGTGTCACGTCTGGAGGAAACGTGGCACCATCCCCACGGTGAAGCATGGTGGTGGCAGCATCACCTGTGGGGATGTTCTTCAGCGGTAGGGACTGGGAGACTAGTCAGGATCAAGAGAAAGATGAACGGAGCAAAGTACAAGAGATCCTTGATGAAAACCTGCTCCAGAGCGCTCAGGACCACAGACTGGGGCGAAGGTTCCCCTTTCAACAGGACAACGACCCTAATCACTGCCAAAGGTGCTTCAACAAAGTACTGAGTGAAGGGTTAATTAATTCATATTTCCGTTTTTATTTTTATTAAATGTCCTAAAATTTCTAAAAACATGTTTTGCTTTGTCATTATGGGGTATTGTGTGTAGATTGATGAGGGGAAAAAACAATATAATTGATTTTAGAATAAGGCTGTAATATAAAAAGATGAGGAAACAGTCAAGCGGTATGAATACTTTCCGAATGCACTGTAGATTCCATTCCACCAATTCTCCCTGCAGCCAGTAAAGCAGTTACTGCATGAGCAATGGATTGATCCTACAGGCATGTCCTTGACCAAGACACCTAAACTAAACTGCTGCATCGATGAAGATCATGATCCTTGGAAGCCATAAGTAAATAGCAGATGTTTCTTATTGTCATTATTTACCATTATGGCAGAGGGGTCCCTCATGTTCTGTTTGTATTCCTCTGACCATTTGAAATACGATCTTAATTCAAACATAAATCTACATGTTTATCCAAGATAAATCCTAATCAGATGCCGGTTGTCATTTCCTAGAAACAATTTCCTAATTTCCTAATGGATTATGTAAACATTGTTTTGTTTTGGAGCACAAAAAGGCAAGTGGCTGTACTGTCCTCACCACAATGAATCAGAGAAACAGAAATGACATTGTCATTGTGAAAGATACACACTGAGTCAGTAAAAGGCATTCGGAAACTGCTATTACAGAACTGGCCATAGAAGGAACTACGATGACAAATGGCAATGGCGGATGACAAATGGCAATGGCGGATGGCATTCCAGGCATTTTCTTGATTGTTCTTCCTCAATGTACGAGCTGGCGAGAGTTGTGTCAAGATAACAATCTATTATTTTTAGTGTTGGTGTACTAGAGGGAGGACACTGGTTTCCTTTTCAGCTTGGGGTGTCTTGTCTTGCAGTCTTCACTTGTTAGAGAGACTTTTACCACAAATAGTGTTAGAGTTTGTAAACAAACAACTTAATGCACTTGTCCAGTCAAGAAACCTGTCAACTTTCCTCAGGAATGATGGTATACGTAACAAAGTGTGAAACAATTATGTGTGACAAAGGGTGACAAACAATATGAATGCTTTTGTATGTTTTATATGCAATTCCAGTACCATCTGTAACAGTATATGGAACAATTCAAAAAGGTCTGTACAGCACCCAAGTGTCAGTGATTCAGAGAATCTTGGGTTAAATAATTGAAAGGCCACAGAATGAAAAGGTAGATGTCTTTCTCTATATGGCCATCAGTGAACAAGTCTGTCAAGTTATGGGTCAAGTCATAGGCATTATCAGTTGATGGCAACAAAGTCATGGGTTAACCTACAGTAAAGCAATGTAACCTGCGGCAAGGCTAAAGGGTAACACCAAAAGGCGCAGCACTTGATCTCACTGAGTGAAACCTTACCTCATACAAGAAATGGAATGGTGGTGGTAGGAGTATCTTTGAGTGTTGAGGGTTTTGTCCTGCACGAGTGGCCCATGACTGGTTTTATTAGAATTCTACTGAGTGTGTGTGGTAGTGAGCAGAGTGCTGAGCAGAGTGCCCCCAACCCCCTTCCCCGATTAGCAGTGTCTCAGCATGCACACTTCATAGCACCTCCCCTCCCACAGCTAGGGTGTGAGGGTGACCTGCACTCTGGGTTACAGACCTGAGAGAGAGAGAGAGAGAGAGAGACAATTAGACCCAACCAAATCATGAGAGAAAATTATATAATTACTTGACACATTAGAATGAATTAACAAAAAAACAGAGCAAACTGGAATGCTATTTGTCCCTAAACAGAGTGTACACAGTGGCAGAATACCTGACCACTGTGACTGACTCAAACTTAAGGAAAACTTTGTCTATGTACAGACTCTGAGCATAGCCTTGCTATTGAGAAAGAGCCGTAGGCAGACCTGGCTCTCAATAGAAGACAGGCAAGGTTCACACTGCCCACAAAATTAGGTGGAAACTGAGCTGCACTTCATGACCTCCTGCAAAATGTATGAACATATTAGAGACACATATTTCCCTCGATTACACAGATCCACAAAGAATTCGAAAACAAACCCAATTTTGATAAACTCCCATATCTACTGGGTGGAACACCAGGGTGACATCACAGCAGCAAGATTTGTGACCTGTTGTGAAGAAGAACAAACACCATTCTAAATACAACCCATATTTATGTTTATTTATTTTCCCTTTTGTACTTTAACTATTTGCACATCATTACAACACTGTATATAGACATAATATGACATGTCTTTATTCTTTTGGAACTGTGAGTGTAATGTTTACTGTTCATTTTTATTGTGTATTTCACTTTTGTTTATTATCTACTTCACTTGCTTTGGCAATGTTAACATATGTTTTCCATGCCAATAAAGCCCTTGAATTTTGAATTGTGAATTGAGAGAGAGAGAGGGGGAGAGAGCAGGGAGAGAGAGAGAGCAGGGTAGAGAGAGAGAGCAGGGTAGAGAGAGAGAGAGAGCAGGGGAGAGAGAGAGAGCAGGGTAGAGAGAGAGAGCAGGGTAGAGAGAGAGAGAGCGAGAACAGGGTAGAGAGAGAGAGCGAGAGCAGGGTAGAGAGAGAGAGAGCGAGAGCAGGGTAGAGAGAGAGGTAGGGAGTGATATACAGCCAAAGAGGGAGGGCAGCCACTTGGTGCACTCTTGTGGTTCTTGCAGCAGCGTCACAGCTGCTTGCTCTCTGACAGTGTGGCATCGCTCTCGTATAACACACAGCGAAAAGCGCTCCAGAAAAACATTACAGTATGTATAATTGGACTTCTTTCAGAGGAATATGGGTTTGCCTGCTTTTTAAAAAGTTTTTCTTAACTTCTTGAATTTGTCGTTTTTTCACTATCCTCTCCAGGGATGCATAAAACCAAGACAGAATTAGCAAAAAATGATTGTTTTCGGGGTTTTCATTTGGACATTTTGGATGTATTGCATTGACAAGACAACATGTTGTCACCGACATCAGAGGAACTTCTCTCCAGCCTTTTTTTGGTGTTTGGAGACATAGGAGACAGACATACATAAACCACTGGCGGTGTTTGGAGGATCTGGACACTTACCAGTGATACATGAAAGCTGTGAAACTTGCGGGAGATTTACATTTGCTTGGAATGAACAAAAACGCGAGGGTGTGACATAGAGAGACCACATTGTTGTGTGTTTGACTTTAAAAATGCTATAACAAACTGTCGTTTTTTACTCTTAATGCATGAAAAATCAATTTGATCTTTGTGTATGTCTTTGCTTATGAAGATGGATTTTAACTTGAGTAGCATAGTGCTCTACACGGTCAACAGCACTGTGACCCCCTTTCACAACAATACAGGACCCTACCATTCTGCAGCGGGACCCTGGAGTTTACTATTGCTGGTGATCATCATCATGACCATCGTGGTGGGCAACCTGCTGGTCATCATAGCTATAGCGCGCACATCCCAGTTACAGACTATGACTAACATATTCATCATGTCCCTGGCCTGTGCTGACCTCATCATGGGGGTCCTGGTGGTCCCTCTGGGGGCCACCATCGTGGTGACGGGGAACTGGCAGCTGAGTGACACCTCCTGCGAGCTCTGGACCTCCGTAGATGTGCTCTGTGTCACCGCCAGCATCGAGACTCTTTGTGTGATTGCAGTGGACCGCTATATTGCCATTACAAGGCCCCTCAGGCACAAGGTCCTGCTCAATAAGTGGCGAGCCCGACTAATAGTGTGTGTGGTGTGGATTGTGTCTGCTCTGATCTCTTTTGTGCCCATCATGAACCAGCTTTGGCGGGCAGAAGATGACAGAGAGGCCTTGGTGTGCTATCAGGACCCTGCCTGCTGTGACTTTGTGACCAACAGGACTTTTGCCATTATATCCTCTGTAGTGTCATTCTACATCCCTTTGCTCATAATGATATTTGTCTATGCCAAAGTCTTCCTCATAGCCACACGACAGGTACAGCTCATAGACAAGACCCGGCTGCGCTTCCAGAGTGAAATCACAGCGCCGACAACGACACAACTGAGCAACCACAGTTGCAACATTTTGCCCTTGGGCTATGGTGGCAGCAGCAGCTGCACCAGCTCAGCCCGCAAGAGGAGCTCCAGGCGAAGGCCCTCACGGCTAACCGTTGTCAAGGAGCACAAGGCCCTCAAGACCTTGGGCATTATCATGGGCACCTTCACCCTCTGCTGGCTGCCTTTTTTTGTGGCTAACATCATCAACGTGTTTGACAGGAATGTGCCCCCGGGAGAGATCTTCCGCCTGCTCAACTGGCTGGGCTACATCAACTCTGGTCTCAACCCCATCATCTACTGCAGGAGCCCTGAGTTCCGCACTGCTTTCAAGAACCTGCTGGGCTGCCCCTGGTATTCCACCCCACGATTAAACACCTTCTACAAGGAGATGCGGACACGCTGCCCCTGCTTCCTGGGATCGCCTGAGGCAGGGGCAGCCGGCTCTTTCCAGAATCCCCCTGCTGCTCCCAGGCCTGAGGGGGACGAAAGCCTGGCTAGCAGTCAGAGCAGCGACAAGAGTGAGGAGCCTTCCCCAGGACCCCCACACTCCAACGGCAACACACAGTTCAGTGAATTCTCCAAACCAGAAAATGAATTGTAAGTTTCCTATTGTTATCATCTCAAATTTTTTAACAAATACTTTAAACAATGCATAACAAAATAGGGGGTCATTGTTGGATAATTATGTTTAAATTGCACAACTCAAATGTGCACTTATTAGCATTTACACTATTCAATTTGGTAGTGATAGATTATCTTGAGAAGACGCCATGGTCGATGTCTATACAAGCTTTTTGTTGTCATGCAAGGCGACTAACCTAATTCTCAACCCTCCAGTATCAAAGTGAATTAAAAGTTACTTACGTTTTACAGAGAAAATCCCTTTAGAAGTGATTTGAAAGATGACAGTTTTATGACAAAATATACAAGAATACTGTAAACCAAAGCAAGCACTGAACTTAAAAAAGTTTTGCTTGTAAAATAAGGACTGACCAAATACAATGGGAACAGAATAAAATCAACAGTACTCGAATTAACATTCCGTAGACGCTATAAAATGTTTTATTCAGCTTCAAAAATGTTTACTCCTAATTGTATTTACAAGTCTAGGCCAATTGACACCTGCTCTTTTCCCTTTCATAATGTTGAAATACGCTACAGTAGGTGATTAAGCAATTTATGTGTCTGCGTGTGTCATGTGTCAACCATTCAATACATCTCTGAATGGAAAATAATAATGAAACAATGCTAAGACATCAGGAGGGGAGTGTACTGCTGAAATCCAGAGGGAATGTTTAGGATCATAGCAGTAGTTTAGCGGTATTCCTTTGGGAGAGGGAATACGTTTGGTAAATCAAACAATCTATTTGAATCCTTCACTCACAGGTCTCGTAGAGCTGTTCAATATATTTGGATATGTTCTGAATACACCAAGGTGCTGGAACAACGTAGGCCTAACAATGAATGCACTCAATGCTTACATACTGAAAGATAAGCTGAATATTACAACATTATAATGTAATGTGATATGTAATATGCAAATGTTCATTGTGTAGATCCATATCAAAGTAATTAATTTCAAGACTGTAGATTAACTTATAATTGCTGCTACCGTATTATGTTACCTGTAATCCATCTTTGAATGCGGCACATGTCAACATTATACAAATTACTAACAGATTTCCAAGGGTTCTCTAAAAAACAAATTATTTCAAATCCCCATCAGTAATTTAGTGCTTCTGTAGCTGTTTACTCTACTATACCCTTAACCACCTCCTCTTGCTGTGTCTTGGAACCTTCAATACCAATTAATTATCCATTTTGAACATAAAGGTTGATAAAATGGTAAGAAAACATACATCTTCAAATTAATAAAGCTTTTTTTATGACAAAAAATATGCATTATAGTAAAGTACTGTACGTCAAAACTAAACCCAATTATAAACATCTCCAAAAGTGTGAATGTCCTTATGACCTTATGAACGTTTAGCTGTTATAGAGGAGCTTCCCAATAGAGTGAGTTGAGTGGTGTTTATGCCTCTGCTAGGGCCCCTCTGCAGCCTGTCTAACACCCCCCACAGCTGATAACCCTTTATCACTGAGCCACAAGACTTCCGCTCACCGGGAGAGGCTGTTTACAAGACAAATAGTCATTGGGAGCACACATCAGAGCATGGTTTGGTTACGGTTGGACTGCTAAAAATGTGTCTTACCAAACCAATCCAATTTGCAGAGTCACTTATACTATACAGATGCTGGGATCAGGTTACCTTTTTAATGACTACCAATTTAATCCATAACAAGTGCCTTCACTCACTTCTGCCTTCTCACTGCATCAGTTTACCGCTGAAGGGTAGTAGGCTGTGTTATCTATACTGATCTTGTTCAGTGGGTTTGAGGGACAGTTAGGACTCATTATGAGTGCACATTCTTCTCACACATGCAAATACTGGATCTAAAGATGACTTTAAAAGCTCTATAGCTGACAACTGTCTAGTAATATGAATAGGCCAGTGACATGCAATTGTCACATTTGTTCCTAAATGTTGCGATATCTGAGCTCTTTAACAGATGCAATCAATTGGGCAGTAACGTAGGAGCCATTTAAGAGCATATAAAAGTTTTCCTTAAAAGCAGCATAGCCCGTCCAGTAATTCAGCCTGAGTAAGAAGGCTATAGCTCACTGTACTACAGTGAGATCATTAGGTGTATCAGAAAAAAAGGGCCGGGGCTTTGACAGTCTATTGAATGTGAATGATAATGTGTGAACTCCCTATTAGCCCCGGCAGGCAGGGGGGATAGGCTAGGACACAGCATGAATCAGGGACCTAAGTCTGCTGCAGGTGGTGATCAGCCAGGGCATAGAGCTTGGTGAGAGCGTTGTTGTCCTATGGTAATTTAGCATAAAACCTTCCCATGATGTTCTGGTAATGGTGCAGTATACCCAGCTAGCACATAACGTTCAGTACTTCAGCATAACATTTTCTATAGGTTTCCTCATGGTTCTATTTAAAGTCATGTTCTCAGAACATTAAGAAAACTTTCCATAAAAACCACTAGAAAACATTAGTAACATTCAAAGAACTTTCTAAGAATTATATTTAAAAACATATACATTCTGTTCTCAGCATCAACAAAACTCTCTCTATCCTCTATCTTGTTAAGTGTGTTCAGGTGTGTTGGCCGCGCAACACTAATTGGCCACATGTAACCTTAATGAGTGCTTGTTTCCTTTGAAATGGGGTCTGTTTGAATCAAAGTGAAAAATAGAGGACTCATCATAGATATAACCTGTTTTAGCATGGACATTGACATTTCTATTAGACATTGCCATCATCCACCATTTTAAAGCAGTTAAGTAGTCAACTGGTTGGGGATTCCTACGGGTTTTAGCCTCAATGGCACTGCCCATGCCATCAAATACGCTATAATGGCACAGATATAAAGATGAGTCCTCTATCTATCTCTATGGTTTGAATAGACTAAAATAACAGCTTTGTATGAGTTTAAAAAACATGGCAGGCTAGCTCCATCCCGGTGGCGCAGTGGACTAATAACATGATTTGTGAATGACTATCTCATCTCTGTACCCCACATATACAACTATCTCTAAGGTCCATCAGTCGAGCAGTACATTTCAAACACAGATTCAACCACAAAGACCAGGGAGGTTTCCAATGCCTCACAAAGAAGGGCACCTATTGGTAGATGGGTAAACATTTAAAAAGCAGACATGCTTTCCCTTTGAGCATGGTGAAGTTATTAATTACACTTTGGAAGGTATATAAATACATACAGTCACTACAAAGATACAGACATCCTTCCGAACTCAGTTGCCAGAAAGGAAGGAAACCGCTCACCATGAAGCCAATGGTGACTTTAAAAAAGTCACAGTTTAATGGCTGTGATAGGAGAAAACTGAGGATGAATTAACAACATTCTAGTTACTCCACAATACTAACCTAAATGACAAAGTGAAAAGAAGCAAGCCTATACAAAATAAACAAATCATGCATCCTGTTTGCAAGAAGGCACTAAAGAAATACTGTTATGTTTGGGGCAAATCCAATACAACACATTACTAAGTACCACTCTCCATATTTTCAAGCATGGTGGTGGCTGCATCATGTTATGGGTAGGCTTGTAATCGTTCAGGACTAGGGATTTTTTCAGGATAAAACATTTACGGAACGGAGCTAAGCACAGGCAACATCTTAGATGAAAACCTGGATCACCAGGTTTTCCACCAGACACTGGGAGATTAATTCACCTTTCAGCAGGACAATAACCTAAAACACAAGGTCAAATCTACACTGGAGTTTCTTACCAAGAAGACAGTGAATGAGTGGCCGAGTTACAGTTTTGACTTAAATCTACTTGAAAATCTATGACGACCTAAAAATGGTTGTCTAGTAATGATTAACAACTCATTTGACAGAGCTTGAAGAATTTAGAAAATAATAAACAGGCACATTTTGCACAATCATGGTGTGGAAAGCTTTTAGAGACTTACCCAGAAAGACTTACAGCTGTAATAGCTAACAAAGGTGTTTCTACAAAGTATTGACTCAGGGGTGTGAATACTTATGTAAATTAGATATTGTTATATTTAATTTCCAATACATTTTCAAAATGTTCTAAAAACATGTTTTCACTATTATGGGGTATTGAGTGTAGAGGGTGAGAATGTTTTTTTTCAGGCTGTAACACAACAAAATGTAGAATAAGTCAAGGGGTATAAATACTTTCTGATGGCACTGTATGTTTGAATCTCACTGATGCCACACCACAATAAAAAATGAATGTGTTTGCATGATTAATGCCTATGAAAAATAATTTCAATGTGTATTATCTGTGCTTGGAGTTCAAAACAGTTAACCCAAACTAAGCTAGCAGTGTTATTAAAGGTATTATTGAAACATTCAGCCACAAGAGCATTAGTGAGGTCGGGCACTGATGTTGGGCGATTAGGTGTGGCTTGCAGTCGGCGTTCCAATTCATCCCAAAGCTGTTCGATGTCCTTGAGGTCAGGGCTCTATGCAGGCCAGTCAAGTTCTGACCTCAAGGTCATCGAACAGCTTTGGGATGAATTGGAACGCCGACTGCAAGCCAGGCCTAATCGCCCAACATCAGTGCCCGACCTCACTTATGCTCTTGTGGCTGAATGGAAGCAAGTCCCCGCAGCAATGTTCTAACATCCAGTGGAAAGCCTTCCCAGAAGACTGGAGTCTGTTATAGCACGAAAGGGGACCAACTCCAAATGAATGCCCATGATTTGGAATGAGATGTTCGACGAGCTTTTGACCATGCAGTGTATTTTATAAATTATACATATCACATACGTATCATGAATATCAAAGCTATCCTTTATTAAGAAATACATGGAATGTGACATCTTTAACTAAACCCTGTGTAATTTGTTCATTCTGTACAGCACAGTCTTTTTTTACTAGCATGCATAACAGCAAAATAATCTAATTACTGTAGCTAATGTCTTCAGAGTTTCTCATATCAAACTGTTTTTAGATCTAAAGAGGAACAGCTGCTACTGTTTTAGTCCTCATGATGCGGCAGCACTACAGCATATTGTAATAGTTATCACATACTCATTCTCTTTCATAAGCAGTGGTATGCTCTGCAGTGGTCTGCTCGGTATGGGTCAGGGGAAATGTGATAAGACTGTAACGCGAGGGAAAACAGTGAATGATTGAAGAACACAACTTGTTCTGTGCCAATATTTAAGATTGGCAGTGGGGTCTTTTTTTCAGAGAAAACTCAAGATTTGAGATTTTTTGTCAACACTTCACCTAACATACAGATTATTAAAAATGTTCCACTCTTTGAAGCAAAATGGCAGGATTTGCTTTGATATAGATTTGAGAAAAGGCTTAGTCTTGAAATTAATAGAAATTCAACTAAAGATCATTCTAATTTAAAATATGCTGTAATACTGTTTGATTATACAAGGCCAACACAATCAAGATTGCAGGTTCAATCTCTAGAGCATTATTTCATTATCTTCAATTGAGCCATTCAGCAAAGAGTGAATGCCTGTTTCGCCTGTTTTGTTAACAATTCAGCCAGACTGAGATAGAACAGGATAATTCAGCCATGGGACAAAATGACTGGATAATAGAGAGAAGCCGTTATCACAAAAAAATTACGTGATCATCATATTAATTAAGCATCAATAATGGCAGAGACTCTATAAAAGCATGATAGAAGATAGGTTTGTTTTACAATGGCTTTGTAATCATTAGCTCAGTGGCACTAACTTTTGTGTTTGCCCTGGCACTAAAAGGTTGTGTCTAAATTACCAACTGACAGTCATGCAGCTTTCCGTGGAATAGCTTTGTGGGCCATGCCTGGAACAGTAATGCCCATCTAATGGCTGATGGACTAAACTCTCTTTCTGTATGCTACCAAGCAACTGAGACTGAGGCATGATCTCACCTTGGGGTGATCCGGGGCCAAATGCCTCAAGACATATTTATCCAAACACCATGTCCCTCAACAGAAACATATAGTGTGTCAGACATTGTTATCAAACTCACCTCCCAAAATACAGCAAATGAAAGAATCCTAGAATTCTCATCACATGGATATTATATTAAATCCACAGAAATCCTGGGTTAAGAAGTTGCTGTGCGGCACCTTTATTCAGTTCAGTAATGGATTAAGTGCAATGACACTCATGAGGTGTCACAACAAGCAATGAAGGCCAACATGTTGTGGCAGTTTGAACTCAGACACAACTCTCTCATGGATATGTTCAGAGCAAATTGAATTGCACAGATTAGAGAGACACATTACACTGTATTTTCACCCTCTGAACTTGTGTTGTTGTTTCAGCTTCCACTTGTTTGGCATGGCAACTATATCAGGCAAGAAATAGCTTTTGGAGAGAATCCACCAAGAGGAGAGGCAGTGGAAATATGTCCATCTGCGGCCCAGCCTAATATACTGAGTGACTCAGAGTGCATGCCACAATTGGCTTATTACTCCAAATGACTGAGTAAACATTTATACACACATTAGGTGACACCAGCACTATTTTCAACAGACATTGGTGATGTCCTGGCTTGAGTACTAGATATAGAGCTACATGCTGAGTTTGTAATGCCACCCAGAAATGTGTCAAATCTAAATCCTTTCTCCCGGAGAGTTGAATGCAACGCTGTCTTATTATGAATAAACAGAAACATTGTACTCTGTTGTACATAATTTGTCAGTTAAACAGCATTTGTCATCATCACCGGTATCAACGGTAAAAAGTCCAGTCAATATTTAGAAAGACTAGTCATTACAGTTCGTCTATGCATCTATTTCTCATAATGGTATCAATGAAATACACTGTACATGATTTTCAGTTATAGGCATGCAGGATGGCCACAGAAAATATGCGCAGCAATTAAGTTATATTTGTAAAACGAATAAAACAGGAAATTGATCTGTTGACAGATGAATGCAAGCCTTTTCATTCTGACACAAATAAATCACATTGTACAATCTTTAACACAACGGTCACTTTTTCAGATTACAGCAGGTGACAAGAATTGTATATAAAAAAAATTGTCAGGATTCTATACAATTAGCATCTGCAACATGAATACCAGCAGTAGCGACTTACCCAGGAAATTACCTGAACTAGAGCTCTTGTCATGTACAGTCGACCATGACAGACCCAAAATGTTCCTTTTAAATATGTGAGCACTGCCATCAACTGAGCACCACATGCTATATAAGTATTTTGTTGGATTAAGAAAATATATTACCTCAGAGAGCATCAAATTAACAGGATCAGAGAAGCATGGTAATGACACTCTTCGACACTCATTGTCAATGAGAGCTGAGTATCTGATCAAATCCTACAGCATTATAGAGCAGGCCTAAATGGTGTGGTTTTGGAGTTGAGTAAGTAGTTCAGTATGGGACACATCTTAAAATGGTGAGAGGAGGTTGAAGTCAATGTTTTACTGCACTGTCTGCAGCTGAATAAAGCTTAAAAAATTGGCAAGTAACTTAAATCAACTTAATCTCATTGATTGTTTCTTTCCAATTTACTGTAGTGTTGATAGTAATGCCCTGAGGCCTGGAAAGAAAAAGCTATGTGTTGGAAGGTTCTTAATGGTGAGGAACCATGTGCTCCAGGTGGTTCTTAAGAAACTGCAAACGACTTGATTGAAATATTTTAGTGCCATCAATCATAGAAATCAACATATTTGGCACTTCCACTGTAGTAGACAGGATTACAAAATAAACCCTTTGGCCCCATACCTGCCAGAGGCAAGACCTCAATTTCTGACCACAAAGTCCACCTTCGCCTGTTGACGGGTACTGTAAAAGAAAATACACTTAACTCAAATGATGGATGTCTCTGCCTGAGACTTTGGGATGAAGCGAAAGCCAAATTTGAACTAGGATTTAAACTACACAGGCAATTATTTCCCTCAGAAGACCAAGTGAAAGTACAGTACTTGCTTTATAAGGGCTAAGGGTACTTGAGTCGTATTTCATAAAATGTTTTCATTTTTCTGTAGATTTCTCTAGGAAAGCAATGGTGGGCATTGTTTATATTTTCCTGCGTAGACATGTACTGTAAAACTGATAGGATCAGAAGCTCTGGCATTTTGAAAAAAGGATTGGTTGAGTGTGTTTGGGGGAAAGAGAACCCTAGAGTACACACTACCATGAAGGGATTGATGGGGATAGGATGTAAATTAATCAATCAGGAGAGATATGTTCAAAAGCACAAAATCAAATAAGCAGTAAAACTGTTTCCCACTTTGAAGTGAACCCAAATCCCACAATGTTCAATACATTTATGTAGGCTACACATTTCAACCTCCTCCCACCATTTCAGAGTAACCTCTCACAAAGGGCATTTGCCAAGTCAAACAAACACATAATCTCCTGATGAGACAGTTAGTTGGCCTTCATGTCTGGATTCTTTAACAGTAAAGGAGCATGTGTTTGGGATTTAATAATGGGAGGATGGGGTGAACAACAAGTCTGATATTACAAATTAAATGTAAATGACAAGTGACACGATGAAATAAGATGGTTAGATCGATTTCAGGGTTGAATCTCAATGCCTAGAATTCCATTCCATAATTTAGTAAAAAACATATTTTCCAAAAATGTGATGTATTGAATATACAGTATCAATGCGAAAATCTTCATCTTCTCCAAGTCTGGGAAAACCAAAAACGTTTTATTATAGAGTCAATATTTCACCATTGCTTACAAAAGCCACTTTCTGCTGGCTCTGAATTTGCCTTTATTATAGCTATTACAGTTCAATGTGATTAGTATATTTTGGCTAATATGGCATCAACATTCCTCAAAGTAATTATCTTGCAAACCGAAATGACATTCTTAGTACTCAGTGAATCATAGGCTTTAACAAAGTCTGGAATATGACAGTGTCAGAGAATATGAAGTATGACAGGAATATGACTCAATACAGTAAGCCCAAAAACTAATTTCTCCGTATTAACTCAGTTTCACATTACAGGAATTGGACGGGTGAAAAACTGACTTTCACAACTGACTGAGCAGAGATTGGAATGGCTGAGAAGAGACTGCACAAAGGAAAACCAAAGGAGATGGCAGACGAGCTGGTCCTGGTGAATATGGGCAAGGAAGATTGACTGATGTCAAAACCCTGAGAAGGAGAACTGGACTGGGCAGTTTGGGTTGGCCGGTCTGGACCAGTTTAAAGGTGCTGATCACAAGACCTGAAGACTAACTGTGTTAACACACCACCCTGCCACATGTTGGTAAGCCTGAGACTGAGGATAGCTCACTGTTCACTGCAACACAGCATTAAATAAATCATCATCATGAACTGACTTATCCTGGCATTGGCTACCACCAACACGCTCACAGCATACTGTGTACAATAGGATAGACTCTTCCTTGACAACCAGAAAGGATTTCAGTAGCTCTTAGGATGTGACACAGTAATACACAGTGTGTGATGTATGGTCAAAAGTGGAGAATCAGAATACATTTTGTACATCATCTAATGCTAAATTATTTATTTATTTATTATATCTCAACTTTATCTGTAAATGCAAAACTTGTCAACTTAATACAGGAATATTATGCCATATGTCTTTACTGTCCAGTAATGTCCATAGCGTAGCAACAGGTTTTCTATTCAGATTTCATATCGTCAACCTCTTCACTGCCAAATCAACCTAATTAAAAACTGCAATGGAAATATAAGTGTTCTGATCAAGGATATTAACATATTATTTTAGAAATAGGGATATGTAACTAAAGACATCATTTGCACTAAACAGTCAATTATGAATGTAAGGCAATGACTAATCCATGAAAACCTAAGACTATTTGGAGCATCAGCCACACTACATTTACCAGCACACCTATCAGGTGTACTGACCCACAGCCAAATGACATCCTCATGGTGCTTTGTACACACAGCAGAACAATCTGCATCACTGATTGCAGACATTGCATTAACTCACAAGATCTACTAACACTTCCTTGAATCTCGTGCAGCATATTTGCTCATAACTTATTTATTGTGTGTCATTGTTGATGCTATAGAATATCATACGTGTACAAAAAATGTGTTAATTTTTTATTTTTATACAGCAGTGAAGCAGTGAATGAGTGTGATGTAATTTCCAAATAGAACATTAATTCAATATTGGTATGAACTAAGTCATTATGAATTCTGACAATTGGTACCTCTACAAACCTTTCACTAAACATATGACTGTACAACTGAAATAAATGACCATGATTCTTCTCATTTTTATCAATGTGTGAAAGAGAGGGAGCAGAGAGAGAGACAGTGAGAGGGAGAGAGAGAATTTTGGCTGTAGAGAAATGTATGTAGTCTGTCTCTCACTCTAGGGGAATAAGCCCTGGACCGCATAACGCTCACAGTAACTGTGTGGGGTTGAAAACAATGCTACAATGCTACAAAAACATCCATATCTCCTCAACTCCTTGGGATGGAAACAATTATCCGGACTGGAGTTCAACTCGATTCCTATCAGGTAATTCCTGTTACAGTTGGGTTTTTTTAGAAGTGTCAGGCCAGTAAAGCCTTCATTAATCACACACAACCTACTGTACTGGTCATCTACAAGGATAAACAACCCCTCACTGCTTTACAGTGAGGGAAAAAAGTATTTGATCCCCTGCTGATTTTGTACGTTTGCCCACTGACAAAGAAATGATCAGTCTATAATTTTAATGGTAGGTTTATTTGAACAGTGAGAGACAGAATAACAACAAAGAAATCCAGAAAAACGCATGTGAAAAATGTTATAAATTGATTTGCATTTTAATGAGGGAAAAAAAGTATTTGACCCCTCTGCAAAACATGACTTAGTACTTGGTGGCAAAACCCTTGTTGGCAATCACAGATGTCAGACGTTTCTTGTAGTTGGCCACCAGGTTTGCACACATCTCAGGAGGGATTTTGTCCCACTCCTCTTAGCAGATCTTCTCCAAGTCATTAAAGTTTCGAGGCTGACGTTTGGCAACTCGAACCTTCAGCTCCCTCCACAGATTTTCTATGGGATTAAGGTCTGGAGACTGGCTAGGCCACTCCAGGACCTTAATGTGCTTCTTCTTGAGCCACTCCTTTGTTGCCTTGGCCGTGTGTTTTGGGTCATTGTCATGCTGGAATACCCATCCACGACCCATTTTCAATGCCCTGGCTGAGGGAAGGAGGTTCTCACCCAAGATTTGACGGTACATGGCCCCGTCCATCGTCCCTTTGATGCGGTGAAGTTGTCCTGTCCCCTTAGCAGAAAAACACCCCCAAAGCATAATGTTTCCACCTCCATGTTTGACGGTGGGGATGGTGTTCTTGTGGTCGTAGGCAGCATTCCTCCTCCTCCAAACACGGCGAGTTGAGTTGATGCCAAAGTGCTCCATTTTGGTCTCATCTGACCACAACACTTTCACCCAGTTGTCCTCTGAATCATTCAGATGTTTATTGGCAAACTTCAGACGGGCATGTATATGTGCTTTCTTGAGCAGGGGACCTTTGCGGACGCTGCAGGATTTCAGTCCTTCACGGCGTAGTGTGTTACCAATTGTTTTCTTGGTGACTATGGTCCCAGCTGCCTTGAGATCATTGACAAGATCCTCCCGTGTAGTTCTGGGCTGATTCTCACCGTTCTCATGATCATTGCAACTCCACGAGGTGAGATCTTGCATGGAGCCCCAGGCCGAGGGAGATTGACAGTTCTTTTGTGTTTCTTCCATTTGCGAATAATCGCACCAACTGTTGTCACCTTCTCACCAAGCTGCTTGGCGATGGTCTTGTAGCCCATTCCAGCCTTGTGTAGGTCTACAATCTTGTCCCTGACATCCTTGGAGAGCTCTTTGGTCTTGGCCATGGTGGAGAGTTTGGAATCTGATTGATTGATTGCTTCTGTGGACAGGTGTCTTTTATACAGGTAACAAGCGGAGATTTGGATCACTCCCTTTAAGAGTGTGCTCCTAATCTCAGCTCGTTACCTGTATAAAAGACACCTGGGAGCCAGAAATCTTTCTGATTGAGAGGGGGTCAAATACTTATTTCCCTCATTAAAATGCAAATCAATTTATAACATTTTTCACATGCGTTTTTCTGAATTGTTTTGTTGTTATTCTGTCTCTCACTGTTCAAATAAACCTACCACTAAAATTACAACACATAGGTTGTAATATCGAGGCGTCTCAATGAACAAGCACAAGCGAATTACAGTTTGGTATGACAATGATGATGCAAGGGTCACATACCCACAAATGAAATGAATCATCCTACACAGACCAGAAAGTCGTTGGCCGTGTCTGAATAGCCATAGCCCACTTGCATTATAAATAGTAGGCATTTTGGGTATGGAAAAACATTTGTTTTATAGTACATGAAATGTAAAAAATGTAGTGTGCTTTAAATGTCAAGATGTCATACTCTTTTCAGTTTTTCATCTAGTACAGTGGTTCCCAAACTTTTTATAGTCCTGTACCCCTTCAAACATTCAACCTCCAGCTGCGTACCCCCTCTAGCACCAGGGTCAGCGCACTCTCAAATGTTGTTTTTTGCCATCATTGAAAGCCTGCCACACACACACACACACTATACGATACATTTATTAAACATAAGAATGAGTGTGAGTTTTTGTCACAACCCGGCTCGTGGGAAGTGACAAAGAGCTCTTATAGGACCAGGGCACAAATAATAATATAATAATAATCAATCATTTTGCTCTTTATTTAGCAATCTTACATATAAAAATGTATTTGTTAATGAAAAATTGTGAATAACTCACCACAGGTTAATGAGAAGGGTGTGCTCGAAAGGATGCACATAACTCTGCAATGTTGGGTTGTATTGGAGAGAGTCTCTGTCTTAAATCATTTTCCACACACAGTCTGTGCCTGTATTTAGTTTCATGCTAGTGAGGGCCGATAATCCACTCTCACATAGGTAAGTGGTTGCAAAGGGCATCAGTGTCTTAACAGCGCAATTTTCCAAGGCAGGATACTCTGAGCGCAGCCCAATCCAGAAATCTTGCAGTGGCTTCTGATTAATGTCACGTATACTCCCTCTCCGGCCTCTAGGTCATCAGGCTGCTGATTATCTCGCACACCTGTCACCATCGTCAAGCGCACCAGCTCCTCATGGCACTCACCTGGACTCCATCACTTCCTTGATTATCTTCCTTATGTCTGTCACTCCCCTTGGTTCTTTCCTCAGGTGTTATTGACTCTGTTTCATGTCGGTGCGTTGTTTGTGTTTCGTGTTTATTTATTAAAACACTCACTCCCTGTACTTGCTTCCCGACTTTCAGCGGACTCGTTACAGAATAACCCCTCACCTAAGGGAAGCATCAGGGAGTGTATATATTTATTTTGTCAGTGTAAATGACGTTGGGTCCGGGAACCGCTACAGGCTCTCATGCCTCCCCTGCCTCAGCCGGCTCGTTGGGCTTTCATGCCTCCACCGGATCGCCAGGCTCCCCTGCTTCCACCGGCTCGTCAGGCTCTCACGCCTCAACCGGATCGCCAGGCTCCCCTGCCTCAGTCGGTCAGTCAGGTTTCCACTCCCCAGCCAGCGTGACAGGTTTCCGCTCCCCAGCCGGCGTGACAGTTTCCCGCGCCTCAGCCGGCGTGACAGGTTCACGCGCCTCAGCCTGCGTGACAGATTCCCGCGCCTCAGCCCGGGCTTGACCAGTCCGCTCCTGATCCCCGGGCTCGTGCCCTTTGTCGATGTCCTGTGGCTGGAGCTGAGCGTCGGGGAAGGGGTACTGTCACGTATACTCCCTCTAGGTCATCAGGCTGCTGATTTATCACGCACACCTGTCACCATCATCAAGCGCACCAGCGCCTCATGGCACTCACCTGGACACTGTGGCCCCGTCCGACGATATCCCCAGACAGGGCCAAACAGGCAGGATAAAACCCCACTCACTTTGCCAAAGCACAGCCCCCACACCACTAGAGGGATATCTTCAACCACCAACTTACCATCCTGAGACAAGGCCGAGTATAGCCCATGAAGATCCCCCATGGCACAACCCATGGGGGGGCGCCAACCCAGACAGGAAGATCACGTCAGTGACTCAACCCACTCAAGTGACGCACCCCTCCTAGGAAGAGCCTATTTAACAGTCTTGCTTTGGTCCCCCTCCTCGCCTTGAACCAGGGACCCTCTGCACACATCGACAACAGTCAACCTCAAAGCTTCATTACCTATTGCTTGCAGAGCAAGGGAAACAACCACTTCAAGGTCTCAGAGCGAGTGACGTCACTGATTGGAACGCTACTAGTGCGTACCGCTAACTAGCCAGCCATTTCACACCGGTTGCATCTAGTATGCTGATAAACCACCACTTGTCATCACTGTCAACAGTCCCTAAAACACTTCAGCGAGCAGGCCTTTCTATTCGACCTGGCCCGGGTATCCTGGAAGGATATTGACCTCATCCCGTCAGTAGAGGATGCCTGGTTATACTTTAAAAGTGCTTTCTTCACCATCTTTAACAAGCATGCCCCATTAAAAACATTTTGAACTAAGAACAGACATAGCCCTTGGTTCACTCCAGACTTGACTGCCCTTGACCAGCACAAAAACATCCTGTGGCGTACTGCATTAGCATCGAATAGCCCCAGCGATATGCAACTTTTCAGGGAAGTTAGGAACCAATATACACAGTCAGTTAGGAAAGTAAAGGCTAGCTTTTTCAAACAGAAATTTGCAACCTTTAGCACAAATTAGCAAACATTTTGGGACACTATAAAATCCATGGAGAATAAGAGCACCTCCTCCCAGCTGCCCACTGCACTGAGGCTAGGAAACACGATAATCAAGAATTTCAATAAGCATTTTTCTACGGTTGGCCATGCTTTCCACCTGGCTACCCCTACCCCTGCCAACAGCTCTGCACCCGCAGCAACTTGCCCAAGACCCCCGCTTCTCCTTCACCCAAATCCAGATAGCTGATGTTCTGAAAGAGCTGCAAAATCTGGACCCTTAAAAATCTGTACCTTCTCTTTCTAAAATGATCCGCCGCAATTGTTGCTTGGAACTTGAAGCTCTCAACCTGCTCCACTACAGCCCCGTCGATGAGAATGGGGGCGTTCTCGGTCCTCCTTTTCCTGTAGTCCACAATCATCTTCTTAGTCTTGGTAACGTTGAGGGATAGGTTGTTATTCTGGCACCACCCGGCCAGGTCTCTGACCTCCTCCCTATAGGCTGTCTCGACAATGTCGGTGATCAGGCCTACCACTGTTGTGTCATCTGCAAACTTAATGATGGTGTTGGAGTCATGCCTGGCCATACAGTTGTGAATGAAAAGGGAGTACAGGAGGGGACTGAGCATGCACCTCTGAGTGGCTCTGGTGTTGAGGATCAGCGTGGCAGATGTGTTGCTACCTACCCTCACCACCTGGGGGCGGCCCGTCAGGAAGTCCAGGATCCAGTTGTAGAGGGAGGTGTTTAATCCCAGGATCCTTAGCTTAGTGATGAGCTTTGAGAGTACTATGGTTTTGAAAGCTGAGCTGTAGTCAATGAATAGCATTCTCACATAAGTGTTCCTTTTGTCCAGGTGGGAAAGGGCAGTGTGGAGTGCAATAGAGATTGCATCATCTGTGGATCTGTTTGGGCGGTATGCAAATTGGAGTGGGTCTAGGGCTTCTGGGATAATGGTGTTGATGTGAGTCATTACCAGCCTTTCAAAACACTTCATGGCTACGGACGTGAGTGCTACGGATCTGTAGTCATTTAGGCAGGTTGCCTTTGTGTTCTTGGGCACAGAGTCTATTGTGGTCTTGTGGTATTATATGTTGGTATTACAGACTCAATCAGGGACATGTTGAAAATGTCAGTGAAGACACCTGCCAGTTGGTCAGCACATGCCCGGAGCACACATCCTGGTAATCCGTCTGGCCCTGCAGCCTTTTGTATGTTGACCTGTTTAAAGGTTTTACTCACGTCGGCTACAAAGAGCGTGATCACACAGTCGTCCGGAACAGCTGACGCTCTTATGCATGCCTCAGTGTTGCTTGCCTCGAAGCGAGCATAGAAGATGTTTAGCTCATCTGGTAGGCTTGTGTCACTGGGCAGCTCGCGACTGTGCTTCCCTTTGTAGTCTGTAATAGTTTGCAAGCCCTGCCACATAAGACAAGCGTCGGTGTATGATTCAATCTTAGCCCTGTATTGACGCTTTGCCTGTTTGATGGTTCGTCGCAGGGCATAGCAGAATTTCTTGTAAGCTTAGAGTCCCGCACCTTGAAAGTGGCAGCTCTACCCTTTAGCTCAGTGCGAATGTTGCCTGTAATCCATGGCTTCTAGTTGGGGTATGTACGCACAGTCACTGTGGGAACGATGTCCTCAATGCACTTATTGATAAAGCCAGTGACTGATGTGGTGTACTCCTCAAAGCCATCGGAAGAATCACGGAACATGTTCCAGTCTGTGATAGCAAAACAGTCCTGTAGTTTATCATCTGCTTCATCTGACCACTTTTTTATTGACAGAGTCACTGGTGCTTCCTGCTTAAATTTTTGCTTATAAGCAGGAATCATGAGGATAGAGTTGTGGTCGGATTTACCAAGTGGAGGGCGAGGAAGAGCTTTGTACGCGTCTCTGTGTGTGGAGTACAGGTGATCTAGAATTGTTTTCCTTCTGGTTGCACATTTAACATGTTGATAGAAATTTGGTAGAACTGATTTAAGTTTCCCTGCATTAAAGTCTCTGGCCACTAGGGGCGCCACCTTAGGGTGAGTGGTTTCCTGTTTGCTTATTTCCTTCTACAGCTGACTGAGTGCGGTCTTAGTGCCAGCATCTGTCTGTGGTGGTAAATAAACAGCCACGAAAAGTATAGCTGAAAACTCTCTAGGCAAGTAATGTGGCCTGCAATTTATCACAATATTCTCTACTTCAGGCGAGCAAAATCTAGAGACTTCCTTAGATTTCGCGCACCAGCTGTTGTTTACAAGTATGCACAGACCGCCCCCCTCATCTTACTGGAATGTGCTGTTCTATCTTGCCGGTGCAGCGTACATCCCTCTAGCTGAATATCCATGTCGTCATTCATCCACGGTTCCGTGAAACATAGGATATAACAGTTTTTTATGTCCCGTTGGTAGAATATTCAGGATCGTACCTCGTCTAATTTATTTTCCAATGATTGCATATTGGCGAGTAATATTGACGGTAACGGCAGCTTTCCCACTCGCCTTCTGCAGGTCCTCACGAGGCATCCCACTCTGTGTCCTCTGTACCTGCTTCTCTTTCTCTGGCAAATAACGGGGATGTTGGCCCTGTCGGGTGTTTGGAGAATGTCCTGTGCGTCCTGCTTGTTGAAGAAAAAATCTTTGTCTAATCCGAGGTGAGTGATCGCTGTCCTAATATCCAGAAGTTTTTTTGCCGTAAGATACGGTTGCAGAAACATTATGTACAAAATAAGTTGCAAATAACGCGAAAACAAAACTATAATAGCACAATTGGTTGGGCGCCTGTAAAACTGCTGTCATTTCTTCCAGGGCCCTTTTAAAAACGGGAAACAACTACTTCAAGGTCTCAGAGCAAGGGACGTCACCGATTGAAACGCTATTAGCGCGCAACCCGCTAACTAGATAGCCATTTCACACCGGTTACACTGACGCCACACACACATTCACACACACCACGTAATGTATGCCGCTACTACTGTCTATTATCTATCCTGTTGCCTAGTCACTTTAACCCTACCTATATGTGCATACTGTAGCCATGCTATTTTTACTCCTTATTGTTATTTGTTGTTTGTTTATTTATTCCTTGTGTCACTATTTAAAAAAAAAAAAGGTATATGCATCTTTAACTCTGTAATTTATGGTTGACGCAGGTGGTTGGCCATTAGCCAAAGTTCAAAGCACGTGAATGCATCTAACTGGTATTTACGACTTTACAACTGGTAATTACCTTCCCACTTGGTTATGAAGGCAGCATTACTGCATTTGTTTTTAATAAACAGTACCTTCTAAATAGTATGTAGTACAATTAGTACTCAGTATGCAGTTTAAGTAAGTAGTAGCCCAGCCAGATGTCAGACACGGCCATACTGTACAGAGAGAGATGCCTATCTGATACATCTGAAGGTCAGGCAGCTTCTCTGCAGCGATCGGCTTGCATAATACACAAGAATGTATTCACGCAGTGAAGTGCAGTCATACAGTAGGTCAGGGGGAGTATTCATCTCATAACTACAACAGTGATGCATGCATACTAGATGATCAATGAGGTTCTTGTGAATCTTTTGGATCTTGGCATCAAAAGGAGATTAAATTAGGTCAATTGTTAAGAGAGAACAAACATGAGTTTCATCATTCCCACTGCCCAAGATCAAAAGGGTACCAACATGTTGTATTCCGCAAAGGGTTCTAACAAGAATCAGGGGCTCAAGTATACCTACTGCAAATGGAGCAAAAACGATTTACTTAAACATGCAGTGCCACCTAGTGTACAGCTGAGTCTGAACAATCTGCTTCAAATGTTGTAAGTGACCACAAATGTGAGCTTTTATTTGCTCTCTAAATTATGTGCACCAAGTTCACACTTGTTGAATGCAAAATATAATGCATTGAATGTAAACGTGAGATGAGAAAGTAGCTCTATATGTTACATTTCTAGCTGCAAAGTTCTGAAAAGTCTCGACCCTCTAACTTGAAAATGATCTTAAAAGGGTGCTTCAGTCTGCAACCATGTGTCTACACTTGCTACTATACTGGGATTCAATAGGAACACTGCTGTGTCGGCATCATCAATGCAGTCTGACTCTGGGGGCTATGAGAAAAGGGCCTTGAGTTAAATGCTTAATTGTGCCTTACTTTACAAAGGGCCAATTTGGTTTGAATGGTTCAAATGTTCAATCAGGAGCATGGAGTACTTAGAACATGGAGTAAAAAAAAATATTTTAAAAGCAGCATTTACATTTAAAACCATACAAAAGAGTGTATAGCCTGTTGACAGGGGTGGCCTATTATTTTGGTTCAGTTTAACCTAATTCATATTTTTCAATACTCTCTTCTGTGGGTTTCTACAGTTGGTTTTGAGGAACAGGAGCAGGGCGCCATGTTTAAAAAAGCAAATTTTTGTTTACATAGGCTTACATTTTTACGATATTATATTGCCAAAAAGTGAAAAGGACATACTTTCATTAAAGAAAGCAAACGCCACAATTATACCTGTTCTTGAACACTCCCTGGAAAATCGCTAGGTTGAAGATTACATAAATTGTTGAACCTATGAAAATTGCAGCTCGGTGTCAATGCGAAGGCTACTCGGCGCAGAAATCTCAAACCTGTCAATTTATAAGGGTCGTCACTAGTTACCACAACCACTAAATCCTAACCCCGTCCTATTTCTGTAATTTATCTTCTTAAAATGAGATGTTAAACCTAAACCTAAACCTAACCATATTGCTAAACTTATGCCTAAACCTAATCTTAAATTAAGACCAACAAGCAAAAAATATATATTATTAATTTTTACGATATCCAATGTTGACTTTATGGCTGTGGTAACTAGTGAAACCCGTTAATATGTAAAAGAGAACGGTAGAAGCCATCAATCACAGACGTTGCCAAGATACAGTATTTGAACTGAATGTTGTGTAGCTAAGCAACAACCATAAACAAAGGCTTGTGGGCTTGCTGAGTGCTGACAGAACAGGGTGATGAAACTAAAAAGATGAGGCAGACATGTAATAGTGATGATGGAGTGGGTTCCATTGAAAATGTTCAAGTCCAAGGAATAACTCTTCTCTCCATATTCGTCAACACTCCAACTGCTGCACCGAATCCTGAAACAAAGCTATTGGCTGACTTCAAGAAAGACACTTATCTCAGCAAAGTGTACTTGGCGGGAAGAGGTGAGTTAGCTCATGTATTCAGCTGGCTGACTTCTATGCATCTCATTAGCGTTTGTTGTCACTGACACTAGTGTCTGGGCCTTGTGCTTTGAGTAAGAACCACTGACTGAGTTCAACTAGACTAAATGGCAGAATATCACTATTGATCAAATAATATATATTTTATAATTATTTAGTTAAGCTTCCATGTGAAGTTACTATTTTAGGCTAATATATTACAGCTTATTCTAACCTAAGCATTACAATTTTTATTGTCATAACTACTTTTTGGGACCTCAGAGTATCTCAACGAGGAAGGTCAGACCTCTGTGAGCCTGCTCATTGGGAAAATAATGCAACAGATCGGCACAGACCCCACTCTCTGTCCAGAGTATCCATCATACTTTGGCCTTCCAGAATTCACCAGGAGAGCAACAGAATTGGTTTTGGGCAGGGACTGCCATGCCATCGTGGAGAACAGGGTAATTTGTACTGCCTACTGTGTATGTTCCATGGATCAACTTGACCTCATGTGTGATCCTCACAGTTTTCTCATACAGTAGGTGGCTTGCTGATTTATAGCTCAAGGTTATGAAACTGTCTTTAAACAAGCACTGCACCAAGCCATCAGTCAAGAACAGCCATCTGGACACAAAGATATGCCTTTCACAAGCCCAATGGCAGCGTAACCTATGTAATTACACTTTGGCCACCCCTTCCCTATCCACACACTACTTTTTATGTAATTAATCAACATCAGCTTGTAAGTGGCATCGGATAATACATTATGACTGTGACTTTTTTGATTTTACTCCCCTCCCATGTGCTCATTATTCTATAGGTGTTGGGTGTGCAGACTGTGGGCTGTACTGGGGCTGTTCGTCTGGGGGCTGAGCTCTTAAAACACTGGTACAATGTGAGTGGTGTCTGGTGTGGGCCAGTCTATCTCTCCTCCCCCTGTGATGGTAAGTAGCGGGGGGAGGAGAGCATGCACATAGTTAAAAGCACAATCACAAGGGTAGAGCAATATAGTATTTGTATTGCTGATGATATTGGTGCTGAAGCTCTAGTGATCATGTTCCTTTCTACAGACTCGTTGGCTGGTATCTTTGAGGCAGCAGGGATCCAGGATGTCCGTCGGTATCGGTATTGGGATACAGAGCAGAGGGGTGTGTGTGTGCAAAAAATGATGGAGGATCTAGAGATGGCTCCAGAGCAGAGTGTCATTGTTCTGTCTGCTTCAGGTCACTGCCCTACTGGTTCAGACCTCTCCCATAAGCACTGGAGACTCCTCACACAGCTTATGGTGGTACTGCTCCATTACCCAACTGTTTTTACAGTCTTTAGTAATGTAACAAATGTTATACATTTGACATTTTAGTCATTTAGCAGATGCTCTTATCCAGAGTGACTTATAGTTCATGTATTCATCTTAAGATAGCTAGGTGAGACAACCACATATTACAGTTGTAGTAAGTAAATGTTTTCCTCAATAAAGAAGTTATCAGCAAAGTCATTTATCAATGTTTTTTTTATTCTTTGGAGGTCCTGGCATCAGTCTATCCCAGAGAGTAGCATTTCTACAGTAGAAACACTTGTTATAGTAGTCCTCTTCAGTCTCCTCATGCTCTCTTTCTCAATTCTTCTCTCTGCATCTTTCTCTCTTCTACATTCCCAGAGGTGTAGGTTTTTCCCTTTCTTTCTGCTGCCTGCACAGGGCTTATGCCATGGGGATTTTGAACAAGACGCCTGGCCAGTGCGTCTGTGTGCCTCTCTGGGGATGGAGCTTCTGTGTGCCCAGTCCTTCTCCCACAGCTTTGGGCTTTACGGTGAGCCATTTCAAGGGTTCACTTGTCTCTTAGTGTGTTATCAACTGACGTCTTTTACTTTCATCGAATGTGACGATTGTAAGTTCCCCAGGACATAGATTGACAGTAAATGTCTTTACGGAAGTGAATTTTATTATATTGTCCTTACTGCAGGCGAGCGGGTTGGACACCTCTTATGTGTCCTAAAGCAGAGCTCTACACTGCTAGCTGTTCAGTCCCAAGCCGAGAAGCAGGTCAGGGCTCTGTGGTCCCGGCCATCTGTCGGAGGAGCTCGTGTGGTTGCCACGGTGCTCTGTAACCCTGCCCACCATGTGGAGTGGTAAGTCATTATGGCTAGTCTATGCTTCAATAGCATTGTCTGCAAGGCTTCTCTAGTATAAAATGCGAGAATACAAAGTCTGGTTACAGTACGTGGAACTAGTGCTTCATGATAAGTTAAATAGACCTCTGTGTAAATCCTTGTCCCAGGCAGGAAGGAGTGAAGAGTATGGTGGAGAGGGGGCATACTGGTCAGAGAGAGGTTGAGAGAGAAGCTAAGGCTTCTTGGATGTCCTGGCAGCTGGGATCACCTGATCCAGCAAGGTGGACTGTACTGTTGCACTGGGCTGAATGGTGAGCAAACTATATTAAGCCCCGTTTCCACTGGCACTTAAAATTAGGGCCAAATTCAAGCTGGGTCGAGGGAAACCCGGGCCAGCACAGCCCAGTTTCACAACTGGTGCCAGCTCGATTAGAATTTGGGCTGGTGATGCCATTACTATGCAACCACCAAGCTGATCACTGCTGGATGCTGACACAGTGTTTCCATGTTCCCGTTTTTTTTTGCTATTGGGCTTTGGAAATTATGTGAAATTATGTGAAAATTATGTGAAAATGTATTGGTCGCGGGTTGTGGATTTTTTTAGCTATTCCTAAATTGCACTGCGGCCGCCAAAAAATATATATATTTTACTGTAAAACATATTAATAAAACATTTGCCTCTGTTGGCCATCAAGTAGCCTATTAATGTACAGTGCCGGTCAAAAGTTTGGACACACCTTCTCATTCCAGGGTTTTTCTTTATTTTTACTATTTTCTACATTGTAGAATTTACTGTGTTAAATGAGGCCTCACCTCCTGGTTACACTAGTGACCATATCCCCCGCGCATCCCGCAAAGGCGGAGGTGTTGCTAACATAGCGATAGCAAATTTCTATTTACAAAAAAAAACGACGTTTTCGTCTTTTGAGCTTCTAGTCATGAAATCTATGCAGCCTACTCAATCACTTTTATAGCTACTGTTTTACAGGCCTCCTGGAACATATACAACATTCTTCACTGAGTTCCCTGAATTCCTATCGGACCTTGTGATCATGACAGATAATATTCCAATTTTTGGTGACTTTAATATTCACATGGAAAAGTCCACAGCCCCACTCCAAAAGGCTTTCGGAGCCATCATCGACTCGCTCGGTTTTGTCCAACATGTCTCCGGTCCTACTCACTGCCACAGTCATACTCTGGACCTAGTTTTGTCCCGTGGAACAAATGTTGTGGATCTTAATGTTTTTCCTCATAATCCTGGACTATCGGACCACCATTTTATTACGTTTGCAATCGCAACAAATGATCTGCTCAGACCCCAACCAAGGATCATCAAAAGTTGTGCAATAAATTCTCGGACAACCCAAAGATTCCTAGATGACCTTCCAGACTCCCTCCACCTACCCAAGGATGTCAGAGTACAAAAATCAGTTAATCACCTAACTGAGGAACTCAATTTAACCTTGCGCGATACCCTAGATGCAGTTGCACCCCTAAAAACAAAAAATATTTGCCATAAGAAACTAGCTCCCTGGTACACAGAAAATACCCGAGCTCTGAAGCAAGCTTCCAGAAAATTGGAACGGAAATGGAGCTACACCAAACTGGAAGTCTTCCGACTAGCTTGGAAAGACAGTACCATGCAGTATCGAAGAGCCCTCACTGCTGCTCGATCATCCTATTTTTCCAGCTTAATTGAGGAAAATAAGAACAATCCAAAATGTATTTTTAATACTGTCACAAAGCTAACTAAAAGCAGCATTCCTCAAGAGAGGATGGCTTTCACTTCAGCAGTGATAAATTCATGAACTTCTTTGAGGAAAAGATCATTATCATTAGAAAGCAAATTACGGACTCTTCTTTAAATCTGCGTATTCCTCCAAAGCTCAGTTGTCCTGAGTCTGCACAACACTGCCAGGACCTAGGATCAAGGGAGACACTCAAGTTTTTTATTACTATATCTCTTGACACATTGATGAAAATAATCATGGCCTCTAAACCTTCAAGCTGCATACTGAACCCTATTACAACTAAACTACTGAAAAGCTGCTTCCTGTGCTTGGCCCTCTCAATCCACCGGATGTTTACCAAACTCACTAAAAGTGGCACTAATAAAGCCTCTCCTAAAAGCCAAACCTTGACCCAGAAAATATAAAAAACTATGGGCCTATATTGAATCTCCCATTCCTCTTGAAAAAGCTGTTGCGCAGCAACTCACTGCCTTCCTGAAGACAAACAATGTATACGAAACGCTTCAGTCTGGTTTTAGACCCCATCATAGCACTGAGACTGCACTTGTGAAGGTGGTAAATTACCTTTTAATGGCGTCAGACCGAGGCTCTTCATCTGTCCTTGTGCTCCTAGACCTTAGTGCTGCTTTTGATACCATCGATCACCACATTCTTTTGGAGAGATTTGAAACCCAAATTGGTCTAGACGGACAAGTTCTGGCCTGGTTTAGATCTCATCTGTCGGAAAGATATCAGTTTGTCTCTGTGGCGTCGCTTCAGTGGGTTGAGTCACTGATGTGATCTTCCTGTCCGAGTTGCTGTTTTCAGCTCTCTAGAGACAGCAGGAGCGCTAGAGATACTGTGAATGATTGGCTATGAAAAGCCAACTGACATTTACTCCTGAGGTGCTGACCTGTTGCACCCTCAACAACCACTGTGATTATTATTATTTGACCCTGCTGGTCATCTATGAACATTTGAACATCTTGGCCATGTTCTGTTATAATCTCCACCCGGCACAGCCAGAAAAGGACTGGCCACCCCTCATAGCCTGGTTCCTCTCCAGATTTCTTCCTAGGTTCTGGCCTTTCTAGGGAGTTTTTCCTAGCCACCGTTCTTCTACACCTGCATTGCTTGCTGTTTGGGGTTTTAGGCTGGGTTTATGTACAGCCTTCTGTGACATCAGCTGATGTAAGAAGGGCTTTATAAATATATTTGATTTTATTTGATATAAAATATCAGTTTTTTATGAAATATCACATTTACATAAGTATTCAGACCCTTTACTCAGTACTTTGTTGAAGCACCTTTTGCAGCAATTACAGCATTGAGTCTTCTTGGGTATGACGCTAAAAGCTTGGCACACCTGTATTTGGGGAGTTTCTCCCATTCTCTGCAGATCCTCTCAAGCTCTGTCAGGTTGGATGGGGAGCGATGCTGCACAGCTATTTTCAGGTCTCTCCAGAAATGTTCAATCGGGTTCAAGTCTGGGCTCCTGCTGGGCCACTCAAGGACATTCAGAAACTTGTCCCTAAGCCACTCCTGCGTTATCTTGGCTGTGTGCTTAGGGTCGTTGTCCTGTTGGAAGGTGAACCTTCGCCCCAGTCTGAGGTCCTGAGTGCTCTGGAGCAGGTTTTTATCAAAGATCTCTCAAATCAAATCAAATCAACTTTTATTAGTCACATGCACCGAATACAACAGGTGTAGACCTTACAGTGAAATGCTTACTTACAAGCCCCTAACCAGCAATGCAGTTTAAAACATACAAATAAGAATAAGGAATTAAAAGGAACAAGTAATTAAAGAGCAGCAGTAGAATAACAATAGCGAGACTATATACAGGGGGTATCGGTACAGAGTCAATGTGTGGGGGCACCGGTTAGTTGAGGTAATTGAGGTAATATGTACATGTAGGTCTTGTTATTAAAGTGATAATGCATAGATAATGACAGAGAGTAGCAGTGGCGTAAAATAGGGGGTTGGGGGCCTGGGCAATGCAAATAGTCTAGGTAGCAATTTGATTAGATGTTCAGGAGTCTTATGGCTTAGGGGTAGAAGCTGTTTAGAAGCCTTGGACCTAGACTTGGCGCTTTGGTACTGCTTGCCAGGCGGAAACAGAGAGAACAGTCTGACTAGGGTGGCTGGAGTCTTTGACAATTTTTCGGGCCTTCCTCTGACACCACCTGGTGTAGAGGTCCTGGATGGCAGGAAGCTTGGCCCCAATGATGTACTGGGCCGTACGCACTACCCTCTGTAGTGCCTTGCTCTCGATGGTGCAGCTGTAGAACCTTTTGAGGATCTGAGGACCCATGCCAAATCTTATCAGCCTCCTGAGGGGGAATAGGTTTTGTTGTGCCCTCTTCACAACTGTCTTGGTGTGCTTGGACCATGTTAGTTTGTTGGTGATGTGAACACCAAGGAACTTGAAGATCTCAACCTGCTCCACTACAGCCCCGTCGATGAGAATGTGGGCGTGCTTGGTTATCCTTTTCCTGTAGTCCACAATCATTTCCTTTGTCTTGATCACATTGAAGGAGAGGTTGTTGTCCTGGAACCACACGGCCAGGTCTCTGACCTCCTCCCTATAGGCTGTCTCGTCGTTGTCGATTATTAGGCCTAACACTGTTGTGTCATCGGCAAACTTAATGATGGTGTAGTCATGAGTGAACAGGGAGTATAGGAGGGGACTGAGCACGCACTCTTGAGGGGCCCCGATGCTGAGGATCAGCGTGGCGGATGTGTTGTTACCTACCCTTACCACCTGGGGGCGGCCCGTCAGAAAGTCCAGGATCCAGTTGCAGAGGGAGGTGTTTAGTCCCAGGGTCCTTAGCTTATTGATGAGCTTTGAGGGCATTATGGTGTTGAACGCTGAGCTGTAGTCAATGAATAGCATTCTCACATAGGTGTTCATTTTGTCCAGGTGGGAAAGGGCAGTGTGAAGTGCAATAGAGATTGCATCATCTGTGGATCTGTTAGGGCGGTTTGCAAATTGGAGTGGGTCGAGGGTTTCTGGGATAATGGTGTTGATGTGAGCCATGACCAGCCTTTCAAAGCACTTCATTGCTACAGACGTGAGTGCTACGGGTCGGTAGTCATTTAGGCAGGTTACCTTAGTGTTATTGGGCACTGGGACTATGGTGGTCTGCTTAAAACATGTTGGTATTACAGACTCGGACAGGGAGAGGTTGAAAATGTCAGTGAAGACACTTGCCAGTTGGTCAGCACATGCTCACAGTACAAGTACAGGTAATCCGTCTGGCCCTGCGGTCTTACTCACATCGTCTGCGGAGAGCGTGATCACACAGTCGTCCGGAACAGCTGGTGCTCTCATGCATGTTTCAGTGTTATTTGCATCGAAGCAAGCATAGAAGTAGTTTAGCTCGTCTGGTAGGCTTGTGTAACTGGGCAGCTCTCGGCTGTGGTTCCCTTTGTAGTCTGTAATGGTTTGCAAGCCATGTCACATCCGACGAGCATCGGAGCCGGTGTAGTATGATTCAATCTTAGTCCTGTATTGACGCTTTGCCTGTTTGATGGTTTGTCGGAAGGCATAGTGGGATTTCTAATAAGCTTCCCGGGTTAGAGTCCCGCTTCTTGAAAGCGGCAGCTCTAGCCTTTAGTTAGCTCAGTGCGGATGTTGCTTGTAATCCATGGCTTCTGGTTGGGGTATGTACGTAGGTCACTGTGGGGACGACGTCATCAATGCACATATTTCAGTCTGTGCTAGCAAAACAGTCATGTAGCTTAGCATCTGCTTCATCTGACCACTTTTTTACTGAACGAATCACTGGTGCTTCCTGCTTTAATTTTTGCTTGTAAGCAGGAATCAGGAGCATAGAATTATGGACAGATTGACCAAATGGAGGGCGAAGGAGGGCTTTGTACGCGTCTCTGTGTGTGGAGTAAAGGTGGTCTAGAGTTTTTCCCCTCTGGTTGCACATTTAACATGCTGATGGAAATTTGGTAAAACAGATTTAAGTTTCCCTCCATTAAAGTCCCTGGCCACTAGGAGCGCCACCTCTGGATGAGCGTTTTCCTGTTCCTGGCGGAATACAGCTCATTGAGTGCGGTCTTAGTGCCAGCATCGGTCTGTGGTGGTATGTAGACAGCTACGTAAAATACAGATGAAAACTCTCTAGGTAGATAGTGTGGTCTACAGCTTATCATGAGATACTCTACCTCAGGCGAGCAAAACCTTGAGACTTCCTTAGATATCGTGCACCAGCTGTTGTTTACAAATATACTTAGTCCGTCACCACTTGTCTTACCAGACGCAGCTCTTCTATCCTGCCGATACAGTGTAAAACCAGCCAGCTGTATGTTGATAATGTCGTTGTTCAGCCACGACTCAATAAGATATTACAGTTTTAATGTCCCGTTGGTAGTTTAATCTTCCTCTTCCTTTTATTTTCCAATGATTGCATGTTAGTTAGTGGAACGGAAGGCAGTGGGGGTTTATTCGATCGCCTACGAATTCTCACAATCTCACTTTTTCTCCGTCTTCTCTTCACGCAAATGACGGGGATTTGGGCCTGTTCCCGGGAAACCAGTATGTCCTTCACGTCGGGCTCGTCGGACTCGTTAAAGGAAAAAAAAATATTCTGCCAGTTTGTGGTGAGTAATCGCTGTTCTGATGTCCAGAAGTTATTTTCGGTCATAATAGACGGTAGCAGCAACATTATGTACAGAATAAGTAAAAAAATAAGTTACAAACAACACAAATAAACAAACAAAAAACACAGTTTGTTAGGAGCACGTAAAACGTCAGCTATCTTCTCCGGCGCCATGATACTCTCTGTGCTCCGTTCATCTTTGTGTCACACCCTGATCTGTTTCACCTGTCCTCGTTATTGTCTCCACCACCTCCAGGTGTCGCTTGTTTTCCCCAGTGTATTTATCCCTGTGTTTCCTGTCTCTCTGTGCCAGTTCGTCTTGTATGTCCAAACCTACCAGCGTTTTTTCCCGTTTTCCTGCTTTGCCTTTTCTCCCTTTTCTAGTCCTCCCGGTTTTGACCCTTGCCTGTTTCTAGACTCTGTACCCGCCTGCCTGACCATTCTGCCTGCCCTGACCTCGAGCCTGCCTGACACTATGTACCTCCTGGACTCCTGGACCTTTTGCCTGTCCACAACCATTCTCTTGCCTATTCCCTTTGGATTTATTAAACGTCTTAAAACTTCTTAGGGATCGGTGGACCGCTAGTCCACCTGCGACAACATCCGGTGAAATTGCAGAGCGCCAAATTCAAGATAAAAAATCGTAATATTAAACATTCATGGAAATACAAGTGTGTTACAGCATTCAAAAGATTAGAATCTTGGTAATCTAACTGCGTTGTCAGATTTCAAAAAGGCTTTAAGGCGAAAGCAGCGCCCCACAACAACATATTATTCAAACCAGCACAGGCGTTACAAAATCGAATAAATAAAATAAATCACTTACCTTTGAAGATCTTCCTCTGTTTGCAATCCCAGGGGTCCCAGGAACACAAAGAATGGTCGTTTTGTTAGATAAAGTCCTTCTTTATATCCCAAAAAGTCAGTTATTATTTTAACAGTTTTAGAAACTTCTGAGTGTTTTCTATCCAATACTACCAAGTATATGCATATCCTAGCTTCTGGGCCTGAGTAACAGGCTGTTTACTTTGGGCACGTCAGACTCTCCGTACTTCTGAACACTGCCCCCTAGCCCGTAGAGGTTAAACTCCAACCATCTGCCTCCTGTGTCTGCATTTGGGTCTCGCCTTGTGCCTTGATACTTTGCCTCAATCCTGACTAGTCTCCCAGTCCCTGCCACTGAAAAACATCCCCCACAGCATGATGCTGCCACCACCATGCTTCAACGTAGGGATGGTGCCAGGTTTCCTCCAGACGTGGCGCTTGGTATTCAGGCCAAAGAGTTCAGTCTTGGTTTCATCAGACCAGAGACTCTTGTTTCTCATGGTCGGAGAGTCCTTAAGGTGCCTTTTGGCAAACTCCAAGTGGGCTGTCATGTGGCTTTTACTGAGGAGTGGCTTCTCTAGGCCAATTTACCATAAAGGCCTGATTGGTGAAGTGCTGCAGAGATGGTTGTCCTTCTGGAAGTTTCTCCCATCTCCACAGAGGAACTCTAGAGCTCTGTCAGAGTGACCATCGGGTTTTTGGTCACCTCCCTGACCTAGGCCCTTCTCCCCCGATTGCTCAGTTTGGCCGGGCGGCCAGCTCTAGGAAGAGTCTTGGTGGTTCCAAACTTCTTCAATTTTAGTATGATGGAAGCCACTGTGATCTTGGGGATCTTTACTGCTGTAGACATTTTTTCCGTACCCTTCCCCAGATCTGCGACTCGACACAATCCTGTCTCTGAGCTCTACAGACAATTCCTTCGTCCTCATGGCTTGGTTTTTGCTCTGACATCCACTGTCAACTGTGGGACCTTATATAGAAAGGTGTGTGCCTTTCTAAATCATGTCCAATCAATTGAATTTAGCACAGGTGGACTCCAATCAAGTTGTAGTAACATCTCAAGGATACACCTGAACTCAATTTCTAGTCTCATAGCAAAGGGTCTGAATACTTGTGTAAAAATGTTTAATACATTTGCTAAAATGTAAAAGAAATACATTTTCGCTTTGTCATTATTGAGCATTGTGTGCAGATTGCTGAGGATTTTAGAATAAGGCTATAATGTAACAAAATGTGGAAAAAGTCAAGGGGTCTGAATACTTTCCGAAGGAACTGTATATCAGCATTTCCACAAACAATGTAGACAATTTATGCATTGCATCAAGACAGTTGATTTGTTTCTTTGTTTCTTTGCATTTTCTAGATAGCCTTTGGTGTAGGCAATTTTATCTCACAATTTTCATCTCTAGTTGGCTTTCATCCACTTACATTTGAAGTCGGAAGTTTACATACACTTAGGTTGGAGTCATTGAAACTCGTTTTTCAACCACTCCACAAATTTCTTGTTAACAAACTATAGTTTTGGCAAGTCAGTTAGGACATTTACTTTGTGCATGACACAAGTATTTTTTCCAACAGTTGTTTACAGACAGATTATTTCACATATAATTCACTGTATCACAATTCCAGAGGGTCAGACGTTTACATACACTAAGTTGACTGTACCTTTAAACAGCTTGGAAAATTCCAGAAAAGGATGTCATGGCTTTAGAAGCTTCTGATAGGCTAATTGACATCCTTTGAGTCAATTGGAGGTGTACCTGTAGATGTATTTCAAGGCCTACCTTCAAACTCAGTGCCTCTTTGCTTGACATCATGGGAAAATCAAAAGAAATCAGCCAAGACCTCAGAAAAAAATTGTAGACCTCCACAAGTCAGGTTCATCCTTGGGAGCAATTTCCAAACGCCTGAAAGTACCACGTTCATCTGTACAAACAATATACGCAAGTATAAACACCATGGGACCACGCAGCCGTCATACCGCTCAGGAAGGAGACACGTTCTTTCTCCTAGAGATGAACGCACTTTGGTGTGAAAAGTGTAAATCAATCCCAGAACAACAGCAAAGGACCTTGTGAAGATGCTGGAGGAAACCGGAACAAAAGTGTCTATGTCCACAGTAAAACGAGTCCTATATCGACATAACCTGAAAGGCCGCTCAGCAAGGAAGAAGCCACTGCTCCAAAACCACCATAAAAAAGCCGAAGAACACCATCCCAACCGTGAAGCACGGGGGTGGCAGCATCATGTTGTGGGGGTGCTTTGCTGCAGGAGGGACTGGTGCACTTCACAAAATAGATGGCATCATGAAGAAAGGAAAATTATGTGGATATATTGAAGCAACATCTCAAGACATCAGTCAGGAAGTTAAAGCTTGGTCGCAAATGGGTCTTCCAAATGGACAATGACCCCAAGCATACTTCCAAAGTTGTGGCAAAATGTCTTAAGGACAACAAAGTCAAGGTATTGGAGTGACCATCACAAAGCCCTGACCTAAATCCGATATAAAATGTGTGGGCAGAACTGAAAAAAGGTGTGAGCAAGGAGGCCTACAAACCTGACTCATTTACTCCAGCTCTGTCAGGAGGAATGGGCCAACATTCACCCAACTTATTGTGGGAAGCTTGTGGAAGGCTACCTGAAACGTTTGGCCCAAGTTAAACAATTTAAAGGCAATGCTACCAAATACTAATTGAGTGTATGTAAACTTCTGACCCACTGGGAATGTGATGAAAGAAATAAAAGCTGATATAAATCATTCTCTCTACTATTATTCTGACATTTCACATTCTTAAAATAAAGTGGTGATCCTAACTGACCTAAGACAGGGAATTCTTACTAGGATTAAATGTCAGGAATTGTGAAGAATGTTGTTTAAATGTATTTGGCTAAGGTGTATGTAAACTTCCGACTTCCACTGTAATTCTGAAATATATTCTTTATATCTTTAGCAATGATGTTGTACAGTTTTCTTGAACTGAATTCTACCCCTTCGTAAAAGCTTCTGCTAAATGGCATATACTTTATACTGTACAGTATATGTTCATGTCCACTATACTGTTTAGTGGATCAAATCAAATTTATTTATAAAGCCCTTCTTACGTCAGCTGATGTCACAGAGTGCTGTACAGAAACCCAGCCTAAAACCCCAAACAGCAAGCAATGCAGGTGTAGAAGCACAGTGGCTAGGAAAAACTCCCTAGAAAGGCCAGAACCTAGGAAGAAACCTAGAGAGGAACCAGGCTATGAGGGGTGGCCAGTCCTCTTCTGGCTGTGCCGGGTGGAGATTATAACAGAGCATGGCCAAGATGTTAAAATGTTCATAGATGACCAGCAGGGTCAAATAATAATAATCACAGTGGTTGTAGAGGGTGCAACAGGTCAACACCTCAGGAGTAAATGTCAGTTGGCTTTTCATAGCCGATCATTCAGAGTATCTCTACCGCTCCAGCTGTCTCTAGAGAGTTTAAAACAGCAGGTCTGGGACAGGTAGCATGTCCGGTGAACAGGTCAGGGTTCCATAGCCGCAGGCTGAACAGTTGGAGCAGCAGCATGGCCAGGTGGACTGGGGACAGCAAGGAGTCATCAGGTCAGGTAGTCCTGAGGCATGGTCCTAGGGCTCAGGTCCTTCGAGAGAGAGAGAGAGAGAAAGAAAGAAAGAGAGAAAGAGAGAACGAAAGAGAGAGAGAAAGAATTCACACAGGACACTGGATAAGACAGGAGAAATACTCCAGATATAACAGACTGACCCTAGCCCCCCAACACATAAACTACTGCAGCATAAGTACTGGAGTCTGAGACAGGAGGGTTCAGGAGACACTGTGGCCCCGTCCGACGATACCCCTGGACAGGGCCAAACAGGCATGATACAACCCCACCCACCTTGCCAAAGCACTTCCCCCACACCACTAGAGGGATATCTTCAACCACCAACTTACCATCCTGAGACAAGGCCGAGTATAGCCCACAAAGATCTCTGCCACAGCACAACCCAAGGGGGCGCGACAACCCGGACAGGAATATCACGTCAGTGACTCAACCCACTCAAGCGACGCACCCCTCCTAGGGACGGCATGGAAGAGCACCAGTAAGCCAGTGACTCAGCCCCTGTAATAGGGTTAGAGGCAGAGAATCCCAGTGAAGAGAGGGGAACCGACCAGGCAGAGACAGCAAGCGCAGTTCGTTGCTCCAGTGCCTTTCTGTTCACCTTCACACTCCTGGGCCAGACTACAATCAATCATAGGACCTACTGAAGAGATGAGTCTTCAATAAAGACTTAACTACTTAGGGAGTAGCGGCGCGCTAGTGGGCCACTCCCGACATTACCCGGTGAAATGTAAGGCGCCAAATTCAAAATCCAAAAGTTGAATTATTTAACATTCAACATGCATAGTCATCAAAAGCTCTGATTCTTGGCAATATCACAGCGTTGTCAGATTTCAAAAAAGCTTTACGGCGAAAGCACAACATTTGATTGTTTGAGGATAGCACCCCACATATTTTCCACATTAGCATAAATTCATATCCAGGGCGGGTCACACAAAACCCATATCACAGCTAAAATAAATCTCTTACCTTTCGAAGAACTTCTGCTGAGGGCTTCCCAAGTGTCCAACGAAGACATCCAATAGTTCTTTTGTTAGAAAAAGTCATTTATTATATCCATAAATCTCTGTTGGTGCGTTATGATCAGAAAATCCAACGTCGAATCGCCCATTGAACCGTGAAGAGAACGCGTTCAAATATACCTATCAACCTTTCCTAAACAAATCATAGATCATTTATAATGCATCCTTAGCTATCCTTATATGAATATTAGCGATAATATTTCACTCGGATGGTAACCTAAACGTTATGAAAGGAAAATACAGTGGGGCGCGCACATAGTCTCGCGCCAGTAAAATCTTGTTGACATCTGAGCTACCTCGACTATTTCCTGTTCCTATCCGTTCTGCTCAGGGCTACAGCTTCCAAACTCTGTATAAAGACTGTTGACATCTAGTGGAAGCCATAGGTACTACAGTCTCAGTCCTAGTTAAAATAGAAATGAATAGGCAGCCTGGAGAAGAAGGTCATGTACAAAAAAAACAGCAAATCCGGATGGATTTTCCTCGGGTTTTCGCCTGCTATATCAGTTCTGTTATACTTACATACATTATTTTAACACTTTTAGAAACTTCCGAGTGTTTCCTATCCAATAGTACTAATTATGTGCATATCCTATTTTCTGGGCCTGAGTGTCAGGCATTTTACTTTGGGCACGCCAGGCTCTCCAAAATCGTCACCTCTGCTGCCGCTCCCTAAGAAGTTAAAGGTTGAGACCGAGTCTGCGTCTCTCACATGGATAGGCAGACCATTCCATAATAATGGAGCTCTATAGGAGAAAGCCCTGCCTCCAGCTGTTTGCTTAGAAATTCTAGGGACAGTAAGGAGGCCTGCGTCTTGTGAACGTAGTGTACGTGTAGGTACAGTGAGGGGAAAAAGTATTTGATCCCCTGCTGATTTTGTACGTTTGCCCACTGACAAAGAAATGATCAGTCTATAATTTTAATGATTGTTTATTTGAACAGTGAGAGACAGAATAACAACAAAAAAATCCAGAAAAATTCATGTGAAAAATGTTATAAATTGATTTGCATTTTAATGAGGGAAAAAAGTATTTGACCCCTCTGCAAAACATGACTTAGTACTTGGTGGCAAAACCCTTGTTGGCAATCACAGATGTCAGACGTTTCTTGTAGTTGGCCACCAGGTTTGCACACATCTCAGGAGGGATTTTGTCCCACTCCTCTTAGCAGATCTTCTCCAAGTCATTAAGGTTTCGAGGCTGACGTTTGGCAACTCGAACCTTCAGCTCCCTCCACAGATTTTCTATGGGATTAAGGTCTGGAGACTGGCTAGGCCACTCCAGGACCTTAATGTGCTTCTTCTTGAGCCACTCCTTTGTTGCCTTGGTCGTGTGTTTTGGGTCAATGTCATGCTGGAATACCCATCCACGACCCATTTTCAATGCCCTGGCTGAGGGAAGGAGGTTCTCACCCAAGATTTGACGGTACATGGCCCCGTCCATCGTCCCTTTGATGCGGTGAAGTTGTCCTGTCCCCTTAACAGAAAAACACCCCCAAAGCATAATGTTTCCACCTCCATGTTTGACGGTGGGGATGGTGTTGTTGGGGTCATAGGCAGCATTCCTCCTCCTCCAAACACGGCGAGTTGAGTTGATGCCAAAGAGCTCCATTTTGGTCTCATCTGACCGCAACACTTTCACCCAGTTGTCCTCTGAATCATTCAGATGTTCATTGGCAAACTTCAGACGGGCATGTATATGTGCTTTCTTGAGCAGGGGGACCTTGCGGGCGCTGCAGGATTTCAGTCCTTCACGGCGTAGTGTGTTACCAATTGTTTTCTTGGTGACTATGGTCCCAGCTGCCTTGAGATCATTGACAAGATCCTCCCGTGTAGTTCTGGGCTGATTCCTCACCGTTCTCATGGTCATTGCAACTCCACGAGGTGAGATCTTGCATGGAGCCCCAGGCCGAGGGAGATTGACAGTTATTTTGTGTTTCTTCCATTTGCGAATAATCGCACCAACTGTTGTCACCTTCTCACCAAGCTGCTTGGCGATGGTCTTGTAGCCCATTCCAGCCTTGTGTAGAAGAAGAAGAAGAAGAAGTTTTATTTATATAGCGCCTTTCCATAGCTCAAGGTCGCTTTACATTGCACATTACAATACATTCAGAACACACACACATACATCGCAGTCACATAGGATACACACTACCCAAAATGCATGTCAAACAGATATGTCTTCAACTGGATCTTGAATGCACCCACGGATGAGGTATTGCGTAGTGTAAGAGGTAGTGAATTCCATAATTTAGGAGCATTAACACCAATTGACCTCCCACCTACAGTGGACAACCGGAAACGAGGGACGGTCAACAAACCAAGTTCAACTGATCTAAGGGACCGAGCAGGGCGGTAAGGATAGAGTAAGTCAGAGAGATATTGGGGAGCAAGACCATTTAATGCTTTAAAAGTTAGAAGCAATACCTTAAAGTGGATACGTGATGCCACAGGTAGCCAGTGAAGGTCATGAAGCAGAGGAGTGATGTGAGCAGAGCGCCTACTGGAGGTGAGAACTCTTGCTGCTGAGTTTTGAACATACTGTAATCTTGCAATAAGTTTTTTGGGAAGACCAAGAAGTAAGGCATTGCAATAGTCCAAGCGTGAAGTGATTAATGCATGAATTAGAGTTTCAGCATCAGCTAAAGTGAGAGAAGATCGGAGACGAGCAATATTACGAAGATACAAGAGAAGACAAGAGAAGAAATGTGAGAGCCAAAAGATAGAGTTGAATCGAATAAGACACCAAGGTTACGAATCAATGACGAAGGCTTAACGTGGATTCCATCAACATCAAAGGACTGATCAATCCTTTTGGCTGAGGCAGCAGGACCAATCAATATTATCTCAGTTTTATTATCATTCAGTTTAAGGAAATTCAGGGACATCCATTTCTTGATGTCCCTGATACATTCAGTGAGTGTAGGTCTACAATCTTGTCCCTGACATCCTTGGAGAGCTCTTTGGTCTTGGCCATGGTGGAGAGTTTGGAATCTGATTGATTGATTGCTTCTGTGGACAGGTGTCTTTTATACAGGTAACAAACTGAGATTAGGAGCACTCCCTTTAAGAGTGTGCTCCTAATCTCAGCTCGTTACCTGTATAAAAGACACCTGGGAGCCAGAAATCTTTCTGATTGAGAGGGGGGGTCAAATACTAATTTCCCTCATTAAAATGCAAATCAATTTCAAACATTTTTCACATGCGTTTTTCTGGATTTTTTTGTTGTTATTCTGTCTCTCACTGTTCAAATAAACCTACCATTAAAATTATAGACTGATCATTTCTTTGTCAGTGGGCAAATGTACAAAATCAGCAGGGGATCAAATACTTTTTTCCCTCACTGTATGTACGGCAGGACCACATCGGAAAGATAGGTATGTGCATGCCCATGTAATGCTTTGTAGGTTAGCAGTAAAACCTTGAAATCAGCCCTTGCCTTAACAGGAAGCCAGTGTAGAGATGCTAGCACTGGAGTAATATGATAAAAAAAAATTGTGCTAGTCAAGATTCTAGCAGCCGTATTTAGCGCTAACTGAAGTTTATTTAGTGCTTAATCCGGGTAGCCGGAAAGTAAAGCATTGCAGTAGTCTAACCTAGAAGTGACAAAAGCATGGATACATTGTTCTGCATCATTTTGGGACAGAAAGTTTCAGATTTTTGCAATGTTACGTAGATGGTAAAAAGCTGTCCTTGAAACAGTCTTGATATGTTCGTCAAAAGAGAGATCAGGGTCCAAAGTAACGCCGAGGTCCTTCACATTTTTATTTGAGACGACTGTACAACCACCAAGATTAATTGTCAGATTCAACAGAAGATCTCTTTGTTCCTTGGGACCTAGTACAAGCATCTCTGTTTTGTCTGAGTTTAAAAGTAGAACATTTGCCGCCATCCACTTCCTTATGTCTGAAACACAGGCTTCCAGGGAGGGCAATTTTGGGGCTTCACCATGTTTCATCGAAATGTACAGCTGTGTGTCATCCGCATAGCAGTGAAAGTTAGTATTATGTTTCCGAATGACATCACCAAGAGTTAAAATATATAGTGAAAACAATAGTGGTCCTAAAACGGTGCCTTGAGGAACACCGAAATGTACAGTTGATTTTTAAGATGACAAACCATCCACAGAGACAAACTGATATCTTTCTGACAGATAAGATCTAACCAGGCCAGAACTTGTCCGTGTACACCAATTTGGTTGTCCAACCTCTCCAAAAGAATGTGGTGATCGATGGTATCAAAAGCAGCACTAAGGTCTAGGAGCACGAGGACAGATGCAGAGCCTCTGTCTGACGCCATTGAAAGGTAATTTACCACCTTCACAAGTGCAGTCTCAGTGCTATGATTGTACACCTAGGTACCAGTAATTTACTTAAGTGCTGTTCCATGTTGAATGTCCTTAATCTTTGATTATGATCTCTTCACCTGTCTCCTTTAGTCCAACAAGTGGAATTCCTGGAAAAGAGGAGACATATCTACCTGCATCCCAATGGCTGTCTGAATGTGAGTGCTATCAACAGCCGTAACCTAGACTATGTAGCTGAGTCCATCCACCTGGCATTGACCTCTGTCTTCTGATGTCGATTACAATACCTGGGGCCTCATTTATAAAACGGACTTATGATAAATGTGGATCTTAAGTATGACTTACGCAGAAAACTTACGTATAAGTAGTTATTTATAAAACCTTACTTTGACGTGGAAATTATCTTACCTCTACGCAAAGTCTAGACTTGATGTAAGTGATTTTCCTGCTGGTTATGTAAGGGTATTCTTTTTTCCCTTGCAGTTTAAGATCAGACCCTTTTTTTTTCACATCAGCCACAGTTCTGTCTTGCTGCCCCACCTCGTTCATTGCAGCGGCGACACGCTCCCAAGCTACCTGTTTGGCTTTGTTTGTCAACCCACTATTTAGTCCACCGAATAATATGTGTTTCCTGTCTTCAATCTCCTCTACCATCGCCGTGATCTCATCTTTCAAAAAGTTTGCTTTTCTCTTTTGGTCCATGGCTATTCCGGACTAAACCCTTATTTGTGCTAGCTTTCTATAAGGGGAAATCCCTGATTGTAAGGCATGTTCAAGTTCTGTCAATTTTAAGTTAATTTGAGATTTATAGATCACAGGCGCGTAAGTTACAAAATGGGATTCTTAGAACCTGTGTAAGCAAGGTTTTTTATGCTCAGTATCTTTTATGAATCAAATGTAAGCACACCGTTGGAAATGATCTGATGACTAAGTTGTGAATGAGACCCCTGGTGACAGTCTCCTTAAAATCCTTATTCAGCTTGACTAAATCATGTGAAGGAAGCATCTTTATGTCACATACAATACCAAACGAATTAGGGCTGGATGCATAAGGAAAATGGCTGTTAGTTATAATTTATTGAAACCAATTAACAATTTACTTTAGAATGTAGAGTGTAACATCCAAGCGTTCAATTAGAGGTAGGGATTGGGAAATATGAATTATGGCATATGGTATTTTCAACCTACATAGCTGGAAAATATTGTAGGCATAGTTGTGATGTGGTAGTCCAGTAAGGAGCACTCTTTCCTCTGGTCCAACTAGATTCTAATGCCCTAGTTGGGTAAAAGGGTTCTTGTGTAGTCAAGATAAGGGTCCATCTTTTGGATGAGATGTTAAACAGAGATCCTGTTCTCAGTCGGACTCTAGTAGGCCTATCAGTCTGCCAATTAATACTCTTTGAATTCTTCATTCTCTTCACTGAAATAACTATTGTTTGTGCTCACAGAACACTCACAGAACACTGTCCAATTGGATAGTTTCACCCTTTTGTAATTTATAACATTTTATTGTAACCGTAGTGATATCTTAACCATGAAATTATTAAGGTCAACCTTTTTAGTTTTTTATTGACCAATTTATTTTTTAACTGTAGTCTAAATGTGCAGTGACGAATAATTAAAAACCTTAAAACTTTTAAGATGAAGTGTACTATACCAATTTTCATAATAAGATGGTGCTCATGTCATTAGGAAATAAATCCATGTTGTTTACCTCAATATTTATTGTTTGACTTATGTTACTTTTACTACCTAAATCTAAAGGTATGGCTGCGAATAAGGAGTTTTCGCCCATGCCCACCCCGCCCCTCTGGAAACCTCTTTCTCAAAACTACGGATCTGGATCAGGTGCTGTGTAATATTTTACTCACAATTTTTTTCTACGCAGCTGCTGCTCATACTCCATCTCCCTTCACATTTCTCTCTTTACTTACCCTCTTCTGAAACATGATGATGTAGCCTATGTCTCTGTCTCATATTTCTGAACAGCTGAAGTAAAAATCCTGTGGCGAGTTGAACGTACATTCAAGGCCATTATGAAGGCTACAACCTTCTCTGTTTGTTGTAACGGATATTGCAGTTGCACAAGCAGGACGCAGTCCCTACACATTGCATTGGAGCAAAAACAATCTACATTTTGTGTGATGATGTAAGCTAATCTTTGTAGTTGCTGCCATATGGTAGCCACTAGCCAGAGTTGTTGAAAAATAACACTACTACTCTGACTGCGTGTCTACCTCCTGCTTAGCCATTGTTTGTAATGATGATTAAAAAAATAACATTAAATCGCTAATTAGACTGTGTGTCTGTGTTTTGCTTGTGTTTGATATACTGTCTAAATAGCTGCATGTAACTCCCCACTTGAGTTTTGCATTGGGGCAAAAAACTATCTGCGAGTTTGTATGAACATGTTTATCATGTATTTTGTGTAGAACATGTAAATAGCTACATGTAACCTAACTTCCCTACTGAAAAAATTATATGAAACCGAGCTTAATCTGCTTAGCTTACACCAAAGGCGTTCATCGCCGATCAAGGAGGGGGGAAAGCAGCAGAGTAGCACTGAGCAGCATCGACGTAGGCAGAAGAGTGAGCAGCAGCTACACAAAGAAAATCCTGCACATATGCAGAAAACTCCTTATCTTTAACCATGGTAAATCAGGTTTCCAGAAAATCTGAACAGCAGCCCTCCGAAATCTAAAACATGGATACATGGATACACTACTACAGTCTCTGTACATTCACAATCTGATTCCCCTTTTCATACATAGGATGCCGCTACAGTAACGGGTCAATAGCGACAATTGATAACCTATCAGACATTTTAAAAAAGTGCTGCATCAGCGTCTGTACCATTTCAGACAGTAGAATTCTGCTCCGGCATAGAATGTTCTGTATTTATTCCCTGACAACAATAAATGTTGCTGATCGATGTGGTGTTGTGTTGTTTTTCTGCTGTTTTTTTTATGGTAGGGTAGACAGATGGGTTTTCTTTCTACTAAATGTATTGGTAATCATAGCCGCGGGAAGTAGGGGGTTGCACTACTCAGAAAAGTAGTGTACTGGGCCTTTAATAGTCCTGTACTAGCCAACCGATATAGCCGTCTGCAACGCCAGCGCGGGCAAAAATACTTCCTTGTTGTATCTTAGAAACAATTATATTATTCAGAATAATTCTGAATATATACTGTAGTTGAAGTCGGAAGTTTACATACACTTAGGTTGGAGTCATTAAAACTCGTTTTTTCAACCACTCCACAAATTTGTTGTTAACAAACTATAGTTTTGGCAAGTCGGTTAGGACATCTACTTTGTGCATGACACAACTAATTTTTCCAACAATTGTTTACAGACAGATTATTTCACTTATAATTCACTGTATCACAATTCCAGTGGGTCAGAAGTTTACATACACTAAGTTGACTGTGCCTTTAAACAGCTTGGAAAATTCCAGAAAATGATGTCATGGCTTTAGAAGCTTCTGATAGGCTAATTGACATCCTTTGAGTCAATTGGAGGTGTACCTGCGGATGTATTTCAAGCCCTACCTTCAAACTCAGTGCCTCTTTGCTTGACATCATGTGAAAATCAAAAGAAATCAGCCAAGACCTCAGAAAAAAATGTGTAGACCTCCACAAGTCAGGTTCATCCTTGGGAGCAATTTCCAAACGCATGAAGGTACCACGTTCATCTGTACAAACAATAGTACGCAAGTATAAACACCATGGGACCACGTAGCCGTCATACCGCTCAGGAAGGAGACACGTTCTGTCTCCTAGAGATGAACATACTTTGGTGCAAAAAGTGCAAATCAATCCCAGAACAAGAGCAAAGGACCTTGTGAAGATGCTGGAGGAAACGGGTACAAAAGTATCTATATCCACAGTAAAACGAGTCCTATATCGACATAACCTGAAAGGCCGCTCAGCAAGGAAGAAGCCACTTCTCCAAAACCGCCAAAAAAAGCCAGACTACGGTTTGCAGCTGCACATGGGGACAAAGATTGTAAAAATAGAACTAGGGGGATGCTTGCAAGCCGAAGAACACCATCCCAACCGTGAAGCACGGGGGTGGCAGCATCATGTTGTGGGGGTGCTTTGCTGCAGGAGGGACTGGTGCACTTCACAAAATAGATGGCATCAGGAAGAAAGGAAAATTATGTGGATATATTGAAGCAACATCTCAAGACATCAGTCAGGAAGTTAAAGCTTGGTCGCAAATGGGTCTTCCAAATGGACAATGACCCCAAGCATACTTCCAAAGTTGTGGCAAAATGGCTTAAGGACAACAAAGTCAAGGTATTGGAGTGGCCATCACAAAACCCTGACCTAAATCCGATATAAAATGTGTGGGCAGAACTGAAAAAGGGTGTGCGAGCAAGGAGGCCTACAAACCTGACTCAGTTACACCACCTCTGTCAGGAGGAATGGGCCAAAATTCACCCAACTTATTGTGGGAAGCTTGTGGAAGGCTACCCAAAACATTTGATCCAAGTTAAGCAATTTAAAGGCAATGCTACCAAATACTAATTGAGTGTATGTAAACTTCTGACCCACTGGGAATGTGATGAAAGAAATAAAAGCTGAAATAAATCATTCTCTCTGCTATTATTCTGACATTTCACATTCTTAAAATAAAGTGGTGATCCTGACTAACCTAAGACAGGGTTTTTACTAGGATTAAATGTCAGGAATGGTGAAAAACTGAGTTTAAATGTATTTGGCTAAGGTGTATGTAAACTTCCGACTTCAACTGTATAATCTGCAATCTACGGTGAAGTGAGACTCAGTAGACAGGCAATGTTGTGGTCCAGTTGTTTGCCAAATGCAGAGGTGGTATCTAGAGGATGCAGATTGAAATTCCAAGCTGTGCATAAGGAACTACTGTTGTGCCCCTGAGCAACACAACATCCATTACTGAGAGGAGACTTCAGTACTATCCAGACTGATTTTAGTGCCTTCAGGGGAATCTCCATACAAAATGGATTAGTACAAAATAACACATTCCAGCTATTCAAAGCACAAGAGATATTGAAAAGCTAAAGCCTAGGCATGGGAGGGTTATTTAAGAATGCATTTGATATGGGAACACTGACAGCTGCTCTTGAAAATAAAAATAAAATAACATTCATTCATGTTTTTACACCTGAATCGCATCAAATGCACAACAATATTACAGACATAACATTTCTAGTTCAATATAAAATATCTGAGGGAATAAAAATTGATATGGAGACTTAATAATGTAGTCTTAAATAAACAGGATCCGTCTTGTGCAAAGTTTCCCCCATGGTTTATTGTAAAGTCATTGTAAAGTTGGTCTGTAATGTGAGCGTGTTATATTTTACTACTTGGAATTTGTAGTTGATTGAGTAAAGATACATGACTACTCATCTCTGTTGTCCTGCGCCAGACTCTGCTTTACCTGCTACACTGAGACCCTTGACACTACATGACCAAAAGTATGTGGACACCTGCTCGTCGAGCCCCTTCTTTTTAAACCCGGGAAGGACAAATATACAACCACCACAGCACACACCCACACCTCACATAACACATTGTTTTATGTGCCCAGTGTAGTGCCAATTTCCCCAGGCAAGTTGGTGTGGATTTTGTATATAAATTTGGGTTGGTAGAATAAACTGGGTAATGATTTACATTAGCTGTAAGGCCCTACAGTATGTTCATCAAGCATACATTACACCTCTATAAGGATAAGCATATCATAAATGTGACACAGCCACATTATGAATGTATGAATAAGAGATGCAATCACAGATGTCAGAGCATAATCCATAATCAAAAATGTGAATGTTTTCTGTGAAGACAGCTGATGTCATAATATTAATACAAAGTCCCTAACATCACAGATAAAACAGTCTATTCGAAATGTCCTATGCTTTGCCATATAATTTATGTGCCTGCAGAAAAATCTGTCTAGCCTCTAGACACCGGGACTTACAAAACACAATCTATCATATGTTAAATCAACAGGAGAAAAACAACCTGAGGAAAACAATTGGAGCTGATAAGCCACAGGCAAGCACTTAACAATATTTTACTGAAAGATGCTCTCCAGCCATGATAACCTCGCTGCTGCCATTAATATCACCTACGTATATAAAACCAAGATGTACTGTATGTCCAGGACAAAATACTCTGTGTACATAGCAGATCACAGCTCCCAATTACAAGAAACAAAGTTTACTGAGTAAATTACCTCCGCAGGAACATCGTCATACCTGTTGAGGCTTCCTGACACTGACAATACTCACATACAGGCAGATCTATTAAAAGAGCCTTATATATTTCTATCTAGGTCATTGTACATTGCCTACATTGTCTATACAATACTGATTTGATGTGTAAGCAGATGTTAACTGGCAGCCATAGTTTATGAAAATCAAATGTTACAGCTCTTACAATGTAAGCTGTTTCTCTTAACTTTTTTCACAACTTCTTCTGTTTCAAATGTAATGATTGATACTTTGCTCATAATGCAATAAGAAAAGTTAAACTGAATCCAGTGTAAGAAAATGAAAACCATGGTGACCCAAAATGAAACGCATGCAGATTAAAGACAATCTGTTACCATATCTGGCATTAAATTCCCTTTCACCAAATTCATAATGACAGAGCCCAAATGCAGTGCTGTAACCTCAAAAACATCCAGGGGAAAAAAGGCCTAGGGAGGGTACGTAATGGACGATTGGCCCACTCTTCCCATTGCACTTAGGGTGAACAATGACCATAATCAACATCTACAGTACCATAATGCCTGGCCATTAACAATCTGTCAAACAGCCCTTTGATTTTCACATCTCTCTCTCAAAACACATACAGGAAAAAATGTAATCTGTTCTCATCTGTTGCAGCACCCCTGAACTGTATTTCATGAATAGTGAGAGGGAACCAGGGTGAGTGGGTTCAGGCAAAGTTCATATTTTAATAAAATGGTTGAGCATTGAAATTTGGCCAGACTGGCAGGCTGGCAGAGAGTCATGTAGAGACAGACGTCTGGTTCTATCCATGCCAGTCAAGTAATTCAGTAAACCAGACATCTTGTCCAACTGTCATCTCCATCTCAGCAGCAGTGGTAGGACTTAACCACTCTCTTCAAGGAACAAGGGCTTTTCAGGTAGACAAGCTGATTGTTCATCGAACTTAGCAAGATCAAAACACTTCCCTTAATTAACACAGCAAGACAGCTAACCAGGAAGTCTGCTTACATCACTTACTACTCAGTGTACACGCAGAGCAGTGTGACAGCCTGTGGTCACTAACCACTGTGGTAAATTGTTCCATTGATCTTTCATCAAGCCCAGGTCTCAGCAGTGGGAATGCTCAGTATCGACAATGATGCAGAGACCAATAACTAGTGGTCATCATACTAGGGTCAAGCGCTTTGGGCAGTTTTTGGGGAACAGTGCCTCAAAAAGTGCTTCAAAACTACACAAACACACATACTGTAGATTCCCCCATATCTAGGCTATATCAATAACAGTTTAACTTAAATATTGTGGTCTAGTAAAAACATGTGGTCAAGTCATTCATAGTTCATTTATCTATCTCATCTCCAGATCTCTATAGAGCAACAGAACCCTGTCAAAATGTAGTAAGATAAATGGGGCTGCCAATTTTTCTTTTCTGTTTTTCATTCTGTAGCTGTATGCTCTGCACAGTCTCTTTGAAAGAATCAGAGGGCACTGAACTTATGAGATATTCTTTTGATGTGATTGACCTCTAGAGAGTATTAGATTCTCTCAGTCCAGTAAATGGATCAGAAACTAGTATGCTGTGTTTGATAAGATTTGGACTGAGGTCATGCAGTGAGAGAAATGAAAGGAATCTACAAGCTTTCTTTGATGATGGACATCATCCAAGATATGGTCACTTCCCCTGGGAGACCTTGTCTGGAGAAAGACAGTACACGCCGAGCTAACAAAAAATACATAAGTAATTCAAGTACAACAACTGTAACTGTAGAAACTGTAATAAGCACACCATATCATAAGCATCACATATATATATGTTTTTACATTGATTGTTTGTGAGACATTTGAGGGCTTGGTGTTCACACCCATGATGATCCACAGAACAACAACTGAGAGTACACTTCATATTGAGCTTGAACTGAAGTGTGTATACCCATGAGATCAGATCCATTTCCGAGCGAAGTAACCCCAAACAAGCTCGCACTCTACTGGTAGGGGTGCTGGTGGGGGCAGGGGGGTGAGAGAACAGGGAACAACTTTGATCTGGTTGTTGCAGTGGTAAAGATGAAAGTGTCAATGAACAAGCAGCAATCAGCAGCAGTGCACCCAGAATACATATGGAACACTGTTGGTCTAAGCCCCACATCCCATCCTCCAATCCTAAAACCTTGCCTACAGCTTCTTCAATAAAGATAGAAGTGGCAATGCTGGATCTTCCCTTTGTCATCTGTTTGAAGTATGTTATCAGTTCCCGGTTCTCAAATGAGCACTACCAGCCTTGTTTCCCTTTGAACATACAGTGCCTTCAGAAAGTATTCATACCCCTTGACTTAGTCCACATTTTGTTGTCTTACAGCCTGAATTCAAAATGTATTAAATATACACACCATCTACATACAATACCCCAAACTGACAAAGTGAAAACATGTTTTTAGAAATCTATAAAAAATGAAATACAGAAATAATAATAATTAAAAAATTTAAATAATAATTTACAGAAATAATATAATTTACATAAGTATTCACACCCCTGAGTCAATGCTTAGAATCACCTTTGGCAGTGATTACAGCTGTGAGTCTATAAGAGCTTTGCACACCTGGATTGTACAATATTATATACTCTTAAGTTGGTAGTTGATCACTGCTAGACACACATGTTGAAGTCTTGCCATAGATAATCAAGCCGATTTTTAAGTCAAAACTGTACCTAGGCCACTCAGGAACATACACTGGCATCTTGGTAAGCAAATCCAGTGTGTATCTGGCCTTGTGTTTTAGTTTATTGTCCTGCTGAAAGGTGAATTTGTCTCCCAGTGTCTATTGGAAAGCAGACCGAATCAGTGTTTCCTCTAGGATTTTGCCTGTGCTTAGCTCTATTCCATGTATTTTTATCCTAGAAAACTCCCTAGTCCTTGCCGATGACAAGCATACTCATAACATGATGGAGCCACCACCATGCTTGAAAATATGAAGAGTTGTACTCAATGATGTGTTGTTTTGCCCAAAACATAACGCTTTGTATTCAGGGCATAAAGTTAATTTCATTTGTCAGTTTTACTTTAGTGCCTTATTGCAAACAGGATGCATGTTTTGGAATATTTGTATTCTGTACAAGCTTCCTTCTTTTCACTGTCATTTCGGTTAGTATTGTGGAGTAACGACAATGTTGTTGATCCATCCTCAGTTTTCTCCTATCACAGTCATTAAACTCTGCAACTGTTTTAAAGTCACCATAGGCCTCATTTTGAAGTTCCTGAGCAGTGTCCTTCCTCTCCGGCAACTGAGTTAGGAAATAGTGTAATTAAAGTGTAATTAATAACTTCACTCAAAGGAATATTCAATGTCTGCTTTAAAAAAAAATCCATCTACCAATACATGCCCTTCTTTGCGAGACATTGGAAAACCTCCCTGGTATTTGTGGTTGAATTTGTGTTTGAAATTCACTGATCGACGGAGCTACCTTACAGATAATTGTATGTGTGGGGTACAGAGATGAGGTAGTCATTCAAAAATCATGATAAACACTATTATAGTCCATGCAACTTATTATGTGACTTGTTAAGCACATTTTTACTCCTGAACTTATTTAGGCTTGTCATAACAAAGGGGTTGAACTGTCATGCCTGCTCCCGCTCTTCCTCCCTCTGGCGCTTGAGGATGCCAGACTCCCCAGCATTACGCATTCAAGACACCATCAGTACGCACACCTGCTTTCCCCCCATCACGCGCATCAGCGATCATTGGACTCACGTGGACTCAATTACTTGTGCCATTACCTTCCCTATATCTGTCTGTTCCCAAGCTCTGTTCCCTGCTTCGGGATTGTTTGTCATATGTCCTTGTTTACCCGTGTGCTGACGCTGTTCCTGTCGTGTTCTATGTCTGTTCCCTATTAAATGTTTGACTCCCCGTACGTGCTTCTCCTATCCGGCGTCACTCCTTACATGAACACTTATTGACTCAAGACATTTCAGCTTTTCATTTTTTATTAATTAGTAAACATTTCTACAAACATAATTCCACTTTGACACTATGGGCTATTGTGTGTAGGCCAGTGGCATGAAATCTAAATTGAATAGATTTAAAATTCAGGTTTTAACACAACAAAATGTGGAAAAGGCACTGTAAAGCATAAACTCTAAATGAATTATACAAAAGCAGGTTTGACAGGGTACTTCTATTATTTTACAAATTAATCAAATTAGCAATACTATTATGGTATTGAAGTGAAATCATATTAAACAATAACTAGCAACTACTAGTAAGCAGAGTAATCCTCTATTTAAATCATAAACCTCAATTATCAGTCCTTCTCAAAAAGCTCTTCTGCAGCATACAGAAATTGAAAACATACAATACTGTACAGTACACCTGGTTGTTAAGATAAATAAAAGGTATCTTTCTGACATTTATAAAGCACAACACGCACATCTATGATGGCATGGAAAAAGCCAATAATGAGGTAGTCCTCTATTCAGTAAGATAGATACTAAAATATTAAGAAGACCTTAATCAAATTGAGGTTGAATACATAATGCACTGGATTATCTCCTCTCGGTTGACTGAAAAAGAGAAAAGATGTTCCATGGCTTTTTCGAAATCATGAGAGAGATAGGTTCTACTGACAATGCGAAAATACATTGTGTACAATGACATTCACCTTCTGATGTCTGAACATCTCGTTCCAAAATCTTGCCGATTAATATGGAGTTGGTCCACCCTTTGCTGCTATACCAGCCTCCACTCTTCTTGGGAGACCTTCCACTAGATGTTGGAACACTGCTAGGTGGACTTGCTTCTATTCAGCCACAAGAGCATTAGTGAGGTTGAGCACTGATGTTTGGAGAATAGGCCTGGCTCGCAGTTGGCGTTCCAATTCATCCCAAAGGTGTTTGATGGGATTGAGGTCAGGGCTCTGTGCAGGCCAGTCAAGTTCTTCCACACCGATCTCTGTATGGACCTCGCTTTGTGCACGGGGGCATTGTCATGCTGAAGGAAAGGGCCTTCTCCAAACTGTTGCCACAAAGTTGGAAGCGCAGAATCATCTAAAATGTCATTGTATGCTGTAGCATTAAGATTTCCCTTCACTGGAACTATGGGGCTTAGCCCAAACCATGAAAATCAGCCACCAAACTTTACAGTTGGCACTATTCATTGGGGGAGGTAGCGTTCTCCTGTCATCCGCCAAATTCAGATTTGCCAAATCCAGATGGTGAAGCGTGATTCATCACACCAGGATAATGCCCCATGCCAAAAGGCTAGGATTGTCAAGGAATGGTTCCACAAATGTGATAGTGAATTCAGCTTACTTCAGTGGCCTACCCAGTCACCAAATCTGAATCCAATTGAGTATCTGTGGGTTTAGATGGAACAAACTTTTCGGAATAGAGATCCACTACCAGCCAACTTGACACAACGGTGGGAAGTATTAGAGTCAACATGGGCCAGCATCTCTGTGGAACACTTTCGACACCTTGCAGAGTCCATGCCCCTACGAATTGAGGCTGTTCTGAGGGCAAAAGGGGGTGCAACTAATGTTTGGTACTCTCAGTGTATGTATCTTCTTGTCTTATAGAGTATAAGAAGACATATAAATAAACATGAATCCATGCTGTTATTCTCCCCTACTGTGTTGTTTTCTCCACTCGTGGCTATGTGTTTGCAAATGATTCTTCTCCCACCTGAGCCTACTTGCTGTGCCTGCAGTGTTAATTGGGTTTCAGGTATATGGCTATTACATGTCTGAGGCATCACAGCCAGAACAACAGGAATGTATGTGGATGGCTAGCTCCCTTTTGTAAAATGCTTTCTAACTTCAAGAGAGCCAGACAAAACAGGACCAATAAAAGCATTTTTCTTGTTGATGTTGGGCACCCACAATTCACAGTAAATCATAAATATGCAATTGTAGCTGTCAAAGCTGCCGTCGTATATATTTTGCATGCTGTAGCACTGCCTAGACCTCTGACTACTGCCTAAGGACTGCTTTCACACCACAACACTAACCCCACACTGTCACTATGGCTCACTTCCCAGGTGGCTGACACAGCCAGGAGCAGTGTTTAGTACCCGTAGGTGAGGGAAGAATAAACCTGTATTGATCTCACAACAGGATGTTACAGAATGAACAGCCCCATGCTTCTTACATATAATGAATGCTACACCAGAATGCCACTCTTGGTCACACAAGGCCTAGCTTGTAACCCTGGTCTTCATAAATCACAGTCGGCCAATGATTTAGAATCAATAGTCATTCCCTAAAACATGGACAGCCATTAATTTGTTTCTGCTGAGTTTTTCAACAAAAACCTAGAGAGATACCTTAAGGGGAAGGCTTTTCTCTACCTAAAATAGCCATGAATACAACCATGCTTGATAGAACTACAGGCTATATATTGAAGTATCTAACAAAGATCATGTAATCAACCTTGACTGATTGTTTAACTAATCAATAATAAATGAAGCATCAATCACAGCCTTGAGGAGATACAATTGAAAAGTTACAGTAGCATATCCAAAATTTTGTACATGATACTGCTAAAAATGTATGCACAATTTCACTAACCCTATGCCTAACCGTTCTGATTTAATCTCTTCAGTTTTTGTTAGAAAGGAAAAGATTAACACTGAACAGAAAAAAGATCCAATCAGGATTTTTCTTTGAGGAGATAAATCTAGCTACTGCAGCTATGTCAGCCAAGGCATCTGCCATTCTAATGTAATAGGGCAAAAATGTTGAGTGACAATGGAATCATCTTTTTGAAAAGAACTTATGTGTGTGAAAAAATGTTGCATTTAAACTTTAGATCACCGGTTACTTTGTGTGCTAAATGTGAAATGTGTTTTGCAAGGGGAAGTAACAGTTGTACAATTAAATTGGGAAATGCTTAGCCTAATGGTTGTGTTTTACCTACTGACTTTTTATGTCCCAGTGAACGGACAATTTATCCTTAACATCAAGATGTGCGTGACTGCTTTCTTTCCATCAACCCTAAGCAGTGTTGTAGTTGTGAAGTGGTGCCTGGATAAATACAGTGCATTCGGAAAGTATTCAGACCCCTTACGTTTTTCCACATTTTGTGACGTTACAGACTTATTCTAAAATGGATTACATACATTTTTTCCTCATCAATCTACACATAATACCCCATAATGACAAAATTAAAACAGGTTTTTAGAATATTTTGCAAAAGTATTAAAAATAAGAAACAGAAATACCTTATTTACATAAGAATTCAGACCCTTTGCTATGAGACTTGAAATTGAGCTCAGGTGCATCCTGTTTCCATTGATCATCCTTGAGATGTTTCTACAACTTGATTGGAGTTCAATTGTGGTAAATTCAATTGATTGGACATGATTTGGAAAGGCACACACCTGTCTATATAAGGTCCCACAGTTGACAGTGCATGTCAAAGCAAGAACCAAGCCATGAGGTCGAAGAAATTATCCGTAGAGCGCAGAGACAGGATTGTGTCGAAGCACAGATCTGGGGAAGGGTACCAAAACATTTCTGCAGCATTGAAGGTTGCCAAGAACACATTAGCCTCCATCATTCTTAAATGGATGAAGTTTGGATCCACTAAGATTAAACTAAGATTGAACTCTTTGGCCTGAATGCCAAGCGTCAAGTTTGGTGGAAACCTGTCACCTTCCCTACGGTAAAGCATGGTGGTAGCAGCATCATGCTGTGGGGGATGATTTTCAACGGCAGGGACTGGGAGACTAGTCAGGATCGAGGAAAAGATGAACTGCGCAAAGTAAGGAGAGATCCTTGATGAAAACCTGCTCCAGTATGCTCAGGACCTCAGACTGGGGCGAAGGTTCACCTTGCAACAGGACAACAACCCTAAGCACACAACCAAGACAACGCAGCAGTGGCTTAGGGACAAGTCTCTGTATGTCCTTGAGTGGCCCAGCCAGAGCCCAGACATGAATACGATCAAACATGTCTGGAGACCTGAAAATACCTTTGCAGCGACTCTCCCCATCCAACTTGACAGAGCTTGAGAAGAATGGGAGAAACTCCCCACATTAAGTGTGCCAAGCTTGTAGCATTATACCGAAGAAGACGCAAGGCTGTAATCACTGCCAAAGGTGCTTCAACAAGTACTGAGTAAAGGGTCTGAATACTTATGTAAATGTGATATTTCTGTTTTAATTTTTAATACAATTGCAAAATGTTCTTCAAACCTGTTTTTGCTTTGTCATTATAGGGTATTATGCGTAGATTGATGAGGAATGCAAACAATTGAATCCATTTTAGAATAAGGCTCTAACATAACAACATAATGTGGAAAAAGTCAAGGGGTCTGAATACTTTCCGAATGCAGTGTACGTCCCGGACGACGAAGGAAAGGCGCCTTTTGTTTTTTTCAGATTTTCACTCTCAAAATCACACTTTTATATAAAAAAATGACAGAAATCTGATGTTCTAAGTCCACAATAATGCTTAAACCACAGGAGCCAATTTTTGAGGTCCGGGAGAATTAATTTTTTTTATATATATATTTATTTTTAGGGTATAGGTGCCCTTTAATTCGGCTGAGCGAAACAAATGCCATCCCCATTTATACAAATCAGCATGATATCATTCTGTCAGGTAGGCCTACTTTGCAGTCAACATTTAATTCGGAAGGTTTTTGGGTAAGCCTTTAGAAATGTTCATGCAAACAGTGCATAATGACTGAATTGCACATCGCAAATGGCCTATTAACTAGAGGGCAGTGCGTACGGCCCAGTACATCACTGGGGCCAAGCTTCCAGCCATCCAGGATATATATAATAGGCGGTGTCAGAGGAAAGCCCATAAAATTGTCAGAGACTTCAGTCACCTAAGTCATAGAATGTTTTCTCTGCTACCGCATGGCAAGCGGTACCAGAGCGCCAAGTCTAGGACCAAAAGGCTCCTTAACAGCTTCTACCCCCAAGCCATAAGACTGCTGAACAATTAATCAAATGGCCACTGGACTATTACATTGCCCCGCCCCCTCCATTTGTTTTGTACACTGCTGCTACTCGCTGTTTAATATTTATGCATAGTCACTTCACCCCTGCCTATGTACAAATTACCTCAACTAACCTGTACACTGACTCGGTACCGGTACCACCTGAATATAGCTGCGTTATTGTTATGTTATTGTTTTACTTTTTATTATTTATTATTATTTTTTTAATTTTTATTTTTGTTTATTTGGTAAATATGTTCTTAACTCTTCTTGAACTGCATTGTTGGTTAAGGGCTTGTAAGTAAGCATTTCACGGTAAGGTCTACACTTGTTGTATTCGGCGCATGTGACAAATACAATTTGATTTGAACTAACTACTTAGGGGGAAACTTTTTCAGTACCGGGTTTGGATACCCATTGTTGCCTTAGTTAGCATTTACTGGTAGATATCATAAATTTAAATGTCTTTCCTACCTACCCTAACGGCTACTGATGTTCTTCTGTGAGCTGCTCCATGCAACAACCAGTTGAGAGATGTGTGCTCTTGCTGCTTGCAGATGATTTTCCACTGAAGCTGCAGCCTGGACTTAAAGCATTTCATATTATTCTGTATGTAAATTTGAGCCACTCAATTTATACTGAACAAAAATATAAACGCAACATGTAAAGTGTTGGTCCCATGAGCTGAAATAAAAGATCTCAGAAATTGTCCATACGCACAAAAAGCTTTTGTTTACATCCCTGTTAGTGAGCATTTCTCCTTTGCCAAAATAATCCATCCACCTGACAGGTGTGGAATATCAAGAAGCTGATTAAACAGCATGATCATAACACAGGTGCACTTTGTGTTTGGGACAATAAAAGGCCACTTTAAAATGTGCTGTTTTGTCACATAACACAATGCCACAGATGTCTCAAGTTTTGAGGGAGCGTGCAATTGGCATGGTGACTGCAAGAATGTCCACCAGAGCTGTTGCCAGAGACCTGAATGTTCATTTCTCTAACATAAGCCGCCCCCAAAGTCGTTTTAGAGAATTTGGCAGTATGTCCAATTGGCCTCACAACCACAGACCAAGCTGAAAATGTCCCAGTTCTTCCGTGGCCTGCATACTCATCCGACATGTCACCCATTGAGCATGTTTGGGATGCTCTGGATCGACATGTATGACAGCATATTCCAGTTCCCGACAATATCCAGCAACTTTGCACAGCTATTGAAGAGGAGTGGGACAACATTCCACAGGACACAATCAAGAGCCTTATCAACTCTATGCGAAGGAGATGTTTCGTGCTGCATGAGGCAAATGGTGATCACACCAGATACTAACTGGTTTTCTGGTTTAAGGAATCTGTAACCAACAGATGCATATTTGTATTCCCAGTCATGTGAAATCCATAGATTAGGGCCTTAGGAATATATTTAAATTGACTGATTTCTTATATATGAATTGTAACTCAGTAAAATATTTTCAATTGCTGCATGTTAGCTATCTGGCTAACGTTAGCTATCTAGCAAACGTTAGCTAAGCTAGGGGTTAGTGTTAAGGTTCAGTTTAGTTGAAGGGTTAGCTAAAAGGGTTAAGGTTAGGGGAAGGTTTAGCTAAAAAGGTTAAGGTTATGGTTAGGGGAAGGGTATTAGCTAACAGGGTTGGGTAGGTTACTTTGTAAATATAATCCGTTACAGTTACCTGTCCAAAAACGTAATGAGTAACGTAACTTTTGGATTACCCAAACTCACTATCGTCATCTGATTACATTCAGTTACTTTTAGATTACTTACCCCTTAAGAGGCATTAGAAGAAGACAAAAACGTGTGTTACCAATTGAAGGACATCTATTGCAGGATAAATCAATGTTAAAATTTACATAGCTAGCCATATATGGATGTTAAATTTTACTTTATGGGTTGGTTATGTAGGCTGCTTCTAACCCATCGCTTTCTACTACATATAATAATACGATTAAATTATATCTTTATATTAAAAGTCTATCAGAATTCCAGTCATTTCAATAAATGGTATACCCCTTGATCTTCAAGAATAGGACTTGGAAATATGGAAGTATAGATTAGCTAAATAGTTTTACCTGAGCATAACCCCAAAGGACTTATTAGCCAGCCCTTCTCTGTTGTTTATGATTTTGTTGTCATGGACAACTGATTGGGCTCATTGACTCAAGTTGAAAAATAAATGCTGCACTCATGGAATGGCATGCTTTGAGCACTACTGAAAAGTGCTATTTACATGTGAAAAACGAATGCCATATGCTGCATTTGCTATAGGCCTATTGTTAACGTTTTTGTTGGTGACATTTTGATATCTTGATAATATGCAGCTGTTTAAAGGGCAAATGCACAGATGAAACAATAACAAAACGGCCACCCACTTTTGTTTTGGTAAAAAGCTGAGGGATGGGCCTGGTGAAATGTAACCACTCTCAGATGAATAGACAGAGCTACGGATGCAAGGACTGACCATCCATGATATCAACATTATTGTTTTAATTAACCATGTTATGAGGCTATAGTGTTTGTTTACATTTACAATATTTACAAACATTGGAGAAAAACAAGCTTATATTTTGGGTTCTCATGGAGTGTGACAGTTGAACTAAACTCATGAGGCATTTATAACTTATATTCTTCAAGAATCAATGGATATATATATATAAAAATATATATATATATATATATATATATATATATATACAGTGGGGAAAAAAAGTATTTAGTCAGCCACCAATTGTGCAAGTTCTCTCACTTAAAAAGATGAGAGAGGCCTGTAATTTTCATCATAGGTACACTTCAACTATGACAGACAAAATGAGGAAAAAAAATCCAGAAAATCACATTGTAGGATTTTTATGAATTTATTTTCAAATTATGGTGGAAAATAAGTATTTGGTCACATACAAACAAGCAAGATTTCTGGCTCTCACAGACCTGTAACTTCTTCTTTAAGAGGCTCCTCTGTCCTCCACTCGTTACCTGTATTAATGGCACCTGTTTGAACTTGTTATCAGTATAAAAGACACCTGTCCACAACCTCAAACAGTCACACTCCAAACTCCACTATGGCCAAGACCAAAGAGCTGTCAAAGGACACCAGAAACAAAATTGTAGACCTGCACCAGGTTGGGAAGACTGAATCTGCAATAGGTAAGCAGCTTGGTTTGAAGAAATCAACTGTGGGAGCAATTATTAGGAAATGGAAGACATACAAGACCACTGATAATCTTCCTCGATCTGGGGCTCCACGCAAGATCTCACCCGTGGGGTCAAAATGATCACAAGAACGGTGAGCAAAAATCCCAGAACCACAGGGGACCTAGTGAATGACCTGCAGAGAGCTGGGACCAAAGTAACAAAGCCTACCATCAGTAACACACTCGCCGCCAGGGACTCAAATCTTGCAGTGCCAGACGTGTCCCCCTGCTTAAGCCAGTACATGTTCAGGCCCGTCTAAAGTTTGCTAGAGAGCATTTGGATGATCCAGATGAGGATTGGGAGAATGTCAGATGAAACCAAAATAGAACTTTTTGGTAAAAACTCAACTCGTCGTGTTTGGAGGACAAAGAATGCTGAGTTGCATCCAAAGAACACCATACCTACTGTGAAGCATGGGGGTGGAAACATCATGCTTTGGGGCTGTTTTTCTGCAAAGGGACCAGGACGACTGATCCGTGTAAAGGAAAGAATGAATGGGGCCATGTATCGTGAGATTTTGAGTGAAAACCTCCTTCCATCAGCAAGGGCATTGAAGATGAAACGTGGCTGGGTCTTTCAGCATGACAATGATCCCAAACACACCGCCCGGCAACGGAAGGAGTGGCTTCAGAAGAAGCATTTCAAGGTCCTGGAGTGGCCTAGCCAGTCTCCAGATCTCAACCCCATAGAAAATCTTTGAAAGTCCGTGTTGCCCAGCGACAGCCCCAAAACATCACTGCTCTAGAGGAGATCTGCATGGAGGAATGGGCCAAAATACCAGCAACAGTGTGTGAAAACCTTGTGAAGACTTACAGAAAACGTTTGACCTCTGTCATTGCCAACAAAGGGTATATAACAAAGTATTGAGATAAACTTTGTTATTGACCAAATACTTATTTTCCACCATAATTTGCAAATAAATTCATAAAAAATCCTACAATGTGATTTTCTGGATTTATTTTCCTCATTTTGTCTGTCATAGTTGAAGTGTACCTATGATGAAAATTACAGGCCTCTCTCATATTTTTAAGTGAGAGAACTTGCACAATTGGTGGCTGACTAAATACTTTTTTTCCCCACTGTAAATATAATTTACAAGTCCAAAAATGGATGTAGCAACTACAGATTGCCCCTTTAAGTCTCTCAAATGTGTGCGAGTTTGAGCATTTGTCCATTAGGCATATGAATGTATTTATTTTATCTGCATGAATTAGATTGAGCAATAAAAGCCTCACTTATATTCCATAGGCTGGGATTCAGCCCTCAGCCCCCAGTATTTATGCTGCAGTAGTTTGTGTCGGGGGGCTAGGGTCCGTCTGTTACATCTGGAGTATTTCTTCTCTTATCTGGTGTCCTGTGTGAATTTAAGTATGCTCTCTTTAATTATCTCTCTTTCTTTCTTTTTCTCTCTCTCTCTCTCTCTCTCTCTCTCGGAGGACCTGAGCATTAGAACCATTCCTCAAGGCCTACCTGGCCTTATGACTCCTTGATGTCCCGAGTCCACCTGGCTGTGCTGCTTCTCCAGTTTCAACTGTTCTGCCTGTTTTATGAACAAAATCTTGTCCATGTTCTGTTATAATCTGCACCCGGCACAGCCAGAAGAGGACTGGCCACCCCTCACAGCCTGGTTCCTCTCTAGGTTTCTTCCTAGGTTTTGGCCTTTCTAGGGAGTTTTTCCTAGCCACCGCTTTTACACCTGCATTGCTTGCTGTTTGAGGTTTTAGGCTGGGTTTCTGTACAGCACTCTGTGACATCAGCTGATGTAAGGGGGGCTTTATAAATAAATTTGATTTGATTTTGATTTGATTCGCACTACGCAGCTGTTACAAGAGCGCATTTTTCACTGGCTGCCCACTGGTTTCAAAAACAATGATTGATAGGCAACTTAATCTTCTTCAATTCAACTATTATTGGGTTCAAATACACATTTAGATTTGTAAATAGCCATCCACTAAAACCACAATCCGTAAGGCGCAAATAGCTAAATGAGAGAGCAGAAGTGTGATTCACACCAATGCGCTATGTAGATACGTGATATCTGTGTCGCCGTAGACTACACCACTGCTGTCATCCTTACCTCCAAACGTTTATTCAGATTGGATCGTTTTTGGATGCTGACAGCAGTCGCAACATTGGAAGACATAGCTTTGACTGTAGCCTACAAAAGCCTATCCATGCTCTTTTCCCGCGATCCATCAAACACATTTGGTGTGTGTAATAAAGCTCCATGAGAGTGAGGATCCATTTGCAGTTTTATTACAATCTTGGTCGTACAGACAGGGTCAATCGCCAGCAAACACAACAGCAGGGGTAAGGCAAATCGTAATCCAGGTACAGGCATGAGGTCAGAGCAGGCAGCAAGCTTACAAAAACCAGTCCAGTAAAGAATGTAGTCCAAGGCAGGCAGCAAGAATCAAAAAGGGAAAAACAGTCCAGAGTATAACCACGATATGACAGACACAGGCGAAAACGCTCAGAAATGATCACCAGGGATAACAAGACTTCGCAAAGAGAGAAGGAGAGAGAGAGCCTAAATAGTCTGCTAATGGGAGACAGGTGCAACGGTGATTAGAACCAGGTATGTGGGAAATGTAGTTCAGGGCTTAATACTCAGGAGAGGGTTCCCTCTGGTGGTGAGCAGGAGGAACCGCGGGAGTCTCGTTTGTGACAGTGTGTCATCATAGTGGTCTCTGATTTATGGTCAGACTCGCTCACGTTGAACACATTTAAACTTGCGCCTTTTTCAATGCTGATTTGAATGTCATTGAGAAAACAGAGAATAGTCAAAGATTTTTTTCGCAAACATCCTTTCTGAATTTAAAAGTAATGCTCTAAGTAATCATTTAGTTTTTCAAAGTATATGTAATCTGATTATAATATTTTTGCTGGTAACGTAACGGATTACAGTTATAGTTTTTTTGTAAACCCTTACATGTAACCCTTACATGTAATCCCCAACCCTGCATGCTAAGGAGTTGCCAAGTAGCTAAAAGGTAGTAAGTAGATGCAAACTGCTAATTAGCTAAAATGCTATCAGTGCTTGTAAGAATTGATCTTGCAACCGTTGAGTTCCTAGACATTCCCGTTAAACGTATAGCCTCCACTACACCACTGTCCCTTTGTGTTTTACAAAAAGTGAACTCCTACATCATTGCGTTTGAATTATGGTTGCTTTCATTTCAGCATCATGATCCTGTCACACACGTAAGGCCTCGTCTTGGTACAATAGGTTCGCCACTGCACAAACATGTCTATAATAGATATAAAAACGGTTATAATTTCCCCCGGTCTCCCCTTACTATTAGTGAGTGTGCAACTTTCAAACAATTTCCTCTGACTGAATGGAAACAGCTAATTATGATTTCGCTGGTACTCGCTGGTCTCGGGAAAAATTAGGAGTCTTCACTGTCCGAGACTAGGTCACGACCGAGTAAAAATCTGTCTGACACCGAGACAACACCAAGACACTAAATATGTGGTCTCAAGACCGGACTCGAGACCGTACTACACTGCTCAAAAAAATAAAGGGAACACTTAAACAACACAATGTAACTCCAAGTCAATCACACTTCTGTGAAATCAAACTGTCCACTTAGGAAGCAACACTGATTGACAATACATTTCACATGCTGTTGTGCAAATGGAATAGACAACAGGTGGAAATTATAGGCAATTAGCAAGACACCCCCAATAAAGGAGTGGTTCTGAAGGTGGTGACCACAGACCACTTCTCAGTTCCTATGCTTCCTGGCTGATGTTTTGGTCACTTTTGAATGCTGGCGGTGCTTTCACTCTAGTGGTAGCATGAGACGGAGTCTACAACCCACACAAGTGGCTCAGGTAGTGCAGCTCATCCAGGATGGCACATCAATGCGAGCTGTGGCAAGAAGGTTTGCTGTGTCTGTCAGCGTAGTGTCCAGAGCATGGAGGCGCTACCAGGAGACAGGCCAGTACATCAGGAGACGTGGAGGAGGCCGTAGGAGGGCAACAACCCAGCAGCAGGACCACTACCTCCGCCTTTGTGCAAGGAGGAGCACTGCCAGAGCCCTGCAAAATGACCTCCAGCAGGCCACAAATGTGCATGTGTCTGCTCAAACGGTCAGAAACAGACTCCATGAGGGTGGTATGAGGGCCCAACGTCCACAGGTGGGGGTTGTGCTTACAGCCCAACACCGTGCAGGACGTTTGGCATTTGCCAGAGAACACCAAGATTGGCAAATTCGCCACTGGCGCCCTGTGCTCTTCACAGATGAAAGCAGGTTCACACTGAGCACGTGACAGACGTGACAGAGTCTGGAGACGCCGTGGAGAACGTTCTGCTGCCTGCAACATCCTCCAGCATGACCGGTTTGGCGGTGGGTCAGTCATGGTGTGGGGTGGCATTTCTTTGGGGGGCCGCACAGCCCTCCATGTGCTGGCCAGAGGTAGCCTGACTGCCATTAGGTACCGAGATGAGATCCTCAGACCCCTTGTGAGACCATATGCTGGTGCGGTTGGCCCTGGGTTCCTCCTAATGCAAGACAATGCTAGACCTCATGTGGCTGGAGTGTGTCAGCAGTTCCTGCAAGAGGAAGGCATTGATGCTAAGGACTGGCCCGCCCGTTCCCCAGACCTGAATCCAATTGAGCACATCTGGGGCATCATGTCTCGCTCCATCCACCAACGCCACGTTGCACCACAGACTGTCCAGGAGTTGGCGGATGCTTTAGTCCAGGTCTGGGAGGAGATCCCTCAGGAGACCATCCGCCACCTCATCAGGAGCATGCCCAGGCATTGTAGGGAGGTCATTCAGGCACGTGGAGGCCACACACACTACTGAGCCTCATTTTGACTTGTTTTAAGGACATTACATCAAAGTTTGATCAGGCTGTAGTGTGGTTTTCCACTTTAATTTTGAGTGGGACTCCAAATCCAGACCTCCATGGGTTGATAAATTTGATTTCCATTGATAATTTTTGTGTGATTTTGTTGTCAGCACATTCAACTATGTAAAGAAAAAAAGTATTTAATAAGATTATTTCATTCATTCAGATCTATGATGTGTTATTTTAGTGTTCCCTTTATTTTTTTTGAGCAGTGTACAACACTACTATAACCTTTACTAAGTTTGATCTCTATGTTTTACCTTAACCTTTCTGCCCAGCCTGGTCTCATAGACTAGACATAACATAGTAAATGTAAATCCAGGACACTCAAATTAGTATGATATGTTACGTTTGGTATGGTTACACAAGACAGAAGATTACTTAAGGAAAAAACGAAAGTTGTGTGGTTGGTCTGGATGGATGGGTAGGCGTATAATGCGAACATCCAGCAACACAATGGTTGTGTGTTTGAATCTCAGCATGAGGAAGGCACAGTGATGCCGAAACGTTGGTAAATACCCATTAAACTGTTAGGAGAGTATATATGTAGTGTGTGACTTTCTTTATTTTGATAGTGTATAGTTTATTTGCCGTTAGTCAGTAACTCCACACAAACTTTGTTCTGGGTGTGCGCTAGCTCATGTTATTGAATCTCAGCATGGACAACTTTTAGCTACTTTGCAACTACTTAGCATGTTAGCTAACCCTTCCCCTAATCCTAACCTTAACCCTTTAAGCTAACTCCTAACCTTAACCTAGCTAACGTTAGCCACCTAGCTAATGTTAGTGTTAAACACGTAGCCACCTAGCTAATGTGAGCCTCAACAAATTGGAATTCGAAACATATTATACATTTTGCAAATTCTTAAGGTATTGTATGAATTGCAATTCATAACATATTTCACAAATTGCAATTTGTAACATATCAGACATTGTAACTTGTAACATATCAAACTAAATGGATGATGGACATCCACAAATTAATACATAGCCTACCATACAAAATGTATAACACTACATATAATACTAATTGGAGTGTCTCATATAACAGTAATTGCAGCGTCTCAGATTACATTTACTATGTTACGTCTACCCTTGAGTCTAGGTTGTTATGTCAGTCCAATATCCACTTCTAAAAATATATTTTTTTTTAGCTATGGTGACTGTATAGAACATGTAGCCTATGATACTGCTGTCTACCTATTTGATAACACCATCACAAACAGCCAACTGAATTGGTCAAATAGGCTACAAGCCTGCAATAGACGCTGTCGAAAACCTGTTGCTTACATGCTACTAGCAATCAGGTTGGTCTTCGGAAGCAGTTGTGCACACTGCAGCCCACAGAAGCTTTGGTGCACATTTTCACAAAGTACCGTTATGAAAGTTGTGATGGGAAACTTATCAAATCTATGATGTACAAGAGAATAAGAAGAATATATTTGAGGTAGTTCGAAAGGTATTTATTTCACTCTGCGCCTCTTAAGTGGAGCGGGAAACTACGGTGGAGACGCGCACTTCGCTGTCTCCAAGTGTGGTAAAGTTGACAGTCACAGACAGATTCACTGTGACAGTCTCCGCTGATATTGGAAGAATTGAAATTTGGACACCTGCTCTTCTCGACGAATAGGTAAGCTTTAAACTATGAATGTACATGTTTTCTATCCTTAATAGGAAATCATGTTACAATCCTTTTTCTCAAAGGACGAAATTAGCAACATCACAATTTCTAGGGTAGAAAATCTTATCTTCCAATGTTTTCCAAATAATGGAATAAGGGACATTATGTCAGTATAGGTTTAGTGTGCATATAGCAGTATGTTTACAAAATAAAACAAATGAGCTCTCAGTCAAATAATGTTTGCTTTTAGACATCTCTTTTAATGAGCACATCATTTTCTATACATGCTGTATCAGATTTGGATGGGTTATGAGGGAAATGGAAAAGGCTTCGTAGTAGAATGTTCTCTTTAATAACCGGGTTCTACCTAGATAGGGTATTTAACAGGTTGACATCCATCAGCACTACCAAGAGAAAGACGTGCATTAGCTGTCATTCAAAAGCATTCTAACATGTTGCCACTCGCATTAGAAATATACGTTTGGAGTGCCTGGGCGCATCACCCGACATTATTAAACCAAAATGTTCCAAGCTAATACCTGTTCCAGCACATTGCGGCGAGAGTGAAACCCATGTGCACAATCTGCCTTTATTGTTCCGAATCCTGTGTTTTTCAGCTATTGAGATACAGTATCATATTGAATCAGATATCCCCTTTGTTAATATGTTCTGTCTTGAGTTGAGTTATGAGACTAGCAGAACAGATATTGCCTGACTGAGGGATATAGATGTTTTAGTGTTCCAGCCCTGTCTGTCTCCCAGTAGAGTGGGTGAGTATTTAGACGACCTGTGGGTTCTCTGATGTGACGAGGAGACATAAAGATAAAACATTCACAGTCACATTCACAGATCTGTTCCACCTGATCAGCAGGAGTCATGAGTATATTTTCTTCTGTTGGTGCACAGCCAGCACTATGCAAACTGAAGAGGACCTCAACAAGTCCATTACCCTATTTTACTCCACGTGGCTGAATACAAAATAGAGAAAGACACCAACTACATTCTAAAATAAAATATATCTGTCCATCACCTGCACTGGGTGCTTCCTGATGAATCCATGTTTCAAAGCATTTGAGAGACATTCAGCGATGTAAAGTATCCGTTTTGGCTCTGGTGGTTTGCCCTCCCTCCCAGGCACAGTGTCTCCCATGAACACGGCAGATTGAAAAGCCGAGCCAATATCCTCCCTCATGCACGCCAACATTAATTGGAAAGAGAGTGATTACAGTTTATGCCTCAGTGCATGATTGCCTTCCGTATTATAATGCACAAAGCGATCTGACGAGTTGATCAAACTCATATTGATGACTTCCCACCACACCATCTGTGTACCTGTTCTATTTTCTTGTCATATTTTATTTTATTGTACTTCATTTGTATTCATTTTTTGAATAAAACAAAACATATATAGACAAAAACAATAGACAACTTGACATTTACATACATTTCAACAAACATGAATGACATCTCACTTGCTCAGACTCACGTGTTCCCACCGTAACAACACACAATATTGTTTTTAATGCTTGTAAAACTGTGCCTCATAAGACGTCAGATTGTGTTATGTTGTTTCTTTCTGTAGACAGATTTTTTTGAAATATTTCAATAATAAAGCATTTGATTCTTCCATTCTCTTAATGTTGGAGTATCATTTGACTTCCAGTATTTCAGCAATAGCTTTTTTCAATATAAGTGACCAAAATAATATTGTCCCGCCTATTGGGTATCTCACCACATCCTCATATGCATGTCTTGTAGTATGCCGATAGGCGGATTAAAATAAACTGTACAATTTCTGACAGCCAGCTTTCTAACTCTGCCCCTAACTTTTGGACTCTATAACACTCCTAGTAGGCATGAATTATTGAGTCATTGTTGGTTTTACACTTAAGACATGACTCTGCCGTTGTGCTGTAGAATTTGTGAAAATTGTTCCTTGTATAATACATGAGTTTACGCTGGATTGAGCGGGCATTTTCGTTGACTGTAATTTCGTTCGTTAAATTCCAACACTCCTTCTATCTTGTGCCAATACTTTATATTTTTTTCAAAGAGATCATCAGTTGGTTAAGGCTCTCTGCAAGGTTTTGTAAGTTTACCCATCATATGGGTATATTTTTCTGACTCAAATAGGATTTCCTCACATTGCTCTGATGTCCAAAAGCCTTCAGGTCAAACTTTCAAGGTATAAAACTTTTAAGTTGCATATATTTGAAAATGACTATGTACATTGGTCAGTCCAAAATTGCTTTTTAATTCTGTCATAGAAATAATTGTATTTCCTATTACCTCATCATTTACGATTTATTGGCCACGTGGGCCAATTCATCATTAATTCTGAAAAGCTATCCAAGGATTGTTCCATAAAGGTGTGTTTTTAGGTGTGAAATTGGTTTTTGTATAATCCATTTCATTTTCTTCCATGCTGTTATAGAGTTCTTAACTATGAAGTTGTTAACCTCTTAATGTTCTTAGCTATTCTGGGGATGAGCATGCACATCTTCAATATCTACCAATTGTTCCTCTTTAGTGCATTTAACATGTCGTAAATAAAAGCCTTCGGTGGCAAGTTGACACAATTCCAAGTCCGGAAGTTTAAAACCACCTTCAGACTTTGGAAAATGTAAAACTTTTTATTTGCCCATATAAAGTCTGCTATGACCAAGTATACTTTTTTTAAATGTCTTCATTGGGGTAATTGGTATTACCGAAAATAAATCTAAAAACTTTGGGAGCCATGCCCTTCTAAAAAGGTTTATTCTACCTGTAAGGTTTCTGGGGAAATTGTTCCATTTAATTAGATCTGCTTCCATGTTGTTGAGTAATGGGATAAAGTTATCTTTATATATTTGTTGTTTGTCATTTATTAAGCATCTTAAGTATTTAATATTTTTTGTGGTCCACTTAAAGGATTGCTGTAAATTGCAAGTTATTATTTAAATTTTTCCTGTTGCCATTCAGTTTTTTCCGCATTTATTATATCATTTTTACAGTAATCTGAAAATATTTTTAACACGGGGGGGCATTGAGTTTTCAATATTTATCAGGTACACTAGGAGATCTTTGGCAAATACGTTTAGTTTATACTCGTGTTTACCAATACTGATACCTGGTATGTTTCGGTCCTGTCTAATTCTTTCTGCAAGCGGTTCAATTGGCAGTGCAAAACAGCAGGGAAGAGAGAGGGCATCCCTGTCCTGTGCCCCTTTCTAAAGCAAATTCAGCAAATAATGTATTACTTGTGTATATTTTTTCTTTAGGATATTCATATAATATTTTTATGAAATGTATTATTTCAACTGGAAAGTTGAAGGTTTCCAAAGTAGGAAGCATTGAATTGAGTGACGTGTGTTGTTATTTGAATAAATAGGGAAGCTACGTTGTCCTAGAATGTTAAGTACAATTCTGTGGTAAAGCCTTCCATACCTGGTGCTTTTCTCAGTGCGAAAGTTTTAATGGTGTCTAATATTTATTTTGGGGTGATTTCTATTTTTTGTGATAATTTTTTGTCTGCTGATAGTTTCTTCAGGGTTGTTGAGTCAAACAAGGCAGTAGGATCAGACCAAATTATGTTTAATTCAGATTTATATAGATTTTCATAGACACTTTTATAATTGTCATTAATAGCATTGTTGTTTCTAATTAAAGCATTTGTATCCTTATCTTTTAAAACTACAACTGGTTTGGCGTGTATTTGTTTTGTGAGGGCTGCAAGGTGTTTACTGGGTTTATTTGCCATTAAATAGTATATTTAATTTAAGTTTAACCTGTAGTTCTTGGCTCTCTTCAAAATCAAAAGTAAAATTTCATATTCCTGCTTGTGTTTAGAAATTCTGTTTTCTTCTATATCTTGTAAAGATTTTTTATGGGCTTTTTTTTAAGATTGAAATTAAAATCACTAACTCAGATTTAACTTTAACCTAGTATGATATTATCATTCCCCTAATAAACGTCTTAAATAGTGTACATTGTTTCTGTCCTCAACGTGTACCTGTTCTCAACATGAGTTTCTATTGGACAGTGACTGAACCGATGATAACACAGTAAGTGCCTTCAAAAAGTATTCATACCCCTTGACTTATTCCACATTTTGTTGTGTTACAGCCTGAATTCAAAAAGTATTAAATCTTTTTTTTCTTCACCGATCTACACTCAATACCCCATAATAACAAAGTGAAAACATGTCTTCAGAATCCTACCCTTTTTCCATATTTTGGTACGTTACAGCCTTATTCTAAAATGGATGGAATTAATAAAAATCCTCATCAATCTACACACAATACCCCATCATGACAAAGTGAAAACAGTTTTTTGGAAATGTTAGCAAATATATTAAAGATAAAAAACAGAAATACCTTATTAACATAAGTATTCAGACCCTTTGCTATGAGACTTGAAATTGAGCTCAGGTGCATCCTGTTTCCATTGAACATCCTTGAGATGTTTCTACAACTGGACTGGAGTTCAACTGTGGTAAATTCAATTGATTGGACATGATTTGGAAAGGCACACACCTGTCTATATAAGGTCCCACAGCCATGAGGTCGAAGGAATTGTCCATAGAGCTCCGAGACAGGATTGTGTCCAGGCACAGATCTGGGGAAGGGTAAAAAAAAATGTCTGCAGCATTGAAGGTCGCCAAGAACACAATGGTGTCCATCATTCTTAAATGGAAGAAGTTAAGAACCACCAAGACTTCCTAGAGCTGGTCCACCAGCCAAACTGAGCAATCGGGGGAGAAGGGCCTTGGAAAGGGAGGTGACCAAGAACCCAATGGTCACTCTGACAGAGCTCCACAGTTCCTCTGTGGAGATGGGAGAACCTTCCAGAAGGACAACCATCTCTGCAGCACTCCACCAATCAGGCCTTTATGGTAGAGTGGCCAGACGGAAGCCACTCCTCAGTAAAAGGCATGTGACAGCCCGCTTGGAGTTTTCCAAAAGGCAGCTAGAGGACTCTCAGACCATGAGAAACAAGAATCTCTGGTCTGATGAAACCAAGATTGAACTCTTTGGCCTGAATGCCAAGCGTCACATCTGGAGGAAACCTGGCACCATTCCTACGGTGAAGCATGGTGGTGGAATCATCACGCTTTTGGGATGTTTTTCAGCAGCAGGGACTGGGAGACTAGTCAGAATCGAGGGATAAATTAAGGGAGCAAAGAACAGAGAGCTCATTGATGAAAACATGCTCCAGAGTGCTCAGGACCTCAGACTGAGGTGAAGGTTTACCTTCCAACAGGACAACAACCCTAAGCACACAGCCAAGACAATGCAGGAGTGGCTTCGGGACAAGTCTCTGAATGTCCTTGAGTGGCCCAGCCAGAGCCCGGACTTGAACCTGATCAAACATCTCTGGATAGACCTGAAAATACAGTTGAAGTCGGAAGTTTACATACACTTAGGTTGGAGTCGTTAAAACTCGTTTTTCAACCACTCCACAAATTTCTTGTTAACAAACTATAGTTTTGGCAAGTCGGTTAGGACATCTACTTTGTGCATGACAAAAGTAATTTTTCCAACAATTGTTTACAGACAGATTCTTTCACTTATAATTCACTGTATCACAATTCCAGTGGGTCAGAAGTTTATATACACTAAGTTGACTGTGCCTTTAAACAGCTTGGAAAATTCCAGAAAATGATGTCATGGCTTTAGAAGCTTCTGATAGGCTAATTGACATCCTGAGTCAATTGAAGGTGTACCTGTGGATGTATTTCAAGCCTTACCTTCAAACTCAGTGCCTCTTTGCTGGAGGAAACGGGTACAAAAGTATCTATATCCACAGTAAAACGAGTCCTATATCGACATAACCTGAAAGGCCGCTCAGCAAGGAAGAAGCCACTTCTCCAAAACCTCTAAAAAAAGCCAGACTACGGTTTGCAGCTGCACATGGGGACAAAGATTGTAAAAATAGAACTAGGGGGATGCTTGCAAGCCGAAGAACACCATCTCAACCGTGAAGCACGGGGGTGGCAGCATCATGTTGTGGGGGTGCTTTGCTGCAGGAGGGACTGGTGCACTTCACAAAATAAATGGCATCATGAGTAATAAATATGTGGTGGATATATTGAAGCAACATCTCAAGACATCAGTCAGCTTGGTCGCAAATGGGTCTTCCAAATGGACAAGCATACTTCCAAAGTTGTGGCAAAATGGCTTAAGGGCAACAAAGTCAAGGTATTGGAGTGACCATCACAATGCCCTGACCTCAATCCCATAGAAGATTTGTGGGCAGAACTGAAAAAGCGTGTGCCAGCAAGGAGGCCTACAAACCTGACTCAGTTACACCAGCTCTGTCAGGAGGAATGGGACAAAATTCACCCAACTTATTGTGGGAAGCTTGTGGCAGGCTACCCGAAACGTTTGACCCAAGTTACAATTTAAAGGCAACGATAACAAATATTAATTGAGTGTATGTAAACTTCTGACCCACTGGGAATGTGATGAAAGAAATAAAAGCTGAAATAAATCATTCTCTCTACTATTATTCTGACATTTCACATTCTTAAAATAAAGTGGTGATCCTAACTGACCTTGCCAATGACAAGCATACCCATAACATGATGCAGCCACCAACATGCTTGAAAATATGAAGAACGGTACTCAGTGATGTGTTTTGTTTTATTTGCCTCAAACATAATACTTCTATTATTCAGGACAAAAAGTTAATTTCTTTGCCACATTCTTTTGCAGTTTTACTTTAGTGCCTTATTGCAAACACGATGCATGTTTTGGAATATTTATATTCTGTACAGGCTTCCTTTTCCCTCTGTCATTTTGGTTAGTATTGTGGAGTAACTACAATGTTGTTGATTCATCCTCAGTTTCTCCTATCACAGCCATTAAACTCTAGAACTGTTTTAAAGTCACCATTGGCCACATGGTGAAATCCCTGAGCGGTTTCCTTCCTCTCCGGCAACTGAGTTAGGAAGGAGGCCTGTAATCTTTGTAATGTTGATACACCCTCCAAAGTGTAATTATTAACTTCTCCATGCTCAAAGGGATATTCAATGTGTTTTTTTATTTTTACCCATCTACCAATAGGTGCACTTCTATGGGAGGCATTGGAAAACCTCCCTGGTCTTTGTGGTCGAATCTGTTTGAAATTCACTGCTTGACTCAGGGACCTAACAGATAATTGTATGTGTGGGGTACATAGATGAGGTAGTCATTCAAAAATCATGTTAAATGCTATTAGTCCATGCAATTTGTTATGTGACTTGTTAAGCACATTTTTCCTCCTGAACTTATTTAGGCTTGTCATAACAAAGGGGTTGAATACTCCTTGTCTCAAAACATTTCAGCTTTTCATTATTAATACATTTTTTCAAAAAAATCTAAAAACATAATTCCACTTTGATATTATGGGGTATTGTGTGTAGGCCACCGACAACAAATCTAAATTCAGGCTCTAACACAATACATTTGGAAAAAGTCAAGGGGTGTGAATACTTTCTGTTGGCACTGTACGCAGTCATCTATAGGTTCTATTGTCATACCATAATTATCCTGTGACTCTTTCAGCAAAATTATTTTTGCTGCTTAGGTCACGAGTTGTTGTCAAGGAAAGCATGATTACACATTTAGAGGCTTGTTGAAATAAAGAGCATCTCTCTGGCCCACTTATGTGTCAGTGTCTAAGTGCTGCTAATTTGCATCACAATTATTAATATAATTTCAGTGACTAGAGACATTCATGCGCTGTGTAAATATACTTAATGCATTTTATTCCCTATAGACTCTGAAGGGCATAGTTTTTGTGGTTCAACCCAACTGTTTTGTAAATCGAAATGAAGAGTTTTCCTGAAGGGTTTATATAATACATTACATTTTGATGAAATTATTCAGTGGATGTTAATCTCATCCAGAACAACTTAATATCAGTGCAATCAAGGGAAACAGGCAACACAGACCTCTCAGAGATCTGTTCACCAACACCAAAATGCTATAATAAAAACAGGCATTTGGGTTAAAATATTTAGTTTGTTTATGAGGAATGTAAGTAGACCTGCCCACATCAGAAACAAGAGAACTGATAAGCTAAGCTTCCGCTTTCTTTTTTCTCTCTAGGCACCTCTTGCCCTTTCTCCAGTGCTGTGATGGAGGGCAGTGGGTTGACTGTAGAGCTGGCCTCCCCTGGGCCGTGTGTGGCTGGCATGGAGGGGAACACCAGTCGGCAGGTGTTTGAGGTGGCGCTGCAGAATGGCTCCTCGTCCAAACGTAGCCCTCAATTTGTGGGGGTGGAGCTCCTGAAGTCCTTCAAGCTGCTCATCATCCCCTGCTACATCCTGGTGGTACTGATCGGGGTGTTCGGCAACTACCTGCTGCTCTACGTCATCTGCCACACCCGTAAGATGCACAACATCACTAACTTCTTCATTGGAAACCTGGCCTTCTCCGACATGCTGATGTGTGCCACCTGCGTCCCCTTCACCTTGGCCTATGCCTTCAACCCACGCGGATGGGTTTTTGGGAGGTTCATGTGCTACCTGGTTTACCTCATCCAGCCAGTGACAGTCTACGTGTCTGTCTTCACTCTCACTGCTATTGGTGTTGACAGGTAAGCCTTTGTCGAGGTTGCATTAAATCAACTTTTTTAGACTTGGAGTAGAATGAGCACATTATCACATTTCTATGTAAGCTTCTCTATCACATTACATCATTACATTTCATTCACAGGTTTTATTATTTATCCTTTAATGAGATTTCATCCATGGTGTTTCAGTACTTGTGGCTGGACCGATGATTAGGTATAGATTCAACACACATAAAGAATTCTTAACAGCTCTATTCAGCACCCTAAAGACTTTTCTAAAAGTTCAACTCAGAGAGATGATTCATACTTTTTGTCAATAACAGGAAATAAAATCATCGGCAGCCACATTCACATACAATTATGGAGAGGCAAGAGTAGAAGCATAATGTGATGTCTTTACACAAGCTCGACACAGTGCAATTGTCAGATCAAAAAGCAAAAAGATACCCACACTTGACATGGTAAATTGATCCTATCCCCAGGTACTATGCCACAGTTCACCCTCTGAAGAAGCGGATCTCAGTGCTGGCGTGTACCTACCTCCTATCTGGGATCTGGCTGCTCTCCTGTGGGCTTGTGGCCCCGGCCGTGGCCCACACGTACCATGTGGAGTTCAAGAATGACGGCTTTACCATCTGTGAGGAGTTCTGGATGGGCAAGAAGAGAGAGAGGTTGGCCTACGCATACAGCACACTTTTCATGACCTACGTCCTGCCTCTGTCTGCCCTCTGCATCTCTTACCTCTGCATCTCTGTCAAGCTCCGTAACTGTGTGGTGCCTGGCCACCGCACCCAGAGCCAGGCCGAGGCACAGCGAACCCGCAAGCGCAAGACCTTCCGTCTGATCACCCTTGTGGTGGCGGCTTTCGGCGTGTGCTGGATGCCCATTAGTGTGTTCAACGTGCTGCGGGACATTGACATTGACCTGATCGACAAGCGCTACTTCCTGCTCATCCAGCTGCTGTGCCACCTGTGTGCAATGAGCTCGTCCTGCTGTAACCCTTTTCTGTATGCCTGGCTGCATAACCGCTTTCGCGCCGAGCTGCGCAAGATGTTCACCTGCCACCGCCGCATCGGCATCCCTGCCAACAACTGTGCCACAAACAGCGTGAACCCCTTCATCCCACCCTCCCACCCACCCGTACAGGATGTGTTCAGAGAATGGTCTTGAAACCAGCTGAAAGATTTTTGGTCAGGGTTTTTGTACTGTAAGATAAGATGGTCAAATTATTACTTTTGTTTTTCAAATAGTTGATTCTTCTGACCCCACTCCCACTGTTTCTCATGCCCAATTGATACATATTTTGTGAAAAGTAATGTGTACATTTCTGCACAAGATTTTTAAGTGGTTGCACAAGTGCAATAAACAAGAGTGCTGCAAAAAAGTATACTGCATTTGAAGTGTTCTTAGACATGTTGAAACATCAGAAGTTGATTGATCATTATGAACATCTTTGATGTACATTATTGGGTTTATATAAGCATTATCTTTATTGTACAGTGTATTCCCATATGATGCAAACAAAGTTATGGTTTAATAATAGATGCTTTTGGTTTGGTGTTTGATTGATTTCAAAAGCCTCTACAACCTCAAGGTTGTGACTGACAGGTGATGCACACTACCAGATGGGAACACAGCTACCAACTTCACAGAAGAGGGTCCTGGCTTGGTGACAAAGATGATAGCTTCCGTCTCTCAACCACTAACAAAAATTAAACACATTTGGTCATGTCAAAAAATATTGAAATTGGTTCCATCGTTAAATTGGTTCCATCGTTCTGCTGCGACAGAAACTGTTGCATCATGCATGTTACATCTTTGTAAACGTAATGAAGTATACTGAACAAAAACATAAATGCAACATGCAACAATTTCCAATATTTTACTGTGTAAACCTTTTTGTGAACTTCACAGTTCACATAAGGAAATCAGTCAATTTAAATAAATAAATTAGGCCCTAATCTATGGATTTCACATGACTGGGAATAAAGATATGCATCTGTTTCCTTTTAAAAAAAGTAAGGGCGTGGATCAGAAAACTAGTCAGTATCTGGTGAGACCACCATTTGCCTCATGCAGTCCGACACATCTCCTTCACATAGAGTTGATCAGGCTGTTGATTGTGGCCTGTGGAATGTTGTCCCACTCCTCTTCAATGGATGTGCGAAGTTGCTGGATATTGGCGGGAACTGGAACACGGTGTCATACACGTTGATCCAGAGCATGCCAAACATGATCAATGGGTGACATGTCTGGTGAGTATGCAGGCCATGGAAGAACTGGAACATTTTCAGCTTCCAGGAATTGTATACAGATCGCTGGCTCCCGAGTGACGCAACAGTCTAAGGCAAGAGTGCAAGAGGCGTCACTACAGTTCCTGGTTCGAATCCAGGCTGTATCACATCTGGCCGTAATTTTGAGTCCCATAGGGCGGCGAACAATTGGCCCAGCATCGTCCGGGTTTGGCCGGGGTAGGCCGTCATTGTAAATAAGAATTTATTCTTAACTGACTTGTCTAGTTAAATTAAGGTTATATTAAAAAAAAATACAGATCCTTGCAAAATGGGGCTGTGCATTATCATACTGAAATATGAAGTGATGGCGGCAGATGAATGGCACGACAATAGGCCTCAGGATCTCAGGATAACCCCACTGCCACACCAAATCAGAACCGTAGGATAAATAAAGGGGGCATATAAGCAATGAGAGGTCTTACAATATTCGATGAAGACACTTCTCTAAAACAGGCTATAGACTACATGTGCACCACCAAGTCAAAGCAGTAGGCTAAGTTATGAGGGGGAAAGGGGTGAGGCACATGGGCTATTAACAGCTTACTACACAACATACACTTAGTATTACTTTCATTGTCTACAGTATACATATCTCCCTGGCATATTACACAATTTATGCAGCAGCATACAATACATTTTTGGACTCAAAGTTGTGCTGTGCTCACTTGAACAGGGAGGTGGAACAGCAGTCCTTCTTGTGGGCAAATGTTGTCATTAAACTTTGTCATCAAAGTCTGGCATTCTCTGGATTTATGGTGCTTTCAAGACAACTGGGAACCCGGAAAAAAACATGGTTGAATCATGACGTCAGTGATCTTCAGGTTGGAGCTCTAGAAAGAGGCCAGAGTTCCCGACTTGGAGTTCCGAGTTGGATTACCGTTCAAAACGTATTTTCCCAGTCGGAGCTCGAGTTCTGAGTTGTCTTGAACTCACTGAAAACTGGGAAATCTCAGACTTCAGTTGCTTTGAACGTGGCAGAAGTCATGCTGGATTGACTTTTTTGGCCCATGGTGTTGCGTGTGAATGTGTGATGGAAATTTTAATCTATGTTCACAAACTGAACTTTAATTGACCTACTCTGTCTGTAACCCAAAGGTCGTAAAGCTTTGGTTAAGATGAAACAGACAGAGACCCAGCTGCAGAGATCATTATGTCAAATGTTTATTCACCAAGAATTCTCAAATCACAATAAGAACACAGTCCTTTATATGTACATACAATTTAACTCCACCCCACTTTAGACGGGCGGTGTTTTACAACTTACATCTTATCACTTCTAACAGCTTTCTGACCGTTTCTCCCCTCCCTGGGTGAAGAAACCGGTTTCCTGTTATTTCCAGTTATAAATCGTCTGTCGACAGTTTTCCTGTTATCTCAACTCCATCCTGCTTAGGTTGCAAAATAGTAACACGATGTCTTAGTCTTTTTAAAAAGTTCTAGACCTATTCCTCTAACACCTATTACATATATTTTCAGGATTTAATATTCTTAGTAATTACTTAAACATACTATTTTAAACATATAATAATTTAGTCATTAAACATAAATCATATTAATTTATTCATAACAGAATGTTTGGAAAAGAGACCCTTAAACCCACTTGGACCATACACAATCTCCGCCGAATAGAAGGCAGGGGAAGCAAAATAGTGATTGCTTTGCCACGCTCACAGTTAGCCACTGATTTCTCATTGTTGAATTTGTGATTTCCAACTTGTGCAAAGTTTGTCCAATAGCCGATGAGCACCGATGCGTTCTCTTCATAATGGTTTAAAATGCTTTGCCAGTATATTGACGTGATTCATGATGATGACTTCTTGTCTAGCTTGCTAGTTAAGATTTTGAAAGTATGATGTTGATATGATCACTCCAATTAAAGCTACTGTATATATGATTTGACGTAATCTTATGTTGTCAATAACCTTTCTTGGATGGACACTTCTAATGTAAATCTATGGCAGCACCCAAGGGGCTTGACCTTTTTAGCTCTCCCTGTAGATTTTGCGGCAATGTAGTGTCCCCATAAGTGACAGAACACTGAGCCAATCACGACGCAACTAGAGAAGATTACCAACCTATATGGTCTGTATTTTCCGCTGGCTGCCCCTCCACCACAGAAAGTACTGAGCTAGGCTGAAACACCTGCATTTTGGAGCTGCCTTAGTCAAGGAAGCAAAAGATACCATGTTTGTATGTGGCTTTATTAACTAAATTATTATAATTTTTTACATTGTTTGCAATGTATGTGACACGTGCTATTGCCAAAATAACATGCAAAACAGGCAACAACAAAAATTATATATATATATACACAGTATCAGTAAAAAGTTGACAACTAGTCATTCAAGGGTTTTAGAACAATAATGAAGACATAAAAACAATGAAATAACACATATGGAATCATGTAGTTACCAAAAGAAAAGTGTTAAAAAAAAAATCTAAATATATTTTTTATTTGAGATTCTTCAAAGTAGCCAACCTTTGCCTTGATGACAGCTTTGCACACTCTTGGCATTCTCTCAAACAGCTTCATGAGGCAGTCACCTGGAATGCATTTCAATTAACAGGTGTGCCTTGTTAAAAGTTCTTCTTAATGCATTTGAGCCAATCAGTTGTGTTGTTACAAGGTAGGGGTGGTATACAGAAGATAGCCCTATTTGGTTAAAGACCAAGTCCATATTATAGCAAAAACAGTTCAAATAAGCAAAGAGAAATGACAGTCCATCATTACTTTAAAGACATGAAGGTGAGTCAATACTGAAAATTTCAAGAACTTTGAACGTTTCTTCAAGTGCAGTCGCAAAAACCAAGTGCTATGATGAAACTGGCTCTCATGAGGACCACCACAGGAAAGGAAGACCCAGAGTTACCTCTGCTGCAGAGGATACGTTCATTAGAGTTACCAGCCTCAGAAATTGCAGCCCAAATAAATGCTTCAGAGTTCAAGTAACAGACACATCAACTGTTCAGATGAGACTGCGTGAATCAAGCCTTCATGGTCGAATTGCTGCAAAGAAACCACTACTAAAGGACACCAATAAGAAACTTGGGCCAAGAAACATGAGCAATGGACATTAGACCGGTGGACATCTGTCATCTGTGATTTTTGGTTCCAACCGCCATTGTCTTTGTGAGATGCAGAGTAGGTGAACGGATGAACTCCGCATGTGTGGTTCCCACCGTGAAGCACGGAGGAGGTGGAGGTGAGGGGGTGAGTTTTATTTTTTATTTCACCATTATTTAACCAGGTAGGCCAATTGAGAACAAGTTCTCATTTACAACTGCGACCTGGCCAAGATAAAGCAAAGCAGTGCAACACAAACAACACAGAGTTACACATGGAAGAAAACAAACATACAGTCAATAACACAATAGAAAAGTCTATATACAGTGTGTGCAAATGAGGTAAGATTAGAGAGGTAAGGCAATAAATAGGCCGTAGTGGCGAAGTAATTACAATTTAGCAATTAAACACTGGAGTGATAGATGGGCAGAAGATGAATGTGCAAGTAGAGATACTGAGGTGCAAAGAAGCAAAATAAATAAATAGGTAGTTGGATGGGCTATTTACAGATGGGCTATGTACAGGTGTAGTGATCTGTGAGCTGCTCTGGCAGCTGGTGCTTAAAGTTAGTGAGGGAGATATGAGTCTCCAGCTTCAGTAATTTTTCAGTTCGTTCCAGTCATTGGCAGCAGAGAACTGGAAGGTGGTGACACGGTCTGTGATTTATTTAGAATTCAAGGCACACTTAGCCAGGATGGCTACTGCAGCATTCTGCAGTGATACGCCATCCCATCTAGTTTGCGCTTAGTGGGGCTATCATTTGTTTTTCAATAGGACAATGAACACCTCCGGGCTGTCTAAGAGCTATTTGACCAAGAAGGAGAGTGATGGAGTGCTGCATCAGATGACATGGCCTCCACAATCACCCAACCTCAACCCAATTGAGAGGGTTTGGGATGGACCGCAGTGTGAAGGAAAAGCAGCCAACGAGTGCTCAGCATATGTGGGAACTCCTTCAAGACTGTTGGAAAAGCATTTTAGGTGAAGCTGGTTGAGAGAATGCCAAGCTGTCATGAAGGCAAAGGGTCGCTACTTTGAGGAATCTTAAATATATTTTGATTGGTTTAACACTTTTTTGGTTACTATGTGATTCCATATGTGGGGGAACTGTGTTTGTGGGGGGAAGGGGGATCTTGGAGGGCTGGTGGCCTGGCAGTTGGGAGCTTGGGCCGGTGGCTGATGGATTGCTGGTTCAGGTCCCGTTTTTTACCTTGTGGGAGATCTGTCGACGTTCCATTAAGCAGGCCGTTGACCCGGTTTGCTTCTGTGGGTCACTCTGGATGGTAGTCTGTTAGATGACTGACTAATGTAAACGTTGAGCAGCTACACTGCAAGAAGATATGTTTAAATATTCAATAAAATAAAAAAATGAAAACGTTTGTCTGGCAAAGCAAGTCTACAGTTAGTATGAAATAGCAGACCAACAGAATTGATTTATTATGATTTGAATGCCATTATCAAATCTCTGATCATCAACACATCTCATTGGTATCAATAAGGAAAGGTCTGTGAGTTGACTCCAGAAGAACATTTGAAAAGTATTGAAGAGAATAATTGTTGCCATGGTCACATACACATTCAAAACCTTATCCTTGTCAGGATGGGTGATATTTTCAGTGATTCATTTTCAGATACTTCTAATAAGACCAAGTGAGAAACCATGGTAATGTGTTCTGTGACCCAGACAAGCACTCACAATAAATACGCCTCTACCAACCACAAACCTGTGAATAGAGATAGTTCCTCAATATCTTGAGAGCAATGATCTAAACCAGGTATTCCCAAACAGTCCATTTATATTTTCCAATGGGGCTATACATTTGGGTGAGTTTTTTTTCCTCACCTGAGTAGCCTCGTTTCACTGCCGAAAATAAAATCAAACCTTCTAGTGTTCAGCGAATTAACAACACAATGTCAAATACAGGTAGCCTATTCAAATAATTAACATCCAATCACATTAACCGTTTCCCTCACGCGGGAATTCCACTAACGGTCCGTATGTAGCCAAACGTAGCTGCTGGTCATATTGGTATCACTACTGATGGCGCAAAAGCCATGACAGGGAGACAGTGGAGTGGTAACGCGTGTGCAAGAGTATTGTGCATACTGTCAAGCACACCCTTCTCATTAAGTTGTGATGAGTTATTCACAATTTTCAATGAACAAATAAGGTTTTATATGTAAGATGGTTAAATAAAGAGCAAAATTATTATTTGTGCCCTGGTCCTATATGAGCTCTTTGTCACTTCCCACCAACTGGGTTGTGACAAAAACTCACACTCATTCTTATGTTTAATACATGTATAGTGTGTGTGGGAGTATGCTGACCCTGGTGCTAGAGCTGCTGGAGATTGAATGTTTGAAGGGGTTCAGGACTATAAGTTTAGGAACGACTGGTCTAAACAAACATGCTGTAAAGCTGTCATTAAATTATGAAATTGTACAAACCAGGCTGCAGATACTTTACAGCACATTTATCAACAATCTCATCTAGAGATCGGGCAAGACCATGTTGTCACAGATGAAGTTGCACTTTTCTCCTCTGAGATTCATGAATATATTCATAACCATCTCTGAGACCTAATAACAATCTCTGAGAAAAGGCAGCAAAATGAGTGATGTATTTATTGAAAACGATCCAAGCATCCATCCATCTACACTACATGACCTAAAGTATGTCGACACCCACTCGTCGAACATCTCATTCCAAAATCATGGGCATTAGTATGGAGTTGGTCCCCCCCTTTGCTGTTGTAAGAGCCTCCACTCTTCTTGGAAGGCTTTCCACGAGATGTTGTAACATTGCTGCGGGGGTCTTCCATTCAACCACAAGAGCATTAGTGAGGTTGGGCACTGATGCTGGCCGATTCCTCAAAGCAAATTTGAGGAAAAGGCTCCCGAAATTCTATCAACATATTGTTGTACTCGCGCTGCTAAAATCCTCGACCATTGCTATACTACCTTCCAGAATGCATATAGGCCCTCCCTCGCCCTCCTTTTGGCAAATCGGACTACGATTCTATCCTGCACCATCCCTTCTATAGGCAGAAACTCAAACAGGAAGCACCAAGAAGACTTCCTGACGGGTCGTCCCCAGGTGGTGATGGTAGGAAACACCTCTTCGCTGATCCTCAACACCGGGGCCCCACAAGGGTGTGTGCTCAGCCCTCTCCTGTACTCCCTGTTCACCCATGACTGCGTAGCCGTGCACGCCTCCAACTCAATGATCAAGTTTGCAGACGACACAACAGTAGTAGGCTTGACTACCAACAATGATGAGACAGCCTACAGGGAGGTAGTGAGGGCTCGGAGTGTGGTGCCAGGAAAATAACCTCTCACTCTATGTCAACAACACTAAGGAGATGATCGTGGACTTCAGGAAACAGCAGAGGGAGAACCCCCGATCCACATTGATGGGACCGCAGTGGAGAAGGTGGAAAGCTTCAAGTTCCTCGGCGTACACATCACTGACAAACTGAAATGGTCAACCCACACAGACAGTGTGGTGAAGGTGCAACAGCTGCTCTTCAACGTCAGGAGGCTAAAGAAATGTGGCTTGTCACCTAAAACCCTCAAACTTTTACAGATGCACAACTGAGAGTATCCTGTCGGGCTGTATGACTGCCTGGTAAGGCAACTGCACCGCCCACAACCGCATAGCTCTCCAGAGGGTGGTGCGGTCTGCCTAACGCATTACCGGGGCAAACTTCCCACCCTCCTGGACACCTACAGCACCCGATGCCATAGGAAGGCCAAAAAGATCATCAAGGACATCAACCACCTGAGCCACTGCCTGTTCACCCCACTATTATCCAGAAGGTGAGGTCAGTACAGGTGCATCAAAGCTGGGACAGAGAGACTGAAAAACAGCTTCTATCTAAAAGCCATCAGACTGTTAAACAGCCATCACTAGCACCTCAGAGGCAGCTGCCTATAGACAGATTAGAAATCACTGGTCACTTTTAGAAATGGATCACTAGCCACTTTAATAACGTTCCGTATCTAACATTACACATCTCATACGTATAAACTGGACTCCACACTATTCTACAGTGTCTTAGGCACTTTTAAATTGTGTTTACATATTGTATCACCCATTTCATATGTATTGTATGCTATACTACACCACTGACTGTTAAACAGCCATCTCCAGCACATCAGAGGCTGCTGCCTACAGAGGCTTTTGCCTAAGAACACCATCCCAACCGTGAAGCATGGGGGTGGCAGCATCATGTTGTGGGGGTGCTTTGTTGCAGGAGGGACTGGTGCGCTTCACAAAATAGATGGCATCATGAGGAAGTAAAATTGTGGATATATTGAAGCATCATCTCAAGACATCAGTTAGGAAGTTAAAGCTTGGTCCCAAATGAGTCTTCCAAATGGACAATAACCCCAAGCATACTTCCAAAGTTGTGGCAAAATGGCTTAAGGACAACAAACAATGTCAAGGTATTGGAGTGGCCATCACAAAGCCCTGACCTCAATCATATAGAAAATCTGTGGGCAGAACTGAAAAAGCGTGTGCGAGCAAGGAGGCCTACAAACCTGACTCAGTTACACCAGCTCTGTCAGGAGGAATGGGCCAAATTCACCAAACTTATTTTTGGAAGCTTGTGGAAGGCTGCTGACCTAAGTTAAACAATTTAAAGGCAATGCTACCAAATACTAATTGAGTGTATGTAAACTTCTGACCCACTGGGAATGTGATGAAAGAAATAAAAGCTGAAATAAATCGTTCTCTTTACTATTATTCTGACATTTTACATTCTTAAAATAAAGTGGTGATCCTAACTGACCTAAAACAGGTAATTCTGACTAGGATTAAATGTCAGGAATTGTGAAAAACTGACTTTAAAAAGGTATTTGGCTAAGGTGTATGTAAACTTCCAACTTCAACTGTAGTTAATCTATTGAACTAATGTAGGATAGTGTTTTCAATTAATGTCACAATTTCTAAGTGTATCATAGACCTACAGCTAGTATTATATGTCTCCAAGCTGCCTCTAATAGCATACAAACCATTTCATGATTTACTGTACTTTATTTCAATTGAAAATATCACATAGTGTTCACATACACTGAATTTAACACCAGTAAACATAAAAAGGTGCAACCATCTTAAGGAATCCAGATTTTGCAGTAATCACAAAGTCTTATGGATAAAATCCCTGAAGGCACGATCAGAAATGTTTATGATTTATATTGTTTCTTATTGCTATGACATTTCACAAAGGCATAGTCGCCAAGAAACACTGAGTAGATTACATTCAGAGACGTAGAGATTTACACAAGTTGCAAGGCTATAGTTAAAGCCTACTGCTTAATAAAAAGGCATTAAATCTAACAAAGACAAGGTTCATTTTGAAACAACTACATTCATAATGCCTAAATATATTGGAAGATTTTTTTCAAAGTGTATCGATTTGAACTTAGTCATTAGTCTTGCATAAAATATTTGATATGTTGTGCACTTACATTATTTTGCATAAATAGAAAGAAAAGATTGTGCTCTTGAGTAGATAATACAGACATAAAAGAAAGAAAACAGTGAACAGCAGGTCTCTCCCCATCTATAGTTAACATGACCAGATCCACACTACTGCCTCTAACATGGAATACATTTCTGGCTCTTACAAAACCAGAGATGGATAAAATTATGCTTTCCTCCTTTAGACACATTTTAAACATTTCAAAAAAGGAACTGGTAGCATAAACAACTAAAATAAGGAAAAGGGTAACTAAGAAACTAAAATAATCAATGTTGACAGATACGCATTTCCAATCAAACCCTGTGTGAACTAGCCGAAATCACAGGCTCAATAATGCTTCAAACTAGGCTAACTAAGGTAAGACCATTGTGTATCTGAAATGTCACTATGAGGCAACATTTACTTTGAGAGGTTAACGTAATTGTATCATGCCCCACAATAATCCGATTTGGTATTAGATTAATGCTTGTGTTTGATTGAATACACCAAGAAGGTGTAGCACCAAGGCATGTCATGATCATTTAAAGAAAAGGATCAAACATAACCCTACAAAAACAAGGAAAGTTCAAGGTTTAAGAATGCAACAACACTAACCAGCATATTATTATGTGTGTTAAGGCTTTGGGATGAGCATATACCAAAGTATAAGTAGCTAGATGGCCTAATTAAAATCCACTAAATTGTAGGCAACATGGAACCACTGCAAAGGCCTGGCCAGAGATATTTCATCAGTGACATGAACATACCTAGGTCTTCCAGTTCTATTTCGCCTAATGAGGGCCAATTAGGGTTTATACAGCATATAAAGTACCAACGCAATGACAAGAAATGTGCACATATGGTAAATGAGTATAAAAAGCAATTCCAGTACCATAGTGTTACAACAAGCCATTCATTTTCAAAAGCTTAATTTGATGCGATGTAGCCGAGTGAGTTCTAGAAAAAAATAATTCAGCATACATTCCAGCATTCTGAAAATAAAAACCTTGAGATTGTCTTAGTCCAACTCCTCATGGAGACAAAATAAAGTGCATATGCTCAAAGGAAATAAGAGATTGCTTGATCCAATACACAGCAACAGAAAACCACACACACACACAAACAAAGGGGATTTTGGTGTGGAAGCCTACATTTCTCCCTCCATCTTACAGTTCCCTGATCCACTCCTCATACCTTACAGGGCCTGCTTTACAGAGTTGAGGCCCAGCAGGATGCTGGGCTTCTCCTCGATTACACGCACCAGCAGGTTGTCTATGTACTCCTCCAGCTCAACAATCTTTGAGTCTTTCTTGGAGAGCTCAGTCTGCTGCTTCACCACTAGGGTAATCAACTCCTCCTGGGTCAGCTGGGTGTAGGGCCCACTTTCCACCATACCTGGCGCCTGAGGATGGTACAAAACAGTGTCACGTCAGACATCAGCAGTCTTACACTTTCTGGTTTTAATAGCTAAATAAAAGGTATTGGTTTTATTGGTATTAAACATAACATGCAGTACCTTCATCTTCCCCAGGGTGCGGTCATAAGTCAACATCTCTCCCACTACCGGGGTGCTAATGGGAGCTTGGCTCTCTATGGAGCTCATGGGCTTCACTGGGTGAGGCCTGGAAAGAGAAGATTACTACAACAACAAAAAAACACTAAAACAGAGGAGCATAACAATGTCACAGAAGTCAAATTATTAGTTGAATTAACAGAGGTCCATTTCAGTTAGGCTGCAGGTATAGAAAACAACCACAAATCCTCCCCATGTAAGATAAGCACAGCAATTATGAAATCAGAAAGGCTGCACAGAGAAAACAATACTTTTCCCAAGTTGAACAAAACAGAGAAACTCAGCAGCATATCCCCATTTCATACCAAAACCACTAACACAAACAACCCCTTTGATCAGAGTTACCCAGCCATTTAAAAATATGCCTGAGCAATTTGATTAAGACTGACTACCAAGGCTGGAACACCAAATACCAAAAAGTGAGAGACAATGCATAAAGCTAGAGTCCTTCATTTAAACAAAAGCTGAGGGATGAGCCTGGAGAAATGCATAGCAATGGATGCAAGGACCATCCATATAAATTGAAATTACAGTTGAGGCTATATAGTGTTTGTTTGCCTGTTAGACATGAGCCAATTGACAGGTGAAAAGAAAATCCCTCATGTTTATACATGCAATTATTGAATGCTGGTAATATCTATAGAGGGGTTCAGGCTCACCTGCATGGAGTGGAGGCTGGCCCACAACCATTTCTACTCAGCACAGTGAGGGGCGGCACCTCAGAGGGTGAGACCGAGGCCCGTAGCAGGGTCTTTCCCACAGTCTGTGGGGTGGGCCCTCCCACTATGGACTGGGGGGGCTCAGGAGAAGTCAGGACAGAAGGTACAGAGGAGGAGGAAGTAAACGGGTCTGCTGCCCACTTGTCTTGAGTTTCCACCCTTTCTCTGCCATAGAGTTGACTTTGTCTAGTATTTTGAGGCACCAGTTTTACACATCCTGTTGTAGCGGCTGAGCTGATCAGCTTGTCTTCTCTGGGTGAAGGGTCTTGTTTATCCAGCTCAATTTTTCCAATCGCTGCTTTATTACTTGAATTAGCTGGAGGCTGGGGTGCTCCTTGTTTCTTTTTAATTTGGGAAAATCCCCTTTGAAAAGCAGGACTGTGTTCTTCTGTTTTTTCCTGCCCTCGAGGTTCATCTGAGTCACCATCATTAAAACTGGCAAAGGGACCTGTTGGATTGTTTGGCGCGAAAAGTTTATCCAAGTCGTCGGTTGTCATTGCCTGTTCTTTAAGCTTGCGGTTTTTCTGTAGTCCTCCAGCGAACAAATAATCTCCACTGTGGCTTGGCTCTGGTTGGTCCCATGGGTCTTTAGGTAGGATATCAACAATGGGGAAGGGGTCAGGTTCAGCAAACTTCGCTTTCATAATGCGTTTCAACTGTGTTTTTCTCTCAATGTCACTTTCTGCAGAGTCAAACAAGAGTTGCTTTTCATTGTAAGCAGTCACCTCAGTGTTCTTTGCAGTCACTGAACTACTCCTTCTCATTATATCGAGGGTTGAGGGCCTCCTCTCCAATCTGTTCTCCTTCTCTACAGTGGTAGACCCTGCTGATGTCTGCTCATGATCTGCAGGTCTCACTGGCTCTTTGCGGACTAACCTTAGCCTGGGTTTGGCTGCGGGGATCTCTTTGGGAGTGTTTGGCAGTCTTTTAGGTTCAGCTGTAGAACTTGACACCGAAACCACTTGTGATGTAGGTCTAGGTTTTTCTGTTGAGAAAACAGGTTTGCCATCACTGGCTGTAGCAACAGATGTGTTTATCACCTTCTTTGCATCCTCCCGAGGTGTCACAGAGGGTAAGTCTCTGCTCTGAACCATGGGTTTTGTAGAGACCAAGACTTTGGAGACAAAGACATTGGGCTTCTCAGTTGGATTAGCCTGTATATTGCTCTGGTCTTGATTTGTGTTAGAGTCTATCACTAGTCTAAGGGGGGCTGCAGCTACTGGTTTGGAAGGGAGAGTGAGTGCTGGCAAACTGCTGGGCCCTACGCTCCTCAAAGATTGAACTTCCTGAACTGTTGGAAGGTGCTGGTGTAAGTGCTCTGCTGCCCTCTCCTGCAAGTAGGTATATTTATCATTGAGTGGAGGTCCTGGTGAGTCGAGGTCTGGGCCATCCACACTCATCTCTTTACCAACGAGCCGAGGCACATATTCTTGCTGTCTCTGATTCACCTCTGCAATTATATGGTCCCATTGAGTCTGCCCTTGTTCTCCATGTCTCTTCTGTGGGAACAGGCTATCGTAGTCAGGAAGAGGTAGAGGAAGTATTTTGCCCTCAACCTCCTTAATTGGCACAGGATAGCCACTTACAAGAGCAGATTTGGTAGAGACAATTCTGAAGCCTGCATTGGGTTTTCCATGGCTTTGCGGTTCCATTGGACTGGGGGACAGAGGATCTCGCTGCTTCTTGTCAGATCCATTGGGGGAAGATCCTATGGCAGCCAGGTTCTCAGTGCTGCTGTAGGGATACTTGGAGGTGCTCCACTGCATCTTAGCGGGAGCAAGGGAGGAGTGGAAGTTGGAGAGGGGATGCTAGAGAGATGCTAGAGAGAAAGGATTCAGCGCAGGGAGGGAGTTTGCTGCCTATGGGAGTCTGTCGGGGTTTCAGGCTGCTTCAGAGACTCTACTAATCTGCCTAGGAGTGAAAACCTGGAGGTCAGTGGCAAACAGTCACACCAGAGCTATGAACTTGCCCATGACAGCTGAAATAACCAACAACTCAGGAGTTTGCCTCATCTTGCAGTAGTTATTCATTCCATCAAGATCTTATCTTCACATGTGACGATGCACCCGGAATGCTTACAAAAAAATATATCAGAAACTAGTGTTCTTGCAAGTCTGCTCAAAAATCAGTCTCTGCTCTTTTCTATTCTTTGTTCATCATTTGGACCCCTAATGATGATACATTTTGTGAACCCAGAGCATTTTCTGTCTGATATTTCAAACATTTGTTTCAAAATTAAATATACACTACCGGTCAACAGTTTTAGAACACTTACTCATTCAAGATTTTATTTTTACATTGTAGAATAATAGTGAAGACATTAAATAATACATACAGAATCATGTACTAAACAAAACAAGAAAGTGTTATAACATATTTTGTTTTATATTTCAGATTCTTCAAAGTAGCCACCCTTTGCTTTGATGACAGCTTTGCACACTCTTGCCATTCTCTCAACCAGCTTCATGAGGAATGCTTTTCCAACAGTCTTGAAGGAGTTCACACATATGCTGAGCACTTGTTGGCTGCTCTTCCTTCACTCTACCATCCAACTCATCCCAAACCATCTCAATTGGATTGAGGTCAGGGGATTGTGGAGGCCAGGTCATTTGATGCAGCACGTCATCACTCTCCTTCTTGGTCAAATAGCCCTTACACAGCCTGGAGGTGTTGGGTTATTGTCCTGTTGAAAAACAAGCGCAAACCAGATGTGATGGTGTATCGCTGCAGAATGCTGTGGTAGCCAAGCTGTTTAAGTGTGCCTTGAACTCTAAATAAAATCACTGACAGTGTCACCTGAACCCACACCTCATCCTCCATGCTTTACGGTGGGAAGAAATCTCCAATTTGGACTACAGACCAAAAGGACAAATTTCCACATTGCTTATGTTTCTGGGCCAAAGCAAGTCTCTTATTGGTGTCCTTTAGTAGTGGTTTCTTTGCAGCAATTCAACCATGAAGGCCTGATTTCACACAGTCTCCTCTGAACAGTTGATGTTGAGATGTCTGTTACTTGAACTCTGAAGCATTTATTTGGGCTGCAATTTCTGAGGCTGGTAACTCTAATGAACGTATCCTCTGCAGAGGTAACTCTGGGTCTTCCTTTCCTGTGGTGGTCCTCATGAGAGCCAGTTTCATCATAGCACAGTATTGACTGACCATGTCTTAAAGTAATGATGGACTGTCATTTCTCTTTGCGTATTGGAGCTGTTCTTTCCATAATATGGACTTGGGTCCATCTTCTGTATACCCCCTACCTTGTCACAACACCACTGATTGGCTCAAACGGATTAAGGAGGAAATAAATTCCACAAATGTACTTTTAACAAGGCTCCCCTGTTAATTGAAATGCATTCCAGATGACTACCTCATGAAGTCGGTTGAAACAATGCCAAGAGTGTGCAAAGCTGTCATCAAGGCAAAGCGAGGCGACTTGAATAATCTCAAATATTTGTTTAACACTTTTTTGGTTACATGATTCCATGTGTTATTTCATTGTTTTACTGTCTTCACTATAATTCTAGTAAAAATAAAAATCCTTGAATGAGTAGGTGCACCAAAACTTTTGACCGGTAGTGTATATGCCTTCTGGTTAATGCTGGGCGGTATTCCATATTTTATGATATGTGGTATTGATGCACTGACCGGTTTGGGTTTTAACTTTACCTTCTATAACAGTTTTTGAATGTTTGGTTTGTTAAATGTAACATCCATTTTTATACTTTACTTCGCTACTGGAGTTGTCGCTGGGCTCCCAAGTGGCGCAGCGGTCTAAGACACTGAATCTCAGTGCTTGAGGCGTCACTAGACACCCTGGTTCAAATCCAGGCCGTGATTGGGAGTCCCATAGGGCGGCGCACAGCGTCGTCCGGGTTTGGCCGGTGTAGGCCGTCATTGTAAATAATAATTTGATCTTCAACGACTTGCCTAGTTTGAAAAACAATACATACAAAAGTTTGGGGTCAATTAGAAATGGCTCGCTTTGAAATAAAAAAAATTGTCCATTAAAATTATGAGAAATACAGTGGACATTGTTAATGTTGTAAATGACTATTGTAGCTGGAAACGGCTGACTTTTATGGAATATCTACAGGCGTACAGAGGCCCATTATCAGGAACCATCACTCCGGTGTTCCAAAGGCATGTTGTGTTAGCTAATCCAAATGTATCATTTTAAAAAGGCTAATTGATCATTAGAAAACCCTTTTGCAATTGTTTGCACAGCTGAAAACTGTTGGGCTGATTAAAGAAGCAACAAAACCGGTCTTCTTTAAACTAGTTGAGTATCTGGAGCATCAGCCTTAGTTGGTTCGATTACAGGCTCAAAAATGGTCAGAAACAAAGACCTTTCTTCTGAAACTCGTCAGTCTATTCTTGTTCTGAGAAATTGCCAAGATTGCCAAGAAACTGAAGATCTCGTACAACGCTGTGTACTACTCCCTTCACAGAACAGCGCAAACTGGCTCTAACCAGAATAGAAAGTGAGAGTGGGAGGCCCCGGTGCCAGTTTTATTGTTTCTTTAAAATCAGCACAATAGTTTTCAGCTGTGCTAACATAATTACAAAAGAGTTTTCTAATGATCAATTAGCCTTTAAAAAATGATCAATTTGGATTAGCTAACACAATGTGCCATTGGAACACTCGAGTGATGGTTGCTGATAATGGACCTCTAGATATTCCATTAAAAAAAAGCAGTTTCCAGCTACAAGAGTCATTTAACAATGTCTACACTATGTGATCAATTTGATGTTATTTAAAATCGACAACAAAAAAAAATATATATATATATATATATATATATATATATAATTGCTTTAAAATAAAAAAGACATTTCTAAGTGACCCCAAACTTTTGAACGGTAGTATATTTATTTAGCTCTGCTCTCTCCATGCAGCTTTCCACAGACCTAGCCATGCCCCCGGTCACTCAAGGAGAGCATTTGTTGTTCCTCATGCATGAAACACTTGCGTTCAGTCTCTGCATGGTCAACGCAGCACATGCAACAGTGTTGATGACAACAATTCTGCGTTCTGTAATTACACTTAGTTCGCTTCTTATATCTGCAAACTGAGCCAGCAAACTTAACTAGCTATATAGCCTGATTATACCAGTTAAGGTTTAGACCTACATTGCATGTTTTTTGTGCAACAGTATCTTCAAAGATGAATACACAAAGCAAAAATGTTAGCTACATGAAGTAGCTAAGAGAAAGTAAAGTATTCAATGTAGCCAAACATTTTAGGGTCCCCTAGGAAATACCCGTCAAAACTTTGTTTCCTACCACGTCACAAAAACTCCCAGAGATTTTCATTCGTCGTCATGTCAAACATTATTTAAAGTGCCCACTATTATACTCAAACTATTTCCACAAGTCCAACAGTTCACCCAAGTGTTTTGCTCGAAAATCACAAAGTCAAATCGCAATTGCAACATTTGGTTTAAAATATGGCCAAAATTGTTTGCCCATTTCGTGCAGCCCTACATGTCAGAGTGGAAATGATCAAATTTATTTTGAACAGTATATAACAATCACAATGGATAAAGACCCATTGAAATCACTTAGAATGTATATGTTTCCACCCTAGGGTCACACACACACACACACTACTCAAAACGTTGAACTTGTATTATTCAAAAACATTAAATACCGGCATTTAAAAAGAAGCGCAATACCGGGATATGATATTTGGGCCATATTGCCCAGCCCTACATCCGGTCCCATCTGAAAACCGCTCTACCCCAAACACGCAAAAACATCCAACATTATTTATTTGTAAGCAGATCGTCACACCTAATAAGGTCTTGACGGAATTAAACAATTTGGAAATATGGGAATGCCCACAATTGCCTTGCTCTTAGCACTTAAGGGTTGTTATAAAAAACACATTCAATTTACTTTAGGATGGGCTAAATCATTCTTGCAAAAACGCTCAAACATAGGCTAATAAACAAATCTAGATTTAGAATGTCAAATTCAGTGGTAAAATACAATTAGGCTATAGCAAAACTAAAGAAGGATTTCCTCCATTAAAAGGACTTGGACTATATTGAGTGGACAACTCACCATTAGGAAAGAACAATTAAAATAAATCCAGAAGTAGGTAAATGGGGGAAAAAAGCCTTGTTTGCGCCAGCAGACAGTCCCAATGTACTTAGTCACCCAGTGTTAGCTCAATTCATCCCTCCCAACCTGTTCTGCACTATACCACCCAGTCCCAGACACACCTAGATTCCAAACTGCAGACCAATCAGCACAGTGGCCAAACAGGTCCATCACGCGCCAGATGGAATTCACGATAGTGAAACACGCTCATGTTTGTCAAGGCTTTTAAGAGCCTTAAAGAGTCCTTAATGGTGAAACTGCAACATCCATTTGCAATATTACAACAAATAAGTTACTGCAAACCCCCCCCCCAGACATCATTGCATGTGCGATAGAACAGAAGAATACGTACAGTGTGTTTTTTTTACACTACACCTCAGTCAACAAAATAATAACTACGGCTGTGAGGCGGAGTGGCACCATTTCTCTTACTGCGGATTCCATCTAAGACAATCAAGAGGAACAAAGACGAAACTCAGAATACTAGGCTAATTGCAGCCAGTATAGATTGAGACATGATTTGGTGTATAGATTAGTTAAACCTAAACCATACCACCATCTGATCACTAATCCCCAAACCACCATATGCAACTGAGAATAATAAAACCACTTAAAGTTCTGTTGGATAGCAAGCAAGGAAAACACTCATCACTACAGCTATTCAATCTGGACAACATACAGCAATTTGAGTGAAAATATGGATTTTAGGAGAGTTCTAAGAATGCAGTCAGAGAGTGACTTAAAGAAAAAAAAGTAATTGGAGAGCTAGATGTATGGTTAGATGAAAGGCTGCCAAGGCAGTCAACGTGATCTGTTGCATATGCTATCAAAGCAAAATATTTCTAAATAGTTACCTGGAAATAACATGAAAACCATCTAGCACCACATTAGCAAAATACTGACAGAAAATGTTTATTGGTTAGTGTTACCTGATCAGCAGTGAAGTACATTGTGTATAAAGTAGCTCCACTTACCATTGTAGATGTAACTTTTGTCAGAACATCAGGTAGGCCTACATGACATTAGTAGGCTGACAAAGCTTACAGCAGAGAGAAGGACAAATTCTAACTGCACTATTAAAACCATGCATTGATGGGAGAGTCACACAAAGTTTGGACTTAACTACACAGATCTCAAGTTATAATAGAGCTGTAAGTGCATTAGAACAAGACTGACACCTACCTAGGCTTGACTGCAGACACCTTGGCAGTGCGGTTGGAGTTGAGGAAGACCGCAGCGCTCGTAGTGTTGGGGCTGCAAACAGCCTTCTGGGAGTCCACCAGGCTCTCCTCAAACAGGTTTGGAGGGTCTGGACTGAGGGGGATCTCCTCAAATGGGTTGGCGGCGTGTGGAGGGCCCTCCAAATCTCTGGTGAAGCGTCTGGGAGCTGGGTTGGGCCTCTCCTCCTTGGTGCTAGTCTGCTGCTGCTCTTCCTTTTTCTCCTCCTTCTTCCTGATCATACCAAACAGAGAGGACAGCCTCTCAGCCACAGAGGCCTCCTCCTGTCGTTTCTGCTCCTCTGCTCTCTTGACCTCCTCCTGCTGCCGCTGGTCCTCCCTCAGCCTCTGTAGCTCCTCCGCCTCTAGCCGCATCCTTTCTTCCGCTAGGCGCTTCAGGTCCTCTTCCCGCTGCTTATTTCTCCTCACCTCATCCTCCTGGAACCTTCTCCTACTCTCCTGCTCCTCCTGTTGCTTACGTTCCTCCTCCTGCAGTATCTTGAGCTGCGCTCTGTGTTTCTCCTCATTCCGTCTCTTCTCCTCCTCCTGAAGGCGCCGTTGCTCCAGCAGAGCCCCATCTGCAGACTCCATTCTGTAGGTGGGGACAGAGAGGCCCTTGAGGGACTCTACAGAGACATCAGATGGTTGCCTGCGGCTGCGTACATCCTCCACTGAGCCCTGACCAGAGCTGTTGAGGCTGAGGGTGGACCCAGACTTGGGCTCTACCTCCTCTGCATACACATGGTTGCCGTTGATGCATGTGCCATTTGGGTCATCCTTCTGCTTGGATCTGCCCAGAAGAGAAAAAGGTCCTGTAGACACCTTGCTGTCATTGCTGCCTGTCCGCTTGTGGCCCAGGAACTTGAACTTCTTTTTAACTGTAGATAGAAAGTGACAGTGAAGGAGGTTATTGCATATGCCAATCATTATCATTACTCAAATAAAAAAAAAGGTCTGCAGACAGAAGTAAAAATGTTTAAGCTGAATGAAAGAAGCTCACCATCAGGAGAATCCACATTGAGTCCAGAAGAGCGACTGCCACTGAGGGACGCATTCTTCTCAGGAAGAGTACCCAGTGTGGACATGGACTGGGAGACGTTGCGCTGCAAGTTGGATTTAGGGGCAAAGAGGGACTTGAGCTTGGATTTCTTCTTGGCCTCAGGGAACTCTGAGTACACAGAGTGGGAGTCACCCTCTCCCTCACTGTCAGTCAGTACCTGGCTGACAGAGGGAACTATTGCAGAGGCGGAGTCAGAGAAGCTGTCCTTTTTCTTCCCACGCACTTTGTCCTTGAACTTTCCGATGCGAGAGCGTGGTTTGTCTTGCATGGAAAGGTCAAACATGCTGGCTGTCAAGTTGTTTCTCATAAACTGAATGTCCAACATCACTTCCCCTTTGACTTTGTCCTCCTTCCCATTCTTATCCAGCAGTTTGTACCAACTGAAAATGAGAGTGGGAGAAAGATATTACACTGATCAACAAAAAAAAAGCAACAATTTCAAAGATTTCACTGAGTTACAGTTCATAAGTGAAACAGTCAATTGAAATAAACGCATTAGGACCTAATCTATGGATTTCATATGACTAGGAATATAGATATGCATCTGTTAGTCACAGATACCTTTAAAAAAAATAGGAGCGTGGATCAGAAAACCAATCAGCATAAGGTGCGACATCTACTTCATATAAAGTTGATCAGGCTGTTGATTATGGCCTGTTGTTCCACTCCTCTTCAATGGCTGTGCGAAGTTGCTGGATATTGGTGGGAACTGGAACATGCGGTCATACACGGTGTATCCCAAACATGCTCAATGGGTAACATGTTGGGTGAGTATTCTGGCAATGGACGAACTGGGACATTTCAGCTTCCAGGAATTGTGTAGAGCCTTGCGACATGGGGCCGTACATTACCATGCTGAAACATGAAATGGTCGGCGGATTAATTGCACAACAATGGGCCTCAGGATCTCGTCACAGTATCTCTGTGCATTCAAATTGCCATCGATAAAATGTAACCGTGTTAGTTGTCCATTGCTTAAGCCTACCCATACAGTAACCCCACAAAACGTTGACGTCAGCAAACCGCTCGCCCACACAACGCCATAAAAGCAGTCCGTCATCTTCCCGGTACACTGAATTCGGTTACGACGCCCGAACTGCAGTCAAGTCAAGACCCTGCGGAGGACAACGAGCACGCAGATGAGCCTCCCTGAGATGGTTTCTGCAGAAATTATTTGGTTTTGCAAACCCAGTTTCATCAGCTGTCCAGGTGGCTGGTCTCAGACGTGGTCTGTGGTTGTGCGGCCGGTTGCACTGCCAAATTCTAAAATTACTTGAGCCGGCTTACGGTAGAGAAATTAATATTACATTCTCTGGCAACAGCTCTGGTGGACATTCCTGCAGTCAGCATGCCAAATGCACACTCCATCAAAACTTGAGTGGCCTTTTATTGTCCCTAGCACAAGGTGCACCTGTGTAATGATCATGCTGTTTCAATCAGCGCCTTGATATGCCACACCCATCAGGTAAATAGATTATCTTGGCAAAGGAAAAATGCTCACTAACAGGGATGTAAACAAATGTACACACAAACCTTGAGAAATAAGCTGTTTGTGCGGATGGAACATTTGTGGGCTCTTATTTCAGCTCCTGAGTTCCGCCAGTTCAATTAAGAATCAAAATCACACGGCCGAATGACGCAGAACCAATGTACTGAAGGTCAAATGTGACAAATGATCTACTAAAACTTTTTGAACATCATGATGCCAGGAAATGGGGTCAAACATGACTTGATAAAACTTGATTAACAACCCATGCTGGAGCCGGTTAAGTGGAAGCCCCTTGCAGTGTGCCGTTTTTGCATATTCAGTCACTCGCAGTAGGCCTACGTTCTTAAACTTTTTGCATATTATCCTCCTTTGGCTGCCTTTCTTTCCAGTTCTCTGCTGCCAATGACTGGAAAAAATTGCAAAAATATGTTTGTTTTTTTAAATCACTGAAGCTGGAGACTCTCCCTCACTAACTTTAAGCATCAGCTGTCAGAGCAGCTCACAGATCACTGCACATAGCCCTTCCAACTACCTCATCCCCATATTTTTTTATTTCACCTTTATTTAACCAGGTAGGCAAGTTGAGAACAAGTTCTCATTTACAACTGCGACCTGGCCAAGATAAAGCAGAGCAGTTCGACACATACAACACAGCTACACATGGAGTAAAACAAACATACAGTCAATAATACAGTAAAAAAAAAAAAAATCTATATACAAAGAGTACAAATGAGGTAAGATAAGGAAGGTAAGGCAATAAATAGGCCAGGTGGCAAAGTAATTACAATATAGCATTTAAACACTGGAATGGTAGATGTGCAGTAGATGAAATGTGCAATGTAGAAAAACTGGGGTGCAAAGGAACAAGATAAATAAATAAATACGGTAGGGGATGAGGTAGTTGGTTGGGCTATTTACAGATGGGCTATATACAGGTGCATACTGTTATTTTTTTGCTCCTTTGCACCCCAGTATCTCTACTTGCACATTAATCTTCTGCACATCTATCACTACATTGTTTAATTGCTAAATTGTAATTACTTTGCCACTACGGCCTATTTATTGCCTTACCTCATTTGCATACACTGTATATAGATTTTCTCTATTGTGTTATTGACTGTACATTTGTTTATTCCACGTGTAACTCTGTTGTTGTTTGTGTCGCACTGCTTTGCTTTATCGTGGCCAGGTCGCAGTTGTAAATGAGAACTTGTTCTCAACTGGCCTACTTGGTTAAATAAAGGTGAAATTAAAATGTATATATAATGGAAGCTTAAAAAACAACAACATTTAGACAGGCCTACAAAAGGAAGCCAGTAGAGGGCAGAAATCCCTGGTTAAATTCAGTGTCGTCAACAAACCTCCATGTTTCAGGGTCAGCTGGGACAAGGAAAGCATTCAGGGGGTCAGAGTTCTGATCAATAAGCTGGGGCTCTACTGAGCACTACAAACATTCTTCCCTGAGGACATCATACTTCCATAGGCAGTAAAGGGTTAAAGGAAAACTGGTAACCTTTTACTCATTGTAGATAGTTAGCCGATGGGTCTATACTTCAGATGCGTTCGACTAAAATGCGCTGTACGCTGCTGGGCAGTGATCAGACATTCTGTGGTTCATGTGAAGTTCAGTGCATAATTTCCCTGCCCTTACTGGTGTAATAAAACCAAAATCCAGACAGGAACCTGTGGGGAAACAGTCAGGAAACATGCATGGGAGTAAACCTAGTCTACATTCCATAAAGCCTAGCAGAACAGTAGGGAGTCTTCCTAGGAGGTGTAGGCTAATGAAAGATGTGCTATGCCTTCTCCAAGCATTCCTAATCTCCTTCTCAAACTGGGCCATGCCAAGAAAAAAACAGCAACTACTACCAGAGCACAGAACAATGGGATACAATTGAGAACATAAGACAATATTTCAATTTATTTTCTGTAGTACTGGTCAGACTCTGAACACTGGTTCAGTGAAGGGATTTAAAGGAAAAGTTAAAAGGAACTGTGTTGACATGGCACACGTGAGTGTTTACAGATAAATAGAAAACCCTGGCCCTGATAGAGGAGTGGTGGTCTGCTGTTGGACGAGTTGTCTCTGAGAGAAAGTAGTAGAGGCCCCGATTTCCCTCTGAAGTATAATGATTAACATGTCACATCCAGCTAATGCCTAACATGACAGACTAAATGGTATGAATTTGCTTGATAGAAGAACCATAAATATGAAACGGGTCTATAGCCAAGTCCACTTCTAATGCAGAAACAGAAACACCAAAAGAGCATACTTAACATAGGCCTATATTGTTGTCAATAGCGCCTCAATTTTTCAATATCCAAGTTGTAGAACTTACCCTTTCACCTAATAGGCCTAAGTGTGAACAGTGATGACGCATATTCAGAGCCACACCTGGAATATGGTCAGTAACATGGTGCGTTATTTGGCAACATATAATTTCCCTTTGTCTCATGCTGAGATCATATTCTGCTATATTGGGAGAGGACAAAGAGCTCCCATGCAGGAAAACCAGTGCCTTTCTTCAATGTCAAACCCCAACACATCAACTGAAGTAGGACAGTAATCTAACACTATACGCTGCAAGGGGGAACAAAGAGCAACCTCCAATACCCTTGTGTTTGAGAGAGAAGGAGCAAGATGAGTCATAAAAAGCAGTACAAACCCAACTGAGTAAACTCTAGATAAGGTTCTACATGAGTGTACAGTAAACAAGTGAATGAGCCTAATCACTGTACAAAGGCTGCCCTTGGGACAGCCTACACAGAGTATTGTACACAGGAGGATACAACCATGACAGTCACTCACTGCCCTCAATTGCAACAAATAGCCTACAAGTCAAAGATTATTCTGCAGTCTTCAATATTGAAATCTAAATCTCCTTCAGTCTTCTGGCCATGTTTAAGTCAGCGAACAGTCTTAAAAACATTATTACATAAGATGTGGGCGTGTACATTTTGCCTCAAATCATGGAAAGGCAGCAAGCCTAATGTTTTGTTATAATGCTTGCTACACCCATGATAGAGCCTATCCCACCATTGTTGTGAACGACATCATGGTCCCAACCCATGTCATTTCACATGTTAGTATGATTAACCCTCAGTTAAATAACCTTGAAGAAACATGGGGAAATGTCAGGAATGTAGACACTGGACAACATTCCTCTTAATGAGATACAACCTGGCATGCAGCATGACACCCACCCATAGCACACGCTCCAGCAGGTATATTTCACTGGTCTTCCCCAAAGCCAACATTTCCTTTGGCCACCTTTCCTTAAAGTTCTCTGCTGCAAATGACTGGAAGCATTTGCAAAAAAAAAAAAAAAAAAAATTTAAGCTGGAGACATATCTCCCTCTAACTCAGAGCAGCTTACCGATCACTGTACCTGTACACAGCCAATCTGTAAATAGCACACCCAACTACCTCATCCCCATATTGTTATTTATCTTCTTGCTCTTTTGCACCCCAGTATCTCTACTTGCACATCATCTGCACATCTATCACTCCAGTGTTAATGCTAAATTGCAATCATTTCACCTCTAAATCTTACCCCCCTAATCTTATACATTTGCACACACTGTACATAGATTTTTCTATTGTGTTAACGACTGTATGTTTGTTTATGTGTAACTATGCGTTGTTGTTTTTGTCACACTACTTTGCTTTATCTTGGCCAGGTCGCAGTTGTAAATGAGAACTTGTTCTCAACTGGCCTACCTGGTTAAATCAAATTCTCCAACTACTGTTCAGATGGAAAATGTCAAACTACTAAAAGGGAGACATGGTTAGGGTATCAGCTCAAGTATTCACAGACTAAAGCTACAGTCTGACAAGAAGGCAGAGGAAGCTTGACCTCACCCAACATAATCAGATCGTTTTCCCAACCAGCTCCATGGTTTCGGTTCTCCCACTGAGCTACTGATAAGGGATCTGGAATGGCCTTCTCTGCGTGTGCTTTAGGTGTGTAAACATGGCTGTTCAAATGTGCAGAAGTTGATGATGTAGAGCACAATAGATATTTATCAGCCTCCTGATAAATGTAATGGAATTCAGCTCTGCTATGTCAGTGAAATTCATCAAGTCAATGGTGACACGTAACAGAGCAGGAGACATTCCTATCACTAATACCATTCTGGCTACACTAAGAACCCCCCTCTCGGTGGAGAATTAGTAAAAATAATAATATCCACACAGATCCTTTATCTTTATTCAACATGAGCTACTTACTCAGTCTTTTTCCGAGCACTGTTATCGTGTAGATCTAGTAGGTTGATCACAGCTTGTCCCAGAAGCTTGTCCAGTCCCACCAGAGCTCGGTGCATTACTATGATATACAGTGTGCAGCGTTCAGCATTTCCATGGTGGAACAATGGCAGGTCAAACGTTGCCTCTTCCTTCCATACTGGTGCGACACATTTTTCGGCAACCGAGGTAGAAAACTTGTCTTTGGCCACCTGCATGATGGCATATGCATCGTTGGTTCCATTCTTGCCTTTGATCCTCAAATTCCTGGCTTGGATCACCGTTACCTGTACACTTGTGGGATACCACTGCTGGCTTTGGTCTGCCAAAGCCATGTCAAAGCTTCAGCTAGCTAGCTAAGCTTGGACAAAAAAAAAACTACTTTGGCAGGTTTTAGGATATCCTAATGACTTTGTTTTCACTTCCAGAGACTGACCAAACCTTACTACCGGTAGGTCGTCGTCCTCGGTAATGTATAATAACGATTGTCGACTCTCGGCCGGGTATCTGATGATGATGATGATGATGATGATGATGATGATGTCGACACACTTGACACTCCCACTTCACTCTAAAATTCTACAGACGCAGTGGATATGACAAGTGGAGTCTGAGTAATGTAACTAACCATATATATCAGTCTCAATTAGCTAATGCAACCCAGGTGTTGGTCCTTACTACTAGCTAACTTAATGGCTACGTAAAAATGAAATATCAATAACTTGCTAACGTTAGCTGCAGTAGCTAGCTTACTAGCTGCTTTAACTTGCCAAAATTCAGACGTTCGACAAGGACCATCGTATAACATTTTCTTCAATAAGCAAATTGCATTCTGCGTTCTTATACAGAGGTCAAATACTAACACAACGACTGTCCACAGACTGTCTGTAATAATTGCTTTTCATTGCCTCTCTTGACTTTTTTCTTTATTGGACGATAAACTTCCTCATCAACCATTCATCCCGCCCATACTCTCCTATATTCCTATCTGATTGGTTAACATTTGCGTCAATAAGTTAACGACCTACCGTGATTGGACAGTGGCACTGGTCTAGGATCAGGTTTGTACATTTGTAACCCCTCACCTTATTTTATTTATTTCATTTTAGGTACTTTAACTTTTGAAACTCAATTCAAATGTAGTGGTTTTATTATTTTACTTTGTTATTTTATGTTTCTTCAGAGAAAATATACGTGTGGTGATGTCCTATATTTTGTTGTTATTGTATTGTAATTTTAAATGTATTTTAACTAAAAAAGGTCTAGGATCAGTTTACCATCCCTGAATCCCCCAGCCCAGGACCACACTCCCCAGCCCAGGACCATGCTGACCTTATGTTTGTTAACATGCTGACCAATTGTTTGTAAACTACACAAATGTAACTAATTGTCATAAAAAACTGTTTAGTGACAATGGTTTTAGCTTTGTTTAACAGAGAGCAAGATTTCACAAATTAGACCACAACATCAAGAACAGCTAAAATGAACAGAGGCTTTAGGAGCAGCTGGTGCTCAGACAGCCAGTCACTGAGTTTCTCAGATTGCTTTATTCACATTCACCTCATGTTCATATCAGAGAAGCGCTATTGCCCTGTCAGTATGAGAATAAATGACAAAATAGTAAAGTTGTATTTATTGTATTTATTTTGCATCAGAGTTTATTTTACAAGGCACAGTCTGAATTTCTTGAACAATATATTATTGAATTAAAAACAGTTATTTCATACTGATGTCATTATGACAAATGAAATATAAATATACATAAAACATTTTGAAATCTCCCTTTTTCATTTTGAGATGAGAGTGGACACAACTTGGAAATCATTTAGGGACCAATGGGATGAATGTTAGTAAATGGATGAAATGTTAACAACCTGGGTAACCATGAGTGAAAAAGAGGACACATTCTGCCATTGTGTTCTTGCACGTGTTGACATTTTACTCCTAATGGAAATGAGTGTAACAAGCATGGTGTTTTTTCTACAGACAATAATAAGGAAGGTAAGTGCAACCACTGCTTTGTACTTAACACAACTCTGAGCTTTGTGAGTTTGAGTTCTTCCTCGTGTTATTATCATTGACCTAACGGGAGATTTCAGGACCTAGAATAAGGATACAATCTATGAATTGTATCCCATTGCTAAACACTGATGTTGAGGTAAGCTCTGCTAGTCTATACAATTCTTTGGCACAATCATTTCCCTGAACACATTGGAGTTGTTTAGCAGAGCGTATCTAAGATGAACTGAGCTGTTGCATTCTTACACACTAAAAGAGTACTGAAGATCAAAATTGCATAATATGGTTTTACACAATATTGTATGATAAAGTGTGTGAAGCAACATCAGAAACTACGTAGCATAAATGAACCAGAATTCTGTCATATATTTTTTTGCCTTTACTCTGAGCTTTGTACATGAACAGAAACAAATCGTGTAGAAGTATTTGATGATTACTGTAACAAGCTTTGAAGCCATTGGATTATGAGGTGAATGTGAGGGGGGTGTTTCAGTAAGCGCTTATCTTGGTTCATGTGATATAAACCAGAGCTATTTACTGCATAATAAAACAGCCTTTAACATATTCTCCTTCCTCCTGATGCAGATGGCAAACTCAACATGGTTTAAACTGATGCATCCATTTATATCAGTGCATGAACAATGATGTTTTAAATCCTGGAGGGGGCAGTCTACATCCATGTTCAAATAACTGTAAATCCAGAGATTTAAAACTCAGAGGAAGAGAGCACAGTAAGGGAAAAGGGAAAAATGAAGAAGGACGGGGACGTTCATATAAAAAATACATGCCAGGGTCAAAGCAAGGTCACTCTTAGTTCATCTGTCCAAATACTTATACTTGTTCAATCCTGTTTATTAGGGGAGGAGTTCCCTCTCAGTGCTGATGCGTATTTGAATCGAAGTCAATACGATTTAGTAAAAAAAGTTTTACAAACTGCATTCTCTCATCCTAGATTGAGAATCACACACACAAACACACATTCACGCAGCATACACACGCACATACACATGCCCACATACCCACAATACTACAAGAAAATATAATAAAAGCAAAAAGATTCTTCACAGAGGAAATGCACAGCCGTACTGTGGAAATGGACAATCTTAGATTCCATTTCATGCCATAGTCGATATGCATAGAATAAGAATACAAACAAAACAATAAAGCTTTACGTAAGGTATCTAAAATCAACATCTAATGTTGATTTTAGATATAGCTGGTAAAAAGTCCTGTGATGTGAAATATAAAAAACAAAAGTACACAAAAGACAGGCCTTGAATTCATGGCAAACCAAACAAACAGTTGTTATGCCTGTGACAGAGCTACGAGTACAGGACATGGTTGTCTTCATACACGTCCCATACCATCATTGTAATGGAAAGCCAAATAGCTGGACACAAAAGTAGCAAGCAACACAACCCCATAATCTAGCTCTTTTACACATTAAAATGAAAAAAACTCATCATGATCTGAATCCCAACTTGAGATCCACATGTGAAATTAGAAGTATTGTGCAATTCTTTCAATGTCATTCACACGAAAGTCTGAGTTATACAAATGGATCTCATATTAGGATTAATCTGTATAGACATAGGAGACTATTACAACAATCCGATCATATCAAATATTGTCAGGGTCCACTGTGGACAGGTGCTGGGAAAGAGCTAGGGTCACACTGTAGTTTCACTCTTCCACATACTTTTCATGCCCACAGAGCTCTGGGAATTGTCCGTTCCACTTGTGTCCAACTCCAGCTCTATCACAGAGCTCTTCAGGGTGCCGTTAGGGGCAACCCCTGGCACAGTGGTAGTGATGCTGTTCAGAGGGTAGGAGCTGCGCTTAGCTTCACGCTCTACAGCCGCTGCCAGTTTCAGATTGTCTCGGCTGGCGCTGCGTCTATTACCTTGCATAGCCACCCTGCTGGCCACAGAGGGGAGCAGAGGGAAGGGCTTACGGCTGCCGCTGCTGCCCCCGTCACTACACTCTGAGGGGCTGGTAGCAACTGTCTCCCCCACTCTCCTACCATTACCGTTGGTTAGCGGGCTGGCATGGCTCTCAGAGAGGCTGTGATGTAGGCTGCCGTTCTCACTAGTGGCCTGTTTGGGGGCTGGATGGGCAGCGTTGTGCTGCTCTATACCTGTAGGTCCCAGTGCTCCCATACTGCCCCCTCCACCACCGGCCCTCAAGGCTTTGAGTCGGTACTGACCTCTGCCTTCACCTCGGTGGTGATACTGGCTGCTCCCTTGTTTAGTTCTGCCACTGACCTTCCTCCTCGGAGGCTGGACAGGGGCTACAGAGCCTATGGTGGGCAGGAGGTTGTTAGCTTGCTTGTTGTTATTGTCCGTACTGGTGCTGGTGTTGGTGCCTGCTGGGGCTTGAGTGGCATTGTTGGTATTGTCTTGTGCCACCTGCAGCAGGTTGGTAAGCTTGCAGGGCCCAGGGCCTACACTGCTGATCCCACTGGGGGTGGAGGAGGACCTGGCTGATGAGGAGTTCTGGGGATCCTCTGGAGGATGGCAGCCAACGAAGATCTGGGATCCCTGTTCAGAGGTGGTCTGCATCCCACTAACAGTGGTGCAGGTGTGCATGTAGACTGGCATAGGCTGGGAGTGGGGGCGATACCCTGGGCAGCAGCCCAGCCAGGAGGCCTGCACATCCAGGCGTCGGAAGCAGTGGTGCACCACCAGGAACACTCCCAACACGGTGGCAGCTACCCCATAGAGACAGCTAAACAACAGGCTGCTGTGCCCTGTCAGCCACATGGCCATGGCTCCACAGCCCCACAGGGCCAGGAACAGGAAGTGGGTGGCCACTAGCACCAGGAACTGCACCTTCATGGAGTACTGGTCCTCTGGGGTCAACGCAGAGTGCATGGTCCCCACCACAGAGTCTGTTGACAGGAGACTAATGCTTCCACCCAGGGCTGGCTGGCTCTCAGGCACAGGGGAGGACAGGGAGGATCCTGGGCACTCTTTGGCCACCCGCTGGCTCAGGCGAAACACAGTGCACAGGAAATAGATCCAGGTGACCAATACCGCCAAGCCTGCGGGGACAAAGAAGGCCCCCAAACTGGGCTGCCACACCAACCAGCAGCTGGAAAATACATTACAAAAGTCAGTAAAGGTCATAGCAAAAGAAGGATACCTCTGTGTATTCAAAATCTCATAAAAAATGACAAATTCAGCTCTTAAATAAGCACTAAACCAAAATATACTGTGGCAAGGGCCAATTGCTCAACCGTAAAATGAGAAGCACTCACTAAGGGCTGTTGGCCCCATAGTTGTTGACATTGACAGCTGCAGTGATGCCACATATGATGAGAGGAACACCACCAGCTATTAGATAGAACCTGTATTCAGAAAAAACACAAATTACAGGGATCAAAGAAAATGAGATGAAAAAGAAAGTAAGAGGGAATGACAGTGAACTCATTTAGATGTGAAGTATCATGTCCCAGACACAGTATTGGAAACAACAACTTAAACCCAAGGACTGTATGACAAATTACATTTCAGTTTCTGTTTATTCTGTATGAGATTTAGGGGCTTTGCTCCTTTTGTTGTTTTCTCTCAGCAAGCATACATTTCACAGCTGTAGTGATCCCTAGGCTAGCTGTCTGTGATCTCCTGAGCTGAACTGAGCTGTAAGTCAGCCTCTCTGAGCTAGCTGATAAAGTGTAACAAAGGGCAACAGGCTGCTGGGGGGTTGTGATTTACCACAGGGCTAGGCGTCATTGGAGGGCTGACCCCATGCGGCGGTGGGCAACAGAAGGGTTTGGGAAAGCCACAGAGGTCAACAGTACAGTGCATGATCACAGCCAGGGAGCACCAGGGCAGAAGGGGAAAAGGGGGAGGAAGAGGTGAGGGGGGCAGTAATGAGGGGACAGTGCGCCCCCTCCATCACCCTTGCCAGATTTACGACATTCTCCTTAACCTCTGTTATCCCTGGCTCATACATTCCACTCCTCCCCCGCTCTGGGCTCAGCACTCTGCATCTGTCACTGCTACTCTTTTGTGCCTTAGCAGTAGTCTACTGTTTTTCCCTCCAAGGCTTTCTAAAACAGAAGATCTTTGGTTCTAAACACAATGGTGGTCTTTGATATGACACAGTTTGTGTGTCCGTTCACATGAATACAGTCATTTAAAATAGCGCCCCACAATGAGCTCACAACTCAACCGTTGACCTGTTTGACAATGACTCACAACCTTCTCATATAAAAGTCAACTCTGTCTCACCCTGATGACATCACTTACCTGAGCATAGGCCGCTGAGTAGCTGGAACAGGAGACTCTCCCACTGGTTGCCGTGGCATCCTCCAGACAGCCTCTTTGTAGAGGACTCTAGCACTGACCCCGATCCACAGCAGAGTAGACAAGGAGGAGTAGTGGAGAGCGATGCCCACCTGACACAAATCACACAGGGTCATACACATAGCCTACACACACCACATGTAGAGAGCATGAGCTGGGTCTGAGAAGAGATGGACTTACTGCCTGGCACACCATTGGATAGCTGGTCAGGGTTATGCCTCCTGCGTAGACAGCTGTGGTCATAGTGATGTGGAAGCAGGTATTGAGTAGCGTGTGCCAGCTCTTTCTGGATATGTTTATAGAACTGCAAGAGGAAGAAAACAAAGAAGACCATTAGATGGACATAAAGACACTGTGGGGTAGGTCAGATAGCAGACACACGCACACACACGCACGCGCACGCGCACACGCACACACGGTACCTGTGGTGTAGTATGAGTGTGATGATGATGGTGAAGAGGCAGAGGAGGAGGACTGCAGTACAGCTATAGACCACAGGGTGGAGTACCCTCACTGACATGGGTGGGGAGTGGGGGAAGTCAGGAACCTCCTAGGAAAAAGAGAACTATTAATATCTTTGCAATGACCGCACAGTGGGGCTTGATATAAAATCTTCAGACCTTGAGAAAAGAACAAGAACATTCATCCAGTGAAATTATGTTTTATTTAGATCTATTAGGATCCCTATTAGCTGACGCCAATAGTTACAGCTAGTCTTCCTCGGGTCCTACATAATGAAAAATACATTACAGACAACATACTTTACAATTTACATACATTTAAAAACATTAACATGTAGTGTGTGTGTGTACACACAACAAGTAGGTCACATGTCGTGAGGTGTTGCTTTATTTGTTTTTTGAAAGCAGGTTTCCTGTTCACTTGCACTATATAAGATGGAAGGGCATTCCATGCACTCATGGCTATGTATAATAATGTATGTTCCCTTGAATTTGTTTTGGACCTGGGGACTGTTAAAAGACCCCTGGTGGCATGTCTGGTGGGGTAAGTGTGTGTGTGTATCAGTGCTGTGTGTAAGTTGACTATGCAAACAATTTGGAATTTCTAACACATTAATGTTTCTTATAAAAACAAAAAGTTGACGTAGTCTTTCCTCAACTCTTAGCCAAGAGACACTGGCATGCATAGTATTAATATTTGCTCTCTGATTACAATGAAGAGCAAGACGTGCCACTCTGTTCTGGGCCAGCTGCAGCTTAAATATGTATTTTTTTGCAGCACTTGACCATATGACTGGACAATAATCAAGATAAGATTAAACTAGAGCCTGCAGGACTTGCTTTGTGGAGTGTGGTGTCAAAAAAGTACAGCATCTCTTTATTACAGACAGACCTTTCCCCATCTTTACAACCATTGAATCTATATGTTTTGACCATGACAGTTTACAGTCTAAGGTAACACCAAGTAATTTAGTCTCCTCAACTTGTTCAACAGCCACACCATTCATTACCAGATTCAGCTGAGGTCTAGAACCTAGGGAATGATTTGCACTAAATGCAATGCTCTTTGTTTTAGAGATGTTCAGGACCAGTTTATTACTGGCCACCCATTCCAAAAAAGACTGAAACTCTTTGTTAAGGGTTTCAGTGACTTCATTAGCTGTGGTTGCTGATGCGTATATGGTTGAATCATCAGTATATATTGACACACATGCTTTGTTTAATGCCAGTGGCAGATCCTTGGTAAATATAGAAAAGAGTAGAGAGCCTAGAGAGCTGCCCCGCGGTACACTACATTTTACATGTTTGACATTAGAGAAGCTTCCATTAAAGAAAACCCTCTGAGTTATATTAGATAGATAGCTCTGAATCCACGATACGGCAGAGGTTGAAAAGCCATAACACAAACGTTTTCTCAACAACAGGTTATGGTCATGCAACTGCTCGGCATCTGACCGTAAGGCACTACAGAGGGTAGTGCATACGGGCCAGGACATCACTGGGGCCAAGCTTCCTGCAATCCAGGACCTATATAATAGGTGGTGTCATAGAAAAGCCCATAGGAAATCCCATAAAACTGTCAGAGACTCCAGTCACCCAAGTCATAGACTGTTTTCTCTGCTACCACACGGCAAGCGGTACCAGAGCGCCAAGTCTAGGACCAAAAGGCTCATTAACAGCTTCTACCTCCAAGCCATAAGACTGCTGAACAATTAATCAAATGGCCCCCGGACTATTACATTGTCCCCCCTCCTTTTTTTTTTACACTGCTGCTACTCGCTGTTTATTATCTATGCATAATCACTTCACCCCTACCTACATGTACAAATGACCTCTAACCTGTACCCCTGCACACTGACTCGGTACCGGTACCCCCTGTATATAGCCTCGTTATTGTTATGTTATTGTGCTACTTTTTATAATTTTTTTACTTTATTTTATTTGGTAAATATTTTCTTAATTCTTCTTGAACTGCACTGTTGGTTAAGGGCTTGTAAGTAAGCATTTCACAGTAAGGTCTACACTTGTATTCGGTGCATGAGACAAATAAAGTTTGATTTGATTTGGTCAATAATATCAAAGGCTGCACTGAAATCTAACAGTACAGCTCCCACAATCTTCTTATTACCAATTTCTTTCAACCAATCATCAGTAATTTGTGTCAGTGCAGTACATGTTGAGTGCCCTTCTCTATAAGCATGCTGAAAGTCTGTTGTTCGTTTGTTTACAGAGAAATAGCATTGTATTTGGTCAAACAATTTTGTTTCCAACAGTTTGCTAAGAACTGGCAACAAGCTGATAGGTCTGCTGTTAGATCCAGTAAAGGCCATTTTACCACTCTTGGCAGCAGAATGATTTTGGCTTCCTTCCAGGCCCGAGGACAAAGACTTTCCTCTAGGCTCAGATTAAAGACATGACAGATAGGAGTGGCTGTAGAGTCAGCTACCATCCTCAGTAGCTTTCCATCTAAGTTGTCAATGCCAGGAGGTTTGTCATTATTGATCGATAACAATCATTTTCCACCTGTCCCACACTACTTTACAAAATTTAAACATACAATGCTTGTCTTTAATTATTCGTTTTTTTATGCATGAGTACGATGACTACTGTTTGTTGTTGGCATTTCCTGCTAAAATAATTGGCAACATCAAATGGTTTTGTGATAAATAAAACATCTGATTCAATGAAAGATGGAGTTGAATTTGTCTTTCTGCCCATAATTTCATTTAAAGCACTCCAAAGTTTTGTTCATCATTCTTTACATCATTGATTTTGACTTCATAATACAGTTTCTTCTTCTTTTTGTTGAGTTTAGTCACATAATTTCTCAATTTGATGTGCAGCCAGAGTTATTAGCCACTCTTTTTGCCCCATCTCTTTCAACCATACAGTTTTTCAATTCCTCATCAATCCATGGAGCCTTAACAGTTCTAACAGGTGCATGTTTATCAATAATCATAAATACATCAAGTGCAGCATCAGGATGTTCCTTATTAATCACATCAGACCAACAAATATTTTTAACATCATCCACAGCTAAATATTTTTTTCAATCTCTTATACACTATTTTAGGCCCAGACTTTGAAACTTTTTCTTTCCTGGATATAGACACTATATTGTGATCACTGCATCCAATGGGTACCGATGAAGTCTTTGTAAACATCCTCATACTGTAGGTTCAAGAATAACCTGAACCAGATTACAGGAACTGGTTACAGTGAGAAGCTTCCTCTTGAGTGGACAGCTTGATGAAAACCTGTCAATATTCAGGTCCCCAAGAAAGTAGACCTCTCTGTTTACATCACATACTCTATCAAGCATTTCACACATATTATTTAGATTCTGACTGTTAGCACTTAGTGCCCTATAGCAACAACCCCAAAGAAAATACTTTAGATGTGCCAGGTGAACCTGCAACCACAACACTTCAATAACACTTGACATAATATCTTCTCTAAGCATTACAGGGATATGGCTCTGAATATATACAGCAACATCTCCCCCATAAGCATTCATGTCTCTTCTATAGATGTTATATCCTTCTATTGCTACTGCTGTATCATCAAAATAATTATCTAAGTGAGTCTCAGAAATTGCTAATCTTTTAATGTTATCTGATGTTAGCAAGTTATTGATTTCATTAACCTTATTTCTAAGGCTACATATATTAATATGGGCTATTTTCAGTCCTTTCCTGGGTAGCTTATCAGAGATAGAAATAATATAGAAAAAATAAAAATATATACATTCAGCAGTCCATTAATCAGTTGGTGTGTGTAAGTGTGTGTGTGTGTGTGTGTGTGTGTGTGTGTGTGTGTGTGTGTGTGTGTGTGTGTGTGTGTGTGTGTGTGTGTGTGTGTGTGTGTGTGTGCTGCAGGTTTGAAGATATGAACCCATAGGCTTGGGTCTTTCATCTCTTCCGGTTTTTGGGAGGGAGGGTGGACAATGAGCCTGTCGTAGCAGTAATGTCCGCACACGCTCTGGCAGCTTTCATGACTGGGATAAGTTCTTTCCTCTTCTGGCGCACAGCTTCAGGATAGTCCTTGTTGAGGAAGAGGTATATTCCTCTCAAGTTCTTGGCTCTTTCCAGAACAGCTACCTTGTCCTTGAACCTCAGGAACTTGACCAATATCCGCCTGGGCCTGTCAACTGGGCCGGTGGTGGGTTTTCCAGTCCTAAGAACGCGCTCAAACCTGTGATAGAGAGACACCACTGTCCTCAACGGTACTCCCGCCGGCTTTGGTCTTTGTCATGGTAGCAACTTAGGTTAAACTGTTACTCCACGCAGTTCCAGACAGAGCAGGTTGCAGGGAAGACTGGAAACAACAACAACAAACAGCAGGGATCTAGACAGCCACAAGCCCAGGACAATCTGCGGTCCCAGCCACAATAGCTATCCACATGCTGCATTCAAGCCCTCAAGAAAACATCACAAGCTTGATAGGCAGCTAGCTAGCAGCTAGGCTATCTGCTACGCAAAGCAGCTCCTCAGACCCGGCCTTGTTTGGCAGGATCACTGGACAGATAGTAGAGGTCCCAGCAACGGAAGCCAGCCACGTCATGGGATCCAAACTCAAAAGGTAGCTAGCTAGTAACCAAACTTTTTCAATAGACTTTCAGAACTTCAATAGACTTTCCAAAACAACAAACTGAGCTTTCCGTCATTCCGCATTCAACGGGAATTGGTGTGTTGTGCAGTGCGTGTTGTGCAGTCATCATTACATTACATCCACCATGTGTCTCTGAGAATAAGTGAGTAATCCTAGGATGTGCTCCCACCCTACCTGCAGCACGGCGTAGTTGCTGAGTACAGAGCAGCGCAGGGTGGAGGTGGCAGAGTCAGTGTGGGCCAGTAGGCAGCCCTCCTGGCTCCATCCCCCCTGCTGCTGCTGCAGGGCCTGCAGGCTCCAGTGGGCCGCCACCGGGTCACTTCCCGGGATCGAGTGGCGCAGGGACACCAAGATGGGCTCCGAATGGTTCCACATATTGCACCCGTCTGCCACACAAAGGAGGAGATGACCATCACTATCACTGTCACCAGCTCATACATTTGTATTTTGTAATTATCTTAAAATAACCAGGTTCTCTGTAAATTTGTTGAATTGTGTAATAAAAGTGTTATAACTGCTCCCTCACCTAGGCCTACATAGATGACAGGGCTGTTGGCACTGCATCTGCGGACGTTCTCTCCAGGACCACTGGAGTTCCCTGAGAAAGGGAAGAGCCTCCCTGTACGGAACGCCACAAACTGGAGCTTACAGTCTGATGGGGCATCCGGGGGGAACAGAGACGCAGGGAGAACCACAGAGGCCAGGGCTACAGCATTCTAGAGGGAGGGAGGAACAGAGAAAGAGAGAGACAGACAAAGCGAGAGAGAGAGAGAGAGAATCATACCATTCATTCTTTACTGTCCTACTTTAACATATATTTGACTCTGTTAGCCCAATGGAATACGAAACAGAAATTTCAAACACCAAACAGCTGTTGTAAATGACTGTGCTAAATGCGGATCAATGCCTTCTCCAGTAGGTCATGCCTTGAGGTGTGTTCCCTCTAATGACAACCGTATGCACTGTCTGCCATTGTACAAGAGACACACAACCACAGTCCTGTTTGTGGGTGAGGTTGGGTTCAGGTCTGGGCGAGGGAGACAGAGACAGTGCTTACCTTCATGGGAAAGTTGTTTATGGAGGTGTTGTGGGTGCCCGTGGTGCAGCGGAAGCGGAGCTGCTGTTTGTGGGTGGGCTCTGCCCCCTCCATGCCCAGGTTGCCTAACAAGGTTTCCCGGCGTTCGTAAGCTGTGCAGCTCATGCCAGTGAAGTGGGCCGGACGGATAAGATGGGCCTCCATTACAATGTTCCTGGAGAGCTATAGGAGGAAAACAACGTTGATTACATTTAGGACTGTTAGATAAAAATAATATAGAACCTTAAAGCATGTTGGCATGCAAGTTGTTTTACCGTGGAGAGGTCCTGGGCATGGCTGTGGAGCTGGGGCCAGGCCAGAGTCTCCAGAGAGTGGACTATGGAGCTGCAGGCTTTCTTCTCTCTCTGAGCATGGGCCAGGATCTGATTATCGACCTGCATCAGGTTACTGCCCATGTCCACCAGCAGCTTTGACAGCTGACACATACATACACACAGGTAAAGACATGAAAAACAAGCATATAAAAAACAGGCATTCACATAAACACAGGGGGCATAAAGAAACTTAATCATGAACATAAGGTAATTATGAATATTTAAGTCAAAAAGTCCCTATCAACTCTTTCCAATTCAAGACAACGCAGACACAAAATAAAACCCCCAAAACATGCATTGAGGGTTTAAAGATCTTATCGTCCCACCTCTCGCAGTGGTCGGACATATTCCATGAATTTCTCCATCATCTGGGCCACGTACATCACGTCCATTGTGTCAGTGAAATCGGATGCGTCCATGGTATACGAGGTAACCTGACGTGCCAGAGTGACCGCATTAGAGGTATTGATGGGCATCTGGAAAAAGAGAGAAGTCTGATTATTTTAAAGCAAATAACTCAAATGTTTTGTTACTTTTACACATTTAGATTTCAAGCAACAACTATTTAAATATTACTACCATAATATATGTATAATTTTTTGATTTCATTGGTACTGGACTAAATTAATATTGGACAGCCCAAGCACAACCCCTGGTACTGACCAGGATGAAGGTGTGTAGGACCCGTGTGATGTTGTTGGTGTAGAGACAGTTGTCGTAGTCTCCCTCCTCCCAGCTCCCTGAGCGGTCACAGTATCGTGATGCCTGCTTCTGCTCCACAGTACCCTCCATGGACAGGGAGGGGTAGCGCAGCTGCAGACAGTACTGGTAGGAGGTGATACCTGCCAGGGTTCTGGGCCACCTAGAAAAAAACACCAAGGGAGTAGGATGCAGCAAGTTTTAATCAGAAGGACTGTTATTATTGTGGATTTCGTTTCTGGACAGGGGAATTATTGTTTTCTTCCTTACTTGAACTCTCCACGGTTGTTAGTGACTCTTTCCTCCGGACAGAAGTAGGCGCTGTTCTCCAGCACCACTATTTCCACGCTGCGGGAGGTGTTGCCCCGCCCAGTGGCCACCACACACTTCCACTCTCCACTGGCCTCCACATGCACATTGGACAGGATGAGCTCACTGCACCGAGGAGACAGTACATCAGTCAATGCCATCACACATACCCAGACAGCACACTACACCTCATGTCCTATCAGCAGAAACTAAACAAACTGTGTTTTTTTCCCATCAATTCATGAGAACCTAACACTGGCCTCATAAACCATTACTAAATCAAAAACATATTTAACTTAGACCTTATGATAAAAACATGAAAATAAGACATAATTGAGGAGCGCAATGAAAGGTAAGAAAAGAGCGCTGGGAACAACAGATATACCAGTGGACCCCTCAGTACTGTAACATTACCTGGTGATGAAGGTGCAGTCATGCACCACGCTGGCCTCTAGACTGACGCCCTGTTCAGGGTCAGAGGTCACCAGCTGGCCATTGTGGCGCCAGTGCAGCACAGTGATTTTGTCCACCAGGGCGGCTGTGCAGTGGAAGGGCAGCCGGTCCCCCTTGAAGACCACCTGGCGCTGGGAGGGTAGGAGAGACAGGGTGTGCAGCTCTAGAGGCCCATCTGAGTGTGGAGAGGAACACACAGCACAGCCAGAAGGGAAGGCAGATGAGACCATAACAAATCACTCTGGGTTACTTCTGCTGCTCTCTCATTACACAACCTCAGCTAAATATTTCAGATGAAGCCATTACGAGCCTGCTTTTTTAGGAATATTGGATGCAGACAGCCCCAAATCATAAAGGCCGCCGACCACAGAGGAGGCACAACACAGCTAACTGGGGCACTTGGAAAGACAGACTACTGAGTGGAAATACAATAGAAAACAGGCTATTGGAGAGCAAAACATTGGAATTTTGCGTTTTTATTGCACTTCTTATGTGTTTCTACTTGCTCACTTATTCCTTTTCACAAATACCTATCTAACAGATTAGGGACATCTCACAATATTATCATGAGAAAACAATGACTCTGTCATTCATATAGTCAAGTTTTCATACTATTTGAGAGGTGATAGTGGTGAACCACTGCATTCATATGCATTCAATTTCCTGTCAGACACTCACCACAGCTCAGCTGACTTTCCCCCAGTCCACGCAGGGGCTTTCCATGGAGGTTCCTGGGATAGGCACAGATGGTCTCGTCCCCCAGCCGGGCTGCACTGGTGCGAAAATAACCCGGCACCCAGCGCAGCCCACAGTCACATGACAGAAAGTCAGAGTTAAAGTTCCTGGTGAGAAAAAGCAGGGAGTTTTACAACAGCATTCATCAGGGGAGATTACACTGAGGAGCGGGTGCACTTCCCCTCTAACGGCATGTTCAGATCTATTCTCTGGTGGTCCATTATAGGATCAACATGTCAGATGTGACAAAAGGCTGTCCATTGCTTGAACTAAGCCTATAGGGAGAAAAATGTGATCAGATTGTCGAGATTGTATTTATATCGCTTACGAAGATTATATAAACATCTTTCTGGAGCAAACTGTGAAAAAGGGGATGACAGTTAGGCGCAGAGAACAGTACTCACACAAGTTTAAGATTGGGGAGCTCCTGGAAGACCTCTGGGTCCAAGGTAGATAAGATGTTCCCAGAGAGGTTCCTAACAGGAGAAAACAGACAGATGTTTAATCACTATCACTGTACTACGTACCCACAATACTACACTAGGATGTGTTGCTTTATGGTCAGTCATTTAGCCTGCTTACAGTTTGGTGAGATCGGTGAGTCCCTGGAACATGTCTGGAGTCAAGCAGCCAATGCGGTTGTTGGACAGGTCTCTAGGAGAGTTAACAGGGACATTGAGGGCACAGCGGTGAATAATGGTAATTTTTTTAAATACAGAATAGAATGACAAAGCTGTAAAACCCTCAACTTAATGAATTCCATTGGTGTTTAAATGAGGGTTACAGCATGACATATCCTTCATATATATTTGTATTTCATTTTTCTGTGTCAATATGTATTTGTTGTCAAAAATTACTTAAGATTCCGGTAACTTTGGTAAATTTCGATACCTTTGCAAACCTAATCTTGACACTCTGCATGTTGTTTTTGTGATCTCATTGGGAACAACTGGCTTCTCCAGCACATTGGCCAATAGACTTCCGCTTCTTATTTTTATTTGTTTACAATAACAAAGTCTTATCCAAAGTGGCTTTCTTGGCCAGTAGGCACATCTTTCACAATTTCCATTCATACAACTAGCCAGCGTGTAACACAGCATGATAAGGAATTGGAATTCTTGTAAAGCCTTATCACCTAAGAAGGAGCAAATGCACTCTGCAACCCCTGCATGCTGTGTCTGCATGGTATAAGGACAGTGTCAGAGTGAGCCTTCTCCACTGTCCCCCTGACACAAGCCAGCAGAGAGCTGTCGAGAGTGTGTCTTTATCTCTCCCTGTTTGTTTTGAAAAGCCCCAGACCTTGCAGGGAAAACACAAGCAGTAGAGGGAGGGGAAAAGAGTCACGCAGCGCAGGGCAGAGGACCGGAGCCGACTGTCCAAACACACAATGAGTGAGCTACGAGCGGCCGCAAACTGCTGCCCTGTCACATCCAATGACGTCTGAGGAGCTTCTGCGTGGCCCTGAGGTTTCCCATGGCGGCAGAGCAGGGCACCAGACATGTCATCCCAGGCCCCACTGAGATCAGCACAGACCAGCACATACACTTAGCCCAGCCATCCGCAACACATCTCTGAGCCAGCCAGGCTTTTATGATGACACTAAAACTGAGAATATATATTTTTACATATAGTTTTATGTGTCATAAAAAGTTATGACTGTGTGCTGGTTTTGAAAATACTCAATACAGTGACATGCAGGGAGACTGTGGCAACTAATCCAACTTTTTATATACGCAATACGACTGTTTACAGTGCACAAGATATAATGAAAACAGCGGTGATTCTGTATGCACTTACAGCTTCCGAAGTTTAGATAAACTTTGGAAGGCTCCAGGCATGATGGTGCTGATGAGGTTGCTCCTGAGGTCCCTGGGGAGAGAGAGAGAAAGAGAAATTAAAATAACATAAGACATTATACTGCATGTCAATGAGAAGACCTAGGGCCTTGCACAGAACTAGTTGAAACATTGGCCCATAACATCTCCAAACTTGAGGGCCATCACCAGGGGTTCATTAAAAGGTAGTCATTTCTGAGGAAATACAGTATGAACAGTGAATAGCTGGATACAATATTCAGCCTGGATCAGCAATACAGAGGTGTCTTTAAAATGACTGGGAGTGGATACATATGCCCCAACCAGGGCCCCACCAGTGGGACACAGCAGGATATTTCTGCATTCGGATGGTTTGGAAATCTTACCCCAACAGCCACCTGGACTTGGGTCTCGCAAGGATGCCAATAGTTGACCAAAGAAAATATCGCTGGAATCCAAGAGGAGTGCTACTCTTTTGAAAACGACTCTTCCTAAGATAAAGTTACTCTGGCTATTGCCAAACCATAAACATGAATTTGTACCTTTGAAGATCTAATTTCACACTACCCGTCACATTTTACCCCACCTTCTTCCCGTGCCATGCCCAGCCATGCCCATGTGGTAAACCTTTCACACGTACCATCACACGGGTGTGATCATTCTACAGTGGTCCCTGAAGCGTACGATCACACCCGCATGAAAGGGTTAAACAACTCAACCACATACACTTCTCCATTCACAGTCAGACCTGCCGGAGAATTAACCTCAAACTCAGGGAAGCTCTTTGGCCACGTGGGAATAGCAAGGTTGGAAGAGGTCATCAGACAAAGGCTTGTAGGCAGGACAAGGCTGATGTGTGAAGGCAATGTGATCCTTGTTCGTACAGCATGAAAAAAGCCTGCTCCCAAAGGAACAGTCACACAGGAGGATTTCCTTACAGAAGCTCCCAGACATCAACACCAACGTTTAAGGGAGGAAGCAGTCCCCCCCATTCCAATCCTTCCCAGCATGCCATTGTGGTAGCCAGAACCTCCAGGGACTTTCTGCTCCACTATCCCACAATGCATTATCTCAGATCTATTTTCCTAACCACATCGCATCACACACCATTTAAAATGTTAGCCCCCCAAACCTCAGACATCTCCTCACCCACTCTTGTCCTCCGTCCAAGAGATGAGCTATTTTTATCAATTCAGGGCAGATTCATTTTGAGAATGGTTTCCAGTAAATGCGAGAGAGAGAGAGAGAGAGAGAGAGAGAGAGAGAGAGAGAGTAGTATAGCTACAATAACTGGAGATACAGGCAGGGCTTTGATTGGTCAGGATCTGTTTAGGACAGGACTATCCGGGGCCATCATCACTCATATCAGAATGACAGTATATACAGTAACATAATGATAGAGCTGGTCTAGTGTAGTGTTGGCCTGGCTGAGTCTGGGTGGACCAGAGACAGATGTGTCTATCTGAAAGCAGTAAGACAGACAGGCTTGGACAAAGCCAGATATTTCAGCACAGTATGCCAGCCCACTGACAGAACACTTCGCAACAACTTCACAGCTTTTTACAGAGGTGGAAGTTTACTCTGACCAGAGCGCTAACAGAACTACACTACCTTGCCATATCTGTTTGGAATGTGCTTCAATGCTGACCTGCAAACCATAGTCTCCACATTCATGGAGAGAGAGAAAGAGAAAGAAATCCTTTACATTAACAAAATGTCTGAGTGTGTGAGAGTGCAAATTACAATGTGTTTGTCTGTTTGTGTGTGTGTTTGTGTGCGTGCATACGCGTGTTTGTGTCTGTGTATGTAAGTGTGTATGAGTCTGTGCGTGTGAGAGAGAGTCAGAAGTTGCGTTGGAGCTGTTGACCAGGGCGGGGAGAACAATGATACTGTTTCCAGCCTGGCGTGTCCCGGGGCTCATTAGCACTGTGATGAAAGGCGGGGCACTGCCCACCACTTCCTCCCTCATGGTGACTACTGAGTCTCAGACACACACTTACTGTACCACACACACACAAGCAATCTGTGCACAATAGACCACAGGAGGCTGCTGAGGGGAGGACAGCTCATAATAATGGATTGAACGGTGCAAATGGAAAGGCATCAAACACATGAAAACTATGTGTTTGATACCATTCCACCTATTCCGCTACAGACATTACCACGAGCGCGTCCTCCCCAATTAAGATCCCACTAACCTCCTGTGACATAGACATAGCCTACACTTTTCCTCGTAGACACACACACATACATACATTGTGCCATAGAGATACACCAAGAACCACAGAATATACCCAGCAAACCAAAATTGGTTCTGTGAAAGTTCCCAGAACATTCGTTAGGTCGTGGCAAATGTTCTCATAACACAAAAACTCTCCAGTCGTTCAAACCCCACATGTTTAGCTTGGTGGTGTCTGTATGATTAAATGCTGTTCAATTGTCCTGTGAATGAAATGAAAATACCACGTGTACTTTATCACCTACAATACAGTCCTCAAATGTCAATTGCCATTTTTATCTGGACAGAAAAACAATGGGGATGTATTCCAATATGCTTTAAAGAGCAGAACATTTGCATGCTGAGAATGTTGTGGTAATATTAGATAAAACTTAAATATAAAATGTTCTAAATGTTCTTGAAATGATCTGAGGACCTCCAAGAGAAGGTAAATGTATATAGCGTGAACATCAATGGAATATTATATTAAACCTAAAACAAATATGCCATGAACGTCAGAAAAATAGACTTATTAGGAAATTGTGGAACATCGTGCAACATTGTGGGAATGTTCTGTACAACCTATGTGAATATCACAAGAATATTTTTGCGACATCTCATTCAACTCCCATAACTTAATTAAATGTTCTGGGAACCTTTAAAGAACTCAGAAAGGCTGTTCTGTCAACATTGTAGCAACACCAAAGGAATGTTTTGTGCACCCTGATACAAACATTATCTGAATGTCAGCACAACTGGACAGTTTTAGTGTTTTGGGAACCTATATCTTTTCATAACTCCACAATGTTCCCACAACCTAAAAAAACATTCTGGGTACCTTTAAAGAATAGACTAAATGTGTTCTGGGAACATTCTTCTAACAAGTGAATGTTTTTTCAATGTTTTTGTGTTATAAGAACATTTGCTGCGACCTAATGTATGTTCTGGGAACGTTCCAGAACCAATTTTGGTTCTTTACTGGTACATTGTGTTATTACATTACTTGGAAACCTAATTATAACTTTTGGGGAATGTTCTGTGGTGGTTGTTACAGATGTTAAATGTTGTGCACCACATTTAAGGTGAATGTTAGGAGAACATTCCAAAGATATTTTATTTGAAAAACATTTGTGTTTTTGGGATGTTTTCCTTTGAATGTTAGATACAACCTTTATACCTTAATGGGAATCTTAGCTAATGTTCTGGGAATGTTCCCGGTTTGCTGGGTATCCACATACACACTACTGTGCTAGAGACACTCTCTACCACATAGACACACTGGCACTCTGGTCTTCTTAAGCCCCCTGCACATGTTCCTTCACAGGAGGTGAACCTGATGCCCAATGTGTCAACAGCAGTCTTCAGATAGTAAATCAAGTCCCATGTGCACCCACACATATATACTCTCCACAATCTGCCCTTTCATACACAGCCTTAGAAGGGGCAGAGCAGTGTGTGCTTTAGGCCTATGAATATCAACAGTCGGGCACTCCAATACACTCTCTTATCACCGAGCTGGGGAATGTGGAGGAGAGCACCAGAGTCAACAGAGCCATGCAGCCCCATGCAGGCCCAGCAGGCCACACACCCAGGCAATGACTTCCTTCTGCCCTCTGAGGCAGCACCCTCCCAGACATCGACTTCACAGCTCACTGGCCCTCACACTGATGACAGCAGCTGTCACCAGCAAAGAGGAGCAGCATACACAATGTCTGAAGAAATTTCAAATGCAAATGCTCAATGTATTTCCCCTTGAAACATACTAGCATGGAATTGTAGTCATAGGTCTTCTGTGGATCTGGAATGTGATGCTGGGCATGTTCTTATCATTGGGGTCCCAATGACAAACACAAGAAATGTTGAAATGTAATTTTCCCTCCCTTATAATGACTCTTATCCACCATCGCCCACTTTCACTTATCGTCCCTTATAGTTGTAGAACAAACATATTTGAAATAAATATGAAATAAAACTTCTGACTTATGGCAGTAGTAATACCATGGCCAGAGCAAAAACAGGTCAAGCTCTCCTGTGTGCCTGTGACTATAGGACATGGAGGCGAGGGACTGATAACCTGACAATCTGCATCAAAATATCAATAACAAAAAAACGTTAAAAGGATAAATAACTGATTCCCAAATGGATTTGTAACCAACATACCTCTAAGCCCAGTGCTTTATCCCCTACACAACATGTGGCCCATATGATTGGGCTTTGACAGCATCCAGCCCACAGCCAGTCTAAAAAGAGCCATTGTGTTCTTCAGCTGGGCCTAACACCAGAGGCTGCCATTAAAGACTGTATTTTTTCTCTAAGTCTTCTCCCAATCAATGGGACTGGTCCTGTGCTGCTCTGAAGAGTCATTACTGTCTGGTACGGGACAGGATGTACTCGCAGGGCAGCAACAGGGTCATAATTAAGACGACTGCTGTATAGCGCTCCAGACTGTGGAGTGCTCCATTATCAGGCCCACTGTGGCAGGGGATGGAGTGCTCCATTATCAGGCCCACTGTGGCAGGGGATGGAGTGCTCCATTATCAGGCCCACTGTGGCAGGGGATGAAGTGTTCCATTATCAGGCCCACTGTGGCAGGGGATGGAGTGTTCCATTATCAGGCCCACTGTGGCAAGTGATGGAGTGCTCCATTATCAGGCCCACTGTGGCAAGGGATGGAGTGTTCCAATATCAGGCCCACTGTGGCAGGGGATGGAGTTCTCCATTATCAGGCCCACTGTGGCAGGGGATGGAGTGTTCCATTATCAGGCCCACTGTGGCAGGGGATGGAGTGCTCCATTATCAGGCCCACTGTGGCAGGGGATGGAGTGCTCCATTATCAGGTCCACTGTGGCAGGGGATGGAGTGCTCCATTATCAGGTCCACTGTGGCAGGGGATGGAGTGCTCCATTATCAGGTCCACTGTGGCAGGGGATGGAGTGCTCCAGTGACATTGTTCAGGCCATAGCCCTGGTGAGCAATGGGAGAATGACTGAAGCCACGGAACAGCCATTCATTATCACCCAGACTGGAATTCACTCAATTAGGGATAAGGTTTTTATAAGTAGAGAGAAAGGATATTCCATTCCCCATTTTCTATACTGTACCTATCTGCAGATGCACAACCAGGTCACACTATCAACCTTCCGCGCTATGAAACAAGTGTTTGTTTGGGTGTTCATGAGACAGAGAAAGAAAGAAATAGGGTCTTAATGGTTAACTGGCACCTTGGTCCCGACAGAGGTCAGTGGAGACCATTTTTGTGCCGCGTGTCATTTCCTGTCTCGTTGGCGTCTCCAGTACAGAGGCCCTTGCTCGTTTATTTTTTACAGTTTCCTATTTCTCATTTTTTTTACTGGCTGCTTTTCCCCTATAGGGAGGGGCAGGTGGGGATGGGGGGTGGCCCTGTGTAATGGCCCCCTAGACCCCCCCACTCCTCAACACACTTGCTCACAATGGGGGCTCTGTAACACAGCTCCCAAACCTACTCCTGCCTTCCCCCAAAACAGGAAACCATGATCTGCCGAGCTCTTGTTTTTCTACTAATTTCCTGCTTTCCTGCCCTTTCCACAGATTATTTTCTTTATTTTCTTTGTCTGGTTCCACTCAGATTAGATCCCTAATCTACATTAGCTCGTGTGCATATGGAAACCAGTTGCTTTAGCCATGTCGGTTTGTTCTACAGTCCAGAGCTGCAGTTCTACCCCACTGCATGCAGCCTTTTCTGTCATAGCAATAATGACCTGCTGATAACAAATAATCAACAAGCCCCATCATTACCCTTGAAATCACAATCAAAAGAGGCTACTGGCACATACATACAACCCTCAGTTGGAAATACCATAAAAAACATCCAGGTGATTTAAAATCATGCTGTAAATAGTGCTTCACCTGAAGGTACATATGGTTACATCTGATGTTGGGTGCAACTAAAAATGAGCCTGTTCCAACACTGGGTAATATCAACCATGCCATGTCACAGAGCTTTAGAGTGAACTGTCCTGAAGGAATCTGTCCACAGCTCTGGCCATGACTGGCATTCATTTAAACTGTGGTACAAACTGCACGCTAGTTGGGGAAAGGATGTACTGAAATAGCCATGTATACTTGTATTTGAAGTGTAACATTTCCTAGGTTGATTATAGGTTTCTACAGTCTGCTGCTATTGGTACTGGAGATTATTCTGCCAAGGAAAACTCTGTGGACTTACTGACTCCAACTCTGAGTTCTGGAAGGAACAGGGCTAGATGACAAAAGAGAGGCGATGCTCACTTTGGCTCTTCTCTTGATTTCCATTAGTATGCATGAGGTCCTGTTAGCAACACTGTTATACACAACTTCACCCACAAAATTGGGGGAATTGACCACAATTCACTTTACGTCAACAGTATAGAGGTCATTAATTTATAATGCACACGAGGTGATTTTTTGTTTGTCTTTCTTGTTGGCTACTTTTTCCTGTTTGTATATGAAAAACTGTCCCACTGTGTAGGACTATCATAACAGTGTGGAGATATTAGTCCTGAAAACCAGACTGCTCTTATATTCTACAGTTTTCAGCAGTAAATGAACAGAAGGGTCCTAATAAAACAGGCAATGAAAATATGAAAATGTAGTAAATCCATAACATTATTTGAAAAGCAGACAAAAACAAAGCCAGAAATAGGCTACCTCCTCCACAGCTCTGCCAATGAGCTTGCAGACAGTAGTCTGGAAATACTTCATTCAGAGTTAGGGCCAACTCTACCATAGGGAACGAACTGGTAAACAATGCCGTTTATACAAAATATCAATGAAAAGGAGCACAATCACAGGCGATGTGAGAAAATGCATCCAGTGGGCGGACTGCAGCGAGTAGAGGAGTAGTGAGAGAAAGAGAGGGGTGGTGGCACCGTCCGGTAGAGAGAGAGACAGAGAGGACTGGGAGAGGGGGAGATGCAAAGAGGAAAGCAGAAAAGGAGTGAGAACGGAAGTAGGGGGGAAGGAAACAGAGAACCCTCAAGAACTTATGAAGGAAAAAGCCATTGAAATCATATCAAATTTGCTGCATGTGCATTTAAGAACCACTGGCATATGAAGAATTCTGTTTAGTAATGAGCTTAGGAGAGGACTTGCTCGCCGTTTCAATAAACCCCTAGAGCCACGATTGAGTTAAGCTTACAATACAAACACTCCCCGTTCCTTCAGTTTATCTTCCAGACACATCTGGAGTCTATCAACTCCAACAGCACCCCTCCCCCCTTCCCCGTTCTGTTTCCACTCTCTAGCACGCTTAACCCCTTCCTCACTCGACCTCCTCATGTCACGCACATTCATTAAGTGGCTGTTGCCTCACAGGGGCCATTCAAAAGCGTATGCAGGAAAAAGTACAGCACAAATGCTCATTTGTTTGGTTAGTGAGAAATGAGACTCCTGTGTCCAGCCATCTCTGCTCCAGCCAGGAGTTCAGGTTGTTTTTGGGAGAATGGCTGAAATCAGAGTGTTCCTGCAGCCTGGATTAGGACTCTGTTCTGTTGTGCCCAGAGGGTCTAGACAGCAGGGCTCCTAGCCACGGCCACTGCCACCACTGGATTTACAGGGCAAAGCAGTGCCCACCTCTGCACTACTCCCACTCATCAAGGTATAATTGTCTTAGCCTCTGTGGAAATAATATTAATCTCCATCACCAAAGAAAACAACAAGACTTTATATAAGGGAAACTGCTGGTGCACTCACTCTCTCTAACCAACAGCCTTCATACCAACTTTAGCCATTTCGTCTCCACTTCCCCTGCGTTGGATGGTAAAGTTGTTTAACTTGGCCTAGTTCCTAACCCTGACTTCTCAGAATGGCAGAGACGATTTCAAGGTCTGCTTCAGCAGGGCTCAAGCACAGCTTGAGAGGCTCCTGCCTTTACTTTATATAACTGATGTTATCGGGACAAATATGAATGAATAGGACACAGTATTTCAGAGACACAGTAGACTTATTTCAATCATATAAAGGACATTAACCCTCTGCTAAACTGTCTCCCTCTCCACATCTACAAATTCCCATGCCCTTCTTGACTTATGATGACTAGTAGTTTCAATGCAAACATCCCCTCATTCTTAGCCTTCTATATAAATCACAAACAAGTGTGTATTTCCTGTTCTTAGCTGAAGTGGCTTCAACTAGGCAGGAAGTGAGGGTAAAAAGAGATAGAACAGCCCACTGTAAACCAAAAATTTCTTACAGACAAACCATGGTTAGAATAACTATGAATGGCTGTGATTGGCTATGAAGGAAATGTATAGGTCAGGAAGGATCACGTCAAACAGTGACTTTTGAAAAGGCTGTGAACTGGCTCCATCCTGCTTGGCAGAACCAATCCCATGCAGCTAACTTAGCTCCTCCTTTCCTGTCCACCACAGTGCTCCTGCTCCCTCACCTATCCACTCTCTACCTCTCCACTTTACCTCTCCCCTCTGTTCTCCCTCTCCCTTTGTGCTCCATCTCTCCCTGTAGGGTGAGCAGGCTGGTAATGAGGGCCCCTTGTGCCCTGGCTGTCCTGTGTCCCATGGTGCAGTGGGGGCCTGTTGGACAGGAGCCAGACCCCCTCTCTGCTCATTATTCTCATTACTTCGCCTCAAATCAGTGCAGGACAGGCTGCTGGGATCTGTCCACAACTCATAAAGGTCCCTGCTCGTTAGTGGACCCGCCTCGTTAGGGCCTGCGTCAGCTCCCATCAGAGAGGGTGTGCTGCGAGGAGGTGGGGGTACAAGGAAAGGTGTGTGAGATTGTGTGTGTGTGTGTGTGTGTGTGTGTGTGTGTGTGTGTGTGTGTGTGTGTGTGTGTGTGTGTGTGTGTGTGTGTGTGTGTGTGTGCAATAGAAAGCTGTGTCGTACACTAGAAAGTTGAAGTATGCATTAGATACAACTGTAGATATTTGGATACAAACCTTTGAAAAATAACTACAGTACAACACACAGAGGGCAAAACAAACAATGCTAAATTGCTCTCTGCACTTGGGTGGCTTGGCAAGTTGGAAGTTTATGAAGGCAATAGCGGCTTTGAGGATGTTTGGCCCAAGAAAAGGCCTCTGCTCTGGTTGGAGGAGGGGTTCCTGCCCTGTAGCTGTGCTTTCATACTCATAACAGCACAGCTCTGATTATACTCAGCTCTGCCTCTGCTTGGACTTCTGTTTCAAACATGGCTGAGTAGGCTGAGAGGTACAGCAGGTCTGTTTAGACATCGACTTTTGGAAATTATGCATGGAGGAGTTTGGGATGCCCATAATAGGATACACACACAGGAGTTAGACGGACACTGAAGTTGAGACTGAGATCCACTGAAATCTGGGTGCATTTGACTGTCTGGTTGCCCTCCTGAATTTAGGGAAGGACTGCTGTGGTGTTATTCCCTGGTGTGTGTTACCCGGCCTCATGAGGCTAGCCTCTGATTACACCGCTGACCACATACAGTATATGAGTAACTGCTAGCCACTGGACCAAATGACAAGCACATGTAGACAACAGGCTGGAAATAATGAGCAGACCTGAATGGTGACCAAGATAGAGACAAAACAAAACAACCCAGCAGCCGCAGGGGGAGGAGCACAGTAGGTGGACAACAAGCTAAATACATTTTGCAGTCTTGTTTTTTAACTTCACATGTATCCGTTCCTGTCCATCTTTGCCCCGTTGGATTTTGAATTATGTCAAGGTGGTATATTTTAATATGAAGACAATTTTAAGTGAAAGTCATGAAATGCTAAATTACAGAGTGTGAAGCTCAAGATGAGTGAGCAGACCTCCAGTGCAGTGTGTCAGAGGGCCGGTGAAGGTCAGAGGTCTGAGCAGAGGAGTGAAACAAGTCCTGTGTGATTTACATCATGTCATCTCACTCCTGCTGAGTGTGTGTGTGTATGCGCCCTTACAGAAAAACCACATACATTTGACATGTTTCATGTGTGTCAAGGCTCTTGTGTAGCTGGTGCATAAAAGTCAGGCGCAGGAGAACAGTACTGAGTGAGCAAAGCACTTTACTCAACCAATGAATGAAACAAAACGCAAAACGCGTAATACAAATACACATGCCAAACAGGCGAGGCATAAATAAACTGCACCAGACGGAAAGAAACGGCTTAACAATAAACAATCACACACAAGGACATGGGGGAAAACAGAAGGTTAAATACACAACAGATAATGATAGGGAATGCAAACCAGGTGTGTGAAAAACAAGACAAGACAAATGGAAAATGAAAAGTAGATCGGTGATGATTAGAAGACCGGTGACGTCGACCGCCAAATGCCGCCCGAACAAGGAGGGGAACCGACGGAGTACGCCGGGCCCCCCTCGATTTTCATAGGGGGCGAAGGAACCTCCCGCACCTCAGACTCCTGGAGTGGACCAACCACCACCGGCCTGAGGAGAGACACATGGAACTAGGGGTTAATATGGTAATCGGGGGGAAGCTGTAACCGGTAACAAACCTCGTTCACTCTCCTCAGGACTTTAAATGGCCCCGCAAACCGTGGACCCAGCTTCCGGGAGGGCAGGCAGAGGGGCAGGTTTCGGGTCGAGAGCCGGGTCGAGAGCCGGTGTGAACACCGGGGCCTCACTGCGGTGACGGTCCGTGCTGGTCTTTTGTTGCAGCACGGCCTGCTGGAGGTGACCATGAGCGGCTTCCCAGGTCTCCTCCACGCGCCTGAACCAATCGTCTACCGCAGGAGCCTCGGTCTGACTCTGATGCCACGGAGCCAGAACCGGCTCGTACCCCAATACACACTAAAAAGGGGAAAGGTTAGTGGAGTAGTGGAGGAGTGGCGGAGCGAGTTCTGTGCCATCTCTGCCCAGGGCACGAACGCCGCCCACTCCCCCGGCCGGTCCTGGCAATAGGACTGCAGAAACCTGCCCACATCCTGGTTCACTCTTTCCACCTGCCCATTACTCTCGGGGTGGAATCCCGAGGTAAGGCTGATCGAGACCCCCAGACGTTCCATGAACACCCTCCAGACTCTCAAAGTGAACTGGGAACCCCGATCAGACACTATATCCTCAGGCACCCCATAGTGCCGGAAGACGTGTGTAAACAGGGCCTCCGCAGTTTGTAGGGCCGTAGGAAGACTGGGAATAGGAATGAGACGACAGGACTTAGAGAAACGATCCACAACGACCAGGATCGTGGGGTTTCCCTGTGAGGGAGGAAGATCCGTTAGAAAATCCACCGACAGGTGTGACCAAGGCCGTTGTGGAACGGGTAAGGGATGTAGCTTACCTCTGGGCAGGTGTCTAAGAGTCTTACACTGAGCGCACACCGAGCAGGAGGAAACATAAACCCTCACATCCCGAGCCAGGGTCGGCCACCAGTACTTCTCTGTCAGACAGCGCGCTGTCCGCCCGATCCCTGGATGACCATAGGAGGGTGAAGTGTGGGCCCAATAGATCAACTGGTCACGGACAACAGAACGTACTGACGCCCGACGGGACACTGAGGTGGAGTGGGCTCTGTACGCATTGCCTGCTCTATGTCCGCATCCAGCTCCCACACGACCGGCACTACCACGCAGGAAGCCGGGATAATGGGAGTCTGATCCATGGGTCGCTCCTCTGTATCATACAGTCGGGACAGTGAGTCTGCCTTCACATTCCGGGAACCTGGTCTGTAAGACAGGGTAAACACAAAACAGGTAAAGAACATGGCCCACCTTGCCTGACGAGGATTCAGTCTCCTAGCTGCCCAGATGTACTCCAGGTTGCGGTGGTCAGTCCAGATGAGGAAAGGGTGTTTAGCCCTCTTAAGCCAATGTCTCCACGCCTTCAAAGCCAACAGCTCCCGGTCCCCCACATCATAGTTCCACTCCACCGGGCTGAGCTTCTTTGAGAAGAAAGCACAGGGGCGGAGCTTCGGTGGTGTGCCCGAGCGCTGAGAGAGAATGGCTCCGATCCCAGCCTCGGACGCGTCCACTTCCACTATGAATGCCAAAGAGGGATCCGGATGGGCCAGCACAGGAGCCGAGGTAAACAGAGCTCTTAGGTGCCCAAAAGACCTGTCCGCCTCAACCGACCACTGCAGACGTACAGGACCCCCCTTCAGCAGTGAGGTAATGGGAGCAGCCACCTGGCCAAAACCCCGGATAAATCTCCGGTAGTAATTGGCAAACCCTAAAAATCGCTGCACCTCCTTTACCGTGGTGGGAGTCGGCCAATTACACACAGCTGCAATGCGATCACTCTCCATCTCCACCCCTGATGTGGAAATGTGATACCCTAGGAAGGAGACGACCTGCTGAAAGAACAGGCATTTCTCAGCCTTGGCGCACAGGTCATGCTCCAACAGTCGTCCAAGTACCTTGCGCACCATGGACACATGTCGTGTGGGAGCGTGTAGCGGAGTATATCAGAATGTCATTGATATACACCACTACACCCTGCCTGTGCAGGTCCCTGAAAATCTTGTCTACAAAGGATTGGAAGACTGATGGAGCATTCATCAACCCGTACGGCCTGACGAGGTATTCATAATGACTCGAGGTGGTACTAAACGCTGTTTTCCACTCATCCCCCTCCCGAATACGCACCAGGTTGTACGCACTCCTGAGATCCAATTTTGTGAAGAAGCGCGCCCGTGCATTGACTCAATCGCCATGGCGATAAGAGGTAGCGGGTAGCTGTACCTCACGTGAATTGATTGAGACTTCTATAGTCAATGCACGGGCGCAGACCTCCATCCTTCTTCTTCACAAAAAAAAAACTGGAGGGCCGAATGTACCCCTGCCCCAGGGATTTGGAGACATATGTTTCCATAGCCGCCGTCTCCTCTTGCGACAGGGGACACACGTGACTCCTGGGAAGTGCAGCGTCTACCAGGAGATTTATCGCACAATCCCCCCGTCGATGGGGTGGTAATTGAGTCGCCTTCCGTTTACAGAAGGCGAGAGCCAAATTGGCATATTCTGGGGGGATGTGCACGGTAGAGACCTGGTCTGGACTTTCCACCGTGGTTGCACCAACGGAAACTCCTACACACCTCCCGAGCACTCTTGCGACCACCCCGTGAGAGCCCTCTGTTGCCAGGAAATGGTGGGGTTATGATGGGCCAACCAAGGAAGGCCTAGTACCACGGGAAACGCAGGAGAATCAAGGAGAAAGAGACTGATTCTCTCCCCGTGACCCCCCTGCGTCTCCATGAACAGGGAGATGGTGGCCTCCTTGATTAGCCCGGACCCTAATGGTCGACTATCCAGAGCGTGAACCGGGAAAGGTCTAACCACAGGTATAATGGGGATCCCTAAACTAAGGGCTAATGCTCTGTCGATAAAATTCCCAGCTGCGCCTGAATCGACTAGCACTTTATACTGAGAATGCGGGGAAAACTCAGGGAAACAAACAGGTACAAACAGGTGAACAACAGAGGACTCTGGATGAGAGTGGTGCATACTCACCTGGGGTGACGCCAGAGTGCCCTGCCTGCTGCCTCGATTCCCAGAAGGACCAACCCGGCACCGACCGGCAGTGTGTCTTCTGCGGCCACAGATGGTGCACGTGAAGGCCCCTCCTCCAGCCTCCCTACGAGCAGCCCTTCCCAACTCCATGGGCACCGGAGCGGGAGTACAGGGAGATGGAACCGACAGATCCCCGTCAGGACGTCCACTGGTAACCAGCATGTTATCCAACCGGATGGACAGATCCACTAGTTGGTCAAAGTTGATGGTGGCATCCCTGCAGGCCAACTCCCGTCGGACGTCCTCGCACAGGCTGCATAGATACTAGTCGATGAGGGCCCTGTCGTTCCATCCAGCTCCGGCGGCCAAAGTCCGGAACTCCAGCGCAAACTCCTGTGCGCTCCTCGTCCCCTGCCTCAAATGAAAAAGTTGTTCCCCCGAACGCTCTACCTTCGGGCGGATGGTCAAAGAAGGCCCGGAAGCGACGGGTGAACTCCTCAATGTGGTCCAACACCGCATCTTCCACTCCCCACACGACGTTGGCCCACTCCAGAGCTCTCCCCGAGAGGCAGGAGACGAGGGCGGAGACTCTCTCCCTTCCTGAGGGAGCTGTGAATGGTAGCCAGGTATAGGTCCAGTTGTAAGAGGAACCTCTGGCACTGTGCGGCTGTCCCATCATACTCCCTGGGAAGGGAGAGACGCATCCCACTGGACTGGATCCGGACGGGACGGGAAGAGGTAACCCCGGTTGCGTTGGTCGAGGCGCTGGAGAGACTTCCTGTCTCTCCCAGCGGTCCATGGTCTGGACAACGCGATCCATCATGGCACCGAGATGATGTAACATAGCCGAGTGTTCCTGGACGCGTTCCTCGACTCCTCTGACTTGGGTACCTGCTCCTGCTGACTCCATGGCGAGTGTGTGATTCTGTCAAGGCTCTTGTGTAGCTGGTGCATAAAAGTCAGGCGCAGGAGAACAGTACTGAGTGAGCAAAGCACTTTACTCAACAAATGAATAAAACAAAACACAAAACGCGTAATACAAATACACATGCCAAACGCAAAACAAGCGAGGCATAAATAAACTGCACCAGCCGGAAAGAAACAGCTTAACAATAAACAATCACACACAAGGACATGGGGGAAAACAGAAGGTTAAATACACAACAGATAATGATGGGGAATGCAAACCAGGTGTGTGAAAAACAAGACAAGACAAATGGAAAATGAAAAGTAGATCGGTGATGATTAGAAGACCGGTGACGTCGACCGCCGAATGCCACCCGAACAAGGAGGGGAACCGACTTCAGTCGAAGTCGTGACAATGTGATAACGTGACAACATGTTACTACACATGTGAAACATGGAAATACACGTGAAAATGTGATGACATGTGAAGTGTTCCAAAAAAGCACGTTTTCACATGATTTCACGTGTTATTCCACGTGAAAATTTTACAATTTCCAGTAATGGTGTGTTTGTTCTGGGTTCTGTGTTTCTCTCACTAGGTCATAGTTGTACTGTAGCCCGGCAGGCCTGCTCAGTCCCTTACCCCCTGCTAGTTTTACCACTGTCCCAGGTACAAGGGCCTGTTAGTGGGAAAGCTCAGGTTACCCACCCCACTAACCCAGGACACTCTGGGGGGTCTTATCTGCACTTGCAAAAACAAGCAATATCATCTCGTTTTACATCAAACAAACAGTTCTGCTCAAGCCTCTAGTTTGCCAAAGCCCCATACCACTAATCAAATCTCAGCTAAAGGGTCTAACAATACAGGTCATAAAGGTGATCAAACTAAGCTTGAAATGGGTGAGGATCTAACTAGGATTTCTCCTTTGGGTAATAGAGAGCCTAAGAAGAAGGTAAGAACACGGTCACACAGGTTTTCTTGCCTGACGTAACTCACATGACAGACAATAAAAGAGGGTCTAGCAGTTTCTGCAGATGTAGCTCTTTTTTCAGACTTGGCATGTCTGGGTTGAGATCCAGTAGGTAGGTACTAACAAACAACTGCAGCAAATTACCATATTTGTCTTTCTTCCAACATTTTGGAAAAGCTTGTAAACTTCATGTGTGGCAGCTCAGAGTGACATGTGGAACTAATATTGCTTAAGCACCTCCTCCCCCCGCCCCTCCCCCAAAACTGCTGCCTCCTAGACATGCACAGTTGTTGGCCCCATTTCATACATACTGTACACTACAACACTGTATACTCTCATTTTGTTGACGCAATGTAAAACTCCCTTCATCAGTGTCACTCAGCCTTTATATTTGTGTTCTTATGTTGACAACAGCAAGGACATTTTGTGCCACTGATGTAGATCAAATCATCAGAGGACTCAACAGTCATCTAAACTGTAAGGATCGATAATAAACAGTCAGTGAACTAGATAGGCACTGAGACCCTACCTCCATAGCATAAAGCCAGCCAGCCAGCTGCCTGCCTCAGTCTGAGCCACAGGCAGCGCAGGCAGCATCAACAGCCTCCTCCTCCCATGGATCTCCTTATCTTGTCCTGTAGAGCAGGGCTTCCCTGATAATGACGGATGGTGGTGTAATTATGCAATCTTTTCACATAAATAACCACTCTCAGTATTTCATCTTCCCTGCTGAAGCCAGCCCACTGGATAGCCGAGCTGCGAGATGCATAGATCTCCCTGACACCCTCTATCTGTGGGGCCATATGGGCTCCAAGCACACAGCACCTAACCTGTTGTCTTTAAACCTGCCAATGTTGAACCTATGAGTGAGACCCCAGGACAGAATCAGATGATGTGAAAATGACAAGCGTACTCACAGTTTCTCCAAGGCGTAGAGTCCAAGAAAGGATCCATTTCTCAGAACCCTGATCTGATTGTTGCTCAAAATTCTGTAAAGAAAAATTTAAAACCAAGATATCATTAGTTGTGCTTCATCCAAAATATTGAAAAGCACAAACACACACATCCAAGTCATACAGTAGCCTACGACATCTATTTGTCAGACCCCTAATTAGGATATGAAATGAGTAAGTGCAAAAGCAGAGAAATAGATTACCAACAAGTCAATTGCCCAGAGAATGGGTTTCAGATAAAAGTAGGACTCCTCTAAGAGGGTCAGAATCTTTATGAGAGGATAAGCAAATTGCATGTTGATTTCCCGAGCAGCAGTCACACACTTGATGACCTGGCCAGAGACATTACACTAAGCTGTTTCCAATTAATCCTAAAGACTAAATAGGAAATTGAGATTGGGGGGTGGGAGTGGGCGGTAGGAAGCTGTAATCATGATAATCATCCTGGATACATTTTTACATCAGAAGCCAACAGCGTCCACATCAAAGGAAAGTCTGCGATCGACATGACAATTACCCTTCTCCCTATTGACAATTACCCTTCTCCCTATTGGAAACAGTATTTAAAGTAAATCAGGCATGCCAGCCCATAGGGACCCAGTGCTGTCTAAGTCAGCTCAGACTGACAGAGAGGCTATCTTTACATTCCACACTAATACAGAATCCCGCCAGCCCTAACCCTCTGACCTGCCCCAGACACAGCCAGGCCTACACAGGGTCCGCAGTGACATTCCCTTTCAGTGTAAACTGCTCAGGAGACACACAGTCCCTGGTCCTGAAGCCTGTACCCCCCTCCCCCCTACTACTCTATAAACCCCTGTGTCGTGGCCCCTGTCAGGTTGGCTGTGTGTCGTGGCCCCTGTCAGGTTGGCTGTGGGTCCTGGGTCCTGTCAGGTCGGCTGTGTGTCGTGGGTCCTGTCAGGTCGGCTGTGTGTCGTGGGTCCTGTCAGGTCGGCTGTGTGTCGTGGCCCCTGTCAGGTTGGCTGTGTGTCGTGGTTCCTGTCAGGTCGGCTGTGTGTCGTGGCCCCTGTCAGGTTGGCTGTGTGCCGTGGCCCCTGTCAGGTTGGCTGTGTGTCGTGGCCTCTGTCAGGTCGGCTGTGTGTCGTGGCCCCTGTCAGGTTGGCTGTGTGCCGTGGCCCCTGTCAGGTTGGCTGTGTGTCGTGGCCTCTGTCCGGTTGGCTTTGTGTCGTGGCCCCTGTCAGGTCGGCTGTGTGTCGTGGGTCCTGTCAGGTTGGCTGTGTCGTGGCCCCTGTCAGGTTGGCTGTGGGTCCTGGGTCCTGTCAGGTCGGCTGTGTGTCATGGGTCCTGTCAGATCGGCTGTGTGTCATGGGTCCTGTCAGGTCGGCTGTGTGTCGTGGCCCCTGTCAGGTCGGCTGTGTGTCCTGGCCCCTGTCAGGTCGACTGTGTGTCGTGGCCCCTATCAGGTCGGCTGTGTGTCGTGGCCCCTGTCAGGTTGGCTGTGGGTCCTGGGTCCTGTCAGGTCGGCTGTGTGTCGTGGGTCCTGTCAGGTCGGCTGTGTGTCGTGGGTCCTGTCAGGTCGGCTGTGTGTCGTGGCCCCTGTCAGGTTGGCTGTGTGTCGTATCAGGTCGGCTGTCTGTCGTGGGTCCTGTCAGGTTGGCTGTGTCGTGGCCCCTGTCTGGTCGGCTGTGTGTCGTGGGTCCTGTCAGGTTGGCTGTGTCATGGCCCCTGTCAGGTTGGCTGTGTGTCGTGGGTCCTATCAGGTTGGCTGTGTCGTGGCCCCTATCAGGTTGGCTGTGGGTCCTGGGTCCTGTCAGGTCGGCTGTGTGTCATGGGTCCTGTCAGATCGGCTGTGTGTCATGGCCCCTGTCAGGTCGGCTGTGTGTCGTGGCCCCTGTCAGGTCGGCTGTGTGTCCTGACCCCTGTCAGGTCGGCTGTGTGTCGTGGCCCCTGTCAGGTTGGCTGTGGGTCCTGGGTCCTGTCAGGTCGGCTGTGTGTTGTGGTTCCTGTCAGGTCGGCTGTGTGTCGTGGCCCCTGTCAGGTTGGCTGTGTGTCGTATCAGGTCGGCTGTCTGTCGTGGGTTCCTGTCAGGTTGGCTGTGTCGTGGCCCCTGTTTGGTTGGCTGTGTGTCGTGGGTCCTATCAGGTTGGCTGTGTCGTGGCCCCTATCAGGTTGGCTGTGGGTCCTGGGTCCTGTCAGGTCGGCTGTGTGTCGTGGGTCCTGTCAGGTCGGCTGTGTGTCGTGGGTCCTGTCAGGTCGGCTGTGTGTCGTGGCCCCTGTCAGGTTGGCTGTGTGTCGTGGCCCCTGTCAGGTTGGCTGTGTGCCGTGGCCCCTGTCAGGTTGGCTGTGTGTCGTGGCCTCTGTCAGGTTGGCTGTGTGTCGTGGGTCCTGTCAGGTTGGCTGTGTCATGGCCCCTGTCAGGTTGGCTGTGTGTCGTGGCCCCTGTCAGGTTGGCTGTGTCGTGGCCCCTGTCAGGTTGGCTGTGTGTCATGGGTCCTGTCAGGTCGGCTGTGTGTCATGGGTCCTGTCAGGTTGGCTGTGTCGTGGCTCCTGTCAGGTTGGCTGTGTGCCGTGGCCCCTGTCAGGTTGGCTGTGTGTCGTGGCCTCTGTCCGGTTGGCTTTGTGTCGTGGCCCCTGTCAGGTTGGCTGTGTCGTGGCCCCTGTCAGGTCGGCTGTGTCGTGGCCCCTGTCAGGTTGGCTGTGGGTCCTGGGTCCTGTCAGGTCGGCTGTGTGTCATGGGTCCTGTCAGGTCGGCTGTGTGTCATGGGTCCTGTCAGATTGGCTGTGTGTCATGGGTCCTGTCAGGTCGGCTGTGTGTCGTGGCCCCTGTCAGGTCGGCTGTGTGTCCTGGCCCCTGTCAGGTCGGCTGTGTGTCGTGGCCCCTGTCAGGTCGGCTGTGTGTCGTGGCCCCTGTCAGGTTGGCTGTGGGTCCTGGGTCCTGTCAGGTCGGCTGTGTGTCATGGGTCCTATCAGGTCGGCTGTGTGTCGTGGCCCCTGTCAGGTCGGCTGTGTGTCCTGGCCCCTGTCAGGTCGGCTGTGTGTCGTGGCCCCTGTCAGGTCGGCTGTGTGTCGTGGCCCGTCAGGTTGGCTGTGGGTCCTGGGTCCTGTCAGGTCGGCTGTGTGTCGTGGGTCCTGTCAGGTCGGCTGTGTGTCGTGGCCCCTGTCAGGTTGGCTGTGTGTCGTATCAGGTCGGCTGTCTGTCGTGGGTCCTGTCTGGTTGGCTGTGTCGTGGCCCCTGTCTGGTCGGCTGTGTGTCGTGGGTCCTGTCAGGTTGGCTGTGTCGTGGCTCCTGTCAGGTTGGCTGTGTGTCATGGCCCTGTCAGGTTGGCTGGGTGTCATGGGTCCTGTCAGGTTGGCTGTGTGTCATGGGTCCTGTCAGGTTGGCTGTGTGTCATGGGTCCTGTCAGGTTGGCTGTGTGTCATGGGTCCTGTCAGGTTGGCTGTGTGTCATGGGTCCTGTCAGGTTGGCTGTGTGTCATGGGTCCTGTCAGGTTGGCTGTGTGTCATGGGTCCTGTCAGGTTGGCTGTGTGTCATGGGTCCTGTCAGGTTGGCTGTGTGTCATGGGTCCTGTCAGGTTGGCTGTGTGTCATGGCCCTGTCAGGTTGGCTGTGTGTCATGGGTCCTGTCAGGCTGGCTGTGTGTCATGGGTCCTGTCAGGTTGGCTGTGTGTCCTGGCCCCTGTCAGGTTGGCTGTGTGTCATGGGTCCTGTCAGGTTGGCTGTGTGTCTGCCACACCGTGTCTCTGTGATCCTGGCCCCTCAGCGGGGAAGCAGAGTAAGGCAGGGGCCTGGCTCAGGCGACAGCTCGCCGTCATTAACACCCCCCAACCCCGACTCACTACGCCCTCTCCTCATTCCCCGGGGCACTTAATAGGCTGTTAGTGAGATGAAGTGTGTTTTTAATCGACACTGAGGAACAGAGCGGAGCACGTGTGTGTGTGTGTGTTTTAAAAGAGCTGACTGTGAACAGCCTGTGAGATTTACAGATGCAGCAGAATCAGCCAGTCCCCAAACTTCCTGCCACATCAATAAAAACACAGCCCTCATCTCCTCGCCTTTTTGTTCACTTAACGAACAGATTTAATCACCACGCCCCTTGTGCAGCACCAACTTTGTCAACTAAGGGGTTGATATTGAATACATTGGTCATTAGTCACTTAATCAGCTCTGTAAGAAATAAACTATAACATTGGTACACCGACAGTGTCTAAAAGTGTAGCTATCTATCCGTCTACTTCAACTAGGCTAATGCTTTCCCTTCCTTTTTTCCCCTGAAACAAAATACATTCAAATCCATATGCAAATAAATGTGCAGAAAATGCAGACTCATGTGTATTGTTGTCGTCCTAGGGCGTAGCCTGAAATTGAACCTGTGACTTCCAGACCTATGGTCTCACGCTTCAGTTAGGCATAGTATCTCTCATATAACTCGATGCAGGCCTGAGATGAAAGCTACAGAAGATCCGGAACTGCCTGAATAATTCATTACAGATAGCAGAGCAGACAGTCACATCTGGCAAAGCAACAAGCCATTTAATTCAACACAGAAGTTTAGATACGGAGAGTTCCTTTTTGACTAAGCTTATGATTCAGAGAGAGGCCGATTAGTCTGAGGACTGTGTGTATGTGTGCATGCGTGCTTGAGTGCGTGCACGTGTGTGTGCATGTATGTGTGTGTGTGCATATTTTTGCATGATTGTGTACAGTGTGTGCTTGTGATAGACAAAATAGGGCCATCTGAGCCAATCAGCTCAGTATCTAAAACTATTAGCCTTAAGCGCATCAACGTCAACAGAATATAATGAAACCTGCAGTATTTTCTACATTGCACAGAATACACAAACATGTAGCGTATTGCACATTGTGGAAACATAAGACGTACATTTCCAGGAAAACAAAGGGGCTGGCGATTCAGGACTTTAGCATATAATTTTGCTAGTCTAGTACACCCGTGTATCTCTGATATCTGTAGCAGAGTGCACATTGTTCTTTCACAGGATCAACACAAACAAATACTGAGTAAGACACCGAGAAAGAATGAGGGTGAGACAGAGCTCTGTAAACAGCCTGAAATAGGCTGGATGCTCCCTCCCATTAGGCTAAACAGGAAACCAGACAATTAGCTGTTTGTTCAGGACGCGGCAGACAGAGGTCAGGGGTCAGGAGGAGAGCACTTCCTGGACAGCCAGGAGACGCACAGAGCAGAGCAGAACGCTGTACATGAGCAGGTGGAAGACAGGAGTGACCGGAACAGAGAACAAGCGAGGAATATGAGAAACATTCACTGCTACATTGAAATACCCAAAGGCTGTATAGAGTTTTGGAGTATTTTTAGAAGCACTAGCGATGAGCGAGTTCTTTGCTTGAATGAAAAAGCATGGGTCACATACACTATTCATCACTGCAGTGAGGAGGAAGAGGAGGAGGAGGGGAACACGGCTGCTCACCCTGAACTTGATAGAGTGGCCTGTGTTGTTTGAATGGGCTGCTGCGTCTTCACATTGACTGCCCCCTTGACAGATGGCACATTGAGTTAGACTGCCTCCAAATGCAATTGCAGCTCTATGGTGTGCAATATGAAAAGTGCACTAACTCAATCCAGACATTCTCTAAGGTACAGCAGAGCTGCATTAGCCTCATTCATTTGGCCCTATTATACCAGCGGCCTATCAGAGATCAGAGTCAGTAATTAAATCTAACATCTGTGTGTAAACCCTGGGCTGCAGGTCAGCCTTGGGGGACACATAAAGACACTTCATCTAAGGCCATTCAGTGAAGATCAAACACCAGCAGGGCCAATGACAAGAGACAGGTCTTCCAAGATGATTCAGCTGTTGGAGCAGTAGGTCTGCTGTTGTTGCTAGAGGTTGAGCGTGTACAGGTCACAGCCCTGGTGACAGGCACACATACTCCTCTCATCTCCTCTCATGTCACTCCTAATGGGGATACGGTACCATGATATGATTACTCAACCGGATATATTCACCTCAGAGAGATAGAGAGCATACTGTAAAAACAGAAAGACATCTCATCCTTGAGCTCTGTTTCTATAGAAACTGCTGGTATGCTATACCTTAGCCCTCCCTCTTTGTGCATGGTGAGAAAGTAAGTCAGTGAGTTGCATACTGGCTGCCAGACAAAGGGCCCTGTCCCAGCAGTACAAACCACAGCAACCCCTCCCTAGGCCGTGCCACTCAATTTGTTGGTTTGTTCAATTTGCTTCCTTAACCCACAAAGCCTTTGAGGGAGACATGAGGACATGTCACCATGTCCGAAATTGTATTCATTCACTGATTTATTTTTGCTCCTTCCTCTCTGGAAAGAGGAGAAATGGTGACTCCAGGCTACTGTCTGTCTCAGACTAAACCTCCTCAGCTGGGTGGATCATCGCTCTGATCAGCTCTAACATTACCACACACTCACACAGGTGTGAAGGATTGGGTAGATGGAGTTTGTGTGTGGGAGGGAGTGTCTATGTCTGTCTCTATGTCTGTAAGTGTCTCTGTGTATATGTACGTGCTTGCCTCTGTTCATCTGTGTTTCTCTGTGTGTTTCTTTGTGTGTCTCTCTCTGTGTCTCTCTCTGTCTCTCTCTCTCTGTGTTTGTACGTGCTTGCCTCTTTGTGTCTCTGTGTCTCTCTGTGTGTCTCTTTCTGTGTGTCTCTTTCTGTGTGTCTGTATGTGCTTGCCTCTGTGTCTCTCTGTGTGTTTCTTTCTCTGTGTCTCTCTGTGTGTCTCTTTCTGTGTGTCTCTTTCTGTGTGTCTCTTTCTGTGTGTCTCTCTGTGTGTTTGTATGTGCTTGCCTCTGTGTCTCTCTGTGTGTCTCTTTCTGTGTGTCTCTTTCTGTGTGTCTCTTTCTGTGTGTCTCTCTGTGTCTCTCTCGGTGTGTCTCTCGGTGTGTCTCTCTGTGTGTCTCTCTGTGTGTCTCTCTGTGTGTATCTCTATGTGTTTGTGCATGCTTGCCTACAGCCGGACTGGGTTTCAGGTCATCCTCTGCTAGTATTCTTTTTTTAGTGAATATGTGTTCCTTGGGTGGTAATCTGAAGGCATGCTACAGTATGTACAGCTATTCAAATGACAGCTGAGGGTAAGAAAACAGGTTTAGGACAAATCTCCACTTTATAAAATCCTTCTCAAACAAGACAGGATATCCTCTCTTTCAAATCGCACATATCTGTTCCCAATAAACATTGTTGTAAAAATAAACTTTCATTCTGCTCCACTGTGTCTCTAGCACGGTCTCATTCTCTTTCTAATCATGTCCTTGTTTCTAGCCCTTCTCTCTCATCAATTTGCCTTTTGGTAGGCCGTCATTGTAAATACAAATTTGTTCTTAACTGACTTGCCTAGTTAATTAAATAAAGGTTAAATAAAAAATAAAAATAACTGTGCTAACAATCTTACATTTGATCATCATGACTTGCAATCAAATAAAAAGTAAAGAAAATAAGTGTTGTTACAAAGAAACAAACAAAACATAATAAAGACTAACTAGATGATAGTTAGATGACTGTATGAATGAAGAGTCCCATGTTACCATTTTCCTGATCTCTGGCTTCTTGGAGCCTCTCTCTCCCTGTCTCCACTCCAGAGGGGACTTTAGCTGCAGGCTTCTACAGCCGACCACAAGTAGGATAACAGTCTTAAGGAGGGATTTCTATTTAATAAGAATCCCTCTGCAGGCTAAGCTCTCCGCGCTCATTAACCATCTTTAACCTGGCAACCCAGCATCTCATTACAACAATAACAACAACCTCAACAATCTCCCTCTCTATCATAACACTGATAATCTACAGTCGTCCAGAAACAAACACCCATGGGTGCAGGAGTTGGGCGAGAGGGGATTAGGGTTCAAAGATCAGCCATGGCTGTGGCCCGTCCTACTAAACACCCTGGAAGCACAATCAAATGGAACAACATGAGCCCTGACCATGGGCCCTGTCCCCAAAGCAAACAAAGAGAGGTGCAGGTTCAATGTAATAAAGAGTCAAAACAACTAATGTGCCACTGTGTAAACATCATTTAACTTTGGAGAGACCTCTTCGCTAAAGGACCACACACAAGGTGAAAGACAAGAACCCTTGAAAGAGTTTGGTAACGCGCCACAAGCCCTGGCTCAGAGATTAAAAGGCCAATAGGAGCCGTCAATAAGAAAGCTGTTCAAGGAGAGTTTGTGCATCACAATTCAATCCAGTTTAATCTGCATGATGACTTTATACTGAAAGCATTGGATTATTTCACAGCAAAATGTAGCCGTTTAAATCCAATAACCCATTGAAAGTGATTTATAGAGGAAATTGAATGAGGCTTTTAAACATGGAAGAAGTGACTTCATGTCTCAATGCTAAAACAGACAAAATGCACCTTTGTATACCTTCTCAGTCTGGATACTTCCACTAGAATCCCATACATAGTTTAAAGTGATTAAAAAAAATCTCCTTGAGTTTGAGCAATTTTCATTTACAGCTTTAGAACTCAGTGTCCTGGCAGTGCATAGGAGAGCAGTTACTGTAAAGTAGCGACATGGCAGACTCTTTTTCAATAAAGGCAGCACGAGGTTGGAAATTGGACTGAAGAGGACAGACAGACAGATTGGGTCTGTGAATATTGCGGGTGAACCCACAGTTTTATTAAAAGCTCCATTACTTCACTTGGCTGTTAACAAGCTTCTCAAGACCTCTTAGTCTTTCGAAGTGCCACGTCTAATTCATCAAAAGTAATTTCCAAACTACAGCACATTACATAGCACCTTCCTCACACTTCACCTCATACACATAGAATGGACTAGAGTTAGCCTCTAACAGACTAGCCCCAGCCAAAAAGTTAACCAGTTAGCTAAAGGCTGTCCACCCCTCTCCACTACTTCAACAAAAACTACTGCAAGGTGTGTGTGAGTATGTATATATATCTTTTTATATATGTTTTATTGTCACATACACTGGATAGGTGCAGTGAAATGTGTAGTTTTACAGGGTCAGATATAGTAGTACGGTGCCGTTCACAGACGACACATACAACATAACGTTTGATCATAGGGTGGTAGAGTGATGAAGCCTTTGGATGTGAGTGTGACTTTTTGAATGGCTGGTGAGCATTTGAACAGCTCAGCGCCTGGTTTTCATTGACAATCCTGTGATATCACTGTTGGTAAACAAGTCATGGACGAGGAGCAGGTCTGCTTCACAGACACATGGAGCTGGTTATTATAGGGTTAAGCGGTGTGTTCACTTTTTAGCTGGCTACTGAGGGAGGGAGTCTAGTCACTTGCACACACACACTTTCATTGTGACATGTCACAGCCCTCAGTCCTGCTACTAATGAAGGCCCAGACCAATTACTGCTGCAAGCCACAGGAGCCCCATCTCAGCAGGAGCATTTGTGTGTGTGTGTGTGTGTGTGTGTGTGTGTGTGTGTGTGTGTGTGTGTGTGTGTGTGTGTGTGTGTGTGTGTGTGTGTGTGTGTGCTTGCATGCGTGCAGGCGGGTGTGTGTGAGAGAGGGTAAGAGAGAGACAGAAAAAGAGGGAGAAAGAGAGAGGGAGAAAGAGCGAGAGAATGTGTGTTTACGGTAGACCTGATTTATAATAAAGGGCAGGTCTTACAGTGCCTCTGCACTGGACTGGTGGCTCTGTCCTGATGGCTTTTACTCACCATTCAGTGCCCTGGTCACGTCCCAGACCCATAACAGGTGGAATCAGGTGGACCAGGAAGCCTCCACAGCCACTCAGTGGTAGTTAGCCACCTCTGACAGGCAGCAGTTCTGTGTGGCCCAGGGGCACTGGCTCTGTCCTCAGAGGCTTGGGTCACCACAGTGAATACAGCGACCACTGAAGGCCCTTGAGCACACCGAGCACTTAAGCAGTAAATGTGTCTCGAGACATGAATGTGTCCATTGTCCCTGAGCCACCAGTGTGCTTCCAGCAGGGAATAGGGAGCCGTGCCAAACTACAAGTCCTATTTATCTCCCATCATGTAATTCAAGTCCTATTTATCTCCAGTCATGTAAAGGAGTATCCATGTAATGCACGTCAAATGGTTTTGTAAAATCATATCACAAGCACTGATTGAGTTATTTGACCATTATGTAAAAGTGAGCAGAATCTCCTTGATGAGTTTGTTTGTTCTCAGAGCTGTGAGGGGTCATTCTTACTGTGCAGTTAAAGGCTGTGAAAAACAGAAAGTAATTCAGTGTACTTCCAAAGAGTATAAGATGCTATGGACAATATTTGTTTACCAAACTAAAGGAAGGTCAACTCAAAGTAAGAACTACATAAGATTAATATCAAATTAAAACTATCACTTGGCAGTTGAGCACAATGTGTCCTGCCCTGAAGCTGAAGCTGGATGTGGGATTGAGCTCTTGCATCTGATACATAGAACTGCTTATTATAGAGTATACTGCATTGTGCTTGGGTAACCAGGCTGGGCTAGTGAGTAAGTCTATGTGGTTTGTGGTTGCGTGTGTGTGTGTCCGTGTGTGTGTGACATTCAGATTTATCCATATGCACCAGCACATGCATTAGTTTGAGTGTAAAATGGCAAGCAGTCCTTCGGCGATTCCTTAGTCTAAAATTTAAATCTGGGTTTCATAAACAGTCTCTAATTAGAGAGGGGAGGATGGAATCCTATTTTAGGCGCGGTGGCCGTGCACGCCCTTCCCACATGTGTGCACACACACGCACATGCACACGTGTGCACACACACACACAGTGCTCCTGTGTGCAGAGATGGAAACAGTCTCAGGACAATTCATGAATTCATGAGAAAGCAACTTCCATGACATGTGGGTTATTCATTCTACTTTTCTTTTATTCAGGGTTTCCTTTTAGTTGTGCAACACAATTTCCTAAACCTGGGTAACCAACAAAGAATGAAAGATGAAAGATGTAAGCAAGTGACTGCCTAGAATCCTAACAACCAAAGTAAAACACAGCAAGTAAATGTTAAAAGTACAACTAAGATTCCCATAGTTCACTGTCAACATCCTTACCAACCAACACAAGAGAAGGTTAAAAACGGCAAAGTCCAACCCAGTCAGCAACTCCATCACCGTCTAAAGTTTGTTATTTTAATGAGGCAATTTAGTGAATCTAGGCTTTTCAATCAAGTGGAATGCGGTCCATGCCTGACTAACATTGTCTCATTGCTAAGCTCTGTTTTCTGCTCCAATGCAAAGACTACTGGGAAATTGGTTTGCTTTTACAAAGGATAGGGCCAAAATCATTCTGACCTAAATAACTTAAAGCTGGAATTCTTAATTGGTGAAACTGCCACTTCCGTTTGCGATATTAAAACAACAAAGAAGTTACTGAAAACAACAAACACTACTATCCCCCTCGGATATCATTGCATACGAGATAGAACAGCAGAATTTGTTTACCACGTTGCAGGATGCTTCCCTCCTCCGCTTAGTCAACAAAAACAATAACAGCGGCCGTGGGGCGGATAGTAGTGTGTTTCCACTACTGTGGATTCAATCTTTAACAGCGAATCGAATGCTATGCTTTCGCCGTAAAGCCTATTGTAAATCGGACAACACAGTTCGATTACCAAGATTATAATCTTTTGAATGATATAAGACACTTGTATTTTCATGAATGTTTAATACTACAATTTTTTATTTTGAATTTGGCGCTCTGCAATTTCACCGGATGTTGTCGACAGGTGTTCTGCTAGCGGGATGCGACCCCGAAGAGGTTAACAACGCTGTTTGGCTAGGTAGTAAGTTAGATGTTGTTAGTTTAATGCAATACATATATCTACTGTAGAAATGTGCATTGTGTTATTGAGCGGCTCTGTAATGCTCAGTGAAATGGAATAGAATCAACAACTCCACTCCAATTAGTGGGTAACTAGAATGTAAAGCCATCTCATTGGACACAGAGGTCAGTTCAACGTTTAGTTTAGAGTTTTCAACTAACGTGAATTAAATGTGAAATCAACATAAAATGTAACCATGTCATTGGATTTAGGTTAAAATGTATGTGGAAAAAATACAAAATGCCCTTACGTTGATGATTTTTTGCAAATCCAAACAGTTTTCCACATTGATTCAACATCATCACATTGATTTTCTGGGTTGAAATGACGTGGAAACAACGTTAATTTAAGCAGTTTTTGCGCAGTGGGATTGTTTCTTCACACCATGCAAATTGTTCTCATATACTTCACCAGAAAGATGTATCTAGTGTAAATTACATCTCATTTAGAGTGACACATTTAAACTAAGATAGAACCACAAGCTTTTACAGTGATGACATCTCAGTTTGAATAATTATAGTCGAAAATCCGTTTGACACATTTAACCCATTTATCAAACATAATTATGTTTTAGTTACAAAGAGCAAGTGAATAATTGTCTTTTCAGTAATTCAATGACTAATTTCAAGCAGTATATCAGCACTGACAAGTGTCCATTTTGCAACATTATAGACATTTGATAAAGTAGATCTATCTGAAATATGTTCAACACTAAACATACAGTAGATTTACTCGTACTATCTTCAGATATCAATACTCGGTATCACACAAACACAGAATTGGCATCACACACAAACTTCTGACCAAAAGCATTCTCACCACAGACACACCGCCGCCCTCTGTGGGTCTGCAGTCTGCTCCCAAAGCAGAAACTCTAGGGGCCATTTATGTGGTTCAGCACGGGGAAGAGAGAGGGGAAGGGGAAGAGAGACAGAGGGGTGGGGGGTATATCTGGAGAAGAATAACCAGAAAGTCATGAATCTTTTGGAGTAAGATTAGAAGGAGCTGTATGAAATGAAAAACTATAATAAGAACAAAATTCACTCAGGGGTATAATGTTCCTATGACAACATATTTCTCTGCTTTTGCCAAATGTAAAGGTCATGGCCTTTTGAGCAACAATCTAAAATGATAAATGGACTATGTATTTACCAGTTTTATCATTGCACTGTGATACAAAAAAGCGGCATCGGTGTGCTTTAGGACCATGCGGACGCCTCAGAGTGGTCGGGTAGGCTGTTTGGTGGTTTCAGCCGGCTGGATTTAGGACCACGGACACCACAGAGCGTGCAGACAGGCTGTGTGAAGGCAAAGCTTCTGACCAGCACGGTGCTGCTGTCTCTGTGTGTTGCGCTTTTTCTCAGATTTATAAAAGCAAGCAGAGCAGAAACTGGCTACTCTTTATTTGACTGATGTAGCTGGCAAGGTAACTGCTGTTTAACTTAGAAAAATATATATATTCCCAATGCTGAGCTAGTAGTGTAACTGACATGTAATGTTAGCTGTTTCGTCCCCTCTCGACTAAAGTTATGTCTGAAGAGAATGAACTAGCTAGCTATAGCTACCACAGCCAGTCCAGCTCTAGCCTCTAGCTACTATATCTGTTAGATAGCAGTATCTAACAGCTTTTGCGTGTATGGAAATGTTTTGTAGCCTTTTTGTCCCATTTCAACAGAAATAAATTGCCTCGTTTTCGCCAGTTGGCTAACGTTAGCTAGCTAGCTCATTAACTTTTGGTATAATTTTTGCCTCAATCACACTAGACCTGAATCAAACTATGAAACCAGTGGCCAAATGATTGAAGACTGATATTCTGATGTTTTTTGACAGCGCAATGTTAGTTTTTATTAGAGTCAGTTCAGCAATGTTATTGATCTGTCAGTTTCCCTAGCTAATTCCCTACTTCTTACACTAATATAGTATAAACAGCTCTACAGACAGTGCACAACACAATGTTGATGATTATGAATGGATACAGATGTGTTTGAATGCCCTGTCATTTACATTGTGTAACGACCCTGGGTTTATAAGCGCGGATATCGATCCTGCCGCTCGAGCATGCTTTTGGGGCACAGTCGATAGAGCGCTGGACTTCGGGCTAGAAGATTGAGGGTTCGAGACCGGCTCCCTGCCTGTTTCATTATTTTGGTGTCAGAAGTGGGATGTAATGTAATGAAACAGGCAGTCGACTGTCGACTGTGCCCCAAAAAGCATGCTCAAGCGGCAGAGTCGATATCCGCGCTCATAAACCCAGGGTCGTTACACTATAATCTCAGACATAATTACTGCAGTTTAAGACCATCCTTAGAACATCCTATACACCAGCGGAACTGAATATCATGCACTCAGAAATACAATTCCTCTGCTGGATGTGTAAAACAAGAAAGGGGATCTTGTGAAGGCTGGCTGAATTCTGGCAAAGAGTATGTTCTTTGCTTGGAAATGTTGATACTGGAGACTGTTATCAGTCTTTTACTTTTACACCTGCTTTTATACCTGCATTGCTTGCTGTTTGGGGTTTTAGGCTGGGTTTCTGTACAGCACTCTGTGACATCAGCTGATGTAAGGGGGGCTTTATAAATAAATTTGATTTGATTTGATTATCAGAAGAAACGGTGTAACCTACAGTAGCATTTATAGTGGGTAAGAAATGCATTGCCATTAACTGGACGGGTGGATATCCTCCCACGTCACAATGTATGGCAGAAATGTCAAGTTATGTATCACTAGATTTGATTTATATACAGCAGTTAAAAACCACAACACACATGGTCTAGTAGTGTAGTGCGCCCCCTTAAACCTTGGGACCTGGATAGGCTATGGTGAGAAGAATGAAGGAAGTCTGAAGCCTTAAAGATTTAAAATAGTACGTTTATCTGGTGCTTCTCTATTCAAAACAGTTTTTAGTTGGCTCTCTCTCATTCAACTGACATAGCCAACATATTAAAAAACTATTTGTTAAAAAGGTATTAATTATCATCTTATCTCATAGATACATTTTCATCATGTAATTCTCAACATATCCCTAAAAACAGAATGTTACATTGTTTCCCTTTGTTTATATTCTGTGTGAATGTTAGTTGGTCCTGTCGCCATGACTACGACTGGAGCTAACGGTAACCAACGTTAGTTTCTATGCTAACGGACCTTCGTAAATTAATTAAACTATCAAAACATCATACAAAATAACAACAATTATATCATTACACTCCGCTTAACTTGGTGTTTCATATCCTATGTTTTATAAATCACTCACCGGGATGATAACATTACAAATATTTTGTTTATCTGGTGCTTCTCTCTTCAGTTGGCTATCTCATTCAACTGACTCACTTATTAAGCAGGTTAGTGAGTGAAGCAACCAAAAGAGCGAGCGGCTCCCTCTGCGGGGCCAAAACAAGTGCAACACCAATTGACTATAAATATTCTAAATGATTACAAAGGTTAGGCTAACATATATTTTACATTCTCCCACATTTCAGGTTGACAACACAGGGAACCCAAACATGAGCAAAACAACAGTACAATTAATACAGAAAGTACTACCCATTTTTCACAGCAACTATTTCCCTTTTTATTTGATGTTACAGACAAACTAGGACCAACAATAGTAGCCTGCCTCTGACTTTATCAGAAACTTGCCCATAGCCATTGTGCTATGGTAACGCACAATTAATAAAGATGGTACCATATGATAATTATTTGTAACATTTATCATAATTTTGCGTTATTATGGTAGAATGGTATTTCCATGATCCACATCTACCATGGTATAAATGATGCAATACCATGGTATTATTTAGGTGCATGGCAGTACCATCATATTTCAAAGCTAAAACCATGGTACATGTCCATGATTCAGAGGTATGCCATGATATAAATAATGCAATACCATGGTAATATTTAGGGACAATGACAGTACCATGGTAGTACCATCATACTTCAAAGCTAAAACCATGGTACATTTTCATGATTCAGACTATACCATGGTATAAGTGAAAGTACCATAGTGGTACCATGGTATGAATGAAAGTACCATTGTAGTACAATGGTACATTTTTGTAAGGGTAGAAGTGGTAAGATAAATTGGCACTCCAAATGGAAAAGGTGGCCGACCGCTGGTGTAGCCTAGCCTATTGCGGAATCTGAGAAAGCCAGCAGCAGCGGGAGAAGGAGGGCTGGAAATAGTTTTTTTTCTTCTGGTTAGGCTATCTTGATCTCAGGCCCAATCTTGAGTCCTTTGTGTGTCTTCATTATTTATTTAATCAAACAGGGTGCTTAAAGCATCAGAAAAGTTCAGTACATATAGTTGATTTTATTAAAACACATAGAGTCTATATATGGAAAAATACACGTTTAAAAATTTTGACCAATCGATTGGTCGAAAGACTACTCTTGGTGGACCAAGATTTGTTTTAGTCGGGAACAGCCCTGGTAGAAATGCAAAACAATATAAGGGAGGACCCCCATGTCCCTCCCACTTCTAAAACCAAAAATGCACCCCTGAATGGACACACATTAGATATAAAATAAATAAAAAATTATCTGTGACTTTTACCTTGACCTCCCAGGCAGGCAGTCCTGGGTATGTGTGGCATTGACAGGTGCTGAGGCTGTTCATAGTGCCCTGGGTATCCAGTGTCAGGCCTTTGTTTTTGTTTTTTACTCATTGCTGACCAGTGCCCCACCTAACATCTGCGAACAGAAGAGAGCCCACTCCCCCTCCTCTCAACACCTTTCCCCACATAAATAAACCCTCTCCCAGCAGGAATGCCTGTGTGCTCCGAGCGCTCCACAACTCCAAGCTATTGGAATTCTCACTGCTGATAAGATGGCTGTTGGGACGTTTCATCGACATACTCCCATCTCAACACATTCTGACTCACAGACCCAACACAAACCAATGGCACATCTGTTAACCCTTTTGATAACCACACACGTCCCACTCCCAAGATCCAATGTGGGAGAAGACAAGATGGCTATAAACTATAAAAGACAGGCATATTGTACTGCTATATATAGGCTGTGATAGTTTATCATTCAGTATTTATTTTTATTGATACATCTGAGTTCTCAGTGACCCATCAAGACGATTGGTTGAGTATGCCATCCAAGATCTACCTACTGGTCACCTGTCCGTTTGTGCTAGGGCTTTTTGCTGATGAGGTCACAGAGCTTTTGTCTGATGAATGGATGGGAGACACTCTAACACTCCCATAAGAATCCATATAGACAGTGGTGTATGGACAGGACCCTGGCCCTACTGCGCCCACGCAGGCAGAGAGCAGCCACTCTGCAGCTGTCTGAGGGGTTGTCCTGCTGCTCCACATTCCTCTCAGTGCCTGCTGACTGGCCAAGGACAGGCACTGGTGCCGCCCAGCCTGCCACCCCTCACATCTGCGCCCACTCCTTTGGGTTGGCAATTGCTGTACCAAGGTCATCAGTAACAGGCAACAGTGAAAACAAATGGCAAAGGAGGGGAGAGGTTTTGACTTTTATAAAAGCATAAATTATAACCACCCAGACTTATAGACAGCACACTCTCTCCCACTGAATAAGTGTTTTCCCCACCTCAGTGCTACATTGTTGTTAACCATTAGAGACAGAGGCTTCATGGTTCTCCAGACCTTGCTAAAGGAAATGGGATGTGTAACCTTAGCTTCTCTGTATCCTTTACAAAGTACTAAACTAGATAACAATACTAACACACACATGCACATACACACACACGTACACAGACACACGAAAAATGTCCTACTATTTAGCAAAATAAAAATAAAAAATACCATCATTTAAATATTATTACAGTGTAGGGGAGGATGGTTAAGATCAAAGTACCTTTTATGAAATGCTACTGTATCGAAACTATACTATAGATTCAGTCTCTTCCCACAGTGCCTGAGGTCTGGTAGGCAGAGAAAAAAGAGACTGGGGAGCAGTCAGCCTCCTGGGCCACATCCCTCTGAACAGCCTGCCAAGCCTGTAGACTCAGCCTCTCCCTCTATTCTCCCTCTCTCTATTTTCTCCCTTTGTCCTACCTCTTCTCTCTCTCGCCTGCTCTACCTCTTCTCTCCCTTTCCCTTTCCCTCTCCCTCTCTCTCACCCTGCTATCAGCCATGCGTAATTAGCCATAAACACAGCCCTGCGCAGACCCACATCTGGAAGGATTTTAGACATGGCAGTTTCCTACCAAGACAGCTAAATATTTAGGTTGAGAGTTACTGCGTGTGGATGAACTCATGATAGAGGGGTGTGGAGGGAGGGAGAGATAGATAGAATGAGGGAAAAGGGGGAAAGATGACTAACTCATGGAGAAAGCCTTCGAATAGAATTGTGTAACCTGAAACATCTACCAAAGTGCAGCCTTCTAAAATCGTTTAACATAATGGAGGATATCCATCGCTCTCTGATACACTTTAATCAAATTGGTCTCAATTGCCTACACATTATTAAACCAATCCAAAGCCCACAAGGTGTGGTGAGTCACAGGAGGAGGTGGCAGTGTTAGGTTAACTGTTTGTTCCTTTATGGTCCACAAGGACAACAAACATCCAACTAATACGTTTAATAAACAAACCCCTGTTGGGATTTCCCATGGGCTGAGGGGCCTCAGCTGGAATGTTCATGGGGGCCAGCTGTTGTGTATTACACGTAGCAGCCAGGCCTGGAGTCCCCAAGACCCATAGCCCTGCCCACAACTGGCTGCATGGAGCCATGGAGGAGAACATGAATCTAACCTGACCCAGGAGAGGACTGGGTGACAGGGCACCCGATCTGGGGAGGGGATGATGCAGAGCAGGCTGAGCTGAAGTTGAGCTCCCCTACTGTACCTGGGATACAGTTTGTACAGACTTCGTAATGCCAGGAATAACAGGAATATCAACACAACTTCTCACATTCCACATCTGGAGCTAATGCCATGAGTGACGATGAGAGTATGAGCGTACGGAGCAATTAATTGAAAGTTCTCTGGCAAATGACCTTACCAGTCACATCGTATTTCAGTACAGAAATGGTAAGGATGGCTTTTGACAGTTTTTCACAGGGGTTTGGGACGGAATTGTTTGCTCATAGTACACAGCCTCATAAAAGTGTCACAGTATGCTAAACATGTGTAGGAAAACAAATAAAGTGAAATAAGTACGGTAGGTACAGGGATGTGAGATTATCTTCAATCACCTCCACCGCTGCCACCCAGGCTATTTTTGTTATTCTTTCCTCTCCTCTGGTTCTGAGAAATGTGTTCCCCAGATGTTTATGCTGCCTTTATTAAGCAGAAACACAAGGCCTATAAATGGACGGCGGGCCGCCTTGGGCTCCCTCGGGCTGTGCCTCCTTTGCATTGCACCGATGGGCCAGTTTGGGGTTTTACTGTGCCCATGTGCAGGCGAGTGCTGCTCCCACTGGGTCAGAGAGGAGGAGCATTGCGGGATTGTGGAGAAGCAGGGTACCTTGGAAAATGGTTCAATCAGCTTGAGTGTTGGGGTTTTTGGTAGCAGCTTCACATGCGCATATATACAGCAGCTCAGAAGACTGTGTAGGTGTATCTTATCTTACAGCAACTACAATCTCTTTACCTCCTATTAAGAGCCATTCTTCTCTGGAATGGAGTGAGATAGTGTAAGCTTATTGGTGAATAAACACATCAATCTTATGAATTCAGATTGTCAGCCACACATGAATAGTCTATCAGACTAACAGTGCTACAGGATGTTGGAAGTGTCAGACAACAGTGCTAGGTCTCACCATTGGCTGGACAGCGGTCGGTCAGTCGGTCAGCCTTCCTTCCTGTAGAGAAGTGAGGTGGCTGCCTGAGATTGCTGGAATGTTATGGTATTAAAGGTAGGAGCCAAGCTGCCATTAAAGCACAGAGAGGGAGGATAAAAAGAGTAGAAATGTGTTTCTGTTTATCCTAGTTTAGCAAGGCTAAAGTCAGCTGGATTGTGGGATGGGTGTGGGGAGCGAGGAGGGAGGGGGGCACTGAAACCCAGTGTGTTTCCTTGGGTGAGAAGCAGATTTAAAGCGACAGAGTTGTGTCAAAGGGGCAGGGGCAGATGACAGCTTTACTTCAAAAAGTCTGCCGTCAGGATCGTCACCAGTCCAGACTCCCTGCACTGTGCTTTTCAGAGACACAACTGACTCTGGGTTTGAGCTTTCAGCTCACGTAGTAGTCTGTTACTCTGCCAGTGTATAAACTTCTGGCGTTCATGGGCCAAAAATATGTCCATTACCTCAACCAGTCATCAAATACCAGAAGAACTAAGACTACAAGGTCAGATGTAGAGGGTTTATCAGCATACAACACAAAGTGTTCAAGTCAAGGGTCCAGCTACTACTAACAGTGGATACTTCCATAGCATGTGAAGGGTATAATGTATTTTCTCCATGTGTATATTTAAATGTTAGTCATTTAGCAGATATTCTTATTCAGAGCAACTTACAGGAGGAATTAGGGTTAAGTGCCTTGCTCAAAGGCACAGCGACAGTTTTTTTCACCTAGTTGCCTCTGGGATTCGAACCAGCAACCTTTTGGTTACTGGCCCAACGCGCTTAACTGCTAGGCTACCCACCTCCTATATTCAATTATAATCCGTGTATAGAACTGTTAAGATGTATTGGGTGCCATGTGCCACAATTTAAACTATCCCCCACCCCCAAGGTAGAGATTTTCCCATAATCCATTTAAATGTTTGCACTTTGCCCTTCTGTCATCCTCTAGAATTATTTCCTCATATTGAGAGAAGAGTGTCCATTGATGTTTTTCTGGGATCTATTAAAGACCAAAATAGTTTCTCAATGAACATGTAGGCCTATCAACATGTTTGATATTTTCTTCATGGTCTGTCTACAGACAATCATGAGACCCAGTCCCTATCTCCTCGGTCACAGTTTTGATTAACTATGTTTGTATTGCCCACTGGCGTACTGTATTTTAAACTCACAGTTGTAATCGGTAAAAAATTATAATTATGACTTACAAAGTAAGGGTCCGGTTCGGGAGCAGGCCCGGATCTGGAGTTTCAGAAAGTTCTTCGCTGTCGCAGCTGACTCTTTTCCGTTTCGCCGTAGTGGCGTGGACTTTTGAACGTTCATCTGTACAGCTGCAGCCGCTAGTGATGAGCCCAGAGCAAACTTGAGTGAGCCTCGACTCAGAGGCAAACAGGACCAGCATCAGCAACAGACGCCCCAGGAGCGGGATGCCAACGCCGGGCACAACCATTGTCCTTATCAGTCTCACCTCAGCTGCACCCTTGTCATCCCATTTCTCCACCACGAAAGTTCCTGGGGCGATGACAGGAAGAACAAACTTATTTTTACAAATGTGTGACAAGTTGCTAATATCTGTTTGGTTGTTATTAAAAGATGCTCGAAACTTACTGGTAAAAAGGCATTCCCAGTATTTTGCACTCCCAATATTCTAGCTTCCCGTTATGTCATGCCAATTTAGGGCGCGCACAGTCCTACTGCAGATGCGGCTTGAGAAATCACGGCAAAACTCACTGTATTCGAGTTGTCCTGAACTAAAACTCTACTTGAAAGTTGAAGGTTCGCGATGAAAATTACGTATTTGTCCAATTGTCCGTAAATGTGTACCTCCCGGACGCATTACTTCAACGCTGGGTTGGATTGTCACAATTAGAATTTGATTAGCCTACCTTTATATGTCCAAACCTAGGCTATATCCAAACTCCGTTATTCCAGTGGTTTTGATCAAATCCTTAACTCAGTTGAATAAAATCTCCTGCTCTCCACAGTTTTAGTTTAATTCATAGATTTAGAAATTCGTTTGGCACGATGTTCTCATGGCATTCAACAAAGTTTGCCATTCCGGATCTTCAAGATTTAAGTTCTCCAGGTGTCAATTTAGATAAAACTTTATCTGAAAGTAAATGAGTTAATTTGGAAAACGATAAAGCGCGTCCTGGTCGGCTCCTTGGTAATTCCCTAAATATAGCGGTTTTGCTTGCCACTCTGTCACACTCAAATGTACTTACTACACCAAGTGCGGCCATTCCGTCGCCGGCTATGCGCTGATCCTCGGGGTCCTAGCGCAGCTTAGTCTTTGGCAGTTATGCTAGATTGCTATCAATTTTTAGAATAACAGGCAGTCAGCCAGCTGTCGGTCTGAAATTAGATCTGCAATTGAAGGATATTTTCGGGTGCCAAATATGGCCATTTGTAAAGAAATAAGGCCCTAGGGTTTAAATGATAACTGAAACATCAATATGATATCAAGTCATAGACAAGCCTTTGTTTATTAATTTAACAATTACAATTTATATTTTAATTTTAATTAATACAGTATTCACACATCACTTTTAGGCTACATCAAATAGCTCATTAATATCCTGCAGTGTTTCCTACTCTAAAGTACAGCATAAATGCAATATTTTGCCTTTAATGTACGGTATTGGTATGTCTATCAAGATCATCAGAGGATGAATCGATAACAGAAACTTGCAAATGACCTAAACTTACAAGTGGCTCTGACTGACCACAGCATTTTGAAAAAAATGCATTTGATTATGCATGATCCCCTGTTGCTGGCATATTCTTTCCAGTAGATCTCATATCTACACTGAGTGTACAAAACATTAGAAACACCTGACATAGACTGACCAGGTGAATCCAGGTGAAAGCTATGATGCTTTATTGATGTCACTTGTTAAATCCACTTCAATCAATGTAGATGAAAGGGAGGAGACAGGTTAAATGATTTTTAAGACTTGAGACAATTGAGACATGGATTGTGTATGTGTGCCATTCAGAGGGTGAATGGGCAAGACACAATATTTAAGTGCCTTTGAACAGGGTATAGTTGCCAGGCGCACCGGCTTGAGTGTGTCAAGAACTGCAACGCTGCTGGGTTTTTCACGCTCAACAGTTTCCCGTGTGTATTAAGAATGTCCACCACCCAAAAGATCATCCGGCCAACCACACAAATGTTGGAAGCATTGGCGTCAACATGGGCCAGCATCCCTGTAGAACGCTTTCAATACCTTGTAGAGTCCATGCCCTGACAAATTGAGGCTGTTCTGAGGGCAAAAGGGGGTAAAACGCAATATTAAGGTGTTCCTAATGTTTTGTACACTCAGTGTATACACTGTGTTCTAATGTTTTGTACACTCAGTGTATACACTGTATAGGCCAACATACAGGGATTTGCCTTGCTGCTGGATTTCAACACATGCGGTTAGAAGAAGTTGACCATTCATATCTTCCACTGACCACACTTTGGGAACTAGGAACCATTGGCAAGTTTGCTGTTGACTTCAATCCACCAAAGATCTTGCATGCAAGCAGGTTATAGACTGGAAAAGGTATTGGCTTCAATGAGCACATCAGTTATGAGAGAAAAGAAAGTCAGTGAACCTTTGAGAGTTTCTTGTTGACAGATGATTTGTTTCTAACATCACAAGAGGATTTACTGAACTTCTCCCAGCTTTAGGAAGAATGTAGTGAGGCCATAATGTTATGAGAGAACCATGCTGAAGCTATCATGTTAGAAGCTGAGGTCAGGGCCAGAGGAGTCTAGATCAGCCTGTCTAGATAAGTCAGCTCAGTAGGGTCACTGCTGCACCAGGACCCTGGCCTGTTTAGTGCAGGGGCCAGGGTCACTGTCTAATTTGATTCAGAGATCTATACATGACTGCATTTTTGCAACTGAAATAACATGTTGAGTGAACATTGCTTTTATGGAAAACGGTTGTTCACATAATCTCTAAGTGAATAGTTTAGCTATGTGTTTAGAGAGTTTTAACGAGGAAGCTACATGTTAAAGACTGTACTGCTACCGCCAATTGCCTGTTGCTATAGCAAGCAATATTATGGGTCCTTATCCATTGGCCACTGTAAGCTGTAAACAACCAAAAAGAAAGAAAGGCAACAAACAAGCAGTAATACTTACTACACCACTAGTCATTGCAATAGATGGGCACTTTCACTTTCAGTGAGTAGTTGTGATTTAGTTCACGGCACGGTTTTCATAACATTACAGCCCCAAGTAATGCTTGTGCCCATTATTAATGAAGGTGCCTGCTTTAGGTCATTATCCAAATCAGTGTAAGCACAACTATATATTATTATTTAAAAGAAAATTGTAAGCACAACTATAGCAATCGTCTATCTAAAGACAGCCACATCACTCTGATGCAGGTGGAAGAAGTACAGTTAAGAAGTACAGATAAATGCCGATAATCATTTTTGCCTGTTGTTTTCAAGGTTGACTATCAAGCTGTGCAGGGATGCTTATTGATCCTGATGTGTTGACATCAAAAATCCATGGCAATGTCATTACAATTCCGCATACTCTAAAATGTTATTTTTCCTGAAAGAAAGAATACAATAAGATACCGCCTGGTAAGACTTTTTGTATCCTAAAACAATTTTGAACACTCCAAAAAATACATTTGACTAAAATTCCTACAGTACAGGCCTCTATTTCAACAAGTCTGTCTTTGTCTATGAAATAATCCCAATAGTGCTGCACTCTACAGATTTCTGTTTAAAAATACTTTCTGATATATGAGAGGCAGTGGAGGAATGAAACCTTAGCGTTTCAAATCTGGAGTGCATTTTTAAATACGAAAAGGTGAACCAGAAGAGTATTTGAAATGGGTCTTGGTGAAATTGGGGGTGACATGTATTCACAGACATATCCAAAACACAGGCACCTCAAGTCATGCTAGCATGTCCCTACGTACAATGGTGTAGTGTGCTCTGACCCACCCTTCAGACCCCCGGGTTTGTTATTCCTGTATGTGATACTGTACACTGGAGCAGGCTCAGAGAGACAGCATGATTGCTTAAGGAAACCAGAAAGAGTAGTTGGGCGCCTGCTCAACGATGAAACAGAGGGCTGTTTATCCAAGCCATTAAATAAGGCTTCAAGTACAACACCCCCCTCTCCAACTCCCACTCCCCAGCCCCAAAATCTCTCTCATCTGGAGAGCACAGTTTCCATTTAAAATGTCACGTTCCAAACTGCACATTACATCAAATTGTATTTAATGGCATCCAGACTAACTTTAATGTTGTTCCAACATTCTCTCTGCATAACCCCCTCTCCCCTCGCTTTATTTTCTCCCTAGCTCGTATAGCCGTGCAAGCAATCTCTCTTTCTATTCCACGTCTGGACTCCATTCCAGGTTGAATATGGTGAGAGGGAATGGAGGAAAGGAAAGGTGGAGGGACTGGCTGAGAAGCTATTGATCTGAGGAGAGAAGAAGAGAGATTCCATTTTGAAAGAGATTGGGTGGAAGTGAGGTCAGGTTGGAGGAGGAATGTGATGATCCCTCTTGGGCATTTCCACTGGCTCTTCCCAACCTCACATTACAACAATACAATGAGCACCGTCGTCTTCAAAGAGGTGAATACAATCACAGGTTTGTAAAGACGCAATGAAACAAGTTTATTAGTTACAGTATATTCAAGAAAATAAGGTACCAATCATCTTATCGTTACTATCAGTGGATGCAAAACTCCAATAGTGAGGAAAACATTACAGTGTAATTAATACTAAACACAAACTACTAGACCACTCCTGTACTGTATCATCATGAAGTCTGATGTTGTTCCTTTCTTGAGGAAGCTATGACATCTAGTGGTAGAGTCAGCATTGAGGCTGCTGAGGGCTGACTTCCTTTCCAAACCCACAGGAGGAGAAATCAGTAAAAGTACGATACAGTAGCTTACAATATTTTAATGTATTGGATTGTATCCACTTTTGTGAAGTAGTTGTTCTTCTAAAATGATTTACTTAGGCATTTTTTTATAACACCTACAACAAAGAATTACGATACTGTGTTATAAACTCCAGTAGGATACATACCATGGATGATACTTGGACAGCCTCAGTACAGTACAGACTTAAGTGTGACAATGTGGCCCCCTTCTGGAAGAAAGATAAAACAGCAGAACCTGTGAAAAACAGTCGTAAACATAAATTACAGACTGAGCGGTCTCTGTGCTTGTCATTCCCAAAGTAGTGCTTTAAAGCTTACTGCCCTTAAGTCACAGCCATTTTATGTGTGGAATCATAAAATCAGATATTTTATTTGACTCATTGAGATTCACCTTTTTATTTGAGGAAAGATAGTGTGTTTCCATTAGATTTGCATCAATGTTCACCCACGTGAGTCATATATAGTCATGGTTACTTGGCCATATGGTTCATGCAAAAGGTCTAAGGATATTTTAGCCTACATACCTTACATATTTACTTACAAACTTGAGCTCCACTTTAGGATCTGCAGGTAACACAAAATTACCAATTCAACTCAATACACTTTTTCAAAAGCATCAAAGAGACATGGGAGGTGGCACCAGTAGGCCCCATCTATAGGATGATATATAGCCTTCAAACTGAACTCTGGAAGACCCAGAGTTACCTCTGCTGCAGAGGATAAGTTAATTAGAGTTACCAGCCTCAGAAATTGCAGCCCAAATAAATTCAAGTAACAGACATCTCAACATCAACTGTTCAGAGACTGCGTGAATCAAGCCTTCATGATGTAATTGCTGCAAAGACACCACTACTAAAGGCCACTAATAAGAAGAAGTGACTTGCTTGGGCCAATAAACACGACCAATGGACATTAGACCGGTGGAAATCTGTCCTTTGGTCTGATGAGTCCAAATTTGAGATTTTTGGTTCCAACCGCCGTGTCTTTGTGAGACGCAGAGTAGGTGAACGGCTGATCTCCGCATGTGTGGTTCCCACTGTGAAGCATGGAGGAGGTGGTGTGATGGTGCTTTGCTGGTGACACTGCCTGTGATTTATTTGGAATTCAAGGCACACTTAACCAGCATGTCTACCACAGCATTCTGCAGCAATAAGCCATCCCATCTGGTTTGCGCTTAGTGGGACTATCATTTGTTTTTCAACAGGACAATGACCCAAAACACACCTCCAGGGCTATTTGACCAAGAAGGAGAGTGATGGAGTGCTGTATCAGATGACCTGGCCTCCACAATCAAACAACCTCAACCCAACTGGGATGAGTTGGACCGCAGTGTGAAGGAAAAGCAGCTGACAAGTGCATATATGGGAACTCCTTCAAGACCATTGGAAAAGCATTCCAGGTGAAGCTGGTTGAGAGAATGCCAAGAGTGCGTAAAGCTGTTATCAAGGCAAAGGGTGGCTACTTTGAAGAATCTAACATCTAAAATATATTTTGGATTTGTTTAACACTTTTTTGGTTACTACATGATTCCGTATGTGTTATTTCATAGTGGATGTCTTCACTATTATTCAAAAAAAAATATTAAAAAGAAAATCCCTTGAACCCCCTTTACTCTCAGAACAGCCTCAATTCGTCGGGCATGGACTCTACAAAGGTGTGAATGTTGGGCCATGTTGACTCCAACGCTTTTCACGTGTGTCAAGTTGGCTGGATGTCCTTTGGGTCGTGGACCATTCTTGATACACATGGGAAACTGTTGAGCATGAAAAACCCAGCAGTGTTGCAGTTCTTGACACACACAAACCGGTGTGCCTGGCCCCTACTACCATGCCCCATTCAAAGGCACTTAAAGCTTTAGTCTTTCCCAACCATCCTCTGAATGGCACACATACGGTCTCAACTGTCTCAAGGCTTCAAAATCCTTTTGAACCAGTTTCCTCCCCTTCATCTGATTGAAGTGGATTTGGAAGTGGAAGTGACATCAATATGGGATCATAGCTTTCACCTGGATTCATCAGGTCAGTCTATGCCATGGAAAGAGCAGGTGTTCTTAATGTTTGTATACTCAGTATGTGTATATATATATATATATATATATATATAAATAAAAAGAGCAACCTTAATTTGATTTGTTTTTATTAACTGTGACATGAAAATAACATTCTAGTGTTGCTCTCTGGGTGCTGCTGTGAAGAAACAGAATATACAGTAATAGCATCAGCAAACCTCTTCACCCTAAAAGAGATATACAAGTCATGCAACCCTGTGCCCACACATGCCATCAGACATCCTATAATAATCTACTGTATATTCTTCTATCAAATAAAGATTTACAAAACATTTTTATTTTATATATATATATCACATGTATCTTTATATTCCCTTATCAAACAAAAAGCAATAAGAAAGCAAGTAAGTTTTTTATCATACCAACTAAATTGCAAAAGGAAAACAAACAGGCTTTTGTCTGGAGAGATGAATCCACTAAAACCTTTCAATAGCGATACCAGTAGCAGGGGAAATGGCAGCAATTCAGGCACATTAAACCATCAATTCAAAAGGAATTATCATAACTCTTGCTCAAGTTGAATCACACACACACACACTTTGACGTAGATGAAATTTCACCCTCTGTAGTTTATGTCTTTTGTTTTCAGATACCATGTAATTCAAATGAAGAGTTGGTTTCCAATCTTCTGATTGGGTCAACAGGAGATTCAATGTAAAGGATTAGGCTCCATCATTGATCTGATCCATACACCAGCAGGAAACCAGTCCTGTTGTGTAATAGGTTGGGGTAAATGTGGCAGGCATAATCTACTAAGTGGTCTGAATAAGATAAAGCTGTGCATTAGAGCTAACAATAAACCTAAACCAGGAGGGCCTGGGAAAAGACAATGTTCCATCCAAACCTCATCCAATTACAGGAAAGGTAAGTAACTGAATGCTATAACTGCAGAGTATAGTTAAATGCTATAGAAATGCCGCAACATCTGAAGAGTTGGCCCCCCCCACTCCTGTTCCCTAGCCCATGGTCTATCGCTGTGAGTCAGTAGAGGTGGGGTACCAGCCCTCAGAGGTCCAGGGGAGGGGAAGCTGGGTGTCAGGGAGCCTCAGTGCCGGGGCGAGATGGTGGCACGTGGGGCAGTGCCCAGGCCCTGGTAATTCTCGTGGGCATGCTTCTCACAGAACATCTCCTCTCCCACCCAGAAGTGACCTCGCATCTTCAGGTTGAGACCGCACTCTGGTGTAGAACAGGTGTAGCACTCTGGGTGGCGGAAGCGGTCGTCCATGATGCGCACCGCCTGTGTACTGCAGACAGATGGACACAGTCATAAACACAAATCTTTTAATTTTTCTACATTATGTACACAAACACTGTGGGAAGGCTGTCTAATTCCGCTCCTCTGTGTTTATGAGGAACATCCTACACCTTAGGGCAAGTTATCATTGTCAGAGCTTGTATTCGTCAGCTGTTTATTAATCTGTTACGCAATGACACTTCAAAGTTACTCCTGTGGACAGAGAGAACATGTCACAATAGGTGACGTGTCATTATGGACTCTTACACAATGCTGGTGCCACACTTCTCACAGGTGTGGTACTTGGGGACTCCGCCCCCGGGAGATATGGGTTTTGGGGGGGTAGGTTTGGGGGAGAGCCCTGGGAACCGCACAGCTGCCTCTGCATAAAACAACAAAGTAGAGCACAGTCAGTCAGAGCCAGCAGATTCACCCCCCAGGGAATCAAGGCAGAGTTATGCCTCTGTCAGCCTGGTTATCACATCACTTTTTAATCTTTACTGCCTTGTGTCAGGTCTGTCCTCCTGTAGGAGACACTGCTCGTATGAACACCACTAGTTTATGACCCGGTGTGAACAGTGTCCACACGCGGGTCCTTATCGCTTCATAAAACTCTTATTACCAGCTTGTTTTCTTTGCCAGTCCTCAAAGCAAAATAAAAATAACCACACTCACACTGCTCTCCATTGAAAACAATGCTCTAAGTCAGCTCTGGGCCAGGTTTTGGCCAGATACATCTATCAATATCAAATAACTGTCTTAGTAGCCAGACAGAATAAAAGTTTGAGGAAACAATTCAGAAAATTGTGGCAAATTCTATTGAATTTGCCATAATGACCTCTATCCACCTCAGAGTTGACATCCAGTAGACCCATCAAATAGGTCTCAAACGGGACAGAGATGAAAGCAAAACACTTATGGCTCCAGTCCGTCCCACAGCTGTTTATTAGAACAGAAATGCAGCCTGACACAGAGACCGAGTGATGACAAGTGCATTTATGGGAAGCTCTGCTCACCCTTCTCATCGGCCTCCAGAACCTCCTGTAGCATGCGGAAGGTGTTGGACTGTCGAGGGGCCGTGCGAGACTCCTTGTTCTCCTGGATCATCTTGTAGACCTCTGAATCCCGGTCAAACCTCTGCATGGTAAAGTCAGAGCTGGAACTGCTGTGTGAGAGAGAGGGGATGTAGCCATTACCTATTACTTAACCACTCCAATAGACTATTAAGTCAATCCATATCTATGTCCCATTTATGTAGCTACATATGTACATGTGTACGGTCGATGGTGTAATCATGTCCTTATATGTTTAAGGTACATTGTGGAGGATTTATGTGTGGTTGGTTTGAGATAATCCAGAGGGTCGTTCCATGTCATTTCAGCAAGCCATGACACCCGCCATCGTTAGCACCTGGTAATACCAGGATGTAGGATGGGACATACACCTAACAACTTCAATAACTAATTTCTCTGAGCAGAGGACATAGCCAAAATCACTGGGAATACATTACATACATAGGATTAAGAAACAATACACCGAGCAGCTGCTCCATACAACTTGACAGACAGAGAACTGGTACTATATACTCATTGTTGTAGTGTAGGGGGTGTGTGGGTGGCTTTTGACCATTCTCTTGGACTCCTCATGTCTAACTCATTGTTAGAAATAAAGTTTGGTCCAAATCAGATGTTAGGTACTATATTTACTAAATATGATATGATTATTAAAATAGCCAATTTGGATGCACTCAATTAGCTTAACTTCAGGGATCCAATTATATTTAAACCAAATAATGTTGCGTATGGCTGTCTTTAGAAAGCCAATGTTATTTCTAGTAAAGTAGCACTGTGGCTAAACCTTTCCTGATATCCACCACAGCAGCCATGATTGGCCAAATATAAGTGGAGAATCCTGCTGTTTGACTCCAGGCATTTCTGGATGAAAAAAGAAAATCACAGAGATGTGATATTTCTATCATGTACCACTATCCCTCCCCTCTCACACAATCACTATATTTATGACCCACTAGAGCCAAATTGGACACCTTTTAGATTTGAGGCAAGAGAACAATTCATGGTGTGGCTACTTTGGACCAATAGGAGTGCTTGTGGTGGGAAATAGTCTACAGAGAGTTGACACCTCAGGGTAGTTTCTCTGATGCATAGCTAATTAGCAGATTAGCAGCTGCACAGTAGCACATTCTTAGCCACTGGGTTGGTGGAATGGAAAAGTGGGTCACTTTATTGTTCATTCCCTAGTAATTGTGTGTGGTTGCCATTGTTCTTTGTCGCCGCCTGTCAACAACTGAGAAAAAATAAGAAATGGACCGACAGATGACAGTCAAATGTACACACGGACACACACACCCATACAATGCTCTAGTCAACATTGTTTGCCTGGAGGGAGCCTTTCAGTCAGTCAGGTTGGGTGAAAAGTGAAAACCGGTCAGACAGACCTTCAGTCCCCAGGTGCGGTGTGTTGCCAATCACCTGCAGCCAACTGAGCAGAACATCCCTGCTAAGCTGTCTGTAGATGTCAACCAACTCACACCAGCTGGATCTAGCTCTCTGTTATCAAATGCCAGGTTACAATGTATCTGCCAAAATATTGACCATATAACTTTCTCCTATCCTGGTCAAATCTATGAAAATAACATGGAAAATAATTTTCATTCACATGGCTAAGCCTGTTTTAGATGATTTCATAGCATTTAATGTACGTGTGTGGACTGGAGTTTGTGTCTGCCTTTCATCAGCATTCGGAACTTAGTCCGCAGTGATGTAACATGGCTGAAACAGGAGAAGGCAAAACAACGAGACAATAAATCTCCAAGTGAACCAAATGCTCAGACCCTTTACATCACAGAACATGGTTCAAATTGAAAACAGACTCCCAAAACACACCCTCCAAGTCCAACTCATGCTACACTCCACCCTGCTCAAACCATTTCCCTAATTATTGACAATACATCTTCAAACCAATGGAAATACTGGGTCAAATGTACTAAGAGCACAAATGCATAGCAAACATCGTGTCAGAACAGTGAATGGCAAAATACAATAGAGGGAGATCCGTTACATAAATAGCCATAAAATAGCCATAAGTGGAAACATGCCTAATCTATTACATAATGTATGTATACATACTCATGAAAATAATATTGTCAGCTAGCTTTCATGTAGTACTGCAAGTTTTCACAACAGTTTTAATGTATTTAAGAAACCGCTCTAGAAATGGGTTCATGGAAAAAGCCGCCTTTTCATGTTTCCACAGCCACAATTGGCACAGAGAAATCCTGATTACAGGTCGGTAAAGAATCCTCAGTCAAAACAGATGCTGTCAGCTCCAACAGCATTCTCCAATGTGAGAACTATAAGAGTGTTGGTGTTATTTACATTGCTTCCTATCATTTAAAAACACATACTAAATCAAAGCCAGTGTTCCCTAAACTCATGACCAAATACAATAAAAGTCAGACAACTCACCTCAGAAACAAGAGAACAAAGAGAGGAGAATTCCTTTACAACTGGCTAATATTTGCTTTCGGATAAACAGTTGTTCCTGGCTGCACGCATATCCTAAGCTGTGATAACCCAGCAAGCAAAGGCACACACCTTTATCTACACCAGACCAGACACAGGAGAAGAGCGAGTTTCGGACTAAAAGCTGTGCCTTTTGACTGCCACTCATTGGACTGGAGAGAAAAAGAGTCATCTCAGGGGGGTGTCTCTAAGCCAGTGATTGGCTGAGTGGGAGGGGGGAGAGGCTTGGTGTGTAGGCTGGGGACTACAGAGTGGGGGGCCAATTAGGGGAAGAAGTGAAATAAGACATTTTGGGGGATAAGCGTAAGAGCTGTGTCTGATACTTAAATCAGTTTTACAAAATTTTTACCAGCTTGTCACATGTGCAACCAGAAAAAAAAAATCCTAGACCACCTTTCTCCTACCTTTACTCCACACACAGAGATGTATACAAAGCTCTCCCCCCGCCCTCCATTTGGCAAATCTGACCATAATTCTATCCTCCTGATTTCTGCTTACAAGCAAAAACTAAAGCAGGAAGTACCAGAGACTCGCTCAATACGGAAGTGGTCAAACGCGGATGCTACACTATAGGACTGTTTTGCTAGCACAGACTGGAATATCTTCCGGGATTGATCCAATGGCATTGAGGAATACACAACCTCAGTCATCGGCTTCATCAATAAGTGCATCGATGACGTCGTCCCCAGTGACTGTACGTACATATCCCAACCAGAAGCCATGGATTACAGGCAACATCCGCATCGAGCTAAAGGCTAGAGCTGCCGCCTTCAAGGAGCCGGAGACTAATCGGACGCTTATAAGAAATCCCGCTATGCTCTCAGACGAACCATCAAACAAGCAAAGCGTCAATACAGGATTAAGATTGAATCCTACTACACCGGCTCTGACCTTCGTCGGATGTGGCAGGGCTTGAAAACTATTACTGACTACAAAGGAAAAACCAGACGCGAGCTGGCCAGTGACACGAGCCTAGACGAGCCAGACGAGCTAAATGCCTTTTATGCTCGCTCAGCGGCAAGCAACACTGAAGCATGCACGAGATCACCAACTGTTCTGGATGACTGTGTGATAACGCTCTCGGTAACTAATGTGAACAAAACGCCCCACTCCCGACACTACCCGGTGAAATGCAAGGCGCCAAATTCAAAATCCAAAAGTTGAATTATTAAACATTCATCAATATACAAGTGTTGCATAGTCATCAAAAGCTCTGCTTCTTGGCAATATCACAGCGTTGTCAGATTTCAAAAAGGCTTTACGGCGAAAGCACTACATTTGATTGTTTGAGGTAGCACCTCCAATATTTTTTCCATTACCATAAATTCATAAACCATCGCGGTTCACACAAAACACATTTCACAGCGAAAACAAATCAATTACCTTTTGAAGAACTTCTGCTGAGGGCTTCCCAAGTGTCCAACGAAGACAATCCATGGTTCTTTTGTTAGGAAAAGTCATTTATTATATCCATAAATCTCTGTTTGGTTGGTGCGTTATGATGAGAAAATACAGCGTCCACTCGCCCATTGAACCCTGAAGAGAACTCGTTCAAACTATACCTATAAACTTGTCCAAGAACAATCAAACATCATTGATAATGTATCCTTAGGAACACTTTTATGTATATTTAGTATACTATTTCAAATCGGAATATAAACTGGGCGATAGGAAAGGAAAAAACCACAGCGCGCGCAAGCCTGTGAATGCGCATCCTCTTCTGTTTACTTCTTGTGACCACTTCCTAATTATTCTTCTATTACCATCCAGAACAACTAAATAGAATCAAAAACACTGTCTAGAGACTGTTGACATCCAGTGGAAGCAATAGGTACTAAATAGGTACCCAATAGGTACTTTAGGGGCGGCAGGTAGCCTAGTGGTTAGAGCGTTGGACTTGTAACCGGAGGGTTGCAAGTTCGAATCCCCGAGCTGACAAGGAAAAAAAAAATCTGTCGTTCTGCCCTGAACAAGGCAGTTAACCCACTGTTCCCAGGCGCCGAAGGCGTGGAAGTCGATTAAGGCAGCCCCGCACCTCTCTGATTCAGAGGGGTTGGGTTAAATCACGGAAGACACATTTCGGTTGAAGGCATTCGGTTGTACAACTGACTAATAATGGTGACTTTGACTTTGACTTTGACTTTGACTAAATTCTTACTCCCTTATATGGTCATTTTCAATAAGGAGGGGTTCAAAATGAGGCAATGTGTCAAAATCACTTTTTCCAGGACAGAAATTCCTCGGGTTTTCGCCTGCCATATCCGTTCTGTTATACTCACAGACAATATTTTAACACTCTTAGAAACTTCAGAGTGTTTCCTATCCAATGGTGCTAATTATGTGCATATCCTATTTTCTGGGCCTGAGTGGGAGGCATTTTACTTTGGGCACGCCAGGCTCTCCAAAACCGTCACCTCGGGAGCTGCTCCCTAAGAAGTTAAAACAGGTCAACATCCACAAAGCGCTGGGCCAGGCGGATTACCAGGACGTGTATTCAAAGCATGTGCGGACCAACTGTCAAGTGTCTTCACTGACATTTTCAACCTCTCCCTGACCGAGTCTGTAATACCTACATGTTTCAAGCAGACCACCATAGTCCCTGTGCCCAAAGGAAGCGAAGGTAACCTGCCTAAATGATTACCGCCCGTGGCACTCACGTCGGTAGCCATGAAGTGCTTTGAAAGGCTGGTCATGGCTCACATCAACAGCCTCCTCCCGGACACCCTAGACCCACTCCAATTCGCATACTGCCCCAACAGATCCACAGATGACGCAATCTCAATCGCACTCCACACCGCCCTTTCACACCTGGACAAAACAAACACCTATGTGAGAATACTGTTCATTGACTACAGCTCAGCGTTCAACACAATAGCACCCACGAAGCTCATCACTAAGCAAAGGACTCTGGGACTAAACACCTTCCTCTGCAACTGGAACCTGGACTTCCAGACTGGCTGCCCCCAGGTGGTAAGAGTAGGCAACAACACGTCTGCTACGCTGATCCTTAACACTGGCGCCCCTCAGGGGTGTGTACTTAGTCCCCTCCTGCACTCCCTGTTCACCCACGACTGTGTGGCCAAACACGACTCCGACACCATCATTAAGTTTGCTGACGACACAACAGTGGTAGGCCTGATCACCAACAACAATGAGACGGCCTATAGGGAGGTCAGAGAACTGGCAGTGTGGTGCCAGGACAAAAACCTCTCCCTCAATGTGAGAAAGACAAAAGGAGCTGATCGTGGACTACAGGAAAAGGCGGGCCGAACAAGCCCCCATTAACCTCGACGGGGCTGTAGTGGAGCGGGTCGAGAGTTTGGTGTCCACATCACCAACGAACTATCATGGTCCAAACATACCAAGACAGTCGTGAAGTGGGAACAACAAAACCTTTTCCCCCTCAGGAGACTGAAAAGATTTGGCATGGGTCCCCAGATCCTCAAAAGGTTCTACAGCTGCACCATCGAGAGCATCCTGACCGGTTGCATCACTGCCTGGTATGGAAACTGCTCAGCATCTGACCGGAAGGTGCTACAGAGGGTAGTGCGAACGGCCCAGGCCAAGCTCCCTGCCATCCAGGACCTATGTAATAGGCGGTGTCAGAGGAAAGCCCATAAATTGTCAGAGACTCCAGTCACCCAAGTCATAGACTGTTTTCTCTGCTACCGCAAGGCAAGGGGTACTGGAGTGCCAAGTCTAGGACCAAAAGGCTCCTCAACAGCTTCTACTCCCAAGCCATAAGACTGCTGAACAATTCATAAAATCGCCACCAAACAATTTACATTTGCACCCCCCCCTCCCTCGCTTTTGTACCCTGCTGCTACTTGCGGTTTGTTTGTTACCTATGCATAGTCACTTCACCTCCATGTACAGATTACCTCAACTATTCTATACCCCCGCACACTGACTTGGTACCGGTGCCCCCTGTATATAGCCTCGTTATTGTGTTACTTTTTATTTTAGGCTACTTGGTAAATATTTTCTTCTTCTTGAACTGCACTGTTGGTTAAGGGCTTTTAACTTCTTAGGGAGCGGCAGCAGAGGTGACGGTTTTGGTGAGTCTGGCGTGCCCAAAGTAAAATGCCTGCCACTCAGGCCCAGAAAATAGGATATGCACATAATTAGTACTATTGAATAGGAAACACTGAAGTTTCTAAAAATGTTAACATAATGTCTGTGAGTATAACAGATCTGATATAGCAGGCGAAAACCAGAGGAAAATCCATCCGGATTTGCAGTTTTTTTTGTACTTGACCTTCTTCTCCAGGCTGCCTATTGATTTATATTTTAACCAGGACTGAGACTGCAGTACCTATGGCTTCCACTAGATGTCAGCAGTCTTTATACCAAGCCTGGGAGCGATAGGAGTAAGCAGAACGGATAGGAAGAGGAAATGGTCAAGGGAGCTCAGATGTCAACAAGATTTCTCGGGCGTGAGACTGGGTGCGCACCCCACTTTATTTTACTTATATAACGTATAGGTGACCATCCGAGTGAAATATTATCGCTAATATTCATAAAAGGATAGCTAAGGATGCATTTTAACTGGTATTTGATTTGTTTAGGAAAAGTTTATAGGTATATTTAAACGCGTTCTCTTCACGTTTCAATGGGCGATTCGACGTAGGATTTTCTGAACATAACGCGCCAACCAAACTGAGATTTATGGATATAATAAATGACTTTTTCTAACAAAAGAACCATTGGATGTCTTCGTTGGACAGTTGGGAAGCCCTCAGCAGAAGTTCTTCAAAAGGTAAGGGATTTGTTTTCGCTGTGATATGGGTTTTGTGTGAACCCAAATATTGGAGGTGCTATCCTCAAACAATCAAATGTTGTGCTTTCGCCGTAAAGCCTTTTTGAAATCTGACAACGCTGTGATATTGCCAAGATGCAGAGCTTTTGATGACTATGCAACACTTTTATATTGATGAATGTTTAATAATTCAACTTTTGGATTTTGAATTTGGCGCCTTACATTTCACCGGGTAGCGCCCCGCTACTCCCTAAGTAATTAAGTAAGCATTTCACGGTAAAGTTTACACTTGTTGTATTCAGCGCATGTGACAGATAAAGTTTGATTTGATTGATATCCTGACACGTCACATTACAGGCCCAGCCGGAGTAGCCAGAGGAAACAAGCCAATGTAAATCCAGCAGAATAGGAAGGTTCCTAAAGAACTGCACACAGACACACTCCAACCTCTCCAGGAGTGAGGAACACTGAGTATGGCTAAAACAGATGACCTGAGAGGTTGTTAGGAACAATTGAACCGGTTTGAAGAATCTCTACTTTCCTCTATCTGGTCTTCACCATTGAGTAAATAGCACTGTGGGAACAATGCGTAAGGTACAATCTAAACGTGAATTTGATCAAGTCAAGGTTATTTCACAGTTGAATCCTTCAACACACATTAAAAGAGTCCGACTTGTAGTGCCAAGAGAGCATTTGCTGCAAATATCAGCCACATCTTTTGTGGTTAGCTACATGCAGTTTTTTCCGTTTTTACATGTTACACTGAATTGCTATAAAAGTTTGATTTACCCTTAGCCGTAACTATTTCTAGTTGGACAGAGTTGTTAAATGTGTAGTGTACATCATGGTAGATCTGTAGAGGATCTGATGGGTGAGAGAGTTTTCTTACCTGCGCCTGGGGGAGACAGACAGCTCGCAGTCGACAGGGCTGTGGGGCGAGTAGCATCCTGGAGGGGTGGGCGTTCTACTGGACACAGAGTTACTCCTGAAGTCTGAAGAGGAGAACTCCTGGGGAGACAGAGCGAGATTAACAGGACGTCAGACTGGTCCGATGTGCATGTAGCATATTCTGTTCAGCCAAACCACCTGTAGATGCCCAGACATATACTTTATAGAGTGGAATAAGTTTAGAGTTGAGCAACCTGATGAGACCATGAAGAGAATGAGAACATTGAAGAGAATGTTCTAAGCTGAGAAAGCACAAGCATAACTCAAGAAAGAGAAGAAAAAATAAAAGAGCATCCAACAAATTTGTAGTCAAAGCTTAATTTCTAAACGGTTCACTCGATATGGATGAAAACACCCTCAAATTAAAGCTGTCAGTTTGTACTTTAACCACATTGTCATTTTCTGACTTTAAATCCAAACTTAGAGCCAAAAGAAAAGAAATGCTTCAGTCCCAAAAATTACGGAGGACACTATATATATATATATAGATATATATAATGGTGTGTAAAGAAAAGGTGTACAGCAGTAGTTATATAGGAAGGATAAGCCATGACTAGAATACAGAATATACATAAGTGGGTAAAACAGTATGTAAACTTTATTAAAGTTACCAGTGTTTAATGACTATGTACAGTGCATTCGGAAAGTATTCAGACCCCTTGACTTTTTCCACATTTTGCTACGTTACAGCCTTATTCTAAATTGATTACATTGTTGTCATCCCCTAGATCTACACACAATACCCCATAATGAGATGCAAAAACAGGTTTCTAGAAATCTTTGCAGAAATACCTTATTTACATAAGTATTCAGACACTTTGCTACAAGACTCGAAATTGAGCTCAGGCGCATCCTGTTTCCATTGATCACAATTGAGATGTTTCTACAACTGGACTGGAGTCCACCTGTGGTACATTCAATCGATTGGACATGATTTGGAAAGGCACACACCTGTCTGTATAAAGTTGAAAGGGCATGTCAGAGCAAAAACCAAGCCATGAGGTTGAAGGAACTGTCCGTAGAGCTGAGACAGGATTGTGTCGAGGCACAGATCTGGGGAAGGGTAGCAAAACAAATTCTGCAGCATTGAACGTCCCCAAGAACATAGGGGCCTCCATCATTCTTAAATGGAAGAAGTATGGCCGCCCGGCCAAACTGAGCAATCAGGGAAGAAGGGCGTTGGTCAGGGAGGTGACAAAGAACCCGATGGTCACTCTGACAGAGCTCCAGAGTTCCTCTGTGGAGATGGGAGAAACTTCCAGAAGGACAACCATCTCTACAGCACTCCACCAATCAGGCCTTTACAGTAGAGTGGTCAGATGGAAGCCACTCCTCAATAAAAGGCACATGACAGCCCACTTGGAGTTTGCCAAAAGGCACCTAAAGGACTCTCAGCCTATGAGAAACAAGATTCTCTGGTCTGATGAAACCAAGATTGAACTCTTTGGCCTGAATGCCAAACGTCAGATCTGGAGGAAACCTGGCACCATCCCTACGGTGAAGCATGGTGGTGGCAGCATCATCCTGTGGGGATGTTTTTCAGCGGCAGGGACTGGGAGACCAGTCAGAATCAAGGGATAGAAAAACTGAGCAAAGAACAGAGAACTCATTGATGAAAACATGCTCCAAAGCGCTCAGGACCTCAGACTGGGGCGATGGCACACCTACTAATAGGACAATGACCTAAGCATACAGCCAAGACAACGCAGAAGTGGCTTTGGGACAAGTCTATAAAATGTCCATGAGTGGCCCAGCCAGACCCCTTACTTGAACCCAATCGAACATCTTGAGAGACCTGAAAATAGCTGTGCAGCGATGTTCCCCGTCAAACCTGACAGAGCTTAAGAGGATCTGTATAAAAGAATGGGAGAAACTCCCAAAATTCAGGTGTGCCAAGCTTGTAGCTTGTAGACTCAAGGCTGTGATCACTGCTGAGTAAAGGGTCTGAATACTTATGTAAATGTGAGTTTCTTCTTTTTAATACATTTGCAAAATAAAAATAACTGTTTTTACTCTGCCATTATGGGGTATTGTGTGTAGATTGATAAAACTATTTAATCCATTTTAGAATAAGGCAGTAACGTAACAAAATGTGGAAAAAGTCTAGGGATCTGAATACTTTTCGAATGCACTGTAGATAGGGCAGCAGACTCTAAGGTGCAAAGTAGAGTATCGGGGGGTAGCTGGCTAGAGACCAGCTAGTGGTGAATGTTTAACAGTCTGATGGCCTGGAGATAAACAGCTTCTATCGGTCTCTCGGTCCCAGCTTTGATGCACCTGTACCGTCTCTACCTTCTAGATGGCAACAGGGTGAACAGGTTGTGGCTCGGGTGGTTGAGGTCCTTGATGATCTTCTTGGCCTTGTGACACCGGGAGCTGTAGATGTCCTGGAGGGCAGGCAGTGTGACCCCGGTGAAGTGTTGGGCTGATCGCGTCACACTCTGGAAAGCCCTGCGGTTGCGGACGGTGCAATTGCCGTACCAGGTGGTGCTACAGCCCGACAGGATGCTCTCAATGGTGTATCTATAGAAGTTCGTGACGGTCTTAGGGGCCAAGACAAATTTCTTCAGCCTCCTGAGGTTGAAGAGGCACTGTTGTGGTCGTCAAGGAACTTGAAGCTTTTGTTGTAGAACTGGGATTTATGTTATCTCTATTCATTTAGTTTCACCCTACTGAATAAATCTCAGATGTTGAGAATAAAACATACACCTATAAGAGTTAAGACCGTACAAACTCAAACATCTCCCAACAGCAGGAGCGTGTTTTTTCCCCTCCACTCTAATTCTGGTGCCCATAGCAAAGGGTTGTCCCAGTCATGACTGGTGCTAATACATGCTCTGATTTGTCATGGTTTTGCTCCTGCCCCTCCCATACTGCAGGTTTCTATGGAGTGATCATGAGACACGCCCAGCATTCCTGTCCTCTTACTAACTTGTCCCTCCTAATCAATCTCACATTCATCTCCCAGCCCTAACTCCATGTGCAGGCTGCCTGCGTCAACCTTGTTAGCTCTTGATTGCTATTTATATCTCAGCTGGGACTCAGCCCCCAGGCCTGATGACAGAGATGCTGTTTGCATGGTAACAGATGTTTGGCTTTGGCTCTCTTGTTCGTTTGAAGAGGAGAGCCAACATATACTTCCATCATGTTCCCCAGATGTCCGACAGTTCACACAATTAGGCATGGCAGTTATGAACCATTATATTCTGACGGGGAAGAGCAAATGCCAAACTTCAACTTTATTTACCTGGGAGTACAATGGTTTACTGACAATACTTCCTACTTGAATTACCTAACTGCTCACTGCTATTACGAGGAGCTACTGCTTTTATTTGACCTCAAGAGGGAGCTAGAGTAACAACATTGGTGACAGCCAAGCAGTAGAGCCCTAGACATCCTGAAACCATGGGACTGACCAGGTGAATCCAGGTGAAAGCTATGATCTGTTATTGATGTCACTTGTTAAATCCACTTCAAAATCAGTGTAGATGAAGGGGAGGAGACAGGTTAAAGAAGGATTTTTAAGTCTTGAGACAATTGATACATGGAATGTGTATGTGTGCCATTCAGAGAGTGAATGGGCAAGACAAAATATCTAAGTGCCTTTGAACAGGGTATGGTAGTAGGGGCCAGGCGCACTGGTTTGATTGTGTCAAGAACTGCAACGCTGCTGGGTTTTTCACACTCAACAGTTTCCTGTGTGTATCAAAAATGGTCCACCACCCAAAGGACATTCAGCCAACTTGACCCAACTGTGGGAAGCACTGGAGTCAACATGGGCCAGCATCCCTGTAGAACGCAGTGTGTGTGCGCGCATTCATGCGTTTGTGCGTGTGTTTGGTATGCACACGTGCGCAAGTTTAAGGGTATTATGTGTTTCCTGTGTGGTGTTGGTGTGTGTTCGTAGAGAATTTGACACCAGGGACATGGGGCACCCAGAACACAGGGCACACCTGGTCCACTTCTGAGCAACTCATAACTCAGCCCAGACACTTTTACTGTCAGGAATCCCAACAAACGAATATACTTTATTATAGAGCTATGCACTGCATCTAACTATGACCACCTGAGATCCTATTCTAAGTGGCTTTCAGACACACGCAACAAAATATTTATTTTCTATGGGGTATTTAGCTAAATAAAGAGTGAAATGAACGTTGAAAAGCATAAGCTACAAAAAAAGATCAAGCATAAAAAAATCTCAGTTTAGAAAGGCAGCTGAATTAAGAATAAAGTGGAGATACTTCAACACACTGAATTCATTACAAAACACACTGCTGATGTTATTGTGGTTCAATGACTACTGTATTGTATACAATTGGAGTGAACAGCGGGTCTGAATAAGATGGCTTACAGACTTTCCTAAGCAGTATTATCATCTGTAGTTTTATGATGCGACTCCTTGTCCAGATTCGTCATCAGCTGGCATCAATGCCCTCAGAAGCCCATCCCAGGAAAAGCTGCGTCTCCACCCCACTCCAATCCACCCCACCCCCCAGCCCCAGAACAGGCCTGGGGTTGACTGAGGCATGGGCACTGGTGGAGCCAGGAACTGTCTCCATAACCAACAGCACCCGCTTCCAATTCAGCAGCTCTTTGAACAATGGCTCTGCTCTCAAACGGTCCAGCTTTTCCTTTTATTTTTCAAGGGTTTGGGCAGATCACTGCTCAATGCCAGGAAGCTTTTACCGGGAACGATCAGTGAGCACTGAAACAGGGACCAGATATTGCTAGTTTTAACTAGCTACAGAAGTCAAAATGTCAGTCTTGTGATGAACATTTCCTATGGAAATACTTTCTAATGGCTACATGTCATCTTAGGCCAATATGTAGTTGTACTTTTTATACATCTTGCTAATAAAGAAGTCCAAATCTAAGATGGTTGCATCTTTCAGAACATCTTTATTCTCTCTGAGATTCAATTAAGCCTTCTGTCAGCATCAGTAAACAACTGAAGCCATGTTTCCAGAGCAACGTTTTAGCCAGCCCAGTGATTGAGTGCTTTAATCACAGCTGTGATCTATGAGGCCTGAGGGGAATGAAGGAATTATGAAAAAAAGCTCAACAAAAGCAACAGACAGCTGTGATTGAGTTGACTTTAGATGGGCTGAGCAGCTTGGTCTGGAGAAGCAGTGGAGTTTGGGCATCAACAACACTTTTCTACTCTCCTCTGTGCTCCTGACCTTTTACAAAAGCAGCCATGGCACCATCGAATGGCAGCGATGCCCCCTGTGGATGCCCCAGGGGAGGCCACTCACTGGCAGAGGGGCACCACCAACCGGGCACAATGGCTGTGTCTTGGAGAAGGTGAATGGTGTTGGGAACGTCGAGAGGGAGGGGAACATAGAATCAACAGGCAATTAGTATTGGTTCCTCTGACTGGATGGTTGACTGGCTGGTTGACTGGCTGGCAGGGAGGAGGACCTCCCAGAATAAACCTGCTCTGAACTGTAATCAGAAGCTCTTAATGAGCCCCGGGTCACCAGAGACCACCGCTGTCTGCCTGTTGCACAAAGCCTGAGGTGTGCACAGGACAAATAACACTTCAAAGCCAACTCTGAAGTTTGAGGCCCAGTGCAGTCAACAATGTGATTTTCCTGTGTTTTATATACATTGACAAACTGAGGTTGAAATAATACTGTGAAATTGTGAAAATTATGATAATGCCCTTTTAGTGTAAGAGTGGTTTGAAATGTCAGCCTGTTTTGGTGGGAGCTTTGGCCTGCCTGGTGACATCACCAGGTGGTAAATTAGTTAATAGAGCAATAATAGCCTCCCCCCCACTACTCAGACCACTCCTAGCAAAATTGCTTCAGGCACTTCGGTACCCAGAAATGATTTGAGAGAAACACGGCTGCATGCCACTCGTTTTGCTACTATTTTCTGTTTAGCCACCAAAATCTGCTGTCATATTTGAATAAGCAAATCAACTACAGAGAAGACATTTATTTCCCCAAATGCTCTCTGAGAAATGGCTTACCCAAGCTATACTGTATCTCAATTCCAGGGCATGGAAAGAGGATGGAGTGAGTGAAAACAAGCACAGGACAGAGTTCTGAAACACAAACATGCCTCAGTCTAGGATTGGAGACACAAACAAACAGGAAATGGAGAAATGAAGCGGGGGCAGCTGTTTCAGACAGGGCCAATGGGAGACGCGGGGGACATTGGCATCTCTTTTACATTTTGGGAGTGGAGGAGCTCTCCGTCTGGCTCCAGTCGCAGCCACTGTGCATCATCTTCATCATCATTACCACCCTGCAGCTTCAATTACAGGGCATGGGCCAGCAGACAGAGGCAGGCTGACGCACACAGGAGGCTATAACTTTATTTTGGGGACTGCTGTATGAAAATACTTTACATGAACATAAATATGGGACAATCATCCAGGGGATGGCAGGAGTCCTGGGAAGGAGCAGAGTGACAGATATGTATCATATTTCCTCTCCAGCAGTGTACATGTATGGAGGACTCTTGCAAAGACCTGAGATACTTTATCCTCAGTCACTGCTTCCCCTACTTCACCTTTACAGTGTTCAGAGTGGAACTACAAAGCTTCCTTAGTGATAATGGCAGGACCAGTGCTGACTGCTGGTGGATTGAACGTTTCAGAAGGATGTGGACTCTGGCTGTGCTCTGACACTGCAAGGTGTGAATTCCATGAACACAGCCACCATAGGGCCTCCACAATGTCAAAACACACTGAACCCTCATACCAGCACTGCTACAGACGTTGCACTGACAGAATACAACCACGCTGAACTCCCATAGAGCGGCCTCCATATACAGTTCATACACAGTACATTAAGGAATTCATAAGCCAATCATAAGCTACACATTCATAAATGCTACCCACAGATAAATATGGAATGGGCTATACATTGGTGTTCAACAACACAGCTTACAAGTGCCAGAGATCCCTACAGTAGATCTCTATTATGTCAGCACTAATTACAGGCCTGCCCGGAAGCCACCCCACCCCAGGCCGGGCCCCGGCCCACAGACACAGCGACACTGCCACTTGTCAGGGCCACACAGCCTGGCAGACAGCTCTGAATATGAACCAGATGGAGGAGATTAGGGGCCAAATGAACATTAGAGACAATGAGATGTCTGTGAGCTGACTTCAGATCCACTTCATGTGCTGTTGCAATATATCAGTTCTGACAGAACCCTTCTTGGTCACAATGAGAACATGTTTAAAGGGCTGCTGGACTTGAAAGCCTGACACACACCTGAGTGAGGCACTGGAATCTTTTCAGCCAACTGTGTGTGGTAGCTATAGCACTTTGTATGTTTGTTCTATTACCATCATCAAGGTAGTATCATTACACTCCCTGATGACAAGGGGCCTTTCAGATCATAAATCAGTCCTTATGGGGATGATTACTTTAATTTTGCCCCAAACTTTGTGGCTAGCTTCTCACACACAGAACTTGAGCTCAATTCAAACTCCTGTGTCAAGGCAAAGCCTACTCATGTGATGGTGAGATCATAGGTGGTCTCATAAGGGGGGCAGTGCACCCACCCATCCAGCCAGCAGTCGGCCAACAGGCACAGATACAGTGAGAAATCGATGCCAGGCAGAGAGAGAGTTTATTTATCCTTAGAGGGAGCTATGAGCAACACATTTTTCATCCCTATTAAATTCCCCACAAGTCTCCAACTGGAGCTGCATATCAAACTCATTAAACATCTGGAGTTCATTATGGTTTTGTTAAATCGCTGGACTTCACGATACATTTAATTTATTATTGGCAGAATCCACCCTTTCATTTACACTGCATAAGAATGAGAGGCACCATGGAAGAAAAACAGCCAAGTTGCAAACCTAACAATTGAAGACTTGGGAATTGTGCTCATGTGTTAGGTCGGCCTGAATGTTTTGGTTGAATAATTATTCATTTCTCTGGACACCTCGTCAGAGGTGACAATGTTATCTAAACTAAGCTACTCGTTAGTGACCTAATTAGAGATATCTCGCTCTCTCTCTCCCGATCTTATTAATCCCATGGCTAGTATTTAATTGGGTGGACATTTACAGTCTGACTGAGTGCAGCAGTTTTAGATTTGTACCAGTCTAACTTCTACACTACCAGCCTAACAATTATGATTTATGACAAACAAATGAAGCCATGGCAACCACTATACCAAACTCAAGTTGATGTCCCGCATAAAAAACAACCACCTAGCACTGACTTTGCAGATAGCTACTTTGACGAAAAATGTACTTACTGAGATGTCGTTTTCCCACCTAGCTATCTTAAGATGATAAAACGTACAAAATATAAACTGGAGAATATACGCTTCCGTGTCAGTTTCTGCTGGACCGAATATATGAAGGTGCAGTTACCCACACGATTACCTTGACAACTACTTACGGAATTGTTTTTCCACTTCAGGGAAAAGAAAAACATTGCTGATCAATCAGTGGGGATGAGGAGAGGCATGCAGTCTGCAGAGTTGCCACAATGGACACCAGCTTAATGTCCAGAGCCCACGTGAAAAGGCCAGGTTCGGTCTTCTCACAGCCCTCACTCTGTGGAGAAGAGAAAACATTCCCCCCTTCCCCTCGCCTCCCTCCACCACCCCACACTGTCTAGAACATGCCCCTGTCAGAGAGCATACCCCAGGCCTGCCAAGCCAAACAGCAGCTCTGCTCATGTCAGACGACGTCTTCTCAATCTGTTTGGATATGATACGCTTTCTGAATATTATTTTCTCGGGCTAAAGAAAGCAGAGAGCAATTTCAAGTACATTTTTTGACTCTACTTGAACAACATCTAGTGATATTCCTACTGCTGCATGCCAAGCTTCCATCTCTGCTCCAACGCAACAACCACAGCTTTGCACTCCAACCCGCCACACCCCCCAAAATAGACTGGGGTGAAACCAGCGGCTTATGTGCAGGCTGGCCTTCTGCCTGCCTGCCTGCCCATCAGGACGTACAGTATGGATTGAATGGATATATTGAGGGATGGGTGGATGGGTTGTCCTCCCCTGGATAAAGAGCTTAGTGATGCATGTCATTTGCCCAAGGTCATACTGCCTAGTGTGGTCAGTGTGGGGCCCATGGTGAGTGTCACAGTGAAGTTGTCCATCCTCCAGTATCATGGTTATTTATACAGTAACCGTCCCATCCTCTACACAGGATGAGGCAGCCCACCAAGGCTACCCTCAGGAACCTCAGAGTGTACAACTGGAAACCCAGAGTGGTGATCCTGCCCCTAATGGCCCAATGACAAGCCATGCATTCTGAAAAATCGGTTTTGGCCCCACTCATCTCAACAGGGATCCTGTTGTGGTCACTTCCTGATGTTATAAACAGATGCAGTGTTTCCTTCTGATTCCTGGAGGTGGCCAGCCGCAAGGCCAGCTCAACTACAGCTCCAGGCATCCTGGGAGGAATGTGGTACCAGATCCAAGTTTGCCCTCTTTAGTAGGCTGGCCTCTCCCTCTTGTCATGGTGGTGTGCCAGGCCAGCAGGCTAGCTAGTAGCTAGCACAGGACACAATGGAGTCAAGTTGTTCCATGGCGAAATGAGGCAACAGAAGATAATACTAAGCCCACTACTCAATTCAATGTCTATTCAACGTTGGTTCAAGACTGTTTCGTTGAAATGACGTGGAAACAACATTGATTCAACCAGTATGTGCTCACTGGGTAAGATTGCACTAACAACTTTCAATGTACTGTAGTTAAGTACATGAAAATTATCTACATCCATCAATTTGGGAGTAAGGCTATTGAACCATCCAACCCAAAACAAATTTTTGTGCATTAACATTACTGTACATTTGAATAGTTTCATTCCAAAATGCTACACACACACAACAAATTTTCAAATGTTTTTTTTTCCATCAGAAATTATTGCTTATGTTTACTTGTGTGTACTGTATGTAGAATATTACTGCGCCAAGTATTCAGACCCCTTGACCTTTTCCACATTTTGTTACATTAAAACCTTGCTCTATAATTGATTAAATCGTTTTTCCTCCCTTTAAACTACACACAATACCCCATAATGACAAAGCAAAAAAAGGTTTAGAAATTTTTGCAAATGTATTAAAAATATAAAATGGAAATATGACATTTACATAAGTAGTCAGACCCTTTACTCAGTACTTAGTTGCAGCATCTTTGGCAGCGATTACAGCCACGAGTCTTCTTGGGTATGACGCTACAAGCTTGGCACACTGATATTTGGGGAGCTTCTCCCATTCTTCTCTGCAGATCCTCTCAAGTTCTGCCAGGTTGGATGGGGAGCATCACTGCACAGCTATTTTCAGGTCTCTCCAGAGATGTTCGATCAGGTTCAAGTCCAGGCTCACCTCAATCCTGAGTAGTCTCCCAGTCCCTGCCGCTGAAAAACAGCCCCACAGCATGATGTTGCAACCACTATGCTTCACAGTAGGGATGGTGCTAGGTTTCCTCCAGACGTGACGGTTGGCATTCAATCCAAAGAGTTCAATCTTGGTTTGATCAGACCGAGAATCTTGTTTCTTATGGTCTGAGTCTTGTTTAGGTGCCTTTTGGCAAAATCCAAGCGGGCTGTCATGTGGCTTTTACTGAGGAGTGGCTTCTGTCTGGCCACTTTACCATAAAGGCCTGATTGGTGGAGTGCTGCAGAGATGGCTGTCCTTCTGGAAGGTTCTCCCATCTCAACAGAGGAACTCTATCAGAGTGACCAAAGGGTTCTTGGTCACCTCCCTGACCAAGGTCCTTCTCCCCCGATTGCTCAGTTTGGCCGGGAGGCCAATTCTAGAAAGAGTCTTGGTGGTTCCAAACTTCTTCCATTTAAGAATGATGGAAGCCACTGTGTTCCTGGGGACCTTCAATGCTGCAGAAATGTTTTAGTACCCTTCCCCAGATCGGTGCCTCAACACAATCATGTCTCGGCGCCTTACAGACAATTATTTTGACCTCATGGCTTGGTTTTTGCTCTGACATGCACTGTCAACTGTGGGACCTTATATAGACAGGTGTGGGCTTTTCAAAATCATGTCCAATGAATTGAATTTACCACAGGTGGACTCCAATCAAGTTGTAGAAACATCAAGGATGATCAATGGAAACAGGATGCACCTGATCTCAATTTGGAGTCTCATAGCAAAGGGTCTGAATACTTATGTAAATAAGTATTTCAGTTTTTTTATTTTGAATAGATTTGCAAAAATGTCTAAAAACCTGTGTTCGCTGTGTCATTATGGGTATTATGCGCAGATTGAAATTAATGTTTCTTCATCAATCAATATTAGAATAACGCTGTAACGTAACAAAATGTGGAAAAAGTCAAGGGGTCTGAATACATTCCGAAGGCACTGAATGTATGCATGTACAGCACCAGTCAAAAGTTTGGGCACACCTACTCATTCAAGGGTTTTTCAGTATTTTTTACTATTTTGTAGAATAATCAAAGCTATGAAATAACACATATGGAATCCTGTAGTAACCAAAAAAGTGATATTTTAACTATTTTATATTTCTTTAAAGTAGCCACCCTTTGCCTTGATGACAGCTTTGCACACTCTTGGCATAACCAGCTTCATGAGGTAGTCACCTGGAATGCATTTCAATTAACAGGTGTGCCTTGTTAAAAGTACATTTGTGGAATTTTAACCGATCAGTTGTGTTGTGATCAGTTGTGTAGAAATGACAGCACATCATTCTTTGTTTGGGAATGGTAGAGGCCCTCCCATGTCCCAAGTGTCCCTCTACCCTTCTCCACCCCCCTTGCCCATCTCCTACAGCTCCTCAAGCACCCAGTCACAATGCCAGGCCTTGTAAGGCTGGGGAAAGTCAACACCAAAGTCTCCCAGAACCCCTACCATCAGAGTCACCATTGTACAGGTCATCTTTTCAGGATATCTAATTCCCCGCTAAACGGGGGATCCAGTCGCACATTCCACTCTCCTCACTTAGAGTCAAACGAGGTTTGGAAAATACTTTGACGCTTTTCAGTGGGACTGATCACCTGATACAGCAGTACTCTGCACCTCTCAGGCGTGACACAGAGCCTTGTTAGGGGAGCAGAGGCCCCGCTGCTCACTAGGCTGCTGTGTTCCTGCCAGTCAGTCCGGAGCAGCACCACATTACAGAGCAGTATGTCCATGCTGACAGGGCAGGCCTCTTCCCAGCGGTTTACCCACCGAGCACACTGAAAGGGCTCCACTCACTAGTCCCAGATCCAGGGTGGGAGGCTCATCTCCTCTTTAGAACCAGAGATACCTCCAATGGAGGAAGAGCCCCGCCAAAACCACCCCTCATCCACCGTCCCCTGTATCTCAGTAATTTGAACATTTTCAGGCTTAGGAGGACAGGACAGAGAGAGTTCTCCAAGACGGGCTCCAGCAAGGCCACAGTGGAGGTGGTGAGTGAAGTGGTGACTGAGGGCTCCCAAGATAATGTCTTTAGACAGTAGGTCAGCCCTGTTAAAACACAGCAAGGGGAGGACAGCAATACTGCTAACATGTGTTAGATGCACAGGTCTGACAAACAACCAAAAACATCTATCTGGCCTCTCTAGAATTTCATGTCTCTTCAGTTCAGAAACACAGTAGTGTGTGACTCCAAAATAATTTGGTTAAACAGGGGAAAAAAGAAAAAACATGTTCAGTGGAGAGAGACAGAAGGAATGTGATGGCTCCCAGAGGGAGTGAGAGAGGGGATATGGATTCCAAAACTTGAGATGGAGAGCTGATCTCCAAAATGTCAGAAAAAGTTTTTAAAATCAGAGATGAGAGCAAAAGGTTCCAGGCCCTTTGGCCCACCTGCCTTCATAAATACCATACCACAAACATGTATGGTCATCCCAGACAGCCACGCATGATAGAGGAGCATGTAAGTCAGTGCATTCCTAAAAGGCTGCTGATAAAGCTCTCAGCCAACGAGTACAGCTCCTAATAGTTCCCACTCCAGTCTGCCTGGGGCGTCTGAGGTACATAGCTTCAAAGCTCTCCACAGAAAATGAACATCTCATAACACAACAGTGTCCTTATGAACTGTCTGTCTGCACAGAGATCCAACCAGGCAGCTCTTCACCCTCCCCTCCTCCAGACAACCGTCCTGTTCTAGAAACAAGACAGACATAATGCATAAGGGAAAGGATTGACCAGGCCCCCAAATGAGTGTTGATAGACAGCTTGATACTGATGCTACATACCTGTAATATATGTCAGCTACGATCTCTCAGAGATCATTAAAATACACTGAACAGTATAAGCTGCTTGGCTGGCGGGATGAAAATATTCCATATTAGACAAGACGTTTTATACTGGCCTCTGATCAAGTCATCGGCTCCTTAGACGAAGAGTTTAAATCTCCAGGCCAGAGAGGCCATATTTATCTAACTCCATGTAATGTTCACACAACTTATAAAATTAATGGAATTCCATTCCCTGTCCCCTGGCCATTAGAGTCCTGCATCTCCCATGTTGTGTCTTCTGTTGGACCAATGCTTTGGACTGGGGCAGTAAGACATAGCTGGAATATCTCATGAAGAATTTTCCCACAACATTCTCTGTCCTTTAGCTTACTGAAATCTTTCCAGACGCCTTCCCCGCTTTCCTTTTGTTGCTGGAACAGTAAATAAGCGAAGTGAATTCAGGCAGAAATCTGCCGATAACCCCAACCACATATTTTATTTACTGCTAGTGAGACAACCAGTGGAGATTACACTAATGAGTTTCATATAATAGACCACTAAAAGGTCAAGTCTATTGTTTAACAGAGAGCTAAATCATTCTCTTCCTTAGTGATCTTTAAACAAACCGTTTCCAGATTGTATTCCAACTTAATGTCAGATCTTTAAAAAGTGACCTTTCAGTTCCCTGGCAATGAAAATATCAAATGCTGTCTGCATACTGTCTTTCTTGCTGTAAAGCAAATACATGTAAAGGCATTATGGCCTTGGAAACTTACAACGTCAAGTTGTGCTGTTCTTTGGAGGTCTATGTTAATACTGATTGGTTACGCATGTTGAAATCACATAGGAAGTAAAGGGCCTGTGCAATGGGAGTATGAGGAAGACCTACCTGTGACATTGGTCTGGACAGTTTGTAACTAGACGTCTTCTCTTCTGGAGACCATGAACACAGCTGGATGCTATGAAACGGCAGAGAAAGATTACACTGATAATGGTGTGTGTCATCTCATGGAAAAGAACCACAATGGTCTCAATGGAAATACTTGACAAAATATCATAAACAAGCCATAACACTTCTCATTACCGTTCATATAAAATTTATGAAATGTGTGTGTTCAAGGTCAAGGGATCATATTTTTATTAGCTCTGCAGATTACTAGGGCAGGAATAAGTAAGGATAGTTTAGCAGCCCTAGACAGGCATTCGATTCACCCGGGGCAATATAAGGTTTGAACTGTGACCTACAAAATGATCCAGGTGAATAGCAGCTAGGCTTACAGACAGAGCAGTGCAGAGTGGCGAATGTTCCACAGCCTGGCCCATTGATGCTGTGAATGAACAGGGTGGAATGTGATATGCTGTGCACATCCTTTGTTACTACCACACAATCCCGTGGCCCCATTTTCTGCCAGTTACTACTGTACCAATTTACTCTGGTCCAGTGTAGGACTCAAAAGAGCGCTTACAGTAAGTGGATGCTCTGGTAGTCTACCCTATGCCCATCCCCAACTTAAAGACCCAGCACAGTCAAAAAACGGTATTTCATATATACATTTCCACATCAAAATTATGATAATGCCCTTTAAGTGCAAGACCTGTTTGAAAAGACCGCCTGAAATGTAAGCCTATTTTGTCGGGATGGAGTTTTGGGCTGCCTGGTGACATCACCAGGTGTTAAATTAGTTAAATAGACCAATAAGAGAGTACCAAACCACTCTGCCAATAACAGCTAGTTTTCCACTCACAACTCAGACCACTCCCGGATAGTCCTAGCAACATTTGTGCTTGAGAAATTACTATTCGATAAGAAGCTATTTGTTTATTTTGCCCATTTTAAATTGAAAACAAATTGTTAATTGTTACCCATAAATTATTTGATATTTAAGTAAAAAAAGATTGCAGTGGACCTTTAACTAAAACACCTGGATAAATGTAGTAACCTATCACTATCTATCCATTCTGGTATCTATCCGCTTTTCATACTCAAGCAACGCATGCATGTCCTGGTCATTTAGAGGGAAGTCAGTTTGAAGTGATGGTGGATGCTGTAGTATACCTCTTGGTGCTGGTGGGTGTGAGCCTCTCTCTCTTCCCCTCAGGGCTGGAAGGGGGCTCAGGGGAGTAGGGTCCAGGTGACAGGGAGGCTGGGCTGGAGATGGAGTACTCTCTGTAGTTCTGGTTCTCATCTCGACTCACCAGCACCGCTTCCTACAACAGAACAGGGCATGACAGACAGTCCGCATGATCAAAAAATGTTATGCATTTATCCACACACAAAAATGTGACAAACTGCTTATCCGTATTCCTAAAATAACTTTTATTGCAAGCATGTTTAAGATTTGATTTACGATGTAACTAAAACATTTGTCTCCTTGAACTTTTAGACGGTGCTCAGACGCTGTTGACAAGTAGGCGCTTGGGATATATGCTTCATAAAAGTCTTCAAAAAGACGGAAATACCGTCAGTACACATTGAGGTATAATGTACAGTCATGTTAGAGCTGCACATCCAGAGGTAAGTGAAACCAGGTTTGTGGGAATCAGATATGTAATATCACCATGTGAAAATTATAACAGTGAGTGTTCGGTCCTAGCCTTCAGCCTTGTGCCCTGCATGGGCTCGTATTCTGCCAGTGTTAACACAGAGAACCAGCAGTAGTTCTGTCACCCTATTAAAAACAGAAACCTCAGCTGATTTACAGCATTCTCTGGTTCCTCTCCCATGTTTCTCTGTCCCAAGGCCACAGAGTTATGGAGTATCTCTACAGTCACACGAGGATGTCTGCTTCCGGCTCATCTGGACCTCCAATAAATCATTGATAAGTGATCTGTAAATATGAAGCAGACCCAGCATCTACATGGCTCTCAGGCATCAGCCATTACACACACCATTAGGACAGGATTCATCATGTAGAGATATGCTGCTGATGTAACCAGATACTGGAGGATAGTGGGATAAACACTGTAGGAAAGAATGTCTCGATGGGTCATGAAGTGAAGGCCTATGGAGTTTTAATAGGCCTTACATCCATCATATGCCCATCAACAAAGTACTGATTCACAGATAGTGTTTAAATACTTTACAGGGAGACTGTTTAGGGTGATAGCTGTCATAAAGGGAACTTGCAGACCAAAGATGGAAGTACCTGCATAAGGAGATAGAGAACATGATTGACTGACCTGGAAGCGTCCAGTGAGCTGTTCTGGGGTGGTAGTTCCATTGGTCTGTTCGGGGCTTGGGGTCTCAGGCCTGAAGGAAAAGACACTGGAGATCAACGGACCACACACACACACACACACATCTAACCTGTAATAAAATCAGGAGAATGGTATCCACATTCCAGGAGAGTGCAACACTGTCCCAGTAGAGTAACAACGTCTTCAGTACCACATAATTCACCTATGTCAAGCCCTAAACAAGTACCCCAAACCATGATTGCTTAAAATGAGTTGTTAAAGGATAATGAGTAAGGAAGCTTGCAGACGTCAATGCATTACAGGATACAAGCCAAAACCCCCACATGAGTTTTACTTCAAAAGACATGGACCAAGGTCAACTACAGTCATTCTCACACTAATGATTCAAATAGTCTGTTAGATGACTTGAGCCATGTCAAAGTATTCCCTACAATGATAGACTGGAAGCTCTGATAACATCATCTAATGTAATGTCTCATATTATTCATCAACATGTTAAGTAGAATGGTCTGATTTGATGTGGTTAGATACATTACTCTAGGTTAAATTCAGATATTTTGTGAGCGCCGGAGCACTTGTGTGTGTGCTTCCGTACATATTAGGCGATATACCATTTATACCATATACCGGGGTATTTCAAAATACCGACAGCAGTGTTGAATACTTGTTTCTGACTGGCTTTAAGGGTGTTCTAGAGCTTGCATTATTTCCCTATAACGCACAGTATATTTGCACAGTAGAATTCAACGGCTATAGTTTAGAGGATAAATTGATTAGAGTTAACAGCCTCAGATTGCAGCCCAAATAAATGCTTCAGAGTTCAAGTAACAGACATCAACTGTTCAGAGGAGACTGCGTGAATCAGTTGTTCTTTGTTGAATTTCTGCAAAGAAACCACTAAAAGGACACCAAGAGACGTGCTTGGGCCAAGAAACACGAGCAATGGACATTAGACAGGTAGAAATCTGTCCTTTGGTCTGATGAGTCCAAATTTGAGATTTTTGGTTCCAACCGCCGTGCCTTTGTGAGACGCATAGGAGGTGAACAGATGATCTCTGTATGTGTGGTTCCCACCGTTAAACATGAAGGAGGTGTGATGGTGCTTTGCTGGTGACACTGTCAGTGATTTATTTAGAATTGAAGGCACACTTAAGCAGCATGGCTACCACAGCATTCTGCAGTGATACACCATCCCATCCTGTTTGCGCTTAGTGGGACTATCGTTCGTTTTTCAATGGGACCCAACACACCTCCAGGCTGTGTAAGGGCTATTTGACCAAGAAGGAGAGTGATGGAGTGCTGTATCAGATGACCTGGTCTCCACAATCACCTGACCTCAAACCAATTGAGATGGTTTTGGATGAGTTCGAGCGCAAAGTGAAGGAAAAGCAGCCAACAGGTGCTCAGCATGTGGGAACTCCTTCAAGACTGTTGGAAAAGCATTCCAGGTGAAGCTGGTTGAGAGAATGGCAAGAGCGTGCAAAGCTGTCATCAAGGCAAAGGGTGGCTACCTTTAATAATCTCAAAATATTTGTTTAACACTTTTTTTGGTTGCTACATGATTCCATGTGATATTTCATAGTTTTGATGTCTTCACTATTATTCTACATTGTAAAAATGTAATAGCGCCCCTTGTGTGCACTAACGGTAATACCGTATACACCAATATGGTATAGAAACGGTATGTCGGTATGAAAATCTGATTACAGCCCCCGAAGTGCGTATTTGTCACAAGAGATCGGAGCGCGAAACTGAAGACTAACAGTGAGTATGCACCAATGTGCAAGTGCGCACCTGCAAAAATCAAAAGCGGATCTTCGAATCAGACACCATGTTTTGGTTTCCCCTATGCCAAAGTGCTGTCAGTACAGCCACTGGTATGTCGTTTTTGATTAAAAATGCCTGCAGTCGACAGGTAGTAGAGAATCGTTTTGAAGATTCTATAGCTCTTTAACATGACGCTACTAGCAGTCTCATCTTTCCAGCTCTTTCACTGTGCTCGCTTTAACAAAACATATGAGCAGTTCTATCATTGAGTTCGGAGGGGAAAAATGTAAGGACTATACAAGCCAATCTAAACAACTAGTGACTACCCACTGTAAGGCAGCCTGCCTCTCCTCTCAGCTGAGCCTCAGCCCAGGGTAATGAGGCGCACAGGAAGACCCTGGATGCCTGTGGTAAATCGCCCAGAAACACACCTCTAACAGCAGGAACAGGGTCTGGGCTGTATCTGAAAACTCCACATGCGCAGGCACACATCCAACCAGAGGAACAGCTGAAATAGGAAAACAGGCTCCTCATGCTATAGCAGTCAGAAGACATTACACTTACAGGATAAATGGGACATAATGGATGGTTAATTGAAGTTCAAAATAAGTTCCCTGTAAGGAAATGCCTGTGTTCACTTGGAATGCCTAAAAAGTTCACAGAAGAAAGCTCCTGTGGTTGAGAGTGGCGAGGATAAAAGTTAACTGATGTCCTTCAGACAATGAGAGGCATCCAAGGTTAACTGCCGGTCCTTATGTAATGGGACCTTTGCCCTCCACCACAGGCCTCATGTACAGCAGTAGGATGGGTGGGTGAGCATGGGCTGAGAGCAGTGGCTGTCTGAGGTGAAGATGATCGTCTCACCTCTCACCTGCATGGAACAGGGACTTGATCCAAAATAGAACAGTATGTTGATCTTTTTCATGTAGGGGACTTGGGAGTTTGCCTGCCATGCATTCTTCAGTTTGCATCGATTCCTATCTATCTATTGCGCCTGCCTTCTCAACTTCATATTAATAATGAAAACAGAAAATATGAATAGAAAGAACGGCGACAGTCCAGTGAACTAATATACAGTATATACCAATGTCTTGTCTTATAGACATCTTGACTTCCATTCGAACACTGTTCACATAGACCATGGCATGCCACTACTCTGGACGGTTCTGACTTAGAATATGTGGACAACTACAAATACCTAGGTGCCTGGCTAGACTGTAAACTCTCCTTCCAGACTCACATTAAGCATGTTAAATCTAGAATCGGCTTCCTATTTCGCAACAAAGCCTCCTTCACTCATGCTGCCAAACATACCCTGGTAAAACTGACTATCCTGCCGATCATTGACTTCGGTGATGTCATTTACAAAATAGCCTCCAACACTCTACTCAGCAAATTGGATGCAGTCTATCACAGTGCCATCCGTTTTGTCACCAAAGCTCCATATACTACCCACCACTGCAACCTGTATGCTCTCGTTGGCTGGCCCTCGCTTCATATTCGTCGCCAAACCCACTGGCTCCAGGTCATCCATAAGTCTTTGCTAGGTAAAGCGCCGTCTTATCTCAGCTCACTGTTCACCATAGGAACACCCACCCGTAGCATCAGCAGGTATATTTCACTGGTCATCCCCAAAGCCAACACCCCCTTTGGCCACCTTTCCTTCCAGTTCTCTGCTGCCAATGACTGGAACGAATTCCAAAAATCACTGAAGTTGGAGACATATCTCCCTCACTAACTTTAAGGATCAGCTGTCAGAACAGCTTACCGATCGCTGCAGCTGTACACAGCCCATCTGTAAATAGCCCATCCAACCAACTACCTACCTCATCCCCATATTTGTTTTTCTGCTCTTTTGCACACCAGTATTTCTACTTGCACATCCTCATCTGCACATATATCACTCCAGTGTACATTGCTAAATTGTAATTACTTCGCCACTATGGCCTATTTATTGCCTTACCTCTTTACTTCATTTGCACACACTGTATACATATTTTTCTAATTGTTATTGACTGTATGTTTGTTTATTCCATGTGTAACTCTGTGTTGTTGTTTTTGTCGCACTTCTTTGCTTTATCTTGGCCAAGGCGCAGTTGTAAATGAGAACTTGTCTCAACCTACCTGGTTAAATAAAGGTTAAATAAATAAAAAAAACTTCTCACTAGTAAACTAATCACAGACGTCAGACTTTGGCGCAAAGAAAATGAAAGAAAAATGACTATAGGGCTGCCTCTATAGTAGCCTATAGAACAGCCGTTAGACAATTTCCGATGCCCATCTGCAGTTGCTCAGTAACATCACATTACAAGGACCAATAGGATCAGAGGGACATGACATTATGCACACAGGGTCAGTGAACAATGGATTCATTAAGAGACAGCTGAGGGCAATGGAGGCTAAATGACCGAGCATTAATGACAAGATAATGCTGGTGTTTTTCTATTGAACGTCACAGTAAAATCTCCACTGAGCTGCAGATTTCAAACTGGAATCAAAAAGCACAGCAAAGAGTGCACGTCTGGTTATTGCACAACTGGTTGTTTGACGGGTTGAGCACTGGCAAGTGCATCTGCAACGGAGCAGTTCCTCAGTTTAAGACAGGCACGCCCTTAACCAACACTCCTATTCTAAGGGTGTGCTGATGCCAACCTCTGCCCATGGGCAAACCCAGCTGCTGTGATCAGCAGGGCTGTAAATCCATTTACCAGGGTCCTCTCTGTTTATACTTCAGATTATCAGACATTACACTGCAGTGTGTGTGCTATGAATGATGCCTTCTGGGAGTAAACTTTCCTTTAAGAACAAAACATTGCATAATGCTGCAGGTGGACCAACAAGTGGCCACATACTGTAGTTGATTGGAAGTGGCTAGAGAGGTGCTGGACAAGGATGGGTAAGAGAGAGACATGGTACTGCCTACCATCTAAAGACGGTAGGGCCTTGATAGTGCAGACCACCCTTCACCACCTTGCCCATCCTGTCTGCCTCTGCCAGTAGAACTTGGAGCAGATGGGGCAGAGGGGCTGGCGGAGCTACAGAGTACCATTGTCCTGGGCAGCTAGCGAGTCACGGTGTTGTTTATGGCTCGGAAAGAGACATGGGGTCAGCAGGGAAAAATCCACTCACATGGGCCTGGGACATGCAAAGAGGAAGTGTGTATACACACACACACACACACAGTTGAAGTCGGAAGTTCACATACACATTACATTTAAACCTAGTAAAAATTCCCTGTCTTAGGTCAGTTAGGATCACCACTATATTTTAAGAATGTGAAATGTCAGAATAATAGTAGAGAATTATTTATTTCAGCTTCTTTTCCTTTCATCATATTCCCAGTGGGTCAGAAATGTACATACTAATTGAGTGTATTTGGTAGCATTGCCTTTAAATTGTGTCAAACGTTTCAGGTAGCCTTCCACAAGCTTCCCACAATAAGTTGTGAATTTTGGCCCATTCCTCCTGAAAGAGCTGGTGTAACGGAGTCAGGTTTGTAGGCCTCCTTGCTCACACAGGCTTTTTCAGTTCTGTCCACAAAATGTTCAATAGGATTGAGGTCAGGGCTTTGTGATGGCCACTCCAATACCTTGACTTTGTTGTCCTTAAGCCATTTTGCCACAACTTTGGAAGTATGCTTGGGGTCATTGTCCATTTGAAAGACCCATTTGGGACCAAGATTTAACTTCCTGACTGATGTCTTGAGAAGTTGCTTCAATATATCCACATAATGTTCCTTCCTCATGATGCCATCTATTTTGTGAAGTGCACCAGTCCCTCCTGCAGCAAAGCACCCCCACAACATGGTGTTCTTCGGCTTGCAAGCTTCCCCCTTTTCCCTCCAAACATAACGATGGTCATTATGGCCAAACAGTTCTATTTTTGTTTCTTCAGACCAGAGGACATTTGTCCAAAAAGTATGATCTTTGTCCCCATGTGCAGTCGCAAACCGTAGTCTGGCTTTTTTATGGTGGTTTTGGAACAATGGCTTCTTTCTTGTTGAGCGGCCTTTCAGGTTATGTCGATATAGGACTCGTTTTACTGTGGATATAGATACTTTTGTACCGGTTTCCTCCAGCATCTTCCCAAGGTCCTTTGCTGTGGTTCTGGGATTGATTTGCGCTTTTCGCACCAAAGTACGACAGAATGCATCTCCTTCCTGAGTGGTATGATGGCTGCGTGGTTCCATTGTGTTGATACGTGCGTACGTGAACGTAGTACCTTCAGGCGTTTGGAAAGGTCTTGGCTGATTTATTTTGATTTTCCCATGATGTCAAGCAGAGAGGCACTGAGTTTGAAGGTAGGCCTTGAAATACATCCACAGGTACACCTCCAATTGACTCAAATGATGTCAATTAGCCTATCAGAAGCTTCTAAAGGCATTTTCTGGAATTTTCCAAGCTGTTTAAAGGCACAGTCAACTTAGTGTATGTAAACCTCTGACCCATTGGAATTGTGATACAGTGAATTAAGTGAAATAATCTGTCAACAATTGTTGGAAAAATTACTTGTGTCATGCACAAAGTAGAGGTCCTAACCAACTTACCAAAACTATAGTTTGTTAACAAGAAATTTGTGGAGTGGTTGAAAAACGAGTTTTAATGACTCCAACATAAGTGTACGTAAACTTCCGACTTCAGCTGAGATATCTATCACACACACGATCAAAGGTTTGGGGTCACCTAGAAATGTCCTTGTTTAAAGAAAAGCTAATTTCCGTTAAAATAACATCAAATTGATCAGAAATACAGTGTAGACATTGTTATTGTTGTAAATGACATTGTAGCTGGAAACGGCTGATTTCTTTATGGAATATCTACATAGGCGTACAGAGGCCCATTACCAGCAACCATCACTCCTGTGTTCCAATGGTACGTTGTGTTAGCTAATCCAAGTTTATCATTTGAAAAAGGCTAATTGATCATTAGAAAACCCTTTTGCCTCAAGTCCTCAACTGGCAGCTTCATTAAATAGTATCCACAAAACACCAGTCTCAACGTCAACAGTGAAGAGCAGACTCCGGGATGCTGACCTTCTAGGCAGAGTTCCTCTGTCCAGTGTCTGTGTTCTTTTGCCCATCTTAATCTTTTCTTTTTATTGGCCAGTCTGAGAAATTGCTTTTTCTTTGCAACTCTGCCTTGAAGGCCAGCATCCCAGAGTCGCCTCTTCATTGTTGACGTTGAGACTGGTGTTTTGCGGGTACTATTTAATTAAGCTGAAAGTTGTGGACTTGAGGCAAAAAGGTTTTGAATGATCAATTATCAAATACAAGTTTATCATTTTAAAAAGGCTAACAACGTGCCATTGGAACACAGGAGTGATGGTTGCTGATAATGGACCTCCGTACGCCTATGTAGATATACCATTTTTTTTAAATCAGCCGTTTCCATCTACAATAGTCAATGTCTACCCTATATTTCTGATCAAGTTGATGTTATTTTAATGGACTTTTGAACAGTTGTGTAGTGTAGGTAGGTAGAAGTTGGTGGGAGAGAGAGAGACACAGAAAAACAGACCAAGCCTTAATCAAAACACCAGCCAAGAATGGTCTCACTTCACAGGAAAAGGTCCAATGTGGAGCCAATTCTCTGCCACCCTAACAAGGTCTCAGCTAACTTCCAAACAAGTTTATTAACATGGAAAATGTAACAGACAGTACATTTTGGCAACATAATTCTGAGCCATTCTGGTATTCCCCCAGAATGAAACCACTGGTCCTTTGTAGGGAGAGAGAGCTGGGACATCTTAAGACATTAAAAACAAAAACAGCAGACAAGTGGAAACTGGGAAAGAGGATGTGGCGACTGTGGAACTGGCACATATACAAGCAATCAGCAGATCTAAGCTGACCAGAAGGCACAGATGTGGTCTCTATGCCACGTTGTGGTGACCCCATCTGATGTTTGGATGAGTGTTTCCATGGCCAGGCTGTTAATGTAAGGACTTTCTACAGAATAAAAATAATATAGGCAGCTAGCCTAGAAGTTAAGAGAGTTGGGACAGTAGCAAAAAGGTCACTGGTTCGAATCCCCAAGCAAACTTGGTGACAAATCTGTCAATATTCCCTTGAGCAAGGCTCTGGATAAGAGTCTATGAAATGACAAAAATGTCTACGCCAAGATATGAAAACATCTTGACACTCTTAGATATAGTACATGAGGATACATCTGTGCTCCTGGGCTGTGCACTGTAGTGAACCCTACCTCTCCACCAGCAGCTGCAGTTGAGTCTTGGAGTTTTTGATCTTGTTCTGGGCCTCCACATTGAGCATGTCCACTGTGTTCTCGCCATTGATCTCCAGGATGACATCACCAGGCTGCAGGGCAGCCAGCTCGGCTTTGCTGCCCCCGTTGACCTGTGGGCCAGAGGTAAGAGCTGCAGTCAGACTCACTCTACTGCCTGTGGACTTGGTGCAGACATAGTGCTATCAGCAATGTAAATAACCAGCATGCCTGAACGAAAGGCTGCACATCTTATGAGTGTTGGACTATTTGTCGAGGGCTGACAGATGTGAACGGTCATGATTGTAATAACATGAGTCCCAGCCAGGTTATGTGGCTGTTGTGAAGAGGTGGGTTGTTTTCCTCAGTTTGCCTTCCAGGTGTCAATCAGGTATTGCAGGGTTCTAGCAGGTGATTCGATTACATTTTGGTTGCAATAAACATTAGACACCACGGCTCGTCATGTGCGTGGAACACCTCAACAGTGAGGATTCATGACACCCAGAGGGAAAAGTAAGCAATGGGACAGTACTGGGGCTGTGGGGTTGACTACTCTGGCCTAACCTTTGAAGCCAGCCAGCCCCCCACCATGTCAAGGCCAATGGGGTCTACTGCCTGCATTAGAGGGAATTCCAGCCTAATGGAAGGGCACATGCATTTGAATTAAATAACATTGACAGCATCTCTTGATTTAAACAACATTTTCCCAAACATGTCTGCTCATGAGGTGGCCAGAAAGTGACTTTTTGGACCTGAATGCCAAAACATAAAATCAGTAAATTCTTCAAGCAGTGTGTATTTGCGTGTAAACTAGACATCACGTTCTTGCTTTCTCTGTCCTCCTTGCCTCTCCTTAAAAGTGCATTTGAGCCTGAGGGGAGGAACCTTCACTTCTCTCCCCCAATGTGCTTTGAGAGAGGTGAAACAAATCAATTTCATTTCCTTCATTCCTCACTTCTTCTCAAAACCCATTGGATACAAAGGCGAGAGGGGAGGGACCTCTGACCTTCTTATCCAAATGGGGTTTGAGAAGGATGAGGAGAGAGGATGCAATGAATCAAGGAAATGCAATTGAGGACAGAGGAAGCACGTATTTGACAGCTATTATTTTTTAGGGACAGTGCCAGACTGAATGAATTACTGAGCTACCATAATATCCATAGCCTATCCAGAAACAACCCCTAGCCTACTGCCCAGAGGGATTGATAGGTGGTGACATGGTGAGAGGTCCACCTTACCCTCTGATAGGCTTGGTGCAATTTTGGCAGTATTGCTTAAACCTGCCCAATTCTCTCATATTTCTACAAGTGTATGGGTTGTCTGGACAGGACCCCACAGCCTCCAGGTGTGTGGTGGACCTACAGCACTACACTTGAATTAAACATCCAACCAATGCCTCCTTTGATACACACATACAGGTGTATGCTGGACACACCCATGGCACCCAATAAGACAGGTCTGGCTAGCTGAGGACCTACTGTAAACAGTGAAATGATATATTTACATGTCTACAATTCACACGCTTGCTTCATTCCAGCTAGTTAGATCTGCAACCTCTCACTAACGAACTATAAGCTAGGGTATATCTCTAGTCTAGCAATATATACACTGTTGTTTGGGCTGTATAGCATCATTTAATAAGATTACCCATGGTTAGCTAGATAGCTAGGATATATCAGTCAGCTAACCATTTACAGTAACAGTTCATTAATAAGTCAATACACACTCAATTGTATGCAGAAATTGATCTGTCCTTATCTTGGCACTTTTTGTAAGGCCATTAATCAATTCATTCATAGATAGATGTATAGAACGGCGTTTGAAGGGTGACCACCTACTTTGAAAGGACAGGAAGTGTTGGCTATGCACTTGACCAGGCATTCCACATTTAACCCCACCCACATTTGAACATCAAAATATCAGGTTGGTTTTACATGAAATAAATAAATAAATACATACACATATATATATATATATATATAAAAATAAACACATACAGTACCAGTCAAAAGTTAGGACACACCTACTCATTCAAGAGTTTCTTTATGTTTACTACATTGTATAATAATAGTGAAGACATCAAAACTAGGAAAAAAACACATATGGAATCATGTAGTAACCAAAACAAAACAAAACAAAAAAAGTGTTAAACAAATCAAAATATATTTGAGATTCTTCAAAGTGGCCACCTTTGCACACTCTTGGCATTCTCTCTCAATCAGCTGGAATGCATTTCTGGAATGCATTTCAATTAACAGGTGTGCCTTGTTAATTTGTGGAATTTCTTTCCTTAATGCGTCAGTTGTGTTGTGACAAAATAGGGTTGGTATACAGAAGAGAGCCCTATTTGGTAAAAGACCAAGTCCATATTATGGCAAGAGCAGCTCAAATAAGCAAATAGAAATGACAATCCTTAATTACTTTAATACTTGAAGGTCAGTCAATCTTCAGAATTTCAGGAACTTTGAAAGTTTCTTCAAGTGCAGTCGCAAAAACCATCAAGCGCTATGATGAAACTGGCTCTCATGAGGACTGCCACAAGAAAGGAAGACCCAGAGTTACCTCTGCTGCAGAGGATAAGTTCATTAGTTACCAGCGTCAGAAATTGCAGCCCAAATAAATGCTTCACAGAGTTCAAGTAACAGACATCTCAACATCAACTGTTCAGAGGAGACTGCGTGAAATCAGGCCTTCATGGTTGAATTGCTGCAAAGACCACTACTAAAGAACACCAATAAGAAGAGGAGACTTGCTTGGGCAAAGAAACACGACCGATGGACATTAGACCGGTGGAGATCTGTCCTTTGGTCTAACGAGTCAAAATTTGAGATTTTTGGTTCCAACCGTGAACGGATTATCTCTGCATGTGTGGTTCCCACTGTGAAACATGGAGGTGGTGGTGTGGGGGTGCTTTGCTGATGACACTGTCAGTGATTTATTTAGAATTCAAGGCACACTTAACCAGCATGGCTACCACAGCATTCGGCAGCGATAAGCAATCCCATCTGGCTTGCACTTAGTGGGACTATCATTTGTTTTTCAACAGGACAATGACCCAACACACCTCCAGGCTGTGTAAGGGAAATCTGACCAAGAAAGAGTGGTGGCGTACTGTATCATACGACCTGGCCTCAGTCACCCGACCTCAACTCAATTGAGATGGTTTGGGATGAGTTGGACCGCAGAGTGAAGGAAAAGAAGCCAACAACTGCTCAGCATATGTGGGAACTCCTTCAAGACTGTTGAAAACGCATTCCAGGTGACTACCTCATGAAGCTGATTGAGATAATGCCAAGAGTGTGCAAAGCTGCCATCAGGGCAAAGGGTGGCCACTTTCAAGAATCTCAAATATATTTTGATTTGTTTAACACTTTTTGGGGGGGGTTACTACATGATTCCATATGTGTTTTTTCCTAGTTGATGTCTTCACTATTATTCTACAATGTAGAAAATAGTAAAAATAAATAAAAACCCTGAAATGAGTAGGAGTCAACTTCTGACTGGTAATGTAAATCCAGAAATTTTATAGGATCAAAGAAATGTTTAATTCAATTTTTAAAATGTTTTGTATACAGTGCAGTTGGAAATTATTCAGACCCCTTGATTTTTTCCACTATTTGTTATGTTACAGCCTTATTCTAAAAATGGTTAAAATTGTTCCCCCCCAATCTACACACAATACCCCATAATGACAAAGCAAATACAGGTTTTTAGAAATGTATATATATTTTTTTTAAATATCACATTTACATAAGTATTCAGACCCTTTACTCAGTACTTTGTTGAAGTACCTTTGGCAGCGATTACAGCCTTGAGTCTTCTTGGGTATGACACTACAAGCTTGGCACACCTGTATTTGGAGAGTTTCTCCCATTCTTCTCTGCAGTTCCTCTCAAGCTCTGTCAGGTTGGATGGGGAACGTTGCTGCATAGCTATTTTCAGGTCTCTCCAGAGATGTTCGATCGGGTTCAAGTCCGGGCTCTGGCCCTTCTCCCCCAATTGCTCAGTTTGGCCGGGCGGCCAATTCTAGAAAGAGTCTTGGTGGTTCCAAACTTCTTCCATTTAGGAATGATGGAGGCCACTGTGTTCTCGGGGACCTTCAATGCTGCAGAAATGTTTAAGTAGCCTTCCCCAGATCTGTGCCGACACAATTCTGTCTGGGAGCTCTATGGACAATTCCTTCAACCTCATAGCTTGTTTTTTTCTCTGACACGCACTGTCAAATGTGGGACCTTATATAGACAGGTGTGTGCCTTTCCAAATCATGTCCAATCAATTGAATTTACCACAGGTGGACTCCAGTCAAGTTGTTGAAACATCAAGGATAATCAATGGAAACAGGATGCACCGGAGCTCAATTGAGTCTCATAGCAAAGGGTCTGAATACTTATGTAAATAAGGTATTCTGTTGTTCTATTTTAATACATTTTCAAACAATTCTAAAAACCTGTTTTCGATATGTCATTATGGGGTATTGTGTGTAGATTGATAACATACATTTTCTTCCTCGATGTTATAATAAGGCTGTAATGTAAGAAAATTTGGAAAAAGTCAAGGGGTCTGAATATTTTCCGAATGCACTGTATGATAACAAACAGTATAATAAATGTAAGGAAAGGAATGTAGTGTTTTATGTCATACAAATTTTGCCAAATCTGTGAAGACTCGAAGAACGAGAAATGAGAAGAAAAAAAAATTGCTAAATATTATTAATGACTTTGTAAGCTCCAAACATTTGTTCACAAGGCCCATTTGTTGTAGCGTAGACCCTACATCATGTGAGATTTGTGTGTTGTGCCCACCGTTGGTTGAGATACAACATGTTATTGAATACAGGGTGGGTGTCATTTAAATTGTTTTTAAATATAATTCATAGAATGGACCTATCCCTTCAGACAAGTGTAATGTCATGTTGCTCAAGTACAGTGAAATAGCTTTCTTAAAGTTCTAAATGCAGTAATAAATAACAAAATGTAACACAAAAAATAACATAAGACATACAAATTTTGCTGGACGGCCAACATTGAATGGTAATGTATATTCTATTATCTTTATTTCTATAATTTCAATAGGTTTCCTCATGGAAGATTGACAGTATAATTTAAAAACAGACATACCCATTCAAGTCAACATTCTCTGATGTGTGGACCTCCCAACTTCTTAGTAGTACCATTTGAAAGTTTACATTTAAATTGTATTGACATTTTAGTACATTTCTCAGCCAAGACACGACACCCACCCCGATGGCGGGAACAACAAAAACCTCCGATGATGTAAAATAGGGTCTAAGATACAACATATGAAAAAAAAGTTTGTGCGTTTAGATAACTTACAAAATATTATAGAAATTATTAAATAGTTTAACAACCCTGTAAAATTATATCAATCTGAACTGTTTGTCACGTGGTATGCAAAATAGGTCAACTTTATCACTTGAATGTTTTGACATTCAACCGAAATGAGGAGATTTGAGCATTGAGTATTGAGCACTTGTGAACAACGGAGAGCAGCCCAACTTTTGCCATCGATAAGGCTGGCCCACAATTAAAGACAGAAATAGTTAAAAAAAACCAAAAACAAAGACCCAATCAGTGAAGAGAAGAGGCCACCTTCATAAATCTCCAGCAGAAACATGGAAGACTGCAGAGAGAATGCCAGGCAACAGGGTGTTTGTCCATTTTGCAAAGCAAGAGGGCAGAGGTGCCATGTCTGTGGGTCCACTCGAGTGGCAATTAAGCGTTGCTGTGGCTACCCACAATGGTGCCTGCCTTTTCTGATCAGGGCACGCTTCAATTCACATAAACTAAGGGTGCAGCTTTTCTCAGGGGCTATGCCCGGCAGAAAAAGGGGCAAGCTTTCTATTCAGGCCAACAGGACGGGAAAAGGAGGGGCCATCCATGTTGTTTCAGTGCCAAGATGCAACCACTTCAGACAGACCAAAGCCATAGCTGCTTAACCAGAGAGGAGGGAGGGGGGGAAATCCTGCTTCTCCAATAGGTTTGACAAGCACTTTCACTGATGAGGTCTACCTCTCAGCATGGGTCCCTGTTTCTGTGACTGGTTAATAGTTGATACAATTCCCTGTGTTCCTGTATGCTGGTGTTGTTGACTAGAGGGAGGAAATGAGAAGGAATGCCCATCGTCACAAGAAAGTAGCTATTAATGGGCTGACAAGAAATTATACCTTTGAAGTCAACAACAGTACCCCAAGAACACTATGATCCACTTGCATTAAAAGGTTTGAGGAATGATAGAGAATTTTGTGGTAGTGAGGAACCAGGATGTGCAGTGGGCAGAGTGGCTGTGGCAGGCAGGAAGCAGTCTGCCATGGATTTTCTGATTTGTTTTCAGAGGAGGAGAACTCTATGCTAATGTCTTCCCTTCTACAGCTCCTTCTTCCTGTTGCTTCATCACAAGCTTGGAAAATCAAGAATATAAAAACAACATGTGCACACACGCATGCACACACACAATGGTCTGACACTCAGCAGCACCCTCAACCCTAACTATAATAACAGGTTTCCTCCTGATGTAGCTTTCATTCCAATCTGACTAGATACAGTAGTCAAGGAAACAGGTAGAAGGCAGCCAATGAAGATAAACAATGAGAGGAGCAGAGAAGTACAGCAGAGACTGAGGAAGTTGAGTTGGCATGCCATTTTTTGCTTTACAGAGGATAGGGTGTGACAGACTAGCAGTAAGGTCATTATCAATTACCTTGGAAATGGTTATCGCCTTCTTGAAGTCCCTTCCTCCATATATTCTAAACCCCCATGGAGACGGACCAATCAGGTTCACTGTCATCGCCATCACGTGACCAGAGGTTGCCACCTACTGCCTGTTCAAACCCGAGAGAGAGAGAGAGAGAGAGAGAGAGAGAGAGAGAGAGAGAGAGAGAGAGAGAGAGAGAGAGAGAGGACATGAGAACTGCTGTCACCTGCATTGTCTGCCTCTTATCTCCTAGCTGACTTCCACTTAACTACATCCTCTTGACATAGCATTGTGTAACCACATCTAAAAGGAATGGAAGGAATCCGAAACCCAAAAGGCACATGACTGACATTGTTGAAGTTCCTGCAAACCAACAGTTTCATTAAATCCTTAATTTCCTTATAATTTTTTTTTTTATAACATAGCAAAATGTGGTATCTTACCACAGGATACAAATCAAGTCAAACATTTCTGTTCAGCAGAGATCGAATTTATTTTTCACCATGGACTTATTTCCATCTTATTTTCTAAAGGGATCATAGCACAGGATGCTGCCCTTTCCCTTAGGAAGTGTGTGTTTTACAGTATGTCAATGCATCCGATGGGTACAGTATACACTTGGCCCCCATGACTCCATGCCCTTCTCATGCACAACATTACTGTAGTGTTTGTCATTTGCACATGTGTTTGTGTTGAGACAGTGACAGCTCCCGCTCCTTTGTAATTCATGCGTTTGTGAGAAACAGCAGGGGTTCAAACTTTAGAATCCAGTTCCTACATTTGAATATAGAAATGTATTTTATCAAAACAAATCTATGCTACATTTTATCTCTGGGACCCTTAGGATGACAAATCAGAGCAATATTATTGAATATAAGTACATTGAATATAAGTGAATGTATCAAACCAGTTGCCATGATAGGTTTGATGTTATACACTCAAACAATATCATGATTTTTGTTCACATTTTTGTAATAGCTACTGTAAATTGGACAGTGCAGTTAGATCAACACAAATTGAAGCTTTCTGCCCATAAGACCTGTCTATGTCCTGGGAAATTCTTGTTACTTACAACGTCATGCTAATCACATTAGTGCACGTTAGCTCAACCGTCCCGGTGGAAGGGCATCGATCCCGTGAATTTGTGGAATTTCTTTCCTTCTTAATGCATTTGAGCAAATCAGTTGTGTTGTGACATGGTAGGGGTGGTATACAGAAGAGAGCCCTATTTAGTAAAAGTCCATATTATGGCAAGAACAGCTCAAATAAGCAAAGAGAAAAATGACAGTCCATCATTACTTTAAGACTTGAAGGTCAGTCAATACAGAACATTTTAAAGATCTTTGAAAGTTTCTTCAAGTGCAGTCGTAAAAACCATCAAGCGCTATGATGAAACGGGCTCTGAGGACCGCCAGAGGAAAGGAAGACCCAGAGTTACCTCTGCTGCAGAGGATAAGTTCATTAGTGTTAACTGCACCTCAGAAATTGCTGCCCAAATACATGCTTCACAGAGTTCAACTAACAGACACATCTCAACTTCAACTGTTCAGAGGAGACTGTGAATCTGGCCTTTATGGTTGAATTGCTGCAAAGAAACCACTACTAAAAGGACACCAATAAGAAGAGACTTGCTTGGGCCAAGAAACACGACCAATGGACATTAGACCGGTGGAGATCTGTCCTTTGGTCTGACGAGTCCAAATTTGAGATTTTTGGTTCCAACTGCTGTGTCTTTGTGAGACGCAGAGTAGGTGCACGAATGATCTCCGCATGTGTGGTTCTCACCGTGGAGTATGGAGGTGGTGTGATGGTGTGGGGGGCTTTGCTGGTAACACAGTCAGTGATTTACATAGAATTCAAGGCACACTTAACCAGCATGGCTACCACAGCGATACACCATTCCATCTGGTTTGCGATTAGTGGGACTTTCATTTGTTTTTCAACAGGACAATGACCAACACACCTCCAGGCTGTGTAAGGGCTATTTGACCAAGAAGGAGAGTGAGGGAGTGCTGCGTCAGATGACCTGACCTCCACAATCACCTGACCTCAACCCAATTGAGATGGTTTGGGATGAGGAGTTGGACCGCAGAGTGTGCAAACTCCTTCAAGAGTTGATAAAGCATTCCAGGTGAAGCTGGTTGAGAGAAAGCTTTGCACACTCTTAACAGTCAAGCCAAAGGGTGGCTACTTTGAAGAATCTCAAATATATTTTGATTTGTTTAACACTTTTTTGGTTACTACGTGATTCAATGTGTCATTTCATAGATTTGATGTCTTACTGTGTGGGCACACACACACTCTTTTTTGCCTGTTTTGCATTTTATTTATTTTTGGCATTAATACGTGTCACATATCAGTTTGCAAACAATGTAAAAAAAAATATATCATAAAGTTAAATCCGTATACAAACAGGGTCTGTTTTTTTACTTTAATGAGTAAGGCAGCTCCAAAATGCAGGTGGTTCAGCCTAGCTCAGTGCTTTCTGTGGTGGTGGGGCAGCAAGCGGAAAATACGGAGTGTAGGGGTTGGTAATGTTCTCTAGTTGCGCCGTGATTGGCTCAGTGTTCTGTCTCTCATGGGGACATTACATCACCGCAGAATCTACAGGGAGAGCTAAAAAATTCAAGCCCCTTGGTTTCTGCCATAAATTTAGAATAGAAGTGCCCATTCAAGAAGTCTCAACGTTATTGGCCATAGATACAATGACGTCAAATCACGTTATATCTATCTACCGTAGCTTTGATAAAATCTTAGCTAGACAAGCAGTCATCATCATGAATAAAGTCTACAATCTACTGGCAAATCCTTTTTCATTCTTGTCATATGAAGAGAAATCATAGATAAAATGTATCGGTGCTCATCAGCCATTGGACATAAACATTACACAACAAGTTGGAAATCGCAAATTCAACAATGAGTGATTTGGAAGGAATCAGCGGCTAACTGCAAGTGTTGCAAAGCAATCACTAGCCTGCTATTCAGTGGTGTGAGTGTGTGGTCCAAGTCTGGGTTCAAGGGTCTCTTTTCCAAGCTTAAAAGGATAAACATTCACATGCCATAAAAAGGTTGAATACATTGACCATTGTCAATCCAGCATAACTTCTGACACATTCAAAACAACTGGAAAGTCAGAAATCTTAGAACGGTCATCCAACTCGGAATTCCAAGTTGGGAACTCTGGCATCTTTCTACAGCGTCGACCTGAAGATCCCTGATGTCTTGTTTTGACCATGTTTTTTTTCCAGGTTCCAAGTTGTCTTGAAAGCATAAATCCAGAGAATGCCAGACTTTGATGACAAAATGTGCCCACAAGAAGGACCGCCGTGCCACCTTCCTGTTCAATTGAGTGCAGCACAACAATGTGAGTCCAAAAATGTCTTGAATGCTGCTGCATAAATAATGTAATATGCCAGGGCGATCTGTATACTGTCGATAAAGTAATACTATGTGTATGTTGTGTCGTAAGCTGTTAGTAGCCCATGCGTCTCCCCCTAATAATTTGCCCCCCCTCCCCTTCTCATAACTCAGCCTACTGTTCTGACTTGGTGGTGCACATGTAGCCTATAACCTGTTTTAGTGTAATCATTGAATATTCTAAGAGCTTTCATTGTCTGCTTATATGCCCCCTTTATTTATCCTACGGTTCAAACTTGGTGTACTGGGAGAGTATTGTAAGAAGTAGCTCGCTCATTAATGTCTTAATTGAAATAACGGATTGCCTCTTATCCACTCGTCGTCCCCTTATGCCATAGTTTGTATATTCCAATTGTCAGTAGAAACCAAATTTGTTTTAGCAAGTTAGCTATGTTTTTTTTTAAGGCAGTAAATGAGGCTGAATGAACTGTTTTGCTCCCAGACAAGGCTCCGCTAATAGCCAGGTGTAGTAGTGGTAAGGATTCACTCCATAGTGTTGAAAATAAAGCTCTGCTGTTGGGACAGCTTTGTGTAGGCCCTAACAGTTTGTGGACACCGTTTGTCACCGTTATAGTGCCATTAATGTATTGTTGTGTTGTGTAGTGTCTTTGCTGGCATGCATCAACATTTTTTGGGGGAGCTTGTCACACCAAGATTTAAATGCCAAATTCACCAGTGGAAGGCTCAATTAATTAAACTTGCATAACATCGAGTTAAATATAGAAAAGAAAGCATGCTCAGTCTCGCAAATACTTGTCTTGTGAAATTAGGAAGTTATTGTGTTCAAGTCCCTGTTGAAATCTGTTCTGTATACAGCCACAGAGAGTTGGAGTGGACTTGTGCTAAACATGTTTGACCCAGAAACAAATGCTGACAAATCCTACATCAAAAGGCTGACGTTTCCTAATTCTGGATTCAGAAGTCATTATGCAACTATACAGCATTACTGTGTATGTAGGAGTTTGAAACTGAACATACTTGGACATATCAATATCTGAATCTTGGCACACCACGTGGCAACCTTCCTAAATCTTATGTCTAGCAGGACTGAATGAACAACTGATTGGTGGAGACTGCACATGGATGTCGTCCCTGGTCTTCAATCTTCCTGTAAATATGATCTGTCTAGTTCCATATACCATAGTGTTACAATGAGGAGGTAATCTATCTTCAGGAGCCAAGGCTGGTTCTACAGCCACCCAGGCAGAGGCATAGCAGATAGTGAACCTGGGATCTGGGACATCTCTCCCTCCTTAAACTGGCCCATTTCAGCCATCTACAGCTGTCTGTACATTCCACAAGGTTTTGGGACAAGCAGCACTAACCAACCCAGTCATTAGCACAGTCAGGCAGTTAGTGGGTTTACCAGACTCGCCATCATTTACAGGCCTTAATTGCTGTGGCCATGAGAAACAGCCGAGGCCCCTGCTGTTGTTCCTGTTGTAATCCCTGGGGACAGACACCCTAAGGTTCCCAGCCTCTGGGCTGTTCAATTAGTCCGACGGACCAGGATCAGCAGCTCTCCCACTGAAGCCATTATCAACAAGGCACAGAGCTAATTCAGTGTTAATGAACTGACTTATCTCTGTAAAACTGCTTGCTATTGGCAGCGTAAGGGTGATAACTGCTTGCTATTGGTATAGTCAGTCAGTTAGATCAGCTGAGGTGAACATGAGCTATTGACCTGAAATTCTGCTGTTGGTAAACAGATCATTACAGGAATACATTTACACTTCAGGTGTTACCCATCAGTCCTGAGACCCAAGCAGAAAAGATTTTATCCGCTTTTCATTCATCTGCATATCTCCAGTCCACAAGTGTTTTACCATTTAAATGTTTAGGACAACCACGGCTACAAGTAGAAAACAAAAACGCTATTAAAACAGCTGCATTAAAGAGTTTTATTGACAAATGTCAAAACAAATAAGGGCAGAGCAGCAAAAAGCAAAAACCTGATGAAAATGAATTTATAGGAATGCTGTAAGTCCAGATATTGTTTGCTGAATGGGAAATGAATATTCAACTAGTCAGTGACAACTGTGTGGAGTTTGGAGTTTGTGACAGCACCTATAAGCTTATAGCAGTTTTAGACTATCTCCTGTGGTCTATGTAGAAGAACCCCCTCTTCAAAACACTAGTGTAGCTTGTGAGCATAATAGAGCAAAACATGTTACATGTGCATGTTTGTGAGGGTCTCAGCTTTCCATAAATAGCGTTTAATAGTTTGTAGCCAAAATCATTCGGACTCTACAGTAGAGTTGGGCAGTATTCAGACTTTCATGTCTTCATACTGTCCTCTCATTCCGGGAGTTACGGTATTACTGGATTAGTACACACATGGGGGCGCCAGAAACACAAGAAACATTGGCAGTCTTACCAGAATGTTAACTAAATTAGCACTAAGCAATAGCGAATTTCTGGAGGCTTCAAGCTAAATATGTAAACGAGCACAAAATGAATATAAACAAAATTGCAAAGACAGGCAATCCAGCTCATAGAGTTAGGTAGGAGCTACCGAATGTGATTTTTGGCGAGGTTGGATATTTACAAGCGAATGTAAACGAGAGACTGTGCAAATTTACAAAATAGACATGACTGAAGGAAGAACAGTACTGGCTCTGGAGAAGCACGTGTACACACTGTGTCTGTGTTGCGTCTGACGTTGCTAGGGCAACGGGCATCCCTGCTCTGCTCAGAAAAGATAGGGGAGAAAAAAAAAACACAAGGAAATTTTCAGGAAATCAAAAGATTGCAGTGGCAGCTGTACAGGTAACTCATCCAAAGGGCTTGGACTACTCAAACACGACAGAAAGTGAACAATATTATGCCTCTTCATCCAATTAAATGCAGCTACTTACTTGGATAAGTAGCATGTTAAATTTAGGGGTCGCGTTAATGCAGAATAATTTTTTTCATGTAGGAAAAAAAGATAAAATGCAAAAGCAATATCTTGCTGCGTTTTGTAAACGCAGCTCTAAAATGCTTCTTATTGTAATTTCTGCTCCGCATCAGACTCATTTTGTGCTTCTGTTGCACTTCACTTAGATGAGAATTCAAGAACGGGCATTCTATCAGCAGACCGTAGTGATCAGTGTAACTACTTTTCTCGGTGTAGCCAGCCGACTTTTCTCCAGTAAAATGCAAGATTAATTTGAAGCAAAACATTATAAGAATGTAACCAGCTACATTTCCTATGATAAAGCTTCCAGAGACAGTTTCTGCAGAAATTCTTCCATTGTGCAAACCCACAGTTTCATCAGCTGTCCGGGTGGCTGGTCTTAGACGATCCCGCATGTGTAGGAGCTGGATATGGAGGTCCATGGCTGACATGGTTACACGTGGTCTGCGATGGGGAGGCCGGTTGAACGTACTGCCAAATTCTCTAAAACGATGTTGGAGACGGCTAAAACGATGTTGGTAGAGAAATTAACATTCAATTATCTGGCAACAGCTCTGGTGGACATTCCTTCCATCAGCATGCCAATTGCATTCTCCCTCAACTTGAGACATCTGTAGCATTGTGTTGTGTGGCATTTTAGACTGGCCTTTTAATGTCCCCTGCACAAGGTGCACCTGTGTAATGATCATGCTGTTTAATACATTTCTTGATATGCCAAACCTGTCAAGGGGATGGGTTTTCTTGGCAAAGGAGAAATGATAACAGGGATTTTTAAAAAGTGTGCACAACATTTGAGAGAAATAAGCTTTTTGTGCGTATGGAACATTTTGGGGATCTTATTTCTGCTCATGAAATATGGGACCTACACTTTACATGTTGCGTTTATATTTTTGTTCAGTGTACATTATGAAGCTTACCGTAGTCCCCCAGAACAGTTGAGCCAGTCACGTGTTTGTTTGTAAAGAGCACAATGGGAGAAAGCAGGAGCAGGTGAGTGCAGCTGTGTATTGACAGGGGTCGCGTTTTATATTGAAAGCATCTTTTTTGTTGCTTCAATTGAGTGATCAGTGAAGTACAACTATAGTTTCCATCACAGAAAATACATCAATGCAACACATTCGTCAGAAAATAACTTAATTTTCAGATGACAACAGAAGTACAACGTTACTTGGCTGGGAGCCACACAAGTAAAGGAGCTTACAATGAAAAACCAAGGTATTTTCTGAAAAAACTATGCATGGCCATCATATTTCTAAATGCAGTTTGCTGATGTCAACGTTGTGAACAGAGTGCCCCATGGTGGCAGTGGGGTTATGGTATGGGCAGGCTTAAGCTACAGACAACGAACACAATTGCAATTTGAATGCAAGATATTGCTTTTGCATTTTATCTTTTTTTCCTACATGAAAAAAATTATTCTGCATTAACGCGACCCCTAAATTTAACATGCTACTTATCCAAGTAAGTAGCTGCATTTAATTGGATGAAGTGGCACGTGACAGAAATATCGTGCCATCACCTCATGTTTCAGCATGTCGCAAGGATTTGTACACAATTCCTGGATGCTGAAAATGTCCCAGTTCTTCCATGGCCTGCATACTCATAAGACATGTCACCCATTGAGCATGTTTAGGATGCTCTGGATTGACGTGTACGACAGCGTGTTCCAGTTCCCACCAATATCCAGCAACTTCGCACAGCCATTGATAAGGAGTGGGAAAACATTCTACAGGCCACAATCAACAGCCTTATCAACTCTATGCGAAGGAGAGTGTCGCGCTGCATGAGGCAAGTGGTGGTCACACCAGATACGGACTAGTTCTGATCCACGCCCCTACCTTTTTTTAAAGGTATATATTATCAGATGCATATCTGTATTCCCAATCATGTTAAATCCATAGATTAGGGCCTAATGAATTAATTTCAATTGACCGATTTCCTTATATGAACTGTAACTCAGTAAAATCTGAAATTGTTGCATGTTGTGTTTATATTTTGTTCAGTAAAAATAAATGTGACAGATTAAACCATACCGTGGCTATTTCCAAATACCCCAGTATACCGCCCAAGCCTACTCTACAGACACTTTTGTAAATAGACCCCTGAGCAGACTAGGTGAAAAATCTGTCGATGTGCCTTTGACCAAGGCACCCTCATTGCTCCTGTAAGTCACTCCGATAAGAACGTCTGCTAAATGACTAAAACGTAAATGTAATTACAGTAGGAACTAGAATACCTCTCACTTCCGCTGTGCTACACCTGCCTACCACATACCAGGGACATTTTATCAGCACTTTACAGCACTGTATATGCAGTATCATTCAGAGTTTCAGTTGTGAAATCTGGAGTCAAAGGTGAATGAAGCAATAATGAGTTTGATAAAGGCTGTGGAAATCAACTGGACAGACTTGAAGGCTGCATTCAGTTTCCAAGTGGGGAATGATCCATCTGATGAGAGTTAAAACTGTCATACTCAAATGAAAAAGCCCATAGGCACTTGCCATGTTTTTGAGTGAGCAGCCCCTCAGGGTAAAGGTAGGAGACACACAGGGCAGAGCAGAAAAGCTCAAGTATCCTGGTGTTGGATTCCAGACTGTTCCTCACTGCTCAAACACACACTGCATGGTGCCAGCGGTGTTCAACAGAGACAGGCAGATTAAAATCAATTAGCTTTAGCCACTGGTAAGCCTGGGTTACCGACTGTACACTCAGTGACTAGCCTCTTCTATACACACCATGGAAACGCTTCCTAGTACATAACATAACACACAGGGGCAGGAGAGGGTCACTGCAGTCGACTTGGTAGAGCGAGATACAGGAGTGTCCACTGGTGGCACTGAGTCTGGGTCTTGGTCTTGGGATGGGAGTAACCTGGAGGCCAATTCACCATCACAAGTGCCATACCTTTGACACAATGCAACTTGTCTAAAGTACTCCCTCTCTGTGAATTCTTCTTTGTTTACCGTCACTTCAAAACAACGTAATTGTGAAAGTGGGTGTGGGTCCTGCTCAAACAGGTCTGTGATATCATCTACAGTTTAAGTATAGCAAGATAATGCTAACACACCTTTGGGTGAGTCTTTGGTTTCATGTGTATGTCACTAAACCACAATTATGGCAGGGTTGCTCTGTTCTGATTGATGTTCTTTAAAGAGGAGTCTTGTTGGCTAGCACAGAGAAGATGCCAGGCCTGGATATGAATATGTCTGTTTATGCACCATGCTCAGCTCACACTCCTCACCTTTCCCCCTGGTTACTACAGAACCAGGTTGTACACAGGCCTTTTTCCTGGAAGTCAGCTACAAAATTCATTGGAGCAAAACGTTTTGGTGCTAATGCAGAGGGAATGGCATGATTCAATCTGCAGATGTACTTCATCTCAACTTGCTTCTGGCTGAACTTTAATGCAGAGAAACACACACAGCCACTGCTGTGGTTGTAGCAGAATGTTCTGGGTATGATTGACACATGAAAATCTCTCGTTCTTGTCTCTTGTTCTTGTCTTGCTGATGCCCTGTAATGTTTTCAAGCACACTCCTTTTCGTGAGGAGGACTTTGGCTGATGGACACCCGTCCTGCCGCCTGCCCTGACACACACCCATTGAATAGAGAGAGGAATGCCATGGAAAGCCTCTCCCTGTGTTAAATGTGGAATTACATTCTCAACATTCTCACACTAATCACACGCAGTGACTTCATCAAGTAAATTTGCTATCACTAAGGTGATGAGGACATATCAAACAATAACAGAATAGATAAGAAAAGAATGGGGTGTTGCTGAAGGGAGATGAGTGACTAAGATATTCCTAGGTTGTGTGAGACTACTATTACCACCTAATACTGAGCTGCAGGTTACTCCCTCTTAAAAAGGAAAACTTGACAGCGTTTATATTTAGCCTAACATATCTCCAATAAATCTCTGGAATTTCAATGTCATTATGAATTTAACCTAAAAACTACCATGCCACATATCTAGCAGCTATTGTTACTGTTGTTACTACTGTACTTGGTACAGTAGCCATGGTTGTGTGGCTTTAGAGTGCACTGGCTCCACTTCTCACTCCCTCTCAACAGCATCATCTGAGGATCATGTTACTGGTGTTATCACTACACAGATTGACTCCCTACAGGAATCAGAGCCCCTCACCACATCCCCTCCACGGACCACTTTAACTACTGCTGTACACACCTTTTCTATTTTTATATTGTCCATACACAGTGCCCTCAGTAATTATTGGGACAGCATTTTTTTCTTATTTTGGCTCTGTACTCCAGCGCTTTGAAGTTATACAGTGACTAAGGAGTTAAAGTGCAGACTGTCAGCCTTCATTTGAGGATATTTTCATCCATATCAGGTGAACCGTTTAGAAACTAAAGCAGTTTTTGTAAATAGTCCCCCCATTTTAAAAGGGACCAAATGTATTGGGACACACATTTACTTATATGTAGTCATTAAAAAGTAGTCAACATTTTTGTATTTGGTCCCATATTCCTAGCAGGCAATGATGACATCTGGCTTGTGACTCTACGAACTTTTTGGATGCACTTTTTGTTTTGTTTGTGTTTCAGATTATTTTGTGCCAAAAAATAAATGTATGGTAAAATAGAATGTAGAATGAGAATAGAATGAGTCCTAAATGAATCGTGAATAATGATTATTGAGGAAGTTCGACAAACAAATATACCCCCGTTGCTGTTATAACAGCCCCTACTCTTCTGGGAAGGCTTTCCACTAGATGTTGGAACATTGTTGCGGGGACTTGCTTCCATTCAGCCACAAGAGCATTAGTGAGGTCGGGCGATCAGGCCTGGCTCACAGTCGGCGTTCCAATTCATCCCAAAGGTGTTCGATGAGGTTGAGGTCAGGGCTATGTGCAGGCCAGTGAAGTTCTTCCACACCGATCTCGACAGCCCATTTCTGTATGGACCTCACTTTGTCAAGTTGATCACATGCACGTTTTTTAAATATCCATTCAAAGTCTAAAGCCATCTCAGGCAGTGGTCACACACACACACACACACACACACCAGAGCTCTTACAGAGAACAGGAAATGCTAAGAAAGGAGAAACAGACCAAAAGACATGGCAATTGATATATTCAATTCAATAGAAATACCTAAGTATTTAAAGGAAGTCAACATGTGCCAGTCAGTCACCCAGTGACACTTGTTTGTTTCAGCTAAGACAGCAAATTAGATAACCACAAAGCTAGAAACAAGAGAACAAGCAACAGTGAAGCTTTCATCATACAAACTCCACCAGATTGCATCTGTGTGTAACTGCCTCCAGAACTGCAACTTCATGCATGTTGCTTCTTGTGATTCAGGAGAAAAGCTCTACGCAATAGAGCCTATAACAAACATCATTAGTGTTGTTCATATAAAGAAAAACAAGAGGAATGACCAAGATATATATAAAATGTTTCCACAGCAGCTAAATTAGATGGCTACTGTCCAACATTCTCCAAAAATGTAGGCGACTACTTGTCCAAAATTACTGTGGTCTGTTGTTGTCCCTGGACTGTTTGTCTGAACTGTTTGTGCCATGGCCCTGCACACTAAGAACAGCAGAACCATCAGAAAATAGACACAATTGAAAACAAGAGGAGGGGAGTTGGGGGCAGTAAGCACATGAAAGCTTGCAGAGAACAAACACAATGGAGAGTTACAGGTACAGTGCAAACAGCAGGAAGGGGGGGTCCGGGGGTTTGAGTGGGGCTTGGGTTGAGAGCAACAGTCCTGGGAAACACTTCCAGTTTTTTCCCACCCATTCAAAACGCCCAATAACTAAATACACCAGTGTTAGCGTGTTTTTTTGTTGCTGCAATTGTGGCAATGGTTGCAGAAGGGGGTTGTGAGTTCGGCTTAAAAATCAGTCCAGCAGGGAGAAATATTGCCTGTTTTTCGGCAAATTTCCTGCAACTCTACATATTTTGCCAAGGCTATTTCTGTGTTCTTATGCTCAAACATAACAAATCCAATGGGGACTCCAATCGGGGCCCCTGGGCATGTACCCTGCATGCCCTGTCAGTAATCCAGCCATGCCAAAAATACTCCTAAATTCATCATTAGGGAATTTTCAAATCTCCTTGACTGTCTAATTTATTTTCGGGATTTCTAGTTCTTAAAAAGATGACATTATTTAAAAATATATAATCATATATATATATATATATATATATATATATATATATATATATATATATATATATATATATATATATATATATGCCAACTATATTTTCTACACACTTTGTCTGGGTTAAGTCATTTAAGTTTACACTGAAGCATTTTTTTATCCCGAAAATGTTTTTCAACAATTTAGTAGCGGAAGTATACATGGTAGGGTATAAATCTTAATTCAAAAAATTTGATTGCATTTGTGCTTTTGCTGTTTATACATTAGGAAAGCGATTAGGTTGGTATCAGATATTCCAAAGAATTGGCAAAAATATCTAAAATTAGGCCACCTGTGTAAGCACAGCCAATGAAAACTAAAATGATGTTGATGGCAACTATTCCTCCTTTTCAGTGACAGTTAAGAAAACTCTGTCAAACCAACGGGTGGAGGTCTGAGACAGGCACAGTCAAGCCTGTTGTGAGTTTGGGTATAAATCCAAGATACACAAAACATTGTTCCAGTTCAGATGGCTTGGGGCACTGTGGCTACATTAACACAGGCAGACAAATTCTGATCTTTTTTTCAACAATTTATTAAATTGGGCAAAATATCAGAAATGGGCTGCCTGTGTTACGGAGACTTAAATTAGCAATCAAGCGAATAATTACATAAACCAAGGTGTACAGACAATTTGACAGCATCAACAATAACACAGTATCTAATGTTTATAGGTATAGGCCAGCATAAATTGCATACATTCGGATACATGATTTCTTATTGTTTGTCTAAATTAAGTAAATTGAGGCCTAATTGAATTAAATGATTGATGCCTAGCCTATAGCCTTGTGTGAATTGACCGGTAATGGGAGACATACAGAAAGTAGCCTATTACACTTACCTAAATCAATGCAGTTGGTCAATAGATCAGTGACAGTCGAATTGTGTCCGTACACCGGCAGATCCAACACCGGGGCTCTCCCGATGAATAGCCTATCAAGTCAAAAACTCATAGGCCGACAGTACTAAAAGAGCGCAGGACCAGAAACACTCCACCCCTTGCGCGTATGTCGCCTCCAAAAATACAGAAAAATGAAGTTTTCAATGTCCGTTCTTTCTGCTCACATGAATCTCTGCCTTCTCTGAGAGCAATTCGCGCTACTATGTTGTCAGTGATGAAAAGCCTCTGGGTCTGAAAAGAAGACTTCTGAAATGTACTATTGCTGGGTATTGGATACAGAAGTGATATGAAACCACCTGTGGTCACCCGTATAATGGCTCATAGTGCCACGTGCTGTTATGAAAATAAAGGCATGAGCACGCTGGGCGTGTCGGGGATACTGGAACGGTGGGTGATAATTGAGATATTACATAGGGTAATGGCTAGAAGAGATCCAGCTTTTGTCAAATGAATGCCAAAACGTGATTTTTTTTGTTTGCGGTTTAGCTAACCCTAACTATGTTCCTAACCTTAACCCAATTATCCTAACCTGCTGCGTAAATCCTTCCAATCTGCTACGAAAATTCAAATCTGACGTTAATTTCACAAAAACGGTATCCTTCTAGCCATGATTGCACATTTGTCTTAGTGCGCCATCTGCAGATAATAAATAGCATTACAAAATTCAACTGATCCATAGTGACCCCAAAAGACAATAGGCCTAAGTATGGCTACGCCTACCAGCCAAGGGAGGTAGGTGATACTGTAGGTATGCATAGAATGCAAGATTTGCAATTGGTACGGGATTTATTGAATAGCCTGAAGGTGCAGAAAGTAGTGACAAATGCATTCATGTACTTACAAGAAAATACACTTCAGCTTAATGTCACTTCACAGTTAACTTGTAGCTAAATTAATTGGCTTAAGTCAGCCCAAACTTGACATAAAGTACCTTAACATCTGTTCCACTCCATCTGACCTGAAAAGTTGAAACCAACTGAGCTTCTGTGTCAGAAAGCCTGCGCTATTAATATGGGCCTACTATCCCCATATAATTTCCCGTCAGGTAGGGCTAAGTATGTTATCCCTACTGGCCTCTTACATTACCATGTTGGCACAAAAAGACTCTACATGGATGTGTGATTGAAAAATGACAAAAAAGTACACTCTTTTCGGCTGTCCCCATAGGATAACCTTTTGAAGAACACTTTTTGGTTCCAGGTAGAACCCTTTTGGCTTCCATGTAGAACCTTTCCACAGAGGGTTCTACATGGAACCCAAAATTGTTATTTTTTTTTTCATTTCACCTTTATTTAACCAGGTAGGCTAGTTGAGAACAAGTTCTCATTTACAACTGCGACCTGGCCAAGATAAAGCAAAGCAGTTTGACACATACAACAACACAGAGTTACACATGGAATAAACAATCATACAGTCAATAATACAGTAGAAAAAAAGTATATATACAATTTGTGCAAATGAGGTAAGATAAGGGAGGTAAGGCAATAAATAGGCCATGGTGGCAAAGTAATTACAATATAGCAATTAAACACTGGTATAGTAGATGTGCAGAAGATGAATGTACAAGTAGAGATACTGTTGTGCAAAGGAGCAAGATAAATACATAAATACAGTATGGGGATGAGGTAGTTGGATGGGCTATTTACAGATGGGCTATGTACAGGTGCAGTGATCTGTGAGCTGCTCAGGCAGCTGGTGCTTAAATCTAGTGAGGGAGATATGAGGCTCCAGCTTCAGTGATTTTTGCAGTTCGTTCCAGTCATTGGCAGCAGAGAACTGGAAGGAAAGGCGGCCAAAGGAAGAATTGGCTTTGGGGGTGACCAGTGAGATATATCTGCTGGAGCGTGTGCTACGTGTGGGTGCTGCTATGGTGACCAGTGAGCTGAGATAAGGCGGGGCTTTACCTAGCAAAGGCTTGTAGATGACCTGGAGCCAGTGGGTTTGGAGCGAGGGCCAGCCAACGAGAGCGTACAGGTCGCAGTGGTGGGTAGTATATGGGGCTTTGGTGGCAAAACGAAGGGCACTGTGATAGACTGCATCCAATTTGTTGAGTAGAGTGTTGGAGGCTATTTTGTAAATGACATCGCCGAAGTTGAGGATCTGTAGGATGGTCAGTTTTACGAGGGTATGTTTGGCAGCATGAGTGAAGAGTGCTTTGTTACGAAATAGAAAGCCGATTCTAGATGTAATTTTGGATTGGAGATGCTTAATGTGAGTCTGGAAGGAGAGTTTACAGTCTAACCAGACACCTAGGTATTTGTAGTTGTCCACATATTCTAAGTCAGAACCGCCCAGAGTAGTGATGCTGGACGGGCGGGCAGGTGCGGGCAGCGATCGGTTGAAGAGCATGCATTTAGTTTTACTTGCATTTAAGAGCAGTTGGAGGCCACGGAAGGAGAGTTGTATGGCATTGAAGCTTGTCTGGAGGTTAACACAGTGTCCAAAGAAGGGCCAGAAGTATACAGAATGGTGTCTTCTGCGTAGAGGTGGATCAGAGAATCACCAGCAGCAAGAGCGACATCATTGATGTATACAGAGAAGAGAGTCGGCCCGAGAATTGAACCCTGTGGCACCCCCATAGAGACTGCCAGAGGTTCGTTATCCTATGGGGACAGCCAAAGAACCCTTTTGGAACCCTTTTACGAGTGTAGGAAAGCAAAACATAACAATAAACACTATTATGAGAATTGCTAACTTTTCTCAAAACTAACCTCCCCGTGGCTGCAGGGACAATGGATACGCTCATTCCCAAACAGTTCTTCAAAATCAAATAAAATTTGATTTGTCACATACACATGGTTAGCAGATGTCAATGCGAGTGTAGCGAAATTCTTGTGCTTCTAGTTCCGACCGTGCAGTAGTATCTAACACATATAGGCATAGGCAAGATGCAGTAGATGGTATAGAGTACAGTATATACATATGAGATGAGTAATGTAGGATATGTAAACATTATATAAGTGGCATTGTTTAAAGTGGCTAGAGATACATTTATTACATCCAATTTTTTATTATTAAAGTGGCTAGAGATTTGAGTCAGTATGTTGGCAGCAGCCACTCAGTGTTAGTGATGGCTGTTTAACAGTCTGATGGCCTTGAGATAGAAGCTGTTTTTCAGTCTCTCGATCCCAGCATTAATGCACCTGTACTGACCTCGCCTTCTGGATGATAACGGGGTGAACAGGCAGTGGCTCGGGTGGTTGTTGTCCTTGATTATCTTTTTGGCCTTCCTGTGACATCGGGTGCTGTAGGTGTCCTGGAGGGCAGGTAGTTTACCCCCGGTGATGCGTTGTGCGGACCTCACTACCCTCTGGAGAGCCTTACGGTTGTGGGCGGAGCAGTTGCCGTACCAGGTGGTGATACAGCCCAACAGGATGCTCTCGATTGTGCATCTGTAAAAGTTTGTGAGTGTTTTTGGTGACAAGCCAAATTTCTTCAGCCTCCTGAGGTTGAAGAGGCGCTGTTGCGCCTTCTTCACCACACTGTCTGTGTGGGTGGACCATTTCAGTTTGTCCGTGATGTGTACGCCGAGGAACTTAAAACTTTCCACCTTCTCCACTACTGTCTCGTCGATGTGGATAGCGGGGTGCTCCCTCTGCTGTTTCCTGAAGTCCACGATCATCTCCTTTGTTTTGTTGACGTTGAGTGCAAGGTTATTTTCCTGACACCACACTCCGAGGGCCCTCACCTCCTCCCTGTAGGCTGTCTCGTTGTTGTTGGTAATCAAGCCTACTACTGCAGTGTCGTCTGCAAACTTGATGATTGAGTTGGAGGCGTGCTTTGCCACGCAGTCATGGGTGAACAGGGAGTACAGGAGAGGGCTGAGAACGCACCCTTGTGGGGCCCCAGTGTTGAGGATCAGCAGGGTGGAGATGTTGTTTCCTACCCTCACCACCTGGGGGCGGCCCGTCAGGAAGTCCAGGACTCAGTTGCACAGGGTGGGGTCGAGACCTAGGGTCTCGAGTTTAATGACGGGTTTGGAGGGTACTATGGTGTTAAATGCTGAGCTGTAGTTGATGAACAGCATTCTTACATAGGTATTCCTCTTGTCCAGATGGGTTAGGGCAGTGTGCAGTGTGATTGTGATTGCGTCGTCTGTGGACCTATTGGGACGGTAAGCAAATTGGAGTGGGTCTAGGGTGTCAGGTAGGATGGAGGTGGTATGATCCTTGACTAGTCTCTCAAAGCACTTCATGATGACAGAAGTGAGTGCTACGGGGCGATAGTCTTGCTGAGCAAGTGCATACAGGCAATCCCCTGGAGAACAAAGAATGTCCAAAGTGATTGGCCACTAGGAATTAAAGATGCGTTCCAGATCGAGGTTAGTTTGACTTTTAGCCAGTAATTCTGAAAGTAGGACACACAAGCCAAAACGGGTCCCCGAAAAATTGTGCACCATTGTGTTTAATGTCTGTCAATGCCGGTGTGTATAGAGCTGGTGTAGAAGTCAGGTGCAGGAAAGCAGAGATGAGTGAACAACGTATTTTAATAAAATACGGTAAAAGGAATAACCAATCCAACGTGCCCTATAAAACACACGGGCGAATATAACCAGCCGTAAACTCGGCAAAGAAAACAACAAACAATCACGCACAAAAACCATGGGGAAAACAGAGGGTTTAAATAATTAACATGTAATTGGAGAATAGAAACCATGTGTGTAAAACAAAGACCAAACAAATGGAACATGAAAAATGGATCGGCGATGGCTAGAAAGCCGGTGACGTCGCCTGCCGAAAACCGCCCAAACAAGGAGAGGGACCGACTTTGGCGGAAGTCGTGACAACGTCATCCATTTTGTATGATATGTTACATCCTGCTTTTTGTTGTGTGTGCAATTCATATGATATGTTATGAATTCCAATTTGTACAATATGTTCAGAACTTGTAAGTGCATTTGAACAATATGTTACTAATTTGTGTAAGTGCTTAAGGTCCCATTCTACTGTCTCTTGAACGCTTTTCTTGAGCAGCCTACTGTAATGGTTAGTGAAATTACTTTCAGAGTGGTTGCAGATCCCACTTTTCTGGACCCCTCTTCCCAACAGCCAAAGGTCCCGAAGCTTCTGCTCATGTGCGGGATTCTATACTTTAGTTTACAGGTCATACTCATTTAATAAAGTTAGATGAAAACTGAATCAATGTCTACAAGTTCAAATAATGATAGTAGGCCTATTCTACATAACAGAACTGAATATAATGCCATAGTATAACTGTATCACTGTATGAAGAAAATAAATGTTTGTATGAATGGTTGCATTTTTATGGCATGTTGCCAAACCACCGACGAGGCACCGCTACCAAGGACTGTGGGCTCTCCCTCTCCGTGGCCGACGTGAGTAAGACATTTAAACGTGTTAACCCTCGCAAGGCTGCCAGCCCAGACGGCAACCCTAGCCGAGTCCTCAGAGCATGCGCAGACCAGCTGGCTGGTGTGTTTACGGACATATTCAGTCTCTCCCTATCCCAGTCTGCTGTCCCCACATGCTTCAAGATGGCCACCATTGTTCCTGCACCCAAGAATGCCAAGGTAACTCAACTAAATTACTATTGCCCTGTAGCACTCACTTCTGTCATCATGAAGTGCTTTGAGAGACTAGTCAAGGATCATATCACCTCCACCTTACCTGCCACCCTAGACCCACTTCAATTTGCTTACCGCCCCAATAGGTCCACAGACGATGCAATCACCATCACACTGGACACTGCCCTATCCCATCTGGACAAGAGGAATACCAATGTAAGAATGCTGTTCATTGACTATAGCTCACCATTCAACACCATAGTACCCTCCTAGCTCATCATTAAGCTTGAGGCCCTGGGTCTCAACCCCACCCTGTGCAATTGGGTCCTGGACTTCTTTACGGGCCGCCCCCAGGTGGTGAAGGTAGGGAACAACATCTCCACTTCACTGATCCTCAACACTGGGGCCCCACAAGGGTGTGTGCTCAGCCCCCTCCTGTACTCCCTGTTCACCCTTGACTGCGTGGCCATGCACGCCTCCAACTCAATCATCAAGTTTGCAGACGACAAAACAGTAGTAGGCTTGATTACCAACAACGACGAGACAGCCTACAGGGAGGAGGTGAGGGCTCTCGGAGTGTGGAAAATAACCTCTCACCCAACGTCAACAAAACAAAGGAGATGATCATGGACTTCAAGAAACAGCAGAGGGAGCACTCCCCTATCCACATCGACGGGACAGCAGTGGAGAAGGGGGAAAGTTTTAAGTTCCTCTGCGTACATATCACTGACAAACTGTCAGGTCCATCCACACAGACAGTGTGGTGAAGAAGGCGCAAGGAGCGGTATCCCCGCCTGGTACTGCAACTGCACCACCCACAACCGCAGGGTACTCCAGAGGGTGGTGCGGTCTGCACAAAGCATCACCGTGGGCAAACTACCTGCCCTCCAGGACACCTACAGCACCCGGTGTCACAGGAAGGCCAAAAAGATAATCAAGGACAACAACCACTCGAGCCACTGCCTGTTCACCCCGCTACCATCCAGAAGGCGAGGTCAGTACAGGTGCATCAAAGCTGGGACCGAGAGACTGTAAAACAGCTTCTATCTTAAGGCCATCAGACTGTTAAACAGGCAACACTAGCACAGAGAGGCTGCTGCCTACATACTGACTTGAAATCATTGGCCAATTTAATAAATAGAACATTAGTCACTTTAAAAATTCCACTTTAATAATGTTTACATATCTTCCATTACTCATATCATATGTATATACTGTATTCTATACTATCCATTGCATCTTAGCCTACGCCGTTCTGACATTGCTCATCCATATATTTATATATTCTTATTCCATTCCTTACTTTGTTTTTTTGTGTATTAGGTATTTGTTGTGGCGTTTTTAGATATTACTTGTTATATATTGCTGCACTGTATTTCACTACACTCACAATAACATCTGCTAACCATGTGTATGTCACCAATAACATTTGATTTGATATGATTTGATCATTTCGTTTTCATTTAATCTAAACACAGGCAGGCTACTTTGTTACAGTTTGTTAACACCATCTGCAATAACATTTTCTCACTGCACGTTTTCAAAACAACACTGTAGGCAACCTCGAAACAATCCTGTAGGCTACTTCAAAACAACACTTTATGACTCAAGAAGATCTAAATGCACATCCCCATGAAACTGAGACTCTGTGTTTAAAGTAGAGAGTCCCGCACATGCGCAGAAGCTTCGAGACCTTTAGATGTCTGGAAGAAGGGTTCAGAAAAGTCGTATCCGCAGACTCTGCCAATTCATTTTGGCAGGGAAATTATCTCTAGCAATTTGGTGTAGGCCTAACGAGCTAGGCGACAGGGGACATAGCTGAGACATTAATATGTTGCCAAAACGCAGTCTGCTCAGACATGAGTCCCTGTCCAAGCATTTGATTTTCGTAAACACCATTTGCAATTGCAAAATCAATGCAACATGAAATCAACTACATACACATTAACGGAAATAAACGCTGCAAAAAACTAGAGAATGTCTGACTGTATTTAGCAACTTGAGATAGCAGTCGCGTTACTTTGCTCAGCCGTTGCTGATGGATGCCAGATCTTACAACACCTTGACAGGTATTTTAGGTATCAGCTCATCACATCGTATGTTATAACAATCTGATGCCCGGCGGCACTGTCGATGACGTGTCACCCATTGGTTGATGCACGTAACTTCTGAGCAGGGAACACGACCACTTTGTATGAAGAGGAAATGGAGCGCTAGCCTATAGTCACATGTGCTGATGGTTGTCTCTGGGCTCATAATCATACTTTAGAATAAAATAGTCCTCCTAGAACAGGCCTACACATTTGTGGGAAATCTGCCTTTTCAGAGAGCATAAACAGACTGTAAACTCATATTTATGTAGGAAATAGAGGTAGGCTAAAGGTAGGCCTAGCTCAGGGCTCTCCAACCCAGTTCCTGTAGAGCTACTGTTCTGTTGGTTTTCATTCCAACCCTAACCTAGCGTAGCTGAATCTAATAATTAGCTGGTTGTTAAGACGAATCAGATTACAACTGGGGTTGGAGTGAACACCTACAGGAGGGTAGCTTTCCAGGAACAGGGTCAGGGAGGCCTGGCCTAGCTACTACACAAACGTCAAACCGCTCTGGAATCATTTAGAGTCACACATCAAAACCGTTTTATCACTTTACATGGTTTATTTGAATTACATAATGTATGTGTATCATAGATATTGAATAACATTGGTTGGTATTAAATGAAATATATTATGTTTAATCTGATACATGGTTAAAACCCTGTACAATCATATGTTGTGGCTAGAAAAGGTTTGTTGCATTTTGACAATAGTGTTAATGAACAAAGCAGAGAAACATTTAAATTGGCAATATCATGATAGGGGTTTGGGTAAGTACATAAAATGATTGCTTAGTTGCTTCGTATTGACTTACAAACGTATATTTGCCATTGGTTACACTTGTATGCACACCTCCGATTCGCTGTTTTAATGTATACTGTATGTCAAAGCAAATTGGTACATTTTTTAAGCGACAGATTATAAAAAACAGTAGTAAACAAACACAGTTTGCAGTAGAATTGAGCTACCAAATCAAATGTACAGTAGCCTAAGGAATCAATCTTCTGGTCCATCTTACTGTTCACGCCTTTCTTTCTGAAATGTTTGAACACCATTGTGGGTTTTGATGTTATAGTTGACAAGCAGGATTTGTTTTTAAAAAGATCTGTGCTCCAAAGTGAAGCAATGGCATCTTTCCTATCCCTTAGGTCATGGCCTAAAAATGTCAGTGGTTCCACTGAATTGATACAATTGGTGTAGCTCCACTTCTGTTCTGTCAAGACATTCCATGTTGCATTCACTTGGGGAGGGGTTAACGTCAACATACCTCCTCCTCCTCCTCCTCCTCTTCTCCACCATCACATTCAACTTCCACTTTAACACTCAACACCTCCTCTGTTCCCAACAGAAATACAAACTGCACAAATGGCTGGCTGAATCATTACCTGTGAGCTTAATTAAAGATGTAAGTAGCGAACAATAACACACTGAAGGACATAAAGACATTGCCTTGATCGTATTAGTACTCTATGAGGCAGAGCAAACAATCTTGAGAAAATGGAGAGTCAGCAGAACTATTTTGTATCCAAGCAACAAATATTTTATGCCATTGTTTTCGCATAATAAAGTAAGTGATCCATTTATGTATATTGGACGGTCATATCAGTGCTGTGCTGTAGCCTCAGACACACCCAGGACGCATTTATTGATCTGAAATCAAAGTGTAGGAAGAGATTTAAAAGGCAACATTCATTCTGTCTATGTTATAGAGAACATAACAACATTCTCAGGCATTTGTGTCTGTGATGGCACTTGGGTGACAAAGTGCAGCAGGGGCATGCTAATCCAAACACTCCATAGCAGTAGCTGAACTGTACTGAAGGAATGTAATTTGAGTTGTAGTCAATGTGGACAAAGTTCTCTCTTTATACTGTACCTGGAACAGTATCATCATCATTCATTATATCCATTCAAGCAGTGTCTGTGAAAATCACTCCAAGACTATTCAGTGGTGGACCACATGCTGGGGGTGAGGTGTCAAACCACATAGTGTTCCTACCTCCAGACTAGCTGCACACTGGTCAACAGCTGTGGTCACTGGCTGATGTGAACATGCAGACCTGACTAAAACAGGTTGGTGACAGGGGGTGTTGTGGTAAGGGGTTGATCATATGGCTGCTGGAATGATCTGATGTGCTGGTTGATCTAATAGTCATGTGTCCACTACAGCCCATGTGGTTGTGGAGTGGACAGGTAGAGTGAAGCAGTTACACTGGTGTCACATAGTTCCCTGGGAAAGTCCCAAAAGCATGTGTTCTTTCTGACGTACCTAAGGAAAGAGCAGAGCACATTGTAAACCAAAAGATTGTTCTCTCATACTGTACATCATACAGTACAGACAACCATGGTCCATTCATCAGACTACATAAGTCATACTTGTAATATCATTTGATGCCTGATAGAGGGCACACTTGTATTTAATTTGACTTTAAACTTAAAAGTGGCAATTAGCTGTTGAAACAATAACAAAGTGTCCTCCTCAGCACATTTCGCTAAAAAGCTGAGGGGTGGGGCTGGAGAAATGTAACCACTCTCAAATTCATAGACGCAAGGACAGACCATCCATGAAATAAACACAGTTTTAACCATGTATTGAGGCTATATAGTGTTTGCTTACTCTTTAGTTTGTTTGCAAACATTTGAGTAAAACAAGCTTATATTTTGGGTGCTGATGGGGTATGGCAGTTGAACTAAGCTCATGAGGCATTTATAAGTTATATTCTTCAAGAATCAATGGTTGCATATCATTAATTTATAAAGTCCAAAAATAGATGTAGCTACTGCAGATTGCCCCTTTCATGTAAGTCTTGTGTAAATGTCTTACCTACAAACCAGCCATCATCACACTTCTCCATCACTTGTACGATGTCCCCCTCTCTCAGTTCCAGCTCATCTCTGTTCTGTGGGTTGTAGTTGTAAACTGCTTTGTATCTGAGTGAGAGCACAGGCCAGGGTTTGGGAGTAGATTTTTGGCAAGGTGAATAGACTGTGGCAATGAAAAATGAGATAGACAGTACCTCAATCACGTTATATAAAATCACATTTTCATTGACAAAAACATTTGACTCACGGTTGGCGTTGCACTACTGTTGAGCCAGCATTGTTGGTCGTTTTTGTTTTGGGGATGTTGTTCGGGGCCGCTCCTCCCCTGTGGGCAGATGGGGACATCTGATTGGATGGTGAATCAGCTCTGCTAATGGAGTTGTGCAAAGCCGGGTGTGCTCCTCCCCAGTGGTTGCTCAGGGGGGTTGGGGAGGCAGGCCCAGAAGTGGGGTGTGGCCAGTGATTGGGTGCTTCTTTGGATAGTGAGGGCTGGAGGGATGAACGTGAAAGGGAGGCTACTGTCCCATAGGGTATTGGTGAGGACGGCTTCAGGGGGGAATATCCTGGTTCAGGGCTGCGGGAGGAGGGGGTCAGACTCAGAGGCGAGCGGGTCAAAGGCGAGCAGGGTGAGTGTAGAGGGCGTCCTGGACTCATTGGCTCTGGGGATGTGGGTGACATGGGGCATACTGGGTAGTCGTCAGAGGATGATTTGGTGCGGGGCAACTTGTTAACCTGGACGTAGTTGGTGGGGAAGATGCCACTCCGGGTAGTCCCTGGGACCCGGCCCTCCAGCCACCTGTCATCCACACGCCTGGTTACACTGATCACCTCGCCCTGAGATAGAGGGGCAGGGACATCATGGTTCATGACAAAAGTACCATAACTCTCAGGTAATTGTAACTATCTATGTCATTCTGAATAGAGCTGTGTATCAACCACAAAGAAACACAGGCAGTGTGAGAGAGACAGTAGAGAGGGAGTACTTTGAATGTTACAAATATTCTAAAAGGACAGTCAACATCCTAAAGCTAAAGATGAGAGAATATAGTAGAGTATTACTTTATTGATCCCAACTTGGGAAATTGTTTTATCACAGCATGCATCATCAATGACTAACAATGACAGGACACGCAACAAGGACCAACACATGATAAAAAAAAAAAAAAAGCCACAGAAAGGCACATGTACCATAGTATTCCTAAAAGAATAGTCTGATTCAAGTGCTGTTTTCTAACCTACTCTGGAGAAAACAGGCAACAACATTTTCCAATAGGAAGACTCATAAAACAGTTAATCAATTACACTCATTAAAAAGCTTCATGGCTGTGGGTAAAAATGACCGTCTAAACCTCTCTGTGGAACATCTGGGCAGGATGGACCTACAACTGAAGCTGCACCTGTGTTGCATTAGTGTTGTGGAGTGGGTGTGTGTCATTGTCCTGTCCCTGTGTTTTTACTTGCAGCCTTTTTATGAACATGTCCTGCATTGATTCCAGCCTGCAGCATGTAGCACTGGCTTTCTTCATGATTTCATACAGGTATCGGGTGTTAAAGAGACACATAGTAGGATGCTCACTTTACGGAAGGACAGCTCAACAGGCAGGTCTGCATTGAAGGTGAACAGAGCCACTGCCTCTCCGTAATCCAGCACCTGGATGGTGGGAGACTTGATGGGTGTGGGCTTCTCTGTAGAAGGGACAATCTGGGGCGGAAATGAGTGAGGTTCAGAATGACATGTGGAGCGCATCACATAAATCGACACTCAGAGGTTAGTTGGATGCACACCCACCTCCACATAGGTTGTGGGGAAGATACCGGCTCTCCCATGATGCTCTCCTTCAAACCAGTTGGCGTCTACCTGCCTGAGGATGTAAACAATGTCCCCCTTCTGTAGAGACAGTTCCCTAGGAAGAGGATGAGAAAAGTCAGACTGTGGCTCGAGGGACATGCATTAGATTAAATGAAGAGCTCAGCTTTACTAACTCGATATTAACATTATTGGGCTTTCTGAGAAAATCGGTTTGGTCAAATTAGGTTTGACTGGCCTAAATGTGATATAATTACATTAAGTGTGTTTCTTTTCAATGACAATACAGTTAAACGGATGTGTGAGAGGGAAAGGTTTGCAGCCGATCAGCAGGAATTATAACTCACTTGGGTGACTGAGCCTGGAAATTGAATTTGGCTCTTGCTGCTTTCATCTGCACAAACAAACACAAAAAAAAGTTTATTGGCGAGATGTGCAATTCTGCTTTTCACAAGGGCACAGGCCTGTTCCAGCTTGCAGTTGTTGATAGTTATAGCAAGATCCTAATCAGGGCAGCTAAAAGAAAACAAAACAATATATTCATATATACAGATTATTTTCAGAGCACAATACATAAAGCACTAAAACCCTTCGATGAACCTCACTCCTCAAAGATCATAGATACATTTTCAAAATGTTTTCACATTGTGTGCAGTATACTCAGGTATGTATAGTAGTTGCATATCCCAACACCAAGAAAGAGAAAGACATCTACCTGCTTCTCCTGTCTCTTGGGTGGGAACTCCATGACTTCAGGTGCAGGGGAGAGGCGCTCTACTGTAGAGCAGCATGGAGACGTGGATAGTAACAGAGATGAGAGTGAGGAAACAAGACACGGGTCAAAAGAGTGGAGCAGAATCACAAGGTTCATCAGGAATTTGTATAGCCTCCCAATCCAGCTTTTGCTGCTTTAAGAGTAATTATATCAAGTCGGCGGGAAGATATGTAAACATTGAATGAACCCTCTCCAGTTCATTGTATGTTCTTCTAAAGAAGCCAAACTTTTGGGCTGGTTCTCAGACTAATCTCCAAGAAAAACAGTTGGATAAAAGCTGATCTATAATCAAGGTTTCCGGCCCGCAGTCCCTATTTTCTGTGCTACCTCCCCACCCATACACTACAGCTCTTTCCATGCTACAAGTAAGAAACCTCTCCTCTCACTAACCCAGATCAGTTTTATATCAAATGAATTCAGACAGATCAGGAAAGACTGCAGGAAATCACAAGGAATCACAAGACTTCAACAGTAGTCCCATATTGAATTACTGTATTTCGTTAGTAGAGGCTGTTTTTCCATGGACGTGTCACTGATTAGATTATATACATTACCCACTATTAAAATGAATCAATTCCAACTACAGCATTCAAGTACACAGCAGTATTATGCCCAACCTACTGTTACTAGTCTTTACTGAGCCATTTTACTGAGACTGCATGTCGAGTGGCCTAGCCTTAGCACCACTCTTTCGGAATAAAGGTTTTCATGTATGGGTTGGATCCAGAACCAACTCCTATGTAGCCTTACCATGTGTGGGACTAGGGGCTGCCCTCTGAGCAACAGCTGTTGTGGGGACAATGGGACGATGGAGAGGTTGCTTTGCTCCAGTCAAAGAGCTGGAAAAAAATACAGGAAAAGAGAACAGGTTTACTATATGACTGAATGCTCCCACATACTCCAGTCAATTAGATGTTTCCCAACATTAACAGCCCACATGGTGGAGCTCCACACTGTATAAGGACAGGGTACTGTGTGCAGTATTATATACATTTGTCATGCAGATTTGGCCTCTGGCCACAGTTGCTGGTTTGCATATAAAGATCAGGCAAAGTTTAAACAGATGACAAAATTGAGAGAGAGAGAGAGAGAGAGAGAGAGAGAGAGAGAGAGAGAGAGAGAGAGAGAGAGAGAGAGAGAGAGAGAGAGAGAGAGAGAGAGAGAGAAAATTACTCTGGGGACCTTCTGTCTTTGGAGAACTTATAGTCATCATCATAATCACTGACTTTATTACCATGTGTAAATGACAGGGAAACATCATGCAGGGTTCTCCAATAAATGTGAAGATAAAAGACATAGCAGCATGAGCAAAGCAGTATCATTATTAAACAAACATATATCTGAGAAAGTGCATTAGATCAGTAAACAGCTGTCCACTGTCTGAACCAGATAAACACAGTCACAGAAAGGCATCACACCTGCCTGTTGATCCAGTCAGAGTCTGGCAGCTGGCTGTGTCTGCCTGCAGCCAAGCAGGAGGCCTGGACAACAGGAAGCCGTAAAAACCTGCCATATTCTTACTGTTGTATGTTTCCATTTTACATCTCCTTAGCAACCGGCTCGGTAACCGGACCCTGAAGTCTCGAGGTAGGCAGGAGGTCGCTGGGCCAAAATGCATGAGCTCAGTGTAGCAAACAACAACTAGGAGAGATCTGTCCAAGAATGTATTACACAGTAGGTAAGAAATTAACTAAACTTCAACTTGTTAAAAGGTATGTAGCTCAACTATTAAGTATTCTATAAGAGTGTCTACTAGGCAGCAAGACTAACTTAACTTTGCTAAGTTTTCTAATTTCTAACTGATAGGGAACCAACAACTGTAAAGACTGTAACTTATTGCAACAGTAGTGTGATGGACAAGTGCATGTATCCATAGTGGATGAAGAAATGTGTAACTGGATTAAGAACGTGGGAGTTGGGCTCAGAGGTGGTCTGGTATGTGGCCTCCAGCCAGCCTGGGGCTCAACCATTAACCTGGCATGTCCTTGTGTTACCTCCCTCTGCAGTTCACACTGGCTTCATGCTGCACATTAACAGCACAATCTGGGGTCATTTTGGAGAATATCTTCAGAAAGTCCCAAGCTTTTTGAATTGCATCATCTTTAAAAACAGTATTGCTATTGTAGGGCGGTTATTTCACATGCTTGCAAAAATGCATTGACTACAATAATTTGAATCATGGCTTAGAGACTTGCTTTATCTCTCTGCACTGGTCATCAAGCCGCAGTCTAGCTAGACTCTTCAATGACCAATCTGCCAGCGCACAGACACAGATACAAGCCTGGGGAAGTGGGTCCCACCCTTTAGTATCAAAACAACAGCAATCCAAATGGTTGTAAACAGACTTGTAGATGCTTAGTCACTGAAGAGGCATCAGTCATCCAACTGTAATGCGCAAGCAATAGTCTCAATACTATTGACATACATGCATCTTATAGAAACAACACGTGGATTTTCTACTCATAACAAAATGGTATGTTGTGTCAGAAATGATGCACGCAGGTCAATAGTGCATTATCTGTAGCCTCTGTGGGACAATAAAGTTGTAAAAAAAACTTAATGGTCTAAAAACAAAGCACAATTCATGTCAGTGAGACCAACTGCCAGATTTGATCTTTGTCCAAAACAAAATATTGTCTGGATAAAGAAGCTTAAGAAAGGCCCCAATGATTTGAAAAAAGGCTAAAAGATTTGCTGAGTAAATCCCCTCTGTCATGAACAGATTTGTCAGAGCAAATGAAATAATGGCGTGTGAATCAGTTGATGTTGACATGGTTTTGGGGACACACCTCAGCAACTATAGTAGCAGGATACAACAACGAACAGTATAATAACTGTTTCCTGTATCGACAACAATTCCTGTGCATATTTCTGAACCTCAGAAAAGTGATGCAGCTACACCCAATGACCTACCCTGTACAACTTGAGACATCGTTTTACTGAAGGGATAAAACCATTGTATGTACAATCACACCAACAGACAAAGCAACAACGTTGTCCCATTACTCACCTGTTGTCCTGTGTTGTCCCTGTCCCTGCAGCAGTTCCTGGATCAGCGGTCCTGGCACCCTGGAAGCAGAGATCACATTGAAGGCTGTTCTCTCTTGGAGGAAATCTCACAGCTACTCAGACAGAGCAGAGGTGGTGACCACTCCCAAATGAGCCAGAGGGAGAGAGAACTCCCCTGGGTCCTACACTCCATTGATTACAATGCCAATGTTGGTGACAGTTTCTTTCTGTGGCATCTTTGATTGAGGAGTGGCAGTATACAACCACATACAGCTGATTAGGTGAGGTGCAAATTAAGGTTGTGAAGAGAATCAGCATCAACTTTAGAAAAGTGAAATGAAATCCTTCAATTCAGCATTAAAAGCATACAAGGCATACGGTGTTGCAAACAGTTAAGTTCTTCATTGAATTGAACTTCTGTTTCTATGGAAAGCGTGAGGGAAAAATATAAGAAATGCTTGTTGGATTTGCAGCCTGATTTAGATTTGTGGGGGGTTTAGGTGTGTGATTTGTAGGCGTGTGATTTGAGGGAGACACATCCAAGTGCAAGGCAGGCAGGTCCTGGGGGTAGCAGGGTCACAGGGCAGTGTCGGGGTTGGCATGCAGGGCTGTCTGTCTTTCAAACAGTCTTCACAGGAGGGGGAGATGGGGAGATAACAGGGAGGTATGGTATTGCCATTATCCATGCAAGCAACCAGACCTCCTCTCAGTGCATTTCTAGAGGAGTGTGAGGAGAGGGTTACAGGCAGGGTAGCAGGGAGGAGGGTTGCTTCAGCAGAGTCACAAGGGGGGCCTCAGTACCTCACCCCGGCCTCGCCGCGTCTGCTTCTTCTGGGAAAGCCTCCTCTCCAGGCCCTGGATGTCCGAGTCCAGCTCAGCCTCAAAACAGCTCAGCTCAGAGAGCAGAGACTCCTGGCCAACGCAGCACGGTGGTTGGAAGGAATCAATCAATCACATTTCCAACTAAATACAGTAATTCATGGTGGCCCCATACTTGCATGCTCCTGGCATGATTCAATCTGTCCATGCTAACTTTTCCTTATTATTTTCTAGCTCATTTAAACAATCACTGCCTTTGGCCATCATGGTCGAGGTTATGACAACTATCATATCACTGTGAGCACTCACCTCGAAGGCGGATGGCTTAGACGGCTTCTCTATGGGGGACCAGGGTTTCTCTGTGGGTCTGTGCTGTGGCGGCTGCTGGGCCAGCTGTATGGGAGGCTGCTGGGGCTTCTGGGCTGGCTGACCCTGAGGCTGGGAAACACAAACATATAGACTCTGAGCACACAGTCAGACAGGGAGACCTGAGAGTTGGTCATATAGATAGATAACAGTTGGTCATAGTAGTTGTATTGAACAGTAAACAATTGTATTGGTTACTTATAGCTCTCCCATTTGATCCAACTGATATCTAACTCTTCGAAAAGTTCTTAAACTCTGCAGTTTGATGTACAGTAAAGCATGATCATAGTTTGTGCTACATACAAGACCTGTGTTTTTGACGTGAACCCAGCCAAACACAGAAGTGCGTTCCTGTAGACTACTTTATAGTCAGTCAATCTGATTCACTTCATTAACTCTACATCCACATCACCAATTTAACAGTCAGATGAAACAGAACTCATTCCCTCATTAAAAGCTCAATGCAGACATTTTTATATCAATATCAAATAATTTTGGGGTAACAAAAGGTCCATGTCACCAGGCAGGCCAAAACTCCCACCGAAACAGGCTGACATTTCAGGCGGTCTTTTCAAACAGCTCTTACACTCAAAAGGCATTAGCATTATTTTCACAATTTCACAGTATTATTCCAACCTTAAAGTGTGGAAATATATATAAAACACAGGGAAATCACGTTCTTGACTGCACTAGGTCTTTAAATACCTTACCGTAATAGTTTTCCAATAAAACTGTCAAAAAAACTATTTGTCAAGCAATAATTTTGCCAGGACTGTCTGGGAGTGGGGTCGGGAAAACTAAAAACGACCTGTTATTGGCAGGTTTGGAACTGTCTTTGTTATTGATTTATTTACCAATTTACAACATTGTGATGTCACCAGGCAAGCCGAAACTCCAGCCCAAACCTGCTGATTAGAAGGTCCTGTGTAGATTGTATTTTCAACCAGCAACTATCAGGAAATAACAGAGATCACATTTTTTCACACTTTTACAGTGTAAGCCAAACAAAAACATAGGAAAACTGGATTTTTACTGCACTGGGCCTTTAAGAAGACATATGGCCCAGTAACACTAGAAAGAATTGCATCGAGCTACATTACTTTAAAAGGATAAAAACTTAAGAAACCTTCAACTCCCAGACCCTTTTTCATGTTCCTTGAAATACCTTGGCAGAGTGAGATCCTGTGAAAGCCAAAGTATTCTCTCAGTCAGTAGTCATCACCACAATCACAGGCAATGATATCACTACTCAGGAGTTCAGCACTTGATTTGGTCTGTCCTCTCTAATTGTGTGATTCGATGTGTATACAGGCTGGCCTGGACTGAGGAGAGGAGTTTCTGGAGGTAGAAGCTGTACCTAACCACAGATCTAGGATCATATTACACTGCCTCCAATCCTTAACCATTAGGGGGATTAAACACATCTGACCCTGTACCAGTTGGTTAGGGACAACTTCTACCTAATCTAGAGCAAGCCTGGTGATGACCTTCAGAGTAAATGAAATGCGCCTCCATACTGTGAAACATTACGCACCACAAGAGGTTAACAGGCATAATCAGAATCACAAGACGCCTGGGCCCCGTATTTATTTTCTTCCCACTGTGAGACGCCAGGCTCAATTTGCACCAGATCTGGGGCTTGGTGACAAGAGCCATTCAAAACGTCAGCCCAGAGACAAACACACTCCGCTCTAAATCACTCAGGGTATTTTAACAGACAAACATACAGTATTCAAAGGGCCTCACGCATGCACGCACGCACACACACACACACACACACAAATACATACACACACACACATGCACACACACACACTCATGGGTAGTTCCGAGTCACTTACTCATTTTAGTAAGGGCAGAAAAGTTAGATACATTTCCAAGGGAACACATGCATCACAGACAGCAATACTTACCCTGTTGACCATCCAGTAGTTTATGGCAGTTCATGGTTAACAAACACTGTCTTCACGTTATTTTGTTTGTTCTACAAATTATGATCTCGAAATTAAGAAGAAAGCCGGAACACAGCTGGTGTGGGTTTGCCATTGTAGCAATGATCGCATTAACAACTTCCTGATTACCTGGCATGAGATGCTTTCAGCTGAGAAGCATTCCAGGGTATTGACACAAACTAATCCTAATAAGAAAGGGATAAGGTGTTTGCCACCACGAGCAGCTATTGTAGGCAGCCTACTCCACACTAACAAATACAGTACATAGAAAAACTCACAAAAATAATTCTGAAGCTAAGCCACAAATCTTTTGAAAACCTCAATGAAAAACATGTTGCTTTAAAATCAGGAATTATTTGCCACAGTGCAACGTTTGAATACAAACAAATATGTTCAGTCCAAGTGCCATCTATATTAAAATGTGTGGTATTTCCCCATGTTAAGCACCCTGGTAAAGGAGGGTAAGGCCTTACCTGGCTGTGGACCTCTGAGGTGGTGCTCTGTCCAGGCTCAAAGTCAAATATGCTCCTGGGTTGTGGTGGCTCCCCCCACCGGTCTGAAAGCTTATCTTCAACCCCCAGCTCACTCCTGAAACACAATCCCCAACAACATGCATGCACGAACACACACACACACACACACAACGCAACTTAGTCATGGTTTCATTGTCAATGCCTGTAGGAACAGATCCAAACGTGTCTACCTGGCAGTTGTTCTTGTCTCGCCCCACACTCCTTGTCTTGGGTCTGGGTTGGGAATTCACACTTATACCATTCACCCAATTACCAGGTTAACTCAAGTAGCACGTACTAGGTGTTTCACAAAGACTGACCACATGCTTCTGATATGCTGTGGACATGGTCATGGTTATACAGTAACAGAAACAAATACATTCTAACATTCTCAACATGAGTTCTTCCACCTCACTGAGCTCTACTGTTGGTTTAAATGAGGAGGTTGAACGTGTAGTCTCCCAGTCCTATTCATCAGTCTCTCCCTGTCTCACCAGTCAGGGAGGGCTTCATAATTGTCCATATGGGTCTGAGTCTGCTGCCCACCGGATGAGTCAGCAGCAAGGGCCCGGCTCCCTGAGGATCAGTCGAAATTAGTGTTAGCAAAGACTGGCCATCTGATAGAATAGATAAGTTACACCCCAGAACATGGCTATGTTATTTCCACTTTACTCACTTTCAGCAGACCATCGCTCAGAGTCCTCGTCAGTTTCTAACAAATGGGCAAAGATAGCAAAGAGAGTTAGAGGGATTTAGAGAATATTAATAATAAATAGTACACTCACCCCAACTAAGGGGCCTAGCCCGAACCATGAAAAACAGCCCCAGACCATTATTCCTCCTCCACCAAACTTTACAGTTGGAACTATGCATTTGGGCAGGTGGCGTTCTCTTGACATCCGCCAAACCCAGATTTGTCTGTCGGACTGCCAGATGGTGAAGCGTGATTCATCACTCCAGAGAACACGTTTCCACTGCTCCAGAGTCCAATAGTGACTTTACACAACTCCAGCCGATGCGTGGCATTGCGCATGATGATCTTAGGCTTGTGTTGGGCTGCTCGGCCATGGAAACCCATTTCATGAAGCTCCCGACGAACAGTTCATGTGCTGATCTTTGAGGTAGTATGGAACTCGACAATTTCTATTCAGCACTCAGCGGTCTCAATCTGTGAGTTTGTGTGGCCTACCACTTCACAGCTGAGCCGTTGTTGCTCCTAGATTTTCCACTTCACAATAACAGCATGTACAGTTGACCAGGGTAGCTCTAGTGGGGCAGAAATTTGATGAACTGACTTGTTGGAAAGGTGGCATCCTATGACAGTGCCAAGATGAAAGTCACTGAGCTCTTCAGTAAGGCCGTTCTACTGCCAATATTTGTCTTTGGTGATTGCATGCCTGTGTGCTGGAATAGCCAAATCCACAAATGTTAAGGCATGTCCACGTACTTTTGTGTATATAGTGTATATTCTATTCAGTAGGGCCCCGATTCCGAATTCCGAATCAAGTTAAGCGCACGTAAATGGAACGTTGTTCCCTTATTATGCACTTTTCTCTATATACAGTTGAAGTCGGAAGTTTATATACACCTAATACACTTAAACTCAGTTTTTCACAATTCCTGACATTTAATCCTAGTGAAAATTCCCTGTCTTAGGTCAGTTAGGATCACCACTTTATTTTAAGAATGTGAAATGTCAGAATAATAGTAGAGAGAATGATTTATTTCAGCTTTTATTTCTTTCATCACATTCCCAGTGGGTCAGAAGTTTACATACACTCAATTAGTATTTGGTAGCATTGCCATAAATTGTTTAACTTGGGTCAAACGTTTCAGGTAGCCTTCCACAAGCTTCCCACAATAAGTTGGGTGAATTTTGGCCCATTCCTCCTGACAGAGCTGGTGTAATTGAGTCAGGATTGTAGGCCTCCTTGCTCGCACACGCTTTTTCAGTTCTGCCCACAAATTTTCTATGGGATTGAGGTCAGGGCATTGTGATGGCCACTCCAATACCTTGACTTTGTTGTCCTTAAGCCATTTTGCCACAACTTTGGAAGTATGCTTGGGGTCATTGTCCATTTGGAAGACCCATTTGCGACCAAGCTCTAACTTCCTGACTGATGTCTTGAGAAGTTGCTTAAATATATCCACATACTGTTCCTTCCTCATGATGCCATCTATTTTGTGAAGTGCACCAGTCCCTCCTGCAGCAACAATGTCAGAATCAGGCCCTAGTGACATTCCAATGCAATTATGATATGTGACTAATGCAAATATTTTCTGTACTCTGCCAAAGGAATCCATCACCTGCACATTAATCAGGTTGGTGCCTATGGCACAATGAACCAGCACAGTAGACACTGCTCTCAGGAGGGATCAGTGGCTGTGAAACCTGTAGTGGGTTAAAAGCCAACTGCCTGGAGAGTGGTGACAGCTGAGAATCCGTTTTAAACTCCATCCTGGCCATTCCTGTCCTGTCACTCTGAGGACCTGAGTGCTGCCTGTCAATACCACCAAGCAGACACATAACCAGAAATAGACTACTGATATACAACTGGATATAAGAACTGGTATGAAGGAATACATTTAGGATGGGGCTAGATATGTGGAGATACTGTATATAAGTTGGAATGATTGGGTATAGATATCAAAACATATTGAGAGTTATCTTGTCCCTGGAATAATCTGCCTTCTGGATCAGGTCTCTAGAGGCTGACATTGATAGAAAGGAATTCTCTGTCTGGGCTGGTGTGAGTGTGCGTGAGAGAAGGTGAGAGGGAGGAGAAGTCATACCTTCTGGCTTCTTGTGGATCTGCCTGAACATGCTCCTGTACCAGTCTTTGGGCTTGTTCACGCTCTGGTGTGAGAAAAGAAGGAAACATGACAAAAACATCTTGTTAGACATTTGAGAAAAAGCTCTCAGAAGTTTCAGAGCACATGAATGAGAACATTTTGGCTCCAGGTAAATGACAACTACAGATGTTGGATTTTAATTGGATCACTCTTTTGATGCTGAGAATTTTGCTTCACCGCAGGAAATGCAGATGAGCTTCATGTTTTACATAAATTCACTGAGAACACCCAATACACATTATTAAAAAAAGGTATTTATCCTTAATTTAACTAGTCAAGTCAGTTAAGAACACATTCTTATTTACAATGACGACCTACCCTGGCAAAACCCGGACGACGCTGGGCCAATGTGCGCCGCCCCTATGGGACTCCCAATCACGGTCGGATGTGATACAGCCTGGATTATATTAACACTATTGCACTTTTCATGTAGCCTCATTTTGGACAGCTAATAGCCTAATCATCGATCAAGCAACATTATAGACTAAATGTTTAAAATCTGTTTCTGCAAGATTATTTTGCTGCGACAATTTTTGGTCAAATTAAGATCCTACACCTGTTTGAGCGTACCAAGCAGTTTTTCTTATATGCGTGACCAGATTAATAAAAAGCCTGGGCCTTAGGGCGATATGTGGTTATAATATAATATATAACAATAATATATGCTATTTAGCAAACACTTTTATGTATGGTTATGAATGCTGCTATCTGTCTGGGTTTATCTTACTGATCTTGAGGCGATGGGCATCCCTGTTTCATCCACTGGGCCGATCCCAGAGAACTTGATGAGGCGCTCCTCCCTTGTAGCAGCCCTGCGTGGCAGAGTGGAAGAGCCCCTAGCTTGGACTCCATTAGAAAGACCCCCTGTTACAGAACGACAGGACAGATCTGTTATCAAAAGCAATTCTAACTGTCCTCATTTTCCTATTACATTTCAGCTGAGTAGAAGTATGAACATTCAAGCGGTCTGCTTCACCACCATTGCCACTGGGTGGCCACAGAGTGCCACTGTGAAATGGAGTTTGTTTTCATTTATGAAACAATTATATGATTTATGTGTGGTTAATACCCTGCATCATATAGTACATTTTAGGATGATAATAACATGATTGTGAAGGCTTCGTTAAAGTGGATGATAAAAAAGACATTAATATATACATTAAGCCTTGACATTTTAAACACAGAGTTCTGATAATCTTTTAGCAGAAGATTGCAGACTGAGACCGCAGCACATATCAGTCATGTCTCCCATGAGGGTATTCCAGCATGTTCTGTCTTCTCTCCCACCAAAGATCCCATAATACTTAGCACATTCATGACTTAAACATAAAACATATTTAAATCAAACTCAAACTGTAATGCTCTATATGATAATTTCAAGAAAACTATATTCCAACCATTTGACTGAGCAGGGCCATAGTATGATCCAAAACGAAGAGGGTCGGTAAGAGGGTCACTCCCATTGACATCTGAGACCTAAGATGGAAAATCAGTTAGTCTGATATAAACATTAACACATTAGCATGTGACTGTATATATGAATAGTGTGTAAATAGTTTTTGTTGTCTCTTGGTGTCTTTCCTGTATATAACTCTTTATTTATTAAAAACATGTAATATCTTATGTTGTTCTTGGCTATTACTGTTCTGTACTTCATCATGTACAGTTGAAGTCAGAAGTTTACATACACTTAGGTTGGAGTCATTAAAAATAATTTTTCAACCACTCTACAAATGTCTTGTTAACAAACTATAGTTTTGGCAAGTCGGTTAGGACATTTACTTTGTGCATGACACAAGTCATTTTTTCCAACAATTGTTTACAGACAGATTTTTTCACTTATAATTCACTGTATCACAATTCCAGTGGGTCAGAAGTTTACATACACTAAGTTGACTGTGCCTTTAAACAGCTTGGAAAATTCCAGAAAAGGATGTCATGGCTTTAGAATCTTCTGATAGGCTAATTGCCATCATTTGAGTCAATTGGAGTTGTACCTGTGGATGTATTTTAAGGCCTACCTTCAAACTCAGTGCCTCTTTGCTTGACATCATGGGAAAATGAAAAGAAATGAGCAAAAACCTCAGAAAAAATGTAGACCTCCACAAGTCTGGTTCATCCTTGGGAGCAATTTCCAAATGCCTGAAGGTACCACGTTCATCTGTACAAACAATAGTACGCAAGTATAAACACCATGGGACCACGCAGCCATCATACTGCTCAGGAAGGAGAGATGAACGTCTCTTAGAGATTAACGTACTTTGGTGCGAAAAGCGCAAATCATTCCCAGAACAACAGCAAAGGACCTTGTAAAGATGCTGGAGGAAACAGGTACAAAATTATCCATATCCACAGTAAAACAAGTCCTATATCGACATAACCTGAAAGGCCACTCAGCAAGGAAGAAACCACTGCTCCAAAACCGCCATAAAAAAGCCAGACTACGGTTTGCAACCTCACATGGGGTTAAAAGTTAAAGCTTGGTCGCAAATGGGTCTTCCAAATGGACAATGACCCCAAGCATACTTCCAAAGTTGTGGCAAAATGGCTTAAGGACAACAAAGTCAAGGTATTGGAGTGGCCATCACAAGGCCCTGAGCTCAATCCCATAGAGAATTTGTGGGCAGAACTGAAAAAGGGTGTGCGAACAAGGAGGCCTACAAACCTGACTCAATTATACCCGCTCTGTCAGGAGGAATGGGCCAAAATTCACCCAACTTATTTTTGGAAGCTTGTGGAAGGCTGCTATCCCAAGTTAAACAATTTAAAGGCAATGCTACCAAATACTAATTGAGTGTATGTAAACTTCTGACCCACTGGGAATGTGATGAAAGAAATAAAAGCTGAAATAAATCATTCTCTCTACCATTCTTCTGACATTTCACATTCTTAAAATAAAGTGGTGATCCCAACTGACCTATGACAGGGAATCTTTGCTAGGATTAAATGTCAGGAATTGTGAAAAACTGAGTTTAAATGTATTTGGCTAAGGTATATGTAAACTTCCGACTTCAACTGTACTTGTATGTTCTATGTGGACCCCAGAAAGAGTAGCTGCTGCATGTGCAGTAGCTAATGGGGATCCTAATAAACTAAACTAATCCGTGGAAATTGTCTGTAGTGGAGGACACATTATCATATATTGGATTAACCAACACAAATTCAGGTCCTCTATCAATATCCAGTACATTCCAATCCAGTGGCATAACACTGAACCTGTGATACTAGACAATTCCACAGAAAGGAGCTGTTGTCTCTCAATATAACATGTGATCTACACTGAGTGTACAAAGCATTAGGAACACCTGCTCTTTCCATGACGTAGACTGACCAGGTGAATCCAGGTGAAAGCTATGATCCTTATTGATGTCACTTGTTAAATCCAATTCAATCAGTGGAGAAGAAGGGGAGGAAGACACATTAAAGGATTTTTAGGCCTTGAGACAATTGAGACATGGATTGTGTATGTGTGCCATTCAGAGGGTGAATGGGCAAGACAAAATATTTAAGTGCTGCTGGGCTTTTCACACTCAACCGTTTCCTGTTTGTATCAAAAATGATCCACCACCCAAAGGTCATCCAAATATCTTAATTCGATCACCCTGTTTCAGGGGGTGTTCAGGAGAACTTTCCTGCAATGCAGGACATTTAAAACCTGTAGTGTATTTGAGGTTGATAAAGGCCTCTGAAGTTTGTAATTTCCACTTAAAAATGTCAGGCTTGATTTTCCCTTAAGAAAAATGTATCAACCCGTACATAAATGTACATTAACTATAATTCATATAATAATTCACATTTCCTGTTGCTGCAGGATTATTTTCCTGCTGTAGAAAATTGGCTCAAATTAAGATTCTACATCTGTATATAACCATGTGTATCTCCTTAACAGTTTTGCTTGCCTTAATGAGCTCCACGGGTGGCAGTCTTGTGGAACGGAAGGGGCTGAGAAGGGGGGTTGGGAGCCCCGGGGAGATGACCACCACCTCCTGGGTCAGGTCTGGAGGGGACAGGTGATGCTGCTGTCTGGAGGAGGGGCCATCGTCAGAGAAGACGATACGAGAGCCGTTCAGATGGTCCAGGATGTCCACACGTTGCTACAGGAGAGAGGCAGTTAAACACAGCCATATCATGTTGTTAATGCTCTGTCTGTCTGTCTGTCTGCCCTCTCTCTCTCTCTCTCTCTCTCTCTCTCTCTCTCTCTCGCTCTCTCTCTGGGGGAGGTCAGGTGAGCTTGTTAACCACATTGTTTTCATCTGGACATTAATTGGCCCTAACAGTGGGGCTCCTGATGAAAAGGCCTCTCATTTATTTAAAGCAAAGCAGCAAAAGGATGTGCTGTTCCACCCACTTCATCATCTCCCTTGCAGAGGCTGTAGAAAGGGCCCATTCAGGACCTAGATCAGGGGGCTGAAACAGGAGAGGCCCATTATAAGCCCATTAACCATCCATTCTTGTGTTCTCCAACTAGGGGGCGTGGCCCAGGCCGAGTGGGTCGAAAAGGGTTCGCTGATGTTGACCGCAGTGAAAGTGCACCAGCGTTAGTGATTCTCCCAAAGACCTCCCCTGCTCTCTACATTTCCGTGTCAACTGGTCAGCCTCCCTCCTTGCTGCCCAACATTGCTCCTCTTATCCTACTCCTGCGTGTTTGAGTCCACATTGGGCGTTTCAGCTCTCTCTGTGTGGACTCTGGGGGTCATGGGAACCTCTTGTGTCTCTCACACAGGATGAAACTGTATCTAGCTAAATCCGAGAGATACCATTATGGAGCTAGGACTGGAGCATTTTCATGGAAATTGTAGCCTGTAAATACAGTACATAGCTGTTATTTTCATTCTAACGTATGTGTGTTGTTGTTTTGCCTTGTTGTATAGCATCTTTAAAAGGCACCTCTCTGTATGCTGTTCATGCCAACTCTGCCAAGGCAGACTTCAAAGATTATTGTCTCTGACACAGCAAAATCGATTTGTTTTTAATATCTCTATCAAATCTTCAATACTTTGGGTCTTCCTGAATATGTTCTTTCATAGAATTCAGTTCTACTAAGAATCTAGCTCTCTTCATGTTGAGTTAGAGAAGATGTCAGTTTTACTCTCAAATCCTAAATGAACTTTGTGAGCCAAAATGCCTGTACCTGAGACTGCATTTAATTTGTTATGATCCTGGCTGGTCTCTGACGCCAAAGTCTTCGTGTTATGAGCCTGGCTGGTCTCTGACACCAAAGTCTTCGTGCAGCCACCAAAGTATTCACCTGTGATTAACAAAACACACATACCGGTTAGATGGTGAGCAAATAATTGATATCAAGTCACTCACACGCAGAGAACACCATGGTAGCATATTCTCTTACACAACACCCTAAAAGGAGACAAACAGATTTATGGTCAATTACCTCTTATTCCAGAGACAATTGCATTATGCCTTTTAGTTGGGTCACGTACAAGTTTAGAAGACAAATTACCCACTAGGCAGACATTGGTTGAATCAACGTTGTTGTGAACCAATCTGGAATACACATTGAATTGACGTCTGTGCCCAGTGGGAAGGGACTGACCAAAGAGCTCAGGAGCTGCCTGCACTGATAAAAGTCACTTACAATGCAACAAACTGTACTTCTTCAGTTCTTCAGTTAATGGATAATTTTTTATAAATGCCAAGCATCACTCCCAGAGATCTGAACTTTGATACAATTCCCGGCAGAAGAGCAGGCAGGCATTCAAGACTGAATTGTGCGTTCTCTAAAGACGAGTGAACGCATTCCAGATCAAAATAGCATTACTGTCTAGAAAACGTTGCACGTCTATATTACATGTTAATGTGTAACGTCCTTTGTTGGGTCTCTGTGGGATTGATTGATTCATCCTATGCCAAAGACCCTTTTTTTCAGTGGAACATTTAACATTTAATCTCTGAGTCATTAGTCTGTCTGCCAAACAACCTTTTCTTCCATAAATCAAAACTAAGTCATGAGTAGAGTTGACTGGGGTTCTATTAACCCACTGTCAAGGCATTCTGAAAGGAGAAAGTTTGTTATCCTCCTTTCCCTGTTACCACAGCAGAGGCCATTCAAAACATGAGTCACAACTCTCCCTAAAGTCTTCCATAACATACAGTGAAAGAGAGCTGTGGGAATGGCCACCGTGGAGAGAGTGAGCCACGTCAGGCTGATGTCAGGTCCTAATCACCAGCACCTTGGAAAATCAGATTAGCTGTTTCTACATCAAAGGCCTTGGGGACTCAAGGGGAGGTCATTTCCTCTCCTCTACAGTGGCTCCAAAAGCCCTTAATAACAGGGTTGGCATGGAAATTCAAGACCTGAAAAGATCTACAACTGCTACCATGGGACTTGAGAATTGATACGTGATTATTAAGGCTTTCCATTTGAGATCAACTTTCTCCGACTTGGGCCTTGGCCAGGCGAGGCTGAGAGCTGTCCAAGAGTATTTGGGTTGATGGGTTTTCCATGTGGCCCGTAACTTTACAGACTGTAATCATTATGGTCAGTGCTCAGAGACAGATATTTGCACTCTGTCTGTGTACAGTACAACAACACAAGACCAAATGTAGCAGAGAGATCAAATCAGTGTTCCTGGTTCCAGACAATGATGTCACTCTTTCTGACTCATCACCTCCGAATAAATCAGGTTACGTAAGAGGGAAAATATGGGAAATGGGGGATCATTGTCTACAATAATACCATTACAGTTCAGATACAACACAGATGTTAAGACTGCACTAAAAGTAATGATGTTTATGTGAGGGACACTTTAACAGTATATCACACTTGCCAACAGTGTAAATCAGTTAGGCTTTCTGGTTGTTTTCACTGTGGTATTTCAACATAAATATTCACACTTCCAATGGCCTTTAGGGCAGGCAGCAATATTCATGTCTCAACGTCAATCACTGCAGCAATAGGGATGTCTCTTATTTCTTCTTTTCATGTAATAATATTATAAATTGTGTTATCACTGGAGAGACATATCTAATCATGATACATGAAGAGGGGGATCAACATGCGTTGACTGTTTTGCTACAGACTTTGTAAGAAAACAGCTGCAGACAAATGTCCTCTCAGTTTACAACAGAACACCATTACAATATTTGCTCTGAGGGCGGGATTCAGTGAAACAGCCTCTGTGGCACACCCACCCACACTGCATACTGCATAGACATACATAACTTATGCACTGCAAAAATGCATGAATTCATTAGAATAGTATCCTTCAACATTTTCTGATTCACCACATTACTTCAAATGCACTTCCAATTGTGGCAGTAACAAAATCGCTTCCATACTGCAGGTTTGAAAGAATTCCAGCCTAGGTACTTTTAGTATCTTTGGCAACAAAAACAACTTATCTCAATATCAAATCATAAGTACCGTATAGTGATTGTTTTCAAATTAAAATGGTCAAAAATAAATAAAAATAGCTTTTTAGCTAAGAGCAATTTCTCAAGCAATAACTTTATTAACTTGTGATGTCACCAGGCTGACCAAAACTCCATCCCAAAACAGGCTGAAATTTCAGGCAGTCTTTTCAAACTAAAAGGGCATTATCATAATTTTCACAATTTCACAGCATTACCCCAACCTCATAGTGTTGAAATATATATAAAACACAGCAAAATCCCGTTTGTGACTGCGCTGGGCCTTTAAAATATAAAATCATAGGTAGAAGTATCTCCATCAGTATGCATTAGAAGCGCAAATAAAATGCTTCTCCCTTTGTCTGTGCATTTGGCCTCCACCGTTCTCATTACCTAAATTAGTCTGGATGGAGGATGGTCTAACTCTATCAGCCAGAGCTACACATATTACCACTCCTAGAGCACCAAACATGATCCAGCCTAATAAGGCAAAATCAGCTGTGATATCTGGCGAAAAATCCTGCTCCAGAACCTTGCTTCTCCCTGGGATATGTTTACTTTGAACACCCCACACATTCTTATTTGATTACTAACGTTCAAATACCATGACTATCTCTTTCACACAGAGCAGATTCCTCCAACAGTAGTCAGATACAATTCTACTAATCTAAATGCAATGTACTGTATATATGAATAATAAACACCATATAGGTTATACCTGTTATACCATATAGGGTTGAAAATCCAAGATCAGGGCTGGTTTCCTACTAGTGAGGAATGTCAGAGTCTGTCGACTTGACTTTGATGTCCAAGATGTTTCTTGTACACTGGATACCATGATTAAGTCACACAGATATCATTTGGAAATGCTATATTAATTTTGGACATTTCTTACACATGCAATATCTTATGTCAGATTGCTGCAGAGCTGCAGTGTGCCTTGTGTAATGCCCTCACCATGTCTTCCAGCATCTGCCTTGTGGTCTTATGGGGCAACAACCAGGCTGCTTTGGGACAATGAAAGAGGATAGATAATTGAAGAAATATGACAATAGGAGACAGGGAGGATGGCTGTGTGGTAATCCCTCTCACATGACCTCACATTTCAAGAGAATGGGGTAGTCAATAAACGTGACATTACCCTTAATACATAAGCAGTTGTCTCCCATTCATGAGATAATGGTTCACAAACTCAGATGGTAGATACAGATACAGAGATCAGTAGAGACCAGTAGACTAATTAGATTGAGACAACAGACTACTGTACTTTGCAGAGAGAGGAAGTAGGAGGTGGTGTTAGTTACAGTAACAGTGCACTATAATGCAGTGAGACAGAAAAGTGTTAGTCAGCATGGGGTCACTGAACTTCACCACACCCTGCTGCTGATTCCCAGGAAATCTATGGGACGTTTCCCTCGCGGCCCAGAATAGCAACCGTGTAACTGAATAGAATGGAGACGCACAGTTACATAGCTCAAGGAACCGACTCGATAACTAACAGCAAAGCTGCTATATGACTATATCAGTGACGTGCAATCAGGGTAGGCAGGATAAGCAATGCTGTGATAATCAAATAAAATGTATGCGTGCCTTCCATTCAAATCCATTCAAATTGTTGACGGGCGTGGTCGTTCCTGACTCCAGTCACTTTTCACTAGGCCTCGCTGCTTTGCCTAGCTTCCTTCGTTGCATTGAGCCGATTTCATATTTGCATGCATATTAACTAAACATGTGTGGGTAAGCTTGGGGAAAGCTCTGCACATTTGGGCGTGTCTACATAATTTGGCGCTTGCATCCCTTGAACTGAACAAAGCTAGCGAGCTAGCAAAAACAGTCTGACGAATGGACACTATACTGCACCTTCTAGGCAGTTCCTCTGTCCAGTGTCTGTGTTTTTTTGCCCATCTTAATCTTTCACATTGGCTCAGTACCGGTACCCCCTGAATATAGCCTCATTATTGTTATTTTATTGCGTTACTTTTTATTTATTTTTTATTTTATACTTTAGTTTATTTAGTAAATATTTTCTTAACTCTATTTTCTTAAAACTGCATTGTTGGTTAAGGGCTTTTGAGTAAGAATTTCACGGTAAGGTCTACACTTGTTGTATTCGACGCACATGACAAATAAAATTTGCTTTAATTTTACAACATCCCTTTGATGCATTTGATTAATCAAGCTCAAATTTTGTTTTGATGAGACACTTTTTTGATGTTTTGAATTGCATTTTTCAGTAATTTTGATTGTTGGACATTTCGTTAGAATCTTGAATCTTATTATATATGTGTGTGTAATAATATTTCACATAATAATGTTATTATTATTATTATTTGTGTGTGTGTGTGTTTGCGGTGCATTGGAAGAATTGTAAATCTATTGTGAAAGGCGATGAAGTTTGTGTTGTAAATTATTCTGATTAAATATGTCCATATATTGGTATTTTAGTGACACCTATTGGTTGTTTGGTTGTAACTGTGGATGCTACATCGGTCTATGGCTGAGCTGAGTTAAGCAGTGTTTAATTTCGCCGGATTATATAAAATATGACGCCATCGTAGGCTATCGCTTGTGTACAGTATCTTTGGTATTTACATTTGGTGAAAATTGTTTGTCAATCTCAGTTAATAGCCTATGTCACTCTGGTTGTTGGGGATATCTGTTGTATGGTTCATCAAGGTTTATTTGTGAGTAAATCTGTCTTTGATAATAGCTAGTGCACCGTTTTCCAAGCTCAGTTCTCAGAGACCCCAAGGGGTGCATATTTAGATTTTTGCCCTAACTAAACGGATGATTCAAATGATCAAAGCTTGATGATTAGTTGATTATTTGAATCAGCTGTGTAGTGCCAGGGCAAAAACCAAAACGTGCACCCCTTGGGGTCCCGAGGAACGAGTTTGGAAAACCCTGATAGTGCCTACACAGCCAACGACCTCACAGCACATCAATGGACTATATTCGCTTTCATCGTTGCCGATAACGTACAGGGACATTTTTCATATATTTGCTTTAATCTTCAATCCCATAAATAACTTTTATTACAGGAAAGTGTTTCACAACAGGATTTCTCTAAGCACCAGTATTCTTTCAAGTGTTGCAATAGGATGATCTCATGAAAAATGAGTTGGCACTCTGTTTCTCTGTCACCCAGATTTCTCCTCTGCTCCTCTCCTCCTCTTCTCTGCTGTAGGAGGCCACTGGGCAAAAACTGGTTGAATCAACTTTGTTTCCACATAATTTCAACAAAAACATTCAATATGATGACATTGAATCAATGTGAAAAACTGATTGGATTTGGAAAAAGTCATCAGTGTAAAGGTGGCGCAAGCTCCCGAGTGGTGTAGTGGTCTAAGGCTCTGCATTGCAGTGATAGAGGCGTCACTACAGACCCGGGTTTGATTCCAGGCTGTATCACAACCGACCGTGATCGGTAGTCACATAGGGCGGCGCACAATTGGCCCAGCGCTGTCCGAGTTAGGTGAGGGTTTGGCTGCGGGGGCTATACAAGTAGGCCGTCATTGTAAATAAGAATGTATTCTTAACTGACTTGCCAAGTTAAATGAAAAGGCAATGTTATCTTTTTTAACCTAACCTAAATCCATGGTGAAATGTATTGTTGATTTCACATTGAATTCATGTTAGTTGACAACTCAACCAAATGTAAATCAAAACTAGACGTTGAAATGACATCTGTGCTCAGTGGGAGTTTTCCTGTGACTCGGCCCTGCTCTGACCTCTTCCACTTCACCTCCACCAACTCCTCATCCATTGCATTGTTCTCCCAGGGAGTATGGTTGTCAGGACAGCCACAAAAGACACCTCATGAGTTGTTGTTCTGGTTGTCGCGGTGACGACCCCTGAACTTCTGCTACCAACAGTAACACCACAACAGGCAGCCTGCAAGGGCCCCAGCAGGGTAGAGGGAGAGTCTGCAGTCAGTTGAAATGACAATAGAAAAACTTGTCTTCATGCCAAACATCATGGAAACATTTTTCAGCTTGAAAGAGAATGGATGAAACTCAACAATTGAATTGATGCATTGATACACACAATTTAGATTTTTTTTAATGTTATTTGACTTATCCATCATAAACCAAAAAGTACAGTTCAAGGTAGTATCATATAGTGCTGGGAATTGCCAGGGACCTCAGAATACAATATTATCACGATACTTAGGTGCTGATACGATATGTAGTACAATTCTCACTATTCTATATGTATTGTGATTCGATACTGCGATTTGATGTTCCGAAGAGAGTGCATGAGAGAAAAGAGAGAGTATGAGAGAAAAGAGAGAGTATGAGAGAAAAGAGAGAGCATGAGAGAAAAGAGAGAGTATCAGAGAAAAGAGAGAGTATGAGAGAAAAGAGAGAGTATGAGAGAAAAGAGAGAGTATCAGAGAAAAGAGAGAGCATGAGAGAAAAGAGAGAGTATGAGAGAAAAGAGAGAGTATGAGAGAAAAGAGAGAGCATGAGAGAAAAGAGAGAGTATCAGAGAAAAGAGAGAGTATGAGAAAATGAGTTTTGATCAGTCATGGAAATAAAAGTGCTGAAAGCATGTTGGCTCACTATTTAAAAGAAGATAGAGAACAAGCTATAAGAAAATACAGGAGTTTGGTGTAGGTACAGCTGACAAGCCCAATTTAACACTATCTAGCAAAACATTTTTATAATATCGCAAAAAAAGTGTATGTAACTGTATCGATTTTTCCCCCGTCGCTAGTATCATTGCTTGAGTATAGTGAAATTGGTGTGCTAAGTCACTTCATGGATAACTCGATTTGACACTTAAAAAAGTGCACGCAACTAATCAAACTAGTGACATCCTCTCTATTCATTGTATTTCTATGACTGACCACCACCATTGGCCTCTGTGTGTCGGGCTGTGTTTAGCAGAAGGATCAGGTTAATCATTGACTCCATAATGTTGTTTTCAGCCATGAGATCGGATCTAAGTCCTGCTCAGAGTTAGACTAATAAGGACAGACCAAAACACAGACATGTCTGCTTAAGGTGGTCATTTTGTTTGTTTGTGTGTTCCTGTAGTATAGTGCAATACAGGTCCTGAAAACATCTGGGTTTTCTTTAATATCAGACAGCATAAACATCCCTTCATCTGCATGTACCCTTTAATGGAAATATACATATATATATATTTTTACGTTTGGACGTTTGGGCAAAAACTGGTTGAATCAACTCTGTTTCCACGTCATTTCAACCCCAAAACTCTATATGATGACATTGAATCAACGTGGACATTGAATCAACTGATTGGATTTTCAACAAATCATCTTCGTAATGGCATTTTGTATTTTTTTCACCTAACTTTTAACCTAAATCCAATGACGTGAAATGTTTTGTTGATTTCCCGTTGAATTCCAGTTAGTTGAAAACTCAACCAAATGTAAATCAAAACTGACGTCTGTGCCCAGTGGGCCATGTCTGGTCTCGCACAACTACTCTCCGGATGAGTAGGAGGCAGGTAATGCCTTATCAAATAATCTCACACAATGTAGTAAATTCCAGGGGATGAGTTTAGTAAGAAAGCAATAAACCTGAAAGACCGTCAATATGTTTTTGCTTGAACAGGATGTAAGATCATCGCAAATCCTTTTCAAAGACCTGAGGGGTGACTCATCATCAGGTTGTTATTATAAAGATGTTCTCTAAAGTATCCTACAAGGTTAATCACACACTCCTGCCTTGTCTCCAGACTGCAACTTGGCCCATATGAACACACAGCCGTAGACCGTACAAGGACCTGGACCCGGCCTGTTTATGACATGCGCTTATTGAGCGATACACACATTTATCAGAAAGAAACTATTCTGCCTCCTTGTATGGTGATCCCTCCCCTCAGCCTGCTGCTTGGGGGAGACATGGCTTCAGTGTTACTTGTCAATGGAGATACTACATGTTCCCTGTTGGATTAGATGCTCTTCATCAGACATACCATAGCCTGACTTTGAGGGGGCCACTACTAATATGAGTGTTTGGAGTTTTCAGGGAGGTTACTGTACTCACATTAGGGCGCATGCAGTGCTATGCAAGGTAGTTCAGCCTTTACACACCTTTATTTTTGTAATTATGATTGTTATGATAATTTTTTTTCAGAGTGAGTATAGCAAGAGAGATGGAGCAAGAGAGATATCAGAAGAGCTCAAAGAGGATCAGTGCTAGGCAAAGAAATCCTCCTGACATCCACAATAACCCCCAAGGTAAAGGGTGAACAAGTCTGGAGCCAGTGGGCCCTGTGTTAGAGGCAGTGCCCCAGGGAAGTGTCCCTGACAGGGATGTTTATTTCCACATTTGTCACATCATGGGAACCACACCTCTATACAGAGTTAATAAGAAAGCCCACTTGATTACAGTACAGTATTTCCAAACCCGTGGGCAGAGCAGTGAGTAACGACCATAATAACACAGCCCCCTCCTCTCATGCCCACCCTCTGTGTTCCTGTAATGTGACAAGGGGTGCCTCAGAGCTGCCCTCTCCTCTCCTCCACTCAATCACATGCCACAACTCAGACTGCTACTCTAGGACAGTTCCTAAATCACAGCATTGACGTCATCACTGAGGGTAGCAAAATAAAACAGCCTTTTTTTGTCAGAATGAGACAGCCTTAACGTAAGTATATTTATATTGTACTGTGTCTCGCTGTATGGCCATCCTCTCAGTTTACTGAGAGTCTCAACAACAAAAAACACGGACAAATTCCTGGGAAAGTCTGCCTCACTAATCCTGTGAAGCAAGTAAGCAAGGAGCAGACAGGCCAACAGGCAGGTTAATCAACTCTTCAATAAAAACAAAGCAAAGCACAACCTAGCACAGCCACGTGATTACATAGTTACATAGTTAGTGCAAAATATATGTCTGGCTATATCGGACAAGTGTATCTAATGCTATGTCATCTTACAGTACTGCCTCATCATAGGAAAAATGTAGTCTACTCACCTCTGATGCAGAATCCCAGGGAACAACACACCTCTCAAAGTCCTGTCTGCTCCGTGGTGCATGTAAGCCCAATATGTTGTGGGCAGTCACTCTCTACTCGCGCTCTCTCGTTCCCTCCTTCCCTCCCTCCCGCCCTCCCGCCCTCCCTCTCGCCCTCCCGCCCTCCTCTCTCTCTCTCTCTCTCTGGACTTGCTCCGCCTGTGAAGGACTTCCCGGTTGACAGGCATAGCCATGGCAACCGCTGGGCCGTGTTCAAAAGGCACCCTCCTCTTGGCTTGTCAGTGTGGGGCTCTTTCAATGAAGAGGGCCCATTGTTGTGATAAGGTGATATTTCACAGCGCAGGGTTAACCAAAGGGGAATGCAAATAGTTCATCACCTCCACCTCCCCAACACCCCACACTATCACACACCCCTCTCTCTGTCTCTTTCTCTCCCATGACTCCCTCTCTTTTGTGCTGCTGTTTGTTTGTGTCTGTTCTGGGGGCACATACAGGCCAGGTCTCTGTATAGTCAAAGAGATGGGAGTAGAGAGGAGGGGAGAGAAAGAGCTCTCGCAGTCCAAGAGGGTTCTCTGATGATCCTCTGGCATCATTAGTCTTTGGGGGGGTCCACCCCATGTATCCTACTGATATTGGAGCCACCACTAGTCCCTAGACAGACAAACAGACAGAGCTGGTCTCTCTCACATCCCCTGCCCTTCCACACATCACTGATATCCAACTACAGCACGTTAGTACGATGATTAAAGAGAAACTATATGTGAGGGTAGGTGAATCAATTTTAATATGCTTCAGCCACTGATAGCAATCCAGAGATTCTGTTTTCAAATATCTAATTTGCCTTTCATAATACTTAGCCCTTGGGGCACACAGGCCATACATCAAGTGCATGAGATATTACAGTACATGGCACTATACAGTGTTAAAGTGAAGAGAGAAGCACACTCTCAAATTCCTTAGTTGTTCTCTCTACCATACATGGCAAATTAGAACTGGGTTCTCCAGTTTGTCGGCAGTGTTTGCCAATGGAGGGAAACTGGATTAAACCCTGAAGTTTTGCATGCTGACATAAATGTTTCTGTCACATGTTTCTCAGGTACTGAGTTAACCTTTACACGTTGCACGCTGCAGGTGGTAGTCCACTCACCTTTATTGCACTTTAACTTTCCAGACAGACCAGCTATAAACTATAAATGATTTGATAAGCTGTGTGTGTGTGTGTGTGTGTGTGTGTGTGTGTGTGTGTGTGTGTGTGTGTAAGCCCCTCTCCTTGGCCAGTTTCAGGTTGGAATTGAAGGAGTCAACTCTTTTTTAATAATTCAGCGGTCTGGCTTGGGACACTGAAACTCAGGCAAATACCAGGCAATATCCACTTATTGAGTCTGCACCCCTACTCTGGAGGTTGTTTTTGCAAAAGGAAAGCAGAGTTTTTCAGCCCTAGGAGAAGAAATGGTTCTGGATAGTTTGGCCTATAGTGGAGGAGGCTATAGGTCCCAGTTAGGGAAGTCAGGCAGGCACAGTCCCCCGCTGTGACCCAATCCTACACCCTGTCACTCTGTGGCTCAATGAGGTGCAAGAGGTGATCACTGCTTTGGCCAAGGACCCACCTCCTCTCTCCTTCTCTCTCCCCTATACACATACTGTACATATCTTTCACTCTCACCGTCATCTTGTCTGTACCTCCCTCCAATGAGAAATACTATATTTGGAGAGATGGGAACTGTAGCTTGTTTCACTATCCCACTGAGTTCATAGTATGGTATTTGCAACAGTGATGGGATCATTTTAACTTAACCCAGCAACTCTCAAGCTCTGTACCAGACTGGTAAATCCCACCTAGCAACTTTCAACTGCAGCAAAACACATTCAATCCTGTCCTGTCTCAGTGGTATGTCACTATGTCCCAGTATGTTTCTATCAAACCCTGTCCTACCTCAGTGATATGTCACTATGTCCCAGTATGTTTCTATCAAACCCTGTTCTACCTCAGTGATATGTCACTATGTCCCAGTATGTTTCTATCAAACCCTGTCCTACCTCAGTGATATGTCACTATGTCCCAGTATGTTTCTATCAAACCCTGTCCTACCTCAGTGGTATGTCACTATGTTCCAGTATGTTTCTATCAAACCCTGTCCTTCCTCAGTGGTATTTTCCTGGATGTTCCAGTATGTTTCTATCAAACCCTGTCCTACCTCAGTGATATGTCACTATGTCCCAGTATGTTTCTATCAAACCCTGTTCTACCTCAGTGGTATGTCACTATGTCCCAGTATGTTTCTATCAAACCCTGTCCTACCTCAGTGATATGTCACTATGTCCCAGTATGTTTCTATCAAACCCTGTCCTACCTCAGTGGTATGTCACTATGTCCCAGTATGTTTCTATCAAACCCTGTCCTACCTCAGTGATATGTCACTATGTCCCAGTATGTTTCTATCAAACCCTGTCCTTCCTCAGCAGTATGTCACTATGTTCCAGTATGTTTCTATCAAACCCTGTCCTTCCTCAGTGGTATTTTCCTGGATGTTCCAGTATGTTTCTATCAAACCCTGTCCTACCTCAGTGGTATGTCACTATGTCCCAGTATGTTTCTATCAAACCCTGTCCTACCTCAGTGATATGTCACTATGTTCCAGTATGTTTCTATCAAACCCTGTCCTTCCTCAGTGGTATTTTCCTGGATGTTCCAGTATGTTTCTATCAAACCCTGTCCTACCTCAGTGATATGTCACTATGTCCCAGTATGTTTCTATCAAACCCTGTTCTACCTCAGTGGTATGTCACTATGTCCCAGTATGTTTCTATCAAACCCTGTCCTACCTCAGTGATATGTCACTATGTCCCAGTATGTTTCTATCAAACCCTGTCCTACCTCAGTGGTATGTCACTATGTCCCAGTATGTTTCTATCAAACCCTGTCCTACCTCAGTGATATGTCACTATGTTCCAGTATGTTTCTATCAAACCCTGTCCTTCCTCAGCAGTATGTCACTATGTTCCAGTATGTTTCTATCAAACCCTGTCCTTCCTCAGTGGTATTTTCCTGGATGTTCCAGTATGTTTCTATCAAACCCTGTCCTACCTCAGTGGTATTTTCCTGGATGTTCCAGTATGTTTCTATCAAACCCTGTCCTACCTCAGTGGTATTTTCCTGGATGTTTCAGTATGTTTCTATGAAACAATTGTGTGGGTCATTAAAATCCCAAATTCCAAGCCAAGTGAGTAAATACATCATGACATAAATCTTTGTCACATACCAGTGAACTACATCACCTGATGATGGCTATAGGCTGAATACTTTTACTACTGGTTAGGAAAAACATTTCCTAGTAAAGTACTAGACTACAGTATCTTAATAAATAGTCAAATTAATCATGCATTTGGAATTAAACAATCAAAACTGCCCATAAAAGGAACTATTTGCTTTCCATCAAGCCTTTAAGATTTAATACCTAGTAGTATAATCCTATTACTAAGCATTGCTGAACACTGAAAGACGTTTAATATAAAAACTGTCAGTTCAACTGGTTTATCCTTAGGTGACCTTTGCCTAAATGATCATCACTGTCTCCCACATCACTGTCTCCTATATAGCCTAAATGATCATCACTGTCTCCCATATAGCCTAAATGATCATCACTGTCTCCCAGACAGCCAGACACACACTGAGTGGACAAAACAATAGGAACACCTTCCTGATATTGAGTTGCACCCCCTTTTGTAGCCTTAATCCGTCGGGCATGGACTCTACAAGGTGTTGAAAGCGTTCCACAGGGATGCTGGCACATTTTAACTCCAATGCTTCCCACAGTTGTGTCAAGTTTGCTGGATGTCGTTTGGGTGGTGGACCATTCTTGATTCACACAGGAAACTTGAAGGTGAAAACCCAGCAGCGTTGCAGTTCTTGACACAGTCATACCCCGTTCAAAGGCACTTAAATATTTTGTCTTGCCCATTCACCTTTTGAATGGCACACATACACAATCCATGTCTTAATTGTCTCAAGGTATAAAAAGCCTTCTTTGACTCATCTCATCCACTTTGTAACGCCCAGTCCTGGGTTTACAGGCTGGAGCGTTCTGGGTTCATTTTGGTTTAGGGGTTTTCACAGTTCTATGGTGTCTAGTTCTATGTTGGGTTAATGGCTCCCAATTAGAGGCAGCTGAGTCTCGTTGTCTCTAATTGGGAACCATTTATATGTTTGGGAATTGCACCTTAGTTTCGTGGGTTATTGTATGTTCATAGCTGTGTTTGTTTGTTCAGTTATGTTCATCGTTACGTTCTCCGTTCTTTGTTTTGTTCCGTCTTGTTCCCGTGGATTTATTAAATCATGTATTCTGGCTACATCGCTGCGTCTTGGTCTGTCCGTCCGGAAGACAAACGTGACAGAATAACCCACCAGCAAAAGACCAAGCAGCGAGAGACTCGGGAGTGCTGGACCAGGAGGACCTCATCGGATCTCGCCTGGCACGGAGGTCCGTAAGGCAGCCCCAAGAAACTTTTTGGGGGCACACGAGGAGGTTGGCCGGTTCAGGAGGGACTCCTGAGCCAACCCCTCGTGCTTTGCGGAGAGAGCGTTGGGAGAGCGCCGCAGCGAAGGGAGGCCGTGCTATGCAGTGTTGCGCACGGTTTCCTATAGGGATCCAGAGGCCGGTGCGGTGATTCCCGCTCCACTCATCAGTCGGGCGAAAAGAAGGGTTCAGCCAATAAGAGTGGTGCCATCGCTGCGCACTAAGTCCCCGGTGCGTCTCCTGGGACCCGGATATCCTGCTCCAGTTCCGTGTGCGGTGTCTCCGGCACGTGTCCGCAGCCCAGTGAGAGATCCCAGCGCCACTCACTGGTCGGGCCGAGGTCTGTGTGTTACCTGGGAGAGTGGTGTCAGCTCTGCGAGCCAGGCCTCCAGTGCGCCTTTGGGCCCATGTTATCCTGTGGTCTTACGGGCAGAATCTCGGCAATGATCCACAGCCCAGTCCGAGAGATTCCAGCTCCACTCACCCATGAGACCAGGGTTAGTGAGCTAGCTGGAGGTATGGTGTCGCTCTCCATATCAGGTCCCCGGTCCGAGCGGAGGTTTCTACACGCCCAGTCCCGTTCCCACGCTCCGAGACCCTGTTCCACGCTCCGAGACCCCTGTTCCACGTTCGAGATCCCTGTTCCACGCCCGAGATCCCTGTTCCACGCTCGAGATCCCTGTTCCACGCTCCGAGATCCCTGTTCCACGCTCCGAGATCCCTGTTCCACGTTTCCAAGATCCTGTTCCACGTTCCAAGATCCCTGTTCCACGTTCCAAGATCCCTGTTCCACGTTCCAAGATCCCTGTTCCGCTCCAAGATCCCTGTTCCGCGTTCCAAGATCCCTGTTCCGCGTTCCAAGATCCCTTGATCCGTGTTCCAAGATCCCAGTCCGCGTAGTGGTGTCTACACGCCCAGTCCCTGTTCCACGCACTCCAGCTCCCGTGCGCTCCGAGTCCAGCACGTCCTGCTCCGCCCCGCGCAGCTCCCGTGCGCTCCGAGAGTCCAGCACGCGTCCTGCCCGCCCTCGCGACCCAGCTCCCGTGCGCTCCGAGAGTCCAGCACGTCCTGCTCCGGCTCGCGCACCAAGCTCCTGCGTGCGTTCAGAGAGTCCAGCACGCCCTGCTCCGCCCGCGCACCAAGCTCCCCGTGCGCTCCGAGAGTCCAGCACGTCCTGTTCCCGCCTCCCGCACCAGAGTGCGCGTCCGAGCCCAGTTCGCCTGTTCCCGCTCCTCGCACCAGAGTGCGGCGTCCTGAGCCCAGTTCGCCTGTTCCCGCTCCGCACCAGAGTGCGCGTCCGAGCCCAGTTCGGCCTGTTCCTGCTCGACGCACCAGAGTTCCAGTGAGCATCACAAGTCCAGTACGACCAGTTCCTGCTCCACGCACCAGTGTTCCAGTGAGCATCACAAGTCCAGTACTGCCAGTTCCTGCTCCACGCACCAGAGTTCCAGTGAGCATCACGAGTCCAGTACGACCAGTTCCTGCTCCACGCACCAGAGTCCCAGTGAGCATCACGAGTCCGTACTGCCAGTTCCTGCTCCACGCCCCAGAGTTCCAGTGAGCATCGTGGGTCCGGTAGGGCCAGGTTCTGCTCCACGCACCAGAGTTCCAAGAAAGGGTCCAGGGCCTCCGGTGCGTGACATCAGACCAGCACGGCCAGCACCGGAGCTCCCCACCTAGGACAAAAGGAACCCACCTAGATCCCCCCACAGACTTTTGGGGCGCGTCCGAGTCCGCGCTTTGGGTACTGCTGTAACGCCCAGTCCTGGGTTTTACAGGCTGGAGCGTTCTGGGTTCATTTTGGTTTAGGTTTTCACAGTTCTATGGTGTCTAGTTCTATGTTGGGTTAATGGCCCCAATTAGAGGCAGCTGAGTCTCGTTGTCTCTAATTGGGAACCATTTATATGTTTGGGAATTGCACCTTGGTTTGGTAGGTTATTGTATGTTCATAGCTGTGTTTGTTTGTTCAGTTATGTTCATCGTTACGTTCTCCGTTCTTTGTTTTGTTCCGTCTTGTTCCCGTGGATTTATTAAATCATGTATTCTGGCTACATCGCTGCGTCTTGGTCTGTCCGTCCGGAAGATAATCGTGACACACTTCATCTACACTGATTGAAGTGGATTTAACAGGTGACATCCATAAGAGATCATAGCTTTAACCTGGATTCACCTGGTCAGTCTATGTCATGGAAAATAATATTTTATACACTCAGTGTACAATGTGACAGTGCTCTTACAATGCCTTTCAGAAGGACACAACAGCACCATGGGGGTTGTTGGTTTGTTTTGCATGTACACAAACCTTTGGTGACAGCGGTTGGTCCATCTCCCAAACCTATGAGCCATAGTGCTGACTGATGGTGAAGCCAACCATTCCCATGCATACCTCTGCTTAGACTATCCTTAGGGGAATGCTCTTATGGTAGTTAATCTATGATAAGAAACCTCTATTTCGTTCTCTCTATCAGGACTAAGATGCACAGCACTTATGCACCCTGAGTATCAGAGTAGAGGAATGGACACAAGAAGATATGCTTGTAGTGGTTTGCCCAAAGAAGAATGTGAATAATCGTTATCCATTTGGAGCTCTCAAGGTTATCTACTACTAGGATAAAACAACCCAGCTAGGGCCTCCTGAGTGGTGCAGCGGTCTAAGGCACTGCATCACAGTGCTTAGGGCGTCATTACAGACCCGTGTTTGATCCCAGGCTGTATCACAACCAGCCGTGACCCGGAGTCCCATAGGACGGCGCACAATTGGCCCAGCGTTGTCCGGGTTAAGGGAGGGTTTGACTGGGGGGGGCTTTACTTGGCTCATCGTGCTCTAGCGATTCCTTGTGGCTGGCCGAGCGCCTGCAGGCTGACTTCGGTTGTCAGTTGAACTGTGTTTCCTCCGACACATTGGTGCGGCTGGCTTCCGGGTTAAGCGGGCGGGTGTTAAGAAGCACGGTTTTGCGGGTCATGTTTCGGAGAATGCATGACTTGACCTTCGCCTCTCCCGAGCCCGTTGGAGAGTTGCCGTGATGAGACAAAATCGAAATTGTGGAGAACAAGCACCAAAACCATAGAAGTGGAAATGATGGTAAATTACTAGTAAGCCCTTCACATACGGTATGATCATGATAAAACACTGACATGTTGAACGAACAAATTAACGTATACAGTATGTGTGTACATGAACATGCACAACATAACCAGAAGTGCAGTGCTGAAGTGGTTTCATTCAGCATAGCTCTTAGCCCAAAACAACAGCCACGGAAACAACAGAAACCTGTCTTTCTGTGGAGTTCTGATTCCTATCTGCTCAACCATAGACAGTGAAAGATAGCTCCCCCCTAACACAATGTTAGAACTCTACCAGAAATACTCGGCTGTTACTGTTTAACAATATTCAGACAAAAAGATAAACAGAGTTCCAGTTCCCACAGTTCAAGTGTACGCTCCTGATCTCTTCAGTCCTCTAAGTGATAGAGCAAGAGAGAGAGAGAGGGAGAGTCTCACAATATGAACTGTTTTTTAGTCTTGGTATGGAGCAGCAGAGACAGACAGAGAGAGAGAGAGAGAGAGAGAGAGAGAGAGAGAGAGAGAGAGAGAGAGAGAGAGAGAGAGAGAGAGAGAGAGAGAGAGAGAGAGTTGTACTTACAGAGCAGGCTGAGTAGAGACGTGTTCTTGGTTCTTGAGAAAGAAAACGAAGGAGGGAGGGAAAGAACCACTGCTGCTCTTTCTCTCTCTCTGGCCAACAGGGTGTCTTTTATCTTCTGCGAGCTTGGGTTTGAATGTGTTTTTCTGTATCAGTGAGTGTATGTGTGTATGTATGTGTGTGTGGGTGTGTGTTTGAGCATTAACCCCCCCACTCCACTATACAGCGACTTTGTAATAGTTTCCATCTGCAGCTGGAAATAATAGAAATTCCCATGCAGGCACAGCCTCAGTGGCACCGACCTTTTGTGTTTCATGAGCAGGAACCGAGGAGGCCATTTCCATAGCCATCTAAATAAACATACTTTTGTTTGAGATAGATCCAGTAATAGCATGGTGCTCCATTCACAGTCTAAGGCCTGTGTGAGCAGCCTGGTCTCATAGACTAGACGTAACATAGTAAATGTAAATCTGACTTGCATTAGTATGATATGTTACGTTTGGTGTGGTTACAAAAGACAGAAGGTTACTTGGTTGGGGTGGATGGGTGGGCATATAGCGTGAGCGTCTAGCAACCCAAATGTTGAGAGTTTGAATTTCTTCACGGACTACTTTAGCATTTTTGCTAATCAGCTAATTTTCAACTACTTACTACTTTTTAGCTACTTTGCAACTACTTAACATGTTAGCTAACCCTTCCCCTAACCCTTACCTTAAACCCTTTTAGCTAACCCTTCCCCTAACCTTAAACCCTTTTAGCTAACCCTTCCCCTAACCTTAACCTTTTTAGCTAACCCTTACCCTATCTCCTAAACTTAACCCCAACCTTAACCCTAACCCCTAGCCTAGCTAGCGTTAGCCACCTAGCTAGAATTTGTAAAATATCATACATTTTGCAAATTTGTAGCATACATTACGATTTGTAATTCGTAACATATCATACGAGATGGGTGATGGACATTCACAAATTAATACATACCATACGAAACGTAACATATCATACTAAATGGAGTGTCTCGGATATACGCACAGAATAATAAGAAATGCTCTGAAAAAAGGTTGGTGTGAGAGAACGAGATGCAGATTTGCTAAACTAAACCTTGAGTCATCATGTAAGTTGACACAAAGCAATGCATACACGGCTAGGGTTGCTATCTCTGCACAAATACACAAATTCAAAATACAGACCTGGGCTCACGCTAACACACGCTTAGTCACACATTTACATTATATACACATGCCCACAGCTGGAAGAGAGGAATCAGTGTTTCCATGGTATGCTCCAAAAGCAGCCATGTCCATGCTGCAAAGGCAGGCCTCTCTTGCCCACCCAGTTTGGGAATTAGTGTGCTGCAGAGGAAGGTACTGTAGTATGTAGCAGGACAGCAGTGTAAAGTGGACACATTGGTAACTGTTTTCTACTTTAGAATATCAATCATTCTGAAGAACAAGAAACTCATGGAATGTGGTAGTGGTTGGAGAAATGACCTTTAAACTGTTGTAATGACAGCTGTTATGACAGCAGTATAAACAACCTGTTTCTCAACATCAACAACCTGTGCAGAAGTAGAGACAATCTGGTCCAGAAAGTGTACTTACAGTACAGGTACACAGTTATTCCTCCTGTTTCGGTCCACAGAGTTCCTTCGTTTTGTTGTTATTCCTGACAACCTGTGGTAGAGAGGCTGGCTGGCCCCTCTGTCTTTCCCAGCGTCTGACTCAGTCCTCAGATATTCCTCCGGCCCATGGTGGACTGGTGGATTCCTTCTCTCTCTGGCTCTCTCTATCTCTCTCTGTCCTGACTGCAACCCAGCTCTGCTCTGCCATCCAAGATAAATATTTAACAGCCTGGCTGTGCTGTGAGATCAACAACCCTCTCTGTTCCCCTCCCTCCACATTATCTCCTCATGAGAGAAAACCAACTGTTCGAGGCTTCCAGCATCTTGTCACCTTACCATCAGCTGAGTCACACCAACCATAAATTAAGAAGACATGTGTATAAGATATTTATATTTAGTGGGTTATGGCATTGGTTTCAATGTGGCTCAAGTCACACCACTGGTTGTGGCTTTGTTAGAATGTTAAACTTGTGGGCCTGTGATCTGCCTCTTGAATTTAGAAGGTGTAGCCTAGCTCTTCATTAACAATGCAGCACTGCCACTTAGTGGTCAAATTAAGTATTAACCCAATATAATTTCCAACATGTTGCCTAAAGTAGGAATTATGGGTCAGGGTTAAGGGTTATGGTTATGGTTGAGACAGGGTGTTGACATGAAGCTAAGATTAGGGTTAGGGTAAGTGATTTTGGGGCCCGTTTCAAAATGCCTTTGAGGGGCCCCCCATACCCTACAAAAGAGAAAAATGTCCATGGACATTACCTGCTTTGATTATTATTATCCCACAATTGAAAATATCTCTTTCAAAACCTATTTTGGAAGAGAAATTATGCTGCCACCATAATACATGAAAACACAGAGGGTTTCAATATGTGTTGTGTTGTAATAGATTTGACCCAAACCGGTAGTTTTTCATTTTGGCCAAAAAGTAAATGTATTTGTCTTGCTGTATTACTTAATGGCCTTGTTGCAAAAATAATGAATGATTTGGAGTGGATTTTTTAAACACAGGCTTCCTCCTTTTAACTTTGGCATACAGGCCAGTAATGTGGAGTGAATACAATGTTGATGATCCTCTGTATTTTCAAGTATTGTGGTGGCACTGGCAGCATCATATTATGGGTATGCTTGTAACCGGCAGGGACTGGGGAGTTTGTCAGGATAAAAAAAAAATGAAACGAGCAAAGCCCAGGTCAAAAGTTTGAGAAAAACCCTCTGTAGTTGTCACGCCTGCTTCTGCTCCCCCTCTCTGGCACTCGCGGGCGCCAGGTTGCCCCATCATTACACACACTTGTCACCATCGTTACGCACATCAGCGCTTCATTGGACTCACCTGGACTCCTTCAAGTTTTTGATTGCCTCCCTTATATCTGTCTATTCCTCAGTTTCATCCCTGTGTCAGCATTAATGTTGTTTTGTTTCCCCTGTCCAGACGCTGTCCGTGTTCTGTTTCATGTCCATTGTTAATTAAATGTTCACTCCCTGTACTTGCTTCTCATCTCCCAGCATCTGTCCTTACAGTAGTCTTCTGAAAATCTAAGACTGGGATAGAGTTTTATTTTTCAGAGGGACAATTACATAGATTTTTATGCCAAAGACACACCAGAATGGCTTTCCAGGAGGTGTTGAGTGTTCCTGAAGGGTCCAGAATCAGTCCTGACTTAAATCTGCTTGAAACTCAGAGACAAGGTTTGAATATTGTTGTTCATCAATGATTCCCAACCAAATTTACTGAGCTTGAGCAATTTTGACAAAAAACTATGGAGATATGTTGCCCTATGAAAGGGAAAGGGGGATTCCTAGTCAGTTGTACAACTGAATGTCTTCAACTGAGTTGGGCAAGGTTGGTAGAATTGTATTCAGAATTATTCACAGCTGTAATGGCTGCCAAAGATGCTTCCACCAAGTATTAACTCTGGGCTGTGAAAACATATGCAATACATCTTAATTTTTTCTTCATAAAAAACTAAAATCTATAGTTTCCTTTTACTTTGAAAATGTGGAGTAGATTGTGTAGATCCATTTGAAAAAAATCCAGTAATCCCTTTTTAGTAATTTGGACACAGCCCTTAGCCATGGTATATTGGCCACATACCACTGTAGCGAATGCATAACTGGTTTGCAGAGAAGTCAGGCGCAGGATAGCAAAACTGGGTAAACTTAGTCGTTTAATAAACAACCCCAAAACGGTTCAAAGAGTATGGACACAAAAGTAGCCCGTAGCGCACCAGTATACAAATGTGCATGAGCACTACACAGAAACAATCTCACACAAAGGCATGGGGCGAACAGAGGGTTATATACAAAACATGTAATTGAGGGAATTGAAACCAGGTGTGGAAAACAGACAAAACAAATGGAAAATGAAAAGTGGATCGGTGATGGCTAGAAGACCGGTGACATCAACCGCCGAACACCACCCGAACAAGGAGAGGCACCGACTTGGCGGAAGTCGTGACAGTACCCCCTTGACGCCGACTCCAGCAGCGGCGCCGACACGGCCGGGGCCGACACGGAGTGGTTAATAGAGGAGTGGCGGAGCGAGTTCTGAGTCATCTCGGCCAAGGGCACGAACGCCGCCCACTCCCCCGGCCGATCCTGGCAATAAGACCGCAGAAACCTGCCCACATCCTGGTTCACGCTCTCCACCTGCCCATTACTCTCGGGATGAAACCGCGAGGTCAGGCTGATCGAGACCTCCAGACGTTCCATGAACGCCTTCCAGACCATCGAAGTAAACTGGGGACCTCGATCAGACACTATATCCTCAGGCACCCTGTAGTGCCGGAAGACGTGCGTAAACAAGGCCTCCTCAGTCTGTAGGGCCATAGGGAGACCGGGCGGAGGGAGGAGACGGCAGGACTTAGAGAACCGATCCACAACGACCAGGATCGTGGTGTTTCCCTGTGAGGGGGGAAGATCGGTCAGTAAATCCACCGACAGGTGTAACCAAGGCCGCTGTGGAACGGGTAAGGGGTGTAGCTTCCCTCTGGGTAGGTGCCTAGGAGCCTCACACTGAGCGCACACCGAGCAGGAAGAAACATAAACCCTCACGTCCTTGGCCAAGGTAGGCCACCAGTACTTCCCAACCAAACAGCGCACCGTCCGACCGATCCCAGGATGACCAGAGGAGGGTGACATGTGGGCCTAATAGATCAACCGGTCATGGACAGCAGACGGAACGTACAGATGACCAGCGGGACACTGTAGCGGAGCGGGCTCTGCACGTAACGCCTGCTCAATGTCCGCGTCCAGCTCCCACACTACCGGCGCCACCAGGCAGGAGGCCGGGAGTATGTGGGTAGGATCCATGGACTGCTCCTCTGTGTCATACAGCCGGGACAGTGCGTCTGCCTTGACGTTCTGGGAAGCTGGTCTGTAAGAAAAGGGTGAAAACAAAACGGGTGAAAAACATGGCCCACCTTGCCTGACGAGGGTTCAGTCTCCTCGTTGCCCGGACGTACTCCAGATTGCGGTGGTCGGTCCAGATGAGAAAAGGGTGTTTAGCCCCCTCAAGCCAATGTCTCCACGCCTTCAGAGCCTTGACAACAGCCAACAGCTCCCGGTCCCCCACGTCATAGTTTCACTCCGCCGGGCTGAGCTTCTTCGAGAAGAAAGCATAGGGGCGGAGCTTCGTGGCGTACCCAAGCGCTGTGAAAGCACGGCTCCTATCCCAGCCTCGGACGCGTCCACCTCCACTATGAATGCCAAAGAGGGATCCGGATGAGAGCCCTAAGGTGACCAAAAGCCCTGTCCGCCTCAGCCGACCACTGCAAACGCACCGCACCCTCCTTCAGCAGTGAGGTAATGGGAGCCGTTACCTGACCAAAACCCCGGATAAACCTCCGGTAGTAGTTGGCAAACCCTAGAAACCGCTGCGCCTCCTTTACTGTGGTGGGAGTCGGCCAATTACGCACGGCTGAAATGCGGTCACTCTCCATCTCCACCCCAGAGGTGGAAATGCGATACCCTAGGAAGGAGACGGACTGCTGGAAGAACAGGCACTTCTCAGCCTTGACGTACAGGTCATGCTCCAACAATCGACCAAGCACCCTGCGCACCAGGGACACATGCTCGGAGCGTGTAGCGGAGTATATCAGAATGTCATCAATATACACCACTACATCCTGCCCGTGCAGGTCCCTGAAAATCTCGTCGACAAAGGCTTGGAAGACTGATGGAGCATTCATCAACCCGTACGGCATGACGAGGTACTCAAAATGCCCTGAGGTCTTACTGAACACCGTCTTCCACTCGTCTCCCTCCCTGATACACACCAGATTGTAAGCGCTCCTGAGATCTAGTTTGGTGAAGAAGCACGCCCCGTGCATTGACTCAATCACTGTGGCGATGAGCGGTAGCGGGTAACTATACCTCACCGGGATCTGGTTTAGACCTCGATAGTCAATACACGGGCGCAGACCTCCCTCCTTCTTCTTCACAAAAAAGAAACTTGAGGAGGCGGGTGAAGTGGAGGGCCGAATGTACCCCTGACGCAGGGGTTCGGAGACATATATTTTCATAGCCGCCGTCTCCTCCTGTGACAGTGGATACACGTGACTCCTGGGAAGTGCGGCGTCTACCAGGAGACTTATCACACAATCACCCCGTCGATTGGGTGGTAATTGAGTCGCCTTCTTCTTACAGAAGGCGAGAGCCAAATCGGCATATTCAGGGGGAATGCGCACGGTGGAGACCTGGTCTGGACTTTCCACCGTAGTAGCACCCACGGAAACCTCTAAACACCTCCCCGAGCACTCTCGCGACCACCCCGTGAGAACCCTCTGTTGCCATGAAACAGTGGGGTCATGACAAGCTAACCAGGGTAGACCTAGCACCTCGGGAAACGCAGGAGAGTCAATGAGGAAGAGACTGATCTTCTCCTTGTGACCCCCCTGCATTACCATACCCAGAGGAGCGGTGGCCTCCCTGATCAACCCTGACCCCAATGGTCGACTATCTAAGGCATGAACGGGGAAGGGCACATCAATCAAAAGCAAACAATTCACACAGAGCCCCAGCTGTTTTGAGCACCACCTGTTTAGCAAAAAAAAAAAAATATATATATATATATATATATATACACTGCTCAAAAAAATAAAGGGAACACTAAAATAACACATCATAGATCTGAATGAATGAAATAATCTTATTAAATACTTTTTTCTTTACATAGTTGAATGTGCTGACAAACAGAATCACACAAAAATGATCAATGGAAATCAAATTTATCAACCCATGGAGGTCTGGATTTGGAGTCACACTCAAAATTAAAGTGGAAAACCACACTACAGCCTGATCCACTTTGATGTAATGTCCTTAAAACAAGTCAAAATGAGGCTCAGTAGTGTGTGTGGCCTCCACGTGCCTGAATGACCTCCCTACAACGCCTGGGCATGCTCCTGATGAGGTGGCGGATGGTCTCCTGAGGGATCTCCTCCCAGACCTGGACTAAAGCATCCGCCAACTCCTGGACAGTCTGTGGTGCAACGTGGCGTTGGTGGATGGAGCGAGACATGATGTCCCAGATGTGCTCAATTGGATTCAGGTCTGGGGAACGGGCGGGCCAGTTCTTAGCATCAATGCCTTCCTCTTGCAGGAACTGCTGACACACTCCAGCCACATGAGGTCTAGCATTGTCTTGCATTAGGAGGAACCCAGGGCCAACCGCACCAGCATATGGTCTCACAAGGGGTCTGAGGATCTCATCTCGGTACCTAATGGCAGTCAGGCTACCTCTGGCGAGCACATGGAGGGCTGTGCGGCCCCCAAAGAAATGCCACCCCACACCATGACTGACCCACCGCCAAACCGGTCATGCTGGAGGATGTTGCAGGCAGCAGAACGTTCTCCACGGCGTCTCCAGACTCTGTCACGTCTGTCACGTGCTCAGTGTGAACCTGCTTTCATCTGTGAAGAGCACAGGGCACCAGTGGCGAATTTGCCAATCTTGGTGTTCTCTGGCAAATGCCAAACGTCCTGCACGGTGTTGGGCTGTAAGCACAACCCCCACCTGTGGACGTTGGGCCCTCATACCACCCTCATGGAGTCTGTTTCTGACCGTTTGAGCAGACACATGCACATTTGTGGCCTGCTGGAGGTCATTTTGCAGGGCTCTGGCAGTGCTCCTCCTTGCACAAAGGCGGAGGTAGTGGTCCTGCTGCTGGGTTGTTGCCCTCCTCGGCCTCCTCCACGTCTCCTGATGTACTGGCCTGTCTCCTGGTAGCGCCTCCATGCTCTGGACACTACGCTGACAGACACAGCAAACCTTCTTGCCACAGCTCGCATTGATGTGCCATCCTGGATGAGCTGCACTACCTGAGCCACTTGTGTGGGTTGTAGACTCCGTCTCATGCTACCACTAGAGTGAAAGCACCGCCAGCATTCAAAAGTGACCAAAACATCAGCCAGGAAGCATAGAAACTGAGAAGTGGTCTGTGGTCACCACCTTCAGAACCACTCCTTTATTGGGGGTGTCTTGCTAATTGCCTATAATTTCCACCTGTTGTCTATTCCATTTGCACAACAGCATGTGAAATGTATTGTCAATCAGTGTTGCTTCCTAAGTGGACAGTTTGATTTCACAGAAGTGTGATTGACTTGGAGTTACATTGTGTTGTTTAAGTGTTCCCTTTATTTTTTTGAGCAGTGTATATATATATATATGTCACATATCAGTTTGCAAACAATGTAAAAAAAAATTCAAGCCCCTTGGGTGCTGCCATAAAGTTGCCTTAAGAGTACCCATCCAAGAAGGCTCAAGGTCATAGGCCACAAATAAAATGACATAAAATAATGTTATATCTACAGTAGCTTTTATTTGACTGTGATGCTTTAGCTAATCTTAGCTAACAAGCTAGCAGTCATCATCACGAATCAAGTCGACAATCTACAGGCAAATCCTTTTCAATCCATGTCATATGAAGATAAATAATGAAGAGAAATTATAGATAAAACGTATCGATGCTGATCGGCCATTGGACATAAACATCACAAATTCAACAATGAGTGGTTTGGAAGGAATCGGGATAACTGCAAGCATTGCAAAGCAATCACTAGCCTGCTATTCAATTGAATGGGTGTGTGGTCCCAATTCTGGGTTTAAGGGTCTCTTTTCCAAGCTTAATAAAAGGATAAACATTCAACATTTGCCATGCTGTCAATCCAGCATGACTATTGCCACGCTCAAAACAACTGGAAACTCGGAACTGGGAAATCTCAGACTTCAGTGAGTTCAAGACAACTGTGAACTAGCTCCGAATGGGAAAATAGGTTTTGAACGGTCATCCAACTCGGAATTCCAAGTCGGGAACTCGGGCCTCTTTATAGAGCTCCAACCTGAAGATCACTGATGTCATCATAATTCAACCTTGTTTTTTTTCAGATTTCCCAGTTGTCTTGAAAGCACCATGAATCCAGATAATGCCAGACTTTGATGACAAAGTTTGATGACAAAATTCGCCCACAAAGGACCACCATGCCACCTTCCTGTTCAATTCAGCACAGTACAACAAGGTGAGTCCAAAAATGTATTGTATGCTGCTGCATAAATGATGTAATATGCCAGGGAGATACAGTGGGGAAAAAAAGTATTTAGTCAGCCACCAATTGTGCAAGTTCTCTCACTTAAAAAGATGAGAGAGGCCTGTAATTTTCATCATAGGTACACTTCAACTACGACAGACAAAATGAGGAAAAAAAATCCAGAAAATCACATTGTAGGATTTTTAATGAATTTATTTGCAAATTATGGTGGAAAATAAGTATTTGGTCACATACAAACAAGCAAGATTTCTGGCTCTCCCAGACCTGTAACTTCTTCTTTAGGAGGCTCCTCTGTCCTCCACTCATTACCTGTATTAATGGCACCTGTTTGAACTTGTTATCAGTATAAAAGACACCTGTCCACAACCTCAAACAGTCACACTCCAAACTCCACTATGGCCAAGACCAAAGAGCTGTCAAAGGACACCAGAAACAAAATTGTAGACCTGCACCAGGTTGGGAAGACTGAATCTGCAATAGGTAAGCAGCTTGGTTTGAAGAAATCAACTGTGGGAGCAATTATTAGGATATGGAAGACATACAAGACCACTGATAATCTTCCTCGATCTGGGGCTCCACGCAAGATCTCACCCGTGGGGTCAAAATGATCACAAGAACGGTGAGCAAAAATCCCAGAACCACACGGGGACCTAGTGAATGACCTGCAGAGAGCTGGGACCAAAGTAACAAAGCCTACCATCAGTAACACACTACGCCGCCAGGGACTCAAATCCTGCAGTGCCAGACGTGTCCCCCTGCTTAAGCCAGTACATGTTCAGGCCCGTCTGAAGTTTGCTAGAGAGCATTTGGATGATCCAGATGAGGATTGGGAGAATGTCATATGGTCAGATGAAACCAAAATAGAACGTTTTGGTAAAAACTCAACTCGTCGTGTTTGGAGGACAAAGAATGCTGAGTTGCATCCAAAGAACACCATACCTACTGTGAAGCATGGGGTGGAAACATCATGCTTTGGGGCTGTTTTTCTGCAAAGGGACCAGGACGACTGATCCGTGTAAAGGAAAGAATGAATGGGGCCATGTATCGTGAGATTTTGAGTGAAAACCTCCTTCCATCAGCAAGGGCATTGAAGATGAAACGTGGCTGGGTCTTTCAGCATGACAATGATCCCAAACACACCGCCAAACGAAGGAGTTTCTTCGTAAGAAGCATTTCAAGGTCCTGGAGTGGCCTAGCCAGTCTCCAGATCTCAACCCCATAGAAAATCTTTGAAAGTCCGTGTTGCCCAGCGACAGCCCCAAAACATCACTGCTCTAGAGGAGATCTGCATGGAGGAATGGGCCAAAATACCAGCAACAGTGTGTGAAAACCTTGTGAAGACTTACAGAAAACGTTTGACCTCTCTCATTGCCAACAAAGGGTATATAACAAAGTATTGAGATAAACTTTTGTTATTGACCAAATACTTATTTTCCACCATAATTTGCAAATAAATTCATAAAAAATCCTACAATGTGATTTTCTGGATTTTTTTCCCTCATTTTGTCTGTTATAGTTGAAGTGTACCTATGATGAAAATTACAGGCCTCTCTCATCTTTTTAAGTGAGAGAACTTGCACAATTGGTGGCTGACTAAATACTTTGTTTCCCCACTGTATGTATACTGTAGCTAAGAAAGTACTACTGATTGTATGTTGTGTAGTAAGCTGTTAGTAGCCAATGTGGCTCACCCTAGTCATTTGGTCCCTTTTCCACTGTTCTGACTTGGTGGTGGGCATGTAGCCTATAGCCTGTTTAAGAGAAATGTAATCATTGAATATTGTAAGAGGTTTCATTGTAAGAGGTCTGCTTATATGCCCCCTTTATTTATCCTACGGTTCTGACTTGGTGTTGTTACGGATCCCCCTGGAACTTTCATCACGCACACCTGTCCCCTTTTCCCACTGATTAGTATTTGTATATGTGTGGGTTTCCATTTGGGGGGTCGATTATTGTTACTATGTCCATTGGTGCGTGTGAGTACCTGTGCTGTGTGTTTTGGCTTTCGTGCCATTGTGGATTGCGCAGATGATTACGGGTCTCGTCCCGAGTGTTAATCATTGTGCGCGTGTGTTATTTATTCGAGGTACTCCTCGCTCCTTTGTTTGGGATTTAACCCTGTGTTTTTGTATAGTGTTTGTTTAGTCTTCGTCCCCATGCCTTTACACTGTACGCCGTCATTTGGGTACAATAAAAATAAACTATTATGCATTCCTGCATCTGTCTCCCGATCCTTTATGCCAACGTGACAGGTGTACAGGGAGAATACTGTAACAACGGCCAATGTTTTCAAGTCTGTCACTGTACATTTCGAAAGTGCTGAACAAATAGTTAAATTGACTACGTCCGTCCTAGCTCGCTCCTTCATGTCTTAATCGGAATTACGGATTGCCTCTTATCTGCTCGCCGTCCCCTTATACCATAGTTTGTACATCTCAATTGTCAGTAGAAACCACATTTGTTTAAGAAATTCAGCCATATCAGCAAAGTTTTTTTTAAAGGCAGTACATTTTATAAAAAAAAAATATTTCACCTTTATTTAACCAGGTAGGCAAGTTGAGAACAAGTTCTCATTTACAACTGCGACCTGGCCAAGATAAAGCAAAGCAGTTCGACACATACAACAACACAGAGTTACACATGGAGTAAAACAAACATACAGTCAATAATACAGTAGAAAAAACTAATCTATATACAAAGAGTGCAAATGAGGTAGGATAAGGAAGGTAAGGCAATAAATAGGCCATGGTGGCAAAGTAATTACAATATAGCATTTAAACACTGGAATGGTAGATGTGCAGTAGATGAATGTGCAATGTAGAAAAACTGGGGTGCAAAGGAACAAGATAAATGAATAAATACGGTAGGGGAATAGGTAGTTGGTTGGGCTATTTACAGATGGGCTATATACAAGTGCAGGGGTCTGTGAACTGCTCTGACAGCTGGTGCTTAAAGCTGGTGAGGGAGATAAGTGTCTCCAGGTTCAGAGATGTTTGTAGTTCGTTCCAGTCATTGGCAGCAGAGAACTGGCAGCAGAGAACTGGAAGGAGAGTTGGCCAAAGGAGGAATTGGCTTTGGGGGTGACCAGTGAGATATACCTGCTGGAGCGCGTGCCACGGGGTTGGTGCTGCTATGGTGACCAGCGAGCTGAGATAACGCGGGACTTTACTTAGCAGGGACTTGAAGACGACCTGGAGCCAGTGGGTATGGCGACGAGTGTAAAGCGAGGGCCAGCCAACGTATGCGTGTACAGGTCGCATCGGTGGGTGGTATATGGGGCTTTGGTAACAAAACTGATGGCACTGTGATAGACTGCATCCAATTAGTTGAGTAGAGTATTTGAGGCTATTTTGTAAATGACATCACCGATGTCGAGGATCGGTAGGATGGTCAGTTTTACGAGGGTATGTTTGGCAGCATGAGTGAAGGATGTTTTGTTGCGAAATAGGAAGCCAATTCTAGATTTAATTTTAGATTGTAGATGTTTGATGTGAGTCTGGAAGGAGAGTTTACAGTCTAACCAGACACCTAGATATTTGTAGTTGTCCAAATAATCTAAGACAGAACCGTCCAGAGTAGTGATGCTGGACGGGCGGACAGGTGCGGGCAGCGATCGGTTGAAGAGCATGCACTTAGTTTTACTTGCGTTTAAGAACAGTTGGAGGCCACGGAAGGAGAGTTGTATGGCATTGAAGCTCGTCTGGAGGGTAGTTAACACAGTGTCCAAAGAGGGGCCAGAAGTATACAGAATGTTGTCGTCTGCGTAGAGGTGGACCAGAGACTCACCTGCAGCAAGAGCGACATCATTGATGTATACAGAGAAGAGAGTCGGCCCAAGAATTGAACCCTGTGGCACCCCCATAGGGACTGCCAGAGGCCCGGACAACAGGCCCTCTGATTTGACACACTGAACTCTATCGGAGAGGTAGTTGGTGAACCATGCGAGGCAATCATTTGAGAAACCAAGGCTGTTGAGTCTGCCGATAAGGATGTGGTGATTGACAGAGTCGAAAGCCTTGGCCAGATCAATGAATACGGCTGCACAGTAATGTCTCTTATCGATGGCGGCTATGATGTCGTTTAGGACCTTGAGCGTGGCTGAGGTGCACCCATGACCAGCTCTGAAACCAGATTGCATAGCGGAGAAGGTACGGTGGGATTCGAAACGGTCGGTAATCTGTTTGTTAACTTGGCTTTCAAAGGCCTTAGAAAGGCAGGGTAGGATAGATATAGGTCTGTAGCAGTTTGGGTCAAGAGTGTCTCCCCCTTTGAAGAGGGGGATGACCGCAGCTGCTTGCCAGCTTTCCAGTCTTTGGGAATCTCAGACGACACGAAAGAGATGTTGAACAGGCTAGTAATAGTGGTTGCCACAATTTCTGCAGATAATTTTAGAAAGAAAGGGTCCAAATTGTCTAGCCCGGCTGATTTGTAGGGGTCCAGATTTTGCAGCTCTTTCAGAACATCAGCTAACTGGATTTGGGAGAAGGAGAAATGGGGAAGGCGAGTTACTGAGGGGGGGTGCAGGGCTGTTGACCGGGGTAGGGGTAGCCAGGTGGAAAGCATGGCCAGCCGTAGAAAAATGCTTATTGAAATTCTCAATTATTGTGGGTTTATCGGTGGTGACAGCGTTTCCTATCCTCAGTGAAGTGGGCAGCTGGGAGGAGGTGCTCTTATTCTCCATAGACTTTACAGTGTCCCAGAACGTTTTTGAGTTTGTGTTACAGAAAGCAAATTTCTGCTTGAAAAAGCTAGCCTTGGCTTTCCTAACTGCCATTGTATATTGGTTCCTAACTTCCCTGAAAAGTTGCATATCACGGGGGGCTGTTCGATGCTAATGCAGAATGCCACAAGATGTTTTTGTGCTGGTCAAGGGCAGTCAGGTCTGGAGAGAACCAAGGGCTATATTGGTTCCTGGTTCTAAATTTCTTGAATAGGGCATGCTTATTTAAGATGGTGAGGAAGGCACTTTTAAAGAATAACCAGGCATCCTCTTCTGACGGGATGAGGTCAATATCCTTCCAGGATACCCGGGCCAGGTCGATTAGAAAGGCCTGCTCGCTGAAGTGTTTTAGGGAAAGTTTAACAGTAATGAGGGGAGATCGTTTGACCGCAAACCCATTACAGATGCAGGCAATGAGGCAGTGATCGCTGAGATCTTGGTTGAAAACAGCAGGGGTGTATTTGGAGGGCAAGTTAGTTAGGATGACATCTATGAGGGTGCCCATGTTTACGGCTTTGGGGTCGAACCTAGTAGGTTCAGTGATGATTTGTGTGAGGTTTATGAGTCTGAATGAACTGTTTCGCTGCCAGACAAGGCTCCGCTGATGGCCAGGTGTAGCAGTGGTAATGTGTTGGGACTGCTGTTGGGACTCTGCTGTTGGGACAGCTTTATGTAGGCGCTAACAGTTTGTGGGCACCGTTTGTCAACGTTGTAGTGCAATTAATGTATTGTTTAGTGTTGTGTTGTGTAGTGGCTTTGCTGGCATGCATCCAAATATGTTTTGGGGGAGTTTTCCCCACCAAGATTTACATGCTAAAATGTCCACTGGCACAAATTGGCAGAGAAGTCCATTGTGCATCTGGGTGCATGGTCAATCAGACGTCTGCGTTGGCCATGCAGCATTTATGGTAATACGGCCTCAGAAAAAGTCAGGGCAGGAATGGCCTCATTAGAAGTCAGGGCATTCATACTTATTGCGCTTCGCAGAGCAGTGCAGAGCTGTTGTCAAGGAATTGAGTTTGTGTTTATACAGGGTGTACCGCCCCACCTACCGTCAACCAATCATGTCAATGCTGAATTATACAGATTCCTCCACATTGTTAAACATTTTTGGGAGGCGCATGGCGATGAGGTACAGAGCACGATTTGGCCTCTGCATGCCTCTGGAGGCTCCACAATTGCGTCACACCCTCCAACCACACTCGACTAAAACAATCTCTGTCAACCAACAGCCTAATGACCAAATAATCGACCAGTCGACTAATTAGGGTCAGTCCTACTGGGTCGTTTAGTTTGCAGGAAGCTCTTGATGTTCTGGCGACACAGAGGGCAGTTTCCAAACTCTTGGATCACTCTGGTGGCACACTGGAGACACAGGCACTGGTGGCCACACTGCAGGCTGATACAGGCCTCTTGGCTCATACACACTGCACAGTCCTCCACACTCTGACAGTCTGCAATCAAATGAGATACGCTCAGTTACATGACCTATAAGGTCAAGTGGACCTTGGCTCAGCCTCACTTTGAAGTTAGGGTGGCTAGTGTTGCCATAAGGTTGATCCGGGTGTCATTTCTGCTAAACCTAGGGTATGGCAAAGTTACAGGGCTGGGGGGAGGTATTTAAAAAAAATAGTTAAAGCTCATTTACTGCACTTCTACACAATTTCAAAACTCTAAAATACTATTTAGAGGACAGCAAAAACTAGCTAAACTAACTCCAGCCATTATCACCTTAGCTGCTGTAGATTTATTCCCCTCAACACGTCATATAGCAATTAGCTGCTACACCATAGCTCAGCACCGGGATTAAAAATAAGTTTAGTTTCATGTCAAGTCAAACAGAAGTTACCTAGTGTCCTAGTCATCTACAGCCACCTTCCATCTCTGCACTGTTGAGAGAAAAGTCACGCTGGTCACCAGGCAGTTCCGAGGTGTCCACATGGGCCTAAAACATGCTCTCTACTACCACGCCAGTCTGCTCTGAGCCATCCGCATGGTCCTAAAGCCAGCCCTCTGATACCACTAAACTGCATTTGCCTTTTAATGGGGATTGAAATTGTTGGTGTTGAAAGCTAAGGTATGGCGACCGACATACTCTGCCATACCCAATAGACGCGCCTGAGTCCTACAGTACGTGAGGCTAACATATACTGTATATATGTCCTTGAACAAATGTGGCTTAGATGTTTCTGTAAATGTTAAGTTACACAAGTAGTACGTGTGTAAAATGTTAACTTGTAGAAATTGAAGGTTGTGACAATGTGACAATAGAAACATATATATTTATTTATAACATTTTTTAAAGAATACCTTAGATTAAATATGAAGTTATTATGCTCAAATGAAGTACCTTTTTCATAAAAAATATCCAAAACAAGATAGCAGGAGTTTATTGTATCATTGTGATGCTTACCTGATGTCTGCTTATTGGCTGGACGGGGTAGAAGATAGCTGTCATGACTGCCATCAGAAATCTGGCTCATATTCACATAGTTGTCAAAATTTAGCGAGGTGTGTCTCTGACGAGCGGAACAGGAGGAACGCCGTTGAGGAGCAGGACAGGACTTTTGATTCCACAAAAACTCTTTCTTCTCCGACCCTACAAGAAACAACCAGATTTGTGGTTAGTCACTGACACTGACAGATGGACATAATTTCAAACCAAGAAATCAAATTAGGACAGACAGACTGTTCATTCGGAAATGTTCCATTGATTTCTGAACTTACCCAGTAAGAGCACAGAGCAGGTCTGCCCATACAAGTCAATCAAGGCCCACAGGGGACGGCTGAGGTCCACTCCCTTCAGCAGTTTGTGTTTTCGGCTGTTGGCATTCCTGAAATACATTGTACCGCCATGGGAGACCCAGAACTCCAGCTCTGAGCCTGGCAGGCAGCAAGTCTCAGGCACAGGAGTGGCCCAGTGGCCAGGGAGGTCTGTGAGGTCTGGGATGGCCAGGAGGGCAGGGCTCTGGCAATAGGAAGCACATTGGTAAAGCCCACACGCATGGCTCCATGCCAGGTCAGCATGCACAACTCCACTCGCAGGCGCACCCTCTCCTGGGGCCGTACCGGGCGGCTGCTGAACACCAGGCCGTGTCTGAAAGTGACCCCAGTTCTGTCTGCCCGTCTGGCCCCCTGGCTCAGGCTCACCAAGGCACCCACCGCCTCCTTATGGAAGGTCAAGGGGCCCAGGCAGTGGGATCCACAAATGTGTGCTGGCTCAGACTCTAAAGGAGATTAAAAAAGAGCAACTAGGGTTAATCATTGGAATGCTACAGTACCTCAGTCATGATAAAAAGATGGTTGTTATCAAACAAAACTGACAAAGAATGTATGTCTGAAGGTGACTGAGAATGAAACTGAAACTGCTTTACTGAAAGACATTTTTAGATCAGTATAAAGTAGATCAGTATAAAGAAGCCTAGTCAAGGGATCTGAATGACAACAATTTGTTTTGCATTCAGTAACTTTAAATCTCTAATGATATCTGGTGCCATTCTAAAGTGTATAGTGGATAACAATGATCAATACTAAATGTTACTTCTAAAATAAAAAAATTAGATGAGTGTTATTAGCTAACTAGTGCAGGGTGGATCCTTTGAGTTTTGCATTGACACTGCCAGCAGGAAAGGCAGTTATAGGTATAGACATAGATAAATAAATACAGGAGAGTAACATCACTTACTTGTTTACAGTCACTCACCAAGTTATCTGATTTTGGCCCCCATTACATCCTATGTCTTAAACTTGTTTCAATGTAATTGTTCAACAAAACATAAGTCGTGATTGAATATCACATTAATAATTACCTAACCCTCCTTTCAACCCAGATCAGACAAGCCTTTGAAAGAAGTAGTAAATGAACTTACTAAACATGCCATAAAAGCAATAAAATAAAATACTTAGCCAATCAACTGAATAGATGACTGGTTGCCACACAATCTCTTATTCTACTGTCCTCTCGGAAAGGAAGTCAAATCTGTTAATGATTTTCACAGGCATAGGTAACTGGTCAGTGTGTCAGTGCTGTGAATTACTGGCTGTACTGTCATCTGTGCCTACCAGAATCCCTTGACGTATATATGTATGATTAATTGAAGGAAAAATAGAAAATCTTTGAGCGGTTTCAGACCATTTTTATGATCTACTTACTTAGAAAAAAACTGCAAAAAAATAAACGTCCTCTCACAGTCAACGACTTCTGGCGCCGACAGAGACGGCAGCCTCGCTTCACGTTCTCAGGAAGCTATGCAGTATTTTGTTTTTTTATGGATTACTTTTTACATTGTTACCCCGGGAAATCTTAAGTTTTATTACATACAGCCGGGAGGAATTAATGGATACAAGAGCAACGTCAACTTACCAACATTACGACCAGGAATACGACTTTCCCGAAGCGGATCCTCTGTTTGGTCCACCAACTAGGACAATAGACTGGATCCCAGCCGGCGACCCAAAACAACGGCGGTGTTCTGGTCAGGCTCCGTAGACGGGCACATCGCGCACCTCTCCCGACTATACAACTTGCCAATGTCCAGTCTCTGGACAACAAGGTAGACAAAATCCGAGCAAGGGTCGCCTTCCAGAGAGACATCAGAGACTGCAACGTTCTTTGCTTCACGGAAACATGGCTCACTCAGGACACGTTATCAGAGTCGGTACAGCCACCTGGTTTCTCCACGCATTGTGCCGACAGAAACAAACATCTATCTGGTAAGAAGAAGGGCGGGGGTGTGTGTCTTATGATTAACGAGTCGTGGTGTGATCATAACAACATACAGAACCTCAAGTCCTTTTGTTCACCTGACATAGAATTCCTTACAATCAAATGCCAACCGCATTATCTACCAAGAGAATTCTACTCGATTATAATCACAGTCGCATATATCCCCCCCTCAAGCTGACACATCGACGACACTGAAAGAAATTCATTGGACTCTATGTAAACTGGAAACCACATATCCTGAGGCTGCATTTATTGTGGCTGGGGATTTTAACAAGGCTAATTTGAAAACAAGGCTCCCTAAATTTTATCAGCATATCGAATGTGCGACCCGGGCTGGTAAAACCCTGGATCATTGTTATTCTAACTTCCGTGATGCATACAAAGCCATTCTCCGCCCTCCTTTCGGCAAGTCTGACCATGACTCCATTTTGTTGCTCCCAGCCTACAGACAGAAACTAAAACAGGAAACGCCCGTTCTCAGGTCTGTTCAACGCTGGTCCGACCAATCTGATTCCACGCTGCAAGATTGCTTCCGAGCACGTGGACTGGGATATGTTCCGGATAGCATCAGACAACAACATTGATGTATACGCTGATTTGGTGAGCGAGTTTATTAGCAAGTGCATCAGTGATGTTGTACCCATAGCAACTATTAAAACCTTCCCCAACCAGAAACCGTGGATTGATGGCAGCATTCGCGCAAAACTGAAAGCGCGAACCACTGCTTTTAGCCAGGGTAAGGCTACCGGAAACATGACTGAATACAAACAGTGTAGCTATTCCCTCCGCAAGGCAATCAAACAAGCTAAGCGTCAATATAGAGACAAAGTAGAGTCACAATTCAACGGCTCAGACACGAGAGGAATGTGGCAGGGTCTACAGTCAATCATGGACTACAAAAAGAAAACCAGCCCTGTCGCGGACCACGATGTGGACAAACTAAACAACTACTTTGCTCGCTTTGAGGACAATACAGTGCCACCGACACGGCCCGCTACCAAAACCTGCGGGCTCACCTTCACCGCAGCCAACGTGAGTAAAACATTTAAGCGTGTTAACCCTTGCAAGGCTGCCGGCCCAGATGGCATCCCTGGCCGTGTCCTCAAAGCATGCGCAGACCAACTGGCTGGTGTGTTTACGGACATATTTAATCAGTCCTTATCCCAGTCTGCTGTTCCCACATGCTTAAAGAGGGCCACCATTGTTGCCCTCTTTAATGCTTAAAGAGGGCCACCATTGTTGCCCTCTTCACATGCTTAAAGAGGGCCACCACAGCCCTCTCCTGTACTCCCTGTTCACCCATGACTGTGGCCAAGCACGCCTCCAACTCATTCATCAAGTTTTCTGGCGACACTACAGTGGTAGGCTTGATTACCAACAACGGCGAGGCGGCCTACAGGGAAGAGGTGAGGGCCCTCGGAGTGTGGTGTCAGGAAAATAACCTCTCACTCAATGTCAACAAAACTAAGGAGATGATCGTGGACTTCAGGAAACAGCAGAGGAGCACCCCCTCTCCACATCGACGGGACAGTAGTGGAGAAGGTGGAAAGTTTTAAGTTCCTCGGGTTACACATCACGGACAAACTGAAATGATCCACCCACACAGACAGCGTGGTGTAGAAGGCGCAACAGCGCCTCTTCAACCTCAGGAAGCTGAAGAAATTCGGCTTGTCACCAAAAACACTCACAAACTTCTACAGATGCACAATCGAGAGCATCCTGTTGGGCTGTATCACCGCCTGGTACGGCAACTGCTCTGCCCACAACCGTAAGGCTCTCCAGAGGGTAGTGAGAACTGCACAACGCATCACCGGGGGTAAACTACCTGCCCTCCAGGACACCTACACCACCCGATGTCACAGGAAGGCCAAAGATAATCGAGGACAACAACCACCCGAGCCACTGCCTGTTCACCCCACTGTCATCCAGAAGGCGAGGTCAGTACAGATGCATCAAAGCTGGGACCGAGAGACTGAAAAACAGCTTCTATCTCAAGGCCATCAGACTGTTAAACAGCACCACTGACATTGAGTGGCTGCTGCCAACATACTGACTTATATCTCCAGCCACATTAAATAATAGAAAATTGGATGTAACAAATGTATCACTAGCTACTTTAAACAATTTTGTATATAATGATTACATATCCAACATTACTCGTATCAAATATATACACTGTACTCTATACCATCTACTGAATCTTGCCTATGCCGTTCGGCCATCTACTCAAATCTCTAGCCACTTTAATAATTAAAAAAAAAAATTGAAATTGTTGGTGTTGAAAGCTAAGGTATGGCGACCGACATACTCTGCCATACCCAATAGACGCGCCTGAGTCCTACAGTACGTGAGGCTAACATATACTGTATATATGTCCTTGAACAAATGTGGCTTAGATGTTTCTGTAAATGTTAAGTTACACAAGTAGTACGTGTGTAAAATGTTAACTTGTAGAAATTGAAGGTTGTGACAATGTGACAATAGAAACATATATATTTATTTATAACATTTTTTAAAGAATACCTTAGATTAAATATGAAGTTATTATGCTCAAATGAAGTACCTTTTTCATAAAAAATATCCAAAACAAGATAGCAGGAGTTTATTGTATCATTGTGATGCTTACCTGATGTCTGCTTATTGGCTGGACGGGGTAGAAGATAGCTGTCATGACTGCCATCAGAAATCTGGCTCATATTCACATAGTTGTCAAAATTTAGCGAGGTGTGTCTCTGACGAGCGGAACAGGAGGAACGCCGTTGAGGAGCAGGACAGGACTTTGATTCCACAAAAACTCTTTCTTCTCCGACCCTACAAGAAACAACCAGATTTGTGGTTAGTCACTGACACTGACAGATGGACATAATTTCAAACCAAGAAATCAAATTAGGACAGACAGACTGTTCATTCGGAAATGTTCCATTGATTTCTGAACTTACCCAGTAAGAGCACAGAGCAGGTCTGCCCATACAAGTCAATCAAGGCCCACAGGGGACGGCTGAGGTCCACTCCCTTCAGCAGTTTGTGTTTTCGGCTGTTGGCATTCCTGAAATACATTGTACCGCCATGGGAGACCCAGAACTCCAGCTCTGAGCCTGGCAGGCAGCAAGTCTCAGGCACAGGAGTGGCCCAGTGGCCAGGGAGGTCTGTGAGGTCTGGGATGGCCAGGGAGGGCAGGGCTCTGGCAATAGGAAGCACATTGGTAAAGCCCACACGCATGGCTCCATGCCAGGTCAGCATGCACAACTCCACTCGCAGGCGCACCCTCTCCTGGGGCCGTACCGGGCGGCTGCTGAACACCAGGCCGTGTCTGAAAGTGACCCCAGTTCTGTCTGCCCGTCTGGCCCCCTGGCTCAGGCTCACCAAGGCACCCACCGCCTCCTTATGGAAGGTCAAGGGGCCCAGGCAGTGGGATCCACAAATGTGTGCTGGCTCAGACTCTAAAGGAGATTAAAAAAGAGCAACTAGGGTTAATCATTGGAATGCTACAGTACCTCAGTCATGATAAAAAAGATGGTTGTTATCAAACAAAACTGACAAAGAATGTATGTCTGAAGGTGACTGAGAATGAAACTGAAACTGCTTTACTGAAAGACATTTTTAGATCAGTATAAAGTAGATCAGTATAAAGAAGCCTAGTCAAGGGATCTGAATGACAACAATTTGTTTTGCATTCAGTAACTTTAAATCTCTAATGATATCTGGTGCCATTCTAAAGTGTATAGTGGATAACAATGATCAATACTAAATGTTACTTCTAAAATAAAAAATTAGATGAGTGTTATTAGCTAACTAGTGCAGGGTGGATCCTTTGAGTTTTGCATTGACACTGCCAGCAGGAAAGGCAGTTATAGGTATAGACATAGATAAATAAATACAGGAGAGTAACATCACTTACTTGTTTACAGTCACTCACCAAGTTATCTGATTTTGGCCCCCATTACATCCTATGTCTTAAACTTGTTTCAATGTAATTGTTCAACAAAACATAAGTCGTGATTGAATATCACATTAATAATTACCTAACCCTCCTTTCAACCCAGATCAGACAAGCCTTTGAAAGAAGTAGTAAATGAACTTACTAAACATGCCATAAAAGCAATAAAATAAAATACTTAGCCAATCAACTGAATAGATGACTGGTTGCCACACAATCTCTTATTCTACTGTCCTCTCGGAAAGGAAGTCAAATCTGTTAATGATTTTCACAGGCATAGGTAACTGGTCAGTGTGTCAGTGCTGTGAATTACTGGCTGTACTGTCATCTGTGCCTACCAGAATCCCTTGACGTATATATGTATGATTAATTGAAGGAAAAATAGAAAATCTTTGAGCGGTTTCAGACCATTTTTATGATCTACTTACTTAGAAAAAAACTGCAAAAAAATAAACGTCCTCTCACAGTCAACGACTTCTGGCGCCGACAGAGACGGCAGCCTCGCTTCACGTTCTCAGGAAGCTATGCAGTATTTTGTTTTTTTATGGATTACTTTTTACATTGTTACCCCGGGAAATCTTAAGTTTTATTACATACAGCCGGGAGGAATTAATGGATACAAGAGCAACGTCAACTTACCAACATTACGACCAGGAATACGACTTTCCCGGCGGATCCTCTGTTTGGTCCACCAACTAGGACAATAGACTGGATCCCAGCCGCGACCCAAAACAACGGCGGTGTTCTGGTCAGGCTCCGTGAAGCGGGCACATCGCGCACCTCTCCCGACTATACAACTTGCCAATGTCCAGTCTCTGGACAACAAGGTAGACAAAATCCGAGCAAGGGTCGCCTTCCAGAGAGACATCAGAGACTGCAACGTTCTTTGCTTCACGGAAACATGGCTCACTCAGGACCACGTTATCAGAGTCGGTACAGCCACCTGGTTTCTCCACGACATTGTGCCGACAGAAACAAACATCTATCTGGTAAGAAGAAGAGGGGGGGTGTGTGTCTTATGATTAACGAGTCGTGGTGTGATCATAACAACATACAGAACCTCAAGTCCTTTTGTTCACCTGACATAGAATTCCTTACAATCAAATGCCAACCGCATTATCTACCAAGAGAATTCTACTCGATTATAATCACAGTCGCATATATCCCCCTCAAGCTGACACATCGATTTACACTGAAAGAAATTCATTGGACTCTATGTAAACTGGAAACCACATATCCTGAGGCTGCATTTATTGTGGCTGGGGATTTTAACAAGGCTAATTTGAAAACAAGGCTCCCTAAATTTTATCAGCATATCGAATGTGCGACCCGGGCTGGTAAAACCCTGGATCATTGTTATTCTAACTTCCGTGATGCATACAAAGCCATTCTCCGCCCTCCTTTCGGCAAGTCTGACCATGACTCCATTTTGTTGCTCCCAGCCTACAGACAGAAACTAAAACAGGAAACGCCCGTTCTCAGGTCTGTTCAACGCTGGTCCGACCAATCTGATTCCACGCTGCAAGATTGCTTCGAGCACGTGGACTGGGATATGTTCCGGATAGCATCAGACAACAACATTGATGTATACGCTGATTTGGTGAGCGAGTTTATTAGCAAGTGCATCAGTGATGTTGTACCCATAGCAACTATTAAAACCTTCCCAACCAGAAACCGTGGATTGATGGCAGCATTCGCGCCAAAACTGAAAGCGCGAACCACTGCTTTTAGCCAGGTAAGGCTACCGGAAACATGACTGAATACAAACAGTGTAGCTATTCCCTCCGCAAGGCAATCAAACAAGCTAAGCGCCAATATAGAGACAAAGTAGAGTCACAATTCAACGGCTCAGACACGAGAGGAATGTGGCAGGGTCTACAGTCAATCATGGACTACAAAAAGAAAACCAGCCCTGTCGCGGACCACGATGTGGACAAACTAAACAACTACTTTGCTCGCTTTGAGGACAATACAGTGCCACCGACACGGCCCGCTACCAAAACCTGCGGGCTCACCTTCACCGCAGCCAACGTGAGTAAAACATTTAAGCGTGTTAACCCTTGCAAGGCTGCCGGCCCAGATGGCATCCCTGGCCGTGTCCTCAAAGCATGCGCAGACCAACTGGCTGGTGTGTTTACGGACATATTTAATCAGTCCTTATCCCAGTCTGCTGTTCCCACATGCTTAAAGAGGGCCACCATTGTTGCCCTCTTTAATGCTTAAAGAGGGCCACCATTGTTGCCCTCTTCACATGCTTAAAGAGGGCCACCACAGCCCTCTCCTGTACTCCCTGTTCACCCATGACTGTGGCCAAGCACGCCTCCAACTCATTCATCAAGTTTTCTGACGACACTACAGTGGTAGGCTTGATTACCAACAACGACGAGACGGCCTACAGGGAAGAGGTGAGGGCCCTCGGAGTGTGGTGTCAGGAAAATAACCTCTCACTCAATGTCAACAAAACTAAGGAGATGATCGTGGACTTCAGGAAACAGCAGAGGGAGCACCCCCCTCTCCACATCGACGGGACAGTAGTGGAGAAGGTGGAAAGTTTTAAGTTCCTCGGGTTACACATCACGGACAAACTGAAATGATCCACCCACACAGACAGCGTGGTGTAGAAGGCGCAACAGCGCCTCTTCAACCTCAGGAAGCTGAAGAAATTCGGCTTGTCACCAAAAACACTCACAAACTTCTACAGATGCACAATCGAGAGCATCCTGTTGGGCTGTATCACCGCCTGGTACGGCAACTGCTCTGCCCACAACCGTAAGGCTCTCCAGAGGGTAGTGAGAACTGCACAACGCATCACCGGGGGTAAACTACCTGCCCTCCAGGACACCTACACCACCCGATGTCACAGGAAGGCCAAAAAGATAATCGAGGACAACAACCACCCGAGCCACTGCCTGTTCACCCCACTGTCATCCAGAAGGCGAGGTCAGTACAGATGCATCAAAGCTGGGACCGAGAGACTGAAAAACAGCTTCTATCTCAAGGCCATCAGACTGTTAAACAGCACCACTGACATTGAGTGGCTGCTGCCAACATACTGACTTATATCTCCAGCCACATTAAATAATAGAAAATTGGATGTAACAAATGTATCACTAGCTACTTTAAACAATTTTGTATATAATGATTACATATCCAACATTACTCGTATCAAATATATACACTGTACTCTATACCATCTACTGAATCTTGCCTATGCCGTTCGGCCATCTACTCAAATCTCTAGCCACTTTAATAATTAAAAAGTGGATATAATAAATGTATCACTAGCTACTTTAAACGATGCCATTTATATAATGTTTACATATCCTACACTACTCATCTCACATGTATATACTGTACTATATACCATCTACTGCATCTTGCCTATGCCCGTCAGCCATCGCTCATCCATATATTTATATGTACATACTGTATTCATTCCTTTACACTGTGTGTATAAGGTAGTTGTTGTGAAATTGTTAGATTACTTGTTAGATACTACTGCATGGCCGGAACTAGAAGCACAAGCATTTCGCTACACTCGCATTAACATCTGCTAACCATGTGTATGTGACAAATAAAATTTCATTTGATTTTGATTTGAACTGTGTTCATTTTCAGCAAACTTAACGTTTAAATATTTGTATGAACATAACAAGATTCAACAACTGAGACTTAAACTGAACAAGTTCCACAGACGTGACTAACAGAAATGGAATAATGTGTCCCTGAACAAAGGGGGGGGTCAAAATCAAAAGTAAAAGTCAGTATCTGGTGTGGCCACCAGCTGCATTAAGTACTGCAGTGCATCTCCTCCTCATGGACTGCACCAGATTTGCCTGTTCTTGCTGTGAGATGTTACCCCACTCTTCCACCAAGGCACCTGCAAGTTCCCGGACATTTCTGGGGGGAATGGCCCTAGCCCTCACCATCTGATCCAACAGGTCCCAGACGTGCACAATGGGATTGAGATCCGGGCTCTTCACTGGCCATGGCAGAACACTGACATTCCTGTCTTGCAGGAAATCACGCACTGAACGAGCAGTATGGCGGGTGGCATTGTCATGCTGGAGGGTCATGTCAGGATGAGCCTGCAGGAAGGGGACCACATGAGGGAGGAGGATGTCTTCCCTGTAACGCACAGCATTGAGATTGCCTGCAATGACAACAAGCTCAGTCCGATGATGCTGTGACCATGACGGACCCTCCACTTCCAAATCGATCCCGCTCCAGAGTACAGGTCTCGGTGTAATGCTCATTCCTTCGACGATAAACGCGAATCCAACCATCAGCCCTGGTGAGACAAAACCGCGACTTGTCAGTGAAGAGCACTTTTTGCCAGTCCTGTCTGGTCCAGCAACGGTGGGTTTGTGCCCATAGGCGACGTTGTTGCCGGTGATGTCTGATGAGGACCTGCCTTACTACATGCCTACAAGCCCTCAGTCCAGCCTCTCTCAGTCTATTGCAGACAGTCTGAGCACTGATGGAGGGATTGTGCGTTCCTGGTGTAACTCGGGCAGTTGTAGTTGCCACCCTGTACCTGTCTCACAGGTGTGATGTGTTCAGATGTACCGATCCTGTGCAGGTGTTGTTACACGTGGTCTGCCACTGCGAGGACGATCGGCTGTCCGTCCTGTATCCCTGTAGCGCTGTCTTAGGCATCTCACATTACGGACATTGGAAGTTATTGCCCTGGCCACATCTGCAGTCCTCATGCCTCCTTGCAGCATGCCTAAGGCACGTTCACGCAGATGAGCAGGGACCCTGGGCATCTTTCTTTTGGTGTTTTTCAGAGTCAGTAGAAAGGCCTCTTTAGTGTCCTAAGTTTTCATAACTGTGACCTTAATTGCCTACCGTCTGTAAGCTGTTAGTGTCTTAACGACCGTTCCACAGGTGCATGTTCATTAATTGTTTATAGTTCATTGAACAAGCATGGGAAACAGTGTTTAAACCCTTTACAATGAAGATCTGTGAAGGTATTTCGATTTTTACCAATCTTTGAAAGACAGGGTCCTGAAAAAGGGATGGTTTTTTTGTGCTGATATATATATATATATATATATATATATATATATATATATATATATACACTACCGTTCTAAAGTTTGGGGTCACTTAGAAATGTCCTTGTTTTTGAAAGAAAAGCAAATTTCTTGTCCATTAAAATAACATAAAATTGATCAGAAATACAGTGTAGACATTGTTAATGTTGTAAATAAATATTGTAGCAGGAAACGGCTGATTTTTAATATAATATCTACATACTGTAGGCGTACAGAGGCCCATTTATCAGCAACCATCACGGAGAAGTATAGTATTGTACGAGATCTTCAGTTTCTTGTCAACTTCTCGCATAGAATAGCCTTAATTTCTCAGAACAAGAATAGACTGACGAGTTTCATAAGAAAGTTATTTGTTTCTAGCCATTTGGAGCCTGTAATCGAACCCACAAATGCTGATGCTCCAGATACTCAACTAGTCTAAAGAAGGCCAGTTTTTTTGCGTCTTTATGTCTTTCAGTAAAGCAGTTTCAGTTTCATTCTCAGTCACCTTCCGACATACATTCTTTGTTAGTTTTGTTTGATCACAACCATCTTTTTGCGTCTTTAATCAGCACAACAGTTTTCAGCTGTGCTAACATAATTGCAAAAGCGTTTTCTCATGATCAATTAGCCTTTTAAAATGATCAACTTGGATTAGCTAACACAACATGCCATTGGAACACAGGTGATGGTTACTGATAATGGGACTCTGTACGCCAATGTAGATATTACATAAAAAAAATCTGCTGTTTCCAGCTACAATAGTCATTTACAACATTAACAATGTCTACACTGTATTTCTGATCAATTTGCTGTTATTTTAATGGTCCAAAAATGTCATTTGTCTTTAAAAAACAAGGACATTTCTAAGTGACCCCACACTTTTGAACGGTAGTGTATATACTGTACTACTTAAATTTTTGTAGATATAAAGATCAACTTCACTTATAACCGTTATAATATAAGTGGTAGGTCTGTATCTATGAAAATGTACATATAGTGTTATCATTTTCCTCATATAACAATCACAAAACAGTTGTCATCATTCATCAATAAGAGGCCATCCTTACCAAGGCTTCTGCTGACCATCTCCTTCACCATCTTGTACAGGTTGCTTTTCGTATCCTCTGCAATCTATAGTACGTACACCTACAGTAGGTTCAGTATAGTTCTGAGATGGTGGGAGTGTTTGCTGTTTTTATACTCCTCTCAGTCTGTACATGTGCCTGTAGTTTATACACAAATCATAACTCATCACATAAGGAAAGAGAAAGAGGATGGCTAAGGGGAGGAACAGTTCTCTGGAAAATACCTACATTCTAACAATGGATGCTGCTAATTTCTTCTGGTGCCAACACTCACTTGACTCTAGTGAGTCATGTCAAGTCAAAAAGAAAATCTATCATATGATTACTACAAGTTAGTTATTGTACTAAAATTGTTAATTTTTGTTTTGTTTTATACAACACCATTTTACATTTTATGAAACAGTACAGATCATTTTTTGAAAACATGATCAAACTGTTTTAGGAAATCAACCACAGTTTTTAACATCTATAGCACATCATATAGGTATCAAGTTTCATTTCACATCATTCAGATCTAACAAGGTCCTTTATGTACAGTGCCTTCAGAAAGTAAACACACCCAATGTTCCCTCTGACTGTTTTCGGCACTGAGCAAATGTCAGGTCTGCTAAGCGCAAACTTGAACATTGTGAAAATTCTGTGCAACTTCCGCTGTGTCTTTACTGTGAACACTGAGGCTGTACCCACTTTAAATTAGTTTTAACAGTGGCATCCCATACCATTTCCACATGGAAATAGCTGTTCTGTCAGTAGGAGCAAATGTGTGGTGTTCAATGTAGGCCTACTTTCCATGAGACAAAAAAATAGGCAGTGCTTGACATTAACCTGTTTGTCCATGTGTCCCTCAGACAAGGAGGTGACTGAAAATGTTGTTGTTTGATGCAAGAAACCATTTTACAAAATAAAATGCATTATTATTCTAATACCAATTTTAGAGAAAAACTGACAAATGATGCTACCCTCTGCCTATTGACTACTTAGCTTATTTAAGACCGTCTCAAAATACAACACTGCCCCTTTAAGACATAAAAAGCTCTTTACCTGACTCAAGCGTTTGAAGATGGCTAGAGATGTACACATTCTGTGCTCTTGTAGGAAGCAACCACTCCCCCATTGTTGACTAGAAATTAGCCATAACTGGCCATAACTCACTAACCAGCAAAGAATATGAACAAATGTGCAGAGGCTACATGCAGCTCTTGATTTGATATCAAAACAAGCTCATCTAATCGTGTCCACTCATGCTATAAACACAGCCAAATCAAAGTTTTTTTGTCACGTGCGCCGAATACAACACGTGTAGACCTTACAGTGAAATGCTTACTTACATGCTCTAACCAACAGTGCAAAAAAAGGTATTAGGTGAACAAGTAAGTAAAGAAATAAAAACACCCGAAAAATAACAGTAAAAGTAAAAGTAGCGAGGCAACATACAGACACCGGTTAGTCAGGCTGATTGAGGTAGTATGTACATGTAGATATGGTTAAAGTGACTATGCATATATGATGAACAGAGAGTAGCAGTAGCGTAAAAGAGGGGTTGGCAGGTGGTGGGTGGCGGGACACAATGCAGATAGCCCGGTTAGCCAATGTTTAATGGTTGTGATATGAGAAAACTGAGGATGGATCAGCAACATTGTAGTTACTCCACAATACTAACCTACCTACAGTGCATTTGGAAAGTATTCAGACCCCTTCACTTTATCCACATTTTGTTATATTACAGCCTTAGTCTAAAATGGATTCAATAGTTTTTTCCCCTCATCAATCTACACACAAAACCCCATAATGACCAAGCAAAAACAGTTTTTTTAGAACTGAAATATCACATTTCCATAAGTATTCAGACCCTTTACTCAATACTTTGTTGAAGCACCTTTGTCAGCGATTACAGCCTCGAGTCTTTTTGGATATGATGCTACAAATTTGACACTGTATTTGGGGAGATTCTCCCATTCTTCTCTGCAGATCCTCTCAAGTTCTGTCAGGTTGGATGGGGAGCGTTGCTGCATAGCTATATTTAGATCTCTCCAGAGATGTTTGATCGGGTTAAAGTCTGGTGTCACGACTTCGGCCTTCTAGCCATCGCCGATCCACTTTTCCTTTTCCATTTCTTTTGTCTTTGTTTTATACACACCTGGTTTCAATACCCCAATTACATGTTCATTATTTAACCCTCTATTTTCCCCATGTTTGTTGTGCGTTATTGTTCTAATATTATGTCAGTCCATTTGGTGGGCTTGGTATTTGTTACTACTTTGAATATTTTGAGTAAACTGCGTTGTGTTGCTCATCTCTGCTGTCCTGTGCCTGACTCTTTTGTACTAACTACACCAAGCCTTGTGACATCTGGGCTCTGAATGGGCCACTCAATGACATTCAGAGACTTGTCCCAAAGCCACTCTGGCATTGTCTTGGCTGTGTGCTTAGGGTCATTGTCCTGTTGGAAGGTGAACCTTCACCCCAGTCTGAGGTCCTGGGCGCTCTGGAGCAGATTTTCATCCAGGATCTCTCTGTACTTTGCTCCATTCATCTTTCCCTCGATCCTGACTAGTCTTGCTGCTGAAAAACATCCCCACAGCATGATGCTGCCACCACCATGCTTCACCGTAGGGATAGTATTGGCCAGGTGATGAGCGGTGCCTGGTTTCCACCAGATGTGATGCTTGGCATTCAAGGCAAAGAGTTCCATCTTGGCTTCATCAGTCCGGAGAATCTTGTTTCTCATGGTCTGAGAGTCCTTTAGGTGCCCTGTGTCAAACTCCAAGCAGGCTGTTATGTGCCTTTTACTGAGGAGTGGGTTCCGTCTGGCCACTCCACCATAAAGGCCTGATTGGTGGAGTCCTGCAGAGATGGTTGTCCTTCAAGACGGTACTCCCATCTCCACAGAGGAACTCTGGAGCTCTGTCAGAGTGACCATCGGGTTCTTGGTCACCTCCCTAACCAAGGTCCTTCTCTCCCGATTGCTCAGTTTGGTCGGTTGACCAGCTCTAGGAAGAGTCTTGGTGGTTCCACACTTCTTCCATTTAAGAATGATGGAGGCCACTGTGTTCTTGGGGACCTTCAATGTTGCAGACATTTTTTGGTACCCTTCCACAGATCTGTGCCTCGACACAATCGCGTCTCGGAGCTCTACGGACAATTCCTTCGACCTCATGGCTTGGTTTTTGCTCTGACATGCAATGTCAACCGTGGGACATTATATAGACAGGTGTGTGCCTTGTCCAATTAATTGAATTTACCACAGGTGGACTCCAATCAAGTTGAAGAAACATCTCAAGGATGATCAATGGGCTTCCGCGTGGCACAGCGGTCTAAGGCACTGCATCTCAGTGCTAGAGGCGTCAATACAGACCCTGGTTTGATTCCAGGCTGTATCACAACCGGCCGTGATTGGGAGTCCCATAGGGCAGAGCACAATTGGCCCAGGTTCGTTAGGGTTTGGCCGGGGTAGGCCTACATTGTAAATAAGAATTTTTTTCTTAACTGACTTGCCTAGTTAAAGAAAGTAAAAAAAAAAAAATTGAAACAGGATGCACCTGAGCTCAATTTCAAGTCTCATAACCAAGGGTCTGAATACTTATGTAAACAAGGTACCTGTTATTGTACAATGTACACTAGAGTTGCTTACCAAGACGAGATTGAATGTTCCTGAGTGGCCTAGTTACAGTTTTGACTTAAATCGGCTTGACAATCTATGGCAAGACTTGATAACGTCTGTCTAGCAATGATCAACAATCAAATTGACAGAGCTATAAGAATTTTAAAAATAATAATGAGAAAATATTGTACAGTCCAGGTGTGCAAATCTCAAAGAAACTTACCCAAAAAAGGCACACGTGTTTCTACAAAGTATTGACTCAGGGGTGTGAATACTTACAGTTGAAGTTGGAAGTTTACATACACCTTAGCCAAATACATTAAACTCAGTTTTTCACAATTCCTGACTTTTAATCCTAGTAAAAAAATCCCTGTCTTAGGTCAGTTAGGATCACCACTTTTATTTTAAGAATGTGAAATTTCAAAATAATAGTAGAGATAATTATTTATTTAAGCTTTTATTTCTTTCATCACATTCCCAGTGGGTCAGAAGTTTACATACACTCATATAGTACTTGGTAGCATTGCCTTTAAATTGTTTAACTTGGGTCAAACGTTTCGGGAAGCATTCCACAAGCTTCACAAAATAAGTTGGGTCAATTTTGGCCCATTCCTCCTGACAGAGCTGGTGTAACTGAGTCAGGTTTGTAGACCTCCTTGCTCGCACACGCTTTTTCAGTTCTGCCCACAAATTTTACATAGGATTGAGGTCAGGGCTTTGTGATGGTCACTCCAAAACCTTGACTTTGTTGTCCTTAAGCCATTTTGCCAAAACTTTGGAAGTATGCTTGGGGTCATTGTCCATTTGGAAGACCCATTTGCGACCAAACTTTAACTTCCTGACTGATATCTTGAGATGTTGCTTCAATATATCCACATAATTTTCATTCCTCATGATGCCATCTATTTTGTGAAGTGCACCAGTCCCTCCTGCAGCAAAGCACCCCCACAACATGATGCTGCCACCCCCGTGCTTCATGGTTGGGATAGTGTTCTTCGGCTTGCAAGCCTCCCCCTTTTTCCTCCAAACATAACGATGATCATTATGGTCAAACAGTTCTATTTTTGTTTCATCAGACCAGAGGACATTTCTCCAAAAAGTACTATCTTTGTCCCCATGTGCAGTTGCAAACCGTAGTCTGGCTTTTTTATGGCGGTTTTGGAGCAGTGGCTTCTTCCTTGATGAGCGGCCTTTCAGGTTATGTTGATATAGGACTTGTTTTACTGTGCATATAGATACTTTTGTACCTGTTTCCTCCAGCATCTTCACAAGGTCCTTTGCTGTTGTTCTGGGATTGATTTGCACGTTTCGCACCCAAGTACGTTCATCTCTAAGAGACAGAACGTGTCTCCTTCCTGAGCGGTATGACGGCTGTGTGGTCCCATGGTGTGTATACTTGCGTACTATTGTTTCTACAGATGAATGTGGTACCTTCAGGCGTTTGGAAATTGCTCCCAAGGATGAACCAGACTTGTGGAGGTCTACAATTTTTTTTCTGAGGTCTTGGCTGATTTCTTTTGATTTGGACTCAGCGATGTGTTGTGTTGGATTTGCCCCAAACATAATGCTTTGTATTCAGGACAAAGTTAATTTCGTTGTCACATGTTTAATCCATTTTGAACTCATGCTGTAAGACAACAAAAAATGGAAGAAGTCATGAGGTATGAATACTTTCTGAAGGCACTGAATCATGTTACAAATCATACACAATTTGAAAATTACTGCTTAACCAGAAATGACAGTCTTTCTACAATTATGAATTCCCCCATGTCAAATAAGTAAACATGTAAAGTATGGGTACTGCCTACAATGCAAACCATTATAGTCATTGGTTTAATAAAATATGTGGGGAATCATTTGTTTCAAACAAGGTTTTTGTTGAGCATACTCCACATACCTGGTTCACACTGGGATGAGATTATCAAGATCTACCATCTACTGCTGTGTCAGGAGCCTAGATGGAATTTCCACTGATTCCACAGATTTACAGTTATCTAGGACCTAGGGGACAGTTGAAGAACATGGGGGTTTTTCCTTCTCTATGTTGCATCCACTTTTTGTCTAGCTCCTGTGTTGTTGTTGTTGTTCTTGCATTGTAGGTGCCACTTTATTTACATTACCATATCCCCCACACATTTTTTTCATAGGAAGAAGAACATTTGCAACAGTAACTTGACAATTGTAAAATTCAAAAAAGAAGTAATCAACTAAAAAGTATATGCAATCAGGGATGTAGTGGAGGGTACACCTACGTAAACGCTGTTTATTTATATTTTCCCATTATTTAACTAGGGAAGTCAGTTAAGAACAAATAATAATTTTTCAATGACAGCCTAGGAACAGTGTTGGTTAACTGCCTCGTTCAGGGGCAGAACGAGGGCTTGTTCAGGGCTTGTCAGCTTAGGGATTCGATCTTGCAACCTTTACGGTTACTAGTCTAACGCTCTAACCACTGGCTACCTGCCACCCCATACGCAGCTTTTTATTTGTGAAATAGCGTTTAGGCCCAGCTCACCTTTTTATTTTGTTAATGATCATTTACCCACTTATTACTGCGTTCCCAGCATTGATCAAATGTTCTAATCGAGTTCTAATCATGCCTGCTTTTGCGGATTAGTGGAATCATGAATGATTCAGGCATGCTCATTATGTTCACTTGCTCCCCAGATTTACCTTGTTAGCAGCACATTCATAGAGCTCGCCAGCCCAGAAATAAGTTACCTCTGGTTCGTTCAGCCATCCGTATGGGAAAATGTATGGGGAATGAATAGGGTTTTGGAATAACAGGTGATCTTATACGTTTACTATATTAACAACATTACGTTTTTATCATAAACATCACAATTATCCAAACCACAAGCTAGAACTACCACATTTCACTGGTAGAATCGGTAAGTTTGGACTCCCTGTGTATTGGTCTGCTCATAGTGAACCACAAAGTCTGGCATTTATGATACCACCCACAAACTTGAATAATGGCGTTGTTTACTTCAAACAACCAACACACAGTAATCTCAGAACTTCTCTAGGATTTTTTGTTGTTGTTGAAAACTTTAGTTTTTCAGTGTTTGTCATCATGCCCGTGTGGTGTTCTGTGTCCGGCTGTGCTAATTACAGGTGGGACCAAGTCATTGTTTTACAAGTCACAAGTAAGTCTCAAGTGTTAGCACTCAAGTCCCATGTAAAGTCTCAAGTCAAGTCTCAAGTCAAGACCGACAAGTATTAAGTCAAGTCTCAAGACCTAAACTTTGAGTTTCGAGTCCTAAACAAGAGTAATAGTTAATATATTACATTCATGCAAATCATGAATGCTTTTAAAAATATATTTATTACTTTCTAAATAAACTTTATATTTCCATGGAAATACATGGGTAGCCATGAGAAAGACCCCCCCCCTGTAACCAGTAGGCTAACATAGGCTTGTACACAATCACACAACCTGTGTGTGTGTGTGTGTGTGTGTGTTAAGGTTGGGCGATTGTGTACAAGCCTATGTTAGCCTACTGGTTACAGTAGGCTAACACATGTCAATGGCTTTAGTAACAGCAGTAACATCAGGCAGGATTTAGGCTACCAACTGCCTAGCCAGTTGTAGCTCAATCTTGGGTGCAATGATCACGTTCCCGCACTGACTGACTGTGTGGAGGCTCATTGATTTAACGTTAGCCAACATGCTACACTAGCAAAGGTATGAATTATATAGCTGTCGGCTATATTAGCCACGACTTACCGTTCTTTGTGCAGCTTCAAATGTCGAACAAAGTTGGAAGTTGTTGCGCCTCCGTCTGTCATTTTCTTCCCGCATGTTTTGCAAGTTGCAATCCGTTTTTTGTTGATACAGCGTAGTCTGTATATGGGGTGATTATGCAACTTCGGGCATTTTGGCCATGCAAAGTTTCAGAAATTAAAACGTATTCAAACACCATTTTACCAGTATTGTACTTGTCTTTGATTTGTCTAGAAACTATATCTGATAATGGCTGCGATCGTACTATTCAGGAATTTATTTATTTTTGTTATTTTTCCCAGACAGCCATAGACAAATGTCATTTCCATCACGTCATTTAACATCCATTTTAGATGAAAATGAAATATCATACAATTGATTTATAACAGATTTCTTATACATTTGTACATGAACTTGTATTGAATATTATTTTAAGAGATTTCTTAAGGTTAGCCTAATATTAATAATTCAACACGATGCCTGAATGTATAAACTTGCCTTGGTGACAGTTTATTTAACATTTATTTATCATGAAAAATAAGATATTTCCACACAACCTTTTTGTGAGATTATGATAACAACCGTATGATTAACATATCTAAAACAAATAAATGTATGTAAATTATACATAATATACTAATTTGCCTCAAAAATATGGGTTGTGGTGGAAATGACAAGGTGTGGTGGAAATGACATCTACGTAATTTCTTTTATGAAAACAATATTTTATTGCAAACATTTTGAACAACAACCATTGTTAAACATTTCATGAATATAAGACAAAGTAAGATTCCAAAACACTGGAACTAGCACTTGAGAACAGTGTTACAGATGCTACAAATAGAAATTCTAGCTTCTAATTCTAAGTTGCGCACATTCGGAATATGTAATCATAGCATAGTCTAGTGATACATAGTGTAGTGATAATATGTTTGTATAACAAATGTGAAATTTGACATAAAATAACCCACAACTATTACCTGGTGTATTTTCATTGTCCCATGGATTGTCTCCAGGTGATCCGGTAGGAAGGCCTCGATGCTCTCTATCTCTTCCTCTGAGATATATAGCTGACTGATATTTTGACAGTTCCCCAAATACAGTTTTTCCATTTGGGAGGTCCTTTCCTTGTGCCACAATTCCATCTGCTCTTTGTTTAACAGCTGTTCCTACCCCATCAGCTGGACTTTTGCCATGTCTGGCTTCTAGGAAATTCCCTGTAACTCTCTGGAAGCCCATTTCAAAGGGAAGGGTGGAGAGATAGTAGAAATTATTTTTAGACCTAGACTGGGTTGTAGGCCCATCACTCACAAAGTGTACAGCAGTAGCCGATGGGCAGAGCTCAAGGAAGTAGGCCAGTGTTTTTGAGAGATGGGCCCAGATAGCAGAGGGGTCATGCCGTATAGAAGAGCTCAGTGAGCAAAGTGAAGCTGTATCATTTGTGGTATATCCAACACAGGTGTGGAGGGTCACCTGCTTGTGAGAATCACCAAAGTAAACTGCTTGGATTTCACTGTTGTATTTACACAGGCAGTTCTCTGCAAAGTCAATATGCACAATGATCTCCTCTTTATTCAGATTCTATTTTAATTCTCTCAGTTTGGAGTATTAGTGTCGAATGTTGTACACGTGTTTCACCAACTTCTCTTTCAGTCCGTTGGAGAAGTCCTCCAATAGAATCTGCAGTGTGCCACAAACCTTTTCTTTTACTGTCAAATGTACAGTGAACTTCTCCATGTTTCCCTCTTTGTTTTTCTTCTCTCTCTCTCTCTTCAGCTTTGTTTTTCCACTCAAACCACCATGTCTGCTCATCAGCATCAGTCAGATGTTTTAAGCTCTTTTGCTTGGCAAAGGGAGCACTCTCTATACATGCACTCTTTCTTCAGGTTCTCACAGCACAAAGACTCCATAACTTTCTCAATGTTGCTGCAGCTGATCGCTTTGTGATACTGTAGTTTGTCCGTCATGAACTGAGGGTTGGCGTGGGTTTTGCAGAGGCATGTCTACCTATCTTGGACTGCTGGCTTGACAACCCAAAAAGGACGTATTTTGCAGAATTCACAGTAGGAAATTTGAATTTCTAAATATTCCCTAAAACTTCTGATAAAGTTTCTGAATTGTGCCATTCAAGAAGCGCTTCTGCTTTTTCTTCTTGTTCCTCATTAGTGTGTTCTTTTTCCCTGTTGTTGCTCTGATGTTGTCATCACTCATAGAATCTAGTGATTTTCTCTTCTGTGGCAGTGCTAATTCTGTTACACTGACCTTTCCTGGAGTATTGAAGACTTGATGGCCTGCTTTCACTTGCCCTCATTGCTATTGCTGAATAGCAAAATTCTCTGTTTGCGGCTTTGACCAGGCCATACTTTCTCAGGATGTTGCCTCTGAGCATTTTTGACTTGTTTGTCCACTTGTTTGTCCTTGGCACTGCACATTTTTTTATACTTTTGTTTTAACTCTGCAATGATGGCATTTTGAAACAATAAAATCCTTCTCAAGTTATTCGGAGTTCCCTTTATTTGCTGTTTTGTCTTTGGGGAATCTTGTCTCTCCATTTTGTTCATCAGTCGATCATACCTTTTTTTGTATTTCTCAGCTTTCCATAAAGCATTATCAAGTTTGACACTTGTCATACTAAAATCTCTGTATGCTTTTGAGCGACCTCTTCCAACCTTTTTCCTTACAGCAAGTATTCGACTTCTCATTCCTGTTACAGACGATGAGGAAGGGGTATCAGGGCAGGTAAGTTAGGGGCAGGTATGTTAGCGTCATGTTCTGGCTGCAAGTCATCTGGTGACTGAGGTGGTGTGTTGCCTGATAGGTCTCCATTGCAACTGTTCTCTTTAAAGTCTGTCTTCTATTCCATTGTTTACATTTCCATTGCCTTCTCTTGTTTCTTTGTTCTCGCTTTGAAAGCTCAGAGATAGATTTCACTTCTCCCTTCTCTTTAGTCTTCCAGTATCTCTCCCTGTCTTTTTGCAGATGTTCCTGGTATCGTATAGGATCATTTTTTATTTTGTTTCTATATGTCTTGTGACCTCTGTGCTGTTTTAAGTGGCATCTTCAAAAAATAAAGACAAATACTACAAAGTTTTCAACCTTTGAGCATTTTCTAGATTACATTAATTTAAAGCATGATTAAATAAGCTTAAAGTAAAAGTTAAAAACGAATAAGATAATGGATGTGTCATTTCCACCACTTTTGGTCATTTCCACCACACTTAAGTTTGTGATGGAAATGACTGTGATGGAAATTCACCATTCTACAGTTTCTGGAGAGAATTGACAGACTGCTTAGCATGCTTTGGTTAGTATTACAGCTAGCATATCGTTAACACTAAATACATAAAATATTTTTAAAAATCTGAAGTTCTACCACAAATAAAAGAAATTATAGCCTGTTTGGAAATGACTGACAATTAAAATATTCTCTACACAAGCAATATTTACCAACATTTTTCTTCAACTTCTGGACTGCATCCATGTGCTTTAGTGTCACAATATGTTTCCATGGTAACTAAATTAACATTCTCTTGAAAAAACTTTATTAATGAGGAATGTGTCCTCAGTGGTGGAAATGACACCACTCCCAAAGGACAAGTATATTTTGTGTAAAAAACAATATAAAAGGGCATACTCACAATAAATATTGATATATATTTAATTTAATTGACTCTTTCTGTAGTACATAACATTATATAATGTGTAATTATTCATGTTTTCTCATTGGAAAACATTGTAGAAGCTTAAAAGTCTGGGTCAGGGACAAGGGCAAAATAGTGAAATTGAGGTATAAAATGCATTTGAAAAGTAGCTAAAATACTTGTTAGAGACATGTTTAAAAAAGTATGGGGTGATTCCAGTGTGAACTTAACATACAAATATTTGTATTTGTTTTGTAATTGACCCGAGGACATAGAAGTGCCCGTAGTTGCATAATCCGAAAATAATAATTTTGGGTGTCATCTTTCCAAGGGCTCCATCTGAATTCACTCGCCAACGTTCCTCTGCACTGCCACGCACAACTTTTTCTCAGCTGGCACAATTTGATTGGCTGCTGTCTGATTCAAACTGTAACCCGTTAAATTAAGAGTTGATGTGCTGCACTTTTTTTAATAGCATCATTTTTTATATTTGGGCTTGGGGAGGATATCAAGTCAGTTCTAGTCAAAAGGCTCAAGTCCAAGTTAAGTCACGAGTCATTGGTGTTAAAGTCAAAGTCGAGTTGCAAGTCATCATATTTGTAACTCGAGTCTGACTCGAGTCCAAGTCATGTGACTTGAGTCCACACCTCTACTAATTACAAACAAGCCTGAAAAGGAGTTATCTTTCTCCAATCTACCTGCTTGAAATCCAGCATCATGTCTAATCCCTCGTGAGGGAGACAGTTCACAGAATACAGTTCTGCTACAATGACACACGCAGGAAAAAGGAATTATGTTTCTGTATCTAGAATCCACTCCAGGAAGAAGCCCAGGCAGTACACGGTATTGTCTGTAAGACAACCAATTCTTTTTTACTCTATTGTACAGTTTGAACATCAGTTGAACCGTGCCAGCATAACATCAACATTTGGGTAGACTAATTGAACATGCATAGATGTGCACAGACAGAGATTACATTTACAACAATATATAGCCTAATAGAAAGAAATATGACATAACCCTCAACCTTTGCAGTGTCCAAACCATACAAACTAGCCAAGGCAGGTAGGCAGACGGAATCTACCTACAGCCATATCTATCAGGTATGCATAGGCAAATATATTTATAGCAAAACCAGCTTACATTTTTGAGATTTACAACAGTAAATTGTTGTATTATTGTTTCTCCTCACTGTTTGGTAGTAAATGTATGCAATACTTGCGTCATGTCAACACTCAACAATTATGTTACATAGCTAGCTAGTCAAATGATTTACCGTTGCTGATGTTACACTTGTTTGCTAACAAGTTACAAATTCCAGGCGTGGCACATAAATTAGCAGGCACCCAGGCTAACTAGATAGCCAACTCCAGTCTTGTGCTAACGTTTGCTGGTAAACCTAGGTTGAGACTGCTGGTTGTACCATTGTAGCTTGCTCTTTAGATAGGGTGACCAGACATCCCTGTCCCTGGAAATATCCCCGTTTTTAACTGTGCGTTAAAAACAGACCGCAAAGTGAAATATTTTACGTGGCAAAAAAGACCGGGCAGCAGAGCCTTCCGGTTGACGTCTCAATCGCGATGTGCTTGTTTTGTCCAGCAGAGGGGGCTGCTCACTATAGCAGCTTCATTCACTCTTCTTCTTCTACTAACTACTTGCTCGCGTCAGTTTTAGAGAAAACTGCTGTGGAAAACTCGGCCAGAAACTAGCAAGTGTCAAGTGAATCCACAACATCACCACACACGTCTTTTCAAGCCAGTTAAGTTACAATTGTTTGAGATACTAGCTAGTGATGTTATAACTTCACAATGTATTATATAGATAAATGATCTGCTCTATAAGGTTTTAAATAGGTTATGCTAGCTAACGCTAGCTATGTAGACTGAGTTATCTAGGTTAGCTAGCTAATGTCATGGTAGCTAGGTGAATAAACGTTCACATGTAAACATGCAGTGGACGGGCTATTTTGAAAATATGATTATATTAAATGAATGCACAATTAATAATATAATAATATTTTTGTAGACAATTTTAATGGTTTGGCATTAAAGTAGTGCAGAAGGTGGAAAGTTTTAAGTTCCTCGGCGTACACATCAAGGACAAACTGAAATGGTCCACCCACACAGACAGCGTGGTGAAGAAGGCGCAACAGCGCCTCTTCAACCTCAGGAGGCTGAAGAAATTCGGCTTGTCACCAAAAACACTCACAAACTTCTGCAGATGCACAATCGAGAGCATCCTGTCGGGCTGTATCACTGCCTGGTACGGCAACTGCTCCGCCCACAACCGTAAGGCTCTCCAGAGGGTAGTGAGGACTGCACAACGCATCACCGGGTGTAAACTACCTGCCCTCCAGGACACCTACACCACCCGATGTCACAGGAAGGCCAAAAAGATAATCAAGGACAACTACCCCCCGTGCCACTGCCTGTTCACCCCGCTATCATCCAGAAGGCGAGGTCAGTACAGATGCATCAAAGCTGGGACCGAGAGACTGAAAAACAGCTTCTATCTCAAGGCCATCAGACTGTTAAACAGCCACCACTAACATTGAGTGGCTGCTGCCAACATACTGACTTAGATCTCTAGCCACTTTCAATAATAGAAAATTGGATGGAACAAATGTATCACTAGCCACTTTAAACAATTTTGTATATAATGTTTACATATCCGACATTACTCATATCAAATGTACACACTGTACTCTATACCATCTACTGAATCTTGCCTATGCCGTTCGGCCATCTACTCAAATCTCTAGCCACTTTAATAATTAAAAAGTGGATGTAAGAAATGTATCACTAGCCACTTTAAACGATGCCATTTATATAATGTTTAGATATCCTACACTACTCATCTCACATGTATATACTGTACTATATACCATCTACTGCATCTTGCCTATGCCGGTCAGCCGTCGCTCATCCATATATTTATATGTGCATACTTGTATTCATTCCTTTACACTGTGTGTATAAGGTAGTTGTTGTGAAATTGTTAGATTACTTGTTAGATACTACTGCATGGTCGGAACTAGAAGCACAAGCATTTCGCTACACTCACATTAACATCTGCTAACCATGTGTATGTGACAAATAAAATTAGATTTTATTTGATTATAATAGGTAGTGTGAAAATATATTTTGATATTTTAATGGATAACATTAGCAGTGGAGAGGAAGGAGAGGAGGAAGACTGGATAGGAAGAAGAGTGAAGGAGATAGGAGGAAAGGTTAAGATATGATTACAGAGCCTGCCAATTTATTATTCCAAACAATGTTTTTGAGATAAAATACAAAAATGAGGCAAGCAATGGGAATCTCTTTTTATCTAATAGTGTACTATGTATTATTAAAGATTGGAGAGGAAGAAGTAGGAAAAATGAAGGGAGTAAAAATAGTGAAGCGAGGAGAGTGTAGAAGAGTGAGGTGGAAAGGTAAAGAGAAGGAAGACGAGTGAAGAAAAGAGGAGAAAGATTGGAGAAGAAAAAGTTAAGAGAGTAAGAAGAGTGACAAGGAGAGTGAAGAAGAGCAGACAGAGGAGGTAAAATGGCTCTTTCCAAGAAACGGAAATGCACTTTTTATGACAACATGATGAAAGAATTTCCCTTTATACGCTCAGGTCAAGACGATAGAATGGTTCACTGCACCCTTTGTAATTCTTCTCTTTCAACTGGCAGCCGGAGAAGAACGGCAGTGGTAGAACATCAACAGACGAAAAAGCATAAAGACTCTCTGATTGCCCGTGTTGGTATGCCCTCTGTCACTACATTCTTCAAGAAGGTAGAGCCTTCCCGGGAAAAATATGATTCAGCTGTGCAGGAGGGTGTCTTTGCATACCACACTATGCGACACAATCATAGTTACAGATCTATGGACTGCACAGCACAACTGACACAGAAGCTTTATGAGCCAGTTTACATGTGCTAGGACAAAATGTGACGCCATACTGAGTAACATGTTAGCACCATGGGTAACTACTTTGGTAACACAGGACCTAGACCAAGTTGAATTTGTGTCCCTGTCCATTGATGCGTCCAATCATGGACATGTAAAGCTGCTGCTTATAGTAGTCAGATATTGTAAGATGTATGATGGCAGCACATCTGTGGAAACAAAACTGCTTGATTTTGTTTAATTGAAAGGAGAAACAGCAGAGGAAATTGCAGATGAGGTCCAGGTGGTCATCCAGAAATTTTACCTGGAAAACAAAGTCGTGGCATTCCCTGCCAACAACACAAATACCAACTTTGGAGGACTGTATAGGCTGGGGAGGGTCAATGTCCATACCAAAGTTAAAAATGCTCTGCAGCGGGAGGTGATTGGCTTAGGTTGTCCTGCCCACATCATTCATAACACTGACAGAACAGCTTTGGATATGATTCCCCTTGATGTTGAGTACCTGCTCACAAAGATATTTTCATATTTTCACCGTCAGAGTAGAAAGACTGAAGAGCTTTTGTGAGTTTGTTGGCCAGGAGTACCATAACAATTTAGGACACAGTAATGTTTGCTGGCTGTCCATGCTCCCTGCTCTAGAAAGAGTGCTGAAAATGTATGTGCCATTGAAATCCTTGAAATCCTCACAAGACAAATGCACTGTTGTCCTGCGAACAATGTTCGAAGATCCACTGACTGAACTTTGGCTGGCCTTTGTCCATGGAAACTTGACCGTATTCAGTGACACGATCAAGATGCTTGAAGGCCAGGACCGCTGTGTTGTGGAGTCCGCTGCAATTCTGAGAAACGTTGAGGCAAAATTGACTGCAAAGACGTGATGACAATTTTATTAGGACTTCTGAGAGAGCTAGAGGAAAATGGAGTAATGTCTAAAGAGAGCTTTCTCAAAATATCCCAATCATTCTTCACTACGGCTGTGAAGTACTTGCCAGCATGGGGAAAGCACACAGATAATCTAAAATATTTACATTGTCTCCTTTTAAAAAGGCAACCGCTCGTGAAGAGATCCAGAAGGCAGCAGGCACACTGCAGGAAAAATGCCCCAATGTGACCATCAATTGGGGTTACTGGCCTGCAAGAGTTTCTAAAGGGGGGATCGCTTGAAGAATGGAAAACATCTGAGACACCGCTTAGTCAGAGATGGAGCACGGTGGTTACCCACTTAAAAGAGAAAGATATCCCACACACTAACCTGGATAGATTAGCGTATGTTGTCATGTGCTTACCTGGAAGTAATGCACCAGTCGAGAGAGCGTTCTCCCAAATGAATGATATATGGACAGCAGCAAGAAATAAGTTCACTGTTCCTACCATCAAGGCCATTCTTATTGTGAAGACAAACTTCAACCTCCCCTGCCAGGAGTTAATGGAGAAGCTGGCCAAAGACAGAGCAATTATGAAGAAAATACATTATTCTGAGAAATATACAGATTAGGTTGGTATAAGTACATTATGTAGTTACCAATCTCATCATCATCTTATTTCTTGATTATGTTATTAAGTATTTCACACATACTAATGTATGTTTTTTTTTTATTTTGCTCATGTTCTCTTCTGCTTTTATTCTATCCAGACTACCAGGACCACTGAATGGCTGTTCAGATCGGACAGTTCTGACTTGTCTGTAGTGTTTCTATAATATAGTGGTTTTCTCTGTCTATCAGAGTGTTCCTGTTAGACTAAATAAATGAAACTGGAATTGTCCCCCTTTTTTTATTTCATAGATAATAACATTGGATATTTTAATGATATATTGACCGCTGAACTGGAAATTTTCCCGGATTTCATTTCAGAAATCTGGTCACCTTAGTTTAGTAGCTAGCCATATCTATGACTGAAAAGAGGTTTTACAATTGAGATGCAAAAGATATTCTATTTTTTGTCATAGATATGGCTACCGGTAGTTGTTTAGAACTTAGCTAGTTAGCTGGTACCTATATAGCTACATAGCTAGCTAAATTAGCAAACAGAAAAATAATTAGATTTCCTCCCACTGTAACACAGTAGTATGTTAGCCAGCAATACATAATATGGGTTTCAGTAGATAAACTAAAGTTAGCTAGCTAGCTAGGTGGCTTGCAGGAAAAATTACTTACTTAGTTGGATATCAACTGAAAGATGTCTCTATCAAACAATGGCTCTATCAAACAAGGACAACCATATCTACAGCCACATATCTACACCCAACATTTATTTAAATAGAAAATTCTGTCAACTGTCTTGTGCAAGTTTTAAACTGACACAATTCCTGTTAGCAAAGGTGTCAGCTAAAGATGACGTGCAGTAACTTGCAGGGATTTGTAGTCTTGCATGATGTCTACTTTGATTCTAATTAGCATATTCGAACCTGAGAGTAAATAGAATCGAATATATTGATAAAAGTCACATTGTCAGAGAGATTGGCATGGTTATCAAAACGTCACGCCAGGGTAAGTCTACACGAAACACATCCCTTATTTTAAGTGTTTCTAAAATCCCCCATGGGAAAAATGAATGGTGGAAAAACAATTGGAACCATTTCCCTTTTCAAATCTAATCCAAATGTATTTGTCACATACAAGTGTTCAGCAGATGTTATTGCGGGTGTAACGAAATGCTTGTGTTTCTAGATCCAACAGTGCAGTAATATCTAACAAGTAATATCTAACAATTTCACAACTATACACACAAATCTAAAGTAAAGGAATGGAATTAAGAATATATAAATATTCGGACAGGCAATGTCAGAGCAGCAAAGACTAAGATACAGTAGAATAGGATAGATTACAGTATGTACATATGAGATGAGTAATGCAAAATATGTAAACATTAAAGTGACTTGTGTTCCATTTTTAAAGCGGCCAGTGATTTCAAGTCTAGAGCAGCAGCCTCTAATGTGCTAATGATGGCTATTTAACAGTCTGATGGCCTTGAGACAGAAGCTGTTTTCAGTCTCTCGGTCCCAGCTTTGATGCACCTGTACTGACCTCACCTTCTAGATGATAGCGGGGTGGACAGGCAGTGGCTCAGGTGGTTGTTGTCCTTCATGATCTTTTTAGCCTTCCTGTGACATCGGATGCTGTAAGTGTCCTGGAGGGCAGGTAGTTTGCCCCCGGTGATGCGTTGGGCAGACCGCACAACCCTCTGGAGAGCCCTGTGGATGCGGGCGGTGCAGTTGCCGTGCCAGGCGGTGAGCACGCATCCTTGTGGGGCTCCAGTGTTGAGGATAAGCAAAGTGGGGTGTTGTTTCCTACCTTCACCACCTGGGGGCAGCCCAATGAGCTTGGAAGGTACTACGGTGTTGAATGCTGAGCTATAGTCAATGAACAGGATTCTTACATATGTATTCCTCTTGATGGGATAGGACAGTGTGCAGTGCGATGGCGATTGCATCGTCTGTGGATCTATTGGGGCGATAAGCAAATTTAAGTGGGTCTAGGGTGTCAGGTAAGGTAGAGGTGATGTGATCTTTAACTAGCCTCTCAAAGCACTTCATGATGACAGAAGTGAGTGCTATGGGGCGATAGTCATTTAGATCAGTTACCATACTTTCTTGGGTCGGGGAACAATTGTGGACATCTTGAAGCATGTGGGGACAGCAGACTGGGATAGGGAGAGATTTAATATGTCCGTAATCACTCCGGCCAGCTGGTCTGCGCATGCTCTGAGGACGCAGCTAGGGATGCCGTCTGGGCAGGCATCCTTGAGTGTTAACACGCTTAAATGTCTTACTCACGTCGGCCACAGAGAGGAAAAGCCCACAGTCCTTGGTAGCGAGCCGCGTCGGTGGCAATGTGTTATCCTGAAAGCGGGCGAAGAAAGTGTTTAGCTTGTCCGGAAGCAAGGCATAGGGGCCTGGCTGGTTTTCCCTTTGAGGGCCTTGTAGACATCCCGGAAGTTGGAGTAGCAGTGGTCGGGTGTTTTAGCAGTGCGAGTACTACAGTCAATGTTTTGATAGAACTACGGTTGTGTTTCCCACAAATTTGCTTTGTTAAAATCCCTAGCTACAATAAATGCGGCCTCAGGATATGTGGTTTCCAATTTGCATAAAGTCCAGTGAAGTTCTTTGAGGGCCGTCGTGGTATCGGCTTGAGGGGGAATATACACGACTATAACCAAAGAGAATTCTCTTGGAAGGTAATACAGTCTGCATTTGATTGTGAGGTATTCTAGGTCGTGTGAACAAAAGGACTTGAGTTCCAGTATGTTATCACAATCACACCATGAGTAGATAATCATGAAACATACAACCTCACCTTTCTTCTTCCCAGTGAGATATTTATTTGTGTGTATGCACGATGAACTGAGAACCCAACTGGCTGTACGGACCCAGACAGTATATCCCAAGAGAGCCATGTTTCCGAGAAACAGAGTATGTTACAATACCTGATGTCTCTCTGGAAGGAAATCCTCGCCCTGAGCTTGTCAACTTTATTATCCAGAGACTGAACATTAACGAGTAATATACTCTGAAGCGGTGGATGGTGTGTGCGCCTCTGGAATCAGTTCAATTTCCCTGTGGGGTATGAACTAAGAATCCAATCTGGGAAAATTGTATTCCTGGTCCTAATGCTGGTGAGTTACTGCCGCTCTGATATCCAAATGTTTTTCCCGGCTGTAATAACACAAAACATTTCCTGGGCTAATAATGTAAGAACAACACATAGAAAACAACATTTTGCAAAGTATCCTAAGAGCTAGAAGCACGGCAGCCCTATCCGTCGGCGCATTGTCTCTCACATCAGACCGCTAGGTTTTATGGGTATTATGACACCACCACTGGTGTGGGGCTCTATTCACCATTTTGTCCAACGTTAAACTCTACCCACAGGACAGGTTGAGACCAACTACCTTAGCCAAGACGAACAGTGGCATAGAGAACGCTGACAGTGGGATTTTTTTTACGACCCTCAACTCCTGCCGTGTCTTCAGACTTTCATTAAACCAAAGAAAAAGGAATATCGGAGAATGAATGTACAACTGATAAATAGTCACTGATATTTCAGTCAGATGGCTAGCTTCCTCCCTCTCTGTGCCGCCATGTTTGTTGACATCATAAAATACATTCTGCTTGTCACATTAGCGTCTGTCAGACCAAAGATGTTATAACAAGGGATAGTTCACTAGACTAACTTATGGTGCTTTCAAGGCAACTGTGAACTCTGTCAAATACTAGGTAAAATCATGCCGTCAATGATCTTCAGGTCGGAAAGTAAGGAGCTCTAGAAAGAGGCCAGAGTTCCCGAGTTGGAATTCCGAATTGGATGACCAACTCAAGCTCACCCTCTTCCTCCCTCTCTCTCTTAGACCTACTCTGCCTCTCTTTTCCCTCCATTCCTCCTCAGTATTCCAAGTATAACTCTCCTGATGACAATACTGCACTTCTCCTGACATACATCTTCTTCTTGCCTTGTCAAGGGACGCCATTTAACCGGCTGTCATAATCTCTGTACAATCAGCACGAACCCCTCGGGATGTAGCGCTCAACAGCGCATCCCACTTGTAAAGCAGCTGCTTTGTCTTGATGTTCTTCTTCATCAATAGCTACCACGACGCTTTTCCATTTTAAACAAGCGCGCTCTCTTTCTCCCGGATTCCTCCAATTCATTCGGTACAACAAAACCAAAGATTGTTCTCTTTCCAGTCTTCTAAAGCTGTAGGCACCATCAAAAACACCCTTCTTCTTCTAAGTTGTCAGACTACACCTATTGGTGTATTGCCGCGACCTACTGTACGGGTTCTTCTGTGAAGTCCTGGAAACCCAAAAACCTTTCAGAAAGTGCAAATAAATGTTAATTCAGGTTGGGCATGAGTTTTTGCTTGAATTTGGTTAAAAGGACAGTGAATTTGTTCATAGTTTGAGAACTTGCTACCAAGTATTTTCTCTTAGAGATGATGCTGAACTGAAGACACGTTACCACGTTGTTTTAGCCTATTGGTGATAGTCATTAACTATGCATAATTCTGTAATGTATCATGTAGTTCATGTACACTGTAATTGTTTGTGTCAATTCTTTCATGACTAATACATCCTATTAGTTGAAAAGAGTAAACGCATTCCTCGTTTTACAGAGAAATTATTTGACTAAGTGCTTAGAATTTAGAAGGTCTATTGGTAGTTGTTATTTACACTATACACATGGCATATTCGTGGCTACCACCTTGGCATCTCTGATCTGCTTGCCTCAATAAATTAATGCTTGAACATTGGTCGCCAGGATTAGCTATTTGTATCTAGTCTCTTCATAATTGCATAACGGTGCAAGTTAAGACACATGTTCATTATAGTCATACTGAGTCAGTGATGCAATGATTCGCTATTTTGCTAGATCCTCCAGAGACGCACAGGGCCTGTTGCATTTATTCACATAATAATGGAGTCAGATTGATAAATGTAGCTTTATTATATTGAACCAAATGTCTACATAATGGTTGGATAATTTCCATCAAACTACATAATGGTGACCCCTCATCCTCAGTTGATGGGGATTTCCAACAATGTACACTAATGCTTTATACCAGACCACATTTAAGGTTACGCCTAGGCCTATTCCTTGTAAAGATTAGGCTAGGCTATTTTTATTGAGTATAATTAAGAAAATGTCTAGACAAGAAGGAGGGAATGGGTGTGTGACGAAGATGCAGTAAAGGCATGTTTCTGTCTCCTGAAAATTTGGGCACATTTATTGTGTCATTGTGTGAATTGTTTAGGCTACCATTTGTTTGTTAATGTTGATCAATTCCCCATTATATCACCACCAGCAAATGTTAACCGTTAATTCTGTTTTTTATAATCTACGATGTTGATTTACGGTAACTTCTGTTAATGCTATTAAAACTTCTACACTTGATCAACAAGTTTTATTTCATAACATTTACAACTTTTGTAAATTTCTTTATCTTTTGTTTGCATGTGAGTATGTATTTTTTTGTCTGTCATTTTTTTACAGAAAACCACAGAACCACCACTGCAATATAGGCCTAAACTCAGAAAAAAAGGTGCTATCTAGAACCTAAAAGGATTCTTCCGCTGTCCTCATAGGAAAATCCTTTTTGGTTCCATTCCACAGAGGGTTCTACATGGAACACAAAAGGGTTCTTACTGGAACCAAAAAGGGTTCTCCTTTGGTGACATCCAAAGAACCCTGTTGGAACGCCTTTTTTCCAAGAGTGTACTCAACAAATTTCAGTTTCCCCCATTTCATTCTGTACTCAAACATATGCTTGGTATTCAAGATAACACGGAACAGAGCACCACTACCTTTGGAGGTTTTCGTCAACCTCTGCTCAGACTTAAACAGCAGTTCCAAGGGGTGACTGTAGTATCCTCAAACGGACAAAAAGGAGACACAAGAGGGCACCCCACACTCGTTTTAGATCCAGAGGGGTCTTTATTTTCTTACTGTATGCTCTCACTCTCATCACTATCTCCTTTGCCATCTTCCATTTATGGCACTTCAACAATGACACGGAGGGGCACATCACATGTCTTTTCCATCCGCACACACATTTTAGGGGGTCCAGCTGAGGCCATGGATGGATAATGTTGCACTGAGATGGGCACAGGGGTATGTACAGTCCTTTTAAGTGTGGCGGCAAAGTAGTACAACAGGAGAAAAGGATGTGGTTACTTGTGGCGGGAGAGCAGTGGGGGTGGTGGGTTGAACAGCAGCAGTGATGCTGATTGGTTGCTCTGGCTCATCACATCTTGACTAAAAGAAAGAGATTTAGAAATGTATTTGACATTGCCATAGTTCAACAGCTGAAAAGCTTTCATTAACTACTTAGGGAGCAGTGGGGCGCTCAATGCAAAAATCTCCCGACACTACCCTGTGAAATGTAAGGCGCCAAATTCAAAATCCAAAAGTTTAATTATTAAACATTCGTCAATATACAAGTGTTGCATAGATTGTTGGCAATATCACAGCGTTGTCAGATTTCAAAAAGGCTTTACGGCAAAAGCACAACATTTGATTGTTTGAGGATAGCCCCTCATATTTTATGCATTAGCATAAATCCATAACCAAAGCGGGTCTCATAAAACGCATAAAATTGCTAATATAAAATCCATTACCTTTCGAGGAACTGCTGCTGAGGGCTTCCAAAGTGTCCAACGAAGACATCCAATGGTTCTTTTGTTAGAAAAAGTCATTTATTATATCCATAAATCTCCGTTTGGTTGGCGCGTTATGTTCATAAAATACAGCGTCCACTCACCCATTGAACCGTGAAGAGAACACGTTCAACCTATACCTATACACTTGTCCAAGAACAATCAAACATCATTGATAATGTATCCTTAGGAACACTTTTATGTATATTTACTATAACATTTCAACCTGATTATAAACTGGACGATAGGAAAGGAAAAAACCACAGCACGCGCAAGCCCGTGAACGCACCTCATCTTCTGTTTACATCCGGTGACTAGTTCGAAATTCTTCTTCTATTACCATCCAGAGCAACCTAACATCACCAAACACTGTCTAGAGACTGTTGACATCCAGTGGAAGCAATAGGTACTGCAATCTTACTCCCATATATGGTTGTTTTCAATAGGGAGGGGTTCAAAATGAGGCAATGTGTCAAAAACACTTTTTCCAGGACAGAGATTCCTCTGGTTTTTGCCTGCTATATCCGTTCTGTTATACTCACAGACAATATTTGAACACTCTCAGTGTTTCCTGTCCAATAGTACTAATTATGTGCATATCCTAGTTTTCCTGGGCCTGAGTGGCAGGCCTTTTACTTTGGGCATGAGACTCTCCAAAACCGACACCTCAGCTGCCGCCCCCTACGAAGTTAACATACTCCCAGAGATAGCAAGACATTCAGTATTCACTGAATAAAGTAGCCTACCTATCCCCATTTACAATTTAATACATCAATTAAATAAATTATACTATAGTACATTCAATGACATTTATTATTGTAGACTATAGGCTACTCCTGTATCTACCTTGTACAATACCGTAATCATTGAATGAAGTAGCTTACCCATCCACATTTACAATTTAATTGGGCAATTAGATAAATAATACTAGCACACAGTTACTTTATTGTAGAATAGTCTACTCCTGTATCCTCACTATATTAGGATAGCGTTATGATTTCATTGGTCTTGTCAGGCATGATTTTAGGTTTCAATCAAAGTTGCATGTTGTACCTCGTTTCCCTTTTTCAGTGAGAAGTAGTTCTGCATCCCCCATTCAATTCAGTTCGAGTGTGAATGTTTAGACCTAGTGACAGTGGAAAAATTAACCCATAGCTCCAGCACACAATGGCATGTAAGGTTATTGTATTACAATGTAAAATATGTATATATCCTGTAGCACCGCGTGTTAATATTTTCAATTAATTCATCCTCGAAAAAATTCATACTAGCATACCAAATTACGTTATTATTGTACACTAGCCTACTCCACTATGGACACAGTAAATAATATTGCCTACGTGCCTTCGACAATACGTTATCAACACAGCAAAAAGTAATTATTTTCGAATAAACCAAATTTGCCTTAACACAGTACGCCTAAATATTTCCTAACGATATCACAAATTAATAAATATAGCCTACTAACTCCTCAATCGGATCAAGGACATCTTGGTAATTATTTTCATTGTCTCTGAGGAAACTATATGGTGCAGACACTCTCGAAAATTGTGTCTGCCACTTGTAAAAATATATATTTTAAAATGTCTCAAATACCGTGCCTTTCTCTCACTCTATGAATGGTCACTGCTATCCGGATTCCTTGGGACGTCCCTACCCTGAACCTTAAACCCTAACACTAAACTGAACCATTTTACGTTTCTACTTGATTGAGATGGGGACATCCTAAGGATTCCGAATAGCACGGATCCTCTGGGAAAGCCTATGAAATCGTCTATTCGACTGAAAGCCACGGACACAACTCTTATTGGTTGTCTGGTATAGGCTACTGGGAACTGGTAACAAACAAGTCTGTGATTGCCTAACAATGTTTAGATCTGTATACAGCGAGATAAGATAACATACCATCCCGTGAGCTGTTGAGGGGAAGACAGATTACCTATAGATTGGACATCATATTTTCTAGGCCATGAGTGATAACAGGAAATACACAAGCCATAAGCTACACTATAGCTATAGGTGGTTACATCAGAATGTCGGCTTGCATGGGAAAAACAGTATGTTTCTAACATTTATTGTTGATATTTAATATAAACTATGCACCATATAACTTTCATTAACACGCAGGCGTCACACAGATGTTAGTAAGGCATTGGTATCATGTCATGTCAGTCAGACGTTCAATGGTAGGCGACAGCCCCATGGCGGTACTGTTGCCTTGGCTGAATTTAGGCTTGTATCTATGGGGGGTGATTCGTGCCAGAATTAAGCCTTGTGAAGCTACTGATACCTCTCACCAAGTCACCCAACGTCTTCCTAGCGCCATAAAATAACAGCATGAATTAACTTCACCAGCATTTCACCAGGTGAAATGCAAGGTGCCAAATTCAAAATCCAAAAGTTTAATTATTAAACCCACATCAATATACAAGTGTTTCATAGTCATCAAAAGCTCTGCTTCTTGGCAATATCACAGCGTTGTCAGATTTCAAAAAGGCTTTACGGCGAAAGCACCACATTTGATTGTTTGAGGGTAGCACCTAACATATTTTTCCATTACCTTAATTTCATAAGCCTCCACGGTTCACAGAAAACACATTTCACAGCGAAAACAAATCAATTACCTGTTGAAGAACTTCTGCTGAGGGCTTCCAAAGTGTCCAACGAAGACAATCCATGGTTCTTTTGTTAGAAAAGGTAATGTATTATATCCATAAATCTCTGTTTGGTTGGCGCGTTATAATCAGAAAAAACAGCGTCAACTCCTCCATTGAAACGTGAAGAGAACTCGTTCAACTTATACCTATAAATTTGTCCAAGAACAATCAAACATCATTGTAAATGTATCCTTAGGAACACTTTTCTGTATAAATAGCATAATATTTCAACCGGAATATAAACTGGGCGATAAGAAAGGAAAAAACAAAAGAGCGTGCCTGCCGGGAGCGCTTCTCACTTGTAAAGGACATCTCTGGGGGCACTTCCTTATTCCTCTTCTTCTCCGCTCTAAAAGCATCTAAAAGAATCAGAACACTTTCTTGAGACTGTTGACATCCAGAGGAAACGATATGTACTGCATTCATATGCCCTTATAAGGGCATTTTCATAAGGGAGGGGTTCCAAATTAGGCAATGTGTCAAAACCACTTTTTCCAGGACAGAAATTCCTCGGGGTTTCGCCTGCCATATCCATTCTGTTTCACTCACAGACAAAATGTTAACACTTAGAAAATTCTGAGTGTTTCCTATCCAATGGTACTTAATATGTTACTAAATATTTTACTTTGGGCACGCCAGGGTCTCCAAAACGGTCACCTCGTGCGCTGCTCCCTAAGAAGTTAACAGACTGCCAATGGAGACAAGTTTGTTCCTAAGGTGTCAAACTGTTGACGCGTTCATGTCACATGACACGTACACGTCATGTAGACGTAGTGTTCACATGGGTTGACGTCACGTAACGTGTCACTGATACGTCACGTGTCAGTTTGCGTGTAAGTTTATTATGAATGATCTTACCATGAACGCCTTAAAAACATCTACATGAGTTACACGTTATGTGTTAGTTTAAGTGTCTGTTTAGTTCATCATTTTCATTTGTCGATTTAGCTAAAATAGGCCTTTCACCTCAATGCAAAAATTATTAGGCTAGTTGATATCGCAGCCACCATTACTGTGTAGATATGCCTATTTCTCGCATCAATACAAACGCAAGGGCTTCTTGGTAGCCTAGTGGTTAGAGCGTAGCAGTGCAGACGTGTTTTTGTTCGTCCCCTCGTGTACTTTTGTATTTTTCGTTTTTTCAATCTCTTTTTCAATTTTTTTTATATTAAATATACCTTCCGGTAACCTGCCTCACCCAATGTGTTACCTAACCGCTATTTTTTTAGACCTTATTAGACTGAATTCCATCGGAAGCTAGCGAGCTAACCAGCTACTAGCTATTCAGTCACTGTTAGCCACCGCTAGCGGCCTTTACCTTCTGCACAGACACCAGCCTTTTTTAGCCCGGATAATACTCGCCAGCCCATCACCATTGGACTGTTTCTCCACTACAACGCCGGATCCCTGCCGTAAACCCATGACCGCTACACCTGATCTCCACAGCTAGCTGCCACTGAGTGACCGAGTGGCTAACCCCCCTGCCCCGGAGCTAGCTCCAGTTAGCCGCGAGCCAGGCACATCTCCCGGCTAGCAACAACAATACCTCTCTCGCCATCTGGCTTGGATCCCTGTCGACACGACGCCCCGTCGTACCACCTCGACTGGTCTGCCGACGATTACTACATCCGCTCTGCCTGCAACCGGCCTCCGTCGGACGTCGGAGCAAACGGTTCTACTAACCCTGGCCTGCTAACCCTTAACTTTAAACGCCGTGTCTCCTGCGTGCCGGCGTAGTAACGACTACCTCGCGGCTTCCCTGCCTCATCTATTGCTGTTCACTGGACCCTATGATCACTCTGCTACATAGCTGATGCCTGCAGGACTATTCATTAATCACGGTACTCCATTCTGTTTATTTTAATTGTATTTTATTTATCTGTCGGCCCCAACCGCGTACTCAGGCCCTGTGTGTTGCTAACCAACCCTCTGCCCATTCATCGCCAGTTTACCTGTTGTTGTTGTCTGCTGACTAGCCGTTGCGGTCTTACCCGTTATTGTTCTAGCTAGCTCTCCCAACCAACACCTGTGTTTGCTTTATGCTTTGCTTTATGTCTCTCTCAAGTGTCAATATGGCCTGTTTACTGTTGTTTAGGATAGTTATCATTGTTTTAGTTTACAGTGGAGCCCCTAGGCCCACCCTACATGCCTCAGATTCCTCCTTTGTCCCACCTCCCACACATGCGGTGACCTCACCCAGTATTACCAGCACCTCCAGAGATGCGACCACTCTTATCATCACTCGGTGCCTGGGCCTACCTCCACTGTAGTCTCACACCGCCATACCCCTGTCTGCACATTATACCCTGAATCTATTCTACCACGCCCAGAAATCTGCTCCTTTTATTCTCTGTTCCCAACGCACTAGACGACCTGTTCTGATAGCCTTTAGCCGTACCCTCATCCTGCTCCTCCTCTGTTTCCTCGGGTGATGTGGAAGTAAAACCAGGCCCTGTAGCCCCCAGCACCACACCTATTCCCAGGCCCCAGGCACTCTCTTTTGTTGACTTCTTTAACCGTAAAAGCCTCGGGTTCATGCATGTTAACATCAGAAGCCTCCTCCCTAAGTTTGTTTTACTCACTGCTTTAGCACACTCCGCCAACCCTGATGTCCTGGCCGTGTCTGAATCCTGGCTTAGGAAGGCCACCAAAAATTCTAAGATTTCCATACCCAACTACAACATTTTCCGCCAAGATAGAACTAGGGGAGGAGTTGCAATCTATTGCAGAGATAGCCTGCAAGTTCTGTCATACTCTCCAGATCTATGCCCAAACAGTTCGAACTTCTAATTCTAAAAATTAATCTCTCCAGAAATAAGTCTCTCACGGTTGCCGCCTGCTATAGACCCCCCTCAGCTCCCAGCTGTGCCCTGGACACCATATGTGAACTGATTGCCCCCCATCTATCTTCAGAGTTCGTTCTGTTAGGTGACCTAAACTTGGATATGCTTAATTAACACCCCGGCAGTCCTACAATCTAAGCTAGATGCCCTCAATCTCACACAAATCATCAAGGAAACCACCAGGTACAATCCTAAATCTGTAAACATGGGTACCCTCATAGATATTATCCTGACCAACTTGCCCTCCAAATACACCTCTGCTGTTTTCAATCAGGATCTCAGCGACCACTGCCTCATTGCCTGTATCCGCTATGGGCCCGCGGTCAAATGACCACCCCTTATCACTGTCAAACGCTCCCTAAAACACTTCTGCAAGCAGGCTTTTCTAATCGACCTGGCCGGGTATCCTGGCAGGATATTGACCTCATTCCTTCAGTCGAGGATGCCTGGTCGTTCTTTAAAAGCAACTTCCTCACCATCTTAAATAAGCATGCCCCTTTCAAAGGATGTAGAACTTAGAACAGATACAGCCCTTGGTTCACTCCAGACCTGACTGCCCTTGACCAGCACAAGAACATCCTCTGGCGGACTGCTATTGCATCGAATAGCCCCCGCGATATGCAACTGTTCAGGGAAGTCAGGAACCAATACACGCAATCAGTCAGGAAAGCAAAGGCTAGCTTTTTCAAAAAGAAATGTGCATCCTGTAGCTCTTAACTCCAAAAAGTGTTGGGACACTGTCAAGTCCATGGAGAACAATAGCACCTCCTACCAGCTGCCCACTGCACTGAGGCTAGGCAACACGGTCACCACTGATAATTTCAACAAGCATTTCTCCCCCGCAGCTACTTGTCCAAGCCTTCCCAGCTTCTCCCTCACCCAAATCCTGATAGCAGATGTTCTGAAAGAGCTTCAAAATCTGGACCTGTACAAATCAGCTGGACTAGATAATCTGGACCCTATCTTTTAAAACTATCTGCTGCCATTGTTGCAACTCCTATTACCATTCTGCTCAACCTCTCTTTGGTGTCGTCCGAGATCCCAAAAGATTGGAAAGCTGCCGCGGTCATCCCTCTCTTCAAAGGGGGTGACACCCTAGACCCAAATTGCTATAGACCTATATCAATCCTGCCCTGCCTCTCTAAAGTCTTCGAAAGCCTAGTTAATAAACAGATCATTGACCACCTCGAATCCCACCGTACCTTCTCCGCTGTGCAATCCGGTTTCCGAGCTGGTCACGGGTGCACCTCAGCCACGCTCAAGGTACTAAATGATATCATAACCGCCATCGATAAGAGACATTACTGTGCAGCCGTATTCATTGACCTGGCCAAGGCTTTCGACTCTGTCAATCACCACATCCTTATTGGCAGACAGCCTTGGTTTCTCTAATGATTGCATCGCCTTGTTCACCAACTACTTTGCAGACAGAGTTCAGTGTGTTAAATCGGAGGGCCTGTTGTCCGGGCCTCTGGCAGTCTCTATGGGGGTGCCACAGGGTTCAATTCTTGGGCCGACTCTCTTCTCTGTATACATCAATGATGTCGCTCTTGCTGCTGGTGATTCTCTGATCCACCTCTATGCAGACGACACCATTCTGTATACTTCTGGCCCTTCTTTGGACACTGTGTTAACTAACCTCCAAACGAGCTTCAATGCCATACAACACTCCTTCCGTGGCCTCCAACTGCTCTTAAACGCTAGTAAAACGAAATGCATGCTTTTCAACCGTTCGCTGCCTGTACCCGCCCGCCCGACTAGCATCACTACCCTGGATGGCTCTGACCTAGAATACGTGGACAACTACAAATACCTAGGTGTCTGGCTAGACTGTAAACTCTCTTTCCAGACTCACATTAAACATCTCCAATCCAAAATTAAATCTAGAATCGGCTTTCTATTTCGCAACAAAGCCTCCTTCACTCATGCTGCCAAACTTGCACTAGTAAAACTGACTATCCTACTGATCCTCTACTTCGGCGATGTCATCTACAAAACAGCTTCCAATACTCTACTCAGCAAATTGGATGCAGTCTATCACAGTGCCATCCGCTTTGTCACCAAAGCCCCTTATACCACCCACCACTGCGACCTGTATGCTCTAGTCGGCTGGCCCTCGCTACATACTCGTCGCCAGACCCACTGGCTCCAGGTCATCTACAAGTCCCTGCTAGGTAAAGCCCCGCCTTATCTCAGCTCGCTGGTAACCATAGCAGCACCTACCTGTAGCACTCGCTCCAGCAGGTATATCTCACTGGTCACCCCCAAAGCCAATTCCTCTTATGGCCGCCTTTTACTTCCAGATCTCCGCTGCCAATGACTGGAACGAACTACAAAAATTGTTGAAACTGGAGACACTCATCTCCCGCACTAGTTTTAAGCACCAGCTGTCAGAGCAGCTTACAGATCACTGCACCAGTACATAGCCCAACCAACTACCTCATCCCTTACTGTAGTCATTTATTTATCTTGCTCCTTTGCACCCCAGTATTTTTACTTTGCACATTCATCTACTGCACATTTACCATTCCAGTGTTAAATTGCTATACTGTAATTACTTTGCCACCATGGCCTATTTATTGCCTTATGTTCCTTATCCTACCTTATCCTACCTTTTTCCTACTGTATTATTGACTGTACGTTTGTTTATTCCATGTGTAACTCTGTTGTTGTATGTGTCGAACTGCTTTGCTTTATCTTGGCCAGGTCGCAGTTGTAAATGAGATCTTGTTCTCAACTAGCCTACCTGGTTAAATAAAGGTGAAATTAAAAAAAAGAGCGTTGGGCCAGTAACTGAAAGGTTGCTAGATTGATTTCCAAAGCTGACAAACTTTTTTTGGACAGTTTTGTATACTTGCCAAATCAGCCATATTGCGGTAAAATATAACAGAGGCAGCATTGTATGGGCTATGAGTTACATGACTAAATGTGTACCCCCGAACTGAAGGGGGTCTAAGCTTACCTGATCAACTTCTGTTTGGTGTCCACATGTCTGAGGGAAAGAGGACCCTGAACAGAGTATGTTCTTCTGACAACACATCCAAGTCGTGCCATTCTTTCCTTTATTCCTGCAGCATCTACACGATAAACTGAGTCCGACACTCGGGTCCACTGGACTCGATGACCCAGTGCTTTCAGACGTTCTCTCACCATCCTAATTGTGGTGAACTTGACTTGATTGTGGCCACCAGATTGTCCAGTTCCTCATCTATCATTTGGCTTCATGTTCCCCTCACCACGATACCGTATTCCTGCATTCTGCATTGGTCAGTTTGTGTTGAGATGCCAAGCAATTTGGCGATGCAAGGTACAGGCAGATCCATTTCAATCAGCCTTTCGAAGGTGCTGTTCTGACACAGTTTAAAAGGAGGTCCCATTTCGCCATCCAACTCATCAACAACAATTGATGGCGCACATATTTCTTCAATTTCAGCATTAACTACACTATAAAGGTTGGAGATAGCCTGCACTACCTCGAGGCAAGTCTACTTGATTTGCTAGTGAGCTGATAAATATAATCTTAATGATGCAGACAAACTGTAAGTAATCAAGATCCAGAGGAAGGTGTTGCATGGCCTGCTGCAATCTGTACAGGAGCTTCTCCATAATGTGCCTCCCCATCACCTGTGAGGACATATGCAAACTTACTCACACTCACTCTTGGAAAACATACAGACAAATCTTTCACTACGGCTGGCAGTGGCTAGCTGTAACGTTACATGCATGCAGTCTTGCGATTCATTCCATTTGGCTTCCTAGTTAGACACCAAAGCCAGCCAACTAAGTTAACGTCCTTTAAAATTGTCAGTCACGGGTCAATAATGTACAGATATTAGAAGTGTGTCTATTCTAATACATTTAATGACAAACCATGTAACTAACGTTACTTAAGTAAACATATGAATTACCTGTTGCCCAAAGTTTGGTGTTGGTAACTGGTTCGCTATGTTTAGAACATGCGGGCACGGAGGGGGGTTGAGGGATTTGGGGCGTAGTGGTGACGTCTGGCCGTCTGGGTAAGTAGCCAATCGAAAAAAATAAATCCTGTCTATCATGTTCATTGATCAGGTTAAGATAAACCGTCACTCCAAAACTAGAGGACCAATGGAGACTCATTGTCTACGCCTCCCTCTAAACCCCGCCCTTCACAATAGAAATGCCAAAACTCGCAATCGAAAGTACTGGCAGTGAAAACAAAAAAACAGACATCAAAAGCAAAGATATGAGTAGCGTAACCAAAGGGTAGTAAATGCAGGCAAGAGTAGGTGAAATGGATTCAATAAGATTGGCTGTTGGGAAAGTTTAACTGAAAATATTTTTTGCATTCGTTTTCAAATAATGTTTTTAATCATCTGCCATAGAGTTTTGCTCTCTCTAAAATGATTTGCATGCATGTTTTGGGGTTTTGCTTTTGATGTCATTTTTTTGTTACAATTCTATACATTTTGCTTTCAATTGTTTGGTTTTTGATTTCAACATCCATTATTTCACCCTTCCTCAAAAATATCATGTTTACATTTTCAACTTTATTTTTGATGTTTACAATTTCTATATTTTTTGATTCAATACATATGGCGTGAAATTGGCCCCATACATCTTAGAAGTAGCCCAAAAACCCGCAACCAATACATCTTCACTTGCGACATCGTTTTCAAAGTAGCCCAATTTAGCAGGAAAACCACGGACCCCTGGCTAGCTATGCTTAACTTGAATAACTGTTATCCACAGTTAGCATATCTCTTAGTTGTCAATCAAATATATTTGGCAGGTAGGCAAGTTCCCATTCTGTTATCAAAACGTGGGTTGGGACAAGCATGCATTGGCAGGCAAGCTGCAGAAGGACGAGCAATCTAATATTCCCCATCGTTTATCAGTGAAATTTTGACGGCCAACTATCTGAAAAAGTTAGAGAGGGTTTATCTACTGTTCCTTTGTTAGATTGTAGCTCATCTTGCTCTGGCTATCATTAGTTGTTGATGTGCATAAGAAACTGAAAGAGAGAGCCTACCTTTTCATGATTGTTTGATCAATAGGAATGACTGTGAAGTTCCCAAATGTAAGATCCCAAATTGCCTAGTTAAATAAAGGTTAAATAACAAAATTATAATAAAAATAGGACTCCTAATGTTATTTGCAGAATTTGCAGAAATCCATTCAGGTGTATTTTGTGGGTTTTGGCGAATGGGTTCTTATGATCTAAAGTCGTGCTGTTGGTACTGCCTGTAAACACACAGTCCAGTTGAAAGTGAATGATGGCATGCCCATGTGGCAAATGGTTTATTAGTATATAGGCCTACTGTAGATCTGATTGGCTCTGGCTCTGTCCTGGACAAGATCAATGTTTTATTTACTGCAGTGTCCATTAATTGTCCAAACGCACGGCCGTTTTCCCACTCTATATCGCTATAGAATTTTCACAAATGCCTAATATGCTGACCAGACCGCTCACGTGCGTGCGTCCACGTGCGCGCATGCCGATTTTGTCCACCCACACCAGATGCGTTCAGGACACGCAGGTTGAAATGTCAAAACAAACTCTGAACCAACTATATACATTTGGGGACAGGTCGAAAAGCATTAAACATTTATGTCAATTTAGCTAGCTAGCTTGCTGTTTGCTAGCTAATTTGTCCTGGGATATAAACATTGGGTTATTATTTTACCTGAAATGCACAAGGTCCTCTACTCTGACAATTAATCCACAGATAAAAGGGTAAACGTTTGTTTCTAGTAATCTCTCCTGCTTCAGGCTTCTTCTTCTTCTTCTTCTTCTTTGGACTTTATATGGCAGTTGGCAACCAACTTTAAGGTGCATTACCACTACCAACTGGACTGGAGTGTGGATCTCAGTTCATCTTTCAATCACCTATGTGGGTATATGCTCCTAAAAACCAAGACAGCCATAAACAAATGTAATTTCCATCACATCATTAAACATACATTTTAGTTGAAAATTAAATATCATACAATTCATGTATAACACATTTGTACATTAACTTACATTTAATATTATTTTAAGTCATTTTTAAGGTTTTCTAATATTAATAATTAAATGTATAAACTTCCTTTGTGACAGCTGAAAACTTTGAAACATTGAAAAATAAAATATTTCCACACAACGTTTTTGTGAGATCATGATAGAGGCATTGCAGAGGCATTTCCCTTTCTAAAACAAAATCAATCAATGTAAATTATACATAATACACTAATTTACCCAAAAAATAGGGGTGTGATGAAGGACATTTATGTAAAAAGAAATATATGAAAACAATATTTTATTGCAAACATTTTAAACAACAACCATTGTTAAACATTTAATTAATTTAAGCCAAAGTAAGATTCCAAAAGTAGCCGATTGGCAGAGCTCAATGTAATTGGCCAGTCTTTTTGAGAGATGGGCCCAGATTGCAGAGGGGTCATCTGCATAAAAGGGCTCAGTGAGCAAAGTGAAACTGTATCATTTGTATCACTCAGTGAAACTGTATCATTTATGGTACTGTATGTCCAACACAGGTGTGGAGGGTCACCTGCTTGTGAGAATCACCAAAGTGAACTGCCTGGATTTCACTGTTGTATTTACACAGGTAGTTCTCTGCAAAGTCAATATGCACGAGGATCTCCTCTTTCCGCAGATTCTCTTTTAATTTTCTCAGTTTGGAGTATTGATGTCGCATGTTGTACACGTGTTTCCCCAACTTCTCTTTCAATCCTTTGGAGAAGTCCTCCAGTAAAATATTTAGTGTGCCACAAACCTTTTCTTTTACTGTCGAATGTTCAGTGAACGTCTATGTTTTCCTCTTTGTTTTTCCTTCTCTCTCTTCAGCCTTATTTTTCCACTCAAACCACCATGTCTGCTCATCAGCATCAAAGTCAGATGTTTTAAGCTCTTTTGCTTGACAAATGGAGCACTCTCTATACATGCACTCTTTGTTCAGGTTCTCACAGCACAAAGACGCAATAAGGTTCTCATTGTTGCTGCAGCTGATCGCTTTGTGATACTGTAGTTTGTCCGCCATGAACTGGACGTTGGCGTGGGTTTTGCAGAGGCATGTGTCCCTATCCTGGATTGTTCGCTTGACAACCCAAAAAGGACGTATTTTGCAGAATTCATAGTAGGACATTTTAATCTCTGAATTGTCCCTCTTAAAATTCTGGTTCTCAATTGTGCCATTCAATAAGCGCTTCTGCTTTTTCTTCTTGTTCCTCGTTAGCGTGTCCTTTTTCCCTGTTGTTGCTCTACTGTTGACATCACGTTCATAGAATCTAGTGATTTTATTTTCTGTGGCTGTGCTAATTATGTTACACTGCTTTTCTCTGGAGTATTGAAAACATGTTGACCTGTTTTCATTTGCCCTCTGACCAGGCCATACTTTCTCAGGATGTTGCTTCTGAGTATTTTTGAAGCCACTTGTTTGTTCTTGGCACTGCGCATTTTTTGATACTTTTTTGTATTTTTCAGCTTTCTGTAAAGTTTATCAAGTTTGACATTTGTCATGCAACGATCTCTGTATGTTTTTGAGCGACCTCTTCCAACCTTTTTCCTTCCAGCATGTATTTGACTTCTCATTCCTGTTGCAGATGATGAGGAAGGGGTATAAGGGCGTGCATCAGGGGCAGGTAAGTTAGGGGCAAGTATGTTGGCCTCATGTTCTGGCTGCAAGTCATTGGGTGACTGAGGTGGTGTGTTGCCTGATGGGTAGGTCTCCATTGCAACTGTTCTCTTTAACAACTTAGGGAGTAGCGGCGCGCTAAAGGGCCGCTCCCGACACTACCCGGTGAAATGTAAGATGCCAAATTCAAAATCCAAAAGTTGAATTATTAAACGTTCATCAATATTCAAGTGTTGCATAGTCATCAAAAGCTCTGCTTCTTGGCAATATCACAGCGTTGTCAGATTTCAAAAATGCTTTACGGTGAAAGCACAACATTTGATTGTTTGAGGATAGCACCTCATATTTTCCACATTAGCATTAATTCATAAACCAGCGCGGGTCACACACAACCCATATAAGAGCTAAAAAATATCACTTACCTTTCGAAGAACTTCTGCTGAGGGCTTCCCAAGTGTCCAACGAAGACATCCAATGGTTCTTTTGTTAGAAAAAGTCATTTATTATATCCATAAATCTCAGTTTGGTTGGTGCGTTATGATCAGAAAATCCACCGTTGAGTCGCCCATTGAACCGTGAAGAGAACACGTTCAAATTATACCTATAAACTTTCTACAAACAAATCAAACATCATTTTTATGTATCCTTAGGTATCCTTTTATGTATATTTACTGTAATATTTCATACACAATCTCGCGCCCATCAAACGTTGTTGACAAAAGTGGTCCCTTCACTACTTCCTCTTCCTATCTGTTCTGCTTAGTGCTAGAGCTTCCAGACACTGTTTAAAGACTGTTGACATCTAGTGGAAGCCATAGGTACTGCAGTCTCAGTCCTAGTTAAAATAGAAATGAATAGGCAGCCTGGAGAAGGTCATGTACAAAAAAAAATGCAAATCCGCATGGATTTTCCTCGGGTTTTCGCCTGCTATCAGTTCTGTTATACTCGCATACATTATTTTAACACTTTTAGAAACTTCAGAGTGTTTCCTATCCAATAGTACTAATTATGTGCATATCCTATTTTCTGGGCCTGAGTGGCAGGCATTTTACTTTGGGCACGGCAGACTCTCCAAAACCGTCACCTCTGCTGCCGCTCCCTAAGAAGTTTAAAGTCTGTCTTCTATTCCGTTGGTTGCATTTCCAATGCCTTCTCTTGCTTCTTTGTTCTCGCTTTGTAAGCTCAGAGATTTCACTTCTTCCTTCTCTTTTTTCTTCCAGTATCTCTTCCTGTCTATTTGCAGATGTTCCTGGTATCGTATATATGATATTTTTTAAAATGTTTCTATGTTTGTGACCTCTGTGCTGTTTTAGGTGGCATCTTTTAAAAGCAAAGAAAAATACTAAAGTTTTCAACTCGTGCACACCTTGGAGCATTTTCTAGATAAAATTAATTTAAAACATGATTAAATAAGCCTAAAGTAAAAAAAAGTAATAACATAATGGATTTTTGCCATTTCCACCACGTTCTGTTATTTCCACCAGTTAAGTTTATGATGGAAATGACTGTCATGACGCTTCTACAGTTTTTGGGGAAAAAATGACAGACTGCTTAGCATGCTTTGGCTAGTATTACAACTAGCATATAGTTTACACTAAATATTCTCTACAGAAGCAATATTTACCTAGATGTTTCTTCATCTTCTGGACATCACAACTGGAACAACTGTCCGCTGCAGCCATGTGCTTCAGTGTCGCAATAAGTTTCCGTGGTAACTAAATTAACATTATCTTGACAAAACTTTATTAATGAGGAATTTGCCCTCAGTGGTGGAAATGACACCACTACCAAATGACAGGTATATTTTGTGTAAATAACAATATAAAGGGCATACTCACAATAAATATTTATATAGATGTTATTTAATCGACTCTTTCTCTAGTTGATAACATTATATAATGTGTAATTATTCATGTTTTCTCTGGGTCGGGGACAAGGGCAAAACAGTGAAATTGAGGTATAAAAAGCATCTGAAAAGTAGCTTGAATACTTGATAGAGAGGTGTTAAAAAAATCTGGGGAATTGTAGTGTGAACTTAACATATAAAGAATAGAAACATATATATATATATATATATATATATATATATATATATGTGTGTATATGTATGTTTTAATAAAATCCCCCAAATTTGCCCTGAAGACATAGAAGTGCCCGTAGTTGCAGAATCACCCATTAATAACTTGTTTCTCTTCAAATGGTTATAGAATACATGTTAGAGTCAACTAAGGGCCTTTTACACTGGTGCACTACTGAATTGCAGTGCATTTCACATGAGATATTAAGAACATGAATGTGATTAAAAAGATAACACATTACAATTTAAACATCTCCACATGCTATTTTTCTGGACTTTTCTATCTTCCAGTCCAAATGAAACATTTTGGTAGGGATGACTTGATGTGCATTTTGTGTCATTTTTAACAACAGAAAATTACATTAGGCTTCCCTATAGACCTGCATGAAAATCCGTTGTAGATTCAGTGAGCAGGTCATCTATTGGGCCAGGGCTGAACCTCTCACAGGATACTTGGCATGGTGGCAGAGTTTACCCCTTTTCAAAGTAGGCTGATGGCATCACTTACCGCTCAACTGTAATCCATTTCAAACTGTGTTTTTGAGATTATCCTGAAAATGTGTAATGGTAACTCCAAAAGCATATTTTCAGGTAGTATTTTCTGATGCCATTCAAAACAAGGCAAGTAGTCAAGTCAACCTTTCGTGGTTATAAACAGACTACTTAAAACTTAAACCGAACTGCTGGTCAAACCCATTTGCATTTGGCTGCTTTCTGTTAGAGAGAAATCGCTCCTCCAATTACTAGTTGCTAAAATTCTAATAGTCCGACTAGTTTCAGTTTGTGACAAAACAAGCACTCATAGTGTAGAGAATCATTATACCATCTAAACCGCTGTGAAATATATTTTCCATAACTCAAAAGATTGTGTTTGAAGCTGGTGTACAAAACTGAAAGTATAAGATGCAACAAAACACATTTAAGAACGGGAAGCATAGAAATAACTTATATTGAACAGGTCTATGTGAATTTGGTCGGGTCGCCCAAAAAGTTACATATTGTGTCTCTAGAGGTTGTGGAATCGGCAGGTTCAGCATCATGTGACAGGATACAGGCCATTTACAGTACATTCTAAAATCACCTTTTTTGGAAAGTACTGGGCAGATTTATAGTAAAGAGAAAGAGTAACCAAAAAAGTGATCTACATGTCACATGTTAGATCTTCCCTCCCACTAAATTGCCCCAGGACAACTCTAAACGTCAGGATTACACAAGAATATGCACCGCTCTTGGCATTTTCCCATTACTTTTTAATCTGTCCTGGCAAGAGCAAACAATGTTTTGAATGTGTCATGAATTTGACTTCTGCTAAATGTGCCTATATAGCCAAATACAGAAATCAGAGCTATATGTGTGCATATTAGAAATACACCAGTTAATGATAATAATTTGTTTGTTACTTTCTGTAATCAATATACCCTACTACATGTAGTAAGGATTTTAATATATATGCACAGTTTGATTTAAATAATCAATATTTTTATAAATTATTAAAATGTTTTTATAAATTCACTGTTTATATTTATATTTCCATAGAGAATTTAATTCATTCCAATATAGACAAAGGACAAACAAATTGATTTGTATCTATTCATCAAATTAGTATGAAGAGATACAGTACACCATTAAAGATGATGCATAAAATGGACAGAGGGTAGTCACTGATTGTATCAACATTATAATTAAACTTACTGCAAAAGAGAAATCAAATGATTCCATTGTGCATCAATACTTTTTCTAATAACCACTGTTCACAATATCTTACAAAAAAGGTCAAGATGATACAGAGCTATTGTTTTACGATAAAGCTGATCCATCACAATATCAGTCTTTCCCATATTAGCGTTGATACGCCATACTATGGACTAAAACAGAAGAAGTATAAGCCTGTGTGTTGAAGCTGCTTCTGCCTCAGCACCACAGAGAGCCAGCCATGGCAGGTCATCAAAAAGCAACTTGTTCCCACTCCACCTGTTCAAAACGCTATTAATCTGCTGCCTTCCAATAGAAGGCTTGGCTTTGTCCCGGGAGCCAATAGAAACACGAGAGCTGTGGGACCCGACCAATGCAAAGCAGCATTCTAATATGTCCTTTCTTTATCAAGGTGCCACTCCACTTCAAGATACCGCTTATTTATGACCCCCGAGGAGAGAGCAGGGAGGAGATATTTGTCTTAAGGAGCAACTGTGAACACTGTTTTTCAGTTTGCACAACACCTGATGCTTATTTTGGAACCGTCACCTTCAGTACTATGGCACAAAGCAGATGAAGGAAGACAGTGAAGAGGTTTTATGCTGGCACCTACCCTCTGCTGTCATAGCCAGCTAGAGAGACACCTCTGCAGATACCAGTGACCTGGAGTAATCTAGTCCTGAGAAAGGGGACATTGGCATCAGCATCATTGCTCATCATTTGAACATCAACAGACTGGATTAAGAAATAAGAACACAATCAACAAACCCGTATTCATCCAGTCTTGGTGAGAGAGGTAAACGTGAACCTTTGTGGGCCGCACTGGGTCTTTTCATGACTGGACCTTGTTAGGTCAGTTGGTGAAATCTAAAAGTGGAGGCACTTCTCATGGATTCCAACATACCGGGGTCTTTTCTGTTCAACAACAGCCTGAACCAGTTCTCCTCGGACTTAAAGGCACCTGTGTGTCAGTACTCAGTGCCCAACTCATTCTACAAGCTCAACCCAGGCCTGAACAGCCAGCTGCAGGCAGCAGGCACACCCCACGGCATCAGTGACATCCTCAGCCGTTCCATGATGGGCGCTACGGGCACTACCACCCTGCTCTCTGGATACCCCACCATGGGGGGCTTTGGCACCGTGGCCACCCCGGGGGTCTACTACAACCGTGCAGACTACAACCCCTCACTGGGTGGCTTCACCAAGCCTGGCGCTGAGTGCCCCGTGAAGGGTCGCAGTGGCAGCTGCTGGGTAGAGAGCGGGTACGAGTGGAGAGGAGGGAGGCAGCAGTGCAATAGCAGTGAGTAACTCCGCACTATAGTCACCTGAACATCACACGACTCACACACCAACTGACTAAGGCATGGCTTATACCACCCATCCCAAAAATTCAGAGAACTGTATTATTAGCTAGATTCTTATCATGTGTTTCTCAAAGCTTAAACAAATTAATATATTTAGTGTAAATTACTCTAACTACTCTGTTTAATTAAAAAACAATATCTTAAAACATTTTAATAACTTAATAACTTAATAACTTTTCTCATAAAAGTTTTTAAATCAAGGTTCTGTTAGTTAAAGGTGTAAATATATTATTGTATAAAGTGTACTGTAGTCTATTGTAATCTATAATGTCATTTTATGTGTCATTGTTTAAATTCTGGTTATCACTAACCATTCAGTCTTTCAGTAAAGATAGTGTACATAGAATCTGGCTGACTCATTCACTCAACATACATTCAAATATCTGGAATCTGATTACATGCTATACAAGGATAATGCTGCATAGGTCACATAAAACATTTTAAGATGTGAAAAAGTATGTATTGAGAAATGTATTGTATCTAATATTATATCGGATCATCTCTGTAATACAAACACACAAAAAATACAGTACAATTGGTTGTATATTCATTTCGAGTCCTCCAATATAAGAGTATTTGACTAACTACTAATAATGTTTTACAGATATGTAAAAATATCTATGTAATTGACCATGTCATCATTATTTACCTCACTATTTGCATGCAGTCTCCAAGTGACTTAAATTGAAAATAACTGTAATGCATGCTTAATTTTCAGATATTGGGCATCTAGAGGATATTTCAGGCAGGAAGAAGCACACCAGACCTACATTCAGTGGACATCAGATATTTGCCCTGGAGAAAACCTTTGAGCGGACCAAGTACTTGGCCGGGCCAGAGAGAGCTAGACTGGCCTACTCCCTGGGCATGACAGAGTCACAAGTCAAGGTAGACAGATCTACATGCACTGACTATACACTTAATCTGAATTCATTTAGTAAAAAGGATTACAGCATTGTATAATTGAATGTATGCTGGTTAAGATAAGAAATCCCACTAAGTAAAAAAATTATTTAATCAGGTGTGGTTCCAGAACCGCCGCACCAAGTGGAGGAAGAAAAGTGCCTCAGAGCCCAGCTCCACCCAGGCGATGCGGGGTGAGCAGGGAGGGGAGGCCTCGGAGAACGAGGTGGAGGATGAGGAGTACAACAAGCCTCTGGATCCCGACTCGGATGACGAGAAGATACGACTGCTGCTGCGCAAACACCGCCGGGCTTTCTCTGTACTCCGCCTTGGACCACATCACGTCTGACACATACACACTAAAGCTGCCACGCACACAAGCGCACAGACACACACGCACACATCAGATGTGCATGTTGTAGCAAGGGGTAGCATTAAACACATTTTGTAGTACAGACACACAACTAAATATTCAAGCATGTTCAAAATAAGGCACATTTATAATACAGTAAGTTTTAGGAGAAAAAAGGGTAACGGTTCACGTGAAGTGATGCCTTGACGTACTGTATTTGTAACCAAAATGGAAACAGAGGGAAGATGTTACCATGAAATGATGGGTGAAACAGTTTAAATGTAAAATATAATTCAATGAGGCAAATGGTTATGTAGGAAACCCATCTGTTATTGAGGAAACCCATCATGATCTATTATCCTCAGCTACACTAGGATGGTTGCATCAAACGTGAAAGGAAATAGTTTCTCATGTGTACACATTATAGCTGAAGCTGAATAGATACGTAAACCATGGATAATGCAGTTGACAGTACCTGTTTTATTTGAATAGAATAAACACTTCAGGTCAAGGACTTTTTATTTTAGTTCATCAAATTAATTTGCTTGTTGTACTCTTAATATTAAATGTCCATTTGAACTTGTTTCAGTAAACTGCTGTACTATGAACACAGAATATTTCTATTATTAACTTTGATTAATTTAATTGAGAGCCTGGCAATGCTGTTTTTTTTAACACTGGCGTTGAGGGTACACATATCAAGATAAGTCTTGACCGTTTATTTTGACTAATGTGTTGGCTAATGTCATGCAGACATGCAAGCTTTCATGACATTTGATGGTTTCTGCGCATCCAAATGAAGTTGCATAAGGATAATGTTAATGAATGATGACATTTTTAATTGTACAATAAATTATTGTGAATTATTTATTGAATACAATGGTACAATGATTGTGTCATGCCTTGATTTTTCAGTAATTGTTTTCATATAAAAGACAACTTATACCGTGCTGTATCTGACATCTAAACGGGCATTGAAGAATATATCAGCAATAGAGTTGTTAAAACATTAAAAGTGACAGTTAAGACAGATGGGCGGTAGGAAAGCCACAATCATTGAGTAGAAGTGAGGGGGTCAAAGGCCAAGCCCAAGGTGATCTATGTAGTTACCAGGGTGCTGGAATTGGACCGGCTGAACTGTTCTGTGTAGAAGATAAAGCCATCAGAACCATCCACGCCATCACAAAATCAATGATACTATTCTATTTAATTCACTAATTGAACATCTTTCACCCCTGGCCCCTGCAGCTCAGTGCTGTTTGTCATTAGAACAGATGCTAAGGGAGTGTGTGAGGGTGTGCCCAGCACCAGGGAAAATATGCATTGTGCTTGTTGTACTGTTGAAACAATTATGCTATTGTTGATAGTAAAACATCAACAAAATGCTAGTTTCCCTAGTCAGACGGGTTGCCTCCCACAATGTGAACACCGTTCCAGGTCTGGGATTTCTGAGACTAACAAGACGCTAACGTCAAGAGTTAGGTCGCTCTACAGTTCAAGATAGAGATGATATGTTAACAGCAACAGCATACAGACTACAAACTTTGAGAATATTCCCATATGAATATACTATACCAGATACCTTTCTACTACTAAAAGTTCTATAAACAGGAGAAAAAGGCAGTGGTAAAGGCTTGGAAACCCAGCTCTGAGAAAAACTGAAGAGCAACATGGATATCAGTCTTGGCATGGTTGGGAAACAAAGCCTGTGCTGTATCACTGAATCTAGGAAACTCTCAGAACACTTTAGTTCTTGTGCAGCTTCGTATGAAAGTGAGAAAAAAACTGATTTCTAAGAGCCCAGTTCTGTGAAACTGCAAAAGCTTTTCATAAATGAGACTTGCATATTCATGGAATCTGCTTTTCTAAAATATTTCAGCATCTAGGCCAGGACAGGCCATTTCCATTGTTTTTGGTGTGCATTTTACATTTGCTGACTGCAGACTACTTTTTCTGCTGATTATTTTGCCTAGCATTTGATAAATCCAAAGCAACGGTATTGGATCAACATTTGTCCTCCAAAATGCAATAATTGTGAGGATCGGATTCAGAGCAACTCACAATTTCTGTTGGCTTTTCCTTTCTGGAGCCTTAAAGGGTATCGATCTAAACAACTTGGCCAGTTTTGACTGTCCGAAATAGCCAGCCCATTCCACCTTGAGAGGGCACGTTTAATATCCCATCTACTTCACACAAAGTCCTATCAATACGCAGCCTCACTTTTTCTCTCTCCAACCAAAGAGGCATGTTTCAGGCTGAGCTGAATTCTCAAACCATAGAATGGGAATAAATAACATGGCCATAATAAGTTAAAGTTGAGTGTGTAAGGTGCAGATGGACATTTAGCATGAGAATAATCAATTAAAAGTGTAACTATTTCAGCATGACCTCTCCAAAACACCTTACAGTGATCTGTGTGTGTTCCTCCCTGACAGCAAGTACAACCCAGTTGATGGGAACTGTTTAAGGACACTCCACCACAAGCATTGGAGATTCCAGGCATTCTCGTTTCATACATTAGGCCTACATTAAAGAAGTGGTACGTCGTCTATGGTATGTTACAATTCAGCTGCATCCAGTGGTGTCGATAAACATTGGAGTGAAACCATACATAATGAGCTTTATTTGAAATCACATGGCAATGGTTGTGTTATGCAGAGCACTGGTGTGACTTAAAGAGAAAGCCCAATAGTGATCAGAGTTACCTGCCAAAAGAAAAACACTTGCACAACTCTAAGATAAATGGCAAGTAGAATGCCAACTGAAAAGAAACACGCTAGTAGCTCACAAATTGACATTGATTTTACAAGGTAGAATCTCATTAAGGGAGAGTTAAACAGTAATGTAATTGTAGTGGTCAACATTTATTTACAAAACTGGAAGCATTACAAGAATGTAGTGTTTGTTTGTGTTCGACCAGAAATGACAAACAACATTAGTCCACTCCATCTAACAATACTACTGGCCTCATGTTGAACTCCAAACCAAGAGCATTCCCTGGAGGGCATTATTAGAACATGTTGACCATACCATGAATCAACTACTACAAATATATTATTGACAGGTGGACCTTGCACTTTCCACATCAATCATTAATTGTAAACAAATGTAAGGACATTTGAGAGGGTCCAGATTAAAAGGATGATCTATACATTTAAACTAATGAATCCTGGTATTATCAGTCTACAATTACTTCACAGCAGATTGAGTGTAAATCAATCAACACATACTACAGAGGAAGATTGATTACAATTTATGCATTTTCTACCTCAAAATATAGGGAGTATAACAGTAAAATAAAAAAGGTCATTAATATGTATTGATCATTTAAGTGAATTCTGAATAACACATATAACTGTAAAATAATATGAAAACCATGATTATATTTGAAAAGTCTTTGAATTAGTCTGTAATAAAACAAAATTATGCAAACCAGCCATCCATTTCATACAAAATACAGAGGATGGACAAAGATCAGAAGAGGTTGCTGCAGCACAAATCAACATAGAACACAAAAAAATAGATCAAATCAATAAAATAACTTCAACCAAAATAATATAGTGGTTTCAAGCTTAAAATGTTGTGAACTTTGCGTCTGTTAGTGTAAGCATGTGCCTGGGTGTGCATGTGCGTGCTTGCTTGCATGTGATTTTGTGTGTGGCTGTGGTATCAGACATCCATTCCAGACACATTCATTTAAAATAATTGTATGGTAAACAAGTTATAGTGATTTGGCAGAAGTTAAACTGATCACAGTAACTGAAACAGTCCAGCAGATACTGCCTTGTAAAACAATAGATGGGTCGTTGCACGAAATGAGTGCCTTTTGCGTCCCTTTGATATTTTAAGAATAAATGATGCACAAATATTGAATTTTAAAAGTCAGCCATATTCAATTCAGTGCCCTTTAATATAGACCACACAGATAATTCAATAAATCAAATTGTTTTATATGAATAAAGACTCTAAATGTCCCTCCGTGTACCTCTCTGTGACCTCTAGGAAGATTAACCCACTTAACTCCAACATTTCTCCAGGTTTTCACCATCATTGCAAAGCCCTAGCTATGTTGTTGCTTTGACAGTCATTTCTGAAGATAATTATTGATTTCATGTGATTAGTGATTCATTTACATCTGTCCCTCATTTTAAGGTCAACCCTGTTACGTGAACTGAACTCTTCAATTAATATGGTTAAACTACTCCTTTTTAAATATATTTTTTCCAAAAGAAACATTAACATCTAATCGTCAAATCATAGTGTTAAAGCAGATGAGCTGGTTCTACTCTTTTTGGCCATTTTCTGGTGGGGAACTGAGCGGGTCGAGAATAACATGTCAACTCTGTTACCCACATATAGACAGTCTCCATTTTTTTTAACAATTACATGTTTGGGGTGAAGCTTGCATTCAATTGCCACCCTGTTGCACACAACAAGCTTATATTCCCTGTCACAAGGGGATTTGTGGCTGATTTACAGTGGCAAGAAAAAGTACAATAAAAAATACAATAATTTGTGTGTTATTAGTTTATGTTTGTCTATTGTTGTGACTTAGATGAAGATCAGATCAAATTTGATGACCAATTCATGCAGAAATCCAGGTAATTCCAAAGGTTTCACATACTCTTTCTTGCCACTGTAAGATTAAATCGTCAACCCTGTTACGGTCAACCCTGTTACGGTCAACACTGTTACTTTATTTGGCACTTAATAGACACTTTATATAGTAATTTCTTTATTTTACCTCTTGAGATGGGAAAACGTGTTTTTTATTAGGTTGAACATGTGCTCTTTATGACAGAATGTTAAAACTAGGTGAATGCATCATTAAAAACAAAATAACATTCAGCCAGTTCCCCTGAACAAAAGAAATCTCTATTAGCACACTCCTCAATTCTCTAAAAACACATGAACAAATATTTGAAACTCTGAGGAGCTACTTTAAAGGACTAGCCCATAGTTTGTGGAATAAAGCACTTCATGGTAACAACGTAGCTGCGTACCACAGGCAATACACATCAGAAATGAAAACAGACTACATAACTGCCAGCTATCATGGTGTCCTGACTTAATGTCCGGTAAAGTAGGGACTAACCTTACAGTTGAACCATGATAGGTTTGTCCATTACATGGGCCCACCCCACAATATGTTAATGTACAACCCACCAGTGAGTATACCCAGCAGTATACCCAGCAGAGTGGAGTAGCAGGCAGGCAAAGCTCAGTGACAGTCAGTATCCAGCAGCATGTAGATGTTATACTTTAGAGTCTGAAGGAATCCAAGGTAGAGGTCCGATGGGGAGGGAGGGCATTTCCATTATTTAATACTGACCTGATGGGCTCCCTGCCTGAATGTGGCCCCACTGGTCTTTTACATGATCTTATTGATTTAAGCTGAGTTATAACCATAGCGATGGAAGTAGGTTTGGAAAAGAGACCTCAGCGTGGCATTTTTTTGAAGTAGACTGTTCGAGAGATGAGCTGGGATAGTATGTACAGTGCATTCAGAAAGTATTCACGCCCCTTTACTTTTTCCACATTTTGTTGTCACAGCCTGAATTAAAAATAAGTTACATTTAGATTTTGTGTCACTGATGCACACACAATACCCATAATGTAAAAGTGGATTTTTTTTTAATAACATTTTAGAAATTAATAAAAAATGTAAAGCTGAAATGCCTTGAGTCAAATAAGTATTCAACCCCTTTGTTATGGCAAGCCTAAATAAAATAAAAAAATCAGACGCTGCTAAATATCCCTTTGAGTATGGTGAAGTTATTAATTCGGCTTTTGATGATGTATTAATACATCCAGTCACTAAAAAGATACAGGTGTCCTTCCTAACTCAGTTACAGGAGAGGAAGGAAACTACTCAGGGATTTTTGTGATTTTGGTTGTGATATGAGAAAACCGACGATGGATCAACAACATTATAGTCACTCCACAATACTATACAACACTCCTTCCGTGGCCTCTAACTGCTTTTAAATGCTAGTAAAACTAAATGCATGCTCTTCAACCGGTTGCTGCCCGCACCCGCCCGCCTGCCCGACTAGCATCACTACTCTGGACGGTTCTGACTTAGAATATGTGGACAACTACTAATACCTAGGTGTCTGGTTAGACTGTAAACTCTCCTTCCAGACTCAAATTAAGCATCTCCAATCCAAAATGTAATCTAGAATCGGCTTCCTACTTCGCAACAAAGCCTCCTTCACTCATGCTGCTAAACATACCCTCGCAAAACTAACTATCCTACCGATCCTTGACTTCGGCGATGTCATTTACAAAGCCTCCAACACTCTACTCAGCAAACTGGATGTACCTGGTTAAATAAAAGGTGAAATAAAACAAAAACAAAAAAGACAGTGAAAAGAAGGAAGCCTGTACAGAATAAAGTGTTTCAAAACATGCATCCTGTTTGCAACAAGGCACTTAAAGTAAAATTGGCAAAATGTTTTACTTTGTCTGAATACAAAGCGTTATGTTTGGGGCAAATCCAACAACACATCAATGAGTACCACTCTTCATATTTTGAAGCTTGGTAGTGGCTGCATCATGTTATGGGTGTGCTTGTCATCGGCAAGGACTAGGGAGTTTTTTTTATAAAAGGAAATGGAATACAGCTATAAGCACAGGCAAAATCCTAGAGGAAAACCTGTTCACCTTTCAGCAGGAAAATAACTTAAAACACAAAATAACTTAAAACACAAGGCCAAGGGCCTCCCGAGTGGCGCAGTGGTCCAAGGCATTGCATCGCAGTGCTAGCTATGCCACAAGAGATCTTGGTTCGAGTCCAGGCTCTGTCGCAGCCGGCCGCGACTGGGAGACCCATGGGGCGGCACACAATTGGCCCAGCGTTGTCCGGGTTAGGGGTGGTGTTTCCTCCGACACATTGGTGCGGCTGGCTTCCGGGTTAAGCAGGCATTGTGTCAAGAAGCAGTGCGGCTTGGCTGGGTTGTGTTTTGGAGGACGCACGGCTCTCGTACGGGAGTTGCAGTGTTGAGACAAGACTGTAACTACCAACTGGATACCACGAAAAAGGGGTAAAAAGGCATTTATTTTTTATAAAACAAGGCCAAATCTACACTGGAGTTGCTTACCAAAATTACATTGAATGTTCCTGAGTGGCCTAGTTACAGTTTTGACTTAAAACGGCTTGACAATCTATGGCAAGACTTAATAGCATCTGTCTAGTAATGATCAACAATCAACTTGACAGAGCTTAAACAATTTTAAGAACTATAATGGGCAAAGATTGTACAATCAGGCTGTGCAAAGCTCTTAGAGACTTACCCAAAAAGATTCACAGCTGTAATCACTTTTACAAAGTATTGACTCGGGTGTGAATACGTATGTAAATGAGATGTTTCTGTATTTAATTTTTAATACATTTGCTAAAATGTATAAAAGCATGTTATGGGGTATTGCGTGTAGATGGGTGCGATTTTTTTTTATTTAATCAATTTTTGGAATTTGGCTTTAACACAACAACATGTGGAATAAGTCAAGGGGTATGAATACTTTCTGAAGTCATTGTATGTACTGGTGAAATTTATGTTTTTAACAAAAGACAGCACAACATGAGAATGCACAGAGAAATTTGTATTATGCTACTGCTCTATTCTGAAGAGGGACGCCAATACTGTAGTAACTTTTGTTTATTGTGTTTCTGAATATTTGATTTAAGCATACTTATATTGATAGTAACCAGTTAAAAGTTATAAAATAAATAGGTAAAATTAAAGACTACTAAAATACAACTGAAAAGCATGCATGCATATTCCATTCAGGGATGTCAGAAGGAATACTTAACCATAAACCCTTGACACTTGAAAACTGTTTGGTCAGCTGAAGTTAGGGTATTTACTTGGCAAGATGCCAGTGTGTGTGTCCTCACATGTCTCCTTAATCCCATTGGGACAGACTTGTGCCCTACATGACAAGACCATGGGCTGAACATCAGCAGTCCCACATTGTCTTTTCGTTGGTCCTATTCCATCCAGCAATCTGCCACACATACTCTAGTTCCAATTGTCGAGCACTGAAGGTAGGACTCCAAAAAATACCCCCGCTTCTCTGTGTATTTTGGGGTCAGACGATTTAAGATATATGGGCCAGCACAGGACATAGCAAATTGTCCGTCAAAAAAATCCATAATGCTGATGATCAAATCTGTGGTGATGTCACCCAAGCCATGGCAATCAATAACTTGGAGTGAGAGGAGAAGAGAATATGAGAGACCTGGTTGGGTGGATACTGACTGACTACATGCACATCATCGAGAGGCTGGGTCCCGTGACTGGCTAGGAGCTGTTCTGTTTATCCTCTGGTACGGATAGTGGAGTGGGAGTGTGATGGTTATGGCCAGTGGGACTTGTGTTGGATAGATACTGGCATACCTAAAGGGAGAAAGGTTAATATACTCTTTACCATCTACAAGGAAAACATAACATCTATAAATATTTTGTTATTTCAAAGTGTAAATGAATGATATAGGATTGGTAAAGGAGTTATAAAAAAATAAAACATACAAGTCCAAATTGGGTGAAATCCTACTGGATTCATAGATGGAACCAGGATAGGCATGGCAGACCAGATAATCACATATTATATGGAATGCTGTCCCTCTCATTGAAAAGCTCATTGACAGCCCTAAGTTCTTCTGATGCATAAAGCGAAGCCAGTTCAGAAAGGGAACCTGAGTGCATCTAATTGGTGCAGCTGAGATTGCACCAATTAGATGCTAGTAACAATCACGCTTACCTTATTTGGCGGTCCATTTAAACTGACGGGTTCTGTTCAAACATCCTACTGCCGCTTGCTACTACTGCTAGTATGCGTTTGCTCCCACCACCAAACCAGCTTTCACCTGTTAGGTTCTGGGTTTTTTTCCTGCTGGGGGATTGGTATAGCCATCCACGCTCACTGCTTGTAGGTTATTTATATATTGATGCTTTGCTTGGGCTGTGAGCTACCCTGAAGGAGCAGAGCCTATATCGCCAAGATTTACATTATTAATTCTTTAATAAATGGTTAAACATATTTTTACGTGGTGTTTCCTTTCTGAAATGGCTTTCATCACCGTTAAATCCTCCTGAAGAGGAATCCTCATAAAGGAGAGAACCATCCTATGAAAAAGCCATATAACAGGCAGCAAAACAAAATCACGGCCGTAAAAATGCCAATACACTGCTCTGCACGATGCATGTCTCTCTGGCCGGCGATCTGTCTGGTAATGAATGAACAGAGGTCCCACATTGGGCTTGGTGTAGCTACACACAGTGACAGAAGAGAACATTCTATAGACATAGATCAACAGAAGTGACATTAAACTACATTATGCACAAAGGAGACAGTTTGTCCACAGAGGCACTTCATCTTAGTTCATCCCCACAGCACTCCAGTGGACCAGCCTGGCCTTTGGTTCTCTGGGGAATAAGGCCCAGGAGCTGGAAATGATTTTGGCCTGTAATCGCTCTTTCAGAGTGACCCCTGGTTATGGTCCTGTATACCTACACAACATATACTACACACTCACTAGCACATATACTCTTACCATTGAGCGGGATCCTTGTCAATGGCCATTCGTCTTCAGTGCAAAGGACAAGAAAACAGGCTGGGAAAAAAGGAGGAATACACAATGGTACATATGTTTCCGCCTGTTTATCAAGGGCCATTTTCAAGACCACACGTTACATTATGTTAAAAAAAACATTACCTTGTGGTCTCCCATGCAGACATTAGGGCCCATTGTGTTGTAAACCACACTGGTCTCTGCCTCATCTCTCTAAAATGAAACACATAGCTGTTTAATAGGCCTGTAGAACATGGATCTATGGTAAATATATCAATTAATCCAGGAAGTGTGGATGGCAGAGTGTTGCCAAGTGACTCACCCTGTGGATGATGTCTTGGGCAGTGTGAGACATGAGAATGCGGTCACACCAGGAGGGGCAGCGAGTGTTCATGTACTGGGTTGGTTTAGTGTAGTCCTCACTGTATGGGTAACTGACAGACAGACACACAGCATGGCAGTTAGTGTCAGCAGTAACACTCCTCAGGCATAGTAACAGGGATTGATCGTAATAGTGACTCGGCTGCCAGGGATGAGGCTTACCTGGGTGGAAACAGGATGTCTTCCTCTGTAATGACATCTTGAAAGGCTGAGATCTCCTTGTCATACTTCAAAATCTGAGGGATACAGAAGGACTAACAATTACTGGAGGTCTGAAAACATGGTATCTGCAAACCATAAAACGCTGCATAATGTGAATATTCAATTTCACCTAGAATTCACCATTACTTGAACAAAAATATTTATAAGCAACATGTTTTACTGAGTTACAGTTCATATAAGGAAATCAGTCAATTGATCTAAATTCATTACGCCCTAATCTATGACTGGGCAGGGGTGCACCCACTGGGGAGCCAGGCACAGCCAATCAGAATTAGTATTTCTTCATAAAATGGCTTTTTTACAGACAGAAATACTCCTCAGCATGAAGTGTACCATAACAGTTTTCATTAGGTTGGGTTTACTTCAATCCTGGCCACATGCCCACAGCTGGCAGCATCCAAGTGATTGGGTCGGGTGCAGCTGAACCCGACCCAATCATAATGCCCATGGTCAATTTAGTTTGACATTCGATATCCATATCGGGCTAGTTAGGGACCATCAGTAAATTACACAATGTACATGGGACTATATTTTTTTTATGTCAATAGCTCCAAATTTCAATGACTTAAAAACCTAAAACCAACTATAAATTGTCAAAGTTCATAAACAAATATTGAAAGCATTTAATGAGACAACTAAAAGATGTGCAACATGAAAATATTGTCCCATTTACATTGTGTAATTTATTGATTGTTCCCAACTAGCCCTAGAGATAGGCTAACCAATGTCAAACCAACTTTGCCACAGTTGCACACCAGCCGGCTGAAGCTAATTGATGAAAGAAGTTGGCTAGCACTAGCTAGCCTAGGTGACTTCAAGACAAGACCTGGTTAGACTGTTTCAAGTTATCTAGAAGGGTGAGTGTGTACTAACTGTGTACTGTTTTGACAGAGTGAATGTACAAACTCTTACCACACACACACACACACACACACACACACACACACACACACACACACACACACACACACACACACACACACATTAAACCACCCACACAAGACGTTTGGCTTCAGTCAAGGCCGCTGCATTTCTTAATGACAAGCCGAAAAATGAGGCCAAATCAGGAAGTTCAGCCCCCCTTTAATGAAGTATCTTCTGTGGTTGTTTTCGGTTTAGAACTGGTAGGGACGGGAAAGGGAAAGGGAAAGGGTCAGTTGGACAACTGAATGCATTCAACCGAAATGTGTCTTCCGCATTCAGCCCAACCCGTCTGAATCAGAGAGGTGGGGGGGGGGCTGCCTTAATCGACATCCACGTCATCGGCGCCAAGTCATTAATGATTGCTGTCAAGGCAGCGAGTGGTGGCCCATGAGATTAATATGGGTGGGGTTGATGTATACAGTAGATAATGTTCTCACCGCTCTGCCGTTGTCCTCTGTGAACACTGCCTGGTGCAGGTAGGCAAATATCTTGGTCTCAATATGGAGAAGAACCTTGAGATGAAGGAACGGGGGATACAGTAAATGTCTGAATCTGAATAACAACAGGGAGACTGTAGGATGGAAGAGGTTGATGGGTGGGAAGACTCACCTTGTGGTCATTGTCCTTTTGCTCACAGATAATTTTTTCCACCTCATTACTGCTGTCCTTCTTCACTGTCTGCACCACTGCTGAAGTGGACAGGTTCTGGAACACACACACAGTCAGGTCAACAAAAACTCAATAGTCATCTAACCATTATTAAAGTTTCCTGATTTCTGATTCTCATGAAATTCTTAAGGAAGTGGGCCATGTAATAATACCTGGACCAGGCTAAGGGTGTCCAGGCGGAAGTTGAAATCCCCAAACAGGAAGAAGGGGAGTGGGGTGTAGCTGCTATCTGAAATCCTGGAAGGAAATGACAGCGGTATTAATCGAAGTGGGCTCAATGCAAAAGCCTTATATCTCTCAAGTAGTTGCACTTGAGTTGTTCTCCAAAGCTGAGAATGGACAGGTTTACCTGTTGATGACATATCTCAGGGCCTTCTCGCGGTTGTCTGAGTAAATGGAGGGACTGGCGTTACAGGCAATGAGGTTGGAGGCATCATGGAAGAGGTGTACGTTGACTAGGTCCAGACCCCTGCCGAGAGCACACACATGCACACACGCACACGCACACACACACACACAAAATGAGAAGTGGCAGGCAGATCTATGAAAAAACTAAATCATTGGGAAGATATTTGTTATTGCCTTCTATCAAATCTACACGTGTGTATGTGTGGGAACCGTTCAGTGGTGGTTATGAAGAGCTTACTTATTAGTGAGTGCACTCGAGGTAATGCTAGTCCACAAACAAACACATTTGTCTCCTGTGCCAAGCATTCACTCCTTTTCTGCTGCTGCCACCTGAACATAATTAATGTGCATACAACAGGCAGGCTGTGTTTACTTACAGGGTGACCTTGTAGCACTCTGCCCATGAACTCCTTTTGTCCAAGACCCAGTGGTAGTGACACAGGAGGGCAAATAGTAACTATTGTGCAGAGGAAACTGAGGGTGTTTGCTGAGCTTCAGGTTCAACCACTGCAGTAGCAGTGAGCAATGGGCTGACCGCTGGCTGTGACTGTAAAAGCAGCCTCTCTCTCTGTGGGTCCCTGTCTATTGATGAGCTGTGATAGTAGACAGTAGAGTAGAGTAATGTAGAGTAGAGTAGAGCACGTACTGGTTGTGAATGATCCACCGGGTCCTCATAAAGCCCTTCCTAGACCATTTGAACTGCAAAACACATCACACAACAGATGCTATACCGATGAATGTTTTGTATGTGAAATGTTCAACAAATAGCACCATTTAACTAACTCATTGGAGGGCCATTCTGGTAATTATTGATTATTCAATACAATTTGTCTCATATCCCTGTCAGATTGGGCAGACTCCCCCTTCAGCCCCTATAGACCCATTTGTCCCAACATATTCCGGCCCACCCTGACCTCTCCCAGCCCACACACACACACACACACTTACATCGGGCCAGAAATTCTTCAGGAATTTTTCTTTCTCCACTGTGGTTACCTCATCCAGGGAGCCTACATACTTGTTCTGTCCAGACACTGCTTTAAAATCCTTAACTGTGAGGGGGAGAGAGGCGTGGAAGGGTAAAATAGTGAGAAAACATGCAAACACTAATCAATAAAGTGATGTTCAGCTTATAACAGCACCATATGTGATCAGAGAACCTATAATCAGGCCATTAGGCAGTGTTTGGTCACTGTTCTGACTGGCGACACAGAACATGGCAGGCCTGGGATGTTTATGGCTCTTCCATAAGCTTTTCTGAAGAGCTTTTTCCATGCCTAACGTGACTGGACTATGCAACAAGAAAATAATACATCCCACTTTCAATTCAGATTCACTGATATGTCTGGGCCAAAAGAGGTGTCCATCCCCCGGTGGCGTTCAAAAGATGATCATACACGTTGTATAAAAATACAGACATGAATCTCCAGACTGACATACAAAATTGATCTTGCTTCCTCCTAAACTCTTTTGTGCCAAACTCTAATTATATTATAATCATGACATATTACAAAGGGCCAAGTTTGCACACCAGGACTGATGCAGATGTTCTGAAATTATCGCCATGTGCAGGGCCTGAATGGAAGTGATCCATCATAAGGTGATAACAAAACGTCATTAATCTTTTGTTATTCAAAGTCAATAATGATGTCATACAGATATGATTGTAATGTCCTTACCATTAAAATCATATTGGTAGATGTTTTTCAATGACTTATGGATGAAGTACATGCTTCCCAGGGCCTGTAAGGACAAAGAATAAAATACAAGCTCCTTTAATACAATTGCTGAGAATGGCAGTTTGCTGCATTGATGATAGTATGGAGTTTGATTTAAGTTTGCAATTTTATTATGTACATTAGCTAGTACAGTACAGGTAGACAGATGTTTTCAGGTAGTGAATATAGAATGTCTGATTTTCCAATATTGCATCCTTCAAGAAATACCTTGTACAGTTCTTACTTATAGTTTGAATCCATGCCAAATAGTTGTTTCAAATTTCAACGTCATAATCTCTTGCGAAACAGATTTATTTACTTCAACATGCTCAAGAGACATGCTGGTCAGACACAGCACTCAGGCTTCAGTGGTAAAATACAGTAATGACTTAAAGAAACAACTTAATGTCTGAGTCAGTGTCATCCAACATGATCTGATTCTGATTCCATGATTATCATTAACCATCCCAATCTTCAGTAGATCTAGTCTCCTGCCACACACACCCGGCCTTCAATCCTCCGCTTTTTTCAAGCAAATATATTATGCTCAACTCACTTTTCTCCACAGAAACACATAGTCTTACTGCAATAACATGTACACAGTACACACTCAAACATGCACACACATATACACACGCAAGCACACAAAACACACTTTAGCACCTAATCATCCCTGACATGGGCTGACAATCTTGATTGTACTAACTGTCTGCTTCAATGATCTGATTAATCAAACCATGAGATCAATAAAGACAGAAAATTAAAACAATTTAAAATGTATTAAGCAGTACGGCTGCTGTCTGCCGCCTCGCCGGCTGCGACTCGGGGACGAAGAAAAATATGGCGGCACCCAGAGGGTCTCGGGCGTGACGGCCCGCTCTACACCCTCCCTCTGCCCGGCAAGAGAGATTTCTCCCTGAAGAGACCATTCATCTTCACTGCCAGAGCAATCCTCATTTAATGGGATGGAGCTGTCTCTACTCCAACTAGCCCGGGTGACCAGCGATTAGGGACAGACCTGTCCATGTTATGTTGGGGGAGGAAGGGGGGTTAGCTGGGGGTTAGAGGAGAGAGAGGGGGTACGGACTAAACGGAGGGTCTCGCAAGTTCGATCTAACATAGACTAATTAAACGGAATCCCTCGGTTATAGCAGTTATTAAATTACATCACATTTTATTTTGCTTGAGCATTAACTCAGTTTGGAAGAAAACATGGTGGCAGTTTTAAGAGTGTTTACCGACTACGAAACATTGTATAATGTACTGTATATAGAGTGATGGTATCAATAGCATTAGATGTTTTTGTTGTTGTTATTCTTAAAACTATAAAACTATTTTATGACTGTAAAAGTCTGCTGTGCCTTTTCACAAAAACCTTAATGTCACACACATACACACACAGAAAGGTTCTCCTCCACATACTCTGCCAACCACCTATCTTCATCAATCAGGTTTGTGCACAGTTTAATAAAAAACTATCGACTTACAAGTGATTTTTTATCAAAACACCATTTGTACAGGGAATGCCTGCATGCCTGCCTCCCTCCTCACAGCCCCTTCGAACAGAGACCCCTCCCCCCTATACCTCAGCCTCTCCTGGCCAGGGAGCTGATGATCCACAGCCGAAGAGAAACAAATTGAAAATCAATGTGGGTGGCACAGGCGAAATGAGAATGAGGCATTGGGGGCTGCAGCCCTCTTAGGGCAGGGGAGGAGGGGCGCAGACACCCCAGCACAGCGGAAACATAGTCCCAGCTGTCCGCCACTCCCCTCAGCCCTTATTTATTGTTTACAAATGGCCTGGGATCAATAGTTTTAATCTAGAGTTAAATTTATTGACTTTGGCCTGTCTCCCCACACCTGGCCATTGACTTTCCCCTCCACTTCACACACCTCTGAGTGTGGACAGATCCATAGACCCCCAATGTCAGGGCTCCAGTGTTGGGGTCTCACCTGGGTGGGGTTAGGGTTAATACTGTGCCACTCTGCACGTGATAGGGATGGACCCTCCCAAGACTGGATTTATGCAACAACTACTGTGTTGACCTGCCAGACCATTAGCAACCAGGCTCTACTATGACAGTTAGAATGTGGCTCAGAATTAAAAACACTGGCAAACAGTCCTTATTCCAGGTACAGAGGCCATTGGAAAGGAGGCTGAAGATGGAGTTGGTCTAAGAGCTGGCAGTATGACAGGTGTGGAGATTGAGACAGTGTCCATGACCGAGACAGCCTCCTACAGCTCTATAATGACAGTTTAGTGCTGTGCAGACACACAGTCATATACTGTAGTTACATTTAGAGAAAGGTGAGGGGCCAGAGGATAAATTAGGATAAGACCTGGGGCGAGCCAAGACCAAGTGTATAAACCAGCCTTTAAGCACATGGCCTCTGTGTGTACTCACACTTTATAACTTTCAGAATATACAGTTCATCATACTATAACTGCAAATGATGGTGGAAAATAAGTATTTGGTCAATAACAAAAGTTTATCTCAATACTTTGTTATATACCCTTTGTTGGCAATGACAGAGGTCAAACGTTTTCTGTAAGTCTTCACAAGGTTTTCACACACTGTTGCTGGTATTTTGGCCCATTCCTCCATGCAGATCTCCTCTAGAGCAGTGATGTTTTGGGGCTGTCGCTGGGCAACACGGACTTTCAACTCCCTCCAAAGATTTTCTATGGGGTTGAGATCTGGAGACTGGCTAGGCCACTCCAGGACCTTGAAATGCTTCTTCTGAAGCCACTCCTTAGTTGCCCGGGCGGTGTGTTTGGGATCATTGTCATGCTGAAAGACCCAGCCACGTTTCATCTTCAATGCCCTTGCTGATGGAAGGAGGTTTTCACTCAAAATCTCACGATACATGGCCCCATTCATTCTTTCCTTTACACGGATCAGTCGTCCTGGTCCCTTTGCAGAAAAACAGCCCCAAAGCATGATGTTTCCACCCCCATGCTTCACAGTAGGTATGGTGTTCTTTGGATGCAACTCAGCATTCTTTGTCCTCCAAACACGACGAGTTGAGTTTTTACCAAAACGTTCTATTTTGGTTTCATCTGACCATATGACATTCTCCCAATCCTCATCTGGATCATCCAAATGCTCTCTAGCAAACTTCAGACGGGCCTGAACATGTACTGGCTTAAGCAGGGGGACACGTCTGGCACTGCAGGATTTGAGTCCCTGGCGGCGAGTGTGTTACTGATGGTAGGCTTTGTTACTTTGGTCCCAGCTCTCTGCAGGTCATTCACTCGGTCCCCGTGTGGTTCTGGGATTTTTGCTCACCGTTCTTGTGATCATTTTGACCCCACGGGTGAGATCTTGCGTGGAGCCCCAGATCGAGGAAGATTATCAGTGGTCTTGTATGTCTTCCATTTCCTAATAATTGCTCCCACAGTTGATTTCTTCAAACCAAGCTGCTTACCTATTGCAGATTCAGTCTTCCCAACCTGGTGCAGGTCTACAATTTTGTTTCTGGTGTCCTTTGACAGCTCTTTGGTCTTGGCCATAGTGGAGTTTGGAGTGTGACTGTTTGAGGTTGTGGACAGGTGTCTTTTATACTGATAACAAGTTCAAACAGGTGCCATTAATACAGGTAACGAGTGGAGGACAGAGGAGCCTCTTAAAGAAGAAGTTACAGGTCTGTGAGAGCCAGAAATCTTGCTTGTTTGTATGTGACCAAATACTTATTTTCCACCATAATTTGCAAATAAATTCATTAAAAATCCTACAATGTGATTTTCTGGATTTTTTTCCTCATTTTGTCTGTCCTAGTTGAAGTGTACCTATGATGAAAATTACAGGCCTCTCTCATCATTTTAAGTGAGAGAACTTGCACAATTGGTGGCTGACTAAATACTTTTTTGCCCCACTGTACAAGTTCAGCATGTAACCCAAGGTCCTGCCTACACACGGAGGTCAAAACCAGGGAGACATCCAACTGGGATTTGGGGAAAACCACGGAAATTATTGAAAGTTCCAGGAATTTTGCAACCCTAGGTCAAACTATACTAAACAGATATATAAAGGCAACAAGCAACAACTTCAAAGATTTTACTGAGTTACAGTTCATATAAGGACATTTAAATAAATTCATTAATCTATGGATTTCACATGACTGGGAATACATAAATGCATCTGTTGGTCAAAGATACATTTAAAAAAAAAAAAATAGGGACAAGGATCAGAAAACCAGTCAGTATTTGGTGTGACCACCATTTGCCTCAAGCAGCGCGACACATCTCCTTCACATAGAGTTGATCAGGCTGTTGATTGTGGCCTGTGGGATGTTGTCCCACTCTTCAATGGCTGTGCAAAGTTGTTGGATATTGGCGGGAACTGGAACACGCTGTAGTACACGTTGATCAAGAGCATCCCAAACATGCTCAATGGGTGACATGCAATGTTCCTTCTCATTTTTTTCAGCAATGAGTGCAAACTTGAGCATTGTGAAAATTCTGTGCAACTTCCAGCATGTGTTTACTGTGAACACGGAGGCTGTACCCACTTTAAGTTACAGTTTTAACAATGGCCAAGTAGACATAATGTATGCCTACCAGAGTGGCCTACCATCAAAAACAATGTAGAAAATGCATCCCACAACATTTTAGCATGGAAATAGCTGTTATATCATTCAGCCTACAGTAGCATCCAATTTGTGGTGTTCAATGTAAGCCTACATTCCACGAGACTTTTGAAAAAAAAACATGTAAGGGCTTGATATTAAACTGTTTATTCACTTGTCCTACAGACAAGCTGGTGACTGAAAATGTTATTGTTGTTGTTTGATGCAAGAAACCACTTTACAAAATAAAATACCATTATTACAGAGAATCAGACAAATTATGCTGCAATCTGCCTATTGGCTACTTAGCTTATTCAAGCCTGTCTCAAAATACAACACTGCCCCTTTAAGACAAAAAAAGCAATTTACCTGACTTTTCAAAGATGTCTAGAAATGTATACATTTTGTGCTCTTGTAGGAAGAAATCACTCCCCTATTGCTGACTACAAATGATCTATAACTGGGCTAATAACTCACTAACAAGCAAAGGATATGAACAAAATGTGCACACATGGCTACATGCAGCTCTCGCTTTAATCTCAAAACAAGCTCATCTTCTCTCGACCGCTCATGCTGTAAACACAGTCCAGTTCAAAGTAAATGGCACAGATCCATATTTGGCAATGGTCTATTTGCATATAGGCCTACTGCAGCTCAGATTGTTTATGCCGCACTGGTCTGTATAGAGTACACTTCAAGATTGTTTTGATCACGCGGACTGGGACATGTTCCGGGTAGCCTCAGAGAACAATATAGATTTATACGCTGATTCAGTGAGTTTATAAGGAAGTGAATAGGAGATGTTGTTCCCACAGTGACTATTAACACCTACTTTATCTAGAAACCGTGGATAGATGGCAAATTACCGCATTTAACCATGGAAAGATGACCGGGAATATGGCAGAATACAAACAGTGTAGTTATTCCCTCCGCAAGGCAATCAAACAAGCGAAACGTCAGTATAGGGACAAAGTGGAGTCGTAATTCAACGGCTCAGACACGAGACGTATGTGGCAGGGTCTACAGGCAATCACGGACAACAAAAAGAAAACCAGCCATGTCACGGTCACCGACGTCTTGCTTCCAGACAAACTAAACACCTTCTTTGCACGCTTTGAGGATAATACAGTGCCACTACCAAGGACTGCCCCCTTATTGCAAATGGACAAAACATCACCAAAGTGACATGGCCATTTCTCCTAAACGTAAAATACTTTGAAGACGAAACACAGTGAGCACGGGTTTGGCCAAATGGGCTTTTAGCCCAGAAACATGATGGCGTCTAGGCCTCAACGCTTTTTGAGTTAAGGCTCATTTTCTGGGATTAAAAGGTCAAAAACGATAATAGAGCGCTAATTTGACCGCTTAACGTCAAAGTACATGAACCTACAGTAAGGGAAAAAAGAACCAGACATTTATCTATTGTAATTTATGAGGAATCGTACAATTGGTGATGGTTAAAGATTATTATTATTTTATTTTTTTATAGGTTTGAGCTCTATGTGATTTCTGTGATTTTCTGAAATCACACACACACACAGTAAAATGGGGAGTGACACATTGTGAGGTGGAGAGGAACCACCATCATTGCCCGGCCATCCCGAGTTCAACGGGCCAGTCAATTGGGCATTTCCGCAGTATATTAGAGCATGTCAAATTCGTAATGGTAAATGCCCATTGTAAGACATTGCAAATGGACAGTACATTTGCAATGTTTTTAATGGGGGATTTACCATCACCAAATGGACATGATGAAATCATCAACAACGAGCGATGGAGAGGAACCACTATCACTGCCCGGCCATCCCGAGTTCAACGGGCCAGTCAATTGGGCATTTCTGCAGAATTTTAGAGCATGTCAAATTCGTGACGGTAAATGCCCATTGTAAGACATTGCAAATCGGAGTTAAATGATTCCAGTCTGCCGTGAAGCGCTCATCTATGTATATGGGTAAGAGTCTAGCTACATTTTCAGATATAAGTTTCTAATTTTGTCAGTAATTCGTTTTTATTGCAAGTTAAAAAGTAATGTTATTTAGCTAGCAAATGTGAGCTTACTGGCTCGCTAGTTAACGTTACATGTATGATCTGTGTAGTAATATTACTCAAATCAGAAATCTATTTGCATTGCTAGTTATAGCCTGATGTTAGCTAGCTAACATTGAACCTAGTTTGTTAGCTTTAGCTACCTGCAGATTCATACTACACCTATGACAATGTTTGTATTGGTAGTAGTATGAGTTGTGATTGTGCCGGTTCATTGTTTAGCTAGCTAGCTATGTAGCTAGCTACATGTCTAAACAAAATACTCCACTTCGGCCAGATTATTACATGACCCATCAAATTAGCCAGGTGTGTCTGGGGGTGATTACGGCCCTCTACTGTATTTCATGAACATGTGTACATGTCTAGACAATAGTGACCCATCCACTTAGCTAGATGTGGTTGGGGGGTGGTTATAGCATTTCCTTCACATGACCCATCAATTTAGACAACTGTGTCAGGTAAGCGTCATCTAATAATTATAAAATATGTATCAAATATTTTGGTCTGGACACTTTCTTATTTTGATATTGCTATTATGCAAGTAACCATCTCAGTGTATCGTTTACACCATTTGTATCCTTTGCATGTGACAAACTTTTATTTGACATAGTTTGTGTTTACTAGATGGCTTCACATGTGAATCCTTAAAGAGAGGGGTGGGGCTAAGGCTTAAGAGGGTGTGAACAATGCGGAATGGGTGTAGACAGAGAAGAGCTCTCCTGTAGGTGTACCAAAATATTCAATTGCCATTTTCTCAAGAGTGGGGTTACAAGTTGATCAACTTTCAAAGCAGAAATATTTTCCCCTTGTTCCTCAACTGCAGTGTATGACATACCACTTTCTAGCTCTGAGTCTCTACTTTTATCCATTGTCAAATTTGAGAAATTAAGGTTTTTGTGTGTATAGAAAATTCCCTGGGATCTTTAATTTCAGCTGGTGAAACATGGGACCAACACTACATGTTGCATTTATATTTTTGTTCAGTATAATATCACCCTAGTTCCAACAGTCAAATAAACTGCGAGACCCTAAGTCAATGATAAACCTGAGCTGTCCGGTGGGTTAGGGTCCACCACCATTGACTGCTTTCATGTTGTTGAAGCTTGGTCCTCAGATTATACTATTGAGAAAAGCAGATACAAGCTTTTTGTAAAATAAATATGGCTACCCTGTCTATGTAATGAAATGATAATGTAAAGCCTCACCCTATGATCATGTTTAAAATACTCATATCATGTTAAACAAGGTGAGTGTATCAGGTATGCTTGAAAATAAATGTTGAATTATTTAAGTAAGACCTTTACAGAATGGATGTTCTGAAGATAGCATTTTGCTTTGGCAAGCAGAAAATGTATATTGATATTATAATGTGCAATATTCCCTCGGTTTATCAGTCTAAAAATAAACAACAGGGCATTTATAAGGGCCTCAGTAGTATGGAGCAGGGCCCCACCTTGTGGTCACAGAGATACACTGCTGTCTGAACAATAATTTACTGGTGCTAAGTACTCGGCCAGCAAATGTTATTAGTGTGTCTGAGCCCTAAAGACAAAGACACCAATGGTAACTCTTGTAAGGATTTACACAACATGTCATTGCTTTACCTAGGCCTCATGTGCATCAAGCTCCACTGCATTACTATATCGATGTTCATGTCAAACAACTGAAATTGGTGTAACCCTAGACCAAGCAAGGTGGTTACAGAGAGTCTCTCAATTAAACTTCAGTCAGTTGATCACTGTAGAACTCACAGTGAAGCTGTCCACGTTCTTGAAGTGGTTGTCCACATAGGTGCAGACCCTGTCAAAGTCCCTCATCTCCTCATTGGACTCAATGTTCCTGAAGACCAGAGGAGGACAGAAGAGTTATACTGCTGATCAGATAAAATAGTCAGAAAACTATAATGGGTCTAGGCAGCATTTATGAATACTTTGGAACGTGAACCATAGAGTTTGGCACAGTGATGTCTTACCAGAAGAAGTTCTCTGCATGGCCCATGTTGACCATGTAGTCCTTCCCTCCAACTTCCTGGAAATGCAGGGCGATGAAGCGTGGTTTGTGACTATGGACTGTCTGTGAAAAAACAGAGACATCAGGCGGGCCGTTAATATACCACAATCATGTGCCATAATGATGTGGGGCTAGCTACTGAATTCTGGTAAGTAAATATTATTTCTTAAGATTACTTTTACAACTTTGGACTTTTACTATGCATAATGTGTTGGCTAAAGAGTATAAAGTGTATTTTTCACCTCTTTGGGAATCGAGCCAGTATCTAATGACTGATATTGAAAAGCTTGAGTAGCAAGGACAGTTTATAATGCCCATATCTGATCAAAGTCCACCATCCAGGAGTGTTCATGGTTTGGTCACAGAATGAGTGGGTGACTTAAGGTGTTTGCATTTCAACAGTAAAACAGCTGACCTATGTAGTAACAGTAAGGAAGAGTCACAGAGATATTTGTTTTATTTGAGGATCCATTCTATAGTGGACACCTGAGAGGGATCCAAACTCACCCCAAAGAATTCTCGCATCCAGTCACTCTCAATCTCACCCGCCTGTTGGTTTAAAAACATAAACATTTTAAATTCACACATGGTTTCTACCACTTAGCCTACAGTCAAAAATAATAACTGAACAGTTGAGACATACAACACAAAGGGCATAAACATAATGGTTTAAATGAGATCCCGGGTGTTATCATGTCAACCCAGGTGTACCAATCAACCTGACCAGGCACCTTTCCTCTCCACTGACCATGTTTAATAATATATTAGCATTTGACAGTGGAGGATATAAAACATGCGGACATGTGGATAAAAACAACACAGTCTTGTCAAACATTTCGGTGGGAAATACAGTAAGGCTTATGCAGACACCCACCACGATTGACCAAACAGGTAAGATTATATGTTGAAAATTTAACCAATGCAATACACAATGTTAATGTGAGATTAAACTAACAATTTGTCCTTACATTTTGTTTAACCTCGTAAATGTAAAGTCCCCATATTTGGGGACCCTATTCGATATTTTTTTATTCAGTCTGGTATGAGAACAGCCCCTATCTGCAAAAGCTGGGTGTCTGCGGAAAGCTGAGTATCTTGGTTATTGATCTGTGCCTTAATCTTTGGTGTGATTTACTACCATATATGGGCATACGAATGTATAAGGGCAGGCAGAGCCGATTACCTAATTTCAAGATGGCTGCTACCTACATTCTGGTTAGCGTTGTGAAACATGAACGAAATAAACACAGAATACGTTGATTCACACCGAAAGCCGGGACTCCACAGATCATGAGGATGTCTTATTTGTCTGCCTGTGACCTATCGTTATTGATCACCAGCCCCAAGAGTCAACATTTTTATTTTACACAACGTTTATATCAAACGTTTGGTCTGTGTTTGAGCTATAACTACATGGGGTTATGAAATTAATCCTTAGGTTGGTAGGAACAAATCTAACATATATTATCTGATGATGTATGACTTAAATGGCAACATCGAATGTCCACCAAGTGACTATATATTTGCGCATGAAAAATATGATGTCCTGCTTACGTGGTGTAGGCATCCATTGCGCAGGGGATTGGCTACTATGGCACATTGACAGTCTTGTAGCCAATGAGATAAGCTTTCCAGGGATATGCAGTTGACCTAGCTGGGACAAAGTAAGGCCTAGCACCTTTTGTGTAATGCTTCGATCACACCGACAGCGTCCCTGCGCAAAATAGTACGCAGCATCATCTGGATATGTATGCAACAAAAGTAAAATATTCACCTTCTGCTACCATTTCTGTCAAGCCGTTTACGCATACAGTTTTACGCATACGTTCGCTAAATCTAAAGTATGCACCACACCGAACGCTCTGCAACTGCCTCTGCAAGGCAAACGCAGCATTTCATTGGAAATGAATGTAATTCTGGTGTACCAAAATGCAATGATGCTGTCGGTGTGATCAAAGCGTAATGCAAACTATTGCTACCTGGCTCGGAGACGAGACGCACCGAGCACGCTACATTACATTGTAAACAGATTTCATCGCTTTAATTTCATAACATCAGCATAAAAGATGACTTCTGAAGGGGGGAAAAAAGGTAAAAACTAAGAATATCGTACAGGAAGCTAATAAGAGGCAGTTATGAAAATGTATACTGGAGTCGGACTCGGATCAGGGGAATTATTTGGACGAGATTTCGACAGCCGACGAAGATTGCTTTCTTTCTGGATTGGATCCACTTTCAGATCTGTAAGTAAATTATTTTCATGACTTTAAATAGCTAATTTACTATATGTATTTCATTTTTGTATATGTTGTCTGCTTTTTGTGCTTTGGATTTAGTTTATAGGCCTATGTAATAAGTAATTTCAATGTTATATAATTCCAAAGTAGTTATTGTCTAAGTTTCATATTAGTTCACTGTTTGCTATTCTAAGTTTCATCCTTGTAACTTTGGAGAGGCCATTAAACTCTCATGGCCATTGTTTATTTGTGGTTCTCACCTTTGCCTTTGTCTCCAAAGTGTTACTGTTTGCAATGTGTGTGTGTTCTTCACACTTTCTATGCGAGTCAAATAAAATCTAATTGTATATGTTACATGCGCTGAATACAACAGGTGTAGCTTACAAGCACTTAACCAACAATACAGTTAAGAAAAAGTGTTAAGAAATTATTTACTAATATAAACTGAAGTAAAAAGTGTATAAGAAAAATAGAAAAATAACAAATAATTAAGGAGCAACTATAAAATAACAGTAGCGAGGCTATATACAGGGGGTACCGGTACAGAGTCAATGTGCGGGGGCACTGGTTAGGCGAGGTAATTGAGCTAATGTGTACTTATAGGTAGAGGTAAAGTGACTATGCATGGATAATAAGCAGAGAGTAGCAGCAGTGTAAAAATGGGGGTGGGGGGGGACAATACAAATAGTCCGGGTAGCCATTTGATTAGCTGTTCAGGAGTCTTATGGCTTGGGGGTAGAAGCTGTTAAGAAGCCTTTTGGACCTAGACTTGGTGCTCCGGTACCGCTTGCCATGAAATAGCAGAGAGAACAGTCTATGACTATGGTGGCTGGAGTCTTTGGCAATTTCTTGGGCCTTCCTCTGACACCGCCTGGTACAGAGGTCCTGGATGGCAGGATGCTTGGCCCCCATGATGTACTGGGCCGTAAGCACTACCCTCTGTAGTGCCTAACGGTCGGATGCCGAGCAGTTGCCATACCAGGTGGTCTCGAAACCAGTCAGGATGCTCTCGATAGTGCAGCTGTAGAACTTTTTGAGGATCTGAGGACCTATGACAAATCTTTTCAGTCTCCTGAGGGGGAATGGGCATTGTCATGACCTCTTCGCGACTGTCTTGGTGTATTTGGACCATGATAGTTTGTTGGTGATGTGGACACCAAGGAACTTGAAGCTCTCTCATCCTGCTCCACTAAAGACCCGTCGATGAGAATGGGGGCATGCTCGGTCCTCCTTTTCCTGTGGTCGTCAATCATCTCCTTGTCTTGATCACATTGAGGGAGAGGTTGTTATCCTGGCACCACACTGCCAGGTCTCTGACCTCCCCTATAGGATGTCTCATTGTTGTCTGTGATTAGGTTGTGTCGTCGGCAAACTTAATGATGGTGTTGGAGTCATGCTTGGCCATGCAGTCATTGGTGAACAGGAAGTACAGGAGGGGACTGAACACGCACCCCTGAGGGGCCCCCATGTTGAGGATCAGCGTGGCAGATGTCGTTACCTACCCTTACCACCTGGGGGCGACCCGTCAGGAAGTCCAGGATCCAGTTGCAGAGGGAGGTGTTTAGTCCCAGGGTCCTTAGTTTAGTGATGAGCTTTGAGTCCTAGTAATCTGTCTGAATATTGACCTGTTTAAAAGGTCTTACTCACATCGGCTACGGAGTGCGTGATCACACAGTTGTCTGGAGCAGCTGATGCTCTCATGCATGCTTCAGTGTTGTTTGCCTAGAATCAATTTAAGCTTCCCGCTCCCTTTAGCTCAGTGCGGATGTTGCCTGTAATCCATGGCTTCTGGTTGGGGTATGTACGTACGGTCACTGTGGGGACGACCTCATCGATGCACTTATTGATGAAGCCAGTGACTGATGTGGTGTACTCCTCAATGCTATCGGAAGAATATCGAAACATATTCTAGTCTGTGCTAGCAAAACAGTCCTGTAGCTTAACATCTGCGTCATCTAACCACTTCCTTATTGAGTGAGTCACTGGTACTTCCTGCTTTTGTTTTTGCTTGTAAGCAGGAATCAGGAGGATAGTTATGGTCAGATTTGCCAAATGGACCGAAAACTCAGCCAGCTGTATGTTATCCATGTCATCGTTCGGCCATGACTCGGTGAAACATAAGATAATACCGTTTTTAATGTCCAGTTGGTAGGATAGTCTTGATCGTAGCTCATCTATTTTGTTATCCAATGTCTGCACGTTGGCTAATAGGACTGATGGTAGAGGGGGATTACTCAGTCGCCGTCAGATCCTTACAAGGCACCCCGAACTACGTCCTCGATATCTCTGTCTCTTCTTCATGCGAATGACGGGGATTTGGGCCTTGTCGGGTATCTGAAGTAAAACCTCCACGTCTGACTCGTTAAAGAAAAAATCTTAGTCCAGTACGAGGTGAGTATTCGCTATCCTGATATCCAGAAGCTCTTTTCTGTCATAAGAGACAGTGGCAGAAACATTATGTACAAAATAAGTTACAAATAACGCGAAAAACACACACAATAGCACAATTGGTTAGGAGCCTGTCACAACTTCCGTACGTTTTTGAGTAAAGTTACTTGTGGTACTCATCTCTGCTGTCCTGCACCTGACTCCTCTGCACCAGCTACACCCAAACCATTCACAGAATCACGCACCACTACGAATGGAGTCAGCAGGAGCAGACGACATCCCGTTGGTGGTCGAGGAGCGCGTCCAGCAGCATGCGACCATGTTACAACGTCTCGGCACCGCCATGGATTGTGCTGCATACAATGGATCGATGGGAGAGAGGAGTTCTTCCAGCGCCTCCACCAGCACCACTACAACAGGCACCACTGTCCACCCCTCCTTCACCAGGTCCCAGTGGGATTCGGCTTGCGGCTGCTGGATGCCAGGGGTTCCTACTCCAGCTGAAGCTCTACCTGGCGACCGTCCACCCGGCTCCTTCGGGACGTGAGAGTGTGTCCGCCCTCGTCTCCTGCCTCTCAGGCAAAGCCCTGGAGTGGGCCAACGCCGCATGGATGGAAGGAGAGACGGTGTTGGACCAGTACGCAGAGTTCACTCGCCGCCTTTGGGCAGTGGAACGTCTGTTCCACCTGAGGCAGGGGACGAGGAGCGCACAGGATTTTGCTTTGGGACCCTGTTCACGTCAAGGGTCTGGAGGGCATTCATGGAACGTCTGGGGGTCTCGGTCAGCCTTACCTCGGGTTTTCACCCCGAAAGTAATGGGCAGGTGGAGAGAGTAAACCAGGATGTGGGTAGGTTTCTGCGGTCTTATTGCCAGGACCAGCCGGGGGAGCGGGCGGTGTTCATCCCCTGGGCAGAGATGGCCCAAAACTCGCTCTGCCACTCCTCCACTAACCTCTCGCCCTTCCAGTGCCTACTGGGGTATCAGCCGGTTCTGGCACCTTGGCATCAGAGCCAGATCGAGGCTCCTGCGGTGGACGAATGGTTTAAGCGCTCGGAGGAGACATGGGATGCCGCTCATGTGCACTTGCAACGGGCCGTGAGGCGTCAGAAGGCGAGCGCCGACCGACACCGCAGTGAGGCCCCGGTGTTCGCACCAGGGGACATGGTCTGGCTCTCGACCCGAAACCTGCCCCTCCGCCTGCCCTGCCGGAAGCTGGGCCCGCGGTTTGTGGGGCCATTCAAAGTCCTGAGGAGACTGAACGAGGTTTGCTACAGGTTACAGCTTCCCCCAGATTACTGTATTAACCCCTCGTTCCATGTGTCTCTCCTCAGGCCAGTGGTGGCTGGTCCACTCCAGGAGTCTGAGGTGCGGGAGGTTCCACCGCCCCCTCTGGACATCGAGGGGGCTCCGGCGTATGCTGTTCGAGCCATCCTGGACTCGAGGCGTCGGAGGAGGGGCCTTCAGTACTTCGTGGAGTGGGAGGGGTACTGTCCGGAGGATAGATGCTGGGTGCCGGTGGAGGACGTTTTGGACCACCGTCTCCATCCGAGTTCCACCGTCTCCATCCGGATCGCCCTGCGCCTCGTCCTCCTGGTCCTCCCAGAGGTCGGGGTACTGTCACGACTTCCGCCGAAGTCGGTCCTTCTCCTTGTTCGGGCGGCGTTCGGCAGTCGACGTCACCGGTCTTCTAGCCATCGCCGATCCACTTTTCATGTTCCATTTGTTTTGTCTTTTTTTTTACATACCATGCTCACCACACAGCATAAGGCATTCAATAACAACTATGTCTCAAGGAGGGTGAAAAAGGAAAAATGTCCGCATTCCTGTTTCTTGTGAAGGACTACAATGCCAGCATGGGGGATGTCGACCTATCTGATGCTCTGATAGGTTAATACCAGGTCCTCCACAAGACCAGGAAGAGGTATGATTTTTTTTTACTACTTTGTGGACATTGCTACAGTAAATGATTTTATTCTCCACAAGCAGATGGCCAGAGCAAAAGATCAAAACCCTCACAAGAACCCCCACTCAAGGTGAGCGCCACTATCCAACACACATACCAAAAGAGAAAAGGAAGAACTGAAAGCAGTGCACAAAACACAGTGGGGGGAAAAGGGTGAAATTACAGATCTTCTGTCCGAAATGCCAGTTCGCTTTTTGTTTCCTGGCAGAGAGGGACTGCTTCAAAGACTATCACGACATGCACAAGCTAAGTTGAAAGTGAAATCTAATAGTCTACACCTGGGATGTAAAACGAACATGAATGCCATTTGTAAAATAGTTCAGATTATTTCTATATTTGCACCTTTTTTAATGAAGGACACGTGTGTAACCAAGTTCGTATTTGATAAAACATGTTTATATATATTTTTTTTTATGTCTCTGTTGCTTTTATATTGTTTTTGTTAACAGTTCATTTGTATGTGGGACCAATACATTGGAAATGCCTAGGCTAAACGTTCAAGCACTTTGGAGACGTTGAAAAAACACTTGGATATCCCCTGTATGTCCCCCGACACCACCACAATGTTTGAGAGGTTGGTGTTGTAGACATTTTGTTTATAAAGTGAACACTAACTTTTAGGCACATCCAGCGTGCAAAAACGGTGCAATTACCACATTCAGACACTTTGGAGAAGTTGAAAGGGCACTTGAATGTACCCTAGATACCCCATAACACCACCACAATGTTTGAGTGAGGTTGATATGGTAGAAATTGTGTTTTTATACTGACCAAATAGCATTTAGGGATTGCAAATATGTAATAGCACTGGGATTATCTAATTTACAGACATATGCCACTTAGGGACACCACTTACTATAACATCTGCCCATTTCTAGTTGTTAGGTCTATCAATCCCATTTTCTTCTGATATTGTTCACATGTTGTGGAAGCCATCTGATGTGTTTCCAGCTCTGGGCATCAAAAATTCACTTATAGCTTGTCAATTAAAGATTACTTTTGTTATTTTGTGTGTGCTTGATCTTGTGTATTCTGAACTATGTAACTCCTATATTCTTATCATTTCCTCATAATCTCCCAGATCTCGTCTTTCCAAATATACCAAGTTTTGGCATGTCATGTAATTACACATGAATAGCAGTTATTTTTGGGTGTCTATTTAGGCGGAAATCAACATTTTGCAATTGCATTTAAGAGGTTAATGACTGTTCTTCAATGAAACATTTCCAGGGAAACCCTGTGAGCAACTGAGTATCCAGAGTACTGTGGGTGTTTTGGTGTTTCCCCGCAATGCCAGACCAGAATACAGATGGTGTCGTCTTTTCCAAGGCCAGCCTGATCCAGGCCAATCTGCCAGAGTAGTAGCAGCACCTCACTGGCTTTGCATAGGGCATTTGCATGGCTGAATGACTGCTGCTGCCCACCGTAACCAGGCTGTGAGACCTGCCAGGAGGGGTGCTCATCCATAATACAGGTGTCTGACTGAAGAAGCCCAACTGCATGTGTCCTCACACTTCATGGGAGAGTATTATCTTTGTCCAGCGAACCTCATCCATAAAAACAGAATGGTTCGGTCTAAAACAGATACTGAGACACAATTTTAATCGCAAACTTTTTTTGAAGGTTTGGTGTCTGAAACAACATTTCATTACCGTGCTGTATTTCCATTCTCTTCAGTTTCTTAGGGTAGAACATTTCATACAGACACAGCAAGCTGTAACAAGGTAAAAATACAAAATCCTTACATCCAAAGCAAACCCACCCAAAGATCATGTGAAATGACAAACAACAGGATCCGAGGCACTAGTAAATCCCTCTGATCTTGATCTGAAGTCCTTTCGAAGTAACAGAACAGGGTTTGCTAAAGAAAGTGAAACTTTCCCTATTCTGATCCAAACACCATGGCAACCCAAATTAATTGACACAATGCTCTTTAAAGAGAAGAGAAATGTATGTCCATCTAGGGTTGCACATTTCGGGGAATATTCAGAGGTGGAAACTTTCCGTGGGAATTAACAGGAATATATGGGAATTAATATTAATACCATTTAAAATGTAGATGTTTTTTGCATTGGGTATATTTACCATATCATATGGAGACAGAAACATAAACCTTTCACCTGATCATAAGTAGACATAATTGCAAATGCTGAAACCCTTCCAACAGAAAAAAATTGTTACGAATTTTACTTTAATTAAATGAGTTTCCTCATCACATGGGATGATTTCACTGAACAACAAAAGAAAGGGAATATTGAATGATCCCCAATGATCCATCGCATCTCCCAAAAACGTTTTCAACATACTTCTGTAAAATAATAGTCTAGAAACTAAAGCTTTGGCTGCCTTCCTCTCAGGCTTCCATGTCTTCTCCCTGGACCTCATCAATGTCCACCTCTTGAACATCAGACTCTGAGGCCTCATCTTCACTGTCACTTTCCAACCTTGTTGAGGATGGCTCTTTGTCATGATCAAAAAGCCTCAAATTTGCCCGGATGGCCACCAATTTTTCAACCCTTGTATTGGTCAGCCTGCTGCGTGCTTTGTTGTGTGTGTTCCCAAACAAGGACCAGTTACGCTCGGAGGTGGCTGATGTTGGTGGGATTTGGATGATGATGATGGCAACAGGTGAAAGAGCCTCAGCTCCACAAAGTCCCTTCCACCAGGTGGCTGATGAGATATGTTGGCACGACTGCCATATTGCATCTCCATCCCAAAGCCCTTGCTTGGAAGTGTACTTCGCCAGACTGCCAAGAACCTTGCCCTCATCCAGGCCAAGGTGGCGAGACACGGTAGTGATGACACCATAGGCCTTGTTGATCTCTGCACCAGACAGGATGCTCTTGCCAGCACACTTGGGGTCCAACATGTACGATGAGGCATGTATGGGCTTCAGGCAGAAGTCTTTCAGAACTGCAGTTTCCTCTGCTTGGAGCAACAGTGAAGTGGGCAGAGCAGTACAGATTTCTTCTCTTACATCTGCAAGCAGAGTGAACATCAGACAGGACGGCATTGTCTCTCCCTCAATCCGTGCAATGGCTACTGCTATAAGTTTCAGGAGTTTCAGGCTGCTTTACCACTCTCTCCCAAAATACATTATCCAGGAGGATCCTTTTGATGGGGCTGTCCATATTGGCATACTGTGATATAGACATTTCTTGGAGAGACTCCTTCCCCTCCAGGAGAATGTCAAACATGATGACAACACCACCCCAACGGGTGTTGTTGGGCAGCTTCAATGTGGTGCTCTTATTCTTCTCACTTTGCTTGGAGAGGTAGATTGCTGCTATAACTTGATGATCCTTCACATACCTAACCATTTCCTTGGCTCTCTTGTAGAGTGTATCCATTGTTTTCAGTGCCATGATGTCCTTGAGGAGCATATTCAATGCATGAGCAGCACAGCCAATGGGTGTGATGTGAGGGTAGGATTCCTCCACTTTAGACCAAGCAGCCTTCATGTTCTCATCATTGTCTGTCAACAGTGCAAATACCTTCTGTGGTCCAAGGTCATTGACTGCCTTCAGCTCATCTGAAATGTAGAGACCGGTGTGTCGGTTGTCCCTTGTGGCTGTGCTCTTGTAGAATACTGGTTGAGGGGTGGAGATGTAGTTAATTATTCCTGGCACACGAACATTCGACAACCCATCAGAGATTATTGCAATACAGTCTGCTTTCTCTATGATTTGCTTGACCTTCACTTGAACTCTGAACTCTGCATCCAGCAAATGAGTAGATAAAGAATGTCTGGTTGGAGGGGTGTACGCAGGATGACGAACATTCAGAAATACACATTGCCTGTGAGGATCAGCGGTGAACCAGATGCATACACAGCTCGAGCAAGACATTCATCAGCATTTTTCTTCACAACTGTCTTGGTGTATTTGGACCATGTTAGTTTGTTGGGGATTTGGACGCCAAGGAACTTGAAGCTCTCAACCTGCTCCACTACAACCCCATCGATGAGAATGGGGGGTGTGCTCAGTCCTCCTTTTCCTGTAGTCCACAATCATCTCATTTGTCTTGATCACGTTGAGGGAGAGGTTGTTGTCCTTGCACCACACGGTCAGGTCTCTGACCTCCTTCCTATAGGCTGTCTCATCATTGTCGGTGATCAGGCCTACCATTGTTGTGTCATCAGCAAACTTAATGATAGTGTTGGAGTCGTGCCTGGCCATGCAGTCATAAGTGAACAGGGAGTACAGGAGGGGACTGAGAACACACCTGAGGGGCCCCCGTGTTGAGGATCAGCATGGCGGATGTGTTGTTACCTACCCTTACCACCTGGGAGCGACCCGTCAGGAAGTCCAGGATCCAGTTGCAGAGGGAGGTGTTTAGTCCCAGGGTCCTTAGCTTAGTGATGAGCTTTGAGGGCACTATGGTGTTGAACGCTGAGCTGTAGTCAATGAATAGAATTCTCACATAAGTGTTCCTTTTGTCCAGGTGTGAAAGGGCAGTGTGGAGTGCAATAGAAACTGCATCATCTGTGGATCTGTTGGTGCGGTATGCAAATTGGAGTGGGTCTAAGGTTTCTGGGATAATGGTGTTGATGTACGCAATGACCAGCCTTTCAAAGCATTTCATGGCTACAGACGTGAGTGCTACGAGTCGGTAGTCATTTAGGCAGGTTACCTTTGTGTTAGTGTTCCCACCACTAGTCTCTTGAAATATTTGGCCAGTTTTAGTGGGAAATCAGAATTAGTTCAAAGAAAATAAAATGACTTGTTTACTTTGTGCAAACATTTTAGCCTCACAGTGTTTGTCACAGCCTTCCTCAGAATGAAAGGAAATAAGTAAATTCACAATAAATGTTGTCTAGGGAAGAGAGGTAATTGCTTTAAGCTACTGCACAGTGTGCATAATGTGAGTTGCTATTATGCAATAAAATTGCTTCAAGTGACACCCAAGTCTGGGCAATAACATGCTGACCATGATCATAGTCTACTACATTTCAGTCTATACATGTGTAAAATATTTATGTAGTAACACTGTAGGCCTACTCTGGTACCAGCATTGTTTTGATATGTTGTTACACAGTAATAGGTGTTCGGCCCACGTTATTGAAACAATATGCTATAGGCATACAATTGCCAACACTGTAGCCTGTTACACTGTTACAAATTATATCAAATCACTGGCTTCTGCAGCAGCTGAAGCAGAGGGAGCTTGGTGACTGATAAAAAGATGTGCACTGCACCTTCGCTGCAATAACTTAAACAGAGTCCACTATTTTACAAATTGATGGTAGATGGTTCCTCCGCCTGAAAATAGTCTATGGGCCAGGAGTAAAGGCAATCCATTGTTCAGTTCCTTAAACATCCATTACAAAGTGCAGCTAACTTTTGCCACCGCTAGCTAAAAATAAATGGAAGTGATGGGGCATGTGAGCAAGTACATTTTTTGGGGGTAGAGCATGGATAGGGGAATATGGGACAGTGGAACCCAAGAGAGTGGGTTCAATACCAGGACCACCCATAGGAAAAAAAAAAAAAAAAAAGTTGCTTTATGATAAAAGCATCTGCTAAATGTCATGTTGTAATGTCCAAAACAACTGAAATCAACACCATATTTGGTTTGATGTTTCTTAAGTCCAATGCAGACTTTCTCAATATCAAATCATTTCTGAGTAACAATGAAGTACCCTCCTGTGATTGTTTTCAATTAAAATGGTCAAACATTTGACTTGAACTAGACTTTATTCTACTGTGCTGTAATGCACTATACTGAGCTCTTCTGTGCTGTACTTTGATGTCCAAACTTGTGAAACATGGATGTCTTTGATTGGTTCATATTTGGTCCGATTCAGACCAACCAAATTTGGTCGTTTGGTGGCAGAGCTCATTAAAATAATATCCAGTGTGTAGAATAATACCCAAATATACAAAGAAGGATTGTATATTTTGACCTATTTAGGATAAATCACCATGAAGAGAATGACATTTATATCCATAATTATGCATTTCTGTGTAGTACAGATCAGGGACCCATGAAGAAAATTCTGTTACCGCTGTTAACTCTGTTACTTGGTGTAAATCCACTTCACTTACTGTAGTTCAATAACCAAAATATATATTATTTTCAAACTGAAGGTGTCATGTCATAGCTGGCACCTTATTCTTTCTGCAGACATATTTGAATCTTAATTCGGAGCAGATATTTAAGGTTTTCGATAATCTGGTCACTTAAACTAAGGGAGATTTTACCGAAAAACTTTGCATCTGCACATTTCTTTCAGTAAATGTGTTTTGTAAAATGTTCAGTGTAAATTGTTAAAAGTAGTTATTGTGCATTGAGCTGTATGGTTTGTTAAACTTTTAAATCAATGGTTTTTGTTTGTCATACATTTTAAGTGAAAAATCAGAGTCTTATTCCGTTACCATGGAATTGTCCAGATGTAACAAGCCTGCACACATTTCAAGGGTGTCTGCAGCGCTCAGTGGATGTTTAGGAGAAAATTCAGTTATATGAAATGGTGCCAATATTATACTTTATGATCATATTTGACAGTTATAAGAAAGGTGAAATCTTATAGTAAGTCGTTTATCATTTGATTGTTACTGTATTTAGAACGCATTTGTTATTTCAAGCCCTATTGCCCCACTTTTGTTTAACAGGGAAAAAAATCATATGATTTTTCATAATTTCACAATATTTGTACTGTGTGTGTACTATGTACTTGAGCTTGTGTCCTCAAAAGTGAGTACACCTCAGCAATATATAAACTATTTTTCCAGAAAGGTGAGTTCCAGATTAGACCTTTCTAAAATTATACAACATTACCAGTTATTATTTATGGCCATTAAAAATAGTTACGTTTGGGTATGTCTATTTAGGCAGAAATCTAAATATTGCCCTATCAAAAACAGAACCATGGACTACAGTTTATCCTGGCCCATAGACTACTTTCAGGGTGAGTGTAACAAGTTGAAAAAAAAAAATAGAGAACTTCTTCTTTAAATGTGACGTTGCACTCCATCAATTTCCTGTTTAATTTAAACTGTCTGGGACCGGTTGTTGCTTGATGGTTCTCTCCGCAGATCTGAGAACACGCACGCACCTCAATAATCATGCCGCAAAAACTCGATAAATACGAGATGAGGATATCTAGGCAGAGGACTTTCAGTTGTATAGGCCGGTCGAAGTAAATAACAAAACAACTATGTCGTCAGAAGCCGCAATAACAGTGTCACAGGGCGCAGTTACAGCGCGTGAAGTGACTTCAAAGTCACATATCGAAGTCACATATCGATTGAAAATAAACCATTTAGTCTACAGAAATTATGGTTTTAATGATGAAAATGAATAGTATAAGGAAGCCTGATGTTGAAAAATAACCCATTTTATAAGGCCTATTAATGATAAATGTAAATAGTGGATTGGATCGCATGCCCGATGACAGCCTGAGGGATTTGTCCATTCGAATCTATGGAATGTTGTTACAGGCAGTAGAATTTGGTATTGTACGGTTCTAGTGTTCTCTGGCAGATCTAGCTGCTTACATATAAATCTCGCTGTTCCACTGGAAAATGTGATAATCGCCATTCAAAGTGACTTAAAAACAGTATATAGTTAAGTAAACAAGTGTTTAATACTTACATTGTCGAATAATGATCCAACATTTGCGGTGACAAGTAGGATGTCAGTGTACATTTCCATGATAACGATCGAATTCCAGAAATAGTCCGCGGGAAGAACTCCGTTAGACGCGATGGTAAAATCCTGTGCGTGTGTTAAACAGCTTACTGATACGGTGCTGTATTGTATATGTCGCTGAAGAAGTCGGTCGTATAATTCATCTTGATCATTTGTTTCTGCTGTTTTTAACTTGCCCGCTTTTGGTTGATGGCGGGAGTCGTCTGCCGTCTTAACTCCTGCTCAAGGATAGACTTATCTCGCATGTCTGCTGAGAAATGGCAGGACAGGATGTATATCTCTCTTCATTGTAATTGGATTTATACCTGGAACCTGCATTTGCTGCCTGCGCCAGAACAGTTCCTTCTGCCCCGCGCGACCAGATCAAGCAGTTGTTGTCAATGTTGTGTCATGAACTTCGGAGCTCCGCCCACGGCACCCAGTTATTAAAGACACATTCCAACTATTTTTGAAAAAAACAATATCCCAAGTGTAAATACAGTAATGTACACCCACTAGGGTAAAACAATGTGTTTTGAGCAAAAGTGATTTTTTTCAGACAAGTGCAAACTTGCATTCAAAGAGTTGTTGGTCTGATGGTGCCTTCTGAGTCTCATGTCATCGGTCTCCCCCTTGCTTGCATGAACTGATGGGTTAGATGACAAATATCACAACGATGTGCACGCTTCAATGGGGCAGAAGTTCGTGAGTTGTGATTCTGGATGGCCAGATAGCTACCAACAATGACAATAAACTGCCATGTGGGGAATCGTGACTCGTTTCAGCTAGTTCTTGATACCATGTCTTCTTTTGACTGATTTCATGTCAATGCTAATTTGGCACAAATGCACTTGCTAGGTAACCAACAACTGTAACGATGTATTTGAAAGACAAGTGCTCATTGTGCAAACGTATATGTTTTCAATAAACATCGGAGAAGAAATATAGTTTGTGTTGTCAACAATCTAAGCCACCCGTCTATTTTGCCCCATAGTTCGCACGCGTCAGCACAGATACAATGGGACAGATATTTCACCAGAAGTATAACTGAGAAATCCTGTTGGCGTTTCTACTCATGAACAAATACGGTGGTGAGAGGAAGCTCAGTGGCCGGCAGTGGGAGAAGATAGTAAATTAGCATCTCACTCTAACCGATTAAACATTTGATCTCAATACAGTTTTCTGTTTTGTAGACTTTACCCTTTGCGAAAGCTTTAAACAATTGCATTGTTTAGTAGTGTAAAGCCGAATTGAGTTACTGCACATGCGCACTTCAGAGTAGGCGTTCCCTAACAGAAATATGCAAATACATGCTAGAACACGCCAATAGGCTCTCGCTAGCTCGTGCTTGGCTCTGCCCACCTTCTTGCTTGTTCTGCCCACTACGATTCATTTGCTCCCATTGGAAACAACAGGCCGTGGTCTATCTTGGGTTAGTTATCCAAATCTTTGGCGTTGGTTTTGTAACTAAACAACCAACCTGTCAATAGAGGAGAGATGGAGAACAAAAGAGGAGAGATTGAAAAACAGCTTCTGTCTCTCGGTCCCAGCTTTGATGCACCTCTACTGACCTAGCCTTCTGGATGATAGCGGGGTGGACAGGCAGTGGCTCGGGTGGTTGTTGTCCTTGATCATCTTTTTGGCCTTCCTGTGACATCGGGGGCTGTAGGTGTCCTGGAGGGCAGGTAGCTTGCCCCCGGTGATGCATTGGGCAGACCGCACCACCCTCTGGAGAGCTCTGCGGTTGGTGCAGTTGCTGTACCAGGCGGTGATATAGCCCAACAGGATGCTCTCAATTATACATCTGTAAAAATGTGAGGGTTTTAGGTGCCAAGACAAATTTCTTCAGCCTCCTGCACCTTCTTCACCACACTGTCTGTGTGGATGGACCTGACAGTTTGTCAGTGATATGTACGCAGAGGAACTTGAAGCTTTCCACCTAATCCACTGTGGTCCCATCGATGTGGATAGGGGGGTGCTCCCTCTGCCGTTTCCTGAAGTCCATGATCAGCTCCTTAGTTTTGTTGACTTTTGGTGAGAGGTTATTTTCCTTGCACCTCACTCCCAGGGCCCTCATCTCCTCCCTGTGGGCTGTCTCGTCATTGTTGTAATCAGGCCTACTACTGTTGTCATCTACAAACTTGATGATTGAGTTGGAGCCGTGCGTGACCACGCAGTCATGGGTGAACAGAGAGTACAGGAGGGTGCTGAGCATCTTTGTGGGGCCCCAGTGTTGAGGATCAGCAAAGTGGAGGTGTTTTTTCCTACTTTCACCACCTGGGGGAAGCCTATCAGGAAGTCCAGGGCCTCAAGCTTAATTATGAGCTTGGAGGGAACCATAGTGTTGAATGCTGAGCTATAGTCAATGATCAGCATTCTTACATTGGTATTCCTCTTCTCCAGATGGGATAGAGCAGTGTGCAGTGCGATGGTGATTGCATTGTCTTTGAATCTATTGGGGCAGTAAGCAAATTGAATTGGTCTAGGGTGTCAGTTAAGGTGGAGGTGATATGATCCTTAACTAGCCTCTCAAAGAAACGTCATGATGACAGAAGTGAGTGCAACGAGCGATTGTCATTTAGTTCAGTTACCTTTGCTTTCTTGGGTACAGGAACAATGGTGGACATCTTGAAGCATGTGGAGATAGGGAGAGATTGAATACGTCCGTAAACACTCCAGCCAGCTGGTCTGCGCATGCTCTGAGGACGCGGCTAGGAATGCCGTCTGGGTTAACACGCTTAAATGTCTTACTCACGTCGGCCATGGAGAAGGAGAGTCCACAGTCCTTGGTAGTGGGCCGCGTCGGTGGCACTGTGTTATCCCCAAAGCGGGCGAAGGTGTTTCGTTTTTCAGGAAGAAAGACGTCAGTGTCCGCGACGTGGCTGGTTTTCCCTTTGTAGTCCGTGATTGTCTGTAGACCCTGCCACATACGTCTCGTGTCTGAGCCGTTGAATTGCGACTCCACTTTCTCTATGCTGACATTTTGCCTGTTTGATTGCCTTACTGAGGGAATAGCTACACTGTTTGTATTCGGCCATATTCCCAATCACCTTGCCATGGTTAAATGCGATGGTTCGCGCTTTCAGTTTTGCGCGAATGCTGCCAACTAGCCACGGTTTCTGGTTAGGGTAGGTTTTAATAGTCAGTGGGTACAACATCTCATGTACACTTCCTGATAGACGAATACACTGATACGGTGACTGAGTTTGTTGTTCTCATATGCAACACAGAACATATCCCAGTCCGCGTTATCAAAACAATCATGAAGCGTGGATTCCGATTGGTTAGACCAGCGTTGAATAGTCCTTAGCACAGGTACTTCCTGTTTGAGTTTCTGCCTATAGGAAGGGAGGAGTAAAATTGAGTCGTGATCGGATTTGCCAAAGGGAGGGCCTTGTAGGCATCCCGGAAGTTGGAGTAGCAGTGGTCAAGTGTTTTAGCAGCGTGAGTACTACAGTCAATGCGTTGATAGAACTTCGGTAACGTTTTCCTCAAATTTGCTTTGTTAAAATCCCCAGCTCCAATAAATGCAGCCTCAGGATATGGTTTCAAGTTCGCATAAAGTCCAGTGAAGTTCTTTGAGGGCCGTCGTGATATCTGCTTGAGCGGGAATATACATGGCTGTGACTATAACCGAAGAGAATTCTCTTGGGAGGTAATACGGTCGGCATTTGATTGAGGTATTCTAGGTCGGGTGAACAAAAGGACCTGAGTTCCTGTATGTTATCACAATCACACCATGAGTAGTTCATCATACACCCCCACCCTTTTATTATCCAGTGCTGAACATTAGCGAGTAATATACTCTGAAGCGGTGGGTTGTTTTGAATCAACGTTGTTTCCACATAATTTCAGCTAAATTACGTTGAATTTATGTGAAATAGACATTGAATTGATGTCTGTACCCAGTGGGTGGAGTGGACTTTAATGCCTACCTTTTTTCTTAGTCAAGTTTTACTAAAACCACATCCAGATCTCAAATCATCCAACACTAAAATACAGTAGGCTAGTAGTAGCATTTATACAGCTAGTAGCTGTACAACCCACACGTGTATGTCTGAGACTGGGGGAAATTATTATGAATGGTTGGGCCTATCAAAAACCAGATAATAAGCTACTTCACAAATAAATAAAAACAATTAAGCAACATTAAAATACATGTAGCCTTTTCATTTATAGAGATTGTGGATCATGTTCAAACTGTTATTATCAGTGGCCTGGCAACAGTTTGCCATCTAGGCAAAATGTTCAAAGAATAGAAGATGAAAGACCAGACACAGTTTTCTGATTTAAATAATCCATCAAACTCAGACACTGTTGTTGTAAAACATAACTGGTTGACAATTTTCAATGATGGAAACAAAAGAGCAGAGCGGTGTGATTTTAATTGGATTGATCTCATCTCACCATCCTTTTATTCGTGACCTGCTCCATTTGGACATGTGCCCACCACTTTCTGCCACCATGGCTGACAAGACATAAATATGATGAGCTTATTATGGTGAGCTGTTGAATAATCCGGTCAGACCTAAGGAAGCGTATAAAAATGGCATAGGCCTATGGGGGAGGTCGGATAAATGTTTAACCTTATGGTGAATAGGCCAGATAATTCAAGGATTAGGTGAAGCTCTCAGCAGAAGCACAGTCTTTATTAAATACAGTACATTCTACAAAAAGTTGCTTTTACAGTTCCTAACCATGTATTTTGCTTCCAAGTGGGGTTGCAACCATTATTTTGGTCTTGAACTTGCCTCAGTCTGAATTTGCACAGTCAAAATGAGTAAAGCACTGAATGGGTGCAGAGGCCGAAAACACCTTCTCCATAGTGCTTGCAACGAGTTGATAAACCATTGCATGGTTTACACAACCAACCTTTGAGGTTTTCACACTGCTTCCTTATGCTCCTCTGTGTATTGCATGCTGGTCAATGGATCCATTTGAAGCCATTGCAGCACACAGAGGCAGAACATAATGTTGCCCTGTTCATCAGCAGTGGAAACAAAGCCACCTAAAAGGCAAATTCCCCTGAAAGGCTACTGAGGCAGTTCCTCACTGTTGGGATGCTACCTGGGTATTGGATGCGGTCTCATCAGAATCACTGGCAATAATTTACCCTGGCTGAAAGGAGTCCTGGCTGGACAACATGTCACTGAGTGCATAGCCAGATAATGAATTGATATAGAACAGGGACCCCCTCCAAAGCAAACCATCATACGTTAGCACACTTATCTTTTCATTAAATGACTGATAATGGCAAGGAGAAGTAATCATTATTTTGACATCCTAAATTATAATTGGAAGAGAAAGTGTCAACTCTACCATAGCCTATTGGGACACTAAAACCATCAAACAGGCAAAGCGTCAATACAGCGCTCAACTCTAACACCTTTATCGAAAACACAAGTAAATGCTGTATATCTCAGCTCAATTGGAAATTACCTTTACATTTCTAAAGCGGTATCTGTAACGTTTCAGCTGATTGTCGACTACAGGAAACAGAGGGACAAGCACGCCCCAATTCACATCAACAGGGCTATAGTGCAGTGGGTCGATATCTTCAAGTTCCTGGGTGTCCACATCATTAAGGACCTATCATGGTCCAAACATACCAACACAACCGTGAAGAGGGCACGACAACGCCTCTTCCCCTTCAGGAGGCCGAAAAGATTTGGCATGGGCCCTCAGATCCTCAAAAGGTTCTGCAGCTGCACTATTGAGAGCATCTTGTTCTCTCTATTCTCTCTGCTACCGCACGGCAAGCAGTACCAGAGCGCCAAGTCTCAGACCAAAAAGCTCCTGAACAGCTTCTACCCCCAAGCCATAAGCCAGCTGAACAGTTAATCAAATGGCTACCCAACTATTTGCATTGACACCCTTTTTATTTGGACAGATGCTCTACCCACACTCACACATACCACACTGACACTCCAACACATACACACACACACACATATTGACGAGACACTCTCAGATAGACACTTTCACATACGCTGCTGCTACGGTTTGTCTAGTCGCTTTTACCCCTACCTACATGTACATATTAACTCAACTACATCGTACCTCTGCACATTGACTCAGTACTGGTACTCCTTGAGCTAGAAAGGTAACGCCAAACAAATTTTCACTAAGAGCAGTTGTTTAGCTGGTTAAACAAAGTTCAGTCATGTGTTGGCAAAAATGTCTGCCCATGTCAAAGCTTACCAGCTTACTCTTTTCAGCTTACTCTTTTCTACTGTAGGTATTTCATTAAATTGGTTTCTGTTGCTAGCGATATTCTTATTCATCATTTTCTTTAAAGAAAATATCCCACACCACCTGCAATACCGCCGCAGTCTCAAAACAAGTTATTTTAGTGTTAATTGGTTAATGTATCCCTTAAAGCAGTGGTTCCCAAACCTTTTAGTCCCATACCCCTTCAAAACATTCAACCTCCAGCTGCGCACCCCCTCTAGCAACAGGGTCAGTGCATTCTCAAATGTTTTTTTTGTTGCCATCATTGTAAGCCTGCCACACACACACTAAATAATACATTTATTAAACCTAAGAATGAGTGCGAGTTTGTCACAACCCGGCTCGTGGGAAGTGACAGAGCTCTTATAGGACCAGGGCACAAATAATAATAACCAACAATATTGCTCATTATTTAACCATACGGACCGTTAGTGGAATTCTGGAATGACTGGATGTTAATTATTTGACTAGGCTACCTAAATTTGACGTTATTTCGCTGAACACTAGATGGTTTAATTTTATTTTTGGCAGTGAAACGAGGCTACTCAGGCGAGGGGGAAAAAAAACTCACCCAAATGTATAGCCACGTTGGAAAATGTGAAGAAAAAATGTAAAGAATCAAATTTTTATTTGACGTACCCCCAGTACCCCAGTTTGGGAATACCGGTCTTAAAGGAACTTGAAATGATCCCCACATAGAAATGATTTATTCAACCCCATCAACCATTACGATAGCAACACCTCGTTTTTTGGATGACATTCAGAAAACAGGAATACTTGAATAACACTACTGTGAAGCATCAATAACACAAAGCAATATCAGTCAGGCTGCCCAAAAAATATTGAAAGGAACCTGGTACAGGATAAAATGTAGTCAACATGCCGGCCAAGCAGGCCCACAGCCGGCCACCTTCCTTACCTGAATGCCAGCTTCATGCTTTGAATTCTGATGGAATCCTTCTTCTTAGGGGTTCCAGAGGACAAAGGCCACTCTTTTCAACAAGCCTATCCAAGTGTGTATTCTTGTATACTAATGAGAACAAAAAAAGAATGGCAAATGCTTGCATCGACAAGTGCTCTCAATAGCTCAGTCTACATCAACTAAACTTGTACAAGTTTGTCTTCATCCGGGGATTTTTATTGGTCAACATTGGACACATTTGATCAGAACGTTTATACAGTACTGGGATGAAAGAACCAAAACAGGAGTTTGAGGAAGGCGAGGGCCAGGAATTTCCACTAGGCTTGCACTGCAGCCTAGCAGGGCATAAGACTAACTCTGCACCTGCACTCCCTCTCCATAAGGCCCCCTCAAATAAGCTGCCAAGCTATGGGAAGATGTTTTTTCCTTTTTATAAACTATGACAGCTAACAGCTGTCACTTTCTGAAGTGAATTTGGCAAGAGGATTCCCACAGTGTATGAGAAGCCATAGAAATATGAATAGATACAGCAGCAAGGGAACAAGGCATATTTTTTACATCCCTGGCCCAGTAAATCACATTAAAACCATGTTATAACTACAGTGCTTTGCAAAAGTATTCACCCCCTTGGCACTTATCCTATTTTCTTGCATGACAACTTGTAATTTAAATATTTTTATTTGGATTTCATGTAATGGACATACACAAAATAGTCCAAATTGGTGAAGTGAAAACAATTACTTGTTTCAAAAAATTCTGAAAAATAAAAAACTGAAAAGTGGTACGTGCATATGTATTCACCCCTTTTGCTATGAAGCCCCTAAATAAGATCTGGCACAACCAATTACCTTCAGAAGTTAGATAATTAGTTAAATAGTGTGCAATCTAAGTGTCACATGATCTCAGTATATATACACACACACACGTTCTGAAAGGCGAGTCTGCAACACCACTAAGCAAGGGGCACCACCAAGCAAGCGGCAATATGAAGACCAAGGAGCTCTCCAGATAACCCAGATAACCCTGAAGGAGCTGCAAAGCTCCACAGCAGAGATTAGAGTATCTGTCCATAGGACCACTTTAAGCCGTACACCACAGAGCTGGGGTTTACGGAAGAGTGGCCAGAAAAAAAAGCCATTGCTTAAAGAAAAAATAAGCAAACATACCAGCAGAACCCATCCAACTTGAAGGAGCTGGAGTAGTTTTGCCTTGAAGAATGGACAAATATCCCAGTGGCTAGATGAGCCAAGCTTATAGAGACATACCCCAAGAGACTTGCAGCTGTAATTGCTGCAAAAGGTGGCTCAACAAAGTACTGACTTTGGGGGGATGAATAGTTAGAGTTAAGTTCAGTTTTGTTGTTTGTTTTACAATAAAAAATATTTTGCATCTTCAAAGTGGTAGGCATGTTGTGTAAATCAAACGATACAAACCCCAAAAAATACATTTTAATTCCAGGTTGTAAGGCAACAAAATAGGAAAAATGCCAAGGGAGGTTGAATACTTTTGCAAGCCACTATAAGTAAACTAATTAAAAGCACACAATGCTGCTTAAACCACAGCTATCGTGAGGTGGCAGACAGCTCAGAAATAAGCTTCATGGTCGATTAGGATGGGAGGCAGAAGCGAGTGTTTAGATTATGTAGGCTAGTTTAGATGAGACGACTGTGGAGTATCTACTACACTTCAACAACCCTCAGTCACTGAGAATGTATATTCTCCACATCATAATGTGGACAGTCTTCCACATTCCATGGAGACAAGAAAAGAAACAAAAAACAAACCCCAAGCTCCACTTTAACATAACTCCTATATTTTACATGTGAATACAATGTTTAAATAAAAGGCTTTCATTGAAAAAAAAATATTAAAAACTATTAGAAACATTCACATTCACCTTATCATCTCAGTCTGTTGGGAACAAGCCAGCCATGCATCTCCCAACATGGTCACAGATTTGCCCTTCAGTACAAGCTCTCCAATACTTCTCTATGCTGCACTGCTACGTCCCCTGGCAGATCACTTGTAACTTAAAAGAACAATTATGATAACTGTCATAATACTATTAACAATAAACAGAGAGACAGGATAAGAACAAAACATATACATGAACTCATTGAAGGTCATAAATATATTAGTCACTCAAAAGAGTGTGTTATCTTCCCTGATGGTGAGAGAACTCTTAGTGCGCAGCATCATGACAGGCTGGTGCAGTAGAGACCAGTCCATTGTCAAATCATTAGAAACAGAGGACAGCGACAGTGCCCAGAATGGGCTGTAACAGAAATGAGAATTTAATATGCCAAGCTGAGGCACTGACCGAGGAAGCTAAGTGAAGAATTCCTGACATGAGGGTTGGAGTATTCCAGGTCAAAAACATCCTTAAGGATACAGAAGACTGTCCATTCTGTTGTCCGCAAGTGGGTCTCTGATCATCTCAAACTCTGTATGTTTGACTTCAGGAACGACTGCGGTCCTCTTTGGTTCCCACTAGCATTTTGCTGTATAACTTTTGTTGCTCCTCTTTGAATGTATCTTTTACCTTCCCTCGCTTTAAACCGCCATCCCTACAAAGCAACATCAATCACAAATCCATTACACAGTACTCTGTGATGCTCACATAGGGATACAGCTGAGCAAAACTAAGCTGGGTTTAACAATGACACAGGCCTGATATTATAAGCCTATAACCCATGTGTACATATGTTCAGATGTTTGCTATGGGTTACTCACCATAGCAAGTCGACCAGCCCTCCTTGCCTGGCGATAGCTGCTTTGACCCGACTGGCAAACTGGACTGCATCCTCTCCTTCCTGTTCAGAAAGGAAGACAAAGATGAAAACGAGGTTGACACACAAAGAGGACTGGGCCACCTGAGCATCAGACATGTGCTGGAAAGGGTCTCAGTGTACATAATGTATGAAGGATCTATCCTAATCAATGGCTACTGCCACTAATGGGCAAAATTGGCATCTTGTAGTATAGTATCAAGTAAATTGACACACTGGGTTATCAAATCAAGCACAGTGCACTTCTGTGCATGGGCCATGCATCAAGAGGACAGAAGAATCTCTAAATATGGAGTGTTCTGATTCTGTGTGTCTATGATCTCCGGTGACAAAGAGACTGGAGAAGATGGCTGCTCCAAAAGCCTGCTTCATGTACTAGTTTCCCTTCAAGCAGCAAGTGGAAAATGTATTCAAAGGGCAGGACACCTCTGAGGACCAGTTGGATCCCAGCCCAAGTTCCTTCAACTCTGACATTTAAAGAAAAATGTCCCAATCTTCCCTCCCTCTGCTTTCTACATCAAAATGGGACAGTCGGTCAGTCAATGGCCAGGGCCACAAAGCTAGCCAACCCCTGCCTCTGAACATGTTGTTTTAGAAGTGGGTGGTAGTACTCGACCCTTTCCTGTTATTCATCAGCGAGGTCTGACCAAGTTCACATCCACACCCGGTTGTGAACCAAGATACACACATTGCTCATCCACAATCCTGGTACAAATTGACTTGTCAAGCTCTGGTTGTGCAATCAGCATTACTGTACTGTGAAAGACAACCTAACATGAGACAAACCAACAAGTGCATTAGCCTGCGCGTCTAAAGGAGGAAGCCATACTAGCCTCTCAAAAATACTGATTTGAATCACATTTCCTTAAAATCAGGGGTGGAAGCTGAGAGGCCATCTCAACCTTAAAATGTTCATGAGATGAATGCTGATTTGAAAACCCACTCAAAGCAGGATTTATTTGCATCACCAAATGCAAACTCTGGGTAGCTTGAGCATAACCTAGGTAAATCATGCCAGGCTAAGGTCAAAGGAAGGGGTGCATCATATTCAATATGACCTACTGGTGTATTGAAATGATAGATTGTGCAATGGCACTAATATAAACCACATGAAACAGCTAACTTCAGGGAGGTTAGCTTGACTACACTCATTGACCGTATTAATTTTACTGGGGCTAGTGTGTGCTAATCAAATATCATGTTCCTGCCATCATTAAACAACGCACAACGGCCAGTCAAAAGCGCCACTGAGCTTAGGGTCTTGAATCAATGTCAAAGCAATCCTCAAGCCTTTTAGCGATATTTTCAAGAAGATGGATTTTAAAAAGAAAACTGAAGTTTTGCCCAGACTAACCTCTCTGGTCATGGGTGGCAGGTACCACACACTGCACACAATGGCCCAGCTGCTCATCATCCTCAGCAGGTAGTTGACCATTCCAAACTGGCTGCTGTTCCAGAAGGCATCTCCAAAGCGGGGATCGTACTGTTGGGGCCAGAGGGACAGGGACATCTGATTAATACTGGGAGCCCGGTAAAAACATCACACGCAAGCACTCGCAACACACACACACACTCACCTTGATGGCCACAGGGTAGACTGTGGAGCCAATCTCAAAGCTGCCTTTTTTAAACATCATTACTGAAGTGTTGTTGATGCAGGTGCCTATGGGGAAAAGTCAGTGTTTACAAATGGGGATAGGAAATTATATTAAAGCTAACTTATAAATCACATTTCCACAGTAGAAATGCAGTAATCAACACTACTGTAACTTATGTTCAAAGCAGTAACTAAGGAAAAACAAAAACTAGTCACCTTCGGGGAAAATGAGAATAGGAAGTTTAGTTGTGTCTTCTACATGATCACTCAATCTGCAACACAAGAGGTGTTGTAAGTGTACAGTAGAACTGGGCTATATGGACAAATCTATATCACAATAAATTAACTGAATTCTCATGATAAATAAATAAAACAATAAGTCTAACAAAAATGTGCACCAGTTACTTTTGTATACTTGTAATTGCTACTACTACTTTGAATGTTGTAGTTAGCAATTGCCCAAATTAAAGACTTATTTCAAACTTCACATTTCTCTAGTATAGGCTACTTATCGTTATCAGTAAAATGTCTTCGATGAGTGGTCGGTTTGGTTGGTGTCTAATTTTAGATTTATCGTCCCAGCTCTATTGTACAGTATAGTTATTAAATACAGCATGACTAGTCTTTACCAATACACAACACTAAACCCAATATAGTCGTTAAATCAAAACATGGTCATAGGAAACCGTCAATGGATTTGTCAATTATCCATTTATACTTAACAAAAAAACGCATCATGCAACAATTTTACTGAGTTACAGTTCATATAAGGAAATCAGTCAATTTAAATAAATTCATTAGGCCCTAATCTATAGATTTCACGTGACTGGGAAAGAGCGCAGCCATGGGTGGGCCTGGGAGGCCATAGGCCCACCCACTTGGGAAGCCAGGCCCAGCCAATCGGAATGAGTTTTTCCCCATAAAAGGGCTTTATTACAGACAAATACTCAGTCCGGGTGGCTGGTCTCAGACGAATCCGCTGACGAATGGAGTTCCTGGCCTGGTGTGGTTATATGTGATCTGTGGTTGTGAGGCCGGTTGGATGTACAGCCAAATTCTCAAAAATGACATTGGAGGTGGCTTATGGTAGAGAAATGAACATTCAATTCTCTGTCAACAGCTCTGGTGGACCTTCCTGCAGTCAGCATGCCAATCGCACGCTCCCTCAAAACTTGAGACATCTGTGGCATTGTTTTATGGCAAAACTGCACATTTTAGAGTGGCCTTTTATTGTTCCCAGCACAAGGTGCACCTACCTGTGCAATGATCATGCTGTTTAATCAGATTCTTGATATGCCACACCTGTCAGGTGGATGGATTATCTTGGCAAAGGAGAAATGTTCACTAACAGGGATGTAAACAAATTTGTGCACAAAATTTGAGAGAAATAAGTTTATACACTCTGAAATTTCTGGGATCTTTTATTTCAGCTCATGAAACCAACACTTTACATGTTGCGTTTATTTTTGTTTAGTATAAATTCTTAACGATGTCTTTGCTATGGTACAGCTGAGTTAGCCTGGCTGACACGACTAACGTGGTACACAGTGAGGGAGAGCTGTGCCCCACAGGTCTGCACAGGAATCTTTTTTGTGTGTATATATTTGCTTAGAAATAGAGCAAGCTTTGTATAGTTCTCTCAAACTTTGTTTTTTTTACAAGGGGATAGACCCCTTTATTATTGACGCATCGTGCTGACATCAAGCAGCTTCCGAAACTCTGGTCAGGAGGACTTTGAGTTTGGTACCTAACAGACTAGAGCTGAGTGACTTCCAACCAATAAGTGCAGATGTGCATAACTACCTTTTGGCCACTAGATGTCGGTCTTTGACTTCAGAGCGTTCAAACCAAATGTGTGGACAGGCTTTCACCATAGACTTCTGGATTACGCCCATCAAACCACCATGGATTTGCCCAACCTGGAACAGACACACACACACACCCCCAGGTGTGGTTTAACAAACATCTGATGATACAGGTCAACAATCTCACACCTGCCTCTCTAAAATACAATTTATTTTAATTCTACAATTGGAGTGCTTGCTTCTTAAATATTTTTCATTATGGTAGTAGCACACCAGTAACTTTCTAAATTTCACAGTAACTCAATGATTGACAGCAGTCATTCAGTGCTGTGGTAGGTAGCATTGTGTCTGACTGCTGTGCTGTTCATCATGGGTCTTGGGCCTTACCATTGCATAGCAGCCATCGCTGGCCAAGATGATGACGTCGATGGGTGAGGTGTGGTTGGCCACACAGATCCCTCCATTCTTGGGCTTGTTTTCACTGGGAGGATAGAGATAGATATGAGATAGATATGAGAGAGAGAGAGAGAGAGAGAGAGAGAGAGAGAGAGAGAGAGAGAGAGAGAGAGAGAGAGAGAGAGAGAGAGAGAGAGAGAGAGAGAACAGGATGAGTATCAGGAAACAAGTAATTATCAGGAAATGACCATTCCAGTGTAAACTAGATCCTAAGAAACCAGTGGATGATGGAAAATGGGTTTGAGGGAGAAGCCAGGCTCCCTCTCCCTCACCCTTCCCTAATTAACATGAATGTGAGAGGAGACAAATGATGTTGGCATTCAAAGCCTGACCCCCTGAGCATGTTGTTCTGGAGTAGGAGGTTACATTCAGGAGATAAATGTTGTATTCTTACACCACTTCAGTATTTTTTGCCCCAGACTAGGCAGAGGAACATGCTGTAACAGGCCCAGCGCTATATGTAGATTCCTTCAGGGGACATAACCCATACTGAATACACCACGTTCTTAGACAGTTTGGCCATGTTTATGATTTTCATACCGATGGATACGTCTTGGAAAACATTTGCACTTAGGGCTAATTTCATGGACAAAGACAAACCTAACCCTCCTGGTCTTGGAAGTAATGATTTATTTGAATGAGTAGGCCTACGGTTTAAATACAGTCCCTGACTATGGCGGCTCATGTAAAAAAAAATGTTGTTACTGCAAAACAAGGGCTATATTGACACGTTCATATGACAAGTTCCCTCTCTGAACTAGAGTTGGTGATGAGGACTATTTCTTAATCTGATTGAGACATCTCTTCTGCAACATTTCCCCTAATTTTCTTCTTTAACATGACTCATTTGAATCAGCATTTGGCTAGTAAGGGCTTTGTCAAACAAATGTGACTGACTAGTGGTTTTGTAGTGTGTAGTATGCATGTATTAAAATCAACACATCAAGCCAAGGCTTTGGGCACTGTCTGGCATTGCATCACACCACAGGGGGTTCTACTAAGTTATATGGTATTGTTTTAAGCAGGTCATACCAAGGATCATTCAGATATTTGATTTTTAATTTAAAGACCCCTTGAAAGTATATTTTAAAAAGTATGATAAGTGAATTTTTGGCCTTACTGCTAACATATTCACTACATGGAACAGAAATCTAAAGGAAGTTTGTTCTGAAGTGTCTGTCCTATATCTGAAAGATATCAGAAAATAATTGGGCACTAAACAGTCTCCATATTTGTATTCAGACCCCTTGACTTTGTCCACATTGTTACATTATAGCCTCTAAAATTGATTGAGAAAATATTTAATCTACAAACAATACCCCATAATGACCACCCGAAAACAGGTTTAGAATTTGGCAAATTTTATACAAATAACAGAAATACCTTATTTACTTAGGTATTAATCCCTTTGCTAGGAGACTCGAAACTGAGCTCAGGCGCATCTTGTTTCCATTGATCATCCTTGAGATATTTCTACAACTTGATTGGAGTCCCTTGGTGGAGATGGGAGAACCTTCTAGAAGGACAACCATCTCTGCAGCACTTCAAAATCAGGCCTTTATGGTAAAGTGGCCGGACAGAATGCACTCCTCAGTAAAAGGCACATGACAGCCCACTTGGAGTTTACCAAAAGGAACCTAAAGGACTCTCAGACCATGAGAAACAAGATTTTCTGGTTTGATGAAACCAAGATTGAACTCTGAATGCCAAGCATCACGTCTGGAGGAAACCTGGCACCATCCCTACGGTGAAGCATTCAATATGCTGTGGAGATGTTTTTCAGCAGCAGGGACTGGGAAACTACTCAGGATCAAGGGAAAGATGAACGGAGCAAAGAGAACCTTAACGAAGTCTTGAGTGTTATGGAGCAGGCTATTAGAGACTGGGGCAAAGGTTCACCTTCCAACAGAACAATGATCCTAAGCACACAGCCAAGACAACGCAGGAGTGGCTTCGGGACAAGTCACTGAATGTCCTCGAGTGGCCCAGCCAGAGCCCTGACTTGAACCCGATCAAACATCTCTGGAGAGACCTGAAAATAGCTGTGCAGCAACGCTCTCCATCCAACCTGATAGCTTGAGAGGATCTGCAGAGAAGAATGGGAGAAAATCCCCAAATACAGGTGTGCCAAGCTTGCAGGCTGTAATCACTGCAAAATGTGCTTCAACAAAGTACTAAGTAATAGGTCTGAATACTTATTTTTTTTCTATAAATTGTCATTATGGGGTATTGTGTGTAGAAAAATATTCCCCCACATCAATCACTTTTAGAATACGGCTGTAACAAAATGTGGAAAAAGTCAAGGGGTCTGAATCCTTTCTGAATGCACTGTACTTCCATTCATGTTTTCGACTGTTCGTGAGTCTTTTCATAGAAGGGTCATAATAGTTTATAGGCCAAACTGTTCGAACGCTACAGACAATTTTGCGAGAAAACCGATTTTCGGGATGTCTCATGGTCTGACAAACACTGCTCTCTCTCTCTGCCACCTTTCACAGCCGATGCGGAAGTCCGACAGATTTTCATGGGGATTTATTTAATTATGCTAATTAGATTTACCGCCAGGTGCGAACATCAACTCTAGGGGTTTTTAATGCCTGAACGATGAAGGATTTGCTGATGTTTCTCTGCCGCTAGTGCCTTTAGTGACACCTAGCCTGGTAAAGTCCGTGGCAGCAGTTTGTGCTGGGTTCCTATCAGGGTAGTCTTCCCCAGCCCTAGATTAAATGTGATGGCCTTGTTGGAACCACCAAACAGTCAAAGCATCAATACAGGACTATGATCAAATCCTACTACTCCGGCTCTGACGCTTGTCGGATGTGGCAGGGCTTGCTAACTATCATGGATTACAAAGGGAAACTCAGCCGCGAGCTGCCCAGTGACTCGAGCCTACCAGAAGAGCTAAATGCCTTCTACGCTTGCTTTGAGGCAAGCAACACTGAACCATGTGTAATACCCTTGTTAAAACCAAGTATTGAGTTATTTGTTATAATTAATTAGTATTACATTTTAACAGGTGATTTAAATTGATTCTTAATTGTAGTATTGTTAATGCATTTATGTTGAAGAAATATTTATTTAAAGTATAAGTGAATAAGTTGGTTTACTTTCAAATTGTTGTTTTGACCAATAAGGTCGCTTGTTAAGTTGTGGCCAATGGGAGAGTTGACCTGGTTAACGGGAGGCCTGGGATATAAAAGAAAAAAGAGAGGGAAATAAGAGATGACCGTTGGTGGAGAAAGGATAGATGCTGAGATTATGACCGTTGGTGAAGAGGAATTATAAGAGAAGACAACAAAAAAAGTATAGAACAAGATACCTACCTATTAATATATGAATGGAAATACCAATTTTATTTTATAGGAGAGTTGTTGTAATTTTTTTGTTGAGAGGACTCAGTGAAGACTGAAGCTACTGTCTTGTTGTGGAGGTCGACAGCCTTGAGGTTAGCCTAGCATCGTGAGACACCAGGAGAGAATTTCTTGGGAGGGCTTGGAGAGTTCATGTTCCCATGGGGTGTCGGTTGCTGTGGAGCATGTGAGGAAAACCTGCATGGAACTGTTATACTTCGCTGGAGAAATATCTACATTCGTGAGTAACCACAACGTGAGGGGTTTCTGGACTTTATGTGTGTCGACATTCTTTTTTTTTAGCTCCAACGCGCGCCAATGGGTCAAATTAAGCAAGGTTGAAATAATTTGGACATGGGTTGTGCACGACTCATTTGGGGTTTATAATTTTTATTTCTTTTGATGTTGTGATAAGAAAATTCTAACAATAAATATTTTAACCTTATTTATGTTGTCTTGGTGGAGTCATTTAGTGTTTTACTCTAATTGAATGCATGGGATAGATTATCCTAAAACAATAACAGAAACCTATAATAATTTCATCTGAAGTTAATACCCTATTGTCATAACCCTAGATAGTTTACAATAGGAATTCTTATTGGAGATGTCCTTCTCACCTAGCATCCCATGCTGTTGAGATACTCTACGTAAGCTAATATCGTGAGAGTCAAATTCGAGTCTGGTGAGAGGGTTACACATGCATGAGAGCACCAGCTGTTCCCGATGACTGTGTGATCACATTCACCTTAGCGGATGTGAGTAAGACCTTTAAACAGGTATAATTCACAAGGCTGCAAGGCCAGACGGATTACCAGGACGCCTTCTCAGAGCATGCGCTGACCAGCTGGCAAGTGCCTTCACTGAGATTTTCTACCACTCCCTGACCTAGTCTGTAATACCAACATGTTCCAAGCAGACAACCATAGTCCCTGTGCCAAAGGTAACCTGTCTAAATGACTATCGCCCTGTAGCACTCACATCTGTAGCCATTAAATGCTTTTAAAGGCTGGTCATGGCTCACATCAACACCATAATCCCAGCCACCCTGAACCCACTCCAATACCAACCCAACAGATCCACAGATGACGATCTCTATTTCACTCCATACTGCCCTTTGCCACCTATGTGAGAATGCCGTTCTTTGACTACAGCTCAGCATTCAACACCATAGTGCCCTCCAAGCTCATCACTAAGCTAAGGACCCTGGGACTGAACACCTCCCTGCGCAACTGGATCCTGGACTTCCTGACATGCCGCCCCGAGGTAGGGCGGCATGTCAGGAACAATGACCTCTCCCTCAATGTCAGCAAGACAAAGGAGCTGATCGTGGACTACAGGAAATGGAGGGCCGAGCACGCACTCATTTACATTGACAGGGGTTATAGAGGAGCGGGTCGAGAGCTTCAAGTTCCTCTGTGTCCACATCACTCAGGATCTATCATGGTCCACACACACCAACACAGTCGTGAAGAGGGCACAACAATGCCTTTTCCCCCTCAGGAGGCTGAAAAGATTTGGCATGGGCCCTTAGATCCTCAAAGTTCTACAGCTGCACCATTGAGAGCATCTTGACTGGCTGCATCACCACTTGGTATAGCGACTGCTTGGCATCCGACCGTGCTACAGAGTGTAGTGCATACAGCCCAGTAAATCACTTGGGCCGAGCTCCCTGCCATCCAGGACCTCTATATCAGGCAGTGTCAGAGGAAAGCCCTAAAAATTGTCAAAGACTCCAGCCACCCAAGTCATAGACCCACCCAAGTCTCTGCTACCGCACAGAAAGTGGTATCGATGCACCAGGTCTGGAACCAATAGGACCCTGAACAGCTTCTACTCCCAAAACGATAAGACCGTTAAATAGTTAGTCCGGTTAACTATCTGCATTTACCCTTTTTGCACTAACTAGGGATGCACGATATATCGGTGAACATATTGGAATCAGCCGATATTAGCTAAAAATGGAATTCATTGCCCTTGACAATCAACCGTTCTTTGTCGTGGGTGATGTTGGCTTCCGGCCGACTGGTCGAGCACCGGTACACACTACCAAGTGCGTTATTTTTCAAAATGTTGCCCTACCGGAGTTACACAGTAATAGCGTAACTGCTATTAGCTTCACAACATACATACTATGGAACGCCGTTTGGGTCTTTGCGTGTCAAAAAAGATACAGTAGCACTGTCAAAGCTGTACAAAAAAGTCTGCAAACAAGCAAACACTGGCCACGAATGATGAGTTTACAATACCGCGTTGGTAATAAAGCATAATTTGTTCAACCGCAACTTCTGGGGTAGCTAACTTTAGCTAGGTACCTAGCTAGCACCAATACAACCAGCCAGATAACAATGACCAGTAGAAACTAAGTCATTTTCATTATTCTTAGCAATGATTTAGGAATCCTTGTGAGTAAGTATTAGCTAGGTTGGCACTTTTTGTTCGCCTATTGAAATTTATCTTCAGTTCATGAAAATAAATAGCTAGCCAGCTACTTAACTCGGTTGCCCAAAGCTAACGTTACAAGCAGCCAGCTAGCTTCATCTAGCTAGTGAGACTCGAACGGACCGGGTTATGTGTTGTGAAGCTAGCCACAATAAGGATTAGGCACAATAGTGGAATAGTGTTTTAGACCCAAACAGCATTCCATAGAAATCCTGGCTGAGAATGAAACGACTGAATGGAACAGCACAGCAAGTAAGCTTTCAACTCTGTCAATCCCCACATTCTTATCAGCAGACTCAACAGCCTTGGTTTCTAAAATGACTGCCTCGCCTGGTTCACCAACTACTTCTCTGATAGAGTTCAGTGTGTCAAATCGGAGGGCCTGTTGTCCGGACCTCTGGCAGTCTCTATGGGGGTGCCACAGGCTTCAATTCTCGGGCCGACTCTCTTCTCTGTATACATCAATGATGTCGCTCTTGCTGCGGGTGATTCTCTGATCCACCTCTACGTAGACGACACCATTCTGTATACTTCTGGCCCTTCTTTGGACACTGTGTTAACAAACCTCCAGACGAGCTTCAATGCCATGCAACTCTCCTTCCGTGGACTCCAACTGCTCTTAAATGCAAGTAAAACTAAATGCATGCTCTTCAATCGATCGCTGCCCGCACCCGCCCGTCCAGCATCACTACTCTGGACGGTTCTGATTTAGAATATGTGGACAACTACAAATACCTAGGTGTCTGGTTAGACTGTAAACTCTCCTTCCAGACCCACATTAAGCATCTCCAATCCAAAACTAAATCTAGAATCGGCTTCCTATTTTGCAACAAAGCGTCCTTCACTCATGCTGCCAAACATACCCTCGTAAAACTGACTATCCTACAGATCCTCGACTTCAGCGATGTCATTTACAAAATAGCCTCCAACACTCTACTCAACAAATTGGATGCAGTCTATCACAGTGCCATCCATTTTGTCACCAAAGCCCCTTATACTACCCACCACTGCAACCTGTACGCTCTCGTTGGCTGGCCCTCGCTTCATACTCGTCGCCAAACCCACTGGCTCCAGGTCATCTACAAGTCTTTGCTAGGTAAAGCCCCGCCTTATCTCAGCTCACTGGTCACCATAACAGCACCCACCCGCAGCACGCGCTCCAGCAGGTATATTTCACTGGTCATCCCCAAAGCCAACACCCCCTTTGGCCACCTTTCCTTCCAGTTCTCTGCTGCCAATGACTGGAACGAATTCCAAAAATCACTGAAGTTGGAGACATATCTCCCTCACTAACTTTAAGGATCAGCTGTCAGAACAGCTTACCGATCACTGCAGCTGTACACAGCCCATCTGTAAATAGCCCATCCAACCAACTACCTACCTCATCCCCATATTTGTTTTTCTGCTCTTTTGCACACCAGTATTTCTACTTGCACATCCTCATCTGCACATCTATCACTCCAGTGTACATTGCTAAATTGTAATTACTTCGCCACTATGGCCTATTTATTGCCTTACCTCCCTTATCTTACCTCAATTTGCACACACTGTATATAGACTTTTTCTACTGTATTATTGACTGTATGTTTGTTTATTCCATGTGTAACTCTGTGTTGTTGTATGTGTCGAACAACTTTGCTTTATCTTGGCCAGGTCGCAGTTGTAAATGAGAACTTGTTCTCAACTAGCCTACCTTGTTAAATAAAGATGAAATAATAAATACTAAAAAAAGTAAGTGAAAGAAATAGGTTTTGAGTATGTTTTACTGGTAATGGGGACATATGTAAATACCAACAAAATAACTTTTTGTTCAGTGTGGTGTGTGTGTAACCTTTATTTAACTAGTCAGTTCTTATTTACAATGACGGCCCGGACGACGCTGGGCCAATTGTGCGCCGCCCTATGGGACTCACAATCACGGCCGGATGTGATACAGCCTGGACTCAAACAGGGTCTGTTGTTACGCCTCTTGCACTGAGATGCAGTGCCTTAGGCCGCTGCGTCCATGTGTGTGTGTGTGTTAACTATTTAACTGTACTAGAATGCTTACAAGGCAGCTAAAATGTTTAATATCGGTTATCGGTATAGTTTTTTAATATCGGTTATCGGTATATTGTATATCGGTATCAGACAAAAATGTCATATCGGTGCATCACGATCACATACGCTGCTGCGTCGGTTTATTATCTGTCACTTTATTCCTAGTTATATGTACATCTACCTCAATTACTTCATACCCCTGCACATCGACTTGATACTGGTACACTGTGTATTTAGCCGTTACTCATTGTGTATTTATTACTACTTCTATTATTACATAACCACCATTTACACTACCTCACTGCTCTAGAATTTAACCTGATCAATTGATGCCTGCTCTAGTATACAGTCCAGCAGTGTTAATCTATCAACAGTGGTATATGGTGCATGCCATTCTCATAATGGCATCAACATGCTTTCTATGTGTATGCCCAGTGGTGTTGCTGCTTACCTGTCGTGGTAGGTGATGATGGCAGTGAGCGCTCTGACACAGATACGGTAACACATCAGATGCACCTGCTCACTGAGGAAGTTCTTCATCCTTCAGGAAGAACACAGAAAACAGGGTCTGAGTTAACACCAATGTTGTTACTACCGTAATTACTATGTTACTACTCAGGTAGAAGGAAAGTGTTACAATGATGAGAAATCCTTACCTCCCATTTGGAAGAAACCCGATGATGGATGTGAGAACGACGAGAAGACCCACCCCAGTGAAGGCAAGAGTTACCCTGTCAGAGAACACACAGAGCTCCAGTCAAACACAGCTCAGGACAGCCCATTCTAATCATAGGACTTCTGTGTTTGAGCTCATCATGTGTATAACACACAACATAGGACATTTTCAAAGTGTCTTTAACAGACAGTTGTGGCAATGCTTTCACTCTCACTAATGCTAGCTGCCAAGTGGACATGGATTACACTCTGGATACGCAATGACGCTGCGGTTATCTGACTGAAACTTTCATTAATAAAAGAGCCATGTTATCCTACACCAAGTCTGTCTCCACTTTCCCTGGGCCCATAAAGCCATGTGGGTTAAATCTGGCTGGCAGGCAGACAGGCAGCAGGTCTAATCCAGGTGAATCCACACTACACACAAAGCTGGATAAAGGTGCAGATTTAGATTCATCAGAGCTCGTTAGCTCCACATCACGTGAGGAAAGGTGTGTGTAGGTCAGGAGGTGAACGAGGCTAACAGACTCAGACCACTGACCAAAAGTGGTTCTAGTAGCTCACTGTGGGTTTAACCTTTTCACACGTGAGTTCCATATATCTCTAATGGTCGCCCCAGCGTGAGCTGTTTTATGCATGTGATGTCAGAATGCACTCACTGTTCCAAAATGTGATTGTTACGCAACAGGACAGTTAACTTGTGCTGCCAGCTAATTATTTATAGGCTGTTTCAACTTGTCAATTTCAAATTATTTTCTAACAAGAGTTTGAATTGAGGTGTGTTCTGCCTCACTAATTCACAGAAGTCAATTTCAGTGATGTGGACAACTTATGTCTTCCCTCTTCGAGGAGAGCCCTTCCCCATTTTTTCCACACTTCAAGTATGCAGACATTTGCGCAGTCTTGCACGAACTGGAAACATTTTTAATTGGCGCTCGCATTGTTTTCCTTACAAATACTAACTTTTTTGCATTCCAATAAAAATGCATTATGTTCTGTATATCGTGTTGTCATTTCTACTGTATCATACAGTATTGTATTTTAAGCAACCTTAACATGTGTAAATATTTGTATGAACAAAAGATTCAACAACTGATAAACTGAACAAGTTCCACAGACCCTGAAAGAGAGGGGGTCAAAATCAAAAGTTACAGGCAGTATCTGGTGTGGCCACCAGCTGCATTAAGTACTGCAGTGCATCTCCTCCTCATGGACCGCACCAGATTTGCCAGTTCTTGCTGTGAGATGTTACCCCACTCTTCCACCAAGGCACCTGCAAGTTCCCGGACATTTCTGTGGGGAATGGCCCTAGCCCTCACCCTCCGATCCAAGATCCGGGCTCTTCGCTGGCCATGGCAGAACACTGACATTCCAGTCTTGCAGGAAATCACGCACTGAACGAGCAGTATGGCTGGTGGCATTGCCATGTTGGAGGGTCATGTCAGGATGAGCCCGCAGGAAGGGTACCACATGAGGGAGGAGGAAGGCCTTCCCTGTAACGCACAGCATTGAGATTGCCTGCAATGACAACAAGCTCAGTCCGATGATGCTGTGACACACCGCCCCAGACCATGACGGACCCTCCACCTCCAAATCGATCTCCAAATCATAACGCTCATTCCAAATCCGACCATCACAACTGGTGAGACAAAACCGCAACTCGTCAGTGAAGAGCACTTTTGCCAGTCCTGTCTGGTCCAGCGACGGTGGGTTTGTGCCCATAGGCAACGTTGTTGCCGGTGATGTCTGGTGAGGACCTGCCTTACAACAGGCCTACAAGCCCTTAGTCCAGCCTCTCTCAGCCTATTGCTTACAGTCTGAGCCCTGATGGAGGGATTGTGCGTTCCTGGTGTAACTCGGGCAGTTGTTGTTGCCATCCTGTACCTGTTCCGCAGGTGTGATGTTCGGATGTACCGATCCTGTGCAAGTGTTGTTACACGTGGTCTGCCACTGCGAGGACGATCAGCTGTCCGTCATCTCTCCCTGTAGCGCTGTCTTAGGCGTCTCACAGTACGGACATTGCAATTTATTGCCCTGGCCACATCTGCAGTCCTCATGCCTCCTTGCAGCATGCCTAAGGCACGTTCACGCAGATGAGCAGGGACCCTGGGCATCTTTCTTTTGGTGTTTTTCAGTCAGTAGAAAGGCCTCTTTAGTGTCCTAGGTTTTCATAACTGTGACCTTAATTGCCTACCGCCTGTAAGCTGTTAGTGTCTTAACGACCATTCCACAGGTGCATGTTGAACAAGCATTGGAAACAGTGTTTAAACCCTTTACAACGAAGATCTGTGAAGTTATTTAGATTTTTACAAATTATCTTTAAAAGACAAAGTCCCAAAAAAGGGATGTTTCTTTTTTTTGCTGAGTTTATGTATGGAGCATAATGTACTTCGGTTTATTCACATTTTAAAGTACTGGTGACAATGCATTCTGATTATTGCATAGATTGAAATGAACACCTATGGTGTGAGTAAAACACTTTAAGGTTGTACTGATTATAATGAGTTAATGCTAAGCTATTTGCCAGCTATTTGTGGCGCCATGTTTGTTGACATAAAAAAATGCATTCTGGGTGTCACGTAAATGTCTCAGACCAAAGATGTTATAATAAAAGGTGAGGGAATGGTTCACTCATCTTTTTAATAAACTTCCGGAAGCAGATGATTGTAGATGACACACACCCTTCAACAACCATACCGCAAACTGACCAAACTCATCTTATTACCCATCGTTGGATTACTTCCGATTTCTAGAAAGTATTTTACTCAATTATTTCAATCAATGTTGCGCTCACCCGTGATGTGTTATGTCAATCTTTACTCAGTTAGCGCTAGGATTAATGTTGCCTACATTTTATGGTTTGGATGATTGTGTATACTATCACTACTTCTGTGAATGTCTGAACATTACATCCAAAAATAAGGACAGAATTTGTAAGGACTGTGTTTGTGCAAAATGTTTGAAAAACCAGTATGGCTAGCTCAAAAACGCTGACTGTTGCGTCAATCAAAACAACGTTCTAAATAAATGTTCTAATCACACTGGTTTGAACGTACGCTGCAGGGACCACTGTAGAATGATCACAAGCGTTTGTTGGTACGTGTGAAAAGGTCAATTCAAGTCTGATTGGGGAGGGTCCTACTTGCCCCTCTAAGCATAAATGAGTTTACAATCTGAACTCACCCCTGGTGTTCTTAAAATAACTATATTTTGGAGAATGTTTTATTAGTACACGGTTGATACAGTCCCAAAATGTTTTGCACATCAGTAGTCAAGTTGGAGTTTGAAGAAGCAATAAGTGTCACTTGCTACATAATCATGATCCAAAATGCATCATGAACACCGGTAGTGTTAGCCGGCCGTAACGATTCAGTGTATATTGTGTGTATAAAACATTAACACATTAAAACATGGCACACACACACACCCCCCCTTGCCCTCAAATTGTCAACTTCTGCCTCGTTTTGTGGCTGTTGACCTGCTGTGACCTCTGGCTCAGGAAGTCCAAGGTGGGTCCCCATGTGTCAGACATATGCACCACCAACATAGGCTCCCCACAGGTATGTGTTTTGTCCCCACTCCTGTATATCTTATACACTAATAGTTGTAACGGTCTGTCAGGATGGGAACAAGTAAGTTCGCTGTTGACACTTCCTTAAATCAGCCTGTTGCATGATGACGAGAAACACCATGGCCCGGTCCTAAATTACTTTGTAGAGTGGTGCGATGAATCCCACTTGGTCCTCAATACCAACAAGACTGAAGAGATGTGCATAGACTTAAGGAAGCAAACAACACCTACCAATGATAGATGTTGCAGAGGTCAGAACATAGAGATTGTAGAGGAATACATATAACTGGGTGTCCTTAGACAATAAGCTTCAGTGGAGTAAAAGGTATAGACCTGATCTACAGAGTCAGACTGTACTTTCTAAAAAAAATATACTTTAATGTTGACTGTACTATACTGAATCTGTTTTACAAATATTTCATTGAGAGTATTTTAACCTGTGGGATTGTTTGTTGGTATGGCAATGCCACTGTCGGCCAGAAAAATATGTTCATAAGGATTACCACCACAGCAAGCAAGCTACTTGGGGTCAAACAGACAGACTTCGATGAGATCTTTAAGGCCAGGGCCCTCAGCAAAGCTCCCCAAAATAATTTTTGACCCAAGCCATCCCCTGTACCTGGACTTGGAACTACTCCTCTCTGGGTGCAGGTATATGGCACCCCCCGGAAGGAAAAACAGAACAAGACAATGTGTGCCAGGTGTGATATCCCTCCTAAACAGCTAATGTTCATATCGACCCAGTAAGGCCAGCAGGCTAGTCTCTTTATTGGTATGTAACTTGCAAATGTTGTATTGTCAATTTGTTTTCTACTGTATTTAAACGCCACAAACGTGTACATGACGCTGCAAAAAGAAATCCCCATGGGGACAATTAAGTCAGTAAAGTAAGGTGTCGAAAGCGTTCCACAGGGATGCTGGCCCATGTTGACTCCAATGCTTCCCACAGTTGTATCAAGTCGGCTGGATTTCCTTTGGGTGATGGACCATTCTTGATACACACAGGAAACTGTTGAGTGTGAAAAACCCAGCAGCGTTGCAGTTCTTGACACATAATACCATGCCCCGTTCAAAAAGGCACTTAAATCCTTTGTCTTGCCCATTCACCCTCTGAGTGGTAAACATGCACAATCCATGTCCCAAGGCTTAAACATCCTTCTTTAACCGCTCTCCTCCCCTTCCATCTACACTGATTGAAGTGGATTTAACAAGTGACATCAATAATGGATCATAGCTTTCACCTGGCCAGTCGGTCACGAAAGAGCAGTTATCCTTAATGTTTTATACACTAAGTGTAATTCCAAGTTCACCTTGTATCCTATGGCCAGGGGTCGAAAGTGTGACCATTTGTCACATATGCTCATTTTCCTGTGGGACCTGTAATTTTCTTTTGGGAGCACCAGTACGCCAAGGGGGGGAAAAATCTATAAAATCAACAAATATTCACCCAGATAATAATTGTTGGAATGATTAGGCTTCTCTCTACCATTGTTTCCGAGTGCTCTGGAGAACAAATGCAAGCGCATATTTGTTAGCATCATAGTTGTACCATTACTACAACGAAAACGGCTAGTTTCTAGCCCTAACTATTCAAAATATATTTATATTTATTATGGATCCCCATTAGCTGCTGCCAAAGCAGCAGCTACTCTTCCTGGGGTCCAGCTAAATTAAGGCAGTAATTACACACTGTGTGCCCTCAGGCCCCTACTCCACCACATATCTACAGTACTAAATCCATGTGTATGTATAGTGCGTATGTTACATTGTGTGAGTGTGTGCGCCAATGTTTCTGTTGCTTCACACTCCCGCTGTTCCATAAAGGTGTTTTTTTATTATCTAATTTTACTGCTTGCGTCAGTTCCTTGACGTGGAATAGTTTCATGTAGTCATGGCTCTCTGTAGTACTGTGTGCCTCCCATAGTCTGTTCTGGACTTGGGGACTGTGAAGAGACCTCATGGCATGTCTTGTGGGGTATGCATTAGAGGTCAACCGATTGTGATTTTTCAACGTCGATACAGATTATTGGGAGGACCAAAAAAAAGCTGATATCGATTAAAATCGGCAGATTTTAAAATATATATATTTGTAATAATGACAATTACAACAATACTGAATGAACACTTATTTTAACTTAATATAATACATAAATAATGAAACATGTTCAATTTGGTTTAAATAATGCAAAAACAGTGTTGGAGAAGAAAGTAAAAGTGCAATATGTGCCATGTAAAAAAGCTAACGTTTAAGTTCCTTGCTCAGAACATATGAAACCTGGTGGTTCCTTTTAACATGAGTCTTCAATATTCCCAGTTAAGAGGTTTTAGGTTGTAGTTATAGAAATTACAAGACTATTTCTCTCTATACCATTTGTATTTCATATACCTTTGACTAAAGTCAAAGTCACCATTATTAGTCAGTTGTACAACCGAATGCCTTCAACTGAAATGTGTCTTCCGCATTTAACCCAACCCCTCTGAATCAGAGAGGTGCGGGGGGCTGCCTTAATCGACATCCCTGTCTTCGGCGCCCGGGGAACAGTGGGTTAACTGCCTTGTTCAGGGGCAGAACGACAGATTTTTACCTTGTCAGCTCGGGGATTCTAACTTGCAACCCTCCGGTTACAAGTCCAACGCTCTAACCACTAGACTACCTGCCGCCCCTATTATTGGATGTTCTTAAAAGCACTATAGTATTGCCAGCCTAATCTCGGAAGTTGATAGGCTTGAAGTCATAAACAGCGCTGTGCTTCAAGCATTGCGAAGAGCTGATGGCAAACGCAGGAAAGTGCTGTTAGAACGAATGGGTGTGCAGCCTGCTGCTGCCTACCACCGCTCAGTCACAGTGCTTTATCAAATCATAGACTTAATTATAATATAATAAACACACAGAAATACAAGCTTTCGATCATTTCGAAAACAAAATGTTTATTCTTTCAGTGAAATACGGAACCGTTACTTATTTTATCGAACGGGTGGCAACCCTAAGTCTAAATATTGCTGTTACATTGCACAATCCTTCAATGTTATGTAATAATTATGTAAAATTCTGGCAAATTAACTACGGCCTTTGTTAGGAAGAAATGGTCTTCACACAGATCGCAACGAGCCAGGTGGCCCAAACTGCTGCATATTCCCTGACTCTGCTTGCACAGAATGCAAGAGAAGTGACACAATTTCCCTAGTTAATATTGCCTGATAACATGAATTTATTTTAACTAAATATGCAGGTAAAAAAAATATATAGTTGTGTATTGATTAAGGCATTGATGTTCATGGTTAGGTACATTGGAGCAACGATAGTGCTTTTTTTGCAAATGCGCTTTTGTTAAATCAGACGTTTGGAGAAGTAGGCTGTGATTCGATGATAAATTAACAGGCACCGCATTGATTATACGCAACAAAGGACAAGCTAGTTAAACTAGTAATATCATCAACCATGTGTAGTTAACATAATCACTAGCTAAGATTGTTTTTTTATGAGATAAGTTTAATGCTAGCTAGCAACTTACCGTGGCTCCTTGCTGCACTCAAGTAACAGGTGGTCAGCCTGCCACGTAGTCTCCTCGTGGATTGCAATGTAATCGGCCATAATCGGCATCCAATGTAATCGAGAATGCCGATGAATCGGTCAACCTCTAGTATGCATGGGTGTCCGAGCTGTGTGCCAGTAGTTTAGACAGACATTCAACATGTCAATACCGCTCATAAATAAAAGTAGTGATTAAGTCAATCTCTTCCACTTTGAGCCAGGAAAGATTGACATGCATATTATTAATATTACCTCTCTGCGTACATCCAAGGGCCAGCCGTGCTGCCCTGTTCTGAGCCAATTGCAATTTTCCTAAGTCCTTTTTTGTGGCACCTGACGATATGACTGAACAGTAGTCAAGGTGCAACAAAACTAGGACCTGCCTTGATAGTGTTGTTAAGAAGGCAGAGCATCTCTTTATTAGACAGACCTCTCCCATCTTAGCTACTACTGCATCAATATGTTTTGACCATGACCGTTTACAATCTAGGGTTACTCCAAGCAGTTTAGGCATCTCAACTTGCTAAATTTCTACATTATTTATTACAATATTTAGTTGAGGTCTAACATCCATTGCTCGTGTTTCTTGGCCCAAGCAAGTCTCTTCTTCTTATTGGTGTCCTTTAGTAGTGGTTTCTTTGCAGCAATTCAACCATGAAGGCCTGATTTCACACAGTCTCCTCTGAACAGTTGATGTTGAGATGTCTGTTACTTGAACTCTGTGAAGCATTTATTTGGGCTGCAATTTCTGAGGCTAGTAACTAATGAACTTATCCTCTGCAGCAAAGGTAACTCGGTCTTCCTTTCCTGTAGCAGCGTTATCGGTTCTGCTTTCGGCACTGGAGAAATAAAAAAATTAAAAATCCTATTTATTATTGCTACATAAACGTTATCTTTGCATCTAATTTGCATTAAGACATTTGTCTATGATGCATTTTCACTATTCCCAATCCAGAAGAGAGATCTCTCTCACGCAGAGCCCGTGTCTCTCATACGCTATAACACACACAAGAAAAACCCTGCTCTTAATTAGTGACGATGGCGGAGAGAACTAAACATTCAAAAGTGTGGTTACACTTCAGAGTCGATGCTGACAATGCTCGTTGCCACAAGTGTAACAAGACTTTTGCTTATAAGGGTGGAAACACGAGCAATCTGTCCAAACATCTATCGAAAGTGCATCATGTACAGGCAGAGAAATGCAGTTTGACTGCCTAGCTCGTAGTTGTCCGATCTAAGCTAGGTATGTATGCTAGCAGCCTAGAGCCCACACATGATCAAAAATAACCATTAGCCAGCTGATTGTTTAGCTATGGGTGCATTCATAAATTCAAATCACTTAAAGATTTTGAAATTGTTTTGTTAAAGTTGCAGCTACAATGAACCAACCCTCTAATATCGCTGGCCCAAGCCAAAGACAAGCCCAAAGCCCCTTCACGCTGGCAGCTAGTGGGAGGATGACCAAGTTGAGGGTGAAAGAGTGCCACCTAGCCGTGACCAAGTTCATAGTGAAAGGCCTACACCCCTTCGCAAGGGCTATATACTATATACTGAGATGTATGAATTTTTTGGATATTGTAGTATAAAAAGGTGTGTTAGTCCTATCACTCCACAATCCAATAATTAAAATATAATTCAACACATGAACCCTTTTTCCCTATTTTTTTTATTTATTTTAGGGAGAAGAGCAAGGCACTCAACCCCAAATATACCCATCCCTCCAGGAGTTACCTCAGTGACACATTAAATCCTACCTGGTATGGTGTAGAAATGGCCAATGTGATCACTGAGCTGAAGGACGTGCCAAAGCTGACCATCACATCAGACAGGTGGACCAGCCTCCGACAGGACCACTATCTCACTGTTACAGTGCACTACACAAGCCATGGCAGTGTAAAACAGAAGGTCCTCCACACCAGGGCAGTGTACAAATCGCAAACTGGCGAAGTAGTGCCGGAGGAGATTGAAGAGTTTGAGATAGAGCCGATCAAGACTGTATCTGTGACTGTTGATAATGCTGGCAATATAGAGGTTGCCATCAAGAGGCTACACACCCTAAAAATAGGATGCTTTGCACACACATTGAATCTGGTAGCACAGAAAATCTACAAAATAACTTCATTGATAAGCGGGCAGCCCGAATCAGAGCAGTGGTCGTGTGGTTCAAGAGATCCTCGATGTCCAAAACAGTCTTGAAGGAAAAGCAGCAGCTCCTTGGTAAGAAGCTAGTTCAATCTATTAAAGTATTATTTTGAAATTCCCACATTTAACAATTTAGATCAATATTCAAGTGTATGGTAATTAGATGTTCTTTGTTGTTTCAGGCCTTCCGCAACACTCACTCGTCCTTGATGTCAAGACCAGATGGAACTCGCTCTATCTAATGATAGAGATTCATGGAGCAGTATCCAGCGATCCAAGCAGCAGCCCTGGACGCACAACTGCGAAAAAGCAATGACCAAGGACAACCTGGACTGTCTGAAGGACGTGGACTTCCATAAGGCTGAGGAGTTTGTCCAGCTCATCAGAATCCTCTATACATCCACACTGTGTGTGTCATGTGAATAGAATGCCACCTGTGGACAGATCATACCCATCCTCCAAAAACTGGAAGAGCACTTCACTGTGAACATGAAGATAGGTTTGCGGCAACCATCAAAGAGAAGGTGTGGGAGAACCTCTCCGAGCACTATCAGGATGAGGACATTCAAGCCTTCCTACATGAGGCCAGAGCAATGGACCCCAGATTTAAAGGGAGGCCGGTGAGTGACGCCACCTGGGACAGGCTGAGGAAGGCAACTGTTGAGGCAAATGTGACAAGAGCAACACCAGGGCTGTCAGATGAGCCGGAGCAGACAGACACAGAGGACCAGCAACAGGCGGAGAAGTCTGAAGGAGAGGAAATGGAGAAGACAGTCCCTCCACTGTACAAAACAAGGAGTGCCTTGGAGGAGCTGTTCTCAGAAGAGGACGGAGTTGAGGTTGACGATCCAAACAAGACACCTCATCCCTCACCCTCAGAAAGCATGTTGACCTAGAGGTGGAGCTCTACAAAGGCCTGCCTCCCATCCCCATGGCTGAAGATCCTGTGATGTGGTGGTGGGAGAAGAGAGCTACTCCGCCCCTCCTCACAAACATTGCAACAAGCTACCTCTGTGCTCAAGCCTCCTCCACCCCTAGCGAGAGGGTATTTTCGACTGCAGGAAACACAATAAGCCAGGAGAGGTCCCGACTTCTGGAGAAAGATCAACATATTTGCCTTCTCTGGCAGAAGAACTGCTAAGAAATGTTAGTCCTTTTGCAACCTACCTGCATGCCCCAGCCATGTTGCTCTACACCACTATTTTCTTTTGCAGGAAAATAGTTTATTTCATTTGTTTTACCTTTCCATCATCACAACTATAATAGTGATTTGTTCAAAACATTGCTGTTTCCTTTGCTGTAAATAGTTTTTCACATTTCAGAAAATAAAGCAATGTTAATTCTGTTCTTAAAATTAGTTTTTTTCCGTAAAAAATCAAAGAAAACGATAAGCAGTATCGGTAAGAGTAGTAATACAGTTAAAATCTTAACGATACCCATCCCTACTCCTGAGAGCCATCATGGCGCTTTATGTTTTTTGCAACTGCACTTGAAGAAACGTTAAAAGTTCTTGAAATTTTCTGCAGGTCTTAAAGTAATGGACTGTCGTTTCTCTTTGCTTATTTTAAATGTTCTTGCTATAATCTGGACTTGGTCGTCTACCAAATAGGGCTATCTTCTGTATACCAGCCCTACCTTGTCACAACGCAACTGATTGGCTCAAACGCATTAAGAAAGAAAGAAATTCCACAAATGAACTTTCAACAAGGCACACCTGTTAATTGAAATGCATTCCAGGTGACTGCCTCATGAAGCTGGTTGAGCGAATGCCAAGAGTGTGCAAAGCTGTCGTCAAGGCAAAGGGTGGATACTTTGTAGAATAATATATTTTATATCTGAGATTCTTCAATGTAGAACTTTTGATTGGTAGTGTACGTTCACTCAATTCTCTAGAATGTTGTAATGCTGTGTACTGACAACAAAAAGGAGTCTGGCGCAGGAGAGTTGAGATGCATGGAAACCAAAGTATTTAATAAGCCACCAGTACAAAACAAAGTACAAAGGTGTAGGCAAAATACTGTCCACGAAAAATATAAACACGGGCGAATAAACAAAAACACCTGGAATAACAAACATAGCCGTCCAAAATTACACAGACTGAAAAAACGAATAGTCACTCACAAGGACAAGAAGGAAAACAGAGGAATAAATACACGCAGACCGATGAGGGGTAATAAGCAACAGGTGTGAAAAGGAAACAAGGCAAAACCAATGGATAACGAAAAAAGGAGCGGTGATGACTAATAAATCGGTGACGTCGACCGTCGTCCTGGTTAACTCTCTCCACCTGCCCATTGTACTCGGGGTGGAAACCCGAGGTAAGACTGACCGATACCCCCAGATGCTCCATGAACGCCTTCCAGACTCTCAAAGTGAACTGGGGACCCCGATCAGACACAATATCCTCAGGCACCCCGTAGTGCCGGAAGACGTGAGTAAACAGGGCCTCCGCAGTCTGTAGGGCCGTAGGGAGACAGGGCAGAGGGAGGAGACGACAGGACTTAGAGAAACGATCCACAACAACCAGGATCGTGGTGTTCCCCTGTGAGGAAGGAAGATCTGTGGGCTCAATAGCTCAACCGGTCACGGACAACAGACGGAACGTACAGACGCTCGACGGGACACTGGGGGGGAGCGGGCTCTGTACGTAACGCCTGCTCAATGTCCACATCCAGCTCCCACACGACCGGCGCTACCAGGCAGGAATCCGGGAGTATGATCCATGGGCCACTCCTCTGTGTCATACAGCCGTGACAGCGTGTCTGCCTTCCCAATCTGGGAACCTGGTCTGTAGGACAGGGTAAACACAAAGCAGGTAAAAAAAACGAGGATTCAGTCTCCTCGCTGTCCAGATGTACTCCAGGTTGCGGTGGTCAGTCCAGATGAGAAAAGGGTGTTTAGCCCCCTCAAGCCAGTGTCTCCACACCTTCAAAGCCTTAACCACAACCAACAACTCCCGGTCCCCCACATCATAGTTCAGCTCCACCGGGATGAGCTTCTTCGAGAAGAACGCACAGGGGCGGAGCGCTGAGAGAGCACGGCTCATATCCCAGCCTCAGACGCATCCACCTCCACTATGAACACCAAAGAAGGATCCGGGTGAGCCAGCACGGGAGCAGAGGTAAACAGATCCTTCAAGTGCCCAAAAGACCTGTCCGCCTCTGCCGACCACTGCAGATTACGCATGGCTGCAATGCGGTCACTGTCCATCTCCACCCCTGATGTGGAAATGCGATATCCTAGGAAGGAGACGGTCTGTTGGAAGAACAAGCATTTCTCAGCCTTGACGTACAGGTCATGCTCCAGCAATCGTCCAAGTACCTTGCGCACCAAGGAAAAATGCTCGGCGCATGTAGCGGAGTATATCAAAATGTCATCGATATACACCACTATACCCTGCCCGTGCAGGTCCCTGAAAATCTCGTCTACAAAGGATTGGAAGACTGATGGAGCATTCATCAACCCGTACGGCATGACGAGGTACTCATAATGGCCTGATGTAGTACTAAACGCTGTCTTCCACTCATCTCCCTCCCTGATATGCACCAGATTGTATGCGCTCCTGAGATCCAGTTTGGTGAAGAAGCGCGCCCCGTGCACAAATAATCACTCACAAGAAGGAAAACAGAGGAATAAATACACGCAGACTGATGAGGGGTAATCTCCATCTCAATATTGTAACTTTAATATACTTGTACTTGACAGTGTTGATGAAATAAGAAAGTTAAATTGCTGTGAACGTTGCTAGTTTAGACTGCGTCGCTCTTGGTTGTCTCTCTTCCATATTTGGCTTTGGGAGGTGCTCTGATGAAGGTCCAGTGACCGAAAGCTCAGCCACAATTAAAGAAATTTTCAGATAATTTTTTACTGTTCATCCAGCGTTTGGAGGTGGAACCATTTGGATGCGTTACCGATGGTTGGACCAATCAAAATCAACTTGATACCCTTGTCATTTTCATGTCCAGATCCTTGGCGATCAATCTACATTGAGAGTTTCTATGGCGATTTAAAGGGAAAGAATCATAAATACACAATGAAAACAGGAACACCGTCTTTGGAGGGTGGATATTGAAATTCAGTCTGAGGTCCTGAGTTCTCTGGAGCAGGTTTTCATCAAAGATCTCAGTACTTTGCTCCGCTCATCTTTCCCTTGATCCTGAGTAGTTTCCCAGTCCCTGCCGCTGAAAAACATCCCCACAGCATGATGCTGCAACCACCATGCTTCACCGTAGGGATGGTGCAAGGTTTCCACCAGACGTGACGCTTGGCATTCAGGCCAAAGAGTTCAATCTTGGTTTCATCACACCAGAGAATATTGTTTTTCAGTCAGAGTCATTTAGGTGCCTTTTGTCAAACTCCAAGCGGGCTGTCATGTGCCTTTTACTGAGGAGTGGCTTGTCTGGCCACTACCATAAAGGTCTGATCGGTGAAGTGTTTCAGAGATGGTTGTCCGTCTGGAAGGTCCACAGAAGAACTCTGGAGCTTTGTCAGAGTGACCATCGGGTTCTTGGTCACCTCCCTGACCCCCGATTGCTCAGTTTGGCAGGGCAGCCAGCTCTAGGAAGAGTTTGGAACCACCAAGACTTCTTCCATTTAACTTCTTAGGGCTAGGGGGCAGTATTTTGAAGTTCGGATGAAAAACGTGCCCAAAGTAAACTGCCTGTTACTCAGGCCCGGAAGCTAGGCTATGCATATAATTAGCAGCTTTGGATAGAAAACACTCTTAAGTATCTAAAACTCTTAAAATAATGTCTGAGTATAACAGAACTGATATGGCAGGCATAAACCAGAGCAAAATCCATCCGGGATGTCTGAATCAGTTATGTCACACTGTTTTCAATTGGCATGCTATTCAAAGTAGGGTATTTTAGCTCCCAGATTGCAGTTCCTATGGCTTCCACTAGATGTCAACAGTCTTTAGAAAAAGGTTGGAATCTTCAAACATGAAAATCAAGGGAGTAAGAGTGTCCTGTGTCCTGTTTTTGATTTTGCGCGTAACAGGGAATGCACGCTTAGTTCTTTTTCTCTTCTATTCAGCAGGTTATATTCCGTCTGAAATATTATAGTGCATATTCATTTTAGGGTATCTGAGTACTGATTACAAATGATGTTTGACTTTTTTCAACTAACTTTACGGGTACTTTTGGGATATCGTTTATCTACATGGATGAAAGCCTTTTGGCAGGTGGATTACTGAACAAAACGCGCCAACCAAACGGAGCTATATGGATATAAAGAGGAACTTTATCGAACAAAATAACCTTTTATTGTGTAACCTGGACGCTTTGATATGCCATCAGAGGAAGAACAAAGGTAAGCAATTTATTTTATGCTATTTTTGAGTTGTGTGACACCTCTGCCGGTTATGTTATTATGCTAATTGAGTTGAGTGGGGTGCTGTCCTCAGACAATCAAATGTTCTGCTTCGCCGTAAAGCCTTTTTGAAATCTGACAATGCTGTTAGATTAACAAGAGTCTAAGCTTTTGAAGGGTGTGCAGCATTTGTATTTTCATGAATGTTTGAAATTAGTATTTTTGTAATTTGAATTTAGCGCTCTGCATTTCACCGGATGTTGTTAAAATCGATCCCGTTCACGGGATTGGATACCTAAGGGATCCCTAAGAGGTTAAGAATGATGGAGGCCACTTTGTTCTTGGGGACCTTCAACGCTGCAGAAAGTTTTTGGTACCATTCCCCAGAACTGTTTCTCAACATAATCCTGTCTTGGAGCTCTACGGATAATTTCTTCGACCTCCTTGTTTGGTTTTTGCTCTGACATGCACCGTCAACTATGGGACATTATATAGACAGGTGTGGGCCTTCCCAAATCATGTCCAATCAATTGAATTTACCACAGGAGGACTCCAAATAAAGTTGTAGAAACTTCTCAAGGATGATCAATGGAAAAAGCATGCACCTGAGCAAAATTCTGAATACTTATGTAAATAAGCTGTGTTTAATTTGTATACATTGCTACAATTTAGAAAAAACTGTTTTTGCTTTTTATGGGGTATTGTGTGTAGATTGATGAGGGGAAAAAAAACAACTTAATACATTTTAGAATAAGGTTGTAACGTAACAAAAATGTGGAAAAAGTCAAGGGGTCCGAATACTTTCCGAATGTACTGTATGGTAGAGACATGGGGTTTGGACTATTGTTCATTATCTATTGAATGGACATTTTTACAAACCTTGAATGAATTATTCATTTTATGGGTGAACACCATATAATATAGGTTACTGTATATCTCAAATAAAAAAAAATTCTGGTGTTCTTAACTTCTTCGGGAGCGGCTGCATAGGTGACGGTTTGGGAGAGTCTGGCGTACCCAAAGTAAAATGCCTGCCACTCAGGCCCAGAAAATAGCATATGCACATAAACTAGATGTCAACAGTCAACAGATGTCAACAGTCTAAAAATGGGAATTCGAGGCGTGACCAGAACGGATAGGGACAGGAAGAAGCCAGAGGACCACTTTTGTAAACAAGGTTTGACGCGCGCAAGATTGTGAACGCGCACCACTTTATATTTCTTTCCTATCGTTCACGTTATCGTCCGGTTGAAATATTACAGCAAAAATACACAAAAGGATACCTAAGGATACATAAAAAATTATGTTTGATTTGTTTGTAGAAAGTGTATAGGTATAATTTGAACGTTTTCTCTTCACGGTTCAATGGGCGACTCAACGGTGGATTTTATGATCATAACGCGCCAACCAAACGGAGATTTATGGATATAATAAATGACTTTTTCTAACAAAAATAACCATTGGATGTCTTCGTTGGACACTTGGGAAGCCCTCAGCAGAAGTTCTTCGAAAGGTAAGGGATTTTATATTAGCGATTTTATGAATTTGAGACCCGCTTTGCTTATGGATTTATGCTAATGAATAAAATATGAGGGGCTATCCTCAATCAAATGTTCTGCTTTTGCCGTAAAGCCTTTTTTGTTAATCTAACAGCGTTGTCAGATTTCAGAGTCTAATCAGAGCTTTTGATGACTATGCAACACTTGTATATTGATGAATGTTTAATAATTCAACTTTTGGATTTTGAATTTGGCACCTTACATTTCACCGGGTAGTGTCGGGAGTGGGCTAGCGCCCCACTGCTCCCTAAGTAGTTAAGTTCTATGTTGCGTTCCTTACTTTTATTAGTTAGAGCCTTTCCTATGGCAAAAAAATGTTGTTTGTTTATATGTTCTCAGGAAGAAACATGGAGAAGGGTTTTTGATGTTAGCCTGTCAAACATCTTTGTTTCCACATGTCAGAAAACAGAGAGTACTATTATAGAACCAACCAGCGCCCCATCTGATCCCTTGTCCTAACCTTTGTCTTACCTGAGAGGCAGCAGGAAGCCGTAGCGGATCACCACCCCCAGCCCCCACAGGACCGTCAGCCTCAGGCTGATGTGCTGGAAGTTATAGTTACTACGGGTCAGCAGGTTCCATGACTCCAGCTCCTCAGCAGAAAACCTCTTGGTCACCTCGTCGTCCATGATGCTCTCCACTCCTCGCCGGCAGAAGTAGAAGATGTCAGACATCTCAAACTCAGAAGCGGAGTCCAGGTCCCGGTTACTGCCGCGGCGCCGGATCTCATTAATCTCCTCCTCCAGGGAGGTGGGCTCCTTGGCAATGATGGCTGCAATGCCCCAGGCAGACATGGGAAATGGTTAACACCTACCAACCAAACTCATCAACAACACAGAACACACTCAAAACACACAGCCTATCACTCACCATTAGAGTAGGGCTTGTACAAGAGATGGTTGTTGTCCTTGGCTCCTCTTTCAATTCTACGCGTGGCCCACTAAAAGAAAAGTAAAGTAGACAGGTCAGGGATTTTCTGTCATTGAAATCCTTGGGCGGGCCACTTAAAGTTTTTTTTTCGGGTTGCCTAAGTCCAAACTGTAGTTAAAAATATATACACTACCAGTCAAAAGGTTGGACACATACTCATTCAAGGGTTTTTCTTTCTTTTTACTAGTTTCTACATTGTAGAATAGTGAAGACATCAAAACTATGAAATAACACATATGGAATCATGCAGTAACCCAAAAGGTGTTGAAAAGTGCTTTGCACACTCGCATTCTCTCAACCAGCTTCACCTGGAATGCTTTCCCAACAGTTGAGGGAGTTCCCACAAATGCTGAGCACTTGTTGGCTGCTTTTCCGTCACTCTGTGGTCCAACTCATCTCAAACCCTCTCAATTGGGTTGAGGTCAGGTGATTGTGGAGGCCAAGTCAACTGATGCAGCACTTCATCACTCTCCTTCTTGGTCCAACTTATCCTCTGCAGCAGCGGTAACTCTTGGTCTTCCTTTCCTGAGGTGGTCCTCATGAGAGCCAGTTTCATCATAGCGCTTGATGGTTTTTGCAACTGCGCTTGAAGAAACATTCAAAGTTCTTTTTCCGGATTGACTAACCTTCAATTCTTAAAAGTGGACAGCTGTTTCTCTTTTCTTATTTGAGCTGTTCTTGCCATAACATGGACTTGGTCGTTTACCAAATAGGGCTCTCTTCTAGAGGTCGACCGATTAAATTGGCATGGCCGATTAATTAGGGTCGATTTCAAGTTGTCATAAAAAAAATAAAAAAAATAAAATCGGTAATCTGCATTTTTGGACGCCGATTATGGCCGATTACATTGGACTCCACGAGGAGACTGCGTGGCAGGCTGACCACCTGTTACATGTGTGCAAGGAGCCAAGGTAAGTTGCTAGCTAGCATTAAAAACGTATCTTTAAAAAAAATACTAATCTTCACATAATCACTAGTTAAACTAGTAATATCATCAACCATGTGTAGTTATCTAGCTTGTCCTGCATTGCATATAATCAATGCGGTGCCTGTTAATTTATCATCAAATCACAGCCTACTTTGCCAAACGGGTGATGATTTAACAAGCGCATTTGCGAAAAAAGCACTGTCGTTGCACTAATGTGTACCTAACCATAAACATCAATGCCTTTCTTAAAATCAACACAAGTAAATTTTTTAAAACCTGCATATTTAGTTAATATTGCCTGCTAACATGAATTTATTTAAACAAGGGAAATTGTGTCACTTCTCTTGCGTTCTGTGCAAGCAGAGTCAGGGTATATGCAGCAGTTTGGGCCGCCTGGCTCGTTGCGAACTGTGTTTAGACCACTTCTTTCTAACAAAGACCGGAATTAATTTGCCAGAATTTTACATAATTATGACATAACATTGAAGGTTGTGCAATGTAACCGCAATATTTAGACTTAGGGTTGACGCCCGTTCGATAATATACGTAACGGTTCCGTATTTCACTGAAAGAATAAAATGTGTTGATAGTTTCCGGATTTGACCATATTAATGACCTAAGGCTCGTATTTCTGTGTGTTTATTATATTATAATTAAGTCTATGATTTGATAGAGCACTGTGACTGAGCGGTGGTAGGCAGCAGCAGGCTCGTAAGCATTCATTCAAACAGCACTTTCCTGCGTTTGCCAGCAGCTCTTCACTGTGCTTCAAGCATTGCGCTGTTTATGACTTCAAGCCTATCAACTCCTACTATTATATTAAGTTAAAATAAGTGTTAATTTAGTATTGTTGTAATTGTCAACATCAAATATATATTTAAAATACTAAAATAATTTTAAAAAATTGGCAGATTAATCGGTATCGGCTTTTTTTGGGGTCCTCTAATAATCGGTATCGGCTTTTTTTGGGGTCCTCTAATAATCGGTGTCGGCGTGGAAAAACAATCGGTCGACCTCTACTCACTTCTGTATACCAACCCTATTTTGTCACAACACAACTGATTGGCTCAAACGCATTAACGGAAAGAAACTCCACAAATTAACAAGGCCACCTGTTAATTGAAATGCATTCCAGGTGACTACTTCATGAAGCTGGTTGAGAGAATGTGAAGAGTGTGCAAAGCTGCCATCAAGGCACTGGGTGGCCACTTTGAAGAATCTCCAATATTTCTTTGTTTAACACTTTTTTTGCTTACTACATGATTCCATGTCCATACAATGTAGAAAATAGTAAAAAAATAAAGAAAAACCCTTGAATGAGTAGGGGGTGTCCAAACTTTTGACTGGTACTGTATATAATATTGGAAAAATTAAAATAAAAGCTAGAAAGTCAGGGAGAATTTAAAATTCCAAAAACAATGAATTTAGCAGTATTGATTTTGTTATTATGTTTGAGCAAAAGAACAGCATTAGCCAAAGCAAAAATGCCTTGAATTTAATTGGCTTTAAAACAGCAACAGTTTCTCTGAGCTCCATGACAGAACATGTACAATTGCAGGAAATTACCTTAAAAACTGCTAAAATGTCTTAGCTCCATGGAGAAAGGTTTTGAATAGCAGGAAATAAACATTACTCTACACCAGCAAAATATGAAAAAAGTATTTACACAGCGCCAATTTCCACACCCCCTGGTATGCCCACCTAAGCCCCCTTCTGATCCAGAAAAATATCCTGCAGGTGTTAACCCTTCATTTCATAGAGAAACATTTTCTGCCTCAACCTCATTCAGACAATAATACAATTCTAAATAGACTGACAATTTTTATTTTACTTCACATAAAATGACCAAAACATCTTTATGCTTTATTACAGGAATTATATGGCAGTTTGACAGGTTAGATAATACAATTACAGATAGGCCTACACTGATATGCCCATTATCTTTTAGCTACAACACTTGAGTTCATAAAGACGTGCAGTAAATTGCGGACATGATATCAACAAGTGCCATTTTCAATAGGCCAATATTGCACAAGACTGAAACACAGTATAACATAAAGCAGTTAATTCTACTAGGTTGATAAGGTATTTTGCTATTAGTTTGATGTTACTATTCCAGGGCAGCTAGCGATTATGAGGGGAGTCTGTCCCCATGGAAATCATTAGAATGATTTGTTTTCTCTTTTATTTATTTTTTAATGCATTCACATAGTAATTGTCCGTTTTATGTAGGCCTAAAAGAACATGCTCACCTAAGCTGAATGAATTGCTGATGTTCATACTGTATCTGCACACCTAGACAAACACTAAAGTAGAGGCTGGAAATGAACAGTGTTGCTCATACCTTAGCAACAACAGGCAGAGCAGGGAGGAGAGGAGGAAGTGGGAGGGGATCCGCTGTTCTCAAACTTTCACTCCAACCTCAGGCACTGAGCTGGGTGTAAGTTCACACAACACATCACATAGGATCCTGATGTTCACACAGACAGAGCAAAGAGCAGCAGAATTCTGCTGCCAGAACATTCCAATCTGCTCAAGCATCTATCTTACACATCCATGACACTCCAATACAGTTATGTGAGCTAAATGGCTAATGGAAGTAGCTCAGGGCACCTAGCTAAAAAAGAATGTATAGACTGTTTACATTCTAAAAGGCTTTACTAGGCAACAGGCCTTGACAGCAGTTGAGGTTCACCTGATCAACTTCACAACATTCCTCCGACAGGACAGGAAAACTGGACATTTACAAGACTGACCATTTGTGGACAGGATCACAACAACAGAGTAAGAGGCAAAGCATCTTTGCTACTAAGTGGTGCCAGGCCAATGTCAACAACACTACAGGACAAAGGACACAGTTCTCTTTAGAAACTGAAATTGACCATCCCACCTTTTGAAAAGGAGAACACTGCTCACGAGGGGAGATGTTACAGTCGGTTGGCCGCAACAAAATCCTTACTGACATGACAATACCATGACATGTGAATCATAAGACTAAAGTGCAGCTTATAGGGACACAATTGTGTTTGCTGTTGGGTCTGAACTGGAACAGGGAAAATCAAGGCCAGCACATGGCTTAGGACAAAGGGGTAGCACAGGATTACATTCTAGCCAAAAAAGAGCTGGTGTGTGATACCTCTACACTTACTTCATAGCCTAGACTGAGTAAGAGTTGCGGGGTCCTCCTTGTTCATTCTCTCCTTCCCATTCTCTAACACTGCAGTTGATGCAATATTGTTGAACAGAAAGTGCTTTGTCACCAATCTGGTATAAAGGTCAGCAGGTATTTATTGTGAGACTGACCTTCTCTGCATGAGATCTGGTGTACTAACCATGAAGAGAAAGTTCAGGTTCATACCCTAGATAGCAGACAATTCCCAAAGCCCAGCTCACACATACCCGGGTTATGGGGTTACATTCGTGACTTAAGTTACCAGCAGCAAAGTACGTGATTTTCACCTTGGAGACATGACTCATCCAAACAATACCGAGGTCCGTCTTCACACAAACCAAAAAGAACAATAATCGGTCATACTACCAATCACCTCTAGCCTTTAGCCCACTTTTCTCATAAAAATGCTGGTAGACTAGGCTTGGCACTACAGCGTGCTGAGAAACCTCTCATATATCCAGACCCAGCCACCTCCCTCCAGCCCATTCTCTTGTTTCATCTCAACAGAGAGGTGAACAGACAGCTAGGCTAACTCCCAACAACCATTGAAACTTTAGATTAATCATATTGAGACACTTTTGATCCCATCAGCAGGCTAAACAAGGAAGTGATGCTGATAATGTAGGGTCAGAAGCACAGATCCCACATAGTCATGTTCATACCATAAACATGTAGCCAGATGAAGGCTTAGTACCCAGGTCTGTACCATTCTCTCTGGTCTCTCCATAGTTACATAATGAGGGGGAGGCAGGGCCCTTGGCCATCATGTAATCTCTACCCACCAACCACTGAATGCACGGCTGTCTGGGTACTAGTGATAAAAGGTCACTGTGAAGCCAGAGTTGTGAAGAGTGCCACTAACAATTGACTTATAGTGGCCAGCCAGCAAAGTTTTTAATGACTCTCTTGGCAGTGACCCGTTATATTGTTGATTAGAGTGATGCTAACTTTATGCTTGTGTGCTATTGCTATTGCTCATTATACCCATCTTATATTACATGTCCTGCCTCAGCCTCTGTGACAACAAAGGTGTTTGTCGTAACTTCATGTGAAGCAAATTAAGCACAGTGTAAATATGGACCTGAACTGAACTCACGCAATTGAGCGTTGATGTCGGAGGTGAGAAATTGAAGGTGGGGAGGTGCACATGACCTACACTAAACTAAATTCTCATTGCTAAATCCCAGTTTGGGTCAAGTGCACTGTCAATCAAGGAACTGCCACATCACTGCACACAGTGAGTATAATCCATGCACTCTACTCAAGTCTACGTCAGTCATAAATGTTGTGTGACATATATGCCTACCATCTATTCTTGATCATTCAAATTAATTATGCATGTGCAAATGTCTGATGTGATGTCCTAACTGACCACAAACTGATAACATCTGTGAACCCCTGCAAATAGTCAAGTGGTTCCCACTCACCTCAAAGATCTTCAGTAAGGTTTTCATGTAGAGCCGGCGAATGCCAAAGGACACTCCAAAGATGGCAGGCACGATTATGAAGACAAGCAGTAGGGTGAACCACACCGTGAAGGAGATGCCCAAGAGAATGCACAGCAGGTTATCAAAGGGGTTGAATTCTAAGAACAGGCCCATCTTGAGGCTTTAGGGGGCACTGGGGAGATCCTACTACACAGAATATAAAAGCTATCCAACAGCAGGATGAGACAGTGCCTCACTTGTCCGCCTTTTAGGACTCAGTCTCAGTTCTCAGCCAGAACAGTGCCTTCATTAAGACGTCTGAGGGACCAGACTCCTCCTCACACTGGTCAGTGAATCCATGTCTGTAGAGGACAGCATCTTGCTGCTGTGTCTCCCAGCTTTATAGATATGTTATAGCAACTGGGCCTTCCAGTCTATCAGTTCAGTTGTTTTCTTCAGCTTCTTATAATTCAAGGTTATTGTGGGGTGTTGGTCTACTATGAATTTGTTTTTAACTCAACACAAAATAAAAATTCCACCCACCACTACTACTACCAAACATTTTTTTATGGACCCTGAAAGGGCTTGAGAATATTGTGCATTGAAAGAATCCAAAAGTTGTAACTGTTTAGTAGAGTATCACATGTACCTGAAAGAGATGTAAACAAAAACACAAGGTTAGGCCTATGTGCTGGTCGAAACTAAGAAATTCGGGGGTTTCCGACTTGCTAACTCGTTGTAGAAATGTGTGTCCCACTTGGGAAGTATCAGAATCAACCAATATGAAGCTTTACGCAAATAATGTAGGTTAATTTTAACTGCGCATGGTGGACACGACCAAGATGCTAGCGTGGCGTCTCTCTCCTTCGGATTATGATGACTCAAATGTTAGGATGGTCAGGCCAGCCAAGTGTGTTCTTCGTAACGTTAGTTCTTTGTAGCTAGTTACAAGTTCTTGCAATTACTAACGCCACTAGATAAAAAAATACGCTACTATTTCCACTAACCATCACTCCTCGCTCCAGTCACGACTCACCACATGTTATTATAACATCGGAAGCCGGCTAGTTAGCTATGTAACGTTAGCTGGCTGACTGATTACATTTTGGTGAGGGGCTTGCTATTGCACAGTATGAGAATCGAGAAAATTATGTACGTACATTTTCTGACTGTTCCGATAATTTTACTCCAGCAGACCAGGAAGGGAGAAATTACACGGATTCTAGCTAATAATGTGTCACGATTCATGCATCCGTATCACACTTTTAGGCTAGCCAATTAAACTGAACTCCACGAATTACGATGGAGTTGAGCAGCCACCGGTGTAGGCGAACTGGATTTCTGCAGCCAAATAGCCTGCATTTACACATTAATTGCAGGCTATTCTTAAATCAGAGTTGAGTTTAGTCGGCTATTCTATGGCAAGCTAGCTAGGCTACTAACTAGGCTAGTATTATGAGTACTCTGACTAGGTGGAATTCAGCTACGACCAGAAGTGAATTTCTTAGCAGTTTAGAAATTACACATCAGTTTAGAAGTAACATAGCAGTTTGGGATAATTAGGTTAAGAAAGCGATTATGGTTAGCTAAAATGCTTTTAGGTCTAACCTGCTGTACTCGGTCACTATTTACCACAGACACAAAGTCAAAATTGGCTAGCTATATCGTACAAATTCATGAAACGAAACTTTGCTTTTGTGTCTTAATTTAAGATTAGGCATAAGGTTAGCAGTGTGGTTAGGTTGAAAATTACATTGAGACATTTTTAGAAATAGGCGGGGTTTAGACGTGATCACTTTGTGGCTGTGGTAACTATTGACGCTGTACTCCATCTATTCACAAACAATATCAAGCAGTCGATTTTTTAGTGCTACGTTAGCTTTCTATCGTGGAAGGTGATGAGATACAAATTCCTGAACAGTGGGTAGATGGCTCCATTAATGTACTCACCTCACATTGTTGTCTCCACCCGTGGCCAACGGACAGTGGCATTAACGTAAGGTGATGAACGATGATGATGCGCATCAGATGTTCCTGCGAGAATCTCGTCGGTTTTGTGGTCTCGTTTTTCAGCAAGAACAAAAACATCCTTCCTCGTCTCTAAACTGGCATCTGGTGGTGGGACGTGGAAACACTGGCGCATTACTTTATGCTGAACACAAAATACATGTATATAAAATGCATCACAGTTGGCCCAGTGAGGGCAATCATACATATGATTTAGTTGGGTAAATGTAGTGGTGGAAAAAGTACCCCAAAACGTACCCAAAAACACTACTTGAGTGAAAGTCTAAAAGTATTCAGTTTTAAATGTACTTAAGTATCAAAAGTAAAAGTATTAATAATTTTAAATGTCTTATATTAAGCAAACCAGACAACACGATTTTCTTGTTTATTTAATTTACGGATAGCCAGGGTCACAGATCAACATTCAGACATAATTTACCACCAAACATGTGTTTAGTGAGTCTGCCGAATCAGAGATGGTAGGGATGACCTGGGATGTTCTCTTGATCAGTGTGTGAATTAGACACATTTCCCGTCCTGCTAAGCATTCAAAATGTAAGGAGTACTTTTGGGTGTCAGGGAAAATGTGAGTAAAAAGTACATTATTTTCTTTAGGATTGTAGTGGAGTAAAAGTTGTCAGAAATATAAATAGTAAAGTACATATACCCCAAAAAACGACTTAAGTACTTCAAAATACTTACACAATCCACACTAGACCCTGATAAATCCTCATCTCACATCATGCAAAGTTGAAAAGATATGGATCACAATGAAAATGTTTGAAGTATAACAAGTGACCTATACCTTAGAGCTGCAGTGATAATATAAGTATATGAATATATAAAGCACACAGGAACTTTTGTTATTTTTATTAATCATTTAGGTATGCGTTTACAGGATACCACATGGGCAATATTACTGCTCCACTTACCCCTTCCCAAGCGTAGACCTGATAGTGTGATCTGCTTATAAAACTGGAATAGGACCAGTGGAGGGTAAACAAGTAAATGAAAAATAAGTATAGAGCGTTCATTTTTACAGCACGACCGGCAATCAGTTTACCCACTTATTTTTTTTTACCAAGACATCACTAAATAGGACATTTGGAATTTGGCACATTCATGTAGGCTAATCATTTTTAAATGAGAGAATACTGTACCTTGCCTTTATTGGAGTCATTTAGCACACATCTCAAACAAGGGAATCTTTCCCCATCACTTTCAGCAGAGGAAAATAAATTAAATGTTCTGTAAACATACCAGCTTTTCTCACAAACTGGTGATAGGAAATCTGTGTTACAAGACTTTCAATTTCGCATTCTGAAACTATCCAGGGCCAAGTAACAACAATGGACACCTGAAAAAACATGTATAGGTTTTAGGTGCCATGTTTGCTTGTGGTACTACTGTCCTTATAGACCTTATACAGCAGTGCACGGTCTGTGTTATTCTGTATGTGGTCTCCACTGTACTGTAGAAACCCTGGCCTAATGGTGGGTGCTTATATTTGTCCTGTTCGTCCTGTCCTGGTTTGTCATACTCTGTTCTCCAGCAGGGATTCGAAGTCTGGCGAGCAGACCAATTTGTGTTTGATGTGTCCCAGCACTGACAAGTCACCAGTCCGGCCCTCTCCTGTTCCAACTGACACCAGCTCCTAAGGGGGTGGGGGGAGAGGCAATTATATTGGCACCCTTGCACTTTGCTTTAATAATTCCTAATTTATCTAAAATAAGTTTAATTTGAAAAAAAAGGCATCATGAAATCAGCAGTGTCAGGTGTTTTGTGGTCCAATGTTCAACCCAGTGTCCAAATATTGAGTCTCCATTGAAGGTTGTGCATCTTCCAGCATGACAATGACCCCAAACACACATCAAAAAGCACACAGGAATGGTTAAGAGGATATGCTGGACTGTTCTGGAGTGGCAAGCGAAGATTCCAGATCTGAATCACATCTAAAACCTATGGCGAGATCTGAAAACAGTAGTTGATGGAGGACACCCTTAAAATATTGAAGAATTAGAGCAGTTTGCTGCTGAAAAGTGGGCCAAATTGTCAGTAGAAAGGTGAAGCAAGCTTATTGATGGCTACGATAAGTGTACTTCTGCAGTTATTTTGGCCAAAGGCTGTGCAACCAAGTACTAGCTCCGGGGTGGCAATCATTTTGTCCATTCCCTTTGTCTATATTTTTTTATTCAAATTGTAAACTTAAGTTACAAAAATGTAATTGTTTCTGCAATGTTGAAAATCCAATAACAAGGTGTGGTGACCAAAACTGTTTTTCAATTTCAACTTATTTTAGAATAGGGAATTATTTAAGAAGTGCAAAGGAGCCAATATAAATTGGCCACAACTGTATGTTTACATACAACTACAGAGAAGTGAAGATTTAAAGGGAAATTCCACCCTTTTTCCAACGTCAAATTCATCACCAACATCAACATACACTACATGACTAAAAGTATGTGGACACCTGCTTGTTGAACATATCATCCCAAAATCATGGACATTATTATGGAGTTGGTCCCCGCTTTGCTGCTATAACAGCCTCCACTCTTCTGGGAAGAATTTCCAAAAGATGTTGGAACATTTCTGCAGGGACTTGCTTCTATTTCAGCCACAAGAGACAAACCCGACAAACCATTTCTGTATGGACCTCACTTTGTGCTCAGGGGCATTGTCATACTGAAACAGGAAATGGCCTTACCCAAACTGTTGCCACAACGTTGTAAGCACATAATCTAGAACATCATTGTATGCTGTTGCGTTAAAGGGGCCTAGCCCGAACCATGAAAAACAGCGCCAGACCATTATTCCTCCTCCACCAAAATGTACAGTTGCAATATGCATTGGGGCAGGTAGCGTTCTCCTGGCATCCGCCAAACCCAGATTCGACTGTCGGACTGCCAGATGGTGAAGCTTGATTCATCCCTCCAAATAACGCGTTTCCACTGCTCTAGAGTCCAACGGCAGCAAGCTTTACACCACACCAGCCGACGTTTGGCATTGCGCATGGTGATGTTAGGCTTTTGTGTGGCTGCTCTGCCATGGAAACCCATTTCATGAAGCTCCCGACGAACAGTTATTGTGCTGACGTTGCTTCCAGAGGCAGTTTGGAACTAGGTAGTGAGTGTTGCAACTGAGGACAGACGTATTTTTACACACTACGTGCTTCAGCACTCGGCGGTTCCATTCTGTGAGCTTGTGTGGCCTACCACTTCGAGGCTGAGCCGTTGCTGCACCTAGACGTTTCCACTTCACAATACCAGCACTTACAGTTCCCTGGGGCAGCTCTAACATGGCAGAAATTTTAAGAACTGACAGTGCAACGTTGAAAGTTACTGAGCTGTTCAGTAAGGCCATTCTACTGCCAATGTTTGTCTATGGAGATTGTATGGCAGGGTGTGCTCTATTTTATACACCTGTCAGAAACGGGTGTGGCTGAAATAGCCGAATCCACTATTTGAAGGGGTGTCCACATACTTTTGTGTATATATAGTGTATATGAAAACATCAGATTTCTATGTTTTGTAGTAAAAAAAATTAAAAAGACAAGTGTTTCTGGTGACATCATCTGTAGACACTAATTTTAACCAACTATGAGCAGCCAAAGGTTGTGTTCTCTCTGACCTGGAGGAAAGCGCATGAGGTTCCCAGAGCCACATCTAGTGTGACATGCTCCAGTATGAGCTGCACCCGACCAGACTTCCGAACCAACAGTCGTCCCACCAGACCCTCCTGCAGGTCCCTCAGATGGCAACTGTTCTCCTCCTGCTGCTCCTCCTACTCCACAGAGGACAGACACACAAACAAACTGATCGTATTCAGAGTACACAGTAGCCTTGCTCTCTGAACCACATATTTAATACACCTGAATACCTACTTGAGATTCAGTTTTCAATAGCATGGACTGTCCATCCTCTGACTGCATCTCTGTCTTCACTGGCCTGACCTCTTGGGTGGGCGGCTGCCCTGGTAGAGAGTCAGGGAGCTGGATGAAGAACAGCTCCTCCACTTTGCTCTGACTCCAGGTCTCCAGCAGTTCAGGTAAAACTTCAGGCTCAGGGAGTGGAGGTCGTCTGAAAGTGGGTTCCATCTTCTTGACCTCTGGAGCATCTTCTGGCTCCTGCTTCACTGAAGAGAGAGGGAGGGAGACAAATGGCCTAGACAGTTATAGTAGATTGTTTTGCCATTCTGTTTCATTTGAACTGACATGAATGTTGCCGATGTAAGAGCTGTGATTATAGTTACCTTTGACTGCATTGGTTCCCTCCATAGCCTCAATGTCCTCCTCAGACTTGTCTGGTTTGGAGGCTATATCAGTGACATCACTTTCCTCCTTGAATCCCCACCCTGACACAGCCAGGGGCAGCTGAACAGGGCAGCTCCTTACATCACTCCTTAGGTGAGGGTCATCGAGGAACTGGTGGAAATTAGTTGCAAAGTACTCATAAGTGGACAAGGAACTAGACAATTATTGTACAGACCGACAGTATGATGAGACATAGGTACATGGAGGACTCACATTGTCTCGTTCCAGATTGCGCAAAATTTCTTTGGTCTCTTCCTCAGTCTCCCTTTTCTCCTTCTTAATGTTGATGATGGGTGAGGGACCCACACTTGGTGCATCTCTCTCACCTTCATAGCCACCTGAATAGAGCACAGGAAGAAACTTATGGGTTTAAACGTAATGATACATCATTATGGTAATGATAACAAATGTTATGGAATTCCAGCTGAATGAATGACCCTGATCCTACCTCTTTTCTTCATCATCATCTCTGCAGGCCCCTGCTCAAAGATAGAGTGGGACTGGATGACTTCTGGACGTCCCCGGCCCCGACCACCCCTACCACCTCGCTCACGACCCCGATCATTCTCTCTCCTTTCCCTCCTTTGCCCAGCCTCAACCTTCTGCCTATAGTAGAAGAAAGTACAACTCAGTTAACAACATATGGTCCTTTAGTATATGCTGGAACACATTTCAGAATCATGCAATCACATATATTGTCACAGACAGAACAACTGAACTTACTCTTCTTTAGCTTTTCGGCCAATAATGTTAGGAGTGAAGGTTTTCTGAAATATAAAACATGGGAGTCAAGATGGACCTAGTTAAACAAATACACAAGTGCTGGTGATAGACCATTAAAAACACTCCATACAATTCACTGAGCCTACCTTCTTCACCCCTCCTAAGGTGAGTTCTTTGGTGCGCATGGAAGGGAAGCGGCCGGTGGAGAGGGTAGCTGGAAGCCGGCGTCCCATCACCAATCCCCTGCCACTCCCTCCAGGTGTTGCCGGAGTGCTAGAGGGGCCACCAGGGTCGCTTGAGCCTGGCTCTGCCATCCTGGACAAAGCAATTAGGGAGAGAATTTTATAGGAAAGCTAAATTGATAACTATCCACACAACTTCATTCAATAAGTCTTCACAAGAACATCTACAGTATATCTGCATGAAGCCCTTATCATGACTACAATTCCATTGGGTCATTCCACATATATATATGCTGCCTGAGGTAAATGCCCTGATGTGACACTTCCCAATATCACGTAAAAAAATTTAACAGCGTGAAATACCTCACAACATAGCCGCAGGAAGTAGGGGTACAGAAGCACTCATTGAAAAATCAGGATAAAAAAAAAGGATACATTTTTACAAAAGCAGTGCACTAGGCCTTTACTAGTCCTGTATTAATGGGACGATACAGCCGCCTGTAGCGCGGGCAAAAATAAATTAATAAATCGCAGCACCCCAACCCCCAAACTACTTCCCTCGGCTATGGCTCACAATCAATGATGCGCTTTTTTTTACGCTTGTGATTGGCAGTCACAGCATGATAAAGCTCACAGACTGCAAATTCTCACTGGTCCTTTGCTCGTGCCAGATTCTCTTTAACCATTGAGGTATTAAAATAACGCTCTTCGCGCAAGTTTCCACTAGATAACACAGCCAAAGTCAGATTCCACAGCCACAAGGTCCAAACTGCCGACAAAATGTGTATTTATTATTTGTGTACCTGTCATTTTACTGCATAATTAGGAGCTAGTAAAATAATAATTTCACTGCACCCGCTATAACAGCTGCTAAACTGTGTACGCGAGCAATAAACATAAAAAGTTCCAAAAGGTTTCTAAAACCGTATCGCATGCAAGGATTAATAACGTTTCTAAACGTTAAAACAGAGTGTCAGGATTGTAGTTCACATGGAGCCAGCTGTGGTCCATACCGTCAGCTGAGAACCCAAGAGGGGGACCCGCTGGCCTTCAAATTAAGTTGTATTTGTCATATGCGCCATATATACAACTGGTGTAGACTACTGTGAAATGCTTGCTTATGAGCCCTTCCCAACGATGCGGAGTTTAAAAATAGTAACACAAGAGTAATAAAATACACAAGAATGGAGCTATATACAGGGAGTATCAGTACCAAATCAATGTGCAGAGGTACGAGGGATTTGAGGTAGATATGTACTTAAAGCAGGGTAAATTGACTAGGCATCAGGATAGATAAGAGTAAAATAAAGAACAGAGTAGCAGCAGCTACTGATGAGTAAAAGTATGAATGTGTGTGCGTAATTTGTATGTTTGTGTTGTGTCGGTATGTGTATGCGTATTAATGGCACCAAACTATCTGCACTGACTATCTTGCACTGACCCCACACACACACACACTAGACTATATATACACACACTACATTGACACTCACACACATTCACATTTCCCACACACTAGGTACCATTAATTGACTATTTAGCAGTCTTATGGCTTGGAGGTCGAAGCTGTCTCTGAGCCCTTTGGTCCGAGAGCCGGTACCGTTTTCCGGACAGTAGCAGAGTGAACAGTCTATGGCTTGGGTGACTAGAGTCATTGGCAATTGTTCAGGCATTCCTCTGACACCACCTGATATAGAGGTCCTGGATGGGAGGGAGCTCGGCCTCAACGATGTACTGGACTGTAAGCACCACCCTCTGTAGCGCTTTGCAGTTGAAGGCGGTGCATTTGCCATACCATGCGGTGATCCAGCGCTCGACCCGCTCCACAACAGCTCTGTCGATGTGGTTGGGGGAGAGCTCTCCCTTCTTTCTACTATAGTCCACGATCAGCTCCTTGGTTTTACTGACGATGAGGGAGAGGTTGTTGTCCTGGTACCACACTACTAAGATGCTGAGCCATCACACGCATGTTGATTTTGTCCCCCCCACACCAGATGCGATCAGGACAAGCAGGTTTAAATATCAAAACAAGGGTGAACAGGGAGGGGACTAAGCGCACACCCTTGAAGGGTTCCCGTGTTGAAAGTCCCCCTTGGGTTCTCAATAACACTCCCCAGTAGGAGCAGTCCTCCATAGGAATGAATGGAATTCTACAGTATTTCTATGAAATATTAAAGGCCAAATTTACATTTATTTAAGTCGTTTTTTTGTAGTGGGGACAGTATCATTAGTCATCTCTAAATATTATACTTTAAGGAAAATGTTATATATTTTTGGTTTAGCTCACAATTTAAAAAGTATACATTAAGGCAGAGGTGTCAAACACATCCCACGGAGGGCCAAGTGCCTGCAGGTTGTTTTTTTCCTTTCAATTAAGACCTAGAAAACCTGGCGAGGGGAGTTCTAATTACTGACCTTAATTCATCAATCAAGTACAAGGGTAGCGCGAAAACGCGCAGACACTCGGCCCTGTGGAATTAGTTTGACATATGTACATTATGGTGTCCGCAATTGAATAAATGTGCCAAAAACTATCATGGTAGGGGAGTGCCAAGATGGAGGCTTCAACGCAGCGTCCCCTATCAGTCATCTATTGTGTATATATAAATAATTGGATGGAATGCGGATAGCTTTATATTTGTATTTGATACCACATTCTTCAAGTTTTATAGAGCCTATGCTATTGGTAGTTAGACAACGTTATAGCTTCCACAACTGAGAATCAAGAAGTTGTCAACACATGGCAACAATGCATGCTGGTTACATTAGTTAGCAAGGACTCTGAGTGCGTTTAGATATTGTCTTATTACAATTACCTGATTACTTCTATAGATGTTCACGAAACCAAGAATGCGTTTAAATGTACTGTACCCCTTCTATAAGTAAAACCGTGTCAATTTCTTCAGCCAGTGGTCTACTCAAAAAGTCAACATTGACTGCTGTACAGCGCCATGACAGACAGACGTGACGTTGCATCTTGTGTTTTTGCGGATCAACCATGCGCAGAATTTCTTCTTCTTCTATGGTATAAAAGGTGCTATACAAACAACCGTTTAATGTGCATGCTGCCTCCTACTGTGCTGGATTGTGCGATCAATCATGGGTTGTCTAATTCTGTACTACAAAGAAAATACACTGAACAAAAGTGTATATGAAATATGCAACAATTTAAAAGATGTTACAGTTCAGATAAGGAAATAATTAAATTTAAATTAATTAATTGGGCCCTAACCTATCGATTTCACATGACTGGGAATACAGATATGCAACTGTTGGTAACAGATACCTTAAAAAAATGATAGGGACCTGGATCAGAAAACCAGTCAGTATTTGGTGTGACCACCGTTTGCCTCATGCAGCGTGACACATCTTCTTCGCATAGGGTTGATCTGGCTGTTGATTCTGGCCTTTGGAATTTTGTCCCACTCCTCTTCAATGGCTATGCAAAGTTGCTGGATATTGGCGGGAACTGGAACCCTCTGTTGTAAACGTCGATCCAGCACATCCCAAAAATGCTCAATGGGTAACATGACTGGTGAGTATGCAGGCCATGGAAGAATTGGTCATGGGTGCACCTCAGCCACGCTCAAGGTCCTAAACGATATCATAACTACCATCGATAAAAAACAGTACTGTGCAGCCGTCTTCATCGACCTGGCCAAGGCTTTCGATTCTGTCAATCATCGTATTCTTATCGGCAGACTCAACAGCCTTGATTTCTCTAATGACTGCCTCACTTGGTTCACTAACTACTTTTCAGATAGAGTTCAGTGTGTCAAACCGGAGGGCCTGTTGTCCTGACCTCTGGCAGTCTCTATGGGGATGCCACAGGGTTAAATTCTCGGGCCGACTCTTTTCTCTGTATATATCAATGATGTCGCTCTTGCTGCGGATGATTCTTTGATCCACCTCTTCGCAGACGACACCATTCTGTATACATCTGGCCCTTCTTTGGACACTGTGTTAATTAACAAACCTCCAGAAGAGCTTCAATGCCATACAACACTCCTTCCGTGGCCTCCAACTGCTCTTAAACGCTGGTAAAACTAAATGCATGCTCTTCAATCGATCACTGCCCGCACCCGCCCGCCCAACCAACGTCACTACTCTGGACGGTTCTGACTTAGAATATGTGGACAACTATAAATACCTAGGTGTCTGGCTAGACTGTAAACTCTTCTTATAGACTCACATTAAGCATCTCCAATCCAAAGTCAAATCTAGAATCGGCTTCCTATTTCGCAACAAAGCCTCCTTCACTCTTGCTGCCAAACATACCCTCGTAAAACTGACTATCCTGCCGATCATTGACTTCGGCGATGTCATTTACAAAATAGCCTCCAACACTCTACTCAGCAAATTGGATGCAGTCTATCACAGTGCCATCCGTTTTGTCACGAAAGCCCCATATACTACCCACTATTGTGACCTGTACGCTCTCGTTGGCTGGTCCTCGCTACATATTTGTCGCCAAACCCTCTGGCTCCAGGTCATCTATAAGTCTTTGCTAGATAAAGCTCTGCCTTATTTCAGCTCACTGATCACCATAGCAACACCCACCCATAGCACGCGCTCCATTAGGTATATTTCACTGGTCATCCCCAAAGCCAACACCTGCTTTGGCCGCCTTTCCTTCTAGTTCTCTGCTGCCAATGACTGGAACGAATTGCAAAAATCACGTTGGAGACTTATCTCCCTCACTAACTTCAAGTATCGGTTGTCAGAGCAGCTTACCGATCGCTGCAGCTGTACACAGCCCATCTGTTAATAGCCCATCCAACCTACTATCTACCTCATCCCCATATTTGTTTTTGTTTTTTTCTGCTCTTTTGCACACCAGTATTTCTACTTGCACATCCTCATCTGCACATCTATCACTCCAGTGTACATTGCTAAATTGTAATTACTTCGCCACTATTGGCCTATTTATTGCCTTACCTCCTTACTTCATTTGCACACACTGTATACAGATTTTATATTGTGTTATTGACTGTATGTTTGTTTATCCCATGTGTAACTCTGTGTTGTTGTTTTTGTCACACTGCTTTGCTTTATCTTGGCCAGGTCGCAGTTGTAAATGAGAACTTGTTCTCAACTGGCCTACCTGGTTAAATAAAGGTGAAAAAAAATAAATAATAATGTTTAAATGAGGACATTTTCAGCTTCCAGGAATTGTGTTTGCAACATGGGGCTGTGCATTATCATGCTGAAACATGGGGTGATGGCGGCGGATGAATGGCACGACAATGGGCCTCAGGATCTCGTCACGGTATCTCTATGCATTCAAATTGCCACCTAATAGTTCCACCAATCTGTCTTACAGCCTCTGCATATGAGACATCATGATTGATTCTATATCTCTAACCTCTCTCTGCACCTGGCATCCACCAAATGTAAATCAAAACTAGTCGTTGAATTGACTACTGTACACCGTGTGTTGGCACATCTTTTCCCTCAACTTAGCATAAGCTCCAGGGACATGGCTTTTGATCTTCTTCCCATTGAGAGTTTCCATTTAAAGAATCTTCCCTTGTTGAGCATGACTAACACAAAATATTAGCAGTCTACCATTTCCAATGAACTGGGCTAGTTTTACTTCACCTATCTCTTTCTTTACGTAATTGGTTAATCGGATAGTGTGTAGATACGGCCCTGTGGTGACATCAAACACCATCACAATTTCCACTCTAATACATACATCATTACACTTGTTCCCTATCGTCACTCTCTTCACGCTCTCTGTACTAGAAGCACCAGTAGTTTCAACAGCATGGTGTAATGAATACTAAAGAAGAAAAAGGTGTAGATTCATGCGCAGAGCGCGGCAGGTGTTTATTTCGCCTTCGCAGAAGGCAGGAATCGTGGTCACAGGCAAGCAATGGTCATACACAGGTAGGCAAACAGGCAGGTGAATCAAAACTGGGACTGAAGTCTATAACTGGTTCTCACAAATGAGCTAGGAAAAGGCTTCGTAAAGTCAAAACGAACAATACCTCACAAAGGCACAAACAGAATGAACTGAACTAAATAAGGAGCTGATGAGACCAGGTGAGTAACTAACACAGGTGAAATCAATGAACAGAAATGAAAGACAGGGCTACGTTCAAAAACACAAAGAAACAGGGCTACGTTCAAGAACACAACGAAACAGAACACAAGCTTGACTAAGAAAATAAATACAGAACCTTACACATGGTCTCTCTTTTTGTGCGCAGGATTTGAGTTTGGTAAGCCTATTTGAATACAGAAAACATATGTACATTTACAAAGCCATAGATCAACATACTATTTATAAACAAACAATTTGTTTGTTTTTGGGTGTGTTATTTTTATATAGTTCAGGAATTGCATGAAAACATAATAATAGCCTAACAAGCCTGCAACATTTGCAGTAGGCCTATATGCGTCAACATGCTTCAGTTTGGCTGGGCTTGGCGAACCGAACAAGTGTGCTGCATACTCCCTTAAAACCTTTGCTTAGAAAAACTAGAAAAAGTGCAATAGTAGGCATACTGTTTGTCCATTTTGAGACGCCGTAGCGTATACACTTCCTCAAAATAGTCAGAATTAATCTAAGATAACTCAAGAAATCTGTATTCATTTTGACGTGCAAAATGTGCATGAAAACGAGTCAACAAAGACTTTATTGAAGAATCTCTATAGTTGACCAATCACAGACTTTGGCTCCCGAACTTCCGCTAGCCTCAGAAAAAAGATTTGTGTGTCCGATCAGCCGAAAAAACCCTTACCAAAGTCCAAACCAACAAAAACATCACATGTTGTTATAATATATGCACAAACTCTTCCAAACAGTTTCGGCTGGGAAGCGTTCAAACGCCTTAATGCTGTGTCCATGTCCTAGTGGAAACTAGGAAACTCCGACTTGCTAACTGGTTGTAGTACACATGCTGTGTTATGTTCAAGCAGTTAGCAAGTCAAAAATGTCAGAGTTTCCTAGTTCCGACTAGCATGTAAATGCGGCATAAGTTGTGTTGTGACCCTGCTCCCCCTGCTGCTCCAGCCACCTCCATCTTGCCTTTGCATGGCTGGAATGTCTAATGAGGAATGATTGCATTTTGATGGAATCAGTAAGCTGGGGCTGGCCAGCCCTATAAAAGAGCCTGTGTGCTGGGTGATAACTCACACAGTCCAGGCCTGGGAAATCACAGAGAGTGTATCTTTAAATAAAGACAATGTTCCAGCAAACAGAGTATTTAGTCACCAATGCCCTAGAGAGAATGAACAGCTTTTATGAATGTCCAATATGCACTGAATCACCTCACCTAAGGCTGTCTACACATATTTTTCCAGATTCCCTTTTGTCCTACGCTGTCTTTATGATTCAATGATCATATGTGTTATTTCAGCCTCAAATGGCCACATAATATAGGCCTGTGGCAATGTCAGTCTTTTCCTTTTATTTCTTCAAAGAATTAGGTTGCTCTTTCCACTTACAGCAGGACCAACAAACCATTTTTATAATATGCAAGCACATCTCTATCTTCAATAATCTTTTTCTTTGCAGGCATCCAGTACCAGTATCTTCTTGTCCCTTGGATTACCAAGGGTGGAAGTACTGTGGAGGATGCCCATACGGTGTAACTCTATGAGTTTAAGCACTGGACTACATGCATCCTACATGTAGGATGTAGGATGATTTCTCTGTCAGCTACTGTCAGCTACATAAAGCTGCTGTCCCTGTCCCAATAGAGGCATGCTCGTCAGTGATGTGTAATTGCGTTGCCATTTGTCAGCAAGTTGGTGCTGATGTCGGTGAATGGCTTAACCCAATTGCTCATGCACCTCAATTACAAGTCTCTTGTTTGTGTTCTCAGCATCAGCAGTTGTTTCACATTAGGCGATGCAGCTGTACAGCAGTCCAGTAAATATCCTTATCAAAACCCAGCTAGAGGAAGAGAGAGAGGGAGGGAGCGTGTGTGATAGAGAGAGAGAATGAGAGGGAGAGATAGAAGGAGAGAGGGAGAGTAGAGGAAGATCAAGTGAGAGTAAGAGAAAAGGAGTGTTCATTTTACTTCCTAGTCGGTTTTCCTGGGTGAATCTATCAACGACTGCAGAAGAAAATAAAGGGGTAAGATAGAATAGATTTCTGCAGTCATCTTCTCTGGTTAAGGACCTATCGCATTTTTTGCATAGACACTCACCTACCGCACAAAGGTAAGGCTATATTTCCATCTGAATTCTCCTCATGTCAGTCTCTAAATGCATCAAGTGTTCAGAAGGTAAACAACACCTATTGTAGAGCCACAGTAAACAGGATTTGTTTATTTATATGCTGGAAATTGCATGCTCTTTTTTCCATGTTTATTACTAGGGCATTCTCCATTTACTTTTGGACACTATGTACCGTAGGTTCATTGATCCACTGATAATGTGAGTGTGCTTAGTGTTAGAATGCCTGTTTACATTTCTTATTATTGAGGTAGAAAGAATGCTTATATTATGCTATCAGGCAGTCAGTGTTTTGCGGTTAGTGCATTATGTCACGCCAATGATCTTGTAATAAACTGTTTTGAGTCTCAGCTGTGGTACAGGCATTTAGAAGTTGCCCCAATGCAGGTGTGATTATCATCAGCCCATGAGTAGAGATCTGTCTATGACTGAAAGTGTCATTAATAACCTGGCTGAAATATGTATTAAACTGTCACAATCACAAACAAGCTTTGAGAGATTACAAGAACCACTGTGCAAATAGGATCCTTTTTGTTGATAGCATAATGATTACCACAATTATCACACAATGATCACCACACAGTGCTTACTACACAGTGATTACCACAGTAATTACCACACAATGATTACCACACAATGATTACCACACAGTGATTACCACACAGTGATTACCACACAATGATTACCACACAGTGATTACCACACAGTGATTCAGTGTAGAGGACACCATGTGGTGTAGACAGAGGATACAATTAATTTGAGATCACACAGTCCCTCTACCATGACCTGATCTGGAGCAGAATGCACACTAAACATGCCTCTCTGTCGCTTCATTTCCTCAACCTCAGTCAACTGACTGTCACATATGTATGACCCTCCACCTTATAGGACACATCCCATGACTTGTATCTTACATGCACCTGATACCCACTACTCTAGTAGAAAAATGTCAAAGGCTGTGTTTACACAGGCAGACCAATTCTGATATTTTTTCCACTAACTGATCTTTTCAGCAATCACGTCAGATCTTTTCACAGCAGATCTTTTTCAGAGCTGATCTGATTGGTCAAAAGACCAATTAGTGAAAAAAAAGATCTGAATTGGGCTGCCTGTGTAAATGCAGCCTTTGAGGCATGGAGCTGCTTACTGTGCGCACACTATTCGTTTTTTGGTGTATGCAGCAGCATTCATCACCACACTGTCACAGCACAGTGATAATGTATGTATCAGGGTTCTAGATCACTGGAGAATAAGAATGAGTAATATGCCCTTCACAGTTCCCACTGTGAACACATGCATTTACATAACAAACAAATATATGAGTCAAACTGTAAAATGTGTTACTATCAAAGACCAGAGGCAAGAATAGGAATATTTATATTAAATTGCTTTATCCAATAGTGAAATGTATCTATGTAGCTCAATAGTCTGTTTTCTTACAGATCTAATTAGCTGATTATGGGCAATTAAATAGGGAGTAGACATTGGCATGAATTCTCTCTCTATTTAGTATACTGATATATAATTAAGAGCATAGGAAGGACTATTTAAATGATGTGGGGGACTTGCGTTTGAACTGTGTTCAGACATATTCAGTCAGAAGGTGGAGCAAGCACGACTGGAAATTAGGAGGCTTTGATGGTTTTCTCTATGAGAATCTCCTCTTGCCCTAAATTCTGTGTGTGTGAAGAGAGGGAGAGGAGCAGACAGGCAGGCAGCAGCTGGGTAACACAGGAGACCCTGGGGGGGAATGTGTGTGGTGCCACAGCCAGCTCCCTCATCCCTGGTGTGAACAAGCTAGCTCACACATTTCACAGCTCTGTGGCTTTAATGAGCTGCCGCGCTGCAGCATGTCCATCATGAGGTGGACCAGAACATAACGGCTCTTCAGGCCACATACAGTACATAGTAGAGGGGGCAGGTGGGAGGAGCTATAGGAGGACAGCACATTGTAAATACAGGAATGGAATAAAAGGAACGGTATCAAACACATCAAACATATGGAAATCACATTTGACAGTTCTATTTATTCCATTCCAGCCATAACAATGAGTCCGTCCTCTTATAGCTCCTCCAACCAGCTCTCTCTGGTACACATAGAAATGTTGAGGTGACCTTATTACCGCCACACCGCTAGTCATGAGTCATGGTATTTTATGTTACCATTGAGTCATGGTCACCTCTTATTCACTCTGGACATGTGTAAGTAGTACCCAACTCACTAATGAGAGTCAGGCCGCTAATGGTCTGGTACTCAGGGCTCTATTGTCCCTCTAACCACTCTGACGTCAACGCAAGTACAATCTAAAATCACATCAAACATTATCAAAACAGTATGTGCTTTTAAAACTCACCTCACTGTGATTGATCAATTTTAAAACAGGTTGAAACTGAGTGGAAAACATAGTAGTTGAGGATGTTATTTCAAAGCCTAACACAAGTAAAAGGACAGTGCTTTCTAACGTGATGATTAATTAAAAACAACCATATGCATAATAGAGCTTATGCAAATGCATAGGCCATACAGGTGAAGTCGGAAGTTTACATACACTTAGGTTGGAGTCATTAAAACTTGTTTTTCAACCACGCCAAAAATGTCTTATTAACAAACTATAGTTTTGGCTAGTCAGTTAGGACATCTACTTTGTGCAAGTTTACCTACGCTAAGTTGACTGTGCCTTTAAACAGCTTGGAAAATTCCAGAAAATGATGTCATGGCTTTATAAGCTTCTGATAGGCTAACTGACATCATTTGAGTCAATTGGAGGTGTACCTGTGGATGTATTTCAAGGCCTACCTTCAAACTCAGTGCCTTTTTGCTTGACATCATGGGAAAATGAAAAGAAATCAGCCAAGACCTCAGAAAACAATTGGAGACCTCCACAAGTCTGATTCATCGTGGGAGCAATTTCCAAATGCCTGAAGGTACCACGTTCATCTGTACAAACAATAGTATACAAGTATAAACACCATGGGACCACGCAGCCGTCATACCACTCAGGAAGGAGACGCGTTCTGTCTCCTAGAGATGAACGCACTTTGATGCGAAAAGTGCAAATCAATCCCAGAACAACAGCAAAGGACCTTGTGAAGATGCTGGAGGAAACAGGTACAAAAGTATCTATATCCACAGTACAACGAGTCCTATATCGACATAACTGTTTCAGTATGATATGTTGGATAAAGGAATAAAGACAGACACCAATGTCTAGTTCAATAGCCTTGTTCAAGCATTGTACAAATCCTTACACGCGGAGTCCGGGGAACAGTCCGGCTAGTCGATTACCTATCAACTAGACTCCGTAACATCATCCTTTTCAATAGAAAGTGCAAACATAACGGCATAACATTAAGTTCTTAACAGTCAAGTCAAAACAATTGAGAAAACATATTTTCTTTTTTACTTCAGTTGTCATCTTCCTCTTATGTTTTTCTTTATTTTTTTATATATTTCATTTCTTTAGAAACAGAGGACAAGTTAACACAATCTCTTGCTTACAGAGTAAGCCTGTCCGGTGGCTTGCACAGCCGACCCACCCGTGAGTAAGTATTGGCTCTGACAGGGGTAGGATTAGGGCCACGAGCTGGAGAGCTTGGTGGGGTAGAAGCCTCACATTCAGTTGGCTCATGTCTCAATTCTGCACCCCTTGCCCTTAGGCCTGGACTGTGATCCAGCTCATCTAGGTGAGTGTATGGTGTGTTCTGGTGTGTCTGCTCTGCTACGCGCAGATCCACCCGATTGCGACGATAGAGGGAGCCACCAACATCCACCAACTAAGAACGTGGTGCAACTCTCTGTAGGCACGTGTCCAGCCTCCAAAGTCCTGTGTGGTCTCCCGGCAGCGGTTTCATCCTTATCGTTTCACCCACCTCCAGCTCTGGTAGGTCTCGACCAGTCCGGTCGTAGAAGCACTTAGCGAGCTGCTTTCTGTGACGCAGTTTATCCGTGACCCCAACCATGACGCAGGGCTCAAGTAGCCTGTTAGCTACAGGGATGGTGGTCTTCAGACGTCTGGACAGAAGGCGTTGTGCTGGGCTGCTATCCATGTTTTTGGTGGGTGTGTTCCTCCACTGTAAGATCGCTTTCCATGGGTCGTTGCCGTCACGCAAGGCCCTGCTTAACAGGTTTTTTGCGATCTTGACAGCTGACTCTGCCTTGCCATTTGCTTTTGGGTGTCTTGGAGAGGAGGTGACGTGGTCAAACTCCCACTCTGAGGCGAAACGCTTGAACTGTGCAGTGAATTGTGGGCCATTGTCCGTGATTACCTTGTCAGGCTGACCTTGCCTTGCAAACTGCGCCTTGCAGCGTTTTATGACCGTCTCTGCCGGGGAACAGTCCGGCTAGTCGATTACCTATCAACTTTTCTCCGTAACAATAACCTGGAAGGCCGCTCAGCAAGGAAGAAGCCACTGCTCCAAAACCGCCATAAAAAAGCCAGACTACGGTTTGCAACTGCACATGGGGACAATGATCATACTTTTTGGAGAAATGTCCTCTGGTCTGATGAAACAAAAATAGTTTGGCCATAATGACCATTGTTATGTTTGGAGGTAAAAGGGGGAGCCTTGCAAGCCAAAGAACTCCATCCCAACCGTGAAGCACGGGGGTGGCATCATCATGTTGTGGGGGTGCTTTGCTGCAAGAAGGACTGGTGCACTTCACAAAATAGATGGCATTATGTGCCATCTATTTTGTGGATATATTGAAGCAACATCTCAAGACATCAGCCAGGAAGTTAAAGCTTGGTCGCAAATGGGTCTTCCAAATGGACAATGACCCCAAGCATACTTCCAAAGTTGTGGAAAAATGGCTTGCACAGCCGACCCACCCGTGAGTAAGTATTGGACAATGACCCCAAGCATACTTCCAAAGTTGTGGAAAAATGGCTTAAGGACAACAAAGTCAAGGTATTGGAGTTGCTATCACAAAGCCCTGACCTCAATCCTATAGAAAATCTGTGGGCAGAACTGGAAAAGCGTGTGCGAGCAAGGAGGCCTACAAACCTGACTCAGTTACACCAGCTCTGTCAGGAGAAATGGGCCAACATTCACCCAACTTATTGTGGGAAGCTTGTGGAAGGCTACCCAAAACGTTTGACACAAGTTAAACAATTTATGGCAATTCTACCAAATACTAATTGAGTGTATGTAAACTTCTGACCCACTGGGAATGTGATGAAAGAAATACAAGCTGAAATAAATAATTATCTCTACTATTATTCTGACATTTCACATTCTTAAAATAAAGTGGTGATCCTAACTGACCTAAAACAGGGAATTTTTACTAGAATTAAATGTCAGAAATTTTGAAAAAAGTGCTTGAACATGCACTGTCCATATAAGGTCCCACAGTTGACAGTGCATGTTTGAGCAAAAACCAAGCCATGAGGTCTAAGAAATTGTCCGTAGAGCTCCGAGACAGGATTGTGTCGGGGCAGAGATAGGGCGAAGGGTAGCAACACATTTCTGCAGCACTGAAGGTCCCCAAGAACACAGTGTCATCCATCATTCTTAAATGGAAGAAGTTTGGAACACCAAGACTCTTCCCCAGAGCTGGCCACCTGGCCAAACTGAGCAATTGGGGGAGAAGGGCCTTGGTCAGGGAGGAGAACAAGAACCCAATGGTCACTCTGACAGAGCTCCAGAGTTCTTCTGTGGAGATGGGAGACCCTTCCAGAAGGACAACCATCTCTGCAGCACTCCACCAATCAGGCCTTTATAGTAGAGTGGCCAGACGGAAGCCACTCTTCAGTAAAAGGCATATGACAGCCCACTTGGAGTTTGACAAAAGGCACCTAAAGAACTCTCAGACCATGAGAATCAAGATTCTCTGGTCTGATGAAACCAAGATGGAACTCTTTGGCCTGAATGCCAAGCGTCACGTCAGGAGGAAACCTGGCACCATCCCTACGCTGGAGCATGGTGGTGGCAGCATCATGCTGTGGGGATGTTTTTCAGTGGCAGGGACTGGGAGACTAGTCAGGATCGAGGGAAAGATGAGTGGAGCAAAGTACAGAGAGATCATTGATGAAAATCTGTTCCAGAGTGCTCAGGACCTGAGAGTGGGGCGAAGGTGCAGCAACGCTCCCATCCAACCTGATAGAGCTCGAGAGGATCTGTAGAGAAGAATGGGAGAAACTCCCTAAATACAGGTGTCAAGCTTGTAGCGTCATACCCAAGAAGACTCAAGGCTATAATTTCTGCCAAAGGTGCTTCAACAAAGTACTGAGTAAAGGGTCTGAATACTTATGTAAATGTGATATTTCCGGTTTTTATTTTGAATACATTTGCAAAAAAAAAAAAAGAACTATTTTTTCTTTGTCATTGTGGGGTATTGTGTGTAGCTGATTAGAGGAAAAATCTATTTGATCCATTTTAGAATAAAGCTGTAACCTAACAAAATGTGAAAAAGTCAAGGGGTCTGAATACTTTCCGAATGCACTGTATATATTTCCACACTATGAGGTTGGAATAAATTGTGAAAATTATGATAATGTCCTATTAATGTAAGAGCTGTTTGAAAAGACCATCTGAAATGTCAGCCTGTTTTGGTGGGATGGAGTTGTGGCCTGCCTGGTGACATCACCAGGAGGTAAATTAGTTAATAGATCAATAAGAAAGAGATAACAGCTAGTTTTCAGTTTTCCCCTCCCCAGACCACTCCCAGACAGTCCTTGCAAAATTCTTGCTTGAGAAATTGCTCTTTACTAAGATGCTATTTTTTGTTGTTGTTGACCATTTGATTGAAAACAATCAGTGTACTTAATTGTTACCCAGAAATAATTTGATATTGGACCTTTAAGCATTGGACCTTTAAGCTCTGACTGTAGGACCCTTTCCTTAGATTTGCAGATGAGGTAAATGAGGTAATGTAAAGCTAGAGGATTGAACATGGTAGCCAATGCTGCCTGGTTGCCAGGCGACTGCTGTTGGTGGATTATGAAATAAGGGGAACCTGCAGAGACCAGTCATTTGGCTGTGGCCGTAATATAGGGTTGTATGTTGTGATGAAGGAAAAGCCAGTGGAGGGCGAAAGAGGGAGGGTGGGAGGAGAGAGAGAGAAGGGCAGCAAATAAGGAAGAGGAGAGGAGATGTGGCCAAAGACAGGTCCCCTGACTAAAGGTTAATTGAATTTGGTCTGAGGCATGTTCCGTAGCTGGCAGTGTCATTGTTGTCTAGTCTTTTCCCATCTTGGTGTTTTAGCACAGTATTTGTCCTAGCCCTCTACACTCTCCCATGCATGATGAGGAAGTTGATAAAGTGAAACTAATCTAACAGTCGATACATCCAGTTGTGTTTCATTGATTAGTACTAAAAGTCACAAAGGACTTAGAATGATCAAAATTAGCTTGCAAGGAAGGAATTGAGATTGGACATATTTCACATAGCTATTTTTTATTCTATAAAATGTTTTCAGTCCTGTACCTTTTAAGTCTTTATTACAATGTTACAATCTGATCCCATCTGATCACATTTTTCTTCTTGTTCGGCAGCTAACAACCATGGAGACAGCCCTTTCCACCCCCCATAATATCCAGATCTGTGAGGTGACCTGCGACTCCTTCCGCATCGCCTGGGACATGACCCCTGAGGATACTGCCAAGGCCACACACTTCTTCATCGATCTCAGCCGCAAGGAGGGCGGGGATCCCAACCGCTTCAAGCACAGGGTCTGTCTGACAGACTGTCACTGCTTTTCTCCCTCATAAAACCTCCCCAGGCCCCCCCGTCCTTCCCCTTTAACTCAATGACCATTTTCATCATGACTCTGACTCCCACTGTCTAGGGCCATGTTTTTTACTTCATTCCATCCTGTTCTCCAATAATAGACATTTCACTACAACATGTGATGTGATATGTTTTGATATAACCTGAGATGGCCTTGCATGAGACAGTGTCTATGCAGACCAATAGTTCTATAGATATTGTGTAGTTTAGCACATAAATGTGTCTTGACTTCCGCCGAAGTCGGTTCCTCTCCTTGTTCGGGCGACGTTCGGCGGTCGACGTCACCGGTCTTCTAGCCATCGCCGATCCACTTTTCATTTTCCATTTGTTTTGTCTTGTTTTCCATCACACCTGGTTTTAATTTGCCCTCATTACTGTTGTTTATTTAACCCTCTGGTTCTCCCATGTCTGTGTGGGGAATTGTTTGTTGGAATGCCGGTTCACGCCGGGTTTGTATGTTTTCACCCGTGCTTTGTGGCAGCCGGTTTTGCATGTGTATTTTGTACTTTGTGCTGCCTTACTTGGTTTTGGGCATTTGTTTTGTGATGCGGTTGCGTTCTGTATTTAACATTGCCTGAGTAAAGTACTTAGTCCACTCATCTCTGCTCTCCTGCACCTGACTTACCTACACCAGCTACACCCACCGCATGACAAAATGTCTGGCACTGCACTGCAGCAGTTACAACCCAGAGATCAGTGGTAGTGCTGTTTCAGTAACTTCCAGTACACGAGAATTAGAATTGTGTGCTGCAAACAGCTTCAGGCAAGCGGCTCATTGTCACATTTCTTTCCTCTTCAATGGCTAAAAAACTGACAAAGCCTAAAAACTGCAGCTCTGTTCTCTTCGCTATGAACTGTGATTTTATTCCAGACCAATTGCTGAACTGAACTACTCTACACTACCCATAATTTCTTCCTTTTATTTTCTCAACATCATGTTGGGGGTAAAGAAAATATAGGCTTAGATAATTGCAATCATTATATAAAATACAAGAATGATTGAAATAGAAAATGAAGGGACCGTTATTTACAATGGGATCCTACCTAACAGACAGAAATTATGCATTGCAGCAGATTCAATTGCCTTACTGTTGGAAGGACCTAGGGCTATTATTTGAGGTCATCTCTTATCTTGTGACAGAGGGGGAATTTGAATGATTGAAATGAAAGACGTCATGCTCAGTCATCCCTAATGGGTGCTTCTGAGCTTAACTTACCTCTACTCTATCCACACGTTAGATACTTGATTACCTACTTTGTTAAGGTTCTCTATTTAATGTAATTTCTATCTCATAAGTCCTTTCCCTAATTAACACATTCAAGTCAGCAATGCAAGGTATTCATTTTTCTTCATTTCTGATCAGTTAGTGTCCTGGAATTGTTCTGTGCTGAATATATTTTCGTCTTATTCTCCCCTCAGCCTTTACAAAAGCTCCTGACTTCTGTTGTCCAGAGCTGTGCTGAGTACTTGATTGGAAGCGTGTATTTATCACTCAGGAATCAAAGTGACACAAACAAATTTGCACCAGGGTGGTTGCCATGGATATGTGGCTTCTCTGAGCTTGTTGCGTCTTAGAGCCCCTGGCCAAAACAAAGCCACTAATTTGGTTTTCAAATCAAATCAAATTTTATTTGTCACATACAGATGGTTCGCAGATGTTAATGCGAGTGTAGCGAAATGCTTGTGCTTCTAGTTCCGACCATGCAGTAGTATCTAACAAGTAATCTAACAATTTCACAACAACTACCTTATACACACAGTGTAAAGGAATGAATATGAGTATGTACATATAAATATATGGATGAGCGATAGCTGACCGGCATAGGCAAGATGCAGTAGATGGCATATAGTACAGTATATACATGTGAGATGAGTAGTGTAGGATATGTAAACATTATATAAATGGCATTGTTTAAAGTGGCTAGTGATACATTTATTACATCCACTTTTTAATTATTAAAGTGGCTAGAGATTTGAGTCGATGGCCGAACGGCATAGGCAAGATTCAGTAGATGGTATAGAGTACAGTGTATAAATTTGATATGAGTAATGTCGGATATGTAAACATTATATACAAAATTGTTTAAAGTGGCTAGTGATACATTTGTTACATCCAATTTTCTATTATTTAAAGTGGCTAGAGATTTAAGTCAGTATGTTGGCAGCAGCCACTCAATGTTAGTGGTGGCTGTTTAACAGTCTGATGGCCTTGAGATAGAAGCTGTTTTTCAGTCTCTCGGTCCCAGCTTTGATACACCTGTATTGACCTCGCCTTCTGGATGATAGCGGGGTGAAGAGGCAGTGGCTCGGGTGGTTGTTGTCCTTGATGATCTTTTTGGCCTTCCTGTGACATTGGGTGGTGTTGGTGTCCTGGAGGGCAGGTAGTTTACCCCTGGTGATATGTTGTGCGGCAGGTAGCCTAGTGGTTAGAGTGTTGGACTTGTAACCAGAGGGTTGCAAGTTTGAATCCCCAAGCTGACAAGGAAATCTGTTGTTCTGCCCCTGAACAAGGCAGTTAACCCACTGTTCCCTGGGTGCTGTGGATGTCAATTAAGGCAGCTCCCTGCACCTCTCTGATTCAGGTCTTGAGCTTAATGACGAGTTTGGAGGGTACTATGGTGTTAAATGCTGAACTATAGTTGATGAACAGCATTCTTCCAGATGTCCTTCCTCTTGTCCAGATGGGTTAGGGCATAGGTATTCTTCCATAGGTATTCCTCTTGTCCAGATGGGTTAGGGCAGTGCGATTGCGTCGTCTGTGGACCTATTGGGACGGCAAGCAAATTGGAGTGGGTCTAGGGTGTCTGGTAGGATGGAGGTGATATGATCCTTGACTAGTCTCTCAAAGCACTTCATGATGACAGAAGTGAGTGCTACGGGGCGATAGTCATTTAGCTCAGTTACCTTTGGCAGCGGGCCGTGTCAGTGGCACTGTATTGTCCTCAAAGCGAGCAAAGAAGTTGTTTAGTTTGTCTGGGAGCAGGACATCGTGGTCCGCGACGGGGCTGGTTTTCTTTTTGTAGTCCGTGATTGACTGTAGACCCTGCCACATTCCTCTCGTGTCTGAGCCGTTGAATTGTGACTCTACTTTGTCTCTATACTGACGCTTAGCTAGTTTGATTGCCTTGCGGAAGGAATAGCTACACTGTTTGTATTCAGTCATGTTTCCGGTCGCCTTACCCTGGTTAAAAGCAGTGGTTCGCGCTTTCAGTTTTGAGTGAATGCTGCCATCAATCCACGGTTTCTGGTTGAGGGAAGGTTTTAATAGTTGCTGTGGGTACAACATCACCGATGCACTTGCTAATAAATGTTGAACAGACCTGAGCACGGGCGTTTCCTGTTTTAGTTTCTGTCTGTAGGCTGGGAGCAACAAAATGGAGTCATGGTCAGACTTGCCGAAAGGAGGGCGGAGAATGGCCTTGTATGAATCACGGAAGTTCGAATAACAATGATCAAGGGTTTTACCAGCCCGGGTTGCACATTCGATATGCTGATAAAATTTAGGGAGCCTTGTTTTCAGATTAGCCTGTAATGTTGGTAAGTTGACGTTGCTCTTATATCCAATAATTCCTCCCGGCTGTATGTAATAAAACTTAAGATTTCCCGGGGTAACAATGTAAAAATTAATCCATAAAAAAAACAAAATACTGCATAGCTTCCTGAGAACGTGAAGCGAGGCTGCCATCTCTGTCGGCGCCGGAAGTTTGATATACAGCAGTTAGATATACAGCAGCTTAGCTATACCAGTTTGTACCACAATATGTTGCAGAAATGTAAAATTCACGAGTATGATTACATAATAAGCATTTAGAAACTACCGAAAATTGCCTTTTTAACAATGAATTGCTGTATTCTAGTAATTCAACTAATGAGTTACTTGAATTAACATGTATCCATGTTTCACCCATCAGGATGTGCCCACCAAACTGGTGGCCAAGGCGGTGCCCTTACCCATGGCAGTGAGAGGCCATTGGTTCCTGAGCCCGCGGACAGAGTACTGTGTTGCTGTGCAGACAGCAGTAAGACAAGCAGATGGAGAGTACCTGGTGTCTGAATGGAGCAGGGTGGTTGAGTTCTGCACAGGGGGTATGTCTGCCAGATCCCTACATTTGTTTACGTTTATTTGTTTTTAAACTGGCTTTGAGATTGTACTTGGCATGAAAAGCACTATATAAAATAAACATATTATTATTTTTATTGAAGTACAACGGGCTCTAGCCTTTAAGCAAGATTTAGTTGGAGGGCACCCCACCTCGCGGCAAAACATTTTACTGGCCCCCCTCTTGATGGTGAAGAGAAAAAACTCAGTTTTAAAATTTCCTGCAATTCTACACATTTTGCCATGGGGCGAAGAGAGAACTTTTGCTAATTTAAAGTAATGACTTTTGACATGTTTATCCAGCAGCACACCACCCTACATCCCACTGCTGGATTGCTTCTGAAGCTAAGCAGGGTTGGTTCTGGATGGGAGACCAGATACTGCTGGAATTGATGTTCAAGGGCCAGTAGGAGGCACTCTATCCCAATGCCCCAGGGCAATGATTGGGGACATTGCCTTGTGTAGGGTGCTGTCTTTTCAATAAGATGTTAAACGGGTGTCTTGACTCTCTGTGGTCACTAAAGATCCCATGGCACTTATTGTAGACTAGGGGTGTTAACCTCTGTGTCCTGGCTAAATTCCCAATGTGTCCCTCATACCATCATGGTCACCTAATCATCCCCAGCATCCAATTGGCTCATTCATCTCCCCTCCTCTGCCTTGAAAAAAAAAAACTTGAATGAGTAGGTGTGTCCAAACTTTTGACTGGTACTGTATATATATACAGTATTTACACACACACAATATAACCCTCTCTAGAGTATAGATTCAATTGAATATGCCTTAAAAAATGATTTGAACCAGGAACTTTGTAACTGACAGTTGTTGTATGACACAGATTATGCCATGGACCACCTCAAACAGCTCCTTGGCAAAGCAAAGGGTTCTGCTGGAAGATTGCTAAAGTTCTCTGTATTCTATCGCAACCAGCACCCTGAGTATTTTCAATGTGTCAGGTCAGTGCCACACGATTCTCTGTAAATACACACAGGTATATATTGGTGTGCTGTGAAGTTCAATAACAAAACTAACAAATGTTTCTCCTCTTCTGTTAGAACTGAGTGTGGGGGGCTGATGCGCCCAGCCATGAAAGACAATAGTGGAAGCCATGGCTCTCCTATCAACAGCAAACTGCAGGGAGTCTTCCTCAGCTGCAACACTGAGTTTGACACAGGTCTTCCTCCAAACGACTCCCCCTACGGCCCCCTGCGTTTCCAGATCCCGGCCGGGAACCTGCTGAATCGCGACACTAATCTTTACTTTGCTGACTTCTACTGTATGTACACAGCCTATCACTATGTGGTGTTGGTGCTGGCCCCTGCTGGCTCAGAGGGGGATAACTTCTGCTGTAGTAGTCTCCCCCTGCTGGACCTGACTGCCAACCCCTTCCTGACATACATCCCCCCCCAGAGGCAAGGGGAAGAGTCCTTGTTCTGCCACGCCAGTGATGTCATCCTGGAGGTGCTGTACACAGAGCCGATACATCTGGAGCAGGGCAGTGTGGTGAAGATCTGTGGCCACCACCAGATGAGCCAGACCACGGCCAACGCCAAGAAGGACCCCAGCTGCAAGGTGTGCAACATCAGTGTGGGCCGCTGAGAGAACGGGCTTGACTGACAGGCTTTAGAGAACAGTGAGGATGTGTGTTGGCATAGCTGCAGATGTAGAGAAATGGGCAGAGCGATTTAATCTATCTCGTAGTGTATGGTAAAGTAACACAACTGGGACAGCCCATCTCTTGGGGTATGTGCATGCTGGCTGCCCCATCCCTCTCTGTCGCTACTAGTATTCCAAATCTCCAAAATCATCAATCATCATGTGGACCAAAATAAAGGCACTATAGATTATGGGCTTACAGTTTGATACAGAGGACCATATGTTTGAGCTCCTCCATTGCTAGAGGAAGCTGTGATGTACACACTGTGTAACACTGTATTTGTCAAATAACATTTCGTATGATATACATTTCCATCTTCTCCTTACAGTACCTGTTGGTCTTAGATGATTCCAATATTTCTTGTACTTTAAAACACACTGTCAATTGAATTACTATTTGAAAATGTTCAAACATTGTTATTTAGTCAATGCTTATGATAAGTGAATAATAAAGATTTGAATTTACTGTAGGATGTAATTTGGTCAAAAAGAGAACGCCCCAAACCAATGCCCACAACAGATGTGTCATGATTCCTGTGATCAGACATTGCTAAACCATTTTCAGAGTGACACAATAGCTGTGAATCATGTACAGTGGTGCAAAAAGTACTCAATACTCAGAGTAAAGATACTTTAATAGAAAATGACTCAAGTAAAAGTGAAAGACCCCAGTAAAATACTACTTGAGTAAAAGTCTTAAAGTATTTGGTTTAAATATACTGTACTTAAGTAAATGTAGTTGTTAAAATATACTTAAGTATCAAAAGTAATATTAAGAATAATTAAAAACTCCTTATATTAAGCAAACAGACTGCACAATTTTCTTTATTTTTTACGGATAGCTAGGGTCAAACTCGAACACTCAGAAATAATTTAAAAACAAAGCTTTTGTGTTTAGTGAGTCTGCCAGATCAGAGGCATGGGATGACCTGGGATGTTCTCTTGATAAGTGTCAAAGCGTCTGTGTGTAGCATGAAAAGCGGAGTCAGGCGCAGGACAACAGAGATGAATAGTCACATATCTTTACTCAATAAACTACAAAAATCCAAGTAGTAGAATTACAACACGCTCACAAAAATAGACCAACTTTACAATGAACAAACACGCACAAAACCATGGGGGAAACAGAGGGTTAAATAAGGAACATGTAATATTGGGAATAGAAACCAGGTGTGTATAATGAAGACAAAACAAACAGAAATTTAAAAGTGGATCGGCGGTAGCTAGAAGACCGGTGACGTCGACCGCCGAATGCCGCCCGAACAAGGAGAGGGACTGACTTTGGCGGAATTTGTAACAATAAATGTGCGAATTGGACCATTTTCTATCCTGCTAAACATTCAAAATGCAACGAGTACTTTGGATGTCAGGCAAAAAGTACATCATTTTCTTTAGGAATGTAGTGAATTAAAAGTAAAAGTTGTCAAAAACGTAAATATTTAAGTAAAGTACTGATACCCCAAAAAACAACTTAAGTAGTTCTTTAATGTATTTTTACTTAAGTACTTTAGATCACTGATCATGTACACAGGGACCCATTCTGAGTGGGCAGGATGTCCAGTCACAGCTTGCCTCTGACATAATCCCATTTGTCTTTTAGTCGATAAGTAATGATATTGTGTCTCTGGCTGTCGAGATCTATGGAAGGATAATACCACAGGAACAATACCTGACCCCTATAGCGTCTGATACAAAACTTTAAGAACACCTTCCTAAGAACCCCCTCTAGTCATCGGGGCATGGACTCTATAAGGTGTCTAAAGCGTTCCAGAGATGCTGGCCCATGTTGACTGCAATGCTTCCCACTGTGTCAAGTTTGCTGGATGTCCTTTTTGTGGTGGACCATTCTTGATACACACGGGAAACTGCAACATTGCAGTTCTTGACACAAACTGGTGCGCCTGGCACCTACTACCATACCCCGTTCAAAGGCACTTCAATCTTTTGTCTTGCTATTCACCCTCTGAATGGCACACATACGCAATCCATGTCTCAAGTGTCTCGAAGCTTAAAAATCCTCCCCTTCATCTACACTGATTGAAGTGGATTTAACAAGTAACATCAATAAGGGGTCATAGCTTTAACCTAGAGTCACCTGGTCAGTCTATGTCATGGAAAGAGCAGGTGTCCTTAATGGTTTGTATACTCAGTGTATACGTATTTAATGTGTGCGTATGTACAGTTGAAGTCGGAAGTTTACATACACCTTAGCCAAATACATTTAAACTCAGTTTTTCACAATTCCTGACATTTAATCCTAGTAAACATTCTCTATATTAGGTCAGTTAGGATCACCACTTTATTTTAAGAATGTCAGAATAACAGTTGAGAGAATGATTTATTTCAGCTTTTATTTCTTTCATCACATTCCCAGTGGGTCAGAAGTTTACATACACTCAATTAGTATTTGGTAGCATTGCCTTTAAATTGTTTAACTTGGGTCAAATGTTTCAGGTAGCCTTCCACAAGCTTCTCACAATAAGTTGGGTGAATTTTGGCCCATTCCCCCTGACAGAGCTGGTGTAACGGAGTCAGGTTCCTCGCACACGCTTTTTTAGTTCTGCCACCCATTTCTATAGGATTGAGGTCAAGGCTTTGTGATGGCCACTCCAATACCTTGACTTTGTTGTTCTTACGCCATTTTTCCACAACTTTGGAAGTATGCTTGGGGTCATTGTCCATTTGGAAGACCCATTTGCGACCAAGCTTTAACTTCCTGACTGATGTCTTGAGATGTTGCTTCAATATATCCACATTTGTCCTGCCTCATGATGCCATCTATTTTGTGAAGTGCACCAGTCCCTTCTGCAGCAAAGCACCCCCACAACAGGATGCTGCCACCCCCGTGCTTCAAGGTTGGGATGGAGTTCTTCGGCTTGCAAGCCTCCCCCTTTGACCTCCAAACATAACAATGGTCATTAGGGCCAAACAGTTCTATTTTTGTTTCCTCAGACCAGAGAACATCTCTTTGTCCCCATGTGCAGTTGCAGTTTTTTATGGTGGTTGTGTGGTCCCATGGTGTTTATACTTGCGTACTATTGTTTGTACAGATGAACTGTCACAATCTTCTTTAGGGACGGACCAAGGCGCAGCGAGGTATCCAGTATACATGCTTTATTTTACACACGTAACTGGGAAAATAACAAACAAGCGAACAAAACGAAGATCGTAACAATTAACATAGACAAAACAGTTACGCTATGCATAAACAATAACCCACAAACCCCGTGTCACGATCCTCGGAAAGGACAGACCAAGGCGCAGCGAGGCATCCAGTATACATGCTTTTTATTGAATAACATAACTCACGTAACTGGGCAAAACAATAAACAGAACGAACAAAGATCGTGCATAAACTTAGACTTACATAAACAACGAAGCTATGCATAAACAATAACCCACACGAAAACCCCAAACATATATATGGTTCCCAATTAGAGACAGCGACACACAGCTGCCTTTAATTGGGAACCATTACCCCAACATAGAAATATAACACCTAGAACATAAAAACCCCTACACCAAAAACAAAACTAACCACACCAGCCTGTCTTCTCAGGCCTGGACGTGACACCCCTAGTGAAAACTACAAACATATATATGGTTCCCAATTAGAGGCAACGACAAACAGCTGCCTCTAATTGGGAACCATTACCCCAACATAGAAATGAACAACCTAGAACTCAAAACCCTCCTAAACCAAAAACGAAACTAAACACGCCAGCCTGAACTCAGGCCTGGACGTGACATGAACGTGGTACCTTCAGGCGTTTGGAAAATGAACCAGACTTGTGGAGGTCTAAAAAAAAATCGGAGGTCTCGGCTGATTTGTTTTGATTTTCCCATGATGTCAAGCACAGAGGCACTGAGTTTGAAGGTAGGCCTTGAAATACATCCACAGGTACACCTCCAATTGACTCAAATGATGTCAATTAGCCATAAGCTTCTAAAGCCATGACATAATTTTCTGGATTTTTCCAAGCTGCTTAAAGGCGCAGTCAACTTAGTGTATGTAAACTTCTGACCCACTGGAATTGTGATACAGTGAATTATAAGTAAAACAATCTGTCTATAAACAATTGTTGGAAAGATGTCCTAACCAACTTGCCAAAACTATAGTTTGTTAACAAGTGGTTGAAAAACGAGTTTTAATGACTCCAACATAAGGTGTATGTAAACTTCCGACTTCAACTGTATATCTATGTGGGAGTGTGTGTGTGAGTGAGTGCATGTGTGCTAAGGTACTTAAAATATCAAGGACTCAGGATATCCTGTCTACAGCAATCACATGGACACCGACATTGGCAGTCAGACAACCGTGAGTAGGTTTATATGAGGCGTTAGTTCTTAATGAAAACCTGGCAGTTACTCAACACTCACTGTTTTGGTCAGAGAGGAATTGCATTGCACACTGACACAGAAGTATAGAAGACTAGAAAATATCAGGCTTTCCCTCCAGCCATAATGGAAATATTGCAAATATTTCAATGATTATGTTTAAAACGGAATAACCACAGAGCCATCTCCAATACTATTCTATTCAAATGACTTTTATTCCAGAAAACAAATTCCAGAGCAAGCAGCGCATGCTGTGAAAAATATGAAAATCTTCATAATTTAAACATAAATAGTTTATTTAATGAGCTGATAAGATGTAGTGCAGTTGCCAGGTCATTTTAGCATATTAAAGTTCACCTCGGGGTCTAAACAGAGAGAGACCTAGTGCAGTCTTTCTGTTGTCCAGATTATGCCCCAGGGTGCCTTAGACTTGTCAGAGACAAAGAAGCTGTAATTCTGTCCATTGTTATTTTCCCAGAATCGGTTGCTGTACCTATCAGGTAGATAAGACACACAGAATTCTATATTTTAATCTAGGAGCTTGGGCAGGGTGATGTCAAATTCAAATATGTCTGTGTCAGGTACACTATAGCTCTCCTTCAGGAAATCACAGGGCAAGTCTTGGTGGCTGTGCCAAGAGTCTATGGTGATTCGGATGCACACAGCACTCTGAAAGCTCATGTTCTTCATACGGACTGTTCCGTGTAGGGCCAGTGCAGTCACACTGCAGTTCTCCAGGAGAACCGTGCCCTCCTTCAGCCTGGCACGGAAACACAGGAAGTCTGTAGGGGGCTGTGGGAAGCCCATATGCAGCCTGCTCTCTTCACCGGACCTCCTGACGGTGCAGTTAGAACCACCCTCTGTCGTTTCCTGGTGCCTCTCTGGCCGGGATGGCTGTGGGTACATCCAGCGCTCCATCTCAGAGAAGACGTTGACAGCTGTTATGGACAACCCTTTGGAGTCTTAGCCTTGACTTCATCCTCACCAGTCTCCTTCAGATGCACAGGTTTGTCTGGGGTAAGAGGTGTAGGGCTTAGGCTTCTCTGGGAGAGTTGTTCTGGCAAAAAATAAATTGTAGACCTCGACAACTCTGGTTCATCCTTGGGAGCAATTTCCAAACACCTGAAGGTACCACGTTCATCTCTACAAACAATATTACGCAAGTATAAACACCATGAGAGCGATGCAGGGTCTCGGGTGGTTCAGAGAGGATGCACAAAACAGCTGACACAGGGGTGGACACTGGATCCAGCACAGCCTTACGGCAATGTCCAAAGGTCCCACAGACTGAGGCATGGACTGATCACCAAACATTCGTAATTAATACCAGATGAAGGATAAAGATGAAGGTCAATACAAAAGAACAGTCTTCTACAGATTCCTGATAAATCAATAACATCATGATAATATAATAATTATTCTGTTGTACAGGCCATCTTCTGTTGTTTGGGGATATATTCTGTAGTAAGATCATAAAGGTATAGATGTCATTTAGAATGACACTATAAAATACAGCAATTAGTCATGGACATTCCGGTTGTAGTATTTGCTAAAATATATAATTTTTTAATAAAAAGAACATAAGTTTTATGAAGCAGCCTTGGACCTATATATGGTGAGTTAAAAACAAGTCTTGTTTTGCTATCAAAACAAAATTGAACAGTAATTGCAACAGTCAATCTAAAAACACTGTAATTGAAGGTTTATTCAAAAAAGTCCAATCACCCAGTTATTGTTTCTCTCACTTCCCTCCTCCCTGGTGCTGCGCTGTGAACCTAGTTTCAGTAGTGCCTGCCACTATATACCTCTTTAATCATCATGACATCTCATGTATCCAATGTTCCCGACTCTCCCGACCAATGAAATTAATTTCCTTATCATTTTTAGCCAATGTTAATGAGTTTTATGAGTAATTTACAGAACAGTAGCTTGGTTTCCAATTAGTGACAGATTTTCATGTGAATATTCTAGAATCCGCATAAAGAAAATATGCACATTTTCCCACCAGTGGTGTGTTTTCACCAAATTGACTTATTGTGGATAAAAATCAGTGTGTGACAACATAGTGCACACAAAATGTACTTTTTCTCTTTAGATTTTTAGTCGGTACTTGAAAACTTAAGTTCAATGTGTTTCCATCGCATTTTCAACTCTAACGATAGTTTTGTCCCAAAACCTGTTGCATTAAATAACAAATATGTCTACTCTGGTCTTGGGATTTGCGTTTGAGCCAACAATTTGCAGATACTGTGTGGGTAGGCTAGTGTACATGAGATTATTATCGATAAGAACGAGAATATTTTTATTTGTGAAATGCAGTCAAGCATCCATGTCACCAGAATAAGACCTTTGATATTTATTGTAAAGGAGTATCAAGACCACTGTGCACTTCCACCACCCTGTGAAGTTCATCCTCATTTATTTCATCCATAGCCTAATAAACTGCATGGTTTCCCAAGTTGTAGTGGGAAGACCACACACCATATCAAATCAAATCAAATTTTATTTGTCACATGTGCCGAATACAACTGGTGTAGACCTTACTGTGAAATGCTTACTTACAATCCCTTAACCAACAAATGCAGTTTTAAGAAAAACAAGTGTTAAGTAAAAAATGTATAAGTAATTTTTTTTTAATTAAAGTAACAAATAATTAAAGAGCAGCAGTAAAATAACAGTAGCGAGTCTATATACAGGGGGTACCGGTACAGAGTCAATGTAGCAGCTTAGCATCTGCTTCATCTGACCACTTTTTTTATTGAAAGAGTCACTGGTGCTTCCTGCTTTAGTTTTTGCTTGTAAGCAGGAAACAGGAGGATAGAATTATGGTCAGATTTGCCAAATGGAGGGCAAGGGAGAGCTTTGTACACGTCTCTATGTGTGGAGTAAAGGTGGTCTAGAGTTTTTTTCCCTCTGGTTGCACTTTTAACATGCTGGTAGAAATTAGGTAAATAGATGTAAGTTTCCCTGCATTAAAGTCCCCAGCCACTAGGAGCGCTGCCTCTGGATGAGCGTTTTTTTATTACCTAAACTTTCTGTTTCCATCACAGCTGTCAGGATTTTTTTTAAATGTACGGTAGGACTTTACTGGCATAAAAACTGTCGATAGAAACGTGATTAGGAGCTAGGTATCCATCCAATTGGCGACCCATTTTCATGCAAATAATCAAAAATCCGCATGGAAACAATATTCTCATGTTTCCATGTTCCATGTTTCCATCAAATTTACTTGTTGCAGATAAAAGGCTATGCATGACGATGTAGTCCACTTAAAATACCTTTTGCTGTTAAATTACCACGAATAAAAAAATACAAGTTGGGTTTCCATTGCATTTTCAACTCTACTGATGGTTTTCTCACACAAAAGATTGCGTTATATACAGTGCACTTGGAAAGTATTCAGACCACTTGACTTTTTCCACATTTTGTTGCATTACAGCCTTATTCTAAAATGAATAAAATAAGATAAATGGCTCAATCTACACACAATACCCCATAATGAATTAAATTTATTACAAATAAAAAACAGAGCTTTTTACATAAGTATTCAGACCCTTTGCTATGAGACTTGAAATTGAGCTCAGGTGCATCATGTTTCCATTGATCATCCTTGAGAAGTTTCAACAACTTGATTGGAGTCCACCTGTGGTAAATTGATTGGACATGATTTGGAAAGGCACACACCTGTCTATATAAGGTCCCACAGTTAACAGAGCATGTCAGAGCAAAAACCAAGCCATGAGGTCTTCTGTGGAGATGGGAGACCCTTCCAGAAGGACAACCATTTCTGCAGCACTTCACCAATCAGGCCTTTAAGGTAGAGTGTCCAGACGGAAGCCACTCCTTAGTAAAAGGCACATGACAGCCCGCTTGAAGTTTGCCAAAAGTCACCTAAAGACTCTCAGACCATGAGAAACAAGATTCTCTAGTCTGATGTAACCAAGATTGAACACTTTGGCCTGAATGCCAAGCGTCACATCTGGAGGAAATTCCTACGGCAAAGCATGGTGGTGGCAACATCATGCTGGGGGGAATATTTTTCATTGGGCAGGGACTGGGAGACTAGTCAGGATCGAGGCAAAGATGAACAGAGCAAAGTACAGAGAGATCCTTAATGAAAACCTGCTCCAGAGAGACAACTAACCTAAGCACACAGCCAAGACAACACAGGAGTGGCTTCAGGACAAGTCTCTGAATGTCCTTGAGTGGCCCAGCCAGAGCCCGGACTTGAACCCGATCAAACATCTCTGGAGAGACCTGAAAATAGCTGTGCAGCAACGCTCCCAATCCAACCTGACAGAGCTTGAGAGGATCTGCAGAGAAGAATGGGGGAAACTCCCCAAAAACAGGTGTGCCAAGCTTGTAGCGTCATACTCAAGAAGACTCAAGGCTGTAATCGCTGTCAAAGGTGCTTCCAAAGTACTTAGTAAAGGGTGTTAATACTTAAGTAAATTTGATATTTCTGTGTACATTTTGAATAAAAAAAAATTACAAACCTGTTTTTGCTTTGTCATTATAGGGTATTGTCATGAACCGGTTTGAAGCCCGTAACAAAAAGGGAGACAACATTGAGTTAAGAAACAACAAAAATATTTAACTGAAGTAACCTATATACAATAAACAACGGTGTATGTAGTCAGTAGTGTAAGTGAGTGGTTGCATGCATAGATGTGATAATGACGGGTGTTGAAAGATCCCCAAACAAACAATATGGCCACAAAAAAAATGCCACAACCAAAATCCAACAGTGTGTCTGCATGGAGAGAGTCTCCTCAATTAATGGGGAAGAGGTGTATTTATCCCGGGACACACCTGGGTCCAGGTGTGTCCCATTTTGCTGACGACCCTCCCGGCTCCACCCACCAACATCCTAATAAGGAAAACAAGAGCAAGGAGTAAGAATTCGGCAGACAGAGTGGGAAGGTCGTCACAGTATTGTGTGTAGATTGATGAGGATAAAAAACTATTTAATCCATTATAGAATAAGGCTGTAACGTAACAAAATGTGGAAAAATTCAAGGGGTCTGAATACTTTCCGAAGGCACTGTATAGAGAGTTTATACAACGGGTGTGTCTAATTCTGAATGCTGATTGGTTAAAACCGCATTCCAGCTGGTGTCTATTCTACAAGTTACCAACGGCCCAAATCTATGACGTTAAAACGCCTATATACTCTGTTCCATCTGACTGTGCAATCCAATGTCTCATCAGCCCAGCCAGGCAATTTATAAACTTGATCTCTACTATAAAAAGAAAATAGACATTGTCTCCCATTTTCCTTTAGACTAACATTTCGTTTTCAACAGCGGAGATTTGTATAAACCTTGCTGTCAGCCAGTCGAAATGGTAATGAATCAGCTGGCATCATTTTTATGGATATATACAAAGAAATGTCAATAAAAAAAGGTAAAACAAAAGGAGTACAGGATTTTTAAGTCTTGAGACAATTAAGACTATGTGTGCCATTCAGAAGATGAATGGGAAAGACAAAATATTTAGGTGCCTTTGAACGGGGTATGGTAGCAGGTGCCAGGCACACCAGAGTGGGGGGCATCTCAATGTTTGGAAGGTGTTCTTAATGTTTGGTATACTCAGTGTACAGTATATACGCAACTGCACAGGTCAGGTTTCCAGATGCGATGTTGTGGAATTTACTACACCACGTAGCTAAAATCTGTCTCAAAGACCATGAGCTTACTGATATGTTAGTGTGAGCCCTTCTGTTTCAGCTGTTAAACTTGGTAAGTCAAAAAGAAGCCTACCTATTATTATTATGATCAAATCATTCAGTCTTTTAAGGACATAATTCCAGCCACGCCACCCTGGTATGACTTATAGCAGGGTTCCCCAACTGAGTTTGTCCCGATGGTGGTTTTAACTGATGATGTTCTTCTTTGAAATTCTTCAGAAAAAACAAGTGATCATTTTCTCTGTAAACCCCACTCTGTCTATCACTTCAGAATGTATTGCTTTAGGGACATATAATTTCGTCACTAAAACCATCTCACGCACACAGTATTACTCAATGACCTAGTTATTTACACTGAAGTTGACACATTTACACGGAAGTTGCTTACCAAGACAGTGAATGTTTCTGAGTGGCTGAGTTACAGTTTTGACTTACACTGAGTACACCGAGTGTACAAACCATTAAGAACACCTTCCTAATATTGAGTTGCACGCCTTTTCCCCCCCAGAACACCCTCAATTCGTTGGGGCATGGACTACACAGGGATGCTGGCCCATGCTGACTAAAATGCTTCCCACAGTTGTGTCAAGTTGGCTGGATGTCCTTTGGGTGGTGGATTACTCTTGATACACACAGGAAACTGTTGAGAATGAAAAACCCAGCAGCATTGCAGTTCTTGACACACTCATGATTGTATTCCTGTCATCCTCAAGTCTCTCTCACTTATAGCCTCCTATATATCCAATGATCACCATTACAACTATAAGCAGGCTTTATGTGAGATATATGCGTCCTCAGGTACACAAATCAGTTACATATTTGCAGACATTCCAGTTCATGCCCGGCTCCTGAAGAGTTGGTAGTCCACAAATAATGTCCATATCACCCTCCTCAATGTACTTCAATCAATGTAGTCAATGTTCAATGAAGGGAGTCAGTGTTCCTCTGGTCATCAGCCATCACAACTGGAGATAGCTGCAGTTCCCCATACTGTGACGCTGATGCAATTACTACCCTTGGTTGTTTATCTTTTCAATGAGCCATAAAGAACAAACCCTGAGCCGATGACATTGAGTCAATCAGATGTAGCCTAATATCCATTTTTAGACAGCCTACCGGTGAATAGTGGGTTAACTGCCTTGGTCAGGGGTATAATGACAGATTTCTACCTTGTCAGCTTGGGGATTCGATCCAGTAACCACTAGGCTACCTGCCACCCCATCCATATGGATAACCTACTATTCATATGGTACCTTGATAGATATATCATGCACTGTGAAATCAAGTATCAATGCATGTGCTATCAGTGGTGAACTATAGTGCAACTACAGTGCACTATAAGGATGATTGAATGTTAAAGGATAGGCTCCACTTTCTCCAGTCCTCTATTACTGGTTCTCCTATTCACATGAAATGAAAATACAATAAGCATGAAATATCCTGTGCTAAAATGCCTTACATAAGAATGCAATTACCAAATGTATGTCTCTAAAAGAGAAATGCTGGAGAACATATTTCCCTGACCCAGTAAACCATAAAATGTGTAAAAATCTATGAACACATTTCCCCTTCAGGTATCATAACTCATTCCTCATGGATAGAGGTTCCATAATGTAGGAGTATAGTGTGAAACAAAACACACGATACATCACAACTTAGCTATTCATCAAGGAAGTGCTTCTGCCAATATATATCCGCAACTGCAGAGGTCAGGTTTCCAGATGAGATGTGGCATGTAGCAGCACATAGCTAAAATCTGTCTCAAAGACCATGAGCTCACTGATATGGCAGTGTGAGCCCTTCTGTTTTAGCTGTTAAACTTAGTAGGCCAAAAAGAAGCCAACCTATCACTATTATGATCAAATCATTCAGTCTTTGAAGGACATAATTCCAGCCACGTCACCCTGGTATGACTTATAGCAGGGTTCCCCAACTGAATTTGGCCTGAGGGTGGTTTTATTTGGCCCCCCAACTCTTCTGGGAAATTTGTATTGTTGGACACAAGAATGTAAAACCCCCAGGAAATCAGCTCCAAGTGATTTTAATTTAAGAAATCTGTTACCAAGTATTCCCACGCATAACAGAGAGACGTGATTGTATGCAAATATAAGCAAGGTTTGAAATGATTCTGTTTTAGTCAAACATATCTGTTTGGGCTTCTTGCGGACAATTTGCAGTCTACAAATTATTTGTAATTATGTTTTCCGGCCCCCTGACCATCCTGTCATTAAAAAACGGACCGCGGCTGAATCTAGTTGATGATCCCTGGCTTATAGTATTAAAGTTGAATAGTTCAAATGGTGATGTAATGAAAATATATCCCTTTTGAAATTCTTCAGAAAAAACAAGTGATGCAACACACTACCTTCCAATGAAAACCCCATTCTGTCTATCTCTTCAGAATGTATTGCTCTAGGGACATATAATTTCCCCACTAAAACCATCTCACGCACACAGTATTACTCAATGACCTAGTTATTTAGAAGAGGATGAGCTGCAGTTCCCCATACTGTGACGCTGATGCAATTACTACCCTTGGTTGTTTATCTTTTCAATGAGCCATAAAGAACAAACACTGAGCTGATGACATTGAGTCAACCAGATGTAGCCTAATAACGGGAAGAACCATGACTACTAAAAACTGAGATATTAAACCTGACCCATTCTAACTTGCATCACCTTCAGTTCATACTGAATCACAAGCATTTAAGCCCTGCAATATCAGCATTAATGGCAACGTATGATTCAATATTTGTCCTAATATTGAGTTGCACGCCCTTTCCCCCTCAGAACACCCTCAATTCGTTGGGGCATGGACTCCACAGGGATGCTGGCCCATGCTGACTAAAATGCTTCCCACAGTTGTGTCAAATTGGCTGGATGTCCTTTGGGTGGTGGACCACTCTTGATACACACAGGAAACTGTTGAGCATGAAAAACCCAGCAGCGTTGCAGTTTTTGACACACTCAAACCGGTGTGCCTGGCACCTACTACCATACCACGTTCAAAGGCACTTAAATCTTTTGTCTTATACATTCACCCTCTGAATGGCACACTTACACAATCCATGTCTCAATTGTCTCAAGGCTTAAAAATCCTTCTTTAACCTGTCTCCACCCCTTCATCTACACTGATTGAAGTGGATTTAACAGATGACATAAATAAGGGATCATAGCTTTCACAAACAAATTCATGTTTGGCAATGGCATGCTTGCACCGTGGTTGGAAATCAAGAGTATTCTCACATAATTGCAAATGGCAATTATATGTGTACACTGTACTTGACCACTGAGACATCTACACCATTCAAATCACATTTATTGTACAAGCAACAAACCCACTCACTATATTTGTTTGTACCTCTCAACCTTATAATGTACATGTAGATACCATGATTGTATTCCTGTCATCCTCAAGTCTCTCTCACTTATAGCCTCCTATATATCCAATGATCACCATTACAACTATAAGCAGGCTTTATGTGAGATATATGCGTCCTCAGGTACAGAAATCAGTGACATATTTGCAGACATTCCAGTTCATGCCCGGCTCCTGAAGAGTTGGTAGTCCACAAATAATGTCCATATCATCCTCCTCAATGTACTTCAATCAATGTAGTCAATGTTCAATGAAGGGAGTCAGTGTTCTTCTGGTCATCAGCCATCACAACTGGAGACTAACAACTGCATCTGAACCAAGGACAGAGGCACCTAAAACAGACCAAATAGAGTAGGCCTATTACAGAGACAGATCTGCAAACATGCTAACATAATATACTGCCTGTTGTGTTGCAGTTCAGTGGCAAATTGCCTCATTGTTGTTGGTAATGCGTTGTTCAAGCAAACGTTCTAAGAGAGAGAATTTCCAACTTGGTTAATTGTCAAGAGACCATGTTCAGGGCAAAAAGCAAAGGCAAAACATTTAAATGATGACAGTACAAAGCAGTTGATTACGTAAGATTTGGATTTGAATCATGCACACTCCAGCATATTTTAAAAACACAGTATGGATGTGTGTGTGTGTCATAGATTTGATCTGAGGGAAATCAGTGTGGCCTTTTAGTTGAGTACCTTGACAGTTAAATTAGCTGTACTGCGCCACTTGAAACCAGAGGTGCTATAGTGCGATACCGCATCAGATGCTGAGAACCCTCGTCAAGATCCACAACATACTCTCTGAAAGAGAATATTGGACAAAAAATGTCAAATAGCAAAAGACCAGGAATATCAATAAATAACAAAACAATGTCTGTGGAGTAAGCTGGTATATTCTTGCAGACAGTAACATTAAATAGAAAACACATATGCAGTGGCTTGCAAAATTATTCACCCCCTTGGCATTTTTCCTATTTTGTTGCCTTACAAACTGGAATTAAAATGGATTTTGGGAGGGTTTGTATCATTTGACTTACACAACAAGCCTACCACTTTGAAGATGCAAAATATATGTTATTGTGAAACAAACAAGAAATAAGACAAAAAAAAACAGAAAAGACTTGAGCGTGCATAACTATTCACCCCCCCCAAAGTCAATACTTTGTAGAGCCACCTTTTGCAGCAAATACAGCTGCAAGTCTCTTGGGGTATGTCTCGATAAGCTTGGCTCATCTAGCCACTGGGATTTTTGCCCATTATTCAAGGCAAAACTGCTCCAGCTCCTTCAAGTTGGATGGGTTCCGCTGGTGTACAGCAATCTTTAAGTCATACCACAGATTCTCAGTTGGATGGAGTTCTGGGCTTTAACTAGGCCATTCCAAGACATTTAAATGTTTATTTTTAATAATGGCCAAAAAGCACATTTTTTGTCTCATCTGACCAGAGTACCTTCTTCCATGTTTGGGGAGTCTCCCACATGCCTTTTGGCAAAGACCAAACGTGTTTGCTTATTTTTTTCTTTAAGCAATGGCTTTTTTCTGGCCACTCTTCCGTAAAGCCCAGCTCTGTGGAGTGTACGGCTTAAAGTGGTCCTATGGACAGATACTCTAATCTCTGCTGTGGAGCTTTGCAGCTCCTTCAGGGTTATCTTTGGTCTCTTTGTTGCCTCTCTGATTAATGCCCTCCTTGCCTGGTCCGTGAGTTTTGGTGGGCGGGCCCTCTCTTGGCAGGTTTGTTGTGGTACCATATTCTTTCCATTTTTAATAATGGATTTAAAATGGTACTTCGTTGGATGTTCAAAGTTTAAGATATTTTTTTATAACCCAACCCTGATCTGTACTCCTCCACAACTTTGTCCCTGACCTGTTTGGAGAGCTCCTTGGTCTTCATGGTGCCGCTTCCTTAGTGGTGCCTCTTGCTTAGAGGTGTTGCAGACTCTGGGGCCTTTCAGAACAGGTGTATATATACTGAGATCATGTGACACTTAAATAAAGTCCACATGTGTACAATCTAACTAGTTATGTAACTTCTGAAGGTAATTGGTTGCACCAGATCTTATTTAGGGGCTCCATAGCAAAGGCGGTGAATACATATGCATGCACCACTTTTAAGTTTAAAAATAATAATAATTTGAAACAAGTTATTTTTTCCATTTCACTTCACCAATTGACTACTTTGTGTATGTCCATTAAATGTAATCCAAATAAAAATCAATTTAAAATGACAGGTTGTAATGCAACAAAATAGGAAAAACGCCAAGGGGATGAATACTTTTGCAAGGCACTGTATACAGGCATATGCTGCCACCTACTGGATATACAGAAATAACATCCAAATCTGTTCTTGAATCTTGATATGTTGTTATCATCAACATTAAGATAGTAGTAAGCCTTTCCAAATAAAAATGAGCTGCTCTCGTGAAGCTGTAGCACCCTTCAAATCAGTCCAATGATCATATGTGATACTGTACCTTTGGTCGTCTGTCTCAGGTTCCACCAAGATGTTTTCCTGTCTCGCCCTCACACGCAGGAACACAAAGGAGTCCAGACAGGGCTCTGGCACTGGGTACACATCATTACACAATTAATCATGTGGCAAGAGAATGCAATGCTTCCATCCATGCACATTAAACATTATGCCACTGATATTTTTTACAAGCTGCCCATCAGAATATTATTTATAGTAAATAATTCCTTGCCAGGCCTCACCTGCTTTTAGCATATCCACTGTCTGTAGATTTGGGGGCATGTGTTTCAGAGCTACAGCCTTCAGATAGGTCTCTGTGTTGGCCAGATATCTGAATGGAAGAGATGGAACACAGCACATACGATAATAATAATGGAAGTAAATAAGACATTCAAACAACGCACAGACTTTCGTCCAGCTACAGTCATTATAGCCGCAAGCGGCAGCGTCACCATAACACTCACTCTTTGGCAAAGGCAAACTCCTCCGGAGACAGGAACGAAGTATCTCCCTCCGCTCGAGACTTCTCTTTCTCCAGGACATGAGGGAAAAACTTCTCAATCTACATAGGCAACAAAGGACCAGAGAGAAAGGTGTCAGTCTGGGCATTGATTTATAGAAGATCATCAAACACCATGCTGGGATGTTGTTACCTTTTTGAGGCGAGAGCGGAGGTAGCTGCTGAGGACATAGCGAATCCTGTCAATCTCCATGCGGTGGACACTGGCTTTCATATCACCCTTCCTAACCCGCTGCAGATTGGCCTCCTGTCAACAGAATCACACAAGGTAGAAGTCCTGTTATTGTTACTGGAACCTCAATGCTCAGAGACACAGCTGCTGCACCCCTCAGTTATGCTAGGCAGTCCACTACCATTTACCATGTGAGTCAGCTGCTCCATCACACACTCCACCCTCTCTGACTTGTTCTCCAGAAGCTCAGGAGAGAACTTCTCATTCAGCCAAGCCTGGGGACAGGAGCGCACACACACTTTATGATAGAGTAGTAGCAGTAACAAGGTATTTTATTTATATTTTTTTTTACAGGATCTGTGCATTGCAAAACATGTGTGTCTGTCTACAGTATAGTGAACATTGCTAGCTAGCTACCTCTTCCAGTTTCCCAATCAGTTCCGATGGAGTCATCACATCTTCTTGATCGTCATCTCCTCCGCTCATGTCGCTGGCATCATGATCATTAGACAACGCATCCGACATGATTGCTCTTCAGCGGACTTGCTTAGTCTACAATAATTATTCAACGGCTGACCAGAAAACGTTGGTACTCTGTTGAACTACGCATACTGTTAACTTTCTAAATTACAGCTACAAATAACAACACTATAAAGCTCGATTTAGACAGCACAACACAGACACGACAAACAAGAAACGCACACTTCCGGTTAAAGTTCGCGCCAACTGAAAGCAACGCGAGAAGGCGTCAGAGACATTCAAACGTGCGCAACAAACGCGCAGTGTTAAGTTTACGCCTACAGTAAATACAAGTACTATTTGCAAAACTGTTTATTTCAGCTCAGGCATTGTCTTGATCTGTGGACAATTATGAAATATTTAATTTATGAACAGTAGTTTGCTTTCCATGGATGAAGTGCTACATGTCCCATTTCTCGAACATTTATCATGGAGCATGTTTATTTGAAGTTTAATTTGGCTCAAAATTAATTAAAATAGTGTAGAAAACAAAGACCATGGTTACTTACCAAAGAATGCAGGCTAGGATGAGACAGGAATTATTTTCGATTTTATTCAGAAATAGAAAAATAAATCTGTGTTGTTTCATATATTACATCAATGTAAAATAATTGGATCATACCATAAAAGAACATGTGCATAGCAGTAAACCTCAAGGTTATTGTTACAAATACAGAAAGTCTAGTCCTTTTTATCGGTGCAATTCTGTCAGTTGCCATGGAGGGGAGCACATCTCAGAATAACAATCACAACAATGTTTCTCTGTTGATCACTCACAGAATGCAGCGGTGTTCGAGGCAAGTTTTGAAAATGTCTAGAACAAAGCAGGTACTGTCATTATCTCTTTTTGACTGGTCACATTGTTAATAGGCTCTGAGTCTGAGAGTTAGGCTGGGCTATCAAAGCCTGGTGTGAGGATAATGCACACCAGTGATGCTGTATCCAGTATGGGGAATACACATAGGAATGTGAAAGGGATAAGAGTAGAGAGCAGGCTCATAAGAGGAAGTATGGGTGTGTCCCGTTGGGACATGGCGGTACATAGGGCTGGCCTGGGACTGGGACAGTCTGACGTGGGTAGGTATAAAGAGAGGGTGTACAGGTGGCTTCTGCCCAGAGTCTGCCCTTGTCCTGTCATAGGCTGGGATGAGGTAAGACACTGGGATGCTGGCATTAGAGTGGAACACAGGCTGTTGAGTTGGAAGTGGCTTGGGCAACATTGTCCTGGACTTCTCCTTTTTCTCTGTCTGATAATGTTGAGGGACCATATGTAGTTTCTTCTTATAGATCAGACGGTCATCATGCAACATGGGCCTATTTGGGTTCTGATGGAATGTGTAACCTGGCTGAAAGGGTATAGGCCGCAAAGACTCCATAGACTTGGGATAAACCTTGGTGAAACTGGAGGTGGATGGAACCAAGCAAGATCTAACAGTATATGTGCAAGACGTTGGTGGGGGTATTTGGTGAGCTGGATGTCTGTTACTCCCATTGCAGACAGGGCTCCATACAGAGTTTTTACTCCGACCTTTGATAGAGACAGTTTCAACTGGTAGGGGGCTGACCTGAGGGAAATCTCTTTGTCCTTCAGGGAAGCCCACATATTCCTTGACATCAGGGCTGCAGGTCCGAGGCTTGTGGACCCCACTGTGGACAGATATAGGGTTGCTGGAAAAATGAAGGGGTACTTCTGGTTTTGGTACTGGGGGGCTGTCTTCAGTTAGTGCTGGACAGTCCTCAGAAGAGATGGAGTAGGGGGACGGGCTACGGGAGGAGGAGGAGGACTGAGGGAGAGGAGAGCCCTCAGAGGTAGTGCGAGTCCGGCTGGGAAGGAGCAGCCCTGGGGACTGGGAGCAGTGGATCACAGAGGGCCTGCCCTTACAGTCCCCCTGTCTGGCGCTCTGGGAGTCCTGGGACTCGCTCAGGCTGGCCTGGGCCATACGCTTCTTCTTCTCCAGAGGAGAGATGATATCTGCAGCAGCAGACTGGAGCCGACTTCCTCTCCAGGGGCATGAGGTGGGGCCCTGGGCTGGGCGGAATACGGTGCATGCTGAAGAAGAGAGGTCGTCACACACGGTAGTCTCACTGATTGGTGGAGGATGGTCTGGGTGGAGGCTTTCAGATGGAGTAGTACATGGAGACAATGGAGTAGAATGTACCTGGCCCTGTAACAAGACAACATATAGAGGTCATTTCCACTCATAGAAGTGGGGTACATAGGCAGGAGTAATAGAGAACAGGAAGTGACTTTGTTATGACAATTAACAGGTAAAAAGGGTGAGGTACCTCAGAGTCTGTCTCCTTTTCCAGATGGGGCCTCTTCCTCTTGCCCTCAGACTTGCTCCCCTTGCCGTCTGGACTCCTCTTATACTGTTTGCGTGGTTTGCTTGGAGGCAGAGGTTTGTCCTCCTCCCCCCTCAATTGTCTCTCAAAGGGTAAAACAAGTCTATATGGAACACAAACAGATGACACCATGAAAACAGGTAGAGATGGAGTGAATTGACTGACAGGTTAGCAGGAGCAAAGCAGTATCTGTCCTCACCTCTCATAGTGTCTGCGGGTGCAGGTAGCAGCGCTGGTGCTGCCTGGGCTGCCGCCCAGCTCATCATACACATTCTTCCACAGCCGCCGTGATGTCACCTGTTGGATCATACACCATAGTGAGCAAACATGCACCTTTAAGACGCTCATCCAGAATCACTATTCCTATATTTGACGTACAGTTTAAAGACAATGTTTAATCTGTCTTTTGGAACTAATTAAGAATATATGGAGAGAGCTTAAATGAATGGCCCATTACTAAAATAGAGAACATGGTCCTATTGGCCAAGCTCCTGTGAAATCTGACTCAGGTGGCATTTCAGAGAAACCCTTCCTCTCTCAGCGCATTGGGCGTGTACACATACCACAGAGTGGAAACTTCATTCAGCCAAAGAGAACAAAGTAGTAGAACGGTAGGCTACATAGCCAGGTTCATGTTGGCAGCCTAGTGTGGACTCGGCTCTTAATGTGGTAGGAACAATCATGTTAACATCCTGTCAACTAAAGCTAATGTGCCACACAAGATGCTAAGCTGCGTGGTCTCTTTGACAACATAACAAATATATACAATGAGAGTAGCTGCCACTGCCATTTCTGTATGTCAACAATCAGGTCAAGTGTAAAAAAAAAAACAGCAACAACCTATGTCTGGTGAACATATTGAATGATTCTGTACTACATATGGGTGTACTCACAGAGTCGTAACCGCTAAGCTTCTCAACAACTTTGTAGATTTTCCACAGGTTAACTGCAAGTAGAAACCATATGCATTTGAACTCCATGGGGACATTGCACAATGATATAATTAATATTGTTCGCCCTGAAGCTACAGTATGATGAATTGGTCTTAACACATGCATTTACTTCAAACTACACTCGAGATTGAGGTGCTCTGAAGAGCAGAGGAAATTAATCTATATAATAATGTATGCAGATAGAGATTGGGTGATAAAGCTATGGCTATATGCTTTGAACATGGACTCACTCTGCTTAAAGCCCAGGTGTGGTATCCTCTCGATGGGTGTGCCTCGGTCCTTCATGAAACAGTGCAAACTGGCTATGAAGGACCTCTCCTCTGTCTCCATTGGGCTAGAACTGGGCCTCTCCTCACAGTCACTGGCCGAGTCAGAAATCTCCATTGCTGCAGAATTCTACAGTAGACACCACCAGATCGACAAAAGAGGGAGAGAAATTATAGAAATGTAAATCCAATTCCAGGAATGCATACTATTACTGAACATGTATGAGCAAATAAACCAATCATACAATAGGAAATCACTTTTTTGTTGTTGATTGCAACAAAGTCTCAGTCTTTTCTCAGACTTCTTGTCCTTTCTTGGACAACTAGAATTTGAGTTGGCTTTTACCACCCCTTTCAATCAGTAACCATACATCCTGTACAAAGGGAAACCAGCAGACATATGTTTTTTACACCGTGTGAAAGGCTTCTTTCCCCCCAAGCCTTTACTCACAAGCCCTTTGTCATACATTTATTTTCCACTGACATGAAAGTGAATAGGATGAATGTAATTTAGAAATGACAAAGACTGAGTAGCGTAGGAAGTAGTTCATATGATTAGAATCTGTTCCATGCAAAAAAAAAACAGAGGTAAAAAAAAACTGTTTACAATTATCAGTAGTGCCATTGGTGCAGCATAGAGTTGTTTTCAGAGCCATACTTCAGGAATTGATTATTATGAATTCTGTTTAAGCTTTCTGTAAGCAAACACTAACGAGTAGAAAAGTCACAACATGCCAAATGAGAAATGAAACAGTAGAGGCAAGCAGAAATTAACCCCAGCGCTCACCAGATAAATGTCCTCAAATTCACTGCACTCGTCAGGATGAGAAGTGTCTATGACTGATCAAACTGACACTTACTAACAACAAAAGTATAGGAAGCTGAAATTCACAAACTGATGATACAGTATTCTAATTTGTACTATAAATATTGTAAAACGACAGTCCAAATTCTGAAAGGGACAATATCGGTTTTGTGCAACAGCATACAAGTTCAATTTGCACAGGGTTATGGACTGATAGTGTAGAGGTTTGATATTTTTATTGCACTTACATCAAATGAGAGTAGAAAATGAAAACATATGTTAAATACAATATCCCAGTCTGAATCACCAAATACAGACACTATTTTGTTTCGGTGGTGTTTGCTGCACTGTAGGCAAAAGTCAACCAGAGTTTCATATTGAATCAGGTTCCTATCTGTGGTTACTGGTTCCGAGAAGCGGGACACAGTGGTGAGTCATAGTGAAGATGTAGGCCCCTATTTGGGATAGCACTGACTGACTCACAGCTCTTTACAGCTGTCCCATAGACACAGTTCCCAGCTACAACACCCCATCTTTCATCCATGAGCCTCCACCAACACCATGCAATGCTCTCTCACTTTCTTCTTCTTCCTGCCTTGACAGGCCAGCTGCAATGCTTTCTCTTGCTATGGATAGATGAGTTACGTTGCGTTTTAGGTTATTTTAAACAAAATATATTTTTTTAAATGGTTAAGTACTTTACAGAGTTCTAGAATAATCGTTAATGACATACACAGCCATCTTCACATCTAATCTGTTAGTCAATGAGTTACAATGCAAATTGCATAAGAACAAAGACAAAGGATTTATGACTGGAATATGGATTAGTCATATAGGGCAATACATTTCCAGAAAATATTCAATAGTATTTTTCTAAAAATGTAATGTATTAGTTGCACATGACTATTGAACAGGTTTACAGTAAGTATTATAAGATAAGCAAGCCAGTTGTTTATTTATATGAATACTATATTGAATAAATGCATTCTACTCATGGCTGGACCACAAAACAGAGTGATGTCAGTCAGCTCCATGTGACATTGGTTTCATACAGGAAACAACTGCAGTCCGAGTCATAAAGCCCAGCATACAATATACATCACAGTAAACCACACACTAAAATAAGCATGAATATCGCTGTGAAAGACTGTCAGTAAACAGCCTCTACATTTCCCCCACATTCACATTATGGAAAAGGGCCTAGGAGATGTTGATGTCAATGTGTCAACAAGACTCGTTGATTGATGCCAGGTTGATGCTAACAACAGGCTCCTTGTCACCACAGAAACCACAGTCTTTCGTCTCAGATCAGTGTCTTGGAAATTTGATGCTTCTCTGCTCTAACTTTAATTATCAAATCTTCAATTACCAGAACTGTGTCTGCGTGGAACTCCTGCAGTTTCTGTATGTGTAGATAGATAGTGCAATTACAGGGAAATGTGTACGTATATTCTTTCACACTCCATGAGACACCACCCACTTGACTCCCACATAAAATAATCACCTTCCTCCTATTACTCATTTGTGAATAAGCTGAAACGTTGAGATTTGTGATATTGCAACATGACACTTAGCAATATTATTTCCTATGATGACAAAAAACAAAATTGTGAATTTATGCCACAATGAACATATGCAAACAATAAACCTAAAATACACTCATCAATAACAGTAGCCTCTGTACTTCACATTACATTTAATTTTTTATTTGTAGAAATCTTTCCCTTTAGATATATTTGTGTTATCAAATTGTATGGCCACACATGAATTCAGACATATCAGAGAAGACATGCATGACTTGAGGTGACATGTGGCTTTGTTATTTTACAACTTCTGTAAAGAAGAAGAGAACATACTATTTTTCAGAGGAAATTCACCCCTTTACATAAGCGTAATATTTGCCATGCTTATTTGATGTTTGAAAAAATAGAGAACTGAAAGCAGTGTGTAAATGAAACACAAATAAGAAATTAAGGATGTGAGCGTACTGAAAGTGTCTCAAGCTGCCTGGAGTCCTTATGAGTAATAAATGACAGGGTCCTGTCTCACCTGGTTCAGTGTCCCCTCCACACCTCTGCTCTCCTCCCTGACTGGTCTCTTACTGGTGTCTCGCTCCCGTTCAGGATCTAATACTGCCACAGGACACAGGGGAAAAAACAGTCACAACTATGCGAGAGCCCACACCACTCCATACAGGGAATGTGTTTACTGTAAGCAAAGAATGGTGTATGTCCCATATTCATCATCAGGCAAAGCAGGTGATCCAGAACAAGACACAATAAAACCCTACCTATGTGAAAGGCTGATTCTTTAGTTCCCCTATGGTTGCATTTCCAGTCCTGTGCCAGCAGCAAGAAAGAGTACACTTGTCACTTATCACTGAATATTTTGTAAACTAACACACTCCAGTACCGACAAAAGAAAATGCAGTTCTAATATAAAACCACATGGTTACAAAACCACTTCCTGCTTATGAGTCTAACCACAGTTATGTGGTACCCTTCCTGATATGAAAGCATTACAACGTGAATGAAAATGAGAAATGTAATGTAAAAGGCAGACAGTTTTATTTGATTTTCAGTATTTCATTTGCATGTCTTGGTGAATAAATTAAAACAAATGATCATACATCAAACCCAAGACCAAACCCCTCCATCATTTTTAGGTACAACATGTCTTTGTTAGTTGCTGGAGAAAAGCCTTATTGCTGATCCAAATGTATAAGACATAAAAAGGTTGAAACTAATCGGTCCATGTTCCATCCTGACAACTGTCAAACGTATTTGTCATTGTCCATGAACTGTGAACAACCACATTCTTATCTCTTCCTCACCCAATATATGCTTCTCTTTCGAGATCAGCCATTTCCTGAGCTGTGGTTTACAGCATGAATCATGCTTTCTATAGAACTTCTCTATTTCATCTGTTCAAGTATGTACTTTGGGCAATGTATGAAGGACTTTTTTTTTTAAGAAAACGATACGTAATTGAGGTACTTCCAATGAATCACAAGTATGTATATATCTCATACAAATTAATCTACAGTTTAAGGTAACCTGCTTAAGTCTTGATAAATTGCCATTGACCATATCTGGGTTGTAATTCCAGTGTTATCAGCTCATATGTTCTTCCATTACTTACTTTTTCCAAACCAGTAATTAGGAATGCTCCTAATATTTCTATATTGCTTGAATAAGGCATTTCAAATGTTTCTGCTTAGTACTTTTTTTAAACTAAAAAGTTTATTTAGTATACAAATTATAATATTTGCATAAACGTCCATTGTCATGTATGAACGTACGTGCATGCATGTAATTTATGTCTCTATTAAAACAACTTTGTCAGTTAACTTGCATCCTTACAATAGCCTACCTGCCCCAGGTAATGTAGCATACTGTAAGCGCAATTTCACAACCTTCCATCACTTTTATTTCGTATTATTAAAATTTGAATGTGTGATTGACGTTACAAAAACAGTAGGCTGTTGTCTGATTGCAAACGTTATTAAACAGTGCCACAATTTCCAGCCTACATCATTATTATAACTACGTGTGTTTGCCAAAACATTTATATTCTTCTCCAGCTAAAACAATGAAAGCTGATGGTACTTAACATTTTAAAAAAGTACTTACTCATTGCAAAATAATACTTTGAATCCCGAAGATCGTTTATTTTCTTTCAGCACAACATTATTCAAGAAGCGCCTCTAATTCAGCACACCTCGAAATAAGACGTCTACAGTGGTTTATCATTGGTTCGTCATTATCTCGGGGACAGCAAGTGAGTCTGGGAGTTTGAGTTTTTGATAGCAGCTTTCTGAACACCCGATAGTACCCTCAAGGCACATTGAAGCACAGTTTTAATAATTGTTTACTCTCATGTAGCCTTTCTCAAATTGATTACCTGAGGCATTTTTTTGAGTTTCACTAGACTAGTCTACACAGACGAAAAAACAAAAACAGATTATATATTTGATCATTATAGAAGTGCACATGTTGACCTAATAGCAATACAAACATTTTGTCTAGATAGTCATTGAGATGAGCTAAGATTAGGCCTACATATAAGCCTAAACAAAATCTGACATTAGGATCTTTTCAACAAAACTGTCTCTACCACACTGAAATTTGCATTTCATCCATGGGAATGGTTTGCTGAATCATAATTTATCTATGCATAAACTTAGGAGGTATTCAACAAAAACCTAGCAAATCAAATACAGCTGTCAATATTGGTGCAGTATACTATTTATCCAGCTTTGCTCTAGAGACGTTTCAAATCTCAGTGAAATGCATAGGCCGTATTCTTCCACTTGTTGCAGATAGAGTATGACATTTGGATATATGTTTAACCTTTAAATGTCAAAATAACAAACCTATCAGTTGGCTGGCCGGATCTCACGGGGAGTTTTTTGAGACAAAACACTTGTTTCACTGCTGTTTGAAATAGGGATGGGTGAAAAATAATTACCTTGATTCAACCTGCTACATTAATTCTTTCATTTTATATACTAATAACTTGGGCAGGTGTGGAGTGCTTTCACAGAAATGAGCTTTTGTCACATCAATTGGTTAAGTAATATGTAATAACTACATTACTGTTATTACTGGTTGTGGGTATCATTGGAGTCAACATGGATCAGCATTCTTGTGGAATGCTTTCGACACCTTGTAGAGTCCATGCCCCAACGAACTGAGGTTGTTCTGAGAGCAAAAAGGGGGGCAACTCAATATTAAGGTGTTCCTAATGTTTTGTACACAGTGTATATAAAGTTGAAGTCGAAAGGTTACATACACTTAGGTTGGAGTCATTAAAACCTGTTTTTCAACGACACATATACTTTGTGCATGACACAAGTAATTGTTTCAACAATTGTTTACAGACAGATTATTTCATTTATAATGCACTGTATCACAATACCAGTGGGTCAGAAGTTTACATACACTAAGTTGACTGTGCCTTTAAACAGCTTTAGAAGGTTCTGATAGGTTAACTGACATCATTTGAGTCAATTGGAGGTGTACCTGTGGATATATTTCAAGGCCTACCTTCAAACTCAGTGCCTCTTTGCTTGACATCATGGGAAAATCAAAAGAAATCAGCCAAGACCGCAGAAAAAAATTGTAGACCTCCACAAGTCTAGTTCATCCTTAGGAGCAATTTCCAAATGCCTGAAGGTACCACGTGCATCTGTACAAACAGTAGTACGCAAGTATAAACACCATGGGACTACGCAGCCGTCATGATTTTCCCATGGGGCGGCAGGGTAGCCTAGTGGTTAGAGTGTTGGACTAGTAACTGAAAGGTTGCAAGTTCACAATCCCGAGCTGACAAATCTGTCGTTCTGCCCCTGAACAGGCAGTTAACCGACTGTTCCTAGGCCGTCATTGAAAATAAGAATTTGTTCTTAACTGACTAATTCAAATGTACATACATGACAGCATTCAAATAGATACAATTCAAACAGATACAATGCATTCGGAAAATACTCAGACCTTGACTTTTTCCACATTTTGTTACGTCACAGCCTAATTCTAAAATTGATTAAACCATTTTTTCCCTCATCAATCTACACGTAATACCCAATAATGAGAAAGCAAAAACAGGTTTTTAGAATTATTTGCAATTGTATATAAACCCGGAAATATCACATTTACATAAGAATTCAGACCCTTTAGTCAGTACGGTGTTGAAGCACCGAGTCTTCTTGGGTATGATGCTACAAGCTTGGCACACCTGTATCTCTGCAGATCCACTCAAGCTCTGTCAGGTTGGATGGGGAGCGTTGCTGCACAGCTATTTTCAGGTCTCTCAAGAGATGTTTGATCGGGTTCAATTCCGGGCTCTGGCTGGGCCACTCAAGGACATTCAGTGACTTATCCTGAAGTCACTCCTTGCGTTGTCTTGGCTGTGTGCTAAGGGTCATTGTCCTGTTGGAAGGTGAACCTTCGCCCCAGTCTGAAGTCATGAGCGCTCTGGAGCAGGTTTTCATCAAGGATCTCTCTGTACTTTTCGCTGTTCATCTTTCCCACGATCCTGACTAGTCTCCCCACAGTATGATGCTGCCACCACCATGCTTCACCGTAGGGATGGTGCAAGGTTTCCTCCAGACGTGACACTTGGCATTCAGGCCAAAAAGTTCCATCTTGGTTACATCAGACCAGAGAATCTTGTTTCTCATGGGCTGAGAGTCCTTTAGGTGCAAACTCCAAGCGGGCTGTCATGTGCCTTTTACTGATGAGTGGCTTCCATCTGGCCACTCTACCATGAAGGTCTGATTGATGAAGTGCTGCAGCGATGGTGGTCCTTCTAGAAGGTTCTCCCATCTCCATAGAGGAACTCTGAAGCTCTGTCAGAGTGGCTCGTGGTCATCTCCCAGGCCAAGGCCTTCTCCCTCGATTGCTCAGTTGGCCAGGCAGCCAGCTCTAGGAAGAGTCTTTGTGGTTCTAAACTTCTTCCATTTAAGAATGATGGAGGCCACTGTGCTCTTGGGGACCTTCAATGCTGCAGACATTTTTTGGTACCCTTCCCCAGATCTGTGCCTCGACACAATACTGTCTCGGACCTCTACAGACAATTCCTTCGACCCCATGGCTTGGTTTTTTCTCTGACATGCACTGTCAACTGAGGGACCTTATATAGACAGGAATGTGCCTTTCCAAATCATGTCCAATCAATTGAATCTACCATAGGTGGACTGCAATTAAGTTGTAGAAAGATCAAGGATTATCAATGGAAATAGGATGCACCTGAGCTCAATTTCGAGTCTTATTGCAGTGAGTCTAAATACTTGAAAGTGCAGACTTTCAGCTTTAATTTGAGGGTATTTACATCCGAATTGGGTGAACAACGTAGGAATTACAACACTTTTTATATGTGGTCCCTCCCTTTTTTAAGGGACCAAAAGTAAATGGACATTTGGCTGTTCAGCTGTTCCATGGCCAGGTGTGTGTTATTCCCTCATTAGTTCATTTAAAGTAAGCAGATAAAAGGTCTAGAGTTGATTTCAAGTGTGGCATTTGGAATCTGTTGCTGTTAACCCTCAATATGAAGTCCAAAAAGCTGTCACTGCCAGTGATGCAAGCCATCATTAGGCTGAATCTAAACAAACCCATCAGAGAGATAGCAAAAACATTAGGTGTGGCCAAATCAACTATTTGGTACATTCTTAAAAAGAAAGAACACACAGGTAAGCTCAGGAACACCAAAAGGCCCAAAAGACCATGGAAAGCAACTGTGGTGGATGACAGAATAATTATTTACCTGGTGAAGAAAAACCCCTTAACAACAGTTGGCCAGATCAAGAACACCCTCCAGGAGGTAGGCATATCGGTGGCAAAGTCAACAATCAAGAGAAGACTTCACCAGAGTAAATACAGAGGGTCTACCATTAGATGTAAACAATTGGTAAGCCTCAAAAAGAGGAAGACCAGATTAGTTTGCCAAAAAAACATCTAAAAAGCCTGTACAGTTCTGGAACAACATCCTATGACAGGTGAGACAAAATTATGTATCAGAATGATGGGAAGAGAAGAGTATGGAGAAGGGAACTGCTCATGATCTGAAGCATACCACCTCATCTGTGAAGCATGGTGGCGATAGTGTTATGGCGTGGGCATGTATGGCTGCCAATAGAACTGGTTCCCTTGTATTTATTGATGGGGACAGCAAGGTGAATTCTGAAGTGTTTAGGGCTATATTATCTGCTCAGATTCAGCCAAATTCTTCAAAACTCATTGGATGGCGCTTCACAGTGCAGATGGATAATGACCCGAAGCATACTGCGAAAGCAATCCAATACTTTTTTAAGGCAAAGAAGTAGAATGTTCTGCAATGGCCAAGTCAATCACCTGACCTGAATTCAATTGGGCATACATTTCAAGACAAAACTGAAAGCAAAACACCCCAACAACAAGCAGGTACTGAAGACAGCTGCAGTAAAGGCCTGGCAGAACATCACCGGGGAAGAAATCCAGCATCTGGTGATGTCTATGGATTCCAGACTTCAGGCAGTCTTTGACTGCAAAGGATTTGCAACCAAGTATTAAAACTCACAATTTAATTTATGGTTGTTAGTTTGTCCAATTACTTTTTAGCCCCTAAAATTGGCAGGCTATGTATAAAAATGGTTGTAATTCCTACACGGTTGATACAATAATTTTGACAAAACCTTTAAATTAAAGCACATCTTGATTGTTTCCTTTCAAATCCATTGTGGTGGCGTACAGAGCAAAAATTATGCAAATTGTGTCACTGTCCAAATACCTGTGGAAAAAGTCAAGGGGTCTGAATACTTTGTGAATGCACTGTACATGTAAATCTCAGAGACATAATGCATGCCACATGAATATTCACGTTAATACCAAGTTAAACTGAGCGTTTACAATGAGAAATTCGATGTAAAAGATCCCATGACATTTATCTCAGCCTTTCAGCGAGAGGTTCAACAGACTGTTAACAGAAACAGTTCCGATTTTTTTTGCCATTCCTATCAGAACAGTCTCTGGGTTTGACTCAAAACAGTCTAGGTTTGGAACCCATCATCAAATGGCCTTTCTAGTTACACTTTGTATGCTACCGTTAGAAAACATATATAGGCCTATACTTTCAGTTCATTATTTGTGTGACTTTAGGTTTCTTGTAAGTTTCAGCCATTTTCGGTAACACAAACTAATAATTTTAGAAAGTGCACTTTGGGAGGCTTTTAGGCATGTCTTTTCAGTTGAGGGAAGAAAAGTGAGATCTTATCTTAAAGGATGGGAAAAAACGTTAACTTAAAAACTTGCCGTTCTTGTGAAACTGAAACTGAGGTTATAACAAAAATTCCCGGCCGTTACCTTTATGCTCTCATTCCAGGAAACTGCTTATAGAATGAATATATATATATTTCACAGCTAAGGTTTATGTATGAGACAAAGTGATACTCCTAACTGTAGCAACAGTATCAAACAGTTACTGCTCCTTGAATGTCCCCAATGCTTTCACACCATTCAATTCTATCAGCTAGCTACTACTGCCCTCCCATGTTTAAATCAACTTACTGCCGCCACAACCAACATTTACAAAAGATGCCGTAAGACTTGCACACATTTTACTTTAACTTTTATTATGACGAAAGTATTTGCATTACAATATACTCTTGAAAAACAAGGACAATGGATACATCATGCACCTTGAAATTAGTGACCCTTTTTAAATTCCTTAAATCTTTATTTAAAGTGACAATGTCCCACAAACCTTTTCTTGCACAATGATTTCATAAGTTAAAAAAGCAGTGAAGTTGCATAACGGTTATTAAGTTTCCACACAGATTAGAATGAGAGAAAGCACTTTCCAGAGGACAGCATCATCACCCCACTCCTTTACCCTCATTTGGCACTCTCACATGATAACAGCATCCGATCATGGCTCTCTTAAGCCTGCTAAATTAAGCCAATCACAGACCTGTATTTTGATGGGAGCTGGACTGTGAAACACAGGTTCTGATTATGACAAGACGATGCAACACGAGGAAAGATGACTCATGCCTTGTTTCGTGTAACTGGTCCCTGAAACAGTCAGTCATTAAAATGCTCTAAGGGCTGAAGAGGGCAGGGAGGGAGGGTATGGGGACAAGCTCTGTAGCATAATCATTACATATATTTTTTTAAATAATACTTTTGCACAAGGACATGATGATTGTGTCATTTTTTTACCCACATTTTTTCTTGAATTCAGCCACACAGGAGAGCACAGCAAACATAGAACATTTTGGTTTTCTAATATTCAACTGCAATACCAAACTATGGTTTGAAATTCACACAGGATTATTTAAGCAAACTCATTTCTGATAGAAATATTCACATAAAATGTCAGTCTGAGGAAAAGGCAAAAAATTATATTTGGTACCGTTATGTGAGCTATGAAATGTTATTATCCTGAACATGACATGAGTGAATGATACAAATAACAAACAAAAAAGTACACCTGGAACAAAACTGGCTTCACTTTTTAAGATATGTGATGTACAAGTGCTATTAATGTTCACAATGGAATCTTGAATTGAAACATAAAAGGCTGACAATTTACTGCATCACAGAAGGTAAAGATTCAGTATATGGGTTTTCATCAAAACAATGCCATCTAAGTTCTCACAACATAAATGAAATAATGGAATTTCTCTTGAGCACCCCCTGGTCACTGTTCATACATTGGTCCATAATGTGAAGGATACAGTTCAGCAATTGACTCTGAAAAGTTCACTGTTGAGTTACTTCTGACATGCTGTGTTCTGGAGCTATCAGTTTTCCTACTGTCAAATTCTTCTGGGAGGGGTGGGGGGGTTCTCTTCTGCCTCCTATATGCTGATCTAGAGAGCGGGCAAGGTATGAACTTAGACGAGCTCCACATAATTGGCTGGGAACATTCCAAAATGACCATCTGGGCTATAGCCACGCCACCAGCCCTCGTCAATCATCTCGATGCCATTGAGGATGTCATCAGGATCGAAGGAAATCTCTGTCTCATCAGCTGTGGAATGAGAAGAGCAATACCTCAGATCACCATGTCCATTCGGATATCTGTTGCTGTATTATTGTAAGGTGTCTATTCCGTCACCAAGGTTTCCCTGATATCGTGAACGCCACTTAAAACAGAAAGTATGTAGAAAGGATAATGGACCTATATATTTTTTTATAAGATAATATGAGACCAAACAAACACCAAAATAAAAACGAGAGAATCAGAAATTCCCAAAATGAGGCTCCCATTGATTTTGTTAATGTTTGAATCACCCAGATAGCATAAAAACAAGGCATAAGACATTGCAAAGTGTAGAATTGAAGGAAATTAGCTTTGAAACTTCAGTTTCTCTCAGCCCCATGACAAAATGTGTAGAATTGCAGTAAATTAGCTTTAAAACATTTAGTCTATACGGACAAGAGGAGTGCCTCTAAAACCATGCCATTGGCAACGCCCAACAAATTTGCCACAGTTGCTGAAAGAAATCCTATAGTAACCACTGCTCACTGACTGCCAGTTTCCATCTAGCAGTTTCACCCACATTCTCCATAGGGGAAAAACATCACGGTTACACATTGTTCACACAGAGAACCAGTTCAGTGGGCCGAGTGTCTACTGTAAATTGTCAGTAAGCTGTGACTAACAATGCTTACCAGCTTGGTAGTCGTATAGAGCCCTGGCACAGACGCCTCGGTCAGTCTTCTTTGCAGCCACATCATTCGTGTTCTCTTCCACCTGAGCGAACAACAAGGGGTGCTATACCTCTGAGAATGCTCTTCAAGTTTAAGTCCAAGCACAAATATTTACCAAAGTCCTCTTGACTTGACTGATTTACCTGTGGGGGCTCCTCATAGAGGTTGTTTTGAGCTGGCTCTGTGACATGGTTGTGCTGAGTGGGAGCTGCCGTTGCCTCTACTGAAACAGAAAAAGTATATTGTCTTTATCTGAAAAATAATACCTCTCTACCAACAGGGGCAGCAGCAGCACCAGGGATCCAGAGTACAAAGTAATTATGAAATGTGTCCAGAGAAAGGGTCATGATGATACACAGATGAGAGATGAATCAGACTTTTGTGTGTTCAGACTGAGGTGTGTGGGGAGTAGGGCCCACCTTCATCTTGCCACTGATCCTCAGGGGTTGCATCCTGCTCATCCAAGCCCTCAGACTGGGATGGCTCACCCACACTGGGAGTGGATTCATCCACAACGGGCTCATCCACACTGGGTTCTTATTATGACACAACGTACACAAATGATATACGAGCACAGATACACACAGAGTGTACAAACATGCACTCAAATATTCAGACACTGAATAATTACAAAACCATCTGTCAAGTCTCATGGAAAACAACAAGCCACTGGATGAGATTGATGACGTACAGTGATCTAATGATGGACATGGCCTATGAGCCATGAGGGTGATGTTAAAATGAAATAACAAGAGATGAAAGGGAGTAGCATCAGGTCAATCATTTAGATTGATTTAAAGCGAGTAGCATCAGGTAGATATTTGACCAAAACACAAACATAGCAATTGTATGTCACTCAGTCACCTACGTGTGAACTATTTGTGTGTGTGTGTGTGTGTGTGTGTGTGTGTGTGTGTGTGTGTGTGTGTTGGGAAAGGGTCAGTTTGTGTCAGCAGTATGAGTGAGCTCAGACCTGCAGCAGGGACAGGAGAGGTGGAGCCTGCTGGCAGAGGGGAGGCTTGGCGCAGGGGCAAGCGGGACGGCTCGGGCTCGCATGGTTGCTTAGAGAGAAAAGGGCTGTTCAAACGCCCTGAGAAACACACACCAGAGCAGACAGACAGGTTGGCCGGGAAGGTTACCCAGCAGAGCAGAGACAACACAGAGCAAATGTGGACTAGAGACAAGATGTGATACGAAACAATGCGTTAAAGTTGATGAAGGCAGAGTAATGCGACAAGATTCTCCTCCTGCATGTTTCAACATGGCCCAGACAATCCCCTGATCTCACTGCAAGACCACATCCCCACCTGACAGAGCTAGAAAGCCCAGCTAGGAAACGCTCATGGAAAAAAACTTTAAGAACTACACTATGTATATAAACAGCAAACAGTTGTATTGAATTAGCAGATCAGAGGGTAGTGCGTACGGCCCAGTACATCACTGGGGCTAAGTTGCCTGCCATCCAGGACCTCTACACCAGGCGGTGTCAGAGGAAGGCCCTAAACATTGTCAAAGACCCCAGCCACCCCAGTCATAGACTGTTCTCTCTACTACCGCATGGCAAGCGGTACCGGAATGCCAAGTCCAGGACAAAAAGGCTTCAACAGTTTTTACCACCAAGCCAGGTAATCAAATGGCTACCCGGACTATTTGCATTGTGTGCCCCCCCAACCCCTCTTGTACGCTGCTGCTACTCTCTGTTTATCATATATGCATAGTTACTTTAACTATACATTCATGTACACTACCTCAATTAGCCCGACCAACCAGTGCTCCCGCACATTGGCTAACCGCATTGTGTCCCGCCAACCCCTCTTTTACACTACTGCTACTCTCTGTTCATCATATATGCAGTCACTTTAACCATATCTAAATTGTACATACTACCTCAATCAGCCTGACTAACCGGTGTCTGTATGTAGCCTCACTACTTTTATATCCTCGCTGCTGTTATTTTTCACTGTTGTTTTTATTTCTTTACTTACCCATTGTTCACCAAATACCTTTTTTTGCACTATTGGTCAGAGCCTGTAAGTAAGCATTTCACTGCAAGGTCTACACCTGTTGTATTCGGCGCACGTGACAAATAAACTTTGATTTGATTTGAATTGGTGGCTTACCTGGCTGGGGGCTGGCAGGGGTGTGGTCAGCAGCAGGGGTGTCGGTGTCTGCCGTGCTGGGGGCCATGCCCTTCTCTCTCTGCTTGAACATCTCTCTGGGGTTCATAGAGCGCTGGGAGATCAGGGAGGCCGCCTCCTGAAACACACCATGTGGTCAGACAGACACACTGGGTATTGTATAGCCATAGCAACGTTCCAGATGTTCCCCTTTAATAAAGAACACAATACCATCTACCTGTACGCATAAAGGTGTTCTGAATGATTGATGTTCAAAGATGAGAAGTCATGACCACAGTAGGTGGTAGTAGAGCAGAAAGAATGTACAAACAGGAAAATGAAGGTAAGTGAAGCTATGGCGAGTTTAGATTCAAGCAAGGAACATATTTGGTTGAGTCAATGGAAAGGAAAGCAGGAAACAGAGGGTTCTGAGTAACAGGGTATAGGGAACCTTTAAACAATTATTAAACCTACAGGGGGCCACAGTTAACTCACATTGGCTTTCTCCACAGATTCACCACGCTTCATCACTTTCTTCTGAGCAGCCTGGAAGTCCTTCTCCTGCTCCTCCTGATGATGATGATGATGCACCACACATAATTCAACACGACCCCCGAGGCTACACCTACCGGTTCTGTATAGTTTGTTCTTGTGTTATACTTACGTCCTAAATGTGTGCTTTCACAATTAATAACAGATCATTTAGGTGGGATGCAGACCTGGGTTCAAATATCTCAATTACTTTTATATACATTTCAAAGAAAGTATTCAGATATTTCTTCTGGGGAAAAGAAACTAATAGTTTTACTAAAGTATTGACATGTATTTTAAAATATACTGACTCAAATACACTCCCATGCATTTAAATAGTAGGCTATTTTTAGAAAATTATTTGAAAATACCTCCAATAGAAGTAATTGAGTCAGGCTACATTATTTGAAAATATGTAGGCCTATTTAAATAACAAATACACATGTATTTGAACACAGTTCTAGCGGGGTGCATGTTGCATAAACAAACCTGCTGCCTCCTACATGAGGATGAACCACCAGTTAAACATAGCGGATTTGATTTCTCCTCAGACAGCCGGCCTGTCCTGCTGTGAGTCAGCAGACAACTCACCCATTGTTGTTTTTCATTGTCTCTGCTCTCAGCTTCCTGCTGCTGCTGGTACTTCCTGTTAAACAAATGGGAAAAGCAGACTTAATGGAAACCTGGCTGTCTTAATAAGGTCAGCTCGATAAGAACCACCGTTTTACTCACTTCTGCTGGTCAATATTAGAGGCCCTCTCCTTGTCCCTCTTCTCTCTGAGAGTTGCCTCCTTGGCCTCTCGATCCTTCCGATCTTTCTCCAGCTTCTGGCGCTCTTCGTCTGCCTTGCTGCGCTCCTCCCGCTGCCGCTTCTCCTCATCTTTCTAAGACACACAGAACACAAGACCAGGTTAGGGTATTCACAATCATAAAGGACTATTTAACCAGAACAAGCTGAGAAACGCAAGCAAATCTAACCAGTACTTACATTTAAATGTACATTTTTGTCATTCAGCAGACACTCTTATCCAGTGCGACTTACAATTAGTTAATTCATCTTAAGATAACTAGGTGAGACAACGTCACAATCGTATCAAGTACATTTTCCCTCATGAGCAAAGTCAGTGCTAGTAGGAAAAGCATGTGAGAGTTATTTAAGATACTCTTCATAGAGGTAGGTTTTCAAATGTTTTCGGAAGATGGGCAGGGACTCCGCTGTCCTGACTTTAGGGGGGAGCTTGTTCCACCATTGGGATGCCAGGACAGAGAAGAGCTTTGACTGGGCTGAGTGGGAGCTGCCCTCCCGTAGGGGTGGGAGGGCCAAGAGACCAGAGGTTGCGGAACAGAGTGCTCAGTTTGGGATATAGTGTTTGAGCATAGCCTGAAGGTAAGGAGGGGCTTCACGTTGCTGCTCTGTAGGCAAGCACCAGGGTCTGGAAGATGATGCAAACTTTGACTGGACGCCAGTGGCATGTGCAGAGGAGCGTGGTGACATGGAGAACTTGGGAAGGTTGATGGCACAAGCGGGGAGCCCAGCCAACAGCGAGTTAGTTGCAGTATTCTAGATGGGATATGACAAGTGCCTGGATCAGGACCTGCGCCATTCCTGTGTGAGGTAGGGTCATACTCTACAGATGTTGTAGAGCATAAACCTGCAGGAGCCACGCCAAGGTTCTTTGCACTCTGGGAGGGGGACACTGTGGAGTCCCTGTAGTGGCAGTAAGGTGTTGGAGCTTACTTACCTCTGCCTGCGCCCAGAAGTTGTCTTTATTGGTCCGTTTGATTTCAGACATGGCGTTGGTCTTCTGATACACAGAGCCCTGTCACAACAAAATACAAGCGTTAGTTAAACAACAAAAAACAAATTGGCACTACTAGACACCAACCCCCCAACTAGATCCAGTACTGACACAGCATGTCGGTTTATTATGCAGAGTTAACAGGCTTTAAACAGCCTGTCCTGGCCTGGCCTCTCTGGCTCCAGCCCTGGCCAACAATCATGAGCTCAACTAAGCCCCTGGATTCTACTGCACATGAGTCATTGTAAACAACCAGCTCTGCACGTCACAACATCCAACATGTTGGAAACAAACCCACACTGAGAATCTCTCGTCCACAGCCTTGTGCAATGAATCTTACCAAAAATGTCCACAGGCAGACAAGTTATTAACCAAAACAATTTAGCTATAAGAGTATGTGACCACAAAGCAATTTGCCTAACAGTGCAACCTGCCTGTACAAAACATCTCTAGACACAACATTTGATGAAACAAACTCAATGCATAACTAAAATGTTCTGATTTTAATTTCCAAAAGGATAAGATGCTGTATTTGGTACGTACCACAGGTCCCTGGGGACCAGCGTCTCGGAACTTGTTGGACTCTTTGTGGAAGCTGTAGTTGGCCCCTGAGGCATTGGCCACCTTTTGCATAATAGCCTCAGGTTCCACATCCTCCTCTGCACGGGCATTTATTGTGACATGGGCTCCCTGGAGTTACAGCAGACATTTTAGCTACAAATAACACACGTCACACATTCCAGCCAGATAAGGCCATGAAAGGGCTGTCCGTAGGAGGGATGTTTGATATCTGACAGCCACCACCCATTGGATTTGTTGACATGCAGTTAGCAAGGTGACTTTCATGATAAATACTGATAGCAGACCACTTCAAGAGCTGGTTCAGAAACCACAACCAATAACTCACCATAAGTAGCATCCAACTTCTGCTTAACTCTTAAACACTCAAAAGCTATTACTGGCACTAACAGGGGTGTCTACTCAGTCTTTCCTGCAATTGTTCTTAATTTCATGTCCTGTTGAGGTTAGTGTTGCAAGTGTACACATAAATACACTATATGCACAAAAGTATCTGGACGCCCCTTCAAATTAGTGGATTCGGCTATTTCAGCCACACCCGTTGCTGACAGGTGTATAAAATCGAGGACACAGCCATGTAATCGCCATAGACAAACATCGGCAGTAGAATGGCCCGTACTGAAGAGCTTAGTGACCTCAACGTGACACCGTCACCGGAAGCCACCTTTCCAACAAGTCAGTTCATCAAATTTCTGCCCTGCTAGACCTGCCCCACTCAACTGTAAGTGCTGTTATTGTGAAGTGGAAACGTCTAGGAGCAACAACGGTTCATCCACAAATTGGTAGGCCACACAAATCTCACAAAAAGTGACGGCCGAGTGCTGAAGCTCGTAAAAATCATCCGTCCTCGGTTGAAACACTCACTACCGAGTTCCAACGTGCCTCTGGGAGCAACGTCAGCAAAATAACTGTTCGTTGGGTGCTTCATGAAATGGGTTTCCATGGCCGAGCAGCCACACACAAGCCTAAGGTCACCATGCGCAATGCCAAGCGTTGGCTGGAGTGGTGTAAACCTCACCGCCATTGGACTCTAGAGCAGCATTTGGCAGATCCCAGGAGAATGCTACCTGCCCCAATGCATAGTGCAACTGTAAAGTTTGGTGGAGGAGGAATAATGGTTTTGGCTGTTTTTCATGGTTTGGGCTAGGCCCCTTAGTTCCAGTGAAGGGAAATCATAACGCTACAGCATACAATGACATTCTAGACAATTCTGTGCTTCCAACTTTGTGGCAACAGTTTGGGGAAAGCCCTTTCCTGTTTCAGCATGACAATGCCCCCGTGCACAGCGAGGTCCATACAGAAATGATTTGTCGAGGTCTGTGTGGAAGAACTTGACTGGCCTGCAGAGCGCTGACCTCAACCCGATTGACCGGCCTCACTAATGCTCGTCGTTGAATGGAAGCAAGTTCCCTCAGCAATGTTCCAATCTAGTGGAAAGCCTTCCCAGAAGAGTGGAGGCTGATATAGCATGAAAGGGGAGACCAACTCCATTAATGCCCATGATTTTAGAATGAGATGTTCAATGAGCAGGTGTCCACATACTATGCAATTACACTACATGACCAAAAGTAATAGATTTTTGATCATTAACTAAACATAAGCAGTCTGTGTGGAGAAAATGTCTAGACCAGGGGTACTCAACTCTTAGCCTACGAGGTCCGGAGCCTGCTGGTTCTGTTCTACCTGATAATGAATTGCACACACCTGGTGTCCCAGGTCTAAATCAGTCCCTAATTTGAAGGGAACACTGAAAGAAAATGCAGTGGAACTGGCTTCAAGGTCCAGAGTTGAGTTTGAGGGGTCTAAACCATGCCAAATTAAATTACCTTGAGAAAATTAGCTATGGAGCTGACATGATTGGCACATAGTCCTTTCCTGGCATCTTTCACACCTTCTCCAGTCTGAAACAGAAATATTCATAAGACTCATTCAACTTGACAACCTGATTTACAAAATACAGAGAAGTGCCACCTTTGGAAGAAAAGGGAGTGTAGTGCAGCACTCACCCAGTTGATCAGGACGTATTTGCACAGGCCAGAGTTTGGGTCCTCAACACGACAGAAAGCGTACATTATTTTACCACTGTTAAGTTCATCCACCAGTTCCTCCAGTCCACCATCTGAAAACAACAGTATCGGGAATATTGTAGAATCTATGTTCTATACAAAGTCTGTCATGTACATTACTGTGTATAGCCTACATTATGTACACAATATATGGCAAATGACTCCCCTTTTCAACAGGTTATATTTTTGACCATGTTTGTGTTGTAAGTAGGGTTGCACATTTTGGGGAATATTCAGGAGGTGGAAACTTTCCGTGGGAATTAATACCATTTAAAAGTAGAGTTTTTTTGCATTGGATATATTTACCATATGGAGACAGAAACAAACCTTTCACCTTATTATAAGTAGACATAATTGCAAATGATTAAATTCTTCCAATAGAAATAAAAACTATTGTTATGAATTGAACTTTTAATTAAATGAGTTGACTCTTCACATGGGGTGATTTCACTGGACAACAAAAGTAAGGAAATATTGAATGATCCGTCGCATCTCCCAAAAACGTTTTCAACATACACTACCATTCAAAAGTTTGGGGTCACTTAGAAATTCAAATTTTTGAAAGAACACATTTTTTGTTCATTGAAATAACAAATTAATCAGAAATATAGTGTAGACATTGTTAATGTTGTAATTGACTATTGTAGCTGGAAACGGCAGATTTTTTATGGAATACCTACATAGGTGTACAGAGGCCCATTATCTGCAACCATCACTTCTGTGTTCCAATGGCACGTTGTGTTAGCTAATCCAAGTTGATCATTTTTAAAAGGGTAATTGATCATTAGAAAACCCTTTTGCGATTATCTTAGCACAGCTAAAAACTATTGTTCTAATTAAAGAAGCAATAAAACTAGCCTTCTATAGACTAATTGCAGCTTCATGAAATAGTACCCGCAAAACACCAGTCTCAACATCAACAGTGAAGAGGCGACTCCAGGATGCTGGCCTTCCAGGCAGAGTTCCTCTGTCCAGTGTCTGTGTTCTTTTGCCAATCTTAATCTCTTCTTTTTATTGGCCAGTCAAAGATATGGCGTTTTTACTTGCAACTCGGTCTAGAAGGCCAGGATCCCGGAGTCACCTCTTCACTGTTGACGTTGAGAGTGGTGTTTTGTGGGTACTATTTCATGAAGCTGCCAGTTGAGGACTTGAGGCGTCTGTTTCTCAAACTAGACACTCTAATGAGTCAACTGGCTCGTTGGCTGATGAGATATGTTGGCACAACTGCCCTATTGCATCTCAATCCCAAAGCCCTTGCTTGGAAGTGTATGTCGCCAGACTGCCAAGAACCTTGCCCTCATCCAGGCCTCATGGCGAGACACGATAGTGATGACACCATAGGCCTTGTTGATCTCTGCACGCGACAGGATGCTCTTGCCAGCATACTTGGGGTCCAACATGTACGCTGCAGCGTGTTTGGGCTTCAGACAGAAGTCTTCACGCTTTTTGATGCATTTCAGAACTGCAGTTTCCTCTGCTTGGAGCAACAGTGAAGTGGGCAGGGCAGTATGGATTTCTTCTCTTCAGACAGGATGGCATTGTCTCCCTCAATCTGTGCAATGGCTACTGCTATAGGTTTTAGAAGTTTCAGGCTGCTTACCACGCTCTCCCAAAATACATCATCCAGGAGGATCCTACTGATGGGGCTGTCCATATCGGCAGACTGATATGGCCTTTTCTTGGAGAGACTCCTTCCCCTCCAGGAGACTGTCAAACATGACAACACCACCCAAATGGTTGTTGCTGGGCAGCTTCAATGTGGTGCTCTTATTGTTCTCACTTTGCGTGGTGAGGTAGATTGCTGCTATAACTTGATGACCCTTCACATACCTAACCATTTCCTTGGCTCTCTTGTAGAGTGTATCCATTGTTTTCAGTGCCATGATGTCCTTGAGGAACAGATTCAATGCATGAGCAGCACAGCCAATGGGTGTGATGTGAGGATAGGACTCCTCCACTTTAGACCAAGCAGCATTCAAGTTCGCAGCATTGTCTGTCACCAGTGGAAATACCTTCTGTGGTCCAAGGTCTTCAATGACTGCCGTTAGCTCATCTGCAATGTAGAGACCGGTGTGTCTGTTGTCCCTTTTGTCGGTGCGCTTGTAGAATACTGGTTAGGGGTGGAGATGATGTAGTTAATTATTCCTTGCCCACAAACATTTGACCACCCATCAGAGATGATTGCAATAGTCTGCTTTCTCTATGATTTGCATGACCTTCACTTGAACTCTGTTGAACTCCGCATCCAGCAAATTAGTAGATAACGCATGTCTGGTTGGAAGGGTGTATGCTGGGCAAAGAATATTCAGAGATCTCTTGCAATACACCTTGCCTGTGAGCATCAGAGGTGAACCAGTTGCATACACAGCTCAATTAAGACATTCATCAGCATTTCTCTGAATACATTCCTCCATTGAGTCCAGGAGGAACTCCATGAGCTGTTGCTATCGATAAAGTGTCTGATTCATCCTTTTCACCTCGAATAGAAGTAGAGGGACTTTTGTCAAAGGTCGCTTGTTGTGAGCGCTGAGGGAACTTTATGCACTTGGACTAGATGATTCTGCATCTTTGTTGCATTATTCACATATGATTTGGCACAGTATTTGCAAATGTACACAGCTTTTCCTTCTACATTAGCTGCAGTGAAATGTCTCCACACCAGATGGTGCCCGTAGCATTTTCCTGTAAAGATGAGAAAAAAAATTAGTGAAAAAACCCCAAATACAATTCCATGTACAGATTAATAGTTAAGCAGTTAGATTAAACTCCTTTGTAAGATAAATGTTTTTAAATGAAACATGTATCGAAACAGGTGAATTAACACTCCTCAGTTAGCAGGCTCAAGCAAGCTAAAACCTACATGGTAGCAAAAATTAACTAGCAGAAATTGTTAAGTTAGAAATGACTTAAATACACTTTGCTGTAGGCTACCATTTACTAGTTAAAAATAATGTATGTCATATAAAATATATTCACCCCACCCAGTATTGTAATCAAAACTTACCAGAAAGCATGGAGTCCTTGGCTCAGACAGTATAGTAGCGTGGGCTCAACAGCATCTCAGTGTGCAAGATCTTGAGAATCGGAAGAATGCACTGTGCATGCAGAAGGTTGCACTGTGCATGCAGAAGGTTGCAATTCCATTGAATTGGGGATAGTTTAACCAAAATATGCCACAAGACCTAGAATTGCTTTATGTGTATCCCACAAAAGGTTCACTGTTAACTTTGATGAATTTAAGCAAAATTCCACAAATTCCAGGACTTAACTTCCCATGGAAACTTTCCAGAAGAATTCCGGAATTTTACTGCAAAGTTTCCAATCCTTTGCAACCCTAGTTGTAAGTATCTTGATTAATCCCCCTGCCCTCCGAAAAAGGCGAACACGCCAGCGTAAGCCTTTTTGTAAACCACGTCAATTATTATCAGATCTATGCAGAAACAGAGTGCTCCTTTATATTCCTGGTTAGTCACCTGTTGAAGTGTCTTGAGGCAAGGATTCTTTTTGGGATTTTCATGTCCCTCAGTCGAGCACCTGATTCTCTTCTTTTTCAATCTTGGCTGAAGCCAGTTTGGGTACACATTCTACTTAATGATAGCTACTTTGAGGAACATTTTTGCCAACTTACTATGACTGACATGTGGTCGTCTCACCTTGCTACCTTAAAATGAATGCACTAACTCTAAACTGTAAGTCGCTCTGGATAAGAGCGTCTGCTAAATGACTCAAATGTAAAATGTTTTCCCCTCGCTTGGTTACCTTTCTTCTCACATATGCAAATAGTGATCTTCTGGAAAAACTCATCTGGGAGACTTACACAAACAATAAAAATATGCCACTAGTACAAAATATTTACATTTACCTTTGCCTGCATCTTTTAAATTGCCTTACTGTGCTTTGAGAGCAATTCAGTGGCACACCATAAGTGAGGGTGATGATCTCAGACTCGATACCAAACAGAATACATTTACATGTTGGAGCCTTTCTTGGATTCTGTCTACCACACTCACCTCCCTTCTCTGCCAGTCGTATATCATTAGTGTTCCCCTCGTAGGTGAACAAGGCCCTGCAGAGAAGAACGGCAGGTTACAGAATCACACAACCATTGCAAAATGGCAGATTGGTAGCCTAATAAGCAGTTTAAACAGACTGTCAGCATCCGTATTCACAACCACACAGCAAGTTATTGCAGAATAGCATCCTGAAGCAACCTGGCTAAGTGATGTGCCTTACTCAAAACAACATGACACTTGGTTGAACTACATAACTTTGGATCGGAACCATTAAAGCTGCAATATGTAACTTTTTGGGTGACCCACCAAATTCACATTTAGATCTATCATCCTCATTGAAAGCAAGTCAAAGAAGCGGTAGATCTGTTCTATTTCATGATAGCCAAATTGGTAGTTAGTCTTGTCCCATTGCGGCAACTCCCGTACAGAGGCAAAGGTCAAGAGCCATGCATCCTCCGAAACACAACCCTGCCAAGCCGCACTGCTTCTTGGCACTGCTCGCTCAACCACCGGAAGCCAGCCGCACCAATGTGTCAGAGGAAACACAGTACAACTGGCAACCGAAATCAGCGCGCATGTGCCAGGCCCGCCACAGGAGTTGCTAGAGCGCGATGGGACAAGTACATCCCGGCCAGCCCTCCCCTAACCCGAAAGACGCTGGGCCAATTGTGCACCGCCTCATGGGTCTCCCCACAGCCCGGATCCCGGGCTGGGTTCGATCCCGGGAACTTGTAATGATCATGCTATTTAATCAGCTTCTTGATATGCCACACCTGTCAGGTGGATAAATTATCTCGGCAAAGGAGAAATGCTCACTAACAGGGATGTAAACAAATACGTGCAATAAGCTTTTTGTGCGTATGGAACATTTCTGGGATATTTCAGCTCATGAAACCAACACTTTACATATTTTTGTTCAGTATACAAACTAATACGCGATTACAAAAGCTCTACATTTTGCACACTTAAGGTTGCACTATGTTGAAATGGCTCCACCATTTCCTGTTTGTTCAAATTCTAATAGTTTGCCTAATTTCAGCCCCGCAATGCAGTGCCTTAGACCACTGCACCACTCGGGAGGCCCCCCCCTAAGTGAGCTATTTCTATGCTTCCGTTCTTAAGTTTCATTTTTGCATCTTTTACTTTCGGTTTCATACATCAGCTTCAAAGAGCTGAAAATACTATATTTTCGTTTTAGATGGCACACTATAGAGCTTGTATTGTCGCATACTGAAATTAGGAAACTTGAATGAAACAAGATACCATGAGAGCCCATTGTCGTGCCATTCATCCACTGCCATCATCTCATGTTTCAGCATGATAATGCACGGCCCTGTACACAATTCCTGGAAGCTGAAATGGTCCCCGTTCTTTCATAGTCTGCATACTCACTAGACATGTCAACCAGTGAGCATGTTTGGCATGCTCTGGAGCGACGTGTACAACAGCGTGTTCCAGTTCCCGCCAATATCAGCAACTTCGCACAGCCATCGAAGAGGAGTGGAACAACATTCCACAAATCAACAGCCTTATCAACTCTATGCAAAGGAGATGTGTCACGCTGCATGAAGCAAATGGTGGTCACACCTGGTTCTGATCCATGCCCCTACATTTTTAAAAGGTATCTGTGACCAACAGATGCATACCTATATTCCCAGTCATGTGAAATGCATAGCTTGGGGCTGATTGAGATGACCGATTTCCTTTTTGATCTGTAACTCAGTAAAATCTTTGAAATTGTTGCATGTTGCGTTTAATTTTGTTCGGGGGTAATTATATGGTGAGAAATGTCTAAAAACACTTGTGAGCTTCCTCTTTTAGGTTAGCCAAGTCACGTCCCCATGCCATGGTTGAGCTAAAGAACTTTCAATTCAGCAACAGGATGTGTGCTAAGACTAAAATCCTATGGGTTTGATAAACCTAGTCTTGACAACAAGAGCAGGTTAATTAAGGTAATCTGTAAACACGGACACCAACAGGTTTCATTTGAACCTCAGTGACACAGGAATTAACTTGCTCCAGAAACTTATTTTCTCTATTCCAAATTCTGAAGCTAGCTAACTTTAGCCAAATTAGTTAGTTGCATGCAAGTTTAGGCATTGCAATGTGAATTAATCCAATAAAATACAAAAACGCAAACAGGTAACTCAAATAGTCATGTTATATAGCACCATCATAACTAGTTAGCGAACATTAGATAGCTACTTAACAAGCTAGGGAAGTTGCCAGACAACAGGGTCATCTGATTTACCTCGAAGTAACATGGCAATAATCATCATACTGCTTTGTTGTAACAAAATACATGTTCATTGCACAACTAGCGAGCTAGCTAACTGATATGATAGCTAGCTAAGTACGGGAGGAATTAAATGTTAGCTAGGGAGCTAGCTAGCTACTTAAACATAGCGGATGCAACATGTTATGGCGAGGCAATTAAAACTAGCTACCGTCCTTACCAGTTGGTGTTGGATTTCTCATCTACAACCTCTTTGTAAGCATTTGTCAGGGCAATTCCGTTTTTACTTAGGTTCACTGCCATCTTTCTTTCGCTCAAACAGTTGTGCTAGCTGTGATACACCCGTCCTAGCTACTTTATGGAGGAAGTAGAATAGAATCGAATCACTTCTGATTCAGAGCTCAGCACACAGGAAACTCGTCTCATCACATCATGAACAGAACCAGGGATATCTCTGACAGAACATTCCACCTCTTCCACTCTGACTAGGCGCCCTCTGATGGAACATTGACGTGAAGCTGCTCATGTTTACAGTGCTCTTTCTGTACCATGTATGCAATTAATGTATATACTGTTTTTCTTTTCCATACACTGACTAGGCTACATGCAACCCCGTGTTTCGTCTTTAAGTAGACTTTGTTTACTTTTCTGCTTGTAACATGCACTTGACATGTTGAGTTATCTGGGGCAGCTACAGCTAGCAGGATGTAGTGTGGCCAAGCGTTCTAGATGAGCGTATTATTGTTTATGTTCCAGAAAAGGTTTTATAGAGCCAAAGTAGAAACATCCCTAATCTCTGATATTAGTAACACAGTTGATCTAACCCTGATAACACAGCCTATTAGACCAGACATGGACAACTACAGAGACAAGGGAATATATATATTTGAAGTCGTACGTTTACATTGGAGTCATTAAAGCTCGTTTTTTCAACCACTCCACAAATTTCTTGTTAACAAACTATAGTTTTGGCAAGTCGGTTAGGACATCTACTTTGTGCATGACACAAGTAATCTTTCCAACAATTGTTTACAGACAGATTATTTCACTTATAATTCACTGTCCTAACCGACTTGCCAAAACTATAGTTTGTTAACAAGAAATTTGTGGAGTGGTTGAAAAAACAAGTTTTAATGACTCCAACCGAAGTGTATGTAAACTTCCAACTTCAACTGTACATACATACACTACCGTTCAAAAGTTTGGGGTCACTTAGAAATGTCCTTGTTTTTGAAAGAAAGCACATTTGTTGTCTATTAAAATAACAAATTGATCAGAAGTACAGTGTGTTGTAAATGACTGTTGTAGCTGGAAACTGCAGATTTTTTATGGAATATCTACATAGGCATATAGAAGCCCATTATCAGCAACCAGCACTCCTGTGTTCCAATGACACATTGTATTAGGTAATCCAAGTTGATCATTATAAAAGTCTAATTGATCATTACAAAACCCTTTTGCAATTATGTTAGCACAGCTGAAAACTGTTGTTCTGATTAAAGAAGCAATACAACTGGCCTTCTTTAGACTAGTTGAGTAACGAGCATCAGCATTTGTGGGTTCAATTACAGGCTCAAAATGGCCAGATAGAAAGCCCTTTCTTCTGAAACTCGTCAGTCTATTCTTGTTCTGAGAAATTAATGCTATTCCATGTGAGAAATTGCCAAAAATATGAAGATCTCGTACAACGCTGTGTGCTACTCCCTTCACAGAACAGCGCAAACTGTCTCTAACCAGTATAGAAAGAGTGGGAGGCCCTGGTGCACAACTGAGCAGGAAGACAAGTACAAGTTTGAGAAACACACGCGTTACCACTCCACTGTCTTCCTGTCATGGATTTTGCGCCATCAGTACAGATATCAACATGAGCAGCAGCTACATTTGGCTACATACGGACCATTAGTGGAATTCCCACATGAGAGTAACGATTAATGTGATTGGATGTTAATAATTTTTTACCTTTATTTAACTAGGCAGGTCAGTTAAGAACAAATTATTATTTTCAATGACAGTTCTACACCTTGTTCATATTTTTACCTTGTCAGCTCAGGGATTCAATCTTGCAACCTTTCTGTTACTAGTCCAACGCTCTACACACTAGGCTACCTGCTGCCCCAATTATTTGACTAGGCTACCTGTATTTGACATTGTGTTGTTACACTAATGGTTTAATTTTATTTTTGGCAGTGAAACAAGGCTACTAAGGTGAGAAAAAAAACTCACTCAAATGTATTGCCCCGTTGGAAAAATATAAATGGACTGTTTGAAAATGTGAAGGAAAATATATATATAATTTTTAATGTGAATCACATTTTTATTTGGCGTACCCCAGTTTGGGAATACCTGGTGTAGATGAAGGGGAGACAGGTTAAAGAAGGATTTCAAAGCCTTGAGATAATTGACAAGGATTGTGTGTGCCATTCTCAGGGGGAATGGGCATGACAAAATATTTAAGTGCCTCTGAACGGGGTATGGTAGTCGATGCCAGGGCCACCAGTTTGTGTCAAGAACTGCAACGCTGCTGGGGTTTTCACAGTCAAGTTTCCCATGTGTATCAAGAATGGTCCACCACCCAAAGGACATCCAGGCAACTTGACACAACCTGTGGGAAGCTTTTGAGTCAACATGGGCCAAGAAAAGAGTTATGGTGTTAGGAAGTCTTAATCACATACAGATATCAAATTTGAGATGCATTTATTTAAAAAGGCTGGTCCTGAATTTCAAGTTAGCAAGGCTGTACATTTAAAAAAAATGTAGTCCCATTTAAATTTATGTATCTACTGATCAAATGAAATAAATGTCCCTTTGGGGCAAGCCCTGATAGCAATTTACATTATATATACACAAAATTATGGTAAAGGCTAAGATTTTAATCAGAGGTGTCAGGCAAATTAATTGTAAAGAAATCCCTGATATCTTGCAAATGGCTGTGAAAAGGTTCTCCATTTTGCTAAGCATGCCAAACTGCCTATCATGACCTCCATTGATATCATTCTAGTTAGTATCTCTTTGGATCAAACCAGGATGTTATACTGAAAGGAACATTTGATGTATCGATGCTGATTGCACTCAAAAATGACAACTGGAAGACAGAGTACAAATAAATAAATAACCAAACAAATATAAGGAGTGAAATCAGCAACCAAGTTTTGTCCAGTTGCATTACTCACTGCCTGTCTTATGAATTGGTTTTACTGCCAGATGATTCTGGTGTATTCAGAGTGGATATTCAATCCATTGCAGCTAAATTGAAAAGGAATTTTGTGCCAAATTCATAGCCTTATGACCTATTCTAAATGTCATAATGAGAACGTATGCATTAAGCTCCAAAGTAAGTAAAACCAGTCTATAGTGTAGAACATGTTTTTCCAGCCCAGTCAACCTAACTGATCCTTCACTAAATCTATGTAAGGACAGTCGCTGCGACAATATCAAGCATTTCACAAGTTTGGCTTCTCGCCATCTGACAAACATGTCAGAAGGAATAGTAGTTGATAGAGTTTGGTATGAGGGTTTTGTAGTGGATTGTTGACGGGGAGGCCAGCCCCCGGTTGTGATCAGGGTTAGTACCTGGCTTCCCAACAGGGTCAACCCCCAGTCGTGAACTGTGGTTGTGCTGAGCCTGATGGCAGGGCCAGCACCCCCATCATGGACCAGGGTTGAGCTGGCCCACCATTGTGCAGGAAGCCAGGAGGGTGACTCAACAGTGTGGCGGGCCACTGACTCAGCACAAACTTGTACAAAGGCGTGACAATGGATTCCATTTAAATACTATGAGGGTGGTTGATTAAGTAAGGGGATTCAGGTGATGCAGGCTTGTGGCTAATGAAGACTGGATGCAAATTGTCATGGTCACGGCTCTATGTCCATTTATGGAGTTTTGATAATGGCCTCATTCCAATGTGTGTCTTGGCCCACACGATGTTCCTGCTTCAGGGGTGCATTGCAATATGAATGTTGGTGCCCATGTGGGGCATTCCTGTTCAGGGCCACATTTCAATATAGAGTTCCTGCTTGAAGGCGGCATACCAATACAGACGACAATGCCCATATATGGAAGTTCCTGAAGTGTCTTCTGAATCTTGAAACCGATTTATAAACACTTCAATGGCCAAATTTCTTATACTCCCTCCCCCCCCAATACTTTTTATTCCCTTTCCACAGCAACATCAGACAGTTATACTTTGGTTAAAAATAATCTATGGCTCAAGACAGATGCAGTCTAAATAATCCAGCACAGGATTATGTTGACATTAAATTTGATATTAATAATGGCAGATTAATCACTAATGGCATAACTACAATCAAGCTTGCAGAATACTAGGTTACTAATGCATTGCACATGTACACTGTTGCAGACCCTCTAGAAAAATAAAGTGAAAGTAAAGTTCCAATGATGAGAACAAAATCTCAAGACATCTGCTATAACAAATATGCAGCTGCCAAGATCGAGGTTAGAGCTCATGTTACAATGTTAAGAGGTAAAAGGCACAGGAAACATTTGTGAAACTTCACAATAAACCATGATGACAAATACACCTGAATTTAGTCAAAACTAAAAACGAAACTAAATGTTTATTCATAAATCTGCAACAGTTTGTCATTAAAGGAAGTCTTTAAGCTCCCATCTAATGGAGGAAAAAACAAAAAAACTCCAGTTTTAACCAATGGCATATCCAAAGCATTAGCATGTGCAGTGTCTCGCCAAGCATTAACAAAACCTGTTTGAAAACATTCACATCATAGTGTTGTACAGTAAAACAATGTGATAAATTGAGAAGGTGAAAGCTAATGAATGACCCATGTCAGACGTCCAAAAACACAACTTCTGGATTAAAGCAGTATCTCAGTGTGCAAAACAGGTCTGGTCATTTCTCACACCACAGGTCACTACAGTGCCCTTTCACAGACAGGTGAGTTGGACATATACCTGAGCTACTGTATTTAGAAAGTGGCACTGTATGGCTGGGAGGAGTTAATCTCATAGAGATGAGCTTTACCAGGGTTTAAGTGTCTCTTTACAGTTGGATGTCTTATGGCAAGATGCTAGCCCTGGATGGATCTAGGACAAGAAGAGGGGACATAGACAGGTGAGAAAAGTTGTGGCAGTTTCAGAACCTTTTCCCTGGTCGCTTGCCCATGAGCACAGATACCAGTCCAGCTCACCTTGATAGCACCTCTCTCCAGGCTCTCCAAAGACCACCTGTCACTGCATTTGGGACATTTCCAAATGCATTGAGTGAAAACTAAATTGGCTTAGGGGGAAGCAAAATGACTTAATTGTCTTACATTATGTCTGGGTTTGAGACCAACCCTAGACCGTCTTTCAAGACTTTGTGGGCAATAGAACCACGCTGCTGGATATAGCCATGCACCATTGTGCTGAGCACTCCACCTCAATTTCACAGCTAACATCTGAGAAGAGGTTATTACAATAATACAGAAAGGCCACTGAATACATGAACATACAGTAATACAAGACATCCAGAGGGACAAAGAAAGTACCTTTGAAAGGAGGGAGAACCAAGCCGCTAACTAGTCCCCTCCAAATTCAAACCCAATGTTTCAGCATTCAGTAGAATAACACAATGATATCATTATGATAATAACAACATTGATCATAATAATAAGAGTATGAATAGTAACACTGATAATAATAGTCACAATAGAAGTAGTAATAGTTAAAGTCTGGGTGTGGTGGTCTGGACCATGAGGCGGTTCCAGTATTCCATAAGGGAGTGCTTCAGGAGTTCCTCAGCAGATCCATACGTCATGAAAAACAGCACATGGCAGCAGCTCGGCACTTAGCAGCCAGGTTGCACTGTCCCTTATTTTATCGCTTCCTTCTCCAATCCGAGTGTCTAGTTATGTTTCCCCTCTTGTTCGTTTGCCTTGGGTTAATATTAAACATGTTTATTTTCTTCTTTTAGTGTTTTAATTTAACAGGCATTTTCACATTGCATACTTCTGTGTCCATTCTCTTGCTAGTCTGTTGTACCTGTAAAACAAAATGGAAGGTTTGCACGATACCAGAAAAAACTAGCACACTGGTATTCTTGAATATTCCACAAATAATTGAATGCATCATTAACCAGGTCTCCATACAACCTTTTTTGGCAAGTTAAGTACAGATACATTTTATTTATTTTTTACTCGACGACAGGCCTGATGGAACAGCCCAAAAAAATAAAACACTTTCCAAATGTCAACAAAACACAAGATAAGGAGAGATCTTTGTGTCTGTCAAATTAATTTTGCGAGAAAAGACTTGGAGTCACACAATATGTGTGGTCCTCCTACTACAACTCGGAAAAGCATGCAGTTTGAGGCTACAGATGAAATAAGTTCTGATGAACTTCACAGGGTGGTGAAAGTGCACGTAATGCTCCCTTCCAATAAATATGGAGGGTCTTATTCTAGTGACATGATGATCAATGCTTGACTGCTGTTTGACAAATAAAAATATTCTTGCTCTTTTGTCCATAATCTCATCATGAAGGCTATCCTACCCGCAATGCATCTGCGAATTGTTGGCTAGAGCACACGTGCCAAGACCAGAGTGGGCACACTCGCAATGTAACGCAACATTTTCTGACAAAACCATCAGTAGAGTTGAAAATGCAATGGAAACCCATTTTACTTGTGTTTTGTATTCAGTACATTATTCAGGTAATTTAACCACAAAAGTTATTTTTATGTGCACTGTCATCACGCACAGTCTATCCACAACAGGTTAATTTGACGGAAACATCTCTGGTGGGAAAATGCACATATTGTTTTTATGACGATTTTTAAATATTCATATGATAATCTGTCACGGGTTGGATGGAAATACCAATGTTATGGTCAAAAGACCTTCACCAGGGTTTACTGAAACTTTGGGAAGAAATTAATGTCTATTGACCAAAACGTTGGAATTAAATATATTTAATTGTTTGTGGACTAGGCCCTATTCAAGAATACCAGTATGCTGGAGTTTCAAAGCAGGGGAATCAAATACTGTATGGCACACTCACTTTTCCCTGTCAGCTTTGTAGGTGTGTGCAATCTCTGGTACAAGCGGGTCATCTGGGTTCGGATCGCAAAGCAGAGAGCAGATTGACAAGAGAACTAATAAAGAATGGAAAATAAAAATAATCAACTTTGGATAGCTGCATCTAAACCCCCTTCAGCTGCAGACACGCATGACCACAGTAAACAAAAAATATCCTATAGATTTTATTATCCAAAAAGTTAACCAATTAACCATGCATGTTCTTGAACGATGAGCCTTTAATACACCTACCCACAGCTCACATCCATATTGCTATGACAACCGTTACTGTTGACCATTTTATCTGAGACCCATAAAGTGGCACATGATGATGAATGCCCTTTTCAAGTAAAAAATGATATTTACTATTCTGACAACTATTTGAAGTAGAAAATAAAACACTAAACACAATAATGGATTGCTGAATTTGATCCCTAATTGTCTTGTACATTATTACCAGGAGAGACATTGACTAGGTCAAACAATTGTTCCTTTAAAATGTTAGGCCAACTCTTAAAAATATAAAATTACTGCTTTTCAACAAACCACCTAAATTTGTATGCTTACAGTTTTAAAATAAGACAGAGGGATAATATTCTGTCTAGCTGTCATCTGAAATCCAATGGTCATCATTATATTTAAATATATTGTCCATTAATAATACGACTATATAGTTATACTGATTGTAATGCCAGGAAATATTACATTCCAACCCCATGTCAGATCCTATACCAACATTCACGGGGGCTTACCTTTTGATACAGTGAGTGCAGGCGACCATTGCGATCTCAATATATCCAGACAAATACTTCCATTGCTGTTGATATTAGGGTGGTAGATCTTTGTCGTGAACGCAACCTGCAATTGAATGAAGTATTTTATAAACCAGTACTTACTTCTAGCACTATGAATTGTTTCCTAATGTCAACTGATCTTATGTGCTTTTTTACTCACCTTTGGTGGTTTGAAGGGGTAATCTGTAGGGAAGTGAATAGTCAAGAAGAACACTCCTCCCTGATAAGGACTGTCATTCTAAAAGAAAAGAAAAACATGTTTAGAAAGAGGATAAGAATACCCTTAAAGCTTATAGATGATAAGCTATATGCTAATAAGAGAAAGGGAAGTTCAATTACATACCGGACCCATTATTGTTGCCTGCCAGTGAAACACTAAATAAAATTACAAATGGGTTACAATTAATACAGAACAATGCAATGTCACAGCCTCGCCCATCGCGTTGCTGCCCATCAAAAGTTGCCTAAAATGTAAGTATTGTGTATTGGTGCGTATCGCAATACTGAATGTCTGAGACTAGAACTGTTTTAAAAAAAACATTTTTGATGTGGCAAATGTCATTAAAATAAAGAATTTATTCCCTAGCTCATCCCTACTTACAATCATCTCCAACTGGTCCCGCTGAGCACTGTGCAGGCGGATCCCTCTGCAAATCTGTCAGTTCCTAGAGATATAATAATAATTAATAAATAAATAAATAAATAGGCAGTGTCTAAAATTCACCTTTGTATCCACTACTAACCGATGTGGCCAGTAAGTAGAACATTCAGTCATGGATATAACGGTCATTGCTATAGCAATGAAAATTTGAATTTATTATTGCACAAGTTCAGTTAGTCCCTCCCAGTTTAAGTCAATTTCTAGCGAATATAACCCTGATTCAAACACTGAGCAACAATGTGACAAAACGGACATTCAGATAGTGAAAAATAAATAGGCTAGGCCTACATCACAGCTTGATGACGGTTGTCTGGTTGAGCACTGAGTTGGGGTGAAGGGTGTCACTGCCAAATTAACTACCAAAGCCTCTTCTCAACTTTGACATTTAGGCTTACATGACCAGTTTTACTCAGACTAGTCCCATAGTAAATGTAATTCCGGGACACTAATTAGTATGATACAGCGCATTCGCAAAGTATTCATACCCCTTTTACTTTTTCCACATTTTGGTACGTTACAGCCTTATTCTAAAAATGTATATGTGTCCCCCCCCCTCAATCTACACACAATAGCCCATAACGACAAAGCAAAAACTGTTTTTTAGAATTGTGCAAAAAAAATAAACTGAAATATCACATTTACATAAGTATTCAGACCCTTCACTCAGCACTTTGTTGAAGCACCTTTGGCAGCAATTAAAGCCTTGAGTATGACGCTACAAGCATGGCACACCTGTTCTTGTGGAGTTTCTCCCACTCTTCTCTGCAGATCTTCTCAAGCTCTGTCAGGTTGGATGGGGAGCGTTGCTGCACAACTATTTTCTGGTCTCTCCAGAGATGTTCGATCGGGTTCAAGCCCGGGCTCTAGCTGGGCCACTCAAGGACATTTAGTGTCTTGACCCGAAGCCACTCCTGCATTGTCTTGGCTGAGTGCTTAGGGTAGTTGTCCTGTTGGAAGGTGAACCTTCACCCCATTCTGAGGTCCTGAGCGCTCTGGAGCAGGTTCTCATTAAAGGATCTCTGTACTCCGTTCATCTTTCCCTCGATCCTGACTAGTCTACCAATCCCTTCCGCTAAAAAACATCCCCACGGCATGATGCTGCCACCACTATGTTTCACCGTAATGATGGTGCCAGGTTTCCTCTAGACATGACGCTTGGCATTCAGGATAAAGAGTTCAATCTTGGTTTCACCAGACCAGAAAATCTTGTTTCTCATAGTCTGAAAGTCTTTAGGTGCCTTTTGGCAAACTCCAACTGGGCTTTCATGTGCCTTTTACTGAGTGGCTTCCGTCTGGCCACTAACATAAAGGCCTGATTGGTGGAGTGCTGCAGAGATGGTTGTTCTTCTGGAAGGTCCTCCCATCTCCACAGAGGAACTCTGGAGCTCTGTCAGAGTGACCATCGGGTTCTTGATCACCTCCCCGACCAAGGCCCTTCTCCCCGATTGCTCAGTTTGACCGGGCGGCCAGCTCTAGGAAGAGTCTTGGTGGTTCCAAACTTCTTCCATTTAAGAATGATGGAGGCCCCTGTGCAGACATTTTTTGGTACCTTTCTCCAGATCTGTGGCTCGACACAATCCCGTCTCAGAGCTCTACGGACAATTCCTTCGACCCCATGGCTTGGTTTTTGCACTGACATGCACTGTCAACTGTGGGACCTTCTATAGACAGGTGTGTGTGTGTGTGTGTCTTTCCAAATCATGTCGAATTAATTGAATTTACCACAGGTGGACTCCAATCAAGTTGTAGAAACATCTCAAGGATGATCAATAGAAACAGGATGCACTTAAGCTCAATTTCGAGTCTAATGGCAAAGGGTCTGAATACCTATGTAAATAAGGTATTTCTGTTCTAAATGTTTAATAAATTTGCCAATATTTTGTTGCTTTGTCATTATGGGGTATTGTGTCTAGATTGCTGAGGATTTAAAATCCATTTTAGAATAAAGCTGTAACGTAACAAAATGTGGAAAAAGTCAAGGGGTCTGAATACTTTCCGAAGGCACAGTATGTTACGTATGGTATGGCTACATAAGATAGGTGGTTGTTTGGTTGGGGTGGATGGGTGAGCATATAACCCCAGCATCTAGCAACCGAAAGGTTGCGTGTTCGAATCTCATCACGGAAAACTTTAGCATTATAACTAATTAGCAACTAAATACTACTTTTTGGCTACTTTGCAACTACTTAACATGTTATGTAATCCTTCTCCTTTAACCTAAACCCTAGCTAACACCCACCACCTAGCTAACGTTAGCCACAACAAATTGGAATTCTTAACATATATTTCATGTTTTGCAAATTTGTAAGAAATGGATGGACATCCACAAATGAATACATACAATACAAAAGGTAACATATCATACTAATTGGAGTGTCTCGGACATAATTTTACTATGTTACGTCTATCGCAGAGTCCAGGTTGGTTTTACAACACAGGACTTAATTGTACCATACTGTGAAGTTGTTACTCAACGTTTAATACATTGACAATACAGACAAAATACAAACAGACCACTTGTTTCAACTGTTCACCAAAATCACATTTTAACTGTTATGGTCCACTAGCCGTGTACCATTTGAGTTAATATGGTATAACATCACATGTTGTACATAAATAAGTACACTTTCTCAATAATCTAGTTAGCTAACATTTTATGCAAACGCTGTCTATTCTGTTATAAATACACTTGCTTGCCACATTTGCTATTCCATATATGGCAACATTGGGGTTAAGTATTTGGCAACATGCAAACAGCTGTCATATGTCACGCGTGCGCATTACCTTCCAGCACACTCATTCATTCAAGATGGCAAAAGATAGGTACCATTAGCAAGCTAATGTTAGCTTCAAATTGTACTTTCTCTCCCAGGTCGCCAGACACAAATACATGACTAACTTGCTTATTTATTTTACACTCACAATGTGGTCATATTACTTGTACCCCGACCAAATGCCTTTAGGTAGGTACAGGCCCGTTACATTAGCTGCTAACGTTAAGTGAGGACAGCTAGCAAAACTGCTAGCAAAAAAAAAAAATCCTGTTACGCTAACAGCTTAGCATAGGCAGCATGAAATGCGTCAATTGCAAAAGGCCACCATTGGTTTCTCGTCTTTGTCCATCTGCCAAGTATTTTCAAGGGGAGCACAAACAAGTGCTTGTTACATGAAATGTGGCAAACGATCTTGGAGAACCATACGTATTGTAAACATAGCTAACAATTTAGCGGACTAGTTGCAACGCAGGAAGAAATACGCAAACAAAAACTCACCTTTTGAATTCTTTTCAACGCCATTGCTAGTTTAATTAGATATGGCTCTCTAATACACTTGGCACAGATACTTTGGGTTAAATTACGATGTTTTTCAAACCAGTCACGTTGTGTGTGTATAAATAATGTAACAATCGTGGGGGTTTTCGAATAAACTGCAGTTTCCACCGTAGAAGGTTGGCTAGTTCTTGGTCGCGGTTTTGTTAGCTTTCTCACCCCCCTCTCTCCTTCCACTCTGCTGCTGGAGAGCATTTCCAGAATATCGCGAGACGAGGAATTAATTGGACAGCTGACAATTTTTTGTTATTTTTATTGAAATTAATTTAGGCCTAGCTACGCTCTTTGGCCTAAGTACCCTACCTCCTGACAATGAAGGCAGTTACACATGACCATCGATTAATGACTGCCCTACATTTGTTAGTAAGAACATATATCCTTTTGATAATTTTGTAATTATTGATTCGTAATTTATATGGTCAGGCGTGGTGCAGATTATTATTGTGTCTAATTAGCCGGATAAGAGGAACCAAACATGAATTTAATTGTTTTCGAAGTTGTTAACCCTGTTTGGACCACTATGCCAAAGACATTCAACATCAAGCCTATTCCAACAAGACTCTGATCTTGCAAACAAATGTGGATGAGGTGGGTACAACATTTTCAAATTAATTTTAATGGAGAGCTCAAACAAAATAACCATACTAAGCATACATTTACAGGGAAATCATTTAGCAAGCAGCTGCACGCACAACAACTTAATAAACCACACCTCTGTCCACAAGATGTCCCTGTTTACTTCATGGATAATCAGGGCCCGCTGATCTAAGGGCCCTACAGATAACTTACACAGTAAACACACATCAGACGATTCATGCACACCAATAACATAACTATACTCCTAGCTTGAGCTTAATATACGCAATATCAGTTTGTCAACAGTATTTGTTGGGGGAAAGAAAAATATTTGTGGATCCAAAGTTTATATGAATATTTAAAAAGTAATTGTATGAACACCTTGGATTTATAGTTTTTGCAACGTATAACCATGTAGTATGATATAGCTACATTTCTTATTTTACGGTGCATCTATATTCGCCATGCATTCCTGAGTAGAATAGATTCAGATGTGCATTCTATACTGAACAAAAATATGAACGCAACAACTTCAACGATTTTACTGGCTTACAGTTCATATAAGGAAATCAGTCAATTGAAATGGATTATCTTGGCAAATGAGAAATGCAGGGATGTAAACAAATGTATGCAGAAAATTGGAGAGAAATAACCTTTTTGTGTGTACAGAACAATTCTGGGATCTTTTATTTCAGCTCATGAAACATGGGACCAACACTTTACATGTTGTTTTTATATTTTTGTTCAGTATATTATGTTTCTTCAGCATTATACAAAACAACAGTTACGTAAGTTGTTAGGGTTTTGAAGAAATTTACAAAACATTTAGCCAATAGGCTACACTACATAGTCACGCACACTCAATTGCAGAAACCACATACATTTGCTTTATATTAGATTTTCTATATAGCTTTGTCAAGTACCATGGTGATAGACCAAGGGATTGTTCAGTGAATATCCAATCATTGTAAAGGCGTATTCATCTGTGAGTCAGCTGCATGCTCCAATTTCTGCACAGCCTTGTCTTGCAAAGCCCCATGAGTTTCCCTTTATATGTCTTAAACAGGGGTGAAAAAAGAGCTCTCATTATTTTAGTTAGTATCTATGAATGGGTGGCAGTGTTTATTCTTCTTAAATGGCTGATTCAATGTCAGGTTGAGGATCCTATCGTCAATGTGACACTGAGAAGGACCATTTTCCTTTGGAAAGCTAGAGATTCCTTCAGATAATATCTTATTGTTTGCTCATCTCTGGGCTCTCAATGACCCAACTGTCCTCAGGGTCAGTCTGTAATCAGATTCAGCCAGCCCAGCAGTAGAGGTGGCAGTTCCGGGCCTTGTGCAGCAGGGGCCTCGTGCGCTGACTCTGCCTACTTGCAAAGGACATTTTATCAGCATGGAGTTGATTCCCCAACATTCTCTGTTGGCCTCAAGCCTCAGCTTGAAAGGCTTCCCACAGTCATTCCACCACTGTCTCCTTAAATTTCAATGTGCACTGTTTGGCTCCTGTGGGCTTTTAAACCCAGATAATGTATGTGACTACCACTAGAGCAGGGGTATCGAACTCATTTTGCCTGGGGGCCGCATTCGTTCTTCAACGAGGCTACACTGAAAATTTGTTATATTTCCTTGCTGTCAATTTTTTTTTTTAATAATCCTCTATCAATCGTTTTGGGAATGTTTTATGCTCCCTGACTGTCTAGTGATTATTAGCGAGCTGGACACTCAAGAAACTGTATGAATGTAGGTCCATTGGCTGTGCACAGTGATTATTAGCGAGATGGACAGTCAAGAAACTTTGGTTTTAGTCATTTTAAAGTATATTGATTTAGTTTTTTCTTGCGGGCCATATGTTTGACACACCTGCACTAGAGAGCCCTAACCCATCATATCATCCTGCAATAATAGCCATCAAGGACTGTCTGTCAGGGTGATATGGTAGAGAACTAACCTTCTAGGCAGAGAACAAAATGTAGTTTCCTTGTTTTTTGGCTAACCCATTACCATCAGTTAGGGAAATCCCCATCTATCCCATGCAGTGGGGAGTTTTTAGTTACACCATTGGCGCCCGCCAGATTTAAAGGGATGTATATACAGTGAGGGAAAAAAGTATTTGATCCCCTGCTGATTTTGTACGTTTGCCCACTGACAAAGAAATTATCAGTCTATAATTTTAATGGTAGGTGTATTTGAACAGTGAGAGACAGAATAACGGAAAAAAAATCCAGAAAAACGCATGTGAAAAATGTTATAAATTGAGTTGCATTTTAATGAGGGAAATAAGTATTTGAACCCCTCTCAATCAGAAAGATTTCTGGCTCCCAGGTGTCTTTTATACAGGTAACGAGCTGAGATTAGGAGCACACTCTTAAAGGGAGTGCTCCTAATCTCAGTTTGTTACCTGTATATAAGACACCTGTCCACAGAAGCAATCAATCAATCAGATTCCAAACTCTCCACCATGGCCAAGACCAAAGAGCTCTCCAAGGATGTCAGGGACAAGATTGTAGACCTACTCAAAGCTGGAATGGGCTACAAGACCATCGCCAAGCAGCTTGGTGAGAAGGTGACAACAGTTGGTGCGATTATTCGCAAATGGAAGAAACACAAAAGAACTGTCAAGCTCCCTCGGCCTGGGGCTCCATGCAAGATCTCACCTCGTGGAGTTGCAATGATCATGAGAACGGTGAGGAATCAGCCCAGAACTACACGGGAGGATCTTGTCAATGATCTCAAGCCAGCTGGGACCATAGTCACCAAGAAAACAATTGGTTACACACTACGCCGTGAAGGACTGAAATCCTGCAGCGCCCGCAAGGTCCCCCTGCTCAAGAAAGCACATATACATGCTCGTCTGAAGTTTGCCAATGAACATCTGAATGATTCAGAGGACAACTGGGTGAAAGTGTTGTGGTCAGATGAGACCAAAATGGAGCTCTTTGGCATCAACTCAACTCGCCGTGTTTGGAGGAGGAGGAATGCTGCCTATGACCCCAAGAACAACATCCCCACCGTCAAACATGGAGGTGGAAACATTATGCTTTGGGGGTGTTTTTCTGTTAGGGGACAGGACAACTTCACCGCATCAAAGGGACGATGGATGGGGCCATGTACCGTCAAATCTTTGGTGAGAACCTCCTTCCCTCAGCCAGGGCATTGAAAATGGGTCGTGGATGGGTATTCCAGCATGACAATGACCCAAAACACACGGCAACAAAGGAGTGGCTCAAGAAGAAGCACATTAAGGTCCTGGAGTGGCCTAGCCAGTCTCCAGACCTTAATCCCATAGAAAATCTGTGGAGGGAGCTGAAGGTTTGAGTTGCCAAACGTCAGCCTCGAAACCTTAATGACTTGGAGAAGATCTGCAAAGAGGAGTGGGACAAAATCCCTCCTGAGATGTGTGCAAACTTGGTGGCCAACTACAAGAAACGTCTGACCTCTGTGATTGCCAACAAGGGTTTTGCCACCAAGTACTAAGTCATGTTTTGCAGAGGGGTCAAATACTTATTTCCCTCATTAAACTGCAAATCAATTTATAACTTTTTTCACGTGTTTTTCTGGATTTTTTTGTTGTTATTCTGTCTCTCACTGTTCAATTAAACCTACCATTAAAATTATAGACTGATTATTTCTTTGTCAGTGGGCAAACGTACAAAATCAGCAGGGGATCAAATACTTTTTTCCCTTACTGTATCTTGCAATGGATGCCCAGGGACAAGTATGATATGGGTGAGGTGTCGTGGGTGGGGGGTTGGCTGACCTCTCTCAACTCAAGACAATGGAGTATAGTGGTCTAATTAGAGATCATCGACAAGGCAGTGTGTTTCTTACGAGAAGTCGCTCTCAAACCAAGAATCTTCATCAGAGGATGTCTGTCTCACTGTGAGAAACTAAGGGTTCTTGTCATTTCATAACTTATACCCAAGCTACATTTTAACATGTTCCTTTATTGAGCTAGTCTCCACCATCAATCCTAGGCAAACCTGCTGTGACAAGCCACTGGGCACAGACGTCACTTCAACGTCTAGTTTTGATTTACATTTGGTTGAGTTGTAAACTAAACATAATTCAACATGTAATCAACATAACATTTCACCATGTCATTGGATTTAGGTTAAAAGTTTGGTGAAAAAAAGACTAAATGCCATTAAGTTTTAGACTTTTAGCGAATCCAATTCGTTTTCCACTTAGATGTTTTTTGGGTTGAAATGACGTGGAAACAACATTGATTCAATCAGTTTTTTTCCCAGTGGGAATGCACATGTTCACAATCATTTCCACAAAAATGTTAAATGGGTCCTGCTGATGTCTGAATTATCCAATAAAAGCTCAACAAGTTAAAGCTGAGCACAGCCTCTGAGAGCCCCTAGAGGTGCTCTACCTTCTCCCATTCCATGGCTGTTCTCAGTTCTTATATGGAACAAAGATCCAGTGTTCCAACTTACAGATAGATATGTGTACACTCCCTGTATCGATGTTCCTGATTTGATTATACACTCACGATTGTGTGGAGCTAATTGTCATGTTTGCAGTGAAGTCAGCGTCTCTGGGCACAATCCCATACTTCTTTAACTAGGCTATTGAAAAAGGGGCATTATGTGCAGTGCAATCACTGTTTCATGGCCCATTTCCTTGACTCTGATTTGATTTTGTTTGTCAACGTTTAGGTTGCAGCCGATGGCTCTTTGACCCAGTCTAAAGAAGGTCTGAATCCATCCACAACTATTCCTCATGACAGTGTGAGCCCTCGTGTGGATGATGTTTACCATAACCTATCTAATCTGACATACCAAATCCCTCACAGACTGACTAAACCCCCTGCTCTATAAAGGTTCCCTGGCAAGAGTTCCCTGGTAACTAACACACATTTGTTTAGCTTGGTTCTGGCCTCAATAAGCTAATAGCCAGCTATGGAACCGCATGGAATCAGACCAACAGTCCATCAATACACAGTAGTTTCTTTGACCAAGCAGATATATTAATAAAGACCATGGGATATTATACCACACATAAGTGTGAAGTATGGAAAATGAAAATTACAGAAAAAATGGTTCTACTACTAAGCTAACATATGGAAATGTTTTAAGATGGTCATACCAATGATCATTTAGTTATTTGATGTAGAATTTTAGGACCACTTTAGGTATAAAAAAAATATATTGACAAATGAATTTGCCCTTACTGCTATTAGCCCATAGAAACGCATTGAATAACAGATTCATATATGGAAAAACATATCAAAATGATGTTTGTTTTAACTTCTTAGGAAGCGGCTCCCGAGGTGACGGTTTTGGAGAGTCTGGCGTGCCCAACGTAAAATGCCTCCCACTCAGGCCCAGAAAATAGGATATGCACATAATTAGTACTATTGGATAGGAAACACTCTGAAGTTTCTAAGAGTGTTAAAATATTGTCTGTGAGTATAACAGAACGGATATAGCGGGCGAAAATCCGAGGAATTTCTGTCCTGGAAAAAGTGTTTTTGACACATTGCCTCATTTTGAACCCCTCCCTATTGAAAACAGCTATATATAGGAGTAAGATTGCAGTACCTATTGCTTCCACTGGATGTCAGCAGTCTCTAGACAGTGTTTGATGATGTTAGAAGGCTCTGGATGGTAATAGAAGAAGAATTTCGAACTGGTCACCAGATGTAAACAGAAGAGGATGTGCGTTCACGGGCTCGCACGCGCTGTGGTTTTTTCCTTTCCTATCGTCCAGTTTATAATCCGGTTGAAATATTATAGTAAATATACATAAAAGTGTTCCTAAGGATACATTATCAATGATGTTTGATTGTTCTTGGACAAGTGTATAGGTTGAACAAGTTCTCTTCACGGTTCAATGGGCGAGTGGACGCTGTATTTTATGAACATAACGCTCCAACCAAACAGAGATTTATGGATATAATAAATGACTTTTTCTAACAAAAGAACCATTGGATGTCTTCGTTGGACACTTGGGAAGCACACAGCAGAAGTTATTCAAAAGGTAAGGGATTTGTTTTCACTGTGAAATGTGTTTTGTGTGTATGATGATTTTTGAATTTATGCTAAAGGAAAATATTGGAGGTGCTACCCTCAAACAATCAAATGTTTTTGAAATCTGACAACGCTGTGATATTGCCAAGAAGCAGAGCTTTTGATGACTATGCAACACTTGTATATTGATGAATGTTTAATAATTCAACTTTTTGATTTTGAATTTGGCGCCTTGCATTTCACCGGGTAGTGTCACCACTCCCTAAGTAGTTAAAGTGTCTGTCCTATCTCTGAGAGATATAAGAAAGATCATGGAATTATAATTATACATTTTTTACCCATATTGAACCAATTTGTTTTTGGCACTAAACTACTTCCATATTCTGTATACTTCCATTCAAATTTTAACTGGTACCGGGCTACCTTCATATCTTGTGAGGCTTGTGGGCTTCCTAGAGCAAAACAACTGACATGTACAGTACCAGTCAAAAGTTTGGACACCAACTCATTCAAGGGTTTTTCTACATTGTAGAATAATAGCGAAGACATCAACACTATGAAATAATACGTATGGAATCATGTAGTAACCACAAAAGTGTTAAACAACTCAAAATATATTTTAGATTTTAGATTCTTCAAAGTAGCCATCCTGTGCCTTGATGACAGTTTTGCACACTCTTGGCATTCTGTCAACCAGCATCATGAGGTAGTCACCTGGAATGCATTTGAATTAACAGGTGGGCCTTGTTAAAAGTACATTTGTGGAATTTCTTTCCTTCTTAAGGCATTTGAGCCAATCAGTTGTGTTGTGACAAGGTAGGGGTGGTATACAGAAGATAGCCCTATTTGGTAAAAGACCAAGTCCATATTATGGCAAGAACAGCTAAAATACGCAAAGAGAAACGACAGTCCATCATTACTTTAAGACACGAAGGTCAGTCAATCCTACCACCGTGTCAATGTGAGACGCAGAGTAGGTGAACGGATGATCTCCGCATGTGTGGTTCCCACCATGAAGCATGGAGGAGGAGGTGTGATGGTGTGGGGGTGCTTTGCTGGTGACACTGTTGGTGATTTATTTAGAATTCAAGGCACACTTAACCAGCATGGCTACCACAGCATTCTGCATCGATACGCCATCCCATCTGGTTTGCGCTTAGTGGCACTATCATTTGTTTTTCAACAAGACAATTACCCAACACACCTCCAGGCTATGTAAGAGCTATTTGACCAAGAAGGAGAGTGATGGAGTGCTGCATCAGATGACTTGGCCTCCACAATCACCCGACCTCAACCCAATTGAGATGGTTTGGGATGAATTGGACCACAGAGGGAAGGAAAAGCAGCCAACAACTGCTCAGCATATGTGGGAACTCCTTCAAGACTGTTGGAAAAGCATTCCAGGTGACTACCTCATGAAGCTTGTATATACAGTTGAAGTCGAAAGTTTACATACACTTAGGTTGGAGTCATTAAAACTAGTTTTTCAACCACTCCACAAATTTCTTGTTAACAAACTAGATTTGGCAGGTCGGTTAGGACATCTACTTTGTGCATGACACAAGTAATTTTTCCAACAATTGTTTACACTTATAATTCACTGTATCACAATTCCAGTGGGTCAGAAGTTTACGTACGCTAAGTTGACTGTGCCTTTAAACAGCTTGGAAAATTCCAGAAAATGATGTCATGGCTTTAGAAGCTTCTGATAGGCTAATTGACATCATTTGAGTCAATTGGAGGTGTACCTGTGGATGTATTTCAAGGCCTACCTTCAAACTCAGTGCCTCTTTGCTTGACATCATGGGAAAATCAAAAGAAATCAGCCAAGACCTCAGAAATAAAATTGTAGACCTCCACAAGTCTGGCTCATCCTTGGGAGCAATTTCCAAATGCCTGAAGGTACCACGTTTATCTGTACAAACAATACTACACAAGTATAAACACCATGGGACCACGCAGCCGTCATACCATTCAGGAATGAGACGCGTTCTGTCTCCTAGAGATGAACGTACTTTGGTGTGAAAAGTGCAAATCAATCCCAGAACAACAGCAAAGGACCTTGTGAAGATGCAGGTACAGAATTATCTATATCCACAGTAAAACGAGTCCTATATCGAGATAACCTGAAAGGCCGCTCAGCAAGGAAGAAGCCACTGCTCCAAAACCGCCATAAAAAAGCCAGACTACGGTTTGGAACTGCACATGGGGACAAAGATCATACTTTTTGAAGAAATGTCCTCTGGTCTGATGAAACAAAAATAGAACTGTTTGGCCATAATGAGGCTTGCAAGCCGAAGAACACTATCCCAACCGTGAAGCACGGGGGTGGCAGCATCATGTTGTGAGGGTGCTTTGCTGCAGGAGGGACTAGTGCACTTCACAAAATAGGTGGCATCGTGAGGAAGGAAAATTATGTGGATTTATTGAAGCAACATCTCAAGACATCAGTCAGGAAGTTAAAGCTTGGTCGCAAATGGGTCTTCCAAATGGACAATGACCCCAAGCATACTTCCAAAGTTGTGGCAAAGAGGCTTAAGGACAACAAAGTCAAGGTATTGGAGTGGCCATCACAAAGCCCTGACCTCAATCCTATAGAAAATGTGTGGGCAGAACTGAAAAAGCATGTGCGAGCAAGGAGGCCTACAAACCTGACTCAGTTACACCAGCTCTGTCAGGAGGAATGGGCCAAATTCACCCAACATAGTGGGAAGCTTGTGGAAGGCTACCCGAAACGTTTGACACAAGTTAAACAATTTTAAAGGCAATGCTACCAAATACCCACTGGGAATGTGACGAAAGAAATAAAATCTGAAATAAATCATTCTCTCTACTATTATTCTGACATTTCACATTCTTAAAATAAAGTGGTGATCCTAACTGACATAAGACAGTGAATTTGTACTAGGATTAAATGTCAGAAATTGTGAAAAACTGAATTTAAACATATTTGGCTAAGGTGTATGTAAACTTCCAACTTCAACTGTATATATACTGCTCAAAAAAATAAAGGGAACACTAAAATAACACATCATAGATCTGAATGAATGAAATAATCTTATTAAATACTTTTTTCTTTACATAGTTGAATGTGCTGACAACAAAATCACACAAAAATTATCAATGGAAATCAAATTTATCAACCCATGGAGGTCTGGATTTGGAGTCACACTCAAAATTAAAGTGGAAAACCACACTACAGCCTGATCCAACTTTGATGTAATGTCCTTAAAACAAGTCAAAATGAGGCTCAGTAGTGTGTGTGGCCTCCACGTGCCTGAATGACCTCCCTACAACGCCTGGGCATGCTCCTGATGAGGTAGCGGATGGTCTCCTGAGGGATCTCCTCCCAGACCTGGACTAAAGCATCCGCCAACTCCTGGACAGTCTGTGGTGCAACGTGGCGTTGGTGGATGGAGCGAGACATGATGTCCCAGATGTGCTCAATTGGATTCAGGTCTGGGGAACGGGCGGGCCAGTCCTTAGCATCAATGCCTTCCTCTTGCAGGAACTACTGACACACTCCAGCCACATGAGGTCTAGCATTGTCTTGCATTAGGAGGAACCCAGGGCCAACCGCACCAGCATATGGTCTCACAAGGGGTCTGAGGATCTCATCTCGGTACCTAATGGCAGTCAGGCTACCTCTGGTGAGCACATGGAGGGCTGTGCGACCCCCCCAAAGAAATGCCACCCCACACCATGACTGACCCACCGCCAAACCGGTCATGCTGGAGGATGTTGCAGGCAGCAGAACGTTCTCCACGGCGTCTCCAGACTCTGTCACGTCTGTCACGTGCTCAGTGTGAACCTGCTTTCATCTGTGAAGAGCACAGGGCGCCAGTGGCGAATTTGCCAATCTTGGTGTTCTCTGGCAAATGCCAAACGTCCTGCACGGTGTTGGGCTGTAAGCACAACCCCCACCTGTGGACGTTGGGCCCTCATACCACCCTCATGGAGTCTGTTTCTGACCGTTTGAGCAGACACATGCACATTTGTGGCCTGCTGGAGGTCATTTTGCAGGGCTCTGGCAGTGCTCCTCCTTGCACAAAGGCGGTGGTAGTGGTCCTGCTGCTGGGTTGTTGCCCTCCCACGGCCTCCTCCACGTCTCTCCTGATGTACTGGCCTGTCTCCTGGTAGCGCCTCCATGCAATGGACACTACGCTGACAGACACAGCAAACCTTCTTGCCACAGCTCGCATTGATGTGCCATCCTGGATGAGCTGCTCTACCTGAGCCACTTGTGTGGGTTGTAGACTCCGTCTCATGCTACCACTAGAGTGAAAGCACCGCCAGCATTCAAAAGTGACCAAAACATCAGCCAGGAAGCATAGGAACTGAGAAGTGGTCTGTGGTCACCACCTTCAGAACCACTCCTTTATTGGGGGTGTCTTGCTAATTGCCTATAATTTCCACCTGTTGTCTATTCCATTTGCACAACAGCATGTGAAATTTATTGTCAATCAGTGTTGCTTCCTAAGTGGACAGTTTGATTTCACAGAAGTATGATTGACTTGGAGTTACATTGTGTTGTTTAAGTGTTCCCTTTATTGTTTTGAGCAGTGTACATATAGCTGGTATATATATATTCTGGACTCTGATATTTTGCACTTTTTGCTTTTTGGATTATGTGTATTCTTTTGTATTGCTAGGTATAATTACTTCACTGTTGGAGCTAGAAACACAAGCATTTCACTGCACCTCTGATAACATCTGTAAATCTGTGTAATTGACCAATAAACTTTGATTTGATTTAAATTGTTTGTTGCCACATGCCATACTACATATCCACTGTTCATGTAGCCTGCTCTAGCTTTGGCCTAACATGCCGTGTGCTATCACACCCCATCGTTCTGCCATTTGTTGTTAACTGACGCAATATACCATTCATATGCTTGTTGCATTTGCATATTGATATTTCCATTGGTACTCATCTGTTAAACTAACTAACAGACAGTGAATTATGTCTGTTTGCTTTTATTGCCTGTTATTATTTGTATCCTTTGGGTCTCCTCTGTAGAAAAAACATACTTCATACAAACACACTCCACAGAGCTCCCGGCTGGTCCATCCAATTCTAGACAGTTTCATGTCAACTGTCTGTCAATCATTCCATGCCATATACAGTCCTGGCCAAAAATATGGGCACCCTTGCACTTTTTTCAAGTAAGTCCAGGGGTCTGAATACTTTCCGAATGCACTGTATATATATTGTAGCATTTTGAATGAAGAAGCAAAATATTTTTACACTCTTCCCAAAAAATAAATTAAAATTGAACAAGATATTGATCTCCACAATTCTTTATTTCACTTTTAATTTGACAGAACCTTTTATTTTTGATCCAGATCTTTAATATATTCATTTAAATCTGAAAATAAACAGAAATGGCATTGACAAAATTATTGACACTAGACTTAATATTTGGTAGCACAGCCTTTGTTCAAAATAACTAAAATCAAGTGCTTCCTATAGCCATCGATGAGCTTCCTGTACCTCTGTACTGGCAGTTTGTCCCACTCCTTTTGTGCTGCTCAAACTGCTCAAGTTCACTGAGATTTGAAGGGTTCCTTCTCCCAACTGCTGTTTTCAGATCTCTCCACAAGTTTTTAATGGGATTTAGATCTGAACTCATTCCTGGGTGCTTTTTAAAGTGTGTTTGGGGTCATGGTCCTGCTGGAAGACCCATGACCTTCGACGGAGACCCAGCTTTCTGACACTGGGTCTGACATTGCGTTCCAAAATGTATTGGCATTCTCCTGATTTCATGATGCCATGCACACATTCAGTGCCAGAGTCAGCAAAGCAACCCCAAAACATCACTGAACCTCCTCCATGTTTGACTGTAGGGAAGCAGTTCTTTTCGTTGAAGACTTCATTTTGTTTTCTGTAAACAGAGATGGTGTGCTTTACCAAAAAGCTCTAATTTTGGCATGTTCATGTGTGTGTTGGCAAATTGCAGTTGGGCTTTCTTATGTCTTTTCTCTCAGCAGTGGGGTCCTCCTGGGTCTACTGCCATGGCAGTTGACCAAAGTGCTTTCTCCACCGTTCGAACAATTCTTAGCTGCAATCTTCCATCAAGTTTTCTCTTGCGGCCACGTTACATACGGTGGAAACAGGAACATAAAGGCCTCTGGAGATGGACATGTAGCCTTGAGGTGGTCCATGCTTGGCTACAATCTTGTGTCTGACTTTGAAGTCCTCAGATAATTCTCTGGTTTTCTTTATTTTCTTCATGTTCATTGCGGTACACACAGTGACACAAAGCAAGAGAATGAGTCCATTTCTCTATTCAAACTGGTTGAAGTAGTGATTTTTCTATGGTGGGCACCTGCAACTCACCACAGGTGAGTTTAATTTGAAAGTAAAGGAGAATCACCTGCTTGGAATCTAATTGTTTCTCACTACTTCTAGATGGTGCCAATAATATTATCTGGGCCATTTTAGGATTTCTTTGTTGAATAAGCTAAGATTTAGTAAATTATTCAGATTTTGTGTATGTGGATACCAATATGTATGTGGATACCAAAATATATGTATACATTTCAACAGTTTTATGGAAGAAATGGTGCATTATTTGAAAAAAGTGCAAGGGTGCCAATATATTTGGCCACAACTGTATCAATTCCATTACCCGAAAAATGTATAAAGACTCTTAAACTAAAGTGCATTTCTGCCTATCCCTGGTCTCTATTCAGAGTCCCAGAGTATGGGCATCATAATAATACTCACCTTAAACTTTCAGTTACAGTACATATGCTACATGAACAAAGGTATGTGGGCACCTGCTCGTTGAACATATTATTCCAAAATCATGGACATTAATATGGAGTTGGTCCCCACTTTTCTGCAATATCAGCCTCCACCCTTTTGGGATGTTGGAACATTGCTGCAGGGACTTGCTTCCATTCAGCCACAAGAGCATTAGTGAGGTCGGGGCACTCATGTTGGGCGATTGGACCTGGCTCGCAGTCGGTGTTACAATTCATCCCAAAGGTGTTCGATGGGATTGAGGTCAGGGCTCTATGCAAGCCAGTCAAGTTCTTCCACACCAATCTTGACAAACCATTTCTGTATGGACATCACTTTTTGCACGAGGGCATTGTCATGCTGAAACAGGAAAAGGCCTTCCCCAAACTGTTGCCACAAAGTTGGAAGCACAGAATCGTCTAGAATGTCATTGTATGCTGTAGCGTTAAGATTTCCCTGCACTGGAACTAAGGGGCCTAGCCCGAACCATGAAAAACAGCCCCAGACCATTATATCTCCTCCACCAAACTTTACAGTTGGCACTATGCATTGGGGCAGGTAGCGTTGTCCTGGCATCCGGCAAACCCAGATTCGTTCGTCGGACAGCCAGATGGTGAAGCATGATTCATCACTCCAGGGAACGCGTTTCCACTGCTCCCGAGTCCAATGGCGGCGAGCTTTACACCACTTCAACGACGCTTGGCATTGCGCATGGTGATCTTAGGCTTGTGTGCGACTGCTTGGCCATGGAAACCCATTTCATGAAACTCTTGACAAACAGTTATTGTGCTGACGTTGCTTCCAGAGGAAGTTTGCAACAGAGGACAGAACATTTTTACACACTACGCATTTCAGCACGGTCCCGTTCTGTGAGCTTGTGTGGCCTACCACTTCGGGCTGAGCCATTGTTGCTCCACTTCACAATAACAGAACTTATAGTTGACCGGGGCAGCTCTAGCAGGGCAGAAATGTGACGAACTGACTTGTTGGAAAGGTGGCATCTCATGACGGTGTCACGTTGAAAGTCACTGAGCTCTTCAGTAAGGCCATTCTACTGCCAATGTTTGTCTTTGGAGAATGCATGGCTGTGTGGCTGAAATAGCCAAATCCACTAATTTGAAGGGGTGTCTACATACTTTTGTATATATAGTGTGTTTTCTTGTATACATTTTCATGGTGCAGTATAAAGGTCTACAGTAGCTACTCCCCATCATTGGCCTGCATGGATTTGTTGTGTGAGGGGCATGTTCAGATTTGCAAAGCTTGTTATGATAAAGTGGTGTAAATTGCCTCCGGGGCTCCCGAGTGGTGCAGCAGTCTAAGGCACTGCATCTCAGTGTCACTACAGACCCTGGTTCGATTCAAGGCCTTATCACAACCGGCCGTGATTGGGAGTCCCATAGGGCGACGCACAATTGGCCCAGTGTTAGGGTTTGGCCGGGGTAGGCCGTCATTGTAAATAAGAATTTGTTCTTAACTGACTTGCCTAGTTAAATATATGGTTAAATATTTTTTTTTATAAAAGGGATGTTCTCATTAAATGGCATTATTGTCTTTAACAGTTACCAGAGTGAACTCTGTTGTGTTCAATTGGCTTAATTGGTGAGGGGGCGTCTCATTTAGAAGCAGGGAACCCTGTCCCAATAACGCCTAATTTATTTGTTTACCTGATTAACATAGTTAAAAGCCCAGGATCCCAGACATGCCATTTCTAGACACAGCTCAGGGCTGAGACCCGCTATTGGCCCCTGGTATTTTCAATTTCAGTGGGAATCATCCACCAGTAGGAGTGGGGGTAGATAATTTACTTGGGGATTCCAATATGGAAATATGTTAAAGGCCCAGTTCAGTCAAACGTGATTATCTGTGTTTTATATACACTGAGTGTACAAAACATTATGAACAGCTCTTTCTATGGCATAGACTGACCAGGTGAAAGCTACAGTGCATTTGGAAAATATTTGGACAACTTCACTTTTTTCACATTTTGTTACGTTACAGCCTTATTCTAAAATTTATTAGCATTTTTTTATTTAATCAATCTACACACAATACCCTATAATGTCAAAGTGAAAGCAGGTTTTTAGAAATGTTTGCAAATGTATAAAAAATGCAAAACAGATGTACCTTATTTACATAAGTATTCAGACCCTTTGCTGTGAGACTTGAAATTGAGTTCCGGTACATTCTGTTTCCATTGATAATGCTTGAGATATTTCTACAATTTGATTGGAGTCCACCTGTGGTAAAGTCAATTGATTGGACATGATTTGGAAATGCACACTCCTGTCTATATAAGGTCCCACAGTTGACAGTGCATGTCAGTGCAAAAACCAAGCCATGAGGTTGAAGGAATTGTCCGTAGAGCTCTGAGACAGGATTGTGTCGAGCCACAGATCTAGGGAAGGGTACCAAAAAATGTCTGCAGCATTGAAGGTCCCCAAGAACACAAAAGGAACCTAAAGGACTCTCAAACCATGATGAACAAGATTCTCTGGTCTGATGAAACCAAGATGTAACGTTTGGCCTGAATGTCAAGCGTCACGTTAGGAGGGAACCTGGCACCATCCCGACGGTGAAGCATAGTGGCGGCAGCATCATGCTGTCGGGATGTTTTTCAGAGGCAGGGACTGGGGAAATAGTCAGGATCGATGGAAAGATGAACGAAGCAAAGTACAGAGAGATCCTTGATAAAACCTGCTCCAGCGCGCTCAGGACCTCAGAATGGGGCGAAGGTTCACCTTCCAAAAGGACAACGACCCTAAGCACACAGCCAAGACAACGCAGGAGTGACTTCGGGACAAGTCTCTGAATGTCCTTGAGTGGCCCAGCCAGAACGCGGACTTGAACCCGATCAAGCATCTCTGGAGAGACCTGAAAATAGCTGTGCAGCAATGCTCCCCATCCAACCTGACCGAGCTTGAGAGGATCTGCAGAGAAGAGTAGGAGAAACTCCCCAAATACAGGTGTGCCATGCTTGTAGCGTAATACCTAAGAAAACTAAAGGCTGTAATCGCTGCCAAAAGTGCTTCAACAAAGTACTGAGTAAAGGGTCTGAATACTTATGTAAATTTGATATTTCAGTTTTATATTTTTAATACATTTGCAAAAATGTCAAAACCTGTTTCTGCTTTGTTATTATTGGGTATTGTGTATAGATGGATTAGGGGAAAAAACGATTTAATCAATTGTAGAATAAGGCTGTAATGTAACAAAATGTAGAATAGGTGAAGGGTCTGAATACTTTCCGAATGCACTGTATGACGTCCCACTAAATCCACTTCAATCAGTGTAGATGAAGGGGAGGAGACAGGTTATTAAAGAAGGATCTTTAAGCCTTGAGACAATTGAGACATGAATTGTGTATGTGTGCCATTCAAAGGGTGAATAGGCAAGACAAAATACACTGCTCAAAAAAATAAAGGGAACACTAAAATAACACATCATAGATCTGAATGAATGAAATAATCTTATTAAATACTTTTTTCTTTACATAGTTGAATGTGCTGACAACAAAATCACACAAAAATTATCAATGGAAATCAAATTTATCAACCCATGGAGGTCTGGATTTGGAGTCACACTCAAAATTAAAGTGGAAAACCACACTACAGCCTGATCCAACTTTGATGTAATGTCCTTAAAACAAGTCAAAATGAGGCTCAGTAGTGTGTGTGGCCTCCACGTGCCTGAATGACCTCCCTACAACGCCTGGGCATGCTCCTGATGAGGTGGCGGATGGTCTCCTGAGGGATCTCCTCCCAGAACTGGACTAAAGCATCCGCCAACTCCTGGACAGTCTGTGGTGCAACGTGGCGTTGGTGGATGGAGCGAGACATGATGTCCCAGATGTGCTCAATTGGATTCAGGTCTGGGGAACGGGCGGGCCAGTCCTTAGCATCAATGCCTTCCTCTTGCAGGAACTGCTGACACACTCCAGCCACATGAGGTCTAGCATTGTCTTGCATTAGGAGGAACCCAGGGCCGACCGCACCACCATATGGTCTCACAAGGGGTCTGAGGATCTCATCTCGGTACCTAATGGCAGTCAGGCTACCTCTGGCGAGCACATGGAGGGCTGTGCGGCCCCCCAAAGAAATGCCACCCCACACCATGACTGACCCACCGCCAAACCGGTCATGCTGGAGGATGTTGCAGGCAGCAGAACGTTCTCCACGGCGTCTCCAGACTCTGTCACGTGCTCAGTGTGAACCTGCTTTCATCTGTGAAGAGCACAGGGCGCCAGTGGCGAATTTGCCAATCTTGGTGTTCTCTGGCAAATGCCAAACGCGTCCTGCACGGTGTTGGGCTGTAAGCACAACCCCACCTGTGGACGTTGGGCCCTCATACCACCCTCATGGAGTCTGTTTCTGACCGTTTGAGCAGACACATGCACATTTGTGGCCTGCTGGAGGTCATTTTGCAGGGCTCTGGCAGTGCTCCTCCTTGCACAAAGGCGGAGGTAGTGGTCCTGCTGCTGGGTTGTTGCCCTCCTACGGCCTCCTCCACATCTCCTGATGTACTGGCCTGTCTCCTGGTAGCGCCTCCATGCTCTGGACACTACGCTGACAGACACAGCAAACCTTTTTGCCACAGCTCGCATTGATGTGCCATCCTGGATGAGCTGCACTACCTGAGCCACTTGTGTGGGTTGTAGACTCCATCTCATGCTACCACTAGAGTGAAAGCACCGCCAGCATTCAAAAGTGACCAAAACATCAGCCAGGAAGCATAGGAACTGAGAAGTGGTCTGTGGTCACCACCTTCAGAACCACTCCTTTATTGGGGGTGTCTTGCTAATTGCCTATAATTTCCACCTGTTGTCTATTCCATTTGCACAACAGCATGTGAAATTTATTGTCAATCAGTGTTGCTTCCTAAGTGGACAGTTTGATTTCACAGAAGTGTGATTGACTTGGAGTTACATTGTGTTGTTTAAGTGTTCCCTTTATTTTTTTGAGCAGTGTATTTAAGTGCCTTTGAACAGGGTATGGCAGTAGATGCCAGGCACACCGGTTTATGTCAAGAATGCTGCTGGTTTCCCCGTGTGTATCAATGGTCCACCTCCCAAAGTACATCCAGCCAATTTGACACAACAGTGGGAAGCATTGGAGTCAACATGGGCCAGCATCCTTTCGACACCTTGTAGAGTCCATGTCCTGACTAATTGAGGTTCTTCTGGGGGCAAAAGGGGGCATGCAACTCAATAGTAGGAAGATGTTCCTAATGTTTAGTATACTCAGTGTATATTTCCACACTATGAGGTTGGAATAAATTGTGAAAATGATAATGCATTTGTCTTGCATCTCAGCAAACCACAGCACAGCATCACCACATAAGTGCATAAATACAAACATAAATCACAAGCAATAACTACAGCAGACAACACATGTGGATACAGTTCAGTTATTTATTCAATTGACTCATATTCATGGAGACAAATGACTTCTGGCCTCAGGCGGTTTTGTAGAGATGGACTCTGTATCGGCGGCCTGATGGTCGGAGCTGGTACTCCTGGTTGAGTTAGTGTGTCAGGTCGGTGGCAATTCTTGCTCCTGCTGTCGCCACTCTCTCCAAGACCAGCGCTTCCAGGAGTTGTTTGAAAAGACTGCCTGAAATGTCTGCCTGTTTTGGTGGGACGAAGCTTTGGCCTTTCCATGGTGACATCACCACGAGATAAATTAGTTTTAAAAAAACAACAAGAAAGAGTGCTTTCTACTTCACTCATAATGAACTACATTGTAAGAAATCTTATGGCCCGTTATAGTAGGGCAGCGCATTACACGTTGGTGGTTCAAAGTGTTACACATGTATTTTTTTTAAACAACTACAAACAGTTTGCTTGAAAGGTATTCTGTATAACACCCCTGTAACTGACTAATATAAAGTATAGGTATTCTGTATAACACCCCTGTAACTGACTAATATAAAGTATAGGTATTCTGTATAACACCCCTGTAACTGACTAATATAAAGTATAGGTATTCTGTATAACACCCCTGTAACTGACTAATATAAAGTATAGGTATTCTGTATAACACCCCTGTAACTGACTAATATAAAGTATAGGTATTCTGTATAACACCCCTGTAACTGACTAATATAAAGTACAGGTATTCTGTATAACACCTCTGTAACTGACTAATATAAAGTATAGGTATTCTGTATAACACCCTGTAACTGACTAATATAAAGTATAGGTATTCTGTATAACACCCCCTGTAACTGACTAATATAAAGTATAGGTATTCTGTATAACACCCTGTAACTGACTAATATAAAGTATAGGTATTCTGTATAACACCCCTGTAACTGACTAATATAAGTAAAGGTATTCTTTATAACACCCCTGTAACTGATTAATATAAAGTACAGGTATTCTGTATAACACCTCTGTAACTGACTAATATAAAGTATAGGTATTCTGTATAACACCCTGTAACTGACTAATATAAAGTATAGGTATTCTGTATAACACCCCTGTAACTGACTAATATAAGTAAAGGTATTCTTTATAACACCCCTGTAACTGACTAATATATAGTACAGGTATTCTGTATAACACCTCTGTAACTGACTAATATAAAGTATAGGTATTCTGTATAACGCCCCTGTAACTGACTAATATAAAGTATAGGTATTCTGTATAACACCCCTGTAACTGACTAATATAAAGTATAGGTATTCTGTATAACACCCCTGTAAGTGACTAATATAAAGTACAGGTATTCTGTATAACACCTCTGTAACTGACTAATATAAAGTATAGGTATTCTGTATAACACCCTGTAACTGACTAATATAAAGTATAGGTATTCTGTATAACACCCTGTAACTGACTAATATAAAGTATAGGTATTCTGTATAACACCCTGTAACTGACTAATATAAAGTATAGGTATTCTGTATAACACCCCTGTAACTGACTAATATATAGTACAGGTATTCTGTATAACACCTCTGTAACTGACTAATATATAGTACAGGTATTCTGTATAACACCTCTGTAACTGACTAATATAAAGTATAGGTATTCTGTATAACACCCCTGTAACTGACTAATATAAAGTATAGGTATTCTGTATAACACCCCTGTAACTGACTAATATAAGTAAAGGTATTCTTTATAACACCCCTGTAACTGATTAATATAAAGTACAGGTATTCTGTATAACACCTCTGTAACTGACTAATATAAAGTATAGGTATTCTGTATAACACCCTGTAACTGACTAATATAAAGTATAGGTATTCTGTATAACACCCTGTAACTGACTAATATAAGTAAAGGTATTCTTTATAACACCCCTGTAACTGACTAATATAAAGTACAGGTATTCTGTATAACACCTCTGTAACTGACTAATATAAAGTATAGCTATTCTGTATAACACCTCTGTAATTGACTAATATAAAGTATAGGTATTCTGTATAACACCCCTGTAACTGACTAATATAAAGTATAGGTATTCTGTATAACACCCCTGTAACTGACTAATATAAAGTATAGGTATTCTGTATAACACCCTGTAAGTGACTAATATAAAGTACAGGTATTCTGTATAACACCCCTGTAACTGACTAATATAAAGTATAGGTATTCTGTATAACACCCCTGTAACTGACTAATATAAAGTATAGGTATTCTGTATAACACCCCTGTAACTGACTAATATAAAGTATAGGTATTCTGTATAACACCCTGTAACTGACTAATATAAAGTATAGGTATTCTGTATAACACCCTGTAACTGACTAATATAAGTAAAGGTATTCTTTATAACACCCCTGTAACTGACTAATATAAAGTACAGGTATTCTGTATAACACCTCTGTAACTGACTAATATAAAGTATAGCTATTCTGTATAACACCTCTGTAATTGACTAATATAAAGTATAGGTATTCTGTATAACGCGCCTGTAACTGACTAATATAAAGTATAGGTATTCTGTATAACACCCCTGTAACTGACTAATATAAAGTATAGGTATTCTGTATAACACCCCTGTAACTGACTAATATAAGTAAAGGTATTCTTTATAACACCCCTGTAACTGACTAATATAAAGTACAGGTATTCTGTATAACACCTCTGTAACTGACTAATATAAAGTATAGGTATTCTGTATAACACCTCTGTAACTGACTAATATAAGTAAAGGTATTCTTTATAACACCCCTGTAACTGACTAATATAAAGTACAGGTATTCTGTATAACACCTCTGTAACTGACTAATATAAAGTATAGGTATTCTGTATAACGCCCCTGTAACTGACTAATATAAAGTATAGGTATTCTGTATAACACCCCTGTAACTGACTAATATAAAGTATAGGTATTCTGTATAACACCCCTGTAAGTGACTAATATAAAGTACAGGTATTCTGTATAACACCCCTGTAACTGACTAATATAAAGTATAGGTATTCTGTATAACACCCCTGTAACTGACTAATATAAAGTATAGGTATTCTGTATAACACCTCTGTAACTGACTAATATAAAGTATAGGTATTCTGTATAACGCCCCTGTAACTGACTAATATAAAGTATAGGTATTCTGTATAACACCCCTGTAACTGACTAATATAAAGTATAGGTATTCTGTATAACACCTCTGTAACTGACTAATATAAAGTATAGGTATTCTGTATAACACCCCTGTAACTGACTAATATATAGTACAGGTATTCTGTATAACACCTCTGTAACTGACTAATATAAAGTATAGGTATTCTGTATAACGCCCCTGTAACTGACTAATATAAAGTATAGGTATTCTGTATAACACCCCTGTAACTGACTAATATAAAGTATAGGTATTCTGTATAACACCCCTGTAACTGACTAATATAAGTAAAGGTATTCTTTATAACACCCCTGTAACTGACTAATATAAAGTACAGGTATTCTGTATAACACCTCTGTAACTGACTAATATAAAGTATAGGTATTCTGTATAACACCCCTGTAACTGACTAATATAAAGTATAGGTATTCTGTATAACACCTCTGTAACTGACTAATATAAGTAAAGGTATTCTTTATAACACCCCTGTAACTGACTAATATAAAGTACAGGTATTCTGTATAACACCTCTGTAACTGACTAATATAAAGTATAGGTATTCTGTATAACACCTCTGTAACTGACTAATATAAAGTATAGGTATTCTGTATAACGCCCCTGTAACTGACTAATATAAAGTATAGGTATTCTGTATAACGCCCTGTAACTGACTAATATAAAGTATAGGTATTCTGTATAACACCCCTGTAACTGACTAATATAAGTAAAGGTATTCTTTATAACACCCCTGTAACTGACTAATATAAAGTACAGGTATTCTGTATAACACCTCTGTAACTGACTAATATAAAGTATAGGTATTCTGTATAACACCTCTGTAACTGACTAATATAAAGTATAGGTTTTCTGTATAACGCCCCTGTAACTGACTAATATAAGTAAAGGTATTCTTTATAACACCCCTGTAACTGACTAATATAAAGTATAGGTATTCTGTATAACACCCCTGTAACTGACTAATATAAAGTATAGGTGTTATGTAAAACACCCCTGTAACTGACTAATATAAAGTAAAGAAGAGGATGTGCTAAAGAGGTGGGCCAAATCAAACATGGCCATCATGAACACTTTTAGCACCTTTTTGTCAAATAACGAATCCCATTGTCCACACAGGATTACATCAGCATGTTTATCAGGGAGACCATTGTAACAACAATTAGAGCAGGCAGCCCTCCTCCCTCCCTCCCCCAAGTTTATATTCCAGCCCCCCATAGTCTCAGACAGACATGAGTACCCATCCCCCCAAGGAGCTATGAACATTACGGCCCGAAAGAACTTCTCAGAGCTTCTAAAAATACATTGGATGAGGAGATAGTGAGCCAAATCCCCCCTCTCTCTCTCAATTCAATTCAAGGGGCTTTATTGGCATGGGAAGCATATGTTAACATTGCCAAAGCAAGTGAGGTAGATAATGTACAAAAGTGAAATAAACATAAAAAATGAACAGTAAACATTACAGTCACAGAAGTTTCAAAATAATAAAGACTCTCTCTCTCTCTCAATGTAATATTCAACCCATCAAACATGTTGAGGAAGGAGGAAAACATCCACACTCAACCAGAGCCTGTAATCCTTGGGGGGTAAGCATTTTAGGGAGGAGCCTTGCACCCCCTGTGTCTGTCTGTTTAACTGCAAGGCTGACAATGTGCCTGCTGGAAAAGTTGTTTTACTACACTGCCCTTGCTATGAGTGGTCTCCAGAGCCTTACTAATGAATAGTCCTGAGCATTAACTGACACAGTTGTTGCGGTCTCTGGAACAGTCACAGCCTGAACACAAGTAAATGCTTTCCTGCTGTTTGTCTTCTACATTTACATTCATGCATTTGAGTCATTTAGCAGACACTCTTATCCAGAGTGCCTTATATTAGTGCATTCCTCTGAAGATAGCTAGGTGAGACAACAAAATATCACAATCGTAGCAAGTACATTTCCCCCAACAAAGTAGTCAGCAAAGTCAGTGCTAGTAGGAAAAGTGAGGGGAAAAAAATATTTAAAAAAATATATTCAGATTGTCCCATTTCGCTAAACTTCCTTTAGAAACAAAGAAGGGATTTCCTCTCAAACAGACAGACAGTGGCAGTACCAAATAGTACTCCTGGTACAAGTCTAATCAGCCAGCGATGTACTACACTGATGTAAACTGTTGTCTACCTGAACCAACCCAGCCATGTTATAATAATAAAAAAGCAGTAACATGAGACCATAGTGCAGCTCTTCTGTTTTCTCAGGCATGTCTTGGTGCTGGGCAGACAGACAGAACCCGCTGGGCAAAAACTGGTTGAACCACATAATTTCAACAACAAACATTTTATGGGATGAATTCTTTTTTTTTACCCAACTTTTAACCTAATGACATGGTGAAACCTTTTGTTGATTTCACGTTGAATTCACGTTAGTTGCCAAATCAACCAAACATGAATAAAAACTAGACGTTGAACTGACGTCTGTGCCCAGTGGGAAGGCAGTATTTGTGGGCTTTGCTGTGTTTATTGACACCATGCTGACACTTTCACCTTCCATTCCGAGAAGAAGTGTTTCTGAATACTGCTGCCACAACACTGTGGAATTTACAAGCATCTATTTACTTCTTTACTCGTATTTCCTGTAGATGAGGTATTAAAGAAAATTGTGGACAGAAATGTTTACATGCATTGGCCGTTGTCTTCGTCTAATTCAAAGTGCTTACATTCCTAAGGGGAGATTCTCAACTGGGTTTATTCTAATATATATGAAATTAATATAACATTTAGCAGGCACTTTAATCCAATGTGACTTACAGTCATGCGTATATACATTTTACATATGGGTGGCCGCGGGAATCAAACCCACAATGCTGGCGGTGCAAGCACATGCTCTACCAACTGAGCCATACAGGACCAAGAAAATGCACTTTATTTCTTCACAAAAGAAGTGCCCTCCCTATTGACTGTGTCCTTGAAACCAAGAACAGACACAGGGCTTTTTATGCTTTATTGAATAAAAACAACAAAAGATAGAGAAGGTCCATTTACTTCATGAGTCAACCACAAAAGGGGGACAGTCAAGCTATACAAAAAGAGAGGTAAAAGGCTAGCAAAAAAAGAAAACTAAAGTCCTTTAACGTGTTTAGTTGATGCACTCGGATGTATGCAATATTTTGTGAAAAATATATGTCCCCCCCACTCCTTACCAGAAACCAAGGACCATCCCCCATATGACCAGACACAGAAGCCCACAGAAAAGTGAAGGGAGTATCCCTATTTGTTGTAAAACATTTCAGAGTAGCAGGTTTTGCAAGACATACACTACTGTTCAAAAGTTTGGTGTCACTTAGAAATGTCATTTTTTTTTGTCCAATAAAATAACATCAAATTGATCAGAAATACAGTGTAGACATTGTTAATGTTGTAAATTACTATTGTACCTGGAAACGGCACATTTTATATGGAATATCAACATAGGCGTACAGCGGCCCATTATCAGCAACCATCACTTCTGTGTTCCAATGGCACATTGTGTTAGCTAATCCAAGTTGATCACTTTAAAAGGCTAATTGATCATTAGAAAAGCATTTTGCAGTTATGTTAGCACAGCTGAAACCGTTGTGCTGTTTAAAGAAGCAATAAAACAATAAAACTGGCCTTCTTTAGACTAGTTGAGTATCTGGTGCATCAGCATTTGTGGGTTCGATTACAGGCTAGAAACAAAGACCTTTCTTCTGAAACTCGTCAGTCTATTCTTGTTCTGAGAAATGAAGGCTATTCTATACGAGAAATTGCCAAGAATCTGAATATCTGGTACAATGCTGTGTACTACTCCCTTCACAGAACAGCGCAAACTGGCTCTAACCAGAATAGAAAAAGTGGGAGGCCCCGGTGCACAACCGAGCTAGAGGACAAGTACATTAGTGTCTAGTTTGAGAAACAGACGCCTCACAAGTCCTCCACTGGCAGCTTCATGAAATAGTACCCGTAAAACACCAGTCTCAACATCAACAGTGAAGAGGCGACTCCAGGATGCTGGCCTTCCAGGCAGAGGTCCTCTGTCCAGCGTCTGTGTTCTTTTGCCCATCTTAATCTTTTCTTTTTATTGGCCAGTCTGAGATATGGCTTTTTATTTGCAACTCTGCCTAGAAGACCAGCATCCTGGAGTCGCCTCTTCACTGTTGATGTTGAGACTGGTGTTTTGCGGGTATTATTTCATGAAGCTGCCAGTGGAGGACTTGTGAGGCGTCTGTTTCTCAAACTAGACACTAATGTACTTGTCCTCTAGCTCAGTTGTGCACCGGGGCCTCCCACTCTTTCTATTCTGGTTAGAGCCAGTTTGCGCTGTTCTGTGAAGGGAGTAGTACACAGCATTGTACCAGATATTCAGTACAATATTCAGTACAGCCTCCCACTCCTCGTTCTATTCTGGTTAGAGCCAGTTTGTGCTGTTCTGTGAAGAGAGTAGTACCAGATCTTCAGTTTTTTGGCAATTTCTCGCATGGAATAGCCTTCATTTCTCAGAACAAGAATAGACTGACAAGTTTCAGAAGAAAGGTCTTTGTTTCTAGCCATTTTGAGCATGTAATCGAAACAACAAATGCTGATGCTACAGATACTCAACTAGTCTAAAGAAGGCCAGTTTTATTGATTCTTTAATCAGAACAACAGTTTCAGCTGTGCTAGCATAATTGCAAAAGGGCTTTCTAATGATCAATTAGCCTTTTAAAATGATCAACTTGGATTAGCTAACAACGTGCCATTGGAACACAGGAGTGATGGTTGCTGATAATGGGCCACTGTACGCCTATGTAGATATTCCATAAAAAATCTACCGTTTCCAGCTACAATAGTCATTTACAACATTAACAATGTCTACACTGTATTTCTGATCAATTTGATGTTATTTTATTGGACAAAAAATATGCTTCTCTTTCAAAAACAAGGACATTTCTAGGTGACCCCAAACGTTTTGAACGGTAGTGTAGGTGGAGACGTTCTCGCATTTTCCGAATAAACAGGAGGCATTTGTGAGTGTGTATGTAACTGTGTGCACATGAGTGTGTGTGAAACTAAGTGAGTGGGAGATGGAGGGCCCTGTCCATCCTGTCGCACAATAAACAGTTTGTTTCCCAGGAGCACATCTCATGTTCCTGTTGTTGGCTATGTCGCTGCTCACTGGGAAATGTCTTGGCCTCCATTGTCCAGGGGGTCAGGGGTCACAGGATGCTCCTAAAGGCCCAAAGGGGGAGGTGAGAGGTTGGATGTGAAGCATGATAAAGAGCTTTTCCCCTCTAGAAAAAATAAAACATTAACATGTATTATTCTTCCTCTCTTGTCTTTCTCTCTTTTATTCTGAAACACCATTATTTCAAGAATGTGTTTCAGGGAACTAAAGCAGGGTTTCTGGCTACAATAGAATGACTGACCATTTCATGATACATTTCCTGGTTGCCTTTAGTCAACTCTTCATCTGAGTAGACCACTGTTCCCTCTTTGCTTTCTTTGTATGTCTTTATTAGGTCCTTCAATATAGTGATTTCCTTCAAATGGGGACATAGTATACATGCTTTCTCACAGAAGTATGGGCAATGCATTTTGACCAAATTGGGCATAACACAGATAATTAAAGAGATAAAGCAACTAAGAAAGGACTGCTTGTATCTTGGGTTCTCTAGCACACAATACTATACCTCAGCTACAGAGCGCCAAGTCTGGCAAAGTCTATACTGTAAGGTCCGGTCTGAAAATCATGCTGAATAGTTGATAAATTAACAGCTTTATTAGAAGAATATTAAAGGAAATTGTGTATACAAAGAAGAAGCAGACATCCATTACAAAAATCTGAGAAACATCTCAGACTTGTTCACTCTTGCAACTGCTATGCTTTGTAAAACATTGGCAGCTGACCATAACTTCTTGTTTGGTAGTGAATACCTACATATAAGGTAATGATCCCTCCAAATCATGTGCATTTACGTACACAATAATACATCATTCTCCTAGACCTTTTCTCAAGCTGAGGCTCTTGCCAAAGTTATTATGGTTTATTGAAGAGGCCTTGCACTCAACTGAAGTGTGGCATAGAAGTGCACCAGAGCTTCTTTAGCCACAGTGGGTACCTGTGGCTTAAAATCAGAATAATAGAAGCCAAGTATATGAGGGAAAGAGGGATTTTCCAAAGAGAGAGAGAAGTGGCGGAAATGTATGACAGCCAGGATACATCTAAAGCAGTAGAGTACAATGTTTTAATAATGTTTCACATAAAGTTAAATGTTATGGTTATTTGTTTGGTGTGTGTTATTTATAAAAAATTTTACAATACAATATTTCTCATAAAATTGTTGTGCATAGCCTAATCTAATTTAGTTTGATGTGGGACTACCTTTTCTGCTTGCTTTATAGGGGCACAAGTTAATGAATTCTCTATTCAGTGCACACATGCTCTTGCCCTTGAGCTTAGTACACTTTAACCAAAGAGAGATTTAAGACCTCCAGTCTGTCCTCAAACCTTGTGTCTTGAGGGATTGGGACGAGTCTATGTGTTGTCTCTGGACATTCTCAGAGACACATTCATCTTTTTTTTATGGTACCTGGACTTTAGCTTTGTGTGAAATTCCAGATGCTCTTTGGCCAGGGTATTGTAAGCTTGCTGCATGTTAATCTTGACATGTTATCTGTTGGGTCATCAACACACAGGTCACAGTACATTACAGTCAATTATAAAGATTGAAAATTGTTTGTTAACAATATTTGTGTAATAATATTGCAGCTGCCAAAGTGCTTAAAGCTCTTACTTCTATGAACCAATTGCTACTCAATAGATTGACATTCTACTTCTAAAGCATTCAAACAGTTTTTGCATACAGAAAATGATTATTCTGCGTTCATTGCAGTGGTATTTATGTGATGGCTTAAAGTGATAGGCAACTAAAATATGATCCAGTGTAGGTGTTACACGTGGCTAGGCTTATTATTCTTCCATTCAAAGGCAATTCTGAGCATGATACTTGCAGCTTGAGTTACATACCCTCATGAAAAATACTACAGTTACTACAGAATACTATAGTATTTACTATAAAATTCTATAGTATACTCTACTACATACTGTAGTATCCCTCGATCATGTGTAGTACTTACTATAAAATGTTGTAGTATACTTTAGAATAGTATAGTAAATACTACCGCATTATCCGCAAAAAAAACACTGTAGTAAACACTACAGTAATGTCCGCAAAAACACTACAGTCCGCACTTTTTTAACTATAGTAAATACTACAGTATTTAATTAGCATATATCGTGTCCATTCCCCTCCCCATATTACAATTTGTGCCACCCATAAGTGAGAAACCTACATGCTAAGTATAGACCATATATTGTGTTGCCTACAGGTTACAGAAGCGCTGAACCATCCCTTCAGACCCAAGTCCTACCTACCTACAGCTTATGGAACATTTGCTCTTCTAGTATTTCTACAGCAGGTTTCCTGAAGGAGAAAGCCTCCACTTCTATGTTAAAGATAATACAAAAAATAACCCAGTAATGTCCGCAAAAACACCACAGTAAATACTACAGTGTATTACAGTCTGCAAAAACACCACAGTAAATACTACAGTATATTACAGTCTGCAAAAACACTACAGTAAATACTACAGTATATTAGTCTGCAAAAACACTACAGTAAATACTACAGTATATTACAGTCTGCAAAAACACTACAGTATATTAGTCTGCAAAAACAGTACTGTAAATAATACAGTATATTAGTCTGCAAAAACACTACAGTGAATACTACAGTATATTAGTCTGCAAAAACACTACAGTAAGTACTACAGTATATTACAGTCTGCAAAAACACTACAGTAAATGCTACAGTATATTACAGTCTGCAAAAACACTACAGTAAATGCTACAGTATATTAGTCTGCAAAAACACTACAGTAAGTACTACAGTATAGTACAGTCCGCAAAAACACTAAGGTATATTAGTCTGCTAAAACAGTACAGCAAATACTACAGGCTCTCCTTCACCGCAGCCAACGTGAGTAAAACATTTAAACGTGTTAACCCTCGCAAGGCTGCTGGCCCAGACGGCATCCCTAGCCGCGTCCTCAGAGCATGCGCAGACCAGCTGGCTGGTGTGTTTACGGACAGATTCAATCAATCCCTATCCTAGTCTGCTGTTCCCACATGCTTCAAGAGGGCCACCATTGTTCCTGTACCCAAGAAGGCAAAGATATCTGAACTAAATGACTATCGCCCCGTAGCACTCACTTCTGTCATCATGAAGTGCTTTGAGAGACTAGTCAAGGATCATATCACCTCCACCTTACCTGACACGCTAGACCCACTCCAATTTGCATACCGCCCCAATAGGTCCACAGACGACGCAATCGCAACCACACTGCACACTGCCCTAACCCATTTGGACAAGAGGAATACCTATTACAGCTCAGCATTTAACACCATAGTACCCTCCAAACCTGTCACTAAGCTCGAGACCCTGGGTCTCGACCCCGCCCTGTGCAACTGGGTCCTGGACTTTCTGACGGGCTGCCCCCAGGTGGAGGATAGGAAACAACCTCTCCACCCTGCTGATCCTCAACACTGGGGCCCCACAAGGGTGCGTTCTCAGCCCTCTCCTGTACTCCCTGTTCACCCATAACTGCGTGGCCATGCACGCCTCCAACTCAATCATCAAGTTTGCAGACGACACTACAGTGGTAGGCTTGATTACCAACAACGACGAGACGGCCTCCAGGGAGGAGGTGAGGGCCCTCTGAGTGTCGTGTCAGGAAAATAACCTCACACTCAATGTCAACAAAACAAAGGAGATGATCGTGGACTTCAGGAAACAGCAGAGGGAACACACCCCTATCCACATCGATGGGACAGTAGTGGAGAAGGTGGCCTCTTCATCCTCAGGAGGCTGAAGAAATTTGTCTTGTCACCAAAAACACTCACAAACTTTTACAGATGCACAATCGAGAGCATCTTGTCTGGCTGTATCACCGCCTGGTACGGCAACTGCTCCGCCCACAACCGTAAGGCTCTCCAGAGGGTAGTGCGGTCTGCACAACTCATCATCGGGAGCAAACTACCTGCCCTCCAGGACACCTATACCACCCGATGTCACAGGAAGACCAAAAAGATCATCAAGGACAACAACCACCCGAGCCACTGCCTGTTCACCCCGCTATCATCCAGAAGGCGAGGTCAGTACAGGTGCATCAAAGCTGGGACAGAGAGACTGAAAAACAGCTTCTATCTCAAGGCCATCAGACTGTTAAACAGCCATCACTAACACTGAGTGGCTGCTGCCAACATACAGACTCAATCTCTAGCCACTTTAATAATTGGATGTAATAAATTGTATCACTAGTCACTTAACAATGCCACTTTATATAATGTTTACATTACTCATCTCATATGTATATACTGTACTCTATACCATCTACTGCATCTTGCCTATGCCGTCCGGCCATCGCTCATCCATATATTTATATGTACATATTCTTTATCATTCCTTTACACTTGTGTGTATCAGGTAGTTGTTGTGAAATTGTTAGTTTACTTGTTAGATATTACTGCACGGTCGGAACTAGAAGCACAAGCATTTCGCTACACTCGCATTAACATCTACTAACCATGTGTATGTGACCAATAAAATTTGATTTGATTTACAGTATATTACAGTCCGCAAAAACACTACAGTAAATACCATAATTAACTGTAAATACTACAATATACATACAGTATACCACAGTAAATGCTACAGTGAATACTACTACTACAGATTTTAGGGTCCATGCATAGTTATTTTCATATCAGGCTGCAGGAAATGGATCTGGTTTCAGTACTTGGTCACATTTTTATGAGGCATACAATACACCATTATGTCACCATTATAAAACCTGTATTGCTGCATGTTAGCTTTTCTAAACTAATAACAAACCCAGAGTAGAGTTCATCATTGTGTGTTTCTGGGGTTGGGCCATAGGCCTAAAATGTTCAGGTATGCTAGTAATGTGCCACTAACTGAACTGATTAGTCTCTGTGTGGTTTGAATATTCTGGGTGCACTTTGACCCCTCAGGATTAATTTCCTGGCACGTTGTGTTTCTTCATCTACAACTGGCTATGGCATGACTTTCACACTTCCTCAGCCCCTTCAGATGGTGCGGTGCATTTCCTCTCTTACGACCAAATACATTTGACCGGTGCCAAAGAACAAAAAAAACATGGGATTAAAATTCCTCTTTCCCTGTGTCTTGAAGAGCCCAGCTGCACAGCACTGTTTGTTTTTCAGAGCACAGTGCAGCTGCACAGCCAAGAATTAGAAAGTAAGTAGGCCAGTGCTAAGCAGAAATTACTTGTTTTTATTGGCATGTACAGTCGTGGCCAAAAGTTTTGAGAATGACGCAAATATTAATTTTCACGAAGTCTGCTGCCTCAGTTTGTACGATGGCAATTTGCATATACTCCAGAATGTCATGAAGAGTGATCAGATGAATTGCAATGAATCGCAAAGTCCCTCTTTGCCATGCAAATGAACTGAATCCCCCCAAAACATTTCCACTGCATTTCAGCCCTGCCACAAAAGGACCAGCTGACATCATGTCAGTGATTCTCTCGTTATCACAGGTGTGAGTGTTGACGAGGACAAGGCTGGAGATTCCTCTGTCATGCTGATTGAGTTCAAATAACAGACTGGAAGCTTCAAAAGGAGGGTGGTGCTTGGAATCATTGTTCTTCCTCTTTCAACCATGGTTACCTGCAAGGAAACACGTGTCGTCATCATTGCTTTGCACAAAAAAGGGCTTCACAGGCAAGGATATTGCTGGCAGTAAGATTGCACCTAAATCAACCATTTATCGGATCATCAAGAACTTAGAGGAGAGTGGTTCAATTGTTGTGAAGAAGGCTTCAGGGCGCCCAATAAAGTCCAGCAAGCGCCAGGACCGTCTCCTAAAGTTGATTCAGCTGCGGGATCAGGGCACCACCAGTACAGAGCTTGCTCAGGAATGGCAACAGGCATGTGTGAGCGCACAGTGAGGTGAAGGCTTTTGGAGGATGGCCTGGTGTCAAGAAGGGCAGCAAAGAAGCCACTTCTCTCCAGGAAAAACATCAGGGACAGACTGATATTCTGCAAAAGGTATAGGGATTGGACTGCTGAGGACTGGGGTAAAGTTCTTTCTCTGATGAATCCCCTTTCCGATTGTTTGGGGCATCCAGAAAAAAGCTTGTCCGGAGAAGACAAGGTGAGCACTACCATCAGTCCTGTGTCATGCCAACAGTAAAGCATTAATGTGTGGGGTTGCTTCTCAGCCAAGGGAGTGGGCTCACTCACAATTTTGCCTAAGAACACAGCCATGAATAAAGAATGGTACCAACATATCCTCAGAGAGCAACTTCTCCCAACCATCCAGGAACAATTTGGTGACGAACAATGCCTTTTCCAGCATGATGGAGCACCTTGCCATAAGGCAAAAGTGATAACTAAGTGGCCCGGGGAACAAAACATCGATATTTTGGGTCCATGGCCAGGAAACTCCCCAGACCTTAATCCCATTGAGAATTTGTGGTCAATCCTCAAGAGGCGGGTGGACAAACAAAAACCCACAAATTCTGACAAACTCCAAGCATTGATTATGCAAGAATGGGCTGCCATCAGTCAGGATGTGGCCCAGAAGTTAATTGACAGCATGCCAGGGCGGATTGCAGAGGTCTTGAAAAAGAAGGGTCAACACTGCAAATATTGACTCTTTGCATCAACTTCATGTAATTGTCAATAAAAACCTTTGCCACTTATGAAATGCTTGTAATTATACTTCAGTATTCCATAGTAACATCTGACAAAAATATTTAAAGACACTGAAGCAGCAAACTTTGTGGAAATTAATATTTGTGTAATTCTCAAAACTTTTGGCCACGACTGTACAAGTCCTTTCACTATAATTGATAATTGTGTTGCAGAATTAGTGGAGAAAAAGGACAACAGTCTGGTTAAGACAACTCTAATGTGCACAAATATGTTTTCTGTTATTGGGTGTTTTTGATAATTTTTTGCTATAAGTGTATATATATAATTTTTTTTTTTGCCCTTTTTCTTCGCAATTTCATGGTATCCAATTAGTAGTTACAGTCTTGTCTCATCGCTGCAACTCCCGTACGGACTCGGGAGAGGCGAAGGTCGAGAGCCGTGCATCCTCTGAAACACAACCCAACCAAGCCGCACTGCTTCTCGACACAATGCCCACTTAACCCGGAAGCCAGCCGCACCAATGTGTCGGAGGAAACACTGTACACCTGGCGACTGTCAGCGTGCACTGCACCCGGCCAACCACAGGAGTCGCTAGTGTGCGGTGGGACAAGGACATCCCTGCCGGCCAAACCCTCCCCTAACCCAGATGACGCTGGGCCAATTGCGCGCCTCCCCATGGGTCTCCGGGTCGCGGACGGCTGCGACAGAGCCTGGCTCGAAACCAGAATCTCTAGTGGCACAGCTAGCACTGCGTGCCTTAGACCACCGCGCCACTCGGGAGGCCTTGCTATTAGTATTTTTATTTTATTTACAGAAGCTTTTTTAACACAACAGTGTGACCTTCACTATCAACTAGCACAATAGGGTGATTGGTCAGTCTGTCCATTATCAGATAAGGACAGAACATGGTGAAGTAGTGGGAGGTATGTGTGATTCCTAAACACAAGGAGGAATGTGGAGGGGCAGGTAGGACGAGTCTGTGGATAGTATCTTCCATGTGATCGGTCAGACGGTTCAGGCAGGTTGAATGTGAATCAGCATGACTGCTTAGAAGATTTATGAGTACCTTCACATCTGAATGCACCCCCTCAATACCTGGCAAGGCCTTGGGAAGGACTGGTCTGTCACAGAGGGAAGAGGGGTCAGCCCCAACTGAATATCCTGATTTGCACTTTACCAAAACAGAAGTTCTATGCCAGCCCTTAAACATTAAAAAAGAAAAACAAGTTGTCCATTCAAACATGATGACTTCTCCATTTTGAAGAGAGCCTTCAGTATAATTCCACATCACTATAAAATAACCCCTGTATCTATTTTTAACCTAGAGTGTTAATACATAAAGGTATTATCTCAGATCAGCATAAAGAGATGTTTCCTGTGCCCATTAGTATAGTCTCACCGATGGCGGAGAGAAAATCCTAGAAACAACACTAAGGCCTACATTCATTCCTTTCACACCCAAATCACAGCTGAAGACACACGGTTTATAGTCAGGAGCATGAGGCAAATGTCTGAAGAAGGTTGTGTAGTAATTTTATGGTCCAGAGTTTTACACACTAACACATAAAAATGATGGCTTCCAGACAGTCTATTATATGGACCAACTCTGTGCTGGACATGATCTTATGTGAAGAAGGGAAAGAAAAAAAGAGAATAAAAAGTAATCCATCAGAGAAATTAAAGATCCTATAAACTGGGAATAACTGCATCTTCTCCTGTGGATTCATATTCAGAAAAACAGCTCTGACACTAAAAATATACAAAAGACTTGTGGTGCAGTTTCCCAAGGCCAGAGAAAGGAAATAGACTGACAGTTTCTCCCTGACCTCTTTACTACCGCGCTGTAACCTCTAAACAACCCCCACAGGGGATCCTGTCTCTATGCGTAAAACAGACAGTCAGAAAGCATCCAGGAAACTCTAAACGCCAAAAAACAAGGGGACATGAGGAAAGCCAGTAAACCTGAACATAGCAAGGCTCAGTCGAGAGATAATCTGGGGCCCACACAGAGCAGGCGCCCAAGTTATTGTGTGGAAGAATGGCCCTGGCCATTCCACAGCACAGCAGAGCGATTATTGTTGTCTTAGAAAAGTAAGCAGCTTTAGTGAGGGCAGTGGTGTGAAAGCCATCTCACTACTTGAGTGTCTGCTCTAGACCCCTGTGTTGACATATAGGGCAGGTGCAACTTCTCTCTCGAACTCTACCAACTAACCCCCCTCAATACACAAACAAACACACTCACACACATACATACATACATATACACACACACACACACACTTGGATGTCACAAGACGAGTGTTATGTGGACAAAGACAAATATAAAATGTTCCTAAATATCTCTGCAGAAATCAGCAAAGTATTGCTGGGTTAACACAGGGCTCACAAAAATTAAAACAATGGGTAGATTCTTCTTGGTTGAGGATGGCTATGGGAAATGACAAGGATGCCAGTACTGATAAGTGACTAAGTGGCTCGAGTTATTTCCAGCTGTCTACAGCGATGCATGCCACTGCTCAACATATGGTTCATGCATAATACAAACCATCTCATGCACGTAAAACTCATCAAATCTGTGAAACATATGAAATAAAGTCAACAGCTTCTCACTTGTATAGGGTTTACATCCCAGGAAAGGACCTCCAGTCCTCCAAGGAGCTCTGCTGTGCATCTTCAGCTGACAAAACATCAGACCGATAGAGGGCTTGCCTTGTAACTGATCATGATAAAGGTCTAATGCAGCCATTTTTATCTCAATATCAAATCATTTTTGGGTAACAATTAAGTACCTGACTGTGATTGTTCTCAATTAAATTGTAAAAAATAAACAAAAATAGCTTCGTAGGAAAGGGTAATTTCTCAAGCAAGAATTTTGCTAGGACTGTCTGGGAGTGGTCTGAATAGGGAGGGGAAAACTGAAAAATGGCTGTTATTGGCAGAGAGGTTTGGAACTCCCTTTTTTTATTGGTCTATAAAGTAATTTACCACATGGTGATGTCACCATGGAAGGCCAAATCTCCACCCACCAAAACAGGCTGAAATTTCAGGCAGTCTTTTCAAACAGCTCTTACACTAAAAGGGCATTATCATAATTTTCATAATTTCATAGTATTATTCCAACCTCATAGTGTGGAAATATATATAACACACAGGAAATCCGTTTTTGACTGCACTGGGCCTTTAACTGGATCAATACCATTTCTGACGGCAGAATGGGAGAGTCCCGTATCCAGAGAGGGCATCAATTTATTTTGCACAGTCCAATACAGGGGACAATAGAGTATATTGCATTTTTAACAGTGATTTAGGTGAATTACAGTAATCTTACAATTGCATGCAAACTGAACTAATTGCGAATAACCTAGCCAGAGGATATAGTTGATGATATAACTAACTTTACATTTTGTACCAGATCTTTTTCTCAGTTTTGAAAATAAGGAATTGTTTCAAGCAAATGTGGAAAGTATAAAGTAATTTTTTACAGGGTAGTTAGTAAAATTATGTTGTCATGCATGGCACTCTTCCCTCTTCATTAGAGTGTAAATATGGTTAATCTAGAGTTGTATATAAATGATCTCAATAGGGCTGAGTACAGTGCTGGCTCAGTCACCAGGGACAAACAGGGTTATGTGGAAAACAAGCACTGCACTGCATTAACATCACCTCAATACCAGTGAGTGCCTCTTCCTGTCCATTTGGAAAATATAAGGACATTTTCAAGAGGCCGCACACTTACAAGCAGAGTGCATTTGGCAGGCTTTGAAGTTCTCGGAAATAATGCTCCTTAAAAGCATCCTCTGCATTTCAGAGAACACAAACGGGTATTTCAATCAAAGGCTCAGGCACTTGTAGACAGCTATGTAAACCGTAAACCCACAATGGAAGATGCACTGATACATGTTTCATCTTTTCCCTCTTGAGAGTGTTTTGCATATAAAGCAGAACTGTATACTGTATGACAGGATTATTCAGTATGAAAAATGTAATTGTGCTCATATGAGCTTTAAAACTGTTTAAATTGGGATTATATCCAGTGTTAAGATTCCCTGAATTTAGACAGAGATATTGTGAATTGTGTGTAAGAATTAACACCTGTGGATACTGTAACTTGAAAAATACAGCTTTTTTTCAAATGAATACTTTAAGTGAAATACAACCCTAAAGAGAAACAGAAGGAGGAATAGCATGCTAAAACACTTTTTAGTAAAAGTGAAGAAAAAAAAAAGCTGTAAAAACTGTCATCTAATATAGTGTCCTCATGCAGTCTTAAATACCCCGTACGCCCTACCAGCTTGAAAAATAGGTCTTTCTATCGAGAAAAACGGATATGGTGTAATTTCATAAAATGCATGATTGCATGAGGCACTCTCACTAAAAGTCAGAGTGATGTGTGTGGAGGAGAGAAAGGAGGGGGAGAGAGACAACTATATAAACATGGGGACATGGCAGTAGGATTGTGGGTAGCCCTGTCAATCAACAAAACATCCGAAAACCTTCTCAATGAAGTTGGGAAAAGTCTGTGGTTGTCAAGGCAGTGGTTCCGTAGTGGAAAGGAGTCAGGCGCAGGAGGTTGAGATGCGTGTAAAAAGGTATTTTAATAAAGCCACCAGTCAAAATACAACACACGCTGGTGAGGCAAAATACCCACACGATCAAAAATAACGGGCGAACAAACAACCCGGAAACAACGAAAACCAAAATATACCAGCCCTCAGTACACAGACTGGGAAACTACAATGAACACTGAAACAATCACGCACAGGGGAAAGACGTGAATGAAGGAATATATAAGGAGCGTGATTGGGAGAATTAACAACAGGTGATAACCACCGGTGATGGTTAGAAAATCGGTGACCTTGACCACCAAACACTGCCCGAACAAGGAGAGGGACCGACTTCGGTGGAAGTCGTGACAGTGGTTGCCTCTGAATAACAGAGATAAGATTATACATTTTGTGCCTGAGTAACTTCCGGCAACAACTCTCATAAACAAGTTCTTTGAACAACAATAAAGGTATTATCGAAAAATCCCACTTAAGGAGAGAATTTATACGTTCTGAAGTAGATCAAATCAAAGATCAGTGAGACAGAAAATTTTAACTTATTCTTCTTCCACCTGTAAAACCAGTAATATCAGTTCAACCTGCTTTATATCCACAGTTAACTGGCTTTATTGTTAAATTTGTGACACTGAATAGGCCTGAGGGTAATAAAACAGGCACATGTGTCATGTGTGGATCACGCTTTTAAGTTGTGGACAGTGGAGTAAGACTTGAACCTGTAAGAATTGACTGTGATAGAAGGGGACAGCCAGTGTGGAGTCTGACATGTCTCTATCCAGCAACACATACATGACACAGTGAGTAGATGGGCTCTGCATGCCATGTGTTCAACATAGCACTGCAGAGCAGAGCACAGAAAATAGCAACTCTAACAGCTAGACAACAGTGAGGCAAATTCGTGACTAGGAGGCTGGAATTAGCTCTGAATTAAGCATTACTTTGATGGGAAACTGATTGAGCGAAGCTTGGCAAAACATGAAAGAATGACCTTGAGTATCCCTCTCTCTCCCGCTCTCTCTTTCTTTCTCTCTCTCTCTCTCTCAGCCAGAGTTGAGAGAGCCACTTCAAAGTAAGGCAGATGCAGGGACAGCACCCTCTGAATACATTTTCTGGCCCCTAGTTGATCTGCCCTCAGGCTAAGATTGTGGCGGTTCGCATCTCTCCTGACCCCTCATCAGCTCCCAGTTAAAACGAATCTTTATCAACAAGGGAGACTTGGAGAAAATGATAGAATGATATGAAAGGAGTGGATATTTAGAAGAGATAGAGATCCTGTAATCAACTGTAGAAGTGCTATAATGGGTCAAACAGACTGCAATCTTCTTCAAGAAAAATACGTATTGATGAAAATTGTATTAGTAATTCATTTGCTGTATACTCCCTTGAGTTTTCACTTCATCATATAAGTGCCATGTTGCAGTGTGCTGCTGTTGGTTCTTAAGTGTACAACAGCAGTAGTACTCCATAGCTCAGTGACATTGATGCATGCATGAGGTGTTAGTGTGTTGGAGATTTGTGGTTCAGGAAGAGCTAAGACCTAAAGTATATGTAATTGTAATACATTTTCTAAGGTGGTCATCTAATATTTGATTGAGTAAATTATTTTTAAGTGTGTGGTGTGTGAAGGAAGTTAATTATGTCTATTGGGCCAGCACAAACACACACACACACCACTGGAGGGACTAATATGTAATGTGATGCAAGGTGCCCTTCAATGATTAGAAATTGAAATCCTTTAAAATAATTGTTTGAAACAAAGAAAATGTAAATTTGTCCTGTAAGTATCCTCATGATAATGGACTTGTGTAAGATAATTAACTCCTGAAAAGTTGTGTAAGCACCAACAATCGTGGGAGTAACTATTGCGGTTATGGTTGGTTATCCATTTGGAAATACTATAGTGCAAGAGTTTTCTATGCATCATGAGGAAAAGGTTTTGTATTATGTGCTGGGCATGCATTAGGGTAAGAAGACACTGAGATGTAGGCATTGGGGCAAAAATGCACCTGTGTGAGGAACCATAAGCTGGGTCTATTGTTCATGATCCACATACATGCACTTCATAGTGATATGGTATGCACTTGCAAAACACATACACAATCTCACACACTATATCTCTTGCTCGATCACACACACATGCACGTGGACACACACATGCACGTGGACACACACACATGCACGTGGACACACACACACACACACACATACAGGGGGAGTGGGACTCTAATGAGGCCCTTGGAGACCCTGCTGGATTGTCAATCAAACCTCTGCTAGCCGACACACGGTCGACAACTTCAATAAGATTTTTCTCAAACAGAGAGAAGCCTGTCAGATTGCATCAGAAGAGAAGGGAATCGGAAGTTTCAGTGAGAAAGATGAAGAGGGAAATGTGAGAGGACATGAGGAAAGAAGAGTAAAAGCAAAAGGAAAGAGGGGTAGAGTAAAAAAAGATAGTATTTTCTGTTGTGCCACTCTGTTTACTATGAATCATTCATTATGTGCATCAGATCAGGGCAAATTACTTCTGACTTCAACTAAATGATCATGACAGTTGTTGTAATCGTTGTAACATTTATACCAATCCTCACTGACACTTCACAATTTATGTTTTCAGTACAGATCAATTGATAGATAGATTCCATGCAGGGAAAAAATGGCTTGAATATATAAAGTTTTCCTTGGTAAGCTTCAGTTTCACAGTTGTACATTTGTTGTTATCGATATAACAGAATTGATCAGCTGTGCATTTTCATGCAGTAGGCTACACCAATATGTCATGCTCAGCCTAGAAAGATGCACAATTTCCAGGGCTGTATTTTTTGCCACAGAACATTTGGGTTAGGTAAAGATTGCCTGTGGCAGGTAGGTGCTATAACATTCATGCACAGTGACAGCTATCCCCCTAATAGCAATCATTTGACTATTTTTCTTCTTTGCCACATTCTCTGAACTGATCTGATGTACAAGTGACAGTGACAGCTATTCCTGATTCATAATAGATGATCATCGAAGGGGATGTGTTTTTATCTTGAATTACAATTAAAAAACATTATATTTATCTTGGATCTTTGGGAATATAGCGCAACACGTTGGAAATATATAAGATTAGTAGAGTAATTTTGGTAAACATTTATTGGGTTCCCAAGTAGAGCAGCGGTCGAAGGCACTGCATCTCAGTGCAAGAGGCATCACTGCAGTCCCTGGTTCAAATTCAGGCTGCATCACATCCGGCCATGATTGGGAGTCCCATAGGGCGGTGCACAATTGGCCCAGCGCCGTCCGGGTTTGTCCGGGGTACTCCGTCATTGTAAATAAGAATTTGTTCTTAACTGACTTGCCTAGTTAAATTTTTAAAAATTGTATTGCTACTACTTATATTAGCTGCAGCGGGCAACATCCCTCTTTATTTCTTTTTTTTATTTGTATTTAACTAGGCAAGTCAGTTAAGAACAAATTCTTATTTCCAATGAAGGCCTACCAAAAGGCCTCCTGAGGGGACGGGGGCTGGGATTAAAATTGTAAAATATAAAATATAAATATAGGACAAAACACACATCACGACAAGAGAGACAACACAACACTACATAAAGAGAGACCTAAGACAACAACATCGCATGGAAGCAACACATGTCAACACAGCATGGCAACAACATGTTAGCAACACAACATGGTAGCAACACAACATGGTACAAACATTATTGGGCACAGACAACAGCACAAAGGGCAAGAAGGTAGAGACAACAATACATCACGCAAAGCAGCCACAACTGTCAGTAAGAGTGTCCATGATTGAGTCTTTGAATGAAGAGATTGAGATAAAACGGTCCAGTTTGAGTGTTTGTTACAACTCGTTCCAGTCGCTAGCTGCGTCTTCATTAATCAACATAAAAAAAACACATGTAGATTCCTCTCAATGGTACATCCAACAGCCCTAACTCAATGCAGAGGGCATCAAGCAGGCATGGTTAGTGATATGCCAGGACAGTCCTGTCTGGGTGGGAGGGCTGGGGATCCAACCTCATATAGAGAGAGGATTTTATTACCAAGCCAAACCTAAAGCCCTGCTAACAGACCCTGCTTATCCCCATGATGCTGGGCCTTGCCTTTCCAAGTGCATTGTTCCAGGAACACACACCAACACACATTTAGCATGGCAGCGTGTAATTAAGACTCTTTTACTGAGCCTGTCATTATCATATGGCTGTAGGCAGCATGGGTACTGCTGCTACTGGGTTCACAGCTTGGACAGGAGATAGGGCTGTATGGGAACACACAAGGATGAAAGACAGTGCTGCTGCTTCTGGACACAGCAGCACAAAGAAAATAAATACACTGTTGTTGGAGGATTAGGTGTTTCTAAAGATTACTGTATAGGCTATTATAATAGGAGTTATTATACCCTCCTAGAGAAATTCCATAATATTTGGTCTGCTTGATAGAAAGTCCAACTTCACTCTCTGCCAAATTCTGTCAGTAAGTGCACCCTAGAACAAACGTTTATGAATATTACTTTATTTATTTAATAGAATAATTAACCTAATGAATAAGATACAACTAAATGGATTGTAGGCATGTAGCTAGGCCTACTAAGCTGTCATTTTAAAGGTCTAAATTAAAGTAAAATACCTATGACATTGTCATAGATGTTGGAAGAATTGTTAGTCACATAACCATCTATATCTTACTGATGTTGAAACAACAGGATACTATTTCAATATGAATGGAAACTTTGTACTGTATAATATGGTCAAACTGTTCCTTTAAGCATACCCCGTTTACATGGTAAATGGAGTGTCGTTTTCTCCGCTAACTCCTCCTCTGCATTCTGAACAGGCTGCGCTTTTACTTCCACTTGAACAACCAAGTAGTTTTGAGCGCATTCCCCGTCAGCTAATGTGGAGGGAAAGACCTCGTTCGACCTACCCGAAAATATCGATTTTGCACCGGATATAATTTATGTTCATGTTTTGAACATACGAAGGACAGTTATAAAAAGGTAAACTTCCTCGAACTAAATATAATTTTGGTTGAAACTATATTTACTAACGAGAGAGTGCCCTGAGAAAGAAAGAAATAGATGTGGTTCGATTTCCATGCTTATAATAAGACATATTTTGTCTGTCGAACTGTAACTCACGTATGGATGGATATTAGGAGGTGAAATTGGACGTCAGCCTTCAATTTCAATTGGTTCGTATCCAGTTTGTTTGCCTGTGTGTGTCTCAGGAAGAATATCGAAGTTGCATTCTTCAGCACCCATACAGAGGGAGAGTGGGCTACAGGTAACCGACTGGGAAGAGTGAAGAAGATACTTTGCGAAATTGCTTTATCTGGATATTGACACCGAAATTAAAACAGTTGTATTTGGTGGATTATTGGAGCTCATCATCATGGAAAAGTGGGAGATTCAGTATATCAAAATGGAGATGTGAAAACGTGGCATTTGTTTTCACACTGTCAGTGTTTATACTACTGCGCAAACTGGACTTTTCTTTGCAAATAGACTATTTATTTCGGATTGTTGGAGCGATCGCGCCTTCTTGCCAAGTTTATCAGGGAGAAACTTTTTCATCAACAAAATGCCACAACTTAACGGAGGCGGCGGCGATGATTTAGGGGCGAATGATGAAATGATATCATTCAAAGATGAAGGGGAGCAAGAGGAAAAAATATCCGAAAATGTATCAGCCGAGAGGGATTTGGATGATCTGAAGTCTTCTTTAGTAAACGAATCGGAAAACAACAGTAGCTCGTCAGACTCCGAGGTAAGGACGTTGCACTGAAGGATGATCTACTGAAAAGCTTGTCCTAAAAAGGCTACATGCATCCCATTTCAAACAATACTAGCCTACAATAACATGTTTTCCCTTGTTCTGTGTGTGCCTCTGTCCTTGTCAGCAAGCAGAGAGGCGCCCTCAACCAAGACCAGACTTGGACAGTTACGAGAAAACCAGGGATTACTTTAGTGAAGGTAAGAACTGCCTCTTGCAATGCTGTTGCTTAATATATTTTTTATGCATTTCATATTACAGTGATGTCCCTTTTCTTTACTGACTTCCATGCTCTGTCCCTACAGCATTCAGAAGACAGCAAGATGGTGGCTTTTTCAAGAGTCCCCACTACCCTGGGTACCCGTTTTTCATGATCCCAGATCTTACCAACCCCTACCTATCCAATGGGGCCCTGTCCCCTAGCGCAAGAACGGTGAGTGGCCGTAACAAAGTCCAGCAAAAGTTACTCTTCAGTGTTGCCACTAATCTGCATCTGCTGTCCACTGAAGGCCTAAAAGTTAGTTCTGCATAACCAGACCGTCATATTCCCTTAGTGTGGCCTCTCAAGGAGTGACTAGTTCTTTGTTCTTTGGGGATTTTCCCCCGTCAGCCTTCTGTAGGATACTAACTGACTCAATCTCCAATTCTCATGAAGTCCATGATTAATCAAGACGTTGGTCTATTTATTTAGAGGCAGAAGTGTATATATGATATGATAAATATGAGCAGTATTGTCATTTTGTAAATGTGATTATTCAACGGAAGCTGTGGCACTGGCCTGGTTAGCAACAACTTATTACATTTTAGTCATTGAGCAGACGCTCTTATCCAGAGGGACTTACAGTTTGTGCGTTCATCTGAAGCTAGCTAGGTGGGACAACCACATATCACAGGCATAGTAATTACACTTTTCCTCAATAAAGTAGGTATCAGCAAATACTCATCAGACTCCAGTACTAAGTACATACTACATTGAGATCCATAAGTTTCAAGCCCATTCAATGTTCTCTAGAGACCAAATTCAACAATTTGAATGAAGCAAACATTATGGGTGCATGATACCAGTACTCTTAGACACTTGATGCACATGGCATCAGATGTTGCAGTCTAAAGACCTGATCAAAACAAGATGCAGTAGGTCACAGTAGTGCCCCACAACCTGTCTTGCTGAATGCCCTTGTTTTCTTGAATTAACTGTCATGTCAGAATTTGTTTTAGACCAGTTATTTACCCAAAGTCATATACCCATGATTTAGAAAGTGTCATTTCCCTCTCCAAAACATTATGCCTACTGTAATGACATTATTTCCTTATTTCCAAATCAAATTTGATTTGATTACAACATCTATTTTCCATATACCACAATGTATAGAAGGTTGTGTGGCATATTATGGAAAAACAGTGTGCACTAATCTAATACACTATTATGAGGCCTGCTTGTAGAGAAAAAATATGTACACACATTTCATGTAGATATTGTTATCCGTTGTATATAATTAACAGTTAAAGAAAATATCCTTTCTATGCATCAAATCAACTAAAAACAATGTGGCTAGCATAAACTTCTTTGAAATACCACCTAATGAAAGACTGTTGTTGTTAAGAGCATTTCCATCCCCCAATCTGTCTCTCAGCCCCAAAAGCGAGTGATTTGGATGGGCCCAGCGAAGCATTTCACTGAAAAGCAATAACCCCCTTCCTTTATCTGCTTTTTTCTGTCTCCTTTTCACTGTTTCAAACCAACTCTCCCTGCCTCCCTGTACCTTCCATTCAATTAGGGAGGCGTTAGTTGACCATTGTTATTCTGAGCAGGCGCTTGATGGCTTCATTGGAGGTCTCCATTGGGGCTCATTAACTAAATGGCTACTCTCTACACACAAGGTTCATACCACTGTGGAGATGTTCTTTTGTTCCTCAAGTCATGACATTTTTTTTTATGAATAGTCAAAAGGAAAATACTAGCTTAAGTAGAAGGCCTGTGTTTTCTGTTTATACTTTTCACTCTCATATGGCCCTTTGACATTTTCTGGATGCATTCAGATTTTTGCCTTAATTTCGGTTCCTTCGATCTAAGATTAGAATTTGTATTATTTTTGTGGATTCATATCCGGAATTTGGCAATGAGAGGAAAAGTTGTTTAAATGAAGAGCATTTTGTTTAGATCAATTTGTATGATCCATCTTTTTGCAAGCAATCCATGCACATCACTCACATCACAATAATATTAATTGTATGGACAAATATACAATATTTCCCCTCTTGTTGCTTCCTTCTGGATGTTTTTCCTTCCTTTCTCCTCTTCGTCTTTTGTGTGCAAGTTTACCAAAAAGTTAAACATATCCAAGGTCAGTGAAATAATGTTTTTTTCTGGGTGTTTTTTGCAAATGTGCCAGACCCCATATACTAATAATGTTATTTACAACGAAAACCAATTCCAGATCAGAAAATGTACTTAGTATTTTAGCAGAAATATCCTATTTATTATGTTAAGTGAGGGAAATGATAACATTTTGGTAAACCCTGTCTTGACCTCATGTTGTTCCTCCATGACCCCTCACAAAGCATGCTGGGACCCAGAGCTCTACCTCCCACCATGGTTTTGATTTTGTTCAGGAAAAAAAAAACTACTAAACAAAAAGTGAGTTAGGAGTGCTGTCTGTTTTCTTTCTCAATTTCAGTTGCTTCATCCACATGAATGTAGAAGTGTTTAAAAACATATTAAATTCTTATTTACAATGAAAGTGACTCAAAAAAGACACAATATAATATTTACCATTCATTTCTATTGGGCACAAAATAATCTGAAACACAACCAAAACAAACAGCAAATGTATCCAACAAGTTTTTAGAGTCACACGCCTGAAGTAATCATTGCTTGGTAGGAGAATGGGACCAGATACTAAACTTTTGAATACTTTAATACACATACTGTATAAGTAAAGGAGGTCCCAATACTTTTGATACCCTAAAATGGGGGACTATGTACAACAAGTGATGTAATTTCTCAACGGTTCACCCGATTTGGATGAAAATACCCTCAAATTAAAGCTGACAGTGTGCAATGTATCATTTCAAAATCCAAAGTGTTGGAGTACAGGGCCAAAACAACAACAAACATGTCACTGGCCCAATACTTTTGGAGCCCCCAAATTATAGGGGGAGGAAAGAATCAGGTTAATGGGCCACGTTGAGCCCACTCTGTCAAAGAGCACCACCATGGTAGAGAAGCCTCAGTGAGACAATGGCTGTTTGGAATACTCTAGATATTTACTGAACAAGTAGTCCTAAACTGTGACTGCACATTTAGTGGTATTGCCATATGGAGCTGAATAAAACTCACTGCCTGGGACATTTAATAATCTGATGTTGAATTTATAATATTTTTAGCCTACCATGATCGTTTTTTAAATTGGTATGCTGAGTTGGATACAGCTGCATTTAATGGAGGATACTTGGTCATTGGTCTCTGCTCAAACATTGGGTACACAAGTTTGTTAAACTAATGAGTTCCACAGAAACATTTGCTCTGTACATTTGCTCTGTGTACATACCTGCAAGGTTTCCTAATTGGTTCGTTAGCTGGAGACTGAGATTGAGATCTCTATACAGGCTCATAGCAGAACTTTGTCTTGTTGACTTTGACATCATTGCTCCAGATTGGTCCTCTCCTATGTATATAAATGAAGGGCATAAAAGTTAAGCCTCTAAAACAGAATACCTAATAGCCCTCAAGCTGCAGATTTCAAGTTTTAATTCCAAAGGGGGAAAGTTGTTTCATACAGTGTTGAAAATATGTTGTTCTCCAGCTCTGAACAGTTACTACATAAAACAACAATAACAACAATGGATTTAGCCTGCAGTGTCTGTTTAAAAATAAGGAATAAGAATAAAACAGAGTTCAGAATACCTGTGGACCAGAAAAAGGAATGTAAACACAAACATAGGAGCAGTAGAGGTGCTTCAACAACTCTGCCTTGCCAATTTTGCATTCCTCTCACTTTTAGGTGAGACTGTTAGGGAAGTCTTACTTTTTCTCTCGACTAATACTGTCAACAACTCCCCCTTCTGGCCTCCCAGTAACTGGATAAAATAATAACTATGTGATAGAATTAATTTAGAAATAAAGATTTAAGTAATTTAAAGAGTATGACAATAGATGGGTATTTTCAATCAATTGAAACTCCATGTTTTTAGAAGTTATGTAATATCCAGACGAAGCACAGTAACAGCTGAATAAGCATTATTCTTAAGCTTTTCTCAAGAGACCAGCATGCTTTCTGTAGAATACGCCTTGTTTTTACACCCAAGTCCAGTGTTTCTGGTTTAATCTAGTACGGTATGTCAATTGTTTTGAGGCACAACTAGAGAATGTGCATATGACAACCCTATCATGAGCAATGTAATACACTTTGGCTCAGCACAACACAAATCTCTAGAGGGTGAAGCGTAACTGATTTAGTGGCTGTTCTGAGTTGAAATTCCGCTGTAATCCGCTGAGAATTCAGGAGGAACTTTGCTTTTGGAAAGACGTTTCACCAGACTTTTGTCATGGGTGAGGGCCAAGGAGGCTTTCCCTTGTGAGGTAGAATGTCAGATAGTGTTGTTTTTTAGGCCTATTGTAGATGGATGTAATTAGGAACTCACAGTGAAGAGTGCTGGAGGAATTGTTCAAAACGCTAATGTTTATTGGTCCTATTATATTTCCGTCAAGATTTCTTTCTTTTTTAAAGGGACTCCCTTTTTACAATGTTGTATCAGTAAACAGTGAATTCTCTTGTGTGTGCAGTGTGTCAGGTAGGCTAAAGTCACCTGAATACAACTGAAACAAATGCATGTGTGCTAGTCAATCAGGGCGTGAATGTGCTGCTACAATGTCTGAACATGTCAGTACTACAATTGCATGCCTCTCTGACGTCTTCCTTTTTCCAGTCTTTTTGGTGCTTAAAAATATGTAGACAAAGAAAAGTAAACAGTGACATTGTCTTGTTGAATAAAAGGGCCTCACCTTGTATAAGCAAACAGTATTTTGGCGCATTTCCACTGAGGATTTACGTCAGTGTTTTACCCAAAAGGCTCAGACTTTTCTGTTTCCATCTACGGGGGCTGGCACCCATGTCTCAGTGGGCCATGGCTCCGGCGGACCAGTTTTTCACCTGGGGCCAAAGCCAGACAGGCCACTGGTACTTTTCAGCCCCCATTTACATAACAATGTCTAACTATGAACTTTAACACCTTCTCACAAAGCAACTGATTTGATTATGCAGAGGATGTTGATTCTGCTATTCACAAGTCTCACTGTCAGGCCTAGCTATGGAAACACAATTACACTAGAGTTTACATTAACATAAAACACTGGCGACAAACTGGTGTGGGGGTAAGTCGGAAGTGCGGCATTTGTGTGGAGCTATCTTTTAATCAGGTAGAACACTGCCTTTTCCACTCACCTTGCAGTCCCAATGGTGGAGGTGGAGGGGTGTGGTGAGGAGAGCAGCAGGGGAGGTTCTGTCTGTGCTCTGCTACAGAGGGAACAGTGTCCAGAGCTCTCATTCTGACAAGCCTCGATGCTGTGTGCGACTGCTGAAAGTAATCTCAATGTAAGCTTGCAAATATTTTTTTAACCAAGGACTGTGTAGACAGAGCTAACATTTTGGACTAGGTTTATGTTTTGGAAAGGATTTTTTTTCTTCAAAGGCAAACAAATCTACATCAATTTAGTGGCAGCATTTCAATTTTAAAAAGTCACTGCGCCCTCAGGAACGTCAAGGCCTGCAAACATCTCACCTCTAAAATGATTTACAGTATTTGTCATAAGTGGGCTTATTGCTTGCAATGGGGAAATTAAATGTTCTACAAGTTTATTTGGCTAAACTGAAGAAAAATAAGGTTCTGTAAAACCGTGTTCTACTAACACTTTTTAATATCCAGCTGTAACCCAGATTAAAGTTCTGATACGGTGCCTTCAGAAAGTATTCATACCCCTTGACTTATTACACATTTACAGTCTGAATTCAAAATGGATTAAGAATATTTATTTTTCACCCATCTACCCCATAATGACAAAGTCAAAACAAGTTTTTAGAATTTTTAAAAAATGTATTGAAAATGAAATACAGAAATATCTAATTTACACAAGTATTCACACCCCTGAGTCAATACTTTGTTGAAACACCTTTGGCATTGTGTGGAAAGCTCAATTAGGTTAGTATTATGGAGTAACTTCAATGTTGTTGATCCATCCTCAGTTTTCTCCTATCGCAGCCATTCAACTCTAACCAGTTTTAAAGTCACTGTCACCATTGGCCTCGTGGTGAAATCCCTGAGCGTTATTTGATTTTTTTAACTTGGCAAGTCAGTTAAGAACACATTCTTATTTACAATGACAGCCTACCGGGGAACAGTGGATTAACCGCCTTGTTCAGGGGCAGAATGACATATATTTTTTACCTTGTCAGGTCAGGGATTCGACCCAGCACTCTTTCGGTTACTGGCCCACTGCAATAACCACTAGGCTACCTGCAGCCCTCTCCTTCCTCTCCAGAAACTGAGTTAGGAAGGACACCTGTATCTTTGTAGTGACTGGGTGTATTGATGCACCATTTAAAGTGTTATTAATAACTTCACCATGCTCAAAGGGATATTCAATGTCTGCTTTTTTATTTGTACCTATATACCAATATGTGCCTTTTGCGAAGCATTGGATAACCTCCCTTGTCTTTGGTTGAATCTGTACTTGAATTTCACTTACAGATAATTGTATGTGTGGGGTACAGAGATGAGGTAGTCATTTAAGAAATCATGTTAAACACTATTGCACACAGTGAGTCCATGCAACTTATTATGTGACTTATTAAGCAAAGTGTTACGACTGAACTTATTTAGACTTGCCATAACAAAAGGGTTGAGTACTTATTGGCTCAATACATTTCAGCCTTTCATTTGTAATTAACTTGTAAAAATGTCTAAAAACATAATTCCACTTTGACATGTAGGCCAGTGACACCAAATCTCAATGTAATCAATTTTAAAATCAGGTTGTAACACAACAAAATGTGTAAAAAGTCAAGGGATGCGAGTACTTTCTGAAGGCACTGCATGTCCTAAAGTCTGTTTGAAAACCTTTCTCTAGTAGACGTACCCACCCCTTCTATAGTAATTGAATGAAAAGAGTACAAACCACTTTTAACACGATAGGAACTTGGTTTTACACTTATGATAGAGATGAGGCATTTGCATTTGTTTTGGCATTAACATTTCTACTGATTACTTCATGAAGTGGTGAAGGTGCTACTTAGGTCATTGCTCTAGAATCTCAGCCTACCTCTTTTCCGGTGTCTCTGGGAGGAGGGATATTTCTCTGTATTTCATCTTTCAGACTCAGGGTTGTTCATGTACAGTTCATAACAGCACTTGTATTGAAGTGTGTGTGAAATGGTGCCAGTCCTGGTTTCTATTCCTCCCTCTTTGGTCTCTGTGGAAAAGCATGAGCTGGCGTCAATTCCACCCGCCACCCCTCTCCTGCTAGCTCACCACCTACCCACCAACCCTCCCGCCTGCCATTAGAAATTCTGTTTATAGCACTCGCTGGCTTCTCAAGAGCAGGGCCCATCAGGAGCATCTCAGCACCCTTTGAGGGAAGGATAACCACCCTCACCCCCCCTCAGCCACAGACTCCCTACGTTCTGTGACATCAATGAATCCCTTTGAAGTGCTAAGATGAATATGTGTGCAAATGTGTTTTTATCAATTTATTTATCCCAGATATGTGTTTTTCACATCCATTAGGTCTGGCCAGAACTACTTCAGAGTTTCAGATGTGGTACAGTACTTTTATTCATGAAAAAAATCGGGACTACTTTTTGTTGAACTTGATAGATCATCTGCCAGCCAAAGCATGAATACCTTTCAAATCCACATTGATAGCGTCTGTTAGAACTGATACGGTATGTAGAAATAACATATCTATATATATATATATATATATATATATATATATATATATATATATATATATATATATATATAACACTAAAAATCGCTGTGCCTACTTTTACAGGTGTAAGTAAGGAGCTGGTTGACAGGCACCTTAGACCGTAGCGCAGTACGTGCATGTCGTTTTTCATCACAAAATGGGCGGCCTCTTGTAGTATGTAGGCCTGCATATGGCGCTTGTTACGCAGATGTTCTCCACTCAAATTTTTAAAAGCATCGCATTATTCCTTCCTTGGGGTGGGGGCAGTGCTGTGTAGATAATGAGGCTGAACCAACTCGCTTTGTTAATTGATTTGATCTATAGGCTATGCATCAAATTGGCAGTCTATTTTGCATTGATAACCAAATTATAATCTCAGCGACTGTTTTTAAACAATAAACCAAGCAACATTATAGCCTTAATAGAATCCCCCCAAAATGCATTTTGTTTAGAAGCAATAACTAAATGATTGTAGGCTATTTTGAAAGGGTAAAAACAGCTGTAACCATGTGCTGTATTTTTATCTGATACATTCAAGCAGCATATCAGGGCCGGCAGGGAGCCTAGTGTTTAGAGCGTTGGGCCAGTAATCGAAGGTTGCTGGATTGAATCCCCGAGCTGACAAGGTAAAATTATGTTGTTCTGCCACTGAACAAGGCAGTTAAGCCACTGTTCCCAGGTAGGCCATCATTGTAAATAAGAATTTGTTCTTAACTGACTTGCCTAGATAAATAAATGTTAAATAAAAACATATCAAACTGGGATAATGTAGGTTATTGTCGTAGATTACACTGGCAAGTATAATATTATTTTCCAGGGCATATTATTTATAAATCTGATTATTTCACATGGGAAAAAGGCTAAAGTAAAAGTTTTGCTAAGGTAAAAGGCTAGCTTGCTTGCTGTTTTTAGCCAGCTAGCTAGCAAACTGCTAGCGGAGTAGCAAGGTAATGTTAAAAAAAACTACACTTTCATTACATGTAGCTATTATTTAAATATGCAGTAGGTTTTCTTTCAAATAAGCTTACAGTGCTGAAGATCTTTCCAATGTGAGAAGACAACAACAAGATTCTCTGCTATCGCCCCTTTGTGAAATTTGCTATTTGGGAGTCTAGAAATGCATGAACCGTTGAGGTATCGGGTTAACAAAAAGATGTGCAATGCTCCAAAAAACCGACCACCCAAGCGCACAAATGGTAAATGACGTGTGATCTGTGGATTGACTGTTAGTGACTAAGTGTAGCGAGTAAGTGTTTATCACATTTAAAAGGTGAGATGAGTCAACGGCTTGAGTCAATGTAATGTTTCGGAACATTAAAGGGATAGTTCGGGATTTTGGCTCTGAAGCCCTTTATCTACTGCCCCGGAGTCAGCTGAACTGCCCCGGAGTCAGCTGAACTCCTCTGTCCAGTATGAACAAAGTTTGAGGTAGTTTTGCGATCAAATGCTAACTAGCGTTAGTGCAATGACTGGAAGTCTACAGGAACAGCTTCCCATAAACTTCCATTTATTGCGCTGACGCAAGTTGGGAACTTTCTTCACACTGAATACAGAGACAAATGGTATCCACAAGTTCATCCGAGTCTGGTGAAGTAGATAAAGTATATAACAATCCCGAACTATCAATTTAAACCCCAGCAGCAGGTTTCAGGACACCAGAGTGTGGATCATGTATACCTGTATGCCACTCATTACACATAATATAACTTCAACACTGTTACTGTGAAGGCAGTTTCCTGACCTCCCCCATGCCTAAAGGGAAAAGAGCTCTCAGCATACCACAGGCTGTGTGGTGTACATGGACAGCCCTCTGTTAGCAGATGCTCTTATTTTTCTAGCGTATTCGGGATGGGCCGTCATGGGGCTCAGAGAGCCAGATGAGCTAAGGTAGAAGCAATGCAATTTGAGTCTCAGAGACAAACTCGTCAACTTCGGCATGGAGGTAAGGACTAAGCCATGACACCACCATCGTGATATGTGGAATCCTCCCCTAAACAATGGAGCTCCTAGCAAGGCCATACAGCTGTTAATTGTATTGAAAATAAAACGGTTGTCATGACATGAGCAGGAGGTTGTGGAGGCTGGATAATATATCATGTTAATGCCAGCATGTCTCATGCTCACTAATGTCTATGTTCTCCGGTATTAGGAGTAAGCCTCCGTTTAGGAGGGAGTTTGGCTCCCTGGTTTTATCATGGGGTCTGGGTAATCAATCTGCCTCCCAGGTGATTGGGCCCTGGCTGATGGATGGGGATGGGACACAGTGACGGCACTACTACTCAGGGCTTTGGGATTCCTTCTGTATGTGGTCCTCATGTTGTGGGGACCCGTTTATAGCACATTAAGTAACGTTAGCTCTCGTACACTAAAGTCCTCACTCCACGCTATAAAACCTGATTGTACAGCAGGAAGAAAAAAATCTAAATAGGTTTTCATCAGTCTGGTATTCCAGACAGCTGGTTTTAATTTAAGCTCTGTAGGCAGCGGGAGACAGAGGGAGCTGAGAGGGGAAGAAGAGAGATTGTTGATGAGATGTGGTGGTGGTGGGAGCATAAACTGGGGCAGATATGGGCCTTGCTATTCTTTTGGTTGTTATCCCGAGGTCGGCCAGGTTCCAGACCTTGAGGCTCTCTTATCTGAGGGATTCTCTCCCCCACAGAGTTGCGCTACTCTGCTGTGGACCAGAATGCATTGCCCTTCCCTTGCAGGCCAATCAGACAGCTGCATAATACTATCAGATCATACAGTTCTAGATTCCCTGGTACTCAGATATTAATCTGGTTTCACCTAAGTTCATATGAAGGCCATGGAAATGCTTTCTCTAGGTCTACTCTGCAATCTTTACTTCCAAGAACGCAGGATACAGTATGTATAGTAACTACAGGTAGGTTACCGTAGGTAAAAAATATAATTGTAAGTATATACTAGTATGGCCAGAATAGACTCTCCAACCTGTACTATATTAAAGATATAATGCCCGAAGGGGTGTGGTATATGGCCAATATACCTCAGCTATGGGCTGCTCTTAGGCACAACCCAACGTGTACCTTAATGCTATTATAAACTGATTACCAACGTAATGAGAGCAGTAAAAATAAATGTTTTGTCATACCTGTGGTATATGGTCTGATATCCCACAACTTTCAGCCAATCAGCATTCAGGACTCGAACCACCCAGTTTATAAAAAGACATGAACGGGTATCTTTCCAGGTTGAGTTCAGTGAGCGGAGCAGCTGCTCTTCTTGTTGAAGTTGTAAATCAGTTTGTCTCCTTCCAGAAAAGCAAATCCCCATAACGGTGCTGTGGCTTTGCACTGCTCGTCCTGGCTCAAGTCTCCTGGTAAGGGATGTCGAGACAGCACATTGCACCTGCATTAATTCTACAGAAAGGTCCTAGATACCACATTAACACAGGTGGATGAAAATGTGTTTTCTTGGACATACATGGACATTGGACATAAGTGTTCCTCGGTACATACCTAGGTGATTACATGCCACTTCAAAACATTTGTCAGAAATATGAGTGTCCATGAGTCAATACAATGCGTAACAAGTTCACTAAAGTGTGAACTGGCGTGCTACTCCCTTTTCAACTCCTATTATAATTTCATACATATTTACAGTGTAATAACGCTAGTGTTTCAAGTACATGCACTGTAAGCTTGAATACATTTACAAGCAGCAGATGAATGTATTGTAATGTATCTTGGAAGAGTGTATCCACTATATTTACCCAATTTACAACATTTCACTCAAATTATTAATTTGTTGAGAGGGAGATGTCAGGGGAAGATGCAACACTTTCAAACAAGGTTCTTAGGATAAGGCAGGGGTAGGCAACTGTTCCTGGAGTGCCGCAGGTACTGCAGGATTTTGTTCAAACGAGGCACCACACCTGACCAACTGAGGTCATTGATCAGTTCAGTGATTGCCTAAATTCAACACACCTGGTCTTCCAGGTTGGTTAAATCAAAAACCAAGGTTGCTCTGGGATAAGGCATATAGGTGGAACAGCAGTTTTGGACTGCCAGCTCTGCATATTGTGACAGTCAGTCCTAGGAGCACAGCTGATGGACGCTGACAGAGCTTTCAGTGTAATGCCATAACGGAAATGGTTATTTAGTTATCATTTAGCTTGTTGATGTGGATGATGTCCTAACATATATAATTCTCTATTGCCCCTGGGTGCCCTTAGCTACCTCCACATAACCCCTGTAAACCAATTGTACTTGTTTAGGAGTCACAATGTTCTACAGAGCGTCAAATTTGATTAAAGCCAAAGCGAAGACTAGAGTAATCTGAAATGTGTAGCTTCGTTGTCTCAACCTAGACTTGTGGATCCAGTTAGTCAGATGAGATGTGTGTGTATATGTATGTATATATAATTTTTTACAGCTTTTCATAGTTTGATTTGTAGTTTTATGGTCTTTCATGGCATATTTCAAACCATGATGCAATGTTCTACACACTGATGAATTCCAGCTGAGATCCTAAAGCATCGGTTTCAAGTGATATTGGGATTCCTCCTTCTGCCTTAGATTGTCCTTGTGATTTGACACTTTTCCATATTTGTTTTTAAATATGTTTTCAGAATTTTGAAATGGTTGATCAATGGTATACTAAAGAATAAGACTTGAAATTGATTCTGAAAAAATGTGGAGTCTCTATGTGCAGTTGCAATATGGCAACTCTTTGGGATGCACACTCCTCTTCACCTTCCACTGGCATAATCCCTCATCCATTTACATGGTTTGATACAAAATCCTTACAAATGTGAATGATTTATTTGCTGCATAGTCAGGCCAGCTAGCTACATTAAAAAAAGCTCTAATCAAGCCTATATGACATGGAATAGTCCAAGGAGTCCTTTTGTTTGATTTGTACATGGGCTGGAAAGGCCTGCCATTGGAAATCCCTGAAGCAGGCTTTGGGGGCAAGTCTGATTCTCGTGTGAAATGGAAAGGCTCTATAGCTGTGGGCTGAGTTGACTGGGGCTGTATGGGTGTTGGCAGGGGGAGCGCTGTTCATGAATAGGGTCTTTGACTACCTCAGACCTGCCCTGAAAGGCTGGACAAAGACCCTAGGGCAACGGCTTAGAGCCTCACAGCTGAGCTACAGAATGCTGCCTTTACCCAGTCTTCCTCCCTCATTGCCTGATTTAAATACTACAGTGGCTTTTAAGCATTCTGGAGACCAAGGCTCACATCACTTCTATACGCCACATTTTCCATCAACTTTCTACAGTGTTTTTGTTTACAACATGCTAATGCTAGAAGGCTATTTACATGAGCAATTGTGTTGAATCTTTTTGGAAGAGTAGTGAATAATCTTCAGTGAGCTCCTTATAAACAGACTGGGAATTGTTTGTTTCATCTTTATTGTATTTTTTAGTAATGTGTTTTGCCATGTTATTCTGTTCTCCCTCCTCCCCCTTTGCTATAATTCATATTAGTCTGGGTTTAGCAAAGCCCCTCGTTAAACATGTATTAACCCTAGCTCCATGGAACCCCCCTCCTGCTTGTTGTTGGTAATCACAGCTATGCTTGGCGTCAGGCGGGTGAAGTCGTTCATTAGGGAACAGTTTTTGTTTGTTTTCGTATAATATGGAGGCGTTGGCAAATAAATGAGATTAAATGAGATGAAGACTTTAACCTCAAATGAGTTGCTTGCTTCGTTATTTTGATTGAGCTGTGTGCTACCCCATGGTTTAAGACACGAAACAACAAAAAGGCACTAAATCTTATCAGCAGAGTTAATGGGTCAGTTCAGCCCCGTCCAGACACTCTCTCCCCACAGGGTCTCCTGTTTCAGATGTCACTCAGAGCTTTGTTTGCCCCCCAGGGTGAAGGGTGAGAGGTCAAGGTTCAGGGCCAGTTGGCTGAGTGGTCACCAAAGCCCCGGGTTCACTGAGCACATCCGTTCCCTTTTTCACACCAGCCCTAAGCTACGAAAAGAGAGGGGGAAAAACCACACTATTCTTGTTTTTTCCCCCCATCACAATCTAAAATACATATTCGGTCTAATTCATTGATTTGATTATGGTGGCTAAATACTTTCACATGGGTGTAATGACATTGGTTTAGAACTTGTGCCTGAGACATGGATATGGCGTCTTATTGCAAGCTAGGCTAGTGCCATTGTATAAATATGATTTGTTCAAAGACAAGATTAGTATTTTTCCTAGAGGCCTGCTTTGCTGCTCTCCTTCAATTACCTTTCACCGCAATACAAAATGGCATTTTGATTTACTGAGTTTTTTATAAACGTCTGACTTATTATTTGCATGTGAAAAGTCATATTGTGAGGTTTACGCAAGAACACTTCGTCTCGAGCATCTATCAAGATCAACAATCCTGTTTTGCACTTCAGCAAAACTTCCCACCCAACATATAAGACGCCCAGCATTTTTGTCCAAAACACCTCCAGAGTTTGCGAGCCAAAGACCTCACCCTCGTTAGCCCCCACCCACAGCTCCAGCCTCTCTCCGCCCCACCACCACCCAACAAATGACCTCAAGTCAGGTTTATTATGCAGTTTCACACAGACCAAAATTGCAGCTGCATGGCGAGCAATCTGGATCACATTAGCTCAGGCGCTGTGATTTATAAATTGTTTCTCAGGCCATAAATCCCTGCTGTAATTGTGCACAAGTTCCCCTCTCCCTTCTCTCCCCCTTCGTTCCTCCATCAGCTCCTTCTCCCCCTCTCTATCTGACACACACAGCTCACAGTGCTCAGGTCATCTCTAATTGTTTGCAGGAGTGAGCACTTTGGATTTGGAAGAACTTTGTTGCGTTGTGAAGTGGGAGAGAATTGTTTTTTTAGGAAAGAATATATCAAGATATAAAGATATATTTCTCCAATCTCAACAAAAGTACTATGCGAGCTGAACAGTATACGCAGTATTTCTAGTGGTGATTTGTGGAGAGTGGTTGGTGTTCAGGTAGGTCTGTGGCAGCATGGTCTTGGCTCTACTTTCCTGAACACTCTTGGTGTAATTGGTAGGGGCCTCCCCTTAGCTCTGCCCCTGCCAGGGAATCTGATATTTGCTGCAGCTCCTGGTCATAATCACATTTCCCCTCTCATAAGAGTGTATTCATATTGAATGATAGTAATATGCAGTTGGTGTAGTTACATCTTTATGGATTTCTATCAGGGTTGGGGTCAATTTCATTTAACTTCAGTCAATTCCAGAAGTACACTAAAATTCTAATTCTCTTCAATGCTTTTTAATTAGAAAGAATGTTAATTTCAATTGGAATTTGGTTCACTTTCTGAATTGACTGGAATGTAAGTGGAATTGACCCCAACCCTGATTCAATATCATTCCATTGACATTTAGTGGCCCCCATTCTCCCTGATATCATGAAAATCTCCATGATATCGTTGGCATTCATCAGGACTCTTGGCAAGCATTGTGCCTTTTGGTACATACTATAATCCCTTTCAGATACAGATCATTTGATTTAATTTGACATGGCATTTATTATCCGTAAAGATTTTTTTCTTTCTTTAAGCTCACTGAATTTCATCCTCCTCCCTATTCCTCCAAACACTCCAGAAAGTATTTGTTCCAGAGGTTTTTCCTGAGCAGTTCTTGTGCTCAGGAAGGTGAAGGTTCCTTGCATATGTTTACTACTCTGTTGTTTTGCTCTGACGACTTGGTGAACCTTGAAGAGGTAGAGGACCTTATGACCCAGGCTCGATTTGCTCCGTGTCCCTCCTAAAGATTGATGTTTCTGGAATTAGGGGACTGGCAGGCAGGGGACTGGCAGGCAGGGGACTGGCAGGCAGGGGGATGGGCTGACCACTTGCTCTGGCTTTCAATTGGCATAAACTCTTCAGAAACCTTATTTGGAAAGTGTCATTTTATATATGTTTGTACAAGTAATTTTTTAAAATATTTGTACTTTTTTTATTGTTTCCGTTGTTTGGCGCATTTATTTAATTTTTTCTCTAAAAAGGTGAATCAGCAATACGGTCTGACTTTGTTTGATTACTCATTTTTATGTGAATATGTTTTTTTAAGTCCAAAATGCTGCCATACTAAACTTGAACAACTTAACTCTGATGTATGGGCTGCAAGTACAGGCATGCATACCCGCAGTGTGTGTGTCAGAGAGAGACTAGGTTAGCAGTGGGGTGAGAGGGGTGTCAGGCAGTAAAACTGAGATGAGGCAGGGCTGAGACATCAGGCCCTGAGATTTGTGCCTACTCTCAGTGCAAACACAGGAGGCATCGGCAGGCAGCTGTGTGTGGGGGGAGGGGCTGGTGCTCGGGGAAGGGTGGGGTGGGGGTGGAGTAGGAGCAGGGGGCTGCAGAGTGAACACAATCAGCCCTCTGTTTTCATAAGACTTGTGGTATGTGAGAGCAGAAACAAATGTGTTTAATTTAGGCCCTTTTTCTCTCTCCTTCTCCCCTGCACCCCAACTAACCACTCTACTCTTTCATACTGACTTTTTCTCAAAGATGCTTCATGGCCTGCTGCCTGTCAGCTGGTCTGAGGAGTTATAGAACATTTGGCAGACTTATCCTCGTTTAAGATAAAATTTACCCTGAGGTGTAAATATTTATATACATTTTCTGGAAAAAGTTTAGAAGTGATTACTGTGTAGAGGTATTTACCCTGTTGTGTGGGGGTGTATGGTGGACTTATTATCACATCTTAACCTACTTGGCTGGCACCGCACACTCCATTATGTTGGTAACCCATGCTGTCTCTGTCAGTACATTTGTGTTTGTGTATAAATGAAAAATGCAGGTTTCGTTGATGTCGTTTGTGTAGATATTGCACTTTTACACACACACCGATAGTTAATTTGATTTCTCTCTTGAGCTTTACATTAAACATCCAGCCAACCACTGTTAGTCACAACTAGTTCTGGAGTTAATTACAGAGGTTTACGGCTGTGCATTTCAATGAAAATAGGCTGCTCCCCAAACAATAAAATGTTGTGTTACTGGACAAACTGTGCCAGGGGAAATTACGTGAAAGACGGACAATGTCTCCTCCATTATAAGTGTAGCATGGCTTGACATTGGACCACATTAATACTGAGTTTACCAGGGTAGTCTATCACAATTGAAACCAGATACCACATAATTGACTTCAAATAATTGAGTGTAACAGCGTGACTGCCTCCTCTCTTTGAATGAGAAAGTGAGCCTCCTGCCAGACACATTATTATTTTCTTGTGGCTCTAATTATACATTGTTTTATTTGACCAGCCTGCCGTTGTTTTCTGTAACACAATTGCTAACTTATTCCAAACTTTCACCCCAACAAGTGCTTCTTTTCCTAACCACATCTGATTTGAAATTGCCTTAAAGTAAAACAATACTGTACTTTAAAGAGACATTCACTGTTCTGCTGTAGCAACACTCTTTAAACTCTGGCAATAATTCAGGATCATGTCACCCCCCCATACAAATAACTGCTTGAGCTACAAAAAATGCCGTCTCATTAAAGCCACAGTCTTTTTCTCTCTAGTAAAACCCTCAAGGCACTATTCAGAAAGGCCAAAATAAGAGGTATATCTTGGGCTTGCACTGTTTGTTCATGTAAAAAGAGATTCTGTATACATTTGTTTTTGGGAATGAGACGGAAGTCAAAATTCATTAGTGGGGACTTTACAAACAGAACCAGATTTTTAACAGCTTAAATAACAGGCTAAATAACAGGCTAAATAAATCAGGGTTTGCAGACCAGTATGGCATTTTTCAGAATATACATGAACTAGTCATATGACACTAAAGCTCGCTGAGTTCAATACAATTTAATCTATTTCATGTTTGTGTAATATCTAGAATTCCTTACAAATTAATCTAATGCATGTGTAGAAGAACACAAGCTGCCTTTTTTTCTTTTGAGCATCAAACCAATTGGGCTCCCGAGTGGCGCAGCGGTCTAAGGCACTGCATCTCAGTGCTAGAGGCGTCGCTACAGACCCTGGTTTGATTCTAGGCTGTATCACAACCGGCCGTGATTGGGAGTCCCATAGAGCGGCACACAATTGGCCCAGCATTGTCCGGGTAAGGGTTTGGCTGGGATAAGACGTCATTGTAAATAAGAATTTGTTCTTCACTGACTTGCCTAGTTAAATAAAGGTTGAATAGGGCCTCCTGAGTGGCGCAGTGGTCTAAGGCACTGCATCGCGGTGCTAGCTGTGCCACTAGAGATTCTGGGTTAGAGTCCAGGCTCTGTCGCAGCTGGCCGCAACCGGGAGGCCTATGGGGCGGCACACAATTGGCCCAGCATTGTCAGGGTTAGGGGAGTGTTTGGCCGACAGGGATACCCTTGTCTCATTGCGCACTAGTGACTCCTGTGGCGGGGCGGGCGCAGTGCACGCTGACACGGTCGCCAGATGTACGGTGTTTCCTCCGACACGTTGGCTTCCGGGTTGGATGGGCCTTGTGTCAAGAAGCAGTGTGGCTTGATTTGGTTGTGTTTCGGAGGACGCATGGCTCTCGACCTTTGCCTCTCCCGAGTCCATCTGGGAGTTGCAGCGATGAGACAAGACTGTAACTACTATCAATTGGATACCACGAAATTGGGGAGACAAAAAGGGGGGTGAAAATACAAAAAAATAATGGTTGAATAAAAAAAGTGTTTGATTCTGCAAGTTTTTCTTTGTTTTTCTGTGTCTTTAAACGTTAACTTTGTAGTTTGTAGACGAGCATGGACCAGTGATGTCACCTCTTTATTTGACCAAGACTGATGGTTGTAAGAAAGCATGGATGGTTGTTATGTTGGATTCATCTGGGACTGTTTGGCACAGTGTGTAACTGATTTAGAATCTTGGCAAAGCCCCTCCACTGTGTTTTTAAGACCTTCCTCATGCTGCCTCCCCTCTTCACTCTCCTCTCTCCCTCTTTGCGCTAATAGTTCTTTTGTATACAAGAGCATGTTAAGAGGCCAATGAGCCTGGCCTTAATAGGCCATGTTGCCATAGAAACCAGTGCACTTTGGATGGCTGACCTTTGACCCAGTTCTTCCCTGGCTGTGAATAAGAGAGCAGGGCGACCAACCTGGTCACAATAGAGGCTCAGAGAGCTGAGGGAGTGCCCCTGTCACAGTCACTTAACTTCACTCCTCCACGTACTAATGGACACTTTGAATGTGCTAGCCATTAGAAGGATGCTAGTGACACTGCTTGAGACAGCAGCCTTCTCAGAGTTAACCCCATGCATAACCTGGGTGTCTGCTCTAGGCTGGGGCGTTGAGAAATATCACTCCGCTATTCACATATCCTACCAAACACATCTATCATTTTTGTGTTCTCAGATTCAAAATGGCATAGTTTGCAATGTATCTATTTGAAGGCTTGTGCATTTGGCACACAGTTTATCATTAAAGGACCGTTTTTGGGGCATTGGAAGTGAATTGATGAATTGTTTCTAGTTGTTATTGCCTTGGATTAGTTCATCAACTTTTATTAGACACTAAGATCAATGTAAACACTGGTTTAAGGTAATATTTTTCTTTAATGTGAAAAACATTTTGTTAATTGCTGACAACTCCATAAAGGTGGGCAGTGTATATATATGTTTACATAAGAAATGATAAATACAGGGTGTGGATATATTCATGGTAACTAATTGTTATTTCCATCAATTATGTAGGCACCATAATATTTTCTCTGTGTAAGTTCCTTCGTTTTCCTCAGGATTGTTTTCATGGACAACTTCCTCTTAAGGTAATCCACTTTACTGCAGACTGGATAATGGGCTGTTTTTCCACTAACAGCTATTTCTGTGGCCAGTAGCAGCCAAGCTGACCAGCAGAACTGGCCATCGTTTCCCCGTCAATTAACCACTAATTAGCACAATGAGGGCTGGAGTTTGCTTAATAATTGTCTATGTAATTGCCTGTAATGTCTGCAAACAATGGGTCTTAATTCAAATTTTGAGACCATCTTTTAATTTTATGTCATGCATAGATCAAGTAGAGGTGGCAATGGCTCGCATAAGCATGTGATTTGAGCGGAAATAAACAGGGAGGGACTATGGTGTAAGGATTGGCAAGGCCATTGTGTGGTGCTGCTGTTCATATGGGTAGAGGGTCATTAACACCTCACTCTAACAGCAAGCTGTGTGGCCCATTTATTTTCTGTTGGGGGGGGGCAAAAGAAAACAATGGGGAGGGGCTCTCCACAAAGTAAGTGATTGACATATATGCTGGAGCAGTCCCTGAAAGCATTCCTCTTGCCCTGCTGTTTGGAGAAGAGAGTATTGAGAGTGGGGTTGATGGCCCCAGAGGTTTTCTGCCTGGAGTGTCCCTGTCAATTCATCTGCTGGTATTGGAAGCGCAACTCCACCACTTTTCAACCTAATTTTTATTATCTCCAGGACAATACCAGTATCAACATACTGTACGTGAAAAAAGCGCATTTCTAAAGAAATATATATAAAGTTAAAAGTTCTAGCTGATGACATCATCAAAAGTTTAAACATTAAGCAGTGATTTCCAAATACTGAGATTCACGGTGATGTGGGGAGCAAGAAATAGGATTTTTAGCCAAGGTTGCTCGGCACGGACACACCGGTAGCGTTTGCTGGCCGAGAGTACTTAGCACCTCTGAACCGAGTACCAGCCATAATTTAGAAACCTGACCGATTCTACATGTAGAATAGTGCGAAAAGGACATCCACCAGCGGGTGAACCCTAAAACACACCGCGCCGAATGAACGGCATGCGAATGGCAGATGGACGGCAGATCAACATTCGTGTGTGTGGTCCCTAAAATAGACATTGTAGACATTTTCAAAGACACATTTTTGTAGTTGATTGACTATAGAACAAAGACCCTGAGGACGTGTCAATCGTAGATTGATTAAACCTTTTCAAGGAGTTGTAACGAGTAACGACACTCCAAAGTCTGCAGATAGTTAGTGGAAAAGTTTGGGCTGTTTTTTTCTGTCTCTGGCAGAGTGTCTGACTTACTTTGACAACAAATGTCCAGACATCTGCCTCTCCTCTCCTCCATGCTCTGATGTTGTTGCCTGGCCAGCAGTATGACAGCACACACTTCAGAGATGACAAAGACACTTGGCCATGTTTCCCCCTGCTCTGTGAGAGAAATGTAACAATTAGAACCCAACTCTGGCAGTCCGCATGCCCCAGAGCATATGTTGTATTCTCTCTGTTCGAAAAACCAAAGGGCTTCATCTTGGCTTTTGGGAAATTTTCTGTGGCCACCTTTGTTGCATCTGGGTCCCTGATAAGTAGCACAGTATTCTACTGATGTCTATTCTGAGTTCTGGAGGCAGAGGGAGGCTGGAAGACAATTAGAGGCATGGAAATGGATCAGATAGTTGCAGAAGTTGACTTTATTTGCACAGCTCTCACAGCTTCTGACACTCTTCACCAGAGCAGTCTCTACAGTGAAACAAGTGTCTCTATGGAGGCCAACCTAGGCCTGCTCAAATTGTGTTTGTTTCTAATTAAATTAAGGGCATCTACAAAGCATTACATGACTGGCTGAAGTTTACTATAAAGTGTAATTGCTGATTTTAGTTTCAGTGGTTTCAATCTTTTACAGATTATTCAACAAGACTTCAGCCATGGGAATCCCCTTTTTAATAGTATCTTCCTATTTACCATGCGTTCCTTTATGGGTTTTATGGACATTTTTATGAACCTGAGAATTTTTATTTGGGGGGGATTTAATCAAATCTGTTGACCAGGTTTCTGTTTTTAGTCAAACACAATTTTTAATTGATTTTGATTGAATAGGGGTCCCTTGATTCTTAGCCTAAATGTTCTGTTATTTATTTATATAGATCTATATAACGACTCGACTCTCAGCTTTTCCTGCATGAGGAACATTTCTCTCTCTCTCTCTCTCTCTCTCTCTCTCTCTCTCTCTCTCTCTCTCTCTCTCTCTCTCTCTCTCTCTCTCTCTCTCTCTCTCTCTCTCTCTCTCAGTGTTTGGCTGGTGTGTAGTTGACTACAGTGATGTAGGAACTGCTGATACTGGGTGTGTGAGGTAGACATTTTACAGGGAGGGTTAGGTAAGATGGTCGTTTGAAGGGGTCTTTCTCTAACCAGCCCCTCCATTGAGTACAGTGGCAATTCTATAAAGGAGGGTGGGTCATTTTACATTTAAAAGTGCCTCAGGGTATTTTCCCCAGTCCCTTGGAAGCTGTCCAATAAGGGAAGGAGGGGGTGGGAAAGCTGGGGGCGGGCATAGTCAGGCCAGGGTAGACCAAACGCTCACAATGGGGCTTGTTTCATTTGTGGAGGGACTCGTGATTGACATAGATTAGACAGTGAAAAATGTATTGTTTTGGTTTTCCCTCCAGAAAGTAGCATTCATTAAGCAGTATGCACAGAACAAAATAAAGTTTCAATAGGGACCTAGCAGCATCTAAAAGCAAGGGCCTCCTGACAGTTGTATGGACTTGGGCCCATTAGTTGGGACCTGCGATTCAGCCTTGAGCAGTGTGGTGAAAATGAAGAGGACTGATGTCAACTCCAAGAATCCCTCCCCCCCTTTTGGATGGGAATAAGGGTCCCCTTCCCCCCTCCCTCAGTACTATATTGGACCCCAGCTGTCAGGAAACAATACCCTCTGCCTGCTCCGACAAACTCATTCCTGAAAATGTTTTTCTCCCTCCCTTTCTCCCTCCTGTTATGTCTTTTCCATTTTTAACCCGCAGTCATCCAAGCTTCCTTCCTCCCTATGAACTCAGAGTGATGAATGAAGCTTTAAAAATCTAATCCTGCACAGATGATTGTCAACTCCTTTAAGCCTTGAATAGGTTTTTGTCATCTTTCACATGCATGCAGCGAGTTTTCCCCCTCAGACTTTGTGCAACAGTATAATTTATTAAGTGCACAGCCTTGGTTTATGTAAGATGAGGAAACGTGCCATGTCTTATTGTACAATATGGCTTTTTTCCATGCAAAATATATATTTTATTTATTTTAATCTGGGATGTGGATTTTGAGAGAGGGAGAGATGAGTAAACTAGCTGAAACAGATAAACTGTAAAAAATGGACTTAAACCCTTCAAATCAGTACAATGAAACAGTCAAGGTTGCCTGATAAGACCCAAGCCCAAGTGGCAGAGGTTGATTATGGGGACTCTGAGATGCACATCATTCATCCTTCTCTCTATATAGCCTGCTGCTGACCCAGCCATTTTGGGGAGTGTCATAATGAACATAAATTAAACTACGGAGTAATGTGCAAAACAACTCTCAATTACTAAACAGCAATGCTGTTACATTACTACTGACACATGCTGTTACATTACTTCTGACACATGCTGTTACATTACTTCTGACACATGCTGTTACATTACTACTGACACATGCTGTTACATTACTACTGACACATGCTGTTACATTACTACTGACACATGCTGTTACATTACTACTGACACATGCTGTTACATTACTACTGACACATGCTGTTACATTACTACTGACACATGCTGAGGCTTAGGAATTGTGTTGGTATTCTATGCCCAAAAGGCAATGTAGAATATCTATGATACCACAAATGCAGCGGGAACTGAAATGAAAACCATTTTAATTCATTTGAAATCGTTTGATTCCATGGAGAAAATGCACATGTATGACAGTCTGCTGTATCCGGTATTTAAACTGATTCACAAACCAGATGGCTGAGCTCTGCATCGAACCGAGCACCAGCTCCACACACAGCACCAAGACTGCTAGAGAAAATATATTTGAAACGTGTTGCTTTCAGGAGGAGATAAAACAACTCCTCCATACATGACCCTGTTCCATGGGGAGTTACACATGGGCTGGGCGGCCGTAAATGAAAAATTGTTTTAAACTCTGTGCCAAAAAAATGGAAAAGAACACAGTAATGTTTAAGCCAATGATAACAACTATGATAGCAAGTTGAAAAATGTTAACAATAAAAGTGGATTAGTTTGGTTTGGGTCAAAAGGCCAAAACAATTCACCAGGATGCCATAGGCTTAGTGCGGAGACCCCACCCCTGCCTTTCCCTCTCCTGATGGAGCTTCCTTCCAGCTGTCCCTTCCCACCCGCTAGTCGATGGGCGCCCACAGCTGGAATCTTGTTTTTTTCCCCTGACAAACTGCGATTTCACAGTCCCCCTCCAGTCTGCTGTGTTCACATCCCTCTCCCCCTGCTGCCAAAAGCCGGTGTCTGACTCCAACAGCATATGAGTCTCATACAGGTGTCTGTCAGAGTTATGGCTCTTTGCTGGCTCCCACACCATTTATTACATTGTGGTCTGTTCTGGAATAGCTAAACCATATTTCATGTTATTCATTCTCAACAAACATTAGCGAGTTAGTCTCAACACATTATAGCAAGTTAGATAATAGCATATGGTGTAAAATTGTGTGATTGTGAACTGTGAGTGTATATGAAGCAGATTAGGTATTATTGTATAGAAATACCTTCCTTTTCTCTGTGATTGCTTTCATTTGAATCTATCTTAATAATCCTGATTTTATGTTACTCCTTCTTCACCCCACAGTACCTGCAGATGAAATGGCCTCTACTGGATGTCCCTGGAGCTGCTGGACTCAAAGACTCCCGCTCCCCCCACCCCAGGACACCTAGTGAGTACACCATTCCATCCATCTATCCATCCACTGGGTCTAGTAACAGCTCACAGCACCCTTCACTACATTACATCATTACACAACAGTCATCTAGTCATTCCATACCATGCCAGTCCAATACATAATTGATCATTAATTATCATATAATTTAAGTTCACGTCCGGCCAGTTCATATGCCTTTCCGTAGATAAGTCGTCCGTGATTATGTTTTGGCACAGCCTCTTTTTGTGCACCTCAGACGTGCAGGACCTGCTGGGCCTGTTACACCTCATATGGAACCGTGTTTTAGTGATAACACTAGATAAACGCCACTAGGGATCAACATACCATGAAGTGTGGAGAGAAAGTAGAACAGCGTATCGTGCCTTAGATCATATCTTGCTGATCTGGGGTTAGGGAAGTGATCTGTAGATGTGCTCAGAGAGAACCATCCTCAGTCACCACTCTGTGGGAAAATAACCACAGTGACTCAGCCTGTGACCTCAGTAATCTCGGCTAGACGGGTCTGTTTAGTTTGGTGTGTTTGTCGGATCTCATAAACGCAATGATGCACTTGACAAAGTCCTCATTGAGTGGTGTCAATGGGAAGCTGTTGTCGGTGAGAGCAGTGCAGGCCTAGCCCTGGGGAATCCAGAGCTGCTCTATGGTATGGCTGACTTCACTCTCAATTGGAAGCCAATTTAAATATATTTTATTACAATAAGTGCTGACCTGTCAGTGACTCTCTGTGAGCATGGCTCGTTTGTCCACTGCGCCCTGTTTTGTTCCTGCCAATGGATTTTTATTTTATTTACTTAATATATAACATTATGAAATGCATGGGCTTGTATTATGGGGCAGCAGAAAATCTGAATAAGGAGCAGAGTAATGGCAAGTGAATCCGGAGGAATTGAAAGGGGCTATTGAAGACTTGACGTGAACACTGAGGTCTTTGGCTTGGTTCCATGCTGCCCTGCCTTGGCTGAACTCAGGATTTCTCTGTTGCGGCGAGCCTTCTATATCTGTGTGACGTCTATTGAACCAGGAAGGTCAATAGAGAGAGACTTATTGTGTACTTTGCCATTCAGATGTGAGGGAATTACTGTAGCTAATTTTGAAGGAGAATATTTGACTTACTTCTTTTAATTGCCTAACTTTAGATTTGGTAGTGGACAGTTTGCTGGTTCCCATCTCAAGTCACTGTCTCCTTTCACTTTTTATATTTTCTTCCCCTTAAATCTTTTCTGGCAATAGAGTATCAGGTCATGTGAACTAGAAGAGGAAGTAGCCATTCTAGATCAGGTGATCTGAGACAAAGGGTCATCAGATATGTGAGCAGAAGCATCCTCTGATACAGAGGGAGTGTAGCAAAGGAAGGCTGGGATTCAGACTGAAACCCCCCACTGTGCCCTTACCCCCACCACACACACACACACACCACGGCCATAAACCCACATGCCCTTCTGGTGAGCTGCTGCCAGGGAGCCAGGCTGATTATGTGCTCATTACCCAGGCAGCAGAGAGGGGGAGCAGGAGGCAGGCTCCCCAGGCCTGCAGGGCCCCAGCACTGCACTAATGAGAGCAATGGGAGCGGATGGGAACATGCAGAGGTACACGGGGGTCCAGGGATTACTGCCCAGGGGCCAGGGCCAACACCAGCTAGAGGGACCTGAGAAGAGGGAGCCAGGGGACAGCAGCAGGGCTTCCATCAACCACAATCTTGATGTATTCCTGCTCTCTTCTGCAAGCACTCATTACATGTCATAATTGTATATTCATGATGGCTGGCGTGGAGACAGCGTTTTTCTATGATATTGATTGTGGGACTCCTGGGGGAGTATGCACATGCGCATGTACCTTCAGAATCTTCAATTGTTCATACACATATGGCCCTTTTTAAGGATGACTTATCTGCCCTAGAATGTGTCTGTAGAAAGTCCTTCTCCCCCTTAGTGTCTTTGCCGATGAATTAGTCATTTAGCAGCAGTTCTACAGCAGTAATAAGATGAATTAGTCATTTAGCAGCAGTTCTACAGCAGTAATAAGATGATGATGCCATCACTGACGATCAGATTCCTGGTGACTCAGATCATCAAGTGTCCCTCACGGTGCCTGGCCTGCAGCAAACAACAATGCGAGTAATGAATGATGGAGCTGGTCTCACTAGGACTCCTCTTGTTGTGTTAGTGGACCAGGTGCGAGAGGAAGCTTTGAAAAAGAAATGAAACCCTTGTTTGGATATGAGAAGCCTGTGGAACGGGGGAAGTGTGTCCTGTAGCTGCTGTGCAGATTGGGTCCATAAGGCCTGTATGCTAATCGGCGCCTGCTCCGGCCGAGATCCTCAATTATTTACGAGACAGGTTTGTTTAGCATTCAGTTGGTATTGCTTTTGGTAGTATGGGTGGGCAGACTAGGGAGAAGGGAACAATAGAAGGGAACAAGCTTGTCTGTGAATACCTACCCACCCCCGCCCTCATATCATACTCAGAGGGCTACCTCTTCATTCATTATACATCAATGGCAATGCAGTGCCAGTTGATGTATTGTGGGGAGTCAGCCCCTGCCTTGTCTCTCCACCAGTAGTGTCCAGCCTTGCTGGAGCAGACTGGAGAGGGAGAGAGCTGTCTGCCATCTGGCTCCACAGATCATGTGCATTTGCACAGCAGCAATAACACACTCCTCAAACTAGAGTAATGCAGCCCGATCATAACCATGGTGGTCATGCTGTCAATACCGCTCCTTCAGGTCATTCTACCATTCCTACTGATTGGTCCATGTTAGACTGTTCGACATGTCATTAGTTATAAGTGACTCAACATTAAAGTGGCACTCCAGTCTCCTTCTCACCTCATTTAACAGCTGGTTTACTTAACAAAAGGCACATCTCAATAGGTGGTCCAGGTAAGTCATGACAGCACAAGTAGGGGGGTGGGGCTTTCTTTTTTTGTTCTCTATTGCTCCTAAACGGAGGGGGAGGCCGATGACATCACAAATTCCCATCAGACCAACTCAATGAATGCCCTTGTCTAAAAAACACAACTTTCCTAAAAATATTTATTTTTTAACCTTTTAGTGTGTGTACCAGGGTAGAAAATTCTATTTTAAATCAAATTGGCGCTGGCCAATTGTCGGAGAAAATAAGAAAATCCCATTGAGAAGTAATGCTTTTGGGCCTATTCATTGACGGAAATACCAGTCTATGGAAATTCATTTGACTGGTCATGCTTATCGGTCTATAGGTTAATTTGCATAATTTAGTGGAATTAAATTGGCGAGTGTGTAGTCTGCAGTATATTCATTATGTACCTTATTTATCACACACGTACAGCATACAGAGCCTTCGAGAGGAAAATCTGTCCGACAGCGCGAGGGCTGCTGCTGCAGCATCTCAAATGGCAAGCGAAGGCAGGCTTCATCAGCGTGTCACACACCGCTTTGCAATGAGCTGGAGGCAGTAGGCTATGCATTTTGAAAACAACATACTTAATTGTTTTAAACCTGTTTGAATACATTATGAGGCATGTCTTTCCTTGCTTCAAAGTAGGCTACTAGATCTCCTCTCTTTCTAAATTTCTAGTGGATATCTGTCACATGAAACCGCTCACATGAAGTGCCCTTTTTACAATGGTGTTTTCCTGCTAATTGCGTTATGGAACAAACATGTGCGTGTAGCCTACTGCCTTGTGTGGATTGCTGCGCTTATAATGTGAAGAACATTTTAAGCTAAACATTCTGATCTGTTTCATCAGACGTATTGCTTTAAAAAAAATATATGTTTGATGTTGCCAAGGCCTACTGGTTGTATGAATTTGGGATCAATCTTCCCACAACTGTCCCGGAGTCTGTTTGGAATAGGCTATTTCCTTCTCAACAAGCTGACCAAATAGAACAGGTCAACTTTTCTACTATTGGAGGTAGTAGATTGACAAAGGCTAGTGATTTTGCTGTTCGTTACTCGTCTTGTAGGCTGAGGAAAAGTACATGTGGACTGTTAGTCTAAACATCTTCAAAGTGCGCTTCAGAATTTGGTAAGAAGGACCGCACATCATTGCATCTTCGACTTGCATGTTCTGTTAACATGAATTACCATAATCTAAATGTGATTTCTGTCATTCTGAGAACCGTGAATGGACGCCCTAATCAGGATATGCACCCAATGCATATGGGTCTAGCAAATTGCTCAAATGTCCTGTAAATTAAAATGTTACTGGTCGAATGTCAAGCGGCACATTTTCCCAATGGAAACCCTGATGTGTACTTCACTGTATTTATACATGACATGACCAAAAGTATGTGGACACCTGCTCGTCGAACATCTCATTCCAAAATCGTGGGCATTAATATGGAGTTGGTCCCCCCTTTGCTGCTATAACAGCCTCCACTCTTCTGGGAAGGCTTTCCACTAGATATTGGAACATTGCTGTAGGGGCTTGCTTCCATTCAGCTACGAGCATTAGTGAGGTCTGGCACTGATGTTGGGCGATTTAGGCCTGTCTCGCAGTCGGCGTTCCAATTCATCCCAAAGGTGTTCAATGGGGTTAAGGTCAGGGCTCTGTGCAGGCCAGTCAAGTTCTTCCACACTGATCTCAACAAAACATTTCTGTATGGACCTCGCTTTGTGCACGGGGGCATTGTCATGGTGAAACAGGAAAGGGCCTTCTCCAAACTTTTGCCACAAAGTTGGAAGCACAGAATTGTCTAGAATGTCATTGTATGCTGTAGTGTTAAGATTCCCCTGCACTGGAACTAAGGGGCCTAGGCCGTAGCATGAAAACAGCCCAGACCATTATTCCTCCTCCACCAAACTTTACAGTTGGCACTATGCATTCGTGCAGGTAGCGTTCTCCTAGTATTCGCCAAACCCAGATTTGTCCGTTGGACTGCCAGATGGTGAAGCGTGATCACTTGAGAGAACGTGTTTCCACTGCTCCAGAGTCTAATGGCGGCAAGCTTTACACCACTCCAGCTGACACTAGGCATTGCGCATTGTGACCTTAGGTTTCTGTGCGGCTGCTCGGTCATGGAAACCTATGAAGCTCCCAACGAATAGTTATTGTGCTGACGGTGCTTCCAGAGGCAGTTTAGAACTTGGTAGTGAGTGTTGCAACCGAGGACTCGATTTTTACACTATACGGCTTCAGCACTCGGCGGTCCCGTTCTGTGAGCTTGTGTGGCCTACCACTTCACGGCTGAGCCGTTGTTGCTCCTTGACATTTCCACTTCACAATAACAGCACTTACAGTTGACGGGCAGCTCTAGCAGGGCAGAAATTTGACGAACTGACTTGTTGGATAGGTGGCATCCTATGACTGCAACGTTGAAAGTCACTGAGCTCTTCAGTAAGTCCATTCTACTGCCAATGTTTGTCTATGGAGATTGCATGGCTGTGTGGTCCATTTTATACACAGGTGTGACTGAAATAGCCAAATCCACTAATTTGAAGGGGTGTCCACACAATTTTCACTAGCAAAAGTTAAAACCTCAATGGAGGATGTTTACAGTGACTTCCTAATAAGATCTGATAGCCCTAACTTCAGTGTTTGTCTGTCCAGTCATCAGATCATCAGTACTCACAGCTCAAAATGGACTCCTGCTCTGAATTTGACAAAGACAGAAGAATTACTCTATCTTGTGTTTCAGTAGCCCATTACAGAACAATCATGTTGACAACAGGAGCGTTGGTCTTGGTCACTGTGTCAGCAGCTTGTCATGACTCACTTAGAGCAGGATGGAGGTCACCAGATTGCTTGTTAAGTGAATCGAAGTGGTAAGAGCTCAGCATTGACATGTGTGTGCATCCAAAAATGTCTTGTCCATGGAGTTTCCGTTGATATTTTTGGCACATTAGACTGAATAGCAGTTTTTGTAAAGATGTCGAATGAGAATGGTACAGGTTGGGTTTGGCAAAGCTACTGCAAGCTTGCAGTCAAAAATTGTTTGACTGGGTGTGCTCTGAGATTTGCCATGTTGCGTTACGCATTAAACAACCAGAGTCCATAATAAAATCAAAGGTTTTGGAAAGCCTTAACTGAATACTGATGGGAAGGCTGCAGTCCTTCCATGGCTCTGCAGAAACACTGCTTTTATAGACACACACTGGACTCAGTACCTCAGTGAAAGTCAAATATAGGAACTAGGTCCCGACATCCAGGTACACAGCCATCTGAAAACAAAAAACTTTCAAAATCGGCTATTTGATTAATCAGTGGTGAATAATTATTCTCTAAATATTTTTTTTTGTAATTTCACCATGTTTGTACGTTTCCAGTAGTTACCATAGCCATACCCTTTAATTTAAGGGTATGGTTAGGCATAAGGTTAGCAGTATGGTTAAGGTTAGGTTTGAAATCACATTTTAAGAATATAAGTTGAACAAATAGGCTGAATTTATGACTTTGTGGCTGTGGTAACTAGTGGTGACTGTTTGTCAATGCTTGCCTTTTCGCTTGCCCTCTCAGTTCCTCGTGACCTAGGTGAAACAATAAATTATTTATTGGTGTCTAGCAACTGCAACGTGACACAGACATTTTGTTAACCTCACAAGCTCCAGCAGCAAAACTGACTGTTTTGGAGAGCCTGGCATGCCCAAAGTAAAATGCCTCCCATTTAGGCCCAGAAAATGGGATATGCATATATTTAGTACCATTGGATAGGAAACACTCTGAATTTTCCAAAACTGTTAACCATTTGTCTGTGGGTCAATCAGAACGCATTTGGCAGGCAAAACCCTGAGGAATCTCTGTCCTGGAAAAAGTCATTTTGACACATTGCTCATTTTGGAACCCCTCCCTATCCAAAATGACCATATATAGGCATGTGAACGCAGTGCATGTCGCTTCCTTATGATGTCATCAACCACGAGACGGTGTTTTACTCCATCTTGGAGGAATTTCGCCATTGATACACAGCATGGAATGGGAGACCATGTTATGAAAACTCTTCAGATTGCTTGGCGCATGAGAAGCGCTGTGCCTTATTTATCGTCTTTAGCGCTCAGTTTATATTCGGCTGATTTATAATAGTAAATATCGTAAATATGTTCCTAAGGATACATTTAAAACTATGTTTGATCGTTTTGGACAAGTTTATAGGTATAATTTGAGCGAGTTGGCGCTGCGTTTCAAAACAGGAGTGGAGGCTGTCGTTTCTGATTATAACGCGCGAACCAAATGGAGGATTTATGGATAAAAGACGTTACTTTTTCTAACAAAAGAACCATGGATTGTCTTCGTTGGACACTTAGGATGACCTCAGCAGAAGTTCTTCAACAGGTAATTGATTTGTTTTCGCTGTGAAATGTGTTATGTGTGTGCCATGATGTCTAATCGATACATGGCTATTGGAAAATATGTGAGGTGCTAGCCTCAAACAAATGAATGTGCTGCTTTCGCCGTAAAGCCTTTTTGAAATCTGACAACGCTGTGATATTGCCAAGAAACAGAGCTTTTGATGAGTATGGAACACTTGTATATTGCTGGATGTTTAATAATTCAACTATCGGATTTTGAATTTGGCGCTTTAGATTTTAGCTGGTAGTGTCGGGATGAGCCCGCTAGCGACCCACTGGTAATTGAGAATGCTTAAGAGGTTTTAACTTTAAATGTAATTGCCATTGACCCTTTCAGTGAGGATGACTGGTCAGACGTAAAGCGACGCAGCTTGTCTGTGACGAATGCCATAGTTTTTGGTGGGCTTGTTCAAAAAGCATACGACAGTCAGTCCACTCTTATGTCCTTTTCCTGTTGGCATTGAAAAACAATTATTGGATTTCTCAGCATACCATGCATTCTTTTCACTCTTTTTTTCCTGGAGTTTTGAAAAGCCTCTGAGCCTCCCACCCAGAAGGGGTCACGTTGCAGAAAGGCACACACAAAGCTCTGGGGTTATTCAGTTTGTTCTGAGCGCTCTTCCCCATCGGCTGTTTGCCTAGTAATTCAATTCAGATGTGCAGGATCCAAAAACATGTTTATTTGAATGAAATCTACCCCTCCACCCACATTGACCAAGGACTGTGCTTTTCTTAGCAGTGTTCCAAGTTTAACGGCCCAGTGAGGTACTGCCACCTTGGCCTCTTTCGCCTCAAACCGCTTAACAGACAGCCACCTTGTCTCTGCACTGGCTCAGCAACTTTTTGCTATTTTTCATCTTCCTGTTACCGTGTCAACTCGAATCCAATATCATTCCTCAGTGTTGCCACACGTCAGTTGTGAAGGCATTGTGCTTTGTTACAGTGGACTGGGTAGTTTAACGAGCAGGCAGGTCTATGTAGAGAGCACAATGCCTGTGTGTCAATGCAGATCCCGTCTGCCTCCAGATTGCTCTTTCTATGTCCCGGGCCATCACGTAGATATTGTTTCTATTTAAAACACAGCTCATGCTCCATGTGGTTTCCATATTACACCTTGACCATGGATCATGAAACCAAGCATGTGAGGCTGTGATGGGTAAAGGGGTTATTAGAGGCTGAATGGAGGTATTGATGGGCTGGGGAGTTCCTCCTTTTATTTAGAACCATGATTTAAGTTGGCGTTCTTCACTTTTACACGTTAAGACGACTTGTTTTTGTGCAATTCATTTTTCATGTTTGCTAACTGGTAACAACTGTTGAACTCCTATCCAACTGAAAGTTCAATGTGACAGAATGAAGAAGTGGAATACCAATGCTTTTATTTAATTGTAACTACTCGCAATAATCTTATCTAGAGGGAGGGACTTGCTTATTGCTCTTCTGTCAGCGCTTAATAACCCAGTAGAAGTTGATGAGGTAACCATCTATGTACTTAAAGGTAGACCACTGAGGGTCCTCTCCTCTGAAGATGGTTTAAGCAGGTAGGCCGCTGGCCAAAATGCTTTTGCATGAGGACAGCCCACGTCTACATCTTTCTGTTAGTTTTTTTTTGCTTGCTTTACTCGTATGCAGACTGGTCTTCATGTTGAAACTGGCGCTGTTAAACTTTAAACTCTCTTCTGAGCGAACACTTTATTGGTGTATTCCAAAGTATGAATTATTAATGGCGATCGTTTCCAATTCTCACTGAAGTGCTTCCCAAAAATCTGTTGGCTCTCAGGTCTAGAGGTCTCAAACAGCATCCACAATATAGGGAAAATTCACTCACATTGTACATGAAGTGGAACAACAAAGAATGCCTAAAGTATACATGACATTTGGGCTTTGGGTTTTCTACATTATGCATAAATGTTTTATGCAAACATCCAGTCTTTTCTCTAGTTTTTTTAAAGAGCTGTGACAACAGTCGCAGAAAGGGGGGGGATACCCATTTGACTTCCAGTCATTGCGCTAATGCTAGTTAGCAATTGCGCTAGTTAGCAACTGCGCTAGTTAGCAACCTTCAAACTGCAAACAGAGACATAAAAATGGTATCCATGAGTTCATCTGACTCTGGGAAAGTAGATAAAGGGCCTCATTTCCAAAATTCCCAAGTATCCCTTTAAGTTTACACTGTTGGCATTTTTCCATTCCGGAAAAACTTTTCTTTATTTGTACTATTTTTCTACATTGTAGAATAATAGTGGGGATATCAAAACTATGAAATAACACACATGGAATCATGTAGTAATGAAAAAAGTGTAAAACAAATCAAAATATATTTTTGATTCATCAAAGTTGCCACTCTTTGCCTTGATGACAGCTTTGCACATTCTCTCAACCAGCTTCATCTGGAATGCTTTTCCAACAGTCTTGAATGAGTTCTCACATATGCTGAGCACTTGATGGCTGCTTTTCCTTCACTCTGTGTCCGACTCATCCCAAACCATCTCAATTTGGTTGAGGCCAGGGGATTGTGGAGGCAAGGTCATCTGATGCAGCACTCATCACTCTCATTCTTGGTAAAAATAGCCCTTACACAGTCTGGGGGTGTGTTGGGTCATTGTCCTGTTGAAAAACAAATGATAGTCCCACTAAGCCTTAACCAGATGGGGTGGCGTATCACTGCAGAATGCTGTGGTAGCCATGCTGGTTAATTGTGCCTTGAATTCTAAATAAATCACAGACTGTCACCAGCAAAGCACCCCCACACCATCACACCCCGGTGGGAACCACACATGCAGAGATCATCCATTCACCTACATGCCAAAACTATAGTTTGTTAACAATCTCAAATTTGAACTCGTCAGACCAAAAGACAGATTTCCACCTGTCTAATGTCCATTGCTCATGTTTCTTGGCCCAAGCAAGTCTCTTCTTATTATTCGTGTCCTTTAGTAGTGGTTTCTTTGCAGCAATTCGACCACGAAGGCCTGATTCACGCAGTCTCCTCTGAACAGTTGATGTTGAGATGTGTGTGTTACTTGAATTCTGTGAAGCATTTATTTGGGCTGCAATCTGAGGTGCAGTCAACGCTAATGAACTTATCCTCTGTAACAGAGGTAACTCTGGGTCTTCCTTTCCTGTGGTGTTCTTCATGAGAGCTAGTTTCATCATAGCGCTTAATGGTTTTTGCAACTGCACTTGAAGAAACTTTAAAAGTTCTTAAATTTTTCCGAATTGACTTTTAACTTCTTGGGGCGCGCTAACGCCCCACTCCCGACACTACCCGGTGAAGTGCAAGGCGCCAAATTCAAAATCCCAAAGTTGAATTATTAAACATGCATCAATATACAAGTGTTTCATAGTCATCAAAAGCTCTGCTTCTTGGCAAAATCACAGCGTTGTCAGATTTCAAAAAGGCTTTACGGCTAAAGCACCACATTTGATTGTTTGAGGATAGCACCCCACATATTTTACCATTACCATAAATTCATAAGCCATCACGGTTCACACATAACACATTTCACAGCAAAAACAAATCAATTACCTTTTGAAGAACTTCTGCTCAGGGCTTCCCAAGTGTCCAACGAAGACAATCTATGGTTCTTTTATTAGAAAAAGTAATGTATTATATCCATAAATCTCTGTTTGGTTGGCGCGATATAATGAGAAAATACAGCCTCCACTCATCCATTGAAACGTGAAGAGAACTCGTTCAACTTATACCTATGAACTTGTCCAAGAACAATCAAACATAATTGTAAATGTATCCTTAGGAACACTTTTATGTGTATATATAGTATAATATTTAAACCGGAATATAAACTGGGCGATAAGAAAGGAAAAAAACATTGTTTTTCCCGGCGCCAGCCGGGAACGCGCATTTTCTTCTATTGACATCTGTGTGGCCACTTCCTTATTCGTCTTCTTCTACAATCTAAAAGCAGCTAAAAAGAATCAAAACACTTTCTCGAGACTGTTGACATCCAGAGGAAGCAATAGGTACTGCATTCATATGCCCTTATATGGGCATTTTCTTAAGGGAGGGGTTCCAAATGAGGCAATGTGTCAAAATCACTTTTTTCAGGACAGAAATTCCTCTGATTTTCGCCTGCCATATCCGTTCTGTTATACTCACAGACAAAATATGAACACTTTTAGAAACTTCAGAGTGTTTCCTATCCAACGGTACTAAATATGTGCATATCCTATTTTCTGGGCCTGAATGGGAGGCATTTTACTTTGGGCACGCCAGGCTCTCCAAAACCGTCACCTCGTGCGCTGCTCCCAAAGAAGTTAACAAGGCACACCTGTTAATTAAAATGAATTCCAGGTGACTACCTCATGAAGCTGTTTGAGAGAATGCCAAGAGTGCGCAAAGCTGTCATTAAGGTAAATGGTGGCTACTTTGAAGAGTCTCAAATGTTAAAATATTTTTTTTTTATTTAACACTTTTTTGCTTACAATGATTCCATATGTCTTATTTCATAGTGTTGATGTCTTCACTATTATTAGTATTAGTGTTTTTCTGCTAAGGGGGACAGGACAACTTCACCACATCAAAGGGACGATGGACGGGGCCATGTACCGTCAAATCTTGGGTGAGAACCTCCTTCCCTCAGCCAGGGCATTGAAAATGGGTCATGGATGGGTATTCCAGCATGACAATGACCCAAAACACACGGCCAAGGCAACAAAGGAGTGGCTCAAGAAGAAGCACATTAAGGTCCTGGAGTGGCCTAGCCAGTCTCCAGACCTTAATCCCATAGAAAATCTGTGGAGGGAGCTGAAGGTTCGAGTTGCCAAACGTCAGCCTCGAAACCTTAATGACTTGGAGAAGATCTGCAAAGAGGAGTGGGACAAAATCCCTCCTGAGATGTGTGCAAACCTGGTGGCCAACTACAAGAAACGTCTGACCTCTGATTGCCAACAAGGGTTTTGCCACCAAGTACTAAGTCATGTTTTGCAGAGGGGTCAAATACTTATTTCCCTCATTAAACTGCAAATCAATTTATAACTTTTTTCACATGCGTTTTTTCTGGATTTTTTTGTTGTTATTCTGTCTCTCACTGTTCAAATAAACCTAACATTAAAATTATAGACTGATCATTTCTTTGTCAGTGGGCAAACGTACAAAATCAGCAGGGGATCAAATACTTTTTTCCCTCACTGAATGTACTACAGTTGAAGTCGGAAGTTTACATACACCTTAGCCAAATACATTTAACTCATTTTTTCACAATTCCTGACATTTAATCCTAGTAAAAATTCCCTGTGTTAGATCTGGTAGGACCACCACTTTATTTTAAGAATGTGAAATGTCAGAATAAAAGTAGAGAGAGTGATTTATTTCAGCTTTTCTTTCATCACATTCCCAGTGGGTCAGAAGTTTACATACACTCAATTAGTATTTGGTAGCATTGCCTTTAAATTGTTGAACTTGGGTCAAACGTTTCAGGTAGACTTCCACAAGCTTCCCACTATAAGTTGGGTGAATTTTGGCCCATTCCTCTTGAAAGAGCTGGTGTAGGGTTTGTAGGCCTCCTTGCTCGCACACGCTTTTTCAGTTCTGCCCACAAATGTTCTATAGGAATGAGGTCAGGGCTTTGTGATGGCCACTCCAATACCTTGACTTTGTTGTCCTTAAGGTCTATTTTTGTTTCATCAGACCAGAGGACATTTCTCCAAAAAGTACGATCTTTGTCCCCATGTGCAGTTGCAAACCGTAGTCTGGCTTTTTTATGGTGGCTTCGGAGCAGTGGCTTCTTCCTTGCTGAGCGGCCTTTCAGGTTATGTCGATATAGGACTCGTTTTACTGTGTATATATAGATACTTTTGTACCTGTTTCCTCCAGCATCTTCACAAGGTCCTTTGCTGTTCTGGGATTGATTTGCACTTTTCGCACCAAAGTACGTTAATCTCTAGAAGACGGAACGCGTCTCCTTCCTGAGCGGTGTGACGGCTGCGTGGTCCCATGGTGTTTATACTTGCGTACTATTGTTTGTACAGATGAACGTGGTACCTTCAGGCATTTGGAAATTGCTCCCGAGGACGAACCAGACTTGTGGAGGTCTACAATTATTTTTCTGAGGTCTTGGCTGATTTCTTTAGATTTTCCCATGATGTCAACCAAAGAGGCACTGAGTTTGAAGGTAGGCCTTGAAATACATCCACAGGTACACCTCCAATTGACTCAAATTATGTCAATTAGCCTATCAGAAGCCTCTAAATTCATGACATAATTTTCTGGAATTTTCCAAGCTGTTTAAAGGCACAGTCAACTTAGTGTATGTAAACTTCTGACCCACTGGAATTGTATACAATGAATTATAAGTGAAATAATCTGTCTGTAAACAATTGTTGGAAAAATGACTTGTGTCATGCACAAAGTAGATGTCCTAACCAACTTGCCAAAACTATAGTTTGTTAACAAGAAATGTGTGGAGTGGTTGAAACACAAGTTTTAATTTCTCCAACCTAAGTGTATGTAAACTTCCGACTTCAACTGTTTGTATGTGTGTGTATATATATGTATGTATGTATGTAATATATATGTGTGTGTGTGTGTGTGTGTGTGTGTGTGTGTGTGTGTGTGTGTGTGTGTGTGTGTGTGTGTGTATATACACACACACAATCCTATAATATCAAAGCTTTGGAAGCAGGAGAAACACGTTTGCTAAGAGGTTGGAACTGCTTTAAAAAAAGGGCAGAAAAAATGCCTGATATTTGGAACAATTCTAAGCAGCATGAAGTAAGAGCGGGTACAGTCGTTTCAATGCAAACCTTGTTCCATCCTGGACCTCGTTGGTTAGACGAGAGGTTGAGCAGGGGGTTGGGAGGGATACTGAAGAAAGGTTAGGTTGGAGGAACAAGACTCCTTTCTCCCCCCCACCCCTGGCTCTCCCATGTGACGAGTTGGGCCAACAAGCGTTTCATTGAGCAGGGCAGCCAGAGGAAATAACTGTGAGGCTGAATGCTGCCTAATGAAAGTAGAGACGCTGGTTATTACTATTATTATTATCATCGTCCTCCTGGCTGTCCTGGCCAGGTCCGCTAGCTAGCTGCACTAGAGTTAGGGGATATGGAGTTTCTCTGCCACCACACAGCTCTATTAAAATAGCTGAAATAACAATGAGTCTGCTCCAACAAAATCAAAGTTCTTTAACTCCTTGAAGTGTATGTATACCCCACCTCCCATTGTGATTGATGCCGTATTGTGAGTGCTTTGAGTGTATAGGATTTGATTCCCTTAGACCAGATCGATAGATCTAGTACCAGTGTACTCAAACCATATCATTGAGGACCTAAAACCACCGTCCAGGTTTAATGTCATCCTACATGGATCAATGAAGAACTGAATAGTGTGCGGGTGAGTTAGCGACTTGAGATTAGGGATTAGCTGTGTGTATGGCAACTGAGCTACCTATAGTACTGGGGGCTTGTGTTGGTGTGACTTTTGGATCTTGGGCCCTGTTGTTTTGCCTGTTGGGCTGAACAAACAGTTCTCTCCTCCACTTAATGGCCGTAATGGTGTTGGTATGCATCTGCAGGCTTTCACTGTGTCTTGGTGGGGATCCAGATTGCATCATAGGGCCTGTCACACAGCCACAGCCTGCATTGTTTACCAGGGAGGGCGGTAGGCAGGCAGGCAGGCAGGCAGGCAGCTAGCTTTCTCAGGCATAGGGCCTCACCTTTACACACATGACACAGTGACTACCAACAGCATACGTCATGACCTTCATGCCAACTGAGTCCATGGTGGATTTGGAACACAGTTTGCATCAGGATGCAGAGGGCTATGCATGTTGGTCAGTGTCATACATGTCAAGCATCAGGCACAACAAATGTCAGACTGTTATGAATGAGCCTGTTTCTGATTGAGTCTTTGGAGACCCAGGGAGACTGTTAAACCCATGGTCTATCCAGTCCTCTCTTTCTGGTGTCTAAAGCCCCTCTGTGTGTTCCTCTCCTCTCGTCTCTCCTACAGTCCAACAAGGTACCAGTGGTGCAGCATGCTCACCACGTCCACCCACTGACCCCCCTCATCACCTACAGCAACGAACACTTCTCCCCCGGAACCCCTCCCTCACACCTCTCCCCGGAGATCCTTGACCCAAAGACCGGTACACACACACACACACACACACACACACACACACACACACACACACCCTCAATGCAAGCAATGCATGGCTTGCATTAACTTAAACTGCAGTATATCTATACATTTCTTAGAGAAAATGACCTTTACTGTGACTTTAAATTATCTATTGCTTCAACTGTCCCCTCTGTGTTCCCTTCAGGCATTCCTCGGACTCCCCATCCATCAGAGCTCTCTCCGTACTACCCCCTGTCTCCAGGTGCAGTGGGACAGATCCCTCACCCTCTGGGATGGCTGGTGCCACAGTGAGTAACACACAGCATTAAATAGAACAGTATTATATACATATTTATACACTGGCATACCATACACCCTTGCAGCCCCCACAAGGGAGGGGGCTACGGGCTCTGGGGCCCCGACCACAAAAACACCCTTCTTCCCAGATAGCATATGAACATGTCATAAGCCATGGCAAAAAAAAAAAAAAAAGACAGAATAATGTATAAATAAATCATCTCAGCCTCATCGCAAAATGTTTAGAATAGCAGGAAATGAGCTACAAAAATGCAAAATGCTCTCAGCCTCATTGTAAAATATGTAGAATAACATGAGATTTGCTATAAAACTGCACATGTTCCTCTCTGCCCCATGGCAATATGCCATGTATCTGTGGACTAACCAACATCCTCCTAACTCATAGACATGGATAATAGTTGTTTTGTTGAAGTGCATTTATCTCAAAGTACAGTCCTAACCTGGTATAGTATAGGAGAAACCTTGAATACGGTATAATATGTACAGTATTTCTCAAACTTTGCGGTATAGGCACGTTCTGATGTAAATTTGATAATAAACTCTGACATATTTGAGATATTTATGATAAATTCTTCACATTCTATGGGTTTTGCTATGGGTCTTGTAACCAATTTGAACTGTGCTTTTCCGCAAGCAGGGGGATTGCAGTTGAGTGCTGGATTAGTGCTGGTGCGTTATCTGTCAGCTGTGTCTGATCCTCTTCTCACTGGTGCCTTCTTCTACTCCTCTGATTCTCAGGCAGGGCCAGCACATGTACTCTATCCCCCCGGGGGGGTTCCGGCACCCCTATCCCACCCTCGCAATGAATGCATCCATGTCCAGGTGAGTGGATCTCTTTGCTCTTTGTCACCCAGTCTAAGCTATGCCCACCAACCCCTAACCATCCCTAAAAAGAGAGAAATATCTTGTGGTTGTATTACATTCTGTAGTCATGTTTATGATGTTCTCATTGCTGATAGTTTATAGCAGTCTTAGGACAGGGGTATCCAACCATGGACAGCCAGTGGGTAGGGACTACAAAAGGAATATGGGTGCTAAGTCTTCTAAAAACGAGCCCAGCCTTCTTTCCAAAGAGAAAGTGAACAGATTATTGGCATTCAGTACCCTACCCTGTAGACAGCACTGTCTTTTCTCTGTGAGCTATACTACCTTGGCCAGGCCAATGTTCTCAGTTGATCTGCTACACACACACAAAGATGAAAGGGCTGAGAATCGATTAAGACAAATCAAAGCTCATCTGAAACCGACAACTCCCATCTGATTGAACTTTCTGCCCGACTGTCAAAATTTGAAAGATTTGTAGCGAGCCTTCCGGTGTTAGTATGGGATGAAATATTCATCAGGGTCTCTGTATGATCAATAGTACTCTCAGCTCCTGCCACAGTGTTACAAAATTTGTATTGCTGTCTGTCCCACCTGAACAAGGCTTGTCCAGGTAATATTTGACAGTTTTGTCATAAATATATGATAATACTGTATGTACAGTGCCTTGCAAAAGTATTCATCCCTCTTGGCATTTTTTCTATTTTGTTGCATTACAACCTGTAATTTAAATGGATTTTTATTTGGATTTCATGTAATGGACATACAAAAAATAGTCCAAATTAGTGAGAAGTGGTGCGTGCATATGTATTCACCCCCTTTGCTATGAAGCCCCTAAATAAGATCTGGTGCAACCAATTACCTTCAGAAGTCACATAATTAGTTATAAATAAAGTCTACCTGTATGCAATCTAAGTGTCACATGATCTGTCACAGGATCTCAGTATATATACACCTGTTCTGAAAGACCCCAGAGTCTGCAACACCACTAAGCAAGGTGCACCACCAAGCAAGCGGCACCATGAAGACCAAGAAGTTCTCCAAACAGGTCAGGGACAAAGTTGTGGAGAAGTACACATCAGGGTTGGGTTATAAAAAAAATATCAGAAACTTTGAACATCCCACGGAGCACCATTAAATCCATTATTAAAAAATGGAAAGAATATGGCACCACAACAAACCTGCCAAGAGAAGGCTGTCCACCAAAACTCAGACCAGGCAAGGAGGGCATTAATTAGAGAGGCAACATAGAGACCAAAGATAACCCTGAAGGAGCTGCAAAGCTCCCCAGCGGAGATTGGAGTATCTGTCCATAGGTCCACTTTAAGCCGTACACTCCACAGAGCTGGGCTTTACGGAAGAGTGGCCAGAAAAAAGCCATTGCTTAAAGAAAAAAATAAGCAAACACGTTTGGTCTTCGCCAAAAGGCATGTGGGAGACTCCCCAAACATATGGAAGAAGGTACTCTGGTCAGATGAGACTAAAATGTAGCTTTTTGGCCATCAAGGAAAACGCTATGTCTGGCGCAAACCCAACACCATCCCCACAGTGAAGCATGGTGGTGGCAGCATCATGCTGTGGGGATGGGTTTCATCGGCAGGGACTGGGAAACTGGTCAGAATTGAAGGAATGATGGATGGAGCTAAATACAGGGAAATTCTTGAGGGAAACCTGTTTGTCTTCCAGAGATTTGAGACTGGGACGGAGGTTCACCTTCCAGCAGGACAATGACCCTAAGCATACTGCTAAAGCAACACTCGAGTGGTTTAAGGGGAAACATTTAAATGTCTTTGAATGGCCTGGTCAAAGCCCAGACCTCAATCCAATTGAGAATCTGTGGTATGACTGAAAGATTGCTGTACACCAGCAAGAACTCATCCAACTTGAAGGAGCTGGAGCAGTTTTGCCTTGAAGAATGGGCAAAAATCCCAGTGGCTAGATGAGCCAAGCTTATAGAGACATACCCCCAAGAGACTTGCAGCTGTAATTGCTTCAAAAGGTGGCTCAACAAAGTATTGACTTTGGGGGTGAATAGTTATGCACGCTCAAGTTTTCAGTTTTTTTGTCTTCTTGTTTGGCTCACAAACAAAAATATTTTGCATCTTCAAAGTGGTAGGCATGCTGTGTAAATCAAATGATTCAAACCCCCAAAAATCCATTTGATTTTTTTTAGCTTTATTTAACTAGGCAAGTCAGTTAAGAACAAATTCTTATTTTCAATGACAGCCTAGGAACAGTGGGTTAACTGCCTTGTTCAGGGGCAGAACGACAGATGTTTACCTTGTCAGCTCGGGGATTCGAACCTTTCGATTACTAGTCCAACGCCCTAACCACTAGGCTACCTGCCGCCCAGGTTGTAAGGAAACAAAATAGGAAAAATGCCAAGGGGGGTGAATACTTTCGCAAGCCACTGTATTTCATGTTCTACTGTTTTATATTTTCCTTTTCCTCAGCTAGTTTTTTTAGGGGCTGCTGGAATGGTAATGGTGTAAGAGCCCCCTCTTTTATGTATGATATTATAGTTTAAGTAGAAAGATATTGGAGAGATTAAAGTTTACACCCAATTACTAATGGGTTGTCCTCAATTTGACTTGCTACTGTTAAGTAACCTTTTTTATAGCAAGAAAAGTGTCTGTACACACTCACATGAAGTAAAAGGTTATAGTGTATTTTGGACTTTCATAGACCATATCTGTCTGTAAAAGTTTTTGATTTTTATGAAGCATTAAAGGATTTTCCTTTCATGTATTTAACAAGAATGTGTGGCAGAGGAGCATGGAACTTAATTTCCCCCTTTGTCCATGTACAATGTACCATTGTGTTAGCTGTTGGAAAATGAGAGTGGTGCTATCTGAAGGTGTTCTGTTCTGGTAGCTGTGGAAGAAAGACCCTGCATGGTTTTGAACACGGGAAGCAGTGGTTTCAGGTGTCAGGTCCCCTCTGTCACCATGGTTACCATACACTTCACTTTTCTCCAGGCATGGTTGGATAAAGGGACTTTTGAAAAAGCCTTTATTTGAAAAAAGAAAGAATTATGTAGCTCATTGTGGACATTACTTTAGTCTAGACTCCAGACAAACAGTCAAAGCAATTGAAGTCGACTTGACAGGTCAGACCGAAAGAGCGTGTAAAAAGTTTGTTGAAAGTTTGTTAACCAGTTGTTTTTGTCTTTGTTGTTTCCAGCTTGGTGTCCAGCCGTTTCTCCCCCCACATGATGCCCCACCACCCCCACGGCATGCACCAGACTGGCATCCCTCATCCTGCTATCGTATCACCAGCCATCAAGCAGGAGCCAAACACTCATGACCACATGAGCCCCTCTATGCATTCGTAAGGACCAATAACTGAGATTATTTACTTTTATACAAACATATAAACACTTTATTTACTCTTATTAAAATTGGTTGTTGACTGAGTATCCTGTCTCTATTCATAATTCCATTTAGAGGGCCAGGATTCTAGAGCATCCTGTTTCTTTGTAAGAGGTCAGCCAGGTCTTCTGGAAGGGAATCGGACCTCATACACAAGGAGGACAATTTTAAGTGACATTTGCGATGTGTATTTTGTGTCTCAGCAGAAAATCTCCTGGCCCGGCGAAGAAGGAGGAGGACAAAAAGCCCCACATCAAGAAGCCTCTGAATGCCTTCATGCTGTACATGAAGGAGATGAGGGCCAAGGTGGTGGCTGAGTGCACCCTGAAGGAGAGCGCTGCCATCAACCAGATACTGGGCCGAAGGGTGAGCACAGCACAACACACTGCCTGACCACACAAACACACACCACAGTTTGTAGGTGTGTTTGTGTCAATTCTCTACATGATTTGGCCAGTTCTGACTTTTGTCATGTTTTTGTTCACAGTGGCACTCACTATCGAGAGAAGAGCAAGCCAAATACTATGAGCTGGCAAGGAAAGAGCGGCAACTCCACTCCCAACTCTACCCTGGCTGGTCAGCACGAGATAACTATGTGAGTAGGACTTTTTCCCATGGATCTTTCAACAATGAGGGAAATGTGGGTTACGTAAGCGCCTCATTTCTTGTTGGTTAAAAAATAATTCCATATATACTGTATTTCTAATGATCTATAAGACTTTTTTTCTCATACACTGAAGTTGTTTGATGTAGTATTGAAGCATGTTGCTTTCATTTTGATAGTAACCCGTTTTTTTTCTGACTACATTGTTTTGTTTATCTGTGCAGGGAAAGCGGAAAAAGAGGAAGAGAGATAATAAGCCAGACTCAACACCAGAGGGTAAGGGGTCCTTTTCTCTCTCTGTTCTTCTCTTGGACCTATCCTCTCTATTTAGGGCAGAAAGAACTCCATCTATAGGCCTGTGTGAAATAGTGCTGCTAGCTACACTTGGCTTGCCACTAACTCCTTCTAACTAACTCCTCTCTTCCCTCTATACTTTGACAAGCAGCATATGCAGTTCAGTGCTAATTGTGACGTTGTGGCAGGTATGTCTGCTGTTATGAACCAGTAAGGCTGAACTGCAGGACACTGCTCTCCACTCCACCCGCAGTGGTCTGGTCTGTTGCAGCACTCAAACCTCATTTACATGCAGGCATTTAATGTGTTATCGACATACTTTTTTTCACCCAATCTTTTTAGTTTCTAAAAACCTATGCCATTTAGTTGTGCATTTCACCCCTTGCGGTAGTGTTCTTTTTTTAAGTAAGTACTTTTTTAAAAACATTAATTCGAAGTTCATTTGTTTGTCCCAGACCTTTTGGCTTTCCATGTTCTGTACATTGTCTGTGAATGTTTTGTATTTATGGCCAACTATCATGTATGCAAGGGAACTGGCACTGTTGAAGGATTTGTAACAGATTATAGGCTTATTTAACAGCAATATTCACAAAGCCCCCTCCTTTTGTTTCTCCAGACTTCTCAATCAGTAACAAGAAGCAGTGTGTGCAATACCTGCCCTCAGAGAAGATGTGTGACAGCCCTGCCTCGTCTCATGGCAGCATGCTGGATTCTCCAGCCACACCATCTGCAGCTCTGGCCTCCCCGGCCGCTCCCGCCGCCACACACTCCGAGCAGGCCCAGCCCTTGTCCCTCACCACCAAACCAGAAGGACGCCTGCACCACCATTTCCTAACTGGAAAACCCTCTGGATCTGCTTCGTCTTCGTCTTCGTCATCCTCTTCCTCCTCTTCTTCCCACCCAAGCATCTCCATCCCTATTGGTACTTCAGGCAGCCACTCCACACCCATTCTCTCTCGGCCAATCCCCTTCAGCTCCCTGCACCACTCAATGCTCTCCCCGCCCTCTCCTTTCCATCAAGCAGCCCTACATTCCCATCATGCCCTCTTCCAGTCGCAGCCCCTCTCCTTGGTAACCAAATCGTCTGACTAAATCTACAACAGCAATTCTTTTTTTCTCTCTTTTATTGTGCTGTATATTGCTTTTACTTTTCAAAAAATAGATATTAGAACAACTTTTTTTAAATGATGAAAAGGAATAAATATTATTGGTCAATATTTGATCCCATCCTTTTCTACTCCTCTCCAATTGAAACAAAATGTATTTTTTTTGTAAAGTTTAATGCAGAACTGGTTTCTTTTTTTGATGCATTTATCCAATAAACTACTTGTATAAAAGAAAATAAAGAAAAGGAACAAAAAACACCCTCTCCGTTTAGCCAAAACATTATTAATGTTAGTATTGAGTTTGATTTATAGTTCTGGACAATAATTTCAGTTCTTGCAAATACCCCTTTTAAATTCCCAAGAGTGTGACTTTCTTTTGACATGTTAAATAAACCTTTGAGATTGTTTTTTAGAAATGCCTGGTTCTCTTTTCTTTCATCACTGCCTGATCACGTACATTCATTTGAATATATATGAATCAATAACATACTTTTGACTACATATACATTTTGAAGCAATGAACATATTTCATACAGGTTCAAACTTGGTACAGATGCTAACTTGGAAAGAGACTATTTGCTGGGAGTTTTAGAACTTATCAACAGCTGATGGAGTACTATGACATTCTTCAAGATAAATATCGGAAGTGGTCATTCATCGGTTAGTGACTGATATCTTGTATTTTTGTCACTTTAGTTGTTTATAATGAATATCATGACGATAGTGGGGGAAGAATCACTAGTTAATTTTTAATTGGGTGAATTTAGGCTAACCATACCGGAAAATGAAAAGCCATGCCAAGGTAACAACATTTGATGCCAACAAAAATACACAAATAAAAAAATAAATAGGCATCTGTTCCTTCCTGGAATGTAGAGTCCCATAACAACGACAAAAAAAAGCAGGTCAGACTCGGCCCCAGCACACCAAACCCCTTTCGCTCTCCCTGTTTTACTGCATCTTTATTCACCATTTGGCACAGTGCTGAGGCTTTAATTAACTCTGAGGTATTGGGATGTAGCCCCTGGGACCTCATTAGGCAATTCAATTAGTGAAAAATACACAAGGTAGGTTACAGTTTTTGGTGGCTTTGGACATGGGGAGCAGTGCCAGGGATGGACCAATTAGCCTCTAGCTGGGGGACTGGCACATTGAAGTTCCTTCACCCTGTGACTATGTTTTAGACCTTACCTTACCCACACTTCTTATAAAGAAGGGTGTGAGCAGAGCTACTGGGACTGTAGATTGTCATTGAAATGCCCATCCATATAATTGGCAGTTCGTTTATTCAGAAAAACAAATAGAAGTAAGCAATTAGTTGATGGATTGTATTCCTGCAACATCCAGATGGTAGGAGACTAACCAGCCTTCTAAACCCAAACCCACCGCTCTGTGGGTTCCCCAGGGCCCAGTGTAGCCCCTCCTGAGTCTAACAGTAACAATGGTTAACCACATGCATAGTCTCTCATTTGCTTACCATGCTCAGTATCCTTATCAGCTCTTATAGAGAGGCTGTGAACATACACATTAGCCTAATTAGGATGGAGCAGTTTTATTCAAATGTTTTATGTATGCAGCCAATACCAATAGCTGTCATTCATTAGTATTTTCCATAAGCCATAACTTGAATCATTTCCTCAACACAGCTGTACAATGCCCTCAGACAAGGGTGTCTCTCTCTCAGACTGGGTTCTTTATGGTCTGAACCACAAGGGTGTCTCTCTCTCTCAGACTGGGTTCTTTATGATCTGAACCACAAGCGACAGGCTGTGCCTTTTTTGCCCTGAGGTGAGATACTGAGCTGTCAGTCTCCCAGCAATGTTTTAACCAATCATTAGCTATAATAAGTCTATGCTTGTTTGCCTCTCTTACCTCATCCCAGGCAGAGGCCGTGGTCTCTGGTGCCATGCCTGCCTGCCCTCAAGCTGCTTCCCCAATCCGTCACTGAAATTACAGGTAATGAGTTGTAAAACACAGCCAGTGAAACTGGCTCCTCAAGGCTACACATCTATTGTAATGTTGCATTCTCCTTAGACAGTAACAAATTATGAAACTGAGAGACTCCAGGTGAATAACTTAAAATGCAGCATGCAGGTTATTCCAGGCTGGCTTCAAGCCATCTAATAAATGAATTTCAGTCAATATCCACCATTGCATCATTGTTTCAAAATTATCACATGAATACAGCTGCACAATTTGTGATGAGGCAATAGTGTTAGTTGTTCTGGCGTTTCATATGTAGCTGCAATGTGTACAATTCATATTTGAACAAATCCTCTCCTATTTGTTGCCTCATACTGCACATATAGGATACAACATTTCCTTTTCTTGATATTTGTATTTTAAGTTTTATTTTAAGTCTGAATTGTTAGCCCCTCCTTGATGTACTATAATAGAGTGATAATTACATCTTAATATAATGTAACTAAAAATGTAGCAATAGCATTCTACCTGTAAACATTTTCCTTATCCCATTTGAAAATAACAGATATTGTTACTGTATGTCAACTGTTGCTTATTGAAAGAGGGTGGGTTATTGTCACTCATCGTGAGCAACCCTAGCCCCTACTTGTCACTGTTTATCCAATAATAAGAATAGTATTTGGTTGCCTCTACTAGACATCTGCCATGTAAGCACAATGTCAGCTTGAATACATGTTAATTTTGCTCATTAAATTCTTGCAGTCTCTTGCCAAGGTTATTTTTTGGGCCCTCCTTTGATCACAAATGAATTCCAGGTTAACCCTTTGATATTTCAAATGCATGATGTGGAGACATTGCATTGACACATCTCCATCGTAGAGACACAAAGAAGCCCCCAATTAGACAGAAGAGTTAATATGATTCCTCTCAGGTTAGAATATCAGTGGTTCATTCTTAGAGATAAAACATACTATGGGATTATAGAGAAAAATCTATTTGGTTTGGCATGCAGGAGACAATGTAACATCCTGTTGTTATATGCTGGTAGCATGCTGTCAAAAGTACATCAAATCCTAGGAGTGGCCTATAGGCTACAAGGAGTCAGGTCTGGCTAGCATGTATGAGCCATAATAACAGAAGGTTGAGTAAGTAATCAGTGCCATTCTACATGGAAAGTCTGGGAGTCTGAGACAGAGCTGGAAAACATACAATTAGTGTTGTCTCAAATTTCAATTATGTTATTGTCTACAGCCAGAACAAACAGAGGCTACCATATCATCATACATTATACAAAGGTTTAAATATACAGTAAAAATACTTTAGAACAGCCTGTATTGTAAACTTTCTGTACTTATCCCACATCCACATCGACAGGGCTGCAGTGGAGCGGGTTGAGAGCTTTAAGTTCCTCAGTGTCCAAATCACTAAGGACTTAAAATGGTCCACACACATGCTCACAGTCGTGAAGAAGACGAGACAGCATCTCTTCACCCTTAGGAGGTTGAAAAGGTTTGGCACTGGCCTTCAAATCCTCAAAAAGTTCTACAGCTGCACCATTGAGAGCATCTTGACTGGCTGTGTCACTGCTTAGTATGGCAACAGCACTGCCCTCAATCGTATGGCACTACAGAGGGTGATGCGGACAGACCAGTAGATCACTGGGGCCGGGCTCCCTGCCATCCAGGACTCTATATAAGGCGGTGTGAAAAGAGGCTCGAAAATCGTTAAGACTCCAGCCACCCAAGCAATATACTGTTCTCTCTGCTTCCGCACGGCAAGAGGTACCGGTCTGACACCAACTGGCTCCTGCACAGTTTCTATCCCCAAGCAATAAGACTGCTAAATACAGTTGAAGTCGGAAGTTTACACTTTAGCCAAATACATTTAAACTCAGTTTTTCACATTTCCGGACATTTAATCCTAGTAGAAAATAGGTCAGTTAGGATCACCACTTTATTTTAAGAATGTGAAATGTCAGAATAATAGTAGAGAGAATTATTTATTTCAGCTTTTATTTCTTTCATCACATTCCCAGTGGGTCAGAAGTTTACATACACTCAATTAGTATTTGGTAGCATTGCCTTTAAATTGTTTAACTTGGGTCAAATGTTTCAGGTAGCCTTCCACAAGCTTCCCAGAATAAGTTGGTTGAATTTTGGCCCATTCCTCCTGACAGAGCTGGTGTAACTGAGTCAGGTTTGTAGGCCTCCTTGCTCACACATGCTTTTTCAGTTCTGCCCACAAATGTTCTATAGGATTGAGGTCAGGGCTTTGTGATGGCCACTCCAATACCTTGACTTTGTTGTTCTTAAGCCTCTTTGCCACAACTTTGGAAGTATGCTTGGGGTCATTGTCCATTTGGAAGACCCATTTGCGACCAAGCTTTAACTTCCTGACTGATGTCTTGAGATGTTGCTTCAATATATCCACATAATTTTCCTACCCCATGATGTCATCGATTTTGTGAAGTGCACCAGTCCCTCCTGCAGCAAAGCACCCCCACAACATGATGCTGCCACACCCCCGTGCTTCACGGTTGGGATGGTGTTCTTGACACAAGCCTCCCCATTTTCCTCCAAACATAACGGTGGTCATTATGGCCAAACAGTTATATTTTTGTTCCATCAGACCAGAGGACATTTCTCCAAAAAGTACGATCTTTGTCCCCATGTGCAGTTGCAAACCGTAGTCTGGCTTTATGGTGGCTTCGGAGCAGCGGCTTCTTCCTTGCTGAGCGGCCTTTCAGGTTATGTCGATATAGGACTCCTTTTACTGTGGATATAGATACTTTTGTACCTGTTTCCTCCAGCATCTTCACACGGTCCTTTGCTGTTGTTCTGGGATTGATATACAATTTTCGCACCAAAGTACGTTCATCTCTAGGAGACAGAACGTGTCTCCTTCCTGAGCGGTATGACGGCTGCGTGCTATTGTTTGTACAGTTTGTACAGATGAACGTGGTACCTTCAGGTGTTTGGAAATTGCTCCCAAGGATGAACCAGACTTGTGGAGATCTACAATCTTTTTCTGAGGGCTTGGCTGATTTCTTTTGATTTTCCCATGATGTCAATCAAAGAGGCACTGAGTTTGAAGTTAGGCCTTGAAATACATCTACAGGTACACCTCCATTTGACTCAAATGATGTCAATTAGCCTATCAGAAGCCTCTAAAGGCATGACATCATTTTCTGGAATTTTCCATGCTGTTCTAAGGGCATAGTCAACTTAGTGTATGTAAACTTCTGACCCACTGGAATTGTGACACAGTGAATTTTTTGTGAAAGAATCTGTCTGTAAACAATTGTTGGAAAGATTACTTGTGTCACGCACAAAGAGGATGTCCTAACCAACTTGCCAAAACTATAGTTTGTTAGCAAGAAATTTGCGGAGTGGTTGAAAAACGAGTTTTAACTTCCGACTTCAACTGTAGCTAACAAAATGGCTACATGGACTAACTGAGTTGACAGTTGTATTTAATTTTTGCACTGTCTCTATGCACTCACTCGCACGCACGCACGCACGCACACACGCACGCACGCACGCACGCACACACACACACACACACACACACACACACACACACACACACACACACACACACACACACACACACACACACACACACACACACACACACACACACACACACACATTTAAACTGACTCTACACACAGGCACACACACTCACATTCAATCATCATATATGCTGGTGCTACTCTGTTTATCATATATTCTGATGCCTAGTCACATTATCCCTATACATATCTACCTCTATCACTCTAGTACACCTGCAAATACTTTTTTATTTTATTTCTTGTGCGTTTTAGTTCTACCTTGTTATTTTTAGTAGTACATTGATATCGATTAATGCATTTTGGGGTTTAGAGCTTGCAAGAAAGGCATTTCACTGTAATTGAAATTAAAACTTGAACCTTATCCAATCACACCTCCTTTTTCCTTTGTCATCATTATCTTGGTGCTCCTATCGATAGATACAAGATGTTGGAAATGTCTGGAAGGTTCCAGTGTATGTGGTTTTACCCTGCTTTCCCAACGTGATATTAATTGATTGTATCCCCAACGTTCAATGAGTTTGACAAGACTCAGCTGGCACTTCTATGAAGACAGGTATCGCTGGCTGTGAGCTGAAGAACCCCCTGCTTAATGTTTTATTCATACCCATTTGACCTTAAAGAAGGAAATGCAAATGCAACTCAAGAATGAGAGCGATCATCTGAATTTCTAAATGTCAAACACCATAATTAAGACACATTCATTACAAGAATCCACAGGTCTCTCATTTCCAGCTGAGATGTCAAATACCTCTCATTAACATTTGGATGATTCTCAAGTCTCCAAAAATCTCAGGTTTTGTGCTCCAACAAATTGCAATTTATTTGATTTTGCACTTATTGAAATACATTTATTTTGTTGTACCTGGGAGGATCTAGAGCTTTCTATCGCACAAATTGACAAAACACATTGCAAACAGCTCCATGGTAGTAGTCAGACTCCAGTGAATCCCTCAGCGTTTGCATATGAATGTGTTCACAGTGAGATCCTTCACAACACTGCAGCCCGGCATGGATACCAATGTCATTCAATATAAGAATAAAGGCCTTTACTTATTAAAAACAATGGATTTCTTAAACCAAACCACCCTGAAGGATAACAAAATATTCCTTATGGGATTTGATCCAACAAAAGTTTGGTCTGTAAACAGCTTTCGTTAGACATTAGCTGCAAACTGGCCTTTCTCGTATACAGATTGTGACAGGGTCTTGCAAATAACAGGCCTATTCTGATGGGAAATGTATCACAAAGGTAATATTAATCCAGTTGATGTTTAATTAAAAGTGCAATAGTGATAGTGTTTTTCACAGCTGTGGAGAATGACTCAAATTAAGCATTCTGTCAATCCAATTGTATTAATGTTCCTATTTTTTAAATATTAAATGCCCCCAAAAAAAAAAATGTAGGCGTCTACATGTGGAAATATAAACCACTTATAAGACATACATATAATTCATCGGATTTGGTATGCAAATCTATTCCTGGCATTTAGTAGCCTGTGATATATAACGTTACGTTAGGTTACATTATGAATGGAATAGCGTTCGTACAATATCTAATGGAATAGAGGACGTATAGTTACCTACGTTTTACCCTGTCGAATACAAAAGCATACGAATTGGAGGAGTTACTTTGCATACCTCTTGGAGGACATATTGTATTATACGTCTTTCTCTGAGACCAGGTTGTTTGTTGCTTCATAACAAGATAGGCGAATTCCAGGGAAAATTTACACTGGTGGTTAGGAGAACTAACAACCTGGTCTCAGAGCATTTCGTTTTATTCTGTATAATCCATTTAGTATGATATGTTACGTGTATGGTATGTATTAATTTGGATGTCCATCACCCATTTCATATGATATATTATGATATATTATTTGTTACAATTTGTATTATATGTTACAAATATGTTACGAATTTGTAAATGTACTACATTACGATTTTGCAAAATGTATGATATGTTATGAATTCTAGCTAGGTGGCTAACTTTAACTAGCTGGCTAACATTAGCTAGGCTAGGGGTTAGTGTTAAGTTAGGGGAAGGGTTAAGGTTAGCTAAAAAGGTTAAGATTAGGGCTAGGGGAAGGGTTTTCTAACATGCAATTTAGCTAAAAAGTAGTAAGTAGTTGAAAAGTTGCTAATTAGCTAACATGCTGAAGATTTCTGTGAATAGATTCGAACTCACACCTTTTGGTTGCTAGATGTTCCCGTTATACGTCTACCCACCCACCCTACTTTCGTTTTTGCCTTAAGTAACCACGTGCATTATGTAACTATACCAAACGCAACATATCATACTATTTTGAGTGTCCCGGATTGACGTTTACTATGTTACGTATAGTCTATGAGACCAGGCTAGAACTAACGACAATGGTTAGGACATATAGGGTTAGGAGAACTAAAACAACAAAGGTTAGAAGAATGTGCGTAGCAGGTTAGGTGGGTTAAGGTTAGAATTAGGTTAGAGGAATGGTTAGCTAAAACACTATAGTTGTCCCCATTGCGACTCAAACACGCAATCTTTGGATTGCTAGAAGGTCACGGTATACTACTTTTGTTTCTGTCGAATGTATACTAAACAAAAATATAAAAACAACATGCAACAATTTTCACAATTTTACAGTTACAGTTCATAAAAGGAAATTAGTCAATTGAGATAAATTCATTAGGCCCCAATTTATGGATTTCACATGAAAGGGCATGGGCGCAGCCATGGGTGGGCCTGGGAGGGCATACGCCCACCCACTTGGGAGCCAGCCTCACCCACTAGAGAGCCAGGCCATTCGAATTAGTTTTTCCCCACAAAAGGCTTTATTACAGACAGAATTACTCCTCAATTTCATCAGCTGTCCAGATGGCTGGTCTCAGACGATCCCGCAGGTGAAGAAGCCGGATCTGGAGGTCCTGGGCTGGCATGGTTACACGTGGTCTGCGGTTGTGAGTCCAGTTGGACATACTGCTAAATTCTCTAAAACGATGTTGGAGGTGGCTTATGGTAGAGAAATTCACATTCAATTATCTGGCAACAGCTCTGGTGGACATCTTTGCAGTCAGCATGCTAATTGCATGCTCCCTCAAAACTTGAGGAATCTGTGGCACAGTGTTTTGTGACAAAACTGCACATTTTAGAGTAGCCTTTTATTGTCCCCAGCACAAGTTGCAACTTTTTTATTTACATTTAACCTTTATTTAACAAGGCAAGTCAGTTAAGAACAAATTCTTATTTACAATGATGGCCTACATCGGCCAAACCCGGACGACTCTGGGCCAATTGTGGGACTACCAATCACAGCCGGTTTTGATACAGCCTGGAATCGAACCAGGGTGCCTGTAGTGATGCCTCTAGCACTGAGATGCAGTGCCTTAGACCGCTGATCATGCTGATTAATGAGCTGTTTAATCAGCTTCTTGATGTGCCACACCTGTCATGTGCATGGATTACCTTGGCAAAGGAGAAATGCTGACTAACAAGTATGTAAACTCATTTGTTCACAGCATTTGAAAGAAATAAGCTTTTTGTGCATATGGAACATTTCTTTGGATTGTTTATTTCAGCTTATGAAACATGGGACCAACACTTTACATGCGTTTATATTTTTGTTCAGTTTAACTAGACCTTTAGTACATCATACTTCTTGTAGATGCTCAGAAATACGTATAGTATGTTTCGTATGGCTCGGAGGCCAGCCTGGATGATCAACGTCAAGGTTCATCACACCATCAGAAGGCCTGTACTGACCTCTGCTGGATTCCTTCAAATATTGTAATTGGCAAATAAAAGATTGAGTGATTTTTATTTATTTAACCAGGTAAGTTGACTGAGAAAACATTCTCATTTACAGCAACGACCTGGGGAATAGTTACAGGGGATGAACAAGCCAATTGTAAACTGGGGATGATTAGGTGACCGTGACGGTATGAGGGGCAGATTGGGAATTTATCCAGGACACCGGGGTTAACACCCCTTCTCTTGCAATAAGTGCCATGGGATCTTAAGTGACAACAGAGAGTCAGGACACCCATTTAACATCCCATCCGAAATACAGCACCCTACACAGGGCAATGTCCCCATTTACTGCCCTGGGATTTTTTATAGACCAGAGGAATGGGTGCCTGCTACTGGGCCTCCAACACCACTTCCAGCAGCAGCTGGTCTCCCAGTGGGATGCAGGGTGGTATGCTGCTGGTGATTGGAGCACACCATCACATCCAGTTTGCATAGCCTACTAAAATGTAAAACAAATCTGATTTTGAAACTCGTGAGTTCATAATCTATGTTTTGTTGAAACTGATTAGACTTTATGCGTGGTAGCAGCAGCAGCGCACCACAGACTATGTTAGACCTGGTGTGTATTCATTCCTCAGATTCCTTCGCAAAACGTTTGGCCTGTTGCAAAATGTTTTGCAATGGAAAGGAGAGTTTCTAGTGGACAAATAAAAGGTAGGTCCTTCCCAGTTTCGTTTGCTCTGCTTCCGTTTGGTTCCTAGAGTAAACGTTTCCATTGCTAAATGTTTTGCAACAGACCAAACGTTTTTCAACGGAATCCAACTAATGAATACACCCCTAGTTTTGACATCTATGAACAGTTAAGGAAGTAGTGATGGGCATTCCGGCTCTTTTCAGTGAGCCGGCTCGTTCGACTCAGGTCACCAAAAAAAGACGGCTCTTTTGGCTCCCAAACGGCTCTTTAAAAAAATATATATTTAGTATTTTTTCAAGACAAACAGTTCGCGATAGTTTGACTATGATTGGTGTTAAAACAATTCTAATTAAATTATTAAATGAAATCATACACTACCTTAGCCACAATGTATTTAAAAATGCATTGGTTTGTTATGAAAAATAATGCTATTAAACATTTGCATTTAAAGTATAACTTTTTAATGTATATAAACAAAGTGCATATAAATCTAACCATTCAAAATGAATACAATCTGAACAGCATAATATAATATTGCCCCATATCTAAGAAAAATAAATAACAATTTGCAAAATTGCAACATCCCACAAATTGAAATAAATTTAAAAAAGAAGGATGCTATTTCACATGTGCATTTAAAGTATAACTTTTTTAATGTATATAAACAAAGTGCATATAAATGTAACAATTCAAAACAAATACAATCTGAACAACATAATAATAGAATATTGCACCATATCAAAGAAAAATAAATAATGTGCAAAACTGCAGCATCCTACTTAAAACATTAAACTGGTCCCTCTTTTCTCTCTCTTCTTTATTGCCATGTTATAACCAGCAGCACACAGCAATGCTGACCATACTTTTGCTTTTTATGAGAGATTTGCATTCAGAAATGCAAGCTGCCTCACTTTCGAGGGGCTGATGCGGTTCCTTCTCTCAGTAATTATTTGTCCCGTTTTCGAGAAGACCCTCTCAGAGGGAACGGATGTGGCCACTATGCAGAGTCTCCCTGTCATGACTTTAGTAAGCCGTGGGTAGACAGAGGCCTTGTTCTTCCACCAGCTCAGATGATCTGCAGATCTTTGGAGGGGCTCCTCTAAATAGGATCGGACCTCCATTATGGCATCTGCTGAAGGATTCCTTCGTGCTGCATCCCCAGTTGCTCTCTCGTCAAACAGCATCCAAACAGCAGACGTTTGTGGCACTACTGCTGATGCTTCTGCTCCATCTGATCCATCTTCTTCCTGTTGCCCTGTTGCCTGAGCCAGTTGACTGCTGGGGCTGTCCCTCCCTGTTGCTCAGGTTATTATTTGAAGAGCCTCATCAATCGCTCTGGCATCACTGAAGGCTAACTTCTTAAACCTGGGGTCAAGTGCAGCGGTTTCTGATAGCACGTGATTATATTCCATTCTGTGGAACTTTCTGTCCATTGATGAACATAGGGTGTCCATCAACTCTGTCACATGTCCTGTGGTTACACTTGCTTCTCTCTGGCGGCTCGCTGCAGACCCTTACACAGGAGTATCACTTTTGAGGCTGTCACATGGCTGAAAAGAGAGAACAGTAACTTATTAGTTCAGGTTCATGTTTTGTCTACTGATACTACATTCTCATCTACTGCTCATATACATATATAATACTGGATTAAATAATGATGTAGTAATAACTGCTTACTGTACATCTCTCCACTGATCTCCACAGTGACCTGCTCAAAAGGTTCCAGGACTCTGCATATCTCCTCCACCACCTCCCATTCCTCTTGGGTCAGAGCATCAACAGATGCATTGACAATGGCCAGGGTATAGATGATGGCATCCTTTGACTCAAAAAGCCGCTTCAACATATACAATGTTGAATTCCACCTTGTAATGCAGTCTTGTTTAGGCCTCAGCTCAGGCATCCCCATCTGGCGTTGTGTAGACCTTAGTTTTTCAGCACCTGCTGTGCTCCTGTGGAAGTATTCCACAGCTGTTTTTACTTTGTCCAAGGTGGGCTTCATCACCTTCAGAGAATCTCTTACAATCAGGTTGATTGTGTGGGCAAGACATGGATGATGGGTCCATTTTTACATTTTCATGGCTTTGGTTATGTTAGCTGCATTGTCGCTAACACAACAGACCACTTTTCCATCTACTTGCCATTCTCTGGCCACTCTCAACAGTTCCTCTGCCAAGTTCTCTGAGGTGTGTCTGTCGCTGAACTCAAAGCAGTCCAGAAGACAGCTAGACATCGAAAAATCTTCAATGAAGTGACATGTAACCGACATGGAAGAAGTGGTTACCCTTGATGTTCAGCAGTCAGTGGTAAGGCAAACTGCAGGAGCTTTTTGGACTCTTTCCCGCACTGAAGCCTGTGTGCTCTCGTACAGTTGTGGAATAAGTGATTTTGAAAGGGTTTTCCTGCTTGGAATTGTGTACATTGGATTTAGACTATTGCTATAATTTCTAAAACCTCTGTCCTCCACGATGGAAAATGCCTGAAATCGGTGGCAATAATTTTAGCCAATGCAATATCAATTTGGCCTTGTTTTTGCTACAGACATAGACCTTGGCATAAACTGGTCCATAGAAGACTGCGTTGCTGTGGGTCACGGAGTAGGCCTACTTGACTGAGTGGATACATCTCCACGTGTGGAGGTGCTGGCTCCACCACTACAGTGGGGCAAAAAAGTATTTAGTCAGCCACCAATTGTGCAAGTTCTCCAACTTAAAAAGATGAGAGAAGCCTGTAATTCATCATAGGTACACTTCAACTATGACAGACGAAATGAGAAAAAGAAATCCAGAAAATCACATTGTAGGATTTTTAATTTATTTATTTGCAAATTATGGTGGAAAATAAGTATTTGGTCAATAACAAAAGTTTCTCAATACTTTGTTATATACCCTTTGTTGACAATGACAGAGGTCAAACGTTTTCTGTAAGTCTTCACAAGGTTTTCACACACTGTTGCTGGTATTTTGGCCCATTCCTCCATGCAGATCTCCTCTAGGGCAGTGATGTTTTGGGGCTGTCGCTGGGCAACACGGACTTTCAACTCCCTCCAAAGATTTTCTATGGGGTTGAGATCTGGAGACTGGCTAGGCCACTCCAGGACCTTGAAATGCTTCTTCTGAAGCCACTCCTTCGTTGCCCAGGCGGTGTGTTTGGGATCATTGTCATGCTGAAAGACCTAGCCACGTTTCATCTTCAATGCCCTTGCTGATGGAAGGAGGTTTTCACTCAAAATCTCACGATACATGGCCCCATTCATTCTTTCCTTTACGGATCAGTCAGTCCTGGTCCCTTTGCAGAAAAACAGCCCCAAAGCATGATGTTTCCACCCCCATGCTTTACAGTAGGTATGGTGTTCTTTGGATGCAACTCAGCATTCTTTGTCCTCCAATCACGACGAGTTGAGTTTTTACCAAAAAGTTCTATTTTGGTTTCATCTGACCATATGACATTCTCCCAATCCTCATCTGGATCATCCAAATGCTCTCTAGCAAACTTCAGACGGGCCTGAACATGTACTGGCTTAAGCAGGGGGACACGTCTGGCACTGCAGGATTTGAGTCCCTGGCGGTGTAGTGTGTTACTGATGGTAGGCTTTGTTACTTTGGTCCCAGCTCTCTGCAGGTCATTCACTAGGTCCCCCCGTGTGGTTCTGGGATTTTTGCTCACCGTTCTTGTGATCATTTTGACCCCACGGGGTGAGATCTTGCGTGGAGCCCCAGATCGAGGAAGATTATCAGTGGTCTTGTATGTCTTCCATTTCCTAATAATTGCTCCCACAGTTGATTTCTTCAAACCAAGCTGCTTACCTATTGCAGATCCAGTCTTCCCAACCTGGTGCAGGTCTACAATTTTGTTTCTGGTGTCCTTTGACAGCTCTTTGGTCTTGGCCATAGTGGAGTTTGGAGTGTGACTGTTTGAGGTTGTGGACAGGTGTCTTTTATACTGATAACAAGTTCAAACAGGTGCCATTAATACAGGTAACGAGTGGAGGACAGAGGAGCCTCTTAAAGAAGAAGTTACAGGTCTGTGAGAGCCAGAAATCTTGCTTGTTTGTATGTGACCAAATACTTATTTTCCACCATAATTTGCAAATAAATTCATTAAAAATCCTACAATGTGATTTTCCCCTCATTTAGTCTGTCATAGTTGAAGTGTACCTATGATGAAAATTACAGGCCTCTCTCATCTTTTTAAGTGCGAGAACTTGCACAATTGGTGGCTGACTAAATACTTTTTTGCCCCACTGTATCACTAGCAGGCCCACTAGTTTCTCGAAGCTCCGCTACAGCTAGCTTCACAGTTGGGTGCACAGTTTGCATATGCCGGTGTAGGTTGTGTGTAGAACAGGCTTTATATGAGATTTTGTATTGGCAAATTCTACATTGTGCTCTAACATGGCCTACATTATTAAAATGCATCCAAATACTAATGTGCTTCTGACTCATTTTCCAGCTGTTGTTTTCACTGCTGTCCTTCCTCTCTCTCCTCGACTGCTAAGTGTGTGACTGAGTGAGTTGGCTCGGCCCTCCCTCACGCATCTTTGGTTCATTGGTTGACACTGCATGTCTAATTGACAGGAAGGCTGTTAGTCTGAGCGGACAGTCAGAACGAATGTGTGTGTGCTTGAGCACTTAGGCATATATTATATTTATTTTTTCGTTCTTTGAATTAGTTCATTCTATTCATTTAAAATGTTTTGATTATTCATATCTTATTTTTTAAAACATGTGCTTGGTACCGAGACAGGCTGTCTAACGTTAGATCATCGATCTGATCAGAGGGACGCTTCTACATCTGCATTGTTTGGGGTTTTAGGCTGGGTTTCTGTTCAGCACTGTGACATCGGCTGATGTAAAAAGGGCTTTATAAATACATTTGATTGATTGATTGATTGATGACACAGCTAATGTTAGCTACCCCAAATGAGGTGGGCCAATTAGTTTGTTTTGCTGGTAGCCTAATGTTATACGTAAATAGCTAATCTTATCAAATCATTGTTGGATGGAGGGAACTAGCTAAATTGGGCACAAGACTGACAGTGCCACATAGCTAATTTTTAATCCATGTTTTGGTTTAAAAACTGTAAGTACTTTGCTGCAGTGGTCGCGTTCCAGGTAGTGATGTGCAGTTGGCGAACAGGTCATTCTCTTTGAACGACTCTCTTTACTGACTCGTTAGTCATGATTCATTTTTTGAGTGACTCGTTAATTTTAGTCGTTCGTTTGACCTACTAGTGCTGTGTGTGTGTATTTATTTATTTATTAGGGGTGAAATGGTTCTCAAAACTCACGGTTCAGTACGGTACAGTGGTGTCATGGTTCGGTACGGTTTCGATACACCGACTAAATAAATGCCTGAGAAATATGTAATTTGTATTTCGATTTTCCATTTATTATAATAGTAAACATGGGTAGCTGGAATTCCCAGGAGCCAATGGAAACAAAGGGACAACAAAAACCTGCCTTGTTACATTAAATAAAATTGTCATTTAAAATAGAACTTCAACAAGAGTGCATAGTCACATAGCAGTGCCTTAAACAAAATGGGACCACTTGAGACTGGTTACTTGAAAAAAATTAAAAAGATTTAAGTTTTACTTTAAGAAGATTAGTCTAGCCACATTATCTGCAGTGAGCACAGATCGGCTTGCTGTGACAATGTCAGCTGCTGTGGAGAATACCCTCTCGCTAGGGACAGATGTCCCAGGCACAGCCAGGTAGCCTTGCTAACATGGCAACATGAGGGAATATTAACTCTTTGGTCTTCCACCATGTAAGTGGATCAGCATCCTGGGAAATACAGTCCACTTCCCTGTATGAGGTCACCTTCTCCTCTATGACCTTGACCTTTGACTTGGTTCCCTGCTCCTGAACAACTCCCCAAAAAGCTCAGCCAAGGCAGACTTATTTTCTGGAGGAGAACCCATGTTGTCTGCCATCTCTGGAGAGGGGTTGGCTCCTGTGGTATCTGTGGCTTGACCCTGCAGAATTAAATGACTATCTCTGAAGTGGCTTTAAAAATATGATTTGTTGTTAGAAATATATCAGACACTAGTATGACAATTACAATTATTACTTTGTTAAATCACTAATTAATAATGTCACATTAACAAAATAAATACAATACCTGTTGTATATTGGTCACAATCTCTGATGTGACTCTCAGAGGAGCAGCAGCAGCATCCAGGTGCAGCAGGGACTTGAACAGGGGGTCCAAAGCAGTGCTCGTGTAAGTCTTGGACACCAGGATCAGCATATCTAAGCTCCAGGTTAACTCTGATAGCAGTCTTGACATCCCTTACTGTGGGTTCATCTTCATCAGATGCCACCATTGATTTCAGGATCATTGTTTTCATAGGCAGGACCATGGAAACTGATGGAATGCTCTCAGTGCATATCAGTGTTGTGAATGTTTTGAGAGGTTTGCACACTTTGATAACTTCCTCTGCTAGTCTTATGTCATTTTCCGACAAAGTCACAATCTTTGACATTCTTCCTCACAGCTTGATCAGTCATTGTAGAACACACCACAACTTTCTGCTCAAGGTATCTCTCAACCATGTCATGGCTTGAATTCCATCTAGTAGGGACATCTTGGATTAGTTTGTGGTTTGGCAGCTCCAGCATCTCCTGTTTTGTCTTGAAAACATGTGCAGCAGTTGTGCTTTTATGAAAGAAGGGTACCACCTTCCTGGTCTTTGCTTGGAGGCGAGAGATTGGATTCACTGACATTGCTTTTTGAGATGCTAGATTAATAATGTGAGCAAAGCATCCTATCTGTGGCCCCAATCCAGCTAGTGCAACCGCATTTACAATATTTCTAACGTTGTCAGTGGTCACAGTTAATTACATTATCCCCCTCCAACTTTCATACTGCAACTTCGCTTAGCTCTTCCCCCAAGTTTACACTGGTGTGACTACTCTCTAGGCGGTGTGTTTGAAGGACACGGCTTTTTATCTCCTGCTCTGCCGTAATGAAATGAGCGGTTACAGTAAGGTAGCGCTCTGTAGCTCTAGACGTCAAACTGTCTGTTGTTAGAGAAACAGACCGCGTTTCTGACAACTCGCTCTCAAGTTGTTCTTCTTTAAACATGTTTCTGAATCCCGCATTCTCTACCAAAGACAAGGCTCATATCTGCCGCTATGAATTTTGCTATCGCTGCGTTGATTTCTTTAGCCCTACCGGAGTCAGCCGCATTTTGTTGCCTGAAGGCTGTGGGGAGAAGTGGTTGCCCTTTCATTTTTTGACCTAGTTCCACCGGTGGGCTCTTTGGGGTGATGTCGGTGCAAATGAGTAGTCATGTTACTCGTATTGCCACTCGAATAGGCTATCGGCAATGAACAGAGCCTACACGTTGTAGAAGTTTTATCCGCCACTCGTTGGCAATCCCCGTTATAGTTTACAGTGAAACCGAAATGTTCCCAAACGGCAGACCTGAATGATACTGGGGCGTCTTCTAGTTCTGTCTTGCCAATGCTTGCCATGTTGCTCCTTTGCATTTAGCTAACTGCTAATTCCTTCATACGCTAATTGCTGCTACGACGGTCTCTCAGTCTCTGAAATCTTAAAAAAAAAAATTAAAGACTACTTTATTACTATGTGGATATTTTTCCCACGTTAATTTATACGCCATTGGTTTATGAAACACACATATATATATTATTTTGCTAGCTATAATATGATTAATGTATTGTTCGTTCACAGTGCGTACCGAACGGTTCAATACTAATACACGTACCGTTTCACCCCTAATATAGATATTTTTGCGGTCCAAACACTTAAAAGACATACCCTTGTCCACTTACCCTCGCCTTATGCCCTTGGGGGAATCCCCGTCGCCATCTTGGTAGGTGGTCCAAATTATTAGCCAAGCAAGGGAAGTTTGCAATGTAAGCCCCTCAGGCTTCGTTTTTAGTCGGCTTTGCGAGTGTACAATTATGTTCACTCCGGGGCCTGAAATTCCCCATAATTCAATTTGCGATGACTGTACAGCCGCTAAGAAAAGTCCGCGAAAACTTAAACAACATCAAGGGAGAAGTCAACATACAAGTAAGTGTAAGTCAAAATGAATGCAAATAAATTATAAATTGTGTTACTATAGCACATGACGGCACAAACACGTCTCGTAAATATGTTTTTGTTTGGTTAACCTTTGGAAATTGTTTAAATAAAACATTTTCCTTCAGAAGTTCCAGCTGGGCAGGCTAACGTTAGCTAGCAAATTAATTAGCTAACTATCATACAGTAGGCGTATATTAATAATTACATATTTAATATAAGTAGAGATGCACTCATAATTGACTGTAGCACATATAAAGCACCTACAAGCTGAAAACACAATCATCGCGGGATGAACGAGTGATTAATTTCCGGCCAAGAGTGGTCCATTTAAAAATCATTCCTAACTCCCTTGAACCTTGCTCTGCAAGTGTAACCTCGTTAGACGTCATGGAACGTCATCAGAAGTGCCCACTTAATTTGAGGGCTGAGGGGATAGGGTGCGTCTTTTAAGTGTTTGGACCCTTTCCATATTCCTCGGAATTCCAGGCTGTATCACATCCGGACGTGATTGGGAGTCCCATAGGGTGGCGGCGCACAATTGGCCCAGCGCTGTCCGGGGTAGGCCATTATTGTAAATAAGAATTTGTTCTTGACTGACTTGCCTTGTTAAATAAATAAAACAAATATACACTACCGTTCAAAAGTTTGGGGTCACTTAGAAATGTCATTGTTTTTTTAAAGAAAAGCATTTTTTCCCGATTCAAATATCATCAAATTGGTCAGAAATACAGTGTAGACATTGTTAATGCTGTAAATGACTATTGTAGCTGGACACTGCTGATTTATGGAATATCTACATAAGCATACCAGAGGCCCATTATCAGCAACCATCACTCCTGTATTAGCTAATCCAAGTTGATTCTTTTAAAAAGGCTAATTGATCTAGAAAACCCTTTTGCAATTATGTTATCACAGCTGAAAACTTTTGTTCTGATTAAAGAAGCAATAAAACTGGCCTTCTTTAGACTAGTTGAGTATTTGGAGCATCAGCATTTGTGGGTTTGATTACAGGCTCAAAATGGCCAGAAACAAAGAGCTTTCTTCTGAAACTCGTCAGTCTATTCTTGTTCTGAGAAATGAAGGCTATTAAATGTGAGAAATTGCCAAGAAACTGAAGATCTCGTACAACGCTGTGTACTACTCCCGCGCAAACTGTCTCTAACCAGAATAGAAAGAGGAGTGGGAGGCCCTGGTGCACAGCTGAGCAAGAGGACAAGTACATTAGAGTGTCTAGTTTGAGAAACAGACGCCTCACAATATCTCAACTGGCAGCTTCATTAAATAGTACCCGTAAAACACCAGTCTAAATGTCAACAGTGAAGAGGCGACTCCGGGATGCTGGCCTTCAAAGCACAGTTCCTCCGTCCAGTGTCTCTGTTCTTTTGCCCATCTTAATCTTTTCTTTTTATTGGCCAGTCTGAGATATGGCTTTTTCTTTGCAACTCTGCCTAGAAGGCCAGCATCCTGGATTCGCCTCTTCACTGTTGATGTTGAGACTGATGTTTTGCAGGTACTATTTCATTTGTACATACATACATACATACATACAGTGGGGGAAACAAGTATTTAGTCAGCCACCAATTGTGCAAGTTCTCTCACTTAAAAAGATGAGAGGCCTGTAATTTTCATCATAGGTACACTTCAACTATGACAGACAAAATGAGGAAAGAAAATCACATTGTAGGATTTTTTATGAATTTATTTGCAAATTATGGTGGAAAATAAGTATTTGGTCACATACAAACAAGCAAGATTTCTGGCTCTCACAGACCTGTAACTTCTTCTTTAAGAGGCTCCTCTGTCCTCCACTCATTACCTGTATTAATGGCACCTGTTTGAACTTGTTATCAGTATAAAAGACACCTGTCCACAACCTCAAACAGTCACACTCCAAACTCCACTATGGCCAAGACCAAAGAGCTGTCAAAGGACACCAGAAACAAAATTGTAGACCTGCACCAGGTTGGGAAGACTGAATCTGCAATAGGTAAGCAGCTTGGTTTGAAGAAATCAACTGTGGGAGCAATTATTAGGAAATGGAAGACATACAAGACCACTGATAATCTTCCTCGATCTGGGGCTCCACGCAAGATCTCACCCCCGTGGGGTCAAAATGATCACAAGAACGGTGAGCAAAAATCCCAGAACCACACGGGGACCTAGTGAATGACCTGCAGAGAGCTGGGACCAAAGTAACACAGCCTACCATCAGTAACACACTACGCCGCCAGGGACTCAAATCCTGCAGTGCCAGACGTGTCCCCCTGCTTAAGCCAGTACATGTCCAGGCCCGTCTAAAGTTTGCTAGAGAGCATTTGGATGATCCAGATGAGGATTGGGAGAATGTCAGATGAAACCAAAATAGAACTTTTTGGTAAAAACTCAACTCGTCGTGTTTGGAGGACAAAGAATGCTGAGTTGCATCCAAAGAACACCATACCTACTGTGAAGCATGGGGTGGAAACATCATGCTTTGGGGCTGTTTTTTCTGCAAAGGGACCAGGACGACTGATCCGTGTAAAGGAAAGAATGAATGGGGCCATGTATCGTGAGATTTTGAGTGAAAACCTCCTTCCATCAGCAAGGGCATTGAAGATGAAACGTGGCTGGGTCTTTCAGCATGACAATGATCCCAAACACACCGCCGGGCAACAAAGGAGTGGCTTCAGAAGAAGCATTTCAAGGTCCTGGAGTGGCCTAGCCAGTCTCCAGATCTCAACCCCATAGAAAATCTTTGGAGGGAGTTGAAAGTCCGTGTTGCCCAGCGACAGCCCCAAAACATCACTGCTCTAGAGGAGATCTGCATGGAGGAATGGGCCAAAATACCAGCAACAGTGTGTGAAAACCTTGTGAAGACTTACAGAAAACATTTGACCTCTGTCATTGCCAACAAAGGGTATATAACAAAGTATTGAGATAAACTTTTGTTATTGACCAAATACTTATTTTCCACCCAATTTTGCAAAATAAATTCATAAAAAATCCTACAATGTGATTTTCTGGATTTTTTTTCCCTAATTTTGTCTGTCATAGTTGAAGTGTACCTATGATGAAAATTACAGGCCTCTCTCATCTTTTTAAGTGAGAGAACTTGCACAATTGGTGACTGACTAAATACTTTTTTCCCCCACTGTACATACATACATACATATACTAGATGACTGATAGGGGGGCGCTGTGAAGCCACGGTGCCTCAATCTTGGCACTCTCCCACCATTGTTAAAATAGATTTTGGAAGCTATAGAAATGCATTTATTAATGTCTACATTTGTTTTTGCCACATTTAATCTATTACAAACACTAAGCCTTTACACTCCTACCCTTATGGGTTGCACATGGCAGATTTGGACACTGATAAGCGTCTAAATGGGAACGCAGTGGCTGTACTGTAACATCCTATACATGACGTCAGAGCTCAGGGTCTCCACTTCACAGCTCTGTATGGGGTTTGTCTGCGAGCCGTTCTGAACTTGAACACAGCGCGTGACAAGTTGCCCAATCCCTTCTGCTAATTGGCCAATTTTTTTGTTGTCTCAGTGAGGGAAATGCTGTAAATTACGAGAACTCAATTCATTTTAAAAGATGACACGTTGAGGATTATAATGAATAAATACCTCTTGTCATACAAGCAAGCCAAACACCTGAGTCCAAATGTGCACTTCACATTTCCATATCATAAATGTTTCAATGTTGATGATCACTATGTTTGATGTACAGTTACAAGATGACATGGTGTTATACCTTGGGTTGTCCTTAGCAGAATGAGCCTACAGTGTCTTCAGAAAGTATTCATACCCTTTGGCTCATTCCACATTTTGTCTTACAGCCTGAATTCTAAATTGATAAATATAATTCTCACCCATCTACACACAATACCCCATAATGAGAAAGTGAAAACATGTTTTGCAAATTTATTGAAAATGCAATGCAGAAATATCTTATTTACATACTGTAAGTATTCACACCACTTTGCTATGACACTCCAAATTGAGCTCAGGTGCATCCAATTTCCTTTGATCTTCCTTGATGTCGCTACAACTTGATTGGAGTCAACTTGTAGCCAATTCAATTGTTTGGACATGATTTAGAAAGAAACACACCTGTTTATATAAGGTCCCAAAGTTGACCGTGCATGTCAGACCAGAAACTATACCATGAAGTCCAAGGAACTGTCTGTTGGTCTCTGAGATAGAATTGTGATGAGGCATATCTGGGGAAGGATATACAACAATTTCTACAGTGTTGAAAGTTTCCAAGAGCACAGTTGTCTCCATCATTGGGAAATTGAAAAAAAGTATGGAACTAATAATTAATTTCAGTGCTTTTCTACCAACTGAGGTACTCAAAGCACTTTACATAGTATGGGGAAACTCTTGTCATCCACCACAAATGTGTAGCACAGAAACCATTTTTGTGCCAGAACACTCACCACACAACTGCTATCAGGTGAGGAGTGATATGCCAATTACAAATGAGGGTGATGATTTGGTGGCCATGTTTGGAATTTAGCCATGACACCTGGGTTAACACCCCTACTCTTACAATAAGTGCCATGGGATCTTTCATGACCACAGAGTCAGGACACTTTAACATCCCATCTGAAAGAAGGTACTCTATGCAGGGAAATGCTCCCTTCACTGCCCTGGGATCTCCTGAGACCAGAGGGAGTAGTGCCTCCTACTGGTCCTCCAACACCACTTCCAGCAGCAACTGGTCTGCCCATCCAGGGACCGACCAGGACTGACCCTACTTAGCTTCAGAGGCAAGCCAGCAGCAGGATGCAGGGTGGTATGCTCTGCCTAGAGGTGGTATACTTTGCCTAGAGCTGGCCATCTGACCAAACTGAGCAATTGGGCAATAAGGATCTTATTCAGGGAGATGACTAAGAACCCAATGACCACTCTGGCAGAACTACAGACTGCCTTGGTTGAGATGGGAGAACCTGCCAGAAGGACAACAGCCTCTACAGCACTTCATCAATCTGGGATTCATGGGAGTAGTACGACAGAATCCACGCCTGAGAAAAAAAGCACATGACAGCATGCCTGGAGTTTGCAAAAAGGCAGAGCCAAATACAGGAAAATCCTTGATGTGAACCTGAAACATGGCTCTCTCGGGATATACTGTCCCTGTCCATACAGCCATTGGGGTTCTCAGTACATGTCGCAGACAGGAATAAAGAACTCTCCGGGAAGAAGAAAGGCATGGGTGTATGTTTTATGGTGTGATTGTGATAACATATACAGAAACTCAAGTCCTTTTGTTCACCAGACCTAGAATACCTCACAATCAAATGCTGACCATATTACCTCCCAAGAGAATTCTCTTTGGTTATAGTCACAGCCGTGTATATAATACCCCTCAAGCATATACCACCACGGCCCTCAAAAAACTACAATGGACTTTATGCAAACTGGAAACCACATATCCTGAGGCTGCATTTATTGTAGCTGGTGATTTTAACAAAGCAAATTTGACAAACGCTACCGAAGTTCTACCAACACATTGATTGTAGTACTCGCGCTGGTAAAATATTGGACCACTGCTACTCAACTTTTTGAAATGCCTACAAGGCCCTCCCCCGCCCTCCCGTCGGCAAATCTGATCACGACTCCATTTTGCTCCTCCCTTTCTATAGGCAGAACAGAAAGTACCCGTGCCAAGGTCTATTCAACACTGGTCTGACCAATCGGAATCCATGCTTCAAGATTGTTTTGATAACGCGGACTGGGATATGTTCTGTGTAGCCTATGAGAATAACATTGAATACACAGATACTGTGACTGAGTTCATCAGGAAGTGTATAGGAGATGTTGTACCCACAGTGGCTATTAAAACCTACCCTAACCAGAAACCGTGGCTAGATGGCAGCATTTGCGCAAAACTGAAAGCACGAACTACCACATTTCACCATGGCAAGGTGACTGGGAATGTGGCCAAATACAAACAGTGTAGTTATTCCCCCCGTAAGGCAATTAAACAGGCAAAACGTCAGTACAGAGACAAATTGGGGTTGCAATTCAATGGCTCAGACACGAGATGTATGTGGCAGGGTCTACAGACAATCATGGACTACAAAGGGAAAACCAGCCACGTCGCGGACACCTTTGCCCGCTTTGAGGATAACACAGTGCCACCAAAGCGTGCCGCTACAAAGGACTGTGGGCTCTCCTTCTCTGTGGCCGACGTGCGTAAGACATTTAAGCGTGTTAACCCTCACCCCACTATCATCCAGAAGGCGAGGTCAGTACAGGTGCATCAAAGCTGGGACCAAGAGACAAAAAAAACGACTTCTATCTCAAGGCCATCAGACTGTTAAATAGCCATCACTAGTTGGCTTCCACCCTGTTATGCAACCCTGCACCTTAGAGGCTGCTGCCCTATATACGAATCACTGGGCACTTTAATAATGTTTACATACTGCTTTACTCATCTCATGTGTATATATACTGTATTCTATTCTACTATATTTTAGTCAATGCCACTCCGACATTGCTCAATCTAATATTTATATATTTCTTAATTCCATTCTTTTACTTTTAGACGTGTATTGTTGTGAATCGCTTTTAGATACTACGGCACTGTTGGAGCTAGGAACACAAGCATTTCGCTACACCCGCCATAACATCTGCTAAATATGTTTATGTGACCAATGAAATTAGATTGGACTGGGGCAAAGATTTACGTTCTAACAGGACAATGACCCAAACCGCTAAAGCAATGCTGGAATGGCTTCAAAACAAGAATGTGAAAGTCCTTGAGTGGCCCAGCCAAAGCCCAGACTTGAATCCCATTTAGATCTCTGGACTCATGACTTGAAGATTGCCGTTCACCGCCACTCCACATCTAAATTAACAGCTTGAGAAAATCTGCAAGGAAGAATAGGAGAAAATTCCCAAATCCAGCTGACACAGACATACCCAAGACGACTCAAAGCTGTAATCACCCCTAAATTTGCTTCTACAAGGTACTGACTCGGGTGAGAATACTTATGTAAATGAGATATTTCTGTATTTCATTTTCAATACACATGCAAAAAAAATCTATATGGGTGACATGGGTGAGATTTTTCTGTTGTAATTTTATCAATTTTGAATTCAGGCTGTAACACAACAAAATGTAGAATAAATCAAGGAGTATGAATAGTTTCTGAAGGCTCTATATGTTCATTGTATTGTGAATAAAATTTGCCCCTGACCACACATCTGAAGGCACTCATGACTCCATTCTATGAGCATAAAAATTACAATCTGCTTCTCTGAATTGCCTTGTGAAAGCCTAACGCTGTAAGATCGTATTTTATAATTGAGCTAGTAATGGTACACGTATTCGTACCGTTCGTTATGGGGACATCTGTTCCGTCCACACTGTGAAGTGCTGAACGATTCATTTTTAGAAGCGCACAGGCATAGAAGTTGGTTAAATTTACCCAATTGTATACTGTGACTTTGTCCTCCTGTTTCTTGGCTATTTACACTGAACAAAAAATAAACAAAACATGTAAAGTGTTGGTCCATGTTTCATGAGCTGAAATAAAATTCCCAGAAATGTTCCATTCACACAAAAATTTCTCTCATTTGGTGCACAAATTTGTTTACATCCCTGTTAGTTAGCATTTCTCCTTGGCAAAGACAATCCAACCACCTGACAGGTGTGGCATATCAAGAAACTGATTAAACAGCATGATCATTACACAAGTGCACCTTGTACTGGGGACAAAAGCCACTCTAAAATGTGCAGTTTTGTCAGACAACGCAATGCAACAGATGCTTCAAGTTGAGGGAGCAAGCAATTGGCATGCTGACTGTAGGTATGTCCACCCAGCTGTTGCCATAGATTTGAATTAAATTCTCTACCATAAGCCGCCTTCAATGTCACTAGAGAATTTGGCAGTACGTCCAACCAGACTCACAACTGCAGAACACATGTAACCACACCAGTCCAGGACCTCATCCAGCTTCTTCACCTGCAGGATCGTCTGAGACCAGCCATCCGGACAGCTGAGGAAGCTACAGTATGGGTTTGCACAACTTTAGACTTTCTTCACAAACCGTCTCAGGGAAGCTCATCTGTGTGCTCGTCGTCCTCACCAGGCTCTTGACCTGACTGCAGTGCGACGTCGTAATCGACTTCGGTGGGCAAATGCTCACCTTCGATGGCCACTGGCACGCTGGAAAAGTGTGCCCTTCACGGATGAATACCGCTTTCAACTGTAACGGGAAGATGGCAGACAGCATGTATGGCTTTGTTTGGTCAAGCGGTTTGCTGATGTCAATGTTGTAAACAGTGTCTCATGGTGGCTGTGGGGTTATGGCATTGGCAATTTGAATGCACAGAGATTTAGTGACGAGATCCTGAGGCCCATTGTCATGCCATTCATCTGCCACCATCACCTCATGTTTCAGCATGATAATGCATGGTCACATGGATCTATTCACAATTCTTGGAAGCTGAAAATGTCCCAGTTCTTCTATGGCCTGAATACTCACCTCCCTCACTGCATCGACGTGTACGACAGCATGTTCCAGTTTCCGTCAATATCCAGCAACTTTGCACAGCCATTGAAGAGGAGTGGGACAACATTGCACAGGCCACGATCAACAGCCTGATCAACTCTATGTGAAGGAGATCTGTCACGCTGCTTTAGGTAAATGGTGGTCATTCCAGATACTGACTGGTTTTCTGATCCACACCCCTACTTAAAAAAAGAAGGTATCTGCCACCAACAGATGCATATCTGTATTCCCAGTCATGTGATATCCATAGATTAGGGCCTGATGAATTTATTTGACCTTATAAAGTGCATTCGGAAAGTATTCAGACCCCTTGACTTCTTCCACAATTTGTTACGTTACTGCCTTATTCTAAAATTGACCTAATACATTTTCCTCAATCTACACATAATACCCCATAATGACAAAATGAAAACACGTTTGTATTTACATAAGTATTCAGAACCTTTGCGATGAGACTCGAAATTGAGCTCAGGTGCATCCTGTTTCCATTGATAATCCTTGATGTTTCTAAAACTTGATTGGAGTCCACCTGTGGTAAATTCAATTGATTGGACATGATTTGGAAAGGCATACACCTGTCTATATAAGGTCCCACAGTTGACAGTTCATGTCAGAGCAAAAACCAAGCCTTGAGGTCGAAGGAATTGTCCGTAGAACTCAGAGACAGGATTGTGTCGAGGGACAGATCTGGGGAAGGGTGCCAAAAATGTTCTGCAGCATTGAAGGTCCCCAAGAACACAGTGGCTTCCATCATTCTTAAAATGGAAGACGTTTGGAACCACCAAGACTATTCCTAGAGCTTCCAAACTGAGCAATCGGTGGAGAAGGGCTTTAGTCAGGGAGGTGACCAAGAACCCGATGGTCACTCTGACAGAGCTCCAGAGTTCCTCTGTGGAGATGGGAGAACCTTCTAGAAGGACAACCATCTCTGCAGCACTCCACCATTCAGGCCTTTATGGTAGAGTGGCCAGACGGATGCCACTCCTCAGTAAAGGGCACATGACAGGCCCCTTGGAGTTTGCCAAAAGGCACCTAAAGAACTGTCAGACCATGAGAGACAAGATTATCTAGTCTGATGAAACCAAGATTGAACTCTTTGGCCTGAATGCCAAGCGTCACATCTGGAGGAAACCTACGGTGAAGCATGGTGGTGGCAGCATCATGCTATGGGGTTGTTTTTCAGCGGCAGGGACTACGAGACTAGTCAGGATCGAGGGAAAGATGAACGGAGCAAAGTACAGAGATGAAAACCTGCTCCAGAGTGCTCAGGACCTCAGAGTGGGGCGAAGGTTCACCTTCCAACAGAACAACGACCCTAAGCACACAGGCAACGCAAGGCAACGCAGGAGTGGCTTCGGGACAAGTCTCAATGTCCTTGTGTCCCAGCCAGAGCCCGGATTTGAACCCGATCGAACATCTCTGGAGACCTGACAGAGCTTGAGAGGATCTGCAGAGAGGAATGGGAGAGACTCCCTAAATACAGGTGTGCCAAGCTTGTAGTGTCATACCCAAGAAGATTGAGGCTGTAATCGGTTCCAAAGGTGCTTCAACAAAGTACTGAGTAGAGGGTCTGAATACTTATGACTGTGATATTTCCGTGTTTTTATTTTTTATTTTTTATAAATGTGCAAACATTTCTAAAAATCGGTTTTTGCTTTTTCATTATGGGGTATTGTGTGTTGATTGATGAGGGGGGATTTTTTTTTTAAATACATTTTTAGAATAAGGCTATTACGTAACAAAATATGGTTAAAGTCAAGTCATCTGAATACTTTCCTAATGCACTGTACATAGACATGGAATCGCTGTTCACTTTAACGGAACACTAGTCACTTTAATAATACTTACATACTGCTTTACTCATTTCATATGTATATACTGTATTCTTTTCTACTATATTTTAGTCAATGCCACTCGACATTGCTCGTCCTAATATTTATATATTTCTTAATTCCATTGTTTTTACAGCAAATTGTAAGACACTACTACACAGCTAGGAACACAAGCATTTCGCTACACCCGCAATAACATCTGCTAAATATGTGTATGTGACCAATAAAATGTGATTTGATTTGAGTGAGAAAAAAAAAATGACACATTGTAATATAAAAATAGCAGCTGGTCTGCACATGCAAACTAGCGATGCCGTCTGGGCCTAGGGAATGTCAGAACACAACAGCCAGCTGGTCTGCACATGCGCCGAGGGCACGGCCAGCAGCATTGCAAGGGTTAACACGTTTGAATGACTTACATGCCTCCTCAATGAAAACTGAGTGTGTAGCCCATATTGTCATCCAGGGCGCTCCTCGGCAGCTCAGGGTGACGTTGGTGACTAACTGTGATGTGGCTGGCTTTCTTTTTGTAATCCGGAGGCCCTGCCACATATGCATTGTGTCCGACCCGCTGAATTGCTCCTGCACTTTGTCTCTATACTTGACTTTCGCCATCTTGATCGATCTGCGTAAGTCATATTTGTACTGTTTACCCAAACTATTGTCCCCGGTCACCTTGCCCTGTTTATAAGCAGCATCTCTCTGCTATCATCCACGTTGTTTGATTCGGGTTTGGAAAGATACTAGTCATCTTGAGACAACTCTGATATAAAGTTGCGGGGATGTCATGTGTCCTACTTACAGTGGGGCAAAAAAGTATTTAGTCAGCCACCAATTGTGCAAGTTCTCCAACTTAAAAAGATGAGAGAGGCCTGTAATTTTCATCATAGGTACACTTCAACTATGACAGACGAAATGAGAAAAAGAAATCCAGAAAATCACATTGTAGGATTTTTTATTTATTTATTTGCAAATTATGGTGGAAAATAAGTATTTGGTCACATACAAACAGAGGAGCCTCTTAAAGAAGAAGTTACAGGTCTGTGAGAGCCAGAAATCTTGCTTGTTTGTATGTGACCAAATACTTATTTTCCACCATAATTTGTAATAAATTCATAAAAAATCCTACAATGTGATTTTCTGGATTTTTTTCCCTCATGTTGTCTGTCATAGTTGAAGTGTACCTATGATGAAAATTACAGGCCTCTCTCATCTTTTTAAGTGAGAGAACTTGCACAATTGGTGGCTGACTAAATAATTTTTTGCCCCACTGTATATCAGCACACTCGTAACAACCTAAGCAGTATTGAACTTCTGTTCAACCAAATAAACCTCATGTAGCAAATAATCCATGTATTGTTTTGTTGACCCAAATCGACACTCATTGACCATACAAAAATGAATTGCTTTGTGGGGGTGAAAAAACACCACCCGCTGGAGGGAGCCAGATTTTCCAAAGAGTTGGGCCTCTTTACCTCTTCCTCTGTTAACTTCCAAAAGCCGCATGACAGGCTCTCTACCATTTTCACCTGAAAACCAGAACTTCCAGTTGTTGGCTACCAGGGCCTAAAATTAATTACGTGCAGGTAGATATTGGCATTGGCAGGTAAAATGTATATTTCACCAGCCACGTTAGCGGGTGGTCAGGGCTCCACAGTGCGAGTATTTAACTTGCATTTATCAATAAATAGTCAAGTTTGAACACATGTATAGTTAAATATATGCTGTAGTAGCTGTTTTCAAAGTATTTCTGCCGTTTTAGCTTCATAACTGCTAAATGAATCGCACAAAGTCAAAGAACTACGAATAGGTTATTCCACTTTACGCGCTGCACAGCCAGCAACATAAGTGAAAGATTCATTTTTAGAAGCACTGCGCACAGGCATACAAGTTGGTGTAATTGACTTGGAACGAAAGTCTACTGAAGTGAGACTTTGTCCTTGTGTTTTCTTGGCTATTTACATTGTTTTGTTCACAAGCTAGGTTTTTCTATGTTTGAGTTTCAACTGCTAGGGAAGAGAAGATAACACTTCTACTAGTCAGACTCAATCTCACAGGCACAAACATGACTCGAGTTGCGCTACCACTGTAACCTCCAGCCCTTAAATGGGCAGGTTAACATTTGTCTCTGATATTTTGGTTAAAAGATGAGTCACAAAAAATTTAATTAAACAATATACCACAATACTTCTTACGAGTAATACATTTTTTTGTTTTAGAAACATTACAAAGCATGCATATCAGTTTTTGTTTTTGTAATTTTAGTGCAGAAAAAAACATTTTGTCTGGTAAAAAATCTTGAGTGAAAATCTACCTACAAAAGAGGCTGGTGGACCAAAAAGTAAATGTTATGCCCTGTTGGCAACTCTGCTAAGGTTACTCAGACAGACATGCAAGTCCCACCACAGTAATGGTCCACCTCTTAAAGGGGTAGCTGTCTCACCCTGCCTCTGTGGCTAAATTATAGGGCCCGGTTCACCAATTTATTATCGGCTGATATTGGCCTTTTTATGCTAAATCGGTATTGGCCGATAATTTAACCAATATTCAATAAATATGATAAAAAAGGGAATATCATGCTTATCTGAACGTTTAGGGGGTGGCGAACTTGACAATGTCATGACGACTTGGGGGGCAGTAGGTTCAGAACTACAAAAACGATACAATTTTTTTTAATAATATGCTCCACTCCGTTGGTGGAGTTCATCAGAAACTTCCTTCACCTTGGAATGGTTTTGACCTTGGGTGAATCGATATAGTCAGAGCTGGTCTCTGCTCCACTCTGTTGGTTACAGCTTAGCGACGCACATTTGCATAGAAAAAACCTAAATGTCCCTTGTTTGTCACATGTTGAATAAAATTATATTTTAACTTACTCTGCCGATTGTCCGTGGGGTTGGTCCTTTAGTGGTTTGAAATTTGAGAACATATCCACAGGAAAGTATTATTAAACTGACTTCAAAACGTGTGTCTCTGTGTGTGGCAATCAAGATTTAATTTGCTCGTGACCTAAGGCACGTGCACAAGACGGAAGTACATGCATGCGATGCATGCATACTGTAGGCGAGAGCCAAATTGGCATATTCAGGGGGAATGCGCACGGTGGAGACCTGGTCTGGACTTTCCACCGTAGTAGCACCCACGGAAACCCCTACACTCCTCCCCGAGCACTCTCGCGACCACCCCGTGAGAACCCTCCGTTGCCAAGAAACAGTGGGGTCATGACAAGCTAACCAGGGTAGACCTAGCACCTCGGGAAACGCAGGAGAGTCAATGAGGAAGAGACTGATCTTCTCCTTGTGACCCCCCTGCATTACCATATCCAGAGGAGCGGTGGCCTCCCTGATCAACCCTGACCCTAATGGTCGACTATCTAAGGCATGAACGGGGAAAGGCACATCCATGCGAACAATGGGAATCCCTAAACTAAGGGCGAACGATCTGTCTATAAAATTCCCAACTGCGCCTGAATCGACGAGCGCCTTATGCTGGGAATGTGGGGAAAACTCAGAAAAAGTAACATACAAAAATAAGTGGTAAACAGAGGCCTCTGGGTGAGAATGGTGCCAGCTCACCTGGGATGACGCCAGAGTACCCTGCCTTCTGCCTCGATCCCCAGAGGAACCGACCCGGCACCGACCGGCAGTGTGACCTCTGCGGCCACAGATGGTGCACGAGACGGAACCTCCTCCAGTCTCCCTACGCACTGCACCTCGCAGCTCCATGGTACCGGAGCGGTGGTGCTGGGGGATGGAACCAACAGAGCCCGCTCTGGACGTCCGCGGGTAGCCAGCAGGTTATCCAGCCGAATGGACAGGTCCACCAGCTGGTCAAAGTTGAGAGTGGTGTCCCTGCAGGCCAACTTCCGACGGACGTCCTCGCGCAAACTGCAACGATACTGGTCAATCAGGGCCCTGTCGTTCCATCCCACGCCGGGGGCCAGGGTCCGAAAATCCAAGGAGAACTCCTGGGCGCTCCTCGTCCCCTGCCTCAGATTGAAGAGACGTTCACCCGTCGCTCTACCCTCCGGTGGGTGGTTGAAGACTGCCCGGAAGCGGCGGGTGAAATCCTCGAAGTGGTCCAGCGCCGCATCTCCTTCCTCCCACACAGAGCTGGCCCACTCCGAGGCTTTCCCAGAGAGGCATGAGATGAGGGCAGACACCCTCTCATGGCCCGAAGGAGCCGGGTGAACGGTTGCCAGGTAGAGGTCCAACTCCCAGAAAGAACCCCTGGCAGCGTGCAGCCGTCCCGTCGTACTCCTGGGGAAGGGCGAGGCGAATTCCTCTGGGACCGGGGGAAAGAGAGGCGCTAGGTGGAGCCCCTGGTTGTACGGGCAGAAGCGCTGGAGGAACTCTCTCCCAACGGTCAATGGTCTGAACAACGCAGTCCATGGCGGCACCGAGGTCTTGAATCATCACCGCCTGCTCCTAGACACGCTCCTCCTGCTCCTGCTGACTCCATAGATTTGGGTGTGGGATTCTGTCAGGCTGGTTTGTAACTGGTGGCAGCGAAGTCAGGTGCAGGAGAGCAAACTGGGTGACAATCGTAGTTGTTTAATAACAATACCAAAAACCAGTACAAAACAACACAAGACACTAAATTGGGCACAAAATAACCCGTCAAGCAACCACTCACAAAAGCACAAGCACTAACAATAAACAATCCCACACAAAGACATGGGTGGGAACAGAGGGTTTAAATACAACACATGTAATGAGGGAATTGAAACCAGGTGTGGAAACACAGACAAAACAAATGGAAAATGAAAAGAGGATCGATGATGGCTAGAAGACCGGTGAGGTCGACCGCCGAACACCACCCGAACAAGGAGAGGCATCAACTTCGGTGGAAGTCGTGACATTATCGAAGTCTTGCAGGTGTTTACATGGTTTTGCGCATGTGTCAGGTGAACTTTTTTTTACGGCAGTACCAGCGCTCTAAAAAGTCGTAAATAATACTTTCCTTGTCTCAAATGTCGACCCACTGAAGGACAAACCACACAGACAACTGGTAGAGTAAGTCCAAATGTAATTGTATTCAACATTCTGTCTTGTAAATAAACTTTCCACATTTTTTGAGTGTTTTGTTTGACTGTACAGTCATGGCCAAAAGTGTTGAGAATGACACACATTAATTTCCACAAAGTTTGCTGCTTCAGTGTCTTTAGATATTTTTGTCAGATGTTACTATGGAATACTGAAATATAATTACAAGCATTTCTTAAGTGTCAAAGGCTTTTATTGACAATTACATGAAGTTGATGCAAAGAGTCAATATTTGCAGTGTTGACCCTTCTTTTTCAAGACCTCTGCAATCCGCCCTGGCATGCTGTCAATTAACTTCTGGGCCACATCCTGACTGATGGCAGCCCATTCTTGCATAATCAATGCTTGGAGTTTGTCAGAATTTGTGGGTTTTTGTTTGTCCATCCGCCTCTTGAGGATTGACCACAAGTTCTCAATGTGATTAAGGTCTGGGGAGTTTCCTGTCCATGGACCCAAAATATCGATGTTTTGTTCCCCTAGCCACTTATTTATCACTTTTGCCTTATGGCAAGGTGCTCCATCATGCTGGAAAAGGCATTGTTCGTCACCAAACTGTTCCTGGATGGTTGGGAGAAGTTGCTCTCGGAGGATGTGTTGGTACCATTCTTTATTCATGGCTGTTCTTTTGCAAAATTGTGAGTGAGCCCACTCCCTTGGCTGAGAAGCAACCCCACACATGAATGGTCTCAGGATGCTTTACTGTTGGCATGACACAGGACTGATGGTAGCGCTCACCTTGTCTTCTCCGGACAAGCTTTTTTCCGGATGCCCCAAACAATCGGAAAGGGGATTCATCAGAGAAAAGGACTTTACCCCAGTCCCCAGCAGTCCAATCCCTGTACCTTTTGCAGAATATCAGTCTGTCCCTGATGTTTTTCTTGGAGAGAAGTGGCTTCTTTACTGCTCTTCTTGACACCAGGCCATCATCCAAAAGTCTTCGCCTCACTGTGCGTGCAGATGCACTCACACCTGCCTGCTGCACAAACCGCAGCGCCTGGCACCTACTACCATAGCCCGTTAACTTGTTGGGGAGTAGCAGCTGAGGGGTCGGTTTTGGAGAGTCTGGCGTGCCTAAAGTAAAATGCTTGCCACTCAGGCTCAGAAAATAGGATATGCACATAATTAGTACTATTGGATAGGAAACACTCTGAGGTTTCCATAAGTGTTAATATTTTGTCTGTGAGTGTAACAGAACTCATTTGGCAGGCAAAAACCAGAGAGAATTCCATCCGGAAATTTCATTCTGGTGGCTTATGGCTCACTTAGAGAGACTGCCTATTGAAAAGTATTTATACCAGGACACTGAATGTAGTACCTATTGCTTCCACTGGATGTCAGCAGTGTATAGGTAAAGTTTAATGGAAATCGGAACTATTGTGTTCAATCGGTAGAGGTTTTAGTCAGGGGAGCTATTTTTCAGTTGCACGTTTTTGGGCGCAGCGGTCCACTTTATTTGACTTATATAACGTTTAGGTAACCATCCAAGTGAAAGATTATCACTTTTATTCATAAAAGATAAGCTAAGGTTGCATTTGAATTGTTTTTTGTTTTGTTGAGGGAAAGTTTATAGGTTTAAATGAACGTGTTCTCCTTCACGTTGGATTTTCTGAACACAAGGTGCCAACCAAACGGAGATTTAAGGATATAATAAATTACTTTTTCTTACCAAATACCCATGGATTGTCTTCGTTGGACACTTAGGAAGCCCTCTGCAGAAGTTCTACAAAAGGTAAGGCACAGGTTTTCCCTGTGAAATGCATTTTCTATCGACCGCGCTGACTAAAGATTTCATGGTTATGGAAAATATTGAAGGTGCTACCCTCAAACAATCAAATGTAGTGCTTTCGCCGTAAAGTCTTTTTGAAATCCGACAACGCTGTGATATTGCCAAGAAGCAGAGCTTTTGATGAGTATGAAACACTTGTATATTGGTGCATTTCACCTGGTAGTGTCGGGAGTGGGGCGCTAGCGCACCACTTATCCCTAAGAAGTTTTAAAAGTACTTAAATATTTTGTTTTGCTCATTCACCCTCTGAATGGCACACACATGCAATCCGTCTCAGTTGTCTCAACGCTTACAAATCCTACTTTAACCTGTCTCCTCCCCTTCATCTACAACAGGGGTGTCTAACTCATTCCATGGAGGACAGAGTGTCTGCGTGTTTTTAGGTTTTCCTTTCAATTAAGACCTAGAAAACCAGGTGAGAGATTTCCTTACAATTAGTGATCTTAACTCATCAATCAAGTACAAGAGTCAAGCGAAAACCCGCAGACACTCAACCCTCCGTGGAATGAGTTTGACGTGTGATCTACACAGATTTTAAGGTGATTTAACAAGTGACATCAGTAAGGGATCATAGCTTTCACCTGGATTCAACTGGTCAGTCTGTCATGGAAAGAGCAAGTGTCCGTAATGTTTTGTATACTCGGTGTATACAAGTCATTCCACTTCAAAAAGCACAAGATAAAGGATTTTACACCCACCATCTCAGATTGTTCTGAAACACTTTCTGTAGTTAACAGTTAAGATTAGCATTCCTGAAACATTTTGTTTAAATATAATTTGATCTCCCACTACATAGTTTTTTTTCTAAGAATTGTATTGAAAAATATATTACCACCATGCAATGGTTTATAATTGTATTATTTTATTAGGGGTTGTCACATTTTAGTTACTAGCCCATTTCTTCATCAAAGTTTTGGGCTTGTAGAAAATGTCTTCATTTCAGAATTGCACCATACGGATGGCCCTCAGAGAGCTGCCATTTGTTGGACTATTCAAGGAGAGTTTGATTGAAACATTAGGTTGCTAAGAGAAGGACAAACTGAATTGCTTTCATGGAGGACTGGCTTGACTACACAATTTATTTTCATCATGAGCACTTTCACACTAATTTATGGTAAATGAAAGCGACTTAAATTGCTAATTTCTCTAAACAGGGGGAAAAGAACATCACCAGATTCATAGGGATTACATTACAAATGGTGAAGAAGCAATACTCCAAGCCGCAGCTCCATACTACTTGTCAAACATAGAGAACTGATAATCGGTTGTTGGGGTTGAATTGGCGTGAGGTGTGTGTGTGTGTGTGTGGGGGGGGGTCTGTGGCTTGTGGCCATTTTTATAAATTCCTCTTGTCTTACTCATTGGTAGGAAGATGTTTGGTCCAAATCAGATGTTGGGTACTATATTAATTGAATATTATGTGAATCCTATACATTTAAAAGGGCCAATTTGGGTGCAATCAATTAGCTTAATAACATTTCTACTAAATAATGTTTCATTTTCACTAGGCAGTCCAGCAAATGCATTTAATCAGACCAACATGTTAATGTAATGTGTTAAATCTACAGGTGTTCATCAAGGAAAGTCAAATGAGCAAATACAAAATTCTCAACCTAATTCCCCTGTAAAGGATGGCAAGCTGATGCCTGTAACAGATACGCCAGCACAGACAATTTCTGCAAAGGTAAACTCCACACCAGGAACCTCTACTGGAAATGAACCTGAAGCAGGAGAACCTACTGGAAAGGAACCAAAGGCGAGAGCATCTACTGGAAAGGAACCTGAAGCAGGAGAACCTACTGGAAAGGAACCAAAAGAGAGAGCATCTACTGGAAAGGAACCAAAAGCGAGAGCATCTACTGGAAAGGAACCAAAGGCGAGAGCATCTACTGGAAAGGAACCAGAAGCGGGTGCATCTACTGGAAATGAACCAGAAGCGGGAGCATCTACTGGAAATGAACCAGAAGCGGGAGCATCAACTGGAAAGGAACCAGAAGCGGGAGCATCAACTGGAAAGGAACCAGAAGCGGGAGCATCTACTGGAAAGGAACCAGCAGCTGGAAAGGAGCCGAAGGAGCTGAATAATAATAACTTCCATGGCCTGCATGCTGAGGCAGAGAGCAGTAACTTCTTTGCTTACATTGTGTGTACAACTGTGTTGGTGGCAGTGCTCAACATTAGCTACCACAACAAGCGGAAGGTACTTGGTTCCTAATTTACACATTACAGCTTTTGATTCTTGGTCATAATCTGAGTAATTAAACCATGAAAAGATGCCTCCAAGACAGTAGTGATTTCATGAATGTGTTTGATGAAAATATGTAAGATAGCGGTCAATGAAACAAGTTGTGACACAGGTCTATTATTGTCTATTTTTGCCAGATCATAACCTTCTGCGTCGAGGGAAAGAGGTTGAGATCGGGATGCCGGCCCAAGACCACAGACTACACTAAACTGGAACAAAATGTAAGTATAAAAAATATATTGTTTCCATAGTGTCAATTCAATCCCTTTCATTGTTTTATTAATTGCTCTGTCCATGCATGGAGGTTTCTGAATATTGATATTATTGGTTGTTGTTTCCGTCTGGCACTCATTTTTGTTTTCTTGTTCAGTAGTGAAGTTGCATCACTGTCATGCCAGAACTATGGATATAGGAGTTAATTAAATAAGGCACCAAACTGGTTCCTGGTGAAAGAACACTTGCTTGGTTTAATCAAATATAGATTTTTGATTTTTTTTTTACAAATTGATATTACGTAATATGTCTTTGGATGCTTATTCCATGACAATGCAGAGGACACTTGCCTTATTGAGGGAATTTGTGAAGCTGAAAAAGAAAAGCATGCCTTTGTAATTTTGTCACTTTGGGGCGTCCTTTGTGTTCTCAGTCAGTCCATCTGACTGATATATAGTACCTTGATTTTTTATGTTTGCACACATCTCAGGAGGGATTTTGTCCCACTCCTCTTTGCAGATCTTCTCCAAGTCATTAAAGTTTTGAGGCTGACGTTTGGCAACTCGAACCTTCAGCTCCCTCCACAGATTTTCTATGGGATTAAGGTCTGGAGACTGGCTAGGCCACTCCAGGACCTTAATGTGCTTCTTCTTGAGCCACTCCTTTGTTGCCTTGGCCGTGTGTTTTGGGTCATTGTCATGCTGGAATAGCCATCCACGACCCATTTTCAATGCCCTGGCTGAGGGAAGGAGGTTCTCACCCAAGATTTGACGGTACATGGCCCCGTCCATCGTCCCTTTGATGCAGTGAAGTTGTCCTGTCCCCTTAGCAGAAAACACCCCCAAAGCATAATATTTCCACCTCCATGTTTGACGGTGGGGATGGTGTTCTTGGGGTCATAGGCAGCATTCCTCCTCCTCCAAACACGGCGAGTTGAGTTGATGCCAAAGAGCTCCATTTTGGTCTCATTTGACCACAACACTTTCACCCAGTTGTCCTCTGAATCATTGAAATTAATAAAATGTATATAACAACATTCATTGCCCTTCAATTATTCAGTATTACTTTTCAAAACAGTATTTTACTTGGAGACACCTGTCCTCTACCCTCAGCCTCTAGCCCCAGAGGGCACTAAGTTGACGTTGTATGAATTCCAAACCTACTTTTTTGTTAAATTGTAAATAGTAAAGAGTGACATGGTCATTTTACTTAATTCAGAATTATAAATTCAGAATTATAAAGCACCACTTCCAATTCAACTCAACAAGCTGGGTATAGAGTACCACAGTATGATACCCATAAAACCTAGCGGTCAAACAAGGAAATGGTTCCAATGCTTTTTCCACCATTCATTTTTCCCATAGTGGATTTTAGACACGCCTAAAATAAAGGCTGTGTTTAGATGTAGGCTTACCCTGGCGTGACATTTTTGATAACCATGTAAGTCGCACAAAAAACGCAGCCCTTATTTTAAGTGTTTATAAAATGAATGGTGGAAAAAACTATTGGAACCATTTCCCTGTTTGACCGCTAGGTTTTATGGGCATTATGACACCTCCACTGTGGGGCTCTATAAAGCAATATAGTAAGATGTGTTTACAAGGGATCATTTTAACAAACAGTGCATTTCAAAGAGGAAGCATATCTCTGGTCTCTTAATAAATGTCAAGTTATTGTGACCGTGGCACAACCACTGAGCTTGCACTCATACTGGATGAGTTGCTTCCAGAATCCGCTATTTGGCCTGATTATAGGTCCACAAGATTTGACCCGTTTGTGGGCGTCAAAGTGTTATTCCATGGTACTTCATTAGACCCACCAAGCAAAGTGTAGCTGAGCGACTCATGCCTGCGTTGCCGTGATCCAATGTGCGTCCACCCTGCTCCCCAACGAGATGTATTTTATCCGCTACCTCATCAAAGAAGTCACTCAGAGGTGAAGATGGATAGTCTAACAGGTATATGGACATAGTTCATCTCTGCAGTGGAAGTGTTTGGGATGTCATTGATGTGTGGCATTGATGATGCAGGTTATGTTGAAACGAGATACAACGGCCTTGTCGTTTACAGCTCTGCCGTTGCGGAGGAAGAGGTGTTTGGTGACTTAACACGCATGGAAACTGATTATCCAAAGGAAGTACGTAGGCAGCGTTGTGACGTGTGTGTGTGTGGACCATGGATAACTCTGACTGGCGGACAGATGACGATGGCACTGTTAAAATATATGGGAGAAAGACACGTATTAGGCAACAACACAAAAATACAAAATTACATTTTAAAGTAAGTGCCCATGAATTGAAATAATCATCTGGCTCCATTCCAAGCCACCTGCAGTCTACTTCCCACAAATCATGGGTTCCGTCTCAAATGACACCCCTTTCCCTATATAGTGCACTACTATGACCACCAGGGCCCGTAGGGCTCCTGTCAAAAGTGGCGAACTATAAAGTAGAGAACGACTGATATGGATTTGTTATTTTAGGCCGATATTCAATATCATTCAGTGTGAGCATTTGGATGTCAATTTCCCAGAGACAGCCATGTATGTATTAATGCATACATTTTAAAATGAAACCATACATTTGTTGTTATATAGTTTGATTTTAGCAATGGTAATCATATTATTTGAATGGTTAATCTCTTCATAAACTGGGTAAATTATGATGGCATAGGTCTACTCACAATACAGGTGAATGCATTTTCAGTAGGAGTGTGCATGAATTGAGTTATTGTGCTTGTTTTGGCTGATCAGTGGAGTCTATGGTGCTACAGAAAACAAACAATCTGTTTGCCTTCAGTTTGGGACTTATAGTAGCCTACTGATCAACAACATTTGCATAGAAACATCACTCCAGCATGTCACCCCTGTATGGAAGGACATCACACAGGCACTGCTGTCCGTTTGAGAATATAAAAGAACCAGTGGTGATTTTAGCAAGTAAATCTTGGTGGGGCAATACATTTTTTTAGATGCAAGCCAATACACAACACTAAACAATACATCTATTGCACTATAACGGTGACAAACGTTGCCTACAAACTGTTAGGGCCTACATAAAGCTGTCCCAACAGAAGAGCTTTCTTTTCAGCACCATGGAGTAAATCCTTACCACTGCTACACCTGGCTATCAGCGGAGCCTTGTCTAGCAGCGAAACAGTTAATTCAGCCTCATTTACTGCCTTTAAAAAAACATAGCTGATATGGCTGACTTGCTTAAACAAATGTGGTTTCTACTGACAATTGAGATGTACAAACTATGGCATAAGGGAACGTGAGCAGATAAGAGGCAATTCGTAATTTCTATTAAGACATTAATGAGCGAGCTAAGACTGACGTAGTCAATGTAACTATTTGTTCAGCACTTTGGAAATGTACAGCGACATAATTCAGAACATGGGCCATTCTTACAGTATTCTCCCTGTACACCAAGTCAGAACCGTAGGATATATAAAAGGGGCATATAAGCAGACAATGAAAGCTCTTACAATATTTGATGATGACCTTTTTTAAAACAGGCTATAGGCTACATGTGCACCACCAAGTCAGAACAGTTGGCTAAGTTATGAGGGGGAAAGGGACCAAATTACAACATAAACTTAGTATTACTTTCTTAGCTACAGTATACATATCTCCCTGGCATATTCCATCATTTATTCAGCAGCATACAATACATTTTTGGACTCACCTTGTTGTGCTGTGCTCACTTTGACAAGGTGGCGCGGCGGTCCTTCTTGTGAGCAAATTTTGTCATTAGTCTGGCATTCTCTGGATTTATGGTGCTTTCAAGACAACTGGCAACTCTGGAAAAATACAATGTTGAATCATGACGTCAGGGATCTTCAGGTCGGAGCTCTAGAAAGAGGCCAGAGTTCCTGACTTGGAATTCCGAGTTGGATGAATGTTCAAAACGTATTTTCCCATTCGGAGCTCGTTTTTTTCCAAGTTCACAGTTGTCTTGAACTCACTGAAGTCTGAGATTTCCCAGTTCCGAGTTTCCAGTTGTTTTGAACAACTGTCAAGCCATGCTGGATTGACAGCATGGCCAATGTATTCAACCTTTTCTGGCCCATGGTGTTGCATGTGAAAGTTTATCCTTTTAAGCTTGGGAAAGAGACCCTTAAACCCAGACTTGGACCACACACCCTCTTCATCGAATAGCTGGCTAGTGATTGCTTTGCAATGCTTGCAGTTAGCCACTGATTCCTTCCAAACCACTCAATGTTGAATTTGCAATTTCCAATTTGTTGTGTAATGTTTATGTCCAATGGCCGATGAGCACTGATACATTCTATCTATAATTTCTCTTCATATGACAAGTATTGAAAGGATTTCCCAGTAGATTGTAGACTTGATTCATGACGAGGACTGCTTGTGTCACGTCTGCTCCCGCCTCTCCCCACCTGCCTTCCCTTGTCATGCGCATCAGCGTTATTGGACTCATCTGGACTCACTCATCTGTTTATTTCCTCCCCTATATTTGTCAGTTCCCTTGCTCTCTTCCCTGCTGCTGCATTGATTGTCTTTTGTCTTTGTTTCCTGTGTTTTTGATGCTGTTTCCGTCTCGTGCCATGTCCGTTATTTATTAAATGTTTTACTCCCCGTACCTGCTTCGTCTCTCCAGCGTCATCCATGTGACAGCTTGTCTAGCTTGCTAGCTAAGATTTTGAAAGTATGATGTTGACATGATCAGTCCAATTAAAGCTATGGAAGATATAATGTGATTTGATGTAATTTTATCTGTGGCCAATGACCTTGAGCCTTCTTTGATGGGCACTTTTAATGTAACTCTATGGCAGCACCCAAGGGGCTTGAACTTTCTAGCTCTCCCTGTAGATTTTGCGGTGACGTAGTGTCCCTATGAATGACAGAACACTGAGCCAATTACGGCACAACTAGAGCACGCATCTCTGCCCCACCTGCCTTGAATGATGGGTCTCCACTGAAAATAACATATATTCAATGCAAATGAGTCCAATGTAACGTCATGATTTATGATTATGGAACTAGTATTTTTTTGTCATTTTCCGTGATGTGGGGGAAAAAGTATATATTTTTTCAGCTGTCTGGACGCATCTCTGAACAACTCAGCTGTCAGGATGAAATACGAAACTCAATGGGCTATTTCAGCTATCTGTCAAAAAATGGGCAGGTTGTAACTTGAACCTACTGCTACGATTGGATAGAGCGAGGCTGTAACTCCATTTACTTTCACATCGCTCTCCATCGCTCATATTACTTGGTGCTGTTTACTGCTACTATGAGAACTAGCTCAATGGCGATGACATTTGCTACCAGCCATAAATGTGCGTAATATTTAACAAGGAGAGTGAGGTTAGGAAAAAATATGAAACGACAATGCATGTTCTGTCTGAATGACTCAAATCTGCCCAGTGTTTGAGAAGTTAGAACGCACACTCACACGCTGATCTACAGCTTTCTTGGTCCATAAACATGCAGGAAGATTCTTAAGCCTTGTTCCCACTGCAGGCTTTAATGCTCAAATCAGGTTTGTTTTTTAAATCAGTTTTGGAATACTGACTGTCCAAACAGCACGTTACAATTGACCAAATCTGATGTGTGTGTTCAGACAGGGGTCATTTGCTGACATGGCTACACTTATTGTCATAGTAACGACTGGTGTGTGCGCAGTGGTGTAGGCCCAGCTAAAAGCTAGGCTAGGTTGAAGATACTATTGTAGCTAGCAACCTCCACCTAATAATTATCATCAAAAACAAATGCCATTACCATCACAATCAACTTAAAAGGGAGGCAACAATCAAATGATATAATTGGCTTAGCAACCAATGTGTATTATTTAACATTACTATTAAAATAGTACTTGTAAACATTTACTAATTCCTATAAGTTGCTAGCTAGCTAGATATTTTTATTTTATTTTAGTCACTTCAAACTGGCAATGTCAACAAGGCTTTAGATATCTAAACCTATTGCCAACCTTTATTTAGGCAAACGTCCTTCTTTCCCTGTTAAGACAATAATCTAATCCGTCTATCAACTGTAAATTTACGGATATGATTGCGACTGGTCAGATCAGCACACCAGTAAATAATGCAAGTCAGGTGGCTCGTCGCCAAAAATGGTGCATGTTCAAAATGATAACCAGCTAACGTTTGCTATTAGCTCTTATCTGATATTTTAGCACCATGTTTATCTAGCCAGCTAGGTAGCATAGTCACTAATATATCTAGCTAGCTAACACCACAGATGAAAGGGTTACTTATTGTAATCTTAGCTATCTGCTTAGCTAGCTTGCATGCATGTCTGGGCACGTCGACACAAGCCTTTTAATTAGCGAATTAGCTAAACTAATATTTGCAACAGGAGTCCGATTTTGGTCACTGTGTCAATTCATCCATTTCTCAATATTGCACCTTTCTGTTGGAGAAGGAGCTTGCTTGCTGCTACTGATTTTCCCAGCTAGACATTCCTCTGCATTGTGCCGTGCTCATGGCTCAGGTGGTGAGTGGCAGCTGGCATAACAGCAGCTTTGCTATGTAGAGGGACTATCGGCTAAGCCGATAGAGAAGGGTTAATAGACTAGAAAAGGCCAAGGTAGCTAATATGATAACATTTGGGACACAATGGACCAATCAGAACAAATGAGGAAGTAAGCAGGTGTTGAACATTGCAGGTAGGCCTACTACATAGTGGTAGATAGAGGGCCCTTTGCTTCTGTGCCATAATGGTTCTGTGATGGCATTGGCAGCACCATTGAGGGCTTTCTCCATTTCACAGTAGGTATACTTCCACCAGGAATGTGTTGTCTGAACAGATATAAAGACAAGGTTGATGATTTACTTCCACATGTAGGGTGCGTGCTAGGCACAAAACTACCTCCATACTTCAATAAAAAATAAATAAAACGGTACCAGTTGCCTTCAGACCAATCCCATGACACTTTTGGGGGTCGTAGAGCAAAACGGAGAACACCATCTTGTTCGTGAGAACCTCCCCTTTTGGATGCTATATACTTTTTTGTGAGAAGACTGATTTTCGGGATGTCTCATGGTCTGACAAACACTGCTGTAGCTCGGCCACCTTCCACCGCAGATACAGAAGGCCACCATAGGTGGATGAGGTGGATTAAGACGCAGCCCATGTAAAAGCTTAAACTGACACATTTTGTTGGGGATTTTTTTATTATGTTACTTAGATTGATGCACTGGTGTGTCAATAGACTAGTGGGTTTTAACCTGTCTCCTCCTCCTCTTCAGCTACACTGATTAGAAGTGGATTAAACAAGTGACATCAATAAGGGATCAAAGGCTTTCTGTAATTTATTCCCCCTTAAAAACTCCCTAGTCCCTGAAATTTACAAGCATACCCATAACATGTTGCAGCCACCACTATGCTTGAAAATATGGAGAGTGCTACTCGGTAATGTGTTGTATTGTATTTGGCCCAAACATAACACTTTGTATTCATTACAAAAAGTTTATTGATTTGACACATTTTTTGCAGAATTACTTTAGTGACTTGTTGCAAACAGGATGCATGTTTTGGAATATTTGTATACTGTACATGCTTCCTTCTTTTCACTTTTCACTGTCAATTAGGTTAGTATTGTGGTATAACTACAATGTTGTTGAGCCATCCTCAGTTTTCTCCTATCACAGCCATCAAATTCTGTAACATTTTTAAAGTCACCTATGGCCTCATGGTGAAATCACTGAGTGGTTTACTTTCTCACTGGCAACTGAGTTATAAAAGACACCTGTATCTTTGTAGTGACTGGATATATTGATACACCATCCAAAGTGTAATTAATAACTTCATCATGCTCAGAGGAATATTCAATGTCTGCTTATTTTTACCAATTGGTGCCCTTCTTTGTGAGGCATTGGAAAACCTCCCTGGTCTTTGTGGTTGAATCGGTGTTTGAAATTCACTGCTCGACTGAGGGACATTATAGATAATTGTAAGTGTGGGGTACAGAGATGAGCTAGTCATTTAAAAAATCATGTTAAACACTATAATTGCACACAGAGTCCATGCAACTTATTATGTGACTTGTTAAGCAAATTCTTACTCCTGAACTTATTTTGGCTTGACATAACAGCAACTTTATTATCAAAGTTCATATCATATGCCAAAACATGCTTCACATTGAAAAAAGAAAGACAAATCATCGAAATTCAGTGAACAAGCTCTCAATCTTTTCAGGAAGTAGCAACGTGACGTTGCTTGTTTGTTTCCCTCAGCTACAGAATCCCGAAGTCACCAAATCTAACCCAAATTACAAAATGGTGTGTGTGTGTGATATCTTTAATCGTGGATGTAATTAATTTATGTGAGAGATGAAAGGAAACAAGAGAAAAGAGAACAACCTGCAAACAAGAGTGGAGAAATGGCTCCAAGTGCAGACTGTTGGATGACAGCACCATGCTGGATACTAATGAATATAAACTCAGCAAAAAAATGAAAGTTTTCAAGACCCTGTCTAAAAATCCAAATATCTTCACAGATCTTTATTGTAAAGGGTTTAAACACTGTTTCCCATGCTTGTTCAATGAACCATAAACAATTAATGAACATGCACCTGTGGAACGGTCGTTAAGACACTAACAGCTTACAGACGGTAGGCAATTAAGGTCACAGTTATGAAAACTTAGTACACTAAAGAGGCGTTTCTACTGACTCTGAAAAAAACTAAGAAAGATGCCCAGGGTCCCTGCTCATCTGCGTGAACGTGCCTTAGGCATGCTGCAAGGAGACATGAGGACTGCAGATGTGGCCAGGGCAATAAATTGCAATGTCCGTACTGTGAGACGCCTAAGACAGCGCTACAGGGAGACAGCTGATCGTCCTCGCAGTGGCAGACCACGTGTAACAACACCTGCACAGGATCGGTACATTCAAACATCACACCTGCGGGACAGGTACAGGATAGCAACAACAACTGCCCGAGTAACATCAGGAATGCACAATCCCTCCATCAGTGCTCAGACTGTCCGCAATAGGCTGAGAGAGGCTGGACTGAGGGCTTGTAGGCCTGTTGTAAGGCAGGTCCTCACCAGACATCACCGGTAGACATCACCGGCAACAACTATGGGCACAAACCCAACGTCGTTTGGACTGGCAAAAAGTGCTCTTCAATGACGAGTCGCGGTTTTGTCTCCCACAGGGGTGATGTTTGGATTTGTGTTTATCGTTGAAAGAATGGGCGTTACACGAGGCCTGTACTCTGGAGCGGGATCGATTTGGAGGTGGAGGGTCTGTCATGGTCTGGGGCAGTGTGTCACAGCATCATCGGACTGAGCTTGTTGTCATTGCAGGCAATCTCAACTCAACTGTGCGTTACAGGGAAGACATCCTCCTCCCTCATGTGGTACCCTTCCTGCAGGCTCATCCTGACATGACCATACAGCATGACAATGCCACCAGCCATACTGCTCGTTCTGTGTGTGATTTCCTGCAAGGAATGACAGGAATGTCAGTGTTCTGCCATGGCCAGTGAAGAGCCTGAAACTCAAACCCATTGAGCACGTCTGGGACCTGTTGGATCGGAGGGTGAGGGCTAAGGCCATTCCCCCCAGAAATGTCCGGGAACTTGCAGGTGCCTTGGTGGAAGAGTGTCACATCTCACAGCAATAACTGGCAAATCTGGTGGAGTCCATGAGGAGGAGATGCACTGCATTACTTAATGCAGCTGGTGGCCACACCAGATACTGACTGTTACTTTTTTATTTTATTTTTGTATTTTATTTTTTGACCCCCCCCTTTGTTCAGGGACACATTATTACATTTCTATTAGTCACATGTCTGTGGAATTTGTTAAGTTTATGTCTCAGTTGTTGAATCTTGTTATGTTCATACAAATATTTACACATGTTAAGTTTGCTGAAAATAAACGCAGTTGACAGTGAGAGGATGTTTATTTTTTTGCTGAGTTTACAAGAAAATAAATTAACATTCAAGCATATAATTGCTTTTTGTTTAGAATAGATTATAGGGGTTCACACATACAGGAGGGTTCTTGCTTTCAATTTCCCCATGGCACTGTGCAGGCAAGGCTGATCATGTGATAATTTCTTACCAAACTGGACACTATATGGGCTAAAATGGCATAGGCCTAGACATCCCCGTATTTAGTGTTTCATTCTATTGTATTCAGATTTACCGCAGAGATTGTATTGTTTTAGCCCTAATCTGTAGCCAATGTGAAAACGATTGGATGGCGCCTACAGGCAAGTTTCTGGTTACCGAGGGAACGCAGATGGTAGAGGAGACTGACGGGCATTCATTCTGTCATCAGTTTGCATTACAATAGAACGTACTCGTAGATCTGTGGCAGCTGGAGTCCGTAGCCTACAAGCGCTCGCATACAAAATACAGACATCTGCGGGTTAATTCCTCGTGTCATCCAAACACTCCTTTGTCCAGGCTTCAGTCTTGTTATTTACTCTCCATTATTAACCGCCCATAATAGGCAGCTGCTCCGCACTCACCCGACCTCTCTGCTCAAGGCAAACTGACGCACTCCACGGGTAAATTGGAATAGGTTTTTGTGCGCTGCGCATCACAAAACCATTGATGATAAAGATTCGCTTTTCATTCAGAATATCTATACTATATATCACTGATAATTTTGTGCATCGCTCATTCTATCCGAAGATGATTAGAGTCGGACACAGTTGGAGCCCTTTATCGCGCCACCCTTGCTGACACAGATGGTGCGAGACAGGTGCATTTTGGACCGATGGTCAAACTTGCATCATTGCAAAAGGTAAGAGACCACTGTCCGATTTTCTATCTTCTGATATTCGTTTAATAAGATATTTAATTCTTCATTTTAATCTGTGAATAGCTCCCAAAACCGTAGCCTCAGACAGCCTACAATGATTGTCCCATTGCCTGGTTTCTGTCCTGGGGAAAATAATACACGTGATCATTATGCTGAGGAGAATATAGGGTAAGAAATGATTAAAACAGTCATAATGTATGGTGTTCAATGGTGCTAATCATTCAATCTGGGTTTGACGAATTGCGAGGTGCATTTGGAAATTATGTTTTATAAAGCGCTCTTATAACACAACGTACAAAACATTATGAACATGAAATGGTCGGTAATTTGGCCATGATTACTACAAGTTTAGATAGCTGGCTAGACTATTTTACTAGTCACATTTATTTTTACTGACATGGGCTATTTTGAGTGACTTTCAGTGACTGACATACACTGAGAATACAAAACATTAAGAACACCTGCTCTTTCCATGACATAGACTGACCAGGTGAATCCAGGTGATAGCTATGATCCCTTATTGATGTTAAATCCACTTCAGTCATTGTAGATGAAGGGGAGGAGACAGGTTTAAGAAGGATTTTGAAGCATTCAGACAATTGAGACATGGATTGTGTATGTCTGCCATTCACAGGGTGAATGGGCAAGACAACATATTGACGTGCCTTTCAGTGGGTGGGGGGTTGCAACTCGATATTAGGAAGGTATTCTTAAAATTTTTTACACTGAGTGTATATGCGGATTTAAAATCAAATCAAAATCAAATCAAATTTTATTTGTCACATACACATGGTTAGCAGATGTTAATGCGAGTGTAGCGAAATGCTTGTGCTTCTAGTTCCGACCATGCAGTAGTATCTAACAAGTAATCTAACAAATTCACAACAACTACCTTATACACACAAGAGTAAAGGAATGAATACGAGTATGTACATATAAATATATGGATGAGCGATGGCTGACCGGCATAGGCAAGATGCAGTAGATGGTATGGAGTACAGTATATACACATATATATGAGATGAGTAATGTAGGATATGTAAACATTATATAAATGGCATTGTTTAAAGTGGCTAGTGATACATTATTTCATCCAATTATAATTATTAAAGTGGCTAGAGATTTGGGTCGATGACCGAACGGCATAGGCAAGATACAGTAGATGGTTTAGAGTACAGTGTATACATTTGATATGAGTATGTCGGATACGTAAACATTATATACAAAATTGTTTAAAGTGGCTAGTGATACATTTGTTACATCCAATTCCTATGTATAAAGTGGCTAGAGATTTAAGTCAGTATGTTGGCAGCAGCCACTCAATGTTAGTGATGGCTGTTTAACAGTCTGATGGCCTTGAGGTAGAAGCTGTTTTTCAGTCTCTCGGTCCCAGCTTTGATGCACCTGTACTGACCTCGCCTTCTGGATGATAGCGGGGTGAACAGGCAGTGGCTCGGGTGGTTGTTGTCCTTGATGATCTTTTTGGCCTTTCTGTGACATCGGGTGGTGTAGGTGTCCTGGAGGGCAGGTAGTTTAACCCCGGTGATGCGTTGTGCAGTCCTCACTACCCTCTGGAGAGCCTTACGGTTGTGGGCGGAGCAGTTGCCGTACCAGGCGGTGATACAGCCCGACAGGATGCTCTCGATTGTGCATCTGTAAAAGTTTGTGAGTGATTTTGGTGACAAGCCAAATTTCTTCAGCCTCCTGAGGTTGAAGAGGCGCTGTTGCGCCTTCTTTACCACGCTGTCTGTGTGGGTGGACCAATTCAGTTTGTCCGTGATGTGTACGCCGAGGAACTTAAAACTTTCCACCTTCTCCACTACTGTCTCCACTATTTATGAGAGCTGAATACCATTTCAACGGCCCATTTCAGTTTAAAGGCAAAGACACGCAAATCTCTGCAGGACCAACTAATCTAGCCCTACATAGTAAATAATTTAGACATTCGAATGCAGCAACAGCACAGTGAGTCAGCTACCACTGTATCATATGCCTTGTTCGTTTGGGCTAGCTATTCTGTTCCATGATGGAGTTAAATAAATAAATAATGATAGGATATGCCTATACAACATATCTTTTTCTTTGAGGAGAAATTCATGCCTGCTGCCCCTTTACCACATCAGTTTGTGATGAAGCAGGGGCAGTGTGCATCCATCTAGTTTTATTACAAACAGTTCTTATCTCACCCTGTCCACCTCCACTGCTGCTGTTTAAATAGAACAGTGCTGCGACTAATGGATGCCCTCTGTCTACAGTGGCCAAACCCACAGCCCAGCTGGCAGGACGTACGTCCCCATGACAACTGGGATTCCCTGGGGTCTCTGATGAACTGATGAATAAAGGAGCAGGGAGACAGGTATGTGTCCAGTATATCCACACATATTGAAGGGGTTCTTCTGAAGACAGAGGATTAAAAATGTTAAATAACATAAAAAAGGTTAATCAGGTCAGTTAGTAACTGTTCCTAATCACCTCTGATTCTGGGAACTTTATTAACCCTTCCCTCCTGCATCCCATGGTATCTTTTGGCAGTAGTCAAGTCCAACGGTCCAGCCTCTCCTTGGTAGGGTTTTGGGGGTAGGTGTTCCAGGGGGTTGCGTTCCACTTTCTGCTGCTCGCTGCTCTGTGTTTCTCTCCAGATATGCTGAGGAGGATACTGAGACGGTGGCAGCCCTCAGAAGCCATTTAGACGATTCAACAACATGACCAGACTGACAGAGTTGTCTACAAAGCTGTTTTCTAAACAGGTACAACTATTTCTCAAACAAATGTAGATTTTCGTTGAAGTCATTGACTAAGAATGTATATTTGTTGCTAATCTATATTCAGACAGAGCCAAAACCCTTTCAAATGTCCTTGTTAGATAGACAATCCAGAAACCTACGCTGAGGTGGACTCTCTTCCCCAGATATGTCTGTGAGGTTTTGTTAGAATATTGGCATTTGAGCAAATGAGACCTCTCGTTGCACACTGGTTCAAGGGCCTTCTACTGACACAAAGACCAGTGCTGCTATTGAGGATGTACTGTACAGTATGTTCTCATGCTAAGAGAGAGGGTTAATGTTGAGCGATTAGTGCTTTTTTAAGTTGGTTCGATTATAAAAATATTATCACGTTCTTATTCGATTGAAAAAATATATATATTAATCAAATGCATTATGAAATAATGGCATTAAAATGATTTTTGAGTTTTTCATGGAAATTCTAAACCCCAAAATATTGAACATTTAATTGCCAAAACATTGAACATATTCCATTGTCTCTGTCAGGTCCACATTGGGTAGAAATCAATACAATATTTCAGTTGTGTATATTATATTATTTGATGACTTTATTATTTTTCATTCCTTAAAGCAGTGTTATTGAAACCTTTTCAGCGGACCCCATTTTTTTCACCAGCATTTCTGGGGACCCCACTGCCTTACTCATATCTCATCTCTGCTTAGGCAGTAGCAGCCAGCCAGCCAGCCAGCCAACCATCTAATGTTGTCTCTGTGCTCCCCATACTGTACTACTGGCTTTAGTCATCTCTTATCTCTCAGCCAGCCAGACAACCATCTAATGTTGTCTCTGTGCTCCCCATACTGTACTACTGGCTTTAGTCATCTTATTTATCTAGGCTAGCCTGCCTAGCTATCTGACAATCATTTTACTGGTTCTTCAAAGTAGATAAGGCATTCTTTCACGAATGGTCTCTATCCCTCTCGTCATTGTGTTGTGTACATTCCTCTCTTATGCGGTCTGTGTGTATCTAACCCGTTCTAACCACTGAGGTATAAAGAAATGGAGAATGCGTCCAAGATGTCTGACTGTTGTTTTCAAGGTAATCTACTCACGTTCGCATATGCCGATTCATGGACTGTCTATATCCGGGTTGCATCTGGTTTAAATGGATCAACATCACATGCGCACTAGCATTCAGTGCGCACAGGAACCAGCACGAGCAGCGGTGACATCATCACGGCATCCAAAATTGTATAATGAACATTTTAATATTTTCGGCTCTGAGGGATGTACAAGAGAGGGTATGTGATAGGGAGGGTGACATGGAAAGTAAGGGATTAGTTTAGTGTGTTCATTTATAAATCCACCGCATTATAACAGTGCAGTCGCCCTATACTGTCAGAGAGAAGAGGTGGAGAGCAAAACAAACTGGAAGCAGAGGCATAACTAAATCAGATTTGTCTAATCTGCTTTCATGGCTGATTAGCTTTAATATCTGACGTATGCCAGATCGGCCTATAAAATGTGTTTGGTTGGGTCAGGTCAGCCAAGAGCTAGAGAAATAGAGGCTGTGGAAGGGTAGCCTACATATGTGCTGAGAGTGTAGTTGAGGGTGGGGGGACTGTGGTGTGGTGGGAGATTGTCCTCACCAAGGCAACACAAACATATTCTGGATCTCTCTTTGCAGAGGCTTTAAAGCTTAGAATCCTGCCCCTGGCCAATAATCCTGATTTCATGCATTTCACAGATAACCCACACACACGCACACACACACACACACACTCAAGAGCCCTCTTGACTTTAATTTTGGGACAAAATGTGTGACATTTCGGGTGCAGACTTAATGTCTGTTGTACTCTTCACCCTAGCACCATGTCAGCCTAAACTAATGGCTGCTTCTCTGCTCCCTCCACATGTTTTAGTTGAGGTGTCTTCAGCCAAACTGCCACAATCACTTCTTCTCTGCGCCTGTCAAACTGTCTGCGACTCAGTCCATCAGTCTTTCTCTGCTGCTCAGTTGTCTCCACATCTTGTGTAATGTAGAACAGAACTCAGTGACTGTGTTGTCATGTCATTCCCCCTGCAGTTGTCAACGTGGTTCATCCTTACCGAATTGGAACTGGGACGGGAACTGGGACCTATGGCTTTCACTCACTGACGAATGAACATTACTACAAGGCTACTGACGGAGCACACTTCCTTTGCTATCGATTTGTGTTAGAAGGAGACCTCGCAGTGATTATTATTGTTGTTGTTATTATTATTTGGAAGTACCATTGGCACGTTGCTGGCCCCTTTAATTGTAGTCTATTTTATGCCGACGTCATTCAGGTTTGATAGGACTACATTTCATGCCATAAGAGAGACCCATAAAGGGTGGGGTTTTAGTGTTGTCTGATGTTTTGGCCCTTTCTTTTCCTTAAATATTGTTTACCTGAGGGAGCTCTCTCCCCTCCTCTGTAAAATAACACATTATCATCCCCTTCCACACTGTTCAGCTGATCAAAGCAGAGAGAGACTAACACCTCTCTCTGATGCCTGCTTCTCCTCATGCTGTCAGCACCTTTCTCTTCTCGGTAACCTTGGCAACACTTTTAACACCTTACTCACTTCCTTCTACCTCCTGATGTCTAACATGACTAACAAGGTTGAGTCTGCTGAGATGGCCTTCCTGCTAATTTAATTGATGTGCTCCTAAAGGCGTCAGCATGCTTCAGTTTGGCTGACGCCTTCCGAACCGAACAAGTGTGCTTGCATCCTCCCTTAAAAGACCTTCACTTGGAAAACAATAAAATAGCGTCAAAAAGTACTGATTGTCCATTTTGACATGCCGTAGCCAGTATAAACTTCCTCAAAATATTCATAATCAATCTAAGATAGCTCAAGAAATCTGTCATAAAATTTGACGTTTTTGCGGAGGAGATCTTAGTCGCGCAATTTTACATCTAACCGAGATGTTTGGTGCAGTATTTCTCAATGAAAACATTTGCATGACAACAAGTCATCTCTTGTTGAATTACAACAAAGACTTTATTGAAGAATCCCTACTGTTGACCAATCACCAACAAAGGAGCGTAGATTGCGGCTACCGACTTCGGCTTGCCTCAATAAAAAATGTTGTGTGCCAGAACAGCCGAAAAAAACCCTTACCAAAGTCCAGAACGAACAAAAACGTCACAAAATGAAGTCATAATATATGCACAAATTGTTCCAAACTGTTTTGGCTGGGAAGCATGCGGACGTCTTAACCCAGCTGACATACCCATACCACTCCAGCAGCTAAGGCCTGTTATCATTAGTCTACTCTAACGTTACAGGAGTGTTATGAGGATGTTACGTCTTTAATAGGGTTGTGTCAGTCTTTTTGGCGGTGTTTGGATTGTCTCCCGAGGCCTGGTTTGTCTTGTGATTGCTGCATGTACTGCAACTCCCAATATCCTCAGCTAGAGTCATATAGAACTAACCAACACCAGAGTAATCCTGGTTTTCTAACCTGGACTAACAATCTAACAGCCACTAATCAAGCTAATCAACCAAACTTAAACCCAATCCCCGTTGAGGGGAGGACGGCTCGTATGAATGGCTGGAACAGAGAAAATGGAATGGTATCAAACACATGGAAACCATATATTTGATGTATTTGATACCAGTCTATTCATTCCGCTCCAGCCATGAGACCGTCCTCCCAAATGAAGGTGCCATCAAAGTCCTGTGGTGTAGGTGTACATTTAGAGTTTAAGATTGGGGCTCTTAGTCTAATTAATTTCCTTACCCACTGAAACCATCAGGTCTCTTGGCATTCCTTAATAAATACACTAACAAATACCCTCTAATACCTAACAGTACTAATGTCTAGAAACAGACATTTTGTTACTTATACTAACCTGTACTATACTAACCTGTACCTCTCCCATTTTCCTGAAACCCTTCCTCCGCCAGACACAGATCACCCAAAATCATATACAGTAACTATGTATTTATCTATCTGTTATAACCTTAAGCTCAGTATGTTGCTTGTTGAGAAATGTTACTTTTGGCCACTAAAGCACAATGGTGAGAATGATTCCAGGATCTGGGATGGGAAGCTGGATTAACCAATAGATTTAAAGACACCTACCTACCTGTAGCTCACTGGTTTGACCACACACTTCTGCTCAGGGGGACGCCTGAAAACATGGTACAAATGTTTCAGTAACTATGTTAAAGAATTGTATTATTTTTGTAAAAAGTGTTCCATCTTATAGTTTAACAAATAATGTCTGACAAATGTTTGTCCCCCTTTCTATTGTGTGGCCAACTTCTAAAAGGTGTTGCAGCTCAGTGCTTGGTTTGCAGCCTGCATAGACACTTATCAATCAATCAGTCAAACTTACATCAGCTGATGTCACAGAGTGCTGTACAGAAACCCAGCTTAAAACCCCAAACAGCAAGAAATGTAGGTGTAAAAGCACAGTGGTTAGAAAGGCCAGAACCTAGGAAGAAACCTAAAGAGGAACCAGGCTGTGAGGGGTGGCCAGTCCTCTTCTGGCTGTGCCGGGTGCAGATTATAACAGAACATGGCCATTTTAAAATGTTCATAGATGACCAGCAGGGTCAAATAATAATAATCACAGTGGTTGTCGAGGGTGCAACAGGTCAGCACCTCAGGAGTAAATGTCAGTTGGCTTTCATAGCCGATCATTCAGAGTATCTCTACCACTCCTGCTGTCTCTAGAGAGTTGAAAACAGCAGGTCTGGGACAAGTAGCATGTCTGGTGAACAAGTCAGGGTTCCATAGCCGCAGGCAGAACAGTTGAAACTGGAGTCATCAGGCCAGGTAGTCCTGAGGAATGGTCCTAAGGCTCAGGTCCTCAGAGAGAGAGAAAGAAAGAGAGAAAAAGAGAGAGAGAATTAGAGAAAGCATGCTTAAATTCACACAGGACACCGGATAAGAGAGGAGAAATACTCCAGATATAACAGACTGACCCTAGGCCCCCGACACATAAACTACTGCAGCATAAATACTGTGGGCTGAGACAGGAGGGATCGGGAGACACTGTGGCCCCGTCCGACGATACCTCCGGACAAGGCCAAACAGGCAGGATATAACCCCACCCACTCTGCCGAAGCACAGCCCCCACACCACTAGAGGGATATCTCCAACCACCAACTTACCATCCTGAGACAAGGCCGAGTATAGCCCACAAATATGTGTATTCTCTTATTAGATAAACCAAAGCAAATAGCAACCTTTACCTGCTTAACTACTAACTGAGTGGTGACTGGTACTAACAACCCCAGATGAGGCCTAACAATTTTGCCATTGACTTCTTGCTCTTACTAACATACTGTATCTTCTCTCAGACTAACGTGTGGCGCTTCTTTCAATGCTATCTAACCATGCTGCGACCAATTTATCACCCATCACTTCACCCTGCCCCTTGGTGAGATCAAACAGCGTCTAGTAGGCCATACAGTATCTTTTCTTTGCTCCCTGAATCGTCATGAGGATAGACATTCCTGTGTCCTTGATTGTGTGACACTTTACTAACCTGCACTGGAGTGAGAAAGCACTAACTATTGGGGCATGAAACAGCTTCCCAGAAACTAACAAACAAACTAACTAACCTACTAATTAACTAATTATCTAACAAACTAACAGAAATTACTAATTGTGTGCTGAGAGTTATCAGGTTTTGAGGTTTTGGTTCAGCAAGCCATCCCCCTGCCTGGTGTGTGTGTGTGTACGTGTGCCTGTAATGTCTGCTGCAACTAGCTCTCACAGTCTCATGTCAGAATTAGACGTTCATCCATGTTTCTCAAACATCACATTTCAAATTTCTTCCAAACTTCAAATTTCAAAGTGTTTAAGGTTAAGGTTAGGTATTAACTACGAATGGTTAAGGTTTGGGATAGGCTTAAAACAAAAATCTCAAAAACAACTTTATATTTGGGTATTTGAACATGCAACCTTTGGGACCAAAGCCATTTGCCATCTGCCATCCCCACCTATAACCCCCTAGCAAAACTGAAACCTACTTGAATCTAACAGCGCTCACTGTTGCCCCTGGAGGCCAGTTTTCACTCAATCTCCCGACGTCCTCAGACATGGATGGACGTTGAATACTGACTTGTGTCAAGGGGGACCTGGCTAGCAGACCTGTGGTTATTAATACTAACCTGTACTGTGGATGATGTTGGCTGGGCTTGTAATTTCAAACGCACTAACTACTCTTTGCTTTGTGCCCAGAGTCTGAGACAGAATCTTCTCCCATTTTCCTGAAGTCCTTCTTCCAACAGACACAGATCACCCAAAATCATATACAATAACTATGTATTTATCTATCTGTTATAACCTTAAGCTCAGTATGTTGCTTGTTGAGAAATGTTACTTTTGGCCCCTAAAGCACAACGGTGAGAATGATTCCAGGATCTGGGATGGGAAGCTGGATTAACCAATAGATTTAAAGACACCTACCTACCTGTAGCTCACTGGGTTGACCACACACTTCTGCTCAGGGGGACGCCTGAAAACAAAATCTTTGTTACAAATGTCTCAGTAACTATGCTAAAGATGATTATTTTTAAAGTGTTCCATCTTATAGTTTAACAAATAATGGCTGACAAATGTTTGTCCCCCTTTCTATTGTGTGGCCAACCTCTAAAAGGTGTTGCAGCTCAGTGCTTGGTTTGCAGCCTGCATAGACACTGATGTGTACTCTCTTATTAGATAAACCAAAGCAAATAGCAACCCTTACCTGCTTAACTACTGACTGAGTGGTGACTGGTACTAACAACCACAGATGAGGCCTAACAATTTGGCCATTGATTCTTTGCTCTTACGCAGATTGACGTTTATTGTCATGAGTCTTGTCCTGGAGGCAGAACTGAGCGATTTCCCCTTGACTTTGCCAGCTGCAAAGTCAAAATTGTCTGTATTGTAAAAAAATTAAACATGCTTTCTGGTCATTAGCACTAACAGTGTGGGTAAGGATAGGTTTAACGTTAGGTTTAACATCAGATTTCATGACTTTGTGGTTGTGCTACCTAGTGACCACTCTGCAGAGCGGACTCCAGAACAACATTCATGACGAAAAACACTAACCTGCTGCTCTTACTAACATACTGTATCTTCTCTCAGACTAACATGTGTTGCTTCTTTCAATGCTGTCTAACCATGCTGCAACCAACTTATCACCCATCACTTCACCCTGCCCCTTGGTGAGATCAAACAGCATCTAGTAGGTCATGCAGTATCTTTTCTTTACTCCTTGAATCGTCATGAGGATAGACATTCCTGTGTCCTTGATCGTGTGACACTTTACTCACCTGCACTGGAGTGAGAAAGCACTAACTATTGGGGCATGAAACAGCTTCCCAGAAACTAACAAACAAACTAACTAACCTACTAATTAACTAATTATCTAACAAACTAACTGAAATGACTAATTGTGTGCTGAGAGTTATCAGGTTTTGAGGTTTTGGTTCAGCAAGCCATCCCCCCTGTGTGTGTGTACGTGTTGCGTGTGAATGCTTGTGTGTGTGTGTGTGTGTGTGTACATTGATTCTCAAACTGTGTGCATGATGCCGTCATTGTTTTTGTCTGAATGAGTGTTAAGGATTCAGCATGCTTTAGTTCGGCTGGCGCCTAGCCAAACTCGGAAGAAACTTGAAAAAAGCAGCAATAGTACTGTTTGTCAATTTGACATGCCATAGCCAGTACACACTTCCTTAAAATAGTCAGAATTAATCTAAGATAATTAAAGAAATCTGTCTTTAATTTAGACTTTTTTGCAGAGGAGATCTTAGTTATGAAATTTTACATCTAAGATTTTTGGTGCAGTGTTTCTCAATGAATAAATGTGCAGGAAAACGAGTCGTCTATCATTAAATGACAACAAAAACTTTATTGAAGAATCCCTACTGTTGACCAATCACCGATGAAGGGTGGTAAACTTCATCTCAGAACTTCGGCTTGCCTCTAGAATTTTTTGGGTGTCAGAACAGGCGAAAAAAAAAACACCGAAGTCCAAAACGAACAAAAACGTCACATAATGTCTTCATAATATATGCACAAACTCTTCCGAACTGTTTCGGCTGGGAAGCATGCGGACGCCTTGAGTGTGTATGTTTTTTTATCTGTAACGTTATGCTTTAGCAATGTTGTCTTCATCCACTATTTACACAAATGACTGATGATTGGCTGAGAGAAATTGATAATAAAATTATTGTGGAGGCTCTTTTGTTAGACTTCACTGCGGCTTTTGACATTATCGATCATCGTCTGCTGCTGGAAAAGCGTATGTGTTATGGGTTTACACCCCCTGCTATATCGTGGATAAATAGTTACCTGTCTAACAGAACACAGAGGGTGTTTTAATGGAAGCCTCTCCAACATAATCCAGGTAGAATCAAGAATTCCCAGAGCAGCCAGTTACTTTTTTTATTTTATATTTAGTAACGACATGCCACTGGCTTTACTAAATTGCGGATGACTCAACACTATACACGTCAGCTACTACAGCGAATTAAATGACTGCAACACTTAACAAAGAGCTGCAGTTAGTTTCAGGATGGGTGGCAAGGAATAAAATAGTCCTAAATATTTCTAAAACTAAAAGCATTGTATTTGGGACAAATCATTCACTAAACCCTAAACCTCAACTAAATCTTGTAATAGATAATGTTGAAAATTGAGCAAGTTGAGGTGACTAATGTTTTTGGAGTAACCCTGGATTGTAAACTGTCATGGTCAAAACATATTGATACAACAGTAGCTAAGATGGGGAGAGGTCTGTCCATAATAAACTGTTGCTCTGCCTTCTAAACAGCACTATCAACAAGGCAGGTCCTACAGGCCCTAGTTTGTCGCACTTGGACTACTGTTCAGTAGTGTGGTCAGGTGCCACAAAGAGGGACTTAGAAAAATTACAATTGGCTCTGAACAGGGCAGCACGGCTGGCCCTTGGATGTACACAGAGAGCTAACATTAATAATATGCATGTCAATCTCTCCTGGCTCAAAGTGGAGATTGACTTCATCACTACTTGTATTTGTGAGGGGTATTGACATGTTGAATGCACCGAGCTGTCTGTTTGAACTAATGGAGCACAGCTCGGACACAGCTCAGACACAGCTCAGACACCCATGCACAAGACATGCCACAAGAGGTCTCTTCAGACTCCCCAAGTCCAGAACAGACTATGGGAGGTGCACAGTACTACATAGAGCCATGACAACATGGAAATCTATTCAACATCAAGTAGCTGATGCAAGTAGTAAAATTAGATTTAAAAAACAGATAGTCCCTGCTGTTCCATAAGGTGTATTCTATGAAGCAACACAAACATAGACACATACACATGCATACACACACACAATAACATACACATAAACAGGGATTTTGTATTGTAGATATGTGGTAGTGGAGTAGGAGCCTGAGGGCACACAGTATGTGGAGAAATCTGTTGTGAATGTATTGTAATGTTTTTAAAATTGTATAACTGCCGTAATTTTGCTGGACCCCAGGAAGAGTAGCTGCTGTTTGGCAGCAGCTAATGGGGATGAATAGTAAAAACAAATACACATTTAGAACTGATTTAGCCAAAAATAAGACCACATTTATTATACAGACTTAACTGTCAAAGGTGGGTTCTATTCTTGGATAAAGACAAGCTTCTTATGGCTTGACAATCAAATTCTGTGATCAAACTACGAAGCAGTTTTTCTTAGGAGGACCTAGTGTCTTTCAGAGTAGCTTCAATCAAAAGAGTCACTAGTCAACACAGTGTATAAGTGGTCTTGATCCATGACTTGTCCTTTGTGTGGTGGCACTACAGAATTATTCACAAAATATAGCTGGGATGTTGAAAAAGTGATAATTGCCTTACTATATTTTATTTAATGTGCTGTATTGATAAAACATATTTACCATGCACTTTTCTCTGTTGAATAAACTGTCACTTATTTTAAAAAGTACTTCTTTGTCTTGCGTCTTCCCTCTACAGTATTTATTTTTTTAATGTTCCAAAAACATTCCTCTGAGCCTGGTGATTCTTGGAACGATTTTAAGTCCAATAATGATTTTTCTTTAAGTATATTATCACCCTGTGAGAACAGCTGGTTGCCACTTTACTGTGTTCTCTCTCTGTATTCCAGTGTGTGAAAAGCTCCCATGGAGGCTCTCTCATATTGTCTTCAGGAGGCAGCTTTCACACAGTCACAGCTAGCCAGCCACTCCTCCCCCAGGCTGCCTAGCCCACCCCAGCATGCCTCTGTGGAGTGATAGACAGGTGACTGGGGCTATGTATTTGGTCCCTGATTGCAGTAATCATAGCGTAGTGTGATTACTACCACAGCGTGTTTGACACATGCAGGGCCCTTAATATTCACAACGCTGAAAAGCGCCTGTGATTAACAACCCCCTTCAAACTGTGAGGAGCACTTCAACAACAATGTCCATTCAAGAAAGCATACTTTCAAGATGCCAGATTGCCCAAAATGTTTTTACATCATAAGTATAATATTTGTAGTGGTCAAAATGTCCACAAGTTTACAGTAATCTATCCAGGAAATGAAATATTAAATTGTGTCTGACTTGGGTAATAGCTACTTTATATTATCACAGAGTGGCATTTTTGTGAGATCGTCTGGTTGAACGACTTATAATATAAATAAATCAGGGTATAGGTACAGTACCAGTCAAAAGTTTGGACACACCTACTAATTTATTTATTTTGACTATTTTCTACATTGTAGAATAATAGTGAAGACATCAAAACTATGAAATAACACATATGGAGTCATGTAGTAACCAAAAAAGTGTTAAACAAATCAAAATATATTTTAGATTCTTCAAAGTAGCCACCCTTTTCTTTGATGACAGCTTAGCACACTCTTGGCATTCTCTCAACCAGCTTCATGAGGAATGCTTTTCCAACAGTATTGAAGGAGTTCCCACATATGCTGAGCACTTGTTGGCTGCTTTTCCTTCACTATGCGGTCCAACTCATCCCAAACCATCTCAATTCGGTTGAGGTCGGGTGATTGTGGAGGCCAGGTCATTTGATGCAGCACTCCATCACTCTCCTTCTTGGTCAAATAGCCCTTAAACAGCCTGGAGGTGTGTTTTGGGTCATTGTCCTGTTGAAAAACAAATGATAGTCCCACAAAGTGCAAACCAGATGGGATGGTGCATCGCTGCAGAATGCTGTGGTTAAGTTGCAGACATGCTGGTTAAGTTTTCCTTGAATTCTAAATAAATCACAGACAGTGTCACCAGCAAAGCACTCCCACACCATCACACCTCGTCCTCCATGCTTCATGGTGGGAACCACACATGCAGAGATCCGTTCACCTCCTCTGCGTCTCACAAAGACACGGCGGTTGGAACAAAAAATCTCAAATTTGGACTCATCAGACCAAAGGACAGATTTCCACCGGTCTAATGTCCATCGCTCATGTTTCTTGGTCCCAGAATGTCTCATCTTCACATTGGTGTCTTTTAGTTCTGGTTTCTTTGCAGCAATTTGACCATGAAGGCCTCTGAACAGATGTTGAGATGTGTCTTTTACTTGAACTCTGTGAAGCATTTATTTGGGCTGCAATTTCTGAGGCTGGTAACTCCAATGAACTTATCCTCTGCAGCAGAGGGAACTCTGGGTCTTCCTTTCCTGTGGCGGTCCTCATGAGAGCCAGTTTCATCATAGTGCTTGATGGTTTTTGCGACTGCACTTGAAGAAACTTGAAAAGTTCTTGAAATTTTCCCGGATTGACTGACCTTCATGTCTTAAAGTAATGATGGACTGTCGTTTCTCTTTGATTATTTGAGCTGTTCTTTCCATAATATGGACTTGGTCTTTTACCAAATAGGGCTTTCTTCTGTATACCACCCCTACCTTGTCACAACACAACTGATTGGCTCAAACGCATTAAGAAGGAAAGAAATCGCACAAATGAACTTTAAAGAAGGCACACCTGTTAATTGAAATGCATTCCATGTGACTACCTCATGAAGCTGGTTGAGAGAATGCCAAGAGTGTGCAAAGCTGTCATCAAGGTGAAAGGTGACTACTTTGAAGAATCTCAAATATAAAATATATTTTGATTTGTTTAACACCTTTTTGGTTACTACATGATTCCACATGTGTATATAAGTACACTTCTTTAGAATAATATTGTGTCCAAGGTATAGAGAATGATAGAGGACTCTTGGGTCCAAAGGATGGTTTTAGCATGGGCACCACCATTGAGGACTTTCACAATTTTTGAAGTTGTCAACCGGGTGGGGTTAAGGAAGGATCTCGTAATTGAATTCAGGTCATCAGGAGGGATCAGCCATAGAATTATACCCATGAGCAAACATTCCAAAACTGCAGGTGGCAGTAAATCATCATCCTTGGCTTCATACCTGTTCAAACAACACACTCCGGGTGGCAGTCTGCACCCTTTAGTTTGTTTACCAACTCATAGAAGTAGTAGAATAAGAACTTTGACTATGTCAAAATGGAGAGGGTCTCAATGTCGCTGCCTGTGTGCACACAGGCAGCATAATTGGACAGATACAAAGAAGAGTGCTCTATCATGCTCTATGGTCCAAGGTCTCCCCCACCCTCCATGTCTTGTTATCATATTTTATTCTTAGTGTTTAACAGCAGGGGGCAGTAACGCCCCAGGTAAGGCAGATGCGAATAAGCCTGGCCTGCTTAGATCACACTCTCTTCTGGTCGTGATAGCTCAACTGCTTGGTCATAACCCACTGGGCACACACTGGTTGAATCAACATTGTTTCTACGTCATTTCAATGAAATTACATCGAACCAACGTGGAATAGACGTTGAATTGACTTCTGTGCCCAATGGGAAAGGTGTGATTGGGCTTGGTGTATCCGATTGCATCAGGTGTGTTAGCCAGGTTAGGTATTAGGTCAGAATAAGACCATGCTGTTCTCCTGGACTGATGTGCCCTCCCATCCCATCCCTACACACATGCATGGGCAAGGTCTGCAACACTCCTGATAAGGAGGATAGTACTGTCATTTTATCTTGAACATAATTTCCATAGATGGCGCCTAAATGATTATATAACATATTATGATTGGGCAATACCATTTTGACCAAGCACTGCATGTACTTTGGGGATTTATACGAATCTATACACTATTATGACTTAAGAAAGCTATATTTTACTCCAAAATTGTAATCTTATTACATGAGTCATTTATTCCACTTTAAACAGATGTGTTTATCCTGGGTTACGTCATGATTTTAGCAACAGTGCCTGCCACCTGGGATGTGAAAGACTAATATGATCTGAAATCATATGGCCTTAAATGGCCATACAAATCATAATAGCAGGAGATTACACACACACTCCTTTTAAGGGAAAAGTGCAGGGTGTATTGTGGTCTTTGTGAATCCCTCTGGAAGCGGTGCAATTGTACAGATGTAGGACGTTAATTTGATCACCCTGTTGTAGGACAACTTTCCTGAAATGCAGAACATTTAAAACTTGTTATGTATTTGAAGTTTAAAAACACTCCTGATGTTTGTCATTTACACTTTGAAATTTAAGAATTGATTTTCCCTTACAAAAAAATGTATCAATGCCTTCAAAAATGTCCAATAATTATAAGCAGCATGTTTTTTCCCTGCTGAACTGGCTCAAATTAAGATTCAACACCTGTACATTGACCAGTACTCTCTGTGCTCTTGATTATAATAAGGCTTTCAAATTTTCCTGGATCATGCTCTTACAGTAAGTGCTCCAAATCTTTTTGACTCAGTTTGAGCCAATAAGCTGAAAATCACATACACTTTTCACCCTCATACAGATATGGTTTAAACAGTAGTCATACAAATCAATGTACAGATGTAGGATCTTAATTTGAAGCAGTGTGCTCTGATTAATGGGTTGATACATTTTCCATGATGGAAATTAAAGTGGAAATCATTTTTTTTAACCTAAAATACACTACAAGTTTAAAAGTTATCCTGCACCAGTGTGATGAAATTAAGATCCAACATCTGTAGGTACTAGGGAACCTACACCCCACCTCTGTGTCTCCCGCAGGAGTTGGTCACAAAAAGTCACTCACTCGTTTCTCTCCACATCCCCCTCTCTCTCTCTCTCTCTCTCTCTCTCTCTTTCTCTCTCTCTCTCTCTGACACACACACCCACATAGCTCTCATTATTGTAACTCATCAAAGAGCTGTAGCTAATTGCGACCATTTGCAAAAAAAATGTTTTCATTGATGTAGATTATGATAATTTGTTCATACTCTGACGTTTCTGTCTATGGGGATAATAGACATTGTGAGATGATTTATTGATTGATAAAAAAAACTGTGCTCACAAAAACAGAGCTCCTGAAACACTTTTTCCTGCCATCATTGTTGCCATGGAGACCACAGTCTTTTACCTTTCTGTAAAAGACTGTGGGACTGAGAAACTTTCTCTCTAATGGTAAAGCTATCCAGCCACCATGTGTACAGTGGTAACCAATATCAATTTAACCACAGAGACTTCTGCACTACTTATTTTGACTTAATTTCATTGCTTGGGGTAAATAGAGCTTTGGTACTTGCACAACATTTTAAACATTGACTGTTTAAGGACACACCTGCCTCTCATTCACCATTCTGATAAGGTGACTAGAAAATGTGTGTGTGTGTGTGTGTGTGTGTGTGTGTGTGTGTGTGTGTGTGTGTGTGTGTGTGTGTGTGTGTGTGTGTGTGTGTGTGTGTGTGTGTGTGTGTGTGTGTGTGTGTGTGTGTGTGTGTGTGTGTGTGTGTGTGTGTGTGTGTGTGTGTGTGTGTGTGTGTGTGTGTGTGTGTACGTGTGTGTGTGTGCGCGCGTGTGTGTGTGTGTGTGTGTGAATTTCACTACACCCGCAATAAGTCTGCTAAATATGTGTATGTGACCAATAAAATGTGATTTCGATTTGATTAGAAAGAGGCAAGGTAATGTATTGCACATTGACACTTATACAGACAGGCTTGAGTAGAAACACCAGTGCCCCCACCCGCTTCCCTCCTGGTAGAACCCTATTCCCACCTCCCCTTTTCCTGTCTCAGACAAAGGGGTTCTGCTCTCCATTTGAGCCCAATGTGATCCAGATGACGCAGGGTTTCCATGGGTAGGAGCGGTGGGGCCAGGGTCTTCAGGGGTTCCCTCTAATTCACCACAGAGCTCAGCACACAGAGTCAAAACACATAGGACCCCTTCACAGAACAGGCCAGGAATGAATTTACACGCTACACCTTTATTCATTACCATATCATAGTGGCAACTAAGCTTACAAAATATAATTTTCATTTGCAGGACTGTTTGGAGTTTAATATGTAAGCACACAAATGCATTTTCATCACAGTTTCTTGTAAAAAAAATTGCACAGTAAACTTAGGTATTCACTCTGATACGTGTCATATTGCCAGGCCGTCATTGTAAATAAGAATTCTTAATTGACCTGACTGGTAAAATACAGATTCAATAAATAAAATAAAATATATATGCTGCATGGTGTGTGTGTGTGTGTGTGTGTGTGTGTGTGTGTGTGTGTGTGTGTGTGTGTGTGTGTGTGTGTGTGTGTGTGTGTGTGTGTGTGTGTGTGTGTGTGTGTGTGTGTGTGTGTGTGTGTGTGTGTGGAGTGCAGGAGCTGTGCTCTGTAACCAGAACCTCCATCACGGAGAGGCTGTCCGCTGGAATGACAGCAGATTGCCTCAAACGGAATTTGTCTGTAAGCTGTTAAAGATGGCAAGGGAGGAGAGAGAAACTAAGCTTGGGAAATATTTATTTCCACAGCGCTCTAATCATTGTGGCAGTGCCTGGCTCCGTAGAGTCTAAAATAGTAAATATGATCAAAGACAGTTCAAGGGCTGAATAGCGATCACTCTCCCTGTATCTGTGAGGCTACACGTGTGAGGCTGTGTGCAGTTGTGCATGGGAGCTTGTAGGAATTTTTAAGGAATGCTTGTGATTTCAAATATCTATCAGCTTTATGTTTTTCTATATGCTATATGTTTATCTATCAAACACATTGGTGAACATATCAGATAACCAGGAAACCTACAATACCCAGACTGTGTTTAGTAGTCTTTTCCATCCTAGAGGAGAAGCAGAAGCACATATCTGTATTTTTGTTTGTGTGTCTCTCTGTACCTCAGGCATTAGGCAAGGAAACAGGGGGGGAGGGGGGGTAAGGGAGGTGGCTTAGTGAGTGCAAAGGGAGAGGCGGAGGGAGTGCAAAGCACAGGCAAATTATACAAAACCTGTCCTGGCGCATTCTCAAAACAATCCTAATTAGCAGCATTACTCAGTTCTCTAAAACAGCTAATAAACACACCATGTGCATGTATGTGTTTCTGTGCCAAGGCACAAACATTTTTTACATTACAGGTTGTAACTCCCCTCTAAGTGCACTCCTGGATTTAAGTCTCAACAACATTATGATGAAGCGTCTATGGTTTAATACACAGGGTTTAATACCATGGGCACAACGTTAATAGTAATGACCATGTTCCAGGGTTTTGACTGGTCACTCTGGGCGACTGGAAAATGTGCACACATAACCTACCACACTCTCAAATAAAACACATACCTTACCACACTTCACATTTCAATTCTCTACACTCTTAGAGAAAAGGGTTCCAAAAGGGTTTTGTAGCTGTATCCATAGAATAACCCTTTTTGGTTCCATTTAGAACCATTTTTGGTTCCAGGTACAACTATTATGTAAGAACCATCTGTGGAAAGGGCTATACTCAAAAGGGTTTTTACTTGGAACCAAAAGGAGTTCTTCAACGGGTTTTCTATGGGGACAGCCAAAGAACCCTTTTTGGTTCTAGATAGCACCTGATTGAAAACGGTGGGATAAAAAGACAACATAAAAAAGATCACAATTCCATTTAAATGTGAGAACTACATGTACAGATTAACCACTAAAGTAACAACACATAATCAACAGACTTCAGGGCCGCCGACATGACTAGGATTCATGAAGGCACAGACATCACCCCTCTTCTCCTTCCTCTCTCTGCATCTTCTCACAAGACACAGCAACACACAAGCCTAGATATATCACCTCTGATAAATTCATTTGGATGCTTTATGTTTGACACTCCGTGTATTTCTAAAGCCAAGGGGTATTCACACACACACACACACACACACACACACACACACACACACACACACACACACACACACGATTAGGAAAGAGAAATAGCATGTGCAGCCAAGAGCAATATATTCTGTGTTATATTATGAATAAAGAGAGAGAGAGAGCTATGTGTAATTGCAGACATGTAATTTGCAGTATTCTCATAATATCAAGTGTGATTATACATGAATTCCAATCCCATGACATTGAGAAGCAAACATCCTTTTAAACGTTTAACCACAAAAGTACTCTTTTAACATCTCACCCATAGAATTCAAATTCAAAACAAAAGACCTGTTTTCCTTTACTTATTATAAATGTTCTTATTGCTAGGTAATCTCATAGTCTTTCCTGTGTCAGAAATTTAGCCAAAGTAATCTGCAGTTTATTATGTTGCTAACGGATACATACTGAGCTCTGAGCCTCAGTGGACAGTGGTCATATTATTTTGGGCTTTAAGACAAGAAGTATTAGGGGAAAATTGTGTCAGGGGTTGGAGGCTTTTTGGAAATACAATAAGGGCTTTTACACCAGGCCAAGAATACAGGACAATTGTTCTATGTAAGGAGGTTCCTGTATGTGAGATGTGATGAGGGAGAGAGAGAGAGAGAGAGAGAGAGAGAGAGAGAGAGAGAGAGAGAGAGAGAGAGAGAGAGAGAGAGAGAGAGAGAGAACATCTCTGCGATTAAAAAATATGAAAAAAGGGTGATCTCTCTCTCAGTCAGGCTGCCTGTGTGTGACAGGGAAGAGCAGGTGTGAATGTGTCAGTGTGTGTGTCTATATGAATAGATGGACGGTGCACTTTGCATGGCTTTAATGTGTTTTATCTGCATCAGATTTGATTGAGAAAATATGAATGTCTGAACCACTGATCATAGAACTAAGCTACCTATACTTCCGGAACATTAAACTCCAGGCTGTATCACATCCGGCCGTGATTGGGAGTCCCATAGGGCTGCGCATAATTGGCCCCAGCGTCGTCCGGGTTTGGCCGGGGTAGGCCTTCATTGTAAATAAGAATTTGTTCTTAACCCTCTTGTTGTGTTTGTTTCATGTTAATTAATTCTATGTTCCCGGTCCAAAATGACCTTCCCCATTATAGCTGTTTATAAATCCATAATAATGCATATATTATCACCTAATGTTGTGTTAGATCTTTTTATCAACTTAAAATTAAGTTATTGTGAACATTACAAGTTTTGAACTTCTATTTGCTATTCATGGCCTGTAGGCCTCATTGACCTGAGGTCATACAACTCGTGTTTGTTTGTGAGAATGCCAACAGGTGTGGTTCCTGTGGGGGAAAGATTCTATTGGGGAAAGGTTCCCGTGGGGGTTGACATGGAAGCCAAGAAGGGGAGTGAGGTGTGCGTGTGTGCTCAAACACACTTGCTTGTGGGGTCTGGGAGAGGAAGTGTGCCCATCTGATGAATGGGCATGTGCCTGAACTCAATTTTATACACTTGTAGTCTCACCCATTCATTTCTAATGACTGGTCATTTTTGACTTGGAACACCACAGGTGTACAAAAGATAAATAAAACACCCAAAATGTAATGAAAATCATCAAATTGTATTTTGTGTGTTCAGATGCCCTATGTGGACAGTCATGGAACCTTATGACAATCAGATTAAATGAACAAAATTTTTCAGAGAGAAAACCTGTAAATCGGTCCAACAGGAGGGTTAACTGACTTGCCTAGTTAAATAAAGATTAAATTAAAAAAACGAATGAAAAAAAACTCCACCTGTGGCTAAAGATGCTGCTCCAGAGCAAACCCCTTCAATTATTTTCTTTCCACTCATTTTTCTTTCATGTCCTTCCTCCTTTCCTCTCTGTCTTTCTCTCTGTCTCTCTCTCCCCACTCATATTCTCCATTTTACCATTTGACACAATCTGTCAAATGGTAAAATGGTTTTATTTTACATTGTCTAACGTCCCCCTCCTCCCCCGTCTCATTTCTCCACCCCCCAGTCTTTTTGTGATATCAAAATGGTGATATTAATTCAGAGTCACAGTGCTTTTTAAATGGTCGCCTTAACCCCCGCCTCTAGCCAACATAGCGAGGCTAGATAAGCGGACAGGCAGAGAGGCCCAATCTATCAGGCATGGCGCTGAATGATGGACAGTAATTAAAAGTTAGCTAATAACCTCTTCACACCTGACATTTCAACAGGGAGGTCCTGGACACCATTATCTACATATAGATTAAAAGGAGTAATTGGCAGGGCGATAGGTTTAGGAGGATCGCGAAAGGAAGGGAAAGAAATCCAAGGCCATCACCAAACCATTAAGCGGAATATCTGAGTGACACTCTGATTTTGCTCCTCTGCCTAATGCGACCGGAATTGAGCTGAACTAAAATGCTAAATGAATGAAGCCTATTTCACCGCGGTTATTACCGGGGCAAACACTGGCCATGGAAAATAGCTTTAATTTCATAATAATTGCTAGATGGACGTGACTCGTTAGAGACACAATGTTCAGAGTGGAAAGGGAAAGAGGGAGGACTCTAGAAAAACTATTCTTTGATGCCGATGAAGTGTGAAAGTATGTGTGTGTGTGCGTGCGCATTGCATCGCATCTCGGGAGTTTAGGACTAACAATGTGACAAGAAGAAAGGTTATTTGTTGACAGGTGAGATGATAAGGAGAGGAGAGTCCATTGAAAGGATTGTCCAATGATATGTGCTTCCGTACATGCATACTCCCATATGGCTGTGTGGAGGGAAACAGTTTCCTTGGAGACGGGTAAAAAAAAAAAATGGAATTGGAGAAAGATATACTTTTTCCACATGGAAAAAATAAAGTGTGGTGGTAGAGTTATTTATAAGTTAATATGAAATGCATTAGTTTGGGCCTAATCTCTACAAATGCAATTACCAATCAAAGGCAGAAACACCTTATCTGGCTGTCAGTATTTTATCTGGAGTTTCACACTAGTTCCACACTAGAATGTACAGGTTCACATAATCATATCCTTCAACTGAGACTTGGTACTTTTGATTAAAAAGTCCCACTAGCATCCATAAAACCATGACTAATTCCAACAGCTCTGTGTGTGCAGATGAAGCTCACATTAAAGTAATCACACAGTGCATATTTGGCTCCTCTTAATTGTAAGTGCTAACACATTGCTCTGGGTATTCAGTCACGGGTCCCGTTTCAGCAAGGGGAGAGAAATAAACTCAGAACATTCTACAATATCTTCCAGCAGCATATTTACACTGATCTCTATCACATGTCTGGAGCAAATTATTATTTTATATATACTACTACAATATACTTTAGGATGTTGTGGAGAACTGAAGTACTGCCTGTCATTGACAGTAAAGTGGCACTGCACATACGTAAAGGTTGTTGGCATTGTTTTGAATAGAAAAAATGCTTTAGGTGTTCATTAATGAAATGCTAAAGAACCTGTGACACATGGGGTCAAGAGCTATTATTCTCCAAACAGTCACAGTAACTGTAGACATTGGCTTCTCAAATTGTGATTTATCCAGGACCAGGTTGAAGCATTAGTTTGTTCCTGTCTTACCCCTGTCATTTGCTACTCACATGTAGTAGGTCCTGCACGCTCCTGGCTCCACCACTAGATGTCCCTGTTGCCCCAGTGTTAGGCTGTGGCCGTTGTGTTAGTGATCTGTGTTGTGGTGACCTGTCTACCCAGAGCCCTAGCTCATCCATCATGTCCAGAGGGGCTTGTCTCTCCAACACTCAAATAAGAATAACCCTCTCTCTATTTTACAATCTTTCCCTTCCTCTCTCTTCCACCCTGTTTCCTCTCTCAGATAAAGCGATCAATTTACTGTTCACACTGCAGGATTGGGGTTGTTAACAGGTGTAGGGTAATGGGATCTCTACTGGCAGCCAGGCACTGAGAGGGGTTTACTCCCTGGGCCCCCTCTCTCTCCACTCCACCCTACCACCCTCCCTCCCTCCACACACACACACACACACACACACACACACACACACACACACACACACACACACACACACACACACACACACACACACACACACACACAAACGGCCACACACACACAAACGGCCACACACACACACAACCGTCTGATGGATTACAACCACCATTCATCTAAATTATGTCATTGGCAATAAGCAATCTGCTTAATCTGGCCTAAACGAAGACCAGGGTTTGTTACTGTTGACCCTTCCTCAGTACTCACTTCTCCTGATTACTGTCAGGCCCTGTAGGAGTGACGGCTGGGCCCCCCACACAGCCAGCCACACAGCCAGCCAGCCAGCCACACAGCCAGCCACACAGCCAACTAGTCAAGTCAAAGGAAAGGAAGGGGTACTTCCGTACTGTGAGTGCCAAGGCAGCAAGCTAAAACACCCAGCCTGGCTACCACTACTGACCTCTCTGTAGCTATGGGTGCGCCAAGATTAGGTTGTGAATGGCATGGCGTATTCAACCTGTCTGACTTCAGCAGGTAAATGCGCTGGTGTTCCCTCACCCCTGCCATTTTGTTCCAGTCCTGCCGTTTTGGCTCCTCTGTCCCTGAGGTCCCCCTTCCCTTTATGTTTAATTCCTTGTTCTCCTGGTGTCTCTTTCTCTTTCCAAAATCCTCCCAGCTGCAAGGCAGATGTTCTTTCTTTCTTGTGAACTGTGTTCATTCCATTCCATTGCATCAGTAATGGTGGGCAGCAGCAGAATACTGATCTCTATAATTGCCATAAGGAAAATCATAACATATATAATCAATCTGTAGGACACAAGCCAACAAAATAACTCTGAACCAGGAAGGTTGAAACAAAATCTCACCAAATCTCACTTCGCCCAACATTTGTCATTATTTTACATTATTTCACAAAATAATGAAATGGCCCAATTTGTCATGCATAGTCTTTATTACCCCAGTATATGTTCTTGGCAGAGCCGGTTTGCAATAGGTGACCCCCCAGACAAAAAGGAGGGTGTCAAGAGTTTATCAACATGTGGAGCCAATTAATCTCAGTTTATGGCTTTGTCTTCATAGAGTGTAAACATTGAACAATCCACTCCTGGACAGTTACTGGCAAAGGGCCGCCCACCCTCATACATTCCTCCTGATCTCTCTCTCTCTCTCTCTCTCTCTCTCTCTCTCTCTCTCTCTCTCTCTCTCTCTCTCTCTCTCTCTCTCTCTCTCTACTCAATTCAATTGAAAGGGCTTTATTGGCATGGGAAATAGATAATAAACAAAAGTGTAAACAATAAACAATAAAAATGAACAGTAAACATTACACTCACATAAGTTCCAAAGGAATAGAGCCATTTCAAATGTCATATTATGGCTATTTCCACTGTTGTAACGATGTGCAAATAGTTAAAATACAAAGGGAAAATAAATAAACATAAATATGGGTTGTATTTACAGTGGTGTTTGTGCTTCACTGGTTGCCCTTTTCTTGTGGCAACAGGTCACACATCCTGCTGCTGTGATGGCACACTGTGGTATTTCATCCAATAGATATGGGAGTTTATCAAAATTTGATTTGTTTTTGAATTCTTTGTGGGTCTGTGTAATCTGAGGGAAATATGTGTCTCTAATATGGTCATACATTTGGCAGGAGGTTAGGAAGTGCAGCTCAGTTTCCACCTCATTTTGTGGGTAGTGTGCACATAGCCTGTCTTTCCTTGAGAGCCATGTCTGCATACAGCAAGGCTATGCTCACTGAGTCTGTACATAGTCAACGTTTTCCTTCTGTCACAGTGTACTCTCTGTTTAAGGCCAAATAGCATTCTAGTTTGCTCTGTTTTTTTGTTAATTCTTTCCAATTTGTCAAGTAATTACCTTTTTGCTTTCTTATGATTTGGTCGGGTCTAATTGTGTTGCTGTCCTGGGATTCTTCAGGGTCTTTTTGTGTTTGTGAATAGAGCTCCAGGACCTTGCTTAGGGGACTATTCTCTAGGTTCATCTCTCTGTAGGTGATGGCTTTGTTATGGAAGGTTTGGGAATCACTTCCTTTTAGTTGGTTGTAGAATTTAACGTCTCTTTTAGCAGGTATCGTCCTAATTCTGCTCTGCTCTGCATGCATTGTTTGTTGTTTTACATTGTACACTGAGGATATTTTTGAAGAATTCTGCATGTAGAGTCTCAATTTGGTGTTTGTCCCATTTTGTGAATTCTTAGGTGGTGAGCGGACCCCAGACCTCTCAACCGTAAATGGCAATGGGTTCTATAACTGATTCAAGTATTTTTTGTCAGATCCTAATTGGTATGTCAAATTTGATGTTCCTTTTAATGGCGTAGAAGGCCCTTCTTGTCTTGTCTCTCAGATCGTTCACAGCTTTGTGGAAGTTACTTGTGACACTGTTTAGGCCGAAGTAGGTATCGTTTCTTGTGTGTTCTAGGGCAATGGTATCTAGATGTAATTTGTATTCGTGGTCCTGGCAATTTGACATTTTTTTTAACACCATTATTTTTGACTTACTGAGATTTACTGTCGGTGTCCAGGTCTGACAGAATATTATGCAGAAGATCTAGATGCTGCTGTAGGCCCTCCTTGGTTGGGGACAGAAGCACCAGATCATCAGCAAACAGTAGACATTTGACATTCGACAGATTCTAGTAGGGTGAGGCCGGGTGGTGCAGGCTGTTCTAGTGACTCGCCAATATGTTGATATATATGGTGAAGAGGGTGGGGCTCAAGCTGCATCCCTGTGTCACGCTATGGCCCTGTAGAAAGAAATCTGTGTGTTTTTCCCCCAACACCGCTTTCCGTCAATTTTTATGGCAGACCCTCATGTCAAATTTAGTCAAAAGCCTTTTTGAAATCAACAAAGCATGAGAAGAAATTGCCTTTGTTTTGTTTGTTTGTCAATTAGGGTGTGCAGGGTGAATACGTGGTCAGTTGTATGGTAATTTGGTAAAAAGCCAATTTGACATTTGCTTAGTACTTTGTTTTTACTGAGCAAATGTAAGAGTCTGCTGTTAATGATAGTGCAGAGGATTTTCCCAAGGTTGCTGTTGACGCATATCCCATGGTAGTTATTGGGATCAAATTTGTCTCCACTTTTGTGGATTGGGGCGATCAGTCCCAATTAAAGAGCTTAAGTATAGCCAATTGGAATTTGTGGTCTGTATATTTTATCATTTCATTTAGGATACCATCAACACCATAGGCCTTTTTGGATTGGAGGGTTTGTATTTTGTCCTGTAGATCATTCAGTGTAATTGGAGAATACAGTGCATTCTGGTAGTCTTTAATAGTTGATTCTAAGATTTGTTTTTGACCATGTATATGTTTTTGCTGTGTGTTCTTTTTTATAGAGCCAAAAAGATTGGAGAAGTGGTTTATCAATACATCTCCATTTTGGGTAGATAACTCTTTGTGTTGTTTTTTGTTTAGTGTTTTCCAATTTTCCCAGAAGTGGTTAGTCTATGGATTCTTCAATTACGTTGAGCTGATTTCTGATGTACTGTTCCTTTTTTCTCTGTAGTGTATTTCTGTATTGTTTTAGTGATTGGTGTAGGCTCAGGTTTTCTGGGTCTGTAGGTTTTCTTAGGTTGTCTGATTCACATTGTTTTATTTGATAGGGAAACTGAGATGCTTTTTAGGTTTTCTAATGCCAAGTTTACACCTTCACTATTACAGTGAAAAGATTAAGTAGGTTTACACACTACTTTCCTTCCATTTATAGCATTTCTTAATATTATTCAATTCCTTTGGCTTTGATGCCTCATGATTGAGTACTGCTCTGTTCAAGTAGACTGTGATTTATCTGTGATCTGATAAGGGTGTCAGTGGGCTGACTGTGATCGCTCTGAGAGACTCTGGGTTGAAGTCATGGATAAAGAAGTCTAAAGTACTACTGCCAAGAGATGAGCTATAGATGTACCTACCTTAGGAGTCCCCTCGAAGCCTACCATTGACTATGTATATACCAAACGTGCGACAGAGCTGCAGGAGTTGTGACCTGTTTTTGTTGGTTTTGTTGCCTTTGTTGTGTCTAGGGGAGCATATGGGGGAGGGAATGCTGCCATCTCTCTCTCTCTCTCTCTCTCTCTCTCTCTCTCTCTCTCTCTCTCTCTCCCTCATTCCCTCCCGCTATCCTCTCGGTCCCAGGATACAGTAAGATTCATTGGCCAAATACCTAAAGCTGATTATTTTACCATTATACTCATGTGGGATCATTCATCATGTAAGGCTTGCTAATGTGAGATATAGTATGTGACCAAACTAAAGCACACCTTCTGATGTTGACTTGTTAACTAGAGGGAGGAGGGGAAAGGTAAATCTCTGGAAAAGCTAGCGAGGGACAGTGAGGGACAGAATTCGTCTTATAAACCTGGTTTATTATGTTCATTTTCCTACAGTATACTGCACCAAATGCCTCTCTGTTTTCTCCCATGAACAATCCAGCAAAGGTTTTACAATCTTTTATTATAGCTATATTAAATGTTTTGTCTCAGGGGGATAAAAAGAAACCATACTCTGTAAAGACAAGTAATCATATCAAATCCACCAGGATCATTGCTTTTTTACTGGAGAGACGTGTGGGCTTCTCACCCAAAACAAGAAGCTATACAACTGTATTTATTAATAGATGTAATTATCAGTACTTGGTTTATTGTCGAAACATTTCCAAGACACGTCCCCCAAGCGTTTACAGCATGTTTATTTTATACCCAAATGCCTGACAGTTATCTTGTTCAATCATAAAACCTCCTACAGAAAGCCCTTTCACAACATTTGCATCATTCCTTTGATGTCTAGACATTATGTGGTTGTCTTTTCTTTCTAATCCTTCTATGCATAAAAAACCTTACATCTGACGGTCTAGTATGTCATCTCCTAAGAGAGCAGTACTTGACTGAAGTCACTAGACAGTACAAAGCGTCTTCATTGGTCCATATTCATGAAGGTGTAGATATTACTGACACATTTCCTTATAGGAATAAATCACCAGTAGGGAATGGAGGGGGGCTTGTGGAGAGGGGCATTTTTTCTGTCCTCCCAAAGAATCCTAAAGATATAGAAGCTGTACAGTTTCCCTCTTCCAGGTTATAACTAGGGAAGTGATGGTTGGGGAGCAGTGGACGGGGGGAGATGCATGTCAGAAGTGAAAACGTAAACACACTTAAACTTGGAGGACAACAGAAAAATGTAAAGCAAAGAGAGAGAAAGAGAAAAAGAAAGAGAGAATGAGAGAGGGAGAGTTTTTTTATTGTGCACTCAGCAGTCTTGGTTCTCAGTCTTTCCGGCGATAGATAGTGTTGGGATGTCTGGAGCTGATGAAGTATTTCTGGAACAGTTGAATCATTTGTCAATGTATGGCCTGTGCCTTCACAGTGTAGTCTCCTCTCCCAGCCTGGCGTCAGAGCAATACAAATATACTAAACGCAGTGGTGTGTATTCATGGATGCCAAGGGAAACTAGATCATTTTCAATGAAAAAAACATAGAAAATAGTTTATCTTTTGTCTCTCTGTGTTTGATCATTTTCCTTCAATTCGCAAGAGGATGAATGTATCTCACCAGAGAAAGCATTCAAGCGAGCAAAACAGTGCCCCTCTATCTGATGCTGTCTGGTCAAAAAGAGAATGACATTGTTGCTGCCCATAGCATTGAATGCTAGGGAAGCCAGCGAGCATTTCGCCTCCCTTGATAAAAAAACAATACAATTATAGCCAATCAATCTAGCTAAAATTGTCTCTTTCCAAAATTAGCCATGGATGGAGAATTTGGACTTGTCGTTTTCACCTAATTCTCCGTACTGGCCAATGATTATAATGGAGATTCTGATCCAACCATAAATTCATACATTGTACCCTGGCCTGAGAGGATAGAAGTTCAATATGTAGCTAGATGTAGTAGTGTAATGTTAACTAGCTGGCTTATAGTTGCCCATGAAAGGAAGTTAGGCTAGTGAGCAAGCATTTTAGCCAGGTAGCTTAGGACAACAAAAACTAAAAGCGTGTACTGCATGACAGAGTCATGGACTGTTTTGTTAACATGAAAAAAAAGAGGATGGCATTGCCTTTCTCTACATGTAGGGGGAGTCAACATGATGCACAAACGCACGCACACATGCAAGCACTTACACACACACACACACACACACACACACACACACACACACACACACACACACACACACACACACACACACACACACACACACACACACACACACACACACACACACACACACACACACACACACACACACACACACGAACACACACAGAAACCATTGACAGCCAAATCATAAACTAAATTGTTTGTGGTATCTTTTAGTTGTCATGTATTAGACTAAGCATAGGTGATTTGATGATGTTAAAATGTTGAAGTTTAAATGGTGCTGGAATAGTGGAGGCAGCTCCTGTTTTCTTTGTGGTTCTCCGTGGTTCTAAATCATTAGCTGTTTAGTAGTCCGAAAATGATGGAAACATTACATGCAATATGCTTTGTGGACTGATGTTGCTCTCCGGTTTTGTGATGAAACAAAGGTGTGGAGTAATTTATTCTGCCAGTGTGTCTTCTCATTGTCTCAGCCTTAGGCCTGTATATCATGGTGGCAAGGCACATTAACTAACTGGTTATAGAGCAAAAAAAACGCAATTATCACAACACATACAGTAAGTTGTAATATGGCTCTTTTTATGGCTTCCCCGGTGATTTTACTCAAGCACAGACTTCACATATTTCTGAGCAAGTCCAATATATATTATACCTAATAATGCAGAGCTTGGGACTATAAGGTTCTATTTGCAAAAATATCATTCTGAGGTAATTGGCTTTAAAGTCTATTATATTATTTCAAATTTAACAACATTATTTGGGGTATTTAAAGTACTATATAGGTTAGAGAACATTGAACAGAACAAGGCCATGTCAATAACTACATTTTGACAAAAATGCAGATAGAACATTGAACAGAACAAGGCTATGTCAAGAACTTCATTAACCTTATAGTCCCAAGGTCTCGAATGGTCTAGAGAAACAAAACTAGGGAGGTTGGCCCGGGTGGATGGGTGAGGGTAATCCGCGACAATCTAGCAATCCAGAGGTTGCATGTTGTAGTCTTGTCAGGGACAACTGTAGAGTTTTAATAAACCTGCTACTTAAATTCACTTAACCTTTGTCGTTGGTTCCCCTAAACACGAACGTAAATCTTCCTATAATTCTCACTTGTTGTTACTGCGCAACAAGCAACCTTGTCTCAGATAAAGACATACAATACTATACGTCCTCCATTCATAATGTAACATATCATACTAAATGGAGTCACAGATTTAAATACAGAATAATACACTGCTCAAAAAAATAAAGGGAACACTTAAACAACACAATGTAACTCCAAGTCAATCACACTTCTGTGAAATCAAACTGTCCACTTAGGAAGCAACACTGATTGACAATAAATTTCACATGCTGTTGTGCAAATGGAATAGACAACAGGTGGAAATTATAGGCAATTAGCAAGACACCCCCAATAAAGGAGTGGTTCTGAAGGTGGTGACCACAGACCACTTCTCAGTTCCTATGCTTCCTGGCTGATGTTTTGGTCACTTTTGAATGCTGGCGGTGCTTTCACTCTAGTGGTAGCATGAGACGGAGTCTACAACCCACACAAGTGGCTCAGGTAGTGCAGCTCATCCAGGATGGCACATCAATGCGAGCTGTGGCAAGAAGGTTTCCATGTCCAGAGCATGGAGGCGCTACCAGGAGACAGGCCAGTACATCAGGAGACGTGGAGGAGGCCGTAGGAGGGCAACAACCCAGCAGCAGGACCACTACCTCCGCCTTTGTGCAAGGAGGAGCACTGCCAGAGCCCTGCAAAATGACCTCCAGCAGGCCACAAATGTGCATGTGTCTGCTCAAACGGTCAGAAACAGACTCCATGAGGGTGGTATGAGGGCCCAACGTCCACAGGTGGGGGTTGTGCTTACAGCCCAACAAGAACACCAAGATTGGCAAATTCGCCACTGGCGCCCTGTGCTCTTCACAGATGAAAGCAGGTTCACACTGAGCACGTGACAGACGTGACAGAGTCTGGAGACGCCGTGGAGAACGTTCTGCTGCCTGCAACATCCTCCAGCATGACCGGTTTGGCGGTGGGTCAGTCATGGTGTGGGGTGGCATTTCTTTGGGGGGGCGCACAGCCCTCCATGTGCTCGCAAGAGGTAGCCTGACTGCCATTAGGTACCGAGATGAGATCCTCAGACCCCTTGTGAGACCATATGCTGGTGCGGTTGGCCCTGGGTTGCAAGACAATGCTAGACCTCATGTGGCTGGAGTGTGTCAGCAGTTCCTGCAAGAGGAAGGCATTGATGCTAAGGACTGGCCCGCCCGTTCCCCAGACCTGAATCCAATTGAGCACATCTGGGACATCATGTCTCGCTCCATCCACCAACGCCACGTTGCACCACAGACTGTCCAGGAGTTGGCGGATGCTTTAGTCCAGGTCTGGGAGGAGATCCCTCAGGAGACCATCCGCCACCTCATCAGGAGCATGCCCAGGCGTTGTAGGGAGGTCATTCAGGCACGTGGAGGCCACACACACTACTGAGCCTCATTTTGACTTGTTTTAAGGACATTACATCCAAGTTGGATCAGGCTGTAGTGTGGTTTTCCACTTTAATTTTGAGTGTGACTCCAAATCCAGACCTCCATGGGTTGATAAATTTGATTTCCATTGATAATTTTTGTGTGATTTTGTTGTCAGCACATTCAACTATGTAAAGAAAAAAGTATTTAATACGATTATTTCATTCATTCAGATCTATGATGTGTTATTTTAGTGTTCCCTTTATTTTTTTGAGCAGTGTATAAATTGCCCTGAGACCACGTTGCCTTTCCAGACATCTAGGAGGGTAGACCCCCTACACTATAGAACAAAAGCCAACAGCCCTCAATCCACAGCCCGTAGGCTTACCACCCCGGCAGAAATTGCACTCCGTGGACAAAACATTTTGGTTGGAAAATGATGGGCTATTGACTGTATCATGGGTTGGTTTGACTACAATTGATTATATTGCATTATAGATTGTGTGTGTCATAGATTGTTTGTGGGTATGTGTGCTCTGTCATTACAGACCAGTACTCTTCATGCCAATACGCCTGCTCCAGTTGGATGGCATTGAACTTAGAGGTGACTACACAAAGGTCGTTAGCTGGAGCACACACTCCCAGAGGTTATGGAAGTGGTGTGTTTGTGTGTGTGTGTGTGCAGATGGGGTCTGCAGTCCGTCGCTGGGCCTGGGTATTCCTCCACTGCCTCATTAGGACTGATTTACACCACAGCAAGGTGAGTAGGTAGGCAGGAACCCCCCCACTCACACTGCCCTGCCTTTGTACCTCTCTCCTTTATTCTCTCTGTCCCTTTCTCACTCTCATTCTCCTCCCGTGCACAGACAATGGGCCCCTGGAGAATACCGGCTTGTGCTGAATTATTCAAATCAGCAGTGGTAGAAAGCCGGAGAGCGATGGATAGAGGCAAGGAGAAAGAGGAGGGAGAGAGGGAACTGAGAGGGAGGGAAGAGCAAGCAAGCAAAGGAAAGTCAGCAAGCAGAAAGAGAGAGAGAGAGAGAGAGAGAGAGAGAGAGAGAGAGAGAGAGAGAGAAAAAGGCATGGGTGGAAGTGGTTTTCTCTCTGCATGCAAATAGCATCCTGCTTTCTTTTCACCTTCCCTGATGTTACTTTCTCTCCTTCTTCCTCCCTCTCTTTCTCTCTCTGTGAGTCACCCCCTGCCCTTCACCACTTCATTAATACACATCTGTACCCCAGCTCTCTCCACCACTGTATGCCATACTCCCTGTGCTAGCAGTGAGGAGTCAGGAAGAGGAGAAAGGGGGTGGTGGGGGTGGGTGCTCGCACGTGGTTGGCAGGAGGAGAATGCACCGGTAATTAGCCAGCACCAGTACAGATAAAAACCCAAGTAGAAGAAGAAACAAAAAAATCTGCGCAATGAAAGCAAGGCTCCTGCCAGGCTATGTTCCCTAAAGGGCAGACCTGGACATGATGGCGTGGTGCAGTGTGCTGTGGTGTGCAGGCCGGGAACAAAGGAAGGAGAGGAGGGCTAGAGATGAGACAATCGGATGAGGAGTGGGCCTGTCATGCCAAATAGTGTCCCCCTGCCAAAAAGTGTCCCCCCCTGCGTCACAATGGCATTTGATCAGTTCTAGCTTCTGTTGGTAGGGCTGTTGCTAGAATTTACAAAATTCTGACCAGATTACATAATGAACCAAAGCGTCCGTTGCTATGCTGGTTTCTTGGCTCTATTTGACCTTTTAGCGGTTGCGAAGGAAGGAGGACGTGGGCAGTTCTAGTTCTATTTCACCACATAAACGCTCGCTCAGTCCGCCTCAGCATTGCTCTCCAATGACAGCGTTTTTGACGATGCCAACCTTCTGGCTACCTGCTGCTTCAGAGGACCGAAAAGACTGTAAAGAGAACACTCTTTCTTTACCATATATTTGTTTTTATATAAGTAAATGTTGTTAAATAGGAAGAAATCATGTAAGCTGATTTAAGATTGACGTTGCTAGCTAACGTACTGTACTTATTTACCTCAGCCTGCCTAGTCAGCTTGCCAGCTACAGTTTTATTTAGCTAACGTTAGCTAGCTAGCTAGCTACTGTAACTGTTATTGTAGCTTTCTGTTTGTATGTAGCTTGCACTTCAATGGCATGACTTGAGGAGATTTTCTTTTATCTTTCCATCCAGGCGAAGTACTATGAAGACACCACTGATCTCGACAAGAGGCGCAACATTCAGAGAAATTCACAATTCAGGGTAATGGTAAGCAGTTAACTTCTATTAGATAACTGGACGGATTTAGCTATGTACAACCATTTTTCAACAACCATTTTCCATCTAGCTAGTTGGTAATCTACATGTTGCTAGCTATTCATATAGTTCAGTGGAGGCTGCTGAGGGGAGTATGGCTCATAATAATGTCTGGAATGGCATAAATGGAATGCTATCAATCACATGGTTTCCATGTTGTTGATACCATTCAATTGACTCAATTCCAGCCATTATTATGAGCTGTCCTCCCCTCAGCAGCCTCCACTGATATAGTTTTATGTCTGTCATATTGAGGTATTCAGCTATAAGTTAAACCTGATCAATCAAATGGATAGGTGTAAACAATTATGGTAATTCCAAATACCCTTAACTACATATCTTTGCTAGACAGACACAGAGAGGGGGTGAATGGGAGAGAGAGAGAGGTGGGAAGAGAGTGGAAGACAGACAGACAGAGAGAGAGATGACATTAGTGTAAATGTACTTAGATTATTTCAACAACTATTTTCTTCCAACTTGTTATGCAATCACATGTACCTATGGGGGAAGGATGGCCAGCCACACAGGAGGGTGATTTTTTTACTAAGGAGAAGGAAGCTGTGCTGACCGAGATGCATGCTGGCCATTTCCGAGTAAAGCACATGATTGCAAAAATCAACCTATGCTTCTTTTTTTGTTGTTGACCCATTTCTCTTCCCAATTTGGTGGTATCCAATTGGTAGTTACAGTCTTGTCTCATTGCTGCATTTCCCGTACAGACTCGGGAAAGGCGAAGGTCGAGAGCCGTGCGTCCTTTGAAACACAACCCAACCAAGCCGCACTCTTGACACAATGCCCACTTAACCCGGAAGCCAGCCGCACTAATGTGTCAGGAAACACCATACTACTGGCAACCGTGTCAGCGTGCACTGTGCCCGGCCCGCCACAGGAGTCGCTAGTGCACGATGTGACAAGGACATCCCTACCGGCCAAACCCTCCCCTAACCCAGACGACGCTGGGCCAATTGTGCACCGCCCCATGGGCCTCCTGGTCGCGGCCAGCTGCGACAGAGCCTGGACTCAAACCCAGAATCTTGAGTGGCACAGCTAGCACTGCAATGTAGTGCCTTAGACCACCGCGCCACTCAGGAGGCCCAACCTACGCTTCTTCTGACGGGGAATTGTCAAAGAGGTGAACAGCTGGGCAAGTGAAATAACCTTTTGTTTATCAATCAAAAGGTCAGTGCCCTGTCTAGCCTGCCAGAGGTTTGAGAGAGTGAAGACTGGCACTGGAGTTGAAGCCCATCAAAGTTGTTTCACCATGGCACATGATCGGTAAGTGTCCCAATTAAAATTTTGCCCTGATAATTTGTTTTGTAATGGTTGCTTTATTTGACCACAGCAGAGTTCAATATTATAGAATGTGTGTGTATGAAAATATACATACTGTATGACACAGATATGGCTAAGAATAAAGTCATCTTCTCTCTAAAACTTGATATGTTATTCTCATCGGACCCTTGACAAAATCCAGGAATGGCAACAGCTGGTGTCTGACTTTACCAAGTGGGTGGAGGCAATACCCATTAAGGTCAGTAAAGGAAGAGTGTGTGCTTAACTCTAAATTCCCTTCTGTAACCCTTGGAACCAAACATAGATTTTCGTTTTGTATAATGCCCATCAAGGACGAGACTGGCGAGGCCACCTCCAAGGCGATGGTGGACATCTTCAACACCCACGGTTCTCCTGAGGTCATCTTGAGTGACCGAGGTCATGAATGCTGGAACAAGGTACGGATGTTATGGGTTATATTCTGTCACCAACAGTTTGTTTTATTTATTTTTTACAATTTGTTTTTGTTTTTCCATGGTACATAATCAGACATATTTCAATATCTTACATTGTCAATAGATATCGCTTTCCTACCCCCTCCTCCAGGTTTGGTGAATGTACCAACCAGACCCTCAAGACTGCCATGGGCAAGTCCCTTAATTGGTACCAGGAAGGGTGGGAGAACAACCTGAAGGTAATTTTCTTTGCACCCAACAGCAGCATCCAGGCCTCCACATAGTACGGACGGGAACAACAGCTGTTGACTGAGGTAAACAATGCAATTGTATATAAAATTATTGCATATACTGTAGTCTTTCAAATGTGTGATTGACTTAGTGTTGTTGTTTGTCTATTGCTATTTTTGTATAACGTCCTTTCAGATCACTGAAACTCCACCCGATGTGGTGGAAGTCGTCAAACCAGATCAGAATTCCTTTGAGGACCACCTTTAGGTTTTTGACCAGATAAAAATGATTGTCCGCTGTTAATTTATTTTATGGCCCCCCAAGAGATATTTGAAATATGAAATTTAATTGCATTTATTCCTCTTATCAATCAAGATGAGACTGAACATCGACAAGGCCCAGGAGAAACAGAAGGAGAGCTACCGGAGCAGAATCAAGAAGGGGACCAAGTGCTATGAGATCCGGGCAAATTACTTGGTTTGGAAGAAGGACGAAAGGAAGACGAGACCTGGGAAACCTCGCTGCTCTTTCGCTCCTAGCTGGGGTCACCATCTGTTAAAGTGAATATAACTAATCTCAGATAATAACTATTTGCATTTGCACACAAAATAACCTGAAGATAGTTTTAGTTTCCCTAACACTGATATTTTTCTCTTCATCTTCCTAGGGTTACCTCGGTGGAAGCCAACAATCTTCTCCAGTTGGAGCAGTTGGACGGTCGACCACTGAAAGCTCTGATGCCCTACACTTCAGTGAAGCCCACTAGACAAAGTATGTTAAGCTTTGGTTGACATTTGAGAAAGCAAGAAATGGTAGTTATGCTGAGCTTCTAAAAATATACCTCTTCAAATTACTTTAGGACCATCGACTGTCTGAGCCCAGGAGGTACCCCTTGAGGTAGGCTATACCTTCCCGAAAGTGTTTAAAATACATATCTCCCATTTATAACACTGCACGAATCTATCACATTTTCTCACAGTAAAATGTAACCTGTGTGTTTGGTTGTTTACGTCTCTGTCTCCCAACCTGTTCCCTTTAACTCTGATCCTGTTCTCCAGGAGCTAGGGGTTCTGCCCAACACCCAGACATGGATCCACTTGATGTCCTCCATTACCAACCACCCTCCAACTTCTCATTACATAATCTACAGCTACTGTTATTGTCATGTTGTCATTATCCACTAAGAAAGTTTTCTTGCTCTATCATACCGGGCACATAATATGTGAGATCCACAGATGAACTAAAAACACTAGCACTGCAAACCCTCAAAACAAAGATAGCAGCAGTGCCTTGACTTTGCAGTCTCCCTCTTCAAGTCGCCCTTCAGAGACCGGCTGCTTGTTGAGAACAAGTGACAGGCAGAACCTCCCACCCACACAGCAACCACCTTCTCCTTATTCCACACATCAGAAATCAGTATTTTAGTCTATGATTGCCATGTGAGTGTGCAAAAGAATCTGTGAAAATAAATGAATGACACAATTGTACCAACCAAAAAAAGTTGATGTATTAAAATCTTAAATATTGCCAGATTGGTTTTCACAGCTGTTTCACAAGGTGTTCATTATTGTAAGTTGTAAGGTATCCTTTGATGGTATTTATTTGTTCCACATTATTCATTGTTGTATCCTAGGACCTACAATAGATACATATATATTCAACCACAAGGGTGTACTAATGAGTTATGCGAGATATACTTTAAAAAAATCATAATAGAGGACTACTGAAATTATATTATTTTAGTGTAGATAAGGGAATGGCAGGTTAAAATAAAAACATGACAGCCAGACAAGCTAAGAATTAAACGGATTTGCATATGATGGAGGGGAAATGAGCTGACTTTGTGATCTGTAAGGTAAGAAACTTTAATGTGTCAAGCAGATTACACGTTTTCTTTGCCATTTACGAAACGTAGCAATGCTTAAGGCATGGATTTCATGTTGTAATGTTAACAAGGTACCCAAAAGTAGTTTGAAGTAATGTTTTCATTTTATTAGCTAAACATAACTTGTTGCGGAAATCAGCCTAGTTTGCATAGCGATGATGAAAAGAACGCCATTTAGGCTGTAATGACTTTCAAAAATCGAATCATTAGGTCACCACACCGTTAGTATAGCAACGGACGCTAATAGTTCAAGGAATCCTATTGTGACCCAGAGGGGGACACTTTTTGGCCGGGGGACATTATTTGACATGACAGGCCCATGACAGCCAGAGAACGTGCATGCATACGAGGGATGTCTTCACAGAGACGCAGCATTAACCACTCTTTGTGTGGTTAATCTAAATAATATTTCATTTCATTAGAAATTGGAATTGCAGAACGAGAACTGAAAATGTATATATGATAAACTATATATAGAGCTTGCATTCAGACTCGTTCAATCTTGCCATGCCCACATGGGTAATCATTTGTGGGTGATAATAAGCTCAATGCTTGTTAGATGTGGTATAGCCTACATCATTTACGCACTATCAAGAGTAAAGGTTCATTGAGTTCAAAAGCGACATCAACATGTGAAATGTAAGGAGACCTCTGGAATCCAAAACAAATAGAGGATGTATCCTGAGATCAGCTAATGATGTCTCCTGAGTAGATCAGAGAAGGTTACAGTGTGATTGTCCACCATGGTTTGATATGAAACAGGTATTTGATCTACTGGCAGAGTGAAGGTTCATGAACTTAAGTCTAATGGAGAGACTCCCTCCTGTCCCAACTAATTAACTCTCCCCCTCTGAGTTTTACTGCCCCGGTTTGAATTAGGACTGAGAACATTTGTGTGTGTGTGTGTGTGTGTATGTGTGGGTGTTTGTGCATTTCAGTATGTGTACTGTATGTGTGTGTGCATGTGTGTATATATGTCTGCATGTATGTGTGTGTGTGTGTGTGCTGAGCCAAGATTTGATGTGTGAGCCCAGTGCTAGCCTCATTAGTGAGAGGGCTTGGTTCATTAATTGATGTGAGTGAGGAATGTGGAGCCAGTCCAGGTCTCTTAATTCCACATCAGGAATTATCCACCATCAACACAGCCTTTTGATTGTTTTTACTGTTTCCTGTAAAACCAGAGATCATGTCATTCTCCATGTAGTAAAATACAAAAGGACAGCTCAGCTCTCTGCATTGGGTACTATTCCTGATGAATACATGTCAGTGCTGGTCAGTGAAGCCATTTTCTCCTTCTGTTCCTCCCCCACCTGAGCAGGGTGGAATAACCTCAGTACAATCTCTTCCAATGGGGTCACACACACACATCCCAGAGCAGAGACTGTTGATTACAAGCTGCTCTTGTGAGTCGAGCAGAACCCATACGGGAATTGTTTTTCATAAAATGGATGTAAAGCCTTAAAATGTATGTAAATGTATCAGTGGAGGCTCCTCAGAGGAGGAAGGGGAGGACCATCCTCCTCAGTGAGTTTCATAAAAATAAAAATAGTGAAACATTAGAAAGGTTATTCTTTTTAGATAAAACTATACTAAATATTTTCATGTCACCAAATAATTGAATAAAACACATTGTTTTGCAATGAAGGTCTACAGTAGCCTCAACAGCACTCTGTAAGGTAGAGCCATGGTGTAGCCAGGGGACAGCTCACCCTGGTCTCGTAGACTAGATGTAACATAGTAAATGTAAATCCGGGAAACCAAATTAGTATGATATGTTACGTTTGGTATGGTTACATAAGACAGGTGGTTACTTAAGGCAAAACCTAAAGTAGGGTGGTTGTTCGGGGTAGATGTATGGGTGGGAGTATAATTCAAACGTCTAGCAACCCAAAGGTTCTGAGTTCAAATCTCATCAAGGGAAACTTTTCAAGTGAAAGTCCTGGTTAAGTGTATATACATGTTTTTTGGTGAGGAGGAGGATTATTTGAGATACTGTTTGAAGAGGTATGGTTTCAGATGTTTTCAGAAGATGGGCAGGGATTCTGCTGTCCTAGCTTCAGGGTGAAGCTGGTTCCACCATTGCCGGGACAAAGAAGTGCTTGGACTGGGCTGAGCAAGAGCTTCCCTCCCGTAGGGGTCAGAGGGCCAAGAGACCAGAGGTGGCAGAACGGAGTGCTCAGGTTGGGGTGTAGGGTTTGAGCATAGCCTGAAGGTAGGGGGGGACAGTTCCTCTTGCTGTTCTGTAGGTAAGCACCATGGTCTTGTAGTGGATGCAAGCTTCAACTGGAAGCCAGTGGAGTGTGCGGAGGAGCGGGGTGACATGAGAGAACTTGGGAAGGTTGAAAATCAGTGCTTGTTTTTTCACATTACCTGAAACTGAGCAAATAGTGTCTAATTTTTGCAACCAGAAAATAACAGAGCGATTTACACTAGAAAACACAGCCACAAAGTCAGAACAACTTTCTCAGTTTGACAACAGATGCTGCTCTGGTAAGAGAAATCAATAAGTGAATATCACAGCCAATCACAACACTGGTGGGTAAGTAATATTGTGAAACACTATCATTTCACTATTAGCACCAGATATATCATGGACATTTCTCTGAAATTAGAATGCAAAAAATGTAAAATTATTTTTTTAATAATGTTTTTGGCCAATTTGTTATATTTCACATGTATCCTAAAAACTGTATCTAAGAATATATTTTAAATATGGGAAGACAGAATAACAATGAGACAGTTTGAAAATGAGATGCCAGTGGAAAAGAAGAAACAAAAAAAGCTCCAGTGAAAAAAGAGGAACGTATTGATGTGTATTGTATGTTCGAATTACAGACAAAACACACTACAACGGTCCAACCACTCCACTGCACTCCACTTAAAACAGTCCTACCACGCTGTATCACTGATGCATTCTGGCCTACTGTGGCTGCATGGGCTGAGGATCGATCCAGTTACTGTGCCTGAGAGAGGCAGGCCAGTCCAGCCAGGCAGAGCCCCGGGAGAGCCCGGACACAGGCTGGCTTTGTTTAACACGCTCCACTCTCTATGCTCCCAGCAGCACAGCAGCCAGCCTGCCCAGCTTTCTCAGTATCCCCAGGCTCTGTCTGGAGTGTCAGCCCAACTGGGCCTACCGGGAGCTAGGTTTGGCAGTGCCGGCCACTGGGCTCAGATGGACTGCTGATGGGTCCTTCTGCCCAGCAGCCCCATGAGGCCAGGGCAGGCAGAGACAGGTGTGTTTACGTTCCGCCTGTTGCCCCTCCAGGGGCCAGGCAAGTTTCCCATTGCATGGGTTTTGGGAGGAGGCAGAGAGAGACAAAGAGAGAAGAAGAGGGAAGGAGAAAGAGATAGTATTGTTAGGTATTGAAATGCAAAGATGTTGGCTGTGTCTGAATACCCATACTTGCATTCTAAATAGTAGGCATTTTAGGTATGCAAAAATATAAAGTTGTATAGTATGTGAAATGTTGAAAATCTAGAATGCTTTAAATACCAGTATATTGTACTAATTTTGGCTTTTAGGCATCTAGTATAATTCGCTACACACTTTTGACGATTAGTACCTAATGTTACAGGAATAGTATCTAATGTTACAGGAATACTGGACTAGTACCTAATGTTACAGGAATAGTACCCAATGTTACAGGACTAGTTCCCAATGTTACAGGACTAGTTCCCAATGTTACAGGAATACTGGACTAGTACCTAATGTTACAGGAACAGTACCTAATGTTACAGGAATAGTACCTAATGTTACAGGAATAGTACCTAATGTTACAGGAATACTGGACTAGTACCTAATGTTACAGGAATAGTACCTAATGTTACAGGAGTACCCAATGTTACAGGAATACTGGAATAGTACCCAATGTTAGAGGACTAGTTCCCAATGTTACAAGAATACTGAACTAGTACCTAATGTTACAGGAATAGTACCCAATGTTACAGGAATAGTGCCTAATGTTACAGGAATAGTACCCAATGTTACAGGAATAGTACCTAATGTTACAGGAATAGGACCCAATGTTACAGGACTAGTTCCCAATGTTACAGGACTAGTACACAATGTTAGAGGAATAGTATTCAGTATTACAGGAATAGTACCCAATGTTACAGGACTAGTTCCCAATGTTACAGGAATACTGGACTAGTACCTAATGTTACAGGAACAGTACCTAATGTTACAGGAATAGTACCCAATGTTACAGGAATAGTACCTAATGATACAGCAATAGTACCCAATGTTACAGGACTAGTTCCCAATGTAACATGAATACTGGACTAGTACCTAATGTTACAGGAATAGTACCCAATGTTACAGGAATAGTATCTAATGTTACAGGAATACTGGACTAGTACCTAATGTTACAGGAATAGTACCCAATGTTACAGGACTAGTTCCCAATGTTACAGGACTAGTTCCCAATGTTACAGGAATACTGGACTAGTACCCAATGTTACAGGAACAGTACCTAATGTTACAGGAATAGTACCTACTGTTACAGGAATAGTACCTAATGTTACAGAAATACTGGACTAGTACCTAATGTTACAGGAATAGTACCTAATGTTACAGGAATAGTACCTAATGTTACAGGAATACTGGACTAGTATCGAATGTTACAGGAGTACCCAATGTTACAGGAATACTGGAATAGTACCCAATGTTAGAGGACTAGTTCCCAATGTTACAAGAATACTGAACTAGTACCTAATGTTACAGGAATAGTACCCAATGTTACAGGACTAGTTCCCAATGTTACAGGAATACTGGACTAGTACCTAATGTTACAGGAATAGTACCCAATGTTACAGGAATAGTACCTAATGATACAGCAATAGTACCCAATGTTACAGGACTAGTTCCCAATGTAACATGAATACTGGACTAGTACCTAATGTTACAGGAATGGTACCCAATGTTACAGGAATAGTATCTAATGTTACAAGAATACTGGTCTAGTACCTAATGTTACAGGAATAGTACCCAATGTTACAGGACTAGTTCCCAATGTTACAGGACTAGTTCCCAATGTTACAGGAATACTGGACTAGTACCCAATGTTACAGGAACAGTACCTAATGTTACAGGAATAGTACCTAATGTTACAGGAATAGTACCTAATGTTACAGGAATACTGGACTAGTACCTAATGTTACAGGAATAGTACCTAATGTTACAGGAATAGTACCTAATGTTACAGGAATACTGGACTAGTATCGAATGTTACAGGAGTACCCAATGTTACAGGAATACTGGACTAGTACCCAATGTTAGAGGACTAGTTCCCAATGTTACAAGAATACTGAACTAGTACCTAATGTTACAGGAATAGTACCCAATGTTACAGGAATAGTACCTAATGTTACAGGAATAGTACCCAATGTTACAGGAATAGTACCTAATGTTACAGGAATAGGACCCAATGTTACAGGAATAGTACCCAATGTTGCAGGTTTATTACTCAATCTTACAGGAATAGTACCCAATGTTTAAGGAGTATTACCCAATGTTCTTGGAACGTCCTCTATATGCTGGGTTGTGAGCCAGGAGTTTGGAGGCAGCAGAGGTTGGTCGTTTGGCTCGGCAGGCTGCAGTGCTCGGGGTAATCAGGGTTTGGGGAGTTTAATCAGACCAATTATGTCCTAATTACAATGTAAACACATTTTGCTGCCAAAACCAGGGGCCCCCAGAGTGAGTTCTCTGCACCAGGGCAGGCCATGCAGCTCAGCGTCCAGCCTCCCGCTGCAGAACAACATGGCCTATACACACACAGCCATATGACACAGCACAACCACCCAGACCTACTCTGTACAGTGACAGGACCACACTCACTCACTTAGCTAGAAACACTGACTTACTGGACTGTACATGCACTCACTCATATACATACAGCACTGACATGCATACCCGGACGATTACCTCTCAAGTCTAAATATGCGGAGGACATCTATTGTAGCCCATTGGTGAAGGGACAAATACAGTATAAGAGAATTCAGACAGGATAGTGTCAGCCGCCTCCTCTCCCCAGCCCCTGGTGCTGTGAGATGGGAGAGATAGTGTGGATGGGCCCTCTGGAGAGGGAGCAGAGAGGTGATGAGATGTCACTATGCTGTCAGCTCCCTGGATCGTCAGTTATACAGGGGTGGAATGGGAGAGGCTGTGCTATGTCTCAGGTCAAAGTGTCACTACGATCTGTTGTTCATTCAGAGAAAGAATAAATACTTCCACCTCGTTCTTTGTCTGTTGCTCCCTCTGACCCCCCCTCTCTCTCTCTCTCTCTCTCTCTCTCTCTCTCTCTCTCTCTCTCTCTCTCTCTCTCTCTCTCTCTCTCTCTCTCTCTCTCTCTCTCTCTCTCTCTCTCTCACACACACACACACAGCTAATCCTAAATGATGGTCCCATGATTCTCTTTAGCAGTGAGTGATCTGTTCCACCATCATTGTTGTCTGTAATGTATCCCATGACTCTTCTTGGCAGCCAGCTCTCTCTCATTGGGGTGTGGCCTGGCAAGTTCGGCCCCTCATGGCCCTGGCCCTTCATCCTGGGCCTTGGCTGCCCTCTCGAGCTCAGTCAGCCCAACGCCAGTGCCACATAACCAGCCTAATTGTCATGCCACTTCCCATTACCCATGTCATCCCTCACTGTACGCTCCCTTGCACATGTGCTAGTGCCCAGCCAGCTGCTCCCCAGGTGGGGGTAGGTGGGGGCAGGTGATGACAGGGCAAGGTGTTGCCGTCCACTGTCCCCCAAGAATCTCAGAATGATATGATCACTATGTCTATCTGTAATGGGAGACATACATAGGAATGTTCCTCTATTTTTTTGCTGTATGTGAAGGTGCTATACTGTGAGGTGACTGACGACCAGTGTTAGGACAAAACCGGTGAGAGACCTATGAGGAAAGATACTTCATATTTTCAATAAAAATCTTTTAATGGTAGTTTATAGGCACAGCATGCCTCTAGCGTTCAGTCTCTCAATGGCAGCAGCATCTCTGAAACTAAATCTGAGTCAATTAAGAATACATTTGAACAGATTGATAAGAGACAGCTTTGGTTCTGTCTCATTTCTTTGGTACATGTAATCCTCAGCCCAAACAGATTCCACTCTTCTGGCTCTCTCTTCCTCCTCTCGCTGTGGCTGTGGCTGTACTGTATGTATTTCTAGATTTTTACATTCACAAAGTACTGTAGCTGGGCTTGACATCACCCACACCTCCAACTGTACAAAGCTAAAACTATATTCAGTAAATGAGCCAGGGAGCGGCGACCATGGTTGACTGGTCGTGTAGCTGAAACTGAGGCGGTGTCCAGGAGAGAGCGAGGGAGGGGCTAGAGGTCTGGGAGAATGAGAGTCTTTCACAGCCGCCATGACCTCACTTCCTGTCAGGGCGGCTCTGAGACGTTACCTCATGTTTTGCTGAAGGTTTACATAGGGGTGGGGCCAGGGAGGAACAAGATGTTGTTGGTCTACATTGGAAGTTCCTCCATCGGAGCATCGCGTGAACATCAAGAGAAAAATAACATTCGGTTCTGGTTCATATCCATTTGCAGTTAGCCATTCGTATTTCTATGGCATTAAATTATAATCAATCAGCTGGATCCCTCCTCCTCCCAACACACAAACACACTTCACTCACACTGAAACACTAAGCGTAATGCAATACACACCCATTGAAAGATGAAAAGAGGGGATTGAAAAGAAAAAAGTGACAGGGGTCAGAGAGGAAATACAGTAGGAGGAAAAAAAAAAAAAAACAATGTCAACATGCTAAATCATCCATGGATTGGTGTGTGTGTGTTTGGTTTTACTATCCTTGTGGGGACCAGAAGTCCTCACAAGGATAGTAAAACACAGAACATTCAGACAAGTGGGGACATTTCGCCGGTCCTGTCACGCCCTGATCTGTTTCACCTGTTCTTGTCTCCACCCCCTCCAGGTGTCGCTTATTTTGCCCAGTGTATTTATCCCAGTGTTTCCTGTCTCTCTGTGCCAGTTCGTCTTGAATGTTTTCAAGTCAACCAGCGTGTTTTTCCGTGCTCCTGTTTTCTATTCTCTTTTTCTAGTCTTCCCGGTTGTGACCCTTGCCTGTTTTTTCTGGACTCCGTACCCGCTTGCCTGACCCTTCTGCCTGCCCTGACATCGATCCTGTCTGCCGCTCTTTACCTCTTGGACTCAGAATCTGGTTTTGACCGTTTGTCTGTCCATGACCATTCTCTTGCCTACTCCTTTTGGATTATAAATAAACTACAAAGACTCTAACCATCTGCCTTCTTTGTCTGTATCTGGATCTCTTCTTGTGCCCTTATAGGTCCCCACAAGGAATAAGGCTATTTTTGGTTTAGGGGTTAGGTTTAGGGTTAGGTTAAGGGTTAGGTGTTAAGTGTTAGGTGTTAGGGTTAGTAGCAGTTAAGGTTAGGTTTAGGGTTAGGGTTATGGTTAAGGGTTAGGTGTTAGGTGTTAGGTGATAGGGTTAGTAGCAGTTAAGGTTAAGTTTAGGGTTAAGGTTAGGGTTAAGGATTAGGTGTTAGGTGTTAGGGTTAGTAGGAGTTAGGGTTAGGTTTAGGGTTAGGTGTTAAGCTTAGGGTTAGGTTAAGGGTTAGGTTTAGGTTTAGGGATAAATTGTTTGGATAGTAAAACAAATGTGTGTGTGCTTGTTTTTCTACCTTATCAGTACCCCAACGTCCTAACAATTCACCCAAATGTCTCGACAAGGTAGGAAAACAATAACCTTTTGAAAAGTCAGGGCCTTTTTCATGTCCTGAATTTGTTCAAATGTTATTTTAAGATTAATGGGTTAGGTTTAGGATTTTGGGGTTAAGGTTAGGATTTGGATGAAGGTTAAGGTTAGGGTTAAGGTTAAGGCAAGGTTAAGGGTTAGGAGTAGGGTTAGGTTTAGGGCTTAGGGAAAATATGATTTTTAATGTTTAACATTTTTACCCACCAAAAAGTCCTGAACTTTCATGAAAATAAAGCTGTATCTGTGTGTGTGTGTTGGGTTGATGGTTTGGAGGGGTGTGTGGGTATTAATGTCTGACATAGTGAATTAGAAATCGAGGCAAACCCCTCCACCTGAAGAGCAATCACCATACCCATACTGATCCTTGTGCTCTGACTTGAATCACTGTCATTGGGTGAGATAAATTAACAACAGAATTACACTCTAAAGGAGTGGTCTGTCTGTAGTCTTTTTTAATTTATTTTATTTTTATTTTACCTTCATTTAACCAGGTAGGCAAGTTGAGAACAAGTTCTCATTTACAACTGCGACCTGGCCAAGATAAAGCAGAGAGGAGGTGGAACTGTTCTTCTTCTTCTTCTTCTTCTTCTTCTTCTTCTTCTTCTTCTTCTTCTTCTTCTTCTTCTTCTTCTTCTTCTTCTTCTTCTCAACATATAGCTTTGTGACTCCAGCTTTAAGTGATTTACATTCCATTTTTCAAATACAGTTGAAGTCGGAAGTTTACATACACTTAGGTTGTGTTAGGGTTTGTTCCTTGTGTCCTTAACAATCATTGGCTCATTGGTGAAATTAGCATAATGACAATATCTTTAATTAAATCATTCAAAAACCTTTATTAATGCAATTGCAGACAGAAGTTGACAAACAGGAACATAGCACGCATGTTTCCGAGTAAGTTCTGCACTTTAGGGAAAGTCTAAGTTGCTTTTATCATGCTTGGAGCCAACTCTCTGTGATGTCACTGCGTTAGTTTATTACTCTCTACTTATCAGACCAAACCCATGCATCCACAGCTGCACAAACATATAGTTCGGTGTTATCTAAACGCTAGGCAATAAATGTCCACTCCCCAAAGTTGATTTGTTGTGGAATGTCTTGAATAGTCTCCTATCTCCCCCACTCCCCTGCAAAGCTATGTCTCAGTCACACATTTCCCATAGGGCTTCATTATAAGAAGCAGAGAGAGAGAGAGAACTAAAACAATTGTGGAACAATACTAAAACCTCTACAATTAATATATATTGTTAATCTGTAGTCTAGGAACCTATAAATGTAAGGAGGGAGGGGTCTTATAACCCCTCCCCTTCTATTAATATAACATAAGCATAATCAATTATTATCATACATCAAACATTTAGTACAGCCTTATCATGACCCCTAGGTGATCCTCTAACAGTTGTAGTCATTAAAACTCGTTGTTCAACCACTCCACAAATTTCTTGTTAACAAACTATAGTTTTGGCAAGTCGGTTAGGACATCTACCTTGTGCATGGCACAAGTAGTTTTTCCAACAATTGTTAACAGACAGATTATTTCACTTATAATTCACTGTATCACAGTTCCAGTGGGTCAGAAGTTTACATACACTAAGTTGACTGTGCCTGTAAACAGCTTGGAAAATTCCAGAAAACGATGTCATGGCTTTAGAAGCTTCTGATAGGCTAATTTACGTCCTTTGAGTCAATTGGAGGTGTACCTGTGGATGTATTTCAAGGCCTACCTTCAAACTCAGTGCCTCTTTGCTTGACACCATGGGAAAATCAAAAGAAATCAGCCAAGACCTCCACAAGTCTGGTTCATCCTTGGGAGCAATTTCCAAATGCCTGAAGGTACCACATTCATCTGTACAAACAATAGTACGCAAGTATAAACACCATGGGACCACACAGCCGTCATACCGCTCAGGAAGGAGACACGCTCTGTCTCCTAGAGATGGACGTACTTTGGTGCGAAAAGTGCAAATCAATCCCAGAACAACAGCAAAGGACCTTGTGAAGATGCTGGAGGAAACAGGTACAAAAGTATATATATCCACAGTAAAACGAGTCCTATATCAACATAACCTGAAAGGCCGCTCAGCAAGGAAGAAGCCACTGCTCCAAAAACGTCAAAAAAGCCAGACTACAGTTTGCAACTGCACATGGGGACAAAGATCGTACTTTTTGGAGAAATGTCCTCTGGTCTGATGAAACAAAAATATAACTGTTTGGCCTTAATGACCGTTGTTATGTTTGGAGGAAAAAGGGGGAGGCTTGCAAGCCGAAGAATACCATCCCAACCAACCGTGAAGCACGGGGGTGGCAGCAAATGGGTCTTCCAAATGTACAATGACCCCAAGCATACTTCCAAAGTTGTGGCAAAATGGCTTAAGGACAACAAAGTCAAGGTATTGGAGTGGCCATCATAAAGCCCAGACCTCATCCTATAGAAAATGAAAACTGAAAAACTGAAAAAAATGAAAAAGCGTGTGCGAGCAAGGAGCAAGGAGGCCTACAAACTGTGTGTGAGGAAGGAGGCTCAGTTACACCAGCTCTGTCAGGAGGAATGGGCCAAAATTCACCTTACTTATTGTGGGAAGCTTGTGGAAGGCTACCCGAAATGTTTGATCCAAGTTAAACAATTTAAAGGCAATGCTACCAAATACTAATTGAGTGTATGTGAACTTCTGACCCACTGGTCATGTGATGAAAGAAATTAAAGCTGAAATAAATCATTCTCTGTACTATTATTCTGACATTTCACATTCTGAAAGTAAAGTGGTGATCCTAACTGACCCTAGACAGGGAATCTTTACTCTGATTCAATTTCAGGAATTGAAATTGGCTAAGGTGTATGTAAACTTCTGACTTCAACTGTAAGTAAGCATTTCACTGTAAGGTCTACACCTGTTGTTTTCAGCGCATGTGACAAATAACATTTGATTTGGGTTTTTATATATGAAACTTTTTACCATTTGTTGCAGTTGTTATTGGTTTGGCATAGTTTCTATACAGTATTTTTCTTATTATTCTTCTATAGGATTAATTTGTTACTTTAAATTCACTTTGCATTATGCAAGAACAATATCCCATTGTGCCTGCAGCTTGACAAAACCAATTTGAATGAACTACAATCCATAATCTGGTTCGTAAAATCAAATTGTCATCATATAAAGACAGTAATACATTTTTGTGACTGAGGAGTATATAGGAGGTGAGATAGTAAAATGAAGGATCTGCCATTGCAGCGGTGTCTCCTCTCAGTGGTGTGATTCTCTTGTATAGTTGCTTCCAGTTTTATGGCTTGACCTTTGTTTTAATTGGCTGCCATGTCTTCCATTGGGATTCTGTTGGCCACCCAGCCATGTGAATGGCTCCTTCCTTTAACCCATCAATTGGAAGCACTTTAACCTTTCTTGAGTGCTTACTTTAAAGTGCACTCCTTATTATTTTGTCATGCACACTGACTGGATTCATCTGTCTGAAAAGGCATGGCAAAAGAGTATTTTTAATGTGAAACTTCATGTTACAAAGTTTGTTACTTTTCAGACTTAGAATCAAGAGTAATGTACAATGTATACCTTGACGGAGTTGCTTCATTTGAAACAGGCACAATAGGTACAACATGTCTTCTTTAAGAAAATGCAAAAACACTATCCCTTGTAGTCAGAGAGGTAAATAATTATTAACTCCTGATTATCATCACTAATAATTTATTTACCCTAAATAGCTAATGATGCACTAGTCAGATATACACACCGGTGTACAAAACATTAGGAAAACCTTCATAATACGGAGTTGCATCCCCTTTGAACCTCAGAACAGCCTAAATTCGTTGGGGCATGGACTCTACAAGGTGTCGAAAGCCTTCCACAGGGATGCTGGCCATGTTGACTCCAATGCTTGTCAAGAACTGGTGTGTAGCTGGTGCAAAAAGTCAGGCGCAGGAGAGCAGAGATAAGTGAACAACGTATTTACTCAATACAGCACAAGGTAAACAAAATTCAACGTGCCCAAAACACAGGGGCGAAAATACCAGCCAGAACTATAACGACAAGGAACAATAGACATATAAACACGCACACAAACATGGGGGAAACAGAGGTTTAAATAATGTACATGTTATTGGGGAATTGAAACCAGGTGTGTAGAAACAAAGACAAAACAAATGGAAAAATGAAAAGTGGATCGACGATGGCTAGAAGGCCGGTGACGTCGACCGCCGAACGCCGCCCGAACAAGGAGAGGGACCGACTTTGGCGGAAGTCGAGACAGTACCCCCTTGACGCCTCGGCTCCAGCAGCGCGCCGACACCGACCTCGGGGACGACCCGGAGGACGAGGCGCAGGGCGATCCGGATGGAGACGGTGGAACTCCCGCAGCATCGAAGGTTCCAATACGTCCTCCACCAGCACCCAGTATCTCTCCTCCGGACCGTACCCCTCCCACTCCACGAGGTACTGAAGGCCCTTTGCCCGACACCTCGAGTCCAGTATAGTTCGAACTGCATATGCCGGGGCCCCCCCCAGAGGGGGCGGAGAAACCTCCCGCACCTCAGACTCCTGGAGTGGACCAGCCACCACCGGCCTGAGGAGAGACACATGGAACGAGGGGTTAATACGATAATCTGGGGGAAGCTGTAACCTGTAGCAAACCTCGTTCAGTCTCCTCAGGACTTTGAATGGAGGGGCAGGTTTCGCGTCGAGAGCCAGACCCGGGCCCCGCTCGCTTTCTGACGCCTCACAGCCCGCTGAAGGTGCACATGAGCGGCGTCCAATGTCTCCTCCGAGCGCCTAAACCAGTCATCCACCGCAGGAGCCTCGATCTGGCTCTGATGCCAAGGCGCCAGAACCGGCTGGTACCCCAGTACGCACTGGAAGGGGGAGAGGTTAGTGGAGGAGTGGCAGAGCGAGTTTTGGGCCATCTCTGCCCAGGGTATGATCGCCGCCCACTCCCCCGGCCGGTCCTGGCAATATGACCGCAGAAACCTACCCACATCCTGTTTTACTCTCTCCACCTGCCCGTTACTCTCGGGGTGAAAACCTGAGGTAAGGCTGACCGCCATGAACGCCCTCCAGACCCTTGACGTGAACTGGGGACCTCGATCAGATACTATGTCCTCAGGCACCCCGTAGTGCCGGAAGACGTGAGTGAACAGGGCCTCCGCAGTCTGTAGGGCCGTAGGGAGACCGGGCAAAGGGAGGAGATGGCAGGACTTAGAAAACCGATCCACAACAACCAGGATCGTTGTGTTACCCTGTGAGGGAGGAAGATACAGGTCATTCTCTAATAGTTGACCAAGCACCCTGCGCACCAGGGACACATGCTTGGTGCGTGTGGCGGAGTATATCAGAATGTATCAGAATATACACCACCACACCCTGCCCGTGCAGGTCCCTGAAAATCTCGTCTACAAAAGCCTGGAAGACTGATCAAATCAAATCAAAATCAAATCAAATTTATTTATAAAGCCCCCCTTATATCAGCTGATGTCACAGAGTGCTGTACAGAAACCCAGCCTAAAACCCCAAACAGCAAGCAATGCAGGTGTAAAAGCACGGTGGCTAGGAAAAACTCCCTAGAAAGGCCAAAACCTAGGAAGAAACCTAGAGAGGAACCAGGCTGTGAGGGGTGGCCAGTCCTCTTCTGGCTGTGCCGGGTGAAGATTATAACAGAACATGGACAAGATTTTAAAATGTTCATAAAAAACAGGCAGAACAGTTGAAACTGGAGAAGCAGCACGGCCAGGTGGACTCGGGACATCAAGGAGTCATCAGGTAAGGTAGGCCTTGAGGAATGGTCCTAATGCTCAGGTCCTCCGAGAGAGAGAGAGAGAGAGAGAGAGAGAGAGAGAGAGAGAGAGAGAGAGAGAGAGAGAGAGAGAGAGAGAGAGAGAGAGAGAAGAAGAAAGAAAGAAAGAGAGAGATAATTAGAGAGAGCAAACTTAAATTCGCACAGGACACCAGATAAGAGAAGAAATACTCCAGATATAACAGACGGACCCTAGCCCCCCGACACATAAACTACTGCAGCATAAATACTGGGGGCTGAGACAGGAGGGGTCGGGAGACACTGTGGCCCCGTCCGACGGCATGGAGCATTCATCAAACCGTACGGCATGACGATGTACTCATAGTGCCCTGAGGTGGTACTAAAAGCCGTCTTCCACTCGTCTCCCTCCCGGATATGCACCAGGTTGTAAGCGCTCCTGAGATCCAATTTTGTGAAAAAGCGCGCCCCGTGCATTGACTTGATGGCACTGGCTATGTGAGGTAGTGGGTAACTATAGATAGTCAATACACGGGCGCAGACCTCCATCCTTCTTCACAAAAAGAAACCGAGGAGGCGGGTGAAGTGGAGGGCCGAATGTGCCCCTGCCCCAGGGATTCGGAGACATATGTTTCCATTGCCGCTGTCTCCTCCTGCGACAGGGGATACACGTGACTCCTGGGAAGTGCTGCGTCTACCAGGAGATTTATCGCACAATCCCCCCGTTGATGGGGTGGTAATTGAGTCGCCTTTTTTTTTTACAGACGGCGAGAGCCAAATCGGCATATTCGGAGGGAATGCGCACGGTGGAGACCTGGTCTGGACTTTCCACCGTAGTAGCACCGATGGAAACCCCTAAACACCTCCCCGAACACTTTCTTGACCACCCCGTGAGAGCCCTATGTTGCCACGAAATAGTGGGGTCATGACAGGCCAACCAGGGTAGGCCCAGCACCACGGGAAACGCAGGAGAATCAATAAGAAAGAGACTGATTCTCTCCTTGTGACCCTCCTGCGTCACCATGACCAGTGGTGCGGTGGCCTCCCTAATTAACCCTGACCCCTATGATCGACCATCTAGGGCGTGAACAGGGAAGGGCATATCCACTGGAACAATGGGGATCCCTAAACTATGGGCAAATGACCTGTCAATGAAATTCCCAGCTGCGCCTGAATCTACGAGCGCCTTATACTGGGAATGTGGGGAAAAATCGGGAAACTTTATATACAGGAACATGTGAGCAACAGAGGACTCTGGGTGAGCATGGTGCCGACTCACCTGGGGTGACCCGAGAGTGCCATGCCTGCTGCCTCGACTCCCAGAGGAACCTCCCCAGCACCGACCGGCAGAGTGCCCTCTGTGGCCACAGATGGTGCATGGCTCGGCCCCTCCTCCGGTCGCCCTAATTGCAGCACCTCCCAGCTCCATGGGCGTCGGAGCGGTGGTGCTGGGGGATGGAATCGACAGACCCCGATCTGGACGTCCGCGGGTAGCCAGCAGATTATCCAACCGGATGGACAGGTCCACCAGCTGGTCAAAGGTCAGAGTTGTGTCCCTGCAGGCCAACTCCCAACGGACATCCTCACGCAAACTACAACGGTAGTGATTGATCAGGGCCCTGTCGTTCCACCCCGCGCTGGCGACCAGGGTCCGGATGTCCAAAGCGAACTCCTGTGCGCTCCTCGTCCCCTGCCTCAGGTGTACGAGACGTTCTACCCTCAGAAGGGTGGTCGAAGACTGCCCGGAAGCAGCGTGTGAAATCCTCGAATTGGTCCAGCATCGTTCCTCCTTCCTCCCATACGGCGTTGGCCCAATCCAGGGCTTTCCCTGAGAGGCAGGACACGCTCTCCCGGCCCGAAGGAGCCGGGTGCACGGTCGCCAGGTAGAGCTCCAGTTGGAGCAGGAACCCCTGACATCCCGCTGCCTTCCCATCAGATCCGAATTCCACTTGGACCGGGTGAAGGTGGGGTGATCAGCGGTGCCCTTGGTGGTGCTGGTGGAGACACTGGAGGAACTCCTCTTCTCTCCCAGTGCTCCATAGTGTGCAGGACGCGATCATGCTGCCGGACGCACTCCGGGGTAACTACTCCTGCTGACTCCATTTGAAGTGCGTGTTTCTGTCAAGAACTGGTGTGTAGCTGGTGCAAAAAGGTAAACAAAATTCAACGTTCACAAAACACACGGGCGAAAATACCAGCCAGAACTATACCGACAAGGAACAATAGACATATAAACATGCACACAAACATGGGGGGAAACAGAGGGTTAAATAATGAACATGTAATTGGGGAATTGAAACCAGGTGTGTAGAAACAAAGACAAAACAAATGGAAAAATGAAAAGTGGATCGGCGATGGCTAGAAGGCTGGAGAGGACCGACTTCGGCGGGAGTCGTGACAATGTCCTTTGGGTGATGGACCATTCTTGATACAGGCGGGAAACTGTTGAGCGTGAAAACCCAGCAGCGTTGCAGTTCTTGACAGACTCAAACCGTTACGCCTGGGACTTATTACCATACCCTGTTCAAAGGCACTCACAGTCTTTTGTCTTGCCCATTCACCCTCTGAATGGCACACATACACAATCCATGTCTCAACTGTCTCAAGGCTTAAAAATAATTTTTTTGACCTGTCTCCTCCACTTCATCTACAGTACACTGATTGAAGTGGATTTAACAGGTGACATCAATAAGAGATCATAGCTTTAACCTGGATTCCCCTGGTCAGTTTATGCCATGGAAAGAGCAGGTGTTCCTAATGTTTTGTACACTCACTGTAAATGTTAGGTACTATATTGATTGGGAATCATTTTCTTCCTGTGTGCTGTTTTTCAATTAAGAGTTATCGTATATAAAACCAATACGCATTCATCCATCAGCTATGTATTAGGCGTAATAGGGTTTATAATATATGTGTTAGAGTCTAGATATGTGCAGAGTGTGTGGAATATATTTGATATATTGATATGTTTATTTCAATTTATTTCAAGACCTCATCCTTCGTCTCTGACCCCAAAATCCATAACTTAATTTATGGTCCAACACCTTCAATCAATTCTCCCTTCCCCGATACAATGGACAGCCTTAGACTGGACACATGTTAGCAGAGCTCCTGTCCTGTTTTTCCTGCTGGCTGGCTGGCCCCTGTGTAGCTGTGCACTGAGAGGTAACTGCCCATTCAAATCCTAGATTGGATGCAGTGATCGTCATCTCACGCTGTTCTGTCCCGTTGCATTCCCTCCCCTCCACCCCGCTGACCTTCTCTTTACCCTCCACCCAGCCCTGACCTGTTTCAGTGTGTGAGCTAGCTCGGATTCGTAGGAGCAAAGCAATCACATACAGAGTTCTGTCTCCTGCTATCTCTTTCTTTCAGTCTTTCTCAGTGACATCTATTTATAATCTTATTTGGCTGGATCATTGATGCAATGTGAAGATCATCCCTGTGGCCAAGCTGCAGCACTAAGTTCTTATCAATGTTAACACCACTCTTAGTGTTCAGACGATAGGGCCTTGCCTGGGCCTGGGCCCGGTGGAGCTGTTTGAGCGAGACACGCCATCGGTTCCCTTTCTAGAAAAGCACGAGTTAGAAAAAATGTGTTAGGGGTTTTATTCCTTTAAAAAACAGAATGAGCTGGTGGTAGCTCTCAAGCAAGCCTTTCCATCCGCTGGATTTATTAGCCAATTTCCAATACCATTGTCTTTCACTTCAATCTCAGAAGAGAGGGTGCACCAGGCGGAATATAGGGCCGCAATCATCCGAGTGTGTGGCGACAAAACCTCCAGCGCCCGCACCTGGAACTCAATAGATATTCATGAACATTCTTGTATTTAGAGAAGGAAATAACTTAATACCGACAGTGTCGATGGAATAATAGCCATTTTCTGCCTGACTTGCAGCCCCTCAGAAAATGAGATTGCACCGGCCGTCATTTTTCTTGTCTGCTGGGTGTTTCCAGCGCAGAGGTCTATGGCTTCAGCGACACCCTCTGCATCCGCAATGAGGGAGAGATAGAGAGGGGGAAGGGAGGGAGAGAAGAGGGAGAGAGAGGAGGGGGAGAGAAGATGACACATCAAGGGGCACAGAGGGAGGAGAGCATGACACAGAAAGGATTGTTGTCAAAAGCTCTGAATAAAAATAGTACTATTTTGTCTGAATAAACAACAACAGCAGCAGCAAGAACAACAGATGTCATCATCATCATACAGAGGTTTTGGACAGGGCTGCTGTGTGTCTGAGCCCTTAGTCATCCAAGTGGAGACAGGAAAGGGCTCTCATCCCACGGCCACTCCCTTGATTAAGATTTATTATCACTGCATGGGGGGAAGAGTCTGCAAGGAGAGAGAGACAGAGGGAGAGAGAGAGAGAGCGAGCGCGTGAGAGAGAGAGAGAGAGAGAGAGAGAGAGAGAGAGAGAGAGAGAGAGAGAGAGAGAGAGAGAGAGAGAGAGAGAGAGAGAGAGAGAGAATATGAGACATAGACATTAGAGGGATACAGTAATCTTCAGAACGACAGTTCACTCATACCTGCAACAACAACTTTTACAGTCATATTGTTGTTGTTGCACTGCTGAGAGGTGAGCCTGCCAGTAGGCAGTGCATTGTACTGTGTACACCACATGTATCCTGTGAATAGGCCAAATAAACGTTGATTTGAGATTTCTTTAGAGAGAGAAAGAGCGCAATGGAATCCATATTGAGATCTGCGTCCAAGGTTGATCTGAGAGACTCATTTAAGGGATTTATTGAAGCCTCACCTTCTCTCTGTCTCCCCTTCCCAATACCTGGCCAGTCATGTTATACTGGCCAGCCTCACTATGAATTAAACATCCCACAGAGGAGCGCCCACTCTCTATTTTCCAACTCCACCGCTCTCCTCAACACTTCTTCCTTTATTTTCCTCTTTTCTCTCTCTTCCATGTTTTCTGGTCTGATAATACCAGGAATGAGTAGAACCTGCTCCTCTCTTTTGTTTCTGTCACCACCCAAATACTCTTCTCTTTCCATATGAGTACAAACTCTCTCCATCTTGCCTGTTGCTGTGGTTTCCGGACACAATTTCTTGGGGAAAAAGCCCAGTTGTAATAGTCACCCAGGTTCCCAGCATAGTAAATAGTCATAAACACTGCATAACTATAGGAGGATGGATTCTATTGTAAAACATGTCTGGGATTGGTGCTTTGTTTTTGTGGTAAATTGCCCAAAGGGATCCTCAGCATTGGATGACGTAACATTTTTCTCTCCTTTATTGTCGTGTGAGTCCAGGCTTTCCCAGCGTGCCCCAGAGGCATGTCTCTTTCAACAGGCTGTGTGTGGCTGTGGGGGGCTCTGTGTGGAGGCCAGCATCCTGTGGGGTCCCGTATAGACAGACAGACAGACAGACAGACATACATACAGACAAGCAGTAAGACTGGGCTCAGACCCTCTTCTGCCATTTCTGTCTGGGCCTTGGCCATCTCAGTGTCAGTCTCCTAGGTGTTGGTGCTGGACAAGACTCTCTGGTGTGAACAGACAGGAAGACAGACAGTAGTGGTTTAAAGGTGCTGTTATATTTGGCAAATATCAAGAGGAGTGGAGACAAGCCCATTGGTGAACTAGCTCTAACAGCAGTCTATGTTTGAATGGGTGAATTATTGTGCTTGTCGTGTGCGTGTGCAGAACAGCAACCAGACAGTTTTGTCTGCTCCATCTTAACACAGATAACACATCTTAACACAGATATAGCCCTTGGTTCACTCCAGATTTGACTGCCCTTGACCAGCACAAAAACATCCTGTGGCGTACTGCATTAGCATTGAATAGCCCCCGTGATACGCAACTTTTCAGGGAAGTTAGGAACCAATATACACAGTCAGTTAGGAAAGCAAAGGCTAGCTTTTTCAAACAGAAATGTGTATCCTGTAGCACAAATTCCAAAAAGTTTTGGGACACTGTATAGTCCACGGAGAATAAGAGCACTTCCTCCCAGATGCCCACTGCACTGAGGCTAGAAAACACTGTCACCACCGATAACTCCACGATAATCGAGAATTTCAATAAGCATTTTTCTACGGCTGGCCATGCTTTCCACCTGGCTACCCTTACCCCGGCCAACAGCTCTGCACCCCCCGCAGAAACTTGCCCAAGCCCCCCTGCTTGTCCTTCACCCAAATCCAGATAGCTGATGTTCTGAAAGAGTTGCAAAATCTGGACCCCTACAAATCAGCTGGGCTAGACAATCTGGACCCTCTCTTTCTAAAATTATCTGCCACAATTGTTGCAACCCCTGTTACTAGCCTGTTCAACCTCTCTTTCATATCGTCTGGGATCCCCAAAGATTGTAAAGCTGCCGCAGTCATCCCCCTCTTCAAAGGGGGAGAGACTCTAGACCCAAACAGTTATAGACCAATATCCATCCTGCCATGCCTTTTTAAAGTCTTTGAAAGCAGAGTTAACAAACATATCACCAACCATTTCGAATCCCACCGTACCTTCTCCACTATGCAATCTGGTTACAGAGCTGGTCATGGGTGCACCTCAGCCATGCTCAATGTCCTAAGCAATATCATAACCGCAATCGATAAAAGACAGTACTGTGCAGCCGTCTTCATCGACCTGGCCAAGGCTTTCGACTCTGTCAATCACCACATTCTTATCGGCAGACTCAACAGCCTTGGTTTCTCAAACAACTGCCTCGCCTGGTGCACCAACTACTTCTCAGATAGAGTTCAGTGTGTCAAATCGGAGGGCCTATTGTCCGGACCTCTGGCAGTCTATGAGGGTGCCACAGGGTTCAATTCTCGGGCTGACTCTTTTCTCTGTATATATCAATGATGTCGCTCTTGCTGCTGGTGATTCTGTTATCCACCTCTACGCAGATGACACCATTCTGTATACTGGCCCTTCTTTGGACACTGTGTTAACTAACCTCCAGACGAGCTTCAATGCCATACAACTCTCCTTCCGTGGCCTCCAACTGCTCTTAAATGCTAGTAAAACTAAATGCACGCTCTTCAACCGATCGCTGCCCGCACCCGCCCGCCTAGCATCACTACTCTGGACGGTTCTGACTTAGAATAGGTGGACAACTACAAATACTTAGGTGTCTGGTTAGACTGTAAACCCTCCTTCCAGACTCACATTAAACATCTCCAATTCCTATTTTGCAACAAAGCCTCCTTCACTCATGCTGCTAAACATACCCTCATAAAACTGACTATCCTACCGATCCTTGACTTTGGCGATGTAATTTACAAAATAGCCTCCAACACTACTCAGCTAATTAGATGTAGTCTATCACAGTGCCATCCATTTTGTCACCAAAGCCCCATATACTACTCACCACTGTGGCCTGTATGCTCTCGTTGGCTGGCCCTCGCTTATTCGTTGCCAAACCCACTGGCTCCAGGTCATCTATAAGTCTTTGCTAAGTAAAGCCCTGCTTTATGTCAGCTCACTGGTTACCATAGCAACACCCACCCGTAGCACGCGCTCCAGCAGGTATATTTCACTGGTCATCCCCAAAGCCAACTCCTCCTTTGGCCGCCTTTTCTTCCAGTTCTCTGCTGCCAATGACTGAAACGAATTGCAAAAATCACTGAAGCTGGAGACTTGTATCTCCCTCACTAACTTTAAGCATCAGCTGTCAGAGCAGCTTACCGATCACTGCACCTGTACACAGCCCATCTGTAAATAGGCCACCCAACTACCTCATCCCCATATTGTTATTTATTTTTGCTCTTTTGCACCCCAGTATCTCTACTTGCACATCATCATCTGCACATCTATCACTCCAGTGTTTAATTGCTATATTGTAATTTATTTCGCCACTATGGCCTATTTATTGCCTTACCTTCCTAATCTTACCAAATTTGCACACACTGTATTTAGATTTTTCTATTGTGTTATTGACTGTACGTTTGTTTATCCCATGTGTAACTCTGTGTTGTTGTTTTTGTCGCACTGCTTTGCTTTATCTTGGCCAGGTCGCAGTTGTAAATGAGAACTTGTTCTCAACTGGCCTACCTGGTTAAATAAAGGTGAAACAAAATAAATAAAATAAAAACACAGGCCCACACACATCTGAATGCACACACACACTCAGACTGAAAGAGGTAGAGAGGAGGAAAGAGTGAGTTGGGGGATGTGAGGAGGAGCGTTAAATTAATTTGATCTGGGATGCCTCAGAGACAGGTCCAGTGTGAGCGAGCCATGCACCCCGACAGATAACCGAGCAGATTGCACTGCTGCTTTGTATTCCAAATTAATTGGCCTCTGAAGATCGCCCTCCTCCACCCCTTACAACACCTCCTTATCCACTATATTAACTCCCCCTCAATTAAAACTAGAAGTATCCACGCTCCCACATGCTGCTCCCTCTCTCCTCGCTCCCAAAGACTTCTCCTCCCCCTTGTAACTGGGAACAAACTGGGCCCTTACACCAGGGCTCCATGCAGGGCTCCATTCAAATAGGCTGGGGGAAGCAGCAATGCTAATGTAATTGAGGTATGTCTTGTGTGGAACAAGATGATGTTGGTGTGCTGATCACACTCTTTTCAAAGGGCTCATGCCCAGACTAGCTTGATGGCAAAATAAATGGCAGAAAACTGTGCTTTAGCATTTGCCATCAAAACTCATAATTCACAGTTTAGTTTTGATCAGGATAGCCAGCTTTCCTCCTGTTATTTTGAGTGACTGCAACCAAAAATGAACACATTTCATTTGAATTCTTTGAATTCAATCAATTAATTCTTTGAATCAATTACCAGGCTTTATGCAAAGTGCATAACATGGTACATGTGGTGGGTATAACATGAATTACTGGCAGTGGTGTTCTTTATGAACTGTGAAAACTCCCTTCACAGCAGGAGACCAATTCACAGCAACACCTATGAAACACACTGCCAGACACCACTCCCTAACCACAACGCACCCTCAATTCCTATACTAAACCACAACAACAACAACAACCGCGACAACAGCAAAAATCTACAACAAAAAGAAGAAAAAACAACAAACAGAAATATGTCAACCCCATTTTACATCCAAGGTCTATGTTTCTATCTCAAACTGTATTCACTACGCCATTTATAGAATGGCTTAGAAATACCCTTTCTTGAAGTAAAAATAATGTTTGCACCTGACACAATTTCTTTTTGAGAGGACAGCTGAACACTTGTGAAAGGAAGCAAATAACAAAAAATACATCTATTTTGAACAAAGGACAACACAACAGCGCACACATCACGGGAAGAGGCTCTACATGCCAAGATCCAAGATGTTTCTGTTAGGGGACATGAGAAAGCGCTCTCAGAGGAGAATTGCCCCTACGGACGACAAATGCCAAAACAACTCTGACAAAGAAGGAGAGGAGGAAAAGAGGAGTGAACAGAAGGAACAACAATTATTTATGTAAATAATGTGCCATCGCTGCTTATGATTAGTGGAAAAATTAAGCAAAAGAAAAGAAAAAAACAACATCATGCATGTCTAATTTTCTTATGCAAATGAATAACTGAAATTATAAATGGAAATAGTATTGTTGTGGGAGACAGAGAGAGATGCCCTGTTTTTTTCCCCTACTGTTTGTGATTCATTAGCTGGGAAAACAGCAGCAGATGCAGATTCTGTTTGACATGGAGGGCGAAGGTGAAGGAGGCAGGAGGAGGGAGACAAAGTTAAAGAGCTGCTGATGTTGAGGATGAGGAGTGTAGTCATACACTAGGCTTGATGTTAGAGGACAGACTGGGAATATTTATACAGCCACTATTACAGCAGAATCACTTAGATTCCTACTCTCCTGCCCCCAGAACACTTGCTGCAGTTCCCTCATGTCTTATTATCATATACCGCCAAGACCATAAATTACTATACAGATGTAGGATCCTGATTTGATCACACTTTTGTTGCTGAGAATGTTCCTGCACGGCAGACTTGATTTGCCCTAATGAAACATGTATAAACTCCTACAAAAATGTCCATTTATAATTCACATAATAATTCACATTTCCTCTTACTGCAGGTATATTTTCCTGCTGTAGCAAACTGGCTTAAATTAAGATCCTACATCTGCAGCGTTATACAATATAATGCCATTCATTCCACTGGAGGCCTTTCATTTTAGAGTCCCCAGAGACACAATACAGTACGTACAATGTGAAAGTGCATATACGCTGATGCCTTCACCCTTAGGCAAAGCCCACATGTATCTGACAGACATGGTACTGTTTATCTCAACAGCGGAGTGTGTAAAGTACAAACAGACCTGTAATCTATGGCTATGTCCATGACACTGTGGTACACATCTGTCTGTCCCATGTAGTGACGTGCTGACACAGATATTACAGAGAACAGCAGCAGCTCTCTGCTCTTCCAGTGAGATGTGCTGGTTGAAGCGACTGCAAATGGAGTGTCAATGACGGTGTGGTAACTGACTCCCCTCGCCTGCCTCCTGTGAAGAATCTACATGTCGCCTGTCTGCATGTCTCCTGTGCCTGCTCCTCTCCTCGACTCTCAATCTCACCACCGTCTCCCCACCGACATCGCCTCAGCCCCAGCCTCAGACATACAGCAACCTGGGGGTAAAGAAGAGGGAAGATCAAAAGCAGGTGGAAATGCCTGTCTTGCGTTCATCTGACAACTCTGCATCCTGAGCCCTTTTTAAAGAGAGAGCAGAGAGAATAGAGGAGAGAAAATAGGACATGTTTCGCACAATTTATGCAGCGTTAATTTTCCTGCCTCAGAGTACACTGTTTACAGAGTCCTATGCATCTCAAAACCTCCCTCTCTTGCTCTCTCTTTCTTTCTCTCTCACTTTATAACCCACCCATTTCACTTTTCTTCTTTTGTGTTATTTTGCCCTTTTTGTTTTGTTTCTCTGTCACAACTGAGTATGTGCTCCCATGGGTTGGCTAAATTTACATGTCTCCATATGACAAATAATAAACACAAACAAAGCAACAAATAAACATGAAAAGACGTAGAGCGAGAAACTGAGAGAGAGTGTGTGTGAGTCTGTGTGCATCATTACACTTTATTGCATTGGCAGGAACCAGTCACAACAAATTAGTTTTTCACAAGTTTTTCACAATTCCTGACATTTAATCCTAGTAAAAATGCCTTGTCTTAGGTCAGTTAGGATCACCACTTTATTTTAAGAATGTGAAATGTCAGAATAATAGTAGAGACAATGATTTATTTCAGATTTTATTTCTTTCATCACATTCCCAGTGGGTCAGAAGTTTACATACACTCAATTAGTATTTTCTAGCATGGCCTTTAAATTGTTTAACTTGGGTGAAACGTTTCAGGTAGCCTTCCACAAGCTTCCCACAATAAGTTGAGTGAATTTTGGCCATTCCTCCTGAAAGAGCTGGTGTAACTGAGTCAGGTTTGTAGGCCTCCTTGCTCGCACACACTTTTTCAGTTCTGCCCACAAATGTTCTATAGGATTGAGGTCAGGGCTTTGTGATGGCCACTCCAATACCTTGACTTTGTTGTCCTTAAGCCATTCTGCCACAACTTTGGGGGTATGCTTGGGGTCATTGTCCATTTGGAAGACCCATTTGCAACTAAGCTTTAACTTCCTGACTGATATATTTAGATTTTGCTTGAATATATCCACATAATTTTTCATTCCTCATGATGCCATCTATTTTGTGAAGTGCACCAGTCCCTCCTGCAGCAAAGCACCCCCACAACATGATGCTGCCACCCCCGTGCTTCACGGTTGGGATGGTGTTCTTCAGCTTGCAAGCCTCCCCCTTTTTCCACCAAACATAACGATGGTCATTACGACCAAACAGTTCTATTTTTGTTTCAACAGACCAGAGGACATTTCTCCAAAAAGTACGATCTTTGTCCCCATGTGCAGTTGCAAACCGTAGTCTGGCTTTTTTATGGCAGTTTTGGAGCAGAAGCTTCTTCCTTGCTGAGTGGCCTTTCAGGTTATGCCGATATAGGACTTGTTTTACTGTGGATATAGATACTTTTGTACCTGTTTCCTCCAGCATCTTCACAAGGTCCTTTGCTGTTGTTCTGGGATTGATTTGCACTTTTCGCACCAAAGTACGTTCATCTCTAAGAGACAGAACGCGTCTCCTTCCTGAGCAGTATGACGGCTGCGTGGTCCCATGGTACTTTCAGGCATTTGGAAATTGCTCCCAAGGATGAACCAGACTTGTGGAGGTCTACAATGTTTTTTCTGAGGTCTTGGCTGATTTCTTTTGATTTTCCCATGACGTCAAGCAAAGAGGCACTGAGTTTGAAGGTAAGCCTTGATATACATCCACAGGTACACCTCTAATTGACTCAAATGATGTCAATCAGAGGCTTCTAAAGCCATGACATCATTTTCTGGAATTTTCCATGCTGTTTAAAGGCATAGTCAACTTAGTGTATGTGAACTTCAGACCCATTGGAATTGTGATACAATGAATTATAAGGGAAATAATCTGGGAACAACATCTGTCTGTAAACAATTGTTGGAAAAATGACTTGTGTCATGCACAAAGTAGATGTCCTAACTGACTTGCCAAAACTATAGTTTGTTAACAAGAAATTTGGGAAGTTGTTGAAAAACGAGTTTTAATGACTCCAACCTAAGTGTATGTAAACTTGGGGCGGCAGGTAGCCTAGTTGTTAGAGCATTGGACTAGTAACCGAAAGGTTGCAAGATCGAATCCCTGAACTGACAAGGTAAAAATCTGTTGCTCTGCCCCTGAACAAGGCAGTTTACCCACTGTTCCTAGGCAATCATTAAAAATAAGAATTTGTTCTTAACTGACTTGCCTAGTTAAATAAAGTTGCCTAGTTAAATCTCCGACTGGCTTTGAAGTCATACTTTGTGTACTGAGTAACAGCACTAACCCAGAGTCCTGTAGGCAACAACAGGACAGATGGAGTGAATCCTGCTTCTTCCAACTAGAACCTCAGCACCAGCCGCCCTCCTTTGTGTCACCTGTCCCCCCTCTCTCCAGAGACAGCCCTGAGCCCTGTGACCAGGTGGAGAGTGTCTGAGCGTGAAGTCTACAGTACAGTTACTACACTCCTGCTACCCCCCTGGAGTTTACCAAAGTACTTCACTCATGAAAATTCATGTATGGAACAGACACAAAGCACCTAATGACTAGAGTTATGTTGTTTTCATGCTTGTGACGGTGTGAGTGGATGTATTCATGAGGGGGTGGGGGGGCTTGTCAGTTGGGGACTACATGCAAGTATTTGTGTACAGCGTGTGTGTGTATGGCAACGTGTGTGTGTGTGCTTAATTGTGTGAGTATGGAGAGCAGCTTTGTGTCAGTGGCTGGTGGGGAGCTGGATCAGTGTGTGTGTGTGTGTGTGTGTGCGTGTGACAAGGAAGGAGAAGGAGTCCTGGCGCGTCTCTGCGAGTCCGCTCTGATACATGATTAATTAGGCGTCATTTAGAGTAACGAGCGGAGCGTTTGAGAGCCCTCTCCCCCTGCCCCGTGTGACAGGCTTCCTGGGAATGTGCTGTGTGACCGCAGATCAAATCAATCAAAATCAAATTTTATTTGTCACATGCTTCATAAACAACAGGTGTAGACTAACAGTGAAATGCTTACTTATGGGCGCTTTTCCAACAATGCAAATCAGAGGGATCCACAATCCCACCTCGCATCAATCCCACCCCCGCATCAATCCCACCCCACATCAATCCCACCTCGCGTCAATCCCACCCCACATCAATCCCACCTCGCATCAATCTTCCCGCATCCCACATTCCAGAAATACCAGAGTGCCTCGCTCCCAGGTTATTAGGCATTATCCCAAATTTGATCCTGGATGTACAGGATCATTCATTTGTTTACTGATGTCAATGTATATTTATTTTACTGAGCAAATTACTTTATGTTTGCTTTCTTACCTTTTATTATTTCTAATTGTTGTTGCATTCTCGAGAAGGAACCTGCAAGTAGGCATTTCGTTGGACAGTGTATACCATGTGTATCCTGTACATAGGACTAATAAAACCTGAAAATGTAAACTTGATAGTACTGTAACAGCTAGCACAAGAGTCCATATTTGAGATTACAGTTTACACTTGTTAAGACATTGACATTAAGTTGAATTCTGCTGTGTGAGTCAAATGCATGTAATTCTCAAAATACTTTAATTCACTTCAATAGCTGATGTTTGTGTCTGATGATTTCCATGTGTTTTTCTGTGATTAGGTAAGCTGGTGAAAGCCCACTATATATGGAATTGACTTTCTGTGCATTTTGCATTTGTTTCAATGTACTTACATTAATCATCTTCATATTGTTTCTGTGTGTGTAAGTGCATGTGTGTGTACAGGCAGAGCAGGGACTAAGGGGAGTTGAATGAGTCACTGAGGTGACAGGCCATGCGATCCAGCACAAAGACGATCAACAGCATGCTAATAAAATATAAATCCATCTGTCTGCTACTGCTGTCTCCTCTCCTCTTCCTTCTCCCCACTCCCCTCTCCTCTCTTCCTTTTCCCCTTCAAACAGGTCATGTACATTTTAGTCATTTATCCAGATGCTCTTATCCTGAGCAACTTACAGGAGCAATCAGGGTTCAGTGCCTTGCTCAAAGGCACAGACAGATTTTTCACCTAGTCTGCGTGGAGATTCGAACGATCAAAATTTCGGTTACTGGTCCAATGCTTTTAACCGCTCTTAACCACTACCTGCCGACACACACACATACTGACAAATAATGCAAATACATCCCCCCACCTCCCCCCTTTATTTCTCTAGCCCCTCTGTCTTACCTCCATCCTATTCCTTCTCTTACACTTGTCTTTGCCTAACTTTTTCTCTCTCCCCTTTTCCTCACATTCATATACCATTCCTTTTTCTCCCCTCTATTGTTCTTTACTCTCTCTCTCTCTCTCTAGTGTGTGTGAGAGTTGTGTAGAGACGTGTAGAGTGTGTGTGTTGTGTAGAGAGGTGTAGTGTGTGTGTGTGAAAGAGACTTGTGTAGAGAGGTGTAGTGTGTGTGTGAAAGAGAGTTTTGTAGAGAGGTGTAGTGTGTGTGCATGAGAGATGTGTATAGTTGGTGCATCTCTTATCCTCTCTGGTGAAGCCTACCCATAATGCCAAGCCTGGTGAGACAGAGCAGTTCATTCAATAAATAGAAGATAATGAAGAGCAATTAGTGGCTGTGGCCGGGCCCATTCTCTCTCTCTCTCTCTCTCTCTCTCTCTCTCTCTCTCTCTCTCTCTCTCTCTCTCTCTCTCTCTCTCTCTCTCGTCTGCCTTTTAAATCCTTTGGGTCTGGCTCAGTCTGTTGTCTGACTCACTACTGACTGTTCAGCCATTAGATTTTCTGAAATGGTCGCTGTGCTCACACCCTCCCATACATACACTACATGACCAAAAGTATGTGGACACCTGCATGTCGAACGTCTCATTCCAAAATCATGGGCATTAATATGGAGTTAGTCCCTCCTTTGCTGCTATAACAGCCTCCACTCTTCTGGGAAGGCTTTCCACTAGATTCTGGAACATTTCTGTGGGGTCGGGCACTGATGTTGAGCGATTAGTCCTGGCTCGCAGTCGGCGTTCCAATTCATCCCAAAGGTGTCCGATGGGGTTGAGGTGAGGGCTCTGTGCAGGCCAGTCAAGTTCTTCCACACCAATCTCGACAAACCATTTCTGTATGAACCTGGCTTTGTGCACGGGGGCATTGTCAAACTGAAACAGGAAAGGGCCTTTCCCAAACTGTTGCTACAAACCATGAAAACAACAAACTTTACAGTTGGCACTATGCATTGGGGCAGGAAGCATTCTCCTGGCATCCGCTAAAACCAGATTCGTCTGTCGGACTTCCAGATGGTGAAGCGTGCTTCATCACTCCAGAGAATGCGTTTCCACTGCACCAGAGTCCAATGGCGACAAGCTTTACACCACTCTAGCCGGCGCTTGGAATTGAACATGGTGATCTCGGCCATGGAAACCCATTTCATGAAGCTCCCAACGAACAGTTCTTGTTCTGACATTGATTCCAGAGGCAGTTTGGAACTCGGTAGTGAGTGTTGCAAGCGAGGACAGACAATATTTATGCTTCAGCACTCGGCGGTCCCATTCTGTGAGCTTGTGTGGCCTACCATTTTGCGGCTGAGCCGTTGTTGCTCCTAGACGTTTCCACTTCACAATAACAGCACTTACAGTTGACTGGGGCATCTCTAGCAGGGGCAAAATGTGACCAACTGACTTGTTGGAAGGTGTGTAGATGCAGAAGGTGGTGTTGTAGTGTCGCAGAGGAGCATGGTCTTCAGATAAGATTTAGCTTATATTTTTCCAGAGCTACTCAGCAGAATGTAGAAGCACCTCCATACAGAAGTGTATGTTAGAGTGACTGCCTGTGATTCCACAGCACAGATGATGATGGCCCAACCAATTTCTCTTGGTGACGGATAGGCCGTTTCACCAGCTGCCTCGCCTCAACTCTGGGCTTTCCTCCGTCGTAATAAATGTGGTAACTAGTGAATTACTGGGATTTTCCCTCCACTTGTTCCTCTCTTAAAAAACTTCCCAGTGCAAATAAAACCTGGATGTGCAACCCCTGCAGAATGCTCTCTATGGGACTATCTACAGCATCGAGTTTAGTCATGATTTGCTTTTACATTAATTTAAAATGAGTCATTCTCAAACACCAAGTAGTGGCTCCTGGGCGCTGCTGCTTCTCTGCACACTACCATCACCTTCCCCTTCCCTGAGGAGTGTTGGGTCTAATAGGGCCTGGGTCTAAACCCCACAGGACAGGAGACAGTGCTAGCCTCATTCCCTCACGAGTAGCGGTGCGTGGGTAAAATCACTGAGACAAGCCAGTAAAAAAATCTGCAGCATGGTCAAGCAAGTTAATGTTTTCGACAGTTTGCTAAAGAACTACTGTTTTAGAACCACAGAGTTATCGCAAGCCAGCACAAAGACAACAGGATCACTACCTCCGCTATTTCGGCACCATTTCAACTAAAACATTTAAACATCATCAAATCAACAAAGCTATATATGCTTAGTTTAATACAATGAAAACACATTTAAAGATATCAAAAACGATTTAGTCCAATCAATGTTGCTACTGTAAATACTATGTGGCTGTCCATGGTACTGATTTCTCTGTGTGTGTGTGTGTGTGTGTGTGTGTGTGTGCGTACAAGTAAAATAAAAATGTTGAATCACACTACTTGTAGACTAGTTGAACGCCAATGCCATCCTCCTCTCTTTCATGTTGGCAAAACGGTCTATGGCTCTGTCATACAGTACGCTTTTCGTTTTTGTTGTCATAGGCTACCTAGCTAAAATGCTTGCAAGCCTAACTTCCTCGCATGGGCAACAATGAAGCAGCTAAGTTAGCTAGTTAGTTAATGTGAGTCTACTACAATACATCTAGGCTAAATATTGAACTTCAATCGTCTCAGGCCAGTGGCACAATATATTAATTTATGGTTAGGTCAGAATCACCATCATAAAAATTTGTCAAAATCCCCATCTCCATCCAGCTTAGGAAAGGGACGATTTAGCAAGCTAGCTAACCCAGGACATCAACACAAGCAAACCAGAAACAGACACTTTTTTCTGGAAATTACATTTTTCTTCGGATGTGATTTTATTGGGGTGAAGCCAAATCCAAACTGGCCTCATTAGGGGCGTTTTGCTGCACCAGGACAACCCACAGTTGAACAGCTCAACGCTGATTGGCTAATTCTTTTATAAAAAAAATTATCAAGGGAGGCCAAATACTTGCTGGCATCTATCAATCAAATGCTATGGCCTCAACATGTCATACTCTTTTGGTCCATACAGCATCAGAGACATGGGCTACACATACTGAAACAGAGGGATGCTGTTTCCCTCGCTCAGATGATTCCATCTCAGGCCCAAAGCAGCCAGCGAGTTAAATAATGCCAACAGCAGGTTACACTTATCCAATACAGTACACTCCATGGAATTTCAGCTGGAGAGCCAGAGAATTCCATCTGGAGCCTCAATGTTTTCTCTTGTTGGTTTCTCAGCCTGGTATTTTCATCACCCTGGTATTTGTTTTTCACTCTTTTTGAGTGTGTCTGAGGAGAAATTAAGCCCAATAGGATGCAGCCGTGTACTCAAAGTTTGAGGACCTCTCCATATCCTGCGCTAGGACCAACATTAGCTCAGACCTGTGGAATGAATCTAGCCCTGTGTCCCTGGCTGATGGCACCCTCTGAGTGAAGGAGATCCAAAAACACCCAGTAATAATGTGCTAAGAAACATATGCCTATGTGGTCCCCATCAAATTTTTACCAAGGCAGACACACACACAGGGCACGGTGCTCCGCACACACACTTCATTATCTCCATCCCTAGAGCGGTTTGGAGGGGCACACTGAGTGCCCAGTCCAAGCCAAACATGGTAGGAGGCCGTAGGCCACAGCCAAATGGGCCAAGTGCCTGCCCCGGGTGTCAACAACCCCCCCATTGGCACTCAGCACCAGTCTGCCCCCCTGAAGGAGAGAGGAGATGGAGGGGCCAGATAGAAAGCATCTCATTATCTGCTCCCCGGGGCTGTGACCGAGTGGGAGGCGGAGGGAGGGGGCTGAGGGAAGGTGTGGGGGCCATGTCACCAGTGAGGATGGCCCTCATGAACTGCAGCAAATTGAAATCTGATATATCTCTGAGCCTGCTCTTGGCACACACCGGCCAACCAGGACATGCTATACGGTGCCAACATTACAAAAACATTTTACTGTTTAGCTCTCTGTCCCTCTCACTTTTGCTTTGTTCTCTCTCTCGCTCAATCTCTCTCTCTCTCTCCTCTCTCTCATGTTTTAATTTACCTGGTGCTTCATGAAGTGATTCAGCCTAGTCCAGAACCCTAACCCCTACCATGGCCCTGTTTACAACTTAAACTCACTGGGATGTCTATGGGATGCTTACTAACTGGGATTAGTCAATAACACCTACGTATCAAAGAGAATCGCAAAAATGCACACATACAGTTGAAGTCGGACGTTTACATACACCTTAGCCAAATACATTTTAAACTCAGTTTTTCACAATTTCTGACATTTAATCCTAGTAAAAATTCCCTGTCTTATGTCAGGTAGGATCACCACTTTATTTTAAGAATATGAAATGTCAGATTAATAGTAGAGAGAATAATTTATTTTAGCTTTTATTTCTTTCATCACATTCCCAGTGGGTCAGAAGTTTACATACACTCAATTAGTATTTGGTAGCATTGCCTTTAAATTGTTTAACTTGGGGCAAACGTTTTGGGTAGCCTTCCACAAGCTTCCCACAATGAGTTGGGTGAATTTTGGCCCATTCCTCCTGACAGAGCTGGTGTAACTGAGTCAGGTTTGTAGGCCTCCTTACTCACACACACTTTTACAGTTCTGCCCACACATTTTCTATAGGTTTGAGGTCAAATTAAATCAAAATCAAATCTAATTTTATTTGTCACATACACATGGTTAGCGAAATGAAATGCTTGTGCTTCTAGTTCTGGCCATGCAGTAGTACCTAACAAGTAATCTAACAATTTCACAACAACTACCTTATACACACAAGTGTAAAGGAATGAATACGAGTATGTACATATAAATATATGCATGAGCGATGGCCGACCGGCATAGGCAAGATGCAGTAGATGGTATAGAGTACAGTATATACATATGAGATGAGTAATGTAGGATATGTAAACATTATATAAAGTGCCATTGTTTAAAGTGGCTAGTGATACATTTATTACATACAATCTTTAATTAATAAAGCGGCTAGAGATTTGAGTCGATGGCCGAAAGTGCAGTAGCAAGATGCAGTAGATGGTATAGAGTTCAGTATATACATATGAGATGAGTAATGTCGGATATGTAAACATTATACAAAGCATTGTTTAAAGAGGCTAGTGATTAATTTGTTACATCCAATTTTCAATTATTTAAAGTGGTTAGAGATTTGAGTCAGTATGTCGGCAGTCGCCACTCAATGTTAGTGATGGCTGTTTAACAGTCTGATGGCCTTGAGATAGAAGCTGTTTTTCAGTCTCTCGGTCCCAGCTTTGATGCACCTGTACTGACCTCGCCTTCTGGATGATAGCGGGGTGAACAAGCAGTGGCTCGGGTGGTTGTTGTCCTTGATGATCTTTTTGGCCTTCCTGTGACATCGGGTGGTGTAGGTGTCCTGGAGGGCAGGTAGTTTACCCCCGGTGATGCGTTGTGCAGACCTCACTACCCTCTGGAGAGCCTTACGGTTGTGGGCGGAGCAGTTGCCGTACCAGGCGGTGATACAGCCCGACAGGATGCTCTCGATTGTGCATCTGTAGAAGTTTGTGAGTGTTTTTGGTGACAAGCCAAATTTCTTCAGCCTCCTGAGGTTGAAGAGGCGCTGTTGCGCGTTCTTCACTACGCTGTCTGTGTGGGTGGACCATTTCAGTTTGTCCGTGATGTGTACGCTGAGGAACTTAAAACTTTCCACCGATGTGGATAGGAGGGTGCACCCTCTGCTGCTTCCTGAAGTCCACAATCATCTCCTTTGTTTTGTTGGCGTTGAGTGAGAGGTTATTTTCCTGACACCACACTCCAAGGGCCCTCACCTCCTCCCTGTAGGCCGTCTCGTCATTGTTGGTAATCAAGCCTACCACTGTTGTGTCGTCTGCAAACTTAATGATTGAGTTGGAGGCATGCTTGGCCACGCAGTCATGTGTGAACAGGGAATTCAGGAGAGGGCTGAGAACGCACCCTTGTGGGGCCCCAGTGTTGAAGATCAGCGGGGTGGAGATGTTGTTTCCTACCCTCACCACCTGGGGCCGGCCCTTCAGGAAGTCCAGGACCCAGTTGCACAGGGAGGGGTCGAGACCTAGGGTCTCGAGCTTAATGACGAGTTTGGAGGGTACTATGGTGTTAAATGCTGAGCTGTAGTCGATGAACAGCATTCTTACATAGGTATTCCTCTTGTCCAGATGGGTTAGGGCAGTGTGCAGTGTGGTTGCGATTGCGTCGTCTGTGGACCTATTGGGACGGTAAGCAAATTGGAGTGGGTCTAAGGTGTCTGGTAGGATGGAGGTGATATGATCCTTGACTAGTCTCTCAAAGCACTTCATGATGACGGAAGTGAGTGCTACCTTACCTTAACAGCAGACTGGGAAAGAGATTGATTAAATCTGTCCGTAAACACACCAGCCAGCTGGTCTGCGCATGCTCTGAAGACGCGGCCAGGGATGCCATCTGGGCCGGCAGCCTTGCGAGGGTTAACACATTTAAATGTTTTACTCACGTTGGCTGCGGTGAAGGAGAGGGAAGAGAGCCCACATGTTTTGGTTGCGGGCCGTGTCGGTGGCACTGCATTGTCCTCAAAGCGAGCAAAGAAGTTGTTTAGCTTGTCTGGGAGCAAGACATCGGTGTCCGCGACAGGGCTGGTTTTCTTTTTGTAGCCCGTGATTGACTGTAGACCCTGCCACATACCTCTTGTGTATGAGCCGTTGAATTGTGACTCTACTTTCTCTCTATACTGACGCTTAGCTTGTTTGATTGCCTTGCGGAGGGAATAGCTACACTGTTTGTATTCAGTCATGTTTCCGATCGCCTTACCCTGATTTAAAGCAGTGGTTCGCGCTTTCAGTTTTGCACGAATGCTGCCATCAATCCACGGTTTCTGGTTGGGGAAGGTTTTAATAGTTGCTATGGGTACAACATCACCAATGCACTAGCTAATAATCTCGATCACCGAATCAACGTATACGTCAATGTTGTTGTCAGATGCTTTCCGGAACATATCCCAGTCCACATGCTCGAAGCAATCTTGAAGCGTGGAATCAGATTGGTTTCCTGTTTTTGTTTCTGTCTATAGGCTGGGAGCAACAAATGGTCAGATTTGCCAAAAGGAGGGCGGAGAATGGCTTTGTATGCGTCGCGGAAGTTAGAATAACAATGATCCAGGATTTTGCCAGCCCGGGTCGCACATTCGATATGCTGATAACATTTAGGGTGCCTTGTTTATAGATTAGCCTTGTCAAAATCCCCAGCCCCAATAAATACACCCTCAGGATATTTGGTTTCCAGTTTACATAGAGTCCAATGAATTTCTTACAGTGCCGTCGATGTGTCAGCTTGAGAGGGGGTTATATACGACTGTGATTATAATCGAAGAGAATTCTCGCGGTCGGCACTTGATTGTAAGGAATTCTAGGTCAGGTGAACAAAAGGACTTGAGTTCCTGTATGTTGTTATGATCACACCACGTCTCGTTAGTCATAAGGCATACCCCCCCGCCCTTCTTCTTACCAGATAGATGTTTGTTTCTGTCGGCGCGATGCGTGAAGAAACCGGGTGGCTGTACCGACTCTGATCACGTGTCCTGGGTGAGCTATGTTTCCGTGAAGCAAAGAACGTTGCAATTGCTGATGTCTCTCTGGAAGGCAACCCTTGCTCGGATTTCATCTAGCTTGTTGTCCAGAGACTGGACATTGGCAAGTAGTATACTCGGGAGTGGTGCGCGATTTGCCCGTCAACGGAGCCTGACCAGAACACCGCCTCGTCTGCCACTTCTCTTGCGCCGCCGTTGTTTTGGGTCGCCGGCTGGGATCCGGTCTATTGTCCTTGTTGGTGGACCAAACAGAGGATCCGCTTCGGGAAAGCCGTATTCCTGGTCGTAATGTTGGTAAGTTGACGTTGCTCTTATATCCAATAGTTCCCCCCGGCTGTATGTAATAAAACTTAAGATTTCCAAGGGGAACAATGTAAGAAGTAGTACATAACAAAACAAAATACTGCATAGCTTTCTAAGACCGCGAAGCGAGGCTGCCATCTCTGTCGGCGCCGGAAGTCAGTCAGGGCTTTGTGAAGGCCACTCCAATACCTTGACTTTGTTGTCCTTAGCCGTTTTGCCACAACTTTGGAAGTATGCTTGGGGTAAATGTCCGTTAGGAAGACCCATTTGCGACCAAGCTTTAACTTCCTGACTGATGTCTTGAGATGTTACTTGAATACATCCACGTAATTATCCTTTCTCATGATGCCATCTATTTTGTGAAGTGCACCAGTCCCTCCTGCAGCAAATCGCGCCCACAATATGATGCTGCCACCCCCCGTGCTTCACGGTTGGGATGGTGTTCTTCGCCTTACAAGCCTCCCCTTTATCCTCAAAAGTAACGATGGTCATTATGGCCAAACAGTTCCATTTTTGTTTCATCAGACCAGAGGACATTTCTCCAAAATGTACGATCTTTGTCCCCATGTGCAGTTGCATACCGTAGTCTGGCTTTTTTTATGGCGGTTTTGGAGCAGTGGCTTCTTCCTTGCTGAGCGGCCTTTCAGCTTATGTCGATATAGTACTCGTTTTTACTGTTTCCTCCAGGATCTTCACACGGTCTTTTGCTGTTGTTCTGGGATTGATTTACACTATTCGCACCAAAGTACGTTCATCTCTAGGAAACGCTCTCCTTCTTGAGCCGTATGACGGCTGTGTGATCCCATGGTGTTTATACAGTTTATACAGCAGTTGGGGATACAGCCAGTAAACACACATCCACTCAAATCAGTGCTGGTAAACTGTCCAGGGCCCCAGGATAATCCAGGCTCTACCTTATCCCTTTAATATTTAATATCCTGGTTCCTGGAAAGGCAACACTCCGGCCAAACGCCTCTGCGAAGGTGCTGGAATATGGATGAGAGTGCACGTTTCCCGCTTACCTGGCTGTCAGACAGACACAACTCTAAACAATACCCCTCTCAACCCCCCACATTCACCCCTCCCCAACCCCCGCTCTCACCCCTACTCACCCCTATGCCCCAAGAGTCAGCTTGTTAGAGCGAGGAGGAAGGATTGAAGGGAAAAGCAAAGAGATACAGAAAACACAGTAACAGGAGCCACACACAACCACACAACATACATGTGGAGAGCATGTGAGGCTCTCATGTGTCATGTTTGTACGTGAGAGGTGGGGATTGTGGGGTGGAGGAGATTGGAGACTGTAAACTGGTTTGACAGATGCACATCAGAACATATAGTACCTATAAATACAGTGAGGATCTTGCCTATTTCCTCCATTGCACAACACAATGGGTACCACCTCACAATGTGGACCATGTCTGATCAAGAGCATGTCTGATCATTATTCCACACTAATTATCTACTACAGTCCTCATGTATTGGAGTTGGGTTGAGCTACTAGCTTAAGTGTATTTAGCATAAACTAAGATGACACCATCTGACTCAAGAGGTCATGGTTCCTGAACACATCCATGATCTCCATGTTCTAATGGAACCATAGGCTGAGCCTGCTGCAGCCGCCATGCATGACTTCAATTAATGCAATTACAGTGAGTTTAATTGTTCCTTAATATCTATGGATAAAGCCAATGTGTTAAGTAGAGTAATTACTGGTAATGACTGCACTGGGAGGGGGGTAGGCAGTGGGAGTATTGAAAGCAACCACTGAATTCATTTCTGCCTAATAGGCCTTTTGTTGAATTGGTACAGTCCTCGTGTGATAAGGACGTTAAACATTTATGATTTATAACTATTGAGCCAGCAATCACAATTTAATTAGACAGTAATTTATGATAATTTGTCTTCTTTCACAGTGGTGCAGTTAATAATTGTAAATTAGCCGATGATGATTTATTCTTTGAACATATACCAAAATGGTTAACTCCCAGCTAAGGCGAACACAGGCCCATTTGGAAACCCACATATCAGGTCGTGTTCAGCAATCAGAGAGAGAGAGTGATAGAGAGAGAAAATTAAGAAGAGTAAAACAGAAAACAAAGAATTTTACGTCTGTGTGTACCACCTTTATGTGGTTGGCACAGGGCCTCTAACGTTAGCAGCCTTTCTGGGTTTCTGTCTGCCAAGTCCATCAATCTGGGCTTCAGTCTGCCAACACAGTAGGAGCAGGAGAAACAAGAACACCCTTCTCAAGTAATCATGCTGGCTTTACTCAAGCTCTGTATAAAGACCCAACACACAGAGAGAAAGGAGGAGGAGGAGGGAAATGTACTTTTTTAGGGAGCTCTTTATGTGGGCTGTTAAACAGTTGAAAGTGGCTGAGATATGTTGTCTGCAGGTGTTTGGCACTAGATAACAGGACTGACTCTTGTTCTAATGCTGCACATACACTACACAACCTCTAAAATCTTAACAACTTGGACGTGCTCACATTTCCCGATTTCCTCACATAACACAATGATTCACTAGTTGATCCTGTCCTGCGTTTCTTTGTTGCCATAAGAAAAAAATGACGACATGCAAACATAGAGCTGTTTTATTAGTGTGCACATTATTATGTGCAGAAACATTTAAAAAAGAGACAGAGGTGCCGAACATGGACCCGCAAATGGTTCGGAAGATGTGGACAATATGGACTTTCTATTCTGCAGAGGGAACTGGAGGTAGTATAAACCTTTGAATTAATTAATGTATCCTGATTACTAGCCAGATTTAAGGTGTCTATGCTAATATCCACTTTGCTTATCAGGCTGCTGAAGGGCAGAGGTTATTTCATTCCAGCCTTTATCTCCACCAATCTGTCTTCCATCACCTCGGTCCACACTGTGCGTGTTGTTGTTGCTTTCCTCTTCGCCATCATTGTATTGATCTCACATGCTGAGTGCTAATTGGCTATTGGGAGTAGTCTTTGCCCAATCGCGTCGTAGCACTGCTCATACTGCAAGATCACAACCAAAATTGCTGACATGTCTGAAGTTTATCGGGACATCTGACAGGGGTCTGGAGAACGGAAAAAACATAATCGGTGCACCCTTGAGCCTTCGCGATGAAGAAAATGTGTCTGGAATGGCAAAAACGTGGGGAATTCATGGCGAAATTGTGGATGCCCGGCATAAGTGCTTACAGATTGCTGCTTTAGTTTTCCATACAGAAGTACCTAATGGTACAGACAGACCGAGAAATCTGACTGCCGATAGGTACTTAACACAGTCAGTAGGAGGCCGTACATTCTCTTGCATGAACAAAATATGGCTGTGTACTGACCTGGTACCGATGAACCTGCCGTTTCTACTTCTACTTCTATTCGCAAAGTTCGTCAGTCGCCGAGAACTTGACTTTGAGCCAATCAGAGAACACAATCTTCCATGTGGGGAAGCCGACAGAAGTGACATGAAAAATCAAAAAGGACTCTTTTCCCAGTGTAATCCACTCCCTTTTCATCTGAATTTTCTAGAGCAAGTCTTTACATCTTTTATATCTGGCTAAGGAGTTTTGTGCTTGAAGAAGCATTTTTTATTACAGTGAGGTAAAACAGTTTGCCCACTTACAAAGAAATGATCAGTCTATAATTTTAATGGTAGGTTTATTTGAACAGTGAGAGAGAATAACAACAAGAAAATCCAGAAAAACGCATGTGAAAAATGTTTTAAATTGATTTGCATTTTAATGAGGGAATTAAGTATTTGACCCCTCTGCAAAACATGACTTAGTACTTGGTGGCAAAACCCTTCTTGGCAATCACAGAGGTCAGGCGTTTTCTTGTAGTTGGCCACCAGGTTTGCATACATCTCAGGAGGGAGGCTGACGTTTGGCAACTCAAACCTTCAGCTCCCTCCACAGATTTTCTATGGGATTAAGGTCTGGAGACTGGCTAGGCCACTCCAGGACCTTAATGTCCTCCTTCTTGAGCCACTCCTTTGTTTCTTGGCCGTGTATTTTGGGTCATTCTCATGCTGGAATACCCATTCACGACCCATTTTCAATGCCCTGGCTGAGGGAAGGAGGTTCTCACCCAAGATTTGACGGTACATGGCCCCGTCCATCGTCCCTTTGATGCGGTGAAGTTGTCCTGTCCCCTTATCAGAAAAACACCCCCAAAGCATAATGTTTCCACCTCCATGTTTGACGGTGGGGATGGTGTTATTGGGGTCATAGGCAGCATTCCTCCTCCTCCAAACATGGCGAGTTGAGTTGATGCCAAAGAGCTCCATTTTGGTCTCATCTGACCACAACACTTTCACCCAGTTGTCCTCTGAATCATTCAGATGTTCATTGGCAAACTTCAGACGGGCATGTATATGTGCTTTTTTGAGCAGGGTGACCTTGCGGGCGCTGCAGGATTTCAGTCCTTCACGGCGTAGTGTGTTACCAATTGTTTTCTTGGTGACTATGGTCCCAGCTGCCTTGAGATCATTGACAAGATCCTCCTGTGTAGTTCTGGGCTGATTCCGCACCGTTCTCATGATCATTGCAACTCCACGAGGTGAGATCTTGCATGGAGCCCCAGGCCGAGGGAGCTTGACAGTTCTTTTGTGTTTCTTCCATTTGCGAATAATCTCACCAACTGTTGTCACCTTCTCACCAAGCTGCTTGGCGATGGTCTTGTAGCCCATTCCAGCCTTGTGTAGGTCTACAATCTTGTCCCTGACATCCTTGGAGAGCTCTTTGGTCTTGGCCATGGTGGAGAGTTTGGAATCTGATTGATTGATTGCTTCTGTGGACAGGTGTCTTTTATACAGGTAACAAACTGAGATTAGGAGCACTCCCTTTAAGAGTGTGCTCCTAATCTCAGCTCGTTACCTGTATAAAAGACACCTGGGAGCCAGAAATCTTTCTGATTGAGAGGGGGTCAAATACTTATTTCCCTCATTAAAATGCAAATCAATTTATAACATTTTTCACGTGTTTTTCAGGATTTTTTGGATGTTATTCTGTTTCTCACTGTTCAAATAAACCTACCATTAAAATTATAGACTGATCATTTCTTTGTCAGTGGGCAAACATACAAAATCAGCAGGGGATCAAATAATTTTTTCCCTCACTGTAGGTTCAGTTTGATTATGGGCACAACTCATTAGCTTGCTAACTGAGCCAAACATCATATAAAACTATTGGGATGGTACGTGTAGCACAATGCACACTACACTAAATGCTTTTCCAAGCTATTTATCTAGCAAGATGATGAAGAAATAATTTAATAAAAAAAATACAATTTAATACATTTTATAATAAGGCTGTAATGTAACCAAATGTGGAAAAAGTCAAAGGGCCTGAATACTTTCCGAATGCACTGTATATCCCACCTTGCGCGACGCGCATCAACTTTGCCTGGCTGGGGAGCTGTGCGCTCTGTGATTGAAGTGAAGATTCATTTTTAGAAGCACTGCAGCCAGGCATAAAAGTTGGCCTAATTTACTCTAAAGGGAGCCTTTGTCCTTGTGTTTCTTGGCAATTTACAGTGCCTTCCGAAAGTATTCAGACCCTTTGACTTTTTTGTTACGTTACAGCCGTATTCTAAAATGTATTAAATCGTTTTTTTCCCTCATCAATCTAAACACAATACCCCATAATGACAAAGCAAAACAGGTTTTTAGAAATTATTGCTAATAATCAAAATACATTTACATAAGTATTCAGACCCTTTACTCATTACTTTGTTGAAGCACCTTTTACAGTGATTACAGCCTTGATTCTTCTTGGGTATGACGCTACAAGCTTAGCACACCTGTATTTGGGGAGTTTCTCCCATTCTTCTCTGCAGTTCCTCTCAAGCTCTGTCAGGTTGGATGGGGAGCGTCGCTGTCTCTCTCTCTCTCTCTCTCTCTCTCTCTCGATGTTCTATTGGGTTCAAGTCTGGGCTCTGGCTGGGCCACTCAAGGAAATTCATAGACTTGTCCCGAAGCTACTCTTGCATTGTCTTAGCTGTGTGCTTAGGGTCGTTGTCCTGTTGGAAGGTGAACCTTCACCGCAGTCTGAGGTCCTGAGTGCTATGGAGCAGGCTTTCATCAAGGATCTCTCTGTACTGCTATGTACATCTTTCCCTCGATCCTGAGTAGTCTCCCAGTCCCTGCCCCTGAAAAACATCCCACAGCATGATGTGGCCACCACCATGCTTCACCGTAGGGATGGTGCCAGGTTTCCTCCAGACGTGACACTTGGCATTCAGGCCAAAGAGTTAGCAAACTCCAAGAGGGCTGTCATGTGCCTTTTACTGAGGAGTGGCTTCTGTCTGGCCACTCTACCATAAAGGCCTGATTGGTGGAGTTCTGCAGAGATGGTTGTCCTTATCTCCAAAGAGGAACTCTAGAGCTCTGTCAGAGTGACCATCGGGTTCTTGGTCACCTCCATGACCAAGGCCCTTCTCCCCCGATTGCTCAGTTTGGTCTAGGAAGAGTCTTGGTGGCTCCAAACGTCTTCCATTTACAGTTGAAGTCGGAAGTTTACATACACTTAGGTTGGAGTCATTAAAACTTGTTTTTCAACCACTCCACAAATGTCTTGTTAACAAACTATAGTTTTGGCAAGTCGGTTAGGACATCTACTTTGTGCATGACACAAGTAATTTTTCCTACAATTGTTTACAGACAGATTATTTCACTTATAATTCACTGTATCACAATTCCAGTGGGTCAGAAGTTTACATACACAGGGTTCAATTCTCGGGCCAACTTTCTTCTCTGTATACATCAACGATGTTGCTCTTGCTGCTGGTGATTCTCTTATCCACCTCTACGCAGATGACACAATTCTGTATACTGGCCCTTCTTTGGACACTGTGTTAACTAACCTCCAGATGAGCTTCAATGCCATACAACTCTCCTTCCGTGGCCTCCAACTGCTCTTAAATGCAAGTAAAACTAATGCATGCTCTTCAACCGATCGCTACCCGCACCTGCCCGCCCGTCCAGCATCACTACTCTGGACGGTTCTGACTGAATATGTGGACAACTACAAATACCTAGGTGTCTGGTTAATTTAGGCTAATTTACATAATTTTAGTCAATTGGAGGTGTACCTGTGGATGTATTTCAAGGCCTACCTTCAAACTCAGTGCCTCTTTGCTTGACATCCTGGGAAAATCAAAAGAAATCAGCCAAGACCTAAAAAAAAAATTGTAGATCTCCACATGTCTGGTTCATCCTTGGGAGCAATTTCCAAACGCCTGAAGGTACCACGTTCATCTGTACAAACAATAGTACGCAAGTATAAACACCATGGGACCACGCAACCGTCATACTTCTCAGGAAGGAGACGCGTTCTATCTCCTACTTTGGTGAAATGTGCAAATCAATCTCAGAACAACAGCAAAGGACCTTGTGAAGATGCTGGAGGAAACAGCTACAAATGTATCTATATCTACAGTAAAACGAGTCCTATATAACCTGAAAAGGCCGCTCAGCAAGGGAGAAGCCACTGCTCTAAAACCGCCATAAAAAAGCCAGACTACGGTTTGCAACTGCACATGGGACAAAGATCGTACTTTTTGGAGAAATGTCCTCTGGTCTGATAAAATGAAAATAGAGCTGTTTGGCCATTATGACCATCATTATGTTTGGAGGAAAAAGAAGGAGGCTTGCAAGCCGAAGTACACCATCCCAACTGTGAAGCACGGGGGTGGCAGCATCATATTGTGGGGGTGCTTTGCTGCAGGAGGGACTGGTGCACTTCACAAAATTGATGGCATCATGAGGAAAGAAAAGTATGTGGATATATTAAAGCAACATCTCAAGACATCAGTCAGGAAGTTAAAGCTTGGTCGCAAATGGGTCTTCCAAAGGGACAATGACCCCAAGCATACTTCCAAAGTTGTGGCAAAACGGCTTACGGACAACAAAGTCAAGGTATTGGAATGGCCACCACAAAGCCCTGACCTCAATCCTATAGAATTGAGTGGGTAGAAAAAACTGAAAAAACTTGTGTGAGCAAGGAGGCCTACAAACCTGACTCAGTTACACAAGCTCTGTCAGGAGAATTGTGCCAAAATTCACCCAACTTATTGCGGGAAGCTTGTGGAAGGCTACCCGAAACGTTTCACCCAGGTTAAACAATTTAAAGGCAATGCTACCAAATACTAATTGAGTGTATGTAAACTTCTGACCCACTGGGAATGTGATGAAAGAAATAAAAGCTGAAATAAATCATTCTCTCTACTATTATTCTGACATTTCACATTCTTAAAATAAAGTGGTGATCCTATCTGTCCTAAAACAGGGAATTTTTATTAGGATTAAATGTCAGGAATTGTGAAATACTGAGTTTAAATGTATTTGGCTAAGGTGTATGTAAACTTCCGACTTCAACTGTAAGAATGATGAAGGCCACTGTGTTCTTGGGGACCTTTAATGCTGCAGAAATGTTTTTCGTACCCTTCCCCAGATCTGTGCCTTGACACAATCCTGTCTCGGAGCTCTACAGACAATTCCTTTGATCTCATGGCTTGATTTTTGCTCTGACGTGCACTGTGAACTGTGGGGCCTTATGTAGACGAATGTGTGCCTTTCCAAATCAAGTCCAATCATTTGAATTTACCACATGTGGACTCCAATCAAGTTGTAGAAACATCTCAAGTATGATCAATGGAAACATGATACACCTGAGCTTAACTTCGAGTCTCATTGCAAGGGGTCTGAATACTTATGTAAATAAGATATTTCTGTTTTTTTTTATATATATATATACATGTGCAAAAAGTTATAACAACCTGTTTTCGCTTCGTCATTATGGGATATTGTGTGTCAATTGATGAATATTTAAATTGATTTAATACATTTTATAATAAGGCTGTAAAGTAACAAAACGTAGAAAAAGTCAAGGGGTCTGAATGCTTTCTGAAGGCACTGTACATTGTTTTGTTCACAAGGTAGGTTGTTTTTAATGTTAGAGTGTACGCTTCAGCGACTACTAGTCAAATTCTCATATCTCTCAGGCAGGCACACTGTAATTGACTAATCCAGCCCCGGAGTGCCCTAATTGCCACGGTAACCAACTGCCCTTAAAGAGGAAGCTGAACATTTGTCTCATCTGTGATATTTTGGTTATAAGACTCAGGTCACAAAAAATGTAAAAAATGTAAATGAAATGGAGCAATATACCACATCACTTCTTACTAGTAATACATTGACTGTTTTAGAAACATTATAAAGCATGGTCATCTGTTTTTTGTTTTTGGTAAAAATATATATTTTCAGCAGGATAATGCCCCATGCCACAAGACTAGTATTGTCCAAGAATGGTTCCATGAAAATTACAATGAATTCAGATTACTACAGTGGCCTGCTCAGTCACCAGATCTTAATCCAATTGACCATCTACGGGATGAGATGGAACAAGCTATCTGGAATTAGAGATCCACTACCAACTAACTTGACACAATTGTGGAAACATCGGAGTCAACATGGGCCAGCATCCCTGTAGAATGCTTTCAACATCTTGTAGAGTCCATGCTCCGACAAATTGAGGCTGTTCTGAGGGCAAAGAGTGATGAATCTCCATATTAGGAAGGTTTTCCTAATGTTTTGTTAACTCAGTGTATGTTACTGAGGCTCTTAACCATTCGGAAATGGCTCAACACAGATACTGCAGGGAGGATGACTGGTCTCTCACAGCCAAACACAGGACAGTCAAATGAGCGGATGTCACATCCACCATCCGATGAATATAAAAGAGGTGAAATAAATCTCACCCCTTTTAAACCTTATTACTGATTTAAACTATTCATTTTTCCCCTCCCATTTCTATTTGAAGTCTTCAGAGGGTTGTGTCAAAGGCATGCAAAGAGGGATGCTCAAAAGCCTGCAACAATCTTCCCAGGAAAAAATCTTTGGATTTGAAATAAGTTTGGAGTCTTTCAAAAGACTCCCTTTCTGCAGGAGGTTCCTTTTGATACGGAAACTACATATTTAACAGGCATTAAAATGTATAAATGAAATTTCTAACTTTTAGATGTGCAATACATACTTTTCTTAGTTTTTCTTAGGACATCTCTTTCTGATTAAAATATTTCCCCCCATTTGTTGCCAGTTATATGGCACAGATTGCTACAGACCCACATTAAAAAATACTGTAGTGTATATAGTAGTCCATAAAAACACTACAGTGAATACTGTAGTATAAACTGCAGTATATTGTAGTATTTACAGTTTACTATAGTATAAATACTGTAGTAAAAAAAAGAGTAGGATATGAGGGAGGGTAACGGGCAGGGTATATGCAAATTAAATACTGTAGTATTTACTTGTGGTCTGTAGTGTTATTGTAGACATTTCAGTAATTTACTACAGCTTTTTGGGAGGGATAATACTGTAGTATTATACTATAGTATTCTTCAGTATGCTACACAATTCTATACTAAGTACTACACACGATGGAGGGATACTAGTGTGTAGTGTAGTATTCTACAGTATACAATAGTTTACTACAGAATTCTATAGTAAACTGTAGTATGTTTAATGTGGGGAGTGAGAGAGTGAGGGAGAGAGATATGGGAGTGAGGAGTTGGTTGGAAGATAATGTATAAAATCCTAATGATACTGTATGATGATTCTCTGTGTGAAGCGGCGTGGATCATTGAGACCGAACATCTAAGACCCTGCAGCCGAGCAGCATCTAACCCTATCAGCTGTCAGCTCTCTCCTCCACTCAGAGAGCATTCTGGGATATCACATCACGCCAACCCCCCTCTCAACGGTGTTTAGCATGCTATGTCACCCAATGACACAGATTGACAGAATATCTCCATGCTATAAATCGTGTGCAGGTTGATTGTTTTCTTCAAAACCCCTCACTTTCTCCTTCTTATTCTCTCTCCTCTCTAACATTCTCATCTCCTACCAACCCTCTCTATTGCTGTGTCACCACCACACTATGAAAGGGTGTTTACTGTTCAGTCCAAGCACACCTCAGAAACACCTTACATGATAAGATTCTTACCCCACTCAGCCAGCCAATGCCACCACGGCCATTCACTGTGTCAACAGAATCATGGCCTGTTTTAGACGGAGGAAAACACTGCAGTTAGCAGGATGGCCAGAGAGCTGGGGGAGAGAGCCACAAATGGCTCCATTGACACAATTATTTGACTTTCTCCACTCTGTCTGTGGTAAATTATCTTTCTGTGCTGTCCCTCTCATGCACACCGTCTTGTATACATTTCATGAGTTTGTATTGGCTGATTCTATTACCGATTTTCCATTATGAAACCAAACCACATTACCTTGCATTTTCTGTTTTCTTTAGCACAGTCTGGCAGGGCTTTGGTTTTCTATGGCTCGATGAGGCTAAAATGACTACATAACATCAACAAAATAATGCTACCCCTTCCAACCACACTTGCTATTGGATTGTGTTAACAACACATACGTTTTTTGGCTTGCATATACTGTATTTGAGTACGGCTTATACTTGCTAATATACAGTAAGTGAAGAGAAAATATTGGTTGTGTGCTCATTGTAAATAGTGTGTTCTTAACTGACTTGCCTAGTTAAATAAAATAAAATAAATACATGACACCTGTTTAGTGTGTTTGTATGAGAGGTGTGTAGAGAGGTGCTGTGTGTGTGTGTGTGTGTGTGTGTGTGTGTGTGTGTGTGTGTGTGTGTGTGTGTGTGTGTGTGTGTGTGTGTGTGTGTGTGTGTGTGTGTGTGTGTGTGTGTGTGTGTGTGAGTGAGAGAGAGTTGTGTAGAGACGTGTAGTGTGTGTGTGTGTTGTGGAGAGAGGTGTAGTGTGTGTGTGAAAGAGAGTTAGTGTGTATAGTTGGTGCATCTCTTAACCTCTCTGGTGAAGCCTACCCATAATGCCTAGCCTGGTGAGACAGAGCAGTTCATTCAATAAATAGGAGATAATGAAGAGCAATTAGTGTCTGTGGCCGGGCCCATTCTCTCTCTCTCTCTCTCTCTCTCTCTCTCTCTCTCTCTCTCTCTCTATTTATCCTTGCCTCCCTCCCTCAACTTTTTGAGGGAGGGAGGCAAGGATAAAGCTTTTTCAGGCTGATTACTCTCTCCCCTCTTCTCTTATTTTCCCTCCTGCTGTTTCATCTCTGCCCTATCCCTCTCCATTGATCTAGCTATCTAACAATCCTTCTATTTCCATGAACAAAACACACTGAATAATCTAAGATCCATCAAACAGTTCTCAAAATAAACAGCTAATTTAACCTTCATCCCAGAAGTCAGAGTCCAAATATGATAATACCCTCTTTTCTGCATGCTATTGGACAGTTGATCATGAATATCAAGATGCCTCAATGAAAGACTACTCTATTGGATGTAGAGGACTATCTTTATATCACTCTTCCTTCATTCTTAGAAGTCACCAGATGGCACTATTTAGCTGCTACACACTGCATTAAGACTGCATAGTGAGCATGGCCTGTGCCCTCACACCCTCAACTTCTACAGTCACTTATCGCCCTTGATTTACACAGGTTGGTACCTTTTACACTCTGTAGGGAGAAGCAGTAGTCTTTCACAGAATGTCAACTGGCAACTGTACACCTCTGTACTGCAGTACTGACATGAGGAACCATCATCTCACAATGATCCCCCACTGCCTTAGATATTTACCTCATAAAATGAGCCGAGAAAAAATCAACAAATATTTTAAGATGAAAAAAACAACAGAAAAACAAGAAATCTTCTGCAATGGTTCTGTCCTCTTGTTTTTTCATTTGGAGTCAGTAACAGTTAGCAGCAGCTTCTGTAGCGCCATGACGACGGTGTGCGTGGTAACGTCTAATGGGCTTTTAAGAGGCTATTTGTGTACCATCAGTGCAAGTCTGTGATCTCTATGTGACAACAGTATTTTAAGAAACCTGGGGAGCGGCAGAGGATGAGTACCCTGAGCTGTGTCTTTCCTCTGGGGAGCGCATGCTACTGAGATCTTACAACTCAACTTCTCTCCCACTTTCCAACTCAGGTGTCTGTTTGCAGCCAGACAACTAAAAACACTTGATTCCCCCTTTTTTCACTGGAAAATACATGTTTGTGAAGGAATGCAACATGACTAAACAGGGCGTTTTAGACAGAAGAGATGTTTGCGGGGAGATGTTTGCTCATCCCCAGAGACGTACCTGTTTAAAAGTTGCATTTACTATTCTCATTTGACTCTTTTGAGATTGAAATTGTTCTCCTGCTTGCAGGCAAAGATACGCTGCAAAGGGACTACATAATGTTGTGTGTGCGTGCGAGTGTGTGTGCGTGCGTGCGTGCGTGTGGATGCTCATGGGCAGTAGGAGAGGCTGCTGAGGGAGGCAGCAGTAGAGCAGTGTTGGGTGTAGAGAGACTGAAAACCTCCATTCATTATCCCCCATCAGGAAGGCAAAGCTGTCTCAGGGGAACCGAGAAGCTCTTCCAAACATCTACAAATACCACTGCTAGTCTGCTAGTCTGATTCCAACCAGGTCAAGGGACTCTTCATTTGAATACTGTTTGTTAATGTATCATCACACGTACATCTTTTAATGAATAATTCACATTTGTGCTTGATATTACGGTTGTATTACACTGTGGTATAAATGTTTAGCTTTCTGTTAATATGGATCTGGTGTGAAATATTTCACGGACGTTCCCTGGTCTCTTTGCATAATGAGTGAGTGGATGGAGAGCAGAGCAAGGAGGGGATGGGAGCAGGCCTGAGCAGGGTCTGTGATGAGTGCCTATCAATTACAGTCTACAGCCTCCCCCCTTCATCAAAGGACAGGGGGAGAGAAGGGAGGGCTACCGTGATTGTGTCTGACACATAATACAACTCCAAATGACTCCTGAACCTGACGCAGCGTGTAAAAGCAGCCAAAGACACTGGGGGGGGGAGAGTGGATAGATAGATAAAAGAAGAGCAGAGTGATAGAGAGGGGCGCGTTCATCGGTAAATGAGATGATATAATTATAATATGTAAATTATGTATTTACAATATTGTGTGCTACAGCTTGGAAAATAACTAAACGTGACACTGGATGACAACATAATGTTTGTTTCTAACATTAGGTCTGTTTTCCTAAAGAAGTTCAATCTGATTCGTGTTTTGTTTCATTGCCACGATACTAAGAGTATCACAATACTGGTATCGTCCCGGCCCTTCTAAAAGCTCAAATGACAAATAGGAGCGTTGCTCTTGAACAGAGTTTATCCTAGCCTGTCCTACACCTGCTGGGTCTTTACCCTCTCCCCCTTTCTCTCTCTTCAAAGATACATAGCCTGCACATAAACACACAAAAACATGTACAGTATTCACACATGCACACACATGAGCACACACGTAAACACAAACACAAGAACAAACACACGCAATCTGCCATTTAATAATTATGAAGCGTAAAATCCTTGCCAGCGGCGAGCATACTGAAGGATATAATTAAGAGCTCTTTCACAGAGAGCCCACGCTCGGTGGCAATGCCTACATTTCCACACAGAGAGAAAAAAACACCAAGGAATGATGGGAAAACGTTCCCATCATCAAAATTAAGGACAATAATTCTCAGCAATAAATTTGTTTCAACTGCTTTTCAGCCCAGGAGCAAAATGTCATTGATTGGGTAGAGGTTTGAGATGGGGGTAACAGTAGGATGCAAGCTACATAGCTGATATTTTAGAATGGTGACTTTGCTGTAAAATAAAGTGTGTCTTTGTATGTTTGTGTGTAAAAGGAGATAAAGGTTTAGCTTGGACTGGTCTAACTACTCACTACCCTGGTCTCTCTCCTCACTACCTTGGTCTCTCTTCCCACTACCCTGGTCTCTCTCCTCACAACCTTGGTTTCTCTTCCCACTACTCTGGTCTCTCTCTTCTTAATACCTTGGTCTCTATCCTCACCACCTTTGGTCTCTCTCCTCACTACCCTGGTCTCTCTCCTTACTACCTTGGTCTCTCTCCCTGCTACCCTGCCCTGGTCTCTCTCCTTACTTCCTTGGTCTCTCTCCCCACAACCCTGGTCTCTCTCCTTACTACCTTGGTCTCTTTCCTTACTACCCTGGTTTCTCTCTCCTCTATCCTCATCTTTATCCTCACTACCTTGGTTTCTCTCCCCACTACCCTGCCCTGGTCTCTCTCTCCACTACCATGGTCTCTCTCCCCGCTATCCTACCCTGGTCTCTCTCCTTACTACCTTGATCTCTCTCCTCAATACCCTGTTCTCTCTCCTCACTACCCTGATCTCTCTCCTTACTACCCTGGTCTCTCTCCTTACTACCCTGCCCTGGTCTCTCTCCTTACCAACTTGGTCTCTCTCCTCCCTTCCCTGGTCTCTCTCCCCACTATCCTGGTCTCATCCTTCCTACCTTGGTCTCTCTCCACACTACCCTGGTCTCTCTCCTTACTACCCTGGTCTCTCTCCTTACTACCTTGATCTCTCTCCTCAATACCCTGTTCTCTCTCCCCACTACCCTGCCCTGGTCTCTCTCCCCACTGCCCTGGTCTCCTCCTTACTACCTTGGTCTCTCTTCTCAATACCCTGTTCTCTCTCCTCACTACCCTGGTCTCTCTCCCCACTACCCTGGTCTCTCTCCTTACAAACTTGGTCTCTCTCCTCCCTTCCCTGGTCTCTCTTCCCACTACCCTGTTCTCTCTCCCCACTACCCTGCCCTGGTCTCTCTCCCCACTGCCCTGGTCTCCTCCTTACTACCTTGGTCTCTCTTCTCAATACCCTGTTCTCTCTCCCAACTACCCTGCCCTGGTCTCTCTCCCCACTACCCTGGTCTCTCTCCCCACTACCCTGGTCTCTCTCCTTACTACCTTGGTCTCTCTCCTCACTACCCTGGTGTCTCTCCTTTCTACCATGTCTCTCTCCACACTTCCCTGGTCTCTCTCCTTACTACCTTGGTCTCTCTCCTCACTACCCTGGTCTCTCTCCCCACTACCCTGGTCTCTCTCCTTACAAACTTGGTCTCTCTCCTCCCTTCCCTGGTCTCTCTTCCCACTACCCTGGTCTCCTCCTTCCTACCTTGGTCTCTCTTCTCACTTCCCTGGTCTCTTTCCCCACTACCCTGGTATCTCTCCACTACCCTGTTCTATCTCCCCACTACCCTGGTCTCTCTCCTTACTACCTTGGTCTCTCTCCTCACTTCCCTAGTCTCTCTCCCCACTACCCTGGTCTCTCTCCTTACTACCTTGGTCTCTCCTCAGTACCCTGGTCTCTCTCCTTACTACCTTGGTCTCTCTCTCCACTACCCTGGTCTCTCTCCCCACTACCCTACCCTGGTCTCTCTCCCCACTACCCTACCCTGGTCTCTCTCCCCACTATTGTGGTCTCTCTCCCTACTACCCTGCCCTGGTCTCTCTCTCCACTACCCTGGTCTCTCTCCCTATAACACTGCCCTGGTCTCTCACCTCACTACCTTGGTCTCTCCTCAGTACCCTGGTCTCTCTCCTTACTACCTTGGTCTCTCTCTCCACTACCCTGGTCTCTCTCCCCACTACCCTACCCTGGTCTCTCTCCCCACTATTGTGGTCTCTCTCCCTACTACCCTGCCCTGGTCTCTCTCTCCACTACCCTGGTCTCTCTCCCTATAACACTGCCCTGGTCTCTCACCTCACTACCCTGGTCTCTCTCCTTACTACCCTGCCCTGGTCTCTCTCCCCACTACCCTGCCCTGGTCTCTCTCCCCGCTACCCTGCCCTGGTCTCTCTCCTTACTTCCTTGGTATCTCTCCCCACTACCCTGGTCTCTCTCCTTACTACTTTGGTCTCTCTCCTTACTACCCTGGTATCTCTCTTCTCTACCCTCATCTTTATCCTCACTACACTGGTCTCTCTCCTCCTGTAACCTGTTGTCCTCTCAAATAATAATAATAATCTTCAAACACACACACACTGGCACGCACTCACACACCCAGCAGCGTTGCAGTTCTTGACACAAACTGGTGCGCCTGGCACCTACTACCATACCCTGTTCCAAAGGCACTTACATATTTTGTCTTGCTCATTCACCCTCTGAATGGCACACATACACAATATATGTCTCAATTGTCTCAAGGCTTTTGACACCGATTGAAGTGAAATTAATAAGGGATGATAGCTTTCGCCTGTTTTCACCTTGTCTGTCTATGTCATGGAAAGAACAGGTGTTCTTAATGTTTTATACACTCAGTGTATACAAATACACACACACACACACACACACACACACACACACACACACACACACACACACACACACACACACACACACACACACACACACACACACACACACACACACACACACACACACACACACACACACACACACACACAGGTTCAATGCCTTCACCCATGTTACTTTACTTAGCAATTTGCCTGACTACAACCTGATTGTTGGTGTGCTCCTGGTTTGGTTAGTGTGATTTTCTAAATGAGGTACGGCTCTCTGTCTGTGCAGCCCATCAGTACCATTGGCAGTGCTAGCAAACTGGACTAAGAGCAGAGAGGAACAAGGGCAAGGGATCCAGATGCTGTGTTTGTTTATGGAATCCTGCGGTCGGGGTGCATCAGTGGACGCTGGCTGAACAAAGAGCTCAATGAGAAGTAATGGAAAACAGCTTGTGAGGAGGGAGACATGAACACACGTGTGCTGGGTATTTACATTGGTCTGGAAAGCCACACACCGATGCATTCCAGCGCTCACGGTGGGCTCGCCAGATCCGGATCCGGTGTGTGTATGTGGATCCGGTGTGTGTGTGTGTTTTTTTTTACAATGGGTAAGGGTTAAAGTAAAAGCCCGGCTGAAGAAGCAGGTTTCCTCCCCAGTCCAGTACACTAGTCATCAGTCTGTCCTCTGCCAGGTACCCTTGTCCTCGCCCCCTCCTTGGAGGAGAAAGGTTTTGCCGTCTCTGCCGCAATCAAAATTCACAGGAAAATGGAATCCTTTATATGCAAAACAAACAATGGAGAGAAGAAAAAAACATTGAAGCGAGCTGTCAGGTCCTTTCAAGAATCAATACGAGGTCTTTCATCTGAGTCCCAACCTCTTCCTGGTAATTATCCTGCATATTTTATAACCCCCACTCTTCCTCCTTCTCCACCGACTAGTCACACACACAAACACTTACCCCGCGCGCGCGCACCACACACACACACACGTGCACGAATGCATGCGCACACGCACACACACACACACACACACACACACACACACACACACACACACACACACACACACACAAACACAAACACACTATGAAGAGACACTTAAACACAATGCAAATGTATCTGCCATTATATCCTGTTTACAAAGAATAGACTCTAATGAGTGTGTACCTTTTACATCAAGAACTACAGTGCCATGAAAAAGTATTTACCCCTTTGTGATATTCTCTATTTTAGCATATTATCAGGTCTCCAACCAAAACCTAATATTATATAAAGGGAACCTCAGTTTAAAAATAACACAAAAAATGTATACTTATTTTATATATTTAATTAACAAAGTTATGCAACACCCAGTTCCTCTGTGTGAAAAAGTAATTGACCCCTTACACTCAATAACTGGTTGTGCCACCTTTAACTGCTATAACCAAATGCTTCCTGTAGTTGTCAATCAGTCTCCCACACCACTGTGTAAGAATTTCATGCAGAATACATATAATGGCGCCAAAGGAGATGGCTTCCATTTTACGATCCCGTAACCAATTGTGCTATTGTGTGTGTTTTTTTCAAGTTATTTGTACTTATTTTGTACATAATGTTTCTGCCACCGTGCCTTATGACTGAAAAGAGCTTCTTGATATCAGGGCTCACACCGTACTTGAGGAATTTTTCTTCTTCAACGAGTCGGACAGGAAGGATTTACTTCGGACACCCGACAGAGCCCTCATCCCTGTCATTCGCAGGAGAAAAAGAGAGATATCGTGAACGACGGTCCAGGTGCCTTGTAAGGATTCGTCGCCGAGAGGGTAATCTACCTTTACCATCGTTCCTACTAGCCAACGTACAATCAATCGATAATAAAATAGACAAACTAGGAGTACGTACTGTATATCCTACCAACGGGACATTAAAAACTGCAATATCTTATGTTTCACCGAGTCGTGGCTGAACGACGACATGATTAACATACAGCTGCCGGGTTTTAAGCTTTTTTGGCAGGATAGAACAGTGGCATATTTGTAAACAACAGCTGGTGCATGAAATCTAAGGAAGTCTCAAGGTTTTGCTCACCTGAGGTAGAGTATCTCATGATAAGCTGTAGACCACACTATTCACCGAGAGAGTTTACATCTATATTTTTCGTAGCTGCCTATATACCACCGCAGACCGACGCTGGCACTAAGACCGCACTCAGTGAGCTGTATACGGCCATAAGCAAACAGGAGAATGCTCATCCAGATGCGGCACTCCTAGTGGTCGGGGACTTTAATGCAGGGAAACTCAAATCCATTCTACCTAATCTCTACCAGCATGTTAAATGTGCAACCAGAAGCAAAAAAACTCTAAACCACCTTTACTCCACACACGGAGATGCATACAAAGCTCTCCCTCGCCCTCCATTTGTCAAATCTGACCATAATTCTATCCTCCTTATTTCTGCTTACAAGCAAAAACTAAAGCAGGAGGCACTAGTGACTTGGTCAATAAGAAAGTGGTCAGATGAAGCAGATGCTAAGCTACAGGACTGTTTTGCTAGCACAGACTGGAATATGTTCTGGGATGGCATTGAGGAGTACACCACATCAGTCACTGGCTTCATCAAAAAGTGAATCGATAACGTTATCCCCACAGTAACCATACGTACATACCCCAACCAGAAGCCATGGATTACAGGCAACGAGCTACATTACTTCTATAAATCGCTTTTAGGCAAGTAACACTGAAACATGCATGAGAGCACCAGCTGTTCCGGACGACTGTGTGATCACGTTCTCTGTAGCCAATGTGAGTAAGACCTTTAAACAGGTCAACATTCACAAGGCCGCAGGGCCAGACGGATTACCAGGACGTGTAATCTGAGCATTTGCTGAGCAACTGGCAAGTGTCTTCACTGACATTTTCAACCAGTGCCTGACTGAGTCTGTAATACCAACATGTTTTAAGCAGACCACCATAGGCCCTGTGCCCAAGAACACTAAGGTAACCTGCCTGAATGACTACCGACCCGTAGCACTCACGTCTGTAGCCATGAAGTGCTATGACAGGCTGGTCATGTCTCACATCAACACTATTTTCCCAGAAACACTAGACCCACTCCCAATGTGCATACTGCCCCAAAGGATCCACCAATGATGCAATCTCTATTTCAGCAACACTGCCATTTCCCACCTGGACAAAAGGAACACCTATGTGAGGATGCTATTCATTGACTACAGCTCAGCGTTCAACACCATAGTGCCCTCAAAGCTCATCACTAAGCTAAGGGCCCTGGGTCTAAACACCTCCCTCTGCAACTGGATCCTGGACTTCCTGACGGGCCGCCCCCAGGTTGTAAAGGTAGGGAACAACACATATTCAACACGGGGGGGCCCTCAAGGGTGAGTGCTCAGCCCCTCCTGTACTCATGACTGCATGGCCAGGCACAACTCCAACACCATCATCAAGTTGGCTGATGACACACCAGGGGTAGGTCTGATCACCGACAATGATGATATAGCCTATAGTGAGGATGTCAGAGACCTGGCCGTGTGGTGCCAGGACAATAATCACTCCCTCAACGTGATCAAGACAAAGGAGATGATTGTGGAATACAGAAAAAAGGAGGACCGAGCACGCCCCCATTCTCATCGACGGGGCTGTAGTGGAACAGGTTGAGAGCTTTAAGTTCCTTGGTGTCCACATCACCAACAAACTATCATGGTCCAAACACACTAAGCCAGTCGTGAAGAGGGCACGACAAAGCCTATTCCCCCCCAGGAGACTGAAAAGATTTGGCATGGGTACTCAGATCCTTAAAAGGTTCTACAGCTGCACCATTGAGAGCATCCAGACTGTTTGCATCACTGCCTGGTATGGCAACTGCTCGGCCTCCGACCACAAGGCACTACAGAGGGTAATGTATACGGCCCAGTACATCACTGGGGCCAAGTTTCCTGCCATCCAGGACCTCTATACCAGGCGGTGTCAGAGGAAGGTCCAAGTCTAGGTCCATGTGACAAATAAAGTTTGATTTGATTTGAGAACTGCTTTAACTCAGCAATATTTGTGAGTTTTCAAGCATGAACTTCTTGTTTCAAGTCCTGCCACAACATCTCCATTGGGATTAGGGCTGGACTTTGTCTAGGCCATTCCAAAACTTCAAATGTGTTGCTTTTTATCCATTTCGTGTAGACTTTGTGTGTTTTGGATCATTGTCTTGCTGCATGACCCAGGTGTGCTTCAGCTTCAGCTCACAGACGGATGGTCAGACATTCCCCTGTAGAATTCTCTGATACAGAGCATCATTCATGGTTCCTTCTATTAAGGCAAGTCATCCAGGTCCTGAGGCAGCAGAGCATCCCCAAACCATCACACTACCACCACCATGCTTCAAAGTTGGTATGAGGTTCTTACTGTCAACTGGTTTTCACCAGACATAATAGGACCCATCTCGTCCAAAATGTTGACTCAAGTTTGACAAAACACACAATCCAGTCTACATGAAAATGGCTAAAAACCACAAAAAAATGTTCAGACCTAATCCCAATTGAGATGTTGTGTCGGGATTTGAAACGAGCAGTTCATGCTTGAAAACCCACAATGTCGCTGAGTTAAAGGAATTCTTCTTGGAAGAACAGCGACGTGAGAGACTGATCAACAACTATAGGAAGCGTTTGTTTGGAGTCATTGCAGTTAAAGGTGGCGCAACCAGTTATTCAGTGCAACGGGGCAATTGCTTTTTCACACAGGGGCATTGGGTGTTGCATACCCTTTTTATATATACAAAAATGAAATAGGTATGTAATTGTTGTGTTATTTGTTCACTCAGGTTCGTTTTATTTAAAATTTGGTTTTGGTTGAAGATATGATAACATTCAAAAATATATATATGCATATGCAAAAGTAGAGAAAATTAAAAAGGGGGAAAATACAAAGCACTGTGTGTCTGTCTATCTGTCTCTGTCTATCTGTGTCTCTGTCTCTTTCATCCATGGCTAAACCTGATTAGATTTTCATGCACAACAAATGATAACAAATATAATTGTTTAATAAGAGAGCTATAAGAACATCACAAAATATGAACGTCCATGCTGAAGTAACAGACAGAGAGAGAAAGAGAGAGAGAGAGAGAGAGAGAGAGAGAGAGAGAGAGAGAGAGAGAGAGAGAGAGAGAGAGAGAGAGAGTGCCCCCTGACTTACCAGGCTTTAGTGCCCCATGACACCAAAATGAAAGCTAAGGGAGAAACAGTGAAGTCTTATTGGTCACATGGTGGAGGTAGTTATGAGCATGGGAGCTGAGTGGAATGCCTGAGTGGCAGAGCTGTGGAGGGATATAGGGTATAACTGAAGGGGATAGTGTATGACTGAAGGGGATAGGGTATAACAACACAGGGAGCAATGTGGCCACAAGTGAGATCATGCCACAGTATGAGAATGTTCTCCATTGCAACTTGATCAAGGTGAACAATAAAACTATGCAATGCCTTTGTTCCCTGCTTTACGTGTGCCACTTACATTCACTTATCAATTTAGTCGATTTGTTTTTCATATTATGCATTTCCAATATGCACAACTATGGTAAAGATGATCTAATTTCAGAAGGTATGTACAACCCATTACTGTAGTACTGAAATGTGTGAACAAATAATCCTGACCAATAGTAAAACCACTCTACCTCACTCTCTTGTGGTTAGATACACACCTTTCCACTTTCGAAGAATTGCAAAGCTTGGAGACAGAAACTCAGTGAAAGTGAATATGAGTGTGGGCCTGGCTTGGAGCTGGGAGGGTACAGTGTGATAGAAGGGCGTTAATGAGGCATAGCAGGGGATGAAATATTAAAGTTTCTAATTAAATAGAGAGACCTCTTCTGCTCCCGTCAAGGTTGTTCGGACCATTATCTCTGTTATGTGATCAGCATTGACCTGGCACTCCGTTTAGGAGTTCCCCTGCGCTAGAGTTAACAGAACACGCGAGGCGCACACACAAACACAAACCCGTCAGAAACTTCTCCTAGTTCGTGTCTCTACTTTACTTAACTGACAGCAAACACTGGAGATCTTCTAAAAAGGCCTGCTACTTATGGAAACAAACAGAAAGAAGGGGAATAGTTTGACCAGGGGACTTCTACTGTCCCTGACATTCACACCTGTTTGACTTTCCGAAGGTGAAACCTGCCTCTGGGAGAGAGAGAGGAGAAAGAGAAGAAGAGAGAGAATGACAAAGAGAAAGGGAGAGATTAAAAAGAGTGAAGACGAATAAGATGGAGTTGAAAAGCAGTGGGTAGTGTTTTATTCCAGCACGTAACTGAGCAGTAGCAGTTTGGATGAGAGACCTGAGGGAGGTCAGAGGTGGAGGAATATTCCTCTAATCCTCCCCTCACTGTGGAACATGAATGTGTTAGCAGCTTGTTTAGTCAGAAATTTTAAAAATGTAAAACAAACCTTGCTCTGTACATGCACTGATCCGTGGGACACTGAGACCTAGTGCTCGCATACCGCTGTATTTTAAGCAGCCAGCCATTGTGTGTGGAATAACCACTGTCCTTGCTTGAATATTTATCATACTGTTTTATTAAGCTCTCTGCGATCTCTCCTTGACATGGTTTTAATGATTTGTCTCTCCGGCTGGTGCCATTATGACTACATGCTATATAGATAAATCTGCAGTACTGGTGTGAATATTGCATGTGTGCGTTTTCTCTTTTATAAATTTGTTCCTTCATTTGCTGTTATTATTTTGTTTATCCGTTCTCCTTAGACAGATGCACAATGATACATTATGTATCTTAAGGTGACATTTTGACAGCAGACGGAAGAGCAGAGATATTACCACAGATGACCGTATCTTTTCAAATACTTAGAATTTAGATTGGGTTTGGTGCAGATATATGCACTGTTTACTAAACCCACATACTTGTGCTGCCTTTCATGGACATAACAAAATATATATTGAAATAAGTCCCACTGCAAATGTAATAAAATAGGCAAAAGGGTTGTTTATGTCTATTTAATTGTGTATTTTTAATGCTATCAGAATAGGGATTTTGGCAACACTCCCTTGTCCTGAGTGGCAACACAACAGAAGGATGAGGGAGCTGCATTTGGAGACCAATAGGTGGCACTCTGTCCCCTGTAGCAGTGTGTTTGTAGCTGTACTCTGGAGATGTTTGAAGGCCAGGCACCAGCAGCACAACACTGTGGAAGAAGTGAATAGAGACCCAGAGACAGTCTAAAACCTCAACTGTCAGGCTTTGGTCTGACCAAGAACCCTGAAGGGACCGTCTGACAAATATGTACTGCTCTTCTCTGAGATAAAACACAAGCCTTTAGCTATTTGTTTTGTCATTCTTTCAATATACAGGATAGGAGTTTGGATTCCACACCCATATATTTGCAGAAAAAGATAGTTAATTTATTCAATCCAACATTTGTTTTTTTATATGCATTGGAGACAAACAAAAAGTGGACCCATGGTGTATAAGGCCTTACTGTACATGTACAGTATTGGATTTCTGACTGTGAAAGTGAGTGGTTGTCTAACCTGACAGACCTGAGGGCCTCTTCCACTGAAACTCAACCATCCATTAGTTTCTGTATCACACACAAATCAAAAGATTTGATGGTCTGGCCCAGGTTCTGATGGTCTGACCCAGGTTCTGATGGTCTGACCCAGGTTCTGATGGTCTGACCCAGTCAAAATGGAGCAGGCAAAACAACAACAACTGAATCAACCATGACTAGGGGCTGCCACACCTTACACAGCAGAAATAGTTTCTACATTTATAATTATGCTATTTGACAGTGGAAGTACATCCATCCATCCATCTTTTTCCTTCGTTCACTCACTCTGTAAATGTTGGTTTTACAGTAACCTGATCCACAAACAGAGGAAATATTCAGAATGAGTGACAGTTCCTATAAGCACCTGAGTGACCAACCAGAAACAATAGTAGATACAGAGATCTGCTTATTCCGCTGCACAAACTGACATCAAGTCAACAAATATGAGGCAAATAGAGAGGCTCCCATCCCCATCCCCTCCCAGTGAACTGTACTAATCTTGGGTATACAGAACCAGCATGCTATGTTAAGCACCCACCACTGCCCCCCTGCCCCTGAGCACAGTTACACATAAGCATGTGTGTTCAGCCCGTGTTTCACTACACTTCCCCCCACCCCTCCCCATCTTCTCCCATCCCTCCTCCCCAGAGATTTCAGCCTGATTGGATTCTGAAAGAGGAATCGAACACAGATGTCAAAGAGTGCCCCGAGGACGCCCCTGATCTTAAAGTGTGTGTGTGTGTGTGTGTGCATGTGTGAGTTTGTGAGTGTGTGCATGCGTGTTGTGAGGGTGTAGTAGACAATTTATGGGGTCCACATCGGATGGGGCCTGATTCTTACATAGGAAATTACACCTTTCCTACGCACGTCTTTCCTACGCATTTCTCAGTAATTGGTATTCAGACTTACCTTATGAAGGTGTGTAACGGGCTTTGCAGGCGTGGTTACCTTGCATGCGCTGGATAAATGTAATTCAGCCCCTGAAAACCCTGCGACTTGCTGGCCAACATATTTTCTTGTGGAGTTTTAATTCAATAGGGTTTTCAGTACATTTATCTTAAGCCAACCCTTTAAATACGGTGTACCTTTTAGTTTGAATTTTGTCAACAAACTCAATAGAATATATTGAGAGAACGGTTCAGAATAGTAGGGATCAATAAAGAAAGCAATCTAAATACAGTTGAAGTCGGAAGTTTACATACACTTAGGTTGGAGTCATTAAAATGTGTTTATCAACCACTCCACAAATGTCTTGTTAACAAACTATAGTTTTGGCAAGTCGGTTAGGACATCTACTTTGTCCATGACACAAGTAATTTTTCCAACAATTGTTTACAGACAGATTATTTCACTTATAATTCACTGTTTCACAATTTCAGTGGGTCAGAAGTTTACATACACTAAGTTGACTGTGCCTTTAAACAGCTTGGAAAATTCCAGAAAAGGATGTCATGGCTTTAGAAGCTTCTGATAGGCTAATTGACATCATTTGAGTCAATTGGAGGTGTACCTGTGGATGTATTTCAATGCCTACCTTCAAACTCAGTGCCTCTTTGCTTGACAATATGGGAAAATCTAAATAAATCAGCCAAGACCTCAGAAAAAAAATTGTAGACCTCCACATGTCTGGTTCATCCTTGGGAGCAATTTCCAAATGCCTGGAGGAAGCCACTGCTCCAAAACGACCATAAAAAAAGCCAGACAATGGTTTGCTCTCTGCACATGGGGACAAAGATTGTACTTTTTGGATAAATGTCCTCTGGTGTGATGAAACAAAAATAGAACTGTTTGGCCATAATGACCATCGTTGTGTTTGGAGGAAAAAGGGGGAGGCTTGCAAGCCGAAGAACACCATCCCAACTGTGAAGCACGGGGGTGGCAGCATTATGTTGTGGGGGTGCTTTGCTGCAGGAGTGACTGGTGCACTTCACAAAATAGATGGCATCATGAGAAAGAAAAAGTATGTGGATATATTGAAGCAACATCTCAAGACATCAGTCAGGAAGGAAAAGCTTGGTCGCAAATGGGTCTTCCAAATGGACAATGACTCCAAGCATACTTCCAAAGTTGTGGCAACATGGCTTAAGAACAACAAAGTCAAGGTATTGGAGTGGCCATCACAAAGCCCTGATCTCAATCCTATAGAACTTTGTGGGCAGACCTGAAAAGGCGTGTGCGAGCAAGGAGGCCTACAAACCTGACTCAGTTACACCAGCTCTGTCAGGAGGAATGGGCCAGAATTCACCCAAATTATTGTGGGAAGCTTGTGGAAGGCTACCCGAAACATTTCAACCAAGTTAAACAATTTAAAGGCAATGCTACCAAATACTAATTGAGTATATGTAAACTTCTGACCCACTGGGAATGTGTGATGAAAGAAATAAAAGCTGAAATAAATCATTCTCTCTACTATTATTCTGACATTTCACATTCTTAAAATAAAGTGGTGATCCCAACTGACCTAAGACAGGGAATTTTTATCATGATTAAATGTCAGGAATTGTGAAAAACTGAGTTTAAATGAAATTGGCTATGGTGTATGTAAACATCCGACTTCAACTGTATATACATATTCGTCTCCGTTTCAGCACCAATGGGATCAATGAAAGAAAGCCATCTAAATATATGCATATTCGTCTCTGTTTCAGCATTAATTAAAATGTAAAAATACTAGGGTTAGGAAAGTATGGAGAGCATTTACGCACAAATTAAAGAAAACAGTGGTTTAATTCATTCTGAAAATTGACACATTCAGTTCTTCAACACATGGTAATGTTGGAAGATTAGTGTGCATAGTTCTATACCCTCGTCTATTGCCTGCACTAACCGTGGAACTGTGTGATGACACAGCCAAGTATTGCGCCATGCGTCTGGTTCAAATTGTTACAGCTGGGTCTTTTTAATATATTATCAACTGTTACTAATGATTCTCAGTAACAATCACATGGCTTTTGACATGACAGCGTTTACAGAGGAAGCAAAATGAAGGTAAACGAAACAATGGAATTAAATGGAATGATAATGTAGGCTATACCAACTGAGGGGAAGTAACAGTAAATTGGCAGAGCCTTCAGAAAGTATTCACACACCTTGAATTTGTAATGTTTTGTGTTAAAGCCTGAATATAAAATGTATTACATTTGCAGTTTGTGTCACTGGCCTACACACAATACCCCATAATATCAAAGTGTAATTATGTTTTAATACATTTTGACAAATGAATACGAATGAAACCCTGAAATGTCTTGAGTCAATAACTATTCAACCCTTTTGTTATGGCAATCCTAAATAAGTTCAGGATTAAAAACGTGCTTAACAAGTCACATAATAAGTTGAATGGACTCACTCTGTGCAATAACAGTGTTTATAACAGTGTTTATTTTTGAATGAGTACCTCAACTCTGTACCCAACACATATAATAATCTGTAAGGTCCCTCAATCGAGCAGTGAATTTCAAACACAAATTCAACAACAAAGACCAGGGAGGCTTTTCAATGCCTCGCAAATAAGGGCACCTATTTGTAGATGGGCACAAAGATAAAAAAGCAGACATTGAATATCCCTTTGAGCATGATGAAGTTATTAATTACACTTTGGATGGTATATCAATACACCCAGTCACTACAAAGATACAGGCGTCCTTCCTAACTCAGTTTCTGAAGAGGAAGGAAACCACTCAGTGATTTCACCATGAGGCCAATGGTCACTTTAAAACAGTTACAGAGTTTAATGGCTGTAATAGAAGAAAACTGAGGATGGATCAGAAACACTACTCCACAAAACTAACCTAAATAACAGAGTGAAAAGATGAAGCCTGTACAAAATAAAACAATAAAAATAGTCCAAAACATGCATCCTGTTTGCAATAAGTTACTAAAGTAAAACTGCTAGAAATGTGGCAAAGAAATGCACTTTATACCAAACGTTATGTTTGGGGAAAATCCAACACAACACTTTACTGATTACCACTCTTCATATTTTCAAGCATGGTGGGGGCTGCATCATGTTATGTGTATGCTTTGCTTGTCATCTGCAAGGACTAGAAACAGAAATATGAGCTAAGCACAGGAAAAATGCTAAAAATGTTGAATCGGCTATCCAACAGACACTGGGAGACAAGTTCACCTTTCAACAGGACAATAACCTAAAACACAAGGCCATATACACTGGAGCTGCTTACCAAGATAACATTGAATGTTCCTGATTGTCCTAGTTACAGTTTTGACTTAAATCAAATCAAATTGTATCTGTCAAATACACATATATAGCAGATGTTATTGTGGGTGTAGCGAAAGGGTTGTGTTCCTAGCTCCAGCAGTGCAGTAATATCTAACAGTTCACAACAATACACATAGATCTAAAAGTAAAATAATGGAATTAACAAATATATAAATATTAGGAGCAATGTCAGAGTCCGGAGTATGAACATACAGTGAGGGAAAAAAGTATTTGATCCCCTGCTGATTTTGTACGTTTGCCCACTGACAAAGAAATGATCAGTCTATAATTTTAATGGTAGGTTTATTTGAACAGTGAGAGACAGAATAACAACAAAAAAATCCAGAAAAACGCATGTGAAAATTTTTATAAATTGATTTGCATTTTATAGAGGGAAATAAGTATTTGACCCCCTCTCATTCAGAAAGATTTCTGGCTCCCAGGTGTCTTTTATACAGGTAACGAGCTGAGATTAGGAGCACACTCTTAAAGGGAGTGCTCCTAATCTCACCTTGTTACCTGTATAAAAGACACCTGTCCACAGAAGCAATCAGATTCCAAACTCTCCACCATGGCCAAGACCAAAGAGCTCTCCAAGGATGTCAGGGACATGATTGTAGACCTACACAAGGCTGGAATGGGCTACAAGACCATCGCCAAGCAGCTTGGTGAGAAGGTGACAACAGTTGGTGCGATTATTCGCAAATGGAAGAAACACAAAAGAACTGTCAATGTCCCTCGGCCTGGGGCTCCATGCAAGATCTCACCTCGTGGAGTTGCAATGATCATGAGAACGATGAGGAATCAGCCCAGAACTACACAGGAGGATCTTGTCAATGATCTCAAGGCAGCTGGGACCATAGTCACCAAGAAAACAATTGGTAACACACTACGCCGTGAAGGACTGAAATCCTGCAGCGCCCGCAAGGTCACCCTGCTCAAAAAAAGCACATATACATGCCCGTCTGAAGTTTGCCAATGAACATCTGAATGATTCAGAGGACAACTGGGTGAAAGTGTTGTGGTCAGATGAGACCAAAATGGAGCTCTTTGGCATCAACTCAACTCGCCATGTTTGGAGGAGGAGGAATGCTGCCTATGACCCCAATAACACCATCCCCACCGTCAAACATGGAGGTGGAAACATTATGCTTTGGGGGTGTTTTTCTGCTAAGGGGACAGGACAACTTCACCGCATCAAAGGGACGATGGACGGGGCCATGTACCGTCAAATCTTGGGTGAGAACCTCCTTCCCTCAGCCAGGGCATTGAAAATGGGTCGTGAATGGGCATTCCAGCATGACAATGACCCAAAACATACGGCCAAGGCAACAAAGGAGTGGCTCAAGAAGAAGCACATTAAGATCCTGGAGTGGCCTAGCCAGTCTCCAGACCTTAATCCCATAGAAAATCTGTGGAGGGAGCTGAAGGTTCGAGTTGCCAAACGTCAGCCTCGAAACCTTAATGACTTGGAGAAGATCTGCAAAGAGGAGTGGGACAAAATCCCTCCTGAGATGTGTGCAAACCTGGTGGCCAACTACAAGAAACGTCTGACCTCTGTGATTGCCAACAAGGGTTTTGCCACCAAGTACAGAGTCATGTTTTGCAGAGGGGTCAAATACTTATTTCCCTCATTAAAATTCAAATCAATGTATAACATTTTTCACATGTTCAAATAAACCTACCATTAAAATTATAGACTGATCATTTCTTTGTCAGTGGGCAAACGTACAATATCAGCAGGGGATCAAATACGTTTTTTCCCTCACTGTATATGCGATGGGATGTATAGACATTATAGACATTATGGACAGTATGTGGATAGAATATTTAATATATCTGTAAAATACGTAGAATAGAATAGTATAAATAAAGCAATAGTTTAAAAGGATGGCATTGACTAGAATACAGTATATTCATATAAAATGAGTAAAACAGTACGTAAACATTATTAAAGTGACTAGTGTTCCAATATATCAGTGACCAGTGATTCAATGTCTATGTACATAGGGCAGCAGCCTCTAATGTGCAGGGTTGAGTAACAGGGTGGTAGCCGGCTACTGGCAGTGACTAAGTTCAGAGCAGGATACTGGATGGAGGCCGGCTAGTGATGGCTATTTAACAGTCTGATGGCCTTGAGATAGAAGCTGTTTTTCAGTCTTTCGGTCCCAGCTTTGATGCACATGTACTGACCTCGCCTTCTGGATGAAAACGGGGTTAACAGGCCATGGCTTGGGTGGTTGTTGTCTTTGATTATATTTTTGGCCTTCCTGTGACATTAGGTGCTGTAGATGTCCTGGAGGGCAGGCAGTGTACCCCCGGCGATGCATTGGGAAGACCGCACCCCCCTCTAGAGAGCCCTGCGGTTGCGGGCGGTGCAGTTGCCATACCAGGCGGTGATACAGCCTGACAGGATGTTCTCAATGGTGCATCTGTAAAAGTTTGTGAGGGTCTTAGGGGACAAACCAAATCAGCCTCCTGAGGTTGAAGAGGCGCTGTTACGCATTCTTCATCCACATTGTCTGTGTGGGTGGACCATTTCAGATTGTCAGTGATGTGTACATCGAGGACCTTAAAGCTTTTCACCTTCTCCACAGCGGCCCGTCGATATGTGCATGGAGAATGGTGTTATTTCTATAAAAAATAAATATAGTAGATGTTTTTTCCACTTGGAACCGGTAGGTTTGCTAGAACTTATTCATGGTTTCCTCACGTGTAAAGGTGGTGGAATAATTAGGGAATTAAGTCAAGGTCAGAATACGGCGTATCTGTAGACACACCTCCGCAAAACCTTAATTTATTTGATCTCCACCCAAAACTAATAGCAGACGAATAGCACGCTATTCTCATGCTTAAGTTCAAGGTCAGAATACGCAAAGAGAGAAAAGTGCATAAAAAGGGAATTACGTTCCATTTACACGCGCTGAACTCGGGTCGGAATCGTGCCTAAGGTGAAAACAACACAGCACACCCCTCACCATCAATTTCCATGTTGTGACCAGTTACTCAAAGTGTGGCTAGACTGGATTTCAGGTGCCTGTCTGCAGTGTGACATTTTTAAATATGTCACCAGCTTTATAGAATTGTACATAATGTACAGTGAAGTAAAATATGAGGTAGCCTACATGACTTTCTCACATCTCTGCACGATCTAAGGCATATTGCAGTACTCCTTGAATGTGTTCGTTTCAACCTAATTGTTTTATGGTACAGGAAGCGGTGTTGTGGTTTGCGTTGACCTGAGACAGGGTTGGTTCCTCCAACCATCTGCACTAAGGGCCTACTTATGGAGCCAGGGCCCTCTGCCTAGGTTAAATGCACCCTCAGCCATATAAGCACTGTGAAGTCAATTCATATCTGGCTGCTTAATGATTTGGAACCGCTGTAGTGCAGACATTCCTCCCCTTGCTGCTCCAGATCACTTGTTTGACTGAGATGATTTTTTGGACACGCTGCAGATTCCATTGAGATGATGATGATGGGATAAATGATGATGTTAGTGTTATGTTCGTAATATAGCTCCTGTGAGTTTGTTGTGTTTGTCTTTTTGACTCCGTATTGTTATCCTGAAGGGCAACCGTACTTTGAGAAAATGTTGCTGTTATGCTAGTTCAGTAACGTGAGCATGTAATAGACATTAATAAAGAACAAAGTCTCGTTCTTCCAACACAACATTGGCGATGAGAATGGCTGATCCTGCACCCGTCATCCCCAACATCTCTCCGCCTCCAGACCCATTTCTGCCTCACCCAGGCGATCCAGTCATTCCCTGGGAGAACAGAAAGACTGCTTTGAAACGTACCTTCTAGTCATAGGACTGGATACTGTTGCCGGTAGCAGGAAATGTGCTATCCTCCTACACTGCCTCGGAGAGGAGGGGCGCTGCATTTTCAGGCGTTCGGGACCTGCAGCTTCATATAAAGAAACAATAGCAGCTCTCAATTGACATTTTTTGAAATCGCAAAACGGTCTACGCCTGCTATTCAAACAATGACGTCAGCGAGCTTGTGAGTCAGCTAAACAGTTTGTAGCTGATTTGAAAGCTCTAGCACAGTCATTTTGGAACAATACAAGAACACTTGCTCTACTTATTGAGTCAGCCACTGAATGTGCTGATAAATTAGCTGAAACACAAGCTTACCCCATAACAAGTGCAAGCATTAGAGAGAGGCAGTGCAGCAGATACTAGCTATGACGGGTGTGACACAGACTCAACTACCGCAATACTGCCAACATGGCCCCACCAAGGGTGCCAGAAAAGGCGCTGTGGAAATTGTGGATCTACCCGCCATGCTACAAGGGCTCCAGATTTCCCAGCTTAGGGCCAGACATGCAGATGCTGTCAAAAGTTACATTTTTTTAAACCAAGTTGTTCTGCTCCACACCCACTGACGCATCAGCGCAACCAGGTTGACTATGAAAGCCAAACACACAGGCAGTGATCCATACAGTGGGGCCCCACTCAGTGAACTTTACTATGTGCCCACTCTAACTGGAAGAGAGCTGGGTCCCTGAAAGAGAGCGACCCGGGTCTACATATTTTACTGGTTTGTGACTCACTGACACAGCCCTCGGTTAGAGGGGAATAAAGCAGGCCAGACCCTAGCAGCGGAGAGCAGGCATGGTGGCGGCGGCGGTTTCCCAATTGAGGCAGGCAAGTCCCCCAGTGCAGGAACCAGAGAATGGCCCAAGGAAAGCTTGGAGCAGGCCCTAACTGTACACCCAGGGTCAGGGCCTTTATCAGTAGGCAGTGCTGGTGAGTCCAGGGCAGATGGTGGACCAGCTCGACTTCCCGGAACAGGAATAGGTAGTACCTCTGGGACAGGACACTGTGGTGCAAAGTCTGGGTCGGCCTACACCACCCAGACTTTTCATTGTCCTGGACTCACTAGCACTGCCTCCTGAAAAAAGGCCCTGACCCTGGGTCTACCGTTCCAGACAGGCAGAGAATCAGAGGCAGACAGGCCCTCTGCCGCTGGCGACGGCTCACCGGGTAATTTTGGCTGGTGACGATCTGGTGGTGGTGAGGAATAGGGTCCAGTGAGCAACATAGGCTCACTACCGCATGGCAATGCTGCCGGAATCACATAGGCCGCGTGAGCCAAGGAGAGGGTTCCCCAGACTCCACAGCAGTGGAGGGGGTATAAGGAATGACATCTGGTGCGGTCTCAGTCTCTGTAGCAGGCAACTCCAGAGTACCAGCGGGGGGCCAAGGACATGACATGTCCCTGCCTGGTCTCAGTCGCAGCAGTGCTCCACAACGGCGCTGGGGCTGGAGAGGCAATATAGTCAAACCCGATGGTCACAGTCACACTTGGCAACTGTGCTGGGGCCAAAGAGACAACTTCTTGCTGCTGTCCTCCATATGACTGTCCCATGTTCTCATATGACTGTCCCATGTTCTCATGACTGTCCCATCCTCCTGTCAGGAGGACAGCCCTCTCCTGTTGGAGAGGGCTCTCCTGACAGGAGGATGCCAGGGATCTGGTTTTCTGTTGCATAATGCCAAGAAGACTGTATATTTTGCTCAATATGGGCAAAACGTGCTTCCACTTCTCTATATGACGTATGCAGCGATGTCCACGGCGCTGCAACTCCCTGGTTCTCCAATGTAGAAGAATATTCTACAAATCAAATCAAATGTTATTTGTAACTTGCGTTGAATACAACAGGTGTAGTAGACCTTACAGAGAAATGCTTACTTACAATGCTTTAAAAAAATGTATGTAAGTGTTAAGTAAAAAATAGATAAGTAAATAATTTAAAATAGAAAATAAAAGTAACAAATAATTTAACAGCAGCAGTAAAATATTAAGCGAGGCTATATACAGGGGATACCGGTACAGAGTCAATGTGAGGGGGCACCGGTTCGTTGAGGTAATGGAGGTAATATGTAGATGTAGGTAAAGTGACTATGCATAGATTATAAATAGAGAGTAGCAGCAGCCTAAAATAGGGGTCTGTGTAGCCCTTTGATTTGCTGTTCAGAAATCTTATTGCTTGGGGGTAGAAGCTGTTAAGAAGTATTTTGGACCTCGACTTGGTGCTCCGGTACCACTTGCCGTGCGGTAGCAGAGAGAACAGTCTATGACTAGGCTGGCTGGAGTCTGACAATTTTCAGGGCCTTCCTCTGACACTGCCTGGTATAGAGGTCCAGGATGGCAGGAAGCTTGGACACGGTGACGTACTGGGCCGTACGCACTTCCCTCTGTAGTGACTGATGTGTTGTACTCCTCAATGCCATCGGAAGAATCCCGGAACATATTCCAGTCTGTGCTAGCAAAACAGTCCTGTGGCTTCATCCTGCTTTAGTTTTTTCTTGTAAGCAGGAATCAGGTGGATATAATTATGGTCAGATTTGCCAAATGGAGGGCGAGGAAGAGTTTAGTGTGGAGTAAAGGTGGTCTAGAGTTTTTTCTCTCTGGTTGCACATTTAACATGCTGCTAGAAATAAGGTAAAACTGATTTGAGTTTCCCTGCATTAAAGTCCCCAGCCACTAGGAGCGCCATCTTTGGATGAGCGTTTTCCTGTTTGCTTATGGCCGTATACAGCTCATTGAGTGCGGTCTTAGTGCCAGCACTGGTCTGCGGTGGTATATAGACAGCTACGAAAAATACAGATGTAAACTCTCTTGGTAAATAGTGTGGTCTACAGCTTGTCTTGAGATACTCTACCTCAGGTGAGCAAAACCTCTAGACTTCCTTAGATTTCATGCACCAGCTGTTGTTTATAAATATGCATAGGCCGCCGCCCCTTGTCTTATCAGTGGCTGCTGTTCTATCCTGCTGGAGAAAATGTAAAACCCGCCAGCTGTATGTTAATCATGTCGTCGTTCAGTCAAGACTCTGTGAAACAGTGATATTACAGTTTTTAATGTCCCGTTGGTAGGATATACGTGCTCGTAGTTCGTCTATTTTATTATCGATTGATTGTAAGTTGGCTAATAGGGCCGATGGTAAAGGTAGATTACCCTCTCCGTGACGGATCCTTACAAGGCACCTGGACCGTCATCCACAATACCTCCGTCTTTTCCTCCTACAAATGACAGAGATGAGGGCCTTGTTGGGTGTCTGGAGTAAATCCTTCCTGTCTGACATGCTGAAGAAGAAGAATTCCTCCAGTACGGGGTGAGTAATTGCTGCCCTGATTTCAAGAAGCTCCATTCGGTCATGAGACATGGTGGCAGAAACATTATGTACAAAATAAATTACAAATAACTCGAAAAAACATACACAATAGCACAATTGGTTAAGGGATCGTAACATGGCCGCCATCTCCTTCAGCGCCATTCCATTCCATACACACTGGGTAGTTGGGGGATGCGGCCGCACTTGTTACGGAGTAGTATCCCACAGGTGAAGGCGAGGGGCCAAAGGGTCCATGCTGCCCCGTCGGCAGGCGTGAGGATCCCATAGAGATGGGTTATGGTCCACATGGTAATAGTTCACTGGACACCACTACAGCCACCATACTGTAGTGGTGTCAGCAAAGTCCTAAATCCGACGAGACAAAGGACCAAAGTGAGTGACCTAGCTCTATGGATTTTACTTGTTTGTGACTCACTAAATAAAGCAGCCCAAGAGTTAACAGATACAGGAACTTTATTTAAACACACTGAGGAAGATGAACATTGCTAAATGCAGCAACATATAACCAGTTCTTCCAGAATGGCCAAAGCTAGATAAACATTGTCTGCCTCCCTCACTTCCCAGTACAATATGGTTCCAAGGCCATGGACTCCTTCCCATTTCACGTCACATGACAGGGCACAAACATCATGGGCCTGGAACTTTTTGTCAGTCTTGGATTCTCTCTTTAGGACAACAGTGGGGCCAAGATACTTCATGTGTCCTCCCCGTGGCACCAACCGTATCCTGAGCTGTTCAGTGGATTTAGATGCTTGAATGCATTCACACAAAAACTGCTCTTGGACCCCAAGGTTTCTCCTGTAATTCAACCACTGAGTCGGATCCCCCTGCCCTTCCGCAAAGATGTCGAGGAGGATCTCCAACGCCTCGTGACAGAGGTCCTAATCGAACCCATCGACATCTCTCCCTGGATGTCGAACCTGGTGATGGTTCAGAAGAAATCTGGGGGCATCAGAACCTGCGAGCAGTCAACAAAGCAGATGTACCTGTCAAATATCCATTATCCGCAAATGAGGGGCTGACAACACACTTATCTACAAGCGCATTGCTTTTGGCCTGAGTTCAGCACCAAGTTGCTTTCAGAAGATTCTGACCACCGTCCTTACCGGCTGCCCTGGTGTTGTGGTCTACCTGGATGACGTTGTGGTGCATGGGCCAGATGCTGCTTACGGCAGGTGTGCCTACGGCAGGTGTTCACCAGCCTCAACCGCCATCACCTCACACTGACATGTGTGAGTTCTCAGCGTAAGCCATAGACTTTGTGAGGTTCTGGTTGTCATCCACTGGCATCTCTCTGCTGCAGTCGAAAATGGATGCCATCATCAAAGTGCCCACCCCCACACTAGCTTCACAGTTGTCTTCGTTCCTAGGCATAACCATCTACTACATGCGGTGTCTACCAGAATACTCCTTCATCACGTCACTGCTGCGACAGCTTCTTAAGCAGGACGCTCCTTGGGACTGGACTCCGGCCTGTCAGGCAGCGATCGAGGAGCTAAAACGTCTCCTCACCATGCCCCTTACCCTGGCTCACTTGAACTGCCCCATGCTTGTGTTCTACGACGGCAGTGGATATGAGGGCCATCCTGTCTCAGCTGCATGATGACGTGGAAAAGCCCATAGCCTCGCCTCTCGCGCTCTCAGTCTGACAGAGCAAAAGTACTCAATTGGGGAGTGCGAGGCTCTCGCTTGCATCTAGGCTTGTGAGCGGTGGCATCTCTACATTTATGGTTGCTTCTTCACCCTAAGACCATCAAGCCCTAAAAGCCCTGATGTCCACCACTGGCAAGGTACACAGGCCCCTCAGTCTTCATAGGTGGTCAGATCACCGTCAACAGTACTATTTCCAAGTACAGTTCACTCCAGGAAAAGTAAAATGTAGCAGACTTCCTTTCTCCGCCTCATCACCACACAGAGCTCACCTACTCAGATGGTGACAGATGGTGAAGAGGAGTTGATGCAGCTCATCTACTCTCCTCTACAGAACATGGTGTCTCTGCAGGAACTCGAGGACACATCATTATTTGGCACACATTTGGCACACATTGAGTACATCAGGAACGGATGGCCTTCCCGTGTCCTACCAGAACTGGAGTCGTTCTCACGTGAAAAACGATCCGTCATGTTGGGTGATGCCTGCATCTCATGAGACCACTATGCAGTGAACCCTTCGGGACATGGTGTGGTGGCCTGGCATAGATGGTGATGCTGAAGAGCTCGTCAGGTCCTGCACGCCATGCCTCATCAGGTGGAAGACTGGCCCACCTGCCCCTCCCCCTCTACTACCCCTGGACTGGCCATCTGGACCTTGGTAGCACCTACAGCTCAACATCTTTGGGGAGCTACACAACGTCCCACATCAAAAGTTCCTTGTTGTGCTGTTTGACCAGCTCTTTGCTCGCTAGGGCCTGCCCTGGGTCATTACCACAGACAATGGACCCCAGTTCCAGTCTAACCACTTCACCTCTTACCTCTCCACCGAAGGTGCCACCCACTTCCATACCACTTTCTACCACCTGCAGGCAAACAGCGTCAGCCACATACGTACCACTTTATACAACCTGCAGGCAAACAGGGTCACCCACATCTGTACCGCTTTCTACCATCTGCAGGCAAACAGGGTCACCCACATATGTACAGCTTTCTACCACCTGCAGGCAAACAGGGTCAACCACATACATACCACTTTCTACAACCTGCAGGCGAACAGGGTCACCCACATCCGTACTGCTTTCTACCACAAGAAGCACAGACCTCAGCCGCCAATCATCAAGGTGTCTGACTGGGTCAGAGCCCGTCGACCTCATTGGGCCAACAAACGTTCTGGTGCTCTCCAAGGCAGGTCAATCGTCAACTGGGCCCAGTGACATTTCAAGTGGCAGATGGATCTCTTTGGCACGCCTCTGCTCCCAATGTGACCACTGCTCCAGTGGTCAGGCAGGACATTCCTGTTGTCATGCTACCTGCTCCGCCTCCTGAGCTACAGCTGGCTCTGGCTGCCCCTGAGCCCAGACATCTCAGGGCCTTTGCACGCGCTGGGCGTTTTCAGTACTTTGATGCTATCGTTTATATATAGACTTTGGGAGTGGAGGGGAAATTTTATGTTCATTATATAGCTTCTATGAGTTTGTTCTGTGTGTCTTTTTGACTCGTATTGTTATCCTGAATGGCCACCGTACTTTGAGAAAATGTTGTTGTTATGCTAGCTCAGTAACGTGAATATGTTAGAGTGATAGTTTATAAACCCAAGCCGTTTATAAAGAACACAACAGTTAGATCTGGCCATCACTTACCAAAGCTACACTGCTACAAGCTACAAAGCTAGAGTACTACAATGCGACGATGCTACAGAAATGCTGGCTTCTCTTTTTGCTCTGGCTCCTCTTTTACAACATGCTACAACTAAATTCCCCCTAATCTCAGAATCATAGATTTTCTGCTGTCATTCCTGCTACTGAAATACACTTTTGACTGAATTCCCAGATAACTTCCCAGATAACTTACTACTGTTTTAGACTATAAACTATATGTGTCATATAAACTAATAACTGACAGTTTATGAACTACTTATAAACCCTTCATACATCTTTTATAGAATATTATTAAGTTAAGTGTTACTGATTAGTGTTACTGTTGTCAGCGGCTGTGTAACAGTTAGGCAGTTATGATGTAAAAGTGTGATGTGGAGGTCAGTGTGTACTGTGTGGAATGTGCGTACTGTGTTTACCATATGTGCAGGAGGGAGCAGGCATTTTCACTGGAGATCATCATGTCACGCTAACTGAGCTACGCATAGGAGCAAATAATTCCGTCAGTCAGAACACCATCACTCTGCTATGCTCCGGTTGCTCTCCTCTCTGGCCCCTCCCTCCATCCCTCCCTCTGCCAAATAGCCTACAAGTCTCCTTGGCACAGTCAGAAGTCACATCCCCAAACTGCCCACTTGTTTATTTCCTGTGACGCCTCAGAGCAGGAAAATTCAGTGATCACTATCCCTGCTCCTCAAGGCTACCTGAAGGTCCCCTCCTCTTCTCAGTCCTCTCTAGCTGTCTAAGGAGAAAGAGGAAGAGGGGAAGAGAGTGAGCGTGGTAGGGAGAAAAGGAGAGAAAGAGAGCGAGAGGGATGGAGAAAGAGAGAACGAGAGAGAGAGAGGTAGATGGAAGGTGGGGTGGGCAGGCCGTGAAATTACTCCAACAGCGGCGATGCCGCTGTGTGCCGAGCTTCCACCAAGGCCTCAGCCACACTGCTGAAATTGGCGCCCCCCCTCCCGCAGCCACTTCCTGTCTCTTTTTTTCAGGTCTGTTGCACACGGGCGGAAAAAAATCGTATTTATCACCTGTCAGCATTTGGCAGCCCTGAGTTACGTTACGCAGGACAGCATAAAATTATCATACACAAGCATGAAATTACAAAACCGCCCGGGGACCCCAAAACAAAATTCTTTCATTTCCCCCAAAAAAGGCTGGAGGGTGTTTGGTGGTGAATATGGAGGGAGAGGGGAAACAGGTGTGGGGTGGAGAGGTACACTGGGGTGCTGTTGGTTAGTTCTGAGAGGACATTGCAAATCATGTCCTTCATGGCCATTATGGTAAAGTCAAGCCAAAGAGGATTCAGAGGAAGACTGGAGCAGCATGGGATGTGCCAAGGTTATGCCTTGCTAGAGCCAAGTCTGACTAAGAGTCCAAAGCTATATGAACTATTTAAATCCATCAACATCACTGTACAAGTGATATACACCAGCATTTTAGTTATTTACTGTAGTACATGCATTAATTCAGTATGATACCATCCAAATAGCCATTCAAAGTGCCCCGCTTCACCTATGGGCAGTGAAGGTGCCGACACAGACTGCGCGACCCTCTGTTGGCACCATGGTTCATCCCTTGACTGTGTGTGTGTGTTTTTGTGTGTATGTCAAGGGATGATATTGACGGAAGGAGATGAGAGGAAAGGTGGCTTTAAAGAGGTCATCCATAATGCTGTGGGTATACTAAATACTTCATTAATGCCACACAGGAAATGGAGGGTCAATATTTATAGACCCTGAGCAGAGCACTATGCAGATACGGGATCTATTGGTTTGCATTCTCCAGGAGGGAATCAAATTAAGTCAATGAGGGATTGGAGTTTTTCTCTCTCTCTTTCTCTTAGTCTCTCAATCGGCCATTTCTGCAATGATCGCTGCTGGTGGCGGTGAGCCATCGGCTTGACCCGAGCTTTAGGGAGCGAAAAGAAGGCTTATGCGGCTGAGAGAGCATGCAAGTAGCCTACTGTACCACAAAGCATATCATAAAGACAGCTAAAGCATAAGACCAAACCTATTCTAAAGTCGGCTTGTGACTTGGCAGAAAGACAAGCTTCTTGAGTACAATGTATGTAGTCAATAAAGTTTATAATGTGAAATTTCTGTCTTCAACTACAGTCTTAAACTTTTGAGCATTTGTAAGGTACATTGAGTTTGTGTTTGAGGCTGGAGTCGATAGGAGTAGGTGAGACTAGTCTTTACATGAAAAAGACAGAGAGGGAAAGTGTAGTGTGTATGTGTGGTTGGGTGCACATGCATGTGTGTGTGTGTGTTTGTGAATGAGATAGATAAACAGAGAGAGAGAGAGAGAGAGAGAGAGAGAGAGAGAGAGAGAGAGAGAGAGAGAGAGAGAGAGAGTGAGAGACAAAGGTGTGGAGGTATTCCCATAATTCCTGCGTGTCGGCATGGCTGTTAGGTGCTCAGGTGGTTGAGCATTTGCCCTGGCCAGGCCTCATCAACGTGAAGGGCGGTCTCATCCTTTCTGCCTCTCCTCTCCTCCGCTTGATTAATTGGGTTCCAAAAATGCCGGTGGAATACGTAATGTTCCCTTCACAACACCCCTCCCTCTGCTCCACTTGCCTCTCATCTTCTCCTGTCTCCACCACTCTCCGCTTTTTTCACTCTCTCTCCACCGCCTATCCCTCCCTCCCTCCCTTCATCCCACTCTCTATCATTCTCTCTCTCTCTCCCTCTCATTCTCTCTATCTCTCTCTCCCTCCCCCTTTCTCCCTCTATGCTGGCAATTTCCAAGTACATTAGCATCCACTTGGTATTCCAGGCAGGCAAAGAAAAAAATGAAGAAATCTGAAAAACAATTTAACAATAATAATGACGCTGATGATAAAATTAATTATGCCCAGGGATGGCAGATGAGAAAAAAAGGAAAGAGGCAACAGCAGCAGAGGCAGCAGCAGCAGAGGCAGCAGCAGCAGAGGCAGCAGCAGCAGTAGCTCTCTTAATTTGATTCCCCAATTGTGGATAATATCAGGTGCCATTTGACGAGGGGACACAATGAGTATGTTCTGCACAATGGACCTGTGTGGGATACTCTGGACTGATACATTGTGTGTGAGATTGTGTGTATGTGAGTGTGTGTGTGTGTGTCTCAACGACTGAGACAATGTGTGGGGTACTCTGGACTGTGTGTGTGTGTGTGTGTGTGTGTGTGTGTGTGTGTGTGTGTGTGTGTGTGTGTGTGTGTGTGTGTGTGTGTGTGTGTGTGTGTGTGTGTGTGTGTGTGTGTGTGTGTGTGTGTGTGTGTGTGTGTGTGTGTGTGTGTGTGTGTGTGTGTGTTGACATTGGGAATGGTAGTTACACCAAGTGGGGACCAAAATCCATGTAGTTGTGTGTGAATGAGTATGACTGTAAGAGTGTGTGTGTGTGTGTTTGAAAGACAGAGAGGAAGTGTTTATGCTATTTTCTTTACACATACAAAAAACTCAATCAACACTGTACACTGAGCGACATAGCCTACATCTACCTCATGCAGATTTTATGCTACATGTTTCTCTCTTTCTTGAAGCGTTCTGTACCACACAGCCAGTCCCCAGGGACAGTGACTGACAAATCCACTCTTTGGAATGGGAGTCCTAAATATCTCTCTCGTGGGGGTATATATCAGAATATTTCCTGTATCCTCCATCATCTAGTCCTGATGGCTCTTCCATCAGAGCAGTCTGGCTGATATGATAACCTTCTCATTAGGATAAATACTCATATCATCCTTGGTGTGGACTGTTTCACTGTCCCACCAACTTATGTTGCATTATCACGCCTGTCATCAGACGTGCTATGCTGTGTCTCTTTGTATTATTTACACAGCCGCTTTGCAGCTCTCATTCTGTCTTCATAATTCAGTCTCTACTGACGCTGTATATCATTGATGATAGAATATCTCTTTTTGGTGATGACAAGTAGTTGGGGATAGTTTTGAGTTTAGATTTGGAGGTGTGTATGGTGGTTAAAGAAAGAAAGAAAGAAAGGTGGTTAAAGAGAGAGAGAGAGAGAGAGAGAGAGAGAGAGAGAGAGAGAGAGAGAGAGAGAGAGAGAGAGAGAGAGAGAGAGAGAGAGAGAGCGAGAGCGAGAGAGGACGGGGTTTGATAGAAGTGAGAGGGGGCAGAGTCCAGTGGCTGCATTGATTTAATTTGCGGAGGTTTGTGCGATGGCAAGGCATCTCTTTTAACGATCACTAAATTGTTTTCTGACAGAACCCCACCAAGCAATTTCTCCCCACGACATTTGATTTACATATGATCTTTAAACACCGGCGAGGCCACGCTAGCTATTTGGTTATCATTCAAATCACTCGCCTCCCGTGTCATGCGCTGGGATAGGTCACTCTCAGGATGCTGGCTCCTGAGACAAGCTGGGAGAGATAGAGGCGAGAGGGGGAAGAAGAGGAATGTATAACTCATGAAATAAATTGTTTAAGGGGTAAAATCAATTGCTTTGCTGCCTGCAATGAAGATCTAGTGGTTCATTTAGCATAGACCCTACAAGCCTGGGCATTAGCAGCCAAAAAGGGACTGGGAATCTAATTGGTTCTAAGTTAAGTAATGTACAGTAATGGACATAGAGACACTCCAAGGGCCCTAATTGAAGCAGTGTACAGGGTAATTCCACGATAACGGAATTATGCTGAGACTCAGTTTTTTCACTTCAAAAACCATTGATTCTATGCACAAGGACTAATTTTAACAACTTCCACTGAACATTTTACCAAAACATATTTACTGGAAGAATTGTGCAGATGCAAAATTTGGTAAGAGAATGACACCTTGACTTTTGGTAATTGAACATCAGTAAATGGATTTACATCCGCTAACAGAATGACAGTAACATAATTACATCATGGGTCCCTGATCTGTACTATACAGAAATGCATAATTATGGATATGAAAATGATTCGCTATATGCAATATTCTCATTTGCATATTTAGATATTACTCCGCCCCCAAACAAGACCACATTTATGTTTTTTACATTGGATAAAAGTAGATACTCCGAGCTAGAAAATGTTATATCATACACTACAGTTGAGGAACTATGGGAAAGTAATTCTGCTTTGAAAGTTGATAAACTTGTATCCTCACTTTTGAGAAAATGGCCTTTGAATAGTTTTGGTACCTACTGGAGAGCTCTTCTTTGTCTACACCCATTCAGCATCGTTCACACCCTCTTAAGCGTTAGCCCCATCTATCTCTTTAAGAGTTGATCTGAGCGTTCTGACCTAACAACAGCAGTCAAGCACCCAAACTAACTGGCTAATGTTGGCTAGTTTGCTACGGTAGCTACGTCCAGACACAAATGAGAGAACAGCTCACTGACCATTTTACTCGCCCTAGCAGAGCTGGTTAGACTGTTTTCATGTTATCCAGAGCGTTGGTGACTGCAACTGTGCTGCTGGCAACAATGTATGTTTTTTTTCCCAACATTTACTGACACCGGCCAGCTGGCTAAACAATGAACCATAATCCCAACTCATGGCGTTACTACCCTGCATGAATCTGCAGGTAGCTAACCAACCAGGTTCAATGTTAGCTAGCTAATATTAGGCTATAACTAGCAAAGAAAATGCCTCTGAGATATGAATAATATTACTACACAGATTATACACGTAACGTTAGTTAGCGAGCCAGCCAGCTAATGTTAGCTAGCTAGCTAACAGTACACTTTAACCTGAAATGAAAATGACTTTCTGTCTAAATTAGAAACATGTAATATCCATATATACATGGAATGGACGCTTCTCCGTGTCACGGATGCCATGGTTGCCCTTACTTAGTTTGAAGATGTAATCCGGAGCTATCATACTCTAATTCCACTGATTTCAAAACTTGGTCCTCCAGAAAGTGGAGAGCAACACTTATGCAGTTCTACTACGCAATTAATGTTAAAAAAGGATAACAGACAGGATGACCTACACATACTGACCAGCTCAAATAGACAGGAGCCTGCTACATGGAAGACCAATCTGAACTCATCTCTCGGTATGTCTGCCCACTCATTATCTCAGCCAATCATGGCTAGCGGTAAGGATGCTAACTTTTTCTGTGGATAAACCAACTAGGCTCGTAATTTAACAATTGTATTCGTATTTACAGATGGCATACAAGTTTGTTATTACGTCACGTTAAAATTCCAGAAGGCATTTCTGCCAAAATGCATTTTGATTAAAAAAAAGTTGACAATCAATTGAGGCGCGACATACACCTAGTTTCCTGAAACGAGTCACATTTGGTTTGCCCGGACCAGACCAAATCTGAACCAATCATAGACGTCTATGTTTCACAAGTTTGGACATCACAATGCAACATAGCACATTAGAGTACAGTACAGCACAGCAGAGTACAGTACAATAAAGTTCAGTAGAGTACAGTACAGTAAAGTTCAGTAGAGTACAACACAGTAGAGTACAGTACAGTACATTATCTACTTAGGGAGCAGTGGGGCGCTAGCTCCCGACACTACCCCGTGAAATGTAAGGCGCCAGATTCAAAATCCAAAAGTTGAATTATTAAACATTCATCAATATACAAGTGTTTCATAGTCATCAAAAGCTCTGCTTCTTGGCAATATCACAGCGTTGTCAGATTTCAAAAAGGCTTTACGGCGAAAGCACAACATTTGATTGTTTGAGGGTAGCACCTCCAATATTTTAACCATTAGCATAAATTCAGAAACCATCGCGGTTCACACAAAACACATTTCACAGCGAAAACAAATCCCTTACCTTTTGAAGAACTTCTGCTGAGGGCTTCCCAAGTGTCCAACGAAGACATCCAATGGTTCTTTTGTTAGCAAAAGTCATTTATTATATCCATAAATCTCAGTTTGGTTGGCGCGTTATGTTCAGAAAATCCAACATCGAATCGCCCATTGAAACGTGAAGAGAACGCATTCAAATATACCTATAAACTTTTCCTAAACAAATCAAATACCAGTTAAAATGCATCCTTAGCTATCATTTTATGAATATTAGCGATAATATTTCACTCGGATGGTCACCTAACGTTATATAAGTAAAATAAAGTGGGGCGCGCAGCCAGACTCGTGCCCGAGAAAACTTGTTGACATCTGAGCTACCTTGACCATTTCCTGTACCTATTCGTTCTGTTAACTCCAATCTCTCTGAGTCTTTATATATAGACTGTTGACATCTAGTGGAAGCCATAGGTACTGCAGTCTCAGTCCTGGTTACAATTGGATTCAATGGGGAGTGTGTCAAACAGAGCAAAAGGTCACCAGAAACTGATTTCCGGATGGATGTTTCTCGGGTTTTCGCCTGCTAAATGAGTTCTGTTATACTCACAGACATTATGTTAACATATTTAGAAACCTCAGAGTGTTTCCTATCCAATAGTACCAATTATGTGCATAACCTATTTTCTGAGCCTGAGTGGCAGGCATTTTGCTTTGGGCACGCCAGACTCTCCAAAACCGTCACCTCACCTGCCGCTCCCTAAGAAGTTAAACTGTACTCTAGTGTGCTCTACTGTATCAACAATTATGCCGGAGTGGGTGGCTGCCATTTTACGGGCTCCTAACCAACTGTGCTATTTTGTGTGTTTTTTCGCATTGTTTGTAACTTATTTTGTACATAATGTTGCTGCTACCTTCTCTTATGACCAAAAAGAGATCCTGGATATCAGAACAGCGATTACTCACCTCAAACTGGACCAGGATTTTTTATTTAATGAGTCCAACGCAAAGCATATACTGTTTCTCCGAGACCAGGCTCAAATGCCAGTTATTCGCGTGAAGAAAAGACGGAGGTATAGGGGGTGGAGATCGGGGCACCTTGTGAGAATTTGTTGGCGAGTGGGTAACCCGCCTCTACCATCCATTCTATTGGCCAAAGTTCAATCGCTGGAGAATAAACTGGATGTCTTTCCTTCGAGACTATCCTACCAACGGGACATTAAAAACTGTAATATCTTATGTTTCACTGAGTCGTGGCTGAATGACGACATGGATAATATACAGTTGGCTGGGTTTTCCGTGCATCAGCAGGACAGAGCAGCTACGTCCATTAAGACGAGGGGTGGCGGTGTGTGTCTATCAATAACAGCTGGTGCGCAATGTCTAATATTAAGGAAGTCTCGAGGTATTGTTTGCCTGAGTTAGAGTACCTGATGATAAACTGCATACCACACTATCTAACAAAAGAGTTTTCATTCATATTTTTCGTAGCCGTCTATTTACCACCACAAACTGATGCTGGCACTAAGATCGCAATCAACAAGCTGTATAAGGCCATAAGCAAACAAGAAAATGCTCATCCAGAAGTGGCGCTACTAGTGTCATGGGACTTTAATGCAGGAAAACTTAAATCCTTTTTACTTAATTTCTACCAGCATGTCACATATGCAACAAAGGAAAAAAAACAAAGCTCTCCCTCGCCCTCCATTTGGAAAATCTGACCAAAGTTCCATACTACTGATTCCTGCTTACAAGAAAAAACGAAATCAGGGAGTACCAGTGACTCGCTCAAAACGGTAGTGGTCAGATGATGTGGACGCTATGCTACAGGACTGCTTTGCTAGCACAGACTGGAATATGTTCCGGGATTCATCCAATGGCATTAAGGAGAATACCACCAAAATCACCGGCTTCATCAATAAATGTATCGACAACGTCTTCCCCACAGTGACCGTATGTACATATCCCAAACAGAAGCCATGGTTTACAGGCAACATCCACACTGAGCTAAAGGCTAGAGCTGCCGTTTTCAAGGAGCGGGACACTAATCTGGACGCTTATAAGAAATCCCGCTATGCCCTCAGACGAATCATCAAACAGGCAAAGCGTGATAGGGCTTGAAAACTATTATGGACCACCCAACCACAAGCTGTCCAGTGATGCGAGTCTACCAAATGGGCTAAATGCCTTATATGCTCACTTCAAGGCAAGCAAGCATGAGAGGACCGGCTGTTCCCGGAAATCTCGTGATCACGCTCTTTGTAGCCGATGTGAGCAACATTCACAAGGCCGCGGGCCCAGACAGATTACCAGGACGTGTACTCAAAGCATGCGCAGACCAACTGGTAAGTGTTTTCACTGACATTTTCAACCTCTCCCTGACCGAGTCTGTAAAACCTACATGTTGCAAGCAGACCACCATAGTCCCTGTGGCCAAGAAAGCAAAGGTAATCTGCCTAAATGACTACCGCCCCGTAGCACTCACATTGGTAGCCATGAAGTGCTTTGAAAGTCTGGTCATGGCTCACATCAACACCATCATCCTGGAAACCCTAGACCCACACCAATTTACATATGTCCCAACAGATCCACAGATGACGCAATCTCAATCGCACTCCACACTGCCCTTTCCCACCTGGACAAAAGGAACACCTATGTGAGAATGCTGTTCATTGACTACAGCTCAGCGTTCAACACCATAGTGCCCACAAAGCTCATCACTAAGCTAAGGACCCTGGGACTAAACACCTCCCTCTGCAACTGGATCTTGGACTTCCTGACGGGCCACCGCCAAGTGGTAAGGGTAGGTAACAACACATCTGCCACGCTGATCCTCAACACAGGGGCCCCTCAGGGGGGCGTGCTTAGTCCCCTCCTGTACTTCCTGTTCACTCCAACACCATCATTAAGTTTGCTGATGACACAACGGTGGAAAACCTTATCACCAACAACGATGAGACAGCCTATATGGATGAGGTCAGAGACCTGGCAGTGTGGTGCCAGTACAACAACCTTTCCATCATCGTGAGAAAGACAAAGGAGATGATTGTGGACAGGAAAAAGAGGGCTGAACAGGACCTCATTCACATTGACAGGGCTGTAGTGGAGCACGTCGAGAGTTTCAAGTTCCTTGATGTCCACATCACCAACAAACTATCATGGTCCAAACACACCAAGAAAGTTTTGAAGAGACAACGCCTTTTCCCCCTCAGAAGACTGAAAAGATTTGGAATGTCCCCAGATCCTCAAAAGGTTCTACAGCTGCACCATTAGAGAGCATCCTGACCGGTTGCATTACTGCCTGGTATGGTAACTGCTCGGCTTCCAACTGTAAGGCGCTACAGAGGGTAACGCTTACAGCCAAGTACATCACTGAGGCCAGGCTTCCTGCCATCCAGGACCTACAGCATATATTGTCAAAGACTCCCGTCACCCAAGTCATAGACTGACAAACAGTACCGGAGCGCCAAGTCTAGGTCCAAAAGGCTCCTTAACAGCTTCTACCCCCAAGCCATAAGACTGCTGAACCATTAATCAAATAACCACCCAGACTATTTACATTGACCCCCTCCCTTTGTTTTTACACTGCTGCTACTCGTTGTTCATTATCTATGCATAATCACTTTACCCCTACCTACATTTACAAATTACCTCGCCTAACCCTTGTTGTTGTTATTTCATTGTGTTACTTTTATTACATTTTTTACTTTAGTTAATTTAGTCAATATTTTCTTAACTCTATTTCTTGAACTGCATTGTTGGTTAAGGGCTTGTAAGTAAGCATTTCACGGTAAGGTCTACACCTGTTGTATTCGGCGCACATGACAAATAAAAATGTATTTGATTTGTACTGTACTGAACTCTACTTTTCTTTACTGTGCTGTTCTCTACTCTACTGTACTGTTATGTACTGTAACTGTTCTCTACTGTGCTCTAATGTAGTGTGCTCTCCTAACTTGTGAAACATAAGTCGTCTATGATTGGTTCAGATTTGGTCCGGCCAGGGCAGACTGATCAAATTTCAACTACTTTTCAACATCCTCAGTGTAAATGGAAAGAGGGTATGTGGTAGGTGTCATGGTAGGTGTCAGTAAGAGCTTGAGGTTACATTAACTGGAGAGAGAGAGAGAAGAGAGAGAGTCTTGGTTTGACAACCAGATGACAGAAAGAGAAAGAAAACAGTTATGAGCTGAACATAACTCTATGCCAGTGGAAGGGAGGACAGTAGCAGGTGTGGTTTGTGACTACCATGATTTCCCATTGTAGTCAATTCAATTACAGTAATTCATGCATTAATGCATTAATGCATTAAGCGCACCTGCATGTCCTCATGAGACACACCTGGACTCTACTACCTCACTTATTACCTCTCCTATAACTGTCACTCCCTTAGGTTCCTTCCCCAGTCAGTATTTTTGCTTTGTTAATGCTTAGATGCTACTGTTATGTTGTCTCATTCCATGTTTGTTGTTTTATTAAACATTTCACCTGCCCCTGTTTCTTGACTATCAGCGTCTCCATTACAGATTTTTCTGTAATTCTGTTACCGATTTGGTAACAAAATTAGGAGTTTTAATCACTTAATAATTTATAAACAAACGTGATATCAGTAAAAACACTATAACTAATTGGTAGGTCTACCTTTACTTGTTACTTCTGTTAACTTTCATTATCCCTCCTCATGAGGCAGAGAAATTATAAAATATCTTAATGGGCAACTGGAGTACCTGATTTGGGCTTGTTTTAGATTTGGTTAGTTAAGAAATGCTAACGGCCATAACTGAATTGAGACGTGAGTTGGTTTCGGGGGGGGTGGTTTGAAGTGGGTGTCTCTTGTGTGTTTTCACAGGTGGGAAGAGTTACCCAAATTATTTAGCCAATTGAAAGAGCCTATTGATGCACCCGTGCGTCAATCTCATTAACATAATAAAAAAAAGTCCCCAGAAAAATCCATCAGTTTAAACTAATTAGGGACCGACAATAAATGACACAATGTAAATTAGACAACATTTTCATGTTGCACACCTTTTAGTTTTCTAGTTTCGTTTTCAGTTTTCAAAATTTGTATATGGATTTCTACAAGTTATAGTTGGTTTAAGGTTTTAAGTCATTGAAATTTGGAGCTATTGGAATTTTAGCACATTGTCCAATGTACATTATGTAGTTTACCGATGGTACCAAACTAGCCCCATAGGGATATCCAATGTCAACCCAAATTTACCACGGCATTACAATTGGGTTGTGTGCAGCTGCACTCCAAATTGATGATTACTTGTGTACCGCCAGCTGTGGGAATGTTGGCAGTATTGAAACAAACCCAACCTTCATTTACGTTATGATGCAGTCACAATCACAAATCTCACAAAACGTATTTTTTGGACGAGAATGACTATATGACCCAAATTATTCTATTTACATTTTGAAGTAAATTTTGCAAGGAGAGGTAGAATAAATGTTTCTGACTCGATGCCACAGGCTGTTTTCTAAACGACAAGTTGTTTTTTTAGTTGAAGTTGCTCTTTAAATATATGTGTGTTTCTGGTAACGGAATTACAAGGTACAATACAGTGCTTCTTAAACTTACAGAAGTTTTGTTATTAGTTTGTAGGGGCCTTTACTTCAACATTATTGTGTTTTGATGTATTCTAATACCTTTTAAGACTTTTTCTGGTAGACGTCTAAGACCTCTTTTCCATCTGTTTGACCAGAAATCACCTGAGTCTTTGCTTATTCCTAAATGCTTTAATTTCTCAAAAATATAGACTTATAGCTTTATATTTGACACCCAATTTGGTGCTCATAGGGGTCCTTTTACATGGAAATGCCCTACAGTAATGGCCCTTCGCCATTTGCCTCTTTCTCTCCAATCGTCCTCTTTCAATGCACTTGGTTTTAAAGGCACACCTCAACTTTGATTCTCCTAACTGCATTTAATAAGGCTCGTTCATAGGAATGGGGGAAAGTGAGGGGTAATTTGCATGCCTTTGAAGACTAAAAGCACAGCACCTTTCAACCTGAAATGTAAAAAGCCCACCAATTCAAAACACAGATTGATGGTAATGATTGCAGTAATACATTTTCTTATATATCTGGAATTCCTTGACTGAGATAGAGAAAAGGAATTAAAGAGTATTTCTGCATATCAAAGTGTGCAGTTTTGGCATTAAATAAGAAGCAAAGTATAGCCTTAGGTGCTGAAAAATGTAACAAACAGTACAAAGGGCTTGCTTTACATTATACAACATACACACATACAGAACATATACACATACAGTACATATACACATACACATACATATACAGTATACACTCACCGGACAGTTAATTAGGTACACCACCACGTTCACAAAAATGCATCGCTCCTACAGACAGTGAGTCATGTGGCTTTCTATATAAAAGCAGGCAAACAGGCATCAAGTCCTTCAGTTACTGTTCGATTGAACATTGGAATTGGCAAAATGAGTGACCTAAGCGACTTTGAGTGTGGAATGATTGTCAGTGCCAGGCACGCTGGATCCAGAATCATAGAAACGTCCGCCCTCCTGGGATTTTCAAGCATGACAGTGTCTAGGGTTTACCAAGAATGGTGCGACAAACAAAAAACATCCAGTCAGCCACAGTCCTGTGGGCGAAAACAGCTCGTTGATGAGAGAGATCAAAGGAGAAAGGCAAGAATCATGCAAGCTAATAGGCGGGCCACAAACAGACAAATAACAGTGCAGTACAACAGTGGCGTGCAGAACATTATCTTGGAACACAACATTTGTTGATCCTTGTCACGGATGGGCTATTGCAGCAGACAACCACACCGGGTCCTACTCCTATCAGCTCGAAAAACAAGAAGAAGCGGCTCCAGTGGGCATGCAATCACCAACACAGGATAATTGAGGAGTGGAAAAACATTGCTTGGTCAGATGAATCCCAGTTCCTGTTCCTGAGTCAGGACTTGGAGTAAGCAGCATGAGTCCATGGACCGATTCTGCCTGGTGTCAACGGTACAGGCTGGTGGTGGTGGTGTTCTGGTGTGGGGAATGTTTTCCTGGAACATGTTAGGTCCCTTAATACCAACTGAGCAACGCTTGAATACCATAGCGTATCTGCACATTGTTGCTGAGCTTCTTTGGGATGAAGTGGAATGGGATGTTCGCAGCCTGAATGTACCGCCATCCAATCTACAGCAACTGCGTGATGCCATTGCGTCAGCATGGAACAACATCCCTGTGGAACATTTCCGACACTGTAGAGTCCATGCCCCAAAGAATTCAGGCTGTTCTGGAGGGAAAGTGGGGTCCGACCCGATACTGATGGATGTACCTAATAAACTGGCTGTGAGTAAGTGTATATATATATATATATATATATATATATATATATATATATATATATATATATATATATATATATATATATATATATATATATATATACACACACACACACACACACACACACACACACACACACACACACACACATAACCAGCAGGTCACAGACAGTGACACATTCAATACCTCCTTGCACACTTTTGACTGCATCTAGCTGATCTAGGGTGTAATCATTAGTCCAAGAGTTACAAATGAGAGTTTCTATTGGACAAATTCAGGTATGTTCATCAAAATAAAATAAAATAAAATTATATATGTCGCATGTGCCGAATACAACAGGTGTAGACCTTACCGTGAAAGGATTACTTACAAGCCCTTAACCAACAATGCAGTTTTAAGGGAATAGATTTAAGAAAATATTTTAAAAAATAATCTAAAGTTAAAAAAAGAAAAAAAGTAACACAATAAAATAACAATAATGAGGCCATATACAGGGGGTACCTGTACCGAGTCAATGTGCGGAGTTACAGGTTAGTTGAGGTAATTTGTACATGTAGGTAGGGGTAAAGTGACTTTGCATCAATAATAAACAGCGAGTATCGTGCAAATAGTCCGTGTGGCCATTTGATTAATTGTTCAGCAGTCTTATACCTTGGGGGTAGTAGTTGTTAAGGAGCCTTTTGGACCTAGACTTGGCGCTCCGGTACCACTTGTTGTGCGCGGTAGCAGAGAGAACAGTCTATGACTTGGGGGACTGGAGTCTTTGACCGTTTTTTGGCCTTCCTCTGACACCGCCTAGTATATAGGTCTTGGATGGCAGGAAGCATGGCCCCAGTGACATACTGGGCTGTACGCTCTACCCTCTGTAGCGACTTATGGTCAGATGCCGAGCAGTTGCCATACCAGGCAGTGATGCAACCGGTCAGCTCTCGATGGTGCAGCTGTAGAACTTTTTGAAGATATGGGGACCTATGCCAAATCTTTTCAGTCATCTGAGTGGGAAAAGGCGTTGTCATGCCCTCTTCATAACTTTCTTGGTGTGTTTGGACCATGATAGTTTGTTTGTGATGTTGACACCAAGGAACTTGAAACTCTCAACCCCACTACAGCCCTGTCGATGTTTGGTCCTCCTTTTCCTGTAGTCCAAGATCATCTCCTTTGTCTTCCTCACACTGAGGGAGAGGTTGTTGTCCCGGCACCACACTGCCAGGTCTCAGACCTCCTCCCTATAGGCTGTCTCATTGTTGACGGTGATCAGGCCTACCACTGTTGTGTCATCAGCAAACTTAATTTTGCTGTTGGAGTTGTGCTTGGCCACACAGTCATGGGTCAACAGAGAGTGCAGGAGGGGACTAAGCACGCAGCGTGGCAGATGTGTTGTTGCCTACCCTTACCACCTGGGGGGCGGCTCGTCAGGAAGTCCAGTTGCAGAGGGAGGTGTTTCTTCCCAGGGTCCTTAGCTTAGTGATGAGCTTCGTGGGCACCATGGTGTTGAACGCTGAGCTGCAGTCAATGAACAGCATTCTCACATAGGTGCTCCTTTTGTCCAGGTGGGAAAGGGCAGTGTGGACTGCGATTGAGATTGCGTCTTCTGTTGGGATGTATGTGAGTGGGTTTAGGGTTTCCGGGATGATGGTGTTGATGTGAGCCATGACCAGCCTTTCAAAGCACTTCATGGCTACTGATGTGAGTGCTACGGGCGGTAGTTATTTAGGCAGGTTACCTTCGCTTTCTTGGGCACAGGGACTATGGTGGTCTGCTTGAAACATGTAGGTATTACAGGCTTGGTCAGGGAAAGGTTGAAAATGTCAGTGAAGACACCTGCCAGTTGGTCTGTGTATGCTCTGAGTACATTACCTGGTAATCCATCTGGCCCGGCGGCCTTGTGAATGCTGACCTGTTTAAAGGTCTTGCTCACATTGGCTACGGAGAGTGTGATCACACAGTCGTCCGGAACAGCTGGTGCTCTCATGCATGCTTCAGTGTTTGTTCAAAACATTTCAACTATTGTCTCTCTCTCTTTGAGTCAACTACTCACAACATGTTATGCACTGCAGTGGTAGCTAGCTGTAGCGTATGCTTTCAGTACTAGATTCATTCTCTGATCCTTTGATTGGGTGGACAACATGTCAGTTCATGTTGTCCACACAGTCACTGAGGAGTTCACTGAGGAGAATGGTCCTCCCCTTCCTCTGAGGAGCCTCCACTGATGTTCTCATTGAGTGACAAGTGATATTCCGCCCAAACTCTGTTTGCCATGTCCTCTCCAATCCTGTCCCTGCAGCTACCCAGTGCTTAATTTGGGAAATGAAGTGAAATCTGTTCGGGAACATCGCTAACATGTTTTCACAACATATTTAATTAAACTGTTGACAGCCCCTCCACGAGCTCGAGAAAGGAATGAAGGAGAGAGAGAAGGAAGAATGAAACAGGGTGGTAATACAGTGTCTTCAGAAAGTATTCATAGCCTTTGACTTATTGCACATTTTGTTGTGTTACAAAATGAATTAAATTTGCTTTTTTTGTCACCCATCGATACACAATACCCCATATTGACAAAGTGAAAATATATTTTTACAAAGTTATTGAAAACGAAATACAGAAATATCTAATTTACATAAGCAGCCTGGTCACCCATGATATAAGTCAGTATTCAATTTCCATCCATGTCTGAGGACATCAGGTAATGACATGAAAACTGGCCTCTAAGGGCCACAGCGAGCACTGTTTCCTTCAAGGTGGATGGCAGGTAGTCTAGTGGTTAACGTTTTGGACCAGTAACCGAAAGGTTGCTGGATCGAATCCCTGAGCTGACAAGGTAAAAAGCTGACGTTCTGCCCCTGAACAAGGCTCTTAACCCACTGTTCCTCGGTAGGCCGTCATAGTAAATAAGAATTTGTTCTTAACTGACTTGTCTAGTTAAATAAATATATATATATTTTTAAGTAGGTTTTGCTAGGGCGGTTTGCATCTGCCTCTCATTCCAAAGGTTGCAAGTTCAAATCCAACAATGGAAAGTTGCTTTTGATATTTTTGTTTTAAGCCTATCCCAAGCCTTAAACCTTACCTTAACCATTCAGAGTTAATGCCTAACCTTAAGTTTTCTCCTATCATAGCCATGTAACTGTTTTAAAGTCACCATTGGCCTCATAGTGAAATCCGTGAGATGTTTCCTTCCTCTACGGCCACTGAGTTAGGAAGGACACCTGTATGTTTGTAGTGATTGGGTGTATTGTTACACCATCCAAAGTGTAATTAATAACTTCACCATGCTCAAAGGGATATTCACTGTCTGCTTGTTCTATTTTTACCCATCTACCAATAGGTGCCCTTCTTTGTGAGGCATTGGAAAACCTCCCAGTTCTTTATGGTTGAATCTGTGTTTGAAATTCACTGCTCGACTGAGGGACTTGACAGATAATTGTATGTATGTTAAACAGCATTACTGCACTTGCAACTAATTACGGGACTTGTTAAGAATATTTTTACTTCTAAACTTATTTAGGCTTGCCATATCAAAGGGGTATAATACTTATTGACTGAAGACATTTCAGCTTTTAATTTGTAACTAATAAAAAAAAAAAAAATACAAACCTATTTACACTTTGCCATTATGGGTTATTGTGTGTAGGCCAGTGACAAACATCTAAGTTTGATCCATTTTAAATTCAGGCTGTAACACAACAAAATTAGGACAAAGTCAAATGGTGTGAATACTTTCCGAAGGCCCTGTATATTCTGTATAGCTAAAGGTAATGTGTCAGCCTATTAATTATGAAAATATATATTTTTTAAAGCCCTATTACTAGGCTATTTAAAACCAAATAAAAATGTACTATAATTTTAGGCGAACTGTAAGCCGCACTGCGCAATCAATGAACCAACAGCATTGCCTAGGGCTATACGTTGTTTCCCAGACTCATGGATAGAACGTTTGGAGTGTAGCATAAGGTAATCAGTCCATTCAGTATGCATAATAATACCGTCCACACTCAAAGGCAAATATTTGAATTTGTTTCATTTTGGAGTATAGTCTAGAGTCTTGACCAATTATGTGTTGTGTGTAATATGTGGTATGCTATGTATTGTATTACGACACAATCATTATTTTAATTCAGGCTTTTTTTTCTGGTTGGACTCATATGTAGACCTATAGATATGGGTGTTTTGAATTAATCATCAACTGTCCATTTCGTTGTGTTAGGTTTTGAAACAGAATTCACAACAACCATGGTTTCCACTCAGTTCCAACATGTTGTTGAACATCTTTATTCAAATTGATCATCACATTGAGGTGTTTTAAAAGCACAATACTGTTTTGATGTGATTTTTGATTGTATTTGCATTGATGTCAGAGTGGTTAGAGTGGTTAGAGCCCTGAGTACCAGACCATTAGGACCTGATGGAGGGACAAAGAGCCCTGAGTACCAGACCATTAGCGACCTGATAGTTATTACCGAGTTGGGTACTAAAAGGATAAAAGGGCCATCTATGATGTGTCTTTGTCTGCAACCTGACGAGGAGTGAATCTGGGGGAGAAGCTGAGAAAAGGTTAAATTAAGCTTAGGCCAATTACAGAGCCTGCTGCAGACGCTAGGGTCCTGCACGTTATCGCAATTAAGGCTGATCTTTAGGATGGGAGGCAGTTAAGAGAGCCTCTCTCGGTTTTAATGCAACAGCTGAAAAGCACAGTGACAAAATGACATTATCTGCTTGCTTGTTCTACGCCACAGTTCATGTGTAGAGAGGTTTGACATGAAGAAGAGTTGTTTTAAATGTAGTGCAGCGGTGCAGCGTAATGTAGTGCAGCGTAATGTAGTGCAGCATAATGTACAGTAGTGAAGCGTAATGTAGTGCTGCGTAATGTAGTGCAGTGTAATGTACAGTAGTGCAGCGTAATATACAGTAGTGCAGCGTAATGTACAGTAGTGCAGCGTAATGTAGTGCAGCGGTGCAGCGTAATGTACAGTAGTGCAGCGTAATGTAGTGCAGCGTAATGTAGTGCAGTGTAATGTAATGTACAGTAGTGCAGCGTAATGTAGTGCAGCGTAATGTAGTGCAGCGTAATGTACAGTAGTGCAGTGTAATGTACAGTAGTGCAGCGTAATGTAGTGCAGCGTAATATAGTGCAGCGTAATATAGTGCAGCGTAATGTAGTGCAGCGTAATGTAGTGCAGCGTAATGTACAGTAGTGCAGCGTAATGTAGTGCAGCGTAATGTAGTGCAGCGTAATGTACAGTAGTGCAGTGTAATGTACAGTAGTGCAGCGTAGTGTAGTGCAGCGTAGTGTAGTGCAGCGTAATGTACAGTAGTGCAGCGGAATGTAGTGCAGCGTAATGTACAGTAGTGCAGCGGAATGTAGTGCAGCGGAATGTTGTGCAGCGTAATGTAGTGCTGCGTAATGTAGTGCTGCGTAATGTACAGTAGTGCAGCGTAATGTACAGTAGTGCAGCGTAATGTAGTGCAGTGTAATGTACAGTAGTGCAGCGTAATGTAGTGCAGCGTAATGTAGTGCAGCGTAATGTAGTGCAGTGTAATGTAGTGCAGCGTAATGTAGTGCAGTGTAATGTACAGTAGTGCAGCGTAATGTAGTGCAGCGTAATGTAGTGCAGCGTATTTCAGATTTAACTACATTAGGATGAGGCTTTGTGTCGACTGTCAGTATTAGCTGAGAGAGAAAAACTATAGGGCTTTGAAATGACAAACTATTGACTGACAAACCTCAAGAAAGACAACAAACAAACAGTTAGGGTTACATAGATTATTGTTGGTTTATTTGAAAATAAAGCTCTATGGTAGGATAGCTCTTATCTGAAAATAGCAAGATTGTAACTGACTGATAGGAGACCACTAAAATCATAGGAAACTAAATATGCATAGATTTCTTCCCTATTTCTCCTCTGCTGTTACGAATGTGTTCCTCCATCTCTTCTCTTCCCCATCCCTCCACACCTCCATCCCTCCCTTTCCCTAGACCTTTGTTCCTACAACCCTCCATTTCCCCATCCATCCATCCCTCATCCTCCCCAGACCTTGTTCCCCAGACCTCGTTTTTACAAGACAGGTTTTAGTGAGTCACCATAAAAGCAATGAAGAGCAACTAAAGTGTACAACAGAGACAGACCCCTGTAAAGACCATCAGTCCACTCAACCTTCCCCAGCAGCCCTTATTAAACTGTCCTGAACCTGAACCGTGAGAGAGATAGAGAGTGAGAGAGGTGGGGGAGGCTTGGGGTAAAAAGAGACAGCAAGTGAATTTTTTTGCTCCAGAGATCATAAACAACCTGGATGTAATCTCAAACAGAGAAATGCCACAGAACTTTAACCAAGCCTGATTAAAAAAACTAAAACTGAAGTTTATTTCCATTAAAATGGAATTGCTATTTCAGTTTTCAGCATTGTTTTATTTTGTAACAGCAGTATTTCTCAGTTAAGTAACCTTAAACACACTCATAGAAATCCATTCACAGCCCAATACAGATAACCTTGCCATCATAGAATCTGCTGCGACGTCTCCCACTGTTAGAAATGAGATCCTGTTTTGAATACATTGACCACATCTATTGTCCAGTCCTCATTCTGTGGTACTGTAGTCTAGGGTATCCCTTCTGCATGAATGGAGAAGATAGTGAGTTTAGTGATCCATTCAAATATTCCCCAGTTTACAACTGAATTGACCTCTCTGGTATTGACATCAGGTATGTAAATAAATAATTGCATACTGTGAAAGCATACTAAGATATATAGCTGTATATCTATTGGTCTGTGTAATGTCTGAAATATAGAAAGAGAGAGAGAGGGGAGACAGAAAGAGATGCTATAGAGAAGGCAGTGAGCAGGAGAGTTATCAAAGTGGCTCTATGCATTCAAATGAGTTTATTGATTGTCCAGCAGATCGATTCTGTATTTATAACACATGGGAAGCCTGAATCAATGCATACTTAATGTGTAAATAGGCGGGGGGGTGGCAGTGGGGCAGGATGGGGGCAAGAGGTGGGCAGCCAGGGGTGGCGGGGATAGAGAGCTGGAGGCTTGTTAAATAATAAGCGTTTACATTTTCTGTCTATTCAGCACTGGTGGGCCTGTGCGTTTGGAATGTTTTAGTACAGCGGGTTACAGTCATATCCTTCACATTATGCCTTATTCACTGATAAGCCACTGTCAGTCAAACCCAGCAGGTGAAGCATGATGCATGATGTATGATGTCCAATATGAACCATAACCATGCTGAGTAAACAACTCCTATGAAGTTACACTTAGAAAAGTAATCACCGAAATAGAATAGAGGCATTCAGAGACGTGTGTAGTAATGGAGGGAGACAGGATTTTAATTAGAATAATATGAACATGTTAACATTTAAATGTTAACATTCAGTATGGTTAAACAATTAGAATCATGTATTGTTTTTAATGTCTGTATTTTACCCACACATGTACACACACATGTACACACATATGTACACACACATGTACACACACACACACACACACACACACACGAAGCAGCAGCAGAAGCAGATGAGATGACAGCTCCAGTTTGAGAAGGCTGCTCTTGAGGCCTCTGTACCCACTTCTCCCCTCACAGCTACCACACTCTTCAATTAGCATTTTAATTGTTTTCTGTTTTGTTTCAGTCTTTTTTTCTGTTCTTGCATGGGTGCATATGCTCCAAGGGCTAGTCATTTTTAACCCCTTATGATTTAAAAAGCAAACTTAAATGCATTCTGTTGTTCTATTGTTTTTGTAGCGTTAAATGTTTAGTTTCACTCATATAGGAGATAAATTCTGAGAAAAATGATAACTAAAATAAAGATTATAATAATTTAATGATGTTATTAAGACTAAATAGTTTATGTTGCCAAGGCATGTCCACTGATTGCACAATAATAGCACAGTATGTTTGTTCTTTGTAAGTAGACATAGTGTAAATGGAGGAACTAGAGGCACGTCTTCATAGACCCTGTGGATAGTGGTAACAATGAAGACGGAAACACTAACAGTGGCTGATGAGGAGATATTAAAACACTGATAACTCCTGGAGGTTTATAGGTCAACACCAAACCAGCAGGGGGCACAGGGACAGAGGTGCTGCAGCAACACCAACATCTCCCTCAAAGGGGCTCCTAAGAGGAATTCCTTTATAGACTCTGGAGCAGACTTCTATCAAGCAAGAGGAATTATTATGAATTCAATTAATAACATTCGATTAAATTCAATTGCAGTTTTGAAAATTATATAAATTACATAAATTGTGTAGTAATGTCTAGTACAATTTGTGTAGCTATGTTGTACAACACATTTACATGTATGATGTAACATTTTTCAATCACAAACATTAAATGGCACCACTTTTTTTATAAAGTAGTTTTGAATGTTTTGCATTTCACTATTATTCAAATTCCTTAAAAGCCATGAACGCATCTCTGTCTTTCCCCTTACCAAAGAAAGGAAAGGAGACAAAGTGAGGCCAAAATGCAAATGTTTAATTATCTATTTGGATATGATTGCAATGATGGAGGAATCACATGCTTCAGCGGAAGAAGGGGCTCTCATCTGACCTTTACTTCAGCTGAAGATACAGTATGTAGGCCTCTACTCATTATCTGCTAGAGGGAGGGAAAGAGAAAGAGAGAGAATGAGAGAGAGATGCAATATGATGCAACTGTTCCACATTCACTTTCAAAATCCCTTGCATTCAACCTCCACTGGATTTAGATAGAAATGTAAATCCAAAATGTCCCAAACAATCAACAAATGTGAACCAAGACATGAGAGAACAATATAAAAGCCCAGGTTCTGCTGAAGCTAGACATGTGACAGGCGTGAACCCCCAGCTCTCGCCCCTTAGACACATGTCACAGCCTCACAGACCTGGCAGGGGATGGAGGAGAGCTCGTCATGTCATGTTCAGGTCTTTCCGTTGAGAGTGGTCCCACAGAACACATAACATTTTACTGCTTTCTCCTGGCTGAGGATTCTCTGTAAGGATCCTCCAGCGGGCATGATCCGCTGTTTGACTTTTACAGCATCCTACCGCAGACTGGAGGAGCTAGGAGACTCACTCAGTGCTTTATCCTAGGACAGACAGACTGAAGGAGCTATAGCAGACTATCCAACCACCTCTTCAGGCAGGACTGACCACTGGCTTTGCTCTTATTTTATTCAGACATGGACACACACACATGCATGCACACACACACACACACACACACACACACAGCAACTACAATCTCAACGTGCGCAGTGATTGCCACAATATTGCGCATACACTGTGCGTGTGCAATTGCTGCACAGCAACCAGCATTACAAACACTGGTCATCAATATTTCCTGATGTGGCTATGACCTAAGGCAACAATACAGTTAACTAGTCAAACTTCCTGGATAACTAAAGGTTAAGTAAATATCATGAAAACTACTGTGGCTTACAGTACATATAACCAGATAACACAATGGCCTCAGGAGCACTTTGTAGACATATGCGTTACAGTGGATGCTATAGCCTCCAGATTGAAATCAATGGTAAATGAATGTCTGCATGGTCTGAGTATGGAGTAAGGTATTGACATAGAGTCAGCCCTAGGGGCAAGTTCTCAGACAAACAGCATCAATACATTCAGACCCATGATAATATGCTTAAGCCAAACAGTGATAACCATCTAATCTACATCAGATAGGGATGTAATAGATATTTAATTTCTCATGATCAAAACATTGAGTCTTTAGGTAGTCAGCGAGCACACTGTCCGCATGTTTTAGTGGGCCAGTCTCTATATGCCGGGGAAGAAACTGGAGCTGTCCACTTCAGCAGCAGCTAAAACTGTCATCAGGCTCAGGCCCGTTTGCAGAGTGTCTGGACCTCAACCAGGAAGGGGCCATTTCTCTGAGATTTATGGAGCCGGGGAGGAGGTGAAGAGGCCCATCGATAACCCCCATAGAGGGTTCACACAGAGCAGAGAAATTCAGGGTTCCATTCACTCCCAGATTTACCTACAAACTACGACAGAATGGGCTTGAACAGATAGTTCATGATGGACTAGATTTAATTACATTTTATCTGTCTTTAACACCATAAAACAGTGTTTGGTGATAAATGATAAAAGTCTACTTCCAGAGAGTCAGACTTGGTCATCTGGCTCCGGCCTCCTTCTTCAGTTCCACACACCTTTAATGGTCCTTCCCCATTTAAACCTCACCTCAAACATTTCTCTCTCTCTGTTCATCCACAGCCCTGTCCTGCTCCCTCCCTGATCTCCAGCATGTGTTGGCCCCTTCCCAACCCCGGCATCTGCTTTCGGCGTCCTGAGCCAAGTTTATCACCACAGATCCCTCCAGTCCTCTCTCTGTAGGGTTTTTGCTCACAGGGAAACAGATTCCTATAAACTCTCCAGTGATACTGTGTAGGTTAGTATAGGACAGACTGAAACTTTGCACATTGTTGAAGGTCCACTGAGGGTGACACGAAACGACCACGAAAAACAGCCTACTACTACTTGACTTAAGATGTTATAACTACTCAGTAAGACCTGCTCTTGTTATAATATAGCTATTTTTACTTGCTTTATGATATGCAGAGAAACCAACCAACCTAAGGAAGTGGAGTCATAACATATAACAACACGTTATATCAAGCATTAGCTGAATTCAATATCGCTTTATAACAGCTTGCCAAATATTGATATCTGATAACTGTTATCCAGCCTCTGTGTCCCACTACTCTGACTTAGCATGTGTCTGGACTAGACTCTCTCTCACACACACACACACACACACACACACACACACACACACACACACACACACACACACACACACACACAAATAACGTGTGTGTGTAAGTGTATATCATCTCTCCTCCACAGTACGCCCAGATCTGCAGTGAAGGAAAGGTTATTATTTCCTCCAATAACTTCTAGTTCAAACACGAGACTAAAGTAGATAAACAGACAGTGTGAAAAATGAGCCTGTAGCTACAGCTCAAATATGGATGTTCATTCAGTACACATATATTTGTCTGCATGCTGAATCATTTCATCTAACCTCACGGTGTGTCGAACATACTTGCGCAAGTAAATTTATTCTGTAATGAATACAATATTTTCTTCGGGGTAGGATAGAGAAAGATAAAAAATATATAATTAATGGTTTCCTGAATGTGGAAGACACATTTAATTTGAGGAGAGCAGAGAAATAGACCTACATTTTGCTTGGTGTAGTAACCATGAAGGATATTCAAAGAAAATATTTCTTTCATTAGGTATAGCTGAATCTGACACTGATTGTATAACTCTCTTTAATCACTCAAATTACATTTGCGTGTTAGCAGTGTAACCGGACTGCGTTGGATATCTATGCGTGTCTCCTTTTAATCCAGTCATCATTAAGGAAAGGAATGCAGAAGGGGACTCGTTTTACGGTGGAAAAAAAGAAGAGCGCGCGAGAAGCAGACACGGCGACACACATTTGATATGGAAATAATGATCAGTACAATACATATTAAAACAGCAGGGGGCTAGGGAAGATTGGGGGAGCAATGCATGACTGACAACAGATGTATAGCTCTGCAAATTCCATTAAGGATAAGATGGGCCCGCTCTAAAGCCAGCCAAGGAATATCACTGATGTTTTTTAATTTGTCAGGTAATTTGTTCCTATGTGATTGAAGAAAGTGCTCATGTAATTGGGGAGAGTCAATCTATGAAGGAAGGGGAAAGGAGTGATGAGGAGTACAGGGGAGGTAGGAGGGGGTAAAGAGATAGAAGAGGGTGGGGTGAGGGGCTGAAAAAAAGTGTGAAAAAGAAAGAAGCATGTGAGAGACAGAAAACTATGACTAGTGCAGAGGTTGGTAGAAAGTGGGGCATATAGAAGTAAAGGAGTTATCCCAATGAAAGCTGTGGACAAATTATAATTATTATTCATGATTATGATTTTTTTATTGTTAGACATGAACTAAAAAACACCAGACTAACAACACCAGGAAATCAGCACCGATTTTAATGTAAGAAATCTGTTCCCAAGTATTCCCACGCATAATAGAGAGACAGGTGATCACATACAATGTAAGCAAGGTTTGAAATGATTATGTTTTAGTCAAACATTATGTCTGTTTGGGCTTCTTGCAGTCAATTTGCAGTCTACAAATTATTTGTAATTATGTTCCGGACCCCCGGCCATCCGCTCAACAACAAAAAAATAGACCCGTGGCTGAATCTAGTTGATGATCCCTGGTTTAGGGTGTGAGTGTGCATGCGTGCTCACATTTGTGTGTGTTTGCTCGAATGTGTGTGTGCTCAACACATGTTCCCAAGCTGCTTGATGTGGTCACTCAGCAGCCTTTGATATATGAGCAGTCTCTTGGACTTCAGCATCCACAACAAAGCAGAGAGAGAGAGAGAGCATGGTGGCCCAGAGCCAGGAAGCCGTAGAGGCAGGGTGTGGAGTATGATGCAGCTCTCTCCAAACGCCGTGCTTCAGCCTCAACAAATGACTGGTCCCTCTGAACAAAGACCGTGGTCGCCTGATGAGTCACACACACACTTCCAATTACAAGGCTCTGGATGTGCTGCCCACAGCCGGTGTAGAGAGGACGTGGTCAGGCAGGCACAGGATGAGAGGCTCAATAAATTCAACGATTTATGGTGTGAGATCATCACTATCATTACAGTTAAACACATGCATGGAATCAAAATGATAAGGACTGTTGATCTAACCTCTAGAATAGGACCCTGAACCTGCCAATCAAATTTAATAAAATGTTATTGGTCACATGCACATATTTAGCAGATGTTATTGCGGGTGTAGTGAAATGCCTGTGTTCCTAGCTCCAACAGTGCAGTAGTATCTAACAATTCATAACAATACACACACATCTCAGAGTAAAAGAATGGAATTAAGAAATTAATAAATATTAGGACGAGCAATTTGGCATTGACTAGAATACAGTAAAATACAGTATATACCTATGAAATGAGTAAAACAGTATGTAAACATTATTGAAGTGACCAGTGTTCAAATATTAAAGTGAGCAGTGATTCCATGACTATGTACAGGGCAGCAGTCTCTTAAGGTGCAGGGTTGAATAACTGGGTGGCAGCCGGCTGGTGGCAGTGACTAAGTTCAGGGTACTGAGTGGAGGCCGGCTAGCGATTATTATTTAACAGTCTGATGGCCTTGAGATAGAAGCTGTTTTTCAATCTCTCGGTCCCAGCTTTGATGCACCTGTACTGACCTTGCCTTCTGGATGATGGCGGGTGAACAGACCGTGGTGGTTGATATCCTTGATGATCTTTTTGGCCTTCCTGTGACTTCGGGTGCTGTAGGTGTCCTGGAGGGCAGGAAGTGTGCCCCCGGTGATGCGTTGGGCAGACTGCACCCCATTCTGGAGAGCCCTGCGGTTGTGGGCGGTGCAGTACCTGGCGGTGATACAGCCCGACATGATGCTCTCAATGGTGTATTTGAGGGGGTGTGCTCCCTCTGCTGTCTCCTGAAGTCCACGATCAGCTCCGTTTTGTTATTTTCCTGGCACCACTCCACCGGGGCCCTCACCTCCTCTCTGTAGGCTGTCTCGTCATTGTTGGTAATCAGGCTTTCTACTGTTGTGTCGGAGTTGGAGGCGTTCGTGACCACGCAGTCATGGGTGAACAGGGAGTACAGGAGGGGGCTGAGCACGCATCCTTGTGGGGCCCCTGTGTTGATGATCAGCGTAGTGGAGGTGCTGTTTCCTACATTCACCACCTGGGGGCCAGGACCCAGTTGCACAGGGTGGGGTTCAGACCCAGGGCCCCAAGCTTAATGATGAGCTTGGAGGGTACTGTGCTGTTGAAGGGTGAGCTGTAGTCAATGAACAGCATTCTTACATAGGTATTGCTCTTGTCCAGATGCTTGTTCCTCTAGTCCAATGCTCTAACCACTAGGCTACCTGCCTAGGTATTCCTCTTGTCCAGATGGGATATGGCAGTGTGGAATACAATGGCGATTGCATCGTCTGTGGATCTATTGGGGCGGTATGCAAATTCAAGTTGGTCTAGGGTGTCAGGTAAGGTGGAGGTGATATGATCCTTAACTAGCTTCTCAAATTACTTCATGATGACAGAAGTGAGTGCTGCGGGGCGATAGTCATTTGGCGGGTTTTCCCTTTGTAATCTGTGATTGTCTGGAGTCCCGACCACATACGTCTTGTGTCTGAGCTGTTGAATTTGTTTGGGTAGGTTTCAATAGTCACAGTGGGAGCAACATCTCCTATACACTTCCTGATGAACTCAGTCACCGTGTCAGTGTAAACGTCAATGTTATTCTCAGAGGCAACCCGGAAAATATCCCAGTCCGCGTGATCAAAACAATTTAGAAGCATTCAATCCAATTGGTCATACCAGCGTTGAGTAGACCTTAGCATGGGTACTTCCTGTTTGAGTTTCTGCCTATAGGAAGGGAGGAGCAGAATGGATTTGTGATCTGATTTGTCGAAGGGAGGGCGGAGGAGGGCTTTGTAGCCAACCCGGAAGGGAGAGTAACAATGGTCGATAGTTTAAGAAGTTTTTGTGTTGATAGAACTACGGTAGAGTTTTCCTCAAATTGCTGTGAGTCCCCAGCTACAATAAATGCGGCATCAGGATATGTGGTTTCCAGTTTGCACAAAGTCCGGTGTAGTTCCTTGAGGGCCGTCGTGGTATTGGCTTGAGGGAAAATATACACGGCTGTGACTATAACCGAAGATCATTATTTTGGGAGGCAATACTGTTGGCATTTGATTGTGACGTTTTCTAGATCGGGTGAACAAAAGACTTGACTTCCTGTACGTTACCACAATCACACCATGAGTATTTAATCATGAAACATAAACCTCCGCCTTTCTTCTTCCTGGAGAGTTCTTTTTTCCTGTCTGCGCAATGTACTGAGAACCCAGCTGGCTGTATGGACAGGGACAGTATATCCAGAAAGAGCCATGATTCCGTGAAAAAGAGTATGTTACAGTCCCTGATGTCTCTCTGGAAGGAGATCCCCGCCCTGAGCACGTCTACTTTATTGTCCAGGGACTGAACATTAGCGAGTAATATACTCAGAAGGGGTGGATGGTGTACACGCCTCCTGAGTCGGACTAGACGTCCACTCAAAATACCTCTTCTCCGCCGGTGGTGTCTTGGAGCAGCCTCTGGGATAAATTCAATTGCCTTGGGGGGTACAGTTCGGCAAAGTTGTATTTCTGGTCGGAATGCTGGTGAGTTACCACCGCTCTGATGTCCAAAAGTAATTTCCATCCGTATGTAATAACACACAAAACGTTCAGGGCTAATAATGTAAGAAATAATGCAAAATATATAAATTCTTAAAAGTTGCCTAGGAGCTTGGAGCAGAGCTGACATGTCTGTCGGCGCCATCTTACCTATTTTCAGAGAATGTGAGAAATAAGGATGTCACTGTACATGCGAGCGCGTGCACACAGACACACATCTTGCATTTTGATTTGCTCTGATTTTCCTTTCGAAATAGGAAAGGGGTCTTATATTGCTAATAATAATGTTTGGTTGGCACTGATTGTAGGCCTACTGCAATCAACAAGCCAGTAATAACCTGACGGCCACCAGACAGACAGGCTCCTCCTAATTCCCTGAACTTCCTAGCAGAGGAACAGCAGGGGTCAGCTGCTGCACCAGCAGGAAGCACAACATCATTAGTCTTCATGTAAAGTTGAGTTTAAAGGCTACATCAGAATTCACACCAGCTGCACTAACCAAAAATGATGTCCAGCGTTTGTAATGCTGGTTGCTAAGCAGTAATTTCACTCACATACACACACACACATGCACACATACACGCACACTCCTATTCGTATGCTAGCACACTGTAATTCATATCTTAGCACGCTTAATAGGTTGTGTCTGTCATTTAAGTTCATGATGAGGAAGTGTGATGAGTTGCCATGGAAACATGGAGGGATGTCTCTGTAAGTGTGATAATGTTGTCTTATTTCCCTTCGTATAATGTAGACTGCCACAGCAGTAATGACTACAGTAATTTGGCTGGTGAGGTGCTTTAGTCAAAAGGTTCTTCCTTTCGTATAAAAGTAAAGATGGAATCCGTAGTACACTACGAAAAAAGGTGTTATTCGGCTGTCCCCATAGGAAAACCCTTTGAATAACACATTTTTGGTTCCAGGTAGAACACTTTTTAGTTTCATGTAGGACCCTTTCCACAGAGGGGTTCTCTCTGGAACCAAAAAGGGTATTCCTATGGGGACAGCAGAATAACCCTTTTTGAACCGTTTTTTCTAAGAGTGTAGGGGGAAACAGCGCCACTGGCCACCCCACCACCATTGTTATTGTTTTTGTTGCTGAGCTGAGGAGCATCGCGCAGCATGGTGAAAACAATTGCAGTGCATATTATGCTCTTCTATCGCGTGTGCAATGATGTCAGAGGGAAAAAAAAAATTCTTTGTTTGCAGTAACTTCTTTGTTGTTGTAATATCGCAAACAGACGTGGCTGTTTCACCATTAAGGATTCCAGCTTTAAAATCAAATTAGCACTTCCTGAAAAAAATACAACTTCATGCATCATCTTAAGAGAAACACTGGCAAGAAAAGGGTTAAAACATGAAAACACAATCTATGGAACTCTTACTCTACCGTTGCTTCACTCCCCTTGCTCCCTCCTCTTCTTATTGGCCTTGGCCACCCTGTAATGTGTGATGGCCACACTGCCACAATTCCTCCCTGCTCTCGGCTGAGTATGTATCGATTGCTTGCTGCTGTGTATTAGACTGAGGTGAGGTGCGAGCGAGAGAGAGAGAGAGAGCGAAAGAGAGAGAGTGCACAAGAAAGAGAGAGCGAGATAGAGAGGGGGGCAATAGCAATCCTACATTTGTACAACACCTTTTCATACAGTACCTTTCATACTGTGTCTCTCTCTAAGTGCTTTCAGACAAGTATGACATTATCAGTAAATGAGTGGATACATTTTTTGTGACCAAACATTCAGAGCTTTGACCAGTTAAATAGTACTCACTGATCCAAGAATCAATTGACGATAATGGCCATTAACACTTGGGACAAAAATCACCTCAGTAAAAACCTTTTAAATCTAGCTTTTAACCTCTCAACCTGAGCTAATCAATATGAGTTAAATGGACAAAATATGGAACATATCCGGTCCTGCAACAACTGTAAGCATTTTGTAAGTAAGTGCTAATAGAGGAAATAGCCACACTGTAACATTTCCCATCTTCTCTTGCTGCATTTTACTGATATCATAAAACATTGTAGATCATTATATTTTACAACATCCTGGTTATCCATGTACAGTCAGACTATAATTTAGCTTTAAACTTATTTGGATGGGACAAATAAAAACAATCACCTGTCCGTTCCTGATCATAAGTTCTGTATAAAACAAGGATTGGGAACCGTGTAGAGTATAACTTGACCCCTAGACCTTCCTGCAGAATAGCAAGCAGTATGCACAGTAAGCATATTATGCACAAACACAGCTAAATGCAAGACCCATTATTAAGCAACAGATGAAAGCTTTGATTAGTAATTCAATGGTTGCAATAGAGCAGCAGCAATAGAAATCATAAACCAAACTCAAAATGTCATGCAATTAAGCTTTTAGTATTGGTTATAGCCAGCAATCAAAGCAACTCAAAGTCAATAGTCAATTCAGTAGTCCAGAGTTCAAAGGTCACAAAATGAGATTCAGTCCAACCAAAAAGTATTACATTCAAAAAATCCAAACAAAGATACATTTTAATCCAATAGGATATGCCGGAGATTCGATCAACAAAGGAAAAAACATTTGGATGTTATGTCAGATTAGTCCACTAATTCCATTTTTACCAGGTAGATTATACAAAGAACAGGTTTTTTAAGCAAACTATTTTCAAACTATTTTACTTTACAAGTTTTCAAACAATAATTCATTGTTTCTCATACCATGGCCATGTTGCTCTCCCTTCCTACTCACATGACCCCATACTTAAAGGTCGCGTTCCCCTGCTCAGACCTTGCATGCATCAACCAATGGTTGAGTGCCACATCAATGACTGTGTCATCGACTGACAGATTGCTATAACATATGATGTGGTTAGTTGATGCGTAAAATACCTTTCCAGGCGTTGTGAAATCTGGCATACGTCAGCAACGCCCTGGGCAGATGAATGCGCCCAAAATGACTCTGTCACGATCTTCTTAAGGGACGGACCAAGATGCAACGAGGTATCCAGCATACATACTTGATTTCCAACGTAACTGGCAAAATAACAAACAAATGAAGATTGTAACTCCGGTGTGGCTAAAACGTGCACACACCACTAAACTTACTATACTAATATTAATAGAAAACATTCAATGACCCACAAAACACCAGTGAAAAACACAAACATATACAGTGGGGCAAAAAAGTATTTAGTCAGCCACCAATTGTGCAAGTTCTCTCACTTAAAAAGATGAGAGAGGCCTGTAATTTTCATCATAGGTACACTTCAACTATGACAGACAAAATGAGTGAAAAAAATCCAGAAAATCACATTGTAGGATTTTTTATGAATTTATTTGCAAATTATGGTGGAAAATAAGTATTTGGTCACATACAATCAAGCAAGATTTCTGGCTCTCACAGACCTGTAACTTCTTCTTTAAGAGGCTCCTCTGTCCTCCACTCGTTACCTGTATTAATGGCACATGTTTGAACTTGTTATCAGTATAAAAGACACCTGTCCACAACCTCAAACAGTCACACTCCAAACTCCACTATGGCCAAGACCAAAGAGCTGTCAAAGGACACCAGAAACAAAATTGTAGACCTGTACCAGGTTGGGAAGACTGAATCTGCAATAGGTAAGCAGCTTGGTTTGAAGAAATCCACTGTGGGAGCAATTATTAGGAAATGGAAGACATACAAGACCACTGATAATCTTCCTCGATCTGGGGCTCCACGCAAGATCTCACCCCGTGGGGTCAAAATGATCACAAGAATGGTGAGCAAAAATCCCAGAACCACACGGGGGGACCTAGTGAATGACCTGCAGAGAGCTGGGACCAAAGTAACAAAGCCTACCATCAGTAACACACTACGCCGCCAGGGACTCAAATCCTGCAGTGCCAGACGTGTCCCCTGCTTAAGCCAGTACATGTTCAGGCCCGTCTGAAGTTTGCTAGAGAGCATTTGGATGATCCAGATGAGGATTGGGAGAATGTCATATGGTCAGATGAAACCAAAATAGAACTTTCGTGTTTGGAGGACAAAGAATGCTGAGTTGCATCCAAAGAACACCATACCTACTGTGAAGCATGGGGGTGGAAACATCATGCTTTGGGGCTGTTTTTCTGCAAAGGGACCAGGACGACTGATCCGTGTAAAGGAAAGAATGAATGGGGCCATGTATCGTGAGATTTTGAGTGAAAACCTCCTTCCATCAGCAAGAGCATTGAAGATGAAACGTGGCTGGGTCTTTCAGCATGACAATGATCCCAAACACACCGCCTCGGCAATCGAAGGAGTGGCTTCAGAAGAAGCATTTCAAGGTCCTGGAGTGGCCTAGCCAGTCTCCAGATCTCAACCCCATAGAAAATCTTTGGAGGGAGTTGAAAGTCCGTGTTGCCCAGCGACAGCCCCAAAACATCACTGCTCTAGAGGAGATCTGCATGGAGGAATGGGCCAAAATACCAGCAACAGTGTTTGAAAACCTTGTGAAGACTTACAGAAAACGTTTGACCTCTGTCATTGCCAACAAAGGGTATATAACAAAGTATTGAGATAAACTTTTGTTATTGACCAAATACTTATTTTCCACCATAATTTGCAAATAAATTCATTAAAAATCCTACAATGTGATTTTCTGGATTTTTTTTTCCTCATTTTGTCTGTCATAGTTGAAGTGTACCTATGATGAAATTTACAGGCCTCTCTCATCTTTTTAAGTGAGAGAACTTGCACAATTGGTGGCTGACTAAATACTTTTTTGCCCCACTGTATGGTTCCCAATTAGAGGTAACGACAATCAGCTGCCTCTAATTGGGAACCATCAACCCAACATAGAAATACATAAACTAGAACAAAAAAAACCCTCCTAACCAAAAACACAAACTAAACACGCCAGCCTGTTAACTCAGGCCTGGACGTGACAGACAGGTATCATTTTGATCAATCAACAGAATTTAAAGCTGGTAGCATATAAATCATAGCATGGATCTATACATGCACACCTTCCATTTATTTTGTGTCTAGGAAAAGATACATAACCTTTAAATCTGTTTAATTTAGTTTGACATTTAAGGTGGAGACATTACAGATGCACCTGGACATTTGTGTAAAGTGTTCATTTTATTGCATATATGAAAATATTATTCTTCCATTCAAGTTCTGTGTTCCATTCCTTGTCTTGACTGTATAGAATGTGTTTCCCATGTATGTCTATAGCAATTCAGTGATATCAAGCATTATCCATAGCCCTTGTGCTTCACCACTGGGTTATGATTACAGATGTCTATATATAGGTATCTGGAAGTTTCCCTATCCTCATAAAGGGAAATGAGGCAAACACCTGGCATGGCATGGCCCAGCTTGACTCAGCACAGCCAAGTTCACATAGTGTTGTGCAGCTGTGGGCAGTGGTGTGGGGTTCGGTGGGTAAGTGGGATGCAGTGGGATGGGGTGGGATCTGTGGAATGGGGTAACGCTGTATGTGAGTGGTAGCGTGGATCAAGTGTCAGTAATAGCCTCTTGGATGGTAACTGTACCAATTAAGCTTTCAGACGTATGCTACTTAGATTTCCAAGTCAAATAGGCCATTATGTGGCAGAGGAAAAGGATCACTTTTATCTGGTGCTCCTTCAGTTGTCCAACCACCATTTGACTTGGTTTATCCTAACATCATAGCAATCAGCTGGTGTGAGCGCCTGGCCATTCTGCCCAACAGCATACATATGGGCCATGAGTGTCTGATATATAGCATCCTACAGTGCTTTTCATCCCTCCAATAAATGACTCTAGGGGCTGAGTAACAATTTGCCTGGTACTGTGCTCACTAGTTATCTAGCTGGGGAAATTATTGCCCTCTGTCTGGCTCCCTTTTATAGCTTGCTTCATTCTTCTGTTCCTCATCTCGCTATCTTTCTCAGACTCCCCCCCTCTCTGTGTCTGTCTCCCCGGTTCGTCCCTGTCTGGGGTGTCTGTCTTAACTAGGATGGATTCTCCCTCTCTGCTAAAGGATGGCTATATCAGAGGTCCAGCTGGTCTCACTCCTTCATCAGCGACACTGACCTTCTGCTTGTCACTGCTAAAGCGGCCGTCACATGCACTCCACCAGCCCATCGTCCACTGCCACGGGAAAAAAGCTAAAGAGTCACCTTAAAGTTAGAATCCACAGTTGAAACAACAAAGCGGGCACCCCACCTCTGTTTTGGTAAAAAAAAGCTGAGTGATGGGCCTGGAAAAAATGTAACCACTCTCAAATTCATAGACGGAGCAATTGATGCAAGGACTGACCGTCCATAATATAAAAATTATAGTTTTAATCATGTTTTGAGGATATGCAGTGTTTCTTTACATTTACATTGTTTACAAACATTGAAGTAAAACAAGCTTATATTTGGGGTTCTAATGGGGTAAGACGCATGAGGCATTTATAAGTTAAATTCTTCAAGAATCAATTGGTATATATCGTTAACTTATAAATCCCAAAATGGATGTAGCAACTGCGGATTCTAACTTTAATCCATACACCGCCAGAGAGCCATGCAAACGCACACTGCTTTATGTAGTGGCTCTGATGCAGTGCATGGCACTTATGTGTATTGCTGTGCACTGGGTCGGTCCAGGCTATCTGAAGTAAACCCAATGAAAGTGAAAGGAATATTCCTTTAAACATAAAAGGCAATTGCATATGGCCTGGCCTTATATTTTCTACAGGCAAAAAAATTGAGAGGAAAGAGGAAAGACAAAGGCAATGGCAAGTTATTTTGTCTTTACTCATTTGCTGCCAGTTTCTTTCATTTTATTCATATTATGATAAACATTAACATGAAGCTTTGTGCTTTGCAAGCACCCCCTTGGGTTTTATTTCACCATTGTTCATTAAGTTGTTTTGTTTGTTATATCAAATCAAGAGTTTGAGATCATTCTCTTGTAAGATCACATTTTAGGCATTATCGTTTAAAATATATTTATCAGACACCGTTATTATTATCGTTATTATCACACATACAAACTCATTCACATTCAGACACAAACATGCAGCCACCCACAGGGAACCAGTACAGGAAACTTGAACCATGTACAATGCGCGCTGTGTAAAAAGATACTGTCTCTTTAACGACTCCTTCACTTAAAGTGGCGGGCCGACCCGGGCGCTCCAACACTTACTGATCTAAAGATGCAGTGACACAAAAAGCTCACAGATAATTAAATATTGATTTTTGTTTTCTAATCCTATATAAAAATTGTCCTGAGACTCCCAACGGTAGTTTTCACCCTCAGTAAAAGAGGGGGGAAAAGTCTGGGATTGACAGTTAACCTCTATTTCATGTGGGGGGTAGTGGGTGGGGTCGGTGATGGGGGTGGCTGTGATGGCGATATGTTCTGGGCTCTCGCCTTGAACCTGGCCCATGCCATTACTCTCCTGCTGCTGATGACACTGATCCCCGCTCTAATCTCTCTCCTGGAGCGGACCTCAACTCCCCTATCACACTCTCCCACCTCCGTCACTGGCTTCATTAGGAAATGCATCGGCGGCGTTGTACCCACATTGAAGGTTTGCTGCTTCCCCAATAATCAGCCCTGGATTAACACAGAGGAGGGCGCTAAACTTAAGGACAGGGCTACCGCAGACAGGGCTATCGCAGACAGGGCTACCGCAGACAGGGCTACCGCAGACAGGGCTACCGCAGACAGGGCTACCGCAGACAACCCTAAGGCTACGGCTGAGGACAGGAACAAGTCCCACTATGACCTCCACAGAGTCATCAAACGAGCAAAAGGACAATATAGGAATAACGTTGAATCACTGACTCTATCTGGCAGAGCATATGCACACTCACTAGACTTTATATACACAACAATATACAGTACTGTACACACTCACTGACCTGAGTCTTTTAACCAAAATATCACAGATGAGACAACATTTTCCACCAGTGAGATTGAGTCTGACTAGTATCCACACTGCTTCTCTTCCCTAGCAGTTCAAACTCAAACATTGAAAAACAACCTAGCTTGTGAAGAAAACATTGTAAATAGCCAAGGAACACTCCTAGCACACAAAACCTTAGGCCCCCAGATAAGCTGGGAGAGAAAAATGTGCATTCTAATAGGCATATTTAACCAATTTTGGAATGATATTGTAATATTTTACATTTCCACAACCTAAATAATTACACATGCGATGCCTAGCTAGTCATATCACTGTTTGAAACATGGACGTTTTACATAGCCTATCGTACCTTGCTTTTAATAGCCTACAGCCAAAATACAACCACAGAAAAAAGCAAAGATTTCCTTATATGCCATTGACACCAGGATTTCTTCTTCTACTGTCCAAAGGCAGTAAGGCACAATCCTATTGCTGCATCTTCAGATTTTCCTTCTTTCTAAGTTTCTACCATTTGGCTGTATATCCATCACTGTCGCATTATAAAAACCGCTCGCATCAGGTGCGCGTTTGAGAATGATGTTCTCCCGTAATGGCTGAGACGAGTAAACACATTGCTGCGCTTGTAATGTCAATTATTCATGGTTGATCAACTTTTAAGCTAAATGTTTTGAGCTGTTTCATCAGCCTCGTCTTTGTGTTTAAACATTTTATTATGGAACACCCTTGTATGCATTTGATATTGTGTCCCGCAACTGTCCCAAAGTGTTATGAACCATCCCAGAAATAAACGGGACGCCCTTAGCTTCGAGCCCTGCGCACACCCACTCACATTCCCCCTCAGGAGGCTGCAAAGATTTTGCATGGGCCTTCAGATCTTCAAAAAGTTCTACAGCTGCACCGAGAACATCTTGACTGGCTGCATCACCGCTTGGTATGGCAATTGCACGCCCTAGATCGCAAAGCGATACAAAGGGTGTTGCGGACAGCCTAGTACATAACTGGAGCCGAGTTCCCTGCTATCCAGGACCTCTATATCAGGCGGTGTCAGAGGAAGGCCCGAAAATGTTCAAACACTCCAGCCACCCAAACCATAGACTGTTCACTCTGCTACCATCCGGCAACTGGTACCGGAGCCTCAGCTCTCGGACCAACAGGCTCTGAGACAGCTTCTACCCCCAAGCCATAAGACTGCTAAATAGACAGACTGCTAAATAGTCAATTAATGGTACCCAAACTATCTGCACTGACCCTATATACACTCACTAGACTTTATATACATAACATATACACACTCACTCACACACCTTACACTGTCACACCCACACAAATCCCTCACACATTTAAACACTACATACACTACAAACATTTGATTCGATACACTCATCATATACGCTGCTGCTGCTCTGTTTATCATATATCGTGATGCCTAGTCGACTTATCTTATACATACAGTATATCACAAAAGTGAGTACACCCCTCACATTTTTGTAAATATTTGAGTATATCTTTTCATGTGACAACACTGAAGAAATGACACTTTGCTACAATGTAAAGTAGTGAGTGTACAGCTTGTATAACAGTGTAAATTTGTTGTCCCCTCAAAATAACTCAACACACAGCCATTAATGTCTAAACCGCTGGCAACAAAAGTGAGTACACCCCTAAGTGAAAATGTCCAAATTGGGCCCAAAGTGTCAATATTTTGTGTGGCCACCATCATTTTCCAGGACTGCCTTAACCCTCTTGGGCATGGAGTTCACCAGAGCTTCACAGGTTGCCACTGGAATCTACTTCCACTCCTCCATGACAACATCACGGAGCTGGTGGATGTTAGAGACCTTGCACTCCTCTAGCTTCCGTTTGAGGATGCCCCACAGATGCTCAATAGGGTTTAGGTCTGGAGACATGCTTGGCCAGTCCATCACCTTTACCCTCAGCTTCTTTAGCAAGGCAGTGGTCGTCTTGGAGGTGTGTTTGGGGTCGTTATCATGTTGGAATACTGCCCTGCGGCCTAGTCTCCGAAGGGAGGGGATCATGCTCTGCTTCAGTATGTCACAGTACATGTTGGCATTCATGGTTCCCTCAATGAACTGTAGCTCCCCAGTGCCGGCAGCACTCATGCAGCCCCAGACCATGACACTCCCACCACCATGCTTGACTGTAGGCAAGACACACTTGTCTTTGTACTCCTCACCTGGTTGCCGCCACACACGCTTGACACCATCTGAACCAAATAAGTTTATATTGGTCTCATCAGACCAAAGGACATGGTTCCAGTAATCCATGTCCTCAGTCTGCTTGTCTTCAGAAAACTGTTTGCGGGCTTTCTTGTGCATCATCTTTAGAAGAGGCTTCCTTCTGGGACGACAGCCATGCAGACCAATTTGATGCAGTGTACGGCGATGGTCTGAGCACTGACAGGCTGACCCCCACCCCTTCAACCTCTGCAGCAATGCTGGCAGCACTCATACGTCTATTTCCCAAAGACAACCTCTGGATATGACGCTGAGCACGTGCACTCAACTTCTTTGGTCGACCATGGCGAGGCCTGTTCTGAGTGGAACCTGTCCAGTTAAACCGCTGTATGGTCTTGGCCACCGTGCTGCAGCTCAGTTTCAGGGTCTTGGCAATCTTCTTATAGCCCAGGCCATCTTTATGTAGAGCAACAATTCTTTTTTTCAGATCCTCAGAGAGTTCTTTGCCATCAGGTGCCATGTTGAACTTCCAGTGACCAGTCAGTATGAGGAAGTGTGAGAGCGATGACAACAAATTTAACACACCTGCTCCCCATTCACACCTGAGACCCTGTAACACTAACGAGTCACATGACACCGGGAAGGGAAAATGGCTAATTGGGCCCAATTTGGACATTTTCACTTAGGGGTGTACTCACTTTTGTTGCCAGCGGTTTAGACATTAATGGCTGTGTGTTGAGTTATTTTGAGGGGACAACAAATTTACACTGTTATACAAGCTGTACTACTTTACATTGTAGCAAAGTGTCATTTCTTCAGTGTTGTCACATAAAAAGATATACTCAAATATTTACAAAAATGTGAGGGGTGTACTCACTTTTGTGATATACTGTATCTACTTCTATCACTCCAGTATTCCTGCACACTGTAATGCTTTCTTACTTTCTCGTATTCTTCTTATTTCTTGTGTGTTTTTGTTCTATCTTATGTTATTTTTTGTATTATATTGCTATTGATTACTGCATTGTTTGGTTTAGAAAGGCATTTCACTGCACATGACATTAAAATTTGAAACTTGAAACTCTAACGCCCACCCCCCACCTCATCCCAGTGCCTCCTACCATCTCTTGCCATTTCCAGAGAGGCACTAGAGAGATGTGCTTCCTCACCTAACTTATTGCATCGCCAAGTTTTTGGTGACGGGAAGCTCCAGAAAGTAGCCTTGAGAAACAGGGGAGAGTGGAGAGAGGTAGAGAGACAAAGCACATTAAAAACAGGTTGACAAAATAGGTTATTCTTTTCGAGGGGGCATCAATGAGTAATTCATGATACCTTATGAATGTTCACAGGATGTCTATGAAAATCTTCTGCTGACTTTATAAAAATTCCCCCAACAATCTTATCTGTAAGCATGGTAACACACACACACACACACACACACACACACACACACACACACACACACACACACACACACACACACACACACACACACACACACACACACACACACACACACACACACACACACACACAAAGAAGTTAAGCTACACTAAAGCTACCCTTAGGAAAAATATGCATAGTATATAGTTCACTACATTCAAAAATGATCATATGTAAATGTAAAATGTCATAGACTACAAATTACAAGAACAGATCGCTTTGGGGTCATATGTTAACAGAATGTGTAATTTACCCTATTAAACACAAAAACTATGTTTTAAAATGAATGTAATTATCGCCTACTTCATCCAATCTTTTATTTTAGAAAAAAAGTAAAACACTACTTACATTTGAATTTAGTTCAATTACCACCAAATCTCTTGAAAAATGCAATTGAATTACTAGTTGAACTACATAACTACTACTAACACTGCACGCAAACACTGTGAGGGGGAAGAGTGCCTGCCCTGCAGGGGGCAGCATCAACCAGCCCAGTCTCAGATGCATGGACAACCACTCCTCTCCATCATGCAAGCAAACAAACAAACAGTTCTCTGTGGAGAGAACCAATAAAGAGCCATCTTATTATCACCTTTAGAGTCACGCCTCACCATCAACCTCCCTGCACCTCTCACCCTATGGCCATAGCCACAACCCCCATAGCCACAACCCCCATAGCCACAACCCCCTGTACTTTCTAACCCCTCCTACTTCCACCATGCCGTGCCCCACACAATGCATCCTGCTTTTCCACTTTATTAGAAAGCACTCCAGCATCGTCACGACTGTGATCTCCCTGCAGTATCTCCCAGTGCTCCCCCGCCCTCCCCCTGCCTGTAATTCAATATCTAACAGAGTAAAGACAAAAGGGGGGTTCCATCCTGTGATTAAACCATTTTCTCCCTCCCCACTACTGTACTGTAGCTCCCTAGTGGGTCAGGGACAGGCATGGAGTAGGTGTCTCTTCAACCCAAACAGAAGCAGAACAGTGTAATGATGCCTTTAATGGTGTAGACTGGGACACTTTCATCCTGTTAGAAGACAGTAATTATATTTGTTGCTCCAGTTCCTTGGCACTGTTATCTATAGGAAGGTTCAGATCAGAATTACTATCCCATAGTGTGTTAGCACAGCCGAGACCCCGCCATCTCTGGTAACCCCAGGAAACACCGTAGGTCTACAGACAGACCCGTCTCATTCTCATCCGTCCAGTCCTAAACGCACATGGAAAGGAAGCAATATTGAGACATCATTATCCTTTCTAGTGAAACTTCGCAAGAGACAACTTTCAGCAAAGAAAATTAGCAACATTATTATACAGTTATTAGCCAAAGATATACACTGAGTGTACAAACATTAGGAACACCCTCAGAACAGCCTCAATTCGTCAGGGCATGGACTTCACAAGGTGTCAAAAGTGTTCCACAGGAATTCTGGCCCATGTTAACTCCAATGCTTTGTTGTGTCAAGATGGCTGGATGTGGCCTTTTGGGTGGTGGACCATTCTTGATACACACAGGAAACTGTTGAGCGTGAAAAACCCAGCAGTGTTGCAGTTCTTGACACACCGGTGCGCCTGGTACCCACTTCCATACACGTTCAAAGACACTTACATCTTTCGTCTTGCCCCTCTGAATGGCACACATACACAATCCAAGTCTCAATTGTCTCAAGGCTTAAAAATCCTTCTTTCACCTGTCTCCTCCCTTTCATCTACATTGTGAAGTGGATTTAAAAGTGACATCAATAAGGGTCATAGCTTTCACCTGGATTCACCTGGTCAGTGGATGTCATGGAAAGAGCATGTAAATGTATTTCATCCATGCAACAAGAAGAGATACGTCGGTAGGGAAGCAGCACCAGCTAAGAGACAGGTAGGGAAGCAACACAACCAGCTAAGTGAGAGGTAGGGAAGCAGAACCACCAGCTAAGAGAGAGGTAGGGAAGCAACACCAGCTAAGAGAGAGGTAGGGAAGCAACATCAGCTAAGAGAGAGGTAGCGAAGCAGCACCAGCTAAGAGAGAGGTAGGGAAGCAGCACCAGCTAAGAGAGAGGTAGGGAAGCAGCACCAGCTAAGAGAGAGGTAGGGAAGCAACACCAGCTAAGAGAGAGGTAGGGAAGCAACACCAGCTAAGAGAGAGGTAGGGAAGCAACATCAGCTAAGAGAGAGGTAGGGAAGCAACACCAGCTAAGAGAGAGGTAGGGAAGCAACACCAGCTAAGAGAGAGGTAGGGAAGCAACATCAGCTAAGAGAGAGGTAGGGAAGCAACACCAGCTAAGAGAGAGGTAGGGAAGCAACATCAGCTAAGAGAGAGGTAGGAAGCAACACCAGCTAAGAGAGAGGTAGGGAAGCAACATCAGCTAAGAGAGAGGTAGAGAAGCAGCACCAGCTAAGAGAGAGGTAGGGAAGCAACACCAGCTAAGAGAGAGGTAGGGAAGCAACACCAGCTAAGAGAGAGGTAGGGAAGCAACATCAGCTAAGAGAGAGGTAGGGAAGCAACATCAGCTAAGAGAGAGGTAGGGAAGCAGCACCAGCTAAGAGAGAGTTAGGGAAGCAACATCAGCTAAGAGAGAGGTAGGGAAGCAACACCAGCTAAGAGAGAGGTAGGGAAGCAACATCAGCTAAGAGAGAGGTAGCGAAGCAACATCAGCTAAGAGAGAGGTAGGGAAGCAACATCAGCTAAGAGAGAGGTAGGGAAGCAACACCAGCTAAGTGAGAGGTAGGGAAGCAGCACCAGCTAAGAGAGAGGTAGGGAAGCAGCACCAGCTAAGAGAGAGGTAGGGAAGCAACACCAGCTAAGAGAGAGGTAGAGAAGCAGCACCAGCTAAGAGAGAGGTAGGGAAGCAGCACCACCAGCTAAGAGAGAGGTAGGGAAGCAACACCAGCTAAGTGAGAGGTAGGGAAGCAACACCAGCTAAGAGAGAGGTAGGGAAGCAACACCAGCTAAGAGAGAGGTAGGGAAGCAGCACCAGCTAAGAGAGAGTTAGGGAAGCAACATCAGCTAAGAGAGAGGTAGCGAAGCAACATCAGCTAAGAGAGAGGTAGGGAAGCAACACCAGCTAAGTGAGAGGTAGGGAAGCAGCACCAGCTAAGAGAGAGGTAGGGAAGCAGCACCAGCTAAGAGAGAGGTAGGGAAGCAACACCAGCTAAGAGAGAGGTAGGGAAGCAACACCAGCTAAGAGAGAGGTAGGGAAGCAGCACCACCAGCTAAGAGAGAGGTAGAGAAGCAGCACCAGCTAAGAGAGAGGTAGGGAAGCAGCACCAGCTAAGAGAGAGGTAGGGAAGCAACACCAGCTAAGAGAGAGGTAGGGAAGCAGCACCAGCTAAGAGAGAGGTAGGGAAGCAATACCAGCTAAGAGAGAGGTAGGGAAGCAGCACCACCAGCTAAGAGAGAGGTAGAGAAGCAGCACCAGCTAAGAGAGAGGTAGGGAAGCAGCACCAGCTAAGAGAGAGGTAGGGAAGCAGCACCAGCTAAGAGAGAGGTAGGGAAGCAGAACCACCAGCTAAGAGAGAGGTAGGGAAGCAACACCAGCTAAGAGAGAGGTAGGGAAGCAACATCAGCTAAGAGAGAGGTAGGGAAGCAACACCAGCTAAGTGAGAGGTAGGGAAGCAGCACCAGCTAAGAGAGAGGTAGGGAAGCAGCACCACCAGCTAAGAGAGAGGTAGGGAAGCAGCACCAGCTAAGAGAGAGGTAGGGAAGCAACACCAGCTAAGAGAGGTAGGGAAGCAGCACCAGCTAAGAGAGGTAGGGAAGCAGCACCAGCTAAGAGAGAGGTAGGGAAGCAGCACCAGCTAAGAGAGAGGTAGGGAAGCAGAACCACCAGCTAAGAGAGAGGTAGGGAAGCAACACCAGCTAAGAGAGAGGTAGGGAAGCAACACCAGCTAAGAGAGAGGTAGGGAAGCAGCACCAGCTAAGAGAGAGGTAGGGAAGCAGCACCAGCTAAGAGAGAGGTAGGGAAGCAGCACCAGCTAAGAGAGAGGTAGGGAAGCTGAACCACCAGCTAAGAGAGAGGTAGGGAAGCAGAACCAGCTAAGAGAGAGGTAGGGAAGCAGCACCACCAGCTAAGAGAGAGGTAGGGAAGCAGCACCAGCTAAGAGAGAGGTAGGGAAGCAACACCAGCTAAGAGAGAGGTAGGGAAGCAGCACCACCAGCTAAGAGAGAGGTAGGGAAGCAGCACCACCAGCTAAGAGAGAGGTAGAGAAGCAGCACCAGCTAAGAGAGAGGTAGGGAAGCAGCACCAGCTAAGAGAGAGGTAGGGAAGCAACACCAGCTAAGAGAGAGGTAGGGAAGCAGCACCAGCTAAGAGAGAGGTAGGGAAGCAATACCAGCTAAGAGAGAGGTAGGGAAGCAACATCAGCTAAGAGAGAGGTAGGGAAGCAACACCAGCTAAGTGAGAGGTAGGGAAGCAGCACCAGCTAAGAGAGAGGTAGGGAAGCAGCACCAGCTAAGAGAGAGGTAGGGAAGCAGAACCACCAGCTAAGAGAGAGGTAGGGAAGCAACACCAGCTAAGAGAGAGGTAGGGAAGCAACATCAGCTAAGAGAGAGGTAGGGAAGCAACACCAGCTAAGTGAGAGGTAGGGAAGCAGCACCAGCTAAGAGAGAGGTAGGGAAGCAGCACCACCAGCTAAGAGAGAGGTAGGGAAGCAGCACCAGCTAAGAGAGAGGTAGGGAAGCAACACCAGCTAAGAGAGAGGTAGGGAAGCAGCACCAGCTAAGAGAGAGGTAGGGAAGCAGCACCAGCTAAGAGAGAGGTAGGGAAGCAGCACCAGCTAAGAGAGAGGTAGGGAAGCAGAACCACCAGCTAAGAGAGAGGTAGGGAAGCAGAACCACCAGCTAAGAGAGAGGTAGGGAAGCAACACCAGCTAAGAGAGAGGTAGGGAAGCAGCACCAGCTAAGAGAGAGGTAGGGAAGCAGCACCAGCTAAGAGAGAGGTAGGGAAGCAGCACCAGCTAAGAGAGAGGTAGGGAAGCTGAACCACCAGCTAAGAGAGAGGTAGGGAAGCAGAACCACCAGCTAAGAGAGAGGTAGGGAAGCAGAACCAGCTAAGAGAGAGGTAGGGAAGCAGCACCACCAGCCTAAGAGAGGTAGGGAAGCAGCACCAGCCTAAGAGAGAGGTAGGGAAGCAGCACCACCAGCTAAGAGAGAGGTAGGGAAGCAACACCAGCTAAGAGAGAGGTAGGGAAGCAGCACCACCAGCTAAGAGAGAGGTAGGGAAGCAGCACCAGCTAAGAGAGAGGTAGGGAAGCAGCACCAGCTAAGAGAGAGGTAGGGAAGCAGCACCAGCTAAGAGAGAGGTAGGGAAGCAGAACCACCAGCTAAGAGAGAGGTAGGGAAGCAGAACCACCAGCTAAGAGAGAGGTAGGGAAGCAACACCAGCTAAGAGAGAGGTAGGGAAGCAGCACCAGCTAAGAGAGAGGTAGGGAAGCAGCACCAGCTAAGAGAGAGGTAGGGAAGCAGCACCAGCTAAGAGAGAGGTAGGGAAGCTGAACCACCAGCTAAGAGAGAGGTAGGGAAGCAGAACCACCAGCTAAGAGAGAGGTAGGGAAGCAGAACCAGCTAAGAGAGAGGTAGGGAAGCAGCACCACCAGCTAAGAGAGAGGTAGGGAAGCAGAACCACCAGCTAAGAGAGAGGTAGGGAAGCAGCACCAGCTAAGAGAGAGGTAGGGAAGCAGCACCAGCTAAGAGAGAGGTAGGGAAGCAGCACCACCAGCTAAGAGAGAGGTAGGGAAGCAGAACCACCAGCTAAGAGAGAGGTAGGGAAGCAGCACCACCAGCTAAGAGAGAGGTAGGGAAGCAGCACCAGCTAAGAGAGAGGTAGGGAAGCGTCTTTCCACTTCTGTCCCAACATGACCTCCAAAGACCTTGAGCATGTGTGCCTATTAGATGAGAGGCTGGCAAGATCCAAAATGAATTTGTACATCACGGCTCTGTCAAACATCCATGCACCCCCCAACCCCACAAACCACTCCCCACTCCCCAACCCCCCAGATGGGGCAGACAGGTGGACGGCACGCGTGAGGACAGAATAGTTCTGGGGGGCGGGTATGATATCGATTCAACAACCACTGCACTCGGTGAGAGAGGGGGCCGACGGCGCTTTTCTTACAAGGCTAACTCCGTCCCAATCTCATCACAGATTCTCTCAGGGGAATTGGGCTGCTTTATTTTCCTTTCTCCCCCATTCTCTTTTTCTCCCCCTTCTCTCTCAGTTACGCTCTTTCTTTCATTTTTATTCTGTAAAAGATTCCTTGGAAGGAAAAAATAAAAGAAAGAAATAAAACAAGGTCGACAAAGGTCATCCTCCCAGCAGTCAGCAGAGAGAGGGGGGTTAGAGATAGTTCTCCAGAAGACAGGCCTGAGAGCTGATATCCCAGAATGCAGCTGATAAGAAAGTAGGCCACATAACCTTTGGTGAGCACGTGACAGGAATGCAGACAGTGGACGCAGCAGAGAGGAGAGGACGGGATGGGGAGGAAAGCTACTGCTGCTGCACTTGAAAGATGAAGTCAAAGTCGGAAGAGGAAGGAGGAGGGAGGATGAAGAGGAAGGAGGAGGGAGGATGAAGAAGGAAGGGGGTGATAAGAGAAGAAGCTATTTGCTGTCAGAGAGAGAGAAAGAAAGAGAAAGAGAGAGAGAGGAAGAGAAGAGGGAAAATAGAGATAAAGAGAGAAGAATTGAAGAGAGAGAAAAGCTGAAAAAGCAGTGAAAGGAATGCCTTCTTCCTTTTGAGGGAGCCTGATAACAATTCAATTGGCTTTATTCCAGACATAAAAGATACAGGAGAGAAGAAATCTGAGACAGCTACACTCTTTGAAAAAAAGGTGATATCTAGAACCTAAAAGGGTTATTTTGGTGTCCCCATAGGAGAACTCTTAGAAAAAAACTTTTGGTTCCAGGTATAACCCTTTTGATTCCAGGTAGAACCCTTTTAGGTTCTATATAGAACCTTTTCCACAGATGGTTCTACATGGATCCCAAAAGAGTTCTACCGGGAACCAAAAAGGTTTCTCCTATGGGGACAGCCGAATAACTTTTTTTTCTAAGAGTGTAGATAGAGTTGTGAAAGGCAGACATTTGCAAATTAACTGAAATAATTGCAACAACTACAATTATGTGTAGATGACACATAATTGTAGCCAGAAGAAGTGTCACATTTCTCTCCCTTACTGCTAGCCATGTGAGTTAGGAGACAAAGATGCCTACTAGCTTACTTGATGGTGGTGCTTACTTTCGCTTAACTGTGTTGGTGAGTATTCAACTTTGAACCTGTATCTAAGTGTATCATATAGATGAAAAGCTTTATGACCGTTAACTAGTCAACCACCTACTATATTAACCTTTTGTTGTTCCACCTGACACACATTACAACTCAAACCTGTCCAAACCTGCACATTAGAATCCCAGGATGGTCATTAGTGAGGGGAGATGATTTAAAGAGATGAACTAGCTGTTATTCAGGGCCATCCTTCACTGAGGAGATATCTACTATGTTCATTTCCTGTTGGTTTTGCAGCTCCATGGCTGCTGCCTGCTTGCTAACACGTATCAGCACGATTGCTCCGACGTGGGGATAATTGACCCTGAACAATTATTACAATGAGTGCTCCCATTTTTCTTCCTTCAGTCTCCCTACTCGTCTCCCTTTCTGCCTTTGAATGAAGGAGTTGCTGTAGCGCAGCAGATTTCTGCTGAAGATGCCTCACAAATGAAGTTCTCCTATTCGTCTCTGGGGACTGCTGTGCCATTTGTTTTCATTATTTTGACAAGCCTCTTTAAGGAGCTCCCTACTTTGCACTTCGTTCCTTCCATTTTTACAATGCACTCTACCCCCTTCCCCCCCGTATTTGGAGCTCATCCCGAGAGAGGTTGCATTGGTGTGTTTCAGTCACAGCTCTCTGCATCAGGGGACAGGGGGGGACGTGGAAGAGAGGGGAGGAGAAGCACTTCCTCCACAGACAGATAAATAGACCTCTCTCTTCTCCAGTCTTTCTCTCTCTCCATCTCTCCCTCCCCTCACTCCCCCCTCAAGTCTTCTGTCTCTTTCTCTCCCTCTCTATGGCAGGGCTGTGCTCAGGGTGCTGTGCTCACCCTAGGGCACTGTGTTCAGGGTGATCATCACAGGGCATTGGCTGCTGCAGTGAGTTCTGGAGGGAGTTCTGGATGCCTCTGGACCGGGCCTTCCCTCAGGTCCGTTACCAGCCCTCCTGCAGCTTTCAGCTTAAAACCCCCAACATTAGCATCTGGCCCATACCTGAAGACAAACCACAACACTTCATTAAAAAAAGCCAAAGATCCTGGGGGCAGATCCTTCTGCACTAACAAAACATTTACATTTTAGGATTTTACTCCGTCTTGGTAGAGGTCCTATTGTTTATGCAAACTTTTATATGGAACATACTCATGTTTGATTTCCTATTAATATTTCACATTTTCATAATTTTACTTTTATTTTACCTTTATTTAACTAGGCAAGTCAGTTAAGAACAAATTCTTATTTACAATGACGGCCTATCGTGGAACAGTGGGTTAACTGCCTTGTTCAGGCAGTTAACCCACTGTTCCACGAGTGTGTATGTGCACGTGTAAGCGTCAATAAGGTCTGAGGGTTTACAGCTACAGTGGGGCAAAAAAAGTATTTAGTCAACCACCAATTGTGCAAGTTCTCCAACTTAAAAAGATGAGAGAGGCCTGTAATTTTCATCATAGGTACACTTCAACTATGACAGACAAAATGAGAAAAAGAAATCCAGAAAATGACATTGTAGGATTTTTTATGAATTTATTTGCAAATTATGGTGGAAAATAAGTATTTGGTCAATAACAAAAGTTTATCTCAATACTTTGTTATATACCCTTTGTTGGCAATGACAGAGGTCAAAAGTTTTCTGTAAGTCTTCACAAGGTTTTCACACACTGTTGCTGGTATTTTGGCCCATTCCTCCATGCAGATCTCCTCTAGAGCAGTGATGTTTTGGGGCTGTCGCTGGGCAACACGGACTTTCAACTCCCTCCAAAGATTTTCTATGGGGTTGAGATCTGGAGACTGGCTAGGCCACTCCAGGACCTTGAAATGCTTCTTACGAAGCCACTCCTTCGTTCGGGCGGTGTGTTTGGGATCATTGTCATGCTGAAAGACCCAGCCATGTTTCATCTTCAATGCCCTTGCTGATGGAAGGAGGTTTTCACTCAAAATCTCACGATACATGGCCCCATTCATTCTTTCCTTTACACGGATCAGTCAGTCCTGGTCCCTTTGCAGAAAAACAGCCCCAAAGCATGATGTTTCCACCCCATGCTTCACAGTAGGTATGGTGTTCTTTGGATGCAACTCAGCATTCTTTGTCCTCCAAACACGACGAGTTGAGATTTTACCAAAAAGTTCTATTTTGGTTTCATCTGACCATATGACATTCTCCCAATCCTCATCTGGATCATCCAAATGCTCTCTAGCAAACTTCAGACGGGCCTGAACATGTACTGGCTTAAGCAGGGGGCACGTCTGGCACTGCAGGATTTGAGTCCCTGGCGGTGTAGTGTGTTACTGATGGTAGGCTTTGTTACTTTGGTCCCAGCTCTCTGCAGGTCATTCACTAGGTCCCCGTGTGGTTCTGGGATTTTTGCTCACCGTTCTTGTGATCATTTTGACCCCACGGGTGAGATCTTGCGTGGAGCCCCAGATCGAGGAAGATTATCAGTGGTCTTGTATGTCTTCCATTTCCTAATAATTGCTCCCACAGTTGATTTCTTCAAACCAAGCTGCTTACCTATTGCAGATTCAGTCTTCCCAACCTGGTACAGGTCTACAATTTTGTTTCTGGTGTCCTTTGACAGCTCTTTGGTCTTGGCCATAGTGGAGTTTGGAGTGTGACTGTTTGAGGTTGTGGACAGGTGTTTTTTATACTGATAACAAGTTCAAACAGGTGCCATTAATACAGGTAACGAGTGGAGGACAGAGGAGCCTCTTAAAGAAGAAGTTACAGGTCTGTGAGAGCCAGAAATCTTGCTTGTTTGTATGTGACCAAATACTTATTTTCCACCATAATTTGCAATTAAATTCATTAAAAATCCTACAATGTGATTTTCTGGATTTCTTTCCCTCATTTTGTCTGTCATAGTTGAAGTGTACCTATGATGAAAATTACAGGCCTCTCTCATCTTTTTAAGTGAGAGAACTTGCACAATTGGTGGCTGACTAAATACTTTTTTGCCCCACTGTATTTGTACAGTGATGTAACATTGGAAAGGGGAAATTGATGAGTGATATATGAAATTGAAACAGTAAACCAATTTTAACAATTACGTGGCCTCTCTTTTCTGCAAATGGATACTAACTGCTGAATGACTTGTGCTTTCTTCTCTGTCCCAAAAGCGAGGTGTTATTTTGGAAAAAGGAAAGTCTCTTCAACGTACTGATTTGTATATTCCGGGAAAACAAAGACCTCAAACATCAACCCACCAGCAGGGGAAAACAAAGCTGCTCTTTCTCATCAGATTTCACCTCGGCTGCACACTGTTTCCAGTTAGAAGGCTGCTCCCCATTTGTCTTGGGGTTCTACCTAGGGTCACTCCCACGGGATGAGACACACATACTAATGTAACCTTAAAACACTGTCCTGGGAAAACATCAATATGTTACAGATTGCATGTCTGATTGCTGCATGTTACAGTGGAATATCAAATCAAATCAAACTTTGTTTCTCACATGCGCCAAATTAAACAAGTGTAGACCTTACCGTGAAATGCTTACTTACAAGCCCTTAACCAACAATGCAGTTCAAGAAGAAAATATTTACCAAATAAACTGAAGTAAAAAATAATAAAAAGAAACACAATAACATAACAACAACGAGGCTATATTCAGGGGGTACCGGTACAGAGTCATTGTGCGGGGGTACAGGTTAGAGGTCATTTGTACATGTAGGTAGGGGTGAAGAGACTACGCATAGATAATAAACAGCGATTAGCAGCAGTGTACAAAACAAATGTGTGTGTGTGGAGAGGGGGTCAATGTAAAGTCCAGGTGGCCATTTGATTAATTGTTCAGTAGTCTTATGGCTTGGGGGTAGAAGCTGTTAAGGAGCCTTTTGGTCCTAGACTTGACACTCCGATACCGCTTACCGTGCAATAGCAGAGAGAACAGTCTATGACTTTGGTGACTGGAGTCTCTGACAATTTTATGGGCTTTCATCTGACACCGCCTATCATATAGGACCTGGATTGCAGAAAGCTTGGCCCCAGTGATGTACTGAGCCGTTCGCACTACCCTCTGTAGCGCCTTACGGTTAGATGCTGAGCAGTTGCCATACCAGACGGTGATGCAACCAGTCAGGATGCTCTCGATGGTGCAGCTGTAGAACTTTTTGAGGATCTGGGGACCCATGTCAAATCTTTTCAGTCTCCTGAGGGGGAAAATGTTTTGTTGTGCCCTCTTCACAACTGTCTTGGTGTGTTTGGGCCATGATAGATCGTTGGTGATGTGGACACCAAGGAACTTGAAACTCTCGACCCCCATTAACATCAACGTCACGTTGATGTTAATGGGGGTCTGTTCGGGCCGCCTTTTCCTGTAGTCCACAATCAGCTCCTTTGTCTTGCTCACATTGAGGGAGAGGTTGTTGTCCTGGCACCACACTGCCAGTTCTCTGACCTCCTCCCTATAGGCTGTCTCATCAATGTCGGTGATCAGGCCTACCACTGTTGTGTCGTCGGCAAACTTAATGATGGTGTTGGAGTCGTGTTTGGCCACGCAGTCGTGGGAGTACAGGGGGGGACTAAGTACACACCCCCGAGGTGGCCCAGTGTTGAGGATCAGCGTGGCAGATGTGTTGTTGCCTACCCTTTGCGTGGCAGATGTGTTGTTGCCTATCCAGTAGCAGAGGGAGGTGTTCAGTCTCAGGGTCCTTAGCTTAGTGATGGGCTTCGTGGGCACTATGGTGTTGAACATAGGAGTTCCTTTTGTCCAGGTGGGAAAGGGTAGTGTGGAGTGCGATTGAGATTGCGTCATCTGTCGATCTGTTGGGACGGTTTGCGAATTGGAGTGGGTCTAGGGTATCCAGGAGGATGCTGTTGATGTGAGCTATGACCAGCCTTTCAAAGCACTTCATGGCTACCGACGTGAGTGCTACAGGGCGGTAGTCATTTAGGCAGGTTATCTTTTCTTCCTTGGGCACAGGGACTATGGTGGTCTGCTTGAAACATGTAGGTATTACAGAATCGGTCAGGGAGAGGTTGAAAATGTCAGTGAAGACACTTGCCAGTTTGTCCGCGCATGCTTTGAGTACACGTCCTGGCAATCCATGTGTTATCACACAGTCATCCAGAACAGCTGGTGCTCTCATGCATGCATCAGTGTTGCTTGCTTCGGAAGCGAGAATAAAAGCCATTTAGCTTGTCTCGTAGGCTCGCGTCACTGGGCAGCTCGCGTCTGGGTTTCCCTTTGTAGTCCGTAATAATTTTCATCAGAGCCGGTGTAGTAGGATTCAATCTTAATCCTGTACTGACACTTTGCTTGTTTGATGGTTTGTCTGAGGGCATAGCGGGATTTCTTATAGGCGTCCGGATTAGTGTCCCGCTCCTTGTGGCAGCTCTAGCTTTTAGCTCGACGTGGATGTTGCCTGTAATCCATGGCTTCTGGTTGGGATATGTGGGGATGACGTCGTCGATGCGCTTATTGATGAAGCCAATGACTGAGGTGGTATACTCCTCAATGCCATTGGATGAATCCCGGAACATATTCCAGTCTGTGCTAGCAAAGCAGTCCTGTAGCGTAGCATACGTGCCATCTGACCACTTCCGTATTGAGTGAGTCACTGGTACTTCCTTCTTTAGTTTTTTCTTGTAAGCAGGAATCAGGAAGAATGATGGTCTGATTTGGCAAATGGAGGGCGGGGGAGAGCTTTGTATGCATCTCTGTGTGTGGAGTAAAGGTGGTCTAGAGGTTTTTTCCCTCTGGTAAAAAGTTGGTAAAACTGATTTAAGTTTGCCTGCGTTAATGTCCCTGGGCACTAGGAGCTTTGCTTCTGGGTGAGCATTTTCTTGTTTGTTTATGGCCTTATAGAGTTGGTTGAGTGCGCTCTTAGTGCCCGCATCGGTCTGTCGTGGTAAATAGACGGATAAGAATAATATAAATGAGAACTCTTTTGTTAGATAGCGTGGTCTACAGCTTATCTTAAGATACTCTACCTCAGGCGAGCAATACCTTGAGACTTCTTTAATATTAGACATCGGGCACTTGCTTTTATTGACAAAAATACACACACCCCCACCCCTCGTCTTACCAGACGTAGCTTCTCTGTTCTGCCTGTGCATTGAAAATCCCTCCAGCTCTATATTGTCCATGTCGTCGTTCAGCCACGACTTGGTGAAACATATAATATTGCAGTTCTTCATGAGCCGTTGGTAGAATAATCGTAGGTTATCCATTTTATTTTCCAATGATTGCATGTTAGCAAGTAGAATTGATGGCAATGGGAGTTTACTTGCTCGCCTACGGATTCTCAAAAGGCAGCTTGATCTGCGTCCTCTTTTCCTCCATCTTTTCTTCACGCAAATGACGTGGATCTGTGCTTGTTCCCGGGAAAGCAGTATATCTTTCTTGACTCATTAAATGAAAAAGCTTCTTCCAGTCCATGGTGAGTAATCCCAGTTCTGATGTGAAGAAGTTATTTTTGGTCATAAGAGACAGTAGTAGCAACATTATGTACAAAATAAGTTTAAACATTACGCAAAAAAATTAACAAAATAGCAGAATTGATTACGGGCATGTAAAACGTCAGCCATCCTCTTCGGCGCCATTTTATCTAAAATATGCAGCCTGAAGTAAGATATTGAATTGAAGAGATTAGAAATACAGTCGCTGTCTGATGAAAACCTCTTATATAAAAAAAAAGTACTTTTTAGGAAATTGAAAAAATGACCATATTTCCCCATAAACGAACATACAATTATGAAACTTCAGAAGCTATTTTGAATAAATGTCCTTGATCCTTGAGTCATTCAATGTTCAGTGTACATTGAGGGGAGTTACTGTTTTCAGTAAATGAAAACAATTGAATACAAAAAAAAGTATAAAATTAAAGTTTCATCAGACAGCAACGATATGACAGTTAATCTCCATGAAACAGTTTGACAGAAAAATTGTGAAACAGGCAGAGTGAGAGAGTGTGACAGAGAGAGGGAGGGAGAGAGAGTGTCCCTTTGCTCCACAGTGATAGCCAGTGAGGCAGAAAAGTGAATTACTTCTTCTACTCCTGCACTGCTTAATTTAATATCTCCGATGAGTTGCTTCAGCCCTCCATCGGGCCAGGGTCCACACATTTCCAAATTCGTGCTGTGTCACAAAACATTAGACATTGTCCTGGCAATTCATTTCTCTATGGTAATTCTGAATCACACCACTCCGGCTGGGCACCTGGGGACATCTCTGGAGGTATTCTGTTTTGGGGGTTATTGGGAGCATTATCATCCATTGATATATATTTAGTTCTCCTTCCCAACCCAATCCACAGTGGAATAGCCAGCGTGTAATAGAATAAAAGGGCATCAGTATTTCCATTTCCTTCCATTCTTTCTTCTTTCATTTCATTCCTCCCCAGGAACCGCTGCTTGAGGGTAATAAAAAACAATATAAATGTGAATGGAGTGGATTTGAATTTTAGTGGCTGTTATTTTGTGTCAGATTCCTTTATACAAGGCAACTTGCATGCACAGGAATTTCATATGATCCTTCTTGATATAAATGTATTGTCAATTGACTGTTAAGACCCAATAGGTCACAACAATGGCAGCATGCCAAGGATTTCAGATGATCCATCATTAGGTTTCTGGTCCACTCATCTAGCTTACAATGCCATAAAACTTCATTTGTATTTTTCAAAGGTAAAGGTGCTTATGAGTTTGAGGTGGCGGGAGGGAGTTGAGAGGGTTTGGATCGTGCCCTACCACATCGATGATACGCCATTGGTGATCTGACTCCCCATGCCCCCACTCCGCCATATTGCAAGGCAAGCGGCAGGCAAACAGCTGCTTGGTCCAAGCGGCCCAATATATCAATGGCACTAATTAATTGGATTAATGGAGAGGGTTCTGGGATTGGGGAGAGGCTGGGGGAAGCGTTTCAGCGGAAACTGAATTGTGGTCCCTGAGGGCGGGGTCATGAGAGGGGGTAGGAAGGAGGGAACATGTCTGAATATGGATGAGGCAAAATTGAGTTAAAACAGAGGAGACTGCAGCATTCATTAGACCGCCCACCCTCTGAAGTAGCTGCTTAATATGCATGCTATTACTATGCAAATCAGTGATAATGAAACACAGAGGATTTTTTCATCAGAGAAAGAACAAGCAGATGTTGGCAGGGTTTGGAAAGGGGTGATTTGAGTTTGTGTGGCGAGGGGCGAGGGGCGAGGGGCGAGGGGCGAGGGGCGAGGGGCGAGGGCGAGGAAAGTAGGGGCGGTGTGTGTGTGTTATATTAGTCTGGGGGAGGGGTGGTTATTGTACAAAACCAAAAAACGGAATTAAATCAAAGTCTCTTATGCATACCTGAGCACCAGACCCCATAACCCCCAGCACTCTGTACCATGGTAATACATTACCTCAGCAGATTATGCCACAGGCAACAAGTGAATGGGGCAACCTCAGGCACTGATTAGCCACCTCTGTAGGGAATGCTTAAAGAAGTTACATAAACAAATCAGAATTAAATAGAGGCTATTTGTGAGCTTTGTTTTACTTCCTTGGGGATCAATGTAGTTTCATCCATACAATCACTTAGCTACGCCATGTTTGATTATATAGTCACATCATTATAAGTACACACCCTGCGCCAACCTACACACCCCCACAGTCAACAGCAAACGATTGTTCAAAAAATTTGAACTATAAGGTTCTATCTGCATTTTTGTCAAAATGTAGTTATTGGCATAGCCTTGTTCTGTTTAATGTTCTCTACCTATATAGTACTCAAAATCAAATCAAATCAAATGTTATTGGTCAAATACACATGGTTAGCAGATGTTATTCCGAGTGTAGCAAAATACTTGTGCATCTAGTTCCGACAGTGCATCAACATCTAACATGTAATCTAACGATTCCACAACAACGACCTAATACACACAAATCAAAGAAAAGGAATGGAATAGCAATATATACATATAAATATATGGATGAGCAATGACAGAGCGACATAGGCAAGATGCAATAGATAGTATAAAATACAATATATACATATGAGATGAGTAATGCAAGATATGTAAACAATATTAAAGTGGCTTTATTAAAGTGACTAGTGTGCCATTTATTAAAGTGGACAATAATTTCAAGTCTGTATGTAGGCAACAGCCTCTCTGTGTTAGTGATGGCTGTTTAATAGTCTGATGGCCTTGAGATAGAGGCTATTTTTCAGTCTCTCGGTCCCAGCTTTGATGCACCTGTACTGACCTTGCCTTCTGGATGGTAGTGGGGTGAACAGGCAGTGGCTCGGGTGGTTGTTGTCCTTGATTATCTTTTTGGCCTTCCTGTGACATCGGGTGCTGTAGGTGTCCTGGAGGGCAGATAGTTTGCCCCCGATGATACGTTGTGGAGACCACACCACCCTGTAGAGAGCCTTGAGGTTGTGGGCTGTGCAGTTGCCGAACCAGGCGGTGATGCAGCCCGACAGAATGCTCTCCATTGTGCATCTGTAAAGGTTTGTGAGGGTTTTAGTTGACAAGCCAAATTCCTGTCTGTGTGGGTGGACCACTTCAGTTTCTCCGTGATGGGTACGCAGAGGAACTTAAAACTTTCCACCTTCTCCACTACTGTCCTGTCGATGTGGATAGGGGGGTGCTCCCTCTGCTGTTGCCTGAAGTCTACGATCATCTCCTTTGTTTTGTTTGACGTTGAGTGAGACACTCCGAGTGCCCTCACCTCCTCCCTGTAGGCTGTCTGGTTATTGTTGGTAATCAAGCCTACTACTGTTGTGTCGTCTGCACACTAAATGATTGAGTTGGAGGCATGCATGGCCATGCAGTCAAACTGGGCTGGGTGGTGGTGGTGTGATATGCTGGGCTAGGTTGTGGTGTGGTGTGATATGCTAGGCTGGACTGGGTTGTGGTGTAGTGTGATATGCTAGGCTGGACTGTGTTATGGTGTGGTGTGATATTCTAGGCTTGGTGGTGGTGTGATATGCTAGGCTGGGCTCCGCTGGGTTGTGGTGTGGTGTGGTATGCTGGGCTGGGTGTTGATGTGATATGCTGGGCTGGACTAGGTTGTGGTGTGTTAGACTGGAGTGTGGGGTGGTAATGACTCCTGCATGGAAAGCTTCTCCCTGTAAGTGGCTCCCCGTGGCTCTCTCCTTTCATGACCCAATCAGGGCTGTTCTCTATGGGCCTGTTAAATTAAGCGCTTTCTCTGCACAAGAGGAGGAATTAAGGAGTCTGGATGAAGCCATCGATCATCAGGCACCTGCCTTTTTAGCACTGCCCTGGTTCAGGCTGGCCAGAGGCACACACACTGCACAGAGCACAGAGCACAGCACAAAGCACAGAATAGAGCACAGAACACAGAACAGAACACAGCACAGAGCACAGAGCACAGAGCACAGAACAGAACAAAATAGAACACAGCCCAGCAAAGCACAGAACAGCACAGCACAGACCAGAACAGCATAGCCACACAGGAGCTACATTGAGAAGGTGGGGTTGCTGGTACAGACACCTGTGGTGGTCAGTCATATTTACTCATGTCTGTCACATACCCCTTTTCTATTCCCCCTTTTTTCTATTCCCCTTTTCTCTATAGTGTTTTCTATATAGTGTGCTAAGACTCCAGCCACTATAGTCATAGACTGTTCTCTCTGTTACCGCATGCAAGCGGTCCACTTCAATAACTCTACCTATATGTACATATTACCTCAATTACCTCGACTAACCGGTGCCCCCGCACATTGACTCTGTACTGGTACCCCCTGTATATAGCCTCGCCATTGTTATTTCACTGCTGCTCTTAAATTATTTGTTACTTGTAAGTAAGCATTTCACTGTAAGGTCTACACCTGTTGTACTCAACGCATTTGGCAAATAAAACGGGATTTGACTTGTATGCATGGATCTACAGTTGAAGTCAGAAGTTTACATACACTTACGTAGGTTGGAGTCATTAAAACTTATTTTTCATCCACTCCACACATTTCTTGTAAACAAACTATAGTTTTGGCAAGTCGGTTAGGACATCTACTTTGTGCATGACACAAGTAATTTTCCAACAATTGTTTACAGACAGATTATTTCATAAATAATTCACTGTATCACAATTCCAGTGGGTCAGAAATTTACATACACTAAGTTGACTGTGCCTTTAAACAGCTTGGAAAATTCCAGAAAATTATATCATGGCTTTAGAAGTTTCTGATAGGCTAATTGACACAATTTGAGTTAATTGGAGGTATTTCAAGGCCTACCTTCAAACTCAGTGCCTCTTTGCTTGACATCATGGGAAAATCAAAAGAAATCAGCCAAGATCTCAGAAAACAATTGTAGACCTGAGTGGACGTTCATCTGTACAAACAATAGTACGCAAGTATAAACACCATGTGACCACGCAGCCGTCATACCGCTCAGGAAGGAGACGCATTCTGTCTCCTAGAGATTAACGTACTTTGGTGCGAAAGTGCAAATCAATCCCAGAACAACAGCAAAGAACCTTGTGAAGATGCTGGAGGAAACAGGTACAAAAGTATCTATATCCACAGTAAAACGAGTCCTAAATCGACATAACCTGAAAGGCCGCTCAGCAAGGAAGAAGCCACTGCTCCAAACCCGCCATTAAAAATCCAGACTACGGTTCGCAACTGCACATGGGGACAAAGACTGTACATTTTGGAGAAATGTCCTCTGGTCTGATGAAACAAAAATGGAACTGTTTGGCCATAATGATCATCGTTATGTTTGGAGGAAAAGGGGGAGGCTTGCAAGCTGAAGAACACCATCCCAACCGTGAAGCACGGGGGTGACAGCATCATGTTGTGGGGGTGCTTTGCTGCAGGAGGGACTGGTGCACTTCACAAAATAGATGGCATCATGAAGAAAGGAAAATTATGTGGATATATTGAAGCAACATCTCAAGACATCAGTCAGGAAGTTAAAGCTTGGTCGCAAATGGGTCTTCCAAATGGACAATGACCCCAAGCGTACTTGAAAAGTTATGGCAAAATTGCTTAAGGACAACAAAGTCAAGGTATTGGAGTGGCCATCACAAATCCCTGACCTCAATCCCATAGAGCATTTGTGGGCAGAACTGAAAAAGCGTGTGTGAGCAAGGAGGCCTACAAACCTGACTCAGTTACACCAGCTCTGTCAGGAGGAATGGGCCAAAATTCACCCAACTTATTGTGGGAAGCTTGTGGAAGGCTACCCGAAACATTTGACCCAAGTTTAACAATTTAAAGGCAATGCTATCAAATTCTACAGTGGGGCAAAAAAGTATTTAGTCAGCCACCAATTGTGCAAGTTCTCCAACTTAAAAAGATGAGAGAGGCCTGTAATTTTCATCATAGGTACACTTCAACTATGACAGACAAAATTAGGAAAAAAAATCCAGAAAATCACATTGTAGGATTTTTAATGAATTTATTTGCAAATTATGGTGGAAAATAAGTATTTGGTCAATAACAAAAGTTTATCTCAATACTTTGTTATATACCCTTTGTTGGCAATGACAGAGGTCAAACGTTTTCTGTAAGTCTTCACAAGGTTTTCACACACTGTTGCTGGTATTTTGGCCCATTCCTCCATGCAGATCTCCTCTAGAGCAGTGATGTTTTGGGGCTGTCACTGGGCAACACAGACTTTCAACTCCCTCCAAAGATTTTCTATGGGGTTGAGATCTGGAGACTGGCTAGGCCACTCCAGGACCTTGAAATGCTTCTTACGAAGCCACTCCTTCGTTGCCCAGGCGGTGTGTTTGGGATCATTGTCATGCTGAAAGACCCAGCCATGTTTCATCTTCAATGCCCTTGCTGATGGAAGGAGGTTTTCACTCAAAATCTCACGATACATGGCCCCATTCATTCTTTCCTTTACACGGATCAGTCGTCCTGGTCCCTTTGCAGAAAAACAGCCCCAAAGCATGATGTTTCCACCCCCATGCTTCACAGTAGGTATGGTGTTCTTTGGATGCAACTCAGCATTCTTTGTCCTCCAAACACGACGAGTTGAGTTTTTACCAAAAAGTTATATTTTGGTTTCATCTGACATTCTCCCAATCCTCATCTGGATCATCCAAATGCTCTCTAGCAAACTTCAGACGGGCCTGAACATGTACTGGCTTAAGCAGGGGGGCACGTCTGGCACTGCAGGATTTGAGTCCCTGGCGGCGTAGTGTGTTACTGATGGTAGGCTTTGTTACTTTGGTCCCAGCTCTCTGCAGGTCATTCACTAGGTCCCCGTGTGGTTCTGGGATTTTTGCTCACCGTTCTTGTGATCATTTTGACCCCACGGGGTGAGATCTTGCGTGGAGACCCAGATCGAGGAAGATTATCAGTGGTCTTGTATGTCTTCCATTTCCTAATAATTGCTCCCACAGTTGATTTCTTCAAACCAAGCTGCTTACCTATTGCAGATTCAGTCTTCCCAACCTAGTGCAGGTCTACAATTTAGTTTCTGGTGTCCTTTGACAGCTCTTTGGTCTTGGCCATAGTGGAGTTTGGAGTGTGACTGTTTGAGGTTGTGGACAGGTGTCTTTTATATTGATAACAAGTTCAAACAGGTGCCATTAATACAGGTAACGAGTGGAGGACAGAGGAGCCTCTTAAAGAAGAAGTTACAGGTCTGTGAGAGCCAGAAATCGTGCTTGTTTGTATGTGACCAAATACTTATTTTCCACCATAATTTGCAAATAAATTCATAAAAAATCCTACAATGTGATTTTCTGGATTTCTTTCCCTCCTTTTGTCTGTCATAGTTGAAGTGTACCTATGATGAAAATTACAGGCCTCTCTCATCTTTTTAAGTGAGAGAACTTGCACAATTGGTGGCTGACTAAATACTTTTTTGCCCCACTGTATATGAGTGTATGTACACTTCTGACCCACTGAGAATGTAATGACGGAAATAAAAGCTGAAATAAATCATTCTCTCTACTAATATTATTCTGACATTTGACATTCTTAAAATAAAGTGGTGATCCTAACTGACCAAAGACAGGGAATTTTTATGAGGATTAAATGTCAGGAATTGTGAAAAACTGAGTTTAAATGTATTTGGCAAAGGTGTATGTAAACTTCCAACTTCAACTGTATAAAGAGAGTGGTTACTGTAATTACATTTCTATGATAGCGATCAATTTTGACTGTATTTGGTGTGTCTATCACAAGTAAATATAGATGGATGACACCCCTCATCAAAATAAAGTTAATACAGACCGATTCAGACTTAGGAAATGTACGCCATTCTTACACACACCTTTCCTATGCACTTCTCAGTAGTTGGCATTCCGACTTACCTTTTGCAGGTGCATAAAGGCTTTGCAGGCGTGGTTACCTTCCGCACCCTTCTGTGTTCTCCAGGAACAACCACACGAACTTGACAGAGAAAAGAAGGTTAAACTAACTACGTAATAGAATGATGAAAATTGTCAGGAAACTAACAATAAAGTGACAGTTATAAATTTACGTGGGCATAACTGTAAAAAATACAGTAAAAATAATAGCTGGCTGAAACGTGCGATTCCTCATGCCTAAGTTCAAGTTCCGAGTGCACACAGAGAGAAAAGTGCACAAAAAGGGAATTAAGTTCCATTTATGTGTGCATAACTCGGGTCTGAATTGGTTCCTTCCTGAATACTCTCATCACAGTGCATTATGAGAGAGAGAGAGAGAGAGAGAGAGAGAGAGAGAGAGAGAGAGAGAGAGAGAGAGAGAGAGAGAGAGAGAGAGAGAGAGAGAGAGAGACTGGGAGTAATCAAATTACCTTTGTATTCCTTGGAATTGATTGTTGTCATTAGGAGAATGCCAAGCGGGTCCTCCCTGTTGGCTATATGGAATATTACATGGGTGAATCTCCATCCTTTTTGACACCCCTGGCATAGTAATAATAACAATTTAATGACACACAATACATTAGGTACACAGGAGTCCCTCTATTGGCGAGCTGGGGTGGAATTTGATATCAAGCTTAATAGTGACAATGATGATGATGAGACTGCTGAGCGATGATGATGATGGTGTCCCTTGTTAGTGTGTCCCTGTCTTAATTAGATAGGGTTGTTACAGGTCTGTATATCAGAGCCTGGGATACATGAGGACTACACACGCACGCACGCACACACACACACACACACACACACAAGATCCATCTCTGTTCACTGAGTAATTGCAAGTGTCTTTCTACTGGGTACCTGAACATTCTTTACAAATACTGGCTTCAGAGAGAAAAAAGGGCAACAAAGGTTCATCACTGGCATTCATTATTCATCTTAATGAAATAGATTTGGTTAAACATGGGCAGAGGCTTGTTCACATACGCAAAATCTCTCCAGATCACGTTTCACAGAAGATGAGGGCATCTAAATTGGTTAAAGTGAATTATCCCAATCCACAAGTTATTACAATACCACATTTTACTAGCTGATGCTTCTGCAGCATTATTTATTTACAGTTCTAATTACTGTATGTTGGAAACCAGTTTATAATAGCAATTAAGCACCTTGGGGGTTTGTGGTATGTGGCCAATATACCACGGATAAGGGCTGTATCTGGAATTCCGCACTGCGTCGTGCTTAAGACCAGCCCTTAGCCATGGTACAGTATATCAACAGTATACCACACCTCCTCGGGCCTTATTGCTTAAGTAACCCTCCACTGTAAAAACAACAAGACATTTCCTAAACTGGTCCATACAATATGTACAGGTACCTGAGTGTACCAAAAATTGACACCTGCTCTTCCCATGACATAGACTGAGGTGAATCCAGGTGAAAGCTTTGATTCCTTAGGGATGGATCAACATTTACATAATGGGTACCGGGAGGAAAATGGGTGAGGGTCATGCTTTTTCAATTTCAGTCAAGGGGAGGGATTAGTATTTTTTTTAATCTAGTCCAGGGAAGGGTCATGTAACTTGTAATTGATCAATATTTCTCAGTGTTTTAGAATGAGTTGCTTATAAGGCATCAATGTGCGTCCAATGCCACCCCCCCTTATCTGTGATTCTCCCCTGGGCATGCAATATCAAGTGCGCCTATTGGCTATTTAGTGTGGTCTCAATCAAATTATCCATAGCCTATAGGCTATAGTCTACGAAGTGCATGCTTGGACAAGCACAGAGAAAGTTTTTGTCTTAGATAGCTGCTGGAATGGTGTAAGTAAAACTGGGCTGCATTACACACTGCAATGGATATTCAAATAAAATAAAATGTTATTTGTCACATGCGCCGAATACAACAGGTGTAGACCTTACAGTGAAATGCTTACTTACAAGCCCTTAACCAACAACGCAGTTTTAAGAAGGAGAAGTGTTCAATAAAAAATAGATAAGTACATTTTTTTAAATAAAAGCAACAAGTTATTAAAGAGCAGTAGTAAAATAACAATAGCGAGGCTATATATAAAGGGTACTGGTACAGAGTCAATGTTCGGCTGCACCGGTTAGTCAATGTAATTGAGGTAAAATGTACATGTAGGTAGAGTTAAAGTGATATGCATAAATAATAAACAGAGAGTAGCAGCAGCGTAAAGGGGAAGGGGGCAATGCAAATAGTCTGGGTAGCCATTTGATTAGCTGTTCAGGAGTCTTATGGATTGGGGGTAGAAGCTGTTAACTTCTTAAGGAGCAGCAAGGTGCGCTGGAGCGCTAGCGCCCCACTCCCGACACTACCAGGTGAAATGCAAGGCGCCAAATTCAAAATCCAAAAGTTGAATTATTAAACATGCATCAATATACATGGGTTTCATAGTCATCAAAAGCTCTGTTTCTTGGCAATATCACAGCGTTGTCAGATTTCAAAAAGGCTTCACGGAGAAAGCACCACATTTGATTGTTTGAGGGTAGCACCTTCAATATTTTCCCATTACCATGAATTCATAAGCCATCACGGTTCACACATAACACATTTCACAGCGAAAACCAATCAATTACCTACAGAAGAACTTCTGCTGAGGGCTTCCCAAGTGTCCAACGAAGGCAATCCATGGTTCTTTTGTTAGAAAAAGTAATGTATTATATCCATAAATCGCCGTTTGGTTGGCGCGTTAGAATGAGAAAATAGAGTCCATTGAAACGTGAAGAGAACTCATTCAACTTATACCTATAAACTTGTCCAAGAACAATCAAACATAATTGCTAATGTATCCTTAGGAACACTTTAATGTATATGTTGTATAATATTTCAACCGGAATATAAACTGGGCGATAAGAAAGGAAAAAACCACAGAGCGCGCCAGCCGGGAGCGCGCATTTTCTTGTAAGGACATCTGTGGGGACACTTCCTTATTCATCTTCTTCTCTGCTCTAAAGCATCTAAAAAGAATCAGAACACTTTCTCGAGACTGTTGACATCCAGAGGAAGCGATGGGTACTGCATTCATATGCCCTTATATGGGCATTTTCATAAGGGAGGGGTTCCAAATGAGCAATGTGTCAAAACCACTTTTTCCAGGACAGAAATTCCTCGGGGTTTCGCCTGCCATATCCGTTCTGTTTATTCACAGACAAATGGTTAACACTTTTAGAAAATTCAGAGTGTTTCCTATCCAATGGTACTAAATATGTGCATATCCTATTTTCTGGGCCTGAATGGGAGGCATTTTACTTTGGGCACGCCAGGCTCTCCAAAACGGTCACCTCATGAGCCGATCCCTAAGAAGTTAATGAGGCCAGTGACTGATGTGGTGTACTCCTCAATGCCATCGGAAGAATCGCAAAACATATTCCAGTCTGTGTTAACAAAACAGTCATATAGCTTAACATCTGCTTCATCTGACCACTTTTTTATTGACCGAGTCACTGGTGATTCCTGCTTTAGTTTTTGTAAGCAGGAATCAGGAGGATAGAATTATGGTCAGATTTGCCAAATGGAGGGCGAGGGAAAGCTTTGTATGTGTCTCTGTGTGTGGAGTAAAGGTGTTCTAGAGTTTTTTTCCCTTTTGCTGCACATTTAACATGCTGGTCGAAATGCGGTAAAACGGATTTAAGTTTCCCTGCATTAAAGTCCCCGGCCACTAGGAGCGCCGCCTCTGTATGAGCATTTTCCTCCACCCACCATGCACACTTTAATTAACCTAACTCCATATCAGTGAAGGGCTGTTAAGATAAAACCAAGGCTTGAATTGAGTGGGTATGAGAGGGTATGCAATAGGCATACTTTTTACAAAATAAAATGGCAAAAAGCACAGGTCTACCCTTTGTTAGCTTAAGATTTTGAAGAAAATAAAACTGATTATTTAAAGTGATCTATAACAGCACTTTGGTCCACAATGCTTTATGCTAGAAACAAGCAATACAATTCCTGGAAAAGACATGACGCCGATGCATATGGGAATTTCATTGTTCCATTTCTTAAGAGGCTGAACTACAACCTTCTATAGTTGAGGAGACAAAAATTTGACTCTTCTTGGAAAGTAATCTAATTCTGTCACTATCAATTTACTATCAAAACTATTCACTTTTTATACAATAGAAGATGTTTAAACCCATACAACTTTCAGGGAATAACTTGTGACTTTCTCTCGATGGGTTAAGCCACGGAAGAAGCTTACATTTTTCTGCATTGGTAGACCTCTTTCTGGGATGGAAAGTTAGGCATGGTACCATGCTCAAATTCCTAATGATGTCTCAGATGTAATTATTTGCAAACAGGGACAATTTTGTTGCAAACAATACACACTTAATTGGCATTGGAGAAATATGATAAGATTAACACATAGGCCTATCTCTTTGTCCATTCTTAATTAATCTATAATTTTGGTTATTTTTTAGGTATTCTGCTAATATATTAAATGATGTAGAATTGCATGATATAAAAGGCATTTTTTTCTCGAACTTGCAAATATGATGATCGATTCATGCAATGCTTTTACTATGAAGGAGATCTCTCCACAACTACTCTTGTCCACAGTGGTCTACGAACCCACAACCTTCTGGTCCGCAGCCCTGTGCGCTATTCATAGTCTCCATGTAACCCTTATTATGAGTAATGTTCACTCCCTTATTAATGTAACTTGTTAAATCCACTTCAATCAGTGTAGATGAAGGAGAGGAGAGAATTCAGGCATGAAGTGTGTATGTGTGCCATTCAGAAGGTGAATGGGCAAGACAAAAGATTTAAGTGCCTTTGAACGGGATATGGTAGTAGGTGCAAGGCGCACCGGTTTGTGTCAAGATCTGCAATGCGGCTGGGTTTTTCATGGTCAACAGTTTCTCGTATGTATCAAGAATGGTCCACCAGCCTAAGGACATCCAGCCAACTTGACACAACCATGGGAAGCATTGGAGTCAACATGGGCCAGCATTGGAGTCAACATGGGACAGCATCCCTGTAGAATGCTTTCGACACCTTGGGTACAACTCAATATTAGGAAGGTGTTCTTAATGTTTTACACTCAATATAGTTCTCTAGGCTTACACCCACTCAGACCATGAGAAACATTCTGTCCACCTACTATAGGGTCATCCATAGATAAAGATGCACAACATCCTTACATCTGTTACAGGATTATAATGTTTATAACTCTTTAGGCCAGGGGTCGCGACGGCTACAACATTGTGTACACCAGGAGAAACCGTGCTGAAAGTATACATTGAAAGCCAGTGGTGCGGTACACTTACTACTCTGAGAGAAAGCCATTGGGCCACAACACTGATAAGTAGTGTTTTGGCTGCACCTTGAGACAGGCACACCAGTTAGCTGGACCAGCAAAGCTCTACCTCTCACTCTCACTGTGAAGGTCAAATGGGATAAAAACCCGTTATGCTCTATTGCTGTTTGCGTGTGTGTGTGCGTGTGTGTGTGCGTGTGTGTGTGTGCGTGTGTGTGCTTGTGTGTGTGCGTGTGTGTGTGTGTATGAATCTGTATGTGTGTGTTAGTTTCTGGAGGAAGCCTTTAAAATCATCACACAAAGCTCCCCTCAGACGTTATACGGGTCTGTCCTCATAGTTTCCACACTCAGTTCCTCCGACCAACACTCACAAGCTCACCGCCATGAAAAATAACGGCCCTTTCTGAAGACCTTTTCACCACCATTCACTCAAACCAAATGCCAGTTCTCTCTTTTCTTCCCCCTCTCTCTTACCTAACTCTAAGGGTAGTTGAGAAGTAAAAGGTGGGTAAGCTTTACCCAGTGAAAGGGTCAACCATTATATATAGGCCAGTTGCTTGATATAATAGTGTGCTTCATACTGTAAAATGCTGTCTACTTGTCAAGAATGTAGACTTTTGGAGAATAGGTGTGGTGTGATACCCAACACCACTTCTCCACACAATGGCAGATGAATCAGTTCATGTGGGGTATTGCTGTCACTCAACATCACTGTCTAACCCTAGTCTTATCATGTGAAACTGTTACTAGCACTGTGTTAACAAGAAATCCAGATGAACATGCATAGTCACATAGGGGGGTTATAAGCTGACATATAATTGTTTTAAGATTGTCATACCATAGATCATTTAGCTAGTTGATTTGGAATTTTATGCTATTTAATTTGGCCTTTTACTACCAAATCCCATTGAAACGCATCAAATAACACATTCATGAATGGCAAAAAATACGATAAATGATAAGGAATAAGGTTTTGAAGTGTCTAGGAGATATGAGAAGGCTAAGGAAATGTTTGTGTTTCTTTTACACATATTGAACCCCTTTCTTTTGGGTAAGGCACAAAACGGTTACTTTCAGATAAGTCCCATGACCACTTGTGGGGGATATAGAGCAGAACGGAGAACACCATCATGTTCGTGAGAATCTCCCCTTTCCACAGAGTGGTTTGTAGGCCAGCATCATGTTATGGGTATGCTTGTCGTCGGCAGGGACTGGGGAGTTTGTCAGGATCAAAAGAAATATGAAAGGAGCAAAGCCCAGGTAAAAAGACAGATGAAGTCTTCTGAAAACTCTAAAGTAGTTGTATTTTTCAGCGAGACAATAACACACATTTTAATGCCAAAGACTGATCAGAATGGCTTTCCAAGAGGTGTTGAGTTTTCTTGAATGGTCTAGTTTCAGCCTTGACATAAATCTACTAGAAAATTAAGGTTAAAATATCGATGTCCATCAATGATCCAAAACCATATTTACTGAGCCTGAACAATTTTGACAAAAACAATGGATATTTGTTGCTCTAAGAGTTGGTAGAATCATAATGAAAACGATTCACAGCTTTAATGGAGACTTATCCAATTAGGATATTTCAGTTGTATTATTTTCTTAATTTGGAAAATTAGGAGTAGGTTGTGTAGATCTGAAGGAACATTTTTATTCCTTTTTAGATTTTTAAGGCAGCAAAATGTGAAAAAAGGGTGTGTAGACTTTCTGTAGGCACTGCATGTGTGTGCTTCTATCTGTGTCTGTGTGGTTGGGAGTGCTTGCCTTGGTTTCTTTGTTTGTATCTGGTGTTGGCATGAAGGGCCTGGGGGGTATCAGTGCTCACCAGGGAGGCAGGCGCTGGCTGATGTCAGCTGGCCAGTGGGCACACAGTCCAGTCGCATCATATCGCCGTCACAGCCCTGGTCTGGTGCCGCTCACATTCACGCTGCCCCCAAGACATCTAGCCTCTTTGTCTGCCTGCCTGGCTTTGCGTGTCTGGTTGTGTGTGTTTGTGTATTCTGTGTGCTTTGGAGCCAATCCACTCATTCTAAAATTACCAGAGCAATTATCTTGGCCCTTCCAGTGTAAAAGCTAACAAATTCCAAACAGTTACAAACAAAGCCCCCAGTACAGAACATTTTCATTTTAGATATGCAGGTGGTTCAAAGTTTCAATTTCACACAAGCCAAAGTCTATTTACTTCCAGTTCTGTGCACTGTTTGTTTTTACAGCATGGAGAATGACACTCCTTGATATCTATTCGGCTTCAATTAGCAACAGATGCCTCCATGCAGAGTGCAAACTCTAATTGTACGTGATGAGCAAAGCTAATGGCCTGACCTTCTTGCAGCTGTGAGAGAAGAGGAGACATGGGGTAACCTATCTCACACACCTTCTCACTGTCCAAGCATATACACACACATGCACAACAGCCCATACTCCCCAATGTTAGAACATGGGAATGGGTGGGAGGGGTAGGGGGGGCACAGGGAGGGGGGTTAGCTTTGGTGACCAAAATTAGCTGTCGTAATTGCATCTCTCTCCCTGTGACTATAATTTTTCAGGCCTGTTTGGGGCAGTGGGGAGAGTTTGTTTGTTTTGGTGTCAGGGCGATTTAGAATCAAAACCAGGACCTCCGGCACACATGTGGGCCTCCAAGCCAAATGGCAGCACCGCAGCCTCCCCTAACCCCGCCTCTCCCACAGCACAGGGGGATATAGAGCAAACAAGGGGAGAGAGGTGGGAGTATACAACAACAATTTTACTCAACAGAGAGAGATGTCTTTTACCCGACTTTCACAGTATTGCTGCAAGCTCCCATGAATGATTGTTTGGGGTGCAATTAAATAACCATTAAGATTGAAATGTTCAGGGTAAATTGATCAGTCACATATGTGCCGCTGTGTAGTACGTCTTGAAAAAAGCAAAAACAGAAGAATATATTTTTGTTCACGGGGTTGAACCTAAAAGAGTTATATACAGTGCCTTCAGAAAGTATTCAGAGCCCTTGACTTTTTCTAAAATGGATTAAAAAAAACTAAAAATCCTCAGCGATCTACACACAATACCCCATTCTGACGAAGTCAAACCAGGTTTTCAGATTTTTTGTTTTAAATATATAAAAAATAAAAACAGAAATATCTTATTTACATAAGTATTCAGACCTTTTGCTATGAGCTCAGTTGTATCCTGTTTCCATTGATCATCCTTGTGTTCCTACAACTTGATTAGAGTCCACCTGTGGTAAATTCAATTGATTGGACATAATTTGGAAAGGCACACACCTGTCTATATAACGTCCCACAGTTGACAGTGCATGTCAAAGCAAAAACCAAGCCATGAGGTCGACATAATTGTCCGTAGAGCTCTGGAACAGGATTGTGTTGAGGCACAGATCTGGGGAAGGGTACCAAAACATTTCTGCAGCATTGAAGGTCCCCAAGAACACAGTGGCCTCCACCATTCTTAAATGGAAGAAGTTTGGAACCACCAAGACTCTTCCTAGAGCTGGCCGCCCGGCCAATCTGAGCAATCGGAGAATGGTCACTCTGACAGAGCTGTAGAATTCCTCTGTGGAGATGGGAGAACCTTCCAGAAGGACAACCATCTCTGCAGCACTTCACCAATCAGGCCTTTATGGTAGAGTGGCCAGACAGAAGCCACTCCTCATTAAAAGGCACATGACAGCCCGCTTGGAGTTTGCCAAATGGCACATAAAGACTCTCAAACCATGAGAAACAAGATTTTATGGTCTGATGAAACCAAGATTGAACTGTTAGTAATCATGGCCGAATACCGACCAAATCTCGCATAGGGCTCCCAAAAGGAAAGGGCCAGCCTTGACTGAGAGGATAAATTGGGAAAATCTTTCTCAATGGAAAATTACATCAATGTTCCCTTACACATCACATCTAGTTCCAATACTTGGTCCATTCACTTCAACGATTGGGGCGGGGGGTTCAGGACAGTTTGCCTTTAGCGGGTTCAGTCTGCTGGTTGTTTTGTTTTGTCTTGACGTGCCTCCATTGAAGAGTGCCAAAAAGTGAATTACATGTAGGAGGCTTAGTTCATCTTTGAGCCATACACTCCCTGTTCCAGACACACAAATCCCCCATGCCTCATTTTCCCCTGCGAGCCTCCCTCTCTTGGCACACGATTATCAGACATGTGTATCGACATCCGAGCCAGAGCGAGGCGGTAAGCAAGCATTGCGTGGAGATGGTTTGTGCTCCCACCATGTGCAGATGATATCATTAGCTAGTACTGTCCTGATCAGCTCCATATGTTTGTGGTAATGCTATCGTACCAAGACTCAATGGTGTGTGGCTCACAAGCTTTCATTTACTGGATGGAGAAAGTCCAGGCTTCTAACCACAATCCTGAGTAGTAAAAAAGGAACAGAGAATTGGTTTGACTGGAATTAGTAATCACGCTAACCCTTCCCCAAGGAGTTCCTGAATGTAGGCTACATTATAAATAGTTACATTGAGATACACTGTATAAATGAAAAGGTTTAGTTTGAGGAAAAGGGCTGCTTTAATTGTACACAACTTTGCATACCAGGAAGTTGATAAACCATGTATCATATTTCTTTGGGTTCATTGATATGTCTCTTTCATAGACATAATAACAACATAGGAAAACCATATATATATCACTTACCATAGCTGCAGAACTGTAATTAATCCATGCCTATTGGGTGTTTACGTTGAGAAAGGGAAGCTAGGCCTTTGCGTTCTCGTCTCAGTCCTTGACCCCGATGTCAATCTTATTTTTTTCCCAGCAAGTAGAATCCACATTCCCTCCACTGCTCATGCTCTCACTGTTGGGAACGCTCCTGTTGCCACAGAGATGGGGCGGGAAAACATTTATCCTTGGAAGCAGCGGAGAAACGGATGAACGGTAGAGGCTGTCCACTCGCGCCAGGAGACGTCTAATGTTTAAAGCTCTCCACGATTCCCTTTTTCCACACATTTTTCATACTCTACTGTTTTTCTTCAAAATGAGCATTACAGCAGTTAAATAATAATAAATACATTCTTAGCAATCTGGCATTTTTTCACTGTGTCTTTTAGGCACAAGATGTGGTTGGTTTTTATAAAGACTTAAACAGATGCGACATAATAAAGTAATAGCTAGAAATGTCCTTTCTCTAAAGAAATCTTCAATTATTGCGCCTAATGATTGCTATATGATTTCTAACTTTTTTTATCATAAGTTCTGATTGTGTGTAGTTCTGTCTGTGGTCTAGAAATGTCAGTCACATCAAGAGGTTAACCCCATCGCTATGCGAGAGCTGATTTAATATTATCCAAACACAGGTTGGACATATCTGATCCACACAAAGCGTGTTGTGAGACCATTCCATCCAGCCTCTCTCTGTAACCTCATTAAAAATACAAAGGGGTAAAGAAAATGCAGCAATAAGCAATCTGTGTTAAACCTCCCTTTGAATGCAAGAGATTTAGTGTCATTTAATGCTGTTTCAAGTGAAAAGTGCCATTAAAGCAGGATTGACTAATCTGGGCATGGCCGTGCTGCTCTGTAGGATGACATTATGCTAAACTGACCTTTACAGACAGATTAAGAGAGCTCCAAGGAGAGGGAGAGAAGGAGGAAGAGGAAGGGAGGAAGGAGGAGGAGGAGGAAGGAGGGAGAGAAATTAACAGCAAATGGAAGATGGTGAGTTTGCCATATGGATGATAAAGTATCCACCACTCCCAACCCAAGTGCAATAGAGTACATTCATTCTACAAATCAAATGAAGGTGGCAAAGTGTTATGTTATGGTTTGAGGGTTTGGTCAACCCACACGCAAACTACTCATGTCTCCAAACTACTCAGTGGTATCTGTGGACACCAGCACCTCAGCATTTGGCATTATAGAGATATAAAAGAACTGGATGAATCTGAACCTATCCTCCCTACTGTGAGTTTGGATTTCCCTCTAACATGTTATCATATTTGTCAAAGTCTCACCACGCTCCATAGACAATGGAAGTTCCTATCCGTTCCGCATTCCGGACATCATCAATCAATATGAGGGCTGGTTGGGACAGTGCCAGTATTACTCTGAGAGGGAGGATGTGAAGTTGGCCATCCCTCACCTCTCTCTCTCTCTCTCTCTCTCTCTCTCTCTCTCTCTCTCTCTCTCTCTCTCTCTCTCTCAGTGAAACAGATGACCCAGAAGAGCATACCTGGGAGCTTCAGAGATCCTCTTACTTTCAGATACATATCTCCACTACTTTCTTTTTCACAAAACCCAGAGGAAAAGTAGCAATAAGATACAGTACGGCTAGCTAAATTCAAAGAGATCTAAGTGAAACCCAGTGGCAAAGTTAAAACCACTTTGGTTAGTGGGAGATGTCAGGAGAGTGAGTTCTCAAGAGGGTTCTGCCTTAAAAGATGGATAGACCTATCGGCTGCAATCACAGCTTGACCACTCTCTCCATCACTGCCCATTCCCAACCTTACATTCACATCCTGGCCAGGCCACTCACTACTTGACTGGAAGTTTGGAACGAGAGATAGGGAGAGAGAGAGAAGAGATAGAGACAAAGAGAGAGAGTACAGAGAGAACAGAGTGAAATAACAGAGTGGGGTGGTTATTGACTTGAAAGTGTTTGGCCGCTGCAGAGTATAGGTTTGGTATCGAATTACTGGCCTATCCTACTGTGAGCTCTATTGGCATGAGGAGCTTTTTCCTCTTCTCCTTTACTCTCAATGACTGCAGACAGAAGGTCTTTTTTGAAAACAAAGTGTCTGTTGGGCAGAGTAGGGGGCATAATAGTGCTTTTGCTGAACATTAACTCATCGATTAAAGCATCAGTCAAACAGGCTGGGAGCTAGTGGGGCTGAAGTAAAGAGATGGGAGGGTGTCATGTCTGAAATAGAGGAGGGAGAGGAGCGGAAAAGTGTGACACACAGTACAGACAAACAAACACCCATGTAACCATACAGAAACAGTGATACAGTCATGGTTAGGCTACATAAAAGCACGTCTGTTCACACTTATTCTGTGACGTGGTGAGGTTGGACACAGGCGCAGAGAAGAGACCAGACAAGGAATCAGTGGATAAGGATAAACATCATACTTTACTAAGAAACGGTAAACAAAAGATCACAGTAACACTGTGAAAACAACAAACACTAAGTTTTAAAACCTCACTCAGGAGACAAACGCACACAGCAAACAATTCTAGCTTCTTAAAGGACACCAGAAAACACAACTATTTTAACAGGGGAATCATAATGAGTAAAAGGACACAGCTGAGTGTCATTAATGTCTCTAGGACGGTCTCTGGTGACAGGTAGAACCATGACATATTCAACCTTACACCTACAGTGTTCTCCAAACGTATTGGGACAGGGACACATTTTGTTGTTGTTTTGGCTCTGTACCAGCACTTTGGATTTTAAATGATACATGACTGAGAAATTTATAAATGCACAAATATCATACACACCAAAAATGCTGACCTCCCCATTTATTGTAATGGTGAGAGGTTAGCATGTCTTGGGGGTATGATATTTGTGTGCCGGTAACTTTCTCACTCATCATTATTCACGATTCATTCAGGACCATCCATAATCATGGTAGCATACACATTTTTATTTATTTATATTTCTTTATGTAGAATGTGTTTAGAAAAATATTTTATTCTTATTTACAACAAAAGTGACTCCATAATGACACAATACATGAACTACCATGAGTTTCTATTGGGCAGAAAATCATCTGAAACACAACCAAAACAAACAGTAAATGCATCCAACAAGTTTATAGAGTCACAAGCTCGATGTAGTCATTGTGTGCTGTGAATATGGGACCAAATACTAAACGTTTGACTACTTTAATACACATATAAGTGAATTTGTCCCAATTCTTTTGGTCCTCTAAAATGGGGGGACTATGTAGAAAAGGTTCTGTCATTTCTAAACGTTTCACTTGATATGGATGAAAATAGCCAAAAATGTAATCTGACAGTCTGTACTTTAACCTCATTTCAAATCCAAAGTGCTGGAGTACAGAGCCAAAACAACACACATTTTTACTGTCCCAGTACTTTTGGAACTCACTGTACGCAATGCTGACAAGTACAGTGCCTTCGGGAAAGTATTCAGACCCATTGACTTTTTCCACATTTTGTTAAACACCCTTTTTAAAATGTTTTGCCTAAAATGACATACCTAAATCTAACTGCCTGTAACTCAGGCCCTGAAGCAAGGATATGCATATTCTTGGTACCATTTGAAAGGAAACACTTTGAAGTTTGTGTAAATGTGAAAGTAATGTAGGAGAATATAACACAATAGATCTTGTAAAATATAATACAAAGAAAAAAAACAACTGTTCTTTTGTATTTGTTTTTTGTACCATCATCTATGAAATGCAAGAGAAAGGCCATAATGTATTATTCCAGCCCAGGTGTAATTTAGATTTTGGCCACTAGATGGCATCAGTGTATGTGCACAGTTTTAGACTGATTCAATAAACCATTGCATTTCTGTTCAAAATGTTGTATCATGACTGCCCAAATGTGCCTAATTTGTAAATTAATACATTTTCATGTTCAAAATTGTGTACTCTCCTCAAAAAATAGCATGGTATCATTTCACTGTAATAACTATTGTAAATTGGGCAGTGCAGTTAGATTAACAAGAATTTAAGCTTTTTGCCAATATCAGATATGTCTATGTCCTCGGCAATTTTCTTGTTACTTACTACCTCGTGCTAATCGTACTAGCCTACGTTAGCTCAACCGTCCCGTGGAAGGGATACCAATCCCGAAGAAGTTTAAATTGTTATTTTCACCTCATCAATATACCCACAATGCACCATAATGACAAAGCAAAAACTGTTTTTTTTATGATAGCAAATGTACAATAATAAAAAAAAATGAAATATCACATTTACATAAGTATTCCGACCCTTTGCTCAGTACTTTGTTGAAGCACCGTTGGCAGCAATTACAGCCTTGAGTCTTCTTGGGTATGACATTACAAGCTTGGCACACCTGTATTTGAGGAGTTACTCCCATTCTTCTCTGCATATCCTCTCAAGCTCTGTCAGGTTGGATGGGGAGCATTGCTGCACAGCTACTTTCAGGTCTCTCCAGAGATGTTCAATCGGGTTCAAGTCCGGGCTCTGGCTGGGCAACTTAAGGACATTCAGAGGCGTGTAAGCGAAGTCACTCCTGCATTGTCTTGGCTGTGTGCTTAGAGTCGTTGTCCTGTTGGAAGGTGAACCGTCGCCCCACTCGGAGGTCCTGAGTGCTCTGGAGCAGGTTTTCATCAAGGATCTCACTGTACTTTGCTCTGTTCATCTTTCCCTTGATCCTGACTAGTTTCCCAATCTCAGCCGCTAAGAACCATCCCCACAGCACGATGCTGCCACCACCATGCTTCATCGTAGGGATGCTACCAGGTTTCCTCCAAATGTGACGCTTAGCATTCAGGTCCAAGAGTTCAATCTTGGTTTCATCAGACCAGAAGATCTTGTTCTGTCATCAGGTTCTTGGTCACCTCTCTGACCAAGGCCCTTCCTCCTATAGCTGGCCAGACGGCTAGCTCTAGGAAGAGTCTTGGTGGTTCCAAACTTCTTCCATTTAAGAATCATGGAGGCCACTGTGTTCTTGGGGAACTTCAATGCTGCAAGAAAATGTTGGTCCCCTTCCCCAGATTAGTGCCTCGACACAATCCTGTCTCGGAGCTCTACGGACAATTCCTTCGACCTCATGGCTTGGTTTTTGCTTGACATGCACTGTCAACTGTGGGACCTTATATAGACGTGTTTGCCTTTCCAAATCATGTCCAATCAATTGAATTTGCCACAGGTGGACTCCAATCAAGTTGTAGAAACATCTCAAGGATGATCAATGGAAACAGGATGCACCTGAACTCAATTTCGAGTCTCATAGCAAAGTGTCTGAATACTTATGTAAATGTTTTCTATACGCTTGTAAAAAAAATCTAAAAAACATTTTCGCTTTGTTAATATGGGGTATTGTGTGTAGATTGCTGAGGAATTGTTTTTATTCTATCCATTTTAGAATAAGCCTGTAACATACAAAATGTGTAAAAAGTCTGAATAAGGGTCTGATTAATTTCCGAAGGTACAGTGCCCACATTAAGCAAATGTCTATAACAGTACCTGAGCATCATGTCATCGTTACAATGTCATTATCATTACTATAATCATTATCATGTCCTGCTCTTCCAGGGAGAAAGTAACTGATGGGTCAGCTAAACTCATCAGCACCAAGGAGAAGCTCTCTCTCTCCCACCTTGTTAGTGATCCCTCCCAACAGAACCGCCTTGTGAGCATGTTTGCAGTGTTTTCCGTTAGGCGGGGTGTCAGAGTTGTGAGTGACAGGGCTGACACCACCAGATGGTGAAGGAAACACCTCTGATTACAGAGTCAAACCACTAGACCTGCACAAGAACGCTGCACACAACACATCAAAACACACCAATTTCATTCACAGTCTGGCGAAGAGGCCCCTCCTATAGAAACACATGAGATTCAAACAGGTCTTCCTCCTCCCCGTGGGAGCCTGGGTAAGGAGAGCAGATTTCTTTAGGCCTGCTGGTAAATGGAGCACCTCTGTTAAACCAGTAGAGCTACCGCTTTCCTCCATGACAATCTCCCCTAGATTGGTCCTGTCAGGCCTGGAATTGGACTACGATTCAGGGAGGAACAATTTGTTTGAGAGAGATAGTGTGTACGTGCATGTGTCCGTGTGCATGTTTGTGTCTGTGTGTGTGTGTGTGTGTGCATGTGCATGTGCGCCACAGGAGGTTGGTGGCACCTTAATTGGGGAGAATGGGCTCGTGGTAATGGCTGGAGCGAAATCAGTGGAATGGTATCAAATATATCAAACATGGTTTTCATGGGTTTGATGCTATTTAATTTCCTCCGTTCCAGACATTATTATGAGTTGTTCTCCCTTCAGCAGCCTCCTCTGGTGTGCGCATGTGTTCGTCCACATGTGTGTATTCAGACGTGTGGATGAACGCACTATGTCGAACTTGAGGGTAATAAAAAAACAACAGGAAACGTGTAAAAATTGTTTGCTTCCACCCGAATAGGAAATTAACGGTACAAAATTCAAAAGTGCACCTCTTCAGGTCTCAGAGCATTTCGTATTATTCTGTACCTAAATCCGAGACACTCCGTTTAGTATAATATATTACGTTTCGTATGGTATGTATTAATTTGTGGAAGTCAATCATCCATTTTGGATGATATGTTACAAATTACAATTTGAATTATATGTTACGGATTTGCTAAATGTTTGATACACTATAAATACAAAAGCATGTAGACACCCTTTCAAATGAGTGGATTCGGCACACCCGTTGCTGACAGGTGTATAAAATTGAGCACACAGCCATGCAATCTCCATAGACAAACATTGGCTGTAAAATGGCCTTACTGAAGAGCTCAGTGTCTTTCAACGTGGTTTCTAGAGCTGCTCCGGTCAACTGTATTGTGCTGTTATTGTGAAGTAGAAACGTCTAGGAATAACAACAGTTCAGCCGCAAAGTGGTAGGCCACACAAGCTCACAGAACGGGACCGCCGAGTGCTGAAGAGCATAGCGAGTAAAAATGGTCTGTTCTTGGGTTGCAACACTCACTTCCAAACTGCTTCTGGAAGCAACGTCAGCACAAGAACTGTTCGTCAGGAGCTTCATGATGTGGGTTTCCATCCGCACACAAGCCTAAGATCGCCATGCACAATGCCAAGTGCCGGCTGGAGTGGTGTAAAGCTTGCCGCCATTGGACCAGAGCAGTGGAAATGTGTTTTCTGGAATGATGAATCACGCTTCACCCTCTGGCAGTCCGACGGACAAATCTGAGTTTGGCGGACGCCAGGAGAATGCTACCTGCCCCAATGCTTAGTGCCAACAGTCAAGTTTGGTGGAGGAGGAATAATGGTCTGGGGCTTTTTTTCATGGTTCGGTCTAGGCCCCTTAGTTCCAGGGAAGGGAAATCTTAACGCTACAACATACAATGACATTCTAGACGATTCTGTTCTTCCAACTTTGTGGCAACAGTTTTGGGAAGGCCCTTTCCTGTTTCAGCCTGACAATGCCCCTGTGCACAAAGTGAGGTCCATACAGAAAGGATTTGTTTGAGATTGGTGGGGAAGAACTTGACGGGCCTGCAAAGGGCCTTGACCTCAACCCTTTCGAACACCTTTGGGATGAATTGGAGTGCAGACTGTGAGCCAGGCCTAATCCACCCTGACCAACCACCCCACTTTTGTTTTTGCCTTAAGTAACCATCTGTCTTATGCAACCATTCCAAACGTAACATATCATATTAATATGCGTGTCCCCGGATTTACATTTACTATGTTACGTCTAGTCGATGAGACCAGGTTGGGCACAAAGAGGCAAAGAGAGAAAATGAAAGTGCAGGCCAGGGATGGGGTGAATTCACAGATATTGGGATCTGTTTCACTCCCAGACAGTCAGTCAGTCAGCTGTTAAGATTCTGTATCAAATGTTGCTGGATGATTCATCATTTGAGCCACCATTTTTCCTCCGATGTTACACTAAACCTAGCCTCATCGCTAACCAGGCTTCCCTAAAATGGGAAGCCTGGGGAAGTTCCATGGCAGAAATTAGCTAAAGAGTGCTCGGAACCCGATGTAAATCAATGATGAACTCCAAAGGTGCTCACCAGATTAGTGCCATAGAAGCAACAGTGTGTGAGGACTAAACATTTCAACAAAATAAACACTGGAGACAAAACATTTGCCACACTCTGGTTTTCACAGCATTTCTCTATTAATTCGACATTAGCTAAAGCTGCAGCAAGAGGGCAGAAATGGTCTACAATGCTGGCCATATCAATATTTATAATTTTGACATTTCTGATGTGATATTTGGCTGTAAAGGCTAGTACTGTCTACAGTAGCTATGGGAACTGCAATAATTTTGCTAGCAACATTGCTCAAATTAAAGTTAACCTCAGAAAATGTAACCTGTAATGCTCATATCCTGTAGCCTAATTGTCATCTCCTTATTTTCATACTGTACCTAAATTACATGTGTTGGATTTGCACTAAATCTTTTATGTCACCACTTCTTAAGGCTAGGAGCCTGAATTTCCACCTGACTGACATGCCCAAAGTAAACTGCCTGTTACTCAGGCCCAGAAGCTAGGATATGCATATAATTGGTAGCATTAGATATAAAACACTTTGAAGTTCCTAAAGCTGTTAACATAATGTCTGTGAGTTTAACAGAATTGATATGGCAGGCAAAATCCGAAGACAATCCAACCATTTTTTAGCTCCCAGGCTCTTGCAATGCAAACCTATTGCTCAATGTTGTTTCCGTCTCCCAGGTTGCAGTATCTATGGCTTCCACTAGATGTCAACAGTCGTCATACAAGGTTTCAGGCTAGTTTTTTGAAAAACAAACAAGTAATTGTAGTTTTTCTGAAGAGACCTCTGTAAGAAAAGTAATGTTTTGGCGGGCTCTTTGTTATCTTCTCTGGGAGCAGTGCATGAGGTGACCGTTTTGGAGAGCCTGGCAAAGTAAAATGCCTCCCATTTAGGCCCAGAAAATAGGATATGCATATATTTAGTACCATTGGATAGGAAACACTCTGAATTTTCCAAAACTGTTAACCATTTGTCTGTGAGTGAATCAGAACGCATATAGCAGGCAAAACCCTGAGGAATCTCTGTCCTGGAAAAAGTGATTTTGACACATTGCTCATTTGGGAACCCCTCCCTATTGAAAATGACCATATATAGGCATATGAATGCAGTACACGTCGCTTCCTTATGATGTCAACAGCCTCGAGACGGTGTTTCCCTCCATTTTGGATGAATTTAGAGCAGAGAAAAACAGCAAACAATGAAGACCCCTCTTTCTGAAAAAGGTTCCCGTGGCGCCGAGAAGTCACGGAGTGTCTGTTTTATCGTCGTTATTGATCAGTTTATATTCCGGCTGATTTATAATAGTAAATATACGTAAAGTGTTCCTAAGGATACATTTAAAACTATGTTTGATTGTTCTTGGACAAGTTTATAGGTATAATTTGAGCGAGTTCGCGCAGCGTTTCAATGGAGTAGTGGAAGCTGTCGTTTCTGATTATAACGCGAACCAAATGGAGGATTTATGGATAAAAGACGTTACTTTTTCTAACAAAAGAACCATGGATTGTCTTCGTTGGACACTTAGGATGACCTCAGCAGAAGTTCTTCAACAGGTAATTGATTTGTTTTCGCTGTGAAATGTGTTATGTGTGTGCCATGATGGCTAATCGATACATGGCTATTGGAAAAATATGTGAGGTGCTAGCCTCAAACAATGAAATGTGCTGCTTTCGCCGTAAAGCCTTTTTGAAATCTGACAACGCTGTGATATTGCCAAGAAACATAGCTTTTGATGAGTATGGAACACTTGCATATTGGTGGATGTTTAATAATTCCATGTTGGGATTTTGAATTTGGCGCTTTAGATTTTCGCTGGTAGTGTTGGGACGAGCCCCGCTAGCGACCCAGCAATCCCTGACTGGTTATTTTACTTTCCTATTGAACATACTACATTCCGTATGAAATATTATTGTTTATTTAGATATTAGAGTACCTGAGGATTAATCATAAATGTCGTTTGACTTGTTTGGACGAAGTTTACCCGGTAACTTTTTGGATTCTTTTGTCTGCATGTTGAACGAGTGGATTGCTGAAATCATTGGTGCCAATTAAACAGACTTTTTGGGATGTAAAGAAGGACTTTATCGAACAAAACGACTATTCATTGTGTAGCTGGGACCCTTGGGATTGCAAACAGAGGAAGATCTTCAAAAGTAAGGGATTTATTTTATCGCTATTTTTGATTTTGTGACGCCTGTGCTGGTTGAAAAATATGTTGATGTGGGGCGCTGTCCTCAGACAATCGCATGCTATGATTTCTATTGTAAATCGGACAATGCAGTTCGATTAACAAGATTCTAAGCTTTTGAATTATGTAAGACACTTGTATTTTCATGAATGTTTAATATTAAAAAATATATATTTGAATTTCGTGCTCTCCAATTTAACCGAATGTTGTCGACTTAAGTCCCGCTAGCGGGACATCTAGCCCTAACAGGCTTAGGCATGTACACAATCTGGCATATGGTTTGCCTCATATACATTGTCTACTGGTATCATTTTAAATTGAGAACATATAGCTCAACATGTAAACAATGTGTGAGTTTAGCTATTCTCTGCTTCAGATGACAGATGCCCATAAGGCCAGTAACATCATCGTACTGTTGGCCTATGGCTGCATTGGCCATGGATACCATGTGATAAGCTACTAAATAGATTCACATAGCTGATATACTGAGAGAAAGTGACAATCAAATAAAATAGATTGGAGATAGAAAGGAAATAGAAAGGAATTCTTCATTTGAGAATACAACACAGAAACACAGACACAGAACCCTTTCCCCTCTTTATTGCAGGATTGGGATATATGATTAATCAACATTGACACTAGTTCATTTTGAATAATAGTTTAACAATTTAAACAAGCTTAAACAGTTCACTTCAAGGAATCAACATTCCATCAGTTCAAAATAGAAAAATAAGCTAACTTGTATGTAAAGATTAGACATCTTAGTCTAAACAACAATAGATAATAGAATAGTAAGTAGGCTATTATTACTAAAGCATCATTTCAAGTGACAGAAAAACAAAACAAATCCATACCAGCGGTTGCCAACCTTGTTCCACTGATCCCTGATCTATTGGGTGAGCAGACTTCTACTCCAGTCCAGCAATAGCACACTTGATTATCAACTCATTAGATTTGATAAGTTGGATCAGGTGTGTTATTGCTGGGCTGAAACAGAACCCTGAACACCCAGCAGACCTCCAGCAGGGTTGGCTTGCTTCGATTGTAATAGGTTTCTACATGTATTTTTGTATACAACATTTTCTAACATAGGTAGGTCTACACATATAACCCATGGCATATAGCAGGGTTCCCCAACTGGCAGCACGCTGGCCGAATTTGGCCCACAGGTGGTTTTATTTGGCCCCCCGTTTTCTGAGAAAAAGAAAATAATAATACTTTTTTTGTTTGTCAAATGTTCATTGTTGGACATTTAAGACTGTAAAAAAAACACCAGGAAATCAACTCCAAGTGATTTTAAATACAAAAATCTGTTCCCAAGTATTCCCAGGCATTATAGAGAGAAACAACGTGATCGTATACAAATGTAAGCAAGGTTTGAAATTGTTGTGTTTTAGTCAAACATTGTACTGTATCTGTTTGTGCTTCTTGTGGTCAATAACGTGATCGTATACAAATGTAAGCAAGGTTGGAAATGATTATGTTTTAGTCAAACATTATACTGTATCTGTTTGCGCTTCTTGTGGTCAATTTGTAGTCCGGCCCCCCAATAAACACCAGGAAGTCAACTCCAAGTGATTTTAAATTAAGAAATCTGTTCCCAAGTATTCCCAGGCATTATAGAGAGAAACAACGTGATCGTATACAAATGTAAGCAAGGTTTGAAATTATTATGTTTTAGTCAAACATTATACTGTATCTGTTTGTGCTTCTTGTGGTCAATTTGCAGTCCGGCCCCCCATTCCGGCCCCCCTCCATACGCTCAAGATGATGATATATAGGATAGCTTATAGGATATTTGCTTAGTCTCTTGGGACATTCATTGGGACCTTTCTCTTCATCTGCATACAGGCTGAGGACAGAAAACATCACAAAGAATCTTGATGTATTCATCGTAAATTAAAAACACGGTCTCCAAATGCATTTGTAGATAACAGCCATGGAAGAGGGTGACATTGCAGCTTCAGCTGTCAGTAAAGGGAGAGTGTAGGCTACTGGATAGGGCAGATCATTTTGAGGGAGGACATTATGAAAAGATTATCCAGTCCTTAGAGGGGAAAACTTTGACAGAGAGATAATAGCAACATAATATTCAGTGATATCTAATTTGAGTATAATGAAGCCTACAAAGTGGCCTACTGTAGTCAACTAGCTGGCTAGCTAATAATACATTGTTTTTAACATTCAACATGTTTATGTACTTACTTGAGGTTCGCCCACTGCCTCCATTTTGAGCAATCTTCAAGATAATTTCAGTGGTAGCAAAGCGCAGCCAGTAGTCATGTGGACAGGACGAATAGAAAAAGTGTTCGTCACCAGAATGATTTAGAAGGTGTTTTAATGTTTGATTTTACCAGCTTAATCCCCAGGACGGAAAACTGTCACGCACATAACACACAGCACCCCTTCTATGGGCGTGTTGGGGGAGGGTTCTTGAAATGTAACATCCAATCAAAATATTGCCGCTGGGAGCCAGCAGGACCATTCAAACCGCTTTTGCAATACAACATTCTCCAGACCTCCAAGGGAGGCGTGAGAACGACGTGATTTTGATTTTGGACTACAGTACACTAAACCATTCAAGGGGTTTCCTTTTCAGTAGTTAAATGACTTGGAGGGAAAAACTCCTCCGTCCTCTTGTACCAAGAAGCATCCTCTACTCTTCCTGTGAAGAAGAGTGTAGTGTAGATGAGGCTTGGATCACTACACAGCTAGGGAGGCAGAGTGGGAATGGAGAGAGAGAGATATATCAGAAATGGCAACCAAAGACAGACAGAAACACTCTCTTGCTCACTGCTCATGCAACCAGCATCATTAGCCAATGAAGCCGTCGTAAAAGTGAATTATGGGCCATGATTGAGGAGGTTCCATATGGTATAGATGATCCAGAAAGGCAATGTGTCGCAGAAACCCCCAGAGCCCAACAAGTCAGGTTTTACAGGGCCTCCCTCCCCATCATTAATTGATTTTAATAAGAGGCTGTGCAGGGGCAGAATGGCCTCATTCATTGGGCTGATGGGGCTTTTCCCAGGGCCCACGGTGAGTGAACACTGCATCACTTACAGCTGTTTGTTTGGATTGCCATTAGTGTGTGGCTCTCAGATCTACTTGGATACTCAGTCACACACATACTCAATATCTTGACCGCTCACTCGCTCGCTCACTCAAACATTTTGTTAATTTACTCCCTCAATTATTTCTTCACTCAATCACCGGCCTACTCATTTATACACTCATTTATTTATTCCCCCACTCCCTCCCATGGTGCACTGGTACAGTAGGCAATACACCCCTTTTAAAAGCTTGGGCTCAAGTGTGAAACTACCACAGACAGTACAACAGTACGTCTAACTTCATATTCTAACATCTCTGGCTAGAGGGTTCTGTCTCCTATTGCTCTAAGCTGTTAGAGATTTGATTTGTTGTTTCTTTAACCAGGGAACATCATAACCAGCTCAATATTTTCACTTCAATATTTGGGCAAAAATTTGGGCAAAAATTAACTTTGGCATAAAAGAGTAACATTGAAAACATCTTTATGATAATTGCTGTGCTTTAAATATTGAACTAAGTTTTCATATTTTCAGATATTATGACAAATGAAAAGCACTGGGGTTGGCTGCCTCTAACATTGCCCTCACCTTACCCTGCCTCCCCTGTCTCCATCACGCCACAGACACAAAGTGATATTTTTCCCTCCACTTTGATTCTACAACAGTCTAACGGAACCAAGGAGGTTCTGCATGGGGGGTTGGGAGGGGTTAGACGGTGCGCTACCGCTGTCACAGCTGTATAATACATTAATTATTCCTGTGTTGCAGAATTACCAATGACGGAAATAAGATTTTGGAAGATATATTGGATTAATTATTATATACATACATATATGCATAGCTTTTTTATTCTGAAATTGAGCTTTTGAAGTGATATTTTGAGGATTGTGTGTGTGTGTTTGTGTACGTGTGCACACGTGCATGTTTTGACAAGGTCATTACATTTTTGTATCTGTAAAAGTCATACAGTTGACTTGCTCAGAACCTCTTATCAAATAATATTTTGCTTGGTATGAGAGGCATCTGACTGTTATATCCTGTTCCCAGATTCTTGTGACAATCACTAAAAGCCCTCATCTCTTCTGTGGTTGACCCACTGCTGAACATCTCTGTGAAGTCAAAACGGCTCTGGGCTGCTGTCTCCAAACTGAGAGGTGAGGTCAGGCTGACTCATCCTAACAGCGATGCTGTCTGAAGGGCTTTGATTGCCTCTGGAATGCCAATGTTCTCCTCTGCTCCCAGCTCTGCTCCCAGAGACAGGATTCACCTGCAATGCTTCTATTTATATTTTTACACAATTACAGTTAAAAAATGATGACACTTTCCTATGGCACTTTGTTTACACTCATAACAGTTAGTATGGAAAAGTTAATTGTAAATGTGTAGGATGCCTTTATCATAAAGTTGCATTTGATTACTATATTATTTTTATAGCTATATGATTGGAGCATACAACCAGGTCTGAGCAATATGAGCCAGTATGTATGGTTGTCACTGCATGGCTTGACGATGGAGGAGACCAGGGCCGGCTGGGCAGGCGTGGGGCCTCTGCTGGTGGTTTTCTTTACAAAGCACCTGGGTTTTAAAATAGGGCCCCCCACAGTCTGGCCTGAGACTCTGTGAAAACCCAGCCTCAGTCAGGCTGGGCTAGCTGGCTGAGCTGGACCTCTCCAAACAGAAAGCATAAGTCAGGCCCAGGAACAGATCCACTTTACCCCTTTGGGGAAAAGCAGCAGGATGGGTCCCTGAAAAAGGACATGCTATATGAATAGTGTAGAATACTATGGTTACAATAATCAGATCATATGTTAAGGCTGAGTAGGTTATATTTTGAAATGTATAGGCCTATGTACTATATTTTAACAAGGGTACAATTGGGAAATCTCTTCAAAGCAATATTTGCGTCTTTAAATTGCATACCTTGTAGGCATTATCAACAAATGTTTCAATTATTTTTTTTTCCAAGGTGGAAGTAACGCACACCTGGTTAGGTGAGGTGCTGGCTAGCAGAGTAGAACACTTGAAAAAGAAAAGGAAAGCTGCACACTTTAGGAGTTCAGATGCAATCATTTACTTCTAACGTTTCGACAGCCAAGCTGTTTTCATCAGCTTAGCTGTCAAAACATTGGAAATAAATGATTGCGTCTGAACTCCTAGAAGTGTGTGGCTTTCCTCTTCTTTTTTATTGTCATTAATATGTACATTCAGAGCTTCTCACTAGAACAGTATGTGCCACTTACATCCTGGCATACACATGCTAAAGTCTTTAACTCTTTTCACTCCAAACATGCCAGAAATTGATGGGAAGCGTTCTCTAGTTTTCACAACGTGTGTGTACGAACACAGGAGAGTTAGTGAACACATAGAATTGAAACATTTTTCAAAACAAAATGTGCTAAATGTGTGTGGGGCCTATATAAGTCTCTGCAGCCATCCCCTTGTCTATGTCTGGCAGAGTGGAGGACTTTATTAAGGCACTTGAGCGTCTGATCTCTGTGGAGAGCAAGACTTTTCCCCTTATCTCCAGTCTGCGTGAGTGGAGAGACACAGGGGCCTCACTCTCCACCGTGGAATATTTATCTTTCCAGCTGGTTAGAGGGACGAGAGAGACAGACAGACAGAGATTTGGTGGGAGATCGAGAGGGGGAGAGATTTGGTGGGAGATCGAGAGGGTTTGTGTATTTGTATTTCAAACACAAAACGAATATGTTCATGCAAATGTAATGAGAAATCATTAAATGCACAAATAACAGAGACAAAGGAAAGAATTCTCACTATCACAGATCCTCCTGTTAGTTTGAATCAAGTCTAAATCTCTGTACACAGACAGGACACCTGCTGTCCAGGGTAGGAGTCCTTGGCCAGGGTGGCTCACTGACTGATCTTAATTGATGATAATGTGATGGCCTTGCTGTATCTGTAAACGACTGCTTCACTGTGGCTAGGAATAAGCTATTAAACGAGGCATGCATGGATGAACTAACTCTAAATATCTTTGGAAGGAATAAAACTACCAAGATCCAGACACCTCCTCCCCCACCAAACCAATACAGAACACAAAAAGGGCCAAAAGTATTTCTTTTTACTGTGGTTATCATTTCTCCTTTCATACTGTGCGCTACTCCGTTTAGCATTCTGGGTATTACAAGTAATAATAATCAGCCTAAAGTAAGAAATAAGTACATAAACCGCAAATAAAGGACTGTAATAACATCAAAGACAGCCCCAATTAAATGGGATGTCAGAGTATTCACACTGTGATGCTGAATAGATGGCAGCTATTTGTGTGTATGTGCGGTTGGGTATGTGGAGTGCAATCTACGTGGGAAGCTGATGTCATGGAAATTTCCCTCCATTAAAGTGAGGCATGGCAATGGATTTGGAGCGTCAAGGCCCCCGAGATTATGGGGATCACATAAATCCCCCCGCACTGTAATTTTAGCAAACCACATCAAGCTCCATGTTAAGGGTTAATAATCCAGCTCCCCACCTCAGATCACTGTACACCCAGATCCAAATCCCTGACATTAACATGCACACATAGATGTATAAAACACACACAGGCATGCACGCACACACCCACACACGCATGCTGGCACATACACACAAATTCATACATAAACACATTCCCCTGTGCAAATACATGCACAAACATAAACACCCAAACAGATACCCACAAGCAGACAGACAGAGGTACAGACAAACGTACATAGTGGGGGACTGTGTTCTCAGGTCTGTCACGTCCCTGTGTGAAGGTCTGACATCATGGCTGTGTTATGATTGTTGGCAGGGTGCCAAGTAGCAGGCAGGGAGATGGTTTGGCCCTGCCGCTGCATAATTTGGAGCTCTGAGGCGGATGAGTGGTGGACCTTGTTGAGAAGGTGTGAAGCCGATCGATGCACAACAGCCAGCTCAAGCTACCCACAGTGTTTTCACCACAGGAAAAGGGATCTTGTGTCTATTATTTGGTGTCTGGTTATGAACATGTGCTCCACTCACTCCCTCTACTGCTGCCGTAAAGATAGTGATTTAGTTTAACACAAGAGATCCACATATCACATTGGGGGCGATAAAACAAAGGAATTCCATTCATTTTCAATAAAGGAAGCAAAGTGGGCAGAGGACCTTTTGGCGATGCCAGCATGGGCGAGGGACGGGAACAAAATTGGGGAAAGCTGAACTTCATACAAATACTCCACGACATTGCGTTGGTATTGACCAAACGACGCTCACTATATTTTCCAGCCCCTACTGGATTGGCTGTTGATCACTACCTAGCCTGTTAGCTAGCACCAACTTGTGGGCGAAGCAACCGTGGCTATTCAAATTTACATTCTAAAAGGATCTTGGCCGTAAGCGTATTATAAATTATTTAATGCACAGCCAACTGCTGCCCAGCATAAATACAAACATAGCCAACAGTCTGTGGCTCCTGTAAGTTCAACACGGCTGTCAGACAGACACCAGAGAGTGAAGATCTCCAAACCACCCTGCAGTGTTCAAGTCAGGAGGCTGGAGGCAGCAGCCCTTCTCCCTCTGAAACCACACTGCCAAAGTTGAACCAACGGATTGCACATAGTGGCAGTCCGTTGTACTGTACACAAACAGACTCTGTTGCACTTTTCCATCCTCCAGGGAGAGGAGAACGACCAGGAGGGGTTCCTACTTTCTTCCCCTAAATGAGCTTCCCAGCTGACGGAAGACAGGGTTTATTATATACGTAACAAAAATATAAATGCAACATGCAAAGTGTTGGTTCCATGTTTCACGAGTTGAAATAAAAGATCCCGGAATTTGTGAAAATGCCTTCTTTGCCAAGATAATCATGTTGTGCTTGGGACAATAATAGGCCACTCTAAATTGTGCAGTTCTGTCACACAACACAATGCCACAGATGTCTCAAGTTCTGAGGGAGCATGAAATTGGCATGCTGACTGCGGGAATGTCTACCAGATTTGTTGTCAGAGAATTGAATGTTAATTTCTCTACCATAAGCCACCTCCAACGTTGTTTTAGAGAATTTGCAGTACGTCCAACCGGCCTTACAACCGCAGACCACAACCAAGCCAGCCCAGGACCTCCACATCCAGCTTCTTCACCTGCAGAATCGTCTGAGACCAGCCATCCAGACAGCTGATGAAACTGAGGAGTATTTATGTCTGTAATAAACTACTTTAGTGTTTGTGCTATTGTGTTATTGTTTGTTTATCCCATGTTACGTTTGTTTATCCCATGTGTAACTCTGTGTTGTTGTTTTTGTCGCACTCTTTTGCTTTATCTTGGCCAGGTCGCAGATGTAAATGAGAACTTGTTCTCAACTGGCCTACCTGGTTAAATAAAGGTGAAATAAATCAAATAAAAAATGAAGTGGGGAAAACTAATTCTGATTGGCTGGGCCTGGCTCCCTAATGGGTGGGCCTATGCCCTCCCAGGCTTACCCTGCGCTCCTGCCCAGTCATGTGAAATCCATAGATTAGGGTCTAATGAATTAAATGCAATCACATTTCCTTATATGAACTGTAACTCAGTAAAATCGTTGAAATGATTGCATGTTGCGTTTATATGGTTGTTCAGTATATAAGCCAACAAGATTAGGAGACAACAAGGTATCAGTTTGGAAAAATCCCTGCTGGTCCTGCGCTCCATAAAACCCCTACTGTACTGGAGCTGAAGCTCTGCTATGTGTTGCTGAGGCTGCCAGCCTGACAGCCTGCCAGCCTGACAGCCTGCCAGCCTGCCTGCTTGGAACATATACAACTGAGAGATCCCAGCCAACCTCCATTCATGTCTCAGATTGTCATCCCGACCAGCACCAGACAAGCACTATACCATCACAATCACTCAACATACAGCCTGGGACAGCACAACACAGTCCCATATTGGATGTGCATAATGTCCAATGTCATAGCAGTTGTTTTCGACGTCCCATATATACACAGTAGGCACAGGTTCTTACGCTACCTATAATGACAGTAGTGCTCTGATACTCTATCCCAGAGCACCACAACCTGACAACCGCCTCCACGCAAGCCTCTCCTCGGAGTATCTTGTTGAACATTTGCATTTCAAAGACAGTGCAGTATCTTAATTTGATCACTCTTTTGTTGCTGAGAAATGTCCTGCACAGCAGGAAATGCAAACTTGTAGTGTATTCAAGGTTTAAAAAGGCTTCTAAAGTTTGTAATTCACTTTAAAATGACTTGATTTGCCCTAACAAAAAACGTATCAACCCCTACAAAAAATGTCCATTAATTATAATGCACATGACAATTCATATTTCCTGTTGCCGCAGGATAATGTTCTTGCTATAGAAAACTGGCTCAAATTAAGATCCTACATTTGTATGTGCACATACACCATGAGCTTGATGGTTGGCTGACAGGACTACGGCTGTTCTGTTCTGTTCTGCATGGTGTGGTGGTGGTGTGATGGTGGTGGGCTGAGAATAAATCCCAGTGATTAATCAGCTCTGAAGCTAAAACATAATAATAACCCCCTTTATATTAATGCACAGCTCACGGCTTGAACAGCGTTACGGAAAGGTCATTAGTCATCGCCTCTGTGCAGCACCCACAATTAAGCGGCTCTGGCATATTACTCTCTCTCCCTCTCCCATCTCGCTTTTGCTCTCTCTACCCTCTCTCCCTCTGTCTTTCTCTCTCCTTCTTTGTCTCTCTCCATCTCTTCCATCTCCCTCTTTATTTTTTGCTCTCTTTATCCACCACTCGATCACTCCATCCTAGGTGTTCATGAGCTGGGCAGAGAAGTTATTTTTTTACCTCTTTTGTTTCTTCACATAGAAATTTGAATTACTATTATAGCCATCGTACAGGTAACTGACAAAATAATGGATACACTTGAGTAAATGAGCTATAAAAAGTGTGTTGAAAGCAGATGCTTCCACACAGGTGTACTTCTTTAGTCAATTAAGCATTTAACATCCCATCATGCTTAGGGTCATGTATAAAAATGCTGGGCAGGCCATTATTTTTGCTACCATGGCTATACCCCCACAGGGCATGAGTGGTCACTGAATGGTTTGATGAGCATGAAAACGATGTAAACCATATGCCATATTCGCTGTCTCAGTCACCAGATCTCAACCCAATTGAACACTTATGGGAGATTCTGGAGCGGCGCCTGAGACAGCATTTTTCACCACCATCAACAAAACACCAAACTATAGAATCTCTCGTGGGAGAATGGCATCACATCCCTCCAATAGAGTTCTAGACACTTTTAGAATCTATCCCAAGGTGCATTGAAGCTGTTCTGGATCGTGGTGGCCCATGTAGCATGATTTGAAATAGTTGTCTATGCATTTTTTATTTAAATTAAAAAGGAAAAAGGAGGGTTATTTTTAGAATTGTGTCTATCACTGTTATTCCAAAAAATTGAATAAGTTGAATAAAATTAAATTAAAAGATAATGCCAGAATATTTGAACATAAAAAAAATACTGTTTTGTATTCAGGAGCTTGCAGTTTTTTTTTCATAGTGAGGGATACTTTAAAGGGGCAATCAGCAGTTGCTACATCAATGATATGTACCCATTGATTCTTGAAGAATATAACTTATAAATGCCTTAGTTGAGCTTAGTTCATCTGCCATATCACATCAGAACCTAGAATATGAACTTGTATGAACTTACTCCAATGTTTGCAAACAAAGAAAATTAAAAAAATTTAAACATAGTTAAAACTTTTGATATCATTTATCCATAGCTTTGTCTATGAATTTGAGAGTGGTTACATTTCCCCAGCCTCATCCCTCAGCTTTTTACCTTAACTAGGGGCGAGGAGAACACTTTGTTATTGTTTCTACTGTTGATTGCCACAGGCAGTCTTTTTCTTCTCCCTCTCTTTTCTCTCCTTTTTTCATTCTAGTTTGTCCTATTTGTGATATCCTCAAATTTTGCCATGTTGAGGCAAATTTGTGGTGGCGTGTGGGCCCGTTTGATTTCATTACACAGAATATTTAAGCATAAACATTTTTTAATCGTCTCATGTCATTAGGAGATGGATTTCATTTAGCATACATTTGCATACTTCCCCCACAAATTAAGCCAGCCAAATATGCAAATACAGGGGCCCAGGTTATGGTGGAGGTGTTTATTGTCATCATTTGGGGCTGTTCCAGACTGCTGCGCCTCCGCAGAGCAGGGGTGACGGCAACATCTGGATGCCTGTGGGGTGGGAGGGGGTGGAGAGAATAGGGTGAAGGTGTGGGACGAGGTATAAAATGGGGGGGTGGAGGTGGTGGAGGGAGTAGGGTGAAAGTGTGGGACGAGGTATAAAATGGGGGGTGGAGGTGGTGGAGGGAGTAGGGTGAAGGTGTGAGACGAGGTATAAAATGGGGGGTGGAGGTGGTGGAGGGAGTAGGGTGAAAGTGTGAGACGAGGTATAAAATGGGATACTTTTACAGCTCAACATCACTTTTTTCTTAAGAAATAGGTGGAAATGCAGCCACTGTTTTAGAGAAGTGATTTTTCTGACTGTCCACAATAGCATCATTTTTCTCTCTTATCTGCAGGACTATCTGGAGCCCTTTGAAAAGCTCTATAAACCGACCATACACATTTCCCATGATGACATACAGTATATCCCCAAGCAAATACAAAAAACTAAGTAGGTAAATGAAGACATATTATTACAGGCTTGGTACCACAGTGGCATCCTCTCCCTTCAACCCTAGCGTGGCGCATGTGTTATTCTCAGCTGTTCCACGGCTACAGTCCACATGGTTAAGCACTGGTGCTAATGAGATAGTAATTAGCCACGGTGTAACTTTGCTTCATCCACCACTAAGTCCCTTCACATTTTTTCTCCACTGTAATTTTCTCACACTGCAATTTCAGGCATCAGACACTGGAATTTGTTCCGGCACAATAAAGATTAGGTGTTGAAGAGAGATCGGGGAGGACATTAGCCGCTGTAATTGCAACTTTCGAACAACTGAAATTCGGAGCCCAGATCTAACCCCATTTTATTCCTAATCAGGAGGATAGAAATGATCCAGACGAGGCGGAGATATTCCAATGTCAGTTTAATAATTAGACAAACACCAGCCCCTTCCATCCATCCCATCTCATCTCCTCACTCTGCTCTCAATGTTGGCCTCAAAAATGTAGCTCCACATTCTTATAGTAGGTATTGTAGATGTTCATGTTACTGCAGTCCTAATTACATAAAATGCTACTTTTATTAAAATAAATATAACTAGAGAAGTTAATCATTTATTTTTATAAGAGCTGCTGTCTTTGCTGGTTTTCATTTGCACTTCTTAATCAGTAACTGACTTTGGGAAATCTGGGAAACCACGTGTGTGCACTGCATGGGCAATCAGTGACATTAAAAGCAGGAAGCAGCCTTTAAGGACTGGAGTTACTCTATGTAGCCCCGCTTTAAACCTGTTCTTTTACAGAGAATTACAGATGACAAATGAATGGAGACTGGGCCCCTTCCTGTGAAACTCTGTCAGTATGGGCCCTGCTGATGGAGAGTGCCCCATGCGTCTGAGAAGCCCAGAGTTGGGCAGTGACCCCCTGATCCAGACAACCACCAACAGGGGGCTGCATCCATCACCACCCAGAGAGGCAAGATATTCCATCAGTCTACCTTAAAGAAATCATATCATCCCCCCTCCTTACTGTCTGGCTCTAGACTAGAGGCCCTTGATATTCAATGAGCACAGCATAGTAAAATATTAAGTTCTACCAAGGGAGTTTGTAAGGGGTGTGGACAGACGAGGGAAGGAGGCAGGGAGAGAAAGAGAGAGGAGGGAGAGAGTGATCGAGAGAGAGAGAGGGTGGAACAAGAGTTAACGGAACATCAGCGGGGCCCAGGCTGTCTGAAAGGCTATCAGAGAGAGGGAGGTAGAGGAGACAAAGGAACAGAAAACATTGAGAGGAGGTACAAACTGAAGATGTTAAAACAATAGAGGAAAGGTGGTTATGATAACGACGATGGTGCACTAGCAAAAGTTAACTCAATGACAACCATACTTGTAGCAAATATCAACTGATCCACATTGACTTCTGTGAGCATGTCTGGTTGCACTGCCCAACCAGCTTTTGAGTCCTGTGGGGAGCCAGGAGATTGTATAGAGCCCTTGTAGAGCCTGGCCAGAGTGGCAGAGCAGAGGTCTGGTGACACTGAGGCCCAGTGGCAGGGGCATGCAGGGAGAAGGAGAAGAAAGCAGAGGAGAGGGGTAATAAATCACAGCCAGTGGCAGTCAGATAAACGTCCCTCTGAAGCTGATTGGGAGGAGAAACTGTTGTGACGAGCGTGTCGTGGGGAGGAGGCATGGGTGACCTGTGTGAATAAGGGTCACCTCTCCTCTCACGGGGCCCCACACAGCTCCCTGGCTCTTCATTTACCCTGAGAAGCCACTACAGGCCCCCTCCTCTACTCTTCCCCTCCTCTCTCACTCTTTCTCTCCTCCCTCCCTCTCTCACAGAGCAACATGCTTTCTTCAAGACTTCAATGGCCCTTCAGCACACACTTATAAATTAGTTCACAGTTAAGACAAGCCTCCCGATCCATTCCCCTCCAAATGTGTTAGCTCCTGATCCAAAACTCTCTCACACACGTACACACACAGAGTAACTTCACATCAGCAGAATAGCCCCCCTGCTGGCAGTTTGTAAAAAGAGTATGGGAGCGTTTCTTTTGCTGTCACGTGTACAGAGCTAGGATAAGGAGAGAGGTAGAAAGAGGAGGATATGGATAGAGAGACAGAAGGAGAGAGGGGGGTTATTATTAACCATACTGTAGATAAGGAGTGGGATCATAAGCAGGCAGCATGAGGCATCAGGCAGGTATAGAACTGTGTTGAAAAAGAGCTGCTGCACTGTTATCATTGGCTCATCTGGCACTGCCCTGGCGGCTCCCTCCCCTGAGTGACGCCTGTCATTGACACTTTATCAGCTGTCCACAGTGACCACCAACACCCCCGCCACCACCTGCTCAAGCCTCCCTTCTCTCCCACTCCCACTCTCGCTCTCTCTCTCTCTCTCTCTCTCTCTCTCTCTCTCTCTCTCTCTCTCTCTCTCTCTCTCTATCTCTCTCTCTCTCTCTTTCCGCTCCAACCATGTTTGCCTCCAACTCTCTCTATTCCAACTGTCGCTCTCCGTCCAACTCTCTCTCCTTTTTCTCTCTATCCATTTCTCTGTCTCTCTGCTCCAATTGTTCCTCTGTTTCTGCTCTAACCCCCCCTCTCTCTTTTTCTCTTTCTGTCTCCATATCCTCCTCTCTCCACCTCTCTCCTTATCCTGGCCTTTCCATCCTGTTCCCCTCTCTCCAGATTAAATAGCAATGCCTGGTGTTTGTGTGCCTGCTCCCAGTGGACAGCCACATTGTCAGAGTGGACGGGGGATGTGAGAGGCTCCCAGTGGACAGCCACAGTGTGAGGGTGGACGGGGATGTGAGAGGCTCCCAGTGGACAGCCACAGTGTGAGTGTGGACGGGGGATGTGAGATGCTCCGTTTTCTAATAGAACAAAACATGCCTGTGGGGCCAGTGGGCGGAGACTGGAAATGTAATCTGGGTCTTTCAGTTGACACCCGCTGCTGGATGGAGGAGTGATGGGGAGGGGGCAGGGGGCTAGTGTTGTATGGGGGAGTTAAGGGGGCTCTAAAGTGAATGTTATCATTCTCTGGAGAACCATACCCCCCCACCCCTAACCCCCAAGTACCCTCCCTTAGCCAAGCCTTCCCTCCATGGGGACACATTGGAAAAAACGGATCCCAACTGCCAGCTGGAGGAGTAGTGCTAATTCTAGACAGCCACCCCTCTTAGCATCCCCCATACTCCCCCACCTCTCTCTACAAAGTTACAACTACAAAAGAGCTTCAAATTGGTTTTGATCTGTACAATTCTTTCAAGTTTGCTCAATAATTCCATTATTCTGAGCTCTTTTGATATACTCTTCATTATTTAAATAATGTCTAAAAGGTCTATGAACAATTCAGAGTATATGCATTGTGTAATCAAGCGTGTAAAAATGCCAATGTTGGCATATACTCTATACAGCTGGCATTTAGGCAGCCTGTGAGTGTCTGACTCATTCTCTGTGCCAGGGTGTAGGAGGAGGTGTAGAGAGGGTGGGGACACATATAGGTGGTTGTCTCACCATCCTGCCTGTCCCCACTGCCCATTAGGGAATGTAGATTGGGAGTTCCTGGACATACATTATTCACTACAGGGGAGAGGACGGGAGGAGGGAGAGAGGAAGAAGGAGAGGGGGAAAGATGGAGAGAGAGAGGAAGGGAAGAAAATGAGCAGTGCGTCTCCGGCAGCGTCAGCGTCTACAGTGAGGAGGTAATTAGGGAGCTGTCACTTGTTCCTGTCAGCCCACACTCTCCCTGAAACATACAATGTGTGTGTGTGTGCGCGCACGCGAGTGTGTGTTCGTGTGTAAGTAGGGGAAGGTGGCGCTTGTGTGTCAGTATATATGTATATGTGTTTGTGTGTCAGTATATATGTATATGTGTTTGTGTGTCAGTATATATGTATATGTGTTTGTGTGTCAGTATATATGTATATGTGTTTGTGTGCCAGTATATATGTATATGTGTTTGTGTGCCAGTATATATGTATGTGTTTGTGTGTCAGTATAGATGTATATGTGTTTGTGTGTGCATGTGGGGGTGCATGTTTTTATCAACATGTGTGTAAGGAGAGTGTGGAGGGTGCAGTCAGTGGGAGCTGAATTCAAATGAGAGAGAAACACTTGAGGAGAAAGAGCAAATAAGAAAAGGTGAAATTGTAGAGATAGTGGATTAATGTGACTAGGAGGTATGTGAAGCAGAAAGTATTACGGGAAAGAGGGGAAAGCAGTGCATTACCTCAGGAGGTAGGGAAAGGGAGGAAGATAAAGATATGTTTAGGATGATAAACGGTGATTGCATACTGGGAGTCTTGCGCACGCATGCACGCACACACGTGCCAAAAAACACTCTCACACACACACACATGCATGATACCACACACGCTCACACATTCATTTTTCCTATATTCAGATACCCATGGAGGTCCACCTGACTGGAGCAGAGCATTACTGTGATGTCATTTCAGGGTTATGGTAAAACTACTGTGGCATTTGATTTCAACTGGGTTTAGAATGTTTTCCCCAGGAGAGCTCTTGCCCCGGAGCTGAAGAATGATTATATGACAGATATATGACTAACATGACTCCTAGAATATATTCCCATCACATACCCTACAGGAGGAGAATGGTGACAGGAAAATGATCTCTTTAACGGCAAATAAACAAAAGAATAAAGGAGACATAACAGCCATAATCATCCTTTTCTCTGATCTGTGGGGCAGCAGTATACATTCCCCTTCATATGGATGCATTAACTCTAAATACACACTAAACACACACACACACACACACACACACACACACACACACACACACACCATGCACGCTCACCTACAGTACATGCATACATATGCGCTCTCATGCTCACTTCATTCTCATCTCAAGTCAAAATAACAATGGAGTAATGTCTAAACAATCGACTTGTCATATCCATTGAGCCTGTGAACATTTACTTGACAAGTCCTCATGCAGGCAGGAAAAACGCAAGGGGGAGGGGCATACACACATGCATGCATGCACACACATACACACACAAAGACATATGCAAGCACACACACACACACACACACACACACACACACACACACACACACACACACACACACACACACACACACACACACACACACACACACACACACAGTGGGAGGTGCAGGAGGTGCAGGGGGTGCAGGGGGTGCAGAGGTAAGGATGCATAGCTGTTTGAAGTTGTGAATGCCTTGATAATCCCCAGCCCCTCAGGAGACAGTAGTTACCCATGTAGGTGAATGGGTCTGTAGTCTTCACTGTGACACCAATACTCATACCACTTACAGGGTGTTCCAATTAAAACCCTCCCCTGCTAGGAGGGAGCAACAGCCCTCTAACAATACCCAGTTCCCACACACACACACATATACTGTACACACGTACAAAATCAGACATGAATAAACACACGCAGACACACACGCACACACCCGTCTCTACACTTTGCTGACAGACCACAAATGTAGCCATGCTGACGATGATGGATGGAGCTCCCAGCCAGCCAGTGAAAACTACTTTTGTATGAACAGCCCAGACCCTTACAAGTGGTTTGTCTGCAGGACCAGGGTTGTGGTGAGTTTCCTCACAGGTGGTTTTCAGTAGTATAGCATGGTGGATACTCAGCTCACACGGAGTTTGTAAGGTGTGCAAATTTGGTAAATGATTGTCTCACAAATTAAACATGGAAGCATGATGTAAAGATCAGACACCAGGCTATTGTAATAGGATTCAGCTGTGACCATGTTAGGGTCACCTTAAAGTACTTTGGACGGGAACAGATACAGAATGTCTATCATGAGTGTCATTATGCAGAAAACAAGATGGCAACAAAAACATGAACAAAACACGCTCTCTTTCTACGGTGCCTATTTAGGTCAAGATAATAACCCCTACAACAACGATTTGTAGAAACTTTGAACCACATTGGTTTCCGGATGCCCCGCTAAGTGTAAACAAGGAGTCTGCTCTGCAACATAACAGAGTGAAATGTGCCTTTCTCCCTGGGCTGGCCCATAAAACACTCATTAGGGTACTTCAGAGATATTTGCACGGCGACGGGCTGCCATTAAACACATCACAAGGCCTAATAAATGCATTATTTAAAAGCCGCGCTCCAATTACTAATTGATTAGAGTCGAGCGCCTCATCAATAACGCAGCAGAGGCCGCTTCAAACTAAAATACACATGATTTATACATGAAAGGCTTTAAAAGAGATAAGTTCTCAGCTAATCAGTCATAAATGATTTAAAATGCAAAATTTATTCTCCTGATCTGAGAAAGTTGAGGGCATATCACAATGCGCTCTTAGAAAAATATACAAATTAAATAGAACCATAAAGGGTTCTTCAATTTGTCCCCATAGGGGAACCCTTTTTTTGCCCTCTATGTCGGGTTCTTCAAGGAACCCCTTGTATAAGGTTCTACCGAGAGTTCTACCTACAATACATGAAGGGTTTTTATAACCTGTATTTAACTAGGCAAGTCAATTAAGAACAAATTCTTATTTACAATGACAGCCTACCGGACAACAGTGGGTTAACTGCCTTGTTCAGGGGCAGAACGACAGATGTTTTACCTTGTCAGCTCGTGGATTCAATCCAACAATCTTTCGGTTACTGGCCCAACGTTCTAACCACTAGGCTACCTGACGCCCCAATTTATGCCTAGAACCCTCTATGAAGGGCTCCTCCAATAACCATTTTATCATCTAGAGGTTCTTGCTAGAACCCTCTATGAAGGGTTCTACCTAGAACTGTCTTGGAATGGTTCCACCAGCCTTATTATCTTTTAAATTTACATATATCACAAGGCCTTTCTTTGAGGGCCTAGTTATACCCTAACACAAAGGTGTTAGGAACCTCCTGGTTTACAGGCCACATCAGGCCTGCAGGTCACATTATTATGGCTTTCAAAGTGGTGTTTAATTCCTATTGGAATCCAGACAGAGTTATGATATCCAACAAGTGGAATTTATATCACCTGCATTCAGAATGACTGCCATGGTAGGGAAGATTGAATACTGACACAACCATCCCAGTAACGGATGCAATAGGTTGTATAACTACTAACAGGTTGGATTAGTTTAGAAAAATGTATGTTATTTATCTTTGTGTGTAAACAATCAATCATGCAAAAACACAGATATTTAAACAAATAATTCTGAAAATTACCCTGCAATAGAACATGTAAGAATGACTATATGTAGAACGCTTCTTGCCATCCAAAGAATCACCCCAAAAACGTTTCTTCCAAAAACCGTTCTCGGGATGTGTGTGTGTGTGTGTGTGTGTGTGTGTGTGTGTGTGTGTGTGTGTGTGTGTGTGTGTGTGTGTGTGTGTGTGTGTGTGTGTGTGTGTGTGTGTGTGTGTGTGTGTGTGTGTGTGTGTGTGTGTGAGCCTGTTGGCGCATTTTCAAACTTTGACACCTCTCACAAAGCAACTGATTTGATTATGCAGAGGTTGTTGATTCTGCTCTTCACACGTTTCACTGTCAGCCCTAGCTATGGAAACACATTTTCCCCATTATAACATAACGGTGTATATACTAGTGTAACACTTGTGTAACACTGGAAAAGCACCATTAGTGTGTTGGTGGGTGTTTTCTTCAATGGAGCCCCTGTTGTAGTACACTATATTTGGAGATGGATCAGAAAGGTGAGTTGATGAGATCTCAACTTTTCTTTCATTTCAACTATGACTAGTTTTAGAGCTGAAAAAAACATATATAATGTTAATACGTTTACATAAATCATGAAGTGAGTGAAAGAATGGACTAATACATGAACTAATAAATAGTGATTATTTTCAAGTGAAAGAGAAATGGCCTATAATGGTAATGGCCTTGGTATTGACTACCCTGAACTTAACCTAGTAATCGGGGTTAAGAACAATGCCCAACCCAACCATGATCCATGAAACGGGCTTGCAGTTCAAAAGGTCCTGATTAGAATCCTCCTAACCTAATGATACTGATGACCAATCAAAACACCAAGAGAGGAGAACAAAACAGAGGTGGAAAAACATAGAAAAAACAGAGAGCTACTGTATCTGAGGAGTAGGATAAGCAAACTAATAAAGCAGCATGAATAATACAATAAACAGTTTTTTGAAACCCTGCTGCCATCCCTCAGACACGTACCAGCTTATTTTTCCAGACAGGCGAGCCCCTGTGTATATCCCTCTCCACTGGTGATCATAACATCACAGCGCACCTGGAGAAAAGCGAGGGAGAGAGGCATAATGAAAAACAAAGGAATAATCAAAGGCTCGCACCCCAGATGAGGAGGCCCGGAGGAGAACCTGAGAAGAACGCAGCGGAAAACCTCAACCCTTAAGACACATATCAATAAAATAGAAGTTGAAAATGTACCAGTGCATTATGTCATTCATGCTATTGACGCATATACTTATATTCTATAGCTGTTTGATCAACTCTTATATGGAAGCATTTGGTCAGCCAGTAATCATTAATTAGCAGAAATCCTCTGTTGACCTCACTGTTACAGCAGTGGGTTCAACTTTGTCCAGAAAGTAGAGAGACCCCTACTGGTTAATCACTGACAGTCTGTTCTGTTCAGCTCAGCTCCCAAAGGGTTTCCAGCCCAGGGAGTAAACTGATCTAAACACGGACTAGTTGCACCTGTACTACAACACAGTGCCACAGGGTTGGCATAGCTGCTGGCATGAAGGTGATAAACAAATCAACCAACAGAGTTTAAGACAAGGCTTGACTGAACCCTGCTCTTCACAGAGTTGACAGGCTGGAAGGAGGAAGATGATGATGAAGAGGAGTCTGAGGGTCAGGATAGCCACAGGACTGGAAGGTTGACTGGCAGTGAGAGGCAGTGGTCAAACCATCCAGCCGTGGAAGTCTCTAAGTCAGCCGGATGCACTGTAGTCACATTAGACTGGTCAGAAGCAATATACCTGTAGGAAAACCTCCATCTCTCCCCTTGCCAGTCATGAGTGCATTTGGACAGAGACAGGTAGGAACCTTAGGCCAGTGTGTCTGCCATCACTGATCAAACAACAGCTGATGAACACTCGTCTTTAGTTGACTTAGTTGAATGCTAGCTTTTAAATGGAGGTTCTCAATGCCCTTCCTTCTAAGGCTTCATTCAAGATCTTTCTGGTATGTAAAGGTAGTGATTTTTCTTGGGTAAACACAATGAACCAGGTCGAGAAGTACGATTACTGCCAATCACTGATGATAATAACAATAATGATGATAACGATGATGCTAAATATGACAAAGATAAGAACAGTAAGTGTATAATTTACCTTCTCCAGCCGGCAGATGCTGAGGCTCACTTGGGACTCTTCTTACTGTGCTGTGCTGTGCCACAGGGGGCTGTCACTTTACGACGAAGCGACAGATTCGTGCCTCTGATGGAATTTCCCAGCAGCCATTGCGGCGCCCCCTGGAAGCTCATGCTAATCGCTAGTGCTGGCGTCTCTCCTCCACTGTCAGCGCTAGCTCCATATCACCAGGGAGCTCCACACACTGCTGCCACACTCAGACAGCACAGGAGACAAGGAGGAGAAGGAGGAGGAGGAGGAAGAGGAGAAAGATGGAGGATAGAGCAGTCGTCCTGTGGAGCAAACAAAAAACCCACGCTAGTGTTTTGAATGTAGTCATATCATTTATCTGCTAATGAGTTGAGGGAGATGAGCCTGTTGACTATGGTAATTTATTGCTGGATTAGCCCACTCCTCTCACACACACACACACCTTCGCTTGGGGGTATGTGTTTGTGTCTGTGTCTATGTGTTTACCAAGGGCCAAATCTTTGTATCTCTAGGCTCCCCACCTTATCTATTTCATCCTGTGTTTGCTTATATAAGAGGAGACACGGCCCTTGTGGATGTGTCTAAGTGTCCCAGGATGTTTGCATTGGTATGTTTATGTGTCTGGTGGTGCAGCGTATATTTACCTGTGTGTATGCTAGATTTTATCTATGAGAATGTTTGTGTGTTTTTAAATGTGTTTATTTATGTATCGCCTTGGCCTGCACGTGTGAGCATTAAAGTGAGCGTGTCCTGCCATGCAAGTGTTTATGATTGGTGTGTATCAATAGGCATGGGGGATAGCTGTCTCACTTGTGTACAGTTCTGTATAAGTTGTTGATTGTTACATATATCCTTTTCAGAACATATTGTGTGAATGTCTGTATTCTGTACATACTGTACACATAAAGTGCCTTCAGAATTTATTCGTACCCCTCCACATTTTGGTGTGTTACAACCTGGATTCAAATATTATATTTTTTTGTGCAAATGCATTGAAAATGAAATACAGAAATATCTAATTTACATGAGGTTAGTATTCACACCCCTGAGTAAATACTTTGTTGAAGCACCTTTGGCAGTGATTACAGCTGTGGGTCTTTCTGGGTAAGTCTGTAAGAGCTTTCCACACCTGGATTGTCCATTATTCTTCAAGCTCTGTAAAATTGGTTGTTGATCATTGCTAGATAGTCATGTTCAGGTCTTGCCATAGATTTTCAAGTAGATTTAAGTCAAAACTGTAACTCGGCAACTCAGGAACATTTACTGTTTTCTTGGTAATCAACTCCAGTGTAGATTTGCCCTTGTGTTTATGGTTATAGTCCTGCTGAAAGGTGAATTCATCTTCCAGTGTCTGGTGGAAAGCAGACTGAACCAGATTTCCCTCTAGAATTTTGCCTGTGCTTAGCTTCATTCCATTTCTTTTTTATCCTGAAAAACTCCCAGTCCTTAATGATTACAAGCATACCCATAACATGATGCAGCCACCACTATGCTTGAAAATATGGAGAGTGGTACTCAGTAATGTGCTGTATTGGATTTGCCCCAAACATAACACTTTGTATTAGGGACAAATGTTTTGCAATAGTACTTTAGTGCCTTGTTGCAAACAGGATGCATGTTTTGGAATATTTTTATACTGTTCAGGTTTCTCTCTGTGAATTAGGTTAGCATTTTGTAGTAACAACAATGTTGTTAATCCATCCTCAGTTTTCTCCTATCACAGCTATTATCGCAGCCATTACAAACTGTTTTAAAGTCACCATTGGCCTCATGGTGAAATTGCTGAGCCGCTTCCTTCCAGGCAACTGAGTTAGAAAGGACGCCTGTATCTTGCAGTGACTGGGTGTATTGGCACACCATCCAAAGTGTAATTAATAACTTCACCTTGCTCAAAGGGATATTCAATGGCTTTTTTTTACCCATCTACCAATAGGTGCCCTTCTTTGCAAGACATTGGAATACCACCCTGGTCTTTGTGGTTGTAACTGTTAGAAATTCACTGCTCAAAATGATTGTATGTGTGGGGTACAGAGATGAGGAAGTCATTTAAAAATCAAGCAAAAACACTATTATTGCACACAGAGTGAGTCCATGCAATTTATTATGTGACTTGTTTAGGCTTGCCATAACTAAGGGGTTTTCATTTTTAAGGGGTTTTCATTTTTTATTAACATCTCAGCTTTTCATTTTTTATTAACATTTTGAAAAACATAATTCCGCTTTGACATTATTGGGTATTGTGTGTATGACAGTGACAAAAAAAATCTATATTTAATCAATTTTAAATTCAGGCTGTAACGCAACAAATGTGATAAAATTCATGGGGTGAGAATACTTTCTGAAGACACTGTATGTATATGTGTGAGAAACAGCTTTCTGCTTTCTTCCTCTTCACCCGGTAGGACTGGATATAGAGGCGCCGTTGACTCTCTCTTCCTCTGGTCAACCCTCAGTCTCTCTGTCTCTGTTTTCCTCTTTCTCCTGCTGGGTGTCAGGAATGCCTTCTGGAGGGTGAGGTTAAGATCGGTTCTCCTCCCACTGACACACAGCCCCTGTCACACAGTGGTCAGTTCACCACATACCCCGATGAATGGGAAAAAGCTTTTCACCTCAAATTGGGTTTTTAAAATCAAATGAATAACATGAGTATTTACATAGTTATTACACTATTAAATAAAATGTGAAAGCCACAGCTTCAAAGGCTGTATTGTAAAACCTCAGTCAGACTCAGTGATGTGGTATGTTATATCATTGTGGTTAACGTGGATGGAAAGTGACAGGGGTCAGCGAGAGAAGGTGTCTGTTAAACAGATGTAGGATCTTAATTTGATCCCACTGTTCCAGGAGAACTGTCCTGCAATGCAGGAAATGTAAAAGTGGTAGTGTGTTTGAGGTTTAATAAAAGGACTTCAGAAGTTTGTAATTTCCGCTTTGAAATTACTTGATTTTCCATTACGAAGACCTAAAAACCTGCAGCAACAGGAAAGGTATCAACCCCTAAAATATCCAAATATCTCCAAATATCTCGAACGGTCGCCCCAGCGTGAGTTGTTTTATGCACAGGACAGTAAACACGCGCTGCCTGCAAATTTTTATTGGCCATGTTCGACTTGTCAATTTAAAATTAATATTAGCGAGCCTCCTCGCTAATTCACATAGAAGTAGTCCATTTTGCGGACAAGTTGCGGACAAGTTATGTTTAAGGCTCATCCAGGGGAACCCACCGCACTTCACTCATGTTTGCGCATATCAAGTATGCATATATTTGCGCAGTCTTGCAAGAATTGGAACATTTTCTTGCTGGCGCTCGCTTTGCCTTCCTTGTTGTTTTCTTTTCACATAATAACTTTGGACATGTGTGCATTTCTATCAAAGTCAGTTCCTTATTTTCTGTATATTGTGTTGTCGTTTGTACTGTAGAAGCATACAGTATGTACAGTTGAAGTCGGAAGTTTACATACACCTTAGCCAAATACATTTAAACTCTGTTTTTCACAATTCCTTGCATTTAATCATAGTAAAAATTCCTTGTCTTAGGTCAGTTAGGATCACCCTTTTATTTTAAGAATGTGAAATGTCAGAATAATAGTAGAGAGAATTATTTATTTTAGCTTTCATTTCTTTCATCACATTCCCAGTGGGTCAGAAGTTTACATACACTCAATTAGTATTTGGTAGCATTGCCTTTAAATTGTTTAACTTGGGTCAAACGTTTCAGGTAGTATTCCACAAGCTTCCCACAATAAGTTGGGTGAATTTTGGCCCATTCTTCCTGACAGAGCTGGTGTAACTGAGTCAGGTTTTTAGGCCTCTTTGCTCGCACACGCTTTTTCAGTTCTGCCCACAAATGTTCTATGGGATTGAGGTCAAAAAACTGTGTGGCCAGCTCAAATGCTGATTGTTGCGTCATTCGAAACTGGCAGTTCTAAATACACATTCAAATCACACTGGTTTTATGGTGCTACAGGGATCACTGTAGAATGATCACACCAGTGTGTTGGTAAGTGTGAAATGTTCACATTCCTGTTGCTGTTGGATTATTTTCCTGCTGTAGCAAACTGGCTCAAATTAAGACCCTACATCTGTATGAGGGGGCAAATTTGAACCCATGTCCCCATATTAAGGGTTAAGGACTGTCAATCCGATGTCAGGTGACAGCATGCCAGGCTCTACTAAGGAGACGCAGACAGTGTCTGTCTGTATTGGCAGAATAAGAGAGAGGAAAGGAAAGATGGCAGAGGACCACAGACCACAGTCATAAACTACACCTCTCATTTTATGATGCACAACCACACCTCCACTTGTTTGTCTCGCCAGGACACTCACATACACTTTACCAATCACACACATACACAAAATACTTAGCTAGATCCTTCTTCTCTCACTCTCTCTATTAACACCCTCCAGCCACACCTCTCCTCCTCTGCCACCCTTCAGTCCTCTTAATATTCCAATCAGCGCGTATTAAGGCGAGGGCCAAGGCATGGAGAGACTCCAGGCAGCCAAAAGTAGCATTACTCATCAGGGTCATGCTCCACTGTGCAAAACACAACCCCTCATAAATCATCATAACTGCCACCCAATGACAATTACAATTGAGATGGCAAGAACTAGGAGAGAGCTCTTTAACATCCAATTATTACAAGTTATCACTCCTTAATAAATGTAATATAGCAGACAATCAATATTGCATGTGACACAGGTGATTGGGGTGAGGGGGTCTGTAGTGTACCCTTGTTTTCATGGAGGGGGGGTGAGGGTTCAGGGAGGTGGTTGTGTTAGGTAGGAGAGGGTGGTAATTTGGGGATTCACAACTGGCAGCTCTGAGCCACTCTCTCATTACTTTCATTGAATTTCAAGTGGAGAGGAGAGTGGATGAACAACTGCACTAGTAACAGAGAGAAAGGAGAGACAGAAAGGGAAATGAAGAGAATGAGAAAGGGGGGTGAGGGAGGGATACTATCAGGAATCAAGGTAAGACCCAGATTCAGACACGTTGAATGGTTTAATAGTCCAAGGGGCAGGCAGAGTGGTCAGTCAGGCGGATACAGATACGGGACAGGCGAGGGTCAAAACCAAGAGGGTGAGAAAAAGAGAGGCAGGGAAAAAACAGGAGCTGACAGGACAAATGCTGGTAAGCTTGACAAACAAGACGAACTGGCACAGACAGAAAACATAGGTATAAATACCCAGAGGATAAGTGGGGAAGATAGGTGACACCTGGAGGGGGTGGAGACAAGCACAAGGACAGGTGAAACAGATCAGCGCGTGACAGATACAGAAGGATATACCAGTAAACCAGCCAATAACACCCTGTCAGAATGGGACTCAAGACTTTGACTCCCATATCTTACCTAGCTTACTCCTCTTGGTTCTCTGTGGATAATAACGCAACTAAACCTATTGGACCATCTATTATATCTCTTTTATCTAAGCCGGGGGTGTTCTACCAAACTAGCATATGGAATTGTTTTAAGATGGTCATACCTAGAATCATTTAGCTATTTAGAATTTTAGGTATCAAAAACAAATATTACAAAAACATTTGATGAGAGATTAAATTTGGCCTTACTGCTATTAGCCTATAGAAACAAATTGAATAACAGATTCATACATTGAAAAACAGGTAGTAAAAATACATCAAAAGAAAGTTTATTTTAAAGTGTCTGTCCTTAATCTGAGAGAGATAAGAAAGATCTGGATTTTTAATTCTTTACCCATGTTTGACAAAAAGTATTTTGACACTAAACTACTTCCATATATAGTTCCTTTCATTTGTTAAACTGGTACCAGGCTACCTTCAGACGAGTCTTGTGAAGCTTTTGAGCGTCCTAGAGGATCCTGTTCAGATGCTACAGACATAAGTTGGCAGATCGACGATACCGACTTCAGACGAGTCCCGTGACGCTTATGGGGGTAATAGAGAAAAACGGAGAATACCATCATGTCTGTGAGAGTCTCATCATTCCATAGAGTGGTATTAATGTGTAGGCCAAACCGTTCGGACAGTACAGACGTATTTATGAGAAGACCGATTTTTAGGATGTCTCATGGTCTGACAAACTGCTATAGCCACCTTCCACCGCAGACACAAAAGGCCGCCATTGGTGGATTGAGACGCAGCCCATGCAAAAAACAACAACAGATATCTCTACCTTTGTATTACCCTAATTTGATTTCCGCACTGGCGCGGACATTGACTTTAGGTTCATACAGCTGACAGTGTTGTTACGAGAGACGAGAGGGCGACAGGCCATTGCCTTTGGATCAAGTGGGTGTGTCCATGGGTGTGTCCAGTGTGTCCATGTTTCTAGACAGAGACAAGGATAGGGAGAGAAACATGGACATCCCCTGTAGATCAATGTGGAACATGGTCGCAATAACATTTCACTACAACTCCTGCTATTGATTATTTAGTGCTACAACAATAAAGCAAGGTGATCTATCGTGGCTGGGTTCCGTGACCAAAGCAGATTAAGTTGTAAAACAATTCAATGAACTCCACTGACTGGTTGAAATACTCTTATTTCCTGGCTTCGAGTAAAGCTGGCATAGGACTGTCTAAGCCTTGTGGATAACAGGGTTTAATGCCATATTGTGGTAATGATTGCATCTGAACATGTTGCTAATGAGCTATTCTTTCAATATGAGGAGAATGATGATGATGATGATAATGATGAAGAAGACATTCGAGTTGGTTAAATTATTTCAAACAAAAGGGCAAACCGCCAAAATTAACTAAAGTGCTTCATCAATTTTGATTGGAGGACAGGAGGTCCCACAAGCCTCTTTGATGTAGCACCATAAACTAAAGCAAACACTTGACTCATTGAGCCAAACCGTTGCAAAGTGGAGGAAAATCCATTTACTAATTAAGCAAATCTGCATATCAGGATAAGCCGTAATTAGCAGAGTGTATTAATATTAAACATACAAAATCACCCCTTATTTTTCACAGTGATCAGAGAATAGAGTTAAAGTGGAAATAATCAAAATTGGCTTTAAAGTCTCTAAATCCTCATTTAAATATATATGCTAATTTAACCAGATTAATTTGGAAGTTATGCAGATGATGCGCCTTCGTCTTGTTTGGCACATTGTTTTTCTCTCTGAGTGTAGGCAGGAGCAGCACCAGTAATATGGTGGTGGGGGTGGTGGTAATGCATTGTGTTTGGGTCGCTATCATAGGCCTACTTGTCTACCTACTTGTTAACTTGTCTCTGTGAGTAGGAGTGAAAAATAACAACTCAGGCCTTTGTGGTGCAGCTTAATTTTGAAATACAGAAATTGAACCTCAGAGTTCACAGACAAATTAACATGCACTGAACAAAAATATGACCGCATATATAAAACATGTAAAGTGTTGGTCCCATGTTTCATGAGCTGAAGTAAAAGATCCCAGAAATGTTCCATACACACAAAAAGCTTATTTCTCTCAAATGGTGTGCACAAATGAGTTTTCATCCCTGTTAGTGAGCATTTCTCATTTGCTAAGATATCCATTCACCTGACAGGTTTGACATATCAAGAAGGTGATTAAACAGCATGTTAATTACACAGGTGCACCTTGTGCTGGGGACAATAAAAGGACACTCTAAAATGTGCAATTTTGTGACACAACACAAGGCCACAGATGTCTCAAGTTGAGTGAGCATACAATTGGCATGCTGACTGTAGGAATGCCCATCAGAGCTTTTGCCAGGGAATTGAATCTTCATTTCTCTACAATAAGCCACCTCCAACATCATTTTTGAGAATTTGGCAGTATGTCCAACCTGCCTACAACTGCAGACTAAGTGTAACCATGCCAGCCAGGACCTCCATGGTGGCAGTGGGGTTATTTATTTAAATGGACTGATTTACTAATATGAACTGAAACTCTGTAAAATCTTTGAAATTGTTGCGTGTTGCATTTATATTTTTGTTCAGTGTTGATAAGATGGAAACAAATGTGTGTATTCATTTGAAAGGATGAGTAAGTCTGAAAGATTGAATCATTACCAACCTTTGTATTATTATTATTATTATTATTTTGCTTAGGAATGTTAACACATTCGCACTCTTTATTTAACAATCTTTCTTTATTCAACCTATACAAAGAGAAGGTATGCTGTGAGCTCTGTCACTTTGAGAGGCTTCATTATAAGCCTACCAGTGTTCAATCTTTTCATTATTTAGAAAATTATACTATCCCGCTATAGTCACTTCTTGGTCAATCATCAATTCCACTGTCAGAATTTCTTCCTACATTTCCCCGTCTCAAATAGGTAACAGGTCATTTTAAACAATCCTGAATTTTTCATTTTCCGACAGCTCTACAGTCCTTCAACAGTCCTTTCCTGCATCCAACTCTCACTACACCCATCCTTACCCATGAGCTCTCTCTCTCTCTCTCTCTCTCTCTCTCTCTCTCTCTCTCTCTCTCTCTCTCTCTCTCTCTCTCTCTCTCTCTCTCTCTCTCTCTCTCGTACAGTGCACAATTTTGTATACTTAGCTAGAATGTTCACTAACCCTAACCTAGCTAATGTTAGCCACAACAAATTAGAGTTAGTAAGAAAATTGTGTAATGTACACTACCGTTCAAAAGTTTGGGGCCACTTAGATATTTTTTTATGGAATATCTACATAAGCGTATAGAGGCCCATTATCAGCTGTAGGGGTTGCGTAACTTGTTGCAGAGAAGTCAGGCGCAGGAGAGCAAAACTGGGTAATAAACGTAGTTGTTTATTAAACAACCCAATGGTTCAAACAACACGAGAGAAAATAGGCACAAAATAGCCCGTAACGCACCAGTACATAAAGTGCACAAGCACTACAAAGAACAATCCCACACAAATACATGGGGAGGAACAGAGGGTTAAATACAAAACATGTAATGAGGGAATTGAAACCAGGTGTGGAAAACACAGACTAAACAAATGGAAAATGAAAAGAGGATCGGTGATGGCTAGAAGACCGGTGACGTCGACCGCCGAACACCACCCGAACAAGGAGAGGCACCGACTTCGGCGAAAGTCGAGACATCAGCAACCACCACTCCTGTGTTCCAATGGCACGTTGTATTAGCTAATACAAGTTTATCATTTTAAAAGGCTAATTGATCATTAGTCATTCACAATGACTATTGTAGCATTAATGTCTACACTGTTATTTTCTTTAAAAAACAAAGACATTTCTAAGTGACCCCAAACATTTGCACTGTAGTGTACATGAATGCGTAATGAAGAAAATTGTGTAATACACATGGAAAATGTTTAATTTGTGTGCCTGTCACAAATTTTGAATAAGTAATTTGTGTCTATTTCAAAATAGTCTGTTGGCCTGCTGTACTGACTCCCCTCCTAAGCTCTCTAACCAGGTAGCCAAACTTCACCTCTACCAGATGTGTCCAACCCTCAGCCAGGTTTATACTCCACAGTCCTACACACTGAATTCATTCTCTCATAAAAACTAGTCTTTGACTAGACATTATATTCTGAAACAAATCTTTGTAATGTTATCAAGACAATGCAGACCACAGACCACTGTACCTGTTTATAGCCCATCTGTAAATAGCCCAACCAACTACCTCATCCCCTACCGTATTTATTTATTTATCTTGTTCCTTTGCACCCCAGTTTTTTTCTACATTGCACATTCATCTACTGCACATTTACCATTCCAGTGTTAAATTGCTATATTGTAATTACTTTGCCACCATGGCCTATTTATTGTCTTACCTTCCTTATCCTACCTAATTTGCACTCTTTGTGTATAGATTTGTTTTTTTTCTACTGTATTATTGACTGTATGTTTGTTTTACTCCATGTGTAACTCTGTGTTGTTGTCACGTCCAGCCCTGGGTTTCAAGCTGGCGTGTTTAGTTTGTTTTGTTTAGTAGGGTTTTTTGTGTTCTAGGTTTTCTATTTCTATGTTGGGGAAATGGTTCCCAATTAGAGGCAGCTGATTGTCGTTACCTCTAATTGGGAACCATATGTTTGTGGTTTTCACTGGGGTTTTTGTGGGTCATTGTTTCATTGTTCATTGTTGGTTGGTGTGTTTCATGTACACCGTAGTTACGATCTTCGTTGGTTTATTATTTTCCCAGTTTACGTTTAAATAAATATGTATACTGGAAGCATCGCTGCGTCTTGGTCCACTACTACAGAAGATTGTGACAGTTGTTGTATGTGTCAAACTGCTTTGCTTTATCTTGGCCAGGTCGCGGTTGTAAATGAGAACTTGTTCTCAACTTGCCTACCTGGTTAAATAAAGGTGAAATAAAAATAATAAATAAAATAAAATACTAAAAACCATTTCAGACATGTCAGTTGATAAGAACTTAGTTGATAAGAGTATCCTTTTTCCCATGTTACAGTAATGTTTCCGGTAATATAAATGTATAGTGGGAATGATATTGCTCTATTAATATTGCTCTCTATACATTCTCATCGCATAACTGGCCTAGCTGTGTGGGATATCAGCACTAAGGTGTTTCTTCCTATAAAAAAACATGAAAAATCAATATCCATTCAGATCTGTAAGTTAGCGAAAAAGCGAAGAAAATAAAACCACTCATTTCCACTTCATTGATAAATGTCACTGTTAGACGGCACAGATGATAATGAAATTGTTGAAAATGTACAATTTATGTGTCAATGAGTTAACTTGCGCAACCCGTCCACCACAGTCCCCACAGGCCATTGTCAAAGCGAACCCATTACCACATTCTGTGGCTAACATTAACCTTTCTACTGGGGCCTACCAATATCTCATCATAGCCCTGGTCCCGCTGCCCCATGCTTTTAAATGCACTTCATTTATGAAATTGGCTGTTCCCAAGGCCTTTAAAACATACACATGCATTAGAAAAATGATCATTGGCAAAGTCTATCATCTGGTGCGTTTTCTGACAATTCCTGTGAGTTACAGCCACTCCTCTGGCTCCACTGGCTGTCTCCAAGGGCCAGGAGGGGTCTGGGCCAATGCAGCTGCAGTATTACACACAGGGCTTTTGGAGAGACATTGGAGAGTCTTCAATGTTTCTTAGAGTATGTCTTTTTATATGGGGTTAAGAGCTCTGAGGACAGGATGGCCGCTCACTCAGCAGAACTGTCTGGATAATCTATTGGCCCAGGAGAATGTGGCTGCCATGTTTTAATGTCCACATCACTCCATCAGGCTGTTATTGGGATGGGATTTAGCCCAGAAGACTAACTCTAACCTGCTTCAGTGAGAACTGTCCACTGTCATACACTGTACACTGTCATACAGAAATGACATGCCTTGTAACCAACAACATGAAATTGATTAAATTATCATGTACTTGTAGCCCATCAATTATATCTGAAAAGGTACATCTGATTCTGATGAAATATGAATGTTTGGGATAGCGACCACTAGAGTAGTATGTGCATATGTATTTATGTGTGTGTCGGATGTATGGGGTGTTGGGGGTGTTGATTGTTGCGGTGGTGGTGGGTGGCTCCTAATGAAGATGTGTGTAATAAAATCAGTGCACCCGGGTCCTCATCTGGGCCCCGCCTCCCAAAAACTAAATCTGATTGAAAATGGAACAGCTGTGATGATTTAATTTACATGTTAATAACCAATGGGCCTCGAGAAAATCATCCAATAAACGCCTTTTTATTACTGCCTGTATCTTCTCCAATGCAGGGGAATGACAGAAAGAGAGAGGGAGAGAGAGGCGTAGAGGGAGAGAAAAACGACTGTAATTAATTGTTTTAAGCGATTCTATTAAAACAAAAATTATCTGGTAGAGATGTGTGTGGAATGAACATGGACTAGCTGGAACGAGGCAGGAACATGTGTGTAGGTGTGTGTGTGTGTGGAGGGAGTACTTTTAACCAGTTTCCTTTCTGCTCAGCCTGATATGTGAATTATACAATTCTAAACAGATTTTCATGAACTCAATTTCAATCCGAATTTGACACAATATCCAGGCAATCTAATTTCATGTCATTTACATTGTGAAAAGACAGCATTAACTTGTCAGCTTGGAGCTGGGGAGGGATACGCTAGACTTATTCAGGTGTGTGTGTGTGTGTATTAGGATGACACTGTGGATGTGGCTCACAGCATTCGGTCTCCTAATGTGACAGTCGTAGTCTGCTGAGGCTCACCACAGACTGAGGTGGAGGTAATTCACCAGGCGGTGCTTCTTACACTGCAACCAGAACACACGTCACCACAATCATCATCATCATCATCCTCATCATCATCACCACCATCATCATCGTCATCATCACCATCATCATCATCACCACCATCCTCATCACCATCATCATCATCACCATCATCATACTTTACACCAGGGGTATTAAACTCTGCGTACAGGAGATACATCTATTTAGCTGGTAATACCATCAAGTAGATGTCAGAATATTCAGAAAGCAGGATCAGGACTGCCTGCTGCTAATGCACTCTTGACCACTGACATCCTATAATGTCTACCCAGCATGCATTGCCACACGAGCAATCAGACAGTCCACCAATAAGCTGTTGATTTGGACTGTCTGTGGAAATTGATCATTGGTCATGTTAAATAACACTCTACTGAGTTCCACTGGAACAGGCATTGAGGCACACAAGCATATTTCTATGATAATATTGATCTCTCTCTCTCTCTCTCTCTCTCTCTCTCTCTCTCTCTCTCTCTCTCTCTCTCTCTCTCTCTCTCTCTCTCTCTCTCTCTCTCTCTCTCTTGTGCGCACGCATTTCCCACTCTCTTGTTCTCTTTCCCCTGAAACCACCCAAGGGAGTGAGAATTCCTTCCTGGCTGTATAGAACAGAGAAATAAGAGTCGATCCAGAAGCTCTCCTCCTCCTCCTCCTCCTCCTCCTCCTCCTCCTCCTCCTCCTCCTCCTCCTGTCCTAGTCCTCAGAGAGGTGGCCCTACCACGGTGGCCTTTCATGCCATTGTCAGTGAAGCCACATGGTCGTTTCTCCCTGCTTCTCATGGGACATGGGGGGGACAGGGAACCTCGTTGGGTGGGAACAGTAATTAAAGAAAATAATAAAAGAGAAAGAGAAAGAACAAAAGGCACATGAACAAAGGAATAAGAGACTAGGGTGGGAGGGAGGGGAAGAGGAACGGTCTTGCGGTGGATGGAAATCATTAGGGAATATTCCCATTGCCATTGTACCAATAAAAGGACAGAGCGGAGCTGTACTACAGCTCTGTGATGAGATCTATTAGCATTCTAGAGACCCTCCGCTCACTATGTCAGTGGGAGATATTAGGCTTTACCCTCTACATTAAAACACCATTGCAAGCCACTTCAAATAAGGTTGCATCATGCCATATAGGGATGTACCGTATATGCATTTGTAATGAAGCGGTAATAATAGTGCAACCACTTGAAACCCACTGGTTAGCCAAAACGATCACATGTATTACAATGTTGGGTATACTGTAGCAACACAGCATGGCCTAGTGCATGGGTGTGATGTTGTCATCATGATTGTTGTCTCATCTTCTCGCCACCTCTGCATTTTACTTGTACTTGTTCTTCCCATCATTGACTTGGATGAGTGTGTGTGTGTGTGTGTGTGATATTATGGAGAGCACGGGGTTGGCTGGGGTCCGGGCTGTCTTCCTGGCTGTCTTCCTTCTGAGATGTGACCCAGATGGAGCAGGAGTGTGTTTGCTCCCTGCCTGCCCTTAGGCCTTGTCATGCCGACTATTCAAGTTAACCCACAGACAACACCTAAAGCTGCTTACCCTTCACCCTTAAAGCAAAGATATCTGACTGTGACATTGCAGAGACGGAAGAGAAAACAGAACCACATTTATGCTAATGACATATTGTCTACTGGGCTGGAGAGAATAAAAATAGTTATCCTGCTATGTTGCTTTCACAGCTGGGAGTGCTAGGGGGCGAAGGAGACAGACAGAGAGATAGTGAGGGAGAGAGAGACGGATAGATAGGGAGTGAAGGAAGGAGAGAGAGAGGGAGAGAGAGCTGAAGAGAGAAAGCATGCCTACGTGTCTGACATTCCAATACAGATCTGCTAAAAGTTCTGACGTGGTTCCCGTGAAGTTTGGAGAGGTGAAAGGTCCCTATATCCGGACAATGCAGCGGGCTCAGCATCTATTGACGGGGAGGGGCCAGGGGCTTTGTGGGAAGGGCACAGAGTGGCTCTGGCTGCCAGTCATGGGTGTGGAGTATTAGCATGGGCTGCCAATCACCTCGAAGAGGAATGCAAAGGGGTCATGTGGATCCCACTACTACTGCCCCAGACGGTAAAAGTAAACTGCAGAATAACCAAAGTCCCTCTTAGAGCACTCACATGGCTCATCTGCATAGTGAACTGCTTTGTGTACTTAAATGTTTTCAGTTCCCTGACATTAACAGAAGGTCACACTCAGATGACCCCATCACAATAGCACATATCAGTGTGGGCACAGACAGTGGCAGGAAAGCCCCTTGCCCATTTACCTCCAACCTGCCTCTTATTCAAAAGTCCCCTACAATCCTACCTGAGCCCATCCAGCTCCCCCTTAACCCTCTGCCCCCCTCTCCCCTACCTGACCGTGAGCGATTCTGTGGAATGGAAGGTGGAAGAAGGCAAATTGTTTGTGCTGTGGGCCCTGACAGGAGGTAGTATTAGCTAAGGATAAAAGTAATGGGATTTGTAGTGCTGAGGCAGCGCGTGTCGTAAGGTGCTGTTGATGGGAGATAAGGGACCAATGGATGCCTTAAAAGCTGATAAGTATCTATGTGAGAGAGGGGGACAGAGAGCAGGCCAGCCAGCCACGGAGCCAAGCCGTGATAAAGGCTTTTTCCTCCATTTTTTCTGTGAGGGCAAGCTGCATTGGAAACCCTGACACCAATACTACTAATATTCCTTATTAATGATTTATTACTGGAAATTCAGTCAATGTTTTTTTCCATAGGTCTAGTCTAGCCACTATATTCATTTAAAAATGCATATTGCAAGAAAAACGTTGTTCACTATACAAATTGATGAAGGGGAGTATGTTCAGAACCTAGCATCTGTTTTTCTAGGGTGTGGTCTTGTATACCAGTGACAGAGAAGGAGTAGCTCATCCATATGTATGCCCTGCCTCGTTCCACTATCTGAGCTGGAAGACAGATTTAATTAGCTGCTCAGCAACATCCCTCAGCTACAAGCTGTTGAAATAGTGAATTCATAGACACAAGAGCTCATTGAAATGTATGAATATCTGACAAATTCAAGGTATATAATTTTGTTGGTTCCTTTCTGGTTATTCAAATTCCATTCATTGGCATACATAATGTTTGTTTTGCTATCCAAAAGAAGTATTGAGTGAAACAAATTAATCAAATAATGTATTTTTAACATAAGCCCTCTGAAACAGGTGTCTGGTAGCACAGTACCAGTCAAAAGTTTGGGCACACCTACTCATTCAAAGGTTTTTCTTTATTTTTACTATTTTCTACATTGTAGAATAGTGAAGGCATCAACACTATGAAATAACACATATGGAATCATGTAGTAAGCAACAAAAAAAAAATCAAAATATATGTTCTAACCCTTTGCCTTAATGACAGCTTTACACAATCTTGGCATTCTCTCAACCAGCTTCACCTGGAATGCTTTTCCAACAGTCTTGAATGAGTTCCCACATATGCTGAGCACTTGTTGGCTGCTTTTCCTTCACTCTGTGGTCCAACTCATCCCAAATCATCTCATTTGGGTTAAGGTCGGGTGATTGTGGAGGCCAGGTCATCTGATGCAGCACTCCATCACTCTCCTTCTTGGTCAAGTAGCCATTACACACCCTGGAGGTGTGTTTTGGATCATTGTCCTGTTGAAAAACAAATGACAGTCCCACTAAGCGCAAACTAGATGGGAATGGTGTGGTAGCCATGCTGGTTAAGTGTGCCTTGAATTGTAAATAAATCACTGACAGTGTCACCAGCAAAGCACCCCCACACCATCACACCTCCTCCTCCATGCTTAATGGTGGGAACCACACATGCAGAGATCATCCGTTCAGAATGTGAGCAGTTTATTTTTGGATGCAATGTTCAGGCATTCACAGAAGTATCTATAGCATAACACAATCATCCAAACTGGAAAAATGTAGGCAACATTTGTCCTAGCGCTAACTGAGGAAAGATTGACGTAACACAAGTGGTCATATTTGTATAACTCTCGCCGACAAACTACAATATGAGATAGCTAATAGAAATTACTATTTATAATTAATCACATTACGGGTGAGCTCACCATTGATCTAAATAATTTTGTAAAACACCCTCTAGAAATCGAAAGTAATCCGACGATGGGTTGTTTCTATGGGGAGTCCTCAAAGATTTGTGAACCCTTACTCACCCTTACTTACTTACTCACCTTATTTTGTTATAACATCTTTGGTCTAACAGATGATTACGTGAAACCCAGAATGCATTGAATGTCAACAAACATGGCTACACACTGCTGGAATTAGCTTAGTTCATCATAATCAGTACAACCTTCAAAAATGTATTTTACACACATAATGTGTGCCCATTACAATCGATGCAAGAATCATAATGCATGCAAACAATTGGGAAGTGCTTGGGGAATTTTGTCCGGGTCAGAAAAGTCCCAAAAATGTATTGTCCGCAAAATAAAAATGACTACCTCAATTCAAAGTGTTCTTAGAAAATAAAAACTTGTTAGAAAATATTTTGAAATTGAAGTTGAAGCAGCCTATAAATAAAAACAGACTAAGTGCCTTGGTTTGAGGGCAGCGCATATTAAATGTACTGTTGCGTAACAATCACATTCTGGAATGAAGAGAACATTCTAACATCACGTGCATAAAAAAACTCACGCTGGGGCTACCGTTAGAGATATTTGGAACTCACACAATAAAAAGGAAATAAATTACTCAAATTACCTTTTAACATGGCACACCTGTTAATTGAAATGCATTCCAGGTGGCTACCTCATGAAGCTGGTTGAGAGAATGCCAAGAGTGTGCAAAGGGTGACTACTTTGAAGAATCTCAAATATAAAATATATTTTGATTCGTTTAACACTTTTTTGGTTAGTACATGATTCCATATGTGTTATTTCATAGTTTTGATCTCTTCACTGTTATTATACAACGTAGAAAATAGTAAAAATAAAGAAAAACCCTTTTTTTGACTGGTACTGTATGTAAACAAAAAGGTGTTTCTTGCAGACTGAGCTGAGACAACCAGAGTCTCTGAGTCAAAGGTCTACAGTACATTGAGCCCCTGCCTGGCTGACCACAGCTAAGGAAGTTGGTCAGTGTTCACTGGCAGGACACTGGAGCAGCAGTCTGGAGCAGCAGTCTGGAGCAGCAGCCTGACACAGACTGTTAGAGCTACAGAGTTCTTGCTGCACGGGGCCGGGACAGAGGCTGAACAGCAGGTGGAAGCATGGCCTGTGTTCACTGCTATTACTAAGGCTACTCAGCTTACACACACTGAATACCACAAGTTCTGATGGCGTGTTTTTGACAATATGGCCTCGACAGACACATTCACCCTGATTCTAGCTCCTAGCCAACTTTGCAGTGTTATTTTTTTTGTTATTGTTGTTATTTCTTACATTATTTGTTCAGAAAGTTGGTAGTACTGTTACATACAGACAAAAATTACTTTTGGACATCAGATCGGCTATCACTCTTGTTCTTTCTTTATACTTTTGGATTATGTGTGTATTGTTAATATATTGATAGATATTACTGCACTGTTGGAGCTAGAAACATAAGCATTTCACTGCACCTGCGAAAATCATCTGCAAAACTGTGTACGTTACCAATAAACTTTGATTTTATTTGATCTAGCGTATATCAGATCAGTTGTAATATTTTTCATCTAGGCCATTACCTTTATCTGAGAATCTCTGAACCCTTCCATTTCAACAGTCAAGCATAGTGTTATTGGGATTTATCTTATTACAAAGTACTATGACAACAACACAAACAAGTGTTTGCCAAGTGTTTGTCTTCATTAGCAAAGAAGTTCACGTCATAAGTTGATGTTGACAAACACGATGAGCCACATACCTACCTTACACTTGTCTCAGTTAATATATTCCATTTCTCTGTGCCTGAATGTAGATTTCAGGCACACCCTTAAGAAATGGTGCCCATCCACAGTAAATACATGCCACAATTCACAGGAGGTTGGCGGCACCTTAATTGGGGAGAACGGGCTCGTGCTAATGGATGGAGCGGAATTGGTGGAATGGTATCAAACACATCAAACTTATGGTTTCCATGTGTTTGATGTCATTCCATTTGCTCCGTTCTAGCCACTATTATGAGCCGTCCTCCCCTCACCAGCCCCCTACTACCACAATTACTTTAACAATCCACAATGAACCTGTACAGAAGTTTATCCGACCATCTATATTTTTTGTACTTAATTTTCTAGGGGTTCCACTGGAGTGGGTGTTTAGAGGACATTCCTGTAGCTACTGCATGGCTCATCTGTCAGCCACAAACTGGAAACTTTGGCTCTTTCTGATACAAATCATCACCGCTTTTAAATTAAACCTACAAAATAGGCCTGAACCCATGTACTTGAAAAATATACAGACATGTTATCCTTTGCATTGAAAAATACACACTATCGCCAAATGTTTGGAGAGAGAGGTGAAGGAAGAAAAAAAGGAAAGCGGGATACTTTCTGGTATTGACTCAGCGGGCGCTATGCCGCGCAATTAGTCCAAACTATGGGGAGAGGGAGGAGGGGAAAATGAAAAAAAAATAAAAGCTGTCTGTGGAAAATTTGGAGAGCTTCCCAAAATACACAAACTTTCCCGACGAGCACATTTCTTAGGTATGCTGTAATCTCATATGGCTGGCCTTTTCTGAGCCCCTCCGTGAGACTTCTCTCTCCCCCTCTTCTCTCCTCTCCGCTCGGCTCCGCCCCCAGCGCAGACTTCACCAGTCTGCTACACCATCTCTCCATATTCAGGCCCCCAGCCCAAAATCCCCCCTCCATAACCCAATGTCCACACATGGCAATCATTAGGCAACAATCTTAATAGAGCAACATTATACCACCAATAGCAGCCTTGCATTACATTTTGATCACTTAAACCCATCTTAAAGAGACAGCGGACGCTTTGTGAGCCACAACCTCTCTCATTGAATGCTAATGCACTTACTTCTCTCGTGTTGGATGCCCTCTTTTTTCCACCCCAACAAAGCCAAATGAGGCTTGTAGCCACTTATGAAGAGCACAATCATTTCACATTTCAGTCATTTAGCACAGGGTTTCCCAAAATTTTTGCCCTAGCACTACAGCTGAATCAAATAATCAAAGCTTGATTAATTGGTTATTTGAATCAGCTGTGTAGTGCTAGGGCAAAAACAAAAACGTGCACCCAGGGGTGGCCCCAGGACCAAAAAAACAGGAAACCCTGATTTAGCAGATGCTTTTATTCAGAGCAACTTACGTTAGTGAGTGCATACATGTCTGTACTTTGTTTTGTACTGGTCCCCCTGTGGGAACCAAACCCACAACGCTGGCGTTGCAAGCGAAATGCTCTCTACCAACTGAGCTACACTGTACCCATCAAGGGACAATCCAGCAAATTACAGAAAATAATGTTGTAAGAAAAAGTGAATGCTGATCTGATATTATAAAGCTGTTACAGAGACTATTGCTGTATGATATTATCTGGTGCATTTATTGCTCATGTTAGGATGCAAGTAAAATGCGTACGTTTATTTTTCGGTACATCTAAATCCCACTATTATATTTGGAGTTCATTAGCTGATCGTTGATGCTAGACCAGGGGTTTCCAAACCCCAAGCATGTGAAAAAAATTATGTAATTAACAGCCAATGTTTACTTTTTTTTTTGAGGCTATGGCAGTCCATTGAAAACCATTCTAACAGTATTTCTGATTGTCTTCTCAACTCACCATCACATACTTTTAATGTGGGGCTATGACAGTCAATTAAAATAAGTCTGATAATGTATCTTATCTCACCACCATTAATGAGATGGTGTGTTTGATGCATGTCGTGCCGGAGCTTCTCAAAGTCAGGCGTGGTTTACAGTACGTATCTCACCTCTGCTGTCACATCCAACCTGGATCAATATTTGGTTTCAATGCAGACGAGAGCACTGAATCCAGCTTCACACAGATATGAGCTGGCGAAGCGTAGCCTACCATGGGTTTTATGGTGCTTTCAAGACAACTGGGAACTCTGAAAAATATGAGGTCAAATCATGACGTCAGTAATCTTTAGGTTGAAAAGTAAGAGTTCTAGAAAGAGACCTGAGTTCCCGAGTTGGAATTCTGAGGTGGATGACCGTTAAAAACTATTTTTCCCAGTCGGAACTCATTTCTTTCCGAGTTCTCAGTTGTTTTGAATGCACTGAAGTCTGAGATTTCCGAGTTCCCAGTTGTTTTGAAAGTGGCATTAACCTCTTAGCGCGCCGATCCCTTTAGCGGGATCGTTTTCAGAGCAAACATAACGCGCCAAATTCAAAATACATATTAAGTAATACATATTAAGTAATATTTAACTTCGATATACAAGTGTTGCATAGTGTTGCATAGCCATCAAAAGCTCTGCTTCTTGGCAATATCACTGCGTTGTCAGATTTTAAAAGGCTTTACGGCAAAGCACTACATTTGATTGTTTGAGGCTAGTACCTCACATATTTTCCACATTAGCATAAATTCATATCCAGCTCGGTTCTCAAAATATCCATATCACAGCTAATATAAATCGCTTACCTTTCAAATAACTTCTTCTGAGGTCTTCCCAAGTGTCCAAACAAGATAATCCATGGTTCTTTTGTTAGAAAAAGTAAATAATTATATCCATAAATATCCGTTGTTTTTGTACGTTACGTTCAGCTACTCCACCAAGCATTGTCAGTCTACTCGCCCGTTTTACAGTGAAGGGATCGCGTTCAAATTATACCTCTCATCTTTTCACAAACAAATCAAATATCATTAATAATGCATCCTTATGTATTCTTTTATGAATAATAGCGATCATATTTTACAAGAACGGTAAGTGAAGCGTTAAAGACAAAAAGAAAGTTGGTCGCTGGCGCGTTCCGTTCTCGTGAGCGTGCACGTCTGTTTACCTTTTTCCCTACCCGTAGTAATTCTCTCTCTCTAAGGATCTGGTCAGAGCTTTTTCCTCCATACCCTTTCCAGAGACTGTTGACATCTAGTGGAAGCCATAAGTACTGCAACCTCGGTCCTATTCCCCATAGAAAAATATTACATGGGCTTCAAAATGAGAGGAGAGCAACAGAAAAATAAATTCCGGACAGAAATCTCTCTGGTTTTTGCCTGCTAAATCTGTTCTGGAATAGCCACAGACTATATCTTAATGGTTTTATAAACTTCAGAGTGTTTCCTATCCAATAGTACTAAATATGTAAATATCCTAGTTTCTGGCCATGAGTGGTAGGCATTTAACTTTGGGCACGTCAGACAGGCGAAAATTTGGAAAATGGGACCCTAGCTGGAAGAGGTTAAAGCTCAGGAACCAAAACTCCTTTGTAATGACCCTTGAATACGTTGTCTGCAGCATTCGGTAACATGACAGCTCGATCAGCTGTTCGATTTAAATTACTGGCATATCAACTGAGCCAGGATCACAGTCAAACGGATTGGGAAGTAGGTCCCAAAGTGCTCTTCCAAAATTTGGAGGTGAGCAGTCATCACTCGTGTGGGACACTTAGGCCTACTGATGCTGTTTTCTGTTATTATATTTTCATTACACAGAAAGTCAACCAAGTCTGTGTTCTTACATCCTCAATGTGAAAAACCTTTCCAACACTCCCTCTGGATAACCACCAAGCTTCAGTGTGAAATAGAACATTGTCATGCTCTGATCCCATCTCTCCACATAGTTTTGTGAACAGGTGTGCGTGCAGTGGATGTGGTTTGATGTAGTTTACAATCAAAGTTACCTGCTGCAGTATATCTCCAAGTTCTGTTCTCAGCTCTTTAGCCGCCAGTTGTTCTTGGTGTACCATAGTGCATCCATATGGCAGAGGGATACACATTTATAACTAGAGTGCAGATGCCTGCACACTGTCCCACCATAGATTGAGCCCCATCTGTGCTAAAGCCCACATTTCGATCCCATATGGAATCTTTTTTTGTCAATATAGCCACGCAGCACACTGAACATCCCCTATGCCGTTTCATGCTCGGGAATCGTGAGAAAGAACAATATGTCCTCATGAATAGCATCCCCCCATATGTATAGCAAACAAAAGTCGACGCATGGGCATCTCGTCCCTCAGAGCTAACGCCCATCTGGAGAGCATGACCTGGGGAGTTTTTCAGTCGTTCAGTCAGAACATTAATTCTTCATTTAACAGAGTTTTCCTGCAAGGTGTTGATGTGAGTTTCTGTGCCTCTGCCTCCACACATTGTTTTCACCATATCAATTGCAGCCGGTATTGTCAAAGTCTCTGCAACAGTGTGTGGTTTCATAGTGTAGCGGGCCTAGTCATTTACTGTGGGAATGATTCAAGTGCAACGGTCAAGTGCGGCTTTTCCCCTTGATCTAAGAGCTCTCTCAGGTTGAATTTTATATTTTTGATTTTATAAGTTTCATTTCGATGTTCAAGGTTAACCACATTACAATGATTTTCAGATACAAAGATTATATTACAATATATATACATTTTTGTATGAATATATTTATTTTCTTCAGGATTTTGGAAATTCTCCTGCGACCCCATTTTCATATCAGGCGAACCCACATGGGGTCGTGACCCCTAGTTTGACCTTTTTGTAATCTTAGCCAAGCTTTGATTAGTTTATGAGCAGTATGAGGAAAGAGAGAACATGAAAGGCAATGGAAGGTATACAAAGAGAAGAGAAGAGAAGAGAAGAGAAGAGAAGGGGGCAGGAAGGAGCAGGAGGGCAGGAGCCAAAGCCCCTGCTGAGCTCCCTAGTAAACAATGATTAAGGCACCTCTAGCAGTAACGCTCCTTCTCTCTACCACTCACCTCACACCACCCGCTAATTACCTGCCGCTTTGGTTTTACTGCCGAGTTTGGTGTCATAAAATTAACACATTTTACAAAACAGGACCCAACACAGGCTGTGGTGAGGGTTTTAACAAGTATCTCCAGGGTGGACTGAGAGAGAGAGAAAGAGCGAGAGAGAGAGAGTTAGAGAGAGAGAGAGAGAGAGAGAGAGAGAGAGAGAGAGAGAGAGAGAGAGAGAGAGAGACAACAAACAGAAAACCAAAGAAAATGTAAAACAATATAATTGAAGAATCCATAGACTAACCACTTCTGGGAACATTAGAAAACACTAAACAAACAACAACACGAAGAGTTATCTACCCAAAGCAGAGATGTATGGGTAAACCACTTCTACAATCTTTTTGGCCCTATAACAAAGAACAAACAGCAAAAACATATACATGATCAAATACAAATCTTAGAATCAACTATTAAGGACTACCAGACGCTGCTGGATTCTCCAATTACATTGAATGAACTACAGGACAAAATACAAACCCTCCAACCCAAAAAGGCCTGTGGTGTTGATGGTATCGTCAATGAAATAATCAAATATACAGACCACAAATTCCAATTGGCTATACTTAAACTCTTTAACATCATCCTTTGCTCTGGTATCTTCCACAATATTTGGAATCAAGGTCTGATCACCCCAATCCACAAAAGTGGAGACAAATTTGACCCCAATAACTACCGTGGGATATGCGTCAAGAGTAACCGTGGGAAAATCCTCTGCATTATCATTAACAGCAGACTCGTACATTTCCTCAGTGAAAACAATGTACTTAGCAAATGTCAAATTGGCTTATTACCAAATTACCGTATGACAGACCACGTATTCACCCTGCACACCCTAATTGAAAAAAACATAGGCAAAGTCTTCTCATGCTATGGTGATTTCAAAAAAGCTGTTAACTCAATTTGGCATGAGGGTCTGCAATACAAATTGATGGAAAGTGGTGTTTGGGGGAAAAAATAAGACATTATAAAATCCATGTGTGCGGTTGAAGTTGGCAAAAAACACGCACAGAGATGCAGCTTAAGCCCCACCCTCTTCAACATATACAGTACCAGTCAAAAGTTTGGACACAACTACTAATTCAAGTTATTTTTCTTTTTTTAATGTTTTTCTACATTGTAGAATAATAGCGAAGACATCAAAACTATGAAATAACACATATGGAATGATATAGTAACCAAAAAAGTGTTAAACAAATCATAATATATTTTATATTCTTTAAAGTAGCCACACTTTGCCTTGATGACTGCTTTGCTTTCTCTCAACCAGCTTCAACTGGAATGCTTTTCCAACCATCTTGAAGGAGTTCCCACATATGCTGAGCACTTGTTGGCTGCTTTTCCTTCACTCTGCGGTCCAACTCATCAAAACCATCTCAAATTAGTTGAGGTCGGGTGATTGTGGAGGCGATGTCATCTAATGCAGCACTCCAACACTCTCCTTCTTGGTCAAATAGCCCTTACACAGCCTGGAGGTGTTTTGGGTCATTGTCCTGTTGAAAAACAAATGATAGTCTCACTAAGTGCAATCCAGATGGGATGGCGTATTGCTGCAGAATGCTGTGGTAGCCATGCTGGTTAAGTGTGCCTTGATTTCTAAATAAATCACAGACAGTGTCACCAGCAAAGCACCCCCCACACCATCACACCTCCTCATCCATGCTTCACGGTGGGAACCACACATGTGGAGATCATCCTATCACCTACTTTGCATCTCACAAAGACATGGCAGTTTGGAACCAAATATCTCACATTAGGACTCATCCGACCAAAGGACAGATTTCCAACAGACTAATGTCCATTGCTCATGTCTCTTGGCCAAAGCAAGTCTCTTCTTCATATTGGTGTCCTAGTGGTTTCTTTGCAACAATTCGACCATGAAGGCCTGATTCAAGCAGTCTCCTCTGGACAGTTGATGTTGAGATGTGTCTGTTACTTGAACTCTGTGAAGCATTTATTTGGACTGCAATTTCTGAGGCTGGTAACTAATGAACTTATCCTCTGCAGCAAAGACAACTCTGGGTCTTCCTTTCCTGTGGCAGTCCTCGTGAGAGCCAGTATCATCATAGTGCTTGATGGTTTTCGCGACTGCACTTGAAGAAACTTTCAAAGTTCTTGACATTTTCCAGATTGACTGACCTTCATGTCTCTTTGCATATTTGAGCTGTTCTTGCCACCCATACCTTATCACAACACAACTGATTGGCTCAAATGCATTAAGAAGGAAATCAATTCCACAAATAAACTTTTAACAAGGCACACTTGTTCATTGAAATGCATTCCAGGTGACTACCTTGTGAAGCTGGTTGAGAGAATGCCAAAAGTGTGCAAAGCTGTCATCAAGGCAAAGGGTGGCTACTTTGAAGAATCTCAAATAAAAATATATTTTGATTTGTTTTACACTTTTTTGGTTACTACATGATTCCATATGTGTTATTTCATAGTTTTGATCTCTTCACTATTATTCTACAACGTAGAAAATAGTAAAAATAAAGAAAAACCCTTGAATGAGTAGGTGTGTCCAAACTTTTGACTGGTACTGTATATCAATGAATTGGCGAGGGCACTAGAACAGTCTGCAGTACCCAGCCTCACCCTACTAGAATATGAAGTCAAATGTCTACTGTTAGCTGATGATCTGGTGCTTCTGTTCCCATCCAAGGAGGACCTATAGCAGCACCTAGATCTTCTGCACAGATTTTGGCAGACCTGGCCCCTGATAGTAAATCTCAGTAATGGTGTTCCTAAAAAGGTCCAGTTGCCAGGACCACCAATACAAATTCCATCTAAACAACGCTGCCCTAGAGCACACAAAAAACTATACATACCTCGGCATAAACATCAGCACCACAGGTAACTTCCACAAAGCTGTGAACGATCTGATAGACAAGGCAAGAAGGGCCTTCTATGCCATCAAAAGGAACATAAAATTTGACATACCAATTAGGATCTGGCTAAAAATACTTGAATCAGTTATAGAACCCATTACCCTTTGTGGTTGTGAGGTCTGGGGTCCGCTCACTAACCAAGAATTCACAAAATGGGACAAACACCAAATATAGACTCTGCATGCAGAATTATGCTAAAATATCCTCAGTGTACAACATAAAACACCAAATAATGGATGCAGATTAGAATTAGGCCGATACCCGCTAATTACAAAATCCAGAAAAGAGACGTTAAATTCTACAACCACCTAAAAGTAAGCGATTCCCAAACCTTCCATACCAAAGCCATCACCTATAGAGAGATGAAGCTGGAGAAGAGTACCCCAAGCAAGCTGGTCCTGTTCACAAACAAAAACAGACCCCGCAGAGCCCCAGGACAGCAACACAATTAGACCCAACCAAATCATGAGAAAACAAAAAGATAATTACTTGACACATTGGAAAGAATTATAAAAAAACTGAGCAAACTAGAATGCTATTTGGCCCTAAACAGAGAGTACACAGTGGCAGAATACCTGACCACTGTGACTGACCCAGACTTAAGGAAAGCTTGGACTATGTACAGACTCAGTGAGCATAGTCTTGCTATTGAGAAAGGCCGCCGTAGGCAGACCTGGCTCTCAAGAGAAGACAGGCTATGTGCACACTCCCCACAAAACGATCTGGAAACTGAGCTGCACTTCCTAACCTCCTGCCAAATGTATGACCATATTAGAGACACATATTTCCCTCAGAAAACAATCCCAATTTTGATAAACTCCCATATCTATTGGGTGAAATACCACAGTATGCCATCACATCAGCAAGATGTGTGACCTGTTGCCACAAGAAAAGGGCAACCAGTGAAGAACAAACACCATTGTAAATACTACCCATATTTATGTTTACATACTTTCCCTTTTGTACTTTAACTATTTGCACATAATATGCGATTTCAAATGTCTTTATTCTTTTGGAACTTTTGTGAGTGTAATGTTTACTGTTCATTTGTATTGTTTATTTCACTTTTGTTTATTATCTACTTCACTTGCTTTGGCAATGTTAACATATGTTTCCCATGCCAATAAAGCCCTTAAATTGAGAGACAGAGAGAGAGAGAGAGAGAGAGAGAGAGAGAGAGAAAGAGAGAGAGAGCATAGACCAGGGGCCCACGTCCTGTGGCCATTCACCAAAAAATGAGAGAGTAATAAAGGAAAGAGGGAGAGAGGAAATAAAAGAAAGGAAAGTGATGTAAAGAGGGGGGGATTAGGGCTACATGTGGAGCCGTTTATCCTGAGAAACACAGGGAAGAGAGATAAAGCTCCAGTGGGCCCCACACGGCCACTCACACAGCCCCAGTGCCAGGGGAGCAGATTATTCTACCCTACCCTACCGCCTGGTGCCCAGCACATGAATAGGATTTAAGGAAAAGTGGATTTTGCTGAAATCTTCCCCTTCCATTCATCCCCTCTGTCTAGGCAGAACTTTCCTTATTCTCAGGGTGAGCAACAGCTGGAGATGGGTTAGAGGTGATGAGGGTTTGTGAGAAGGGGTTTGGGGGTCTGGCGGCTGGCATGGTTTGGGATGGTGCGGTTGGCATGGGAGGCAGAGTATTTAGATTAGGTAGCACATGGTAATAAAGAAAAGGGATTCATAAGGAAACAATTGGTCTTAGTTGTAGAGAAGCCGTCCAGAATCACACCTCGCCTCGGCACAATTAGACAGGCTGGACTGAATGGAGCTATACAATATCTCTGTTTATTCACACACTTGTATTGTGATGCAGAGGAGTCACTATAGCAGTTTTGTAGGGTACATACAGTAAACTGTCTCACTCGTAATTCCAGCTACAGCTTGATTAAGCTATTATGAAAGTTGTGGTTTTTCCAGCTGATCAAAGTTCAATTACTGTTCAAAACTAAGGCTGTCTGAAAGAGACATCACCAGTACCTTATGACTGGACAGGAATATCCCCAAACATCATATTACAGCCACAACATCCTCTGTATAGGGCATTGTTAACAAAACGTACATACGGTGAACAGTGTATGGGCATACTGTATAGATAATAGATAGTTTCACTGTCACATATACTCCCTCTCCGGCCTCTAGGTCATCAGGCTGCTGATTATCCTTGTCACCTGTCACCATCGTCTCGCGCACTGGCGCCTCATGACACTCACCTGGACTCCATCACCTCCGTGATTATCTTCCCTATATCTTCCCTATATCTGGCTCTTTCCTTGGGTGTTATTGACTCTGTTTTCATGTCGGTGCATTGTTTGTGTTTCGTGTTTTTTTGTTTCGTTTATTTATTAAAACACACTCCCTGAACTTGCTTCCCGACTCTCAGCTCACTCGTTACATTCACCTGTATTTGTGCTTGTCTCCACCCCCCTCCAGGTGTCGCCCATCTTCCCCATTATCCCCAGTGTATTCATACCTGTGTTCTCTGTTTGTCTGTTGCCAGTTCGTTTTGTTCGTCAAGCCTAACAGCATTTTCCCCCTTGCTCCTGTCTATTTCCTGTTTTCTAGTTTTCCATTCTGCGTGCCCTGACCCTGAGACTGCCTGCCATTCTGTACCTTTTGGACTGGATTTGCCTGCCCCCTGTTCTAGTAATAAACTTTTGTTACTTCGACACTGTCTGGGTCTTCCCTAAAATGTGATAGTAGTAGATATCAGATATACTTTAGACTAAAGGAATGTTGTCATTGACATTAACTTTCCTTGAAAAAGATTACAGTACATGCAACTACTCGCACAGTTAAATCAGATATTCGCGCCCTAACAACTATGCCCATTTGATTTCCCCCATCAGTTTTTTCACTTATTTTTTCCCTGTGTGGCTGCATATTAAGAGGCACTGCATCGTTCTGAATGCTGGTTTCTATTTTTGAAATGTTCTGAAATTATGTTTGCATTCATTTGCATAGCCAAGTGCAAATTGAGCCGTGAATATGCAAATGCAGAGCTGATGTCTGTGGCAGACTCCGCTCTGGCACTCATTTACACACACACACACACACACACACACACACACACACACACACACACACACACACACACACACACACACACACACACACACACACTCACACACACACACACACACACACACACAGAGTAACTCTCAAACACACCCAACCCTCTACATTTCCAGTGTACTACAGGCACAGAAAAGACTACCAGTTTAGTGCAGCACTAGAACATTTGGTTCATTTGAACCTCGTATTGGATTATTTATGAATTTTTGGCCGTTGTGTATCTGTTGATGTGCTAGCTTCTATATTTTTCCATTGCCTCATTAAGGACTGAGAGGGATTGTGTACCCGTGTAAGGTCCCCTGGCTGACACTTCGACTAGATGCCAGATCACGCTCTGTGCAGCCGGCCACTCAAAATAAAATCAGACTTAATTTGTTTACTTTATCTGTAACTGAGGACTCTCTCTTCCCACCTCTCTCTCTCCCTCCTTCTCTCCTCTCTTTCTCTCTTCCCCCCTCTCTGTCTTCCCTTTCTCTCTCCGCTTCTCTCACTCCTTCCCTTAACCTCAGAGGCTATTAGAGGCATGTGACATCACAGCTTTAAATAGTGTTGCGAGAACACAATGTCAGTTGTATGGGCTGAAGTTGTTGTTGTGGTGGTTGGGAGAAGACGTTAGAGCTATAGCAGAGACTGTCCACACTGCGTAACTCATCAGGAGGGCGTCCAGCACACTGCCTGACCAGTGGGGTTGTCTGCCACGTTGCATTTAGAGCAGGTTTGTCAATTACTGTAGCAACTTTGTGGTCACCATGATTTACCTACAGAAAATTACACTGTGTTCCTGTATTAGTGAAAATGCCAGACATCAAATTCTTCTGGCAAATTGCTGGTACCATATCTTATCGTCAAATAAGCTTCAGTGACTAACAGAGCTTAAACTAATCAAATAAGTATTCTTTTTTTGGCAAAACATTTTAAAACACTTAAATCTGCAAGTATGTGTAAACCTAATGAGTCATCTCTTCCCTGCTGATGTAGATTTTCAATAGGCCACTGATTAGAGTTGCTCCACCATTGGTAGTCCTTCATCCAGGCCTTTTCAGTCACTGCATAGGCGTTGGGCACCATGTCTTTGCAAAGACATTATTGGATAAGGAACAAAACAACGGTTTAATTATGAAGAAAGAAAAAACAAATCTTGCTTTTAAGTTTTCAATTAGTCAAATTAGAGGCCAGTGGATAAACAGAGAGAGAAACACTATGGGACCCGTGTTTCTTGGCAACATCCGCTTTCTCTAATGCACTGTGGGTTTTCAGACGTCTCCCAGTATTTTTTTCAGATTCTATGACTCCATTTCAGATCTCAGTGGGGTTTCCGAACAAAGCCGGTGAAATCGGCACATGCTCTCCAGAGAAATTATGCTAATGACGGGAAAACAAAAAAATCCTTATCATGACGTTCAGTTCCCCCGAGCCCCAGATTAAAAACTCATTAATTTGTTAAATATTTGACACATCTATGCTTGAGCCTTGAGTTTAGGGAATTTGCCTAGTACTTCATCCCAACTTGTGTGGAAGAAATACCCCCCTCTGATACTGGCACATACAGGTTGGTAAACATACGATTGCAAATGAACATATGCACATATGAATCCACATGCTGGACACATACATATGTAGGATCTTAATTTGATCACTCTTTTGTTACTGAGAATTTTCCTGCACCTCAGGAAAAGCAGATGAGCTTTGTGATTTACATAAACTCACTAAAAACCCACACTAAGAAACAGTTAGCTATATTAACATTATTGCACTTTTCATGTAGCCTACTTTTGGCCAGCTAAAGCGTAACCACCCATCGAGCAACATTATAGACTAAACCTTCAAATCCTGTTGCTGTAGGATTATTTTGCTGTGACAATATAAGTCAAATAAAAATCCTACATCTGTAACATACTAGCAATGGTATCGTCAATGGCTTCTAATGCTAGATAGTGTTAGTAAAACTTTGCACTTAATGTCCTGTGAAGTAGGCTTCTATAAATTACATACATATTAAACATAGTACATTCGGTCCTTTAAAGTCACTAAATTTAGAGGCATCAGTCTCCCAGCTCCCTTAATCTCTGTAAAATAGGTTGGTGGCTTAACAGGGCTTGTTGTGCCCACTCACACTGTGCGGTGATCAGCCCCAACAGGCTCTCGGGTTTCCAGAGGCAGCTACAATGTGCCACTGTATAAAACTTCAGCTTCACTATATGCGCCGCGTTGCTTTGCCATCAGCGTCGTGTCAACGTGACGTCTTTATTCTATTTTCCGCCATGTGTAAGTACAAATGCTTTGGTCCAGTTTTTTGCAAGTACTCATTAGATTGTTGCTAGTGGTTGTACTAAATGATCCTCTAATTACACAAGTTGCATTTGTTTACATGACTTCATAACTCTTGACTTTATGACTCTTAGTACAATAACCAGTGGTGTATAGTCAAGGCCATATGCAACCAAAATCAACTTTATTTCTCATTATTTCAATTCACAAGAAAGAATGAGCATGCACATCAGCCGAGAGAGAATTGAACATCAGCGATTCATGAGCTTGGATGCTGCCATTGGACGTGACGCAACGCAGTGCAAAACAGGCAGTATAATAGCTTTCATTGATTTCGAAAGAAGCATTTCCTCAATTGCTGATGGCTGATGGCTGATGGAAATGCCGGATGCCTGATGGCTATAGTGTTGCAGGGCGGTAAGCACTTAGACCTGCATACCTTAACCTGAGTGGAATGGTGAGACGGAACACTTTGAATGTTCAAAAGCAATTAGTCCCTGGCAAGAAAGGTTAAAGCAAGGAAAGAGGCAAAAACGAAGGAGCAGGAAAAAAAATATAAAAAGGGAGAAGAGTAAGAGCAAGGCACAAAGCCATTACGTCTAACCAAAAAATAATCCCTGGAGGAAATAGCAGCTTTACGGCTTCATTCCTGGATGGGAGTAAAAGGAGGGGTGAAGATTTGGGGGGATTGTGGAGGAGGGGGGGTGGAGGGTGGAGGAATTAGATGATCACAAACTGTACTGGAGGCTCAGTTTTCACCCAGTGGTCCAAATTACAAACCGTCATATTTTTTAAATCATGCTGACATTCTTTCGTCCCCGGCAGTTGCCAAGAACAACCGAGGCCGGGCTTGTCTTGGCATCTGATCAAAAAGAAGGACCCAGTTCCAGTCACACAGCAACTGAAAACATTTACACAGCTGGGACCCTCGAACCCTGGGGCAGCCCCACTGCCAAGCCCTGTGGTAAGACAGGGAGAGAGGTAGGGAGGCAGGGAGTGAGGGAGGTAGGGAGGCAGGGAGTGAGGGAGGTAAGGAAGCAGGGAGAAAGGGAGGTAGGTATGGAGAGTGGGAGGCAGGAAGAGAGAGAGGCAGGGAGAGAGGGGGCAGGGAGAGAGGGTTCAGGGAGAGAGGGGGCAGGGTGTGAGGGGGCAGTGAGGGAGGGGCAGGAGAGAGGGGGCAAGGAGAGAGGGGGCAGGGAAAGAGGGGGCAGGGAGAGGTGGAGGCAGGGAGAGAGGGGGCAGGGAGAGAGGGAGGAAGGGAGAGGGGAGGCAGGGAGAGAGGGGGCAGGGAGGGGGCAGGGAGAGGGGAGGAAGGGAGAGGGGAAGCAAGGAGGGGAGTTGAAGCCCAGGGTCCAGGTGCTGTAGGGGAATGCAGGAGGTCTGCAGGTCACCAGTGAACGCTCCCCCAACAAAAGTCCCTTTTTATATTTTTTCCGTCTCACAGGAAAAAAAAACATGTATACACGCACACACATCCATTCATATCTCAAGAGCATGTGGAATGGCAAGTTGGTCACTGGGTGATGTTGTTGGGTATCCCACTCTTGTTGCACATTGGAGTGTGTTTTACAAGTTTGATGTTATTTTACCATCCAGTGCTGCAGTTTGGAGAGCCATGTCACTGTGTTCGTGTTTACGTTCCGATGTGAGCATTTTCATCAGAAGTCGTAGTCATAGTCAACAATAAAAACGTTTAGCTGGGTTTTCCAGACATACTGTAAGATTTAGAATATTTGTGAAACATTTCACACTTTATGCACACTTATGTATTCTTGTCTACACTCAGTACACTTCGTATGTAGCATGCATGCACAATATTCATGTATTTGTGTAAGGATTGTATTCCCTTGTACTGAAATATTATTAGAATTACTTTAAAGCTGCAATATGTAAATTTTGGGGTGACTCGACCAAATTCACATAGAAATGTGAGTTGTAGATCTGTCATTCTTACTGAACGCAAGTCTAAGAAGCAGTAGATCTGTTCGGTAACACTTTACTTGACACCCAGCGTCATAACACGTTATGACAAGGTCATAACCATGTCATAATATGTCATAACACCTGACTTAACTTGTCATAACCTGTCATAAAATGGTCATAACATATATTTAGACCTGTTTTGACAAATATTGAGTTATTTTATGGCTGGTTATGACACTTACATAAGTGTCAAAACCCACAAAACCTACACAACCACACAAGGCAAAACATTCCATTACATCATAGCCTACGTGTCAACAGCATGTTTACGTTATGTAACATTTTCTGAAATTGACCATCTTAAATTATCATTGTAATTGCGCACACATTGATGTCAGACATGCATCTACCCCAATGCTCGGTTGCTGATGACTGGGATGAATGCAGGAGAAGATTTCAGGAGCAGGACAAGACACCCTCTTTTTGACTGATGACTGATATAAGGGCATGTACGTGATAGGCCTATCTGGCTTATATGATTATGATGGCCATAATGCATGACTGTAAAGAATTAATTACAACAACAAAGGACGTAAGAAACAAACTTTCAAATGAAAGGAAACTTCTTGACAGGGAAAAACACAATTGAATAAATGTTAGTTTTGACACTCTTACTTAGGTGTAATAATCAGCCATAAAATAATGCAATATATGTCAAAACAGGTGTAAATATATGGGTCTAGACAGTGTTATGACCATATTCTGACAGGTTATGACAAGTTATGTCAGCTGTTATGACATACAGTATTATGACATGGTTATGACCGTGTCATAATGTGTTATGACGGTGGGTGTTAAGTGAAGCGTTACCATCTGTTCTATGTGCACTATTTCTACGCTTCCCAAGCTTAAGTTTAGTTTTTGCATCTTTTACTTTCGGTTATGTACACCAGCTTCAAACAGCTGAAATACTATATTTTTGGTTATGGAAAAAATATTTCACTGCGGTTTAAATTATACAATGATTCTCTACACTATACTTGCTTGTTTTGTCACATAAGCTGAAATGAGGCAAACTATTATAATTTTAGCAACCAGGATATGGTGGAGCAACTTTTATTATTACTGTATTGGTTAAGATTTTCCACAGTAGTATATTTCCAGTTTTCCTATGCTTTCTCTGGAGAAAATGTATCTGATCCATATGATCTGTTTTCTGTGTGACCTGAATGGCCTTACTGTAGCTTTCATGTACAGTAGTTGTAAACACCTTTACACAGTTGGCTACTGCTCAGGTACCTATTTTAATGGGAAGTTGAAACATGCTAAAAAATAATCACGTTGTGAAATGCAAAAGCGGATTTTATTCTTTTTTTTATGGAGACTGTAATACTTGATTGCATTAGCATCTGGGTGTGTACCGTGTCTGTTGAGGGGAAAATTGCAGCACAGCGCAAATAGGACAGACAGACAAAGAGAGAGACAGCGAGAGAGAGAGAGGGAGAGAGAGACAGGGAGACAGACAGACAGATAGATAGAAATATCTGATTACTCTACATGTATGTATTAGACTCATTTAGAGCACACATAAATACATTGTGTTCACATGAGACAGGGACTGTTTCTCCCTCTTGGCAGCCAGTCCTTTTCCCATTCGATGTTGAGGGGAAAGCAGGGGTTCAGGTTTAGGTTTAAACAGTACAAGTCTTGAATCCAGTCCAGGTGACTGGGGGATAGGGTTAGACGGCTGTATGAGAAATGTCTTGAGAGGAGAGGTACTCTTTAAGTGGCGAGAGGACAAAAGGCAATGAATCCAAAGTTGTGTTGACCCCTCATGACCTGCTCTCTGTAACTCCGAAACCCCGAAACATCACACGCTCATTTGGAGACAGAGAATCAAAGTCCTGCAGTGCTGGGAGGGTGGTATTGGGGTGTACGATCCCAGACGATCGTTGTGCATACACACTAAAACAAGAGCACTCTCGCGCTCACACACAAATGCATGCACCCTCACACACACATACACACACACAAAGCCATTATGCTCCATTCCAAATGTGCGTATATGAATTTGAAGGCTCGCCACCATGGAAACAAGAGAAGGGTGGGCGGGAAGCTCTTCTAACTGGAACCAGATTCAATATACCTTCTTCGTCTCTCTCTGACATGCTCATGAAAGATAGCCCTGAGAAAGGCATGGCTCTCTGAAAGGTAGGCACATGGACCCAAACGACCATGACCTAAAGCCTCTAACACCCCATAACTATTTCCCTGCCCCTGTTTCCGCGGGTAATCCCATAAAAAGGGCATCTTTCCGATACATAATAAAACAGAACGATTAAATATCTCAGCAGACAGACTTACTGACATCTAAAGGACTGTTCTACAAGGCAATATGTATAACTTTACTATCAAATTCTAAACTTCTTGCCAAACTATACTAACTAGGTATATACAGTACAGTGGAATACGTTTTTACTCCTATAATATTCCAACGTCCTATGTTGCATATAATGGAGCGTGTAATTAGCTTTTTCTTTGCATGTGCATCCCATCTCTCTTCACTACATGATACTACATGCAGCAATATGCAGGTAGCCTAGTGGTTAGAGTGTTGGAGGGTTGCAAGTTCAAATCCCCCGAGCTGACAAGGTAAAAATCTGTCGTTCTACCCCTGAACAAGGCAGTTAACCACTGTTCCCCGGGCGGCGAAGACGTGGATGTCGATTAAGGCAGCCCCCCCGCACTTCTCTGATTTAGAGGGGTTGGGTTAAATGCGTAAGACACATTTCAGTTGAAGGCATTTGGTTGTACAACTGACTAATAATGGTGACTTTGACAATGTTATTATTACTAAACAGATATGAGAGCGACGTAATGAAAAGTTTTCCCAAATTTGCCACATCAACTGTAAACCATTTTAATTCCTCCAGTGTGATTTTCTTTTTTTTTCTGTATTTGCTTCCCAGTCCCAGAGAGAGGTGGCTTAATTAAAGTTACACTATGCAGAAATCGCTTTGCCATTTCCTGTTTGCTCTTTGCCTAATTTCAGTTTATGTGACAAAATAAGTTAGTGTAGTGTAGAGGATGATTATACCATCCAAACTGCTGTGAAATATATTTTCCATAAGCAAAAACATTGTTGTTTCAGCTGTTTGAAGCTGGTACAATATGCAAAAACAAAACGGGAAGCATAGAAATAGCTCACATAGAACAGATCTACTGCTTCTTAGACTTGCTTTCAAGTAGAATGATAGATCTATAACTCTATAATCTATTTCTTTGTGAATTTGGTCAGGTCGACCAAAAAGTTACATATTGCCACTTTAAGCAGAAGAAGTCTATAAAGTGTTGGAGCATCTCCTCTGTCTGTTCCTCTGGACTAAAGGACACTGAGGTGACGTCTCCATGTTTGAACTGAAGAGAAAGATGTGTGTAGATCTCTGTGAAAGGACAAACACTCAGCAGGCTGCTACTGCCAGGTGGATTAAGAACGTGGAGAGAGGAGAGAGACTGGCAGTGAGGCAAAGTAGAATCATGTCTTTCTCTAGGCATGTTGCATGCTGTTCAAGTTTCCTTAATTTAGAATAGCCACAAATATTTAATAATCATCTTCATCCACATTATCATCATTATAATCATAATATTTTCACTGAAATAAAAAAAATCTAATAGTCGTATTATATTGTATTGTATTTTATTCAACAGAAAAGAGGCAGAATAAAGAGCTGAAGAAAACAAGGTGGCTGTGATGCGCAGTGCTAATTGTACTGACTATCTGATGGGTGTAAGTGCTTTACGGGTTACGCGGGTGGTAATAAAGTGACAGTGCGTTTAGCTCCAAATCATGCGGAAGGTGCGTGCTGCACAGGCTGGCTCTGACAGAAAGGACTGCTCAATTAGAGAACAGATTTAAGATGAGAGTGCTAATTCCCCAGACCAATTAATTTGCTCTAAGAGAAGAGAGGCTGGACTAAGAAGTGCCCACCACAGACTCTCTTTTTTCCTGACCATATCTCTTCCTCTTCATTCCACCTTTCCTTGATCTATTGCTACTGTCTGTCTCTCTCACAGTGTGCTATAGAGAATATATGAAACATCATATAATGATGATGACCAAAATAGAAAATAACACATTATATCTGGAAAAACACTCACCAAACACTTCATTTGTGTTTGTGGTTTTGCTATTGTAACTCTTGAATGTAAATGTTATTACTAATGGATGACGCCATGTTGATATAATACCATCTTTACTTTGGTCGATAGCGCCACCACAATACACACAAAACTCTTCGTTAGTATTCTCTGCCTAAGACAATACCAATCTGTGGCATATACATATTTATTATGGGCCTTGGCCGATACCTACGATGCTTTGTCAATAAGCAGGGCTCTGAATATATTGTGTCTGGACCCATGACCCTGCCTGTCTGACCATCAGATAACTTGTGCTATTTCTTCCACAACCCAGCAGCCATCTATCAAAACCAAGCAAACATCAATATCCTATGCTTGTCCCAAAACTCTGAAAATGACCCATGTTAGAGGGAGGATGATAAAAAGGGATCGATGTATGTTAGAGAGGGAAGGGACATTCTCGCTCCACTGTGCTGTGCTGTATGCATTTTTGATGCCCTGCCTGTTTAGGAGCCAGACTATCAATTACGAGGTAAATAGGGTCTAGGTGATTGTTGTCATGGTGCACAGGGCTGCCGTCCAATTAGATCCAGCCCAGACTAATGTGTTAATATGTTACATAATTGGTGTTGGAGGCTATTTCTTCTCTTTTAAATGCCAAGCTGAGCCTCACAGTGACTAATACAGTGCATCAACACAATCTTATCTGGGCAAAATAATATAGAATAAATGTATTGGCCTCTATCGGTAAATGCGAAATCATTAAAAAAAAAGTTACTTTTTATTTACATTACAATAACATACATGTTTCCTAATCTTTTCTAGATTTAGATCAAAATGATGTTATGCTCTTTCCTAAGGTCTGTTTGAGCGTGAAAGGGGTCCAAGGCTAGTTAACACCAAACCGTTTTACTGTTGGCAATTTTAGAGATGAGAAGGAAGACTAAGAGAGAGAAAAGGAGAAGCAAATATGCTAAGAAAAAGACAAGAGGGAAAGTATGAGTGATGAGAGATTGGAAATTAAAGGGACTGAGCAAAGAATGTGTTTATAGACTGAGAGAAGAGTCAGGAAGGGGAGGGAGAAGAAGGAAAGGAAAGTGGAGAGAGAAAAAGAGAGAGCTGGAACGAGAGAGATAGAGAGAGCAGAGGGGGATGAGGCTTCTGCCTGGAAGGACGATTAGTATTCATGCAGCGTAGCGCTCCAGAGAGGATTAATGGACTCTGATGCCTAATATCCTGGAGAACAATTAATTTGCCCACAGTTTTGTCATGGTTGAAAGTCAAATGCTGGAACAGATCGATGCACACAGCCGCCAGTGGAAACGCAGCAGCCCCTTCTGCCGGGCGCAGAATTTTAATTTCATCATCATCATCATTTTCCCCGGCTGACACCCCCGACGAAGCTGTCCCTGACATGGCTGAAAGGGCCGCCGCATCCCCACAGCCAGAGTGTACACACACAAACACACACACACACACACACACCCACACACACACACAGGCGTACGCACACACATACGCACACACACATAGACAAATGCTAAGTTTGATACAGACACATACAGAGTTGAAAACACTGACATAAATTAACACACACAACACATACAGTTGAAGTTGGAAGTTTACATACACTTCGGTCATTAAAACTTGTTTTTTAACCACTCCACAAATTTCTTGTTAACAAACTATAGTTTTGGCAAGTCAATTAGGACATTTACTTTGTGCATGACACAAGTAATTTTTCCAACAATTGTTTACAGACAGATTATTTCACTTGTAATTCACTGTATCACAATTCCAGTAGGTCAGAAGTTTACATACACTAAGTTGACTGTGCCTTTAACTTCTTAGGGAGCGGCAGCAGAGGTGACGGTTTTGGAGAGTCTGGCGTGCCCAAAGTAAAATGCCTGCCACTCAGGCTCAGAAAATAGGATATGCACATAATTAGTACTATTGGATAGGAAACACTCTGAAGTTTCTAAAAGTGTTAAAATAATGTCTGTGAGTATAACAGAACTGATATAACCCGTGGAATTTCTGTCCAGACTTTTTTTGTGTGACATTTCCTCTGTTTGAAAGTCTTCCTATTGAATTACATGGGATCCAGCTCCTAGACTGCAGTACCTATGGCTTCCACTAGATGTCAACAGTCTTTATACAGTGTTTGGATGCTTTAGCACTAAGCAGAACAGATAGGAAGAGGAAATAGTCAAGGAACCACATTTGTCAACAACGTTTCACGGGCGCGAGATTGTGAGCGTGCCCCACTTTATTTTCCTTTTAGATCATTTATGGTATCATCCGAGTGCATTATAATCGCTAATATTCATAAAAGACTATCTAAGGATACATTAAAAATGATGTTTGATTTGTTTGGAGAAAGTTTATAGGTATAATTTGAACGTTTATAGGTATAATTTGAAGCTAGCGAGCCGCTTCTCCCTAAGTAGTTTTAAACAGCTTGGAAAATTCCAGAAAATTATGTAATGGCTTTAAAAGTTTCTGAAAGGCTAATTGACATCATTTGAGTCAATTGGAGGTGTACCTGTGGATGTATTCAAGACCTACCTTCAAACTCAGTGCCTCTTTGCTTGACATCATGGGAAAACGCCATAAAAAATCCAGACTACGGTTTGCAACTGCACATGGTGACAAAGATCGTACTTTTTGATAGAAATGTCCTCTGGTCTGATGAAACAAAAACTTGGCCATAATGACCATCGTTATGTTTGGAGGAAAAAGGGAGAGGCTTGCAAGCCGAAGAACACCATCCCAACCATGAAGCATGGGGGTGGCAGCATCATGTTGTGGGGGTTCTTTGCTGCAAGAGGGACTGGTGCACTTCACAAAATAGATGGCATCATGATGAAGAAAAAAATTATGTGCATATATTGAAGCAACATCTCAAGACATCAGCCAGGAAGTTAAAGCTTGGGCGCAAATTAGTCTTTCAAATGGACAATGACCCCAAGCATACTTCCAAAATTGTGGTAAAATGGCTTAAGGACAACAAAGTCAAGGTATTGGAGTGGCCATCACAAAGCCCTGACCTCAATCCTATAGAAAATGTGTGGGCAGAACTGAAAAAGCATGTGCGAACAAGGAGGCTTACAAACCTGACTCAGTTACACCAGCTCTGTCAGGAGGACAGGGTCAAAATTCACCCAACTTATTGTGGGAAGCTTGTGGAAGGCTACCCGAAACGTTTGACCCAAGTTAACTACTTACGGAGTGGTGGGGCCCTAGCCCACTCCCGACACTACCCGGTGAAATGTGAGGCGCCAAATTCTAAATCCAAAAGTTGAATTATTAAATATTCATCAATATACAAGTGTTGCATAGTCATCAAAAGCTCTGATTCTTGGCAATATCACAACGTTGTCAGATTTCAAAAAGGCTTTACGGCGAAAGCACAACATTTGATTGTTTGAGGATAGTACCTCCAATATTTATGGCAATATCACAGCGTTGTCAGATTTCAAAAAGGCTTTATGGCGAAAGCACAACATTTGATTGTTTGAGGGTAGCACCTCCAATATTTATGCATTAGCATAAATCCATAACCCAACACGGGTCTCACAAAACGCATAAAATCGCTAATATAAAATCGCTTACCTTTGATGAACTTCTGCTGAGTGCTTCCCAAGTGTCCAACGAAGACAATCCATGCTTCTTTTGTTAGAAAAAGTAATTTATTATATCCATAAATCTCTGTTTGGTTGGCGCGTTATGATCATAAAATCCACTCTACTATTATTCTGACATTTCACATTCTTAAAATAAAGTGGTGATCCTAACTGACCCAAGACCGGGAATTTTTACTAGGATTAAATGTCAGGACTTGTGAAAAACTGAGTTTAAATGTATTTGGCTAAGGTGTATGTAAACTTCTGACTTCAACTGTACATCCAGTCTGATACACACTGTGAAAAATAAATCAAGTTGATTAAATTAATTATTACTTAGTAACTGGTTCCACAGAGATTTTTAGTTCACTCAACTTTTAAGTCAGTGTTACCTGAACTTTAAAAATGTTGTTGACTCCAGTAGGGACACCCACACATTGAAATAGTTATTTTAAAATACAATGTTTTCAACTTACATATTTGACACACATCACGCATGTTCATTTATACATTCATTATTATTCAACATTATCTCACTTGTTGAATAACCTCTTGGTTCACAGCATACTGATCTTCATGCTATGCCACCATGTCTGTGTCAATGATGGATTTCACCTGTCTTTGTCACGACTCCCACCGAAGGTGGCTCCTCTGCCTGTTCGGGCGGCGTTCCGCGGTCGTCGTCACCGGCCTACTAGCTGCCACCGATCCCCTTTTCCTTTCCGTTGTTTATTCCTTATTGTTTGCACCTGTTCCTTGTTTGTGTTTTTTAGGTTAGGGCTATTTAAGCCGGTTAGGCCCGCCTCCGTTTGTGCGGGCTTGTTCTCTGTTTGTTGGTGGACGTTCGGGTTGTTGTATGTAACTTGCTTGTTCGGTGTCCTGTTTGGGCCGCCTTTTGTTTAGTGCGCCTGTTTTGTTTTGGCGTTAATATTACGCACCGAATTAAAGGACAATTTTCCTTATCCTCTGCTCGCTGCACCCATTACTCCTACCTTGTGACAGTCTTGCTACACTTTGCACAACAAAGTAAATATCAGTTCACAAGAATAACTTTTTTATTTATCATCATGACCAAGGAGTAACAATAAAACAGAAAATCCTAAAATAAGTAAATAAGTAAATCAAATCAATGATGAGAGAATAGTCAGATGAACTGATAACTGATACAGACATGGTGGAGTAGCAGGAACCTTGGAATGCCATGAACCAAGAGGTTGTGAGTTAAAATTCCAAATAAGGACATGTTGAACAATAATGAATGTATAAATGAACATGCACAATGTTGTCAATGTCTGTCAAATATGTATGATAAAAGCACTGTGGGTGTCCCTAAGTTTTCTCAAGTTGGAGTTAAGTCTGAGCCAACTAAAAAGTTGGGTAAACTAAAAAAGGCTATGGAACAAGTTACTAAATAATCATTAGTTGAATCAACAAGACTTTTGACAGTGTATGCTTGCATTTATCAACAGTTCAATACACATGGGCAGACAGGAACACATCCATAGCATTTTCAATCTCCTCCCTTTTCTAACTGTGTGGATTACCAGCCACACTTTATATCTTCACCATCATCGTCCTCCACACAACCCTTGGATGGGAATTCTACAGTAGAGCACAACATCACACCATTGTAATGACTGACAAAAAGACAGGCAGGCCTATAGGAGTGACCAAATTAGCACTAGACTAAAAGTCACCAGACTCAATAATAAACCAACAGGGTGATGATCAAAAATATGCAAAACTGAGGAAGCCAAGTCAAATAACATCAATAACACCATCACATGGTGGATATCACCGTCGGCAATGCAGCGTTCATCGCCACGCATCGCTGCACCATCGTCAGGGGTGGTAAATATTTAATCAGGGATGCAGATGTGTCAATTAATGAAACACAGAGACAACACAAAACAGTCAGATCCCAGATTCCTCAACCTGCAAAGCTCCATGCTTTGTCTGTCTTTGACTTTTTCTGTCGTGCTCAAAGATATGATATTCTCATTATCACATTCATACAACACCCAATGAGAGGGACGCTGGAGACATTCGGGAGGCAGAAGAGGAAACTGAAGATGTGTGTTCCGAGGCCGTGCGTCGACTTGATGTATTAACATGGTTGGTACATGTGGATCAAATCTACTGTAACGTTATGATGTTATCGCCTGAGGAAAACAATCATTCAGATTGATCTGATCACTGACTGGCCTCTGAACAGTATTCACATACAGCCACTTGCCTTTTCCAGTTCCTGTTCTTTTGTCACAGAGTTCTGCTCAGGGGAGGAAAAAACATCACAGGCGTCATTATATAAATTATTAAAGGAGCTGGTGCTAATTTATTGAATGAATTAAGTGGAGTCCGGTGGGGGTTATTTCAATAATAGAGTAATGTTAGTAATGTTTTAATAGGGATGGCACACGCTGATTGGGTAATTACATCTCAGCTCTCCCATGCTGCCTGCCTGTCTTAGTCCTGGTCCTGGGTGACAAGAGGAAGGATGGGGACTGTGGATAAAAATACAAATAATTAACCTTTATTTATACAGATTTTTCTCATTGAGATAAAAATCTATTTTTTAAGAGAGGCCTGGTCCAACAGCAGCAGGGGGAACAACGTTTCAGACAAAACAACTTACATACACTAACACAACATTGAACATTCACCATACAGTGGGTTACAGTACACACCACAACATTGTGCCCTTCTTGCCAACATGCCGTAGGAGGCCTATGAGAATGGACAGGGTGCCACACAACAATGGAATAAATATACACACACGTGCGCATGCACACACACACACAGACATATACCTTGAGTGATTGTAATCTGCGCTTTCTCGTGTTTGGTTTAGGGTCTAGTGTCCTATCTAGGTGTGCTGCTGTTGCTGGATTGGAGAGCTGGATCAGAGGAGCACAGCCCCTGTGAATGGCCCCTTCCACGGCACTATGCCTGCCTGGTACAGAGAGGATGGAGTTAGGTAAGACAGGTGAGAGGAAGAGAAAGAGGAAGAGTGGAGGGAAGGGAGATGGAGGAAGAGATGGTTGTAGAAGAGGAATTGTGAGGAGAAAATGTGCTGTATATTTACATTGCACATGTATTGGTATTAGCGTGCAGTATGCCTACCAGGTTTCTGGTCATAAGAATGTGACTATGCAGTATGCCTACTAGGTTTCTGATCAGTATGTCAGTGTAAATATATGAGTGTGAAGGGCGGGCCGTAAGACAAACAACCTTTCACTTTGTATAGGAAGACAGAGAGGTGATCAATCCTGCTTTGCCGTTTGATTCTTAACATGTCAGCCACTTAAACATAAGAAAAGAAAAGAATCACAAAGAAAAGTGGAGGGAGGGAGGAAAATATTCATTCTTCAGCAAAAATGTCAGGCTCGGTTATGATTTTTTTTTAAGCAATAAAGCCCACGTATCTCTTCCACACTCTCATCTCACAGTTGAACACATCAAACAGCTTGCAGAGAGAGAGAGTGAGAGAGAGAGAGAGAGAGAGAGAGAGAGAGAGAGAGGGAGGGAGAGGGAGAGGGAGGGAGGGAGGGAGGGAGGGAGGGAGGGAGGGAGGGAGGGAGGGAGGGAGGGAGGGAGGGAGGGAGGGAGGGAGGGAGAGGAGAGAGAGGAGAGAGAGGAGAGAGAGAGGAGAGAGAGGAGAGAGAAGAGATCTATAATGTGAAACTTCATTGGACCAAGCTGGGTCTGTAATGGGACTGAATCCCGATCAATAGAAACTCTCCTTAGGCCTTTCAGAGGCATAATGACTTTTGGTTTCTCAATAATTAAGATATTGTCACTGTAGTGACTGCAGGGTCAGCCAATCATTAACCCCATGTTAAATATGTCTTTGTTTTAATTGCTTCACCTTAAAACCTCTGAAAACTCATGGCTGGAAATTAAAGGGACAGCAACCACCTGTGTGTGTATGTGCGTGCGTGTGCTGTATGTGTGTGGTGGTCCCCCATTGTTTATTCTCCAGCCACACACCGGTACAATGCAATCAGACATCACCACGGGAACCTGATATAATGTTGTGGAGTGTGCTAATTAACACTGAACAGAGCTCAGATTCTTTTTTGGGAACAATTACCTCTTTATGTCTTACTGGAATACAAACGTCTTTATCTGGAACTGATGTACTCTTCTAAAGAGATTTCAAGTCAGATGGGCCTATTTCTTCTTGTTTAAATACCCTCTGGATCAAACAAATTTTGAGGAGGCCACATCATTTGACTTTCATACGGCTGTTTGAGAGGCAATTGAAGGTCCTTTCACAGCCTCGGTAAAGTCAGGCAGCAGGGTGAAGTTAGAGCCTGCGGTGGACGTAGAGCAGGAGGATCTCATCTGCACTTCCACTCAGACACAGCACCACTCCATTCCAGCAATCACTCCCATCCCATCCCAGCCATTCCTGCCCTGCCCCGGCTGGGTAATGAGAAACAATGGATTTATATCCGACGTGTTGCCTTTCTTTTTTTTTCACTTTTAGTCCTCTCCTTCCCTCTCTCCCTTCCACCGCATTGCCATTGGCTGTTGGTAAATGGACTAAAGCACCGTTCAATAGGCCGATGCACTCCATCAAGACGAGGGGGTCTGACCTTTTCTAGCGCAGGGAAACGCAATTCATATCGCCCGGACCAGCTGCCCGCTAAACGCACATCTCATCCAATTTCCAGACGCTTGCAACACCAAAAAAATCAGGAGTGGGTGGCCGGGGAGGGCTGGGGGGTTTGTTTGAGAGGGACTGGCGGGCAGGGAAGTCCTGATGGATTTTAGATTGGTTTCTCAATTTCTCTTCACTCAGGAGAGAGAGGGGAAAGAGACAAGACAAAGCAGAAAAACAAACACTAATATGTGAACAGACACAAAGACACACACAAACACACACACACAGAGACACACACACACACACACACAGACAGATAGATGTATGTAGACAAACAATCATCCAACAAAAAGGTGCAAAAAGTAATAAAATGGATAATGCAGTAGGTTGTAGTAGGTTTCAATACAAAGACACAATTGATATCCTTGATATCCTTTTCATGGGATTTCATTTGATTCGTCTTTTGGCCGCAGAATCATCACCAGACAGACTATTCATGTGAGTCCCTAGGAAACAAATGACTGCCTGATGGACGCATACTGTTGCCATTGACTATTGGTTGTGTGATGGACCGCCAAAATAAGCAGTTAGAAACTGGATTCCCCGAAAACAAATGATTTACACACACACGCACGCAAGCAAGCATAAAAGCTGTTACACAGCAGGTGGTTGTGAGTCAACCTTTTCCACCTCTGCATACTTTACTTATCTCTGACATAATATAATGTAGTTATATAATGTGTCTCCCTCTGAAGATTTGACAATGTACTGTATGTGTCCACCTATTAGCAATGGTATGTCTGTTTGAATTACAGGGAGTCACATGACAGTTCACTGGTTTCAAACATAGCCATCAATTTAATAAAAAAAATGTCAGTGATTTTGTTCTGCACTGCAAAAAAGTACATCTTCTGATATACATACTGTAGTGACAATACCTAGCTGTGCAATGACAGCAAGCTGTCCATGTGAAGAATGGATCCCTGTCGTGCGTGTATGCTGTATGTGTCTGTCTGTCTGTGTGTGTGTGTGTGTGTGTGTGTGTGTGATAGAAAGACAGAGAGAGAGGGAGGGAGGAGAGAGAGAGAGAGAGAGAGAGAGAGAGAGAGAGAGAGGGGAGAGAGAGGGAGGGAGGGAGGGAGGGAGGGAGGGAGGGAGGGAGGGAGGGAGGGAGGGAGGAGGGAGGGAGGGAGGGAAGGGAGATGGGGAGATGGGGAGGGAGAGAGAGAGATGGGAGGAAGGGAGAGCGAGAGAGAGGGGGTGGAGATAGAAAGAGAGGGGAGGGAGGGAGGGAAAGAGGGGGAGAGAGGGAGGGAGAGAGAGGAGAGAGAGAGAGAGAGAGAGAGAGAGAGAGAGAGAGAGAGAGAGAGAGAGAGAGAGAGAGAGAGAGAGAGAGAGAGAGAGAGAGAGAGAGGGAGGAGGAGGAGAGAGAGAGAGAGGAGAGAGAAAGGGGGAGAGAGATAGAGGGGGAGAGAGGGAGGGAGGGGGATGGAGATGGGGAGATGGGGGAGGGAGGAGAGAGAGAGATGGGAGGAAGGGAGAGCGAGAGAGAGGGGGGGTGGAGATAGAAAGAGGGGGAGGGAGGGAGGGAAAGAGGGGGGGACGGGGAGGGAGAGAGAGAGAGAGAGAGGAGAGAGAGAGAGAGAGAGAGAGAGAGAGAGGGAGAGAGAGAGGGGGAGGGAGAAGGAGAGAGAGAGGGAGAGAGAGAGAGAGAGAGAGAGAGAGAGAGAGAGAGAGAGTCCTCTGTCCCTGAGTCAACTTTTTCAATTGTTGTATTTTTTTTATTAGAAAAGTGAACATGGGCCTATCTCCATGTTTCTTACTCTTCCTTCTTTGCTGTTCGTATAAATATTTGACGCCATATATTATTTATTAGATGCGAGCTTCATCATTTATCAAGGGAAAATTATATAGTATACATTTCAATTTTGTTATGGCTGATCTAAATTTTACCATTCCCTATAGGGGGTGTCACAGACAGTGAGAGGCACACACACGTATGCATGCACACACTCACACCCATGCACACGTACACACAACCACCCTTTCAGAGCTGAAGATGTGCCTTGGGCAATGAACCAGTCATATAGTGTATGAGCATATTTTGGGATAAACAACTGGTATTGGTAATTCAGTGCAGCCCTCTTGGATACTGCAGTGTGTCAACTGGCTCCGAACATACTGACTGAGCCATAGACCAGCCCTAACCCAGATACTAGCACAGCGTTCCTTCAGGTCCTTTCCCCAAGCCTCCTGCCTGCCTGGGTATGTCTGCTTGGCCCAATTAAACCTGTTTAGAGAGCCTTCATCAATGCTCTCACTGGGGACTGCTTACGTCACATCGTCCTCAGTGGACTTGTGACTTCATGAAGCAAACTCTAGTCACCTGGCATGGTGTGATTCTGAAATATACATAGATACACTATTTTAGTGAATGAAACAATTATTTTCAACAGGATTGACTGGTCATCTGTGGAGTAGTATTGTTTCTGAATCTCCCCCTTCCTTCTCCTCCATAGTGGTAGGAAGGGATGGAGGGGGGTGGCTGGATTGTTGGGTCTCAGATTTCCCCAAACCCACAAAAAACATCCACAGCTACTCGTCAGTGTGTGTTGTGCATCCCAAGAGTCACACTTCCTGCTGTTTTGAAACAAATTTTACAGCCTGGACTAGATGGAAAAAACCCTTACCAACCCTCCCTCTTCTCTTTCCTTCTATGCATCCCTCCCATCTGCTGTCCTCTACCTCACTCCTCCCATCTCCCATTCCCCCTTCTCTTTGGAAGACATATTGAGACAGAGGGGTGGGAGAGTTTGGGCATGAGAAGGGGAAAATGGGGGAAACGGTTCTCTTCTTTCTGAAATCATGCTCTGGAGCGGTTTGGAAAGGCCTATGGTGTTTGGATTGGCATGGCGGCCTGCAGACAACGGGGAGAGAAGGGCTGGAGGTTGGAGAAGGTTGGGGATTCTAAATAAACATGTCTGCCGGGCTGAAGAGAGGTGTCGGCAGGCCCTGGGTCTTTCCTGGGCTCGCTGGCGCCCCTCCAGGTCACAATAAATAAGCATACTGTGTGTGTGAGAGTTTGCAGTGTGTGTGTGTGTGTGTGTGTGTGTGTGTGTGTGTGTGTGTGTGTGTGTGTGTGTGTGTGTGTGTGTGTGTGTGTGTGTGTGTGTGTGTGTGTGTGTGTGTGTGTGTGTGTGTGTGTGTAGAATGTGGATTTCACGTTACTAAAACAGCACACTCAATCAAGGCTTACAAAATATCTCCCTTATTGCACAGAGAGCATAGGGATATTACACAAAGAAGATACATCCCTCCCTCTCTCTCCTTTCTCTCTCTCTCCCTTCTCTCCTCTTTCTATCTCTCTTTCTCTCTCTCCTCCCTCCCCCTATATATTCTAGGCTCTCCATCTCACAGTGGCTGTCCACAGTTTCACTAGACCCTAATCACTAACACTAGTCTGTTCACAGCATCCAGCAGTTCTTTCTTCTTGTCACGACAGTTTCCTTAGACATCCATCCATGAACTGTTAACTAAATGTAGTTAAGCTTTTATCCACTGTTTAACATTTGCAAAACAACAAATACCTATTTTGACAGCTATATATAGTTACATTTTACATAAACTCTGTGTAGTGATGATCATCCCCATCCTACAATGGAGAATTGCTACTTCTCTCTGTATGCTGCTGGAAGTGCTGAAGTCTACTTTGTAGTGGATGACAAATCACCCAGCGTTCCCATTCTACATTAAATCAGCCACAGACACTGTTTGATTTACGCATACGCTGCTTGGAATGGGACTCGCTTCACTCCAAAACAATAACAATAATGAGAAGAAGAAACTTGAGGGGAACCTCAAAACAACAAAATTAAAGAGAGAATGTGTCCCTGCTCTGCCAAGCACCTCACACACTGACAAACTCCAGTCCTGCCCTGGAAAGCCAACAGAGGGAACCAGCGCTACCCTGTCCTCAGCCCAGATCAGCAGCACTGGATCTGGGCACTGGAGTCGGGCACTGGAGTCAGGTACCCTTGGTATCCCCTCCAGAACATGTGCAGGGTTTTGTGTTTTGGAATGTCTGAATTGGAAATGGGTTTGTCTCGGTATGAGGTTTATGTTGGACAAAAGTCCACTGGTAGGAAAACAACCTGACAATATGGCAAGAGGAGGCTACTGAGGCATGCCACATGGAGTAGGCTTATATCCCTCTAAGCCATTTAATCATGCATGTGACTGTCTATGGGACTAATGGAGGCTTTAGGGTTGCTTCAGCTCAGAACCTTTGAGGACTGGCCTTCCTGGGTTTTAGGGCTTTTTCCTCTCTGTGTTTGTCCAGCATTAACTGGTCCAGGCGAGGTTAGGGCCGGGTCAAGCCCAGTCCAAGCCCAGTCCAAGCCTCGGCAATAACTCAGCGAGCCTCAGTGTGGCTCTGAGGTCCATGTTGATTGGGCACATCCCACAGCGCCAGTATAGGAAAACAGCCATTTTGGTTTCATGGTTAGTTATCACAGGCACATTTTAATGGTTGTATTCTGGAATGGAGGTCTTGTTCTTTTGGCCTGGCCTGTCCACATCTGCGCTCAGCAGTGGCTAACTGCTGCCTTCATGGCCCTATGAAAGAGTACACTATGATTTGTACGCAATTTTTCACCTGTTACTATAAATGTATAGAACTCTAGATAAAACTATGGATAACTCCTCAAATGATACAGTATAAAATTATTAACACCCCTCATCCAGCCCTATTTCATTAAGAATGATGAAGTTACTTATTGGGTTGTACCATACAGCTCTAATAGAGCTCTTGAACGTATTAAGCCAGCCACAGAAAATCTATTTTATAACGGAACATTGAAATTATAAAACACTGGTGTAAGAAATCCATAGAACAAAGACAAGAGAAAGAGGGGCAAGATGGAGGATCCAGCTGCTTTTCAAATTTAGATGAAAGGAAAAAAAGAGAAAGGAAGAGGGGAAAGAACTCAAGGAAATAAGCCAAAGGGAAAAGTAGACCGCAAGATGCTATGAAGTCAGAGCAGAGCCTATCTCTTTTGACTCAATTGTGGTTTTGCTCCACGATTAAAAATGAAAATCTGGCAGGATCCAACAGGGCCTTGTTAGCAGATCCACAGATACTATATAAAGCAGGGGGGCTTCACCATATGCTCTCCCAGGGCTGGAGAGGCTCATAAACACATGGTGGTTGGAGAGGAGAGGTGGTGGATCCATTTAACTGTAGAGACTAACAGCCCAATCAGACACAACACTGGCCTAACATAAGACCCTCTAAACAACACTCACCCAACATCAGACCCATACACACAGAAAGACCAGTCAGACACAACACTCACCCAACATCAGACCCATACACAACACCAGACCCAACACAACACCAAACCAACATCAGGACCAACACCAGGCCCAACACAACACCGAACCAACATCAGAACCATCACCAGACACATACACCACAGTGGTCCAACATCAGAACCAACACCAGACCCATACACAACACTGGTCCAACATCAGAACCAACGCCAGACCCATACACAACAGTGGTCCAACATCAGAACCAACACCAGACACATACACAACACTGACCCAACATCAGACCTACTGTATACACACAGACTGACCCAACATCATACACATACAAGCCAGTCAGAAGGTACTCTGGAACTGTCACAGGAATGTTCTAAAACCATTCCAAGAAACTGTAAGAAAATGATATTAAATTCTGAAAATGTTGCTGCCTTTTGCAAACACTGATGTTTCTACTAGACCCAATAACAACAGTCTGAATCTAATTAGGAATAATCACTTTATGCAAATATTGCCCTCTACATTGGGCTTGAGAAAGTACCATAATTGTACAGAGCTCCTTGGCTTTATACCATGTTCTGGACCCATTTTTCAACACATACGTATTATTGCACATGCTGTGTGTTTTTGTTCATTCAGTAGGAATACAGATAGGAGAGAAGGAAAAGCAGTGCAATACTATTACCATTTCCAGTTTCTGTGGAGCCAGGGTCTTGGGGGAGCAGGGAGAGGGGAGACCTGGTGTCCAGGTAGCGCCAAGACACATTGAAGAATGGATAGAAAAATAATAAACGTGCCTAGAGAGAAAACACTTTTAAATAGTCTCTACATAGAGGTTTGAAAGTGTCACATGCTTGCCAAATGTTGAAGAAATTAGCCTGAATTGAGGCAACGTTTAAAATACTACGAGGGACAATGACAGATGGACTATGTGTACTGTACACGTGTGTGATAAGTATGAAAGAAAGGGAGATAATACCACACACTGTCTGTCTCGATGTCTCTCCAATACACATTGATGACAATGCATAGAATGTTTAGTATGCAGTACGATATGGGATAAATTATATATTATTATTAGTTATTTTCCCTGAAACCATTTTTTTTATGACAATTATTGACCTTTTCTGTCAGTACATGTAATTAACTACACAGTAATTACACATGTTACTAATCAGAAACATGGCCAGTTTCCTTTTAATACATTTCAACAATGCAACAGGAGAATATTACATCTGTTACGTTATTTTCTCAACCAGCTATAAGTTTGTTGGTTTTGTTTGATGGATATTTCAAGATGAATCTGTTCAACAGCAAAGCATGGATTTAGGGTTTTCCTATCTTCACTGCAGCGAAGCAACTGCTTCTAATTACATTTTAGTATAATTTTTTAGAATGCTCCTTACCAAGAAAACATTCTTCTAACATTAAGTCTTTGTGGTTTTTCGCAATAAAAGCTCATAATGTTTTACCACAATGATCTTGCCAAACAAAAATAGTTAGAAAGAGAGCACGGGGCACATAAAGCCTAGCTGCAATATAAACTGTGAAACAAAAAAAACACTGCTAGAAACTGAAATGCTTCTCCTGTGGTTTAAATCTAGATATGAGGTTGTTGGGGAAACCATTAGATCAATCACATTGCAATTTACTGGCTAATCGGGCTAAAATTACAACAACAGGGAGAGTTTATTAGACGAGAGCGGGGACCAATCAGGACGCAAAGATGTGTGCAAAGAGGCTTAACATATTTTTTGACCACAATAGAAATGCAGTGCAGACCTCTGCTTGACACTCATGGAGTAGATATGAGGACACAGCAGCAGCAGCCTGGAGTGGAGTAACATTACATGGTCTAATCCTGGTCGTGGCAGAGGGACAGCTTTTGATCCCTTCAGAAACATGCTCTACCTCGGGCTGGCTACGGGGAACAGAATTTTTTGGATTGAGAACTAGAAGCCTGGTGGGTGAGGGTTCAGTTAAGCAAATACATATTGTTAAAGAAGAGGCAAACGTCAGGGAGCCCCCTAAACTCCGGGTCCACTTTTTAGGAGGCACATTTTTTTACAAGCAGCACTGCCCCAGCACAACCTCCAGCGCTGCCAGCATGCTGCTTGCCTGACAGGCCCAGGCATTGAGGCCTAAAGAAAACAAACTCTGTCTGATTGAGAAAATAGTGCCGTAGGGGCCTCCTGGTGCCCGGCGCTTATCTCACACAAGGCCAGCTTTGTGCTTCTGTGGGGGCTCCTCTCTGGACATCCACCACCCCGTCAGGTGGAGACTTCCAGGTCCCAGAGCTACCCCGCTCCATCTCTCCCTCTCGCCATGTCTACCGTAGTCCCTCCACTGAGACCACTGGGTTTATTTGGAGAGGGGAACGTGAGGAAATTGATCAGCAGGCCCTATACTGATCTGTGGACTGAAGCAATTCCTAAAAAAATTGAGATTGTAGATTAGACTTCTTGGCCTCAAAACATCCTTACTTTGCATCAGCCATCCTATGGTAATGTAACACGTGGGGATGGGCATACTTCAGCATCATCCCAATGTCTATGGATAAAGTGAGATGCTGCCATTAGTGTCTTGATCTTCCACTAAACCACTGTTCTTTGACTTTTTACTTTATAGCTGACTTTCAGTGATGTGTTTGAAGCCACAGTTTTAACGGAGATCTTTAGGTCATAGACTATTACTGACGTGGCACTATCCAACTTTAAACAACAGAGACTAACTACACGTGGATGATGCAGATGCACATAAACAGATAGTATGCTTGAGTTTATTTAATTGAAAGGTAGTGATTTATATATTGGCAGGATGGGACTGAGGTTACTAAACAAGCAGGCCCCCACATTTGCAGCAATGACTGGTCTGATTTGCAGAGGTACAGGTCAGTGAAAGAACTCTGTGCAATGTTTTCAATTCCTTCGTCTCAAATTGTAATACGAGGCTCCAAAATGAAGGAACCCCATTTCTAAAATGTGGGTCATTTAGATTCAGAGGTAATTGGAAGTAAGTGGAACCAGTGAAACCCAAGATGCTTAACTAGACACCACAACTGACTCTTTGTAAGATATAACCAGAGCATCGGTCGGTACAATAAACCTGCAGTCAGTATCCTCCACTTAACTTCTTAGGGAGCAGCGCACGAGGTGACGGTTTTGGAGACCCTGGCGTGCCCAAAGTAAAATGCCTCCCATTCAGGCCCAGAAAATAGGATATGCACATATTTAGTACCATTGGATAGGAAACACTCTGAAATTTCTACAAGTGTTAACATTTTGTCTGTGAGTATAACAGAACGGATATGGCAGGCAAAAACCCGAGGAATTTCTGTCCTGGAAAAAGTGGTTTTGACACATTGCCTCATTTGGAACCCCTCCCTTATGAAAATGCCCATATAAGGGCATATGAATGCAGTACCTATTGCTTCCTCTGGATGTCAACAGTCTCGAGACAGTGTTTTGATTCTTTTTAGATGCTTTTAGAATGTAGAAGAAGACGAATAAGGAAGTGGCCACAAAGATGTCAATAGAAGAAAATGCGGGAGGGGCTCATAAGGGAGGGGCTCTAAATGAGGCAATGTGTCAAAACCACTTTTTCCAGGACAGAAATTCCTCGGGGTTTCGCCTGCCATATCCGTTCTGTTTTACTCACAGACAAAAACTTTTAGGGAATTCAGAGTGTTTCCTATCCAATGGTACTAAATATGTGCATATCCTATTTTCTGGGCCTGAATGGGAGGCATTTTACTTTGGGCACGCCAGGGTCTCCAAAACGGTCACCTCGTGCGCTGCTCCCAAAGAAGTTAGGCAATATGGCCCGAGGAGGTGTGGTATATGTCCAATATATCACGGCTAAGGGCTGTTCTTACGCACAACGCAATGCCTAAACACAGCCCTTAGCCGTGGTATACTGGCCATATATCACATACCCCTGGGGTGCCTTATTGCTAATATAAACTGGTTACTAATGTAATTAGAACAGTAAAAATAGATGTTTTGTCATACCTGTGGTATACCCCAGGTTTCAGCCAATCAGCATTCAGGTCACGGACCACCCAGTTTATAATCCCAAATAATACACACATACAAATAATATAAACACAAGATTTTTTTAAATACATATACCCAAAATATAAAACAGATCTCATGAATTGTTCATTTTTTTTTGTTACATTACAGCCTTATTCTAAAATGTATTAAATTGTTTTTATTCCCCTCATCAATCTACACACAATATCCCATAATGACAAAGCAAAAACTGGTTTTTATAAAAATGAATGAAAAAAATAACAATGAAATATCACATTTACATAAGAATTCAGACCCTTTACTCAGTACTTTGTTGAAGCACCTTTCGCAGCGATTACAGCCTTGAGTCTTTTTGGGTATGACGCTACAAGCTTGGCACACCTGTATTTGGGGAGTTTCTCTCATTCTTCTCTGCAGATCGCCTCAAACTCTGTCAGGTTGGATGCACAGCTATTTTCAGGTCTCTCCAGAGATGCTTGATTGGGTTCAAGTCCGGGCTCTGGCTGGGCCACTCAAGGACATTCAGAGACTTGTCCCAAAGCCAGTCCTGCGTTGTCTTGGCTGTGTGTTTAGGGTCGTTATCCTGTTGGAAGGTGAACCTTCACCCCAGTCTGAGGTCCTGAGCACTCTGGAGCAGGTTTTCATCAAGGATCTTTCTGTACTTTGCTCTGTTCATCTTTCCCTTGATTCTGACTAGTCTCACAGTCCCTGCAGCTAAAAAACATCCCAACAGCATGATGCTGCCACCACCATACTTCACCGGAGGGATGGTGCTAGGTTTCCTCCAGACGTGGCCCTTGGCATTCAGGCCAAAGAGTTCAAGCTTGGTTTCATCAGACCAGAGAATCTTGTTTCTCATGGTCTAAGAGTCATTTAGGTGCCTTTTGGCAAACTGTCATGTGACTTTTATTGAAGAGTTGCTTCCGTCCGCCCACTCTACCATAAAGGCATAAATCTCCACATAGGAACTCTGGAGCTCTCTCAGAGTGACCATCGTGTTCTTGGCCACCTCCCTGACCAAGGACCTTCTCCCCCGAGTCTTGAGGGTTCCAAAATTCTTTAATTTAAGAATGATGGAGGCCACTGTGTTCTTGAGGACCTTCAATGCAGCATAATTCTTTGCGTACCCTTCCCCAGATCTTTGCCTTGATGCAATCCTGTCTCGGATCTCTACGGACAATTCCTTTGACCTCATGGCTTGGTTTATGCTCTGACAGGCACTGTCAACTGTGGGACCTAGTATAGACAGGTGTGTGCCTTTCCAAATCATGTCCAATCAATTGAATTTTTCACAGGTGGACTCCAATCAAGTTGTAGAAACATCTCAAGGATGATCAATGGAAACCGGATGCACCTGAATACTTACAAACATTTCTAAAAAACGATTTTCTCTTTGTCATTATGGGGTATTGTGTGTAGATTGATGAAGACATTTTTTTATTTAATCAATTTTATAATAAGGCTGTAACATAACAAAATGTGGAAAAATGGAAAGGGCCTGAAAACTTTCAGAATGCACTGTAAGTGTCACGTCCAGGCCTGAGAAGACAGGCTGGTGTGTTTAGTTTTGTTTTTGGTGTATTTATAATAGTAAATATACATTAAAGTGTTCCTAAGGATACATTTAAAACTATGTTTGATTGTTCTTGGACAAGTTTATAGGTATAAGATGAACGAGTTTGCGTCACGTTTCAATGGAGGAGTGGAAGCTTTCGTTTCTGATTATAACGCGCGAACCAAATGGAGATTTATGGATAAAATACATTACTTTTTCTAACAAAAGAACCATGAATTGTCTTCGTTGGACACTTAGGATGACCTCAGCAGAAGTTCTTCAACAGGTAATTGATTTGTTTTCGCTGTGAAATGTGTTATGTGTGTGCCGTGATGGCTAATCGATTCATGGCTATGGGAAAAATATGTGAGGTGCTACCCTCAAACAATCAAATGTGCTGCTTTCGCCGTAAAGCCTTTTTGAAATCTGACAACGCTGTGATATTGCCAAGAAACAGAGCTTTTGATGAGTATGGAACACTTGTATATTGGTGGATGTTTAATAATTCAACTTTTGGATTTTGAATTTGGCGCTTTACATTTCACCTGGTAGTGTCGGGATTGGGGCGCTAGCGCCCCAGCAATCCCTGAGAGGTTAAAGGAGTCCTGGACTTGGGAGGAGATATTGGCTGGGAAGGGGCCTTGGGGGAAGATGACGGAGCATCGTTACCGCAAGAAGGAGATGGAAGTGGCGAAGACAGAGCGAGGGAGCTATGAGGATATATATGGAGCGTGGAACCCGGGGGAGGGAGAGATATATTGGGACTCGCCTGGCGCGGAAACCCGAGAGGCAGCCCCAAAAAAATTGGGGGGGCACACGGGGAGTTTGGCCGGTTCAGGATGGACTCCTGAGCCAACTCCTCGTGCTCTCTGGAGGAGCGTTGGAGAGAGCGTCGCACTGAGCAGACACCGTGCTATGCAGTTTTGCGCACGGTGTCTCCAGTGCGCATGCATAGGCCTGTGCGTGAAATTCCAGCGCCACTCATCGTCGGGCTAGGGTGAGTGTGCAGCCTGGAAGAGTGGTGCCGGCTTTGCGAGCGAGGTCCCCAGTACACCTTCTGGGACCGAGATATCCTGCACCGGTTCTGCGTGTGGGGTCTCCGGTTCGCATCCACAGCCCAGTGCGTGAAATTCCAGCTCCCATCATCCATGAGGCAAGGGTGAGTGAACAGCTGGGGAGAGAAGTACTGGCTCCACGCACGAGGTCCCATGTACGCTTAGAGAGACCAGTACATCCAGTCCCTGCTCCGCGCACCAGGCCCCCTGTGCGCTTAGAGAGTCCAGCACGTCCTGTTCCGGCTCCGCGCACCAGGCTCCCTGTGCGCTTAGAAATTCCAGCACGTCCTGTTTCGGCTCCGTGCACCAGGCCCCCTGTGCGCTTAGACAGTCCAGCACGTCCTGTTCCGGCTCCGCGCACCAGGCCCCCTGTGCGCTTAGAGAGTCCAGCACGTCCTGTTCCGGCTCCGCGCACCAGGCCCCCTGTGCGCTTAGAGGACCCAGCACGTCCTGTCCCTGCTCCACGCTCCAGGATCCAGGATCCCTGTGCCCGTCGTGGACCCTGCACGTCCTGTCCCTGCTCCACGCTCCAGGATCCCTGTGCCCGTCGTGGGCCCAGCACGTCCTGTCCCTGCTCCACGCTCCAGGATTCCTGTGCCCGTCGTGGACCCAGCACGTCCTGTCCCTGTTCCACGCTCCAGGATTCCTGTGCCCATCGTGGACCCAGCAAGTCCTGTCCCTGCTCCACGCTCCAGGATTCCTGTGCCCGTCGTGGATCCAGCACGGCCGGTTCCTGCTCCCCGCACCAGAGTGCCAGTGCGCTTAGTGAGCCCAGTACGGCCGGTTCCTGCTCCCCGCACCAGAGTGCCAGTGCGCGTAATGAGCCCAGTACGGCCGGTTCCTGCTCCCGCACCAGAGTGCCAGTGCGCTTAGTGAGCCCAGTACGGCCGGTTCCTGCTCCCGCACCAGAGTGCCAGTGCGCCGTAATGAGCCCAGTACGGCGGTTCCTGCTCCCGCACCAGAGTGCCAGTGCGCTAAGTGAGCCCAGTATGGCGGTTCCTGCTCCCTGCACCAGAGTGCCAGTGCGGCGTAATGAGCCCAATACGGCCGGTTCCTGCTCCCCGCACCAGAGTGCCAGTGCGGCGTACTGAGCCCAGTGCGGCCGGTTCCTGCTCACCGCACCAGAGTGCCAGTGCGTTTAGTGAGCCCAGCACGGTTCGTTCCTGCTCCCCGCACCAGAGGGCCAGTGCGCGTCCCATGTCCGGGACCTCCAGAGAGGGTCCCCCTTCTGGGACCTCCAGAGAAGGTCCCCTGTCCGGGACCTCCAGAGAAGGTCCCCTATCCGGGACCTCCAGAGAAGGTTCCCTGTCCGGGACCTCCAGAGAGGGTCCCCTGTCCGGGACCTCCAGAGAGGGTCCCTTGTCCGGGACCGCCAGAGAGGGTCCCCTGTCCGGGACCGCCAGAGAGGGTCCCCTGTCCGGGACCGTCAGAGAGTGTCCCCAGTCCGGGACCGCCAGAGAGGGTCCCCAGTACGGCTAATTGCCCAGGGCCTCCGGTGCGTGATCTCGAGTCAGCACGGCCAGCACCGGAGCCGCCACCTGGGACTAAAATACCCACCTGAAGACCCCCCCATGGACTTGTGGCGCGGTCCGAGTCCGCGCCTTTGGGGGGGGTTACTGTCACATCCAGGCCTGAGAAGACAGGCTGGTGTGTTTAGTTTTGTTTTTGGTGTAGGGTTTTTTATGTTCTAGGGGATATATTTCTATGTTGGGGTAATGGTTCCCAATTAGAGGCAGCTGTGTGTCGTTGTCTCTAATTAGTTAATTAATTTTCTATTAGGTTTTGTGGGTTATTGTTTGAGCATAGCTTGTTTTATGTTTAGTTGTGTTCAGCTTCACAATCTTCGTTTATATTTTGTTATTTTTCCCAGTTACGTTCGTCGTTAATAAAATGTATACTGGAAGCATCGTTGCGTCTTGGTCTGTCCGTTCAGGAGATCGTGACAGTAAGTGAATGTCTACACACGGTACAGTACCAGTCAAAGGTTTGGACACACCTACTCATTCAAGGGTTTTTCTTTATTTTGACTATTTTATACATCGCAGAATAATAGTGAAGACATCAAAACTATGAAATAACACATATGGAATCATGTAGTAACCAAAAAAGTGTTAAACTTATCTAAATATATTTTCTAATTTAGATTCTTCAAAGTAGCAACCCTTTGCCTTGATCCCAGCTTTGCACACTCTTGGAATTCTCTCAACCAGCTTCATGAGGAATGCTTTTCCAACAGTCTTGAAGGAGTTCCCACATGGCTACTTTTCCTTCACTCCAACTCATCCCAAACCATCTCAATTGGGTTGAGGTCGGGTGATTATGGAGCCAGGTCATCTGACACAGTACTCTATCATTCTCCTTCTTGGTAAAATATGCCCTTACATAGCCTGGAGTTGTGTTTGGTCATTGTCCTGTTGAAAAACAAATGATAGTCCCACTAAGAGCAAACCAGATGGGATGGCGTATCACTGCAGAATGCTGTGGTAGCCATGCTGGTTAAGTGTGCCTTGAATTGTAAATAAATCACAGACAGTGTCACCAGCAAAGCACCCCCACACCATCACACCTCCTCCATGTTTCCCGGTGGGAGCCACACATGCGGAGATCATCCGTTCACCTACTTTGCGTCTCACAAAGACACAGCGGTTGGAACCAAAAATCTCAAATTTGGACTCGTCAGACCAAAGGACAGATTTCCACCAGTCTAATGTTCATTGCTCGTGTTTCTTGGCCCAAGCAAATCTCTTCTTCTTATTGTGGGCCTTATTGGTGTCCTTTAGTCGTGTTGTTTTGCAGGAATCGACTTTGAAGTCTCCTCTGAACAGTTGACGTTGAGATGTGTCTTTTACTTGAACTCTGTGAAGCATTTATTTGGGCTGCAACTTCTGAGGCTGGTAACTCTAATGAACTTCTCCTCTGTAGCAGAGGTAACTCTGGGTCTTCTTTTCCTGTGGTGGTACTCATGAGAGCCAGTTTCATCATAGTGCTTGATGGGTTTTGTTACTGCTCTTGAAGAAACGTTCAAAGTTCCACTTTGACTGACCTTCATGTCTTAAAGTAATGATGGACTGTTGTTTCTCTTTGCTTATTTGAGCTGTTCTTGCCATAATATGGACTTGGTCTTATACCAAATAGGGCTATCTTCTGTATACCACCCCTACCTTGTCACAACACAACTAATTGGCCCAAACGCATTAAGAAGGAAAGATATTCCACAAATTAACTTTTACCAAGGCACACCTGTTAATTGAAATGCATTCTAGGTGACTACCTCATGAAGCTGGTTGAGAGAATGCCAAGAGTGTGCAAAGCTGTCAACAAGGCAAAGGGTGGCTACTTTGAAGAATCTCAAATATAAAATTAATTTTGATTTGTTTAATACTTTTTACTACATGATTCCATGTGTTATTTCATAGTTTTGATGTCTTCACTATTATTCTACGATATAGAAAATAGTAAAAATAAAGAAAAAACCTTGAATGAGTATGAGTATTGCTTTATCTTGGCCAGGTCGCAGTTGTAAATTGCCTACCTGGTTAAATAAAGGTGAAATAAAAAAAATTAAAAATAAATGTGTGTCCAAACTTTTGACTGGTACTGTATGTAAGAGGGACACAATGCATCGTTCTTACAACCAGTCCCAATTAGAGCCTAAAATGCTGTAATTATTGGAATGGATGGCTAAGTCTGGTTAAGTCTGGTTCAGTCTGGTTCAGTCTCGTTAAGAGATCACCAATCAAGCAACCGATTACTTCTATTGGATATTTGAGCTGGAGTGAAAATCAAACACGTCTGCCCTTTCAGACGCTCAGAGAGAAACACTGCTCTGGAATAAGCTCTTTCATTTTATAGATGGGAGAATAATGGTTTAATAGTGGTAGTTTAGCACTGCCTGTACACATCAAGCTCAGTACAAAGCGGGCCTTATTCCAATAAGTCAGTCATTCATTCAGGATCTTCCGATATTTCATGATTTATTGCAGTGAATGCATCTACTTGATGCACGAGCCTACCAGCAGAGCTAATTCACTTCTATGCTTGCTTCGAGGCAAGCAACACTGAGGCATGCATGAGAGCATCAGCTGTTCCGGACAACTGTGTGATCACGCTCTACGTAGCAAGACCTTTAAACAGGTCAACATTCACAAGGCTGCGGGGCCAGACGGATTACCAGGACGTGTGCTCCGGGCATGTGCTGACTAACTGGCAGGTGTCTTCACTGACATTTTCAACATGTGCCTGATTGAGTAAGTAATACCAACATGTTTCAAGCAGACCACCATAGTCCCTGTGCCTAAGAACACGAAGGCAACCGGCCTAAATGACTACAGACCCGTAGCACTCACGTCCGTAGCCATGAAGTGCTTTGAAAGGCTGGTAATGGCTCACATCAACACCATTATCCCAGAAACCCTAGACCCACTCCAATTTGCATACCGCCCAAACAGATCCACAGATGATGCAATCTCTATTGCACTCAACACTGCCCTTTCCCACCTGGACAAAAGGAACACCTATGTGAGAATGCTATTCATTGACTACAGCTCAGCGTTCAACACCATAGTACCCTCAAAGCTCATCACTAAGCTAAGGATCCTGGGACTAAACACCTCCCTCTGCAACTGGATCCTGGACTTACTGACGGGTCACCCCCAGGTGGTGAGGGTAGGTAGCAACACATCTACCACGCTGATCCTCAACACTGGAGCTCCTCAGGGGTGCGTGCCCAGTCCCCTCCTGTACTCCCTGTTCACCCACAACTGCATGGCCAGGGACGACTCCAACACCAACATTACGTTTGCAGACGACACAACAGTGGTAGGCCTGATCACCGACAACGACAAGACAACCTATAGGGAGGAGGTCAGAGACCTGGCCGGGTGGTGCCAGTATAACAACCTATACTTTACTTAATCTTCTTTGTTCCTATGTGGAACATAAGGCTTTGTCACGAGAGAGCACCACTGTTGGCCATCTTCTGCCTGTCTGGAGATTGTGTTCCACGATAGACCACAGTCCTTCATCTCCTTTGTCCAAATGCATCTAAAAGAAACACAAAAAGGAGAGCTGGTGGCCTGTGATGAATATTTGTCAAATATTACTAGGCCCACACATTTTAGTTCCACAGACACTAGAACATAAAGATTTTCCTCCTCATCCACAAAACATTCAGCAATAGTAATTAACACATTCACACAAAGATAAGAGACAAAGAATAATGGCTTCTATATGGAACATGAAAACTTAGAATGGAACAGTGTTGTTTGAAGCATACTGCACCAGCCAGCCATTTTCAATTGGTATTTATTAGAAAGTTGGGGCCACATCTCTCTGATCGTAACAAAGAAAGAGAAATGAGAACTGTGGATGAGGCTGAGAGAGTCCATCAGAGCGTGTAAGTGATCTGAGACACTGAGGGTGGCATCTGGAGAAGCCAGCCCTTGGATCAGACTCATCCAGACCGAGAGCTATATCTGCATCTGGGTCGCATGTGCCTACACAACGACAGAGAGACGGACGAGGGATGCAGCCAAGCAAATCCCCACCTTTTTACACTTTCGGCATCAAATTGTTTTGATATATTTTTCTGTTATACGTTGTTGTATTTGACAACAACAATCAGACAACTGGCACTCAAACATGCTCACAAACAATGCTGTTGACATGCTCAATTGAGAACATCGGATCTGTGCTGTCCAGATTCTCACCAGCACTCTGTGGTTATTTATGTGTGTTGAAAGAAAAAAATGAAGAACGAAAACAGACATTCAGTAACGTTACATATAAACAGAGATGAAGAGAATACAAAGAGGGGTAAATACAGAGACAGGGAGAGAGGGACAGAGACAGAGACAGAGACAGAGACAGAGACAGAGAGAGAGAGAGAGAGAGAGAGAGAGAGAGAGAGAGAGAGAGAGAGAGAGAGAGAGACAGGCAGGCAGAGAGAGATTCTCCATTAGCAGAATCAGGGGCCGAGGGCAGCCTGCAGGAGTGTGACCAGAGATTATTGTCCTGTGTGCTTGTTTGGGTTAAGGCTTTAGATGTGGAAATGGGATTAGGATAGCCCCGGCTGGAGAGAGAGACACACAGTAATGGGAAGCAGAGGAGTCCCCTGATCCTCCTCCACACAGAGCAGAGCAGAGAGAGCAGGCCTGTTATCCCACCTGATTGGATTACCCCCTGTTAAATGTGCTTTGATAAGGAGGGAGACCACTGCTGAGCCTCTCCTGAGTGCTGCTGGGGGGAGTAGACACACAGAGGCCTGTAAACGGATGCCTCTACACTTGTTGTGCTATTAACTCTGTTCTGTTTTTATTGCTTATGATAATGCCATGAGAATCAGAAAAGAGCAGGACAGTCACAGGTGATTATTCAACCTTGGCATTGGCTTGACACTGTGCAGGCATATCATGGACTCCTACAACACCCAACTCGTAATAGCACATCTCTATCACTGCACAGTTCCTCATCAGAGTTTAGAGACTCTGGGTTGGCCCGTGTGGGTTGGGTGGATAGCAGCAGAAGATCCAAATCAGCTCACTATACCACAGCTCCTGGATCAGTGTGTGGGGTTAAACCACAGTGTGCTTCTCTGAGCTGTTTTCATACATGTACATATAAAAGAGGGATCCAACCTGCTAATTGCAGCTACTCTGCCAATCAAACAGTAACTACTGGTATCCTGCCTGTCTTCCCTTCCAATGGCTGAGCAGCTAATTTCAGCAGCGGTTTAAACAGCTGGAAAACAGCGCCTTGTGGCAAAACTGGAGGGGGGAGCCTGTGTGTGAATGTGTCTGTGATTCTCTGTCTCTAAAACACAGAGAATAATATCACAGTATGCTTTACGTATAGTGTGTGTTCGGCAAAACATGTCGCTTATCAGTGCAATCAGTGAAGAAACATGTCGGGACACATGATTGGGTGGCATTGGGTAATGTAAAATTAGAGAAGACATCCTTACATAGAAGACATCCATAATCTCACTCCAGAAATGACAGAATATCTACACTAATTGTAATTTTCTGTCTGTATTATCAGCAGTGTTGGGGAGTAGTGAACTACATGTAGTTCAACAAATAATTTCACTACATTTGCAGTAGCTTGGTAGCAGTTGAACTATATTCAAATCTAAGCATTGTTTTCGGTAGTTAATTACTTTTTTGCCATGTAGCGGTGTAGCTTACTACTACTAACTTTTTCTAAGCAACTTTAATTAAATAAGCTATATTTTTCTTAAGAGTAGATTTAGTGTAGCTTAACATCTTCCAGAGTGAAGTAATTAGTAGCTTGGTAAACTATATTTTCAGAGTAGCTTCCCTAACACTGATTATAAGGCCTCCATACCTTCTCCACCTAACTACATGTTTACTCCACCTGCCCTGCCTGTGAGCCTTGTCCCCCTCCAAATGATTGATTAACATTTAATTAAAGTCCAGGTAACAGATATGTATGTGGTTGGTGCTGTATATTAACTAATATACCTTGATTCTAATCTGTGTTAGTTTACAATTTTACAATTTATGCTCCTGCATATAAAACAACGAAGACTGCCGGAAAGATACACATTTCTATGACTCTGTAATGCTTCTGTGTGTAGCTGGTATAGAGGCTCAGGACAGCAGATATGAGTAATATTAGCAATTTTACTCAAATATAAACACAATACAATGCCAAGCCCAACATAACGGACCGCAATACAAAAACAATCGCTCACAAACAAACATGGGGGAACAGAGGGTTAAATAATGAACAGGTAATTGTGGGAATGAAACCAGGTGGGTAAAACAAGGAAAAACCAATAGAAAATGAAAAGTGGATCGGCGATGGCGATGGCTAGAAAACCGGTGACGTTGACCGCCGAACGTCGCCCGAACAAGGAGAGGGACCGACTTCGGCGGTCAGCGCTCGCCTTCTGTCACCTTACGGCCCATTGCAGGTGCACATGGGCGGCGTCCTAGGTCTCCTCCGAGCGCTTAACTTCTTTGGGAGCAGCGCACAAGGTGACCGTTTTGGAGAGCCTGGCGTGCCCAAAGTAAAATGCCTCCCATTCAGGCCCAGAAAATAGGATATGCACATATTTAGTACCATTGGATAGGAAACACTCTGGATTTTCTAAAAGTGTTAACATTTTGTCTGTCAGTATAACAGAACGGATATGGCAGGCGAAAACCCGAGGAATTTCTGTCCTGGAAAAAGTGGTTTTGACAGATTGCCTCATTTAGAACCCCTCCCTTATGAAAATGCCCATATAAGGGCATATGAATGCAGTACCTATCGCTTATCGCGCGCTCCCGGCTGGCACAAACTGTGTTTTATTCCTTTCTTATCGCCCAGTTTATATTCCGGTTGAAATATTATACTATTTATACATAAAAGTGTTCCTAAGGATACATTTAAAATTATGTTTGATTGTTCTTGGACAAGTTTATAGGTATAAGTTGAACGATTTCTCTTCACGTTTCAATGGAGGAGTCGACGCTCTATTTTCTCATTATAACGTGCCAACCAAACGGAGATTTATGGATATAATACATTACTTTTTCTAACAAAAGTACCATGGATTGTCTTCGTTGGACACTTGGGAAGCCCTCAGCAGAAGTTCTTCAAAAGGTAATTGATTTGTTTTCGCTGTGAAATGTGTTTTCTGTGAACCGTGAAGGCTTATGAATTCATGGTAATGGGAAAAATATGTTAGGTGCTACTCTCAAACAATCAAATCTGGTGCTTTCGCCGTAAAGCCTTTTTGAAATCTGACAACGCTGTGATATTGCCAAGAAGCAGAGCTTTTGATGACTATGAAACACTTGTATATTGATGCATGTTTAATAATTCAACTTTTGGATTTTGAATTTGGCGCCTTGCATTTCACCTGATAGCGCTAGCGCCCCACCGCTCCCTAAGAAGTTAAACCATTTGTCCACCGCAGGAGCCTCGATCTGGCTCTGATCCCAAGGTGCCAGAACCGGCTGATACCCCAGTACGCACTGGAAAGGAGAGAGGTTAGTGGAGGAGTGGTGGAGTGAGTTTTGGGCCATCTCTGCCCATGGGATGAACGCCGCCCACTTCCCCAGCCGGTCCTGGAAATATGACCGCAGAAACCTACCCACATCCTGGTTTACTCTCTCCACCTGCCCGTTACTCTCGGGGTGAAAACCTGAGGAGAGGCTGACCGAGACCCCCAGACGTTCCACAAACGCCCTCCAGACCCTGGACGTGAACTGGGGACCCCGATCAGAGACTATGTCCTCAGGCACCCCGTAGTGCCGGAAGACGTGTGTGAACAGGGCCTTCCCAGTCTGTAGGGCCGTAGGGACACTGGGCAAAGGAAGGAGATGGCAGGACTTAGAAAACCGATCCACAACGACCAGGATTGTGGTGTTGCCCTGTGAGGGAGGAAGATCAATCAGAAGGTCCACCGAAAGGTGCGACCACGGTCGTTGTGGAATGGGTAGGGGTTGTAACGTCCCTCTGGGCAGGTGCCTAAGAGCCTTGCACTGGGTGCACACCAAGCAGGAGGAAACATAAACCCTCACGTCCTTGGCCAAGGTGGACCACCAGTACTTCCCACTAAGACAGCGCACTGTCCTACCGATGCCAGGATGACCAGAGGAGGGTGATGTGTGGGCCCAATAGATCAACCGGTCACAGACAGCAGACGGAATGTACAGACGCCCAGCTGGACACTGAGAGGGAGTGGGCTCTGTACGTAACGCCCGCTCGATGTCCGCATCCAGCTCCCACACTACTGGTGCCACCAGGCAAGAGGCCAGGAGAATGGGAGTGTGATCCATGGACCGCTCCTCTGTGTCATACATCCGGGACAGTGCGTCTGCCTTAGCGTTCTGGGAAGATGGTCGGTAGGACAGGGTGAAAATAAAATGGGTAAAGAACACGGCCCACCTTGCCTGGCGAGGGTTCAGTCTCCTCGCCACCCGGATGTACTCCAGATTGCGGTGGTCAGTCCAGATGAGAAAAGGGTGTTTCGCCCCCTCAAGCCAATGTCTCCACACCTTCAGAGCCTTGACGACAGCCAACAGCTCCCGGTTCACCACATCATAGTTTCGCTCCGCCGGGCTGAGCTTCTTCGAAAAGAAGGCACATGGGCGGAGCTTCGGTGGCGTACCAGAGCGCTGAGAGAGCACGGCTCCTATCACAGCCTCGGACGCGTCCACTTCCACTATGAACGCCAAAGAGGGATCCGGATGAGCCAGCACGGGAGCCGAGGTAAACAGAGCCTTCAGGTGACCAAAAGCCCTGTCCGCCTCAGCCGACCACTGCAGTCGCACCGGTCCCCCTTTCAGCAGTGAGGTAATGGGAGCCGCTACCTGAACAAAGCCCCGGATAAACCTCCGGTAGTAGTTGGCAAACCCTAGGAACCGCTGCACTTCCTTTGCCATGGTGGGAGTCGGCCAATTATGCACGGCTGAAATGTGGTCACTCTCCATCTCCACCCCTGACGTGGAAATGCGGTACCCTAGGAAGGAGACGGACTGTTGGAAGAACAGACATTTCTCAGCATTGACGTACAGGTCATGCTCAAACAGACGACCAACCACCCTGCGCACCAGGGACACAAGCTTGGAGCGTGTAGTGGAGTATATCAGAATGTCGTCGATATACACCACTAGACCTTGCCCGTGCAGGTCCCAGAAAATCTCTCCAACAAAGGCCTGGAAGACTGATGGAGCATTCATCAACCCGTAAGGCATGACGAGGTACTCGTAGTGCCCTGAGGTGGTACTAAATGCCGTCTTCCACTCGTCCCCCTCCCGGATACGCACCAGGTTGTAAGCTCTCCTGAGATCCAATTTTGTGAAGAAGCCCCCGCCGATGGTGTCGTAATTTAGTTGCCCTCTTCTTACAGAAGACGAGAGCCAAATCGGAATATTCTGAGGGGACGCGCATGGTGGAGACCTGGTCTGGACTTTCCACCATAGTCGCACTGATGGAAACCCCTACACACCTCCCTGAGCACTTTCGTGACCACCTCTTGAGAGCCCTCCATTACCACAAAATAGTGGGATCATGACAGGCCAAGCAGGGTAGGCCCAACACCACGGGAAACGCAGGAGAATCAATAAGGAAGAAACTGATTCTCTCCCTGTGACCCCCCCTGCGTAACCATGCCTAGTGGAGCGCCTTATGCTGGGAATGCGGGGAAAACTCAGGAAATTTAATAAACACATACATGTGAGCAACAGGGGGCTCTGGGTGAGCCTGGTGCTGACTCACCTGGGGTGGCACGATAGTGCCCTGCCTGCTGCCTCGACTCCCTGAGGAACGCCCCTAGCACCGACCAGCAGTGTGCCCTCTGCGGCCACAGATGGTGCAGGGAATGGCCCCTCCTCCGGTCGCCCTAAGCTCAGTACCTCCCAGCTCCATGGGTGTCGGAGAGGAGGTGCTGGGGGATGGAACTGACAGGCCCAGATCCGGACGTCCGCGGGTAGCCAGCAGGTTGTCCAGCCGGATGGACAGGTCCACCAGCTGGTCCAACGTGAGGGTGGCGTCTCGGCAGGCCAACTCCCAACGGACGTCCTCGCACAGACTGCACCGATCAGGGCCCTGTCGTTCCATCCCACGCTGGCAGCCAGGGTCCGGAAGTCCAAAGCGAAATCCTGCGTGCTCCTCGTCCCCTGCCTCAGATGGAACAGACGTTCACCCGTCGCACGACCCTCAGGCGGGTGGTCGAAAACTGCCCGAAAGCGGGGTGAACTCTGCGTAATGGTCCGTTGGCCCACTCCAGGGCTTTGCCTGAGAGGCAGGAGACGAGGGCGGACACGCTCTCACGTCCCGAAGGAGCCGGGTGGACGGTTGCCAGGTAGAGTTCCAGCTGGAGGAGGAACCCCTGGCATCCGGCAGCTGTTCCTTCATACTCCCTAGGGAGCGCGAGCCGAATCCCGCTGGGACCAGGTGAAGGAGGGGTGGACAGTGGGGCCTGCTGTAGTGGGGCTGGTGGAGGCGCTGGAAGACCTCCCCTCTCCAATCGATCCATCGTCTGCAGCACGCGGTCCATGGCGGTGCCCAGACGTTGCAACATGGTCGCGTGCTGCTGGACGCGCTCCTCTACCACCACAGGGAGGGCGTCTGCTCCTGCTGACTCCATTCGTCTGGGTGAGTGTTTCTGTAATGTGTCTGTGTGTAGCTGGTGTAGAGGAGTCAGGTGCAGGACAGCAGATATGAGTAATATTAGCATTTTTACTCAAATATAAACACAATACACATCAAAATAATGCCAAGCCCTACATAACGGACCGCAATAGAAAAACAATCACTCACAAACAAACATGGGGGAACAGAGGGTTAAATAATGAACAAGTAATTGTGGGATTGAAACCAGGTGTGTAAAACAAGGAAAAACCAATGGAAAATTAAAAGTGGATCGGCGATGGCTAGAAAACCGGTGACGTCGACCGCCGAACGCCGCCCGAACAAGGAGAGGGACCGACTTCGGCGGAAGTCGTGACAGACTCACACGGTGGGGGAACAAACTGACAATAGCCAACTGTACGTGGTAAGCGGAAAACGTCTGTCATTATTTTTCTACAATTTTCACAAAATAGACACAATTCAAATAGAATAAAAATCTAATTTCATCAATTAGATGTGGAAATACATATTTGAGTGAACATTAGCAAGCCAGCAACAGATGAAACTGAAAGTGAATTCTCTCCTCCCTTTTTCGCTGTTTTTAGCTTGCCGTCTAACGTTTACTAGCCTGTACCAGTTACAAACTCAGCTATGTTATTAAAATATGGCAGTACACAAACAAAACTAAACTTTTTTTGCTACCTAGAAAGAAAGGGCCACAAATTCATTCAGAAACTGTGGAAGAGGATAGCTAGTTATAGCAAGCTGATGTTAGCAGCTGCCTCTTTTAACAAGAAGCAACTGTGACAACATTGATCCTAAGATCATAAATGTACTTTCCCATTGAGCAAAATCCACAATCCACCCATCCAAATAAAGCATGACTCTGGGGCTTCTCTGAAATGCCACAATATCCACAATTGGATCCATGGCCAAAGTATTGCATTTTAGTTTAGCCCACACTCGGCAGGCTATATAGAAAACTCCCCCGTAACCACACAATGGCCGAATTACCACAACGCACAGCCCCAAAAAACACCTTAAAAATATTCTCTATACAGTAACAGTGACTTCCGTCGCAGCCAAAACTACTTTTTCCCATAGGCTTGTAGTATCTATAGTATGACAGCATCAGCAGTTAGCTACCAACAACATGTTTACATTTGGTTAGTTGTATCAGTGTTATTTAGATGGAAGAAGTGAGATAAATGTGCTATAGCTAGCTAACATTAGCATAGAGGTAGCAAGCTAGCTAGCTCTTTCACTTACCAGGTTGACTTCCATGCTCACTGAAGCCCATGCTGGTGGTGCTGGCAGTTTGAGATGCTTTAGAAAACACCTTGATGGTAGGGACAGCATCTACTTTGAGAAGCAACTTCTTGCTGAATCACGCCTTCCATTGATGATAGCCATGGACGTTTATTTCCGAAGTTAGAGCTGATTTGGAAAAAACCTCAAACCCAACTTTTAGAACTACATTATAATATTATAACAATTGACTCAAGAGTTTGTAATTTCAGAATGTTTTCTTGGGGTGCTCTAAGTTACTAATATATGCATTTCTGGCATTGAGAAATAAGTGCTACACTCCCTTTAATTATTCCGTTGGCCAACATTTCCAAAGATATGGCATTCAACACCTACTCTAGGTAATGATTGGATTGAAAAAGTTGGTGATCCCATAATTGCTTTTAAATTACATTCAACGTGAGCGTTTATAATTTTTCAAATCATTATCACCAACGCTACCACAGTGATTATTTTGTAATTTAATAATAGTATGGTGGCATGTCAAATTCCCTACGGAAAAGGGCTTTCATCAGGTTCCGTTATATTGTATAGAAAGGGTACATGTTCAGAAATAGACTACTGTTAGGAATTCAGAAATTAATAAAGACGTTAGGATACAGGGTGGTTCCTATGAATTTATTGGCCGTTGCAATTTCACTGAAGTGCAACACAACATCACAGTCAATGGACACTACAACTGAGAGAGGGGCAAAAGTACACACGATAATTAAATAAAAGCCACCACATGTCTGCCTGACATCCACTTAATGAATCAGCCCTTGGTATACAAAACACTGTTAACTAATTAACTAAATTGTTGTTAATGTGGAGCGCGTGTGAAGGCAACCACACACTAATGGCCAATGGTTCTCAAAGGTATAAATGTCAGTGCTTGCTCGGAAACAGTGGCAACTATACATTAGCGAAAGGGATGAAAGGGAGAGCCTTAACTCTGGACGGACACATTTATCATCAGTAATCTATGTAGACATCTGTAACCTCCCTGCTCTTGCCACCCACTGCTTGGTGTTCTGATTCTGATGATCCAAGCTGGTTGTGCAGATACAGTAGTGCATAGATTATTGTCGCTGTGAGTATTTGTGAGCAATGTCCCTCTACAATAGAAGACTCAATGGAGAGTCTGAAAACCTGACCTACTTGACTTAAGCCATTGGCTTCTATAAGCAGCATAGGCCATTGAGGAACGTCCTTCATCTCACTCGGTTCGGAGCAAGTTTTTTCAGGTCACACAAGTTGAGGCTTCTCCCAGTCATTTCTGCCTAGACGACCCTTCTCCAAGTTTTTCTGGGTCTGAGAAAACACACAATGCAAAAACGTTTGCAGGTTTCTATTGTTTTCTCCACACTGATTTAATTTTGTTGTGGAGCATGGGGCTTGTTTATGTGAGTAGGGGCTACCTCATTAGCTCATTCTAATGTGATTGGCCAAGGTGTAAGGTGACATGTCATTGGTTTGGGGATTTTAAGGTTTGTTTGAACTATGCATATAGTTGGATAAATCTACTCTAAGGTAAACTATCACAGGCCAGGTAGCACTGTGACCAAAAGTATCACGTGTACAATAAGAAATTATTGGAAATGTTCTAAGGGTCTTCGATTTGCTCCTAAAATTGGCAAAAAATGTAAAATAACATACATTATTAGAATGCATTTACTGTAGTTCCATAAATTGACTTTTAACTTAATCAAAAGTGATGCCCCATGAAGAGCGACATGATGTGAGAAATAAAAAGTTACAAATCAAATCTCTGTTGAAATTCTACGGCAATCTATCCCTGGTTCTTTATGGATAGTTAAACCTTTATTTATTTGCTGTTCGGTTGAGGTGCTTGCCAACCAACTTTGAGCAAGGCTACAACAGTACCTTTTGATAATGGCAAGAAGTTTTCAAAGTGACTTTTACAGTTATTTATAGGTGGATTGTCCTTTACTTTAGAAAGGCACTGAATCTTTTAACTGCCAAACTTTTTCCAGAAGTTAACAAGATGCTGTAACTCTTTTGAAACAATTAAACCACTGTAAGTTCAAACTGGACCTGTGTAGATGAGAGATCCTGAAGCCATCAGAGAGCCAGAGTGTCATCTTGTTCTGTAACTATGTAAATATGTTGTTGTTAAAGTGAATGTGTGCGTGCATGTGGGTAAGTGTATGTCTGTCTCTCCCACCCAGAGTCAGTCGTGAAACTTAATTGCTTGCACATGTGGAAGATTTTCAAGTGTTTAGAATAAAGTTAGTCTCAAGAAGAACCAAAAAAATGGAGAGAAAAAAACTTTGTGTCTGCAGCTATAGACAGCCACCCCCTTCTGCCGCTCCCTCTGCTGAGACCAATGCCTTTCTCTTCCTTTCCTTGCAGGATTTCAGGGTCAAAGGTCAGGGGGAAGATCTCTGGATTGGACACAGGCCTGTTGTGTCAAAAGCAGAGGAGACACCAAAGCTATTCAGTAATGTGACACCGTGCTTCTATACTCTGGTTAAAGTGATAACAGAAATTAAAATATCCACCTCTCTGGCCCTTACAACATAAGACACATTTTAGAGACAGAATATACAGAATTTCCCATGAAGCTAATTGAAGAGACAAATAAATACACAGTAAAGGCAAAAGTGGATAACTGGCTGACTGGCTTGCATCCCAAACCCCCCTTCTGGAGTGGGATAAAGTGTTCCAGAGACGGGGGAACCATGCACAATTTCAGAAATGTATTAGTGGGTGAAGATGGAAAAGTGCTTTGAATCTTGTGTAACTCTATAGGGGTCTAAATGGGGAAGGCCTGAGAGACAGGGTCATTTAAATAAGACATATAATCCTAATTAAAACAAAGAAGGATACCGCCTGACCTGGTCTGGGGCCCCTCATCTCAGCAGTCTGGTCCTTTGCTCCTCTGTCAATACACTTACATAAGTTTTACCACAACAATGTTAATGAGATGATGACTTTTTACACATTGGTGTTATATGTGGGCGTATTGTGTATTATACAATAATTGTGAATACATTCCTAGTGATCATTAATAAATATAAGTAAGATAAAAGTATTACATATCACCTTGTTTGGATTACATACCAGGTTTTTGTGTCAATATTGATGTACTGATTGTTTTCTTTAGCATCATATTTTGAAATAAGACAATGCTGTAGTTGAGTATGAATTGCTGTTGTTGTTGTCTACTGGCACATACAGGATATTTTAGTAACTAAGCAATTAACGCTATACTGTTAATACATGATACCATGCTTTTCTATTATAGCACATGTCCTGTAATGTGTTGTCCGGGTTGCACTGGTAAGTTGCAAGGTCAGTGCGAACCTTCTCTATTCCCTGTGCAACAAGTCACTTTTTCTTTGATTCCCTCTACTGTATGCCTAGGACAGAGATTACATAATTGTTCCCCAAAAATTTTAACATTTATTATGCACAGAGATCACATACTGCAGCCACACCCTGGGTAGGAAATATGTAAACCCATCATTAATTAAAAATGACTTTAGTCCAGCAAATATCCTGTATTACTGCCTTATTAACCTCACCTGTGTATAGATTCAGGATGGCTTATCTTATTCACATAGCACGGAGAGGAAGATGTGCACTTGACAATCTTTTCCCCCGCATCACCTGACTGTCCTCCGTCTCATTTTTAACTAACTGTCTCCTTTTTTTTTACAGCAGTCCAAAGCTGCCCCCTCTCTGCCTAATTGAGACCAGGCATGTTCCCCCTCTGTAGTCCACCCCTCCTACCCCTACCCATAACCCCTCCCTCCCTCATCTGGGCACAAACATCTGGTCAAATCAAATCAAAGTATATTTGTCACGCGCGCCGAATACAACAGGTGTAGACCTTACAGTGAAATGCTTACTTACAGGCTCTAACCAACAGTGCAAAAAATAATAAAAAAGGTATTAGGTGAAAAATAGGTAGGTAAAGAAATAAAAACAGCAGTATATACAGTAGCGAGGCTATATACAGTAGCGAGGCTGTAAAAGTAGCGAGGCTATAAAAGTAGCGAGGCTACATACAGACACCGGTTTTCAGGCTGATTGAGGTAGCATATGTACATGTAGTTATGGTTAAAGTGACTATGCGTATATGATGAACAGAGAGTAGCAGTAGCGTAAAAAAGGGGTTGGCGGGTGGTGGGACACAATGCAGATAGATAGCCCAGTTAGCCCATGTGTGAGGGGTTCAGAGGGGTTAAGTTAAATGCGGAAGACACATTTCAGTTGAAGGCATTCGGTTGTACAACTGACTAATAATGGTGACTTTGACTTTGTGGGAGCACTGGTTGGTCGGTCCAATTGAGGTAGTATGTACATGAAAGTATAGTTAAAGTGACTATGCATATATGATAAACAGAAAGTAGCAGCAGCGGGGGGCACAATGCAAAAATTCCAGATAGTCATTTGATTACCTGTTCAGGAGTCTTATGGCTTGGGGGTAAAAACTGTTGAGAAGCCTTTTTGTCCTAGACTTGGCACTCCGGTACCGCTTGCCATGCGGTAGTAGAGAGAACAGTCTATGACTGGGGTGGCTGGGGTCTTTGACAATTTGTTTCCCTGGTGTAGAGGTCCTGGATGGCAGGCAGCTTAGCCCCAGTGATGTACTGGGCCGTACGCACTACCCTCTGTAGTGCCTTGCGGTCAGAGGCGGAGCAATTTCCATACCAGGCAGTGATGCAACCAGTCAGGATTCTCTCAATGTTGCCTTTTGAGGATCTCAGGACCCATGCCAAATCTTTTTAGTCTCCTGAGGGGGAATAGGCTTTGTCGTGCCCTCTTCACGACTGTCTTGGTGTGTTTGGACCATTCTAGCTTGTTGTTGATGTGGACACCAAGGAACTTGAAGCTCTCAACCTGCTCCACTACAGCCCCATCGATGAGAATGGGGGCGTGCTCGGTCCTCCTTTTCCTGTAGTCCACAATCATCTCCTTAGTTTTGGTTACGTTGAGGGAGAGGTTGTTGTCCTGGCACCACACGGCCAGGTCTCTGACCTCCTCCCTATAGGCTGTCTCGTCGTTGTCGGTGATCAGGCCAACCACTGTTGTGTCGTCTGCAAACTTAATGATGGTGTTGGAGTTGTGCCTGGCCATGCAGTCGTGGGTGAACAGGGAGTACAAGAGGGGACTGAGCACGCACCCCTGGGGAGCTCCAGTGTTGAGGATCAGTGTGGCAGATGTGTTGCTACGTGCCCTCACCACCTGGGGGCGGCCCATCAGGAAGTCCAGGATCTAGTTGCAGAGGGAGGTGTTTAGTCCCAGGATCTAATTGAGTGGCCGAGAACAATACAAAAAAACCACAGCTATTCATATACACTATCGTTCAAAGGTTTGGGATCACTTAGAAATGTCCTTGTTTTCGAAAGAAAAGCACATTTTATGTCCATTAAAATCAACTTGATCAGAAATACAGTGTAGACATTGTTAATGTTGTAAATGACTATTGTAGCTGGAAACGATAGATTTTTTAAGGAATATCTACATAGGCGTACAGAGGCCCATTATCAGCAACCTTCACTCCTGTGTTCCAATAGCACGTTGTGTTAGCTAATCCAAGTTTATCATTTTAAAAGGCCAATTGATCATTAGAAAACCCTTTTGCAAGTATGTTAGCACAGCTGAAAACTGGTGTGCTAATTAAAGAAGCAATAAAACTGGCCTTCTTTAGACTAGTTGAGTATCTGGAGCATCAGCATTTGTGGGTTCGATTACAGGCTCAAAATGGCCAGAAATAAAGAACTTCTTCTGAAACTCGTCAGTCTATTCTAGTTCTGAGAAATGAAGGCTATTCCATGCGAAAACTATTGAGATGTATTTCTGATCAACTTGATGTTGTTTTAATGGACAAAAAATTTGCTTTTCTTTAAAAAAACATGGACATTTCTAAGTGGGGTAAGAAGAACCTAATTGGCCATCAGTGTCTGTGCTAGTACAATGGCCATGTTTTATGAGCAGGCTCATTCTAAAGCAGTGTCATTGCTATAAATTAATGACATTACTGTTTAAAGAATGTCAAAATTCACTCTTGGTCAGTAGATTCACTGATGAATGTGTTATTTTCAGCAATACAAAATGTGACCGACTGGCTCAAATCTGTCGTATGAAGCAAAATTTGAATTTGTGTTTTTTTTAACCTTTATTTAACTAGGCAAGTCAGTTAAGAACAAATTCTTATTTTCAATGACTGCCTAGGAACAGTGGGTTAACTGCCTTGTTCAGGGGCAGAACGACAGATTTTTACATTGTCAGCTCAGGGATTCAATCTTGCAACCTTTCGGTCACTAGACCAACGCTCTAACCACTAGACTACCTGCCATTTTTTGATAAAAGTAGAGACTCACAGATACAAAATGGTATATATACACTACATTTGAGGAGCAATGGGAAAGTAATTCTGCTTTGTAAGTATAAAAAACGCCTTTGAATCTTTTGGTACTACTACTGGAGAGCCCTTCTTTGTCTACACCCATTCAGCATCGTTCACACCCTCTTAAGCTTTAGCCCCACCCATCTCTTTAAGGGTAGCTAGCAAGCACCCAAGCTAACTTGCTAGCTACTTCCAGACACAAATGAGAGAACAGATCACTGAACATTATTAGCCCTAACAGACCTGGTTAGGCTGTTAACTTCTTAGGGCTAGGGTCCCATTTTCCGAATTTTCGCCTGTCTGACATGCCCAAAGTAAAATGCCTGCCACTCAGGCCCAGAAACTAGGATATGCACATAATTAGTACTATTGGATAGGAAACACTCAGTTTCTAAAACTGTTAAAATAATGTCTGTGAGTATAACAGAACTGATATAGCAGGTGAAAACCCGTGAAATTTCTGTCCGGAATATTTTTCTTTTGACCTTTCCTTACTTTGAATGCAAGGTTATTGAATTCTTAGGGAAATAGGACTCAGGTTGCAGTACCTATGGCTTCCACTAGATGTCAGCAGTCTTTAGACAGCATTCTATGAGTTTGTCTTGAGAAACAACAACATACAGGATGTTTATATCAGTGGAGCCACGAAGACATTTCTGTCTAGTGCGTGAGAGACCCGGGAGCGCGCAGCTCGGTGTTTACCTTTTCTATCGTGTAGGTTATTATCCAAGTGAAATATAATAGCCAATATAGATAAATGGATGCCTAAGGATAAATTATAAATTATGTTTGATTTGTTTTGGCAAAGTTGATAGGTATAATTTGAATGCGTTCTCTTCACTGTACAACGGGCGAGTAGACTGGAAATGCTTGGTGGACTATCTGAACATAACGCGCCAACCAAACTGAGATTTATGGATATAATAAATGACTTTTTCTAACAAAAGAACCATGGATTCTCTTGTTTGGACACTTGGGATGCCCTCAGCAGAAGTTCTTCAAAAGGTAAGCGATTTATTTTAGCTCTTATATGGGTTTTGTGAGATCCGCGCTGGATATTAATTCATGCTAATGTGGAAAATATGTGAGGTGCTATCCTCAAACAATCAAATGTTGTGCTTTCGACGTAAAGCCTTTTGAAATCTGACAATGCTGTGATATTAACAAGACTCTAATCTTTGCAACCTTATGCAACACTTGTATATCCATGAATGTTAAATATTACAAATTTTTATTTTGAATTTGCTCCGCTTTGTTTGCTCCGAAAACGAATCCGCTCACGGGATCAGATCCGTAAGAGGTTAATTTATCTAAAGTGTTGGTGACTGCAACTATGCTGTCAGATTGTCCATTCGTAAATTCTCATAAATTCAGAGCGTTTCGCTCTTGGAGCGTTCAGAGCGCACACTGGACACTCTGGCCGATGAGTAGGGTTGATCCGAACGTTCTGACATCACAATGGCAGTCAAGCACCCAATCTAACTGGCTAACATTGGCTAGCTTGCTATCTACTTCCAGACACATAATAAGAGAACACCCCACTCTGACCATTTTACTCACCCTAGCAGAGCTGGTTAGGCTGTTTTCATGTTATCCAGAGCGTTGGTGATTGCAACACTGCTGTCAGATTGTCAATGATCTATAATCCCAACGCATGACATTACTACCCTGCAGGAATCTGCAGGTCGCTAACCAACCAAGTTCAATGTTAGCTTGCTAACATTAGGCTATAACTAGTCAAGCAAATGGCTCTGAGATACGAATAATAAGATCATACATGTAACGTTAGCTAGTGAGCCAGCCAGATAACGTTAGCTAGTTACTAACAGTACACTTTAACTTGAAATGAAACCACTTTATGTCAAAATAAGAAACGAGAAATATCTGAAAATGTAGCTAGCTAGACTATCTTACCCGTATACATCATGGATGGATACGTCTCCTGTCAGATGCCATGGTTGCCCTTAGTTTGAAGATGTAATCTTGACACAGGTGTTTTCTCCATCTCCTTAGCTATCATACTCGACTTCCATTGATATCAAAACTAGGTCCTCCAGAAAGTGGAGAACATATACGTAATGTTAGCTAGTGAGCCAGCTAACGTTAGCTAGCTAACACTACACTTTAACTTGACATTAGGCTTATGCAGTTTTACTAAGGGATACATTTTTTTTAAAACTGCGTTAGACAGGATTACCTAGACATACTGATCAGCTCAAATAGACAGAAGCGTTCTATATGGCAGACCAATCCTAACTCATCTCTCAGCATGTCCAGCCCACTCAATATCTCAGCCAATCATGGCTAGTGGAAAGGTTGCTTGCTTTTTCTGTCGCTAAACCAACTAGGCTCTTAATTTAACACGTTTATTCGTATTTACAGATGGTATACGCATTGCGCCGACAGAAAACAACATCTATCCGGTAAGAAGAAGGGCGGAAGTGTATGCCTTATGATTAACGAGTCGTGGTGTGATCATAACAACATACAGGAACTCAAGTCCTTTTGTTCACCTGACATAGAATTCCTTACAATCAAATGCCGACCACATTATCTACCAAGAGAATTCTTCTCGATTAGTCGCATATATCCCACCTCAAGCTGACACATCGACAGCAATGAAAGAAATTCATTGGACTCTATTTAACCTCTCAGGGATTGCTGGGGCGCTAGCGCCCCAATCCCGACACTACCAGGTGAAATGTAAGGCGCCAAATTCAAAATCCAAAAGTTAAATTATTAAACATCCACCAATATACAAGTGTTCCATACTCATCAAAAGCTCTGTTTCTTGGCAATATCACAGCGTTGTCAGATTTCAAAAAGGCTTTAAGGCGAAAGCAGCACATTTGATTGTTTGAGGGTAGCACCTCACATATTTTTCCCATAGCCATGAATCGATTAGCCATCACGGCACACACATAACACATTTCACAGCGAAAACAAATCAATTACCTGTTGAAGAACTTCTGCTGAGGTCATCCTAAGTTTTCCAACGAAGACAATTCATGGTTCTTTTGTTAGAAAAAGTAATGTATTTTATCCATAAATCTCCATTTGGTTCGCACGTTATAATCAGAAACGACAGCTTCCACTCCTCCATTGAAACGTGACGCAAACTCGTTCATCTTATACCTATAAACTTGTCCAAGAACAATCAAACATAGTTTTAAATGTATCCTTAGGAACACTTTTACGTATATTTACTATTATAAATCAACCGGAATATAAACTGATCGATAAAGACGGTAAAAAAGACACTGCGTGCCTTGTCGGGAACGCGCACTGGGTACTGTTGACATAAAAAGTACACTTCCTGGTTTGCTCTTCTTCTCTGGTCTAAAGCATCCAAATTGAAAATTTACACTGTCTCGAGACTGACAGAAATTCCTCGGGGTTTTGCCTGCCATATGTGTTCTGTTTCACTCACAGACAAATGGTTAACACTTTTGGAAAATTCAGAGTGTTTCCTATCCAATGGTACTAAATACGTGCATATCCTATTTTCTGGGCCTGAATGGGAGGCATTTTACTTTGGGCATGCCAGGCTCTCCAAAACCGACCCCTCAGCTGCCCCTCCCTAACAAGTTAAACTGGAAACCACATTTATTTTGGCTGGGGAAAACAAGGCTCCCTAAATTGTATCAGGATATTGAATGTGCCACCCGGGCTGGCAAAATCCTGGATCATTGTTATTCTAACTTCCGCGACGCATACAAGGCCATTCTCCGCCCTCCTTTCGGCAAGTCTGACCATGACTCCATTTTGTTGCTCCCAGCCTATAGACAGAAACTAAAACAGGAAACGCCCGTGCTCAGGTCTGTTCAACGCAGGTCCGACCAATCTGATTCCACGCTTCAAGATTGCTTCGAGCACGTGGACTGGGATATGTTCCGGATAGCATCTGACAACAACATTGATGTATACGCTGATTCGGTGAGCGATTTTATTAGCAATTGCATCAGTGATGTTATACCCATAGCAACTATTAAAACCTTCCCCAACCAGAAACCGTGGATTGATGGCAGCATTCGCGCAAAACTGAAAGTGCGAAACACTGCTTTTAACCACGGTAAGGCGACCGGAAACATGACTGAATACAAACAGTGTAGCTATTCCCTCCGAAAGGCAATCAAACAAGCTAAGCGTCAATATAGAGACAAAGTAGAGTCACAATTCAACGGATCAGACACAAGAGGAATGTGGCAGGGTCTACAGTCAATCACGGACTACAAAAAGAAAACCAGCCCCGTCGAGGACCACAATGTCCTGCTCCCAGACAAACTAAACAACTTCTTTGCTCGCTTTGAGGACAATACAGTGCCACCGACACGGCCCGCTACCAAAACCTGCAGGCTCACCTTCTAACGCAGCTAACGTGAGTAAAACATTTAAGCGTGTTAACCCTCGCAAGGCTGCCGGCACAGATGGCATCCCTGGCCGTGCCCTCGAAGCATGCGCAGACCAGCTGGCTGGTGTGTTTACGGACATATTATAATCAATCCTTATCCCAGTCTGCTGTTCCCACATGCTTCAAGAGGGCCACCATTGTTCCTGTTCCCAAGAAAGCTTAGGTAACTGAGCTAAATGACTATCGCCCATAGCACTCACTTCCGTCATCATGAAGTGCTTTGAGAGACTAGTCAAGGATCATATCACCTCCATCCTACCAGACACCCTAGACCCACTCCAATAGGTCCACAGACGACGCAATCGCAATCTAACTGCACACTGCCCTAACCCATCTGGACAAGAGGAATACCTATGTAAGAATACTGTTCATTGACTATAGCTCAGCATTTAACACCATAGTACCCTCCAAACTTGTCATTAAGCTCGAGACACTAGGTCTCGACCCAGCCCTGTGCAACTGGGTCCTGGACTTCCTGACGGGCCGGCCCCAGGTGGTGACGGGCCGGCCCCAGGTGGTGAGGGTAGGAAACAACATCAACACTGGGGCCCCACACGGGTGCGTTCTCAGCCCTCTCCTGTACTCCCTGTTCACCCATGACTGCGTGGCCAAGCACGCCTCCAACTTAATCATCAAGTTTGCTGATGACACTACAGTGGTAGGCTTGATTACCAACAACAACGAGACGGCCTACAGGGAGGAGGTGAGGGCCCTCGGAGTGTGGTGTCAGGAAAATAACCTCTCACTCAACATCAACAAAACAAAGGAGATGATCGTGGACTTCAGGAAACAGCAGAGGGAGCACCCCCCTATCCACATCGGCAGGACAGTAGTGGAGAAGGTGGAAAGTTTTAAGTTCCTCGGCATACCCATCATGGTCAAACTGAAATGGTCCACCCACACAGACAGCGTGGTGAAGAACACGCAACAGCGCCTCTTCAACCTCAGGAGGCTGAAGAAATGTGGCTTGTCACTTAAACAGCCATCACTAACATTGAGTGGCTGCTGCCAACATACTGACTCAAATCTCTAGCCACTTTAAATAATAGAAAATTGGATGTAACAAATGTGTCACTAGACACTTAAACAATTTTTTAAATAATGTTTACATATCTGACATTACTCATGTCTTATGTATATACTGTACTCTATACCATCTACTGAATCTTGCCTATGCTGTTCGGCCAACGACTCAAATCTCTAGCCACTTTAATAATTAAAAAGTGGATCTAATAAATGTATCACTAGCCACTTTAAATGATGCCACTTGTTAGATACTACTGCATGGTCGGAACTAGAAGCACAAGCATTTCGCTACACTCGCATTAACATCTGCTAACCATGTGTATGTGACAAATACAATTTTATTTGATTTGATTTTATACACGTTTTTTATTAAGGCATTTGAAAGTTCATATGTTGGGAAGGCATTTCTGCCAAAAAAACATGTGGATAGATACTCCACATAGTACCTATCCACACCTGAAATAACTTATCTGTGGTTTAAGCTCTCTGTAATATATTTCATAAAGATCTCAAGGAATCAGGACTTGCAGCAGCACTTAGCCTACACATTTTAAAACAAATTGTATCATTATCATTTTAGAAATGTAGGTCACCATTGTAGAGTGTTGCTTTAATATACAATATCTAAATATTATTTAGCACCATTTTTTGTGTGTGTGTGTGTTTGCCCAAGTGTGTGTGTGCACATGTATTAATTTGCTCACCATAAACCAAAGCTAATAGAGTGTTGCCCTTTTAACTATCTCTCAAGGTGACCAGATTACTGACATCCAATTAATAAAGGCCCTCTGGCTGGCTGCCCAAAGCATAGTCTCACCCTGAGAGAAAGAGGAAGACTCACTCCGTATAAATCACACAGCCATGGGGGGAGGAAGGGAGAGAGGAATGGAGGGAGGGAGGTACGGAGGTACGGAGGGAGGGAGGAACAGAGGGAAGGAGGGAGGGAAGATGGAACCGAGGGAGGAGAGGAACAAAGAGAGGGAGGAACAGAGGGAGTGAGAACAGGAACAGAGGAGAGGAGAAGAGAGGAAGAAATGAAAGAGTGACTAAGAGGAGAAGAGCGGGGGAGAGGCTCTTCTCGTTACATTGGACCGAGTTGAAGTTGCCCTGGTAACTGGTGTGAGTAACCCCTCCCTACTGTATCTGCTGTGTGCCGCAAGGCAGCCTGCTCCGTTCACACTTAACCTCATGGATCCTCAGTATTATGCATCATTACAGAGGAATGTAGACTGTGGCCTGTAGGCTATGAACGGAGGAAACCAGAGACTGAGGGCTACTATGTCTCCTCTCCTCTCCTGTCTTCTCCTCTCCTCTTCTGTACAGTACAGCACAGCAGAGCACATCACAGTACAGTACAGGACAGCACAGTGCAGTACACACTAGATCAGGGTCAGACATCTTGTTGCAGACATGTCAGGAAGTGTTCCTATAGACTTCATTGATAAGTGACTTCCGAATTCCTACACTGTTTTACAGCAAAACCCAAATAATCACATGCACACACACACACACGCACATACATGCACGCAAGCACACACGCACACAGACACCCAGCACTCCACACACACACATGGCCGTCAACACTAGAACTCACACACATACTGTATCAGTCCATCATTATGAGGACTTAAACTTAATTAAATGACATGTTGCACTTTGTTTAAAAGCATACTTTAAGGAAGATGGGGAAGTTTAATTAACCTGGGGTGTAGAACGTGAGAGAGGAGGGGATGAGGAGGGGGAAGGGGAGGGTGGGTGTCTGCAGCTCCTGGCATAGTGCCTGTACAGAGCTGAAATATTCTCCCACACACACATTAGCCTTCCAAGTGTGGACTGTCTGCAGAGAGATGGTAACAAAGGATACAATTATGCCATCGGATCAAATGATATACAAACATACCAATGCAATCACTTACACTAACGGTCAAAAGTTTAAGAACACCCACTCATTCAAGGGTTTTTCTTTATTTTTACTATTTTCTGTATTGTAGAATAACAGTGAAGACATCAAAACTATGAAATAACACATATGGAATAATGTAGTAATTTGTTTTTTTTTGAGATTCAAAATAATCACCCTTCGCCTCGCCTTGATGACAGATTTGCACACTCTTGGCATTCTCTCAACCAGCTTCATGAAGTAGTCAAATGGAATGCATTTCAATTAACAGGTGTGCCTTGTCAAAAGTTAGTTTGTGGAATTTCTTTCCTTCTTAATGCATTTGAGCCAGTCAGTTGTGTTGTGAAAAGGTAGGGGGGAGGGGGTATACAGAAGATAGCCCTATTTGGTAAAAGACCAAGTCCATATTATGGCAAGAACAGCTCAAATAAGCAAAGAGAAAAGATATGATGCAGAACATTTTAAGAATGCTGAAGATTTCTTCAAGTGCAGTTGCAAAAACCATCAACTCTATGATGAAACTGGCTCTCATGAGGACCGCCACAGGAAGTGAAGACCCAGAGTTACATCTGCTGCAGAAGATAAGTTCATTAGAGTTACCAGCCTCAGAAATTCAAGTAAGAGACACATTTCAACATCAACTGTTCAGAGGAGGCTGTGTGAAATAGGCCTTCCCGATCGAATTGCTGCAAAGAAACCACTACTAAAGGACACCAATAAGAAGAAGAGACTTGCTTGGGCCAAGAAACATGAGCAACGGACATTAGACCGGTGGACATTTGTCCTTTGGTCTTGGTGTGGCTGAACGGATGATCTCTGCATGTGGAAGAACACCCTCTTGAGATACACATGCTTGTTTGAGCATCACAACTTTCATTTCCGGTCACAACTAGTAGACTTGTTTACGTGCTGCTGTGCGTTTTGTTGCTAACCTAACTTTGCTACCTGACAGTTTTACGGTTTTTACTTTGTAATTACCGTTTATTTTTTCATTCAACTTTTTCACTCCGGACGCTTTATCTGGACGTGTTTCGTCAGGACCTCCACCAACCGAAGCTAAGTAGTAACATTAACATCATGCCTTCTAATTGCAGTCGCTGTACTCATAACATACAGGAGAACGGTCGGCTTAAGGCGAGGATAGCTGTGCTGCAAGCCCAGCTTCAGACGCAATCGTTAGGCAAGGGAAATGTAAGTGTAGGAAAGGATGAAACAGCGTCTGTGCCACCAGTAAGTACAGATAGTCGTAGAAATCCTCGCACAGTCCCCGCAGCCGGACAATTTTCTCACGGCTTCTGGAAGGAAATGCTGGAGCAATGCTCAACCGGTGTCGCTCATTCAGCCGACAGAAACTTTCAACCGGTTTTCCCCATTAAGCAGCGGGTCGGAGTCAGAGGCCGAGCCTTCTCTGGTCTCTACTCCTCCCGTTACGGGTCTGAGATGCCGAGGCCTCCCACCATTAGCACTGACAAATTGAAAACTCTAGTCATTGGCGACTCCATTACTCGCAGTATTAGACTTGAAGCGAATCACCCAGCGATCATACACTGTTTACCAGGGGCAGGGCTACCGGCGTTAAGGCTAACCTGAAGATGGTGCTGGCTAAGGCTAAATCTGGCGAGTGTAGAGAGTATAGAGATATTGTTATCCACGTCGGCACCAACGATGTTAGGATGAAACAGTCAGAGGTCACAAAGCGCAACATAGCTTCAGCGTGTAAATCAGCTAGAAAGATGTGTCGGCATCGAGTAATTGTCTCTGGCCCCCTCCCAGTTAGGGGGAGTGATGAGCTCTACAGCAGAGTCTCACAACTCAATCGCTGGTTGAAAACTGTTTTCTGCCCCACACAAAAGATAGAATTTGTAGATAATTGGCCCTCTTTCTGGGACTCACCCACAAACAGGACCAAGCCTGGCCTGTTGAGGAGTGACGGACTCCATCCTAGCTGGAGGGGTGCTCTCATCTTATCGACGAACATAGACAGGGCTCTAACTCCTCTAGCTTCACAATGAGATAGGGTGCAGGCCAGGCAGCAGGCTGTTAGCCAGCCTGCCAGCTTAGTGGAGTCTGCCACTAGCACAGTTAGTGTAGTCAGCTCAGCTATCTCTATTGAGACTGTGTCTGTGCCTCGACCTAGGTTGGGCAAAACTAAACATGGCGGTGTTCGCCTTAGCAATCTCACTAGAATAAAGACCTCCTCCATTGCTGCCATTATTGAAAGAGATTGTGATACCTCACATCTCAAAATGGGGCTACTCAATGTTAGATCCCTCACTTCCAAGGCAGTTCTAGTCAATGAACTAATCACTGATCATAATCTTGATGTGATTGGCCTGACTGAAACATGGCTTAAGCCTGATGAATTTATTGTGTTAAATGAGGCCTCACCTCCTGGTTACACTAGTGACCATATCCCCAGCATCCCGCAAAGGCGGAGGTGTTGCTAACATTTACAATAGCAAATTTCTATTTACAAAAAAAACGACGTTTTCGTCTTTTGAGCTTCTAGTCATGAAATCTATGCAGCCTACTCAATCACTTTTTATAGCTACTGTTTACAGGCCTCCTGGGCCATATACAACATTCCTCACTGAGTTCCCTGAATTCCTATCGGACCTTGTAGTCATGGCAGACAATATTCTAATTTTTGGTGACTTTAATATTCACATGGAAAAGTCCACAGACCCACTCCAAAAGGCTTTTGGAGCCATCATCGACTCTGTCGGTTTTGTTCAACATGTCTCCGGACCTACTCACTGCCACAGTCATACTCTGGACCTAGTTTTGTCCCGTGGAATAAATGTTGTGGATCTTAATGTTTTTCCTCATAATCCTGGACTATCGGACCACCATTTTATTACGTTTGAAATCGCAACAGATAATCTGCTCAGACCCCAACCAAGGATCATCAAAAGTCGTGCTATAAATTCTCAGACATCCCAAAGATTCCTAGATGCAGAAAATTTTCTACTTTTAAACTCTGATAAAACAGAGATGCTAGTCCTAGGTCCCAAGAAACAAAGAGATCTTCTGTTGAATCTGACAATTAATCTTGATGGTTGTACAGTCGTCTCAAATAAAACTATGAAGGACCTCGGCGTTACTCTGGACCCTGATCTCTCTTTTGACGAACATATCAAGACTGTTTCAAGGACAGCTTTTTCCATTTACGTAACATTGTAAAAATTAGAAACTTTCTGTCCAAAAATGATGCAGAAAAGTTAATCCATGCATTTGTAACTTCTAGGTTAGACTACTGCAATGCTTTATTTTCCGGCTATCCGGATAAAGCACTAAATAAACTTCAGTTAGTGCTTAACACGGCTGCTAGAATCTTGACTAGAACCCCAAAATTTGATCATATTACTCCAGTACTAGCCTCTCTACACTGGCTTCCTGTTAAGGCAAGGGCTGATTTCAAGGTTTTACTGCTAACCTACAAAGCATTACATGGGCTTGCTCCTACCTATCTTTCTGATTTGGTCCTGCCGTACATACCTACACGTACGCTACGGTCACAAGACGCAGGCCTCCTTACTGTCCCTAAAATTTCTAAGCAAACAGCTGGAGGCAGGGCTTTTTCCTATAGAGCTCCATTTTTATGGAATAGTCTGCCTATCCATGTGAGAGACGCAGACTCGGTCTCAACCTTTAAGTCTTTATTGAAGACTCATCTCTTCAGTAGGTCTTATGACTGAGTGTAGTCTGGCCCAGGAGTGTGAAGGTGAACGGAAAGGCACTGGAGCAACGAACCACCCTTGCTGTCTTTTGCCTGGCCGGTTCCCTCCACTGGGATTCTCTGCCTCTAACCCTATTACAGGGGCTGAGTCACTGGCTTCTGGTGCCGTGGCGGAGATCTTGTGGGCTATACTCGGCCTTGTCTCAGGATGGTAAGTTGGTGGTTGAAGATATCCCTCTAGTGGTGTGGGGCTGTGCTTCGGCAGAGTGGGTGGGGTTATATCCTGCCTGTTTGGCCCTGTCCGGGGTTTCGTCGGACGGGCCACAGTGTCTCCCGACCCCTCCTGTCTCACCCCAGTATTTATGCTGCAGTAGTTTATGTGTCGGGGTGCTAGGGTCCGTCTGTTATATCTGGAGTATTTCTTCTCTTATCTGGTGTCCTGTGCGAATTTAAGTATGCTCGCTCTAATTATCTCTCTCTTTCTTTTTTCTTCTTCTCTCTCTCTCTCTCTCTCTCTCGGAGGACCTGAGCATTAGGACCATTCCTCAAGGCCTACCCGGATGTCCCGAGTCCACCTGGCCGTGCTGCTTCTCCAGTTACAACTGTTCTGCCTGTTTTATGAACATTTTAAAATCTTGTCCATGTTCTGTTATAATCTGCACCCGGCACAGCCAGAAGAGGACTGGCCACCCCTCACAGCCTGGTTCCTCTCTAGGTTTCTTCCTAGGTTTTGGCCTTCTAGGGAGTTTTTCCTAGCCACCGTGCTTTTACACCTGCATTGCTTGCTGTTTGGGGTTTTAGGCTGGGTTTCTGTACAGCACTCTGTGACATCAGCTGATGTAAGGGGGGGCTTTATAAATAAATTTGATTTGATTTGATTTGATATTTCCCACCGTAAAGCATGGAGGAGGAGGTATTATGGTGTGGGGGTGCTGAGCTGGTGACACTGTCAATGATTTATTTAGAATTCAATTCAATTCACACTTAACCAGCATGGCTACCACAGCATTCTGCAGCAATACGCCATCCCATCTGTTTTGGACTTAGTAGGACTATCATTTGTTTTTCCACAGGAACAATGACCAAACACACCTCCAGACTGTGCAGGAGAGTGATGCATCAGATGACTTGGCCTCCACAATCCCCCCGACCTAAACCAAATTGAGATGGTTTGGGATGAGTCAGACCGCAGAGTGAAGGAAAAGCAGCAACAAGTGCTCAGCATATGTGGGAACTCTTTCAAGACTGTTGGAAAAGCATTCCAGGTGAAGCTGGTAAAGAGAATGCCAAGAGAGTGCAAAGCTGTCATCAAGGCAAAGGGTGGCTATTTGAAGAATCTCAAATATAAAATATATTTAGATTTGTTTAACACTTTTTTGGTTACTACATGATTCCATATCTGCTATTTCATAGCTTTGATGTCTTCACTATTATTCTGCAATGTAGAAAATAGTAAAAATAAAGAAAACCGCTTGAATGAGTATGTGTTCTAAAATGTTGATCGGTAGTGTATATCTGAAACAAAATACTGTTGGTGGACAAAATGAGAGGTGATGGTGTAACAAAGAACTTGGGGCAAGCAATTTCTCAGCAGAAAGGAAATATTTTAACCCTAAAGCTCCTAATGCACCACCTGCCCCCATGCATCCTCCCCAGCCCCTTCCTCCCAACCACCCTGGGTGAGTGGCTCCACAGACCTCAGGACCAGCTTTCACAGACGGCCATTTAAAGTAACAATTGCATGCATGTCAGCTTTCTGGCCTCTGAAATTCATGATAGATGAGGTAATGTGATCGTGCATAGTGCAATCCAAAACTTTGTGTGTGTATACGCATGTGACGTGTGTATTTGCTTATGTCTATAGACTTTGTGTGTGGTGATCCCATTTCTCACCTTAAACATGTTGAAATAGACGTGAAAAATCTGTGAACCAGAAAACTGTCAAACAACAAATAAGAAAAACAAATTGGGCAAATGATTTGCAACTGTTCTGCATGGCCCTTTGATACCTAAGGCTTTGTCAAGCATGGAAGTCATGTGCCTGTTTTCAATTAGATCCAATGTGCAAGCAGTATTAAACCCGTACAACTCAATTAAAACCCTGTAAAATTGCCATAGAGTTAACGATTGAGAAAAGAAACATAACCATAACATTAAAACGTGCAAGCACGGCTTTAGCCGCCTCACTGCACATAGGGAGAGACAAGAAGCTTGTCGTCCGAGTAAGTGCCAGTGCATAAACACTAATAATAGGTTCCATAAAGTCAGTCATATGGCACTTTGGTCTGGTCCCAGAGGGGCTCTTGACAGGTGCTGCATGGGGTCTGGGGCATCCCTGGCAGGGACTGGGCAGGACTGTAATGCAATGTGGCTCTTCCTCATGTGGTGGGGTGCGAGGCCATGCGTGGGGTTGCATACATCAGCCCAGCAGAGATAGAAGACACACTGAAGGACATGAAGCTTGTAGATTAGCAGGAAAAAACTCCTACAAAATTATCACGGAACACAATGCTAAACCTTTATTTCAGAGAGAGAGATAGAGCGCTCTCTTAAGACAAATAAAGGCAGGAGTATTGTTTTCCTGAATAGGCCAGAGCCATGCATAGAGAAGATGGCAGGGATCTCCATGGAGGGAGATGATTTGTGGAGGTCACCACTGGCTCTGCATGGAACATGAAGCAAAAAAACTAATAAACAAAGAAAGAAAAACAGTCAGAATAAAAGAGAGAGGCGGGCTCCTCGTCGCCACACTCGTTCTTCTGGCGCTGTACTTGCAGCTCTCTATTCTTCCCCTGGCCCCCCTCCTTCATCCCCTCTTACTCCTCCTCCTCCCCTCATCTCTCAAATTCTCCCACTCTCTTGCTCTCTCTCTCTTCCTCTACATGGCTTTAATAAACACTCTCTCCTGGTTTAATCTCACAGAAACACGTTCCTCTCGACAGAGAGACAGGACCAAAATCACTCACTCTCCCTCCTTCCTCCATCCCTCCTCACAGTCCCTCCCCTTCACCAGGGCCTCATCCTTCCCATGACAGACACCCTTTCAATCGGGTAATCTTGGGGTAAGTAGCCATTTCCATTTCAGCCCACCATTGAAGATGACCGCTAGTGAAAAGGTAGGGGCTTGTAGGCCTGGCTGCTAATGGGGCCACAGAGAAGGAAACCTGGACTCAGGGGTAGACGTAACATAGTAAACAAAAATCTGAACACTAAAATGTGTATGATATATTACGTTTTCTATGGTATGTATTAATTTGTGGATGTCCGTCATCCATTTCGTATGGTAAGTTACAATTACAATTTGTATGATATGTTACGAGTTCCAATTGGTACAATATATAACACATTTGCAATAAGTATGCTATGTTACGAATTCCAATTTGTTTAAGCTAACATTAGCTAGGTGGCTAATGCTAACGTTAGCTAGGTTGCTATTATTATCTAGGCTAGTGTAAGGGTTAGGGGTTACGCTTAGGGTTAAGGTTAGGGTTAAGGTTAAGGTTAGGGTTAGAAGACAAATTTAAATTTATGAATTTATGAATTTAAAATTTAAATATCTCTGCCATTTTTAAAGTCATGCCCCCCTCCATCCTGGACTTTTCTTTAATAAGTCTATGTAACACACGTATGTTTATATAATTTTGTGTTATAAGCAGTTTTAAGAGGACATGTGCAAAAAAAAGTGACTTTCGGTTGCTAGAGCTTAGCGTTATACATCATTATGGTCACCTAATCATCCCCAGCTTACAATTGGATCATTCATCCCCCTCCTCTCCCCTGTAACTATTCCCCAGGTCTTTGCTGTAAATGAGAATGTGTTCTCAGTCAACTTACCTGGTAAAATTACGGTAAAATAAATAAATAAAAAACACCAACCCAACCACCCTCCGTACGTTTTTGCCTTAACTTCTTAGGGAGCGGCAGCAGAGGTGACGGTTTTGGAGAGTCTGGCGTGCCCAAAGTAAAATGCCTGCCACTCAGGCCCAGAAAATAGGATATGCACATAATTAGTACTATTGAATAGGAAACACTCTGAAGTTTCTAAAAGTGTTAAAATATTGTATGTGAGTATAACAGAACTGATATAGCAGGCGAAAAACAGAGGAAAATCCATTCGGATTTTTCCAGTTTTTTTTGTACATGACCTTTTTCTCCAGGCTGCCTATTGATTTCTATGTTATGTAGGACTGAGACTGCAGTACCTATGGCTTCCACTAGATATCAACAGTCTTTATACAGTGTCTGGAGGCTCTAGCACTAAGCAGAACAGATAGGAAGAGGAAGTAGTGAAGGGACCACATGTGTCAACAACGTTTCACAGGCGCGAGATTGTGAGCGCGCCCCACTTTATTTTCCTTTCCTATCGTTCACGTTATTGTCCGGTTGAAATATTACAGTAAATATACATAAAATAAGGATACATTAAAAATAATGTTTGATTTGTTTGGAGAAGTTTATAGGTATAATTTGAACGTGTTCTCTTCACGGTTCAATGGGTGACTCGACGGTGGATTTTCTGATCATAACGAGCCAACCAAATGGAGATTTATGGATATAATAAATGACTTTTTCTAACAAAAGAACCATTGGATGTCTTCGTTGGACACTTGGGAAGCCCTCAGCAGAAGTTCTTCGAAAGCGCGCCGCTTCTCCCTAAGTGGTTAAGCAACCTTATGTCAAACGTAACATAGCATACTAATTTGTTCAGCTCGGGTTTTTGTTTACTATGCTACATCTAGTCTATGAGACCAGGCTGAATTCTGTCAGGGACAGAGGAGAATAAGAGCCTCTTATCAACAGGCCACAGCCAGGCTCTCCCAAACACTATTCTTCACCAAATTGGCATCTCCCTCCCTCCTTCCTCCCTGTGTCTCAACCCCACTGTCCCTCAGAAATCTAAACCAATTCTCTCATTTTTTTATGATTGAAAATAAACTCAGCAAAAAAAGAAACGTCCACTCACTGTCAACTGCATTTATTTTCAGCGAACATAACATGTGTAAATATGTGTATGAACATAGCAAGATTCAACAACTGAGACATAAACTGAGTTCCACAGGCATGTGACTAACAGAAATTGAATAAAGTGTCCCTGAACAAAGGGGGGATCAAAATCAAAAGTAACAGTCAGTATCTTGTGTTGCCACCAGCTGCATTAAGCACTGCAGTGCATCTCCTCCTCATGGACTGCACCAGATTTGCCAGTTCTTGCTGTGAGATGTTACCCAACTCTTCCACCAAGGCACCTGCAAGTTCCCAGACATTTCTGGGGGGAATGACCCAAGCCCTCACCCTCCGATTCAACAGGTCCAAGACGTGCTCAATGAACACTGGCATTCCTGTCTTGCAGGAAATCACGTACAGAACGAGCAGTATGGCTGGTGGCATTGTCATGCTGGAGGGTCATGTCAGGATGAGCCTGCAGGAAGGGTACCACATGGAGGATGTCTTCCCTGTAACGCTCAGCGTTGATGACAACAAGCTCAGTCCGACGATGCTGTGACACACCGCCCCAGACCAGACCAACCCTTCACCTCCAAATCGATCCCGCTCCAGAGTACAGGCCTCGGTGTAACACTCATTCCTTCGACGACAAACCCAAATCCGATCACCACCCCTGGTGAGACAAAACCGCGACTCGTCAGAGATGGCTTTGTGCCCATAGGTGACGTCGTTGCCGGTGATGTCTGGTGAGGACCTGCCTAACCACAGGCCTACAAGCCCCCAGCCTCTCTCAGCCTATTGCGGACAGTCTGAGCACTGATGGAGGGATTGTGCGTTCCTGGTGTAACTCGGGCAGTTGTTGTTGCCATCCTGTACCTGTGCCACAGGTGTGATGTTCGGATGTTCCGATCCTGTGCAGGTGTTGCTACATGTGGTCTGCCACTGCGAGGACGATCAGCTGTCCGTCCTGTCTCCCTGTAGCGCTTAACCTGTTAGGGATCCAATCCCAGAGCGCCAAATTCAAATACAAAAATCGTAATATTAAACATCCCTGAAAATACAAGTGCCTTACATCATTCTTTAGCTTAGAATCTTGGTAATCGAACCGCTTTGTCAGATTTACAACAGGCTTTACGGCGAAAGCATTGCATTTGATTATCTGAGGACAGCGCCCCGCATACTTCCTGCATGTAAATATATTTCAAACCAGCACAGGCATTACAAAATTAAATATTGCGATAAAATAAATCACTTACCTTTGAAGATCTTCCTCTGGTTGCAATCCCACGGGTCCCAGGAACACAAAGAATGGTTGTTTTGTTCGATAAAGTCCCTCTTTATATCACAAAAACTCAGTTTGGTTGGCGCGTGTTGTTCAGTAATCCACCCGTTCCACTCGTTCAACATACAGACAAAGGAAACCTAAAAAAGTTACGATAAACTTCGTCCAAACAAGTCTAACAACAATTCTATTCAATCCTCAGGTACCCTAATATGTAAATAAACGATAATATTTCAGACGGAGAATAGGACAGAAAAATAACAAAGAGAGCGCACACAGTCACGCGCGCAAAACAGTAGTGTCAGTTCCAACAGCCACTTGTCAGAACTTCTATTTGTTGTTCGTTTTTCAAGAAACAAGCCTGGTTTTCGCCTGCCATATCAGTTCTGTTATACTCACAGACATTATTTTAACAGTTTTAGAAACTTCAGAGTGTTTTCTATTCAATACTACCAATATGCATATATGCATATCCTAGCTTCTGGGCCTGAGTAACAGGCAGTTTACTTTGGGCACGTCAGGCTCTCTGTACTTCCGAACACTGCCCCCTAGCCCGAAGAGGTTAAGCGCCTCACAGTACGGACATTGCAATTTATTGCCCTGGCCATGTCTGCAGTCCTCATGCCTCCTTGCAGCATGCCTAAAGCACGTTCACACAGATGAGCAGGGAGCCTGGGCATCTTTCTTTTGGTGTTTTTCAGAGTCAGTAGAAAGGCCTCTATAGTGTCCTACGTTTTCATAACTGTGACCTTAATTGCCTACCGTCTGTAAGCTGTTAGTGTCTTAACGACCGTTCCACAGGTGCATGTTCATTACTTGTTTATGGTTCATTAAACAAGCATGGAAAACAGTGTTTAAACCCTTTACAGTGAAGATCTGTGAAGTTATTTGGATTTTTACTAATTATCTTTGAAAGACAGGGTTCTGAAAATGGGACGTTTCTTTTTTTGCTGAGTTTGTATGATATTCTTGTGACTCTGTCGTTGAGTATAGTATTAAAACATTCAGGAAGTAAGTGGCACTTCTAGAAGTCAAGTGGGCTTGACTGTAATATACAGTATACACTTGTATTGAAGAGTGAGGGAAATAATGACATGCCCTAGATCAGTGGTTCCCAACCAGGGATACTAGGACCTCTGAGGGAACTTGGCCCATCCACAGGGGGTACTTAATAAGACTCAAGAGACCATAGGCCTACTAGTAAAATGCACATGAGGGGGTACTTCAGGGATACTCTGGGCAGAGCTAAATTCAGTTGGTGGTACAGTAACCAAAAAAGGTTGGGAACCACTTCCCTAGATGACGCTACAGTATTAATTGAGTGAACAGCACCTCAGTGGCCTGCTTAATCTCACTCAACCCCATGTCCCTGGTAGGATCTGATAGACGTACACCAGGAGGGAATAGTAAAGCCATGGTAAAACCCAAAGAGCCTTCCTAGTCCCTTCCCTTTCCATATTCATTCCTTATGTTCGTCTCCTGCTCGCTCAGTAAGTCCTTCTTTCTCTCCTCCCTCTCTTCTGGGTTGTTGGTGAAAACAACACAACAACAAAAACAATTGGGACCACAATATTCAACAGACCTGGGTAATTACACATTGTACTTGTTTTCCAACAATTTCCCTGATATTCAAACAGTATTCCTTTCATCCCCGAGTGTGGTTAATTAAAGCTCCATCTCTTCTCTCCTCTCCCCAGATGTTGCAGCGCCGTTCAGCTGTTGAGAAAGAGAAGTGTTAACCTCCCCTCCAAACCGCAGGCAGAAGGGCTGCATTCCTCTCCCACAATATCCATGCACCGTGTTACCACGGCAACCCCAACCAAATACAATGGCCTGTTCAACTCTGTTGACTTTTTTCCTCCCTTTTTTGATTTCATCATTGAGCTCCCATGCACACTCTGGTTAAAATAAACAGACATGGAGTCCATATTCAGCCAAGCCCGCGTGAGTTTATTTTGAGTCTCTGCCCGGTTCGGTCCATGACACTGTTTCGCTATCCCTCTCACTTTTCACTGCTCAAAAGTTGGAAAGGATGGCTGTGCTTTGAGGCAGAGGAGACATGGAGCTCTGGTTTGAATTGGCTCAGCTCGTTTGAGACACGACGCACCAAATAGTTTGGAAGCAGTGTTCTTTGCAGAGAGGAGCCAAATCCAGAGGAGAGGGAAGCCCTGGGGTACAAGAGTACTGGCCACGATGAGGATAGTGCAGAGATTATTTATCCCTCATCTGTTTACACACTGTCACTACCCAATATCATGTACAAATATAGGCTACAGACGCACAAACTCACACATACAAACACACAATTTGTCCCATTCAGCAATGACAGTAACTTGAGGTCTAAAACCTATTAATCGATTAGCCGTAATATGACACTATGTTCACTTAATTAGGTGTCCTTCTCAGACATTCAGCAGACGTTCCATGGTTGAGTATCCATTTATTAGTCTGGATTCCATTTCAAGTTCCCCAATAGGCACTTAACTCCTGCCTAGTAGCGGATTTTCCCATACTTCCTCCGGGAAGCCATTCAACTGAGAATAGTTAATTTGTTTCTAATGCTTGGCTAATGGAGGATCCTAACAGGAGGATTTTGGGGGATTGACAAGTTTTTTAAATGAATTTGGAAAACTGACATACCTCAGATAAATGATGTCAATTTGGGCCAGACTCAGTAAGAGTTTTCTTTCTGGGAGTTGTGGAATATGTGGTGGCGGTCAACAGAATTGAAAACCTTTAAGCTACACTCTGCCACACACACAGATATTTGGATCCACATTGTAAATATACAGGTATTTAGATCCTAATTATAACGTTTTTGCAAAGTTATACCAAAAGGTTCTTATTAGTGAGAATAAGCTATCTCCAGTACTATCACAGCCATGCAGTGCCCAGTCCGTTACCCTGTGAGTGACAACCTGTGGCACTATCGGCTGTCACGTCTGCAGTGGGGGTGGCTAAGGGACCAGGGGGGCCGGGAGGGAGGCAGAGCCATAACAGTGGAGAGGGCTGAGTGGCTGGGGTCTCACCAAAGGGTATCTTTAAATAGCAGTGTGTGCCCAAAAGTGGCTCCACTAATCAATCTAATTCTGACTGCTAGCACTGGCCTCCCCTCTCAGACGTTTAAATGCATGCAGATAACCTTATCTCAACCCGCCACATCCTTCACAATTAGCGCTTTCTATCTCCACACAAACACCGACATGCATATTTCTGTGTGCGTGTGTGTGTGTTCGCCTGTGTGCGTTTGGTGTTGGACCACAACCGTCTGTAACCCTCCAGACTAAGAAGGATGAGACCATGAGACAGGAGGCCAAGAAATCACCTCCTCCTCTTGGGTTTTGGTTCCTGACTTCAGAATCCTATGAAATACTACTTGCTCTCTCCTTGCTGTTCATTTCAACAACAACACAGACAATGATCAAGACAACACCTTCCACCGGCTCCATCCTAGCTGTTGCTAATGCGACAGTTGTGGAGATTTTATATGATCTAGCCATTAGGGAAAAATCCATGACGTTAGCGTGAAGAGAGGATTGTACCAGAGGAAAACCTCAGCTCCTCGGAGCATCCACATGCAGTCTAATGCTTCACACCTGTGTTATGGAACAGTGGGCAAAGGATGGATGAGCGATGTGACAGTGATCATCAGACCATTTTCATTGGGCAGAGGAAGGAGGGGGATGGAGGGGAGGGGCTCGATCACATCATCTTTGACAGGTTGGAGGCTTGGAGATGAAACTTTAATGAGATAGCCCTCACCATGACGACGGTGATCCCATCTGATCAGTGGGTGATTGCCATGAGGATAGTCCGTCGCTACAATTGTAGGATCTTCCTTTTATCACTCTTTTACAAACTTGAAGAGTATTTGAGTTTTAACAAGGCCAGATTTGTAATTTCCACTTTGACATTTCAGACTTGATTTGCCCTAACGAAAAATGTATCAACCCTTACAAATGTCTGTTAAGTATAATCCAGTCTATTTTCCTGCTGTAGCAAACTGGCTCAAATGAAGATCCTACATCTGCATGTCTGGAGGGAGGAGAGGGGAAACTACTAAACCTTACCCAAACACAGGCAGATCAAATTGATATCTTCAGGGAATGATTGTATGTGTTTGTGTGTCTGAAAGAGAGAGAGAGAAGAAGGACGGGGAGTTCCTCTAGTATTTGAGATGCTGCCTTGGTCTCTCCTGGGTCCCTCTGGTGTCATAGTGGCCCAGTTTTAGCCATGCAGCACAGGTCTGTAAGGAGGCTTCTGTGACAGATGTGTCTCTACAAGGTCATTCAGACATCCACTCGCCTTCCCTCCCCCTCCTCCCTCCTCCCACTCTGATACCCCCGTTGATTTCCTCTCGTAAATATTCCCATTCACAGGGACAGGGACACATAGGCTGTCTATCGATCCCTTATTTGAATCACTTGTGTGGAGGTGTGTGTGTGCTATAAACAGACATAAACACACATACACATCCACAGGGATTGGTCAGGATAATTAGGCGTGGTAATGAGATGCGCAGGGTGGAGAGAAGGCCCCTACTTCTGCAATACTGATAGCCAATGCCCTTGAAGCCCATCAGGGGGACAGGGGACGCTGGTGGCAGATACAGCCTAATCAGAGCACATCACCAATACAACAGCTAACACAACACCCAATATACCTCCCTCCAATCGCAAGTAGAAAATGTACTGATACTGTGGAAATAAAAAATACTAGCTAACGTGATCCCATTTCCTCCGCAGAGCGCCAAACCAATTCTTTGCTACTGGCTCATCTGGTTCTCCAGAGTTGCTAATCTATTGGATTCATGAGAACGTCTCTCATTATGTGATTCATTTCAGCCAGGTTTTAGAACGGACGCCATGTTAGCGCCTTTATTCTCTAAATGTTAGTGATGTAGCAATACCAGAGTGCCTCTGACAGTTCTCACAGTTCGCTCTGAAATGACCCGCTGTAAACAAACAAGACAGAGCAGTGCATTTAACAGACCTTTTTATTGATTAGCATTCGGGATCATTTGTATCCAAGATGGTACTGTGTTGTGGTGTCAACAAATTACATATCTGCTTTCACTGGACAGCACAACGCAGAAGCCTCAATAATCACTTAGCAACACCTATGGAGGAGAAAGTGGTACTCTCGGAACGTTCAGAGTCAGACAAAAAAACGCATTGGCCAAACTCTCTAAATATATGACTCTGGGCAGACCTAAACTCTTACTCTGAGTCACTCTGATTTCAGGGAGATGCCCAGACAATTAACCCAAAACAGCTTGGTCCTCATTCAACACCACACCACAATAAAAGCGATTAGATTAATTGATCAATTCACTCAGAGGCCAAACTAATCAATGAGATACATTATTAAAAGAGGGCTGTTGATCAAGCCGGAGGTGAACTGAGTAAAATGTTTACCGCAGCAGAGAGGCTGGGATCAATGGACTAGCCAGGCAGCTGAATAGAACCCTGCATGAATCAATCTGGGCTTATGGACCTCTCCACTCTCCCCTGGTCTCCCCTGTTACTTTATGGCCAACACAATGCCAGAAGTGAGAGGAAACTAAAGGCCAGTACATCCCTAAGGTGGACCATGTTTGAGGACCTGCCACCTTTGTCATCCTAAAACACCTTTTTATCAATGGCTATGAGGCTCAGTTAGGGGAGGAGGGAGAGAGAATGGGGTCTGGGAGGGGAGTGGGGGAGTGGGGGACTGTGGGAGTGGGGGCTCCCATTATCTCTTCTCATACTATAAGGGAGAGAGAGAGACAGGCGGGGGTTAGTAGAGAGAGAGAGAGAGAGAGAGAGAGAGAGAGAGAGAGAGAGAGAGAGAGAGAGGGGAAAGGGGGGTCGTGGAGAAGAAATGGTGTGGGCAAGGACTTTTCAGAAAGTCAACACAGACCACTACTCCACCACCAGTTGAAGGAGTTATTTCCCACACAAAAGAAAGCTTTGAGGAAAAGAAAAGAGAGGGACAGAAAAATAGAAGCAGATTTTAAAATGTGCTCTAAAGAAAAGCAGACACAAGGTTCCTCTCTCCCCTTCCCTCTTCTCTCGTCCCCTTTATTTGGAGCGAATAAAAGGAACATAATGATTGTGGAGTGCAATAGGTGGACAGAGGGGGTTGCTGAATAGATCTCACCTCTTTTACAGATTTCCTCTCTCCACCATGGAGGACATCTGACCTTTTAGGAGACAGAGAAAGAGAGAAAGAGAGAGGGGGGGTTAAGGAAGGAGGGAGGAATGGATGGATGGAGGGAAATCATAATGAAAAGTGATAATTCCTCAGAGAGGGAGAGAAACAAAATGTCCAAGGGCCAGAAATTAGATCGTCTGACTCCCGGGTTGCCATGGCAACCACGAACAGTATCACTATACAATATATATGAACGAGAAAAAATACCATCTATTGTTGCCATGAGAAGAGGGGTGATCAAGAAAGGGAACGAGAGTGAGAGTCAAACCATTTTGTAAACTGGATGAATAATTGCCATTATGGTCGCTAACACCAGTCCTATAATAAGAATACTAAAGAAAAAAGAAAATCAAGACAATGACACTTCCTATGAACACCCCTATTACTTGAACATTTAGCATATTTCAACAACACATTAGTGTTTGAAGTTCTATTGGCGTTAGAGTAAAAGGCTGCGTTAAAAATGTCAGTCATCACTGCATCTCAGTGCTTGAGCCGTGATTGGGAGTCCCATAGGGTGGCGCACAATTGTCCCAGCGCCGTCCGGGTTTGGCCCGGTGTAGGCAGTCATTGTAAATAAGAATTTGTTCTTAACTGACTTGCCTAGTTAAATAAAATAAAAAATAAAAATAGCGAGGGCTCAAGGTGTGTATCCCGGCTCTGTCTCAGGTCTGGGCCCTGTGTCCACGTCTCCGATTGGTGATGGAGGACATCCCCTATGTCTAATTGTCTGGCTGGGGACCCAGGTGGAGGGAGCTGACCCAGTGTGAGTGTGTGGTTGGTGGTTCCACTCTGCACTGGACTCCCCTGGCTCTGTGGTGCAGATCTGATTAGTGGGGCTCTTTACAACGGTCGCTCCCACCACCTGCTCCCACTCCACTCCACTCCTCTAGCCTCTGATCAACTATCATCACCGCAGATTGAGACAAATGATCTCCCTCTCCATCCTAGTCCCAATGTGTGTGTATGTGTGTGTGTGCTTGTGCGTGGGCGTGTGTGCATGTCTGTCTGAGTACTTGTGTTGCTCAAGTGGGTGATTCTTTGCTTGTTTATGTGAATGAAAGTGGAATGTGTTAGTAAGTGTGTTTGTGTTACATTCGTGAGAGCATGTGGGTATCATCACTCTTGTATGAGGACAGTAGGTATATTTGCTCTCGCATATTTGAGCTGAAGTAGAACTATTTGGGTCTGTGACACTGCCCTGTGGGTAAGGAACGTTTCCTTCCTAGGAGGAAGTGGTAGTTGACGCGGGCCCCGGAGACAGGAGGCAGTGTGGCACAGCGATAATAGAGCTGAATGGACAATGCTGCTGCTGCTTCTGATCCACATGGGCTGGTTGGTTAGTTAACACACAGCCTCATCTATCAGGGAACAACTCCAGCCTGGCTTAAACATTACTGTACACCACAGAGTCAGTACCAAGCCGTAGGCCTAACTAAATACACCCTCTTCGGGGAAAGTGCTATAAAAGCAAGGTGTTTAAGGAGTTTCCTATGCACGATCAAGTAAAAAGAAGAACAGACGACCATCATTGCCAACAGACCATTAATACATTGGTCTGAACACACACAGTCTGGCTGCTTAATGCAGTCAACACACCCAACACAATGAATGACTGAGCCCTCCATAATGGATTAAGATACACAACACCACTCTGACAGACTAGGCCTGCGCGGTGGGTGGGAGCGCCATTTGCATAATCTCAGAACATTGGCTATGTGCAATTACAGTACTTACATTAATATGTCTGAATAGTCCCCTAATTAATCGCTCTCTACCAGAGAAGATTTACTTTTCATTTTCCGTCTGACTGGAGGGAGCAGGGCTTTTATCCATCCCTCCGCCACCGCAGGAAAGGGATGGGTGCAGGAAAAACAGCCTGATGATAACAACCAATGGTTCAGAGATTTAGTCACAACATCTTATTTGTTGGGATAATGCATAATTTGACTGTTTCTACTTGCTCTGGCTATTCAACCACTCCAATAATATCTGGTTAAAGTAAAACATGATTGAGCCCTTTTTCCAGTTTCTTTGACGTTTGTTTAATAGAGGTGTTGGATTAATGACTAAAAAGAGAGATAGCAATTAGCCTATTCCACACCATGATAGTAATATTGTCCACAAGCTGGTCCACAAGCTAATGGTTCAACAAATCAAGAATTTGAGTAAGTAACATACCTACACCTGCAGATTGCACAGCCACAGATACAATGAAATAGCTACCATGAAAATATGACAGAGAGGGAGGGAGGGGTGGGGAGAAAGTGGAATAGTTTTCCCGCTCCGTCTCTCCGTGTGAGAATGCCGTTATCAGCCCAGGACCGGAGGACACAGGCTGCCCTTCCTCGTCCCAGGACTACGGACTCATTTAGGAATCTGGGGACTACCGCTCACCATTGTGTTGTCATACAGGAAGTGTGGTTCACCGCTCACTCCCAGCATTCACTGGGTTTCCTGTGTCAGGTTACCACGTCCTGTGTTTATTTTCTTTACTTTTTGTCTGTATCCACCCCAAATGTTTTTTCTAACATCTACCAAATGATACAATGGAGAGGATGGCACTATCTCAAGGACTGGGAGGTGTGGTGCTCGAAGAGCAAATAATGTGTTTTTATCTCTGCGTCAATGTTTCTGCTCGTTCATAGAGTTGGACTTGTTGTCTTACCCTGTCCGGTCTTATTTTTATTCAAGTTTAAGTCCCTAGTCTCCTGAAGAAAAAGAGTGATCCCCAGTCTAAAACCAAAATGAACCTCAATCTATTTCAAATTAAGCAGTTCATTCAATGGACATTGTCTTTGACACATACGCTTGTTACAGCTTGAAAATGGAGTAAAGGAAAGATTTTAAAAAACAATTTCCTCACAGTAATTATTGCTCTGCTTGGAGTTTTCTTTCTTTTCTTTTTCACTCTCGTCCAAAACAAAGAGCTTTAGAGAACTAAGCAGTTTGTGATTGATAGAGAGCATGAATGATGTATAAAGTCTATTTTGTTCTGATCAATAATGAATTTCATTACCACACACACACACGCGCGCGCGCACGCACACACACACACACACACACAATTGCACATGCACACGCATAGCACACACGTACACCAGTGGAGGCTGCTGAGGGGAGGACGGCTCATAATAATGGCTGGAATGGAGCGAATGGAATGGTATCAAGCACATGGAAAGCATGTGTTTGATGTATTTGATACCATTCCACTTATTCCGCTCCAGCCATTACCACGCGCGCCTGTCCTCCACAATTAAGGTGCCACAAACCTGTGACACACACACACACAAACAAGCACACACACAGAAAAACATTTCACACATATAGTACAACCACGCAGACACCATATCTTGTTTACATTGACCAACAATGTAACACAACCAAGAGTGGAAGAGTGCCTGATATAATTGCAGCACATTATCACCTCTTAACAAGGTGCCCTGTCTTATGTTGACTAGTACTGTCAGTCCCTTTAAGAAGCAGTGCGATATGGTTAGGCTGTCCTCGTGCTTCCAGGGAGGGTTCTCCTGCTTGCTACACTCTTAGAAAAAAGGGTTTATTGGGGCTCTATTTAGAACTTTTAGTTCTTTGGACAAGATTGAAGAACCCTTTACTAAAAAAGGTTGTACATACTGTATATACCGAGTGAAGCCAAGTAACCTTAAGGGTTCTATTCCTACACCAGTGTAATGTGGATTTTAACAAACAACAGCTACCAAAATTTAACCCAGTCACATCAAACTCTGAAATGACAGCTACCTAGCTCCCTTTTCATTTATTTGAGCTGTTTTGCATCGACATTTAGATCCATATTAATAATGCTGCTGCATGATTTCTCCTGATCAGAAAAATGGCTAGCTGAAGCCGACACTGCTATCTCTCTATGGCAAGGGGAGATCAAATTCATATTTTTCAACATTGTTGCAGAGGTCGGAGTGGCAAACAGCAAGGTTCACACAAACCTGTGCTGCTGCTAGAAGTGAGAAGAAATAATGTGTTTAATAAAAGCATACACTCTTAGATATAATTTTTTGTTAGGTTTACATGGAACCTTTTGGTCAATTAAAATGTAAACAACCATTTTGATTAAAAAATCAACTGCCATAACTGGTGCACAACTCTAGGATTTTTGGAGTTGACTCCAACCCCTGTGGTTGGAGTCAAAAGGAGTCGACTCTTGTTCGACTCCTAAAACATGCTGAAACAGAATGCGCATACACGTACACACCGCCTTATTATTTCAGAGTCCTACTAGGAAGACTATTTGCTTTCTAGACATCTGACATGAGCACGATGATGCCCATTTACTCATCAATTTAGCCTATAAAAGGCCTATGTTGTTTGAATATAGAAGGTGATGTGTAGGAACTAGAATATTTAAGTGATATTTCTGCTGTATGCAGCCTTGACTGATCCCATGAGATGATGCAGCGCACTCTACGTTGATAAGCCTGCCATGTTTTAGCCCTATTTGGACAAGTATTACTAGAGACACTGGTTTTGTAATTCTTATCGAAGCATGGGCAAGGAGTCAAGGAATCGATTATTTTGGAGTCAGCTCCCCACCACTAACAGCCATTCCAGCATGATGACTCAATAGGACAGTGGTTAAAATTGCAAATAGCCTACCAATAAGCACATTATGTTTCAATTTATTAAGGTACACAAAGTTGACTATTTATTTCAAATAATTGAAGCCAAAGTGATATGATAAACTATTGGCTAGATGGATAAAGTTCTATTAGAATATGAACACCGTTTGTAAACTAGCTAGTCTACTTTAACCCCATTACAAGCAAGCTAGTCTACTTTAACCCCATTACAAGCTAGCTAGTCTACTTTAACCACATTACAAGCTAGCTAGTCTACTTTAACCCCATTACAAGCTAGCTAGTCTACTTTAACCACATTACAAGCTAGCTAGTCTACTTTAACCACATTACAAGCTAGCTAGTCTACTTTAACCACATTACAAGCTAGCTAGATAAATGTTACAAATAAACACTATTTTGTATTATGGATTATGCCAAATAGAGCTACAGACTGAGCCTGACATTGGCAATTAGCTAATTGTCATGAAGCCATTGGAAGACTATTGCTGATCTCTGTTGAATGCATATGATGGGCAGTGGACTGACAGAGGAGGGTATGTATCTAAATAATGTATAATATAGTGATTCAATACCCTAGTTAATCATTATTCGCCTCCTGTGAGATGTCATCACGCAACAGACGTCATCAAAGAGCGCAACAAAAACAGTATACTGTTTACACTCAGTTTGTTATTTTTTTTAAATAGTTTTAATGAAATAGTTTTTAATCATAGCTAAAGTTTGTATTGCTACAGATTCCGTCACGTGGTCAGCCTTTACGGCTGGGACCGCAAGTTTGTGTCCCGGATACCTGTTAAGTAGCAGTTAGCTGCTAGCCATCATGAAAACGGAGCAAGCTAATGCTAGCAGTGCTAGCCCACCTGTGTTTTTATCCACGGCTGGGCACAAATGCGTCAGGTGTGAGATGTTTTCCACACAATCACACAATGAAGATAAGGTGGAACTGGAAAATGGACTGGGGTTTGTCTGCCCAAATGCACCACCATCAAGCAGCTTAGGGAAGAGATCCTCCAGCTGTTAGCTTGGCTGAGACAAAAGGATAACCTGCTTTATAAGTACACCGACCTTGCTGTAACCCAGGCAAACATGACTCCTATAGCAAAGCTGTCGATGAGTTGGGCGGCGTTGATCTGTTCCAATCTCTCCCAATTCAAGGCCATTGAATTTATGAATCTTTTGAGCTTCATGGACTATCCACCATGTTGCTGGGCCCACCCATAACCTCGGCTATACTCTGGAAATGGTTATTACCAAGAGGTTTTCTATTGACATATCCACTGTTGTTGATGTTGCATGGTCTGATCACCATTGTGTATTTTTTACTACCTTGTTGCCCATAGCACAGGGTAATACTGAACACATTATTAAGAAATGTGATCTTACCTCTGAAGTTGCTACAGATTTTATTGAGTGTATGACCAATACTCCACCACCTGTTCCGCCTTTCTATTGTGATGATTTAGTTGATAACTTTAATAGCAAATTAAGGGCAACCATTGATGACATAACTCCAGTAAAGTTGAAAAAGGCCTCATCCAAACAGAGAGCCCATTGGATGAGTGAGGAAACTAATACATTAAAGAGAAATTGCAGAAAGGCAGAGCAGAAGTGGAGAAAGTCAAAGTTACAGGTCCACTATGAAATTCTGAGAGAACAACTTGGCATATATAACAAAACAATAATAAAATGCCAGACGGGCTTAATGTTCTAAATTGATCACTATTAATCAGAATAATTAGTGAGTGCTCTTCTCGATCATTGATGGCCTGTTAAATCGTACCCAAACTTTCCTCCACATTTAAATGTGATGAGTTTGTGGAATATTTCAGAGATAAGATAACCAACAATAGGCTGGGTATCAGTCAAGCAAGACCTGATGAGAGTTTTGATGATATGTGCCCTAGCCTACCACACAAAGGCACAATGGATTTATTTTCCCTGGTTGACACAGACGTGCTCAGGAAAATGATATCACAACTTAAGCCTTCTACCTGCCTTCTCGATCCTATCGCCACCACCTTATTCAAAACAGTTCTTAATTGCATATCTGAAGAAGTGTAAGCTATTGCTAATCACTCCCTCTTCACAGGCACTTTCCCCACTGCAGTAAAAAGTTCTATGGTGAAACCCCTTCTGAAGAAAAGTAATCTAGACTCTTCAGCTCTTAACAATTTTTGCCAATCTCCAACCTTCCATTCTTAAGCAAAATTCTGCAGAAATTTGTGTTTTTGTGCCCACCACAGCACAGAGACAGCCTTAGTTAACTTGTTAGGGAGTGGCAGCTGAGGGGTTGGGCACGCCAGGCTTTTGGAGAGCCTGGCGTGCCCAAAGTAAAATGCCTCCCATTCAGGCCCAGAAAATAGGATATGCACATATGTAGTACCATTGGATAGGAAACACTCTGAATTTTCCAAAAGTGTTAACCATTTGTCTGTGAGTGAAACAGAACGCATATGGCAGGCGAGACCCCGAGGAATTTCTGTCCTGGAAAAAGTGATTTTGACACTGCTCATTTGGAACCCCTCCCTCATGAAAATGACCATATAAGGGCATATGAATGCAGTACCCATCGCTTCCTTTAGATATCAACAGTCTCGAGACAGTGTAAATTTTCATTTTGGATGAATTAGACCAGAGAAGAAGAGCAAACCAGGAAGTTACCTTTTTATGTCAACAGTACCCAGTGCGTGTTCCCGACAAGGCGCGCAGTGTCTTTTTTACCGTCTTTATCGATCAGTTTATATTCCGGTTGATTTATAATAGTAAATATACGTAAAAGTGTTCCTAAGGATACATTTAATACTATGTTTGATTGTTCTTGGACAAGTTTATAGATATAAGATGAACGAGTTTGCGTCACGTTTCAATGGAGGAGTGGAAGCTGTCGTTTCTGATTATAACGCGCAAACCAAATGGAGATTTATGGATAAAATACATTACTTTTTCTAACAAAAGAACCATGGATTGTCTTCGTTGGACCCTTAGGATGACCTCAGCAGAAGTTCTTCAACAGGTAATTGATTTGTTTTCGCTGTGAAATGTGTTATGTGTGTGCCGTGATGGCTAATCGATTCATGGCTATGGGAAAAATATGTGAGGTGCTACCCTCAAACAATTACATTTCACCTGGTAGTGTCGGGATTGGGGCGCTAGCGCCCCAGCAATCCCTGAGAGGTTAAAGTGGTAAATAATCTTAGAGCCAACACACATGCCCAACAGCTCTCTGTCCTTGTACTCTTAGATTTAAGTGCTGCATTCAACACTGTTGGCCATGATGTCCTTCTGGACAGACTGGAGAGGTAAGTTGGCCTCTCCGGTCAAGTTCTAAATTGGTTTAGGACCTATTTAACAGGCCAAGAGTTTTTTTGTCACTCTTGGTGAACATAACTCAGAGAAAATACATGTCACATGTGGCGTTCCAGAAGGTTATATTTTGGGTCCTGAACTGTTCAATTTATACAGTAAATGTTACCCCTTGGCAGTTTTATCAGAAAGCACAGCATTGATTTTCACTGCTAAGCAGACGATGCACAACTTTACATTTCTGGGGCACCAGAGGATTTTAGATCCACAGATAAATTCTTAGACTGTATTAGTAATTGAAATACTTAGATGGCTCACAACTTCTTCCAGCTAAATCAAGACCGAGGTACTTATTGTTGGAGCCAAAGCACAGAGAGAGAATCTAGCCGCACATTTTAATTCACGGGCAATAAAGATAAAACACCAGGAAAGAACCTAGGTGTTATATTATATTCTGAACTAATTTTCGAATCACACATTAGGAATGTGACCAATATAGCTTTTACCACCTAAGGAACATTGCCAAGGTATGGCTGTTTCTCTCTCAGGCTGATACAGAGAGACTCATCCATGCTTTTACTACAAGCAGGCTTGACTACTGTAATGCGCTCCTATCTGGTCTACCCAAGGAAGCCATTGGTCAACTGCAAAACATACAGAATGCTGCAGCACGGGTGCTGACCAAGACCAGACAGAGAGCACACATTGCACCGGTTTTAAGGTCTCTGCACTGGCTGCCTGTGAGTTTTAGAATTAAGTTTAAGATTTTACTATTACTAATCCATGATTGTGCACCCCAATACATGTCAGACAGGCTTTTAAGTAATTTAGCCAGTAGGTCTCTCGGGTCCTCTAGCACTGGCCTTTTTAACTATCCCAAAGCCTAGGACCAAGAGGCATGGAGAGGCAGCCTTTAGTTATTATGACCCCAGCCTCTGGAATAGCCTGCCAGAGAACCTGAGGGGGGCTGAAACTGTGGACATATTTAAAAGAGATTTTACTTTTCATTAGGGTGCTTTTTAGTTGTTCAGTTTGTGTCATTCTTTTGTTTTTTATTTTATGTTCGTTGTGGAGTAAATATTTCAGCTTTTATTTCCATAGTTTCTATTAGTTTTTTACTGTAAAGCGCATTGCGTTGCATTCCATGTCTGAAATGTGCTGTATAAATAAATCTTGATTTGATTAGATGTGATTACTTTTAACACACTATCTATGTTTTGCTCAGTCTGGCATTAACCCAACTATCTGAGGCAGAGGATCTCTCTTTCGGCTGCTGCTAACAGCAACTGCATGTAAATTGTTCTTCTACATCATAATAATTATTCTGTGTCTGCGTGGCATTTTGTCTTTATTTTAGCAGATTAACTCATGCTTATTTATGATGATTAACCCTTGTTTTTACTCCTTTTTTCTTCTTCTCGGGAACCAGCCAGGAAACAACCCATACTGGTCTGATCCATAAAGAAGTCAGTCAGAGTTGGTATCAAGATTGACGTGGGCCATCATTCAAACGAAGAGATGCCTCCCTGGTCACCAGTGCATATTTCCAAACAGTGTTTGCATTTAATGACAACAAAATCTCAAAACTATGATTTTATTCTTCTGTCCATTGTTTAATTGCTTATTATATTATATTCTTAAATAAAAACATTACAATGTATTAGTAGTAGCCATAATTAATAAATGGCACAATACATTCTATATGGAACATATTTTGCTTCAGTGAATAAGAACCCTTGGTGTTCTGATGAAATAACGTTTAGGGGTCCATATATAAAATAAGCGATATGACCCTTTTTGGTTCTATATGGAACCATGTTTTCTAAGAGTATAAGTAGTAACCTCTCAACCAAGGCCAGTGCACTAGACGTCTTCATTTACCCAGGCTGGGAGATTACCCCTGAGGATAGCTCACTTCCATCGTCCGTCCTTCCCCCCCTCCTCCTCCGTATGCCTGTGATGAGGACCATGCTGCTCTGGTGTTCACATCCACCATTTACCCTGTGACGATCACACTACCATGGGAGAGGGGACAGGGGAGTGAGGAAGATGATATGGACCAGTGTAATCTGTGATTCTACTACACTGTCACTTGATTTAAAAAAGAACAGAAAGTGTTAAACGACTGAGAGACAAAACACATACGGAAAGAGAGAGAGATAGCGAGCGAGAGAGAGAGAGAGTGGGGGGGCGGGAGGGAGGAAAGGAGGGAGGAGAAAAAAGGAGAGAAAAGGGCCTGGAAACCATTTCCGATGCAGTGTTTACATCCAGAGCTAGAGGTCGTTTTTAGACGGTGCTCAGACATAGTCTAGCTTACTGGGCCTCCACTCCACACACTGGGGACAGACTCATAAGGGGAGAGAATTGGTGACAGATGAACACGCAAAGAGTTTCTTTATGACACACCCAGACATTCCACTCCAGGACTATGTCTCCCTACCTGCTTTGCTCTCCATATGTGGACATATACACCGGATGCATAAGTGGATGTTCAGTAGATGTTCAGTGAGCTCAGCAGGAGGCGAGACAAACATTAATTCAGGGGAGGATTGTGTGCTGAGACAAGGCCCTTGCCAGTAGAAACACAGTCACACATACAGTACAATACCTACACTATCTAAATACCACAATTATACCACAATTATCCAACTTTTAAAGAAGCAATTACAGATACAGTAAATATAGCTTAGCCTAAATGCTCACTAGAATAGCCCCAATACATGACCCCTAGTGCAGTGCAGGCACTAGATATCAAATACATTCGTAAAGACTGCAATAGTCTGGTGGCTACATGATCAGACATAGGGATAGCTGTGGAACAGTCTGAGCATGCATCACACTTGGGTTTTTACGACTGAGGTCAATCACTGTGACCTCTCTGGGGTTGGATTTCATGGCAGGACCTGGACCTGGGCAGTGGACCATGAGGTGGGGATGTTTAACGCTCAGGATCTCATCTCCAGTACTCTCAGGGGAGAGCAAGGCTTGTAATGAGAAGGTTTAACTTATTTCACTACTAGAGGGTGTGGAGATGGGGGAAGCGGGAAGCGGGGTCTCGGGGGGCTGGGGGGTCCACACTGTTGATGAGTAACGACCTCTGTGTCTCTTGCCGTAATACCACTTGAAAGAAAATTATGTTCCCGCTGCCCCATAAATCTCACAGGCAATTGTTTTCTGTAACATGTGACAATTTTATCGTGGCCAACTTGTAGGAACATTAAAGTTGAGGATCAGACCCAGACGGAAGAGGAAATAGTCTCTACGTTGACAATGAAGGATGGGTCATGCTCTTTTAACTCCCTCCAAACAGATCTATCTGCTAATCCTCTCTCTGGCTATTTACACTGCATAAAAGCACAGTAACAACAGACTGAAGAAATGTAATATTGTGTTTGTGTGTGTGTGTGTGATTATTATTGCTGTTTAAACTCTGTGGCTTTTTATTTGAAACTATTAACCCTGAAATTACTTTTCGCAATGCATAACAAACCTTTTCATGAAGTCCCTAAATGCACTCTAATGGTTTGTGTTTACAATAATTGCAGCAGGCAACAGATTTGATATCAACTTTTTCTTATGACTTTCTTCGTTACGAATTCAGAAAATAATGTTTTGTTTTTCAAAGCTGTACCTAGAAATTCACACCCAATAACTTGTGCCGTTTTACAGGATCAGTCTGCAATTATATAAATGCAACAGCTTTTTTTGTTATTTAACATGATATTAACTTTCTAGTTGTTCAGAGATACAATGAACTATTCCCAGGCAATACTATATTCAGGCACGCTGGACATTGAAGCTCCAATTATGAGTGGCAGACAGGCCATGGCAAATCCCTCTCCATGCTGCAGGAGTCAGCAGAGAGCAGCCACAGGACTGGACTGGCTGTAAGGTACACATGCCCTTCATGGAACAGCAGTACACACTTTCAACTTCTGGCCCACTCTCTGCGCTGGTTCCAGATTCCCCCCACTATAACGTACCCCCCTCTGCTCAAGGCGCAGCAACATCATTGGACTGCCAAGAAACAGTCCCTAAAGTGTTGGCCCAAACGCCACACATAATATGAGGTCTATCAAGTGGATCCTTTTTTCATTATATGCGTGAACAACAGCAAGGAAACAACAAAGACAGGCAGCAAAGACAAAAGAGAGGCTTGGTTTCACTCAAAGGTTCCACACTGGGCTCAGCTGCTCCAGTTGCTATTTTTTGCCCCCTCTCTCCCTTTTCTGGGAGTTACATTCCATGCCTAAAATATGCGACCCAGAAGCTTCTGGGCCCCCTAAGAAAGAAAGAGGACAGTTGCCGTGGGAACGTTGAACAACAGCAGCACACAACATCCCACTGACGGACAGCACACTCCGGGAGGCGCTAGCACAGGTGCTATTTTCTTTCAAAACATCAAAAAGGAGAAAAAATCTAAACGCATTAAGGTTCCCAAATATACAGTAAGGAAAATTACACTCCCAAACAGTCATTTTCTTGTGCAGGCCCCTTTGTGATTCCCTGCTCAAGTTTCCTTGTGTCCAATCAATATTATTCCTCAGTTGAAGAACACAATTCTCCTTATCACAACAGTTAGGCTAATGTAAGAGTTGTTTGGCAATGTAAAGTATTGTTCAAAATATATTCATACATATTGACTTTAAATATAGAGCAAAAGGAGGGTTCATCTTAGATGAACAATGAAAGAATCACTCACAAGCCTCAAGGTCAGAGGGGCAGGGAAAATAACACAAGTACAGAATATGGGAGCAATGAATAACATGATAATGCCCCATGCTTACAACAGGGTTTTGTATTAAGTGGAAGCAAAATTATGTTGTAGCATTGACGTTTTCCATGCATGTTGATGGATATACAAAAGAGGTAGATAAAGAAAAAAACGAAGAGAAAATTAGAGAAGGGGGGACAACAACAGGGATAACGAGAAAACAAGGGAGATAAAGAGGACAAACTAGACAGAAGAGAGATTGAGAGAAGGAGAAAGAGAGTGGGAGTAGTGCTTGAGGATGTGTTAATGGCATGGAGCGTGGGTCCAATTCCCATAAAACACTTGATCAGCCTAATTAAAAGAGCCTTGGCGTGATACATTCCAAACAGTGGGGCGTCCGGCCATGTGCCAAATCCATCCTCGCCTCCTCTTCTCGCTCTCTCCCACACACGGAGGCACAGCCCAGCACAGCCCAGCAGACATCCACAACAGCCAAGAGAGAGAGCGAGAGAGTCTGCTGTTTCCTGGGAGCTAGCTCTGCTTGGTGATCCACAGAAACAAAACAAAACAAGTCAAAGAAGTGTACTTGAAGCCCCTGCAGAAGCACACGCACACACAGGAGAAGTGTGTCACTGTCACTGACCACTCGCAGTACTGTCTATCCGACATGTATCTGACAGGAGCGTCAGTCTCCTTCACTAGACGGGCCGAGTGCTAAAGTGAGTCATCCTTGGCGGTGCCTGGAGAGAGAGCTAGCATCTTGGAGCACTACTGTATATGAATCAAACTTATGCATGTGGAGAGGCTGCCAGGGCTTAACGCGTTGCACATTGCTCCAGCATACAAACACACACATAGGGGCAAGCACACACACACGCAGGCGCACATGTTTATTTAAGCAGTTTTTCTCTCTTCTGGAGGGAAAATACACCAGGGTTGCTACAACAGTCATACACCATCTACTAAACAACCGAAGTAGAGAGAGATCATATTTCAGACGGAAATATGTTCATAAAAGCTTTTTCAAAGAGAAAGAAACTGGAAAATATTAGAAAATGGTCTGGACATGAACCTATTCTAATATCAAGAGGAGAATCACAACTGCTGTGCTTGTTAATTAAAAGCTTCACTATGTGTCTCTCTCGTTCTCATCTAGGAGCATTTATATGCATGGGGACACACTCTCTCTAGCAACTGCACACCATCTACCTATAGCCTACCTATATCACTACAGAGAGCTACTTCCACAGCCATGGAAAGGTTACTCCTATTTTAATGTTTCTGGATGTCACCTTGCCCACTAGACTGTGGGCCTTCCAGACCCATTGGGTGAGGAGACGGGAGGACAGGTAGGTAATAGCCTTGCCGTGCCCTGTTTGGGTGCTCAGTAGGCAGCCCTCACCTCTGGTTAAGGCTAGGTGAAGTATGGGGTCTGGGGAGCATCTCCTACATGTATATCCTCTCGTCCTTCCCGGCTCATTCAGTACTGCTTCAGCCAGCCTGTGCTAAAGAGACGGAGAGATAGACAGGATCTAAGAGAGGGAGTGCAACAAATGCAAAGGCTGCCATGGCTCTGGACTGTGCACGTGCGTGCGCGCGTGTGTGTGTGTGTGAGCATCATGATGTGGCCCTTTTTTCCTTCAAGTGTAAATGCTGGATCTGCACCATTGATAAAAGAGGCTCTTTGTGAGAGCCAGCCATTTTGCTTTTTCAGCCCTTACAGTATAATTATTCACATTAACCATCAATCCCCACTTTTCTCTTTGTCTCCGTCTCTCGATAACACACTGGTTTCGGCAACAAAACATTTAGATACACGGATGCCTTGAGCCACCTTTCATGATTCATTGTCAATTCTCAAAGATGAGTGTGTTTCTTATATTCCGGGTTGCTGTTGTTGAAACACGATAGAGTGTTATTATTGGGTGTTAACTTTTTTAGTATTTATAGTTTATATTTATGTGCAAGTGTGTGTGTGTGTGTGTGTGTGTGTGTGTGTGTGTGCGTGCATGCGTACGTGTGTGGGTGTGTGCTTATGAAAGATGTGCACGGGATCTGTGAGTGTTCTCGTCTGTTCTCCTGTGCGTCATTCTCTCCCTTATACCCCACCCTAAAAACAGTGATAAATCCACCAGCCCGACTTGCTGCATCCATCCCCCTTCCCTCCGTCAACCTTCTCTCCATCGCCCCCCTCCTCACACCATCATCTACATCCCAGGGGAGAGAGGTAAAGGGATGGAGAGGTAAAGGGAGGGAGAGGTAAAGAAGGGTGAGATAAAGGGGAGAGAGGTAAAGGGATGGAAAGGTAAAGGGAGGGAGAGGTAAAGGGAGGGAGAGGTAAAGGGATGGAGAGGTAAAGGGAGGGAGAGGTAAAGGGAGGGAGAGGTAAAGGGATGGAGAGGTAAAGGGAGGGAGAGGTAAAGAGAGGGAGAGGTAAAGGGAGAGGTGAAGGGATGGAGAGGTAAAGGGGAGAGAGGTAAAGGGATGGAGAGGTAAAGGGAGGGAGAGGTAAAGGGAGGGGGAGGTAAAGGGGAGAGAGGTAAAGGGAGGTAGAGGTAAAGAGGAGAGAGGTAAAGGGATGGAGAGGTAAAGGGGAGAGAGGTAAAGGGATGGAGAGGTAAAGGGAGGGAGAAAGCCAGTAATATGGAAAGAGAAAGAAACAGAGAAATACTGTTTGGAAGAGGAAGTCGGAGGGAAAACAAGAAAACTCTAAGCCATCGTTCTCCAACGTCATTTGGCGGTGTGGGGAGAGGGAGGGGGAGGAGAGACCTGTCAGCGATTGTTAACACATGTGTCCAGGCTTCCTCTGGTTCGTTTACTGGGAGACTGAAGGAGGCTCAGTGCGGCTCAGCGCCCAAGATTTATGGGTCCTGGGGAAAGAGTGGAAGTGTGTTATTGATAAGTTGCTGAGAGAAGGCGAGGGGCAGCCACTGCAGTAATTAGAGGATGAACTTGCAGCTCATCGACTGGTGTAAGTCCTAGACAGACACCAGTCCACCTCATACCACAATCACACACTGCCCTCCATGCAACCACTTGACCCTAACCACCAGTGGTCTAATGTCCTCCTCTAGAGTGCCAGATACACCACATATCGGCATTCATAGCACTGTTGCATCTTCAACCACAATCACAACTAGTAGAGAGGTCACCACAAGTAGATGGCAGCATCACCGGAATACCTACAATCATGATTTTGAATGGTGCATACATAATATGCTTGTGTTATGCTCAGACTCAAGCAAATGCTTTGATTGGTGTCAGTTCAGGTGAAAATAGTATGTGTGTGCCTGCATTGACATGAAGGAACAGATTAGATTATGTAGGCCTATGTGATGGGTGGAGCAGTTTTACAGAGTGGAGGGGGAACTGGGTTACTTGCTTCTGTTGAGGCCTAGTGTTATCCCAGCATTCACCACTGTTTCCAGTGACCGCAGGGCTGGAAACCGGCCCAGTCCTTCTAGACACTGCTTAGCAATGGGAAGGTCCATTGTTTCATTTGGCTGTATATTTGTGTATTTTTCACCATTGCCCAGAAAAAAGAGAAGGGATGGGGGTTGGGACAGTGAAAAAAGTATGGATTGTACCGGGGCCAGCTAACCCAAAGAGTGTGAGGTAAAGGAGGAGGGTAAGGGGGAGGAGGAGGAAAAGGTTGAGGAGTAGAAAGGTTCGGCATTGTTCCAACCCCTCTCTCTCTCACAGAAATTAGGAGATGTTGAGCTTTTTGCACTCTAAACCCTGCCTCCAACATGTCCCCTTCCTCTGATCACGCCTCTACAAGCCCTGTTGGTACTGACAATTCCCACAATTACAAATTGCTTTTAGTTGAAAGAGGCTGATTCTGATTGTCTTATGTAAGATGGAGGAAGCAAGTCCTCTTCCTGTCCCATGAGGAAGTGAGGATTTCACAAGACTTTCTCCAGGTCAAAGCATAAAGGTGAATTGTTGCAGCAGTTGGAAGGAGCAACAGAGTAGTTTCGACCAAGTTCAATCCTGACTAACACTTAACCGAAACTCACAGTACATGAACCCACCTGATTCTTTTTGTCCCTCAGAGTCAACATGCATCATTGCAGCGCTCCCATGCGTATAGGAGCTGAACTGAAAATCTGAATTCCTCCAATTCATTAATCGTTTATGCACTTCAACCGAAGAGGTAGATGCTTGAATAATTGTCTTGTGGGTTTTTATCATTGAAGTGTATTTCTCAAAATAAGACACCTGTTCTGGAGCCTAGGGTTCCCTCACTGCACTGCTCTCAGTTGTCTTCATCATCTGGACTGGAAAGAGACTGGGTCCATGGCTTTCTGCGCTGCTCTAGCTTCATGTTCAATGCATTTAATGGGCTACTTCCTGTGCTGTCCAGGAAAGACATAGAGGGATAGCAGGAGGTAGGGACATAAAGTGAGCATTGTGAAGGCTGGGCCTCTTACCTTTTAAACCTGATACTTCACAAGAGTCCCTGCAGTTTCTCCCTGAGATTGTATCTGTCACTCATCCAAGCATGGTCTCTATATCTTTTTGGGTTATATATTTCAAAGACAGAATACTCAGTAAATCCTCAGTACAAATAAAGAGGTATTAATTTAATATTTTGCTTTGTCTCACAAACAAACAAGACTAAGATACATTGATGTGATGAGACCTTAACGAGTCATAGCCTGTGTTTACTGTAGGCTATACAACCTTGGTCTCAGCTATATATTTTTATCACTGTAACAATGGATCCTACAGTACTTCTTCCTTTAACCACAACTTCCTTCAACCACCTTCCCTCCTACCATCCTTCCACTCCTATCATCTTTCCCCTCCTACCATCCTTCCCCTCCTACCATCCTTTCCTTTCTACCATCCGTTCCCCCCTGCCATCCTTTCCCTCCTACCATCCGTTCCCTCCTACCGTCCTTTCCCTCCTCTCCCTGTTCTCTATCTTCTGCCCAGGTGAGAGTTGTGTGAGCTACAGCAGCAGTAGAATTACACAGGAAAGACGAAGAAAGTGGACAATTATCTTCAATATCTGTCAGGCAGATGACAGCAGCAACCCCCCTCTCTCAATGAGCCAAGAGATGCAGGAGCGTACAAAGAACGGTGGGGGGGGCTTCTCTTTTGATTGTTCAGAGGCACTGTAGAATTGTCTCTCCCTCTCCCCCCTCATTCTCTCTCCTCACTCTCTCCCTCCTTCTCTCCCTCCCTTTCTCTCTCTCTTATTCGAAGCCTTTTCTGCTCATTACCTACCACATTTGCATGCAGGCTGCCAAAAAAACAGGCAGTGATGGGGAGGGAAATAAAATAAACGGATTAGAATAATGGTAATCACTGCTCGGTGTGTGTGTGTTTGTGTGTGTGTGTGTGTGTGTGTGTGTGTGTGTATGTGTGTGTGTGAGTGAGTGAGCATGTGTGAGGCTATCTGAGACAATGTGTAAAAGAGAGATAGAGGGAGAAAGCAGGAGAGATACAGGTTTAATTAAAAGCTGTTGTCTACCTTTCTTCTCAAGACAAAATAATGTGCATTCTTTTTCTCATATTCTGAGAATGTGTCATTAAAACCCAGTTTTACTTCCTCAACCTCTATCTACATTAGCACAGTGTGCCACAGATGAGGATCATATTTAACACTGAATAATGCCTATTGGCTCATTTGAATAGTTGTAGTTGAGCAATTACTGTATGAATATGATGCAAATCTAAACTACATCTCCATGTTAACAGCATGTGGAGTTGCAACTTCTCTTGCACGTATGGTTGCAGTTTAGCCTTGGTCTGTTTCTCCATTAACTAGCCTGCCATTTTGCAATTAAATAGCATTGTTGAATGCAGTAATAATTAGGTACCCAAGTTAGTTGCAGTTATCCACAAGTTAATATAAAGTGGACGTGAGGTGTTACATATATGCAACTTTTAGTCTGTCCTCAGGGACTTTTAGTTTGCAAAAGTACAGTAGAAATGTCCCTGGGCTGTGAATGTTTCAATAACTGACATAAGCTCATTAAGCATGCAGGCCACAACTGATTGAGCAGGAGCCCTATCAGTATTATGGGGCTGGAGGTAGGGAGGAACTGGCCCAGGATGGGGCCTGCAGCAGGGGATCCTTGAGAACATTGAGGTCGCTGGAATCCCCTGAGCAATAAAATTGATTACGTCCTCTCTGCATGGGGATAACCACACCAGCTATAGGTGACCTCCTACAGGACAACCACAGGTGAAAAAAGCTTGAATGTATTTCATCAAATGTATTTCAGGGGAATCAAAGAGGAAAAGGCGAAGTGAGAGGTCCTGACTCCGCCCAAAAATCTGTCTGTGCAAGAATAAAATGTGAAGCAGATTTATAGTATGGAGTTCAATGAGAAGCACGTGGCATCCCGGCAACTTTGAGAAAAACTATTTCATATCAGAGTTGTACCTGTTGTTCACATGCGTATCTGCCATCTCATTGGCTAGAATGCTCTCGCCTCCTTTCCGCCTGCCTTTCACCGTTGCGGAAATGTTACCCTATTGTTAGAGCAGACAGCCCAATATATTTTCAATATAATAAATCATCTTTTGGGGGAATGAAAATATGTAAAAATAATCCAGGAACAGGGACAGTTTCAGGAGGGAGGGAGGAAGCAAGGACGTAGTGGAAATAAGAGAGCAAGCAGAATGAGCAATACAAAGGTATGAATTCTAACCTTCGAGGGCCTGCAGTTTGGGAGAGAAGGCAGAGGAGGGATCTGTGATAATAGCCCACACTTGATCACACCATTACCTCGAATTATGGATAATTAGCATCGGTAAACTGGGCACGAAACCCGCCTATGATGTTGGGCCCAGAAGGCATGCTGTGGTACCTTTTACGGCCCGGTGGCTGATTTGGGCGCTCAACTGCTGCTCACAGCACGGCAAGGAAGTGATAAAGAGACAGGGCCCGGCTGGCTGGTAGGAAACTGTGAGTAATTATCAAAGAGAGCCTATAATCAAACATACAAATCGCAAACACGGACTATAAAACCCCCTTGGCTAACATCCAGGAGTCGCTTTATCCAATTAGGTAAATGGCTGTAATGTGAGAGTTGGATGTGGGGGAGGGGAGAGGGGGGATATGGAGGAGGGTGAGGGTAGTGAAAGTAACAAACATATGAAAAAGCAGAACAAATAAATCAAAGGGGTATTTCATAACAGATCTGTTTTTTTTTTTCTTTCAGCCTGTTTTTGCCTATTATCCTGTTATTTTGACTCACATACAGTGAGGGAAAAAAGTATTTGATCCCCTGCTGATTTTGTACGTTTGCCCACTGACAAAGAAATTATCAGTCTATAATTTTAATGGTAGGTTTATTTGAACAGTGAGAGACATAATAACAACAAAAAAATCCAGAAAAACGCATGTGAAAATTTTTATGAATTGATTTGCATTTTAATGAGGGAAATAAGTATTTGACCCCTCTGCAAAACATGACATAGTACTTGGTGGCAAAACCCTTGTTGGCAATCACAGAGGTCAGACGTTTCTTGTAGTTGGCCACCATGTTTGCACACATCTCAGGAGGGATTTTGTCCCACTCCTCTTTGCAGATCTTCTCCAAGTCATTAAGGTTTTGAAGGCTGACAATTGGCAACTCGAACCTTCAGCTCCCTCCACAGATTTTCCATGGGATTAAGGTCTGGAGACTGGCTAGACCACTCCAGGACCTTAATGTGCTTCTTCTTGAGCCACTCCTTTGTTGCCTTGGTCGTGTGTTTTGGGTCATTGTCATGCTGGAATACCCATCCACTACCCATTTTCAATGCCCTGGCTGAGGGAAGGAGGTTCTCATCCAAGATTTGACGGTACATGGCCCGTCCATCGTCCCTTTGATGCGGTGAAGTTGTCCTGTCCCCTTAGCAGAAAACACCCCCAAAGCATAATGTTTCCACCTCCATGTTTGACGGTGGGGATGGTGTTCTTGGGGTCATAGGCAGCATTCCTCCTCCTCCAAACACGGCGAGTTGAGTTGATGCCAAAGAGCTCCATTTTGGTCTCATCTGACCACAACACTTTCACCCAGTTGTCCTCTGAATCATTCAGATGTTCATTGGCAAACTTCAGATGGGCATGTATATGTGCTTTCTTGAGCAGGGGGTCCTTGCGGGCACTGCAGGATTTCAGTCCTTCACGGCGTAGTGTGTTACCAATTGTTTTCTTGGTGACTATGGTCCCAGCTGCCTTGAGATCATTGACAAGATCCTCCCGTGTAGTTCTGGGCTGATTCCTCTCCGTTCTCATGATCATTGCAACACCACTAGGTGAGATCTTGCATGGAGCCCCAGGCCAAGGGAGATTGACAGTTCTTTTGTGTTTCTTCCATTTGCGAATAATCGCACCAACTGTTGTCACCTTCTCACCAAGCTGCTTGGTGATGGTCTTGTAGCCCATTCCAGCCTTGTGTAGGTCTACAATCTTGTCCCTGACATCCTTGGAGAGCTCTTTGGTCTTGGCCATGGTGGAGAGTTTGGAATCTGATTGATTGATTGATTGCTTCTGTGGACAGGTGTCTTTTATACAGGTATCAAGCTGAGATTAGGAGCACTCCTTTTAAGAGTGTGCTCCTAATCTCAGCTCGTTACCTGTATAAAAGACACCTGGGAGCCAGAAATCTTTCTGATTGAGAGGGGTTCAAATACTTATTTCCCTCATTAAAATGCAAATCAATTTATACAATTTTTCACGTGTTTTTCTGGATTTTTTTTTTTTTATTCTGTCTCTCACTGTTCAAATACACCTACCTTTAAAATTATAGACTGATCATTTCTTTGTCAGTGGGCAAACGTACAAAATCAGCAGGGGATCAAATACTTCTTTCCCTCACTGTACTGTAAAAGGGATGTAACAAACGCTTTTCCACAGTCAACTAAGGTGTTATTAGATTTGTGTAAATGTGAGCATTTTAGCATAGTGTTTCCCAACTATGCCTACATATACCTAATTGGGATAAACTAGTGTTGACCAGACCCTTTCACTGGGAGGAGCCTTAGCCATGTCGCCTGTAGCCTATCGATGTTGATTACTGTATTTATATAGGCTAGGCATCCATTTAGGCATACAGATAAAGTCCACTCCCATCATCTACATCCGTCTAGATTTTATGCCATGTTGTATAAAAACAGAAGCCTAGTTAGCTAAGTGGCTACAGCTAGACAGTTCCCAATTAGCTATGCTAAGCTAGCTATATAGCTTGCTAGCTTATGTTTATACAAACATTAGACAAATTATTAACAAGGCATGCAACGGTCACGAAAACGACATGGACAATAGCTGTTCCGGACGACTGTGTGATCTCTGTGTGATCTCGCTCTCCATACTCAATGTGAGTAAGACCTTTAAACAGGTTTACATTCTCAAGGCTGCGGAGCCAGATGGATTACCAGGACGCATACTCAGAGCATGCGCTGACCAGCTGGCAAGTATCTACCCTGACATTTTCAACCTCTCCCTGACCCAGTCTGTAATACCTACATGTTTCAAGCAGACCACCAGTGTCCCTGTGCCCAAGAAGGGCAAAGGTAACCTGTCTAAAAATTGCCCCGTAGCACTCACATCTGTAGCCATGAAATGCTGAGAAAGGCTGGTTATGGTTCACATCAACACCACCATCCCAGACACCCTTAAACCACTTCAATTCGAATACCGCCCCAACAGATACACAGATGACGCAATCTCACTGCCCTCTCCCACCTGGACAAGAGGAACACCTACGTGAGAATGCTCTTCACTGACTGGAGCTCTGCATTCAACACCATAGTGCCCTCCAAGCTCATCACTAAGAGTAGGACCCTGTGACTAAACACCTCCCTCTGCAACTGGATCCTGGACTTCCCGATGGACCGCCCCAAGTTGGTGAGGGTAGGCAACAACACGTCCACCAAGCTAACCCTCAACAAGGGTGCCCCTCAGGGTTGCGTGCTTACTCCCCTCCTGTACTCCCTGTTCACCCACGACTGCATGGCCACGCACGACTACAACACCCCCATTAAGTTTTCTGACAACACAACAGTGGTTGGCCTGATCACAGATGACAATGAGACAGCCTATAGGGAGGAGGTCAGTGACCTGGTGGTGTGGTGCCAGGACAATAACATCTCCCTCAACGTCAGCAAGACAAAGGAGCTGATCAAGGTCTACAGGAAGTGGAGCTAGTTGAGAGATTTAAGTTCCTCTGTGTCCACATCACTAAGGAACTATCATGGTCCACACACACCAACACAGATGTTAAGAAGGCACGACAATGCCTCTTTCCGCTCAGGAGGCCGAAAAGATTTGGCCTCAGAAAAGTTTGCACCATTGAGAGCATTTTGACTGGTTGTATCAAGCTTAGTATGGCAACAGCTTGGCATCCGATCGCAAGGTGCTACAGAGTGTAGTGTGTACGACTCCAGACACCCAAGTCATAGACTATTCCCTTTGCTACCGCACAGCAAGCAGTACAGAAAGCACCAAGTCTGGAACCAACAGGACCCTGAACAGCTACTACTCCCAAGCCATAAGACTGCTAAATAGTTTGTTAAATAGTTAACCAATAGCTACCCAGACAATCTGTATTAAACCTTTTTGCACTAACTCTTTTGGCTCATCACATACTCTGCAGCTATGGTTTATTAACTATCCTGTTGCCTACTCACTTTATCCCTACCTAAATGTACATATCTACAGTGCCTTGCAACCTGGATTCAATATAAATATCACCCATTTACACACAGTATCGCATAATGACAAAGTGAAAACATGCTTGCAAATACAGAAATATCTAATTTACATACAGTACCAGTCAAAAGTTTAGACACACCTACTCATTCAAGGGTTTTTCTTTATTTTTACTATTTTCTACATTGTAGAATAATAGTGAAGACATAAAAACTATGAAATAACACATGGAATCATGTAGTAACCAAAAAAGTGTAAAACAAATCAAAATATATTTCATATCTCAGATTCTTCAAAGTAGCCACCCAGTCCAACTCATCCCAAACCATCACAATTGAGTTGAGGTTGGGTGATTGTGGAAGCCAGGTCATCTGATGCAGCACTCCAACACTCTCCTTGGTCAAATGGCCTAACACAGCATGGAGGTGTGTTTTTGGGTCATTGTCCTGTTGAAAAAAAAAACAATAGTCCCACTAAGAGCAAACCAGATGGGATGGCGTATTGCTGCAGAATGCTGGGGTAGAAACGCTGGTTAAACTTCTTGGGGATTGCTGGGGCGCTTGCGCCCCAATCCCGACACTACCAGGTGAAATGCAAGGCGCCAAATTCAAAATCTAAAAGTTGAATTATTAAACATCCACCAATATACAAGTGTTCCATACTCATCAAAAGCTCTGTTTCTTGGCAATATCATAGCATTGTCAGATTTCAAAAAGGCTTTACGGCGAAAGCAGCACATTTGATTGTTTGAGGGTAGCACCTCACATATTTTTCCCATAGCCATGAATCCATTAGCCATCACGGCACACACATAACACATTTCACAGCGAAAACAAATCAATTACCTGTTGAACAACTTTTGCTGAGGTCTTCCCTTGTTGACATAAATGGGACACTTCCTGGTTTCCTCTTCTTCTCTGGTCTAATTCATCCAAAATGAAAATGAACACTGTCTCGAGACTGTTGACATCCAGAGGAAGCGATGGGTACTGCATTCATATGCCCTTTTATGGGCATTTTCATGAGGGAGGGGTTCCAAATGAGCAATGTGTCAAAACCACTTTTTCCAGGACAGAAATTCCTTGGGGTTTCGCCTGCCATATGCGTTCTGTTGGTTAACACTTTTGGAAAATTCAGAGTGTTTCCTATCCAATGGTACTAAATATGTGCATATCCTATTTTCTGGGCCTGAATGGGAGGCATTTTACTTTGGGCACGCCAGGCTCTCCAAAACGGTCACCTCGTGCGCCGATCCCTAAGAAGTTAAGTGTGTTTTGAATTCTAAATAAATCCCTACAGTGTCACCAGAAAAGCACCCCCACACACCTCTTCCTCCATACCTCACGGTGGGAAGTACACATGGGGAGATCATACGTTCACCTCCTCTGCGTCTCACAAAGACAAGGCTGTTGGAACAAAAAATCTCTAATTTGGACTCATCAGATTTCCACCGGTCTAATGTCCATTGCTTGTGTTTCTTGGGCCAAGCAAGTCTCTTCTTATTATTGGTGTCCTTTAGTAGTGGTTTCTTTGCAGCAATTCAACCATGAAGGCCTGATTCACGCAGTCTCCTCTGAACAGTTGATGTTGTGATGTGTCTGTTACTTGAATTCCATGAAGAATTTATTTGGGCTGCAATCTGAGGTGCAGTTAACTCTAATGAACTTATCCTCTGCAGCAGAGGTAACTCCGGGTCTTCCTTTCCTGTGGCAGTCCTCATGAGAGCCAGTTTCATCATAACGCTTGATGGTTTTTGCAACTGCACTTGAAAAAACGTTCAAAGTTCTTTAAATTTTCCGCATTGACTGACCTTCATGTCTTAAATTAATGATGGATTGTCGTTTCTCTTTGCTTATTTGATCTGTTATTGCCATAACATGGACTTGGTCTTTTACCAAATTCTGCATACCACCCCTAGCTTGTCACAACGCAACCGATTGTCTCAAACGCATGACGAAGGAAAGAAATTCCACAAATGTACTTTTAACAAGGCACACCTGTTAATTGAAATGCAATCCAGGTGACCACCTCTTGAAGCTGGTTGAGAGAATGCCAAGAGTGTGCAAAGCTGTCATCAAGGCAAAGGATGGCTACTTTGAAGAATATAAAATATATTTTGATTTGTTTAACACTTTTTTGGTTACTACATGATTCCATATATGTTATTTCATAGTTTTGATGTCTTCACTATTATTCTACGATGTACAAAATAGTAAAAATATAGAAAACCCCTAGAATGAGTAGGTGTGTCCAAACTTCTGACTGGTACTGTAAGTACACACCCCTTTGCTATGAAACTCCAAAGTGAGCTCAGGTGCATCCAATTTCCTTTGATAATCTTTGAGATGTCACAACAACTTGATTGGAGTCTACCTGTGGCCAAATAAATAGTTTGGACATTATTTAGAAAGAAACACAGCTGTCTATATAAGGTCCCACAGTTGACAGTGCATGTCAGACCAGAAACTGTCCATTGATCTCTAAGATAGAATTGTGATGAGGCATATATCTGGGGAAGGGAATAGAACAATTTCTAGAGTTTTGAAAGTTTTCAAGACCACAGTGGTCTCCATCACTGGGAAATGTTTAAAATAAAATGTAACTACCCAGACTCTGCCCAGAGCTGGCTGTCCGGCCAAACTGAGCAACCGGGCAAGAAGGAACTTGGTCAGGGAGATGACCAAGAACCCAATGACCACTCTGACAGAACTACAGAGTTCCTTGGCTGAGATGGGAGAACCTGCCTGAAGGACAACAGTCTACAGCACTTCACAAATCTGGGCTTTATGGGAGAGTGGCCAGACGGAAGCCACTCCTGAGAAAAAGGCACATTGCAGCACGCCTGGAGTTTGGAAAAAGGCATGTGAAAGACTGAGAGCATTAGGCAAAAGATACTGTGGTCTGATGAGACAAACTCTTTGGCCTAAATGCACAGTGCTATGTCTGGAAAAAAACAGGCACAGCTCATCACCACTCCTACCGTGAAGCATTGTGGTGGCAGCATCACACTATGGGGATGCTTTTCAGCGGCAGGGAATAGGAGACTGGTAAGGATAGAGGAAACGATGAATGGAGCCAAATACAGACAAATCCTTGATGAGAACCTGATTCAGAGTGCAAATTACCTTAGATTTGGGCGAAGATTTACATTCCACAGGACAATGACCCCAAGCATACAGCCAAACCAATGCCTAAATGGCTTCAGAACAAGAATGTGAAAGTCCTTGGGTGGCCAAGCCAAAGCCCAGTCTTGAATCCTGTTGAAAATTTGTGGAAAGACTTGAAGACTGCTATTCACCATCCCTCCCCATCTAATTCAACAGAGCTTGAAAAAATCTGCATGGAAGACCAGGAGAAAATCCCCAAATTCAGATGTGCAAAGCTGACACAGACATACACAAGATGCCTCAAATCTGTAATCGCCGCCAAAGATGCATATACAAAGTATTGATTCATGAGTGTGAATAATTATGTAAATGAAATAAACTCAGCAAGGAAAGTCCTCTCACTGGAAAGTCCTCTCACTGTCAACTGAGTTTATTTTCAGCAAACTTAACATGTGTAAATATTTGTATGAACATAACCAGATTCAACAACTGAGACATAAATTGAACAAGTTCCACAGACATGTGACTAACAGAAATTGAATAATGTGTCCCTGAACAAAGGTCAAAATCAAAAGTAACAGTCAGTACCTGGTGTGGCCACCAGCTGCATTAACCTCCACGGGCTAGGGGGCAGTGTTCGGAAGTTCGGAGAGTCTGGCGTGCCCAAAGTAAAATGCCTGTTACTCAGGCATTAAAGTAATGTCTGTGAGTATAACAGAACTGATATGGCAGGTGAAAAAATGAGGAAAATCCATCCCCCAAAAAAATTATTGAGCTCCCTGTCCATTCTTATCCTTTCCCTATTGAACAATGAAAAGAATAGCTCCCAGATTGCAGTACCTATGGCTTCCACTGGATGTCAATAGTCTTTAGACAAGGTTTAAGGCTTTTATTTAGAAAAAAGGAAGAAGTAGTATAAGGAAATCCAGGTGTCCCTCATTCTGGCTGTAGTCTTGTGGCGCGCGTGACTGAGAGCGCGCTCTTCGTTATTATTTCATTATGAACATAATACATTCCGTCTTAAATTTTATAGTTTATTTACTTATTTGGGTACTTGAGGATTGATTAGGAACGTTGTTTGACTTGTTTGGATGTAGTTTATAGGTAACGTTTTTAGGTTTCCGTGGTCTGTATGTTGAACGACTGGAATGGGTGGATTACTGAACAAAATGCGCCAACCAAACAGAGTTTTTGGGATATAAATGGGGACTTTATCGAACAAAACGACCATTCTTTGTGTTCCTGGGACCCGTGGGATTGCAACCAGAGGAAGATCTTCAAAGGTAAGTGATTTATTTTATCGCTATATTGGATTTTGTAATGCCTGTGCTGGTTTAAAATATATTTATATGCAGGAAGTATGCGGGGCGCTGTCCTCAGATAATCAAATGCTATGCTTTCGCCGTAAAGCCTGTCTTGCAGGAAATCACACACAGAACGTGCAGTATGGCTGGTGGCATTGTCATGCTGGAGGGTCATGCCAGGATGAGCCTGCAGGAAGGGTACCACATGAGGGAGGAGGATGTCTTCTCTGTTACGCACAGTGTTGAGATTGCCTGCAGTGACAACAAGCTCAGTCCGATGATGCTGTGACACACCGCCCCAGACCATGATGGACCATCCACATCTAAATCGATCCCGTTCCAGAGTGCAGGCCTCGGTGTAACGCTCATTCCTTTGATGATAAACGTGAATCCGACCATCACCTCTGGTGAGACAAAACCCTGACTCGTCAGTGAAGAGCACTTTTTGCCAGTCCTGCCTGGTCCAGCGACAGTGGGTTTGCGCCCATAGGCAACGTTGTTGCCGGTGATGTCTGTTGAGGACCTGTCTTACAGTCGATTTCCAGTCACCTTGCCGGGGGTTAAAAGAGGTGGTTCGGGCTTTCAGTTTTGTGTGAATGCTACCATCTATTCACAGTTTTTGGTTTGGGTAGGTTTTAATAATCACAGTGGGAACAACTACACTTCCTGATGAACTCAGTCACTGTGTCCGTGTATACGTCAACGTTATTCGCAGAGGCAACCATGAACATATCCCAGTCTGCGTGATCAAAACAATCTTGAAGCATGGATTCCGATTGGTCAGACCAGTGTTGAATAGACTTTAGCATGGGTATTTCCTGTTTGAGTTTCTGCTTATAGGAAGGGAGGAGCAGAATGGAGTCATGATCTGATTTGCCGAAGGGAGGGGGGGAGGGCCTTGTAGCCATCCCGGAAGGGGGAGTAATAAAGGCAGAGAGTTTTTGAAGGGCGAGTACTACAGGCAATGTGTTGATAGAACTTGGGTAGCGTTTTTCTCAAATTTACTTTGTTAAAATCCCCAGTTACAATAAATGTGGACCCGGGATATGTGGTTTCCAGATTGTACAAAGTCCAGTGTAGTTATTTGAGGGCCGTCGTGGTATCGGCTTGAGGGGGAATATAGACGACTGTGACTATACCTGAAGAGAATTCTCTTGGGAGGCAATACGGGTGAACAAAAGGACTTGAGTTCCTGTATGTTATCACAATCACACCATGAGTAGTTAATCATGAAACATATACCACTGCCTTTGTTCTTTCCAGAGAGTTCTTAGTTCTTGTCTGCGCGATGTACATAAAACCCAGCTGGCTGTATGGACGGGAACAGTATATCCGGAGAGAGACATGATTCCGTGAAACAGAGTATGTTACAGTCCCTGATGTCTCTCTGGAAGGAGTTCCTCGCCTTAAGCTCGTCTACTTTATTGTCCAGGGACGGAACATTAGCGAGTAATATATATAATATACTCGGAAGCCGTGGATGGTGTACATGTCTCCTGAGTTGAACTAGAAGTCATCTCCGAAAACGTATTCTCTGCCGACGGCATTTTGGAGCAGTTCAATGCCCTGGGTACGAACAAAGGATCCAATTTGGGAAAGTTCTATTTCTGATCGTAATGCTGGTGAGTTACCGCCGCTCTGATGTCCAAGTGTTATTTCCGGCTGTATGTAATAACACAAAAAACTTTCTGGGCTAATAATGTTAGAAATAACACACAAAAAAGTTGCTTAGGTGCTAGAAGCAGAGCAGCTATGTGTGTCGGCGCCAACTACATTGTCTACATTGATAAGTCCAAAATTGCTTTTTAATTCTGTCGTGGAAATAATTGTTTCCTATTTCCTATTACCACATCATTTTCAGGTTCTATGTCTTCAGTTTTAGTTTAGTTTTCCATGTTTTCCATGTGGGCCAATTTATCTGTGAATTCTGAAAAGCTATTTAAGGATTATTCCATAGGGGTTTGTTTTTAGGGATTAATATTGGTTCTTGTAGAATCTGTTTACTTTTCTTCCATCTTGTTATAGTGTTCTTAGCTATGATGTTGTTAATGTTCTTAGCTTTATCCTTTGAAAACAGATGTGAAAAGATTCTGGAGATGAGCATACACATCTTCAATATACACCAATTATTCCTCTTTAGTGCGTTATTTAACAGAATGTCGCAAGTAAATGCCTTAGTTGCCTCAGATTTAGGGACATGTAAAACGTTCCTATTTATTCTATTCGTTTTGTTTTCCCATATGAAGTCTGTTATGGCCGAGAATACTTTTTTAGTGGGATAATTTGTATTACCGAAAATAAATATAAAAACGTTGGTAACCATGCCATTCTAAAAATATTTATTCTACCTGTAAGATTATTGTCATATTTTTTGTGGTCCACTTAATGTTTTGCTGTAGATTATGAGTAAATTTTTCCATGTTCATTTTATATCCTGAGATTTTAGAGTATTCTAAAAATATTTTTAACAAGGGGGGCATTAAGTTTTCAATATTAGTCAGGTATATCAGAAGATCATCTGCAAATACGTTTATTTTATATTGATGTTTACCAATACCAAGACATCCTGATAACTTACAGAGAACTAGACAAAGGTCCCCCAGGCAACATTCTAATGACTAGTAAAATGAAAGTCCTGATAATATCCTAAAAATGTCCTGACAGTCCACAGTGACATCCTGGTAACTTACAGGGAACTACACAAAGTTCCCCAAGAGAACTTTCCCTTGGGACCATCATGCAACGTCCCCTTGGCCATCATGAAATGTCCCCTTGTGGTCATTGAATGTCCCATGAATCTCGTCCTACCAGAACCAAATAGGAACCATTCCCTAATGGATATCAAAATACCTTATTATAACGTTATACTGCAACCAAAACAGGACCTGTACTGTCCTCTTATGGTCCCAAGGTTAACGTCATGTTTTAATATTCCTAGAGCGTTCTCAGAACATCAGTGGGATGACGGCTCCCTGAAACCCTTAAAGGACCTAATGAGAACGTCACCGAATATCCTTAGGACGTCCCCTGTTTGCTGGGTAGCTAAGCTTGCTATCTCACGTTGGACTTGACAAATTGCTAACGGGACATGCAACCATCAAGAAATGGAAATTAACAGCTATGAATCACTGTAAAATTGCAACACAGCTATGACCAGGAAACATCAGTGAGGAATAATAATGATCTGCTTTGATAAAAGGGATGAGTGAATTCTCAAGCAACAAGACAGGGTAAAATGATACAGTAAGGCTACTGAAAATGCAATGAGGCTGGTCTTACCTTTGCTGACAGTAGCCTCAGCTAACAGCAAACGTTCCCACAACTTTAGAGAATGTTCCCTTAAGAGTCTCGTTAGGTAATTACCTAACGTTTTCATAGGAATATTCCAGTGATGTGCAAGGACTGTGAAACATGTCCCATGAAAGAACATTTATATCTAATATTTGGAGAATATGCCAACCATGTTCTGTGCATGTTTGGCGTGACGTTGATGCAATATTCTCCTAACCAATGGAAAATTGGACACATAAATGTTCTTACAACATCTCTTGAAACGTGACTAGAACATTAATATCTTATGTTCTGAGAATATGGCAACCATGTTCTATGTATGTTTGGTGTGATGTTGATGAAATGTTCTCCTAACCCTCAGAAAACTGGACACATGAATGTTCTTGCAAGTTCCCTTTATATTGAATATTCTGCGAGGGGGCCCTGCACACTAGTAGTGAACATTTTGCAGAAACATAACGCTATGTTGCATATCTCACTGCTTTCTTCCATGCGCTGTGCTCTCCTGACGCCAAATAAACAACACCTCTTAATATTAATTCAATGGATTGTGGTCAGTAAACCCTTGCAATATAGTGTCAATAATATATTTTTTAAATCTGTTAGCAAATACAAATTACAAGTGCATAACTAAATCTTAATTTTCCATTAATCACATTTTTGGGGAAAAGTATTAATCATTTTGTTGCAATGTTTTCATAATCCATGTCCAATATTTGATTGGCAAAAAAAAAACTCATGTTGATGTTGGTCACATTACTGCTAACTAATGTGAGCTAGTCATGCTTGGCGCACTGTGCAGTTCCGAAATAGTGCAATATAGCAGGATTGGGATTTTACGCTGCCATCCTTTGGATTATGCTGGAACTGCATAAACTCACATCAGCAGTAGGCTTGTATTATAACTGTGGAGTGGGACACACACACACAACTTTTGCAGATAAGACATACAAACGCAAACACCAAATTGAAAATATTTGTGGAAATAAATCACAGATTCCAAGGTCACTTAGCTACAGGACAATATTTCTACCTAATGAGTTACACAAAACAAATACACCCCCTCCAACACCCCTGTAGTAACAACACTTCACAATTTTACACACATGTATATACCAGCATACAATCGTTTCTCCAACTAAATATTCACAATGATTGCAAGTTATATTACACAGTACTAGGATGTTAGTCCATCCATGAAGATTAGAAAATAAACTAAATTAAACTGTACTGTAGGTGCAAACCTGTCTCTGACTTCATTCTTTCCCAAGCGTGTTAGTATGTATATCTTTGTCAAAACCTTTTTTTCCCCTTTATTTAACTAGGCAAGTCAGTTAAGAACAAATTCTTACTTACAATGATGACCTACCCAATTGTCATGATGCATTCTATCCTGGGTCATTGGGCACCTAAACCAAGTATGTAGACGTCTCAATGCACTGAAAAATGTAAACTCAGCTATCCAGCTTTATTTTTTCAACTGATAGCTAGCTAATTGAGCTGACATTACCAAAAGTAGCTAACATTAGCCATGTTAGCCTTAAGTTACCTAGCTATCTTTATTAGCCATTTTTTGCATATTTGGTCAGTACTTGATAAGACAGTAATTGGTTAGTTAGTGATACTTCGTCGGGTTGTGAACAGAGCTCCAGCAGTTAGATTCAGTGTCCAGATAGCTAATCAATAACTGTACCGTCAAAACCCTGCTCTTAAAATGTGCTAGGTTGCTAATGAAGCAGCCCTTCACGCTAGACTGGGTAGTCCCTCACGTTAGTTAGCTTCACATTATCTGTCATTACAGCTTTTGAGTCAACATGTTGAAATGTAAGTTACTCGAATCTGGTTTACTTTGAGGTCAATAACTCTGAATGGGCTAACAAAATGTGCTATAGTAATAGCAAGCTAACAAAGTTAACCTCCGGTTCTTTTTCTCATCTGTGCGCTCTCTCCCTCAGAAAATGAACAGCCGCGAACGCCGAAATATAATTTTTTATCTAAAATGACTTTGGAAAACCACTTTGGCTCCGCCTCCAAAAGTGCCACCGTACACAGAAATGATGGTTTTAGGCTGTAGTAAAAAGGCAAGGCAGGGCTCATGTCTGGAGTATTCATTTCAGTGTGTAATGCAGTGTAGCCTAGCTTGTTTTACACCATCCCAGCAGGGCAAAAGACTCAGGGCTAAAGCCCTGAAAGCCCGGGTCTGGAGACTTCAGTGTTCAGAACCACGTTCTTGGTAAGTTCTGTTTGATATTGAGGGAATGTTTTCCTAGCTCTAACGCAAAACATGTGAAACAAGTTCTCAGGAGGTTTTTGCTAACATTCATCGAATGTTCCCATAACTAAAGGAAAATTGGACAATCAAAAATCAGAGGAAAATTACGGGTAACATTACAAAAACATTCTCTCTCCCTAGAATTATTAGCTGGAGCAGTCCAAGTCCTCACTAACAAAATTCATAAGATGGGTGTAGTTGATTATCATTGAAGGCGATTGGCTAAACCTTTATGAGAGACAGAACCCAATTTCTAGTCACACAAACTGTCAGATCAGTCTGTAAACTGTCAGATCAGTAATCAGGCTTCATTCACCCTTGACAAGACTTGTAGGCCATGTATTTACTATTCACTAGGAACCAAACAGAACCAAACGGAAGCAAACGGAATGAAACGAGGCGCGACCTACCTGAATTTGGTTTCCATTGCAAAACGTTTTGCAATGCACATGTTTACCATTTCCTCTGGGAACCAAACGGGGAGGGACCTGCATTCATTTTTCCAATAGAAACTCCTGTTTTTGTTGCAAAACGTTTCCGTTTGGAGCAAACGGTTTCAGTTGCAAAACAGACAATACGTTTTGCAAAGGAATCCGACTAATGAATACACCCCTGTTGTGACAAAATTGCTAAGGAGAGTTCAACAAATTCGATTGATTAATGGCTGAATATCAATAACCAATACAATTTGGTGGTGGGGTAAACATTTTTATTGGAAAATGTCAAGTCATCTTCAAGTGTTATGTAATAATTTTTGTGGTTTTGAATGTACAGTAGTTTAAAGGCGTTGTCAGTATCAGTTTAAAGATTAATAATTTGACATTGATTGCGACAGACATCACTTTAAAACCTGCTTGCCTTGCTATACCTCAGTGGGCTAATTAGGAACAGGGTTGTTCAGTGTTGATTGAATCCAGACGCATCCCAACATGTGTGCAACAAGCATGGACCAAGCCAGAGCAAGAGGCCCCTCTCCCTACCACCACCACACCACAGAAAAATGTCCCAGACAGGGGGAGTGAGAGAAGATGCTGAACTTGTAGCCTTCTGAGCCCCCGAGAGTTAAAAGTAACATTCCACACTGTCTTGCCACCTTTGTGGGGTACTAGGGAGACCGGGGACCCTCCCTTTGAGTGACAAGGTGAACACTGTAGACTGTTGTCATGCACTCGTTAACCCTGCTCCGTAACCCCTTCCATTATGACAGTCAAGCAAGGGCTCCAACTACACCATGGGCCAAACCATGGCATGACCCACAGACTGAGGTGTAGCTTAGAGTGGGGAAGGAATTAGGGAGTTAACATTTCTGAAAAAGAGAGCATCAACTTATCTTTACCACATAGTCATAATCAGGTGTGTTGATATTATGATATTTAATCAGAATTGGGTTATGCAATCATTAAAGTGCACTCTGCAGGCTTAATGGAGGGAAGTAATCTCAATCACAGATTGTACTATGTCGACTTTTATCAGTTAGGCTAGATACCCAGTTTAAGAAAATGACAAAATACTTGTCACTGATGGTATTGTTTTATATTAGTTAATACAAAAAAACCTCTTAAAGAGTAGCCGAAAGCCATGCAAAATAAGATGGAATATTATGTTACATCCATCACAATCTGTCACGACTTCTGCCAAAGTCGGTCCCTCTCCTTGCTCGGGCGGCTTTCGGCGGTCGACGTCACCAGTTTTCTAGCCATCGCCGATCCACTTTTCATTTTTCCATTGTTTTTGTCTTGTTTTACACACCTGGTTTCAATCCCACAATTACTTGTTCATGTTTGTTTGTGAGTGATTGTTTTGTTGTATTGCGGTCCATATTTGTGGGCTTGGATAATTTTGACCTTTGTTATATTATTGAGTTAAATTTTGCTATATTTACTCATATCTGCTGTCCTGCGCCTGACTCCTCTACACCAGCAACACACAGACGCTTTACACAATCCATGCATTTGCAGTGAATATGTTACATTACTGTAAAATATGGATAGCGTTGAAGTCTCATAATAGGAAAGGAAAGCTATGCACTGTGACAGCACAACAGAATAGCTATTTCTGTAGCTCACCTTTAACTCAATATATCAGATGGCCTGCCTTACACAAAGCTTGGTGCTCATGGTTGCATAATGGTTTTCGTTAGCTTAATCTTAGAATAGACTTAACTTCACACCAAGCTGATTATTATTGATATGAGAGCAAAACTGGGTAAACTTAGTCGTTTAATAAACAACCCCAAAACGGTTCAAACAAACACGGGAGTATATGGGCACAAAAGTAGCCCGTAACGCACCAGTATACAAATGTGCACAAGCACTACACAGAAACAATCTCACACAAAGGCATGGGGCGAACAGAGGCTTATATACAATACATGTAATTGAGGGAATTGAAACCATATGTGGAAAACAGACAAAACAAATGGAAAAGTGGATCGGTGATGGCTAGAAGACCGGTGACGTCACCGCCGAACACCACCCGAACAAGGAGAGGCACCGACTTTGGCGGAAGTTGTGACAGTACCCCCCTTGACGCGCGGCTCCAGCCGCGCACCGGCCTCGGGGCCGACCCGGAGGGCGAGGCGCAGGGCGACCCGGACGGAGACGGTGGAACTCGTCGCAACTGGAGTTGAAGCAGATGATAGCTAGGCATCTAACTCAATGGAAGAGATTCAAGAAGAGGAACAAGAAGTTCAAGGAGAAGTGTAAACTTCGGAGGAGATAGAAGGACTAGGGATAAGAAGATCTCAGAGAGTAAAGAAAGCTCCTGTACTACTTACCTATGATAAACCTGGAGTTCCAAGTATAGTCCCAGTTGTCAGATATTGTTCCACACTATACAAGTGGATCAGATGAGGGAAAAACAAGTGTATTTCCTTTTCAATTATCTAACAAGTTTTGTCTCAGTTGTAGGTTGTAGACAAAGTTAAGAGTTGACACGGTTACTTATTACCTTTCATTTGTGTGTTTACATGTCATGAGGACATGCCTAATTTTGGTGGGGGGAGAGTGTAATACCCTTGTTAGAACCAAGTATTTAGTTAATTGTTATAATTAATTGGTATTAGATTTTAACAGGTGATTGAATTGATCCTTAATTGTAATATTGTTAATGCATTTATTTTGAATAAATATTTATTTAATGTAATAAGTTGGTTTACTTTTAAAATAAAGTTTTGACTAATAAGGTCGCTTGTTAATTTGTGGCCAATGAGAGAGTTGACCTTGTTAACGGGAGGCCTGGGAAAAAAGAGAAAAAGAGAGACGTTGAGAAAGGAGGGATTTTGAGATTATGACGGTTGGTGAAGAGGAATTATAAAAGAAGACGACAAAAAGTATAGAACAAGATACATACCTATTAAGATATGAAGGGAAATACCAATTTTAGTTTATAGGAGAGTTATTGTAATTTTTGTTGAAAGGGGACTCGGTGAAGACTGAAGCTACCGTCTCATTGTGGAGGTGGTCGACAGCCTTGAGGTTGGCCTGGCATCGTGACACCAGGAGAGAATTGCTTGGGAGGGCTTGGCGAGTTCATGTTCCCATGGGGTGTCGGTTGCTGTGGACCATGTGAGGAAAACCTGCACGGAACTGTCATACTTCGCTGAAGCAATATCTACATTAGTGTGTAACCACAACGTGAGGTGCTTCTGGACTTTATGTGTGTCGACAATCTTTTTTGAGCTCCAACGCGCGCCAACGGGTTATTAAGCAATCTTTAAATAATTTGGACATGGGTTGTGTACGACTCATTGGGGTTTATAATTTTTATTTCTTTTGATGTTGTACTATGAAAATGTAATAATACACATTTGAACCTTATGTATGTTGTCTTGTTGGAGTCATTTAATGTTTCAATATAATTTAATGCATGGGATAGATTATCCTGAAACAATAACAGAAACCTATAATCATTTCATCTGAAGTTAATACCCTATTGTCATAACCCTAGATAGTTTACAATAGGAATTCTTATTGGAGATGTCCTCACCTAGCATCCCATGCTGTTGAAATACTCTACTCTATCGTGAGAGTCCAATTCGAGCCTGGTGAGTGGGTTACACATGTAATTGAGGGAATTGAAACCAGGTGTGGAAAACAGACAAAACAAATGGTAAATTAAAAGTGGATCGGTGACGTCGACTGCCGAACACCACCCGAACAAGGAGAGCCACCGACTTCAGCGGAAGTCGTGACAATAAGATGCATATATTTGCTTAGGCATTAATTGTATGTATAGGGCAAAACAATTTAAAATATTTAAATAAAAAGTAAATAATACAGAAAATAATGGCATAGAAAGGAGAACAAAGAGTAAAACCTAGGAAAACAAGATGGAGGGAGAGAAAAGGAGACAGACAAAAAACGAGTGTGTACATGCAGGTGTGTGTGTTTGAGTGTGTGTACTAGTGTGTGTGTGTGTCTGTGTTTTTATGTGTCTTTAGTAATGTGTGAATGTGTTTGTGCACGGGTGCAAGTGTATGTTCGCACGTGTGTGTGTGTGTCGGTGAGGGAGCCAGACGTTGACTCCTCCAGATGGGAATGCCTAGGCTCAGCCTCCAACTACTCTGCTAATAAACTCCAATATTAGTTACAGGCTCTAAACTCAGGAATGTTCGACCGTAACCCCTTCCTGTCCGTGCAGGCTACACAGCCCACACCTCACAGCCCAGGGCCTGCCAGCAAACTCATTCAGGCATGAGATCTTGGCTGTGTGTGCATGTACGGGGCATGTCCTACATGAGCAGACACATACAGGGCTCCTGAGTGGAGAGGAGAGGTGGCCTCTCTCCCCGCGGGGCCAGAACAGGCCAACACATGAGTGGCTGGGATGGTGTTTCCTGTAAACACTTTAGTGCTACAGTGCACATACAGTGCAGGGTTGAAAAATTCCGGGAACTTTTAATACATTTCTTGGTTTTCCCGAAATCCCGGTTGGAGGGTCCCGGTATCAGGAGGGATAAGCAGGAAATCCAGAATCTTCCAGACAGGATTTCTAGAAAACCTGGCAATTTATTGAAATGCATTTTGCAACCCTAGGCATAGAGCAGTCAAAACAACAGTTCTCAACCGATCATTTCAGTCATTTCAGTGTTTGTGTGCGTGTTTGTGTGCGTGTGTGTGTGTGTGTGTGTGTGTGTGTGTGTGTGTGTGTGTGTGTGTGTGTGTGTGTGTGTGTGTGTGTGTGTGTGTGTGTGTGTGTGTGTGTGTGTGTGTGCCTGCGTGGGTTGGTTTTTCTATCCTTGTGGGGACCTAAAATTCCCAAAAGTCCCCACAAGGACAGAAGAACAAGGATAATCTCCCTCATGAGATTTCCCACATCCCCAAGGGGAAAGGCAATTTTAAGCTTGAGGTTAGGTTTAGGTTTAGGTTTAGGGTTAGGGTTAGGGTAAGGGTTAGGGTTAGGGTTAGGTTTAGGGTTAGGTATTGGGGAAAATAGGATTTTGAATGGACATTAATTTGATATCCCCATAAAGATAGAAGAACATGTGTGTGTGTGTGTGTGTGTGTGTGTGTGTGTGTGTGTATAAACACAAGAGTATAGGGGCTTGTTTAGCAGTTAAGGATGAGAACAGAACAGTTTTGTGGGCCATGAGAGAGGATAGCTCGTAAAGACCAAGGAAGAGAGTGAGACAGGGAAGGCGTATTGCTAGCTAATAGAGTGTAAGATAAAACAGAGGATAGTGGCTTGGTAAAGGTTGTGGAGGACTTTCATGTATCATTTTGATAAGTGCATGGTTTTACAGAAGCTTTGCATGTACACAAAGCAATGACTAGCTGTCAATCCTTATACGTACACAGAGCAGAACACTATTCCCTTCATTGTTACATAGGCTATATGGCTGCCCAATCACATCTTTATTCTTCACCCTAGATCACTGTGTCTGCAAGGATTGACGCTGGTAGAGACGAGAAGCAGGTACAGAGAGTGAACATTTAATCATCAATGGACATGGAACGGAACAGGACAGGACAGAATATGGACAAGAACACATAACGACATTAATGCAGACACCGGGAACAAACAGGGGGAGCAGACAGTTATAGACGGGGCAATCAACAAAGTGAAGGAGTCCAGGTGAGTCCAATGAGCGCTGCTGCGCGTAATGATGGTGACAGGTGTGCGTAATGAAGGGCAGCCTGGCGCCCTTGAGCGCCAGAGTGGGAGCAGGCGTGACAGTGTCAGCCTGATGACGTGGGAAGGGGTGAGTGGTGACTGATGCGATTTATAGCAAGAGAATGGTAAATCATGACGGTCCCCTCCTGTTCAAAACCATTCCTGATCCTGTGTCCATGCCATATAAACAGTACAGTCCCCATCTTGTTATACAGCATGTGTTAGGTGTAGGTTTTTAGTGGTAACATGTTATGTGTGTTTTAGTGGGAGCATGTGCATGGGTGTCTGTATCTGTCTGTGTGTGCTCATGTGACATCAGCTCCAGACCGAGAGAGGCCCTCCTTAATGAGGTCATTAATCTGCAGACGAGTCACGCAGGCAACAGATGCAGCCAAAGAACTCTCACATCCATGCAGGTGGGTCTGGGGGTGGGGGCTCAAAGCACAGACAGTCCCCTATGATTCAACTCCCAGAGAAGTGTCAGCAAATCTGTGGTGTGAATATGGGTTGTGGTAGCTCCCACTCAGACAGTCACAGAAAGAAAGACAAGATAAGTCATAGATGTGGCAATCACTGCTATAAATACCAAATACATGTCCCCCCACATTCTGAAATAGCATTTTGTCCCCCAATTTTATAGTTTGAATGTGATACAAAAATAGGCAACGGTGTGCTTTAGGATTGTGCGGACGCCTCCGAAAGGTTGTTTGGAGTGTTCATCTGACTGGATAAAAAAAAAATATATAATAATATGTCCCCTCCACTTCTAAAACCAAAGTTGATACAGAGTCCATTTCATGTATAACATCAGTGAACATAGTAGAAAAGAAAACATTATTAGTGTTATCAATGTGGATAACATAATAGTTACAGAGATGCTTTAGGTGATCAGTGAGTAGAGCGGAGGAGGAATGGTGTTCGAAGGAGAAGAAAGGGCTTGTTTTGTGGTTAAAATTGCTATTTATGTGGGCTGGTGGATTGAATATGTCCCTGAGTGCGGGGCTGGGGTGTTAAGGCTCTAGCCTGCAGCAAGGGAAGCTGTGCGAGCGTGACTGATCTATTGAGAGGAGCATCACTGAGAATGCACCCATGACTCCAATCAATACTGTCTCATTTGTTTGTGTGCGTGCGAGTGTAAAATTGTGTGCTGTCTCTCTTTCAAGGTGTGTGAGTTAGGACCCTGGGTTTATGGAGGGATGGCTGGGGCTGAGAGCAGAGCAGTGGAGGGTGGCATGGAGAGATGGTGGGCATGTGGATCCCAGGGGGGATGCAGGGTGAGTCCCTGCGGAACTATCTCAGCCAATCATCCAATGATTGCAGCCACACCCTCCACACCTGTCAAGAATGGCAGTGGGACCATTGTTGTTTATCATGGGCCCTCTTGTTGCAGCACACTGTAGATAGCCTTCACTAAGTCCTCAAGCTGTGTCTCACAATCCAACTGGACTGTGTTACTGACTGTTTTGATGTCATCTGTTTGTTATAATTTCACAAAAATATAATTGACTCAATCAGTCAATCAATCAATCAAATGTATTTATGTAGCTCTTTTTACATCAGCAATTGTCACGAAGGGCCCCGGTCCAACCAGAGTTAAGTGGGTGCAAATGGAAAATAATTCCCTTTTTATGCACTTCTCTATATGCGTATCCTGACCTTGAATTTAAGAGAATAGCAATCTATTCTCCTGCTATTCTCCTGCTATTCTCCTCCTATTCATCTGCTATTCTCCTGCTATTCACCTGCTACTGTCCTGCTATTCACCTGCTATTCTCCTGCTATTCACCTGCTATTCACCTGCTATTCTCCTGCTATTCACCTGCTATTCTCCTGCTATTCACCTGCTATTCTCCTGCTATTCACCTGCTATTCACCTGCTATTCTACTGCTATTCACCTGCTTTTCTCCTGCTATTCACCTGCTATTCTCCTGCTATTCACCTGCTATTCTCCTGCTCTTCACCTGCTATTCACCTGCTATTCTTCTGCTATTCATTTGGGGTGGAGATCGAATAAATGAAAGAGTGGCGGAGGTGTGTCTACAGATACACCGTATTCTGACCTTGACTTAATTCCCTAACAATTCCACCACCTTTACACGTGAGGAAACCATGAATAAGGTCGAGCAATCTGCCGGTTCCAAGTAGAAAAAGCTTTTTCTATTTCCTCTGATAAAAATAACACATAATCCGTTTGGATAAGGGAATTGTGAATATAAATGACACTCGCTGGAGACACGTGAAACCAGTCATATGGCAGCAAACTGAAGCATATCAACATATCAACTTTCCCACAGTACAGTTTATGAAATGCTGTTCCGTTATGCTGAATTGAAATTGTACGGCCTTTTAACTTGCATGGATGGTCACTCTTGAATGTCTTAATAATAGGCTACCCTGACATTCTCTGTTTCCTGTTTCTATCATGTTAAATATAAGCCACTATCAGTACTGACCATCAGGCCTAATAACAACATTCAACTGCCAATTTACTGTTACTTGCCTTCAGCTGGTGTAGCCTACATTTCATTTACCTTCATTTGCTTACAGAGCAATACAGATGTACTGTAGAAGCACAGTGGCTAGGAAAAACTGCTTTGAAGGACAGGAACCTAGGAAGAAACCTAGAGAGGAACCAGGCTATGAGGGGTGGCCAGTCCTCTCCTGGCTGTGCCGGACATTAAAATGACCATTAAAGCCAGATCGTTCTTCAAGATGTTCAAACGTTTACAGATGACCAGCAGGATCAAATAATAATTACAGTGGTTATAGAGGGTGAAATAGGTCAGCATCTCAGGAGTAAATCTTGGCTTTTCACAGCCAAGCATTCAGAGGTCAATACAGCAGGTGCGGTAGAGGGGGATAGGGTTGAAACAGCATGTATGTGAACATGGCAGGGTTTCAAAAGCTGCAGGCAGAACAGCAGAAACTGGATCAGCAGCACGGCCAGGTGGACTGGGGACGGGGAAAGCCAGGAGTCGTCAGGCCAGGTAGCCTGGCTCAGGTCCTCCGGGAGGGGAGAGAGAGTGATGGGATAATTAGAGGGAGCATACATAAGATCACACAGGACACCAGATAAGACAGGAGAACTACACCAGAGAGGACAGACTGACCCTAGCCCCCGTCACTTAGACTATTGCAGCATAGATACTGGAGACTGAGACAGGCGGGTCGGGGGATACTGTGGCCTCGTCCAAAGTTACCCCCAGAAAGGGACAACCAGGCAGGATATAACCCCACCCACTTTGCCAAAGCACAGGCCCCACCCACCAAAGGGATATCAACAGAACACTGACTTACTACCCTGAGAAGCAGGAAGATCACGTCAGTGACTCAACCCACTCAAGTCGACTATAAAAAAGTCTGACACGACATGATGCACCCCTCTCAGGGACAGCATGGGAGAGCCTGAGCAAGCCAGTGACTAGGCCCCTGTAATAGGGTCATAGGCAGAGAATCCCAATGGAGAGAGGGGAGCTGGCCAGGCAGAGACAGCAAGGGTGGTTCGTCACTCCAGTATCTTGTCACTTTTGTACCCCTGGGCCTGACTACGCTCAATCATTGGCCCTACTGAAGAGATCTCTCACATGGATTGGCAGACCATTCCATAATAATTTAGCTCCATAGGAGAATGCCCAGCCTCCAGCTGTTTGCTTGGAAATTCTAGGAACAGTAAGGAGTCCTGCGTCTTGTGACTGTAGCATACGTGTAGGTACCGTGTGTACGGCAGCACCAAATCAGAGAGATAGGTAGGAGCAAGTCCATGTAATGCTTTGTAGGTTAGCAGTAAAACTTTGGAATCAGCCCTAGCCTTAACAGGAAGCCAGAGGCTAGCACTGGAGTAATATGATAACATAAATTCTAGCAGTCATATTTAGCACTAGCTATTATACGTTTATTTAGGGCCTTATCTGAGTATCCGGAAAGTAAAGCATTGCAGTAGTCTAATCTTGAAGTGACAAACGCATGGATTAGATTTTCTGCATCATTTTTGGACAAAAAGTTTCCGATTTTTATGTTACGAAAATATTTGTTATATGTTTGTCAAAAGAGAGATCAGGGTCCAGAGTAACGCTGAGATTCTTCACCGTCTTTTTAGATGACTGTACAACCATCTCGCTGTTAACAACTACTTATCCTTGTGCATATTCCCTGTGTGTCTGTGTGTGTGGGCAGGGTGCTCCTGGCTGCTCCACTTTGGTCATGGTTGACGCGTGTTCAAGCTTTAATCCCACTCAGGGCCTGGCGTGAGGGGAACCATAACTGCACCGCATGACCAAGTTCCTACACCCATGACACAGTGATGGATGGGCTAGCCTGGCCTCCTTTACCATTCAGCTCAGCATCCTCAACCTCTCCAGGCCACTCTTACCATTAACTGTGATTAGCACAAACACATTACTGTCACTTTAACTGCACTGGGGAACAAAGTCCTGTTTGAATTAGCCTAGTATGCTTTGAATTAGCCTAGTATGCTAGTATGCTTTGTCTCATTTTGTAATTTCTTGTGCCCACAGACTTTGCTCACATAAAGTAGGTCAACACCAGACTTTTGAAAAATACATAGTTTTTGCCCATGGCCCAATTTTGAGTAAGGCTCATGTTAGTCTAGATAAATTCACCAGTTCAAACTGGGTAATTTATTTTAAAATAAATGCAGGCAGTCAGCAAAACGTAGCAGTAATAGTTTCTTAAAAACACATATGAAATTATAAGTTAAATTTAGAGAAGAAATACAGTACATTGTCGGGGACAGTGGTACATTTTGTCCATCCAAGCTTAACTTAATAACACTTGTGTAGGATTAGCAATAAACAACTAAACCGTGTTAAGAGATGTGGACGACACATATGTGCAATTCAAACAAATACTGAACACGCCCTTACACGGGCAGACATACAGATTCATATTCCACTTAAGGTACCACGCCGATGACAACCCCATGATGAGCGGGGCTCAGAGCTGTGAGGCACATGACAGTCAAAGCCTCTGTCACAACACTCAGTCACTGGCTGGATAGATGCCTGGGCTCTGGGCTGGGACATGGCAGTTGGCAAGCTCAGAGCTCAGGGACAAATAGACATGCTGAAACCTGAAGCTGCCCCCCAAGGAAGCGGCTCACTGGGGGGAACAGGTGCCCCGCATTAGGCGCCACAGAGCAGCGGACAGGGGGGATGACGGTGACCCAGCCTCCTTAGCTTATGAGCCAACCTACTGCCTCTCAGGGATAGCCAAGAGTGGCCCGGACAGTATGTTCTGATAAAATGACCCTTCACATCTTATCAGCTGTGAACTCTATGAAGCCCGCCCCCATACTTCCCAAAGGAAGTCACCACTCCTCCTCTAGTCCTGCCCAATCCTAGGAACAGTTAGCCTCATGGATCAACAGTATTTCCACCAGTTTGAGAAAATAATTAAAGAACATTTTTCTGGCATAGATATCCAGATAATAGGTAACGCTAACAGTTATCCTGATAATATCCTGATTTTTGAGTAGCCTAATAGAATATGGCTGTATTGAATCTGGGATCACACATGGACAAAACACACCAAACATAACAGACTGTAACCACAGCAGGTTGCTATAGGAGCAGAGAGGTGAAAGGTCAAGGTTGGGTACACACACACACACACACACACCCAGGGGATCTCTGACCTGTGCACACATGCTCTCCCACTCCAACCACATCAGAATAATCCAAACAGCACACAACCTGACTTAAACATGAAGTGACTTTGAGATAACTATTTCAGAGATTGGCATGGTGGCTTGACCTTGCACCTGTTCTGTGTTGTGCAAATGGAAGATGGCTGAATGTGTGTGTAACTGACTACTTCTCTGTGTATTTGTGCATACCTGTTTACCTTTACATCAGAGTATGGTATGAATGTGTGTGTGGGTGTACTGTAGTATTAAATGTGTATGTTTGTGTATTTACATTTTGTATATCTAATGTGTATGAATTTGTGTGTGTGTGTGTGTGTGTGTGTGTGTGTGTGTGTGTGTGTGTGTGTGTGTGTGTGTGTGTAGTGGTCCCCCATTGCTTATTCTCCAGCCACACACAGGTACAATGCAATCAGACCTCACCACGGGAACCTGATATAATGCTGTGGTGTGTGCTAATTAACACTGAATAGAGCTTATAAGCACAGTCCCACAGCAAAAATTATCTACACACTGCACACAGGCATCTATCTATCAATGAACTGAGCAAAGACAACCAATGGAAGAGGTGCAGTGAGTGAACAAAACATGCTCTTTCTTTCCATGACATAGACTGACCAGGTGAATCCAGATGAAAGCTATCATCCAAATCAAATCAAATTTTATTGGTCACATACACATGGTTAGCAGATGTTATTGAGTGTAGTGAAATGCTTGTGCTTCTAGTTCTGACAGTGCAGCAATATCTAACAAGTAATATCTAACAATTCCACAACAACTACCTAATACACACAAATCTAAGTAAAGGAATGGAATAAGAATATATACATATAAATATATGGATGAGCAATGACAGAGCGACATAGGCAAGATGCAGTAGATAGTATAAAATACAATATATACATATGAGTTGAGTAATGCAAGATATGTAAACATTATTAAAGTGACATTATTAAAGTGACTAGTGATCCCTTTATTAAAGTGGCCAATGATTTCAAGTCTGTATGTAGGCAGCAACCTGTCTGTGTTAGTGATGGGTGTTTAAAAGTCTGATGGCCTTGAGATAGAAGCTATTTTTCAGTCTCTCGGTCAAGTTAAAGAAGGATTTCTAAGCCTTGATGCGTGGAGCAGGGACAGGCCGGACCTGATGCGTGGAGCAGGGACAGGCCGTGCCGGGCTCTGGATGCGCACAGGGGACCTGATGCGTGGAGCAGGCCGTGCCGGGCTCTGAATGCGCACAGGGGACCTGATGCGTGGAGCAGGGACAGGACGTGCCGGGCTCTGGATGCGCAGGGGACCTGATGCGTGGAGCAGGGACAGGACGTGCGGGCTCTGGATGCGCTGGGGACCTGATGAGAGCAGGGACAGGCCGTGCCGGGCTCTCGATGCGCTGGGGACCTGATGCGTGGAGCAGGGACAGGACGTGCCGGGCTCTCGATGCGCACAGGGGGCCTGATGCGTGGAGCAGGGACAGGACGTGCCGGGCTCTGGATGCGCACAGGGGACCTGATGCGTGGAGCAGGGACAGGACGTGCCGGGCTCTGGATGCGCACAGGGGACCTGATGCGTGGAGCAGGGACAGGACGTGCCGGGCTCTGGATGCGCACAGGGGACCTGATGCGTGGAGCAGGGACAGGCCGTAGCGGACTCTGGATTTTCACAGCAGGTCTGGTGTGTGGACCCGGTGTAGGTCTCACCAGGCGTCCTCGCTGCAGCTCACTCCTCGCCTGTACCTCTCTGCTGAACTCCTCTATGGTCCTCAACTCAGGCTCCGGCTCCCTTCTCTGCCTCGTCTCGACCACCAGCCCCATGTGCCCCCCCCAAAAAAAATATTGGGGCTGTTGTGGCCTCGGACCCCGGCGTTGTCGCTGTCCTTCGTCTCTCCTTGGCGACTCCCGCCAAGGAAGGGTCTCACTACGGCCCATAACCTCCTCCCAGGTCCAGAACGGCTTCTCCTCCACGCGGGCACGCTGCTTGGTCCTTTTTTGGTGGGTCATTCTGTCACGATCTCCTTTATAGACGGACCAAGACACAGCGATGCTTCCAGTATACATATTATATTTATTAACGTAACTGGGAAAACAATAAACAATCGAATGAAGATCGTAACTACGGTGTACATGAAACACACCAACCAACAATTAACAATGAAACAATGACCCACAAAAACCCCAGTGAAAACCACAAACATATATATGGTTCCCAATTAGAGGTAACGACACTCAGCTGCCTCTAATTGGGAACCATTTCCCCAACATAGAAATAGAAAACCTAGAACACAAAAAACCCTACTAAACAAAACAAACTAAACACGCCAGCCTGAAACCCAGGGCTGGACGTGACAATGACAAGGCATCTGACTTTGAAGGAATTGTGTCCTTATTCAAATGCCCTTAGGCTGTTTTCTCTAGCTGCTGCAGAAAACAATATTATTATTTATATCCGCATTGGCTATGACATTGTATCCACTGGAAGTGCACTACTTTAACTGTTAGCAGCTACGTACACACGCACACACACACACACATGCCGCTCTCCTTTGAGATGTCAGCGATCTGCTCACGGTTTGGTGGAGCCATTGTTCAGAAGGGCTCATATTCTTTAACGGGGGGCCTTTTGTTGTTGTAAACAGCCTGCATTTTTAATCCAGTCCAAAATTCTGGGCTAGTAATGAATGTGTCTAGGCAGCCAGGCTCTCTGGGGAGGGAGACCTCTGGCTCCTGTTGCTAAGTTTCAGCAAAGCCGGAGTTCTGGAGGAATCAGACTGTTCCGCCCAACCAATCTGCCACACGCACACGCACTCGCACACGGACACACACGCACACCACAGAACCCCTCACATTATCAATAGAGAGATACATTACACTCACAAACACACATAGAAGCGTATTCAAACAAACACAGAGCCCCTAGAACAGCAAATAAAAAGCTGGTACACAGAAGGGCAAACTGATACTGTATTCACACAACCCCATACAAAGACTGTTGCATTACAAAAAGATACACAGAAATTCACTCTCTCTTTATCTCTCTTTCTCTTTCTCGCTCGTTCTCCCCTCGCCACTTTAATAAATGGAACACTAGTCACTTTAATAAAGTCATTTGAATAATGTTTACCTATCTTGCAATACTCATCTCTTATGTATACGTATACTGTATTCTATCCTATTCTACTGTATCTTAGTCTATGCCGCTCTGACATTACTCTTCCATATATTTATATATTCTTAATTCCATTCCTTTACTTAGATTTGTGTGTATTAGATATTTGCTGGGAAATTGTTAGATATTGCTGCACTGTCGGAACTAGAACACAAGCATTTCGCTACACCCGCAATAACATCTGGTAAACATGTGTATATGACCAATACAATTTGATTTGATTTTAAGAATTTACATTTGTAAAAAGTTTTATTTTCAATGAACTGCCTCCATTTCTATGAACTGTCTTTCTCTTACAGCGCTTCATTTCTATGAACTATCTTTCTCTTACAGCGCTTCATTTCTATGAACTATCTTTCTCTTACAGCGCTTAATTTCTATGAACTATCTTTCTCTTACAGCGCTTCATTTCTATGAACTATCTTTCTCTTACAGCGCTTCATTTCTATGAACTGCCTTTCTCTTACAGCGCATCATTCATCGAGTCATCCAAGATGGCGTAGCAGTCAGATGTCTTTTGTCCTCGTCCTGTCGTGTCCAGTGAATATATATTTTTATATATTTTCTTTGCATATCATTTTATATATTTTTTCTAAAACTCAACTTCAAAACACTCTCCTGCAACCCGCCTCACCCAATGTGGTACAAATCTGTTTTTATCCACCTCGAATCCGGAATTCCCTAACAGAAGCTAGCCAGCTCACTAGCTAACGTTAGTATTTAGCTTACCATTGCTAGCGGACATCGACTAACCTTTAGCTCGGAAAAGCTCTCCCCGTTCGTATAACGCGACTCAAACCAGAGCATACCGGACCTATTTTCTCTCCATATCCCCGGATTCCTACCGCAAGCTCTGGATATTTTCACCTGGATCTTGCAGCTAGCTAGCTGCTATCCGAGTGACTATTGGCTAACATTGGTCCCGGAGCAAGCACCAATTACCCTGAAGCTAGCCTATGCTATGTCCATCTTCCGGCTAGCTGAAGAATCCCATCAGCCACTACAACACCTATCCAGGCCTGTTTTTACTGCCGGTGCGGAGCCCCACCGGGCCTTCACGACTGGACTACCGACGTTATCTGCCCGAGGGGGTTATTCAACCGGCCCTCCGTCGCGACATCACCTGAACGCCCATCAGCTAACTACAGCCTGCTAACGTTTGCTGTCTAGAGAATATCGGCTGCTAGCTAAACAGGTCCATCTGACAATTTCTTGGGCCACTATTACCTATTTTGCCAATTGGCCTGGTCCCCTTCACCACACGGAACCCCACTAACCCATCACGACTGGTCTACCGACGGAAACGCACGAGGAGGCTATAAACAGACTTCCTCCGTCTTTGTTAGCCGGCCTGCTAGCCTTTGCTAGCTTGCTATAGCCGGCTAGCTGTCTGAATCGCCGTGTCCCAAACCAGCCTCACTACTAACTGGACCCTTATGATCACTCGGCTAAGCATGCCTCTCCTCAATGTCAATATGCCTTGTCCATTGCTGTTCTGGTTAGTGTTGATTGTCTTACTTCACAGTAGAGCCTCTAGCCCTGCCCAATATACCTTATCCAACCCTTCAGTTCCACCACCCACACATGCGATGACATCACCTGGTTTAAATGTTTCTAGAGACAATATCTCTTTCATCACCACTCAATGCCTAGGTTTACCTCCACTGTATTCACGTCCTACAATACCTTTTGTCTGTACATTATGCCTTTAATCTATTTTATCGCCCCGTTAAACCTGTTCTTTTTACTCTCTGTTCAGGATGTCCTAGACGACCAGTTCTTAAAGCCTTTAGCCATACCCTTATCCTACTCCTCCTCTGTTCCTCTGGTGATGTATAGGTTAACCCAGGCCCTGTAGCCCCCCAGTTCCACTCCTATTCCCCAGGCGCTATCTTTTGTTGACTTCTGTAACTGTAAAAGCCTTGGTTTCATGCATGTTAACATCAGAAGCCTCCTCCCTAAGTTTGTTTTATTCACTGCTTTAACACACTCTGCCAACCCGGATGTCCTAGCCATGTCTGAATCCTGGCTTAGGAAGACCACCAAAAACGCTGAAATCTCCATCCCTAACTGCAACATTTTCAGACAAGATAGAACGGCCAAAGGGGGCGGTGTTGCAATCTACTGCAGAGATAGCCTGCAGAGTTCTGTCTTACTATCCAGGTCTGTACCCAAACAATTACTTTTAAAAATCCACCTTTCTAGAAACAAGTCTCTCACTGTTGCCACTTGCTATAGACCACCCTCTGCCCCCAGCTGTGCTCTGGACACCATATGTGAACTGACTGCCCCCCATCTATCTTCAGAGTTCGTGCTGCTAGGTGACCTAAACTGGGACATGCTTAACACCCCGGCAATCCTACAATCTAAGCTTGATGCCCTAAACCTCACACAAATCATCATTGAACCTACTAGGTACAACCCCAAAGCTGTAAACATGGGCACCCTTATAGATGTCATCCTAACAAACTTGCCCTCTAAATACACCCCTGCTGTTTTCAACCAAGATCTCAGCAATCACTGCCTCATTGCCTGCATCCGTAATGGGTTTGCAGTCAAACGTCCTCCCCTCATTACTGTCAAACGTTCCCTAAAACACTTCAGCGAGCAGGCCTTTCTAATCGACCTGGCCAGGGTATCCTGGAAGGATATTGACCTCATCCCATCAGTAGAGGATGCCTGGTTATTCTTTAAAAGTGCCTTCCTCTGCGGTCATCCCCCTCTTCAAAGGGGGAGACACTCTTGACCCAAACTGCTACAGACCTATATCTATCCTAACCTGCCTTTCTAAGGTCTTCGAAAGCCAAGTTACCAAACAGATTAGCGACCATTTCGAATCCCACCGTACCTTCTCCCCTATGCAATCTGGTTTCAGAGCTGGTCATGGGTGCACCTCAGAGCCACGCTCAAGGTCCTAAACAACATCATAATCGCCATCGATAAGAGACATTACTGTGCAGCCGTATTCATTGATCTGGCCAAGGCTTTCGACTCTGTCAATCACCACATCCTTATCGGCAGACTCGATAGCCTTGGTTTCTCAATTGATTGCCTCGCATGGTTCACCAACTACTTCTCCGATAGAGTTCAGTGTTTTTAAATCGGAGGGCCTGTTGTCCGGGCCTACAAATACCTAGGTGTCTGGTTAGACTGTAAACTCTCCTTCCAGACTCACATCAAACATCTCCAATCCAAAATTAAATCTAGAATTGGCTTCCTATTTCACAACAAAGCATCCTTCACTCATGCTGCCAAACATACCCTCGTAAAACTGACCATCCTACCGATCCTCGACTTCGGTGATGTAATTTACAAAATAGCCTCCAATACTCTACTCAACAAATTGGATTCAGTCTATCACAGTGTCATCCGTTTTGTCAGCAAAGCCCCATATACCACCCACCACTGCGACCTGTACGCTCTCGTTGGCTGGCCCTCGCTTTACACTCGTCACCATACTGGCTCCAGGTCATCTACAAGTCCCTGCTAGGTAAAGCCCTGCCTTATCTCAGCTCGCTGGTCACCATAGCAGCACCAACCCGTAGCACGCGCTCAAGCAGGTATATCTCACTGGTCACCCCCAAAGCCAGTTCCTCCTTCCAGTTCTCTGCTGCCAATGACTGGAACGAACTACAAAACTGGAGACACTTATCTCCCTCACCAGCTTTAAGCACCAGCTGTCAGAGCAGTTCACAGACCCCTGCACCTGTATATAGCCCATCTGTAAATAGCCCAACCAACTACCTCATCCCCTACGTATTTATTTATTTATCTTGTTCCTTTGCACCAGTTTTATACATTGCACATTCAACTACTGCACATCTACCATTCCAGTGTTTAAATTGCTATATTGTAATTACTTTGCCCCCGTGGCCTATTTATTGCCTTACCTTCCTTATCTTACCTCATTTGCACTTTTTGTATATAGATTTTTTTTTTTTTCTACTGTATTATTGACTGTATGTTTGTTTTACTCCATGTGTAACTCTGTGTTGTTGTATGTGTCAAACTGCTTTGCTTTATCTTGGCCAGGTCGCAGTCGTAAATGAGAACTTGTTCTCAACTTGCCTACCTGGTTAAATAAAGGTGAAATAAAAATACTTTTTTTTAAATTCTATGAACTGTCTTTCTCTTACAGCGCTTCATTTCTATGAACTATCTATCTCTTACAGCGCTTCATTTCTTCGGCTTGCTCTTTCTTTCCTCCCAGAATCCATATCTTCCATTCTGCGGCCAGACGCTGTCAGTCAATTTATTGGCGGAAGGCTTGCTGGTTCAATAGTGTCAATTCCAAGGCTCGGACATTGACCTAAATGAGCTCTTCCTCAACGCCTAACCCCAAATCAACCATTTCCTCAGTAACCATGTTTTCCCCTCCATTGAGCATTGTGGCCGTCAGGAGCTTCCTGCCTCTTGCCTGACTACTCAAACTGAATTAGTCGTTTGTGGTGATGTCAAAATGAAAAGCCATCAGCTATTGGATCATCTCTAACCAATCAGAGTATCAAAGCCAATGACAAATTTTCAAAACGCAGCTTTACCCACGTGTTCTGGCTCTGGCCCAACCCATCGGTTTCTGGGACCAATCAAACGGTCTAGAATGGATTTCCATTCTAGAAATTGTTGGGGAGGTAGTTATATCGAGAGTCATTGAGGAGAAGAAAGATTTTGGTGGGAGCAAGGAATTTGGGTAGCCAGACAAGGCTGCCTCAGCCTCCCACCCAAACAGCCCACTCCTGACCTTCCTACTCTAGCCGGACCTCTCACACATACAGAGGAGTGGGACTCTTACATCTAGAGACTAACAGATCACACACTGTATAGCACCACACCTTTAGACAAAATTACAACACACACACACACACACACACACACACATACATACACAGTATATGCAATAGCACATAGTGATCAAATTAACTGGAACTGGAATAAAATCGAATAAATTATTTCTTTCACAGCACTGGATAAAGCTAGGTGATAATGGATGTGTTTTTGTACAGCACCTGCACTGTTTTTCCATTGCTCCTCTTTTATATTTCTTCTTTGACTATTGTCTGCATTTTTGTCCATTTACTTTAAAAGAGTGATCCCTTATCTGAAAATAGATCTAGTCTCATATGAGTCTCAACTGTCACATAGAAATGCTTCAATCAAAATGAGAGATGTATACTATATGTCAAAGGGTTAAATCAAAGTGGTGTTTTTTAAAGTAAAAAAGTGCTGGAATTCTCCTGTCCTCCCTTTTGCTCTCTCCCCCTCCCTGACTGAAGCGATTAAATTGCTGATTGATTTTTGTATCTTAGCTCAATTCCCTGGCCCTCGCTCTCCGTCTCCTGCCATTGATCCTCACAAGGCTGCTGACTCCAAAGTCAGAGGACCCATCCTCTCCGGAAATGAACTTGTTAGATGGGCTCTGCAATTTATTGCTCATGAGGCCTGTCCCTGTGTGAATGTGTATGTGAGAGAGAGAGAGAGAGAGAGAGAGAGAGAGAGAGAGAGAGAGAGAGAGAGAGAAAGAGAGAGAAAGAAAAAGAGAGAGAGAGAGAAAAAGAGAGAGAGAGAGAGAGAGTGTGTGTTTAGACAGGGTTTGAAATGTACTGCATGTCGGCATTTCTGTGTTGAGGAGTCTGCCTACGCGTGTGCTTGTCTGCTGGTGAGCTGCAGTGTGCAATTTATTGAGGTTTGTGTGTGCTTGTGTGCATTTTTGTGTGTGTCTGTGTGTATGTACCATTGCAAGCCTGTGTTCTTTAACCTCATACCTCCAATAGGAACAGAGTGGGATAGGTGTGACTAACTAAGGCTCACAGGGGTAGTCGTTAATATTGTCTCCAATAGTCAAACGTGTAACAAATAGAATCATTTGGTTTCAAGGCAAAGAGGTTCACCTTGGTACAGTACGATCGCTGTAACAAGATTAGGACCCAAACAGTAATGCATCAGAGTGTCTGTGTCATTTCAAATGGCATATATAATAACTGGCAGCCAATGAAAAACAACTGCCCATTCTTACCAGCTGCGTTTACATCTAGCTAAAGACTTTCTCCCGTTTGATTGTTCTCCCATATTAGAACAAGGACCATCAGCACCAATGATATACTGAGGGAGTGGGGTAGGGACATGGGTAAAACACACACTCACTGTATCACCCCTAGTGCTTGGTCCTTCCTGTCCCTCAGTGCATCCTTGTCTGACATATTGATTGAGCTCGTTTTTAAAAGCCCTGTTCTCCCACCGTTATTTACTCCAATAGTAAATCTTTACAATGCTGTAAAATTATGTTTTACACACGTGGGTTATACAATCTCCCTGCTGCAGCGGCTAGACCAGACAAGGCAGGACAAGGCTACCAGAGGGAAAAGTGAGGCTATTGGAGGGCACCTCCTCTCTCCCTTGATGCAAAGCCAGTGCAATTGTACTAGAAAAGGCCTTGGCACAACTTTAAAGGGTGTTTGAGAGAGTGATCTGACAACTCCATCCCCTCACTTCACTGCTCTTTGGAAGAGCTTCTCTCTTTTGTTTTTGGAGTTGTCTTTTCTTGGCTAAGGTCAGGTGGATGATATGTGATTTGATGGACCAGTTACAGTTTACTTTACACTGATGCAGAAAAAAAAAAATTCAGAGCCTCACCTGATTGCCACTAAGCGCCATCTTAGATGGGTCACTTAATTCGTATCCACAATGACATACAGTATAGTAACCCTAATATTTTAGAGGTCACACAAATCATTTCACTTGGCAGTCGTGATATGTTATCGCTACAACATAAATCATTCTACTTGAACATAGCAGAGGTCTTTACTTCATCAGCGACAGTGGGCATATGTTCAGCTTGTTGTCAGTATTTCTCTCCACCCGGCAGGCAGGGACCCCAGGCTCCAGTCTCATCCCTGCCCAAGTGGGCCTGCTGTAGTAATGGCCAAGTCACGCCAGGGGTAATAATGACTTAATTTAGGACCAGGAAGGCAGGCCATGGCTCGCGTTTATTGGTGTTGATGCCGAGCAGACTTCAAAAAGCCACTAGGCCCCTAATTTATCTCTCTCGCTGGACCCTGTGTGTCTAAGCAAGAGAGACAGCAGGAGAGATGGAGAGAGTGTGAGTGGGTGTTTAGTGCTGCTTGGCCATTGACTGTGATGCACTCGTTCTTTGATGTCAGTAACAAGATCATCAAGGCCCTGTGCCCACACCGTCATTTTTACACATCCCTCCTTGCATCCCTGGCTTGCTGAACTCATAGCCAAGCTGAACTTGGTAATCTGCTGCATCTTATGCTGTTTGCACTTACATAGGTTACCCTATCTGAAAGTGTAGACCAAAAAAAAAAAAGATCATTTGGAATAAACAATAAATAATTCAGATGAGTGGTTAAATAAGTAATAGTGTGATATCTATTTCTTTGGTGGTGATATTGCCTTGCTTTACTTATTAATGGGCTTAATAGACACCCTGTCTTGCCATAGAGTTCAGAGTCGACAGTCTAGCGAAAGCCTCTTGAACTGTGCAGTTTACTGAGGTCCAGGAGCTCAGAGAAAGTTCTGGCTTCTTTAACCCTCTCTGTCCATCTGCCTTTTCTGTCTGATTCTGTGAAACTGGAACGACAGAGAGAGTCTAGACTTTTTATTTTGTGGGGGCTAGTTGGGGGATAGGGTCAAGGAGTGACATGAGCCAGCTGTGGAATCCCAGGCACAGCCCCCCTTCCCTTCCCTACACATCCCCTCCCCAGCTCTCCTGTGACAGCCACGAGATGCTCCAAAAATACACCCCCACCCCCTCCAAATAAAACCATCCACCCGTCTAGAGGGATAAAATGTCTCTCTTCATACCTAGCAACCATGACTACAAATTAAGCGAGGGCTTCCGTGAAATATTCCCTTCATGTGGCCCAGGGTTTTAAAGGCCCTGAGAGGGATAGAGAAACTCCTGGGACAAAAACATTCCTCTAAGCATTTACCGAGGGTGATGTCTTTTGGACATCTTTTGTTGGTCCTGTCGTTTTTTGGTTGATTTTTAGTGCAGCCCGGACAAGAGGTCTGTGGACGTTGAAATCAAGGCCGGTCCGGACAGGCCTATATTTTGCCCAAACATAGATGTCTATAATTGGTTCAGATTTGGTCTGGCCTTGATTTCAACGTCCACAGACGTCCGGTCCGGACCGGCCTATATTTGGCCCAAACAAGTTTGGACAGCACAGTACAGCACAACACAGTACAGCAGAGCACAGCAGAATACAGTAAATACAATATAGGTATAGTGTACTGTATTGTACCCTACTTTACTCTAATGTACTCTACTGAATTGTATAGTACAATACTGAATTGTACAGTACAATACTGAATTGTACAGTACAATACTGAATTGTACGTACTCTACTGAATGAAACTCTACTGTACTGTACTCTATTGTGCTCTACTCAACTGAATTAAACTCTACTGTACTCTACTGTTGTCTACTCTACTGAATAAATCTCTACTGTCCTGTACCATACTGTGCGCTATTGTACTCTACTGTGGTGTAATGTACTAAACTGTGCCGTACTGTACTGTGATCTTCAAACTTGTGAAACATAGCCTAGTCCTCTATGATTAGTTCAGATTTGGATCAGGTCAGCACGGACCAAACTTGTACTTGTTTGGGGTGGAGCTCATCAGAATAATACCTAGAATGCTTTGCAATGGTTTGTTTTTACATTTACATTTTGGTCATTCAGCAGACGCTCTTATCCAGAGTGACTTACAGTCAGCGCATTCAACTAAGGTAGATAAATAACAACATATCACATTCATAGCAAGAAGAAAAATTCTGTAACCGTTACTGAGAGTTGAAGTTGAAGTGGTCTGTTGGTTTATTCTGTAGGTTGGAGTACTTTCAACATCATCACTGCCAGTTTTAAAGCTTTTGAAAGAGCTGACATAACTGCATGTGACAGATAGGTGCAAAAATAAATATTCTGTTACTCTCTTCAGTTTGCTTCTCTCTCTTATATTATACAGGCTTGAATTATTATTAATGTGATATAATGCTTACTTCATTGACAATATAAGTGCAGTTGAAATTTGGCCATAGAATCAATGACTGAAAAATACCTTTTTCAACGTCTGGAAAGTACAGTGGGGCAAAAAAGTATTTAGTCAGCCACCAATTGTGCAAGTTCTCTCACTTATAAAAAGATGAGAGAAGCCTGTAATTTTCATCATAGGTACACTTCAACTATGACAGACAAAATGAGGAAAGAAAATGCAGAAAATCACATTGTAGGATTTTTAATGAATTTATTTGCAAATTATGGTGGAAAATAAGTATTTGGTCACATACAAACAAGCAAGATTTCTGGCTCTCACAGACCTGTAACTTCTTCTTTAAGGGGCTCCTCTGTCCTCCACTCGTTACCTGTATTAATGGCACCTGTTTGAACTTGTTATCAGTATAAAAGACACCTGTCCACAACCTCAAACAGTCACACTCCAAACTCCACTATGGCCAAGACCAAAGAGCTGTCAAAGGACACCAGAAACTAAATTGTAGACCTGCACCAGGTTGGGAAGACTGAATCTGCAATAGGTAAGCAGCTTGGTTTGAAGAAATCAACTGTGGGAGCAATTATTAGGAAATGGAAGACATACAAGACCACTGATAATCTTCCTCGATCTGGGGCTCCACGCAAGATCTCACCCCGTGGGGTCAAAATGATCACAAGAACGGTGAGCAAAAATCCCAGAACCACACGGGGACCTAGTGAATGACCTGCAGAGAGCTGGGACCAAAGTAACAAAGCCTACCATCAGTAACACACTACGCCGCCAGGGACTCAAATCCTGCAGTGCCAGACGTGTCCCCCTGCTTAAGCCAGTACATGTTCAGGCCCGTCTGAAGTTTGCTAGAGAGCATTTGGATGATCCAGATGAGGATTGGGAGAATGTCATATGGTCAGATGAAACCAAAATAGAACTTTTTGGTAAAAACTCAACTCGCCGTGTTTGGAGGACAAAGAATGCTGAGTTGCATCCAAAGAACACCATACCTACTGTGAAGCATGGGGTGGAAACATCATGCTTTGGGGCTGTTTTTCTGCAAAGGGACCAGGACGACTGATCCGTGTAAAGGAAAGAATGAATGGGGCCATGTATCGTGAGATTTTGAGTGAAAACCTCCTTCCATCAGCAAGGGCATTGAAGATGAAACGTGGCTGGGTCTTTCAGCATGACAATGATCCCAAACACACCGCCTCGGGCAACGAAGGAGTGGCTTCGTAAGAAGCATTTCAAGGTCCTGGAGTGGCCTAGCCAGTCTCCAGATCTCAACCCCATAGAAAATCTTTGGAGGGAGTTGAAAGTCCGTGTTGCCCAGCGACAGCCCCAAAACATCACTGCTCTACAGGAGATCTGCATGGAGGAATGGGCCAAAATACCAGCAACAGTGTGTGAAAACCTTGTGAAGACTTACAGAAAACATTTGAACTCTGTCATTGCCAACACAGGGTATATAACAAAGTATTGAGATAAACTTTTGTTATTGACCAAATACTTATTTTCCACCATAATTTGCAAATAAATAAATTAAAAATCCTACAATGTGATTTTCTGGATTTCTTTTTCTCATTTCGTCTGTCATAGTTGAAGTGTACCTATAATGAAAATTACAGGCCTCTCTCATCTTTTTAAGTTGGAGAACTTGCACAATTGGTGGCTGACTAAATACTTTTTTGCCCCACTGTATGTATTTTTTACATCCGGAAAATATGTCTTTTCACCTTTCATTCAGCGCCTAAAATAAGCCTGACGTCAATGTCTAGAAAATGTCATTTTGCTTACTGGAACGTGTTGTAATTATTTGCTAAATTGTCATTATTTCGCCTCCATGGCCTATTTATTGCCTTACCTCCCTACTCTTCTACATTTGTACACACTGTACATAGATTTTTATATTGTGTTATTGACCTTTTTATATGTGTAACTCTGTGTTGCTGTTTTTGTCGCACTGCTTTGCTTCATCTTGGTCAGGTCGCAGTTGTAAATGAGAACTTGTTCTCAACTGGCCTACATGGTTAAATAGGGGTGAAAAAATATATAATAATTTAGAAAATAAAAAAGTGTGTTTATGCAGTAACATCAACACACAGTGGAATGAGAGCTTAGCAGAGTCTAATTCTGAGCCATCCAGCTTTGATTTTCAGTTGTAGGATCAGAACACTTTGACTGTCAGTTGTAGGATCAGAATGCTTTGACTTTCAGTTGTGGGATCAGAATGCTTTGACTGTCAGTTGTAGGATCAGAACGCTTTGACTTTCAGTTGTAGGATCAGAATGCTTTCTTTCAGTTGTGGGATCAGAATGCTTTGACTTTCAGTTGTGGGATCAGAATGCTTTGACTTTCAGTTGTGGGATCAGAATGCTTTGACTTTCAGTTGTGGGATCAGAATGCTTTGACTGTCAGTTGTAGGATCAGAATGCTTTGACTGTCAGTTGTAGGATCAGAATGCTTTGACTTTCAGTTGTAGGATCAGAATGCTTTGACTGTCAGTTGTAGGATCAGAATGCTTTGACTGTCAGTTGTAGGATCAGAACGCTTTGACTTTCAGTTGTAGGATCAGAATGCTTTGACTGTCAGTTGTAGGATCAGATCGCTTTGACTTTCAGTTGTAGGATCAGAATGCTTTGACTGTCAGTTGTAGGATCAGAATGCTGGGTCCCATCTCCCCATGTAATACACCTAAGTGATCTAAGTGATCTAACATGACTTCAGTTCATCCCTACAAGGCACTAAATTGACCAATGAATGGTTACAATTATCCTCAAAGGAACTGGCCAGTAGAACACAAAGAGGGTGGGCTCTTCAGTACATGCTGAACTTTTCACCTTTGCGTTGAAATATAAAAGTGGATAAGAGGTTATGCTGATCCTCTCCAGTACATCAGCAACGGTGGCTTGGTTTCAGAAACCTGGTACCCTGCCTAACCAGAAACCCAGGCATATGCCATCCGAAGCTTATAGGGATTTAATGGTGAATATGGTGACATTGGTGGTTACTGTCTATTGGCGTTACCATTGAAAACTTCAGACATGCTTGGAAGTGACAAGTCATGTCACACTGCCAACTAAACCCTATAGAGGTTAACCAACCACCTCATCACACACACAGACACACACATGGACTCAGACAGACACACACACACACACACAGAAATTACCACTACCCCATATGTTTGTCCCCTTCTTGTCTTTCTTGGGTGCAGCACAGGATGGGGAGCAATGCTATGGATTGGGTGGGTGGGCTGAGGGACTGTTGTTCAAGTGTTGACACACTCTAATATGTTGACAAATGTGTGCTTCAGCAGCCAGTCAACAACTCTCTAATATATGGCAGCAACCTGTCCGGTTTGCGGGCAGGCAGAGGGTGAGGCGGAGGGGATGTGGAGGGGAGGCAGAGGGTGAGGCGGAGGGGATGTGGAGGGGAGGCGGAGGCAGCCGTGTGGAGCGCGGCAGAGGGGTGTAAGCGCTTTAGCAGACAGGTAGACGAGAACACGCCATCATTCTGAAACATGGCCGGCTGCAGCCAGAGGCAGTAAATTTACCAGAGCCGGCATTTCAGCACTGGCTACAGTATGAGCAGACACCTGCAGGCAGCCTGACTTAAATATACTGCAGCACTGCAGGGTGGGGTGTGGATACTAGATACACTTTGCACACACACAAATATATATAACATACAGTATACACATAAATGGGGTACAAGAAAAAATGCGTACAAGAGGTGCATATTACCATGGAACTACAGCTAGTGTTCAAACACTCACATGTCCCACCCACAAGCACTCACATAAACATGCTCACACGCACATATACTTACACATACTCAAATCAAATTCAATCAAATGTTATTTGTCACATGCTTCGTAAACAACAGGTGTAGACTTAACAGTGAAATGCTTGTTTACAGGCCCTTCCCTACAATGCATGGATAAGGAAAATAGAGAAATAATACAAGTAATAATAAATACACAATGAGCAGCGGCGATTTTAGCATGTAATTCTTGGGGCAAAAAAAATCTAATAAATATTTGATGCATGCCAGCAAAGCCACAACACAACATTAAACAATACATTAATGGCACTATAACAGTGGCAAACGGTGCCCACAATCAGTTAGGGCCTACATAAAGCTGTCCAAACAACAGAGCTTTATTTTCAACCCCATGGAGTGAATCCTTACCACTGCTACACCTGGCTTTCAGCGGAGCCTTGTCTGGCAGCGAAACAATTCATTCAGCCTCATTTACTGCCTTTAAAAAAAACATAGCTGATATGGCTGACTTGCTTAAACAAATGTGGTTTCTACTGACAATAGAGATGTACAAACTATGGCATAAGGGAACAATGAGCAGATAAGAAGCAATCCGTAATTTTGATTAAGACATTAACGAGCGAGCAAAGACGGACGTAGTCAATATAACTATTTGTTCAGCACGTTTGAAAGGTACAATGGACAGAATTCAGAACATGGGCTGTTCTTATGGTATTCTCTCTGTACACCAAGTCAGAACCGTAGGATAAATAAAGGGGGCATATAAGCAGACAATGAAAACTCTTAAAATGACCTTTCTCTAAAACAAGCTATAGGCTACATGTGCACCACCAAGTCAAAACAATAGGCTAAGTTATGAGGGGGAAAGGGACCAAATTATTAGGGTGAGGCACATAGGCTACTAACAGCTTACTACACAACATACACTTGGTATTACTTTCTTAGCTACTGTATACTTATCTCCCTGGCATATTACATTATGTATGCAGCAGCATACAATACATTTTGGACTCACTTGAACAGGAAGGTGGTGCGGTGGTCCTTCTTGTGGGAAGATTTTGTCATCAAAGTCTGTGATTCTCTGGATTTATGGTGCTTTCAAGACAACTGGGAACTCGGAAGGTTGAATCATGACGACAGTGATTTTCAGGTCAGAGCTCTAGAAAGAGGCCCAAGTTCCCGAATTGGAATTCCGAGTTGGATGACCATTCAAAACCTGTTTTCCCAGAAAGGAGAGTACCCAGTTATCTTTAACTCACTGAAGTCTGAGATTTCCCCGTTCCGAGTTTCCAGTTGTTTTGAACGCAGCAGAAGTCATGCTGGAATGACAGCATGGCCAATGTATTCACATTTTTCTGCCCCATTGTGTTGCATGTGAATGTTTTTCATTTTAAGCTTGGAAAAGAGACCCTTAAACCCAGACTTGGACCACACACCCTCTCCACCGAATAGAAGACAGGGGAAGAAAAATAGTGTTTTTTTTTTATTTTACTAGGCCATTAGTCCATTAAGAACAAATTCTTATTTTCAATGATGGCCTAGGAACAGTGGGTTAACTGCCTGTTCAGGGGCAGAACAACAGATTTGTACCTTGTCAGCTCAGGGATTTGAACTTGCAACCTTTCAGTTACTAGTCCAACACTCTAACAACTAGGCTACCCTGCCGATTGCTTTGCAATGCTTGCAGTTAGCCACTGATTCCTTCCAAACCACTCATTGTTTAATTTGCGATTTCCAGCTTGTTGTGTATTGTTTATGTCCAATGGCCGATAAGCACCGATACGTTTTATCTATAATTTATCTTTATATATCAAGGATTGAAAAGGATTTCCCAGTAGATTGTCGATGTGATTCATGATGGCAGCATGTCTAGCTTTCTTGCTAAGATTTTTATAAGTATGATCAGTCCAATCAAAGCTACGATAGGTATAACATGATTTTACTTCATTTTAACTGTGGCCAATGACCTTGAGCCTTCTTGGATGGGCACATCTAATGTAAATCCATGGCAGCACACATAGGGCTTGAACTGCCTAGCTCTCCCTGTAGATTCTGCGGCGATGCAGTGTCCCCGTGGGTGACAGAACACTGAGCCAATCATGGCGCAATTAGAGAAGATTACCAATGAGCTGGCTGGCCCTCTACCACAGCCTCCTGATGGGGAAGAGGCGTTGTCAAGACTGTGTTGGTGTGTGAGGACCCTGATAGATCCTTAGTGGTGTGGACACCGTATACGACGCTCCGTCGCTCTGTTTGTGTAGAGTGTGTTGCAGGCTTAACTGTGCTCCTGTGTATTGACTGCAGCAGAGGAGCTCAGAGGGGAAGGAGAGGAGGGGTTTGAGGAAGGAGGGCTGGGACTAGAGGCTGCAACATCTGGGAACCATCAAGCCCAAAGAACCTTAGATCCTGAGATTCCAGTCTCTGACCCCTCTCCTCTCCCTCCCCTCTCCTCCCCCTCGCCATTACTCAACCCTTCTACCACCACCTTTTCTCCCCATCTGTCTCCCTCACTCTCTCCTTTCCTCCTCCTCTTCCTCTCCTCCCCTCGCCCCGTCTGCCCATCATTTCCATGTCTCTCCAGCAGTCTGCCTAATCCAAACAGATTGTTTAACTGCTTTAAAAACATACTCCCCTCTCCTCTCTTCTCCCTCCTCTCTCCCTTTCCGTCCTGCATTCATCCCCAGGAACAGACACTTTCTTTCATGGAGGAGAGGAGGAGCTGGTGTCAGTCTGTCCCAGGTTAGAAGGTTACTGCCGCGTGGAGACGTTTCAGCAGGAGTGAGCTAGGCAGGCCCTAAAGCATTTTGGCAGACTCACATTTAACATTAGAGGCACAGACCTTCAGCATTACACCCCACAACCCCCACCTCTCCATACTTCTCCCCACCTCTCCATACTTTTCCCCACCTCTACCCTCCTTTCCCCACCTCCCCCCTTCTCTCCCTACCTCTCCCACTTCTATCCCACCTCCCCCCTTCTCTCCCCACCTCTCCATACTTCTCCCCACCTCTCCCCACCTCTACCCTCCTTTCCCCACCTCCCTCTTCTCTCCCTACCTCTCCCACTTCTATCCCACCTCCCCTTCTCTCCCCCACCTCTCCCACTTCTCCCCACCTCTCCATACTTCTCCCCACCTCTCCCCACCTCTACCCTCCTTTCCCCCACCTCCCCCTCCTCTCCCCACCTCTCCCACTTCTATCCCACCTCCCCTTCTCTCCCCACCTCTCCCACTTCTCCCCACCTCCCCTTCTCTCCCCACCTCTCCCACTTCTCCCCACCTCCCCCCTCCCTCTCCCCACCTCTCCCACTTCTCCCCACCTCCCCTTCTCTCCCCACCTCTCCCACTTCTCCCCACCTCCCCCTCCTCTCCCCACCTCTCCCACTTCTCCCCACCTCCCCCTTCTCTCCCCACCTCTCCCACTTCTCCCCACCTCCCCCTTCTCTCCCCAACTCTCCATACTTCTCCCCTCCTCTCCCCACCTCTCCCACTTCTCCCCTTCTCTCCCCACCTCTCCCACTTCTCCCCACCTCCCCTCTTCTCTCCCCAACTCTCCATACTTCTCCCCTCCTCTCCCCACCTCTCCCACTTCTCCCCACCTCACACGAGAGCTGTGCTGGAATGGCCACAGCTGGACACAGTAGACACGCTGTGTGTGGGGCTTCAGCCCCATTGTCCCAGTGGCATTGTCCAAGGCTGACACCCCATCCCCAGAGGCAGAGCAGGGGAGGAGCAGGAGAAGCCTGGGGGAGAATAGGGGGAATAGGTAGGGGGGCACAGTAGGGGGTCAGGGGGTTGTGGGGTTATCCCAGTGGAGACCCGGACCCTGCCAGGCCCCCCACTGTACTGCCTCTCTACATCAGAGGCTGCCCCCCCTATTGCCTGCAGTACTCCTGGTTATTATGTTTTGTTTAGAAGGAAGCCCTGTCCCTGTTTACCATAATTGAATTAAGAAGATTAACATGGTCCCAGACTCCCAGTGTTGCTCACATCTGTGTTTTCTGCTGTTTCTCTCTCTCTCTCTCTCTCTCTCTCTCTCTCTCTCTCTCTCTCTCTCTCTCTCTCTCTCTCTGTGTGTCTCTGAGGCTCGGCTGTCCTGGAGATCGCAGTTTTCATGTTGCCTTTTAAGTTAACATAAGCCTAAATGGTGATTATATACCATGGACCTTAGATATATACAAAAGGGGAAATCACAAAATGTTTGTAGCCTACTATAATAAACATATTTAAACTGGATGGTATTCTTTGGTTTTTATCTCAATAAATACCTATAGGTTTTACACTATATATGCTTTTCCCATGAAAGCTCTAAGGACCTTGAAATGGCTGGCATTGTGTCAGTTTGAGCTGGTGTGCCACCAGACACAGAGACACACGGGCCTTTAGTGAAGCAGCACTCCCAATTGGATTGTGACTGGAGGTCAGTAGAGCTGTGGCCTTGAGATCACAGTGTGGATTAATTGTTGACACACTCCTAGTCCAAACATAACCCTCCAGCCCACCCTGAGAGCACGCACACGCACATACACACACACACAAGCCCTGCACTATACGAGGTCCTGACAGACGCTTTGATTTATGTCTAGCCTCCACCAAAAAAAGGGAACAAAATCAATTGGCTATTTACCGCACTTAGACACGTGGCTGGCCCACCTGGGAGTGGTGTGTTGAAAATAAAAGACAGATTCCACATACAACTCCATCCACAGGAAAGACAAACACCACCGGGAGACCCACTTCATCCCTATACACTTACTCACTCACTCTCCACACACACACACACACACACACACACACATACACACGCACTCGTACAGCCGACCTTCACACTGTCACAGACACTGACTCCTCAAGAGGCCCATCAAACCACTCATCTGTGTGTAAACTCTGTTAAAACTACAGGAGCACTGTGGGTATAATCACTATGTCTCTCTGGACCTGCATTCACAGCTCATCCCCCCCCGGCCGACCAGGGTGACTTTCAAAGAGAATGCCCAGACTGTCTGTGTTGCTCTCTCTTTGCAGAACATCAGCTGATTGTTTGAGAAAACAAATACACCTACAATCCCCTTCCATGCCCCCTCTTGACCACCGCCATTCACCTTCTCCTGACCCTCGTCCCCATACTCAGAATCATCCCTCTGTATTTTGGTCTCTTTATTCCCCATGGAAGCTATCCCTGGCATGTGCCATGCTAGCACTGCAGGGGTGTTTTATGAGCAGGCTTTGCAGGGGGTATTTTGGTCCTGCTTGGAAAATCGGTGCATGTTTCAGAGGGACGGCGGGGGTTTAGAGCGGCCCGGGGGTAGGAGTCTGACTACAAGATTGTGGTGTTAGAGTGGTAGGTCAGGTGCTTTCAGGATGTGAAGTGGGTCAAGTTTAGGAGAGAATGACAGATAATTGCAATTAAGGACTGTTAACGAGAGAGAGAGAGAGAGAGAGAGAGAGAGAGAGAGAGAGAGAGAGAGAGAGAGAGAGAGAGAGAGAGAGAGAGAGAGAGAGAGAGAGAGAGAGAGAGAGAGAGAGAGCACAACTGTTCTAGTACAACACCTCTTCTCTTTCCCCTTATAGGGGCGTGCCAAAGAGAGTGCAGTTGTCAGTGGTAAAATGGGTCACATTGCATCACCCTCTCCCCCCTCCCCGTCCATCCCTCTCCAGCCCAGGAATCATGTCTGACCCAACAACTGTGTGGCTGCCAACTGGAACGTGGGCCAGGGTCACTGCCGTCCGGGGCCGACCGGGCTCCTAGGGGCTATTCTGGGAACAGGAGCTCATCGCTACGCTAACCCAACACTTGCGTCTTGTGACTGTAGTTTAAATATGGCTCTGTGAGATCACACACGCACGCACGCCTGCACGCACACACACTCTGACAAACCACACATGCTGCCTCACTGGGGAGCTGGAGCTACAGCATAGTGCTGGAAGAGGACAGGCTATGTAATGCAGCTTTGGTCCCATAGATATAGTGACATAGACATCACATGGTCCTTCGTCCTCTAAGATCATTCAGGGTAGAATCATCATCATCATCATGACCAGGCAATCATTGTGTGGTATGCATTATGGTAATAGAAATGGTCCTCATTAGTTTGATAATTAGAGTGATAATAACATGCTCGGGTCATCATAGGATAGATGGTGCTGATATTGTGTCTAAATAAATTAAAAAACATCCAGCACACACTTTGCCTTGGCAGCAGCTAATGGGGATCCATAATAAATACAATACTCTGAGAGGTGAAAATCAGTGTGGATGTGGCCACCAGCGTATGTCTCCGGCCCAATGACCCCACACTGTAATCACTAGGAATTTAGCATTGCCTTTAGTGAGCTAGCCCCAGTGAATCCTCTTTATGACAATATGTCAACTTTAATGGTCTGGGTCTTAATGCTTTAACACCAGACCAGCCGCCCTCTGGGACCACAGAGCTTACTGGAAGAGAAGGAGCTTATACAATTGAACAGGAGAGAAAATCAGTGTTGTCCAGTACAGCCGCACCACAGGCCACATCACTTCACAGCCAGCTGGGGTGTATTTAATGGAGCCAAACGGCCGCAAACGGGCCGAAACAGGGTGGGACTAACCTAAACTTGTCCAATAAGATAGACACATTTTTGTTGCAAAACACTTTGCTACCGTTTGGTACGGTGTGCATTAACATCTTAAGGAGCTGGCGCCCCACTCCTGACACTACCCGGTGAAATGCAAAGCGCCAAATTCAAAATCCAAAAGTTGAATTATTAAACATTCATCAATATACCAGTGTTGCATAGTCATCAAAAGCTCTGCTTCTTGGCAATATCACAGCGTTGTCAGATTTCAAAAAGGCTTTACGGCGAAAGCACTACATTTGATTGTTTGAGGGTAGCACCTTCAATATTTTTCTATTACCATAAATTCATAAGCCATCACGGTTCACAGAAAACACATTTCACAGTGAAAACAAATCAATTACCTTTTGAAGAACTTCTGCTGAGGGCTTCCCAAGTGTCCAACGAAGACAATCCATGGTTCTTTTGTTAGAAAAAGTAATGTATTATATCCATAAATCTCTGTTTGGTTGGCGCGTTATAATGAGAAAATACAGCATCCACTCGTCCATTGAAACGTGAAGAGAACTCGTTCACCCTATACCTATAAACTTGTCCAAGAACAATCAAACATCATTGATAATGTATCCTTAGGAACACTTATATATGTAGTATAATATTTAAACCGGGAATATAAACTGGGCGATAAGAAAGGAAAAAGCCACAGAGCGCGCAAGCCGGGAACGCGCGTTCTCCTCTGCTCCCTAAGAAGTTAATGAACACACCCCTGCTCTGTTCTTTTCTATTCTGCTAATTCGTGCCCTGCCAGTCATGAGGATGTGTTAACTAAGCCTGGCACTTCTCCTTTAGTCCCACACCCCTCCTTCTCTGTCTGCTGTCTGCCCCTAACCCTTCTGGGTGTTTCAGCTGAGAGAGTGGAGGTGGGCAGTGTTCCCTCCCCCCTCCCACCCTACATGTGATGGAGAGGCCTCTCGCTGCTAAATCATCTGTTTCATGAGTCGCTGGCATTCTCTGAATTTTTTGTTGTTGAAAGCGGCTATTAAAGCCTGGCTGTGTTAATGGAGCCACCCATTAAAAATCCCCCATGGAGCTCTGTAAAGGAGAAACACACACACACACATACAGCGCCTTCGGAAAGTATTCAGACCCCTTGACTTTTCCCACATTTTGTTACTTTACAGCCATTCTAAAAAGGATAAAATATTTTAAAAAATCCTCATCAATCTACACACAATAACCCATAATGACAAAGTGAAAACACGTTTTTATAAATTGGTACTAATTTATTCAACAACAAGAAAACAGAATTACCTTATTTACATAAGTATTCAGACCCTTTGCTATGACACTCGAAATTGAGCTCAGGTGTATTCTTTTTCCATTGAGCATCCTTGAGATGGTTCTACAACTTCATTGGAGTCCACCTGTGGTAAATTCAATTGATTGGACATGATTTGGAAAGGCTCACACCTGTCTATATAAGGTTGACAGTGCATGTCAGAGCAAAAAGCAAGCCATGAGGTCAAACTAATTGTCCGTAGAGATCCGAGACAGGATTGTGTCGAGGCACAGATCTGGGGAAGGGTACCAACACATTTCTGCAGCATTGAAGGTCCCCAAAGAACACAGTGGCTACCATCATTCTTAAATGCAAGATGGATGGAACCACCAAGACTCTCAAACGGAGCAATCGGGGAAGAAGGGCCATGATAGGGGGGAGGTGACCAAGAACCCGATGGTCACTCTGACAGAGCTCCAGAGTTCCTCTGCGGAGATGAGAGAACCTTCCAGAAGGACAACCATCTCTGCAGCATTCCACCAATTAGGCCTTTATGGCCAGACGGAAGCCACTCCTCAGTAAAAGGCACATGACAGCCTGCTTGGACACCGTACCTAAAGACTCCCAGACAATGAGAAACAAGATTCTCTGGTCTGATGAAACGAAGATCGAACACTTTGGCCTGAATGCCAAGCGTCACATCTGAAGGAAACCTGGAACCATCCCTACAGTGAAGCATGGTGGTGGCAGCATCATGCTGTGGGGATGTTTTTCAGCGGCAGGAACTGAGAGACTAGTCAGGATCTATGGAAAGATAAATAGAGCAAAGTACAGAGAGATCCTTGATGAAAACCTGCTCCAGAGCACGCAGGACCTTAGACTTGGGCAAAGGCTCACCTTCCAACAGGACAAAGACCCTAAGCACACAGCCAAGACAACACAGGAGTGGCTTTGGGACAAGTCTCTGAATGTCCTTGAGTGGCCCAGCCAGAGCCTGGACTTGAACCCAATCGAATATCTCTGGAGAGACCTGAAAATAGTTGTGCAGTGACGCTCCCCATCCAACCTGACAGAGCTTGAGAGGATCTGCAGAGAAGAATGGGAGAAACTCCCCAAATACAGGTGTATCAATCTTGTAGCTTCATACCCAAGAAGACTCGAGGCTGTTATTGCTGCCAAAGGTGCATCAACAAAGTACTGAGTAAAAGGTCTGAATACTTATGTAAATGTGATATTCAGTTATTAATTTTGTATAAATTAGCAAAGATTTCTAAGAACTTGACTTTTCTTTCTCATTATGGGGTATTGTGTGTAGATTGAAGAGGGATATAAAAACTGTAACGTAACAAAATGTGGAAAAAGTCAAGGGGTCTGAATCATTTCCGAATGCACTGTACATACATAATGTCAGACACACAAAGACACACAGTCCCACACACTCCTTTGCACATACATAATTATTCTATAAAATGTAGAAACAACATAGTGTACATATTGTGCGAATCACAAACAAAAGCGTATATATTTCTAACCTTTATACACACAGTATCACTGCTCACCGAACCCATACTGAACATGCAGAGAAGCATGTAAACAAAGAACCAAAACAGAAGCACACACACATACTTAACACACACACTCACCCTCTATATTCCATACACACTCTCTCTCTTGCACACACACACACAGCTATTGTGACACTCTGGAGCAGAATGCCATGTCCCCCAGATAGCCTGGCATCTCTGTGCTCACGTGAGCTTGAGGGTGAGACTATGGGGTTGGGACTGAGCTGAGCTGTCCTCTCTCTCTGGCAATGCAAGAAGTACTTTTATAGGCATGTTTACGAGAAGGCCGTCCTCCCCTGGCCTGACTGGAGACACAGCAGTGAGAGAGAGAGAGAGAGAGAGAGAGAGAGAGAGAGAGAGAGAGAGAGAGAGAGAGAGAGAGAGAGAGAGAGAGAGAGAGACTGGGGCTGGGCAGGGTGGAGCAGGGATTGATATCAGTCCTTACGGCTGGGGTGCTGCTCCTCCCGGACAGCCTGTTCTGGACTTCTTTGTCATCCTCTGGGCCTCTCTGGTCTCAGATCAGGTTCTTCCTCCATGTCCTCTGGCCTGCCTGCTGGGAGAAACAACTGTGAACACGGCTCCTCTGTGAATAGAGGAGCTGACAACATATAATCCTACCTGGGTTGTAGAGTGGTTTCCTGCTGGTCAAAACAGACCACGTACAAAAGCCACCCAATTAAATCTATCTTAAAAAGTAGTCACAGACACACTACTTTACTGTAACACGGCACACTATACAACCTATTCAAATTAGTTTGAAAGGACATACGGGGAAAGGTCATGACCCTACGGGCCGGAGGAATCATTAGGTCCTCATAAAGGGCCCTCCACTCAATAGTTCTGGATCCACATATAGCCAATACACCTGATTAATTAGTCAAGCAATCAATTGGCTGCACTTTCCAGTCACTGAGATTTTCCTCTAGTATTCTGCCCAGGTAGCAGCAATTACTAGGTGCGCACACAAACATACACACGCAGAAACACACACACACACACACAGACAAACTCCTTCACTTTCTCTAACACAAACAACATTATAATAGGATACAAAAACAAACAAAAACATCTTGAATTAGGGATAAGATGCATGCACAGAGCGGAGGGAGAAAAAAGAGCAGGAATATTTAAGAATATTCTCCCCTTCAAAGCGGTGCGTGCGTGTGTGCTGGCTGGCTGTCAGTCAGGAGAGGGAGGTGCCATTTGAAGGATCAGTCATCCCTGACAGTGCTGTCATGGAGAGGCTTAATTAGCCAGGATTACTTCCTCACTTAATGAAGCATGCGCTCCTCCTCTCTGCCTGAATAACACTCTATCTCTCGTTTTTGCCTTTTCTCTCTCGCCCTCTGTCTCCTCCTCTCTCCATCACCCTCTCTCTTACTCACTCTCTCTCTCCAACTCAATTCCCTCTCTGTTTTTCACTCTCTCTCCAGCTCAATTCCCTTTCAAGGCAGCTCAATTCCCTCTCTGTTGTGACTGCTCTGCTCTCACTACCTATCGTAGAGATACTGTCACTTCCAGTGGCCCGAGAGAGTGCATCTGCATCCTCACTCTCATTCTTCTCGTCTTTCTCTGTCTCTTATTGAGAAATAACCAAGCTTCATCTAGAATGCTAGACTGACAGATTTGTTCAGGGAATGACTGACTAACTGACCGACTGACAGATTGATTGACTGGCTATGGGTTCAACGTGTGTAAAAACATTTTTCCGTCAATGAAACATGAAGCAGTGTCAGGACTGAGGTCAAGACATTTGGGACAGTCCACATAAAGAAAGGGTCCTGGAAAAGACGGGGAAATATAAGCTAAGAAGGAGAGTGACAGCAGGGTGGGGTAGGTGATGGTGCAAGGAGAGGAGAGGAGAGGAGAGGGCTCTGAGGAGCGAGTAGGGAGGGTAATTTGCCGCCACAGCGAACACAATGTCCCTTCCACGCCTGTGGGCCATGTGAAGACTACTCCTTCAATTACACTTCACACTAGTGAAGAGAGAGAAGGGGGGATGGAGAGAAAGAGGGAGGGATTTATGCGTACATAGAGCAGTGATTCTTATTTTAAAGTTCTGTTTCAGCTGGTATTTCCCTCGTATCGACAGATACATACTAGTGAAAAACTAGTGGAAAGTAGAAAACGTAAATCTCAATTCAAATTCAAATCATGAACTGATTTGAATATTAGCAATGCTCCCTCTATCACTTCATCTAGAACGATGACAGCAATGTGGTAGTAGTCCCTCTGTGCATGCTAGCCAGCCCTATGTAGACTGGATATCTTACTTGCCATGAGGCTCTTCACACTGGTCAGAGGGAGGGAGTCATTTATGTAACTAAGATCAAACATACAGAACCTTCCCACTTCTTGTTGCTACTGTCCTGTAAAGTTCCTTATTTATTAAAGATGAATAAATAGCAGTGGTTTGTGTAGTCCCTAACCCTAACATGCCAGGTGGTTTTAAGTACCTGTATGTTTGATCTTAGTTACATAAATGACTCCCTCCCTCTGACCAGTGTGAAGAGCCTCATGGCAAGTAAGATATCCAGTCTACATAGGGCTGGCTAGCATGCACAGAGGGACTACTACCACATTGCTGTCATCGTTCTAGATGAAGTGATAGAGGGAGCGTTGCTAACAGATATATGAACAGAACAGTGTGGGTGAGTGAGGGTGACAGGACGCTATGTTCTAATACAGGCAACAGTCAAGATGGAAGCCGAGCCGCCTTCATCCCTCCTCAAACCATCCACTCTGAAACATGCCCGCCAGGCATGGGCAGGCTGGCTGCTGGAGAGGGGGATGGAGAAGAAGGGGATGGGGGGGAAGGCAGGGGGAGGGGTGGGGGTGTCCGTATCAATCCGTCACGGGCTGACAGCTGCCTCCCGCTCCCTCCCGCCACGGGCAACTGACCAGAACCAGGCCAGAGCTGCCTGCCTGCTTTGCCCAGCTGTGTGTGTGTGTGCGTGTATGTGTGCGTGTGCGCGTGTGAGTGCGCATGTGCGGGAATGTGTGTGTGAATGTGTGAATGTGTGTGTGTGTGTGTGTGTGTGTGTGGGGGGATTGGGAGTGGGAGTGCGTGTATGTGTGTGTGTAAATTCCCTCCCCCTTCTACCTATCTCTCTGCTCTTTCCCTCTTCTCCATCCCATAGTAGTCATATCCTCCACTACATCTCCCTCTCTACCTGCCCAGCCTGCTCATGACATCTAACAAATCAATCAATCATCCTCAGAGAGTTGGCATGAGAGCTCTGCATTTATCTAGCACACACCCTGAATGTCATACTTGCAGTGAAGTATTTTTATTTCATCTGACCTTCAAACACATCCACTTCTGGCCTGCTAGTGCCTCAGGTACGTGTGCAACATCTCTTTGCTGAGACAGGAGAAACAAAGGAAACATCTCCTGTCTCCTACACCCTCTCCAGCCTCACTGTCTCCTACACCCTCTCCAGCCTCACTGTCTCCTACACCCTCTCCAGCCTCACTGTCTACTACACCCTCTCCAGCCTCACTGTCTCCTACACCCTCTCCAGCCTCACTGTCTACTACACCCTCTCCAGCCTCACTGTCTACTACACCCTCTCCAGCCTCACTGTCTCCTACACCCTCTCCAGCCTCACTGTCTACTACACCCTCTCCAGCCTCACTGTCTCCTACACCCTCTCCAGCCTCACTGTCTCCTACACCCTCTCCAGCCTCACTGTCTACTACACCCTCTCCAGCCTCACTGTCTCCTACACCCTCTCCAGCCTCACTGTCTCCTACACCCTCTAAAGCCCCACTGTCTCCTACACCCTCTCCAGCCTCACTGTCTCCTACACCCTCTCCAGCCTCACTGTCTCCTACACCCTCTCCAGCCCCACTGTCTCCTACACCCTCTCCAGCCCCACTGTCTCCTACACCCTCTCCAGCCTCACTGTCTCCTACACCCTCTCCAGCCTCACTGTCTCCTACACCCTCTCCAGCCTCACTGTCTCCTACACCCTCTCCAGCCTCACTGTCTCCTAAACCTTTACCAGCCCCACTCCTACCTGCAGTCATGCTATTCCACACTACTGATACTCTCTCCTCCATGTCCTCCCAAATTCAGATGAATAGTTTTATCTACAAAATAATATAATGTTTTGTTTATCATTTTGAGGTGATTGATAATTGAACTACTAATCATTGGAGGCTAATCAAATGTGCTGATCAATATGCATTGATCAGCACATTTACCTTGCTGACTGTGTCGGCTACTTAATCGCTGTTTTACTGTCTGTTAGCAGCTGAAAGTGGTCAATCTACCATGCTCTCACAGTAACAATGTTACGGTTCATGGTGTTGGAGTGTTTCTGCTCTCTACTCCGATTAACCCTCCACCACACACACACACACACACACACACACACATACACACACACTCACACACTCACACAGTCCCTCCCGCCCCTTCACCCTACTTGGAATTTAGAAGGGCCCTATGTGCCTTTAGTCTGTTTTCGCCCCTTCTGTTCACCCCTCAACCTCCTCCACCCCCTCCTCTCCTCCTCCCCTGTTTCCCCTGCAGGCCTGGCCCCTCTCCCTGTGACGGGGTGCGGGGGTCTGGGTTCTGACAGTACCTCAGCAGGAGAGCACGGCCCTGATGGATGCCACAGATGGGCCTTTCCCTCGGAGCTCCCAGGCCCGGCGCAGTGTGAGCTTGGCGGGGTCAGAAGCCAGGCCTCCCCATGAAACGCGTGTTGTGACAGAAAACAAAAGAAGGGCCCCCCATCCCCACAAACCCCCCTTCCCCTGACTGAAAAAAAGCAGTGCCAGCCAGACACGGACGGGAGACATGGAAATGGGGGAAGACGGTGGGAGAAAGAGAGAGAGGGGGCTGGAGGGGGTTAAAGGGGATGGGGTCCAAAAAGGGGGTTAGTAGATAAAAAAAATTACCCAGAAAGATGTTGGGGGACGTGTCACGCTTTGTCCATGCTTTTGATCTCTGGTGATTGTGGATCTGTCACTGTGTGTGTGCATGCTTTTCATGTTAATGCACGTGAGTGTGTTTGTACCCGGGTTTTTTGGTGTGTATGTGTATTTTCGTGTATTGTTGTGTTGTCTTATGCAGTTGTAGTTTCTCAGAGTGTCAGGTCAAAGTCCTCCCACATCCAAACAGATCCTCGACAGTGTTGTTTAATCTGTCAGTGTTGTGAATAGATGTTAGATAGATGTCCTGAGTGACATTGAGAGACAGACATACTGGCTGTCTCTCTCTAGACTGCTGCTGAGCACATAGACAGACCTTTGATGTTCCCAGGATCACTCCAATCATCATTATCCTCCTCTCGGGCAGCTCAGCAGCGATCCTCTGACTGGAGAAAACCATCCATCCAACTTCATGGACTTTCTCCACAAGGGTCAGCAGCCACTCAACATCAGTAGGGTTGACAATAACAATCAGTTAATGATTTGAATTTGAATTGAGATTTACGTTTTCTACTTTCCACTAGTTTTTCCACTAGTATGTATCTGTCGATACGAGGGAAATACCAGCTGAAACAGAACTTTAAAATAAGAATCACTGCTCTATGTACACATAAATCCCTCCCTCTCTCTCTCCATCCCCCCTTCTCTCTCTCTCTCTCTCTCTCTCTCTCTCTCTCTCTCTCTCTCTCTCTCCCCCCTTCTCTCTCTCTCTCTCTCTCTCTCTCTCTCTCCATCCCCTTCTCTCTCTCTCTCTCTCCATCCCCCCTTCTCTCTCTCCATCCACCCCTTCTCTCGCTCTCCCTCTCTCAAAATCAGAATCACTTGTAAGTACATTTACACAAACCCAGAATTTGCCTTAGTGAGAAGATGCTGTCAGCAATACACAATATACAAACAGAATACACACACAAGTCCACATAGACATCATACAGAATATACAATATTGGAACAGTAAATATATCGGGAAAATCTCTCTCTCCCTCTCTCTCTCCCTCTCTCTCTCTCTCTCTCTCTCTCTCTCTCTCTCTCTCTCTCTCTCTCTCTCTCTCTCTCTCTCTCTCTCTCTCTCTCTCTCTCTCCCTCTCTCTCTCTCTCTCTCTCTCTCTCTCTCTCTCTCTCTCTCTCTCTCTCTCTCTCTCTCTCTCTCTCTCTCTCTCTCTTTCTCTCTCTCCCTCTCTAAAAAGGAGTCAACAGGAGGTCTAAGACCGTGTTAGAGGCGATATGGACTTGCTCTGTATGTCTGTCTCTGAGTGGGGGGGTGGGATTTGTCATGATTGTGTGTACGCTGTGTGTACACTGTGTGTGTGTGATTGTGTGTGTGTGTATGTGCCCCAGAGAGATGGGCGGGTTTAGGTTGTGTTGGCAGCAGTTTGTTTGTTTCCACCAATCTTGGCTGTCCCCCATAGAGGATTGCAGAGACTTAACCCACTAACCTTGAAAAGAGGTGCTTTGTTTATAAATAGCCCCCCACCAATTAGAGCTGTTTTTCTGTGTCCTCCCCACTGCGCCCGGCACAATGGAATCCCTGACGAGTCGGCTCGTTAGCAGGGCTGCACAGGAGCCACCACCTCTGTAATTAGAGTATGCTATCATTCACCTGCCCCTGCCACACTGCCTGCCCTGCTACCCACACACATATGCTTGCAACAGACAGACACACAAAAACACAGACACCCACAGTACATACACACGGTACACAGAAAACACACACACGCTAACTATAGTAGAGATCTATGATCTAAAAAATCAATCATGAAGTGTTCCTCACAGACTAATTTGACCTTAGTCCCACTTCTCACACTGTGGCCTTGTATCATGGGTGCCAACAACTGGGCACATAATGGAGAAATAAACAAGATACACACACGAACAGAAGTGCTATAATTCTCTAGCACTTTAGGGAAGTGAGAAAAGGCGATCGGAGGGAGGCGAGGGAGGCTGAATGTTAAAGCGGGAAACGCTTGAATTACACTTTAATTGCGTCACTATTAATTAGAAGTGCTGGAAATCTGTTGCGGTTTGGGTCGGGGTTTTTTCTCTCTCCCTCCGGTTCCAGTCTTTATGAAGCTATCCATTAACAGCTTAATTGCCGCTTGGTGGGCTGTGTTTTGCTGTGTCGGCCACAGTGAGTTAAACACAGTGCCACCACCATGCTGTCTGTTGGAGGCTGGGCCTACCAGCTGGCTGGCTGGCTGACTGGCTGGGGGAGGGGGGAACTTCAGCTGGATCATTAACACATAACCAATCAGCAGACCGGCATGATGCAATGATTGTCCATCACTAGCGTCAGTGAGTCTAATATAAGACAAAGAAAAGCCATTCTATTTCCTAATGGGAGTGTTGATTTCTGAAGTTTCTCTTGCCTCTCCCCCTCTGCTCCTCTCTTTGTTATTGTCGCGGCTGTGAAATTGCCAGGCCTGATGTTGCTGATGACGAAGAGGGAGAAACGTAATGAATTCTATGTGGCCCATAAGAGGTTGACCTAGGGTTGATCAGGGGTTAACACCACTTCACCCCCAGGACAGGACACATTAGCTATTATATAGTGCATTTGCAATCACTGTGTGGTGTCTGTGTGGCTGTTACCATGACTGCCTGTCAGTGGGTGCTGCGAGTATACTGTACGTCTGAACCTGTCTGTGTGTGAGTGTGTCCTATGTGTTGTGTGAGGCTGGGTGATTGGTGATATGTCATTGATACCCACCCCCAGACCACAACAAGAGCCTGTCAGTCAGAGACTATCTGTCTATCAGGGTCTAGCTCCTGTCTACTGATGAGCATACTGTGTTAAGTGGCATTTTTACACATTAATGCATTTGATTACTCAAATAGAGGGGGTTGGAGGTTAGGGTGTGCTGGCGGTATTGAAGGAGCCCCACCCCCCACCCAGCACACACAACAATACCCCTACATTTGACATTTGAGGTAACATCGTTGTTCATCAGGTATTGTGGAGGCTAGAGGGTGGAGTGGGGGCAGAGGAGTAGGAGGGCAGGGGAGTAGGAGTGTCAGAGCCTCTGGGTTTGACATTCACAGAAGAAGAAACAGCAAAGATGGATGCACAGCAGAATTGCATCCATGCTCGCATGAGAGAGCCCCTACCCGCCCCCCTCTCCTCCTCCCACAAACACTACCCAACCAAACTCAATCCGAGACCTGACCTTTGAGGAAAACTGGGGTCAACCTCAGGGTTTGTCTGTCTCTCCACCCCACACAGAGATAGTTGAGATACAGTATCACAAACCCTGACATAATACAGGAGTCTGGTAGTTGTTTCTCTGTCCTCCTTCCAGAACCAGGAGAAAACCAACAGCCATCACTCATTAGACATGTGGGAGAGATGTCTTGGTATTTTGGGTAACTCCTCATTTCTATCAAGGGGTATACCGGTTTCCCTCTCAATCCTACCTGCAGCATTCACAGGGTCCATGGCAGTAGAATGTTGAATACCCTTTTCAAAATACACTGTTAGTGTTGGAGGAAACACAGCTGAAAATATGTGCAGTAAAAACCACAGAGGTCTGGTTGTGTTCCCTGTGCACCCTGGGACTATTCCCAGAGATGGTGAGCAGCAGGCCCCAGCCCAGCAGTCCGGATTAGCCAAGCTGCCTGTCATTATTATCAGACAGGGAATCTCAGCAGACACACAGACAGACAGACAGACAGACCAGGGCCTAGAGACCTATTTGTAGGCCCAAGCTCAGGATCAAGGTAATGCCCTGCTGTTTTATGCCATGCTGTTGGGCTCCCGAGTGGCACAGCTGTCTAATGCACTGCATCTTAGTGCTAGAGGTGTCACTACAGACACCCTGGTTTGAATCCAGGCTGTATCACAACCGGACGGGATTGGGCTTCCCATAGAGCGGTGCACAATTGGCCCAGTTTGGCCGGTGTAGGCTGTCAATGTAAATAAGAATTTGTTCTTAACTGACTTACCTAGTTAAATAAAGGTAACTTTTTTGTTTTTTTACTTTAAAAAAATATCAGGATAAGGGAAGACCCAGATGCAGACCATGTCGAAGTAACAATGTCATTACAGCAAAAGGGGCAAAGGTACAGGACGGCCGGCAGGCTCAGGGTCAGGGGCAGGCAGAGTGGTCAGGCGGGTGGGTTCAGGGTCAGGAGAGACAAGGTTCAAAAACCAGGAGGGCGAGAAAAAGAGAGGCTGGGAAAAAAACAGGAGCTGACAGGACAAACGCTGGTAAGCTTGACAAACAAGACGAACTGGCAACAGACAAACAGAAAACACAGGTATAAGTACACAGGGGATAATGGGGAAGATGGGCGACACCTGGAGGGGGGTGGAGACAAGCACAAAGACAGGTTAAACAGATCAGGGCGTGACAAAAAATCCCAGCTTGTCCACTGCAGTCTGCAGGAATGGGCTGGTCAGGCAAACCCTACATCAGTCACGGGCATGTTAAAGAGAGTGAGCTGTCTTTCTGCAGGTCTGCAGGTCTGCAATACTGCACGCAGGGCTAGGAGATGCTGCTGCAGGCATGCAGGGCTGTGATCTCTAGGTCTACTCGTTGCTGACGGCTGGAGGAAACCAATCAACCTTGGCTCCCTATTCCCCGACCCATCGTTTTGTTAATGACCTGGTCTGACAGGAACGCTGCAGGAGCTGCCCCTTCTCCCCTCTGCCGCTCAATGGCTGACCACCCCCCATCAACAACATGTAAATGACTCAGAGAGAAGGGCCTGAGACCATCACAACACACCACTGCATCACACACCACTCTGATTATTTCATACATTACTTAAGTATTGTTGTATCTGTGTAATAACGGTCTAATGTCGTTACACCTGAAAAGGACTTTGTCAGCCATGTTGATGTTCTATCCAGCAGCCATGTTGGTGTACAGTTCCTTCCCCTCCTCCTGCTCCTCTCTTCTCTCCATCCCTGGTCTGTGCTGCTCCCTGGTCATTAAGGTCATTGACCTGTCATCTGATAGCAGTCAATGAGCTAACCAAATGAGCCACCTAATATCTGACTCACACTGCAGGCACAGACACTCTCAATGCCGGGGTGTACATTAGCAATATACATAAGAAGAAGGGAGAAGAAAGAGTGAAGGAATGAGGGAAAAAGATAAATAAATAAAATAAAATGTATTTATCATTGAACAGTGGGATTTTGTTCAGCTCAGTCTATCATCTATGATGTACAGTGGTCCATAAAGCCCAGGAAAATAAACATGTTTCTCTTGAATAAATGGTGGATCTATTGTGTGTACCTGGTGTGTTTGCGCTGTATTTAGCAGGCACAAAGAGGTTCGGGACTTTTAAGCTGTTTGTTTCATCTCAGGTATTAACCCCAGTTTTATACCCACACAGAATAGAATTATGGTCCCAAGCTGTTAGCATTTCCTTCCCTCTCCAAATCAGCACAGTTTTAATCCCTGGAAACTAATTATGTGTTGTATAATTATCACTTTTGCCCATTTAGCCTGTTTATGAGTGTGTGTGTGTGTGTGTGTGTGTGTGTGTGTGTGTGTGTGTGTGTGTGTGTGTGTGTGTGTGTGTGTGTGTGTGTGTGTGTGTGTGTGTGTGTGTGAGCGTACGTGCAAGGCACGCGCGCACATGCATGTGTGAGTGCATGTGGGAGAGAGAGAGATAAGGAAGAGAGAGAGAGGGATAGAGAGAGCATTGAACAAGGCCTTCTTTATGCTTGTGTGGGAGCATCAGCCTGCAGGCCTTGGGGTGGGCACTGACCACCCTCCTGAGACCCCCACAATCCTCTGACAGTCAGGGCCCTGAACATACCTCACATTCCTTCCGCTTCACTGACTCCTATATAGCCCGCTGCTATACAGCCTGGGAGAGATAACAAAGGAATGGATGGCCGATGAACATTGGGCTCCATACTGACTGAGAGGGGCAGACATGAAGCTTTCAAAAGCATTGCATGACACCTTGTCTAACCAATTCTAGACATAGAAATGAAATCTGCTGTATGTACTGTAGGTCTGAATGAGAAGTGTGTGTGTTTGTAATGAGTGACTCTACATCTCCTCCAACTCACCTGTTAATACTATCCTGCTGAAACCCCATCCTCTTAGCGTGTGTGGTGAGCGATCGTCTTCGCCCTGTAGTTGGCCCCAGTCAGTCCTATCCAGACTAGACCCCCCCACCGACACTCTCCCCTGGGATCAGGGTTTCTCTTTCTTCCAGGCTCAGGTTGCCGGCTCAGGTGTCCTGAATTCCCTCAGTCCCACTGCTCCTGTTTCAAAGGGTGTAACATGCCTCCCCCCTCCGTGCCCCTACTTGTGTCAGCTACACCGTGTCACCTTTTCATCCACCCCAGTCAGGAGTCTTCACTAGGGACGGCTGGGATGACAAAGAAAAAACATTCAACTGCATGTACAGTATCTAATATGACAACTTAAACATCTAGAACACAAATGACATGGCATTCTACGTGATCATGCTCTATAACAAATGTACTAACTTGTATAGAGGGTTACTGCACAATAAGGTTCATGGCCCTATCCCTCCCGGACACACAAAGAGTAATCAGTTAGGATAGAGGAGACAGATTTAGGTGAAATTTGGAGGGGCAGAAGGGTGGAAGAGCGAACAGCAGGGCGGGAGGTCTTGTCCCCCTGGGAGGTGTGGGTACAGTTTGGCACGTCCCAGAGGGACAGAGATAGCCATGGGGGTGTGGGTACAGTTTGGCACGTCCCAGAGGGACAGAGATAGCCATGGGGGTGTGGGTACAGTTTGGCACGTCCCAGAGGGACAGAGATAGCCATGGAGGTGTGGGTACAGTTTGGCACGTCCCAGAGGGACAGAGATAGCCATGGGGGTGTGGGTACAGTTTGGCACGTCCCAGAGGGACAGAGATAGCCATGGAGGTGTGGGTATAGTTTGGCACGTCCCAGAGGGACAGAGATAGCCATCGAGGGGCAACATGATGGTAACGGTACCAGGCACCAGACTCATCTCCCCCCGCCGCCCTGTCCTTGCCTAAATGCCAAACAGCAGCATACCTTTTGGAGGGGGGAAGGGGTGTAGGGGTGTAGGAGGAGGAAGTACTGTGGTGCTAACAAGTGACACTCCCTGTTAGCATTTAGGAGCTAGGAGATGGTGTCTCTGTGTCCTGGCTGGCCTGGTGATTCCCTAATGGAATGTGTGTGTGTGTGTGTGTGTGTGTGTGTGTGTGTGTGTGTGTGTGTGTGTGTGTGTGTGTGTGTGTGTGTGTGTGTGTGTGTGTGTGTGTGTGTGTGTGTGTGTGTGTGTGTGTGTGTGTGTGTGTGTGCTTGTGAGACTCACCAGGGTGCTTGTTGGTGTTGAGGCAGTCCAGACATCTTCCTCTGAAGGTGATGTGGTTAAAGCAGCCTGCCGTGTCTGAGGGAGAGAGAGGCTGCGTCGGGGAAAGATGGGGCTCTCTCTGGGCTCCCCCTGGCACACAGATCTGATTAGAGACATGCAGAAGGCAGGGAGATGCACCCAGGGATAGTCAGAGGCGTTCCCTTAAGAGGACAGGAGGAGGCCAGGGCAGAGACAGGAGCGTTAGCATATTGCTAACTTGCTATTGGGCAGTCATAGTGAGAGTGTAAGCTCTAGTAACCAAGGGTCAGTCCAAAGGAACTTGTATAGCCATGTTTGAGTGTGTTTGTAATAGCAGGTGTGTTCATCTACTGCTCTTAAGCCTCCCTGTCTCACCCATGCTCCCTGCATCACCCATGCTCCCTGCATCACCCTAAGTGCAGGAGAACAGAACAGAACACAGCAGGAAACCTCTCAAAGGTTCAGTTAATCGTTGACTGGTGAGGAGCGGCTGCAGACAGACACCGCTCCTTCACTGCTGGAGTGCTGCTTAGCGGGCTGCCTGCCTGGGGCCTGTTGTGGCTGGCTGGGTGCTGCTGTCCAGGCCTGCATGTCAGAGTGAGACAGGCTCCCCCTGACCTCTCCAGCACTGGGGGCCTCTCAGTCCAGAGGAGGGGCCCCCCGCTCCATCACATCCCTTCCAATTACTGACATCCTGCCGCCTTTGAACACGCAGGAATCAGAGTAAAGAATAGCAGAGGTCAGACTGCAGATGGAGAGGGGTGGAAACGACAGAGTCGAGAGTATGAGGGAGAGAAAGAGAAGAGGGGGGAAAAAAGGAATGAAAAGCTATTTGTGGCATTGATACTACCATACGCCCCCTTCCAGCCCTTCCAGAGCTCCTGACTGAACTCTAACCAGGAGCGACTGTTTCAACAACAAAGAGTGAGAGGCAAAGAGAGTTAAAAATGGCCTTCCAATTGGAGAAAGGGAGAAAGAGAAAAGAAAGAAAAAAATCATGTTGCCATCTGGAGAAAAAAGCCGGTTTGGGTCAGTTTAAACCGGTTTAAGCCTCTGTCTTGTCTATGGATGTTCTAGTAGAGGAAGGATGGAGGGTTGGTTGGCTTCTCCCTCTGTAGTTTTATTTCTACTCTTCCCCTGATCATGAAGACCATCTAAATTCTTACTTGGAATACCTATTTATTAATCTGAACTATTCATTTGTGATATAAATGGGATAGGGAAATGTTATGGATTTTAGCAAACATGCAAACAGGAGAGAGAGCAGTGAAGGTGGAGATGAGATATGAGATAACACACACACACACACATACACACACACAGGCATGCACATGTATTAGACACACACAGACAAACCCAGTCACATGGTGAGATGAGACAGGTTTGGCCTGAGTTTAGGTTTCATTGCTGCAGTCATTGATGAATGTTGAAGGGTTAAGGAATATTAAGCTGCGAGACACGATCAGAGGACAGAGATACTCACAGCCCACAGGCCGCTACAACCAGCGAGGGATGCCATGATCCTTCTACTACACACTTCCACACACACACACAACCACACTCTGGTGATGAGTCAGCCCTCCCTGTTCTTCATGACAGTGTGTGAGTGAGAATGTTATTTTGTGCGTGTGCGTATACCGTGTGTTACTGTTTGTGTTGTGTCAGTGCATGCATGTGTGTGTTTGTGTGCGCGTACATGTTGTTTGTGTGTTTCTGTGTGGCAGTCTGGAGGTTGAAGATAGCTACACTATGATGAATGGCATATGAGATTGGTGTGGCTGGCGAGGGGCCCAGTGCCCTTAAACCCAAATTAGCCTTTTCAAACCCATATCCCCTTGGCACAATGAAAGATCATACACACAGAGTCGCACAGGACCTCCGTCTCTCTGAGCCCAGTGCACACGCCAGCCATATAGCACTCTGAGGCCTGCCTTTTAGAGTGACTGAGCACTGGGCTGCTGAATAGACACATCCAGGGTCACTATGGGGTTCCGAGAGGGCTGCCATTAAACTCAATAAATATAGATTACTTTTATCCACAGGAGGCTGCTGAGGGGAGAATGGCTCATAATAATGACCAGAACAGAGCAAATGGAACGGCATCAAACACCTGGAAACCATGTGTTTGATGTATTTGATAGCATTTCACTTATTCCGCTCCAGTCATTACCACAAGACCGCTCTCCCAATTAAGGTGCCACCAACCTTCTGTGATTTTATCATAATACAATTACATTGGATTGATTATATAACGGTTATTGCTGGGTAGGGTTAGAGTTAAGGGCTCTGCACAGTCTACACAATGTGTCGATCTCTACGTAGTTATAAGTACATCTGTACGGCTGAATTTTTGGAACACAATGCAAACGGACCTCCGTGTAGGCTAGGGTTAGGGTTGGACCAGGGTGTAGAAGTTAGGGTTATCCCTCTCTTAATCTTCAGTGTTTTTAACCTGTGCAAATTATGTATCTTGCTTTACTCGATCAGAATGGTTACTGTGTGTGTGTGTGTGTGTGTGTGTGTGTGTGTGTGTGTGTGTGTGTGTGTGTGTGTGTGTGTGTGTGTGTGTGTGTGTGTGTGCACGTGCGCGTGCGTGTTTGAAGGGTTTGAAGGGTTTGAAGGGTGTTGAAAACATTTAGCCTGTTGCAGAGAGGGGCTGTGCGGACACTGAGTGATGAATTATGAAAGTGGCTCTTTGGTATGAATGAAGTGTTGAAAATGTCTGCTGCTATGGAGAGCTCTACCGTTCCTCAACAGTACGGGCCATGTGATGTGTCCTTAGGTTGATACAGCCTAGATGACTGGCTTACTACACCCTTCGCTTCGAGTTTATACAGATGTTTTATACAGATGTAGGATCTTACTTTGATCAGCATTTTGTTGCTGATAATTTTCCTGCACAACAAGAAATGCAAACTTGTAGTGTATTCAAGGTTTAGGGGAAGATGGGTTATTGTCCCGCTGAAAGGTGAATTTGGAAAGCAGATTGAACCAGGTTGTCCTCTAGGATTTTGCCTGTGCTTAGCTCTGTTTAGTTTATTTTTATCCTGAAAAAATCCCCAGTCCATATCGATGAAAAGCTATAACACAGTGTAAGCTCAGGAGGAGCTTCAAAATAAAAATAGTGAAACATTTAAAAGGTTATCCTTTTTAGAATAAACTATACAACATATATTTGTATGTCACCTAATAATTGATTAAAACACAGTTTTGGCATGAAGGTCTATAGTGGCCTCAACAGCACTCTGTAGTGTAGCACCATGGTGTACCCGGGGGGCAGCTAGCTTCCGTCCTCCTCTGGGTACATTGATTTCAATACAAAACCTACTAGGCTCATGGTTCTCACCCCTTTAATATACTTACACAGTAATTATGACAACTTCCAGGGGACATCCTCCAACCTATCAGAGCTCTTGTAGCATGAACTGACATGTTGTCCACACAATCAAATAATCAGAGAATGAATCTAGTACTGAAAGCATAAGCTACAGCTAGCACTGCAGTGCATAAAATGTGCTGAGTAGTTGACTCAAAGAGAGAGAAAGACAATAGTTGAACAGTTTTGAACAAATACATGTACATTTCTTCAAAAATGAAGGGGAGCAAGAGAGAGGGAGTTTCTTAAACAGAAGCAAACGGAACGAAACAGGGAAAAACTGTTGGACTAATAATTACACCCTAGCTAGATGCAGGCAGTATTGTGCGGTATTGAATGTGTCACTGTCTGCCTCCTCAAATCTTTCTCATAGGCTAGGTTGTAGCATGATGGGTATAGATAATTAGAGTATCATGTAGTAGCCCAAACCTATCGACGTTACATTGAACTGTATTCTGTACAGGCTTCCTTCTTTTCACTCTGTCATTTAGGTTAGTATTGTGGAGTAAATACAATGTTGTTAATTCATCCTCAGTTTTCTCCAACCACAGCCATTTAGCTCTGTAACTTTTAATCATCTTTGGCTGCATGGTGAAATCCCTGAGCGGTGTCCTTCCTCTCCGGCAACTGAGTTAGGAAGGACGCCTGTATTTTTGTACTGACTGGGTGTATTGATACACCATACCCAATTAATAACTTCACCATGCTCAAAGGGCTATGCTGCTTTTTTATTTTATAGGTGCCCTTCTTTGCGAAGGATTGGAAAACCTTCCTGGTCTTTGTGGTTAAATTTGTGCTTGAATTTCACTACTTGACTGAGGGACCTTCCAGATAATTGTATGTGTGGGAGATGAGGAGATGAGGTAGTCATTCAAAAATCATTCAGAAATCATGTTAACCACTATTATTGCACACAGAGGGAGTCTGTGCAACTTATTGTATGACTTAGCACATTTTTACTCCTGAACTTATTTAGGCTTTCCATAACAAAGGGGTTGAACACTTACTGATTCAAGACATTTCAGCTTTTAATTTTGTATTAATTTGTAAACATATTTTTTTTAATATATTTTGACATTATGGGTATTGTGTGTAGATCAGTGACAAAAAATCTAAATGTGATCCATTTTAAATTCAGACTGTAACACAACAAAATTTTGAAAAAGTCAAGGGGGTTAAATATTTTTTACCTAACTCTCTTTCCACACGTCTCATCTCTCTGCTTCTCTTCTCAAATGTTTTTCTTTCCTTTTTTCTCTCTCTTTTCCTCGCTCACTACCCTCGTCTCTCCCCTCCCCTCCCTCTCACTGGGTTTCTCAGAACTTCCTCTCGTTATAGCAGAGTCAGTGAGCAGTCACTGTGATCCTGCTCTTTTATGTCTTCCCTATTTCAAAGAGACGTTGCCGTGGGGGAGATCGTGAACAGGAATCAGAACCAATGCTTTCCGACAGCAAGGCTGCTCCTCTCCGCCACGACACAACCCGACAGCACCATTGGCGAGGGGGAGTGGGATGAAGGAGGGGGGAGGAAGAGATCGCTCAAATGCATATCACACATGAAAGTCACCTCACCCAAAGCAGGAGAAATCACGGACCCGGGCAGAAAGTTTACAGCCGGCCACAGGCACTTCTCCTGTTGCTAAGAGACGGGCAACGCTGTGTGGTCGATGGGAAGAGTGGTTGGCTGGACTGACTCCTCGCTCTAATGAAGCTCACTGATACATACAGTACACACACACTGAAACACCTGTATCATGAGATACGAAAAGCTCATTGAAGAAAATCTGATAAACCATTTTGTACCCTTTTGTGAAGAGAAACCTGATATTTATAGTCTATCAACAATAAACCATTGCAACAATTAATATGCTCATGATACTATATTTAAGCAATAAGGCACGAGGAGATGTGGTATATGGCCAATATACGATGGCCTAGGGCTGTTCGTAGCACGACGCAACGCGGAGTGCCTTGATACAGCCCTTAGCCGTAGTACATTGGCCATATACCACAAACCCCGAGGTGCCTTATTGCTAGTATAAACTGTTTGCCAACATAATTAGAGCAGTAAAAAATGTATGTTTTGTCATACGCGTGGTATACGGTCTGATATACCATGGCTGTCAGCCAATCAGCATTCAGGGCTCAAACCACCCAGTTTATAATATCATTTATACCATGGCATTGTTGAATACCTGTTTTGAATACTTATTTCCCTATAATGCAAGGTATAATTCAATGGCTATGAAGATTATTCTTACATGTTCTATGTTTGAGCTGCTTCTGAAAGCAAAAGTTGAATTGAAAACAGTATTTCTTGCATTAACCTCAGAGACGTACAGGGCCGAGGAGACAGGGGCCAGAGTATGTCAGTACTGCTGCACAATTAATGTGATGTGATGTAATGCTGAAATATTAGAGGTGCAGGATACTGTGTTGATCAAAACACTGTCCGTAGAGCTACGATGGATGTTTAATGTGCACTCCCAACAGGCCCATGTTTTATTGCTGTAGGTAGTGTGCTCTGCTTTGGTTTCTCTTTGACCTACAGCAGCTGTGACCCTACCAGGTTTAACATGAGCACATCAAAGGAATGGGAGATGGAGATGGCAAGATCCATGCAACTAACATTACAGTGTTCAGTCAACAAGAAAGGTAGCTGGCTGGCTACAGCTCTGAGCCTGAGGCGCTCAACCTCTTCATTTCAATCTCCCTTTTCTGACCCAGAATTATTCCCCTCAGTGTGACCCATTAGTTCCTTAGACCTTCCTGAGGATTAGACATGACGTGATGCATTCCCAATGATTTAGCTGCCTCACTTTGTGGTGAGCGCTGCTGGCTGGAACGAGACAGCCCACAAATAGTGAATTGTATAGACCGGGGGAGTGGAACTAGGCCCTATCTAAAGTATTTGAGAGGGAGAACATGGAAGCTATCTCTGCCATTATGTAAACACCAGGCTATAACCCCACAGGTTGACACACTGACTCCTCTTCAGAATAAAATGGAAGAGAACGAGGTTCTCTATACTCACTGAAAAATCAGTCTCAACTTTTGCACCCTCTTGGAAATAGGGCATATGGGCATATGAATTAGGAGAAGCTTCTAGAGCCCGGTAGAATACGATGCCCACCTACCTGGGCTTCAGCTTCAATCACCCTGTGACCCAAGACACGTCTCGTCACAGGAAGCATGCTATCATATGAGTTTAACACATGACCACTACTAACTAGCTTATACAGGAACAGGGAGGATAGATAGTCCTGATCTTCCAGAGGATCATCCCATCCAGAGGAAGGAGCCACACATCCATAAGGAAGCAGGTGTCAAAAAGAAGCAAGAGTAGGAAGTGTCCTCTGTAAAGATTAGAGATCATGTTGAACCCGCCCAAATACCTAAATAAGAAGAAAATAAATCTGGCACAATCATATTTAACATCCCGTACCTTTTACCCACTTGCCGTGTGTGTCCTAAAGACATCGTTGCTCATGTGATAATCGGAGATAAACATTTAAATATGAGAAACTGATTATTCTGTGTGATAAACCTTAAAAATTGCATTGTGTCATGCAAGTGGCAGGCCAACCCCAGGTGTTGAGGGTAGGCAACAGCACTTCCGCCACGCTGACCCTCAACACAGGGGCCCCACAGGGGTGTGTGCTTAGCCCCCTCCTGTACTCCCTGTTCACCCATGACTGCTTGACCACACATGACTCCACCATCATTATCAAGTTTGCTGACGACAAGACGGTGAAAGGCCTGATCACCGGCGACGATGAGACAGCCTACAGAGAGGTCGTCAGTTACCTGGCAGCGTGGGGAACGACAACCTCTCCCTCAACGTCAGTAAGACCGAGGGTCTGATCGTGGACTACAGGAAATGGCGAGCTCAACCCTATCCACATCGACAGGGCTGCAGTGGAGCAGGTGGAGAGCTTCAAGTTCCTCAATGATGAATCACTAAGAACTTAAAATGATCCACACACGCGCGCAGTCGCGAAGAAGGCGCAATAGCATCTCTTCCCCCTCAGGAGTTTGAAAAGGTTTGGCATGGGCCCTCAAATCCTCAAAAAGTTATACAGCTGTACCATATTGAGAGCACCTTGACTGGCTGCATCACCGCTTGGTATGGCAAAAGCACCGCCCTCGCTCGCACGGTGCTACAGAGGGTGGTGCGGACAGCCCAGTACATCACTGGAGCCAAGCTCCCTGCCATACAGGACCTCTATATCAAGCGGTGTGAAAGGAAGGCCCGGAAAATCGTTAAAGACTCCAACCACCCAAGCCATAGACTGCTTCCGCACGTCAAACTGTACCGATGCATCAAGTCTGACAACAACAGGCTCCTGAACAGCATCTATCCCAATGCCATAAGACTGCTAAATAGCTAACAAAATAGCTAACAAAATATCTAACAAAATAGCTAACTAAATAGCTAACAAAATAGCTAACTAAATAGCTAACTAAATGGCTAACTAAATAGCTACATGGACTATCTGAGTTGACCTTTGTATTTTATTCTTATTTTTGCACTGTCTCTATGCACATTCACAGGGCCCTACACACGACACACACTGATACCCCAACACACATACAAACACTCACTCCCTCATTTGCTCTCACACACATAATACGCTCATATATTTATACTGACTTTACACACCCACTCACATACAATCATCATACAGGCTGCTGCTACTCTGTTTATAAGATATCCTGATGCCTAGTCACCGTACCTCGATACATACAGTCGGAGGTTTACATACACTTAGGTTGGAGTCATTAAAACTCCTTTTTCAACCACTCCACAAATTTCTTGTTAACAAACTATAGTTTTGGCATGTTGGTTAGGACATCTACTTTGTGCATGACACAAGTCATTTCTCCAACAATTGTTTACAGACAGATTATTTCACTTATAAGTCATTGTATCAAAATTCCAGTGGGTCATAAGTTTACATACACTAAGTTGACTGTGCCTTTAAACAGCTTGGAAAGTTCCAGAAAAGGATGTAATGGCTTTAGAAGCTTCTGATAGGCTAATTGACATAATTTGAGTCAATAGGAGGTGTACCTGTGAATGTATTTCAAGGCTTATCTTCAAACTCAGTGCCACTTTGCTTGATGTCATGGGAAAATCAAAAGAAATCAGCCAAGACCTAAAAAAAAATAATGTGTAGACCTCCACAAGTCTGGTTCATCCTTGGGAGCAATTTCCAAACGCTTGAAAGTACAACATTCATCTGTACAAACAATAGTACGCAAATATAAATGCCATGGGACCACGCAGCCGTCATACTGCTCAGGAAGGAGACGTGTTCTGTCTCCTAGAGATGAACGTACTTTGGTGCGAAAAGTGCAAATACATCCCAGAACAACAACAAAGGACCTTGTGAAGATGCTGGAGGTAAACAGGTACAAAAGTATCAATATCCACAGTAAAACGAGTCCTATATCAACATAACCTGAAAGGCCGCTCAGCAAGGAAGGAGCCACTGCTCCAAAACCGCCATAAAAAAGCTAGACTACGGTTTGCAACTGCACATGGGGACAAAGATCGTACATTTTGGAGAAATGTCCTCTGGTCTGATGAAAAAAAACTGTTTGACCATAATGACCATCATTATGTTTGGAGGAAAATGGGGGAGGCTTGCAAGCCAAAGAACATCATCCCAACTATGAAGCACGGGGGTGGCAGCATCATGTTGTGGGGGTGCTTTGCTGCTGGAGGGACTGGTGCACTTCACAAAATAGATGGCATCATGAGGATGGAAAATTATGTGGATATATTGAAGCAACATCTCAAGACATCAGTCAGGAAGTTAAAGCTTGGTTGCAAATAGGTCTTCCAAATGGACAATGACCCCAAGCATATTTACAAAGTTGTGGCAAAATGGCTTAAGGACAACAAAGTAAAGGTATTGAAGTGGCCATCACAAATCCCTGAACTCAATCCTATAGAAAATGTGTGGGCAGAAATGAAAAAGTGTGTGCGAGCAAGGAGGCCTACAAACCTGACTCAGTTACATCAGCTCTGTCAGGAGGAATGGGCCAAAATTCACCCAACTTATTGTGGGAAGCTTGTGGAAGGCTACCCAAAACATTTGACCCAAGTTAAACAATTTAAAGGCACTGCTAGCAAATAATAATTTAGTGTATTTAAACGTCTGACCCACTGTGAATGTGATGAAAGAAATAAAAGCTGTAATAAATAATTCTCTCTACTATTATTCTGACATTTCACATTCTTAAAATAAAGTGGTGATCCTAACTGACCTAAGACAGGGAATTTTTACTAGGATTAAATGTCAGGAATTGTGAAAAACTGAGTTTAAATGTATTTGGCTGAGGTGTATGTAAACTTCCGACTTAAACTGTATCTACCTCTGTAGATCTAATATCCCTGCACACTGTAAATATGGTACTGAAACTGACCTTATATATAGTATTCTTACTTACTTTGTCATGTTCTTCTTATTTTTATATCTGTTTTTGTTCTACTTTGATATTTTTTGTATTACGTTGTTATTGATTACTCCATTATTGGTGTTCAAGAAAAGCATTTCACTGTACTTGTGCATGTGACATTAAAACTTGAAACTTGAATAGGAGCCCACTACTGTGTCAAGGCAGGTTTCTTTACATGGAATATTTTGCTATATGTTGTTTTTTTTCTACCAACACAGGTTGGGTCAATCTCTCTCCCCTGCTTTAACTCATAACAGCCATTTTAACATTCACAGCAAGCCACAGCATGGCACAATAACAAGTGGTCTATTTAAATTAAACCCATAATGGCATTTTCCATATTTTAGGCAGATCACACGTTTTTATTTATTCAAAGAATGAAGACAGGTCAGTTCCTCTCACAATTATCTTGTTTCATTTAAAGGATGAATGTGCGTGTCAGGTTGTCTTATTCTCTCTTTCTTTCCATCCCACGTAACCCCCACCCCCACCCGCCATCACACTGTGACAGTAGAGGTTAGTGGAAGAGGGATGATGCCAAACTTGACTGGAGTCGAGCCTTATCTCTGTTCTTTACACTCTAGCTTTTGTTTTAAGGGTTTTGTTTACACACGCACCATTAATCACCCAGTGCCTTCCCACAATCCTCCAGCATTTAAAGTGGGTGCTCGATGTGGGGACAATGAGCTGCTCGGGTGCCAGTGTAAATCTCTCTTTCTTCTCTTCTAAAAGGAAGAAATGGAGGTTCCCAGACCTTTGACCATTTCTTCCTTTGCGATTCCACTACTGTCAACTCATCTCAACCATGTCCTTGGCTTTGATCAGTATCTCTGCATAGCGCTATAAGTAGGTTCTATAAACAGTAATAATACTGTTATGAGCTAGTCTGACCTCATACAGTATACCTGGTCACGGGTCTGACCCACAAACCCTCACAGAGAACCAACCAATCCCAGAATTGAATATGTCCTGAGACTGACCACTGACTGACTGACTGACTGACTGACTAACGTCTGACAGACTAACACAGTGAGGTGAGAGCGGATGCAGACGGGATGTTGTTGAGCAAACATTAATCAAACCACAGGAAGCCTTAGACAGACCCAGACAGACCCAGAGAAAGGAGAAGATGGAGGACACTGGAGAGAGAGAACTCAGAAGCAGTGCTCCAAGGTCTGCGAGGTCACCTTTAAGATAGCAGCCTGCCTCTAACAGGGGTTAGACAGACCATCCCAGCCCCAGCCTGGCTTAACAGCTGACATCCTCCTCATACTGGACCTGATAGCTCCACATCTCTCTCCAGTCTGCTTGGTGTGGCAGAGACATTGGGTTATTTGGACTATAATAAGACCTGGTTAATTAACAACAAAGCAGTGCCTCTGCTACTGTTTCAATACAATAATGCTTGACATGTTCATGTTTGTGTGCAGTACGTCAGGTGTGCCACCAGGAACCAGGACTGAAATGGTGCATCATAGAAATGTGGCTATAGAATACATATTGATACACTACATTCTCTTTACCTGTTCACTGAAAGAGCTGTAAGCAAGGCAGAGCACATGCTGTAGGTTGCTACAATATTCTGAAGGCTTGTTTGACAAATTGAATGTTGAACGTGGTTAAGGCGAGGTGTATTGATGTTCCATCGTCATATTTTTCAATTACATTCTTGTGTGCCTTAATCTCAAGGTTTTATACATTTGGACAGGGAACTATAGTGCCTGTGTGTGAGTTTGTGCATGCATGCATGCATGTGTCCTAGGTGCGTGCATGTGTGCGTGTGTGTGTGCAGGAGTGTAGTATGTGCGCTTTAATGCATAGGCCTGTTTAATTGCATAGTCAATGCATTCATCATTGGGAATGCAGAGCATGGCTAAAATGAATTGAATTATCTGGCGGGGAGAACAAAGAGATGTACATTGAGTTAGTGTGTAATTTATTGCTGCAAGCAAGGAGGAAGAAGGGCTGGGAGAATTAGTAGGGGAAAGAGGGGATAATACAGAGGCCTGGAGCTGCAGAGAGGAGAGAGAGAGAGAGAGAGAGAGAGAGAGAGAGAGAGAGAGAGAGAGAGAGAGCGACTCATCTAGAAGGGAACTTCTGTAGAGATAGAACACAGAGACAGAACTGACACCTTCCTTCAGATTACTGAGGGGATAAAACATAAACATAAACGTGTGTGTGTGTGTGCGCTTGCGTGCGTGTGACTTTTGGAATGTTACAGAAAAAGGTTTCTGAAGGTTTCCATCATTGTAATGCATACAAATGTTGAGTGAGCAATCCAAAACAAAATAGCAAAGTAACTGGTCCTACTCGTTTAAAAAGCTGAGGCATCCCAACTTGAACAACCTGACACTGAAGTGAACATACATCAACCTACACAAACACATCCACGATTGAGCACACACTACACATGATCACACACACACTCCCACACACTCACACAAGCACTCATGGCTAATCTCACATTTTCTCTGCCAAGTCTTCCTCCATCTTTCTCCTTGGCTTGTGAAGTAATTGCAGCGTGTATTGAAAAGGAGGGCTGGGAGGGGAATGGAGGGGGATGGAGAAAATCTATTTCCCAATACTATCTAACTGCAGCTTTCCACCAATGGACTGGCATTCCTGGTACTGACTGTGTCCCATTGATTCCTTCCCTGACATCATCTGAAAATCTATGACCATAAAGGACAGCTAGAAGAAGTACAAACCACATAATGTTCTTATACACTCGCTTCAGAGGACTCTCTCTCACCCACTTCTCTGGCTTATTCCTCTCCCTCCCTATTCACTTCAGCCCTACCCCCCTCTAAGTTGTACCATGGGAGGGATGGAGGGAGGGATGGAAGAGAGGAGTGGACGATCGAGGAGCTTGGAGAGAAGGAGGGCAGAGGCTGTATGGATAATTCTGTGCAGGTTGTGACAATGCATTACACAATATAGAACTAAGCACTCTCCATGTTCACACCACGTCCTGTCACAGATTAATAACTCACTGCCCTCAATGGAAAACCAGCATTTCATAATGGTTCACTCTTTCATGGTCTGATGACGATTAGAGCATTTTCAGACCAGCATCACTCACCGTAAATCTCCTCTTTATCCTGAAATGCTCAGCCTGTTAAACATTTGCGAGACAACATTTGCTGGACCGATCTTTATGGCCTGCAATCACCTAAACTGATTTGTTCTGTGCCAGACAGCTCACTGCATAAACTTGTGTGTGGGAGTGGGGAGGCTATTCTTTTCTACCTGCCCATCAGGTCTATACTAAGGCTAATCTCTTTTCTGAGCAACGTCAGAACAACTTCTATCACAGTCTAGAGTCAAAGAATCAATGCAGTAAGAGAAAAAAACGATCAACATTCTTGGAAATTGTCACCACCGAGGAAGTGTTCCAAAGAGCTTTATAAACATTGGCGTGTCAATCAAACCCCATGCTATTGATCGTCTTTACCACTCGTGGCACCAGATAATGATGATTATTTCCTGACTGTAGGCTGCCTCCGAAGCACTATAGGGAAAAATAAAGAGCACTTAAATATTTATGAGTATGTGGGGCAGGTGGTGGTGAAATACCTCTGGTTCTAGATGGTCAACACACATTTCATTCAGGTATATTGTATCATTACAGCCTTTGTCAAAGGGTCTGGGATTAGCTTGATTCAAGACAATGTTCGTTATTCAATTTTCAGACCACAGCTAGTGTATGAAAGAGAGGATCATTGGTACAGTGAAGGGATGCAGACAGACAGACAGACAGACAGGCAGACAGAGGCAGACAGACAGACAGAGGCAGACAGACCTACAGACAGACAGACAGACAGGCAGGCAGACAGAGACAGGCAGACAGACAGACAGACAGGCAGACAGACAGGGAGAGACAGGCAGACAGACAGGCAGGCAGGCAGACACAGAGACAGGCTGGCAGACAGACAGGCAGGCAGACAGACACATAGACAGACAGACAGGCAGGCAGGCAGACACATAGACAGACAGGCAGGCAGACACAGAGACAGGCTGGCAGACAGACAGACAGGCAGACAGACACATAGACAGACAGGCAGGGAGGCAGGCAGACACATAGACAGACAGACAGGCAGGCAGGCAGGCAGACACAGAGACAGGCTGGCAGACAGACAGGCAGGCGGGTAGACAGTCCTCGGATCAGCCACATATCGTCTGCCTTTCCTCTCTGCCGCCACCACTAATTAGTCACAGCTGAGTTCATACGGAGGCGTCTGCAACGGAGACTAGGGAGCGCAATGCAAGTATCGCTAGCTCGTTCACACTCACACACACACTCACCACACTCAACAGACATTCCTGCAGTGTTTCTTCTGACTCTATCTCATATAAGGTAATCCAATGCAAAGCAAAACATTTAAATAATTTCAAAACGTACAACAACATATTCATATCAACTTTACAGGCAATCTTATAGCACAACATTAAGATGCATGAGACAGCAGTAATTGTTCATTTGCTGGCATGGATGCGGTACCATAGCAGGTGTCCATAGGTCACCAGTCAGGAGTAGTAGTGGTGTGTAGTCACTCTGTCCTCCACTTTTAGCCACTGTTATCAGCCAATGGCTATCATGATGTGAAAAATCTACTACTGTGTGTGTGTGTGCGTGTGTGCGTGTGTGTGTGTCACTGGTTACCGAACTGGTTCTGTGTCGAAACCTGTGTCAAGGTGTGGCACAACCCCATGAGTACATGCAACTCCAAAGTCACCTCTCCCAATGAAAGGGTACTACACAGCCCCACCAAGCTCTGATACCAACCAGCTAAAGTCCATACCTCACATAAGTGGCGTTGCCAACAGCAACCACATGGTGAACTTGTTCAGCTTCCTTGCTCAGAATTGGAGCAGATCTCTATTTCTATGCCCTACCTGCCTGCCTGCACACCAGGTCCTGTGACAAGATGTGTTCTGACACACTCAACATGCCCACAACACGAGGTGACTTCCTCCATAAAACAGTTATTGAGAAGTTGGCTCCTTGCCACACACATAAACACAAGTAAACAATCTGAGACATCACTGAAGTGCCCTGTGGTTAACAAACATGTCAGAGATGCTGCACAGCACAGTGCCACAGCTGTGTCCAAACAACCAGCCACGTCCTCTGGCTCCTCAAAGACAACACGTCTGTGTCAAGAAAATGACAACCCAGCGCACTTGTCATTTATCGCTACAAGCAGGGAGTTTAGAGTCTGGACGGTCTTGGGTCATGTTGAGCTGTCTAAAAAAGGAATAACCCAGCTTTAGGTTAGTTAGGGAAGGAACAATGTGTACACAAACAGTTCTGGAGAAGAGGGAGAGGGTGAGGGTAGAGGGAGAGGGAAAGGGAGAATGTAGAGGGAGAGGATAGAGGGAAAGGGAGAGGGGAGAGGGAGAGGGGAGAGGGAGAGGGTAGATAGAGGGAGAGGGTGGAGGGAGAGGGAGAGGGAGAGGGAGAGGGAGAATGTAGAGGGAGAGGATAGAGGGAGAGGGTAGATAGAGGGAGAGGGTGGAGGGAGAGGGAGAGGGATAGGGTAGATGGAGGGAGAGGGAGAGGGAGAGGGAGAGGGAGAGGGAGAGGGAGAGGGTAGAGGGAGAAGGAGAGGGATAGGGTAGATGGAGGGAGAGGGAGAGGGAGAGGGTAGAGGGTAGAGGGAGAAGGAGAGGGATAGGGTAGATGGAGGGAGAGGGGAGAGGTTGAGGGTGAGGGTGAGGGTAGAGGGAGAGGGAGAAGGAGAGGGGCTCAGGAGCAGACAACATAGGGGTGGTGTCTGCTCCCTGCGACAGGCCTTCAGAGAGATGAAAGGTAGAATGGAGAAAGTGTCAAGGAGAGATAGGGGGGAGAGAGAGCGAGTCAGGACAGCGAAGAGAAAAGACAGTGCTGAACACAGAGGGAAGGGGAGGGGCCAGTGACAGAGACTGGTGCAAAGAGAAGATCCTGTTTTCTCCCTTGATACAGTACACACACTAAATAGTCTTCGCAAGGGATTTCTGAGACAGACCCTTTCCTTTGTTCAGTTAATAGGCAGGCCACTCTAAATGGGCAGTTTTTCACAAAGACACTTTTTCATGACTCCTCAGCACCATCGTTTCGCTGCTCTTCTTCCTCACATACCTTAGACAGAGGTCCCTCTGTGTGTTGCTCTCCCACAGAACATGGACACTGAGAAAACTCTCTCACACAGCTTACCATGGCCAGCCCCACTGTCCCTGCCCCTGAACACCCTTATACACTGCTAGGCAACACACAGATACTCACCCTGGGAGTTTGTGAGGCATTAAATGGTCAAATAATTGTCAGTCGTAACGCCCAATGGCTGAAGTCAACACTTATCCTCATAAAGGTTTGCTTGTAAAGAAACAAATCAATAACACAAAATTATATCCTGGGCCTGACAGTTATAGGGTGTCAACTGTTTAGAAAAGAGTTGTGTTGACCAAAGCGTTATTCTTCAGAGCCATCATATACATATCCGGGCCCTATTTCGTGACAGTCTCCATTCCTCAGAATTATTCCTATGTGAGTAACTGCTCCTACTTAAATTGGTATACACATTGCCAACTGGAGAAGATCCTCAGGCCTTTTGGCTCACATTGGAGGTGAGTTGAGTTCATTATCTAATAGTAATTTCCGCAGGTGGTTTTGTGCTTCACTGTTTTTTCACTCACTACATTCCCTCATGCAAACAGGAAATTGGTTATCTCAAGACAGACATGAAATATCATGTCTTATGGTCAAACGTTTTTTCATGATTACTTGAATCCAGTTGCATATAAACATGAGACCAATTGGCATGCCAGCAATTCATGTCTACAAAAGGTATCCGATCCACTAACAAATCAAGTCAGATGATTTATACAGAACTGTACACCTTAATGCATCCATGTGGACCTTATTCTGACTCTTAGGTACAGCCAATCAATGATGCTGTTTTCTGTGTGTAGGTTAGGCACCATATAGCTCCTTCCTAGACCTGTCAGCCGGCTTTTGACAGATCAATCTCCCTCCCAGCAGCCAGATGTCCCCTGGGCCTCCCTCTCCTTATATCTAGCCTCTGCCTGCCTCACACTTCACTCACACTCTGACACTGACGCACCACATTGCACCACACACCACACACCACACTGCACCACACTGCACCACACCACACCGGCCGCTCAATCACACAGCTCCCCTGGACCCATAGAGAACCTCCATACAGACACAGACACAGACACACACACACACACACACACACACACACACACACACACACACACACACACACACACACACACACACACACACACACACACACACACAGCTGACCATGCCCCATAGACATCATGACATTTTGGAATTCTCACAGTCAAGGATGTGGAGATAGATAGATGCTGTGTATGACTCTACACCCTCTTCAACATTCTCTCCGCTCTGTGGATCGCACCGTTCCTGGGCCTCCCTCAAGCCCATTCATGCCCTCAACCAGCATATCAATACATGTACAAGCAATTTGTCTTCCCTCCTCGGAAATTGGGTAAATTCCATCCTCCCCTTCCCTCAGGGTATGAGAACTGCATAACCATTAGTTGTGGTATTTTTTGTTTTTTAAGTGGAGCCTGTATTTGTTCTGTCTTTAATGTGTTACACTGTGTCTTCATTGGATTATCACTGTTTCAACTCAGCAGCTCTGACTGCAGCGATCACAATCAGGGAAACTCAGCCTTTCTCAGACACAACGTCAACACTACTATGTCTATCTGTAATCCACTAGCCATTTCCATGTCCTAAACTGGGGCATGCTAAGTCTCTCTGCTGCTGGACACTTTCCCGCCTTGCTTATCCACAGGGACTTTTCATCCTCTGGGATGCCTGGTGATAACGTAATGATGGGATTAGGAGAGGCCCAGAGGGTGTCTCTGTCTGCAGCCAGGGACGACCATAGTCCTATGACCTACTAACCCCGCAGTCATTGTCCCGCTTCCCAGAGACCCATTCCAGGTGCCAGGCAAAAGAGAAGATGCTTTCCCAAGAATGAAAAAGGCTGACTAAAATAGTTTCTTCCCTCACTGCACCCCCACCACCACACAAAAAAACTCAACTCTGAAAGGGACACCATCTCCCCTTATTTCACACACACTCTCTCTCTTTTAAAGAGCGGCAACAGGAGTGTCCTGCTCTTTCTCTCTCTTTCAAAACTAAATTCTCCTCTTTTTTGACGTGGTTGGGGGGCTGGTGGGAGGACAGTTGTTTTGTCTCGCTCCATTTGCTGATTTACATCTCCACAGCTTCTCTATCAAAGTGCCCATTGTCACGACTGACCTATGAAAATTTCAGAGGACACTGGGGGCCGCACTCCTTTGACAGGCCAGCCAACACACACACACACTCACACAAATATAAACTCTTCTAAGCCTTGTTCTAACACACACACACACACACAGAATCCCACAGACCATCTCTCTCTCTGCTCTTCTCCCTTCACATCCAGAGACTCCAGAAGGGAGGGAGGGGGTAGGATCCTCCTGGAATTAAGGAGAGAGAGCCATTTGCACACCAATTGTTTTTCCTTCTCTCTGAGCCAGGAATGAGAGAAAGACCACCTCTCTCTCTCACCCTGGGGCCACCGTCCCCTCCTCCTCCTCCTCCTCCCTCCCTCCTTCCCTCCTCCTCTGTGAAATCAGTGTGAATGGAGAGCCACATTCAGAGGGGATGAATGGGATGGGGTGGGAATGGGTGGGGGGTCACTCTGACCCCCACAGCCCTCCAATGCCAGAGCCACATGTGCAGCATATTAACATATGAAGCCCTGTCACTGCTCTGTCCACCCTCCTAACTGACCCCATTTACATTCACACACACAGTGAGTGTTTGGGTCACGCACTATACGGTTATATCACCATAAAGCTCTAAGCTCCAGTACAAACCCTTATTGAGTGTTGCTGCCCAAAAAGAGGAGTGGACGTGTGAGCTGGGGGGACACAGGCGCCACAGAGGGTGATTGGGGCCAGGGGCAGGCAACAGGGACACGCCAGAAACCGTCAGAAAACAGAATTAGTCCCACAATGGCAATAAAAGATGAGGATTCCACCACCGGAATAAAAATAGGAACCCCTCTGCAATCACCAAATCAGAAAACCATTGAACTGTAGTTAAGCAAATTGGAAAAACAAGTGCAAAAATGTGAGGAGAGGGCCAAAGAAAACGTACCTTGGGCCTGGGCTGCACAGGGACCTTTTTTAGACTGTTTTTCCTGTTAGACTTTCCCTCTTCGAGACAGTGCGTCACATACAGACATTAACCCTTCGCTGGCTACGCACCACACTTCCCTGTGGAGAAACCCATAGTCCCCGTTCTCAGAGTGGATGTGTCTTTACAAGATCTTTTGGATCCAATGTGTTTGGACAGAACCTCCACAGAACACTCATCAGGCTGTAATGCATTTCACGGCAGAGGTGTTTTATTATCATATCACAACTTGTGGTTTGGGTCAGGTTGTGGCGTGATAATTTATGATTGGATTGAAGATTCATTTCTAGGAATATAGTAAACAGATTGCACAACAGGGCATTCCCAGTTGTGGAAGACCAATGCAATGCATCCATGCCATAAGGTATGACGAGTGTACTATCTTTACACAACCAGGTCTACATCCTCTCTAAAGACGGGTAAGAGGAGGGAAGGGTGAGGGGAAGGGTGGGGCTCAGTGGCCCCCATCTAGGCATTATTCATTTCTGCCAGAGTGCTCTCTGAAACCAGGCAGCCAGTAAACCTTAATTAGGACCACCCATCGGCCAGCCCAGTGTCATTAGATAATTGAGTTTGTTTATATGTTTGTGTTTGGTATGGAGCTGAATGGAGTGAGACAGCAGGAGCGATAGAGGGAGGGAGAAAGGGAGGAAAGGAGAGAGAGGGGGCAGGAGAGAGGGAGAGAGGGATTGTAGAAAAAGCAAGGAGAGCAAGACTGGGAGGTGTTCGCCTGCTCTCTCTCTCTCCCTCCATTACTTGTTCTCTCTTTCTCTCTCCCTCTCTCACTTGTTCTCTCTTTCTCTCTCCCTCTCTCACTTGTTCTCTCTTTCTCTCTCCCTCTCTCACTTGTTCTCTCTTTCTCTCTCCCTCTCTCAGCCACCCCTTCCATCCTAACCCTCTCTCCCAGAATGGAGGAACTGAGTCTGACGTGAGCACAAATAAGGAACCTCAGGCCAGAGCCACGACTGGAAAGTTTCCCCACAGGCAAGGCAAAATTAATTATTTTACAAAAAAGGAAGACAACAAGCTTTTTTTCCCTCATTCACTTCGACATTTTGTTCTCCTCAAACAGACATGCACGCACAAACAGGATAGCATGCTCATGCACAAACACACACTCTTACACACACACACAGACTACAACACATGTAATCACACGCACACTCCATTGCTTCCCTGGTGGGTTTAGCTGTAGTGATGCTGTGTGTTGAGAGAGAGAGGCCAGCCCAGGCTCTCAGAAGGATTGGTGTGGCTGTCTGTGGTTATGCCTGTTGAGTCCCTCTGACCGCCACATGATGAATCACATCCCTGCTCCGTCCAAATAACATAAAACACAGCCCAGCCAGACCTGCTGCCACTCTGCACAACCGACACAATAGAAACAACTGTCCTCTTCACTCTGTATACACAGAGATTCATTTTAACAACCCCAGCACAAGCTCTGTACAAAGGCAGTGAGGGAAGAAAGGGGGAACAATCCACAGAGAAGAGGGGAGGAAAAAGCAGAAGTGAAAGTGTGTGATGTCAGTGCCTCTCTTGATCTCCCGTTCTGTTTCATGCCCTTGGCCAGGTCCGATTCGTGTCCCCCAGATATCTCAGCACATGCCCCAGTAGGCTTGTTAGAGCAGCTCAGTGAACGCATACATGCTACATTCTGGCCCCACAAGCCACGGCAAAAACAACAACAAGAAAAAAAACATGAGGACACATAACAAAATGAGACATTACCAAGGCTTTTCGTTTTTTCATACTTTTCGTAGTGTTTTTTTTTTGCGATGAGATAGTTCAGACCTTTCCTAATTTAAACAAAAGGTAAAAGACAAAACATGAATGACCGTTTAACCACCTCCCTCTCTCTCTCTCTCTCTCTCTCTCTCTCTCTCTCTTTCTCTGTCTGACTAATACACCCAGCCCAAGAGGAGCACAGAGAGGAAGGAATTACAGGGTTGAGTAAGGATGAGTAACTTCAGAAAGGATAAAGAGATGCCCCCTGAAGAGTGGCCGTCAGGCCTGTGGAAGGGCCCTACTGTAAGCCTCAGTAGCTTGCCAATGTGGGAAAAGTGAAAGCAGGATCAGTGAGGGTGAAATAAGCACTAAAAACTGGGTTGTGCCATCTCAGTGACTAAAAGCACAATATTCTCCAGACTGAACTCCGGTCCCACAATGATTTAAGCATTACCTCTAATTGCTAATTCTAATAGACCCCCAGGGACCCAACGAAGCCAATCACATCACAGCTCACGCTGTCGAGTGGAGAGCAACACACATTTCAGTGAACAGAGAGGGAGGGGAAAATAAAAGGCAGAAAACAGAGAAAAGGAGAGACAGTCATTCACCAGAGGGGTAAACTCCTGTTTCCATGACACCTTGGTAGAGTTTAGGTGCATGGAACGGTGAGTTACCCCCTGTCTCAGCCCCTTGGTAGAGTTTAGGTGCATGGAACAGTGAGTTACCCTGTCTCAGCCCCTAGAGCCACAGTCACATGCCCTGGAGGAGCGGAACAGCGCTTGGCAGAGCAGATCCAGGGGAAAGATGCTCCACAGGCAGAGACTCTAAAATTAGCCCCAGTGTGGGGTGCAGGAGCAGGGGACGTGGGTGGGAGAGCGGGGGTGGAGGGGGTGGTGACAGCACACATCTCTGCACACTCTGCACACTCACCAGGCTGTGTCAAATTAAACTGCTCAGCTCACACTTCATAAACACACATCACTTAACACACAAAACACAGGCATGCACACATAACATACATTCACCAGCAGACACACACATGTCTAGACTTACACACCACCCACACCATTAAGTGATTTACACATTATGAGATCATTTGGAGCCTGAGCTCCTTTCATGAATGGCCCAGTGTCACTACGGAGCATATGTGTCCCAGTGTCACTACGGAGCATATGTGTCCCAGTGTCACTATGGAGCATATGTGTCCCAGTGTCACTACGGAGCATATGTGTCCCAGTGTCCCACTTAGACTCCTGCAGAGCAGCGCGAGGAGCCCAACCTGCTGTTGTGTGTGTTGGAGCAGAGGGCAGACGGGTAGAATCAGATTATAGAGCTGTCTGACCTCTCTCGAGGGCCGCTTACCGTGGCCTGTGCCCAGGGCCAGCACAGAAAGAGTTTGTTGTCGGTATTAGGAGCTAAACGGCTTAACGGTTAACAGACGTGCTTCTGGAGAGTCCAGCACACAGTCTTGACTCGCTGCCAGAATCTCTGAGCCAAGGCGATTCAAGGGCTGTACACAGAGGGAAAGGGGAGGAAAGAGAGAGAGAGAGGGAGGGGGGGGAAATGGATGGAATTGGAATTTGACCATAAAATGTAGATACAGGTGTGTGAGGATGAAAACATTATATTTGACTGCCTGCTGAAGTTTATAAGTTTACCCTAAAAAACAAGCTGGCCTAATGTTTGAACCATACAGTTGAGAAGAACTGGGCACAATTCAATCAAAATCTGTAACTGGGTTGTGGAATTAAGAACAACATTTCTCCTGTAAAAGCAACAACTTACACTAACTATGTATAAATAAATTTTCATACATGCCTCCTTCACACTGAAAAAACTTGGGACTAAGGTTCTATCTACAAAAAGATGATTCTGAGAAAATTGGCTTTAAAGTTCTGAACCCTCATTGGTTTGAATGGTGTTCTTTTTTTCTTTTGAACTTATCAACATGAATTGGGTTATTTAGAGTACTATATGGGCAGAGAACATTGAACAGAAAAGGGCTTTGTCAATAACTACATTTCTTCTTGTGGTGTAAAAATTATATATATATTTTTGGGTTTCTGGGTTTGATTGAACTGAGCCCAATGTCTGTCTTCAATAGGGACCAATCATCTTTTAGCCTATTTAATTCCAGCCCAGTGTATAGTAAATCAGCTTTGTATCACCTGTGCAGCATCACAGCTAGAACATAACCTTCCATAAACATCACTGTGAAGATGTGCACTCTTGTGGCGTCGCTCAATGACCACTTCCTGCTGTGCCCTGTGACCAGACTGTCCAGTGTGTCACTTGCTCCACTGACTTCCTGTGCCGTTTGTCCTCTTCCTGTCTGAGTTTGATGTCTCTGTAGGTTCAAATAAAATATTACAGGTATTACAGACTGGGTCAGGTAGAGGTTGAAAATGTCAATGCGGACCATTGCCAGTTGGTCAGCGCATGCTCTGAGAACGCGTCCTGGTAATCCGTCTGGCCCTGCGGCATTGTGAATGTTAACCTGTTTAAAGGTCTTACTCACATCGGCTACGGAGAGCGGGATCACACAGTCATCTGGAACAGCTGGTGCTCTCATACATGGTTCAATGTTGCTTGTCTCGAAGCGAGCATAGAAGACATTTAGCTCGTCTGGTAGGCTTGCGTCACTGGGCAGCTCTCGGTTGTGTTTCCCTTAGTAATCCGTGATAGTTTGCAAGCCCCGCCACATCCGACAAGTGTCAGAGCCGGAGTAGTAGGATTCAATCTTATTCCTGTATTGACACTTTGCCTATTTGATGGTTTGTCGGAGGGAATAGCGGGATTTCGCGTCCGGATTATTGTCCCGCTCCTTGAAAGCATCAGCTCTAGACTTGTAATCCATTGCTGGGATATGTGCGTACGGTCACTGTGGGGACAATGTCATTGAAGCACTTATTAATGAAGCCACTGACTGATGTGGTAAACTCCTCAATGCCATCGGAGGAATTCTGGAACATATTCCAGTCTGTGCTAGCGAAAAAGTCCTGTAGCTTAGCATCCGCTTCAGCAGAGCGGGAATCAGGAGGACAGAGTTATGGTCAGATTTGCCAAATGGAAGACAAGAGAGAGCTTTGTAGCATCTCTGTGTGTGGAGTGAAGGTGATCTAGAGTTTTTTCGCCTCTAGTTGCACAGGATTGACGGATTTCAGTTTTACTGCATTAGAATCACCGGCCACTAGGAGCGTCGCCTCTGGATGACCATTTTCTTGTTTGCTTATGGCCCTATACAGCTAATTGAGTTTGGTCTTAGTGCCAGCATCAGTTTGTGGTGGTAAATAGACAGCCACACAAAATATAGATGAAAACTCTTGGTAAATAGTATGGTCTACAGCTTATCATGAGGTATTCTAAACTGGTTTCTCTTGTGGGTCGCTCTGGATGGGAGTGTCTGCTGGATGACTGAATGTAATGTACATTTTGAGCGGCTTCACTGCAGGTAGATTTGTACGTTTTAAAATTCAATAAAATAAAAACTCAGGCTAGCAGAACCTAGAGACTTCTTTAATATCAGAGATTGCTCACCAGCTGTTGTTAACAAAGAGACACACACAGTGTTCCCTCAAATGTTTTCATCACTGAGCAAATTTCAGGTCTGCTGAGCACAAACTTGTGGAAACGTTGTGGAAACAACTTCCGGTGCACTTTTATTGTGAACACTGAGGCTGTACCCGCGTAAAGTTAGTTTTAACAATGGTCAAGTAGGCTACGGGGCTATTTGATCATAATGTAGTCCTACCTGAGTTGCCTACCATAAAAAACAATGGAAAATGCATCATTATTACCATACCATTATGACAGAGAATCAGACAAATTATTCTACCCTCTGCCTATTGGCTACTTAGCTTATTCAAGTCTGTCTCAAAATCGAACATTGCCGCTTTATGACAAAAAAATCTCTTTACCTGACTCGCTTTTCAAAGATGTCTAGAAATGCACACGTTTTGTGCCCTTGTAGGAAGCAATCACTCCCCCATTGCTAGCAAACGATATGAACAAATGTACAAACGTGCACACGTTGCTTCATATAGCTCTCGCTTTGATCTCAAAACCAAGGCATCTACACACGACTGCTGACGTTGTAAAAATAGTCCAGTTTGAAGTGAATGGCACAGATCCATATATGGCAATGGTCTATTTGCATATAGGCCTACTGCAGCTCTGATTGGTTATAGCGCACCGTGTAGAGTATGTGCCTGAGTCATGCCTGTTAATGCAGTAGAATCATTCTCTGGTGCGTTCTGCCTACAACAAAATCTCTTGTATAGTTAGTTTTGCATATTAAGTCTTGCATAGCTCGTTTTGTTTCGGTATGTTGCATTGAAAGTGGCTAATACTGTGTTGATTCGATCACAATTCCCACTGTAAAGAGAAACATTGGTAGTGTTAACTAACGGGGAAAACTCTAGATAATTGAGTGAAGTTCAATCTCGTGCTTCTCTGTGCACATACTCAGTTTAGAGGGAACATTGGGCACACCCCACCCCCCTGAGTTTACTCGACGTTCTGTCCTGCCAACGTATAGAAAAACCAGCTAGATTTATATTTTCCATGTCCTTGTTCAGCCACGACTCTGTGAAACATGGGATATTACAGTTCTTCAGATCACATTGATAGGATAGTCTGGAACAGAGCTCGTCCAGTTGTATGGAGAGAAGGAGAGAGAGAGAGCACACTGCTCATAGGGGACAGGCAGCTGGGTTCACAGACAGTAGCAGCTCCTCTTCTGTGTGGATTAATCCTATTTCTCAGGGGGACTTTAAAACTACAGGCTTGGAGTATACTTACTCTCATAGCATTACATCAGAGTCAATATTTTAGAAGTATCTTTGTTACTATTGGTGCTGACCTGGGTACTCTAAACAAAGTTAACATGTGTACACAAACTAAACTAAAAGCAAACCACGGCTACAGATTAAGTTGAACCACTACAAACACACTGTGTCAACTCTGCACACAAACGAAGATGAAAAGGCCTACAGTAATCCTCACATGGGCTCTAGATTTCCCTAATCTCCTGCTTTTGTTGTTGCTGGAGCCCAGAGGAGGGTGTGACGGGGTCAGGGGTGAAAGTTAAGAGCATGGATGATAGAGGGGGGGAGTTTCAGAGTGGGCCATGCCTTTGGCTGGAACCCTGTTTCCCTTGTGGCCCTCTGGAAACACAAACAGTTCTCTGACTCCCAGAGGTCAAGGGTCAATGTGGGAACTTCCAGCAGTGTAACACTTATCCCTTTTCTAGAGCTCCTCAAACACACACACACACAAACACACATTCCTGGGTCTTCTGTCCTGCTCCCCACCCTGAGCAGCATTGTGGTAGAAACATCCCCTGTATGCAGATGGACAGGAACCCGTGAGGTACAAAGAGCAGAGGCATAAGCAGAGTGAGTAAGAGAGTTTCTCTGACGTGCGTCTTCACCTAGCTACTGCCTCCCTCCTCACCCACTCTCTCCATCTCCGCCCACACCCACACCCACACCCACACCACCTTCTACAGACTGAGGTGTGAAGATTCTCCCCCTCCAGCCAAATACCTGTAGGATTATAAAGGCAGACCTTGAAACAGGCCTGGCCAATTGAGCCGTGGCTCTGTGTAAAAACAACAGTCAAACCAGAGCAGAAATCCCCTTGCTTTATGTCAGAGGAGACTGTGGGAGATGAGGTTGCACTAGCATGTCTTCTCCTCTGTGACCCTGGGGGGTGATAGGTGGAGAACACTGGCCTGCATTGTTTTCCCATCCCTCCCCCCTCCTGCCTCCCAGTACCTCACCCAGCTGAAGATGGAGATGGAACTCTTGCCTGCGGTCACTCCACCTCGCTGGAACCCAATCCCTCTCTCCTTTGTGTCTCCTGGGCCAGTCAACAAGAGGTTAATGCTGCGCTGCAGTCTCTGCCTGCCTGGATGACTGCCTTCCTGCCTGTCTGCCTGTCTGCCTGCATGCCTGTATGATTCATTACCATAAGGCCTGAATACTGTAGATCAAAAACATAATGAAAAGCTATAGGTGGGCAATTCCAGTGTTCTGGATGTGACATTTGCACACAAAATAAGAAACAAAATGTCTCACAGAACTGACTTATCAAGCATAAATGAAAATGATGATATGTATATTTGTAGAACCAGATAGGGGAAGTGTATGTAACTGGTGTGAAATGGCTAGCTAGTTAGTGGGGTGCGCGCTAATAGCGTTTCAATCAGTGACGTCACTCGCTCTGAGACCTTGAAGTAGTTGTTTCCCTCTGCAAGGGCCGTGGCTTTTGTGGAGCGATGGGTAACGGTGCTTCGAGGGTGACTGTTGTAGGGGCCCAGGTAGGGGCGAGGAGAGGGACAAAAGTAACATGCTGTTAGATGTAGCGGAACAACAAAACTGGACAGATATTTTTGGGAGCAAAATTCTGTGAATCTCAACGTCTTAGGGTAAAATATGAATAGCCACTTGGAAAGTAAGGCTTGGCTACACAATAAAACAACAATTATGAAAATATAAAAACTGTCATAAAATGTACTTTGCAGAGGAAAATGTACCGTAATGGATGTGACATTCTCCGTTATGGATGTGACATTCTCCATTATGGATGTGACTCCGTTATGGATGTGACATTCTCCATTATGGATGTGACTCCGTTATGGATGTGACATTCTCCGTTATGGATGGGACATTCTCCGTTATGGATGTGACTCCGTTATGGATGTGACATTCTCCGTTATGGATGTGACATTCTCCGTTATGGATGGGACATTCTCCGTTATGGATGTGACTCCGTTATGGATGTGACATTCTCCGTTATGGATGTGACATTCTCCGTTATGGATGTGACATTCTCCATTATGGATGTGACTCCGTTATGGATGTGACATTCTCCTTTATGGATGTGACATTCTCCGTTATGGATGTGACATTCTCCGTTATGGATGTGACTCCGTTATGGATGTGACATTCTTCGTTATGGATGTGACATTCTCCGTTATGGATGTGACATTCTCCGTTATGGATGTGACATTCTCCGTTATGGATGTGACTCCGTTATGGATGTGACATTCTCCGTTATGGATGTGACATTCTCCGTTATGGATGTGATGCTGTGAAAAATGAGTGTTTATATATTAAAGATTTCTTCACCAAACTTCATCATAATACTTTTCTTGTCATCTGAAAATGCAGTGTACCTCAAAGAACCAAGAAATCCCCAGTATCTTGAATAGTTATTGCGTAGGCTATCAAAGTGCACTCATGGTCCCATCTTAACCAACCATAAATTCACAAATGTGCTAAAAAAAAATGCATTTAGAATTCTTTATTTTCAATGTGAATTACAGTGCTGCATACCTCAACAATTACAGAAATATTTGCACTTTCATAATAACACTAGAGGAACATTTCATTAATGACAGATGTTTTATTTAAAATATTAAATGGTATTATCAATCAGCTACTGAGTAACACAATAAACATACAAAAACTCAAACTCAATTCAATGGGTTTTTTTTAGCTCCTGCTTTGTGTTAATCTCACAGCCTTTAATCTGCCAGTACAGGCTCTATGAAATGGTACCTGTTGTCCACTAATGTTGTCCACTAAAGGACACAGGGACTGGACAACTTGACCTGCAGCCACCCAAGCCTTGTCTTCCTTGGCTGGCAAGATGTACACACATCCTGTGTGGTCATTTCTCAATTTCAACAGCATTAGAGTAAGTCTTTATCTGTTACCAGTCCCACAAACTGCATGTATATACAGTGCATTCGTGAAGTATTCAGACCCCTTTACTTTTTCCACATTTTGGTACGTTACAGCCTTATTATAAAATATATTTTTCCTCATCAATCTACACACAATACCACATAATGACAAAGCGAAAACATGTTTTTAGATATTATTATTTACTTATTTACATAAGTATTCAGACCCTTTGCTATAAAACTCTAAATTGAGCTCAGGTGCATCCTGTTTCTATTGAACATCCTTAAGTGGTTTCTACAACTTGTTTGGAGACCACTTGTGGTAAATTCAATTGATTGGACATGATTTGGAAAGGCACACACCTGTCTATATAAGGTCCCACAGTTGACAGTGCATGTCAGAGCAAAAACCAAGCCATGAGGTTGAAGGAATTGTCCGTAGACCTCCGAGACAGGATTGTGTCGAGGCACAGATCTGGGGAAGTTTACCAAATAATTTCTGCAGCATTGAAGGTCCCAAAGAACACATTGGCCTCCATCCTTCTTAAATGGAAGAAGTTTGGAACCACCAAGACTCTTCCTAGAGCTGGTGGCCAAACTGAGCAATCGGGGGAGAAGGGCCTTGGTCAGGGAGGTGACTACAGACAATCACGGATTAAAAAGGGAAAACCAACCACGTCACAGACACCAACGTCTTGCTCCTGGACAAGATAAACACCTTCTTCGCCCGCTTTGAGGATAACACAGTGCCACCGACGCGGCCCGCCCCCAAGGACTGTCATTCTCCGTGGCTCTCATTCTCTGTGGCCGATGTGAGTAAGACATTTTAACGTGTTAACCCTCGCAAGGCTGCCGGCCCAGACGGCATCCCAAGCGGCGTCCTCAGAGCTTGCGCAGACCAGCTGGCTGGAGTGTTTACAAACATATTCAATCTCTCCCTATCCCAGTCTGCTATCCCCACTTGCTTCAATATGTCCACCATTGTTCCTGTACCCAAGAAAGCAAAGGTAACGGAATTAAATGACTATTACCCCGTAGCACTCACTTCTGTCATCATGTAGTGCTTTGAGAGGCTAGTTAACTTGTTAGGGAGTGGCAGCTGAGGGGTCGGTTTTGGAGAGCCTGGCGTGCCCAAAGTAAAATGCCTCCCATTCAGGCCCAGAAAATAGGATATGCACATATTTAGTACCATTGGATAGGAAACACTCTGAATTTTCCAAAAGTGTTAACCATTTGTCTGTGAGTGAAACAGAACGCATATGGCAGGCGAAACCCCGAGGAATTTCTGTCCTGGAAAAAGTGGTTTTGACAGAGTGCCTCATTGGGAACCCCTCCCTCATGAAAATGACCATATAAGGGCATATGAATGCAGTACCCATCGCTTCCTTTAGATGTCAACAGTCTCGAGACAGTGTAAAATTTCATTTTGGATGAATTAGACCAGAGAAGAAGAGCAAACCAGGAAGTTACCTTTTATGTCAACAGTACCCAGTGCTGCTCCTTTAGAAGGCGCAGTGTCTTTACCGCCTTTATCGATCAGTTTATATTCGGTTGATTTATAATAGTAAATATACGTAAAAGTGTTCCTAAGGATACATTTAAAACTATGTTTGATTGTTCTTGGACAAGTTTATAGGTATAAGATGAACGAGTTTGCGCTAACGCTTCAATGGACTAGTGGAGGCTGTCGCTTTCTGATTATAACGCTACGAACCAAATGGAGGATTTATGGATAAAATACATTACTTTTTCTAACAAAAGAACCATGGATTGTCTTCGTTGGACACTTAGGATGATCTCAGCAGAAGTTCTTCAACAGGTAATTGATTTGTTTTTGCTGTGAAATGTGTTATGTGTGTGCCATGATGGCTAATCGATTCATGGCTATGGGAAAAATATGTGAGGTGCTACCCTCAAACAATCAAATGTGCTGCTTTCGCCGTAAAGCCTTTTTGAAATCTGACAACGCTGTGATATTGCCAAGAAACAGAGCTTTTGATGAGTATGGAACACTTGTATATTGGTGGATGTTTAATAATTGAACTTTTGGATTTTGAATTTGGCGCCTTACATTTCACCTGGTAGTGTTGGGATTGGGGGCGCTAGCGCCCCAGCAATCCCTGAGAAGTTATGGATCATATCACCTCTACCTTACCTGACACCTAGACCCACTTCTATTTACATACCGCCCCAATAGATCCACAGACGATGCGATCGCCATCACACTGCACACTGCCCTATCCCATCTGGACAAGAGGAATACCTATGTAAGAATGCTGTTCATTGACTATAGCTCAGCCTTCAGCACCATAGTACCCTCCAAGCTCATCAGTAAGCCCGGGGCCCTGGGTCTGAACCCCGCCCTGTGCAACTGGGTCCTGGACTTCCTGACGGGCCGCCCCCAGGTGGTGAAGGTAGGAAACAACACCTCAACTTCACTGATTCTCAACACAGGGGACACACAAGTGTGCGTGGTCAGCCCCCCCTCCTGTACTCCCTGATCACCCATGACTGCGTGGCCACGCATGCCTCCAACTCAATCATCAAGTTCGCAGACAACACAACAGTTGTAGGCCTGATTACCAACAATTCTGAGACAGCCTACAGGGAGGAGGTGAGGGCCCTTGCAGAGTGGTGCTAGGAAAAGAACCTCTCCCTCAACGTCAACAAAATGAAGGAGCTGGTTGTGGACTTCAGGAAACAGCAGAGAGAGCACGCCCCCATCCACATGGACATGACCACAGTGGAGAAGGTGAAAAGCTTCATGTTCCTTGGCGTACACATCACCGATGATCTGAAATGGTCCACCCACACAGACAGTGTGGTGAAGAAGGCGCAACAGCGTCTCTTCAACCTCAGGAGTCTGAAGAAATTCGGCTTGGCCCCTAAGACTCTCACAAACCTTTACAGATGCACAATTGAGAGCATCCTGTCGGGCTGTATCACCGCCTGGTACGGCAACTGCACTGCCAGCAACCGCAGGGATCTCCAGAGGGTGGTGCAGTCTGCCCAACACATCACCGGGGGCACACTGCCTGCCCTCCAGGACACCTACAGCATCCGATGTCACAGGAAGAACAAAAAGATCATCAAGGACAACATCCACCCGAGCCACGGCCTACCATCCAGAAGGCGAGGTCAGTACAGGTGCATCAAAGCTGGGGCCGAGAGACTGAAAAACAGCTTCTATCTCAAGGCCATCAGACTGTTAAATAGCCATCACTAGCCGGCTACCACCCAGTTACTCAACCCTGCACCTTAGAAGGTGCTGCCCTATATACATAGACATGGAATCACTGGTCACTTTAATAATGTTTACATACTGTATTCTATTCTACTGTATTTTAGTCAATTCCACACCGACATTGCTCGTCCTAATATTTATATATTTCTTAACTCTATTCTTTTACTTTAGATTTGTGTGTATTGTTATTGTCAGGCTGTGGGTAACTGGTGAAAAGGAGTCAGGAGAGCAGAGATGTGTGGACAAGGTATTTTAATAACGAAGCACCAGTACAAACAATAATACTCAGGTGCGGGAAAATACCAGTCACACGTAATAACTGGCGTTATACAAAAACCGGGCCACAAAAATAACTAGCCGTCAGTAACTGCCTGAACAATCAAACAAACACGCACACAAACATGGGGGAAACAGAGGGTTAAATAATGAACATGTAATTGGGCAATTGAAACCAGGTGTGAAAAAAACAAAGACAAAACAAATGGAAACTGAAAAGTGGATCGGCGATGGCTAGAAATTCGGTGACGCCGAACGCCGCCCGAACAAGGAGAGCGACCGACTTCGGCGGAAGTCGTGACAGTTATAAATTGTTAGATATTACTGCACTGTTGGAGCTAGGAACACAAGCATTTCGCTACACCCGCAATAACATCTGCTAAATATGTGTATATGACTAATAAAATTTGATTTGATTTGAGAGATCCTTGATGAAAACCTGCTCCAGAGCTTTCAGGTCCTCAGACTGGGGCGAAGGTTCACTTTCTAACAGGACAACGACTCTAAGCACACAGCCAAGACAACGAAGGAGTGGCTTCGGGACAAGTCTCTGAATGTCCTTGAGCGGCCCAGCCAGAGCCCGGACTTGAAACCGATCAAACATCTCTGGAGAGACCTGAAAATAGCTGTGCAGCGATGCTCCCCTTCCAACCTGACAGAGCTTGAGAGCATTTGTGGAGAAGAATGGGAGAAACTCCACAAATACAGGTGTTCCAAGCTTGTAGCGTCATACCCAAGAAGACTCAAGGCTGTAATCGCTGCCAAAGGTGCTTCAACAAAGTACTGAGTGAATGGTCTGAATACTTATGTAAATGTGATTTTCCAGGGGGGGTTTTCTTTATGAATTTGCAAAAATGTCTGAGAACCTGTTTTTGCGTAGCCATTATGGGGTATTGAATGTAGATTGCCAAGATTTTATTTTTATTTTATACATTTTCTAATAAGGCTGTAACGTAACAAAATGTGGAAAAAGTCAAAGGGTCTGAATATTTTCCGAATGCACTGTACACTGAGTATACAAAACCACTTTTGCCCTCAGCACAGCCTCAATTAGTCTGGGCATGGACTCTACAAGGCACAGGGACGCTGGCCCATGTTGACTCCAATTTTTTTTTTTTTTACCTTTATTTTACTAGGCAGGTCAGTTAAGAACAAATTCTTATTTTCAATGACGGCCTAGGAACAGTGGGTTAACTGCCTATTCAGGGGCAGAACGACAGATTTGTACCGTGTCAGCTCAGGGAATTGAATTTGCAACCTTTCTGCTACTAGTCCAACGCTCTAACCACTAGGCTACCCAATGCTTCCCACAGTTGTGTCAAGTTGGCTGGATGTACTTTAGATGGTTGGTCATTCTTGATACACACGGGAAACTGTTGAGTGTGAAAAACCTAGCAGCGTTGCTGTTCTTGACACAAATCGGTGCACCTGGCACCTACTACCATACCGGGTTCAAAGGCACTTCTATCTCAAAATGTCTCAATAAACTCTAGGCTTAAAAATCCTTCTATAACCTGTCTCCTCCACTTCATCTACACAGATGTTAAGTTAATTTAACAAGTGACATCAATAACGGAACATGGATTTCACCTGGATTCACCTAGTCAGTGTATGTCGTGGAAAGAGCAGGTGTTCTTAATGTTTTGTAGACTCAGTGTGTACCTCTAACCTTAGACTCAAGGATTGATACACCCATTTCCTTCCCTTGTTAATTTGAGCTATCTGGACTCATTCTTCACTCATCCTTTATCATCGGTACTATATCTTGATGTCTTTCCTATGCAGGGTTAAACTTCTTAATTTTCGTTACGTGAAATGGTAAAAAAAAAAAAGACTTTTCATTGAATTATAACCTACCAGTGGCACAGGTTTTGAACTTTTATAGAATGTTCTTATCAGATCGTAAATCACCTCAGGCTTGACAGCTGCAGTTCACAAGCAATCACAGGGCAGACTACACAGATACAGACCAATATTGTCACTGGCGAGTTATCCATACTTACTCAAGGAAGTAAACAAACTCCACATGACCGGTGAAAGTTTCTTATGGATTTTTACGACCTTAATTATGTTTATGAATTTAAGACTTTTATTATGCCATGTGATCACATGCAATGCTCCAGTTAGCAGAACAACACATGATTGCAGTTCATATGAGAACGTGAGTACACCCGGAATAGATCACACAGATAAAGATTGCCCGCTAGCTTGTTTGCTAACATAAACACACTTCGGAAGCAGTAGGAAGGGCCTGAACATTTGATCATGATCGCGTTATGCAGTGATGCTGACTAGTAAGTCATTGATCATGTTATGAAGCGTCCGTAACGGTCACATCCGTTACGCTTAGAACGAGTACTGACAAAGAGAGAAAGGAAACCAGTTATACATCACTTAAGCCTTTGATGAAAGTTAGTTTTGCACAGAAAGTTTGATTACAATCATACTCGAAACATGTCCACAATAGCAACCTTTCCTCAAACACGTTACAGATGTGACACTGCCTGTCCAAATCAGCTTTCCATCGTTACTAGATTGCAGAATTCTGTACTAGCACTCAATGGACAAAAATGTGTTTGATATTGTTTCATTAACCTTCAGACTTGGTCAGAAACACAGGAGGACAGATGTGAGTACCAAAACAAGTTCTGTGAGCCATTGCCAAAAGCTATGAAATCTGGTTGACTGAAAATAGTTATTTTGAGACGTTGTATCCTACTTTGTAGTAACAATTACATTCAATTTAGAAAATATAAAGGGCAAATGTAGTCTTTACTTCAAAATACACACATTCAAGTTAAATATGAAAGTAGTTTAATTAGAAAATAATCTATTTCATTTTTTTCATGCTCAGTTTGACCTTACCATGGAATTGCTGAGGTGCTAGCTGCAAAATATGGTTTAATTTGTTTGTTTAATGGGTGTGCACTGAAATGTGTTTTAGTGTAAGCTATCTGTATGTCTTTGTGGTCTGTCTATGTATTTATTTGTGAACGTGTGTGTTTGTACCCATAGGCACGTGTGTTTTGTGTTTCCCTGCACACATGTGTGACTGTTTGTGATAGTGTGAACAGAGGGAGCATGTCTCTTTGTCTTGTCCCAAGTGCTAAGGGGCAGAGCAGAGGAGCGGGGCCTGGCCATTGACTCATAAATCACAGGAGAGGATGGAGAGTAACAGCTCAAATTAAGATAAAACCCCCTTAATTATCACCTAAACAGCCTTGCGTCTCCTCTCTCCCCAGGCTATCTGTCACACACCCAGCAGGCCCAGGCACCAGGGGACAGGTTGCACTGCTCCAACAGACAGAGTGGAGGGAGCTGGACCCACACACACACACACACATGCACACGCACACACACATACTGGGAAAACAAGACTGCACACTAGTGTATAAACACACAATGTCAATACACAATGACATGCAAGAGTAATACATGAACACACAAACTCATAAGAACTAACAAACATACACCAGAGTCAAAAACACAATTGTAAAGAGGCTCACAGGAATAAAGACAATTTAAAACAATCTTTCACGTTTAGATTCAGCTGTCAGTCAACAAAACAGGTCACAAATCATCCCCCATTACCCCTCCCCTGCCTACATCCCCGCCCCCTTTCTCACTCTGCTTATTCACCCTACTAATTATCATTAGCCTAATGACTTCTCAATGTCCCTCACTCCTCTCCTTCTTCAAAGAGTATCTGTACCTTGCTCTCCTCCCTCTCTCTCTCAATTTGTGTCCTGAGAAGTCCTTAAATTCCAGGCGATTGCCCCCCTGTCACACACACAAACATGCACACAAAGGCTCCTCTCCCGCTCCCTAGGGATGCCTAATGGAATAGTAGATTGAGAAGTTAGGTGGGCTGGGCCTACTCCTGCTCAGGGCTGGAGAGGATCAGTGAAGTGTGTGTGCGTATGTGTGCGCGTGTGCGTTTGTGCGTGCAAGCAAGAGAGAGATAGGGAGGGGGAGAGAGGGAGGGGGAGAGAGAGATAGGGAGGGGGAGAGAGGGAGGGAGAGAGAGAGAGTGCATTCATCCTTCTCGATTTTTTCTCTTGGAGGGAGCGTATTGATTTTATATTAGGTCTGAGCTGCCATCTGGCTGCTTTTTATTTCTCTGTTTTTACAAAGCAATTGAGTAAGAGAGAAGGAGAGAGAGAAGAAGAGAGAGAGCGAAGGGAACAGAGTTAAATTCGTTATGCATTAAATAAAGACAGTGTGGGTGAAACAGAGAAGAATACAGTGTGTGTGCTGTGTGTGCAACTAGCTCTCACAGTCTCACTTCAAATGATGTAATTAACAGCCAATGTTTACTTTTTTATTTGGGGCTATGGCAGTCCATGGAAAACATTCTAACAGTATTTCTGATTGTCTTCTCAACTCACCATCACATACTTTTAATGTGGGGCTATGACAGTCAATTAAAATAAGTCTGATAATGTATCTTATCTCACCACCATTAATGAGATGGTGTGTTTGATGCATGTCGTGCCGGAGCTTCTCAAAGTCAGGGGGCGTGGTCGACAGTGTGCACCTCACCTCTGCTGTCACATCCAACCTGGATCGATATTTGTTTTTAATGCAGACGAGAGCACTGAATCCAGCTTCACACAGACAACTGGAAACATTGAAAAATACGAGGTCAAATCATGACGTCAGTGATCTTCAGGTCGGAAAAGTCAAGTCGGAGTTTCTGAGTTAGAATTCCGAGTTGGATGACCGTTCAAAATAATTTTGCCCTGTTGGAGCTAGTTTTTTTTTCAAGTTCCCAGTTGTCTTGAACGCACTAAAGTAGGAAGTCAGCAGAGATGAGGTGGACACTGTAAACCACACCCCCTGACTTGGAGATTTCAGAGTTTCCAGTTCCGAGTTCCAAGTTGTTTTGAATGTGACATAATGCTCAGAGGGAGACGGCAGGGTATTCCCTTTGAGTCAGGAACCAAAACTCCTCCTTAGTGACCCGTGAATGCATTGTCTGCAGAATTCGGTCACATGACAGCTCGATCAGCTGTTCAATTTCACATACTGGCATGTCAACTGAGCCATGATCAAATGGATTGGGAGGTAGGTCCAAACTGCTTTTCCAATCATTGGAGGTGAGCAGTCATCACTCGTGTGGGACACTTACTGATGCGGTTTTCTGTTAGAAACATGCACAGCCGAGGGAAAGGGGCATGGTTCGCTTTTGAAAGACTCTCTCCAATAAGAATTCTTTCCGCTGAATCCACTGATTTGGTCACTCATCTATACAATGTTTTTGTCTTTCCACTGCATGTTTGCATTCAGTTAGCCAAATATATCTGGTACATAGGCAAGGAGACACTTTCATTCCATTACACAGAGTTTTTTTTACATCCATTGAGAATGACAACAGTTCCTCTCTCAATATGAAAATACTTTCAAACCCTCCCCCTCAATAACCAACAAGCCTCAGTGTGAAATAGAACATTGTCATGCTCTGATCCCATCTCTCCACATAGTTTTGTGAACAGGTGTGCGTGCAGTGGATGTGGTTTGATGTAGTTTACAATCGAAGTTATTTGCTGCAGTATATCTCCAAGTTCTGTGCTCAGCTCTTTTCCCGCTTGTTGCGGTAACAATATGCCCTCATGAATAGCATCCCCCAACATGTATAGCGAACAAAAGTCAATGGGCATCTTGACCCTCACAGCTAACGTCCATTTGGAGAGCGTACGCCGGGGAGTTTCTTTACCTCTGCCTCCCCACACATTGTTTTCACCATATCAATTGTGGCCGGTATTGTCAAAGTCTTTGCAACAGTGTGTGGTTTCATAGTGTAGCGGGCCTAGTCATTCACTGTGGGAATGTTTTTAGTGCAACGGTCAAGTGCGGCTTTTCTCCATGATCTAAGGGAACTCTCTAGTTTAATTTTGTAAGGGTTAAAGGAAAAATCCACCCAAAACCATGCACTCCTTTAATCTACAATATTAAATAACACTAATATGTGAGAACAATATTTTTGGTGAACACATGTTTAATTTTGGCGTTATAATAAGGTTGGTAGCAACATGGAAAATCGTTGTGGAAATCTGTTGCAGCTCAATTCGACTACAAAATCCACAATGCAATGCTCTCTCTATGGGCTGGCTGGCTAGCTAGGTAGCTGGCTAGCAAGTAAACATAGCTACACACAATAATACCAAAGACAATATCAGCATGTAAAGTAGTTGGTTAGCTGTAAAATCGCCTGAACCAACTGCAAGATCAATTTAGGAGTCTATAATCTCACCATGTTCAACCTGCACATCGATGTGCCTCACAGAGTGGAGTCTGACATTGGTAACGGTAGATATACTTTTGAGTAGCTAGGAAACGTTGCCCACACTACGTCAATAGGCTGCACGGGTGTATTCTGGGCGATTCTGTGACAAGGTGCGCTCTCCCTCAAGGAGTGAATGGGAGTCTATTGGGCACTAGCTCAAAAACCCAACATTAGCACAAATTTTGTCAACAAGAAGTACAACATCACAAATATTTTCCAAGATGTTAGATAATTAACATGCTATCTGTAATACAGTGGCGGTCGGTGCTGTATAAGATGAGGGAGGACGCACATTTTATGAGCATGGGCTTATATCTATTACAGCATATTGGATGGCTGTCATTCATATTCCATTCACCCAGTTCAATGTAATATCAATAGGTTTAGGCTACTACATGATACAAAAATTGTCCCTGTACCCATCATAAGGTTACTACAACTTAGCCTATGAATGAGGCTAAGTTGTTTACAATTTAGGTGCACAAAGGTTGAGAGAAAGATTTGAGGTGACGGACAGTGACACATTCTATTCCGCCTTGCACACTCTTGCCTGCATCTAGCTGATTTACGGTGTAATCATTAGTCCAACAGCTGCAAACAAAAGGTTCTATTGGACAAATTCAGGTACAGTGATTACGGAAGGTATTCAGATCCCTTGATTTTTTTCTAGATTATGTTTAGTTTCAGCCTTATTCTAAAATGTATTCAATAAATAAAAAATCCTTATCAATCTGCACACAATACCCCATAAGGAAAATGCGGAAACGGGTTTCTAGAAATGTTTGCAAATGTTTAAAAATAAAAAACAGAAATACCTTATTTACATACAGTTGAAGTCGGAAGTTTACATACACTTAGATTGGAATCATTAAAACTCGTTTTTCAACCACTCCACAAATTTCTTGTTAACAAACTATAGTTTTTGTAAGTCAGTTAGGACATCTACTTTGTGCATGACACAAGTACTTTTTCCAACAATTGTTTACAGACAGATTATTTCACTTGTAATTCACTGTATCACAGTTCCAGTGGGTCAGAAGTGTACATACACTTTGTTGACTGTGCCTTTAAACAGCTAGGAAAATTCCAGAAAAGGATGTCAATTCTTTAGAAGCTTCTGATAGGCTAATTGACATCATTTGAGTCAATTGGAGGTGTACCTGTGGATGTATTTCAAGGCCTACCTTCAAACTCAGTGCCTCTTTCCTTGACATCATGGGGAAATCAAAAGAAATTAGCTAAGACCTCAGAAGAAAATGTGTAGAACTCCACAAGTCTGGTTCATCCTTGGGAGCAATTTTCAAATGCCTGAAGGTACCACGTTCTTCTGTACAAACAATAGTACGCAAGTATAAACACCATGGGACCACGTAGCTGTCATACCGCTCAGAAAGGAGATGCGTTCTGTCTCTTAGAGATGAACGTACTTTGGTGCGAAAAGCACAAATCAATCCCAGAACAACAGCAAAGGACCTTGTGAAGATGCTGGAGGAAACAGGTACAAAAGTATCTATATCCACAGTAAAACGAGTCCTATATCGACATAACCTGAAAAGCCGCTCAGCAAGGAAGAAGCCACTGCTCCAAAAACGCCATAAAAAAAAAGCGAGACTACGGTTTGCAACGACACATGGGGACAAACATTGTACGTTTTGGAGAAATGTCCTCTGGTCTGATGAAACAAAAAAATAACTGTTTGCCCATAATGACCATCGTTACGTTTGAAGGAAAAAGGGGGAGGCTTGCTAGCTGAAGAACATCATCCCAACCATGAAGCACGGGGGGTGGCAGCATCATGTTGTGTGGGTGCTTTGCTGCAGGAGGGACTGGTGCACTTTACAAAATAGATGGCATCATGAGGATGGAAAATTATGTGGATATATTTAAGCAACATCTCAAGACATTAGTCAGGAAGTTAAAGCTTGTTCGCAAATGGGTCTTCCAAATGGACAATGACCCCAAGCATACTTCCAAAGTTGTGGCAAAATGGCTTAAGGACAACAAAGTGGCCATCACAAAGCCCTGACCTCAATCCTATATAACATTTGTGGGCAGAACTGAAAAAGCATGTGCAAGCAAGGAGGCCTACAAACCTGATTCAGTTACACCAGCTCTGTCAGGAGGAATGGGACAAAATTCACCCAACTTATTGTGGGAAGCTTGTGGAAGGCTACCCGAAACGTTTGACCCAAGTTAAACAATTTAAAGCAGTGCTACCAAATACTAATTGAGTGTATGTAAACTTCTGACCCACTGGGAATGTGATGAAAGAAATTAAAGCTGAAATAAATAATTCTCTGTACTACTATTCTGTCTTTTCGCATTCTTAAAATAAAGTGGTGATCCTAACTGACCTAAGACACTGACTTTTTATTAGGATTAAATGTCAGGAATTGTGAAAAACTGAGTTTAAATGTATTTGGCTGTATGTAGACTTCCGACTTCAACTGTAGGTATTCAGACCCTTTGCTATGAGACTCGAAATTGAGCTTAGGTGCATCCTGTTTCCATTGATAATCCTTGAGATGAGTCCACCTGTGGTAAATTCAATTGATTGGACATGATTTGGAAAGGCACACATCTATCTATACAAGGTCCCACAGTTGACAGTGCATGTTAGAGCAACAACCAAGCCATGAGGTCGAAGGAATTGTCCGTAAAGCTCTGAGACAGAACTGTGTCAGGGCACAGATCTGGGGAAGGGTACCAAAAAATGTCAGCAGCATTGAAGGTCCCCAAGAACACATTGGCATCCATCATTCTTAAATGGAAGAAGTTAGGAACCAGGGAGGTGGCCAAGAACCCAATGGTCACTCTGACAGAGCTCCAGAGTTCCTCTGTGGAGATGTGAGAACCTTCCAGAAGGACAACCATCTCTACAGCACTGCACCTATCAGGCCTTTATTGTAAAGTGGCCAGTAATATGCACCTAAAGACTTTCAGACCATAAGAAACCAGATTCTATGGTCTGATGAAACCAAGATTGAACTTTTTGCCCTGAATGCCAAGCGTCACGTCTGGAGGAAACCTGGCACCATCCCTACGGTGAAGCATGGTGGGGGCAGCATCATGCTGTGGGGATGTTTTTCAGCGGCAGGGACTATGAGACTACTCAGGATCAAGAGAAAGATGAACGGAGCAAAGTACAGAGAGATCCTTGATGAAAACCTGCTCCAGAGCGCTCAGGACCTCAGACTAGGGCAAAGGTTCACCTTCCAACAGGACAACAACCCTTTGTACACAACCAAGACAATGCAGGAGTGGCTTCGGGACAAGTCTCTGAATGTATTTGAGTGTCCCAGCCAGAGCCCGGACTTAAAGCAGATCTAACATCTCTGGAAAGACCTGAAAATAGCTGTGCAGCAACGCTCCCCATCAAACCTGACAGAGTTTGAGAGGATCTGCAGAGAAGAATGGGAGAAACTCCACATACCCAAGAAGACTCGAGGCTGTAATCACTGCCAAAGGTGCTTGAACAAAATACTGAGTAAAGGGTCTGAATACTTATGTGAATGTGATATTTCAATTTATTCCAAGACAAACCTTCATATCATAACCACTACACACAGCCTATATCGTTGTTACCATATTAGCTAAAGTAATGTCATAGTCAACATAGCTAATAGAACTAACACGTTAGTAAACCCGCTACAATCATGCAGTACAGTGTACAGTCAGTAAGCAGTTCAGCAGTTACACCGGCAGGCCCCGATTGCAATAAATTAATAAAACCAAAAGCTTACCTTGACTTGGAAGAGTTCCAGTGTTGGATAGTCATAGCCAGCTAGATAACGTAGCATCCCTCTGTTTGAGCCGGGTGTTTGAGTAGGCTAAACTAGCTACATAGTTGTATTTGCTAGCTGTGAAAGTGAAGGTTTAAAAAATGACTCTCTCTTTCACTCTCACTCTCACTCTCACTCTCTCTCCCTTCATTTTTTAAGAAATGCAGTGCTAGCTAGTTGTAGCTTATGCTTTCAGTACTAGATTCATTCTCTGATCCTTTGATTGGGTGGATAACATGTCCGATACATGCTGCAAGATCTCTGATAGGTTGGAGGATGTCCTCCGGAAGTTGTCATAATTACTGTGTAAGTCTATGGAAGGGGGTGAGAACCATGAGCCTCCTAGGTTTTGTATTGAAGTCAGTGTATCCAGAGGAGGACGGAAGCTAGCTGACAGCTATTGGCCAGTATTGAAATCTAACATCTATGATAGATGTTTTCGTGATCTAAAAATCGTATTCCTATTAACTTCCAGTGTAGTGAGAGAGACTTTATCATGGTGCTACGTCATACCGGCTGGATTTCTGCCTGCTTGAACGTCAATAACTCAGACACACATGAAAACATGAAATGACCCAGGGAATCAATAGATAATCACTCAGAGATGCACAAAAACGATTTAACATTCAAAATGGGTGAACCTTTCCTTTAAGGTTTGGGATAGGCTTAAAACCAAAATAACTTTCTATCACTGTATTCAAACTTCCAACCTTTGGAATCAGAGGCAGCTGCTTACACCCATCCACCATCCCAGTCCACAACACCCTAACAAAACCGAAACCTACTTGAAGGTAACAGTGCTCCCTCTTGCCCCTAGTGGCAGGTTTCCACGTCATCTTCAAACATCCTCAGATATGGATGGAAGTCGAATACTGACTTGTTTCACAGGTGACTTGTGTGTGTGTGTGTGTGTGTGTGTGTGTGTGTGTGTGTGTGTGTGTGTGTGTGTGTGTGTGTGTGTGTGTGTGTGTGTGTGTGTGTGTGTGTGTGTGTGTGTGTGTGTGTGTGTGTGTGTGTGTGTGTGGACAGGAAGACAGAATCCCTCTCTAAAACTACAAAGAGTTGAATTTTCAAAGGAGGGGCTCAGAACCCCGTCCATCCCCGCTCTCCCTCCATCCATACCTCCAAAGAAAGAGACCCTTCCCTAGGGAACACCCTGAGTCCTAGTCAGTCAGGAATCCAGATTTTTCTCCACCAACCCTCTCTCTCTCTCTCTCTACCTGAGGAACAGGGTAAGCAAACAGCAAGCATGCAGCCTGGTCTCATTCTTTCTTATAATTTATTGATCTGTTCCATTGATGTGTGATCTCCTGATGACAAATATTTAACATCCTGCTCCATTATTGATTAGAATACTCAGAGTGAATGAGAAGTTCACACTGAAGCTTTGTTGTTTGAGTTAGGATTCAGCTAGTATTTCACCATACCATCCACTGGCACTTGCCAGAAATCTTAAGACTACACACACATTTGTACCGTCGATGATTTAGCCTTGGCCATTGGAAGGCAGATAATCAAGATGAAAGCTAAGCATAAACCAACAGAATTATGGTAATTATGGTATGTTTCTTAAAGTAGACTCTTAGTCTTTTAGACTGTGCTAAGTTAGGAAGTTAGTGATCGGTTTGAGCAGACTATTGGTGTGTGGTGTGGGTGCTGTCCCAGCAGTGAAGGAGTGTATCTGAGTGTATGAGTGGGGTCCTGAGCCAGCTCGGAGGCGAGGGGCTGAGGTGGTGGCAGTGGCAGTGCAGTGATTAATGGTAGGAGACACGCCCCACTAATTGTGGTCCCTGACACAGGCACACGTCCCCCTGACACAGGCACACGTGGTGCAATGCTCAGTCACCTTCCCCTGGTACCCTGTGTGCTGTGGTAGAGGGTTCAGCTAAGGAGAGATCACACAGAATATCATCAAACAACCACAGTTAGACAGAGGACACAGCAGAGGAATCAGCCCTTACACACTTGGCTACCATCTATCTATGTTGGTCCCTCCGTGAAGGCAGAGAGCTTTGGCAGGGAGAGAAAGGGTAAATATAGAAGAAAGAGAGTAACACGGGAAGAGAGAAATGTAAAAACACATACGGTAAGGGCAAAGAGAGTACAGCATGAAGATAGGCAGAAACTGCTTCTCCAATAGAAATCCCTGTTCACACTTGTAGGTGATGTCATTGTGACGTTGGCTAGCTAAGCTCATGCGCAGAAACACATTATCGGGTATAACGGTTGTCTCACGCCAAACTGTGAGAGCAGACAGGTGGAAGTAGTCATGAATTCCCTTTATAGGGGAATCCAGGCAGCCAGCTCCCTCATCCCAACCATAGGTTATTTTTTTGCTATAACCTTTATTTAACCAGGCAAGTCAGTTAAGAACAAATTCTTATTTGCAATGATGGCCTACACCAGTCAAACACAGACAACGCTGGGCCAATTGTGCACCACCCTATGGGACTCCAAATAACAGCCAGTTGTGATACAGCCTGGATTCAAACCAGGGGGTCTGTAGTGACACTTCTTGCACTGAGATGCAGTGCCTTAGACCGCTGCGTTACTAGGAGGTAGAGACCACAGAGGAAAACACTCCTCAGAGCTCTGGGCTACTGCCACCTGTTACTAGCTGGTGAAATCTGGAATTAGGGCCTAAGAATGTTGTACTTGTATTAATCTTCTGCCTCAATGTTCTCTGCTGCTGCTCTTTTATTTGTCTATTTATTTTGGATCTGACATGACATTGTGTGTTACAAAGTCCTTATTAAGCCTAGCTATATTCTTTATACTGTGTCTTAAGACTCTGAACTTTACACTGATGTACCCCAACCAGGGCCGGCCCGCTCATTAGGTAAGATAAGGCAGCCGCCTATGACGGCAGATTGACGAGGGCGGCATTTTCTGAGCAAAACGCAAGACGCACCTCCAACAACACATAAAACCTCACATAACACTGCCCCAAAACAATGACAATTTCTTTCTCAACGATTGGCATATGGGCTTTTTAGGTGAGCGCTGATTCCGCCTGTAATAAGCAGTACCCAAAATATTTATCTTGTCCATTCCCAGCGCGCCTCTCCGGAGTGCTGTTGGAGAGACGCATCGCTGCGGTGCTCCACCAACATTCAGTCAAAAAAAAGAATCGAACAAAAATCATGTAGCAGATATAGTATATGGTAGAAAGAGTATGTGGCCTTTTCTGTAGCCTACAGGTTGGAGATAAAATGTATGACAATGTAATGAGACGGAAACTTTATACATCATGCAGGTTTCTCCGATCAATTAGCCTAACCTAAATGGCGCCCAATAAAATAAAAAATGTGCTGACATGTTAACAAACAACATATCCTAAAAACAGGTCAGGCCAAAGTAAAATGGACAATATGGAATGGACAATCAGGCTACTCACAACTGCAGTCTAGGAGATTCATCTAGTGAGCTAAATTGTCATAAATGGTTTCAAGTTTGTGTCCGTACATTTTTTACGAGCTGATCATAGCGAAAAATAAAATACTTCTGCATTTTCCACAGTGTAAATAGGCTCATAATAACTCCTCCTGATAAAGTTGGGTAGCTGATATTGAGATTAAATAGCTAAATTGATTAGTTACAGGAATCAGGACTAATAAAGCCAAAGCAACGGCATGTTTTACAAATGGTAGGCCTACCAGATAGATGGGCATTCATAAAATTCCATTGTGGGCCGACATGGTAGGCTACACCCCAGTAAGCAATCTTTTGGACGTCTTTTTTGGTGTTTCACAAACGGTAGACTTACCACCAGTGGAGGCTGCTGAGGGGAGGATGGCTCATAATAATGGCTGGAACGAAGAGAATGGAATGGTGTTTGATGTATTTGATACCATTCCACTTATTCCGCTCCATTACCATATATGGGCATTCCTAAATTTCAATTTTAGGTGACACTGTAGGCTACACCCCAGTAAGCACAAACTGACGCCAACGTCTTTTGGGAGTCTTTTTTTTTTTGTCCTGTCCGGACAAGGCGTCTTTAATGGTGTTTAACAAATGGTAGGCTTACCACCAGTGGAGGCTGCTGGGGGGAGGATGTCTCATAATAATGGCTGGAACAGAGAGAATGGAATGGCATCAAATACATGGCATCCATGTGTTTGATGTACAGTACCAGTCAAAAGTTTGGACACACCTACTCATTCAAGGGTTTTTCTTTATTTTTACTATTTTCTACATTGTAGAATAATAGTGAAGACATCAAAACTATGAAATAACACATATGGAATCATGTTGTAACCAAAAAAGTGTTAAACAAATCAAAATATATTTTAGATTCCTCAAAGTAGCCACCCTTCACTTTGATGACAGCTTTGCACACTCTTCTCTCAACCAGCTTCATGAGGAATGTTTTTCAAACAGTATTGAAAGAGTTCCCACATATGCTGAGCACTTGTTGACTGCTTTTCCTTCCCTCTGCGGTCCAACTCATTCCAAACTATCTCAATTAGGTTGAGGTTTGTTGATTGTGGAGGCCAGGTCATCTGATGCCGCACTCCATCACTCTCCTTGGTCAAATAGCCCTTACAAGCCTGGATGTGTGTTTTGGGTCATTGTCCTGTCCCACTAAGCGCAAACCAGATGGGATGGCGTATTGCTGCAGAATGCTGTGGTAGCCATGCTGGTTAAGTGTGCCTTGAATTCAAAATAAATCACTGACAGTGTCACCAGCAAAGCACCCCCACAACATCACACCTCCTCCATGCTTCACGGTGGGAACCACACATGCAGAGATTATCCGTTCACCTACTCTGGGTCTCTCAAAGACGCGGCAGTTGAAACCAAAAATCTCTCATTTGTACTCATCAGACCAAATGACAGATTTCCACCGGTCTGATGTCCATTGTTCGTGTTTATTGGCCTAAGCAAGTCTCTTATTATTATTGGCGTCCTTTAGTAGTGGTTTCTTTGCAGCAATTTGTCCATGAAGGCCTGATTCACGCAGTCTCCTCTAACCAGTTGATGTTGAGATGTGTCTGTAACTCCGTGAAGCATTTATTTGGGCTGCAATCTGAGGTGAACTCTAATGAACTTATTCTCTGCAGCTGAGGTAACTCTGGGTCTTCCTTTCCTGTGGTGGTCCTCATAAGAGACAGTTTCATTATAGCGCTTGATGGTTTTTGTGACTGCACTTGAAGAAACTTTCAAAATTCTTTACATTTTTCGTATTGACTGACCTTTATGTCTTAAAGTAATGATGGACTGTCATTTCTCTTTGCTTATTTGAGCTGTTATTGCCACAATATGGACTTGGTCTTTTACCAAATAGGGCTATCTTCTGTATACCACCCCTACCTTGTCACAACACAACTGATTAGCTCAAATGCATTAAGAAGGAAAGAAATTCCACAAATTAACTTAACAGGCACACCTGTTAATTGAAATGCATTCCAGGTTACTACCTCAGTAAGCTGGTTGAGAGAATGCAAAGCTGTCATCAAGGCAAAGAGTGGCTACGTTGAAGAACCTCAAATATAAAATAGATTTTTATTTTGTTAACACTTTTTTGGTTACTACATGATTCCATATGTGTTATTTCATAGTGTTGATGTCTTCACTATTATTCTACAATGTAGGAAATAGACAGAATTAACAAAAACCCTCGAATGAGTAGGTGAGTCCAAACTTTTGACTGGTACAGTTTTTTTTACTATTCCACTTATTCCGCTCCATTACCACGAGCCAGTTCTCCCCAATTAAGTTGCCACCAAACTCCTGTGCCTACCACATAGATGGGCATTCCTAAAATTCAATTTCAGGTGACACTGTAAGCTATACTTCAGTAAGCATGGACCAACGCTGATGCCTTTTGGACATCTTTTTTTTTGCAGACGTCTATGTTAAGCTCAGATTTGATCCGGTCTGGGTCAGCCTTTATTTAGCCCATAACATAAATGTCTATAAATGACGTCTTTTCAACTTTCATTCATAACCGAAAATGAACCTGATTTTAACATCCAGAAAATATGTATTTTCAAAGTCTGGGAAATGCTTATTTTCATCTTTCATTCAGAATCTAAATTGAACCTTACTTCAATGTCTGGAAAAATATATATTTTCAACGTCTTTTCAGCATAATTTTGCTTACTGGGACTTTTCCAGTGGGGGCAGCCATTTTTTTGTCTAGCCTAGGGTGGCAGAAGGGCCAGGACCGGCCCTGACCCCAACTCTTCATCCCCGTTGTGTGTGTGCATGCGTGCGCGTGCGTACATGCGTGTATGGCCGTACCTTGGTCCCTCCAAAACCCCATCTTCCTCAGTCAAGCCATTCAAGGCTGTGCCCCCCTCCATACCTCTCTGGCCCCCCAGTCCCCTGTGTGCCTCCCACAGAAAGTCCACAATGCTGTTCAAACAATAGACCAAGGGACAAAGAGCACATTTACACAAGTGGAGCTTTCTTGAAAGCAAAAAGGCACTGTTTGGAAAACGTCCAAACCTCTCTCCCCAAAAAACAGAGCCCCCTCGCCCCTCGACCTCCCCTCCTGCAAATCCCTCTGCAAAAAACCACACTAGTGTGCCATTCCAATGATGTGGGAGCCAAATGTACGACGCCAAGCCCCAGCCCACCCCCCCAACCCACATGCACCCCAAATCAGCCAAACCCCATCTTTACAGGACAAAGGCCCTTTAGAGCCCCCGCGTATGCGAGTGCTCTGGTGGATGCCATAGTGGCTTAAAGACAGTGGAGGCCTCTGAGAGAAGGACTCTTTCTCCTCCTCCCAATCTCCCTCCATTTTTCTCTCTCTCCCTCTCTCCCTGCTCCTCTGCCCTCTACCTTGGTCACTCTCATTTTTATCCATATACATCCTCTCTCCCTCTCCCTCTCAGTTCTGTCTCTGTGTTCTATCTCTACAGAAGTTCCCTTCTAGATGAGTCTCTCTCTCTCTCTCTCTCTCTCTCTCTCTCTCTCTCTCTCTCTCTCTCTCTCTCTCTCCATCTCCTCATCTCTCTCTTTCCATCCCTCACTTTCTCTATATTTCTCTTTCCTCAGTGGTCAAGCATTTGTCAGGCACTGGAAGGTTAAAAAGTTGGGAGAAGAGAGAGGAGAGGGAGAAGGGGGCCAGGGAGGGTGAACTTATGTCAACACAGTGGTATTTTCCCAAAGATGCATATAGCCTCTAAACAAATAAGATGTATTTATAGGAGTGCATGGAGAGCTGCCTGAGAGGAGAGTGTTTGGCTGGGCTCTGGTCTGTGGCCATGGCCCCTTGGCTTCATGGATGGTCTTCGTGGCTAGTGAAATTGTTATTCTTTAGATGCTTGTTGGCTGGGAAACACAGGAGTTCTCAGGCTACCACACAGCATTCTCTCCCTCCCAAGATGGCCGCTTCGCAGCCAGCCCATTGAAGGAAACCTATACATCTTGACATCAGCCAATATCCTAAGCCCCTCTCCCACAGTGTCCCACAGGGCTAATGTCATTGAGACATGAGGCATGTTCTGGGCTGCTGTGTTTCCCTCATCTACCATCAGCTGGTTAAATATAATGTATTGCAGTTTGTGTTTAAATTCATGAGATCTTATTTTCATCTGAGTGGAGCCATGAAATGTGTCGTAATATTAGCCTTGGCATTTGGGGGCCATCACAACGATAGACCACAGAGTTTCTAAATCCAAAGGTGCAACATTGCAAGACTTCCGGGAATGCTTGCGAAACAGACCAAGCAGACCAGGCCGGGGTTTTGGGTTTGAGAAGTCAATGAGAGAAGTGAAAAATGATTACTTGTTCATTTTCTCTAAATCTAAAGGCACAACCTAGACTCGAGACAATGTCTTAAGTAGTTGAACATGTTATTACTCCAACCTCGTGAAAGTCGCTAACTGACATGTTTTCATTTTTGTCAAAAACAACTTTAACGAAGGAGTGCCTTTGATTTGACGGCCTGCACATGCACAGTTCGGCGCGAGACCACCGTTAGACCCGATGACGTGTTTCTGCACATGAGCTTAGCTAGCCAACGTCGCCATGATATCGACTACAAGTGTGATCGGGATTTCTATTGGAGAAGCAGTTTCTGCCTATCTTCAAACTGTCTTTGGATAGACTGGGCAGTGACATTCTCCTGTATTGCCACCCAAGGACAGGAGAGACAGGTAAACCAGACAGACAGACAGGTACAGTCAGGAGAGACAGGTAAACCAGACAGACAGACAGGTACAGTCAGGAGAGACAGGTAAACCAGACAGGTACAGTCAGGAGAGACAGGTAAACCAGACAGACAGACAGGAGAGACAGGTAAACCAGACAGACAGTCACAGTAAGGAGAGACAGGTAAACCAGACAGACAGGTACAGTCAGGAGAGACAGGTAAACCAGACAGACAGGTACAGTCAGGAGAGACAGGTAAACCAGACAGACAGGTACAGTCAGGAGAGGCAGGTAAACCAGACAGGTACAGTCAGGAGAGACAGGTAAACCAGACAGGTACAGTCAGGAGAGACAGGTAAACCACACAGACAGACAGACAGGTACAATCAGGAGAGACAGGTAAACCAGACAGGTACAGTCAGGAGAGACAGGTAAACCAGACAGACAGGTACAGTCAGGAGAGACAGGTAAACCAGACAGACAGGTACAGTCAGGAGAGACAGGTAAACCAGACATACAGTCACAGTAAGGAGAGACAGGTAAACCAGACAGGTACAGTCAGGAGAGACAGGTAAACCAGACAGACAGGTACAGTCAGGAGAGACAGGTAAACCAGACAGACAGACAGGTACAGTCAGGAGAGGCAGGTTAACCAGACAGACAGACAGGTACAGTCAGGAGAGGCAGGTAAACCAGACAGACAGATAGACAGACAGGTACAGTAAGGAGAGACAGGTAAACCAGACAGACAGGTACAGTATGGTGAGACAGGTCTGCTGGCTGGCACACACAGACAGAGGTAAGAGAGAAAATCTGGCATCTTAGTATGAAGCAACATAAAGCACAAGAGCATTGTTCAAGGTTTAGTCAACAATAGAGAAGCACTTGAAATGCTGTGTATTCTGTAAGCAGTCACCCAACTCTGACGAATGAGGTTGGACGTATCAAGCGTCAGGCGTCAACAATACTGCCAAATAACAGTCAAACCAGTATCATCAGGAGCTGACAGGCGATCCTTGTCTTAAAGACACACACCTCTGAAGACGCTCAAGGTTAAGTTGTCCCCTATTTTATACTAGTCCAAAAAATACCATAAGTAGTTTAAGTAAGCCTTGGGCTGTATTGGGACATGCTACAGTGTATTCAGAAAGTATCCAGAACCTTTCACTTTTTCCACATTTTGTTACGTTACAGCCTTATTCTAAAATTGATATAAATTTTTTTTATCCTCATTAAGCAAAAACTGTTTTTTTTTTTACATTTTTGCAAATGTATAACTTTTTTTTAAACGGAAATATCAGAGATGTTTGATCGGGTTCAAGTCCGGGATCTGGCTGGAACACTCAAGGACATTCAGAGACTGCGTTGTCTTGGCTGTGTGCTTAGGGTCGTTGTACTGTTGGAAGGTGAACCTTCACCACAGTCTGATGTCCTGGGCACTCTGGAGCAGGTTTTCATCTAGGATCTCTCTGTAGCTTGCTCTGTTCATCTTTCCCTCAATCCTGACTAGTCTCCCAGTCCCTGCGCTGAAAGATATCCCCGCAGCATGATGCTGCCATCACCATGCTTCACCGTAGGGATGGTGCCAGGTTTCCTCCAGACGTGACGCTTGGCATTCAGGCCAAAGAGTTCAATCTTGGTTTCATCAGACCAGAGAATCTTGTTTCTCATGATCTGAGAATCCTTTAGCTGCCTTTTTGACAAACTCCAAACGGGCTGTGATGTGCCTTTTACTGAGGAGTGGCTTCCATCTGGCCACTCTACCATAAAAGCCTGATTGTTGGAGTGCTGCAGAGATGGTTGTCCTTCTGGAAGGTTCTCCCATCTCCACAGAGGAACTCTGGAGCTCTGTCAGAGTGACCATCAGGTTATTGGTCACCTCCCTGATCAAGGTCCTTCTCCCCTGATTGCTCAGTTTGGCCGGGCGGCCAGCTCTAGGAAGAGTCTTGGTGGTTCTAAACTTCTCCCATTTAAGAATGATGGAGGCCACTGTGTTCTAGGGGACCTTCAATGCTGCCTCGACACAATCCTGTATCGGAGCTCAACGGACAATTCCTTTGGCCTCATGGCTTGGTTTTTTGCTCTGACCTGCAATGTCAACTGTGGGACCTTTATATAGACAGGTGTGTGCCTTTCCAAATCATGTCCAGTCAATTGAATTTACCACAAGTGGACTCCAATCAAGTTGTAGAAACAATCAATGGAAACAGGATGCACCTAAGCTCAATTTTGTGTCTCATAGCAAAGGGTCTGTAAATAAGATATTTCTGTTTTTTATGTTGAATAAATTAGCAAAAATGTCTAAAAAACTGTTTTTGCTTCGTCATTATGGGGTATTGTGTGTAGATGGATGAGGATTTTTATTTATTTAATCCATTATAGAATAAGGCTGTAAAGTAACAAAATGTGGAAAAAGTGAAAAGGTCTGAATGTGTATGTGGATTGACACTGCTAAAAATAATACATAAGCCGCATGCACAATAACACATGAATGCATTAAATGTCAATCTCACCCAAACACTGATCAATATCTCCACATCACATCTATCCGTGTGTGTGTTTGTGTGTGTGTGCGCCTGCGTATACGTTCGAGCACAGTTCACATTCACACATATTTTTGTGCTGCATGCAGGCAGTGTTGGTGTACATGTGTGCATTCTTCCCAGTACAGAAGCTGTATAAGGCCGATACAGTGTTTGTGTGTGTGTCTCCCCCAGGCAGGACGATGGCGGGGATGCTGGCTGATCACTAGCCCTGTTAGACAGCATTGACGTCTCCACCTCAAGGCTGGCACACTGGGGAGCTATTGATTACCATTAACCATCCATGTAGATGGCCCATAAAGAGCAGGTGAGTGAGAGTGAGCAGGGGGCAGAGAAGAAAAAGAGCGAGGGGGAGACAAGCAAAGAGGTAGGCCTATAAAAAATACTGAGAGAGAGAGAGAGGAAGACTATTATATATTACTATATAATATCCTCATGCCAGTTTACTTTGTGTTGTTTTATGCTGCTGATTTAGACTACAGAGTCCACAACCTCCCCAGACAAACTTGTCACAATGAATATTTCTGTGATATATATATACATGAGATATTTTCAGAGAATAGCAATATTTCCATTATTCTATTATTATACAGTATTAAATGTTATTTTCATTCATAAATTGCGACTTTGTTATTATGACAGACAAATATAAGGGCACAACATTAATAAAAACAAGCAATAAAAAAATTCACCATTAACGTCATATTTATTGTTATTTAGTTACTCAATAAAACATATACAGATATATACAATATGCAGGAAAACAGACGACTGCACTTTACATATTATTAAAAAAAGAAAACAAAAAAGAAACAGTTTGTAAGATGCCGTCACAGGCCTCCATCTATTGTTTCAGAAATTCAAATTCAACAGAAGCTTTATTTAAAGGTTACAAGATTGCCTAACACACAGCAAATGTTCTCTTATTTTACATGTGCAATACCAATATTCCTTTTTCAATTCCCTTATTAAATGGTTCCTTGACCTCCCCTACAGTTTACATTGGCTGTATTGTATAACTGTGTTGGAGCCCAAGCTATATAGAAGAGGAAATAAGTGAAAGAGAGGAATTTGTATTCAGGAATCCCTTTTTGCAGATACCCACACCAAAAATAAACTATTTCTCTCTCCATCTCCCTCCCACTCTCCCTCCCCCTGTTTCAGGGTCCAGGCCAGTTCTATTGGACCAGGAGGATGGCCTGGTGAGGTTGTGAGGTACGGTGGCTCAAAAGGTCCAAATCTCATCAGGTTCCTGTGTCTCTGTGTGACAATGGGCTTCCAGGCCTGAGGGAAAGGTCCTGGTGAGAGGGCTGCTCTCTCCTCCCTGTACCCCTGAGAGCCATGGGAGGGAGGAAGGGCTGGTTCACATACATATCCTCCAAACTCTGGCTGACAAAGACGACCAGAGTTCCTTAACGGGTGAGTATGGGTTAGGGTGCCTCTGCTTGAGGCCATACCCAAGCCCAGGCTCAGTGATCTATACACTAGGCTCGGGGCAGGCATGGTGGGTGGTACCACCTCCAACCCACAGAGAGAACCACGGCTAGGAGGTCAAAGTACAGGGTACAGCTGGTGAGGATAGGGTTTTTCACAGAGCTCCCAAATACTAAGAGACTACTTTCATGTCTAAAGAATGGAACGGAACAGAGACTCAACACTGGTATCCCAATACAGCCAAGGGCATTTTGTCTTTCTGTTTTTTTTCAGTTTTAGTTTTATCCTTTCCTCCATTGACATATCTCCTGTTTTCTTCAAAAAACAACAACAAACTAAAAAGATGATTTGAGGTTTTCCAGATGTGGGCACCACTGAATAGAGCCCAAGCTGTATAGTCCAGCGATGCATGAGTGAGTGTGTATGTGTTTGTGCCCAAGAGTGTGTGTGTGAGCATGAGTGTGTATGTGTTGATGTGTGTGTATGAGTGTGTATATGTCCTTCTCTTCCTGAACAGGCGAGAGCCAATGCAGATGCTTCATCAACAATACCTTTACATCATCCTCATCATCAATACCTTCACGTCATCCTCATCATCAATACCTTCACGTCATCCTCATCATCAATACCTTTACGTCATCCTCATCATCAATACCTTCATCATTGCTGTAGTCTTCATTATCATCTGCCTCTGACTCTCTCCACCCTCCCCCCCACCCTCTCTCTTCTGATCTTCCCTCCATCTCCTGTGCTGCCCTGATTGTGTTCAGGTCAGGGCAGCCACGAAGGTCCCAAAGCGGTTGGAGATGTCAGAGTGCAGGGAGCGCCAGGAGGAGACGGGCCCCCCTCGGCCCTTACTGTCCCCCAGCTCATCTGTGCAGTGGACGGACAGGCACTGCAGGTGGCTCCCCCCATTGCCCCCTCCGGGCCCCGGGGCCCCCACCCCTACTCCAGCCTTACTCTGAGACAGGTCTGACTCTGCACAGGAGAAACAAACACAGAGAGAGGAGAGGGTTAGTGAGTGGGCCAGCACTGAGGAACATTAAGGATACATTCATTCATCCTCAACAACCAAAATAAACAGCTTCGGTCAATATGTCAAAACTAGAATTAATCATCAAATCCTATATCTAAATTAGATCATTATTCTCATCCCACTCAAACCCATCCCCCACCTTCTCCTTGCCTATGAGGACCACACAAACACACACATACACACATACACACACATTCAGTCCCGGTCACCCTTCCAAATGGGGAGCGCTCCTCCCTAACCTCTGGTCATGAGGTCAGAAGGCTGTGAGGAGGCTGACCTTTAACTCTGCATGACCTAATTTACTGGTATAATGACCCTGCTGCAGTATCGACCCCACGTCACCAAGGTGTCAAACCCAAATTAAATGGAACCAAGCTTCCAGAAAATCCATATAGGTTTATCGAAGGTTGTATAAAACTCAGCTGTGCGATTCTAGAGGGACATGGGGAACGCTGCCGGTTGAGATGTATAACCCATCCTCCGAAGCAAATCGCTTGCGTCGTGTAAGAAAACATTTGCGAGAGGAAGATTAACGAGGACAGAAATGCTAGGCTAAATTATACGCAAAAGCACGGCGTCACACGTCATCTGCCATGATATAGACCCACAGCATTCTGAGAGAGCAGGAGGGGCAGGAAGGAGAGAAGGGAGAGGAGTTAGAGGTAGAGATGACGGGAGAGAGAGAGCGGAGGTTGTCAGACTCTTACTATCGCTGGTTTCAGTAAGCCCCATTGGTGACTACAGCATTGCATCATGCGTTTGGGGTCTGCCTCCAAGCATGCTCTGAGCATTCTAAAAAAAGAGTGTGTGAACATGGTGGATACCTGCTTTAAAAATCTATCAGGCTATTCCCATCTGTCCTTAGCACTCAAAACACTGTTCTGCTGTGTTCCTCAGCCCCAGGTTGTTACTACTGCTTTGAGTGGGAGCGTAGCCGCAGAGACAGACAAGCTCTAAATAGCTCAGACATGCTGAGGTACAGGCGTCAGAGACGGGAGACTATGATACACACTCTGCTCTAGGCACAGGGGCTGTACATCACACCATCACTACTCTGATCTGCCCACCTCACTACTCAACAAAGTGACAGAACAGAGAGAGAGAAGAGAAAAAATACTCCGACCTCAAAACAGTCTCTGTGTCACACTTTCCTTTTATCTCTTCTCTCTCATCCCAAATGCTTTTTTGTTTTTCTCACTCTCTCTGTATATATTTCTCCCTCCCTTTACTTCCCTGGAGCAACTATGACACGGTGTTAACAACACGCAGCCAAAGAAACAAGGCCAGAGCAGGACAGAGAGTGAAGGAGGCAGGGGGGACAGGCTAGGGCCGGGAAGGCAGGGAGGTAGTGAGGCAGCACTGCCCCCCAGCCTGTCTGGGCCGCAACCACTGGAATGGAAAAGCGGAGGGATTTGGTAAAAGGTCACGCAGCCAAGCTCCCGCAGCTCCCGCATCTCTCCCCCTCCTCCTCTGCACAAATCACCCAAGGACTCTGGAGACTAAGCGGAGCGACGGTGGGGGAGAGAGGAAGGGGGAGGGGACGGGTGTGTGGGGTGAGGGGGGGTGGGGAATAGTGGTGACGGTGGCAAGGGCCAGCGTTTGCCAGAGGGCCCTGCCATACACCTCTGCATGGCTGACACCCACACTCAGTGAGCCTGGACCACAACCCCCTCTCCAAGTGCTTCCTCCTACCCCCTCTCCCACCCCTAGCACTGTGCCCTCCAGCACCCGCCGACAGCCCATGGTAGCTGGGCACAGCAGGGTCCACACCGGCCTGAATAGGCAGCCAAGCGTTCCCCTGGCTCTCTGCTGACACACAGCAATCTGACAACACAGCCACAAAACACATCGCCAACTACCGCCACTGCTGCCATATCCACACCAGCCCTCAGCTGCCGCTCAACACACATGCATGCACACACACACACACATACACACACACAGTCTGCATGGTCCCAAAACAGACAGACATGGCCCCCAGCCTCATACATGCAAGGACAAGGACTGTAAACACGCAGTCAAAGCATCCACACAGCTTACTCATTCTTAATACACACACACTGTCATCCACTCCCACTGTCCCAGAGCCATGCTCAGACGTGAGCTCATGTGACCACGTTAATTTATTTATCAAAATAAAAACATTAGCATTACCAATGATATCTGTTCACAAAAAATACTTTTACATAAACAATCATTTACAATGTAGTGATTGCCACCAGTTTCCTAGTTTTATAATCAAAACACTGTACCTCTCAAATTGTATTATTACAAGCAGAAGAAAAATATTTAAAAAAATATAAAGCTCTCCATTTAAGGAGTAAGCCAGTCAATCGTATTGTATCTGTGGATATTTCTAGGTAATACCCTGGGAGCCGAGAGAGATGGGCTTTTGGTGGAAAATCTACACGCTACACTTAAATGTTAAGCATTATCCATGGCACCATATTTGTTCAAAAGTGGAAACGGCAGTGTGAAATTCTACATCACACAGGCCTAAATCCCAAATCACCGTGACATTTTACAAGCTGTGGAATCTTTTTTCAATAAAACCTTGTTAAGGCTGTTCAATGACTCGCATTATTTTGCCATGCAGCGTACTGTTCATATCCACAGTAATATCTCAGTGATAGGCTATTAATCTCAGAGAACGAGTGTTTAGCATCACACAGGGTGAATACCCAATAAAGAAGAAAACAATAACATCACAACCAACTAAGCTGAACCACAAATACAGTTAAATATCCCTAACCATATTACAAGGAAAAAAAGATAACCATGGCAATTCAAACGCTCAGTTTTTTAATCCACCTCTATTCCTCTCCTCTTTCTAAAAGTGTGTGATTTACAGTATGACTCCTCCACGTAGGCTTATAGAGCCGTCACACAGACACAGCTCGTGACGATATACACAGATGAACAACGCTTTCCACTAGCGTGCTGTGAAGAGAACACACACAGCACAGCACAGCAGAGCACAGCACACTGCTCTGTTTCATTTTCTCTGTCTGGCTGACACCAATATGTCGGAAGCTGGCGGCCTGAATCTAGTGCACGTCATGCCATCAGTTCTCTAAGTCTGTAAACAACACTGGGAAGGAATCCTTATTGAACGACAAGAAATGTCATATTCTCACAATCTAACAATAATTGTCAACCTAAACATTTTATTAAACGATTAATGTAAACTGATGAAGCTAATGGTAATTATATGTTGTAAATGCAGTTGAAAATTAAGTGTTGTGTGCCAAGTCCTTGTGCAGGTGTGTGCATTAGGAACAAGGGAGAAACAAGGTATATGCTAAATAAGACTATGTATATGTGTTTCTTGGTGTTCGCTGGTCTCTCTTTTGGAGCAAGAGAATTTCACCGAGCCGTCACATTGATTTCCGAGGCCCATTCTATCCCAAGCTATACTTCTATGACGACACTTCACCTTTAACCCTATGCTCCCCAGGGCTCGACCTTACCCTCACTGAACACAAACCAGCCCAATCAGCCTTCACCGCTCTCTGATAAAAACACCCAGAGGCCTCTGCTCATATGACAGTGAGTGAATTCAGGTCAGATCCTTTAGCATAACAACCATAGAATTAGAAATTAGAATACACATTTAATTTAATAGGATCTCTATGATAAAAAAAATAACACAGGACATTAGAAAAGATTCTAAGTTCGGGAGCACAATGCACACGTCACAACGCACAGATACAAAGTCTGTTTTTTCGACAATCTAAGGAGTGATGGTAAAGAACACAGAAAAATTACATAGCATTTCTGTTATCATAGAGCAGACTTCAAAGGTTGGTCATTTAGGTCTTTAACACTTCCTGAAGGCTCATGGTACCTAAGAGCTGGACCTGTGATCCGGCGCCTCTGGGTACTAGCTACTGCACTAAACAGACCAACCAGTAGAGCAATAAGGCTTCACATTACATCACAATCACCAAAATATATATATACAAAATCATTAAGTTATCTGCTTTCAACTAGGTGGGTGAGGGGCTACAGGAATCCCTATGTGAGGAATACGGGAACTACTCGAGGTATGACCCAGGTATCTGATGGTGGCCTGGGGGGTTGGTATTTGGGGTGGGGGAGTATGGCATGGGAGGCCTTCTCCGACCCCCACTCAACCCCACTGCCACAGGTTGACCTTTCCCCTCAGAGAAGGGTGGATATAGAGGGGGCACATTTCTCAAGCGAGGGCACAGGGGTTATTTTGGTTTGAATTTCCTCTCTGTTCCCTGGCCTGCAACAAGAAGGAAAAAAACTTGCCCAGGCAGGCAGGCCTTGGCCCGGTCGCTCCTCCTCACCCCTTCTCTAGTAAACTCTCTCCCTTCAGCCATCCCCTCGTACACACACACCTCCCCCTCAGGCTGCAAGACGCGCTTAGGAAACTAGACACAAAAGGGAACACAGGAAGTGATTTAGTACCTCCTGCATGAATCAAAACCATGTCCAGGACCTGTCATCCATGTCATCCAAGTAGGTGACATATTGATCTACGTCTCGCTCTCTATTTTGTTTCAGCCCGTCACTACACACTCTGTTCATGAATTTTTGGCCCATTTGGAAACCCCAACCACTCATGAAAACAGTGGAAATGTAGGGATTAGGAGCATCTGCTAGGGAGAGGCTAGGAGAGGAGGGGGATCGGAATGGGTTTAGGGGGCTGACTTGCTCAGCCACAACCCTTAACATACAATCCCTATTTCAGTTAGTCCTCAATATTGGAAGTTAGGTGGTCAATTCAAGGAATCTTACACTTTCATGTCTTTGTGATAGAAATTGTTTACCACTTGAAGTCAAGTGACTGAATATAATTGACTGAAATAATAATTATCCTTTAATTAACTAATAAATTGACCCTTGAGTGAAGAAAATAAAGATTTACTTGGAAATGTACATATAATGTCTTAGCACTGGTTGCACAATAATTATTTTTTATGTCAAATAGAATCAATCCTTTTCCATTTCCAAGATAACAACACAATGCTGAAAAAACACAATGTTAAAACTGTAAATAAAATCTCTATAATTATTGAGTTAAAAGTGATAGTGCTGTGTGGTATAATGACAGTATTAAGCTTTAGTGATTACAGTTCCACCGTTGAAAAGACTCAAATGTGCTGTTTAAAAAATCTGAACTATTGTTTCTAACATCCGAGTATCTAAACTGTCCTGAAAAAAGAAATAAGGAAAGTCCAGAGGATGGAATTGTGGAGAAAATCTAAGATTTATTTTCTCTCTTTCTCTCTTTACAGTGAGTCAAATGACAGCCATTACCATCTTGCTCGACCTCGCAAGTCGAAACCTAAGAAGTTCCCAGAAAAAAAGGGAAACTTCTTTCCATCGCTCTCGCTTTCGCTAGTACTCGATCAGTCTCTCCTCTTCTCTCCCAAGAGAAACAGCTCTAGTGTCATAACTCATTTGTCAATTTTTCAATACGAATTAAAGAAATCTGATGACTACCTGTATGCCAAATAACATAACTGCTGCTGGCGGCATGACAACACCTCCACACACCTCCACACACACCTCTACACACACCTCCACACACACACACACACACACACACACACACACACACACACACACTGCCTAGTAGCTTTAGCATGGTACACCTCTGCTGAACAGAGACAGAGGGAGTGTTAAGGATTATAGTCTATTTAATTGATAAAGACAACTTGCATTTCTCACAAACTATGTTGAAATCATCTCTACAGGGATTGTTGGTAGCTACACATAAATATAAATATATATACTGGCTAATTAAGACCCTGGACATTAGGAAACATGTCACATTCATCTAGCCAACCAGAGCCGCCGGTGCCCACCCCACCACCCTGCATCTCCCAGACAAACTCAGCCTTCCATTCCAAGGGGAATATTCACACCCACACACACAGACAAGTTTGATTTTATTTCAGCGCTCTTCCCCAGGGAAAACAAAACACTGCTTTTTTGAAGAGTCAGAAATCCAGCTAGCAAAAGGCATGGAACCTTTGTTCATCCTTTTCTCTCTACATCCGTCACAAAGACGTTTTTAACACGCCTCCTTTGACTGTCACTGGTGGCAAATGTATTGCAAAGCAAAGGCCTCAGCATTCAGTGGATACACACATACACAGTAACATCTAGAAGAAACAAAATATTCAAACTAGATTTTACACAATCAAAACTACAAGCAGAAACCATGTAATGTCCTGTTATGAGCTGCAATATCTATAAGGCAGGAGACTACACACTTCTCCACAGCTTAACTATGCTACTACTGCACTCAGCTGGTGTTATACGTGCTAGCAGTTCATCAGTAGTACTGATAATTACAAATGTATTGGGGTCTACTGTGGATGTACTACACACTAGCGGGGGTTGTACTTCAAGCAGGCCAAACTGATGTAAAGCAGGCCAAATTGACGTAAAGCAGGCCAAACTGGCGTAAAGCTAAAATAAGTTGTGATGAACCCTGACATAACTTGTCAGATAATTTTACCATACTGTGATGAATTCTCACAGACGGAACTGAGAGGGGTGTGACTACCATCAACTATTTCCATTTCACTACAAGTCAGAGAGTATATTCCAGCATACAAGACACCTGAGCAAAGGTCTGAAACCACAAGCCTGTGACCAAGTCTGCATAAATCAAATATGATGTCTGCAGCTGATAAACCCACACTATCGAGTTTCCATGTCTTCATCACACACACATACACCTCTGGTCCCTCCAGCTGCTAGACCCATTTGCATGCGTCTCATATTTGTCTTAGGTAAGGAAGAACACACACACTTACATGGTGAAAGCAGTCCTAATGCCCACTGATTCATGCTGATAGTGTAGGAATTGTGTGATATTCTTTCAACCCTAGGGATCAATTCACAAAGGGAGACAGAAATTACTTTGTGAAGAGACAAGAAAATAAACGCATAAAAATGTGGAAAGTTCCAACTTAAAATTTCTCAAAGTCCGTTTACGGCTATAGCTATAATATGTTCCTCACAAAAGACAGACACACACACCTCACTTGCCTTCTGTATCCTCACTAGCCTCTCTGTATCTGTCAATAACCAAGTCAACTCACAGAAGGTGCCAGAGGATGAATTGGCACTTTTGAGAACAATATTACCAGGGCTAATTGCTATGATTATGATAATGATTATTATTACTGCAGTATGGGAGAGTGCAGAGAACACTATGCTGCCTGGGTGTGTGTTGTTAAGGAAGTCAATACGCAACGCCTTGCAAGGAGGGATCTGGAACATGGACCGCCCCAAGCTGTTTTCTCTTCATTCAACCAAATGTCAATCACATCTATTTTCTGCTATAAGAAAGGAAAAAAGGGAAATAAAAATTACTCATGTGATTTATGAGTTGTCGCTGGAGTAAAATGTCAATACGATAAGTATGATTTTAATAAACTAAGAGAGGTGGGAAGGAGGGGTGGTTTTATAGGAATATTATCCTTTCTTCCTAGGTCTCTTTAGGTGGCATGTCAATATGCCTGTTGCACTGGATTAAATGGCCTCCTAATCAGGGTGTCTAAGCATGAAAAGTCCCCTCTCTACCCACTGCTCTCCTACACATGCCAACAGCAAGCCAGCGCATGCTCTAACTAACTAATAGTCACTCCACCACCACTAGAATAGTCACTCTGTTGCATGAGACACCGTATTAATCCAGAGGCCAGATCCTAGCACAGTATGTACAAAGTGATAACACAGACCGTAAATAACTTTCACTGTGTGGTCAAAACGGATGCAAAAACTTGACTTAAAAAAAAAAAACATTCCTAGGGCGACAAGTTGCTTGTTATCAAGAGTGTGCACGTCTTTCAGAACAAACCGCCAGGTCCTGGCTATAATATAAGGAGCAGAGAGGGAGAGACAAAGAAGATGAGATAGAGAAAAGGAGATGAAAAAGTAGGGGGAAATGCATTCTCATCATTTTGCTGAAAACGCAACCAAGTTCCTTCATTCATATATACAACCACTGGCATATGGAGGCCATACAGTATATGGGCCTCATGCCTACAATAGACATGACTATGTCTTAGTGAATAGCTTTGGCTGAATGGTAGCTTATCACACAGACAGAATAAACTACGGATGGGTCCAATGGGGGAGGTTACTGACAAACATATCAGTCTCTAAACAACCACAGTGGGAACTCATACAGGGAGAGCTGAGACACACAGGGTAAACAGACATCAACACAGAAAATACAACACAACACACTCCCAAACAGGCAAGCTGGACTTTCTCATTATCTATGCTCAATCTCATATTTTTCTTTAACAGCATTGTTTAATGCAATAATATTATCAAATTCCATATTCCTATGAGGCACTTCTGGCACCACGTTCTGGCCTGAAAACATCACCCACTACCTCCATTAACAATATATATGAGAATACAGTCTGTTCTGTGATCCCAACTCCTGCACTGGCTAAGACCTCACCTATAGTCACAGAGCCCCAACCACCACAGCTCCTTTCCTCCCCATGCCACTACCACCCGTACCCCTGCTATAGACACAGGGAGGCCTATTGCCAAATGTCACTGCAACCATTCCCCTCCCAAATAAACAGAGGCCCATAACCCACCTGTCTCAATTGGCCAGTTAAACTCAACTTCCCGTAAAAACACTGAATGCAGTCTATAAAGCGCCCAAGTAACACAATCACTCAGGACTCCCACTATTAAAGCTGTTCCCAGGATGTCAGGACCTATGCTTCCCCAGCTTCAGGACACTGTGATGGGGGATAGGACAGTGGCATGAAGACAGATACCAATAGAGCGGGTTGCCACAATATTAAACTAAATTGGTTTTAGTGGTGCACAACACCTACAAGGGTGTCATATGATCAACTCCAAGGGTGACATAGAGAAATTAGCAAAATGCAGAAAGAAACGTAACTTCAATACAAAATAGCCATATGATCAGACCATGTGTGCATTTAGCAAAATGTGCTGTGTATTCATTCGAAATGTGTGATCTTAAAAGTTTTTATTGATAAGCCACATCATGCAGGAATATAAAAAGGAACCATGATGAAATTGTGTGATAAAAAAAAGTTATCATTAGCATTATAACATTATTATTATTATTACTACTACGATTATATAGGATAACTATAAGTTATCTTTTGAATTGTACTGAGAACCTTGATAACTAACAAGACAATTCGAAAAATAAAAATGTTTATTTGTTAAACTGTCACTGTAACTCCAGGCTCAGGCAATGACCATTAATGTGCACCTGTTAACCAGCTGGTGGACTTGCAACAAGACATCAATAACAAACACAAATAGATTCCACAACTTAAAAAAACTGACATACTCCTACATTCATCAATATTTTTCTTTCACTTCTACGGAGCTCAAGTTCAAATTTCTATGACAGAGGCCTCAAACTCATTCCAGAAAGGGTCAAGTGTCTGCGTTTTTTTTTCTTTCAATTAAGAACTAGACAACCAGGTGAGGGGAATTCTTTACTAATTAGTGACCTTAATTTGTCAATCATGTACAAGGGTGGAGCGAAAACCCGAAAACACTCGGCCCTCCACCACGGAATAAGTTTGACAGTGTTCTATGAAATCTTCCAAAATAACTTTCAGAATTCTGGCCTTTAACATTTTCCAAGAGAATATAACTGTTCGTCATTGTGCCTATAGGGGTAATATTTACTAGCCTACTGAATAAATGCAACTAAAACCATAAGGCCCTATTTATCTTTATCTGAAACGTAGCGTTTCGTTGAATGCATAGGATTTTACGCGTCTCTTGAAAAACATCCAATTCAATCTCAAAATCCAGCTACACACCTCAACCCTTTTTCATCTTTGCCGTCTGCAGCACTCAAATGAGAAACTGTCAAGATCCGTGATTTGTGCTAACTAGCTATCGATCGCGCCGAGCAGCATGGGTTTTGTGCTTGCAAGGAGCTGAATTGAGGAAGGAAAAAATGTGCGGAGATAGGAGAGACAGGAGAGAAATACTTTAACAAAATCGAAGTGGCTGTTGCTGTGCATTTTCTGAAGAATAAGTGCGCCTTGCAAAGACGTGGATCTTGAAAAAATGAACTATGGACAGGGCGAGAATGTGTCTGCCTGGTCTGGTTGACTGCTCTGCCTCCTAAACAATGGGCTATGACTCCAAATTCCGTGCCCTGCGCCCCCCTCTCCCCTCTGCTCCCGCAGTTAGCCAGAACAAAGGGATAGTGAATACGCGCTGGGGGCTACCTATTCACATGAGAAAATGAGTTTTGGTGTCTCGTCTCTGGCGGTAGCGATTTAATAACGTCTCACTGCGACCTACCGCTTTTGCAGCACTGACTGACTACCATTTCATTCTTGCTATAGATTTTCAAATGTCTAATGAAAAAAAGAGTGCCCTCAGAAAAAAATATCGAGACACAAAAGACATTACAATTGCACCGAAAAATATTGCGACATAAAATACGACATAAATCAGCAATATTGAATTCATAATTTAAATATTTATTTGAAGTAGGTTTTGATTGATGAAGGAGCAGTCAATAAAAAGTAACTTCAGCACTGGATTAAACTGAATAAAAAAATAACGTGTTTTTTGATTATCCAAGTCCCTGTTGTAGCTATAGCACAGTCCTAATATAAACAATAATATGAAATAATAATAGGACATAATAATAATAATAAGTATTATTATTATTATTTTATATGCATGTTATTTCATTTCCTGTTTATGAAATAAAACAAACCAGGTTTGTTTACGTATGACCGGTAATCCAAAGACAGGAGAACATTACTTGTGTTGTTAATGTCAAACCTTGATTGACAGGATTTCAAAGTGCCAGCCAGCGTCTCTAATCACACTATACCAATTTAAACAAGCACTTAAAATTAAAGGCTACAACAGTTTCGTGGCATAGGCTACTAGAATACTAGAATTTACATTTGTTCGTGAAAAAAATAAGCATTTGTATCTCATGACCAACCATTTTTTTCCCTGAACCATGTAGGCGAAAAAGTGGTTGGCAATAGTCTACAATAAAACCAAAAGTTTTAAAAAAAAATAGAAAAAGTGAATGACACATCCATTATTATTATATTATTATTTTCTATTAGTATCATATTATCATGTTCAATGCAAATCTGTTCTTCGAGGACACATCATATTTAGGAGAAAATAAAGTTGAGAAATTAAAAGCTTAAGATGTGCTACTCTTGTTTATAGTAATATCACTCTTCTTCATCTATCCTGACAATGCTGCCCTTTCCAATAGTAGGCTAATCTAAAATCAATCCACTTTCTCCTATCCCGTTTATTATCCCATAGTAATAACAAAAACAAACAGATATGTATGGAGGGGAAACCCCGATGTGAAAACGCATCTCAGAAACCTATTAATCTCCTCACTGTAGTTGTTCATCCTGAAAACCCAGATAAAGAACCACAGGAAATGTTGACTTTTCTCGCGCTGTTCTTTTGAAGTCCCTCAACAATAGAATAATCCATAACACGCACCAAATTATTTAGAACCACAATAAATCCGTTTTAAAATGTTTTCCTGATTAGTGCTATTTCATTTCGAATAGTTAAACAGCCTGTGGTCCAATAGCCTATCACCTGTGTAGGCCTATAGGCACACAGAAAAACATAATAAATTATTTATGTATTTTTCTAGCCTACATATTAAACTCGATATACCTGATCTACCTTTTTCCACAGAACAGCTATGTTCCAAATAACTGCAGACATAGGCTACACGCACAAAGAAAGTCCTGACTTATTTTAGTCTAGCATTCATATCATTTTCTGCTCATCGGGGATGCAAAACAACATTGGGCTTATGTGCTGATATGTTGAGTGACAGCCTTAGAAGGATGTGTGTGTGTGTGTGTGTATGTGTGTGTGTGTGTGTGTGTGTGTTTGTAAATACAGCAATAAGACAGTACTAATCAGATAGTGAAACAAAGTGGGAAATATAACCATAGAGCATATTCAATTACCTTCTTTGCTGTTATTCTGGATCTTGTTTTTTTCCCAGGGTGCCATGGCCTTGTCATCCTCTGGCCCATCCATCAGAGCCTTGTCACTGGGCACGTACCAGGTGGCGTGCTGCTCTGCCATCAGAGTGTCAAGGTCAATAGTGCCCATTGAGCCCTTCCCAGCATCCGGGCTGCAGCTCGCCAGCTCATTGTCTCCGTTCTGTGAGAGACAGTCACCACTCTTCTTGCCATTCTTCATGCCCAGGGGCTGGTCCTCTGAGATGCTGAACTGCTGGCGCTGCAGCTGGATCTGGGCCTGCAGTATCTCCAGAGGGTGGATGTCGTCCTGGCCAGAGGTGCTGGATGGAGTGCGTACCTGCTCCATCCCAGGTGTGCCCGGGTGACCGACTCCATTGCCACCTGTCCCCACACCAGCACTCAGTCCATAGCTGTCGGGTGTCGAGGTAGTGTGATTGGTGATGTCCTGCATGCCTAGGGGCTTCTGCCCATTCATCAGGCCCTGTTCCCCCCTTTGCAGCTTGGGTGAGCCGGTGATGTGCGGGCTGCGGTTGGACTTGGAGGCAGGAGCACCTCCTGCATCTGAGCTAGAGGACACCTCATCCTCGTTGCCGTAGTGGGCGCTGACATCGTCAGGAAAATCTATGCGCGGTGAGTTACTGTTAGACTTGGTGACACTCTGAATGCCACTGTCCAGAGAAGACATCAGGTCTGCCTGGTCCCCCAGCATCAGGTCACCTCCCTTTCCCCAGGAGGGGGACGGGAGGGGTTTCTCATGGGGTGTACCCCCAACCCTCTCCCCAACGCCAGCTGAAGGGGGTTGCTGGCCTGGACTTACAACAGGGTTTCCTGATGTCAGAGGAAAAAGATCCCAGGGCTCACATGCCCGCTGTCCCTTTTTCTCCTCCCTCTCCCTCTCCCATTCCCTGTTGCTGCTTTCCCCTCACTGCATGGGGTAGCGTCCATGTTGTAATTTGGGGAGAGGGCACTGGCTTCCCCCTGCAGCGTCTGGCTTTGACCTGCAGGCTTAATGTTGCTATTCCCGTTGCCAGGCATCTGGCTGTTCTGGGAAGTGCCGCTCTGAAAATATTCAGGACCAGCACTGCCAGTCCCGTTAACTGTGCTGCTATTAATGTCCTGCTCTGTCTGACTCAGTTTTCGCTTGCCCTCATTTTGGTTCTTCTTGTTGAATGTTACGTTTAGGTTGGGGGCCCCTAGGCTAGCTATCATGTTCTGGCAGGCCGTGGAAAGGGCCGCCAGGCAGCTCTGTCCAAAAACATTGTCTTTAGTGCTGGTTTTGCTAAAGTTCCCCAGGGAGAGTGCCCCAAGTTTACTGACAGAGGATCGCTGGCCTGGGGGGAACTCAGACTGTGGAGGGTAGCTCCCTGGTGAGGTGTTCACCCCCTGGGGATTGCTATGTGGTGCCCCCTGACGGTTAGCCCCTCCATAAGGAAATGTTGATTGAGATCCCATGGGAGGCCCGGCAGGGAAGTCAGTCGGCCGCCTCTCTGATGGTGCGTTGGGGTGTCCTACCCCAGCTCCGGGGGACTGCATCTGGGAGAGATTGCCCATGTTGTTGCCAAACTGGGGGTGCATACCAGGAGAGTGGAGGGCCTGTACGTGTCCATCTCCAGGTATCCTCATTGGTTCCTGCATGCCCATCCCATTCATGCCCGGTCTGAACATCATACCGACTCCGTTCTGCTGCAGCCCCATGTCGTGGGCTACAGCCTCCCCACCCGTTACCCCCATACGCCGCGACATGATCTCTCCTGGTGGGTGAGAACCGGGGAACCAGTTCTCCTGAGTTATATGAGGGTTCTGACCCTCAAAGTTGGGCATCCTGCCCCCATTCTCCCTGTCAAAGTTGGGCTGGGGCATGCTCCCCACTGGGCCTCCATGAACCATGGGGCCCGGAGGTACGTCGCCATGGTGACCCAGCTGCTGCAGGCTGGGCTGCCTCATCCTCTGCTGCTGGTTCCGAGAGGCCATCTGCTTGATCATCATGGCCGCATTCTGCCGCTGCTGCATAGACTGCTGCTCAGGCCCAGCGTGCTGGAGTGGACCCGGGGGGAAACCATCTGTCACAGGTGGGGTGAACTCCCCAGGTAGGCCAGGGTAGGCAGAGGGAGAGAGGTGGTTCTCCATTCCCTGCACATTGTGCATGCCACTACCCCACGTGCCACAATTCTCCCCTCCATGTGCGTTAGGGAACTCAAATCTGGGCCTTTTAGCCATGTTCATATAAGGAGAGTCAAAATGTTGCAGCCTCTGATTCTGAGGCTGTTGAGCAGGAGGGGGAGCCGGCTGTTGCATATTAAACATGGGGTCCCCATAGGGGTGCAGGCCCCTATTTTCCAGTCTGTGAATAGGATATTCAAACTGGTTGTGTTGGACAGGCATCATGACGCCACCGTCCAGCATGTTGGGGTTAATGGAGCCCGGCTCAGACTGGGGGGGCCGGGGGAGGCCAGGGGGGCATGAGTTCTGTCGCGCTATCAAACCAGCCTGCTGCTGCATGAGAGGGTGTCTAGCACTGACCCCCAGCTCCATCCCCACGGGAATCTTACGGCCATTCCCAAAGCGCTCAAAAAACACTCCATGCTGTGGGGGATGCTGAGGCTGCTGGGGCTGTGGGGGTGCCTGCTGGTGCCCTTTGGAGATACCCTGCATACCCGGTGTCCGAGCCATGGCAGGGTTTCCAGGGAAACTGCCACCGGCCACCGGCCTTCCTGTCCCAAAGTGGGGAAGCTGAGACTCTGATTCTGAGGGGGAAAATACAGGTACTTCAAAATGTCCAGTTGGGGGTTCGCTGGGGAAATTATACTCTAATCCCTCCACAGCACCCTGATTGGGCATCCGTCGAGGCTCCAGACCATGGGTCTCTGAGGAGGAAGAAGAGGGCAAACCATGGAAGGATGCTGCCCTGTTAGGTGACTGGTCCAGGGGTAGACAGGGGGCAGGGACAGCATGGTTGCCGTTAGGGGGGCCGTTGTGCTGGAACTCAGACATGTTACCAGATCTCTGCCGCTGCTGCTGCTGCTGCTGGGAGAAGCCGTCCCCTGCCTGGCCTTCAGCAATGGGGTCAAACCCCTCTCCAAAGCCCTGCTGAGGCCCCATGCCACTGTTGTTGTAGCCCATCAATCTGCCACCATGCAGACAGGATGATGCTGGGTCTGGGCCTCCAAAGTTCCCATTGAAATGAGGGTGGTGTTGGTGAGGGTGAGACTGGTGGCCGTGGGGATGGCCTTGATGAGGTTGCTGGTTGTTGAAAAATCCATGCATGGGTCCTTGCTGCTGCTGTTGCTGCTGGAGTCCGCTGCCTGCATGCATGTCCGAGTGCCCCCGCTGGTGAAAGCCGCCGTACTGCTCCCCATTCATGTTCATATTAAGCCCGAGCATCGGAGGCTCGTTCAAAGGGCCCATGCCCGGCTCCACGGCTCCCGGCTGGCCTCCGGTATGAAAGCCAGGGCTTTTGTAATGGGAGCTCATGTTCAGTCTTGGCTGGTTTATGTTTCTCTCTGACTGGCCAGGGTTTATGCTATTAATCTGAGAACCAAACTGCTCCAGCCCAAACATACTTCCCGATATCAATCCCGCATGACAGCCAGCTCGCCTGGCATAGGCAGTCTAGCTTTAGTCTGTTTTTCCGTGAATCTCCACACAGAAAAGAGAACAAAAACGAATAGAACAGAGAATGCCTCAATGGGCCAGATGTTTTGATATCTTAAAAAGTTCTAATTTAAAACGTAGCCAATTGATATTAAATCGGTTCACTCACCCAATAAGTTCTCATAGTTTTTTCCAATATTCAACTTGTCCCTAAACTGTTGAGGCGAAAATAAACCGGAGAGGACAACGAAGCAAGCAAATACAGTCTGTCCTTGCTCGTTTCCGTCTATTTCTATAGGCGTTTGGTTTATTCCTCTAATTTACAAATGATACAAAATATTTTTCGCTTGCAATGTGACTTTGATATAATATCATATTCCAAAGTTTTCTACGCAAATTTCTTCTTTACAAACTTGATTAAAAAAAAACTTCTCTGATTTATGATGACAGAGATCACAAGGCTTATCAAAATTGAAATAAACACATAACTATCTTCTTCGTCCACTTCATTATTCCAGTTCGTTGTCAAATGTCCCAGGACGCACAGTTTGGAGTGTCCTTTCAAGATCCCATTCTATAGAAATCCACCGGCAACCTGCACAATTCTAATTTGGTCGTTGTTTTGCAATCAAAAGAAAACATTTCCCACAGTTCTGTGTGAAATGTCTTATTACTGCACTATAAGCAATTCTACAAGTCCGGAGGGAAAATCCAGCCCAGTCATGATGGCTATCTGGAGAGCCGCTTTTGCACCACCGTGTCCCGAAGCCTCCGGCACGCACTACCCGCACTCCACCATCACAGAGCGGCTTGACAGCATACTCCAACCGGTCCTGGTCATGTGCCCTCCAAGCGCCCAGAAGGCGCGGAACCTCTATCGGCTGTTTCCCTCACTCTCTCACTTTGTAGGCTATAACGCACTCCTTCTGCTCCCGATTCTGATGTGTTCTATTCCAGCTTGGAGCGATTCAGAGATAGATCACACTCTTGTCTGGCGCTTGGCGCTGTGTGAGATCAACGCATTCAGGGAACCAGCAACAAGTTTTGCATTTCTGCAACCAATTCCATCCATGAGGTCCTCGCCAATCGGAGGCTGCGGAGCGCCAATGCCGAGGGAGGGACCATATTTTAAGGTGGTCCAAGATGTGGATGAGAAACACAGAACAAGAGAGTAACGTCGTGTATCTTAAAAGAGCGCCGTTCTCAAATAAAGTGTATTCTAGCCCATGTCAGGTGTATTACTTGCTCCATTGTATTATAAATGTATTATCTATATAGCCTATCCAATTTAAACGTTAATTTAAAAAAAATTGAGATCAATCTCATTGTGTGTTTTTAAAGCACATACATTTGTGAATGAATAAACGCCTATATGTTACTATAAATTAAGCCCATGTTATTTCCTTAATTGTTGATAGAAATGGAGATGTAGGAAATTAATTTAAACTCAGTCAAAGGGAAATGGTCTCACAATAGCTTTTCTTAAACAAATGCCGGAGCACAATCACTGGCCCGGAGTTTGTATTGTCAACGCAAAACAGATTAACATTTCCATTCAGATTAACTGGACTATTACCATAAATCTGTTTACTTTATAAATGAATCATTCAAATCGCCATTTATCTTCTGTTTATTGGAATGAAGGGGACAGCCGGCAAATTAAATGACTTAGTCAACCTTTCTAAAACGTAGACTCCTGTAATACTTATGTTATTATAAAAACTCTGAAAATAACAATCACATGTAAATGCATCATGCTATTTTCAGAAGCGTGATAGGCCTATCTATAGACTAATCCTGAAACATTGCCCTCTGAGGTCTTTTAAACGGACTGGCCTATTGTTGCACAAGAGGGGGTGTTCTTTGATTTAAAGCCTGCTGCTGAGAGATAAGATGTATCCGATCAAAATACAAGCGCCAGTGATAATAGTGATATATTGAGGTTGCACATCCCATCGCGACAACATGGCTGTAGAACTATTGAAATTAATATGGCCCTATGGAATATGGAATGTTCATGTATTTTAGGTGAGTCAATAGTTAGAGTGTGTGCGAGTGAGAGAGAAGAGAGAGAGAGAGCTAGAGAGAGAGATAGAAAGAGAGAGAGAGAGAATTGAAATTGAATTGAAATTGACAGAGAGCATTTATTTGTTACCCCACGAACAAAACCCCCCTTAAAAGATCAATGGCATCGGATCTACTGGATTGTGTTAGGAGGATACCATAATCGATAACACTATTTTGCACTCTATAATATCTCACATATACGTGTTTTCACGTTTGGGCTTTACGGATCTGCAGGCTTGAAATGGTAGGCAATCAACTTGGCTACCCTTATATTTTACAAAAAGCAAAGTAACCTCTTGTGAAATATGCACCATTCAAATAAGTAATGCACGGGAAATAGACCATGAACCACAGTGAACATGTAATGTTATTTTACTAGTTGCTAAATATATTACAGCAATTCAAATGTAATGTTCTCATCAACTTTTGTAGCCTACCCTATATATATAGTTCTAATAATAATGTGTTTGAAAGAAGTCTTCAAGATGATTTACCTTTGCGTTTTTTTAAATGAACTCTAATTCAAAAGACATCCAGCTAATTGCCCAAGTTCATGTTTTTTCTAAATATCAATTTAGACAGGCGCATCTGCAATTGTACAGGCTGCACTTTGTCGATCATAAAAGGAGTCGTCCGACAAAAGTAAGACATTGATGGAAATAGTTAATTAAAAAAAAATAAACAACTTCAGATTCTGCTTTGTTTCTTGTGGTGCGCTTGGGTTCTGATCTGGCGCTCCTTGACGCGTTGGATCTAAACTGTCACACTGTGGGATTGAAAGATTTCAGCAATGTTGGTGTTTTCCTTTTGCAATTTAAGAATAATTGTAGGGGATGAAATATTAATTTAGCTGACAGCCAATTCCTACTCTTCATTTGACGATGTTTTCACTCCCTACAATGGAATAGGCTACATGAAACCAAATATGACTAAGGTAGTTTGATGTGAAATATGCAACAACTTGAAAGACAGTCAGCTCCGATGTAGGACAGTTTTTAGTAGCCTATGTCTACCATACCCTGAGCGTTTTTGTACTACTCCCCGTGATACTCCCCCCATTCCTCTAATGTTTAGCTAATATGGAGCTAGAACGCATCTGAGATACATATATGGTGTTGCATATTTGTTTTTTAATCTGAGATTATATGTTCTAGGCTACTACTGGTCTACCAATGGGTTATCGCGTATTCATTTTGCAACGCATATATCATACATATATACTTTATATATATGGAGTGGAAAACATAGCCTACCACAAATGTAGATCTAACAGATTCATCCTTGTGATTTTCTCGAGGGGTACGGTGATTTTTTAGATGTATGTCTGCATAGGACTAGTTCCTCGAGAGGTGAATATAAGCGAGTATTTCACTTCTATCAAAAAGGCACAGTGCCACCTAGCGATAGACATCAGAACAAGGTATGGAGACAGCATCAACAGCATATGAGGTGAAGGCGGGAATAATAGACTTTAGGTATAGCCTAAGAGTATGTTGCTAGTGCTAGACCTATATCAAATAATCTTTGAAATAAATGTGATATCATGGTATCTACATTTTAAAGCCTGCTCTGTTTTGACTAAAGTCATAAAGCGATGTACAGTACACAGTCAAGGCCTCCTTTTAGAGAGAGAGAGAAATAAATAAATAAATAGCTAGAAGCACGCTGGGAGTTTGTGCTATCACGTTTCCTGCTCCATTTGAACACTGCACTCCTCCCAAACAGAGGGCTTTGTCAGGGGTGAACCCCCAGATGAATTTCAACCAAGGACTTGTAATTTTACCTTGCTAAAATGATTAAGATATTATATAATTAACTCATTTGGAAGTGTTTTCACAAAAGCAGCCTTTTTTTCTGGGAAAAGCCCCCACTTCATTTTATCCACAAGAGGGTTTGTATCACTAAGGGTCTTTCCCACAAACTTAAACCCTAATCCAAAACTCAAAGCAAATGCGTGCTATGAAACTGGCCAGTAATGCAAGTGTCTGAAATAAAAATTATATACAAAATGTCACTGAAAGTATGTTCACTCAGTACATGTACTGTCATCTAGACAGCATTTTCTCTCCGCCTGAACCCCCTAGGTACAGTGAGGGGGGAAAGTATTTAATCCCCTGCTGATTATGTACGTTTGCCCACTGACAAAGAAATTATCAGTCTATAATTTTAATGGTAGGTTTATTTGAACAGTGAGAGACAGAATAACAAAAAAAAAATCCAGAAAAACGCATGTGAAAAATGTTATAAATTGATTTGCATTTTAATGAGGGAAATAACAATTTTACCCCTCTGCAAAACATGACTTAGTACTTGGTGGCAAAACCCTTGTTGGCAATCACAGAGGTCAGACGTTTCTTGTAGTTGGCCACCAGGTTTGCACACATCTCAGGAGGGATTTTGTCCCACTCCTCTTTGCAGATCTTCTCCAAGTCATTAAGGTTTCGAGGCTGACGTTTGGCAAATCGAACCTTCAGCTCCCTCCACAGATTTTCTATGGGATTAAGGCCTGGAGATTGGCTAGGCCACTCCAGGACCTTAATGTGCTTCTTCTTGAGCCACTCCGTTGTTGCTTTGGCCGTGTGTTTTGGGTCATTGTCATGCTGGAATACCCATACACGACCCATTTTCAATGCCCAGGCTGAGGGAAGGAGGTTCTCACCCAAGATTTGATGGTACATGGCCCCGTCCATCGTCCCTTTGATGCAGTGAAGTTGTCCTGTCCCCTTAGCAGAAAAACACCCCCAAAGCATAATGTTTCCACCTCCATGTTTGACGGTGGGGATGGTGTTCTTGGGGTCATAGGCAGCATTCCTCCTCCTCCAGACACGGCGAGTTGAGTTGATGCCAAAGAGCTCCATTTTGGTCTCATCTGACCACAACACTTTCACCCAGTTGTCCTCTGAATCATTCAGATGTTCATTGGCAAACTTCAGACGGGCATGTATATGTGCTTTTTTGAGCAGGGGGACCTTGCGGGCTCTGCAGGATTTCAGTCCTTCACGGCGTAGTGTGTTACGAATTGTTTTCTTGGTGACTATGGTCCCAGCTGCTTTGAGATCATTGACAAGATCCTCCCGTGTAGTTCTGGGCTGATTCCTCACCGTTCTCATGATCATTGCAACTCCACGAAGTGAGATCTTGCATGGAGCCCCAGGCCGAGGGAGATTGACAGTTCTTTTGTGTTTCTTCCATTTTGCAAATAATCGCACCAACTGTTGTCACCTTCTCACCAAGCTGCTTGGCGATGGTCTTGTAGCCCATTCCAGCCTTGTGTAGGTCTACACTCTTGTCCCTGACATCCTTGGAGAGCTCTTTGGTCTTGGCCATGGTGGAGAGTTTGGAATCTGATTGATTGATTGCTTCTGTGGACAGGTGTCTTTTATACAGGTAACAAGCTAAGATTAGGAGCACTCCCTTTAAGAGTGTGCTCCTAATCTCAGCTTGTTACCTGTATAAAAGACACCTGGGAGCCAGAAATCTTTCTGATTGAGAGGGGGTCAAATACTTATTTCCCTCATTAAAATGCAAATCAATTTATAAAATTTTTCACATGCGTTTTTCTGGATTCTTTTGTTGTTATTCTGTCTCTTACTGTTCAAATAAATGTACCATTAAAATTATAGACTGATAATTTCTTTGTCAGTGGGCAAACGTACAAAATCAGCAGGGGATCAAATATTTTTTTCCCTCACTGTATAGTTGGACAGGGCTGAGATGTCAGACGAGTAGTATCAAAAGGTGGACACCTACAGAGGGAACAAACGAGAGGCCAGGTTAGGGGTAAAAAGGTGGGGTATCGTCTTAACATGGCCGTGAGGATTGTAACTCTAGCAGACAGGTGAAAGTACAGGAACAGGGAGTGAGGACAAAGAGAAGAATAGCAGGAGTGGACAGATTTTATAACACAAATATTCTGCAGGGAAAGAAAATAGGTCTAAAGCGTGCTGAAGCAGGCCCTCCATCAGAACCTGCCTTCCGCCCAGGGGAGCGGGGCTGTGTGCCAGGGCAGGGGTTATGGGCAGAGTGGTGGACAGGCCAGGGGTAGGGGCAGGGGGCAGGCAGGCTCTAGGGTGCTTGGGGCACACGCCAATGCAGCTGACAGGATGTTATGTGAAGGAGAGGAGCACAGCGCTCAGAGAGAGATAAACAGAGCAAGAGAGCTAGAAAGAGAGAGAGATGTGAGCGAGTGTGTAAGAGAGTGAAAGTGCAGCTGTATACTGCTTGTCAGGGAGTTTGGAGTATGCTTGATGATGAATTCACTACAGAATGAAGGCTGATGGAACAGTGTAGGATCCTGAGATGTTGATCTCTCTTACAGCATCATCTTATCACTGGGTTTTACCATAGCAAACATTATACACTCTTATTACTGGGTTTTACCATAGCAAACATTATACACTCTTATTACTGGGTTTTACCATAGCAAACATTATACACTCTTATTACTGGGTTTTACCATAGCAAACATTATACACTCTTATTACTGGGTTTTACCATAGCAAACATTATACACTCTTATTACTGGGTTTTACCATAGCAAACAGTATACACTCTTATTACTGGGTTTTACCATAGCAAACAGTCTACACTCTTATTACTGGGTTTTACCATAGCAAACAGTATACACTCTTATTACTGGGTTTTACCATAGCAAACATTATACACTCTTATTACTGGGTTTTACCATGGCAAACAGTATACACTCTTATTACTGGGTTTTACCATAGCAAACAGTATACACTCTTATTACTGGGTTTTACCATGGCAAACAGTATACACTCTTATTACTGGGTTTTACCATAGCAAACATTATACACTCTTATTACTGGGTTTTACCATAGCAAACAGTATATACTCTTATTACTGGGTTTTACCATAGCAAACAGTATACACTCTTATTACTGGGTTTTACCATAGCAAACAGTATACACTCTTATTACTGGGTTTTACCATGGCAAACAGTATACATTCTTATTACTGGGTTTTACCATGGCAAACAGTATACACTCTTATTACTGGGTTTTACCATGGCAAACAGTATACACTCTTATTACTGGGTTTTACCATAGCAAACATTATACACTCTTATTACTGGGTTTTACCATAGCAAACATTATACACTCTTATTACTGGGTTTTACCATGGCAAACATTATACACTCTTATTACTGGGTTTTACCATAGCAAACATTATACACTCTTATTACTGGGTTTTACCATAGCAAACAGTATACACTCTTATTACTGGGTTTTACCATAGCAAACAGTATACACTCTTATTACTGGGTTTTACCATGGCAAACATTATACACTCTTATTACTGGGTTTTACCATGGCAAACAGTATACACTCTTATTACTGGGTTTTACCATAGCAAACAGTCTACACTCTTATTACTGGGTTTTACCATAGCTCACTGCACGCACTGTAAGTAACCTTTCACTGCAGTGGGCTAAATCGGTGTCACACAGAATGTTTCTTGGTAGTCTTAAACAAATCTAATCTGAAACAAAAGTATACAGCTCACACACATGGTTATGGGCTTCAAAAAAGTACAAAAATGTAACATGTCAGATATAGATTAGAAATGTTTTCAATGTTGAGTTTGCATCCCAATATTACACTTTATATACTTTACATCACTGAAGACTGAAATATAACAAAACCGTTTGACATAAAAACACAGGATTATCTGTGTTATAATTTATTTTACGTTATTAATTATAGAATTATGAAAAACAATAATATTCCACCCATGAGCCCACTAGAGAGCAATTTGGTCAATTTGGTGACTGCAGGAATTAAAGTGAGTTTAAAGAGCAACTTGGACATTTTGTCTTATAGGAGTGGTTTATTCATAATTAGTTATCCTTAAATTCCATGAACTTGGATTTATTTCCATTTTCCATTTGAGTATTTCTAACATGCCTTACAACTGCTCTAAATAATTGTAACTCTGACCAAACTAAATATGAACAAAAAACACCATTAGTCAAACAAACTAAACTTCCCCTTTACCCTCAGAGTTCACTGTGATGATGAATCCAGTATGACAATGGACAGTCCTTAGGCTGGTCACCACTGTCACATTTCTATAGTGATTTAATAGCCAATTTGTCTCAATATTCTGCTCAATAAGACAAGATAGTCAAAGTAAATGTCTCTCCTCGCCCCTTTTTTAATGGCTGGTGTTAACACAGCTCTTCCTCAGTTAGACATATATCACCAAGGGGGGACGCCCAAAGTGACAGTTCCTTCCCTTTTTAGGGTCAGCGTCCTGAGCAGTGGGGAACTGTGCAGCAGTGTCTCTCTGTTCTCAGCTGTTCTGTCAGTCAGCTCGGCCATCTCAGCACACAGGGTCACCAGGGTTAAGCAGCATCTGTCATCCAGAGGAACGCCATTCTGTTGGGGGGAGGAGGGGTGCGGTGGGCAGTGAGGTCCCCGTCTGTTTTAAAGGTCCCCACCTCTTCCACCTCTCTCTGCACAACAGGAAGCTCAGGAGAATCTCAGGGGCTAGGCTCAACCCAGTTTGAAAGACGAGGAAACACTGACATCATTGCCATCCAAACCAGGCCAAAAATAACTCCCCACCCCTTGAAGACCTGTGGCTCCTGCACAAATCCAGTCCCAGGGGGGTCAAACGAACAAGGCATGATACAGGGACTGAGCCAGTAGTTAAAGGCTCACCAACCCTGCCTCTTCCTCTTAAACACAGCCTCTCAACCTATATGGACAGTCAAGTGGAGGGCGTAGCGCAGCAACTTGCAGCAAGCATTTAGTCTCCCTTCAGTGTATTAATAATATATGGACAGTATATACACCACCTGTGTAAGGAGAACATGTTATTTTTAGATATAGTCCTGAGATTGGAGGTGAGAGGTCAGCACATTACATTTGTGCCATATCCATTATTTTGGAGTCGGCATTCTAAACGGTTGCCATAGCCCCTAACAGGCACCTGGTCCATAGCCCCTAACAGGCACCTGGTCCATAGCCCCTAACAGGCACCTGGTCCATAGCCCCTAACAAGCACCTGGTCCATAGCCCCTAACAAGCACCTGGTCCATAGCCCCTAACAGGCACCTGGTCCAGAGCCCCTAACATGAACCTGGTCCATAGCCCCTAACAGGCAACTGGTCCATAGCCCCTAACAGGCAACTGGTCCATAGCCCCTAACAGGCAACTGGTCCATAGCCCCTAACAGGCATCAATCCCTGGTCCATTCCTGTGTTCGCCTGTCTGTGCACTTGGGTGTGAGCTGCCTTAAAGTGTGGTTGACTCTGCCCATGTCCCCTTTTAGAAACTATTATTTGCCTGTTTTGGTACAGATATGACTTTTTTCCATCCACATGTGACCATTCTCCACAAACAAGAATAAAAAAGTGAATATCTCTGCCGGCAGACTGTCTGCTCTTCCTGCTCTCCAGCACAGACTCTCGTGGCTGCAGCACTACTGACCTCAAGGAGATGGATTTGGCGGTCTGGAGTCACAAATAGACTTTCTAACACTCCCAAGGAGGTGTATGAATGAACTAGATGTGACTCCAGAGGTGTGTGAGCGAACTTCTTTAAGAGGGGAGAGAAAATAATCCTTTAGGTAATTTAGATTTAGAACAGTGACCATTTCCACAGCTATCTTTGACATGTTTTTATTTTCTCCAATCAAAACTAGACCAGGAATGTCACTGTATATGTATATTTACTTGATCAACCATTGGGAACATATCGGAAAAGGTTTAACATTTTTATTCTAATCTGAAACAGTCATCCACATGTCCAACATCAGAGCCTTCACATGTACCACATGGGGGTAAGGAGAAAGAAAAAGACAGTATAAAAGAGGCACAAATATAAGTAAAACATTGACAAACACTACTAGATGCCTATATCTCGAAGATAATCTCTTACCTGAAAATCCACAGCGACAATACAGTGGCAGAATAAGAGGGTGCAAATCAACTGATGCTACCTTGTTAGTCAGGCAGTTACCCATCTATTATCTATGCAGACTGAACACACCAAGGTTGTACTCACTACTGCACACCGTAGCAAAATGAGTTTCTTATTGTTCAGGTAGTTCCTCCCAGTTTCGGTCAGTTTCCTTCCGTTTGATTTCTAGACCCAGTACTCTGTCAAAATGAATTCCATTTTATAGGCTTCAGAGTCACACAAATGCTCCCCAAGATGTAGACTAAACGAAAGATATGAACAGAAACACAAACTAGCCAATAACAGACCATTGCAGAATAAACCACGCAAAAGCAGTCAATTTTGTGTTGAAATTTATTAGGTATTTCGATACATTGTGTAGACTTTCCGTGGCACAAAAATCGACAGACAGAAAAGGCTAAACAAAATGACGTCATACATCCACTACCATGTCCCCTGAATTTCAACAGATGATCAGAAACATTTAAAAGCATTTTTTTATTAGAAATGTAACAGTATATTTAATAAATCATGATCATACTGTACAGTTTTTCTTGTAAAGACTATCTCCACTCTGTCCTTTCCCTACATCATTGTCTCTACAGTACAAATCGTAAACCATTGTCCTCTGATACACAAGCTGGGTTGCATCATAAGTTATCATAAGTGTAATATTCAGTACAAGCAAGAGGCTGTAGACAGACCTTAAGGCATGAATCATATTCAACACTCCTCTCTTACAGACTTTCTTTGAATGCAAATAGTAACTGATGGGAAATCTGAACTTCATCAGTCCCATTATGGCCTTGACTTTTCATGTCCTGTCAGTGACTGACACTGACATGGGTACTCATGATATATCCTCTCAGTTACGGGGTACAGGAGAGTTCAGCCATCTTAGTTGTCTATCTGCTGGTGAGTTAGTATTGCCGTATTGCCCCTTTGAAGTGTGGGGTTGAGCTAGGGTGGAACAACGCATGTAAACAAATGATATCGCCCAGATCCATTCGTACTCTTTGGGTGAGCACTAAACCCATAACTGAGAAGGTTCTCACAATCCCCCTGTGAGGCTTACACAATATAAAAATATACTATCAAGACTGAGCTCTTCATAAAAAATATTCCATCTGTCTTGGCAACAAGCACGTCTGTTTATAAAAAAAGGCTGAACGGCTGAGGTTGAATGACAAGCTAAGATACACATGATTATTTATTGTCCCACAAGCACGCCGACATGCACACACTAACATGAAGGCACTAATGTGCTTAAACACACAGAGCAGCATTCAGGCTTTAGCATGGCACTGTCTGACTGGCTTGCAGCTGGGGAGTCATGTCTACATCAGTACAGTATCACTGCAGGGAATAATCACCCCACCACAGCCCAGCACAACACAACACAACAAACATACAGTACATTCGTGCCATATGTAAAAGGACCTTGAGAACATAGTGAGGTTCAGTTAAAATAGAGGTCATAAGTCATTGCAAACCGATCAAGCCTAATCTAACCCCCTCTCTACAATGGATGAATACCCTGCTGATCAGTGTCCCAGCAGTAAAGCCTAAAATACCAACTGGTGCCAGTGTGGAGCCAGAAGGAAAGGCATGGTGGTGTAGTAAGGCACAGCATGGTGCTGAGTGAGTAGGGCTGAGAGTGAAGATGCTCGCTCTGTAAACAGGCCCAGTCAGGAGAGGCCTGGTATGGGCCGGGGTGGTGGCCTGGGCCGGGCTGGTGGTCTGGTGTGGGTTAGGGTGGTGCTGGGTGCCTGTCTACCTGCTGCCCATGCTCAGCAGGATACGACAAGCAGCAGAATTTAATCCCAGAGAACCACAGGAATAAGGCAGGCAGGCAGGCTACTGTTGTGGTGGTGTGAGCAGGGCGGTGTGAGCAGGGCGGTGTGAGCAGGGCGTGACAGATACTGGAGGTGTGTAGCACCATCTGTGACTGTTTTTCAGTGTGGTTTCTCTCTGGGGGCATCCGCTAGGGAGGAGCGGCATGAGTATGGGAAGTGTGGGAAAAACACTCCAACAACAGACACTTACCTTCAGTTGAAAGAGCCTGCATGGATCTGCCCAGCGTGAGCTTGGGCCAGATCAGTCACCGCAAAGGCATTCACACCTGTGAGTGTGTGTGCGTGCTTTAGTTTACATGTGCGTGTTTGTACGGGTGTGTGTTTGTGTTCATTTGCATTGGAGTGAGAGTGAAATACCTGTGTGGACAAGATTGTCGGTGTTAATAAGAAGCAGTGCAGAGAGAGGGGGAGAGATTAGGATAGGCACAGGCGCCAAGGGTGTCAGTAATTTCTTAATGAATGCCATGGCAGGAAGGGACATGTAAATGGAGAAAAAAAAAAAACGGACAGGCTCTCTCTCGCCAGCTAACGGAAAACCACAGAGTTATGAACAGCTAGAAGAGGACTGAGGAGAGAAATGACAATGTCTTGAAAGGAATGATCTGGAGAAAATATTCACAAATACAAAGGAAAACTAAAAGTGGCAAAGGCAACAGGCCACAGAGGAACAATCCTCTTTGACAAGAATAACAAACTACTTCGACCAACACCTGCCATAATGCAATCATGCCAATTAAATGCTTAAAAAATATGAATCTCTATCAACAACCAAGCATCTATCAAGAGAAGATATAGAGACTAGTCTTTCAACAATATGGAGGTGGTAGCTGGCTTTACGGAGGACATTTTGCTTGATATCGTCTTTAGCCTAGGAGATCAAAATAAACTGGAGCCTTATCAGCTAGGATCGTGTCACTTTCTACAAATGAATTATTCTGTGGATAGAATGTCTATGATTGGGTGCCGGCAGGTCAGGGTGCTGGTGTATTGATCTAGTGGAGCAGAGCCCTCATCCTCCACATCCTGAATCAGTAAGGTAAAGGTGGAACGCAGGGAGCCCGCTTCGCATTCTTCATCATCACCACCTTCAATCTTCATCGCTGTTCAAAACCTTCCTCCGTCTCATTCAGCATCGGCAGCACTGGTTCCCCGTACATTACCGTGTTTGCGAAGCTGAGGCAGAGGAAATGGGAGCGGGGAATGGGAAGAAATGAACAGACATTTATTACATCTCTACAGAGCCCAAACAAGTGGAGGCAGGTTCTGTGAGAGCATGCGTCAACAAGTGGAATTCTGCAAGGAGAAAGGGTGTTTGTAACTGTGAGAAACTGGGATGGATGTGGCTGAGAACACCCATCATTCTGTTCACTGACAAACATTAAGCTCCTTAGTCTGCATTAAGAACATCTCTGCAAAATGTACACATTTCCCTTTGCAAACTGAAAACTGTTGTTTTTTCTCCAAGAGAATGTCTCTAAAATGGTTTGCATCAAGTCCTTGTTTGTCTTGTAGGTAGATCAAGTCATTGTTTTAGGTCCTCACACCCTAAGGCTTTAGAAAGTCAATTAGTGGCTGAATCTGATAGCAGAATACCTTAATGGAACAGTCTAACCACACATTGGCTCTAAACAGAGGACTAGACATCTGATGAAATGTGCATGAGGATTCTACCTAACTTCTCCATCCTTTCTTCCCTCCCTCCCTCTTTCTCAATCACAGCACAGGCTCCTTTCAACTGCAGAATTCCATTTGTATGTTAATGAGGCAAAGGAAGCCATGTTGAAGGGTTTTTCTCCCCACCCGTGTTAGCCCACAAGCAGACAGACAGGCCTGTTAGTGCATCATCTCCAAACCATGGTGTTTCACACTCACACAGTGTAGTCCAACCACAACTTTTGGTCTAAGAACTGATTCACCATTACTACACAACCTTTGCTTGAGCCTCGTTCACCTGAAGCACATGTTCAAAAGTCTGTACATAACCTAAAAAGCTTTCTCAGAAATTGAGCTGGACCAGCCACAGGAGCTGGGGGTGTTTTGTTGTGGAACTGATAAAGATTAGAAACTCGATGCTAATCGTTATAATGGTATTCCACTCCTGCATATGGGTGCTGTCCTCTGGAGCCCTACAGTACTGGCACAGTGTGACCCTGGCGACCCCTCAGCTCTGCGGCCCAGGCCAAGCACTCCTCCATGCCGAGGGCCTCTTTGATGGCACCCGCCCGTTTACTTACTCCAGGGGAAAATGGGAAACACATGCAGGATTGGGCGAGATGTAGAGGAAGAAACAGCACTCCAAATGCTCAGCGTTGGTGCCAGGCCAGGAATGCTCAAGCCTGGCCCACTTTGGCCAGTCCAGCCCAGATTCCTCTATTTTTTCGCCATGTACGGCCAAAAGCGCTCACATTGATATTTCAAGTGGGGCCAAGAAGGAGCCAGTAGTAAGGCCTTACTGAGAATGTAATACACAGACAAATGAGTGTGCCAGAATAAGCAGTTTTTTTAAGTGTTCATTCTCCATATTGTCTATGGTGTTTTTTGGACTACAGATACAAGGCCAGAAACCAGTGATGACTTTTTTTAGTATGGCTTTGACTGGCTGCCATAGCCTTTTTAAAACCTGCTCTCTCGCCTTGGTTCTGAGAACAGGCTGCACAGATGTCTGCCCTCACATGGGGAGATTGAGTAGGCACTTACACACTGTCCAAGGCAGAGAGCTTTTCGCCATGTCAGCAATACACTTAACGATCTGGCAAATGCTTCATATTTCTCTGAGATCTGGTGTTATTGATTAACTAATACGGTCAGAGTTATGGAAGTTCACGTGAGAAGAACACGCATACATACACACTCACACATACCGTGGCCCATAAAAACTTGTTATGCTCCTACACCACTGTATAAGGAGTGAAAGCAGTGTAGTCATGCAGCAATACAAAGATAACCCAGCGGGAGAAGAAATCCATGAGAGTTGGTGGAGGAGGAACTAACATGGCTGCTCTTGGTTCAACTCCTCCACCAGTTGCACTTACACAGTCTCCCTCAGACCTACACCTGGAGCAGCTACTCGTCTGAAGCCTTCGTGCCTCGCACAGAGCCCTTTCTACGCATCTAGATGTAAAATGATAGAATCAGGGAGGCCTGTTAGAGCAGAGTTCAAGATTGGGGGAAGGGAAGGGAGGAGCAGGTTCCCACACAAGTTATATTTCTAATGTCTACGACTTTTTAATGACTTAATGGATGCAAGTATAGTTTTAAATTGGTAATATTTATATTATCTAATAAACACTCAAAATGGACCAAGAACATGCCTGTTCCAAATGTGAGTGGTAGGCTATATTTTCTCATCACAGTTGAGACAGAAAATGTGTTTGAAAATAACACATTTCCCAGGTTTTTCCAGAATAAACAATGTGTGGGAACCCTTGGAGGGGGGTTAACAGGAAAGTGACAGAGACAGGCAGGAGAAGGGGATGGGGGCAGCAAATGACAGGAATGTTGAATTCCAGAACCATATCTTTGGGCCAGCAGTGTTTGTACACATGGTAAAAAAGGGGTATCAGTAGGGGCAGGTACACAGGAAGACCTGTTTGTAATCAACATTCATTAAAGGTCCAATGCAGCCATTTTTATCCCAATATCAAATAATTTCTGTGTAACAATCATGTACCTTACTCTGATTTTCAATTTAAAGTGTCAAAACTATATATATATACATATATATATTCTTAGCAAAGAGCAATTTCTCAAGGTAGAATTTTGCTAGGGCTGCAGTGGTCTGAGTTGAAATGGGAAAACTAGCAGTTATTGGCAGATGTTTAGAACTCTTTCTTATTGTTCTCCATGTGGAAATATAAATATATATAAATATATATATATATATATATATATAAATAGAAACACAGGAAAACATTTTTGACTGTACTGGACATTTAAAGAAAATATGGTAATTAAATGAATCAAGAAAGGGCGAAAACAGTCATGTAACTTTTGTAATATTATGACAAGCAGTAAATGAATTCATAAATGTGACAGAGTGCATTCGGAAAGTATTCAGACCCCTTGACCTTTTCCACATTTTGTTATGTTACAGCCTTATTCTAAGAAAAAAGGAAAAACAGGTTCAGAAATTTTTGCCAATGTATTAAAAACACAAAACTAAAATGTCACATTTACATAAGTATTTAGATCCTTTACTCAGTACTTTGTTGAAGCACCTTTGACAGCGATTACAGCCTTGAGTATGACGCTACAAGCTCCTGCGTTGTCTTGGCTGTGTGCTTAGGGTCGTTGTCCTGTTGGAAGGTGAACCTTCGCCCCACTCTGAGGTCCTGAGCGCTCTGGAGCAGGTTTTCATCAAGGATCTCGCTGTACTTTGCTCCGGTCATCTTTCCCTCAATCCTGACTAGTCTCCCAGTCCATGCCATTGAAAAACATCCCCACAGCATGCTGCTGCCACCACCACCACCATGCTTTACCGTAGGGATGGTGCCAGGTTTCCTTCAGACGTGACGTGACGCTTGGCATTCAGGCCAAAGAGTTCAATCCAGAGAATCTTGTTTTTCAAGGTCAGAGTCCTTTAGGTGGCTTTTGGCAAACTCAAAGTGGTCTGTCATGTGCCTTTTACTGAGGAGTGGCTTCCGTCTGGCCACTACCATAAAGGCCTGATTGGTGGAGTGCTGCAGAGAAGGTTGTTCTTCTGGAAGGTTCTCCCATCTCCACAGAGGAACTCTGAAGCTCTGTCAGAGTGACCATCAGGTTCTTGGTCACCTCCTTGACCAAGGCCCTTCTCCTTTGATTGCTCAGTTTGGCCGGGCAGCCAGGTCTAGGAACAGTCTGGGTGGTTTCAGATTTAATTCCATTTAAGAATGATGAAGGCCACTGTGTTCTTGGGGACCTTCAATGATGCAGAGATTTGTTTGTACCCTTCCCCAGATCTGTGCCTCGACACAATCCTGTCTCGGAGCGCTACGGACAATTCCTTCGACCTCGTGGCTTGGTTTTTGCTCTGCGCTGTCAACTGTGGGACCTTACTGTATATAGACAGGTGTGTGCCTTTCCAAATCATGTCCAATCAATTGAATTTACCACAGACGGACTCCAATCAAGTTGTAGAAACATCTCAAGGATGATCAATGGAAACGGAGCTCAACGGAGCTCAATTTCGAGTCTGATAGCAAAGGGTCTGAATACTTATGCAAATAAGTAGTTTTTTCCTTTTAATACATTTGCAAAAATGTTTTGTTTTGTCATTATGGGGTATTGTGTGTAGATTGATGAGGAAAAACAAATGCAATCCCTTTTAGAATAAGGCTAACATAACATATGGAAAAAGGGAAGGGGTCTGAATACTTTCCGAATGCGCTGTAAGATGGGGAACAATTACGTCATAAAATCATACATGGTTTTAGTTTGTCATAAAAACATGAAAAGCTGATTTATTTACAGCAGTGTAAGCTAGGGTATCATTGATTTGACATATTGAAATAGATAAACAGGGTGTAAGAATAATCAGAATATGACTGGGGAAAAAGCATCTAGGGAGAGATAATAATTAGGAGTGAATGTTGTGGGTTTCAGCACCACTAAAAACCACTAATGAAGAAGAGGCAAACCAGCACTCCCAGAGGTCCAAATGGGAGATTTCTGATTACTATTCTAATGAGCTTCCAAACATCACTACTCTGTCTCTCTCAGAGGGATGACATCACATACAGACCAAGACAGCCTGCTACCCAACCATGGTCAAGAGCAAGGTTGAAAAATTCCAGGAACATTCAATAAATTCCCTGGTTTTCCAGAAATCCTGGTTGAAGGATTCTGGATTTCCTGCTCATTCCCTCCTGATTCCGTGAATCTGGGATTTCGGGAAAACCAGTGCATTTATTGAAGGCAAACACCACACCCACACTGCACAGTATGCTGGGATCTGCCACCATGACAATTCTAAAGAGAAGATGCCTAAAACGGCACACTCGCTCTAAAGGTTTTGAGCGTCGTAAGCCCTGGTAAGTATTGAACCCTCCTCCTGTTGGAAGCATTGTCATATATATATATACACACACACACACACACACACACACACACACACACACACACACACACTCCCCTACATACCTCCTCCAGCTCCTTTTGTGTCTCCGCCTCCATCCGCCTGATGTCTTCCATAGTCAGCTCCACCCACTTGTCGATCCAACAGAACAGCTGGCGATGGAAGTTAGTGAAGATACGCTTCTCTTGCTGGAGGAGAGAAGGACATGTAAAGAGGTATTTAGAGGGAAAGAAAGCAAGATTACAAGGAAAAGGGAAGAATGTGTCAGTTAGTGACAGAATAAAAGGATGGGACGAAGAAAACAACATCCTTACCTTGTGAATAAAGCTCTCCACCTTGTTCTGTAGGCCCCACCACTTGAACTTGACCGTGACCAGTTTGTAGGCACACATCCTCGGGCAGTCAGCCTTACTAACCAGCTCCTTCTGTTAGTAGCAACACAACAGGAGAAAAGACACTGAGCAAACACTGCACAGCAGGAAGACGCACTCAATCATCCATCACTAAATAATTTACGTTGACACATGATATTACAAAACTGTGAATATGCAAATAGGCAAAGTTTATGCAAACTTTCCAATAATGGAACTCTCAATGAGAAGGAAGCAGAATGTGATTTGAGAAGAAAAAAAATATCAGTTTAGACCAAGTATTCCAACCACTAAAATGTCATTAATACATAATGCTTTGGAAACGAAGCTTGCAAAAATAATTATCGATATGAGAATATGCAGTAGATGGATAAAAGTCCTCTCATCTACAAAACAGTTTTAAATCCATCTGTAGCTTTCACTCTGTCTCCCTGAGAGGAAGAGGAGAGAGAGAGATGAGGAGGGCGGCAATGAGGAGGGAGAGAGAGCAAAGTGGATAAACTCCAGATGAAGGGACCATTTCTCTCGCTCCACCCTGACAGTGACACTGTTCCCGTACAGGCAGGCCTTTTGTGGCTGGGACGCCGTTATCGCATCACGCAGCGATAAGAGCGTCTCGGCACAAAGCTGGTTCCAATATTAACACCCAGGACCTGCTTGCCCCCAGAACACACCACCCCCAGAACACACCACCCCCAGAACACGTGTTTAATTAATCACTTCATTCTAGCGCTGCACACAGGGAGAAATGCCTCAGACCTGCCGCAATCACCCACATCCCATCACTGTTTGATGCTCCCATCACGGAAGGGGGAGAGAGAGGAGAGGGGAGAGAGAGAGGGGAAGGAAAGAGAGGGAGGGAATAAAAAACATTCTACATACGCCTAGGGTTTAGCTAAAGTTGTCACCGCTAAAAGAGAACTTCGGATAAAACGGATCCCACATCAAAACACTTACGGTGACATTTCTTCACTACGTCTCTTGTCGCCCTGCTCAAAGGAACTGGAGATTTCAGAAATACAAAGTGTGACGATAGGTGTGCATGCAGTGAGACTTTTACTGCTCTGAGAAGCTGGCACCAATTGTTTTCTCTTATGTTACTTTAGCTATGATTCTATTTCTATAATTTCTTTCCCAAAAAGTTGTGTTTCCATGTCCAAGGCTGGGGGGAACTTATCTAATTAAAAACAAAAACAAAAAAAATAAAAGAAGTTTATATTATTTATTCAGACTTCATAAAGCTGTTCAGAAGTCTTTAATCTGTGCAAGTTGTCACAGTACAGGGAAACTTTCACACGGTGAACTCTGAGGGCTATTTGGCTGGGTGGAGATTCTAACTTGTCTGCCATTAAACAGTGTGATCCTGGGCCTTTTTGTACGGCTGTAGATGTGGGGTTAGGGACGAGACCACTAGTGTCTCTGAATGACCAGTTTTCATTACCTCTCACTTTTTACAAACAAATACCTCCCAGACTAATTTTACTGAACTGTTCCTAGCTCAAACTAAGATACCCCACACAAACCCCGGGGAAGACAGCCACGTACATACACACCCTCTCCTGGCTGGCTGAAAAGAGAGAGTATGAAAATGTGGGCAGGGCTGAGACAGGAGGGCCTAATCTGACCTGATCCCTTGTGATTTCTATTAGGTCCAATTAGAGCAGGGAGAGCGGTGATTTGTCTTCATCAAACTGCAGCCTACAGCTCTGCCACTCAGCCCTCCCTCTCCTCCGCCCCGTCTGAGGGACTCCTTCTCACACACACTGATGCTTGTCCAATACTAGCCATACACGCCGTTGCCAATTTATTACCCCGTTTGTGAAAATGATTTGCTCCTACAGACAGTGAGTCACGTTGAGTGGGATGCTATGTAAAGGAGGCAGACCGGCATCGAGGCTTTCAGTTACTGTTCGATTGAACGTTAGAATGGGCATAACAAGTGACCTTAGTGGATTTGAGCATGGTATGATCATCGGTGCCGGTTCCAGTAGCTCAGATACGGCTGGGCTCCTGGGCTTTTCACGCACAACAGCGTCTAGAGTTTACAGAGAATGGTGCAACAAAGAAAAAACATCCAGTCAGTGGCAGTCCTGTGGGCAGAAAACAGCTCGTTGATGAGAATGGTTGAAGGAGAAAGGCAAGAATCGTGCAAGCTAACAGGCGGGCCACAAACAGGAAAATAAGGGCGCAGTACAATATGTGGTGTGCAGAATGGCATCTCAGAATGCACAACTCTTCGGTCCTTGTCACGAATGGGCTATTGCAGCAGACGACCACACCAGGTTCCACTTCTTTCAGCTAAAAACTAGAAGAATCGGCTCCAGCGGGCACGCAATCACCAACACTGGACAACTGAGGAGTGTAAAAACATTGCCTGGTCTGACATATCCAGGTTCCTGTTCCGACGAATCCAGGTTCCTGTTCCATCATGCTGATGGCAGTCAGAACTTGGCGTAAGCAATATGAGTCCATGGCCCCATCCTGCCTAGTGGCAACGGTACAGGCTGGTGGCAGTGGTGTAATGGTGTGAGGAATGTTTTCCCTGGCACACATTAGATCCCTTGATACCAATTGATCAACATTTGAACGCCACACCATGTAGAATCAATGCCCCCAACAATTTAGGCTGTTCTTAAGGCAAAGGGGGTCCGACCCGGTTCTAGATGTATACCGCGTGACTGTGCCACCCCAAAAAAAATCCATATTCATTTTGGTAACACTATTTAAAGTGTTACATTTAAGGGTTGGAACCGGTTCAGGGAACAGAGGATATTTAAAAAAAGAATTGAGGAACAGAATCAGAACCGGGAATGAAAGTGAGACAGATTATTTTAAAAGCATGGGATATGGTTAATAACGTTCTGAACTTTATTTTGCTGGTTAGAACAGTGGAACGGAACACAATTATGTTTGGAATGGAAATTACTGTAGATTAATTTAGGATCCAACCCGTGGTTACATTGCCAAAAAGCTCTTTCCCCTCTAACCCAGAGTGTTTCAGTAAGAGGTGTACCTTCCAATTAGGTCCCAGGGGCCCTCTACCAGTCTTAGCGGACTTGAACAGAGCAGGATCCTCCTCTGCCTTGTAGTCCTGGAGAGGGAAGAGAAGGATAACAGTTAAGACTAATAAATCAGAACAACAAACAATTCCAACACATCTGCATTCAACATTAGTGACAGAGGGCCCTTTAAACCCCCTCTAGCCCGTGTCTGTGAGTGCTGGCCCTGCACTAATGCTGACCGCCCTCTGGGCAAAGGAGCAAGGGGAGGCACTGCCATGGTAGTTTCCCAGGCTAGGTCTGCCCCCCACAACTAAGCCTGGCAGCCCCTTTGTCCTGGCCCCAGGATGCAACACCAAAGCCCAGCCCTGTGCCCTGCCCAGTTCATGACCTGCACCCTGTCTGAGCTGAGCTGGGTAAGGGCCGGGGTAAGGGATGGGGAGGCTGTCATGTTGCACGTTGTTGATGCCACCAGCAAATGGCTGTGCTGAGATTACAGATAGCAGGAAGACGCTGGCTGATACCAATGTGTGTGTGAGTGTGTACGCATGATTGCATGTAGGGCAGATGCCTGCCGACAGCAGATGACCTAGTGGCCCTTGTCTGACTCCTCCTTCAATCATGGCCATGCTGAGGAGAGACTGCTCCTAGGCACAGGGCTATCCTACTCACGTCCTGTGACACACTGTGTATCATGATGCTGGGGGCACAGTTGCACTACTTCACCAAAACACAAGCACTAAACCTATTTCACTACCACAGCCAAACATACAGTTCTAATTAACTCACGAGTGCAGCAGGAGAGTAGATTCACACACTCCAGTAGCATAACGCACAAGCAGAACACACACACACACACACACACACACGTTGTCACGATACCAGAAATTTGACTTCGATACCAGGTTTAGTACCACAATACTCGATAACATCACAATACTCGATAAAATGATACCACGGCACAAAAACTAGGCATATTAGCTAAAACGGCAGAATGGCACTTGATGCAGACAGAAGCTCAGCTACCGCTCGGTTCAATCATTTGAGTTCAATATCATTTGAAATGTTTTTTGTCAGACTTTTTCAGAGACAGCCATGTATGCATTAAAGGAAAACTCTCTACCCAAAAAACATATTTTGGTATTTGTTTCATTAGTACATTGTTGACATAGTCCCGAAATGTTTTGCATTTTATTTTCAATGACGGCCTAGGAACAGTGGGTTAACTGCCTTGTTCAGGAGCAGAGCGACAGATTTTTAGCTTGTCAGCTTGGGAATTCGACCTTGCAACCTTTCGGTTACAAGCCAAACGCTCTAACCACTAGGTTACCTGCTGCCAATTTGACTGTTTTTACCAATCTAAGCTACATAACGGTAATCATTTATTTGAATGGTAAATCTCTATTGATAAACTGGATAAATCTAGATGTAACCTAGGCCTATTCACAGTACAGGTGAACAGATATTCAATAGGAGTGTGTACATGCATTGAGTTATTGAGCTTGTTTTGGCTGACTTCATGGAGCTACAGATGACAAACAAATAACAATAACAACAACATCCGGATAGTAGTAGCTTATTTTATAAAAGTGTGACTCTTTTTAACCAGTGATGACTATATGTACGAGCTAAGAGTAGTGCGGCCTCTCGGAGGCAATAAGTCTTTGACTGAGGGAGAGACGTGAGGGAGTGAATACGTTTTTGGTGGCAATCAGCGTTGAAATCAGAATATTTTTGCTTTATCACCAAGAAAGTACTAGGGTAGTGAATTGATGTTAGTTTCAGCTGTAAGCTAGCAAGGAAAGTTAGCCCAAAAAAATGGAAGCTACCAGTATCTTATTGCATTGTAAAGTGTTCTAGCCTGTATAGACATTGTTTTGCGAACAGTAATGAACCGTTTCAACATTTCTACATGCCGTGTCGCATTATTCAAGTGTATGAACTTCTTCGCAGTATGAGTGGAGAGCTTAACAAGATGCAGCCCAGACTCCCAGTGCAGGCTAGCACTGAGTTCGTGGAGCAGGCACGGTGCGCTCCGTGGGGGACATTGGCTGCGCTGATGCAGACTTGATCCGTGAGACACATGACAGTATCGAAAGTATCGAAAGTAACAAATTCTAGTACCGAACCGATTTTCATCTTATAGTTTCGGTATACCGTGCAACACACACATCTAATGGTCTTACTCTCTTCTGGTTGCATTATTCACTATAAAGAGCTCAGAGAGAGAAGTGCAAAGTCAACTGGTGTGGAAAAAATTACAAAACAAATAAACAAAACGCCTTTCAAATTACCAACAGCTCAAGGGCCCAGCAATTTTAAATAAATCATGATGCGCCCGCAGCTAAAAGCTGCTTTTCAGGGCCATCAGCCGACAGGAGGGAGCCAAATGTGCAAAAAACAGGAGAAACACAAACACACTTATTCATTAGGCCGTTTTAATGCTGAAAGCTCCTTCACTATAACAATATACTGTGCTGGTTTAATGAGTCTGTGAATCAATGTGCCTGGGCCGAGGAAGAGGAGCTGCTGCTCACTGAAGGAGTGTGTGTGTGTCATTGACCAGCGTATGGAGCGCTGTGAGCCTTAATTACACTAACAAACTCATCTGTGGTCCCTTGAGGGCCCAGGTCTTGCAGTCATGCCTGAGGCACAGAGCTGATAGGGCCCTCAGACACAACACTCTTCCAGCAAGGCAAACACATCTGCCTCGTTAGACACCTACCGCAAACACACTGCTGCTACTCAGGCAAATAACCGCACGCACTCCACTTACCAACAGACTCCGTGAAATGAGGCAATGCCATGCCAAATAATAGCAATGAACTACCACCATTGGTACAAGGAACCTTTTGGATTTGAAAGGAAGAAACTTGAGAAATGATACCAACTTCACCATATTAATTATAATTGCAAAGCTTTCAACGCCATAGTCAATTGAGCGGTTTCAGAACCTGCAGAAGAGAAGAAACTCTGCACAATAGTTTCCTTACCTGGAAGGTAGTGCTGGGCGGTATACTGTATTTTACTATATACAGTCGTGGCCAAAAGTTTTGAGAATGACACAAATATAAATGTTAAAAGTCTACTGCCTCAGTTTGTATGATGGCAAATTGCATATACTCCAGAATGTCATGAAGAGTGATCCGATGAATTGCAAAGTCCCTCTTTGCCATGCGAATGAACTGAATCAAAAGGAATCAAAAGTGCCACAAAAGGACCAGCTGACATCATGTCAGTGATTCTTTCGTTAACACAGGTGTGAGTGTTGACGAGGGTAAGGCTGGAGATCACTCTGTCATGCTGATTGAGTTCGAATAACAGACTGGAAGCTTCAAAAGGAGGGTGGTGCTTGGAATCATTGTTCTTCCTCTGTCAAACATGGCTACTTGCAAGGAAACACGTGCAGTCATCATTGCTTTGCACAAAAAGGGCGTCACAGGCAAGGATATTGCTGCCAGTAAGATTGCACCTAAATCAACCACTTATCAGATCATCAAGAACTTCAAGAAGAGCGGTTCAATTGTTGTGAAGAAGGCTTCAGGGCGCCCAAGAAAGCCCAGCAAGCGCCAGGACCGTCTCCTAAAGTTGATGCAGCTGCGGGATCGGGGCACCACCAGTACAGAGCTTGCTCAGGAATGGCAGCAAGCAGGTGTGAGTGCATCTGCACGCACAGTGAGGCGAAGACTTTTGGAGGATGGTCTGATGTCAAGAAGGGCAGCAAAGAAGCCACTTCTCTCCAGGAAAAACACCAGGGACAGACTGATATTCTGCAAAAGGTACAGGGATTGGACTGCTGAGGACTGGGGTAAAGTCATTTTCTCTGATGAATCCCCTTTCCGACTGTTTGGGGTATCTGGAAAAAAGCTTGTCCGGAGAAGACAAGGTGAGCGCTACCATCAGTCCTGTGTCATGACAACAGTAAAGCATCCTGAGACCATTCATGTGTGGGGTTGCTTCTCAGCCAAGGGAGTGGGCTCACTCACAATTGTGTCTAAGAACACAGCCATGAATAAAGAATGGTACCAACACCAACTTCTCCCAACCATCCAGGAACAGTTTGGTGACGAACAATGCCTTTTCCAGCATGATGGAGCACCTTGCCATAAGGCAAAAGTGGTAACTATGTGGCTCAGGGAACAAAACATCGATATTTTGGGTCCATGGCCAGGAAACTCCCCAGACCTTAATCCCATTGAGAACTTGTGGTCAATCCTCAAGAGGCGGGTGGACAAACAAAAACCCACAAATTCGGACAAACTCCAAGCATTGATTATGCAAGAATGGGCTGCCATCAGTCAGGATGTGGCCCAGAAGTTAATTGACAGCCTGCCAGGGCGGATTGCAGGGGTCTTGAAAAAGAAGGGTCAACACCGCAAATATTGACTTTTTGCATCAACTTCATGTAATTGTCAATAAAAGCCTTTGACAATTTTGAAATGCTTGTAATTATACTTCAGTATTCCATAGTAACATCTGACAAAAATATCTAAAGACACTGAAGCAGCAAACTTTGTGAAAATTAATATTTGTGTCATTCTCAAAACTTTTGGCCACGACTGTACATGTATATTTTATGCACGGACCGGTTTGGGTTTTCACTTTACCTTCTACAACGGTATTTCAATGTTTGGTTTGTTAAATGTGATACGCCACTCCCGTGCGTGTCATGTACATTTTATAGTTTACTCCGTTTGCTACTTGAGTCATCCCTCTCCCTCTCCTCCTGCATACTGCTTCCCCATGCGCCTCCGACACCAAGCCCTGCCCCGTCACTCAAAAAGAGCATGTTGTTGCTTTTAGCGATGGGAAGTTCGACTCTTAACTGACTCGGATCTTTGATCCTATATGTACTTAGTCGGAGCAAACGTAGCTAGCTAACAAAGCCTGGCTCTCAAGAGAAGACAGGCTATGTGCACACTGCCCACAAAATGAGATGGAAACTGAGCTGCACTTCCCAACCTCCTGCCTAATGTATGACCATATTAGAGACCCATATTTCCCTCAGATTACACACTCAAAGAATTTCAAAACAAACCCAATTTTGATAAACTCCCATATCTATTGGGTGAAATACCAGTGTGCCATCACAGCAGCAAGATTTGTGACCTGTTGCCACAAGAAAAGGGCAGCCAGTGAAGAACAAATACTATTGTACATATATTCCATGTGTTTATTTATTTTCCTTTTTGTACTTTAACTATTTGCACATCTTTACAACACTATATATAGACTGACATTTGAAGTCCTTTGAAACTTGTGAGTGTAATGTTTACTGAAGATTTTTTATTGATTATTTCACCTTTATTTATTATCTATTTCACTTGCTTTAGCAATGTAAACATATGTTTCTCATGCCAATAAAGCCCTTTGAATTTAATTGATAAAGACTCATGTTACATGTAACATCTAATTAGGGTCCACTGGGAAACACTGACCAACACTTTGGTTCCTACACTGTCACAATAATTTGTCCCTGGTTTTTTAATTTGTTGTCAAACAATGTATTTAAAGTGCTGCCCACTATATTCCAACTATATAATTAGAATAATCACTATATTTTCATGATTCCAACAGTACACCTAAGTGCTTTGATCTAAATCACAATAGGCCTAGATGTTTTGCCCATATCATCAAGCCCTACTATATAAAGCAAACAGAATGGAGAAAACCCCATTGGAATAACTTAGAATGTATGTTTTGCCACCCTAGGGTCAGGTGCCACTCAAAGCATATTTAGAACTTTATTATTATAAAAATAATAATAACAACTGTCCCAAAAAAGTTGTGTGTCGTGATAGGATATATTGGCCCAGCCCTACTGGCAGGTGACATGGAATACAACACATCACCTCAGGAAAAGATGACCAGGAATGTGTGAATTTGCAGTTTTTGTGTCAGATCTGAGCCTTTTCAGCTTGCTTTGCAATGCCCAAGTCTCTCCACATGATGTTGCCAAACAGTACTATCCAGGGCTTTATTGAGTGTGGGACTGTGGCATGACAGCAGTATCAGAAGGGAGTACTCACAGCAGGGGCCACTTGTTCTCCATCTGCAATGTCAATGGGCACCACCTCCACACTCTTCCATGTGGGCGCGTCCAGCTTGTGCACCTGCCAATCAAAGCCAGGCATAAGCATGCAAGCTACAATTCAAAAGGCACACTTCAAACTCTATATTAGCTGATGCTTCATCTGGGACACAATTCACAGACTGCATTTACAGTGATATTCTAATAAAGAGAAAACGGTCATTAATCAAACTCATTTTGAATGACAAAGGTACTCACGTTTTCTAATATGCCAAGGTCAGGTTTGTGCCATGTCTCAATCTTAATGATGAAGTCATCTTTCATATACTCATTCTGGAGGAAGGTGGTGGGAAATCATTACTAAAGCGTAAGGCAATAAAACCCTCTAAAGTACCTAGTAGATTTACACTGCTGGTAATGTCCACAAGAGGGACCTCCTGCCCAATAAATATGTACATGCATTGGCTTAATTGCTACATTCCTCATAATTTAAGCAATATGTTGACAAGTTCTATTCCCAAACACTGACGCACATTCACACGGACAAACTAGTCACCCACCCCTACGCACGCTCAAACTACCATACAAACAGTGAGATAGAAACTAACAGGGGGAGGGTCATTTGAAGCTACTTACCGTTACAACTGGCCCCAGACGAAGCATGAGAAGACACCAAAGAAAGATTAAATCGTTAGATATCAATCCAAAACAGGAAAAGAACGAATGAATCATGCAACTCATGTAGGGCTGAACCCAAATAGTCGATTGTTTGGACGATAGGTACACGAGACACCTGTCTGATTCCCGCCCATCTCAATGAACTAATCCCTTGCGGAGGTCATGTGGGTGGCACATTCCAAGAAGAAGGGGAGTGTGGCTAAAATGCACGTCTCTCTCCAGAATGCGCTCTCTCCCGCCAATTTGTGCACATTCATTGTTTAATTGTGTGAATTGTTTGCCTTGATTGTTAGTGTCTATAAAATCCCCATTACATACATCACCAGTAGTAGCCTACATTTACCATTAATTCCTGTAATTTCAAATTTACAATGTTTGTTTAGTAATCTCTGTTAATGCATTCAATATATTATTATTCCAGTCTTTTACCGTTCTCATTGTCAGAGTGGACACATTGGTTTGCAGAGCCCACAACCTACGCTACACTTGTGAGAAACAACTTTTGGTTTTAATCATTCCATTTACGAGTGTTGTCAATTTAGTCATTGCCTTTTCTTTGGAGCACTACTGTCAATGTCGAGAAAGGACACGCACCTGATTATGCATAGAAGTAGGCCTATAGGCTACCTGGCCTGCACGCAAATGTAGACATATAAATGAGCCCATTTGGGGATCTGATAGTATTTCTGATTGGCTTAACGCACCACCACTAATGAGCTGTGGACCTTCTCAAAGTAATGTTTTCACCTCAAACAGCAAGCAGTCTATTTTTATATCCATTGAGAATAACAATAAATCCTCAATGCATTTGAAAAAAAAATCCAGCTCTCTCCCTTTCAATAACCACTCAGCGTGAAAGGGAAAAATGTCATGGTCTGATCGAGGTCTACCTGATGAACTCTTATGCCTTGCACAAAATAGCCTACAGCTGTGTCTGTCCTGAGCTCACTGGCGCAGGAAACTGAGGGCCCAGAATATTTTATACAAGTTTGCTAATGGGAGCTTGGGCTGGACCCAAGTAGATAGTTGATACAATGTTTAAAGTTTGAGGCAGGCAGGCCATGCGTAGTCAATGTGATTTATATGATATTTTCTACCTGCAGGCTGCAATGTTTTTTTTGTTGGCTTTATGTAGGCTATTTTTACATAGCTGGCAATATAAGTTACTTTTTAGGTTTGTATCATTTTCATTTAGATATAATTTTGATTAACCACATGACAATGATTGAGATACGAAGGCGTTATATATTAAATGCAACTTTTCCACAAAAATGTGCATATGAAAACCATAGCTGGCACGCAGATCGGTAGAAATTGTAAGATAAATTGGCATTCCATATGAGAAAGGTTGCAGACTCCTCGTGTAGCCTATTACCAGCAACTTCAAGAGAGTAATGGCAGGATCTGCGAAAGCCAGTAGGAGCGGGAAGAGGATGGTCGGTCAGGTTAAGGTTCCCTCTCTTGATCTCTTGCTCCCTCTTGAGTAATTTGTGTCTCACTTCTTTAAACAGCATCAGACAATTACATACAGTAGTTGATTTTATTAAAACACATAGGATAGAGAGATGGATAGATAGATATAAAAAAATACACATTTAAAAATGTTGACCAATCGATTGGTTGAAAGAACATACGATTTTCAGTGGACCAAGATTTTGTTTTTGTCGGGGACAGCCCTAAACTCACCCAAACAATACCAACAATGAGTCTAATTAAAATGTCTAAATACATAAGGCTGTGGGTCAGAGTGCAGGCAGGACAGGGGAGGGGTGGAGGGAAGGACCAGGAGAGGAGAGAGGAGAGGACTCACTGGTTCGGCAGTAAGGGTAAGCGTCCCAGGCCTTTTCATGGAAGACCAGAGAGCCCTCAGGAGCAATCATCTTGACAAACGCAGGAACTTTACTGTGAAAGCCAAGGAGAGGGGAGGAGCATAGATGAATACACGCAATATCACTAACTCCAGTCATACAGGTTCTAGAGTGGGATATCTTAATGTCATGGTCTTGAAGGCCTCTATCGGGTACTATAAACCTACAGTAAAACAGGGATGACTACACTGCCACTTGCTGGCAAGATAGTGATGGTGCACTAGGAACATATTGTGTGTGTGTGTCTCTCTTACCTCTTCAGATGGTAGATTTTGTGTGTGTACTGTCCTTTCTCACCATCCTTCTCATAGGGTTCATTTTTGAGGACCTCAATGCCCTCTCCTCCACCCGTCTCATTCTTACTGGCCACTGCGACGGAGTACAACTGGCCCACTTGATACTGAAACACACACACACACACACACACACACGTTAACGTACTATTACAATACAACAAATACTTGCTCCCATGCAGGTCAAAAACAGTCTCGAAAACCAGACTCTAGGCAACAGTGACTAAGGTCTGGTTTCAATGAAGGACTCTTTTGACAACTTTGATAAGGGAAAATAAATTGTTACGGGGTAGGTCCTCTTCACACAGACAACTCTCCCAAAAATGCACAAGCCAAAACGTCGTAATTCGTAACCTTTGCAGTGGTTTTAGGTAGCCACTTGCGAAATGCACTCTGTGATCTCCATCTTGCTAGCTACTATTTAGTATTTTACTAAAGCGGATAAGGTGGTGACGTACAGTTGAAGTCGGAAGTTTACATACACTTATGTTGGAGTCATTAAAACTCGTTCTTCAACCACTCCACAAATTTCTTGTTAACAAACTATAGTTTTGGCATGTCGGTTAGGACATCTACTTTGTGCATTGTGTAATTTTTCCAACAATTATTTACGGACAGATTATTTTACTGTATCACAATTCCAGTGGGTCAGACGTTTACATACACTAAGTGTATGACTGTGCCTTTAAACAGCTTGGAAAATTCCATGGCTTTAGAAGCTTCTGATAGGCTAATTGACATCATTTGAGTCAATTGGAGGTGTACCTGTGGATGTATTTCAAGGCCTAACTTCAAACTCAGTGCCTCTTTGCTTGACATCATGGGAAAATCAAAATAAATCAGCCAAGACCTCAGAAAAAAAAAATTGTAGACCTCCACAAGTCTGGTTCATCCTTGGGAGCAATTTCCAAATGCCTGAAGGTACCCCGTTCATCTGTAAAACAATAGTACGCAAGTATAAACACCATGGGACCACGCAGCCGTCATACAGCTCAGGTAAGAGACACGTTCTGTCTCCTAGAGATTAACGTACTTTGGTGCGAAAAGTGCAAATCAATTCCAGAACAACAGCAAAGGACCTTGTGAAGATGCTGGAGGAAACAGGTACAAAAGTATCTATATCCACACTAAAACAAGTCCTATATCGACATAACCTGAAAGACCGCTCAGCAAGGAAGAAGCCACTGCTCCAAAACCGGCATAAAAAAGCAAGACTACGGCTTGCGACTGCACATGGGGACAAATATCGTACTTTTTGGAGAAATGTCCTCTGGTCTGATAAAACCAAAATAGAACTGTTTGCCCATAATGACCATCGATATGTTTAGAGAAAAAAAAGGGAGGCTTGCAAGCCGAAGAACACCATCCCAACCGTGAAGCACGGGGTGGCAGCATCATGTTGTGGGGGTGCTTTGCTGCAGGAGGGACTGGTGCACTTCACAAAATAGATGGCATCATGAGGAGGGAAAATGATGTGAATATATTGAAGCAACATCTCAAGACATCAGTCAGGAAGTTAAAGCTTGGTCGCAAATGGGTCTTCCAAATGGACAATGACCCCAAGCATACTTACAAAAGTTGTGGCAAAATTTCTTAAAGACAACAAAGTCAAGGTATTGTAGTGGCCATCACAAAGCCCTGACCTCAATCCTAAATTTGTGGGCAGAACTGAAAAAGTGTATGCGAGTAAAGAGGCCTACAAACCTGACTCCGTTACACCAGCTCTGTCAGGGGGAATGGGCCAAAATTCCCCCAACTTATTCTGGGAAGCTGGTGGAAGGCTACCCGAAACGTTTGACCAAAGTTAAACAATTTAAAGCCAACGAATGCTACCAAATACTAATTGAGTGTATGTAAACTTCTGACCCACTGGGAATGTGATGAAAGAAATAAAAGCTGAAAAAAATAATTCTCTCTACTATTATTCTGACATTTCACATTCTTAAAATAAAGTGGTGATCCTAACTGACCTAAGACAGGGCATTTTTCCTAGGATTAAATGTCAGGAGTTGTGAAAAACTAAGTTTAAATGTTTCCAACTGTAGGCAGTGACATATTTGCCTAAATATTTGCCTAGAGTCAGATTTTTTGTTATGGACTATCAGATGAGAGACGGTGCTCATGTTGAATAAGAGCTTGACTAACAGGATGGCAGTGTCCAGCATCATCCAGGGTTATCAAAGTAGGGAGATACATGATTGCCCCTACTAGCGTCCCCAGAACAGACCGACACAACCCAACAGAGAGCCACTCTTCACTATTTTGACCTAATAGGATTAGGGGGAAGGGGGTGTGAAAACAGCCACAGTGGGGGGCCTACAGTACTGGAGGGTCTACATGGCTGGCTGTGTGACTGTGCATTTGTGTACAAAAGAAAGATTGTGTGAGACAGACTGCATGTGTCAAGCGTTTGTCATCTATGGGGACTATAAAAACATGACTGCATGCATTCAGTGTTCATTGATTCAACATGTGTATTGTGCCAACCAATAACAATGTATTTTTTATTCATCATCTCCTAGACACAACAAGCAAGAAGAGTAGGCTAAACAGACAAATTGTCCAGAGAACAGAGCTCTGATCAAACAAGAGTTGTACTGTCCGTCTCCTCTCTGTTCTGGGCCCTGTAGAGGACAACACTTATTCATTTCACATCAAAAGGCATTCCCTCTTACTCGCCCAAACGCATGCAGTCACACACGCACTGGAGGTGCATAGAAGTAGGCCTATAGGCTACCTGGCCTGCAAATTTATTACAAATAAAAAAACAGAAATCCCTTATTTACATAGGTATTCAGACCCTTTCCTATGAGACTCGAAATTGAGCTCAGGTGTATCCTGTTTCCATTGATCATCCTTGAGATGTTTCTACAACTTGATTGGAGTCCACCTGTGGTAAATTCAATTGATTGGACATGATTTGGAAAGGCACACACCTGTCTATATAAGGTCCCATACTTGACAGCGCATGTCAGAGCAAAAACAAAGCCACGAGATCAAAAGGAATTGTCCGTAGAGCTCAGAAAAATGATCGTGTCCAGGTATAGATCTGGGGAAGGGTACCAAAAATGTCTTTGGCATTGAAGGTCCCCAAGAACACAGTGGCCTCCATCCTTCTTAAATGGAAGAAGTTTGGAACTACCAAGACTCTTCCAAACTGAGCAATCGGGGGAGAAGAGCCTTGGTCAGGGATGTGACCAAGAACCCGATGGTCACTCTGACAGAGCTCCAGAGTTCCTCTGTGGAGATGGGAGAACCTTCCAGAAGGACAACCATCTCTGAAGCGCTCTACCAATCAGTCCTTTATGGTATTGTGGCCAGACGGAAGCCAGTCCTCAGCAAAAGGCACATGACAGCCCACTTGGAGTTTGCCAAAAGGCACCTAAACGACTCTCAAACCATGTGAAACAACATTCTCTGGTCTGATGAAACCAAGATTGAACTCTTTGGCCTGAATGCCAAGCGTCACATCTGCAGGAAACCTGGCACCATCCCTTCGGTGAAGCATGGTGGTGGCAGCAGCATACAGGGGGGATGTTTTTCAGCAGCAGGGACTGGGAGACTAGTCAGGATTGAGGGAAAGATGAACGGAGCAAAGTACAAAGATCCTTGATGAAAACCTGGTCCAGAGAGCTCAGGCTGGGGTGGAGGTTGACCTTCCAACAGGACAACTACCCTAAGCACACAGCCAACACAACGCAGGAGTGAGTTCGGGACAAGTCTCTGGATCTGCAGAGAAGAATGGGAGAAACTCCCCAAATACAGGTGTGTCAAGCTTGTAGCGTCATATCCAAGAAGACTCGAGGCTGTAATTGCTGCCAAAGGTGCTTCAACAAAGTACTGAGTAAAGGGTCTGAATACTTATGTAAATGTGATAGTTTAAAAAAAAGTGTTATACATTTGCAAATATTTTTTAAAAAAACTGTTTTTGCTTTGTCATTATGGGGTATTGTGTGGAGATTGACGAGGCAAAAAAACAATTGAATCCATTTTAGAATAAGGCTGTAACATAAGAAAACGTGGAAAAAGGGGTCTGAATACTTTTCCGAATGCCCTGTATGTTTTGACTCTCCAGATATGCGAAATATTATTAGAATAGTGAAATTATTTAAAATGCCCATCCCTACTTTATAGTGGATTTTCTAATCATTTGAACGTAGTGACTTCAGAATGTATTCACACCTTGACTTTTTACAAATTTTGTTGTGTTAAAGTGGGATTAAAAATGTATGTCATTTTTTGTCAACGATCTACCCAAAATACTGTAAAAATATGACAAATTAAACTAATATACAGTATATTGATGAGATTATTCAACCCCATGGGTCAATACATGTTATAAACACCATTAACAGTGATTACAGCTTTGAGTCTTTCTGGGTAAGTCTCAGTGTTTTCCACACCTGGATTGTGCAACATTTGCCCATTATTCTCCAAAAACATTCTTCAAGCTCTGTCAAATTGGTTGTTGATCATTGCTAGACAACCATTTTTAGGTGTTCCCATATCTTTTCAAGTAGAATTAAGTCAAAACTGTAACTCGGCTACTCAGGAACATTCACTGTCTTCTTGGTAAACAACTCCAGTGTAGATTTGGCATTGTTTTAGGTTATGGTCCTGCTGAAAGGTGAATTAATCTCCCAGTGTCTGGTGGAAAGCAGACAACCAGGTTTTCCTCAAGGATTTTGCCTGTGCTTAGCTCCATTCAGTTTATTTATTTGTTATCCTGTAAAACTCTGCAGTCCTTAATGATTACACGCATATCCATAACATGATGCAGCCACCACCATGCTTGAAAATATAGAGAGTGGTACTCCGTAATGTGTAGCATTGGATTTGCCCCAAACATAACACTTTGTAGTCAGGACAAAAAGTGAATTACGTGTTTTGGAACACTATTCTGTACAGGCTTCCTTCTTTTCACTCAATTAGGTCAGTATTGTGGAGTAACTAAAATGTTGATCCATCCTCAGTTCTATCACAGCCATTAAACTGTTTTAAAGTCACCATTGGCCTCAGTGAAATCCCTGAGCGGTTTCCTTCCTCTCTGGCAACAGAGTTAGGAAGGATGCCTGTATCTTTGTAGTGACGCTGTATTGATACACCATCCAAAGTGTAATTAATAACTTCACCATGCTCAAACAGATATTCAATGTGTTTAGTTTTTTACCCATCTACCAATAGGTGTCGTCCTTTGCGAGGCCTTGGAAAATCTCCCTTGTCTTTGTGGTTGAGTCCGTGTTTGAAATTCACTGCTCGACTGTGGGACCTAACAGATAATTTAACGTGTGGGATACAGAGATGAGGTAATCATAAAAGAAAATCCATGCAATTTACTGTGACTTGTTAAGTAAATGTACTCCTGAACATTTAAGCTTGCCATAAAAGGGGTTGAATACTTATTAATGCAAGACATTTCAAAATGTTTTATAAACAATTCCACTGATATTATGAGGTATTGTGTGTAGGCCAGTGACAATAATATAAATTGATTCAATTTTTAAATGCAGGCTGTACAACAAAATGTGGAAAAAGTCAAGGGGTGTGAATACTTGGACAAACTATAATCCATCCCTCAGTGAACACACACTTCATTGCCATATAAGGACAGTGTGTGAGTCAGAACATTTTGTAACAGTAACCCATACAAACAAGAGCAACACGTAAGCTACCTCCATCCTCTTTATACAAAGGAATCAAAATATTTACTAACACTGTCAGATTCCAATAACACTACACAAATCCAGAACCATAGAGAGATCGAAAATAATGCTTTTCAGCCTAATCATTGATGGAAATACCAGTCGATGGAAATACATTTGACTGGTCGTGTTTATCGGTCTATAGGTTCATTTGCATAATGTTGTGGAATTCAATTGCAGTGTGTATATTCGTTATGTATCTAATGAGCAGAAAATCTGTCAGTGCAAGAGCTGGTGCTACAGCGCGCCAATCAGCTCTTTCTTTTCTGCTTTTATAAGCCCTATCATTGCACAACAATTCTAAATGCAATCACGTTATTAACAGTTGATGGCCATGATTAAAAAAAGCGACTATTTTTCTCTCTCAACTGGTAATTGAAGCACGCTTCCCATTCACCATTCAAGTGCATAGGCAACGGAAGACAGGCTACATCAGTTTTTGCTGTTTTGCTTGCACAGACTGGAAAATGTTCTGGGACTCTTCCGATGGCATTGAGGTGTACACCACATCAGTCACTGGCCTCATCAACGACGTCGTCCCCACAGTAACCGTACGTACATACCCCAAACCAGAAGCCATTGGTTTCCAGGCAACATCCGCACTGAGCTAAAGGGTAGAGCTGCCGCGTTCAAGGAGCGGGACTCTAACCCGGACGCTTATTAGAAATCCCGCTATGCCCTCAGACGAACCATCAAACAGCAAAAGTGTCAATACAGGACTAAAACTGAATCATACCACACCGGCTCCGACACTCGTCGGATGTGGCAGGGCTTGCAAACTATTACAAACTACAAAGAGTGACACGAGCCTACCAGACGAGCTACATTTCTTCTATGCTCGCTTCGAGGCAAGTAACATTGAAACATGCATGAGAGCACCAGCTGTTCCAGACGACTGTGTGATCATGCTCTCCATAGCCAATGTGAGTAAGACCTTTAAACAGGTCAACATTCACAAGGTCGCAGGGCCAGACGGATTACCAGGACATGTACTCAGAGCATGCGCTGATCAACTGGCAAGTGTCTTCACTGACATTTTCAACATGTCCCTGACTGAGTCTGTAATACCTACATGTTTCAAGCAGACCACCATAGTCCCTGTGCCGAAGAACATCAAGGTAACCTGCCTAAATGACTACTGACCTGTAGCACTCATGTCTGTAGCCATGAAGTGCTTTGAAAGGCTGGTCATGGCTCACAACACCAATATCCCAGAAAGGTTTTTTTGCATACCACCCCAACAGATGATGCGATCTCTATTGCACTCAACAATGCCCTTTCCACCTGGACAAAAGGAACACCTACGTGAGAATGCTTTTCATTGACTACAGCTCAACACCATAGTACAGCTCAACACCAAAATACTATTTAAAAAAATAATAATATTCGCTAAAAGATAATGTGTCACCCTTATAAAAATATCAAAAGAATCCCTATTACTAAGCTACCTAAAATGTGAATTTCGTTTTTTTTGTTTTGGCTTGGGCTCATAAGCCTATGCATCAATCTCTAGGTTTCTTCCTAGGTTCTGGCCTTTCTAGGGAGTTTTACCTAACCACCGTGCTTTTACACCTTCATTGCTTGCTGTTTTTGTACAGCACTCTGACATCCGCTGATGTAAGAAGGGCTTTATAAATAAATTTGATAAGCCTATGCATAAGCTCTAAAATGCATATGGGTGTTTTTAATTAAGCATCACCTTAGAAAGCTCTGTCCATTTCGTTGTGTTATGCTTTGTAACATCCACAAGGGCCATATTTTACACTCAGTTTCAACCTGCTGTTAAACTTCTTTCTTCAAAATGAGAACAGTGAGGTCAGTTTTAAAAGCACAACATTTGCATTGATATCAGTGTGGTTAGAGGGACAATAGAACCCCGAGTACCAGGCCATTAGGACCTGATGAATGGTAGCAAGTTGGGTACTACCTAAGTCTTTGAATGTTCTTCAGTGGCCCAGCCAGAGCCCGGACTTGAACCAGATCGAACATCTCTGGAGAGACCTGAAAATAGCTGTACAACAACGCTCCCATTCCAACCTGACAGAGCTTGAGAGGATCTGCAGAGAAGAATGGTTTGTATTTTCTTAGCAAGTTGTTCCTAAATTTTGTTAGCCGCTGATTGTTAGCCGCTAATGCTAATCGCTAGCCAGCTAATAAATGTACTGACTAAGAGCAAGTGTAATTAGCTATACAGTCTGATAATAACAGGGATGGTGTAGACCTAAATCAGCATGTTGTTTGTGCAACAGTATCTTCTAAATTAAAGAAACAAACGCAAAGAAAAAAATATGTTAGCTGAAGTAGCTAAGAGAAAACATTCAATGTAGCCAAAGATTATAGGGTCCCCTAGGAAACACCTATCAACACTTTAGTTCCTACCCTGTCACAATAACTCCTTCCTGGCATTTTCATTCGTTGTCATGTCAATCACTGTATTAAAAGTTCCCACTATTATATTCTAACTCTATAAGACATTATTTCCATGATTCCAACAGTTAACCTAAGTGTTTTGCTCTAAATAGCAAGTAAAATGGCAACATTTAGTAAAAACATAAGGCCCAGATTGCTTGCCCATATCGTGTACCCCTACGTGGCAGTGTAGAAATGTTCTCAAAATGCAGAAATTGATGAAAATGACTTTTGTGGTTGTATAGTATAAAACAATCAGAAATGGAGAAAGACCCATTGAAATCACTTAGAATGTATGTGTTGCCACCCTAGTGTCACACACTACGCATGAAGCAAATTCAGAACCTTCATTATTTAAAAACATGAAGAAAAAAAATATATATATGAAAAAAATGTGACGGTATTTTAAATACTGTGATATAATGTTTTGGCCATATCGCCCAGCCCTACCAGAGGCCACCAAAATGATGTTTTGTTTTGTTGCAAAAGTAGCTCTAACGCAGGGGGGGCAAGCCATCCCCAGAAACCTTTAGGTCTTGTGAGTGGAAACTTGTGCGAAATTTGTGCAACTTCCGGTACGCATTTACAGTGGACACTGAGGCTATACCCTTACAGTTTTAGACAGTAGCTAATAGGCTACTGTGGCTATTTGTGTATAATAGCCCTACCAACAAAACTAATGGAGCAAATCCCATAACATTCACATGGAAATAGCTTTTGATTTCTATGATATATCCTACAGTAGCCTATATGTGGTGTTCAATGCAGGTCTACATTGCATGAGACTTAAAAAGACTTAGACTTGTCTCACATTATGAAGGGCTCGATATTAATTCATGATTTTTTTACTTGGTCTGTAACACCATGGGCCAAATAAGTTACTGTAAATTGCATTGTGCAGCTTAGAGGGGACCTGTGTCAAAAGCTTCCAAGTTTCAAGTTTCTCGGCATTCACTGACGAGGTGAAATGGTCCCTTCCTACAGACAGCGTGGTGAAGGCTGCGCAACAGGACCCTTCAACCTCAGCAAGCTGAAAATATATTTTTTTTACATATATTTAACTAGGCAAGTCAGTTAAGAACAAATTCTTATTTACAATGACTGCCTAGGAACAGTGGGTTAACTGCCTTGTTCAGGGGCAGAACAGATTTTTACCTTGTCAGCTCGAGATTCGATCTAGCAACTTTTCGATAACTGGCCCAACGCCCTACCCACTAGGCTACCTGCCGCCCCAAATTTGGCTTAGCCCTGAGGCCCTCACAAACTTCTACAGATGCACCGTTGAGAGAATCCTGTCGGGCTGTATCACCGCCTGGTACAGCAATTGCACCATCCACAACCGCAGGGCTCTCCAGGGGGTAGTGCGAACAGCCCAACACATCACCGGAGGTACACTGCCTGCCCTCCAGGACATCAACTGGTGTTACAGGAAGGCCAAGAAGACCTTCAAGGCCTTCAGCCACCTGAGCCACAGCCTGTCCACTCCGCTACCATTTAGAAGGCGGTACAGGTGCATCAAAGCTGGGACCGAGAGACAGCTTCTATCTCCAGGCCATCAGACTGTTAAACAGTCACCACTACCCTTAGTCACTGTTTTAGTCAGCTACCACCCAGTACTCTACCCTGCACCTTAGAAACTGATGCTCTATGTACATAGTCGTGGAATACTGGGTCACTTTAATAATGTTTACATACTTCATATGTATATACTGTATTCTAGTCATGGCTCATCCTATATAGCCAAACTAATGTTGCACACACCTGTCCATACTGTCTTTACAATTTTTTTTAAATGACACACAGCATTATGAAAGTATTCAGACCCCTTGACTTTTTCCACATCGTTACGTTGCAACCTTATTCTAAAATGTATTTTTTCATCAATCTACACACAATAACAAAGCAAAAACAGATTTTTAGAAATGTTTGCAAAATTATAAAAAGATTAACTTAAATATCAAATTTATAGAAATATTTAGACCCTCTACTCAGTACTTTGTTGAAGCACCTTTGGCAGTGATTACAGCCTCGAGTCTTCTTGGGTATGACGCTACAAGCTTGGCACACCTCTATTTGGGGAGTTTCTCCCATTCTTCTCTGCAGATCCTCTCAATCTCTGTCAAGTTGTGTGGGGAGCGTCGCTGCACAGCTATTTTCAGGTCTCTCCAGAGATGTAAGATCGGGTTCAAGATCGGGCTCTGGCTGGGCCACTCAAGGACATTCAGAGACTTGTCCCGACCCCACTCCTGCGTTGTCTTGGCTGTGTGCTTAGGGTCGTTGTCCTGTTAGAAGGTGAACCTTCGCCCCAGTCTGAGGTCCTGAGCGCTCTGGAGCAGGTTTTCATCAAGGATCTCGCTGTACGTTGCTCTGTTCATCTATCCCTCGATCCTGACTAGTCTCCCAATCCCTGCCGCTAAAAACATCCCCACAGCAGCCAGTACCATGCTTCACCGTATGGCTTGGTTTTTGCTCTGACATGCACTGTCAACTGTAAGACCTTATATAGACATGTCCAATCAATTTAATTTACCACAGATGGACTCCAACCAAGTTCTAGAAACATCAAGGATGATCAATGGTAACAGGTTTCACCTGAGCTGAATTTCAAGTCTCATAGCAAAGGGTCTGTGAATACTTGTAAATAAGGTATGCTTTTTATTTTCAATACATTTGCAAAAAAGATCTTAACCTGTTTTTGCTTTGTCATTATAGAGCATTGTGTGTAGATTAAATAAAAATGTTCCTCAATAACTTTTAGAAAAAGGCTGTAACAAAATGTGGAAAAGGGGGTCTGAATACTTTTCGAATGCACTGTAAATATTTTAGTCTGACATTGCTCGCTCCGATATTTCAATTTTTTTCCTTGGATATATGTGTACATATATTTTTTCTTCATTGCTTGGTATTACTGCAACTTTGGAGCTAGAAACACAAGCATTTTGCAGCACCTGCAATAACATCTGCAAATCTCTGTAAATGACTAGTAAACTTTAATTTTATGGTTGACTAAAAGCCAATGTTGACAGTTACTCTAACATCTTAAATGTGCACATCGGAATTCGGTAAGGAGGACGCATGTGGTTGAATCCTCAAGCTGTTCCATGTTCTGTTCAAATGAATTACCCATAATCTAAAATTGTGATGTGATGTACTCACCTCCTCCACAGTACAGGGTAAGACCACACGGCTGAAAGAGAGAAGAGCAGAAAGAGAGATGAGACATGGTTCTATGGCGAACACTGACTGACACTGGCCATCACAATCACATCTAGGCCTGAGTCAACACTTTGAGTGGGATATATTTAGTTCCAACAGGCATACAAGCCACATGTGTTCTCTACTAGCCTCGTGGAATTCGGAATTGGTTGCTGTTTTGATAAACAGATTTGACTAGAGGAATACTTTTAAAAAATTAAAAATTAAGTGAGACATGATACCCTTGCTTTATTTTTGGCTATAGCAGCTATAATAATTTTTATTATGCAAGGCCATTGCCTCATGACTTTGTGACTGAAGTAGCCCCCATCAGCCTGTTTGATGGTGGCAGCAGTGGGCTCAGCTTCCATGAGGCACATGAGAGGTTTCCTCAGTGCACAGGAACAGGAAAGGACTCCAGGTCACTCTTCCTGCGTCACATGACATGAAGGCAGCTCCAGCTATAACCTACTGCCTGACAGTCAGGACACTGCCAAGTTCAGCAAAATGGAAACCAGTCGACTGGTCGAGCACCGGTACACACTACCAAGTAGGCGCTATTTTTCAGATGTTACCCTACCAGAGTTACACAGTATTATTAAAATGCACATCCATGAGCTACTTGTTATGGGCGTCACTGCTATTAGCTTCACGACTGACATTTGTACCAGCGATGTCAGCCCCAGGAGCATGCGGAATTCAGACAGCAAAGTGGGTCGACGATGGTTTCGTACTGAGGAAAGCCATATTGAATGCTCAAGAATAGGGTTGCCAAGGGTCGGAAACTTTCCTTTAAATTTCCGGAAATTTTCCATGGGAAGTTTAAGCCCAGGAATTTGGGGAATTTTGCTTAAAATCATAAAAAGTTAGCTTATAACAGTGAACCTTTTTTGTGGGATACACTTAAGGCAATTCTAGGTCTTGTGGCATATTTCGGTAAAATTATCCCCAATCAATAGATTGTAACCCCATGTACAGCTGATTCTTGCACACTAATGAGATGCTCTTGAGCCCACACTACTACACTGTCTGAGCCAAGGACTTCATGCCTTCTGGTAAGTTTTGATTACAATACTGGGTGGGGTGAATATATTTTATGACATGATTTTTTGTTAACTAGTAAATAGTAGCCTACAGCAAAGTGTTTAAATAGTTTATAACTTGTTAACAATTTCTGCTAGTTAGTTTTTGCTACCATGTGGGTTTTAGCTTGCTGGAGCCTGCTAACCGAGGAGTGTTAACTTGTTAGGGAGCGGCAGCTGAGGGGTCGGTTTTGGAGAGTCGTGCGTGCCCAAAGTAAAATGCTTGCCACTCCAAAAGTTTCCAAAAGTGTTAACATTTTGTCTGTGAGTGTAACAGAACTCATTTGGCAGGCAAAAACCAGAGAAAATTCCATCCGGAAATGTCATTCTGGTGGCTTATGGCTCACTTAGAGAGACTGCCTTTTGAAAAGTCTTAATACCAGGACACTGAATGTAGTACCTATTGCTTCCACTGGATGTCAGCAGTGTATAGGTAAAGTTTCATGGCAATCGGAACCAATGTGTTCAATAGGTAGCGGTTTTGGTGAGGGGAGCTCTTTTTCAGTTGCACGTTTTTGGGCGCACGTTTGGCTGAGCGGTCCACTTTATTTGACTTATATAACGTTTAGGTGACCATCCAAGTGAAATATAATCACTTTTATTCATAAAAGGATAGCTAAGGATGCATTTTAATTGGTTTATGTAATGTTGAGGAAATGTTTATAGGTTTAGTTGAACGCGTTCTCTTCACGTTGGATTTTCTGAACACAAGGCGCCAACCAAACGGAGATTTATGGATTACTTTTTCTAACCAAATACCCATGGATTGTCTTCGTTGGACACTTAGGAAGACCTCTGCAGAAGTTCTACAAAAGGTAAGGCACAGGTTTTCCCTGTGAAATGCATTTTCTATCGACCGCGCTGGCTAAAGATTTCATGGTTATGGAAAATATTGAAGGTGCTACCCTTAACGACTCAAATACCAGTGGGTCGCTAGCGGGATCATCCCGACACTACTAGCAAAAACCTGTAGCGCCAGATTTAAAATCCGAAAATTGAATTATTAAACATCCAGCTATATACAAGTGTTCCATACTCATCAAAAGCTCTGTTTCTAGGCAATATCACAGCGTTGTCAGATTTCAAAAAAGGCTTTACGGCGAAAGCAGCACATTCATTTGTTTGAGGGTAGCACCTCACATATTTTCCAATAGCCATGTATCGATTAGCAATCATGGCACACACATAACACATTTCACAGCGAAAACAAAGTAATTACCTGTTGAAGAACTTCTGCTGAGGTCTTCCTAAGTGTCCAACGAAGACAATCCATGGTTCTTTTGTTAGAAAAAGTAACGTCTTTTATCCATAAATCCTCCATTTGGTTCATGCGCTATAATCAGAAACGACAGCCTCCATTACTCCTTTGAAACTCGGCGCCACTCGTTAAAATTATACCTATAAACTTGTCCAAAAACAATCAAACATAGTTTTAAATGTATCCTTAGGAACCCTTTTACGATATGTACTATTATAAATCAGCCGGAATATAAACTGAACGATAAATAAGGCACAGCGCCTTCTCATGCACGCCAAGACTCTGAAGAGTTTTCATAACGTGGTCTCTCGTTCCATGCTGTTTATCAATGGCGAAATTCCCCAAGATGGAGTAAAACACCGTCTCGTGGTTGATGACATCATAAGGAAGCCGACGTGCACTGAGTTCACATGCCTATATATGGTCATTTTGGATAGGAGGGCTCAAAATGAGCAATGTGTCAAAATGACTTTTTTCAGGACAGAGATTCCTCAGGGTTTTGCCTGCCAAATGCGTTCTGATTGACCCACAGACCAATGGTTAACAGTTTTGGAAAATTCAGAGTGTTTCCTATCCAATGGTACTAAATATATGCATATCCCATTTTCTGGGCCTAAATGGGAGGCATTTTACTTTGGGCACGCCAGGCTCTCCAAAACAGTCAGTTTTGCTGCTGGAGCCGGTGAAGTTAAACAATCAAATGTAGTGCTTTCGCCATAAAGCCTTTTTGAAATCGGACAACGCTGTGAAATTTCCAAGAAGCAGAGCTTTTGAGGAGTATAAATCACTTGTATATTGGTGCATGTTTAATAATTCAACTTTTGGATTTTGCCTTGCATTTCACCTGGTAGTGTCGCTAGCGCCCCACCACTCCCTAACAAGTTAATTTACCTGTTTCCATACATGTTTCATAAAAATAAAAAAAATCTTATCAAAGGAGTTGTTTAATCTAACTGCTTAACTATTTACCTGTACATGGAATTGTATTTGTTTTCTTACTCATTTTTTTCTCATCTTTAAATGAAAATGCCACGGGCACTATCTGATGTGTGGAGACATTTCACTATAGCTAATGTAGAAGGAAAAGCTGTGTACATGTGCAAATACTGTGCCAAATCATATGTGAAGAATGCAACAAAGCTGCAGAATCATCTGGCCAAGTGCATACAGTTCCCTCCGCTCACAACAAGAGTCCTCTGACATAAGTCCCTCTACTTCTATTCGAGGTGAAAATGATGAAGACACTTTATCGATAGAAACCGCTCATGGTCTTCCTAGAATCAGAAGGTTTTTTTGACTCAATGGAGGAACGTAGTCAGAAATGCTGATGAATGTCTTGCTCGAACTGTGTATGCAACTGGTTCACATTGGTCTCTACATTGCAGATGAGCTGAAGGAAGTCAATGACCTTGGACCACAGCGGGTATTTGCACTGGTGACAGACAATGCTGCAAACATGAAGGCTGCTTGGTCTAAAGTGGAAGAGTCCTACCCTCACATCACACCCTTTGGCTGGGCTGCTCATGCATTGAATCTGCTCCTCAAGGACATCATGGCACTGAAAACAATGGATACACTCTACAAGAGAGCCAAGGAAATGGTTAGGTATGTGAAGGGTCATCAAGTTATAGCAGCAATCTACCTCACTAAGCAAAGAGAAGAAACCCATACTGCCTTGCCCACTTCACTGTTGCACCAAGAAGAGGAAACTGCAGTTCTGAAATAAATCTAAAAGCGAGAATACTTCTGCCACAGCGTACATGTTGGACCCCAAGTATGCTGGCAAGAGCATCCTGTCTGGTGCAGAGATCAACAAGGCCTATGGTGTCATCACTACCGTGTCTCTCCTCTTTGGCCTGGATGAGGGCAAGGTTCTTGGCAGTCTGGTGAAGTACACATCCAAGCAAGGACTTTGGGATGGAGATGCAATATGGCAGTCATGCCAACATATCATCAGCCACCAGGTGGAAGGGACTTTGTGGATCTGAGGCTCTTTCCCCTGTTGCCGCCATCATCCTTCAAATCCCATCAACATCAGTCGTCTCAGAGCGCAACTGGTCCTTGTTTGGGAACACGCACACCAAAGCATGCAACAGGCTGACCAATACAAGGGTTGAAAAATTGGTGGCCATCCGGGCAAATTTGAGGACATTGAGGAGGTCCAGGGAGAAGACATGGAAGCCTGAGAGGAAGACAACCAAAGCTTTAGTTTTTAGACTATCATTTTACAGATGTATGTTGAAAACATTTTTGGGAGATGCGATGGATCATTCAACATTTCCTTTTGTTGTTCAGTGAAATCATTCGATGTGTAGAGTCAACTAATAAATAAAAGTTCAATTTGTAACTAGTGGGTTTTTTTTCTTCTATTGGAAGGATTTAATCATTTGCAATTATGTCTACTTATTATAAGGTAAAATGTTTATGTTTCTGTCTGCATGTGATATGGTAAATATCCAATGCAAACATCTACATGAAATCCTGGTTGAGAATGAAACAACTGAACGAAACAGCAAGTAAGTGAAAGAAATAGGTTTTGATTATGTTTTACTGGTAATCAGGACATACGTAAATGCCAACAAAATAACTTTTTGGTCAGAGTGTGTGTGTGTTTCAACTATTTAGCTGTACTAGAATGCTTAAAAGGCAGCTAAAAAAATCTTATAATCGGTATAGGGTTTTTTGGCAAGGAAAATATTGGATATCGGACAAAAATGTAATTTCGGTGCATCCTTAATAAGAAACGGGTTGGGTAAAGGTTGAGCCTGCTGCAATGATTGGATTAGAACAAGCCACTCTCCACCGGCTCTCATTTACCCAGACACACAGCAACTCGTCTCAGGCCACAAATCTCCCCTTCACCAAACAAAGTGTATGAATCAAAATCTGTAGCTAGTCATTGTTGTTCAATCTAGGTATTTCCAGTCAACTTTGCTGAGGCTATGTGGTTGTTTTTGTCTACTTGGCATTGTTTACTAGGCCTACTTTGTCTGTCCATATAATTATTCCATTACTGATGACGTCTGTCGGTATCCAAGCCCATGCTTGCTTGCTATTATTATTATTTATTCTCGCCCAGGCATGTTTCAGAGCGACAGATCATTAGAAAATAAAATGACAAATGTAGATTTTTGGATGGTACAAATGTAGCATAAGTGTCAGGAGATAAAGGTTTTGCTTCTCACTAAATTGAAACAATATATGGGACAAGCAAGTTAGCCTACCTTCACCTAAATCTGTGTCTGGAATAAATTCAGGCAGCGGTAGCCAGCCATGTAATAAACTATTTATTAGCCTGTCGTTGATAATTGAATAGGACTAAGTAAGTAAATCATGTACATTTGTCGGTCGTTTAACAGTGTGTGTGAATGAGTGAAGGAACATCAGATGTGCTCTGAGATGCACTCTGTAAACTTGAGGTACACGCTTTACCATTTAAAGAGCACTTCTGGGTTTTCCGATCGCGAGTAAATCCAATTACGAGTATCACGTTAAAACGGATGCGATTACGACAACATCTGCACACCCCTACAATTTACACACACATGCTTCAATAGAAGGCGACGAGGAGAGACCTTGCCAATCCTCTAAAGTGACTGACAGACAGGGGCTGTGAAGGCCAAACTGGTGTACTGTACTGTTCGACTTGTGGCATGTAACAAGGCCATACAAACCACACCACTTATTGAAATATGCTAGATTAGGCAATTTTATTAAAATAAAGACAGATGAAACTCTACCTCTCTCATAACAAAAATGAGGCTACTGAAGACAGGATGTCTATTCTCAGTTGTGTGAGCTAACAATGAGTGACATTGGCCTAAATCTGAGTGGCTTGTGCATGAGAGCAGCCACACAACTTCAGCGTGGATGTGCAGTTGGCTACACACTCCCTCCAACTGCCTGTAAATTCAGAACATGCCCCAGGGTTTGTTTCTCAAAGGCTGTGTTTCTTAACTCTGCAATAGATTAGCGTAACAAAGATTATTTTCTAATTTCTCTACTAAATTGTTTGTATTCTGAATGTGGTGAGGTTACTCCACATACGATATGACTAAACACTGATCCCCCAAAAAGTATAGCCATAAGCCTAGTTTAGTAGGCTTTTATACGACGCAGGGCATAGCTACATTAGGAATCAATTATATGGATCACATCAAGTTGAATAGAAATGCATATGCCTACTGACAATCAACACATTGGGGTGCATTCTACCTCTTCAGACATACAAACATCTTCCTGAATCAGACTAGATCAGGCATACTGATTGTTTCAACTGGGAACCAAGTGACCGTCCGATGCATCCTTGTTATTTCCTTGTTATTTCTCTCACAAGCAGATTTGTCCATGGTCAGCAGTTTGGTCAAAGTTCATAAAATCACTAGCCTGCCAGGAAGACTTGAGCACCGTCAGCAAGACATTGCAAAGTTGCCAACCCTGTTCAACACACCAGTGTCCTGTTTCCCTAACGCACCGTAAGGCTACGTTCATCGTTAAAACCGGTACTAACGATGAACTTAGCCTTAAGATACTTTTGGGAAACCGGGTTTTACAGGCAGTGGACTGAACTTTTGTGGTACGCGTGCACTTTAGTCCCCCTTCCGCTAGGTAGCTAGCTACCTAGAAAGTTACCATTATCGAAGGTAAGTTACAAAAACTCTAAAAACGTACAACCTACACCAAACAATATACCGCACATTGTTAGCTAGCTGGATAGTGTACCCTTTCGATACTAGATAATCGACAAATGTTCCATATTGTTGTATTTTGATATCCAGCTGGCTAACATAATAGCAGTGAAAAGCCGAAAGAAAGGTGCGTCGGCTAACGTTAGGAGCCTATGCTGACTCGCTGTCATCAGATAGGCCGGATCTGAACAATCCCACCCTACGAAACACAACGTTTTTATTTGAGTAAAAACATCTACGCAAGAATCGCAGTATTCGAAAATATCGTATATTATTATCACACACATTACAGTAATAATCAAGAAGTTTGGACTTACTATTCCTTGATCAGGACCATCGTCACTTTTTCGGCTGCGGCTGCGTACTACAACTGACGTCATGTGCCATTTCAACAACTCCCATATTCTGCCCCTTATCGTCTGTGATTGGTGAGAGTGGAGATACTTTGAGTGACCTCAAAGGGGATAGATTGTGAACTACTGTCAATATGAAAATGTTTGTCAATATTTCATACTGAAAAGTATCATTCATATTTTCAGGATTTTGCAAGACTCTTCTTGTCTGTTTCTCATTGATAACACGAAAGCTATTCAACCACACCCTAAATCACCCAAGTTTTATTGAACCAATAAATCTTCTTCTTCTTTTTCCTCCTCTTCTTCTATTCAGAGAGCAGTACAATTATGTTTGATTAAAAGAGTTTGACTACTCAACAACTCAAATCAAATAAAAATCGAATCAAGTTATTTGTCATATGCTTCGTAAACAAGTGTAGACGAACAGTGAAAGGCTTACTTACGGGCCACCCTTCCCAACAATTCAGAGAGAAAAACATGTAAATAAAATAATAACATAAGGAATAAATACATAATGAGTAACGATGACTTGGCAATATACACAGGGTACTACTACCAAGTCGATGTGCGGGGATAGAATGTAATTGAGGTAGATCTGTACATACAGTTGAAGTCGGAAGTTTACATACACTTAGGTTGGAGTCATTAAAATTTGTTTTTCAACCACTCCACAAATGTCTTGTGAACAAACTATAGTTTTGGCAAGTTGGTTAGGACATCTACTTTGTGCATGACACAAGTCATTTTTCCAACAATTGTTTACAGACAGATTATTTCACTTATAATTCACTGTATCACAATTTCAGTGGGTCAGAAGTTTACATACACTAAGTTGACTGTGCCTTTAAACAGCTTGGAAAATTCCAGAAAAGGATTTCATGGCTTTAGAAGCTTCTGATAGGCTAATTGACATCATTTGAGTTATTTGGAGGTCTACCTGTGGATGTATTTCAAGGCCTACCTTCAGACTCAGTGCCTCTTTGCTTGACATCATGGGTAAATCAAAAGAAATCAGCCAACACCTCAGCTTTTTTTTTGTAGACCTCCACAAGTCTGGTTCATCCTTGGGAGCTATTTCCAAATGCCTGAAGGTACCCCGTTCATCTGTACAAACAATAGTACGCAAGTATAAACACCATGGGACCACGCAGCCGTCATACCGCTCAGGAAGGAGACACGTTCTGTCTCCTAGAGATGAACGTACTTTGGTGCGAAAAGTGCAAATCAATCCCAAAACAACAGCAAAGGACCTTGTGAAGATGCTGGAGGAAACAGGTACAAAAGTATCTATATCCACAGTAAAACGAGTCCTATATCGACATAACCTGAAAGGCCGCTCAGCAAGGAAGAAGCCACTGCTCCATAACCGCCATAAAAAAGCCAGACTACGGTTTGCGACTGCACAAGGGGACAAAATTCGTACTTTTTGGAGAAATGTCCTCTGGTCTGATGAAACAAAAAATAGAACTGTTTGGCCAATACACCCAGTTGCTACAAAGATACAGGCATCCTTCCTGATGCAGTTGTCAGAGAGGAAAGAAACCGCTCAGGGATTTCACCATGAGGTCAATGGTGACTTTAAAACAGTTAGAGTTTAATGGCTGTAAAAGGAGAAAATGTTGCCCATCAACTTCTTAGAGACTTACCCTGAAATACTCACAGCTGTAATTTCTGCCAAAGGTGCTTCTACAAAGTATTGACTCAGGGGTGTGAATACTTATGTAAATTATACAGTGAGGGAAAAAAGTATTTGATCCCCAGCTGATTTTGCACGTTTGCCCACTGACAAAGAAATGATCAGTCTATACTTTTAATGGTAGGTTTATTTGAACAGTGAGAGACAGAATAACAACAAAAAAATCCAGAAAAACGCATGTGAAAATTTGTATGAATTGATTAGCATTTTAATGTGGGAAATAAGTATTTGACCCTTGTTGGCAATCACAGAGGTCAGACGTTTCTTGTAGTTGGCCACCAGGTTTGCACACATCTCAGGTGGGATTTTGTCCCACTCCTCTTTGCAGATCTTCTCCAAGTCGTTAAGGTTTCGAGGCTGACGTTTGGCAACTCGAACCTTCAGCTCCCTCCACAGATTTTCTATGGGATTAAGGTCTGGAGACTGGCTAGGCCACTCCAGGACCTTAATGTGTTTCTTCTTGAGCCACTCCTTTGTTGCCTTGGCCGTGTGTTTTGGGTCATTGTCATGCTGGGATACCCATCCATGACCCATTTTCAATGCCCTGGCTGAGGGAAGGAGGTTCTCACCCAAGATTTGACGGTACATGGCCCAGTCCATCATCCCTTTGATGCAGTGAAGTTGTCCTGTCCCCTTAGCAGAAAAACACCCCCAAAGCATAATGTTTCCACCTCCATGTTTGACGGTGGGGATGGTGTTCTTGGGGTCATAGGCAGCATTCCTCCTCCTCCTCCAAACACGGCGAGTTGAGTTGATGCCAAAGAGCTCAATTTTGGTCTCATCTGACCACAACACTTTCACCCAGATGTCCTCTGAATCATTTAGATGTTCATTGGCAAACTTCAGACGGGCATGTATATGTGCTTTGTTGAGCAGGGGGACCTTGCGGGCGCTGCAGGATTTCAGTCCTTCACGGTGTAGTGTGTTACCAATTGTTTTCTTGGTGACTATGGTCCCAGCTGCTTTGAGATCATTGACAAGATCCTCCCGTGTAGTTCTCGGCTGATTCCTCACCGTTCTCATGATCATTGCAACTCCACGAGGTGAGATCTTGCATGGAGCCCCAGGCCGAGGGAGATTGACAGTTCTTTTGTGTTTCTTCCATTTGCAAATAATCGCGCCAACTGTTGTCACCTTCTCACCAAGCTGCTTGGCGATGGTCTTGTAGCCCATTCCAGCCTTGTGTAGGTCTACAATCTTGTCCCTGACATCCTTGGAGAGCTCTTTGGTCTTGGCCATGGTGGAGAGTTTGGAATCTGATTGATTGATTGCTTCTGTGGACAGGTGTCTTTTATACAGGTAACAAACTGAGATTAGGAGCACTCCCTTTAAGAGTGTCCTCCTAATCTCAGCTCGTTACCTGTATAAAAGACACCTGGGAGCCATAAATCTTTCTGATTGAGAGGGGTTCAAATACTTATTTCCCTCATTAAAATGCAATTCTATTTATAACATTTTTCACATGCGTTTTTCTGGATTTTTGTTGTTGTTATTCTGTCTCTCACTGTTCAGATAAACCTATCATTTAAATGATAGACTGATCATTTCTTTGTCAGTGGGCAAACGTGCAAAATCAGCAGGGGATCAAATACTTTTTTCCCTCACTGTATATTTCTCTAATACATTTTCAATATATTTGCAAAGATGTCTTAAAATATGTTATAATTTTGTCATTATGATGCATTGTGTGTAGATAGGTGAGATTTAAAAAAAGTTTGTTTTATCCAATTTGAATTCAGGCTGTAACACAACACTTGTGGATTAAGTCAAGTGGAATGAATACTTTCTGAAGCCACTATATATATATATATATACAGTACCAGTCAAAAGTTTGGACACACAAACTCATTCAAGGGTTTTTCTACATTGTAGAAAAGTAGTGAAGACATCAAAACTATGAAATAACACATATGGAATCAAGTAGTAACTAAAAAAGTGTTAAACAAATATAAAAAATATATATATATATATATTAGATTATTCAAAGTAATCACCCTTTCCCTTGATGACAGCTTTGCAAACTCTTGGCATTCTCTCAACCAGCATCACCTGGAATGCTTTTCCAACAGTCTTGAAGGAGTTCCCACATATGCTGAGCACTTGTTGGCTGCTTTTCCTTCACTCTGCGGTCCAACTCATCCCGAACCATCTCAACTGGATTGAGGTCGAGTGATTGTGGAGGCCAGTTCATCTGATGCAGCACTCCATCACTCACCTTCTTGGTCAAGTAGCCCTTACACAGCCTGGAGGAGTGTTTTGGGTCATTGTCCTGTTGAAAAACAAATGATAGTCCCACTAAGCGCAAACCAGGAGGGATGGCATATCGCTGCAGAATGCTGTGGTAGCCATGCTGGTTAAGTGTGCCTTGAATTCAAAATAAATCACTGACAGTGTCACCAGCAAAGCATCCCCACACCATCATACCTCATCCCCCATGCTTTACGGTGGGAAACACATGCAGAAATCATCTGTTCACCTACTCTGCGTTTCACAAAGATACCGGGGTTGGAACCAAAAATCTTAGATTTGGAGTCATCAGACCAAAGGATAGATTTCCAACGGTTTCTTGGCCCAAGGTTTCTTGGCCCAAGCAAGTCTCTTCTTCTTATTGGTGTCCTTTAGTAATGGTTTCTTTGCAGCAATTAGACCATGAAGGCCTGATTCCCGCAGTCTCCTCTGAACAGTTGATGTTGAGATGTGTCTGTTACTTGAACTCTGTGAAGCATTTATTTGGGCTGCAATCTGAGGTGTAGTTAACTCTAATGAACTTATCCTCTGCAGCAGAGGTAGTAACTCCTTTCCTGTGGCAGTCCTCATGAGAGCCAGTTTCATCATAGCGCTTGATGGTTTTTGCGACTGCACTTGAAGAAATGTTCAAGGTTCTTGAAATGTTCCGAATTGACTGACCTTTATGTCTTTGCTTATTTGAGCTGTTCTTGCCATAATATGGACTTGGTCTTTTACCAAATAGGGCTATCTTCTGTATACATCCCCTACCTTATCACAACACAACTGATTGGCTCAAATGCATTAAGAAGGAAAGAAATTCCACAAATTTACTTTTAACAAGGCAGACCTGTTAATTGAAATGCATTCCACTGGACTACCTCATGAAGCTGGTTGAAAGAATGCCAAGCCTGTGCAAAGCTGTCATCATGGCAAAGGGTGGCTACTTTGAAGAATCTCAAATCTAAAATATATTTAGATTTGTTTAACACTTTGCTTACTACATGATTCCATTTGTGTTATTTCATAGTTTTGATGTCTTCACTATTATTCTACAATGTAGAAAATAATAAAAATAAATAAAAACCATTGAATGAGTAGGTGTGTCCGAACTTTTGACTGGTACTGTATATATATTGTTGTTTTTTTGGTTAAGCAACCTCTTATGTCGCTTATGCCTGGAGCCAACAAAGCTAACTTGCTAGAAAAAAACAACCTGACAAATGGATACTATATTTCACCTAAAAAAATTTCCAAGGTGGAATAATGTACAGAACTCTGGCTGATGAAATCTGAAGCGATGAAGGAAACGGACGCATACAGGGAGGTCCCGAAGAAATCGCACTACACAACACTTAGATTTATGAACATAATGTTTGATGTTTGGGATCCTGTGTTAAAAATATATATATATTGCTAACTATTTTTCAATGTTCTGCTCTCCGACCGGCAGGATGCCCTAATGAATGCCTACTTGTGTGCTGCGTAGGACTTGTGCTACCAGCTACTGTTTGTGTGTGCTTTACTTTTTGTGTCAGTGTGAAAATGAACCTTATTTATTATACACTGAGTGTACAAAACATTAAGAACACTTTTCTAATATTGAGTAGCTTTCACCTGGTCAGTCTGTCATGGAAAGAGCAGGCGTTGATAATGTTTTGTACAGTCAGTGTATATGTAATAATATTTCATATAATAGTATGATTATGTGTGTGTTTGTGCACGCTGTGCTTAGTGCATTGGAAGAGTTGTAAATCCTGGAAGAGTTATACATCCATTGTGAAAGGCTAGGGAGTTTGTGTTGTGAGTTATTCAGATGAAATTTGTCCATATAGTTGAGCAACGTGTTATTTTGTCGGATGATATGAAATATGCTGCCATCGGAGGCTATCGCTTGTGCATCTTGGCTACATTGGTATTAACATTTGTTCTTTTTTTAAATTTAATTTTGATTAATAGTCTTTGTCTCTCTGGCTGTTGGAGCTATCTATTGTATGGTGAACTTGGGCTTCATTAAGGTTTATTTGTGATAATAGCCCATGCCTACCCAGCCACCGACCTCACCCCACGTCACTGGAGCACAGGGACTGTATTCATAAAACGTCTCAGAGTACGAGTGCTGATCTAGGATCAGTTTTGCTTTTAAATATTAAGATTACATGTAGAGGGAGGACCTGATGCTAGATCAGCACTAATTTTACGTTTACATTTTAGTCATTTAGCAGACACTCTTATACAAAGCGACCTACAATTAATGCGTTCATCTTAAAATATCTTGGTGAGCACTTCTACTCTGATGTGTAAATGCACCGCCCACAGTAATCTGTGAATTGTGGTCACAAGATTTTTCCAAAGTCAATAATGCAGTGATACAGCATTTTAATTAGCATGCTAAATCATCAACGCAATAAAATAAGGCAAAAACACTAGAAAGCAAACATGATTTTTATTGAAACAGGTTTACTGATAAATGACAGAGATGGTTGTCATGACACTTCCTTGTTTAATTTCCAAAATCATGGACAAAAAAGTCATACATGGTACTTAACATTGAATAGCAAGGGAATCCATGCTGTGGAGCAGACACTCAATTCACAAAGAAATCAGGCAAAATGCCAGTTTCGATTTTCAATAAAAAATATGTAATATTTTTTATTTTTTTTTATTTATCCATCTTTACATGGAACAATTTTGTTCACTTTTTTTATAATATAAAAACACTTAATACTGATTGTGAAACACTGGATTTAATTTACAAAACAATAATAATAATAATAATAATAATATTAATAACAATAACAAACAATAATAATAACAATAATCATTAAATTGAAACAAAAATAGAATGGAGGAGACCAGTTGGAGCGGTTTCATCTTGGCCCACACAAATAGCACATTTTTTGGAGGAAATACCGATTGGCACTGAAGTCTACCTGACACACAACACAAACAAACACAGTGTCAGGTCTTTGAGTCTTTCTCATTGCCATTGACAGTGTTATGGGCACAATGACGAGACACTTTCTAAGCATTCATGAGCCTCTGAGGGATCACTCTCATTGGCTGATTATGTACTTTTCATTGTCAATCAAGTTCGGTGGGCCAATAGTGACCCTCCAGAAAGCGCCCAACTCCCCCAGTACAAAGGATAACAAGTGGTAGGCAAAATACAGGAAAGAGGACAATTTAAAGTGTCTCAGCATTTGGAGGATGGGAAAAACCTGCCAGGGGAGAGGAACTTGTATCCATTGCCGGCAGGTAGTCTGATAGAGCGAGCACCAGGGCTGCTGCTAGTGGAAATAGTGGGCGAGGGAGCCACCTTTCTGGGGTTGTGTCCATTGGAAGGGTTCTTGTTGCCCCTGTCCAACGACTGCAGCCCCAGCTCCCGCAGCTCCAGGCTGTCTTGGGCGTCGCTGGGGGAGCAGTGTCGTGGGGAGAGGTTCAGAAGGCTCAGCACATCTCTCTTGGCAGAGACCAGGGGTCCTGGGGCGCCACGGAGAGCCCGGACTGGACCCAGATGCTGCTGCTGTTGCTGGGATGCCGTGTTGGCCCAGAATGTCTTCAGGTTGTGGATGGCCACAACCTTCTCATCGATGACGCCCCTCCTGAGGCGGTCCAGGTCTGGGGCATCGGCAGGGCTGGAGCAGGCAGAGCCCGTGGAGGAATAGGAGAGAGCTGGGGATGGGGCACTGCAAGCCGGGGACTGGTGGCCAGAGCTGGGGGACACGTTACTGGGAGAGCGGGAAATGTGACCACTATAGGGGGAGCTGGGGTATTTGAGCTTGAACTGGGCGTGGCTGTCCAGGGTAGGGGAGGGGTGACTGCCATCCTTTAGAGAGGTCTCCGAGGCTGCAGGGCTGTTGTAACCAGAGCTGATCTTCTGCAGGGAGGAAGAGCGGGAGGGAGGTTTGGGTCGTGGGGAGGACAGGACGCGGACACTGGCGCTGCTGCTGGGACGGCTGAAGGCGCTGGTCTCTGAGGAGCGGAAGGCAGAGCTCCTGGCTGAGGTAGCTCCAGCTGCAGCCCCCTCAGCCCCAGCCCGTTGTAAACTCCCCACCGTCCGCAGGTGGCTCTGGGTCTCCTCCAGGATCTTCTGGGCCAGCTCCTGGGGGTCCAGAGGGACAGTCTTCTCCTCCTGGGACTTGACGGTGCTATCTGTCTCAGTGCTGGACTGGTCCGACTCACCGGTGTCTGAGCTGCTCACCTTGCCTGGCACCTTCTGGGGGGGAGAGTTGGGGCTGGGAACCAGGCTGGTCTTGACTGGGGAGGTGGGGGTGCTGACACTGCCTCGTGACGACACAGACACCTGGTAACCCCGCCCAGCACCCGAGCTGGAACTACTGACAACACCCCTGCCCCCACGGTGGAGGTGGCGCTGCCCGTGACCCGGAGGTAGAGGCAGGGAGTCACAGTGGCTTCCCAGAGGCTCACTGCTGATGATGGAAAAGCCTTCATACTCCTCGTCATCTCCCCGGCCCCCTCCTGCTGCTGCAGCCGCCCCGTGAGGAGAGGAGCGACTGCGGGGAACGTGCGGGTGCTTGTGGGCAGAGAAGTGAGCTGTGGCCCCACCACGCTGTCGATGGCCCAGGAAGTCACACTCTGACTTGGAGGCAAAGCTCATGGTGGAGGCCACGGAGCTCAGGCTGTAGACGGAGATGGCGTCTGAGGCCAGACTGTCCAGGCAGGGTGGGGAGAAGGGCAGGCTGGGGTAGCCCAGCGGTAGGGGGTTGGAGACAAACTGGGCCGAGGCCAGAGACTCCAGGGAGGACGAGCTGTCCAGGCTGAGACGCTTTGGCAGCTCTGTGGAGTCTGGGAGAGAGAGGGAGAGCGAGGGGGAAGAGTGGGAAATAAGGGTAAACATGTTATGGTATACATTAATGTATCATGTATCAATGAACTATAATCATTGATCACTCTGTATCTACAAATACGATACTTACCAAACAGTGCCAGCAGGGACTGGAGGGCAAAGTGCATGGTGCGGCGGTTGGCTTGCTTGCCCGTCTTCAGTACCACCTCCTCCTGGCCCACCTCACACAGGTCGAATCCTGCACACACACAGGAGAGTTACTCTACCGGCCTAGCACACATACAGCACACATACCTGCCTAGCATACATACAGCTACTCCTACTACTGACAAATTATATTAATTTGGATAATGATTTTATTGATATACTGTATCTCACCTAGTGCAGCCAGAAATTCATGGCAGCCTGGCAGTCTCCAGAGCTGCACACTAATGGACACTTGGATGGGCAGCAGAGAGAAGTCCTGCTCCTTCTCCCCTGTCTGAAGCTGGACCAGCACCTGGTGGAGCTGGAGGGACAGAAGAGGAGAGAAATACAGGAGGTTAGACAGGAGTAAAGCAGGAAGCCATATACCTTTAACTGGTCTATACCAACTTTTATGGACCTGAGTTGTTGATGTGATCAATGGCTACTGATATACCAAGTGGATATACTTTTTAAGTAGTGAAGTAGAACAGAACAGACAAATGTGTGATGGTTGTGCTCAAGTCAACTGTTTTCCTCCATACACCAGTGTCCTAAAATGACTTCCACTATGCCCATCTCTGTTGTGGCAGGGGAGAGGTTTAGTAACTCTGCCTCTGCCCTTTGACCCTGTGTGGGGTTGATCTTTATTCCAAGGGGATTGGCTCTTCAGCCTATCAGAACTACAGTAGCTTTACTGTGGAGCATGGCTCAGTGGCTCAGGGTGGTTTAGATTAGGGGGGAACCATCTCCTCCTCTGTGGGAGTTTAACGCGTGACCCCCGGGCCACACTCAACCTCACTGTTTAGTGATTATTCAGCCTGGAACAGAGAAACCTTTGTCAAACTGACCTGACGAAACGTCACCACTTGATGAACACGCCCTCCTCCCTTTCTCTTCTCTGTTCATGCTCTGCGTTTGTTTATACATAGAATGTTCATCCTTTCATCCTGACCTTGAGTGAACCAGGGTTGTAAACCCAATAACACTCATAATGCTGCACTGCCCAGCAGTGGAATGTTGGCCCAAACAGCACTACACTATAAACTTGGGGCTAGTAAAGGTTGTACATCAGTAACTGGAACTGTATGAGACATGTTTAAGTTGAATTTATTTGCACCAAAGAAAACAAGTGATAGACAACAATACAGATAAAAACAAATAAAGGTGTGAATGGAAGCCCAAGGGCTTATATGAAAACCACACCAAAAGAAAACTACAAACAGTACATACTGTAACTGCTAAAGAACAGAGCGTGCTTCACATGCATTTAATCTACTGCTCAGTTAAAGTTTATGCAAGAGGATTGTGCTAGGTGGTTTAAAGCAGCAGTGAAATGGAGAGGGGTGGGATGGGGTGAGGTGTAGAGGGGGGAGGGGAGGCACACTTACCATTCCCACCATATTTTTAACAGCCTTCATACCGCAGGTTAGAGACAGGGGAAGGAGAGAGAGAAGAGGGTTTTAGTGCATGCATACAGGACAGGCCATTCACAAAGAGCAGAGGAGACCAGGTCCAATGGGGACACAAAGGGCACACAGGGAAACAGAAAAACACCACTGATGGGTAGTGTGTCATACATTAGACACATATTACACAAAACCATTGAATCACCATGCATAGTTGCCTATGCAGTGTGATGTCAGGAATACCTCATGTATCATACATGCTTGGAATGTTTCAAGTGTTATGGTCACCACCAATGTGGAAACAAAAGCCCAAATCCCTTTCTGGCTACCATATTATTAATCTAAGCATGTGAAGAACACATGCTACATTTAGACATGGGTCAACCGCAGTGGGAGTGACAGGGTAAACTCTCTGGCATCACGAGGAAGAGAACTCAGAATCAGAGCTGAGATTGTGGTAGTTGAGCTCTTGCTGGGGCTGCTGGGTTGCAGCACTTCAATGCAGATCAAAGAGGGGGATTTGCAGGCGGCTAGTGCATCACCAGACCCATATAACAGGGTTAACTGATGATATAATGATGATGCTTGGTTCTGCCTTCAGCCTCTATGATCCAAATGGTTGAAGGCCCAATGCAGCCCTTTTTATATCAATATCAAATCATTTCTGGGTAACAAGTAAGTACCTTACTGTAATTGTTTTCCATTAAAATGGACAGAAATAACTTTTTAGCAAAAAAAGAAAAGTCCCTTTCAAAGATAATTCGTAAAAATCCAAATAACTTCACAGATCTTCATTGTAAAGGGTTTAAACACTGTTTCCCATGCTTGTTCAATGAACCATAAACAATTAATGAACATGCACCTGTGGAATGGTCGTTAAGACACTAACAGCTTACAGACGGTAGGCAATTAAGGTCACAGTTATGAAAACTGAGAGGCCTTTCTACTGGCTCTGAAAAACACAAAAAGAAAGATGCCCAGGGTTCCTGCTCATCTGTGTGAACGTGCCTTAGGCATGCTGCAAGGAGGCATGAGGACTGCAGATGTGGCCAGGGCATTAAATTGCAATGTCTGTACTGTGAGACGCCTAAAACAGTGCTACAGCGAGACAGAACGGACAGCTGATCGTCCTCGCAGCGGCATACCACATGTAACAGCACCTGCACAGGATCGGTACATCCGAACACCACACCTGCGGGACAGGTACAGGATGGCAACAACAACTTCCCGAGTTACACCAGGAATGCACAATCCCTCCATCAGTGCTCAGACTGTCCACATTGTTGTAAGGCAGGTCCTCACCAGACATCACCGGCAACAACGTCGCCTATGGGCACAAACCCACCTTCGCTGGACCAGACAGGACTGGCAAAAAGTGCTCTTCACTGATGAGTCACGGTTTTGTCTCACCAGGGGTGATGGTCGGATTCGCGTTTAATGTCGAAGGAATGAGCGTTATACCGAGGCCTGTACTCTGGAGCTGGAACGATTTGGAGGTGGAGGGTCTGTCTTTGTCTGGGGCGGTGTGTCACAGCATCATCGGACTGAGCTTGTTGTCATTGCAGGCAATCTCAACGCTGTGCGTTACAGGGAAGACATCGTCCTCCCTCATGTAGTACCCTTCCTGCAGGCTCATCCTGACATGACCCTCCAGCATGACAATGCCACCAGCCATACTGCAAGACAGGAATGTCAGTGCAATGGCCAGCGAAGAGCCCAGATCTCAATCCCATTGAGCAAGTCTGGGACCTGTTGGATCGGAGGGTGAGGGCTAGGGCCATTGCAGGTGCCTTGGTGGAAGAGTGGGGTAACATCTCACAGCAAGAACTGGTAAATCTGGTGCAGTCCATGAGGAGGAGATGCACTGAAGTACTTTATGCAGCTGGTGGCCACACCAGATACTGACTGTTACTTTTGATTTTGACCCCCTTTGTTCAGGGACACATTATTCCATTTCTGTTAGTCACATGTCTGCGGAACTTGTTCAGTTTATGTCTCGGTTGTTGAATCGTGTTATGTTCATAAAAATATTTACACAAGTTAAACGCAGTTGACAGTGAGAGGACGTTTCTTTTTTTGCTGAGTTTATTTCCCATGCAAGCTAGGACTGTCTTGGAGTGATCTGAGTGGGGAGGGGAAAACTTAAAACTAGTTGTTATTGGCAGAGAGGTTTGGAACTCTCTTTGTTGAATGAATTAATTAATGAATGATTGAATGAATTAATGAAATTTTATTTTTGTGTCAAATCTCCAGTTGGCAACCCATCCCTTACGGAATCAATAGACACATAGACAAACATTACAATTATTCACAGCAATAATTCAGTCAGTGATACTTATTCCGTTGTTCTGCGCAGTACACACCTCTTAAAGAATGAAAAAATCTAGGCATAATAATAGATAAGGTTTTCCAAGCAATAATAATAACCCTAGAGCAGTAAAAAGTAAAACATTTAATAAAAACAACAGAAAACATCACAGATCTCTAGGACAAGACGCATCATTCACCCAAGTTTCGACAATATCGGGCCAGTGGTGTCTGAGATATCTTGTGTGACTATCGTACATACATTTCATTACTATAGCTCCCCTCTCCTCTTGGGACAATCAGTGCAATTTTTGTAAATGCCGGATCTCTATGGCAAGACGCATCACTCACCCAAATTTAGAAAAAATCAGGGCAGTGGTGTCTGAGATATCGCGTGGGTTAGCTAAACTCATATCCCTGCGCATGTGTGCCAAATTTCATCACTCTAAGTCAAACAGCGCCACTGTGTGGTCGATATGAACGTTCTTGCATATGTTGTAGTCTTGACAGTGTTTGCAACATGTGTACCAAATTCTGTTACAAGACAAATATCATTGACTGATTTAAATGCATTTATGTGCCAGACCACACCCACATGAATGTTTATTGGTCAATAACGGCCATGTTCTTTTAGGTACTAGTCTGGAAAATATTGTGTTGAGAGACCTTTGTCCATAGATGGCACATATCATGTTGCGTGCAGATCAGCCATTCGGTGCCAGAAGAGTATGGCGGACCTCATGGCAGACCTCATGGCGGACCTTTTGGGACCCCGAGGAAAATGTATTTATTGTGAGGTACCACTATCTGGCCAATCAGTGTAATTTTGTAAATGTCAGATCTCTAAGCCAAGACGCAGTGCTGTCTGATATATTGCGACTATTGTAAGAACATAATAAGAGACAGAGACAGATCCACAGTCCCCTTCCCGATTTCATCGTGGGGAACAATACATACAGATCAATAAATACAGAAAAATGTAATCTTATTGGTCTATTAACCAATGTATCGCCTGGTGATGTCACCAGGCAGGCTGAAACTCCACCCATGCAAACAGGCTGATTAAAAGGTCCTGTGTAGATTGTATTTTCAAGCAACAACTATCAGGAAATAACTATAATACACTTCTTTACACTTTTACAGTGTTATTTTCATCAGCTGTTGTACAATATGATACAAAACACAGGAACACTGAATTTTGACTGCACTGGGCCTTTAAGGGCTCAGTGATCCCGAGTGGTACAGCGGTCTAAAGGCACTGCATCTCAGTGCAAGAGGCGTCACTACAGTCCCTGGTTCAAATCCATGCTGTATTACATCCGGCCGTGATTGGGAGTCCTATAGGGCGGCGCACAAGAATTTGTTCTTAACTGGTGAAATAAAAGTTAAAATACAAAATTATGAAACAATGAAGCAAGTCCTCAGCGGCTCACATAATGAGAAGGGTTTCTGTTTCCTTCATAATACACAATGTCTACCTCTTTGGAGTTGCAAGACACTAAATACTACACTCCAGTGGTGAGCAGTAACGTGGTGCTGTGGTGCTGGGGCCTACCCGGTTGATGAGCTGCTCTCCTGCCTCAGAGGCGGTGATGAGTTTACACAGGGCTTGGAGAGCTGGGGGCGGGAGACCTGGGAGACACGATTAAAGCACATGGTTCATCATTCTTTCAAGCTGCATTTAATATACCATAGGTTCAGCAGAAGAGTAAAAAACTGGTTATACTATCTGTGTGTTGGTAAAAAGCACACAAAGCCACTTGATAAGCAGTATTGTAACCTTTGATATTCTATAGTAGAAAGATGGAGGCCCAGTTTATGTTTGGAGCTGTTCTCCATCTCACTGTCCTATCCCCAGTCCCAGTGCCTACCAAGTATTGACTGCAGGGTGGTGCTACACTGCTGTAGCCTGTCTCCAGGGTCTGCTGTGGGGAAGAAAACAGCAGCAGGGATGCCGGTGCCAGCCGAGTCCAGGCGGAAGCCCACAGCGGTCAGCAGGGCATGCCAGCCTGGGACACCCCCCACCTTGTTCTCCACACTCTGCTGGGACGTGTACATGGAGTTACGCTGGCCGTTCTGAATCCTCTGAAGAGACTTCTCCACCTGGTGGGGACAGGGAGATTTAGACTAATGTAAGAGTGTGTGTGGGTGTGTGTGTGTATGTGTGTACGTGCATGTGTATTTGACCCTCACAAGGTGTAGTAAGACCCGCAGAGCATCCCGTGCTCTCTCTGGATACTGTAGGATCTCTGCTAGAGCCTGGCCAATCAGGGACGAGGGGCTGTTCAGCTTCACATCATTACCAATCAGCATGTAGCCTGGACAGATACACCCACAAGATCAACAGTAAGGAGAGGAAAAGAGAGATGCAGACAGTGAGAGTCCAGTTGGGTGAACAGAAAGTAATTATGACACAATTGGAAACATGGGTGAACTGGGATCTACTCAGTTGGAGGTGACAAACCAAGCCAATATGAGTGTGTGGAAGTAGAATATCTCTAACCTGCCCAGTTGGAGGGGTGGGAGTACTGAGTGTGTTTGAAGTAGAATGTCTCTAACCTGCCCAGTTGGAGGGATGGGAGTACTGAGTGTGTTTGAAGTAGAATGTCTCTAACCTGCCCAGTTGGAGGGGTGGGAGTACTGAGTGTGTGGAAGTAGAATGTCTCTAACCTGCCCAGTTGGAGGGGTGGGAGTACTGAGTGTGTGGAAGTAGAATGTCTCTAACCTGCCCAGTTGGAGGGGTGGGAGTACTGAGTGTGTGGAAGTAGAATGTCTCTAACCTGCCCAGTTGGAGGGGTGGGAGTACTGAGTGTGTGGAAGTAGAATGTCTCTAACCTGCCCAGTTGGAGGGGTGGGAGTACTGCTTGCTGCTCTGGACAGTCTTCATGGCGTCTGCGAGGGCAGCGCTGGCCTTGGTCCCGTTGAGCAGAGCAGTGTAGAAGGCATGGACGAACACTTTGGAGGCTGACACAGGAACAGGCCACAGAGACACCAGGACACACTGGGCCCCAGCAGCCAGGAAGGCCCTGGTCAGACCTACCACACCGTCTGCTGTCACCTTACTGCTGGACTCCTGGTATGACCTGTAGATAAGATACACACACACCACCACCTGGTTAAATAACCCTCTATCACCAATACTAGACTACTGCTCTGTCGAATATATCTGTATCTACCACAGCAGAACTACATAACTATCAGTGGATAACAGAGTAGACATTTTGTAATAGAATCCGGTTCCCCCTTCTCCAGGTGTTCCACATTAGGCCAGCCGCCCCTCTCTTGGTCCACTCACCCCAGCACCACCAGTTTGACAGGCAGCCTCAGGTCCAGTATGTCAGCAGCGGTGAGCAGGAACTCCTGCAGTGGAGGGCTGTCACAGATACTCTCCACGTCGCTCCCATCATCCTGCAGGTGCAGGCTCTCTGGGATGGTATAGCTGCTCCCAAACGAGCCCTTCCTGCCCCTGCCTCCACTGCCTCTCTTCCCGCCCCCAGCCCCTCTCCCTCCAGTCCCCGCCCCTGCCCCTGCCCCGCCGGGTATGCTATCTGGGTTGGGTGTGAGCACCAGGGCGGCCAGCTTCCAGGAGATGTGGGTAGCAAAGTGGGCACACTCAGCTTGGGTGAGGGCACTCATCACCCTCTCCTTGGTGGCAGAGGATCCAGCCAGTGGATGGCAGCCCAGCAGCTCAGACACCATGAGGGCCTCCTCCTCGGCCGAGGGCATGGGCCCCCACAGCCAGCGGTCCATCACAGAGGACGGCAGACGAGGGTTACCCACCACAGCTGCCATGGACACGCCCCCACAGGAAGCCGGTCCCGCGCGCCGAGAATGACCCTGAGGACACATGGAGAGAGGCCAGTGGTAGTAACAGCAATAAAATAAGTGATGTAATTCAAATAAAAGCCAAGGATTCTGACCTTGGAGCTGATCCCCAGGCCCTGGATGGAGGGCACAGCAATGAGGCTGAAGCGTTCATACAGGTACTCATTAGAGGAGCTGCCCTTCAGCAGGGCGAAGGGGATGAGATACAACTCCCCCTCCAATACCAATATCAGCTGTCTGTGTCTGCCCACGGGACCACTGGAATGCATCAGGCCCTGGACAAACAGAGACAGGGAGTGATGAGTGGACGTACTATAGTATAAACACTTTCTCTCTCTGTCTTTCCTCCTCCCCTCTCTATCAAATGTGCACACACACACACACACACACACACACAGGTCATATGCTCACCCCTTCCATGGGTGCGATGAGCAGGTCGTAGAGGGCACGGAGAGGAGGTTTGTTGAGGTTGCTGGGTCGGCGGGGCAGAGAGGAGCAGCCATCTTTGGCTGGGGACACAGTGTTACTGAACAGGCTAGTCATACTCTGGCAGCTCCTGCAAAACACAAACACAATGGTGTTCATTTCAGAAGGCACAGCGCACCAAACTGTCTGGATAGAGAAGTGGTCATTACAGATGTTCACACTGGCACATAGGCATAGTGGTTTTAGGCAGCACACACACCCTCACTGACACACACACACACAGTGAGAGTACTGGTAATGTTCTTTCTGGTTGAGGAACTGCCTAGAGCCAGCCAGCCATCTGCAGAGTGCTGCATCGGAAGTGCCCCCTGGTGAGATGCAGCAGTCAGACACAGCAGCAGTTCCTGTGGGCAATGTATTAATGGCACAACACTGTACTGTAGTATGGCATGTAGAGAGTGATATAGCACAGCACACTGACTCCTAATGGCCTGTCTCTCTCTTCCTCTTTCCACCCTTCATACTGCTCTTTCAGGCCTGGACTAGAGTCCACCTCAGATAAAGTTCTAAGTCTCAATGGAAGAATAAACAGTTATATCTTTGGTTCTGAGACAGTAATAATAATAGTGACGCAGCGGTCTAAGGCACTGCATCTCAGTACTAGAGGTGTCACTACAGACCCTGGTTCGATTCCAGGCTGTATCACAACTGGCCGTGAATGGGAGTCCCATAGGGCGGTGTACAATTGGCCGGGCGTTGTTAGGGTTTGGTCGGGGTAGGCCTAGTTAAATAAAGGTTAAATAAAAATAAATACATAAAATAAATTGTGCATTTGAGATAATATAAATGTCCACTAGATGGCGATGTGGGACTGTAGAACTGTGGAGGGGAGTGTAGCGTGAGACCTCTGGACCTGACAGACTCACTGCAAGTGAGAGAAAAATTGCCTCTTTCTCCTGCCCCTCTCCCCAACTATAGACCCAGCTACCTGGCATGAACCTAACAAAAGCTTACACTGGAGGACTTCCAACGATCCACCCAACATGGATGACACGCGTTTTCTTCTGCTCACTATTGAGGCTTTTATGTCGCAGCACCTTGCCTGTCTGAACTCAACAGCTGTAAGACACTCTGCTGCTCAACATTAGCAGTCCTGCTGAATACAAATGCTATGTGTGCTGTGTGACGAAGAGAGAGTGATGACTCCCTGCTTGGGCAGAGGTGCGCTGTGCGGCACGCCGAGGGCTGCCATAATGGCCGCCGTGGGTAGATAAGCCTTCACTTTGTTTACACACAGCCAGGCCCAGGCTCCACACGGCACACTGCTATTGCTATCCATCTGCTGTAACAACCAGCCTCCCTCCCTTCATCCTGCCCTCCTGGTGGTACCCCCGAGCCACTGGCTCTCCTCCAGTCCCCCAGCTCTCTCCCAGGCCTCAGAGGGAAAGCCAATAGTTTGTTATCCTGACAGGAGGAGTGCGAGAGGCAATGAGGGTTGAGTGAAGAAAAGGGATAAAAAAGAGAGAAGGGTTGAAATACAGGAAGTAGGTTCCAACTCTCAGTGGATTCAGTCAATACTATTGCACCAATAAGGCTGATAGCCACCCAAAGGTCTCCTTGACCACTATACAATGTCTAGGAACATCTGATTGAAGAGCTCTGTTATTCTTTACAAAGTGAGATTAGAGAGTAGGTCATCTCTTGTGGACAGACGCACGTACATTAAATAGTATTGTAGCGTCTGTCAATAGACTGTGGGATGCGACGACTAACGAGGAATTACGATTTTGGAAGGGGAGGGGACATTTGGGCCATAGACTTGCCTGTATCTTGCAAAGAGAGGGGGGTGGAGCTACCGCCCTGCTTCCGCTCCGCTCCTCGTTCTAGTTTCTTTTCTAACACGTTTCCCCCCAGAACTTAATCGAGCATCTGACTCAATTACACAACATTTTAGTTCTGGGTTTCAAAGATTACAGATGAGGTGACTTTTCAATCAGAAAATCTAGGTCCTTCATATCAAATAAAAGAGAGGCCTTGATAGCCACATTTCATCTTGATATCAAAACCCCAAAATGTATGGCTTGAAATGACAATGAGCCTTTCTTCATCTTCCTTTGCTTTAGTGAGATTGAGTTTGACCAAAGTCAAAGTCACCATTATTAGTCAGTTGTACAAACAAATGCCTTCAACCGAAATGTGTCTTCCGCATTTAACCCAACCCCTCTGAATCAGAGAGGTGCGGGGGGCTGCCTTAATCGACATCCACATCTTCAGCACCCGGGGAACAGTGGGTTAACTGCCTTGTTCAGGGGCAGAACGACAGATTTTTTTCCTTGTCAGCTTGGGAATTTTAACTTGCAACCCTCCGGTTACAAGTCCAACACTCTAACCACTAGGCTACCTGCCGACCAAGGGGCTTTTTGATTCAGATGTTTTTTTGTGGCCCAAAAGAATGAGTGGACTATTATGACTGGATTATTACCGGCAGCCCATTAAAGAATGACAGGATTATTACCAGCAGCCCATTAAAGAATGACTGGATTATTACCAGCAGCCCATTAAAGAATGAGTGGATTATTACCAGCAGCCCATTAAAGAATGAGTGGATTATTACCGGCAGCCAATTAAAGAATGAGTGGATTATTACCAGCAGCCCATTAAAGAATGAGTGGATTATTACCGGCAGCCCATTAAAGAATGACTGGATTATTACCGGCAGCCCATTAAAGAATGAGTGGATTATTACCAGCAGCCCATTAAAGAATGACTGGATTATTACCAGCAGCCCATTAAAGAATGAGTGGATTATTACCAGCAGCCCATTAAAGAATGACTGGATTATTACCGGCAGCCCATTAAAGAATGACTGGATTATTACCAGCAGCCCATTAAAGAATGACTGGATTATTACCGGCAGCCCATTAAAGAATGACAGGATTATTACCAGAAGCCCATTAAAGAATGACTGGATTATTACCAGCAGCCCATTAAAGAATGACTGGATTATTACCAGCAGCCCATTAAAGAATGAGTGGATTATTACCGGCAGCCCATTAAAGAATGACAGGATTATTACCAGCAGCCCATTAAAGAATGAGTGGATTATTACCGGCAGCCCATTAAAGAATGACTGGATTATTACCGGCAGCCCATTAAAGAATGACTGGATTATTACCAGCAGCCCATTAAAGAATGACTGGATTATTACCAGCAGTCCATTAAAGAATGAGTGGATTATTACCGGCAGCCCATTAAAGAATGACTGGATTATTACCGGCAGCCCATTAAAGAATGACTGGATTATTACCAGCAGCCCATTAAAGAATGACAGGATTATTACCAGCAGCCCATTAAAGAATGACTGGATTATTACCAGCAGCCCATTAAAGAATGAGTGGATTATTACCAGCAGCCCATTAAAGAATGACAGGATTATTACCGGCAGCCCATTAAAGAATGAGTGGATTATTACCAGCAGCCCATTAAAGAATGAGTGGATTATTACCGGCAGCCCATTAAAGAATGACTGGATTATTACCGGCAGCCCATTAAAGAATGAGGGGATTATTACCAGCAGCCCATTAAAGAATGACTGGATTATTACCAGCAGCCCATTAAAGAATGAGTGGATTATTACCGGCAGCCCATTAAAGAATGACTGGATTATTACCGGCAGCCCATTAAAGAATGACTGGATTATTACCAGCAGCCCATTAAAGAATGACAGGATTATTACCAGCAGCCCATTAAAGAATGACTGGATTATTACCAGCAGCCCATTAAAGAATGAGTGGATTATTACCAGCAGCCCATTAAAGAATGACAGGATTATTACCGGCAGCCCATTAAAGAATGAGTGGATTATTACCAGCAGCCCATTAAAGAATGAGTGGATTATTACCGGCAGCCCATTAAAGAATGACTGGATTATTACCAGCAGCCCATTAAAGAATGACTGGATTATTACCAGCAGCCCATTAAAGAATGAGTGGATTATTACCGGCAGCCCATTAAAGAATGACTGGATTATTACCGGCAGCCCATTAAAGAATGACTGGATTATTACCGGCAGCCCATTAAAGAATGACTGGATTATTACCAGCAGCCCATTAAAGAATGACTGGATTATTACCAGCAGCCCATTAAAGAATGACTGGATTATTACCGGCAGCCCATTAAAGAATGACTGGATTATTACCGCAGCCCATTAAAGAATGACTGGATTATTACCAGCAGCCCATTAAAGAATGACTGGATTATTACCGCAGCCCATTAAAGAATGACTGGATTATTACCGCAGCCCATTAAAGAATGACTGGATTATTACCGGCAGCCCATTAAAGAATGACTGGATTATTACCGGCAGCCCATGAAAGAATGACTGGATTATTATCGGCAGCCCATTAAAGAATGAGTGGATTATTACCGGCAGCCCATTAAAGAATGACAGGATTATTACCAGAAGCCCATTAAAGAATGACTGGATTATTACCAGCAGCCCATTAAAGAATGACTGGATTATTACCGGCAGCCCATTAAAGAATGACTGTATTATTATCGGCAGCCCATTAAAGAATGAGTGGATTATTACCGGCAGCCCATTAAAGAATGACTGGATTATTACCAGCAGCCCATTAAAGAATGACTGGATTATTACCGGCAGCCCATGAAAGAATGACTGGATTATTATCGGCAGCCCATTAAAGAATGAGTGGATTATTACCGGCAGCCCATTAAAGAATGACTGGATTATTACCAGCAGCCCATTAAAGAATGACTGGATTATTACCGGCAGCCCATTAAAGAATGACTGTATTATTACCGGCAGCCCATTAAAGAGGCTTAACGAGCATCGAGATCCAATTACAGCTGGAATTACCCTATCATCAAAGAGAACCTCAACTGGAGATGAGGACAGGGAAATACGACCCAGACAAGAGCACACACACACGCACAAACACACACACACACAATTTAAACACGCACGCACTTAAAACACACACATACACAAACACACAGACACACATCGCCAATCAGTAAAGTGCAAACACATGCACTGAATGACAAAGTGATACTAATGCTAATGAACTCTACCATGAACACAGACACACTCAGTCCAGTGTATATACCATCATAAAATCACATACTGTATGCACATCTGGGCTTCAAAAACAATTATAAACTGGGTGGTTCGAGCCCTGAATGCTGATTGGCTGAAAGCCGTATAACACGGGTATGACAAAACGTATTTTTACAGCTCTAATTCCGTTGGTAACCAGTTTATAATAGCAATAAGGCATCTCGGCGGTTTGTGGTATATGGCCAATATACCACAGCTAAGGGCTGTATCCAGGCACTCCGCGTTGCGTCGTGCAAAATAACAGTCCTTAGCCGCCATATACTACACCTCCTCGTGCCTTATTGCTTAAATAGACTCACACATGCATATTGTTTATGGTCACTTAATAGTCTTATGAAGGCAGGGAGCTGATAATGGCTTTTCCAACTCTCCCAATTGAATAAGGAGGATTCACATGCCTCTGAGCTGGCTAAACAAAGAACAAAATACTATTTTCACAGAAAGCTAATATTCTAATGAATTTCCCTACCAAACAGAATCCTGTCCCCCATTAGATAGCTTTCTATTATTGGAATGTGGAGGAATTAGAGATGAATGATAAATGCTCTCTTTCTCCACTGGAGTCCTCTAACTAACTGCTCTTGGAGGTCAGTGTCTCACACAGTGTCTGTCTCACCTGTTGAACAGGTTGTTTCTGGACACCATGCGGAGAAAGCCAGTGGGGTCAGTCACAGAGTTGAGTTTGTTGTTGAGCTCCTCAAACTGCTGGTCCAACAGGTCCCCTGCCTCACTCTCTGTCTCACTGCTAGAACAACCCCTGAGAGAGAGAGCGAAAGAGAGGGGGAGAGGGAGAGAAAGACAGAGAAATTATACTGTTAGACATGCCTGCATGCCCACACACACTCCTGCTCACACACACAGACACACCCAGCCCAGTTTCCCAGGCGTGGTCCTGAAAGAGCCCTGACAGGAAGCAGAGTTAAATCCTCTCTTTCATATGCTACTAATGCTGATCTAGCCAGCGCCCAGCAAGGAGTCTGTTCTGTTCCTCCATCCTCTACCCCCTTTCTATCTACACCCCTTCTCTCCCCATACACCCCTCTATCTATCCATCCCTGCCCCCCACTTTTACCCGCATCCCATCCAAACCGCTTCCATCTCTCATCGGTTCCAAGTTAAACCATGGGAACTGGTGCTCTCATCTAAAATCTCTCTCATTCTTTCTCTCCACTAATCCATATATTCACTGTAGCCTCTCTCTGAGATCCATTCCCATGAAGGCCCCTCTGTCCACATCTCTCTAACACGTGGCATATGCACTAACACATGCTAGTAGGTGGTGAAGGTACATAGAGTACTGTACAATACAGGTCAGAAGGTATGGGGAGATGGGCAGTGGGGAAAGAGAGAGACTCTATGGTAGACTGGTTTTATTGATGAGGGCTGAGGAGACACATTCTTCCCAAATATGGATGCTACTGTGGAGTTATTACCCCTCCCTCTCTCATCCCCCTTTGCCATCCCTCCTTTTTCTCTGTAATAGTACTCTCTCTGTTTCTGTCTCCCTCCCGCTATCTCCCCCCTCCCACTTCCCTCCTCTGTCCCCCTCTCTATATCCTCTGTGAAGAGTGAATGTGGCGGTAAGTGGTGCCATATTGTGGCTAGCCAGGCGTAGTGGCGTGTGGGCTTCCTCCCATTGGAGCGGTAAATGACTCAGTAATGGGGCAGGAGGGCACGGCAGGCTGATGGGGTGGGGGTTGGCAGTGGGCACACTGGCTGGCCACTAAAGGCTGAATCCTAATTTGAAAAATGTGTGTCAACTTGAAATGTTGCATAAATCATGCAAAATGTACAGGTAACTGCCAAAACAATGGAAACACTTGAGTAAATAAGGGATACAAAGTATATTGAAAGCAGGTGCTTCAACACAGGTGTGGTTTCTGAGTTAATTAAGCAATTAACATCCCATGATGCTTAGAGTCATGCACTAAAATGCTGAGCAGGCCATTATTTTGGCTACCATGGCTATGCCCCCATAGGATGACAATACCCCCATCCAGAGGGCATGAGTGGTCACTGAATAGTTTGATGAGCATGAAAACGATGTAAACCATATGCCATATTCGCTGTCTCAGTCACCAGATCTCAACCCAATTGCACACTTATGGGAGATTCTGGAGCGGCGCCTGAGACAGCGTTTTCCACCACCATCAACTAAACACACCATTAACAAAACACTAAATTATGGAATTTCTCGTCGAAGAATCGTGTCACATCCCTGCAATAGACATTTGTAAAATCTATGCCAAGGTGCATGGAAGCTGTTCTGGCTCGTGGTGGCCCAACGCCCTATTAAGACACTTTATGTTGCGGATTTCTTTATTTTAGCAGTCACCAGAAGTTAATGATAAAGAAACATTTGCATGGAAGTTCCGTAAGACTCACGAGTACAGTGAAGACACCTGAAGCAGGGGTTGGTACCGACAACCGGAAAATAACAAAACATTTAGAGGAACAGGAACAGAAAGAAAGTGATCTGAACTGTGCTGGTACAGAATGGTCATTTTAAAAGCATGAGAACTGGTTTATAACATCGTTTTCATTTCTGGTTTAAAAAAATTCAATCCCACAAAAATCGGCAACAAAGTGCCAATATAAAGTCCTCACTCTGTCACTCAGAAACGTCTTCCCCCGTCTGCCTGACAGCTGGAAATCTTTGCCAGTGTGTGTGTGCTTTTGTAGGCTACCTGATTGTACTACCTGAATTCACTTTTTCAATGCTACTTAAGGATACTATACTATCACGTTTCACATTGGGTTTATTAACTACAGAAAGGTAAGAGGTGTTTTTAATTCTGGTGCCGTTCAGTCCAGCGTTCGGCCAACTCAGTTCAAAGGACATTTAAAGTTCCTCCATAGAACCCGCTCCTCCATATTTAGGCTATGATTCTGTGGGCCTGATTTAGATAATGCATGTCATAACAAGATGGCCAGCGTTTCAAGGTTCGAAGCGGTTCAGAACTTTATTTTGCTGATCGGGAACAAAAAAATTATGGTTCTGTACAGAACTAAACGATTAGAAAATAATTTTGGTTCCAACCTGTGCCCTGAAGTAAACCTGCAGTTTGATTGATCACTTAATTTATTTGTCATGAACTGTTCCATTTTCAAGGTCACTTCAAATTCTGCATAGTCCGTCTAACAAGTCTCCTCCCACCCCTGCATATCACTCCATCCATTTCCCGCTGTATCCTTCCTCCTTTCCTCATTTCTATCTTCTTCCTCTCCTCTGCCCTTAGTAACCTGTCTGCTGTGTTTTTCTGTCTCCCAGTCCCAGACAGTATTTGTTAAGTGGGTCCAGTGGGCATCCAGAGAGCCATTATTCTGTCTCATTGGTTCCCAGTGGGAGCAGAGAGCAGTTGTTTAGACAGATATCGGGGTCCTGTCATCACACCATGCACTCGGGAGAATGACTCCTTGAGACTGCATACAGAACAGCATAGTAACCCTCTATGTGCATCAGCCAGTGCCCACTCTATAGCATGCATGGTATATTCTGAGCTCCAAGTGGTGGATGTGTGCATGTGTGTGTGTTTGTGTGTGTGTCTGTATTACCTGCTGTAGTAGGATTCTACTCCCAGGGCCTCCCGAGCACTGGCAATGTGCTGCTCCAGAGATGAGCCGCTGGCCACACCCCCTTCCCCGCCCTCATGGAGGTCTGGCCCGCCCTCTGTCACGCCCTCTCCCAAGTACACCTCATGGAACTTCAGGATGCCTTGGAGAAGGAGAGAGAGAAAAAGAAAAGGAGAAAGATTATTGTCAACAAGTTAAACGTATTGGTCATGGGAAAATGAATAGCACTACACTACACTATGTCATGATGCACACAGCACTAGTGGACTTATTCCACTACAATGAAAGTGCAATAAAACCAGTTTAGCTGTCTTCAGCCGACCAAAAGTGTTAACAATAAGAGAACATATGTAGAGATTGCACGCTGTAAAACTGTAAGTTACGCTACATTTACTAGCACATCTGCAGAGCAAAATGAATAAACAAATAACGTTCAATAAAATATAAGAGTGGCTGCCTGTGCCATCTGCTCCGTGCCATGGGAGCTGAGATGTTAGGGGAGACTACCACAGCAGTGGTGGTGGTAGATACTGAGTGTGGGGGTTGAGTTAGGCTTTGAATATGTTCACATCTGTGAGTTGACAGACAGGCTGTACACCAGTTCATTTATTAGAGGAGTCCCTTTACTGACTAAGGGTTCTTTTACCGAGGTCCTGTGCTATGTGTATGCCAGCTATATGCCTGTGAATGCCAGGGGGAGAGAGAGACAGAGCAGAGGGCTGATTACAGGAATGGTGACCTCAGGCAAGAGGCAGCTCTTTCAACCTTTCATTTCCCTCTGCAGTACTACACCCGTCTATATTACTACTATTAGACACAGCAGCATTGGCTCTGAGTTTTATCAACCGATCAAGGCTGGTGGGCGTGTGTTATTATGGCTCACAGCTTTCATTCACACTTTGTTGAGTAGGGCTAAAAGAGAAGCCCAAGCTAGCAGTCTCCATGGCAGCCAGAGCTGTCAGTCAGGCGAGAGCTATGACTGGGCTTCAAAGCCCCCTCTATTCTCTTTGGTGAGAGAGAAAGGCGATGGAGTAGCCTACTCAATACTAAAGGCAGCAAAGCTTGTTTGTGTGAGAGAGTATGTGTGTGTGTTTCCCTGTTGAATTGTGTGTGAGGATGTTGATTCATTGTGGAAGTGCTGTTTGGCTCTGTCATTCTCGGTTACCATGGTTCATCGGCAGGTGCTCTGGGGGGTGAGGCAAGGCTTTTTTACCCTCTGAGCACAAGCCATGCCCTCCAGGACTCACAGCTAAACAAAGCACAATCAAGATGAAATTCACAGTTTGAGTGAGTGTGTATGTGTGTGTTTTGTATCTGTATAATGTGTTGTATAATATAATGTGGCATAATAGATTTGTACAGATTTATACAGTACCCTTACAGTTCATTGTATCAGCACACAGAGGAACTGAGTTAGTTGATATCCGCCTCCCTCTCCCCCAGGTCTTACCTGCTCCTGGAGCCAGCAGCCAGCTGTACAGGTACCCAGCAGCCATGGAGAAGTAGAGCACCAAGGCCCTCTGGCTGTTCACCGTGTCCAGGATATGCTCCACTGTTACTGGGGTGTATGGGTCTGAGTCCTGCTGGCCTGTCTGCCTCTCCACCAGCAGGTCAGCAAAGGCCCGCGTCCGACCCCGCTCTGCCACCGCCAACGCCTCGTCATGGTGGCCTGGACAGCAGAGGGTCAAAGGTTAACGCTAGTTTTTCTAGCTATCAGCGAGCGAACACGTTCAAATGTGTTGTAGTGTAAATATTTTGCAACAAATAGGTAAAGATGACACAAACATGAAAAGAAAGTAAGAGAATAGCAGATAGAATGAAAGAAAGAGGGAAGGACGTTGAGGACGGAATGCGGGCAATGGATCGCTTAACAATACCTAGGCTGACAAGGACCCTCTGGAGTGCCTGGTAGGAGGAGGTCTGCAGGTCAAACAGAGAAAGTTTGTAGTCGGTGCTGTGCTGGGCCTCATGACGAATGGTCTCAAACAACGCAGATGCTCGGTAGAGCTGCAGGACAAATAACACAACCACAGATAACGATCAATTACTGTATAGTACACCCTCTGTTCACTGTTCACTCCATGAGCGACTCAAAGGTAGAGAGATAAGAACTCAGCCAGAGACATGCAGTGGCAGAAAGAAGACACTAGATGGCAGAAGCCCTCCTCATTGTAAATTATATTTGATATCAGCACAGCTCCCTCAGCACCCTCTTAAACACAGCTCTGATATTCAACACAGCCACCCTCCCCTCTCATCTCATCCGCCCAGACAAGAGAGAGGGAACTGAAGATGCTAAGCCATCGCCTGGGCTTCCAAGATACACAATGTCTTCTAGGGAAACAGTGTGTCCACAAAACACTGTCTTCCTGTGCCCTCTCAGGACTTATTTTCTCTGTTCAGTCCCAGACTCTATTAGGCTGGAGAGGGAGAAGGAGAGGGAGAGGGGGGGAGAGGTGGGAGGGCAGACAGAGTGTGGGCGGAGGCTGTGCTGCACACTAGCAGTCCAGGCCAGCCAGGAGTGCTGATTCATAGGAGTTGGTATTGATTTCCTATTCCTCCTCTGTTGGCAGGCATTTAAGATGACTGAGAATGTTCCACCTCCAAATCCAGTCTGTAAGAGGCCACCACTGACACTAAGTCAGTGGTGGCCTTACGCACACCAACCATTCAGATAGCTGCTGCCCTGGGACAAGCACATGGAAGGGATGGAATCAGAATGAATCAGGCATGTATGTGTGTGTGTGAATGGTGAGGTGGTTACAGCTTGCCAGGTCTATCCCCAAGGTCAGCCAGTAAAGTATATCAGACGAGAGGAGAGAGGGCGAGAGAGAGAGCAGAGTGTGGTTGTGCAGCATTAGAGCTTGTTGTCCAGGCTGGGCTGGCTGATTCTGCTGATAGGGCTGCAGGCTGAATGCTGGGCACACAGACATCCCATTAAGAGGGAAACAAATTTCCCACACTGCCTCCCCATTGGCCTAACCTCACCCAGCATAGATTAAAACAAAAGTGCTGTGTCCGCAATGTCCTACCTACATGCTGTAAAGCTAATCAAAAATAGGGGTCTAGGACATTTACACTGAGTGTACAAAACATGAAGAACTCTTTCCATGACGTAGACTGACCAGGTGAATCCAGGTGAAAGCTATGATCCTTATTGATGTCACTTGTTAAATCCAATTCAATCAGTGTAGATGAAGGGGAGGAGACAGGTTAAAGAAGGATTTTTAAGCCTTGAGACAATTGAGACATGGATTGTGTATGTGTGCCATTCAGAGGGTGAATGGGCAAGACAAAAGATTTATGTGCATTTGAACGGGGGTATGGTAGTAGGTGCCAGGCGCACTGGTTGTGTCAGGAACTGAAACGTTGCAGTTTCCTGTGTGTATCACGAATGATCCAACACGGGGGTGCGGTTTTAACATGGCTACGTAAAGACGTGTTCCGAGGCATCTCCACTAAGGTTTGATACTTTTATGTTTTAACCTTTAATCTATCAAAACGAGAACACACTTTACACACCTACTGGGTCTAGCAACATTTGGGTGGCATTCTTGGATATGTCTGGAACCGGGAATACGAGACGAAGCGGTAAACAAGAAGACACGACGAAGAATAGCAACAAGATGGCGGATGCTAACGTTATGAAGACACTATTCACCATCCACGCAGAAATGGCTACATTACACTCTGATTTCATGACCGAACTTCGCTCCTCTAAGAGCCGAATTTCTGACAGAAGTCCAGTCAACTAGGGCAACACTACAAACAACTTTCGGGACACAAACCCCAAAAATAAAGGATATGGAAACGTCGTTGACCGACATCGATAAGCGGCTTACTGAATCGGAGACCAAAAACGACGAGCTTACCTCCGAGAACGTGAAGCTAAAGGTTAGTCTAGATCAGTGGTTCCCAAACTTTTTATAGTCCCGTACCCCTTCAAACATTCAACCTCCAGCTGCGTACCCCCTCTAGCACCAGGGTCAGTGCACTCTCAAATGTTGTTTTTTGCCATCATTTTAAGCCCGCCACACACACACTATACGATACATTTATTAAACATAAAAATGAGTGTACATTTTTGTCACAACCCGGCTCGTGGGAAGTGACAAAGAGCTCTTATAGGACCAGGGCACAAATAATAATATAATAATAATCAATAATTTTGCTCTTTATTTAGCCATCTTACATATAAAACTTTATTTGTTCATAAAAAATTGTGAATAACTCACCACAGGTTAATGAAAAGGGTGTGCTTGAAAGGATGCACATAACTCTGCAATGTTGGGTTGTATTGGAGAGAGTCTCTGTCTTAAATCATTTTCCACACACAGTCTGTGCCTGTATTTAGTTTTCATGCTAGTGAGGGCCGGGAATCCACTCTCACATAGGTACGTGGTTGCAAAGGGCATCAGTGTCTTAACAGCGTGATTTTCCAAGGCATGATACTCTGAGCGCAGCTCAATTCAGAAATCTGGCAGTGGCTTCTGATTAAATTCAATTTTCACAGAACCGCTTGTTGCAATTTCGATGAGGCTCTCTTGTTCAGATATTGGTAAGTGGACTGGAGGCAGGGCATAACGAATCCAGTTGTTTGTGTCATCCGTTCCGGAAAGTACATGCCTAATTGCACACCCAACTCACTCAGGTGATTTGCCATATCACATTTCACATTGTTCGTAAGCTTGAGTTCATTTGCACACAAAAAAATCATACAATGATGGAAAGACCTGTGTGTTGTCCTTAATGCAGACAGAGAAGAGCTCCAACTTCTTAAACATAGCCTCAATTTTGTCCCGCACATTGAATGTAGTCGCGGAGAGTCCCTGTAATCCTATATTCAGATCATTCAGGCGAGAAAAATCATCACCCAGATAGGCCAGTTGTGTGAGAAACTCATCATGCAAGCGGTCAGACAGGTGAAGTTTATGGTCAGTAAAGAAAACTTTAAGTCTAATTCCAAAAAACGTGTCAATACTTTGCCCCTTGATAAGCAGCGCACTTCTGTATGTTGTAAAAGCGGTACATGGTCGCTGCCCATATCATTGCATAGTGCAGAAAATACACGAGAGTTCAGGGGCCTTGCTTTAGCAAACCTAACCATTTTCACAGTAGTGTCCAAAACGTCTTCAAGTTGTCAGGCATTCCGTTGGCAGCAAGAGCCTCTTGGTGGATGCTGCAGTGTACCCTAGTGGCGTCGGGAGCAACTGCTTGCATGCGCGTTACCACTCCACTATGTCTCCCTGTCATGGCTTTTGCGCCATCAGTACAGACACATCTTGACCACCAAAGTCTGTATATTTTTTTTTTGCCTTTTCCCCCAGCATTGTCCCAGCCATATCCGCGGCAGCAGGAAGAATTAAGTCCTCCACTATAGTACGGGGCTTGTCTGTCCACTCGGTATCTCATCATATAAGACGCTTGAGGCCCTTCTTATTAATGGTATCTGTTGCTTTTATACATGTCTTACTCGAAAGTCGTCTTAATTCTCACTGAAAAAAACTCCTGTGGCTTATTTTTCAAATTGGCATGTTTTGTTTCTAAATGTCCGTGCAAGAGTAAATGTTTCATCGAGTTATAACACACTGTGGCTGAGGAAAGGCACTACTCCCAATATAAGTGAATGCCAAATCAACCATCTTTGATGGTCCAACGTCCCTGTCTGTTGTTCCGTGCTTTCCCGAGTACATACGGACCGTTAGTGGAATTCCCGCGAGAGAGCAACGGTTAATGTGATTGGATGTTAATTATTTGACTAGGCTACCTGTATTTGACATTGTGTTGTTATTTGGCTGAACACTAGATGGTTTCATTTTATTTTGGGTAGTGAAACGAGGCTACTCGGGCAAGGGAAAAAAGCATCACCCAAATGTATAGCCCCATTGGAAAATCTAAATGGACTGTTTGAAAATATCCATACACAACTGTTCAAAGGTTTGGGGTCACTTAGCAATGTCCTTGTTTTTGAAAGAAAAGCACATTTTTTGTCCATTAAAATAACATAAAACTGATCATAAATACAGTGTAGACATTGTTAATGTTGTAAATTACTATTGTTGTAAATTACCATTATCAGCAACCAATTACAGACTCAAAACGGACCCAAAAAAATACCTTTCTTCTGAAACTCGTCAGTCTATTCTTGTTCTGAGAAATGAAGGCTATTCCATGCGAGAAATTGCCAAGAAACTGAAGATCTCTTACAACGCTGTGTACTACTCCCTTCACAGAACAGCGCAAACTGTCTCTAACCAGAATAGAAAGAGGAGTGGGAGGCCCCGGTGCACAACTGAGCAAGAGGACAAGTACATTAGAGTGTCTAGTTTCAGAAACAGACGCCTCACAAGTCCTCAACTGGCAGCTTCATTAAAAAGTACCCGCAAAACACCAGTCTCAACGTCAACAGTGAAGAGGCGACTCCGGGATGCTGGTCTTCTAGGCAGAGTTGCAAAGAAAAAGCCATATCTCAGACTGGCCAATAAAAATAATAGATTAAGATGGGCAAAAGAACACAGACACTGGACAGAGGAACTATGCCTAGAAGGCCATTTCCTATCAGTAGGGACTGTCGTCAAAGCTGTCCTTTATCTCCTGCTCTGTTCTCATTAGTCATAGAACCCCTGGCTGAGGCAATTTTTTTAAACAAAAGTAAAGTAAATAATACAAATTCCTTATATTAAGCAAACCAGACGGCACCATTTTATTTTATAAAAAAAAGAAATTTGACGGATAACCAGGGGCACACTCCAACACACAGACATCATTTACAAATTAAGCATTTGTGTTGAGTGAGTCCACCAGATCAGAGGCAGTAGGGATGACCAGGGATGTTCTCTTGATAAGTGTGTGAATTGGAACCTTTTCTGCCCTGCTAAGCATTCAAAATGTAACGAGTACTTTTGGGTGTCAGGGGAAATGTATGGAGTAAAAAGTGTAAAAGTAAAAGTAAAAGTTGTCAAAAATATAAATAGTAAAGTAGTGTACAGATACCCCAAAAAACGACTTAAGCATTTTTACTTAAGTACTTTACACCACTGGCCATTTATGAACCAATATAACTGATTAACATGACTTTAATCTGACATTTTCACACCATGACAGTTGCACATGTACGATGCCTGAAATGACTCTCACCATGACTTTTCCCCTGGGCTACATTCACCCTCTCTGATAGAAGTTATGAGCTGTAAAACATTAAACCCATTACATTCCATCTATTAATCCCATGTCCTCTCCAGCAGTGACAAAATGACACCATGTATTCTCACAAATCTGATCGAAGTGTCGGCAGGTAAAATCTCTCCGCCACTGAGAACAAGGCGTAACAGAGTGAGGGTATTAAAAAACATTTGGGTTTAAACGTGGATATAGAGGAACATGGGTTCAAGTCATCTCATTCCAACAGTATGGATGCTGTATGAATGTTAAGTGCAGTAATACAGCATAGTGGGACATGCACTGTGTAAATCAGCCCTGAAGTGGGTCAGGGTATTTACCAAGGTCATATAGCTATACCACCAGCAGTACCACCCTCCCTGCTTCCTCATGAATAATCATCTCATCTATACTCTGAGGACAGCTACGTCCTTTCCTTTTTCCACCAACAACACACCCTACAATGACTGGAGGAAATATCCCAAACTGAATTGCCTGGGAATGAACTGGGGTGTGACAAAATACTGTTGCTTTGGCTAACATCTGTTTGACAGGTTAAGCCTGAGGGGTATGGGGATAAGGTCATTGTAATATATGTTAAGAGAGAGGAAAGAGAGAAGATTACTGTTGTACAGATTCAGGAACTGGATAAACTGAACAGAATTCAGTTGTGTTCAAGCATAATTGTCTCCTCTGTATCTCTCTCAATTCAATTCAATTCAAATAGCATTTTATTGGCATGGGAAACAATTGTTTACATTGCCAAAGCAAGTGAAATAGACAAACAAAAGTAAGGACACAGTAAATATTGCACTCAAAAAGTTTAAAAAAAGATAAAGACTTTTCAACTGTTACATTATCATCAGCTATGTACAGTGTTTTAACAATGTGCAAATACTAGTACGAATAGTAGGGGATCTAAATAAACAGATAAATATTAGAGGTATGTCCTATGTTGTTTGTCTCTGTCTCTCCCTTTCTCCCTCTCTCCCTCTCTCTCTCTCTCTCTCTCTCTCTCTCTCTCTCTCTCTCTCTCTCTCTCAGAATGACAAATGAGAACAACATGAATAACTGATGGCAACACAACTAAAATGGTGGGATGATAACAATCTCTTTAAATCTTAGACAATCACTTAAATAACCTTCCTTTCGCCCCCTCCATCAGGCCATCTTCTTCCCTCATCGCTCCATCATTTTTCACTTTCCTTCTCCTCCCTTTCTATCCATGATCTCTCTCTACACATACAGATGTGAGTGTATAAGTGTAACCCTGTGTAGTGTGTGAGGAGAGGTTCATGTCAGATGTGTACCTGGTGCTGGGCCTCCTCCAGGTTCCCACTGGCCCACAGAGACAGCCCCAGACGATGGCGGATCTTAGCCTCGTCCTCACGCCGAGCCAGCTGCTCTGCCAGTCGTAGGCCTGGAGAGGGAGAGTGGGAGGAAAGAGAGAGCAAGAGAAAGAGAAAGAAAGAGATAGTGAGAGAGAGCGCGCAAGAGAGAGAGAGGGAGAGAGAGAGAAAAGGAGAAAGAGAGGGATTATAAATAATTTAGAGCTATGGTCAGGCACTCAGGTATCTTTCAGGGTAACAGATGTAAGCATAGCGTGGTACTGATATTCTGACAGTGAACAGGCTTGAATATTTGGCCTCAGTTGTAAAAATACAACTCAGTCTGGGCTCTCGCTCGCTCACACACACACACACACACACACACACACACACACACACACACACACACACACACACACACACACACACACACACACACACACACACACACACACACACACACACACACACACACACACACACACACACTAAGAGGCTGTTAGGGCACTAATCTGGGTACCTAGTAATCAATGGTAAGGATCGAGTGGCTGAGCAAACACAAACACACACTTAATGCTTCTGTATAAAGGACGTGCAGGACTAACCAAGCATAAGAGGTTTAATAGAGTGTAGAGACAACACTTCCGTACTCTGTCTTCGATTACACACTCATACATTAGAGCAAATAACCAACACATATTATCCACTTAACCACACACACTGAAGATACAAAACACAGAGGAAAGATACATCCTGTCTTGAAACTCTTTGTGTAGCTCATCACACTGGTCCATAAACTTCCTCTGAGATTCAGCAGAAACACAGAGATATATTTCCTGTGTTCATTTAGCGTGGCTTTGTCAGATCAGCTGGTGAGAATGCTGTTTGTTTTCCTGTTTCAATCCCTCAAGTGGTGATGCGTATGTCACATTGTTGCATCTGTACTCAGCCTGCCTGCCGAATGCTTGGTTTCACCCAATTACTGTGATGAAACAGACAGTCCACAGAGGGAAATGATGAAAAAGGACAAAACACTTGGCCACATGTCACCTTTGAGGTGCTAACAGCACAGCACGCAAGCTGGGCTTTGAATTGGGCTGCTGACCATGCAAGGCTGTGGATACCAGGTTTATATTAGGTACAATGATATATAGTGTATCCTTTCTATTTCTCTGTGACCAGTGGGAAACAAGTTCTGGTGGAGGGGAGAGAAAATGGGCCATTATACACTATATATACAAAAGTATGTGGACACCACTTCAAATTAGTGGATTTGGCTATTTCGGCCACACACGTTGCTGACAGGTGTATAAAATCGAGCACACAGTCATGCAATCTCCATAGTCAAACATTGGCAGTAGAATGGCCTTACTGAAGAGCTCAGTGGCTTTCAGCGTGGCACTGTAAATCTTCTGCCCTGCTAGAGCTGCCCCGGCCAACTGCAAGTGCTGTTATTGTGAAGTAGAAACGTCTAGGAGCAACAACGGCTCAGCAGCGACGTGGTAGGCCACACAAGCTCACAGAACGGGATCGTCTGTCCTTGGATGCAACACTCACTACTGAGTTCCAAACTGCCTCTGGAAGCAACGTTAGCACAAGAACTGTTCGTCGGGAGCTTCATGAAATGGGTTTCCATGGCCGAGCAGCCGCACACAAGCCTAACATCTCCATGCGCAATGCCATGCATCAGCTAGAGTGGTGTAAAGCTCACCGCAATTGGTCTCTGGAGCAGTGGAAACGCGCTCTCTTGAGTGATGAATCACGCTTCACCATCTGGCAGTCCGATGGACAAATCTGGGTTTGGCTGATTCCAGGACAATGCTACCTGCCCCAATGCATAGTGCCAATTGTAAAGTTTGGTGGAGGAGGAATAATGGTCTGGGGCTGTTTTCATGGTTCGAGCTAGGCCCTTTAGTTCCAGAGAAGGGACATCTTAACACTACAGCATACAATGACATTCTAGACGATTCTGTGCTTCCTACTTTGTTGCAACAGTTTGGGGAAGGTCCTGTTTCAACATGACAATGCCCTCGTGCAAAAAGTGAGGCCCATACAGAAATGGTTTGTCGAGATCGGTGTGGAAGAACTTGACTGGCCTGCACAGAGCTCTGACATAAACCCCATCGAACACCTTTTGGATGAATTTGAACACCGACTGTGAGCCAGGCCTAATCACCTAACATCAGTGCCCGACATCACTAACGCTCTTGTGGCTGAATGGAAGCAAGTCGCCGCAGCAATGTTTCGACATCTAGCGGAAATCCTTTGCAGAAGAGTGGAGGCTATTATAACAGCAAAGGGAACCAACTCCATATTAATGCCCATGATTTTGGAATGAGATGTTCGATGAGGTGTCCACATGATCATGTAGTGTATCAAGCGGCCCTCGTCTCTCTCTCTTGAATTGGAGTTTGGTTCACTTTTTGAATTAACTGGAATTGAAATGGAGTTGACCCCCACCCTGCCAGGCCCAGCAGCACAGCACACATCTCCCCCCAGACATCTGCACTGCTCTGTGAGTACACCTTCAGAGAGATGGACGCCTTTGAAGCCTGCAACACTTCCCCTCTCTCCTTAAGGGATCAGAAACATCAACAGTGTTTGCTGGCCGAGAGTACTTAGCACCTCTGAATGTAATTTGCAAACCAAGAACTGTAGAATTGCGTGAAAAATGTTGGCAGTCATACGTCTACAGCCGGTGGTCCCTAAAACTGAATGATCGGCAGACGAACGTGAGATCCACAATCGGTGCGATGTGTGTGAGCGTTAACATTCCTCCATAACTCTCTCTCTCCCTCTCTGTGTGTGACTGGCCTCCTCTAGTCTCAGTAACCCATTTCATCTTGACAGCTGTGGCAGCACTAGCAGGGACAACTCAGGTCTCATTAGTGTCGGGAGCTTGAGAGAGAAAACGGATCTAAATGATCCTTTTCATTCCCTGGCACCCTCACCCTTCACTTCTCTAACTCCATCTCTCTGAGTCACACTCACTCACACTCTCTCTCTATCTTTATCTGTCTTTCTCTGAGCTGTTATATGAAGAGGACTTATGATGATGCTTTAAAGGCAATTGAAAAACCTGCATGTTTTGCATACCGCCCCAACAGATTCATTGATGACGCGATAGCTACTACACTGCAAACTGCCCTATCCCACCTGGACAAGAGGATTACCTATGTGAGAATACTGTTCATCGACTACAACTTGGTTTTCAACACCATAGTGCCCTCCAAGCTCTTCAATAAGCTCAGGGCCTTGGGACTGAACCCCTCCCTGTGCAACTGGGTCCTTTCCTGACAGGTCGCCCCCAGGTGGTGAGGGCAGGCAACAACACCTCCTTCACACTGATCCTTAACACAGTGGCCCCCCAAGGGTGTGTGCTCAGCCCCCTCCTATAGTCCCTGTTCACCCATGACTGAGTGGCCACCCACGACTCCAACTCTATCATCAAGTTTGCTGACAACACAATAGTGGTATGACTTATCACCAACAATGTCGAGACAGCCTACAGGGAGGAGGTTAGAGCCCTGGCAGAGGGGTGCCAGGGAAATAACCTCTCCCTCAACGTCAACAAAATGAAGTAGCTGATCATGGACTATGGGAGACAGCAGAGAGATCCCGCCTCTATCCACATCGAATCCACATTGACGGGGCCGCAGTGGAGAGGGTCAAAAGCTTCACCAAGGATCTGAAATGGTCCCACCACATCAACACCACTGTGAAAAAGGTGCAACAGCGCCTCTTCAACCTCAGGAATCTAAAGAAATCCTGCATTGCCCCTAAGACCACAACCTTCTACAGATACACCATCGAGAGCATTCTGTCGGGCTGCATCACCGCCTGCTGCACTGCCCGCATGGCTCTCCAGAGGGTGGTGTGGTCAGCCCAACGCATCACTGGGGGCACAATGCCAGCCCTCCAGGACATCTACAGCACCCGGTGTCATAGGAAGTTCAAGAAGATCATCAAGGACCTCAGCCACCCAAGCTACACCCTGTTACCATCTAGCAGACTTAAGACAGTACAGGTGTATCAAAGACGGGACCGAGAGACTGAAAAACAGTTTACATACTATTTTACCCACTTTATTTGTATGCACTGTCGTCTAGTCATGGCTCAATCTATATAACTACTGCTGTACACAGATTTCCTATTCATATACTGCCCATACTGTCACACCATTTAGATACATATTTATATTCCGGACTCTGATATTGTTCGTTCTGATATTGCTTGTTTTGATATTTCTGATATACACTCCAGTGTAGATATACACTCCAGTGTAGATTTGGCCTTGTGTTTTAGGTTATTGTCATGCTGAAAGGTGAATTCATCTCCCAGTGTCTGGTGGAAAGCAGACTGAACCAGATATCCCTCTAGAATTTTGCCTGTGCTTATCTTCATTCCATTTCTTTTTTATCCTGAAAAACTCCCCAGTCCTTAACGATTACAAGCATACCCATAATGCAGCCACCACTATGCTTAAAAATATGGAGGGTGGTACTCAGTAATGTGTTATACTGGATTTTCCAAAACATAACACTTTGTATTCAGAACAAAAAGTTAATTGCTTTGACACATTTTTTGCAGTATTACTTTAGTGCCTAGTTGCAAACATGATGGATGTTTAAGAATATTATTCTGTACAGGCTTCCTTCTATTCACTCTGTCAATTAGGTCAGTATTGTGGAGTAACTACAATGTTGTTGATCCATCCTCAGTTTTCTCCTTTCACAGCCATTAAACTCTGTAACTGTTTTAAAGTCACCATTGACCTCATGGTGAAATCCCTGAGCGGTTTCTTTCCTCTCCGGCAACTGTGTTAGGAAGGACGCTTGTATCTTTGTAGTGACTGGGTGTATTGATACACCATCCAAGTTATTCATTTCACCATGTTCAAAGGAACATTCAATGTGTGCTTTTTTGTTTGTTTTACCCATTTCCAACAGGTCTCCTTCTTTGCGAGGCATTGAAAACCCTCCCTGGTCTTCGTGGTTGAATCTGGTTGAAATTCACTGCTCGACTGAGGGACCTTACAGGTAATTGTATGTGTGGGATACAGAGATGAGGTAGTCATAAAAAAATCTGGTTAAACACTATTATTGCACGTAGAGTGAGTCCATGCAACTTATTATGTGAATTGTTAAGCACATTTTTACTCCTGGACTTATTTAGGCTTGCCATAACAAAGGGGTTGAACACTTATTGACTCAAAACATTTCAGCTTTTCATTTTTAATACATAAAAAAAATAAGTGTTACACTTTGACATTATGAGGTATTGTGTGTAGGCCAGTGATAAAATATATCTCAATGGAATCCATTTTAAATTCAGGCTGTAACACAACACAATGTGGAAAAGGTCAGGGGGTGTGAATGCTGTGTCTGAATCGCATTCCTCTCTCCATCTCTTTTCACATGCTTCCCTCTTTATGTTCTCTCCCCTAACTTCCTGTGTCACTCTCGTGCCGTCACTGTCAGTGTGACTGTCACTATGTGTGCATTTGGTGTGCCCAGCAGGCAAAGTCACATAGTGGTGGCTGACATGAGGAAGTGATGGTGGCTCTGTGACTGGCTACACTATGAAGAGCAACTAGAGACCACTTTAATGGCTGCCTGACAGCTGGTGAAGAGATTCACTACAGCTCCGAGGGCCCTTGCACCCTGTGACTTTACACACACACGTGCTTGCAGCAGGGCGATACACACTCCTGTATAAATACACACACACACACACACACACACACACACACACACACACACACACACACACACACACACACACACACACACACACACACACACACACAAACACAAGGCATTGTGACTGTAAAGAGAATAAAGCCTCACAAAGTGTTACCTAATTATAAATGATATGATGAAAATACTGCAGGCATTAAATCTGCTGTGTCTCTCTCCTTCCTGCTGTGAGGCATGTACACACACACACACACACACACAAAGTCACATGCACACACAAAGCCACACGCAATTCTGAAGTCACATGCTGTCACTATAGGCACTTGAGTGGAGCTACTTTCCTAGGCCTCCTTCCAATTAATATTTTTCAGGATGCAAAAACAAAAAAACAAGCGTGTGACATAAAAAAAAAGAAAAAAAGGAAAACTGAGAAGAAAAAAAACATGCCAACTTTTTGGTCTGGGTAGGTTGGCTAGCAATAATTGGCTGTCAAGGATAGGAAAAGTAGTAGTGTGCTTTTTCATATCTGGACCAAAGAACAATAGAAGGACAGAGCAGGGGACAGTAAGAGGACAGGGAAGAGATAGAGTGGCCTGCCTCATTTTTTTCCATTAAAACCCAACAAGCAGGGCTGGAACAATGTCTAGGTCACTACAAGCACTGGTGGCTTGGAGGAGAGGAGATGATCATTCTCCTTGTATGCAAACAGGCTTTGGGGAGTAAAGCCCTGGGTGTGCCTCTGCATAACGGCTGCTAATGGCGCTGATGGCCACGCCCCCTACAGCTCTCTCGGAGTCCTGCAAGCTGTTTCTTGTCACGTCCTACCTATGACAAACAATCCCTGCACTGTTATTGACATAATGAATTTTAGAGAGCCAAGGCTGCAGCTTTTTATTTCGCCATCATCTGTAGAGGACAATGAAGCGTTAGAGGGAGGAGTCTGCCAGCCAGTGTGTGAAAAGATCCTTTGGCAGCTCATTTGAAAGTGGATATAGGTGTGAAGAATGGCAGTCTGTAAACATGCTAAATGCCTCGGCATGCTACACGGGGATGAGCTCACACACACACACACACACACACACACACACACACACGCACACACACAACACAAACATACAATGGCAACTATACTCACACAAAAACATCCTCACACAAGCTAATAAAAAACGACTTTATAAGCTTTTTAAAAAAGAATGCTGCTTTTGGTAGAATTATTACTTGGCTCTACTTCAAGATAATTCACGCCTATCAGATATATATTCCATCTCCGTTGGAAGCTGTCACAACACCTTTCATGTCACTAAAGTCTACATATCTATATGAGTATCCCCCCTTCCTCCTATTCCCCAACCCCGCTGCTCACCTTCCTGCAGGTACATGACAGCCTGTGAGTAGTTCTGCAATGCGTGGTGTGTCCTCCCCAGACTGCCGTAGGCCAGGGTCTTGGCCGCCAGGTCGTTGGTCTGAGCTGCAACACTCAGATGCTGCTCCTGGAACACCACTGCACGCTCATAGTTGCCTAGCGACTCGTAGGTGAGGCCCAGGTTGCCATAGGCACGGCCCTGTCGGGCGGGCCTACCTGTCTCCTCTGCGATCTCCAGGTCACTCTGGTGGCAGCGCAGGGCCGTCTCGTACTCTCCCATGGACTGGTAGACCACGCCCAGGCCACAGCTGGCGTCGCCCTCTAGTGATCGGTCCTGGGTGTCCCGGGCTATGCCTAGCTGGCGCTCCAGACAGGAGATGGCCTGTTCATAGTTCCCCAGCTGGCTGTGGAGCGCCCCCAGCTCCCCGTAGGCCTGGGCCTTCCCTCCACACTCCCCCAGCTCATGGGCCACCACCAGACGCTTCTCAAAACACACCAGGGACTGCTGCAGGTTACCCATCGCCCTGCAGGGGGAGACACAGAGATTCAGGGCTTGATGAGGTGGAGTCAAACAGTAGGGGAAGGACGGAGATATGCAGGGTCAACTGGAACGACCTGTAATTGCCATCTGCTCCTCAATATGAACAAAACAGACTCGTGCCACAGAGACCGTGTCCTCCAAGTACACTCCTCTCACAGTAACCCTGTTCTTCTCTCTGCTTATCTCCTATAAGGGGGATAGTAGAACAGCTATGATCTAATCTGCACATATGGCCACACTGTGCTATTAGGGAAGAATGAGAAACACACATCACATTTGCCATTTGCCAAGCTCAGCATCGTTTCAGTCGGAATTAATATTCAGATACCCAACAAAAAGCACGGCAGATGACTCTCTGAGGACTGTGTGTGTGTGTGTGTGTGTAGGGGAAGAGACAAGGGGCTGCAGGGGAATGAGGCAGGGCTGATGGGTTAATGATGCAATGGGTTGGGGGGTGCTAGATAATATAATTCACCCTCCACTTGGCCTAGATTAGAGGGATGTCACATGGACGATACAGGTTCTGTCTCTCTCTGTGAATAGGCCTACACATCGACTAAGACCTGCATTCATACCCAGGTTATGTTCTCTTGAACACTGCACAGAAACCCTGCAAATAGACAATTTTCACATTCACAGGCGGAGCAACAACTGCCGGATGTCGCTTGAAAAGGACCATTAAAAGAATAAAAGGCTTGAGCTTAATTAATGTTCTCTTTTAATGTGAGCTGGTTCACTAAAGGCTCTGGGACAGAGAGCGAGAGAGAGAGAGAGAGAGAGAGAGAGAGAGAGAGAGATAGGAAGTTAGGAGTCTGATGTATATTCTTCACCTCTCAGCTCATGCACGGCTAATGCATGGGTTCTGTCTGATTGTTATGGTGGCATGTTGATGATGCACAATAAGGGGAAAAATCATCTCTGAAATTAGGATTCCATTGCTGCTGCCGTGTTTTGTTTCACACCGTATTCTCACAGGATGTTATCAGCTCTCAGACGCACACAGGGGAGAGAGAAAGCAAAGAAAAGAGACAGAATGTAAAAGGTTGTCTTGAATTAACTGCCGTTCCCCAGGTTTCAGACGTCTGTCAGCCAAAGCCTCTTTGCATACAGATCAGCTGGGGGCCACAATCCACAACACCGACCGTCAAGGTGTCTATAAACTACGGTGGTCCTGGAAATGCAAGCGCCAACACAAGCAGGAAAACAGCAGCAGGCACAAAAAGAAAAAAGATTATGCAAAGCAGGATTACTATGATTATTAGTAATACCCCGTCAAAGCAAATGATCTGTCACCGCAACAACCAGAGGAAATTGATATCGGCAACTTATTCAAAGGCAGAATGGCTTTCTGCTCGCAACGGTGGCTTAGGAGTGTATTTGAAATATGACGCCTTGCTTTTAAATGTTATTCAAGTGAGAAAAACACAAAATAAAGTTCTATATATACTTTCATCAGCAGTACTCTTCATCTGTGATTAAGATATTAGCTGTTCATAACAGGCAGTAAGAGATGTCATGGTTTAGAGGGCTTTCATCCAACCACAGATTGTCCTTCCAGAGCTAAAGCAGGGTTTTTGTGCTGCAGAGACACCATGTAGACCCAAGGCAATCCTTTAGTGACACTTTAGTCCAATCGCTACTTCAAGAAGAGGTCATTTGGACAGATGGCACAGCTCATTCAGAACAGTATCTAAGTAACTCATTCAGTTAAAAACAGGAGTCACTACAGGGCAGGGGTACTCAACTACTATTTTAGAAGGTTCGGTCACACAAATGTCCTAGGTGGCAAAGGTCCGGATGTATATTGTCTTTATTGGGGTAGCAACAAACCCCCACCGATGCATCCCCAAACTGTCCACACCCCTCTTGTTGGCAGAAAGAAAATGTAGCCGTTTTTAAGCTTATTCCTGCAATTCTACACATTTTGCCATGTTTTATGTGTGTTCATATGATACCTGTGTGACAAAAAGAAATCTATGAGGCCCCCATGGGCACATCATCTAAATAAGCATAACTGACCTACTTAGTGACCTGATAGGGAGCTATAACCAGTCATGTTACAGGTTTCTAAGGATGGCTAGTAGGGGCTACTGAGAGATGTCACTGACCTGTGTCCATTCCCCAGGCCTCGGTAGGCCTTCTCCTGGTCCTGCATCCGATTCAGGCTCTGGGCCACAGACAGGTACTGGTCATAGTATTTAATGGCCTCTTCAAAGTCCCCTAGGGCCTCGTAACAGTCTCCCAGGTTACCATAGGCCCTACCCCGGTCCAGCACGGCCTCGTTGCCACTCAGCTGCTGGAGGGTGGCCAGCTGCTGCTCCAGGTAGCCTATAGCCTCCTCCATCACCCCTACGTTCATCTTGGTGATGCCCATGTTGCCGTAGACCTGGGCCTCTACCCCCGGGTCCTTCAGTCTGCGGCCCAGCTCTAGCTGCTCCTCGTAGCTCTTGAAGGCCATGGCGTACTTCCCCAGAGCCATGTAGACGGCTGCCAGGTGGCCGTGGGCTTTACACTCCCCAGGCACATCGCCCAGCTCCTGGTACACCTCCAGTTCCTGGGTGTGGTAGCCCAGCGCCTTGTCGTACTTCTGCACCAGTCTGTAGGTGGCACCCAGGGCCGCGTAGGCACACGCCTCCATCCTGCGCTCCTTCACCTGAAACAAAGCACAGATAGGATTTCAGTGCATCAGCAAATATTCAACATCAACAGTCTTACATAAACTGCCCTGCCTTGCAAAATTAATGGAGTGCTGGACTTACTTACAGTACATAATGTTAATCTCTCTTACTGTATGCAGACAAAGTGGAGACCTTCCCTGTGACCATGACAGATCAAAAACAGGAGCCAGAGAATCTCACCTGGTGAGCCAGGGCCAGCTGCTGCTCATAGAATTGGATAGCTCCAGTCACGTCCTTCTTGCAGACAAAGATGTCCCCTAGGTTGCCCAGGGCTCTGAAGCGGGCCTGTGCATTATTAAGAGACTGGGCTAGAGAGAGCAGGTACTTCTGACACTCCTCTGCCTTGGTGAAGTCACCCAGAGCCTTGAAGGCCAGTCCCAGGTTACAGTAGGCCTTGGCCTGGCTCAGCTTGTCATGCAGGTCCTTAGCCAGAGCCAGGTCCTGCTCATAGTACTTGACAGCGTCCTGGTAGCTTCCCAGGCAGTAGTGGGCGTAGCCCAAGTTGTGGCAGACTTTCCCCTCACTCTCCATGTCCTGGAGGTCAGGGGACAAGCGGAGGTACTGCTCGTAGTAGGGCACGGCTTGGGGAAACTCTCCCCGGGAGCAGTGGAAGTTCCCCAGGTTTCCGAGGGCGCGAGCCTCGCTCTGGACGTCTCTCAGCTCACGGGCGATATTGAGGTGGTTCTGGTAGTGCTGCAGGGCGCGGTCGTGGGCCCCCAAAGCCTGGTAGGCCACGGCCAGGTTACCATGGGTGGAGGCCTGGGAGGCCCGGTCATTGACCTCCATGGAGATCTGTAGCTCCTGGCGGTGGTAGCGTACAGCCTGGTCAAAGGCCCCCAGCGCGTTGTAGGCATTGCCCATGTTACCGTAGGCCCGGCCCTGGGCAGCATAGTCACTGAGCTCCTGGGTGATGGAGAGGTGGGTTTTGTGGAGTTTCAGTGCAGTCTCATAGTCTCCTTTCATCTGGTGGATAATGCCTGTGAATGAGGGAGAGGAGAGGGAGGTGGCAAGATTTTCATCCCATTCACAAGAAATCAGGAGAGTTCACTTTAAGTGCCTCATCAGACAGCCACACTATGTGGAAAGCAAGTAATTTGATAGTTCAAATATGCTTTCTGCTGAGCCAGCTCACACAGCAAACATTCCACGTAAAAAATATGATCATTAAAATGGAGCACATTCACACAGCTATATAATTACATCAAAACTGAATCATTAGATTTTTTAAACTGTCCTTGATGATTGTGTCTTGGAAGAATATAGCAAAACCAACAACTTTTCCACAGGGACTGAAACAACAGAGGGAGAAAGAGAGAGAGAAAGAGAGCGGGCAGAGCCGATCGAAAGCTGAGCAAACAACTTCTAAAACATGAGATGAATGTGGAGAACCAATCAATAACTTAGGACTCTGTGTATTGAGCATTTTATCTGTTTGAAAATATCACCCTCCTGAAAACAAAAGCTTTGCCCTGCAGCCAGCATGCACGTCCACACACAGCAGAGTGTCTATCTATCTACCTTCCTTTCCTCTGAGACACACACTGGGCTTTGAGTCCCTCTGTCTGTTGTCACCTGGCTTTCCATAAAATCATAATTAAACTCCTAATATCAGAGCGCTGTGAACAGAGGAGGAACAGAGGAGGACAGTAGGGGATGGCCGCAGGCTGGTGGACGGAGCCAGAGCCGGGGGAGGACAGCCCGCCGCAGGGCTAATGATCACTCACATTAGAGAGAGAGGAACATATGGAGGGGCATGGCGTGGCGTGGTGGCGGAGCAGCCATTCATCTAACAGGCCTGGCTAACTGTGTCTCTTCTGCATCAGCATCAGTGTGGGCTAATGGGCCTGGGAGATGAGAGGAACCAGCCCCACCCGCCGCACCACACAGAGGGCACTGTAATGGGGACGGGGCCAGCCTGGGCTGGGGTGTGTTTTGGAAACAGGGAGAACAGGAGAGGGGGGCATTTATGGGTTGTGGTGGGAACATGATGGTGCCATTGGGATTAGCTACCACCATGTGTGTCACTGTTTTCTGACTTTTCCCTACCAGAACCTTCCACAGTACTGGTGCACGCAGTGGCAAAGTAAACAGAAGGATACAAACTAAACAGCCAACTTAACAGACCCAAAATGATATGACTTCTGGCGCTGTTAAAAGCCTTGTATTAGGCCAAGGAGATGCCTGACTAGCAGTCCTGCCGTTCTGTTGGTCTCTCGTTGGTCCTCATACAGTTTCAGGATTCTCTAATGCAGCCCTTTTTTTGGGGTGCCAGATTTGGAGGAATAGAAGAGGAGTGGTTTAAACTAAGCTGTGATAAAAAGGGCTTTTTAAATCAATTTGATTGATAGAAAGAAGAGGTAAATATTTTATCTTGTTTGTAAATCCAGGTATCGAGGAAAGGGGATAACCCACACAAGGTACACTGGATGGCAGTATAAAAATAACCTATTCAAGGTTTTATTTGATTTGCATAGCCCATAGATAGTGGCGTAAATAATCCCAATCCATAGATGGGCTCACTTTTCTGATGATTCGCACACAGTTCCCAGACAGTTTTCCAGTGGAAAGGAAACCCCTCAGATGGTCTGGATCAGTAGTGCAGTATGTGTTTATCTATGTGGTTCTGACTTCAGGTTAAAGTGTCATAGTCTTAACTGGCCCAGTAATCATCAGGTCATCACCTGAATTAAATTAATATGCAAAGAATTCTCCAGAGACAGGGCAATGCCTGGTACAGATTTCCAGAGGGAATACAATATGAATTATTAACATACAGTATATAGAATTGATAAACTGCTACTAACTCTAATATTATGACAAATGGTATAGGCATTATAGGCTTTTGACATTTTAGGTCAGACAGTTACAGTAGACTGACATTGGCACCTCAAATATCATGGACAGAGCCCAGCCCAGCCCGGGCTCAGAGCACGTTAACATTCACGGCAGGCTGGTCGGAGGAGCAATGACAACCTTTCCCTCTTCAAAGTCATTGCCAAGATTATGCCCTCCCTTTGGAGCTTATCCCACAGAGGGTATAATGCCTATTGATGTATCACCAGCAAACATGGCCCCAGCCCTCCCCTGAGTCCCCTGCTGGAGGCTAAAATTGGAGCTGGAGCTGGGGCTTGAAGGCTGGGAAGAAAGACTGGAGCTGGAGCAGGAAGAGATGAGGACCATGGACTAGGGCTTGTCCTAAGGCTATGCCCGGGGCCAGACAAGAGGTCAGAAAACAATCTCTGTCTCTTCCACATTGTAAGAGGATTACAAGAACCCCTGGGTCCCTGTATGATAGTAAATAATAGCATGTTCTGTGCCTCAGGTGGGAAATGGTGTTGGTACACAAACCAGTGGAGATGACGGAGATGGTTGGACAGCTGGATAAGAAATAGGCAATGATAGATACACTGATTTCAAATGACCCCATCAAGAAGTAATTCTTTGAGAGAGGAGAGATTGACTTCTGTTGATCCTTGTTATGCCCATGCAATTCACTTCGACTGCACGATAAGCATTTCTCTCAGACTGCACACTAAGCTTTGTTATGTTACATATATTGGCTATAGCCCAGAGGTTATTTGAGTCTGCAGCTCCATAATTCCCATCTGCACAGTGAGCACTTGAGACAATGACTGTGAAAAAGAGGGATCATACACAAAATATCCCTCCACACATACACAAAATATCCCTCCACACATACACAAAATATCCCTCCACACATACACAAAATATCCCTCCACACATACACAAAATATCCTTCCACGCACACACACAGACCTACTGTATCCAATTCACCACCACTCCGTATCTAAATACATTAAAAAGGGGGCGATGCGTTGTCACTTTGCATTACACAGGCGCTCAGTGTGTGAGGGAGATGCTGCAGTGATGACTCTTTGGCTCGGTGTCGTGTTCTGAGTAAATCACTGTGTCATTCTGTGCTGTGTGTGGACGGAGGCTGTTGTCTGCTACACTGTGGAGCATTCTGCCAGCTACTGCCTCTCTCTCTGCTGCTCTGCCCAGCTAAGAGGATTTCCACATCAATGGAGTCTCTGCCACTGTGCCGGGTTGATACCAGGGATAGAAGGAAGATGGCCAATCACCAAGCAGCCCTCAGCCCTGGCCTAGAATCCAAATTCTAGCTCACCCTCCATTTATGTCAGTTTGTTAACACAAGGGCTTGAAGAATGAATACAAAACAACATATTCAATTGCTATGTAAAAATAAATGGTCTAGAAAATTGCTGGACTAGCAGATGCATACTTGCTTTCTAGACCAGTGTTTCCAAACCCTGGTCCTCCAATACCTTCAACAGTACACATTTCTATTGTAGCCCTGGACAAACACACCTCATTCAGCTCATTGAGGGCTTGATGATTAGTTGACAAGTTGAATCAGGTGTGCTTGTCCAGGGTTACAATAAAAATGTGGACTGTTGGGGGCACTGGAGACCAGGGTTGGGAAACACTGGACATCTAGACATTTTACATGACTGGGTGTGGTGTGTGTGGAGTCCTGTGGGGGCGTTAGAGAGCTGAGGGAGAGCAGGCAGGCAGGGCCCTGATTGGGGGTGGGGTGTAGTGGGCTAGGGGTCTGAGTCTGGGTCTAGACTTAGGTACCAAATCCTCACTCAGAAAACACACGTCTCTCACAGCCTGACAGACACGCTGAGAGAGACAGGAAGGCGGAAGATGAAAAGAAAGGGGGATGGATAGATGGATGTGTGCTGAGTGGGAGGCCTGCCAACACAAGCACACACAGACGGGCCGCAGCATCCTCCACCCCTCCGCCTGCCTGCCTACGGGCCCAGCTGGGCTGGCTTCCTCTCTGCTCTCTCCAGCTGACCCGTCATTATCCTGCAGCCCAGGCCCAGCACTGTCACGGCTACCCCTGCTAACCCACAGCCAAACCGCTGTTACTTCTGGATCTATAATAGCTCTGGATAGTTAGGTATCTTATGTTAATGTACAGTATATTGAGCAAGACACTTTGGTTTTCGTGTGTGTAGAGAGATAAAATGCCATGTTGAAGTTGGGCTGAAGCAGAGGCGGCTATACATTTACTAACTGCAAAGGAAAGCTTTTGCCGTGTTGTTTGAGTTCATGGTGACACGGTAAATGGATAAGGCACATAGCTATGCGTGGACGGTGGAAATGTGGGAGAATGTTTGAGCGGGCTTCCAGTCCAGTATTTGGCATGGTCCTCTGTCATCAGACTGGGCTGAAGGGGGCCAAGGAGAGGGGGAACTAACTGCGGCTTTTCCATGAACATGAATGTGGGCCAAGCAGCACAGATCTGCTACACTAGGAAGTCTCCAGGAGAAGAGAACGAGACTGGCATCCAATGTAATCACCTCAAACCCCCCTCCCCTCCTTCCATACACAGTATAGTATCTATTCTTTCCATTCCTGTCCTTCCTGTCTGTGTGTCCTGAACCAGGACCATAGCAGGTCGTATTTACCTGTTGTTCACTAACAGACTACCTCCAGCACGGCCCGAGATAAATGCACCTTCTATGATTTGGTTTCCCTCGCTCCCTGTCTCCTTCCCCGTAGCATTCTTTCATTCACTCTGACTGTTCCATTAGGCTGGATAAATTCCTCTGTAAATCCAGCCGCTGCCCTCCTGCCCTCCTGCCCCTGCCTTCTCCCCTCCCGCCTTACAAAAAGACTAGGGTGTTTCCCATGACAGCCAACCTGAGAGCTCTCCTCCTCTGACTGCCTCAGTCTGCTCCAGGCCACACGGCTGTGTTCCTGTAGTGAGCCATATATCCAATCCCCTGCAAAAATCCACAAAAGATTTTCCATGTTGGGGTGAGAGAGAGTATATTAGGAAAGGCCTAAAGCCATTTCAACTCAGTCGCTCTCCCCCCCTGAATCTCTCCTGCCCCTGTGACAAGATCCAGAATAGTGTTTTTTACGGTTCTGTTAGGCTCTGCTGTTGTTTTGTTGTGTTTCCTGTTTGATTTTAATGTGGCTCAGCATTAAGAGGTCCTCTGGGAAACAGGGTGAAAACAAGGAAAGTGATTGCTTAATTAAAACTCTTACCTCCCGCCCTGTTAACTTATGGAGTCGCCATTTCAAATGACTTTTTGAGATGCAAGAAAAAACAATGACAAGTTGGTTAGAAAAAGATAGAGGGGAGGAGGGAGAGGTAGGAGATAAGAGGGGTAACAACAACTTCCAAACAAACTTATAAAAAAACTCTTTGAAGTGAATTGCAGGGGAAAATAATATAATTTATATTCTGTTTCATGAATAACAGAAATGTGAGCTAAATGCGAAAGCCACCACTCGAGTCCTCTTTGAGATATTAAAAATTGCTGACTAGGGGGTAGGTTAGTCGGTTAATGAATAATAAATGGAGGCTGGAATGCAACATTTTCATATCCTTTATAGGTCAGCGTGCACTGAGCCAAGGCTCCTGTCACCGCTGGGCATCAGTGAGCCAACCAGCCTCAGTAATAAAGCATGTTACCATCCCTGTGCTGAGCGGAGTGCTAGCTGGCTACATGTTACCTCTAAGCCATGACAGGGGCCGCTCCACCCTCTCCACATCAACATAGATCATTAGAGAAGAGCTGAGAGAGCGGAATAAAAGTTCTGTGAAGAAACACTTTCTCTCTCTCAACATGTTCTCTCCCCGTCACTATACGACACTGTCATTTTCCCCTTTTCCCCTTTTTCACTCGTTGTGTAGAACAGGGGTTCCCTTCAACAGACCCCCTTTCATGTGATATATGAGTGACAAAATAATTAATAATTATATATATGCTAAAAAAACGAAATAACATGGGCTAGTTGATCTGGACATTTCTGACAAGTTATAAATAGCTCTCTAAGTATACAATGACAAACATGACAAGAGGAACTGATGACGCACTACCCAATTTCGCCCCACAATTTGGGAACTACTGGTGTAGAACATATTTTATCTGTGCATGGTGGTACTTCAAAGCAATAGGACTGTACATTAGGCTACAGTATGTCAAGTTGGCTACAGTATCTGGGTGAATGACTAGCAACAACAACATTCCCCCCTTTACCATCAACACAAACAACAACAACAACAACGGTGTAATTAGAGAAATTATGCTTTTCATGCTCACTTCATTCTCTGTTATCTTCATTATTCAGCTCTTGGAGAATCAGCTATTAGGTAATTAAGCGATTCATCTATTCAGTTTCAATTACTGGGAGCCTGACAGCCTCAGATTACAATCACTACGGGTGAGGGGAGAGAGAGAGAGAGAGAGAGAGAGAGAGAGAGAGAGAGAGAGAGAGAGAGAGAGAGAGCGCAAGCAGAGCAAATGAAAAGAAGGAGAGAGAAAAAAAACAAGGAAGGAGAGCAAAGGAGAAACAAGAGGTAGAGACAGGAGGGCACCTTCCACACAATCACCTAACAGTCCCCTGGGCCTCCTTCCCAGCCATCACCATGAAGCATTGCAGCTTGTCCCTGGCAATACAGAGCAACAGGCCCACTCTTCTCCTCCTCCCATTCATTTTTTTCCATTTATTTTCTGGTTTTGTCACCAGCTATGGGTCTTTGACACTACATCAAATACTGTAATTATTGTGCCATGGAATTTGAAGTATTGTTGCGGTTGATGTATGCTTGCTGTTACTGGTGAGACTAAAGATTATCCTGATACCGAGCTAGCTGAAGGAGAGATAAACCCACGATCAGCTTCCTGTTTGACATACAATGTTAAAGGGATACTTTGGGATTTTGGCAATGAAGCCCCTTATCTACTTCCCCAGAGTCATTTTATGTCTGCATCCAGTGTGAAGGAAGTTAGAGGTAGTTTTGCGAGCCAGTGCTGACTAGCGCAATGACTGGAAGTCTATGGAATCTTTTAGCATGCTAGCAGTTACCATAGACTTCCAGGCATTGCGCTAACGCTAGTTAGCAATTGTGCTATCGCTAGTTAGCAACTTCCTTCAAACTGCACACAGAGACATAAAAATGGTATTGACAAGTTCATCTGACACTGCCCAAATCCTGAAGTATCCATTTAGTGCTTCATATTGGCAGAGGTTTGGTCTCTCTTTCTTATCGGTCATTTCAAACAGTTCTTACACTAAAATGGCATTATCAGAATTTTACAATTTTACAGTATTAACTCATGTCTGGAAATATATTTAAAAAAAACTGGAAAATTCCATTTTTGATTGCACTGGGCCTTTAAGGGTGGACTACGGTGCACTGGCTCAGCAATGCACTGCCCCCCTATTACAGGATTCAAATGTAGCATTATAAACTGTAATCGCTAGAGGCCCTGTTTTGTGACCACAAGTAATCAGGATACCTTTCTGAATATATATAGATGGGACCTAAGTGATTACAGCACTGGTTGGATGTTATGCTGGTCAAAGGCGAGCAGCGTCAATTTATGTTTGGCTGATTAACCTAGGTCCCTGCTTCCACGTTCTCTCTTCTGAGGATTAGGAATAATTCATCCTGGAGAACCATTATGTCTCTTAGTTGTCCATTAGAGTCAGCTTTACAACTGTCTAGATGGCTGTCATAAGTCATCCCACCAACGTATATTATAATGGCTGGACTCAACTACAGCTGAATGGGCTACAGATGTCGGATCTTAATTTGACCCATTTCGTCGCAGGAGGAAAATGATCCTGCAGCAGGAGTATTTTAATGAATATTGAATATTTATCATCACTGCCAGGGGGCAGCTGGAAGCAGTGTTTGTAGGCTATACAATGCAGTACCATACCTACCATACAGATTCCGTTCCAACAGCCCCAGACCCAACCCAATGGAATGGCCCCACCCCGTGGCCCAACTAACAATTTGTAAAACGCATACCAGTTCAATGGTGGTCCCTAAAAAAGGAGCAGGGCCGCGGGGCATGTTTCTTAAATATAGGATGGCATCTGTGACTCGGCTATGCATACTGTAGGTCTATAATGTGGACTGGAATTACGCACTTATTTCAAACCATGAAGCTGGGAGAGATGATGGTTCATTGATGATGGTTAATTGATGATGGTTCATTGATTTGTGCAGGACAGTGATTTAATAGGCTAATAGGTGTACTAGGCCTAATGAAATAGATGAATGGGGCTGTCAACTCAGCCAGACATTCACACTCAAATATTTTCCCTCTTTGAGAATTTCTTACAGATATGTATTTCTATCTCTGTCATATGAAACTGCTGGCATGTGTGGTGCGCATTAGACCATTTATTTTGTCCACTACTTAACATTTGGGCTTAACATTTGCGCGTATTACCATGTGCGCATTACTGCGCTTATACTGTGAAGAAATAATGGATTATTAACATTTTAAATTAAACGTTCTGATCTAGTCTATCAGTCTTGATGTGTTTATAGGCTATGCAGCCTATGTAGGCTATTTGTAGACTGCAGGTCCACTGGGCATTAGTTCAAGTAGCCCATGTAGGCTATGTGCAGGCTACAGCGCGACTCGTGTGCATTCTTCTGTGGATTATAAACATTTACATATTTTACAGATGTATTTTTCGTTAGGGAACACTTTTGCTTATCAACAGTTTGTTGATAGTATGATAATCTGGACTATCCAAATAAAGTGTGACCATTGTTTTATTATATGTTCAAGGCAAGCAATAGGCAGAATAAATGAGTGGTTGCCTCAGTGCCTGTCTGGTCTAGTGGTTATACCCGCTAACCCCGGCACACATACAGTATGCCAGTTGGCATGGGTTCGAATCTGGCCCATTGCCCTTTGACTCATTTTTCAACACTGTTATCTCTCAAAAGCAACAAAAATTACAAAAGGAGTGGGACTGCTCCACTCCCTAAAAAATACCTGTAAGAAAGAATAATAATAGGCAGGTATAATGATAATACAGTATGATGACGATACATAACGAGAGACTATATACAAGGAGTACTGGTACCGAGTCAATGTGCAGGGGTACGAGGTAGTTGAGGTAATATGTACATGTAGGTAGGGGTAAAAGTGACTAGGCAATCAGGATAGATAATAAACAGAGTAGCAGCAGCGTATGTGAAGATTGTGAAAGTGTGTGTGTGTGTGAGCGTATGTAGTGTGTGTATGTGTGTGCTGGAGTGTCAGTGTAGTATGTGTGAGTGTGTATGTGTGTGTTGGAGTGTCAGTGTAGTGTGTGTGAGTGTGTATGTGTGTGTGTTGGAGTGTCAATGTAGTATGTGTGAGTGTGTATGTGTGTGTTGGAGTGTCAGTGTAGTATGTGTGAGTGTGTATGTGTGTGTTGGAGTGTCAGTGTAGTATGTGTGAGTGTGTATGTGTGTGTTGGAGTGTCAGTGTAGTGTGTGTGAGTGTGTATGTGTGTGTGTTGGAGTGTCAGTGTAGTATGTGTGTGAGTGTGTATGTGTGTGTCTGAGTGTCAGTGTAGTGTGTGTGAGTGTGTATGTGTGTGTTGGAGTGTCAGTGTAGTGTGTGTGAGTGTGTATGTGTGTGTTGGAGTGTGTGTGAGTGTGTATGTGTGTGTTGGAGTGTCAGTGTAGTGTGCGTGAGTGTGTATGTGTGTGTTGGAGTGTCAGTGTAGTGTGCGTGAGTGTGTATGTGTGTGTTGGAGTGTCAGTGTAGTGTGTGTGTGAGTGTGTATGTGTGTGTTGGAGTGTCAGGGTAGTGTGTGTGTGTGAGTGTGTATGTGTGTGTTGGAGTGTCAGTGTAGAGTGTGTGTGTGTGTGTGTGTGTGTGTGAGTGTCAGTGTAGTGTGTGTGTGAGTGTCAGTGTAGTGTGTGTGTGAGTGTCAGTGTAGTGTGTGTGTGAGTGTGTAGGTGTGTGTTGGAGTGTCAGTGTAGTGTGTGTGTGTGTGTGTGTGAGTGTGTATGTGTGTGCTGGAGTGTCAGTGTAGTGTGTGCTGGAGTGTCAGTGTAGTGTGTGTGTCAGTGTAGTGTGTGTGTGAGTGTCAGTGTAGTGTGTATGTGTGTGTTGGAGTGTCAGTGTAGTGTGTGTGTGAGTGTGTATGTGTGTGTTGGAGTGTCAGTGTAATGTGTGTGTGAGTGTGTATGTGTGTGTTGGAGTGTCAGTGTAGTGTGTGTGTGAGTGTGTATGTGTGTGTTGGAGTGTCAGTGTAGTGTGTGTGTGAGTGTGTAGGTAGAGTTCAGTGAGCTTGCATAGTGCCGGTTCAAGAGAATCAGTGCAAATAAAATGGGGGTCAATGTAAATAGTCAGGCTGGCCATTTGATTAACTGTTCAGCTGGCTTGGGGGTAGAAATTGTTCAGGAGGCTTTTGGTCCCAGACTTGGTGCTCCGGTACCACTTGCCGTATGGTAGCAGAGAGAGCAGTCTATGACTTGGGTGGCTGGAGTCTTGACAATTTTTAGGGCCTTCATGCACCACATGGTATAGAGCCCCTGTATGGCAGGGAACTCGGCCGTACGCACTATCGTATGTAGCGCCTTATGGTCGTATGCCAAGCAGTTTCCATACCAAGTGGTGATGCAGCCAAGATGCTCTCAATTGTGCAGCAGTATAGCTTTTTGAGGATCTGAGGGCCTATGCTAAATCTTTTCAGCCTCCTGAGCGGGAAGAGGCATTGTCGTGCCCTCTTCACAACTGTGTTGGTGCGTTTGGACCATGACAGGTCCTTAGTGATGTGGACACAGAGGAACGTGAAGCTCTCGACCCACTCCACTAAAGCCCCATCGATGTAAATTGGCTGTCAATCAACTGATGGACTGTTTGTTTCCCTGGCTGTGAGATGAGATGATTTGGGAAACAAACAGCCAGGGAAACAAACAGTAGCCTATTATCAGTTTTCACACCTTTTTGGCAACGCATAGGCTAACGAGTATCCTATAGAATGTATTGGAATATAAGTGTCACGGTGTGCGCTACTGGGGTGAAATCAGGTGCAGGAGAGTGGAACGTGTCGTAAGAGGCGCACACTTTAATGGCACAAATAAACAAAAGAAAGAACGCAACAACGCGTCAATATATTCTAGGCCACTAAATAAAGTGTCTAGTGCTACGACAACAAACACAGTCCAAGTTACGCACAAGCATACAAAATACGGGTTAACAACCTGAGCCTGTGCTACACACACAATAAACAATGAATAATTCCACACAATGACATGACATATTCACCGGAAATAAATACATGCCGCAATCACTGGAATACAAACCAGGTGCGAGGTGAACAAGACAAAAGCAAAGGAAACAAAATAACAGCTGAGCGGCGATGGCTAGAAAGCCGGTGACGTCGACCGCCGAACGCCGCCCGAACAAGGAGAGGAGGCGACTTCGGTGGAAGTCGTGACAATAAGCAAATAACAAGGAGCCGATTTTTATAGCAAGCCCTGATACCAATGACTCGACTGCCCCCGCATGGAGAGAAAGAGAACTGCTCATTTTGACGCATAGGCTAATGAGTATCCTATAGAATGTATTGGAATATAAGCAAATAACAAGGGGCCGATTGCAACCATCGATGGCACAGCTGATCTCAATTGCAACCATTATTGGTCACCTCATTACCGCTCCCTAAAATATGTCTTTCAAGATATCTTAGGCCGCTACTTGGTATTGTCATTGAACAATTTAGTACTTTTTAAGGGGCGATTTATCTATTTGTCAGACATTCCAATGTGTATCAGAAGCTAGGTTTCCATCCAATTGGCGACAGATATTTATGCAAATATTCTAAATCTGCATATGAAACTATGTGCATTTTCCCACCAGTGTTTCCACCAAACAGACTTGTTGTGGATACAAATCAGTGCGTGTTGACGTAGTGCACACAAATGTAATTTTTTGCTCAAGTTTTCATGTACTGAATACAAATTGAAAGTTCAGTGTTTCCATCACATTTCAACTTGTGACAACTCTACTCTAGTTGTCACAAAAACTGTTGCGTTAAATAGCAAATGTGCCTACTCTGGACTTGGCAGGTGTGCTCTAGCCAACAGCTCGCAGATATAGTGCGGGTAGGCTAGTCTACATGATGAGATTATTATGGATAAGAGCAAGAATATTTGTATTTGTCAAATGGCAGTCAAGCACTGATCATCACCACAATAAGACCCTTGATATTTACTGGAAAAGAGCATCAAGCTCATCACTGTGCACTTTCACCACCCTGTAAAGTTCATTATAACTTATTTCATCTGTAGCATAATGAACTGCATGGTTTCCCGAGTCGTAGTGGGTGGACCACACACCATATAATCGTGTGACTCCAAGTTTACTTCGATATGATGGTTATTATATCAATATATGCACATAAAGGCATTTCCACTGCCATTTCTTGCATAATTAATTTTACAGACACAAAAAAGATCCCACCATGTTGAACTAAGAAATTATCTGTCAACATTTATAACAATATACTGAAACTTCCTGTTTCCATCACAGCTGTTGTGATTTTTTTTTTATCTTCTCAAGTACCAGTGGGTCGCTAGCGGGGCTCATCCCGACACTACCAGCGAAAATCTAAAGCGCCAAATTCAAAATCCGAAAGTTGAATTATTAAACATCCAGCAATATACAAGTGTTCCATACTCATCAAAAGCTCTGTTTCTTGGCAATATCACAGCGTTGTCAGATTTCAAAAAGGCTTTACGGCGAAAGCAGCACATTCATTTGTTTGAGGCTAGCACCTCACATATTTTCCAATAGCCATGTATCGATTAGCCATCATGGCACACACATAACACATTTCACAGCGAAAACAAATCAATTACCTGTTGAAGAACTTCTGCTGAGGTCATCCTAAGTGTCCAACGAAGACAATCCATGGTTCTTTTGTTAGAAAAAGTAACGTCTTTTATCCATAAATCCTCCATTTGGTTCGCGCGTTATAATCAGAAACGACAGCCTCCACTCCTGTTTTGAAACGCGGCGCCAACTCGTTCAAATTATACCTATAAACTTGTCCAAAAACAATCAAACATAGTTTTAAATGTATCCTTAGGAACATATTTACGTATATTTACTATTATAAATCAGCCGGAATATAAACTGAGCGCTAAAGACGATAAATAAGACACTGCGCGCCTTCTCGTGCGCACGCAATCTGAAGAGTTTTCAGAACGTGGTGTCCTCATGCCATGCTGTTTATCAATGGTCTAAATTCATCCAAGATGGAGTAAAACACCGTCTCGTGGTTGATGACATCATAAGGAAGCGACGTGTACTGCATTCATATGCCTATATATGGTCATTTTCAATAGGGGAGGGGTTCCAAAATGAGCAATGTGTCAAAATGACTTTTTCCAGGACAGAGATTCCTCAGGGTTTTGCCTGCTATATGCGTTCTGATTGACTCACAGACAAATGGTTAACAGTTTTGGAAAATCCAGAGTGTTTCCTATCCAATGGTACTAAATATATGCATATCCCATTTTCTGGGCCTAAATGGGAGGCATTTTACTTTGGGCACGCCAGGCTCTCCAAAACAGTCACCTCTGCTGCTGGTACTTGTGAAGTATAATTTTACTCGCATAAGAACTGTGGATGGAAACATGGTTAGAGTATGGCTGCATTTCAGATACATTTCTGTACATTTGAATATTGCAGTAATAGGACCTAGGCCTAGCGTTTCAGCGGAGCGAGAGAGATTATGATTTTTATAGCAAGCCCTGATACCAATGACTCGACTGCCCCCGCATGGAGAGAAAGAGAACTGCTCATTTTGATGCAGCAGGATAAGTCTCTGCAACAAAAGAGTGATCAAATTAAGATCTGACATCTGTATGTCGTCGACCACTGCTGGTATTGACTATCCATAGATGCACCTTTATCCCCTGACAGGCTACGCTTTATCAGTGAGTACGTTTAAATGCACACTAATAATTTGATATTAAACTGATTATGCAATAGTCACGCGGTGGGGGGGGTGTACTAAGCTAACACATGGAATTATTTTAAGATGGTCATACCATGGATCATTTTGCTATTTGATTTTGAATTTTAGGACCGCTTTAGTCAAAAAATGTATCATAAGGAATAAGGTTTTGAAGTGTCTGTCCTATATCTAGGAGATATAAGAAAGCTCAGGAAATATTTTAGCTTTTTGGACACTATTTAACCCCTTATTTTTGTTGGCAGAAAACTACCTCTATACTTCCGTTTGTTTGTATGGGTTACCTTCAGACTAGTCCCGTGAGGGTTGTAGAGCAAAACAGAGAACATTGTGTTCGTGAGAGTCTTCCCTTTCCATAGTGGGATCATATTAGCTTGTAGCTCAAACGGTTTGGACGCTACAGACAAATGTTGGCACATCAACGTTACCGACTTCAGTCCAGTGACATATTAGGGGGTGGTAGAGCAACACGGAGAACACCACAGAGCAGAGTGGTCATAATAGTTGTAGGCCAAACCGTTCAGATGCTACAGATGTTTTAGTGAGAAGAATGATTTTTGGGATGTCTCATGGTCTGACAAACACCACTGTAGATCGGCCACTCTCCACCGCAGATGCGGAAGGCCGCCATTGGTCGATGCCGTGGATTAAGACACAGCCCATGTTACTTAGATTGATGCACAGGTGCTTCAATAGACTCTTAATGATTAAAACACCTGGTTTTCTGAGCAATCATTCAAATTATTAGGACATGTAAACACCTTATTAAGCGGCATTCCAGCAGTGTATTTGATCTGCGTATGTGCTAGCACCAGCCGAGCCAGCCTCCCTCTTTAGCGCGAATGAAGTGAGTTCGGAACAAGTGCATGTATGCATCTTAGTAGTTTTCACATACAAACTTTATATGTCCCAACTTGGTCGCTTTGGTAGAACGATTTTCTGCGTTCAGGTAGCCTGATTTCAGATATGTCCATGTAAACAGAATTATTAGGGAAACCGTTCTTCTTGCAAAGCATGTAAATGTTTTGATCAAACTATTATATTAATCTGACTATCCACAATAATCACTTTATTGTGTGCATGTAACCGTACTCAGTGTTTCCTCCCCTAGGAGAGGAGGGGGTGACTGGGGTCTTCCTGCAGGGGGCTGATGGGGCCTTCCTGGGGCATACATCTATGTAGACGTATAGAGGTATGCAGTGGCAGCCACGATTTAGCAGCATATACTGGAAACACTGGTTTTATAATTAGATTAGCCCTGTATTGTCAAGGTTACCTTGCTAATAATCGTAGATCTGCAAGTTTTTGACCGTCAGATGACTAGGGCTTTGAAAAGGGGACAATAGTTACATTTTAACTCCAATCAAAAGGCCTGATCTTATAAAACTTCCCTCTCTCTCTCTTTTTTATTTATCTACGCCACCAGGATTCATTTGCTAGATTTGATTAAATCCTTGCCGGTGGGAGGAGAGAGTTCCCATGAAAAATGTAAAAGGTTTTTATGGGCTTAATTTCTCCTGTGACAGTGTGATAGTTATATGTTGGTGTCCCACCACTCTAGCACATCCCAGCCAGTGATATGTCAGTCTCTGAGGCTGTCTGTCTGCTCTGCTCTGGGCCCATGCAGAGATTCCTGTCCTGACCAATCACATCACAACCCCCAGACCAGGCAGAAGTATCCTGTATCACGCAACACTACAGTAGATCTACATAACAGTAGTAGACCAGACCCTGGACATTGCAATGTATTTAGCTGACTGCTGGTCAATGACCTTTGTTCTCACACCATTCACTACTTAGGCCTCCATTTTAAACAACATTTAAACATTTAAAACAACTGTGACCAACTAATGAACATCCAGATAAAGAAGCTACAGCAATATACACTCACCGGCCAGGTACACTCATCTAGTACTAGGTCGGATCCCCCTTTGCCTCCAGAACAGCCTGCATTCTTTGGGGCATGGATTCTACAAGGTGTCGGAAACATTCGTTGCTCAATTGGTATCAAGCGACCTAACCTATGCCAGGAAAACATTCCATCCACACCGTTACACCAAAACCACCAGCCTGTACCATTGACACCAGGCAGGTTGGGGCCATGGACTCATGCTGTTACGCCAAATCCTGACTCTGCCATCAGCATGACGCAACAGGAATCAGGATTCGTCGCACCAGGCAATGTTTTCCCACTCCTCAATTGTCCAGTGTTGGTGATTGCTTCTTGTTTTTAGCTGATTGGGAGTGGAACCCGGTGTGGTCTTCTGCTGCAATAGCCCATCCGTGACAAGGACCGAAGAGTTGTGCTTTCCGAGATGCCTTTCTGCATACCACTGTTTTACTGCGCTGTTATTTGTCTGTTTGTGGCCCGTCTGTTAGCTTGCACGATTCTTGCCTTTGTCCTTCAACCTCTCTCATCAACCAGCTGTTATTACCCACAGCACACCATTCTCTGTAAACTCTGTAGACATTGTTGTGTATGAAAAGCCAAGGAGGGTGGCTGTTTCTGAGATACTAGATCCGTCTCGCCTGGCAAAGACGATCACACCACTCTCAAAGACGCTTAGGTCACTCGTTTTGCCCATTCTAACGTTCATTCGAACAGTAACTGAATGCCTCAATGCCTGTCTGCCTGCTTTATGTAGCTCATCATGGCCACGTGACTCACTGTCTGTAGGAGACAGAAATCAATTTTCGTAAACGGGGGTAGTGTACCTAATAAACTGTCCGGTGAGTGTTTATGAATGTGGTATGCACAGAGACAGGTAAACAGATGTACTACTGATATAGTAGTATCTCGAACCCACAACAAGCAAAGGACAAGCAGGAGCAGAGAATAACAACATGAGAGGAATGCGGATATCATCCCACCATCAATAGAGGGAGAATACTGATGCTGCCTACACCTCCACACAGTCTCTCTCTCACGGGCAAACCATGACCTCTACACTCCTGTTCTAGCCTGTTCCCATCACATCCTCCCAAGCTCCTTGTGAGGAAGAATCCTGGCTCTACTGTAGGTCAGTGACCTGGATAAATCCCCATGCTGATGGAGCAAACACACTGTAAACATTTTCCAACCTCCGCCTGCCTGTTACGTCTTCCTTTCATCTGCCAGAGTAACTTTCTAACAACCAGGTGCTTCCTCATCCTGTAGGATGGATGGGGCCAAATAGAAGAACTTATCCCACATGCTCATCAGAAAAGGTAAGCCAACAACACGAAGGACTGCGCTGTACATTGTCCTCAACATGAGGGATTGCGCTGTGCGCTGTCCTCAACACGAGGGACAACGCTGTGCATAATTCTCAACACGAGGGACTGCTCTGTGCATTGTCCTCAACACGAGGGACTGCGCTGTGCATTTTCCTCAACACGAGGGACTGCGCTGTGCATTGTCCTCAACGCGAGGGACTGCGCTGAACATTGTCCTTAAATGGCAGGGACAGGCCTAGGAGCCACTCTAAGGGGGAGCATAACACTGTACTAGACTAGAAATAGTCTCTGTTAGCCATGTCTGAAATGAAACCTAAAAATAAAGATGTTATAGATGGATATGATCTCCAGCCCAGTCCCCCGGCCCACCCCCCACGGCCTACCCCTGTCCCTCTGTGTTGATTGATAAATACTTACCCAGGTTGGAGGAGGCTCTTCCCTCTGCAGCCCTGTCCTTCAGGCCCTCAGCGATGGCCAGCTGCTGTTCATGGTACTGCTTGGCTCTCTCCAGGTCCTGCATGCAGCGTGCAGCATGGCCCAGCCCAGCGTACGCCCTCATCTCTATAGGCTGCTCCTCCAGCTCCTGGGCCAGCTCCAGCACATGGGTGTGGTAGGACATGGCCTTGTCAAAGTTACGGTGGTAGTGGTAGGCACTGCCCAGGTTGCTGTATGCACGGGCCTCCTCCCTCTTGTTGGTCAGGGCCTTGGCGATGCCCAGGTGCTGCTCGTGGCATTGTACAGCGTTTTCAAAGTCGCCCATAGCAATGTAGACAGCGCCCATGTTGCCCAGCTCCCGTGCCTCTGACAGCTGGTCTTTGGATTGCTTTGCCAGTAGGACACACTGCTTGTGGCTGGCCAGAGCATTAGGGTAGTCCCCGATGGCTGTATACACATGACCCAGGCTGCTCAGGGCCATAGAAGCTGCCTGGAGACACAGAGAGACCACACAGACAGACAAACATCAGGCAAGCAATTAAGGTCACATAGTAAAAACACTTTGTGAACGCTTTGTGAAAATGACCTACATTTTGTCCAAATTTTGTTGATTGCTTTTGCATCTCAAACACAACACCCCTCAACATCCCATTCCCCAAAGTATATAAAAAAAAAACATCTGTGTAAAAATCTAAACTCCCAAATCTCTTTGGGGGCATATTGCAAAGAACAAACAAAAATGTTTTGCTTCCTTTTTGTGATCAGAGGGGGGTAAACCCTGATGCAGATTAGCACAGTGGCAGCCTTGTTTTAAAGCCAACAGTTTTCCCTTCATGGAGTGCGCCACCACCAATGGAACAAAGAGCCAGTTAATCAAGAGGAAATGAGAGGCTTAACTTCACTCTTCAGCTGTGGGAGGGAGACAGACCTACTAACTGACTGACTGACTGATTCTCCTCATCTATTCAACACTGGCAACACTTCTCTATCAGGAGGGCTGATGCTGGGTATATATTGTAGAATATTCTTATCTATCGCCTCAACAGGATCTTTCTCCTCTCACCCCCATCCACCTGCATATATATGAAGTGTAACACAAAGTGTAGGGTGTGCAGTAAAGTGGAGTGATCTGAAACAGTGTGGGCCTGACCCTCTAAGTAACACACTCACTGTAGGTTTATCAGCTGTTATATAGAGGGTAAACTGCTGGGAATTGGGGGCGGCTGTATCTGTGTGGACAGATGTTGCATTAATTGCAGTGGAGAGGGTCAGCTAATAACGCATCTCCTTCCTCCCTCTCTCTCCCCTTCCTCCCTCTCTCTCCCCTTCCTCCCTCTCTCTCCCCTTCCTCCCTCTCTCTCCCCTTCTCTCCCTCTATGTGTCCTACAGAACGGGAAGGGCCTGGAGGGGGTTGGACAGGGGCCAGGGAAGAGGATAATCACCCTTACAATTAAGGCCACAACTCTGCTCGACTTCCCTGCCTGGGTAGGAGCCTCTGTGATACTGATACTTGGGGTTACACTGAGTGCATTTAGAAGTAACCAAGCAAAGGATGACTGGAAAGTCAAACAACTCCAGTAATGGATTATTATTAACTGCATTCTGTGCTGTTTGCTAAGCCTTCAATCGGTGTTGCTCATCATCAAAAGGCATGTGCCTCAACAGTGCTGAGGTCACTATTGAATATTAATGTCAACACATCTGAAAAAGCAATCACTCATGTATAAATGCAATGACACGTGTTAACCCACTTTAGTTTATTACAGGAAAACACTGCGCTTTAAAATCAAGATACAGAATTCCATAAACACCGCAAGAAGTAATTTAGTGAAGAAATGTGGAGGTAATTCCTGCTCCCACACAGAGAGAAAGAGAGAGACTTTCTTAGCACCTTTGCTCCGAGAATGCGTAATGAACACATTGCTTTTATTGAGTTCCATTAATTCATAAAAAACAATGCATAACCTAAGAAGAAATCTATACTGTAAAACACTTTCTCACACTTATACAAACACACAAGCTGGCAAACACATACACATTTTCTACCTTTCATACTTTCTGTTTCTCGAACACATACACACAAACACACACAACAGTGCTACCTTTCTTTCATTTCACAGGGCTGCTGATGCCTGGAACATATTACCTGCCGACATAAGGACTTCCAGCAGTTTGCTGGAGTTTAAAGCCTCGACAAGATATTATATGGGGCCTAGGAGGCAATTACCTCCCGTCACAACTGTTGCTGTTTCATGTTCCCAGATAGCCTATCTAGGTCTGCTCAATTACATGTGCTGTTTGAAGCTCCGCTCAGCTCCATCTCTCCAACTCCAACTTCCACTCTGTGAGCAGAGAAACCGAGAGGATTCCTCTGCTCTCTCTGTCTCTTGGAAAATGAGTGAGACGAGGAGGGAGGGAGGGAGGGAGGGAGGGAGAGCAATCTTTCTCCACAGCTGAGATGAGTTGTTCTTGTGATCAGTGTCCCTTTAAAGTGAGACTGCAACACTGCATTTTCTCCCCAGATAGAGAGTTGATGGGGAGTCAGTGGAGGAGCGAGTCTTGCCTGCCACTGTAGATGTGTTCTGCTAGGCTTGGGGACAGACAGACAGACAGACAGACGCTGGAACCCATTTTACAGCCCTCCCTCAGCACTGCTCATGTAGACTGACGGAAATCACAAGTACCCAGCAGTCCAAGAAGGGAACATTTCCTCGAAACATTTGATTTCTGCAACGGCGACTGTTCTAATTTGATTTAATTGAATTTATTTTCTTTACTTATCTATCCTCTCTCCCTCCCTCCCCCCACCCCTCTCATTCCATCTGTGCAGTCAGATCTGATTGTGTTTACAGAGTCCGGCCCTTCTACGGATGTGTGCTGATTTGATTAATCCAAACGTCGGCCTTTATAAACTGTTGATAAACCGCTGGTTCTTATCAACACATTGATCCCCTAATGAAAGGTAAACTGGTGCAGCCCCCTGAGGGAGGGTGGAGAGTTGTGGGGGGGGTGAGTTCCAGACAACATCTTCATCAGAACGGCTTGGCTGAAGAGCACTATTCCATTTTTACAACGCAGGCAGGGACAGTGTTTAACATTCCTGTCTGATACTCCAATGACAGCCATTTGTCGTGGATATGTTTATATTGTGCAACACATTAGACAAATGGCTATTTTCATACCACATGCTATAGGTAATGCATCGTCGTTAACATAGTGACCCTCAGGGCTGAAAGTAGATTTCATTTCTTACCGCTACGGGACACTCAAGTTTGCACTCGCATTTTTTTTAATACTACAACAATTACAGGGCAGCCTACTCTGACACTGACAAACAGATCAATAAAAACCATGTTGTCTGATCCATATCATTTGCCTATGAAAAGGGGAGCCACCAATACAATATCACGTCCAACCTGGAGGAGGAGATTATTGTCCAAAAACCAAAATGGCGCTGACCCAATGACAGACAGTGAATATGAACACTCACCGGAGATATGGCCGATGTTCTCCACTGGTGCCAATAAGATAGGCTACTGTTTGGGGGCCTCCCGAGTGGCACAGCGGTTTAAGACACTGCATCGCAGTGCTTGAGCTGTCACTACAGACCCGGGTTCGATCCCAGGCTGTGTCACAACCAGCCATGACCGGGAGTGCCACAGTGTGGCTACTGATCCTCTGTGGTCAAATCATGCTTTCTGGTGTAGTAGCCTATTTTTAATGGTTTTATTTATTTCTGTATAGACAGGAGTATGCTAATTAGGCTATATACTTTTGGTAATTTAATTAATGACATTTACTTTAGGGAAAGCTTCCCCTAGCCTTATGGATACGCTGCCTATGCATTTGAATGTGTTATAAACACAACCAGTCATTATGTTTTCATCTGATTGTCAAACAATCATTTAACAAAGGCGCTCCTGTTAGCTACCGGCGCACATTCGTTCACTCACAAAATAACTTCAGCATTCAAACCCCAACAGTGCACTTTGCAACACCAATTTAATGAATGGAAAGAGACATCATGATGGCATTCAAATGATGTCATTACAACTGCAGTTACAAAACACCTACAATCCACTGTTGTCCACGCGCACCTTGGTCACGGCCACTCATCTCCGCCTTGACAAAATGTAAGTGTTCTCCTCAAACCACAAAGCAATTTGGAGCGCACACCACCTCAGATCCTTTCTATTTGACATAGGACCCAAGAACACTGCTAACTACAACCCAACCACCACTACCATCATAATCACCATTGCCTAGCAGCAGTGCTGATAGGATGGAGGTAGTTTCCATGGGAACCTGAGTGGTTTGATTCCAGCCCACCAGGCAGTAGGGGAGAGTCTGCCACTTCCAGCCATCTGAAGCATGCCACCTCCTGAGCACACACAAATAGGCAGACTAAGGCATTGGCCACTGCACAAACTGTCACCCGCTGCTCGGACTAAACTGTTTTCAGAGAGCTCTACGCCTCTACTGTACCTCTAGAAGCCCCCTGGCTGCCTGCTGCTATTATGATTACACTGCTAAGCTGTCTGCTTCTACTGACAGCCATTTTTACTGACACATTATCTCATTCACATCAGTAGTAGTAAATCCCTGATGATGATGATGACCAACAACAACAATACTAACAACATATTTGATCTGTACACATCTGGGTCCATTATAAAGCTGTTCCTGTAAAACAGACACACCCAGCAACATTGAAAAAACATGAAGGCACAGCCATAAACTTACTGGTCACTGGTATTTTTGCAATAACCATCAAACCATACTGCCGGCCTACAGACCATGATATGTTTTTAATGTGAGCCTGGTTAGGAACGGATAGGAAGTACATGGTTATGCCCTAGTCAATGGCTCCATGAGTTATGAGTAGTGCAATGTATGCTGCATTTAGACAGTGGTAATGTCCCAAATGGCACCCCATTCCCTATGTAGTGCACTACTTTTGATCAAAGCCCTATGGGCTGTGGTTAGAAAAAGTGCACTAAATAGGAATAGGGTGTAATTTGGGATGGTGAGGATAATGATTATTCAGTGTTTCAGAGAGAGCACAGCAGAGAGGGGTACTAGGGGGAAGGGTGGAGGGTTGGAGGGAGGGAGGTGTGAGGTGTTAAATAGGCAGTGGTTTGCCCCCTGTCCCAGGTAGGTGGCCTGAGGGTGGTCTGGGCTGGTCAGATGAAGGCTCTACTCCAGCAGAGTGCTGTTCATTGGATTATATGAGAGAGAGAGGAGACGGGAACCACCGCTGATTCCATTACAGAGGAGGTGGTAGCAACACCTCTGTCACTCTGCCAACACACTCATACTAGACACACACACAACAATATACTGAACAAAAATATAAACGCAACATGCAACAATTTCAACGATTTCACTGAGTTACAGTTCATATAAGGAAAATCAGTCAATTGAAAGAAATCTATGGATTTCACATAACTGGGCAGGGGCAAAGCCATGGGTGCATGGGTGGGCCTGGGAAGGCATAGGCCCACTCACTGGGGAGCCAGGCCCAGATAATCAGAATTATTTTTTTCACACAAAAGGGCTTTATTACAGACAGAAATACGTTTCATCAGCTGTCTGGGTGGCTGGTCTCAGACGATATGCAGGTCCTGGGCTACACGTGATCTGCAGTTGTGAGGCCGGTTGAACCTACTGCCAAATTCACTAAAACAACGTTGGAGGCAGCATATACTAGAGAAATTAACATTCAATTCTATGGCAAAATCTCTGGTGGACATTCCTGCAGTAAGCATGCCAATTGCACTAACAAGGATGTAAACAAATTTGTGCACACAATTTGAGAGAAATAATCTTTTTGTGCATATGGAACATTTCTGGGATTTTTTACTTAAACTCATGAAACATGGTAACAACTCTTTACATGTTGCGTTTAGATTTTTGTTCAGTATACATACACTGAGTGTAAAAAACATTAGGAACACCTGCTCTTTCAATGCTATAGACTGGCCAGGTGAATCCAGGTGAAAGCTATGATCCCTTATTTTTATTTTGTTATATTTCATTTTTATTTTTCACTAAAGATACAAATATACATATGAATAACAACTTACAGATGCACACAAACAATGACTACATCTCCTCTGCCCAGACCTGCATGCTCACAACCCCATCTCTAGTGCCTGCATTATTGTTTGCCACTTGGCTTTAAATTGAACCAATTCGTTTTTCTTGGTCGCCAATGCTATTTCAATATTTCTATTATAAATCATTATAATTTTTCATTGAGTTAATGATGGTGGATTGTTTGATTTCCAAGTTTTTAGTATATGTTTTTTCCAGATGAGAAGAGAATTGTCCAGCCCATTGGGTATCTCACTACATCCCCATATCCCATGTTTTGAAATATTTAGACGGATTAAAAGTAAGTTTAATACTTTTTAATACTTCTGACAGACAACTTTCTAGCTCCACCCATAGCTTCTGGACTTTATAGCATTCCCAGAAAGAATTGATTATTGAGTCATTTTACACTTAAGACATGACTCTGGTGTTGTGCTGTAGAATTTGTGAATTTTGTCTCTTGTATAATAAATTCTATACATTCGTTTATACTGGATTAAGCGTACATTTTCAGTAACTGTAACTGTATTAATTCGTCTCCAACTTTCCCTCCATCTTGTGCCAACATCCGTTCTTTTTAAGTCATGGTTTCAATCGTTTTTTTCGAAGAGATTGTCAGTTGGATAGGCTCTCTGCAAGATTTATTATATCTTCCCTATTATATGTGAACATCCTTTTCTGACTCAAAAAAGATTCCCTGAATGTTATTGAAGTCACTTGTTAAATCCACTTCAATCAGTGTAGATCAGTGGTCACCAACCTTTTGGTCAAGATCCCTTTCTGAGTCAAGATCACTTTCTGAGTCAAAATCACCTTCTAAGTCAAGATCACTTTCTGAGTCAAAATGCAAGGCGAGATCAAACGCTCAGATAAAAAACAAAAATCATGACTTAAAAAACGTAAGCCTATGCAACATTAACCTATTAAAAACAGTTCTGTAACAATGAGGTTTGAATTGCCCTGCCAATGTTGTTCTTCTCAGACCATTGTGAAATTATATTTTAACATTTTAGGTATATGATCACACTACTAATAGATAACTTGTATTACTTTTGAGGCACTGCTGAGTGAGCATAATAATTAGCTTTTTAAAATTTTACTGGAATGATGGCCTGCACCTGATGGTCAGTCTGAGGGGAGGGAGAGAGCAGCGGTGAGGCTGCCTCTCACCCGACTCACCGTCTCTCCGCTCTCCCTCGCTCCGGTGAAAAAAGGGGACACTGTCTTCCAGCTGATGGCGAAACTAAAATCGCATTGCATTATTTCTGCCTCATGCACTAATTCATGTTGTTAATCTGATGTCCAGATGAAGTTAAATATTATGTGATGTAAAAAAAGAGAGTGGAAGTAGGGGGATCACACATTTGATGGCTTATAAAATCTTTGAACAACGTGTTGACAGAGTTGAATAACAATTTAAACATGAACTTACTCATAAAAACAGCAGCAATTTGCTGTATTTGTTGAGTCTCTCTCTAGTCATGGTTGTAAATGTTTTGAAATGTCACAGTATCAACTTTGCTGTGCGCTCTAGGCTTCTTTTTACAGTATATGGCTTGAGGAAACTGTACAGACACGGGAAACTGTAGGTGCACTTGATTTGTTCTCTGGGCCTGCCATGTAGGTGGAGTTCTACTACTTTCAGACACATGAAATGGTTAAAAATGGGAACACTTTGCCTTCCCAGCGCTATGGATGCTGAATTAAGTGCACCTACCGCCAACAGCACGAAACAAATAAAAAAATAGGAACACAACTCTTAATCGTTGGGTTTTTACAGAAATGTATGGTGATCAACTAGGAATGCCTTGGAGATTGCCCAGTCTATCACGATCAACCGGTTGGTAATCACTGGTGTTGATGAAGGGGAGGAGACAGGTTCATTAGGGATCGGTGGGACGCTAGTGTCAACATCCGGGGAAATACAGAGCGCCAAATTCAAATTACAAAAATAGTAATATTAAACATTCATGAAAATACAAGTGTTGTACACCCTTCAAAAGCTTAGAATCTTGGTAATCGACGGATTTACAATAGGCTTCATGGCGAAAGCAGAACATTCGATTGTCTGAGGACAGCGAACCACTTCCAACATATTATTCAAACCAGCCAAGGCGTTACAAAATCAAAAATAGCGATAAAATAAATCACTTACCTTTGAAGATCTTCCTCTGTTTGCAATCCAAAGGGTCCCAGGAACACAAAGAATGGTCGTTTTGTTCGATAAAGTCCTTCTTTATATCCCAAAAAGTCCATTTAGTTGGTGCCATGGAGTTCTGTAATCCAGTCGTTCAACATGCAGACAAATGAATCCAAAAAGTACCGGTAAAGTTCGTCCAAACAAGTCAAACGATGTTTCTAACTAATCCTCAGGTTGTCAAATATCTAAATAAACGATAATATTTCAGACGGAAAATAGTCTGTTCAAAAGGGAAGAGAAATAACGAAGAGCGCGCACCCCATTCACACGCGCAAAACAGTAGAGTCCTTTTCATGAGCCACCTGGAAGAACTACAATTTCTTGTTCGTTTTTCAAAAATCAAGCCTGAAACCATGTCTAAAGACTGTTGACAGCTAGTGGGAGCCATAGGAACTGCAATCTGGGAGCTAATTCCCTCTATAGTCAATAGGAAGTCAATGGAAAGACTGTAACCTCAAAAAAAAAAAGAAATCCGGATGGATTTTCCTCTGGTTTTCGCCTGCCATATCAGTTCTGTTATACTCATAGACATTATAACAGTTTAAAAAACTTCAGAGTGTTTTCTATCCAATACTACCAGTTATATGTATACCCTAGCTTCTGGGCCAGAGTAACAGGCAGTTTACTTTGAGCACATCAGACTACCCGTACTTCCGAACACTGCCCCCTAGCCTCAAGAGGTTAAAGAAGTAGTTTTAAGCCTTTAGACAATTGAGACATGGATTGTGTCCATGTCTCAATGGACAAAAGGGTGAATGGGCAAGACAAAACATTTAAGTGCCTTTGAACGCGGTATGGAAGTAGGTGCCAGGTGCACTGCTTTGAGTGTGTCAAGAACTGCAAAGCTGCTGGGTTTTTCATGATCAACAGTTTCCCGTGTATATCAAGAATGGTCCACCACCACCCAAAGGACATCCAGCCATCCAGCCAACTTGACAAAACTGTGTGAAGCATTGGAGTCAACATGGGTCAGCATTAATGTTCCGCCTAGAGAAGCACAAGATTGAACTTTGTAGTTTTCCCCTTAATTTAACACTATCAACCTTTCCCTCTACTGTGGGAATTGCCAATATCAGCCACTTTCAATGCAATAGAACAAAACAAAACATACTATTCAAGACTTAATATGCAAAACTAACTATGCAAGACATTTTGTTGTAGGCAGAACGCATCGGAGTAGGATTCTACTCCATTGACAGGCACGACTTAGCCCGTACTCTACAGACCAGTGCGGCATAACCAATCAGAGCTGCAGTATCCTTATATGCAAATTGACCATTGCCATATATGGATCTGTACCATTCACTTTGAACTGGACTGTGTTCACAGCATGAGTGGTCGCGAGAAGATGCACTTGTTTTGAGATCAAAGCGAGAGCTGCATGTAGCCACGTGTGCACGTGTTCATATTCATTGCTATTCATAGTTCAAGTGAACTATTTGTCCTAAGTTATAGCCATCTTTGAAAAGCGAGTCAGGTAAAGAGCATTTTTTCTGTCTTAAAGGTTAAAGGGGGAGTGTTGTGTTTTGAGACAGGCTTGTATAAACTAAGTTGCCAATAGGCAGAAGGTAGCATTATTTGTCTCTGTCTCTGATTCTCTGTAATAATGGTATGGGAATAATAATAATGACCTTTATTAAGTGGTTTCTTGCATCAAACAACACATTTGCAGTCACCTCCTTGTCTGTAGGACAAGTGGATAAACAGGTTAATGTGTATATTCTGTATATTCTTTCCAAAAGTCTCACGGGAATGTAGGCCTACATTGAACACCACACATTGGCTGGTACTGTAGGCTGAATGATAGAACAGCTATTTCCATGTTAAAATGTTATGGGATGCATTTTCTCCATTGTTTTTGATGGTAGGTCACCCTGGTAGGCCTACATTATGATCAAATAGCCACAGCAGCCTACTTGGTCACTGTTATAATTGAAACTTAAAGCGGGTACAGCCTCAGTGTTCACAATAAACGCGAGCCAGAAGTTACACAGAATTTTCACAACGTTCAAGTTTGTGCTCAGCAGACCTGAAATTGGATCAGTGCCGAAAAGAATTAGAGGGAACATTGGCCTGCATCCCTGTGGAACGCTTTCGACACCTTGTAGAGTCCATGCCCCGACGAATTAAGGCTGTTCTGAGGGCAAAAGGGCGTGGTGCAACTCAATATTAGGAAGGTGTCCTTAATGTTTAGCACACTCTGTGTATTTAGTGTTCTCTATTTTCCTTTAAAATAGTGAGCCAACATGTTTTCAGCACTTTTATTTCCATGACTGATCAAAAAGAAAATCTCATGTTCTCTCGTCTCTCTGCAGCAGACAAATCTCAATAAATTCGAGTCACAATACATATAAAATCGAGTCACAATACAGTATCGAGTCACAATACATATAGAATCGTGAGAATTGCAATATCGTATCGTTGGAGAAAGATAAAATATTCAGAGAGCTTTATGAGTATGAACTCCAACCCCTCTCTCTCTCTCTGTAAACTACCTTTCCTTCTCTCCTCATCATTTATCCAGAGCTGTACCCATCTCTCCTTTCCCTCGTCTCTGTCTCTCTCTCGCTCTCTCTGTGTTTGCACACTGGCATGGATCCTCTGGGAGCCACCATTAGATCAGGCAAATGACTGCCTCTCCGCCATATCAAAACCTTCTGCTTTTTTAAGCAGGCAGTAGCTGTGCTCTGCCAAGCGCATACACATATAGATGTGGCTGACTGCTCTCTCTCTCACCGCACAAAGCAGTATGCAGCTGTCTGCAGGGGGCACTTCTCACAGTGGGCAATAAGCCAAGTCGAGTCACCCTCGGTAGGGCATTTCCTAGACAAAAGAAATATCACTTTCACCACAGTTGCTATTGCCCTCAGAAGAATAATAGTCATAATAATAACCATTTTCATTTTTGTAATCTTCTCACACACCATTACCACACTATTATCATCATCATCATCATCTTCAGAGCTGGGGTCGATTCCATTTTAATTTAATTCAGTGAATCAACAAAAACAAAAAAAGATTGTAAAGTGCCATTTATTTTCAATTCCCAAATTAACATGGGATTGATCCCAGCCCTGTTAATCTCTCATAGGATCTTATCATTTATCAGATGCCAGTGATCCCACTTGTTCCAGCAGCATCACCAGTGTGACCTCCAGGCAGCAGATACATGGAGCCAGTGGGCTGGGAGAGTGACAATTCCTTAGCCTCCCCTGGACACACACACAATGGATTGATTGGTGAGAAAGGTCAGTGCCTGGGTGAGGGTACTCTTGACAGCATCACCACTTCCACACTGGCGAGACGGAGAAGTGCACATGCACGCACACACACACACACACACACACACACACACACACACACACACACACACACACACACACACACACACACACACACACACACACACACACACACACACACACACACACACACACAGAGTAACAGTCACACAAGCACAGGGACTCACAAGCCTGAAAAGGTATGCACATACTCTTTCAGTAGTTTCCTACATGCTGTGCTCTGGCGAGCTGGAATGCCTATTTATTTTCCTGAGCTGTGGGTAGCCTTGTGCAACGGTGCCAAGCAAATAGGGGATCATTTGTGGTCACACCAGAGTCAGTCCCGGCATACATTCAATCACACACACTCACTCACACACACTTACTTAAACACATACACACACATACACACACAGCAACACACAAACATACGTGTCCACTAGAGGCCCTTGGCAGGCCTCTTGATAGCTGTGTGTCTGTCTTTGTGAATGTGTGAGTGCGTGTGTGAGTGAGTGAGTGAGTGAGTGAGTGAGTGAGTGTGTGAGTGAGTGTGTGTGTGTGTGTGTGTGTGTGTGTGTGTGTGTGTGTGTGTGTGTGTGTGTGTGAGTGTGTGTGTGTGTGTGTGTGTGTGTGTGTGTGTGTGTGTGTGTGTGTGTGTGTGTGTGTGTGTGTGTGTGAGTGTGTGTGTGTGTGTGTGTGTGTGTGTGTGTGTGTGTGTGTGTGTGTGTGTGTGTGTGTGTGTGTGAGTGTGTGTGTGTGTGTGTCTATGACAGAGAGTCCAGGGTGGCCAACAGGCACTGGGGAGGAAGAAATGTGAGAGGTGAAGAGTAAAATTGGCCCTGACAGTCTCTATTGGTGTTGCTGGGAAAATCTGACTAAGCCCTTCAAGTGGTGCAGGGTTGATATTTCAAGCTAACCCTCCGACAATTCGCTAGACAAAACAAGAGGGAGGTTTTGGAAATTGCTGTGTTGAGTGAGGAAGTGAGACAGGGTGAGAGAGGGTAGCAGGGTATCAGAGCAGGACCTCTACATTCCCCCTACCTCCCCTCCTGTACCTCAGTTCTCTCAGAGCAGGATGTCAGCATTGTTCAACTGCTAGCGGAAGCCTTGTGTTTATTGATATGTGTGACTGTAAGCTCTGGGTGAACAGGAATGATCGGTGGGCACATCAGGGGAAGCTAAGAGAGCACGTTAGATGCCTTCTCTAAAAGACTAGCTCTCAGAGAAAAGCTCAGCTGCTGTTTGTTCTTTCTGTGAATGATAATGTCCATAGTGTAATGGGATAGCTGGGTAATGTCTGTAGGTCAGTGGAGAGGGCTGAGTCTGTCATGGAGGGGGAAGGGGACGTGGCTGGGCACTTAGAATTCTATTTGAAATCCATTAAAGAAGGAAAGAGAACCAACATCTAACCTCGAAAACCAAAGTAAATACAATCCTTTGTGGTGAAGAGGGCTCATGATTGGTAAATGACACTGTTCACTACCATGGTTTTTGAGGTAAACATTTAAGGCTTTTTAACTAAGCATCTACCAAATGTAGCGTGGACAGATACTATGTTGTGCTGTGTTGTGCTGCGTAGCTTACTCCTTGCTTTATCACTGATGGGGGTTAGCTGGAACGGCTGGGGTGACATTGATTAATGTGGTCAGCAAAGACTACGCTTATCCAAACCTTCCTACCAGCCTTCTACCCTGTGGGCAAGAGAAATGTAATGAAAAAGAGAGAGGAGTTCAGTTCACTCAGGAGTCCGGGTGAGTAGTGGACAGTGGGGGACTATGCAACAACAAATATAATGGCAGCTGTAAGGGAAGGTGAAGGGGCTGCAACAGTTTATATACAACGTCATTTACGACATCCATCCATTAAAAGCTAATTAGCAGTTGTTATGGCTGCGTGCTGGTGTGAGGACAGTGCACAGCACTATATTTAGCGTCCACAGTCGAACCCTGCATCTAATAGCATCCAGGAAACCAGTCCAAGGACATCACACCACAGGGTTACTCAAGGGCAGAACAGAAACCATGGGGATCATACTAGGTCTGGGAAACATTACCTGTTACCTAATAAGGTAGGACAAGCTAGGACTGGCATACACGACTATAGAATTCACTTTTATTACGCTAATGGGTACAGACTACAGAGAGAATGAGAATTATAGAGTTTGAAAGAAAAGTAGAATGAGACAGAGAGGATAGAAAGAGAGACAGAGAGATAGACAAAGGTCAAGATGAGAGAGACATAGGTTAGATCTGAAAGCCTTGATCAATGTCCTGGCCGTAGCTGTTGCCTAGTGCCGACTGCAAACAGAGACACAGACAGACAGACAGACAGACAGTGATAGGAATGAAGAGTGACGGCCCACATGTACACTCATACATCGGCCCTTATTCTCCTCCAGTCTCTGAGATAGATGAGTGAGAGCTTTAACGCAGTTCTCTGAAATCCATCCACAATAACAAACTCATCATGTTTAACAGGTTTAGACAAACACTCAGACCCAATCAGATCTCAGGGAAATTGTGAGAGGCACCTTTCCCTAAGATTACTTTGTTTTAACTTTGTTTTCCATGGTGACGTGAGTGGTGTGGTTGAGGGGGAGCCAGAGTGTGTCTGGAGCATTGGTGGAAAATGTACCCAATTGTCATACTTAGTACCCAATTGTCAAAGTAAAGATACCTTAATAGAAAATGACTCAAGTATAAGTGAATGTCACCCAGTAAAATGTCACTACTTGAGTTAAAGTATTTGGTTTTAAATATACTTAAGTATTAAAAGTAAATGTACTTCCTCAAATATACTTAAGTATCAAAAGTAAGTATAAATTCCTTATATTAAGCAAACCAGACGGCACCATTTTCTTGTTTTATTTTTCTTTACGCGTACAGGGGCACACTCCAACACTCAGACATAATTTATAAATTAAGCGTTTGTGTTTAGGGAGTCCACCAGATCACAGGCAGAAGATGACCAGGGATGTTCTCTTGATAAATGCATGAATTGGACCCTTTTCTTGTCCTGCTAAGCATTCAAAATTTACTTTTGGGTTTCAGGGAAAATGTATGGAGTAAAAAGTACATAATATTTTTTAGGAATGTAGTGGAGTAAAATTAAAAGTTGTCAAAAATAGAAATAGTAAAGCAAAGTTCAGATACACAAAAAAAAGACTTTAATACTTAAAAGTATTTTACTTTGTTACTATAGAACACTGGTCTGGAGCCAGGTAGACAGAGAGAGGGCGAAAAGGAGAGGGAGAGAGCGAGAGCAGGGAAAGGAGAGATAAGTACAGCTCTGGATAAATCATGAGGAGAGAAGGAAAGGTAGTTTACAGTAAAAGCTACCAAATCCATCTCTCTCCTTCTCCTGTCCTGTCTCCTCCTTTCTCTCCTGTGATATCTAAAAAAGCACTTCATCTAGGGAGGTGTAAATGCACTGGGGCCTCTTTCCTCCTCGGACTCACCTGGTCCCAGCTCAATCAGCCGTGGAGCAGGCAGAGGGATGGGGGGTTGTGGAGGGTCGCTGAGGAATGGGTTCTCTGATGGTTAAGGAAATGGATTGGTGACAGATAAGGGTACAAGCAAAAAAATCCTTGTACACTTTAAAGATGCAGTGCCCTTGAAAAGGCTATTATTGTTCATACCCCCTCTGAAGTAACATGGTGACTATACAGTTCCGCTTACCAGTCCTTCTCTTACTCTTAGGTGAAACACACAATCTTTATCCTCAGCGCCTCACATCCAGTTTCAGAGCAGCCTCAGTCAGAACCCCCTCTGATAAAGCCCAGCTACAAGTCAAAAGCCAAACTCCATCATGTCTGACACTGACTCTGGCCATGCTCTCTCTGAAGTGTTGGGTAAATAAATCCCCAATGACATGCAGTGGAGAGAGAGAGAGAGAGAGACTTGGCTGTAGCTGGGCTCTGCACACAGACAAGCTGTTTAAATCCCTTCTCCCTCTGTGCCTTTATTCCCCAAATGTAATTACAGGCCTGGCGAGGCCTGGGTGTCTGGGAAGGCTGAGGCTGTAGAGAGAGCCTAGAGCCCTGCAGTACAGTATCAACACCAGCAGGCAGCACCCTGTCTGTCTCAGTGGGAGTAGGAGACAGGAGGCTACAGGGACATTTCCAACAACACGCACACCACACACTTCAAAGGCCTCACTCCTCAGCCTCTCAGACACACCAGGTTAACCCAATCCTTTCAGTGCTGCCGTGGGGCCCAGTGAGCAGACAGCACTGGCCACGCAGAAAAAGGCCCAAAGAGCATCTCAGCACTGGGCTGTACTATCAGACAGCCTCCATGGAACTGAAACACCACCAGCCACACACCACCAGCTGCTCCCAGGAGATTTAAGACCAAAGCAAAACACGTGTGAGGGGAGCATGGTGGTAAGGCTTAGGGGGACAATCCCAGTAGGAATCCCAGTAACATTAAATGTAGACCTTCCAGATCTCTCTCTTTTAAACGAATGGCATGTGCACCTACTTCTTGTTCTAGTCTGGCTGTATGTTCATTTTCGTTTTCTATGTGCTCTAACTGAAGTTCCCTTTCCCAGGACTCAAACTAATTTCTGTTGCTCCAATTTTGCCTTTAGTTCTAACTTTCACAGTTGCACGTCCAAGGGGTTTTCCCACCTACCTGTAGCACTCTTTACATCAACCTCTGTATCCACAATGATTTCCTTTTTCACCGAAGCAGCATCGAGCAACTCTAACTGCTGCTTTAGGATGGGCAGTTATCACACTGATAATGCTTTGCAACGATGATCAGATTCTCCTTTGTACATTGATCTAGTATTTCCCAACTAGGGTTTCCCCCAAATCAAAGACCATGGTTTTCTTTTTTTCCTGTGTGGTTATGCAACGTTCACACTGATTTCACTCATCTTATAACCCCTGTTGGTTGTCAGTGGCTGAAAAAGTGTTGTTTGAACACTCAAATATCTGGGCACAGTAGAGCTTCAGTGTAGGTCATTAGAGCGACTACCATACTAATGGGAAACAAGATCTTGGACGAGCCCTTTTTTTGTTACATTCCCTAAAAACGAACAAAAATTATGTCGCTCAACAACAAAAAAAGGGAACTAAATAAACTAAATAAATCACTGACATCCAGAAGGAAACAGGTGGGATTTTAGATGGGTTCTGAAAGGCATCCATGGGGGTTCCTACTGGGTGCTAGCCAATCCGATGGAGAAGGGTCTCAAAAGGCACCCACCATGGACGCCAACTGTATTTGCCTGAGAACAGATAAACTAAAAGAAAAACCCACAACATTTTAGGATAGGGACTGCCAACATATATGAAGAAAACCTGAACACTATATGAAGGCTTTATTCGGCTCTCTAAAGTTGGAAGTGTTAACATCTCCTCTCCAACTGATGCACTGGGCTAGCAGGTCTAAAATGCCAGCTGGGCCAGCACAGGTGAAACGCATAATGACTAACACAGTAATTTGATCGGGCCAGCAGGTGAAACACATCCTGACCAAAGATCTTGAAATGGACCTTGTAATGGAGAGAAACCAATGCCTGAAACAACACACATGCAACATCCCTCTCCCTCCTGGCTGGGGGGTCCAGATTTGTGAGGAGGGGGTTGGGGGAACTGGGGGGACTGGGAGGCAGGCGGCAGGTTGTGGGGACTGGGAGGCAGCAGGTTGTGGGGACTGGGAGGCAGGCGGCAGGTTGTGGGGACTGGGAGGCAGGCGGCAGGTTGTGGGGACTGGGAAGCAGGTGGCAGGTTGTGGGGACTGGGAGGCAGGCGGCAGGTTGTGGGGACTGGGAAGCAGGTGGCAGGTTGTGGGGACTGGGAGGCAGGCGGCAGGTTGTGGGGAATGGGAGGCAGCAGGTTGTGGGGACTGGGAGGCAGGTGGCAGTTTGTGGGGACTGGGAGGCAGGCGGCAGGTTGTGGGGACTGGGAAGCAGGCGGCAGGTTGTGGGGACTGGGAGGCAGGCGGCAGGTTGTGGGGACTGGGAGGCAGGCGGCAGGTTGTGGGGACTGGGAGGCAGGCGGCAGGTTGTGGGGACTGGGAGGCAGGCGGCAGGTTGTGGGGACTGGGAGGCAGGCGGCAGGTTGTGGGGACTGGGAAGCAGGTGGCAGGTTGTGGGGACTGGGAGGCAGGCGGCAGGTTGTGGGGACTGGGAAGCAGGTGGCAGGTTGTGGGGACTGGGAAGCAGGTGGCAGGTTGTGGGGACTGGGAAGCAGGCGGCAGGTTGTGGGGACTGGGAGGCAGCAGGTTGTGGGGACTGGGAGGCAGGTGGCAGTTTGTGGGGACTGGGAGGCAGGCGGCAGGTTGTGGGTACTGGGAGGCAGGCGGCAGGTTGTGGGGACTGGGAAGCAGGTGGCAGGTTGTAGGGACTGGGAGGCAGGCGGCAGGTTGTGGGGACTGAGAGGCAGCAGGTTGTGGGGACGGAGAGGCAGGCATCAGTTTGTGGGGACTGGGAGGCAGGCAGCAGGTTGTGGGGACTGAGAGGCAGCAGGTCGTGGGGTGGGGTACAGATGGAGGAGGAGGTGCTCTTAAATTGGCATTTTCCGGGAGCAGACGGGGCACCTGCACGTTGGCCTTCAGCTGTGAGTGTGCGCCACTGGGCTCTGATTGACAGGGAGGGTAAACGGCTGCTAGTGGGGGCCCTGATTGTATCTCTACCTCGCGGTCCTTGCCACTGGGCCCTACCTAACAGAGAGAGCAGCAGCCTGTCCTGAGAGGAAGGGGGGTTGGTTTCCTTTACAGCCATTCAGCCACCTATTCAGTTGGGCATCTTGGCCGGCCACCCCAGGACTAGAGCAACACCTTGAGTTAGAACTGCTCCTAAACACCCCACTGTCTCCATAGACACACACAGCTGTACCGCTCAGACTACAGCACTCGGGGAAAGACACACAGATGGTGGGGGGATAGTGGGAGAGAGAGAAAAGGAGAGAAAAAGAGCGAAGAAGGAGACGGAGGGAGAAGGGGAGACTGAGAGTGTGGCGAGAGAGAGAGAGTGAGGGGGGATATGTTTACCAAACACTCTGCAGGGACTGTGTTGGAATTTAAAGGCCTGCTTTTCCTGGAATGCTTGTTGTGTTCAGGTCACACAATGTAAGCAGAGGGATTTGCCAGTGTAGGAGGAACACTTGGCTGTGCTCAACTCTCCCCCTGTACACTCAGCTCTGCTTAGTGAAGGAACTGCTGTCTGGAAGGAGTAGGGGGAGAGATGTGATTGGGAAAACCTTGTTGAGTTTTCACCACTCTGTAGGCACTGGAAGTGTCTGTGTGCTTCAATACTGAGAAGTGTGCTCCAGGGTGAGTATGATGGAGAAAACACTAGTCTTGTTCCGGTGAGTGTATGGATGTTTGTGTGTCAGATTGGCCTCTTGTCGTTCGAGAGAGAGCAACATAGAAATCAGAGCCATGCTCAAGCAGTGACAAGACTAACTGGAAGTGGACAGAGTCATAACATGACACTTACAACCCAATATGAGACAATGGTTTGAGAGGAACAAAGAGAATGAGAGAGAAGGAGATGGAAATGAGAAAGGAAGGGAGCGAGGGAGAGAAAGAGAGGACTAGCAGTGCAGCCAAGCCAAAACCAACATCTATTACAAGACTCATCCCACATCTGCAACAGTGGCTGGCCCAGGACCAACCTGAGGTGGACTGCAACTATAGCCTTACCAGGTCCCGCCCACCTCCTCCATCCTCCAAACGCTGAGCAGCCAACCAGATCCTACTATGTTTGGATGGGGATCGTTCTTTGTCTGCAAATATTTGAACAGAGTTGCTCTTGGTGAGCTGGTGGAAGAAAACCCAGGAATCAGTGCACTAGTGTTTGTGTGGTGAGGTGTACTTTAGCTTACTGCTGTATGACATACCTGTAACCACAACACACCTGTTGTACAGTATCTTCACAAACCTGCACACACTGGTGTGAAAGATACACATCCTTATGTTCTTCCTCTCAAGGCACCCCAGGACTCAGATAATAACCAGAAAAGGATATTTCACTCATAATTATTCTCTTTCTTAACACACACACACACCACACACACACACACACCAGACACGCGCATACAAAGATGAAGCAGAAAAGGTCGTCTTTTGTCTGCTGAGCGCTGATGAAAAGCTACCCACTGAGAACTTCAATCACTTGTGAAAATGAGCTGGAGACGTGCTGAACCACCGGCAGTGTCATTAGGCCTGTCTGTCACTCTGCTGGGGCGCTGGGGGAGCAGCCATTGGCCTCCTCTCTGCCTCCCCTCTACCTCCACTCTGCCTCTCTCTGCCTCTCTCTGTGCAAATTCTCTGTCTCCCCGATGCTTCCCAGCCACCCTGCCTGCAAGGGCCTTCCTTCCCTGGGCCTGGCTGGTCTGTAGCAGGGGAGGAGACCAGGGAGGGGACTGGGGGGACCAAGGGGGGACCAGGGAGAGAACCAGGGGGAGACACCATCCTGTTCTGGAATCCATTCTGCTACTGGAATAATGGAGCTGTATGAGGGGTGGTGGTGTCTATGTACATAACCCTCTGAAGGCTTATCCATCCAGACAGACAGCACGCATATACAATGAATACTGGGACATTATGCATGTCAGTGGAGGCTCCTCAGAGGAGGAAGGGGAGGACCATTCTACTCAGTGAATTTCATAAAAATAAAAATAGTTAAACATTTAAAGTGGGTTCTTTTGTAGATAAAAATATACTAAATATTTTCACATCACCAAATAACTGTTTTGTAATGAAGGTCTACAGCAGCCTCAATAGCACTCTCTGGGGTAGCACATGGTGTAGCTGGAGGACAGCTAGCTTCCGTCCTCCTCTGGGTACATTGACTTCAATACAAAACCTAGGAGGCTCATGGTTCTCACCCCCTTCCATAGACTTACATAGTAATTATGACGACTTCCAGAGGACGTCCTCCAACCTATCAGAGCTCTTGCAGCATGAACTGACAGCTAGCTATATTTCATTGTCTTTATTTTCACTTTCACTTAGCTAATGCAGCTAGCTAATTTAGCCTTCTCAAACAGGGAGGAATGCTATTTATGTTATCTAGCTGGCTAAGGCTATCCAACACTGGAACTCTTCCAAGTCAAGGTAAGCTTTCGGTTTTATTAATTAATTTATTGTAACCGCTTGCTGTACACTGTACTGCGTGATTGTAGCGGGTTTACTAACGTGTTAGTTCTAGTAGCTATGTTGACTATGACGTTAAGCTAATATGGTTACAACGATGTAGGCTGTGTGTAGCTGTCACGCCAGGCCTGAGAAGACAGGCTGGAGTGTTTAGTTTTGTTTTGGTGTAGGGTTTTTTCTGTTCTAGGTTATATATTTCTATGTTGGGGTAATGGTTCCCAATTAGAGGCAGCTGAGTGTCGTTACCTCTCATTGGGAACCATATATATGTTTGTAGTTTTCATTAGGGGTTTGTGGGTTATTGTTTGTTACATAGCTAAGTGTTTCAGTCTATGTTATTGTTACGATCTTCGTTTTCGTTCGTTTTGTTGTTTTGTGCCAGTTACGTTGAGAAATAAAGCATGTATACTGGATACCTCGCTGCGCCTTGGTCTGTCCCTCACGGAGATCGTGACAGAATAACCCAGTATGGACTTGGGAGGAGATTTTGGCTGGAAAGGGGTCCTGGACATGGGATGAGATTTTGGCTGGTAAGGGACCTTGGGAGAAGACGGCGGAGCATCGTCACCCCAGGGAGAAAAGAGTAGCGGGGGCTGAGCGGAGCAGTTACGAGGATTTGTATGGAGTATGGAACCCGAAGAAAGAAAAGTATGTTGGGACTCGCCTGGCTAGGAAGCCCGAAAGGCTGCCCCAAAAAACTTTTTGGGGGGGGCACACGAGGAGGTTGGCCGGTTCAGGATGGACTCCTGAGCCAACTCCTCGTGCTCTCTGGAGGAAGCGTTGGGGAGAGCGTCGCACTGAGCAGACACCATGCTATGCAGTTTTGCACAAGGTGTTTCCAGTGCGCATGCATAGGCCGGTGCGCAAAATTCCAGCGCCACTCATCTGTCGGGCTAGGGTCCACGACCATTCGCTTGCCTACCCCTTTGGATGAATAAACATTGTAAGACTGCAATCGTCTGCCTTCTGCGTCTGCATTTGGGTCTTGCCTTGTGCCTTGATAGGTGAATGGAAAATGAATGACAGTCATTCAATATACTGTAATAGAAATAAGGCCATGCTCATAAAAATTTTAAAAACTTAAACAGCATCGACTGCTACTTACACGTGTGATATTGCCACACACGCACGCACGCAAGTGCGCACACGCACAGATGCATGCACACGCACAGACTGCCGTAAGACCCAGAGAGCTGTCAGAAAGCGGCGGGAGGAAGGCTGGTGAGATTGGCCTCTGTGGATCCAGTGATTCTCTCATTATTAACTCCTCAGAGGATCACACACCCTAATCACACTAAGGCTCTCTGAAAGACAAAGACGTGTCCGTGCACATATTCAGAGAGGACTCGGTACCAGTACTCCTTGTATATAGCCTCGTTATTTTAGATTTCAGTTACTATTTCCTTTTTATTTTCATATTAGATATTTTTTTCTTACTTTTGAACTCTGCATTGTTGGGAAAGGGCTCGTAAGTAATAATTTCATAATTTCATTAAAGTCTACACCTGCTGTATTCGACGCATGTGACAAAGTAAATTAGATTTAATTTGATTTTGATTTAACTCACACACACATACACACACACACACACATACACACATACACACACACAAATACACACACACAAATACACACATACACATACACACACACACACACACAAATACACACATACACACACACAAATACACACATACACACACACAAATACACACATACACACACACACACAAATACACACACACAAATACACACACACAAATACACACATACACAAATACACGCATACACACACACACACACACACACATACACACATACACACACACACACAAATACACACATACACACACAAATACACACATACACACACACAAATACACACATACACAAATACACGATACACACACACACACACACACACACATACACACATACACACACACACACACACACACAAATACACACATACACACACAAATACACACATACACACACACAAATACACACATACACACACACAAATACACACATACACACACACAAATACACACATACACACTGTGAAAACAGGTTCTATAAACAAAAAGCTTCTTGCTAAGTGCGAGCACACACACACACATGCAGCTCACTCTCATGGTGACTTTGATTTATGATACCAGAGCCATATCAGTGGCATCATCAGTACAATGGACATTACTGCTACAAGCACAAAACAGCAATCTAAGGAGTCCAAGATCAATGAGTGTGTGTATTTTGTGTATGTGTGTCTGTGTGTGAATGTCAGAGTGTGTGTAAATGATATTTGTAATAGAGTGTGTGTTTGTAAGTGATCAGATTGTTGTGTGCAAGACAGAGCAGAAGCCATTCTTGTAGGCTTGCCATCCCCGCACAAGATGGAGTATTTTCATTTCACTCACTGGGGGCCTCATATTTTCTCTTCATTTTATTGCATTCTGTTAGCATTTTCCACACAGACACATTCCACCTACACACACAGACATCCAAGAGTGAGAGAGGGAGAGAGAGAGGTTTGGTTTAAATACCATGCCACAGAGCCAGGAATGCTGACACTGCTGTAGCTGGGGACAAAAGCTGAAGAGACTGAAAGCGAGACAGAGGCAGAGAGAGAGAGAAAGAAAAAAGAAACAGAGAGAGAGAGAGAGTTGAAGGAGCTGGTGTGTATACAGTGAGGGCTGCTATAGGCAAACTGGGGAACAGTAATTCCCCTCTATGGTTTTTATGTCAGGGAGTCTTGCACAAGACCATTTTCTCACCCTGCAAAAATGCAGTCTCCCCCGTCCCTCAGTGTGCAGCAGCTATATATAACGCACACATCAAACGCTCCGAGCTGCTCTGACCTCTCTTTCTGGGAGCCCTGTGGATTCCTCATACTACAGGAGTGTGTTTCACACAGGACCCATCTCACACACACACACACACAATTCACCTCCACCAAACCTTCTGAATTCCACTATCTCTCCGAAGAGAAACTCATCACATGCTAACAGAAAGAGGAGGAGAGCAACAGAGCACTGGGTTTGGTGAAAACCAGAGAGAGAGAGAGAGGGAAGGAAGGGGTGGATAGGAGGGATAGTCATTAGCCTATACCCCTCAAACTCAACTCTGGACCTTGAAGCCAGTTCCACTGTATTTTCTCATTGTTCCCCTCTAATCAGAGACTGATTTAGACCTGGGACACCAGGTGTGTGCAATTAATTATCAGGTAGAACAGAAAACCAGCAGGCTGCGGACCTCATAGGGTAAGAGTTGAATACCCCTGGCCTATACTGTATCTCGTTTCAGAGAGGAAGTGGGAGCATAGAAGGAAGTGCACACATATCAGCAGTGAGAAGAGAAATGCACTCCTTTGTCTGCTGTACTGCTATCTGAACTCTGTCCACGGTGCTGTTTGTTTCTCTAACATATTAACCTTATCACTGGCCCAGCCTGGTCATTTCAAAGCTATTTGAGCGCCTTTATGCATCACTATAGTGACTGGCTCTAAAGGGTAGACCCTGGTTGTTGCTGGGTTGGAACCATTCTTTGGCCACGTCTAGAATCGATAACCATTTAAACACAGACACGGTGATAATCAAGGCTAGTAATTGTTCCAATGAGTAAAATCAGGGCTAGAATAGAGCAGTGCCCAGAGGACATCGTTTATTTTCTACATTGGCTGTCCCTGACCTCTGAACCTAGCTCCTAATCACCAATTAGCATGCAGCTTTCAGATTTCAGCCTGAATCGACGGAAGCTACAGGGTCTAGCCAAACAACAACACACACAACTCTACTACTCTACAGGACACACTGAATATGCCAATACCCAGGATGTCTCTTGTCAAAACATCTTGTGGGAACAGAGCTGGTGACATGACTCATTGGCCAAGTTAATAGATGTAGTCTTGTTTCGCACGTCAAATCAAATCTCCCCAGTTCAGTAATATGACTTTCTGTGTTAGTGTGTATTCAAGGAGCCATTTCACACTGCTGGGCTAGAAATAGTTCTTACACCAGCTGAATCAACCCTAGCCCTCTCCCCTGAGACAGCTATATACAAAGTACACACACATTTCTGCACACATACTCACTAACTCACACAGTATACACACACATACCCGTATGCTCTTCTTCTTCCTCCCTCTCTCCCTTTATACCTCCCTCCCTCCTGTCTCTCCCTCTCCTGTTCCCTGTCTTCTCCCCCTCCCCTACTCCTCTCTTCTACTTTCTTCCTTCATTAAAATTGACTTCCTAAGCCTCCATTCGTCTTGCTGACAGCTCCACTATCGATCGGCCTGGAGAGAAAGGATGCAGTTCCAGGGCTCTAAATGGCTCTCTGGCCAGCCTGGAAGATGGCTGGACGTATGCCGAAGGGAGGCGAGGAGGAGGGGAATGAATGGGCGAGCTGGAGAAACCCAACCACGTTCTCACGTCAGCTATACCTTAGGGTGGGAGGTCTCCTATCACCCTGTACTCTACTGTAGATACCTGAAATCCTGTTGCACTGTAGCTGACCAGCAAAACTACATAGACGTGTTTCATCATTAAGTTATGGACACACCACCATCACCCTATACGTTTTAGATAGCACTGAAGAGGCGAAGACACCAAAGGGGATCAGGCAGTGTCACAAAATCAAACTGATAATCATTGGAGAGGATGACCAATTAAGCACCGAGGTACAGAGCTAGGAGATTATACACCTCTCAGGACTTGTTCCATTGGGTCACAGTGAAGTGGCACCCCGTACAAGTCCCTGGCATACATGCTATAACACACTCTAATTATTACAGTTTTTTACGATTGTTTACACACTAAAATAAAAATTTCCACACAATTTGCAAAATTCTACTCCAATGAGCAAAACACCTCCACAGATTTGCACAACATTACACACAATGTCTGCTTCACCCTTTTTGCAAAACATTACACACAGTGATTTGTAAAACTCTACACACATTTTCACACCTTAGACACAGATAAGGATTTTGAGGTTACTTCCTTGTCATTACAAAGCCCCAGATTGCCAATGACCACACTAATGAACGAATTGGATAATCACATCCACCAGGTGTGGAAGCACACATGTGCTAATTTGAAAACGCAGCACTCAGGTGTGCTATAAAAGGCAGCAGGTGAGTTCACCTGTCTTCAACAAAAATGGAAGGAGCTAGAAGAAGAAGAAGAAGAGTGAGAATGAGAGGGGGAGCTCAAAGAGGAGATGAAGGAGGAAGAGGAGAAGGAGATAGAGGAAGAGGCCTAGGAAGAGGAGAAGGAGGTAGAGGAAGAGGAGAAGGAGGTAGAGGAAGAGGCCTAGGTAGAGGAAGAGGAGAAGGAGGTAGAGGAAGAGGAGAAGGAGATAGTGGAGAAGGAGGTAGAGGAAGAGGCCTAGGTAGAGGAAGAGGAGAAGGAGGTAGAGGAAGAGGCCTAGGTAGAGGAAGAGGAGAAGGAGGTAGAGGAAGAGGAGAAGGAGGTAGAGGAAGAGGAGAAGGAGATGAAGGTAGAGGAAGAGACCTAGGTAGAGGAAGAGGAGAAGGAGGTAGAGGAAGAGGCCTAGGTAGAGGAAGAGGAGAAGGAGGTAGATGAAGAGGAGAAAGAGGTAGAGGAGAAGGAGGTAGAGGAGGAGGCCCAGGTAGAGGAAGAGGAGAAGAAGGAGATAGAGGAAGAGGCCTAGGTAGAGGAAGAGGTAGAGAAGGACTTGAAGAGTTGATAGAACCTGAACAAAGAAGACGAGGACCAAATTTGACTCAAGAAATCCGTGCAACACTTATTGACCATGTTATCAACCATGGACTGACACTGATGGAAGCTGGACAAAGAGTTCAACCAAATCTCAGCAGAAATACTGTTGCGTCAGTAATTCGGACATTTCATCGAGAAAACAGGTAAGCTAACCACACAGTACATTGAAACTGAAGCTTGCTGTACTTATCATCAATATTGTTTACTGTGACATTTGACAGTAGGCTGCATGTGTATTTTTATATATTTGTTTTACATAGGATTGAGGGTCGAGGACACCAAGGTGGAAGGGGCCCTATGTTCACTCGTGCACAAGAGGCCGCCATTGTGAACATGGTTTTGACCAATAATTGTATCAGGCTGCGAGAAATCCAAGCCAATATCATCAATGATGACCATATTTTCAATAACATCCAACGAGTCTCTCTGTCAACATTAGGTCGAATCCTCAAGAAAAATCGGGTACCATTTGACAGAAATTCAGAGAGAGCGAAACATCTGCGCAATGAGTATGTGGAGGTATGTATTGTTCATCTTACTATGGTGTGGTATTGTGCACTGCTCATGATGTTCTGGCACAAAAAAAGACTGTGCAATAGATATTGAATAGCATCCTATTGTCTTTTACTGTGTTTCAAAGAGTCTTGCAAATGGATGCTGCAGAAATTCAACATGAATTTATATACTGTATGTGGATGAGGCTGGATTTAACCTTGCGAAAACAAGAAGAAGAGGGAGAAATGTAATTGGACACAGGGCAATCACCAATGTGCCAGGGCAGCGAGGGGGTAACATCACACTTTGCGCTGCTATTACACAAAATGGGGTCCTCCACCACCATGCAAATCTGGGACCCTATAATGCAAATCTAATACTTGCATTTCTTGACAGATTGCACGAGATTGTCACAGCATTAAACCAAGTGGACCAGATGCGGTACATTGTCGTTTGGGACAATGTCTCATTCCATTGGGCCGCTCTGGTCCAGAATTGGTTCCATGAGCACCCTGAATTTGAAGTCTTATACCTTCCCCCATACTCCCCCTTCCTGAATCCAATAGAATAGTTTTTTTCAGCATGGCGGTGGAAGGTATACGACCTGCGGCCCTATGACCGTTTGCCCTCATTCAGGCCATGGAGCAGGCCTGTGATCATATAGAAGCAGCTTCTGTGCAGGGGTGGATTCGTCACACGAGGCGATTCTTCCAACGGTGCCTTGCCAATGAAGACATAGCCTGTGATGTGGATGAAATCTTATGGCCTGATCCAGCCAGACGGAGAGATGATGAATAGTTACAGTATTCTTGTTGCTTTTACAGTAGTTTTTCTTCAGAGTCAAAGTGTATGTACTTCATGCAGTAATTTTTGTCTACAGATTTTATTTGTTTAATTGATTTCATTGTTGGTTGATTACTGTAACTGATTATGGTAAGAAATACTGTAAGTATTGAAATAAATACTTGAAATATTCAGTCTGCAGCATCAGTGTTGTGCAGTGCTTGGTACGTTTATAGTAGGCCTATTTGTGTACATTCTCCCTATATCTCAAACTAATCATGAAGAATGTTGTGGGTTTGTCACTATTTTTTTTTTCATCTAAATTATCCCTTACATAACAATGTCTGGCCAAAAATCTAGCACATGATATTTCCTAAAATTAGTTTTTTTACAATTGTGTTTTTTATTTATCACAGCAGTGTGAAACTGGCTGCAATAGTGTCTGATCATTGAGGACTGTGTTGGTTAAATGAAAACTAATAGCATTTTCACAAATATGTGTATATGTTTTGACTGAAGTGTGTATGTTTTGACTGAAGTGTGTCATTTTGCAAACAATCTAGGAATTATGCAAATTGAGTGTGGTGTTTGGATAATTGTGATTATATTTTGAAAAAAGAACCCGGTTTTCAAAATTGCGTGTAAACAATTGAAAAAAACTGTAAACTGGGCCCAGAAAGTCTGGCAGACTGTAAAAACCACACTGAGAACATAAGCAACACATGGGAGAGCAGGTTTCAATTGGCCACGCTGACACACAATTCATTTCAATCAAACTCATCTGAAGTAGCTTTCCGCTGGCTGACGTCTTTAATGGGCCTCCATCTCTTATCGTCAGCTGTTATCAAGGGAAGATGAGTTGGCACTTTCCCTCTTCATCCCTCTCTCCCTCCATCCTTCCCGGGTGACACAAATTCTTCTGCCAAGATTGATGATTGGACATTTGATTTTCCTAATGATTAAAATATCTGCAGTCGCTGCCCTGCCGTACAAGCCCCACAGACTGAGTTTCATCCCCCTGCCTAAACCAACCCTCCCACCCCTCCTCAGATGAGCGCTATGTATGTATCGGGGTTGTCATCTATAATCAGAGCGCAGCACAACACCGCCAGTCTCCCGGGAATGCGTCACTGTTTATTTCTTTTCTAATCTGTCCCTCTGAATTGCCATTGATTGCAGTAGCTAGGGAGAGAAAAACAGACAAGGTGTAATATTCAAGACAAATTACTCGACTTCCCAGTTGCGAGGAGCAGTTCAATCTACATAAGGCCAGATAGTGGTTAGAGACGGGCAATGTTAAAAAAAGGTTGTTGGCATTAACCAACGACCTTTGAGCCCCCGGTATCGACACTGTGATCAGTAAATATCTCAGCCTCTACTACAGTATTCGGACTCAGCAGCTCTATGTAGCAGCCCATTCAAACAGCACGGCCATATACAGTATAGAATCCTAGAGTCGTGGAATGCACTGATGCTTTCTAGGGGGCATCATAATGTAAAGAGAGGGTCTGAGGATCTGTCAACTGGAGAGAGAAGTGAAAGAGGGAGAGAAATGGGTGGGAAAAAAAGAGAGAGAGACAGGGGAAGTAGACGGAAGGAGATGTGAGGTAGCTGAGGGAGGGAGTGTGGGAAAGAGAAAGGGAGGGTGAACTAGTGAAGAAAAATAGGGAAGGAGAGGGGAGAAATGGAGCATGGGGCAGAGAGGATAGAAGAGGAGAAGAGAGGAAGGAGAGAGGGATGGAGGGTTAAGGCTGTGGCGGTGCAGAGAGCAGAGAGCAGTAGTCAATATAACAGCACTCATTCATCTCTCTGACAGCACTCCAAGTGCTCCACTGGGGAGACACATTGCTGCATCACCTACAATGCAGCAAATGCAGAGCACACACTCACACACACAAATACGCCTTTAACACCCCTCCACTTTACAACACATTTACACACACACACACACACATACAAACACACGTTTGTTTACCTATCCTTGTGTGGACCGAACAATTGATTCCCATTCAAAATCCTATTTTCCTAACCCCCAACCCTAACCCTAAACCCAAACCTAACCATAACTCCTAACCCCTAACCCTAATTCTAACCCCAATTGTAACCCTAAACCTAACCCCTTAGCCTAAAATAGCCTTTTTCCTTGTGGGGATCGGCAAAATGGACTTCTGGTCCCCACAAGGATAATAAAAACAAAAGACAAAAACACACACACAGCATTTTCCAGGGAGCCTGTCCCAAGACTACATTTTGAGTCAATAGTATCTTGGGGGTGGGGCAAAATCAGTAAATACACCATTAGACCGTAACCTGCTAACTCACAAAACACAGCCACAGGCCATGACACACACACACACACATATGCTAATTAGATAAGGCTGTGCGCTGCAACAATCAAATTAAGAGCAATAAATCTCGCAGTAGCAGCCTGAAGCTAGATGGCTCATACCAACCTGCCTGCACTGCGGACAATGGGACAAATCACTTGACAATCTAACATACATTCACCTCCACAATCCATGCAAACCACATTCCTTTAGTCCATTTAGTGATTGCTATTGTGAGATACTTTACTGTCTGATGCTGAGGCTTATAGACTTTTTTTATGCTCTTCCTTTCATTTAGCTAATCATAACACACACACACACACACACACATCCCTGTTTCCCTCTCCTGGCTGGTCACGGCCCATTGGCTGTTTTCAGCCGTACATTACCCATGATTCATGGCTAAGTGCGTCGGTGTAGAACAGTTCTGACTCACCGGGCCCAGGAGAGGAGAGACAAGCTGGCTGTGTGTCATTAAAGCACACCAGGATAGATGGACCACATGCAGGTTAGAGTGGCTGCTACACTACCACCACCAGGGGCTGAGCCTAGCACAATGAGACGAGGAAAGACTCTTCTTTATGTGGAGCCAGGCTAATGGCTGTGGTGGTAAGTAAGCATTTCACTGTTAGTCTACACCTGTTGTTTACGAAGCATGTGACGAATACAATTTGATTTGACTTGGTGTAGTCTTGCTAGACCCATACACAGGGGCTGTGGGTCTGGGCTGTTCTATGACATCTGTGGATACAGGGGGAAAGAAAGGTACTTGCACTAATTTGGCTTGACACCCTTTTGCCCAATCCCCTCTTCCCCTCCTCCTCCCCCTTCTCCCCAAGCTGGGCCAGCTCATACTCTATAAATTAACCCCCTAATGATCCCCAAATCTTCCTTCTCAATCAGCAGAGGAGGGAAGTGGGGAGCAAGGAGAGGGGAGGGACAGGGGTGCCAAGCCTTCCCCTCTGCCTCCTCCTATTAGAGTGGGCCCCATAAAGGCAGCTGAGGCACGAGGCCCCTAATGATTCCTTAATGATCCCCCTCCTTGGCTGCAGCGCTGACAAACACTGACTAACCCTGACCCCATGAACACCCACCAGGCCCCCCTCGCTAGTTTAGTTTGTGGAAATTCCTTTCAGCAGATCAAGCAAAGGAAATGGCAGAGGGTAGACAAACGAAGACAGAGAAGTAGGAGGAGAAGTATAGGGGCAGTTAGACCTCTAGACCCCAATGCTCTCCCCTCTATCCAACCTCTTCAGTTGTGTTTCCGATTTCCATTGCTCTCCCCTCTATCCAACCTCTTCAGTTGTGTTTCTGATTTCCATTGCTCTCCCCTCTATCCAACCTCTTCAGTTGTGTTTCTGATTTCCATTGCTCTCCCCTCTATCCAACCTCTTTAGCTGTGTTTCTGATTTCCATTGCTCTCCCCTCTATCCAACCTCTTTAGCTGTGTTTCTGATTTCCATTGCTCTCCCCTCTATCCAACCGCTTTAGCTGTGTTTCTGATTTCCATTGCTCTCCCCTCTATCCAACCTCTTCAGCTGTGTTTCTGATTTCCATTGAAAGCCTGCATTGGGTTGGGGGAGCCAGCAGCAGAATAACATTTTAACATCACAGGGTAACGTAATTACAGAGTGTACCATCGCCAGCCTGCCTCAGTTTCTCCTAAATACTCACACCCCAAATTAGGGGTTCCCTCACTCAAGCTAAACCTACTATTTAAGACTAGGACATCACATGCAAACACATGAGAGGAGAGGCAGTTTAGTTTTACCAGCAGAGTTTATCAGGAGAATGACATGAAGCTGTTCAGTCAGACGGTTGCTATTAAGAACCAGAGTAGACCAGGTGGGGCCACATTAACCTACTGTATGGAAGGACTTGGCAGGGCCACATATGGCTGGATAAAGGAGAGTGTGTTTATGTTATATGTCCAGCATATCTGACAGCTGAAAATCTGCTAAAGATATTTCCAAAGGCTGCGAGTAAAAAAAACCAAAAAACTCTGTGGTACAGTATGACCTCACAGACTCACTCTGACTGCAGCTCAGAGCGAGTCACGGTCGCGGATGACAGAACGCTGCACTCCAGGAGCCATTCCCAGGTTCCCCCTCTCATAGATAACACTAGCAGCTTTCCCTCCTCACCTTTTAAACCACCCATCCCACTCTCTCTCTCCATGTATCTGTCCCTCTCTAACACACCCACAAGGTACATCCACATAGTCAATTATACCATCATTCTTTCCCTTCAAGATATTCCATCTTTAAGAGCAGTAATCATTTGAAAACATAGGAAAGCTGTATGGCTTGGGGAATTTATTTATCCAAAACAGAGACGTTGGTCACGACCATACAGTAGAGTAAGTGGAAAGTGAATAACTCATAATGGCCGGTGTAGTGGTCACAAGCAATATGTGTGATTAAGGCCAGTGACTAGGCCAACTGTAGAAATGAGGAGTGGTGGACCATCAGTCTGGCAGGCATCAGCAGAGTCCGGGCCTTGCATGGCAGAGCATTAGGAGATGAAAGAGAGGCCGTGTGTTGCGCCTCTACTGATAAAAACAGTATCCAATTACTGCCTGTGATTAATGGAGAACGCTCCCAGGAAGATCTCTGTCTTCTGTCTCTCGCTGCTCCTCCATCACAGGACACAGCCAGGCAACTTTGCACTGCACTGCACTGGGGGATAGGCCAATAGTAGTGCTACTATATTAATGCTGTAGTAAGATCTCTGTCTTCTGTCTCTCTCTGCTGCTCCATCACAGGACACAGCCAGGCCACTCTGCACTGCATTGTACTGCACTGGGGGATAGGCTAATAGTAGTAATACTGGAGTAACACAGGGGTAGACAAGCGGTATAATGTGTGTGTGAGAATAGTGCTAAGATGGAGGTTAATGTACTGTATGTGTGAGCCAGTGGAGGTTCCTCAGAGGAGGAAGGGGAGGACCATCCTACTCGGTGAATTTCATGAAAATAAAAACAGTGAAACAATAGTGAAAGTTATCCTTTTTAGATAAAAGTATACAAAATATATTCATGTCACCAAATAACAGATTTAAACACACTGTTTTACAACGTAGGTCTACAGTAGCCTCAACAGCACTCTCTGGGGAAGCACCATGGTGTAACCGGAGGACAGTTATTGACTTCGATACAAAGCTAAGGAAGCTCATGGTTCTCACCCCCTTCCATATACTTACATAGTAATTAGGAAGACTTCCGGAGGATGTCCTCCAACCTACCAGAGATCTTGCAGCATAAACTAACATGTTGTCTTTCAATCAAAGGATCAGATAATTAATCTAGTACTGAAAGTAGAAGCTACAGCTAGCTAGCACTGCGGTGCATAAAGTGGGTTGAGTAGTTGACTAAAAGCAGCAGAGAGAGAGACAGAGAGATTTTTCTTAGTTTACCTTTCACTTACTTAGCTAGCTAAGGCAGCTAATTTAGCCTACTCAAGAACCTGACTCAAACAGACGAATGCTATTTATGTTAGCTAACTGGCTAAGGTTATCCAACAAAGCAACTCTTCCAACTCAAGGTAAGCTTTAGGTTTTAACTGTTAAACTGCTTGCTGTACACTGTACTGCTTGATTGTACACATGGATTCGGGGTTTCTAATGCATTAGTTGTTGTAGCTATGTTGACTATGACGTTAGCTAATATGGTGACAACGATGTAGGCTGTGTAGCGGTCCTTGTGCTTGTCTCCACCCCTTCCAGGTGTCGCCCATCTTCCCCACTTATCCTCTGGGTATTTATACCTGTTTTCTGTCTGTCTGTGCCAGTCTGTCTTGTTTGTCAAGATTACCTGCGTTTGTCTTCTTAGCTCCTGCTTTTCCTTAGTCTCTCTTTTTCTCGCCCTCCTGGTTTTTGACCCTTGCCTGTCCTCCACAACACCATCTCCTCCCAAGGAGCCACCATTGGTAGGCACGAGGAGTTGCATCGTGGTCTAACAGAAGGGTTCCAGGCCGTGGCCGAACATCACAACCTAGCCTTGAACGCATTGCGGGAGCAATTCCATGGGTTGCCTACTAGGCAGCCTACCACGACGGTAACCTCCCAGCCCCTCTATTACCCAGCTGATAGCAGCGCCTTCACCCCGGTTTCCCGGGAACCCTGCTTACCTCCTACGGAGCGCTAAAACGGAGATTCACGAATCTGCCTGGCCTTTCTCTCCCAGCGATCCCTCATTTTCGAGCTGCAGCCTTCTTCGTTCCCCTCGAAGATAGCGTACATTATTACGCTGATGTCCAGGAGAGCAGACACCCTCAGTGTGGCAGACTATGCGGTGGAGTTCCGCCCGCTAGCAGCAGAGGGTACCTGGAACCCGGAAGCGCTGTTCGATACGTTCCTGCACGGATTATCGGAAGAGGTAAAGGATGAGCTGCAGCCCGAGAACTACCGATGGATCTCGACTCACACGCCGCTTTAACCATCCGGATCGATGGTCGGCTACGGGAACGTAGGAGGGAGAAGAGGTCCGATCACGGTCTCAATCACTCACTCAGGGATCCCACCTTGCAGCAGATGAACTCCAGAAGTTCCCAGCGTCTACGTCCTCGAGAGGATCCGAGCTTACCCGAGTCCCTCCAAGAACCTCTGGAGAGTGCCGATACACCTCTTTCCGAGCACATGCAGCTCGGCAGGGCTAGGCTGTCTCCAGCCGAACGCGTACGCAGACTTGAGACCCAGAGTTGTTTGTATTGCGGTACTGCCGGGTAATTTTGTGTCTACCTTTCCCTTCAAGAGACCTAGCTCATTCGCTGGAGTGAGTACACTGGTGGGTCTTAAAGATAATTGTTCTTCTCCCCTTACTCGCGCCCCTCTCCATGCCACCCTGCAGTGGGGCAACCAGTCCAAGTCTCTCCAGGTAGTCATCGACTTTGGGGCTGATGTGAGTCTCATGGACATTACCCTGGCGTCCGAGCTGGGCACCCCCACTCAACCCCTCTACATTCCCATGGGTGTTAGAGCACTGGACGGGCGCTCTATAAGCCGGGTCACCCACCAGACCACCCCGGTCAACCTACGAGTGTCGGGGAACCACAGCGAGACGATCCAATTCCTGTTGGTTGAGTCTCTGCAGGTTCCTGTGGTATTGGGATTCCCGTCCTGCCACACTCATTGCCTGAAGGCAGCTCTGCCTCCCCCGGGACGTCTTCCTGGTGGCTTGGAAATTGCCACCTCTCCGCAAGCTCAGCAGAGTACCAGGACCTCCGGGAGGAGCTCCGTAAGGCCCAGGCCACTTCGCTTCCGCAGCACCGACCGGTATCCAAGAGGGTCAAGCCTGAGGCGCTGGCACGCCGCTATAGTGCTACACCCCCAGAAGCCGAGACCTTTTTCCCCCGCTCTGTCTTTTGCCTGCCCCTGTTACAATAAACATTGTTACTTCACTCAGTCTGCACTTGGGTCTTACCTTGATACCTGATAGTATGGAGAGGTTTGGAGAGGTTTTTTCGCCTGGTCACAGACAGCTGTTGTGTGGTGCACTTAAGTCCACAAGCGAAGGGAAAAGGTGAGAGGAGGAGAGCTCGTAGTTGCGAGAAGGAATTATACAACAAGCAAAGTGATCATAGTGTATGTGGCTGCTATGAATGTGAATTGTGTGTGTGGGTGATCAGGGTGTATTCATTCCGCTGATTTTTTAAATGTAAGCAAACTAAACCAAATGGGGAAGGACCTACCTGAATTTGTCCAATAGAAACTCTAGTTTTAATTGCAAAAAAAAACTCTTTGCAACTGTTTGGACTAATGATTACACCCCAGATCAGCTAGAAGCAGGCAAGAGTGTGCAAGGCAGTATTGAATTTGTCACTGTCTATCACCTTGATTTTTCCAATTTATCTCTCGACCTGTGCACCTACATTATACACTTTCATTTGTAGGCTAGGTTGTTGCAACCTCATGATGGGTATAGGGAACATGTGAGTATCATGTAGTAGCCTAAACCTATCAATGTTACAATGAGCTGGGTGAATGGAATATGAATGACAGTCATCCAATATGTGACCTGTTTCAGGAAGCTAGGCATATATTGCACATCACTACTTCACATGACAGGGATTTGAACATCTTTTTAATGTATTTTTATCAAAATGCGTTTTGGGGCAGAAATTCCTTCTGGACTATGAACTTTCATGTGCCTTAATAACAAACGTGTATACCATCTGTAAATAGTAATATAATTGTTAAATTACGAGCCTAGTTGGATTAGCCACGGAAAAAGTTAGGAACCTTCTCGCTAGCCATGATTGGCTGAGATAATGGATGGGCTGGACATGCCGGGAGATGAGTTTGGATTGGTCTGCCATGCAGCTGCTTCTGTCTATAACGTGAGCTGCTCAGTATGTGTTGATAGTCCTTTCTACCACAGCGTTTTTGAAAAAAATAACGTTAGCAATTGAGAACTACAAAAGTATTGCTACTTTTCGTAACAGCATTGATGCCCTGAATTTAGCATATAGGATATACAGTTGAAGTCGGAAGTTTACATACACCTTAGCCAAATACATTTTAACTCAGTTTTTCACAATTCCTGACATTTAATCAGAGTAAAAATTCCCTGTCTTAGGTCAGTTAGGATCACCACTTTATTTTAAGAATGTGAAATGAATAATATTAGAGAGAATGATTTATTTTCAGCTTTTATTTCTTTAATCACATTCCAAGTGGGTCAGAAGTTTACATACACTCAATTAGTATTTGGTAGCATTTCCTTTCAATTGTTTAACTTGGGTCAAACGTTTTGGGTAGCCTTCCACAAGCTTCCCACAATAAGTTGGGTGAATTCTGGCCCATTCCTCCTGACAGAACTGGTGTAACTGAGTCAGGTTTGTAGGCCTCCTTGCTCACACACGCTTTTTCAGTTCTGCCCACAAATTTTCTATGGGGTTGAGGTCAGGGCTTTGTGATGGCCATTCCAATACCTTGACTTTGTTGTACTTAAGCTATTTTGCCACAACTTTGGAAGTATGCTTGGGGTTATTGTCCATTTGGAAGACCCATCTGATGTCTTGAGATGTTGCTTCAATATATCCACATCATTTTCCTTCCTCATGATGCCATCTATTTTGTGAAGTGCACCAGTCCCTCTTGCAGCAAAGCACCCCCACAACATGATGCTGCCACCCCCATGCTTCACGGTTGGGATGGTGTTCTTCAGCTTGCAAGCCTCCCCTTTTTCCTCCAAACATAATGATGGTCATTATGGCCAAACAGTTATATTTTTGTTTCATCAGACCAGAGGACATTTCTCCAAAAAGTAAGATCTTTGTCCCCATGTGCAGTTGCAAACCGTAGGCTAGCTTTTTTATGGCGGTTTTGGAGCAGTGGCTTCTTCCTTGCTGAGCGGTATTTCAGGTTATGTTGATATAGGACTCATTTTACTGTGGATATAGATACTTTTGTACCTGTTCCTCCAGCATCTTCACAAGGTCCTTTGCTGTTGTTCTGGGATTGATTTGTACTTTTTTCACCAAAGTACATAAATCTCTAGGAGACAGAACGCGTCTCCTTCCTGAGCGGTATGACGGCTGCGTGGTCCCATGGTGTTTATACTTGCGTACTATTGTTTGTACAGATGAACGTGGTACCTTCAGGCATTTGGAAATTGATCCCAAGGATGAACCAGACTTGTGGAGGTCTACAATCTTTTTTCTGAGGTCTTGGCTGATTTATTTTCATTTTCCCATGATGTCAAGCAAAGAGGCACTGAGTTTGAAGGTAGGCCTTGAAATACATCCACAGGTACACCTCCAATTGACTCAAATGATGTCAATTAGCCTATCAGAAGCTTCTAAAGCCATGACATCATTTTCTGGAATTTTCCAAGCTGTTTAAAGGCTCAGTCAACTTATGTAAACTTCTGACCCACTGGAATTGTGATAGTGAATTATAAGTTAAATAATCTGTCTGTAAACAATTGTTGGAAAAATTACTTGTGTAATTTGTGTAGTGGTTGAAAAACTAGTTTTAATGACTCCAACCTAAGTGTATGTAAACTTCCGACTTCAACTGTAGGTCAAGGATCGATCAAGTCTATTTTTACCTGGAGTTTTTCCTTATTGTAGGCTACTACTCTTCCCACTTTTAGTCTTGAAATCTTTGGTTGTTTACTACACTACTCTCTCTGTTTAGCATATGGCCTCGAATGTGAATCCTTAAAGAGATGGGTGGGGCTATAGCTCAAGAGGGTGTGAATGATGCTGAACCGGTGTAGACAAAGAAGAGCTCTCCAGTAGGTATCAAAACATTCAAGGGAAATTGTCTCAAAAGTGGGGTTACAAGTTTTCCAACTTTCAAAGAAGAATTACTTTCCCATTGTTCCTCAACTGCAGTGTATGATATACCATTTTCTACTTGTATCAAATGTAAAAAACACAATTTTAAATGTTGCTACATAGGACAAAATCCAGGCAATGGGTTACATGTGCTGTAATTGAAGTAAGGCCATGCTCATAAAAAAAAACTTGTCCTCTCTAATCGTAAACGGCACCGACAGCTACTGGTGGGAGCGCCCCTTACTCTCTGTCCTTCACGCTCTTCACGGTCTCTATTGGAACTCTATTGGCCAGCCTGTGTCCAGGCTGGCCTGGCCTCTAGGAAGTGACCTCACCTCCTCTAAGGCCAGATAATACGTTTGACATCAGAAAGAACAACAGGCAACACTAGCTGGGCTAGCTACAGTAATGAGGGATCCGTTCCCTCCGTTAGACCCCGGTGTTCTGCTCTGCTCTCTGAGGGAGGCCAGGTGGTGTGACACATATATGACTGATTAGGGGACCGGGGACCAGGCGCTGCGGTCCAGAGGGGCCAGGGGGGACGTCCTGTAGGCAGCAGCCATTAGCAGCATGGGATGACCTAGTCAAGGCCCTGGAATAGTACATAACACTTGTAATGGCCCACTTCTAAAAGTACTGTTAGTGTGTGGTGGGAAGGTGAGGGGATGTTCCTTCTCAGAAGAAGTGAATGAGAGAGTATTGTATAAGAATGGGTCAGTATTATTCAACATGTAAGGTGTACGGGCTGTGTGCTAAATCAAAAGGGGGAATACAGGGATGGGAGGTGTCCTTAACAGCCAGTCAGGTGACAGCTTGGTGTTAGTAGGAGGATCTGGATATGATTAGGAAGGGAGGGGGCTTTCATATTAATCCTTCCTGTCTGACTGAGAAGGCTTGGGTTGTAGGGGCACGGAAACACACACACACACACAAACACGCACACACTCATTAAAAGCTACCATCTGGTCAGCCAATTACTGCCAGTGCCTAATATGTGAACTGGGTACTGAGACCCCCAAATTAAACACAGACCCCCACACTCCTTACCTTATCCACAAGCACACTCAAATACAGCTCAACCTAACACTACTGTAACTTAACCTGTGTGCATGACATACTGTACGTAGGTCTAGGCCTTCCACCGATGGCTGTGGTCTCTTACCTACACCTCTTTGCCTATCTATCTATGTGGAGGTATTTGTGAGAGATGTGAGGGGCCTTTGGCCGTAAGCTGTAGCTTTGTTTCTCATTGTGTGGTTCTGTCTGGACTGTATAAACGTCCTCTGATATCTGCGAAAACAAACAGTTGAAGCGGCCGGGGAGGTGCTGGAGGGGAGGATAAGAGATGAGTGGAGCAGTGGGACGGGGGGGAAGCAGGGAGGGACGGGGGAAGCAGGCAGGAACGGGGAAGCAGGAGAGACGTGGGGAAGCAGGCAGGAACGGGGGAAGCAGGCAGGAACGGGGGAAGCAGGGAGAGACGTGGGGAAGCAGGGAGAGACACGGGGAAGCAGGGAGAGACACGGGGAAGCAGGGAGAGACACAGGGGGAAGCAGGGAGAGACACAGGGGGAAGCAGGGAGGGACGGGGGAAGCAGGGAGCGACGGGGGGAAGCAAGGGCATTCTGGGCTGGGTGACGGAACTGTGCTGGAACGAGCACCTGTCACCCTCCACAATCACCACAGAGGTCAGGCAGAACACACAGAGAGAGAGAGAGAGAGAGAGAGGGGTTAAGGGAGAGAGAGAGAAACTAGACATTTTTCTCACTGTCTGGCCCTCCCTCTTCCTCTGCCTACCCTCCCTCCCTCATGCTCTACCTCTATTCTTCTGTCTCACTCTCCTTCTCTCTCTCTCTCTCTCTCTCTCTCTCTCTCTCTCTCTCTCTCTCTCTCTCTCTCTCTCTCTCTCTCTCTCTCTCTCTCTCTCTCTCTCTCTCTCTCTCTCTCTCTCTCCCTCCCTCCCTCCCTCCCTCCCTCCCCCTTGTCCGTCAGTTTTTTCTCTCTCATGTCCTTTGTTTTCTTTCCCCCTCTATTTCATATCCAAACAGCTTAATCAGTCTAAATGGCATTCCTAAAGCAGCATATGTTGCCAAAGCCCCAGATTTACTGAATCATGTACAGGATATCTGTATAATATCTGCATAAACGTTTTGCATTGATAACGAGGAGCACCAGCTGTTACTAATGGCCCTCCCATTGGTCTCTCCACCTCTCTATCCCTCGCCTTGTCACCTTCACTTGTTCTCCTAGCCCACTTCTCATCCCTCTCCCTCTCTGACAGAAGAACCAGCAGCAGAGCCTTCCTGCTCCTCAGTCTTACCCTTCAGTCACCCTCTGAATGACCAAGACAGAGGAGAGGATGCTGGACACATCACTATGACAACCACTAACAGATACAGAAAAAAGACACCAGCCATACATCCCCCATCGGCCCTCACCCCTCCTATAGCAGAAGATAACCTAAAACTATATGAGAGATTTATCTTACATTTTATCTTTATTTAACTAGGCAAGTCAGTAAAGAACAAATTCTTATTTACAATGACGGCCTAGGAACAGTTGGTTAACTGCCTTGTTCAGGGGCAGAACGACAGATTTTTACCTTGACAGCTCGATCTTGCAACCTTTCAGTTACTGGCCCAACACTCTAACCACTAGGCTACCTGCCACCCCACATACGACCACCTAGAAAAGACCATCAAAATGACCCAGGAGTAATGTATAGAGCAGTGGTTCCCAAACTGTGGGGGCGTGACCCCCCTAAGGGTCAGCAAGGGGGGGGGGCACAGGGGGCTTTGACTTACTCTTGAAAGTAGAATGCACAAGGTGCCATTTCGAAAGTGGGTAATGCATAATCAATTGTTCTCTTGTACTGTCAGTCATTGCATACCTCAGAGAGCTATTTAGAACTTCAGAAATGTCCAGATCAAAACATTGTTTTTTAGCCCATAGATTTGTTTTGTAAAGTTTGAATCACTCAAATATCACATGAATACACATTAGACATGGCAAAATGTATAGAATTGCAAGATAATTTGCTTTAAACTGCTAAATGTTCTCTGCACCCCGTGACAAAATGTGTAGAATTGCAGGAAATAATCTTTAAATCCAGAAATGTTAGCTCCGCCAACAAGAGGGATGTGAACAATTTGTGTCATGAACAGTGTTTGTGCCCATAGAAATAGACATAGTGCGCTGGGGATGTTCCACAATGCTGGAAGGGGGTCTGAGTGAAAAAGTTTGGAAACCCCTGATAAGAAGACAAATCTTCTCCTAATGAGTGGGATGTGGCCATGTGTGTCTCAGTCTCTTACCTCCCTGTCCTTGAGCTTCATAGCCAGGACCAGCTGGTGGCGGTGGTTGGTCAGGGCCTCGCGGTAGTTCCCCTTGGAGAAGAATGCTGAGCCCAGGTTTCCATGGGCACGGCATTCACCTGTTTGGTCACCTGGAGCAGAGGAGGAAAGGGAGTAGAAAGAAGAAAGGACATGTAAGGGACAGTCACTCCAGGACAGTATGGGACGAAGGACAATGTTCTCTATACAAATTCATCTGAGAACATAATCAATACTTTATTACTTTCAATACAAGCATCTGTATACTTGTTTGTTTACCACTCAGGTTATATACAGTACAACAGGAACATCACTACTAAATGTGCTGTCATACAGTGTGGATTTACACGGCAGTCGTGGTCCTCCACCATCTTAGAGCAGTGACGCAGTGATGCGATGGATCTCCTTGACACTGACATCCCATTATGTCCTTAAATGGAGTGCTGGTCGTTCTAAGCTGCTGTACAGACATAGCTCCACAGTAGAAGTAGACCTGCTAGACCTGACCTCTGGGCCCTAGTGGGGTGAGAGGAGGAGAGGGGAGGCCTTATTACATCTGCCTGACAGACAGGCCCCCCCATACAGGGCCAGAGAGCCAGGCTCTCTACCTAAAAACCACAGCGCTCTGCTCCATCCAGACCCTTATCTCCTGCTGCTCTGCTATACACTGCCCACTTATGTGTCAAACTGTGTGGGGTCAGGAGAGTCCAGACAATCTGGGCTGCCTCACACACACAGTAACTCAGGTCCAGATAGAGACACACCAATACACACAGATACGAACAGAAATAAACAGACAAAAACACACACACAAACATACACCCCTGTGGTCTCACCTAGTGTCTTGGAAACCTCCAGGTCTTGCTGCATGTATCCGGTGCTCTTCTCTGCATTGCCCAGGGACCAGTGGGCGCTGCTGAGGGCTGAGAAGACGGAGCCACGCAGCTTGAGGCTGCAGGTACCGATCTTTAACGCGGCCTCCAGGACCACCACGGATGCAGTGTGGTGGGCCGCCGTCAGCAGCTCCTGACCAATCACTGACACCACCACGAACGGACTCTTGTCCAGCTTCATCTTCTGCAGCTGTTGGTAGGTGGGTTCCAGGGACTCTGTGTGGATGGAGGGAGGGGTTAGGGATGGTCATGATGGGGGCTGCTGGACTCATTCAGATAGCTTTTTTGTATTCCTTTCAGTTTCATGGAATACACAAGGTGCTCCATACTGCAGCTTACAAACAATGACTGTATGCTGCTTAGGTAAATTACTGTACACTCGTCATGTTGATTGGTTCACCAGAATATCTTGTAAGATGGAAAATCTCAATAGCTCCATATAAACTCATCCCAGTCCTCAGTGCATCTAGTTAGGTCTGACACAATTACTGTATAATCATGTAACCTCCACAATCACGTGACCTCAACCCAATTCAACCTCTTTACTGCTTACAAGCAAAAACTAAAGCAGGAAGTACAAGTGACTCGCTCAATACAGAAGTGGTCAGATGACGCGGATGCTACGCTTCAGGACTGTTTTGCTAGCACAGACTGGAATATGTTCCGGGATCCATCCAATGTCACTGAGGAGTATACCACTGCAGTCAACACCGGCTTCATCAATAATAATAGTCACTTTACAAATGACCTCGATTAACCTGTACCCCCGCACACTGACTCGGTACCGGTACCCCCTGTATATAGCCTCATTATTGTTGTGACAATTTATTGTGTTACCATGTGATTTTTACTTTATTTTATTAACTCTATTTCTTGAACTGCATTGTTGGTTAATGGCTTGTAAGTAAGCATTTCACTGTTGTATTCGGGGCATGTGACAAATAAAATTAGAGATGGTTTGGGATGAGTTTTTTATTTAATTTTTATTTAACTAGGCAAGTCAGTTATTTTCAATGATGGCCTAGGAACTGCCTTGTTCAAGGGCAGAACAACAGATTTTTACCTTGTCAGCTCAGGGATTTGATCTTGCAACCTTGCGGTTACAAGTCCAACACAACCACTAGGCTAACTGAGTTGGATTGCAGAGTGAAGGAAAAGCAGCCAACAAGTGCTCAGCATATGTGGGAACTCATTCAAGACTGTTGGATAAGCATTCCAGGTGAAGCTGGTTGAGAGAATGCCAAGAGTGTGCAAAGCTGTTATCAAGGCGAAGGGTGTCTACTTTGAAGAATCTAAAATATATTCTGATTTGTTTAACACTTTTTTGGTTACAATATGATTCCGCATGTGTTATTTCATTGTTTTGATGTCTTCACTATTATTCTACAATGTAGGAAATAGTAAAAATCTTTTTTTCTTCTTCTGTGTGTAACGAACAGCTGACTGAAGACAGGACGGCTGGGGCATTTGTGTGGTTGAGTCCGTTTCAGCGGTAACATGGACTCTTTACTACATGATGAAACTTCATTGCTCCTTGCTGAAACAAGCAAGTGTTGTAGCAAACAAGTATTTAGTTGCCCAGGCAACGCCCCCTCCCTGCAGCAGAAGCACATGCAGTCAGGAGCGGAGGAGCGAAGAAAATGTGTGTATAATATATTTTGGCTGACCAATAACCGTCATCCAAAATTCCATGACTGTCACATCTACTGTGTTTCAGGGAGAGCAATCCGTGTGTCTTTTGTTGGCTAAATGAGCTGAGCTTGTCTGAGTGATTGCTTTAGAACATGGATTTCACTGACAACAAGACAAGCAAATGAATACACCATTCACAGGTACCACTATTATGGGCAATTTAATACAGGGCAATTTCAAATACCACTATATAAAAAGCAGCACAGTGAAATTCTTCTTCTATGTTCTCTTCATTTTTTCATTCGATATTGCAGTTTGAGAGCGAAGAGAAAAGCCTGAGTGGGTTTTGAGGGCCGGTGAGTGTTAAGAGTGATGGTGAACATGCTGCTGTAACACACAGGGGAGAGAGGCAGAGGAATGCAGAGCGGAGAGGAGACACACAAGGTGACCTTTGGGAAGGCTGAAAATGCACACAATACCATAAATCAATGGTGGGCAACGCAAGGTTTGGGATCCACAGCCCCTCCAGATTACTGACATTACCCGCCAGCCAGCCTGCCAGACAGCCTGCCAGACAGTCAGGCAGCAAATTGGGAGGCTGACAGGGAGGGGGACGGGACAGGGGTGACCCGTGTGTGTATGTGTGTGTGCGCGTGCCTGCCTGCTTGTGTGTACTGTATGTGTGAGTGTGTGTACTGTATATGTGAGTGCAAGTGTGTGAACATGAAGGGGAATATGAAATATACCTGTGCCCCTTCTTCAAATATTTTTTGCAGAGTTGCAGCTAATTAGGTCAACTCCTCCCCCACGGAGGTTTTTCTGTAATAATGTACCAGTACAAGGCAGATGGTGCCTGCAGTCAGATGTACTGTATGCCTGCTACTGTATCAGTCATGCCCATGCACTTAAAGACCATGACACTCATTGGTTCAGACAAACACTTACAAACAACAAAATACACATTAACACTATCTGAATAGCCTGGTGGTAGTACCAAGACACCCACACTAAAACTAATATTCACCACACACACACAAAATGATACACGTCTATAGTCTTCACACAAGCATTCAAAAATATAATTGATGATGCTATTTCAAGTGCATCACTTGTGTTCCAGCGGTCGGCAGAATGTAACGCTAGCAGAGACACTGTGCATATCATATCCATTCATAGCTGGTAATTGTATTCAAAGTGATACACAGAGTAGTGTCATAAATCAAACATTGCTATCTCTCTCTCTGTCTCTCTTTCCCTCTCTCCGTCTTTCTCTTTTTCTCTCTCTCTGTCACGGTCTTATTCTCTCTCTTTCCCAAGTCCAAGCTCCAAAGTTTCAGCGACAGGTCCTTCTCCAGGGATGATCCAAGGCTCTGGAACTCCTTCCCTCCAGCCATCCGTGACTCTGAATCCATCACCATCTTTCAGTCCCTCCTAAAGCCCAACCTCTTCACCTTGGCCTACCTCTAAGCCCCTCCCCACAGACACTCTCTCCCAAACATGCTCTCTCTCTCTCTCTCTCTCTCACACACACACACACACACACACACACACACACACACACACACACACACACACCTGCTCGCTCACTCATATGCTGACACATCACATTCTTTCCTCTTCTTTTAAGCCCCTCCCCTTCTCTTTGTTTCATGTTTTTGTTTCTTCCTGCTGTTTGTCTGGCGTTGTCTTGTTTACATACACCTTAGCCCCTGTTTTAGGTCAGTTAGGATCACCACTTTATTTTAAGAATGTGAAATGTCAGAATAATAGTAGAGAGAATGATTTATTTCATCTTTTATTTCTTTAATCACATTCTCAGTGGGTCAGAAGTTTACATACACTCAATTAGTATTTGGTAGCATTGCCTTTAAATTGTTTAACTTAGGTCAGCAGCCTTCCACAAGCTTCCAAAAATAAGTTGGGTGAATTTTGGCCCATTCCTCCTGACAGAGCTGGTGTAACTGAGTCAGGTTTGTAGGCCGGACACGCTTTTTCAGTTCTGCCCACAAATTGGATTGAGGTCAGGGCTTTGTGATGGCCATTCCAATACCTTGACTTTGTTGTCCTTAAGCCATTTTGCCACAACTTTGGAAGTTTGCTTGGGGTCATTGTTCATTGTGAAGACCCATTTGCGACCAACCTTTAACTTCCTGACTGATGTCTTGAGATGTTGCTTCAATATATCTGCATAATTTTCCTCCCTCACGATGCCATCTATTTTGTGAAGTGCACCAGTCCCTCTTGCAGCAAAGCACCCCCACACCATGATGCTGCCACCCCTGTGCTTCACGTTTAGGATGGTGTTCTTCGGCTTGCAAGCCTCCCCCTTTTTTCTCCAAACATAACGATGGTCATTATGGCCAAACAGTTCTATTTTTGTTACATCAGACCAGAGTACATTTCTCCAAAAAGTATGATCTTTGTCCCCATGCGCTGTTGCAAACCGTAGTCTTCCTTTTTTATGCCGGTTTTGGAGCAGTGGCTTCTTCCTTGCTGAGCGGTCAGTATAGGTATGTCAGTATAGGACTCATTTTACTGTGGATATAGATACTTTTGTACCTGTTTACTCCAGCATCTTCAGAAGCTTCTAAAGCCATGACATCCTTTTCTGGAATTTTCCAAGCTGTTTAAAGGCACAGTCAACTTAGTGTAAGTAAACTTCTGACCCACTGGAATTGTGATACAGTGAATTATAAGTAAAATAATCTGTCTGTAAACAATTGTTGGGAAAATTACTTGTGTCGACTTCAACTGTAAGTCCCATGTATTATTACTACCAATCCTTTTACAAACATAGAGTAAATATCATCCACATGTACATAAACAGGTACAGTACATTCATATATAGTTCCTTCTCCTGCTCTCAGGCTTGGTCTCATAAAGGGGAGGCCCTGGGAGGTTGGTGACCATTACAAACCCATGTAGCATACATTCTGTTTTCCCCTGCCTTTAAATACAACCATGACTCATTTCACCTTCTCATTTCACAAGCCATTCTCTTCTTTGGTCTGTGACTGTGAAGAGGCAGAGAGCTGACTGCTGAGGGAGCTAAAGTCCTCCTGTATCCTACGTCTGTTTTTCTGCATCTCCATACATACTAAAAAGTACATACTAAAAGTCCTATATTTTCTCATCATCATGATCATTATGGTGACATTGTTTCTTATGGTGACATTGTCTCTCCTCCAACCCTGAGAGCTCAGTCAGAGAACTTCAGAGCTGGTCCAAGATAATAATAATAATAATAATTTTGTGGGTTCTTATATTTGTCCTATTTCACACGTGTACAAGTGTGTATTATACGCATTTGTGAATTGGAAATGTGTTTTTTTGCATATCCCAACTCTCCCTGAGACACCCTCTGAGAGTGGGGCACGGCCAGGGTCAACCATTATCAACGGCGAGCAATTAGGAGCAATTAGGGTTAAGTGCCTTGCTCAAACACACATCAACAGATGTTTCATCTTGTCAGCTCGGGGATTCAAACTAGCATCCTTTTGGTTACTGGCCCAACACTCTAAACGCTAGGCTACCTGCGGCTCAAGTTCATGGGACAAACAGAACAGAAGAGAACCAAGCCCATTTACTCTCAACACTGACTACTGATTGGGCTTGATTTCCCTCATTTCATTTCATTCAATGATATTCACCGCAGGAAAAAAAGATGCATCAAAACCTTGATATCTGAGGAGTTCGAAGCTGACATAATGATCATAGGCGGCAGAGAAGAGAGCCGGGGATATAGAGGGTTCTGAGAGCAGTTTCCCCTCCTTTGAAAGCTCTTTGTTGTGGGAAACACAAAGGCGTAGAGTACAGTAGAATTCTGGACTCATGGAAAATCTTTCAGATCTATACGAGGAAAAGAGAGGGAACTAACGTCTGTGTTGCGTCGTGTGGGGAAAAGTGTCTGGCAAAGCCACAAGGAAAATGTGAGAATTTAATATTGTTATACTAAAGTAAAGTAAACACAAACAGTGGTGATAGTGTGCTTCAGGGGAATTTTATACACACTTTTTGTCTCCTTGAAGACAAAGGACTTGAATATGTTTTCTTGCTTTCATTATTTGTGTGCTTTGTTCACTGTTTGAATGAGCACACCTTTATCTGTCTCGCTATGCCCAATGACAGAATAAAAACTAAACATCTAAAGAAAAACATTCAAGTGAATTTGAAGACTAAACAGATGTACAGTGAGGGAAAAAAGTATTTGATCCCCTGCTGATTTTGTACGTTTGCCCACTGACAAAGAAATGATCAATCTATAATTGTAATGGTAGGTGTATTTGAACAGTGAGAGACAGAATAACAACCAAAAAATCCAGATGTTATAAATTGATTTGCATTTTAATGAGGGAAATAAGTATTTGACCCCTCTGCAAAACATGACTTAGTACTTGGTGGCAAAACCCTTGTTGGCAATCACAGAGGTCAGATGTTTCTTGTAGTTGGCCACCAGGTTTGCACACATCTCAGGAGGGATTTTGTCCCACTCCTCTTTGCAGATCTTCTCCAAGTCATTAAGGTTTCGAGGCTCCCTCCACAGATTTTCTATGGGATTAAGGTCTGGAGACTGGCTAGGCCACTCCAGGACCTTAATGTGCTTCTTCTTGAGCCACTCCGTTGTTGCCTTGGCCGTGTGTTTTGGGTCATTGTCATGCTGGAATACCCATCCACGACCCATTTTCAATGCCCTGGCTGAGGGAAGGAGGTTCTCACCCAAGATTTGACGGTACATGGCCCCGTCCATTGTCCCTTTGATGCGGTGAAGTTGTCCTGTCCCCTTAGCAGAAAAACACCCCCAAAGCATAATGTTTCCACCTCCATGTTTGACGGCGGGGATGGTGTTCTTGGGGTCATAGGCAGCATTCCTCCTCCTACAAACACGGCGAGTTGAGTTGATGCCAAAGAGCTCCATTTTGGTCTCATCTGACCACAACACTTTCACCCAGTTGTCCTCTGAATCATTCAGATGTTCATTGGCAAACTTCAGATGGGCATGTATATGTGCTTTCTTGAGCAGGGGGGGCCTTGCGGGCGCTGCAGGATTTCAGTCCTTCACGGCGTAGTGTGTTACGAATTGTTTTCTTGGTGACTATGGTCTCAGCTACCTTGAGATCATTGACAAGATCCTCCCGTGTAGTTCTGGGCTGATTCCTCACCGTTCTCATGATTATTGCAACTACACGAGGTGAGATCTTGCATGGAGCCCCAGGCCGAGGGGAGATTGACAGTTCTTTTGTGTTTCTTCCATTTGCGAATAATCGCACCAACTGTTGTCACCTTTTCACCAAGCTGCTTGGCAATGGTCTTGTAGCCCATTCCAGCCTTGTGTAGGTCTACAATCTTGTCCCTGACCTCCTTGGAGAGCTCTTTGGTCTTGGCCATGGTGGAGAGTTTGGAATCTGATTGATTGCTTCTGTGGACAGGTGTCTTTTATACAGGTAACAAACTGAGATTAGGAGCACACCCTTTAAGAGTGTGCTCCTAATCTCAGCTCATTACCTGTATAAAAGACACCTGGGAGCCAGAAATCTTTATAATTGAGAGGGGGTCAAATACTTATTTCTCTCATTAAAATGCAAATCAATTTATAACACTTTTCACAATGCGTTTTTCTGGATTTTGTAATTGTTATTCTGTCTCTCCCTGTTCAAATAAACCTACCATTAAAATTATAGACTGATCATTTCTTTGTCAGTGGGCAAACGTACAAAATCAGCAGGGGATCAAATACTTTTTTCCCTCACTGTATGTGTTGTCCTGAAAACAACAAGTAGCTACTTGACTAATACTAGCTGGATGTATTTCATCAGTATGTGAGAGAGATCAGAGAGAGTGGATCCACATGGCTGTGCTCTGTTCATCTTCTTCATTGCACTTCAACCCTGTATTTAACTTGCTGGGCAAAAGTTTAGTAAGACCCTAGCGACACCAAACTCCAAGCGAGGGGAAAATTAAATGAGTGGGTTTGGTAATCCCCAGGTAATCCTGGGAGGGGTGTGTTACACGGACGATAAGAGGGGCTGGCAGCAACACGTCATCTTCGACTTCAGCGAGAGAAAACAGCGCTTTCCTACCTTTTCCTTATCACAGAGTTTTGGCTGCACAACACTGATTATCCTCCCTGTTTGCTGGCGTAACGCTGATTATCTTCCCCCTATGCCAGGAGCCCCTCTGAGAGGATCATTGCTCTTAATCCCCAACCTAGCCCCCTAAGAAACCTTGGACTGGCTCCCTCCCTCCGTCGCTAGCTGCTTCTCTCCCTGGCACCATGGAAAACGTGGTAAGCAATTAAGAGATTAAAAAGCTTGGGCCAAGAGATTCTCCTATTCTACTGAGAGAGAGGCCCAGGCAGGTCCACAGTGTTTAGTGTTGGGCCCACTCTCAAGTCCTTTTGCTGTTAGGCTTCCAGTGACAAGGTTTATGTAATCAATGTACCTCAGATGGGTTTTTCACTCAGTGCTTGTTTTTTCCATGTATTCAGATACAGCCTTTCGCTAACAGGGAATGACAGAGGCGCTCCATGCAACCTAAAACACAATGACTCCTCTCTGAACAGAACAGAACACAGCCATGTGGATCCACTCTCTCTGATCTCTCTCACACATCATGGAGCAGGGAAGTCACAGAGTTTACTGAAAGGCCTGGATATTAAGCTACTTATACATCCACTTGATGTTGGAAAATAGGCTACATCAAGGGCAGACAAGGGCTATTTGTTGGATGTCTATTATGATAAATAAGTATCTTTCTGATCAGCCTGACCGATAATCAGTCACACATACACTGAGACAGACAGACAGACAGTCTGCCAAGGGACTACAGATATACAGTGTAAAGACATACAGTTGTCACTCTGACAGACAGCTAGAGTCACGCTGACACATTAACTGACTGACGAGGATGAAGATTAGCGACATTTAGACCGCTAGAAAGACAGAGAGGAAAACAGAGAGAGATAGTAAGACAGAAGTGTTACCTCGTAGTGGGGACTTCATGGCAGCCTCCACCATGCCAACCAGTAGCTGCAGGCTCTTGGGGTCTTGGGCCAGCCCAGAGGCGAAGGCGGCCAACGCGTCGGCATGGCGACCAAGGTACTGAAGGGCAACACCCTGTCGGAAGTATGCCTGTAGAGAGGAGAGAGAGAGGGAGAGGGAAGGAAAGAGTGAGATAGAGAGAATTAGACCCAATCAAATCATGAGAAAACAAAAAGATAATTACTTGACACATTGGAAAGAATTTACAAAAACACTGAGCAAACTGAGTGTCAGAATACCTGGTCACACAAAACACTGAGAGTCAGAATACCTGGTCACTGTGACTGACCCAAAATGTAAGAAATCTTGGACTATGTACAGACTCAGTGAGCATAGTCTTGCTATTGAGAAAGGCAGCCGAAGGCAGACCTGGCTCTCAAGAGAAGACAGGCTATGTGCACACTGCCCACAAAATGAGGTGGAAACTGAGCTGCACTTCCTAACCTCCTGCCAAATGTATGACTATTAGAGACACATATTTCCCTCAGATTACACAGATCCATAAAGAATTTGAAAACAAATCCAATTTTGATAAACTCGCATATCTATTGGGTGAAATACCACAGTGTGCCATCACAGCAGCAAGATTTGTGACCTGTTGCCACAAGAAAAGGACAATCAGTGAAGAACAAAAACCATTGTAAATACAACCTATATTTATGTTTATTTATTTTCCCTTTTGTACTTTAACTATTGCACATCATTACAACACTGTATATAGACATAATATGACATTTGAAATGTCTTTATTATTTTGGAACTTTTGTGAGTGTAATGTTTACTGTACATTTTGTATTGTTTATCTATCTGTTTAACTTGCTTTGGCAATTTAAACATGTGTTTCCCATGTCAATAAAACCCTTGAATTGAAATTGAATTGAGAGTGAGAAGTCACAACTGCAGTCTAGCTTCACAGCACGGGGCTGCAAACAAACACATTACCAGACACACTCATTTAACGCCACTTGCATTTTTTTTCACATGAGCAGTTTTCAGAGTACATGGCACCACTCTCTGTTGTATTCCCATAATAGAGTGATCACTGTGTTTCCAGTACTTGCTAATTGGATTATAAGTTTTACATAAACGCACATGATACAGTACACACTCATCGGTTGCATTTCTCAAGAGCATGCCATTGTTTTCTATTCACTGAAATGGTTTTGGTTTGCAGTGGGTATCATCTGCACACAAGTGCAGAGTAAAGGGATTTCTATTAGATTCTGTTGAAAGAGCTTAGAGAGGGAGAGAGAGCTAGCCTACATAATGGAGTTACTTTATAGCTTCATAAAAGGATAGCCATAAATAATCCAGACTCTCCATGCTATTTTTCACAGTATTGCTATAATGACATACAGTACGTGTACTACCACCCTGAATCTGCCATGGACTATTTGTCGACATCTGGGCCTTTCAATAGTGTGGAGCCCTCGAGTAGAATTCCTCCTCTTCCATGAGTTTGTTCCCACTGCTCCCAGATAGCCAGTCAGTCACATGGTGGTTGAAGTGTGATTTAACAGCGGTGAAAGGCACAGATCATGTGGCCACAGCCATATCTGATACTGACACTCTACAATGTTTGGGAACATTTAAGAAATTGATTTTTTTTTTTTTTTTTGTGTGTGTGTGTGTGTGTGTGTGTGTGTGTGTGTGTGTGTGTGTGTGTGTGTGTGTGTGTGTGTGTGTGTGTGTGTGTGGCAAAATACAATGTCCATAACCCAAAACCAATAGTATAATAAAGAGAACCAATATCTCACCAATAGGTTTCCAATGACAGCAGCCTCTCCCCTGTCTATGTGTATCCTGTAGAGACAGCTGTTTCCTGGCCTGCCTGTCTGTCTGTATCTGTCTATGTTTGTGTCCCAAGGCTGATCTGAGACCAATCCCAAACCAGAACAGAACTCAGCCCTGCTCAGCTCTGATCCATTCTAAACCCCCGCTCATGTTTGGGATGATATACACAATACAAAAAGTTACCATACAGTGTTCTCCTTCCAACAGCCCAGACTAAGCCATAATACAGATTTTAGTAATACAACACAACCCTCGTCCAACATAATACATATCCAGCCATTTAGCACTAAACCCAACATCCAGGATGACAGCTTCCTTTCCCTCCCCAAAGCCCCTCTACTGGGAATGTCTGAGGTTCTGACTAGGACTGGGAGACCAGGCTAACCTGCTGTCTGACAGGGAGACCAGGCTAACTAGCAGATTCCAAAAGTGACACTGTCTGTCTGTGTCACGATTTCCTGAAGGGACAGACCAAGCGCAGCGAGGTATCCAGTATACATGTTTTATTATTCACGTAACTGGGACAAAACAACAAAACGAACATAACAAAGATCGTGCCGCTGAACACAACTAAACATACAACAAGCTAAGCTCAAACAATAACCCACAAAACCTAACAGAAAACCCCAAACATATATATGGTTCCCAATTAGAGACAACAACACACAGCTCCCTCTAATTGGGAACCATTACCCCAACATAGAAATATATCACCTAGAACATAAAAAAACCCTACACCAAAAACAAAACTAAACACACCAGCCTGTCTTCTCAGGCCTGGACGTGACAGTCTGTCTGTATCTAACTATGTTTGTGTCCCAAGTCTGATCTGAGACAAAATCCTAGTACAAAACTGAACAGAACCCAGCTCTGCTTAGCTCAGCTCCATGCCCTGAGTAAGCACTGCAGCCCAGCTCACAGCCTACTCCAGCCAAATCACTAAATCCCCCCGCAGATCTGGGATGATATTAACAATGCAAAAGTTACACTAAAGTGTTCACTTCTGAATAGCTGAGGAATGCTCAACTCCGTTCTCTTATATCCAGGCAGAGTTGAGTTTTGATAATTGGTTGTGTGATTTGATAGCAACAACATTGAGTCACCATCAGTCGATACTTGAAAAAATGTCAATTCTGAAAATTCTTACCTGTACCTCTGTTTGTCCTGTACAACTGCGGTCCATCTGCGTGGTGCTGAACTTCATACTTTTAATAAAACATTTTATCAAATACAACTACCAACCTTTTCCTAATGTGTTGCTCAACTGGAGATGTACTGGCCTTGACGTACTACGCAAACTGAGATCCAAATGGAACAAGTGTATTCGCGCTGAGTTGAGCAACACAAATTAGAAAAAAAGTTTTTATTAAAAGTATGAATTTCAGCACCATGCAGAAGGACTGCGGTTGTACAGGACAAACATAGAGATTTAGAATGGGACAAAATGCTATTGCCTTGAAATACAATTTAAAGTTTGGTATGGATAGTCCTCTTAAGTCTTTCCCTCTTTGTAAATTTGTTAATTTTATCCACGATTGTTTACATTTCTATATACATTTTGAAACCGCACAATGAATTTTATCCCAATAGCCAGAAGGGAGAGCCATGGGAAGCACTGAACTATAGAAATTCTGCCGTGGCAATATATACAGTAGATATTCTGCTGGTTAAAGCAACTGGGATATTATTCCATGTACTGAGGTCAGATTGAATTGATTTGAGCGTTCTGTTAAAGTTTCTGGCAATGGTTTTATCTTAGGAAGGAAATATATCTACTCCCAAATATTTAAATGGAAAATGATTGGGATTCCATATGTAGAGATGGAGTCCTCCATCTGGGTCTTGAGCGGCAGTAGGGCTGATTTGGTTAGATTCATTTTGTCATTTTAATTTATCAGATTAATTTATCTATGACCTTCAATGCGTTTTGGAGCGATTGAGATACATTGTCTCGATATAGTATTGTCTGCGTATAATGAGATGAAGTGATCAGAAATTAGTGTTATATCCTTAGATTGATGAATTGCCTGGGCCAGGGGTCCCATGGATAATAAGAATAGCAAAGCGGAAATTGGATCGCCTTGTCTACTGCTTCTAATGATTCTGAATGGAGCAGAGCAGATATTGCCTGTTATAACTATGGCTGAGGGATTGGCACATCATTGGTTCTTCAAGGACGTAAATGTTCATGTTAAATTATACATTTAACAAAAACTGTTGCACCTACAAACTTAGTCAATCAGACATATTTTAAGTCTAATGGAAAATACTCAGAAAACTCAATTGCTAATAACACTGTTAAAACTCTGGTATGTGGTTCTCAGTAACAGCTCATGACAAGAGGAGGGGATTATGTTGTGTACCTCCAATCAGGTTGATTTGTGAATTCTCTAAGAGGCTATGTGTAATATATGTATGTACGGTGCGTTCAGAAAGTATTCATACCCATTGACTTATTCCACATTTTGTTGTGTTACAGCGTGAATTCAAAATTGATTAAATCTATTTTTTTCTCACCCATCTACACATAATATCCCATAATGACAAAGTGTAAACAGGTTTTTTTGTTTGCAAATGTATTGAAAATTAAATACAGAAATGTCTCATTTACAGAAATATTCACACCCTTTTGCTATGACACTCCAAATTGAGCTCAGGAGCATCCAATTTCCAATTGATCATCCTCACTACAACTTGATTAGAGTCCACTTGTGGCCAATTCAATTGTTTGGCCATGATTTAGAAAGAAAGACACCTGTCTATATAACTCCCACAGTTGACAGTGCATGTCAGAGCAGAAACTATATCAGGAAGTCCAAAGACCTGTCTGTAGATTTCCAAGATAGAATTGTGATGAGGCATACAGTACCAGTCAAAAGTTTGGACACACCTACTCAAGGGTTTTTCATAATTTTTTTACTATTTTATACATTGTAGAACAATTGTGAAGACATCAAAACTATGAAATAACACATATGGAATCATGTAGTAATCAAAAAAGTATTAAACATATCAAAATCTTCTACTTTGAAGATCCTCAAATATAAAATATATTTTAATTTGATAAACACTTTTTTGGTTACTACATGATTCCATATGTGTTATTTCATAGTTTTGACTGGTACTGTATATTGGAGGAAGGGTATAAAACAATTCCTAGAGTGTTAAAAGTTTCCAAGAGCACAGTGGTCTCCATCATTGGGAAATGGAAAAAATATGGAACTACCCAGACTCTGCCTAGAGCTGGCCTTCCGACCAAACTGAGCAACCAGGCAAGAAGGACTTTGATCAGGGAGGTGACCAAGAACCCAATGACTACTCTGACAGAACTACAGAGATGGGAGAACCTGCCAGAAGAACAACAGTTTCTACAGCACTTCACCAATCTGGGCTTTATGGGAGAGTGGCCAGACGGAAGCCACTCCTGAGACAAAGTCACATGACAGCACGCCTGGAGTTTGCAAAAAGGCACGTGGAAGACAGAGTATAAGGCAAAATATTCTGTGGTCTGATGAGACCAAAATGTTATTATTTGGCCTGAATGCAAAGCTCTGTGTCTGGAGAACACCAGGCACAGCTCACCGCCCATCTAACACCATCCCTAACGTGAAGCATGGTGGAGTGATGGTTGCTGATAATGGGCCTCTGTACGCCTATGTAGATATTCCATAAACAATCTTCTGTTTCCAGCTATAATAGTCATTTACAACATTAACAATATCTACACTGTATTTCTGATCAATTTGATGTTATTTTAATGGACAAAAAATGTGATTTTCTTTCAAAAACAAGAACATTTCTAAGTGACCTCAAACTTTTGAACAGTAGTGTAAATGAGAGTATTTCATTTTAAATAAATTAGCAAACATTTCTAAAACCATGGTTTCACTGTCTTCACTTTATGGGGTATTGTGTGTAGATCCATTTTTTTTAATCCATTTTGAATTCAGGCTGTAACACAACAAAATGTGGAATAAGTCAAGGGGTATCAGTTCCGATATCTAACAAGTAATCTAACAAATCGCAACAACTACCTTATACAACTACCTTAAAGGGATGGAACAAGAATATGTCCATATAAATATATGGATGAGCGATGGCCGTGCGGCATAGGCAAGATGCAATAGATGGTATGAAATACAGTATACACATATGAGATGAGTAATGTAGGATATGTAAACATGAATAAAGTGTAATTATTTAAAGTGACTAGTGATACCTTTATTAAATCCATTTATTTAAGTGGCCAGTGATTTCAGTCTGTATGTTGGCAGCATCCTCTCTATGTTAGTGATGGCTGTTTAAAACCTCTTAGGGATCCGATTCCGCAAGCGGGATCGTTTTCGGAGCAAACAAAGCGCAGAAAATTCAAAATAAAAAATTGTCATATTTAACATTCATCAATATACAAGTGTTGTATAGCCATCAAAAGCTCTGCTTGGCAATATCACAGCGTTGTCAGATTTCAAAAAGGCTTTACGGCAAAAGCACAACATTTGATTGTTTGAGGATAGCACCCCACATATTTTCCACATTAGCATAAATTCATATCCAGCGCGGGTCTCACAAAACCCATATAAGAGTTAAAAAATATCACTTACCTTTCGAAGAACTTCTGCTGAGGGCTTCCCAAGTGTCCAAACAAGAGAATCCATGGTTCTGTTGTTAGAAAAAGTCATGTATTTTAGACATTATCTTAACGGTTTTAGAAACTTCAGAGTGTTTCCTATCCAATAGTACTAATTATGTGCATATCCTAGTTTTTGGGCCTGAGTGGCAGGCATTTTACTTTGGGCACGTCAGACAGGCGAAAATTCGGAAAATGGGACCCTAGCCCTAAGGAGTTAACAGTCTGATGACCTTGAGATAGAAGCTGTTTTTCAGTCTCTCTGTCCCAGCTTTGATGCTCCTGTACTGACCTCGCCTTCTGGATGATTGCGGGGTGAACAGGCAGTGGCAGCTGTAGGTTTCCTGGAGGGCAGGTAGTTTGCCCCCCGGTGATGCGTTGGGCAGATCACATTACCCTCTGGAGAGCCTTGCGGATGAGGGCATTGCAGTTGCCGTACCAGGCGGTGATACAGCCCGACAGGATGCTCTCGATTGTGCATTTGTAAAAGTTTGTGAGGGTTTTAGGTGACAAGCCAAATATCTTCCGCCTCCTGAGTTTGAAGAGGCACTGTTGCTCTTTCTTCACCACGCTGTCTGTGTGGGTGGACCATTTCAGTTTGTCTGTGATGTGTACGCCAAGGAACTTAAAACTTTCCACCTTCTCCACTACTGTCCCGTTGATGTGGATAGGAGGGTGCTCCCTCTGCTGTTTCCTGAAGTCCACAATAATCTCCTTTGTTTTGTTGACGTTGAGTGAGAGGTTGTTTTCATGACACCACACTCCAAGTGCCCTCACCTCCTCCCTGTAGGCTGTCTCGTCGTTGTTGGTAATCAAGCCCACTACTGTTGTGTCGTCTGCAAACTTGATGATTGAGTTGGAGGCATGCATGGCCACGCAGTCATGGGTGAACAGGGAGTACAGGAGGGGGCTGAGTACGCACCCTTGTGGGGCCCCTGTGTTGAGGATCAGCGGGGTGGAGATATTGTTTCCTACCTTCACCACCTGGGGGCGGCCTGTCAAAAAGTCCAGGACCCAATTGCACAGGGCGGGGTTGAGACAAAGGGCCTTAAGCTTAATGATGAGCATGGAGGGTACTATGGTGTTGAATGCTGAGCTGTAGTCAATGAACAGCAATCTTACATAGGTATTCCTCTCGTCCAGATGGGATAGGGCAGTGTGCAGTGTGATGGCGATTGCATCATCTGTGGACCTGTTGGGGCGGTATCTTTGGTACAGGAGAAATGGTGGCCATCTTGAAGCATGTGGGGACAGCAGACTGGGATAGGGAGCGATTGAATATGTCCGTAAACACACCAGCCAGCTGGGCTACGCATGCTCTGAGGACGCGGCTAGGGATGCCGTCTGGGCCAGCAGCCTTGCGAGGGTTAACACGTTTAAATATCTTACTCGCGTTGGCCACAGAGAAGGAGAGGGGGGGCCCGCAGTCCTTGGTAGAGGGCCACATCGGTGGCACTGTATTATCCCCAAAGATGGGCAAAGAAGGTGTTTAGCTTGTCTGGAAGCAAGACGTCGGTGTCCGTGACGTGGCTGGTTTTCTTTTTGTAGTCCTTAATTGCCTGTAGACCCTGCCATATACGTCTCGTGTCTGGGCCGTTGAATTGCGACTCCATTTTGTCCCTATACCGACATTCCGCTTGTTTGATTGCATTGGGAGGGAATAATTACACTGTTTATATTCGTCCATATTCCCCGACGTTCCATGGTAGAAATATATATATTTTTTAAAAATCTTTATTTTAACAGGGAAAACAGACTGAGACCTGGATCTCTTTTATGGCTGTGCCCTGTGTAAACATGTTGACATGTACAGTTTTAGGCATACAGACAAGAACATTTCAAAACATACAAAACAAAGACACAATTCAACAGAAACAATCACAGACAACATCATATTGATCCTCCATAACATTTTTGAAATGGGCAAGGGACACCAGAGTGTCTAACTTAAGTTGGATCTGCAGTTTGTTCCATAAATAAGGTGCAAAGGAACTGAAGGCAGTCCTTCCCAACTCTGTGGAGACCGCAGGAGTCTCTAATGTAATCCACATCTGTGATCTGGTTTTAAAATGTGTATATCTAGTGGAAATTAATGATGATATATATGGAGGTAGTTTTAAAAGAATTGCTTTATAAATTAACAAAAGAGCATGTTGCTATCGCCTCACAGATAGAGAGGCCCAACCCACATGTTGATATAGGATACAGTGATGAGTTGTGTAACTATCACCCGTGATAAAGTGAGTGCACAATGGTAAATAGCATCCAGTGGTTTTAATGTGTTTGACGATGCATGCATATAAATAATATCACCATAATCTAAAACGGACATAAAAGTAGCCTGCACAATTTGTTTTCTACTTACGGAGGACAGACAAGCCCTGTTTCTGTAAAGGAAACATATCTTGAATTTGAGCTTTTTTCCCAATTCAGTAACATGTTTTTTAAAAGAGAGCCTATCATCTAACCATACCCCTAAATATTTATATGCAGAGACCTGTTTGATTTGAGTACCATCCAAGCTAGTGATTACAAAAGTGTTTCTAACTGAGAGTTGAGACTTAGAAAAAAACATGACATTTGTTTTCTTAGCATTTAAAACAAGTTTAAGCTGTAAAAGAGACCCCTGTAGTATCCTAAAATCAGACTCCAACTGCATTAAAGCTTGGTCCGCTGTTGGAGAAATAGAGTACATCACTGTGGCATCTGCATATAAATGGAAATTACAATATCTGACATCATCACCAATGTTGTTTATATAAAGTGAGAACAATAGTGGGCCAATTATTGAACCCTGAGGGACACTTTTAAGTAACTGTAAGGGGTCAGACTTGACCCTGTCGACCATGACGGCCTGAGTTCTATCTTTAAGAAAGTCATAAAACCATTGGCAGGCATCAGTGCCCAGTCCTATAGATGACAGCTTACTCAAAAGGATAGCATGGTGTACAGTGTCAAAAGCTTTTGACAAATCTACAAACAAGGCAGCACAATGCTTTCTATCATCTAAGGCATTTGCAACATCATTTACAACAAGCATAGTGGCCGATGTGGTACTGTGTTTAGATCTAAAACCAGATTGATTGGTGCTAAGAATACTGTTAGCAGAAAGAAAAGATTGTAACTGTTGGTTGACAAAAGATTCTAGGATCTTTGCCAGACAAGGGAGCCTAGAGATGGGTCAAAGGTTGTCCAAATCACTACCGTCACCTCCCTTATGTAATGGCAGAACAAAAGCTGCTTTCCACACCTTAGAGACATTTCCTGTGCTTAATGTTAGATTCAAAATGTTTGTCACTGAACCAGCAATGATAGGTGCAGCACACTTAAGTAAGTACGGGTCTAAATTGTCCGCGCCTAAGTATTTCTTAGTATCAATGGCACACAGGGCAGCTAGAACCTCTGCTTCAGTTATTTTCTGGAAACTAAAAACAGGGTTACCATTTTCCAGAGTAACGGTTGAAAAGCAAGACAAAAAATCTACTAACTGGCCAGTACCACAATGGCCACTTTTCCTTTCAAATAAAAAAACAGCAGAGATGAAATGTATATTAAAAGCATCACAAATATAATTTTTTCCACTTAGAATACAGGAGTCTGAGATAATTTGCTTAGGAAGAGAAACAGCAGAATTTCCCAGTTTCAGTGAATTAACGGTTTTCCAGAATTTTGCAGGATCTCCTGCAGAATCTGTCATAGCATTAAGGAAGTTATTCAATTTGGCCTTTTTGACAGCTGCAGTACATTTATTTCTCAATTGCCTAAAAAACAGCCAATCAGCGGGAGTACCTGTTTTCCTGACCAAGGTCCAGGCCCGATTATTTTGCAGGAAAAGACCTGACAATTCAGGAGAGAACCAAGAACTGGTTTGGTTTCTTACTCTGTGATTCTTAAGCGGGGCATGTTTATCAGACATAGAGGTAACAATAGAAGAGAAAAAAGCAAGGGCTAAAACCGGGTCCAGAATGCAGCAAGTGAATAAAAGCTCAGACTGATCTAAGTCAAGGATAAAAGCTTGCTGTGAGAAATGTTTATAATTTCTCTTAGAGATTATACAGGGATCAGAGTGTTTCAACTTGGTATCTCTAATACAAGAACTTTGGCAGTGGTCACTGATATCATTTGCAAAAACACCACTGGCTGTGTATTTATGAGGGGTATTTGTTAGAATAATGTCTAGTAGAGTAGATTTTACTGGGTTCTTAAAGTTGGGACTGGTTGATTTAGTTATCAGCTGAGTTAGATTTAGCTCAGTACAAATGTCTTTTAATTTATCGGATACTGGTGAGAGCCAATCCAGGTTAAAATCTCCCAAAATCAGTAATTCAGAGTTTGCATAATTAGACAGTATATCAGATAATTTGCATAGAGTACAAGAAGGAGCTGAGGGGGGGCGATATACCCCTGCTAGAGTTAACTGAGCGTTATTACCAAGTACGACATGTAAAACTAGACATTGATATTGCTTTGGGACAGAGGTTGATATGGACACAGAAACATTTAAGCAGCATTTTACATAAATCGCGATACCACCACCTTTACCAACTCTATCAGCTCTATAAATATTCTACCCAATCAACTGAACATCTGAATCAGGCACAGAATCACACAACCACGATTCAGATACAATCAGTACGTCAACATTTGATTGTGAGACTAAAATTTCAATAAAGTCCAACTTTTGGATCAGGCTTCTAGCGTTCAAATGAATTATTCCAATGCCATTGCCACGGGAATTCATATCAGATGGAGTATCCAAGGTAGCACCTGAAGCTGCACTGGATGATCAATAAACAATTTTCGAGCTATTGACAGAGCTCAATTTTATGGGGACAAGATTACTACTAACAATACCTCTCTGCATGTGAGTAGTATTCGCAATACGGTGATTGGACAATCATCTAGGAATTGCAAAAAGGTTGTTAACTGTAGTTTGTTCCATATTTGCAATTGAGGGACTAATTAATGAAACTGGGAGAGGAGCATTGAACATAGTCTGATAGGGGAGCGTACAATCCCAAAAGTCAACCCCCGAAGATACACAACGTCAGGTATCAAAGGCTCTACATGAAGCAAGAGTAAGAGACATGTTGGTGGAGAGGATGCTGGAGCCATACCTGTTATGATGTAAATTGTCCCGAAGAAATAGACCTGGTCGGTCTGTAAAATGCGGTGCTTCACGCTTTCAATTTTGCGCGAATGCCGCCGTCTATCCATGGTTTCTGGTTGGGGTAGGTTTTAATAGTCACATTGGGTACAACATCTCCAGTGCACTTCCTATTAAACTCACTCTTGAAGCGTGGATTCCGATTGGTCAGACCAGCATTGAATGGTTCTAGTCATGGGTATATCCTGTTTGAGTTTATGTCTATAGGACGGTATTAGCAAGATCGTGCAAAGTCGTGGTCGTATTTTCCGAAGGGAGGGCGGGGGAGGGCCTTGTATGCATTGCGGAATTTAGAGTAGCAGTGGTCTAGTGTTTTGCTCGAGCGGGCACTACAGTCAATGTGTTGGTAGAATTTAGGTAGCCTTGTTCTCAAATTAGCTTTGTTAAAATCCCCAGCTACAATAAATGCAGCCTCAGGATATATGGTTTCCAGTTTACATAGAGTCCAGTGAAGTTCTTTCAGGGCCATCGAGGTATCTGCTTGGGGGGGATATACACGGCTGTGACTATAATCGAAGAGAATTCTCTTGGGAGATGCGGTCGGCATTTGATTGTAAGGAATTCTATATCAGTTGAACAAAAGGACTTCAGTTCCTGTATGTTGTTATTGTTACACCATGAGTCGATAATCATGAGGAATACACCCCCGTCCTTCTTCTTACCAGAGAGATGTTTGTTTCTGTCGGTGCGACGCATGAAGAAACCCGGTGGATTTACTGACTCTGACAACATATCCAGAGTGAGCCATGTTTCCATGAAACAGACATCTCTGATGTCTCTCTGGAAGGAAACTTGTACCCTAACTTCGTCCACCTTGTTGTCTAGAGACTGGACATTGGCGACTAATATACTCGGAAGCGGTGGGTGGTGTGCTCGCCTTCTAAGTCTGACCAGGAGGCCGCTCCGTCTATCTGTCCTGCGGCGACAACGTTGTTTTGGGTCGGACTCTGGGATTAGAACCAATGTCCAGGGTGGAGGTCCGAACAAAGGATCCACTTCAGGAAAGTCGTATTTCTGGTCATAATGTTGGTAAGTTGACGTCGCTCTTATATCCAATAGTTCTTCCTGGCTGTATGTAATAACACTTAAGATTTTCTGGGCTAACAATGTAAGAAATAATACTTTAAAAACGAATTACTGCATAGTTTCCTAAGGACGACCATCTCTGTCGGTGCCATCTTGTCTTATGAATACTTTCTGAAGGCACTGGATATGTAATTCTATGAGGCTAGGTGTACTATATGTAATTCTAAGAGGCTAACCTGCAGCCAGTCTGGGCTACTCCCTTCCCACGGACTGCAGTCGCTAGCAGCTTCCAAAAGTGACACGGAGGATAATTTGTGATTAGCATCTAAGAGGCCTTTTCATTAGTGTGCTCAAGCCTCTCTCCAGCCTCTCTCCAGCCTCTCTCCAGCCTCTCCGCAAGCACCAGTAGGGAAGGGGAAAAGGGGAGGGGATTAGGGAAAATGAGACATGACATTGAATTTATGGAGACCCGTAATTAATTTCGCTTCCGTCCAAGCCGCTGTTGATTACGAATCTCTCTCTGCCCTCGTCCCCCTCTCTCTGTTTCCCCCGAGCCTGCATCACAACTCCATTGAAACATATGAGGACAGAGATTAGATTCAAAGCATTAACCTTTGTTCTAACACTGTTATTATAGGATGGGAACGAGGGCCAGTGCGCCCGCCGCTCGATATTAATTGCATCTGGTGGCGGCTGAGGCTGAGTTTGGGCTCCTTGCCGTAGGAGCAGAGAGACAGGCTCGGAGACCTTCTGCCTCAGGGAACAACAGACATTTATAAGCACTTTTCTCTTTGATTAGATTTACCATATAACTGCTCTTTCATTCCCCTCTGAGAGCCAAGCAATGACAGAGAGAGAGAACCAACAAGAGGCAAAATAATTAAATAATAGACATCTCCTTTGTTATTTTATTTGTCCCCCCTCCTGCCCTACATGTAAGTATTTAAAAACCTATACACTTTAGAGGGCATTAAAATATTGCAAAAACAAGCATGTGCATAAATGCAAAAATCAAAGAGCGACGGTGACAGACACCACACCGCCTTAAAATAATTATCTCTCTGCCATTAATCTCAGCAGTCAAAACACACCATGTAGGCCACACATGCACACACAGACGCTTGAACACACACGCACCTGAACACACACACATATGCGCATGCGCTGCTCAACAGGTCGGTTAGGCCACTAGCATGGAGAAGTTGGAGAATAAGGAGAGAGAGCATTTACCATTACGACACATTTCTATTCACACTTAACTGGATATTTTCTGAAAACACAGCAGCAACCACTTAGAGCTGCAGCTCAAGCGATTAGCACACCCTTCAGCTCTCAGAGAGGAGAAGCGAGGAGAGAGCATCTGTGAGGCTCCACAGATTTGCCTTACAAACGTATTACACAGTCACAAAGGAAAGGCAAACGAGCATGCTTAATCACCTTACTGCCTCGCCTAGCCTTGCTTTCTCCCTATATATAGAGAGGCCAAATTGAGGATAAACACCACTGTTACCAAAGACACTTTAACTACAATACAGCGTCTAACCTGACTAACGCAAGGCATCTTGTAAGAACCAACGTTTCTCAACCTCTGTTTAGTGTGAAAATAAAACAACCTAAATTATTGAACCTTCTTTCCTGCCTCTTTGGCTCCTCTGTTTTCAGCTACAATGTGCTCATGATACAGAACATGTGTGGATTGACAAGAAAGGTTTGTCGTTCTTACCCCAGGGTGGATTTTGTGTGTGTCTATGTGTGTGTGTGAGAATGAGAGAAAGAAAGAGAGAGCGAGACTAGAGCGACAGAAGGAGAACAGAGCGGAGCTATGATAAAAGCTTTTCTTGTGTTCGAACATTTTAATATTTAATGACTGCTTGTTTGAAGTACTTTTAAATATTCATATTTTTATGCTTAAGAGGAAGAGGGAAAATGATGCAAAGAAAATATATACACATACATACTGGTAGATTGTGCAACTACACAGTCACACACACACACACACAGTCACACACACACACACACAGTCACACACACACACACACACACACGTAGCAAAGAGTAGGGCTCCTAGTCGGTGGGGTTTGACAGGAAGTTTACTGGATTACAGGATGTGTGTGTGTGTGTGTGTGTGTGTGTGTGTGTGTGTGTGTGTGTGTGTGTGTGTGTGTGTGTGTGCGTGTGTGTGTGAGGGACCAACTGATAGAGTGCTCTTTATTAGCAGATTTGGGTCCTAATACCCTGGGCATCTGTCCCCCTCCCCAGTCAGTCTGGCCCTTTGACAAACCCCCCAGGGGTGTACTGAGACCCTATTTATTACTAGTGTGGCTGAGTGTGTGTGTGTGTGTTTATGTGCTAGCTAATCTTATTCAACACTCACAGTAGTCTCTCTCAAAATGTAAGCTCTACCACCAGTAGTACTTCAGCAGATACACTACATGACCAAATGTATGTGGACACCTGCTCATCGAACATCTCATTCCAAAACGATGGGCATTAATATGGAGTTGGTCCCCCCTTTGCTGCTATAACAGCCTCCACTCTAGTGGGAAGGGTTTCCACTAGATGTTAGAACATTGCTGTGGGGACTTGCTTCCATTCAGCCACACAAGCATTAGTGAGGTCGGGCACTGATGTTGGGCGATTAGGCCTGGTTCGCAGTTCCAATTCATCACAAAGGTGTTCAATGGGGTCGAAGTCAGGGCTCTGTGCAGGCCAGTCAAGTTCTTCCACACTGATCTCGACAGACCATTTCTGTACGGACCTCGCTTTGGGCATCGAGGCATTGTCATGCTGAAACAGGAAAGGTCCTTCCTCAAACTGTTGCAACAAAGTTGGAAGCACATCATTGTCTAGAATGTCATTGTATGCTGTAGCGTTAAGATTTACCTTCACTGGAACTAAGGGGCCTAGCCACTTCAGCACTCGGCGGTCCCGTTCTGTGAGCTTGTGTGGTCTACCACTTCGCGGCTGAGCAGTTGTTGCTCCTAGATGTTTACACTTCAGAATAACAGCACTTACAGTTGACCGGAGCAGCTCTAGCAGGGCAGAAATCTGACTACCTGACTTGTTGGAATGGTGGCATCCTTTGACGATGCCACGTCGAAAGTCACTGAGATGGCGCAGGCACCTGTCAGCAACAGGTGTGGCTGAAATAGCCGAATCCACAAATTTTAAGGGGTGTCCACATACCTCTGTATATATAGTTTAGATGTACACACAGTTTTCATTAGCCTGTAATAGCCGGCTTTTGGCAGATATTTTTTTTTTTTAAATCCAATAAATAAAATTGGTATAGGCCAATTGTCAGAAGAAAAAAAGTCCCATTGTGAAATAATGCATTTTAGCCTATTCATTGATTGAAATACCAGTCAATGTAGCGTGAGAGATGCTGATACAGCTGAAACACCTATTTGTTGCTGCTGGAGTGAAACGTGCTTTAATAAGCCTAATCCTTGCACAACAATTCTAAAGGCAATCACGTGGGAAAAAAACTGGCTAAGATAAAAAAAAGCTAAAATTTTCATTTCTCAACTGCTAATTGCATCTCGCTTCCCATTCGCCATTCAAGTGGCATGCTGACTGTAGGAATGGTCACCGGAGCTGTTGCCAGAGAATTGAATATTAATTTCTCTAACGTAAGCTGCCTCCAACGTCGTTTTAAAGAATTCGGCAGTACTTCCAACCGTCCTCACAACCACAGACCATGTGTATGGCGTTGTGTAAGCAAGCGGTTTGCCAATGTCAACGTTGTGAACAGAGTGCCCCATCGTGGCGGTGGGGTTATGGTATGTGTAGGCAGAAGCTATGGACAATGAACAAAATAGAATTGTATTGATGGAAAATTGAATGCACAGAAATACCGTAATGAGATCCTGAGGCCCATTGTGAGGCCCATTATCTGTGACCAACAGATGCATATCTGTATTCCCAGTCATGTGAAATCCATAGATTAGGGCATAATGAATTTATTTCAATTGACTGATTTCCTCATACAGTATGAACTGTAACTCAGTAAAATCTTTGAAATTGTTGCATTTATATGTTTGTTCAGTATATTAGGCCTACGAAAAGGGGAGACGCAAATACAATATGAAGTCCATTCAACCTGGAGGAAGAAATGATTGTCCAAAAACAAACTAAAGTGGCACTGACCCAATGATGAAGACAGTGAATAATATTCAAGACAGTGAATATATTATGCACACTCCCCGGAGATATGGTCGACGTTCTCTGCTGGTGCCAATAAGAGGCCACTTTTCACTCAATTAAGTTGAGAATTTTGATAACTAAAAGACAGATTTATTTTCGTTGTCTTGTCTTTACAGAAATAGACATTTGTTTTCCAAACTATTTTTCCGCAATTGTATTTTAAAATATTGCATTATGCCTGGCTGGGTCTCTCATCTTTTCACTACAGTCATAAGTCAACAATCATCTGTTTGGTATTTGCCGTGTGCTCTGCCCAAATTGTGGGCCCTTCCGACAGTAGGATATGCAACAACAAAAAAAAGAAGCTAATGAACCTCTGTGGCCAAATCATGCTTTCTGGTGTAGTGGCCTATTTTTAATGATTATATTGATTTCTGTATAGACAGGAGCAAGCTGTCTATATAACTATATTATTAGGCTATATAATTTTGGCAATTGAATTCAATTTACTTTAGGGAAAGCTTAGCTTCCTCTAGCCTTATGGACGTGCTGCGTATGTATTCTAACATCTTCAAATTGTTCATTGGAATTCGGTAAGAATGACATACGCCGTTGCATCCGAGTTGCATGTTCTGTTAAGATGAATTTGGAGGTGAAATAAACGCACACCTGGTTAGGCGAGGTGCTGGCTAGCAGAGTAGAACACTTGAAAAAGAAAAGGAGCGTTGCACACTCTAGGAGTTCAGATGCAATCATTTATAACCAACGTTTTGACAGCCAAGCTGACAAACAGTGCAGGTCACTAGTTTCTATAGTTTGAAAGGACACACACAGGTGTCTGTAATCATGGCCGGTGGTGACTTGATTTTATTGGTTGATTTAGAGATATAAATAGAAAATATTCAAAAGCATGAATGGATAACATATCATCATAGATATATTTTGGCTAAATGACCCTACAAACATTATTTACAAAGCAAAAACACAATAATCACAAAAATGGCTTCAGATCAAAGTCTACGTTGAGACCGAAGGGAGCAAGGGTCTCTAAATTAAAGATCCAGTCGGCTTCTCATTTTAACAATAAATCGTCAAGGTCACCCCCTCTCCTAGAGAGGGTGACATGTTTGATGCCAATATATCAAAGGGACAAAATAGAGGTTTTGTTTATATATCTAAACCAACCAGTAGAAATCAATCAACAGCCGACCATGATTACAGACATCTGTGTTTGTCCTTTAAAACTTTATAAATTAGTGACCTGCAGTGTTTATCATTATACCCTGATGAAGACTGCTTGGTTGTCGAAACGTTGGTTATAAAATTATTGCATCTGAACTCCTAGAGTGTGCGGCTCTCCTTTTCTTTTAAGAACAATTACCATAAACTAAGTGTGATTTCTGTCATTCTGAGAACCGTGGGTGGACGCCCTAATCAGGTTACGCAACCAATGCATATGGGTCCGGTAAATTAAAATGCTGCTGGTCAAATGTCTGGCACCACATTTTCTTAACGGAAACCCTGGTACACATTCAAAAGTTTGGGGTAAATTAAGAAATGTGCTTGTTTTTGAAAGAAAAGCAAATTTTTGGTCCATTAAAATAACATCAAATTGACCTAGAAGGCCAGCATCCCGGAGTCTCTTCACTGTTGACGTTGAGACTGGTGTTTTGTGGGTACTATTTAACAAAGCTGCCAGTTGAGGACTTGTGAGGTGTCTGTTTCTCAAACCAGACACTAATGTACTTGTCCTCTTGTTCAATTGTGCACCGGGGCCTCCCACTCCTCTTTCTATTCTGGTTAGAGACAGTTTGCGCTGTTTGGTGAAGGGAGTAGTACACAGCGTTGTACGAGATCTTCAGTTTCTTGGCAATTTCTCGCATGGAATAGCCTTCATTTCTCAGAACAAGAAAAGACTGACGAGTTTCAGAAGAAAGTTATTTGTTTCTGGCCATTTTGAGCCTGTAATCGAACCCACAAATGCTGATGCTCCAGATACTCAACTAGTCTAAAGAAGGCCAGTTTTATTTTATCAGCATAACAGTTTTCAGCTGTGCTAACATAATTGCAAAATAGTTTTCTAATGATCAATTATCCTTATAAAATGATCAACTTGGATTAGCTAACACAACGTGCCATTGGAACACAGGAGTGATGGTTGCTGATAATGGGCCTTTGTAGATTAAACGCCTTTGTAGATATTCCATAAAAAAATCTGCCGTTTCCAGCTACAATAGTCATTTACAACATTAACAATGTCTACACTGTATTTTGGATCAATTTGATGTTATTTTAATGAACAGAAACAAGGACATTTCTAAGTGACCCCAAACTTTTGAACGGTAGTGTACATAGTTAACATACCGCCATATACACAGACACTCAACATCCTCTCTGGCAGTAACACATCTTTCTATCAATAGGTTTACACATAGAAGCACACAGGCTGCTCATTTCATTTCACCTTCAAAAATAGACAAGGTTGAGCTTATTTCTTATCTGTACACACGACATGCATTCTCACAGACACATGCACACCCAGGCACACAGCACAGAAATACATCACAGAAATATACCAAACTCATTCCTTATCTCAGTTCTCTCTCTCTATCTCTATCTCTTTCTCTCATATATATATATATATATATATATATATATATATATACATACACACACAAACACACACACACACACACACACAAACCCCAAGCAGGGCTTATAGGAAGAAGTAATAGTGTAGGGTTATATTGCACTGCAGTGAGGTCAGTATCGGAGAAGCTAGTCCGATCAATGCAGGTCTTGGCCCGTATCCACAAAGCATCTCAGAAAAGGTCCTGTTAAAACCTGTTTAAAATAACGTACAGCTCAGAGTAGGTTTTAGGATGATGTTAAGACACTGCCCAGACAAAGACTGAGCCAGGTGTAAAGTCACCTCATAAAAGTTTATCTCAGCTGGTAATCAAGACAGTTTGAAGTACAGCAAACGAAAGATGGTTTTGTCGCTCATTGACATTGTTGCAAATTATGGCGAATAACCATATCGCAATGAGGCATCGCCAGCTGTGAACTCTATATTACGCTTCAGACAACCACAGTGACTGTACAATACATCAAATGTTGCAATGGTAAATTTAATGATATAATTTTCACTTAACACAATCACTTTGCCTGCTTTTAATTCTTGCCTAATACGTTGGCATGCGTAACACAATTTTTTACGCAATAAAAGTATTTTTCTATATGTATTATTATAATTGTTTTTACAAATTCTGATATTTTGAATTATGTGATAGGCATGTTGCACTGAATCATACAGCATGATGGTTGTTAAAAGCTGAATTCTGGTAACTCTTGTGAAAGCAAATCATATTTTTAGGAACTCTCAGAAGCACACCAGGGAACCTCAACAGGAGGCCACATCTAATATGAAGCCTAAAACTACAGTAGCAGTCCAATGTCAGAGGAATTACCACAGGAGCCGTGGCTGCTGTCTCTGTTGGTCTACGGAGGCTCACACGTCTGGAGGAGCTTACAACATGATTTAAAACATCTCTGTACTGGGCTTTCACTAGGACATCTCCACCAACAACCAATGTGTTCTAATAAGCGGTGAATGTGTCCAACAACAGAAGAGTCAGTCTGTTGGTTAACTCCAAGCTCCAGCTGCGTTCCAATGAACATGCTCACTGGGCAGAGGTTGGAGATATCAGTCATAATAGAAATGCTTTCAAATGATGAAATCAATAAAATGCCAACATAAGCTCCATTAGGACATTGCCTCACCCTCCACTGTGTCGGTGTTGTGTTTTTGCTGTGAGTGTGTGGTTAGAGCCAGGTCGCAGTTGTAAATGAGAACTTGTTCTCAACTGGCCTTCTTAGTTAAATAAAGGTGAAATAAATTAAAAAAATAGTGAGGCTGGTGCAGATGGTTTGTGATAGGCCACAAGCAGTTGGTGCCAGTGTGGTGTTTCTGAAAGAAACCCTGCCAGTAATATAATGTAACCCAAATCAGGCCATCAAACAGTGACTGTAGTCTACAGTGTTGACACACACGCGCGCAAACACACACACACACAATAACAACTAGCCTAACTCCCATGACAATGCTAGCAGCACACATCCCACCCACCCGTTCCATCAAACAGTAAATTAGGCCCCCACCTCCAGCCTCTCCACCTGAACAGCCCTGACACCAGCTGAAATGGTGCAACACAGATTAGCACTAACATGCTGACCAGACTGCTCGCGCGCGTGCGCAATCGTGCGCATGTTGATTTTGTCCACCCACACCAGACGCGATCAGGACACGCAGATTGAAATGGGGGGACAGGTCGATAAGCAAACATTTATGTCAATTTAGCTAGCTAGCTTGCTGTTGCTAGCTAATTTGTCCTGGGATAAAAACACTGGGTTGTTATTTTACCTGAAATGCACAAGGACCTCTACAATTAATCCACAGATTAAAGGGTAAAGGTTTGTTTTCTAGTAATCTCTCCTTCTTCAGGCTTCTTCTTTGGACTTTATATGGCGGTTGGCAACCAACTTTAAGGTGCATTACCACTACTAACTGGAGTGTGGTTCACTCAGTTAATCTTTTAGGAGCATTTACGTGGGAATATGCTCCTAAAAAACCAATGAGGAGATGGGAGAGGCGGGACTTGTAGCGCATCAAGCGTCACAAATTGAACCAAGTCCTATTTTAGCGCCTGGCTACGCAGACGCTCGTTGACGCGCCCGAGCAGTGTGGGTGCAATGATTGAATAACATGTACAGTATGTGAAATTGTATTTTGCAACGTGAGCGGTGTGGTCAGCATGTAATGGTTCTGGTCTGAACAAAGAGATTGCTGCCTTTCTTCCCCCCCTGTATCTTGGCTCTTGAAACTGCTAGGTGCCGCCACCTATTTCCCAATGTGACCCAGGCCACATAGTTCCCAATGTGACCCAGGAATGTCAGCTGCCGACCAGAGGGTCACAGGGACACAGTCATGACACAGCTGCCTGTCCATTACCTGCTCCACAATCTAATAAGGCACAATGCAGGATCAGTACATACATGACCTAAATTGATCAAGTGTGTGTTCACTCAGTAAACTAACACATCAAGCAAATCCATTTCTGTTTAGAGAGCGAGAGAGAGCTCTGAGTTGTAGGAGGAAAACACACAACCAAAGGAGTCAAGGCTAGAGTGTACTGCTAATGCTGTGTATGCATTAATAATGCTTCTCTGTGGTTTTTGTTCCCAGTAATGAATGGAGAGGAAGAGACCTTGAGGTGCACCACGGGTCAAGGCTGCAGTGATTTCATGTTCTGTGCTGGCTGACTGGCTCTGTGAGCAACATCAACGGTGCATGTTAAACAGTAACGCTAGGTGCCATACAATCTGCACGTAGGTAGACCCAGTAAAACATTTATGTTGCATTGATGAATTCCTCCCTCAGGGAGCTGTAGACTCTTGTGATTGCTGTTTCATCCCACACCCTTAATTAGCCCATTAGATGAGATGGGTTTAATGAGAGCAAATTCAACTGATCAGTCTTTTCAGTGATGGCTATTAAAGGGTAAATGTTTTAATTATTCAGGCTTCTTCGGCAGTGTGTCTCATAGTGGAAACGCTACAGTAGCTTCCAGGTAGAAGCCAGGGTACACTAGACACGTCAGGGAGAGAGCCATGGTAGTAGGCTAGGCTACTCTCATATGGCAATTGGCCATCGATTAGGCTGACGCTCCCATCAAACCGTTGCAAGATTAGAAAAGGTCAGCGTCGGGTAGTTGGAATCAATGCTGAGCACTCTGTATTCACCATGTCGCCCATTATCTGGCCGGGGGAAGGGGGGCGAGTTTTAACGCTTCCTAAAAACAATGATCAAAAGACAAAGAGATTCTTCAATAGAGAAGGTCAAGTCTTGTGATTGAGGAAGTGTCACAGTGTATACATTCAACGTGACAGGGAAAGTGAAACAGAAAGGAAAAACTGATATCGCTTGTTTATCACAAGCAGATGAGACAGCAAAATGGTGGCGAGCAGCAGTGATATGCTGCAGTGACATAATGTCACCTTGTGGTGTGTCCTATGGTGTGTCCTGTGGAGTGTCCTGTGGTGGGCCCTATGGTGTGTCCTATGGTGGGTCCTGTGGTGTGTCCTATGGTGGGTCCTGTGGTGTGTCCTATGGTGGATCCTGTGGTGTGTCCTGTGGTGTGTCCTGCGGTGTATCCTATGGTGGTTCCTATGGTGTGTCCTGTGGTGTATCCTATGGTGGTTCCTATGGTGTGTCCTGTGTTGTGTCCTGTGGTGTGTCCTATGGTGGGTCCTATGGTGTGTCCTATGGTGGGTCCTGTGGTGTGTCCTATGGTTGGTCCTGTGGTGGGTCCTATTGTGGGTTTTGTGGTTGGTCCTATGGTGGGTCCTATGGTGTGTCCTATGGTGGGTCCTATGGTGTGTCCTATGGTGGGTCCTATGGTGTGACTTCAAATCAAATCAAATTTTATTTGTCACATACACATGGTTAGCAGATGTTAATGCGAGTGTAGCGAAATGCTTGTGCTTCTAGTTCCGACCATGCAGTAGTATCTAACAAGTAATCTAACAAATTCACAACAACTACCTTATACACACAAGAGTAAAGGAATGAGTACGCGTATGTACATATAAATATATGGATGAGCGATGGCTGACCGGCATAGGCAAGATGCAGTAGATGGTATGGAGTACAGTATATACATATGAGATGAGTAATGTAGGATATGTAAACATTATATAAATGGCATCGTTTAAAGTGGCTAGTGATACATTTATTTCATCCAATTATAATTATTAAAGTGGCTAGAGATTTGAGTCGATGGCCGAACGGCAAAGGCAAGATTCAGTAGATGGTTTAGAGTACAGTGTATACATTTGATATGAGTAATGTCGGATATGTAAACATTATATACAAAATTGTTTAAAGTGGCTAGTGATACATTTGTTATATCCAATTCCTATTACAGTGGGGCAAAAAAGTATTTAGTCAGCCACCAATTGTGCAAGTTCTCTCACTTAAAAAGATGAGAGAGGCCTGTAATTTTCATCATAGGTACACTTCAACTATGACAGACAAAATGAGGAAAACAAATCCAGAAAATCACATTGTAGGATTTTTAATGAATTTATTTGCAAATTATGGTGGAAAATAAGTATTTGGTCACATACAAACAAGCAAGATTTCTGGCTCTCACAGACCTGTAACTTCTTCTTTAAGAGGCTCCTCTGTCCTCCACTCGTTACCTGTATTAATGGCACCTGTTTGAACTTGTTATCAGTATAAAAGACACCTGTCCACAACCTCAAACAGTCACACTCCAAACTCCACTATGGCCAAGACCAAAGAGCTGTCAAAGGACACCAGAAACAAAATTGTAGACCTGCACCAGTTTGGGAAGACTGAATCTGCAATAGGTAAGCAGCTTGGTTTGAAGAAATCAACTGTGGGAGCAATTATTAGGAAATGGAAGACATACAAGACCACTGATAATCTTCCTCGATCTGGGGCTCCACGCAAGATCTCACCCGTGGGGTCAAAATGATCACAAGAACGGTGAGCAAAAATCCCAGAACCACACGGGGGGACCGAGTGAATGACCTGCAGAGAGCTGGGACCAAAGTAACAAAGCCTACCATCAGCAAGGGCATTGAAGATGAAACGTGGCTGGGTCTTTCAGCATGACAATGATCCCAAACACACCGCCCGCAACGAAGGAGTGGCTTTGTAAGAAGCATTTCAAGGTCCTGGAGTGGCCTAGCTAGTCTCCAGATCTCAACCCCATAGAAAATCTTTGGAGGGAGTTGAAAGTCTGTGTTGCCCAGCGACAGCCCCAAAACATCACTGCTCTAGAGGAGATCTGCATGGAGGAATGGGCCAAAATACCAGCAACAGTGTGTGAAAACCTTGTGAAGACTTACAGAAAACGTTTGACCTCTGTCATTGCCAACAAAGGGTATATAACAAAGTATTGAGATAAACTTTTGTTATTGACCAAATACTTATTTTCCACCATAATTTGCAAATAAATAAATTAAAAATCCTACAATGTGATTTTCTGGATTTCTTTTTCTCATTTCGTCTGTCATAGTTGAAGTGTACCTATGATGAAAATTACAGGCCCCTCTCATCTTTTTAAGTTGGAGAACTTGCACAATTGGTGGCTGACTAAATACTTTTTTGCCCCACTGTATTTAAAGTGGCTAGAGATTTAAGTCAGTATGTTGGCAGCAGCCACTCAATGTTAGTGATGGCTGTTTAACAGTCTGATGGCCTTGAGATAGAAGCTGTTTTTCAGTCTCTCGGTCCCAGCTTTGATGCACTTGTACTGACCTTTTGGCCTTCCTGTGACATCGGGTGGTGTAGGTGTCCTGGAGGGCAGGTAGTTTACCCCCGGTGATGCGTTGTGAAGTCCTCACTACCCTCTGGAGAGCCTTACGGTTGTGGGCGGAGCAGTTGCCGTACCAGGCGGTGATACAGCCCGACAGGATGCTCTCGATTGTGCATCTGTAGAAGTTTGTGAGTGTTTTGGTGACAAGCCGAATTTCTTCAGCCTCCTGAGGTTGAAGAGGCGCTGTTGCGCCTTCTTCACCACGCTGTCTGTGTGGGTGGACCATTTCAGTTTGTCCGTAATGTGTACACCGAGGAACTTAAAACGTTCCACCTTTTCCACTACCGTCCCGTCGAGGTGGATAGGGGGGTGCTCCCTCCCAGCGCCTGTTTCCTGAAGTCCACGATCATCTCTTTTGTTTTGTTGACGTTGAGTGAGAGGTTATTTTCCTGACACCACACTCCGAGGGCCCTCACCTCCTCCCTGTAGGCCGTCTCGTTGTTGGTCGGACCAGCGTTGAACAGACCTGAGAACGGGCGTTTCCTGTTTTAGTTTCTGTCTGTAGGCTGGGAGCAACAAAATGGAGTCATGGTCAGACTTGCCGAAAGGAGGGCGGAGAATAGCCTTGTATGCATCACGGAAATTAGAATAACAATGATCCAGGATTTTACCAGCCCGGGTGGCACAATCGATATGCTGATAAAATTTAGGGAGCCTTGTTTTCAGATTAGCCTTGTTAAAATCCCCAGCCACAATAAATGCAGCCTCAGGATATGTGGTTTCCAGTTTACATAGAGTCCAGTGGATTTCTTTCAGTGCCGTCGATGTGTCAGCTTGAGGGGGGATATACATGGCTGTGATTATAATCGAAGAGAATTCTCTTGGTAGATAATGTGGTCGGCATTTGATTGTAAGGAATTCTATGTCAGGTGAACAAAAGGACTTGAGTTCCTGTATGACCACACCACGACTTGTTAATCATAAGACACACATCCTCGCCCTTCTTCTTACCAGATAGATGTTTGTTTCTGTCGGCGCGATGCGTGGAGAAACCATGTGGCTGTACCGACTCAGGTAACGTGTCCTGAGTGAGCCATGTTTCCGTGAAGCAAAGAACGTTGCAGTCGCCGATGTCTCTCTGGAAGGCAACTCTTGCTCGTATTTCGTCCACCTTGTTGTCCAGAGACTGGACATTGGCAAGTAAAATACTCGGGAGAGGTGCACGATGTGCCCGTCTACGTAGCCTGACCAGAAGACCGCCGCGTTTCTCCCTTCTCCGGCGCCGCCGTTGTTTTGAGTCGCCGGCTGGGATCCAGTCTATTGTCCTGGTTGGTGGTTGGTGGACCAAACAGAGGATCTGCTTCAGGAAAGTCGTATTTCTGGTCGTAATGTTGGTAAGTTGACGTTGCTCTTATATCCAATAGTTCCTCCCGGTTGTATGTAATAAAACGTAATATTTCCCAGGGTAACAATGTAAGAAGTAATACATAAAAAAACCAAAATACTGCATAGTTTCCTGAGAACGTGAAGTGAGGCGGCCATCTCTGTCGGCGCAGGAAGTACACTGAAACTAGTATGATGTTATGTATGGTGTGTCCTATGGTGTGACCTATGGTAGGTCCTATGGTGTGTCCTATGGTGTGACCTATGGTGTGTCCTATGGTGTGACCTATGGTGGGTCCTATGGTGGTTTCTATTGTGTGTCCTAGTGTGTCCTATGGTGTGTACTATGGTGTGACCTATGGTGTGTCCTATGGTGTGTCTTTGGTGTGTCCTATGGTGTGTCCTATGGTGTGACCTATGGTGTGTCCTATGGTGTGTCCTATGGTGGATCATATGGTGGTTCCTATGGTGGGTAATAGAGGACAATAACATCCAATACTCCTGCCAGCCCAGCATGACAAGCACAATAACAGAGTTAGAAGAGTTAGGGTTCTTTTGTCACCAGAGGCACAGCAATAAGACAGATGGAAGATATTAGTATAAACACATTACTGGAAAACAACCCTGTGTCGCAGCTACAATGCTATAAAACCATGTCACACACTACCATGACATTTGCTCAAAATAACAACATAAACAGCATACTCCTAATATACCTGATATGGAGTAGTGATGTAGTAATGTGCTGGCATATTATTTCATCATCTCTAGAGCATAGAGGCATGAGGCTGAGAGCGCTAAACAGGATTTCATGGTCCTCTAAAACAGATCCTTGGCTCTGCTCTCTCTCACGTCTCTGCTGCCTGAGCATTATACACGTCCCCAAAAGCCACAGGGGCCCACGCTCAATTAAAGCATGCATTAATTACTAAAAGGAGCTTTAATCAATCAAGCACAGATGGTGAACCTGAAAAAGAACACCGAAACACTGAACTGTTTGAGGCCAAATCAGTGTGCTCTTGGAAAAGCGGTGTGAAAACCACATGCGCAGGGGTGATAACCAAGGACTTCTCTAACTTGACTAGCCTTACTGTATGCACACAAGGCATATGTCGTTTCCAAGTCCACTTAATGCTGACTGTCATAATGTATTGGAACAATCACTCTCTTTCGCCACATATGAGAAACCTCCCCCATTTCTCCTTCTCCTAAATCCAGTTAGCTGATGTTCTGAAAGAGCTGCAAAATCTGGACCCCTTCAAATCAGCCGGGCTAGACAATCTGGACCCTCTCTTTCTAAAATGATCTGCCGAAATTGTAGCAACCCCTATTACTAGCCTGTTCAACCTCTCTTCGTGTCATTGAGATTCCCAAAGACTGGAAAGCAGGTCTTCGAAAGCCAAATTAACAAACAGATTACCGACCATTTCGAATCCCACCGTACCTTCTCCGCTATGCAATCTGGTTTCAGAGCTGGTCATGGGTGCACCTCAGCCACGCTCAAGGTCCTAAACGATATCATAACCGCCATCGATAAGAGATATTACTGTGCAGCCGTATTCATTGACCTGGCCAAGGCTTTGTCAATCACCACATCCTTATCAGCAGACTCAACAGCCTTGGTTCTCAAATGATTGCCTCGCCTGGTTCACCAACTACGTCTCCGATAGAGTTCAGTGTGTCAAATCGGAGGGCCTGTTGTCCGGGCCTCTGGCAGTCTCTACGGGGGGTGCCACAGGGTTCAATTCTTGGGCCGACTCTCTTCTCTGTATACATCAATGATGTCGCTCTTGTTACTGGTGAGTCCCTGATCCACCTCTACGCAGACAACACCATTCGGTATACTTTTCTGGCCCTTCTTTGGACACTGTGTTAACTACCCTCCAGACGAGCTTCAACTCTTCTTCCCTGGCCTCCAACTGCTCTTAAATGCAGGTAAAACCAAATGCATGCTCTTCAACCGATCGCTGCCCGCACCTGCCCGCCTGTCCAGCATCACTACTCTGGACGGTTCTGACTTAGATTATGTGGACAACTACAAATACCTAGGTGTCTGGCTAGACTGTAAACTCTCCTTCCAGACTCACATCAAACATCTCCAATCTAAAATTAAATCTAGAATTGGCTTCCTACTTCGCAACAAAGCATCCTTCACTCATGCTGCCAAACATACCCTCGTAAAACTGACCATCCTACCGATCCTCAACTTCGGCGATGTCATTTACAAAATAGCCTCCAATACTCTACTCAACAAATTATCACAGTGCTATCCGTTGTGTCACCAAAGCCCCATATACTACCCACCACTGCGACCTGTATGCTCTCGTGGGCTGGCCCTCGCTTCATACTCGTCGCCAAACACACTGGCTCCGGGTCATCTACAAGTCCCTGCTAGGTAAAGCCCCGCCTTATCTCAGCTCGTTGGTCACCATAGCAGCACCCACCCGTAGCACGCGCTCCAGCAGGTATATCTCACTGGTCACCCCCAAAACCAAGTCCTCCTTTGGCCGCCTTTCCTTCCAGTTCTCTGCTGCCAATGACTGGAACGAACTACAAAAATCACTGAAACTGGAGACACTTATCTCCCTCACAAGCTTTAAGCACCAGCTGTCAGAGCAGCTCACAGATCACTGCACCTGTACTTAGCCAATCTGTAAACAGCCGAACTGTCACGACTCCCGCCGAAGTTGGTCCCTCTCCTTGTTCGAGCGGTTTTCGTTGTAAATGAGAACTTGTTCTCAACTTGCCTACCTGGTTAAAAAAAGGTGAAATTAAATAATAATAATAATGTGCAGATGTAATGAGCAATTATGTGTATTGGTCCTAGTGGTGACGCTGAGACAGTCTCTAGTCTCTAGGCTGGCCCTGGTGCTGCTCTCCTCTCCCCTGGCCTCAGGCTCCACATCCTCCATCTTAATTTGGAGTGCCTTAATTGGCTTTGACAGTCAACTGAAGCATGGCTGGAAAAGTAGCCACCTCTTAGTAAACAATGAGTGAAAAACACATGTTCTCAACCTGGGAACCCAGGCATTTCCACTACCTATTACGACGGTAGACGGGTATTAGTGACCCTCTCAACACCTGGAGAGAACATGACACCTCCGCCATCCTATCAGCTTATAGATGCAGCTTCAAAGGCTTAACTCACGGCACATCTCTAAGTCACATTCTAGAAGCAAATCTTCATCAACAATGTGGACTGGTAGGACATACTTCTTGTTTGTCTGTGCCTGGCTCTTTCTACTGCCTGTTCACCTGCTAGTGACGGGTTTGCATCAGTATTCGGCCATTGACCTGCTCCGGAGGCTTTCCATCTTCATCCGGACATCGCCTTCCAGCCTCGTCCGAGATATATCCACCGAGGGTCGCGCCGGAATTTCCACCACAACAGCTCAACAGTAATAAAGTCCATCTGGTCCAGCTCTCATCGCCCTCTACGTTCCACCAACCGGGCTGTTGACCACAGTGTGTTAGCCCGCCTAGCTCGGTCGGCTAGCACACCCACCAGCTGTGACAACACCGCACTCAACTTCGCTCTGCTCAACATCCGCTCACTGACAGACAAGGGACATTTTATCCAGGACCTCATCTCTGATCATCACCTAGACTTTCTTTGTTTAACTGAGACATGGCAACAGCCCAACGACTTTTCTCAGCTGAATGAATCCACTCCCAGTGGGTTTGTTTACATCTGTCAACCCCGTGGCTCTGGCCGGGGAGGAGGTCTCGCGATAATTTATTGTGAGAAGTGGAAAGTCTCGCCGGTGTCCGTGCCTGTCTCTAGCTCGTTTGAATCTGCTGTCTGTAAGTTGTCTGGTCCCATTCCAACCATCATTGCTACTGTCTACCGTCCCCCTAAACCGAATAGTGAATTTTTAAATGATTTTTATGTTTTTCTCACTCTGTTATCTTCTCTCTCACCAAACATAATACTGCTAGGTGATTTTAATATTCACATGGACAATATCAATCTGCCTCTTACTAAAGACTTCCTGCTTAGAGAGTTTTGGATGCCAGCAACATATTAATTTTCCCACACACTCCAAAGGACATACTCTGGATTTAATCTGCTGCTCTGGTGTCACCCCTTCTGACCTTACAGCTGTTGAACTCCCCATAACTGACAATTTCTTCCTCTCATTTACAGTGGAACTCACTCTCTCCATCTCTAAAATATCACGCCTCATTTCATTTCGGAATATAAAGAATATCAATCTCGCCACACTCACTTCAAGTATCCAGTTCTTCTGCCTCCCTGACACTCACAATCTATCTACCCCTGATGATCTGGTCTCTCACTACAACACTGGACTCCATAATATTCTAAATTCCCTTGCTCCGTTAAAAAACAGATCTGTTTCTTTTTCTGTCTCCGCCCCTTGGTTCACCCCCGATCTTCGTCTTTTGAAAGCCAAAGGTCGGCAACTTGAACGTCTTTATAGAAAAACTGGTCTCACTATTCACAAAGAAATGTACAATAACCACATCTTACATTATAAGGACTCTGTTGCTAGCACCAAAACCCACTATTACTCCAGTATAATCATTGCTAATAAAGGAAACTCCAAGTCACTGTTTTCCCTACTTAACAATATCACCCAACTCCAGAATTTTCTCCCCCCTCACTTGTATACAACCTCCTTCTGCAACTCCATTATGTCATTTTTTACTGAAAAATCAAAAACATCCACCAGCACCTTGGATCTATCCCTCACCTCAGCATCTCAGTCGACTTTCACCCATCCACACATTCATTTTCTTCCTTCCAGCTACCCGCTATTTCAGAAATCACAGAACTTATCAGGAAATCCAAGCCTTCCACTTGTCAACTTGACCCCTTTCCCACACAACTTGTTAAAGCCTGCCTTTCCTCCCTGGTTCCCCTCATTTCTGCTATCATCCACTCCTCTCTCACTACTGGAACTGTTCCTACATCTTTCAAAACTGCTGCTATTACCCCAATTTTGAAAATAAATTGGTGCGGATCCCTCCGACTTCAACAACTTCCGTCCTGTATCCAATTTACCATTCATTTCCCATCCATTCATTTCCATTTCCAAAATTCTTGAAAAAACAGTTTCCTCTCAACTCCATTCTCATCTATCCCACAATAACTTGTATGAACAGTTCCAGTCCGGTTTCCGTCCACTTCATAGCACCGAAACAGCACTTATGACCTCCTTATGGCAGCTGATTCTGGACCTTTATACTATCCTCATCCTCCTCGATCTGAGTGCAGCCTTTGATACCATCAGTCACACCGTCCTCCTCAACAGGTTATCTTCCATCGGCATTAGCCACACTCCGTTAGACTGGTTCACATCTTATCTCTCTGGCCGCACTCAATTCATTCAACTTAAATCTTTTAAATCCAGTCCCTCCGCCGTCCCTCCGCCATCACTTCTGGTGTGCCCCAGGGCTCTGTCCTGGGGCCCCTACTTTTCATCATTTATCTCCTGCCCCCTACTTTTCGACCAAACCCTCGTCCACTCTCCCGCCCACCTCCCTTACTGACTGCATCTCGGAAATAAAAACCTGGTTTTCCCCAAACTTCCTCAAATTAAACAGTAATAAAACTGAGGTTCTCCTTATTGGCACTAAATCTACTTTATCCAAAACCGACAGTTTTTCTCTTAATATTGATAACTCCTCCGTTTCACCCTCCCCACAGGTTAAGAGTCTGGGTGTCATCCTTGACAGCACATTATCTTTTCAATCGCACATTAATAACATTACACGGTCTGCCTATTTCCATCTACGAAACATCAATTGACTCCGTCCCTCCCTTACCCCCCATACTGCCGCCGTCCTTGTCCACAGTCTCGTCACTTCCCGTTTGGATTACTCCAACTCTCTCCTTTGGCCTCCCTCATAAATCCCTCCATAAACTTCAACTGGTCCAGAATTCAGCTGCCCGCATCATTACTCGAACCCCCTCCATTCATCACATCACTCCTGTTCTCCAACAGCTTCACTGGCTCCCGGTCCAGTTTCGTATCCAATTCTAAGTTCTTCTGTTAACATTCAAGTCCATCCATAAACTCGCCCGCCCATATTTGTCTGATCTCCTCCAGGGTCCAACTTCCACCCGCTCCCTTAGATCCTCTTCCTCCATACACCTGTCTGTCCCCCCCGCCCGTCTCACCACTATGGGGAGCAGAGCATTCAGCCGCTCTGCTCCCCGTCTCTGGAACTCATTACCATCCCAACTCAGAAACATCGATGCATTTTCCCATTTCAAATCACAACTCAATCTCACTTGACGTCAATTGCTCTGCTTCTTTTGTTGTTTTTAATTCTGTTCTATGCTTTTAAATGTCTTATGTTTTCCTGTACGGTGTCCTTGAGTGTCGAGAAAGGCGCCTTACATAAAATGTATTATTATTATTATTATATGGAACCAGTTGAACACCTACTGCAGTTGCACAACAGAACGGCTGTTGAGACTGTGAATTTACAAGCTGTGAGACCTTGACTATTCTAGTCTAACTAGTTACGTAAAATAACTATATTTTACATGCATGAAATGTTGCTGAGTCTGGGATGGTATTTGTGTTTGGTCATCACAGTGGACTGCGACTGGATACCAAAGAGAGATAGCGTCCAACAAGTCATTACCTCTCTCACACTGTTTAACACAGTGGGCAGAGTTCCCTGACTGGCCATGTCAGCACTTGGGCTGGGATCATTAGGCTGTTCTGAGGTTTGTGCTGCCGGCTTTAGTAGGTCGTTTCTGCATCAAACAGGCGAGTCAGCAGCAGACTCACCCGACGCAACACTTCAAAGATAGCCTCATTTACAGCCTTAGCTACTGGAGTGCTCTAATGAAAAGCATGGCGGAGCCCGGTTGCTTTTGATTCTGCTAGCGAGGAATCATTCATGATTGAGTAAAAGGCAGGCCAAATCACATATAAGACGTTGAGAAGACTGGAGAGACTGGATAGAATGAGGAAAGGAGAGGGCAGAGGATGGGAACAGGATACACAAGGTTTGATAAACATATAGAGCAGGGGTATTCAACTATTACTCAACGAGGTCAGCAGCCTGCTGTTTTCTGTTCTACCTGATAATTCATTGCACCCACCTGGTGTCCCAGGTCTAAATCAGTCCCTGATCAGAGGGGAACAATGTGAAAATGCAGTGGAACTGGCTTGGAGGTCCAGAGTTGAGTTGCAGGGATATAGAGGTTAAAAGAGAGAGAGGAGAGAAGAAGAGAAGAGGGAGATGGAAAGACAGAGTTACAGGGTGAGACATAAAGGTCAAGACTAAAAGAGAGGGCTCTAGCTAGCTGTTGATTTCCACTGTATACCCCTACAGCCGAGTATCAGAGTATCAAGGCTATATTATAGTCTCTCCTCCATCTCTGTCTCCCAGAGCAGAGCAGCAGTGTTTGTATCTTTAGCTGGTTGTGGTGGCTGCATGGCCGCTGTAGCATGGTTGTGCATGCAGAGATTTCCCCGCCGATTACCAGATGAATGCACTTTAATTCGAAACACTTGCGGCTGGGTTTATATTTAGACTGTCTAATTCCCCATCGCCCACGCTGCAATCTGAACTTCATGCCAATGTAAGTGTGTGATGAGTCCCGTGCCGACAGGCTTCACTACTTATCATATATATTACATGACTGGCCCACGACCGACAGACAGACCGGGGGGAAATATCACAAGCAGGAAAATTAATATTATGGGAGGACCAGTGTGGATGGTTTATGGTTCATTATTGATGAAGATTTTTCAGACTGAGCTGCTTCCCTGGCCTACAGACTGCTATCTTCTTATCCCAGATGGCTAGACTAAACATTAGTAGACATACAACACTGTACTGCTGCTACACAGGAATAACCAAGCATAACCAGGCACAACCAAACACAACCAGGCACAACCAGGAACAACCAGGCACAATACATGCCAGCCTACTTACCGTACAGTTTAAACACTATCCCAAACCGGTAAATATCAGTGAATAAGCAGCAATATAAGAAGTATAGCACTGATAACACACCTAAAACTCATTGTATTATCTAATTAAAAGTATCCGCAGCTGCAGAGTTCTTTGGCCGTCACCATACATTCATTAGTGGTGTCCTGCTGGTACTGTTAATCAGGTCAGATGTATTTCCTTGGCCTTGATATCGTGTATTTATTGAGCACTGTGACATGTTGGCCAGGTGATCAGTTATAAGATGGGGTGGCCAGGTTTTCTGCCTGCCCACCTGCTGCCAGATTAAAGCATTAGCAATAACAAAACATGAATTCAAACTCCTTTGGCAACTGTTCTAACCATCAAAGTGATCCAGGGCCACAACACACACCGCACCACTCAGTCCCATGCACACTAATCTGTGTTGCTCTGCTAAACTGATAAAAAATAATTTATCTATTTTGCTTTTTCTAAATGGCTACATTCCTCCACTACAGCCAGCTGAGCCTGCGAGACCCATTGGCTGTTGGCACCCATGCTATGACTCACCGAGTTGTGTGCGCGTGTGTGTGTTTCCATAAAGCAGACTGCAGTACCTGAGAACAGTGTGGCGCTGATGAGATGGTGTGTCTGGACAGCTCTAGTCCTAGAGAGGTAGAGCCCCCAGTGACTTGGCTGGCTGTTTGACCAGGGAGAGTGGTAGTCAGTGTGGAGGGTCTGAAGAGGGCTGGAGAGGGAGAGGACAGAGGACCCATGGGAGCAGGGGCATTGAGGCAACAACTAGCTCAGGTTGGAAGCAGTAGCCCTCATTTCAGCCCTCAGTTTGGCAATTACTGGTGACAGCGGCTGATGGGGAAAAGATTGATCCGGACAAGCAAGACTCTGTTTGCTTTGTTAAAAGTAATTAATCACAGTGGCCGAGAGTAATGGTGTGTGTGTGTGTGTGTGTGTGTGTGTGTGTGTGTGTGTGTGTGTGTGTGTGTGTGTGTGTGTGTGTGTGTGTGTGTGTGTGTGTGTGTGTGTGTGTGTGTGTGTGTGCGTGCGTGCGTGCGCGAGAGGAGAGGATGGAGTGGAGTAATAAGAGCTATGGAACAAACTGTGTGAGAGGTTAGAAAGGAGGAACAAATTTAATGAATGTACGTTGCACCCATTTCTTCACATGCGTGCACTCAGGAGGAGCACCACAGCCATCCATCATGAGAGTCATATCCACACCACTGAGCAGGGGGCTACAGCACGGAGAGGGGCGCTGGTTACAGGAAGAGGGAGAAACCATATCTTGCTTTATTTGTCCTTCTCTCCTCTCCGTCACAATCTTTGTCTTATTCTAAACAGAATACTGTCCCCATTTTGTTGGCTCTCTCCTACATCATACCAGAGAACTCTAACTCTATTTCTCTATTCCTTTATCCGTCACTTCTGTAGATCAATGTTAGATTTAGGGCTGACCCATTTAGTCGACTGGTCGATTGTTTGGTCATAGGCTGTTAGTTGACTGAGATTTCTTTTGTCGATCAGTGGCAAATAATTTTTTTTAATGATGCCACACGAGACACTTGTCTCGCCTGTCTCAGTGGACTAATCGATTGAGGAGGCCACTGGGATGGCACACCAGTATCACCAGTAGTACATTTAACATTTCTAATCAATGTTTGTTTGGTTACAGTCATTTCTATTAATCAATCAATCAATCAATTGTATTTATGAATCCCTTTTTAAATTAGCATGTTACAAAGTGCTATACAGAAATACAGAAACTCAGCCTAAAATTCCAGAACAGCAAGCAACGCAGATGTAGAAGCACGGTGGCTAGGAAAAACTCCCTAGAAAGCAAGGAACCTAGGAAGAGAGAGGAACCAGGAGAGGAACCAGTCTCTGAGGTGTGGCCAGTCCTCTTCTAGCTGTGCAGGGTGGAGATTATAAAAGTACATGGCCATTAAGACCATATTTTTCTTCAAGACGTTCAAACGTTCATAGATGACCAGCAGGGTCAAATAATAAACACAATGGTTGTAGAGGGTGCAACAGGTCAGTACCTCAGGAGTAAATGTCAGTTGTCTTTTCATAGCTGAGCATTCAGAGATCGAGACAGCAGGTGCGGTAGAGAGTCGAAAACAGCATTCCCGGGACAAGGTAGCACGTCCGGTGAAACGGGTCCGGGTTCCATAGCCGAACAGTCTTACAGTTCTCATTGTGAACACAGTGAACTCGTTGTTTGCTGAGTGCACAACCTAGGCTACACTTGTGAGAAAAAAGTTTTAGTTTATTTCATTCCATTTACGAGTTGTGAATTTATTTATTGTCTTTTGTTTGGAGCATGTCTGTCAGTCTTGAGTAAGGACACGCACCTGATTACGCACAGAAGAAGGCCTGTACGCAAATGTAGGCCTATAAATGTGCCCATTTGGGGATCTGATAGTATTTCTGATTATCTTAAGTCACCATCACTGTGTAGCTTCTCAAAGTAATTTTGTATTTGCCTCAAACAGCAAGTAAACAAAGCATGTTTTTACATCCATTGAGAATGACAATAGTTCCTCAACTTAGTCTATTTGAAAAATCTTTCCCGCTCTCTCCCTTTCGATAACCACTCAGCATGAAAGGGGGGGGGGAATGAATGCTCTGATCCGGTGAAAACGTAAAATATTTGACCTACCTGATTACTTATTATTAGGGATGCACGATACATCGGTAAGCATATCAGAATCGGCCAATATTAGCTAAAAATGCCAACATCGGCATCGACCCGATGTCTAATTTAACACCAATGTGCAAAACCGATGTCAAAGCTGACGTGCATACCTATTTAGGTAGATGACGCCACGAAAAAAACAGCGCTACACGTGCAACACAGCATTCCTAACCTAGCCCACAATGTCTGCTGTGTGGATCTATTTTGAAGATAACAAAGGCGATATGCAATGTTTGTGCTGCTATTATTTCCCGAGGAGGGGAGAAAGTTAAATCTTTCAATACCACAAACCTAATTACTCATTTGAAAGTGCATCACCCCCAGACGTTCAGCGACTACTTAGAACAAAAGCATAAAAAAACGAAGCGCACACTTCCAACAACTAAACAAATTCAAGTCCAGCAGTCATTTGAAAGAGTAAGAACATTTCACCTTTGAGTTAATGCAGACAAGAAACAGGGTTTAAGTGAAATGTTACAGACACAGCTGGACAAGATGGAAACAGACACAGTGACCGTGCGCACCGAGGAAGAGAGGCCAAGGACAGACAGAGCTGAAACTTCACTGCTTGACATGTATGATGAAATCCTGGTTGAGAATGAACAACGGAACAGCACAGCAAGTAAGTGAAAAAAATAGGTTTTGATTATGTTTTACTGGTGATGGGGACATACGTAAATGCCAACAAAATTACTTTTTGGTCAGTGTGTGTGTGTGTGTGTGTGTGTGTGTGTTTCAACTATTTAACTGTACTAGAATGCTTAAAAGGAGCTCACTGGCAGGGGAAAATGAGGGCCTAGAATATTTTATACAATGTTGCAAGTTTGCTAGCACGATCAGGCTGGACCAAGTTAATAGTTGATACAATGTTTCAAGTTCCTTGCAGACAGTCCATGCGTTGCCAATGTGATTTATAGGATATTTATTTTTATCAAGATATTTTCTAACTGCAGGCTGCAATGTTTTTATTTGTTGATTTATGTACACACAATACCCCATAACGACAAAGATAATATCACATTTACATAAATATTCAGATCCTATACTCAGAACTTTGTTGAAGCACATTTGCAGCAATTACAGCCTCCAGTCTTCTTGTGTATGACCCTACAAGCTTGGCACATTTGTATTTGGGGAGATCCCCATTCTTCTCTGCAGATCCTCTCAAGCTCTGTCAGGTTGGATGGGGACCGTCGCTGCACAGCTACTTTCAGGTCTCTCCAGAGATGTTCGATCGGGTTCAAGTCCGGGCTCTGGCTGGGCCACTCAAGGACATTCAGAGACTTGTCCCGAAGCCACTCCTGCGTTGTCTTGGCTGTGTGCTTAGGGTCGGTGTCCTTTTGGAAGGTGTACCTTCACCCAAGTCTGAGATCCTGAGTGCTCTGAAGCAGTTTTTCATCAAGAATCGCTCTGTATTTTGTACGTTCATCTTTCCCTCGATCCTGAGTAATCTCCCAGTCCCGGCCGCTGAAAAGCATCTCCACAGCATGGTGCTACCACCACCATGCTTCACCGTAGGGATGGTGCCAGGTTTCCTCCAGACGTGACGCTTAGCATTCAGGCAAAACATCTTGGTTTTATCAGACCATAGAGTCTTGTTTCTCATGGTCTGAGAGACCTTCAGGTGCCTTTTGGAAATCTCCAAACGGGCTGTCATGTGCCTTTTACTAAGGAGTGGCTTCCGTCTGGCCACTCTACCATAAAAGCCGGATTGGTGGAGTGCTGCAGAGATGGTTGTCCTTCTGGAAGGTTCTCCAATCTCCACACAGGAACTCTGTCGCCTCAACACAACCCTGTCTCAGCACTCTAGAGACAATTCCTTCGACCTCATGGCTTGGTTTTTGCTCTGACATGCACTGTCAACTGTGGGACGTTATATAGACAGGTATGTGCCTTTCCAAATCATGTCCAATCAATTGAATTCACCACAGGTGGGCTCCAATAAACTTGTAGAAACATCTCAATGGAAACAGGATGCACCTGAGCTCAATTTCAAGTCTCATAGCAAAGGGTCTGAATACTTATGTAAATAAGGTATTATTTTTAAATGTTTTACTTGCAACATTTTCTAAAAACCTGTTTTCACTTTCTCATTATTGGGTATTATGTGTAGATTGGTGAGGATTTTTTTGTATTTTTTGGTTTTTATTTTTGTATTTTGTATTTTTTTTGTGTATTTTTTTTTATTTGTTTGTATTTAAGGCTGTACACTAAGGCTGTAACCTAAAAGGGAAAGGGTTGGTATACTTTCCAAATGCACTGTATTTATGGAAAAATACATGTTTTAACATTTCAACCAATCGATTTATATTATATTTTATATATTTTTATATTTTTTAGAGTCGGGGACAGCCCTAGTTAGATTACAGCCACCACTCCCCCTCCCTACCCCACCACCACCACCCCTCTCTCCATCAGCCATCACTACAGTGCACTGATAAGAGCAGCAGTGTGACCCAGAGGGACTGGAAACCACCACTAATCAATACCAGGGAGGGCCACACACTGGAGGCAGCAGCCCAATGATCCTACATCAGCCTGGGCTCTTAGGCGGGGGTCTTGGTAGGGAGATGGGACACAAGGAGATGGGACAATTACATTTCTGATAGTGAGTGGAGTGGAGACAAGACCCCAACAACCATGACAGTCTCATTGCGTCATCTTTCCCAAAGCCAACCAGCTTTGCGTTGGAGAGGTACGTGACTGCAGCAGCACTAAAATGGCTGCTCATTGAAACAGCACACACACAGAGTGGAGTGGAGTGTTGGTTCTGTCGCCACAGGCCTCAAAACTAATGGAAATGGAAGCCAGGGAGCCCCGATGTCACAACCTGCACTGAGAGGAATACCAAATCCTCTCCTGACACTAATAATTACCCCTAGCAAGGTGCAGCTCCACAATGTCACCTCCCAAATGGACATCAGTGTCGCTGCATACTCAGATTAGTGACTGGACCTGTCTGTCTCAACTAATTTACCTGAAGTTAGCATCCTGGTGTATTACAGAAGCAGATTGATTGTGTTATAGGAGCTGCTTGCCTAAAACAGACTGACTGAGGGCTTTTTATTCGGCCTCACTGCGTTACTAATCTCATTATGCCAATACAGTGGTTTGACTGAGTACAGGTCGTAAATGGCAAATAGAACTATGTAACATCCAATCCAATCAAATCAAATGAAAATGTATTTGTCACATGCTCCGAATACAACAGGTATAGACCTTACAGTGAAACACTTACTTACAAGCCCTTAACCAACAATGCAGTTTTAAGAAAAATAAGTGTTAAGTAAAAAATACATAGGTAAAAACATTTTTGTTAAAGTAACAGTAGTGAGGCTATATACAGGGGGTATAGTAATGGGGTGTGAGCTGAGTGAGTTTCAGGAATGGATGTTCTGAGATAAATGGAAAACAGAAAGGAAAACGCAGCACACTGCTGCTCATGCTCCCAGGTGATATTTATTTACAACAACGTTACGACCCTTAGGTCTTCATCAGGCATCCACAAGATAAATGACGCAATGGTAGTGACCCCTTTCCTTGGTGCAGCTGTATGAATGACCTATCGCCATGGCCAGGGAGTGATGACCCTGTACCTGGCTGATGACGTAGCCAACCCCTCCACCATCATTTACACAGGCACCAGCCCTGTCAAGGAGGCTCTGCCATAACTCTAGCTGCACTTCACCGGGCGATAAGGTGGTACCAAACCTCTAGACCACTTAAGGAGGCCACTGGGTCATAACTTATAATTAGATAAAAGCACAGTGTGAGGGATGTTCAATTAAACATTCCTAGACTACATTACAACATATTACATCACTCTGAGCCATCCAAAGCCAGAACTGAAACCATGAACTGAAAGCTCTTGTATAAACTCCATGTTCACTAGTGTTATATTGCTCTTCAGTCCCACGGCATGTTAGCCACATTATTCAGCACTGTAAAATATTTCCCCACTGTACTGCTTTTAATCTTTTATAGATTGTCTGCATATTTAGCCCAGTTCTTTCCAATACTGTCTCCCTATATCATTTATCATGTTAGGTGGCATGAAGATAACATCCTATTCCTAGCTATTTTTCTGTGCTACTCTATCAGGTTAGTGACTGATATAATCCAATAGCATCCAGTGATTCATCATGATGCTAGGCAAGCCCATCAGGCTACAGGTGGGGGTCTTTTACAGTATATGTCCCAAATTACACCCTATTCCCTATGTAGTACACTGCTTTTGACCAGAGCCTTAGGGCCCTGGCCAAAAGTAGTCCACTATACAGTAAAGCGAATAGTGTTTGGGACGCTAGGCGAGAGGATTAGACGTCCCATTTTCAGCCCTTTCAGCCTGTCGGCTCCCCAGAGCCCCTTGAGATCAAGAGGGCTTTTGGAGTGCTTGAGGGGATTTAATTCAACCTGTGGTGCTTCATGTCCCCCACAGGGGTCTGTCTGTGCTCCTCTGCCAGGGGGCTAAGAGGTAAATGTCCCTAGGGATGGAGACAGGGATAGGGAAGCACTGATCTGACACACACACAACAGAAGCTTGGCAGAGACGCATACGGTACAGCTGCACAGGGCTTCACTGTCAGTGAGACCACAGAAATAAAGGGGGCAAGAATAGGTCCCATGGACCATTAAGAAGGGGCAGGGATATCTATTGGGAGGAATCCATCGTAGTGCCAAACCATACCTATAGATGTGTACTGGGTAACCGTTATTCCAAAGAAATCTCTTTAATGAAAAAAATGGCATGAAGTCCCTCAGCTCCCAGATGAGATTTCCCAAGAGAGAGACACCCCTGGATCCTGCATTCCTGCTGATATAGAAATATACACACCAACAGCCTGAACGCTCTGGGCTAGCTCACCATAGCTGTGACAAACAGCTCTTGAAATGAATGACAAACACCACTTCAAAGTTTATGGCTTTTTGCTCAATAGAAATGAAATCCCAACAGTTCATGAATGACTGAATGACAAATAAATTCACGGCACAGAGTGGGGAGTCTCTGACTGTAGCCTTCAGAGAGAAAGAGCGTATTACCTACCGTCAAGCACCAGTGAGCAAGCTCCATGCTTCTGTCCCATGAAGCTAAAAAGCATCCTACATACACCATCAACCCCAAACATAGACAATACACACAATGCACCATCCACACACATATACACACACAATCTCTATGGTATAAGAACTGTGGACCAGTATGAAAAATGTACTAAAATGTATGCACTCAATACTGTAAGTCGCTCTTGATAAGAGCTTCTGCTTAACCAAGATGGCGTAGCAGTCGGACGTTTGTTTTTGTCTTGTCCCGTCCTGTCCCGTCTAAACATTGTTTTCCTTGTTTTTTTCGTACTTATTTTTCGTATATATTTTAATATCACTTTCCATCTACAGACTAAATATACTCTCCTGCAACCCGCCTCACCCAATGTGGTACGGATCTACTATTTTTATACTTAAGAACTGTAACCCCATCAAAAGCTAACTGGCTACCAGCTAATTGGCTACTAGCTAGCCGCGGCCCGCTAACTGTCTAGAGCACATCGGACTGTTAGCCTAAGAGGCCTATCGGACAATCTCTTTGGCCACCATACCTATTCTGCCAATTGGCCTGGTTTACCATACAGAGCACTGCTGATCCGTCTTCTGAGCCGGAACCCCAGTGGCAGCGAGACCAGCTAACTAACTACTAGCTAGTAGTCAGCCAGCCACTGCTAGCGGTCATCAGCCACCTCTAGCACGGACAAGTCAAGCCAGTCTGCACAGCGCGACTCAAACCAGAGCAAATCTGACTTATTTTTCTCAATTCCTACCGCAAGCCCTGAACCTTTTTTCACCTGGATCATCGCAGCTAGCTAGCTGCTATCCGAGTGGCCACCCCTGGCTAACGTCTTTGTCCCGAAGCAAGAACCAATTAGCCTGGAGCCAGTCTTGCTAGGTCCATCTCCCGGCTAGCCGTAGAGGTCCATCAGCCACTCTTTGGGCTACAATACCTTGGGCTACAAAACCAGACCAATTGGCTACTATACGGAGCCCTGCTGATCCGTATGCCGACGGAACAGCACGAGGGGGCCACAACAGACTTTCTTCCGTCACGACGTCCCTCCAAGGCCTTTCTGTTAGCTTACTAGCGCCGGCTAGCTGCTTGAAGCCAAACACTTGACTCCTAGGACCACTCGGCTACACATGCCTCTCGCTAACGTCAATATGCCTTGTCCATTGCTGTTTTGGTTAGTAATTATTGCCTTATTTTACACTGTGTAGAGCCTCTAGCCCTGCTCAATACGCCTTAGTTAACATTTTAGTTCCACCACCCACACATGCGGTGACATTCACCTGGTTTAAATGATATTTCTTGAGACAATATCTCTTTCATCGTCACTTTATGCACAGGTTAACCCCCACTGTATTCACATCCTACCATTCCTTTGTCTGTACATTATGCCTTGAATCTATTCTACCGTACCCAGAAACCTGCTCCTTTTACTCTCTGTTCTGAACGTACTAGACGACCAGTTCTTTTAGCCTTTAGCCGTACCCTTATCCTACTCCTCCTCTGTTCCTCTGGTGATGTGGAGGTTAACCCAGGCCCTGCAGTGCCTAGCTCCAATTCTATTCCCCAGACGCTTTCATTTGTTGACTTCTGTAACCGTAAAAGCCTTGGTTTCATGCATGTTAACATTAGAAGTCTCCTCCCCTAAGTTGGTTTTATTCACTGCCTTAGCACACTCTGCCAACCCGGATGTCCTAGCCGTGTCTGAATCCTGGCTTAGGAAGACCACCAAAAACCCTGAAATGTCCATCCCTAACTATAACATTTTCTGACAAGATAGTACTGCCAAAGGAGGCGGTTTTGCAATCTACTGCAGAGATAGCCTGCAGAGTTCTGTCTTACTATCCAGGTCTGTACCCAAACAATTTGAGCTTCTACTCTTAAAAATCCACCTTTCCAGAAAAAAGTCTCTCACTGTTGCCGCATGCTATAGACCACCCTCTGCCCCCAGCTGTGCCTTTGACACCATATGTGAACTGATTGCCCCCCATCTATCCTCAGAGCCCGTGCTGCTAGGTGACCTATTATCAATGAACCCACCAGGTACAAACCCAAATCCGTAAACACGGGCACCCTCATAGATATCATCCTAACCAACTTGCCCT